>JASCIT010000006.1:7500-10007500 GCA_036711955.1 Digitonthophagus gazella
TGCCAAAGAATGTCAAAAATGACAGAAATGACAAAAAATGTTAAAAATATTAAAAATGTCAAAAATTGCAGTAATGTCAAAGTGACAGAAGTGCCAAAAAGTGTCAAAAATGACAGAAATGACAAAAAATGTTAAAAATATTAAAAATGTCAAAAATTGCAGTAATGTCAAAGTGACAGAAGTGCCAAAAAATGTAAGAAAAAAAAAAAAAAAAAGTGTCAAGAAAATTACAAAAATGACAAAAAATGTCAAAAAACGTCTAAAAATGTCAAAAAATGACAAGAATGATAAAAATGACAAAAAATGTCAATAATGCCGCAGACGCTCGGGAGGGGCTCGGGAGATGCTCGAGAGAGGCTCGGGAGATGCTCGGGAGAGGCTCGGGAGATGCTCGAGAGAGGCTCGGGAGATGCTCGGGAGAGGCTCGGGAGATGCTCGGGAGAGGCTCGGGAGAGGCTCGGGAGACGCTCGGGAGAGGCTCGGGAAGATGCTCGGAAGAGGCTCGGGAGATGCTCAGGAGGGGCTCGGGAGAGGCTCGGGAGATGCTCGGGAGAGGCTCGGGAGAGGCTCGGGAGATGCTCGGGAGGGGCTCGGGAGGGGCTCGGTAGTGGCTCGGGAGATGCTCGGGAGATGCTCGGGAGGGGCTCGGTAGTGGCTCGGGAGGGGCTCGGGAGGTTCCTTTTTTCTGAGTTAAATGAATATTTTCCACCTTAATTACACCAATTTGCTATCAAAAAACATTTTTTTATCAAAAAAAAAATTTTTTTTAATTATTTTTGGTGGCGTGGTGGCAAGTCACCCGGCTACCAACCCAGGCTTCGCACAGTCGCGGGTTCAATTCACGAGAAATTACTTTTTTTGAAAATTATTTTTTCCTTTTTTCTGAGTTAAATAAATGTTTTCTACCTTAATTACACCAATTTGCTATCGAAAAACATTTTTTTATCAAAAAAAAATTTTTTTTTAATTATTTTTGGTGGCGTGGTGGCATGTCACCCGGCTCCCAACCCAGGGTTCGCTCAGTCGCGGGTTCAATTCACGCAAAGAAATTTTTTTTTGAAAATTTTTTTCCTTTTTTCTGAGTTAAATAAATATTTTCCACCTTAATTACACCAATTTGCTATTAAAAAACTCTCTTTTATAGAAAAAAAAATTTGAAAAAATTATTGTTGGTGGCGTGGTAGCAAGTCACCCAGCTTCCAACCCAGGGTTCGCTCAGTCGCGGGTTCAATTCACGAAAAATTTTTTTTCCTATTTTCTGAGTTAAATGAATATTTTCCACCTTAATTACACCAATTTGCTATCAAAAAACTTTTTTTATCGAAAAAAAAATTTGAAAAAAAATTATTTTTGGTGGCATGGTGGCAAGTCACCCGACTCCCAACCCAGGATTCGCACAGTCGCGGGTTCAATTCACGAAGAATTTTTTTTCTGAGTTTAATAAATATTTTCTACCTTAATTACACCAATTTCCTATCAAAAAAAATTATTTTTGGTGGCATGGTGACAAGTCACCCGGCTCCCAAACCCAGGGCTCGCTCAGTAGCGCGTTCAATTCACGAAAAATTTTTTTTCCTTTTTTCTGAGTTAAATAAATAGTTTCTACCTTAATTACACCAATTTGCTATCAAAAAACATTTTTTTATCGAAGAAAAAATTAAAAAAAAATTATTTTTGGTGGCGTGGTGGCAAGTCACCCGGCTCCCAACCCAGGGTTCGCACAGTCGCGGGTTCAATTCACGAAAAAAAATTTTTTTTTTGGAAATTTTGTTTTCCTTTTTTCTGAGTTTAATAAATATTTTCTACCTTAATTACACCAATTTGCTATCAAAAAACATTTCTTTATCGAAAAAAAAATTAAAAAAAAAATTATTTTTGGTGGCGTTGTGGCAAGTCACCCGGTTCCCAACCCAGGGTTCGCACAGTCACGGGTTCAATTCACGAAAAAAATTTTTTTTTTGAATTTTTTTTTTCCTTTTTTCTGAGTTAAATAAATATTTTCTACCTTAATTACACCAATTTGCTATAAAAAAACATCTTTTATCGAAAAAAATTTAAAAAAAAATTATTTTTGGTGGCGTGGTGGCAAGTCACCCGGCTCCCAAGCCAGGGCTCGCTCAGTAGCGGGTTCAATTCACGAAAAATTTTTTTTTCCTAAGTTAAATAAATGTTTTCTACCTTAATTACACCAATTTGCTATCAAAAAACATTTCTTTATCGAAAAAAAAATTTAAAAAAAATTATTTTTGGTGGCGTGGTGGCAAGTCACCCGGCTCCCAACCCAGGGTTCGCACAGTCGCGGGTTCACGAAAAAAAATTTTTTTTTTGGAAATTTTGTTTTCCTTTTTTCTGAGTTTAATAAATATTTTCTACCTTAATTACACCAATTTGCTATCAAAAAACATTTTTTTATTGAAAAAAAAAAATTTTTTTAAATTATCTTTGTTGGCGTGGTGGCAAGTAACCAGGCTCCCAACCCAGGGTTCCCACAGGCGTGGGTCCAATTCACGAAAAAAAATTTTTTTTTCCTTTTTTCTGAATTAAATAAATATTTTCTACCTTAATTACACCAATTTGCTATCAAAAAACATTTTTTATCGAAATAAAAATTTTAAAAAAATTATATTTGGTGGCGTGGTGGCAAGTCACCCGGTTCCCAACCCAGGGTTCGCACAGTCGCGGGTTCAATTCACGAAAAAAATTTTTTTTTCGAAATTTTTTTTTCCTTTTTTCTGAGTTAAATAAATATTTTCTACCTTAATTACACCAATTTGCTATAAAAAAACATCTTTTATCGAAAAAAATTTAAAAAAAATTATTTTTGGTGGCGTGGTGGCAAGTCACCCGGCTCCCAAGTCAGGGCTCGCTCAGTAGCGGGTTCAATTCACGAAAAAATTTTTTTTCCTAAGTTAAATAAATGTTTTCTACCTTAATTACACCAATTTGCTATCAAAAAACATTTCTTTATCGAAAAAAAAATTTTAAAAAAATTATTTTTGGTGGCGTGGTGGCAAGTCACCCGGCTCCCAACCCAGGGTTCGCACAGTCGCGGGTTCAATTCACGAAAAAAAAGTTTTTTTTTTGGAAATTTTGTTTTCCTTTTTTCTGAGTTTAATAAATATTTTCTACCTTAATTACACCAATTTGCTATCAAAAAACATTTTTTTATTGAAAAAAAAAAAATTTTTTTTAATTATCTTTGTTGGCGTGGTGGCAAGTAACCAGGCTCCCAACCCAGGGTTCACACAGTCGTGGGTCCAATTCACGAAAAAAATTTTTTTTTCCTTTTTTCTGAATTAAATAAATATTTTCTACCTTAATTACACCAATTTGCTATCAAAAAACATTTTTTATCGAAATAAAAATTTTAAAAAAATTATATTTGGTGGCGTGGTGGCAAGTCACCCGGTTCCCAACCCAGGGTTCGCACAGTCGCGGGTTCAATTCACGAAAAAAATTTTTTTTTCGAAAATTTTTTTTCCTTTTTTCTGAGTTAAATAAATATTTTCTACCTTAATTACACCAATTTGCTATAAAAAAACATCTTTTATCGAAAAAAATTTAAAAAAAATTATTTTTGGTGGCGTGGTGGCAAGTCACCCGGCTCCCAAGCCAGGGCTCGCTCAGTAGCGGGTTCAATTCACGAAGAAATTTTTTTTCCTGAGTTAAATAAATGTTTTCTACCTTAATTACACCAATTTGCTATCAAAAAACATTTCTTTATCGAAAAAAAAATTTAAAAAAAAATATTTTTGGTGGCGTTGTGGCAAGTCACCCGGTTCCCAACCCAGGATTCGCACAGTCACGGGTTCAATTCACGAACAAAATTTTTTTTTTTGAAATTTTTTTTTTCTTTTTTCTGAGTTAAATAAATATTTTCTACCTTAATTACACCAATTTGCTATCAAAAAACATTTTTTATCGAAAAAAAAATTTTAAAAACATTATTTTTGGTGGCGTGGTGGCAAGTCACCCGGCTCCCAACCCAGGGTTCGCACAGTCGCGGGTTCAATTCACGAAAAAAATTTTTTTTTTGGAAATTTTTTTTTTCTTTTTTCTGAGTTAAATAAATATTTTCTACCTTAATTACACCAATTTGCTATCAAAAAACATTTTTTTATTGAAAAAAAAAAAATTTTTTTTAATTATCTTTGTTGGCGTGGTGGCAAGTAACCAGGCTCCCAACCCAGGGTTCACACAGTCATGGGTCCAATTCACGAAAAAAAATTTTTTTTCCTTTTTTCTGAATTAAATAAATATTTTCTACCTTAATTACACTAATTTGTTATCAAAAAACATTTTTTAAACGAAAAAAAATAAAAAGAAAATTATTTTGGTGGCGTAGTGGCAAGTCACCGGACTACCAACCCAGGGTTGGCACACACGCGGGTTCAATTCACGGAATTCTTTTTTTTTTGAAAATTTTTTTCCCCTTTTTCTGAGTTAAATAAATATTTTCTACATTAATTACACTAATTTGTTATCAATAAAACATTTTTTTAACGAAAAAAATTAAAAAAAAATTTTCTTTTTGGTGGCGCAGTGGCAGGTCACCCGGTTTCCAACCTAGGGTTGGCACAGATGCGGGTTCAATTCACGGCAAATTTTTTTTTTTCCTTTTTTCTGAGTTAAGGGGTTAGACCACTCTAGAATTTTCAAAAACTCGATTTTTTGTTTTTTGCGCTAAAAAGTGCCTTATGGTATTAAAAATAAGATGCAATGTCAGTTATAAGTGGGAACAGTTTTTAAATGTCTGTATTTTGATTCTGAATGTTGTCCGATAACGAGTGCTCAGTACAGGTTAAACAAATTTTAAATGCGTTTTTCTCTAAATCACTTTTCTTGAAACAGCCGGAAACATAACTCATACAATTCTTTACCGATTTACTTGAAATTTTAACTGCACCTTCCAAGTAACATTATCTAGAGAAAGACGTAGGATTTTTTTGATATCAAATGTAGTTCTTTAACTATAAATAATTTAGTAAATATTTTTTTAGGCAAAAACTCAAAGTTTTTGTAATATGCCCATCATTTCTGCAAAAAAATAATTAAAAAAAAATCCCTACGTCTTTCTCTAGCTTTTGCGTTGTAAAAACTAAATACCTTTTCGTTTTTGCTTTAGATTAAAAATTGTAGGTAAAATCGTTCCGGCCGCGGACCCCTTAGCGCTTAACAAGGTTTTCATCAAGCAGTTACATCGCGTTCATTTTTTATGTTAATTATTTAGCAAAATATATTTCTTATTCCTAAATGTATGTACAACAAAGATATATAGACAATTTTTCCACAGCTCTTATTGCTTTCTCGGAAAAATATGGGGAAATTACGTTAATTTTCCACGTTCTAAAGTGGTCTAACCCCTTAAGTAAATATTTTCTACCGTAATTACGCTAATTTGCTATGAAAAAACATTTTGTTATCGAAAAAAAACTTTAAAAAAAATTTTTTTGGTGGCGTAGTGGCAGGTCACCCAGTTCTCAACCCAGGATTGGTCAGAGACGCGGGTTCAATTCACGGAATTTTTTTTTAATTAGCACTTGAAAATTAAGACTTTTGAATATTAGGTCTTTTGAACATTAGCACTTTTGAAATTTAGGACTTTTGAAAATTAGGACATTTGAACATTAGGACTTTTGAACATTAGGACTTTTGAACATCAGCACTTTTGAAAATTAGAACATTTGAACATTAGGACTTTTGAAAATTAGGACATTTGAACATTAGCACTTTTAAAAGTTAGTACTTTTAAAAATTAGCACTTTTGAAAATTAGCACTTTTAAAAGTTAGTACTTTTAAAAATTAGCACTTTTGAAAATTAGCACTTTTGAACATTAGCACTTTTGAAAATTAGGACATTTGAACATTAGCACTTTTGAACATTAGAACATTTGAACATTAGGACTTTTGAAAATTAGGACATTTGAACATTAGCACTTTTAAAAGTTAGTACTTTTAAAAATTAGCACTTTTGAAAATTAGCACTTTTGAAAATTAGGACATTTGAACACTAGGACTTTTGAACATTAGCACTTTTGAAAATTAGCACTTTTGAAAATTAGGACATTTGAACACTAGGACTTTTGAACATTAGCACTTTTGAACATTAGTACTTTTGAACACTAGGACTTTTGAACATTAGTACTTTTGAACACTAGGACTTTTGAACATTAGCACTTTTGAACATTAGCACTTTTGAATATTGGCACTTTTGAACATTAGGACTTTTGAACATTAGGTCTCCTGAACATTAGCACTTTTAAAAATTAGCACTTTTGAAAATTAGGACATTTGAACATTAGGACTTTTGAACATTAAGTCTTTTGAAAATTTGCACTTTTGAACATTAGGTATTTTGGAAATTAGCACTTTTGAACATTAGGTTTCTTGAAAATTAGGACTTTTGAACATTAGTACTTTTGAACATTACTACCTTGTACCTTTGAAAATTAGCACTTTTAAAAATTAACGCTTAAATATTAGTTCTTTTGAAAATTAGTACTTCTGAGCATTAGGTATTTTGATCATTAGGTATTTAAATAAATTTTTTTTCGTGGCGTAGTTGACAATAATCGGACTACCAACTCGAGGTAGGCAAGAGACGCCGGACCAAATCACAGATTTTTGTTTTTTCATAAATTAAAAAGAAATCATTTTACTCAGAAAAGCGATAAAAACAAAATTCGAAAAACGTCAATTTTCTTGAAACATTCCTTTTTCCGAATAGACAGAGCCAAAGATCAATGCTCCGGACACAAAAGTTCCGCAGCCATTCTTAAGGCAATTTTAAATTTAACACTCACCTTGTATCTTTTATTGCTCTCCAATTCACTTCGCAAAGGAACTGCAACGATTTACATGACAATTAAAACGTTCATTTACATCAGCAATTACATTTCCGGAAAGATAGAGATGAAGGGATTAAAGTTACAGACTCTAGCGTTGATACTATCATAAGTGACGTTGCGGTCTTAAATGTTTGAAATCTCTACGGCACAGAGGTTCCTCTTCTTCTCTTTACTTTGATCAATGCATTTCGGAAAAGTAAACACTAAAGAAATAATATTACGTAAGGAGACAAGTACATTTTTAAGATTATTAATTTAGCTTACTTGCTTAAATTGTTTGGGTAGATCAACGCACTTTAAATCCGCCTTAGCTCCGGCAAGCTCTCTAAATTGTCAAAAATTTTAGATTAAGTACTATAATTACTTCGTAACGAGCTTCCAAAGCACTTGAGGTGGTTGTATCGAGTTTTAAACTGTACTTAATGGACGTCCAGGTATATTTTCCAACAGTTCGTGCAGCAAAACAACGCCAACTCCTTAACACGATTACAAATTGTAATTAATCTACAATTTTTCTCATACTTTTACAATACTCACTTGTTTGAAGCTTTGAAACGGTTCCTTTCGCCTCCTTAAACGTTCAAAATCGGCGAAGAGCCCAGATTTGACCTTCTAACACTGATTCTGGTTTTCCTGAAACAACAAATCTTGCAACTGCAAGCGTTGAGGTTATGTAGCGATTTTAATCGAGTATTTAGCATTCTGTCCGATTTTAGACGTACAAAACGTTCCGTTTCTCTTTCAATCATCCGAATAGAGTCCGCTCTGGGCCCGCAAAGTTAATTTCGGCTGCTCTTTGAGTGAAAAACTTGGCCGAGAACCATCTCAACCTACAACTCAGGGTTATTGAGTTCTTTAAGTAATTTTGCACCTTTTTCATTTGGAACAACCTAAAATTTAAAAGATTATGAAGCAAACATGTCGCCATTTAATTTTTCTTAACGCTTTTTACATTAATGAAGACAAAATTCTATCATTTACATTGTTATGAAGAAGCCGGCGCCGGCTTGTGTGAAAGGTCTCAATTACTTCTTCGCTCCACTAGTGGAATGTGGCCGGACGGCCAAAAACCGGCGTGTGTGTCTCCGGCCCGCTCCGGCCACAGGGGGCTGACACGAGATACGAAATACGTAGACCACATATGTAGTTCAAGGAGAGCAATCATAGATGGCGCTCCCATCCAATACTCGGAAACATTCGGAATAGTTCGTTTTACCGCGGTTAAATAATTGTTATAATTACAACATATTAATTAATCCCATATAGACGAAAGTAATGTTATACAAATATTTATCGTTATAATTTAAATGTAAAAATATTCGCAGTCAAAAAACATATTTCCGTTCGGTACTTTCTACACGTACGTTGTTTGACAGTTTTTCACCATGCTGTCAAGCGCAGTTTATTAATGATTTGCGTTGTTTTGTTTAGTTCTGTAAAACTATAATACATGTATAAGATTATATAACTATCTCTTCAAGTGAAGTAAGTACAACATTATTATTTAATATTTTGTTTGCGTTATGCACGCAAATACGTGAAATAACCTAAAAGACTAATTTGTAGAAATGTGCCTGCCAATAATATCCGACAAATACATTGTCACCCGAACAATACAAAGCTCTTAGAACGCTCTTACTGTTAGGATGGTCTGTTTTCTTAAAATGGTTAAAAATAATTGGCCGGACAGATCTGCCCGAGTACAGTCTCTCACAGTTATTCTGAAGATGTTACCAAGTATATGAACAAGATGTTAAGGATGTCACATCGGAGAAGATATAAAGGTAAATATTTATTGCCCTCTAATTAGATATAATATATGATATATATTATCTATAGCATACATTTGAATTATTTAAAGAGGAAATAAATAAGTGTTTTATTATTTGCAGGTTGCAAAATACGGTCGGTAAGGGAAAGAGAGCGCCACATGAGGTTGAAGAGTGCGGCAAATTGTTTACGGTACGGTAGGAAACGAATCCATTCATTGTCCCAATCCTGTAGACACTGCAATGTCGATGTCTTCTCCCCATCCACCCTAACCAACATCCAAAATATATATTGCTTACCTAAAACTCTTCGCATTTTTATCATTGCCCACCTGCGAAATTTCCATATAACCAAAATGAACTATTGTTATTATTATTTTTTGAATTAGTTTTTATATGTAAGTACCATATACTTGTATATTTCTATTATGCGTTTTAGCTATATAATTAATTTATTTTGCTATAATTGAATGATTTTTTATATTGTACACTTGTTTTATTTTCTTATTTATTTGAACACAAAACAGTAACGTGTAGGTTTAAAATTATTTAAACCCGCCATTTTCCCGCCTTGTTCGGTATTAGTTCAGGGAGAGCAATCATAGAGGTGCTGTAAGCAGTCCAAATTTTTAGCATTGCGTGTCCAGTCTTAATAAGTATTGGTCTGTGCTCCGGCCTTATTATTGCTACCCTCCCCCTGCCAATCCAACCCTCAACCGCCGAAGCGATCACAGCGCCACCTATTGACCGACAATAAGTAGAATTTTGAAATTTAAACAGGGTAATATGCGTTTCAACCAATGACTTTGAAGCGCTTACGGCGCCATCTGTTGGCAGAATGTGTAATTAATCTCATAAACACTGAAAATATGATGATTTTCTTAATAAATTTTCGGTAAGTAAATATCGTTGCGCACTTTCTTTTTTCTTCTATTGTGTTTTATACGTGTTTTTATAGGTATATACGAAAAATTAGACTGATCTGAGCGGTATCCAGCGGTATCTAAAACCTACTTTCAAATTTGTATTTTATTACTGTATTCCTTTTCTAGGTTATTAAATTAACTAATTTGCAAATAATCGTATTTTAATTATTTAATTTTTATATAGGTATAAAGTTTGGGAGAAATCTATTAGACGGCGCCACGGGTAGTTAATTTGAACTTTATTCTAATAAAATAAACTCGATTTATTCTAAAACCTAGGTACTTTTCAATATGTATTTTGTTATTATATTCCTTTTCTAGATTATTAAATTAACCACTAACTGTGGCGCCATCTAATAGATCATGGTTTAATTTTATGCCTATAAAATAAATCCAATTTATTCTTAAACCTATTTTTAAATTTGTATCTTACTATTACATTCCATTTCTAGGTTATTAAATTAACCAATTTACAAAGAATTGTATTTTAATTTTTTTAAGTTTTTTTTTGTAAATGGTGCGTTTTAATGATTTAAGATAACAGTACCTATTTTTAGTAAAAAAACCTTAAAAAAACAATATTTTAAATTTAGCGATTAAAACCGCATATTTTAACAACGTTAAAAAGTTAATACATAAAATATTCCTTGTTATCACTTAACTCCTTTTACGTTGGCAATAAAAAAAATACTTTAATAAAGAACGACGAAGCATTTCATTAAAAAAAAGTTTAAGTTTTACGATGAATCAGTATGAAATTAGCACCAAAATGCATGATTAGCGTTTGACAACGGAGTTTTGAGACACCTGTATAATGTTCACTCTTAACAACGCTATTACATCTTCGTTATTTCTTTTTCAATTATTCCTTTTTGATTAAAACTTAAATTTTCTTTAATAATGAGATATCTTCATTAAAAAATTTTAATAGTATTATTTTTTTATTTAGTACGTATCTATGATCAAAAATAAAAAAGTTATCGAAATTTTTAATTTTAATGACAACCGGAAGTCGGCCATCTTGAATTTTTTTTTAACTAACCTAACTTTTTTGTTTCTTATCCGAACGTAGCCGCGTTTGGTATCAAACTAAAGCATTTTTAATAAGGTTTAAGAATTTTTGATTTATTCCATTACTTGTTTTATTAGTAACAATCGCAACAATCTCACTAAAGTTTGTTCTTATTAAAACCCTTATTCCTTTTTATATGAAGAAAGAAAAACTTCAATACATCAATTTTTAAGTTCATTAACCTTAAATAAAAATTTCAAAGTCGCATAAGTTACGCAACCGTCCTAATTTCAATCTCAAATAACAGCCAATTAGAAATAATAAATTTCCAAGTTCTAAAAGTCAATATTAAAGAAAAAAAAAACAAGTTATAACGGTGTATTAAAATTGATCGAGAAATGCTTTTATAAAGATTAGGTAACTGGATAATACACGATCGTAAAGTACCTACAAATACAAAGTATTCCAAATTAAAAGCAAGAAAGACACAAGAACGATTCGTTTTCATGTGTGTGTGTAGTTGTAATCGTACATTAGGAATATTGGAGGTTTTTTGGTGGGGACTTGGCTTAGAAAGTACACCTTACAATCGTTGCTCGTCGAAGGTGGTCTCAGTTTAAAACATGCCGTCGTCGTAAACTGTTCGATTTAAAGTAAATCGACTTTTTAAGTCATCACTTTGCAAAAATCACTCAAAAAGTAAGTTTTTTGACCTTAGAAATAAGTATATTTAAATTGTATGTAGAAAAATGTACTTACAAATATAACGCTTCCTTATTTTTATTGTTAAATTCATATTTTAAACCGATTTTTGGTAGTTTTTTTTACTTAAAATCAGTAAAAAAAGGCACTTTATAATTTTTAGGTTAAAATCATTTTGACATTTAAAAACGTCAGGGTGACTTTTTAGTGACCTTTATTACCGACATTATTTTAATATTAATATTTACTAATTAAAATTTTTTTAATCTAAAATTTTTAATAATTAAAAAAAATCTTAAAATACGTCAAAAAATAATCAATTTTAATCATTTTTTTTATATATCTTTTTAAAAGATTTAGTAAAATTAATAAAATTTTATTAAAGATTTTAAACGTCAAAATCAAGATTTCAAACGCATAAAGTAAACATGAAAGTAAAGAAAAAATAAATTTATATATTTAAAAATGTACTTACGAATATAATCCTTTTTATTTTTAGTAGTAAAAATCGTATTTAAACGGATTTTTGGTCATTTTTTTCTTGATTAATGGGTTAAAAACGGTTACCTCTTAAATTTTAGGTTACAAACACTTTGTTGACATTTAAAAACAACCTGGTGACTTTTTTAGTAACTTTTATTACCATTCCGATTTTAACTTAACATTAAAATTTACTAATTAATATTTTTTAAATCTAAAATATTTAATATTTTTTTTTTAAATAATTTAAAAGGATCATTAAAAATCAATTTTAGTAATTTTTAATACTATTCTTTTAGGTTTTTCTAAATTAAAAAGTTTTATTAACGTTTTTTTTTTTTATTTTTAAACGTCACAGTATTTTTTTTAGGAATTTTTATTGTGACGTTTCTGTAATTTAAATTATGATTTGGAAGTAAGGTTATTAACCTCAAATAAATTTCCAATTCAAGTGAAAGTACTTGTTATTTTTATTTATACGTTTATTTATTTAGGTACTTATTCGACAGAAAAAACATGGTCACGGTTTCAATTTGGACGTTTTTCTTCCTTTTTGGAGTTACAATAAGCTACCGTTTACCGACTTCCATAATTCCCGATAATTACAAACTGGAAATCGTGACGAATTTAGGCGAGGAAGGTCGCTTTAACTTCACCGGCCGAGTATGGATAAACGTGAGCGAAATTTATTAAAAATGCAACCGTTGGCGTTTGTTATTCCAAACGGGTTTTTATTAAATTTATTTATTGTGTCGCTGACGCAACAATTGTATATGTAATATGTATTTGGAACAAACGCGAACACTTGGACGAAAACACTTTTACAATTGACCTTTAAAATATAATATAAGTAAACGAACAAATGTGTTAAAGTTAAATTGTAAAAAAATGTCAATTTTTCAACTTTATTCTTAAATAATTCAAAAACTAAAATAGATAGAAAAAACAGTTTCAAATAAAATTTATTCCTTTTTTAATTATAAACATTTTTTATTTAAAACGTTTTTTTCAATTTTTAATATTAAGCAAGCTATAAAACTTACAACCTTAAAATTTTAAGGTTAGAAAACTGAAATGTCTAAAATTTTTTTTAAATTTTTTCAGTTAAATTGCAAATCAAACACCGAAAACATAACTTTACATTCGAAAAAGTTAAAAATCGATTCTCAACACGTAACCGTTACGAATAAAAACGAAAAGGAGGATTTAAAGGTAAAATCTGTCGAGGAAATAAAAGAGGATGATTTCTTGGTGATTAATCTTGAAGATGAGCTTGAAAAAGGTGGAAATTACGAGTTATTTATCCCATTTTCGGGGGAAATCGAGGAAGGATTAGCCGGATATTATCGAAGTTCTTATTTGGATAAAGAAAGCGGAGAAACTAAATGGTTGGCGGTTACTCAATTCGAACCTTCGGACGCTCGAAGAGCTTTTCCTTGTTTTGACGAACCCGCTATGAAGGCCAAGTTTCAGATTAGTTTGGGAAGATCTAACAAGTTCTCCTCGATAAGTAATATGCCTTTAATGAAGATGGAAAAAATGTAAATAAACTTTATAATTATTTAGTTTAAAATTTAATTTTCAATTTTATGATATAATTTTGTTTCTAAACGATCTCTAATTCAAGTATTTCTTAAAAATTCTTAATATTCTTAAAATTCATTAAAAAAACTTTAATTTGAGTACAAACACGACCTACCTACGATTTAAAATAAAAAAGTTGTGTTAATTTTTAAATTTTCAAGATGGCGGTTTAAAAAAGTTAAAGTTTTTATTAAATATTCTTAAAGTTTATTAAAAATGTTTTAATTTGATACCAAACACGACTATATTCGGATAAAAAATAAAAAAGTTGGGTTAGTTTTAAAAAATACAAAATGGCCGACTTCCGGTTATCATTAAAACTAAAAATTTGGATAACTTTTTTATTTTTGATCGTGTTTGTACTCAAATTAAAGGAAATTGAATTTTCTAACGATTTATGATAAAATTTTAAAGATGGCCGACTTCCGGTTATTTAAAAAATTAAAAATTTCGATAACTTTCGATCTATTAAAGATAGATAGGTCGTGTTTATACTCAAATTAAAGGAAATTTGATTTCCTATCGATTTTTAATAAAAATTTCGTTTTAAAATTATTTTTGACATTACTTCTTTTTGAAAGTTTTAATATTTAAAAAAAAAATTTTAACATTTTTGTTTTTTTTTAAATTTCTTTAATTTTTTGATATTTTCTTAAAAACTTTGACTTATTTTAAGTAAGCACTAGGGTAGTTTTACCAACGGTTGGCAACTCTGATTGGTAACACTGACAGTGCTACTGTTCATCTAACATGGCGGACATTAAGTTGTTATTAAACGTTACCAAGTTAAAATTTAATTTTTATGTTTTATTTAAGGAATAATCGTGAAGATTACGAATGGGATCGTTACAAACCATCAGTTCCAATGTCAACTTACTTAGTAGCTTACGCAGTTTCTGATTTTTATAACGTTTCATCTCCCAAAACCGAAAACTTAAACGTAACCTTTAAAATATGGGCAAGAAAAGACGCTTTGGATCAGGTTGATTTCGCCAAAATAATCGGTCCGAAAGTTTTATCGTTTTACGAAAAATATTTCGACATAAAATACCCTCTACCGAAACAAGATATGATGGCCGTTCCGGATTTTTCAGCCGGAGCTATGGAAAACTGGGGTTTAATCACGTACCGAGAAACTTATTTACTTTTCGATCCAAAAGTCTCCTCGATCTTAAACAAAATATCCGTTGCGAGCGTTATAGCCCACGAATTGGCTCATCAATGGTTTGGAAATTTAGTTACGATGAAATGGTGGACGGACTTGTGGTTAAACGAAGGTTTCGCAACTTATATGGCTGCCGTAGCGGTTGATAATTTAGTTCCCGAATGGAATTCTTTACAAGAAGACACCGTAGATAACTTATTGGCGGTATTAAACTTTGATGCTTTACAAAGTTCTCATCCGGTTTCCGTTCCGATTGGAAATCCAAAAGAAATTGCTGAAATTTTCGATACGATTTCTTACAAGAAAGGTTCTTATTTACTTCATATGATGTCTAATTTTCTTGGCGAGAATGTTTTAAGACTCGCCGTAAGTAAATATTTAAAAGCGCATAAATATCAAAATGCCGAACAAGACGATTTATGGAAATTTATAACCGAACAAGCGCACCAAGATAATTCTTTACCGGAAAATTTAACCGTGAAGGAGATTATGGACACTTGGACTTTACAAACCGGATATCCTATTTTAAACGTAACTAGGGATTATAAATCGAATGGAACGGTTTTAATTACTCAGGTAAAAATGAGTTATGGTAAAATATCATTATATAACCTTAAAATGTGAAATTTTCAACTTTATATTTAAATAACTTAAACTAAATTAGATAGAAGAAAATTTTTCAAATAAAATTTATACCTTTTTTAATTATAAACATTTTTTATTATAAATGTTTTTTTAGATTTTTAATATTAAGGAGGTTATAACCTAAAAACTTACAACCTCAAAAGTTTTGTAAAAAAAACATGGTTGTTAAAGTCTCTATGATTTTTCAAAGTTGATCAAAATTTTTAAGGTTAGAAAACATGTCTTTTTAAAATTTTTTTTTTATAAAACAGTAATTTTTTTTTAATTCATAGGAGAGATTTTTAAAAGAAAGGGACCAAGAAAATATTAAAAACGAAGATCCAAAGTGGTTCGTTCCGCTAACTTACGTCAGTGAAAATAATTTGGAAAGAAATTGTGTGGAAGTTAAACCGAAAGTGTGGTTACAACCGAAACGTGACGTTAAAACGGTTCGGATTCTTGCTAAAGATGAGGAATGGATTATTTTTAATGTTAAAGCCACTGGTGAGTTGTATTCAAGGTAAAAACATTCATAACCAATAAAATAAAAAAACCACAAACGTTACGTAAAGATAATTCGTAAATATTTACGAGTTGGTTTCTATAAACAAGTACATATATAAATGTACAAGTTAAATCTAGATAATCATTTCTCTACAAGTTATAAATTTTTTTATGCTTTACCATTTACAATAAAAGTTTTAATTTCTAAATAAATTTTTATTTTAGGTTTATATCGTGTTAATTACGACCTAAAAAATTGGGACAACTTAATAAAAACCCTAAAAACGGAAAAATACACAAACATCCCACTCTTAAATCGAGTACTTTTAATAGACGACTCGGCTAATTTAGCTTGGGTCGGAAGATTACGCTACAAATACTTCTTCCAACTCTTAACCTATTTAGAAAAAGAAACCGAATACTTACCATGGAAAGTAGCTTTGAGAAACATCGGAAGCTTAGATATTTTACTTAAACGAACCTCAACGTACGGACAATTCAAAGAATACATGCAAAAAATAATCAAACAGATTTATTTAAAAGTGGGCGGATTTCAAAACATCCCCGAAACCGATAACAACGTTGATATTTTACAACATAGGGTTTTAATAACCGCCACGGCGTGTAAATACGAACACGAAAATTGCGTTAAGGAAGCTATCAAGTTATTTAAAAACTTGCAAGAAAATCCCGAATCGAAAGAAAGCATTCCGAAAGATTTACGAGGGTTGGTTTATTGTAACGGGGTTAAATACGGAGGTGAAAAGGAATGGATGTTTTTATGGGAGTTGTATTTGAGTTCGAATGTAGCTGCGGAGAAGAATTTAATCCTTAGAAATTTGGGTTGTACGAAACAAGCTTGGCTTTTGGACCGGTATTTAGAATGGACGGTTGAAAAGGAATCGGGGATTAGAAAACAGGATGTTACTACGGTTTTTAGTACGGTTACAAGTAACGATTTGGGTTTTTACGTTACTAAGAGTTTTCTCGAAGAAAATATCAACAAGATTTATGAGAAGATTCAACCGACTGTTAATAAGATAAGTTCGATTTTGGGAAATTTGGCTTCTTATATGGTTAGACCTTCGGAATATTTATGGGTAGGTTTAATATTTGACATTTTTTTTTTATTTAAAATTTTTATTAAAAATTCTTAAATATTCTTAAAATTCATCAAAAATCCTTTAATTTGAGTACAAACACGACCTGTCTACGATTAAAAATAAAAAAGTTAGGTTAATTTTTTAATTTTCAAGATGGCGGTTTATAAAAATTTAATTTTTATTAAAAATTCTTAAAGCTGACTAAAAATCCTTTAAATTGATACCAAACACGACTATATTCGAATAAAAAATAAAAAACTTAGGTTAGTTTAAGAAATTCAAGATGGCCGACATCCGGTTGTCATTAAAATTAAAAATTTCGATAACTTTTTTATTTTTGATTATAGATATACCGTGTTTGTACTCAAATTAAAGGAAATTTAATTTCCTATCGATATTTAATAAAGATTTTGTTCTAAAATTATTTTTGACATTATTTTTTATCAAAATTTTTAACTTTTTTTTTTTTGAACTTATTCACATTTCTTTTTTAATTTTTAACATTTTTCTCTTTTTTAGAAATTTCTTGAAATTTTTTATGTGTCTGGCAATTTTGACATTTTTTTGAAAATTTTAACGTTTTTTTTGAAAAATTTGGTTTTATCTTAGAAAAATTTGAAATTTTTATTAAAAATTCTTAAAGCTTATAAAAAAAACCTTTAATTTCATACCAAACACGACTATATTCGGATAAAAAATAAAAAAGTTATTGTGATTTAAAAAAATTCAAGATGGCCGACTTCCGATTGGCATTAAAATGAAAAATTTCGATAACTTTTTTATTTTTGATCATAGATATGCCGTGTTTGTACTCAATTTAAAGGAAATTTAATTTCCTATCGTTTTTTAATAAAAATTTCGTTCTAAAATTGTTTTTGACATTTCTTTTTTTGAAATTTTTATTTTTTTTTTTAATCTTAACGTTATTTTTGACAAATTTGATTTTGTTTTAGAAAAATTTGAAACTTTTATTAAAAATTCTTAAAGCTTATAAAAAATCCTTTAATTTGATACGAAACACGACTATATTCGGATAAAAAATAAAAAAGTTAGGTTAGTTTAAAAAATTCAGGATGGCCGACATCCGGTTGTCATTAAAACTAAAAATTTCGATAACTTTTTTATTTTTTATCCAAACATAATCGTGTTTGTATTCAAGTTAAAGGAAATTTAATTTTCTAATGATTTATAATAAAATTTTAAAGATGTCCGACTTTCGATTGTTTAAGAAATTAAAAATTTCGATAACTTTCGATCTATTAAAGTTAGATAGATCGTGTTTGTACTCAAATTAAAGGGAATTTAATTTCCTATCAATTTTTAATAAAAATTTCATTCTAAAATTATTTTTGAGATGTTTTCTTTTTAAATTTGTTATCATTTTTATTAAATTTTTTAGACTTTTGTCATTTTTAGAAGTTTTTTCAAGTTTTTTTTTCTAGTTGAAGAAATTTACCGAAGACAACGAAAAGTACTTTAAAGAAATTAAAAACGGAGTAAAACAAGCGGTTGAAACGGCGAAATTAAATTCCCAATGGTATAAAGAAAACGTGAGAAACATCAAAGGATTGCTAAAGGAATGTAAAACCGACGTTTGAAGTTATTTATGTGATGAATTTGTACTTGTCTCCGATTTAAATAAATTAATTAATTAATAACCTCAATTTTGACATCTGTCATTTTGACAGGTTAATTTAAAAAGAAGCCATGTTTTCTTAGCTTAGCAACCACAGTTGCTAAGTGATTAAGTAGGGGGTGATTATAATATACAGAGTGATTTTTTTCTCTTGGCTTTATTAATTACAATTCTTCCTTTTTTTTAGATTTTTTTTTTATTTTTTTAAATGTAATTTTACATTTAAACGAAAATTTAAAAAGAAACCTTATTAATCACTTTAATCAAATCAAATTAATCAATTTTTTTTCTTTTTTAATTAATCGTAAAATAACCCAACCGTTTTTTATGCTTTATGAAACAATACTATTATTTTTTTTCCTCGGATTCATTTTAGATTCATTTTTAATTCTACTAAAGGAAAGATGTATTTCAAACTTTTTATTTTAGGTTCTTTGTTGATAACCGTTCCGTCTAAAGGTAAATAAAATATATAATTTTATATTACTTAAAACATTAATTTAATTTAATTGGTTAATGTTTTTAATTTAGGTTTTCAATCAACTAATGATGAAAGTAATTCAATTCGGGATGGTAGTCCCGATTTGAGAATAAATACGTTTACGAATGTGTACAAAGAACCGATAGTTAAATTAAAATTGTCGAAATACAAGTTTTTCACGACGATTTTATTCGAAGGTAAATGCGACATCGTGAATAAAATTAAGAGGAAAGATCGTTTGCCGGCGATTACTTACGATTGCGATATCGATTACGCTCTGGGATTCAATCAAGGGCACAACGATATCAATAGAAATATGACTTTGTCTTTGTATTTAAAGAGTAATTTACCCAAAAATTAAGTTGTATTTTTTTTCTTTTGATGAATATGATAAAAGTGAAATGATAAAACTAAAATTATTTTTTCAGTAAGGTAATTAAATAGTTGTGTAATCCTCTTTCAATTGATATTTTCTTGATACAAAGTTGATATGATCTGTAATAAAAATATTTCTTAAAAATTCTTATAATTCATAAAAAATCCTTTAATTTGAGTACAAACACGACCTATCTACGATTAAAAATAAAAAAGTTACGCCAATTTCTAAATTTTCAAGATGGCGATTTAAAAAATTTAAAGTGTTTATTAAAAATTCTTAAAGCTTATTAAAAATCCTTTAATTTGATACCAAACACGACTATATTCGGGTAAAAAATAAAAAAGTTAGGTTAGATTAAAAAAATTCAAGATGGCCGACTTCCGGTTGACATTAAAATTAAAAATTTAGATAACTTTTTTATTTTTAATCGTAGATAGGTCGTGTTTGTACTCAAATTAAAGGAAATTTAATTTCCTAACGATTTTTAATAAAAGTTTCGCTCTAAAATTATTTTTGACATCTCTTCTTTTGAAATTTTTAATATTTTTTTAAGAAGCTTAGCATTTTTATCTTATTTAGGAATTTCTTGAAGTTCTTGATATTTTTTTAGAAAATTTTGACATTTTTTCGAAAATTTTGACATTTTTTTAAATTTTGACATTATTTTTGAAAGATTTGACGTTTTTTTTGAAAAATTTGACTTTTTTTTTTTTTTTTGAAATTTTAAATTTTTTATTAAAAATTTTTAAAGCTTATTAAAAATCCTTTAATTTGATACCAAACACGACTATATTCGGTTAAAAAATAAAAAAGTTGGGTTAGATTAAAAAAATTCAAGATGGCCGACTTCCGGTTGACATTAAAATTAAAAATTTCGATAACTTTTTTATTTTTTATCCGAATATAGTTGTGTTTGTACTCAAATTAAAGAGAATTTAATTTCCTATCGATTTTTAATAAAAGTTTCGTTCAAAAATTATTTTTGACATTTCTTTTCTTTGAAATTTTTAATATTTTTAAACATTTTTAATATTTTTTCTTAAACTTTTTGAAATTTTTGATATTTCTTTGAAAACTTTGTCATTTTTAAAAAATTTTTTTACGTTATTCTTGAAAAAGTTGACTTTTTTTTGTAAAATTTGGCTTTTTTGAAGAATTTGACTTTTTTTTTTAAGAATTTGAGATTTTTATTAAAAACTCCTAAAGCTGATTAAAAATCCTTTAATTTGATACCAAACACGACTATATTCGGGTAAAAAATAAAAAAGTTAGGTTAGTTTAAAAAATTCAAGATGGCTGACTTCCGGTTGACATTAAAATTAAAAATTTCGATAACTTTTTTATTTTTGATCGTAGATATATCGTGTTTGTATTCAAATTAAAGGAAATTAAATTTCCTATCGATTTTTAATAAAAATTTCGCTCTAAAATTATTTTTGACATTTCTTTTTTTGAAATTTTTAATATTTTTTTAAGAAGTTTAGCATTTTTATCTTATTTAGGAATTTTTTGAAGTTCTTGATATTTTTTTCGAAAATTTTGACATTTTTTTAAATTTTGACATTTTTTTAAATTTTGACATTCTTTTTGAAAGATTTGACGTTTTTTTTTGAAAATTTTAAATTTTTTATTAAAAATTTTTAAAGCTTATTAAAAATCCTTTAATTTGATACCAAACACGACTATATTCAGGTAAAGAATAAAAAAGTTAGGTTAGATTAAAAAAATTCAAAATGGCCGACTTCCGGTTGACATTAAAATTAAAAATTTCGATAACTTTTTTATTTTCGATCGTAGATATATCGTGTTTGTACTCGAATTAAATGAAATTTAATTTCTTATCGATTTTTAATAAAAATTTCGCTCTAAAATTATTTTTGAGATTTCTTTTTTTGAAATTTTTAATAATTTTTTGAAATTTTGAACATTTTTGTTTTGACAAATGTTTTTGACATTTGTTTGAAAATTAAATTTTTTTTAAGTACTCATTTTAAGCTTGTGTGTTCAATCTCGGAATATAAAAGACTCTGTCTATGTATTTATAAGTCTATAAACTCAAAAATTGGTATTAAATAAACAAACAAACAAACTTTGGTTATGTTAAATCCTATTTTTTTTTTAATTATTTTAAAAACATACAATACAGTTATAATTATATGTATATGTGTGTGTGTTATACATTCAATAAGGGTACTCACTTAAAATATTTTAAAACTAAAACCATTTTAAGTAATTCTTTCGTTTTCTTTTACAACACAGTACCCCAAAAAAATAAAAATAATAATAAAAAATACAGTCAATAACGTCCACTATATACACATTATCTATTTACGTCTTCATTAATTAAAACAACTACCCACAAAAAAAGAATTTTACTTCCAAAAAAATCAAATACATTAAATAATTTCTAATTTTTAACAAGTTGTAGTAAATATTTTTTTTTAGTTTTTACTTTTTTCGTTTTTAAATTGTATTTTTTTTTTTTTGTAAATACACGAAATAGATTCAGTTCAGCTTCGATTGCACTAGATTTTTAAACACAGTTAAGAAATATTAAATTAAAAAGAAAAAACTTAAAAACTATTAACAATATATAATAATTAGAAAATAATATATACAGGTGGTTTTTAAAAAAATATTTTTTTTATTCTATTTTGTTTTATAATAATAATAATAATAATACAAAATGAAAAAAAAAATAAACATAAAAAAAATTAAATTAAAAAATAAAAAAAAATTTAGTAAAAAATTCTCTTTTTAAAAAATTAGTTAATCAGTTTGTTTATAATAATAGTTTATTTAAAAGCCGTTTATTAGAGGAATGTTACACACTCAGTACGACGCTAATAAGCTTTATTTTTTTCGGTTTTGCTCCTTATTAATTTTATTATTATAATTTTTTTTTTCGTTTTAATCTCGCATCCATACAATCGCTACTCTTACAATTTTTTTTTCTTCATTATTTTTTTCTTTATTATTTTTAAATATCGAGACGATGAGAAATCGCGATTTTAAAAACCAACCAAATCAAAATTGAACAAAGCGAGAAAACCGAGTCTTTCGAAAAATGGACAGTTTTTATTCTTTATATCTTTTTATCATTTACGCTTGGTTTTTCTTTTTACTATTATTAACCTTAGTAATTATCGGGATGATCTGCGCTTCCCTCTATATCTTGATCGACGTCGTCTCCGTCTTCGTCGTCGTTCGTTTCGGAGTTTTTATTCTTATTAATGTTATTATTATTATTGTTGGCGGAATTAACACCCGTTACATCATCCGCTTTGTTTACCAAATTCTCACAATTCGGTTTCGAATGCGTACGCGTGTTTGCGAATTCGACGCCGTGTTTGTCGACGCACCAACACATCCCTATCGCTCCGTGACATTGAGTGGGCTTATAATATCCTTGCGGATCGCATTCCGGAATGTACGCACCTAAAATAATTATTTAAAAATTAATTATTTCAATATGAAACGTTTATTACACATAAAATGCATTAATATTACTACATAAAAACCCAGAAATCATTAAAAAACATTCCATCGGTTAAGAATTAACTCTTAAAACTCTCATCGGTTAACACTTTTAAGTGTAAAGAAGTGCCCGATTAAAATTTAGTTAATCGCACTTCCCCAATTCATCTTAAAATCAAATAAATGTTTAATCAAATAATTCATTGATTATAAAAACCCAGAAATCATTAAAAAACATTCCATCGGTTAAGAATTAACTCTTAAAACTCTCATCGGTTAACACTTTTAAGTGTAAAGAAGTGCCCGATTAAAATTTAGTTAATCGCACTTCCCCAATTCATCTTAAAATCAAATAAATGTTTAATCAAATAATTCATTGATTATAAAAACCCACAAATCATTAAAAAACATTCCATCGGTTAAGAATTAACTCTTAAAACTCTCATCGGTTAACACTTTTAAGTGTAAAGAAGTGCCCGATTAAAATTTAGTTAATCGCACTTCCCCAATTCATCTTAAAATCAAATAAATGTTTAATCAAATAATTCATTGATTATAAAAACTCAAAAATCATTAAAAAACATTCCATCGGTTAAGAATTAACTCTTAAAACTCTCATCGGTTAACACTTTTAAGTGTAAACATGTGCCCGATTAAAATTTAGTTAATCGCACTTCTTCAATTAATCTTAAAATCAAATAAATGTTTAATCAAAACATTTATTGATTATAAAAACCCAAAAATCATTAAAAAACATTCCATCGGTTAAGAATTAACTGTTAAAACTTTTATCGGTTAACACTTTTAAGTGTAAACATGTGTCCGATTAAAATTTAATTAATCGCACTTCTCCAATTCATCTTAAAATCAAATAAATGTTTAATCAAATAATTTATTGATTATAAAAACGCAGAAATCATTAAAAAACATTCCATCGGTTAAGAATTAACTCTTAAAACTCTCATCGGCCAACACTTTTAAGTGTAAACATGTGCCCGATTAAAATTTAGTTAATCGCACTTCTTCAATTAATCTTAAAATCAAATAAATGTTTAATCAAAACATTTATTGATTATAAAATCCCAGAAATCATTAAAAAACATTCCATCGGTTAAGAATTAACTCTTAAAACCCTCATCGGTTAACACTTTTAAGTGTAAACATGTGCCCGATTAAAATTTAGTTAATCGCACTTCTCCAATTCATCTTAAATTCAAATAAATGTTTAATCAAAACATTTATTGATTATAAAAACCCATAAGTCATTAAAAAACATTCCATCGGTTAAAAATTAACTCTTACAACCCTCATCGGTTAACACTTTTAAGTGTAAACATGTGTCCGATTAAAATTTAGTTGATCGCACTTCCCCAATTCATCTTAAATTCAAATAAATGTTTAATCAAATAATTTATTGATTATGAAAACCCATAAATCATTAAAAAACATTCCATCGGTTAAGAATTAACTCTTAAAACTCTCATCGGCTAACACTTTTACGTGAAAACATGTGTCCGATTAAAATTTAGTTAATCGCACTTCTTCAATTCATCTTAAAACCAAATAAATGTTTAATCAAATAATTTATTGATTATAAAATCCCATAAATCATTAAAAAACATTCCATCGGTTAAGAATTAACTCTTAAAACTCTCATCGGCTAACACTTTTAAGTGTAAACATGTGCCCGATTAAAATTTAATTAATCGCACTTCCCCAATTCATCTTAAATTCAAATAAATGTTTAATCAAATAATTTATTGATTATGAAAACTCAGAAATCATTAAAAAACATTCCATCGGTTAAGAATTAACTCTTAAAACTCTCATCGGTTAACACTTTTAAGTGTTAACATGTGTCCGAATAAAATTTAGTAAGTTTTTGGTGGAATTTTAAAAAAATTCAGTATATTTTTGGTGGAATTATCAAAAATTTTAATAACATTGGTTAACGAACTTAATAAATATTTATTACACATGAAAGATAGGCAACCAAATGTACATCTAATATAAAAATCATGATTGACGTGATTTACTGATGTATACTCCGTTCGGCGAAAGATGTCTCACACGTCATCAATTAATTGTGTTATTCTAAACGAACATTTTCAATCTTCATCTTTTTCTTTCATATAAGTACAATTATTTTGGAATAAAACTGTAAATTTTTTTTTAAATTGTAAAAATTCTTTTAAAATTCTAAAATTTCATCTAAATTTCTAAAATGTCGTCCAAAATTTCATTAAATTTCGTATGAAATTGTCTAAAATTACAAAAATTTCGTCTAAAATTTTATCCAATTTTACATAAAATTATAACATTTCATCGAATTTCACCCAAAATTATTGAATTCATCGAATTTTGTATAAAATCATCTAAAATGAACAAATTTCATCTAAAATTATCTATTTTTATTTAAAATTTCATATAAAATCGTCTGAAATTACAAAATTTCGTCAAATTTCATCTAAAATTGATAAATTTCATTAAAAAATGACTTAATTTAGAATAAATTTGTAAAATTTCGTCCAAAATTTCATTAAATTTCATGTAAGGTTGTCTAAAATTACAAAATTTCGTCAAATTTCATCTAAAATTGATAAATTTCATTAAAAAATGACTTAATTTAGAATAAATTTGTAAAATTTCGTCCAAAATTTCATTAAATTTCATGTAAAGTTGCCTAAAATTACAAAATTTCATCAAATTTCGTCTAAAATTTCATCCAATTTTGCATAAAATTATAACATTTCATCGCATTTCACCCAAAATCACTGAATTTAAGTTAAAATTTCATCCAATTTTGTATAAAATCATCTAAAATGAACAAATTTCATCGAAAATTTTCTAATTTTATCTAAAATTTCATATAAAATCGTCTGAAATTACAAAATTTCGTCAAATTTCATCTAAAATTGACAAATTTCATTAAAAAATAACTTAAATTGAAATAAAATAGTAAAATTTCGTTTAAAATTGACAAATTTCATTAAAAAATGACTTAATTTAGAATAAATTTGTGAAATTTCTTCTAAAATTCACAAATTTTATTAAAAAATAATTTAAATTGAAATAAAATAGTAAAATTTCGTCCAAAATTTCATCAAATTTCATATAAAATCGTCTAAAATTACAAAATTTAAATAAATTTCGTCTAAAATTGACAAATTTCATTAAAAAATGACTTAATTTAGAATAAATTTGTGAAATTTCGTTTAAAATTCACAAATTTTATTAAAAAATAACTTAAATTGAAATAAAATTTGATCAAATTTCATATAAAATCATCTAAAATTACAAAATTTCAATAAATTTCGTCTAAAATTTCATCAAATTTCATATAAAATCGTCTAAAATTACAACATTTCAATAAATTTCGTCTAAAATTGACAAATTTCATTAAAAAATGACTTAATTTAGAATAAATTTGTGAAATTTCGTCTAAAATTGATAAATTTCATTAAAAAATGACTTAATTTAGAATAAATTTGTGAAATTTCGTTTAAAATTCACAAATTGTATTAAAAAATAACTTAAATTGAAATAAAATTTGATCAAATTTCATATAAAATCGTCTAAAATTACAAAATTTCAATAAATTTCGTATAAAATTGATAAATTTCATTAAAAAATGACTTAATTTAGAATAAATTTGTGAAATTTCGTCTAAAATTCATAAATTTTATTAAAAAATAACTTAAATTGAAATAAAATTTGATCAAATTTCATATAAAATCGTCTAAATTTACAAAATTTCAATAAATTTCGTCCAAAATTGATAAATTTCATTAAAAAATGACTTAATTTACAATAAATTTGTGAAAATTCGTCTAAAATTCATAAATTTTATTAAAAAATAACTTAAATTGAAATAAAATTTGATCAAATTTCATATAAAATCGTCTAAATTTACAAAATTTCAATAAATTTCGTCCAAAATTGATAAATTTCATTAAAAAATGACTTAATTTACAATAAATTTGTGAAATTTCGTCTAAAATTCACAAATTTTATTAAAAAATAACTTAAATTGAAATAAAATAGTAAAATTTCGTCCAAAATTTGATCAAATTTCATATAAAATCGTCTAAAATTACAAAATTTCGCCAAATTTCCTCTAAAATTAAAAAAATTTATTAAAAAATGACTTAAATTGAAATAAAATAGTAAAATTTCGTCTAAAACTTTATCCAATTTCGTATAAAATCGTCTAAAATTACATTTCGTCAAATTTTAATAAAAAAATAACTTAATTTATCTTAAAATGATTAAATTTCAACTGAAATTATAAAATTTTCCTTAATTTCATTTAAAATCATCAAATTTCTTCTAAAATTTTATCTAAATTGTTTAAAATCACAAAATTTCGCCAAATTTAATCTATAATTATCAAATTTCATTAAAGAAATAACTTCGTTTAGCATAAAAGTGTAAAATTTCGTTTAAAATTATAAAATTTCGCTTAAAATTCTAAAATTTCGTCCAAAATTTCATTAAATTTCATGTAAAGTTGTCTAAAATTACAAAATTTCATCAAATTTCGTCTAAAATTTCATCCAATTTTGCATAAAATTATAACATTTCATCGAATTTCACCCAAAATCACTGAATTTAAGTTAAAATTTCATCGAATTTTGTATAAAATCATCTAAAATGAACAAATTTCATCGAAAATTTTCTAATTTTATCTAAAATTTCATATAAAATCGTCTGAAATTACAAAATTTCGTCAAATTTCATCTAAAATTGACAAATTTCATTAAAAAATGACTTAATTTAGAATAAATTTGTGAAATTTCCTCTAAAATTCAGAAATGTTATTAAAAAATAACTTAAATTGAAATAAAATAATAAAATTTTATCCAAAATTTGATCAAATTTCATATAAAATCATCTAAAATTACAAAATATCAATAAATTTCGTCTAAAATTTCATCAAGTTTCATATAAAATCGTCTAAAATTACAAAATTTCGCCAAATTTTCTCTAAAATTCAGAAATTTTATTAAAAAATAACTTAAATTAAAATAAAATAGTAAAATTTCGTCTAAAACTTTATCCAATTTCATATAAAATCGTCTAAAATTACAACATTTCGTCAAATTTTAATAAGAAAAATAACTTAATTTATCTTAAAATGATTAAATTTCGACTGAAATTGTAAAATTTTCCTTAATTTCATCTAAAATCATTCAATTTCTTCTAAAATTTCATCTAAATTGTTTAAAATCACAAAATTTCGATAAATATAATCTATAATTATCAAATTTCATTAAAGAAATTCAAACAAATTAAACTTCGCTTAGCATAAAAGTGTAAAATTTCGTTTAAAATTATAAAATTTCGCTTAAAATTATAAAATTTCATCTAAAACTATAAAATTTCGTCCAAAATTTCATCAAATTTCGTTTAAAATTGTCAAAAATCATTCAATTATTTGAAATTTTTTCTAAAATCATAGAATTTCGTCTAAAATTTCATCAAATTTGCTTTAAAATTATAAAATTTCATCTAAAACTATAAAATTTCGTCCGAAATTTCATCAAATTTCGTTTAAAATTGTCAAAAATCATTCAATTATTTGAAATTTTTTCTAAAATCATAGAATTTCGTCTAAAATTTCATCAAATTTGCTTTAAAATTATAAAATTTCATCTAAAACTATAAAATTTCGTCCGAAATTTCATCAAATTTCGTTTAAAATTGTCAAAAATCATTCAATTATTTGAAATTTTTTCTAAAATCATAGAATTTCGTCTAAAATTTCATCAAATTTCCTTTAAAATTATAAAATTTCATCTAAAACTATAAAATTTCGTCCAAAATTTCATCAAATTTCGTTTAAAATTGTCAAAAATCATTCAATTATTTGAAATTTCTTCTAAAATCATAGAATTTTGCCTAAAATGTCATCAAATTTCATATAAAATCGTATAAAATTACAAAATTTCATCAAATTTTAATTAAAAAAAATAACTCAATACATCTTAAAAAAATATTTTTTTAAATTTAATCTAAAATCTTCAAATTAGTCTAAAATTTCATTAAAAATTACAAAATGTCATCAATTTTTTTTTCTTAAATTTTCCAATTTCATTAGAAAATTAATTTACCTTAAAAACAAATCTTCAAAATTAATAAAATTAAATTATTTTTTATTTGAGAGATAGGCAACCAAATGTACATCTAATATTTTTCATTTTTGGTGTGTACATTTGGTTGCCTATCTTAACGTTAATATTACTTTCACGATTCATCAAAAAAAAAATAAATAAATCAGTTTTTCGATCGATCACTAGTTACCAAATAAAATGTATTTCTTAATTATTATTATTATTATATTTGTATTTACCGAGTAAATCCGGAGTGATTTTACGTTTAACAGCCGCACAAGGTCTTTCGGTGCGCTGAAAACATCGACACCATTCGTTCGGAGTGACGTTAAAATCTTTATTTACGTCGCACTGTTGCAAGAACGGCTTCAAACAAAGCTCGTTTTGATCGTGCTCCAAATCGTACAGTTCTTGCAGGTTTAATCTCCCATCTCCGTTTAAATCCAAGTGTTGGAACATCCATCTCACTTCACCTTTACATACAGGTGGAAAATATATTGCAATCCCTAAAAAGAAAAATAATTAATACACAAAATTATTTAAAAAAATTAAAAAAAAAATTTTTTTTAAATTAAAAAAAATTTTTCAAAAGAAAAATAGACCAACTTTAAAAAATCCTACCAACTTTATTTATAAAAATTTAAAAAAAAAATTTTTAATTTTAATAGATTAAAATGTCTTCTTTTAAATAAAATATAAAAATCTATGTTACATAATAAAAATTTTTAGTAAAAAATTTTTTTCTAAACCTCTACAAAATTTGACATTTCTAACCTCTAAAAAATTGGTCAATTTTAAACAATCCCTACGACTTTATTTATGGAAACTTTACAAAAATTTTTTAAAAGAAGGATAAAAAAATGTTCTTTTTAAAATAACACAAAAAAATCTAAACGTTAAATAATGAAAATTTTGAGTTAGAAATTTTTTTCTAAACCTCTACAAAATTTGACATTTCTAACCTCTAAAAAATTGATCAATTTTAAACAATCCCCACGACTTTATTTATGAAAATTTTACGAAATTTTTTTAAAAGAAGGATAAACTAAAATGTTCCTTTTAAAACAACACATAAAAATCCACACGTTAAATAATGAAAATTTTGAGATAGAAATTTTTTTCTAAATCTCGAAAAAATTTGACATTTCTAACCTCTAAAAAATTGGTCAATTTTAAACAATCCCTACGACTTTATTTATGGAAATTTTACGAAAATTTTTTAAAAGAAGGATAAAAAAATGTTCTTTTTAAAATAACACAAAAAAATCTAAACGTTAAATAATGAAAATTTTGAGTTAGAAATTTTTTTCTAAACCTCTACAAAATTTGACATTTCTAACCTCTAAAAAATTGGTTAATTTTAAACAATCCCTATGACTTTATTTATGGAAATTTTACAAAAATTTTTTAAAAAAAGGATAAAAAAATGTTCTTTTTAAAATAACACATAAAAATCCACACGTTAAGTAATGAAAATTTTGAGTTACAAATTTTTTTCTAAACCTCTACAAAATTTGACATTTCTAACCTAAAAAAAACTGACTTTTCCAACCTAAAAAAAAAAAATTTGACATTTCTAAAAAATTTTTTTAACCTTTAGATTTACTTCTATTCCTTCGTCTTTTCGAAGAATCAGCCATAATAACCGAAAACCAATCCAAAAGTCTATTCCCCATCGACTGTAAAGCGGAAGCGGAACATTCCTTCGCCGGCGGAGTAGCAGGAACCATAACATTATTCCCGTACAGCTTATTATCCAACACCTCATTAAAAATCTTCTGTTTATCATCCGAATACAAAAAATTATCCTTATTATTAAACTTGGTATACTTTATGTACTTGTAATGTTTGTTCTCGTATTTAAAATCTTGAGGAGTAAAGGTGTAAACGTCCGATTTGGATGGAGCCGGCTTTCCGCCGGTTATCGATCCCAAATTTGTACCGCTTTTATCCAAAGTAGCTTTGTATTTGTTCATGAACGAGTTTAAACGTTCCTGTTGACGTTGCTTTTTGCGTAGATGAACGTCGCTTTCCGCTTTGCACGGACAGAAACCTTTGCAACCGACTCGGATGTTCGTGTGATGGATGCAGTTGTGGTAATCTAAGCGGCATAAAGAGGAGTACGTTCGGTTGTCGGAGCCGCAGAGGAACGTTGGTTTTACTACCGGACATGCTTTACACCTAAAAATTAAAAAAGAAATTAAGTTTGGACGGTTACGTTAAAATTCCGTAAATTAACCTAAAAATTTAATTTCAACTTAATAACCACTAAACAACATCCGCCATATTGGCCCAAGACACGGATTGTTAGTGCTACCAACAGATTTTTTTTTTTTTTTTTTTGTAACTAACTTAACTGTCAATAGAAATAAATGGAAATTTTAATCAACATTAAAACTTTTTACTAACTTTAAAAAATCCCACTGGTTTTATTTATGAAAATGGAGAAAAATCCAGTTGAGGAAAGATAAATTAAAATGTCTATTTGTTATTAAAATCAATAGAATTAATCCAACTTTTATCAAAAAATTTAAAAAAATTTTCAAAGTTGATAAAAATTTTTTACACTTTTAACCTAACTTAAAAAAATCGATCAATTCTAAAAATTCATCAAAAATTCATTTTTAAAAATTTTGATTTGATTTCTTTTCTAAATGAAACTTAAAACATTCTAATTTTAATTAAAAAAGACCGTTTTATTCCAAGTGTTGTCAAAAAAATTAAAATAATTTTCAAAGTTGGAAAATATTTTTGACACTTTTTAACCTAACTTAAAAAATCGATCAATTTAAAAAACTCATCAAAAATTCATTTTTAAAGATTCTGATTTAATTTCTTTTTCTAAATGAAACTTAAAATATTCTAGTTTTAATTAAAAAAGACCGTTTTATTCCAAGTATTGTCAAAAAATTTAAAAAAATTTCCAAAGACACCTCGGAATTTTGAAACAAGAATTTTTAAAAATTAACTTGTCTAAAAATTTAAATTTCACACTGATCTCAAAACCTTTTATATAAACGAAAGAACAAGTCGAAAGAAAAGAAAGAGATATTCTAAAGGGGAAATCGAATTTTACTATTGTACGCTACGAGCCAATCTGTTCCCCCTTTTTTCCGGACGGAAATTTCCACCCGACGAATAATTTATCATGGAAAAGAGATGATATCGGCTCGGGGGAGAAAAATGGCGAGCAAAAAACCCCAAAGGACGATGATTAATGATGTTAGGTTGGTGTTTTTGATCGGTTAGAAGGTCGAAAAGAAATTAGAAAAAATACAAAAGAAAAAAAATATTAAAAAAGATATACAAAAAGTTAGTCAAAGTGATTGAAACAATAAATACCACAAAATAATAGATCCTCGATGATTAATTAATTAATTATTTAATTAATTGATGGGATTTAAGAGAAAATTCTTCTTCTTTTTAGTATTTTTTTCTCTTTGTCGTTTTGAAGAAGAAAAGAGAAGTTTTTAATTAGATGTCGGCGATAAGTCGGAAGTTTGGGGGAAAGATTTAATTCGTTTTCCAAGTTCCGGCGGCTCTTAAGGACGCTCCTTCGCTAATTCGCCCCCTTTCGCAGCCGGAGCAGACGTAAGGAGGAAAAATAAGACGGCTCCTCCGCCTTTTTTACATCGAAATTCCCCGTTGAAATAAAGTCATTTGCATTTTGATGGCGAACGGGTCGCTTTATGGTAGCGAATTCTTCGGGATTACCTTATATTTTATTATTAGGTCAAGAAGGAAATCGGCACGAGTGAAAAATAAAAAAAATTTAAAAAGGTTAAGTTCAGTCAAAATTCCGAGATGTTTTTGAAAATTTTTTTAAATTTTTTGACAACACTTGGAATAAAGCGGTCTTTTTTAATTAAAACTAGAATGATTTAAGTTTCATTTAGAAAAAAAATCAAAGCAAAATGTTTAAAAATGAATTTTTGGCGAATTTTTAAAGTTGAACGATTTTCTTAAATTAGGTTAAAAGTGTCAAAAATTTTTTACCAACTTTAAAATTTTTTTTTATTTTTTTGACAACATTTAGAATAAAACGGTCTTTTTTATATAAAACTAGAATGTTTCAAGTTTCATTTAGAAAAAAAATCAAATCAAAATCTTTGAAAATGAATTTTTGATGATTTTTTAAAATTGATCGTTTTTTAAAAGTTATGTTAAATATGTAAAAATTTTTTTACCAACTTTGAAAATTTTTTTAAATTTTTTGACAACATTTAGAATAAAACGGTCTTTTTTATATAAAACTAGAATGTTTTAAGTTTCATTTAGAAAAAGAACCAAATCAAAATATTTAAAATTCAATTTTTTATGAATTTTTTAAAAAATGATTAGTTTTCTAACCTAAAAAAATTTTACCAACTTTGAAAATTTTTTTAAATTTTTTGACAACATTTAGAATAAAACGGTCTTTTTTAATTAAAACTAGAATGTTTTAAGTTTCATTTAGAAAAAGAATCAAAGTAAAATATTTAAAATTTAATTTTTTATGAATTTCTTTAAAAATGATTAATTTTCTAACCTAGAAAATTTTTTACCAACTTTGAAAATTTTTTTAATTTTTTTGACAACATTTAGAATAAAACGGCCTTTTTAGATTAAAATTAGAATGTTTTTAGTTTCATTTAGAAAAAGAATCTGATCAAAATCTTTAAAATTCGATTTTTTTTGATTTTTTTAAAAATCATAAAAATTAATTTTCTAACCTAAAAAATTTCTTCCAACTTTGAAAATTTTTTTAATTTTTTGACAACATTTAGAATAAAACGGTCTTTTTAGATTAAAACTAGAATGTTTTTAGTTTCATTTAGAAAAAGAATCTGATCAAAATCTTTAAAATTCGATTTTTTTTGATTTTTTTAAAAATCATAAAAATTAATTTTCTAACCTAAAAAATCTCTTCCAACTTTGAAATTTTTTTTAATTTTTTTGGTAAAATTTAGAACAAAACGGTCGTTTTAGATTAAAATTAGAATGTTTTTAGTTTCATTTAGAAAAAAAATCTGATCAAAATCTTTAAAATTCGATTTTTTATGATTTTTTTAAAAATCATAGAAATTAATTTTCTAACCTAAAAAATTTCTTCCAACTTTGAAAATTTTTTTAATTTTTTTGATAAAATTTAGAACAAAACGGTCGTTTTAGATTAAAGTTAGAATGTTTCTAGTTTCATTTAGAAAAAAAATCAGTTTAAAATATTTAAAATTCAATTTTTTATGAATTTTTTTAAAAATGATTAATTTTCTAACCTAAAAAAATTTTTACCAACTTTGAAAATTTTTTTAATTTTTTTGGTAAAATTTAGAATAAAACGGTCTTTTTTATATAAAACTAGAATGTTTTAGGTTTCATTTAGAAAAAAAATCAAATCAAAATAAAAAAAAAATAAAGTCTCTACGATGTTTTAAAATTTGTCAAAATTTTCATCACCAAATTTAAAGATTTTAGCAAATTTTAGATAAAGTTTTACAGTTTTAATCTAAATAAAGTTATATTTCAATGAAATTTGAGTACTTTTATCGAAATTTGGTGAAATTTCAGACGAAATTCGATAACTTAAGGGAATTTTAGATGAAATTAGACGAAATTCAATCGTTTTAAGCAATTTCATACAAAATTAGGCGAAATTTTAGAAGAAATTTGACGATTTTAAGAAATTTTAGATGAAATTTCACAATCTTAATCTAAATAAAGTTATTTTTCAATGAAATTCGACAATTTTAGACGAAATTTAATGAAATTTTAAACGAAATTTAAATTTTGAAAATTTTTGTCGAAATATTACAATTTCAAGCTAAATTAAGTTGTCTTTCAACGAAATTCGAAAAAGTTTAAATGAAATTCAACAATTTTAGATAATTTTATACCAAATTTTATAAAATTTTAGAAAAAAAATTGGATTTTAAGAAATTTTAGATGAAATTGTACAATTTTAAGATAAATAAAGTTTTCTTTTAATGAAATTTGTCTATTTTAAACGAAATTTCATGAAATTTCAAACGAAATTCGAAAATTTTAAAAATTTGAGATAAAATTTCACAATTTTTAGCGAAATTAAGTTATTTTTTAATGAAATTCAACAAATTTAAGCGAAATTTCGTGAAATTTTAGATGAAATTTGACGAATTTTGAAAATTTTGGTTTAGATTTCACAATCTCTAAAATTAAGTTTTATTTTAATGAAATTCGAAAAAAATTTGATGAAATTTCGTGAAATTTTAAATAAAATTCGATAACTTTAGAAAATTTCAAAAGAAATTCAACGATTTTAGATGAAATTTCACAATTTTAAGATGAATAAAATTACTTTTCAATGAAATTCGACAATTTTAGACGGAATTTCGTGAAATTTCAAACGAAATTGGACGAATTTTGAAAATTTTGGTTTAGATTTCACAATTTCTAAAATTAAGTTATTTTTTTAATGAAATTTGAAAAAATTTTGATGAAATTAAACGAAATTCCACAATTTTGTACCAAATTTCGTGAAATTTTGGAAAAAATCCATGATTTTAAAAAATTTTAAGTGAAGTATTACAATTTTAGACTAAATTAAGTCATTTTTTAACAATTTTAATCTAAATTAAGTTAGATTAACTTTAATTCTTAAATAGTTTTCCATTTTTTGATCTTTTTTTGGGTTATAAAAAATTTGTAGTCAACTTTGTGAATTTTTTTGATTTTTTTGACAACACTTGGAACAAAACGGTCTCCTTTAATTAAAACTAGAATGTTTTAAGTTTCATTTAGAAAAAAAAAATCAAATCAAAATCTTTAAAAATCAATTTTTGGTGAATTTTTAAAGTTTGTTTTTTTTAAGTTAAAAATGTCAAAAATTTTTATCAACTTTAAAATTTTTTTTTAATTTCTTTGATAAAATTTAGAATAAAACGGCCTTTTTTATATAAAACTAGAATGTTTTAAGTTTCATTTAGAAAAAAAAGCAGTTTAAAATATTTAAAATTCAATTTTTTATGATTTTTAAAAAAAATGATTAATTTTCTAACCTAAGAAAATTTTTACCAACTTTGAAAATTTTTTTAATTTTTTTGATAACATTTAGAATAAAGCGGTCTTTTTTAATTAAAACTAGAATGATTTAAGATTTATTTAGAAAAAAAATCAAATCAAAATCTTTAAAAATGAATTTTTGATGAATTTTTAAAATTTTAATTTTCTTAAGTTAAAAAGTGTCAAAAATGTTTACCAACTTTAAAAATTTTTTTTAAATTTTTTGATAAAAATTGGAACTAATATATTGATTTTAATAACAAATAGACATTTCAATTCATCTTTCCTCAACTTGATTTTTCTCCATTTTTATAAATAAATCCAATGGGATTTTTTAAAGTTAGTAAAAACTTTTAGAGTTAAGTTCGGTCAAAATTTAGTCTTTGAAAATTTGATTTGAAATTTAATCTTTATTTTAATCGAATATAAATTGATTTAAATACCCACGTTATGGAATCGCTAAGATCCTCTTCAGTTTCATCATCGGAATCATCCTCCGTATCATAAAACACATCATCGTCGGTTTCTTCCCCGTTTCTCGTTTCTAAACGTTTTCTATCTTCCGTCTGAACCATCGATTTCGGTATCACAACGTCCCTATTAAAATAATCGGTTTTAATTTAAAAGAAAAATCTAAAAGTTCTACTACAAAAAAATAAATACAAAAAAGATTTGGATTTTCCATTAAAACAAATTAAGTACTATAAAGAAAAAAAAAAACACTCACCCATTTTTTTGTAATTCCTTTTTGGAGACGCAAACCGCCGTAAAAGCGTCTTCAAGTAAACACATTTCTTTTTTCTTGCAATTAAGCGGTCTGCAAAGGTCACCTAAAAGAAGATACAAACTTTTAAACATTTTTACCAACTTTATAGTCGACAATATAGTCGTGTTTGGTATCAAATTAAAGGACTTTTAATCAGCTTTAAGAATTCTTAATAAAAATTTCAAATTGTTCTAAAACAAAACAAAATTTTTCAAAAATAATGTTAAAATTTACAAAAAAATGTCAACATTTAAAAAAAAAATTCAAAAATTTAAAAAAAACAAAAAAATTCTAAAAAATAGAAAAATATTAAAAATTAAAAAAGAAATGTTAAAAATTAAAAAAAAAGTTAAAAATTTCAATAAAAAAAAATGTCAAAAATAATTTTATAATGAAATTGTTATTAAAAAACGATAGGAAATTAAATTTCCTTTCATTTGAGTACAAACACGGCATATCTACGATCAAAAGTAAACAAGTTATCGAAATTTTTCATTTTAATGACAACCGGAAGTCGGCCATCTTGAATTTTTTTAAACTAACCTAACTTTTTTGTTTTTTAACCGAATATAGTCGTGTTTGGTATTAAATTAAAGGATTTTTAATAGGCTTTAAGAATTTTAAATAAAAACCATAATTTCTTTAAACCGCCATCTTGAAAATTTAAAAAATGACGTAACTTTTTTATTTTAAATCGTAGATAGGTCGTGTTTGGTATCAAATTAAAGGTTTTTTTGTAAACTTTAAGAATTTTTAATAAAAGTTTTAAACTTTTCTAAAACAAAACTAAATTTTTCAAAAATAATGTTAAAATTTTCAAAGAAACATAAAAAATTTTTAAAAAAGAGAAAAATGTTAAAAATTAAAAAAGAAATGTTAAAAATTTCAAAAAAAATAGTTAAAACTTTCAATAAAAAAAAATGCCAAAAATAATTTTAAAATAAAATTTTTATTATACATCGATGGGAAATTAAATTTCCTTTAATTTGAGTACAAACACGACTATATTCGGATAAAAAATAAAAAAGTTATCGAAATTTTTAATCTTAATGACAACCGGAGGTCGGCCATTTTGAATTTTTTTAAACTAACCTAACTTTTTTGTTTTTTAACCGAATATAGTCGTGTTTGGTATCAAATTAAAGGATTTTTAGTCACCTTTAAGAATTTTAAATAAAAACCATAATTTTTTAAACCGCCATCTTGAAAATTTTAAAAATGACGTAACTTTTTTATTTTAAATCGTAGATAGGTCGTGTTTGGTATCAAATTAAAGGTTTTTTTATAAACTTTAAGAATTTTTAATAAAAATTTCAAATTTTTCGAAAACAAAACCAAATTTGTCAAAAATAATGTTAAAATTTTCAAAAAAATGTCAAAATCTACAATGAAACTTAAAAAATTTCAAGAAATTTCTAAAAAAGAGAAAAATGTTAAAAATTAAAAAAGAAATGTTAAAAAGTTCAAAAAAATGTTAAAAATTTCGATAAAAAAAATATCAAAAATAATTTTATAATGAAATTTTTGTTATATATCGATAGGAAATTAAATTCCCTTTAATTCGAGTACAAACACGACTATATTCGCATAAAAAATAAAAAAGTTATCGAAATTTTTAATTTTAATAGGAACCGGAAGTCGGCCATCTTGAATTTTTTTAAACTAACCTAACTTTTTTGTTTTTTAACCGAATATAGTCGTGTTTGGTATCAAATTAAAGGATTTTTTATAAGCTTTACGAATTTTTAATAAAAACCATAATTTTTTAAACCGCCATTTTGAAAATTTAAAAAATGACGTAACTTTTTTATTTTGAATCGTAGATAGGTCGTGTTTGGTATCAAATTAAAGTTTTTTTTATAAACTTTAAGAATTTTTAATAAAAATTTCAAATTTTTCTAAAACAAAACCAAATTTTTCAAAAATAATGTTAGAATTTTCAAAAAAATGTCAAAATTTACAAAGAAACTTAAAAAATTTCAAGAAATTTCTAAAAAAGAGAAAAATGTTAAAAACTAAAAAAGAAATGTTAAAAATTAAAAAAGAAATGTTAAAAATTAAAAAAAAAGTTAAAAATTTCGATAAAAAACAATGTCAAAAATAATTTTTTTATGAAATTCTTATTAAAAATCGATAGGAAATTAAATTTTCTTTAATTTGACTACAAACACGACTATATTCGGATAAAAAATAAAAAAGTTATCGAAATTTTTAATTTTAATGACAACCGGAAGTCGGCCATTTTGAATTTTTTAAACTAACCTAACTTTTTTGTTTTTTAACCGAATATAGTCGTGTTTGGTATCAAATTAAAGGATTTTTAGTCAGCTTTAAGAATTTTTAATAAAAATTTAAATTTTTTTTAAACCGCCATCTTGAAAATTTAAAAATTAACCTAACTTTTTTATTTTAAATCGTAGATAGGTCGTGTTTGTACTTAAATTAAAGGATTTTTAATAAACTTTAAGAATTTTTAATAAAAATTTTAAAATTCTCAAAAGATAAGTCAAAGTTTTCAAAGAAATATCAAAAACTTGACAAAATCTGAAGAAATTCATTTTTAAGTTTAAAAACTTTATGTAATAAACGTAACAATCAAACGAAATTAAACCGAAATAATAATTTCCCTTTAGAGAAATAAATATAACCCCAAGAAATTCAATTAATAGTTAAAGAGGTCACTTCCTCCGATTCCCTTCCCCATTCCCCACCGATTCATTATGAAGTTTGCAGCCGGTACGCAATCAATGGATTTGCAAATAGCTTCATTGTCAATCCCGAGCCGTCAAACTCAGGATAACTAATGAACCCGCTCGCAAACCGTTTATCTATCAACTCGGAAATCGCCCAATCTGAAAGTTCAATCCGACCAAAGCGGAAAATCCAACTTTTACAAAAAAATACAGACACTATAAAACTAGAAAAAAGAGTTTTCTTTTTTACCAACAATAAGAAACGATGCAATTGTCTTCTCGGATTTTCCAGAAAGCTATAAATATCTTACTGCATCTCCCTGTATAAATTAAGGGGTTGGATTGGGTAACTACCAAGATTTATTACCACGTCTCAAGTCGTAAATCTTTACAAGTTGCCAAAATGAACAGAAACCTCCCTTATTTAAAAGTTTTTTTTCTTCAAGTCAATTTAAAAACTTGGCATTAATGTACTTTGAGTGTCTACTTACTTGTTGGATCGTGAATCCATCGTTTCTTTTCACCTGATGGTTTGGTTGATTTTACATCATCCTGAAAAAGAAAAAATAAATAATTAGAATGTTTTAAGTTTCATTTAGAAAAAAAATCAAATCAAAATCTTTAAAAATTCGATTTTTAATGAATTTTTTAAAAAATGATTGATTTTCTAACCTAAAAAAATTTTTACCAACTTTGAAAATTTTTTTAATTTTTTTGATAAAATTTAGAAAAAAATAGTCTTTTTTATACAAAACTAAAATGTTTTAAGTTTCATTTAGAAAAAAAATCAAATCAAAATCTTTAAATATGAATTTTTGATGAATTTTTAAAGTTGATCGATTTTCTAAAATTAGGTTAGAAGTGTCAAAATTTTTTTACCAACTTTGAAAATTTTTTTAAATTTTTTGGTAAAAATTAAGAAAAATTTGATTAATTAAATACAAACTAGACATTTTAATTTACATTTTTCCAAAATTATTTTTAAAAATTTTCATAAATAAATTTTAGACGATTTTTTAAACTTGGTGAAAGATTTGTTAGGTTAAAAAAACATGAATGTTTTTGAAAATTTTTTAAAATTTTTTAATAAAAATTAGGAAAAGTTTGATTAGCTAAATGGAAACTAGACATTTTAATTTACATTTTCCCAAAATTATTTTTAAAAATTTTCATAAATAAATTTTAGACGATTTTTTAAACTTGGTGAAAAATTTGTTAGGTTAAAAAAACATGAATGTTTTTGAAAATTTTTTTAAATTTTTTAATAAAAATTAGGAAAAATTTGATTAGCTAAATGGAAACTAGACATTTTAATTTACATTTTCCCAAAATTATTTTTAAAAATTTTCATAAATAAATTTTAGACGATTTTTTAAACTTGGTGAAAAATTTGTTAGGTTAAAAAAACATGAATGTTTTTGAAAATTTTTTTAAATTTTTTAATAAAAATTAGGAAAAATTTGATTAGCTAAATGGAAACTAGACATTTTAATTTACATTTTCCCAAAATTATTTTTAAAAATTTTCATAAATAAATTTTAGACGATTTTTTAAACTTGGTGAAAAATTTGCTAGGTTAAGTCAAAAAACATCGATGTCTTTGAAATTTTTTTTAAATTTTTTGGTAAAAATTAGAATAAAACGATCTTTTTTAATTAAAACTAGAATGTTTTAAGTTTCATTTAGAAAAAGAATCAAACCAAAATATTTAAAACTCAATTTTTTATGAATTTTTAAAGAAACGATTAATTTTTTAACCTATAAAAATTTTTACCAACTTTGAAAATTTTTTTAATTTTTTTGATAACATTTAGAATAAAACGGTCTTTTTTATATAAAACTAGAATGTTTTAAGTTTCATTTAGAAAAAAGATCAGTTTAAAATATTTAAAATTCAATTTTTTATGATTTTTTAAAAAATGATTAATTTTTTAACCTATAAAAATTTTTACCAACTTTGAAAATTTTTTTTAATTTTTTTGACAACATTTAGAATAAAACGGTCTTTTTTATATAAAACTAGAATGTTTTAAGTTTCATTTAGAAAAAAAATCAATTTAAAATATTTAAAATTCAATTTTTTATGAATTTTTTAAAAAATGATTAATTTTGTAATCTATAAAAATTTTTACCAACTTTGAAAATTTTTTAAATTTTTTTGATAAAATTTAGAATAAAACGGTCTTTTTAAATTAAAAGTAGAATGTTTTAAGTTTCACATAGAAAAAGAATCAAAGCATAATATTTAAAATTCAATTTTTTATGAATTTTTAAAAAAACGATTAATTTTCTAACCTATAAAAATTTTTATCAACTTTGAAATTTTTTTTAATTTTTTTGATAAAATTTAGAATAAAACGGTCTTTCTTAATTAAAATTAGAATATTTTAAGTTTCATTTAGAAAAAAATCAAATCAAAATCTTTAAAAATGAATTTTTGATGAATTTTTAAAGTTGATCATTTTTTTAAAGTTAGGTTAAAAGTGTCAAAAAAATTTTATCAACTTTGAAATTTTTTTTAATTTTTTTGATAAAATTTAGAATAAAACGGTCTTTTTTAATTAAAATTAGAATGTTTTAGGTTTCATTTAGAAAAAGAATCAAAGCAAAATATTTAAAATTCAATTTTTTATGAATTTTTTAACAAATGATTAATTTTCTAACCTATGAAAATTTTTATCAACTTTGAAAATTTTTTTAATTTTTTTGATAAAATTTAGAATAAAACGGTCTTTTTTAACTAAAATTAGAATGTTTTAAGTTTCATTTAGAAAAAGAATCAAAGCAAAATATTTAAAACTCAATTTTTTATGATTTTTTAAAAAATGATTAATTTTCTAACCTATAAAAATTTTTATCAACTTTGAAAATTTTTTTAATTTTTTTGATAAAATTTAGAATAAAACGGTCTTTTTTAATTAAAATTAGAATGTTTTAAGTTTCATTTAGAAAAAGAATCAAAGCAAAATATTTAAAACTCAATTTTTTATGATTTTTTAAAAAATGATTAATTTTCTAACCTAAAAAAATTCTTATCAACTTTGAAAATTTTTTTAATTTTTTTGACAACATTTAAAATGAAACGGTCTTTTTTATATAAAACTAGAATGTTTTAAGTTTCATCTAGAAAAAAAATCAAATCAAAATCTTTAAAAATGAATTTTTGATGAATTTTTAAAGTTGGATTTTCTAAAATTTCTTTAAACCGCATACAAATTCGACTTCAAAGAATAAAAATTCAACTGAAAGAAAAAGGAAAGGAAAGAAAAGAAAAGGATTCATCTTATACTATCTTACCGAGGTAAACGAACCGAGAAGAAGACGCGAGAAAACCGCGAATCGAGGAGCAAAGGGTAGTTAATTAAACTAAACTATTTGAAGTGGTTTCGTTTGGAAACTTGTTCTTTTTATTTCCCGGCGAAAAGCAAAGTTTTAGACGGAGGAAACGAGTTTGCGGAAACGAACGAAAACACTACGTTTCTTTCCGTTGCGAAAGGACAAAAGCCGCTGAGACAATAGCTTTTCAAGGGGAAAGAATAAGAAGAGTTGTTTGAAGTTAGGTCAAAAAAAATATGGATGTCTTTAAAATTTTTTTAATTTTTTTGAAACTAATTAGAAATAATTTGACTTATTTATTATAAACTAGAGATATCTAATGATTAAAAATAATTTAAAAAAGTTGTCTAAAAATTTTCGATTTGGTTCCAAATGAACTCAATTCAAACCATTGGAAAATAACGAACGAGAGTCGGATGTAGACGCATCAATCGTAAAAGACATTAACTGGAGACGTTTTCGCGACCCGGCGACGCCAACAATTTTCCTTCCAAACGGAAAAATCCCATCTCTTCCGGAATATCTCATCGATCGCTCGGCGAACGTTTCGCCAAATTTTCAATTTAATACGGCAGCAAAACATATTGTTGTTCCGACGGGATTGGCAACGTTGCGGCTGCGGGAACGTCCTCTCGCGGATTACGCCGGCATTAGAACTTTTCTAGGTTTCTCGTTGTGCAATCTACAAGGACTTCCTACTTCGTTCCTACTCCTCTTCCTCTTCCTCGGCCAAAATCGATACTCGGTTTACGTATCTACTGCAGTGGATTTACTATGCGTTTTACTAAACACTAACCTTTCTAATGCGAAATCCTCAAAACATTAAGTTTTACTTTTATTAAAATAATACGTTTTTCCCCGACAGGCGAATTTAAAACCAATTTCTCAAAAACAAAACTTTTAAAAATAATTTTAAAATAAAACTTTTATTAAAAATCGATAGGAAATTAAATTTCCTTTAATTTGAGTACAAACACGACCTATCTAACTTTAATAAATCGAAAGTTATCAAAATTTTTAATTTTAACAAAAACCGGAAGTCGGCCATCTTTAAAATTTTATCATAAAACGTTAGAAAATTAAATTTCCTTTAATTTGAGTACAAACACGACATATCTAACTTTAATAGATCGAAAGTTATCCAAATTTTTAATTTTAATGACAACCGGAAGTCGGCCATCTTGAATTCTTTAAACTAACACAACTTTTTTATTTTTTATCCGAATATAGTCGTGTTTGGTATCAAATTAAAGGATTTTTAATTAGCTTTAAGAATTCTTTAATAAAAAATTTAAATCTTTCAAAAAAAAAAATATATTTTCAAAAAAATTAAAAATTTTTCAAAAAAAATCAAAATTTTCAAAAAAAATATTAAAAACAAAGAAATTTCTAAAAAAAGACTAAAATTTTAAAAAATTTCAAAAAAAAAGAAAGATTTCAAAAAAAAAATTGAAAATTTCAAAATTAATGTCAAAAATGACTTTAGAACGAAATTTTTATTAAAAATCGATGAAAAATTAAATTTCCTTTAATTTGAGTACAAACACGATCTATCTAACTTTAATAGATCGAAAATTATCGAAATTTTTTACTTTCTTAAAAAACCGGAAGTCGACCATCTATAAATTTTATCATAAATCGATAGAAAATTAAATTTCCTTTAATTTGAGTACAAACACGACCTATCTAACTTTAATAAATCGAAAGTTATGAAAATTTTTAACTTTAACAAAAACCGGAAGTCGGCCATCTTTAAAATTTTATCATAAAACGTTAGAAAATTAAATTTCCTTTAATTTGAGTACAAACACGACCTACCTACGATAAAAAATAAAAAAGTTGTCGAAATTTTTAATTTAAAGGACAACCGAAAATCGGCCATTTTGAATTTTTTTAAACTAACCTAACTTTTTTATTTTTTATCCGAATATAGTCGTGTTTGGTATCAAATTAAAGGATTTTTAATCAGCTTTAAGAATTTTTAATTAAATTTGTAATATTTTCAAAAAAAAATCAAATCTTTCAAAAAAACGTCAACTTTTTCAAAAATAACGTCATTTTTTTGAAAACTAATAACAAATTGTTCAAAAAAATAAGTCAAAATTTTTAAGGAAATATCAAAAACAAAAAAATTCCAAAAAAATGTTAAAAATTTCAAAAAGAAGAAATGTCAAAAATAATTTTAGAACGAAATTTTTATTAGAAATCGATAAAAAATTAAATTTCCTTTGATTTGAGTACAAACACGATATATCTAATTTTAATAGATCGAAAGTTATCCAAATTTTTCATGTTTTAAACAACCGAAATCCGACCATCTTTAAAATGTTATCATAAATCGCTAGAAAATTCAATTTCCTTTAATTTGAGTACAAACACGATATATCTACGATGAAAAATAAGAAAGATATCGAAATTTTTTATTTTAATGGAAACCGGAAGTCAGCCATTTTGAATTTTTTTAAATTAACACAACTTTTTTATTTTTTATCCGAATATAGTCGTGTTTGGTATCAAATTAAAGGATTTTTAATAAACTTTAAAAATTTTTAATTAAAACTTCAAATTTTTTAAAATAACTTTCAAATTTTTCAAAAAAATGTCAATTCTTCAAAAATAACGTAAAATTTTGAAAAAAAATTAGAAGTTTTCTAAAAGAAAATGTCAAAGTTTTCAAAGAAATACAAAAAATATGAAGAAATTTCTAAAAAAGACAAAAATGTTACAAATTTTATAAAAATATTAAACATTTCAAAAGAAAGAAATGTCAAAAATAATTTTAGAATGAATTTTTTATTAAAAATCAATAGGAAATTAAATTTCCTTTAATTTGAGTACAAACACGACATATCTACGATTAAAAATAAAAAAGTTAGATCAATTTTTAAATTTTCAAGATGGCGGATTAAAAAAATTAAAGCTTTTATTAAAAATTCTTAAAGCTTATTAAAAATCCTTTAATTTAATACCAAACACGACTATATTCGAATGAAAAATAAAAAAGTTAGGTTAATTTAAAAAAATTCAAGATGGTCGACTTCCGGTTGTCATTTAAATTAAAAATTTCGATAACTTTTTAATTTTTTATCCGAATACAGTCATGTTTGTACTCGAATTAAAGGGAATTTAATTTCCTATCGATATTTAATAAAAATTTCCTTCTAAAATTATTTTTGACCTTTCTTTTTTTGAAATATTTGAAATTTCTTTTTTAATTTTTGATATTTTTGTCTTCATTTAGAAAATTCTTAAAGTTTTTGATATTTCTTTGAAAATGTTGACATTTTTTCTTGAAAACTTGGACATTATTTTTGAAAATTTTGACTTTTTTTGAAAAATTTTACTTTTTGTTGAAAAATCTTACCTTTTTTGAAGAATTTTAAATTTTTATTAAAAAATTCTTAAAGCTAATTAAAAATCCTTTAATTTGATACCAAATACGACTATATTCGGTTAAAAAATAAAAGAGTTAGGTTAGGTTAAAAATTTTCAAGATGGCCGACTTCCGGGTTTCATAAAAATTAAAGATTTCTATAACTTTTTTATTTTTTATCCGAATATAGTCGTGTTTGGTATCAAATTAAAGCATTTTAAACAAGCTTTAAGAATTTTTAATAAAAACTATAATTTTTTTAATCCGCCATCTTGAAAATTAAAAAAATAACCTAATTTTTTTATTCTTAATCGTAGATAGGTCGTGTTTGTACTCAAATTAAAGGATTTTTAATAAACTTTAAGAATCTTTAATCAAAATATCAACATTTTTAATAAATTTTTATGGATTAAGGGTAAAAATAGCATAAAATGACCTAATCCCGGTTTATTTTCCAACGTGACGTAACTGAAACGCAATTAGCGTTTAATTCAAACTGTGTCATTGTCGCGTCCGTTTACGGCAGAGTGCAGAAAATGGAAACGCGTAATAGGTAATCAACTAGAAGTTGTTGGTAATCCAAACTTTGTGTTGGTGGTGGAAAAAAAATAAATTTCTTTTGCATAGAAATCTGATAAAAATCCGGAGCAGAAAATAATATCGAAAAGGAGTCGGGAGAGGAGATACTTTATATACTTGGAAAAGTTCGATGCGATATCGTAAAAGTTGGGAAAGTTTGGCGGATTACCGACTCGCTTCCTTTCGAAAACTTGGTAAAATAAATAAGGGTTGAAGGAAGAGTAGGAAGCGTAACCGATTTAAGTATTTTTCTCTCAATGCATATTAAAATATTATTAGGAGGAATAAATTTTCAAAGTTGTTAAAAAATTTTTTACACTTTTAACCTAACTTAAAAAAACGATAAATTTTAAAAATTCATCAAAAATTCATTTTTTAAGATTTTGATTTGATTTTTTTTCTAGATGAAACTTAAAACATTCTAGTTTTATATAAAAAACACCGTTTTATTCTAAATGTTATCAAAAAAATTAAAAAAATTTTCAAAGTTGGTGAAAATTTTTTTAGGTTAGAAAATTAATCATTTTTTAAAAAATTCACAAAAAATTGAATTTTAAATATTTTGATTTGATTCTTTTTCTAAGTGAAACTTAAAACATTCTACTTTTAATTAAAAAAGACCGTTTTATTTTAAATTTTATCAAAAAAATTAAAAAAATTTTCAAAGTTGATAAAATTTTTTTGACACTTTTAACCTAACTTTAAAAAAATGATCAACTTTAGAAATTCATCAACAATTCATTTTTAAAGGTTTTGATTTGATTCTTTTTCTAGATGAAACTTAAAACATTCTAGTTTTATATAAAAAAGACCGTTTTATTTTAAATGTTGTCAAGAAAATTAAAAAAATTTTTAAAGTTGCTAAGAATTTTTTTAGGTTAGAAAGTTAATCATTTTTTAAAAAATTCATAAAAAATCGATTTTTAATGATTTTGATTTGATTTTTTTTCTAAATGAAACTTAAAACATTCTAGTTTTAATTAAAAAAGGCCGTTTTATTCCAAGTATTGTCAAAAAAATTAAAAAAATTTTCAAAGTTGGAAAACATTTTTGACACTTTTTAACCTAACTTTAAAAAATCAACCAATTTTAAAAATTCATCAAAAATTCATTTTTAAAGATTTTGATTTGATTTTTTTTCTAAATGAAACTTAAATTATTCTAGTTTTAATTTAAAAAGATCGTTTTATTCTAAATTTTATCAAAAAAATTAAAAAAATTTTCAAAGTTGGTAAAAATTTTTTTAGGTTAGAAAATTAATCATTCTTTTAAAAATTCATAAAAAATCGATTTTTAATGATTTTGATTTGATTTTTTTTCTAAATGAAACTTAAAACATTCTAGTTTTAATTAAAAAAGACCGTTTTATTCAAAGTGTTGTCAAAAAAATTAAAAAAATTTTCAAAGTTGGTAAAAATTTTTTTTAGACGGGAAGTTTAGCCGATCGAATTTCGTCCGTTCGTTGAATATTTTACCCCGAAATCGGGAAACGTTTCCATCGTGATAGCGTTATAGAGGAAGTTTTTCGGAGAAAATATTTGGTGGAAATCCCCCGGAGGGTCGTAAACATCACTGACCGAAGATTTTAGAGCTTACAAGTTTCGTTTTACGCCCCGTTTACTCGGTTTAGAACGGCACCTTCCCATGAATTTCGTATTTTATTACGTCGTCTACGGGGGATTGTTAATTAACCTCCTTTTAATCGTTTAGGATAAAAAAATTTATGTAAAAAAAAATGTTAAAAATAATCTTAAAACCAAATTTTTATTAAAAATCGATAGAAAATTTAATTTCCTTTAATTTAAGTACCAACATGACATATCTAACTTTAATACATCAAAAGTTATCAAAATTTTTCATTTTTCAAACAATTGAAAATCGGCCATCTTGGAAATATTATCATAAACCGTTAGAAAATTAAATTTCCTTTAATTTGAGTACAAACACGACATATCTACGATCAATAGTAAAAAAGTTATCAAAATTTTTAATTTTAATAGAAACCGGAAGTCGGCCATTTTGAATTTTTTTAAACTAACCTAACTTTTTTGTTTTTTATCCGAATATAGTCGTGTTTGGTATCAAATTAAAGGATTTTTAATCAGCTTTAACAATTTTTAATAAAAATTTAAAATTTTTCTAAGACGATATCAAATTTTTCAAAAATAATGCTAAAATTTTCAAAAAAATTCAAAATTTTTAAAGAAACATGAAAAAAATTCTAAAAAAGAGAAAAATGTTTAAAATTAAAACAAAAATGTTAAAAATTTCAAAAAAAAAGTTAATAATTTCAATAAAAAGAATGTCAAAAATAATTTTATAACGAAATTTTTATTAAACATCGATAGAAAATTAAATGTCCTTTAATTTGAGTACAAACACGACATATCTACGATCAAAAGTAAAAAAGTTATCAAAATTTTTAATTTTAATAGAAACCGGAAGTCGGCCATTTTGAATTTTTTTAAACTAACCTAACTTTTTTGTTTTTTATCCGAATATAGTCGTATTTGGTATCAAATTAAAGGATTTTTAGTCAGCTTTAAGAATTTTTAATAAAAACTTTAATTTTTTTAAACCGCCATTTTGAAAATTTAAAAATTAACCTAATTTTTTCGTTTTTTATCCGAATATAATCGTGTTTGGTATCAAATTAAAGGATTTTTGATAAACTTTAAGAATTTATAATTAAAATTTCAAATTTTCCAAAAATATTACCAAATTCTTAAAAAAAATGTCAAATTTTTCAACAAAACGTCAAAAATTCAAAAGAGATGAAACAAAATAAAATGTAAAAATTCTAAAAAAAGACAAATATTTCAGAAAATGCCAAAAAATTTCAATAAATATTATAAAAGTTTAAAAAAAACTTATCTTAAAAAAATTTATAACCTTAAAAATTTTGGTCAATTTTAAAAAATCACACGGACTTTATTTATTGAAATTAAGAAATAACCCTTATATTAAATTAAAGTTAAAATATTCTAGTTTATTTTAAATAAATCAGATTACTTCTAATTGGTTTCAAAAAATTTAAAAAAATTTTCAAAGACATCGATGTTTTTTAACCTAGGAAATTTTTCACCAAGTTTAAGAAATCGCCTAAAATTTATTTATGAAAATTTTTAAAAATAATTTTGGGAAAATGTAAATTAAAATATCTAGTTTCTATTTAACTAATCAAATTTTTCCTAATTTTTATCAAAAAATTTTAAAAAATTTTCAAAGACATCGATGTTTTTTGACCTAACCTAACAAATTTTTCACCAAGTTTAAAAAATCCCCTAAAGTTTATTTATGAAAATTTTTAAAAATAATTTTGGGGAAATGTAAATTAAAATGTCTAGTTTCTATTTAACTGATCAAATTTTTCCTAATTTTTATTAAAAAATTTAAAAAAATTTTCAAAGACATCGATGTTTATTGACTTAACCTAAGAAATTTTTCACCAAGTTTAAAAAATCCCCTAAAGTTTATTTATGAAAATTTTTAAAAATAATTTTGGGAAAATGTAAATTAAAATGTCTAGTTTCCATTTAACTAATCAAATTTTTCCCAATTTTTATCAAAAAATTTAAAAAAATTTTCAAAGACATCGATGTTTTTTGACCTAACCTAACAAATTTTTCACCAAGTTTAAAAAATCGCCTAAAATTTATTTATGAAGATTTTTAAAAATAATTTTGGGAAAATGTAAATTAAAATGTCTAGTTTCTATTTAACTAATCGAATTTTTCCCAATTTTTATCAAAAAATTTAAAAAAATTTTCAAAGACATCGATGTTTTTTGACCTAACCTAACAAATTTTTCACCAAGTTTAAAAAATCCCCTAAAGTTTATTTATGAAAATTTTTAAAAATAACTTTGGGAAAATGTAAATTAAAATGTCTAGTTTCCATTTAACTAATCAAATTTTTCCTAATTTTTATTAAAAAATTTAAAAAAAATTTCAAAGACATTCATGTTTTTTAACCTAAAAAGATTTTTCACCAAGTTTAAAAAATCCCCTAAAATTTATTTATGAAAATTTTTAAAAATAATTTTGGGAAACTGTAAATTAAAATGTCTAGTTTCTATTTAACTAATCAAATTTCTCCTAATTTTTATTAAAAAATTTAAAAAGATTTTCAAAGACATTCATGTTTTTTAACCTAGCAAATTTTTCACCAAGTTTAAAAAATCGCCTAAAATTTATTTATGAAAATTTTTAAATATAATTTTGGGAAAATGTAAATTAAAATGTCTAGTTTCTATTTAACTAATCAAATTTTTCCTAATTTTTATCAAAAAATTTAAAAAAATTTTCAAAGACATTCATGTTTTTTAACCTAGAAAAATTTTTACCAAGTTTAAAAAATCCCCTAAAGTTTATTTATGAAAATTTTTAAAAATAATTTTGGGAAAATGTAAATTAAAATATCTAGTTTCTATTTAACTAATCAAATTTTTCCCAATTTTTATCAAAAAATTTAAAAAAATTTTCAAAGACATCCATGTTTTTTTGATCGACATAAAAGATGTTGATGGTATAAAAGGTCAAGAGACGTGCAAAGTCAGGTGGTGTTAAAGTGAAGTAACCGCACGGCGTTGAACGATTGTATAAGGCGCCGATGCAAGAAGGCTGCAAGCGGCAGCAGCCGCAACGCATTCCAACACTTTCGATTGTTAAAAATAGCTCGCTCTCACTCGAACGCGTTTCGTCCGGAAAAAGAAAAACCCGATCGAACGGCTTCGAATCTTTCCTTCCTTTCCTCCTTTTCGGTAGGAAATTTCCAACGATCGATACCGTCTTTATTTCCATCCAAATCCGACCGATAATAATTCAGCTAGTCCTCCCCTTTAACGGCAACCTTAACCCAATATTTCAGCTGGAATTTCACTCGTTCGACTTGACTCCGAATCGCACCCCACGCTCCCAGTTATTTACCGGTTGCACCGGGTTACTTGGTCATTTAACCCGTTGCGGTGAACTTAAACATAAAGCATTAGGGGCGGTTGTCGAGGTTCGCACGCGGCATTAATTTCCAGAAATTGTCCTGGAAATTGCTACGTTCCGAATACAACTTGAAATTGCGGCTTTCACGTTCACCAACCAGCATTAATTCGTCTATACTTGCATATTACTTCATTTAACTTTTGTCTAAAATATAAAGTTAAACATCAATTAAATTATTCTTAAAATTCATTAAAAATCCTTTAATTTGAGTACAAACACGACCTATTTAGGATTAAAAATAAAAAAGTTAGGTTAATTTTTTAATTTTCAAGATGGCGGATTAAAAAAATTAAAGTTTTTATTAAAAATTCTTAAAGCTGATTAAAAATCCTTTAATTTGATACCAAACACGACTATATTCGGATAAAAAACAAGAAAGTTATCGCGATTTGAAAAAATTCAAGATGGCCGACTTCCGGTTTTTATTAAAATTAAAAAATTCGATAACTTTCTTATTTTTAATCGTAGATATATTGTGTTTGTACTCAAATTAAAGGAAATTTAATTTCCTAACGATTCTTAATAAAAGTTTCGTTCTAAAATTATTTTTGACATCTCTTCCTTTAAAATTTTTAATAATTTTTTAAAAACTTTAGCATTTTTGTCTTCTTTAGAATTTTTTTGAAGTTCTTGATATTTTTTTCGAAAATTTTAACATTATTTTTGAAAGATTTGACATTTTTTTGAAAAATTTGACTTTCTTTTGAAAATTTAAAATTTTTTATTAAAAATTTTTAAAGCTTTGATTAAAGATTCTTAAAGTTTATTAAAAATTCTTTAATTTGAGTACAAATACGACCTATCTACGATTAAAAATAAAAAAGTTAGGTTAATTTTTAAATTTTCAAGATGGCGGATTAAAAAAATAAAGTTTTTATTAAAAATTCTTAAAGCTGATTAAAAATCCTTTAATTTGATACCAAACACGACTATATTCGGATAAAAAACAAAAAAGTTACACCAATTTAAAAAATTCAAGATGGCCGACCTCCGGTTGTCATTAAAATTAAAAATTTCGATAACTTTTTTATTTTTAATCGTAGATATACCGTGTTTGTACTCGAATTAAAAGAAATTTAATTTCCTAACGATTTTTAATAAAAGCTTCGTTCTAAAATTATTTTTGATAATTCTTTTTTTGAAATTTTTAATATTTTTTAAAAAAGCTTAGCATTTTCGTCTTTTTTAGGAATTTTTTGAAGTTTTTGATATTTTTCTCGAAAATTTTTACATTTTTTTAAATTTTGACATTATTTTTGAAAGATTTGACATTTTTTTGAAAAATTTGACTTTCTCTTTTTGAAAATTGAATTTTTTTATTAAAAATTTTTAATGCTGATTAAAAATCCTTCAATTTGATACCAAATACGACTATATTTGGATAAAAAACAAAAAAGTTATGCCAATTTAAAAAAATCCAAGATGGCCGACTTCCGGTTTAAAAAAATTGAAAATTTTCGATAACTTTCTTATTTTTAATCGTAGATATGTCGTGTTTGTACTCAAATTAAAGGAAATTTAATTTCCTATAGATTTCTAATAAAAATTTCGATTTAAAATTATTTTTGACATTTTATCTTTTTGAAATTTTTAATAATTTTTAAAAAAATTTTAAAATTTTTGGTTTTTTTAAAAATTTAAGTTTTTGATTTTTTTTAATTAAATTTCTTTTGAAGAATTTGATTTTTTTTGAAAAATTTGATTTTTTTTGAAAAATTTGATTTTTTTTGAAAAATTTGATTTTTTTTTGAAAATATTAAAAATTTAATTAAAAATTCTTAAAGCTTATTAAAAATCCTTTAATTTGATACCAAACATGACTATATTCGGATAAAAAACAAAAAAGTTACGGTAGTTTAAAAAAATTCAAAATGGCCGACTTCCGGTTGTTTAAAAAATTAAAAGTTTCGATAACTTTTTTGTTTTTTATCCGAATATAGTCGTGTTTGTACTCAAATTAAAAGAAATTAAATTTTCTAAGGATTTATGATAAAGTTTTAAAGATGGCCGACTTCCGGTTTCTATTAAAATTAAAAATTTCGATAACTTTCGATCCATTAAAGTTAGATATGTCGTGTTTGTACTCAAATTAAAGGAAATTTAATTTCGTATCGATTTTTAATAAAAATTTCATTGTAAAATTATTTTTGATATATTTTTTTTTTTAATTCTTGATTAAAAATTACGAAATTTTTAACATTTTTATCTTTTTTAGAAAATTTTTAAAGTTTTTAATATTTCTTTAAAAGTTATTTTATATAAAAAGAAAGTGCTTTGAACTGAACGTGATTTTGAACTAAATTAAGTAAGTTAAGATCTAAACTGTTTTCCGTGAACTTCCACTTCGATCGATACTATGTGTGGAAAACAGTTTTGGGGACGATTTACACTATTTTTTCCTACTAACGTTTCATTTCTAGTAGTCAATTAAATGTTAAACGTTTAAGAGGGAATTTATGTCCAGTTGCTGGCGCTTAAAACTCGTCCACGTTTGAAAGTATTTTGTAGTAGTGTCACCTGAGTCTAGTACACTCAGGTGACAAATATGTGTTCGAGACAAATCAAACGGGAAAATAACGGAATGCACGTCAAAAAGTTCACTAATGAACGAAATTAGACGGTTTGAGTTTTTGATGGTAAAATGGAAAAAATATTTACCAACTTTGGGAATTTTTTTAATTTTTTTGGTAACAATTAAGAAAAATCTGACTTTTTTAATTGAAAATAGAATCCTTTATCTTTAATTTAAACCAAAAATCATTTTCTAATTCTAATAAATAAAGTCTGGGTAATTTTTTAAAGTTGGTCGATTTTTTAAAGTTAGGTTAAAAAGTGTCAAAAATGTTTTCCAACTTTGAAAATTTTTTTAATTTTTTTGACAACACTTGGAATAAAACAGCCTTTTTAAATTAAAATTAGAATGTTCTAAGTTTCATTTAGAAAAAAAATCAAATCAAAATCATTAAAAATCGATTTTTTATGAATTTTTTAAAAAAATGATTAATTTTCTAACCTAAAAAAATTTTTATCAACTTTGAAAATTTTTTTAATTTTTTTGACAATAATTTAAAAAAAATTGTCTTTTATAATTCAAAATGCAATGTTTTAATTTTCATTTAAAATAAAAATCATTCCTTAATTTTAATAAATAAAGTCTGGACGATTTTTTAAAGTTGGTCAATTTTTTAAAAAAGTTAGGTTAGTTAATTGTCAAAAAATTTTGCCAACTATAAATTTTTTTTTAATTTTTTTGATTATATTTAGAATAATTCCGTCTTGTCTAATCAAAACTACGATTCTTTAACTCTCATTTAAAACAAGACTGATTTTATAATCATCTCAAATGAATTTTTTAGGAATTTTTAAAGTTGACCCAATTTTCAAAAGTTAGGTTAGAACTATTAAAAATGATTATTAACCATTAACTTTGGGATTTTTTTAAAATTTTTTGGTAACAAATATAACGAATCTGTCTTTTTTAATTCCAAATAGAATCTTTAAACTTTCATTTAAACCAAAAATCATTCCTTAATCTTCATAAATAATGTCTGGACGATTTTTTTTTTAATTTATCGATTAAAAAAAAAGTTGAGTTAAAACCATTAAAATAATTCTTAATAATTTTATAATATTCGTCTTGATTTGTTAAAAATTCGTCCTAATTCGCGTTAATTTCATAAAATTCGTTCAAATTCATTAAAAATTCGTCGTAATTCGCGTTAATTTTATAAAAATCGTTCAAATTTACCAAAAATTCGTCGTGGTTCGCGTTAATTTCATAAAATTCGTTCAATTTCGTTAAAAATTTGCCGTAATTTGTGTCTACTTCATAAAATTCATTCAAATTTGTTGAAAATTCGTCATAATTCTTAATAATTTTATAAAAATTGTTCAAATTCGTTAAAAATTCGTTGTAATTCGGGTTAATTTCGTAAAATTTGTTCAAATTAATTGAAAATTCGTCGTAATTCGCGTTAATTTCATAAAATTCGTTAAGAATTTGTTGTAATTCTGAATAATTTTATAAAAATTGTTCAAATTCGTTAAAAATTCGACGTAATTCGCGTTCATTTCGTAAAATTCATTCAAATTCATTAAAATTCGTTAAAAATTCGTCATAATTCTTAATAATTTTATAAAAATTATTCAAATTCGTTAAAAATTCGTCGTAATTCTGAATAATTTTATAAAAATTGTTCAAATTAGTTAGAAATTCGTCGTAATTCGTGTTAATTTCATAAAATTCGGTCAAATTTGTCAAACATTCGTCGTAATTTGTGTCAATTTAATAAAATTCGTTCAATTCGTTAAAAATTCGTCGTAATTCTTAATAATTTTATAAAAATTATTCAAATTCGTTAAAAATTCGTCGTAATTCGCGTTAATTTTATAAAATTCATTAAAATTTGACAAAAATTCGACGTAATTTTTAATAATTTTATAAAAATTATTCAAATTCGTTAAAAATTCGTCATAATTCTTAATAATTTTATAAAAATTATTCAAATTCGTTAAAAATTCGTCGTAATTCTTAATAATTTTATAAAAATTGTTTAAATTTGATAAAAATTCGTCGTAATTCGCGTTAATTTCATAAAATTCATTAAAATTCGTTAAAAATAAGTCATAATTCTTAATAATTTTATAAAAATTGTTCAAATTTGTCAAGAATTCGTCGTAATTCGCGTTAATTTTATAAAATTTATTAAAATTTGTCAAAAATTCGTCGTAGTTCGCGTTAATTTCATAGAATTCATTCAAATTCGTTAAAAATTCGTCGTAATTCTTAATAATTTTATAAAAATTATTCAAATTCGTTAAAAATTCGTCGTAATTCTTAATAATTTTATAGAAATTATTCAAATTCGTTAAAAATTCGTCGTAATTCCCGTTAATTTTATAAAATTCGTTCAAATTCATTAAAAATTTGTCGTAATTCGCGTTAAGTTCATAAAACTCATTAAAATTCGTTAAAAATTCGTCATAATTCTTAATAATTTCATAAAATTCGTTCAAATTCATTAAAAATTTGTCGTGATTCGCGTTAAATTCATAAAATTTATTAAAATTTGTCAAAAATTCGTCGTAGTTCGCGTTAATTTCATAGAATTCATTCAAATTCATTAAAATTTGTCAAAATTCTTAATAATTTAATAAAAATTGTTCAAATTCGTTAAAAATTCGTCGTAATTCGCGTTAATTTCATAAAATTCGTTCAAATTCATTAAAATTTGTCATAATTCTTAATAATTTAATAAAAATTGTTCAAATTCGTTAAAAATTCGTCATCATTTTTTATAATTTTATAAAAATTGTTTAAATTCGTCAAAAATTCGTCGCAGTTCGCGTTAATTTCATAGAATTTATTAAAATTTGTCAAAAATTCGTCGTAGTTCGCGTTAATTTCATAAAATTCATTAAAATTTGTCAAAAATTCGTCATAATTCTTAATAATTTTATAAAAATTGTTTAAATTTGATAAAAATTCGTCGTAATTCGCGTTAATTTCATAAAATTTATTAAAATTTGTCAAAAATTCGTTGTAATTCGCGTTAATTTCATAAAATTCATTCAAATTCGTTAAAAATTAGTCATAATTCTTAATAATTTTATAAAAATTGTTTAAATTTGATAAAAATTCGTCGTAATTCGCGTTAGTTTCATAAAATTCATTAAAATTTGTCAAGAATTCGTCATAATTCTTAATAATTTTATAAAAATTGTCCAAATTAGTTAAAAATTTGTCGTAATTCGCGTTAATTTCATAAAATTCATTAAAATTTGTCAAAAATTCGTCGTAATTCGCATTAATTTCATAAAATTTATTAAAATTTGTCAAAAATTCGTCATAATTCTTAATAATTTTATAAAAATTGTTCAAATTTGATAAAAATTCGTTGTAATTTCATAAAATTCATTCAAATTCGTTAAAAATTAGTCATAATTCTTAATAATTTTATAAAAACTGTTCAAATTTGTCAAAAATTTGTCGTAATTCGCGTTAATTTCATAAAATTCATTCAAATTTATTAAAATTTGTAAAAATTCTTAATAATTTAATGAAAATTGTTGAAATTCGTTAAAAATTCGTCGTAATTCGCGTTAAGTTCATAAAATTCATTAAAATTCGTTAAAAATTCGTCGTAATTGTTAATAATTTTATAAAAATTGTTCAAATTTGATAAAAATTCGTCGTAATTCACGTTAATGTCATAAAATTCGTTCAAATTCATTAAAAATTTGTCGTAATTCGCGTTAATTTCATAAAATTCATTCAAATTCGTTAAAAATTCGTCATAAATCTTGATAATTTTATAAAAATTGTTTAAATTTGATAAAAATTTGTCATAATTCGCGTTAATTTCATAAGATTCATTAAAATTCGTTAAAAATTCGTCGTAATTCTTAATAGTTTTATAAAAATTGTTCGAATTTGATAAAAATTCGTCATAATTCTTAATAATTTTATAAAAATTGTTCAAATTTGTCAAAAATTCGTCGTAATTCGCGTTAATTTCATAAAATTCATTAAAATTCGTTAAAAATTCGTCATAATTCTTAATAATTTTATAAAACTTGTTCAAATTTGATAAAAATTCGTCGTAATTCGCATTAATTTCATAAAATTTATTAAAATTTGTTAAAAATTCGTCGTACTTCGCGTTAATTTCATAAAATTCGTTCAAATTCGTTAAAAATTAGTCATAATTCTTAATAATTTTATAAAAATTGTTCAAATTCGTTACAAATTCGTCGTTATTCGCGTTAATTTCATAAAATTCATTAAAATTTGACAAAAATTCGACGTAATTCGCGTTCATTTCGTGAAATTCGTTCAAATTCATTAAAATTTGTCAAAAATTCGTCGTAGTTCGTGTTAATTTCATAAAATTCATTCAAGTTCGTTAAAAATTCGTCGTAATTCGCGTTAATTTTATAAAATTCGTTCAAATTCATTAAAAATTCGTCGTAATTCGCGTTAATTTCGTAAAATTCGTTCAGAATTCATTGTAATTCTAATTAATTTTAATAAATTCGTCGGAAATTCGTCTTCATTCGCCCAAAATTCGTCTTATACGTACTTATATCAACGATGTGACATAAAAATTTGTATTTTTTCTAACATTTTTTAACTCTATATTTTTTACATAACATATTTTTATTTCTAATAAATAACATTTTTTATGTCCAATACAAATACAACAAAAACAAGTCATTTTCGTACAACTTTTAACAGTAAAGGGATTGTGTTAGACCTTTTTACCTGAACATCCATTAAATTAAAAGAGAGAAAATGTAGGTCGAAGGTTTTTAGGTGTGTCAGAACAACCCCTTAATAGTGGGCGGTCAAAATAAACCCACAACACACAATAAAAACCCTCCTTTTTTCAACTAATGCTCCACCTTTTAATTTCTCTTTTTTAATTGTTGTCTTGTATCAATACATTTTACGTAATACTTAATAATATCTTTAATAAAATCTTTAATAGATTCCGCGTGTATTATTATCGATGATTTTATCGACATCTTATTACCATCTAACCTTCCCAAGAACGTTTAGATGTGAATCACGAAACCTTACCGAGAGACATTTTAATAAATTTTTATGTTTTTGCTCTTTTTGTCGCGAAAGCCATCGAAACAAGGCCGAAAGACGACGATTACTTTAGCAGACCGTTTTAGTTATTATCTCACGTTCTTTCCGCGCACTAATTTTAAAACATTATCGTCGGATTGACTCGAGCACTAAATGCCAAGTGAACCGTGTCAAATCGCAAAGTGACGACGAGTTGGAGAAGAAGAAGAGGAGCGGGTAGACGTCTTCGCGGTTGAGTTATTATTTTAAAGAGTTGTTGGAATTTTGTTGTTGTTGTTGTTGTGTTTCTGTTCGGATGGGGCTCTGACAATGAGATAATTTTTATCGCGAATTTCCGCTTTTAGGACAACGTTTAGAGGTTGTTGCGATTATTGTTTCGAATCATTCCTTAAATTAATTATGATAAAAAAAATTTTAACCTAAAAAAATTTTTTACCAACTTTGAAAATTTTTTTAATTTTTTTGACAACATTTAGAATAAAACGGTCTTTTTAAATTAAAACTACAATGTTTTAAGTTTCATTTAGAAAAAAAATCAAATTAAAATCATTAAAAATCGATTTTTTATGAATTTTTTAAAAAATGATTAATTTTCTAACCTAAAAAAATTTTTAAAAACTTTGAAAATTTTTTAAATTTTTTTGACAACATTTAGAATAAAACGGTCTTTTTAAATTAAAACTACAATCTTTTAAGTTTCATTTAGAAAAAAAATCAAATCAAAATATTTAAAAATCAATTTTTTATGAATTTTCTAAAAAATGATTAATTTTCTAACCTATAAAAATTTTTACCTACTTTGAAATTTTTTTTAATTTTTTTAACAACATTTAGAATAAAACGGTCTTTTTTATATAAAACTAGAATGTTTTAAGTTTAATTTAGAAAAAAAATCAAATCAAAATCTTTAAAAATGAATTTTTGATGAATTTTTAAAGTTGATCGATTCTTTAAAGTTAGGTTAGAAATGTCAAAAATTTTTTACCAACTTTGAAAATTTTTTTAAATTTTTTGACAACATTTAGAATAAAACAGTCTTTTTAGATCAAAACCAAAATCTTTTCGGTTTCATTTAGAAAAAAAAATCAAATTAAAATATTTAAAACTCAATTTTTTATGATTTTTTTAAAAAATGATTGATTTTTTTTAAATACATTTTTAGGTTATAATCAAATTTTAACTTATACCTTCTTTAATATTAAAAATACAAAAAAATGTTTTAAATAAAATTTGTTTATAATTAAATAAGCTAGAAATTTTATTAAAAAAATTTTCTTCTATCTTTTTTAGTTTTTGAGTTATTTAAGGTTAAAGTTGAAAAAATACATTTTTAGGTTATAATCAAATTTTAACCTATATCTCCGTTAATATTAAAAATACAAAAAAATATTTTGAATAAAATTTGTTTATAATTAAATAAGCTAGAAATTTTATTAAAGAAATTTTTTTCTATCTAATTTGGTTTTTGAATTATTTAAGGTTAAAGTTGAAAAAATACATTTTTAGGTTATAATCAAATTTTAACTTATACCTCCTTTAATATTAAAAATATAAAAAAATATTTCAAATGAAATTTGTTTATAATTAAATAAGCTAGAAATTTTATTAAAGAAATTTTTTTCTATCTTTTTTAGTTTTTAAATTATTTAAGGTTAAAGTTAAAAAATGACATTTTTAGGTTATAATCAAATTTTAACTTATACCTCCTTTAATATTAAAAATACAAAAAAATATTTCAAATAAAATTTGTTTATAATTAAATAAGCTAGAAATTTTATTAAAAAAAATTTTTTCTATTTAATTTGGTTTTTGAATTATTTAAGGTTAAAGTTAAAAAATGACATTTTTAGGTTATAATCAAATTTTAACTTATACCTCCTTTAATATTAAAAATACAAAAAAATATTTCAAATAAAATTTGTTTATAATTAAATAAACTGGAAATTTTATTAAAAGATTTTTTTTCTATCTTTTTTAGTTTTTATATTATTTAAGGTTAAAGTTAAAAAATGACATTTTTAGGTTATAATCAAATTTTAACTTATACCTTCTTTAATATTAAAAATACAAAAAAATGTTTCAAATAAAATTTGTTTATAATTAAATAAGCTAGAAATTTTATTAAGAAAATTTTTTTCAATCTTTTTTAGTTTTTAAATTATTTAAGGTTAAAGTTAAAAAATATATTTTTAGGTTATAATCAAATTTTAACTTATACCTTCTTTAATATTAAAAATACAAAAAAATGTTTCAAATAAAATTTGTTTATAATTAAATAAGCTAGAAATTTTATTAAGAAAATTTTTTTCAATCTTTTTTAGTTTTTAAATTATTTAAGGTTAAAGTTAAAAAATATATTTTTAGGTTATAATCAAATTTTAACTTATACCTCCTTTAATATTAAAAATACAAAAAAATATTTTAAATAAAATTTGTATATAATTAAATAAGCTAGAAATTTTATTAAAAAAATTTTTTTCTATCTAATTTGGTTTTTGAATTATTTAAGGTTAAAGTTGAAAAAATATATTTTTAGGTTATAATCAAATTTTAACTTATACCTCCCTTAATATTAAAAATTCGCAAAAATTTTTTGAATGAAATTTGTTTATAATTAACTAATCTACAAGTTTTATTAAAAAAATTTTTTTCTGTCATTTTTAGTTTTTGAGTTATTTAAACTTAAAGTTGATAAAATGGGATAAGAAATCTAACAAAGACTCTGGTGAGTTAGCAAAAAGGTTTTTATCGGTTTGTTTTTGCGAAAGAAGAAATGAAAAGTAAGGAAATACGGTGAAGAAGAAAAAGATGAAGAAGAAGAATAAGAAGAAACGAGAAGATACCGAAGGGTCGATTCGACCGCGGCGACTTTGCGGCCTCCAAACGAAGAAAACCTGCTCGACAGGTATAAACGTCTAAAAGATCCTTCGCCACAGAAACAACCGTCTTACGAATCAACCGAAAAATCAAAACTACAAACGAACGAAAGACTAGAATGAGATACTCTACTAATGTAAAATTCACGCACCTCTTCGGCGAATTCGAAATCCCCGTCGAACTTCCTCTTGCGTTTGCCCTCGGCGCTTCCGACCGCGAGGACGACGGACGCGATTAGCAGCACGGCGCCCAACCGCATTTCTCCTCTTTGAAGGCGGCCCCCGGCGCCCCGACGCTTCGAATTAAGTGTATCTTGTGTCGCGGATGCGGAACGAACGTCGCCCGGATTCCGGCCTCCGAATTGAGTACACACTACGCGAGCGACGCTGCGACGACTCCGCTCTGCGTCGAAGTAGTCGATTCCGTGCGGGACGCGACCGCGCTGGCGCCCCTCCCGCCGACGGCGGCGACGCCCGTTGGCTGCTGGAGCGCCCGCGCCTCGTCCTCGCGACCATTTCGATCCGCACGCCCTCGAAAAGAATCGATACGGACACCGCTAACGGCTTGACGGTGGAAGCGGTGGAGGAGGCGGTGGAAGAGGCGGCAGCGGAGGCAACTACATTACGTAAGGAGTTTAGATGGGGCCAGACGGGAAGACGCCTTCATCTCTAATCTATACACCAACCAAAAAAGAAAAGAAAAATAAATCATTTTAATAATTAAAAAAAAAAAATTATCTAATTTTAAAAATAACAATCAAAAAAATTTAAAACTCCCTTAATATTAAAAATATAAAAAAATGTTTCATACAAAAAATATTCGTCTTTAAATAAGCTACAACTTTTATTAAAAAAAATTTTTTCCATCTCTCCTAGTTTAAGAGTTATTTCAATTTTTAAAAAATTACTCTCATAGTCTACACCCACCTTAAATTTTCTAAAATCTTAAATAACTTCAAAACTAAAATAAATACAAAAAAATTTTTCAAATAAAACTTGTAGATTATTTAAAAATGAATTAATTTTATTAAAAAAATTTTTTTGTACCAAACCTCACTTTAGAATTATTAAAAAAAAATTGTATATCTCGGTTAATATTAAAAATATAAAAAAATTTTTCATATAAAAAATATTCATCTTTAAATAACCTACAACTTTTATTTAAAAATTTTTTTTCTACCTAACCTCACTTTAGAGTTATTTAAAAAAAACTTTATAACTCGGTTAATATTAAAAATATAAAAAAATGTTTCATACAAAAAATATTCATCTTTAAATAAGCTACAACTTTTATTTAAAAAAATTTTTTCTACCTAACCTCACTTTAGAGTTATTTTAAAAAAACTTTATATCTCCGTTAATATTAAAAATATAAAAAAATGTTTCATACAAAAAATATTCGTCTTTAAATAAGCTACAACTTTTATTAAAAAAAAATTTTTCCATCTCTCCTAGTTTAAGAGTTATTTCAATAAAAAGAAAATTACTCTCATAGTCTACACCCACCTTAAATTTTCTAAAATCTTAAATAACTTCAAAACTAAAATAAATACAAAAAATTTTTTCAAATAAAACTTGTAGATTATTTAAAAATGAATAAATTTTATTAAAAAAAATTTTTTGTACCTAACCTCACTTTAGAGTTATTTAAAAAAAACTTTATAACTCGGTTAATATCAAAAATATAAAAAAATGTTTCATATAAAAAATATTCGTCTTTAAATAACCAACAACTTTTATTAAAAAAAAATTTTTCTACCTAACCTCATTTTAACATTATTAAAAAAAAACTTTATAACTCGGTTAATATTAAAAATATAAAAAAAATTTTCATATAAAAAATATTCATCTTTACCTAACCTACAACTTTTATTAAAAAAATTTTTTTCTACCTAACCTCACTTTAGAGTTATTTAAAAAGAACTTTATAACTCGGTTAATATTAAAAATATAAAAAAAATTTTCATATAAAAAATATTCGTCTTTAATTAACCCACAACTTTTATTACAAAAAATTTTTTCTACCTAACCTCACTTTAAAGTTATTTAAAAAAAACTTTATAACTCGGTTAATATTAAAAATATAAAAAAAAATTTCATATAAAAAGTATTCATCTTTACCTAACTTACAACTTTTATTTAAAAAAAATTTTTGTACCTAACCTCACTTTAGAGTTATTTAAAAAAAACTTTATAACTCGGTTAATATTAAAAATATAAAAAAATGTTTCACACAAAAAATATTCGTCTTTAAATAAGCTACAACTTTTATTAAAAAAATTTTTTTCCATCTCTCCTAGTTTAAGAGTTATTTCAATAAAAAGAAAATTACTCTCATAGTCTACACCCACCTTAAAATTTCTAAAATCTTAGATAACTTCAAAACTAAAATAAATACAAAAAATTTTTTCAAATAAAACTTGTAGATTATTTAAAAATGAATTAATTTTATTAAAAAAATTTTTTTGTACCTAACCTCACTTTAGAGTTATTAAAAAAAAACTTTGTAACTCGGTTAATATTAAAAATTTAAAAAAATGTTTCATATAAAAAATATTCGTCTTTAATTAACCTATAATTTTTATTAAAAAATTTTTTTTCTACTTAACCTCACTTTAAAGTTATTAAAAAAAAACTTTATAACTCGGTTAATATTAAAAATATAAAAAAATGTTTCATATAAAAAATATTCATCTTTAAATAACCTACAACTTTTATCAAAAAAAAAATTTTCTATCTAACCTCACTTTAAAGTTATTAAAAAAAACTTTATAACTCGGTTAATATTAAAAATATAAAAAAATTTTTCATATAAAAAATATTCATCTTTACCTAACTTACAACTTTTATTTAAAAAAATTTTTTCTACCTAACCTCACTTTAAAGTTATTTAAAAAAAACTTTATAACTCGGTTAATATTAAAAATATAAAAAAACGTTTCATACAAAAAATATTCGTCTTTAAATAACCTACAACTTTTATTAAAAAAAAATTTTTCCATCTCTCCTAGTTTAAGAGTTATTTCAATAAAAAGAAAATTACTCTCATGGTCTACACCCACCTTAAATTTTCTAAAATCTTAAATAACTTCAAAACTAAAATAAATACAAAAAAATTTTTCAAATAAAACTTGTAGATTATTTAAAAATAAATTAATTTTATTAAAAAAATTTTTTTCTACCTAACCTCACTTTAGAGTTATTTAAAAAAAACTTTATAACTCGGTTAATATTAAAAATATAAAAAAAATGTTTCATACAAAAAATATTCGTCTTTAAATAACCTACAACTTTTATTAAAAAAAATTTTTTCTACCTAACCTCACTTTAAAGTTATTTTAAAAAAACTTTATAACTCGGTTAATATTAAAAATATAAAAAAATTTTTCATATAAAAAATATTCATCTTTACCTAACCTACAACTTTTATTAAAAAAAATTTTTTCTACCTAACCTCACTTTAGAGTTATTAAAAAAAAACTTTATAACTCGGTTAATATTAAAAATATAAAAAAATGTTTCATACAAAAAATATTCATCTTTAAATAACCTACAACTTTTATTAAAAAAATTTTTTTCCATCTCTCCTAGTTTAAGAGTTATTTCAATTTAAAAAAAATTACTCTCATAGTCTACACCCACCTTAAATTTTCTAAAATCTTAAATAACTCCAAACCTAAAATAAATACAAAAAATTTTTTCAAATAAAACTTGTAGATTATTTAAAAATGAATTAATTTTATTAAAAAAATTTTTTCGTACCTAACCTCACTTTAAAGTTATTAAAAAAAAACTTTATAAATCGGTTAATATTAAAAATATAAAAAAAATTTTCATATAAAAAATACTCATCTTTAAATAACCTACAACTTTTATTAAAAAAAAAATTTTCTACCTAACCTCACTTTAGAGTTATCAAAAAAAAACTTTATAACTCGGTTAATATTAAAAATATAAAAAAATGTTTCATATAAAAAATATTCACCTTTACCTAACTTACAACTTTTATTAAAAAAAAATTTTTCTACCTAACCTCACTTTAGAGTTATTAAGAAAAAACTTTATAACTCGGTTAATATTAAAAATATAAAAAAATGTTTCATATAAAAAATATTCGTCTTTAAATAACCTACAACTTTTATTAAAAAAATTTTTTTCCATCTCTCCTAGTTTAAGAGTTATTTCAATTAAAAAAAAATTACTCTCATAGTCTACACCCACCTTAAAATTTCTAAAATCTTAAATAACTCCAAAACTAAAATAAATACAAAAAATTTTTTCAAATAAAACTTGTAGATTATTTAAAAATGAATTAATTTTATTAAAAAAATTTTTTGTACCTAACCTCACTTTAGAGTTATTAAAAAAAAACTTTATAACTCGGTTAATATTAAAAATATAAAAAAAATTTTCATATAAAAAATACTCATCTTTAAATAACCTACAACTTTTATTAAAAAAAAAATTTTCTACCTAACCTCACTTTAGAGTTATCAAAAAAAAACTTTATAACTCGGTTAATATTAAAAATATAAAAAAAATTTTCATATAAAAAATATTCGCCTTTAAATAACCTACAACTTTTATTAAAAAAATTTTTTTCTACCTAACCTCACTTTAAAGTTATTAAAAAAAACTTTATAACTCGGTTAATATTAAAAATATAAAAAAATGTTTCATACAAAAAATATTCGTCTTTAAATAAGCTACAACTTTTATTAAAAGAAATTTTTTCCATCTCTCTTAGTTTAAGAATTATTTCAATAAAAAGAGAATTACTCTCATAGTCTACACCCACCTTAAATTTTCTAAAATCGTAAATAACTTCAAAACTAAAATAAATTCAAAAAATTTTTTCAAATAAAACTTGTAGATTATTTAAAAATGGATTAATTTTATTAAAAAAATTTTTTTGTACCTAACCTCACTTTAGAGTTATTTGAAAAAAATTGTATATCTCGGTTAATATTAAAAATATAAAAAAATGTTTCATATAAAAAATATTCATCTTTAAATAACCTACAACTTTTATTAAAAAAAAATTTTTCTACCTAACCTCACTTTAAAGTTATTAAAAAAAAACTTTATAACTCGGTTAATATTAAAAATATAAAAAAATGTTTCATATAAAAAATATTCGTCTTTAAATAACTTACAACTTTTATTAAAAAAATTTTTTTCCATCTCTCCTAGTTTAACAGTTATTTCAATAAAAAGAAAATTACTCTCATAGTGTACACCCACCTTAAATTTTCTAAAATCATAAATAACTTCAAAACTAAAATAAATACAAAAAATTTTTTCAAATAAAACTTGTAGATTATTTAAAAATGAATTAATTTTATTAAAAAAAAATTTTTGTACCTAACCTCACTTTAGAGTTATTAAAAAAAAAATTGTATATCTCCGTTAATATTAAAAATATAAAAAAAATTTTCATACAAAAAATATTCGTCTTTAATTAACCTATAATTTTTATTAAAAAATTTTTTTCTACCTAACCTCACTTTAAAGTTATTTAAAAAAAACCTTATAACTCAGTAAATATTAAAAATATAAAAAAATGTTTCATATAAAAAATATTCGTCTTTAAATAAGCTACAACTTTTATTAAAAATTTTTTTTCCATCTCTCCTAGTTTAAGAGTTATCTCAATAAAAAGAAAATTACTCTCATAGTCTACACCCACCTTAAATTTTCTAAAATCTTAAATAACTTCAAAACTAAAATAAATACAAAAAAAATTTTCAAATAAAACTTGTAGATTATTTAAAAATGAATTAATTTTATTAAAAAAATTTTTTCGTACCTAACCTCACTTTAAAGTTATTTAAAAAAAACTTTATAACTCGGTTAATATTAAAAATATAAAACAATGTTTCATATAAAAAATATTCGTCTTTAAATAACCTACAACTTTTATTTAAAAAAATTTTTTCTACCTAATCTCACTTTAGAGTTATTTAAAAAAAACTTTGTAACTCGGTTAATATTAAAAATATAAAAAAATGTTTCATACAAAATATATTCGTCTTTAAATAACCTACAACTTTTATTAAAAAAATTTTCTTCCATCTCTCCTAGTTTAAGAGTTATTTCAATAAAAAGAAAATTACTCTCATAGTCTACACCCACCTTAAATTTTCTAAAATCTTAAATAACTTCAAAACTAAAATAAATGCAAAAAAATTTTTCAAATAAAACTTGTAGATTACTTAAAAATGAATTAATTTATTAAAAAAAAAATTTTTTACCTAACCTCACTTAGGAGTTATTTAAAAAAAACTTTATAACTCGGTTAATATTAAAAATATAAAAAAATGTTTCATATAAAAAATATTCGTCTTCAATTAACCTACAACTTTTATTAAAAAAAAATTTTTCTACCTAACCTCACTTTAGAGTTATTAAAAAAAAACTTTATAACTCGGTTAATATTAAAAATATAAAAAAATGTTTCATACAAAAAATATTCGTCTTTAAATAACCTACAACTTTTATTAAAAAAAAATTTTTCTACCTAACCTCACTTTAGAGTTATTAAAAAAAAACTTTATAACTCGGTTAATATTAAAAATATAGAAAAATGTTTCATACAAAAAATATTCGTCTTTAAATAAGCTACAACTTTTATTAAAAAAAATTTTTTCTATCTCTCCTAGTTTAAGAGTTATTTCAATAAAAAGAAGATTACTCTCATAGTCTACACCCACCTTAAATTTTCTAAAATCTTAAATAACTTCAAAACTAAAATAAATACAAAAAATTTTTTCAAATAAAACTTGTAGATTATTTAAAAATGAATTAATTTTATTAAAAACATTTTTTTGTACCTAACCTCACTTTAGAGTTATTTTAAAAAAACTTTATAACTCGGTTAATATTAAAAATATAAAAAAATGTTTCATATAAAAAATATTCGTCTTTAATTAACCTATAATTTTCATAGAAAAAAATTTTCTCTACTTAACCTCACTTTAAAGTTATTTAAAAAAAACTTTATAACTCGGGTAATATTAAAAATATAAAAAAAATTTTCATACAAAAAATATTCGTCTTTAAATAACCTACAACTTTTGTTAAAAAAAATTTTTTCTACCTAACCTCACTTTAGAGTTATTAAAAAAAAACTTTATAACTCGGTTAATATTAAAAATATAAAAAAATGTTTCATACAAAAAATATTCGTCTTTAAATAAGCTACAACTTTTATTAAAAAAAATTTTTTCGATCTCTCCTAGTTTAAGAGTTATTTCAATAAAAAGAAAATTACTCTCATAGTGTACACCCACCTTAAATTTTCTAAAATCTTAAATAACTACAAAACTAAAATAAATACAAAAAAAATTTCAAATAAAACTTGTAGATTATTTAAAAATGAATTAATTTATTAAAAAAAATTTTTTTTACCTAACCTTACTTAGAAGTTATTTAAAAAAAACTTTATAACTCGGTTAATATTAAAAATATAAAAAAATGTTTCATACAAAAAATATTCGTCTTTAAATAACCTACAACTTTTATTAAAAAAAATTTTTTTCTACCTAACCTCACTTTAGAGTTATTAAGAAAAAACTTTATAACTCCCTTAATATTAAAAATATAAAAAAATGTTTCATACAAAAAATATTCGTCTTTAAATAACCTACAACTTTTATTAAAAAAATTTTTTTCCATCTCTCCTAGTTTAACAGTTATTTCAATAAAAAAGAAAATTACTCTCATAGTCTACACCCACCTTAAATTTTCTAAAATCTTAAATAACTTCAAAACTAAAATAAATACAAAAAATTTTTTCAAATAAAACTTGTAGATTATTTAAAAATGAATTAATTTTATTAAAAAAATTTTTTGTACCTAACCTCACTTTAGAGTTATTAAAAAAAAAACTTTATAACTCGGTTAATATTAAAAATATAAAAAAATGTTTCATATAAAAAATATTCATCTTTAAATAATCTACAACTTTTATTTAAAAAAAAATTTTCTACCTAACCTCACTTTAGAGTTATTTAAAAAAAACTTTATAACTCGGTTAATATTAAAAATATAAAAAAATTTTTCATATAAAAAATATTCGTTTTTAATAAACCTATAATTTTTATAGAAGAAAATTTTCTCTACTTAACCTCACTTTAAAGTTATTTAAAAAAAAACTTTATAACTCGGTTAATATTAAAAATATAAAAAAATGTTTCATACAAAAAATATTCGTCTTCAATTAACCTACAACTTTTATTAAAAAAAATTTTTTCTACCTAACCTCACTTTAGAGTTATTTAAAAAAAAACTTTATATCTCGGTTAATATTAAAAATATAAAAAAAATTTCATACAAAAAATATTCGTCTTTAAATAAGCTACAACTTTTATTAAAAAAAATTTTTTCCATCTCTCCTAGTTTAAGAGTTATTTCAATAAAAAGAAAATTACTCTCATAGTCTACACCCACCTTAAATTTTTTAAAATCTTAAATAACTTCAAAACTAAAATAAATACAAAAAATTTTTTCAAATGAAACTTGTAGATTATTTAAAAATGAATTAATTTTATTAAAAAAATTTTTTTGTACCTAACCTCACTTTAGAGTTATTAAAAAAAACTTTATAACTCGGTTAATATTAAAAATATAAAAAAATGTTTCATACAAAAAATATTCGTCTTTAAATAACATACAACTTTTATTAAAAAAAAATTTTTCTACCTAACCTCACTTTAGAGTTATTTAAAAAAAACTTTATAACTCCTTTAATATTAAAAATATAAAAAAATGTTTCATATAAAAAATATTCATCTTTACCTAACTTACAACTTTTATTAAAAATTTTTTTTTCCATCTCTCCTAATTTAAGAGTTATTTCAATAAAAAGAAAATTACTCTCATAGTCTACACCCACCTTAAATTTTCTAAAATCATAAATAACTTCAAAACTAAAATAAATACAAAAAAATTTTTCAAATAAAACTTGTAGATTATTTAAAAATGAATTAATTTTATTAAAAAAATTTTTTGTACCTAACCTCACTTTAGACTTATTTAAAAAAAATTGTATATCTCCGTTAATATTAAAAATATAAAAAGAATTTTCATACAAAAAATATTCGTCTTTAATTAACCAACAACTTTTATTAAAAAAAAATTTTTTTACCTAACCTCACTTTAGAGTTATTTAAAAAAAACTTTATACCTCGGTTAATATTAAAAATATAAAAAAATGTTTCATACAAAAAATATTCGTCTTTAAATAACCTACAACTTTTATTAAAAAAATTTTTTTCCATCTCTCCTAGTTTAAGAGTTATCTCAATAAAAAGAAAATTACTCTCATAGTCTACACCCACCTTAAATTTTCTAAAATCATAAATAACTTCAAAACTAAAATAAATACAAAAAATTTTTTCAAATAAAACTTGTAGATTATTTAAAAATGAATTAATTTTATTAAAAAAATTTTTTTGTACCTAACCTTACTTTAGAGTTATTTAAAAAAAACTTTATAACTCGGTTAATATTAAAAATATAAAAAAATGTTTCGTACAAAAAATATTCGTCTTTAAATAACCTACAACTTTTATTAAAAAAAATTTTTTCTACCTAACCTCACTTTAGAGTTATTTAAAAAAAACTTTATAACTCGGTTAATATTAAAAATATAAAAAAATGTTTCATATAAAAAATATTCATCTTTAAATAACCTACAACTTTTATTAAAAAAATTTTTTTCTACCTAACCTCACTTTAGAGTTATTTAAAAAAAACTTTATAACTCGGTAAATATTAAAAATATAAAAAAATTTTTCATATAAAAAATATTCGTCTTTAAATAACCAACAACTTTTATTAAAAAAATTTTTTTCCATCTCTCCTAATTTAAAAATTATTTCAATAAAAAGAAAATTACTCTCATAGTCTACACCCACCTTAAAATTTCTAAAATCTTAAATAACTTCAAAACTAAAATAAATACAAAAAATTTTTTCAAATAAAACTTGTAGATTATTTAAAAATGAATTAATTTTATTCAAAAAATTTTTTTGTACCTAACCTCACTTTAGAGTTATTTAAAAAAAACTTTATAACTCGGTTAATATTAAAAATATAAAAAAATGTTTCATATAAAAAATATTCGTCTTTAAATAACCAACAACTTTTATTAAAAAAAATTTTTTTTACCTAACCTCACTTTAAAGTTATTAAAAAAAAACTTTATAACTCGGTTAATATTAAAAATATAAAAAAATGTTTCATATAAAAAATATTCGTCTTTAAATAACCAACAACTTTTATTAAAAAAAATTTTTTTTACCTAACCTCACTTTAAAGTTATTAAAAAAAAACTTTATAACTCGGTTAATATTAAAAATATAAAAAAATGTTTAATATAAAAAATATTCGTCTTTAATTAACCTATAATTTTTATTAAAAAAATTTTTTTCTACTTAACCTCACTTTAGAGTTATTTAAAAAAAACTTTATAACTCGGTTAATATTAAAAATATAAAAAAATGTTTCATATAAAAAATATTCGTCTTTAAAAAACCTACAACTTTTATTAAAAAAATTTTTTTCCATCTCTCCTAGTTTAAGAGTTATTTCAATAAAAAGAAAATTACTCTCATAGTCTACACCCACCTTAAATTTTCTAAAATCATAAATAACTTCAAAACTAAAATAAATACAAAAAATTTTTTCAAATAAAACTTGTAGATTATTTAAAAATGAATTAATTTTATTCAAAAAATTTTTTTGTACCTAACCTCACTTTAGAGTTATTTAAAAAAAACTTTGTAACTCGGTTAATATTAAAAATATAAAAAAATGTTTCATATAAAAAATATTCGTCTTTAATTAACCTATAATTTTTATTAAAAAAAATTTTTTCTACTTAACCACACTTTAAAGTTATTTAAAAAAAACTTTATAACTTGGTTAATATTAAAAATATAAAAAATGTTTCATATAAAAAATATTCATCTTTACCTAACCTACAACTTTTATTAAAAAATTTTTTTTCTATCTCTCTTAGTTTAAGAATTATTTCAATAAAATTAAAATTAATGTCGTAGTGTAAACGCACCTTAATTTTTTAACAGTTAAATTTGTCTCACGATAAAGTTTGTAAAGTCAAAAAACAATATTTACACAATTTAAGAAGCTAAGTAAGAGATGAAATATAAAATAAGTATTTATTTTATTTTAACGTAAAGTTCTTCCGATGCACATCGGAAAGTAAAACGGAACAAAGTGTGAACTGATATATCGGCTTCCGGCACTAAAAAAGATTAAATAAATTCTTTCCACCGTTTTATAATGTGTTTTCATCTACAATATAATCATAAAATGTTAAATTCAGCTATAAAAGCATTATAAATTAACCTAAAAATCTCATCGTAAGCTCCGTTAATATAGTTAATTCATATCCTCCTTTCCGGATTAATTTTAAAGCCATCTTCTATTATAAATCATTATTCTAAAATTAAAACGTTATTAAATCTTACCTTAATTTCATTAATTTTACTAAAAATATATAAAAAAAAGTGATTTATTTATTCAAACGAGAAATAACCTAAAAATTCAATCTGTCAATCTAAATGTCAATTTTTTTTTTAAATACAAGTGAAGTTAGTCACTGATTAATTTCACACGAAATTTCTTCAACATTAATCATCTTTATCGATATTTCTTCCCTAGAAATGATAAAAAAAAATATGAAAAATGTTAAAGAAAACCACCAAAAATAAAATTAATATCAATCAAATTTATTTATTTAATAAAACTTAAATATTTAAACATAGTAATGAGGTTTCTTTACGCTGATACCAAATTCAGCAAGTGCCGGAGTTAAATCCTCCATCGTTAAGCAATACCTCCGATCCTTAGTACCTCCCTTGGAACTTTTCGAATTGTTTCCGGAACTGCTACTGGAAGAATTGCTCGTACGCATTTTACAATGTTGAAGGGCGTCGTTAGCGATGTCCGAAATAAATTTCTGAGCCGCAATCGAAATCAGCCTTAACAAACGGGGATCTTTCGGCTCTAATCCGGAAGAACGTAAATAATGAGCGGTTACACCGTCCGGAATGGTCGGATTGTAATCTTCTAATTGCAATAAGAAGTCGCTTAGGGGTTGACCCATCGTCAATTGAATATCCTCCCCGTTTTGCTCGATTTGACTCATTTTGAACCACCTTAAACAACAACAATGAGTAAAATGCCAAAAACTTAAACTGTCAACCGTCAACCTAAAATACAATTGTCAAAATTTAAGGTTGGGTTTTATTACACATAATTATTAGATATTTTACTTTTAATTATTAATAATTCTTAATAGATTATCAATTAGATGTTAATTAAGATTAAATCTAAATAAAATTATAAATAAATAAAAAGAAATAAAAAGAAATTAGTGCTTTTTAATTTAAGTCTATTCATTTCATAGAAATGTCAAATCGTATTATAGAAATGTACATTAAAGAAATTTATTTATTTCTTATTATTTTACTTTTAATTATTAATAATTTTAAACAAATTATCAATTAGATGTTAATTTAAATTGAATTTAATAAAAATTAAAAATAAATAAAAAGAAATTAGTATTTTTAAATTTCAATATGTTCATTTTATAGAAACTTAAATGTCAAAAAAAAATAATTAATTTTTTACTATTTTTACGTCTAATTATTAATAATTTTAAATAAATTATCAATTAGATGTTAATTCAAACTGAATTTAATAAAAATTATACACAAATAAAAAGAAATTTGTATTTTTAAATTTCAATATGTTCATTTTATAGAAACTTAAATGTCAAAAAAAAATAATTAATTTTTTACTATTTTTACTTTTAATTATTAATAATTTTAAATAAATTATCAATTAGTTGCTAATTCAAATTGAATTTAATAAAAATTATAAATAAATAAAAAGAAATTAGTATTTTTAAATTTCAATATGTTCATTTTATAGAAACTTAAATGTCAAAAAAAATAATTAATTTTTTACTATTTTTACGTTTAATTATTAATAATTTTAAATAAATTATCAATTAGATGTTAATTCAAATTGAAGTTAATAAAAATTATAAATAAATAAAAAGAAATTAGTATTTTTAAAATTTCAATATGTTCATTTTATAGAAACTTAAATTTCAAAAAAAAAAAAATAATTAATTTTTTACTATTTTTACTTTTAATTATAAATAATTTTAAATAAATTATCAATTACATGTTAATTAAGATTGAATTTAATAAAAATTATAAATAAATAGAAAGAAATTTGTATTTTTAAAATTTCAATATATTCATTTTATAGAAACTTAAATGTCAAAAAAAATAATTAATTTTTTACTATTTTTACTCTTAATTATTAATAATTTTAAATAAATTATCAATTAGATGTTAATTAAGATTGAAATTAATAAAAATTATAAATAAATAAAAAGAAATTAGTATTTTTAAAATTTCAATATGTTCATTTTATAGAAACTTAAATGTCAAAAAAAATAATTAATTTTTTACTATTTTTACTTTTAATTATTAATAATTTTAAATAAATTATCAATTAGATGTTAATTCAAATTAAATTTAATAAAAATTATAAATAAATAAAAAGAAATTAGTATTTTTAAAATTTCAATATGTTCATTTTATAGAAACTTAAATGTCAAAAAAAAATAATTAATTTTTTACTATTTTTACTTTTAATTATTAATAATTTTAAATAAATTATCAATTAGATGTTAATTCAAATTGAATTTAATAAAAATTATAAATAAATAAAAAGAAATTGTTTTTAAATTTTAAGTTTTTATAAAAACGTCTATGTTAAAGAAAATTAATTAATTCTTTATTATTTTATTTTTAATTATTATTAATTCTAAAAGAAACTCAGATTTTTATAAAGATTTTATTTTATTATTATTGTAAATAAATAAAAAGGAATAATTTTTTTATATGTATATAAAAAGAGTCAATAAAACCTTATGAACATAACCTCAATAAACAGAAACGTCAATCAAATTTTCACACTCTTTTTAGGCTATTTTTAGAGACTATTTCGGACGTAATTAGGACAACCTTTGGAAAATTTAAGGAAATTTTAGTCCTTAAAACGATTAATACTCAACCGAAAAAATGTCCCATATGATTGAGGCGTTTTTAGCCGCGGAATTTTCATGTTTTCCTCAAGTCTTGGATAAATACATGGGAAAATATTACTCGACAAAGATAAGTAATGGGGCAACTTGGGTGTTTTTTATGTGGCATATTATACATTTTCTATTTGAGGAATCTATCAATGTAAGTATTTATTTAATTTTTTTTTAATAAAATTTTAATGGAATAAAAATAATTAATTATTTCTTTATTTTAGTTACTAATGAAGCAAATGAAAATGAAAGAATACGTCCGAGTCCGATTAAAACATTCAATATGGTATTTAGGTTTCTACACGGTTTGTTTCGCTTACTGCTTAGGAACGTTATATAACAATAACATCGATATATTTAGCCATCGGAAATTACTCGCTTTGGATAACGAAATGGTACCCGGGTATTTAATACTCGGGTTTGTTTTACTATGTACTTTTTACGCTCATTCGATCATTTGGGAAGGTTTAAAGAAGGGGTTTAGTGTTTCCTTAGTTAGTTATACTTTACTCGTCGGGTTTATATTAACTACTTATTTTTCGAGGTACGATTACAAGAAAAATTCACCGTGAGATGTTAATTTATTATTTTTTAAATTGTAGAAAGGTAGAATTGTCTCTTTCTTTATTAACGATTATTAGTTTTACACAATTCGGCATTGAAGTGGCTCGTTGTTGTCATGCGTTATTAAAATCAAACGGGGTTTTGTCCGGGTTTATTTTAAAAACTACTTTTGGAGTTGCTGTTTTATTATTGTAAGTATTTGGGCTTATTATTAAAGAAGAAAAAAGAATTATGAAGTCTATAAGGTTTTTTTTTAAAGAAAAAATGCTTAAAATTATAATCAAAAATGTAACTTAACCTCAATTTTTTTTATCAAAACATAACCAATTTTTATTCTAAAATAACTCAAAAATTAAAAGAGATATCAAAATTTTTTTCAAATAAAACTTTTTCCTTATTTAATTAAGAATCATTTTTGTTATAAATATTTTTTTGATATTTTTAGTATTAAATGAGTTATAATTAAAAATGTCACTTAACCTCAATTTTTTTTTATCAAAGCATGACCAATTTTTATTCCAAAATAACTCAAAAACTAAAAGAGATATCAAATTTTTTTTCAAATAAAACTTTTTCCTTATTTAATTAAGAATCATTTCGGTTATAAATATTTTTTTGATATTTTTAATATTAATTGAGTTATAATTAAAAATGTAACTTAACCTCAATTTTTTTTATCAAAACATAACCAATTTGTATTCTAAAATAACTCAAAAACTAAAAGAGATATCAAAATTTTTTTCAAATAAAACTTTTTCCTTATTTAATTAAGAATCATTTTGGTTATAAATATTTTTTTGATATTTTTAGTATTAAATGAGTTATAACCAAAAATGTCACTTAACCTCAATTTTTTTTTATCAAAGCATGACCAATTTTTATTCCAAAATAACTCAAAAACTAAAAGAGATATCAAAATTTTTTTCAAATAAAACTTTTTCCTTATTTAATTAAGAATCATTTTTGTTATAAATAATTTTTTGATATTTTTAGTATTAAATGAGTTATAACCAAAAATGTCACTTAACCTCAATTTTTTATTAAAATTAACTTTACCGATTTTTATTCTAAAATAACTCAAAAACTAAAAGAGATATCAAAATTTTTTTCAAATAAAACTTTTTCCTTATTTAATTAAGAATCATTTTGGTTATAAATAATTTTTTGATATTTTTAATATTAATTGAGTTATAACCAAAAATGTCACTTAACCTCAATTTTTTATAAAAATTAACATTACCGATTTTTATTCTAAAATAATTTAAAAATTAAAAGAGATATCAAAATTTTTTTCAAATAAAACTTTTTCCTTATTTAATTAAGAATCATTTTTGTTATAAATATTTTTTTGATATTTTTAGTATTAATTGAGTTATAACCAAAAATGTCACTTAACCTCAATTTTTTATAAAAATTGACATTACCAATTTTTATTCTAAAATAACTCAAAAACTAAAAGAGATATCAAAATTTTTTTCAAATAAAACTTTTTCCTTATTTAATTAAGAATCATTTTTGTTATAAATATTTTTTTGATATTTTTAGTATTAATTGAGTTATAACCAAAAATGTAACTTAACCTCAATTTTTTTTATCAAAACATAACCAATTTTTATTCTAAAATAACTCAAAAACTAAAAGAGATATCAAAATTTTTTTCAAATAAAACTTTTTCCTTATTTAATTAAGAATCATTTTGGTTATAAATAACTTTTTGATATTTTTAGTATTAAATGAGTTATAACCAAAAATGTCACTTAACCTCAATTTTTTATCAAAATTGACATTACCGATTTTTATTCTAAAATAACTCAAAAATTAAAAGAGATATCAAAATTTTTTTCAAATAAAACTTTTTCCTTATTTAATTAAGAATCATTTTGGTTATAAATATTTTTTTGATATTTTTAGTATTAATTGAGTTATTACCAAAAATGTAACTTAACCTCAATTTTTTTTATCAAAACATAACCAATTTTTATTCTAAAATAACTCAAAAACTAAAAAAAATATTAAATTTTTTTTCAAATAAAACTTTTTCCTTATTTAATTAAGAATCATTTTGGTTATAAATAATTTTTTGATATTTTTAGTATTAATTGAGTTATAACCAAAAATGTCACTTAACCTCAATTTTTTATCAAAATTAACATAACCAATTTTTATTCTAAAATAACTCAAAAATTAAAAGAGATATTAATTTTTTTTTCAAATAAAACTTTTTCCTTATTTAATTAAGAATCATTTTTGTTATAAATATTTTTTTGATATTTTTAGTATTAAATGAGTTATAACCAAAAATGTCACTTAACCTCAATGTTTTATAAGAATTGACATTACCGATTTTTATTCCAAAATAACTCAAAAACTAAAAGATGTATCGAAATTTTTTTCAAATAAAACTTTTTCCTTATTTAATTAAGAATCATTTTTGTTATAAATAATTTTTTGATATTTTTAGTATTAAATGAGTTATAATTAAAAATGTCACTTAACCTCAATTTTTTTTATCAAAACATAACCAATTTTTATTCCAAAATAACTCAAAAACTAAAAGAGATATCAATTTTTTTTTCAAATAAAACTTTTTCCTTATTTAATTAAGAATCTTTTTTATTATAAATATTCTTTTGATATTTTTAGTATTAAATGAGTTATAACCAAAAATGTCACTTAACCTCAATTTTTTATCAAAATTGACATTACCGATTTTTATTCTAAAATAACTCAAAAACTAAAAGAGATATTAAATTTTTTTTCAAATAAAACTTTTTCCTTATTTAATTAAGAATCATTTTGGTTATAAATATTTTTTTGATATTTTTAATATTAAATGAGTTATAATTAAAAATGTCACTTAACCTCAAAGACTTCATAATCTATTATTAATCTATTATTATTACTAAAAATTTTCTTAAATTAAATTACTTTTTCTTTCTTTCTTTTTTTAGTATATTAACTCACCTCTTCATAATACCATTATTCTTTTTATTTCCTTTAATGTACAGTTTCTTATGGGAATCCCAAAGCAATTCAATAATCGCTTTCAACATAATCTTATGGTTGTGGTTATTTTCCGAAATAATAAACAACGTAAGTTTTATTACATTTTCTTTTTAAAAATCAATTAGGAAATTAAATTTCCTTTAATTTAAGTACAAACACGACTATATTTGGATGAAAAATAAAAAAGTTGGGTTAATTTTAAAAAATTTAAAATGGCGGATTAATAAAATTTTTTTTAATTTGTAAAGTTTATTAAAAATGATTTAATTTGAGTACAAACACGACTATATTTGGATGAAAAATGAAAAAGTTGGGTTAATTTTAAAAATTCAAAATGGCGGATTAACAAATTTTTTTTTAATTCGTAAAGTTTATTAAAAATGCTTTAATTTGAGTACAAACACGACTATATTTGGTTAAAAAATAAAAAAGTTAGGTTAATTTAAAAAAATTAAAATGGCGGATTTACAAAATTTTTCTTAATTCGTAAAGTTAATTAAAATTCCTTTAATTTGATACCAAACACGACTATATTCGGATAAAAAATAAAAAAGTTAGGTTGATTTAAAAAAACTCAAAATGGCCGACATCCGCCATCTTTAAAATTAAAAAATTAACCTAACTTTTTTATTTTTTATCCGTGTATAGTCGTGTTTGGTATCAAATTAAAGGATTTTTTATAAACTTTAAGAATTTTTAATAAAAAATTTATTTTTTTTAATCCGCCATTTTAAAAATAAAAAAATTAAGATAACTTTTTTGTTTTTTATTTAAATATAGTCGTGTTTGTACTTAAATTAAAGGATTTTTTATGATCTTTAAAAATGTCAAAAAAATTTTTTAATCCGCCATTTTGAATTTTTAAAAATGGATGTAACTTTTTTATTTTTTGGTTAAATATAGTCGTGTATGTACTTAAATTAAGGGAAATTTAATTTCCTTTAATTTAAGTACAAACACGACTATATTCGGATCAAAAATAAAAAAGTTGGGTTAATTTTAAAAAATTCAAAATGGCGGATTAACAAAATTTTTTTTAATTCGTAAAGTTTATTAAAAATGATTTAGTTTGAGTACAAACACGACTATATTTGATTAAAAAATAAAAAGTTGGGTTGATTTTAAAAAATTCAAAATGGCGGATTAATAAAATTTTTTTTAATTTGTAAAGTTTATTAAAAATGATTTAATTTAAATACAAATACGACTATATTCGGTTAAAAAATAAAAAAGTTAGGTTACTTTAAAAAAATTCAAGATGGCTGACTTCCGCCATCTTGAAAATTAAAAAATTAACACAACTTTTTTATTTTTTATCCGAATATAGTCGTGTTTGGTATCAAATTAAAGGATTTTTTATAAACTTTAAGAATTTTGAATAAAAAATTTATTTTTTTTAATCCGCCATTTTAAAAATAAAAAAATTAAGATAACTTTTTTGTTTTTTATTTAAATATAGTCGTGTTTGTACTTAAATTAAAGGATTTTTTATGATCTTTAAAAATTTCAAAAAAATTTTTTAATCCGCCATTTTGAATTTAAAAAAATTAAGATAACTTTTTTGTTTTTTATTTAAATATAGTCGTGTTTGTACTTAAATTAAAGCATTTTGAATTTTTTATTAATTTTTAAATAAATTTTTTTTATAATTTTAATTTTTTTCTTGTAATTTTTTAAATTTGCATTTTTTTAGCCTCTGTATAAATTGATACGTCACTGGTTGGATCATACAACAACCACGAAAAAAATTATCTGTCCCGGTTCGGCGATAGAGTGCGCACTTTTTCAAACGCGCGACGACGAAGCTTACAACATGATGATTATCCGGAAAGAAATCAAAGAACGCGAGGCGAAATTAATAGCTCTGAGAAAACCGAAAAGTAGGAGTATGTTATTGCAAACGTTAAAGTGTATGATGGCTATTAAGAGAAAGGTTAAGGAAAGAAAAAGTGAGAGTTCGGATTCAGAGTCGGAATATTCAGAAACGGAAAATGAAAGAAGTGAAGAGAATGTTGAAGAGAAATTTGAAAATAAAAATTTAGAGTTTGTCGATGAAGATATACAAGTTGACGATGATAGAGAAAGTTTGATGAAGAATATTGGAAATATTACTAACGAAGATAAAGAAATTCTTACTGCTGATGATAAAGAGAGTGAAAGTAATGAACATAGTAAGATTTTTATGGATCAGTAAATTAAAAACTAATTTGGAAGAAATTATTATTATTTTTTATTACATATACAGGGTGTTTCACCAAAATGAACTCCTCAAGTCGAAATATCTCGGAAACTACAAATCCAATAAGTTTAAAATTTTATACACATATTTAATACATATTAAACTATACTTTGAAAATATTTTCAGTCATTCATGACTTCCGGTTTTACCGGAAGTGGTTTAAAAAAAATATTTTTTTAACATAATATTTTTATTTTTATTAAGTTGGTTAAATTAAAGATAATTTTACTTAAAAAAATTTTTTTTATTATTTATAATTTAAAAGAAAAAAATTTTTTACTCACTTCCGGTTTAACCGGAAGTTACAAACGGCTAAAAATATTTTTAAAATGAAAATAAATATGTACTAAATACGCATATAAAATTTCATTTTCATCGGGTTTATACTCTCCGAGATATTTGGACTTGATTACTTCACTTTGGTGAGACACCCTGTATATATTTATACTGTTCCTACTTTTGGATTAGTTTTTATGTACATTCTCTCTATTTAAATTATTTTAAATATCATCATTTAAGACTACAGATAATTAGAGACAGCTAGATATGACCCAAAAATCGTAAAAATTAATCCGAAATTAAAACAGTACCGAGTTTAAAGTGCTTTAAATTAATATGATAATATATTTTGTAACAAATCGCTAGTAAATATCGTTGGAAATAAAGTTTTAAGAAAAGGTAATATAGATTTTTATTTTTAAGATGGATTAATTTATTTTTGAAAAATTGTTTTTTTTCTTTTTCTTTGGAAAATTATTGTACTTTTTTGAAAAAATTGAAATTTTTATTAAAAATTCTTAAAGCTGGTTAAAAATCCTTTAATTTGATACCAAACATGACTATATTCGAATAAAAAATAAAAAAGTTATCTAGATTTAAAAATTTTCAAGATGGCCGACTTCCACTTGTCATTAAAATGAAAAATTTCGATAACTTTCGATCTATTAATGTTAGATAGGTCGTGTTTGTACTCGAACTAAAGGAAATTTAATTTCCTATTGATTTTTAATAAAATTTTTATTCTAAAATTATTTTTGACGTTTCTTTTTTCTAAATTTTTATCATTTTTATGAAATTTTTAACATTTTTGTCTTTTTTAGAAATTTCTTCAAGTTTTTGATATTTGCTTAAAAATGTTGACTTATTTTTTTAAATAATTTGTCATTATTTTTGAAGGAATTGATGTTATTTTTGGAAAATTGACTTTTTTTGAAAATTTAATTAAAAATTCTTAAAGTTTATAAAAAATCCTTTAATTTGATACCAAACACGACTATATTCGGATAAAAAATAAAAAAGTTAGGTTAGTTTAAAAAATTCCAAGATGGCCGATTTCCGCTTGACATTAAAATGAAAAATTTCGATAACTTTCGATCTGTTAACGCTAAATAGGTCGTGTTTGTACTCAAATTTTAAAAAAATTTGATTTTCTATCGATTTTTAATAAAAATTTCATTCTAGAATTATTTTTGATTTTTTTTCTTTGAAATTTTTAACATTTTTGTCTTTTTTTAGAAATTCCTTGAAGTTTTTAATATTTCCTTAAAAATTTTAATATTTTTTTTGGAATTTTTTGGCGTTATTTTTGAAAATTTGATTTTTTTTTTGAAAAATTTTGATTTCTTTTTGAAAAAATGATGTTTTTATTAAAAATTCTTAAAGCTTATTAAAAATCCTTTAATTTGATACCAAATACGACTATATTCAGATAAGAAACAAGAAAGTTAGGTTGGTTTAAAAAGATTCCAAGATGGCCGACTTCCGGTTGTCATTTAAATTAAAAATTTCGATAACTTTTTTATTGTTTATCCGAATACAGTCGTGTTTGTACTCGAATTAAAGGGAATTTAATTTCCCATCGATTTTTAATAAAAATTTCATTTCAAAATTATTTTTGACACTTCTTTTTCTTAATTTTTAACATTTTTTTCTTTAAGTTTTTAACATCTTTTTCTAATTTTTAATATTTTTGTTTCTATTGGAAATTTCTTGAAATTTTTAATGTTTCTTTGAAAATTTTGACATTTCTTTTGAAAATTTTAACGTTATTTTTGAAAAATTTGGCTTTGTTTTAGAAAAATTTAACATTTTTATAAAAATTCTTAAAGTTTATCAAAAATCCTTTAATTTAAGCCCAAACACGACCTATCTACGATAAAAAATAAGGAAGTTATCGTGATTTTAAAAAATTCCAAGATGGCGGTTTAAAAAATAAAAAAATTTATTAAAAATTCTTAAAGCTGATTAAAAATCCTTTAATTTGATACCAAATACGACTATATTCGGATAAAAAATAAAAAAGTTAGGTTGGTTTAAAAGAATCCAAGATGGCCGACTTCCGGTTGTCATTAAAATTAAAAATTTCGATAACTTCTTTATTTCTGATTGGAGATATATCATGTTTGTACTCAAATTAAAGAAAATTTAATTTCCTATCGATTTTTAATAAAAAATTCGTTCAAAATTTATTTTTGACATCTTATTTTTTTAACTTTTTAAATTTTTTTAAAAAATTTTAAGATTTTTGTCTTTTTTAAAAATTTAATCAAGTTTTTGATGTATCTTTAAAAACTTTACTTTTTTTTACATTTTAATGTTTTTTTTTTTTTGAAATTCTTTACATTTTTTTTTAATAATTTGATATTTTTTCAAAAATTTGAAATTTTTATTAAAAATTTTTAAAGTTTATTAAAAATCCTTTAATTTGAGTACAAACACGACTATATTCGGATAAAAAATTAAAAAGCTGGGCTAGTTTAAAAAAATTCAAGATGGCGGTTTAAAAAATAAAAAAAATATTTAAAAATTCGTAAAGCTTATTAAAAATCCTTTAATTTGATACCAAACACGACTGTATTCGGATAAAAAAGTTAGGTTAATTTTTAAATTTTCAAGATGGCGGTTTAAAAAAAATAAAATCCAAGATGGCCGACTTCCGGTTGTCATTTAAATTAAAAATTTCTATAACTTTTTTATTTTTTATCCGAATACAGTCGTGTTTGTACTCGAATTAAAGGGAATTTAATTTCCCATCGATTTTTAATAAAAATTTCCTTCTAAAATTATTTTTGACCTTCCTTTTTTGAGATTTTTTTTTAATTTATGATATTTTTGTCTTTTTTTAGAAAATTCTTTAAGTTTTTGATATTTCTTTGCAAATGTTGACATTTTCTCTTGAAAACTTGGGCATTATTTTTGAAAATTTTGACTTCTTTTAAAAATTTTGACTTTTTGGAAAAATTTTACTTTTTTTTGAAAAATGTGATTTTTTTTTTTAAAATTGAAATTTTTATTAAAAATTATTAAAGCTGATTAAAAATCCTTTAATTTAATACCAAACACGACTATATTTGGATAAAAAACAAAAAAGTTAGGTTGGTTTTAAAAAATTCAAGATGGCCGACTTCCGGTTGTCATTAAAACTAAATATTTCGATAATTTTTTTATTTTTTATTCGAATATAGTCGTGTTTGTACTCAAATTAAAGGAAATTAAATTTTTTGGAGATTTATGATAAAATTTTAAAGATGGCCGGCTTTCGGTTGTCATTAAAATGAAAAATTTCGATAACTTTCGATCTATTAAAGTTAGATAGGTCGTGTTTGTACTCATATTAAAGGAAATTTAATTTCCTATTGATTTTTAATAAAAATTTCGTTCTATAATTATTTTCGACATTTCTCCTTTTCAAATTTTTAAGATTTATTTGCAATTTTTAACATTTTTCCTAAAATTTTTAAAATTTCTGTCTTTCTTTAAAAAATTTCTTCAAGATTTCGATATTTCTTTAAAAATTTTGACATTATTTTTGTAAATTTTACATTATTTTTGAAAATATTCATATTTTATGTAATAAAATTTAGATATTTTACTAAAAATTCTTAAAATTCATTTAAAATACTTTAATTTGAGTATAAACATGATATATCTACGATTAAGAATAAGAAAGTTAGGTTAATTTTTTAATTTTCAAAATGACGATTTAAAAAAAATGAAGTTTTTATTAAAAATTCTTAAAGATGATTAAAAATCCTTTAATTTGATACCAAACACGACTATATTCGGATAAAAAACAAAAAAGTTAGGTTAGTTTTAAAAAATTCAAGATGGCCCACTTCCGGTTGTCATTAAAATGAAAAATTTCGATAATTTTTTTATTTTTTATCGGAATATAGTCGTGTTTGTACTCAAATTAAAGGAAATTAAATTTTCTGGAGATTTATGATAACATTTTAAAGATGGCCGGCTTTCGGTTGTCATTAAGATTAAAAGTTTCGATAACTTTCGATCTATTAAAGTTAGATATGTCGTGTTTGTACTCATATTAAAGGAAATTTAATTTCCTATTGATTTTTTATAAAAACTTCGTTCTATAATTATTTTCGACATTTCTTTTTTCGAAATTTTTAAGATTTATTTGCAATTTTTAACATTTTTCCTAAAATTTTTAAAATTTCTGTCTTTTTTTAAAAAAATTCTTCAAGATTTTGATATTTCTTTAAAAATTTTGACATTATTTTTGTAAACTTTACATTATTTTTGAAAATATTCATATTTTATGTAATAAAATTTAGATATTTTACTAAAAATTCTTAAAATTCATTAAAAATACTTTAATTTGAGTATAAACATGATATATCTACGATTAAAAATAAAAAAGTTAGGTTAATTTTTTAATTTTTAAAATGACGATTTAAAAAAAATGAAGTTTTTATTAAAAATTCCTAAAGCTGATTAAAAATCCTTTAATTTGATACCAAACACGACTATATTTGGATGAAAAATAAAAAAGTTAGGTTAGTTTAAAAAAATCCAAGGTGGCCGACTTCCGGTTGTCATTAAAATTAACAATTTCGATAATTTTTTTATTTTTTATCCGAATATAGTCGTGTTTGTACTCAAATTAAAGGAAATTAAATTTTCTGGAGATTTATGATAAAATTTTAAAAATGGCCGGCTTTCGGTTGTCATTGAAATTAAAAATTTCGATAACTTTCGATCTATTAAAGTTAGATAGGTCGTGTTTGTACTCATATTAAAGGAAATTTAATTTCCTATTGATTTTTAATAAAAATTTCGTTCCATAATTATTTTCGACATTTCTCTTTTTGAAATTTTTAAGATTTATTTGCAATTTTTAACATTCTTCCTAAAATTTTTAAAATTTCTGTCTTTTTTTAAAAAATTTCTTCAAGATTTTGATATTTCTTTAAAAATTTTGACATTATTTTTGTAAATTTTGACATTATTTTTGTAAATTTTACATTATTTTTGAAAATATTCATATTTTATGTAATAAAATTTAGATATTTTACTAAAAATTCTTAAAATTCATTAAAAATACTTTAATTTGAGTATAAACATGATATATCTACGATTAAAAATAAAAAAGTTAGGTTAGTTTTTTAATTTTCATAATAACGATTTAAAAAAAATGAAGTTTTTATTAAAAATTCTTAAAACTGATTAAAAATCCTTTAATTTGATACCAAGCACGACTATATTCGGATAAAAAATAAAGAAGTTAGGTTAGTTTTAAAAAATTCAAGATGGCCGGCTTCTGGTTAACCTTAAAATTAAAAATTTCGATAATTTTTTTATTTTTTATTCGAATATACTCGTGTTTGTACCCAAATTAAAGGAAATTAAATTTTCTGGAGATTTATGATAAAATTTTAAAGATGGCCGGCTTTCGGTTGTCATTAAAATTAAAAATTTCGACAACTTTCGATCTATTAAAGTTAGATAGGTCGTGTTTGTACTCATATTAAAGGAAATTTAATTTCCTATTGATTTTTAATAAAAATTTCGTTTTATAATTATTTTCGACATTTCTCTTTTTGAAATTTTTAAGATTTATTTGCAATTTTTAACATTTTTCCTAAAATTTTTAAAATTTCTGTCTTTTTTTAAAAAATTTCTTCAAGATTTTGATATTTCTTTAAAAATGTTGACATTATTTTTGTAAATTTTACATTATTTTTGAAAATATTCATATTTTATGTAATAAAATTTAGATATTTTACTAAAAATTCTTAAAATTTATTAAAAATACTTTAATTTGAGTATAAACATGATATATCTACGATTAAAAATAAAAAAGTTAGGTTAATTTTTTAATTTTCAAAATGACGATTTAAAAAAAATGAAGTTTTTATTAAAAATTCTTAAAGCTGATTAAAAATCCTTTAATTTGATACCAAACACGACTATATTCGGATAAAAAACAAAAAAGTTAGGTTAGTTTTAAAAAATTCAAGATGACCGACTTCCGGTTAACCTTAAAATTAAAAATTTCGATAAGTTTTTTATTTTTTATCCGAACATAGTCGTGTTTGTACTCAAATTAAAGGAAATTTAATTTCCTAACGATTTTTAATAAAAATTTCGTTCTAAAATTATTTTTAAAATATCTTCTTTTTAAAACTGTTATCATTTTTACGAAATTTTTAATATTTTTGTCATTTTTAGAAATTTCTTTATGTTTTTGATATTTCCTTAAAAATTTTAACTTTTTTTTTTGAAAACTTCTAAATTTTGTTTAAAAATTTTATATTATTTTTGAAAAATTTGGTATTTTCTTGAAAAATTTTAAATTTATTTTAAAAAAATATTTTTTTTACTAAAAATTCTTAATAAGAATTTCGTTTTAAAATTATTTTTGAAATTGTTTTCTTTTTGAAATTTTTAATATTTTTTTGAAATTATTATTTTTTTTGAAATGTTTAAAGATTTTTGTCTTTTTTACAAATTTCTTCAAGTTTTTGATATTTCCTTAAAAATATTAACTTATTTTTTGAACAATTTGACATTAAAATTAAAAAAATTGAGGTTATTTATAAAAACTTTAACATTTTTTCGAAAAATTTCAAATTTTTATTAAAAATTCTTAAACTTTTTTTGAAACTTGTATAAAATTAATAAAAAGAATTTTCAACGCCACTGTACATTAAAGCCAAGAAATGTCGGTAAAGAAGTGCTCCTTTCTTTAAGCAGTTTAGAACTGTCAATTTTCCAATTTTAAGAGGTGTCGCGTTAAGTCCGAACTTCTTTAACAATTTTACCCGGTAAAAATCGCTTTGAACGTGTTTCTTTTACTCGTGTTAGTTAGTTAATAAATCAATCTAAGTGTTTTGAGGTTTTAATTTAAGGTAAGTGATATAATTTGAAGAAAATTAGTGTTTTTGATGTAGCGTTATCACAGTATTAAAAGTGGCTTGCGCGCATGCGCTAAGTATTCTGTCAAAAATAATATTAAGGTTAATAATATTTAAAAAATAATTTTTTTTTCTCTTCGTTATTTAAATTTTCTTTAATTTCAGTGTGTGTTTGTGTTTTTGGAAAGTGGTGCGAAAGATGTAGCTGTCGTCGGATTGCTATTTTACAAATGCCAGGAGGTATAAAATTATTGTAATTTAACTCAAATAAAGATGATATAAAATTTTTCTTTTTTTCTATTTTTTAGTTAGTTGTTGAAGAAACGGCATTCGCTCGGTAAGTCTTTATGCATGTCTTTACAAGTACAACGATAATATTTATAAAAAAAAAACGTTTTAAAACATCAGACATGTATACTTTATTTATACGGTTAGAAATATGTATGTACACAGTACCCTTAAGTCATTACATACTATACTTAAACATCAGCCTAAGTCTACACAAAAGAAAAAATAGTGTAATAAAGAACGAATAATAATTAGCGATTATTATGAAGGATAAATGAACAGACCACAAATAGATAACGTATTTACATTTTCGACGAACAGAATTCCAAACCCATCGAACTAATAAAAATAAAATAAACATTATAATAAACACTTTTAACATAAGACAGTACGAAGGGAAAGAAAAGTAAAAATAAAAAGTCGGCGGATAAATAAAAAAGATAATAAAACCGTTCATGTGTTCATTACTTGTCCTGAAAATAAAAGCATAATTAATTAAAAATCTTGAAATCATCTAATAATATGAATTAACAAAGAGATCTCACGACTTTATTAAATCACTGATTTTAATTAAAGTGATTTTTACATAATTTTTTTTATTTAAACTATGTATTTTTACGATTTATAACAAAATTGACTTAAAAAATCGATAGGAAATTAATTTTCCTTTAATTTAAGTACAAACACGACATATCTATCTTTAATACTTTCCAAAATATAACAATTTTTAATTTTTAAAAATTTGAGGTTAAGTTTAGAAAAAAAATCTTCTTAAAAATCAATAGGAAATTAAATTTGCTTTAATTTGAGTACAAACACGATATATCTACGATAAAAAATAAAAGTTATGGAAATTTTTAATTTTAATGACAACCAGAAGTCGGCCATCTTGAATTTTTTTAAACTAACCTAACTTTTTTATTTTTTATCCAAATATAGTCGTGTTTGGTATCAAATTAAAGGATTTTTAATAAACTTTAAAAATTTTTAATTGTAACTTTAATTTTTTTAAACCGCCATCTTGAAATTTAAAAAATTAACCTATTTTTTTTTTTTATCCGAGTATAGTCGTGTTTGGTATCGAATTAAAGGATTTTAAATAAACTTTAAGAATTTTTGATTAATTTTTTAATATTTTCAAAAAATAATCAAATTTTTAAAAAATAACGTTAATTTTTTAAAAAATAATAACAAATTGTTCAAAAAATAAGTCAACATTTTTAAGGAAATATCAAAAACTAAACGAAATTTCTAAAAAAGACAAAGATGTTAAATTTTTTAAAAAAATGCTAACAATTTTAAAAGAAAGAAATAAAAGAAATAATTTTGGAATAAAATTTTTAATAAAAACCGATAGGAAATTAAACTTCCTTCAATTTGAGTACAAACACAATATATCTACGATCAAAAATAAAAAAGTTATCGAAATCTTTAGTTTTAATGCCAACCGGAAGTCGGCCATCTTGAATTTTTTTTAAATTAACCTCACTTTTTTATTTTTTATCCGAATATAGTCGTGTTTGGTATCAAATTAAAGGATTTTTAATCAGCTTTAAAAATTTTTAATAAAAAATTTATTTTTTTAGTCCGCCATCTTGAAAATTAAAAAATTAATTTAACTTTTTTATTTTTAATCGTAGATAGGTCGTGTTTATACTCAAATTAAAGCATTTTTAATAAACTTTAAGAATTTTTAACAAAAATTTGAAATTTTTCAAAAAAACTCTCATTTTTTTCTTAAATAATATAAAAATTGTCAAAAATAATGTCAAAATTTAAAAAAAAAAGTCGACATTTTCCAAGAAATATAAAAAATTTGAAGAAATTTCTAAGGAAAAAATAAAATTGTCAAGAATTTCAAAAAATATAAAAAATTATCAAAAATTATAAAGAAAAGAAATGTCAGAAATAATTTTAGAATAAAAATTTTATTTAAAACCGATAGGAAATCAAATTTGCTTTAATTTGAGTACAAATACGACTGTATTCGGATTAAAAATAAAAAAGTTAGCGAAATTTTTAATTTTAATGTCAACCGGAAGTTGGCCATTTTGAATTTTTTTAAACTAACCTAACTTTTTTATTTATTATCCAAATATAGTCGTATTTGGTATCAAATTAAAGGATTTTTAATCAGCTTTAAGAATTTTTAATTAAATTTCTAAAATTTTCAAAAAAAAGTCAATTTTCAAAAAAAAGTCAATTTTCCAAAAATAACGTCAATTTTTTCAAAAATAATGACAAACTATTTAAAAAAATAAGTCGACGTTTTTAAGCAAACATCAAAAACTTGAAGAAATTTCTAAGAAAAACAAAAATGTTAAAAATTTCATAAAAATGATAAAAATTTAGAAAAAAGAAATGTCAAAAATAATCTTAGAATGAAATTTTTATTAAAAATTGGTGGGAAATTAAATTTCTTTTAATTTAAGTACAAACACGACATATCTACGATCAAAAACAAGAAAGTCATCAAAATTCTTAATTTTAATGACAACCGGAAGTCGGCCATTTTGAATTTTTTTAAACTAACCTAACTTTCTTATTTTTTATCCGAATATAGTCGTATTTGGTATCAAATTAAAGGATTTTTAATAAACTTTAACAATTTTGAATGAAAATTTCAAATTTTTAAAAAGAAAATGTAAAATTTTCAAGAAAAAGTCAAATTTTTTAAAAAATGGTATTTTCTTTTAAAGTCAAAATTTTCGAGAAAAATATAAAATTTTCAACATTTTTAAAAAAATATCGAAAACGTCAAGAAATTTTTAAAAAAGACAAAAATGTTAAAAAAATTAAAAAAAAAATCAAAAATAATTTTAGAATAAAATTTTTATTAAAAGCCGATAGGAAATTAAATTTCCTTTAATTTGAGTACAAACACAACACATCTAACATTAATAGATCGAAAGTTATCGAAATTTTTTATTTTAATGTCAACCGGAAGTCGGCCATCTTGAATTTTTTTTAAATTAACCTCACTTTTTTATTTTTTATCCGAATATAGTCGTGTTTGGTATCAAATTAAAGGATTTTTAATCAGCTTTAAAAATTTTTAATAAAAGATTTATTTTTTTAGTCCGCCATCTTGAAAACTAAAAAATTAATTTAACTTTTTTATTTTTAATCGTAGATAGGTCATGTTTATACTCAAATTAAAGCATTTTTAATAAACTTTAAGAATTTTTAACAAAAATTTGAAATTTTTCAAAAAAACTCTCATTTTTTTTAAATAATATAAAAATTGTTAAAAATAATGTCAAAATTTTAAAAAAAGTCAACATTTTCCAAGAAATATAAAAAATTTGAAGAAATTTCTAAAGAAAAAATAAAATTGTCAAAAATTTCAAAAAATATAAAAAATTATCAAAAATTATAAAGAAAAGAAATGTCAGAAATAATTTTAGAATAAAAATTTTATTTAAAACCGATAGGAAATCAAATTTGCTTTAATTTGAGTACAAATACGACTGTATTCGGATTAAAAATAAAAAAGTTAGCGAAATTTTTTATTTTAATGTCAACCGGAAGTCGGCCATTTTGAATTTTTTTAAACTAACCTAACTTTTTTATTTTTTATCCAAATATAGTCGTATTTGGTATCAAATTAAAGGATTTTTAATCAGCTTTAAGAATTTTTAATTAAATTTCTAAAATTTTCAAAAAAAAGTCAATTTTCCAAAAATAACGTCAATTTTTTCAAAAATAATGACAAATTATTTAAAAAAATAAGTTAACATTTTTAAGCAAACATCAAAAACTTGAAGAAACTTCTAAGAAAGACAAAAATGTTAAAAATTTCATAAAAAAGATAAAAATTTAGAAAAAAGAAATGTCAAAAATAATTTTAGAATAAAATTTTTATTAAAAATTGATAGGAAATTAAATTTCCTTTAATTTAAGTACAAACATGAGGTATCTAACTTTAATAGATCGAAAGTTATTGAAATTTTTAATTTTCTAAACAATCGAAAGTCGGCCATCTTTAAAATTTTATTATAACCCGTTAGAAAATTAAATTTCCTTTAAATTGAGTACAAACACGATATATCTACGATAAAAAACAAGAAAGTCATCAAAATTCTTAATTTTAATGACATCCGGAAGTCGGCCATCTTGAATTTTTTTAAACTAACCTAACTTTCTTATTTTTTAACCGAATATAGTCGTGTTTGGTATCAAATTAAAGGATTTTTTATAAGCTTTAAGAATTTTTAATAAAAAATTCAATATTTTTAAACCGCCATCTTGAAAATTAAAAAGCTAACCTAACTTTTTTATTCTTAATTGTAGATGGGTCATGTTTGTACTCGGATTAAAAGATTTTAAACAAATTTTGAGAAATTTTAATTAAAATTTCAAATTTTGTCAAAAATATTTAAAATTCTTCAAAAATATTAAAAATTTTTCAAAAATAAGGTCAAAATTTCCAAAAAAAGGATGTCTAAAATAATTTTAGAACGAATTTTTTTTGATATTTTTACTCAAATTAAAAGATGTTAAATAAATTTTAAGAAATTTTAATTAAAATTTCAAATTTTGTCAAAAATATTTAAAATTCTCCAAAAATATTTAAAATTTTTCAAAAATAAGGTCAAAATTTTCAAAAAAAGGATATCTAAAATAATTTTAGAACGAATTTTTTATTAAAAATCAATAGGAAATTAAATTTCTTTTAATTTGAGTACAAACGCGACATATCTAACATTAATAGATCGAAAGTTATCGAAATTTTTTAATTTTTTTAAACCGGAAGTCGGCCATCTTGAATTTTTTCAAATTAACCTAACTTCTTTATTTTTTAACCGAATATAGTCGTGTTTGGTATCAAATTAAAGGATTTTTTATAAGCTTTAAGAATTCTTAATAAAAACTTTATTTTTTAAATCGCCATCTTGAAAATAAAAGAATTAACCTAACTTTTTTATTTTTAATCATAGATAGGTCATGTTTGTACTCAAATTAAAAGATTTTAAATAAATTTTAAACATTTTTAATTAAAATTTCAAATTTTGTCAAAAATATTTAAAATTCTTCAAAAATATTTAAAATTTTTCAAAAATAAGGTCAAAATTTTCAAAAAAAGAATGTCTAAAATAATTTTAGAACGAAATTTTTATTAAAAATCAATAGGAAATTAAATTTCCTTTAATTTGAGTACAAACACGACATATCTAACATTAATAGATCGAAAGTTATCGAAATTTTTAATTTTAATAAAAACCGGAAGTCGGCCATCTTGAATTTTTTAAAATGAAGATAACTTTTTATTTTTTAACCGAATATAGTCGTGTTTGGTATCAAATTAAAGGACTTTTAATCAGCTTTAAGAATTTTTAATAAAAAATTTATTTTTTTTAGTCCGCCATCTTGAAAATTAAAAAATTAACCTAACTTTTTTATTTTTAATCCTAGATAGGTCGTGTTTGTACTTAAATTAAAGGATTTTTAATAAGCTTTAAGAATTTTTAGTAAAAAAAATTATTTTTTTAAAATAAATTTAAAATTTTTCAAGAAAATATCAAATTTTTCAAAAATAATATAAAATTTTAAGCAAAATTTAGAAGTTTTCAAAAAAAAAAGTTAAAATTTTTAAGGAAATATCAAAAACATAAAGAAATTTCTAAAAATGACAAAAGTATTAAAAAATTTGTAAAAAATGATAACAATTTTAAAAAGAAGATATTTTAAAAATAATTTTAGAATGAAATTTTTATTAAATATCGATAGGAAATTAAATTTCCTTTAATTTAAGTACAAATATGACTATATTCGGATAATAAGTAAAAAAGTTATCGAAATTTTTAATTTTAATGACAACCGAAAGTCGGCCATCTTGAATTTTTTTTAAATTAACTTAACTTTTTTATTTTTTAACCGAATATAGTCGTGTTTGGTATCAGATTAAAGGATTTTTAATCAGCTTTAAGAATTTTTAATAAAAACTTAAAAAAAAAAAACAAAAAAGTCAAATTTTTCAAATAAAAATCAAATTTTTTAAGTAAAAATCAAATTTTTGAAATAAAGTAAAATTTTTCAAAAACTCAAATTTTTCAAAAATATCAAAAACTTAAAGAAATTTAAAAAAAGACAAAAATTCTAAAAATTTAAATATTAAAAAAAGAAAACAGAAATGTCAAAAATAATTTTAGAACGAAACTTTTATTAAAAATCAATAGGAAATTAAATTTCCTTTAATTTGAGTACAAACACGACATATCTAACATTAATAGATCGAAAGTTATCGAAATTCTTTAATTTTTTTAAACCGAAAGTCGGCCATCTTGAATTTTTTCAAACTAACCTAACTTTTTTATTTTTTGTCCGAATATAGTCGTATTTGGTATCAAATTAAAGGATTTTTTATAAACTTTGAGAATTTTTAATAAAAAATTTATTTTTTTAGTCCGCCATCTTGAAAATTAAAAAATTAACCTAACTTTTTTATTTTTATTCGTAAATAGGTCGTGTTTGTACTCAAATTAAAGCATTTTTAATAAACTTTACAAATCTTTAATCCAAATTTCAAAATTTATTAAGAATGGTTAAGTTTAGACTATTAAGGTTCGGATATAGAAGTTGATTCGTGGTGACTCAACCATGGGTGATTAATATGTAATTTTATTTCAGTGATATAAAGTCGTGTGACCTTATATTGATCTTATAAAATGATTTAAAGTTAAAAAAAAATAAAAAAAGGAAAAAAAATTAAATACCTTCATCATCATCATCATCCCAATCGTTAATAATCTTATTAACCGTATTCTCCATAGTTTTTCCCGGATAATCACTCTGTTGCGAATCCTCCGTATCCTCCCAATCGTTTAAAATCGATATTTTAGTCGCCTCGTTTACAACCGCACTCTGTTTATTAAAATCCATCAGTTCTTTCGAAGATTGCGACGTTGAATTTTGAGAGTCTTGACTTTGAGAATTTTCGTCTATTTCCATATCGATATTTTCTTGTATTAACACATTTACGTCTTCGTATTGATCGTGTTGATCTTCTAAATTCCGATTGGTCGTCTCAAAAGTAATTTCAGATTCGAGAATGTTTCTTTCTGGAATATTTTCAGGTGATTCTTCTTTAAGAATATGTTTTTTTTCGATTGGATCAGTTTGAATTGAAGTGTTTTCCGGTTGATTTTCTTGGATTTTCGATTCGATTAAATTCGATTTTTGGGGTTTTTCGATTATTGGGGGTTTTTCTTTTGTTGGGTTAATTTCAGTTTTGGTGGATTTTTCGGATAATTCAATCGGATTTGATTTTTTATTTTCGGATTGTTCTTGAATTTCTAAATTAATTTCTTCTTGGTTTTTAGAATTGATATTTTTCTTAATTTTAGGATTAGTTTCTTTTGAAAATTTAGGATTAACTTTTTGACTTTCTAAATTAATTTCTTCTTGAATTTCTGATTTAATTTCGTCTTCGATTTCCGAATTAATTTCAATTTGAATTTCTTCTTGATGTATTTCGGCCATTTCCTCGTCTAATTCCGTTTTTTCCTCTTCTTGAAATCCTTCCTCTTCTTTCAAAATTCCTTCTTGAAAGTCGTAAGTAATCATTTCTGAACTTTCAAACTTTTCTTCAGGTTTTAAACTTGACATAACTTGTTCTTGATTTACTTTAGAAGTCATTTCTATGCAAACTTCCGAATCATCTTGAGATAATTCTTCTTTAGGAGGAAGAAATCCTTTTTGTTTTTGAATTTCTTGGTTTTGAATTTCCGGATTTTGGATTTCTAAGTTTTGAAATCCTTTTTGACTTTGAATTTTTTGTTTTTGAATTTCTTGGTTTTGAATTCCTTGATTTTGAACTCCTAGGTTTTGAAATCCTTTTTGACTTTGAATTTCTTGGTTTTGAATTTCTGGATTTTGAATTTCTAAGTTTTGAAATCCTTTTTGACTTTGAATTTCTTGGTTTTGATTTTCTGGATTTTGAATTCCTTGGGTTTTAAATCCTTCTTGATTTCGAATAGCTTTTTGGCTTTGAAAATCTTTTTGACTTTGAAAATCTTGATTTTGAAACTCTATTTGTTCTTGATTTTCTTCTGGTTTTTGATATCCTTCTGGTTTTTGATATCCTTCTTGATTTTCAAATCCTTTTTGACTTTGGATTTCTTGGTTTTGACAATCTTCTTGATTTTGACGTTCTTCTCGATTTTGACATTCTTCTTGACTCAGGAAATCTTTTTGACTTTGAAATCCTTTTTCATTTTGGGATCCTTTTTGACTTTCAAATCCTTTTTGACTTTGAAACTTTTCGTTTTGACTTTCAAATCCCTTTTGACTTTCAAATCCTTTTTGATTTTCAAACCCTTTTTGACTTTGGGATCCTTTTTGACTTTGGGATCCTTTTTGACTTTGAAATCCTTTTTGACTTTCAAACCCTTTTTGACTTTGAAATTCTCCTTTTTGACTTTCAATTCCTTTTTGACTTTCAAACCCTTTTTGACTTTGGGATCCTTCTTGACTTTGAAACCCAAAATCTTTCTGAAAATCTTGATTTTCTAATCTTTCATCATTTCCAAAACTTTTTTGATGTTGAAAATCCTTTTCACTTTGAAAATTTTCTTCACTTTGAAATTTTTCTCGATTTTGAAATTCTACTTGTTTTTGAAATGCACGATTTTGACATTCTTTTTGGTTTTGACACTCTTCTTGATTTTCAAATCCTTCTGGATTTTGAAAACTTTCTTGGCTTTGAAATCCTTCTTCATTTTGAAATCCTTTTTGACTTTGAAATCCCTTTTGACTTTGAAATTCTTCTTGATTTTGAAATCCTCCTTCAGTTAATCCCTTTTGACTTTGACTTTGAAATCCTCTTTCACTTTGAAATCCTTTTTGACTTTGAAATTCTTGATTTTGAAATCCTCCTTCAGTTAATCCTTTTTGACTTTGACTTTGAAATCCTCCTTCATTTTGAAATCCTTTTTGACTTTGAAATCCTCCTTCATTTAATCCTTTTTGACTTTGAAATCCTCCTTCATTTTGAAAACCTTTCTGACTTTGAAATCCTCCTTCATTTTCAAACCCTCCTTCATTTTGAAACCCTTTTTCTTCATTTTGATACCCCTCTTCTTCATTTTGATACCCTTCTTGATCATTTTGAAACCCTTCTTCTTCATTTCCAAACCCCTCCCGACTTTCAAAAACCTCCTCCTTCCGCCCATCATCCTCCTGATTCCCCAAATCAAACCCAATCAAATTCCCATCCTTATTAATCTCCCCGCCTAATCCAAAATTAATCTCCACACTTTCACCCACAACGGTCTCCTCTTGAATCCCATGGCTTTCCTCCGTCAATTCAAAATTAATCTCCGAATTACTTCCCCCCTTCAAATTATCCGGACTTTGTGTTACAAATTGTTCTTTCTGATCTTCATTTCTCATCTCAAAATCAATCCTACTTTTTCCACTTTCTTCATCATCCAAAACGTAACCTACATCTTCCCGATTTTCACCTTCAAAAGATTCTTGCGAAACATTTTCCCGTTTTAACCCACCTTTTGAAATAAATTCGTCCATTTCAATTTCCAATTTTTCCTCTTTTATATCCTTACTTTCCATTTTTAATCCTTTAATTTTATTTTTTTCAACTTTCGATTCATCAATTGAATCTTGAATTGATTTTTGATTCGAAATTTGAATTGATTTTTGACTCGAAATTTGAATTGATTTTTGATTCGAACTTTGAATTGATTTTTGACTGGAAATTGGAATTGATTTTTGACTCGAAATTTGAATTGATTTTTGACTCGAAATTTGAATTGATTTATAACTCGAATCTTGAATTGATTTTTGACTCGAACTTTGAATTGATTTTTGATTCGAACTTTGAATTGATTTACGATTGGAACCATGAATTGAATGTTGAATTGATCCTTGAATTGTATCATGAATTGATTCTTGAATTGTTTCTTGGATGTTTCCTTGAATTGAATCTTGAATTGTTTCTTGAATCGAACTTTGAATTGATTCCTGAATTGAACCTTGAATCGAGCCTTGAATTGATTCTTCAATGCTTTCTTGAATTGAATCTTGAATGCTTTCTTGAATTGAATCTTGAATGGTTTCTTGAATTGAATCTTGAATCGAACCTTGAATTGTATTTTGAATCGAACCTTGAATTGATTCCTGAATTGAATCATGAATTGAACCTTGAATTGAATCATGAATTGTTTCTTGAATCGAACCTTGAATCGAACCTTGAATTGAATCTTGAATTGAATCATGAATTGTTTCTTGAATTGAACCTTGAATTGAATCATGAATTGTTTCTTGAATTGTATTTTGAATTGAATCTTGAATCGAATCTTGAATCGAACCTTGAATTGAATCATGAATTGATTCTTGAATTGAATCTTGAATCGAACCTTGAATTGATTCTTGAATTGAATCATGAATTGATTCTTGAATTGAATCATGAATTGATTCTTGAATTGAATCATGAATTGATTCTTGAACTGTTTCTTGAATTGTTTCTTGAATTGATTCCTGAATTGAATCTTGAATTGAATCTTGAATTGAATCTTGAATTGAATCTTGAATTGAATCTTGAATTGATTTTTGAATTGAATCATGAATCGTATCTTGAATTGTATCATGAATTGATTCTTGAACTGTTTCTTGAATTGTTTCTTGGATTGTTCCTTCGATTGATTCCTGAATCGATCCTTGAATTGACCCTTGAATAGATTCTTGAATCGTTCCCTGAATCGAATCTTGAATCGATTGTTGAATCGACTGTTGAATCAACCCATTATTAATCTCCCTCTGTATCAATTCGATCGATTCAATTTGAGTATCTTGAGAGTCCTCATTCCTCAATTCCAAAAGTCCCGTTTGCGGATTTAAAATTAACTTCCCCTCCGAAGTGATGAATTCATTCTGCTCAACGCCATCTACCGGATGACTGTACAAAACGACTATATTTGAATTCTCATTGGTTAAAATCGCATTGTTAGCGTCATTATAATCGTGATCGGTCAAAACCATAACCAATTCATCGGTCGAAGCGATTTCCGCGTTACTTAAAATATTCTGAGTGATCGTTTGATTCGTTTCCAAACGTTGTTCGTTCGCGTATTCGTTATTTATTTCCGGGATGATGTATTCCGGATGATTGTGTAAGTTATCCCCCAATTGATTTGTTAATTGATTGGATAACTGATTATTTATTTGGTTGGATAATTGGTTATTTATTTGATTATTTAATTGATTACTTAATTGATTATTTAATTGATTAGATAATTGTTCATTATGAAGAATATATTGATTATCCAAAACGACGATATCAACAATCCCTTGATTATCATTTTCAATTTGATTCTTATCACTTATTTTAATATTTCGAACCAATTCGATTTTATTTTTTTTCTTGGGGGGAACTTCCTCTTCTTCTTCATCCTCCTCGTCTAAATCAATCTCATCGATACTAACGATTCCATCTCTTCTCGCTTCATCTCGATGACTTGAACGAATATGACCGAATAAATGACTCGGCGAGTTAAATCTTTTCGTACAATATTGACAATCGTAACTGCATCTATTCGGGTTTGAATGCCCGGTTATTTGCACGTGAGTTAACAAAGACGATTGGTTGTTAAAAGCAACTTTACATTCAACACACTGAGAATCGTATTTTGAATGTACGCTTTGTAAATGCTTCTGTAGGAGGTTTTCGTTAAGCGCGATGAAAGGACATCTGGGGCATTTCGGAAAGTTGTATTGAGTGGGCGGTTTGACGCCGTGTTTGGTGTATTGGTGGTACATTAATAGGTTATGTTTGGAGCTTTGGTGGCCGCAGTGTTTGCACATTTTCGAGTCGAATTTTTCGTGATGAACATCGGTCATGTGTTTTCTGTATAAATAATACAAAACGAATTCGACCGGTTCGGTGGAATTAAACGAGCATTTCTTGCAAACCCAAGGACCTTCCTCCGGTTGGGATTGTTTGACGATTTTCGTGGTGACCGCTTTGATTTGCTTCGGACTTTCTTTCGGGCTGATTACTTTTAGTTTAGTCGGGTTTGATTTGATTATCGCCGGGGTTTTCGACGGTTCTTTCACCGGGGACTTTGCCATTATTTTCAATTTAATGTTTTTGTTTTTCTTTACGAGGTGTGGATAACGTTTTAATACCTAAAAAAAAATTAAATTAGATCGGAACGTTTAACTTAAACAAATTAAGCTAAAAAAATACAAAACTATCAAAAATAAAAAAAATATCAAAAATTAAAAAAAAAAAATTTCAAAAATCTCAAAAAAAGAAAAATCAAAAATAATTTTAGAATAAAATTTTTATTAAAAATCAATACAAAATTAAATTTCCTTTAATTTGAGTACAAATACGACCTATCTACGATAAAAAATAAAAAAGTTATCGAAATATTTTATTTTAATGACAACCGGAAATCGGCCATATTGAAATTTTTTAAATTAACCTAATTTTTTTGTTTTTTATCCGAATATAGTCGTATTTGGTATCAAATTAAAGGATTTTTAATCAGCTTTAAGAATTTTTAATAAAAATTTCAAATTTTTTAAAAATTCTTAATCTTTTTAAGAATAATATGAAAATTGTCAAAATTTTCAAAAAAATGTCAAAATTTTCAAGAAAATGTCAAAATTTTCAAAGAAATATCAAAAATTCTAAGACATTTCTAACAAAAGATAAAAATGTTAAAGATTTCAAAAAATATAAAAAAAATTTCAAAGATCTCAAAAAAAGAAAGGTCAAAAATAATTTTAGAAGGAAATTTTTATTACATATCGATAGGAAATTAAATTTTCTTTAATTCGAGTACAAACATGACTGTATTCGGATAAAAAATAAAAAAGTTATCGAAATTTTTAATTTTAATGACAACTGAAAGTCGGCCATTTTGAAATTTTTTAAATTAACCTAATGTGTTTATTTTTTATCCGAATATAGTCGTGTTTGGTATCAAATTAAAGGACTTTTAGTCAGCTTTAAGAATTTTTAACAAAAACTTTAATTTTTTCAAAAAAACACTTTTTCAAAAAAAAAACATTTTCAAAAAAAATTAAAAATTTTCAAAAAATTCAAATTTTTGAAAATATCAAAATTTTCAAAGAAATACTAAAATGAACAAATTTCTAAAAAAAGATAAAAATTTAAAAAAAAAGATAAAATTTTTTATTTGAAATAAAAAATTGTCAAAAATGATTTTATAATAGAATTTTTATTAGAAATCGATAGGAAATTTAATTTCCTTTAATTTGAATACAAACACGACTGTATTCGGATAAAAAATAAAAAAGTTATCGAAATTTTTAATTTTAATGACAACTGGAAGTCGGCCATTTTGAAATTTTTTAAATTAACCTAGCTTTTTTATTTTTTATGCGAATATAGTCATGTTTGGTATCAAATTAAAGGATTTTTAATCAGCTTTAAGAATTTTTAATAAAAATTTCAATTTTTTTTTAAATTCTTAATCTTTTTAAGAATAATATGAAAATTGTCAAAATTTTCAAAAAAATGTCAAAATTTTCAAAGAAATATCAAAAATTCTAAGAAATTTCTAAAAAAAGATAAAAATGTTAAAAATTTCAAAAAATATCAAAAATTATAAAAAAAATTTCAAAGATCTCAAAAAAAGAAAGGTCAAAAATAATTTTAGAAGGATATTTTTATTAAAAATCGATAGAAAATTAAATTCCCTTTAATTTGAGTACAAACACGACTATATTCGAATAAAAAATAAAAAAGTTAATAAAGTTAATAAAGTAAATAAAAAACAACCGGAATTCAGCCATCTTGAAAATTTTTAATCTAACCTAACTTTTTTATTTTTTAACCGAATATAGTCGTATTTGGTATCAAATTAAAGGATCTTTAGTCAGCTTTAAGAATTTTTAATAAAAACTTTAATTTTTTCAAAAAAAAAAATACTTTTTCAAAAAGAAATACATTAAATATTAATTAAAATTATAATTAAATTTTATTATAATTTAATTTTATTAACTAATTTTAATCAATATTCCTAATTAATTTTAATATAACTCAAAAAAAAATAAAAAATTACTTTTAGAACATAACCTAATTATTAGAAATTTTGAAAATTAGACAATTTGAAAAAAATTCAATTTAATATTTTAACTTTGACATTTGAAATGCTCATTCTTCTCTCTAAAATTGTTAATTTCGATTATTTAATTGTATTTTTTTATTAAAAACAGTCAATTTTGACGTTTTGAAAATTCAACTGACATTTTTAACCTCAAATGTTAACTAAAATTATCAATTTTAACGTTTTCAATGTCAATTTTGACATTTAAAACGTCAATTTGTACTAAAAATTGTCAATTTTAACATATTAAACGTTAAATTTTAACTGAAATTGTCAATTTTGACATTCTAAATATCAATTTTAGTAAAAATTGTCAATTTTGACATTTCCAAACCTCAAATATTAACTAGAATTGTCAATTTTGACGTTTTCAATGTTAATTTTGACGTTTTCAATGTTAATTTAACTAAAAAATGATCAATTTTGACATTTTAAATATCAATTTTAGTAAAAATGGCCAATTTTGACATTTCTAACCTCAAATATTAACTAGAATTGTCAATTTTAATGCTTTCAATGTCAATTCCTATTAAAAAATTGTCAATTTTGACATTTTAAATATCAATTTTAGTAAAAATGGTCAATTTTGACATTTCTAACCTCAAATATTAACTAGAATTGTCAATTTTGACACTTTTAATGTTAATTTTGACATTTAAAACGTTAATTCTTACTAAAGAATTATCAATTTTTACATTTTAAACATCAATTTTAGTAAAAATTTTCAATTTTGACATTTCTAACCTCAAATATTAACTGAAATTGCCAATTTTGACGTTTCAAATGTCAACTTTTTCTAAAAATAGTCAATTTTCACATTTTAATTGTCATACTTTAATCGAAACTGTTATTTTTTAACAATAAAACATTAAATTTTAACTGAAACTGTCAATCTTGACATTTTAAATGTCAAATTTTAATTAAATTTCTCAATTTTGACATTTTAATCGTCAAATTTTAACTACAACTACTATTCTTTAATAGTAAAATATCAAATTCTTACTAAAATTGTTAATTTTGACATTTTAAATATCAATTTTACTAAAAATGGTCAATTTTGACATTTCTAACCTCAAATATTAACGAGAATTGTCAATTTTGACATTTTTAATGTTAATTTTGACATTTAAAACGTTGATTCTTACTAAAGAATTATCAATTTTTACATTTTAAACATCAATTTTAGTAAAAATTTTCAATTTTGACATTTCTAACCTCAAATATTAACTAAAATTGTCAATTTTGACATTTTAAATATCAATTTTAGTAAAAAATTGTCAATTTTAATAGATTAGACGTCAAATTTAAACTGAAATTGTCAATTTTGACACTTTAAACGTAAAATTTTAATTAAAATTGTAAATTTTGACGTTTCAAATGTCAAATTTTAATTAAAATTGTTAATTTTGGCATTTTAATTGTCAAATTTTAATTGAAGCTGTTATTTTTTAACAGTAAAACATTCAATTTTTAACCAAAATGGTCAATTTTGACGTTCCAAATGTCAAATTTTAACTAAAATAGTCAATTTTGACATTTTAAATATCAATTTTAGTAAAAAATTGTCAATTTGAATATATTAGACGTCAAATTTAAACTGAAATTGTCAATTTTGACACTTTAAACGTTAAATTTAAACTAGAACGGTCAATTTTGACGTTTTAAATGTAAAAGTTTAGTTAGAATTGCCAATTGATATTTTAAATGTCAAATTATAACTAAAACGGTCAATTTTGACATTTTAAATGTCAAATTTTAATTAAATTTCTCAATTTTGATACTTTAAATGTTAAATTTTATCTGAAACTGTCAATCTTGATACTTTAAATGTAAAATTTTAACTAGAACTGTCAAAATTGACATTTCAAATGTCAAATTTTAATTAAAATGGTCAATTTTTGCATTTTAATCGTCAAATTTTAATTGAAACTGCTATTTTTTAATAGTAAAATATCAAATTCTTACTAAAACTGTCAATTTTGACCTTTAAAATGTCAACTTTTTCTAAAAATTGTCAATTTCGACACTTTAAACGTCAAATTTAAACTGAAGTTGTCAATTTTTACATTTTACATGACAAATCTTAACTAGAACTGTCAATTTTAACGTTCTAAATGACAGTCTTTACAAAAAAAGGTCAATTTTCACACTTTAAATGTTAAATTTTAACTAAAACTGTCAATATTGACACTTCAGATGTCGAATTTTAATTAAAATAGTTAATTCTGACATTTTAATTGTCAAATTTTAACTAAAATCATTATTTTTACCAATGAAACATTAAATTTGTTTAAAAATTGTCAGTTTTAACGTTTGAAATGTCAATTTTTTTTAAATTGTCAATTTTGACACTTTAAACGTCAAATTTTGACTGAAATAGCCAATTTTTTAATTTTACACGTCAAATTTTAACTAGAATTGTCAACTTTAACGTTTCAAATGTCACATTTTAACTAGAACTGTAAAGTTTGACATTTTAAATGCCAATCCTTACAAAAAATTGCCAATTTTGATGCTTTAAACATCAACTTTTAACGGGAACTGTCAATTTTGACGTTTTAAACATCAACTTTTAACGAGAACCGTCAATTTTGACGTTTTAAATGTTAATTTTTTAATAAAACTGTCAATTTTTGATATTTTAAACGTCAACTTTTAACCAGAACTGCCAATTTTAAAGTAAAACTGTCAATTTTAATATTTTAAACATCAACTTTTAACAAGAACCGTCAATTTTGACGTTTTAAATGTAAAAGTTTAATTAAAATTGTCAATTTTGACATTTTAAACGTCAACTTTTAACGAGAACCATCAATTTTGACGCTTTAAATGTCAATTTTTAAGTAAAACTGTCAAATTTAACATTCTAAACGTCAACTTTTAAGTAAAACCATCAATTTTAATATTTTCAACGTCAATTTTTACTAAAACTTTATTTTTTTTATACTTTAAACGTAAATTTTTTGCTACAACTTTTTAATTTTGACATTTTAAACGTAAATTCTTGCTAGAAATTCTTAATTTTGACACTCCAAATGTCAAATTTTGACAAGAACTGTCAATTTTTAAATAAAACTGTCAACTCTTAACTAAAACTGTCAATTTTGACATTTTAAACGTAAATTTTTACTAAAAATTCTTAATTTTGACACTTCAAACGTCAAATTTTGACAAGAACTGTCAATTTTTAAATAAAACTGTCAACTTTTAACTAAAATTGTCAATTTTGACATTTTAAACGTAAATTTTTACTAAAAATTCTTAATTTTGACACTTCAAACGTCAAATTTTGAGAAAAACTGTCAATTTTTAAATAAAACTGTCAACTTTTAACTAAAATTGTCAACTTTTAACTAAAACTGTCAATTTTGACATTTTAAACGTAAATCTTTACTAAAAATTCTTAATTTTGACACTTTAAACGTCAAATTTTGACAAGAACTGTCAATTTTTAAATAAAATTATCAACTTTTAACTAAAACTGTCAATTTTGACATTTTAAACGTAAATTTTTACTAAAAATTCTTCATTTCGACACTTCAAACGTCAAATTTTGACAAGAACTGTCAATTTTTAAATAAAACTGTCAACTTTTAACTAAAACTGTCAATTTTGACATTTTAAACGTAAATTTTTACTAAAAATTCTTAATTTTGACACTTCAAACGTCAAATTTTGACAAGAAGTGTCAATTTTTAAATAAAACTGTCAACTTTTAACTAAAACTGTCAATTTTGACATTTTAAAAGTAAATTTTTACTAAAAATTCTTCATTTTGACATTTTAAACGTCAAATTTTGACAAGAATTGTCAATTTTTTAAATAAAACTGTCAACTTTTATATAAAATTGTCAACTTTTAACTAAAAACTGTCAATTTTGACATTTTAAAAGTAAATTTTTACTAAAAATTGTTAATTTTGACACTTTAAACGTCAAATTTTGACAAGAACTGTCAATTTTTTAAATAAAACTGTCAAATTTTAACTAAAACTGTCAATTTTTATATAAAATTGTCAACTTTTAACTAAAAACTGTCAATTTTGACATTTTAAACGTCAAATTTTGACAAGAACTGTCAATTTTTTAAATAAAACTGTCAACTTTTAACTAAAACTGTCAATTTTGACATTTTAAACGTAAATTTTTACTAAAAATTGTTAATTTTGACACTTCAAACGTCAAATTTTAACAAGAACTGTCAATTTTTAAATAAAACTGTCAACTTTTAACTAAAACTGTCAATTTTGACATTTTAAGCGTAAATTCTTACTAAAAATTCTTAATTTTGACACTTCAAACGTCAAATTTTGACAAAAACTGTCAATTTTTTAAATAAAACTGTCAACTTTTAACTAAAACTGTCAATTTTGACATTTTAAACGTAAATTTTTACTAAAAATTCTTAATTTTGACACTTTAAACGTCAAATTTTGACAAGAATTGTCAATTTTTAAATAAAACTGTCAATTTTTTAAATAAAACTGTCAACTTTTAACTAAAACTGTCAATTTTGGCATTTTAAACGTAAATGTTTACTAAAAATTCTTAATTTTGACACTTCAAACGTCAAATTTTGAGAAAAACTGTCAATTTTTAAATAAAACTGTCAACTTTTAACTAAAACTGTCAATTTTTATATAAAATTGTCAACTTTTAACTAAAAACTGTCAATTTTGACATTTTAAACGTCAAATCTTTACTAAAATTCTTAATTTTGACACTTCAAACGTCAAATTTTAAGAAAAACTGTCAATTTTTAAATAAAATTGTCAACTTTTAACTAAAACTGTCAATTTTTAAATAAAATTGTCAACTTTTAACTAAAACTGTCAATTTTGACATTTTAAACGTCAATTTTAATTAAGGCACATTACTTCCGGACAGCCTGTATAGATATTTTGTAATTTTTAAATTTTTTAAAAACAAACAAAAAGAAAATTAATTTCTATTAAAAGGATTTTTTTATCAAACAATTTTAAATTTAGGTCCAAAATTAAAAAAAAATCTAAATGTTTCATCTCGTTTCGAATACACTTATTCAAAATATCGAGAATACATTATTTAAAAAATAACATTCATTGTCAACTTTATTATTATTAAGAAAAAAAAAATAAAATAGAATACTTTTTTTACTTATTTTATAAATTTATATACAGGTGTCCCTAAATTGTATCAACTAACTTTTAGGTTATGTTTCTTGGTTTCGTTTAAATATAATATACTTAAAATAACCTAAGAACTATATCTAAATAATTTGTTTGAATAATTTTGGGACACCTGTAAATTATACAAATTTACAGGTGTCCCAAAATAAATTAACTTAAATAACCATTTTTTTTCATTAATTAACCGAAAAAATAAAAAATAATAAAATCCTTATAAATTTAATTATTAAATTTATTTAATAATTATTAATTAATAATTAATTTAAGATTAATTTTTAAATTAATCTAAAATAATTACCTCGGAAATAATTTTAGTATGATCCATATCCCCGCCAGTCTTCGGAGTAACACTAATTGTAGTCTCCTTATTCTCCTTTTCGCTTACGGTAAACCTAACCCTCTTAGAATGCGTCGGAGAACTATCCTTACTCAACTTCCTTTTATTATCCCTCTCGACCAAATAATTATCCGGATCGTCTTCATCCTCCTCTTCAAATTCCAACTCGCTACGTATTTTCTGCTCCTTAACGTACTCCCTTACATCGTTCAAATCGATACTAGACGAATACTCTTTAGTTTTTTTCGGTGGATTTACATTAGCCGAATATTTAACGGCATCGAAAGATGTACTCGCTCTTAATTCATCATCTTGAGTTAATAACGGCTTACTCGTGTATGAAATATCATCGAAAGAACTATCGATGAGATTAAACGTGGTGTTTAAATCTTCTTCCGGCCATTCAAATCGTGTGGGTTTCGGTGCGTTATCGTAAAGTGCCAACGGGTCGGATTGTTTATGTTTTTGACTACTTTCCGAAGAAGTAAATAATTGAGGCGAAGAAGTCCTCGAAGATGATTTAAACGGTTCTCGTAACTTCCACATTGGTAATTTTTTAGGTCGTTCCGTATCTTTCTTTTTTAAATTTTGCCAATTTTGTTGTTGTTGTTTACGTAAACTGGTTTTAATCGGTTTTCTTTGTGCCTCTAATAACTTTATTAAAATCGGTATGTTCATTAATTCAGCGGTACGATACAACTTATCGAAAATAGATATTGGGAATTCTAACATTCCCGTGTACATAAAATTTACAATCGGAAGGATAACGTCGGCTTGTAAATCATCGGGCATGATGATCGTATTCCCATCGATAACCTCGCAAGTATGTTCTAAGATGCTGAAGTATTCCGTACAAGCGTCCATAACTAATCGGTGGACTTTTAACTGGACGTTCCCTTCGAATTGCAACGTTAAGTCACAATAATCGGTTTTGTTAAAGAACACTTGTAAACGTTGCAAGAAAAAAACGCCCCAATTATCCACCCTTACTTGTTTGTTCGCCTCCCCCATTTTTACTTCTTTATTAGTACTCCTAATAAAATCCTAATCAACAAAAGAAACGTTTTTAATCAACGGTACAAGAGACAACTATCGGCGTGTATAAAAAACAACACGGCTGGTAAACAACACGTAGACGTGGGATTTTCTACCAAATCAAACCACATTTACATCTTTTTAAGTACCCATCCACCTTCCTTATTATCCACACCACCGAAACGATTTGTTTTTAGTTTCAAATCTACACTCACCTTTTTGCCGGGATTAAAATTATAGCTCCATCTCTACAGACTGTAGACGCATAAACATATTGAACATATATTGTCTCCTTGTGACCGTAGGTGGCGCTTCCGAGGCCGACCGTTAATTATAAAGGAAAAAATTAAAAATTTTAAAATAAGAATATTTACCCAAACGCGATTTTCGCACGTAAAACGATTCCTTTATAATGATGAGTAAAGATGTTAATAAATTTAAAAATAAATTATCGGAATTTTAATAAAAATTCCGTTCACAAAATGGCGAAATGACGCAGCTTCTTCCCGCTCGATAATAGCTTCGGTTAAGGTTGTTTCTAGTAGATGGCGCGTTTTACCGATCGATAAATTAAGCGGGAATTTTAAAAATTATTACGCTTTATATCGTTTCTTTTTAAATTTTTTTTTAATTTTTTTGATAACATTTAAAATAAAACTTTTTTATATAAAACTAGAATGTTTTAAGTTGTATTTAGAAAAAAAAATCAAATAAAAATATTTAAAATTCGATTTTTTATGAATTTTTAAAAAATTATTGATTTTTTTTATGATTAAAAAAATTTAACCTAAAAAATTTTTCTATCAACTTTGAAAATTTTTTAAATTTTTTTGATAACACTTTGAATAAAACGGTCTTTTTTAAATAAAACTAGAATGTTTTAAGTTTCATTTAGAAAAAAAATCAAATTAAAATATTTAAAATTCGATTTTTTATGAATTTTTAAAAAATTATTAATTTTTTTTATGATTAAAAAATTTTAACCTAAAAAATTTCTCCATCAACTTTGAAAATTTTTTTAATTTTTTTGATAACACTTTGAATAAAACGGTCTTTTTTATATAAAACTAGAATGCTTTAAATTTCATTTAGAAAAAAAATCAGTTCGAAATATTTAAAATTCGATTTTTGGTGAATTTTTAAAATTGGTCGTTTTTTAAAAGTTAGGTTAAAAATGTAAAAAAAATTTTAACCAACTTTGAAAATTTTTTTAAATTCTTTAACAACATTTAGAATAAAACGGTCTTTTTTGTATAAAACTAGAATGTTTTTAATTTCATTTAGAAAAAAATCAAAGCAAAATATCTAAAATTCAATTTTTTATGAATTTTTTAAAAAATGATTAATTTTCTAACCTAAAAAAATTTTTACCAGCTTTGAAAATTTTTTTAAATTTTTTGATAACATTTAGAATAAAACGGTCTTTTCTAAATAAAAATAGAATGTTTTAAGTTTCATTTAGAAAAAAAATCAAATCAAAACCTTTAAAAATGAATTTTTGATGAATTTTTAAAATTAGTCGTTTTTTTAAAGTTAGGTTAAAAATGTAAAAAAATTTTACCAAATTTGAAAATTTTTTTAATTTTTTCGACAACATTTAGAATAAAACGGTATTTTTTATATAAAACTAGAATCTTTTAAGTTTCATTTAGAAAAAAATCAAATCAAAATATTTAAAAATGAATTTTTGATGAATTTTTAAAATTGGTTGTTTTTAAAAAGTTGGGTTAAAAATGTAAAAAAATTTTTACCAACTTTGAAAATTTTTTAAATTTTTTTAACCACACTTGGAATAAAACGATTTTTATACATTAAAACTAGAATGTTTTAGGTTTCATTTGACATAAAAATCGCTTCTTAACTCTTATAAATAAATTCAGTACGATTTTTAAAAAAAAATTTAAAAATTAGGTTAAGTTACCGGTCAAAAATTATAGTTGTCTTTCGGAATTAAAAAAAAAAACCTTTATATCTATAAATTAACATTTATTCCACCGATTGCATATCAAATATTAAAACATCATCACAAAGTAATTAGTAAACTTAATTAGTAAATTATAAATCAAAAGTCCTAAAATAAATCTATGTACAAAAATTATTTGAATTAATTTATTTATTTAAATTAAAAAAAAAAAATCTTATATTATGTGAAATTTACGAATTTAAAGTTGAAGTTGTTGTTGAATTTGTTGAAAAACCAATTGTGAATCTACAATAGGTAATTGTTGTTGTGCCGATAATTGCGGTTGTTGCACTGATAACTGAGATTGCGGTACAGTCAGTTGCGATTGTTGTACGGGTAATTGTGATTGTTGAATAGGTGATTGTTGAATAGGTGATTGTTGAATAGGTGATTGTTGAATAGGTAATTGTTGAATAGGTAATTGTTGAACAACACTTTGTGTCGGATAAATTCCCAATTGTTGTAAACAAACCAACGCTGCGTTAGCCTTAGCTTCTTTCTTGGTAGGACTTGCGATTTGCGGTTTGTATTCGACGTTATTTAAAATTACCTTTTAACAAACAAAAAAAATGTTTTTTTTAAATTTAAATTAAAAAAAAAAATACTAAAGATTAAAGATATACAAGATAAAAGTTAATTTCTTAAAAATAAAAATTAAAAAAATAATTTTACAATGAAATTTTTATTAAAAATCGATAGGAAATTAAATTTCCTTTAATTTGAGTACAAACACGACCTATCTAACATTAATAGATCGAAAGTTATCGAAATTTTTAATTTTTCAAACAACCGGAAGTCGGACACCTTTAAAATTTTATCATAAATCGCTAGAAAATTTAATTTCCTTTAATTTGAGTACAAACACGACTATATTCGCATAAAAAATAAAAAAATTATCGAAATTTTTAATTTTAATGACAACCGAAAGTCGGCCATCTTGAATTTTTTAAAATTAATCTAACTTTTTTATTTTTCATCCGAATATAGTCGTGTTTGGTATCAAATTAAAGGATTTTTAATCAGCTTTAAGAATTTTTTAATAAAAATTTTAAATTTTCCAAAAACGGTAAAATTTTTCAAAAAAAAGTAAAATTTTTTAAAAAAAGTAAAATTTTTCAAAAAAAGTAAAATTTTTCAAAAAAAGTTAAAATTTTCAAAAATAATGTTAACATTTTCAAAGAAATATCAAAAACTAAGAATTTTCTAAAAAGAAAAACAAAAATATCAAAAATTAAAAAAAAAATTTCAAAGATCTCAAAAAAAGAAAGATCAAAAATAATTTTAGAAGGAAATTTTTATTAAAAATCGTTAGGAAATTAAATTCCCTTTAATTCGAGTACAAACACGACTGTATTCGGATAAAAAATAAAAAAGTTATCGAAATTTTTTAATTTTAATGACAACTGAAAGTCGGCCATTTTGAAATTCTTTAAATTAACCTAACTTTTTTATTCTTTATGCGAATATAGTCGTGTTTGGTATCAAATTAAAGGATTTTTAATCAGCTTTAAGAATTTTTAATAAAAATTTTAATTTTTGTAATCCGCCATCTTGAAAATTTAAAAATTAACCTAACTTTTTTATTTTTAATCGTAGATAGGTTGTGTTTGTACTTAAATTAAAGGATTTTTAATAAGCTTTAAGAATTTTTTAATAAAAAAATTATTTTTTTAAAATAGATTTGAAATTTTTCAAGAAAATATCAAATTTTTCAAAAATAATGTAAAGTTTTTAAACAAGATTTAGAAGTTTTCAAAAAAAAAAGTTAAAATTTTTAAGGAAATATCAAAAACATAAAGAAATTTTTAAAAATGACAAAAATATTAAAAATATCGTAAAAATGATAACAATTTTAAAAAGAAGATACTTTAAAAATAATTTTAGAACGAAATTTTTATTAAATATCGATAGGAAATTAAATTTCCTTTAATTTGATACCAAACACTACTATATTCGGATAAAAAATAAAAAAGTTATCGAAATTTTTAATTTCAATGACAACCGGAAGTCGGCCATTTTGAAAATCTTTAAACTAACCTAACATTTTTATTTTTTATCCGAATATAGTCGTGTTTGGTATCAAATTAAAGGATTTTTAATTAGCTTTAAAAATATTTAATACAAATTCCATTTTTTCCCAAAACAAAATCAATTTTTTCAAAAATAACGTTATAATTTTCAAAAATATGTCAAAATTTTCCAAGAAACTAAAAAAATTTTAAGAAATTTTTAAAAAAGAGAAAAATGTTAAAAATTAAAAAAGAAATGTTAATAATTTCAAAAAAAAGTTAAAAATTTCAATAAAAAAGATGTCAAAAATAATTTCAGAACGAAATTTTTATTAAAAATCAATAGGAAATTAAATTTCCTTTAATTTAAATACAAACACGAGATATCTACGATTAAAAATAAAAAAGTTATTGAAATTTTTAATTTTAATGGAAACCGAAAGTCGGCCATCTTGAAATTTTTTAAACTAACCTAACTTTTTCATTTTTTAACCGAATATAGTCGTATTTGGTATCAAATTAAAGGATTTTTAATCAGCTTTAAGAATTTTTAATAAAAATTTTAATTTTTTTAAATCGCCATCTTGAAAATTTAAAAATTAACCTAACTTTTTTATTTTTAATCGTAGATAGGTCGTGTTTGTACTTAAATTAAAAGATTTTTAATGAATTTTAAGAATATTTAAGAATTTTTAAGAAATATTTTCATTAGAGATCGTTTAAAAACAAAATTGTACATCTTTAATCTTTAAAAATACTAAATTAATTTTTAATTTTTACCCTAAATAAGAAATTCTTCTTATGATCAGGTCCGCATTCAAAACACAATTCATATTGGGGAATTCCCAACTTGTTTTTACAAGCAAACTCTCCCAAAAGTGATACAGGGTGTTTCCCTTGTAACGACGCTTGGGATAATCCTTTAATATTTTTAACATTTTTTTTCTTTTGGTGATCTTCTTTCGCGACGATCCCCTTCTTATCTAATTTAACTTCTAATAAAAGGGGTTCCAAAGTGCCTGTTTTTTCTTTTCCTAAACCTTCTCCGGGTTTCCAACCCATCTTTTGGAGTAAATGCATTCCCATTCCACCGGAAACCGGAGCTGCAGTTTGTAATTGATCCTAAATATATCAAAAATGTATTAGAAAATAAATTTTTACAAATTTTATATCTGTAAAATCAAATAAAGACATTAAAAAATGTATATGTAAGTTTAATATTTATTGAAGGATGATTTTTAATTTTTTTTGTTGTGGTCTTGAATGGTACTCACCGGACGGGGGACATTCGGGGCGGTTCACCGCAATCCGATCGGCTCGTAAAGTCTACCTTTAACTGCAAACAGCTGCAACAGATCCTCAGGTAAAAGAACCGCGCAAGACCAAGTTTTCTTTTTAAGATGGATTGGTCCTGCGACGTCCTTCCTGTTTCGAGGGACGGTACAGCCACAGATTCTACCTCCGAACAGGAAATAGTCTGCGGCTGCTCTAATTTAATTTCTCCGTCCTTACCTGAGAACTTGTACCGCAATTTAATAATCGATGAGAACTCAATTGAAATTTTTTTTATCTATTCTTATGTTCTACGGTTGAATTTATTAATATTTTAAGGGTTTAATTTATTTATTATGCAAAGGTAAGTTCTCATTGATTATTTTTTTTGAAATGTTTGCGCGAACGCGAACGACACTAAACGATTATTAATTTCGTCAGGTCAAATATATCTAATTGTACCTTGCGCGCCCATGCTTGGTAACCCGAAGACAATTCCGCTTGGGACATGATTTGGGCGCCCGTTGAACCGGTAAATTGACCCACTTGTTGTTTACTTTCCGCCCAACTGTTCATCTAAAATGCAATAAAAACATAATTGATTTAAAAAAATTAAAAATGTAAGACTTTAGAAAAATTTTTTTTTCTTAAAAATCTTCAAATCTAACCTAGAAATGTTTATAGGTTACATTAAAAGACATTTTAATTTATCATTTTCCAAAAAATTTCTTCTTCATTCCCAAAAATAAAGTCTAGGGGATTTTTTAAAAATCAACTTTTTATGTTTTTATGTTTTTAGCTAAAGTGAAAATGTAAGACTTTAGAAAAAAATTTTTTTCTTAAAAATCTTCAAACCTAACCTAGAAATTTTTATAGGTTATATTAAAAGACATTTTAATTTATCACTTTCCAAAAAATTTCTTCTTTATTCCCAAAAATAAAGTCTAAGGGATTTTTTAAAAATCAATTTTTTATGTTTTTATGTTTTTAAATTAAGTGAAAATGTAAGACTTTAGAAAAAAATTTTTTTCTTAAAAATCTTCAAACCTAACCTAGAAATTTTTATAGGTTACATTAAAAGACATTTTAATTTATCATTTTCCAAAAAATTTCTTCCTCATTCCCAAAAATAAAGTCTAGGGGATTTTTTAAAAATCAACTTTTTATGTTTTTATGTTTTTAGCTAAAGTGAAAATGTAAGACTTTAGAAAAAAATTTTTTTCTTAAAAATCTTCAAACCTAACCTAGAAATTTTTATAGGTTACATTAAAAGACATTTTAATTTATCATTTTCCAAAAAATTTCTTCTTTATTCCCAAAAATAAAGTCTAGGCGATTTTTTAAAAATCAATTTTTTGTGTTTTTATGTTTTTAGCTAAAGTGAAAATGTAAGACTTTAGAAAAAAATTTTTTTCTTAAAAATCTCCAAACCTAACCTAGAAATTTTTATAGTTTACATTAAAAGACATTTTAATTTATCATTTTCCAAAAAATTTCTTCTTCATTCCCAAAAATAAAGTCTAGGGGATTTTTTAAAAATCAATTTTTTATGTTTTTATGTTTTTAGCTAAAGTGAAAATGTAAGACTTTAGAAAAAAATTTTTTTCTTAAAAATCTTCAAACCTAACCTAGAAATTTTTATAGGTTATATTAAAAGACATTTTAATTTATCATTTTCCAAAAAATTTCTTCTTTATTCCCAAAAATAAAGTCTAGGGGATTTTTTAAAAATCAACTTTTTATGCTTTTATGTTTTTAGCTAAAGTGAAAATGTAAGACTTTAGAAAAAAATTTTTTTCTTAAAAATCTTCAAACCTAACCTAGAAATTTTTATAGGTTATATTAAAAGACATTTTAATTTATCATTTTCCAAAAAATTTCTTCTTCATTCCCAAAAATAAAGTCTAGGGGATTTTTTAAAAATCAATTTTTTATGTTTTTATGCTTTTAGCTAAAGTGAAAATGTAAGACTTTAGAAAAAAATTTTTTTCTTAAAAATCTTCAAACCTAACCTAGAAATTTTTATAGGTTACATTAAAAGACATTTTAATTTATCATTTTCCAAAAAATTTCTTCTTTATTCCCAAAAATAAAGTCTAGGCGATTTTTTAAAAATCAATTTTTTGTGTTTTTATGTTTTTAGCTAAAGTGAAAATGTAAGACTTTAGAAAAAAATTTTTTTCTTAAAAATCTCCAAACCTAACCTAGAAATTTTTATAGGTTACATTAAAAGACATTTTAATTTATCATTTTCCAAAAAATTTCTTCTTCATTCCCAAAAATAAAGTCTAGGGGATTTTTTAAAAATCAACTTTTTATGTTTTTATGTTTTTAGGTTAAGTGAAAATGTAAGACTTTAGAAAAAAATGTTTTTCTTAAAAATCTTCAAACCTAACCTAGAAATTTTTATAGGTTACATTAAAAGACATTTTAATTTATCATTTTCCAAAAAATTTCTTCTCTATTCCCAAAAATAAAGTCTAGGGAATTTTTTAAAAATCAATTTTTTATGTTTTTAGGTTAAGTGAAAATGTAAGACTTTAGAAAAAAATTTTTTTCTTAAAAATCTTCAAACCTAACCTAGAAATTTTTATAGGTTACATTAAAAGACATTTTAATTTATCATTTTCCAAAAAATTTCTTCTTCATTCCCAAAAATAAAGTCTAGGGGATTTTTTAAAAATCAACTTTTTATGTTTTTATGTTTTTAGGTTAAGTGAAAATGTAAGACTTTAGAAAAAAATGTTTTTCTTAAAAATCTTCAAACCTAACCTAGAAATTTTTATAGGTTACATTAAAAGACATTTTAATTTATCATTTTCCAAAAAATTTCTTCTCTATTCCCAAAAATAAAGTCTAGGGAATTTTTTAAAAATCAATTTTTTATGTTTTTAGGTTAAGTGAAAATGTAAGACTTTAGAAAAAAATTTTTTTCTTAAAAATCTTCAAACCTAACCTAGAAATTTTTATAGGTTACATTAAAAGACATTTTAATTTATCATTTTCCAAAAAATTTCTTCTTCATTCCCAAAAATAAAGTCTAGGGGATTTTTTAAAAATCAACTTTTTATGTTTTTATGTTTTTAGGTTAAGTGAAAATGTAAGACTTTAGAAAAAAATGTTTTTCTTAAAAATCTTCAAACCTAACCTAGAAATTTTTATAGGTTACATTAAAAGACATTTTAATTTATCATTTTCCAAAAAATTTCTTCTCTATTCCCAAAAATAAAGTCTAGGGAATTTTTTAAAAATCAATTTTTTATGTTTTTAGGTTAAGTGAAAATGTAAGACTTTAGAAAAAAATTTTTTTCTTAAAAATCTTCAAACCTAACCTAGAAATTTTTATAGGTTACATTAAAAGACATTTTAATTTATCATTTTCCAAAAAATTTCTTCTTCATTCCCAAAAATAAAGTCTAGGGGATTTTTTAAAAATCAACTTTTTATGTTTTTATGTTTTTAGGTTAAGTGAAAATGTAAGACTTTAGAAAAAAATGTTTTTCTTAAAAATCTTCAAACCTAACCTAGAAATTTTTATAGGTTACATTAAAAGACATTTTAATTTATCATTTTCCAAAAAATTTCTTCTCTATTCCCAAAAATAAAGTCTAGGGAATTTTTTAAAAATCAATTTTTTATGTTTTTAGGTTAAGTGAAAATGTAAGACTTTAGAAAAAAATTTTTTTCTTAAAAATCTTCAAACCTAACCTAGAAATTTTTATAGGTTACATTAAAAGACATTTTAATTTATCATTTTCCAAAAAATTTCTTCTTCATTCCCAAAAATAAAGTCTAGGGAATTTTTTAAAAATCAATTTTTTATGTTTTTAGGTTAAGTGAAAATGTAAGACTTTAGAAAAAAATTTTTTTCTTAAAAATCTTCAAACCTAACCTAGAAATTTTTATAGGTTATATTAAAAGACATTTTAATTTATCATTTTCCAAAAAATTTCTTCTTTATTCCCAAAAATAAAGTCTAGGGAATTTTTTAAAAATCAATTTTTTATGTTTTTAGGTTAAGTGAAAATGTAAGACTTTAGAAAAAAATTTTTTTCTTAAAAATCTTCAAACCTAACCTAGAAATTTTTATAGGTTACATTAAAAGACATTTTAATTTATCATTTTCCAAAAAATTTCTTCTTTATTCCCAAAAATAAAGTCTAGGGGATTTTTTAAAAATCAATTTTTTATGTTTTTAGCTAAAGTGAAAATGTAAGACTTTAGAAAAAAATTTTTTTCTTAAAAATTTTCAAACCTAACCTAGAAATTTTTATAGGTTACATTAAAAGACATTTTAATTTATCATTTTCCAAAAAATTTCTTCTTTATTCCCAAAAATAAAGTCTAGGGAATTTTTTAAAAATCAATTTTTTATGTTTTTAGGTTAAGTGAAAATGTAAGACTTTAGAAAAAAATTTCTTTCTTAAAAATCTTCAAACCTAACCTAGAAATTTTTATAGGTTACATTAAAAGACATTTTAATTTATCATTTTCCAAAAAATTTCTTCTTTATTCCCAAAAATAAAGTCTAGGGGATTTTTTAAAAATCAATTTTTTATGTTTTTATGTTTTTAGCTAAAGTGAAAATGTAAGACTTTAGAAAAAAATTTTTTTCTTAAAAATCTTCAAACCTAACCTAGAAATTTTTATAGGTTACATTAAAAGACATTTTAATTTATCATTTTCCAAAAAATTTCTTCTCCATTCCCAAAAATAAAGTCTAGGGAATTTTTTAAAAAATCAACTTTTTATGTTTTTATGTTTTTAGCTAAAGTGAAAATGTAAGACTTTAGAAAAAAATTTTTTTCTTGAAAATCTTCAAACCTAACCTAGAAATTTTTATAGGTTACATTAAAAGACATTTTAATTTGTCATTTTCCAAAAAATTTCTTCTTCATTCCCAAAAATAAAGTCTAGGGGATTTTTTAAAAATCAACTTTTTATGTTTTTATGTTTTTAACTAAAGTGAAAATGTAAGACTTTAGAAAAAAAATTTTTTTCTTGAAAATCTTCAAACCTAACCTAGAAATTTTTATAGGTTACATTAAAAGACATTTTAATTTATCATTTTCCAAAAAATTTCTTCTTTATTCCCAAAAATAAAGTCTAGAGGATTTTTTAAAAATCAATTCTTTATGTTTTTATGTTTTTAGCTAAAGTGAAAATGTAAGACTTTAGAAAAATTTTTTTTTCTTAAAAATCTTCAAACCTAACCTAGAAATTTTTATAGGTTATATTAAAAGACGTTTTAATTTATCATTTTCCAAAAAATTTCTTCTTTATTCCCAAAAATAAAGTCTAGGGGATTTTTTAAAAATCAACTTTTTATGTTTTTATGTTTTTAGCTAAAGTGAAAATGTAAGACTTTAGAAAAAAAATTTTTTTCTTAAAAATCTTCAAACCTAACCTAGAAATTTTTATAGGTTACATTAAAAGACATTTTAATTTATCATTTTCCAAAAAATTTCTTCCTCATTCCCAAAAATAAAGTCTAGGGATTTTTTTAAAAATCAACTTTTTATGTCTTTAGGTTAAGTGAAAACGCAAAACTTTAGTAAAAAATTTTTTTCTTAAAAATCTTCAAACCTAACCTAGAAATTTTTATAGATTACATTAAAAGACATTTTAATTTATCATTTTCCAAAAAATTTCTTCTTCATTCCCAAAAATAAAGTCTAGGGGATTTTTTAAAAATCAATTTTTTATGCTTTTATGTTTTTAGCTAAAGTGAAAATGTAAGACTTTAGAAAAAAATTTTTTTCTTGAAAATCTTCAAACCTAACCTAGAAATTTTTATAGGTTACATTAAAAGACATTTTAATTTATCATTTTCCAAAAAATTTCTTCTTTATTCCCAAAAATAAAGTCTAGAGGATTTTTTAAAAATCAATTCTTTATGTTTTTATGTTTTTAGCTAAAGTGAAAATGTAAGACTTTAGAAAAATTTTTTTTTCTTAAAAATCTTCAAACCTAACCTAGAAATTTTTATAGGTTATATTAAAAGACGTTTTAATTTATCATTTTCCAAAAAATTTCTTCTTTATTCCCAAAAATAAAGTCTAGGGGATTTTTTAAAAATCAACTTTTTATGTTTTTATGTTTTTAGCTAAAGTGAAAATGTAAGACTTTAGAAAAAAAATTTTTTTCTTAAAAATCTTCAAACCTAACCTAGAAATTTTTATAGGTTACATTAAAAAACATTTTAATTTATCATTTTCCAAAAAATTTCTTCTTCATTCCCAAAAATAAAGTCTAGGGGATTTTTTAAAAATCAACTTTTTATGTTTTTATGCTTTTAGCTAAAGTGAAAATGTAAGACTTTAGAAAAAAATTTTTTTCTTAAAAATCTTCAAACCTAACCTAGAAATTTTTATAGATTACATTAAAAGACATTTTAATTTATCATTTTCCAAAAAATTTCTTCTTTATTCCCAAAAATAAAGTCTAGGGGATTTTTTAAAAATCAATTTTTTATGCTTTTATGTTTTTAGCTAAAGTGAAAATGTAAGACTTTAGAAAAAAATTTTTTTCTTGAAAATCTTCAAACCTAACCTAGAAATTTTTATAGGTTACATTAAAAGACATTTTAATTTATCATTTTCCAAAAAATTTCTTCTTTATTCCCAAAAATAAAGTCTAGAGGATTTTTTAAAAATCAATTCTTTATGTTTTTATGTTTTTAGCTAAAGTGAAAATGTAAGACTTTAGAAAAATTTTTTTTTCTTAAAAATCTTCAAACCTAACCTAGAAATTTTTATAGGTTATATTAAAAGACGTTTTAATTTATCATTTTCCAAAAAATTTCTTCTTTATTCCCAAAAATAAAGTCTAGGGGATTTTTTAAAAATCAACTTTTTATGTTTTTATGTTTTTAGCTAAAGTGAAAATGTAAGACTTTAGAAAAAAAATTTTTTTCTTAAAAATCTTCAAACCTAACCTAGAAATTTTTATAGGTTACATTAAAAAACATTTTAATTTATCATTTTCCAAAAAATTTCTTCTTCATTCCCAAAAATAAAGTCTAGGGGATTTTTTAAAAATCAACTTTTTATGTTTTTATGCTTTTAGCTAAAGTGAAAATGTAAGACTTTAGAAAAAAATTTTTTTCTTAAAAATCTTCAAACCTAACCTAGAAATTTTTATAGGTTATATTAAAAGACATTTTAATTTATCATTTTCCAAAAAATTTCTTCTTTATTCCCAAAAATAAAGCCTAGGGAATTTTTTAAAAATCAATTTTTTATGTTTTTATGTTTTTAGCTAAAGTGAAAATGTAAGACTTTAGAAAAAAATTTCTTTCTTAAAAATTTTCAAACCTAACCTAGAAATTTTTATAGGTTACATTAAAAGACATTTTAATTTATCATTTTAAACAAAATTCGATAACTTTAGAAAATTTCAGAAGAAATTCAACGATTTTAGATGAAATTTCACAATTTTAAAATAAATAAAGCTATTTTTCAATGGAATTCGACAATTTTAGACGGAATTTCGTGAAATTTCAAACGAAATTGGACGAATTTTGAAAATTTTGGTCGAAATTTCACAATTTTTAAAATTAAATTATTTTTTTAATGATATTTGAAAAAATTTTGATGAAATTAAACAAAATTCCACAATTTTGTACCAAATTTTGTGAAATTTTGGAAAAAAACATGATTAGAAAAAAAAATTAAGTGAAATATCACAATTTTAGACTAAATTAAGTCATTTTTTAACAATTTTAATCTAAATTAAGTTAAATTAATTTTGGTTCTTAAATAATTTTCCAATTTTTTAATCTTTTTTTAGGTTATAAAAAATTTTAGTCAACTTTGTGAATTTTTTTAATTTTTTTGACAACATTTAAAAGAAAACAGTCTTTTTTGATTAAAATTAAAATATTTTAGGTTTCATTAAAAAAAAATCAAATCAAAATCTTTAAAAATAAACTTTTGGTGAAGTTTTAAAAAATTATTGATTTTTTTACCTAAAAATTTTTTCACCAACTTTGAAATTATTTTAAATTTTTTTGACAACAATTAGGATAAAACGGCTTTTTTTATATTAAATTAGAATGTTTTAGGTTTCATTTAACATAAAAATCATTTCTTAATTTTTAAAAATAAAGTCTGGGCGATTTTTTAAGGTTGGTCTAATTTTTTCTAAAAGTTAGGTTAGAAACGTCAAAAATTTTTTCCAACTTTGAAAATTTTTTTAATTTTTTGAACAACACTTGGAATAAAACGGCCTTCTTATATAAAAACTAGAATGTTTTTAGTTTCATTTAGAAAAAAAATCAGATCAAAATCTTTAAAATTCAATTTTTTATGATTTTTTTAAAAATTAACTGTTAAAACGAAATTTTCTAACCTAAAAAATTTTTACCAAGTTTGAGAATTTTTTTAATTTTTTTGATAAAATTTAGAACAACACGGTTTTTTTAGATTAAAATTAGAATGTTTTAAGTTTCATTTGATATAAAAATCATTTCTTAATCTTTAAAAATAAAGCCTGGGTAATTTTCTAAAGTTGGTCTAATTTTTTCGAGTTATTTTCGAAAATTTTAATCGATTTGAAGACTATTCAACCATTTTTGAGTAAATTTTTTATAATTTAGAGACGATTTTAGACAGTTTTAACAATAATTTGAAATAAAATTGATAAATTTTAACGTTTTTTTAGTCGTTTTTAGACGATTTTCGAAAGTTTTTGTTAATTTTAAGTCACTTTAAGAATTTTCGTGTCAATTTTTCATAATTTAAAGACCATTTTAAATAATTTTTGATAATTTTAAGACCATTTTAGATCATTTTTGTTAATTTTGAAACGTTTTAAGCGTTCTTCAGTCAATTTTTAATCATTTTTAGGCGGTTTAAGGAATATTTCGAAACGAATCAGACAAATTTTTGATTTTTTCGTCGATTTTAGACGTTTATCAAAAATTTTATTTATTTTTAAACGATTTGAATGTTTTTTTGTTCATTTTTAATGATTTTGAGGCAATTTTTGGACAGTTTAGAACATTTTTTCCAACGAATTTCGTCAGTTTTATTATTCTTAAACCAGTTTTAGTATTTTTTTAAGCCAGTTTTATATAATTTTCGAAAATGTTTGCTGATTTTAAGATTATTTAAACGTTTTTAGAGAAAAATGTAAGCATTTTCGGAGAATTTTTTGTAAATTTTTTGGTAATAATTAGAAAAAATTGGACTTTTTTAATCAAAAATAGAATGTCTTAAATTTAATTTACAAAAAAAAATTATATCTTAATCTTTAAAAATAAAGTCTGGGTTAATTTTTAAGTTGGTCGATTTTTTCTAAAAGTTAGGTTAGAAACGTCAAATATTTTTATCAACTTTAAAATTTTTTTTAATTTTTTGGTAAAATTTAAAACAAAACCGTCTTTTTAGATTAAAACTAGAATATTTTTAGTTTCATTTGGTATAAAAATCATTACTTAATCTTTAAAAATAAAGTCTGGGCGATTTTTTAAAGTTGGTCTAATTTTTTCTAAAACTTAGGTTAGAAACGTCAAAAATTTTTACAAACTTTAAGAATTTTGTTTAATTTTTTTGGTAAAATTTAGAACAAAACGGTCTTTTTAGATTAAAACTAGAATATTTTTAGTTTCGTTTAGAAAAAAAATCAGATCAAAATCTTTAAAATTCGATTTTTTATGATTTTTTTAAAAAAATCATAAAAAGTAATTTTCTAACCTAAAAAATTTTCCAAAAAATTTCATCTTCATTCCCAAAAATAAAGTCTAGGGAGTTTTTTAAAAATCGATTTTTTATGTTTTTAGGTTATGTTTTTATGAAATCATTCAATTTTGGGGTTCCACAATAGATTTAGACGTAAGATTCTAAAAACTTTTAATTACCTCTTTTTGTGCCTTGTACATCGAACTTAAAGCCTGAACGTCATGCGGATTTTCTTGTAACTTCCTCATCGCTGATAATCTTTGTGAAACGATCGACGCCACATCAATATTTTGCTATAAACAATAAATAAATCTTTATAAAACCTAATTATGGGTTGTTTTATATCATTAATATAAAGTTTTCAATTCATTTTATCATTCTAAGTTGAAAATTTAACCACATTAAATAAATTGATTAAGTTTGAAAATTTCAACTACCTTCCGAAACACAAATTTTCATTACGAACCTTAATAAATCTTTATAAAACCTAATTATAGGTTGTTATATATCATTAATATAAAGTTTCCAATACATTTTATCATTCCAAGTTTGAAATTTAACCACATTAAATAAATTGATTAAGTTTGAAAATTTCAACTACCTTCCGAAACACAAATTTTCATTCCGAACCTTAATAAATCTTTATAAAATCTAATTATGGGTTGTTATATATCATTAATATAAAGTTTTCAATTCATTTTATCATTCCAAGTTCCAAATTTAACCACATTAAATAAATTGATTAAGTTTGAAAATTTCAACTACCTTCCGAAACACAAATTTTCATTCCGAACCTCTATAAATCTTTATAAAATCTAATTATAGGTTGTTATATATCATTAATATAAAGTTTTCAATTCATTTTATCATTCCAAGTTGAAAATTTAACCGCATTAAATAAATTGATTAAGTTTGAAAATTTCAACTACCTTCCGAAACACAAATTTTCATTCCGAACCTTTATAAATCTTTATAAAACCTAATTATAGGTTGTTATATATCATTAATATAAAGTTTTCAATACATTTTATCATTCCAAGTTTGAAATTTAACCGCATTAAATAAATTGATTAAGTTTGAAAATTTCAACTACCTTCCGAAACACAAATTTTCATTACGAACCTTTATAAATCTTTATAAAACCTAATTATAGGTTGTTATATATCATTAATATAAAGTTTTCAATTCATTTTATCATTCCAAGTTGAAAATTTAACCACATTAAATAAATTGATTAAGTTTGAAAATTTCAACTACCTTCCGAAACACAAATTTTCATTCCGAACCTTAATAAATCTTTATAAAACCTAATTATAGGTTATTATATATCATTAATATAAAGTTTTCAATTCATTTTATCTTTCTAAGTTGAAAATTTAACCACATTAAATAAATTAATTAAGTTTGAAAATTTCAACTACCTTCCGAAACACAAATTTTCATTCCGAACCTTAATAAATCTTTATAAAACCTAATTATAGGTTGTTATATATCATTAATATAAAGTTTTCAATTCATTTTATCTTTCTAAGTTCCAAAATTAACCACATTAAATAAATTGATTAAGTTTGAAAATTTCAACTACCTTCCGAAACACAAATTTTCATTCCGAACCTTTATAAATCTTTATAAAACCTAATTATAGGTTGTTATATATCATTAATATAAAGTTTTCAATTCATTTTATCATTCCAAGTTTGAAATTTAACCACATTAAATAAATTGACTAAGTTTGAAAATTTCAACTACCTTCCGAAACACAAATTTTCATTCCGAACCTTTATAAATCTTTATAAAATCTAATTATAGGTTGTTATATATAATTTATATAAAGTTTTCAATTCATTTTATCATTCCAAGTTACAAATTTAACCACATTAAATAAATTGATTAAGTTTGAAAATTTCAACTACCTTCCGAAACACAAATTTTCATTCCGAACCTTAATAAATCTTTATAAAACCCAATTATAGGTTGTTATATATCATTAATATAAAGTTTTCAATTCATTTTATCATTCTAAATTTGAAATTTAACCTCATTAAATAAATTGATTAAGTTTGAAAATTTCAACTACCTTCCGAAACACAAATTTTCATTCCGAACCTTTATAAATTTTTATAAAACCTAATTATAGGTTGTTATACATCATTAATATAAAGTTTTCAATACATTTTAACATTCTAAGTTGAAAATTTAACCACATTAAATAAATTGATTAAGTTTGAAAATTTCAACTACCTTCCGAAACACAAATTTTCATTCCGAACCTCTATAAATCTTTATAAAACCTAATTATAGGTTGTTATATATCATTAATATAAAGTTTTCAATTCATTTTATCTTTCCAAGTTTGAAATTTAACCGCATTAAATAAATTGATTAAGTTTGAAAATTTCAACTACCTTCCGAAACACAAATTTTCATTCCGAACCTTTATAAATCTTTATAAAACCTAATTATAGGTTATTATATATCATTAATATAAAGTTTCCAATTCATTTTATCATTCTAAGTTTGAAATTTAACCACATTAAATATATTGATTAAGTTTGAAAATTTCAACTACCCTCCGAAACACAAATTTTCATTCCGAACCTTAATAAATCTTTATAAAACCTAATTATAGGTTATTATATATCATTAATATAAAGTTTTCAATACATTTAATCATTCTATTAATCCAACCTAAGTCATTTCTCCAAATAATTTATTATTTTTAGGTTATGTTAATAAAATGTCAAAATTAAAATTTATCTAAAATTAATATTTTTCAATCGTAATTGGAACAAAATCGACTTTTTTATTACAAAATAGAATATTTTAACTTTCAATTAATACAAATTCAATTTCTTAACTAAAAAAAATAGTCTTTTGATTTTTTAAATTTGGTCAAAATTTTTAAAAGTGAGGTTAACCGTCAAAAATTTTACGGTTAACCTTTATGAATTTTTTTTAATTTTTTTGGTTAATGGTTAATAACTAGAATAAAATTGATTTTTTTAAGTAAAAATAGAATAATAAATAAATCATTAAATTATTTCTATTTCTAAGTGTAATTACCTCAGTTTGCAGTTTAGTTAAAACCAAACTACTATTCGTATTATCGGCACATTGAGGTAAAACAGCTTTCGGTTGGGTTGGTTTAGATATATTATTTGCAACAACCCCCGATGTTAAAGTTGTTATCGTTGTAGGAGTAGGGGTCACTGTTTCCGTTTTTTTAGGTGAAACGGGAACCCATTCGCTCTCGGTTTTCCTATGTTGTTGTCCGCTACTAACCGGAAATTGTATCCTTAATTCCGAAGCACGTTCTTGAGAATTTTTTAACGGTAACGGAACGGAATTCTATACAAAATAAAAAATTATTAAAACGAATTATTAAAAAATAATTAAATTAAATTAAAATAAATTAAATTAAATTAAATTGAAATAAATTAAATTAAATTAAATTAAAATAAATTAAATTAAATTAACATAAATACCTTAATATTCATCGTAATAGAAACCGGCCGTTCCTTAATTAAAAACGGATGATGAAATTGTTTATCACTATCGGAATCCGTTTCGTTATCTTCCGAAACACTCGACAATTCACCAAGTTCTTCTTTCCGAGATAAAGTCTTACAAAAATCCGTTAACTCTTCAACGGTTTTTCCCCCCGATTTAATCGCAGCGATAACCTTTTCCTGCGCTTGAGGACCTAACGTTAAAGCACCTGGTAAACTCCCCGATTTCATCATTTGTATCGCATTCTTCCGAGCAATTTCCAACAATTTTTTTTTATCAATCTGCGAAGATTCATCCCTTTTCGTACGTTTTTCCTTCTCATCGTAACCCCGATAAGATTTATATTTATCTTCCTTTGAATAAAAATCATACGATCGATATTTATCATCGGATTTTTTTCTAAATTTACTTTCTAAATCTCTCCTCGGACTATATTTTTCCCGTTTTCTTTTATAACTCCTTCTTTCCGGAGATCTACTTCTCGATTTTGATCGATATGTACTTCGCTCTCGTTTACCATCATCGTACGATTTACTTTTTTTACGATGTACATCTTTATCTTTCTTTTCGAGCTTTTTTTCAATCTTTTTTTCGATTATTTCGATTTTTTCCTCAATTTTTCCCTCCAATTTAGGTTCTATTTTAATCATTTCTTTCTCTTTAATCGCTAAAATAGCCGCATCGTAAATAGACGAACATTTATCACCGTCAACCTCTCTTTTTATTTTAACATCTATATCTTTTTCCTTTTTAATTAAAAGACCGGTTATATCTACGGATGAGTTATCGGAACAACTTTCCGAACGTTTTCGCTTTTTAGATTTTTTCTTATGCTTTTTTTCCTTGTGTTTATGTTTCTTTTTACTTTTTTTATGTTTTTTATCTTCTGGTTTTTTATCTTTTTCCTTTTTTACTATAACCGGTGGGTCAGCATCAAAACTTCCAAAGAGTTCGGAAAGAATCTCCATCGAAGACTTTTGAGTGTCTTTTTCATTTTCAGGCATTTTTTAAAAACTATAAATTAGTTAATTTTATAAATCTAATATAATTTAATAATACTGATTTTATTTTAAACGATTTTTTAATGGATTAAATTGATTTAATACCACAAAAAAGCTTTTTAACCTTGTTTATTTCTTGACGTTTATGACGTTTACCTTTGACATTTACATTTTTATAGGTTAACTTTCTCTTAAATAAAGAGAAAATGAATTTTCTCTTAAAATAATAAGATTTAATTTACAATCTTTTATTAAAATACTTAAAAATATAAATAAAAACTAAAAATTAATTCAAAATAAATGTTTAAAAACGGAATTTTTTTAAATTTTAATTACAGTTTCTTTACCGACATTTTTAAAGGTTGTAAAAATAAACTTTCTTTTAAAATAATAAGATTTAATTCACAATTTTTTGTAAAAGTATTTAGAAATATAAATAAAAACTAAAAATTAATTCAAAATAATTGTTTAAGAACGGAATTTTTTTAAATTTTAATTACAGTTTTTTTACCGACATTTTTATAGGTTGTAAGAATCAATTTTCTTTAAAAATAATAAGATTTATTTTACAATTTTTTGTTAAAATACTTAGAAATATAAATAAAAACTAAAAATTTATTCAAAATAATTGTTTAAAAACGGATTTTTAAAAAATTTTAATTACAGTTTTTTTTTTACCGACATTTTTATAAGTAGTAAAAATCAATTTTCTTTTAAAATAATAAGATTTAATTTACAATTTTTTGTTAAAATACTTAGAAATATAAATAAAAACTAAAAATTAATTCAAAATAAATGTTTAAAAACGGAATTTTTTTAAATTTTAATCACAGTTTCTTTATCCACATTTTTATAGGTTGTAAAAATAAACTTTCTTTTAAAATAATAAGATTTAATTTACAATTTTTTTGTTAAAGTACTTAGAAATATAAATAAAAACTAAAAATTAATTTAAAATAAATGTTTAAAAACGGAATTTTAAAAAATATTAATTACAGTTTCTTTATCGACATTTTTATATTAAAATCAATTTTTCTTTTAAAATAATAAGATTTAATTTACAATTTTTTGTTAAAATACTTAGAAATATAAATAAAAACTAAAGATTAATTCAAAATTAATGTTTAAAAATAGAATTTTTAAGAATTTTAATTACAGTTTTTTTTACCGACATTTTTATAGGTTGTAAAAATCAATTTTCTTTTAAAATAATAAGATTTAATTTACAATTTTTTGTTGAAATACTTAGATATATAAATAAAAACTAAAAATTAATTCAAAATAAATGTTTAAAAACGGAATTTTTAAAAATTTTAATTACAGTTTTTTTACCGACATTTTTATATTAAAATCAATTTTCTTTTAAAATAATAAGATTTAATTTACAATTTTTTGTTAAAATACTTAGAAATATAAATAAAAACTAAAAATTAATTCAAAATAAATGTTTAAAAACGGAATTTTTAAAAATTTTAATTACAGTTTTTTTACCGACATTTTTATATTAAAATCAATTTTCTTTTAAAATAATAAGATTTAATTTACAATTTTTTGTTGAAATACTTAGAAATATAAATAAAAACTAAAAATTAATTCAAAATAAATGTTTAAAAACGGAATTTTTAAAAATTTTAATTACAGTTTTTTTACCGACATTTTTATATTAAAATCAATTTTCTTTTAAAATAATAAGATTTAATTTACAATTTTTTGTGAAAGTACTTAAAAATATAAATAAAAACTAAAAATTTATTCAAAATAATTGTTTAAAAACGGAATAAAAAAATTAAAGAAAAACTTAAGAAAAAAAAAATTAAAAATCCCTAGAATGTAACCTTACACAACCAATAATACATTTGTGAAGATTTACACCTAAACTGTCAATATCTAAATTTAAACATTAATTTCGTCTCGATTGGTTTTAAATATTAACCTTGAAGCGATTGGAAGTTGATTATTGATTAATTAACGGTGTATTTAATCGGGTATTTAGTGTTTTAACGCTTAAAAAAAGTGATAAAAATAGTGCGTTTGATTCGGCTAAAATTCGGACGTTTTTTACCTAAAAACCACCCTTTTTTCGGCTTGTGGGTTATTTCAACTATGAGTTCGGATCATAGCATAATCAGTTACGAAACGGTTGGGAAAAATTCGCACCGGAAATGGTATCGAAATGCCGCGCATAGGTGAGTTAATTGAGGTTAGGTTAAAACGGAATGATTTATTTTTGGCGATGAATTATTTTTGGTGATGAAATCGAATAAAAATACTTTTTAATTGGTATTTTTAATATTTAAGGTGGTTTATTTTGTAATTTTTTTTTAAGAAGATAACCTTAAAATTTTAGTCGTCTTAAAATGTCAAAGTGACGTTTGTCAAAATGACATATGTCAAAAATTTTTTTTAGGTTATTTTAGAAGGTAAGTTGAAAATTATTAAGATTTAAAGGTATGTTTTGATTAAAATGGATTAATTAAAGGTGTTTTAATATATTTTTATATGTTTTCATATATTTTTATATGATTTAAGAATTATAAACGTTATTACAAATAATTTTTTTTTCTTTTTTTTTAGATTTCTTTAAGAAAATTAACTTATTTTAGACTTGAACGTAAAAATCCACAAACACAAACCGTTTCAAAACATCAACTGACAACACAACTCCCGTTATCTTGATAACTGTGAACTATAACTCGCCTCGGTGGTCGTTTTTAATTCAGTATCAAGCGAGACTTTAAGCGGGTTATTTCGCGAACAAATCGCTTTATTAAAGCTTAAAATTTAATCGTGGTTTTTAAAACTAAGTTTTTAAAGTGAAAATATGTCTTCGTCAAACTCACAAGGTTTAAACGTTGATCGTAAAGTGAAATTTTCTAATAAACCGATGTCTACCGATGAGTTAAACGAGAATTTTAATAGTGAGAAGAAATTTATGCATAAAAGAAAATTGCCACATAGGTAAATATTAACAATGAGGTATTTTTTTATTTATCGGATGATTTTTTTTATGTTCCGGATGAGTTATTTTATGTTACGGATGAAAAATAAAGTCGATATGATTAGGTGATGCAATATTAAACTTGTAGTGAACTATAAATAACCTTTTTCTGATATATTTCATGTATTTTCGCTTGATTTGCGTAAACAACACGTTCCAACTCGGTTAATATGAAGAGTATTTTTACTTAATGTAATTTAAATTAATCGGGAGTTTCTTTTTCGGTTCGCACGTGGTTCGTTTAATTACGGACGTAATTTGGCTCGGTATCCGGGCTATTTTTTCCTCTTTGAAGATGTTTTTCTTGTTCGCGGCCTTGTAAAAGAACCTATTAAAGAATTAAAAAAGTATTTATTATTAAATGTATTTTATTCGGGTCGTAAATTGACAGGAAATACACTTATTGTTCTACTTAAGTAACTACGTAGTCTATGTAGTAACTTATAAAGTGAAATGGAAACACAATGGAATGTTTGTTGTTGTAATTTCTTTAAAACTAGGTCATAGTCAGCGTATTTCCCAAGAATTACATATTTAACGTAAAATTACTCAAAAATAAAAATTAAAAAAATAATTTTAGAATGAAATTTTTATTAAAAATCGCTAGGAAATTAAATTTCCTTTAATTTGAGTACAAACACAACATATCTAACTTTAATAGATTGGAAGTTATCGAAATTTTTTATTTTAATAAAAACCGGAAGGCGGCCATCTTTAAAATTTTATCATAAATCGTTAGGAAATTAAATTTCCTTCAATTTGAGTACAAACACGGCTATATTCGAATAAGAAATAAAAAAGTTATGGAATTCTTAATTTTAATGACAACCGGAAGTCGGCCATCTTGAATTTTTTTAAACTAACCTAACTTTTTTGTTTTTTATCCGAATATAGTCGTGTTTGGTGTCAAATTAAAGGATTTTTAATAAACTTTAAGGATTTTTAATAAAAATTTCAATTTTTTCCAAAATTAAATCAAATTTTTCAAAAATAACGTTAAAACTTTCAAAAAAAATGTCAAAAATTATTTTGGAATGAAATTTTTATTAAAAATCGATAGGAAATTAAATTTCCTTTAATTTGAGTACAAACATGACCTATCTAACATTAATAGATCGAAAATTATCGAAATTTTTAATTTTAATGACAACCGGAAGTCGGCCATCTTGAATTTTTTCAAACTCACCTAACTCTTTTGTTTTTTATCCGAATATAGTCGTGTTTGGTATCAAATTTAAGGATTTTAAATAAGCTTTAAGAATTTTTAATATTTTTTTTTTTTATTTTTTAAACCGCCATCTTGAAATTTTTTAAAATTACGATAACTTCCTCATTTTTGATCGTAGATATGATCAAAAATAAGGAAGTTATCGAAATTTTTAGTTTTAATGTCAACCGAAAGTCGGCCATCTTGAATTTTTTTAAACTAACCTAACTTTTTTATTTTTTATCCGAATATAGTCGTGTTTGGTATCAAATTAAAAGATTTTTAATCAGCTTTAAGAATTTTTAATAAGAATTTTAAATTTTTCAAAAAAAAACATGTCAAAATTTTTGAAAATGTCAATTTTTAAAAAATAATATAAATTTTCAAAACGAATGTTAAAATTTTCTAAAATAATGTCAAATTTTCAAAAATAATATTAAAATTTTCAAAGAAATATCAAAAATGTCAAGAAATTTCTAGAAAAAGACAAAAATTTAAAAAACTGAAATCTCAAAAATAATTTTACAACGAAATTTTTATTAAAAATCGATAGGAAATTAAATTTCCTTTAATTTGAGTACAAACACGACCTATCTAACATTAATAGATCGAAAGTTATCGAAATTGTTAATTTTAATGACAACCGGAAGTCGGCCATTTTGGATTTTTTTAAACTAACCTAACTTTTTTATTTTTTATCCGAATATAGTCGTGTTTGGTGTCAAATTAAAGGATTTTTAATAAACTTTAAGGATTTTTAATAAAAATTTCAAATTTTTGCAAAATAAAATCAAATTTTTCTAAAATAACGTTAAAATTTTCAAAAAAAAACGTGAAAGTTTTCAAAGAAATATCAAAAATTTCAAAAAATTTCTGAGAATGATAAAAGCGTTAAAAATAAAAATAAGAATTTGAAAAAAAGTTAAAAATTTCAATAAAAATGTTAAAAATTTCAAAAAAAGAAATGTCAAAAATTATTTTGGAATGAAATCTTTATTAAAAATCGATAGGAAATTAAATTTCCTTTAATTTGAGTACAAACACGACCTATCTAACTTTAATAGATCGAAAATGATCGAAATTGTTAATTTTAATGACAACCGGAAGTCGGCCATCTTTAAAATGTTATCATAAATCGTTAGGAAATTAAATTTCCTTTAATTTGAGTACAAACACGACTACATTCGGATAAAAAATAAAAAAGTTATGGAAATTTTAATTTTAATGACAACCGGAAGTCGGCCATCTTGAATTTTTTTAAACTAACCTAAATTTTTTATTTTTTATCCGAATATAGTCGTGTTTGGTATCAAATTGAAACATTTTTAATAAGCTTTAAGAATTTTTAATAAAAACTTTATTTTTTTTAAACCGCCATCTTGAAAATTTTAAAATTAACCTAACTTTTTTATTTTTAATCGTAGATAGGTCGTGTTTGTACTCAAATTAAAGCATTTTTAATAAACTTTAAGAATTTTTGATTATTTTTTTAATATTTTCAAAAAAAAATTAATTTTTTTTTAAACTAACGTCAAATTTTTCAATTTTATTGACAAATTGTTCAAAGAATAAGTCAAAATTTTTAAGTAAATATTAAAAACTTGAAGAAATTTCTAAAAAAGACAAAAATGTTAAACATTTCAAAAAAAATGTTAAAAATTTAAAAAAGAAGAAATGCTGAAAATAATTTTAGAACGAAATTTTTATTAAAAATCGATGGGAAATTAAATTTCCTTTAATTAGAGTACAAACACGACTATATTCGGATAAAAAATAAAATAGTTATCGAAATTTTTAATTTTAATGACAACCGGAAGTCGGCCATCTTGAATTTTTTCAAACTAACCTAACTTTTTTGTTTTTTATTCGAACATAGTCGTGTTTGGTATCAAATTAAAGGATTTTTAATAAGCTTTAAGAATTTTTAATAAAAACTTTATTTTTTTTAAACCGCCATCTTGAAAATTTAAAAATTAACCTAACTTTTTTATTTTTAATCGTAGATAGGTCGTGTTTGTACTCAAATTAAAGGATTTTTAATGAATTTTAAGAATATTTAAGAATTTTTAAAAAATTAGGAAATTTTATTAATTAGAGTTTTTTTTTTAGGTTTTTTTTTTTATCAGAGAATTATAGCTTTTTTATTTAGAAAACGTATAAGTGTTTTGTTGTAATTTTGTGAATTCGTGTATTTTCGTTTGAAGTTGTACTTGACTTTATTAATTAATCGCACGTAATCTAATCTATTTTAGACCTGAAAGTTTCCGGAAATTCACACTTTCAATTAACTTTATAGATTAATGTGGATAATAAACTTTGTTTATGATTATTATTAGTGTTATTACTAATTAGAAGAACAAAGCGACTGATTATTATTAACTTAATCAAAACGTTTTATTAAATTAAATTAAAATTTGAAATTTTGAAAATTTTAAGTTCTAAACGAACTTATAATTTTTTTTTTTTACAATTATAGATAATTTATGACGATTTTGAGGAAATTTTGGATAATTTAAGGCGGTTTTAGACGACTTCGAAGAAGTTTTAGATAACTTAGGTCGATTTTAGATTACTTTAACGAAGTTTTAGGTAATTTAAAGCGGTTTCAAATGAATTGAAGAACATTTTTTCGATTATTGACAATTTAAGACGATTTTAAGGAAATTTTAAATATTTAAGGTTCATTTTAGACGATTTTAAGGAACTTTTTGATAATTTAGGACGGTTTTACACAATGTTAATAATGTGTTAGGTAACTTAGAGCGGTTTTACACGAACTGAAGAGAATTTATTTAAATTATAGACAATTTAGTACGATACAGATAATTTTCAGGCCGGTTTTACACGATTCAAAAACATTTTGAATTACTATACACACTTTAGTACGAGTTTTGATAATTTTCAGGAAGTTTTAGGTAATTCAGAGCGGTTTTAGACGAATTGAGGGAAATTTGTTAGAATTATAGACAATTTAAGATGATTTTAAACGAGTTTTAGGAAGTTTTAGATAATTCTAGAGAATTTCTATACAATTTTAGATCACTCGGAGCGGTTTTAGACGATTTTTATGCAATTTTAGATAATTCAGAGTAGTTTTAGACAAACTGAAAGTTTATACAATTATAAGCGAGTGAAGACGATTATAGACGACTTTCAGGAAGTTTTAGATAATTCAGGGCCGTTTTAGACGATTTTAATAAAGTTGTTAATAACTCAGGACTATTTTATACGATTTTAAGAAAGTTCTAGGTAATATGGGGATAAATTTTTCAAAGCAATGTCCAATTTTTCAAAAAAATACCAAAAAACAAAGAAACTTCTAAAAAAAAACATAAAAATGTTAAAAATTTCAAAAAATATTAAAAAAAAAATGTCAAAAATAACTTTAGAAAGAAATTTTTATTAAAAATTGATGGGAAATTAAATTTCCTTTAATTTGAGTACAAACACGACATATCTAACTTTAATAAATCGAAAATTATTGAAATTTTTAATTTTTTGAACAATCGAAAGTTGGCCATCTTGAAAATTTTATCATAAATCGTTAGGAAATTAAATTCCCTTTAATTTGAGTACAAACACGACTATAGTCCGATAAAAAATAAAATAGTTATCGAAATTTTTAATTTAAATGACAACCGGAAGTCGGCCATTTTGAATTTTTTTAAACTAACCTAACTTTTTTATTTTTTATCCGAATATAGTCGTATTTGGTATCAAATTAAAGGATTTTTAATCAGCTTTAAAAATTTTTAATAAAAAATTTATTTTTTTAGTCCGCCATCTTAAAAATTAAAAAATTAACTTAACTTTTTCATTTTTAATCGTAGATAGGTCATGTTTGTACTCAAATTAAAGCATTTTTAATAAACTTTAAGAATTTTTAACAAAAATTTGAAATTTTTCAAAAAAACTCTCAATTTTTTTTTAAATAATATAAAAATTGTCAAAAATAATGTCAAAATTAAAGAAAAAGTCAACATTTTCAAAGAAATATAAAAAATTTGAAGAAATTTCTAAAAAGAAAAAATAAAATTGTCAAAAATTTCAAAAAATATAAAAAATTATCAAAAATTATGAAGAAAAGAAATGTCAGAAATAATTTTAGAATGAAATTTTTATTAAAAATCGGTAGGAAATTAAATTTCCTTTAATTTGAGTACAAACACGACTATATTCCGATAAAAAATAAAAGAGTTATCGAAATTTTTTATTTAAATGACAACCGGAAGTCAGCCATCTTGGATTTTTTAAAACTAACCTAACTTTTTTATTTTTTATCGAAATATAGTCGTGTTTGGTATCAAATTAAAGGATTTTTAATCAGCTTTAAGAATTTTTAATAAAATTTTTTATTTTTTAAACCGCCATCTTGAAATTTTTTAAAATTACGATAACTTCCTTATTTTTGATCGTAGATATGATCAAAAATAAGGAAGTTATCGAAATTTTTAGTTTTAATGTCAACCGAAAGTCGGCCATCTTAGATTATTTTAAACTAACCTAACTTTTTTATTTTTTACCCGAATATAGTCGTGTTTGGTATCAAATTAAAGGATTTTTAATCAGCTTTCAGAATTTTTAATAGAAATTTTAAATTTTTCAAAAAAAAACATGTCAAAATTTTTGAAAATGTCAAATTTTGAAAAATAATATAAATTTTCAAAACGAATGTTAAAATTTTCAAAAATAATATTAAAATTTTCAAAGAAATATCAAAAATGTCAAGAAATTTTTAGAAAAAGACAAAAATTTAAAAAAATGAAATGTCAAAAATAATTTTACAACGAAATTTTTATTAAAAATCGATACGAAATTAAATTTCCTTTAATTTGAGTACAAACACGACTATATTCCGATAAAAAATAAAAAAGTTATCGAAATTTTTAATTTAAATAACAACCGGAAGTCGGCCATCTTGGATTTTTTTAAACTAACCTAACTTTTTTATTTTTTATCCGAATGTAGTCACGTTTGGTATCAAATTAAAGGATTTTTAATCAGCTTTAAGAATTTTTAATAAATTTTTTTATTTTTTAAACCGCCATCTTGAATTTTTTTAAATTACGATAACTTCCTTATTTTTGATCGTAGATAGGTTGTGTTTGATATCAAATTAAAGGATTTTTAATAAACTTTAAAAAATTTTCATAAAAATTTCAAATTTTTCAAAAAATATCAAATTATTAAAAAAAAAAAATGTAAAAAATTTCAAAAAAAAACATTAAAATGTAAAAAAAAGTAAAGTTTTTAAAGATACATCAAAAACTTGATTAAATTTCTAAAATAGACAAAAATCTTAAAATTTTTTTAAAAAAATTTAAAAAGTTAAAAAATAAGAAATGTCAAAAATAAATTTTGAACGAATTTTTTATTAAAAATCGATAGGAAATTAAATTTCCTTTAATTTGAGTACAAACACGACTATATTCCGATAAAAAAATAAAAAACTTATCGAAATTTTTAATTTAAATGACAACCGGAAGTCGGCCATCTTGGATTTTTTTAAATTAACCTAACTTTTTTATTTTTTATCCGAATATAGTCATGTTTGGTATCAAATTGGAGGATTTTTAATCAGCTTTAAGAATTTTTAATAAATTTTTTTATTTTTTAAACCGCCATCTTGAATTTTTTTAAACTAACCTAACTTTTTTATTTTTAATTGTAGATGGGTCGTGTTTGTATTCAAATTAAAGCATTTTTAATGAACTTTAAGAATTTTTGATTAATTTTTTAATATTTTCAAAAAAAATTAATTTTTTTAAAAATAACGTCAAATTTTTCTATTTTATTGACAAATTGTTCAAAAAATAAGTCAAAATTTTTAAGTAAATATTAAAAACTTGAAGAAATTTCTAAAAAAGACAAAAATGTTAAACATTTCAAAAAAAATGTTAAAGATTTAAAAAAGAAGAAATGCTGAAAATAATTTTAGAACGATATTTTTATTAAAAATCGATGGGAAATTAAATTTCCTTTAATTTGAGTACAAACACGACCTATCTAACTTTAATAGATCGGAAGGTATCGAAATTTTTAATTTAAATGACAACCGGAAGTCGGCCATCTTGAATTTTTTTAAACTAACCTAACTTTTTTATTTTTTATCCGAATATAGTCGTGTTTGGTATCAAATTAAAGGATTTTTAATCAGCTTTAAGAATTTTTAATAATTTTTTTTATTTTTTAAACCGCCATCTTGGAATTTTTTTAAATTACGATAACTTCCTTATTTTTGATCGTAGATATGATCAAAAATAAGAAAGTTATCGAAATTTTTAGTTTTAATGTCAACCGAAAGTCGGCCATCTTGGATTTTTTTTAAACTAACCTAACTTTTTTATTTTTTATCCGAATATAGTTGTGTTTGGTATCAAATTAAAAGATTTTTAATCAGCTTTAAGAAATTTTTAATAAAAATTTTAAATTTTTCAAAAAAAAGACATGTCAAAATTTTTGAAAATGTCAAATTTTGAAAAATAATATAAATTCTCAAAACGAATGTTAAAATTTTCTAAAATAATGTCAAATTTTCAAAAATAATATTAAAATTTTCAAAGAAATATCAAAAATGTCAAGAAATTTCTAGAAAAAGACAAAAATTTAAAAAAACGAAATGTCAAAAATAATTTTACAACGAAATTTTTATTAAAAATCGATAGGAAATTAAATTTCCTTTAATTTGAGTACAAACACGACCTATCTAACATTAATAGATCGAAAGTTATCGAAATTTTTAATTTTAATGACAACCGGAAGTCGCCCATCTTGGATTTTTTTAAACTAACCTAACTTTTTTATTTTTTATCGGAATATAGTCGTGTTTGGTATCAAATTAAAGGATTTTTAATAAGTTTTAAAAAATTTTAACTATTTTTTTTATTTTTCAAAGCGCCATCTTGAATTTTTTTAAACTAACCTAACTTTTTTATTTTTTATCCGAATATAGTCGTGTTTGATATCAAATTAAAGGATTTTTAATAAACTTTAAAAATTTTTAATAAAAATTTCAAATTTTTCAAAAAATATCGAATTTTTCAAAAAATATCAAATTATTAAAAAAAAATATAAAAAATTTCAAAAAAAAAAAAACATTAAAATGTAAAAAAAAGTAAAGTTTTTAAAGATACATCAAAAACTTGATTAAATTTCTAAAAAAGACAAAAATCTTAAAATCTTTTAAAAAAATTTAAAAAGTTAAAAAATAAGAAATGTCAAAAATAAATTTTGAACGAATTTTTTTATTAAAAATCGATAGGAAATTAGATTTCCTTTAATTTGAGTACAAACACGACTATATTCGGATGAAAAATAAAAAAGTAGTTGAAATTTTTAGTTTTACTGTCAACTGAAAGGCGGCCATCTTGGATTTTTTTAAACTAACCTAACTTTTTTATTTTTTATCCGAATATTGTCGTGTTTGGTATCAAATTAAAGGATTTTTAATCAGCTTTAAGAATTTTTAATTATTATTTTTATTTTTTAAACCGCCATCTTAGAATTTTTTAAAATTACGATAACTTCGTTATTTTTAATTGTAGATATGATCAAAAATAAGGAAGTTATCGAAATTTTTAGTTTTAATGTCAACCGAAAGTCGGCCATCTTGGATTTTTTTTAAACTAACCTAACTTTTTTATTTTTTATCCGAATATAGTTGTGTTTGGTATCAAATTAAAAGATTTTTAATCAGCTTTAAGAATTTTTAATAAAAATTTTAAATTTTTCAAAAAGGAACATGTCAAAATTTTTGAAAATGTCAAATTTTGAAAAATAATATAAGTTTTCAAAACGAATGTTAAAATTTTCTAAAATAATGTCAAATTTTCAAAAATAATATTAAAATTTTCAAAGAAATATCAAAAATGTCAAGAAATTTCTAGAAAAAGACAAAAATTTAAAAAAATGAAATGTCAAAAATAATTTTACAACGAACTTTTTATTAAAAATCGATACGAAATTAAATTTCCTTTAATTTGAGTACAAACACGATGTATCTACGACCAAAAATAGAAAAGTTATCGAAATTTTTAATTTTAAGGTTAATCGGAAGTCGGCCATCTTGGATTTTTTTAAACTAACCTAACTTTTTTATTTTTTAACCGAATATAGTCGTGTTTGGTATCAAATTAAAGGATTTTTAATAAGCTTTCAGAATTTTTAATAATTTTTTTTATTTTTTAAACCGCCATCTTGGAATTTTTTAAAATTACGATAACTTCCTTATTTTTAATCGTAGTTAGGTCGTGTTTGGACTTAAATTAAAGGATTTTTGATAATCTTTAATAATCTTTAAGAATTTTAAGATATTAAAATTTTTTTTTTTTATTTGTATACATTTTTTATATAAAATCTATTTATGTTGATAATCTAATCTATTTTAAGCTTAAAAATATTTAGAAATTCCCACTACACTTCACTTCACTTCACGTTAACCTTTACTTATGCATAGATACGCACAATAAAACGTCGTTTATCATCGTCTTGAGAACAAAGCGAAGTAGACCACTCGCGTACTCACTTCAACAATAAGTAGGTTTAATTTACAACTTATTCCGCGTCCGTTTGGTTCTCCGTTCGGTTCTCCGTTTAGTTTTCCGTTTCAAGTTCTCAGTTTTGAGCGTTTTAAGTCGTCACTTTCGAGTGTAGTTCCAGTCGGTTCTAGTTGAAAGTGTGTGTAGGAAGTGGAAGCAAGCGTTGAGTTGAGGGAAAACGTCCAATCCGTTTCAGTTTTAGTACAGTCATAGTAGAGTTGTTGACACGGTTCGAGTTCCATCGCGTTTTCAGTTTATTTTTACATTTACTTTTATTATTTACGCCTTGGTTTCTTTCTTTAAAAAGTTTAAAAGTGGTTTTTTAAAATGAGATTAGATGACGTTACGAGAAATTATTATAATAGGACTCAAGTGCCTCGATACGAGTAAGTTTTCTTTGTTGTTTTTAATACAATACTAAAATTAAATCCTAAAAACAAAATTATTAAATGAATTAAATAAATTTTATGTTTAAGTTTAACCTACCTTTAATACTTGATGGTGAATACTTGATTAATTATTCATGAGTGTTGCACAATTTTTTCCTCCTTCTTATTTCTTATTTCTCAAGTTTTGTATTTCATATTTCGAAATTCTTCCGTTCGAATTTTTCCAATATGTTATCGAAAACCGTTTTTAATCTTTACTTCTTTCGAGTAAACAGATTAGTTAAATACGTTTTAAATACTTGCCGAAGGTTTAAATTATTTACTCACTAATCAATCGAACGATTACAAAAATTGTACCAAGTACTCTTTGTTTAGAAATTCAAGGATTTCTTGCATAATAATGAAACTATTTTATCGATCTGTCACAAAAGATTAAACCAAAACATTGTGAATGTAGGTAATAACAACCTAAATAATTATATCTTTAAAAATGTTTTAAATTCTTAAAGATTATTAAAAATCCTTTAATTTGAGTACAAACACGACTATATTTCATTAAAAAACAAAAAAATTATTCTAAATTTTTAAATTTTCAAGATGGCGGATTAAAAAATCAAAAATTTTTATTAAAAATTCTTAAAGCTTATTAAAAATCCTTTAATTTGATACCAAACACGACTATATTCGGATAAAAAATAAAAAAGTTATGTTGATTTAAAAAAATTCAAAATGGCCGACTTCCGGTTGTCATTAAAATTAAAAATTACGATAACTTTTTTATTTTTTATCGGAATATAGTCGTGTTTGTACTCAAATTAAAGGAAATTTAATTTCCTATCGATTTTTAATAAAAATTTCGTTGTAAAATTATTTTTGACATTTCATTTTTTTAAATTTTTGTCTTTTTCTAGAAATTTCTTGACATTTTTGATATTTCTTTGAAAATTTTAATATTATTTTTGAAAATTTGACATTATTTTAGAAAATTTGACATTATTTTAGAAAATTTTAACATTCGTTTTGAAAATTTATATTATTTTTCAAAATTTGACATTTTCAGAAATTTTGACATGTTTTTTTTTGAAAAATTAAAAATTTTTATTAAAAATTCTTAAAGCTGATTAAAAATCTTTTAATTTGATACCAAACACGACTATATTCGGATAAAAAATAAAAAAGTTAGGTTAGTTTAAAAAAATCCAAAATGGCCGACTTTCGGTTGACATTAAAATTAAAAATTTCGATAACTTCCTTATTTTTGATCATATCTACGATCAAAAATAAAGAAGTTAACGAAATTTTAAAGAATTCCAAGATGGCCGACTTCCGGTTTTTACTAAATTTAAAAATTTCGATAACTTTCGATCTATTAAAGTTAGATAGGTCGTGTTTGTACTCAAATTAATGGAAATTTAATTTTCTTTCGATTTTTGATAAAAATTTCATTCCAAAATTATTTTTGACGTTTCTTTCTTTTGAAATTTTTAATATTTTTTAAACATTTTTGTTTTTTTTTTAGAAATTTCTTCAAGTTTTTGGTATTTCTTTGAAAACTTTGACTTTTTTTGAAAACTCTAAATTTTTTTTGAAAATTTTCGTTATTTTTGAAGAATTTTAGTTTTTTTTTTCAAAATATTGAAATTTATTTTTAAAAAATGGAAATTTTTATTAAAAATACTGAAAGCTGATTAAAAATCCTTTAATTTGATACCAAACACGACTGTATTCGGATAAAAAATAAAAAAGTTAGGTTAGTTTAAAAGAATTCAAGATGGCCGACTTCCAGTTGTCATTAAAACTAAAAATTTCGATAACTTTTTTATTTTTTATCCAAATATAGTCGTGTTTGTACTCTAATTAAAGGAAATTTAATTTCCTATCGATTTTTAATACAAATTTCATTCTAAAATTATTTTTTACATTTCCTGTTTTCAAAATTTTTAATATTTTTTTTGAAATGTTTGATACTTTTGTCTTTTTTAAAAATTTCTTCAAGTTTTTGATATTTCTTTATAAATTTTGACTTATTTTTTGAACAATTTATCATTATTTTTGAAAAGATTGACGTTTTTTTGAAAAATTTGTGTTTTTTTTTTGAAAATATTAAAATTTTTATTAAAAATTCTTAAAGCTGATTAAAAATCCTTTAATTTGATACCAAACACGACTATATTCGGTTAAAAAATAAAAAGGTTAGATTAGTTTAAAAAAATTCAAGATGGCCGACTTCCGGTTGTCATTAAAATTAAAAATTACGATAACTTTTTTATTTTTTATCGGACTATAGTCGTGTTTGTACTCAAATTAAAGGAAATTTAATTTCCTATCGATTTTTAATAAAAATTTCGTTTTAAAATTATTTTCGAAATATCTTCTTTTTGAAATTTTTAATAATTTTTTTGAAATTTTTAAAGTTTTGGTTTTTTTTTAAATTTAAGTTTTTGTTTTTTTAATTGAATTTTTTTTTTTGAAAAATTTGATTTTTTTAAAAAATTTGATTTTTTTGAAAAATTTGATTTTTTTTTAAATTTGATTTTTTTTTGAAAATATTAAAGTTTTTATTAAAAATTCTTAAAGCTGATTAAAAATCCTTTAATTTGACACCAAACACGACTATATTCGGTTAAAAAATAAAAAAGTTAGGTTAGTTTAAAATTTTTCAAAATGGCGGATTTTCAATTGTTTTTTAGGTTATAATTGTTTATAATTTTCAAAGTACAAAAGCTAGATATGTCGTGTTTGGTGTCAAATTAAAGGATTTTTAATGAGCTTTATGAATTTTTAGTTAAATTTTTAAAATTTTTAAACCGCCATTTTGAAAATTTAAAAATTAACCTAACTTTTTTGTTTTTAATCGGAATATAGTCGTGTTTGTACTCAAATTAAAGGATTTTTGATAATCTTTAAGAATTTTTAAGAAAATTTTTGATTTTTTTAACCGCCATTTAGAATTTTTTGAAATTGACATAAATTTTTCATTTTTGTTACTTAAATAATCTTAATATACCTTTTTAAAAGGAATTTATTGAATATTAAATGGATTTTTATGTTTTAATTCCAGGATATTTGTCAATCGAAGCTTACATTTGGAGAATATCAAGTTCTATGGATTCGATATGGATTATACTTTGGCGGGTAATTATTATTATTATTATTATTTTATTATTTTTTTTTTTTGATAATAAAGTAATTTATTTATTTGTTTTGTAGAATATATTTCTCCAGAGTATGAAAAATTAGGTTTTAACTTGGTGAAGGAACGTATGGTGTACATTGGATACCCCCAAGAAATATTAGAGTTCGAATATGATCCTTCGTTTACAGTAAGGTAAGTAAATACAAAAAGAATTTAGTAAGGAATCTTTTTATGAGTAACTACGTCAGTTTTCTTACAATTTTAATGTTATTTTAAGGAATTGAGACTTTTAAAAATTTTGAAAATTGAGAATTTTGTAAATAAATCGATAGGAAATTAAATTTCCTTTAATTTAAGTACAAACACGACATATCTAACTTTAATAGATCAAAAGTTATCGAAATTTTTAATTTTTTAAACAATCGGAAGTCGGCCATCTTGAAAATTTTATCATAAATCGTTAGGAAATTAAATTCCCTTTAATTTGAGTACAAACACGACCTATCTACGATCAAAAATAAGAAAGTTATAGAAATTTTTAGTTTTAATGACAGCCGGAAGTCGGCCATCTTGAAAATTTTTAAACTAACCTAACTTTTTTATTTTTTACCCGAATATAGTCGTATTTGGTATCAAATTAAAGGATTTTTAATAAACTTTAAGGATTTTTAATAAAAATTTCAAATTTTTCCAAAATTAAATCAATTTTTTCAAAAATAACGTTAAAATTTTCAAAAAAATGTCAGTTTTCAAAGAAATATCAAAAAATTTCTAAAAATGATAAAAGCGTTAAAAATAAAAATAAGAATTTGAAAAAAAAGTTAAAAATTTCAATAAAAATGTTAAAAATTAAAAAAAAAAAAATGTCAAAAATTATTTTGGAATGAAATTTTTATTAAAAATCGATAGAAAATTAAATTTCCTTTACTTTGAGTACAAACATGACCTATCTAACATTAATAGATCAAAAGTTATCGAAATTTTTAATTTTAATGACAACCGGAAGTCGGCCATCTTGAAATTTTTTAAACTAACCTAACTTTTTTATTTTTTATCCGAATATAGTCGTGTTTGGTATCAAATTAAAGGATTTATAATAACCTTTAAGAATTTTTAATTAAATTTTTAATATTTTCACAAAAAAAATCAAATTTTTCCAAGATAACGTCAATTTTTTCAAAAATAATGACAAATCGTTCAAAAAATAAGTCAAAATTTTTAAGAAAATATCAAAAACTTAAAAGAATTTTTAAAAAAGACAAGAATGTTAAAAATTTCAAAAAGAAGAAATGTCAAAAATAAACTAAAACGAAATTTTTATTAAAAATCGATAGGAAATTAAATTCCCTTTAATTAGAGTACAAACACGACTATATTCGGATAAAAAGTAAAAAAGTTATCGAAATTTTTAATTTTAATGACAACCGGAAGTCGGCCATCTTGAATTTTTTTAAACTAACCTAACTTTTTTATTTTTTATCCGAATTTAGTCGTGTTTGATATCAAATTAAAGGATTTTTAATCAGCTTTAAGAATTTTTAATAAAAACTTTAATTTTTTTAAACCGCCATCTTGAAAATTTAAAAATTAACCTAACTTTTTTATTTTTAATCGTAGATAGGTCGTGTTTGTACTTAAATTAAAAGATTTTTAATGAATTTTAAGAATATTTTAGAATTTTTTTAAAAATGTTTTCATTAGACATCGTTAAAAAACAAAATTGTATCACACAATTACTGTGTGATAATTAATGTGTAGTGAGAAATCATTTCAACTAATTGAAGATTTTCGTCAACCTACCAATCACCTTTGGTTTTTCATTGAGTTCATTAATAATTTATTCGAAATCAAAGACACGGATCATTTATTTCGATTAGAAATCGACAAAATCAAAAAATTCCCGATTTTCTTGGGTTGCGTCTCCTTACGCACATCTCTTATTATCTCATAAATCGATTTTAAAACCTTGGTCGAAAATAGCCAAGTCCGAACCTGACACTTAAATGTCAAATTTGACAGTAGTTAAAAAGTGAGTTAAAAAATAATTTTTAAAACGTATTAAATAATTTTTGTACAATATTAATTCAAATTTGGATAATTTTAAATCAACATGAATGATATTTTTATAATTTTAAATCATTTTTAAGACGTAATTCTTGTCATATGTTAAGATTATTATTTTTTACTGTCATAATCCAATACAAGTAGATATCTATGATGGGGATTAAAAATCGTGTCAAGGGATTTTTAAAATTTATTTTTATTATATTTTTATGTATTTTTATTATATTTTTATGTATTTTTTATCTATTTTTATATTTAAATAGAAATTTTAAATGTTTAAAATCAATTTGAACGGTATTTTTATATTTTTAAAAACGAATTTATAAATTAAAATCATATAATTGTAGTCTAACATCCATATTTAGATTGATATCTATGACTTAACCTGTCAACTGTCAAATTTTTTTTATTTAGGTTAGTTTTCTTTCTCGTTATAATTCTTTATTTATTTTCTTAATGAAGCATAAAATTTATTAATTTTTCGTTTTATTTATAATAATAAGATTTAAAAATGTTTTAAAAAGTATATCTCATAGGTGATATTTATAATTATTATGTGAAAGTTAGGTTATGTAAACACTTCGAAGTAAACAATGTTTGGCATCAAAAATCATTAAACTATGTGGTAAAAGGAGGAATTGAAGTTGTTTGGATAATCTTAAGAGATATTTGGGAAGATTTAGTTTTAGGTTATTGTGTTATTAAGGTTTATTGTTGATATCGGGAAATAGTTTGGAAGGTTCGGACATCTTAGATGGAATTATTAAAATATTGGATTTTTTTTTATTTTTATGTTTAAATATATGTTTTATTAAAAATTTTTAATGTAAATCTGTCTTTTTTTTTTTTTTTTAATTAAGTCCGAGTAAGTTATCGATTGATAAGTTACGGTTTTAAGTTGCCGTTACTTATAAAATCTTTCCGATTGTTTAATTTGAATTTAAAATTAGATAATTAATTAACTTAACCTTAATTTTTTCTTTTTTTAGAGGTTTATGGTTCGACGCCTTATACGGAAACTTGCTCAAAGTAGACGCCTACGGAAACATTTTAGTATGCGTACACGGTTTTGAATTTTTAAAACAGTAAGTATACTCTCAATCGGGATATTTTAACACTTTATTAACCGGGAATTTTATTTGAAAAGTATATCACATCATCGGATAACATTTAAATCATCATCGGAGAGCTACGTTTAGATACGAAAAGATATTAACTCATCAGCGATCAATAAAGTGTTAAAAAAAATCTCAAAAAATCAATTATATATTTAACCGAATTACTTTTTAGTTCTCAAGTATACGAATTGTATCCGAATAAATTTTTAAAACTGGACGAATCTCGCGTGTACGTTCTCAACACCCTCTTTAATCTCCCGGAAACGTATCTCTTGGCTTGTTTAGTCGACTTCTTTTGTAATTCACCTCAGTACACGACCACTCAAACGGGGGTTAAGTGCGGAGAGCTTTTTATGTCGTTTAAATCGATATTTCAGGTAATAATAAAAATAATAATATTAAAAAAAATTAAATAATTAAATAAATCTAAATAAACTTAAATAATAAACGTTTAAAAGTGATTGTAAGATGAATTTGTATGTTAAAATCATTTTTATAATCGTAGTTCAACATCCATATTTAAAATCACGTCTATGATCTAACCTCTCTAACCTAACCTAAACTGTCAAATTCTTTATTTAGGTTAGTTTTTTCTTTCTCGTTATTATTATTTACGTATTTATTAATAATTAATTAATTAAATTTATTAATAATAACATAATTTATTAATTTTTTATTAGAAAAACATACATTTTACAATTATTTATAAACGTTGGGTAAGTTTTTTACTTAAATAAAAATGAATAATTTTAATTTCTTTAGGATGTGAGAAATGCAGTGGATTGGATTCATTTACAAGGAGATTTAAAATTAAAAACGATTCAAAACCTTCAACAATATGTGAAAAAAGACGAACGGCTTCCGATGTTTCTTCAAAGACTTCGAGAGAGCGGAGCGAAGACTTTCTTATTGACTAACAGCGAGTATAGTTTTACCGATAAGATTATGTCGTATCTCTTTGATTTTCCGCACGGTGCTAAACCGGAAGAACCTCATCGGGATTGGAAAACTTATTTCGATACCATCGTTGTTGACGCTAAGAAGCCGTTGTTCTTCGGGGAAGGTACGATTTTGAGGCAAGTGGATACGACAACCGGAACGTTGAAAGTTGGAATACATACCGGGCCGTTGCAAAGTGAACAAGTTTATTCCGGAGGTAAATTTAATCTAACGTGATGTATTGAAAGAGTTTATTAATAAAAATAGATTAGTTTAAGTTATATATTAATTAGTTTTAGTTATATATTAATTAGTTTTAGTTATAATATTAATTTGGCAAGTTAAACGTCACAATTGTCATATATTAAACGTTAGGTTAACGTTCTAAAAATGATTTTTAAATATTTTGTTTGAATTTTTTTTATTTTTAAATAATAGTTTGTGTTTTAACTGTCACTTTTGACGTTTTAAACGTCATTTTATTACTTTAAACGTCAATGTTGACGATTTAATTGTCATTTTGAAGGTTATAATCGTCACTTTTGACGTTTTAAATGTCATTTTGTTACGTTAAATGTCAATTTTGACGTTTTATTTGATTCTTTTGACGTTTTAACCGTTTGTTATTATTTTAAAAGTAAATTTTGACGATTTAATTGTCATTTTGAAGGTTATAATTGTCACTTTTGACGTTTTAATTGTTATTTTATTGTTTCAAATGTCAATTTTGATAATTTAAACGGCGTTTTATAACTTTAAATGTCAATTTTGATTATTTAACTGTCACTTTTGACGTTTTAAACGTCACTTTATTATTTTAAATGTCAATTTTGATGATTTAATTATCATTTTTGACGTTTTACTTGATTCTTTTGACGTTTTAACCGTTTGTTATTATTTTAAAAGTCAATTTTGATGATTTAATTGTCATTTTGAAGGTTATAATTGTCACTTTTCACGTTTTAATTGTTATTTTATTGTTTCAAATGTCAATTTTGATAATTTAAACGGCGTTTTATAACATTAAATGTCAATTTTGATTATTTAACTGTCACTTTTGACGTTTTAAGCGTCACTTTATTATTTTAAATGTCAATTTTGATTATTTAATTGTCACTTTTGACGTTTTATTTGATTCTTTTGACGTTTTAACCGTTTGTTATTATTTTAAAAGTCAATTTTTACGCTTTAAATGTCATTTTATTGTTTCAAATGTCAATTTTGATGATTTAAACAGTATTTTATAACTTTAAATGTCAATTTTGACATTTTAACTGTCACTTTTGGCGTTTTAAACGTCACTTTATTATTTTAAATGTCAATTTTGACGGTTAATTGACATTTTTGACATTTTAATTGCCACTTTTGACGTTTTAAATGTCATTTTATAACTTTAAATGCCAATTTTGATTATTTAACTGTCACTTTTGACGTTTTATTTGATTCTTTTGCCGTTTTAACCGTTTGTTATTATTTTAAAAGTAAATTTTGACGATTTAAATGTCATTTTATTGTTTCAAATGTCAATTTTGATGATTTAAACGGCGTTTTATAACTTTAAATGTCAATTTTGATTATTTAACTGTCACTTTTAACGTTTTAAACGTCACTTTATGATTTTAAATGTCAAGTTTGATGGTTAATTAACATTTTTGACATTTTAACTGCCACTTTTGACGTTTTAAATGTCATTTTATTATGTTAAATGCCAATTTTGATTATTTAACTGTCACTTTTGGCGTTTTATTTGATTCTTTTGACGTTTTAACCGTTTGTTATTATTTTAAAAGTCAATTTTGACGATTTAATTGTCATTTTGTTGTTTTAAATGTCAATTTTGATGATTTAAACAGTATTTTATAACTTTAAATGTCAATTTTAACATTTTAACTGTCACTTTTGGCGTTTTAAACGTCACTTTATTATTTTAAATGTCAATTTTGACGGTTAATTGACATTTTTGACATTTTAACTGCCACTTTTGACGTTTTAAACGTCATTTTATTACTTTAAAAGCCAATTTTGATTATTTAACTGTCACTTTTGACGTTTTATTTGATTCTTTTGATGTTTTAACCATTTGTTATTATTTTAAAAGTCAATTTTTACGATTTAAATGTCATTTTATTGTTTCAAATGTTAATTTTGATGATTTAAACGGCGTTTTATAACTTTAAATGTCAATTTTGATTATTTAACTGTCATTTTTGGCGTTTTAAACTTCACTTTATTATTTTAAATGTCAATTTTGACGGTTAATTGACATTTTTGACATTTTAACTGCCACTTTTGACGTTTTAAATGTCATTTTATAACTTTAAATGCCAATTTTGATTATTTAACTGTCACTTTTGATCTTTTAAACGTCATTTTATTATTTTAAATGTTAGTTTTGATATTTTAAACGTCATTTTATTACTCTAAATATTAATTTTGATGATTTCATAGTCATCGTTGGCGTTTTAAAGGTCATTTTATAATTCTAAATGTCAATTTTGACGTTTCATTGCCACTTTTAACTTTTTAGTAGTCACTTTTGACGTTTTAAACGTCATTTTATTACTTTGAGTGTCAATTTTGATGATTTAATTGTCACTTTTGACCTTTTAAACGAAATTTCATTATTTTAAATGTTAATTTTGATTATTTAAACGTTATTTTCATCTTTAAAATGTCAATTTTGACGTTTCATTACCATTTTAGACGCTTTAGTTGCAACTTTTGACGTTTTAAACGTCATTTTATTACTTTAAATGTCATTTTTGACATTTTAAACGTTGTTTAATTGTTTTAAATGTAAATTTTGACGTTTCATTGCCATTCTGGACGTTTTAATTGTCACTTTTGACGTTTTAAACGTCATTTTATTGCTTTAACCGTTAATTTAGACGATTTAATTGTTGTTTTAATGTTTTAATTGTCACTTTTGACGTTTTAAATGGCTTTTTATTGCTTTAACTGTCAATTTTGACGATTTAATTGTCACTTTTGATATTTTAAACATCATTTTATTACCTTAAATGTCGTTTTTAACGATTTGATTATCATTTTTGACGGTTAAATTGTCACTTTGGACGTTTTAAATCATTTTTTATCTAGATTTGAATACTTTAAATTAAAGAAATAGTCAGAAATTGACTTTAGAACACGTAAATTATTTTAAAATTAATACAAATTTTTGAAAATCATTTAAAATCGACTCAAAATGATCAAAAAATGACCTAAAAACGATTAAATCGTCTTAATTTTAATAAAAATGTTTGATAATTTCTTAAAATCGACTTAAAATTTTCAAAAGTTAACTCAAAAACGCTAAAATTATTCTAAAATTAAGTAAAATTTCTCGAAAATCGTCTTTAAATGATTAAAAATGGATTCAAAAATGTTTAAATGGTCTTAAAATCATTTAAAATTTTCGAAAATCGTTCAAAATTTACTCAGAAATATTAAAATTGATTAAAATTGTTTCGAAATTTTCTTAAAACCTTCTAAAATTGTCTCACAATTATGAAAAACTGACCGAATAACGCTTAAATGATCTTAAAATAAAGTAAAATTTTCAAAAATTTTTTAAAATCGACTCAAAAATGTTAAAATTTATCAAAATCATCTCAAAATTTTCTTAAAACTGTATAAAATTGTCTTTAAATCATCAAAAGTGAGTCTAAAACGCTTAAATTACGTCAGTTTTTTGAACTTGAAATATCAATTTTAAGATTTAAAATATCAAAAATGATATTTAAACTTTAAACTGTCATTTTTTTAATTTGAAATGTCGTTTTTAGACATTTAAACTTTCATTTTTGACATTTAACTGTCATTTTTGACATTTAAACTGTCTTTTTTGACATTTAACTGTCATTTTTGACATTTAAATTGGTTTTTTTTACTTGAAATGTCAGATTTAAGGTTTAATCTGTCATTTTTGACATTTGAAACTGTCATTTTTTTACTTAAAAAGTCATTTCTAAGTGGTATACTGATATTTTTGATTTGAAATGTCATCGTTTACACTTAATCTGTCATTTTTGACATTTCAAGCTGTCATTCTTAACATGAAATATCTTTGTTTACATTTAACCTGTCATTTTTGACATTTAAATTGTTATTTTTTACTTGAAACGTCAGATTTAAGGTTTAATCTGTCATTTTTGACATTTGAAACTGTCATTTTTTTACTTAAAAAGTCATTTCTAAGTGGTATACTGATATTTTTGATTTGAAATGTCATCGTTTACACTTAATCTGTCATTTTTGACATTTCAAGCTGTCATTCTTAACATGAAATATCTTTGTTTACATTTAACCTGTCATTTTTGACATTTAAATTGTTATTTTTTACTTGAAACGTCAGATTTAAGGTTTAATCTGTCATTTTTGACATTTGAAACTGTCATTTTTTTACTTAAAAAGTCATTTCTAAATGATATACTGATATTTTTGATTTGAAATGTCATCGTTTACACTTAATCTGTCATTTTTGACATTTAACTGTCATTTTTGACATTTCAAGCTGTCATTCTTAACATGAAATATCTTTGTTTACATTTAAACTGTCATTTTTGACATTTAAATTGTTATTTTTTACTTGAAACGTCAGATTTAAGGTATAATCTGTCATTTTTGACATTTGAAACTGTCATTTTTTTACTTAAAAAGTCATTTCTAAAGATTATACTGATATTTTTGATTTGAAATGTCATTGTTTACACTTAATCTGTCATTTTTGACATTTCAGGCTGTCATTCTTAACATGAAATATCTTTGTTTACATTTAAACTGTCATTTTTGACATTTAAATTGTTATTTTTTACTTGAAACGTCAGATTTAAGGTATAATCTGTCATTTTTGACATTTGAAACTGTCATTTTTTTACTTAAAAAGTCATTTCTAAAGATTATACTGATATTTTTGATTTGAAATGTCATTGTTTACACTTAATCTGTCATTTTTGACATTTCAAGCTGTCATTCTTAACATGAAATATCTTTGTTTACATTTAAACTGTCATTTTTGACATTTAAATTGTTATTTTTTACTTGAAACGTCAGATTTAAGGTATAATCTGTCATTTTTGACATTTGAAACTGTCATTTTTTTACTTAAAAAGTCATTTCTAAGTGGTATACTGATATTTTTGATTTGAAATGTCATTGTTTACACTTAATCTGTCATTTTTGACATTTCAAACTGTCATTCTTAACATGAAATATCTTTGTTTACATTTAACCTGTCATTTTTGACATTTAAATTGTTATTTTTTACTTGAAATGTCAGATTTAAGGTTTAATCTGTCATTTTTGACATTTGAAACTGTCATTTTTTTACTTAAAAAGTCATTTCTAAAGATTATACTGTTATTTTTTATTTGAAATGTCATCGTTTACAGTTAATCTGTCATTTTTGACATTTCAAACTGTCATTCTTAACATGAAATATCTTTGTTTACATTTAAACTGTCGTTTTTAACATTTAAATTGTTATTTTTTACTTGAAATGTCAGATTTAAGGTTTAATCTGTCATTTTTGACATTTGAAACTGTCATTTTTTTACTTAAAAAGTCATTTCTAAAGATTATACTGTTATTTTCGATTTGAAATGTCATCGTTTACATTTAATCTGTCATTTTTGACATTTCAAGCTGTCATTCTTAACATGAAATATCTTTGTTTACATTTAAACTGTCATTTTTGACATTTAAATTGTGATTTTTTACTTGAAATGTCAGATTTAAGGTTTAATCTGTCATTTTTAACATTTGAAACTGTCATTTTTTTACTTAAAAAGTCATTTCTAAAGATTATACTGATATTTTCGATTTGAAATGTCATCGTTTACATTTAATCTGTCATTTTTGACATTTCAAGCTGTCATTCTTAACATGAAATATCTTTGTTTACATTTAAACTGTCATTTTTGACATTTAAATTGTGATTTTTTACTTGAAATGTCAGATTTAAGGTTTAATCTGTCATTTTTAACATTTGAAACTGTCATTTTTTTACTTAAAAAGTCATTTCTAAAGATTATACTGATATTTTCGATTTGAAATGTCATCGTTTACATTTAATCTGTCATTTTTGACATTTCAAACTGTCATTCTTAACATGAAATATCTTTGTTTACATTTAAACTGTAATTTTTGACATTTAAATTGTTATTTTTTATTTGAAATGTCAGATTTAAGGTTTAATCTGTCATTTTTGACATTTGAAACTGTCATTTTTTTACTTAAAAAGTCATTTCTAAAGAGTATACTGTTATTTTTGATTTGAAATGTCATTGTTTACATTTAACCATCATTTTTGACATTTAACTGTCATTTTTGACATTTTAAACTGTCATTCTTAACATGAAATATCTTTGTTTACATTTAAACTGTCATTTTTGACATTTAAATTGTTATTTTTTACTTGAAATGTCAGATTTAAGGTTTAATCTGTCATTTTTGACATTTGAAACTGTCATTTTTTTACTTAAAAAGTCATTTCTAAAGATTATACTGTTATTTTCGATTTGAAATGTCATCGTTTACATTTAATCTGTCATTTTTGACATTTCAAGCTGTCATTCTTAACATGAAATATCTTTGTTTACATTTAAACTGTCATTTTTGACATTTAAATTGTGATTTTTTACTTGAAATGTCAGATTTAAGGTTTAATCTGTCATTTTTAACATTTGAAACTGTCATTTTTTTACTTAAAAAGTCATTTCTAAAGATTATACTGATATTTTCGATTTGAAATGTCATCGTTTACATTTAATCTGTCATTTTTGACATTTCAAACTGTCATTCTTAACATGAAATATCTTTGTTTACATTTAAACTGTAATTTTTGACATTTAAATTGTTATTTTTTATTTGAAATGTCAGATTTAAGGTTTAATCTGTCATTTTTGACATTTGAAACTGTCATTTTTTTACTTAAAAAGTCATTTCTAAAGAGTATACTGTTATTTTTGATTTGAAATGTCATTGTTTACATTTAACCATCATTTTTGACATTTAACTGTCATTTTTGACATTTTAAACTGTCATTCTTAACATGAAATATCTTTGTTTACATTTAAACTGTCATTTTTGACATTTAAATTGTTATTTTTTACTTGAAATGTCAGATTTAAGGTTTAATCTGTCATTTTTGACATTTGAAACTGTCATTTTTTTACTTAAAAAGTCATTTCTAAAGATTATACTGATATTTTTGATTTGAAATGTCATTGTTTACATTTAACTGTCATTTTTGACATTTAACTGTCATTTTTGACATTTTAAACTGTCATTCTTAACATGAAATATCTTTGTTTACATTTAAACTGTCATTTTTGACATTTAAAATGTCTTTTTTACTTGAAATGTCAGATTTAAGGTTTAATCTGTCATTTTTGACATTTGAAACTGTCATTTTTTTACTTAAAAAGCCATTTCTAAAGATTATACTGATATTTTCGATTTGAAATGTCATCGTTTACATTTAATCTGTCATTTTTGACATTTAACTGTCATTTTTGACATTTTAAACTGTCATTCTTAACATGAAATATCTTTGTTTACATTTAAACTGTCATTTTTGACATTTAACTGTCATTTTTGACATTTCAAGCTGTCATTCTTAACATGAAATATCTTTGTTTACATTTAAGCTGTCATTTTTGACATTTAAAATGTCTTTTTTTACTTGAAACGTCAGATTTAAGGTTTAATCTGTCATTTTTGACATTTGAAACTGTCATTTTTGATTTGAAATATCTTTTTTTACATTTAAACTGTCATTTTTGACATTTAAACTCTTTTTACTTGAAATAACTGTCACTTTTAAGATATAATCTGTTATTGTTGACATTTTTTTGTTACATTTAAAATCTTTTATTTTATTATTGATATTTTAATTTTTCTAAACCAACAGTTTGACACTTAAACGACAGGTCCGGACTTAATGTAATTTTAAACACCTATTTTTAATTAATTCTTATACATTTTATGAAGGTTATAATTCCAAATTTCTGAATTGAGTTATTAGATAAAAATGTGAATAATAAATTTGTTTACTTACTTATTTTAGGATCCTGTGATGTTTTCACCGAGTTAATCGGCGCGAAAGGAAAAGACGTTTTATACGTCGGCGATCACATTTTCGGGGACATTTTAAAAAGTAAAAAAATCCGCGGATGGAGAACGTTTTTAATAATCCCCGAACTCGTTCGAGAACTTCACGTTTGGACGGACAAATGTCAACTTTTCGATCAATTACAATCGTTAGACGTTAAATTAGGAGAGATGTACAAGTAAGATTTATTTTTATTATACCAAGGGTCGGTTTATTCATCTTTAATCTAATATTTTTCATAGTTACTGCAATTGGAAATATTTTGAATATAGGCAACCAAATATACAATTGAATAATTGCTTGAATTTAAATTGTTCATGTAGGATAGGCAACCAAATATACTAATGTAATGAAATCTGAGAATTTTGGGTGAAATTAGATTAAATTTCATCATTTTGGAGAAGTTTGTATGAAATGGGACGAAATTTTAGACAAAATTTCGCAATTTTAAGCTAAATTTAGTTAATTTTATGATGAAATTCACATATCCTGGGTGAAATTAGACGAAATTCGACAATTTTAGAAAATTTTAGATCAAATTTCACAATTTTAAGCTAAATTTAATTATTTTTTTATTGAAATTCTAAAGTTTGAGATAAAATTCGAGGATTTTTGAACACTTTAGATGAGTTTCAACAATTTTAAAGAAATTTATATGAAATTGGACGAAATTTTGAACAAAATTCAACAATTTTAAGCTAAATTAAGTTATTTTTTTAATGAAATTTGAAAATTTTAGATGAAATTTGACGAAATTTAATAATTTTAGACAATTTTATATGAAATTTGGTGAAATTTTTGACGAAATTTGGGGATTTTAGAAAATTTTAGATCAAATTTCACAATTTTAGGCTAAATTTAGTTATTTTTTTATTGAAATTCTAAAGTTTGAGATAAAATTCGAAGATTTTTGAACATTTTAAAAGTTTTAACAATTTTAAAGGAATTTATATGAAATTGGACGAAATTTTGAACGAAATTCGACAATTTTAGAAAATTTTAGATGAAATTTCGCAATTTTAAGCTAGATTTAGTTATTTTTTTAATGAAATTTGAAAATTTTAGATGAAATTTCATGAAATTTAATAATTTTAGACAATTTTATACGAAATTTGGTGAAATTTTAGATGAAATTGGACAATTTTAGAAAATTTTAGATCAAATTTCACAATTTTAAACTAAATTAAGTTATTTTTTTTAATGAAATTTGAAAATTTTAGATGAAATTTGACGAAATTTAGTAATTTTAGACAATTTTATAGGAAATTTGGTGAAATTTTAAACGAAATTTGACAATTTTAGACGAAATTTCACGATTTTAAGCTAAATTAAGTTATTTTTTTAAAGAAATTTTAAAATTTTAGATGAAATTTCGCAATTTTAAGCTAGATTTAGTTATTTATTTAAATGAAATTTGAAAATTTTAGATGAAATTTCATGAAATTTAATAATTTTAGATAATTTTATACGAAATTTCGTGAAATTTTAGATGAAATTGGACAATTTTAGATCAAATTTCACAATTTTAAGCAAAATTAAGTTATTTCTTTAATAAAATTTGACGAAATTTAGTAATTTTAGACAATTTTATATGAAATTTGGTGAAATTTTATACGAAATTTAGGGATTTTAGAACATTTTAAGTGAAATTTTATAATTTTATGCTAAATTTAGTTAATTTTTTAATAAAATTCGAAAGTTTTAGATGAAATTAGACGAAATTCAGTAATTTTTGACAGTTTTATATGAAATTTGGTGAAGCTTTTCATAAAATTTGAAGATTGTAGAACATTTTGAACGAAATTTCACCATTTTAGGCTAAATTTAGTTAATTTTTTATTGAAATTCTAAAATTCGAAATAAAATTCGAAGATTTTAGAACATTTTAGATGAATTTTAATACTTTTAAAGAAATTTATATGAAATTGGACGAAATTTTGAACGAAATTCGACAATTTTAGAAAAAAAATCACAATTTTAGACACTTTTAAGCTAAATTTACTGAAATTTTTGACGAAATTTGAAGATTTTAAAACATTTTAGACGAAATTTTACCATTTTAAGCTAAATTTTGTTAATTTTTTAATAAAATTCGAAAGCTTTGATGAAATTACACGAAATTCAGCAATTTTAGACAATCTTATATGAAATTTCGTGAAATTTTTGACAAAATTTGAGGATTTTGAAAAATTTTTGACGAAATTTTACTATTTTAAGCTAAATTTAGTTAATTCTTTAATGAAATTCGAAAGCTTTAGATGAAATTTGGCTAATTTTTTAATTAAATTCGAAAATTTTAGATGAAATTCAATAGTTTTGATCAAACTTTTATGAAATTGGATGAAATTTTAGACTAAATTCGGCGATTTTAGAAAATTTTAGGTGAAATTTCACAATTTTAATCTAAATAAAGTTATTTTTCAATGAAATTCGACAATTTTAGACGAAATTTAGTGAAATTTTAAACGAAATTGGACGAATTTGAAAATTTTGGTCGAAATTTCACAATTTCAAGCTAAATTAAGTTTTATTTTAATGAAATTCGAAAAAATTTAAATGAAATTAAACGAAATTCAACAATTTTAGATAATTTTACATTAAATTTTATGAAATTTTGAAAAAAAAATCGATGACTTTAAAAAATTTTAGATGAAATTCTACAATTTTAAGATAAATAAAGTTTTTTTTTAATGAAATTCGACAATTTTAAACGAAATTTCATGAAATTTCAAACGAAATTCGAAAATTTTAAGAAATTTGAGATAAAATTTCATAATTTTTAGCTAAATTAAGTTATTCTTCAATGAAATTCGACAAATTTAAGCGAAATTTCGCGAAATTTTAGATGAAATTTGAAGAATTTTGAAAATTTTGGTTTAGATTTCACAATTTCTAAAATTAAGTTTTATTTTAATGAAATTCGAAAAATTTTTGATGAAATTTCGTGAAATTTTAAATAAAATTCGATAACTTTTGAAAATTTCAGAAAAAATTCAACGATTTTAGACGAAATTTCACAATTTTAAGATAAATAAAGCTATTTTTTAATGAAATTCGACAATTTTTTTATCTAAAAAGACCGTTTTATTCTAAATTTTACCAAAAAAATTAAAAAAATTTTCAAAGTTGGAAAAAATTTTTTAGATTGGAAAATTAATTTTTATGATTTTTAAAAAAATCATAAAAAATCGAATTTTAAATATTTTGATCTGATTTTTTTTCTAAATGAAACTAAAAACATTCTAGTTTTAATCTAAAAAGACCGTTTTGTTCTAAATGTTGTCAAAAAATTTAAAAAAATTTTCAAAGTTGGTAAAAATTTTTTTAGGTTAGGAAATTAATCATTTTTTAAAAAAATCATAAGAAATTGAATTTTAAATATTTTACTTTGATTCTTTTTCTAAATGAAACTTAAAACATTCTAGTTTTATTTAAAAAAGACCGTTTTATTCTAAATGTTGTTAAAAAAATTTAAAAAATTTTCAAAGTTGGTAAAAAATTTTTTAGGTTAGAAAATTAATCATTTTTAAAAAAATCATAAAAAATCGAATTTTAAATATTTTGATTTGATTTTTTTTCTAAATGAAACTAAAAACATTTTAGTTTTTATCTAAAAAGACCGTTTTGTTCTAAATTTTACCAAAAAAATTAAAAAAAATTTCAAAGTTGAAAAAAATTTTTTAGGTTGGAAAATTAATTTTTATGATTTTTTAAAAAATCATAAAAAATCGAATTTTAAAGATTTTGATCTGGTTTTTTTTCTAAATGAAACTAAAAACATTCTAGTTTTATATAAAAAAGACTGTTTTATTCTAAATGTTGTCAAAAAAATTAAAAAAATTTTTAGATTTTAGCAAATTTTATATAAAATTTTACAATTTTAATCTAAATAAAGTTATTTTTCAGTGAAATTTGAATACTTTTATCGAAATTTGGTAAAATTTCAGACGAAATTTGATGACTTAAGGAAATTTTAGATAAAATTAGACGAAATTCAATCATTTTACGCAATTTAATACAAAATTAGGCGAAATTTTAAAAAAAATTTGACAATTTTAGAAAAATTTTAGATGAAATTTCATAATTTTAATCTAAATAAAGTCATTTTTTGATAAAATTCGATAATTTTAGACGAAATTTAATGAAATTTTAAACGAAATTTAAATTTTGAAAATTTTGGTCGAAATTTCACAATTTCAAGCTAAATTAAGTTATCTTTCAATGAAATTCGAAAAAGTTTAAATGAAATTAAACGAAATTCAACAATTTTAGATAATTTTGCACCAAATTTTGTGAAATTTTGGAAAAAAATCGATGATTTTAAAAAATTTTAGATGAAATTATACAATTTCAAGATAAATAAAGTTTTTTTTTAATGAAATTCGACAATTTTAAACGAAATTTCATGAAATTTCAAACGAAATTCGAAAATTTTAAGAAATTTTAGATAAAATTTCACAATTTTTAACTAAATTAAGTTATTTTTCAATGAAATTCGACAAATTTAAGCGAAATTTTAAATGAAATTTGATGAATTTTGAAAATTTTAGTTTAGATTTCACAATTTCGAAAATTAAGATTTATTTTAATGAAATTCGAAAAAATTTTGATGAAATTTCGTGAAATTTTAAATAAAATTCGATAACTTTAGAAAATTTCAGAAGAAATTTAACGATTTTAGATGAAATTTCACAATTTTAAGATAAATAAAGTTATTCTTCAATGAAATTCGACAATTTTAGACGGAATTTCGTGAAATTTCAAACGAAATTGGACGAATTTTGAAAATTTTGGTTTAGATTTCACAATTTCTAAAATTAAGTTATATTTTAATGAAATTCGAAAAAATTTTGATGAAATTAAACGAAATTCCACAATTTTGTACCAAATTTCGTGTAATTTTGGAAAAAAATCCATGATTTTAAAAAATTTTAAGTGAAATATTACAATTTTAGACCAAATTAAGTCATTTTTTAACAATTTTAATCTAAATTAAGTTACATTAACTTTAATTCTTAAATATTTTTTCATTTTCTTTCATCTTTTTTCAGGTTATAAAAAATTTTAGTCAACTTTGTGAATTTTTTAATTTTTTTAGCAGCACTTGGAATAAAACGATCTTTTTTAGATAAAACTAGAATGTTTTAAGTTTCATTTAGAAAAAAAATCAAATCAAAATCTTTAAAATTCAATTTTTTATGAATTTTTAAAGTTGATTGATTTTTTTAAGTTAGGTTAAGAAGTGTCAAAAATGTTTACCGACTTTGAAAATTTTTTTAATTTTTTTGACAACACTTAGAATAAAACGGTCTTTTTTAATTAAAACTAGAATGTTTTAAGTTTCATTTAGAAAAAAATTAGTTCAAAATCTTTAAAATTCAATTTTTTATGAATTTTTAAAAAATGATTAATTTTCTAACCTAAAAAAATTTTTACCAACTTTGAAAATTTTTTTAGTTTTTTTGACAACATTTAGAATAAAACGGTCTTTTTTAATTAAAATTAGAATGTTTTAAGTTTCATTTAGAAAAAAAATCAGTTCAAAATCTTTAAAATTCAATTTTTTATGAATTTTTAAAGTTGATCGATTTTTTTAAGTTAGGTTAAGAAGTGTCAAAAATGTTTACCGACTTTGAAAATTTTTCTAATTTTTTTGACAACACAGAATAAAACGGTCTCTTTTAAATAAAACTAGAATGTTTTAAGTTTCATTTAGAAAAAAAAATCAAATGAAAATATTTAAAAATGAATTTTTGACGAATTTTTAAAGTTGATCGATTTTTTTAAGTTAGGTTAAGAAGTGTCAAAAATGTTTACCAACTTTGAAAATTTTTCTAATTTTTTTGACAACACTTAGAATAAAACGGTCTCTTTTAAATAAAACTAGAATGTTTTAAATTTCATTTAGAAAAAAAATCAAATCAAAATCTTTAAAAATGAATTTTTGATGAATTTTTAAAAAATTATTGATTTTCTAACCTAAAAATTTTTTTACCAACTTTGAAAATTTTTTTAATTTTTTTGACAACATTTAGAATAAAACGGTCTTTTTTAATTAAGACTAGAATGTTTTAAATTTCATTTAGAAAAAAAATCAAACCAAAATCTTAAAAAATCAATTTTTGATGAATTTTTAAAGTTAAATTTCTTAAGTTAGAAAAGTGTTAAAAATTTTTACCAACTTTGAAATTTTTTTTTAATTTTTTTAACAACATTTAGAATAAAACGGTCTTTTTTAGATAAAACTAGAATGTTTTAAGTTGCATTTAGAAAAAGAATCAAATCAAAATCTTTAAAAATCAATTTTTGATGAATTTTTAAAATTGATCATTTAATTTAAAATCCATTTAATTTAAATCATAAATAAAATAAAAAAATAATTTCATGTGATATAGGCAACCAAATATACACCTACATTTATTTGACATAAATCATTAAAATTTTAATAATTCTATTTTTAATTGTATTATTTTAATTAATTATTTTAGAAACTTAGATAGCAGTACAAGAGAAAAACCGGACATCTCCCAATTACGAGCCGCAATTCGCGACGTAACCCACAAAATGGATATGTCTTACGGGATGATGGGAAGTTTATTCCGATCCGGATCACGTCAAACTTTCTTTTCCTCACAGGTAGATTTTTTTTTCTCTTTTATGATCACTTGTAAACACACCAATTTAAAAAAAAGATACTAAATTATTATTTTTTGTTTACATAGGTCGTAAGATACGCCGATTTATACGCAGCGACTCACCTAAACCTCCTCTACTATCCGTTTTCGTACATGTTTCGAGCACCGGCAATGTTGCTGCCCCACGAGTCCACCGTAGCTCATGAACAACGTTTTATAATCGAACCGGCTCGTTTAAATTCGATAGAAGACCTCGATCATCAATCAATCAATTCGCATAGGGTATGTTTATTCGATAGAATGATAAAATGTATTGAAAACTTTATATTAATGATATAAAACAACCTATAATTAGATTTTATAAAGATTTATTAAGGTTCGTAATGAAAATTTGTGTTTCGGAAGGTAGTTGAAATTTTCAAACTTAATCAATTTATTTAATGTGGTTAAATTTCAAACTTGGAATGATAAAATGAATTGAAAACTTTATATTAATGATATAAAACAACCCATAATTAGATTTTATAAAGATTTATTAAGGTTCGTAATGAAAATTTGTGTTTCGGAAGGTAGTTGAAATTTTCAAACTTAATCCATTTATTTAATGTGGTTAAATTTTCAACTTAAAATGATAAAATGAATTAAAAACTTTATATTAATGATATAAAACAACCCATAATTAGATTTTATAAAGATTTATAAAGGTTCGTAATGAAAATTTGTGTTTCGGAAGGTAGTTGAAATTTTCAAACTTAATCAATTTATTTAATGCGGTTAAATTTTCAACTTGGAATGATAAAATGTATTGAAAACTTTATATTAATGATATATAACAACCTATAATTAGATTTTATAAAGATTTATTAAGGTTCGTAATGAAAATTTGTGTTTCAGAAGGTAGTTGAAATTTTCAAACTTAATCAATTTATTTAATGCGGTTAAATTTCAAACTTGGAATGATAAAATGTATTGAAAACTTTACATTAATGATATAAAACAACCCATAATTAGATTTTATAAAGATTTATTAAGGTTCGGAATGAAAATTTGTGTTTCGGAAGGTAGTTGAAATTATCAAACTTAATCAATTTATTTAATGCGGTTAAATTTTCAACTTGGAATGATAAAATGAATTGAAAACTTTATATAAATGATGTATAACAACCTATAATTAGGTTTTATAAAGATTTATTAAGGTTCGTAATGAAAATTTGTGTTTTGGAAGGTAGTTGAAATTTTCAAACTTAATCAATTTATTTAATGTGGTTAAATTTCAAACTTGGAATGATAAAATGAATTGGAAACTTTAAATTAATGATATATAACAACTTATAATTAGGTTTTATAAAGATTTATTAAGGTTCGTAATGAAAATTTGTGTCTCGGAAGGTAGTTGAAATTTTCAAACTTAATCAATTTATTTAATGTGGTTAAATTTTCAACTTAGAATGATAAAATGAATTAAAAACTTTATATTAATGATATAAAACAACCCATAATTAGATTTTATAAAGATTTATTGAGGTTCGTAATGAAAATTTGTGTTTCGGAAGGTAGTTGAAATTTTCAAACTTAATCAATTTATTTAATGTGGTTAAATTTTCAACTTAGAATGATAAAATGAATTGAAAACTTTATATTAATGATATATAACAACCTACAATTAGATTTTATAAAGATTTATAAAGGTTCGTAATGAAAATTTGTGTTTCGGAAGGTAGTTGAAATTTTCAAACTTAATCAATTTATTTAATGTGGTTAAATTTCAAACTTGGAATGATAAAATGAATTGAGAACTTTATATTAATGATATATAACAACCTATAATTAGATTTAATAAAGATTTATTAAGGTTCGGAATGAAAATTTGTGTTTCGGAAGGTAGTTGAAATTTTCAAACTTAATCAATTTATTTAATGGGGTTAAATTTCAAACTTGGAATGATAAAATGAATTGAAAACTTTATATTAATGATATAAAACAACCCATAATTAGATTTTATAAAGATTTATAAAGGTTCGTAATGAAAATTTGTGTTTCGGAAGGTAGTTGAAATTTTCAAACCTAACAACCAATTTTGACCAAATTTAAAAAATCGTGGAGACTATTTTTTTTAAAATAAGAAACGAGTTTTAATGATTTTTAATGAAATAAGTTTTTTCTTTATGATTAAAAACGATTATTTTTTTATTGTAGCCTTTCGAACGTTCCCAAAGTTTAATACCACACGTCCGTCCGGAGACCCCCCGTTCGGTGACGCACAATCACGACGAAGATTTTTCAGAAGACGACAGCGACGATAAGTCACACGTACAAAACGGAGAAGCTCAAGAAAAGAAAGACGACTGAAAACGAGATTGTATCTCTCGGTTAGATTTCAAAGGAGGCGAAAGATTTGTTTTTTCGTTGCTGTGCCATATAAGCGTTGTTAAATACGTTAAGATTTAATTTATTCGTTTTTGCAAGGAACGCAAATAGTAATATATTCGATACTTTTTGAGATTTGTTTTGTTAGATTCGTTTTTTTAACCTTTTCCATATTTTATGCGAGACTTTTTAAAATGGCATTTTTTAACGTTTTTGAAACAGGGTAGATGACTAATTAAAGTAACGTACGCGTAAGGATAATGTAGTTGTATGGAATTTCTTGATTAATAAAATTGATTCTAAAGTGGATTTTTGCTTTATTATAAAATTAAACCTTTTAAATCAAAATTATTAAAAACTTAATTTTGTGTTAAGAGCTTTGTTGACTCAAAAATACTTAAATTGTCTTAAAATTAATAAAAATTTTCTTAAATCGACTAAAAATCATCTAGAATCGACTAAAAATGGTCAAAAATCGACTAAAAATGATCAAAAATTGATTTTAAAATAGTTACATTGTCTTAAAATTAATAAAAATTTTCTTAAATCACCTAAAATCGACTAAAAATGATCAAAAATCGACTAAAAATGATCAAAAATTGATTTCAAAATACTTAAATTGTCTTAAAATTAACTCAAATTTTCGAAACTCGTCCAAAATCAACTCAAAATTATCAAAAATTAACTCACAAATGCTTAATTGTCTGAAAATTAACAAAAACGTTCGAAAATTGTCTAAAATCGACTAAGAATAATCTAAAATCGACGAAAAATGATCAAAAATTCATTTTAAAATACTTAAATTGTCTTAAAATTAACTCAAATTTTCAAAAATCGTTCAAAATCAACTCAAAATGATCAAAAATTAACTCACAAATGCTTAAATTGTCTGAAAATTAACAAAAACCTTCGAAAATTGTCTAAAATCGACTAAAAATAATCTAAAATCGACTAAAAATGATCAAAAATTGATTTCAAAATACTTAAATTGTCTTAAAATTAACAAAAATGTTCGAAAATGATCTAAGATCGACTAAAAATCATCTAAAATCGACTAAAAATGATCAAAAATTGATTTCAAAATTCTTAAATTATCTTAAAATTAACTCAAATTTTCAAAAATCGTCCAAAATCGACTCAAAATGATCAAAAATTGACTCAAAAATACTTTATTTGTCTTAAAATTAACAAAAACGTTCGAAAATTGTCTAAAATCGACTAAAAATCATCTAAAATCGACGAAAAATGATCAAAAATTAATTTTAAAATACTTAAATTGTATTAAAAATCTCAAATTTTCAAAAATCGTTCAAAATCAACTCAAAATGATCTAAAATTGACTCAAAAATACTTTATTTGTCTTAAAATTAACAAAAACGTTCGAAAATTGTCTAAAATCGACTAAAAATCATCTAAAATTGACTAAAAATCATCTAAAATCGACTAAAAATGACCAAAAATTGATTTCAAAATAACTTATTTGTCTTAAAATTAACAATAATGTTCGAAAATGATCTAAAATCGACTAAAAATCATCTAAAATCGACTAAAAATGATCAAAAATTGATTTTAAAATACTTAAATTGTCTTAAAATTAACTCAAATTTTCAAAACTCATCCAAAATCAACTCAAAATTATCAAAAATTAACTCACAAATGCTTAAATTGTCTAAAAGTTAACAAAAATGTTCAAAAATTGTCTAAAATCGACTAAAAATCATCTAAAATCGACTAAAAATGATCAAAAATTGATTTTAAAATACTTAAATTGTCTTAAAATTAACTCAAATTTTCGAAACTCGTCCAAAATCAACTCAAAATGATCAAAAATTGGCTCAAAAATATTTTATTTGTCTTAAAGTTAACAAAAACGTTCGAAAATTGTCTAAAATCGACTAAAAATCATCTAAAATCGACGAAAAATGATCAAAAACTAATTTTAAAATACTTAAATTGTCTTAAAATTAACAAAAATGTTCGAAAATGATCTAAAATTGACTAAAAATCATCTAAAATCGACGAGAAATGATCAAAAATTGATTTCAAAATACTTAAATTGTCTTAAAATTAATTGAAATTTTCGAAACTCGTCCAAAATCAACTCAAAATGATCAAAAATTGACTCAAAAATACTTTATTTGTCTTAAAATTAACAAAAACGTTCGAAAATGGTCTGAAATCGACTAAAAATCATCTAAAATCGACGAAAAATGATCAAAAATTAACTCACAAATGCTTAAATTGTCTGAAAATTAACAAAAATGTTCGAAAATTGTCTAAAATCGACTAAAAATCATCTAAAATCGACAAAAAATGATCAAAAATTAATTTTAAAATACTTAAATTGTCTTAAAATTAACTCAAATTTTCAAAAATCGTCCAAAATTAACTCAAAATGATCAAAAATTGACTCAAAAATACTTTATTTGTCTTAAAATTAACAAAAACGTTCGAAAATTGTCTAAAATCGACTAAGAATAATCTAAAATCGACTAAAAATGATCAAAAATTGATTTCAAAATACTTTATTTGTCTTAAAATTAACTCAAATTTTCGAAACTCATCCAAAATCAACCCAAAATGATCAGAAATTTACTCACAGAAACTTAAATTGTCTTAAAATTAACAAAAATGTTCGAAAATCATCTAAAATCGATTCAAAATGATCAAAAATTGATTCAAAAACACTTAGGCTATCTTCAAATTAACTAAAATTTTCGAAAATTGTCTAAAATAGACTCAAAAATGCTAAAATTTACCAACATTGTATCGAAACTTTCTTTAAACTATTTAAAATCATACCGAAATGATCAAAAATTGACTTAGAAATGTTTAAAACGTCTTAAAAATAACAAAAAAAAATCGAAAATCGTCTAAAATTAACTCGAAATTATAATAAATTGTCTTTAAAACATTGAAATCGTCAAAAATTTTGCGATATTGTAACAAAAATTTCTTAAAGTCATCTAAAATTGTCTAAAATCAACCTAAAATAATCAAAAATCATCTTAAAATCATAAAAAAATTATCAAAAATCATAAAAAATGATCAAAAATCATCTTAAAATCATAAAAAATTATCAAAAATCATCTTAAAACCATCAAAAATGATCTTAAAATCATAAAAAATTATCAAAAATCATAAAAAATGATCAAAAATCATCTTAAAATCATCAAAAATCATCTTAAAATCATAAAAAATTATCAAAAATCATAAAAAATGATCAAAAATCATCTTAAAATCATCAAAAATCATCTTAAAATCATAAAAAATTATCAAAAATCATCTTAAAATCATCAAAAATCATCTTAAAATCAACTTACAGATCAAAATTTTCTTTCAAAATATCAACTTTGACGTTTAAACGTCACTTTTCATATCCAAAGTGTCAATTTTGACGTTTAAACGTCACTTTTCATCTTTAAAATGTCACTTTTGACGTTTGCAGATCAACATTTTCTTTCAAAATGTTAATTTTGACGTCTAAATGTCTAAATCCATGTTTAAAATGTCAATGTTGATGTCTAAATCCATGTTTAAAATGTCAATTCTAACGTTTAAACGTCACTTTTTATCTTTAAAATGTCAATTTTGACGTTTAAATGTCATTTTTCATCTTTAAAGTGTCACTTTTGACGTTTACAGATTAAAATTCTCTTTTGAAATGTCAATTTTGACGTCTAAATGTCTAAATCCATGTTTAAAATGTCAATTCTAACGTTTAAACGTCACTTTTATCTTTAAAATGTCAATTTTGACGTTTAAATGTAATTTCTCATTTTTAAAATGTCACTTTTGACGTCTAACTGTCCAAATCCATGTTTAAAATGTCAATTTTGATGTTTAAATGTCTAAATCCATATTTAAAATGTCAATTTTAACGTTTAAACGTCACTTTTTATCTTTAAAATGTCAATTTTGACGTTTAAATGTCATTTTTCATCTTTAAAATGTCATTTTTGACGTTTACAGATTAAAATTCTCTTTTGAAATGTCAATTTTGATGTTTAAATGTCATTTTTCATTTTTAAAATGTCATTTTTGACGTTTACAGATTAAAATTCTCTTTTGAAATGTCAATTTTGACGTCTAAATGTCTAAATCCATGTTTAAAATGTCAATTTTAACGTTTAAACCTCACTTTTTACCTTTAAAATGTCACTTTTGACGTTTATAGGTTAAGATTCTCTTTCGAAATGTCAATTTTGATGTTTAAATGTCATTTTTCATTTTTAAAGTGTCACTTTTGACGTTTACAGATTAAAATTCTGTTTGAAAATGTAAATTTTGACGTCTAAATGTCTAAATCCATGTTTAAAATGTGAATTTTAACGTTTAAACCTCACTTTTTATCTTTAAAATGTCAATTTTGACGTTTAAATGTCATTTTTCATTTTTAAAATGTCACTTTTGACGTCTAAATGTCTAAATCCATGTTTAAAATGTCAATTATAACGTTTAAACCTCACTTTTTACCTTTAAAATGTCACTTTTGACGTTTATAGGTTAAGATTCTCTTTCGAAATGTCAATTTTGATGTTTAAATGTCATTTTTCATTTTTAAAGTGTCACTTTTGACGTCTAACTGTCTAAATCCATGTCTTAAATGTCAATTATAACGTTTAAACCTCACTTTTTATCTTTAAAATGTCACTTTTGACATTTATAAGTTAAGATTCAAGTTGTAAATTTTAAACTAGAACTAGTACTTACTGCGTAATGTCTCCTATTTTTATCCTTTTCGTATTAATTGAGAATTCCTCCTTCCAAATGATGCTGCATACTATTTAATTTAAAATAAAATCATACTTATAGAAAAAACATTTTACAAGAAACTAAACTCATAATCTAAGATTAATTCTTACCTTTTTCAGAACACCCCGGGGTTTAAAATCATTCGTGGCGTTTAAAAAATATATTAAATTAGCTAAATCGCCCGTAGTTATTATTTAAATAAGACTTTTTAGGTGGTATTTTAACGAAAATTGTACCAAAATAATTTTCAGCGTCCATTAAAATTAAATCCCTCTGATATGAGCGCCATCTAATAGTAAAGTGCTGAACTTATATATTAGTTTAGAAAATTTAGCCGCCAACCTTAAAAAAATAAAATCACCAAAGTAAAAAATCAAAGTTAAAATTAAATTATTCATAATTAATTTAAATTTTTTAATAAAACGGGTATAAAACACCGTTTATTATTAAGTATTTATATTTTTAAATAAATTTAAAAAGAAAATTTTCGAAAATTAGGAAATTAATTTGAAATTAACATAACCTAAAAATTCTAACCTAAAAATGTTTCTTAAAAGTTAATTTTTATATGAAAATTAAGGTAAAAATGGAATTATAAACTAATTTGAGATGCATTTACCATCTAAAATTGAAATTAATATCACGTCTAACCTAAAAATATTAGGATTATTAACTTTATCATGTTTATTATGGACCAAATACTTTCTCTTAATAAAATCCCATAAGAAAATCTTAGATAAGAGAAAAAGTGATAAAGCCGTAGTGATTTATTCCAGAAAAAGAGGAATTACCGGATGGTATAAATTCAGAACAAATCCGTATAAAATTTCCTTTGATAACATCACCAAAGTGTTCGATCCGTTAATAGAATTTATAAACACATCAACGGAAACCCTCGATATAGCTGTAATGATCATCTCATCATTTATTTTAACCGATGTTATTATAAACGTATTAAAAAAAGGTGTTAAAGTGAGGATTATTTTAAATTATAACCATAATATTAATAATAAGTTGGTTCGGAAGATTATTAAAAATGGTTAATATTTAAAATGTAAATAAAAAAAAATTTATGATTAATTTTATTTTTTAAGGTGCTCGAGTAGTATTTTTTAAGGAACAACAACCCAACACGTGGAGTAATTTATTTCATTATAAGTACGGAGTTAAAGATTACGGATTAAAAAACCAAGCTGTGTACTGCGGATCTCTTAATTGGACGGATAATGCTTGTTTAAATAACTACGAAGATCTTACGATAAGTGATAACGAGAAGATGATTGAAAGTTTTTATCGGAATTTTAATTTGGCTTTTAATTATATGGAAAGTTCTAATAATAAAGTGTTATAATAATAAAAAAATCTTTTTTCTGTTTTAAAAAATAAAGTTTGGGTGATTTTTTTAAAGTTGATTCTTTAAAATTGATTTTTTTTAAATTGACATTTTAAGGTTAGAAAATGTAGACGTTTAAAAAAAAATTTATTTCTCAAAATTTTTATAACCTAACCTATAAATTATTTTGGTTAATATTAAAATAGACATTTTAATCTATAATTATTGAAAAAATCTTTTCTCTATTTTGAAAAATAAAGTCTGGGCGATTTTTTAAAGTTGTTGATTTTTTTTAAATTAAGGTTAGAAAATGTAGACGTTTAAAAAAAATTTATTTCTCAAAATTTTTATAATCTAACCTATAAATTATTTTAGTTAATATTAAAAAAGACATTTTAATCTAAAATTATTGAAAAAATCTTTTCTCTATTTTGAAAAATAAAGTCTGGGCGATTTTTTAAAGTTGTTGATTTTTTAAAAATTAAGGTTAGAAAATGTAGACGTTTAAAAAAAAATTTATTTCTCAAAATTTCTATAACCTAACCTATAAATTATTTTAGTTAATATTAAAAAAGACATTTTAATCTATTATTATTGAAAAAATCTTTTCTCTATTTTGAAAAATAAAGTCTGGGCGATTTTTTAAAGTTGTTGATTTTTAAAAATTAAGGTTAGAAAATATAGACGTTTAAAAAAAATTTATTTCTCAAAATTTTTATAACCTAATCTATAAATTATTTTGGTTAATATTAAAAAAGACATTTTAATCTATAATTATTGAAAAAATCTTTTCTCTATTTTGAAAAATAAAGTCTGGGCGATTTTTTAAAGTTGTTGATTTTTTAAAAATTAAGGTTAGAAAATGTAGACGTTTAAAAAAAAATTTATTTCTCAAAATTTCTATAACCTAACCTATAAATTATTTTAGTTAATATTAAAAAAGACATTTTAATCTATAATTATTGAAAAAATCTTTTCTCTATTTTGAAAAATAAAGTCTGGGCGATTTTTTAAAGTTGTTGATTTTTAAAAATTAAGGTTAGAAAATATAGACGTTTAAAAAAAATTTATTTCTCAAAATTTTTATAACCTAATCTATAAATTATTTTGGTTAATATTAAAAAAGACATTTTAATCTATAATTATTGAAAAAATCTTTTCTCTATTTTGAAAAATAAAGTCTGGGCGATTTTTTAAAGTTGTTGATTTTTTAAAAATTAAGGTTAGAAAATGTAGACGTTTAAAAAAAAATTTATTTCTCAAAATTTCTATAACCTAACCTATAAATTATTTTAGTTAATATTAAAAAAGACATTTTAATCTATTATTATTGAAAAAATCTTTTCTCTATTTTGAAAAATAAAGTCTGGGCGATTTTTTAAAGTTGTTGATTTTTAAAAATTAAGGTTAGAAAATATAGACGTTTAAAAAAAATTTATTTCTCAAAATTTTTATAACCTAATCTATAAATTATTTTGGTTAATATTAAAAAATACATTTTAATCTATAATTATTGAAAAAATCTTTTCTCTATTTTGAAAAATAAAGTCTGGGCGATTTTTTAAAGTTGTTGATTTTTTAAAAATTAAGGTTAGAAAATGTAGACGTTTAAAAAAAAATTTATTTCTCAAAATTTCTATAACCTAACCTATAAATTATTTTAGTTAATATTAAAAAAGACATTTTAATCTATTATTATTGAAAAAATCTTTTCTCTATTTTGAAAAATAAAGTCTGGGCGATTTTTTAAAGTTGTTGATTTTTTTAAAATTAAGATTAGAAAATGTAGACGTTTAGAAAAAAAATTATTTCTCAAAATTTTTATAACCTAACCTATAAATTATTTTGGTTAATATTAAAATAGACATTTTAATCTATTATTATTGAAAAAATCTCTTCTCTATTTTGAAAAATAAAGTCTGGGCGATTTTTTAAAGTTGTTGATTTCTTTTTAAATTAAGGTTAGAAAATGTAGACGTTTAAAAAAAAATTTATTTCTCAAAATTTTTATAACCTAACCTATAAATTATTTTGGTTAATATTAAAAAAGACATTTTAATCTATTATTATTGAAAAAATCTTTTCTCTATTTTGAAAAATAAAGTCTGGGCGATTTTTTAAAGTTGTTGATTTTTTAAAATTAAGGTTAGAAAATGTAGACGTTTAAAAAAAAATTTATTTCTCAAAATTTTTATAACCTAACCTATAAATTATTTTGGTTAATATTAAAAAAGACATTTTAATCTATAATTATTGAAAAAATCTTTTCTCTATTTTGAAAAATAAAGTCTGGGCGATTTTTTAAAGTTGTTGATTTTTTTAAAATTAAGATTAGAAAATGTAGACGTTTAGAAAAAAAATTATTTCTCAAAATTTTTATAACCTAACCTATAAATTATTTTGGTTAATATTAAAATAGACATTTTAATCTATTATTATTGAAAAAATCTCTTCTCTATTTTGAAAAATAAAGTCTGGGCGATTTTTTAAAGTTGTTGATTTCTTTTTAAATTAAGGTTAGAAAATGTAGACGTTTAAAAAAAAATTTATTTCTCAAAATTTTTATAACCTAACCTATAAATTATTTTGGTTAATATTAAAAAAGACATTTTAATCTATTATTATTGAAAAAATCTTTTCTCTATTTTGAAAAATAAAGTCTGGGCGATTTTTTAAAGTTGTTGATTTTTTAAAATTAAGGTTAGAAAATGTAGACGTTTAAAAAAAAATTTATTTCTCAAAATTTTTATAACCTAACCTATAAATTATTTTGGTTAATATTAAAAAAGACATTTTAATCTATAATTATTGAAAAAATCTTTTCTCTATTTTGAAAAATAAAGTCTGGGCGATTTTTTAAAGTTGTTGATTTTTTTAAAATTAAGATTAGAAAATGTAGACGTTTAGAAAAAAAATTATTTCTCAAAATTTTTATAACCTAACCTATAAATTATTTTGGTTAATATTAAAAAAGACATTTTAATCTATTATTATTGAAAAAATCTTTTCTCTATTTTGAAAAATAAAGTCTGGGCGATTTTTTAAAGTTGCTTTTTTAAAATTAAGGTTAGAAAATGTAGACGTTTAAAAAAAAATTTATTTCTCAAAATTTTTATAACCTAACCTATAAATTATTTTGGTTAATATTAAAATAGGCATTTTAATCTATTATCATTGAAAAAATCTTTTCTCTATTTTGAAAAATAAAGTCTGGGCGATTTTTTAAAGTTGTTGATTTTTTAAAATTAAGGTTAGAAAATGTAGACGTTTAAAAAAAAATTTATTTCTCACAATTTTTATAACCTAACCTATAAATTATTTTGGTTAATATTAAAAAAGGCATTTTAATCTATTATTATTGAAAAAATCTTTTCTCTATTTTGAAAAATAAAGTCTGGGCGATTTTTTAAAGTTGTTGATTTTTTAAAATTAAGGTTAGAAAATGTAGACGTCTAAAAAAAAATTTATTCCTCAAAATTTTTATAACCTAACCTATAAATTATTTTGGTTAATATTAAAATAGACATTTTAATCTAAAATTATTGAAAAAATCTTTTCTCTATTTTGAAAAATAAAGTCTGGGCGATTTTTTAAAGTTGTTGATTTTTTAAAATTGATTTTTTTTAAATTAAGGTTAGAAAATGTAGACGTTTAAAAAAAATTTATTTCTTAAAATTTTTATAATCTAACCTATAAATTATTTTAGTTAATATTAAAATAGACATTTTAATCTATTATTATTGAAAAAATCTTTTCTCTATTTTGAAAAATAAAGTCTGGGAAATTTTTTAATTTAATTTAATTTTTAAATTTAATTTTATAAGAATAAAGTTCAAAAAAAAGTTATTAGATGGCGGCACTAACGCATATTTTTCTATTTATATAATAAAATAAAATAAACTTAAAATTTCTTTTTTAAAAAATTTTTTTAACTCGTTTTTTTAAATTTAGCATAAAAAACTAATTATTATTCTAGAAATTTAGAAATTAAATCATTACTTTTTATAAAAATATAAATAATGACATTAGGATAAAAAAAAAGTTAGGTTAAATTAACATCTAACGTCAAATAACTGTCAAAAAAATGTAAGACATACATTAAAACGTAACAGCGAATAATTTCTTATTACAAAGCTTCCACATTAATAAAACATCGTTTATATAATATATTTAACAAATTAAATATATTCTAAACGGGAAATTGTATTTATTCCCAATGTTTGGTTATTAACCTCAAAAACGAAAATGAGTTCACCCAAAAAAAGAATCAAATTGGACCAAACTATCCATCCGAGTAAAGATTTTTCAACTTTACCGGTAAGTTTAAAGCTTGTCACCAAAAAAAGAAAATTAATTTCATCTCCTCCGATTATTTAGTACAACATCTTGGTGAATATATTTACATACTTGGACTTTAAATCTATTTTTTTCTGTTCGACACTTTGTAAGACGTTTAATAAAGTTTCAAATGAAGATGTTTTATATGGAAAAGTTACGTTTAAGGTGGGTTATGATAATAAGATTTATTTACGAGTGAATAAATTGTTATTTTTTAGTATAATATGGATAAAGCGTTATTAACAAATTACGTATCGAAAATAGTCAATCCGAAACGTTTAGAGGTACAATACCGATGGTGTTATAACGATACGGATCTACAAGAAGACGACGAGGGTTTTAACGATTGTATTAAAGAAGTTTTAGGGAAATTTAGTGAGAATTTAGTTTCCGTACATTTTGAAAATTGTAGGAATGAAAATATATTGGAATTAATAGCTAATTGCACCAATGTAAAAGGTGATTTTTAAGTGATTTTGTGGTTGTAGTATTGTGACGTAGTGTAACGAGGAATGTAAATGTACTATGGGTTGATCGTAAGCCTAACCGTGGAAAGAAGTTAGGTTAGAAGTGTCAAAAATTTTTTACCAACTTTGAAAATTTTTTTAATTTTTTTGACAACAATTAGAATAAAACGGTCTTTTTTATATAAAACTAGAATGTTTTAAGTTTCATTTAGAAAAAAAATCAGTTCAAAATATTTAAAATTCATTTTTTTATGAATTTTTTTAAAAATGATTAATTTTCTAACCTAAAAAAATTTTTACCAACTTTGAAAATTTTTTTAATTTTTTTGATAAAATTTAGAATAAAACGTCCTTTTTAAATTAAAACTAGAATGTTTTAAGTTTCATTTAGAAAAAAAATCAGATCAAAATATTTAAAATTCGATTTTTTATGATTTTTTTAAAAAATGATTAATTTTCTAACCTAAAAAAATTTTTACCAACTTTGAAAATTTTTTTAATTTTTTTGACAACATTTAGAATAAAACGGTCTTTTTTATATAAAACTAGAATGTTTTAAATTTCATTTAGAAAAAAAATCAAATCAAAATCTTTAAAAATCGATTTTTTATGAATTTTTTTAAAATGATTGATTTTTTTAATAATCAAAAATTTTTAACCTAAAAAATTCTTTTACCAACTTTAAAAATTTTTTTAATTTTTTTGGTAAAATTTACAACAAAACGGTCTTTTTAGATAAAAACTAGAATGTCTTTATTTTCATTTAGAAAAAAAATCAGATCAAAATCTTTAAAATTCGATTTTTTATGATTTTTTTTTAAATCATAAAAATTAATTTTCTAACCTAAAAAATTTTTTCCAACTTTGAAATTTTTTTAAATTTTTTTGGTAAAATTTAGAACAAAACGGTCTTTTTAGATAAAAACTAGAATGTTTTTAGTTTCATTTAGAAAAAAAATCAGATCAAAATCTTTAAAATTCGATTTTTTATGATTTTTTTTAATTCATAAAAATTCATTTTCCAACCTAAAAAAATTTCTACCAACTTTGAAAATTTTTTTAATTTTTTTGGTAAAATTTAGAAGAAAACGACCCTTTTAGATTAAAACTAGAATGTTTTTAGTTTCATTTAGAAAAAAAATCAAATCAAAATCTTTAAAATTCGATTTTTTATGATTTTTTTAAAAATCAAAAATTAATTTTCCAACCTAAAAAATTTTTTTTAACTTTGAAATTTTTTTTAATTTTTTTGGTAAAATTTAGAATAAAACGGTCTTTTTAGATAAAAACTAGAATGTTTTTAGTTTCATTTAGAAAAAAAATCAGATCAAAATCTTTAAAATTCGATTTTTTATGATTTTTTTAAAAAATGATTAATTTTCTAACCTAAAAAAATTTTAACCAACTTTGAAAATTTTTTTAATTTTTTTGGTAAAATTTAGAACAAAACGGTCTTTTTAGATAAAAACTAGAATGTTTTAAGTTTCATTTAGAAAAAAAATCAAATCAAAATATTTAAAATTCAATTTTTTATGATTTTTTTAAAAAATGATTAATTTTCTAACCTAAAAAAATTTTTACCAACTTTGAAATTTTTTTTAATTTTTTTGACAACATTTAGAACAAAACGGTCTTTTTAGATAAAAACTAGAATATTTTTAGTTTCATTTAGAAAAAAAATCAGATCGAAATCTTTAAAATTCGATTTTTTATGATTTTTTTTTTAATCATAAAAAGTAATTTTCTAATCAAAAAATTTTTTTCCCAACTTTGAAAATTTTTTTTAATTTTTTTGGTAAAATTTAGAACAAAGCGGCCTTTTTAGATAAAAACTAGAATGTTTTTAGTTTCATTTAGAAAAAAAATCAGATCAAAATCTTTAAAATTCGATTTTTTATGATTTTTTTAAAAATCATAAAAATTAATTTTCCAACCTAAAAAATTTCTTCCAACTTTGAAAATTTTTTTAATTTTTTTGGTAAAATTTAGAACAAAACGGTCTTTTTATATAAAACTAGAATGTTTTAAGTTTCATTTAGAAAAAAAAATCAAATCAAAATCTTTAAAATTCGATTTTTTATGATTTTTTAAAAAATCATAAAAATTAATTTTCTAACCTAAAAATTTTTTTTCCAACTTTGAAAATTTTTTTAATTTTTTTGACAACATTTAGAATAAAACGGTCTTTTTAGATAAAAACTAGAATGTTTTTAGTTTCATTTAGAAAAAAAATCAAATCAAAATCTGTAAAATTCGATTTTTGGTAAATTTTTAAAGATGATCGAATTTTTTTTAAGTTGGAAATATACCATCAACATAAAAATTTTATAGATCGATAAATTTCATTAAACTATATATTTTATAGATCGCTTTGGAAAATTTTAACGAAAAATGAATTTTTGATGAATTTTTAAGAAATTTTACCAAATTTGAACGAATTTTGACGAATTTTATAAGAATAAACTCAAATAATGACGAATTTTATTAAATTAACAGTAATTTTGATGGATTTTTGACAAATTAAAACGAATTTTTAAAAAATTTAGCTAAATTTCAACGAATTTTGTCAAATTTCATAAGAATTAATGCAAATAATGACGAATTTTATTAAATTAATAGTAATTTTGACAGATTTTTGACAAATTAAGACGATTTTTACGCAATTTATGAAAAATTTTAATGAATTTTTAACAAATTAAGACGAATTTTTAACAAATTTTACCGAATTTCAATGAATTTCATAGAAATTTATGCAATTTATGACGAATTTTGATAAATTTTTAACAAATTTTGAGGAATTTTATAAAATTAAAGGTAATTTTTAAAAATTTTCAATGAATTAAAGCCAATTTTTAACGAATTTTGTCCAGTTTGAACGAATTTTATATAAATTATTGCATTTAATGATAAATTCTTATGAATTTTTAGAGAATTTTGAAGAATTTTATAAAATTAACGATAATTTTGATGAATTTTTGATAAATAAGACAAATTTCAACTAATTCTATAAAAGTTAACGCAAATTCTAACGAATTTTAAAAAATTATTAACGAATTTTATCAAATTTACGGTAATTTTTATGAATTTTTGACAAATTTTTAACGAATTTTGCCAAATTTCAACGAATTTTATAGAAATACGTGCAAATAATGACGAATATTTAACGAACTCGGACGAATTTTATAAAATTAATGGTAACTTTGATGAATTTTTGACAAATTTTGCCGAGTTTTAATGAATTTCATATAACAAACGATAGTTTTAATGAATTTTTGACAAATTAAGACAAATCTTTAACGAATTTTAACAAATTTTTGACGAATTTAGACGAATTTTTATAAAATAAACGATAATTTTGATGATTCTCTAACAAATTAAGACAAATTTTTAATGAACTTTGCCGAGTTTCAACAAATTTTATAAAAACGACCCCAAATAATGACGAATTTTTAACTAATCTCAATGAATCTTATAAAATTAATGGCAATTTTAATGAATTTTTGACAAATTAAGACAAATTTTTGATGAAATTTCACAATTTTAATCTAAATAAAGTTATTTTTCAATGAAATTCAATAATTTTAAACGAAATTTAGTGATATTTTAAACGAAATTTAAATTTTGAAAATTTTGGTCAAAATTTTACAATTTCAAGCTAAATTAAGTTATTTTTCAATGAAATTCGAAAAAATTTCGATGAAATTAAACGAAATTCAACAATTTTAGATAATTTTACACCAAATTTCGTGAAATTTTGGAAAAAAATCGATGATTTAAAAAAATTTTTGATGAAATTGTACAATTTTAAGATAAATAAAGTTTTTTTTAAATGAAATTCGACAATTTTAAACGAAATTTCGTAAAATTTCAAACGAAATTCGAAAATTTTAAGAAATTTGAGATAAAATTTCACAATTTTTAGCTAAATTAAGTTATTTTTCAATGAAATTCGACAAATTTAAGCGAAATTTCGCGAAATTTTAGATGAAATTTGACGAATTTTGAAAATTTTGGCTTAGATTTCACAATTTCTAAAATTAAGTTTTATTTTAATGAAATTCGAAAAAATTTTGATGAAATTTCGTGAAATTTTAAATAAAATTTGATAACTTTAAAAAATTTCAGAAGAAATTCAACGATTTTAAATGAAATTTCACAATTTTAAGACAAATAAAGTTATTTTTCAATGAAATTCGACAATTTTTGACGGAATTTCGTGAAATTTCAAACGAAATTGGACGAATTTTGAAAATTTTGGTTTAGATTTCACAATTTCTAAAATTAAGTTATTTTTTAATGAAATTCGAAAAAATTTTGATGAAATTAAACGAAATTCCACAGTTTTGTACCAAATTTCGTGAAATTTTGGAAAAAAATCCATGATTTTAAAAAAATTTAAGTGAAATATTACCATTTTAGACTAAATTAAGTCATTTTTTAACAATTTTAATCTAAATTAAGTTGGATTAACTTTAATTCTTAAATAATTTTCCACTTTTTTCATCTTTTTTTAGGTTATAAAAAATTTTTGTCAACTTTGTGAATTTCTTTAATTTTTTTGACAACATTTTAGAATAAAACGGTCTTTTTTATATAAAACTAGAATATTTTAGGATTCATTTAGAAAAAAAATCAAATCAAAATCTTTAAAAATCAATTTTTGACGAATTTTTTAAGAATTAACTCAAATAATGACAAATTTTATCAAATTAACAGTAATTTTGATGGTTTTTTGACAAATTAAGACGAATTTTTAACAAATTTTACCGAATTTCAATGAATTTCATAGAATTTTATGAAATTTATGACGAATTTTGACGAATTTCAATGAATTTCATAGAATTTTATGTAATTTATGACGAATTTCAATGAATTTTCAACCAATTTTGACGTATTTTACGAAATGAACAGTAATTTTGATGGTTTTTAGACAAATTAAGACGATTTTTTAACAAATTTTACCGAATTCCATAGAAATGTATGCAATTTATGACGAATTTTGACGAATTTCTAACAAATTTTGACGAATATCAATGAATTTCATAGAAACTTATGTAATTTATAACGAATTCTGGTGCATTTTTAACGAATTTTAACGTATTTTACGAAATTAACAATAATTTTGATGGTTTTTTGACAAATTAAGACGAATTTTTATCAAATTTTGCCGAATTTTTAACAAATTTTGAAGAATTTTACGAAATTAATAGTAATTTTGATAGTTTTTTGACAAATTAAGACGAATTTTAACAAATTTTACCGAATTTCAATGAATTTCATAGAAATTTATGCAACTTATGACGAATTTTTAACAAATTTTGACGAATTTCAATGAATTTCATAAAAATTTTTGCAAGTTATGACGGATTTTGATGTATTTTAGAAAATTAAGAGTGATTTTGATGTTTTTTTGACAAATTAAAAGAAATTTTTAAGAAATGTTACCAAATTTCAACGAATTTTGACGAATTTTATAAGAATAATCTCAAATAATGACGAATTTTATTAAATTAACAGTAATTTTGATGGATTTTTGACAAACTAAGACGATTTAAAAAAAAAATCAAATCAAAATCATTAAAAATCGATTTTTTATGGATTTTTTAAAAAGTCATTAATTTTTTAACCTAAAAAATTTTTCCCAACTTTGAAAATTTTTTTAAATTTTTTGACAACATTTAGAATAAAACGGTCTTTTTTATATAAAACTAGAATGTTTTAAGTTTCATTTAGAAAAAGAATCAAATCAAAATCTTTAAAAATGAATTTTTGATGAATTTTTAAAATTGATCGATTTTCTAAAGTTAGGTTAGAAATGTCAAAATTTTTTACTAACTGAAAATTTTTTTAATTTTTTTGACAACATTTAGAATAAAACGGTCTTTTTTAATTAAAACTAGAATAATTTAAGTTTCATTTAGAAAAAAAATTAATTCAAAATATTTAAAATTCAATTTTTTATGAATTTTTTTTAAATCATAAAAATTAATTTTCTAACCTAAAAAAATTTTTACCAACTTTGAAAATTTTTTTAAATTTTTTGACAACATTTAGAATAAAACGGTCTTTTTATATAAAACTAGAATGTTTTTAGTTTCATTTAGAAAAAAAATCAGATCAAAATCTTTAAAATTCGATTTTTTATGATTTTTTTTTAAATCATAAAAATTAATTTTCCAACCTAAAAAAATTTTTATTAACTTTGAAAATTTTTTTAATTTTTTTGACAATATTTAGAATAAAACGGTCTTTTTTAAATAAAACTAGAATGTTTTAAGTTTCATTTAGAAAAAAAATCAGATCAAAATCTTTAAAAATCGATTTTTTATGAATTTTTTTAAAATGATTGATTTTTTTAATAATCAAAAATTTTTAACCTAAAAAATTTTTTTACCAACTTTAAAAATTTTTTTAATTTTTTTGATAAAATTTAGAACAAAACGATCTTTTTTATTTAAAACTAGAATGTTTTAAGTTTCATTTAGAAAAAAAATTAAATCAAAATCTTTAAAATTCGATTTTTTATGATTTTTTTTTTTAAATCATAAAAATTAATTTTCTAACCTAAAAAATTTCTTTACCAACTTTAAAAATTTTTTTAATTTTTTTGATAAAATTTAGAACAAAACCGTCTTTTTAAATTAAAATTAGAATGTTTTTAGTTTCATTTAGAAAAAAAATCAGATCAAAATCTTTAAAATTCGATTTTTTATAATTTTTTTAAAAAATCATAAAAATTAATTTTCCAACCTAAAAAATTTTTACCAACTTTGAAAATTTTTTAAATTTTTTTGATAAAATTTAGAATAAAACGGTCTTTTTTATATAAAACTAGAATGTTTTAAGTTTCATTTAGAAAAGAAATCAGATAAAAATCTTTAAAATTCGATTTTTTATGATTTTTTTAAAAAATCATAAAAATTAATTTTCTAACCAAAAAAAATTTTTACCAACTTTGAAAATTTTTTTAATTTTTTTGGTAAAATTTAGAACAAAACGGTCTTTTTAGATAAAAACTAGAATGTTTTTAGTTTCATTTAGAAAAAAAATCAGATCAAAATCTTTAAAAATCGATTTTTAATGAATTTTTTTAAAATGATTGATTTTTTTAATAATCAAAAATTTTTAACCTAAAAAATTTTTTTACCAACTTTAAAATTTTTTTTAATTTTTTTGATAAAATTTAGAACAAAACGATTTTTTTTATTTAAAACTAGAATGTTTTAAGTTTCATTTCGAAAAGAAAAGACCAAAATCTTTAAAATTCGATTTTTTATGAATTTTTTTAAAAATGATTGATTTTTTTAATAATCAAAAATTTTTAACCTAAGAAATTTTTTTACCAACTTTAAAAATTTTTTTAATTTTTTTGATAAAATTTAGAACAAAACGATCTTTTTTATTTAAAACTAGAATGTTTTAAGTTTCATTTAGAAAAAAAATCAAACCGAAATCTTTAAAAATCGATTTTTTATAAATTTTTTTAAAATGATTGATTTTTTTAATAATCAAAAATTTTTAACCTAAAAAATTTTTTTACCAACTTTAAAAATTTTTTTAATTTTTTTGATAAAATTTAGAACAAAACGGTCTTTTTTAAATAAAACTAGAATGTTGTAAGTTTCATTTAGAAAAAAAATCAAATCGAAATCTTTAAAAATCGATTTTTTATGATTTTTTTAAAATTGATCGTTTTTTAAAAGTTAGGTTAAAAATGTAAAAAATTTTTTACCAACTTTGAAATTTGACTATTTTATAATATATCTGTAGATTTTTAATTTAAATACATTTTTTCTTTTTTTTTTTAGAATTAACATTCTTCCAATGTAAAGGTTCCTTCCAATTCTTAACGAACTTAACAAATCTAACTAATTTAGAATTGGTACAATGTTTTATATCAAACCAAGCAATTATAGACTGCCTAGAAAGAAATTCAAACTTAAAAAAATTATTTTTATGTATGTAAACAAATCAAAATAAAAAATTTAATATTCCTAATAAAATTTAATAAAAAAAAATTTTTTAGCCAATAATTCTCATATAATAGCTTCCGATGTTTGCGAAAGCCTAGCAAAGTATAATACAAACCTTGAAGATTTACACCTAGCCGAACGAACAGCCGTCCGATCAAAAGGTTTCCGATCTTTGGGAAGATGCTTCAAATTAAAACGTTTACAAATGGTCGCCGGGTTACACCATTGCGATCCGGAAGATGCTCTTGAACATTTAGCAGCTGGATGTCCTCGCTTAGAAAAGTAAATTAAATTAATTTTATTTTATATCAAAAATAAATAAATAAATATATTTCTTATTTAATGATTTTAGATTAGTTTTATGCGGCTGGAAGAAAATAACGGATGAAAAATTAATACCCATTCTTCATTTATGTACGCAGCTTAGAGAATTGGATTTTAGGGATTGTAACATAACGGTGAAGAGTTGTAGGGAGGCCGCTTTGTCACTGCCACTTTTAAAATACTTGGATGTGTTCAAGTGCCATAGAATAAAAAATAATGAGGTATTTAATTTTAAAAAAATGGTTTTGAATTAAACTACTATTTTTATTTTTAATTCTAATTGATTTTTTTTTTTAATTTAGGTTGTAAAGTTACAACAAGATTTTAAGGATATTATTATAAATAGTAAGAAGACGTAAGACGTTTATTTTTTGAAAAATCTAAAAAATCGATTTTAAAAATTAAAAAATTTATTTGAAATTAAAAAACAATAATAAAATAAAGATTTATTTGTATTATATTGAAGGAGTTAGAGTGAGATTTGTTGGAAGAGAAAAAAATGTTGTGAATAATGTGTTCTGATTTTTTTTTTCTTAATTTAGTTTGTATTTAATTGTCTTTCTAAGTTACTTTGTATCTATATGTATATTTTTAAATAAAAATTAAATTTATATTTATTTATTTAATGTTAGATTGTGTCTCGGAAGGTTTAAAAATGTTAAAATTGTGCCTCGGAAGGTTTAAAAATGTTAATATTATCTTTTTAAAGATCTAAAAATGTATGATTTAACTTTCGAAAGATCTAAAAATGATAAATATTACTCTTCGAAGGGTTAAAACTCAAAAATTTTACTTTCCGAAGAACTAAAATTGATAAATTAGATCTTCCGATCAACCAAAAATGTTAAATTTTACTTTCCAAATAATCAAAAACTTAAAACTGTGTCTCGGAAGGTTTAAAAATGTTAAAATTGTGTCTCGGAAGGTTTAAAAATGTTAAAATGGTGTCTCGGAAGGTTTAAAAATGTTAAAATTGTGTCTCGGAAGGTTTAAAAATGTTAATATTATCTCTCCAAAGGTTTAAAAATGTTAAAATTGTGCCTCCGAAGGTTTAAAAATGTTAAAATTGTGTCTCGGAAGGTTTAAAAATATTAAGATTATGTCTCGGAAGGTTTAAAAATATTAAAATTGTGTCTCGGAAGGTTTAAAAATCTTAATATTATCTTTTTAGAGGTCTAAAAATGTATGATTTGACTTTCGAAAGATCTAAAAATGATAAATATTACCCTTCGAAGGGTTAAAACTCTAAAATTTTACTTTCCGAAGAACTAAAATTGATAAATTAGATCTTCCGATTAACCAAAAATGTTAAATTTTACTTTCCGGATAATCAAAAACTTAAGACTGTGTCTCAGAAGGTTTAAAAATGTTAAAATGGTGTCTTGAAAGGTTTAAAAATATTAAGATTGTGTCTCGGAAGGTTTAAAAATGTTAAAATTGTGTCTCGGAAAGTTTAAAAATGTTAAAATTGTCTCTCCGAAGGTTTAAAAATGTTAAAATTGTGTCTCGGAAGGTTTAAAAATGTTAAGATTGTCTCTCCGAAGGTTTAAAAATATTAAGATTGTCTCTCCGAAGGTTTAAAAATGTCAATATTATCTTTTTAGATGTCTAAAAATGTATGATTTGACTTTCGAAAGATCTAAAAATGATAAATATTACCCTTCGAAGGGTTAAAACTCTAAAATTTTACTTTCCGAAGAACTAAAATTGATAAATTAGATCTTCCGATCAACCAAAAATGTTAAATTTTACTTTCTGGATAATCAAAAACTTAAGACTGTGTCTCGGAAGGTTTAAAAATGTTAAAATGGTGTCTTGAAAGGTTTAAAAATATTAAGATTGTGTCTCGGAAGGTTTAAAAATGTTAAAATTGTGTCTCGGAAGGTTTAAAAATGTTAAAATTGTGCATCGGAAGGTTTAAAAATATTGAAATTGTGTCTCGGAAGGTTTAAAAATGTTAAGATTGTCTCTCGGAAGGTTTAAAAATATTAAAATTATGTCTCGGAAGGTTTAAAAATGTTAAAATTATGTCTCGGAAGGTTTAAAAATGTTAATATTATCTTTTTAGAGGTCTAAAAATGTATGATTTGACTTTCGAAAGATCTAAAAATGATAAATATTACCCTTCGAAGGGTTAAAACTCTAAAATTTTACTTTCCGAAGAACTAAAATTGATAAATTAGATCTTCCGATCAACCAAAAATGTTAAATTTTACTTTCCGGATAATCAAAACTTAAAACTGTGCCTCGAAAGGTTTAAAAATGTTAAAATTGTGTCTCGAAAGGTTTAAAAATGTTAGAATTGTGTCTCGGAAGATTTAAAAATGTTAAAATTGTGTCTCCGAAGGTTTAAAAATGTTAAAATTGTGTCTCGGAAGGTTCAAAAATCTCAATATTATCTTTTTAAGGATCTAAAAATGTATGATTTGACTTTCGAAAGATCTAAAAATGATAAATATTACTCTTCGAAGGGTTAAAACTCTAAAATTTTACTTTCCGAAGAACTAAAATTGATAAATTAGATCTTCCGATCAACCAAAAATGTTAAATTTTACCTTCCGAATAATCAAAACTTAAAACTGTGTCTCGGAAGGTTTAAAAATGTTAAAATTGTGTCTCGGAAGGTTTAAAAATGTTAAAATTGTGTCTCGGAAGGTTTAAAAATGTTAAAATTGTGTCTCGAAAGCTTTAAAAATATTAAGATTGTCTCTCGGAAGGTTTAAAAATGTTAAAATTGTGTCTCGGAAGGTTTAAAAATGTTAATATTATCTTTTTAGAGGTCTAAAAATGTATGATTTGACTTTCGAAAGATCTAAAAATGATAAATATTACCCTTCGAAGGGTTAAAACTCTAAAATTTTACTTTCCGAAGAACTAAAATTGATAAATTAGATCTTCCGATCAACCAAAAATGTTAAATTTTACCTTCCGGATAATCAAAACTTAAAACTGTGTCTCGGAAGGTTTAAAAATGTTAAAATTATGCATCGGAAGGTTTAAAAATATTAAAATTATGTCTCGGAAAGTTTAAAAATGTTAAAATTGTCTCTCCAAAGGTTTAAAAATGTTAAAATTGTGTCTCGGAAGGTTTAAAAATGTTAAGATTGTCTCTCCGAAGGTTTAAAAATATTAAGATTGTCTCTCCGAAGGTTTAAAAATCTTAATATTATCTTTTTAGAGATCTAAAAATGTATGATTTGACTTTCAAAAGATCTAAAAATGATAAATATTACCCTTCGAAGGGTTAAAACTCTAAAATTTTACTTTCCGAAGAACTAAAATTGATAAATTAGATCTTCCGATCAACCAAAAATGTTAAATTTTACTTTCCGGATAATCAAAAACTTAAAACTGTGTCTCGGAAGGTTTATAAATGTTAAAACTGTGTTTCGGAAGGTTTAAAAATATTAAAATTGTGCATCGGAAGGTTTAAAAATATTAAAATTGTGCATCGGAAGATTAAAAAATGTTAAAATTGTGCATTGGAAGGTTTAAAAATGTTAGAATTGTGTCTCGGAAGGTTTAAAAATCTTAATATTATCTTTTTAGAGATCTAAAAATGTATGATTTAACTTTCGAAAGATCTAAAAATGATAAATATTACTCTTCGAAGGGTTAAAACTCTAAAATTTTACTTTCCGAAGAACTAAAATTGATAAATTAGGTCTTCCGATCAACCAAAAATGTTAAATTTTACTTTCCAGATAATCAAAACTTAAAACTGTGTCTTGGAAGGTTTAAAAATGTTAAAATTGTGTCTCGGAAGGTTTAAAAATGTTAAAATTGTGTCTCGGAAGGTTTAAAAATATTAAGATTATGTCTCGGAAGGTTTAAAAATATTAAAATTGTGTCTCGGAAGGTTTAAAAATCTTAATATTATCTTTTTAGAGATCTAAAAATGTTTGATTTGACTTTCGAAAGATCTAAAAATGATAAATATTACTCTTCGAAGGGTTAAAACTCTAAAATTTTACTTTCCGAAGAACTAAAATTAATAAATTAGATCTTCCGATCAACCAAAAATGTTAAATTTTACTTTCCGGATAATCAAAACTTAAAACTGTGTCTCGGAAGGTTTAAAAATGTTAAAATTGTTTCTCGAAAGGTTTAAAAATATTAAAATTGTGCTTCGGAAGGTTTAAAAATGTTAAGATTGTCTCTCCGAAGGTTTAAAAATATTAAAATTGTGCCTCGGAAGGTTTAAAAATCTTAATATTATCTTTTTAGAGATCTAAAAATGTATGATTTGACTTTCGAAAGATGTAAAAATGATAAATATTACCCTTTGAAGGGTTAAAACACTAAAATTTTACTTTCCGAAGAACTAAAATTAATAAATTAGATCTTCCGATCAACCAAAAATGTTAAATTTTACTTTCCGGATAATCAAAACTTAAAACTGTGTCTCGGAAGGTTTAAAAATGTTAAGATTGTGTCTCGGAAGGTTTAAAAATATTAAAATTGTGTCTCGGAAGGTTTAAAAATATTAAAATTGTCTCTCCGAAGGTTTAAAAATGTTAAAATTATGCCTCGGAAGGTTTAAAAATGTTAAAATTATGTCTCGGAAGGTTTAAAAATCTTAATATTATCTTTTTAGAGATCTAAAAATGTATGATTTGACTTTCGAAAGATCTAAAAATGATAAATATTACCCTTCGAAGGGTTAAAACTCTAAAATTTTACTTTCCGAAGAACTAAAATTAATAAATTAGATCTTCCAATCAACCAAAAATGTTAAATTTTACTTTCCGGATAATCAAAAACTTAAAACTGTGTCTCGGAAGGTTTAAAAATGTTAAAATTGTGTGTCGGAAGGTTTAAAAATGTTAATATTATCTTTTTAGATATCTAAAAATAATGATTTCCCAAATCTTTACAATTTATGGCGTCCTTATCAGCTTCAACCGGCCTTCCAATAGTGCAGTTTCAGCATCAAAATCGTCGGATCGAAATTTAGCGAAGCAGTTTTAGAACTGGCGTACTGTCAACACCTTCTCCATACACGTCGGTCAATTTCTTTCTGGCTTGAAGAGCATTTTTACCCTTTCTGTAATAAAACAATAAGATATATTGAAAATGCTGCTTTTATCTATATTGAAAAGGACACCAATCAAAAACAAAAATTTTTTCACATTAAGTATTAAAAAGTTGGGTTCAAAAAAATACAATTAAATCCTTTTTCGGGAAAAAAAAACGAAATTACTTTCCGAACAACCCAATAAATCTAAAAGATAAAATGTAGAAACAGGTTTGTAAGTGAAGTGTTCCAAATTTTTATTTGAAAAAAATCCATATTTTAACCGTGTGAGTGTTAAGAAGAGAAACACGCATGGTTTTTGTCGATTTACTTTACGGTTACCAGCCCATTTTACGTAAAAGTAAAAGAACGATACAGCTGGTAAAAGAACGAATTTTAATTTCAATCAAACATTTGGATGAAATTTGGAATTCAATAAACTCGATAAAATTTAACAAAATCTCTAAAAAACATCAGTTTTTCAATTGAAATTTTTGTTATTCAACTCAAATTATTAACATTTTAAAAACTAAAAATTAAAAAATTATGAAAATTCTTAAATATTCTTAAAAAATATTAAAAATCCTCTAATTTGATACCAAACACGACTATATTTCGATTAAAAACAAGAAAGTTAGGTTAAAATTTAAGAATTCTCAAGATGGCCGATTATCAATTCTTTTTATGATAAAAATTCTTAAATATTCTTAAAGTTTATTTAAAGCTGATTAGAAATCCTTTAATTTGATACCAAACACGACTATATTCGGATAAAAAACAAAAAAGTTAGGTTAGTTTAAAAAATTTCAAGATGGCCGAATTCCGGTTGGCATTAAAATTAAAAATTTTGATAATTTTTAATTTTTGATCATAGATATATCGTGTTTGTACTTAAATGAAAGGAAATTAAATTTTCTAACGATTTACGATAAAACTTTAAAGATAGCCGACTTCCGGTTGTTTAAAAAATGAAAAATTTCGATAACTTTCGATCTATTAAAGTTAGATATGCCGTGTTTATACTCTAATTAAAGGAAATTTAATTTCTTATTGATTTTTAATAAAAAATTATTTCTAAAATTATTTTTGAATTTTATTTTTTTTTTGTCTTTTTTTAGAAATTTCTTAAAATTTTTGATATTTCTTTGAAAATTTTAATATTATTTTTGAAAATTTGACATTATTTTAGAAAATCTTAACATTCGTCTTGAAAATTTATATTATTTTTCAAAATTTGCCATTTTCAAAAATTTTGACATGTTTTTTTTTGAAAAATTTAAAATTTTTATTAAAAATACTTAAAGCGGATTAAAAATCCTTTAATTTGATACCAAACATGACTATATTCGGATAAAAAACAAAAAAGTTAGGTTAGTTTAAAAATTTTCAAGATGGCTGACTTCCGATTGTCATTAAAATTAAAAATTTCGATAACTTTTTTATTTTTAATCGTAGATAGGTTGTGTTTGTACTCAAATTAAAGGATTTTTAATTTCTCATCGATTTTTAATAAAAATTTCATTCTAAAATTATTTTTGATGTTTCATTTTTGAAAACTTAAAATTTTTTTTTATATATTTTTAACATTTTTGTTTTCTTTAAGAAATTTTTTAAAGTTTTTGATATTTCTCCGAAAATTTTGATATTACTTTGGAAAATTTGACATTATTTTTTTAAATTTTAAGATTTTTTAAAAAAATTTTGACATTTTTTAAAAAAAATTTTAACATTTTTTAAAAAAATTTTGACATTTTTTAAAAAAATTTTGACATTTTTCAAAAAAATTTGACATTTTTTAAAAAAAATTTGACATTTTTTAAAAAAATTTTGACATTTTTTAAAAAAATGTTGACATTTTTTTAAAAAATTTTAACATTTTTTAAAAAATTTTTGACATTTTTTAAAAAAATTTTGACATTTTTTAAAAAAATTGATATTTTTTGAAAAATTTTGACATTTTTTAAAAAAATTGACATTTTAAAAAAAAAATTTGACATTTTTAAAAAAAATTTTAACATTTTCTTTTTGAAAATTTTGACATTTTTTGAAAAATTTTGACATTTTTTAAAAAAATTGACATTTTTAAAAAAAATTATGACATTTTTAAAAAAAATTTTAACATTTTTCTTTTGAAAATTTTGACATTTTTTGAAAAATTTTGACATTTTTTAAAAAAAATGACATTTTTAAAAAAAATTTTGACGTTTTTAAAAAAAAATTTAACATTTTTTTTTGAAAATTTTGACATTTTTTAAAAAAATTTTGACATTTTTTAAAAAAATTGACATTTTTAAAAAAAAATTTGACATTTTTAAAAAAAAATTTAACATTTTTTTTTGAAAATTTTGACATTTTTTAAAAAAATTTTGACATTTTTTAAAAAAATTGACATTAAAAAAAAAAAATTTGACATATTTAAAAAAAAATTTAACATTTTTTTTGAAAATTTTGACATTTTTTAAAAAATTGACATTTTTTAAAAAAATTTTGACATTTTTTAAAAAATTGACATTTTTAAAAAAAATTTTGACATTTTAAAAAAAATTGACATTTTTAAAAAAAAATTTGACATTTTAAAAAAAAATTTAACATTTTTTTTTTTAAATTTTGACATTTTTTAAAAAAATTTTGACATTTTTTAAAAAATTGACATTTTTTAAAAAAATTTTGACATTAAAAAAAAAAATTTTAACATTTTTTTTTTTGAAAATTTTGACATTTTTTGAAAAATTTTCAATTCTTATTAAAAATTCTTTTTATTAGATAAAATAATAAAGTTCTAATGAACCAGTTATGTGAAAAACCTGTATATTTAATATATCACATGTAGATTTGAAAACGTATTGTGTATATTTTTTGATCGTTTGGAATAATATTGACTGCTATAAATCACCTAATTTCGAAAGTACATTTCAAAATAATCCAAACAAAACTCTCCTAACCTCTTAAATAAAACGAACATTCGGCTTTAGCGTGTTTAGAAAGCACCCGGCCAAAACTACATTCGTTACTGTCAAACGATTGTCAAATACGTGAGCTTTAACAAGAAGTTCCAGTTTGAAGAAAACGACGCTCGCAAGAAATGTCCGGTTCGACCTACGTTCCCAAACCCGAACCTTCGATCCGTTAATCACCGTATTTTTTCGTCTCGAAAAACGAATCCGTCCGTCAGCGTTCGTCGTTATTTTCTGCCGCGTTTCTTTGTAGGCGCGCCGAAAAACAAAACGACCCCCGTAGGCAGCCCGCGGCGTCGCTAAAGACTTTAATTTTAGCCTCACTTCGGAGGCTGGCGAACGGCGGCAAGTCGGAGTTAGTTCGGCGTACGAAACCACACGGTTGAGATCTCTCTCTCTCCACCTATAAACAGAATTCTCGATTAGATCGGTTGAAAAGTAAAAAAGCGGGGAATACACGGACGTAAATTAAGAGGAAAAAAAAATAAAGTGGGCGAGATCGCGCGTTTAAGTGTCGAAATAATCAGAATAGCGCCCCCTTAAAATGGCGGACACCGTCGAGGAGACGTACGAAGAGACGGAGACCGAGGTCAGGCGGAAGATCGTCCGCAAGAGCCTCCGGATTCAAGAAGTAAGTCGCCGGAAAAACGTTACACGCTTTGCATAACGTCCCGTGACGGTTCGGATACAGAAATAGATCGTGTGAGGCTTTTGGCGCCTCAAAAATCGTTCGTGGAAAACAACTTGAGTGAAATTTTATTTCAATTAAATTCACTTACGACTCCCACAATCGGTTCAATTAATAGGGTGGTTTTCTTTCTTTGAAAATAAGTTAAAACTAAATTTGAAATTAAATTTCAAACTAAATTTGAAACTAGATTTGAAACTAAATTTGAATCCTAGTTTGAAACCCAGCTTAAACACCGTTTGTTTGTTCTATTCGCCTTTCTTACGTCATTCGTCTATGATACAATACTTGTAACACCTACATATTTTTAACTTTAAATTTTTTTTAAAGTTCTAAAACATTCTAAACGTGTTGAGTAAAATATCTTTTTGATTAAACTATTTTAAGAATACAAATGTAGAGTACAATATTAGAGTACAGTTAATTACTTCAGTGTGAACGAGCATTAAAGACATTCTTGAATCAAATTTTAAAAATAAATTAATTTTAAGTTCAAAGATTATTTGTTTGACTTTAAATAAATACTTTTTTATTTTTCGGATAATCTAACTATTCGTTCTAAGAATGCATTTTGTCTTAAAAGATAACAGATTAGTTGTAACTTCTAATTCTTCCGGTTGTCATTAAAATAAAAAATTTCGACAACTTTCGATCTATTAAAGTTAGATAAGTTTCTTTTAAGTATTAAGTTCCTTTCTAAATAAAAATATAGATAAGTTTTCACTTAAAATTTTCATGTTAAACTCTAATCAATAAAATTTAAAAAAAATTCTTAAATATTCTTAAAATTCATTAAAAATGCTTTAACTTGAGTACAAACACGACATATCTACGATTAAAAATAAAAAAGTTAGGTTAATTTTTAAATTTTCAAGATGGCGGTTTTAAAAAAATAAAGTTTTTATTAAAAATTCTTAAAGCTGATTAGAAATCCTTTAATTTGATACCAAACACGACTATATTCGGATAAAAAATAAAAAGGTTAGGTTAGTTTAAAAAAATTCAAGATGGCCGACTTCCGGTTGTCATTAAAATTAAAAATTTCGATAACTTTTTTATTTTTAATCGTAGATAGGTCGTGTTTATACTCAAATTAAAGGAAATTTAATTTCCCATTGATTTTTAATAAAAAATTCGTTCTAAAATTATTTTTGACATTTTATTTTTTAAGATATTCGTCTTTTTCTAGAAATTTCTTGAAATTTTTTATATTTCTTTGAAAATTTTAATATTATTTTTGAAAATTTTACATTATTTTAGAAAATTTGACATTCGTTTTGAAAATTTGACATTATTTTAGAAAATTTTAACATTCGTTTTAAAAATTTATATTATTTTTCAAAATTTGACATTTTCAAAAATTTTGACATGTTTTTTTTTTAAATTTAAAATTTTATTAAAAATTATTAAAGCTGATTAAAAATCCTTTAATTTGATACCAAATATGACTATATTCCGATAAAAAATAAAAAAGTTAGGTTAATTTTTAAATTTTCAAGATGGCGGTTTAAAAAAAAGTTTTTATTAAAAATTCTTAAAGCTGATTAAAAATCCTTTAATTTGATACCAAACACGACTACATTCGCATAAAAAATAAAAGAGTTAGGTTAGTTTAAAAAAACTCAAGATGGCCGACTTCCGGTTGTCATTAAAATTAAAAATTTCGATAACTTTTGATCTATTAAAGTTAGATAGGTCGTGTTTGTACTCAAATTAAGGGAAATTTAATTTCCCAACGATTTTTAATAAAAATTTCATTCCAAAACAATTTTTGACATTGTTTCTTGAAATATTTAACTTTTTTTTTCAAATTCTTAGTTTTATTTTTAACACTTTTATCATTTTTAGAATTTTTTTGAAATTTTTGATATTTCTTTGAAAACTTTGACATTTTTTTTGAAAATTTTAACGTTATTTTTGAAAGAATTGATTTAATTTTGGAAAAAATTGAAATTTTTATTAAAAATTCTTAAAGCTGATTAAAAATCCTTTAATTTGATACCAAACACGACTATATTCGGATAAAAAATAAAAAAGTTAGGTTAGTTTAAAAATTCAAAATGGCCGACTTCCGGTTATCATTAAAATTAAAAATTTCGATAATTTTTTATTTTTGATCGTAAATATGTCATGTTTGTACTCAAATTAAAGGAAATTTAATTTCCCATCGATTTTTAATAAAAAATTCGTTCTAAAATTATTTTTGACATTTTATTTTTAAGATTTTTGTCTTTTTCTAGAAATTTCTTGAAATGTTTGATATTTCTTTGAAAATTTTAATATTATTTTTGAAGATTTTACATTATTTTAGAAAATTTGACATTCGTTTTGAAAATTTGACATTATTTTAGAAAATTTTAACATTCGTTTTAAAAATTTATATTATTTTTCAAAATTTGACATTTTCAAAAATTTTGACATGTTTTTTTTTTAAATTTAAAATTTTATTAAAAATTATTAAAGCTGATTAAAAATCCTTTAATTTGATACCAAATATGACTATATTCCGATAAAAAATAAAGAAGTTAGGTTAGTTTAAAAATTTTCAAGATGGCCGACTTCCGGTTGTCATTAAAATTAAAAATTTCGATAACTTTTTTATTTTTAATCGTAGACAGGTCGTGTTTGTACTCAAATTAAAGGAAATTTAATTTTCTATCGATTTTTAATAAAAATTTCATTCTATAATTATTTTTGACATTTCTCTTTTTTTTAATTTTTAAGATTTCTTTTGAAATTTTTGATTTTTTCTAAAATTCTTAAAATTTCTGTCTTTTTTTTTACTTTCTTCAAGATTTGGATATTTCTTTAAAAATTTTGACATTATTTTTGCAAATGTTACATTTTATGTAATAAAATTTAGATATTCTACTAAAAATTCTTAAAGCTTATTAAAAATCCTTTAATTTGATACCAAACATGATTATATTCGGATAAAAAACAAAAAAGTTAGGTTAATTCAAAAAAATTCAAGATGGCCGATTTCCGGTTGTCATTAAAATTAAAAATTTCGATAACTATTTTATTTTTTATCCGAATATAGTCGTGTTTGTACTCAAATTAAAGGAAATTTAATTTCCTATCGATTTTTAATAAAAAATTTTCTTTTAAAATTATTTTTGAAATTTTTTTCTTTTTGAAATTGTCAACATTTTTTTGAAATGTTTAACATTTTTGTTTTTTTAGAAATTTCTTCAAGTTTTTAATATTTACTTAAGAATTTTAACTTATTTTTTGAACAATTTTTCAATAAAATTGAAAAATTTGACGTTATTTAAAAAGAAAAAAATTTTTTTTTGAAAATATTAAAAAATTAATCAAAAATTCTTAAAGTTCATTAAGAATGCTTTAATTTGAGTACAAACACGACCTATCTACGATTTAAAATAAAAAAAGTTAGGTTAAGTTTTAAATTTTCAAGATGGCGGTTTAAAAAAAATAAAGTTTTTATTAAAAATTCTTAAAGCTGATTAAAAATCCTTTAATTTGATACCAAACACGACTATATTCGAATAAAAAATAAAAAAGTTAGGTTAGTTTAAAAAAATTTAAGATGGCCGATTTCCGGTTGTCATTAAAATTAAAGATTTCGATAATTTTTGATTTTTAATCGTAGATAGGTCGTGTTTGTACTCAAATTAAAGGAAATTTAATTTCCTATGGATTTTTAATAAAAAATTCGTTCTAAAATTATTTTTGACATTTTATTTTTAAGATTTTTGTCTTTTTCTAGAAATTTCTTGATATTTTTGATATTTCTTTAAAAATTTTAATATTATTTTTGAAAATTTTACATTATTTTAGAAAATTTGACATTCGTTTTCAAAACTTGACATTATTTTAGAAAATTTTAATATTCGTTTTGAAAATTTATATTATTTTTCAAAATGTGACATTTTCAAAAATTTTGACATATTTTTTTTTGAAAAATTTCAAATTTTATTAAAAATTATTAAAGCTGATTAAAAATCCTTTAATTTGATATCAAATATGACTATATTCGGATAAAAAATAAAAAAGTTAGGTTACTTTTAAAATTTTCAAGATGGCCGACTTCCGGTTGTCATTTAAATTAAAAATTTCGATAACTTCTTTATTTTTAACCGTAGATATATTGTGTTTGTACTCAAATTAAAGGAAATTTAATTTCCCGTCGATTTTTAATAAAAATTTCGTTCTAAAATTATTTTTGACATTTCATTTTTGAAATTTTTTAATTTTTTTAACTTTTTTTTTATATATTTTTAACATTTTTGTTTTTTTTTAAGAATTTTTTTAAAGTTTTTGATATTCCTTCGAAAATTTTGATATTACTTTGGAAAATTTGACATTTTTTTTAAATTTTTTTAAAAAATTTCGACATTTTTTAAAAAAATTTTGACATTTTTTTTTGAAAATTTTCAATTTTTATTAAAAATTCTGTAATAGATAAAATAATAAAGTTCTAATGAATAAAATTCTACTTTACGTTTGAGTAATTTCTTATTTAGAAGGAGACCACATGACTTTGTATTTGCCGATTTTGATTTAAATTAGTTCCAATCGATAGATGTTAGTATATAGTACAAACGTGTGAAATATTAGGACGTACTATTAAGTGATTTGCAAGTAAATCGCGATTTAAGACCATACCGCTTTATGTCACTGGTTAGCCACTCTCCTCCGAGTCCGGCCCTGGTTCGTTTTAATTAATTTAAGTTAAAAAAATAAAAACGAAAAAGTGTGTCAAATTGTTTTCAAAACATATAACAATAAAATATTAGAGAAAATAAAGTGAAAAAAAATCCAACCATCTTGTTTCGTATGTGGAAGTCGGTTCGTGGTGAGCCAACAAGGGACGGGTTCGGAATGAATAAAATACAAGTTTCATTCAAGTATTTTCAACACTTGAACAATTATGTTGGCGACAAATTGACAAATATTGTTCTTCAGGTTGATTCAAAATCTTGAGACGATTATTGCAAATAATGAACATGAAATTTAGATTACAACAAATAAACCCTATTTACTTAATTTCCATTTTATTTGCAAATTATGATTTCTAGAAAGTTGTAATAAACAACTTTATGGTTTAAAACAGCTATAAACTTATTTACGAGAGTGTGTCAACGGTCAACAAAAACAGGATGTATGCACTCAACTAAATTAGATATTAGCGTAAACTTATTGCTTTAGAAGTTAAATTTCAAATACCACTTAAAAAAGCTGTAGTTTACTTATATAATAACTCAATCTCTCATCGAATCTTTTTTCATCATCACACCACGTTTTAACGTCAGAAGTACATTTTGTGAGTCGTTCATTGCAAAGGTGTTGATAACATTTAATAACATATTAAAGTGTGTTTCAAAATCCCCAATATTGCTTTAGCTTTGACAGAAAATATGTCCTTTGGTTGATTTAATTTATTTTTTTCAAATACAATTACACAATGGAGATCAAAAAGAAATCCTTACTGAAGTTATTAATAAATGTGTAACATTCGAGCGGCTTGTATGGCAGTGTTTAACCACTCCCACTAAACACCGTTTTTAGATCAGGTGGCACATTCGCGGACGATGTTAGTTCGAACCTCTCAATTTGTTCCAACCTAATTTTCTTTTCGTAATTTTAATTTAATATTTCACTTTAATTATAAGTAAAATTTTAATCCTAGTTTTGCCAACCCTTAAAATGTATTTCGACGAGGTTTGCCCACCCTTAAAGTCCGTTTGAGAAATAGAGGGTTTACTTATCCTTGAATTTGGTTTCTAGAAAGTTTGACAACCTTTGAAATGTCCCTCAATAAGGTTTGTCAACCCCTAAAATCTCGCTCGAAGAGGTTTTCCCACCCCTGAAGACCGTTTGAGAAATAGAAGATTTACTTATCCTTGAATTTGGTTTCTAGAAAGTTTGACAACCCCTGAAATGTCCCTCAACAAGGTTTGTCAACCCCCACAATCTCCCTCGAAAAGGTTTGCCCACCCCTGAAATTCCATTTTTCTTTTTTTGGGGTTTGTCCACCCCTGATAGTCGAGTATCACGTCTTTATCAATGAAATTTTAGCTAGTTATTAATAAATGTATAAAATTCGTATAAAATTCGAGCGATTTATATGAAATTGTTTGGCCACTCCCATTAAGCACCACCTTTGAATCAGATGGCACTCACTAAGTAGGTGTAATCATATAAAGAAAATACTTTTTAAAGATAGACTTTGAAGTAAGTGAACTAATTAAAAACAAATCGGAAAATGTACTGAAATTAGATTTGAAATCGTTGAATGAAAATCAAAAACAGGTTTCAAGTACGCGATATTAAAGACGTCGGTGGTCGGATATCGGACCGCCGCCAAAAATAAAACGCTGACGTAGTCTTTTTCCCTGCGCAATCCCGTTAGAATAAATAGGAAGGTCGAGCGAATTCGGCGATTTGTACACAACACAAAAACGACTACCCAACCGTACTCTAAAGAACGGTTTTAAAGACGAAAATCGAATTCGTTTAACTGACGTTTTGAGGTTGCTGCAACAACAAATCGGATCGGATAAACATTTTTAAACGTAACTCCGTCGTCGGACGGGAAAAAACGAAATTTTTGGCAGGCGTACAAATGTCCGAAACGTCGCTCCCGTTTGTTGCACCGAAGTTTTTTTTTTCTTTTCGAACATTGAGATTTTTTATTTTAATACCGACCGTCGGAAAAAATAAGAATGGAAAAATAAAGTTGGGAGGAAAATAATGAATTAAATATCTAAAAATAGTGGACCTTTTGGTTGAAAATAAATTTGCGAACTCGTGTTCTCGGAGAGAAATTGAAACGTTTAGCGCCAAAGGCAGCTGCGGGGCAATTTTCCAGAATAGTTAAGGCCATATTGTACTTTTTATATTTTACACGACTTAATCAAAAGAAGTGTTTTTTGTTTTCTTGCCAAATATGTTAATCTGATCCAAATCCTCATCATTTACAATATGCATGTAGAAGTTTTAGTCGTAGTTTAACTTTTTGAAAATTGTGTAGTTATTTCTAATTATTTCACTTATTTTTTTCATTTCTTGGAAAATTTTTAATTTTTGACATTTCTTGGAAAATTTTTTCATTTCTTGGAAAGTTTCTAATTTTTGACATTTCTTGAAAATTTTATACATTTTTGACATTTTTTTAAGTTTTTGATATTTTTGACAATTTTTGACATTTCGCGGAATTTTTTCATTTTTTGGAAAGTTTTGACATTTCTTGGAAAGTTTTGAAATTGTTGACAATTTTCTTAATTTTTGACATTCCTTGAAAATTTGATACATTTTTGACATTTTTTTAAGGTTTTGATATTTTTGATATTTTTTGAAAAATTTTTAATTTTTGACATTTCTTGGAAAATTTTTAATTTTTGACTTTTTTTGGAAAGTTTTGATATTTCTTGGAAAATCTTGAAATTGTTGATATTTTTTTTAATTTTTGACATTTCTTGAAATTTTTTTGACATTTCTTGAAAAATTTTTTCATTTCTTGGAAAATTTTTTCATTTCTTGGAAAATTTTTTTCCTTTCTCGGAAAATTGTTAATTTTTGACATTTCTTGGAAAATTTTTTCATATCTTGGAAAATTTTTAATTTTTTCATTTCTTGGAAAATTTTTAATTTTTGACTTTTTTTGGAAAGTTTTGATATTTATTGGAAAATTTTGATATTTATTGGAAAATTTTGAAATTGTTGATAATTTTTTTAATTTTTGACATTTCTTGAAAATTTTTTTCATTTCTTGGAAAATTTTTAATTTTTGACTTTTTTTGGAAAGTTTTGATATTTCTTGGAAAATTTTGAAATTGTTGATAGTTTTTTTAATTTTTGACATTTCTTGAAAAATTTTTTCATTTCTTGGAAAATTTTTAATTTTTGACATTTCTTGGAAAATTTTTAATTTTTGACTTTTTTTGGAAAGTTTTGATATTTCTTGGAAAATTTTGAAATTGTTGATAATTTTTTTAATTTTTGACATTTCTTGGAAAATTTTTAATTTTTGACTTTTTTTGGAAAGTTTTGATATTTCTTGAAAAATTTTTAATTTTTGACATTTCTTGGAAAATTTTTTCATTTCTTGGAAAATTTTTAATTTTTTCATTTCTTGGAAAATTTTTAATTTTTGACATTTCTTGGAAAATTTTTAATTTTTGACAATTCTTGGAAAATTTTTAATTTTTGACATTTCTTGGAAAATTTTTAATTTTTGACTTTTTTTGGAAAGTTTTGATATTTCTTGGAAAATTTTGAAATTGTTGATAATTTTTTTAATTTTTGACATTTCTTGAAAAATTTTTTCATTTCTTGGAAAATTTTTAATTTTTGACATTTCTTGGAAAATTTTTAATTTTTCATTTCTTGGAAAATTTTTAATTTTTCATTTCTTGGAAAATTTTTAATTTTTCATTTCTTGGAAAATTTTTAATTTTTCATTTCTTGGAAAATTTTTAATTTTTCATTTCTTGGAAAATTTTTAATTTTTCATTTCTTGAAAAATTTTAAATTTTTTCATTTCTTGGAAAATTTTTTCATTTCTCGGAAAATTTTTAATTCTTGACATTTCTTGGAAAATTTTTAATTTTTTCATTTCTTGGAAAATTTTTAATTTTTGACATTTCTTGGAAAATTTTTAATTTTTGACTTTTTTTGGAAAGTTTTGATATTTCTTGAAAAATTTTTTCATTTCTTGGAAAATTTTTAATTTTTGACATTTCTTGGAAAATTTTTTCATTTCTTGGAAAATTTTTAATTTTTTCATTTCTTGGAAAATTTTTAATTTTTGACATTTCTTGAAAAATTTTTAATTTTTGACATTTCTTGGAAAATTTTTTCATTTCTTGAAAAAATTTTAATTTTTGACTTTTTTTGGAAAGTTTTGACATTTCTTAAAAATTTTATGTATTTTTGACATTTTCTTAAGTGTTTGATATTTTTGACATTTCGTGGAATTTTTTCATTTCTTAGAAAATTTTGAATAAGTTTTGACATTTTTTCGATAGTTTTGACGTTTCTTGGAAAGTTTTGAAATTGTTGACAATTTTCTTAATTTTTGACATTTCTTGAAAATTTTATACATTTTTGCCATTTTTTTAAGTTTTTGGTATTTTTGACAATTTTTGACATTTCGTGGAAAGTTTTGATATTTTTGACAATTTTCTTAATTTTTATATTTCTGACAATTTTCGACATTTCTTGGAAAGCTTTGAAATTTTTGACATTTCATGAAAATTTTATACATTTTTGACATTTTTTTAAGTTTTTGATATTTTTGACAATTTTTGACATTTCGTGGAATTTTTTCATTTCTTGGAAAATTTTTAATTTTTGACATTTCTTGAAATGTTTTGAAATTTTTAACATTTTATGAAATTCTTTTAAATCTTTGACAGTTTCTTTGTTGTTGACAATTTTTGACATTTCATGAAAATTTTATAAATTTTTAGCATTTCTTGCAGAATTTTGAAATTGTTGACAATTTTTGATATTTTATGAAATTCTTTCAAACTTTTGACATTTCTACTTTTGACAACATTTTTAGTTGTTGACAATTTTTGACATTTAATGAAAATTTTATAAATTTTTGATAAATTGTTGCATTTCTTGAACATTTTTTAAGGTTTTTGACATTTTTGAAATTTTTGACAGCTTTTAAATTTTTTGATAATTAAAATTTTTTTTGACATTTCTTGACAATTTTTTACCTTTTCTTGGAAAGTGTTGAAATTGCTGACAACTTTTCTAATTTTTAACGTTTCATCCAAATTTTTAAAATTTTTGACATTTCTTGGAATGTTTTGACATTTTTGACAGTTTTCTTAATTTTTTATATTTCTGACAATTTTCGACATTTCTTGGAATATTTTGACATTTTTGACAATTTTTTTACTTTTTATATTTTTGACAATTCTTGACTTTTTTTTGGAAATTTTTGAATATTTTTTTACTTTATATGTTTTTGACAATTTTTGATTTTTTTTTTGGACATTTTTAACAATTTTTTTTTAATTTTTGATGTTTGACAATTTTTTACTTTTATATTTTTGACAATTCTTGACTTTTTTTGGAAATTTTTGAATATTTTTTTACTTTATATGTTTTTGACAATTTTTGACTTTTTTTTGGACATTTTTGACATTTTTTTTTTTAATTTTTGATGTTTGACAATTTTTTACTTTTTATATTTTTGACAATTCTTGACTTTTTTTGGAAATTTTTGAATATTTTTTTACTTTATATGTTTTTGACAATTTTTGACTTTTTTTGGACATTTTTGACAATTTTTTTTTTAATTTTTGATGTTTGACAATTTTTTACTTTTTATATTTTTGACAATTCTTGACTTTTTTTGGAAATTTTTGAATATTTTTTTACTTTATATGTTTTTGACAATTTTTTTTTAATTTTTGATGTTTGACAATTTTTTTAATTTCTTGGATATTTTTTTAAAATTTTAACATTTTTGACAGTTTTTGACAATTAAATTTTTTTTTTCACATTTCTTGGAATTTTTTGCAATTTTCTAATTTTTGATATTTTTGACATTTCTCGGACATTTCTTTTTACATTTTTGACAATTTTTAATTTTTGACATTTTTTTAAGTTTTTGATATTTTTGACAATTTTTGACATTTCGTGGAATTTTTTCATTTCTTGGAAAATTTTTAATTTTTCACATTTTTCGGAAAGTTTTGAAATTTTTGACAATTTTCTTACTTTTTATGTTTTTGACAATTTTAACTGGACATTTTTTGGAAGTTTTTGACATTTTTTAAAATTTTTCATAGTTTTGACATTTCATGAAAATATTTGACATCTCTTAGAAATTTTTTAATCTTTGGTATTTTTAACATTTCTTGGAAACTTTTGATAATTTTTAAAATTTTTGACGTTTTTGAAAATTATTGACATTTCTTGGAAATTAACCACTTCGATACGGACGTCGACTATAGTCGACGGCCACAGACGACCCCAATCAGACGAACGTCGACTATAATCGACGGTTACAAATGACCCCAAATATGAATGCGGGCTGTGCGAAACGTTTCGCGGCCGATAGGCGCCGTACCGAAGTGGTTAAAAAATTTTTTTACCATTTCTTTAATTTTAGAAATGTTTGACTATAGTCGACGGAAACAAATCCGCACACAGCCCAGCGTCGTCTATAGTCGACGGCTATGCCAATGCGTACGGACGAAGAATGCCGGCTGTTAACAACGTTTTGTGGCCGATAGGCGTCGTCCGAAGTGGTTAAATGGTAGTTGATAGACAAAAATTCTAAAAAAAATCAAATTTAATAACCTTTTTCATAACTCAACATCTTAAAATGAGTAAAATCCAGATGTAATATGTTGTAACATTGACTTAAAATCCATCCACCCAATTTCTAAACTCACCTACTTCCACCATTGTTCGTCGAAAACAATAAAAAAAACTTTCGAAATCCGTATTATAGTAGCGTTTTAACGGTCGAATGTAGACATCAATCGTCGAGTTAAACGCGTCGTTCTTCGTGTTATAATTTCGTCCGGGAGCGGTCCATCATTCGGGGTACGTGTGGGTGACAGTGCGCTTCCGCATCGTCGGAAATAGATCACAGTTTGATGAATTCGGGGCCCCACCTAACAAAAAAAATCTTTCCTAAAGTTAAAATTTTTTTCTAACAGTTAAAATTTCTTTAAAATTTTAAAGATTTTGGTTTGATTTTTTTTTCTAAATGAAACTTGATTTTTGTTTTAAATGAAAAATAAAACATTCTAGTTTTATATAAAAAAGACCGATTTATTCCAAATATTACCAAAAAATTTAAAAAAATTTTCAAAGTTGATAAAAATTTTTGACAGTTAACTAACCCAACTCTTTTAAAAAAATTTGACCAACTTTAAAAAATCATCCAGACTTTATTTATAGAGATTAAGAAATGATTTTTGTTTTAAATGAAAGATAAAACATCCTAGTTTTAATTAAAAAAGACCGGTTTATTCTAAATATTACCAAAAAATTAAAAAAAATTTTTAAAGTTGATAAAAATTTTTGACAGTTAACTAACCTAACTTAAAAAAAAAATTTGACCAACTTTAAAAAATCCCCTAGACTTTATATATAGAGATTAAAGAATGATTTTTGTTTTAAATGAAAGATAAAACATCCTAGTTTTAATTAAAAAAGACCGATTTATTCTAAATATTACCAAAAAATTTAAAAAAATTTTCAAAGTTGACAAAAATTTTTGACAGTTAACTAACCCAACTTTAAAAAAAAAAAATTGATCAACTTTAAAAAATCCCCCAGACTTTATTTATAGAGATTAAGGAATGATTTTTGTTTTAAATGAAAGATAAAACATTCTAGTTTTAATTAAAAAAGACCGTTTTATTCTAAATATTACCAAAAAAATTAAAAAAAATTTTCAAAGTTGATAAAAATTTTTGACAGTTAACTAACCCAATTTTTTTAAAAAAATTTGACCAACTTTAAAAAATCTCCCAGACTTTATTTATAGAGATTAAAGAATGATTTTTGTTTTAAATGAAAGATAAAACATCCTAGTTTTAATTAAAAAGACCGATTTATTCTAAATATTACCAAAAAATTTAAAAAAATTTTCAAAGTTGATAAAAATTTTTGACAGTTAACTAACCCAACTTTTTAAAAAAATATTTGACCAACTTTAAAAAATCCCCCAGACTTTATTTATAGAGATTAAAGAATGATTTTTGTTTTAAATGAAAGATAAAACATTCTAGTTTTAATTAAAAAAGACCGATTTATTCCAAATATTACCAAAAAATTTAAAAAAATTTTCAAAGTTGATAAAAATTTTTGACAGTTAACTAACCTAACTTTTTTAAAAAAATTTGACCAACTTTAAAAAATCCCACAGACTTTATTTATAGAGATTAAAGAATGATTTTTGTTTTAAACGAAAGATAAAACATCCTAGTTTTAATTAAAAAAGACCGTTTTATTCTAAATATTACCAAAAACTTTAAAAAAATTTTCAAAGTTGATAAAAATTTTTGACAGTTAACTAACCCAACTTTTTTAAAAAAATTTTTACCAACTTTGAAAATTTTTTAAATTTTTTTGACAACACTTGGAATAAAACGATCTTTTTTAATTAAAACTAGAATATTTTAGGTTTCATTTAGAAAAAAAATCAAATCAAAATCTTTAAAAATCGATTTTTTATGAATTTTTTAAAAAATGATTAACTTTCTAACCTAAAAAAATTTTTACCAACTTTGAAAATTTTTTTAAATTTTTTTGACAATATTTAGAATAAAACGATTTTTTTTAAATAAAACTAAAATGTTTTAGGTTTCATTTAGAAAAAAAATCAAATCAAAATCATTAAAAATCAATTTTTGATGAATTTTTTAAATTTATCGTTTTTTTAAGTTACGTTAGAAATGTCAAAAATTTTTCACCAACTTTGAAAATTTTTTTAATTTTTCTGACAACATTTAGAATAAAACGGTCTTTTTAAAATAAAACTAGAATATTTTAAGTTTCATTTAGAAAAAAAATCAAATCAAAATCTTTAAAAATCAATTTTTGATGAATTTTTTAAATTTATCGTTTTTTTAAGTTAGGTTAGAAACGTCAAAAATTTTTCACCAACTTTGAAAATTTTTTTAATTTTTTTGACAACATTTACAATAAAACGGTCTTTTTTAAATAAAACTAGAATATTTTAAGTTTCATTTAGAGAAAAAATCAAATCAAAATCATTAAAAATCGATTTTTTATGAATTTTTTAAAAAATGATTAACTTTCTAACCTAAAAAAATTTTTACCAACTTTGAAAATTTTTTTAATTTTTTTGACAACATTTAGAATAAAATGGTCTTTTTTAATTAAAACTAGAATATTTTAAGTTTCATTTAGAAAAAAAATCAAATCAAAATCTTTAAAATTGAATTTTTTATGAATTTTTTAAAAAGTGATTAACTTTCTAACCTAAAAAAATTTTTACCAACTTTGAAAATTTTTTTAATTTTTTTGACAACACTTAGAATAAAATGGTCTTTTTTAGTTAAAACTAGAATGTTTTAGGTTTCATTTGGAAAAAAAATCAGATCAAAACCATTAAAAATCGATTTTTTATGAATTTTTTAAATTTATCTTTTTTTTAAGTTAGGTTAGAAACGTCAAAAGTTTTTCACCAACTTTGAAAATTTTTTTAATTTTTTTGACAACATTTAGAATAAAACGGTCTTTTTTAAATAAAACTAGAATGTTTTGGGTTTCATTTAGAAAAAAAATCAAATCAAAATCATTAAAAATCGATTTTTTATGAATTTTTTTAAGGATGATTAACTTTCTAACCTAAAAAAATTTTTACCAACTTTGAAAATTTTTTTAAATTTTTTGACAACATTTAGAATATAACGGTCTTTTTTAAATAAAACTAGAATGTTTTAAGTTTCATTTAGAAAAAAAATCAAATCAAAATCTTAAAAAATGAATTTTTGACGATTTTTTTAAAAAATGCAAAATTTTTTTTTTAAAGTTAAATGTTTGAATTTCGATTTTAACTTCCGTTTGGGATTTCGCAGGTGTTTTTGGCACGTTTCCATCGCCTTAATTACGTCGGTTAGAGACGTGTAATTACCGTGTACCTGTCACACAAACGACCAAAGTGGACACTCCATCAAACTCTTAGATTTCTCTTCGGACGTTAACTAGTTTCCTAACCGTTTCTTAATACTTCTCGCTCTCTACGTTTCTTCCGAAGCGTCTCAAATTGTTACACTTCGTCAACCAACTGTAAACGTTGCGTGTGTGGATTATTGTTCAAATAAATTATGGTTAAAATTAATTATAGTTAAAATTAAAGCTTATCGTAAAAATTTAAGCTTCACTGATTTTAAAAAGGGAAGTTTTAAAGAATTTAACAGGAAGTGGAGATATGCTCCAATGATTTATTTTAAATACAATAAATACCAAGATATTATGGTAGTTATGAATTAGGAAAGACGTTTTAAACGTTTGTATCGTTTGGATTCGTATAAGTAAATCACCGAAATCAAAATATTTATACTTAGAGACCCCAATGTTGGAAAAACGTTGGATGAAACGGATCATTGAGAAACACAACCTACGACTTACGTAATGCTTTTTTGAGATTTGTTTTTCTACTACTTAGAACGTTTTACAATTCCCGAAATACACGTTGTCGTTAAGCGTATCTCTACTGGTTGAGAAATTAACGTCTCGTAGTTTAAAAAAAATTTACTCTCTTAAAAAAAAATTTTATCAGAAAAAAATTTTTACCAACTTTGAAAATTTTTTTAATTTTTTTGACAACATTTAGAATAAAAAGGTCTTTTTTATATAAAACTAGAATGTTTTTAGTTTAATTTAGAAAAAAATCAAATAGAAATCTTTAAAAATGAATTTTTAATGAATTTTTAAAGTTGATCGATTTTTTTTAAAGTTAGGTTAAAAGTGTAAAAGAATTTTACCAACTTTAAAAATTCATCAAAAATTCATTTTTAAAAATTTCGATTTGATTTTTTTTCTAAATGAAACTTAAAACACTCTAGTTTTAATTAAAAAAGACCGTTTTATTCTAAATGTTGTCAAAAAAATTAAAAAAATTTTTAAAATTGGTAAAAATTTTTATAAGTTAGAAAATTAATCATTTTTAAAAAAATTCATAAAAAATCGATTTTTAAAGGTTTTGATTTGATTTTTTTTCTAAATGAAACCTAAAACATTGTAGTTTTATTTAAAAAAGATCGTTTTATTCTAAATGTTGTCAAAAAAATTAAAAAAATTTTCAAAGTTGGTGAAAGATTTTTGACATTTCTAACCTAACTTAAAAAAACGATAAATTTAAAAAATTCATCAAAAATTGATTTTTAAAGATTTTGATTTGATTTTTTTTCTAAATGAAACTTAAAATATTCTAGTTTTGTTTAAAAAAGACCGTTTTATTCTAAATTTTATCAAAAAATTTAAAAAAATTTCAAAGTTGGTAAAATTTTTTTTAGGTTAGAAAGTTAATCATTTTTTAAAAAATTCATAAAAAATCGATTTTTAATGATTTTGATTTAATTTTTTTTCTAAATGAAACTTAAAACATTCTAATTTTAATTAAAAAATACCGTTTCATTCTAAATGTTGTCAAAAAAATTTAAAAAATTTTCAAAGTTGGTGAAAAGTTTTTGACATTTCTAACCTAACTTTAAAAAACGATAAATTTAAAAAATTCATTAAAAATTGATTTTTAAAGATTTTGATTTGATTTTTTTTCTAAATGAAACTTAAAATATTCTAGTTTTAATTAAAAAAGATCGTTTTATTCTAAATTTTATCAAAAAAATTAAAAAAATTTTCAAAGTTGGTGAAAATTTTTTGACATTTCTAACCTAACTTAAAAAAATGATAAATTTAAAAAATTCATAAAAAATTGATTTTTAAAGATTTTGATTTGATTTTTTTTTCTAAATGAAACTTAAAACATTCTAGTTTTATTTAAAAAAGACCGTTTTATTCTAAATGTTGTCAAAGAAATTAAAAAAATTTTCAAAGTTGGTGAAAAATTTTTGATATTTCTAACCTAACTTAAAAAAACGATAAATTTAAAAAATTCATCAAAAATTCATTTTGAAAGATTTTGATTTGATTCTTTTTCTAAATGAAACTTAAAACATTCTAGTTTTATTTAAAAAAGACCGCTTTATTCTAAATGTTGTCAAAAAAATTAAAAAAATTTTCAAAGTTGGTGAAAATTTTTTGACATTTCTAACCTAACTTAAAAAAACGATAAATTTAAAAAATTCATCAAAAATTGACTTTTTAAAGATTTTGATTTGATTTTTTTTCTGAATGAAACTTAAAACCTTCTAGTTTTATATAAAAAAGACCGTTTTATTCTAAATGTTATCAAAAAAATTAAAAGAATTTTCAAAGTTGATAAAAATTTTTTTAGGTTAGAAAATTAATCATTTTGAAAAAAATCATAAAAAATTGAATTTTAAATATTTTAAACTGATTTTTTTCCTAAATGAAATTTAAAACATTCTAGTTTTATTTAAAAAAGACCGTTTTATTCTAAATGTTGTGAAAAAAAATTAAAAAATTTTCAAAGTTGGTGAAAATTTTTTGACATTTCTAACCTAACTTAAAAAAACGATAAATTTAAAAAATTCATCAAAAATTGATTTTTAAAGATTTTGATTTGATTTTTTTTCTAAATGAAACTCAAAACATTCTAGTTTTATTTAAAAAAGACCGTTTTATTCTAAATGTTGTCAAAAAAATTAAAAAAAATTTCAAAGTTGGTAAAAATTTTTTTAGGTTAGAAAGTTAATCATTTTTTAAAAAATTCATAAAAAATCGATTTTTAAAGATTTTGATTTGATTTTTTTTCTAAATGAAACCTAAAACATTCTAGTTTTATTTAAAAAAGACCGTTTTATTCTAAATGTTGTCAAAAAAATTAAAAAAATTTTCAAAGTTGGTGAAAAATTTTTGACATTTCTAACCCAACTTTAAAAAACGCTAAATTTAAAAAAATCATAAAAAATCCATTTTTAATGATTTTGATTTGATTTTTTTTCTAAATAAAACTTAAAACATTCTAGTTTTATATAAAAAAGACCGTTTTATTCTAAATGTTGTCAAAAAAATTAAAAAAATTTTCAAAGTTGGTGAAAAATTTTTGACATTTCTAACCCAACTTTAAAAAACGCTAAATTTAAAAAAATCATAAAAAATCCATTTTTAATGATTTTGATTTGATTTTTTTTCTAAATAAAACTTAAAACATTCTAGTTTTATATAAAAAAGACCGTTTTATTCTAAATGTTGTCAAAAAAATTAAAAAAAAAATTCAAAGTTGGTAAAAATTTTTTTAGGTTAGAAAGTTAATCATTTTAAAAAAAAATCATAAAAAATCGATTTTTAATTATTTTGATTTGATTTTTTTTTCTAAATAAAACTTAAAACATTCTAGTTTTATTTTAAAAAGACCGATTTATTCTAAGTTTTGTCAAAAAAATTTAAAAAATTTTCAAAGTTGGTAAAATTTTTTTTATAAAATTCGTCCAAGTTCGTTAAAAATTCGTCATTATTTGCACGTATTTCTATAGAATTCGTTAAAACTTGGCAAAATTCGTTAAAAATTTGTCAAAAATTCATAAAAATTGCCGTAAATTTGATAAAATTCGTTAATAATTTTTTAAAATTCGTTAGAATTTGCGTTAATTTTTATAGAATTAGTTGAAATTTATCTTATTTATCAAAAATTCATCAAAATTATCGTTCATTCTTATAAAATTGTTCAAAATTCGCTGAAAATTCATAAGAATTTGTCATTAAATGCAATAATTTATATAAAATTCATTCAAACTGGACAAAATTCGTTAAAAATTGGCTTTAATTCATTGAAAATTTTTTAAAATTACCTTTAATTTTATAAAATTCGTTACAATTTGTTAAAAATTTATCAAAATTCGTCATAAATTGCATAAATTTCTATGAAATTCATTGAAATTCGGTAAAATTTGTTAAAAATTCATTAAAATTTTTCATAAATTGCGTAAAAATCGTCTTAATTTGTCAAAAATCTGTCAAAATTACTGTTAATTTGATAAAATTCGTCATTATTTGCATTAATTCTTATAAAATTTAACAGAATTCGTTGAAATTTAACAAAATTTTTTAAAAATTCGTCTTAATTTGTCAAAAACCATCAAAAATTACTGTTAATTTCTTAAAATACGTCAAAATTTGTTAAAAATTCGTCAAAATTCGTCATAAATTGTATAAATTTCTATGAAATTCATTAAAATTCGGTAAATTTTTTTAAAAATTCGTTTCAATTTATCAAAAAACCTTCAAAATTACTGGTAATTTCGTAAAATACGTCAAAAGTCATTAAAAATTCGTCAAAATTCGTCATAAATTGCATAAATTTTTATGAAATTGATTGAAATTCGTCAAAATTTGTTAAAAATTCATCAAAATTCGTCATAAATTGCATAAATTTCTATGAAATTCATTAAAATTCGGTAAAATTTGTTAAAAAATCGTCCTAATTTGTCAAAAAAACATCAAAATTACTGGTAATTTCGTAAAATACGTCAAAAGTCGTTAAAAATTCGTCAAAATTCATTATAAATTGCATAAATTTTTATGAAATTCATTGAAATTCGTGAAAATTTGTTAAAAATTCGTCACAAATTGTATAAGCTTCTATGAAATTCATTAAAATTCGGTAAAATTTGTTAAAAAATCGTCTTAATTTGTCAAAAAACCATCAAAATTACTGTTAATTTCGTAAAATACGTCAAAATTGGTTAAAAATTCATTGAAATTCGTCATAAATTACATAAAATTCAATGAAATTCATTGAAATTTGGTAAAATTTGTTAAAAATTCGTCAAAATTTGTTATAAATTTCATAAAATTTTTTGAAATTCATTGATATTCGTCATAAATTACATAAAATTCTATGAAATTCGTCATAAATTTCATAAAATTCTATGAAATTCATTGAAATTCGTCATAAAGTACATAAAATTCTATGAAATTCATTGAAATTCGGTAAAATTTGTTAAAAATGCGTCAAAATTCGTCGTAAATTTCACAAAATTCTATGAAATTCATTGAAATTTGTCAAAATTCGTCATAAATTACATAAAATTCTATGAAATTCGTTAAAATTTGTCAAAAATGCATCAAAATTCGTCATAAATTTTATAAAATTCTATGAAATTCATTGAAATTCGGTAAAATTTGTTAAAAATTCGTCAAAATTCGTCATAAATATCATAAAATTCTATGAAATTCGTCAAAATTCGTCATAAATTATATAAAATTCTATGAAATTCATTAAAATTCGTCAAAATTCGTCATAAATTACATAAAATTCTATGAAATTCATTGAAATTCGGCAAAATTTGTTAAAAATGCGTCGAAATTCGTCATAAATTTTATAAGATTCTATGAAATTCATTGATATTCGTCATAAATTACATAAAATTCTATGAAATTCGTCATAAATTTCATAAAATTCTATGAAATTCATTGAAATTCGTCATAAAGTACATAAAATTCTATGAAATTCATTGAAATTCGGTAAAATTTGTTAAAAATGCGTCAAAATTCGTCGTAAATTTCACAAAATTCTATGAAATTCATTGAAATTCGTCATAAATTACATAAAATTCTATTAAACATTGAAATTTGGTAAAATTTGTTAAAAAACTCGTCAAAATTCGTTATAAATTGCATAAATTTCTATGAAATTCATTAAAATTCGTCAAAGTTCGTCATAAATTACATAAGATTTTATGAAATTCGGTAAAATTTATTAAAAATTCGTCATAAATTACATAAAATTCTATGAAATTCATTGAAATTTGTTAAAAATGCGTCAAAATTCGTCATAAATTTCATAAAATTCTATGAAATTCATTGAAATTCGTCAAAATTCATAATAAATTTCATAAAATTCTATGAAATTCATTGAAATTCGGTAAAATTTGTTAAAAATTCGTCAAAATTCGTCATAAATTTCATAAAATTCTATGAAATTCATTGAAATTCGGTAAAATTTGTTAAAAGTTCGTCAAAATTCGTCATAAATTTCATAAAATTCTATGAAATTCATTTAAATTCGGTAAAATTTGTTAAAAGTTCGTCAAAATTCGTCATAAATTACATAAAATTCTATGAAATTCATTGAAATCCGGTAAAATTTGTTAAAAATTCGTCAAAATTCGTCAAAAATTTCATAAAATTCTATGAAATTCATTGAAATTCGGTAAAATTTGTTAAAAAACTCGTCAAAATTCGTTATAAATTGCATAAATTTCTATGAAATTCATTAAAATTCGTCATAAATTACATAAGATTTTATGAAATTCGGTAAAATTTATTAAAAATTCGTCATAAATTACATAAACTTCTATGAAATTCATTAAAATTCGGTAAAATTTGTTAAAAATTCGTCAAAATTCGTTATAAATTTTATAAAATTCTATGAAATTCATTGAAATTCGTCAAACTTCGTCATAAATTTCATAAAATTCTATGAAATTCGTTAAAATTTGTTAAAAATTCATTAAAATTCGTCATAAATTTCATAAAATTCTGTGAAATTCGTCAAAATTCGTCATAAATTATATAAAATTCTATGAAACTCATTAAAATTCGTCATAAATTGCATAAAATTTTATGAAATTCATTGAAATTCGGTAAAATTTGTTAAAAATTCGTCAAAATTCGTCATAAATTTCATAAAATTCTACGAAATTCATTGAAATTCGTCATAAATTTCATAAAATTCTATGAAATTCATTGAAATTCGTCATAAATTACATAAAATTCTATGAAATTCATTAGAATTCGTCATAAATTACATAAAATTCTATGAAATTCATTGAAATTCGTCATAAATTTCATAAAATTCTATGAAATTCATTAAAATTCGTCATAAATTACATAAAATTCTATGAAATTTATTGAAATTCGGTAAAATTTGTTAAAAAATCGTCAAAATTCGTCAAAAAACCATCAAAATTACCGTTAATTTGATAAAATTTGTCATTATTTGCGTTAATTCTTAAAAAATTCGTCAAAAATCCATTTTTAAAGATTTCGATTTAATTTTTTTTCTAAACAAAACTTAAAACATTCTAGTTTTATCTAAAAAAGACCGTTTTATTCCAAGTGTTGTCAAAAAAATTAAAAAAATTTTCAAAGTTGGTAAAAAAAAAATTTTTTTTTCTTTAAGTTTTAAATACTGACCTCGAAATTAGTCAAAACATAGTATTTCTGTAAAATCGACCCGGAAACGTTCCGAATCGGCGAAACAGCACAACCTGTTTACAAAATCTGGAAACCGTTTGTTTGGGTCGAACCCAAAATCGACGTCGACGAAGAAAACAAAGTCGGAAAACATCGCGAATAAACATTTTAACGTTTTTTTAACACACTTTCGATTGAATTAAGAGAAACACAAGGTTGGAAAATTGGAAAATATATTTTCAAAGCTTAAAACTAGACTAAAATTAGAATCAAATTAGAACTAAATTAGAATCAAAATTAGAATCAAAATTAGAATCAAATTAGAATCAAATTAGAATCAAATTAGAATCAAATTAGAATCAATTCTAAATCACTTTTCAAAATACACAACAATACTCTTCAAAGCAAAGACGTGATTTACAACAAGCAATATTTGAAACAGCTGCGAGGCAAATTTCCAAAAGCTAAAACACAAAAAATAAAAATAATAAAATAACTTTAACGAAAGCAAAAAGTGTTGATGTCGAGTAATCGTTTCCCCGGAGCGAATTTGTGTCGTTCTAAACCGGTTCTAGAAGGCGAATTAATCACGGATTTTATCTTCTGTCGAATTACAAATTACCCGGGGTTTTGAGTTCCGGGTTCGTCCCGTACAAATTGCAGGTTTAAACGCGCCCATTTGTATACGCTATCCGGAGGTAAAAACAGATTTGGCTCCCCCGTAACTAAATACGAGCCACTCTATTAATTTTCTATAGTTAGAGTCGTTGCTTTGTGTGCGTTCTAAACGGTCGTTTTTCATACATTCATTAAAAAAAGAAAAAAACTTACCAAATAAAACTCATTTTTTTAACCTCTCACTTATTAAAATTAAAAAAAATATATTAAAATAACAAAAAAATAACAAATAAAAAATATATCTCCAAGTCTAAACGCAACTTAAAAATATACTCCATTTGTGTACGCACCTTAAGAAAATTTACGCCGGCCATCTTGAATCCGTGTCAAACGGCAAATTTATTTTTACTCGAAATTCCACCTTAAAACACTTTTTACAACGAATCACTATCCAAAACGCATCAATCGAATGATTAATTAACTAACGCGAGTAAATTTAAAGCGGATGAAACGCTTTTTCCCGGTTAAAATTGTAAAAAAACGGGACGCGGAATTGAAACCTCCGCTTCGTCTAGGATTTTCAATACCAACCACTGAAAATAAAAAAGATTCCTTCTTTACCGACTTTATGTCAAATTAATATCAATAATAATAATATCAATTAAAATATCGATTTTTCAACTTTAATTTCAAATAGTTCAAAAACTAAAATAAATAGAAAAAAATTTTTCAAATAAAATTTATTTCTTTTTTAATTATAAACATTTTTTATTTAAAACATTTTTTTCAATTCTCAACATTAAGGAAATTATAACCCAAAAACTAGTTTTAACCTCAAAAATGAATTTTTCAACTTTATCATTAAATAATTCAAAAATTAAAATAAATACAAAAAAATTTTTCAAATAAAATTTATTTCTTTTTTAATTATAAACATTTTTTATTTAAAACATTTTTTTCAATTTTTAATATTAAGGAAATTATAACCCAAAAACGAATTTAACCTCAAAAATGAATTTTTCAACTTTATCATTGAATAATTCAAAAATTAAAATAAATAGAAAAAAATTTTTCAAATAAGATTTACACCCATTTTAATTATAAACATTTTTTATTTAAAACATTTTTTTAAATTTTTAATATTAAAGAAATTATAACCCAAAAACGAATTTAACCTCAAAAATTAATTTTTCAACTTTATCATTAAATAATTCAAAAACTAAAATAAATAGAAAAAAATTTTTCAAATAAAATTTATACCTTTTTTAATTATAAGCATTTTTTATTTAAAACATTTTTTTCAATTTTTAATATTAAAGAAATTATAACCCAAAAACGAATTTAACCTCAAAAATAAATTTTTCAACTTTAATTTTAAATAATTCAAAAATTAAAATAAATAGAAAAAAATTTTCCAAATAAAATTTATTTCTTTTTTAATTATAAACATTTTTTATTTAAAACATTTTTTTCAATTTTCCATATTAAAGAAATTATAACCCAAAAACGAGTTATAACCTCAAAAATGAATTTTTCAACTTTAATTATAAATAACTCAAAAATTAAAATAAATAGAAAAAAATTTTTCAAATAAAACTTATTTCTCTTTTAATTATAAACATTTTTTATTTAAAACATTTTTTTCAATTTTTAATATTAAGGAAACTATAACCCAAAAACTAGTTATAACCTCAAAAATGAATTTTTCAACTTTATCATTAAATAATTCAAAAATTAAAATAAATACAAAAAAAATTTTCAAATAAAATTTATACCTTTTTTAATTATAAACATTTTTTATTAAAAACATTTTTTTCAATTTTTAATATTAAAGAAATTATAACCCAAAAACGAATTTAAACTCAAAAATGAATTTTTCTACTTTAATTGAAAATAATTCAAAAACTAAAATAAATAGAAAAAAATTTTTCAAATAAAATTTACACCTTTTTTAATTATAAACATTTTTTATTTAAAACATTTTTTTCAATTTTTAATATTAAAGAAATTATAACCCAAAAACGAGTTATAACCTCAAAAATGAATTTTTCAACTTTAATTTCAAATAATTCAAAAATTAAAATAAATAGAAAAAAATTTTTCAAATAAAATTTATACCTTTTTTAATTATAAACATTTTTTATTTAAAACATTTTTTAAAATTTTTAATATTAAAAAAAATATAACCCAAAAACTCGTTATAACCTCAAAAATGAATTTTTCAACTTTAATATTAAATAATTCAAAAACTAAAATAGATAGAAAAAAATTTTTCAAATAAAATTTATAGCTTAGTTAATTTTTAAAGTGAAATTTCCCTTAAATTAAAATAAAATACTTCCCGTTGTAAGTAACTCGTAAATAGAAACGTCCCTATAATTCCAACGCATTTACCATCGTTTCAACTCTTAATCTCTCCTAAAAGAGGAGATATCCACGTGCATCTGGCACGTCCGTCAAAATCAGTACCCAGAATTTAATAATAAATTCGTCGTTCGCACCGTAAACGTCTTCTAATTGGGTTAATGCCGGTCGAAAATTGGAAATTATTTTTAAACCGCGTTCGATCGTAAATCTTAAAATCGAAAAAAAATCAAAGTTACTCTTTTAAAACCAAAGATATTCTTTAAAACTAAAGATACTATTTAAAAGCACCGATATTTTTTATCTATGTAACTTTAATAAATCGAAAATTATCGAAATTTTTAATCTTTTAAACAACCGGAAGTCAGCCATCTTTAAAATTTTATTGCAAATCGATAGGAAATTAAATTTCCTTTAATTTGAGTACAAACACGACCTATCTAACTTTAATAGATCGAAAGTTATCGAAATTTTTCATTTTTTAAACAGCCGGAAATCGGCCATCTTGAAAATTTTATTGTAAATCGATAGGAAATTAAATTTCCTTTAATTTGAGTACAAACACGACCTATCTAACTTTAATAGATCGAAAGTTATCGAAATTCTTCATCTTTTAAACAACCGGAGGTCGGCCATCTTGAAAATTTTATTGTAAATCAATAAGAAATTAAATTTCCTTTAACTTGAGTACAAACACGACCTATCTAACTTTAATAGATTGAAAGTTATAGAAATTTTTCATTTTTTAACTAATCGAAAATCAGCCATCTTTAAAATTTTATTATAAAACGTTAGCAAATTTAATTTCCTTTAATTTGAGTACAAACACTATATATCTACAATTGAGAATAAGAAAGTTATCGAAATTTTCATTTTTAATGACAACCGGAAGTCGGCCATTTTGAAATTTTTTAAACTAACCTAACTTTTTTATCTTTTATCCGAATATAGTCGTGTTTGGTATCAAATTAAAGGATTTTTAATCAGCTTTAAGAATTTTTCATAAAAAAATCAAATTCTTCAAAAAAAAAAGTCAAATTTTTCGAAAATAACATAAAATTTTTCAAAAAAATCAAAATTTCAAAAAAAAAGCTTTCTAACGTTCACACAAACATCAAAAACTTCAAAAAAATTTCCATAAAAGACAAGAAATTCAAAAATTTCAAAAAAATATCAAAAATTTCAAAAAGATGAATTGTCAAAAATAATTTTAGAATAAAATCTTTATTAAAAATCGTTAGGAAATTAAATTTCCTTTAATTTGAGTACAAATACGATATATCTACGATCAAAAATAAAAAAGTTATCGAAATTTTTTATTTTAATGACAACCGGAAGTCGGCCATTTTGAATTTTTTTAAACTAACCTAACTTTTTTATTTTTCATCCGAATATAGTCGTGTTTGGTATCAAATTAAAGGATTTTTAATAAGCTTTAAGAATTTTTAATAAAAATTTCAAATTTTTTAAAATAAATTTAAAATTTTTCAAGAAAATGTCAATCCTTCAAAAATAACGTAAAATTTTCTAAAAAAAAAAATGTATAAGTTTTCAAAAAAGTACCAAAAACTTGAAAAAATTTCTAAAAAAGACAAAAATGTTACAAATTTTATAAAAATGTTAAAAATTTCAAAAGAAAGAAATGTCAAAAATAATTTTAGAATGAAATTTTTCCTAAAGATCAATAGGAAATTAAATTTCCTTTAATTTGAGTACAAACACGACATGTCTAACTTTAATAGATCGAAAGTTATTCAAAATTTTCATTTTTTAAACAACCGGAAGTCGGCCATCTTTAAAGTTTTATCGTAAATCGTTAGAAAATTCAATTTTCTTTCATTTAAGTACAAACACGATACATCTATGATCAAAAATAAAAAAATTATCGAAATTTTTAATTTTAATGACAACCAAAAGTCGGCCATCTTGAATTTCTTTAAACTAACCTAACTTTTTTATTTTTTATCCAAATATAGTCGTGTTTGGTATCAAATTAAAGGATTTTTAATCAGCTTTAAGAATTTTTAATAAAAAATTCAAATTCTTCAAAAGAAATGTCAAATCTTTCAAAAATAACGTAAAATTTTTCAAAAAAATCAAAATTTCAAAAAAAAACTTTCTAACGTTCACACAAACATCAAAAACTTCAAAAAAATTTCCATAAGAGACAAGAAAGTCAAAAATTTCAAAAAAATATCAAAAATTTTAAAAAGATGAAATGTCAAAAATAATTTTAGAATGAAATCTTTATTAAAAATCGTTGAGAAATTAAATTTCTTTTAATTTGAGTATAAACACGACTATATTTGGATAAAAAATAAAAAAGTTATCGAAATTTTTAATTTTAATGACAACCGGAAGTCGGCCATCTTGAAAATTTTTAAACCAACCTAACTTTTTTATTTTTTATCCGAATATAGTCGTGTTTGGTATCAAATTAAAGGATTTTTAATCAGCTTTAAGAATTTTTAATAAAAATTTCAAATTTTTTAAAATAAATTTCAAATTTTTCAAAAAAATGTCAATCCTTCAAAAATAACGTAAAATTTTCTAAAAAAAAAAATGTATAAGTTTTCAAAAAAATACCAAAAACTTGAAGAAATTTCTAAAAAAGACCAAAATGTTACAAATTTTATAAAAATATTAAAAATTTCAAAAGAGAGAAATGTCAAAAATAATTTTAGAATGAAATTTTTATAAAAAATCAATAGGAAATTAAATTTCCTTTAATTTGAGTACAAACACGGCATATCTAACTTTAATAGATCGAAAGTTATCGAAATTTTTCATTTTTTTAAACAACCGGAAGTCGGCCATCTTTAAAGTTTTATCGTAAATCGTTAGAAAATTCAATTTCCTTTCATTTAAGTACAAACACGATATATCTACGATCAAAAATAAAAAAGTTATCGAAATTTTTTATTTTAATGACAACGGGAAGTCGGCCATTTTGAATTTTTTTAAACTAACCTAACTTTTTTATTTTTTATCCGAATATAGTCGTGTTTGGTATCAAATTAAAGGATTTTTTATAAGCTTTAAGAATCTTTAATAAAAAATTCAAATTCTTCAAAAAAAAAGTCAAATTTTTCGAAAATAACGTAAAATTTTTCAAAAAAATCAAAATTTCAAAAAAAAAAACTTTCTAACGTTCACGCAAACATCAAAAACTTCAAAAAATTTTCCATAAGAGACAAAAAAGTCAAAAATTTCAAAAAAATATCAAAAATTTCAAGAAAATATCAAAGATTTCAAAAAAATGAAATGTCAAAAATAATTTTAGAATGAAATCTTTATTAAAAATCGTTAGGAAATTAAATTTCCTTTAATTTGACTATAAACACGACTATATTCGGATAAAAAATAAAAAAGTTATCGAAATTTTTCATTTTAATGACAACCGGAAGTCGGCCATTTTGAATTTTTTTAAACTAACCTAACTCTTTTATTTTTCATCTGAATATAGTCGTGTTTGGTATCAAATTAAAGGATTTTTAATAAACTTTAAGAATTTTTAATCAAAATTTCATATTCTTCAAAAAAGAGTCAAATTTTTCAAAAATAACGTAAAATTTTTCAAAAAAAGAACTTTCTAACGTTCACACAAACATCAAAAACTTCAAAAAAATTTCCATAAAAGACAAGAAATTCAAAAATTTCAAAAAAATATCAAAAATTTCAAAAAGGTGAAATGTCAAAAATAATTTTAGAATGAAATTTTTATTAAAAATCGTTAGGAAATTAAATTTCCTTTAATTTGAGTATAAACACGACTATATTTGGATAAAAAATAAAAAAGTTATCGAAATTTTTTATTTTTTTTAAACCAAAAGTCGGCCATTTTGAATTTCTTTAAACTAACCTAACTTTTTTGTTTTTTATCCGAATATAGTCGTGTTTGGTATCAAATTAAAGGATTTTTAATCAGCTTTAAGAATTTTTAATAAAAATTTCAAATTTTTTAAAATAAATTTCAAATTTTTCAAAGAAATGTCAATCCTTCAAAAATAAGGTAAAAATTTCTAAAAAAAATGTATAAGTTTTCAAAAAAATACCAAAAACTTGAAGAAATTTCTAAAATACACAAAAATGTTACAAATTTTATAAAAATATTAAAAATTTCAAAAGAAAGAATTGTCAAAAATAATTTTAGAATGAAATTTTTATCAAAAATCAATAGGAAATTAAATTTCCTTTAATTTGAGTACAAACACGGCATATCTAACTTTAATAGATCCAAAGTTATCGAAATCTTTCATTTTTTAAACAACCGGAAGTCGGCCATCTTTAAAGTTTTATCGTAAATCGTTAGAAAATTCAATTTTCTTTCATTTAAGTACAAACACGATACATCTACGATCAAAAATAAAAAAGTTATCGAAATTTTTAATTTTAATGACAACCGGAAGTCGGCCATCTTGAAAATTTTTAAACGAACCTAACTTTTTTATTTTTTATCCGAATATAGTCGTGTTTGGTATCAAATTAAAGGATTTTAAATCAGCTTTAAGAATTTTTAATCAAAAGTTCATATTCTTCAAAAAAAATTTCAAATTTTTCAAAAATAACGTAAAATTTTTCAAAAAAATCAAAATTTCAAAAAAAAAACTTTCTAACGTTCACACAAACATCAAAAACTTCAAAAAAATTTCCTTAAGAGACAAAAAAGTCAAAATTTTCAAAAAAATATCAAAGATTTCAAAAAAATATCAAAAATTTCAAAAAGATGAAATGTCAAAAATAATTTTAGAATGAAATCTTTATTAAAAATCGTTAGGAAATTAAATTTCCTTTAATTTGAGTATAAACACGACTATATTCGGATAAAAAATAAAAAAGTTATCGAAATTTTTTATTTTAATGACAAACGAAAGTCGGCCATTTTGAAGTTTTTTAAACTAACCTAACTTTTTTATTTTTTATCCGAATATAGTCGTGTTTGGTATCAAATTAAAGGATTTTTAATCAGCTTTAAGAATTTTTAATAAAAACTTTAATTTTTTTAATCCGCCATCTTGAAAATTTAAAAATTAACCTAACTTTTTTATTTTTAATCGTAGATAGGTCGTGTTTGTACTCAAATTAAAGGGTTTTTAATGAATTTTAAGAATATTAAAAAAAAAATTTTAATTTTTTAAAAATTTTAAAATTTCAAGTTACTTTTTAAATGTAAAGGTATTTTTTAGAACTAAAGATACTTTTTAAGACTAAAGATATTTTTTATGAGTAAAGAGGTCGCTTTGTAAACGAAAACAACGGGTTTTCGACCCGTTATAATTAACGCCCATTTGAAAATAGAGCTATAAGAGAGATATTTTACGTAAATTGGACGGTAATAAGAGCAAACGACGCCGCGACGGCCGACATCGCGCGTTATTTCACAAGTGGCGCCCATTAAACCCGGCTAGATGACGGTTTTAACTGTACGACTATCACGTTTAATGATTCTCCAGCTATAATGATCCTGACTGTTCCTGTCTTGTATCTTGTCTTTTCTTATTAATTTCTTTACCGCTATTAAATTTCCACATTTATCCCATTTCACTTAATACAACTTTACAAAAAAATTTTTAATAATAAATATTAATTTTTTAAATTTTAATTTATTTATATTTAATCAATTAATTAGAAAAATTAAATTAAATTAAGATATTTTAAAGTTGTAAACCCCTAATGATATATGCAACCAAATATACGCTTTCGTTCGTTGGGTTGCCTAAGTTTTAGGTGTTTGTTATTTTATTAAACTTGGATTTTGTTAGAATTCTCTTAGAATTTTCCGAGCCAAATTTCCGCCCACGAAAATTTCCAAATTGAATTTCAAAACAATGTTTGATGTGTTTAGCGCTGCGGATTTCGCGTAAATATCTTAGAATAAATCGCCCTTGCGGATCACTAAATGCGAGGTTGCGCCGTTCGTCGCGTGAGGTCGGTGCGAACGCGAATTCCCGGCTTTAAAATATCAATAAACAAATCGTTTCGTTGGTTAAATGTGTATTAATTCGTGCCAAAATAATTTCTTGATGTACAGGTGTATGGAGTTGTTTTGTAAAATATCTTGAAAGAAATAATGTTAAAAATTTTTTTTTTCAATTTTTCAACTTTAAATTCAAATAATTCAAAAACCAAGTTAGATAGAAAAAAATGTTTCAAATAAAATTTATACCTTTTTTAATTATAAACATTTTTTATTTAAAACATTTTTTTCTATTTTTAATATTAAGGATGGTATAACCCAAAAACGAATTTAACCTCAAAAATGAATTTTTCAACTTTAATTTCAAATAATTCAAAAATTAAAATAAATAGAAAAAAAATTTTTAAATAAAATTTATTTCTTTTTTAATTATAAACATTTTTTATTTGAAACATTTTTTTCAATTTTTAATATTAAGGAAATTATAACCCAAAAACTAGTTATAACCTCAAAAATGAATATTTCAACTTTACCTTTAAATAATTCAAAAACTAAAATAAATAGAAAAAATTTTTTCAAATAAAATTTATACCTTTTTTAATTATAAATATTTTTTATTTAAAACTTTTTTTTCAATTTTTAATATTAAGCATGGTATAACCTAAAAACGAATTATAACCTCAAAAATGAATTTTTCAACTTTAATTTAAAATAATTCAAAAACTAAAAAAAAATAGAAAAAAATTTTTTAAATAAAATTTATACCTTTTTTAATTATAAACATTTTTTATTTAAAATATTTTTTTCAATTTTTAATATTAAGAAAATTATAACCCAAAAACGAATTTAACCTCAAAAATGAATTTTTCAACTTTATTATTAAATAATTCAAAAACTAAAAAAAATAGAAAAAAAATTTTTAAATAAAATTTATACCTTTTTTAATTGTAAACATTTTTTATTTGAAACATTTTTTTCAATTTTTAATTTTAAGAAAATTATAACCCAAAAATGAGTTATAACCTCAAAAATGAATTTTTCAACTTTAATTTCAAATAATTCAAAAACTAAAAAAAATAGAAAAAAATTTTTTAAATAAATTTTATACCTTTTTTAATTGTAAACATTTTTTATTTAAAACATTTTTTTCAATTTTTAATATTAAGGATGGTATAACCCAAAAATGAGTTATAACCTCAAAAATGAATTTTTCAGCTTTAATTTTAAATAATTCAAAAACTAAAAAAAATAGAAAAAAATTTTTTAAATAAAATTTATACCTTTTTTAATTATAAATATTTTTTATTTAAAACATTTTTTTCAATTTTTAATATTAAGGATGATATAACCCAAAAATAAATTATAACCTCAAAAATGAATTTTTCAACTTTAATCTCAAATAATTCAAAAATTAAAATAAATAGAAAAAAAATTTTTAAATAAAATTTATACCTTTTTTAATTATAAACATTTTTTATTTAAAACATTTTTTTCAATCTTTAATATTAAGGATGGTATAACCCAAAAAGGAGTTATAACCTTAAAAATGAATTTTTCAACTTTAATTTCAAATAATTCAAAAACCAAATTAGATAGAAAAAAAGTTTTCAGATAAAAATTATAGCTTATTTTATTCTAAATATTATTTGTTAAAAACATTTTTTTGTATTTTTAATATTTTTTGAGTTATAGACTAAAATTTGATTATAACCTAAAATGTCAATTTTTCAACTTTAATTTCAAATTATTCAAAAACCAAATTAGATACAAAAAAATTGTTTGGATAAAAATTATAGCTTATCTTATTCTAAATATTATTTGTTAAAAACATTTTTTTGTATTTTTAATATTTTTTGAGTTATAGACTAAAATTTGATTATAACCTAAAATGTCAATTTTTCAACTTTAATTTCAAATTATTCAAAAACCAAATTAGATACAAAAAAATTGTTTGGATAAAAATTATAGCTTATTTTATTCTAAATATTATTTGTTAAAAACATTTTTTTGTATTTTTAATATTTATGGAGTTATAGACTAAAATTCGATTATAACCTAAAATGTCAATTTTTCAACTTTAATTTCAAATAACTCAAAAACCAAATTAGATAGAAAAAAATTGTTTAGATAAAAATTATAGCTTATTTTATTCTAAATATTATTTGTTATAAACATTTTTTTGTATTTTTAATATTTATGGAGTTATAGATTAAAATTTGATTATAACCTAAAATGTCAATTTTTCAACTTTAATTTCAAATTATTCAAAAACTAAATTAGATAGAAAAAAATTCTTTAGATAAAAATTGTAGCTTATAAAATGTGATCTAAATAGTAGACTCTAAATTAGATTAAAATTTGCAAAGTAGTCACTAAGTTTCACTAAAATTTGCTAAATAGTCACTAGATTTGGGAAGAATTTACAAAGTAGTCACTAAATTTGATTAAATTTAAGAAAAAAAGTAAATCGATTTGTCACATTTACAAAACAGTCACTAAATTTAAATAAAATTTGCAAAATAGTCACTAAGCTTGACTAAAATTAACTAAATAGTCACTGGATTTAGGAAGAATTTGCAAAATAGTCACTAAATTTGACCAACATTGGTTAAATAATCATTAAATTTGGGAAGAATTTGCAAGACATTAAATTTCAGTAAAATTGGCTAAATAGTCACTACATTTGGGAAAAATTTTCAAATTAGTCACTAAATTTGAATAAAATTTGCTAAATAGTCACTGGGTTTAGAAAGAATTTGTAAAATAGTCATTACATTTAACTAAAATTGGTTAAATAATCACGAAATTTAGGGAACCTTTTCAAATTAGTCACTAAATTTGACTAAAATTGGTTAAATAATCACTAAGTTTGGGAAGAATTTCTAAGTCATTAAATTTCAGTAAAATTGGCTAAATAGTCACTACAGTTGGGAAGAATTTTCAAATTAGTCACTAAATTTGACTAAAATCGGCTAAATAATCACTACATTTGAGAAGAATTTTCAAATTAGTCACTAAAATTGAATAACATTTGCAAAATAGTTACTAAGCTTGACTAAAATTAGCGAATAGTCACAGGATTTAGGACGAATTTGCAAAATAGTCACTAAATTTGACTAAAATTGGCTAAATAGTCACTACATTTGAGAAGAATTTTCAAATTAGTCACTAAAATTGAATAACATTTGCAAAATAGTTACTAATCTTGACTAAAATTACCGAATAGTCACAGGATTTAGGACGAATTTGCAAAATAGTCACTAAATTTGATTAAAATTGGCTAAATAGTCACTACATTTGGAAAGAATTTTCAAAATAGTCACTGAATTTCAATTTGAATTTAAGAAAATGAAATCAACTTTCCACAATGATTATCAACTTTTAATCATTTTAATTTTTTTAAAATCATGGATTTTTTTCCGAAATTTCACGAAATTTGGTACAAAATTGTGGAATTTCGTTTAATTTCATCAAAATTTTTTCGAATTTCATTAAAAAATAACTTGATTTAGCTTGAAATTGTGAAATTTGTTAAAAATTCGTCTTAATTTGTCAAAAAACCATCAAAATTACTGTTAATTTGATAAAGTTTGTCATTATTTGCGTTAATTCTTAAAAAATTCGTCAAAAATTGATTTTTAAAGATTTTTATTTGATTTTTTTTGACTAAAGTTGACTAAAATTTTTTATAACCTAAAAAGAGATGAAAAAAATGGAAAATTATTTAAGAATTAAAGTTAATGTAACTTAATTTAGATTAAAATTGTTAAAAAATGACTTAATTTAGTCTAAAATTACAATATTTCACTTAAAATTTTTTAAAATCATAGATTTTTTCCAAAATCTCACGAAATTTGGTACAAAATTGTGGAATTTCGTTTAATTTCATCAAAATTTTTTCGAATTTCATTAAAAAATAACTTAATTTTAGAAATTGTGAAATCTAAACCAAAATTTTTAAAATTCGTCCAATTTCGTTTGAAATTTCACGAAATTCCGTCAAAAATTGTCGAATTTCATTGAAAAATAATTTTATTTATCTTAAAATCATGAAATTTCATCTAAAATCGTTGAATTTCTTCTGAAATTTTCTAAAGTTATCGAATTTTATTTAAAATTTCACGAAATTTCATCAAAATTTTTTCGAATTTCATTAAAATAAAACTTAATTTTAGAAATTATGAAATTTAAACCAAAATTTTCAAAGTTCGTCAAATTTCATCTAAAATTTCGCGAAATTTCGCTTAAATTTGTCGAATTTCATTGAAAAATAACTTAATTTAGCTAAAAATTGTGAAATTTTATCTCAAATTTCTTAAAATTTTCGAATTTCGTTTGAAATTTCATGAAATTTCGTTTAAAATTGTCGAATTTCATTAAAAAAAAACTTTATTTATCTTAAAATTGTACAATTTCATTTAAAATTTTTTAAAATCATCGATTTTTTTCCAAAATTTCACGAAATTTGGTGTAAAATTATCTAAAATTGTTGAATTTCGTTTAATTTCATTTAAACTTTTTCAAATTTCATTGAAAGATAACTTAATTTAGCTTGAAATTGTAAAATTTCGACCAAAATTTTCAAAATTCAAATTTCGTTTAAAATTTCAATAAATTTCGTCTAAAATTGTCGAATTTGATTGAAAAATAACTTTAGTTGGATTAAAATTGTGCAATTTCATCTAAAATTTTTTAAAATTGTTAAATTTCTTCTAAAATTTCGCCTAATTTTGTATGAAATTGCCTAAAATGATTGAATTTCGTCTAATTTCATCTAAAATTTCCTCAAGTTATTGAATTTTGTTTGAAATTTCATCAAATTTCGATAAAATTACTCAAATTTCATTGAAAAATAACTTTATTTAGATTAAAATTGTAAAATTTTATCTAAAATTTGCTAAAATTTTAAATTTAGTGATGAAAATTTTGACCAATTTTAAAAAATCGTAGAGACTTTATTTTTTTTAATTTTGATTTGATTTTTTTTCCAAATGAAACTTAAAACATTTTGGTTTTATATAAAAAAGACCGTTTTATTCTAAATGTTGTCAACAAATTTAAAAAAAATTTTAAAGTTGGTAAAAAATTTTTTAGGTTAGAAAGTTAATCATTTTTTAAAAAATTCATAAAAAATTGAATTTTAAATATTTTGATTTGATTTTTTTTCTAAATGAAACTTAAACCATTCTAATTTTAATTAAAAAAGACCGTTTTATTCTAAATGTTGTCAAAAAAATTAAAAAAAATTTCAAAGTTGGTAAAATTTTTTTTAGGTTAGAAAGTTAATCATTTTTTAAAAATTCATAATAAATCGAATTTTAAAGATTTTGATTTGATTCTTTTTGTAAACGAATCTTAAAACATTCCAGTTTTGATCTAAAAAGACCGTTTTATTTTAAGTTTTGTCAAAAAAATTAAAAAAATTTTCAAAAACATTGATGTTTTTTTACCTAACCTAGCAAATTTTTCACCAAGTTTAAAAAATCCCCTAAAATTTATTTACGAAAATTTTTAAAAATAATTTTGGGAAAATGTAAATTAGAATGTCTAGTTTCTATTTAATTGATTAAATTTTTCTTAATTTTTATTAAAAAATTTTAAAAAAATTTCAAAGACTGATGTTTTTTTAAAGCAGCAAATTTTTTACCAAGTTTAAAAAATCCCCTAAAATTTATTTATGAAAATTTTTTAAAATAATTTTGAGAAAATGTAAATTAAAATGTCTAGTTTCTATTTAATTGATTAAATTTTTCCTAATTTTTATTAAAAAATTTTAAAAAATTTTCAAAGACTGATATTTTTTTAAAGCAGCAAACTTTTAACCAAGTTTAAAAAATCCCCTAAAATTTATTTATGAAAATTTTTTAAAATATTTTTGGGAAAATGTAAATTAAAATGTCTAGTTTCTATTTCACTGATTAAATTTTTCCTAATTTTTATTAAAAAATTTACAAAAATTTTCAAAGTTGGTAAAAAAATTTTTTTAGGTTAAAATTTTTTGATTATAAAAAAAATCAATCATTTTTTAAAAATTCATAAAAAAATCGAATTTTGAATATTTTGATTTGATTTTTTTTCTAAATGAAACTAAAAACATTCTAGTTTTAATTAAAAAAGACTGTTTTATTCTAAATGTTGTCAAAAAAATTAAAAAAATTTTTAAAGTTGGTAAAAAAATTTTTTTAGGTTAAAATTTTTTGATTATAAAAGAAAATTAATCATTTTTTAAAAATACATAAAAAATCGAATTTTAAAGATTTTGATTTGATTTTTTTTCTAAATGAAACTTAAAATATTCTAGTTTTAATTAAAAAATACTGTTTTATTTTAAATGTTGTCAAAAAATTTAAAAAAATTTTCAAAGTTGGTAAAAAAAATTTTTTAGGTTAAAATTTTTTTAGGTTAAAATTTTTTGATCATAAAAAAAAATCAATCATTTTTTAAAAAATCATAAAAAATCGAATTTTAAAGATTTCGATTTGATTTTTTTTCTAAATGAAACTTAAAATGTTTTAATTTTATATAAAAAAGATTGTTTTATTCTAATTGTTGTCAAAAAAATTAAAAAAATTTTCAAAGTTGGTAAAAAAATTTTTTTAGGTTAAAATTTTTTGATCATAAAAAAAATCAATTATTTTTTAAAAATTCATAAAAAATCGAATTTTAAAGATTTCGATTTGATTTTTTTTCTAAATGAAACTTAAAATATTCTAGTTTTAATTAAAAAAGACCGTTTTATTCTAAATGTTGCCAAAAAATTTTCAAAGTTGGTAAAAAAAAATTTTTAGGTTAAAATTTTTTTGGGTTAAAATTTTTTGATTATAAAAAAAATCAATAATTTTTTAAAAATTCATAAAAAATCGAATTTTAAAGATTTTGATTTGATTTTTTTTCTAAATGAAACTTAAAATATTCTAGTTTTAAACAAAAAAGATTGTTTTATTCTAAATGATGTCAAAAAAATTTAAAAAATTTTCAAAGTTGGTAAAAAAATTTTTTTAGGTTAAAATTTTTTGATCATAAAAAAAATCAATCATTTTTTAAAAATTCATAAAAAATCGAATTTTAAAGATTTCGATTTGATTTTTTTTTCTAAATGAAACTAAAAACATTCTAGTTTTATTTAAAAAAGATGGTTTTATTGTAAGTGTTGTCAAAAAAATTTAAAAAATTTTCAAAGTTGGTAAAAAAATTTTTTTAGGTTAAAATTTTTTTAGGTTAAAATTTTTTGATCATAAAAAAAATCAATCATTTTTTAAAAATTCATAAAAAATCGAATTTTAAAGATTTCGATTTGATTTTTTTTCTAAATGAAACTTAAAACATTCTAGTTTTAATTAAAAAAGACCGTTTTATTCTAAATGTTGTCAAAAAAATTAAAAAAATTTTCAAAGTTGGTAAAAAAAATTTTTTAGGTTAAAATTTTTTTAGGTTAAAATTTTTTGATCATAAAAAAAAATCAATCATTTTTTAAAAAATCATAAAAACTCGAATTTTAAAGATTTCGATCTGATTTTTTTTCTAAATGAAACTTAAAATGTTCTAATTTTATATAAAAAAGACCGTTTTATTCTAAATGTTGTTAAAAAAATTAAAAAAATTTTCAAAGTTGGTAAAAAAATCATTCCTGGAATGAAATCGGTTGCCGTGCGTACCAAAAACTTTTACGTAAGATTTGGCAACCGGTAACAAAGTTTAACCGCTTCGGTTTCCTCCGATTTAAAAATACCCCGAAATTCGAGTTTTTCGAAAATTTCAAGTGTTATTTTTGCGTTACGTTCGATTTTCACCGTCTGGTCGTAAAAGAAAAAAAAAATTTAACTAAAAACGAACTCCGGTATAGAAATGAAAATAGCCGCCGTAACAGCGGCAACAACCGCTTTGTCTTCGCGATGATTCTAAAGGGGGAAACGTCTCCGTCTCCCAAAAGCATGTATATACACCGTTATAAATATTACTAATAATTCGTGCGCGCTTCCAAAAATAAAACGTCCGCGGGTGGTCCTCGACTATATTTAATCAAATCCCATCTATTTATAAACGTCATTAAAGACTAAAACTTTTTTTTTTTCTTAAAAAGAAGTAAATTTTATTTTGGTAAAAGTGCGTTCTACTAAAATCAACATTTCCCAGTTGATTTTAGTAGAATGTACGCGAGCGCTATCTATCTATATAAACGCGCACCTTCGGAAACTAGGAAAGCGCTTAGTTCGTCCCTGAACGGCCGTCGCGACGTAAGAATTTCAGTGTTACACCGTTACACGTTTAACTCTTTGTTGGTGAGAATTAAAATTAAAACCGAAGAAATAAAAATAGTGCTTTTTAAAAAAAAATAAGTGTAAGGAAAACTATGGACCATGGAGTTTTTTCAAGAATGGTCGAAAAAGGAATTAACTCGGGTAAATATCAACACACGACAAAGAAACAAAGAGATCGTTTTGAAAATTTAAAAATAACCCTAAAGCGTTATGGAGTTTAATTTAATTGAAGAGGGAGCCTTTAAAGGCGTCGTCGGATAAATCCGTTGCCAAGAACAATTTGGTAAATTTAATACTATGATACATACTTAAAATTTATGTTTTTGTATTTGTATTTAATTTAATTTATTTTGTTACAAAGTTAAAAAATTAATTTAAAAATTATCCTGGCGCATTTTCATGTTTACCGCAAAATTTATTTATCGAAATAGCGATTCCAAAACGGCCACAATATCGTATATGTTTTGTAGCGGCGAGCGGAGAGTTATTAATCACCGGTACAGAAATACACGCATCGCGCAGTTTAGAAATAAATTAGGCCAATCTAAAGTCTCTCAAACTCTACCTCTATCGGTTATTTATTTCTTCCCAACGTAAATAACGTAAAAATTAAAAAAAAAAATATATCAAAAATAATTTTAGAATGAAATTTTTATCAAAAATCGATGGGAAATTAAATTTCCTTTAATTTGAGTACAAACACGACCTATCTAACTTTAATAGGTCGAAAGTTATCGAAATTTTTCATTTTTTAACTAATCGAAAATCAGCCATCTTTAAAATTTTATTGTAAAACGTTAGGAAATTAAATTTCCTTTAATTTGAGTACAAACACGACCTATCTATGATTAAAAATAAAAAAATTATCGAAATTTTTAATTTTAATGACAATTGGAAATCGGCCATCTTGGACTTTTTAAACTAACCTAACTTTTTTATTTTTTATCCGAATATAGTCGTGTTTGGTATCAAATTAAAGGATTTTTAGTCAGCTTTAAGAATTTTTAATAAAATTTCAAATTTTTCAAAAAAGAAAATGTCAATAGTTTAAAAAATGTCAAATTTTTCAAAAATGTCAAATTTTTCAAAATGATGGCAAAATTTTTAAGAAAAAATATCAAAATTTTCAAAAAAATATCAAAAATTTCAAGAAATTTCTAAAAAAAAAAATAAAAATGTTAAAAATTAAAAAAATGAAATGTAAAAAATAATTTTAGAAAGAATTTTTTATCAAAGATAGATAGGAAATTAAATTTCCTTTAATTTGAGTACAAACACGACTATATTTGGATAAAAAATAAAAAAGTTATCGAAATTTTTTAATTTTTTTAAACCGAAAGTCGGCCATTTTGAATTCTTTTAAACTAACCTAACTTTTTTATTTTTTATCCGAATATAGTCGTGTTTGGTATCAAATTAAAGGATTTTTAGTCAGCTTTAAGAATTTTTAATATAATTTCAAATTTTTCAAAAAAGAAAATGTCAATAGTTTAAAAAATGTACAATTTTTCAAAAATGTCAAATTTTTCAAAATGATAGCAAAATTTTTAAGAAAAAATATCAAAATTTTCAAAAAAAAAATATCAAAAATTTCAAGAAATTTCTAAAAAAAAAAAATAAAAATGTTAAAAATTAAAAAAATGAAATGTAAAAAATAATTTTAGAAGGAATTTTTTATTTAAAATCGACAGGAAATTAAATTTCCTTTAATTACAGTACAAACACGACCTATCTAACTTTAATAGGTCGAAAGTTATCGAAATTTTTCATCTTTTAACTAATCGAAAATCAGCCATCTTTAAAATTTTATTATAAAACGTTAGGAAATTAAATTTCCTTTAATTTGAGTACAAACACCACTATATTTGGATAAAATATAAAAAAGTTATCGAAATTTTTTAATTTTTTTAAACCGAAAGTCGACCATCTTGGATTTTTTTAAACTAACCTAACTTTTTTATTTTTTATCCGAATATAGTCGTGTTTGGTATCAAATTAAAGGATTTTTAGTCAGCTTTAAGAATTTTTAATGAAAATTTCAATTTCTTAAAAAAAAATCAAATTTTTCAAAAAAAATCAAATTTTTCAAAAAAAATCAAATTTTTCAAAAGAAATCAAATTTTTCAAAAAAAAATCAAACTTTTCAAAAAAAATCAAATTTTTCAAAAAAAAATCAAATTCTTCAAAAAAAATTTAATTTAAAAATATCAAAAACTTTAATTAAAAAAAAAACAAAAATTTTAAAAATTTCAAAAAAAAAATATTAAAAATTTCAAAAAAGAGAAATGTCAAAAATAATTTTAGAACGAAATTTTTACTAGAAATCCATAGGAAATTAAATTTCCTTTAATTTGAGCACAAACACGACCTATCTACGATTAAAAATAAAAAAGTTATCGAAATTTTTAATTTTAATCAGCTTTAAGAATTTTTAATAAAAAATTCAAATTCTTCAAAAAAAAATGTCAAATTCTTCAAAAAAGTCAAATTTTTCAAAAAAAAAATCAAATTTTTAAAAAAAAGGAAAATTTTTCAAGAATAACGTCAAAAAATCTTTAAAAAATGACAAAGTTTTCGAAGAAATATCAAAAATTTCAAAAAATTTAAGAAAAAATATTAAGAATTTTTAAAAATATTAAAAATTAAAAAAAAAGAAATGTCAAAAATAACTTTAGAGCGAAACTTTTATTAAAAATCGTTAGGAAATTAAATTTCCTTTAATTTGAGTATAAACACGACTATATTCGGATAAAAAATAAAAAAATTATCGAAATTTTTAACTTTAATGACAACCAGAAGTCGGCCATCTTGAATTTTTTTAAACTAACCTAACTTTTTTATTTTTTATCCGAATATAGTCCTGTTTGGTATCAAATTAAAGGATTTTTAGTCAGCTTTAAGAATTTTTAATAAAAATTTTAAATTCTTCAAAAAAAAATGTCACATTCTTCAAAAAAATCAAATTTTTCAAATAAAAAATCAAATTTTTAAAATAAAGTTAAATTTTTAAAATAAAAAGTCAAAATTTTCACAAAATGTCAAAAACGAAGAAATTTTTAAAGAAAGGACAAAAATCCTAAAAATCTTAAAAAAAATAAACATTTCAAAAAAAGAAAATGTCAAAAATAATTTTAGAACGAATTTTTTATTAAAAATCGATATGAAATTAAATTTCCTTTAATTTGAGTACAAACACGACTATATTTGGATAAAAAATAAAAATGTTATCGAAATTCTTTAATTTTTTTTAAACTGAAAGTCGGCCATCTTGGATTTTTTTAAACTAACCTAACTTTTTTATTTTTTATCCAAATATAGTCGTGTTTGGTATCAAATTAAAGGATTTTTAGTCAGCTTTAAGAATTTTTAATAAAATTTCAAATTTTTCAAAAAAGAAAATGTCAATAGTTTAAAAAATGTCAAATTTTTCAAAAATGTCAAATTTTTCAAAAATATCAAATTTTTCAAAATGATAGCAAAATTTTTAAGAAAAAATATCAAAATTTTCAAAAAAATATCAAAAATTTCAAGAAATTTCTAAAAAAAAAATAAAAATGTTAAAAATTAACAAAATGAAATGTAAAAAATAATTTTAGAAGAAATCTTTTATCAAAAATCAATGGAAAATTAAATTTCCTTTAATTAGAGTACAAACACGGCATATCTAACTTTAATAGATCGAAAGTTATCGAAATTTTTCATTTTTTAAACAACCGGAAGTCGGCCATCTTTAAAATTTTATCGTAAATCGTTAGAAAATTCAATTTCCTTTCATTTAAGTACAAACACGATGTATCTATGATCAAAAATAAAAAATTTATCGAAATTTTTTAATTTTTTTAAACCGAAAGTCGGCCATTTTGGAATTTTTTTAAACTAACCTAACTTTTTTATTTTTTATCCGAATATAGTCGTGTTTGGTATCAAATTAAAGGATTTTTAATGAACTTTAAGTATTTTTAATAAAAATTTTAAATTTTTCAAAAAGAACATATCAAAATTTTTGAAAATATCAAATTTTAAAAAATAATATAAATGTTCAAAACGAATGTTAAAATTTTCCAAAATAATGTCAAATTTTCAAAAATAATATTAAAATTTTCAAAGAAATATCAAAAAATTTCGCGAAAAAAACAAAAATTTCAAAAAATGAAATGTCAAAAATAATTTTAGAACGAATTTTTTATTAAAAATCGATGGGAAATTAAATTTCCTTTAATTTGAGTACAAACACGACTACATTTGAATAAAAAATAAAAAAGTTATTGAAATTTTTTAATTTTTTTAAACCGAAAGTCGGCCATCTTGAATTTCTTTAAACTAACCTAACTTTTTTATTTTTTATCCGAATATAGTCGTGTTTGGTATCAAATTAAAGGATTTTTAATCAGCTTTAAGTATTTTTAATAAAAATTTTAAAATTCTCAAAAAAGAGGTCAAAGTTTTCGAAGAAATATCAAAAACTTGACAAAATCTGAATAAATAATTTCCTATTATTATCTTTCCTTTTATTAACTCTAACAAAATCTTGAAAAGTTTTTATTATATTAAATGATTGTTTGTTGGATTAAACGACAATTTGTCTTCAAGTATTTACCAGGAGATTTTGAGAACTTGGAAACTTCTTTCAATAGAAAAATATTTATGCAGCACATCACGGTTCGGAATTGTCTACAAGCGAATTTTTGACGTTTCTAAACGTCAAACTAACCGTTCTTTCCGACTTCGACACCATAGGTGCTATTTATGTTGACGAACAAAACGTTAAAATATAACTTAATTCATAAGTTTGATGCCATTTCTAGGCATAAATCAGTTAAATAGCGCATTTTCGAACATCTCTTTCCGGGTCCGATTTCGGGAAGTTAGCGCGGGTACGATTTCTATTGACCGTTTTTCGTAGAACAATTTTTTCAACGAAAGCAGATAAAATCCAATTTGCTTATGTAAAAAAAATGTTCAAAATCATTAAAATTGAGGAAAACGAACACGTTGTTGTGTCCGTTTTTTGAAAAAACTATTTGGATAATTTTTTCGACGGTTCGTTTCTCGGCTATTATTCGTCGATGGTACGTTTCTCGGCTATTATTCGTCGATGGTACGTTTCTCGGCTAAACGTCAAAATATGCCCCTTTTGAAATGCTATATTCGCCAGAAAAGCGGCCGATTCCGCGATGCTCCTTTGGGCTAGCCTTCTCGACGGCCCTATACTTTATTTTTTTGCGAATCGGGGCTTCCGCGACCCTGAATCGTCCGATGTAAAGCTTCAAACGGAACCCCAGTTTTGCCTTGAATTTCCGAATTTTTCGAGAGTTCATTTCTCGGCTATTCTAATTAAGAATCGGCGTGGCACTCAACGTGTTAACCACTTCCGTACGAGCGTCGACTATAGTCGACGGCCAGGAATTAATCTCGTCACAGATCTGTCGATGAACCAGGCAGCGTACGGACGATGAATGCCGACTGTGGGCAACGTTTCGTGGCCGGTAGGCGCCGTATCGAAGTGGTTAACCCGTGGGTCATAGGTTCGCCATCATTGCGAACATTTCGACATTTTTCATGATTTCTAATTGTCTAAGAGAAAATCGGGTTACTCATGTAAAACAACCATTTTCGGATTTCCTTATCATATTTAGAAAATCGACTAATTCACATGACGCCTTGACAAAAATGAAGTGTTTTTTCTTGAGCTTCTCAAAATCCACAGCACAAATTCTAGAATACAGCATTCTTTTGTTATTTTTGGAAAAAAAAGAATAAAACACCGGGCGAAATCCGTCCAGTTCTCTGATGATCGGTTTTTCACCAATATCTTAGGTTAGGAATACGATATCGGGGTGCGGTTTTCACCAGCTTCTTTGGGCTTTATTATACTATTTTTCCGTGAAGAGAAAGTGATGCCGTTCCATTTACCTTTTCGAAGAAAATTCGCAATTTCTAAAAAAATTTCGAAAACGCCATCTAGCGTCGACATGTGAAATTATGATCACCACCAAAATGGTACGATTTATTATTTAAGAAAAGCTCTTTTCAACGACACCAAGCTTATTAAATTCCGTTCAGCCATTTTGAAATTATAGGCATTTGTTTACAAGCACTTTTGAACGCCCCCCACCACTTTATTTTTGAAAGTTACGGAAAAAAGTTTTTAATAAAAAAAATCGATGCTTGTCTCCACTTTAAAATGTGCATATTTTTGTGTTATCTTAATATAGCGGAATTCCGAGAAAACCCACATTTTGTAATTCAAGCGATTACGCTCCGTAGCGGCCATCTTAGGAACTTGGAAATAATTTCCAGCATTTTCCCGTGGCCACTTTAGTTATTAATTTTTTTTACCGCAAGTCTCTACGATGAATAGTTTCCTAGATACAGCACTCTGCATTCTTATTTGACCACCCTGTACAATCTCCCTGTAAAAGTCTACATCAACCAGCCTAGAGATTTACCAAAGGTTAGGATGTTCAGAGGTGTGTCCCTGATTCCATCCATGGTTGGAGAGTGGTCACCCAAGTCCTTTAATCTAAGGTCCTTGAGATTCGGGCAATAATATATGTGCTTAACAGTCTCATCGTCTTGCTCGCAAGCATGACATAAAACTACAGTGGTGGTGTCGATGGCTCAGCGGCTAACTCTCGAATTAGCACGCTTGGTGTTCCGGCTTCGAGCCCGAGTCTTTCCAACACCTAATTACTCCACCGACCTTCGTAGGGGTCTTTAAGCCGTCGGTTCCGTAACCAGTCGAACATCTCTGGTTGTGTGTAGGAGGTTTGTATAACTAGATGCGGGTTTGCACTCGCTGAGAGGCACCTCACGGATAAGACAGATAAGATGGATAAGACGGATAAGACGGATAAGACGCATAAGACGGATAAGACGGATAAGACGGATAAGACGGATAAGACTTGGTTGTGGGGGCTTGCGAGGAAGCAGTACTGGTTATTTGAACACCAACAAAACCTCCTGGGGTTTAATACAAGGGGCCTACTGAGGCCTAAGTGTTAGGGTGATATTACTTCACACCCCTAGATGCATACATAACCCTTCAGTATCCCGTCAGGAACCCTGTGATATTCGTAAATCCCATTGAAAACTTTTAAGAACCCGGTCGCCTCACACGAAAGATATCTTAGCAATGATTTAGATACTTGACAGCCCTTAACTGTGTCTCAGTAATCTAAAAATTTAAAATGGCTAATGTACTTAATGCAATAATGCAATCGAGATACGAAGTTAAAGAGGGAATGGTCACTGGTTCAGGAAAATATTACTTCACGGCTGACAGCTAAAATAGATTATCTACTATCTGTGAGGGTAGTAGACAACCATCATCGATTATTGTTAAGAAAAATCGATTTCATCAGCTTAATTTTAAGTTAATTACAAATTCCAACTAAAAACGGTTTATAATTTTGAAATTTAAATCATAGACGTAGGCGGGAATTTTTTCAAACCAATCACATTAAAGCACTTTTATCCCCATCTACTGCTAAAACATTCAACTATCCTTCATAACCTACAAAACAATAACCTTCATTAATTTTTCGTATATAATTGTTCCCTCACTTTCTTTATGAAAATTCCATGGAAATTCCCTGAAAATGTTATATTTACAAGTTTTACTAATTCGCCAAATCGAAAGTGGAAAATTTTAACCTTTAAATTCCATATAAATAAACATCTCTCAAAATAATTTAACAAATACCAACCCACCATTTCTAAAAGTAAATTTATCCATAAATACCTTTAATATTACAACTCTTTTCTAATATTTTCTTCCTTTAAATAAAAATAACACTAAATACACTTTTTCCCTAATGACTATAAACATCACATCAGCCAAAAAACATGATTTACAAGTAAAATTTGGCGCAGTAAAAACCCCATCTAATTAAATCACCCATTTAAAACCATAATTTCCTCTCTAATTCCCTCCAATTAAAAGAAACCAACTCTTCAATTGCCAAAAGATTTATACAAATGATTCATACCAATTCACCCAAAAGCAAGTAACATTTTCCGACATCTGGTGGCGTCGTTTTAACTCAAAGGTGACACCTGACGTCACCGTAGACAGGGATGACGTGCGCTTTTCGAAATTTACACTCGATGAGTGTTTTTGGCACGGTTCGCCGCTCTGTTTTTATGAACCGATGATAGAATACCAACACGCCTTATTAAACAAAACGAATTTTATATGTAAATAACACGTGCCAAACGTACTACTAAAGTACAAGTATTTTTTAAGGTGTATTTATTTCTTTTTTAAGGTATTCGCATTTTTGGCCGGATCGCAATTGATATTCATCAAAGAAATACCAAATTATTCATTTTTGTTACTGAATTACTAAATTTCTAAATTTACATCGGGGATAACAAAATATTATAATTTACTTGTTAAACGAGACAATCTCATTTCTGATAAAATATTATTGCTTACTTATTTCAAGCCAAATTGCGTTGTTCATTGCTATAACATACGACACCACTTAAAATATAACGTGAAAAGTGCAAGGTTTTTGTATTTTATCGGTTTGTTTTTGTTCTGAATTAAATTCATCATTAATAATTTTTAAATTTTCCTTTTAACGATCTCTAATAAAAAAATTTCTTTAAAATTTTTAAATATTCTTAAAATTTATAAAAAATCCTTTAATTTGATACCAAACATGACTATATTTACATTAAAAATAAAAAAGTTAGGTTAATTTTTTAATTTTCAGAATGGCGGATTTAAGAATTTAAAATTTTAATTAAAAATTTTTAAAGTTTATTAAAAATCCTTTAATTTGAGTACAAACACGACCTATCTACGATTAAAAATAAAAAAATTAGGTTAATTTTTAAATTTTCAAAATGGCAGATATAAAAATTTAAAATTTTAATTAAAAATTCTTAAAGCTGATTAAAAATCCTTTAATTTGATACCAAACATGACTATATTCGGATAAAAAATAAAAAAGTTAAGTTAGATGAAAAAAATCCAAGATGGCCGACTTCCGGTTGTCATTAAAATTAACAATTTCGATAACTTTCGATCTATTAAAGTTAGATATGTCGTGTTTGTACTCAAATTAAAGGAAATTTAATTTCCTATCGATTTTTAATAAAAAATTCGTTCTAAAATTATTTTTGACATTTCCTTTTTTTGAAATTTTTAATATTTTTTTGAAATTTTAAAAATTTTTGTTTTTTTTTTAATTAAAGTTTTTGATATTTTTAAATTAGATTTTTTTTTTGAAGAATTTGATTTTTTTGAAAAATTTGATTTTTTTTGAAAAGTTTGATTTTTTTGAAAAATTTGATTTTTTTTGAAAAATTTTATTTTTTTTTAAAGAAATTGAAATTTTTATTAAAAATTCTTAAAGCTGACTAAAAATCCTTTAATTTGATACCAAACACGACTATATTCGGATAAAAAATAAAAAAGTTAGGTTAGTTTAAAAAAATCCAAGATGGCCGACTTTCGGTTTAAAAAAATTAAAAAATGTCGATAACTTTTTTTTTTTTTATCCGAATATAGTCGTGTTTGTACTCAAATTAAAAGAAATTTAATTTCCTATCGATTTTTAATAAAAAATTCGTTCTAAAATTATTTTTGAGATTTCTTTTTTTTGAAATTTTTAATATTTTTTTGAAATTTTAAAAATTTTTGTTTTTTTTTTAATTAAAGTTAAATTTTCTTTTGAAGAATTTGATTTTTTTTGAAAAATTTGTTTTTTTTTGAAAAGTTTGATTTTTTTGAAAAATTTGATTTTTTTTAAAAATTTTATTTTTTTTTTTAAGAAATTGAAATTTTTATTAAAAATTCTTAAAGCTGACTAAAAATCCTTTAATTTGATACCAAACACGACTATATTCGGATAAAAAATAAAAAAGTTAGGTTAGTTTAAATATTTTCAAGATGGCCGACTTCCGGTTGTCATTAAAATTAAAAATTTCGATAACTTTCTTATTTTTGATCGTAGATATATCGTGTTTGGTATCAAATTAAAGGAAATTTAATTTTCTATTGATTTATCATAAAATTTTCAAAATGGCCAACTTCAGTTTGTTTAAAAAATGAAAAAATTCGGTAACTTTTGATCTATTAAAGTTAGATATGCCGTGTTTGTACTCAAATTAAAGGAAATTTAATTTCCTATCGATTTTTAATAAAAAACTCGTTCTAAAATTATTTTTGTCATTTCATTTTTTGAAATTTTTGTCTTTTTTTAGAAATTTCTTGAAATTTCTAATTTTTCTTTGAAAATTTTCACATTTTAAAAAACTTGAGATTATTTTGGAAAATTTTAACATTAGTTATGAAAATTTGGCATTATTTTTCAAAATTTGACATTTTTGAAAGCATTGACATTTTCTTTTTTGAAAAAATTGAAATTTTATTAAAAATTATTAAAGCTGACTAAAAATCCTTTAATTTGATACCAAACACGACTATATTCGGATAAAAAATAAAAAAGTTAGGTTAGTTTAAAAAAATTCAAAATGGCCGACTTTCGGTTATTTAAAAAATGAAAAATTTCGATAACTTTCAATCTATTAAAGTTAGATATGTCGTGTTTGTACTCAAATTAAAGGAAATTCAATTTCCTATCGATTTTTAATAAAAATTTCGTTTTAAAATTATTTTTGAAATTTCATTTTTTGAGATTTTTAACATTTTTTAGCATTTTTTGAAATTTTTGTCTTTTTTTCGAAATTTCATAAAATTTTTAATTTCTTATAAAATTTTTACATTTTTTTTTATTTTTTGACATTTCTTTTAAAAAATTTGGCAAAGTTTTTGAAAAATTTGCAATATTTTTGAATAATTTGAAATTTTTATAAAAAATTCTTAAAGTTTATTAAAAATCTTTTAATTTGATACCAAACACGACGATATTGGGATAAAAAACAAAAAAGTTAGGGTAGATCAAAAAAAATCCAAGATGGCCGACTTCCGGTTATCATTAAAATTAAAAATTTCGATAACTTTTTTATTTTTTATCCGAATATAGTCGTGTTTGGTATCAAATTAAAGGAAATTTAATTTTCTATTGAGTTATCATAAAATTTCCAAAATGGCCAACTTCCGATTGTTTAAAAAATGAAAAATTTCGATAACTTTCAACCTATTAAAATTAGATATGTCGTGTTTGTACTCAAATTAAAGGAAATTTAATTTCCTATCCATCTTTAATAAAAAATTCGTTCTGAAATTATTTCTGACATTTCATTTTTTTAATTTTTAACATTTTTATCTTTTTTTGAGAAATTTCTTGAAATTTTTGATATTTCTTTGCAAACTTTGACATTTTTTCTTAAAAATTTTCCGATCATTTAAAAAAATTTGACATTTTAAAAGAATTTTACATTTTTGAAAAATTTGACATTTTTAAAAATAATTATTATCTTTTTTGAAAAAATTGAAATTTTATTAAAAATTCTTAAAGCTGATTAAAAATCCTTTAATTTGATACCAAACACGACTATATTCGGATAAAAAATAAAAAAGTTAGGTTAGTTTAAAAAAATTCAAAATGGCCGACTTCCGATTGTCATTAAAATTAAAAATTTGGATAACTTTCGACCTATTAAAGTTAGATATGTTGTGTTTGTACTCAAATTAAAGAAAATTTAATTTCCTATCGATTTCTAATAAAAATTTCATTCTAAAATTATTTTTTAAATTTTTATTTTTGAAAAAATAACTTTTTAGTTTAATTTTTGATCTTTTTTTGATCTTTTTTTGATTTTTTCTGACAATTTTAACAGAAAAATGATTATTGTTTATATATTTCAAGCCAAGTTACCTTGTTAATGTAACAACCGGTTAAAATATAACACGAAAAGTGCAAGGTTTTTATGTTTTATCGGTTTGTTTTGTTCTAAATTTTAATAAAACGTCAACACAAAAACTTGACAGGTTAAAATTACACGAATTAAGTGCCAATTTACTTCTTCAGGGACTTTTAACTTTAGTTTTAAGGTCACTATATTAATATTTTTATGTACAGGGTGTTATAAAGTTTATATAACATAATATTAGAAGTGTATAAGGTTTTGTAACACCCTGTATAGTAGATATATACAGAAAACCTTTTCATTTATTTGGAAATTAAATGAAATATTGTACCAAGACTTGATTTAACGACACTCAAAGCAATCGAAAAGCAATTCCGATCGCTCGGTTCAACCACTTCCACAACGGTTTATTCTTAGACACCGTTCTCTATTAATAAACGCGCCTCGGCAGCCGCCACCGATGGTAGATGGTAGTGAACCCAACGTTTGAACGCTATGCAAAACGATCATTAAAACGATGGAACGAGGAAACTACGTCTCGTTTTGTTTCGAACACGAAACCAATTCAAAACCTAAAATAGATTAGAAAAAGATTAAAAATTGTTCTTTGTAAATTTATTTTAAAGTAGTTACAATGATGCGAATAACAATAGAGTTAATAAACGGTGCCAGAATAAAACCGAAAGTAACTTACGTCTTGGCTTGGCTCTAAAAGATTATTAGAGTGCGTCCAATTAGTGTTAAATTGGTGGTTTGAATATGTTTTATATGAAACGGTATAAAGTTTCAAATTAAACCAACGTTTTAAGTTTTGGTTTTCCGTTGATTTTAATCCTTTTCCGATTGATACGATTCAACAACATGAATGTTCGATTAATGCTCGGATGTATTTAATTTAATTCAAATTTGATATTCTTTTGATTGAAAGTTGATTATTTCGGTAAAGTTTTGAGCTAAAGGTGAAAATCCACGAAGAAGTTAATCGACACATTTTTTGTATTTTTTCCTCTCATTATCTTTTTTAATTCCCAAATTTATTTAATTTTCCTTTTTAATAACCTTTTCCCTTCGAATTTATTTAATTTTCTGGTTCGTTTTAATAAATACTAAATCCTTATTTTATAAAAAAATTTGAGGTTAAAATTACAAACCTGTCAAAAATATCAGATATCAAATCAAAACATAATGAAGATAGTTAATGACAACCTAAGAAAAATTAAAATTACTAATTGATTTTATAAAGTCGCGAATTAATTACCAAAAATTGATGTTTTAATTAAATAAAATAATTTTTAATATTAATTTATATAAATAAATAATAATTAAAAAGAAAAACTTAAATTAATTAGAATTTTTATATAATTTTAATACCAACCTTAAAAAAAAAATCGACTTTTGATAAAAAAATTATGACATATTAGGTTAGAAATTTATTTATTATAAAATTTTAGAGAAAAACGACGATTTGTAGTTGTAAATTTTGTGGGTGTTTCGTAAACCTAGAAAACAAAACGTTAACAGGTGCCTCGGAAAACTGTTAATCTTGTAATAGGTTAGTAATGCGGGAGAACTCGTGGATAAAACCGCACCTTTTGGACGGTTTCCAGGTCTTTTTCGAATCTTCCGCGGCGTATTAAAATTAATTTCACGGCTGGCAATTATATTTCTGCCACATTTGTCAGCGCCGGTCGCTTTTGTTGGTAAATACCGCGCGCAAAAGATGGCTAAAAATATCGCCAGGTGTTCGGGCGGAAATTTAAGGACAAGGGCAGCGTTATGCCGCGGAAACCGCGTCTATTTTCGACCGCCCCTGATAGATGTCTCTCCGCAATTGCTTTTGGCGACCGTTTTACTCAAATTTACGGCTCCGACAAAGTGTTACGGGATTTACATCCAGGTTTTATCCACTTTTCCACTGAATTTCCAAGCCAAGCGTACATTACTTCACAAAACTTTTAATAAAAACCTAAAATTTATATTTTTAAAGAAGAATTTATACTTTCCGAGTGATATTTTCTCGATATAATAAATTCCATATAAAAATATACTTACATTTTTTATTTTCTTTATTATTTTTATATACAAATTAAAAAAATAACATTTAAAACCAAAATTTAGACAAAAAAAATCAGATAAATACTATTATTTTTTTAAATAAAAACCAATTTCCTTTAAAAACACAGCCATCAAAATTTTTAGGTTATGTTATTGTTTACCAAACGTCATTATTTTTAGGTTATGTTGATGTTAATATTTGAGATTTTCCGATTTAAATTTAAATTTCTTTAAAAAAAAAAGTAAATACTTAATTAAAAATGTTATTTTAAACCCGTTTTATTAAAAAAATTCTCTCCGTAACTACTTTCGGTGACCGTTTTAAAATTTATAGCTGCGATAAAGTGTTCCAGTTTTTTTATTGAGGTTTTATCCATTTTTCCACTAAATTTCCAAACCAAGCGTACTTTACTTGAAGAGAGTTTTAATAAAAACTTAAAATTTGTAATTTTAAACAAGAATTTATACTTTCCGAGTAATATTTTATCGATATAATAAATTCCATATAAAAATATACTTACATTTTTTATTTTCTTTATCCAAATTAAAAAAATAACTTATTTAAAATTAAAATTTAAAGAAAAAATCGAATAAATCTTATTTTTAGAAATAAAAACCAATTTAATTAGCTTTAAAAACGTCAAAATTTTTAGGTTATGTTATTGTTTACCAAACGTCATTATTTTTAGGTTATGTTAATATTTATTATTTATATTATATTTACCTTTATATTTGAGATTTTCCGATTTAAATTAAAATTTCTTTAAAAAAATGTAAATACTTAATTAAAAATGTTATTTTAAACCCGTTTTATTAAAAAAATTCTCTCCGTAACTACTTTCGGTGACCGTTTTAAAATTTACAGCTGCAATAAAGTGTTACGGGTTTTTCATCGAGGTTTTATCCACATTTCCATTGAATTTCCAAACCAAGCGTATATTACTTAAGGAGACTTTTAATAAAAACCTAAAATTTATATTTTTAAAGAAGAATTTATACTTTCCGAGTGATATTTTATAAATATAATAAATTCAATATAAAAATATACTTACATTTTTTATTTTCTTTATACAAATTAAAAAAATCTAAAACTAAAAATTAGTTTAAAAAAAAAAATCAAATAAATTCTATTATTTTTGGGAATAAAAACCAATTTAAAAACACAAATGTAATCAACAAAATTTTTAGGTTATGTTAATGTTTACCTTTAATTTTAAATTTAACATTTTCCAATTTAAATTTATTTAAAAACATGCAAATAATTAATTTAAAATGTCACTTTAAACCCGTTTAATTAAAAAAATTAAATTAATTATGTTTAATTTAGATTTAATTTATATTTTATATTTTTTTTTATTTTAAGGTTGGTATTGAAATTTAGATAATTTCTAAAATTACAATTAATTTAAATTTTTTACTTTTAATTATGATTTATTAACACAAATTCATATAAAGAATGATTTTTATACTTAAAATATAAATTTTCGTAAATTAATTATTCTTTTTTATTATAATTTATTATTTTTTTACTTTCAACTAAAAATCTAGTTATTTTTTTTTTGATTGATTAAAATTTCATTTAAAATTTCAATTTTTTGCTTTTAATTATGAATTATTTATATCAATTCATATAAAAAATGATTTTATTTATTTAAAATAACACTTTTTGTAAATTAATTATTGTTAAATTAATTTTTTTTTATCATAATAATGACACTAAATTTTCTAATTAATTAAATTTTTTGTTTTTAATTTTGGATTATTTGCATTAATTAATATTAAAGAAGATTTTATTTATTTAGAATATCAATTTTTATAAATTAATTATTCATTTTTAATTCAAATTTATTATATTTTAATTTTAAAATAATCGATTAGTTATTTTTATTTTCTTTAGGTTGTCTCTAACCACCTTCATTAATGTTTTGGTTTGTGACATTTTTGACAGGTTGGTTTTTTTTACTTAATATATTTATTTATATCTAACTAAAAAGGATGAATTATTAACGTTGGAGTTTATTATTATGAAGGGGTTAATTTAGAGTGATTTGTATTTTTATATAAATTAATTTACAATTGATATAACATACGTTAAGACATGGATAAACGGTAGGATATACGATTGGATAAACGGTAGGTTATAAAAGATATATTAATCAATAAAACACCCTTATTAATCATAAATTTACAATAACAGGTGTTTAAAATTGTTAAAACGTAACAGGAAATCCTAAATCCGTATACAAACAATATCTGTTTTAGCTCTAATCCGGTAAATATTTTGACGGAGAGTGCATTGCCGGAACTCAGTTTTAATCGGAGGCTCAATTCAAAATACACCTATAAATCTATAAGGTTTCTACACAAACAATTTTAAAACGTAAAATTTTTACGTTTTCAACCGAATTTGTGGAATTTTTAAAATGGTATTGTTATAAAAAATGTTTGTTAAGTTGATGCTAAATGTAAAACGAATTTTCGCGGGTGAATAAGTTAACAAGGTCGCTGCTAGATGTCGCTGCGAATGAGTTTTCTCGAAAATTTAGCGGGAAAAGACTCGGGGGACCGCGGGGCAGCCCGGAACGGCTCCTTGGCACCGGCCCAAAGCGCTATACTTGGCGATCCGTTTGAAACGGCTTATTTATAGAGCGGCCGCAGCGGCCAGTGGCCTTCCAAATCAAAATGGAGGCGCCCGTGACCTCCAGCTTCATTCACGAGGGTCTGTCTCCTCGCTTACACTTTATTCAAGATGTTTGGAGTTGAATAAAAACAAAAAACATTCTAGTTTTAACTAAAAAAGACCGTTTTATTCTAAGTGTTGTCAAAAAATTTAAAAAAAATTTAAAAGTTGGTAAAAAAATTTTTTTAGGTTAAAAAAATTTTTTTTTTAAAAATCAATAACTTTAAAAAAATTCATTAAAAATTGAATTTTAAAGATTTTGATTTGATTTTTTTTCTAAGTGAAACATAAAACATTCTAGTTTTTTATAAAAAAGACCGTTTTGTTCTAAATGTTATCAAAAAATTTTAAAAAAATTTTAAAGTTGGTAAAAAAATTTTTTAGGTTAAAAATTTTTGAGGTTAAAAAAATCAATCATTTTTTAAAAAAATCATAAAAAATTGAATTTTAAATATTTTGCTTTGATTTTTTTTCTAAATGAAACTTAAAACATTGTAGTTTTAATTAAAAAAGACCGTTTCATTCTAAATGTTGTCAAAAAAATTAAAAAAATTTTCAAAGTTGGAAAAAATTTTTTTGGTTAGAAAATTATTTTTTATGATTCTTAAAAAATTCATAAAAAATTGAATTTTAAATATTTTGATTTGATTTTTTTTTCTGAATGAAACTTAAAACATTCGAGTTTTTTATAAAAAAGACCGTTTTATTCTAAATGTTGTCAAAAAAAGTAAAAAAAATTTCAAAGTTGGTAAAAAATTTCTTAGGTTAGAAAATCAATAATCTTTTAAAAATTCGCCAAAAATCGATTTTTAAAGATTTCGACTTGATTCTGTTTCTAAATGAAACTCAAAACATTCTAGTTTCAATTAAAAAAGACCGTTTTATTCTAAATTTTACCAAAAAAACTAAAAAAATTTTCAAAGTTGACAAAAAATTTTTTAGGTTAAAGAATTACCTTTTAACAGTTCATTTTTAAAAAATCATCAAAAATCGAATTTTAAAGATTTTGGTCTGATTTTTTTTCTAAATGAAACTTAAAACATTCTAGTTTTAATTAAAAAAGACCGTTTTATTCTAAATGTTGTCAAAAAAATTAAAAAAATTTTCAAAGTTGACAAAAATTTTTTAGGTTAGAAAATCAATAATTTTTTAAAAATTCGCCAAAAATCGATTTTTAAAGATTTCGATTTGATTTTTTTTCTAAATGAAACTAAAAACATCCTAGTTTTATATAAAAAAAGACCGTTTTATTCTAAATGTTGTCAAAAAAATTAAAAAAATTTTCAAAGTTGGTAAAAATTTTTTAGGTTAGAAAATCAATAATTTTTTAAAAATTCGCCAAAAATCGATTTTTAAAGATTTCGATTTGATTTTTCTTCTAAATGAAACTCAAAACATTCTAGTTTTATATAAAAAAGACTGTTTTATTCTAAATTTTACCAAAAAAATTAAAAAAATTTTCAAAGTTGACAAAAAATTTTTTAGGTTAAAAAATTACCTTTTAACAGTTCATTTTTTAAAAAATCATAAAAAATTGAATTTTAAAGATTTTGGTCTGATTTTTTTTCTAAATGAAACTTAAAACATTCTAGTTTTATATAAAAAAGACCGTTTTATTCTAAATTTTACCAAAAAAATTAAAAAAATTTTCAAAGTTGGTGAAAAATTTTTGACATTTCTAACCTAACTTAAAAAAACGATAAATTTAAAAAATTCATCAAAAATTGATTTTTAAAGATTTCGATTTGATTTTTTTTCTAAATGAAACTTAAAATATTCTAGTTTTATATAAAAAAGACCGTTTTATTCTAAATGTTGTCAAAAAATTAAAAAAATTTTCAAAGTTGGTAAAAAATTTTTTAGGTTAGAAAATCAATAATTTTTTAAAAATTCGCCAAAAATAGATCTTTAAAGATTTTGATTTGATTTTTTTTCTAAATGAAACTAAAAATATTCTAGTTTTATCTAAAAAAGACCGATTTATTCTAAATGTTGTCAAAAGAATTAAAAAAATTTTCAAAGTTGGTGAAAAATTTTTGACATTTCTAACCTAACTTAAAAAAACGATAAATTTAAAAAATTCATCAAAAATTGATTTTTAAAGATTTCGATTTGATTTTTTTTCTAAATGAAACCTAAAACATTCTAGTTTTAATTAAAAAAGACCGTTTTATTCTAAATGTTGTCAAAAAAATTAAAGAAATTTTCAAAGTTGCTAAAAAAATTTTTTAGGTTAAAAAATTTTGTAACAACTTTAAGAATTTTTTTGATAAAATTTAAGAAAGTTTTCCCTTTTTTAATAAAAAATAGAATCTTTTAGCTTTAATTTGATATAAAGATCATTTTTTAATTCCTAAAAATAAATTTACTACGATTTTTTTTAAATTTTTTAACCATTTTTTAAAGATTTTTTTAAGATTTTTTTAAGATTTTTTTTAAGATTTTTTTAAGATTTTCTTAAGATTTTTTTAAAGATTTTTTTAAGATTTTTTTAAGATTTTTAAAAGATTTTTTAAAGATTTTTTAAAGATTTTTTTAAGATTTTTTTAAGATTTTTTTAAGATTTTTTTAAAGATTTTTTAAGATTTTTTAAGATTTTTTTTAAAGATTTTTAAAAATTTTTTTTAAAATTAATTTTTAAAAATCCCGCCAAATTTACTAAAATTCAAGGTTGATTCATATTTATATGTCATTTTAATCTTAAAAATAATTTTAAATTTTTTTTCTTTATAAAGATATAATTAATTATAACTTAGTTATATTTTGTAATTTATTCACAATTTTAGTTAATTTAAGTTAATTGAACTTAAAATTTAAAAAGAAATTTTTAAGTTAAATTAAATTAAAAAAAATTTTTTTCGACATAATATTCTGAATCAACCTTAAAAACTTGACATTTAATCTCGGTTTGTTAGGTTATGTTTTATTGATTTTTCTTTGTATGAAAATTAAAGTAAATTTCGGTTATATTTCCATATAAATAAAGATAAATGTGTTATCTAATTATCTAATCTCATTTATTGATTAAATAATATAAATTAAATAAATAAAATATTGACAGTGAGTACCAACTTAAAATAAAATCAACAAAAAAAATTACTGTGATTAAAGCGTAGTAGGACTTTAGTCGAGTTTTCTATCGATTATCAACCAAAAAAGGTTAAATAACGTCAGTTTTTCTCCTTCTACTTTATTGTTTGTTCCCTTTGAGTCTATTTCACTCGATGATTCAATGAATTAAGGTCACTTTAGAACCATCTGGGTGTGGATTTGATTTCTAAGTGTAATTAAAACAAACGGGTTTCTCTTTTTGACTCACTTCGGGTTTTATTTAAGAGGTAACATCGTTTATATTTAAGGAAATAAAGTATTTAATAAATTATATTAAAAAAATGTAGTTTGATTTAGTTTAATTTAGCTTAGTTTAGTTTAATTTAGCTAAGTTTACTTTAGTAATGTGAGTTATTGTGTTGTTTAGACTTCGTCCACAACCAAAACAACTACGATGACAACTCCGGCTAAACTGTACGGTAAAGATATATCCGAGTACGATGAATTGGATGTTGACGAGCTACTTTCAAAGCTATCAGCGGAAGAAATTAAGATTTTAGCTAAAGAAGTCGATCCCGATGTAAATAACAAGGGTTGATTTTTGTACGATTTGATTTCCGTTTGATATTTTTAGGATAGTTTTCTGCCGCCGTCTCAAAGGTGCAATTACGAGTGCGAAAAGGATCCGACGGGACCTCTGAATCGTAAACAACTGATCGAACATATTAATAAGCAAGCTATCGAGACTCCCGATCAACCCGAATTGAAACCGTACGTTCCCGGAACGGTTCGAGGGAAAAAGGTTAGAATTTTCTTTTTTTAATTAAATTTTTTTATTCATTTAAATTATTTTTTTTTTATTTTAATTTATTTTTTTTTTTAATTTTAATTTATTTTATTAAATTAAAAGTACGATTTGACTAAATGATAAAATTATTTAGTGGATTCCACCTCCGCCGCCTAAAAAAGAACAAGAAGCGAGCGAACAAATCGCCATCGATTTGGGAGATGAGTACGAGCAGGCTTTAACCGATGCTACGCAAGAGGAAATTATCGATTTAGCCGGTAGGTATATGTTTAAAGGTGGATTTTTATTTTTTTTTATATTCTGATGAAATAAAAAATATCAATTAATTCAAAAAAATGAATTAAATTTGATTTGAGGTTATAATTTTTTTTTTGACGTTTAAAACGTCAAACGAACCCCTTTTTTTCTCGCTTTTTTTGACCTTGTAATCTTTATTACTTTACATGTTGATATAAAAATCATTAAAATAAGGTTTATTTTTTAAGTTTTAAGTCTTTTATCGGTGGAAATCGATCAAATAAAACTGTTTCGGATGACTTTAAGTGGGTTCAAATCGCGTTCCGATCTCTAATTTTTTAGAGATTAAAAACGTCAAATTTTGTAGAGGTTTAAAAAAAAATTTCTAACTTAAAATTTTTATTATGTAACATATAGATTTTTATATTCTATTTAAAAGAAAACATTTTAAACTATTAAAATTAAAAAATTTTTTTTTTTAATCTTAATAAATAAACTCCCTACGATTTTTTAAAATTACCCAATTTTTTTTAGGTTAGAAACGTCAAATTTTTTCGAGGTTTAGAAAAAAATTTCTAACTCAAAATTTTCATTATTTAACGTTTAGATTTTTATGTGTTATTTTAAAAAGAACATTTTTTTATTATTCTTTTAAAAAATTTTTGTAAAATTTCCATAAATAAAGTCGTAGGGAGTATTTAAAATTCACCAATTTTTTAGAGGTTAGAAATGTCAAATTTTTTCGAGATTTAGAAAAAAATTTCTAACTCAAAATTTTCATTATTTAACGTTTAGATTTTTATGTGTTATTTTAAAAAGAACATTTTTTTATCCTTCTTTTAAAAAATTTTTGTAAAATTTCCATAAATAAAGTCGTAGGGAGTGTTTAAAATTGACCAATTTTTTAGAGGTTAGAAATGTCAAATTTTGTAGAGGTTTAGAAAAAAATTTCTAACTAAAAATTTTCATTATTTAACGTTTAGATTTTTTTGTGTTATTTTAAAAAGAACATTTTTTTATCCTTCTTTTAAAAAATTTTTGTAAAATTCCCATAAATAAAGTCGTGGGGAGTGTTTAAAATTGACCAATTTTTTAGAGGTTAGAAATGTCAAATTTTTTCGAGATTTAAAAAAAAATTTCTAATTCAAAATTTTCATTATTTAACGTTTAGATTTTTTTGTGTTATTTTAAAAAGAACATTTTTTTATCCTTCTTTTAAAAAATTTTTGTAAAATTTCCATAAATAAAGTCGTAGGGATTGTTTAAAATTAACCAATTTTTTAGAGGTTAGAAACGTCAAATTTTGTAGAGGTTTAGAAAAAAATTTCTAACTCAAAATTTTCATTATTTAACGTTTAGATTTTTTTGTGTTATTTTAGAAAGAACATTTTTTTATCCTTCTTTTAAAAAATTTTTGTAAAATTCCTAAAAATAAAGTCGTGGGGAGTGTTTAAAATTGACCAATTTTTTAGAGGTTAGAAATGTCAAATTTTTTCGAGGTTTAGAAAAAAATTTCTAACTCAAAATTTTCATTAATTAACGTTTAGATTTTTATGTGTTATTTTAAAAAGAACATTTTTTTATCCTTCTTTTAAAAAATTTTTGTAAAATTTCCATAAATAAAGTCGTAGGGATTGTTTAAAATTAACCAATTTTTTAGAGGTTAGAAATGTCAAATTTTTTCGAGGTTTAGAAAAAAATTTCTAACTCAAAATTTTCATTATTTAACGTTTAGATTTTTTTGTGTTATTTTAAAAAGAACATTTTTTTATCCTTCTTTTAAAAAATTTTTGTAAAATTTCCATAAATAAAGTCGTAGGGAGTATTTAAAATTCACCAATTTTTTAGAGGTTAGAAATGTCAAATTTTTTCGAGATTAAAAAAAAAATTTCTAACTCAAAATTTTCATTATTTAACGTTTAGATTTTTTTGTGTTATTTTAAAAAGAACATTTTTTTATCCCTCTTTTAAAAAATTTTTGTAAAATTTCCATAAATAAAGTCGTAGGGATTGTTTAAAATTGACCAATTTTTTAGAGGTTAGAAACGTCAAATTTTGTAGAGGTTTAGAAAAAAATTTCTAACTCAAAATTTTCATTATTTAACGTTTAGATTTTTTTGTGTTATTTTAAAAAGAACATTTTTTTATCATTCTTTTAAAAAATTTTTGTAAAATTTCCATAAATAAAGTCGTAGGGATTGTTTAAAATTGACCAATTTTTTAGAGGTTAGAAATGTAAAATTTTTTCGAGATTAAAAAAAAAATTTCTAACTTAAAATTTTCATTATTTAACGTTTAGATTTTTTTGTGTTATTTTAAAAAGAACATTTTTTTATCCTTCTTTTAAAAAATTTTTGTAAAATTTCCATAAATAAAGTCGTAGGGATTGTTTAAAATTACCCAATTTTTTTTAGGTTAGAAATGTCAAATTTTGTAGAGGTTTAGAAAAAAATTTCTAACTCAAAATTTTCATTATTTAACGTTTAGATTTTTTTGTATTATTTTAAAAAGAACATTTTTTTATCCTTCTTTTAAAAAATTTTTGTAAAATTTCCATAAATAAAGTCGTAGGGAGTGTTTAAAATTGACCAATTTTTTAGAGGTTAGAAATGTCAAATTTTTTCGGGGTTTAAAAAAAAATTTCTAACTCAAAATTTTCATTATTTAACGTTTAGATTTTTTTGTGTTATTTTAAAAAGAACATTTTTTTATCCTTCTTTTAAAAAATTTTTGTAAAATTTCCATAAATAAAGTCGTAGGGATTGTTTAAAATTAACCAATTTTTTAGAGGTTAGAAATGTCAAATTTTGTAGAGGTTTAGAAAAAAATTTCTAACTAAAAATTTTTATTATGTAACATATAGATTTTTATATTTTATTTAAAAGAAGACATTTTAATCTATTAAAATTAAAAATTTTTTTTTTTTATTTTGATAAATAAACTCGGTAGGATTTTTTAAAATTACCCAATTTTTTTTTTTTGGTTAAAAATTTTAAATTTTTAGTTTTAGTTTTTTTTTTCATTACTAAATAAATGAGACTAATTAAATAATTCTGTTTTTAGCCATCCTCGGTTTTCATTCGATGATGAATCAAGATCAGTACCACGCTTCCTTATTAAACAAAGGTCAGCCGGTCGGTTTAGGTTGGGATGGCATTACGAAAGCTTCCAAACAGAAAATATACCCTCAAGATCCACCGAATGACACCGATATAGATAAGACAATCAAACAAGTTCAACAAGATGATCCTAAATTAACCGATTTAAACTGGAACAATATTAAAGTAAGATAAATACTAAATTAAATAATTTTTTTTATATTTTTTTTAATAATTTTTATCTTATAAGAATTTTTTTTAACACTATGATAAATTTTTAGAACATTTCCGATGAAAAATTCGACGATTTATTCGACGCATTGGCCTCCAACACTCACTTAGAAACGCTCTCGTTAACAAACGTGGGTTTAACGGATCGTCAAGCTCAAAAGTTGGCAGAAGCGCTCGAACGTAACACCACGCTTCGGGTGGTGAACGTGGAGACGAATTTTATTTCTCCAACCGGAATCGTCCGGCTGATTAAATCGCTGTTGAAGGCGCAGGTAGTCGAGGAGTTCCGCGCCTCGAATCAACGGTCGCAGGTGTTGGGTAATAAAATCGAGATGGAAATTACGTCGCTGATCGAGAAAAATCCTACCATTTTGCGACTGGGGTTACACTTAGAATACAACGATGCGCGTCATCGCATTGCAACGCACTTACAGCGTAACATCGACACCAGTAAGTTGTTTTTTTGGGGTTGTTGGGTTATTTTATTTATTTTTTGGGTGGGGTAGAGATTAAAAAATTAAGGTGGAAGTATAAAATTTGGTGTTTGAATGGAAATTTAAAGTTGTTGTTATTTAAAATTTATTTTATGGTTTTTTAGAAGGCTATCGTAGACTATGAAATTCATTCGAATTCACAAATTGAAATTCCCCTTCGCAGACAACCGCTTTTGAACGGACATCCACCTTGGACGGACAGTTTTTGTAGAACCGTCCAACTCTCATATAATTACTGCGTATTTCTCTTAAGCGGACACCCTTTTTGAACGGACACTTTTGGTGGGTCCTCCGTTGGTGTCCGCACACTTTAATTTTTTCTTTGTGTCTTCTGTATTAAGCTTCCTTAGCTATATCGTACTAATGAGAACTAATAAGTTCGAAATATGTTGCATATCTATGGTTGGTAAAATTTTTCCTAACCTTAAAAATTTTGACCAAACTAAAAAAATCGTGGAGACTTTATTTTTTTAAATTAAGGAATGAAATTCTACTAATTGAAAGCTAAAATATTCTATTTTTACTTAAAAAAATCAATTTTCTTCCAATTATCACCCAAAAAATTAAAAAAAATTCCCAAAGTTGACTAAAATACTAACCTTAAAAATTTTGACCAAATTTAAAAAATCCTGGAGACTTTATTTTTTTAAATTATGAAATGGAATTTATAAAAATTGAAAGTTAAAATATTCTATTTTTACTTAAAAAAGTCAATTTTCTTCCAATTATTACCCAAAAAATTAAAAAAATTCATAAAGTTGACTAAAATACTAACCTTAAAAATTTTGACCAAATTTAAAAAATCGTGGAGACTTTATTTTTTTAAATTATGAAGTGGAATTTATAAAAATTGAAAGTTAAAATATTCTATTTTTACTTAAAAAAGACAATTTTCTTCCAATTATTACCCAAAAAATTAAAAAAAATTCATAAAGTTGACTAAAATACTAACCTTAAAAATTTTGACCAAATTTAAAAAATCCTGGAGACTTTATTTTTTTTAATTATGAAATGGAATTTATAAAAATTGAAAGTTAAAATATTCTATTTTTATTTAAAAAAGTCAAATTTCTTCTAATTGTTGTCCAAAAAATTAAAAAAATTCATAAAGTTGACTAAAATTTTTCCTAGCCTTAAAAATTTTGACCAAATTTAAAAAATCTTGGAGACTATTTTTTTAAATTAAGAAATGAAATTTGTAGGAATTGAAAGCTAAAATATTCTATTTTTACTTAAAAAAGTCAATTTTGTTCGAATTGTTGTCCAAAAAATTAAAAAAATTTTTAAAGTTGACTAAAATTTTTTTTAACCTAACTTTAAAAAAAAATTAAACCAATTTTAAAAAATCGCACAGACTTTATTTATGAAAATTAAGAAATAAAAATTTAAAATGGGATAAATTAAAACGTCTATTTTTAATTATAATTAACAGATTTATTTTAATTCTTATCAAAAAAATTTAAAAAATATCCAAAGTTGGTTAAAAATTTTTGACATTTTTAACTTTAAAAAAATAAATTTTAAAAATTCGCCAAAAATCGATTTTTAAAGATTACGATTTGATTTTTTTTCTAAATGAAACTCAAAACATTCTAGTTTTATATAAAAAAGACCGTTTTATTCTAAATGTTGTCAAAAAAATTTAAAAAAATTTCAAAGTTGGTAAAAATTTTTATAGGTTAGAAAATTAATCGATTTTTAAAAAATTCATAAAAAATTGAATTTTAAATATTTTGATTTGATTCTTTTCTTAAATGAAACCTAAAACATTCTAGTTTTAATTAAAAAAGACCGTTTTATTCTAAATGTTGTCAAAAAAATTAAAAAAATTTTCAAAGTTGGTAAAAATTTTTTTAGGTTAGAAAATTAATCACTTTTTTAAAAATTCATAAAAAATTGGATTTTAAATATTTTGATTTGATTTTTATTCTAAATGAAACTTAAAACATTCTAATTTTATATAAAAAAAAGACCCTTTTATTCTAAATGTTGTTAAAAAAATTAAAAAAATTTTCAAAGTTGGTAAAAATTTTTTTAGGTTAGAAAATTAATCACTTTTTTAAAAATTCATAAAAAATTGGATTTTGAATATTTTGATCTGCTTTTTTTTCTAAATGAAACTTAAAACATTCTAGTATTAGTTAAAAAAGACCGTTTTATTCTAAATGTTGTCAAAAAAATTAAAAAAATTTTTAAAGTTGGTAAAAATTTTTATTGGTTAGAAAATTAATCACTTTTTTAAAAATTCATAAAAAATTGGATTTTAAATATTTTGATTTGATTTTTATTCTAAATGAAATTTAAAACATTCTAATTTTATATAAAAAAAAGACCCTTTTATTCTAAATGTTGTTAAAAAAATTAAAAAAATTTTCAAAGTTGGTAAAAATTTTTTTAGGTTAGAAAATTAATCACTTTTTTAAAAATTCATAAAAAATTGGATTTTAAATATTTTGATCTGCTTTTTTTTCTAAATGAAACTTAAAACATTCTAGTATTAGTTAAAAAAGACCGTTTTATTCTAAATGTTGTCAAAAAAATTAAAAAAATTTTTAAAGTTGGTAAAAATTTTTATTGGTTAGAAAATTAATCATTTTTTTTAAAAATCACAAAAAATTGAATTTTAAATATTTTGATTTGATTCTTTTTCTAAATGAAACTTAAAACATTCTAGTTTTATATAAAAAAGACCGTTTTATTCTAAATGTTGTCAAAAATATTAAAAAAAATTTTAAAGTTGGTAAAAATTTTTATAGGTTAGAAAATTAATCATTTTTTAAAAAATTCATAAAAAATTGAATTTTAAATATTTTGATTTGATCTTTTTTCTAAATGAAACTTAAAACATTCTACTTTTATATAAAAAAGACCGTTTTATTCTAAGTGTTATCAAAAAAATTAAAAAAAATTTTCAAAGTTGAAAAAAAATTTTTTAGGTTAGATTTCTAAAAATTCAATCATTCTTTAAAAAATCATAAAAAATTGGATTTTTAAGATTTTGATCTGATTTTTTTTCCAAATGAAACTAAAAACATTCTAGTTTTAATCTAAAAAGACCGTTTTGTTCTAAATTTTACCAAAAATAAAAAAAAGATTTCAAAGTTGACAAAAAATTTTTGAAACTTTTAACTTTAAAAAAATAAATTTTAAAAATTCGCTAAAAATTGATTTTTAAAGATTTTGATTTGATTTTTTTTCTAAATGAAACTTAAAACATTCTAGTTTTAATTAAAAGAAACCGTTTTATTCTAAATGTCGTCAAAAAAATTAAAAAAATTCACAAAGTTGACTAAAATTTTTTATAACCTAAAAAAAGATGAAAAAAATGGAAAATTATTTAAGAATTAAAGTTAATGTAACTTAATTTAGATTAAAATAGTTAAAAAATGACTTAATTTAGTCTAAAATTGTAATATTTCACTTAAAATTTTTTAAAATCATGGATTTTGTACCAAAATTTCACGAAATTTGATACAAAATTGTGGAATTTCGTTTAATTTCATCAAATTTTTTTCGAATTTCATTAAAAAATAACTAAATTTTAGAAATTGTGAAATTTCGATCAAAATTTTCAAAATTCGTCCAATTTCGTTTGAAATTTCACGAAATTTCGTCTAAAATTGTCGAATTTCATTGAAAAATAACCCTATTTGTCTTAAAATTGTGAAATTTCATCTAAAATCCTTAAATTTCTTCTGAAATTTTCTAAAGTTATCGAATTTTATTTAAAATTTCACGAAATTTCATCAAAATTTTATCGAATTTCATTAAAATAAAACTTAATTTTAGAAATTGTGAAATCTAAACAAAAATTTTCAAAATTCTTCAAATTTTATCTAAAATTTCACGAAATTTCGCTTAAATTTGTTGAATTTCATTGAGAAATAACTCAATTTAGCTAAAAATTGTGAAATCTTATCCCAAATTTCTTAAAATTTTCGAATTTCGTTTAGAATTTCACGAAATTTCGTTTAAAATTGTCGAATTTCTTTAAAAGAAACTTTATTTATCTTAAAATTGTACAGTTTCATCTAAAATTTTTTAAAATCATCGATTTTTTTCCAAAATTTCACGAAATTTGGTGTAAAATTATCTAAAATTGTTGAATTTCGATTAATTTCTTTTAAATTTTTTCGAATTTCATTGAAAGATAACTTAATTTAGCTTGAAATTGTAAAATTTCGACCAAAATTTTCAAAATTCAAATTTCGTTTAAAATTTCATTAAATTTCGTCTGAAATTGTCGAATTTTATTAAAAAATAACTTTATTTAGATTAAAATTGTGAAATTTCATCTAAAATTTCTTAAAATCGTCAAATTTCTTCTAAAATTTCGCCTAATTTTGTATGAAATTGCCTAAAATGATTAAATTTCGTCTAATTTCATCTCAAATTTACTTAAGTTGTCGAATTTCGTTTGAAATTTCATCAAATTTCGATAAAAGTACTCAAATTTCATTGAAATATAACTTTATTTAGATTAAAATTGTAAGATTTTATCTAAAATTTGTTAAAATCTTTAAATTTGGTGATGAAAATTTTGACCAATTTTAAAAAATCGTAGAGACTTTATTTTTTTAAATTTTGATCTAATTTCTTTTCTAAATGATACCTAAAACGTTCTAATTTTAAAATAAAACAACCGTTTTATTTTAAATTTTACCAAAAAAATTAAAAAAATTTTCAAAGTTGGTAAAAAATTTTTTGGTTAGAAAATTAATCATTTTTTAAAAAATTCATAAAGTTGACTAAAATTTTTCCTAACCTTAAAAATTTTGACCAAATTTAAAAAATCCTGGAGACTTTATTTTTTTAAATTATGAAATGGAATTTATAAAAATTGAAAGTTAAAATATTCTATTTTTACTCAAAAAAGTCAATTTTCTTCCAATTATTACCCAAAAAATTAAAAAAAATTCTTAAAGTTGACTAAAATACTAACCTTAAAAATTTTGACCAAATTTAAAAAATCCTGGAGACTTTATTTTTTTAAATTATGAAATGGAATTTATAAAAATTGGAAGTTAAAATATTCTATTTTTATTTAAAAAAGTCAATTTTCTTCCAATTATTACCCAAAAAAATTAAAAAAAATTCATAAAATTGACTAAAATACTAACCTTAAAAATTTTGACCAAATTTAAAAAATCGTGGAGACTTTATTTTTTTAAATTATGAAATGGAATTTATAAAAATTGAAAGTTAAAATATTCTATTTTTATTTAAAAAAGTCAATTTTCTTCCAATTATTACCCAAAAAATTAAAAAAATTCATAAAGTTGACTAAAATACTAACCTTAAAAATTTTGACCAAATTTAAAAAATCCTGGAGACTTTATTTTTTTAAATTATGAAATGGAATTTATAAAAATTGAAAGCTAAAATATTCTATTTTTATTTAAAAAAGTCAATTTTCTTCCAATTATTATCCAAAAAAATTTAAAAAAATTCATAAAATTGACTAAAATACTAACCTTAAAAATTTTGACCAAATTTAAAAAATCCTGGAGGCTTTATTTTTTTAAATTATGAAATGGAATTTATAAAAATTGAAAGTTAAAATATTCTATTTTTACTTAAAAAAGTCAATTTTCTTCCAATTATCACCCAAAAAATTAAAAAAAATTCATAAAGTTGACTAAAATACTAACCTTAAAAATTTTGACCAAATTTAAAAAATCCTGGAGACTTTATTTTTTTTAATTATGAAATGGAATTTATAAAAATTGAAAGTTAAAATATTCTATTTTTACTTAAAAAAGTCAATTTTCTTCCAATTGTTACCCAAAAAATTAAAAAAAATTCATAAAGTTGACTAAAATACTAACCTTAAGAATTTTGACCAAATTTAAAAAATCCTGGAGACTTAATTTTTTTAAATTATGAAATGGAATTTATAAAAATTGGGAGTTAAAATATTCTATTTTTACTTAAAAAAGTCAATTTTCTTCCAATTATTACCCAAAAAATTAAAAAAATTCTTAAAGTTGACTAAAATTTTTCCTAACCTAACTTAAAATTCTTCAAAAAAATGTCACATTCTTCAAAAAAAAAATCAAATTTTTCAAATAGTCAAATTTTTAAAATAAAAAGTCAAAATTTTTACAAAATGTCAAAAACGAAGAAATTTTTAAAAAAAGGACAAAAATCCTAAAAACTTCAAAAAGAAATGTCAAAAATAATTTTAGAACTAATTTTTTATTAAAAATCGATAGGAAATTAAATTTGCTTTAATTTGAGTACAAACACGACTACATTCGGATAAAAAATAAAAAAATTATCGAAATTTTTTAATTTTTTTTAAACCGAAAGTCGGCCATCTTGAAAATTTTTAAACTAACCTAACTTTTTTATTTTTTATCCGAATATAGTCGTGTTTGGTATCAAATTAAAGGATTTTTAGTCAGCTTTAAGAATTTTTAATAAGAACTTTGATTTTTTTAAACCGCCATCTTGAAAATTGAAAAATTAACCTAACTTTTTTATTTTAAATCGTAAATAGGTCGTGTTTGTATTCACATTAAAGGATTTTTAATGAATTTTAAGAATATTTAAAAATTTTTTAAAAAATTTCCTATAAGGAAGTGTAATCTTTTAAAAATCAATTTTTTTTTTGGCCATTTTTATTCTTATGAATATAAAATGCTTTGGTAGTATACAACCATCTAATTTTGAAACACCTGTATGTATATTTTCTTCCAGATATCTTGGTTTTTATTTGTTTGGTTTTTAACATCGTAAGGTATAATTACTTCCGTTTACGGTTTTAAAGGGTATATTTATGGTATTATTTTTGGGAATACGAATGTCATCTTATGTTTTTTTGATTCTGAATAGATACATTTTCAAAATTTCGCGTTCCATGAGAACTTAGAGGCAATAATTTACGTCTCCCTAGTGTCTATTTTTACCCACTTAACACTTTCACAACCGCTGACACCGATGTGGTGCCTTAAGCTAGCCAATTATTGTATGTTGGTGGTACTCATGTGGTGTCATTGGTAGGCCGGTCGTTATTCATTATTATCCAAAATATTACCGGCCACCAACATTTCATTGCGGAAACAAGCAAACAGAGTGAAAGTGTTCCTCTGTAATCAAGCTTCTGGTTCAATCTTTTAACCTAATTTCTTCTCACGTCTTCTTTTTCAATCAATTTAGCTTCCCTTTATTAACAAGTCGATGAGGGTGAAATTCCCCTTCGCAGACAACCGCTTTTGAACGGACATCCCCCTTGGACGGACAGTTTTTGTAGAACCGTCCAACTCTCATATAATTACTGCGTATTTTTCTTAAGCGGACATCCCTCTTGAACGGACACTTTTGGTGGGTCCCCTGTTGGTGTCCATACACTTTAATTTTAGCAAGAGTTGTCTGTATGGAATTAAATTTCTCTCAAAACAGACTATTTTTGATACTATATAATTTTTCCATTCAAACACCAACTTTTAACTACATTTTGGGACTTTAATTTACCTTCCAATTAGAAAAAAAAATTGTAGTTTTTAAACTTATTTAAATACAAAAATATTTTAAATTTTAATAACGTGAGTTTTCCCTCCTCTTTTATTAGGAAAGATAGAACAGACATATTTTCATTTTATTTTTATTTTATTTTTATTCATCATCCAATTTTTCCATCATTAAAGGTAACGATTTATTTATTTTTTTTGTATGTGATGTTTTAGATTAGGTTAAATTTGCACGTTTTTAACCCTATTTTTATTTTTATTTTCTCTTTTTATTTTAATTTTTATTTTTAATTTTTTTTTCATGTCAGTTTTTATTTTGATCTCGTTTTTATTTTTTATTTTTATATCGTTCTTATTTTTTAAATATCGTCCTTAATTTTTATTTTTAAATCGTCCTTAATTTTTATTTTAAAAACTTATTTTTGAAATAAAAAAGAGAAAAAGTTGTGTAACCCGTTAAAATTAAACTTATAGATGGTCGGATAATGAAAGCAAAATACAAGGTAATTCTGACCCCGGGTGGGGGCCCGATTAAAGTTGAACAAACCGGTTAAATTCCGGAAGGTTCTTAAATAAAAAATTAAAATGTGAGTAATAAAACAGGCCGTGTCGTGTTTAATTTTTTATTTTTTTTTTTTTTATTTTTTTATTTTTTAAGACCAGCAAATTTTAGACAAAGCTGGAACATTAGTATTTTTTTAGTATTTTTATTTTTCTTTTTTCTAAATCATTTTTAAACGACCAAAATATACATCACGAGACACTTTTATATTATATATATTGTACAGGGTGTTTTAAAATTAGAGGGTTGTATGCTACCAAGACATTCTGTGTTCAAAAATAAGAATAAGAGCTTTATAAATAGTTTTAAAATTTAAGAATTTTTAATAAAAATATAAAATTTTTCAAAAAAAAAAGTTAAATTTTTCAAAAAAAAAGTCAAGTTTTTCAAAAGAATGTCAAATTTTTCAAAAGAAAAAAGTCAAAATTTTCAAAAGAAGTCAAATTTTTCAAAAAAAAAGTGAAATTTTGCCAAAAAGAAAAGTCAAATTTTTCAAAAAAAAGTCAATTTTTTCAAAAAAAAAGTTATTATTCAAAAAGAAAAAGTCAATTTTTTCAAAAAAAAGGCAAAATTTTTTTCTAAAAAGTCAAAGTTTTCAAAAAAAGTCAAATTTTTAAAAAAAAAGTCAAATTTTTCAAAAAAAGTCAAATTTTGCCAAAAAAAAAAGTTATTTTTCAAAAAAAAGTCAATTTTTTCAAAAAAAAGTCAAATTTTTTTAAAAAAGTCAAAATTTTAAAAAAAGTCAAATTAAAAAAAAAGTCAAATTTTGCCAAAAAAAAGGTCAAATTTTTCTAAAAGAAGTCAATTTTTTCAAAAAGTCAAATTCTTTTTGAAAAAGTCAAAATTTTCAAAAAAAAAGTCAAATTTTGCCAAAAGGAAAAGTTAAATTTTTTAAAAGTGTCAAAATTTTCAAAAAAAGTCAAATTTTGCCAAAAAGAAAAGTCAATTTTTTAAAAAAAAAGTCAAATTTTGCCAAAAAGAAAAGTCAATTTTTTCAAAAAAAGGTCAAATTAAAAAAGAAGGCAAAATTTTCAAAAAAAGGCAAATTTTTCAAAAAATAAGTCAATTTTTTCAAAGAAAAAAGTCAAAATTTTCAAGAAAGTCAAATTTTTCAAAAAAAAAGTCAAATTTTGCCAAAAAGAAAAGTCAAATTTTTCAAAAAAAGTCAGATTTTTCAAAAAAAAATCAATTTAAAAAAAGGCAAAATTTTCAAAAAAATCAAATTTTTCAAAAAAAAGTCAATTTTATCAAAGAAAAAAGTCAAATTTAAAAAAAAGTCAAAATTTTCAAAAAAAGTCAAATTTTCCAAAAAGAAAGTAAAATTTTGCCAAAAAAAAAAGTCAAATTTTTCAAAAAAAAAAGTCAATTTTTTGAAAAAAGAAGTCAAACTAAAAAAAGTCAAATTTTTCAAAAAAAAAAAGTCAAATTTTGCCAAAAAGAAAAATCAATTTTTTCAAAAAAAAAAGTCAAATTTAAAAAAAGTCAAAATTTTCAAAAAGTCAAATTTTTCAAAAAAAAAAAGTCAAATTTTGCCAAAAAGAAAAGTCAAATTTTTCAAAAAAAATCAAATTTTTCAAAAAAAAAGGCAAATTTGAAAAAAAGTCAAAATTTAAAAAAAAAAAGTCAAATTTTTCAAAAAAAAAGTCAAATTTTGCCAAAAAGAAAAGTCAAATTTTTCAAAAAAAAGTCAGATTTTGAAAAAAAGAAAACTCAAATTTTTTTAAAAATGTCAAAATTTTCAAAAAAATATCCAAATTTTCAAAAAATATCAAAAACTTCAAGAAATTTATAAAAAAAGACAAAAATGTTAATAATTTCAAAAAAGAAGAAATGCCAAAAGTAATTTTAGAACGAAATTTTTGTTAAAAATCGATGGGAAATTAAATTTCCTTTAATTTGAGTACAAACACGACATATCTAACTTTAATAGATCGAAAGTTATCGAAATTTTTCATTTTAATAAAAAGCAAAAATCGGCCATTTTTAAAATTTTATTATAAATCGTTAGAAAATTAAATTTCTTTTAATTTGAGTACAAACACGACATATCTATGATCAAAAATAAAGATGTTATCGAAATTTTTAGTTTTAATAACAACCGGAAGTCGGCCATCTTGAAGATTTTTAAGTTAACCTAACTTTTTTGTTTTTTATCCGAATATAGTCGTGTTTGGTATCAAATTAAAGGATTTTTAATCAGCTTTAAGAATTTTTAATAAAAATTTCAATTTTTTCAAAAAAAATCAAATTTTTCAAAAAAAAATCAAATTCTTCAAAAAAAAAAATTTAATTTAAAAATATCAAAAAAATATTAAAAATTTCAAAAAAAAGCAAATGTTAAAAATAAATAATTTAGAACGAAATTTTTATTAAAAATCGATAGGAAATTAAGTTTCCTTTAATTTAAGTACAAGCACGACATATCTAATTTTAATAGATCGAAAGTTATCAAAATTTTCAATTTTAATGATAACCGAAAGTCGGCCATTTTGAATTTTTTTAAACTAACCTAACTTTTTTATTTTTTATCCGAATATAGTCGTATTTGGTATCAAATTAAAGGATTTTTAATAAACTTTAAGAATTTTTAATTAAAATTTCAAATTTTTAAAAGAATGTCAAATTATTTTAAAAAAATGTCAAATTTTTCAAAAAAAGCAAAATTTTTTAGGAATTACGTTAAAAAATTTAAAAAAAATGAGAAATTTTTCGAAAAAAAATATCAAAAATTTTAAAAAATTAAAAAAAAAATCTTAAAGATTTTTTAAAATATCAAAAATTAAAAAAATGAGATGTCAAAAATAATTTTAAAACGAAATTTTTATTAAAAATCGATAGAAAATTAAATTTGCTTTAATTTGAGTACAAACACGACTATATTTGGATAAAAAATAAAAAAGTTATCGAAATTTTTTAATTTTTTTAAACCGGAAGTCGGCCATCTTGGAATTTTTTAAACTAAGCTAACTTTTTTATTTTTTATCTGAATATAGCCGTGTTTGGTATTAAATTAAAGGATTTTTAATCAGCTTTAAGAATTTTTAATAAAAATTTCAAAATTTTCAAAGAGAATCTCAATTTTTTTTATAATATGAAAATTGTCAAAATTAAAAAAAGAAAATATCAAAATTTTCAAAGATATGTCAAAAATTTTAAAGAATCTCTAAAAAAAGATAAAAATGTTAAAAATTTCAAAAAACGTTAAAAATTACAAAGAGAAGAAATATTAAAAATAATTTTTGAACGAAATTTTTATTAAAAATCGATAGAAAATTAAATTTGCTTTAATTTGAGTACAAACACGACTATATTTGGATAAAAAATAAAAAAGTTATCGAAATTTTTAAATTTTTTTAAACCGGAAGTCGGCCATCTTGAATTTTTTTAAACTAACCTAACTTTTTTATTTTTTAACCGAATATAGTCGTGTTTGGTATCAAATTAAAGGATTTTTAATAAGCTTTAAGAATTTTTAATAAAATTTTTAATTTTTTTAAACGGCCATTTTGAAAATTTAAAAATTAACCTAACTTTTTTATTTTTAATCGTAGATAGGTCGTGTTTGTACTCAAATGAAAGGATTTTTAATAAATTTTAAGAATATTTAAAAAATTTTTAAAAATTTTCCTTTAAGGAAGCATAATTTTTTTAAAAATCATTTTTTTTTACCATTTTTATTCTTATTATTGAATATAAAATGCTTTGGTAGTATACGACCATCTAATTTTGGGACACCTGTATATATATATTTTGTTTTTATTTATTATAAATTATTTTTTTACCCCCTGAAATCCGTTTAAATTGAAATAAATTGAGATAAATCGACTTTTATAATACGACCGTACCTATTGTTGTTTTGCCCGCAGTTAGAAAAGACTTGACTCTGCGGCTACAGTTCCGGTTCTTTAATCATAGGAAAACACCCCTCATTAAGTAAACACAAAGGTACTTTTTACTATGTGAATGTTACATTAAAAAAAAAAACGTTATATTAAGTGTGGGATGATTTTTTTACGCTTTTAAAAACTAACAAAAAATGTTTTTTTTACTAACCGTATTTTTAAAACTTTATCAAGGTTTGTTTAGGGAGGAAAAATAAGTAAAAAAAAAATTTTTTTTAGGTGGTTGGGAAAATCCTTTTAAAGTCCATTAGGTAAAATCCGTTTAAGCCGGATTCCTCCTGAATCAACACGAAAGTTGAGATTTTTCCTCAAACTAAAATAGAGCTTTTTTTCCGAGCTTAATTTTTATTTAATTAAAACTTTGAATAAAAAAAAGTTTTAGTTTTATGAGATTTTCGCATGAAAATTGTTTTATAAATTAAATTAAAAAAAAAAATATAATAAAGAAAATCTTAATTAATTTATTAATTAAATTGAGTTTAATTAAGTGAGATTTAATTTGAAAAATGGGCGGGTTTTATTATCGGATTTCAGGGGTTGGGATTAAAATATTAAAAATTTAAATACTTATTATTAAAATAAAAAAGTTTTGAAACTTTAAAACTTAAATTACCTTTTTAACTATTAAAAAAACAAACACTTCACACTACATTCGCACGCATTTAACATTAATTATTAATTTGCAATCGTTCAGAGAAGTGTTTTTATGATCTGAATTAATTAATCTAACTTAAAAAAAAAAAATTAGACTAACTTTAAAAAAAATTAGACCAACTTTAAAAAATCGCACAGAGTTTATTTATGAAAATTAAGAAATAAAAATTTAAACAGGGATAAATTAAAATGTCTATTTTTAATCACAATTAACAGATTTGTTTTAATTCTTATCGAAAAATTTTAAAAAATTCCCAAAGTTATCGAAAAATTTTGACCGAACTTAACCTCCAAAATTTTTGAGGAAATTTAAAAAATCACACAGACTTTATTTATGAAAATTAAGAAATAAAAATTTAAACAGGGATAAATTAAAATGTTTATTTTTAATCACAATTAACAGATTTGTTTTAATTCTTATCCGAAAATTTAAAAAATTCCCAAAGTTATCGAAAAATTTTGAACGAACTTAACCTCTAAAATTTTTGAGGAAATTTAAAAAATCACACAGACTTTATTTATGAAAATTAAGAAATAAAAATTTAAACAGGGATAAATTAAAATGTCTATTTTTAATCACAATTAACAGATTTGTTTTAATTCTTACCAAAAAATTTAAAAAAATTCCCAAAGTTATCGAAAAATTTTGACCGAACTTAACCTCCAAAATTTTTGAGGAACTTTAAAAAATCACACAGACTTTATTTATGAAAATCAAGAAATAAAAATTTAAAGAGGAATAAATTAAAATGTTTATTTTTAATCACAATTAACAAATTTGTTTTAATTCTTACCGAAAAATTTAAAAAAATTCCCAAAGTTATCGAAAAATTTTGACCGAACTTAACCTCCAAATTTTTAAGGAAGTTTAAAAAATCACACAGACTTTATTTATGAAAATTAAAAAATAAGAATTTAAAGAGGTATAAATTAAAACGTCTATTTTTAATTATAATAAACAGATTTGTTTTAATTCTTATTAAAAAAATTAAAAAAAGTTCCAAAGTTGGTAAAAAATTTTTGACACTTCTAACCTAAGTTTAGAAAAACGATCAACTTTAAAAATTCGCCAAAAATCGATTTTTAAAGATTTTGATTTGATTCTTTTTTTTAATGAAACTTAAAACATTCTAGTTTTATATAAAAAAGACCGTTTTATTCTAAATGTTGTCAAAAAAATTAAAAAAATTTTCAAAGTTGGTTAAAAATTTCTTAGATTAGAAAATCAATAATTTTTTAAAAATTCGCCAAAAATCGATTTTAAAATATTTTGATTTGATTTTTTTTCTAAATGAAACTTAAAACATTCTAGTTTTAATTAAAGAATACCGTTTTATTCTAAATATTGTCAAAAAACTTAAAAAAATTTTCAAAGTTGGTAAAAATTTTTATAGGTTAGAAAATGAATTATTTTCTAAAAAATTCATAAAAAATTAAATTTTAAATATTTTGATTTGATTTTTTTTCTAAATGAAATTTAAAACATTCTAGTTTTATTTAAAAAAGATTATTTTATTCTAATTATTGTCAAAAAAATTAAAAAAAATTTCAAAGTTGGTTAAAAATTTTTTAGGTTAGAAAATCAATAATTTTTTAAAAATTTGCAAAAAATCGATTTTTAAATATTTTGATTTGATTTTTTTTCTAAATGAAACTTAAAACATTCTAGTTTTAATTAAAAAAGATCGTTTTATTCTAAATGTTGTCAAAAAAATTAAAAAAATTTTCAAAGTTGGTAAAAATTTTTATAGGTTAGAAATTAATCATTTTTTAAAAAATTCATAAAAAATTGAATTTTAAATATTTTGATTTGATTCTTTTTCTAAATTAAACTTAAAACATTCTAGTTTTAATTAAAAAAGACCGTTTTATTCTAAATGTTGTCAAAAAAATTAAGAAAATTTTCAGTTGGTAAAAATTTTTATAGGTTAAAAAATTTATCATTTTTTAAAAAATTCATAAAAAATTGAATTTTAAATATTTTGATTTGATTCTTTTTCTAAATGAAACCTAAAACATTCTAGTTTTAACTAAAAAAGACCGTTTTATTCTAAATGTTGTCAAAAAAATTAAAAAAAAATTTCAAAGTTGGTAAAAAATTTTTTAGGTTAGAAAATCAAAATTTTTTTAAAAATTCGCCAAAAATTGATTTTTAAAATTTTTGATTAGATTTTTTTTCTAAATGAAACTTAAAACATTCTAGTTTTAACTGAAAAGACCACTTTATTCTAAATGTTGTCAAAAAAATTTAAAAAAATTTGAAAGTTGGTAAAAAATTTTTTAGGTTAAAAAATCAATAATTTTTTAAAAATTCGCCAAAAATTGATTTTTAAAGATTTTGATTTGATTCTTTTTCTAAATAAAATTTAAAATGTTCTAGTTTTAATTAAAAAAGACCGTTTTATTCTAAATATTGTCAAAAAAATTAAAAAAATTCACAAAGTTGACTAAAATTTTTTATAACCTAAAAAAAGATTAAAAAAATAAAAAATTATTTAAGAATTAAAGTTAATATAACTTAATTTAGATTAGAATAGTTAAAAAATGACTTAATTTAGTCTAAAATTGTAATATTTCACTTAAAATTTTTTAAAATCATGGATTTTTTTCCAAAATTTCACGAAATTTGGTACAAAATTGTTGAGTTTTGTTTAATTTCGTCAAAATTTTTTCGAATTTCATTAAAAAATAACTTAATTTTAGAAATTGTGAAATCTAAACCAAAATTTTCAAAATTCGTCCAATTTCGTTTGAAATTTCACGAAATTCCGTCTAAAATTGTCGAATTTCATTGAAAGATAACTTTATTTGTCTTAAAATTGTGGAATTTCTTCTAAAATCGTTGAATTTCCTCTGAAATTTTCTAAAGTTATCGAATTTTATTTAAAATTTCACGAAATTTCATCTAAATTTTTTCGAATTTCATTAAAATAAAACTTAATTTTAGAAATTGTGAAATTTAAACCAAAATTTTCAAAATTCGTCAAATTTCATTTAAAATTTCACGAAATTTCGCTTAAATTTGTTGAATTTAATTGAAAAATAACTTAATTTAGCTAAAAATTGTGAAATTTTATCTCAAATTTCTTAAAATTTTCGAATTTCGTTTGAAATTTCATGAAATTTCGTTTAAAATTGACAAATTTTATTCAAAAAAAAGCTTTATTTATCTTAAAATTGTACAATTTCATCTAAAATTTTTTAAAATCATCGATTTTTTCCAAAATTTCACGAAATTTGGTGTAAAATTATCTAAAATTGTTGAATTTCGTTTAATTTCATTTAAACTTTTTCGAATTTCATTGAAAAATAACTTAATTTAGTTTGAAATTGTAAAATTTCGACCAAAATTTTCAAAATTCAAATTTGGTTTAAAATTTTACTAAATCTCGTCTAAAATTGTCGAATTTCATTGAAAAATAACTTTATTTAGATTAAAATTGTGAAATTTCATCAAAAATTTGTCTTAATCTGTCAAAAATTCATTAAAATTGCCATTAATTTTATAAGATTCGTTGAGATTAGTTAAAAATTCGTCATTATTTGGGGTCGTTTTTATAAAATTTGTTGAAACTTGGCAAAATTCATTAAAAATTTGTCGTAATTTGTTAAAGAATCATCAAAATTATCGTTTATTTTATAAAATTCGTCTAAATTCGTTAAAAATTTGTTAAAATTCGTTAAAGATTTGTCTTAATTTGTCAAAAATTCATTAAAACTATCGTTTGTTATATGAAATTCATTAAAACTCGGCAAAATTTGTCAAAAATTCATCAAAATTACCATTAATTTTATAAAATTCGTCCAAGTTCGTTAAAAATTCGTCATTATTTGCACATATTTCTATAAAATTCGTTAAAATTTGGCAAAATTCGTTAAAAATTTGTCAAAAATTCATAAAAATTACCGTAAATTTGATAAAATTCGTTAATAATTTTTCAAAATTCGTTAGAATTTGCGTTAATTTTTATAAAATTAGTTGAAATTTATCTTATTTATCAAAAATTCATCAAAATTATCGTTAATTTTATAAAATTCGTCAAAATTTGTTAAAAATTCGTCATAAATTGCATAAATTTCTATGAAATTCATTGAAATTCGGTAAAATTTGTTAAAAATTCGTCTTAATTTGTCAAAAAACCATCAAAATTACTGTTAATTTTATAAAATACGTTAAAATTCGTTAAAAATTCATCAAAATTCGTTATAAATTGCATAAATTTCTATGAAATTCATTGAAATTCGTCAAAATTCGTCTTAATTTGTCAAAAAATCATCAAAATTACTCTTAATTTTGTAAAATACGTCAAAATTCGTTAAAAATTCATCAAAATTCGTTATAAATTGCATAAATTTCTATGAAATTCATTGAAATTCGTCAAAATTTGTTAAAAATTCGTCGAAATTCGTCAAAAAACCATCAAAATTACTGTTAATTTTGTAAAATTCATTATTTGCTTCTAAATGAAACTTAAAACATTCTAGTTTTAATTAAAAAAGACTGTTTTATTCTAAATTTTACTAAAAAAATTAAAAAAATTTTCAAAGTTGGTAAAAAATTTTTTGATTAGAAAATCAACATTTTTTTTTTTAATTTATCAAAAATCTATTTTTGAAAATTTTGATTTGATTTTTTTTCTAAATGAAACTTAAAACATTTTAGTTTTAATTTAAAAAAACCGTTTTGTTCTAAATATTGTCAAAAAAATTTAAAAAAATTTCAAAGTTGGATAAAATTTTTGACAGTTAACTAACCTAACTTTTTAAAAAATTCGACCAACTTTAAAAAATCGCACAGAGTTTATTTTTAGAGATTAAGAAATGATTTTTATTTTAAATTAAACTTAAAATATTCTATTTTCAATTTAAAAAGGTAAATTTTTTCTAATTATTACCAAAAAAATTAAAAAAATTTTTAAAGTTGGATAAAAATTTTTGACAGTTTTTAACCTCACTTTTTTAAAAAATCAACCAATTTTAAAAAATCGCACAGAGTTTATTTTTAGAGATTAAGAAATGATTTTTGTTTTAAATTAAAGCTAAAATATTCTATTTTCAATTTAAAAAGGTAGATTTTTTTCTAATTATTACCAAAAAAATTAAAAAAATTTTTAAAGTTGGATAAAAATTTTTGACAGTTTTTAACCTAATTTTTTTTTAAAATCAACCAATTTTAAAAAATCGTACAGACTTTATTTTTAAAGATTAAGAAATGATTTTTGTTTTAAATTAAACTTAAAAGATTCTATTTTCAATTTAAAAAGGTAGATTTTTTCTAATTATTACCAAAAAAATTAAAAAAAAATTTTAAAGTTGGATAAAAATTTTTGACAATTTTTAACCTAACTTTTTAAAAAATTCCATCAACTTTAAAAAATCGCACAGAGTTTATTTTTAGAGATTAAGAAATGATTTTTGTTTTAAATTAAACTTAAAAGATTCTATTTTCAATTTAAAAAGGTAGATTTTTTCTAATTATTACCAAAAAAATTAAAAAAATTTTCAAAGTTGGATAAAATTTTTGACAATTTTTAACCTCACTTTTTTAAAAAATCAACCAATTTTAAAAAATCGCATAGAGTTTATTTTTAAAGATTAAGAAATGATTTTTTTACTAAATTAAACTTAAAATATTCTATTTTCAATTTAAAAAGGTAGGTTTTTTCTAATTATTACCAAAAAAATTAAAAAAATTTTCAAAGTTGGATAAAAATTTTTGACAGTTTTTAACCTAATTTTTTAAAAAATTCGACCAACTTTAAAAAATCGCACAGAGTTTATTTTTAGAGATTAAGAAATGATTTTTGTTTTAAATTAAACTTAAAATATTATATTTTCAATTTAAAAAGGTAGATTTTTTCTAATTATTACCAAAAAAATTAAAAAAAAAATTTAAATTTGGATAAAATTTTTGACAGTTAACTAAAATATTAAAATTTTGACAGTTAATTTTTTTAAAAAAATCGACCAACTTTAAAAAATCGCACAGAGTTTATTTTTAGAGATTAAGAAATGATTTTTGTTTTAAATTAAACTTAAAACGTTCTATTTTGAATTTAAAAAGGTTGATTTTTTCTAATTATTACCAAAAAAATTAAAAAAAATTTTAAAGTTGGATAAAAATTTTTGACAGTTTTTAACCTCACTTTTTAACAAATTCGACCAACTTTAAAAAATCGCATAGAATTTATTTTTAGAGATTAAGAAATAATTTTTGTTTTAAATTAAACTTAAAAAATTATATTTTCAATTTAAAAAGGTTGATTTTTTCTAATTATTACCAAAAAAATTAAAAAAAATTTTAAAGTTGGATAAAAATTTTTGACAGTTTTTAACCTAACTTTTTTAAAAAATTCGACCAATTTTAAAAAATCGCACAGAGTTTATTTTTAGAGATTAAGAAATGATTTTTAGTTTAAATTAAACTTAAAATATTCTATTTTCAATTTAAAAAGGTGGTTTTTTTCTAATTATTACCAAAAAAATTAAAAAAATTTTCAAAGTTGGATAAAAATTTTTGACAGTTTTTAACCTCACTTTTTTAAAAAATCAACCAATTTTAAAAAATCGCACAGAGTTTATTTTTAAATATTAAGAAATGATTTTTGTTTTAAATGAAACTTAAAAGATTCTATTTTCAATTTAAAAAGGTAGATTTTTTCTAATTATTACCAAAAAAATTAAAAAAATTTTTAAAGTTGGTAAAAATTTTTTTTACTAAGAAAAAAAAAATAAATAAAGTAGATCATAAAAATCTTTTTTGAATGATTATACTAATTTTTGCATTTGTACAAGTCTCAGTTTTAATCTAATTAATCATAAAACTAACCTAATTTTTAATTTTAATTAATTTAATTTAATTTAATGTAATTTAATGTAATTTTAATCCCTGTTTGTTTAATTATCTATGTAAATATGTACGGAAATGTTTTTTTTTCCTGGATTTAAAACCCGTTTTAGTTGCAACATTTGTGTATGTTTACAGAGAGACGCCTTTCTCGACTGGCATCCACAAGCTCTTAATGTCTTTTGTAAAAATTAAAAGTAAGTAAAAAAATGTGATTTTTATTTTTATTTCAATTTGGCGTTTTGTATTTTTTTCCTCGGAAAAATCCTGCTTTTTTTATTTCTGCTTATATAACATTAGGTAAGTGCTTTATTTCCTTTAAAAGCTTATATATCCATTTTTAATTTTTTATTTTTTTTTTTATAGATATATTTAATTAATTAAGAGATTAATTTAATATTTTAATAACATTCTTTTTTATTTTTTAGTTCGTCGTATTAGAACAGCACATCGTTTGGCGAGAAATTACACGGTTGGTTTCATCAAACTCGATAGACCTTTAAAAGGTTACGACGAAGATGATTGATTCAAAATCATCGAAAGTATTAAATCTTTAAAAACTATCATATAATCGGCTTGATTTAAAAAAAAAGGCTTTTATAATCGCTTAATTGGATTCACAAAAAATAAAATAAAATAATAAATTAATAAGAAAATAAAATATTTATGGATGAATAATGGAGTCGGTGTCACTGCCAGTTTACAAGGCGTTAAAAAGCACATATTGCTACTATTTTATTACTATTACGATTACTCTTAATTAATGGTTATTTTTATCGATTTAATGTTACTTTACTTTTAATTATATGATAACGAATAGCGGTAATAAACGTTATAATATTGTAAATCGCATCGGGAATTCTTCTGTAAATATTGTTTGCCGATTTTATTTTAGGGTATATATGTGTAAATTTCTCCCAGATAATAATTTAAAAAGAAAACTATTTAATTAAAAAAAAAAAAAATACTAAAAAAAATTATTAAAAAAATTATTTAAAAAAAATTATTTAAAAAAAAAAAATTAAAATTAAAAATAAATACGGACTAATTTATCTATTCTGTTATTTTTTAATCTTTTGATTAATTTATACGTTTAAATAAATTTAGTAACAGCACAGAAAACACACAAACACACAATCTGTATGTAGTTTTTAGTCGATTCTTATGTTGTAATTTTCACTGAGGAGAAATAAATGGACGAATAAAATAAAAATAAAGTGTTTTTTATTTTTATTTATTTACTTATTGCCTAAATATCTATTGGTGAAAATACATTTTAAAACTCTGAATTGAAATTTTGATGAGAAAACTTCATAGAGACTCAATTTGGGGATAATCAAACCTTAGATTTTTCTAAGTTCGATGAATGGAGTTCAGGGGTGGGCAAATCTCGTCGAAAAATACTTTAAAAATGGACAAAACCTCACTCCGAGATGTTTCAGGAGTGGACAAACTTCGTAGAGATTCGATTTGGAAATAGACAAACCCTACATTTTTCTAACTGACTTTAAAAGTGGGTAAACTTAATCAAAAAACGCATTAGGAATGGGTAAAAATCGAAAAACGCATTAGGAATGGGTAAATTTCGTAAAGACAATTCGGGGATGGATAAACCGTGCTAAGAGATGTTTCAAGAGTGGGCAAACTTCGTAGAGATTCGATTTGGAGATAGACAACCCCTACATTTTTCTAACTGAATTTAGAAGTGGGTAAACTTAATCGAAAAACGCATTAGGAATGGGTAAATTTCGTAACGACAATTCGGGGATGGATAAACCTTGCTGAGAGATGTTTCGGGAGTGGGCAAACTTCGTAGAGATTCGATTTGGAGATAGACAAACCCTACATTTTTCTAACTGACTTTAAAAGTGGGTAAACTTAATCGAAAAACGCATTAGGAATGGGTAAATTTCGTAAAGACAATTCGGGGATGGATAAACCTTGCTGAGAGATGTTTCAGGAGTGGACAAACTTCGTAGAGATTCGATTTGAAGATAGACAAACCCTACATTTTTCTAACTGACTCTAAAAGTGGGTAAACTTAATCGAAAAACGCATTAGGAATGGGTAAATTTCGTAAAGACAATTCGGGGATGGATAAACCTTGCTGAGAGATGTTTCAGGAGTGGACAAACTTCGTAGAGATTCGATTTGAAGATAGACAAACCCTACATTTTTCTAACTGACTCTAAAAGTGGGTAAACTTAATCGAAAAACGCATTAGGAATGGGTAAATTTCGTAAAGACAATTCGGGAATGGATAAACTGTGCTGAGAGATGTTTCAGGAGTGGACAAACTTCGTGGAGATTCGATTTGGAGATAGACAAACCCTACATTTTTCTAACTGATTTTAAAAGTGGGTAAACTTAATCGAAAAACGCATTAGAAATAAGTAAAAATCGAAAAACGCATTAGGAATGGGTAAATTTCGTAAAGACAATTCGGGGATGGATAAACCGTGCTGAGAGATGTTTCAGGAGTGGACAAACTTCGTAGAGATTCGATTTGGAGATAGACAAACCCTACATTTTTCTAACTGACTTTAAAAGTGGGTAAACTTAATCGAAAAACGCATTAGGAATGGGTAAATTTCGTAAAGACAATTCGGGGATGGATAAACCTTGCTGAGAGATGTTTCAGGAGTGGACAAACTTCGTAGAGATTCGATTTGGAGATAGAGAAACCCTACATTTTTCTAACTGACTTTAAAAGTGGGTAAACTTAATAAAAAAACGCATTAGAAATAAGTAAAAATCGAAAAACGCATTAAGAATGAGTAAGTTTCGTAAAGACAATTCAGGGATGGACAAAACCTCACTCAGAGATGTTTCAGGAGTGGACAAACTACGTAAAGACTCAATTTAAAGATGGACAAACCTTAAATCTTTCTAACGGATTTCAAGAATAGACAAATCTCGTTGAAAGACACTTCAGGGGTATGTAAACCTTGTCGATAAACGTTTCGAGGGTGAACAAACTTCGTAGAGAGTCGATTCGGTGATGAAGAAACCCCAGATTTTTCTAACTGACTTTAGAAGTGGACAAACCTCATCGAAAGACGCTTCAGGAGTGGACCAACCTCGTCGAGAGACGTTTTAGGAGTGCGCAAACTTTGTAAGGGCTCGATTTCGAAATTAGAAAGCTCGTTAGATCTTTCTAACGAGCTTTAGGGATGGGCAAACATCGTTAAAAGACATTTTAACAATCGAAAAACTTCGTTAAGATATAGCCAAACCCTAGATATTTTGAACTGACTTTAGAAGTGGGCAAACCTCGTCGAAAAACATTTCATGAATGGACAAACTTTATACGGACTTGATTCGGAAATGGACAAACCCTAGATTTTTCTAATTGACCTCAAAAATGGACAAATTTCGTCGAAAGACACTTCAAGAATGGGCAAACTTTGTAGAGACTCAATTCTGGGATGAACAAACCCTAAATTTTTCTAACTGACTTTAGAAATGGACAAATCTCGTCGGAAGACGCTTCAGGGGAGCACAAACCTCGTCGAAAGACGCTTCAGAAGTGGACAAGCTTTCTAGAAACTCAATTCGAAGATGGGCAAACCCCAGATTTTTCAAACTGACCTTAGTAGTGAGTAAACCTCGTCGAAAGACGCTTCAGAAATGGAGAAACCTCGTCCAGAAACATTTCAGAAGTGGGCAAACTTCGTACGGACTTGATTCAAGGATGGGCAAATCCTAGCTTTTTCTGATTGACTCCAGAAGTAGACAAACCTTGTCGAAAGACGCTTCAGAAGTGGATAAATTTCGTAAAAATTCAATTCGAAGATGGATAAACCCTAGATTTTTATTAACGGACTTCAGAAGTGGGCAAATTTCGTCGAAAGACGCTTCAGGGGTGGGCAAATCTAATCGAGAGACGTTTCGAAAGTGAACAAACTTTGTAGAGATTCGAATCGAGGATGGGCAAAACTTTAGATTTTTCTAATTGACTTCAGGAACGAGTTAAACCTCGTCAAATGGGTAAATTTCCTAGAGACTCAATTCAAGGATGGGCAAACCCAAGATTTTTCAAACTGACCTTAGTAGTGGGCAAACCTCGTCGGAAAACGCTTCAAAAGTGGATAAACCTCGTCCAGAAACGTTTCAGGAGTGGCCAAACTTCGTACGGACTTGATTCAAGGATGGGCAAATCCTAGATTTTTCTAACTGACTTCAGAAGTGAATAAACCTTATCTAAAGACGCTTCAAAAGTGGATAAACTTCGTAAAAATTCAATTCGAAGACGGATAAACACTAGATTTTTATTAACGGGCTTCAGAAGTGGGCAAACTCGTCGAAAGACGTTTTAGGAGTGGGCTAACCTCTCCGGAAGACGTTTCAAGAATGCACAAACTTCATAGATTCGATTTCGGAATCTAAACTTCATAAATTTTAATCGGAAAACTCTAGACTTTTCAAACTGACTTTAGGGATGGGGAAACTTAGTCGAAAGACATTTCAAAAGTGGACAAACTACGTAGAAACCCGATTCAGGGATGGGCAAATTCTAGATTTTACTAATGGATTTCAGGAGTGGGTAAATTTCGTCGAAATACGTTTCAAAAGTGGGCAAAAGACTCGATTCGAAGATGGACAAATCCCAAATATAAAAATCTAACTTTGAAAGTCAGCAAACTTTATTGAAAGACACTTCAGGAGTGGATAAACTTCATCGAGAGACGTTTCAGAAGCGGACAAACTTTGTAGAAATTCAAATCGAGAACAAATAAACCCTAAATTTTTCGACAGTTTTCAGGGGTAGACTTAGCTCGTCGAAAAATGTTTCAAGGTTAGGTAAACTACGTAGAAAGTCGATTCAGGGATGGGCAAATTCTAGATTTTATTAATAGACTTCAGGAGTAGGTAAATCTCGTCGAAATACGTTTCAAGAGTGGGCAAACTTCGTACAGACTTGAAACGAAAATAAACAAACCTCAGATTTTTCTAACTGACTTCAGAAGTGGGCAAATCTTGTCGAAGAACACTTCAGGGGTGATCAACCTTGCCGAGAGATGTTTCAGAAGTGGGCAAACTTCGTACAAACTTGACTTGGAAATTGGAAAATCTTACATTTGTCTAACGAACTTTAGGGATGGGCAACCTCGTCAAGAGACATTTCAGGAGTATACAAACTTTGTCGAAATACGTTTTAGAAGTGGGCAAACTTTGTAGAAACTTGATTTGGGGATAGACAAAACCCATTATTTTCTAACTGACTTTAGAAGTGGGTAAACTTAATCGAAAAACGCCTCGGAAATGAGCAAATTTCGTAGAGGCTTAATTCGGGGATGGACAAACCTTAAATTTTTCTAACGAACTTTAGGAGTGGGCAAACCTCGTTGAAAGACGTTTGAGGGGTACTCAAATTTTATTGAGAGACGTTTCAGAAGTCGACAAACTTCGAAGAAACTAGATTTGGGAATGGACAAACCTTAAATTTTTCTAATGAACTTCAGGAGTGGAAAAATCTTGTCGAGAAACGTTGCATAGGTGGGTAAACTTCGTAGAGACTGGATTTAGAGATGAGCAAATTTTAGATTTTTCTAATTGACTTCATAAACAGATAAACCTCTTCGAAAGATGCTTCAAGATTGGGCAAACCTCGTTGAAAGACGCTTGAGGGGTACTCAAATTTTATTGAGAGACGTTTCAGAAGTGGACAAACTTTGTAGAGACTCGATTCGAGGATGGACAAACCTTAAAATTTTCTAATGAACTTCAGAAGTGGGCAAATCTTGTCGAAAAACGTTGCATAGGTGGGGAAACTTCGTAGAGATTCGATTTAGAGATGAGCAAATTTTAGATTTTTCTAATTGACTTCAGAAACAGACAAACCTCTTCGAAAGATGCTTCAGGAGTGAGCAAATTTCGTTGAAAAATGCTTATGGGGTACTCAAATCTTGTTGAGAGACGTTTCGGAAGTAGACAAACTTTGTAGACACTCGAGTATGAGTAGAGGATGGGCAAACCTTATATTTTTTTGAAAGGGCTTCAGGGGTAGACAAAGCTAATCAAAAAACGCTTCAGAGGTGGGTAAGCTACGTAAAGACTTGATTAAGAAATGGGCAAACCCTAGATGTTTCTAACGGACTTCAGGAGTGGGTAAACTTCATTGAAAGACGCTTCAGAGGTGGGCAAATTTTGTCAAGAGACGTTTCAGGAATGGACAAGTTACGTAGAGACTCGATTCGGGGTAGGCAAATCTTAGATTTTTCTAATGAACTTTAGGAATGGGCAAATCTCGTCAAAAGACGCTTCAGAAATAAACAAATCTCGTCGAGAGACATTTCAGAAGTGGACAAACTTCGTAAAAAAGTCCGAAGAATTTAATAAGAACAAGCATGAGAAAAAAATGGAACGAACTTAACGAAAACGTATGAGGTAAACGTTAGTTAAGAGATTGAACTTAAAGAGGAGAAGCAAAATTGAAGAAAGCACGGTAAAAAATGAAATCAACAGACTTTTTACAAATCACGAAGAAATTGAATGGACCAAAGAAGAAATTATAGATGAAGAGGACAAACTTTTCAGAGACGAAGTCAAATCTATAGTATCATAATTAAATAAATAACAAAAAAGCTCCAAGCTTAGACGGTATTACATTAGAAATATTAAACATTTTAGTAGGAAAATATTGTGAAAATTTTTAAAATGTGCTGTAATAAGTACTTAAAAGAAGAAATTTTCCTCGATATCTGCTGTATACGTTTGCTATTTTTTTTCTTTGTACCGTATTTTGCAAATTAGCACACCCTCATTGTTAGCTAGGGTATCAATTACGAGCGAAGGTTAATTGGGGATACAAAATGGAATCGTGTTTACGTTGGCGAACGAATGCGTTCAAGGCTCTTTCAGCTCGTTTTAACGTTCGCGTAGCTATTTGCCTTTGCTAATTACTGTACGCCAACATGTACGTATGTACTAATTACGAACCCCCGCCCCGGTGTTAGTATACAACGAATTTTGTACGAAAATTGAAAATTTTCAAAATTGTGTGCACGTTGAGTTAATGTCTACTCGTTAATTTTTTTACTAAAATAATTCCCTGGAAATGTTGGCAATAATTCCTTACAACGTGGTTGGTTCTTTATATTTTATTCGATGTCCGAGGGCAGAGAACGCTCGCTAGCAAGTCGATTGCCGCAACATTCCGGGTCAGGTATATACAGGCGAAAGAGGGCGTTCTATATCAACCGTTCGAGAACTATTTTATCCCTTTTCTTTCGCTCGACATCATAAATTACAAGTCAATCGAAATTGGAAGTCGAGACAATTAATTCTATAGTCAAAAATTTTCGCTATCTTTGGAAATTTTTTTAAATTTTTTGGAAATAATTAGGAAAAATTTAATTATTATTATAAAAAATAGACATTTTAATGAATCGTTGGTTAAAATTTTTTTCCTTAATCTTTATAAATAAAGTCTGGACGATTTTTTAAAATTGGTCGAAAAAATTTGAAAGGTTATGTTAGATTACGTCAAAAATTTCCGCTATCTTTGGAAATTTTTTTAAATTTTTCGGTAATAATTAGGAAAAATTTAATTATTATTATAAAAAATAGACATTTTAATGAATCGTTGGTTAAAATTTTTTTCCTTAATCTTTATAAATAAAGTCTGGACGATTTTTTAAAATTGGTCGAAAAAATTTAAAAGGTTATGTTAGATTCCGTCAAAAATTTTCGCTCTCTTTGGAAATTTTTTTAAATTTTTTGGTAATAATTAGGAAAAATTTAATTATTATTATAAAAAGTAGACATTTTAATGAATCGTTGGTTAAAATTTTTTTCCTTAATCTTTATAAATAAAGTCTGGACGATTTTTTAAAATTAGTCGAAAAAATTTAAAAGGTTATGTTAGATTCCGTCAAAAATTTTTGCTATCTTTGGAAATTTTTTTAAATTTTTTGGTAATAATTAGGAAAAATTTAATTATTATTATAAAAAGTAGACATTTTAATGAATCGTTGGTTAAAATTTTTTTCCTTAATCTTTATAAATAAAGTCTGGACGATTTTTTAAAATTAGTCGAAAAAATTTAAAAGGTTATGTTAGATTCCGTCAAAAATTTTCGCTCTCTTTGGAAATTTTTTTAAATTTTTTGGTAATAATTAGGAAAAATTTAATTATTATTATAAAAAATAGACATTTTAATGAATCGTTGGTTAAAATTTTTTTCCTTAATCTTTATAAATAAACTCTGGACGATTTTTTAAAATTGGTCGAAAAAATTTAAAAGGTTATGTTAGATTCCATCAAAAATTTTCGCTATCTTTGGAAATTTTTTTAAATTTTTTGGTAATAATTAGGAAAAATTTAATTATTATTATAAAAAATAGACATTTTAATGAATCGTTGGTTAAAATTTTTTTCCTTAATCTTTGTAAATAAAGTTTGGACGATTTTTTAAAATTGGTCGAAAAAATTTGAAAGGTTATGTTAGATTCCGTCAAAAATTTTCGCTCTCTTTGGAAAATTTTTTAAATTTTTTGGTAATAATTAGGAAAAATTTAATTATTATTATAAAAAATAGACATTTTAATGAATCATTGGTTAAAATTTTTTTCCTTAATCTTTATAAATAAAGTCTGGACGATTTTTTAAAATTGGTCGAAAAAATTTAAAAGGTTATGTTAGATTCCGTCAAAAATTTTCGCTATCTTTGGAAATTTTTTTAAATTTTTTGGTAACAATTAGGAAAAATTTAATTATTATCATAAAAAATAGACATTTTAATGAATCGTTGGTTAAAATTTTTTTCCTTAATCTTTATAAATAAAGTCTGGACGATTTTTTAAAATTGGTCGAAAAAATTTGAAAGGTTATGTTAGATTCCGTCAAAAATTTTCGCTATCTTTGGAAATTTTTTTAAATTTTTTGGTAACAATTAGGAAAAATTTAATTATTATCATAAAAAATAGACATTTTAATGAATCGTTGGTTAAAATTTTTTTCCTTAATCTTTATAAATAAAGTCTGGACGATTTTTTAAAATTGGTGGAAAAAATTTAAAAGGTTATGTTAGATTCCGTCAAAAATTTCCGCTATCTTTGCAAATTTTTTTAAATTTTTTGGTAATAATTAGGAAAAATTTAATTATTATTATAAAAAATAGACATTTTAATGAATCGTTGGTTAAAATTTTTTTCCTTAATCTTTATAAATAAAGTCTGGACGATTTTTTAAAATTGGTCGAAAAAATTTAAAAGGTTATGTTAGATTCCGTCAAAAATTTTCGCTATCTTTGGAAATTTTTTTAAATTTTTTGGTAACAATTAGGAAAAATTTAATTATTATCATAAAAAATAGACATTTTAATGAATCGTTGGTTAAAATTTTTTTCCTTAATCTTTATAAATAAAGTCTGGACGATTTTTTAAAATTGGTCGAAAAAATTTGAAAGGTTATGTTAGATTCCGTCAAAAATTTTCGCTATCTTTGGAAATTTTTTTAAATTTTTTGGTAACAATTAGGAAAAATTTAATTATTATCATAGAAAATAGACATTTTAATGAATCGTTGGTTAAAATTTTTTTCCTTAATCTTTGTAAATAAAGTCTGGACGATTTTTTAAAATTGGTCGAAAAAATTTGAAAGGTTATGTTAGATTCCATCAAAAATTTTCGCTATCTTTGAAAATTTTTTAAAATTTTTTGGTAATAATTAGGAAAAATTTAATTATTATTATAAAAAATAGACATTTTAATGAATCGTTGGTTAAAATTTTTTTCCTTAATCTTTATAAATAAAGTCTGGACGATTTTTTAAAATTGGTCGAAAAAATTTAAAAGGTTATGTTAGATTCCGTCAAAAATTTTCACTATCTTTGGAAATTTTTTTAAATTTTTCGGTAATAATTAGGATAAATTTAATTATTATTATAAAAAGTAGACATTTTAATGAATCGTTGGTTAAAATTTTTTTCCTTGATCTTTATAAATAAAGTCTGGACGATTTTTTAAAGTTGGTCGAAAAAATTTAAAAGGTTATGTTAGATTCCGTCAAAAATTTTCGCTATCTTTGGAAATTTTTTTAAATTTTTCGGTAATAATTAGGAAAAATTTAATTATTATTATAAAAAATAGACATTTTAATGAATCGTTGGTTAAAATTTTTTTCCTCAATCTTTATAAATAAAGTCTGGACGATTTTTTAAAATTGGTCGAAAAAATTTAAAAGGTTATGTTAGATTCCGTCAAAAATTTTCGCTATCTTTGGAAATTTTTTTAAATTTTTTGGTAACAATTAGGAAAAATTTAATTATTATTATAAAAAATAGACATTTTAATGAATCGTTGGTTAAAATTTTTTTTCTTAATCTTTATAAATAAAGTCTAGACGATTTTTTAAAATTGGTCAAAAAAATTTGAAAGGTTATGTTAGATTCCGTCAAAAATTTTCGCTATCTTTGGAAATTTTTTTAAATTTTTTGGTAATAATTAGGAAAAATTTAATTATTACTATAAAAAATAGACATTTTAATGAATCGTTGGTTAAAATTTTTTTCCTTAATATTTATAAATAAAGTCTGGACGATTTTTTAAAATTGGTCGAAAAAATTTGAAAGGTTATGTTAGATTCCGTCAAAAATTTTCGCTATCTTTGGAAATTTTTTTAAATTTTTTGGTAATAATTAGGAAAAATTTAATTATTATTATAAAAAATAGACATTTTAATGAATCGTTGGTTAAAATTTTTTTCCTTAATCTTTATAAATAAAGTCTCGACGATTTTTTAAAATTGGTCGAAAAAATTTGAAAGGTTATGTTAGATTCCGTCAAAAATTTTCGCTATCTTTGGAAATTTTTTTAAATTTTTTGGTAATAATTAGGAAAAATTTAATTACTATTATAAAAAATAGACATTTTAATGAATCGTTGGTTAAAATTTTTTTCCTTAATCTTTGTAAATAAAGTCTGGACGATTTTTTAAAATTGGTCGAAAAAATTTAAAAGGTTATGTTAGATTCCGTCAAAAATTTTCGCTATCTTTGGAAATTTTTTTTAAATTTTTCGATAATAATTAGGAAAAATTTAATTATTATTATAAAAAATACACATTTTAATGAATCGTTGGTTAAAATTTTTTTCCTTAATCTTTATAAATAAAGTCTGGACGATTTTTTAAAATTGGTCGAAAAAATTTGAAAGGTTATTTTAGATTCCGTCAAAAATTTTCACTATCTTTGGAAATTTTTTTAAATTTTTTGGTAATAATTAGGAAAAATTTAATTATTATTATAAAAAATAGACATTTTAATGAATCGTTGGTTAAAATTTTTTTCCTTAATCTTTGTAAATAAAGTCTGGACGATTTTTTAAAATTGGTCGAAAAAATTTGAAAGGTTATGTTAGATTCCGTCAAAAATTTTCGCTATCTTTGAAAATTTTTTTAAATTTTTCGGTAAGAATTAGGAAAAATTTAATTATTATTATAAAAAATAGACATTTTAATGAATCGTTGGTTAAAATTTTTTTCCTTAATCTTTGTAAATAAAGTCTAGACGATTTTTTAAAATTGGTCGAAAAAATTTAAAAGGTTATGTTAGATTCCGTCAAAAATTTTCGCTATCTTTGAAAATTTTTTTAAATTTTTCGGTAAGAATTAGGAAAAATTTAATTATTATTATAAAAAATAGACATTTTAATGAATCGTTGGTTAAAATTTTTTTCCTTAATCTTTGTAAATAAAGTCTAGACGATTTTTTAAAATTGGTCGAAAAAATTTGAAAGGTTATGTTAGATTCCGTCAAAAATTTTCGCTATCTTTGAAAATTTTTTTAAATTTTTCGGTAAGAATTAGGAAAAATTTAATTATTATTATAAAAAATAGACATTTTAATGAATCGTTGGTTAAAATTTTTTTCCTTAATCTTTGTAAATAAAGTCTAGACGATTTTTTAAAATTGGTCGAAAAAATTTAAAAGGTTATGTTAGATTCCGTCAAAAATTTTCGCTATCTTTGGAATTTTTTTTAAATTTTTCGGTAATAATTAGAAAAAATTTAATTATTATTATAAAAAATAGACATTTTAATGAATCGTTGGTTAAAATTTTTTTCCTTAATCTTTATAAATAAAGTCTCGACGATTTTTTAAAATTGGTCGAAAAAATTTGAAAGGTTATGTTAGATTCCGTCAAAAATTTTCGCTCTCTTTGGAAATTTTTTTAAATTTTTTGGTAATAATTAGGAAAAATTTAATTATTATTATAAAAAGTAGACATTTTAATGAATCGTTGGTTAAAGTTTTTTTCCTTAATCTTTATAAATAAAGTCTCGACGATTTTTTAAAATTGGTCGAAAAAATTTAAAAGGTTATGTTAGATTCCATCAAAAATTTTCGCTAACTTTGGAAATTTTTTTAAATTTTTCGGTAAGAATTAAAACAAATCTGTTAATTGTAATTAAAAATAGACATTTTAATTTATCCCTCTTTAAATTTTTATTTCTTAATTTTCATAAATAAAGTCTGTGTGATTTTTTAAAGTTCCTCAAAAATTTTGGAGGTTAAGTTCGGTCAAAATTTTTCGATAACTTTGGGAATTTTTTTAAATTTTTCGGTAAGAATTAAAACAAATCTATTAATTATGATTAAAAATAGACATTTTAATTTATCCCTCTTTAAATTTTTATTCCTTAATTTTCATAAATAAAGTCTGTGTGATTTTTTAAACTTCCTTAAAAATTTTGGAGGTTAAGTTCGGTCAAAATTTTTCGATAACTTTGGGAATTTTTTTAAATTTTTCGGTAAGAATTAAAACAAATCTGTTAATTGTGATTAAAAATAGACATTTTAATTGATCCTTCTTTAAATTTTTATTCCTTAATTTTCATAAATATGGTCTGTGTGATTTTTTAAAGTTGGTTAAAAAATTTAAAACGTTATCTTAAATTATACGTTTGTATGCATTCAAATTATGGTGGAGGTGACGGAAATTAGTTAAAAGTAAATAAACTTTAAAATTTTGCTCTTAATTTATTCTTAATTTTTATTTCTCATTAATTGACAACAACTCGAATCGATAGGAAACCTTATTTCACCCTTTCATACCCTTGTAAACTCATCATTTTCAACTCTATTTGCCTGAAATCGAATACCTTTCGATCCCCCTTAGGGGCGGCGATCAATGAACCCGCCGACTGTAAGCAAAGCAAAGCAAAGCGTAAGAGCGGCGGGGCGCGAAAGCACGAAAGGGGGCCGTCCGGGGATCGCCAGGAGGCCGCCCTCGTACCTGGCGCCGTCCCGTCTGTCCCCCGAGCGCATCGATCGGCTTCTCGCCCGCCCCCGAAAATCCCCGGCGCCGCTATTTGCGTCCGAAACCGATCCAGAAATGGGTCACTGGGGTGAACTTTTTTCCGGGGATGTCGTCTAAATAACCAAAAGGAATGAATTCGAGGGGCATTACTACTAAGCTCTAAGAGATGATGGTTTATAACCGGATTTTTTTCTTTCTTTTGAAAATGTAAGTGTCAAAAATTTTTTACCAACTTTGAAAATTTTTTTAATTTTTTTGACAATATTTAGAATAAAACGATCTTTTTTATATAAAACTAGAATGTTTTAAGTTTCATTTAGAAAAAAAATCAAATCAAAATATTTAAAATTCAATTCTTTATGAATTTTTTAAAAAACGATTAATTTTCTAACCTAAGAAAATTTTTACCAACTTTGAAAATTTCTTTAATTTTTTTGACAACATTTAGAATAAAACGGTATTTTTAAATTAAAATTAGAATGTATTAAGTTTCATTTAGAAAAAAAATCAAATCAAAATCTTTAAAATTCAATTTTTTATGAATTTTTTAAAAAATGATTGATTTTCTAACCTAAAAAAATTTTTACCAACTTTAAAAATTTCTTTAATTTTTTTGATAAAATTTAGAATAAAACGATCTTTTTTATATAAAACTAGAATGTATTAACTTTCATTTAGAAAAAAAATTAAATTAAAATATTTAAAAATCAATTTTTGGCGAATTTTTAAAAAATTATTGATTTTTTAACCTAAAAAATTTTTTACCAACTTTAAAAATTTTTTTAATTTTTTTGATAAAATTTAGAATAAAACGATCTTTTTTATATAAAACTAGAAAGTATTAACTTTCACTTAGAAAAGAAATTAAATCAAAATATTTAAAAATCAATTTTTGGCGAATTTTTAAGAAATTATTGATTTTTAACCTAAAAAATTTTTTACCAACTTTGAAAATTTTTTTAATTTTTTTGATAAAATTTAGAATAAAATGATCTTTTTTATATAAAACTAGAAAGTATTAACTTTCACTTAGAAAAAAAATTAAATCAAAATCTTTAAAAATAAATTTTTGGCGAATTTTTAAAAAATTTTTGATTTTCTAACCTAAAAAATTTTTTATCAACTTTGAAAATTTTTTTAATTTTCCTGAAAACATTTAGAATAAAACGGTCTTTTTTAATTAAAACTAGAATGCTTTAAGTTTCACTTGGAAAAAAAATCAAATCAAAATCTTTAAAAATCAATTTTTTATGAATTTTTTAAAAAATGATTAATTTTCTAACCTATAAAAATTTTTTAACAACTTTGAAAATTTTTTTAAATTTTTTGACAACATTTACAATAAAACAGTTTTTTTATATAAAACTAGAATGTTTTAAGTTTCATTTAGAAAAAAAATTAAATCAAAATCTTTAAAAATGAATTTTTGATGATTTTTTAAAAAATTTATGATTTTCTAACCTAAAAAATTTTTTACCAACTTTAAAAATTTTTTTAATTTTTTTGATAAAATTTAGAATAAAACGGTTTTTTTTAAATAAAACTAGAATGTTTTAAGTTTCATTTAGAGAAAAAATCTAATCAAAATTTTTAAAAATCAATTTTTGGCGAATTTTTTAAAAATTATTGATTTTCTAACCTAAAAAAGTTTTTACCAACTTTGAAAATTTTTTTAATTTTTTTGACAACATTTAGAATAAAACGATCTTTTTTATATAAAACTAGAATGTATTAACTTTCACTTAGAAAAAAATCAAATCAAAATCTTTAAAAATCAATTTTTGGCGAATTTTTTAAAAATTATTGATTTTCTAACCTAAAAAATTTTTTACCAACTTTGAAATTTTTTTTAATTTTTTTGACAACATTTAGAATAAAACGGTCTTTTTTATATAAAACTAGAATGTTTTAGGTTTCATTTAGAAAAGAAATCAAATCAAAATCTTTAAAAATCAATTTTTGGCGAATTTTTAAAAAATTATTGATTTTCTAACCTAAAAAAATCTTTACCAACTTTGATATTTTTTAAAATTTTTTTGACAACATTTAGAATAAAGCGATCTTTTTTAATTAAAACTAGAATGCTTTAAGTTTCATTTAGAAAAAAAATCAAATCAAAATCTTTAAAAATAAATTTTTGGCGAATTTTTAAAGAATTATTGATTTTTTAACCTAAAAAATTTTTTATCAACTTTGAAAATTCTTTTAATTTTTTTGAAAACATTTAGAATAAAACGATCTTTTTTAATTAAAACTAGAATGTTTTAAGTTTCATTTAGAAAAAAAATCAGTTTAAAATATTTAAAATTCAATTTTTTATGAATTTTTTTAAAAAATGATTAATTTTCTAACCAATAAAAATTTTTACCAACTTTAAAAATTTTTTTAATTTTTTTGACAACATTTAAAATAAAACGGTATTTTTAAATTAAAAAAAGAATGTTTTGAGTTTCATTTAGAAAAAAGAATCAAATCAAAATCTTTAAAAATCGATTTTTTATGAATTTTTTAAAAAATGATTAACTTTCTAACCTAAAAAAATTTTTACCAACTTTGAAAATTTTTCTAATTTTTTTGAGAACATTTAGAATAAAACGGTCTTTTTTGCATAAAACTGGAATGTTTTAGGTTTCATTTAGAAAAAAAATCAAATCAAAATTTTAAAAAATAAAGTCTCTACGATTTTTTAAAATTGGTCAAAATTTTCATCACCAAATTTGACGATTTTAGCAAATTTTAGATAAAAATTTTACAATTTTAATCTAAACAAAGTTATCTTTCAATGAAATTTGAGTACTTTTATCGAAATTTTTTGAAATTTCAGACGAAATTCGACAACTTAAGGAAATTTTAGATAAAATTAGACGAAATTCAATCATTTTAGGCAACTTCATACAAAATTAAGCGAAATTTTAGAAAAAATTTGACAATTTTAAGAAATTTAAGATAAAATTTCACAATTTTAATCTAAATAAAGTTATTTTTCAATGAAATTCGACAATTTTAGACCGAATTTAGTGAAATTTTAAATGAAATTTGAATTTTGAAAATTTTGGTCGAAATTTTACAATTTCAAGCTAAATTAAGTTTTATTTGAATGAAATTCGAAAAAGTTTAAATGAAATTAAACGAAATTCAACAATTTTAGATAATTTTACACCAAATTTCGTGAAATTTTGGAAAAAAAATCGATGATTTTAATAAAATTTAAATGAAATTTTACAATTTTAAGATAAATAAAGCTTCTTTTTAATAAAATTCGACAATTTTAAACGAAATTTCATGAAATTTTAAACGAAATTCGAAAATTTTAAGAAATTTGAGATAAAATTTCACAATTTTTAGCTAAATTAAGTTACTTTTCAATGAAATTCAACAAATTTAAGCGAAATTTCGCGAAATTTTAGATGAAATTTGACGAATTTTGAAAATTTTAGTTTAGATTTCACAATTTCTAAAATTAAGTTTTATTTTAATGAAATTCGAACAAATTTTAATGAAATTTCGTGAAATTTGAAATAAAATTCGATAACTTTAAAAAATTTCAGAAGAAACTCAAAGATTTTAGATGAAATTTCACAATTTTAAGACAAATAAAGTTATTTTTCAATGAAATTCGACAATTTTAGACGAAATTTAATGAAATTTCAAACGAAATTGAACGAATTTTGAAAATTTTGGTTTAGATTTCACAATTTCTAAAATTAAATTATTTTTTAATGAAATTTGAAAAAATTTAGATGAAATTAAACGAAATTCCACAATTTTGAACCAAATTTCGTGAAATGTTGGAAAAGAATCGATGATTTTAAAAAATTTTAAGTAAAATATAATAATTTTAGACTAAATTAAGTCATTTTTTAATAATTTTAATCTAAATTAAGTTACATTAACTTTAATTTTTAAATAATTTTCCATTTTTTTCATCTTTTTTTAGGTTATAAAAGATTTTAGCCAACTTTGTGAATTTTTTTAATTTTTTTGACAACATTTAGAATAAAACGGTCTTTTTTATATAAAACTAGAATGTTTTAAGTTTCATTTAGAAAAAGAATCAAATCAAAATCTTTAAAAATCAATTTTTGGCAAATTTTTAAAAAATTATTGATTTTCTAACTTAAAAAATTTTTTACCAACTTTGAAAATTTTTTTAATTTTTTGACAGCATATAGAATAAAACGATCTTTTTTAGTTAAAACTAGAATTTTTCAAATTTCATTTAGAAAAAAAATCAAATCAAAATATTTAAAATTCAATTTTTTATGAATTTTTTAAGAAATGATTAATTTTCTAACCTATAAAAATTTTTATCAGTTTTGAAATTTTTTTTAATTTTATTGACAACATTTAGAATAAAACGGTCTTTTTTATATAAAACTAGAATGTTTTCAGTTTCATTTAGAAAAAAAATCTAATCAAAATTTTTAAAAATCAATTTTTGACGAATTTTTAAAAAATTATTGATTTTCTAACCTGAAAAAATTTTTACCAACTTTGAAATTTTTTTAAATTTTTTTGACAACATTTAGAATAAAGCGATCTTTTTTAATTAAAACTAGAATGCTTTAAGTTTCATTTAGAAAAAAAATCAAATCAAAATCTTTAAAAATAAATTTTTGGCGAATTTTTAAAGAATTATTGATTTTCTAACCTAAAAAAATTTTTTCCAACTTTAAAATTTTTTTTTAATTTTTTTGAAAACATTTAGAACAAAGTGGTTTTTTTTAATTAAAACTAGAATGTTTTAAGTTTTATTTGGAAAAAACCAAAATCAAAATCTTTAAAAATCAATTTTTGACGAATTTTTAAAAAATTATTGATTTCTTAACCTGAAAAATTTTTTACCAACTTTAAAAATTTTTTTAATTTTTTTGATAAAATTTAGAATAAAACGATCTTTTTTATATAAAATTAGAATGTTTTAAGTTTCATTTAGAAAAAAAATCAAATCAAAATATTTAAAATTCGATTTTTTATGAATTTTTTAAAAAATGTTTGATTTTCTAACCTAAAAAAATTTTTACCAACTTTGAAAATTTTTTTAATTTTTTTGATAAAATTTAGAATAAAACGATCTTTTTTATATAAAACTAGAATGTATTAACTTTCATTTAGAAAAAAAATTAAATCAAAATATTTAAAAATCGATTTTTTATGAATTTTTAAGGAAATGATTGATTTTCTAACCTATAAAAATTTTTACCAACTTTGAAAATTTTTTTAATTTTTTTGACAACATTTAAAATAAAACGGTCTTTTTAGATTAAAACCAGAATGTTTTAAGTTTCATTTAGAAAAAAAATCAAATCAAAATCTTAAAAAATGAATTTTTGATGAATTTTTAAAATTTATGTTTTTTAGACTCATTTAAATTAAAACCGTTTCAATTTATTTATCACCCGAGAGATGGAAATTAACGCACCGGGACAAACAATTTCCCCGTTCAAAACCAAAACGACCGAATTTGACAAATAATTTCATTACATTCGAAACGTTTCGGTCCAATACATTACATAAAAAAAAAATTCCATGCCATTGAAAACTCGGAAACATTAACCGTCCCGTTACATAATAAATTAACGATAATTGCCGAACGAACAGCAACAATACGTATTCAATATGCATCTAAATAACAACGAAAATATGAAATTGTTATACGAACCATCGAACCGTTTCATTGAAAATAAAGTTTATTTGATGTGGTTTAAATACCTAGAAATATTCTTTTATATTTTAAGGTAAAATTCAATTTTAATTTTATAGAGAAATTAAATTGCACATTTATAATCATTCGAGTGTCATATTTTGAAAATACACATCGAATAAAATTATTAGTAGCACTTTATTTATCGCGTTCCAATTTTAAATTTTAAACAGAGTTATGTTTTGAGGTTATTGGATTATATTTAATGTATGTGTGGTGCATTTTCGGCTTGAATTTCGAATATTTGTTGGTGTAATAATATTAAACAAGGTTCGCGGCTATAATTTTGTATCTTTTTGGGTAATTAAAATTTTTTGAGAGTTCTAACTTAACTTAAAAAAAATCGTTCGATTTTAAAAATTCATCAAAAATTCATTTTTAAAGATTTTAACTTGATTTTTGTTCTAAATGAAACTTAAAACATTCTAGTTTTAATTAAAAAAGACCGTTTTATTCTAAACGTTGTCAAAAAAATTAAAAAAAAATTTCAAAGTTGGTGTAAATTTTTATAGGTTAGAAAATTAATCATTTAAAAAAAAATCATAAAAAATTCAATTTTAAATATTTTGATTTGATTTTTTTTTCTAAATGAAACTTAAAATATTCTAGTTTTATCTAAAAAGACCGTTTTATTCCAGTTGTTGTCAAAAAAATTAAGAAAATTTTCAAAGTTGGTAAAAATTTTTATAGGTTAGAAAATTAATCATTTTTTAAAAAATTCATAAAGAATTGAATTTTAAAGATTTTGATTTGATTCTTTTTCTAAATGAAACTTAAAATATTCTAGTTTTAATTAAAAAAGACCGTTTCATTCTAAATGTTGTCAAAAAAATTAAAAAAATTTTCAAAGTTGGTTTAAAATTTTTTAGGTTAGAAAATCAATAATTTTTTAAAAATTCGCAAAAAATCGATTTTTAAAGATTTTGATTTGATTTTTTTTCTGAATGAAATTTAAAATATTCTAGTTCTAATTAAAAAAGACCGCTTTATTCTAAATGTTGTCAAAAAAATTAAAAAAAATTTCAAAGTTGGGAAAATTTTTTATAGGTTAGAAGATTAATCATTTTTTAAAAAAATCATAAAAAATTAAATTTTAAATATTTTGATTTAATTCTTTTTCTAAATGAAACCTAAAACATTCTAGTTTTAATTAAAAAAGACCATCTTGTTCTAAATTTTATCAAAAAAATTAAAAAAAATTTCAAAGTTGGTAAAAAATTTTATAGGTTAGAAAATTAATCATATTTTAAAAAATTCATAAAAAATCGATTTTTAAATATTTTGATTTGATTTTTTTTCTAAATGAAACTTAAAACATTCTAGTTTTAATTAAAAGAGTCCGTTTTATTCTAAATGTTGTCAAAAAAATTAAAAAAATTTTCAAAGTTGGTAAAAAATTTTTTAGGTTAGAAAATCAATAATTTTTAAAAAATTCGCCAAAAATTGATTTTTAAAGATTTTAATTTGATTTTTTTTCTAAATGAAACTTAAAACATTCTAGTTTTATCTAAAAAGACCGTTTTATTCCAGTTGTTGTCAAAAAAATTAAGAAAATTTTCAAAGTTGGTAAAAATTTTTATAGGTTAGAAAATTAATCATTTTTTAAAAAATTCATAAAGAATTGAATTTTAAAGATTTTGATTTGATTCTTTTTCTAAATGAAACTTAAAATATTCTAGTTTTAATTAAAATAGACCGTTTTATTCTAAATGTTGTCAAAAAATTTAAAAAAATTTTCAAACTTGGTAAAAATTTTTTTAGGTTAGAAAATTAATCATTTTTTAAAAAATTCATAAAAAATTGAATTTTAAAAATTTTGATTTGATTCTTTTTCTAAATGAAACTTAAAACATTCTAGTTTTATATAAAAAAGACCGTTTTATTCTAAATATTGTCAAAAAAGTTAAAAAAAAATTCAAAATTGGTAAAAATTTTTATAGGTTAGAAAATTAATCATTTTTTAAAAAATTCATAAAAAATCGATTTTTAAAGATTTTGATTTGATTTTTCTTCTAAATGAAACCTAATACATTCTAGTTTTATATAAAAAAGACCGTTTTATTCTAAATGTTGTCAAAAAAATTAAAAAAATTTCCAAAGTTGGGAAAAATTTTTATAGGTTAGAAAATTAAATGTTTTTTAAAAAATTCATAAAAAATTGAGTTTTAAATATTTTGCTTTGATTTTTCTTCTAAATGAAACTTAAAACATTCTAGTTTTAATTAGAAAAGACCGCTTTATTCTAAATGTTGTCAAAAAAATTAAAAAAATTTTCAAAGTTGGTAAAAAATTTTTAATACTTTTAACTTAAAAAAAAAACAAACTTTAAAAATTCGCCAAAAATCGATTTTTAAAAATATTGATTTGATTTTTTTTCCAAATGAAACGTAAAACATTCTAGTTTTATATAAAAAAGACCGTTTTATTCTAAATGCTGTCAAAAAAATTAAAAGAATTTACAAAGTAGACTAAAATTTTTTATAACCTAAAAAAAGATGAAAAAAATGGAAAATTATTTAAGAATTAAAGTTAATGTAACTTAATTTAAATTAAAATTGTTAAAAAATGACTTAATTTAGTCTCAAATTGTAATATTTCACTTAAAATTTTTTAAAATCATGGATTTTTTTCCAAAATTTCACGAAATTTGGTACAAAATTGTGGAATTTCGTGTAATTTCATCAAAATTTTTTTCGAATTTCATTAAAAAATAACTTAATTTTAGAAATTGTGAAATCTAAACCAAAATCTTCAAAATTCGTCCAATTTCGTTTGAAATTTCACGAAATTCCGTCTAAAATTGTCAAATTTCATTGAAAAATAACTTTATTTGTCTTAAAATTGTGAAATTTCATTTAAAATCGTTAAATTTCTTCTGAAATTTTCTAAGGTTATCGAATTTTATTTAAAATTTCACGAAATTTCATCAAAATTTTTTCGAATTTCATTAAAATAAAACTTAATTTTAGAAATTGTGAAATCTAAACTAAAATTTTCAAAATTCGTCAAATTTCATCTAAAATTTCGCGAAATTTCGCCTAAATTTGTTGAATTTCATTGGAAAATAACTTAATTTAGCTAAAAATTGTGAAATTTTATCTCAAATTTCTTAAAATTTTCGAATTTCGTTTGAAATTTCACGAAATTTCGTTTAAAATTGTCGAATTTCATTAAAAAAACCTTTATTTATCTTAAAATTGTACAATTTCATCTAAAATTCTTTTAAAATCATCGATTTTCTTCCAAAATTTCACGAAATTTGGTGTAAAATTATCTGAAACTTTTGAATTGCGTTTAATTTCATTTAAACTTTTTCGAATTTCATTGAAAGATAACTTAACTTAGCTTGAAATTGTAAAATTTCGAGCAAAATTTTCAAAATTTAAATTTTGTTTGAAATATCACGAAATTCCGTCTAAAATTGTCGAATTTCATTGAAAAATAACTTCATTTAGATTAAAATTGTGAAATTTAATCTAAAATTTGTCTTAATTTGTCAAAAATTCATTAAAATTGCTATTAATTTTATAAGATTCGTTGAGATTAGTTAAAAATTCGTCATTATTTGGGGTCGTTTTTATAAAATTTGTTGAAACTCGGCAAAGTTCATTAAAAATTTGTCTTAATTTGTTAAAGAATCATCAAAATTATGGCTTATTTTATAAAAATTCGTCTAAATTCGTTAAAAATTTGTTAAAATTCGTTAAAGATTTGTCTTAATTTGTCAAAAATTCATTGAAACTATCGTTTGTTAGATAAAATTCATTAAAACTCGGCAAAATTTGTCAGAAATTCATCAAAGTTACCATTAATTTTATAAAATTCGTCCAAGTTCGTTAAAAATTCGTCATTATTTGCACGTATTTCTATAAAATTCGTTAAAACTTGGCAAAATTCGTTAAAAATTTGTCAAAAATTTATAAAAATTACCGTAAATTTGATAAAACTCGTTAATAATTTTTTAAAATTCGTTAGAATTTGCGTTAATTTTTATAGAATTAGTTGAAATTTGTCTTATTTATCAAAAATTCATCAAAATTATCGTTAATTTTATAAAATTCTTCAAAATTCGCTAAAAATTCATAAGAATTTGTCATTAAATGCAATAATTTATATAAAATTCGTTCAAACTGGACAAAATTCGTTAAAAATTGGCTTTAATTCATTGAAAATTTTTAAAAATTACCTTTAATTTTATAAAATTCGTCAAAATTTGTTAAAAATTTATCAAAATTCGTCATAAATTGCATAAATTTTTCTGAAATTCATTGAAATTCGGTAAAATTTGTTAAAAATTCGTCTTAATTTGTTAAAAATTCATTAAAATTTTTCATAAATTGCGTAAAAATCGTCTTAATTTGTCAAAAATCTGTCAAAATTACTATTAATTTGATAAAATTTGTCATTATTTGCATTAATTCTTATGAAATTTGACAAAATTCGTTGAAATTTAGCAAAATTTTTTAAAAATTCGTTTTAATTTGTCAAAAATCCATCAAAATTACTGTTAATTTAATAAAATTCGTCATTATTTGAGTATATTCTTATAAAATTCGTCAAAATTCGTTGAAATTTGGTAAAATTTCTTAAAAACTCATCAAAAATTAATTTTTCGTTAACATTTACCAAAGCGATCTATAAAATATATAGTTTAATGAAACTTATCGATCTATAAAATTTTTATGTTGATGGTATATTTCCAACTTAAAAAAAATTCGATCATCTTTAAAAATTCACCAAAAATCGATTTTTAAAGATTTCGATTTGATTTTTTCTCTAAATGAAACTAAAAACATTCTAGTTTCATATAAAAAAGACCGTTTTATTCTAAATTTAACCAAAAAAATTAAAAAAATTTTCAAAATTGATAAAAATTTTTATAGGTTAGAATATTAATTAATTTTTAAGAAATTCATAAAAAATTAAATTTTAAATATTTTGATTTGATTTTTTTTCTAAATGAAACTTAAAATATTCTAGTTTTAATTAAAAAAGACCATTTTATTCTAAATGTTGTCAAAAAAATTAAAAAAATTTTCAAAGTTGGTAAAAAATTTTTTAGGTTAGAAAATCAACAATTTTTAAAAAATTCGCCAAAAATTGATTTTTAAAGATTTTGATTTGATTTTTTTTCTAAATGAAACTTAAAACATTCTAGTTTTAATTAAAAAAGACCGCTTTATTCTAAATGTTGTCAAAAAAATTAAAAAAATTTTCAAAGTTGGGAAAAATTTTTATAGGTTAGAAAATTAATCATTTTTTAAAAAAATCATAAAAAATTGAATTTTAAATATTTTGATTTGATTCTTTTTCTAAATGAAACCTAAAATATTCTAGTTTTAATTAAAAAAGACCGTTTTATTCTAAATATTGTCAAAAAAATTAAAAAAATTTTCAAAGTTGGTGAAAAATTCTTGACACTTCTAACCTAACTTAAGAAAATCGATCAACTTTAAAAATTCGCTAAAAATTGATCTTTAAAGATTTTGATTTGATTTTTTTTTCTAAATAAAACTTAAAATATTTTAATTTTACGTCATAAAGACTGTTTTATTCTGAATATTGTCAAAAAAATTAAAAAAATTTTCAAAGTTGGTAAAAATTTTTATAGGTTAGAAAATTGATCGTTTTTTAAAGAATTCATAAAAAATTGAATTTTAAATATTTGGATTTGATTTTTTTTCTAAATGAAACCTAAAACATTCTAGTTTTAATTAAAAAAGACCACTTTATTCTAAATGTTGTCAAAAAAATTTAAAAAAAATTTAAAGTTGGTAAAAATTTTTATAGGTTAGAAAATTAATTATTTTTTAAAAATTCATAAAAAATTGAATTTTAAATATTATGACTTGATTCTTTTTCTAAATGAAACTTAAAACATTCCAGTTTTAATTGAAAACGATCGTTTTATTCTAAATCTTATCAAAAAAATTTAAAAAATTTCCAAAGTTGGGAAAAATTTTTATAGGTTAGAAAATTAAACGTTTTTTAGAAAATTCATAAAAAATTGAATTTTAAATATTTTAACTTGATTTTTGTTCTAAATGAAACTTAAAACATTCTAGTGTTAACTAAAAAAGACCGTTTTATTTTAAATTTTATCAAAAAAATTAAAAAAATTCACAAAGTTGATAAAAATTTTTGATACTTTCAACTTAAAAAAAACAAACTTTAAAAATTCATCAAAAATCGATTTTTAAAGATTTTGATTTGATTTTTTTTTCTGAATGAAACTTGAAACATTCTAGTTTTATATAGAAAAGACCGTTTTATTCCAAGTGTTGTCAAAAAAATTAAAAAAATTTACAAAGTTGACAAAAATTTTTTATAACCTAAAAAAATGATTAAAAAAATAAAAAATTATTTAACAATTAAAGTTAATATAACTTAATTTAGATTAAAATTGTTAAAAACTGACTTAATTTAGTCTAAAATTGTAATATTTCATTTAAATTTTTTTAAAATCATGGATTTTTTTCCGAAATTTCACGAAATTTGGTACAAAATTGTGGAATTTCGTTTAATGTCATCAAAATTTTTTTCGAATTTCATTAAAAAATAACTTAATTTTAGACATTGTAAAATCTAAACCAATATTTTCAAAATTCGTCCAATTTCGTTTGAAATATCACGAAATTCCGTCTAAAATTGTCGAATTTCATTGAAAAATAACTTTATTTGTCTTAAAATTGTGAAATTTCATCTAAAATCGTTGAATTTCTTCAAAAATTTTCTAAAGTTATCGAATTTTATTTAAAATTTCACGAAATTTCATCAAAATTTTTTCGAATTTCATTAAATTAAAACTTTATTTTAGAAATTGTAAAATCTAAACTAAAATTTTCAAAATTCGTCAAATTTCATCTAAAATTTCGCGAAATTTCGCTTAAATTTGTTGAATTTAATTGAAAAATAACTTAATTTAGCTAAAAATTGTGAAATTTTATCTCAAATTTCTTAAAATTTTCGAATTTCGTCTGAAATTTCATGATATTTCGTTTAAAATGGTCGAATTTCATTAAAAAAACCTTTACTTATCTTAAAATTGTACAATTTCATATAAAATTTTTTCAAATCATCGATTTTTTCCAAAATTTCACGAAATTATGTGTAAAATTATCTAAAATTGTTGAATTTCGTTTAATTTCATTTAAACTTTTCCGAATTTCATTGAAAGATAACTTAATTTAGTTTGAAATTGTAAAATTTCGACCAAAATTTTCAAAATTCAAATTTCGTTTGAAATTTCACTAAATTTCGTCTAAAATTGTCGAAATTCATTGAAAAATAACTTTATTTAGATTAAAATTGTGAAATCTCATCAAAAATTTGTATTAATTTGTCAAAAATTCATTAAAATTGCCATTAATTTTATAAGATTCGTTGAGATTAGTTAAAAATTCGTCATTATTTGGGGTCGTTTTTATAAAATTTGTATAAACTCAAAAATTCATTAAAAATTTGTCTTAATTTGTTAAAGAATCATCAAAATTATGGTTTATTTTATAAAAATTCGTCTAAATTCATTAAAAATTTGTTAAAATTCGTTAAAGATTTGTCTTAATTTGTCAAAAATTCATTAAAACTATCGTTTCTTATATAAAATTCATTAAAACTCGGCAAAATTTGTCAAAAATTCATCAAAGTTACCATTAATTTTATAAAATTCGTCCAAGTTCGTTAAAAATTCGTCATTATTTGCACGTATTTCTATAAAATTCGTTAAAACTTTGCAAAATTCGTTAAAAATTTGTCAAAAATTCATGAAAATTACCGTAAATTTAATAAAATACGTTAATAATTTTTTGGAATTCGTTAGAATTTGCGTTAATTTTTATAGAATTAGTTGAAATTTGTCTTATTTATCAAAAATTCATCAAAATTATCGTTAATTTTATAAAGTTCTTCAAAATTCGCTAAAAATTCATAAGAATTTGTCATTAAATGCAATAATTTATATAAAATTCGTTCAAACTGGAAAAAATTCGTTAAAAATTGGCTTTAATTCATTGAAAATTTTTAAAAATTACCTTTAATTTTATAAAATTCGTCAAATTTGTTAAAAATTTATCAAAATTCGTCATAAATTGCATAAATTTCTATGAAATTCATTGAAATTCGGTAAAATTTGTTAAAAATTCGTCTTAATTTGTTAAAAATTCATTAAAATTTTTCTTAAATTGCGTAAAAATCGTCTTAATTTGTCAAAAATCTGTCAAAATTACTATTAATTTGATAAAATTCGTCATTATTTGCATTAATTCTTATGAAATTTGACAAAATTCGTTGAAATTTAGCAAAATTTTTTAAAAATTCGTTTTAATTTGTCAAAAATCCATCAAAATTACTGTTAATTTAATAAAATTCGTCATTATTTGAGTTTATTCTTATAAAATTCGTCAAAATTCGTTGAAATTTGGTAAAATTTCTTAAAAACTCATCAAAAATTAATTTTTCGTTAACATTTACCAAAGCGATCTATAAAATATATAGTTTAATGAAATTTATCGATCTATAAAATTTTTATGTTGATGGTATATTTCCAACTTAAAAAAAAATCGATCATCTTTAAAAATTCACCAAAAATCGATTTTTAAAGATTTTGATTTGATTTTTTTTCTAAATGAAACCTAAAATATTCTAGTTTTATATAAAAAAGACCGTTTTATTCTAAATGTTGTCAAAAAAATTAAAAAAAATTTCAAAGTTGGTGAAAATTTTTATAGGTTAGAAAATTAATCATTTTTTAAGAAATTCATAAAGAATTGAATTTTAAATATTTTGATTTGATTTTTTTTCTAAATGAAACTTAAAATATTCTAGTTTTAATTAAAAAAGACCTTTTTATTGTAAATGTTGTCAAAAAAATTAAAAAAAATTTCAAAGTTGGTAAAAAATTTTATAGGTTAGAAAATTAATCATTTCTTAAAAAATTCATAAAGAATTGAATTTTAAATATTTTGATTTGATTTTTTTTCTAAATGAAACTTAAAAGATTTTAATTTTAATTAGAAAAGACTGCTTTATTCTAAATGTTGTCAAAAAAATTAAAAAAAATTTCAAAGTTGGTAAAAATTTTTATAGGTTAGAAAATTAATCATTTTTTAAAAAATTCATAAAAAATTGGATTTTAAATATTTTGATTTGGTTCTTTTTCTAAATGAAACTTAAAACATTCCAGTTTTAATTAAAAAAGACCGCTTTATTCTAAATGTTGTTAAAAAAATTAAAAAAAATTTCAAAGTTGGTAAAAATTTTTATAGGTTAGAAAATTAATCATTTTTTAAAAAATTCATAAAAAATTGAATTTTAAATATTTTGATTTGATTTTCTTTCTAAATGAAAGTTAAAACATTCTAGTTTTAACTAAAAAAGACCGCTTTATTTTAAATGTTGTCAAAAAAATTAAAAAAATTTCAAAGTTGGTAAAAAATTTTTTAGGTTAGAAAATTAATCATATTTTAAAAAATTCATCAAGAATTGAATTTTAAATATATTGATTTAATTTTTTTTCTAAATGAAACTTAAAACATTCTAGTTTTATATAAAAAAGGCCGTTTTATTCCAATTGTTGTCAAGAAAATTAAAAAAATTTTCAAAGTTGGTAAAAAATTTTTTAGGTTAGAAAATTAATCACTTTTTAAAAAATCATAAAAAATTGAATTTTAAATATTTGGATTTGATTTTTTTTCTAAATGAAACTTAAAATATTCTAATTTTATATCAAAAAGACTGTTTTATTCTAAATATTGTCAAAAAAATTAAAAAAATTTTCAAAATTGGTAAAATTTTTTTTAGGTTAGAAAATTAATCACTCTTTTAAAAAATCATAAAAAATTGAATTTTAAAGATTTTGATTTGATTCTTTTTCTAAATGAAAGTTAAAACATTCTAGTTTCAATTAAAAAAGATCGCTTTATTCTAAATGTTGTCAAAAAAATTAAAAAAATTCTCAAAGTTGGGAAAAATTTTTATAGGTTAGAAAATTAATTATTTTTTAAAAAATTCATAAAAAATCGATTTTTAAATATTTTGATTTGATTTTTCTTCTAAATGAAACTTAAAACATTCTAGTTTTATATAAAAAAGACCGTTTTATTTTAAATGTTGTCAAAAATATTAAAAAAATTTTCAAAGTTGGTAAAAATTTTTATAGGTTAGAAAATTAATCATTTTTAAAAAAATTCATAAGAAATTGAATTTTAAATATTTTGATTTGATTCTTTTTCTAAATGAAACTAAAAACATTCTAATTTTAATTAAAAAATACCGCTTTATTCCAAATGTTGTCAAAAAAATTAAAAAAATTTTCAAATTTGGTAAAAAAAAATTTCTTAACTTTAATCACAAAAAATTGATGAGATTCACCCAAAAAAACTTTTTCCCAGTACATAAAACGCTAATTACTTGGATATATTTTCAAACTTTGAGTAATAATTTCATCCCTTTTTAATCCTTTCCCTCTTTTTGCTCTGGAAACTATACACGGCGGGTGTAAATTAAATAGCAGAAGCTATTTAACTTTAACAACGTCCCGCTAACCGAACAACGCCCTCCTCAGATGAGAATATCCGATATTCCCGGTGATATATCGCCTCGAATTTACACAACCAACACCAACTTTACACGCAAACAAATATCCGTTATTTATATTTACTCCCTTTTAGTTTAGCTTTCACATTTATATGAACTCCGAGTTTTAATTAATCACTTTATTTCGATTCTTTTTAATAAACACGTTCGTTATTTTAAATTAAATAAACTTTTGTAACTTTGGTGAGTCATCAACTTATAAACATTATATATACATCTATTGAATAATTAACTTGTTTAGTTTAGTGTTGTAAATGGGATATTTTAAAATGGGATTGATGGCGTTTGTATTTGTTGAATTGGGGTTTAATTAGGGCTTAATTTTCGACTAATACAACAAATGTGAATGGTAATATTCGGGTTTGTTTTGCATTTTGTGGATGGTGATTAATAATGTGGTTGATTGATTTTCTAAAGTTAGGTTCAAAAGTGGCAAAATTTTTTTAACAACTTTGAAATTTTTTTTAAATTTTTTGACAACATTTAGAATAAAACGGTCTTTTTTATATAAAACTAAAATGTTTTAAGTTTCATTTAGAAAAATAATCAAATTAAAATCTTTAAAAATGGATTTTTGATGAATTTTTAAAGTTGGTCGGTTTTTTTAAAGTTAGGTTAGAAGTGTCAAAAAAATTTTTCACCAACTTTGAAAATTTCTTTAATTTTTTTGACAACATTTACAATAAAACGGTCTTTTCTAATTAAAACTAGAACATTTTAAGTTTCATTTAGAAAAAAAATCAAGTCAAAATCATTAAAAATCGATTTTTTATGAATTTTTAAAAAATGATTAACTTTCTAACCTATAAAAATTTTTACCAACTTTAATAATTTTTTTAATTTTTTTGACAACATTTACAATAAAACGGTCTTTTTTAACTAAAACTAGAATGTTTTAGATTTCATTTAGTAAAAAAATCAGATCAAAATATTTAAAATTCAATTTTTTATGATTTTTTTAAAAAATAATTAATTTTCTAACTTATAAAAATTTTTACCAACTTTGAAAATTTTTTTAATTTTTTTGACAACATTTAGAATAAAACGGTCTTTTTTATATAAAACTAGAATGTTTTAAGTCTTATTCAGAAAAAAATCAAATCAAAATCTTTAAAAATCGATTTTTTATGAATTTTTTAAAAAATGATTAACTTTATAACCTAAAAAAATTCTTACCAATTTTAAAAATTTTTTTAATTCTTTTGACAACATTTAGAATAAAACGGTCTTTTTTAATTAAAACTAGAATGTTTTAAATTTCATCTAGAAAAAAAATCAAATCAAAATCATTAAAAATCGATTTTTTATGAATTTTTTAAAAAATGATTAACTTTATAACCTAAAAAAATTTTTACCAACTTTGAAAATTTTTTTAATTTTTTTGACAACATTTAGAATAAAACAGTCTTTTTTAATTAAAACCAGAATGTTTTAAATTTCATTTAGAAAAAAAATCAAATCAAAATCATTAAAAATCGATTTTTTATGAATTTTTAAAAAAATGATTAATTTTCTAACCTAAAAAAATTTTTACTAACTTTAAAAATTTTTTTAATTTTTTTGACAACATTTAGAATAAAACAGTCTTTTTTAATTAAAACTAGAATGTTTTAAGTTTCATTTAAAAAAAAATCAAATCAAAATCATTAAAAATCGATTTTTTATGAATTTTTAAAAGATGATTAACTTTCTAACCTAAAAAAATTTTTACCAACTTTAAATTTTTTTTTAGTTTTTTTGACAACATTTAGAATAAAACGGTCTTTTTTATACAAAACTAGAATGTTTTAAGTTTCATTTAGAAAAAAATCAAATCAAAATCTTTAAAAATCGATTTTTTATGAATTTTTAAAAAAATGATTAACTTTCTAACCTAAAAAAATTTTTACCAATTTTAAAAATTTTTTAAATTCTTTTGACAACATTTAGAATAAAACAATCTTTTTTATGTAAAACTAGAATGTTTTATGTTTCATTAAAAAAAAAATCAAATCAAAATCTTTAAAAATTGATTTTTTATGAATTTTTTGAAAAATGATTAACTTTCTAACCTATAAAAATTTTTACCAACTTTGAAAATTTTTCTAATTTTTTTGACAACATTTAGAATAAAGCGGTCTTTTTTAATTAAAATTAGAATGTTTTAAGTTTCATTTAGAAAAAAAATCAAATCAAAATTAAAAAAAAATAAAGTCTCTACGATTTTTTAAAATTGGTCAAAATTTTCATCACTAAATTTAAAATTTTAGCAAATTTTAGATAAAATTTTACAATTTTAATCAAAATAAAGTTATTTTTCAATAAAATTTGAGTACTTTTATCGAAATTTGGTGAAATTTCAGACGAAACTCGATAACTTAAGGAAATTTTAGATGAAATTAGACGAAATTCAATCATTTTACGCAATTTCATACAAAATTAGGCGAAATTTTAGAAGAAATTTGACAATTTTAAAAAATTTTAGATGAAATTTCACAATTTTAATCTAAATAAAGTTGTTTTTCAATGAAATTCGACAATTTTAGACGGAATTTAATGAAATTTCAAACGAAATTTGAATTTTGAAAATCTTGGTCGAAATTTTACAATTTCAAACTAAGTTAAGTTATCTTTTAATGAAATTCGAAAAAGTTTAAATGAAATTAAACGAAATTCAACAATTTTAGATAAGTTTACAGCAAATTTCGTGAAATTTTGGAAAAAATCGATGATTTTAAAAAATTTTAGATGAAATTATACAATTTTAAGACAAATAAAGTTTTTTTTAATGAAATTCGACAATTTTAAACGAAGTTTCATGAAATTTCAAACGAAATTCGAAAATTTTGAGAAATTTGAGATAAAATTTCAGAATTTTTACCTAAATTAAGTTATTTTTCAATGAAATTCAACAAATTTAAGCGAAATTTCGCGAAATTTTAGATGAAATTTGACGAACTTTGAAAATTTTGGCTTAGATTTCACAATTTCCAAAATTAAGTTTTATTTTAATGAAATTCGAAAAAATTTTGATGAAATTTCATGAAATCTTAAATAAAATTCGATAACTTCAGAAAATTTCAGAAGAAATTCAACGATTTTAGATGAAATTTCACAATTTTAAGACAAATAAAGTTATTTTTCAATGAAATTCGACAATTTTAGACGGAATTTCGTGAAATTTCAAACGAAATTGAACGAATTTTGAAAATCTTGGTCGAAATTTCACAATTTCTAAAATTAAGTTATTTTTTAATGAAATTCGAAAAAAATTTGATGAAATTAAACGAAATTCCACAATTTTGTACCAAATTTCGTGAAATTTTGGGAAAAAATAAATGATTTTAAAAAATTTTAAATGAAATATTACAATTTTAGACTAAATTAAGTCACTTTTTAACAATTTTAATCTAAATTAAGTTATATTAACTTTAATTCTTAAATAATTTTTTATTTTTTTAATCTTTTTTTTAGGTTATAAAAAATTTTTGTCAACTTTGTGATTTTTTTTAATTTTTTTGACAACATTTAGAATAAAGCAGTCTTTTTAGATTAAAACTAGCATGTTTTAGGTATCATTTAAAAAAAAAATCAAATCAAAATGTTTAAAAATCGATTTTTTATGAATTTTTTAAAAAATTATTAACTTTCTAACCTAAAAATTTTTTTACCAACTTTAAAAATTTCTTTAATTTTTTTGACAATATTTAGAATAAAGCGGCCTTTTTTAGTTGAAACTAGAATGTTTTAAGTTTCATTCAGAAGAAAAATCAAATCAAAATATTTAAAATTCAATTTTTTTGAATTTTTTAAGAAATGATTAATTTTCTAACCTAAAAAAATTTTTACCAACTTTGAAATTTTTTTTTAATTTTTTTGACAACATTTAGAATAAAGCGGCCTTTTTCAATTAAAATTAGAATGTTTTGAGTTTCATTTAGAAAAAAAATCAAATCAAAATATTTAAAATTCAATTTTTTATGAATTTTTTTAAAAACGATTAATTTTCTAACCTATAAAAATTTTTACCAACTTTGAAAATTTTTTTAAATTTTTTTGGTAGAATTTAGAACAAAACAGTCTGTTTTAAATAAAACTAGAATGTTTTAAGTTTTATTTGGAGAAAGAATCAAATCAAAATAATTAAAATTCAATTTTTGATGAATTTTTTAAAAAAATATTATTTTTCTAACCTATAAAAATTTTTACCAACTTTGAAAATTTTTTTAATTTTTTTGACAACATTTAGAATAAAACGATCTTTTTTGTATAAAACTAAAATGTTTTAAATTTCATTTAGAAAAAAAATCAAATCAAAATCTTTTAAATTCGATTTTTTATGATTTTTTTTAGAAATCATAAAACATAACTTTCTAACCAAAAATTTTTTTTTCCAACTTTGAAAATTTTTTAAATTTTTTTGGTAAAATTTAGAACAAAACGGTCTTTTTAGATTAAAACTAGAATGTTTTTAGTTTAATTTAGAAAAAAAATCAGATCAAAATCTTTTAAATTCGATTTTTTATGATTTTTTTTTAGAAATCATAAAACATAACTTTCTAACCAAAAATTTTTTTTTCCAACTTTGAAAATTTTTTTTAATTTTTTTGGTAAAATCTAAAACAAGACGACCTTTTTAGATTAAAACTAGAATGTTTTTAGTTTAATTTAGAAAAAAAATCAGATCAAAATCTTTTAAATTCGATTTTTTATGATTTTTTTTTAGAAATCATAAAACATAACTTTCTAACCAAAAATTTTTTTTTCCAACTTTGAAAATTTTTTAAATTTTTTTGGTAAAATCTAAAACAAAACGACCTTTTTAGATTAAAACTAGAATGTTTTTAGTTTAATTTAGAAAAAAAATCAGATCAAAATCTTTTAAATTCGATTTTTTATGATTTTTTTTTAGAAATCATAAAACATAACTTTCTAACCAAAAATTTTTTTTTCCAACTTTGAAAATTTTTTTAATTTTTTTGGTAAAATCTAAAACAAAACGACCTTTTTAGATTAAAACTAGAATGTTTTTAGTTTAATTTAGAAAAAAAATCAGATCAAAATCTTTTAAATTCGATTTTTTATGATTTTTTTTAGAAATCATAAAACATAACTTTCTAACCAAAAATTTTTTTTTCCAACTTTGAAAATTTTTTAAATTTTTTTGGTAAAATTTAGAACAAAACGGTCTTTTTAGATTAAAACTAAAATGTTTTTAGTTTAATTTAGAAAAACAATCAAATCAAAATCTTTAAAATTCGATTTTTTATGATTTTTTTAGAAATCATAAAACATAATTTTCTAACCAAAAATTTTTTTTCCAACTTTGAAAATTTTTTTAATTTTGTTAGTAAAATTTAGAACAAAACGGTCTTTTTAGATTAAAACTAGAATGTTTTTAGTTTCATTTAGAAAAAAGATCAGACCAAAATCTTTAAAATTCGATTTTTTATAATTTTTTTAGAAATCATAAAACATAATTTTCTAACCAAGAATTTTTTTTCCAACTTTGAAAATTTTTTTAATTTTTTTGTAAAATTTAGAACAAAACGGTCTTTTTAGGTTAAAACTAGAATGTTTTTAGTTTCATTTAGAAAAAAAATCAAATCAAAATCTTTAAAAATCAATTTTTGACGAATTTTTAAAAAATTATTGATTTTCTAATCTAAAAAATTTTTTTGACAACATTTAGAATAAAACGGTCTTTTTCATATAAAACTAGAATGTTTTAAGTTTCATTTAGAAAAAAAATCAAATCAAAATATTTAAAACTCAATTTTTTATAATTTTTTTAAAAAACGATTAATTTTCTAACCTATAAAAATTTTTACCAACTTTGAAATTTTTTTTAAATTTTTTGACAACATTTAGAATAAAACAGTCTTTTTTAGTTAAAACTAAAATGTTTTAAGTTTCATTTAGAAAAAAAATCAAATCAAAATATTTAAAATTCAATTTTTTATGAATTTTTTAAAAAATGATTAATTTTCTAACCTATAAAAATTTTTACCAACTTTGAACATTTTTTTAAATTTTTTGACGACATTTAGAATAAAACGGTCTTTTTTAATGAAAATTAGAATATTTTAAGTTTCATTTAGAAAAAGAATCAAATCAGAATCTTTAAAAATCAATTTTTGATGAATTTTTAAAGTTGATCGATTTTTTTTCTAATTTTTTTTACACGTTTTTAACCCAATTTTTCTTTTTTTGTATTTTCTTTCTTTATTTTTATTTTCTCCTCAAATGCCGTTATTTTCCAAGAAGGATGAATTTCCCAAAGCTAGCGAAGCTAGCGAATATAGCGAATGTAGGGAAGCAGAAGCAAATAGCGAAATTGTCGAAGCGCTACCGTTTTTGCTGTAGTAGTGGGAGGAACGGCTTTTCTGACCTACGTCTCTCCGCAGTTCGCTGTTAGCAGAGCCCTAGAAAGGTCGATGTAGAACCTCCAACTCTACGTCAACTCCTTTAAACAATTTTAAACCATTCGCGCCAAAAACATTATTTAATAAAATTAATACAACACAATATAATATAATAAGTACTCAAACGAAGGAAAAAAAAACAGTTTTCGGGAAAAAATGGGTGTTTTTAGTGTCTTTAGACTTTTAATCTTTTCGTTGTGTTTCGCTTCTTTTGCTTATGGTTCAAGCATCGAACAGAAATTACGTGAAGATCTTGATTTATCACAGGTAATTAATTTAATTTAATTTATTAAATTCTTTTGTAAAAGTTTTAAAAAATTTTGTAAAAAACTATACAAAAAATTTTGTGAAAAAGTGTAAAAAAAATTTTTATGAAAAATGTACAAAAAATTTTGTGAAAAAATGTACAAAAATTTTTGTGAAAAAATGTACAAAAAATTTTGTGAAAAAATGTACAAAAAACTTTAAAAAATAATCTTCTTTTTATTATCTTCTTTGTATCTATCTTTGAAAGTAAATTACACCAATGATGACTCTCTGTCATTTCTCTGTCATATTTTCCGTTGTAAGTAATGACCCTAGAAGACTAAAATTACGGCTTATTATGTCATCAAAGCGTATCTCTCTCTTCACGAGAACCCGCAATCAATTCTTAAGGTTCATCCTGCTGGCATCATCATCTCTTTTTCCCTTCTCAGACTTTATTTATGAAAATTAAGAAATAAAAATTTAAACAGGGATAAATTAAAATGTCTATTTTTAATCACAATTAACAGATTTGTTTTAATTCTTATCGAAAAATTTAAAAAAATTCCCAAAGTTATCGAAAAATTTTGACCGAACTTAACCTCCAAAATTTTTGAGGAAATTTAAAAAATCACACAGACTTTATTTATGAAAATTAAGAAATAAAAATTTAAAGAGGGATAAATTAAAATGTCTATTTTTAATCACAATTAACAGATTTGTTTTAATTCTTACCGAAAAATTAAAAAAAATTTCCAAAGTTATCGAAAAATTTTGACCGAACTTAACCTCCAAAATTTTTGAGGAACTTTAAAAAATCACACAGACTTTATTTATGAAAATTAAGAAATAAAAATTTAAAGAGGGGTAAATTAAAATGTCTATCTTTAATCACAATTAACAGATTTGTTTTAATTCTTACAGAAAAATTTAAAAAAATTCCCAAAGTTATCGAAAAATTTTGACCGAACTTAACCTCCAAAATTTTTGAGGAAATTTAAAAAATCACACAGACTTTATTTATGAAAATTAAGAAATAAAAATTTAAAAAGGGGTAGATTAAAATGTCTATTTTTAATCACAATTAACAGATTTGTTTTAATTCTTATCGAAAAATTTAAAAAAATTCCCAAAGTTATCGAAAAATTTTGACCGAACTTAACCTCCAAAATTTTTGAGGAACTTTAAAAAATCACACAGACTTTATTTATGGAAATTAAGAAATAAAAATTTAAACAGGGGTAAATTAAAATGTCTATTTTTAATCACAATTAACAGATTTGTTTTAATTCTTACCAAAAAATTTAAAAAAATTCCCAAAGTTATCGAAAAATTTTGATCGAACTTAACCTCCAAAATTTTTGAGGAACTTTAAAAAATCACACAGACTTTATTTATGAAAATTAAGAAATAAAAATTTAAAGAGGGATAAATTAAAATGTCTATTTTTAATCACAATTAACAGATTTGTTTTAATTCTTACCGAAAAATTTAAAAAAATTCCCAAAGTTATCGAAAAATTTTGACCGAATTTAACCTCCAAAATTTTTAAGGAACTTTAAAAAATCACCCAGACTTTATTTATGAAAATTAAGAAATAAAAATTTAAAGAGAGATAGACTAAAATGTCTATTTTTAATCACAATTAACAGATTTGTGTTAATTCTTACCAAAAGATTAAAAAAAAAATCCCAAAGTTATCGAAAAATTTTGACCGAACTTAACCTCCAAAATTTTTGAGGAACTTTAAAAAATCCCCCAGACTTTATTTATGAAAACTAAGGAATAAAAATTTAAACAGGGATAAATTAAAATGTCAATTTTTAATCACAATTAACAGATTTGTTTTAATTCTTATTGAAAAATTTAAAAAAATTCCCAAAGTTATCGAAAAATTTTGACTGAACTTAACCTCCAAAATTTCTGGGGAACTTTAAAAAATCACACAGACTTTATTTATGAAAATTAAGAAATAAAAATTTAAACAGGGATAAATTAAAATGTCTATTTTTAATTACAATTAACAGATTTGTTTTAATTCTTATCCAAAAATTTTAAAAAATTCTCAAAGTTATCGAAAAATTTTGACCGAACTTAACCTCCAAAATTTTTGAGGAACTTTAAAAAATCACACAGACTTTATTTATGAAAATTAAGAAATAAAAATTTAAACAGGGGTAAATTAAAATGTCTATTTTTAATCACAATTAACAGATTTGTTTTATTTCTTATCGAAAAATTTAAAAAGATTCCCAAAGTTATCGAAAAATTTTGACCGAACTTAACCTCCAAAATTTTTGAGGAACTTTAAAAAATCACACAGACTTTATTTATGAAAATTAAGAAATAAAAATTTAAACAGGGGTAAATTAAAATGTCTATTTTTAATCACAATTAACAGATTTGTTTTATTTCTTATCGAAAAATTTAAAAAGATTCCCAAAGTTATCGAAAAATTTTGACCGAACTTAACCTCCAAAATTTTTGAGGAACTTTAAAAAATCACACAGACTTTATTTATGAAAATTAAGAAATAAAAATTTAAACAGGGATAAACTAAAATGTCTATTTTTAATCACAATTAACAGATTTGTTTTAATTCTTATCGAAAAATTTAAAAAAATTCCCAAAGTTATCGAAAAATTTTGACCGAACTTAACCTCCAAAATTTTTGAGGAACTTTAAAAAATCACATAGACTTTATTTATGAAAATTAAGGAATAAAAATTTAAACAGGGATAAATTAAAATGTCTATTTTCAATCACAATTAACAGATTTTTTTTAATTCTTACCGAAAAATTTAAAAAAATTCCCAAAGTTATCGAAAAATTTTGACCGAACTTAACCTCCAAAATTTTTGAGGAACTTTAAAAAATCACACAGACTTTATTTATGAAAATTAAGAAATAAAAATTTAAACAGGGATAAACTAAAATGTCTATTTTTAATCACAATTAACAGATTTGTTTTAATTCTTATCGAAAAATTTAAAAAAATTCCCAAAGTTATCGAAAAATTTTGACCGAACTTAACCTCCAAAATTTTTGAGGAACTTTAAAAAATCACACAGACTTTATTTATGAAAACTAAGGAATAAAAATTTAAACAGGGATAAATTAAAATGTCTATTTTTAATCACAATTAACAGATTTGTTTTAATTCTTACCGAAAAAATTTAAAAAATTTCCAAAGTTATCGAAAAATTTTGACCAAACTTAACCTCCAAAATTTTTGAGGAAATTTAAAAAATCGCACAGACTTTATTTATGAAAACTAAGGAATAAAAATTTAAACAGGGATAAATTAAAATGTCTATTTTTAATCACAATTAACAGATTTGTTTTAATTCTTACCGAAAAATTTAAAAAAATTCCCAAAGTTATCGAAAAATTTTGACCGAACTTAACCTCTAAAATTCTTGAGGAATTTTAAAAAATCACACAGACTTTATTTATGAAAATTAAGAAATAAAAATTTAAACAGGGGTAAATTAAAATGTCTATTTTTAATCACAATTAACAGATTTGTCTTAATTCTTATCGAAAAATTTAAAAAAATTCCCAAAGTTATCGAAAAATTTTGACCGAACTTAACCTCCAAAATTTTTGAGGAACTTTAAAAAATCACACAGACTTTATTTATGAAAATTAAAGAATAAAAATTTAAACAGGGGTAAATTAAAATGTCTATTTTTAATCACAATTGACAGATTTGTTTTAATTCTTATCGAAAAATTTAAAAAAATTCCCAAAGTTATCGAAAAATTTTGACCGAACTTAACCTCCAAAATTTTTGAGGAAATTTAAAAAATCACACAGACTTTATTTATGAAAATTAAGAAATAAAAATTTAAACAGGGATAAACTAAAATGTCTATTTTTAATCACAATTAACAGATTTGTTTTAATTCTTATCGAAAAATTTAAAAAAATTCCCAAAGTTATCGAAAAATCTTGACCGAACTTAACCTCCAAAATTTTTGAGGAACTTTAAAAAATCACACAGACTTTATTTATGAAAATTAAAAAATAAAAATTTAAACAGGGATAAATTAAAATGTCTATTTTTAATCACAATTAACAGATTTGTTTTAATTCTTACCGAAAAATTTAAAAAAATTCCCAAAGTTATCGAAAAATTTTGACCGAACTTAACCTCCAAAATTTTTGAGGAAATTTAAAAAATCACACAGACTTTATTTATGAAAATTAAGAAATAAAAATTTAAACAGGGATAAACTAAAATGTCTATTTTTAATCACAATTAACAGATTTGTTTTAATTCTTATCGAAAAATTTAAAAAAATTCCCAAAGTTATCGAAAAATCTTGACCGAACTTAACCTCCAAAATTTTTGAGGAACTTTAAAAAATCACACAGACTTTATTTATGAAAATTAAAAAATAAAAATTTAAACAGGGATAAATTAAAATGTCTATTTTTAATCACAATTAACAGATTTGTTTTAATTCTTACCGAAAAATTTAAAAAAATTCCCAAAGTTATCGAAAAATTTTGACCGAACTTAACCTCCAAAATTTATGAGGAACTTTAAAAAATCACACAGACTTTATTTATGAAAATTAAGAAATAAAAATTTAAACAGGGATAAATTAAAATGTCTATTTTTAATTACAATTAACAGATTTGTTTTAATTCTTATCAAAAAATTTAAAAAAATTCTCAAAGTTATCGAAAAATTTTGACCGAACTTAACCTCCAAAATTTTTGAGGAACTTTAAAAAATCACACAGACTTTATTTATGAAAATTAAGAAATAAAAATTTAAACAGGGATAGATTAAAATGTCTATTTTTAATCACAATTAACAGATTTGTTTTAATTCTTACCAAAAAATTTAAAAAAATTCCCAAAGTTATCGAAAAATTTTGACCGAACTTAACCTCCAAAATTTTTGGGGAACTTTAAAAAATCACACAGACTATATTTATGAAAATTAAGAAATAAAAATTTAAACAGGGATAAATTAAAATGTCTATTTTTAATCACAATTAACAGATTTGTTTTAATTCTTATAGAAAAATTTAAAAAAATTCCCAAAGTTATCGAAAAATTTTGACCGAACTTAACCTCCAAAATTTTTGAGGAACTTTAAAAAATCACACAGACTTTATTTATGAAAATTAAGAAATAAAAATTTAAACAGGAGTAAATTAAAATGTCTATTTTTAATCACAATTGACAGATTTGTTTTAATTCTTATCAAAAAAATTTAAAAAATTTTCAAAGTTGGTAAAAAATTTTTGACACTTAACCTAGTTTTAGAAAATCGATCAACTTTAAAAAATCATCAAAAATCCATTTTTAAAGATTTTGATTTGGTTCTTTTTTCAAATGAAACTTAAAACATTCTAGTTTTAACTAAAAAAGACCGTTTTATTCTAAATGTTGTCAAAAAAATTAAAAAAATTTTCAAAGTTGGTAAAAATTTTTATAGGTTAGAAAATTAATCATTTTTTTAAAAATTCATAAAAAATCGATTTTTAAAGATTTTTATTTGATTTTTTTTCTAAATGAAAATTAATACATTCTAGTTTTCATTAAAAAAGACCGTTTTATTCTAAATGTTGTCAAAAATATTAAAAAAATTTTCAAAGTTGGTAAAAATTTTTATAGGTTAGAAAGTTAATCATTTTTTAAAAAATTCATAAAAAATCGATTTTTAAAGATTTTGATTTGATTTTTTTTCTAAATGAAACTTAATACATTCTAGTTTTATATAAAAAAGACCGTTTAATTGTAAGTGTTGTCAAAAAAATTAAAAAAATTTTCAAAGTTGGTAAAAATTTTTTTAGGTTAGAAAATTAATCATTTTTTAGAAAATTCATAAAAAATTGAATTTTAAATATTTTGATTTGATTTTTTTTTCTAAATGAAATCTAAAACATTCTAATTTTAATTAAAGAAGACCGTTTTATTCTAAATGTTGTCAAAAAATTTAAAAAAATTTTCAAAGTTGGTAAAAATTTTTTTAGGTTAGAAAATTAATCATTTTTTAAAAAATTCATAAAAAATCGATTTTTAAAGATTTTGATGTAATTTTTTTTCTAAATGAAACCTAAAACATTCTAGTTTTATATAAAAAATACCGTTTTATTCTAAATGTTGTCAAAAAAATTAAAAAAATTTTCAAAGTTGGGAAAAAAACCTTCAAAATTTTTGGGGAACTTTAAAAAATCACACAGACTTTATTTTTAAAGATTAGAAAATGATTTTTATTTTAAATTGAGTACAATTTAGTAAAGTTTGATGTGTATTGAGTAATTTTGTTTTATTGAAATTATGAAATGCGAGATTCTAACAACTAAGGAAATTTGGTTCGACTTCGAGCTAAACTCACCGAAATGTAGCACAAAAGCCGGGGCGATAATAGCTTAGTGGCAAGGTCTGGCGGCTTTGTTGGAGCCTAAATTGATCAATTATACCACCGTCTGAATGGTGGCTGTTCTATAATGTTCACTTCAGTAGGGATTTATAAGTTGTATAAGTTGTAACCTTAACCAAACTTTACTTAAAAAACGTCAAAATCCAACAACTTTGAAAAATCGCCCAGACTTTATTTTTCAAAATAGAGAAAAGATTTTTTCAATAATTATAGATTAAAACGTCTATTTTAATATTAACCAAAATAATTTATAGGTTAGATTATAGAAATTTTGAGAAATAAATTTTTTTTTAAACGTCTACATTTTCTAACCTTAATTTTAAAAAAATCAACAATTTTAAAAAATCGCCCAGACTTTATTTTTCAAAATAGAGAAAAGATTTTTTCAATAATAATAGATTAAAATGTCTATTTTAATATTAACTAAAATAATTTATAGGTTAGGTTATAAAAATTTTGAGAAATAAATTTTTTTCTAAACGTCTACATTTTCTAACCTTAATTTTAAAAAATCAACAATTTTAAAAAATCGCCCAGACTTTATTTTTCAAAATAGAGAAAAGATTTTTTCAATAATAATAGATTAAAATGTCTATTTTCATATTAACCAAAATAATTTATAGGTTAGGTTATAAAAATTTTGAGAAATAAATTTTTTTTTAAACGTCTACATTTTCTAACCTTAATTTTAAAAAAATCAACAACTTTAAAAAATCGCCCAGACTTTATTTTTCAAAATAGAGAAAAGATTTTTTGGATAATAATAGATTAAAATGTCTTTTTTAATATTAACCAAAATAATTTATAGGTTAGATTATAAAAATTTTGAGAAATAATTTTTTTTTTAAACGTCTACATTTTCTAACCTTAATTTTAAAAAATCAACAACTTTAAAAAATCGCCCAGACTTTATTTTTCAAAATAGAGAAAAGATTTTTTTAATAATAATAGATTCAAATGTCTATTTTTATAAAATCTATAAGAAATTATAGCTTAGATTATGAAATTTTTAAGAAAAAAAATTTTTTTTAAGACCTTACATTTTCTCTTAACCTAAAAACGTCAAAATTAAAGAAATTTAAAAAATCGCCCAGACTTTATTTTTAAAAATAAAGACGAGATTTTTAGCAAAATGATAGATTAAAATGTCTATTTTTATAAAATCTATAAAAAATTATAGCTTAGGTTATGAAATTTTTAAGAAAAAAAATTTTTTTTAAGACCTTACATTTTCTCTTAACCTAAAAACGTCAAAATTAAAGAAATTTAAAAAATCGCCCAGACTTTATTTTTAAAAATAAAGACGAGATTTTTAGCAAAATGATAGATTAAAATGTCTATTTTTATAAAATCTATAAGAAATTATAGCTTAGATTATGAAATTTTTAAGAAAAAAAATATTTTTTAAGACCTTACATTTTCACTTAAAAACGTCAAAATTAACGAATTTTAAAAAATCTCCCAGACTTTATTTTTTAAAATAAAGAAGAGATTTTTTTTTAAATGATAGATTAAAATGTCTATTTTTATAAAATCTATAAAAAATTATAACTTAAATTATGAAATTTTTAAGAAAAAAAATTTTTTTTAAGACCTTACATTTTCACCTAACCTAAAAATGTCAAAATTAAAGAATTTTAAAAAATCGCCCAGACTTTATTTTCAAGAATAAAGACGAGATTTTTTTTTAAATGATAGATTAAAATGTCTATTTTTATAAAATCAATAAGAAATTATAGCTTAAATTATGAAATTTTTAAGAAAAAAAATATTTCTTAAGACCTTACATTTTCACCTAACCTAAAAACGTCAAAATTAAAGAAATTTAAAAAATCGCCCAGACTTTATTTTTTAAAATAAAGACGAGATTTTTTTTTAAATGATAGATTAAAATGTCTATTTTTATAAAATCTATAAAAAATTATAACTTAAATTATGAAATTTTTAAGAAAAAAAATATTTTTTAAGACCTTACATTTTCACTTAAAAACGTCAAAATTAAAGAATTTTAAAAAATCGCCCAGACTTTATTTTTAAGAATAAGGACGAGATTTTTTTTTAAATGATAGATTAAAATGTCTATTTTTATAAAATCTATAAGAAATCTATAGAAAACGTATTAAATTTTGTTAATACGGTCGACATTCGGTCCTTACAACGTATCTAATCCACTTTTTTTTTAAATTTGCACTGATCACAACAACGCTGACCGTTAGGTCAACAGAGATATCGTTTTTGGTTTATAGATCGGAAGTTTCGAGGTCGCGAGAGTTTCAATTTTTAACCACTTTGGGACGAGTGTCGACTATAGTCGACGGCCACAGACGACCCCACCCAGTCGAACGTCGACTATAGTCGACGGTCACAAATGACCCCAGATATGAACGCCGGCTGTGCGAGACGTTTCGCGGCCGATAGGCGCCGTACCGAAGTGGGTTAAAGTCGGCGCTACTTGTTTACTACTGTGTTTAAATTCGACAATTTTAAACGAAATTTCAAACGAAATTCGAAAATTTTAAGAAATTTGAGATAAAATTTCACAATTTTTAGCTAAATTAAGTTATTTTTCAATGAAATTCAACAAATTTAAGCGAAATTTCGCGAAATTTTAGATGAAATTTGACGAATTTTGAAAATTTTGGTTTAGATTTCACAATTTCTAAAATTAAGTTTTATTTCAATGAAATTCGAAAAAATTTTGATGAAATTTCGTGAAATGTTAAATAAAATTCGATAACTTTAGAAAATTTCAGAAGAAATTCAACGATTTTAGATGAAATTTCACAATTTTTAACAGATTTTTGACAAATTAAGACAATTTTTTTACGCAATTTATGAAAAATTTTAATGAATTTTTAACAAATTAAGACGAATTTTTAACAAATTTTACCGAATTTCAATGAATTTCATAGAAACTTATGCAATTTATGATGAATTTTGACGAATTTTTAACAAATTTTACCGAATTTCAACGAATTTCATAGAATTTTATGTAATTTATGATGAATTTTGACGAATTTCAATGAATTTCATAGAATTTTATGAAATTTATGACGAATTTTGACGAATTTTAACAAATTTTACCGAATTCCATAGAAATTTATGCAATTTATGACGAATTTTTAACAAATTTTGACGAATTTCATAGAAATATATGCAATTTATAACGAATTTTGACGAATTTTGACGTATTTTACGAAATTAACAGTAATTTTGATGATTTTTTGACAAATTAAAACGAATTTTTAAAAAATTTTGCTAAATTTCAACGAATTTTGTCAAATTTCATAAGAATTAATGCAAAAAATGACGAATTTTATCAAATTAATAGTAATTTTGACAGATTTTTGACAAATTAAGACGATTTTTACGCAATTTATGAAAAATTTTAATGAATTTTTAACAAATTAAGACGAATTTTTAACAAATTTTACCGAATTTCAATGAATTTCATAGAAATTTATGCAATTTATGACGAATTTTGATACATTTTTAACAAATTTTGACGAATTTTATAAAATTAAAGGTAATTTTTAAAAATTTTCAATGAATTAAAACCAATTTTTAACGAATTTTGTCCAGTTTGAACGAATTTTATATAAATTATTGCATTTAATGACAAATTCTTATGAATTTTTAGCGAATTTTGAAGAATTTTATAAAATTAACGATAATTTTGATGAATTTTTGATAAATAACACAAATTTCAACTAATTCTATAAAAATTAACGCAAATTCTAACGAATTTTAAAAAATTATTAACGAATTTTATCAAATTTACGGTAATTTTTATGAATTTTTGACAAATTTTTAACGAATTTTGCCAAGTTTTAACGAATTTTATAGAAATACGTGCAAATAATGACGAATTTTTAACGAACTTGGACGAATTTTATAAAATTAATGGTAACTTTGATGAATTTTTGACAAATTTTGCCGAGTTTTAATGAATTTTATCTAACAAACGATAGTTTTAATGAATTTTTGACAAATTAAGACAAATCTTTAACGAATTTTAACAAATTTTTAACGAATTTAGACGAATTTTTATAAAATAAACGATAATTTTGATGATTCTTTAACAAATTAAGACAAATTTTTAATGAATTTTTGAGTTTCAACAAATTTTATAAAAACGACCCCAAATAATGACGAATTATTAACTAATCTCATCGAATTTTATAAAATTAATGGCAATTTTAATGAATTTTTGACAAATTAAGACAAATTTTTGATGAATTTTCACAATTTTAATCTAAATAAAGTTATTTTTCAATGAAATTCAACAATTTTAAACAAAATTTAGTGAAATTTTAAACGAAATTTGAATTTTGAAAATTTTGGTCAAAATTTCACAATTTCAAGCTAAATTAAGTTAACTTTCAATGAAATTCGAAAAAGTTTAAATGAAATTAAACGAAATTTAACAATTTTAGATAATTTTACACCAAATTTCGTGAAATTTTGGAAAAAAATCGATGATTTTAAAAAATATAGATGAAATTGTACAATTTTCAGATAAATAAAGGTTTTTTTTTAATGAAATTCGACAATTTTAAACGAAATTTTAAACGAAATTCAAAAATTTTAAGAAATTTGAGATAAAATTTCACAATTTTAATCTAAATAAAGTTATTTTTCAATGAAATTCAACAAATTTAAGCGAAATTTCGCGAAATTTTAGATGAAATTTGACGAATTTTGAAAATTTTAGTTTAAATTTCACAATTTCTAAAATTAAGTTTTATTTTAATGAAATTCGAAAAAATTTTGATGAAATTTCGTGAAATTTTAAATAAAATTCGATAACTTTAGAAAATTTCAGAAGAAATTCAATAATTTTAGATGAAATTTCATAATTTTAAGACAAATAAAGTTATTTTTCAATGAAATTCGACAATTTTAGACGAAATTTCAACTGAAATTGGATGAATTTTGAAAATTTTAGTCGAAATTTCACAGTTTCTAAAATTAAGTTTTATTTTAATGAAATTCGAAAAAATTTTGATGAAATTAAACGAAACTTCACAATTTTATACCAAATTTCGTGAGATTTTGGAAAAAAATTCATAATTTTAAAAAATTTTAAGTGAAATATTACAATTTTAGACTAAATTAGGTCATTTTTTAACAATTTTAATCTAAATTAAGTTACATTAACTTTAATTCTTAAATAATTTTCCATTTTTTTTATCTTTTTTTAGGTTATAAGAAATTTTAGTTAACTTTATGAATTTCTTTAATTTTTTTGACAACATTTAGAATAAAACGATCTTTTTTATATAAAATTAAAATGTTTTTAGTTTCATTTAGAAAAAAAATCAGATCAAAATGATTAAAAATGAATTTTTTATGAATTTTTTAAAAAATAATTAATTTTCTAATTTATAAAAATTTCTTACCAACTTTGAAAATTTTTTTGATTTTTTTGACAACATTTAGAATAAAACGATTTTTTTTAGTTAAAACTAGAATGTTTTAGGTTTCATTTAGAAAAAAAATCAAATCAAAATCTTTAAAAATCGATTTTTTATGAATTTTTTAAAAAATGATTAACTTTCTAACCTAAAAAATTTTTTACTAATTTTGAAATTTTTTTTAATTTTTTTGACAACATTTAGAATAAAGCGGTCTTTTTTATGTAAAACTAGAATGTTTTAAGTTTCATTTAGAAAAAAAATGAAATCAAAATCTTTAAAAATCAATTTTTGATGAATTTTTTAAATTTATGGTTTTTTTAAGTTAGGTTAGAAATGTCAAAAATTTTTCACCAACTTTGAAATTTTTTTAAATTTTTTTGACAACATTTAGAATAAAACGGTCTTTTTTATATAAAACTAGAATGTTTTAAATTTCATTTAGAAAAAAAATCAAATTAAAATATTTAAAATTCAATTTTTTATGAATTTTTTAAAAAATGATTAATTTTCTAACCTATAAAAATTCTTACCAACTTTGAGAATTTTTTTAATTTTTTTGACAACATTTAGAATCAAACGGTCTTTTTTAATTAAAACTAGAATGTTTTAAATTTCATTTAGAAGAAAAATCAAATCAAAATATTTAAAATTCAATTTTTTATGAATTTTTTAAAAAATGATTAATTTTCTAACCTAAAAAAAATTTTACCAACTTTAAAAAATTTTTTTAACTTTTTTGACAACATTTAGAATAAAACGGTCTTTTTTAAATAAAATTAGAATGTTTTAAGTTTCATTTAGAAAAAGAATCAAATCAAAATCTTTAAAAATGAATTTTTGATGATTTTTTAAAGTTGATCGATTTTCTAAAGCTAGGTTAAGTGTCAAAATTTTTTTACCAACTTTGAAATTTTTTTAAATTCTTTTGATAAGAATTAAAACAAATCTGTTAATTGTGATTAAAAATAGACATTTTAATTTACCGCTGTTTAAATTTTTATTCCTTAATTTTCATAAATAAAGTCTGTGAGATTTTTTAAAGTTCCTCAAAAATTTTGGAGGTTAAGTTCGGTCAAAATTTTTCGATAACTTTGGGAATTTTTTAAAATTTTTCGGTAAGTATTAAAACAAATCTGTTAATTGTGATTAAAAATAGACATTTTAATTTACCCCTGTTTAAATTTTTATTTCTTAGTTTTCATAAATAAAGTCTGTGTGATTTTTTAAAGTTCCTCAAACATTTTGGAGGTTAAGTTCGGTCAAAATTTTTCGATAACTTTGGGAATTTTTTTAAATTTTTCGATAAGAATTAAAACAAATCTGTCAATTGTGATTAAAAATAGACATTTTAATTTACCCCTGTTTAAATTTTTATTCCTTAATTTTCATAAATAAAGTCTGTGTGATTTTTTAAAGTTCCTCAAAAATTTTGGAGGTTAAGTTCGGTCAAAATTTTTCGATAACTTTGGGAATTTTTTTAAATTTTTCGGTAAGAATTAAAACAAATCTGTTAATTGTGATTAAAAATAGACATTTTAATTTACCTCTGTTTAAATTTTTATTTCTTAATTTTCATAAATAAAGTCTGTGTGATTTTTTAAAGTTCCTCAAAAGTTTTGGAGGTTAAGTTCGGTCAAAATTTTTCGATAACTTTGGGAATTTTTTAAAATTTTTCGGTAAGAATTAAAACAAATCTGTGAATTGTGATTAAAAATAGACATTTTAATTTATCCCTGTTTAAATTTTTATTCCTTAATTTTCATAAATAAAGTCTGTGTGATTTTTTAAAGTTCCTCAAACATTTTTGAGGTTAAGTTCGGTCAAAATTTTTCGATAACTTTGGGAATTTTTTTAAATTTTTCGATAAGAATTAAAACAAATCTGTTAATTGCGATTAAAAATAGACATTTTAGTTTACCCCTGTTTAAATTTTTATTTCTTAATTTTCATAAATAAAGTCTGTGTGATTTTTTAAAGTTCCTCAAAAATTTTGGAGTTTAAGTTCGGTCAAAATTTTTCGATAACTTTGGGAATTTTTTTAAATTTTTCGGTAAGAATTAAAACAAATCTGTTAATTGTGATTAAAAATAGACATTTTAATTTACTCCTGTTTAAATTTTTATTTCTTAATTTTCATAAATAAAGTCTGTGTGATTTTTTAAAGTTCCTCAAAAATTTTGGAGGTTAAGTTCGGTCAAAATTTTTCGATAACTTTGGGAATTTTTTCAAATTTTTCGGTAAGAATTAAAACAAATCTGTTAATTGTGATTAAAAATAGACATTTTAATTTATCCCTGTTTAAATTTTTATTCCTTAATTTTCATAAATAAAGTCTGTGTGATTTTTTAAAGTTCCTCAAAAATTTTAGAGGTTAAGTTCGGTCAAAATTTTTCGATAACTTTGGGAATTTTTTTAAATTTTTCGGTAAGAATTAAAACAAATCTGTCAATTGTGATTAAAAATAGAGATTTTAATTTACCCCTGTTTAAATTTTTATTTCTTAATTTTCATAAATAAAGTCTGTATGATTTTTTAAAGTTCCTCAAACATTTTGGAGGTTAAGTTCGGTCAAAATTTTTCGATAACTTTGGGAATTTTTTTAAATTTTTCGGTAAGAATTAAAATAAATCTGTTAATTGTGATTAAAGATAGACATTTTAATTTACCCCTGTTTAAATTTTTATTTCTTAATTTTCATAAATAAAGTCTGTATGATTTTTTAAAGTTCCTCAAACATTTTGGAGGTTAAGTTCGGTCAAAATTTTTCGATAACTTTGGGAATTTTTTTAAATTTTTCGGTAAGAATTAAAATAAATCTGTTAATTGTGATTAAAGATAGACATTTTAATTTACCCCTGTTTAAATTTTTATTTCTTAATTTTCATAAATAAAGTCTGTGTGATTTTTTAAAGTTCCTCAAAAATTTTGGAGGTTAAGTTCGGTCAAAATTTTTCGATAACTTTGGGAATTTTTTTAAATTGGCTAAGTTAGTAGCTATCTAGTATAGAATTGTGCTACCATCGTTTGCCCGATTCACCTTGACACAAAAGGGCGCTGGAAAATCAATATATATATGCAGTCCGACCAAAAGGTCGAAGGTCACGACTATTTAACCGGAAATCCCGGAAAAAACCAAGAAAATCAAACCCAAAAAATCAATTAAATGAAAACTTAACTTATTGTTAGCATTTATTCTTAAGAATAGTTAGAAAAAAAAGTAGTATAAAACGTGGCTTTATGACCTGGTTTTATCGAAGCACACGTAATCGAGGGGTTGATCTTTTCGGCGAAGGTCGACGTTGAGTTATGGAAATGTCGGAAAATAGCCTCGGTGACGTCAGAAAAATCAATAGGGTGTTACACGAACACGAAGGTATTCCCACTGCATGTGATTTTTACAAACGGCACGGTTGGTTTTTAGATTGTAACGTAAAAAGAAACGGAGATTGTAAAACGTAAAATGGAAAATGTAAAACGTAGTTTCGACGGATTTACGCTTGAGAAATTCTTTTATATGGTAAACCGGGAAGTATAATTACCTTTTAACAGTTAGTTCTAGCGACTGGTAAAACGGAACAACTAGAATAACATTTTTGGAAACAAATAACCAAATAACTTTTTAATAAACTCCAACCCTCTTAATTTTATTAAAAAGGGGGTGGTGATAAACCTTCCCTATTAAATTCAAAGACGTTATCAACGCCCCACAGCTTGATACACATACCTTCGCGATTTAACGCCTGTATAAATAAAATAGAAGAGAAACACGACCGCTTAAAAGTAATTAGTTCCCCTATCGTATTACGCGATGACACATAGCGTGAGTTAGACTCTCGCTTTATGAATCTTAATTGAAAGAGGCAAGAATTATTGTTTACAGGCAATTTTTATTACGCTTGATTAAAGATACGAATGAAGATGTTTATTCTTTTTGGGTTAAATAACCAAAAAGTAATGCAAAAAACTTATGTTTTCTAATTCAAAAACGAATTTAACCTCAAAAACGAATTTTTCAACTTTAATTCCAAATAATTCAAAAATTAAAATAAATAGAAAAATTTTTTTAAATAAAATTTATACCTTTTTTAATTATAAACATTTTTTATTTAAAACATTTTTTTCAATTTTTAATATTAAGGAAATTATAACCCAAAAACAAGTTATAACCTCAAAAATTAATTTTTCAACTTCACCTTTAAATAATTCAAAAACTAAAATAAATAGAAAAATTTTTTTCAAATAGAATTTATACCTTCTTTAATTATAAACATTTTTTATTTAAAACATTTTTTTCAATTTTTAATATTAAAGAAATTATAACCTAAAAACGAGTTATAACCTCAAAAATGAATTTTTCAACTTTACCTTTAAATAACCTAAAAACTAAAATAGATAGAAAAAAAATTTTCAAATAAAATTTATACCTTTTTTAATTATAAACATTTTTTATTTAAAACATTTTTTTCAATTTTTAATTTTAAGGAAATTATAACCCAAAAACTAATTTAACCTCAAAAATTAATTTTTCAACTTTAATTTGAAATAATTCAAAAACTAAAATAAATAGAAAAAAAAATTTCAAATAAAATTTATACGTTTTTTAGTTATAAACATTTGTTATTTAAAACATTTTTTTCAATTTTTAATATTAAAGAAATTATAACCTAAAAACGAGTTATAACCTCAAAAATTAATTTTTCAACTTTAATTTGAAATAATTCAAAAACTAAAATAAATAGAAAAAAAAAAATTTCAAATAAAATTTATGCCTTTTTTAATTATAAACATTTTTTATTTAAAACATTTTTTTCAATTTTTAATATTAAGGAAGTTATAACCCAAAAACTAGTTATAACCTTAAAAATTAATTTTTCAACTTTTATTTAAAATAATTCAAAAACTAAAATAGATAGAAAAAAAATTTTTAAATAAAATTTATATCTTTTTTAATTATAAACATTTTTTATTTGAAACATTTTTTTCACTTTTTAATATTAATGAAATTACAATCCAAAAACAAGTTATAACCTCAAAAATGAATTTTTCAACTTTACCTTTAAATAACTTAAAAACTAAAATAGATAGAAAAAAAAATTTCAAATAAAATTTATACCTTTTTTAATTATAAACATTTTTTATTTAAAACATTTTTTTCAGTTTTTAATATTAAAGAAATTATAACCTAAAAACGAGTTATAACCTCAAAAATGAATTTTTCAACTTTAATTTCAAATAATTCAAAAACTAAAATAGATAGAAAAAAATTTTTCAAATAAAATTTATGCTTTCTTTAATTATAAACATTTTTTATTTAAAACATTTTTTTCAATTTTTAATATTAAGGAAATTATAACCCAAAAACAAGTTATAACCTCAAAAATAAATTTTTCAACTTTACCTTTAAATAATTCAAAAATTAAAATAAATAGAAAAAAAGTTTTCAAATAAAATTTATACCTTTTTTAATTATAAACATTTTTTATTTAAAACATTTTTTTCAATTTTTAATATTAAGGAAATTATAACCCAAAAACGAATTATAACCTCAAAAATGAATTTTTCAACTTTATCATTAAATAATTCAAAAACTAAAATAAATAGAAACATTTTTTTCAAATAAAATTTATACCTTTTTTAATTATAAACATTTTTTATTTAAAACATTTTTTTCAATTTTTAATATTAAGAATAGCATAACCTAAAAACCAATTATAACCTCAAAAATGAATTTTTCAACTTTATCATTAAATAATTCAAAAACTAAAATAAATAGAAAAATTTTTTTCAAATAGAATTTATACCTTTTTTAATTATAAACATTTTTTATTTAAAACATTTTTTTCAATTTTTAATATTAAGGAAATTATAACCCAAAAACGAATTTAACCTCAAAAATTAATTTTTCAACTTTAATTTGAAATAATTCAAAAACTAAAATAAATAGAAAAAAAAATTTCAAATAATACTTATACGTTTTTTAGTTATAAACATTTTTTATTTTAAACATTTTTTTCAATTTTTAATATTAAGGAAATTATAACCCAAAAACAAATTTAACCTCAAAAATTAATTTTTCAACTTTAATTTGAAATAATTCAAAAACTAAAATAAATAGAAAAAAATTTTTCAAATAAAATTTATACCTTTTTTAATTGTAAACTTTTTTTGTTCTAAACATTTTTTTCAATTTTTAATATTAAGTAAGTTATATCAAAAAAATTAAGTATATCCTCATAACGTACGTAATAAGGGATTCCATATGGATTAAATCTTATTAAATGTTTGGGAAATTTAGCAATCCGGAGGAAATCAAAACATAAATTACTGCTGGAAATGCAGGGATGATTTAATTCTGCCGCTTTGGGGCGCTTATTTGTTTTACCGTCCGGCAAAGCGCTTCGCTCGGGCCGCAATTTGATTTATTTGGCGCGAAATATGCAGGTGTTCGGTTCAGTTCGGGTTGGGACCCATAATTTAAGCACGGACTTTTAATGCCATTGTCTGCGAGATAATCTAGTATGAATACCGCAGCAATTTTCCCTCCTAACGGAAAATTTATACCGGTGTCATCAAAATTATTAAAACGTTTAAATCTAGCTGGATAACTATCTCCATTACAAATCAAATTTCCTTCACTGTAAATGAGTATATAGTTAGGTAAAGTATTTCACTACGACTAAAACACTTATTTTAATAATTTTGAGGTTATAACTCGTTTTTAGGTTATAATTTCTTTAATATCAAAAACTGAAAAAAATGTTTTAAATAAAAAATGTTTATAATTAAAAAAGGTATAAATTATATTTGAAAAATTCTTTTCTATCTATTTTAGTTTTTGAATTATTTAAAGGTAAAATTGAAAAATTCATTTTTGAGGTTATAACTCGTTTTTGGGTTATAATCTTCTTAATATTAAAAATTAAAAAAAATGTTTTAAATAAAAAATGTTTACAATTAAAAAAGGTATAAATTTTATTTGAAAAATTTTTTTCTATTTATTTTAATTTTTAAATTATTTGAAATTAAAGTTGAAAAATTCATTTTTGAGGTTATAATTCGTTTTTGCTCTATACCATCCTTAATATTAAAAATTGAAAAAAATGTTTTAAATAAAATATGTTTATGATTAAAAAAGGTATAGATTTTATTTGAAATATTTTTTTCAAATTCGCTTAGTTTTTGAGTTAGATGGAGCCAAAGTTGAAGTATGTCATTTTGGGGTTGTTTCAGCTTTTTCACAAGTCTGAACACCTCTTAACAATAAATATCCGTCTTTATACAAAACCCGACCCATCCAATTGTCTACCACGTTGAGTCTCGACACGAAACTTTCGTGTTACTTTTTTATTCTTTAGCAAGGGGGGGTTGAAACAGCCCTCCACGGTACGTGCTCACCCCGACGTAGCGGCTTAAGGGCCGGTCGACCTACGCACGAACTACATGAAAAAAAAAGTAACGTGGTACGCTACATAATTCACCCGGTGAGTCACTTCCGGCGATGGGGTAGTGCCCCCTGGAGATTACCCATTTTACCGGATGCGCTGCGAGAGAAAGATCGAAATAGATGGAAAGATAGAAAGATAGAAAGTGCACCGGTATAGAGCCATTGTATGACGAATAGTACCCCAATAGTCGATCGGATAACTCGATTTCTTCGGGGTGTTAATCCGGATTGTTGGTTTTTTTTGTTTGATTGTTGCCAAAGGGGGTTGCTTTGTGTGTTTGTATTGAATTGAGGCGTTGCCACGGTTGCTTAGCTTATTACTAGGGATTTTATAAAAGGGTGATACGATCGCTATTGTATCAATAAAAAAATTTACTCGATAAAAAAAAAAAAATAGGGTTATGAATTTTTTTTAAAAATCGTGGAGACTTTATTTTTTAAAATTAAGAAAAGATTTTTTGCCTAAATATAGATAAAAGTATCTATTTTATGATAAACTTATTAATTTTTTTCCAAGTTTTTCCAAAAAAATTTAAAAAAAAATTAAAAAACTATCTTTCAAAAACAACCTAAAAATCTCCACCCCTCATTTAATTTATGCTTTCTCACGTACACCTATTATTTACAAACGGTAATACTGTTTACGGCCGTTTGTTTACCGTAGGGGGTAAACAGGATGTCGCTCCGCCGCGTATACACCCCGAATGTTCCCCGAAAGGGGGCACTTACACGCCCCGGTAATCTGCAAGTATGCCGGTTTATAGTTTTCACGCTCTTGGCTTAACTGTCAGTCGCAGGCAAAGGCCAACTAACCCCCTTAAACGCTCCCGTTCAAAGGGAACTGTTTAAAGGTCACCAATGTCGAGGGGTCGAAAATAAACGTAGGGATGAAGAGACGTTTTACCCCCCGTCGCGAACATAATCTGTTTTCTATAGTGTTCCAGATAATGAGGAGTTATGTTGGAGTTATTGTTCGGGTGTTTTTGTGTTAATTTTTATGTTGATTTTATTTAGGGGAATATAATAAGGGATTATAATAAGGGATTATAATAAGGAAATATTTCTTGTTACTTGTTAAAAGTGATGATATAATAACAAAGATTATAATCTAAAAATTAATTATACTTAACCCAAAAACAAGTTATAACCTCAAAAATGAATTTTTTAAATTTAATCTCAAATAATTCAAAAATTAAAATAGATAGAAAAAAATTTTTCAAATAAAATTTATACCTTTTTTAACTATAAACAATTTTTATTTAAAACATTTTTTTCAATTTTTAATGTTAAAGAAATTATAACCCAAAAACAAGTTATAACCTCAAAAATGAATTTTTCAACTTTTCCTTTAAATAACTTAAAAACTAAAATAGATAGAAAAAAATTTTTTTAATAAAGTTTATACCTTTTTTAATTATAAACATTTTTTATTTAAAACATTTTTCTCAATTTTCGATTTTAAAAAAATTATAACCCAAAAACGAATTATAACCTCAAAATGTCAAACTTTCAACTTTAATTTTAAATAAATCAAAAACTGAAATAAATAGAAACATATTTTTCAAATAAAATTTATATCTTTCTTAATTATAAACATTTTTTATTTAAAACATTTTTCTCAATTTTCGATTTTAAAAAAGTTATAACCTTAAAACGAGTAATAACCTCAAAATATCAAACTTTCAACTTTAGATTTAAATAAATCAAAAACTAAAATAAATTGAAAAAAATTTTTCAAATAAAATTTATTTCTTTTTTAATTACAAACACTTTTTATTTAAAACATTTTTTTCAATTTTTAATATTAAAGATGGTATAACCCAAAAACGAATTATAACCCCAAAATGTCAAACTTTCAATTTTAATTTCAAATAAATCAAAAACTAAAATAAATAGAAAAAAATTTTTCAAATAAAATTTATTTCTTTTTTAATTATAAACATTTTTTATTTAAAAATTTTTTTTCAATTTTTAATATTAAGGAAATTACAATCCAAAAACAAGTTATAACCTCAAAAATGAATTTTTCAACTTCTCCTTTAAATAATTCAAAAACTAAAATAAATAGGAAAAAATTTTTTAAATAAAATTTATACCTTTTTTAATTATAAATATTTTTTATTTAAAATATTTTTTTCAATTTTTAATATTAAAGAAATTATAACCTAAAAACGAGTTATAACCTCAAAAATGAATTTTTCAACTTTATCTTTAAATAAATCAAAAACTAAAATAAATAGAAAAAAATTTTTCAAATAAAATTTATTTCTTTTTTAATTATAAACATTTTTTATTTAAAACATTTTTTTCAATTTTTTATATTAAGGATGGTATGACACAAAAACTAATTATAACCTCAAAAATGAATTCTTCAACTTTAATTTCAAATAATTCAAAAACTAAAATAATTAGAAAAAAAATTTTCAAATAAAATTTATTCCTTTCTTAATTGTAAATATTTTTTATTTAAAACATTTTTTTCAATTTTTAATATTAAGGAAGTTACAACCAAAAAACAAGTTATAACCTCAAAAATAAATTTTTCAACTTTACCTTTAAATAAATTAAAAACTAAATTAGATAGATAAAAAAGGTTCAAATAAAATGTATACCTTTTTTAATTCTAAACATTCTTTATTTAAAGCATTTTTTTCAATTTTTAATATTAAAGAAATTATAACCTAAAAACAAGTTATAACCTCAAAAATGAATTTTTCAATTTTAATTTCAAATAATTCAAAAACTAAAAAAGATAGAAAAAAATTTTTCAAATAAAATTCATATCTTTTTTAATTATAAATATTTTTTATTTAAAACATTTTTTTCAATTTTTAATATTGAGGAAATTATAACCCAAAAACTAATTATAACCACAAAAATGAATTTTTCAACTTTAATCTCAAATAATTCAAAAACTAAAATAGATAGAAAAATATTTTTCAAATAAAATTTATACCTTTTTTAATTATAAACATTTTTTATTTAAAACATTTTTCTCAATTTTCGATTTTAAAAAAGTTATAACCTTAAAACGAGTAATAACCTCAAAATGTCAAACTTTCAACTTTAATATCAAATAATTCAAAAACTAAAATAGATAGAAAAAAATTTTTCAAATAAAATTTATACCTTTTTTATTTATAAACACTTTTTATTTAAAACATTTTTTTCAATTTTTAATATTAAGGAAATTATAACCCAAAAACCAATTATAACCTCAAAAATGAATTTTTCAACTTTACCTTTAAATAATTCAAAAACTAAAATAAATTGAAAAAAATTTTTCAAATAAAATTTATTTCTTTTTTAATTATAAACATTTTTTATTTAAAACATTTTTTTCAATTTTTAATATTAACGGAGTTATAACCTAAAAGCGTAATTGTAACAATATTAAAAATGTGGAAATAAATCATGTTGTATATACAAGCTATAATTTTATTTTTTGTGGAATTTTTTAGTTATAACAAAACGTTTTCTCTTAAAACGTCGACTAGAAACGACAATTTGTTTTAAGAGTAGTTAGTCTTTTTTAAAAATGTTCTCGGTTGTACACTTGTTGGCTTCTGAGAGACTTCGAGGCTCGTTACGTCGAGTAATATCGGCGACATGCACCGTAAATCACACGGATCGTAAAAGAAACCGCGACGCGGTCTTTATTAAAGTGTCGGCAGTAAATTTCGAGTACATCTTCGAACGGAGCGGGTTAAAAAAGCAACGCGTTTTCGGGGTGCGATGCGACGCCGGCGCCGCGACGCCGGTGACGCCAGCGATGTCGCCCTCGTTGTCGTATCGATCAGCGTACTCTCGGAAAACACCACCCAAATGTTAATCAACCGAAAAGCTAAAATTTAACGAAATGATCTTCACAGGTTATCTTTTAGTTTACTGCTTAAAAGTTGGTAAAAATTTTTGACACTTCTAACCTAAAAAAACCGACCAACTTTAAAAATTCACCAAAAATTCATTTTTGAAGATTTTGATTTGATTTTTTTTCTAAATGAAACTAAAAACATTCTAGTTTTAATTAAAAAAGACCGTTTTATTTTAAATATTGTCAAAAAAATTAAAAAAATTTTCAAAGTTGGTAAAAATTTTTATAGGTTAGAAAATTAATTATTTTTTAAAAAATTCATAAAAAATTGAATTTTAAATATTTTGATTTGATTTTTTTCTAAATGAAACTAAAAACATTTTGGTTTTAATTAAAAAAGACCGTTTTATTCTAAATGTTGTCAAAAAAATTGAAAAAAATTTCAAAGTTGGTAAAAATCTTTTGACATTTCTAACCTAATTTTAAAAAATGATAAATTTTAAAAATTCATCAAAAATTGAGTTTTAAAGATTTTGATTTGATTTTTTTTCTAAATTAAACTAAAAACATTTTAGTTTTATATAAAAAAGACCGATGTATTCCAAATGTTGTCAAAAAATTTAAAAAAATTTTCAAAGTTGGTAAAAATTTTTATAGGTTAAAAAATTAATGACTTTTTAAAAAATTCATAAAAAATCGATTTTTAAATATTTTGATTTGATCTTTTTTCTAAATGAAACTTAAAACATTCTAGTTTTAAATAAAAAAGACCGTTTTATTCTAAATGTTGTCAAAAAAATTTAAAAAAATTTCAAAGTTGGTAAAAATTTTTATAGGTTAAAAAATTAATCATTTTATAAAAAATTCATAAAGAATTGAATTTTAAAGATCTTGATTTGATTCTTTTTCTAAATGAAACTTAAAACATTCTAGTTTTAATTAAAAAAGACCGTTTTATACCAAATGTTGTCAAAAAAATTAAAAAAATTTTCAAAGTTAGCAAAAATTTTTATAGGTTAAAAAACTAATCACTTTTTAAAAAATTCATAAAAAATTGAATTTTAAATATTTTGATTTGATCTTTTTTCTAAATGAAACTTAAAACATTCTAGTTTTATATAAAAAAGACCGTTTTATTCTAAATGTTGTCAAAAAAATTTAAAAAATTTTCAAAGTTGGTAAAAATTTTTATAGGTTAGAAAATCAATCATTTTTTTAAAAATTCATAAAAAATTGAATTTTAAAGATTTTGCTTTGATTTTTTTTCTAAATGAAACTAAAAACATTCTAGTTTTATATAAAAAAGACCGTTTTATTCCAAATGTTGTCAAAAAAATTAAAAAATTTTTCAAAGTTAGTAAAAATTTTTATAGGTTAAAAAATTAATCACTTTTTAAAAAATTCATAAAAAAATGAATTTTAAATATTTTGATTTGATTTTTTTTCTAAATGAAACTTAAAACATTCTAGTTTTAATTTAAAAAGACCGTTTTATTCTAAATGTTGGCAAAAAAATCAAAAAAAATTTTCAAAGTTGGTAAAAAATTTTATAGGTTAGAAAATTAATCATTTTTTAAAAAATTCATAAAAAATTGAATTTTAAATATTTTGATTTTATTTTTTTTCTAAATGAAACTTAAAACATTCTAGTTTTAATTTAAAAAGACCGTTTTATTCTAAATTTTATCAAAAAAATTAAAAAAATTTTCAAAGTTGGTAAAATTTTTTTTAGGTTAGAAAGTTAATTATTTTTTAAAAAATTCGCCAAAAATTGATTTTTAAAGATTTTGATTTGATTTTTTTTGTAAATGAAACTAAAAACATTGTAATTTTAATTAAAAAAATCGTTTTATTCTAAATGTTGTGAAAAAAATTAAAAAAATTTTCAAAGTTAGTAAAAATTTTTATAGGTTAAAAAATTTATCATTTCTTTAAAAATTCATAAAAAATTGAATTTTAAATATTTTGATTTGATTTTTTTTCTAAATGAAACTTAAAACATTCTAGTTTTAATTAAAAAAGACCGTTTTATTCTAAATGTTGTCAAAAAATTTAAAAAAATTATCAAAATTGGTAAAAATTTTTATAGGTTAGAAAATTAATCATTTTTTAAAAATTCATAAAAAGATCATTTTTAAAGATTTTAATTTGATTTTTTTTCTAAATGAAATATAAAATATTCTAGTTTTAATTAAAAAAGACCATTTTATTCTAAATGTTGTCAAAAAAATTTAAAAAATTTTTAAAGTTGGTAAAAATTTTTATAGGTTAGAAAATTAATCATTTTTTTTAAAAATTCATAAAAAATTGAATTTTAAATATTTTGATTTGATTCTTTTTCTAAATGAAACTTAAAACATTCTAGTTTTATATAAGAAAGACCGTTTTATTCCAAGTGTTGTCAAAAAAATTTAAAAAAATTTTCAAAGTTATAACCTTAAAAATTAACTTTTCAACTTTAATTTCAAATAATTTAAAAACCAAATTAGACAGAAAAAAATTTTTAAAATTAAAATTACAGCTTATTTTATTGTGAATGTTTTTTGTTATAAACAATTTTTTGAATTTTTAATATTAAGGGAGGTATGAGTTAAAATTGAGTTATAAGTTAGAAATTTTCTGAAAGAAAATTTTAAAATCAAGTTAATTTCATCACTGATGGTTTACAGTTGCATTTTACGACTTTCTCGGAAGATAATTGGACTGTAAACTAAACGAGACACAAGACACAACCTGTTCCTTTAAATTAGAAAACACCCCCCTCATTCTACTTTGAACGGGGTGTAATTTCGAGTAAATTCGTTCTCCTTGAAGTTATTCGGAACGATAAACATTCCCCTTGAGGGGAAAATTCAGACACTGATTTATACTCAACAGCTGTCGCTTATTAAATTTAATTCTATTATAAAACCTTTTATAAAGTCTTCTATGATTCATTTTTCCATCTTTGATAAAATAATTTATCGACTATAATTTGATTTTGCTTTATTTTCTCAAATTCAAGGGGGTAACAACCTTGTTTTAAACACCAAGGCGGAAACTGCATCCAAACGATCTAATTATCATATTTGCCTGCAGTTTCGCCGTCTCGAAATTTGAATACACGTGATATCTGGGGAGTTTCCGAGTTGTTAGTCAAAGCGGTACTCAACGTTGCTACAGAGTTACTTCCTCGTCTAATCAGTAGCTTAGATCCGAGCCGAATGTTGCTACAACTTGCCATAATTCGCGGTTTAGATCCTAAATTTACGCTTCTTCGCTTCGACTATAACTTCCTCCTCGGAGATCGTTTGTCCAACTTTGTTACATCCCAAGCTATATTTTCTCATAATTCCAACTTACAACTTCTAAATTGTACAGATATTTTTCTTTCTAAAGACACATTTTAAGTTTTAGATTCGTTTGATTTTTATTTGTTAAATCTTATAACTTTAAAACTCCAAAACTTCAAAACCTAACCTTTAAAAAATTTACCAATCTTAAAAAAAATCATTCTTGCTTTATTTATAGGATTTAAGAAATGAAATTTATATTAAATTAAACCCAAAAGATTCTATTTTAATACAAAACAATCAAATTTACATAAAAATCAACAAAAAAATTAAAAAAAAATTTTAAAAACGTTTATGTTTTTTAACCTAAAAAAATTTTAACATCTTTAAAAAATCCTCACAAATTTATTTATAAGAATTGAGAAAAAATCCATACCTTAAATTAAATCTAAAACATTCTATTTTAAAATAAAATAACTAAATTTATATGATAATTGAGTTATTTTTTTTTAGTTTAGATGAAAAGCGACACCGAGTTTAAATTGAGACCGCTCCAATTGAATTACTTGTAATAAACAGGAACCACGGTGATTGTGGGTTCGTATGAAACACAAGTGACGACACTCAATGTCAGGGAGAAGGGGAAAACATAAATTTAAGTACCAATGCACTACACAACACTAAACTCTCGTTTAACGTTTAGGACATCAAAGTTAATCATCCGAAATTTCTGGGGAAAAAACTAAAAGTCGTAGAAAATTCATCTTTGGTAAAAATAAAGATTAAATATTAATCTAAACTCTCATAAAATTTCAAGTCTCAATGATAATTAGTTTCTGAGATATAAATTTTTAAAAAATTTTTAATCCAAATCTTAGGTTAGGTTAGAATTTCTCTTCTGAGGAAAAAACTAAAAATTCTAGAAAATTTATCTTTGGTAAAAATAAAGATTAAATATTAATCTAAACTCTCATAAAATTTCAAATCTCAATGATAATTAGTTTTTGAGATATAAATTTTTAAGAAATTTTTTTTAATTTTTAAATTATTTGAAATTAAAGTTGAAAAATTCATTTTTGAAGTTAAATTCATTTTTGAGTTATAATTTCTTTAATATTAAAAATTGAAAAAAAAATTTTTAATAAAAAATGTTTACAATTAAAGAACGTATAAATTTTATTTGAAAAATTTTTTTCTATTTATCTTAGTTTTTGAATCATTTGAAATTAAAAGTGAAAAATTGACATTTGAGGTTATAATCAAATTTTAATCTATAACTCGTTTAATATTAAAAATTCAAAAAAATTGATTATAACAAAAAATATTTAGAATAAAATCGTCTACAAGTTTTATCCAAAAAAATTTTTTCTATCTCACTCGGTTTTTGAACTATTTGGAATTGAAAGTGAAAAATTGACATTTGAGGTTATAATCAAATCTTAATCTATAGCTCGTTTAATATTAAAAATTCAAAAATTTTTTATAAGAGAAAATATTTAGAATAAAATCTTCTACAAGTTTTATCTAAAAATTTCTTTTCTATCTAATTTGGTTTTTGAATTATTTGAAATTAAAGTTGAAAAATTCATTTTTGAGGTTATAACTAGTTTTTGGGTTATAATTTCCTTAATTTTAAAAATTGAAAAAAATGTTTTAAATAAAAAATGTTTATAATTAAAAGAGGTATAAATTTTATTTGAAAATTTTTTTTCTATCTAATTTGGTTTTTGAATTATTTAAAGTTAAAGTTGAAAAATTGATATTTTAGGTTGTATTTAAATTTTAACTTATATGACATACATCTAGAATTGATTTGATTTGATTTATTGATCAGAGAGAATCCTTTGAGCAAAGCTAAAACGTTTCAAACGTACAATACCACAGTTCCATTGAATCCAATGTTCACTTTATCCTCATCCGATAAACGTCTACTTAGATTGAACCCTTTGTACATCGTCTATAGCAGCCCATTTATTACAACCCTCAAAGTGTAACGTTAACTATCGATCGTGAGATTGTTCTCTTTGAATAGCACAAAAATAATTTACATAATCTCCCAACTAATAGCATTAATTCCAAGTATTCTTCTTTTTATCGAAACATTTTTAGCTATGTTAAGTTTAAAAGACATTTTCATGTCGTGGAATTTCAAGAAGTGAATTCCATCACCCTGGATAATTCCGGAAGAGTTTATTCCGGAGGTTATTCGCGATAAGGCGCGCTTTGGAGGAAATCCCGTAAAATTCTTTCGCGAAAAATGACATTCTGACGAAAAGCGATTTACGAAGCGACGACAAGGAAGGAGGAGAACGAAGACAACATTACGTCGTTAGCATGCGATGATGGAGGCGCGTTCGGATCAATATTTATCAAAGAAGGATGCTCCCCAAGCGATCGTTCAATTAACTGGGACTTAATAAGGCTTTACGACCGCCTCGAAGTCTATAAACGACCTAATGACCCAGCATTAAGCTGACGCATTAACTTTGGAAAGTTAAGCACGAACGATATTGACCTTAAGCTATGTTTCGAGGATGAATTTCAGCTTGGAAGTTATATTTCCAGAGTTAGAATTTGATTATAACCTCAAAAATGAATTTTTCAACTTTCACTTCAAATAAGTCAAAAACTAAAATAAATAGAAAAAAATTTTTTTAATAAAATTTATACCTTTTTTAATTATAAACATTTTTTATTTAAAACATTTTTTTCAATTTTTAACATTAAGGAAATTATAACCCAAAAACTAGTTATAACCTCAAAAATGAATTTTTCAACTTTAATTTCAAATAATTCAAAAACTAAAAAAAATAGGAAAAAATTTTTCAAATAAAATTTATACCTTTTTTAATTATAAATATTTTTTATTTAAAACATTTTTTTCAATTTTTAATATTAAGGAAATTATAACCTAAAAACGAGTTATAACCTCAAAAATGAATTTTTCAACTTTAATTTAAAATAATTCAAAAACTAAAAAAAATAGAAAAAAATTTTTTAAATAAAATTTATACCTTTTTTAATTATAAACATTTTTTATTTAAAACATTTTTTTCAATTTTCAATATTAAAGAAATTATAACCGAAAAACAAGTTATAACCTCAAAAATGAATTTTTCAACTTTACCTTTAAATAACTCAAAAACTAAAAAAAATAGAAAAAAATTTTCCAAATAAAATTTATACCTTTTTTAATTATAAACATTTTTTATTTAAAACATTTTTTTCAATTTTTTATATTAAGGAAATTATAACCCAAAAACAAGTTATAACCTCAAAAATGAATTTTTAAACTTTAACCTCAAATAATTCAAAAACTAAAAAAAATAGAAAAAAATTTTTCAAATAAAATTTATGCCTTATTTAATTATAAACATTTTTTATTTAAAACATTTTTTTCAATTTTTAATATTAAAGAAATTATAACCCAAAAACAAGTTATAACCTCAAAAATTAATTTTTCAACTTTATCTTTAAATAATTCAAAAACTAAAAAAAATAGAAAAAAATTTTTCAAATAAAATTTATACCTTTTTTAATTATAAACAATTTTTATTTAAAACATTTTTTTCAATTTTTAATATTAAGGAAATTATAACCCAAAAACAAGTTATAACCTCAAAAATGAATTTTTCAACTTTACCTTTAAATAATTCAAAAATTAAAAAAAATAGAAAAAAATTTTTTAAATAAAATTTATACCTTTTTTAATTATAAACAATTTTTATTTAAAACATTTTTTTCAATTTTTAATATTAAGGAAGTTATAACCCAAAAACAAGTTATAACCTCAAAAATGAATTTTTTAACTTTAATTTAAAATAATTCAAAAACTAAAAAAAATAGAAAAAAAATTTAAAATAAAATTTATTTCTTTTTTAATTATAAACATTTTTTATTTAAAACATTTTTTTCAATTTTTAATATTAAGGAAATTATAACCCAAAAACAAGTTATAACCTCAAAAATGAATTTTTCAACTTTAATTTAAAATAATTTAAAAATTAAAAAAAATAGAAAAAAATTTTTTTAATAAAATTTATGCCTTTTTTAATTATAAATATTTTTTATTTAAAACATTTTTTTCAATTTTTAATATTAAAGAAATTATAACCGAAAAACAAGTTATAACCTCAAAAATGAATTTTTCAACTTTAATCTTAAATAATTTAAAAACTAAAATAAATACAAAAAAATTTTTCAAATAAAATTTATACCTTTTTTAATTATAAACATTTTTTATTTAAAACATTTTTTCCAATTTTTAATATTAAGGAAATCATAACCCAAAAACAAGTTATAACCTCAAAAATGAATTTTTCAACTTTACCTTTAAATAATTCAAAAACTAAAATAAATAGAAAAAAATTTTTTAAATAAAATTTATACCTTTTTTAATTGTAAACATTTTTTATTTAAAACATTTTTTTCAATTTTTAATATTAAGGAAATTATAACCTAAATCTAGTTATAACCTCAAAAATGAATTTTTCAACTTTAATTTAAAGTAATTCAAAAATTAAAAAAAATAGAAAAAAAATTTTCAAATAAAATTTATACCTTTTTTAATTATAAACATTTTTTATTTAAAACATTTTTTTCAATTTTTAATATTAAGGATGATATAACCCAAAGACAAGTTATAACTTCAAAAATGAATTTTTCAACTTTAATCTTAAATAATTTAAAAACTAAAATAAATACAAAAAAATTTTTCAAATAAAATTTATACCTTTTTTAATTATAAACATTTTTTATTTAAAACATTTTTTTCAATTTTCAATATTAAGGAAATTATAACCCAAAAACTAGTTATAACCTCAAAAATGAATTTTTCAACTTTAATTTAAAATAATTCAAAAACGAAAAAAAATAGAAAAAATTTTTTTTAATAAAATTTATACCTTTTTTAATTATAAATATTTTTTATTTAAAACATTTTTTTCAATTTTTAATATTAAGGGAGTTATAACCCAAAAACAAGTTATAACATCAAAAATGATTTTTTCAACTTTACCTTTAAATAATTCAAAAACTAAAATAAATAGGAAAAAGTTTTTCAAATAAAATTTATACCTTTTTTAATTATAAACATTTTTTATTTAAAACATTTTTTTAAATTTTTATTATTAAGGATGATTAACCCAAAAACTAATTATAACCTCAAAAAGTCAACTTTTCATCTTTAATTATAGCTTAGTTGGTTGCATAAGTTTAACGCAAACTTTCCGAATATCCATGAAAAACCCCTCCAGACGAGTATTTTTCGTTTTAAACACGCGACGCGGTCAGCGAACTTGAAAGCTCTCTGAAAACCGACTTTTTAATTAAACGTCCAAAGTGGAAGCCTAAAAAGTTGGAAAGAAGACTCCCCACAAAAATCTATTTCCTCGTTTTTTATCCTCTCTTTTTCATGGATCGTTTTCTAAAATTTATTACATTAGGGTGCATAATCCCCCTTTTATTTTTTCCACCAACAATAAACCAAAATCATATATCAACAGATGATCACTTAAGCTTACAATGCTTATAAATCCATAAATAATCTCAATTCACCCTATTTTAAAAGGAAATCGTTTGGTAAAAGCAATTAATCTTATTGTAAAAACAAGAAAGGAAACGCTCCATTAGGATTATTTGAAGGAGAACTGTTACAACGAGAGATAATCTCTTGTACCATCGTTGGATACTTTCTCGGTGTTCTTTAGTTCGTTTCTGGTAGCTTCCGGTTTCACCAGACGATCTACGGAACAATGGGAGCATCAAATTTCTCCCCTGGTGTACGAACACGTGCATCTAGAGCTTTAGTGTCTTTATTTCGTTCCCCTTCACGGCGATTAATTTACTAATTAAGAAGCCGTTTAGTAGCTCCAAAAATTCCGAGGTGTCTTTGAAAATTTTTTTAATTTTTTTGACAACTTTTAGAATAAAACAGTCTTTTTTATTTAAAACTAGAATATTTTACGTTTCATTTAGAAAAAAAATCAAATCAAAATATTTAAAATTCAATTTTTTATGAATTTTTTAAAAAATGATTGATTTTCTAACCTATTAAAATTTTTACCAAATTTGAAAATTTTTTTAATTTTTTTGACAACATTTAGAATAAAACGGTCTTTTTTAATTAAAACTAAAATGTTTTTAGTTTCATTTAGAAAAAGAATCAAATCAAAATATTTAACAATCAATTTCTTATGAATTTTTAAAATTTATCATTTTTTTAAGTTAGGTTAGAAATGTCAAAAAATTTTTACCAACTTTAAAAATTTTTTTAATTTTTTTGATAAAATTTAGAACAAAACGATCTTTTTTATTTAAAACTAGAATGTTTTAAGTTTCATTTAGAAAAAGAATCAAATCAAAATCTTTAAAACTCAATTTTTAATGAATTTTTAAAATTTATCATTTTTTAAAGTTAGGTTAGAAATGTCAAAAAATTTTTCCCAACTTTGAAAATTTTTTTAATTTTTTTGACAACATTTAGAATAAATCGGTCTTTTTTATATAAAACTAGAATGTTTTAAGTTTCATTTAAAAAAAGAATCAAATCAAAGTCTTTAAAAATCGATTTTTTATGAATTTTTTAAGAAATGATTAACTTTCTAACCTAAAAAATTTTTTACCAACTTTGAAATTTTTTTTAATTTTTTTGACAACATTTAGAATAAAACGGTTTTTTAATATAAAACTAGAATAATTAAAGTTTCATTTAGAAAAAAAATCAAATCAAAATCTTTAAAACTCAATTTCTTATGAATTTTTAAAATTTATCATTTTTTTAAGTTAGGTTAGAAATGTCAAAAAATTTTTACCAACTTTAAAAATTTTTTTAATTTTTTTGACAACATTTAGAATAAAACGGTCTCTTTCAATTAAAACTAGAATATTTTGAGTTTCATTTAGAAAAAAAATCAAATCAAAATCATTAAAAATCGATTTTTTATGAATTTTTAAAAAAATGATTATTTTTCTAACCTATAAAAATTCTTACCAACTTTGGAAATTTTTTTAATTTTTTTGACAAAATTTAGAATAAAGCGATCTTTTTTAATTAAAACTAGAATGTTTTAAGTTTCATTTAAAAAAAGAATCAAATCAAAATCACTAAAAATCGTTTTTTTATGATTTTTTTAAAAAATGATTAACTTTCTAACCTATAAAAATTTTTACCAACTTTGAAAATTTTTTTAATTTTTTTGACAACATTTAGAATAAAACGGTCTTTTTTAATTAAAACTAGAATGTTTTAAGTTTCATTTAGAAAAAGAACCAAATCAAAATCTTTAAAAATGAATTTTTGATGAATTTTTAAAATTGATCGATTTTCTAAAGTTAGGTTAGAAGTGTCAAAATTTTTTTCCCAACTTTGAAAATTTTTTTAATTTTTTTGACAACATTTAGAATAAAACGGTTTTTTTTAATTAAAACTAGAATGTTTTAAATTTCATTTAGAAAAAAAATCAAATCAAAATTAAAATAAATAAAGTCTCTACGATTTTTTAAAATTGGTCAAAATTTTCACTAAATTTGACCATTTTAGCAAATCTTAGATAAAATTTTACAATTTTAATCTAAATAAAGTTATTTTTCAATGAAATTTGAGTACTTCTATCGAAATTTGATGAAATCTCAGACGAAGTTCGATAATTTAAGGAAATTTTAAATAAAATTAGACGAAATTCATTTTACGCAATTTCATACAAAATTAGGCGAAATTTTAGAAGAAATTTAACGATTTTAAGAAATTTTATATGAAATTTCACAATTTTAATCTAAATAAAGTTATTTTTTAATGAAATTCGACAATTTTAGACGAAATTTAGTGAAATTTTAAACGAAATTTGAATTTTGAAAATTTTTGTCGAAATTTTACAATTTCAAGCTAAATTAAGTTTTATTTTAATGAAATTCGAAAAAATTTAAATCAAATTAAACGAAATTCAATAATTTTAGATAATTTTACATCAAATTTCGTGAAATTTTGGAAAAGAAATCGGATTTTAAAAAATTTTAGATGAAATTGTACAATTTTAAGATAAATAAAGTTTTTCTTTAATAAAATTCGACAATTTTAAACGAAATTTCATGAAATTTCAAAGGAAATTCGAAAATTTTAAGAAATTTGAGATAGAATTTCAAAATCTTTAGCTAAATTAAGTTATTCTTCAATGAAATTCGACAAATTTACACGAAATTTCGCAAAATTTTAGATGAAATTTGACGAATTTTGAAAATTTTGGTTTAGATTTCACAATTTCTAAAATTAAGTTTTATTTTAATGAAATTCGAAAAAATTTTGATGAAATTTCGTGAAATTTTAAATAAAATTCGATAACTTTAGAAAATTTCAGAAGAAATTCAAAGATTTTAGATGAAATTTCACAATTTTAAGACAAATAAAGTTATTTTTCAATGAAATTCGACAATTTTAGACGGAATTTCGTGAAATTTCAAACGAAATTGGACGAGTTTTGAAAATTTTGGTTTAGATTTCACAATTTCTAAAATTAAGTTATTTTTTAATGGAATTCGAAAAAATTTTGATGAAATTAAATGAAATTCCACAATTTTGTACCAAATTTCGTGAAATTTTGGAAAAAAATCGGTAATTTTAAGAAATTTTAAGTGAAATATTACAATTTTAAACTAAATTAAGTCATTTTTTAACAAGTTTAATCTAAATTAAGTTACATTAACTTTAATTCTTAAATAATTTTCCATTTCTTTCATCTTTTTTTAGGTTATAAAAAATTTTAGTCAACTTTGTGAATTTTTTTAATTTCTTTGACAACATTTAGAATAAAACGATCTTTTTTAATTAAAATTAGAATGTTTTAAGATTCATTTGGAAAAAGAACCAAATCAAAATCTTTAAAAATCGATTTTTGGCGAATTTTTAAAATTTGTTTTTTTTTTAAGTTAAAAGTGTCAAAAATTTTTACCAACTTTGAAAATTTTTTTAATTTTTTTGACAAGATTTAGAATAAAACGGTCTTTTTTATATAAAACTAAAATGTTTTTAGTTTAATTTAGAAAAAGAACCAAATTAAGATATTTAAAAATCAATTTTTTATGAATTTTTTTAAAAATGATTAACTTTCTAACCTATAAAAATTTTTACCAACTTTGAAAAATTTCTTAATTCTTTTGACAACATTTAGAATAAAACGGTCTTTTTTATATAAAACTAGAATGTTTTAATTTTCATTTAGAAAAAGAACCAAATCAAAATATTTAAAAATCAATTTTTTATGAATTTTTTAAAAAATGATTAATTTTCTAACCTATACAAATTTTTACCAACTTTGAAAATTTTTTTAATTTTTTTGACAACATTTAGAATAAAACGGTTTTTTTAAATAAAACTAGAATGTTTTAAGTTTCATTTAGAAAAAAAATCAAATCAAAATATTTAAAAATCAATTTTTTATGAATTTTTTAAAAAATGATTAATTTTCTAACCTATAAAAATTTTTACCAATTTCTAAAAATTTTTTAAATTTTTTTGACGATATTTAGAACAAAGCGATCTTTTCTAATTAAAACTAGAATGTTTTAAGTTTCATTTAGAAAAAAAATCAAATCAAAATATTTAAAAATCAATTTTTTATGAATTTTTTTAAAAATGATTAATTTTCTAACCTATAAAAATTTTTATCAACTTTGAAAATTTTTTAAAATTTTTTGACAACATTTAGAATAAAACGGTCTTTTTTATATAAAACTAGAATATTTTAAGTTTAATTTAGAAAAAAAATCAAATCAAAATATTTAAAAATCGATTTTTTATGATTTTTTTCAAAAATGATTAATTTTCTAACCTATAAAAATTTTTACCAACTTTGAAAATTTTTTTAATTTTTTTGACAACATTTAGAATAAAACGGTCTTTTTTGTATTAAACTAGAATGTTTTAAGTTTCATTTAGAAAAAAAATCAAATCAAAATATTTAAAAATCAATTTTTTATGAATTTTTTAAAAAATGATTAATTTTCTAACCTATAAAAATGTTTACCAACTTTGAACATTTTTTTAATTTTTTTGACAACGTTTAAAATAAAACGGTCTTTTTTAATTAAAACTAGAATGTTTTGAGTTTCATTTAGAAAAAGAACCAAATCAAAATCTTTAAAAATGAATTTTTGATGAATTTTTAAAATTGATCGATTTTTTAAAGTTAGGTTAGAAATATCAAAAAAATTTTACCAACTTTGAAAATTTTTTTAATTTTTTTGACATCATTTAGAATAAAACGGTCTTTTTTAATTAAAACTAGAATATTTTAAGTTTCATTTAGAAAAAAAATCAAATCAAAATCTTTAAAAATGAATTTTTGATGAATTTTTAAAGTTGATCGATTTTTTAAAGTTAGGTTAGAAATGTCAAAAATTTTTTCCCAACTTTGAAATTTTTTTTAATTTTTTTGACAACATTTAGAATAAAATGGTCTTTTTAGATCAAAACTAGAATGTTTTACGTTTCATTTAGAAAGAAAATTAAATCAAAATGTTTAAAAATCAATTTTTTATGAATTTTTTAAAAAATGATTAATTTTCTAATCTATAAAAATTTTTACCAACTTTGAAAATTTTTTTAATTTTTTTGACAACATTTCAAATAAAACGGTCTTTTTTATATAAAACTAGAATGTTTTGAATTTCATTTAGAAAAAGAATCAAATCAAAATATTTAAAAATTAATTTTTTATGAATTTTTTAAAAAGTGATTAATTTTATAACCTATAAAAATTTTTACCAACTTTGAAAATTTTTTTAATTTTTTTGACAACATTTAGAATAAAACGGTCTTTTTCAATTAAAACTAGAATATTTTAAGTTTCATTTAGAAAAAAAATCAAATCAAAATCATTAAAAATCGATTTTTTATGAATTTTTTAAAAAATGATTAATTTTCTAACCTATAAAAATTTTTACCAACTTTGAAAATTTTTTTAATTTTTTTGACAATATTTAGAACAAAACCGCTTTTAAAAATAAAACTAGAATGTTTGAAGTTTCATTTAGAAAAAGAATCAAATGAAAATCATTAAAAATCGATTTTTTATAAATTTTTTAAAAAATGATTAACTTTCTAACCTATAAAAGTTTTTACCAACTTTGAAAATTTCTTTATTTTTTTTGATAAAATATAGAATAAAACGATCTTTTTTAATTAAAACTAGAATGTTTTAAGTTTCATTTAAAAAGAAATCAAATCAAAATCTTTAAAACTCGATTTTTTATGATTTTTTTTTAATTAACTGTTAAAAAGTAATTTTCTAAAATAAAAAATTTTTTCCCAACTTTCAAAATTTTTTTAATTTTTTTGGTAAAATTTAGAACAAAACGGTCTTTTTAGATTAAAACTAGAATGTTTTTAGTTTCATTTAGAGAAAAAATCAGATCAAAATCTTTAAAACTCGATTTTTCATGATTTTTTTTTAAAATCATAAAAAATAATTTTCTAACCTAAAAAATTTTTAAACTTTGAAAATTTTTTTAATTTTTTCGGTTAAATTTAGAACAAAATGATCTTTTTAAATTAAAACTAGAATATTTTAGGTTTCATTTAGAAAAAAAATCAAATCAAAGTTAAAAAAACTAAAGTTTCTACGATTTTTTAAAATTGGTCAAAATTTTCATCACCAAATTTAACGATTTTAGCAAATTTTAGATAAAATTTTACAATTTTAATCTAAATAAAGTTATTTTTCAATGAAATTTGAGTATTTTTATCGAAATTTGGTGAAATTTCAGACGAAATTCGATAACTTAAGGAAATTTTAAATAAAATTAGACGAAATTCAATCATTTTGGGCAATTTCATACAAAATTAGGCAAAATTTTAGAAGAAATTTGGCAATTTTAAGAAATTTTAGATGAAATTTCACAATTTTAATCTAAATAAAGTTATTTTTTAATGAAATTCGACAATTTTAGACGAAATTTAGTGAAATTTTAAACGAAATTTGAATTTTGAAAATTTTTGTCGAAATTTTACAATTTCAAGCTAAATTAAGTTATCTTTCAATGAAATTCGAAAAAATTTAAATCAAATTAAACGAAATTCAACAATTTTAGATAATTTTACAACAAATTTCGTGAAATTTTGGAAAAAAATCGAATTTTAAAAAAATTCTAGATGAAATTATACAATTTTAAGATAAATAAAGTTTTTTTTTAATGAAATTCAACAATTTTAAACGAAATCTCATGAAATTTCAAACGAAATTCGAAAATTTTAAGAAATCTGAGATAAAATTTCAAAATCTTTAGCTAAATTAAGTTATTTTTCAATGAAATTCGACAAATTTACGCGAAATTTCGTGAAATTTTAGATGAAATTTGACGAAGTTTGAAAATTTTAGATTAGATTTCACAATTTCTAAAATTAAGTTTTATTTTAATGAAATTCGAAAAAATTTTGATGAAATTTCGTGAAATTTTAAATAAAATTCGATAACTTTAGAAGATTTCAGAAGAAATTCAACGATTTTAGATGAAATTTCACAATTTTAAGACAAATAAAGTTATTTTTCAATGAAATTCGACAATTTTAGACGGAATTTCGTGAAATTTTAAACGAAATTGAACGAATTTTGAAAATTTTGGTTTAAATTTCACAATTTCTAAAATTAAGTTATTTTTTAATGGAATTCGAAAAAATTTGATGAAATTAAATGAAATTCCACAATTTTGTACCAAATTTCGTGAAATTTTCGAAAAAAATCGATAATTTTAAGAAATTTTAAGTGAAATATTACAATTTTAAACTAAGTTAAGTCATTTTTTAACAATTTTAATCTAAATTAAGTTACATTAACTTTAATTCTTAAATAATTTTTCATTTTTTACATGTTTTTTTAGGTTATAAAAAATTTTAGTCAACTTTGTGAATTTTTTAAATTTTTTTGACAACATTTAGAATAAAACGATCTTTTTTAATTAAAATTAGAATGTTTTAAGTTTCATTTGGAAAAAAAATCAAATCAAAATCTTTAAAAATCGATTTTTGGCGAATTTTTAAAGTTTGTTTTTTTTAAGTTAAAAGTGTCAAAAAATTTTACCAACTTTGAAATTTTTTTTAATTTTTTTGACAACATTTAGAATAAAACAGTCTTTTTTAATTAAAAGTAGAATGCTTTAAGTTTCATCTAGAAAAAAAATCAAATTAAAATATTTAAAAATCGATTTTTTATGAATTTTTTTTTAAATGATTAATTTTCTAACCTATAAAAAATTTTACCAACTTTGAAATTTTTTTAATTTTCTTGACAACATTTAGAATAAAACGGTCTTTTTTATATAAAACTAGAATGTTTTAAGTTTCATTTAGAAAACGAATCAAATCAAAATATTTAAAAATCAATTTTTTATGAATTTTTTAAAAAATGATTAATTTTCTAACCTATAAAAATTTTTACCAACTTTGAAAATTTCTTAAATTTTTTTGACAATATTTAAAACAAAACGGTTTTTTTAAAATAAAACTAGAATGTTTTAAGTTTCATTTAGAAAAAAAATCAAATCAAAATTTAAAAAAATAAAGTCTCTACGATTTTTTAAAATTGGTCAATATTTTCATCACCAAATTCAACGATTTTAGCAAATTTTAGATAAAATTTTACAATTTTAATCTAAATAAAGTTATTTTTCAATCAAATTTGAATACTTTTATCGAAATTTGGTGAAATTTCAGACAAAATTCGATAACTTAAGGAAATTTTAAATAAAATTAGACGAAATTCATTTTACGCAATTTCATACAAAATTAGGCAAAATTTTAGAAGAAATTTGACAATTTTAAGAAATTTTAGATGAAATTTCACAATTTTAATCTAAATAAAGTTATTTTTCAATGAAATTCGACAATTTTAGACGGAATTTAGTGAAATTTTAAACGAAATTTGAATTTTGAAAATTTTTGTCGAAATTTTACAATTTCAAGCTAAATTAAGTTATCTTTCATTGAAATTCGAAAAAATTTAAATCAAATTAAACGAAATTCAACAATTTTAGATAATTTTACATCAAATTTCGTGAAATTTTGGAAAAAAATCCGATTTTAAAAAATTTTAGATGAAATTGTACAATTTTAAGATAAATAAAGTTCTTTTTTTTAATAAAATTCGACAATTTTAAACAAAATTTCATGAAATTTCAAACGAAATTCGAAAATTTTAAGAAATTTGAGATAAAATTTCAAAATTTTTAGCTAAATTAAGTTATTCTTCAATGAAATTCCACAAATTTACGCGAAATTTCGCAAAATTTTAGATGAAATTTGACGAATTTTGAAAATCTTAGTTTAGATTTCACAGTTTCTAAAATTAAGTTTTATTTTAATGAAATTCGAAAAAATTTTGATGAAATTTCGTGAAATTTTAAATAAAATTCGATAACTTTAGAAAATTTCAGAAGAAATTCAACGATTTTCGATGAAATTTCACAATTTTAAGACAAATGAAGTTATTTTTCAATGAAATTCGACAATTTTAGACGGAATTTCGTGAAATTTTAAACGAAATTCAACGAATTTTGAAAATTTTGGTTTAAATTTCACAATTTCTAAAATTAAGTTATTTTTTAGTGAAATTCGAAAAAATTTTGATGAAATTAAACGAAATTCCACAATTTTGTACCAAATTTCGTGAAATTTTGGGAAAAAATCTGATTTTAAAAAATTTTAAGTGAAATATCACAATTTTAGACTAAATTAAGTCATTTTTTAACAATTTTAATCTAAATTAAGTTACATTAACTTTAATTCTTAAATAATTTTCCATTTTTTTCATCTTTTTTTAGGTTATAAAAAATTTTAGTCAACTTTGTGAATTTTTTTAATTTTTTTGACAACATTTAGAATAAAACGGTCTTTTTTAATTAAAACTAGAATGTTTAAAGTTTCATTTGGAAAAGAAATCAAATCAAAATCTTTAAAAATCGATTTTTTATGATTTTTTAAAAAAATGATTAATTTTCTAACCTATAAAAATTTTTACCAACTTTGAAAATTTTTTTAATTTTTTTGACAACATTTAGAATAAAGCAGTCTTTTTTATTTAAAGCTAGAATGTTTTAAGTTTCATTTATAGAAAGAATCAAATCAAAATATTTAAAATTCAATTTTTTATGAATTTTTTAAAAAATGATTAATTTTCTAACCTATAAAAATTTTTACCAACTTTGAAAATTTTTTTAATTTTTTTGACAACATTTAGAATAAAACGATCTTTTTTAAATAAAACTAGAATGTTTTTAGTTTCATTTAGAAAAAGAACCAAATCAAAATCTTTAAAAATCAATTTTTGATGAATTTTTAAAATTTATCATTTTTTTAAGTTAGGTTAGAGATGTCAAAAATTTTTTTCCAACTTTGAAAATTTTTTTAATTTTTTTTACAACATTTAGAACAAAACGGTTTTTTTTAATTAAAATTAGAATGTTTTTAGTTTAATTTAGAAAAAAAATCAAATCAAAATCTTTAAAAATGAATTTTTGATGAATTTTTAAAATTGATCGATTTTTTAAAGTTAGGTTAGAAATGTAAAATTTTTTTCCAACTTTGAAAATTTTTTTAATTTTTTTGACAACATTTAGAATAAAACGGTCTTTTTTAAATAAAACTAGAATATTTTAAGTTTCATTTAGAAAAAGAATCAAATCAAAATCTTTAAAAATGAATTTTTGATGAATTTTTAAAGTTGATCGATTTTTTAAAATTAGGTTAGAAATGTCAAAAAATTTTTACCAACTTTGAATTTTTTTTTAATTTTTTTGACAACATTTAGAATAAAACAGTCTTTTTTAATTAAAACTAGAATATTTTAAGTTTCATTTAGAAAAAAAATCAAATCAAAATCTTTAAAAATCAATTTTTGATGAATTTTTAAAGTTGATCGATTTTTTAAAGTTAGGTTAGAAATGTCAAAAATGTTTTCCCAACTTTGAAAATTTTTTTAATCTTTCTGACAACATTTAGAACAAAGCGGTCTTTTTTAATTAAAACTAGAATGTTTTAAGTTTCATTTAGAAAAAAAATCAAATTAGAATCATTAAAAATCGATTTTTTATGAATTTTTTAAAAAATGATTAATTTTCTAACCTAGAAAAATTTTTACCAACTTTGAAATTTTATTTAATTTTTTTGACAATATTTAAAATAAAACGGTCTTTTTTAATTAAGACTAGAATATTTTAAGTTTCATTTAGAAAAAGAATTAAATCAAAATATTTAAAAATCAATTTCTTATGAATTTTTAAAATTTATCATTTTTTTAAAGTTAGGTTAGAAATGTCAAAAAATTTTTACCAACTTTGAAAATTTTTTTTAATTTTTTTGATAAAATTTAGAATAAAACGGTCTTTTTTAATTAAAACTAGAATATTTTAAGTTTCATTTAGAAAAAGAATCAAATCAAAATATTTAAAATTCAATTTTTTATGAATTTTTTTAAAAATGATTAATTTTCTAACTTACAAAAATTTTTACCAACTTTGAAAATTTTTTTAATTTTCTTGACAACATTTAGAATAAAACGATCTTTTCTAATTAAAACTAGAATGTTTTAAGTTTCATTTAGAAAAAGAATCAAATCAAAATATTTAAAATTTAATTTTTTATGATTTTTTTAAAAAATGATTAATTTTCTATCCTATAAAAATTTTTACCAACTTTGGAAATTTTTTTAATTTTTTTGACAACATTTAGAATAAAACGGTTTTTTTTAATTAAAACTAGAATGTTTTAAGTTTCATTTAGAAAAAAAATCAAATCAAAGTCATTAAAAATCGATTTTTTATGAATTTTTTAAAAAATGATTAACTTTCTAACCTATAAAAATTTTTACCAACTTTGAAAATTTTTTTAATCTTTTTAACAAAATTTGGAATAAATCGCTCTTTTTTAATTAAAACTAGAATATTTTAAGTTTCATTTAGAAAAAGAATCAAATCAAAATACTGAAAATTCAATTTTTTATGAATTTTTTAAAAAATGATTAATTTTCTAACCTATAAAAATTTTTACCAACTTTGGAAATTTATTTAATTTTTTTGACAACATTTAGAATAAAACGATCTTTTTTAATTAAAACTAGAATGTTTTAAGTTTCATTTAGAAAAAGAATCAAATCAAAATATTTAAAATTCAATTTTTTATGAATTTTTTAAAAAATGATTAATTTTCTAACCTATAAAAATTTTTACCACTTTTGAAAATGTTTTTAATTTTTTTGACAACATTTAGAATAAAACGGTCCTTTTTATATAAAATTGGAATGTTTTTAGTTTAATTTAGAAAAAAATCAAACCAAAATCTTTAAAAATCAATTTTTTATGAATTTTTTTTTAAAAACGATTGATTTTTTTAACTAAAAAAATTTTTTAACCTAAAAATTTTTTCCAACTTTGAAAATTTTTTTAATTTTTTTGGCAGCATTTGGAATAAATCGGTCTTTTTTAATTAAAACAAGAATGTTTTAAGTTTCATTTAGCAAAAAAATCAAATCAAAATCTTTAAAAATCGATTTTTGGCGAATTTTTAAAGTTGATCGATTTTTTTAGGTTAGAAATGTCCAAATTTTTTACCAACTTTAAAAATTTTTTTAATTTTTTTGATAAAAGTTGGAATAATTCTATTGATTTTAATAACAAATAGACATTTTAATTTATCTTTCCTCAACTTAATTTTTCTCCATTTTTATAAATAAATCCAGTGGGATTTTTTAAAGTTACGTCCTCAATTTGTCAAATAGCAATTGCCGTAGCGTTTGGAAAAGCATTATTGCAAGCGTCAATGCATCTTCTGGGATACAACGAAATCCGAACGACCCCTCTTAAGGGAAATAGGTTCGAGATTTCCATTTGAATGCGGTTTCTCTCTTTAGAATACTCGGCGGTAAAACCGGAAACGATTCGCTTCCCGGAAAATCTGAAAAAGCAAACCGCCCGCATTAGTTCGCGTTGTTCAAATACGATTCAATCGGGTTACGAATCGATTTACGCTCGAACCCCGAAAGCATTTTTTGCCGTAATTTTATTATTTTTCCCCGGGGAAACGCTCGCCCTAAAACCGGGTAGTTTTATGTCACCTGGTGTTCTTTTTGTAACTCATTTCCTGGTGAATAATCAACCACAAACGAGGGGAAATCGGTTTAGTCATCGCGATGATTAATGTTGATGAGTAATAAAAAATACTTTTTAATTTTTACTATCCACAAATAAAATCTGTACGATTTTTTTTAAAATATCAAATTTGACAGTTAGGTTAGAAATTTTAACTTTGGGAATTTTTTAAATTTTTTTGATGGGAATTAGAACCAAAGTGATTATTCTATCGAAAATTATAGATTTTAATCTATCATTTTCTAAAAAATCTTTTCTTTACTCTTACAAATAAAATCTGTACGATTTTTTTAAAAAATATCAAATTTGACAGTTAAGGTTAGAAATTTTAACTTTGGGAATTTTTTTAATTTTTTTGATGGGAATTAGAACCAAAGTGATTATTCTATCGAAAATTATAGATTTTAATCTATCATTTTCTAAAAAATCTTTTCTTTACTCTTACAAATAAAATCTGTACGATTTTTTTAAAAAATATCAAATTTGACAGTTAAGGTTAGAAATTTTAACTTTGGGAATTTTTTTAATTTTTTTGATGGGAATTAGAACCAAAGTGATTATTCTATCGAAAATTATAGATTTTAATCTATCATTTTCTAAAAAATCTTTTCTTTACTCTTACAAATAAAATCTGTACGATTTTTTAAAAAAATATCAAATTTGACAGTTAAGGTTAGAAATTTTAACTTTGGGAATTTTTTTAATTTTTTTGATGGGAATTAGAACCAAAGTGATTATTTTATCGGAAATTATAGATTTTAATCTATCATTTTCTAAAAAATCTTTTCCTTACTCTTAGAAATAAAATCTGTACGATTTTTAAAAAAAATATCAAATTTGACAGTTAAGGTTAGAAATTTTAACTTTGGGAATTTTTTTAATTTTTTTGATGGGAATTAGAACCAAAGTGATTATTTTATCGGAAATTATAGATTTTAATCTATCGTTTTCTAAAAAATCTTTTCTTTACTCTTACAAATAAAATCAGTACGGTTTTTTAAAAAAATATCAAATTTGACAGTTAAGGTTAGAAATTTTAACTTTGGGAATTTTTTTAATTTTTTTGATGGGAATTAGAACCAAAGCGATTATTTTATCGGAAATTATAGATTTTAATCTATCGTTTTCTAAAAAATCTTTTCTTTACTCTCACAAATAAAATCTGTACGATTTTTTAAAAAAATATCAAATTTGACAGTTAAGGTTAGAAATTTTAACTTTGGGAATTTTTTTAATTTTTTTGATAGGAATTAGAATCAAAGTGATTATTCTATCGAAAATTATAGATTTTAATCTATCATTTTCTAAAAAATCTTTTCTTTACTCTCACAAATAAAATCTGTACGATTTTTTTAAAAAATATCAAATTTGACAGTTAAGGTTAGAAATTTTAACTTTGGGAATTTTTTTAATTTTTTTGATAGGAATTAGAATCAAAGTGATTATTCTATCGAAAATTATAGATTTTAATCTATCATTTTCTAAAAAATCTTTTCTTTACTCTCACAAATAAAATCTGTACGATTTTTTAAAAAAATATCAAATTTGACAGTTAAGGTTAGAAATTTTAACTTTGGGAATTTTTTTAATTTTTTTGATAGGAATTAGAATCAAAGTGATTATTCTATCGAAAATTATAGATTTTAATCTATCATTTTCTAAAAAATCTTTTCTTTACTCTCACAAATAAAATCTGTACGATTTTTTTAAAAAATATCAAATTTGACAGTTAAGGTTAGAAATTTTAACTTTGGGAATTTTTTTAATTTTTTTGATGGGAATTAGAACCAAAGTGATTATTTTATCGGAAATTATAGATTTTAATCTATCATTTCCTAAAAAATCTTTTCTTTACTCTCACAAATAAAATCTGTACGATTTTTTAAAAAAATATCAAATTTGACAGTTAAGGTTAGAAATTTTAACTTTGGGAATTTTTTTAATTCTTTTGATGGGAATTAGAACCAAAGCGATTATTTTATCGGAAATTATAGATTTTAATCTATCGTTTTCTAAAAAATCTTTTCTTTACTCTTACAAATAAAATCAGTACGGTTTTTTAAAAAAATATCAAATTTGACAGTTAAGGTTAGAAATTTTAACTTTGGGAATTTTTTTAATTTTTTTGATGGGAATTAGAACCAAAGTGATTATTTTATCGGAAATTATAGATTTTAATCTATCGTTTTCTAAAAAATCTTTTCTTTACTCTTACAAATAAAATCTGTACGATTTTTTTAAAAAATATCAAATTTGACAGTTAAGGTTAGAAATTTTAACTTTGGGAATTTTTTTAATTTTTTTGATGGGAATTAGAACCAAAGCGATTATTTTATCGGAAATTATAGATTTTAATCTATCGTTTTCTAAAAAATCTTTTCTTTACTCTCACAAATAAAATCTGTACGATTTTTTAAAAAAATATCAAATTTGACAGTTAAGGTTAGAAATTTTAACTTTGGGAATTTTTTTAATTTTTTTGATAGGAATTAGAATCAAAGTGATTATTCTATCGAAAATTATAGATTTTAATCTATCATTTTCTAAAAAATCTTTTCTTTACTCTCACAAATAAAATCTGTACGATTTTTTTAAAAAATATCAAATTTGACAGTTAAGGTTAGAAATTTTAACTTTGGGAATTTTTTTAATTTTTTTGATAGGAATTAGAATCAAAGTGATTATTCTATCGAAAATTATAGATTTTAATCTATCATTTTCTAAAAAATCTTTTCTTTACTCTCACAAATAAAATCTGTACGATTTTTTAAAAAAATATCAAATTTGACAGTTAAGGTTAGAAATTTTAACTTTGGGAATTTTTTTAATTTTTTTGATAGGAATTAGAATCAAAGTGATTATTCTATCGAAAATTATAGATTTTAATCTATCATTTTCTAAAAAATCTTTTCTTTACTCTCACAAATAAAATCTGTACGATTTTTTTAAAAAATATCAAATTTGACAGTTAAGGTTAGAAATTTTAACTTTGGGAATTTTTTTAATTTTTTTGATGGGAATTAGAACCAAAGTGATTATTTTATCGGAAATTATAGATTTTAATCTATCATTTCCTAAAAAATCTTTTCTTTACTCTCACAAATAAAATCTGTACGATTTTTTAAAAAAATATCAAATTTGACAGTTAAGGTTAGAAATTTTAACTTTGGGAATTTTTTTAATTCTTTTGATGGGAATTAGAACCAAAGCGATTATTTTATCGGAAATTATAGATTTTAATCTATCGTTTTCTAAAAAATCTTTTCTTTACTCTTACAAATAAAATCAGTACGGTTTTTTAAAAAAATATCAAATTTGACAGTTAAGGTTAGAAATTTTAACTTTGGGAATTTTTTTAATTTTTTTGATGGGAATTAGAACCAAAGTGATTATTTTATCGGAAATTATAGATTTTAATCTATCGTTTTCTAAAAAATCTTTTCTTTACTCTTACAAATAAAATCTGTACGATTTTTTTAAAAAATATCAAATTTGACAGTTAAGGTTAGAAATTTTAACTTTGGGAATTTTTTTAATTTTTTTGATGGGAATTAGAACCAAAGCGATTATTTTATCGGAAATTATAGATTTTAATCTATCATTTTCTAAAAAATCTTTTCTTTACTCTTACAAATAAAATCAGTACGATTTTTTTAAAAAATATCAAATTTGACAGTTAAGGTTAGAAATTTTAACTTTGGGAATTTTTTTAATTTTTTTGATGGGAATTAGAACCAAAGCGATTATTTTATCGGAAATTATAGATTTTAATCTATCATTTTCTAAAAAATCTTTTCTTTACTCTTACAAATAAAATCAGTACGGTTTTTTAAAAAAATATCAAATTTGACAGTTAAGGTTAGAAATTTTAACTTTGGGAATTTTTTTAATTTTTTTGATGGGAATTAGAACCAAAGTGATTATTTTATCGGAAATTATAGATTTTAATCTATCGTTTTCTAAAAAATCTTTTCTTTACTCTTACAAATAAAATCAGTACGGTTTTTTAAAAAAATATCAAATTTGACAGTTAAGGTTAGAAATTTTAACTTTGGGAATTTTTTTAATTTTTTTGATGGGAATTAGAACCAAAGTGGTTATTTTATCGGAAATTATAGATTTTAATCTATCATTTTCTAAAAAATCTTTCCTTTACTCTTACAAATAAAATCTGTACGATTTTTTAAAAAAATATCAAATTTGACAGTTAAGGTTAGAAATTTTAACTTTGGGAATTTTTTTAATTTTTTTGATGGGAATTAGAACCAAAGCGATTATTTTATCGGAAATTATAGATTTTAATCTATCATTTTCTAAAAAATCTTTTCTTCACTCTCACAAATAAAATCTGTACGATTTTTTAAAAAAATATCAAATTTGACAGTTAAGGTTAGAAATTTTAACTTTGGGAATTTTTTTAATTTTTTTGATGGGAATTAGAACCAAAGTGATTATTTTATCGGAAATTATAGATTTTAATCTATCATTTTCTAAAAAATCTTTTCTTTACTCTTACAAATAAAATCTGTACGATTTTTTAAAAAAATATCAAATTTGACAGTTAAGGTTAGAAATTTTAACTTTGGGAATTTTTTTAATTTTTTTGATGGGAATTAGAACCAAAGCGATTATTTTATCGGAAATTATAGATTTTAATCAATCATTTTCTAAAAAATCTTTTCTTTACTCTTACAAATAAAATCAGTACGATTTTTTAAAAAAATATCAAATTTGACAGTTAAGGTTAGAAATTTTAACTTTGGGAATTTTTTTAATTTTTTTGATGGGAATTAGAACCAAAGGGATTATTTTATCGGAAATTATAGATTTTAATCTATCATTTTCTAAAAAATCTTTTCTTTACTCTTACAAATAAAATCTGTATGATTTTTTAAAAAAATATCAAATTTGACAGTTAGGTTATGTCGGAAATTTTAGTTTGGTTAGTTTTAATTAAAACCTCGAAAAAGTTTCAAGATGAAAACTCTATAGAAATAAAAATTCTTTTTATTCGAGCTCTTTATCTTTCATTCTCTTTTTGTACCTCGTTTCGTCTGGATTTTCCTCTTGATTTTTCAATTGTGTTTCTTATTTTTCCTTGTACCAGGTGAGATTTAACTTCACAACTTACCCTTTGAAGAAGTTTCAAAGTTTCAACAGCGCATTGTTTGTATTACGCGAATTTAACTTGAATTGTTAAAATCTTTCATTCGGTTTAAGGTATTTTAGAAGTTTTAACCTTAAAATTTTTTACTAACTTTAAAAAATCCCACCGGATTTATTTATAAAAATGGGGAAAAATCCAGTCGAGGAAAGATAAATTAAAATGTCTATTTGTTATTAAAATCGACAGAATTATTCCAGCTTTTATCAAAAAGATTAAAAAAAAAATTTTAATTGGTAAACAATTTTTGACACTTCTAACCTAAAAAAATCGATCAATTTTAAAAATCCATAAAAAATTGAATTTTAAATATTTTGCTTTGATTTTTTTTCTAAATGAAACTAAAAATATTCTAGTTTTAATTTAAAAAGACCATTTTATTCCAAGTGTTATCAAAAAAAATAAAAAAAAATTCAAAGTTGGTAAAATTTTTTTAACACTTTTTAACCTAACTTATAAAAAAAGACAAATTTTAAAAATTTGCCAAAAATTGATTTTTAAAGATTTTAATTTGATTTTTTTTCAAAATGAAACTTAAAACATTCTAGTTTTATTTAATAAAGACCGCTTTATTCTAAATGTTGTCAAAAAAATTTAAAAAATTTTCAAAGTTGTTAAAAAATTCTTTACACTTCTAACCTAACTTAGAAAAAAAACAAATTTTAAAAATTCGCTAAAAATTCATTTTTAAAGATTTTGACTTGATTTTTTCTCTAAATTAAACTAAAAGCATTCTAGTTTTAATTAGAAAAGACCGCTTTATTCTAAATGTTCTCAAAAAAATTAAAAAAATTTTCAAAGATGGTAAAATTTTTTTCAAGTTAGAAAGTTAATCATTTTTTAAAAAATTCATAGAAAATTGATTTTTAAATATTTTGATTTGATTTTTTTTTCTAAATGAAACTTAAAACATTCTAGTTTTAATTTAAAAAAACCGTTTTATTCTAAATGTTGTCAAAAAAATTAAAAAAAAATTTAAAGTTAGTAAAAAGTTTTGACACTTCTAACCTAACTTTAGAAAATCGATCAACTTTAAAAATTCGCTAAAAATTGATTTTTAAAGATTTTGATTTGATTTTTTTTCTAAATGAAACTTAAAATATTCTAGTTTTATATAAAAAAGACCGTTTTATTCTAAATTTTATCAAAAAAATTAAAAAAATTTTCAAAGTTGGTAAAAATGTTTATAGGTTAGAAAATTAATCATTTTTTAAAAAATTTATAAAAAATTGAATTTTAAATATTTTGATTTGATTTTTTCTCTAAATGAAACTTAAAAGATTTTAATTTTAATTGAAAAAGACCGCTTTATTCTAAATGTTGTCAAAAAAATTAAAAAAAATTTCAAAGTTGGGAAAAATTTTTATAGGTTAGAAAATTAATCATTTTTTAAAAAATTCATAAAAAATTTAATTTTAAATATTTTGATTTGATTTTTTCTCTAAATGAAACTTAAAAGATTTTAATTTTAATTAAAAAAGACCGCTTTATTCTAAATGTTGTCAAAAAAATTAAAAAAATTTTCAAAGTTGGTAAAAATTTTTGACAATTTTAACTTAAAAAAAAAACAAACTTTAAAAATTCGCCAAAAATCGATTTTTAAAAATTTTGATTTAATTCTTTTTCTAAATGAAACCTAAAACATTCTAGTTTTAATTAAAAAAGACCGTTTTATTCTAAATGTTGTCAAAAAAATTTAAAAAATTCACAAAGTTGACCAAAATTATTTACAACCTAAAAAAGATGAAAAGAATGGAAAATTATTTAAGAATTAAAGTTAATGTAACTTCATTTAGATTAAAATTGTTAAAAAATGACTTAATTTAGTCTAAAATTGTAACATTTCACTTAAAATTTTTTAAAATCATGGATTTTTTTCCCAAAATTTCACGAAATTTCGTAGAAAATTGTGGAATTTTGTTTAATTTCATCAAAATTTTTTCGAATTTCATTAAAAAATAACTTAATTTTAGAGATTGTGAAATCTAAACTAATATTTTCAAAATTCGTCCAATTTCGTTTGAAATTTCACGAAATTCCGTCTAAAATTATCGAATTTCATTGAAAAATAACTTTATTTAGATTAAAATTGTGAAATTTCATCTAAAATTTGTATTAATTTGTCAAAAATTCATTAAAATTGCCATTAATTTTATAAGATTCGTTGAGATTAGTTAAAAATTCGTCATTATTTGGGGTCGTTTTTATAAAATTTGTTGAAACTCGGCAATGTTCATTAAAAATTTGTCTTAATTTGTTAAAGAATCATCAAAATTATCGTTTATTTTATAAAATTCGTCTAAATTCGTTAAAAATTTGTTAAGATTCGTTAAAGATTTGTCTTAATTTGTCAAAAATTCATTAAAACTATCGTTTGTTAGATAAAATTCATTAAAACTCGGCAAAATTTGTCAAAAATTCATCAAAGTTACCATTAATTTTATAAAATTCGTCCGAGTTCGTTAAAAATTCGTCATTATTTGCACGTATTTCCGTAAAATTCGTTGAAATTTGGCAAAATTCATTAAAAACTTGTCAAGAATTCATAAAAATTACCGTAAATTTGATAAAATTCGTTAATAATTTTGTAAGATTCGTTAGAATTTGCGTTAATTTTTATAGAATTAGTTGAAATTTGTCTTATTTATCAAAAATTCATCAAAGTTATCGTTAATTTTATAAAGTTCTTCAAAATTCGCTAAAAATTCATAAGAATTTGTCATTAAATGCAATAATTTATATAAAATTCGTTCAAGCTGGACAAAACTCGTTAGAAATTGGCTTTAATTTATTGAAAATTTTTAAAAATTACCTTTAATTTTATAAAATTCGTCAAAATTTGTTAAAAATTTATCAAAATTCGTCATAAATTGCATAAATTTCTATGAAATTCATTGAAATTCGGTAAAATTTGTTAAGAATTCATTAAAATTTTTTTAAAATCGTTGAATTTCTTCTGAAATTTTCTAAAGTTATCGAATTTTATTTAAAATTTCACGAAATTTCATCAAAATTTTTTCGAATTTCATTAAAATAAAACTTAATTTTAGAAATTGTGAAATCTAAATTAAAATTTTCAAAGTTCGTCAAATTTTGTCTAAAATTTCACGAAATTTCACGTAAATTTGTCGAATTTCATTGAAAAATAACTTAATTTAGCTAAAAATTTTGAAGTTTTATCTCAAATTTCTTAAAATTTTCGAATTTCATTTGAAATTTTTTGAAATTTCGTTTAAAATTGTCGAATTTCATTAAAAGAGAACTTTATTTATCTTAAAATTGTACAATTTCATCTAAAATTCTTTAAAATCATCGATTTTTTTTCCAAAATTTTACGAAATTTGGTATAAAATTATCTAAAATTGTTGAATTTCATTTAATTTCATTTAAACTTTTTCAAATTTCATTGAAAGATAACTTAATTTAGCTTGAAATTGTAAAATTTCGACAAAAATTTTCAAAATTCAAATTTCGTTTAAAATTTCAATAAATTTCGTCTAAAATTGTCGAATTTCATTAAAAAATAACTTTATTTAGATTAAAATTGTGAAATTTCATGTAAAATTTCTTAAAATTGTCAAATTTCTTCTAAAATTTCGCCTAATTTTGTATAAAATTGCCTAAAATGATTGAATTTCGTCTAATTTCATCTAAAATTTCCTTAAGTTATCGAATTTCGTCTGAAATTTCACTAAATTTCGATAAAAGTACTCAAATTTCATTGAAAAATAACTTTATTTAGATTAAAATTGTAAAATTTTATCTAAAATTTGCTAAAATCGTCAAATTTGGTGATGAAAATTTTGACCAATTTTAAAAAATCGTAGAAACTTTATTTTTTTTAATTTTGATTTGATTTCTTTTCTAAATGAAACTTAAAACGTTTTAGTTTTAGTTAAAAAAGACCGTTTTATTCTAAATGTTGTCAAAAAAATTAAAAAAATTTTCAAAGTTGGTAAAAAATTTTTGACACTTCTAACCTAACTTTAAAAAAATCGATTAACTTTAAAAATTCATCAAAAATTCATTTTTAAAGATTCTGATTTGGTTCTTTTTCTAAATGAAACTTAAAACATTCTAGTTTTAATTAAAAAAGATCGTTTTATTCTAAATTTTATCAAAAGAATTAAAGAAATTTCTAAAGTTGTTAAAAATTTTTATAGGTTAGAAAGTTAATCATTTTTTAAAAAATTCATAAAAAATTGATTTTTAATGATTTTGATTTGATTTTTTTTTCTAAATGAAACTTAAAACATTCTAGTTTTAATTAAAAAAGACCGATTTATTCCAAATGTTGTCAAAAAGATTAAGAAAATTTTCAAAGTTGGTAAAAATTTTTATAGGTTAGAAAATTAATTATTTTTTAAAAAATTCATCAAAAATTCATTTTTAAAGATCTTGATTTGATTCTTTTTCTAAATGAAACTTAAATCATTCTAGTATTAATTAAAAAAGACCGTTTTATTCTAAATGTTGTCAAAAAAATTAAAAAAATTTTCAAAGTTGGTAAAAAATTTTTGACACTTCTAACCTAATTTAAAAAAATCGATCAATTTTAAAAATTCATCAAAAATTCATTTTTAAAGATTTTGATTTGATTCTTTTTCTAAATGAAACTTAAGTCATTCTAGTATTAATTAAAAGAGACCGTTTTATTCCAAGTGTTGTCAAAAAAATTAAAAAAATTTTTAAAGTTGGTAAACATTTTTGACACTTCTTAACCTAATTCTAAAAAATCGATCAACTTTAAAAATTCGCTAAAAATTCATTTTTAAAGATTTTGATTTGATTTTTCTTCTAAATAAAACTTAAATCATTCTAGTTTCAACTAAAAAAGACCGTTTTATTCTAAATGTTGTCAAAAAATTTAAAAAAATGTTCAAAGTTGGTAAAAGATTTTTTACATTTCTAACCTAACTTTTAAAGAAAGATCAATTTTAAAAATTCATTAATAATTCATTTTTAAAAATTTTGATTAGATTCTTTTTCCAAATGAAACTTAAAACATTCTAATTTTAATTAAAAAAGACCGTTTTATTTCAACTTTTATCAAAAAATTTAAAAAAATTTTCAAAGACACTTCGGAATTTTAACCAAACTAAATTTTTTTTTTTTGCAAACTTTAAAAAATTCCACTGGATTTATTTATAAAAATGGAGGAAAATCCAGTTGAGGAAAGATAAATTGAAATGTCTATTTGTTATTAAAATCAATAGAATTATTCCAACTTTTATCAAAAAAATTAAAAAAATTTTCAAACGCACCTCTTTAACTGAATTCAACCTTTATTTTTTTAGCTACACTCAGCTCAAAGACAGGTTTCAGGTTGATTCTTACTATACGTTCCGTTTCCGTTCCATACGCGTCCATTCTGTTTCCATAAAAATGTTTTTAGTTATAAATCAATAGACGTATACACATTTTACGTCCCATTTACATATCATTTCCGTTCCATCTTCCATATTGCTTACGTATTTTTAATGAACGGAAAACTCACGTTCTAATGTAATTCAACAATGAGGAAAACGATGGTGAAATCCGTTTCTTCGTAGATCTTTTAGTTTTCCAGAAAAATCGGCTAGAAGTGAATTTGCAACGCGCATTAATTTTTCGATGCAGAGGTTCTAAAAAACGTCCGTTAGAAATTTTCTAGGTCTGGCACGATGATGCTTTTCTAGAACTTTATTCAAAATTGAATAGAGAATTATTTAAAACAAACTGTAAGAAAATCAGACGATTAATGGCTGAGTTATGGAAGCTCAAAGTCAAAATTTCTAAAATGGTTGAAAATCGAAAAAATCAAAACGTGATCAAAGTCGAATATTTTATTTTTTTTAATTTTTTTGGAAAAACTTGGAAGGAATTTAATAAGTTTATCATAAGATAGATATTTTTATCTATATTTAGGCAAAAAATCATTTCTTAACTCCTATAAATAAAGCCTTGGCGATTTTTTAAAGTTGGTCAATTTTTTAAAAATGTTAGGTTAGTTAACTGTCAAAAATTTTTATCAACTTTAAGAATTTTTTTAAATTTTTCGGTAAGAATTAAAACAAATCTGTTAATTGTGATTAAAAATAGATATTTTAATTTATCCCTCTTTAAATTTTTATTTCTTAGTTTTCATAAGTAAAGTCTGTGTGATTTTTTAAATTTCCTGAAAAATTTTGGAGGTTAAGTTCGGTCAAAATTTTTCGATAACTTTGGGAATTTTTTTAAATTTTTCGATAAGAATTAAAACAAATCTTTTAATTGTGATTAAAAATAGACATTTTAATTTACCCCTGTTTAAATTTTTATTTCTTAATTTTCATAAATAAAGTCTTTGTGATTTTTTAAATTTCCTTAAAAATTTTAGAGGTTAAGTTCGATCAAAATTTTTCGATAACTTTGGGAATTTTTTAAATTTTTTCGGTAAGAATTAAAACAAATCTGTTAATTGTGATTAAAAATAGACATTTTAATTTATCCCTGTTTAAATTTTTATTCCTTAATTTTCACAAATAAAATCTGGGCGATTTTTTAAAGTTGGTCAATTTTTTAAAAATGTTAGGTTAGTTAACTGTCAAAATTTTTTATCAACTTTAAGAATTTTTTTTAATTTTTTGGTAAGAATTAAAACAAATCTATTAATTGTGCTTAAAAATAGACATTTTAATTTACTCCTGTTTAAATTTTTATTCTTTAATTTTCATAAATAAAGTCTGTGTGATTTTTTAAATTTCCTCAAAAATTTTGGAGGTTAAGTTCGATCAAAATTTTTCGATAACTTTGGGAATTTTTTTAAATTTTTCGGTAAGAATTAAAACAAATCTGTTAATTGTGATTAAAAATAGACATTTTAATTTATCTTTTTTTAAACTTTTATTCCTTAATTTTTATAAATAAAGTCTGTGTGATTTTTTAAATTTCCTTAAAAATTTTTGAGGTTAAGTTCGGTCAAAATTTTTCGATAACTTTGGGAATTTTTTTAAATTTTTCGGTAAGAATTAAAACAAATCTGTTAATTGTGATTAAAAGTAGACATTTTAATTTATCCCTCTTTAAATTTTTATTTCTTAATTTTCATAAATAAAGTCTGTGTGATTTTCTAAAGTTCCTCAAAAATTATGGAGGTTAAGTTCGGTCAAAATTTTTCGATAACTTTGGGAATTTTTTTAAATTTTTCGGTAAGAATTAAAACAAATCTGTTAATTGTGATTAAAAATAGACATTTTAATTTATCCCTTTTTAAATTTTTATTTCTTAATTTTCATAAATAAAGTCTGGGTGATTTTTTAAAATTGGTCAAATTTTTTTAAAAAATTTAGGTTAGTTAACTGTCAAAAATTTTTATCAACTTTAAGAATTTTTTTAAATTTTTTGGTAAGAACTAAAACAAATCTGCTAATTGTGATTAAAAATAGACATTTTAATTTATCCCTGTTTAAATTTTTATTTCTTAATTTTCATAAATAAAGTCTGGGTGATTTTTTAAATTTCCTCAAAAATTTTGGAGGTTAAGTTCGGTCAAAATTTTTCGAAAACTTTGGGAATTTTTTTTAAATTTTTCGGTAAGAATTAAAACAAATCTGTCAATTGTGATTAAAAATAGACATTTTAATTTATCCCTCTTTAAATTTTTATTTCTTAATTTTCATAAATAAAGTCTGTGTGATTTTTTAAATTTCCTCAAAAATTTTAGAGGTTAAGTTCGGTCAAAATTTTTCGATAACTTTGGGAATTTTTTTAAATTTTTCGGTAAGAATTAAAACAAATCTGTTAATTGTGATTAAAAATAGACATTTTAATTTACCCCTCTTTAAATTTATATTCCTTAGTTTTCATAAATAAAGTCTGGGTGATTTTTTAAAATTGGTCAAATTTTTTAAAAAAATTTAGGTTAGTTAACTGTCAAAAATTTTTATCAACTTTAAGAATTTTTTTAAATTTTTTGGTAAGAATTAAAACAAATCTGTTAATTGTGATTAAAAATAGACATTTTAAGTTATCCCTCTTTAAATTTTTATTTCTTAATTTTCATAAATAAAGTCTGTGTGATTTTTTAAATTTCCTCCAAAATTTTGGAGGTTAAGTTCGGTCAAAATTTTTCGATAACTTTGGGAATTTTTTCAAATTTTTCGGTAAGAATTAAAACAAATCTGTTAATTGTGATTAAAAATAGACATTTTAATTTACCCCTCTTTAAATTTTTATTTCTTAATTTTCGTAAAAAAAGTCTGTGTGATTTTTTAAAGTTCCTCAAAAATTTTGGAGGTTAAGTTCGGTCAAAATTTTTCGATAACTTTGGGAATTTTTTTAAATTTTTCGATAAGAATTAAAACAAATCTGTTAATTGTGATTAAAAATAGACATTTTAGTTTATCCCTGTTTAAATTTTTATTTCTTAATTTTCATAAATAAAGTCTGTGTGATTTTTTAAAGTTCCTCAAAAATTTTAGAGGTTAAGTTCGATCAAAATTTTTCGATAACTTTGGGAATTTTTTTAAATTTTTCGATAAGAATTAAAACAAATCTGTTAATTGTGATTAAAAATAGACATTTTAATTTATCCCTGTTTAAATTTTTATTCCTTAATTTTCATAAATAAAGTCTGGGTGATTTTTTAAAATTGGTCAAATTTTTTAAAAAAATTTAGGTTAGTTAACTGTCAAAATTTTTTATCAATTTTAAGAATTTTTTTTAATTTTTCGGTAAGAATTAAAACAAATTTGTTAATTGTGATTAAAAATAGACATTTTAATTTATCCCTGTTTAAATTTTTATTTCTTAATTTTCATAAATAAAGTCTGTGTGATTTTTTAAATTTCCTCAAAAATTTTGGAGGTTAAGTTCGGTCAAAATTTTTCGATAACTTTGGGAATTTTTTTAAATTTTTCGGTAAGAATTAAAACAAATCTGTTAATTGTGATTAAAAATAGACATTTTAATTTATCCCTGTTTAAATTTTTATTTCTTAATTTTCATAAATAAAGTCTGGGTGATTTTTTAAAATTGGTCAAATTTTTAAAAAAAATTTAGGTTAGTTAACTGTCAAAATTTTTTATCAATTTTAAGAATTTTTTTTAATTTTTCGGTAAGAATTAAAACAAATCTATTAATTGTGATTAAAAATAGACATTTTAATTTACCCCTGTTTAAATTTTTATTTCTTAATTTTCATAAATAAAGTCTGTGGGATTTTTTAAATTTCCTCAAAAATTTTGGAGGTTAAGTTCGATCAAAATTTTTCGATAACTTTGGGAATTTTTTTAAATTTTTCGATAAGAATTAAAACAAATCTGTCAATTGTGATTAAAAATAGACATTTTAATTTATTCCTGTTTAAATTTTTATTCCTTAATTTTCATAAATAAAGTCTGGGCGATTTTTTAAAGTTTGTCAAATTTTTAAAAAATGTTAGGTTAGTTAACTGTCAAAAATTTTAGGTTATAATTTATTCTATTTCTAAATTTAAAAGACTAAAACAATTAAGTTAAGTGGTAATATCGATCGGTACATTTTAAACTCTTGCATTAACTTATTCATAACGTGGTGCGGTAAACAAAGCTCCTTCTCCCCCGTCCAAGACCGTTTCTTTCGTCCGACATAAATAAAAAATGAACGGGGAAGCTCGCGGAACGCCGGGGCCCCTTGAATTATTGATTTCGCGGTCGTCGGGACGCTCGCTTCCGTTTCCGGAAGGGCTTTCGCCGAGCCCTAGCTCGGCTTTTGCGTTTCCATGACCGCAATACAATCAAACCGAGGATGACGCCCCGAGTCGCGCATAATTGCCCCGGAATTGATGTAACACCGCGGGGTCGCTGCTGCCGGCTCCTCGACGCGTTTCCACCGGGATGCTAATTGAATTTCGGCCGTGATAAGCCTTTTGCAATTTGGACCGTTTCAAGGCGCATTGTATTGGAGGACAAAAGGGACGGAGACTCTCGTCTCGGGTGAAAGGTGTCACAGTTGGATGCCCTGCGAATTCGGACAAGTTAAGTGGGATCTGGTTAGGATTTTCAAGTATGATGTAACATCTTTTTGTGTCTTGATGTGGTCATATTTCGGATTGTGAACATCTTCTTTCCAGCATTCCTTAAAATGTCAAAGTTTAAAAAATTCCCTAGACTTTATTTTTTAAAACTAAGAAATGATTTTTTGGCTAAATATAGATAAAAGTATCTATTTTATGATAAACTTATTAAATTCCTTCCAAGTTTTTCCAAAAAAATTAAAAAAAATAAAATTGACTTTGATTCTAATTTCAATTTTTGGGAAAAAATAAAGTTTAAAAAATTCCCTAGACTTTATTTTTTAAAACTAAGAAATGATTTTTTGCCTAAATATAGATAAAAGTATCTATTTTACGATAAACTTATTAAATTCCTTCCAAGTTTTTCCAAAAAAATTAAAAAAAATAAAATCGACTTTGATTCTAATTTCAATTTTTGGGAAAAAATAAAGTTTAAAAAATTCCCTAGACTTTATTTTTTAAAACTAAGAAATGATTTTTTCCCTAAATATAGATAAAAGTATCTATTTTACGATAAACTTATTAAATTCCTTCCAAGTTTTTCCAAAAAAATTAAAAAAAATAAAATCGACTTTGATTCTAATTTCAATTTTTGGGAAAAATAAAGTTTAAAAAATTCCCTAGACTTTATTTTTTAAAACTAAGAAATGATTTTTTCCCTAAATATAGATAAAAGTATCTATTTTACGATAAACTTATTAAATTCCTTCCAAGTTTTTCCAAAAAAATTTAAAAAAAATAAAATCGACTTTGATTCTAATTTCAATTTTTGGGAAAAAATAAAGTTTAAAAAATTCCCTAGACTTTATTTTTTAAAACTAAGAAATGATTTTTTGCCTAAATATAGATAAAAATATCTATTTTACGATAAACTTATTAAATTCCTTCCAAGTTTTTCCAAAAAAATTTAAAAAAAATAAAATCAACTTTGATTCTAATTTCAATTTTTGGGAAAAAATAAAATTTAAAAAATTCCCTAGACTTTATTTTTTAAAACTAAGAAATGATTTTTTGCCTAAATATAGATAAAAGTATCTATTTTACGATAAACTTATTAAATTCCTTCCAAGTTTTTCCAAAAAAATTAAAAAAAATAAAATCAACTTTGATTCTAATTTCAATTTTTGGGAAAAAATAAAGTTTAAAAAATTCCCTAGACTTTATTTTTTAAAACTAAGAAATGATTTTTTTTCCTAAATATAGATAAAAGTATCTATTTTACGATAAACTTATTAAATTCCTTCCAAGTTTTTCCAAAAAAATTAAAAAAAAAATCAACTTTGATTCTAATTTCAATTTTTGGGAAAAAATAAAGTTTAAAAAAATCCCTAGACTTTATTTTTTAAAACTAAGAAATGATTTTTTGCCTAAATATAGATAAAAGTATCTATTTTACGATAAACTTATTAAATTCCTTCCAAGTTTTTCCAAAAAAATTAAAAAAAAAATCAACTTTGATTCTAATTTCAATTTTTGGGAAAAAATAAAGTTTAAAAAAATCCCTAGACTTTATTTTTTAAAACTAAGAAATGATTTTTTTCCCTAAATATAGATAAAAGTATCTATTTTACGATAAACTTATTAAATTCCTTCCAAGTTTTTCCAAAAAAATTAAAAAAAAAATCAACTTTGATTCTAATTTCAATTTTTGGGAAAAAATAAAGTTTAAAAAATTCCCTAGACTTTATTTTTTAAAACTAAGAAAAGATTTTTTCCCTAAATATAGATAAAAGTATCTATTTTATGATAAACTTATTAAATTCCTTCCAAGTTTTTCCAAAAAAATTAAAAAAAAATAAAATTGACTTTGATTCTAATTTCAATTTTTGGGAAAAAATAAAGTTTAAAAAATTCCCTAGACTTTATTTTTTAAAACTAAGAAATGATTTTTTGCCTAAATATAGATAAAAGTATCTATTTTATGATAAACTTATTAAATTCCTTCCAAGTTTTTCCAAAAAAATTTAAAAAAATAAAATTGACTTTGATTCTAATTTCAATTTTTGGGAAAAAATAAAGTTTAAAAAATTCCCTAGACTTTATTTTTTAAAACTAAGAAATGATTTTTTGCCTAAATGTAGATAAAAGTATCTATTTTACGATAAACTTATTAAATTCCTTCCAAGTTTTTCCAAAAAAATTAAAAAAATAAAATTGACTTTGATTCTAATTTCAATTTTTGGGAAAAAATAAAATTTAAAAAATTCCCTAGACTTTATTTTTTAAAACTAAGAAATGATTTTTTCCCTAAATATAGATAAAAGTATCTATTTTACGATAAACTTATTAAATTCCTTCCAAGTTTTTCCAAAAAAATTAAAAAAATAAAATTGACTTTGATTCTAACTTCAATTTTTGTGAAAAAATAAAGTTTAAAAAATTCCCTAGACTTTATTTATTAAAAGTAAGAAATGATTTTTTCCCTAAATATAGATAAAAGTATCTATTTTATGATAAACTTATTAAATTCCTTCCAAGTTTTTCCAAAAAAATTAAAAAAAATCAACTTTGATTCTAATTTCAATTTTTGGGAAAAAATAAAGTTTAAAAAATTCCCTAGACTTTATTTTTTAAAACTAAGAAATGATTTTTTGCGTAAATATAGATAAAAGTATCTATTTTACGATAAACTTATTAAATTCCTTCCAAATTTTTCCAAAAAAATTAAAAAAAATAAAATTGACTTTGATTCTAATTTCAATTTTTGGGAAAAAATAAAGTTTAAAAAATTCCCTAGACTTTATTTTTTAAAACTAAGAAAAGATTTTTTGCCTAAATATAGATAAAAGTATCTATTTTACGATAAACTTATTAAATTCCTTCCAAATTTTTCCAAAAAAATTTAAAAAAAATCAACTTTGATTCTAATTTCAATTTTTGGGAAAAAATAAAGTTTAAAAAATTCCCTAGACTTTATTTTTTAAAACTAAGAAATGATTTTTTCCCTAAATATAGATAAAAGTATCTATTTTACGATAAACTTATTAAATTCCTTCCAAGTTTTTCCAAAAAAATTAAAAAAAATAAAATTGACTTTGATTCTAATTTCAATTTTTGGAAAAAATAAAGTTTAAGAAATTCCCTAGACTTTATTTTTTAAAACTAAGAAATGATTTTTTCCCTAAATATAGATAAAAGTATCTATTTTACGATAAACTTATTAAATTCCTTCCAAGTTTTTCCAAAAAAATTAAAAAAAATAAAATCAATTTTGATTCTAATTTCAATTTTTGGGAAAAAATAAAGTTTAAAAAATTCCCTAGACTTTATTTTTTAAAACTAAGAAATGATTTTTTACCTAAATATAGATAAAAGTATCTATTTTACGATAAACTTATTAAATTCCTTCCAAGTTTTTTCAAAAAAATTTAAAAAAATAAAATTGACTTTGATTCTAATTTCAATTTTTGGGAAAAAATAAAGTTTAAAAAATTCCCTAGACTTTATTTTTTAAAACTAAGAAATGATTTTTTCCCTAAATATAGATAAAAGTATCTATTTTACGATAAACTTATTAAATTCCTTCCAAATTTTTCCAAGAAAATTAAAAAAAAAATCTATCTGAAGTATCTAAAGAAAGTGCAACGGACTCGTTTTACGTGGGCAGAGGAAGTGCCACTTAAAGAAGCGCCGCGGCGTCGTCGTCTGCGACCAAGAAACCAACGACGACGGAGCACCATCTGCTCCAATTGTCTTCGATGAGTAGCTCCTTGCATAATTGCGGCTTTCCACCTAATCGCATTACGAAACGCGCTTCTCCGGCCGAGCCGCGCTAAATTGAGTTACATCGCTTCGACTAATTGACCGTTTTCCTTCCTTTTGCAGTTTCTGTCCATGATGGAACGTAGCGACGTCGTCAACATGACCCTCAGCAGTCGACAGGTGACGATCTTCGCCCCCATCAACGAGGCTTTTCAGAAGGCTTCGTACGATTCTTCGTTGAACAACGACGATCGTTTGGTTAAGTACCACATGTGTAAGTTAATGCAATTTAACCACTTCGGTACGGACGTCGACTATAGTCGACGGGCACAGACGACTCCACACAGGCGAACGTCGACTATAATCGACGGCTGTGCCAGCGTAAGGACGATGAAAGCCGATTATTGGCGACGTTTCGCGGCCGTCGTCTATAGTCGATGCCCATACCGAAGTGGTTAAATGAGGGGAATTCTCTAGCAATAAGTTTTTGTATAGGTTTTAGATGTCATTTTTGAAACATAGTTTATAAAACATTTATACAAAAAAATTATAAAAGAAAAATAAAATAAAAGGTGTAACTTTTTGAAAATTGATTAAGGAAATTATCTAAACTTACTAAATTTTTTAGAAATTTCTTTAAAAATTTATTAAATTCACAAAAATTTATAAAAATTCATAAAAATTGATAAAAATTCACTAAATTCATAAAAATTCAATTAAAAATTCACTAAATTCATAAAAGTTCCACCAAAGTTACTAAAATTATTTATGATTTCACCAAAAATCTAGAGAATTTTTAAAAGATTATTAAAAATGACTAAAATTGAGAATAAATTCACCAAAAATTGTATTCTTAAAAATTCCACTAAAGTTAGAATAAATTCCTAACAATTCCATCAAAAATGATTAAATTTAAGAAGAATTTTAATAAAAATTTACTAAATTCTTAAAAATTCCACCAAAAAGCTACTAAATTTTTAACAATTCCACCAAAGTTAGCAACATTTTTAACAGTTATACCGAAAATTATTAAAATTAAGAACAATTTCGCTACAAATTTATTAAATTCTTAAAAATTCTACTAAAAATTCACTAAATTCCAAAAAATTCCATCAAGATTTATCTATATTCCTGAATATTCCATCAAAATTGGACTAAATTCTTAACAGTTCAATCAAAAATTGAACACATTTTTAAAAATTCCACCAAAAATGGACTAATTTCCTAAAAATTCCCCCAAAGTTATCAAAATTTTTACCAATTCTATAAAAAATTATTAAAATTAAGAAAAATTTGGACAAAAATTTATTAAATTCTTAAAAATTCCACCAAAAATGTAGTAAATTTTTCAAAATTCTACCAAAAATTGACCAAGTTCCTGAAATTTCCATCAAAAATTGATCAAATTCCTAAAAATTTCACCAAAAATCTATTAGATTATTAAAAATTCCACCAAAAGTTTACTAAATTCCTAAAAATTCCACCTAAATTAGCAAGATTTTTACCAAATTCACCAAAAATTATTAAAATTAAGAACAATTTTTCTAAAAATTTGTTAAATTCTTAAAAATTCGATCAAAAATTTACTAAATTCTTAAAAATTTCATCAAAAATCTACTAAATTCCTAAAAATTCCACCTAAATTAGCAAGATTTTTACCAAATTCACCAAAAATTATTAAAATTAAGAACAATTTTTCTAAAAATTTGTTAAATTCTTAAAAATTCCATCAAAAATTTACTAAATTCTTAAAAATTTCATCAAAAATTTACTAAATTCCTAAAAATTCCACCTAAATTAGCAAGATTTTCACCAAATTCATCAAAAATTATTAAAATTAAAAACAATTTTTCTAAAAATTTGTTAAATTCTTAAGAAGTCCATCAAAAATTTCATCAAAAATTGACAACATTCCTAAAAATTTTACCAAAAATCTACTAAATTTCTAAAAATTCCACCATTGTTGGCAATATTTTTACCAATTCCATCAAAAATTTTTAAAATTAAGAACAACTTTGCTAGAAATTTATTAAATTCTTAAAAATTTCATCAAAAATTTACTAAATTCTTAAAAATTCCATCAAAAGTTGACCAAATTTATAAAAATTCCATAAACGTTTTTCTAAATTCTTAACAATTCAATCAAGAATTGATCAAATTCCTAAAAATTCCTCCAAAAATGGACAAAATTCTAAAAATTCAATCAAAATTTGACAATATTCCTAAAAAATCTACTAAATTCTTAAAATTCCACCAAAAATCTACTAAATTCTTAAAAATTCCACCAAAGTTAACACCGTTTTTACCAATTCCACCAAAGATTTACTAAATTCTTAAAAATTCCATCAACATTTGGCTAAATTCCTAAATATTTCATCAAAATTTGACTAAATTCTTAACTAGTCAATCAAAAATTGACTAAATTCCTAAAAATTCGATCAAAAATGACTAAATTCTTAAAAAATTCCACCACAAATTGACTAAATTCTTAAAAATTTCATCAAAAATCCACTAAATTCTTAAAAATTCCCTCAAAAACGTTCTAAATTTGTAGAAATTCCGGCAAAGTTATCAAAATTCTTAAAAATTCCACCAAATATGAATAAAGTTAAGAACAATTACACCAAAAACTTACTAAGTTCCTAAAAATTCCACCAAAAGCTTTCAAAATTTGTAAAAATTCCACCAAAAATAATTAAAATTAAAAACAATTTTGTTAAAAATTTATTAAATTCTTTAAAATTCCACCAAAAGTTTACTAAATTCTTAAAGATTTCACCAAAAGTTGATTAAATTCCTAAAAATTCCATCAAAATTTAACTAAATTCTTAAGAATTGAATAAAAAATTGGCAAAATTCCAAAAAATTCCACCAAAAATTGTTAAAATTAAGAACAATTTTACCAAAAATTTATTAAATTCTTAAAAATTCCACCAAAAATTTACTAAATTCTTAAAAATTCTATCAAATTTTGAATAAATTCTTAATAATTTAATCAAAAATTTACTAAACTCTTAAAAATTCAATCAAAAATGTACTAAATTCCTAAAAATTCCACCAAAGTTGATAACATTTTTAACATTTAAAACAATTTTGTTAAAAATTTATTAAATTCTTAAAAATTCCATCAAAAATTGATTAAATTCCTAAAAATTCAACCAAGATTTGCCTAAATTCCTGTATATTTCATCAAAATTTGACCAAATTCTTAAAAATTCCATCAAAAATTGACTAAATTCCCATAAATTCCACCAAAAATTTGACAAAATACTTAACAATTTTATTAGAGCTTGACAAAATTCCTAAAAATTCCACCAAAACTCTTCCGAATTTTTAAAAATTCCACCAAGAATGTACTAAATTCTTAAAAATTTCCCAAAAATTGACTAAATTCCTAAAAATTTCATCAAAATTTAACTAAATTCTTGAGAATTCCACCAAAAACCTACTAAATTTTTAAAAATTCCACCAAAAGTGTACTAAATTCTTAAAAATTTCCCAAAAATTGACTAAATTCCTAAACATTTCACTAAAATTTAACTAAATTCTTAACAATTCAATAAAAAAATGACAAAATTCTTAAAAATTCCACCAAAAAGCTACTAAATTCTTAGAAATTCCACCAAAGTTAGCAATATTTTTAACAGTTGTACCGAAAATTATTAAAATTAAGAACAATTTCGCTGCAAATTTATTAAATTCTTAAAAATTCCACTAAAAATTCACTAAATTCCTAAAAGTTCCATCAAGATTTGTCTATATTCCTAAGTATTCCATTAAAATTTGACTAAACTCTTAACAATTCAATCAAAAATTGACCAAATTTTTAAAAATTCCACCAAAAATCTACTAAATTCTTAAAGATTCCACCAAGAATTCACTAAATTCCTAAAAATTTAACGAAATTTATCAAATTTCTACCCGTTCTATTACGAATTATTAAAATTAGGTGATTTTTCACAAAAAAATTATTAAATTCCTAAAAATTTCATCAAAATTTGACCAAATTCCTAAAAATTCCATCAACAATTAGCTAAATTCCTAAAAATTCAATCAAAAATGGACTAAATTCTTAAAAATTCCACAAGGTATGAATAAAATTAATAACAATTCCACTAAAAACTTTCTAAATTCCGAGAAATTTTACCAAAACCTTTCTAAATTTGCAAAAATTCAACCAAAGTTACCAATATTTTGAAAAATTCCACCCACATTTAATCAAATTGAGAACAATTTCACTAAAAATATACTAAATTCCTAAAAATTTCGTCAGAATTTTACTAAATTTCTAAAAATTCCATCAAAAATTGACTAAATTCCTAAAAATTCCATCAAAAATCTACAAAATTCTTAAAAATTCCATCAAAAATCTACTAAATTCCACCAAAAATTTCTTAAATTTTTAAAAATTCCACCAAAACTCTTCCGAATTTTTAAAAATTCCACCAAAAATCTACTAAATTCTTAAAAATTCCACCAAAAACTTCTTAAATTTGTAAAAATTCCACCAAAAACTTACTAAATTCCTAAAAATTCCAGCAAAAACTTTCAAAATTTGTAAAAATTCCACCAAAGCCACCAGAATTTTGAAAAATTCCACCAACAATTAATCAAATTGAGAATAATTTTACTAAATACACACAAAATTCCTAATAATTCCACTAGAAACTTTCTAAATGTTTAAAAAATCCATCAAAAACTTTCCAAATTTGTAAAAATTCCACCAAAGTTACTACAATTTTGAAAAATTTCATCAACAGTTAATCAAATTGAGAATAATTTCATTAAATACATTTAAAAATTTTAAAAATTCCACCAAAAACTTTCCAAATTTGTAAAAATTCCACCAAAGTTATCAGAATTTTTAAAAATTCCACCAAAAATTCATAAAATTAAAAACAATTTCACTGAAAATTCACAAAATTCCTAAAAATTCCACCTAAGATTTACTAAATTTGTAAAAATTCCACCAAAATTACCAGAATTTTGAAAAATTCCACCAACAGTCAATCAAATTGAAAACAATTTCACCAAAAATTCACAAAATTCCTAAAAGTTTTACAAAAAAATTTCTAAATTTGTAAAAATTTCACTAAAGTTACTAAATTTGAAAAAATTCCACAGTAAATATCAGAATATTTTGAAATTCTACCCAAAATTGATAAAATTGAAAATAATTCCATTAAAAATTCACAAAATTCCTAAAAATTCCACTAAAGATTTACAAAATTTGAAAAAATTCTACCAAGGTTATCAAAATTTTTAAAAATTCCACCAAAAATTGATCAAATTGAAAACAATTTCACCAAAAATTCACAAAATTCCTAAAAATTCTACAAGAAAAATTCTAAATTTATAAAAATTTCACCAAAAAGTTATTAAATTTGAAAAAATTCCACAGTAAATATCAGAATTTTTTAAAATTCTACCCAAAATTGATAAAATTGAAAATAATTCCATTAAGAAATTCACTAAATTCCTAAAAATTCCACTAAAGATTTACAAAATTTGAAAAAATTCCACCAAAGTTATCAGAATTTTTTAAAATTCCGCCAAAAATTGATCAAATTGAATACAATTCTACTAAAAATTTACTAAATTCCTAAAAATTCTACTAAAAATTCACTAAATTCCTAAAAATTCTACTAAAAATTCACTAAATTCCTAAAAATTCCTTCAAAGATTTACAAAATTTGAAAAAATTCCACCAAAGTTATCAGAATTTTTTAAAACTCCACCAAAAATTGATCAAATTGAAAACAATTCCACTAAAAATTTACTAAATTCCTAAAAATTCTACTAAAAATTCACTAAATTCCTAAAAATTCCACTAAAAAGTTTTAAAATTTCTAAAAATTCCACCAGTTATCAGAATTTTAAAAATTTCACCAAAAATTGATCAAATTGAAAACAATTCTACTAAAAATTTACTAAATTCCTAAAAATTCTACTAAAAATTCACTAAATTCTTAAAAATTCCTACAAAGATTTACAACATTTGAAAAAATTCCACCAAAGTTATCAGAATTTTTTAAAATTCCGTCAAAAATTGATCAAATTGAAAACAATTCTACTAAAAATTTACTAAATTCCTAAAAATTCTACTAAAAATTCACTAAATTCCTAAAAATTCCTTCAGAGATTTACAAAATTTGAAAAAATTCCACCAAAGTTATCAGAATTTTTTAAAATTCCGCCAAAAATTAATCAAATTGAAAACAATTTCACCAAAAATTCACAAAATTCCTAAGTTTTACAAAAAAATTTCTAAATTTGTAAAAATTTCACTAAAAAGTTACTAAATTTGAAAAAATTCCACAGTAAATATCAGAATTTTTTAAAATTCTACCCAAAATTGATCAAGTTGAAAACAATTCTACTAAAAATTTACTAAATTCCTAAAAATTCCACTAAAAAGTTTTAAAATTTCTAAAAATTCCACCAAAGTTACTAGAATTTTGAAAAACTCCACCGACAGTTCATCAAATTGAGAATAATTTAAGTAAATATGTACAAAATTCCTAAAAATTCCTTCAAAGATTTACAAAATTTGAAAAAATTCCACCAAAGTTATCAGAATTTTTTAAAATTCCGCCAAAAATTGATCAAATTGAATACGATTCTACTAAAAATTTACTAAATTCCTAAAAATTCTACTAAAAATTTACTAAATTCCTAAAAATTCTACTAAAAATTTACTAAATTCCTAAAAATTCTACTAAAAATTTACTAAATTCCTAAAAATTCTACTAAAAATTTACTAAATTCCTAAAAATTCATTAAATTCCTAAAAATTCCACTAAAAAGTTTTAAAATTTTTAAAAATTCCACCAAAGTTATCAGAATTTTGAGAAATTCCACCAACAGTTAATCGAATTGAGAATGATTTCACTAAATACATACAAAATTCCATCAAAATTTTTCTAAATTTGTAAAAATTCCGCCAAAAACTATCCAAATTTGTAAAAATTCCAATAAAGTTACCAGAATTTTGAAAAATTCCACCAACGGTTAATCAAATTGAGAATAATTTCACTAAATATATACAAAATTCCATAAAAAATTTTCTAAATTTATAAAATTCGTTAAAAGTTTGTCTTAATTTGCCAAAAATTCGTCATAGTTCGTGTTAATTTCATAAAATTCGTCAATATTCTTAGAAAATTCGTTTTAATTCGTTAAAAATTCGTCCAAATTCGTTGTAATTTTATTCTATTTGTCTAAATTCAGTAAAAAAGCTTAAAAATTTGCCATATTTCGTATTAATTTGATAAAATTCGTCAACATTCGTAGAAAATTCGTCTTAATTTGTTAAAAATTCGTCAAAATTTTATTCCATTTGTCTAAAATCACTAAAAATTATTAAAATTAAAAACAATTCCACCAAAGATTTACTAAATTCCTAAAGATTCCACCAAAGTTACCAAAATTTCTAAAAATTCCACCAAAATTACTAAATTTTTTTTAATAATTCCACCAAAAACTTGAAAAATTTACTAAAAATTCCACCAAAATCATAAAAAATCCGAAACTTATAAAAAATGTTCGATTAAAATGTTCAATTTTATCATTTAACCATTACCGGTACGGGCGTCGACTATAGTCGACGCTCGGCTGTGAGGGGTCATATGTGGCCGTCGACTATAGTCGACACCTGTACAGAAGTGGTTAAAATAACTGTGATTTTTTTACAATTTACATTTTAGTAAACTTACCAAAAAGAATAAACCAATTGGGATCATCAAACACACACTTAAACTCCGACTTGGAAGGCAACCCACCTTTATGGATAACCCACAAATCCGGAACGTACGAGAACGCAATTTACATAAACAACGCGAGGATTTTACTCGGGCAATCAAACATCCAAGCGAAAAACGCGAGGAATATGGAACAAATTCTCCATAAAATCGACGAAGTTTTAGTTCCAGTCGTAACGAGGAAAAACGCCCCGAACGACCTCTACAGTCCAAACGCTTGGGAATTTATCGAGAATTTCGAATCGTGGATGAACATTAAAACTCACCGAATAAGATTATTTAAGGAACGCATTATTTTGCATAAGAAGCAAGACATTTTTAAAACGGAAGGTGGACATACTTTTTTCATTCCGATTGATGATGGATTTAAAAGTTCGACGGAGTCTTCGGTTGATGGGAAAGTTATCGATGGGCATGTTATTCCTAAAAAGGTTTTGTTTACCTCTCCGACGGAAAAAGGAGAGAATATTGAGACTTTAGCTAACAGCGATAATATTAAGGTGTTTATTTCGTTTTCGGAAGAAACTGAAGGAAAATCAACAATTAGTAAGTGTGTTTTTTGGATATAATTTTCTAAATATTAAAAATTAAAAAAAATTTTTTTAATAAAAAATATTTATAATTAAAAAAGGTATAAATTTTATTAAAAAAATTTTTTTCTATCTACTTTAGTTTTTAAATTATTTGAAATTAAAGTTGAAAAATTCATTTTTGAGGTTATAACTTGTTTTTAGGTTATGTCATCCTTAATAATAAAAATAGAAAAAAATGTTTTAAATAAAAAATGTTTATAATTAAAAAAGGAATAAATTTTATTTAAAAATTTTTTTTGTATCTATTTTAGTTTTTGAATTATTTTCAATTAAAGTTGAAAAATTCATTTTTGAGGTTAGAATTAGTTTTCAGGTTATAACTCCCTTAATATTAAAAATTGAAAAAAATGTTTTAAATAAAAAATGTTTATAATTAAAGAAGGTATAAATTCTATTTGAAAAATTTTTTTCTATCTAAATCGGTTTTTGAATTACTTGAAATTAAAGTTGAAAAATTCATTTTTGAGGTTATAATCAGTTTTTAGGTTATAACTTCCTTAATATTAAAAATTGAAAAAAATGTTTTAAATAAAAAATGTTTATAATTAAAAAAGGTATAAATTTTATTAAAAAAATTTTTTTCTATCTATTTTAGTTTTTGAATTATTTGACATTAAAGTTGAAAAAATCATTTTTGAGGTTATAATTAGTTTCTAGGTTATAACTCCCTTAATATTAAAAATTGAAAAAAATGTTTTAAATAAAAAGTGTTTATAATTAAAAAAGGTATAAATTTTATTCAAAAAATTTTTTTCTATCTATTTTAGTTTTTGAATTATTTAAAGCTAAAGTTGAAAAATTCATTTTTGAGGTTATAACTTGTTTTTGGGTTATAACTCCCTTAATATTAAAAATTGAAAAAAATGTTTTAAATAAAAAATATTTACAATTAAAAAAAGTATAAATTTTATTTGAAAATTTTTTTTCTATCTAATTTGGTTTTTAAATTATTTGAAATTAAAGTTGAAAAATTCATTTTTGAGGTTATAACTAGTTTTTGGGTTATAACTCTCTTAATATTAAAAATTGAAAAAAATGTTTTAAATAAAAAATATTTATAATTAAAAAACGTATAAATTTTATTAAAAAAAATTTTTTCTATCTATTTTAGTTTTTGAATTATTTAAAGGTAAAGTTGAAAAATTCATTTTTGAGGTTATAACTTATTTTTGGGTTATATTCTTTTTAATATTAAAAATTGAAAAAAATGTTTTAAATAAAAAATGTTTATAATTAAAAAAGGTATAAATTGTATTAAAAAAATTTTTTTCTATCTATTTTAGTTTTTGAATTATTTAAAGGTAAAGTTGAAAAATTCATTTTTGAGGTTATAACTTGTTTTTGGGTTATAACTCCCTTAATATTAAAAATTGAAAAAAATTTTTTAAATAAAAAATGTTTATAATTAAAAAAGGTATAAATTTTATTAAAAAAATTTTTTTCTATCTATTTTAGTTTTTGAATTATTTGACATTAAAGTTGAAAAATTCATTTTTGAGGTTATAATTAGTTTCTAGGTTATAACTCCCTTAATATTAAAAATTGAAAAAAATGTTTTAAATAAAAAATGTTTATAATTAAAAAAGGTATAAATTTTATTTGAAAAATTTTTTTCTATCTATTTTAGTTTTTGAATTATTTGACATTAAAGTTGAAAAATTCATTTTTGAGGTTATAATTAGTTTTTAGGTTATATCTCCCTTAATATTAAAAATTGAAAAAAATGTTTTAAATAAAAAATGTTTATAATTAAAAAAGGTATAAATTTTATTTGAAAAAATTTTTTCTATCTCACTCGGTTCTTGAACAATTTGGAATTAAAAGTGAAAAATTGACATTTGAGGTTATAATCAAATTTTAATCTATAGCTCATTTAATATTAAAAATTCAAAAAATTGATTATAACAAAAAATATTTAGAATAAAATCATCTACAAGTTTTATCTAAAAAATTTTTTTCTATCTCACTCGGTTTTTGAACAATTTGAAATTAAATGTGAAAAATTGACATTTGAGGTTATAATCAAATTTTTATCAATAGCTCGTTTAATATTAAAAATTCAAAAAATTTCTTATAACAAAAAATATTTAGAATAAAATTATCTACAAGTTTTATCTAAAAGATTCTTTTCTATCTCACCCGGTTTTTGAGCAATTTGGAATTAAAAGTGAAAAATTGACATTTGAGGTTATAATCAAATTTTTATCAATAGCTCGTTTAATATTAAAAATTCAAAAAATTTCTTAAAACAAAAAATATTTAAAATAAAATCATCTACAAGTTTTATCTAAAAAATTTTTTTCTATCTCACTCGGTTTTTGAACTATTTGGAATTAAAAGTGAAAAATTGACATTTGAGGTTATAATCAAATTTTTATCAATAGCTCGTTTAATATTAAAAATTCAAAAAATTTTTTATAACAAAAAATATTTAGAATAAAATCATCTATAAATTTTATCTAAAAATTTTTTTTCTATCTCACTCGGTTTTTGAACTATTTGGAATTAAAAGTGAAAAATTGACATTTGAGGTTATAATCAAATTTTTATCAATAGCTTGTTTAATATTAAAAATTCAAAAAATTTTTTATAACAAAAAATATTTAGAATAAAATCGTCTACAAGTTTTATCTAAAAATTTTTTTTCTATCTCACTCGGTTTTTGAACTATTTGAAATTAAAAGTGAAAAATTGACATTTGAGGTTATAATCAAATTTTAATCTATAGCTCGTTTAATATAAAAAATTCAAAAAATTTCTTATAACAAAAAATATTTAGAATGAAATCATCTACAAGTTTCATCTAAAAAATTTTTTTCTATCTCACCCGGTTTTTGAACTATTTGAAATTAAAAGTGAAAAATTGACATTTGAGGTTATAATCAAATCTTAATCTATAGCTCGTTTAATATTAAAAATTCAAAAAATTTTTTATAACGAAAAATATTGAGAATAAAATCTTCTACAAGTTTTATCTAAAAGATTTTTTTCTATCTCACTCGGTTTTTGAACCATTTGGAATTAAAAGTGAAAAATTGACATTTGAGGTTATAATCAAATTTTTATCAATAGCTCGTTTAATATTAAAAATTCAAAAAATTTCTTATAACAGAAAATATTTAGAATAAAACAATCTACAAATTTTATCTAAAAAATTTTTTTCTATCTCACTCGGTTTTTGAACAATTTGGAATTAAAGGTGAAAAATTGACATTTGAGGTTATAATCAAATTTTTATCAATAGCTCGTTTAATATTAAAAATTCAAAAAATTTCTTTTAACAGAAAATATTTAGAATAAAATCGTCTACAAGTTTTATCCAAAAATTTTTTTTCTATCTCACTCGGTTTTTGAACTATTTGGAATTAAAGGTGAAAAATTGACATTTGAGGTTATAATCAAATTCTAATCTATAGCTCGTTTAATATTAAAAATTCAAAAAATTTCTTATAACAAAAAATATTTAGAATAAAATAATCTACAAGTTTTATCTAAAAAATTTTTTTCTATCTCACTCGGTTTTTGCACAATTTGGAATTAAAAGTGAAAAATTGACATTTGAGGTTATAATCAAATTTTAATCAATAGCTCGTTTAATATTAAAAATTCAAAAAATTTTTTGTAACAAAAAATATTTAGAATAAAATCGTCTACAAGTTTTATCTAAAAAATTTTTTTCTATCTCACGCGGTTTTTGAACTATTTGGAATTAAAAGTGAAAAATTGACATTTGAGGTTATAATCAAATTTTTAACAATAGCTTATTTAATATTAAAAATTCAAAAAAATTGATTATAACAAAAAATATTTAGAATAAAATCGTCTACAAATTTTATCTAAAAAATTTTTTTCCATCTCACCCGGTTTTTGAACAATTTGACATTAAAAGTGAAAAATTGACATTTGAGGTTATAATCAAACTTTTATCAATAGTTCGTTTAATATTAAAAATTCAAAAAATTTTTATAACAAAAAATATTTAGAATAAAATAATCTACAAATTTTATCTAAAAAATTTTTTTCTATCTCACTCGGCTTTTGAACAATTTGGAATTAAAAGTGAAAAAGTGACATTTGAGGTTATAATCAAATTTTAATCTATAGCTCGTTTAATATTAAAAATTCAAAAAATTTTTTATAACAAAAAATATTTAGAGTAAAATAATCTACAAGTTTTATCTAAAAAATTTTTTTCTTTCTCATTCGGTTTTTGAACTATTTGGAATTAAAGGTGAAAAATTGACATTTGAGGTTATAATCAAATTTTTATCAATAGCTCGTTTAATATTAAAAATTTAAAAAAGTTTCTTATAACAAAAAATATTTAGAATAGAATCATCTACAAGTTTTATCTAAAAAATTTTTTTCTATCTCACTCGGTTTTTGAACAATTTGAAATTAAAGGTGAAAAATTGACATTTGAGGTTATAATCAAATTTTTATCAATAGCTCGTTTAATATTAAAAATTCAAAAAATTTCTTATAACAAAAAATATTTAGAATAAAATCATCTACAAATTTTATCTAAAAAATTTTTTTCTATCTCACTCGGTTTTTGAACTATTTCGAATTAAAGGTGAAAAATTGACATTTGAGGTTATAATCAAATTTTTATCAATAGCTCGTTTAATATTAAAAATTCAAAAAATTTCTTATAACAAAAAATATTTAGAATAAAATCGTCTACAAGTTTTATCTAAAAAATTTTTTTCTATCTCACCCGGTTTTTGAACTATTTGGAATTAAAGGTGAAAAATTGACATTTGAGGTTATAATCAAATTTTTATCAATAGCTCGTTTAATATTAAAAATTCAAAAAATTTCTTATAACAAAAAATATTTAGAATAAAATCATCTACAAGTTTTATCTAAAAATTTTTTTTCTATCTCAGTCGGTTTTGGAACAATTTGGCATTAAAAGTGAAAAATTGACATTTGAGGTTATAATCAAATTTTTAACTATAGCTCGTTTAATATTAAAAATTCAAAAAATTTCTTATAACAAAAAATATTTAGAATAAAATTATCTACAAATTTTATCTAAAAAATTTTTTTCTATCTATTTTAGTTTTTGAATTATTTAAAGATAAAGTTGAAAAATTCATTTTTGAAGTTATAATTCGTTTTTGTGATTTTTTTTCTTAGTTAATGTGAAAAGTCACACACTTTACGGCGATAAAAAGGGGGTGGTGATAGCCACGATAAAAGAAGCCAACATCCCCGTAAGAAACGGAGTCGTTCATCTGATTCACAAGCCGTTGATGGTCGTCGATCAAACGGTTAAACAATTTTTAGAGGTAAGATTCGAATTTAGTCAAATAAAAATTCCATTTTTTAGAAAGCTTTAAATCGCTTTAAAATTAAGCTAATTTTTTCCATCGATTAATTCTCGGCAGATGGTTAACTTTGTAAAATTTGATTTTAAAACGAAAAGTATTTCCAAAGTATTTTTCTATTTTGTATTCAAAGTATTTTTGTATTCAAAGTATTTTTGTAAGAAAAGTATTTTTGTAAGAAAAGTACCTTTGCAAGAAAAGTATTTTTGTAACGTTTTTATTTTTCCGGATCTCCTCTCTATTTAACATGGGACTGTTGCGTCTGGTAGTTGAACAAGGTAACGAAATTTTTGTCCTGAAACTAACCCTTTTATAGCAACTACACACTGTTTAATTAAATTTAATTAAATTAAATTAAATTAAATTTAACCACACAAAAAAAAATAAAAATATTTCTTTAAAAAACTAACCTTTTTTAGGCACAATTTGAGTTCAATTTCTTTTACCAAATAATACACAACTTTCACTTATCTTACACACAGATTGTGTTCCTTGTTTTTTGCATGCCGTTGTACATATTAAATCGTTGTTGAGAATGTAGGATTATTTTTTTGGATTTTTTATTGTGATATTTTTGTTAACCACTTCGGTACGGACGTCGACTATAGTCGACACAGCATATGGGGTCATAGATACCCCCCATACAGCCGAATGTCGACTATAGTCGACGGTTATACCAGCGTGCGAACGATGAAAGCCGGTTCTTAACGACGTTTTGCGGCCGTCGACTATAGTCGACGTTCATATCAAAGTGGTTAAAAAAGGTATATATTATTTATGGACGAAGTGGATACAAGTTAAGTTGTATACAAAAAATTAAAAAAATTTCCAAAGACAAGGAAAATTTTTCACCTAACCTAAAATTTTTACCATTTTTTAAAAAATCCCCATTTTAAGAGTTTATTTATAAAAATTAAGGAAAGATTTTTGAACTGGATGTAAATTAAAATGTCTAGTTTTAATTAAAACAGAGGGATTTTTCCTAAGTTGGGTAAAAAAAATTAAAAAAATTTCCAAACACAAGGAAAAATTTTTCACCTAACCTAAAATTTTGACCATTTTTTAAAAAATCCCCATTTTAAGAGTTTATTTATAAAAATTAAGGAAAGATTTTTGAACTGGATGTAAATTAAAATGTCTAGTTTTAATTAAAACAAAGGGATTTTTCCTAAGTTGTATACAAAAAATTAAAAAAATTCCCAAAGACAAGGAAAATTTTTCACCTAACCTAAAATTTTGACCATTTTAAAAAAAATCTCCAAGAGTTTATTTACAGGAATTAAGGAAAGACTTTTGAACTAGATGTAAATTAAAATGTCTAGTTTTAATTAAAACAGAGGGATTTTTCCTAAGTTGTGTACAAAAAATTAAAAAAATTTCCAAAGACAAGGAAAATTTTTCACCTAACCTAAAATTTTGATCATTTTTAAAAAATCCCCAAGAGTTTATTTATAAAAATTAAGGAAAGATTTTTGAACTGGATGTAAATTAAAATGTCTAGTTTTAATTAAAACAGAGGGATTTTTCCTAAGTTGTATACAAAAAATTAAAAAAATTTCCAAAGACAAGGAAAATTTTTCACCTAACCTAAAATTTTGACCATTTTTTAAAAAATCCCCAAGAGTTTATTTATAGGAATTAAGGAAAAATTTTTGAACTGGATGTAAATTAAAATGTCTAGTTTTAATTAAAACAGAGGGATTTTTCCTAAGTTGGGTAAAAAAAATTAAAAAAATTTCCAAAGACAAGGAAAATTTTTCACCTAACCTAAAATTTTGACCATTTTTTAAAAAATCCCCAAGAGTTTATTTATGAAAATTTTACAAAATTTTTTTAAAAGAAGGATAAACTAAAATATTCTTTTTAAAATAACACAAAAAAATCTAAACGTTAAATAATAAAAATTTTGAGTTAGAAATTTTTTTTTAAACCTCTACAAAATTTGACATTTCTAACCTCTAAAAAATTGGTCAATTTTAAACACTCCCTACGACTTTATTTATGGAAATTTTACAAAAATTTTTTAAAAGAAGGATAAACTAAAATGTTCTTTTTAAAATAACACAAAAAAATCTAAACGTTAAATAATGAAAATTTTGAGTTAGAAATTTTTTTCTAAACCTCTACAAAATTTGACATTTCTAACCTCTAAAAAATTGGTCAATTTTAAACACTCCCTACGACTTTATTTTTAGAAATTTTACAAAAATTTTTTAAAAGAAGGATAAAAAAATATCCTTTTTAAAATAACACAAAAAAATCTAAACGTTAAATAATGAAAATTTTGAGTTAGAAATTTTTTTCTAAGCCTCTACAAAATTTGACATTTCTAACCTCTAAAAAATTGGTCAATTTTAAACACTCCCTACGACTTTATTTATGGAAATTTTACAAAAATTTTTTAAAAGACGGATAAAAAAATGTTCTTTTTAAAATAACACATAAAAATCTAAACGTTAAATAATGAAAATTTTGAGTTAGAAATTTTTTTTTTAAATTGACTTATTTTTTAAAGGTTAGGTTAAAAACATCAAAATTTTTTTTTACCAACTTTGGGAATTTTTTTAATTTTTTTGGTAAAACTTGGAAGAAATCCGTCTTTTTTAATTAAATTTACAATATTTTAACTTTCAATTTCCAAAAAATCATTTCTTAGATATTAAAAATAAACTCTTGGGGACTTTTTAAAGTTGACTTATTTTTTTAAGGTTAGGTTAAAAATCATCAAAATTTTTTTTCACCAACTTTGGGAATTTTTTTAATTTTTTTGGTAAAACTTGGAAAAAATCCGTCTTTTTTAATTAAATTTACAATATTTTAACTTTCAATTTCCAAAAAATCATTTCTTAGATATTAAAAATAAACTCTTGGCGATTTTTTAAAGTTGACTTATTTTTTTAAGGTTAGGTTAAAAAACATCAAAATTTTTTTTTACCAACTTTGGGAATTTTTTTAATTTTTTTTGTAAAACTTGGAAAAAATCCGTCTTTTTTAATTAAATTTACAATATTTTAACTTTCAATTTCCAAAAAATCATTTCTTAGATGTTAAAAATAAACTCTTGGGGATTTTTTAAAGTTGACTTATTTTTTTAAGGTTAGGTTAAAAAACATCAACATTTTTTTTTACCAACTTTGGGAATTTTTTTTAATTTTTTTGGTAAAACTTGGAAAAAATCCGTCTTTTTTAATTAAATTTACAATATTTTATCTTTCAATTTCCAAAAAATCATTTCTTAGATGTTAAAAATAAATTCTTGGGGATTTTTTAAAGTTGACTTATTTTTTTAAGGTTAGGTTAAAAAACATCAAAATTTTTTTTTACCAACTTTGGGAATTTTTTTAATTTTTTTGGTAAAACTTGGAAGAAATCCGTCTTTTTTAATTAAATTTACAATATTTTATCTTTCAATTTCCAAAAAATCATTTCTTAGATATTAAAAATAAACTCTTGGGGATTTTTTAAAGTTGGGTTATTTTTTTAAGGTTAGGTTAAAAAACATCAAAATTTTTTTTTACCAACTTTGGGAATTTTTTTAATTTTTTTGGTAAAACTTGGAAAAAATCCGTCTTGTTTAATTAAATTTACAATATTTTAACTTTCAATTTCCAAAAAATCATTTCTTAGATATTAAAAATAAACTCTTGGGGATTTTTTAAAGTTGACTTATTTTTTTAAGGTTAGGTTAAAAAACATCAAAATTTTTTTTTAACCAACTTTGGGAATTTTTTTAATTTTTTTGGTAAAACTTGAAAGAAATCCGTCTTTTTTAATTAAATTTACAATATTTTAACTTTCAATTTCCAAAAAATCATTTCTTAGATATTAAAAATATACTCTTGGGGATTTTTTAAAGTTGACTTATTTTTTTAAGGTTAGGTTAAAAAACATGAAAATTTTTTTTTACCAACTTTGGGAATTTTTTTAATTTTTTTGGTAAGACTTGGAAAAAATCCGTCTTTTTTAATTAAATTTACAATATTTTAACTTTCAATTTCCAAAAAATCATTTCTTAGATATTAAAAATAAACTCTTGGGGATTTTTTAAAGTTGTCTTATTTTTTTAAAGTTGACTTATTTTTTTAAAGTTAGTTAATTTTTTTTTGTATTCACTTCTACCATAAATATAAAAATGCATGACACTATTTTATTTTTATTTTATTTTTTCTTTACTTTAGGAGTAAATTTTAATATAAATTTTAAAGAAAAATAATTTTTATTATTTAATAGGAAAAAGAAGACGGCCCCTTAAATAAATTCTGTCAAGAAATCTTCGATTTAGACACCTTGGGAAAAGAATTCATGAACGTAATCGAACGATCCAAACAAATCACTTTATTCGCTCCCACAAACGCCGCTTGGGACGAAAGCAACCTCCAAAATCTACTTAAAGACCGATCGAAAATCAAAGAAGTACTCACGATGCACCTAATACCCGACGAAGCCGTTTACATCGATAGAATCGTCGACAAACAAGTCGTACAAAAAGGAACTTACAACAGAAAGAAGAATCTATTTTTCTCCGTCATTCCAAATAACCACAACCAAAGTATTATGGTTGAAGGAGGAGGAGTTATGGCTAACATCATCGAACCGGATATCGCGGCTAGTAATGGTGTTATTCACGTCATCGATAGGGTTTTAGGGTTACCTTATACTACGATATATGATAAATTAAAATACGACGCTACTTTAAAGTAAGTTTTGAAAAATCTTCCTTGTCTTTGGGAATTTTTTTAATTTTTTTTACCCAACTTAGAAAAAATCCCCCTGTTTTAATTAAAACTAGACATTTTAATTTACACTCAGTTCAAAAATCTTTCCTCAATTCCTATAAATAAACTTGGGGATTTTTAAAAAATGGCTAAAATTTTAGGTTAGGTGAAAAATTTTCCTTGTCTTTGGAAATTTTTTTAATTTTTTGTATACAACTTAGGAAAAATCCCCCTGTTTTAATTAAAACTAGACATTTTAATTTACATCCAGTTCAAAAATCTTTCCTTAATTCCTATAAATAAACTCTTGGGGATTTTTTAAAAAATGGTCAAAATTTTAGGTTAAGTGAAAAATCTTCCTTGTGTTTGGGAATTTTTTTAATTTTTTGTACACACCTTAGGAAAAATCCCCCTGTTTTAATTAAAACTAGACATTTTAATTTACATCCAATTCAAAAATCTTTCCTTAATTTCTATAAATAAACTCTTGGGGATTTTTTAAAAAATGGTCAAAATTTTAGGTTAGGTGAAAAATTTTCCTAGTCTTTGGGATTTTTTTTAATTTTTTTTTACCCAACTTAGGAAAAATCCCTCTGTTTTAATTAAAACTAGACATTTTAATTTACATCTAGTTCAAAAATCTTTCCTTAATTCCTATAAATAAACTCTTGGGGATTTTTTAAAAAATGGTCAAAATTTTAGGTTAGGTGAAAAATCTTCCTTGTCTTTGGAAATTTTTTTAATTTTTTGTATACAACTTAGGAAAAATCCCTCTGTTTTAATTAAAACTAGACATTTTAATTTACATCTAGCTCAAAAATCTTTCCTTAATTTTTATAAATAAACTCTTGGGGATTTTTTAAAAATGGATAAGACTTTAGATTAGATGAAAAATCTTCATTTTTGGGAATTTTTTAAAAAAAATTTATAAGACTTAGGAAAAATCCGTCTATTTTAATTAAAACTAGATATTTTAATTTACATTTATTTCAAAAATTTTTCATTAATTAATAATTCCACCAAAGTTAAAATAAATTAGTAACAATTCCATCAAAAATGATTAAATTTAAGAAGAATTTTAATAAAAATTTACTAAATTCTTAAAAATTTCACTAAAAAGTTACTAAACTTGAAAAAATTCCACCAAAAATATACTAAATTCCTAAAAATTCTACCAAAGTTGGTAACATTTTTAACAATTCCATCAAAAATTATTAAAATTAAGAACAATTTTGTTAAAAATTTACTAAATTCTTAAAAATTCCATCAAAAAATTACTAAATTCTCAAAAGTTCCATCAAAAATTGTCCTAACTTCTAAAAATTCCATCAAAAATTTACTAAATTCTTAAAAATTCCCTCAAAAATCGTTCAAATTTCTAAAAATTCCATCAAAAATTTTCTAAATTCTTAACAATTTGATCAAAAATTGACAAAATTCCCAAAAATTCTACCAAAAATTGACCAAATTCCTAAAAATTCTATCAAAATTTGACTAAATTCTTAAAAATTCAATCAAAAATTGACAAAATCTTCAAAAAATCTACTAAATCCTTAAAAATTTCACAAAAAATCTACTAAATTCTTAAAAATTCCATCAAAATTTGAATAAATTCCGAAAAATTCCATTAAAATTTGACTAAATTCTTAAAGATTCAATCAAGAATTGACAAAATTTCCAAGAAATCTACTAAATTCTTAAAAATTCCACCAAAAATTTAATAAATTCTTTAAAATTCCATAAAAATTTGAATAAATTCCGAAAAATTCCATTAAAATTTAACTAAATTCTTAAAAATTCAATCAAGAATTGACAAAATTTCCAAAAAATCTACTAAGTTCTTAAAAATTCCACCAAAAGTTTACTAAATTCTTAAAAATTCCATCAAAATTTGAATAAATTCCGAAAAATTCCATTAACATTTGACTAAATTCTTAAAAATTCAATCAAGAATTGACAAAATTTCCAAAAAATCTACTAAATTCTTAAAAATTCCACCAAAAATTTACTAAATTCTTTAAAATTCCGTCAAAATTTGAATAAATTCCGAAAAATTCCATTAAAATTTGACTAAATTCTTAAAAATTCAATCAAGAATTGACAAAATTTCCAAAAAATCTATTAAATTCTTAAAAATTCCACCAAAAATTTACTAAATTCTTAAAAATTCCATCAAAATTTGAATAAATTCCGAAGAATTCCATTAAAATTTGACTAAATTCTTAAAAATTCAATCAAGAATTGACAAAATTTCCAAAAAATCTACTAAATTTTTAAAAATTCCACCAAAAATTTACTAAATTCTTTAAAATTCCATGAAAATTTGAATAAATTCTAAAAAATTCCATTAAAGTTTGACTAAATTCTCAAAAATTCAATCAAGAATTGACAGAATTTCCAAAAAATCTACTAAATTCTTAGAAATTCCACCAAAAATTTACTAAATTCTTTAAAATTCCATAAAAACTTGAATAAATTCCGAAAAATTCCATTAAAATTTGACTAAATTCTTAAAAATTCAATCAAGAACTGACAAAATTTCCAAAAAATCTACTAAATTCTTAAAAAATTCACAAAAAATCTACTAAATTCTTAAAAATTCCATCAAAATTTGAATAAATTCCGAAAAATTCCATTAAAATTTGACTAAATTCTAAAAAATTCAGTCAAGAATTGACAATATTTCCAAAAAATCTACTAAATTCTTAAAAATTCCACCAAAAATTTACTATATTCTTAAAAATTCCATCAAAATTTGAATAAATTCCGAAAAATTCCATTAAAATTTGACAAAATTCTTAAAAATTCAATCAAGAATTGACAAAATTTCCAAAAAATCTACTAAATTCTTAAAAATTCCACCAAAAATTTACTAAATTCTTAAAAATTCAATCAAGAATTGACAAAATTTCCAAGAAATCTACTAAATTCTTAAAAATTCCACCAAAAGTTTACTAAATTCTTTAAAATTCCATCACAATTGGAATAAATTCCGAAAAATTCCATTAAAATTTGACTAAATTCTTAAAAATTCAATTAAGAATTGACAAAATTTCCAAAAAATCTACTAAATTCTTAAAAATTCCACCAAGAATTTACTAAATTCTTTAAAATTCCATCAAAATTTGAATAAATTCCGAAAAATTCCATTAAAATTTGACTAAATTCTTAAAAATTCAATCAAGAATTAACAAAATTTCCAAAAAATCTACTAAATTCTTAAAAATTCCACCAAAAATTTACTAAATTCTTAAGAATTCCATCAAAATTTGAATAAATTCTGAAAAATTCCATTAAAATTTGACTAAATTCTTAAAAATTCAATCAAGAATTGACAAAATTTTCAAAAAATCTACTAAATTCTTAAATATTCCACCAAAAATTTACTAAATTCTTAAGAATTCCATCAAAATTTGAATAAATTCCGAAAAATTCCATTAAAATTTGACTAAATTCTTAAAAATTCAATCAAGAATTCACAAAATTTCCAAAAAATCTACTAAGTTCTTAAAAATTCCACCAAAAGTTTACTAAATTCTTTAAAATTCCATCAAAATTTGAATAAAATTCCGAAAAATTCCATTAAAATTTAACTAAATTCTTAAAAATTCAATCAAGAATTGATAAAATTTCTAAAAAATCTACTAAATTCTTAAAAATTCCACCAAAAATTTACTAAATTCTTTGAAATTCCATCAAAATTTGAATAAATTCCGAAAAATTCCATTGAAATTTGACTAAATTCTTAAAAATTCAATCAAGAATTGACAAAATTTCCAAAAAATCTACTAAATTCTTAAAAATTCCACCAAAAATTTACTAAATTCTTAAAAATTCCATCAAAATTTGAATAAATTCCGAAAAGTTCCATTAAGATTTGACTAAATTCTTAAAAATTCAATCAAGAATTGACAAAATTTCCAAAAAATCTTCTAAATTCTTAAAAATTCCACCAAGAATTTACTAAATTCTTTAAAATTCCATCAAAATTTGAATAAATTCCGAAAAATTCCACTAAAATTTGACTAAATTCTTAAAAATTCAATCAAGAATTGACAAAATTTCCAAAAAATCTACTAAATTCTTAAAAATTCCATCAAAATTTGAATAAATTCCGAAAAATTCTATTAAAATTTGACTAAATTCTTAAAAGTTCAATCAAGAATTGACAAAATTTCCAAAAAATCTTCTAAATTCTTAAAAATTCCACCAAGAATTTACTAAATTCTTTAAAATTCCATCAAAATTTGAATAAATTCCGAAAAATTCCACTAAAATTTGACTAAATTCTTAAAAATTCAATCAAGAATTGACAAAATTTTCAAAAAATCTACTAAATTTTTAAAGATTCCACCAAAAATTTACTAAATTCTTTAAAATTCCATCAAGAATTTACCAAATTTTTAAAAATTCTACCAAAGTTAGTAACATTTTTACCAATTTCATCAAAAATTATTAAAATTAAGAATAATTTTGTTAAAAATTTATTAAATTCTCAAAAATTCCACCAAAAATTTATTACATTTTTAAAAATTCTACCAAAATTACTAGAATTTAGAAAAATTCCACCAACAGTTAATCAAATCGAGAATGATTTCATTATATACATACAAAATTAATAAAAATTCCATCAAAAATTTACTAAATTTGAAAAAAATTCCACTAAAGATATCAGAATTTTTTAAAATTCCACCAAAAATTAATTAAATTAAAAACAATTCTACAAAAAACTTAGTAAATTCCAAAAAATTCCACCAAAAACTTTCTAAATTTGTAAAAATTCCATCAAAATTACCAGAATTTTGAAAAATTCCACCAAAGTTACCAGAATTTTGAAAAATTCCACCAACAGCTAATCAAATTGAGAATAATTTCACTAAATACAAAATTTCACCAAAAATTTTCTAAATTTGTAAAAACTCCACCAAAAACTTTCCAAATTTGTAAAAATTCCACCAAAGTTACCAGAATTTTGAAAAATTCCATCAACAATTAATCAAATTAAAACTAGACATCTAAATTTACATTCAATTCAAAAATCTTTCCTTAATTCCTATAAATAAACTCTTGGGGATTTTTTAAAAAATGGTCAAAATTTTAGGTTAGGTGAAAAATTTTCCTTGTCTTCGGAAATTTTTTTAATTTTTTTTACCCAACTTAGGAAAAATCCCTCTGTTTTAGTTAAAACTAGACATTTTAATTTACATCCAGTTCAAAAATCTTTCCTTAATTCCTATAAATAAACTCTTAAAATGGGGATTTTTTAAAAAATGGTCAAAATTTTAGGTTAGGTGAAAAATTTTCCTTGTCTTTGGGAATTTTTTTAATTTTTTTTACCCAACTTAGGAAAAATCCCTCTGTTTTAATTAAAACTAGACATTTTAATTTACATCCAGTTCAAAAATCTTTCCTTAATTCCTATAAATAAACTCTTAAAATGGGGATTTTTTAAAAAATGGTCAAAATTTTAGGTTAGGTGAAAAATTTTCCTTGTCTTTGGAAATTTTTTTTAATTTTTTTTACCCAACTTAGGAAAAATCCCTCTGTTTTAATTAAAACTAGACATTTTAATTTACATCCAGTTCAAAAATCTTTCCTTAATTTTTATAAATAAACTCTTAAAATGGGGATTTTTTAAAAAATGGTCAAAATTTTAGGTTAGGTGAAAAATTTTCCTTGTCTTTGGGAATTTTTTTAATTTTTTTTACCCAACTTAGGAAAAATCCCTCTGTTTTAATTAAAACTAGACATTTTAATTTACATCCAGTTCAAAAATCTTTCCTCAATTCCTATAAATAAACTCTTGGGGATTTTTTAAAAAATGGTTAAAATTTTAGGTTAGGTGAAAAATTTTCCTTGTCTTTGGAAATTTTTTTAATTTTTTGTACACAACTTAGGAAAAATCCCCCAGTTTTAATTAAAACTAGACATTTTAATTTACATCCAGTTCAAAAATCTTTCCTCAATTCCTATAAATAAACTCTTGGGGATTTTTTAAAAAATGGTCAAAATTTTAGGTTAGGTGAAAAATTTTCCTTGTCTTTGGAATTTTTTTTAATTTTTTTGCCCAACATAGGAAAAATCCCTCGGTTTTAATTAAAACTAGACATTTTAATTTACATCCAGTTCAAAAATCTTTCCTCAATTCCTATAAATAAACTCTTGGGGATTTTTTAAAAATGGATAAGACTTTAGATTAGATGAAAAATCTTCATTTTTGGGAATTTTTTTAAAAAATTTTATAGGACTTAGGAAAAATCCGTCTATTTTAATTAAAACTAGATATTTTAATTTACATTTATTTCAAAAATTTTTCATTAATTAATAATTCCACCAAAGTTAAAATAAATTGGTAACAATTCCATCAAAAATGATTAAATTTAAGAAGAATTTTAATAAAAATTTACTAAATTCTTAAAAATTTCACTAAAAAGTTACTAAACTTGAAAAAATTCCACCAAAAATATACTAAATTCCTAAAAATTCCACCAAAGTTGGTAACATTTTTAACAATTCCACCAAAAATTATTAAAATTAAGAATAATTTTGTTAAGAATTTACTAAATTCTTAAAAATTCCATCAAAAAATTACTAAATTCTTAAAAGTTCCATCAAAAATTGTCCTAACTTCTAAAAATTCCATCAAAAATTTACTAAATTCTTAAAAATTCCATCAAAAATCGTTCAAATTTCTAAAAATTCCATAAAAAATTTTCTAAATTCTTAACAATTTGATCAAAAATTGACAAAATTCCCAAAAATTCTACCAAAAATTGACCAAATTCCTAAAAATTCTATCAAAATTTGACTAAATTCTTAAAAATTCAATCAAGAATTGACAAATATTCTAAAAAATCCACTAAATTCTTAGAAATTCTACCAAAAATTTACTAAATTCTTAAAAATTCCATCAAAATTTGAATAAATTCCGAAAAATTCCATTAAAATTTGACTAAATTCTTAAAAATTCAATCAAGAATTCACAAAATTTCCAAAAAATTTACTAAATTCTTAAAAATTCCACCAAAAATTTAATAAATTCTTTAAAATTCCATCAAAATTTGAATAAATTCTGAAAGATTCCATTAAAATTTAACTAAATTCTTAAAAATTCAATCAAGAATTGACAAAATTTCTAAAAAATCTACTAAATTCTTAAAAATTCCACCAAAAATTTACTAAATTCTTAAGAATTCCATCAAAATTTGAATAAATTCCGAAAAATTCCATTAAAATTTGACTAAATTCTTAAAAATTCAATCAAGAATTGACAAAATTTCCAAAAAATCTACTAAATTCTTAGAAATTGCACCAAAAATTTACTAAATTCTTAAAAATTCCATCAAAATTTGAATAAATTCCGAAAAATTCCATTAAAATTTGACTAAATTCTTAAAAATTCAATCAAGAATTGACAAAATTTCCAAAAAAATCTACTAAATTCTTAAAAATTCCACCAAAAATTTACTAAATTCTTAAAAATTCCATCAAAATTTGAATAAATTCCGAAAAATTCCATCAAAATTTGACTAAATTCTTAAAAATTCAATCAAGAATTGACAAAATTTCCAAAAAATCTACTAAATTCTTAAAAATTCCACCAAAAATTTACTAAATTCTTAAAAATTCCATCAAAATTTGAATAAATTCTGAAAAATTCCATTAAAATTTGACTAAATTCTTAAAAATTCAATCAAGAATTGACAAAATTTTCAAAAAATCTACTAAATTCTTAAAAATTCCACCAAAAATTTACTAAATTCTTAAGAATTCCATCAAAATTTGAATAAATTCCGAAAAATTCCATTAAAGTTTGACTAATTTCTTAAAAATTCAATCAAGAATTGACAAAATTTCCAAAAAATCTACTAAATTCTTAAAAATTCCACCAAAAATTTACTAAATTCTTAAAAATTCCATCAAAATTTGAATAAATTCCGAAAGATTCTATCAAAATTTGACTAAATTCTTAAAAATTCAATCAAGAATTGACAAAATTTCCAAAAAATCTACTAAATTCTTAAAAATTCCACCAAAAATTTACTAAATTCTTAAGAATTCCATCAAAATTTGAATAAATTCTGAAAAATTCCATTAAAATTTGACTAAATTCTTAAAAATTCAATCAAGAATTGACAAAATTTTCAAAAAATCTACTAAATTCTTAAAAATTCAATCAAGAATTGACAAAATTTTCAAAAAATCTACTAAATTCTTAAAAATTCCACCAAAAATTTACTAAATTCTTAAGAATTCCATCAAAATTTGAATAAATTCCGAAAAATTCCATTAAAGTTTGACTAATTTCTTAAAAATTCAATCAAGAATTGACAAAATTTCCAAAAAATCTACTAAATTCTTAAAAATTCCACCAAAAATTTACTAAATTCTTAAAAATTCCATCAAAATTTGAATAAATTCCGAAAGATTCCATCAAAATTTGACTAAATTCTTAAAAATTCAATCAAGAATTGACAAAATTTCTAAAAAAATCTACTAAATTCTTAAAAATTCCACCAAAAATTTACTAAATTCTTAAAAATTCCATCAAAATTTGAATAAATTCCGAGAAATTCCATTAAAATTTGACTAAATTCTTAAAAATTCAATCAAGAATTAACAAAATTCCTAAAAAAATCTACTAAATTCTCAAAAATCCTACCAAAAATCTACTAAATTCTTAAAAAATTCACCAAAAATGTACTAAATTCTTTAAAATTGCATCAAGAATTTACCAAATTTTTAAAAAATCTACCAAAGTTAGTAACATTTTTACCAATTTCATTAAAAATTATTAAAATTAAGAATAATTTTGTTAAAAATTTATTAAATTTTCAAAAATTCCACCAAAAATTTATTAAATTCTTAAAAATTCCACCAAAAATTTATTAAATTTTTAAAAATTCTACCAAAATTACTAGAATTTTGAAAAATTCCACCAACAGTTAATCAAATTGAGAATAATTTTACTACATATATACAAAATTAATAAAAATTCCATCAAAAATTTATTAAATTTGAAAAAAATTCCACTAAAGATATCAAAATTTTTTAAAATTCCACCAAAAATTAATTAAATTAAAAACAATTCTACAAAAAATTTAGTAAATTCCAAAAAATTCCACCAAAAATTTTCGAAATTTGTAAAAATTCCACCCAAGTTACCAGAATTTTGAAAAATTCCACCAAAGTTACCAGAATTTTGAAAAATTCCACCAACAGCTAATCAAATTGAGAATGATTTCACTAAATACATACAAAATTTCACCAAAAATGTTCTAAATTTGTAAAAATTCCACCAAAATTACCAGAATTTTGAAAAATTCCACCAAAGTTACCAGAATTTTGAAAAATTCTACCAACAGCTAATCAAATTGAGAATAATTTCACTAAATACATACAAAATTTCACCAAAAATTTTCTAAATTTGTAAAAATTCCACCAAAAACTTTCCAAATTTGTAAAAATTCCACCAAAGTTACCAGAATTTTGAAAAATTCCATCAACAATTAATCAAATTAAAACTAGACATTTAAATTTACATTCAGTTCAAAAATCTTTCCTTAATTTTTATAAATAAATTCTTGGGGATTTTTTAAAAATGGTAAAAATTTTATTTTAGGTAAAAAATTTTCCTTGTCTTTGGAAATTTTTTTAATTTTTTTTATACAACTTAGGAAAAATCCCTCTGTTTTAATTAAAACTAGACATTTTAATTTACATCCAGTTCAAAAATCTTTCCTCAATTCCTATAAATAAACTCTTGGGGATTTTTTAAAAAATGGTCAAAATTTTAGGTTAGGTGAAAAATTTTCCTTGTCTTTGGAAATTTTTTTAATTTTTTTTATACAACTTAGGAAAAATCCCTCTATTTTAATTAAAACTAGACATTTTAATTTACATATAATTCAAAAATCTTTCATTAATTCCTATAAATAAACTCTTGGGGATTTTTTAAAAAATGGTTAAAATTTTAGGTTAGGTGAAAAATCTTCCTTGTCTTTGGAAATTTTTTTAATTTTTTGTATACAATTTAGGAAAAATCCCTCTGTTTTAATTAAAACTAGACATTTTAATTTACATTCAGTTCAAAAATCTTTCCTCAATTCCTATAAATAAACTCTTGGGGATTTTTTAAAAAATGGTCAAAATTTTAGGTTAGGTGAAAAATCATTTTTAGAAATTTTTTTAATTTAATTTCTATTTTAGTGATACTTATGCTTTGGGTGGAAGGTCGCGATTTAACGAGCAATTAAACGATACAAGCAGGAAGTTTACTTATTTCGTTCCGAGCGCTAAAGCTTGGAATCAAGCTCGATTGGATTTACCTTCGGCGATTAAAAAAGTTTTTATGAATGACTTTGTTTATCAGGTAAAATAAAATTAAAAAATAAAATAAAATAAAATAATTAATATTTAGGGTTTTAATTTCAATTAATTGGTATTTTAGGCTGAACAATTACTCGAACGACATCTCGTCGTGGATGAGGAAGCTTATACCATGCAGAAATTAAAATTGATGGGGAATCAAACCAAAGGAGTCGAATTACGAACGATTAGGGATAATATAACTATTTCTGTGGAGGAGCAAAATAATAACAGTAAGATTTTTAATTAGTTTTAATATACAGGGTGTTTGGAAATGTGTAGGAAGAAATTTGATTTATTATAAACGTGGCGGAATTTTATAAAATTTATCAAATTTTCTTAAAAATTCGTTTTAGCTTTATGAAATTCGTCCAAATTTTCTTAAAATTCGTCTTAGTTTTATAGCATTCGTTCTAATTTTTTTAAAAATTCGTCATAATTCGTCTTGATTTTATAAAATTCATTCAAATTTCATAAAAATTCGTCATAATTCGTCTTGATTTTATAAAATTCATTCAAATTTCGTAAAAATTCGTCATAATTCGTCCTGATTTTACAAAAATTCATTCAAATTTCGTAAAAATTCGTTTTAGTTTTATGAAATTCATTCCAATTTCGTAAAAATTCGTCATAATTCGTCTTGATTTTATAAAATTCATTCAAATTTTTTAAGAATTCGTCTTAGTTTTATGAAATTTGACCAAATTTCTTAAAAATTCGTTATCATTCGCCTTAATTTTATAAAATTCATCAAAATTTCTTAAAAATTTGTCTAAATTTTTTTAGAATTCGTTTTAGTTTTCTGAAACTCGCCTAAATTTCTTTAAAATTCGTTTTAATTTTATAAAATTCGTTCTATTTTTTTAAAAATCGTCATAATTCGTCTTGATTTTATAAAATTTGTTTAAATTTCTTAAAAATTAGTCTTAATTTTATGAAATTCGTTCAAATTTTTTAAAAATTCGTTTTCATTTTATGAAATTCGTCCAAATTTCTTAAAAATTCGTCATAATTCGCCTTAATTTTATAAAATTCATTCAAATTTCTTAAAAATTCGTCATTATTCGCCTTAATTTTATAAAATTCATCCAAACTTCTTAGAAATTCGTCTTAATTTTATGAGATTTGACCAAATTTCTTAAAAATTCGTTATCATTCGCATTTATTTTATAAAATTCATCAAAATTTTTTAAAAATTCGTCTTAATTTTATGAAACTCACTCAGATTTTTTTAAAATTCGTTATCATTTGCCTTAATTTTATAAAATTCATTCAAATTTCTTAAAAATTTGTCTTAAATTTATGAAATTTGACCAAATTTCTTAAAAATTCGTTATCATTCGCCTTAATTTTATAAAATTCATCAAAATTTCTTAAAAATTTGTCTAAACTTTTTTAGAATTTGTTTTAGTTTTATGAAATTCGCCTAAATTTCTTTAAAATTTGTTTTAATTTTATGAAATTCGTTCAAATTTCTTAAAATTCATTTTAATTTTATGAAATTCGTTCAAATTTCTTAAGAATTCGTTATCATTCGCCTTAATTTTATAAAATTCATCAATTTTTTTTTAAAATTTGTGTAAATTTTTATAGAATTCGTTTTAGTTTTATGAAATTCGCCTAAATTTCTTTAAAATTCGTTTTAATTTTATGAAATTCGTCCAAATTTCTTAAAATTCGTTTTAACTTTATAAAATTCCTTCTAATTTTTTTAAAAATCATCATAATTTGTCTTGACTTTATAAAATTCATTCGAATTTTTTAAAAATTCGTCATAATTCGCTTTAATTTTATAAAATCCATTCAAATTTCTTAAAAATTCGTCTTAGTTTTATGAAATTTAACCAAATTTCTTAAAAATTCGTTATCATTCGTCTTAATTTTATGAAATTCACCTAAATTTTTTTAAAATACGTTTTAACTTTATAAAATTCATTCAAATTTCTTAAAAACTCATCTTAATTTTATAAAATTCGTTCTAATTTTTTCAAAAATCATCATAATTCGTCTTGATTTTATAAAATTCATTCAAATTTCTTAAAAATTCGTCTTAATTTTATGAAATTCGCCTAAATTTCCTTAAAATTCGTCTTAACTTTATAAAATTTATTCAAATTTCTTAAAAACTCATCTTAATTTTATAAAATTCGTTCTAATTTTTTTTTAAATCATCATAATTCGTCTTGATTTTATAAGATTCATTCAAATTTTTTAAAAATTCCACTTAATTTTATTAAATTCTTTCTATTTCTTAAAAAATTCGTCATAATTCGTCTTGATTTTATAAAATTTGTTTAAATTTTTAAAAAATTCGTCTTAATTTTATGAAATTGGCCCAAATTTCTTAAAAATTCGTTATAATTCGTCTTCATTTCATAAAATTTATCCAAACTTATTAAAAATTCGTCTTAATTTTATGACTTTTGACCAAATTTCTTAAAAATTCGTTATCATTCGCCTTAATTTTATAAAGTTCATCAAAATTTCTTAAGAATTCGTCTTAATTTTATGAAATTCGACCAAATTTCTTAAAAATTCGTTATCATTCGCGTTAATTTTATAAAATTCATCAAAATTTAAAAAAAAATTTTTTTAATTTTTTTAGAACTCGTTTTAGTTTTATGAAATTCGCCTAAATTTCTTTAAAATTCGTCATAATTCGCCTTCATTTTATAAAATTCATCCAAATTTCTTAAAAATTCGTCTTAAATTTATGAAATTTGATCAAATTTCTTAAAAATTCGTTATCATTCGTCTTAATTTTATAAAATTCATTAAAATTTCTTAAAAATTTGTCTAAATTTTTTTAGAATTCGTTTTAATTTTATGAAATTCGCCTAAATTTCTTTCAAATTCATCTCCACTTTATAAAATTTGTTCTAATTTTTTAAAAAGCATCATAATTCGTCTTGATTTTATAAAATTCATTCAATTTTTTTAAAAATTCGTCATCATTTTATAAAATTCATCCAAATTTCTTAAAAATTCGTCTTAATTTTATGAAATTCCGCCATATTTCTAAAAAATTTGTTATCATTCGCCTTAATTTTATAAAATTCATCAAAATTTTTTAAAAATTCGTCATAATTCGTCTTCATTTTATAAAATTCATCCAAATTTTTTAAAAATTCGTCTTAATTTTATAAAATTCATCAAAATTTCTTAAAAATTTGTCTAAATCTTTTAAGAATTCGTTTTAGTTTTATGAAATTCGCCTAAATTTCTTTAAAATTCGTCTTAACTTTATAAAATTCGTTCTATTTTTTTTAAAAATTAGTCATAATTTTTAAAGATTTTATAAAATTTGTATAAATTTTTACAAAATTCGTCTTAATTTCATGAAATTCGTGCATATTTCTTAAAAATTTGTCTTCATTTTAGGTTTTATCATTCACTGGCAAGGAAAGAAAATCCAAGTTTTCCGACCGAACATCGAGTGTACAAACGGAATAATTCACGTCATCGATTACCCATTTATCGATAAAGGAGATATAGTTGTTTCCAGCATAGCTACCATTTCTATTACACCACATTTATTAACCTTAATAATCGCCAAATGGTTACTTCTATAATAAAATTTTTAAATAAAATTTTATTAAAAAATTTTATTTAAAAGAAAAAGAATAAGAAAAATAAAGAATAAAGTCAAAAAGGAAAAAAAGAAAAAAATTTTTTAGTCAATTTAATCTCCAAAATGAAACGATTGAAATGATGTAAAAAGAAAAATAAAAAGACAATATTTTTTTGATTTAATAAGAAAGAAAAATTGATTTAAATTGCGCGAAGCTTTGTGGTATAAAAAATAATAATCAAATATTCGATTAAATATAAAAAAAAACTCGACTGACTGTTAGAATCTTTTAGAATTTATCCCTTTTCCCAAAATAATAAAAAAATTATTTATCAAAATACATAATATATACAAAAAGAGAATATAAAAAAAGAGAAACCTTAAAAAAATAAAATGTTCATATCTAATTAAAAAGAAAATAACAAATAAAAAATAAAAAATGCTAAAACAAATATATTTATGGTGTATTTATTGTAATTCTAAAAAGGCAAAAACTTGGAATCTACGGCATGTTTTTTCTGTAAATATAGAAGTTTAAACGATTGCTTTTTACCTTCGATCTTCGACATTCACTCTTCGAGCACTGACTGCTTTTAATTAAGGATAACTTATAAAAGTGCTCTCTAGGTTTAAATTAAATTAAATATTTAATAAAATAAATTAAATATTTAATAAAATAAATATAAAAATAAGTTTAAAAAATAATTTAAAAAAAAATGGAATAATAGTTATAAAAATAAATATAGCATATATACCAAAGAATTTAATATTTATAAGAAATGCACTGTTTATATAATTTAGAAAAAAATTAATTTATAAAAAAAATTAATTTATAAAAAAATTAATTTATAAAAAAAAATTAAAGCTTCAAATATTACTGGATGTTTCTAAAAATGAAATAAAACAAATAGAAATAATAAAAATAATACCGTACCATTAATTAATAAAATATGATACGTGTTGTAAGGCTTATTACAAGAAAAAAAGCAAATAAATCTAAAAAAAATATAAGAAAAATGCAAGAAAATACAAGAAAATATAGGAAAAAATTAAATTAAAATAAAATAAAATAAAAATAAAAATAAAAAAATACTGTTTTAATTTAGATAAGTTTAGATGTAATAAGTATGTGTGTAAAAATTGCACTGCCATGTCAACTATTATATTAATGCTATACGGGGTCAACTTTATTATTATTTCCTCTTTCTATAGGTTTGTTTTTTTTACATTCGCGGGTATATTGTATAAATTCGAATGATATTCTCACTCTTTTTCCTCTTTTCACTCTTTAATTTTATTGTTAGTTAATTGATTTCTTCGAATATTAAAAGAGAAAAATGTAAATAATTTTATTGTAATGATGTGAGGTAAATAAATCAGTGCTCTAATTAAATATTATTGGAGATTTTTTTTGTCTGTTTGATTTTTTTGATGTTTTTAAAGTTGAAATTTTAAAAATAAACTTTATTAAAAAAATCCAATTTGGTATCAAGATTGGGGAAAAGCAAAAAAATGTTGAAAAGATATCAGGTGTAAGAAAAGGTAGGAACACTTCCTTCATTTGATGTTCTCATGATACAAAGTCGAGGTCATTAAAATAAAGCTTTCTAAGCCGAAAAAAACGAAATCAAAATATTGAAAAGAATATTTTTGGAAATCCGAATTGATATCAGGATTGTATAAAAACGAAAAGGTGTCGAAGAAGTAGCAGAAGTAAGAAAATGCGGGAATACCGCCTTCATTTGATGTTCTTCTGATACAAAACAGAAATTTTCAAAGGAATATCATCGAAAATCCGATTCCCGTATAAAAATTCTATAAAAACGAGATGTCGAAGTATCAAAATTAAAAAAAAAATCCTGAAAATTCTTCCAAAAACTTTCCAAATTTGTAAAAATTCCACTAAAGTTACCAGAATTTTGAAAAATTCCACCAAAGTTACCAAAATTTTGAAAAACTCCACCAACAGTTAATCAAATTGAGAATAATTTCATTAAATACATACAAAAATCCTAAAAATTCCACCAAATATTTTCTAAATTTGTAAAAATTCCACCAAAGTTACCAGAATTTTGAAAAATTCCACCAAAGTTACCAAAATTTTGAAAAATTCCACCAACAGTTAATCAAATTGAGAATAATTTCATTAAATACATTTAAAAATCCTAAAAATTCCACCAAAGTTATCAGAATTTTTTAAAATTCCACCAAAGTTATCAGAATTTTTTAAAATTTCACCAAAGATTGATCAAATTGAAAGCAATTCTTCTAAAAATTTGCTAAATTCTTAAAAATTCCATCAAAAGTGTACTAATTTCTTAAAAATTCCACCAAAAATATACTAAATTCCTAAAAATTCCACCAAAGTTGGTAACATTTTTAACAATTCCACCAAAAATTATTAAAATTAAGAACAATTTTGTTAAAAATTTATTAAATTCTTAAAAATTCCATCAAAAATTTACTAAATTCTTAAAAATTCCATCAAAAATTTACTAAATTTTTAAAATTTCCATCAAAAATTGTCCTAATTTCTAAAAATTCCATCAACATTTTTCTAAATTCTTAACAATTCAATCAAAAATTGTCAAAATTCTTAAAAGTTCCACCAAAAATTTACTAAATTCCTAAAAATTCCACTCAAGTTAGAAACATTTTTATCAGTTATACCAAAAATTATTAAAATTAAGAACAATTCCGCTAGAAATGTATTAAATGTTTAAAAATTCTATCAAAAATTCGCTACATTTTTAAAAATTCCACCAAAAACTAGCAAAATCCCCAAAAATCCATCAAAATTTGACTAAATTTTTAACAATTCAATCAAAAATTGACAATATTCCTAAAAATTTCATCAAAAATTCACTAAATTCTTAAAAATTCTACCAAAAACTTTTAAAATTCTTAAAAATTCCACCAAAAACATTCTAAATTTGTAAAAATTCCGGCAAAGTTATCAAAATTCCTAAAAATTCTACCAAATATGTATAAAATTATGAACAATTCCATCAAAAACTTACTAAATTTCTAAAAATTCCACCAAAAACTTTCGAAATTTGTTAAAATTCCACCAAAGTTACCAGAATTTTGAAAAATTCCACCAACAGTTAATCAAATTGAGAATAATTTCATTAAATACGTTTAAAAATCCTAAAAATTCCACCAAATATTTTCTAAATTTGTAAAAATTCCACCAAAGTTATCAGAATTTTTAAAAATTCTACCAAAAATTGATCAAATTGAAAGCAGCTCTACTAAAAATATACTAAATACCTAAAAATTCCAATAAAAAGTTCTAAAATTTCCACCAAAGTTAGCAGTATTTTTATTAGTTATACCAAAAGTTATTAAAATTGAGAACAATTCGGCTAAAAATTTATTAAATTCTTAAAAATTCCACCAAAAGTTGACCAAATTCCTAAAAATTCCACCAAAAATTGACTAAATTCCCAAAAATTTCACCAAAAACCTATTAAATTCTTAAAAATTCCACCAAAAGTGTATTAAATTCTTGAAAATTCCCCAAAAATTGACCAAATTCCTAAAAATTTCATCAAAATTTGACTAAATTCTTAACAATTCAATCAAAAATTGACCAAATTCCTCCAAAAATTACAAAATTCCTAAAAATTTCATCGAAATTTAACTAAATTTTTAAAAATTCCGACAAAATTTGACTAAATTCTTTAAAATTCCATCAAAATTTGACTAAATTCTTAACAATTCAATCAAAAATTGACCGAATTCCTCCAAAAATTACAAAATTCCTAAAAAATTTCATCAAAATTTGACTAAATTTTTAAAAATTCCGACAAGATTTGACTAAATTCTTTAAAATTCCATCAAAATTTGACTAAATTCTTAACAATTCAATTAAAAGTTAGCCGAATTCCTCCAAAAATTACAAAATTCCTAAAAATTTCATCAAAATTTGACTAAATTTTTTAAAATTCCGACAAGATTTGACTAAATTCTTTAAAATTCCATCAAAATTTAACTAAATTCTTAACAATTCAATCAAAAATTGACCGAATTCCTCCAAAACTTACAAAATTCCTAAACATTTCATCGAAATTTAACTAAATTTTAAAAATTCCGACAAAATTTGACTAAATTCTTTAAGATTCCATCAAAATTTGACTAAATTCTTAATAATTCAATCAAAAATTGACCAAATTCCTCCAAAAATTACAAAATTCCTAAAAATTTCATCAAAATTTGACTAAATTTTTTAAAATTTCATCAAAATTTGACTAAATTCTTAAAAATTCCGACAAAATTTGACTAAATTCTTTAAAATTCCATCAAAATTTGACTAAATTCTTAACAATTCAATCAAAAATTGACCAAATTCCTCCAAAAATTACAAAATTCCTAAAAATTTCATCAAAATTTGACTAAATTTTTTAAAATTCCGACAAAATTTGACTAAATTCTTAATAATTCAATCAAAAATTGACCAAATTCCTCCAAAAATTACAAAATTCCTAAAAATTTCATCAAAATTTGACTAAATTTTTTAAAATTTCATCAAAATTTGACTAAATTCTTTAAAATTCCGACAAAATTTGACTAAATTCTTTAAAATTCCATCAAAATTTGACTAAATTCTTAACAATTCAATCAAAAATTGACCAAATTCCTCCAAAAATTACAAAATTCCTAAAAATGTCATCAACATTTTACTAAATTTTTTAAAATTCCGACAAAATTTGACTAAATTCTTTAAAATTCCATCAAAATTCGTCTAAATTCGTTGTAATTTTATTCCATTTGTCTAAAATCACTAAAAATTATTAAAAATTCATCATAATTCGTGTTTATTTCATAAAATTCGTTAAAAATTTGTCTTAATTTGCCAAAAATTCGTCATAGTTCGTGTTAATTTCATAAAATTCGTCAATATTCTTAGAAAATTCGTCTTAATTCGTTAAAAATTCGTCTTAATTCGTTGTAATTTTATTTTATTTGTCTAAATTCAGTAAAAATGGTTAAAAATTTGCCATATTTCGTATTAATTTGATAAAATTCGTCAACATTCGTAGAAAATTCGTTTTAATTCGTTAAAAATTCGTCAAAATTTTATTCCATTTGTCTAAAATCACTAAAAATTATTAAAAATTCATCATAATTCGTGTCTATTTCATAAAATTCGTTAAAAATTTGTTTTAATTTGCCAAAAATTCGTCATAGTTCGTGTTAATTTCATAAAATTCGTCAATATTGTTTGAAAATTCGTCTTAATTCGTTAAAAATTCGTCTTAATTCGTTGTAATTTTATTCTATTTGTCTAAATTCAGTAAAAATGGTTAAAAATTTGCCATATTTCGTATTAATTTGATAAAATTCGTCAACATTCGTAGAAAATTCGTCTTAATTTGTTAAAAATTCGTCAAAATTTTATTCCATTTGTCTAAAATCACTAAAAATTATTAAAAATTCATCATAATTCGTGTTTATTTCATAAAATTCGTTAAAAATTTGTCTTAATTTGCCAAAAATTCGTCATAGTTCGTGTTAATTTCATAAAATTCGTCAATATTCTTTGAAAAATTCGTGTTAATTCGTTAAAAATTCGTCTTAATTCGTTGTAATTTTATTCTATTTGTCTAAATTCAGTAAAAATGTTTAAAAATTTGCCATATTTTGTATTAATTTGATAAAATTCGTCAACATTCGTAGAAAATTCGTTTTAATTTGTTAAAAATTCGTCAAAATTTTATTCCATTTGTCTAAAATCACTAAAAATTATTAAAAATTCATCATAATTCGTGTTTATTTCATAAAATTCGTTAAAGATTTGTCTTAATTTGCCAAAAATTCGTCATAGTTCGTGCTAATTTCATAAAATTCGTCAATATTCTTTGAAAATTGGTCTTAATTCGTTAAAAATTCGTCTAAATTCGTTGTAATTTTATTCTATTTGTCTAAATTCAGTAAAAATGGTTAAAAATTTGTCATATTTCGTATTAATTTGATAAAATTCGTCAACATTCGTAGAGAATTCGTCTTAATTTGTTAAAAATTCGTCAAAATTTTATTCCATTTGTCTAAAATCACTAAAAGTTATTCAAAATTCATCATAATTCGTGTTTATTTCATAAAATTCGTTAAAAATTTGTCTTAATTTGCCAAAAATTCGTCATAGTTCGTGTTAATTTCATAAAATTCGTCAATATTCTTTGAAAATTCGTCTTAATTCGCTAAGAATTCGTCTAAATTCGTTGTAATTTTATTCTATTTGTCTAAATTCAGTAAAAATGGTTAAAAATTTGCCATATTTCGTATTAATTTGATAAAATTCGTCAACATTCGTAGAAAATTCGTCTTAATTTGTTAAAAATTCGTCAAAATTTTATTCCATTTGTCTAAAATCACTAAAAATTATTAAAAATTCATTATAATTCGTGTTTATTTCATAAAATTCGTTAAAAATTTGTCTTAATTTGCCAAAAATTTGTCATAGTTCGTGTTAATTTCATAAAATTCGTCAATATTCTTTGAAAATTCGTCTTAATTCGTTAAAAATTCGTCTTAATTCGTTGTAATTTTATTCTTTTTGTCTAAATTCAGTAAAAATGGTTAAAAAATTGCCATATTTCGTATTAATTTGATAAAATTCGTCAATATTCGTAGAAAATTCGCCTTAATTAGTTAAAAATTCGTCAAAATTTTATTCTATTTGTCTAAAATCACTAAAAATTATTAAAAATTCATCATAATTCGTGTTTACTTCATAAAATTCGTTAAAAATTTGTCTTAATTTGCCAAAAATTCGTCATAGTTCGTGTTAATTTCATAAAATTCATCAATATTCTTTGAAAATTCGTCTTAATTCGTTAAAAATTCGTCTAAATTCGTTGTAATTTTATTCTATTTGTCTAAATTCAGTAAAAATGTTTAAAAATTTGCCATATTTCGTATTAATTTGATAAAATTCGTCAACATTCGTAGAAGATTCGTCTTAATTTGTTAAAAATTCGTCAAAATTTTATTCCATTTGTCTAAAATCACTAAGAATTATTAAAAATTCATCATAATTCGTGTTTATTTCATAAAATTTGTTAAAAATTTGTTTTAATTTGCCAAAAATTCGTCATAGTTCGTGTTAATTTCATAAAATTCGTCAATATTCTTTGAAAATTCGTCTTAATTCGTTAAAATTTCGTCTTAATTCGTTAAAAATTCGTCTAAATTCGTTGCAATTTTATTCTATTTGTCTAAATTCAGTAAAAATGGTTAAAAATTTGTCATATTTCGTATTAATTTGATAAAATTCGTCAACATTCGTAGAAAATTCGTCTTAATTTGTTAAAAATTCGTCAAAATTTTATTCCATTTGTCTAAAATCACTAAAAATTATTAAAAACTCATCATAATTCGTGTTTATTTCATAAAATTCGTTAAAAATTTGTCTTAATTTGCCAAGAATTTGTCATAGTTCGTGTTAATTTCATAAAATTCGTCAATATTCTTTGAAAATTCGTCTTAATTCGTTAAAAATTCGTCTAAATTCGTTGTAATTTTATTCTATTTGTCTAAATTCAGTAAAAATGTTTAAAAATTTGCCATATTTCGTATTAATTTGATAAAATTCGTCAACATTCGTAGAAAATTCGTCTTAATTTGTTAAAAATTCGTCAAAATTTTATTCCATTTGCCTAAAATCACTAAAAATTATTAAAAATTCATCATAATTCGTGTTTATTTCATAAAATTCGTTAAAAATTTGTCTTAATTTGCCAAAAATTCGTCATAGTTCGTGTTAATTTCATAAAATTCGTCAATATTCTTAGAAAATTCGTCTTAATTCGTTAAAAATTTATCTTAATTCGTTGTAATTTTATTCTATTTGTCTAAATTCAGTAAAAATGCTTAAAAATTTGCCATATTTCGTATTAATTTGATAAAATTCGTCAACATTCGTAGAAAATTCGTCTTAATTTGTTAAAAATTCGTCAAAATTTTATTCCATTTGTCTAAAATCACTAAGAATTATTAAAAATTCATCATAATTCGTGTTTATTTCATAAAATTTGTTAAAAATTTGTCTTAATTTGCCAAAAATTCGTCATAGTTCGTGTTAATTTCATAAAATTCATCAATATTCTTTGAAAATTCGTCTTAATTCGTTAAAAATTCGTCTTAATTCGTTAAAAATTCATCTAAATTCGTTGTAATTTTATTCTATTTGTCTAAATTCAGTAAAAATGGTTAAAATTTTGTCATATTTCGTATTAATTTGATAAAATTCGTCAACATTCGTAGAAAATTCGTCTTAATTTGTTAAAAATTCGTCAAGATTTTATTCCATTTATCTAAAATCGCCTTTGTGCGATTGTGAGTCAAAGTTCCATTCAAAAACAACCACAAAATTGTATTTAATTACTAATAAAAACATGCATAAAGACTTACCGAGCGAATGCCGTTTCCTCAACAACTAACTAAAAAAATAGAAAAAAAGAAAATTTTTATATCATCTTTATTTGTGTTAAATTACAATCATTTTATACCTCCTGGCAATCGCAAAATAGCACTCCGACGACAGCTACATCCTTTGCTACACCTTCCAAAAGTACAAACACACACTGAAATTAAAGAAAATTAAAATAATAGAGAAAAAAAAAACAATTTTTTAAATATTATTAACCTTAATATTATTTTTGACAGAATACTTAGCGCATGCGCACAAGCCATTTTTTTTTGTGATAACGCTAAATCGAAAACACTAATTTTCTTCAAATTATATCACTTACCTTAAATTAAAACCTCAAAACACTTAGATTGATTTATTAACTAACTAACACGAGTAAAAGTAACACCTTTAAAACGATTTTTACCGGGTAAAATTCTTAAAGAAGTTCGGACTTAAAACAACACCTCTTAAAACTGCAAAATTGACAGTTCTAAACTGCTTAAAAAAGGAAATCTTCTTTACCGGCAACACATCCAAAAGGTTACCCCCACTTTCCGACATCTCCAACATTTTGATAAAATCTAACTTTAAAAATTAATAACTCAAAAAGTAAAAAAGATACAAACAAATTTTTCAAATAAAAAATGTTTGGAATTAAATAATCTATAATTTTTATTTGAAAAAGATTTTTCCATCTAACTTAGTTTTTGAGTTATTTAAAAAAAAATTAAAATTTTGACAAACCTGTCAAATTAAATTTGAAACATGTCCAATATTTTTCTTTTAATTACCTGATTTATTTTAGAAAATGGGTAGAATTACATTTAGGGTTGGATTTTTATTAGCTTTTTCTACCTTAACACAAGAAAAAGTCAAAAAAGGTAAAGAAAAAGAATCAAAACGGAATAAAAACTCTAAAAATAAATCATCGGTAAAACACGAAATCAAAGAAACCAAACCAAATTACATCTTAGAAGTCGGTCTTCCTTTAGGATATGCTCACATCGAATATATTTTAATTCCAGGAAGAGCAAAGCAACAGTTCGATGTAGTTTGTTGGAAAGGTGTCGCTAAAGTACTTAAAACACGAATTTCGTTCTAAATCGCTTAAATAAATCCCAATTTTAGATCTTTTTTGAGGAAGAAGAAATCACTTACCGCGTAAAAATCACCGATGATAAAGTTTGGATACCCATTTTTATCGAACAATACGTTAACACATTCGAAGACGACGAACTAATTCAATTGCACCAACACGAAATCGATTTTCAAATAAGTACGAACAAAAATAAGATCGGTCAAAAGTAAATATTATGTCAAATTAAACTTCCTTTTAAATAGGTTATAATTTAAGTGACGCCATCTAACGAATTTTAGTTAAACATTAATCTTGTAAGATCAAGCTCAATTTGTCTTTAACCCTATTTTTAAATTTACTTTTTATCGACATATTCATCTTCCTGATTATTTAATTAATTTATTTTAAAAGAATCGTATTTTAATTCGTTTTATTTATAAAAATAATTTAAAAAATATTAAATGACATTTTTTAGTGTCGCCATCTAATAGACTTTTACTAAACTTCATTCCTAAAAATTAAACTTAATTTATTTTTAAATGTATTTTTAAATTTATTCTTAATTGTTATATTCTTTCTCTCTACTATTTAATCAACATATTTAGAAAAAAATTATATTTTAATTCGTTAAATTTTAGATGAAATTTATTCTTATAAAATTGTACATAATTCCTTTTAAAATCTATTTTTAAATTTGATTTTTATCAACATATTCATCTTCCTGATTATTTAATTAATTTATTTTGAAAAAATCGTATTTTAATTCGTTTTATTTATAAAAATAATTTAAAAAATATTAAATGACATTTTTTAGTGTCGCCATCTAATAGACTTTTATTAAACTTTATTCTTATAGAATTAAACTTAATTTATTTCTAAATGTATTTTTAAATTTGTTTTTAATTATTATATTCTTTTTCTCTACTATTTAATTAACATATTTAGAAAAAATTATATTTTAATTCGTTAAATTTTAGATGAAATTTATTCTTATAAAATTCAACATAATTCCTTTTAAAACCTATTTTTAAATTTATTCTTTATAAACATATTCATCTTCCTGATTATTTAATTAATTTATTTTAAAAGAATCGTATTTTAATTCGTTTTATTTATAACAATAATTTAAAAGATATTAAATGACATTTTTTAGTGTCGCCATCTAATAGACTTTTATTAAACTTTATTCTTATAAAATTAAACTTAATTTATTTCTAAATGTATTTTTAAATTTATTTTTAATTGTTATATTCTTTTTCTCTACTATTTAATTAACATATTTAGAAAAAATTATATTTTAATTCGTTAAATTTTAGATAGAATTTATTCTTATAAAATTGAACATAATTCCTTTTAAAATCTATTTTTAAATTTGATTTTTATCAACATATTCATCTTCCTGATTATTTAATTAATTTATTTTGAAAGAATCGTATTTTAATTCGTTTTATTCATAAAAATAATTTAAAAAATGTTAAATGACATTTTTTAGTATCGCCATCTAATAGACTTTTATTAAACTTCATTCCTAAAAATTAAACTTAATTTATTTTTAAATGTATTTTTAAATTTATTTTTAATTGTTATATTCTCTTTCTCTACTATTTAATTAACATATTTAGAAAAAATTATATTTTAATTCGTTAAATTTTAGATGAAATTTATTCTTATAAAATTGAACATAATTCCCTTTAAAATCTATTTTTAAATTTGATTTTTATCAACATATTCATCTTCCTGATTATTTAATTAATTTATTTTAAAAGAATCGTATTTTAATTCGTTTCATTTATAAAAATAATTTAAAAAATATTAAATGACATTTTTTAGTGTCGCCATCTAATAGACTTTTATTAAACTTCATTCCTAAAAATTAAACTTAATTTATTTTTAAATGTATTTTTAAATTTATTTTTAATTGTTATATTCTCTTTCTCTACTATTTAATTAACATATTTAGAAAAAATTATATTTTAATTCGTTAAATTTTAGATGAAATTTATTCTTATAAAATTGAACTTTATTCCTTTTAAAATCTATTTTTAAATTTGATTTTTATCAACATATTCATCTTCCTGATTATTTAATTAATTTATTTTGAAAAAATCGTATTTTAATTCGTTTTATTCATAAAAATAATTTAAATAATGTTAAATGACATTTTTTAGTGTCGCCATCTAATATACTTTTATTAAACTTTATTCTTATAAAATTAAACTTAATTTATTTCTAAATGTATTTTTAAATTTATTCTTAATTGTTATATTCTTTTTCTCTACTACTTAATTAACATATTTAGAAAAAAATTATATTTTAATTCGTTAAATTTTAGATGAAATTTATTTTTATAAAATTCAACATAATTCCTTTTTAAAATCTATTTTTAAATTTATTTTTAACTAACATATTCTTTTTCTTTATTATTTAATCAACGTATTTAGAAAAAAAATCATTTTAATTCGTTATATTTTCAAAGTTTATAATTTTTAATAATTTTAGGGAATTCATATTTTAGTGATTTTTGATTTTAAATGTCGAAAGTGACAACTTTTATGATGTTTACATTTTTGAGGTTAAATGGAAGATTTTTACTCTTTTTAAGGATAAAAACGCTTGGAAAAACTTATAATTTAATAAATTTATTAACTAATAAACTTTATTTTTATTTTTCTTTTAAGGGCTAAATCGGAAAATACCAAAGTATTTTATTTAAAAATTGATGATGTTAATTCCGAGGACTTAGTTTTTACTCCTGTTTTTACACAGGATCCTAATTTAATACAAGAAAATAAAGCATCGTCGTGTTTATTAAACGAATTTATTGAGGATTTAATAGTTAGTTGTATTTATAAACCTGGATTTAAAAATACAAAAGAGATTGTGTCGAGATTAAAACGGAACGGTTAGTTAATTTAACGGTTAACTAAAATCAAATAATAAAAATCACAAAAACAATTAAGTTATGTTATTTTATTTTATTTTAAGATGTAACTTTTCAACACTGGATGTCTAAAATAATAAGCGAAGGTGTTCAAGACTTTGTTTTTAAAGAATACATTCCGAATTCACCTCCACCATTAAACGAAGAAGAGTTTAAGTTAGAAACCGATGATAAATTTAAAGATGGTAGAAAAAGTGATAAAAATAAATCAAAAAATGACAAAAATAAATCAAAAAATGACAAAAATAAATCAAAAAATGATAAAAAGAAAGAGAAAAAATCAAGAAAATCAAAAGAAATCAAAGTTTCGAGTGAAATTTTAATTAAAGTGAACGGAGAAATATTTTTTACCGATCCAAATTTATCAATGTTTGATGTTCGAACCCCAAACAATGTAATAACAAGCGGATATGTGTTTTTATCCGTTGATCAATTAATGACGAGGCAACAAAAGTATAATTTAAATCCGTTGGTGGTTAAAATTGATAAAATTGATGATTTAGATGTTGAAGCTTTAACGGAAGCTAAATTTGATTCGATTTTTGTTCAATACAACATTCCTTTTTTGGCTCGAGGTAAAACCTCAGAAAGGAACATTCAACGGAAGGTGCGGTTTAGTGAATCGCACGCTCACTTTATCCGAGATGTACCTAGCATGAATCTGGTTGAGTTTATTCAAGCTCAACGGTTTTATGTTGAGGTAAATTAAAAAAATATATAAATTAAATTTAAAAAATATAATTTAAATTTAAAAAATATAATTTAAATTTAAAAAATATAATTTAAATTTAAGATTTTATGTAAAATTATTCTTTTAATCATTTCTAATAAAAAAAATTTCTTTAAAATTCTTAAATATTCGTAAAATTCATGAAAAATCCTTTAATTTGAGTACAAACACGACCTATCTTCGATTAAAAATAAAAAAGTTAGATTAATTTTTTAATTTTAAAGATGGCTGTTTAAAAAAATTAAAGTTTTAATTAAAAATTCTTAAAGTTTATTAAAAATCCTTTAATTTGATACCAAACACGACTATATTCGGATAAAAAATAAAAAAGTTAGGTTAGTTTTAAAAAATTCAAGATGGCCGACTTCCGGTTGTCATTAAAACTAAAAATTTCGATAACTCTTGATCTATTAAAGTTAGATAGGTCGTGTTTGTACTCATATTAAAGGAAATTTAATTTCCTACTGATTTTTAATAAAAATTTCGTTCTAAAATTATTTTTGACATTTCTTTTTTTGAAATTTTTAAGATTTCTTTTGAAATTTTTAACATTTTTTCTAAAATTTTGAAAATTTCTTTTTTAAAAATTTCTTCAACATTTTGATATTTTCTTTAAAAATTTTGACATTTTGAAAAATTTGATTTTTTTGAAAATGTATGTTTTTTTTTTGAAAAATTTAAATTTTTTATTAAAAATTCTTGAAGCTTATTAAAAATCCTTTAATTTGATACCAAACACGACTATATTCGGATAAAAAACAAAAAAGTTAGGTTAGGTTAGAAAAATTCAAGATGGCCGACTTCCGGTTGTCATTAAAATTAAAAATTTCGATAACTTTCGATCTATTAAAGTTAGATATGTCGTGTTTGTACTCAAATTAAAGGAAATTTAATTTCCTATCGATTTTTAATAAAAATTTCGTTTCAAAATCATTTTTGTTATTTCTTTTTTCTTGAAATTTTTAAAATTTTTGTCTTTTTTAGAAATTTCTTCAAGTTTCTAATATTTTTTTGAAAATTCTAACATTTTGAAAAATTTGATTTTTGTGAAAATTTTTAATTTTGAAAAATTTGATTTTTTAAAAAATTTTTAATTTTTTTGAAAATGTATATTTTTTTGAAAAATTTGAAATTTTTATTAAAAATTCTTAAAGCTTATTAAAAATCCTTTAATTTGATACCAAACACGACTATATTCGGATAAAAAATAAAAAAGTTAGGTTAGTTTAAAAACATTCAAGATGGCCGACTTCCGGTTGTCATTAAAATTAAAAATTTCGATAACTTTCGATCTATTAAAGTTAGATAGGTCGTGTTTGTACTCAAATTAAAGGAAATTTAATTTCCTAACGATTTTTAATAAAAATTTCTTTCTAAAAAATTTTTTTTATTTTTATTTTTTTTAAATTAAAGTTAAAATATTAAAATTTATTTAAAATATTAATTTTTATTAATTATTTTCATTTTTATTAACTAATTTTTATTTTTATTAATTAATTTTTTTTATTTAATAGATTTGTGGTAGAAGAAATTGCAGTTTAAAACCAGAAATTAAACCTATGTTATTCGGAACTCAACAAAACGACCAAAAATTAAGTAAAAAATTATCACCGATGGAAGCATTTTTTAAATTAAATAAATTCGATGGGGAAAATTTTAAAGAAATGGAAGTTTTAGCCGTTGCTAGTTACGATTTAACACCTTTATTAATCCCAACGAGAGGTGTTTCAGCGAATCAAGCTTGTCACAATCCCGATAACATCCAATTTCAAAAGCCGAACTTAACACCATTTAAAACCGAAGATACAATCATCACAACCAACAACGTAAACATCAAAACTTTACTCAAAAAGCAATCAAACACTCCACTTTCCGAGTTTAATCTAATCGAATCCGGAACAACACTAAAAATGGAATTCTCTTTCGCAGCTCCGATTTGTTTCATAGCTCATTCGGTCCTCGCAAAAGCTGAAAACATAAACAGAATGTTTTTATTAATTAAAAACGTTCAAATTGCCGAAAACTTAGTTGATTTTTTATTAAACCACAATCAACAAATCGGGAATGAACTTATCGCACCGAATCGAACTAAAATTTTTGACGAAACCATCCTAAATAATGAGAATTTTATGACTGGATTTGTTATAGACAACGGAAACAACTTTGCCTTTTATATCGAGGGAAGTATTAAAGATTACATCATGCCGTTATGGGAGAAAATAAGACGGGTTTCACCCGACGAGGTTAAAGTGTATTATAACGATCGATTAATTTTCGCTAAACGATTGTATTCGTATTTTATTAAAATGGGTGGGTTTTGTATAATCACTTTGCAAAGACCACTTAAAGATATCCTTTCGATGGAGAAGGTTTATTTAGAAGGATACCTTCCGTTACCGTGTTGGCAAGCTTTAAAAAAATTAGACCTTCTTTTTCGGAGTTCGACACTTAAAGATATGAATATGTTTAATTTATTTCCCACGGTTGATGAATTACTTAGTTTTGATTTGGAATTTGGTACTGCGGTAAGATGGAACGAACAGTTTCCGTTTGAAGGTTTACATCCCTTTAAATCAACTCCGTTTTACTCTTCTGAAAATAACATATCAAATAAAAATAATTAATTGTATATAACATTCAATAAAGATTACAAATATTTATTTCAAAGCATTTTTTTTTTAAATAAAAAAGAGATTTTAATAAATAAATTTTTATAAATAACCTAAAAACGAATCTGTCAAAGAATTGACAAATACAACATAAACATTATGAAGATGGTTAATGACAACCTAAAAAAAATTAAAATAACTAAACTATTTTTCATAACTTAATAACTTAAAATTAAATCTTTAATTTATTTTTTAAATCGATTTTTAAATTTGTTTTTAATTGATATATTCCTCTTTTTGACAATTAAATTAACTTATTTAGAAAAAAAAAAAAATTATTTTAATTCGTTAAATTTACAACGTATTTTAATCTTAAAAAATTAATCAAAATTCGTTTTTAAATTGACTTTTAAATTTGGTATTAATTGATTTATTCCTTTTCTTTATTATTTAATTAGTTTATATAGAAGGAATTGTATTTTAATTCATCTTATTTACAAAAATAATTTAAAATAAAGAAAATATATTAAATGACATTTTTAGTATCGCCATCTAATAGACTTTTATTAAACTTTATTCTTATAAAATTAAACTCAATTTATTTTTAAATCCATTTTTAAATTCACTTATAATTGATATATTCCTCTTTTTGATTATTAAATTAACTTATTTAGGAAAGAAAATTATTTTAATTCGTTAAATTTTCAATGAATTTCATTCTCAAAAAAATTAATGAAAATTCGTTTTTAAATTGATTTTTAAATTTGGTATTAATTGATATATTCCTTTTCTTTATTGCTTAATTAGCTTATTTGGAAGAAACTGTATTTTAATTCATATTATTTACAAAAATTATTTAAAATTAGAAAAAAAAATATTAATTGACATTTTTAGTGTCGCCATCTAATAGACTTTCATTAAACTTTATTCTTATAAAATTATACTTAATTTATTTCTAAATTTATTTTTAATTGTTATATTCTTTTTCTCTACTATTTAATTAACATATTTAGAAAAAATTATATTCTAATTCGTTAAATTTTAGATGAAATTTATTCTTACAAAATTAAACATAATTCCTTTTAAAATCTATTTTTAAATTTACTCTTTATAAACATATTCATCTTCCTGATTATTTAATTAATTTAATATGAAAGAATCGTATTTTAATTCGTTTTATTTATAAAAATAATTTAAAAAATATTAAATGACATTTTTTAGTGTCGCCATCTAATAGACTTTTATTAAACTTTATTCTAATAAAATTAAACTTAATTTATTTCTAAATGTATTTTTAAATTTATTTTTAATTGTTATATTCTTTTTCTCTACTATTTGATTAACATATTTAGAAAAAATTATATTTTAATTCGTTAAATTTTAGATGAAATTTATTCATATAAAATTAAACTCAATTAATTCTTAAATCCATTTTTAGATTTATATTTAATCAATATATTCTAAATGTTGATTATTTAACTAGATTATTTAGAAAAAAATCATATTTTAATTCATCTTATTTATAAAAATAATTTAAAAAAATATTAAATGACATTTTTTGTAGTGCCATCTAATAAATCTTTGTTGAACTTTATTCTTATAAAATTAAATTCAATTTATTTCTAAATACATTTTTAAATTCACTTATAATTGATATATTTCTCTTTTTGACTATTAAATTAACTTATTTAGAAAAAGATTTCATTTTAATTCATTAAATTTTCAATGAGTTTTATTCTTTTAAGATTAACCATAATTCGTTTTAAAACCTGATTATTCGTTTTAAATGTTGATTATTCAACTAGGTTATTTAGAAAAAATCATATTTTAATTCATCTCATTTATAAAAATAATTTAAAAAAAAATTTTAATGAAATTGTTAGTAGCGCCATCTAATAGACTTTTATCGAACTTTATTCTTATAAAAATAAACTAAATTTATTTTTAAACCCATTTTTAAATTCACTTTTAATCGATATATTCCTCTTTTTGACTATTAAATTAAATTATTTAGAAAAAAATTTCATTTTAATTCATTAAATTTTCAATGAATTTTATTCTCAAAAAAATTCTAATTCTAAAATATTAAAACCGATTTTTAAATTTACATTTAATTATTGTATTTTAAATGTTGATTATTTAACTAGGTTATTTAGAAAAAATCGTATTTTAATTCATCTTATTTTTGAAAATAATTTTAAAAAATAATGACATTTTTAATGGTGCCATCTAATAGATTTTTATTATACTTTATTCTTATAAAAATAAACTCAATTTATTTTTAAATCTATTTTTAAATTTACTTTTAAACAATATGTTCATTTTCTTTATTATTTAATTAGGTTATTTAGAAAAAATCGTATTTTAGTTCATCTTATTTATAAAAATAATTTTAAAAGATAATGACATTTTTAATGGCGCCATCTAATAGATTTTTATTATACTTTATTCTTATAAAAATAAACTCAATTTATTTTTAAATCTATTTTTAAATTTACTCTTAAACAATATATTCATTTTCTTTATTATTTATTTAGCTTATTTAGAAAGAATTGTATTTTAATTCATCTCATTTATAAAAATAATTTTAAAAGATAATGACATTTTTAATGGCGCCATCTAATAGATTTTTATTATACTTTATTCTTATAAAAATAAATTCAATTTATTTTTAAATCTATTTTTAAATTTACTCTTAAACAATATATTCATTTTCTTTATTATTTATTTAGCTTATTTAGAAAGAATTGTATTTTAATTCATCTCATTTATAAAAATAATTTTAAAAGATAATGACATTTTTAATGGCGCCATCTAATAGATTTTTATTATACTTTATTCTTATAAAAATAAACTCAATTTATTTTTAAATTTATTTTTAAATCTATTTTTAAATTTACTTTTAAACAATATATTCATTTTCTTTATTATTTATTTAGCTTATTTAGAAAGAATTGTATTTTAATTCGTTTTATTTATAAAAATAATTAAAAATTAAGGTGGTGTCAAAATGTCAAATATTATAGGTTATGATGTCAAAAATTATAGGTTAAGTTTTAGATAAACTTTAGTTTTTTAAACGTAGCATTTAAGTTTTTAATGTTAGAATGGATTATTGTATATCGTTGGAAAGTAGATTTTAAAAGCTATAATATGTTAAAAGAATCATCGTAATAGCATAAGTAATAAGATATGGATGATGAAGATATTTGAGGTTATTTTTTAAATCTAGCTTCTAAATTTTTATTTTTAGATTATGGCACAACGTTTGAAAGTAGACTTTAAAAGTTATATGTTGTAGAAAGCATCCAATTATAATTAATATTAAATTCCAAAGTAACTATGAATCGAACCGTGAATTTCCGATTAATTATGTATGCATTTTAAACGTGCCGTTCCATCATTTACGCTAAGATGCCACTATAAAAACCCCATCAAGCTTTAAAAAAATCACTTCGTCTTCCACCTTCGAGTAGTTAAGTTCCTCAACTATCTTCGGTAAAAAAAAACAACCAAAACGTTTTACTCAAGTACTTAAAATTTAATTTTTTTTATTATAGTAATCACCACAATGGCAAAATTCTTCATTTTCGCTTGTTTTGGTAAGTAGTAGTATTCTTTTAATGTTTATATTTATTTTAATTGATTTTCCAGTTGCGGTAACTTTCGCAAAAAGGATTAGCGATAGTGAATCAGCCGCTGGAGAACATTTCTCTTCAATTTCCATCTCTGATGGTGGTTACGGAGGACATGGAGGATACGGAGGAAGCGGAGGAAGTGGAAAAGATTACAGTGCCGGAAGTGGATTAAAAACCATCGCTCAAGGATCAGCCGATCAGGCTAATAACGCAGTAATCAACCAACACGCAGCAGCAAGAAACGCCGCGTTCGCTGCTAAAAGCGCTTTAGCGCAGGCTGCCGCTGGAGTAAATCAACAAAATCATAAAAATCAATTCTTGTAATCTTTATTTTTACTTTATTTTTTCTAGGCTGCGGCCACAGCTCAAGCAGCACTTATCGCCAAACAAATCCTCGTTCAAAAACTGCAACAAGACGTCTCGGACGCTCACCAACAAGTCGAAGCTGAATTACAACAATTAGAACAGGCTCAAAGATCGGCTGCTGCTTCTCAAGCGGCTGCTAATCAAGCTCAAGAAGCTATCAACGGAGCTAATTCGGCTATGAACGCCGTTCAAGGTACTTTGGCTCATGCTCAACAAGCTGCCGATGCTGCGCATGCCGAACTGGGGTCTCAAGAAGCTATGGTTGGACACGCTCAACAAAGGTTATCCACTTTAAGCCAACAACTCCAAGCCGCTCAAGCTGACCTCCATGCTACTCAAGCGGCCGCTCAACAAGCCGAATCTTCCGCTCAAATTGCTCAATCGAATGCCGCTCAAGCTGCGGAGAAAGCCCAATCGGCTGGATTGCAAGATCACGGAAGCATTGGAGGATACCATCATTGATTGTAATTTTAAATGTTTTCTAATTTAATAAATTTAACTTTTTATGAGAATGTGTATTTATTTAGTTATTTGGTGGCTAAATAGAAAAATCTTTTTCAAATAAAAATTGTAGCTTATTTAATTCTAAACATTTTTTATTTGAAAAATTTTTTTGTATCTTTTTTACTTTTTGAGTTATTAATTTTTAAAGTTAAATTTTACCAAAATGGAGGTGCCGGAAAGTGGGGGTAATTTTTTCAAAATAACTCAAAAACTAACCTAGATAGAAAAATTATTTTCAAATAAAAATTATAGCTTATTTAATTCTAAACATTTTTTATTTGAAAAATTTTTTTGTATCTTTTTTACTTTTTGAGTTATTAATTTTTAAAGTAAAAATTTTACCAAAATGGAGATGCCGGAAAGTGGGGGTAATTTTTTCAAAATAACTCAAAAACTAACCTAGATAGAAAAATTATTTTCAAATAAAAATTATAGCTTATTTAATTCTAAACATTTTTTATTTGAAAAATTTTTTTGTATCTTTTTTACTTTTTGAGTTATTAATTTTTAAAGTAAAAATTTTACCAAAATGGAGGTGCTGGAAAGTGGGGGTAGTTTTTTCAAAATAACTCAAAAACTAACCTAGATAGAAAAATTATTTTCAAATAAAAATTATAGCTTATTTAATTCCAAACATTTTTTATTTGAAAAATTTTTTTGTATCTTTTTTACTTTTTGAGTTATTAATTTTTAAAGTTAAATTTTACCAAAATGGAGGTGCCGGAAAGTGGGGGTAATTTTTTCAAAATAACTCAAAAACTAACCTAGATAGAAAAATTATTTTCAAGTAAAAATTGTAGCTTATTTAATTCCAAACATTTTTTATTTGAAAAATTTTTTTGTATCTTTTTTACTTTTTGAGTTATTAATTTTTAAAGTTAAATTTTACCAAAATGGAGGTGCCGGAAAGTGGGGGTAATTTTTTCAAAATAACTCAAAAACTAACCTAAATAGAAAAATTTTTTTCAAATAAAAATTATAGCTTATTTAATTCTAAACATTTTTTATTTGAAAAATTTTTTTGTATCTTTTTTACTTTTTGAGTTATTAATTTTTAAAGTAAAAATTTTACCAAAATTGAGGTGCCGGAAAGTGGGGGTAATTTTTTCAAAATAACTCAAAAACTAACCTAGATAGAAAAATTATTTTCAAATAAAAATTATAGCTTCTTTAATTCCAAACATTTTTTATTTGAAAAATTTTTTTGTATCTTTTTTACTTTTTGAGTTATTAATTTTTAAAGTTAAATTTTACCAAAATGGAGGTGCCGGAAAGTGGGGGTAATTTTTTCAAAATAACTCAAAAACTAACCTAGATAGAAAAAATATTTTCAAATAAAAATTATAGCTTATTTAATTCTAAACATTTTTTATTTGAAAATTTTTTTTGTATCTTTTTTACTTTTTGAGTTATTAATTTTTAAAGTTAAATTTTACCAAAATTGAGGTGCCGGAAAGTGGGGGTAATTTTTTCAAAATAACTCAAAAACTAACCTAGATAGAAAAATTATTTTCAAATAAAAATTATAGCTTATTTAATTCTAAACATTTTTTATTTGAAAAATTTTTTTGTATCTTTTTTACTTTTTGAGTTATTAATTTTTAAAGTTAAATTTTACCAAAATTGAGGTGCCGGAAAGTGGGGGTAATTTTTTCAAAATAACTCAAAAACTAACCTAGATAGAAAAATTATTTTCAAATAAAAATTATAGCTTATTTAATTCTAAACATTTTTTATTTGAAAAATTTTTTTGTATCTTTTTTACTTTTTAGGTTATTAATTTTTAAAGTTTAGTCTTACCAAAATGGCGGAGGTACGGGAAAGTGGGGGTAATTTTTTCAAGATAACTCAAAAACTAACCTAGATAGAAAAATTATTTTCAAATAAAATTTATAGCTTATTTAATTCTAAACATTTTTTATTTGAAAAATTTTTTTCAATTTTTAAAATTGAATGAGTTATCAGCTAAAAACGAGTTATAACCTCAAAAATGAATTTTTGAACTTTAATTTCAAATAATTCAAAAACTAAAACAAATAGAAAAAAAGATTTTAAATAAAATTTATTTCTTTTTTAATTATAAACATTTTTTATTAAAAACTTTTTTTTCAATTTTTAATATTAAGAATGGTATAACCCAAAAACGAATTTAACCTCAAAAATGAATTTTTCAACTTTACCTTTAAATAATTCAAAAACTAAAATAAATAGAAAAAAATTGTTTAAATAAAATTTATTTCTTTTTTAATTATAAACATTTTTTATTTAAAACATTTTTTTCAATTTTTAATATTAAGGATGGTGTAACCCAAAAACTAATTATAACCTCAAAAATTAATTTTTCAACTTTACCTTTAAATAATTCAAAAACTAAAATAAATAGGAAAAAATTGTTTAAATAAAATTTATTTCTCTTTTAATTATACACATTTTTTATTTAAAACATTTTTTTCAATTTTTAATATTAAGGAAATTATAACCCAAAAACTAATCATAACCTAAAAATTAATTTTTCAAATTTAATTTCAAATAATTCAAAAACTAAAATAGATAGAAAAAAAATTTTCAAATAAAATTTATACCTTTTTTAATTATAAATATTTTTTATTTAAAATATTTTTTTCAATTTTTAATATTAAGGATGGTATAATCCAAAAATGAATTTAACCTCAAAAATGAATTTTTCAACTTTACCTTTAAATAATTCAAAAACTAAAACAAATAGAAAAAAATTTTTCAAATAAAATTTATACCTTTTTTAATTATAAACATTATTATTTAAAACATTTTTTTCAATTTTTAATATTAAGGAAATTATAACCCAAAAACTAATTATAACCTCAAAAATGAATTTTGCAACTTTAATTTCAAATAATTCAAAAACTAAAATAGATAGAAAAAAAATTTTCAAATGAAATTTATACCTTTTTCAATTCTAAACATTTTTTATTTGAAAAATTTTTTTGCATCTATTTTACTTTTTGGGTTATTAATTTTTAAAGTTAAGTCTTACCAAAATGGCGGAGGTGCGGGAAAGTGGGGGTAATTTTTTCAAAATAGCTCAAAAACTAACCCAGATGGAAAAATTATTTTTAAATAAAAGTTATAGATTATTTAATTCTAAACATTTTTTATTTGAAAAATTTTTTTGTATCTTTTTTACTTTTTGACTTATTAATTTTTGAATGTATATTTTAATGTTTCGAAAAAATGTCAAAGTTTAAAAAATCCCCTAGACTTTATTTATTGGAATTAAGAAAAGATTTTTTCAACAAATATAGATAAAAGTATCTATTTTACGATAAACTTATCAAATTTATTCCAAGTCTTTTCAAAAAAATTAAAAAAAATTAAATGAAAAATTTCGATTTTAACCTCAAATTTTGAAAAATGTCAAACTTTAAAAAAACACCCAGACTTTATTTATTAAAACTAAGAAATGATTTTTTTACTAAATTGAACTTAAAAGATTCTATTTTTGATTGAAAAAACCAGATTTCTTCTAATTATTGTCAAAAAATTTAAAAAAATTCTTAAAGTTGGTGAAAATTTTTGACGGTTGATTAACCTAACTTTAAAGAAAAAATTGACCAATTTTAAAAAATCGCCCAGACTTTATTTATTGGAATTAAGAAATGATTTTTTCATCAAATATAGATAAAAGTATCTAGTTTATGATAAAGTTACCAAATTTATTCCAAGTCTTTTCAAAAAAATTAAAAAAAAAATTAAATGAAGAATTACGATTTTAACCTTAAATTTTGAAAAATGTCAAACTTTAAAAAATCACCTAGACTTTATTTATTAAAACTAAGAAATGATTTTTTGGCCAAATATCGATAAAAGTATCTATTTTACGATAAACTAATCAAATTTATTCCAAGTCTTTCCAAAAAAATTAAAAAAAAAAATGTGTTCAATTTCGATTTTAACCTCAAATTTTGAAAAACGTCAAACTTTAAAAAATCACCCAGACTTTATTTATAGGGGTTAAGAAATGATTTTTTTACTAAATTGAACTTAAAAGATTCTATTTTTGATTGAAAAATCAGATTTCTTCTAATTATTACCAAAAAATTAAAAAAAATTCTTAAAGTTGGTGAAAATTTTTGACGGTTGATTAACCTAACTTTAAGAAAAAATTGACCAACTTTAAAAAATCGCCCAGACTTTATTTATTGGAATTAAGAAATGATTTTTTCACCAAATATAGATAAAAGTATCTAGTTTATGATAAAGTTACCAAATTTATTCCAAGTCTTTTCAAAAAAATTAAAAAAAAAATTAAATGAAAAATTTCGATTTTAACCTCAAATTTTGAAAAATGTCAAACTTTAAAAAATCACCTAGACTTTATTTATTAAAACTAAGAAATGATTTTTTGGCTAAATATAGATAAAAGTATCTATTTTACGATAAACTTATCAAATTTATTCCAAATCTTTCCAAAAAAATTAAAAAAAATAAAATGTTCAATTTCGATTTTAACCTCAAATTTTGAAAAGCGTCAAACTTTAAAAAAATCACCCAGACTTTATTTATAGGAGTTAAGAAATGATTCTTTTACTAAATTGAACTTAAAAGATTCTATTTTTGACTGAAAAAATCAGATTTCTTCTAATTATTACCAAAAAATTAAAAAAAATTCTTAATGTTGGTGAAGATTTTTGACAGTTGATTAACCTAACTTTAAAAAAAAATTGACCAATTTTAAAAAATTCCCCAGACTTTATTTATTGGAATTAAGAAATGATTTTTTCACTAAATATAGATAAAAGTATCTATTTTACGATAAACTTATCAAATTTATTCCGACTCTTTTCAAAAAAATTAAAAAAAATTAAAACCCAAAAATCAACTAATCATTCAATTTTAACAAATCGCTCAAATAATACAAATTATTCGAGAATTACGAATTTTAAAACGCGAATTTTAAATTAAATCTGACAGATTAGTTAAAATCCTTTTCCCTCTCGCGTAAAAATCGATCGGGGGAAGGATAACAGGCACCAAAAAGGACCTCCGTTTCGTCCACGCCTTCTCGCAGGACGAAAAGGACCGAATTCAATACAAGAAAAATGGATGAAACGGTCTCCTCGCATCTCGAAAAAGCCGAGGACATCGATTTTATTACAAAAACCGCGAGTAAGTACCCGATCTAATTGATCGTTTCGTTCGCGGTCTTTTTCAAAATTGTTTATTCGTAATTTAAAACCCGCTTCTCAACGTTTAATCGCTTCCTTACGCCATGTTTACTATTCAACTTTTGAGGTTATGTTACGCGTCGTAGTTTACGAAGATTGGTAAATAATCGATGGAAATGAGTTCTCGTACGTTATTAATTAATAATAATTAGTTAGTACATCATAAAAGCTCGCTTATTTGTGTATTTTATTTGGAATAAATGAACTTTTTTTATGTGTAAAGAGTAATTAATCATTTTTGAGGTTATGTTATAGACGCTATCTGTCAATATTTTTATTACTTAAATTTAGCTCTTTTTTAAGATGTAATTATTGTTTTAGTTGAAAGAGATCCTAAGAAAAGGAGGGTTAAACCGATCGATCAATCATCAATCTTAGATTTTGACCTCGGAGAGAGTTCGGATGACTCCGATTTTAGGATCGAGGATCATCCGGAGGTCAGCGATGATGATTCCATGGGTAGTAGTTGTGAAGAAGCCGGTGGGTTTTAATGAATTAATGTAGAATAATAAAAATTTGGTGTTTTATTTATTAAAAATGCTTATAAAACTTTACGAAACGTTTATAAAATGTTTACGAAATGCATACGGAATGTATACGAAAAGTTTACGAAATGTCAAAATTAAAAAAATTCATCTAGACTTTATTTTTAAGGATTAAGAAATGATTTTTTTACTAAATTAAAGCTAAAAGATTCTATTTTTAAATAAAAAAATCAGATTTTTTCTAATTATTACCAAAAAATTTAAAAAAATTCTCAAAGTTTGTAAAAATTTTTGATGTTTCTAACCTAACTTTTTTAAAAAATTAGACCAATTTTAAAAAATCGACCAATTTTTAAAAAATCACCCAGAGTTTATTTTTAAAGATTAAGGAATGATTTTTTTACTAAATTAAAGCTAAAAGATTCTATTTTTAATTAAAAAAGTCAGATATTTTCTATTTATTACCAAAAAATTTAAAAAAATTCTCAAAGTTTGTAAAAATGTTTGATGTTTCTAACCTAACTTTTAGAAAAAATCAGACCAACTTTAAAAAATCACCCAGACTTTATTTATTGGAATTAAGGAATGATTTCTATGTTAAATTAAAGCTAAAAGATTCTATTTTCAACTAAAAAAATCAGATTTTTCCTAATTATTACCAAAAAATTTAAAAAAATTCTCAAAGTTGGGAAAAATTTTTGACGTTTAACTAACCTTAAAAAAATGAATAACTTAAAAAAAATTGACCAACTTTAAAAAATCACCCAGACTTTATTTTTAGAGATTAAGAAATGATTTTTGTTTTAAATTAAAGTTAAAAGATTCTATTTTCAACTAAAAAAATCAGATGTTTTCTAATTATTACCAAAAAAATTAAAAAAATTCTCAAAGTTTGTAAAAATTTTTGACGTTTCTAACCTAACTTTTAGAAAAAATTAGACCAACTTTAAAAAATCACCCAGACTTTATTTATTAAGATTAAGAAATGATTTTTGTTTTAAATTAAAGTTAAAAGATTCTATTTTTAAATAAAAAAATCAGATTTTTTCTAATTAATACCAAAAAAATTAAAAAAATTCTCAAAGTTTGTAAAAATTTTTGATGTTTCTAACCTAACTTTTAGAAAGAATTAGAACAACTTTAAAAAATCACCCAGACTTTATTTTTAAAGATTAAGAAATGATTTTTATGTTAAATGAAACTTAAAAGATTCTATTTTTAATTAAAAAAGTCAGATTTCTTCTAATTATTACCAAAAAATTTAAAAAAATTCTTAAAGTTGGTGAAATTTTTTGACGGTTGATTAACCTAACTTTTTAAAAAAATTAGACCAACTTTAAAAAATCACCCAGACTTTACTTATAGGAATTAAGAAATGATTTTTATGTTAAATGAAAGCTAAAAGATTCTATTTTTAATTAAAAAAGTTAGATTTTTCCTAATTATTACCAAAAAATTTAAAAAAATTCTCAAAGTTGATGAAAATTTTTGACAGTTGACTAACCTAACTTTTTTAAAAAATTAAACCAACTTTAAAAAATCACCCAGACTTTATTTATAGGAATTAAGGAATGATTTTTATGTTAAATGAAACTTAAAAGATTCTATTTTTAATTAAAAAAGTCAGATTTCTTCTAATTATTACCAAAAAATTAAAAAAAAAATTTAAATTTGGGAAAAATTTTTGACGTTTAACTAACCTTAAAAAAATGACTAACTTAAAAAAAATTGACCAACTTTAAAAAATCACCCAGACTTTATTTTTAGAGATTAAGAAATGATTTTTATGTTAAATGAAACTTAAAAGATACTACTTTTAATTAAAAAAATCAGATTTTTTCTAATTATTACCAAAAAATTTAAAAAAATTCTCAAAGTTTGTAAAAATTTTTGATGTTTCTAACCTAACTTTTAGAAAAAATTACACCAACTTTAAAAAATCACCCAGAGTTTATTTATTAAGATTAAGAAATGATTTTTGTTTTAAATTAAAGATAAAAGATTCTATTTTTAAATAAAAAAATCAGATTTTTCCTAATTATTACCAAAAAATTTAAAAAAATTCTCAAAGTTTGTAAAAATTTTTGACGTTTCTAACCTAACTTTTAGAAAAAATTAGACCAACTTTAAAAAATCACCCAGACTTTATTTTTAGAGATTAAGGAATGATTTTTGTTTTAAATTAAAGTTAAAAGATTCTATTTTCAATTAAAAAAATCAGATTTTCCCTAATTATTACCAAAAAAATTAAAAAAATTCTCAAAGCTTGTAAAAATTTTTGATGTTTCTAACCTAACTTTTAGAAAAAATTGGACCAACTTTAAAAAATCACCCAGACTTTATTTTTAAAGATTAAGGAATGATTTTTATATTAAATTAAAGCTAAAACATTCTATTTTCAACTAAAAAAATCAGATTTCTTCTAATTATTACCAAAAAATTAAAAAAAAATTTTTAAAGTTGGGAAAAATTTTTGACGTTTAACTAACCTTAAAAAAATGACTAACTTAAAAAAAATTGACCAACTTTAAAAAATCACCCAGACTTTATTTTTAGAGATTAAGGAATGATTTCTATATTAAATTAAAGCTAAAAGATTCTATTTTCAACTAAAAAAATCAGATTTCTTCTAATTATTACCAAAAAATTTAAAAAAATTCTCAAAGTTTGTAAAAATGTTTGATGTTTCTAACCTAACTTTTAGAAAAAATTAGACCAACTTTAAAAAATCACCCAGACTTTATTTATTAAGATTAAGGAATGTTTTTTGTTTTAAATTAAAGCTAAAAGATTCTATTTTCAATTAAAAAAATCAGATTTCTTCTAATTATTACCAAAAAAATTTAAAAAATTCTCAAAGTATGTAAAAATTTTTGATGTTTCTAACCTAACTTTTAGAAAAAATTAGATCAACTTTAAAAAATCACCCAGACTTTATTTATTAAGATTAAGGAATGATTTTTGTTTTAAATTAAAGCTAAAACATTCTATTTTCAATTAAAAAAATCAGATTTTTCCTAATTATTACCAAAAAATTAAAAAAAAATTTTAAAGTTGGGAAAAATTTTTGACGTTTAACTAACCTTAAAAAAATGACGTTTAACTTAAAAAAAATTGACCAACTTTAAAAATTCGCCCAGATTTTATTTTTAAAGATTAAAAAATAATTTTTATGTTAAATGAAACTTAAAACATTCTATTTTTATATTCCATAAAAAGCATCCGACAGCTCGGAAGAAGATGAAGACAATTCAAGTTCCGATTTAGACAACGTAAAGGTAAACCTTCCATCAAACGGCCTCTCGGTAGCCGACATCATCCAAAAAGCAAACGAGCAATCAAAAAATCTACCCCTCGATGAGAAAGCAGCTCAATTAATGATATGCTGTGGATGTTTAGGCGATCAATCGGATGGAATAAATGAAATAGTTGAGTGCGATAGTTGCGGAGTGACCGTTCATGAAGCTTGTTATGGAATAACCGATTCGGCTAGTTTATCCAGCACGGATTCTTTATCACCAACCGCTGCGTGGTTTTGTGAGGCTTGTACGGCCGGAGTTAAAAATCCCATTTGTGAATTGTGTCCGAACTCCGGAGGGATTTTTAAAGAGACCGACGTTGGAAAATGGGTTCATTTAGTTTGTGCGCTTTATATCCCCGGAGTTGCTTTCGGAGAAGTTGATAAATTATCCAATGTGACTTTGTTTGAGATGCCGTATAATAAATGGGGAGCAAAACCTTGTAGTTTATGCGTGGATGATCGGTTTGCTCGGACTGGGGTTTGTATCGGATGCGATGCTGGATTATGTAGGAATTTTTTTCATGTAACTTGGTGGGTATTATTTTATTTGTTTAATTTGATTTAATTATCTTTGATTTAATCTAAATTTTTCATTTTATATCCTAAAATTTTAGGTTAATTTTTAAATCTTTCCGATTCAATGAAATTTTCCTCGATTTAACTCAAATTTTTTTTATTTAACTGTAAATTTATTTAATTTAACTAAAATTTGTTTAATTTGATTTAAATATCTTTGATTTAATTCAAATTTTTTGATTTTATGTCCTAAAATTTTAGGTTAATTTTTAAATCTTTCCGATTCAATGAAATTTTCCTTGATTTAACTCAAATTTTTTTTATTTAAGTTTAAATTTATTTAATTTAACTAAAATTTGTTTAATTTAACTAAAATATCTTTGATTTAATTCAAATTTTTTCATTTTATGTCCAAAAATTTTAGGTTAATTTTTAAATCTTTCCGATTCAATTAAATTTTCCTCGATTTAACTCAAATTTTTTTTATTTAACTTTAAATTTATTTAGTTTAACTAAAATTTGTTTAATTCGATTTAAATATCTTTTATTTAATTCAAATTTTTTCATTTTATGTCCTAAAATTTTAGGTTAATTTTTAAATCTTTCCGATTCAATTAAATTTTTCTCGATTTAACTAAAATTTTTTTTATTTAACTGTAAATTTATTTAATTTAACTAAAATTTGTTTAATTTGATTTAATTATCTTTGATTTAATTCAAATTTTTTCATTTTATGTCCTAAAATTTTAGGTTAATTTTTAAATCTTTCCGATTCAATTAAATTTTCCTCGATTTAACTCAAGTTTTTTTTGTTTAACTGTAAATTTATTTAATTTAACTAAAATTTGTTTAATTTGATTTAAGTATCTTTTATTTAATTCAAATTTTTTCATTTTATGTCCTAAAATTTTAGGTTAATTTTTAAATCTTTCCGATTCTATTAAATTTTCCTTGATTTAACTCAATTTTTTTTTTATTTAACTGTAAATTTATTTATTTTAACTAAAATTTGTTTAATTTGATTTAAATATCTTTGATTTAATTCAAATTTTTTCATTTTATCTCCTAAAATTTTAGGTTAATTTTTAAATCTTTCCGATTCAATTAAATTTTCCTCGATTTAACTCAAATTTTTTTTATTTAACTGTAAATTTATTTAATTTAACTAAAATTTGTTTAATTTGATTTAAATATCTTTGATTTAATCCAAATTTTTTCATTTTATGTCCTAAAATTTTAGGTTAATTTCTAAATCTTTCCGGTTCAATTAAATTTTCCTCGATTTAACTCAAATTTTTTTAATTTAACTTTAAATTTATTTAATTTAACTAAGATTTGTTTAATTTAACTAAAATATCTTTGATTTAATTCAAATTTTTTCATTTTATGTCCTAAAATTTTAGGTTAATTTTTAAATCTTTCCGATTCAATTAAATTTTCCTCGATTTAACTCAAATTTTTTTTATTTAACTTTAAATTTATTTAATTTAACTAAAATTTGTTTAATTTGATTTAAATATCTTTGATTTAATCCAAATTTTTCATTTTATGTCCTAAAATTTTAGGTTAATTTTTAAATCTTTCCGATTCTATTAAATTTTCCTCGATTTAACTCAATTTTTTTTATTTAACTGTAAATTTATTTAATTTAACTAAAATTTGTTTAATTTCATTTAAATATCTTTGATTTAATCCAAATTTTTTCATTTTATGTTCAAAAATTTTAGGTTAATTTTTAAATCTTTCCGATTCAATTAAATTTTCCTCGATTTAACTCAAATTTTTTTTATTTAACTTTAAATTTATTTAATTTAACTAAAATTTGTTTAATTTAACTAAAATATCCTTGATTTAATTCAAATTTTTTGATTTTATGTCCTAAAATTTTAGGTTAATTTTTAAATCTTTCCGATTCACTTAAATTTTCCTCGATTTAACTCAAATTTTTTTTATTTAACTGTAAATTTATTTAATTTAACTAAAATTTGTTTAATTTGATTTAAATATCTTTGATTTAATTTAAATTTTTTCATTTTATGTCCTAAAATTTTAGGTTAATTTTTAAATCTTTCCGATTCAATTAAATCTTTCTCGATTTAACTCAAATTTTTTTTATTTAACTGTAAATTTATTTAATTTAACTAAAATTTGTTAAATTTGGCTTAATTATCTTTGATTTAATCCAAATTTTTTGATTTTATGTCCTAAAATTTTAGGTTAATTTTTAAAATCTTTCCGATTCAATTAAATCTTCCTCGATTTAACTCAAATTTTTTTTATTTAACTGTAAATTTATTTAATTTAACTAAAATTTGTTTAATTTAATTTAAATATCTTTGATTTAATCCAAATTTTTTCATTTTATGTCATAAAATTTTAGGTTAATTTTTAAATCTTTCCGATTCAATTAAATTTTTCTCGGTTTAACTCAAATTTTTTTTATTTACCTTTAAATTTATTTAATTTAACTAAAATTTGTTTAATTTGATTTAAATATCTTTGATTTAATTCAAATTTTTTCATTTTATGTCCTATAATTTTAGGTTAATTTTTAAATCTTTCCGATTCAATTAAATCTTCCTCGATTTAACTCAAATTTTTTTTATTTAACTTTAAATTTATTTAATTTAACTAAAATTTGTTTAATTTGATTTCAATATCTTTGATTTAATTCAAATTTTTTCGTTTTATGTCCTAAAATTTTAGGTTAATTTTTAAATCTTTCCGATTCAATTAAATTTTCCTCGATTTAACTCAAATTTTTTTTATTTAACTTTAAATTTATTTAATTTAACTAAAATTTGTTTAATTTTATTTAAATATCTTTGATTTAATTCAAATTTTTACATTTTATGTCCTAAAATTTTAGATTAATTTTTAAATCTTTCCGATTCAATTAAATCTTCCTTGATTTAACTCAAATTTTTTTTATTTAACTGTAAATTTATTTAATTTAACTAAAATTTGTTTAATTTGATTTAAATATCTTTGATTTAATTCAAATTTTTTGATTTTATGTCCTAAAATTTTAGGTTAATTTTTAAATCTTTCCGATTCAATTAAATTTTCCTCGATTTAACTCAAATTTTTTTTATTTAACTTTAAGTTTATTTAATTTAACTAAAATTTGTTTAATTTGGCTTAATTATCTTTGATTTAATCCAAATTTTTCATTTTATGTCCTAAAATTTTAGGTTAATTTTTAAATCTTTCCGATTCAATTAAATTTTCCTCGATTTAACTCAAATTTTTTTTATTTAAGTATAAATTTATTTAATTTAAGTAAAATTTGTTTAATTTGATTTAAATATCTTTGATTTAATTTAAATTTTTTCATTTTATGTTCTAAAACTTTAGGTTAATTTTTAAATCTTTCCGATTCAATTAAATCTTCCTCGATTTAACTCAATTTTATTTTTATTTAACTTTAAATTTATTTAATTTAACTAAAATTTGTTTAATTTGATTTAAATATCTTTGATTTAATTCAAATTTTTTCATTTTATGTCCTAAAATTTTAGGTTAATTTTTAAATCTTTCCGATTCAATTAAATTTTCCTCGATTTAACTCAAATTTCGTTTATTTAACTTTAAATTTATTTAATTTAATTAAAATTTGTTTAATTTGATTTAAATATCTTTGATTTAATTCAAATTTTTTCATTTTATGTCCTAAAATTTTAGGTTAATTTTTAAATCTTTCCGATTCAATTAAATCTTCCTCGATTTAACTCAAATTTTTTTTATTTACCTGTAAATTTATTTAATTTAACTCAAATTTATTTAATTTAACTAAAATTTGTTTAATTTAATTTAAATATCTTTGATTTAATTTAAATTTTTTCATTTTATGTCCTAAAATTTTAGGTTAATTTTTAAATCTTTCCGATTCAATTAAATTTTCCTCGATTTAACTCAAATTTTTTTTTATTTAACTTTAAATTTATTTAATTTAACCAAAATTTGTTTAATTTGATTTATATATCTTTGATTTAATTCAAATTTTTTCATTTTATGTTCAAAAGTTTTAGGTTAATTTTTAAATCTTTCCGATTCAATTAAAACTTCCTCGATTTAACTCAAATTTCTTTTATTTAACTGTAAATTTATTTAATTTAACTAAAATTTGTTTAATTTGTTTTAAATATCTTTGATTTAATTCAAATTTTTTCATTTTATGTCCTAAAATTTGAGGTTAATTTTTAAATCTTTCCGATTCAATTAAATTTTCCTCGATTTAACTCAAATTTTTTTTGTTTAACTGTAAATTTATTTAATTTAACTAAAATTTGTTTAATTTGATTTAATTATCTTTGATTTAATTCAATTTTCTTCATTTTATGTCCTAAAATTTTAGGTTAATTTTTAAATCTTTCCGATTCAATTAAATTTTCCTCGATTTAACTAAAATTTTTTTTATTTAACTTTAAATTTATTTAATTTAACTAAAATTTGTTTAATTTGATTTAAATATCTTTGATTTAATTCAAATTTTTTCATTTTATGTCCTAAAAGTTTAGGTTAATTTTCAAATCTTTCCGATTCAATTAAAAATTCCTCGATTTAACTCAAATTTCGTTTATTTAACTTTAAATTTATTTAATTTAACTAAAATTTGTTTAATTTGATTTAAATATCTTTGATTTAATTCAAATTTTTTCATTTTATGTCCTAAAATTTTAGGTTAATTTTTAAATCTTTCCGATTCAATTAAATCTTCCTCGATTTAACTCAAATTTTTTTTATTTACCTGTAAATTTATTTAATTTAACTCAAATTTATTTAATTTAACTAAAATTTGTTTAATTTAATTTAAATATCTTTGATTTAATTTAAATTTTTTCATTTTATGTCCTAAAATTTTAGGTTAATTTTTAAATCTTTCCGATTCAATTAAAAATTCCTCGATTTAACTCAAATTTCTTTTATTTAACTGTAAATTTATTTAATTTAACTAAAATTTGTTTAATTTAACTAAAATATCTTTGATTTAATTCAAATTTTTTCATTTTATGTCCTAAAATTTTAGGTTAATTTTTAAATTTTTCCGATTCAATTAAATTTTTCTTAATTTAACTCAAATTTTTTTTATTTAACTTTAAATTTATTTAATTTAACTAAAATTTGTTTAATTTGGCTTAATTATCTTTGATTTAATCCAATTTTCTTCATTTTATGTCCTACAATTTTAGGTTAATTTTTAAATCTTTCCGATTCAATTAAATTTTCCTTGATTTAACTCAATTTTTTTTTATTTAACTGTAAATTTATTTAATTTAACTAGAATTTGTTTAATTTAACTAAAATATCTTTGATTTAATCCAAATTTTTTCATTTTATGTCCTAAAATTTTAGGTTAATTTTTAAAATCTTTCCGATTCAATTAAATCTTCCTCGATTTAACTCAAATTTCTTTTATTTAACTGTAAATTTATTTAATTTAACTAAAATTTGTTTAATTTGATTTAAATATCTTTGATTTAATTCAAATTTTTTCATTTTATGTCCTAAAATTTTAGGTTAATTTTTAAATCTTTCCGATTCAATTAAATCTTCCTCGATTTAACTCAATTTTTTTTTATTTAACTGTAAATTTATTTAATTTAACTAAGATTTGTTTAATTTAACTAAAATATCTTTCATTTAATTCAAATTTTTTCATTTTATGTCCTAAAATTTTAGGTTAATTTTTAAATCTTTCCGATTCAATTAAATTTTCCTCAATTTAACTCAAATTTTTTTTATTTAACTGTAAATTTATTTAATTTAACTAAAATTTGTTTAATTTGATTTAAATATCTTTGATTTAATCCAAATTTTTTCATTTTATGTCCTAAAATTTTAGGTTAATTTTTAAATCTTTCCGATTCAATTAAATTTTCCTCTATTTAACTAAATTTTTTTTTATTTAACTGTAAATTTATTTAATTTAACTAAAATTTGTTTAATTTGATTTAAATATCTTTGATTTAATTCAAATTTTTTCATTTTATGTCCTAAAATTTTAGGTTAATTTTTAAATCTTTCCGATTCAATTAAATTTTCCTCGATTTAACTCATGTTTTTTTTATTTAACTGTAAATCTATTTAATTTAGCTAAAATTTGTTTAATTTGATTTAAATATCTTTGATTTAATTCAAATTTTTTCATTTTATGTCCTAAAATTTTAGGTTAATTTTTAAATCTTTCCGATTCAATTAAATTTTCCTGGATTTAATTCAAATTTTTTTTATTTAACTGTAAATTTATTTAATTCAACTAAAATTTGTTTAATTTGATTTAAATATCTTTGATTTAATTAAAATTTTTTGATTTTATGTCCTAAAATTTTAGGTTAATTTTTAAATCTTTCCGATTCAATTAAATCTTCCTCGATTTAACTCAAATTTTTTTTATTTAAGTTTAAATTTATTTAATTTAACTAAAATTTGTTTAATTTAACTAAAATATCTTTGATTTAATTCAAATTTTTTCATTTTATGTCCTAAAATTTTAGGTTAATTTTTAAAATCTTTCCGATTCAATTAAATTTTCCTCGATTTAACTCAAATTTTTTTTATTTAACTGTAAATTTATTTAATTTAACTCAAATTTGTTTATTTATTAGTGCACAACGAGAAGGTTTTCTATCGGAAGCTCACACCGAAGAAGTAGATCAAGCCGATCCTTTTTATGCACATTGCAAACTTCACTCCGATAAGACTCTAGTGAAACGGAGGAAGAAAAATTACTTAGCGTTGCAATTGAGGATGTATTACAGGAAGATGCAGTTCGAAAAGGAGGGTCATAGCGACACTCCGGAACAGCTGAGGATTAACCGGAAGTTGAATAAGTCGATGCAAAAGTATTTGAGTAATAAAACTCAAAGGACTCCACCGTGGGGTAGGTTTTTATGTATTTTAATTGACGGTGAGTACTGAGATCAGTACGGAACGTCAATTAAAGAATAAATCTAGTTTTAAATTAAACGGATTGTTCAAATATTGATAATTACTTAATGAATTGTTAAAATATTGATAATTAGTTAACGGATTGTCAATTTTTTTTGATAATTTAATGGAATGTCAAATTATATGTTAACGGTTAGTTAACGGAGTGTTCAAATATTGATAATTAGTTTACCGATTGTTAAAATATTGATAATTACTTAATAAATTGTTAAAATATTGATAATTAGTTAACGGATTGTCAAAATTTTTTGCTAAATTAATGAAATGTCAAATTATATGTTAACGGTTAGTTAACGGAGTGTTCAAAAATTGATAATTAGTTAACCGATTGTTAAAATATTGACAAAATGTGATTATTTAGTAATTCTTTTAACGTTTGAATGACCTTTTATGTTGACTTAGTGTCTTTATTTGCTAATTTAATGATCTTTTAGATAATTTAAATACTTAGAAAATTACTGATGATTTATTTTTTAACGTAGTAAAATTTTTTTAATATTTTATAACAGTTTGACGAATAATTTGCCTATTTTGTAAAAAATTCGCTTCAATTTGCTCGAATTTCTCTCTGATTTGATCGAAATTTCATCATAATTGGTGCTAATTTCAAAAAATTTTTCCGTATTCGGTAAAAATTGACTTTTATTTACAAATAATTCCTCTTATTCTTACAAAATTCTTCCAAATTCGACCAAATTTATTAAAAAATCGACAGAATTCACTGTAATGTTATAAAATTTACCTAAAATACACTAAAATTCGTCTTGATTTGTTAAAAATTCATGATTATTCATTATAACTTCGTGAAATTTGTCCAAATTCGTTTAAAAATGATCTCAATTTATTAAAAATTCATCACAATTCGTAATAGTTTTACAAAATACACTTAATTTTATGATAAATCGTCTTGATTTGTCAAAATCTTTTCGTAATTGGTATTATTTTAATGAAATTCGTCCAAATTTATTAAAATTTGTTTAAAATCATTAAAAGTTCGTTTAAGTTTATTAAAATTCCTTAAAAATAGGCTTAAATTCATTAAAATTCGTTCAAATTCATTCAAATTAGTTAAGAATTTGTCAAAATTTGGCCAAATTCACAAAAATTCTTTCAAATTTATTGAAATTCGTTAAGAATTTGTCAAAACTTTGTCCTAATTGGCATTAATTTAGTAAAATTCTTTCAAATTCTTTAAAATTTGATAGAAATTCGTGAAAATTAATTAAAATTTGTTCAAATTCAATAAAATTCGTTAAAAATTTCTTCAAATTCATTAAAATTCGCTCAAATTCGTTAAGAATTCGTCCAAATTCTTTAAAATTCGTTAGAAATTCGTGAAAATTCATTATAATTTGTTCAAATTCATTAAATTCGTTAAAAATTTGTTCAAATTCGTTAAAAATTCGCTCAAATCCGTTAAGAATTCGTCCAAACTCATTAAGATTCGTCCAAATTCTTTAAAATTCATTAGAAATTCGTGTAAATCTATTAAAATTTGTTCAAATTCAATAAATTCGTTAAAAATTTGTTCAAATTCATTAAAATTCGTTAAAAATTCGCTCAAATCCATTAAGAATTCGCTCAAACTCAATAAAATTTGTCCAAATTTTTTAAAATTTGATAGAAATTCGTGAAAATTAATTAAAATTTGTACAAATTCAATAAAATTCGTTAAAACTTTCTTCAAATTCATTAAAATTTATTCAAATTCGTTAAGAATTCGCCAAAATTCTTTAAAATTCATTAGAAATTCGTAAAAATTCATCAAAATTCGTTAAAAATTTCATCAAATTCATTACAATTCGTTCAAATTCGTTAAGAATTCGTCAAAATTCTTTAAAATTCATTAGAAATTCGTGAAGATTTATTAAAATTTGTTCAAATTCAATAAATTCGTTAAAAATTGGTTCAAATTCATTAAAAATTCGCTCAAATTCATTAAAATTCGTCCAAACTTAATAAAATTCGTTAAAAATTGATCTAAATTCTTTAAAATTCGTTAGAAATTCATTAAAATTTATTCAAATTTGGTTAAATTTATTAAAATTCGTTAAAAATTCGCTCAAATTCGTTAAGAATTCGCCCAAACTCATTAAGATTCGTCCAAATTCTTTAAAATTCGTTAGAAATTCGTGAACATTCATTATAATTTGTTCAAATTCATTAAATTCGTTAAAAATTTGTTCAAATTCGTTAAAAATTCGCTCAAATTTGGTAAGAATTCGTTCAAATTCTTTAAAATTCGTTAGAAATTCATGAAAATTTATTCAAATTTGGTTAAATTTACTAAAATTCGTTAAAAATTCGCTCAAATCCGTTAAGAATTCGCCCAAACTCATTAAGATTCGTCCAAATTCTTTAAAATTCGTTAGAAATTCGTGAAAATTCATTATAATTTATTCAAATTCATTAAATTCGTTAAAAATTCATCCAAATTCTTTAAAATTCGTTAGAAATTCATGAAAATTTATTCAAATTTGGTTAAATTTATTAAAAGTTCGCTCAAATCCGTTAAGAATTCGCCCAAACTCATTAAGATTCGTCCAAAATTCTTTAAAATTCGTTAGAAATTCGTGAAAATTCATTATAATTAGTTCATATTCATTAAATTCGTTAAAAATTTGTTCAAATTCATTAAAATTCGTTAAAATTTGTTAAGAATTCGTTCAAACTCAATAAAATTCTTCCAAATTCTTTAAAATTTGATAGAAATTCGTGAAAATTAATTATAGTTTTTTCAAATTCATTAAATTCGTTAAAAATTTGTTCAAATTCGTTAAAATTTGTTAAAAGTTCGCTCAAATCCGTTAAGAATTCGCCCAAATTCATTAAAGTTTGTTAAAAAAATAATCCAAATTCGTTAGAAAATCATTCAAATTTATTAAAATTCGTTAGAAATTCGCTCGAATTCATTAAAATTCGTCAAAATTTATTAAAATTTATTAAAAATTCGTTGGAATTCATTAGTATTCGTTAGAAATTTGTCTAAATTCATTAAAATTTGTTCGAATTCATTAAAAATTCGTTCAAATTTATTAAAATTCGTCCAAATTCATTAGAATTCATCCAAATTTATTGAAGTTTGTTAAAAAATAGTCCAAATTCGTTAGAAATTCGTTCAAATTTATTAAAATTCGTTAGAAATTCGCTCGAATTCATTAAAATTCGTCAAAATTTATTAAAATTTATTAAAAATTCGTTCGAATTCATTAGTATTCGTTAGAAATTTGTCTAAGTTCATTAAAATTTGTTCGAATTCATTAAAAATTCGTTCAAATTTATTAAAATTCGTCCAAATTCATTAGAATTCATCCAAATTTATTAAAGTTTGTTAAAAAATAGTCCAAATTCGTTAGAAATTCGTTCAAATTTATTAAAATTCGTTAGAAATTCGCTCGAATTCATTAAAATTCGTCAAAATTTATTAAAAATTCGTTCGAATTCATTAGTATTCGTTAGAAATTTGTCTAAGTTCATTAAAATTTGTTCGAATTCATTAAAAATTCGTTCAAATTTATTAAAATTCGTCCAAATTCATTAGAATTCATCCAAATTTATTAAAGTTTGTTAAAAAATAGTCCAAATTCGTTAGAAATTCGTTCAAATTTATTAAAATTCGTTAGAAATTCGCTCGAATTCATTAAAATTCGTCAAAATTTATTAAAAATTCGTTCGAATTCATTAGTATTCGTAAGAAATTTGTCTAAATTCATTAAAATTTGTTCGAATTCATTAAAATTTGTTCGAATTCGTTAAAAATTCGTTCAAATTCATTAAAATTCGTCCAAATTCATTAAAATTTATCCAAATTTATTAAAATTTGTTAAAAATTCGTTCAAATTCGTTAATAATTTGTCTAAATTCATTAAAAATTCTTTACAATTTACATTAATTTTTATGAAATTCCTTCAAATTCTTCAAAATTGATTAAAAATGTATCTTAATTTAACAAAAGTTTGTTATAAATACAATTTTCTCTTCGATTTTCAACAATGTCGAATATTTGTGATAAATTAAAATTATTTTTTTTTTAATTTTTTTTTTAATAACTTTGAAAAAATTCTTCTAATTCCTTAAAAATTAATCGATTTTCATTATTTTAGTTTTTTTTTTAAGTTGGTGACATGTCTTAAAATGTTACAGTTTGTCTAATTTTAACAAACTATTAGTTGATAATTTATTAATAGAAGTTTTATAGATTAAAATTAATTGTAACAATTAGTCAATAGAACATTTATTGATAATTTGTTAAAGATTTTTGTTTGTGTTTGTATTTTTTAAGTTAACGATTTTATTTCATTTTAAAAACTTAAAGTATCATCTAACGATCTTTTTTTATAATAACAACTTTATTTTTTATTACATGATTAGAAAAAATTTGTTTGACTATTTGCCATATTATTATTATTATTATTTTAAAGTTTAATTATTTTTTTTTCTTTTTTTTTATAAATAGTTCCAACCCAAAAGATGCCGAGATTACTAACAACAAGCGCTTCAGCCTGTCGAAAACTCCTAAAAAAAGCCGACTTAATGGGAATAGACACTTCCCAATTGGAAATGCAAGTAACCCAAATAACAACATTAATGGACATCCATAAAAAATGGCACGTTCCACCCGCATTCACCGTCGAATTCATAGCGTATTATCTCGACCGTAACGATCGATTAAAAGCCATGCAAGACTCTTTAGAAGAACTAATAACAAGTAATAAAGTACTAAATGACGAACAAAAATCCCTAAGGGATAAATACGAAGAAGTGAGTAAAGAACACGGAGAGGAATTAAATAAAAATAATAAATTAAAACAACTAGTGATGAAATATCACGAGTTTATATCGCATTTATGTCCAAATAAAAAATTCCCAAACGTTGAAGATATAGGAAAGCCGGTTGTAACAAGACAACCGCAAAATTTAGTCGTACCGACTGCTGCTGCGTTAAAAATGGGTGTTGGTTTTCCCTTAAATAACATTCCGTCTAATAGAAATGATCGGGTTTTAAGTAGTCACGCTAGACAGCTTCAAGATCCTTTACTTTTACACGAATGCGCGACTTGTAAACAAAAAAGAGATCAACATTTATTAGCTAAATGCGATACTTGTCATTTGTATTATCATTTGAATTGTTTAAATCCACCTTTATTACGTTTGCCGAAGAAGTCTAAGCAGTACGGTTGGCAGTGTTCGGAGTGTGATAAGACGTCTGATTCGGAGGTTGAGTTAAATGTGGCGCCGAGGCGTAGTCGGGGGAGGTTTAGTAAGGATAAGGATCAGGAGACGTTTACGCCTAAGGTTAAGATTAAGCCGTTGGAACGGCCGAGTTCGTCGCCGAAAAATGAGGATAGAGAGGTTGAAATGGAAATGATGAAGTCGGGGAATAATAATGGGTTTAATGCGGAGGTTGGGGCTTCGGTTGGAGCTTCGGTTGGAGCTTCGGTTGAAAATACGATTGAAAATACGATTGAAAATTCGATTGAAAATTCGATTGAAACGGGGTTAGAACCTATACTTATTACTTCAGTTAAGAGTGGGAAGAAAAGAAGGAGGGATAAGCATAAGAATAGGTATTCTCCGGAGTTAGGGGGGAGTGTTCGGGAGCATAAGAGGAAGAGGAAGAAGAAGAGTATTGATTTGGAGAATCCTAATCCGAATCCGCCTCATCCAAGGATAACAATTAAGGTATTTTTTTATAAAAAAAATCACCCAGACTTTATTTTTAAGGATTAAGAAATGATTTTTTTACTAAATTAAACCTAAAAGATTCTACTTTTAACTAAAAAAATCAGCTTTTTCCTAATTATTACCAAAAAAATTAAAAAAATTCTTAAAGTTGGGAAAAATTTTTGACGTTTAACTAAACTTAAAAAAATGACGTTTAACTTAAAAAAATTGACCAACTTTAAAAAATCACCCAAACTTTATTTATGGGAATTAAGAAATGATTTTTATGTTAAATGAAACTTAAAAGATTCTATTTTTAATTAAAAAAGTCGGATTTTTCCTAATTATTACCAAAAAATTTAAAAAAATTCTTAAAGTTTGTAAAAATTTTTGACGTTTCTAACCTAACTTTTAGAAAAAATTAGACCTACTTTAAAAAATCACCCAGACTTTATTTATTAAGATTAAGAAATGATTTTTGTTTTAAATTAAACTTAAAACATTCTATTTTGAACTAAAAAAGTCCGATTTTTCCTGATTATTACCAAAAAAATTAAAAAAATTTTCAACGTTTGTAAAAATTTTTGACGTTTCTAACCTAACTTTTAGAAAAAATTAGACCAACTTTAAAAAATCACCCAGGCTTTATTTTTAAAGATTAAGAAATGATTTTTTTACTGAATTAAACTTAAAACATTCTATTTTTAATTAAAAAAGTCGGATTTTTCCTAATTATTACCAAAAAATTTAAAAAAATTCTTAAAGTTGACAAAAATTTTTTACGTTTAACTAACCTTAAAAAAATGACTAACTTAAAAAAAATTGACCAACTTTAAAAAATCGCCCAGACTTTATTTATGGGAATTAAGAAATGATTTTTATATTAAATGAAACTTAAAAGATTCTATTTTTAATTAAAAAAGTTAGATTTTTCCTAATTATTACCAAAAAATTTAAAAAAATTCTTAAAGTTAACAAAAATTTTTTACGTTTAACTAACCTTAAAAAAATGACTAACTTAAAAAAAATTGACCAACTTTAAAAAATCGCCCAGACTTTATTTATGGGAATTAAGAAATGATTTCTGTTTTAAACTAAACTTAAAAGATTCTATTTTGATTTAAAAAAGTTAGATTTTTCCTAAGTATTACCAAAAAAATTAAAAAAAATTTTAAAATTTGTAAAAATTTTTGACGTTTCTAACCTAAATTTTAGAAAAAATTAGACCAACTTTAAAGAATCACCCAGGCTTTATTTTTAAAGATTAAGAAATGATTTTTTTACTGAATTAAACATAAAACATTCTATTTTCAATTAAAAAAGTAAGATTTTTCCTAATTATTACCAAAAAAATTAAAAAAATTCTTAAAGTTGGGAAAAAATTTTGACGTTTAACTAACCTTAAAAAATGACGTTTAACTTAAAAAAATTGACCAACTTTAATAAATCACCCAGACTTTATTTATTAAGATTAAGAAATGATTTTTTTACTGAATCAAACTTAAAACATTCTATTTTCAATTAAAAAAGCTAGATTTTTCCTAATTATTACCAAAAAAATTAAAAAAATTCTTAAAGTTTGTAAAAATTTTTGACGTTTCTAACCTAACTTTTAGAAAAAAATTAGACCAACTTTAAAAAATCACCCAGACTTTATTTATTAAGATTAAGAAATGATTTCTGTTTTAAACTAAACTTAAAAGATTCTATTTTGATTTAAAAAAGTTAGATTTTTCCTAATTATTACTAAAAAAATTAAAAAAAAATTTAAAATTTGTAAAAATTTTTGACGTTTCTAACCTAACTTTTAGAAAAAATTAGACCAACTTTAAAAAATCACCCAGGCTTTATTTTTAAAGATTAAGAAATGATTTTTTTACTGAATTAAACTTAAAACATTCTATTTTCAATTAAAAAAGTCAGATTTTTCCTAATTATTACCAAAAAATTTAAAAAAATTCTTAAAGTTGGGAAAAATTTTTTACGTTTAACTAACCTTAAAAAAATGACGTTTAACTTAAAAAAATTGACCAACTTTAAAAAATCGCCCAGACTTTATTTATAGGAATTAAGAAATGATTTTATGTTAAATTAAACTTAAAAGATTCTATTTTGATTTAAAAAAATTATATTTTTCCTAATTATTACCAAAAAATTTTAAAAAATTCTTAAAGTTGGGAAAAATTTCTGGCGTTAAACTAACCTTAAAAAAATGAATTTTTAAAATTGGTCGATATTTTAAAGTTAGGTTAAAAGTGAAAAAAAAATTTACCAACTTTGAAAATTTTTTTAATTTTTTTGACAACATTTAGAATAAAACGGTCTTTTTTAAATAAAACTAGAATGTTTTAAATTTCGTTTAGAAAAAAAATCAAATCAAAATCTTTAAAAATCGATTTTTTATGAATTTTTTAAAAAATGATTAACTTTCTAACCTAAAAAAATTTTTACCAACTTTGAATTTTTTTTAAATTTTTTTGATAAAATTTTGAATAAAACGATCGTTTTTAATTAAAACTAGAATGTTTTAAGTTTCGTTTAGAAAAAAAACAAATCAAAATCTTTAAAAATCGATTTTTTATGAATTTTTTAAAAAATGATTAACTTTCTAACCTAAAAAAATTTTTACCAACTTTGATATTTTTTTAAAATTTTTTTTGGTAAAATTTAGAATAAAACGATCTTTTTTAATTAAAACAAGAATGTTTTAGGTTTCATTTAGAAAAAAAATCAAATTAAAATCTTTAAAAATCAATTTTTGATGAATTTTTTAAATTTATCGTTTTTTAAAGTTAGGTTAAAAGTGAAAAAAAATTTTACCAACTTTGAAAATTTTTTAAATTTTTTTGGTAAAATTTAGAACAAAACGGTCTTTTTAGATTAAAACTAGAATGTTTTAGGTTTCATTTAGAAAAAGAATCAAATCAAAATCTTTAAAAATCGATTTTTTATGAATTTTTAAAGAAAAAGATTAACTTTCTAACCTAAAAAAAATTTTACCAACTTTGAAAATTTTTTTAATTTTTTTGACAACATTTAGAATAAAGCGATCTTTTTTATTTAAAACTACAATGTTTTAGGTTTCATTTAGAAAAAAAATCAAATTAAAATCTTTAAAAATCAATTTTTGATGAATTTTTTAAGTTTATCGTTTTTTTAGATTAGGTTAAAAGTGAAGAAAAAACTTATCAACTTTGAAAATTTTTTTAATTTTTTTGACAACATTTGGAATAAAACGGTCTTTTTTAAATAAAACTAGAATGTTTTAAGTTTCATTTAGAAAAAAAATCAAATCAAAATCTTTAAAAATCGATTTTTTATGAATTTTTAAAAAAATGATTAACTTTCTAACCTAAAAAAATTTTTACCAACTTTGAAATTTTCTTTAATTTTTTTGATAAAATTTAAAATAAAACGATCTTTTTTAATTAAAACTAGAATGTTTCAAGTTTCATTTAGAAAAAAAATCAAATTAAAATCTTTAAAAATCAATTTTTTATGAATTTTTTAAATTTATCGTTTTTTTTAAGTTAGGTTAGAAGTGTAAAAAATTTTTTACCAACTTTGAAAATTTTTTTAATTTTTTTGACAACATTGAGAATAAAACGATCTTTTTTAAATAAAACTAAAATGTTTTAAGATTCGTTTAGAAAAAAAATCAAATTAAAATCTTTAAAAATCAATTTTTGATGAATTTTTAAAAAAATGATTAACTTTCTAACCTAAAAAAATTTTTACCAACTTTGAAATTTTTTAAAATTTTTTTGACAACATTTAGAATAAAACGGTGTTTTTTATATAAAACTAGAATGTTTTAAGTTTCATTTAGAAAAGAAATTAAATCAAAATTTAAAAAAATAAGGTCTCTACGATTTTTTAAAATTGGTCAAAATTTTCATCGCCAAATTTAAAGATTTTAGTAAATTTTAGATAAAGTTTTACAATTTTAATCTAAATAAAGTTTTTTTTCAATGAAATTTGAGTACTTTTATCGAAATTTGGTGAAGTTTCAGACGAAATTCGATAACTTAAGGAAATTTTAGATGAAATTAGACGAAATTCAATCATTTTAGGCAATTTCATACAAAATTAAGCGAAATTTAAGAAGAAATTTGACAATTTTAAGAAATTTTAGATGAAATTTCACAATTTTAATCTAAATAAAGTTATTTTTCAATGAAATTCGACAATTTTAGACGAAATTTAATAGAATTTTAAACGAAATTGAACGAATTTTGAAAATTTTGGTCGAAATGTTACAATTTCAAGCCAAATTAAGTAATCTTTCAATGAAATTCGAAAAAGTTTAAATGAAATTAAACGAAATTCAACAATTTTAGATAATTTTACACCAAATTTGGTGAAATTTTGGAAAAAAAATCGAGGATTTTAAAAAATTTTAGATGAAATTGTACAATTTTAAGATAAATAAAGTTTTTTTTAATGATATTCGACAATTTTAAACGAAATTTCGTGAAATTTCAAACGAAATTCGAAAATTTTAAGAAATTTGAGATAAAATTTCACAATTTTTAGCTAAATTAAGTTATTTTTCAATGAAATTCGACAAATTTAAGCGAAATTTCAAACGAAATTGGACGAATTTTGAAAATTTTGGTTTAGATTTCACAATTTCTAAAATTAAGTTTTATTTTAATGAAATTCGAAAACAATTTGATGAAATTTCGTGAAATTTTAAATAAAATTCGATAACTTTAGAAAATTTAACTTAAAAGATTCTATTTTCAATTAAAGTTAGAGTTTTTCTAATTATTACCAAAAAAATTAAAAGAATTCTTAAAGTTTGTAAAAATTTTTGACGTTTCTAACCTAACTTTTAGAAAAAATTAGACCAACTTTAAAAAATCACCCAGACTTTATTTATTAAGATTAAGAAATGATTTTTGTTTTAAATTAAATTTAAAATATTCTATTTTCAATTAAAACAGTTAGATTTTTCCTAATTATTACCAAAAAAATTTAAAAAATTCTTAAAGTTTGTAAAAATTTTTGACGTTTCTAAATTTTCATTACGAACCTTAATAAATCTTTATAAAACCTAATTATAGGTTGTTATATATCATTAATATAAAGTTTTCAATACATTTTATCATTCTAAGTTGTAAATTTAACCTCATTAAATAAATTGATTAAGTTTGAAAATTTCAACTACCTTCCGAAACACAAGTTTTCATTACGAACCTTAATAAATCTTTATAAAATCTAATTATAGGTTGTTATATATCATTAATATAAAGTTTTCAATTCATTTTATCTTTCTAAGTTCCAAAATTAACCACATTAAATAAATTGATTAAGTTTGAAAATTTCAACTACCTTCCGAAACACAAGTTTTCATTACGAACCTTAATAAATCTTTATAAAACCTAATTATAGGTTGTTATATATCATTAATATAAAGTTTTCAATTCATTTTATCATTCTAAGTTGAAAATTTAACCACATTAAATAAATGGATTAAGTTTGAAAATTTCAACTACCTTCCGAAACACAAATTTTCATTACGAACCTTTATAAATCTTTATAAAACCTAATTATAGGTTGTTATATAGCATTAATATAAAGTTTTCAATACATTTTATCATTCTAAGTTGAAAATTTAACCACATTAAATAAATTGATTAAGTTTGAAAATTTCAACTACCTTCCGAAACACAAATTTTCATTACGAACCTTAATAAATCTTTATAAAATCTAATTATGGGTTGTTATATAGCATTAATATAAAGTTTTCAATTCATTTTATCATTCTAAGTTGAAAATTTAACCACATTAAATAAATTGATTAAGTTTGAAAATTTCAACTACCTTCCGAAATACAAATTTTCATTACGAACCTTAATAAATCTTTATAAAACCTAATTATAGGTTGTTATATAGCATTAATATAAAGTTTTCAATTCATTTTATCTTTCTAAGTTCCAAAATTAACCGCTTTAAATAAATTGATTAAGTTTGAAAATTTCAACTACCTTCCGAAACACAAATTTTCATTCCGAACCTTAATAAATCTTTATAAAATCTAATTATAGGTTGTTATATATCATAAATATAAAGTTTTCAATTCATTTTATCTTTCTAAGTTCCAAAATTAACCGCTTTAAATAAATTGATTAAGTTTGAAAATTTCAACTACCTTCCGAAACACAAATTTTCATTCCGAACCTTAATAAATCTTTATAAAACCTAATTATAGGTTGTTTTATATCATTAATATAAAGTTTTCAATTCATTTTATCGTTCTAAGTTGTAAATTTAACCGCATTAAATAAATTGATTAAGTTTGAAAATTTCAACTACCTTCCGAAACACAAATTTTCATTCCGAACCTTAATAAATCTTTATAAAATCTAATTATAGGTTGTTATATATCATAAATATAAAGTTTTCAATTCATTTTATCTTTCTAAGTTCCAAATTTAACCACATTAAATAAATTGATTAAGTTTGAAAATTTCAACTACCTTCCGAAACACAAATTTTCATTACGAACCTTAATAAATCTTTATAAAATCTAATTATAGGTTGTTATATATCATTAATATAAAGTTTTCAATTCATTTTATCATTCTAAGTTGTAAATTTAACCGCATTAAATAAATTGATTAAGTTTGAAAATTTCAACTACCTTCCGAAACACAAATTTTCATTACGAACCTTAATAAATCTTTATAAAACCTAATTATAGGTTGTTTTATATCATTAATATAAAGTTTTCAATTCATTTTATCGTTCTAAGTTGTAAATTTAACCGCATTAAATAAATTGATTAAGTTTGAAAATTTCAACTACCTTCCGAAACACAAATTTTCATTACGAACCTTAATAAATCTTTATAAAATCTAATTATAGGTTGTTATATATCATTAATATAAAGTTTTCAATTCATTTTATCATTCTAAGTTGTAAATTTAACCGCATTAAATAAATTGATTAAGTTTGAAAATTTCAACTACCTTCCGAAACACAAATTTTCATTACGAACCTTAATAAATCTTTATAAAATCTAATTATGGGTTGTTATATGTCATTAATATAAAGTTTTCAATTCATTTTATCATTCTAAGTTGAAAATTTAATCACATTAAATAAATGGATTAAGTTTGAAAATTTCAACTACCTTCCGAAACACAAATTTTCATTACGAACCTTAATAAATCTTTATAAAACCTAATTATAGGTTGTTTTATATCATTAATATAAAGTTTTCAATTCATTTTATCGTTCTAAGTTGTAAATTTAACCGCATTAAATAAATTGATTAAGTTTGAAAATTTCAACTACCTTCCGAAACACAAATTTTCATTACGAACCTTAATAAATCTTTATAAAATCTAATTATAGGTTGTTATATAGCATTAATATAAAGTTTTCAATACATTTTATCATTCTAAGTTGAAAATTTAACCACATTAAATAAATTGATTAAGTTTGAAAATTTCAACTACCTTCCGAAACACAAGTTTTCATTACGAACCTTAATAAATCTTTATAAAACCTAGTTATAGGTTGTTATATATCATTAATATAAAGTTTTCAATTCATTTTATCTTTCTATCAACTTCTAAACTTACTTAAATTATTTATCGCATGAGAGTAAATCGGTGGACAAAGAGGTATCAAAACACCAGCTTTGTTTTCAATAAAAGCATCAAATCTCAAACAAACGGTATTCATGTTAATCGTCTTTGATTCTTCCTCAGCTTCGTGCTTAATGCACGCAACTTCATCCCTTCGTAACTCCCTTTTTCCCTTCTTTCGTGCTACCTCTTCCTTTTTTAATAAAATCTTCTTCCGACACAACTCATCGATTAAGTTCTTTTTAGCCGTATGAATTATACCCATCGAATGAAAGCTATAAATTTAAATTTCATCTTTTAATCTTTATTTTATTACAATATAATGTAAAAATTTTAAAAAATATGACTTACCAAGCTAAGTAACCGTCCGATCCTCCAACCCGAAACGAATGCGGATCATCAACTTCTTTGTTTCCCATTTTCTTAATCAATCGGTGGGGATGAGGTTGAGGTTCTTTTGAGGAAGTGTGACATTGATATAAAGAACATCTGATTATAGCTGGACCATTATAATTTTTTAACTAAAAAAATAAATAGAAATTCAACTAACCAAATTTTTTAAAAAAATTAGACCAACTTTAAAAAATCACCTAGACTTTATTTTTAAAGATTAAGAAATGATTTTTATTTTAAAATAAACTAAAAACATTCTAGTTTTAATTAAAAAAGACCGTTTTGTTCTAAATTTTACCAAAAAAATTAAAAAAATTTTTAAAGTTTGTAAAAATTTTTGACGTTTCTAACCTAACTTTTAGAAAAAATTAAACCAACTTTAAAAAATCACCCAGACTTTATTTATTAAGATTAAGAAATAATTTTTATTTTAAATTAAATTTAAAACATTCTATTTTCAATTAAAAAAGTTAGATTTTTCCTAACTATTACCAAAAAAATTAAAAAAAATTTTAAAATTGGGACAAATTTTTGACGTTTCTAACCTAACTTTTAGAAAAAATTACACCAACTTTAAAAAATCACCCAGAGTTTATTTATTAAGATTAAGAAATGATTTTTGTTTTAAATTAAACTTAAAAGATTCTATTTTCAATTAAAAAAATCAGATTTCGTCTAATTATTACCAAAAAAATTAAAAAAATTCTTAAAATTTGTAAAAATTTTTGACGTTTCTAACCTAACTTTTAGAAAAAATTAGACCAACTTTAAAAAATCACCCAGAGTTTATTTATTAAGATTAAGAAGTGATTTTTATGTTAAATTAAAGCTAAAAGATTCTATTTTTAATTTAAAAAGTCAAATTTTTTTTAATTATTACCAAAAAAATTTTTGAACTTGGTGAAAATTTTTAACAGTTAATTGCTTTAATTTGTAAGAAAATGTCAATATTTTAGGAAAATCATTTACATTTTATTAGAAATTAAAAGAAAATTGTCTAAAATTATTAGAATTTTTCTAAAAATCGTTAAAAATTACGTAAAATTTAATAAAATAGTTTGAAATGTTAAAAATAAATTTAAAAAATCGTTAAAAATTGCGTAAATTTAGAAAAATAGTTTAAAAATTTTCAAAAATTGTTTGAAATTATTAAAATTTTTCAAAAATTATCTAAAAAATATTTAAATCTTTAAGAAAAATTAAAAAATCTTCAAAGAAATCGTCGAAATTTTCAATAATATTTTAATAATTATTCAAAATTGTTAAAATTTTTTTGAAAAATTATTAAAAACTATTAAAAAATTTAGAAAAATTGTAAAAAAATTATAAAACTAAAAAAAACTGTTAAAATTATCAGAAATTTCAAGAAAATTACCCGAAATTGTTAGAATTTTTGTAAAATCGTTAAAAACGATGTAAAATTTAATAAAATTGTTTAAAATTTATAAAAATAAATACAAAAATAGTTTAAATTTTGGAAATTTTCTTAGAAAACTTTAAAATTTTAGAAAAACTGTAAAAATTATCAGAAATTTCAAAGAAAATTATCCAAAATTATTAGAATTTTTTTAAAAATCGTTAAAAACGATGTAAAATTTAATAAAATTGTTTGAAATTTATAAAAATAAATATAAAAATCGTTTACATTTTGGAATTTTTTTGAAAAGCTTAAAATTTTAGAAAAATCCTTCAAAAATTGTCATAATTTTTGGAAAAAGAAAGTTAAAAATTGTTTAAATTTTCGTTAAAAGAAAAAATAACATTCAAAATTGTTCAAAATAGCTAAAAATTTTTAAAAATTGTTTCAAAATTATTTAAAAATCGTCTAAATTTCAATAAAATTGACTAAAATTTAAAAAAAATCATAAAAAATCGAATTTTAAAGATTTTGATCTGATTTTTTTTCTAAATGAAACTAAAAACATTCTAGTTTTAATCTAAAAAGGTCGTTTTGTTCTAAATTTTACCAAAAAAAATTAAAAAAATTTTCAAAGTTGGAAGAAATTTTTTTTGGTTAGAAAATTAGTTTTTATGATTTTTTAAAAAATCATACAAAATCGAATTTTAAAGATTTTGATCTGAATTTTTTTCTAAATGAAACTAAAAACATTCTAGTTTTAATCTAAAAAGGTCGTTTTGTTTTAGGTTTTACCAAAAAAATTAAAAAAATTTTCAAAGTTAAAAATTTTTTTAGGTTAGAAAATTACTTTTTATAATAAAAAAAAAAATCATAAAAAATCGAATTTTAAAGATTTTAATCTGATTTTTTTTCTAAATGAAACTAAAAACATTCTAGTTTTAATCTAAAAAGGTCGTTTTGTTTTAGATTTTACCAAAAAAATTAAAAAATTTTTCAAAGTTAAAAAATTCTTTAGGTTAGAAAATTACTTTTTATGATTTTTTAAAAAAATCATAAAAAATCGAATTTTAAAGATTTTGATCTGATTTTTTTTCTAAATGAAACTAAAAACATTCTAGTTTTTATCTAAAAAGACCGTTTTGTTCAAAATTTTACCAAAAAAATTAAAAAAAAATTCAAAGTTGGAAAAGATTTTTTGGTTAGAAAATTAGTTTTTATGATTTTTTAAAAAAATCATAAAAAATCGAATTTTAAAGATTTTGATCTGATTTTTTTCTAAATGAAACTAAAAACATTCTAGTTTTTATCTAAAAGGGTCGTTTTGTTTTAGGTTTTACCAAAAAAATTAAAAAAATTTTCAAAGTTAAAAATTTTTTTAGGTTAGAAAACTAATTTTTATGATTTTTTTTTTAAATCATAAAAAATCGAATTTTAAAGATTTTGATCTGATTTTTTTTCTAAATGAAACTAAAAACATTCTAGTTTTAATCTAAAAAGGTCGTTTTGTTTTAGATTTTACCAAAAAAATTAAAAAAATTTTCAAAGTTAAAAAATTTTTTAGGTTGGAAAATTAATTTTTATGATTTTTAAAAAAAAATCATAAAAAATCGAATTTTAAAGATTTTGATCTGATTTTTTTTCTAAATGAAACTAAAAACATTCTAGTTTTTATCTAAACAGGTCGTTTTGTTTTAAATTTTACCAAAAAAATTAAAAAAATTTTCAAAGTTAAAAAATTTTTTAGGTTAGAAAATTACTTTTTATGATTTTTTTAAAAAATCATAAAAAATCGAATTTTAAAGATTTTGATCTGATTTTTTTTCTAAATGAAACTAAAATCATTCTAGTTTTAATCTAAAAAGGTCGTTTTGTTTTAGGTTTTACCAAAAAAATTAAAAAAATTTTCAAAGTTGCAAAGTAACAAATTTTAATAATCATATCCTTCTCTCGTTTTTAGATTAAACCGATTCCACTGCCAGCCGGCGAAGTAGCTTCACGTTCAAACCCTCAATGTTTCTACGTAAATAACGAGAACAACGACCCTCCTCCACCAATGGTTCCGATTGTAACCCCATCTCCGATAACTCCACAAGAATCACCGGTTCCACAGGCGGCACAAACGAAAGATCCTTTAGCTTTACCGTTATTCATCTGCGACGTATGCAAAGAGGAGGGTCATGGAAGTAACACCGTAAATTGCGACGAATGTAAGAAAGCGTATCACTTTACGTGTTTAGACCCACCGTTAAAGAAAACTCCAAAGAGGAGAGGATATTCATGGCATTGTGCCGATTGCGACCCCACAGTAAGTATTTTTATTCATTTTTATGTATTTATTTATTTATTTATCTCTCTATTTATTATTTATTTATCATTAACGAGAATTAAAAGGTATTTATAGGAGTATTTCAAAATACTGTTGTAGGAAATAGTCTCCGATAAACACATTTTTCAAAAATGGAAAGAAGATTGCATCGAGATTAATTTAGTTGGTACGTTATTTTTATTATTATTATTATCATTATAATTTTTTTTTTACTTTAAATTGTGATTCCTTCGCTTAAAACTTTTCGTTAATTTTTTTTTTTTTTTATTTCATTTATTATTAATATAAAAAAATATAATCAAACTCTTAATAAAAATTAATTTTATTCGTTTTTTACAAAAACCTTAAACATCTATATATTTAAAAAAAATGATATTATAATTAATTAATTATTATTATTATTTTTTGTGTATATTAAATAAATTAATATCGAAGGGTGTCTTCATTAAAGGCCAAGATTTTTTTATATTCTTCCCTGTGATGTAAACCTTTGATGATGTGAGATGGCGTCAGTATACAATCACTAAAAAAAAAAATAATAAAAAAATAAAAAAAAACATAAAAATAACAAATATACATTAAATAAACGATTAGTAAAAATTTAATTTTAGATTTTAAAACGATTTTTAGTAATTTTTTTAATTTAAGTTATTTTAAAATTTTTTAAAACGGAAAAATTTCTTTATAGTCGATTAGAAAATTAAATTTCCTTTAATTTGAGTACAAACACGACCTATCTAACTTTAATAGGTCGAAAGTTATCGAATTTTTCTATTTTATTAAAAAACCGGAAGTCGGCCATCTTTATATTTTATCATACATCGATAGGAAATTAAATCTCCTTTAATTTAAGTACAAACACGACTATATTCCGATAAAAAATAAAAAAGTTATCGAAATTTTTAATTTTAATGACAACCGGAAGTCGGCCATTTTGGATATTTTTAAACTAACCTAACTTTTTTATTTTTTATCCGAATATTGTCGTGTTTGGTATTAAATTAAAGGATTTTTAATCAGCTTTAAGAATTTTTAATAAAAACTTTAATTTTTTTAAACCGCCATCTTGAAAATTTAAAAAATAACCTAACTTTTTTATTTTTAATAGTAAATGGGTCGTGTTGGTACTCAAATTAAAGGATTTTTAGTCAGCTTTAAGAATTTCTAATAAAAATTTCAAGTTTTCAAAAAAAATTAAAAATTTTTAAAAAATCAAATTTTCAAAAAAATCAAATTTTCCAAAATGTCAAAACTTTCGAAAAAATATTAAAAACTTGAAGAAATTTTTAAAAAAGACAAAAATTTTAAAAATTACAAGAAAAAAGTTAAAAATTTCAAAAAAAAAAGTCAAAAATGATTTTAGAACGAAATTTTTATTAAAAATCGTTAGGAAATTAAATTTTCTTTAATTTGAGTACAAACACGACCTATCTAACTTCAACAGATCAAAAGTTATCGAAATTTTTAATTTTAATGACAACCGGAAGTCAGCCATCTTGAAAATTTTTAAACTAACCTAACTTTTTTATTTTTAATCCAAATATAGTCGTGTTTGGTATTAAATTAAAGGATTTTTAATCAGCTTTAAGAATTTTTAATATAAACTTTAATTTTTTTAAACCGCCATCTTGAAAATTTTAAAAATAACCTAACTTTTTTATTTTTAATCGTAGATGGGTCGTGTTTGTACTCAAATTAAAGGTAATTCAGTTTTTTATTCATTTTTAATAATATTTTTTTAAAATTACGATTTTTTATTGTTTTTAAAATTAAAAATTGGTATATTTTAGAAAGTTTTTAAGATAAATGGGTTGTTTTTGTATTGAAATTAAAGGAAATTTAATTTTTTATTCAATTTTAATTAAAAAATTTAACTTTTTATTCAATTTTAATTAAAAAATTTAATTTTTTATTCAATTTTAATTAAAAAAATTAATTTTTTATTCAATTTTAATTAAAAAATTAAATTTAAAACTCATATAAAACTCACCTATTAAATTTTTCATTAGTAACAGCCCAACAAAACGACCTCCGAATTAAATCCTCGGCGAAACTTTTAACACACTCATAAATAATCCTCTCGGAAGTGCTATAAAGCACCCCGGGAACGATTTGTTCCTGTTTTAATAACACCCCGACGTCTAAAGCGGCTTGTTTTACAAACGAACGTTCGTGTTTATAATTATCCGTCCATTTAATTAAGATACCATCTTCACGTTTGGGTTTATTACCAATATTAGTAATAACATCAACGTGGGTGTCTTGTTCGGGTAAATTTTCCCATTCATGGTCAGTTTTAAATTGGCTGTAGTCGAAAATTTTATGATTTAAAGATGTATAAACGTCGTAAGAGATGGGATGAGTAAATCCGTGCGCTCTGCCGAATTCTAAGATGTTTTTTGTGGTTAATGTGAATTTGTACGATGAGGTTTGAAGGAATTTACGGATTAATTGTGCTCGTGCCCACTAAAAAAATAATAAAAATAAAATAAATTAATGATTTATTAATTAATATAAATATAAATTGTTGAAAAATAATGTTTAAAAGTTTTAAATATAGAAAAAAAAAATCTTCTTCTTTTTAAAAATCCCACTTTATTTATAGTTTGATTATATATCAATAGATGGCGTAAATTTATCCAATTTAATAATTTTATTAAATTTTTTTTACTTTTAAAAGAAAAATATATTAAAATATTTTAATAAATTACTCAAAATTAATCTTATTAATTTTTTTTTAAATAATTAATTGAAATTTTTAAATTAATTTTATTAAAAAAATCCGTTTAATTAAACGAAATGGTAAAATTAATTTTTTCGAGGGTGGTAGCACTACATTCACCATCTGTTATTTTGACATATTACTTTAAACTCAAGAAATTGTAGTTTTTCGCTATTTGAATCAAAATAAGGATGAATAAAATTAATCGGAGTGTAAATACATCAAAAACGGTTGTAAATCTTCAGAATAAGGTAAAGTAATTAATATTTTTTATGAAAATTTTTCCTTAAAAAGTAAATCTTCCGAAATGATGAAAACATAACCTTATTTATTTCAGCTTTTAAATATATTTCAATCTCCAAGTTGATGATAATGATTTTTTTTATATTTCAAAAGGTAAGTAAGTTATTATTACACGTATTTTTTTAATAATTAAAAATAAAAAATATTTTCTTTTAAAAAAAATTAAAAAAATTGTTACTTTATAATTTACTTTAATGTTAATAGATGCCGTTAACTCTAATTTATTACCTACCATCTAATAACCTAACTTCTAACCTTTGACGTTTAAAATTATGACATTTAAGCTGTCAAATTTATTCATTCTAACCTTTCCGATCCTTCATCGTAGTCTTTTAACGTTTCCGAGACGTTATTTTAGTTAATATAATAATACATTTTATCTGTTATTATAATAAAAACTACTTAACCTAACTCCTAACATTTGACATTTAAAATTATGACATTTAAGCTGTCAAATTTACTCATTCTAACCTTCACCGATCCTTCATCGTAGTCTTTTAACGTTTCCGAGACGTTATTTCTTAATATAATAATAAATTTTAATGTGATGTTATAATAAAAACTATTTTTTTAACTTTACATCTTAATTTTTTAAACGTACCTCGGAAGAAAATTGTTTGGCAACATTCCAACTGTTAAATTCATTTTCCGATGAAGCCGTAAACGGATACATCCACTTGTAATTACCACATCGAGCAACTTCACTCACCAACGGTAACTTTTTAAACAAAATAATAAGCATCTGATGGAGATTTTTTAATTTATACGAATCTAAATTAATTTCATATCGTTCCATATCGAAATTTTCGCTTCTACTATCTTCAAAAAACTCATTTTTTATTCTTTTATTAAGCGTGGTACTTAATAAAGTTGAAAAAGGTACTTTTCTTTTATTCCTTATTCCGATTAATTCCCCATTAGTTTTACCATTTGACTTTTCGGGTGAAGTATCGGAAGATTCAGTTTGACTCTCTTCATCTTTCCGACAGTAATTATGTTCGTAGTCAATGTAAGCTATTAAATCAAATTCCGGAAGGTTTTCCACCCTTTTTTGTTCATCGTGTTCAATAACTTCTTCTTTTATTATGAATTCGTTTGTAATTTGAAAAGTGTTTTCTTCATTTTGGTCTGTTTTATCACAATAACCGTTTCTTTTACGTATTACATCACTTTTATTCATGTCGTAGAGTGATAATTCAATGATTGTTTCATTACCTGTAATAATATAATGATAATTAAATAATTTTTTATTAAAAAAGTTTAAATTTTATTAAAAAAGTTTAATTTTTATAAAAAAAGTTTAAATTTTATTAAAAAACTTTAAATTTTATTAAGAAATCTTTAATTTTATTAAAAAATCTTTAATTTTATTAAAAAATCTTTAAATTTTATTAAAAAATCTTTAAATTTTATTAAAAATCTTTAAATTTTATTAAAAATCTTTAAATTTTATTAAAAATCTTTAAAGTTTATTAAAAATCCTTTAATTTGAGTACAAACACGACCTATCTACGATTAAAAATAAAAAAGTTAGGTTAATTTTTTAATTTTCAAGATGGAGGTTTAAAAAAATTAAAGTTTTTATTAAAAATTCTTAAAGTCTACTAAAAATCCTTTAATTTGATACCAAACACGACTATATTCGGATAAAAAACAAAAAAGTTAGGTTAGATTAAAAATCTTCAAGATGGCCGACTTCCGGTTGTCATTTAAACTAAAAATTTCGATAACTTTTTTATTTTTTATCCAAATATAGTCGTGTTTGGTATCAAATTAAAGGAAATTTAATTTCCTATCGTTTTTTAATAAAAATTTTGTTCTACAATTATTTTTAACATTTCTCCTTTAGAAATTTTTAATTTTTTTTTTTTTAATTAAAAATTCTTGTTTTAATTTCTTGAAATTTTAATATATTTAAAAAAATTTTTGATATTATTTAGGAAAATTTTATGTTCTTTTTGTGAATTTTGACATTTAATAAAAATTTGACGTTTCTTTTTGGAAAAATTTAAATTTTTATTAAAAATTCTTAAAGCTTATTAAAAATCCTTTAATTTGATACCAAAGACGACTATATTCGGATAAAAAATAAAAAAGTTAGGTTAGATTAAAAAATTTCAAGATGGCCGACTTCCGATTGTCATTAGAATTAAAAATTTCGATAACTTTCGATTTATTAAAGTTAGATATGTCGTGTTTGTATTCAAATTAAAGGAAATTTAATTTCCTATCGATTTTTAATAAAAAATTCGTTCTATAATTATTTTTGACATTTCTTCTTTTGAAATTTTTAGGATTTCTTTTGAAATCTTTAACATATTTTCTTAAATTTTAAAAATGTCTCTAAGATTTTGATATTTCTTTAAAAATTGTGACATTTTGAAAAATTTGATTTTTTTTTAAATTACTTTTTTGAAAATTATTTTGTTGAACATTTTTATTTTTTTTGAAAATGTATTTTTTTTTGAGAAATGTAAAATTTTAACTAAAAATTCTTAAAGTTTATTAAAAATCCTTTAATTTGATACCAAACATGACTATATTCAGTTAAAAAATAAAAAAGTTTGGTTAGTTTTTTAATTTTCAAGATGGCGGTTTAAAAAAATTAAAGTTTTTATTAAAAATTCTTAAAGCTGATTAAAAATCCTTTAATTTGATACCAAACACGACTATATTCGGATAAAAAATAAAAAAGTTAGGTTAGTTTAAAAAATTTCAAGATGGCCGATTTCCGGTTGTCATTAAAATAAAAAATTTCGATAACTCTCTTATTTTTTATCCGAATATAGTCGTGTTTGTACTTAAATTAAAGAAAATTTAATTTTCTATCGATTTTTAATAAAAATTTTGTTCTAAAATTATTTTTGACGTTTCTCTTTTAGAAATTTTTAATTTTTTTTTTTTTTAAATTAAAAATTTTTGTTTTAATTTCTTGAAATTTTAATATATTTAAAAAAAATTTTAATATTTAGGAAAATTTTATGTTCTTTTTGTGAATTTTGACATTTAATAAAAATTTGACGTTTCTTTTTGAAAAAATAGAAATTTTTATTAAAAATTCTTAAAGCTAATTAAAAATCCTTTAATTTGATACCAAACACGACTATATTCGGATGAAAAATAAAAAAAGTTAGGTTAGTTTAAAACTTTTCAAGATGGCCGACTTCCGGTTGTCATTAGAATTAAAAATTTCGATAGTTTTTGATCTATTAAAGTTAGATATGTCGTGCTTGTACTCAAATTAAAGGAAATTTAATTTCCTATCGATTTTTAATAAAAATTTCGTTCTAAATTTATTTTTGAGATTTTTTTTTTGAAATTTTTAGAATTTCTTTTGAAATTTTTAACATATTTTCTTAAATTTTAAAAATTTCTCTAAGATTTTGATATTTCTTTAAAAATTGTGACATTTTGAAAAATTTGATTTTTTTTGAAAATTATTTTTTTGAAAATTTTTTTTTGAAAAATTTTTTTTTAGAAAATGTATTTTTTTTTTTTTGAGAAATGTAAAATTTTAACTAGAAATTCTTAAAGTTTATTAAAAATCCTTTAATTTGATACCAAACATGACTATATTCAGTTAAAATATAAAAAAGTTTGGTTAGTTTTTTAATTTTCAAGATGGCGGTTTAAAAAAATTAAAGTTTTTATTAAAAATTCTTAAAGCTAATTAAAAATCTTTTAATTTGATACCAAACACGACTATATTCGGATAAAAACTAAAAAAATTAGGTTAGATTAAAAAATTTCAAGATGGCCGACTTCCGGTTGTCATTAGAATTAAAAATTTCGATAGCTTTTGATCTATTAAAGTTAGATATGTCATGTTTGTACTCAAATTAAAGGAAATTTAATTTCCTATTAATTTTTAATAAAAAATTCGTTCTAAAATTATTTTTGAAACTTTTAACATTTTTTTTGAAATTTTTAAAAATTTTTGTCTTTTTTAGAAATTTTAAATTTTTAATATTTCTTCAAAAATTTTGACATTTTTAAAAATTTGAATTTTTTGAAAATTTTGATTTTTTTAAAAATTTCTAATTTTTTAAAAATGTGTTGTTTTTTTGAAAAATTGAAATTTTTTATTAAAAAATTCTTAAAACTAATTAAAAATCCTTTAATTTGATACCAAACACGACCATATTCGGATAAAAAACAAAAAAGTTAGGTTAGTTTAAAGAAATTCAAGATGGCCGACTTTCGGTTGTCATTTAAACTAAAAATTTTGATAACTTTTTTATTTTTTATCCAAATATAGTCGTGTTTGGTATCAAATTAAAGAAATTTAATTTCCTATCGATTTATGATAAAATTGAAAGATGGCCGACTTCCGGTTTTTTAAGAAAATTAAAAAATTTCGATAATTTTCGATCTATTAAAGTTAGATAGGTCGTGTTTGTACTCAAATTAAAGGAAATTTAATTTCCTATCGATTTTTAATAAAAAATTTCGTTCTAAAATTATTTTTGAGTTTTTTTTTAATTTTTTTTTTAAATTTTTAACATTTTTTTTTGAATTTTTTGTCATTTTTAGAAATTTATTCAAATTTTTGATCATTTTTTGAAAATTTTGACATTTTGAAAAATTTGATTTTTTGAAAATTTTTAATTTCTTTGAAAGTTTCTAATTTTTTTTGAAAATTTCTAATTTTTTTGAAAATTTCTAATTTTTTTTTGAAAATGCATTTATTTTCTGAAAAATTTAAATTTTTTATTAAAAATTCTTAAAGCTGATTAAATTTCCTTTAATTTGATACCAAACACGACTATATTCGGATAAAAAACAAAAAAGTTAGGTTAGATTAAAAAATTTCAAGATGGCCGACTTCCGGTTGTCATTAAAACTAAAAATTTTGATAACATCTTTATTTTTGGTCGTAGATATGTCGTGTTTGTACTCAAATTAAAGGAAATTTAATTTCCTATCAATTTTTAATAAAATTTTTTTTCTAAAATTATTTTTTTAAATCTTATTTTTAAAAAATTAAATTTTTTAAGGTTGATAACTCTGATTCAAACTCATTTTTTAAAAAAATACAAAAATTTCAATCAATCAAAAAATAAAAATTACTATTAAAGTAATTTTTAAATACCTAAAGTCTGTCTTCCGGATCGAGTCCGATCCAACTTTAAATTATGTATAACATCAACCGGCTTATTCAACTCTCCGTGAAAAAATAACTGTACTCGCAATGGAAATTCCCCCCAACCTCTCCGAGATAAATGAAACGGACTCTTCCTAAAAATATAAATTAATCGTAACACTTTAACGATTAAAACCCAACCCTTCTTACGTAACTTCAATCACATCATTCGGTTTGTACGAAGGATGTAAATAAAAAACTACTTTTTGAATTATATGAGATATATCGGGGAATTCTTTCGGACCTCTTATATACACCATCCATTTGTGCGTCGAGCTATCTTCCGGAGATTCAGACGGAGCCCATTTAGAAATATTCCCGATGACTATTTGATGTTTGTACATTTTTCTATTACGGATTAGGTTTATATTTTGAGTTTCAGTTACATCTTTAGGTTCGGTTTTTATCTCGAGATCGTTTGATTTTTCAAGTTTTATTTCCGGGATTGTTTCTATTTCCGAAATGGTTCTTTTTAAACCCGATTCTTTTAAAATCGATTCTTTTAAAGTCGATTCTTTTAAAATTGATTGTTTTAAAGGTGATTCTTTTAAAATTGATTCTTTTAAAGTTAATTCTTTTAAATCGGAGTCTTTTAAATCGGATTCTTTTAAAGATTCTCTTTGTTTTTTCTTTCGTAATCCTAAATAAACATTTTGGGAATTATTCCCTAATAATTGTTTAACCGCCGGATGAATCCTACTTTGTTTATCGACAAAATTAACATCTTCATTACCACTACTAACATGAAATTCATTTTTATTATAATAACCGGTAACTAAACAATATCGTAATAAGTGTAACGATTTAGCGGCTTTAATCAGTCTTTGTTGAATTAATTCAAGCTGCTGCTCGCGTATTTCCAATTCTTTTTGAAATTCCCGTCTTATAACCCCTTTAGTTTTTTGTATCATTTGCTTTTTCTCTAAAAAAATAGTTTTATATTTACTAAACTTATGAAAAACTTGTTTGGTTTTCTTACCGAGATCTTCTCGGATTTTCTTTTGGTGTTTAACAGATTCGGTTAATTCGTAATCCGGGTCTCTTATTAGTTCATTTTCTTCGTTCATTTCGTGTTTTTATCTTAAAGTTTATTAAAAAATACTTTGAAAAGAAGTTAAAAGAAGTTTAAGTCTTTAGCTTTATTTATAGATTTGAGGTTAGAAAAATTAGATGTTATTTGGGTTGCATACACTAAACGAGGATTTTATTAAAAATAATTTTATTTTTATAAAAAAAGTATGTTTAATAAAGTTTACTTAATAAGTCTAATTTGTTTAAATAAATTAAAATTTGATTTTGCGTTATTTTAGCCTCTTTGTTTATTTATATAGATGTTGAGGTTAGAGAAATGAGATGTCATTTGGGTTGCATACACTAAATAAGAAAGTTGGTAAAAATAATTATTTTGTCTTTAAGAAAAAAAATTATTTAATAAAGTTTATTTAATAAGTTTAATTTATTTAAATAAATTAAACTTAGATTTCGTGTTATAAAGAACCTTTTGGTTTATTTACTAAAAAAAAAAAAAATTAATTAACTTGTAGTAATTTGTAACGCCATCTAGTAAATTTTTTTTTAACTTTATACCTATAAAATTTTACTTAATTTATCATTAAATCTATTTTTAAATTTGCTTTTAATTAATATATTCATCTTCCCGATTATTAAATTAACTTATTTAGAAAAAATCGCATTTTAATTCGTTAAATTTTCGATGAATTTTATACAATTTTAAATGAATGAAATTTTTATGAATAAATTCGTAAAAAATTTTTAACAAAGATGAATTAAAATAAACTTTTTTTTTTAAATGTGTTAATTTAATAATTTGAAAAAGAAAATATTTAAAAACAAATTCAAATTTTAATTTAAAGAATAATTTAATTTTATAAGAATAAAGTTTAATAAAAATTTATTAGATGGCGCTATTTTAATTACCAAAAAAATATTTAAAAAATTAAAGCAAATTAATTACTAATTTTAATCGTATATAGTTGAGAATTGGTTTTATTATCTTATTTAATTAAGATATTATAAAGAAATTTATTAGTTTTGTATGAAATATCGATTTTTATGTTGGTTATTTTGAATTTCCCGCTTTTATTTACGTGACGTCACCTCCGCACACGCGCAAGTCTTTTTAGTTGGGCCGTAAAGCATCGCTTATCGTTGCATGGTCCATTCCTTACTTATTAGTTAAAAATCAACAAAAATGGTGAGTAAAATAGCTTAAATACTACATCTAAACGATTCTTTAAAAGTTGCTCTATAAGATGAGTACTTATTTTTATTCTAAATTTAATATTTCAATCCGATGTTTACGGATAAAAAAATAACATGTCAATAACATATTTTCCCGGTAATATTTTAGCCTATTTTTAACTTAAAATCAAATTGTAATTAATAAAATTATTAATAAATAGGTTTTAAATTAATGTTGTTATTATTTAAAAAATGTTTGGGAGGTTTTTTTAAAAATTTATGAAATTCTAACCTCACTTTTTTGTGTGTTGATGAAATTCTAACCTCACTTTTTTTAGGGATTCGTAAAAGTAGTGAAGAATAAGCAATACTTTAAGCGGTTTCAAGTGAAATTCAAGAGGCGTCGCGAAGGTAAAACCGATTATTACGCCCGCAAGCGTTTAATCGTTCAGGATAAGAACAAATACAACACTCCGAAGTACCGATTGATCGTCCGTTTATCCAACAAGGACATCACCTGTCAGATCGCTTATTCCCGGATCGAAGGGGATAAAATTGTCTGTGCCGCTTACTCCCATGAATTACCTAGATATGGAATTAAAGTCGGGCTTACTAATTACGCGGCGGCTTATTGTACGGGATTGTTGCTCGCTCGCCGTTTACTCAAACAACTTGGATTGGATAGTTTGTACGAGGGGAATACGGAGGTGAACGGGGAGGAGTATAACGTTGAGAATGTTGACGATGGACCGGGAGCTTTTAGGTAAAACGATGGGTAAAAAAAGATTGAGAAATAAAATAAAAATTTTTGACAGTTAACTAACCTAACTTTTTTTCTTTAAGGATTAAATCTAATAAATCGATTAAATTTATAAAAATCGATTAAATTTAAAAAATCACCCAGACTTTATTTATAGGAGTTAAGAAATGATTTTTTTACTAAATTAAACTTAAAATATTCTATTTTCAATTAAAAAAATCAGATTTTTCCTAATTATTATCAAAACTTTACAAAAAATTTTTAAAGTTTGTAAAAATTTTTGATGTTTCTAACCTAACTTTTGAAAAAATTAGACCAATTTTAAAAAATCACCCAGACTTTATTTTTAAAGATTAAGAAATGATTTTTATGTCAAATGAAACTAAAAACATTCTAGTTTTAATTTAAAAAGACCGTTTTGTTCTAAATTTAACCAAAAAAATTAAAAAAAATTTTAAAGTTTGTAAAAATTTTTGACGTTTCTAACCTAACTTTTAGAAAAAATTAGACCAACTTTAAAAAATCACCCAGACTTTATTTTTAAAGATTAAGAAATGATTTTTATATCAAATGAAACCTAAAACAGTCTATTTTTAATTAAAAAAGTCAGATTTTTTTAAATTATTACTAAAAAAATTAAAAAAATTTTTGAATTTGGTGAAAATTTTTGACAGTTAATTGCTTTAATTTGTAAGAAAATGCCAATATTTTAGAAAAATCGTTTAAATTTTATTAGAAATTAAAAGAAAATTGTCTAAAATTATTAGAATTTTGTAAAAATCTTTAAAAATAATGTAAAATTTAATAAAATTGTTTGAAATATTTAAAAATAAATTTAAAGAATCCTTAAAAATTGCTTAAATTTACAAAAATAGTTAAAAATTTTCAAAAATTGCTTGAAATTATTAAAATTTTTCAAGAATTATCTAAAAATTATTTAAATCTTTTAAAAAATGAAAAAAAATCTTTAAAAAATCGTCGAAATTTTCAATAATATTCTAATAATTATTCAAAATTGTTAATTTTTTTTTGAAAAATTATTAGAAACTATTAAAAAAATTTAAAAAATTGTAAAAGAGTGTAAAAACTAAAGAAAATTGTCTGAAATTGTTCAAATTTTGGAAAAATTGTTTGAAATTTATAAAAATAAATATAAAAATCGTTTAAATTTTGGACATTTTTTAAGAAAACTTCAAAATTTTAGAGAAATTGTTAAAATTTATCAGAAATTTCATAAAAATTATCCGAAATTGTTAGAATTTTTGTAAAAATCGTTAAAAACGATGTAAAATTTAATAAAATTGTTTGGAATTTATAAAAATAAATACAAAAATCGTTTAAATTTTGGACATTTTTTAAGAAAATTTCAAAATTTTAGAAAAATTGTTGAAATTTATCAGAAATTTCATAAAAATTATCCGAAATTGTTAGAATTTTTGTAAAAATCGTTAAAAACGATGTAAAATTTAATAAAATTGTTTGAAATTTATAAAAATAAATATAAAAATCGTTTGAATTTTGGAAGATTTTTTAAATAAACTTAAAATTTTAGAAAAATCTTTCAGAAATTGCCATAATTTTTGGAAAAAAAAAAGTTAAAAATTGTTTAAATTTTGATTAAAAGAAAAGTAAACATCCAAAATTGTTTAAAATAGTTACAAATTTTCTAAAATTGTTTGAAATATTTAAAAATAAATTTAAAAAATCGTTAAAAATTGCTTAAATTTACAAAAATAGTTAAAAATTTTCAAAAATTGTTTGAAATTATTAAAATTTTTCAAGAATTATCTAAAAATTATTTAAATCTTTTAAAAAATGAAAAAAAAAATCTTTAAAAAATCATCTAAATTTCAATAAAATTGACTAAAATTGTTAAAAAATTGTCTATTTTTTAATAAAATTACTTTAAATGACAAATTCTTAAATAATTTCTTTAAAATTACTTAAAAAATCATCTAAAATCGTTAGAAAATTATCTATTTTCTAACGTTTTTCACAAAATCGTCAAAAAATTACTAAAATTTTAAAAATTTTTATCAAAATTGATAAAAACTTTATTTAAATGGTTGTAAAATTGTTTAAAATTATTGAATTTCGTCTAATTTAATGTAAAATTGTCGAATTTTTTCTTAAAATTGTTAGATTTTATCTAAAAAATGGCTTAATTTTATTTAAAATCGTGAAATTTCTTTTAAAATACTCTAAAATCGTGAAAAATTTGAAATTTCTTTCTAAAATCATCAAATTTTGTTAAAATTTCATGCAATTTTCTTAAAATTTCATCAAATTTTCTTAAAATTTCATCAAATTTTCTTAAAATTTCATCCAATTTTCTTAAAATTTCATCAAATTTTGTTAAAATTTCATCTAATTTTGTATAAAATTGTGTAAAATGATAAAATTTTGTTTAATTTGATCTAAAATTGTTAATTTTTATTTTAAAATTAGTTAATTTCGTTTAAATTTGTAAAATTTCGTTTGAAAATGTTTAAAAATCGCCGAATTTCGTTTAAAATTTGATTCAATTTCGTATAAAATTGTCTAAAATTGTTAAAGATCGTTTAATTTCATGAAAAATTGTTAAATTTTATTTAAAAAATAACTTAATTTAGCTTACAATTATGAAATTTCGGCTAAAACTTTCAAAAATCGTTGAATTTGGTTCAAAATTTCACTAAATTTCGTATAAAATTGTCTAAAATTACTAAATTTCGTCTAAAATGTTCAAATTTCATTTAAAATTTTCGAATTTCATTAAAAAAAATTACTTAATTTAGGTTAAAATTGTAAAATTTAATGTAAAATTTACTAAAATTATCGAATTTCATCTAAAATTTCACTAAATTTCGTATAAAATTGTCTAAAATTACTAAATTTCGGCTAAAGTTTTTAAATTTCGTCTAAAATTTTTAAATTTCGTCTAAAATTTTCGAATTTCATTAAAAAAAATTACTTAATTTAGCTTAAAATTGTAAAATTTGATCTGAAATTTACTAAAATTGTCAAATTTCATCTAAAATTTCACTAAATTTCGTATAAAATTGTCTAAAATTACTAAATTTTGTCTAAAATGTTCAAATTTCATTTAAAATGTTCAAATTTCATTTAAAATTTTCAAATTTCATTAAAAAAATTACTTAATTTAGCTTAAAATTGTGAAATTTGGTCTAAAATTTACTAATATTGTCGAATTTCGTCTAAAATTTCACTAAATTTCTTATTTAAATTGTCTAAAATTGCAAAATTTCGTCTAAAATGTTCAAATTTCATTTAAAATGTTCAAATTTCATTTAAAATTTTCAAATTTCATTAAAAAAAATACTTAATTTAGCTTAAAATTGTGAAATTTGATCTAAAATTTACTAAAATTGTCGAATTTCATCGAAAATTTCACTATATTTCTTATAAAATTGTCTAAAATTGCAAAATTTCGTCTAAAATATTCAAATTTCATTTAAAATTTTCAAATTTCGTTTAAAATTTTCAAATTTCATTAAAAAAATTACTTAATTTAGCTTAAAATTGTAAAATTTGATGTAAAATTTACTAAAATTGTCGAATTTCATCTAAAATTTCACTAAATTTCTTATAAAATTGTCTAAAATTACTAAATTTCGTCTAAAATGTTCAAATTTCATTTAAAATTTTCAAATTTCATTTAAAGTTTTCAAATTTCATAAAAAAAAATACTTAATTTAGCTTAAAATTGCGAAATTTGATCTAAAATTTACTAAAATTGTCGAATTTCATCTAAAATTTCACTAAATTTCTTATAAAATTGTCTAAAATTACTAAATTTCGTTTAAAATTTTTAAATTTCGTCTAAAATTTTTAAGTTTCGTCTAAAATTTTTAAATTTCGTCTAAAATTTTTAAATTTCGTCTAAAATTTTCGAATTTCATTAAAAAAAATTACTTAATTTAGCTTAAAATTGTAAAATTTGATCTAAAATTTACTAAAATTGCTGAATTTCATCTAAAATTTCCCCAAATTTCGTATAAAATTGTCTAAAATTGCAAAATTTCGTCTAAAATGTTCAAATTTCATTTAAAATGTTCAAATTTCATTTAAAATTTTCAAATTTCATTTAAAATTTTCAAATTTCATTAAAAAAATTACTTAATTTAGCTTAAAATTGTAAAATTTGATGTAAAATTTACTAAAATTGTCGAATTTCATCTAAAATTTCACTAAATTTCGTATAAAATTGTTTAAAATTACTAAACTTCGTTTAAAATTTTCAAATTTCATTTAAAATTTTCAAATTTCATTTAAAATTTTCGAATTTCATTAAAAAATAACTTAATTTAGCTTAAAATTGTAAAATTTCATCAAGAATTTACTAAAATTGTCGAATTTCATCTAAAATTTCACTAAATTTCGTATAAAATTGTCTAAAATTACAAAATTTCATCTAATATGTTCAAATTTCATTTAAAATTTTCAAATTTCATTTAAAATTTTCGAATTTCATTAGAAAAATAACTTAAATTTAGCTTAAAATTGCGAAATTTCAACTAAAATTTTAAAAATTCGTGGAATTTCGTTTAAAATTTCACTCAATTTTATGAAATTGTGTGAAATTTTATGAAAAACTATCTAAAATTACAAAATTTCATATAATTTTATCTAAAATTATCAAATTTCATTTAAGATTTAATTCTCACGTTTATTTTCTTTCAAAATTACTTAAAAAAAATATCTAAATTTTTGTAAAATTGTCTAAAAATAAAAAAAAATGTTTTTTTTTTTTTTTTTTTTTTTTTGATGAAATTTTAGAATTGGTTAAAATTGGTTAAAATTTTGTAGAATTTTGAAGAATTTAAACAATTTTTATAAAAATTATTTCTTAATTTATATACAGGGTGTCTCTGAAATGTTAGAAGTTATTTTTTTTTGTCTTACATTGTACACTCATTTCAGAGACATTCTGTATTTATTTATTTATTTATTTACAGAGTTCTTAATTTATTAAGAATTAAAATTGCTTTTAATTTGATCTTAAAACCAACTAAAAAATGATTTAATGATGATTTTTAGACACATGCGCGTCATCTGATTTATACAAAACCCAATTTTAAATAATTTATCATTCGGTGAGTTCTTTACCGTTTGTAAATGATTATTTTTAGGAGGGTTTTGTAGCTTATTAATGATTTTAAAGTGTCTCTGATTTAATTAATTAAATTTTATTTGGCTAATTTTTCCTTTTAAAAGTTTTAATTAAACATTTTTTGGTTTTAATTTATTAGATGTTATCTGGATGTTGGTCTTCAAAGAACGACCACCGGAGCGAGAGTTTTCGCTGCCATGAAAGGAGCCGTTGATGGTGGTTTAAACATCCCCCATTCAACAAAACGCTTCCCCGGTTACGATGCTGAGAGTAAATCCTTTGATGCCGAGGTTCATCGTAGTCATATTATGGGTCAACATGTTGCCGATTATATGAGGAGTCTTAGCGAGGAGGATCCCGAAGCGTTTAAGAGACAATTCAGTCAATATATTAAATTGGGAATTAATGCCGATCAGGTAAATTAATTAAATTCAAATAAAAATTAATTAAATTAAATTAAAAATTAATTTAATAATTATTTTTTTTGTAAAATTACGTCCAACTTAAAAATTACAATAAATATTTTTAAAAAATTTATTGTGTCGCTGTTGGACAACATTAAAATTGAAAGAGGAATTGCATCTTGATTAAATTTATAATTTTGATGTCTTAGAAACTTTCAAACATCTTTAAATTTATTTAAATCATTTATTTATTTGAAATTATTACTTTGGTTGGAATTTTAACATTAATTATGTTTGTTTATTAGATTGAAGGTATTTACAAGAATGCCCATGCTGCTATCAGAGCAGATCCTTCGCACGAAAAGAAGGAGAAGGCGCCTCCGGCAAAGAAGAAGAGGTGGAACAGAGCCAAGTTGACGCTCGCCGAGCGCAAGAACCGCGTCGCGCAGAAGAAGGAATCGTTCTTGAAGAAGCTGCAAGAAGCCGAGCCTTAAAGTGTGTTATATATTGTAATGTTTTTTTATTGTGGGACAATTATATGTATAGCACAATAAAGAATTTGTTTTTTTATTTAAAAACCAATTAAAATTTCATTGATAGACATTTTAAAAATCGATTCTTGGTGTTATTTGTGTTATAGTAGTTAAAATTTAGTCAATAAAAACGAGGTTTGAAACTATGCCATCATACAAACGTTAATTTTAAAAACCACGTCGCACCATCTGTTGTATAATAGTTACAGTAATAAGTTCAACGATAATTTATTGGATGGCGCTAATAAACTTTCAATAATTCGCTAATAAAATTTCAAATTGTTACAGTAGCTAAAATTCGATTATCATTAATTCTATTAAAGACACCTCGCACCATCTATTGTACATTAGCTAAAGTACTAAGTTCAACGAAAATTTCTTAGATGGCGCAACAATACTTTTCAAATTATATTTTTTGCAATGTATAATAGTTAAAGTAATAAGTTCAACGATAATTTATTGGATGGCGCTAATAAACTTTTCAAATTGTTACAGTAGCTAAAATTTTTTTATCAAAGTCACCTCGCACCATCTATTGTACATTAGCTAAAGTACTAAGTTCAACGAAAATTTCTTAGATGGCGCAACAATACTTTTCAAATTATATTTTTTGTATGTAATTTAGATTTAAACTAAATTAAATTATTTAAAAAAATCAAAAATAATATTATAATCCTCATACTTACATATCATTTATTAAATTCTTTATTTTTACATATTTTTCACATACGTACAGATTCTTAACGTTCAAAAGAATTTTTTTATATACAAAAAAGAAAGAAAACATTCATAATTTGAATTAAAAATTAACTGATTAACTACGCGGCTGTGACGTGTGTTTTAGCGTGTCGATTTAACAACGACGAATTTTTAAATTGTTCCCCGCACTTTTCGCACATAAAGTTAACGTCGGAATCGTCTTCGTACGCGTGACACTGCATGTGCGATCGTAAACTACCCTCGCTGGGGAAACTTTTCGGGCACTTGGGACACTTATTGTCTACCCTTAGTATAATAATTTCTTCCGGTTCGCATTCCGAACTGTCCGTGGTTAAGGGTGAAGCCTGTACGACCTTCGGAGGCCGGCCTCTCGGACGTTTAGGCGGCGTTTCTTTAACTACTTCTAAATCATCTTCGTCGCTGTCGCTTATTGTTATCTCTACGAAAGGTTTCTTTTTTGATTTTCGTTTTCGTCGAGGTTTCTTTTCCACTTCTTCCTCGGAATCGCTCAATTGTATAAATTCGGTCGGTTGTAACGGTACTCGTTCTTTTAAAACCCCGTCTTCGGATGTCTCTACGAAACCGTTCGAGGAAACGAACATCTCTTGGACGACGATTTCCTGATCGGCACGTTCCATCGGTTTGATTTTTTGTTTGCGCGGAAGTCGTTCTTGTCGAACGGGCGCGTGGATTATTTTAGTATGCGCGATGTAATTGTGAAATTGACGAGCTTGTTGCGCTTCCTTGCTCTTTGCGAAACGCTTATCGTATTTTTCCAAATCCTCGGCGATTTTCTTCGGTTCGATTATCGACATCGAGGTTTTTAAGATACTTCTCGGGTTCGTTCTTATAACGGAAATTGAATTTTGATATGTGAGGTTTTCTTTTTCCGGATCGGGGATTACGTAGTAAAAGTGAGGTGAGTCGTTTTCGGATGATTTTACCTGAAAATTTATAATTATTAAAAAAAAATTTTAAATGGTAAAAAAAATTTAAATTAGCAAAAAAATTTAAATTGGCAAAAAAATTTTTTTGGTTAAAAAATTATTTTTTATAATTCTTAAAAAAATCATAAAAAATCGAATTTTAAAGATTTTGATCTGATTTTTTTTCTATATGAAACTAAAAACATTCTAGTTTTAATCTAAAAAGGCCGTTTTTTTCTAAATTTAATCAAAAAAATTAAAAAAATTTTCAAAGTTGGAAAAAATTTTTTAGGTTAGAAAATTATTTTTTAACATTTTTTTAAAAAATCATAAAAAATCGAATTTTAAAGATTTTGATCTGATTTTTTTTCTAAATGAAACTAAAAACATTCTAGTTTTTATCTAAAAAAAACCGTTTTGTTCTAAATTTTACCAAAAAAATTAAAAAAATTTTCAAAGTTGGTGAAAAAAATTTTTTAGGTTAAAAAATTTTTTTATTAAAAAAATCAATAACTTTAAAAAAATTCATAAAAAATCGAATTTTAAAGATTTTGGTCTGATTTTTTTTCTAAATGAAACTAAAAACATTCTAGTTTTAATTAAAAAAGACCGTTTTATTATAAATTTAATCAAAAAAATTAAAAAAATTTTCAAAGTTGGAAAAAATTTTTTAGGTTAGAGAATTAATTTTTATGATTTTTTAAAAAAATCATAAAAAATCGAATTTTAAAGATTTTGATTTGATTTTTTTTCTAAATGAAACTAAAAAGATTCTAGTTTTAATCTAAAATGGCCGTTTTGTTCTAAATTTAACCAAAAAATTTAAAAAAATTTTCAAAGTTGGAAAAAATTTTTTTGGTTAGAAAATTATTTTTTAACATTTTTTTAAAAAATCATAAAAAATCGAATGTTAAAGATTTTGATCTGATTTTTTTTTCCAAATGAAACTAAAAACATTCTAGTTTTAATCTAAAAAGGTCGTTTTGTTCTAAATTTTACCAAAAAAATTAAAAAAATTTTCAAAGTTGGTGATAAAATTCTTTAGGTTAGAAAATTAATTTTTATGAATTTTAAAAAATCATAAAAAATCGAATTTGAAAGATTTTGATCTGATTTTTTTTCTAAATGAAACTAAAAACATTCTAGTTTTAATCTAAAACGACCGTCTTGTTCTAAATGTTGTCAAAAAATTTTAAAAAATTCACAAAGTCGACTAAAATTTTTTATAACCTAAAAAAGATGAAAAAAATGGAAAATTATTTGAAAATTAAAGTTAATCTAACTTAATTTAGATTAAAATGGTTAAAAAATGATTTAATTTAGTCTAAAATCGTAACATTTCACTTAAAATTTTTTAAAATCATGGTTTTTTTTCCAAAATTTCACGAAATTTGGTACAAAATTGTGGAATTTCGTTTAATTTCATCAAATTTTTTTCAAATTTCATTAAAATAAAAGTTAATTTTAGAAATTGTGGAATCTAAACCAAAATTTTCAAAATTCGTCCAATTTCGTTTGAAATTTCACGAAATTCTGTCTAAAATTGTCGAATTTCATCGAAAAATAACTTTATTTGTCTTAAAATTGTGAAATTTCATTTAAAATCGTTGAATTTCTCCTGAAATTTTCTAAAGTTATCGAATTTTATTTAAAATTTCACGAAATTTCATCAAATTTTTTTCGAATTTCATTCAAATTAAACTTAATTTTAGAGATTGTGAAATCTAAACCAAAATTTTCAAAGTTCGTCAAATTTCATCTAAAATTTTGCGAAATTTCGCTTAAATTTGTTGAATTTCATTGAAAAATAACTTAATTTAGCTAAAAATTGTGAAATTTTATCTCAAATTTCTTAAAATTTTCGAATTTCGTTTGAAATTTCATGAAATTTCGTTTAAAATTGTCGAATTTCATTAAAGAAACCTCTACTTATCTTAAAATTCTACAATTTCATCTAAAATTTTTTAAAATCATCGATTTCTTTCCAAAATTTCACGAAATTTGCTGTAAAATTATCTAAAATTGTTGAATTTCGTTTAATTTCATTTAAACTTTTTCGAATTTAATTGAAAGATAACTTAATTTAGCTTAAAATTGTAAAATTTCGACCAAAATTTTCAAAATTCGTTCATTTCGTTTAAAATTTCACTAAATTTCGTCTAAAATTGTCGAATTTCATTGAAAAATAACTTTATTTAGATTAAAATTGTGAAATTTCATCAAAAACTTATCTTAATTTGTCAAAAACTCATTAAAATGCCATTAATTTTATAAAATTCGATGAGATTAGTTAAAAATTCGTCATTATTTGGAATCATTTTTATAAAATTTGTAGAAACTCGGCAAAATTCATTAAAAATTTGTCTTAATTTCTTAAAGAATCATCAAAATTATCGTTTATTTTATAAAATTCGTCTAAATTCGTTAAAAATTTGTTAAAATTCGTTAAAGATTTGTCTTAATTTGTCAAAAATTTATCAAAACTATCGTTTCTTATATAAAATTCATTAAAACTCGGCAAAATTTGTCAAAAATTCATCAAAGTTACCATTAATTTTATAAAATTCGTCCAAGTTCGTTAAAAATTCGTCATTATTTGCACGTATTTCTATAAAATTCGTTAAAACTTGGCAAAATTCGTTAAAAATTTGTCAAAAATTCATAAAAATTACCGTAAATTTGATAAAATTCGTTAATAATTTTTCAAAATTCGTTAGAATTTGCGTTAATTTTTATAGAATTAGTTGAAATTTGTTTTATTTATCAAAAATTCATCAAAATTATCGTTAATTTTATAAAATTTGTCAAAATTTATTAAAAATTCGTCAAATTCGTCATAAATTGCATACATTTCTATGAAATTCATTGAAATTTGGTAAATTTGTTAAAAATTCGTCTTAATTTGTCAAAAAAACCATCAAAATTACTGTTAATTTTGTAAAATTCGTCAAAATTCGTTAAAAATTCATCAAAATTCGTTATAAATTGCATAAATTTTTATGAAATTCATTGAAATTCGTCAAAATTTGTTAAAAATTAGTCAAAATTTGTCTTAATTTGTCAAAAAACCATCAAAATTACTCTTAATTTTGTAAAATACGTCAAAATTCGTTAAAAATTCATCAAAATTCGTTATAAATTGCATAAAATTCTATGAAATTCATTAAAATTCGTCAAGATTTGTTAAAAATTCGTCAAAATTCGTCATAAATTGCATAAATTTTTATGAAATTCATTGGAATTCAGTAAAATTTGTTAAAAATTCATCTTAATTTGTTAAAAACCATCAAAATTACTGTTAATTTCGTAAAATACGTTAAAATTCGTTAAAAATGCATCAAAATTCGTTACAAATTGCATAAATTTCTATGAAATTCATTGAAATTCGATAAAATTTGTTAAAAATTCGTCAAAATTCGTCATAAATTGCATAAATTCTTATGAAATTCATTGAAATTCGGTAAAATTCGTCATAAATTACATAAATTTTTATTAAATTCACTGAAATTCGTCAAAATTTGTTAAAAATTCGGCAAAATTCGTCATAAATTGCATACATTTTTATGAAATTCATTGAAATTCGGTAAAATTTGTTAAAAATTCGTTAAAAATGCATCAAAATTTGTTATAACTTCTATAAATTTCTATGAAATTCACTGAAATTCGTCAAAATTTGTTAAAAATTCGTCAAAATTCGTCATAAATTACATAAATTTCTATGAAATTCATTGAAATTCGGTAAATTTGTTAAAAATTCGTCTTAATTTGTCAAAAAACCATCAAAATTACTGCTAATTTTGTAAAATTCTTCTTTATTTGCGTTAATTTTTAAAAAATTCGTCAAAAATTCATTTTTAAAAATTTTGATCTGATTTTTTTTCTAAATGAAACTAAAAACATTCTACTTTTAATCTAAAAAGGCCGTTTTGTTCTAAATTTTACCAAAAAATTAAAAAAATTTTCAAAGTTGGAAAAAATTTTTTTGGTTAGAAAATTATTTTTTAACATTTTTTTAAAAAATCATAAAAAATCGAATTTTAAAGATTTTGGTCTGATTTTTTTTCGAAATGAAACTAAAAACATTCTAGTTTTTATCTAAAAAGACCGTTTTGTTCTAAATTTTACCAAAAAAATTAAAAAAATTTTCAAAGTTGGAAAAATCTTTTTTGGTTAGAAAATTAATTTTTAATATTTTTTTAAAAAATCATAAAAAATCAAATTTTAAAGATTTTAATCTGATTTTTTTTTCTAAATAAAACTAAAAACATTCTAGTTTTAATCTAAAAAGGTCGCTTTGTTCTAAATTTAACCAAAAAATTTAAAAAAATTTTCAAAGTTGGTGAAAAAATTTTTTAGGTTAGAAAATTAATTTTTATGATTTAAAAAAAAAATCATAAAAAATCGAATTTTAAAGATTTTGATCTGATTTTTTTTCTAAATGAAACTAAAAACATTCTAGTTTTTATCTAAAAAAAACCGTTTTGTTTTAAATTTTACCAAAAAAATTAAAAAAATTTTCAAAGTTGGAAGCAAAATTTTTTAGGTTGGAAAATTAATTCTTATGATTTAAAAAAAAATCGAATTCTAAAGATTTTGATCTGATTCTTTTCCAAATGAAACCTAAAACATCCTAGTTTTAATTAAAAAAGACCGTTCTATTCTAAATGTTGTCAAAAAATTTTAAAAAATTCACAAAGTTGACTAAAATTTTTTACAACCTAAGAAAAGATGAAAAAATGGAAAATTATTTAAGAATTAAATTTAATGTACCTTAATTTAGATTAAAATTGTTAAAAAATGACTTAATTTAGTCTAAAATTGTAATATTTCATTTAAAATTTTTTAAAATCATGGATTTTTTTCCAAAATTTCACGAAATTTGGTACAAAATTGTGGAATTTCGTTTAATTTCATCAATTTTTTTTCAAATTTCATTAAAATAAAAGTTAATTTTAGAAATTGTGGAATCTAAACCAATATTTTCAAAATTCGTCCAATTTCGTTTGAAATTTCACGAAATTCTGTCTAAAATTGTCGAATTTCATCGAAAAATAACTTTATTTGTCTTAAAATTGTGAAATTTCATTTAAAATCGTTGAATTTCTTCTGAAATTTTCTAAAGTTATCGAATTTTATTTAAAATTTGACGAAATTTCATCAAATTTTTTTCGAATTTCATTCAAATTAAACTTAATTTTAGAGATTGTGAAATCTAAACCAAAATTTTCAAAGTTCGTCAAATTTCATCTAAAATTTTGCGAAATTTCGCTTAAATTTGTTGAATTTCATTGAAAAATAACTTAATTTAGCTAAAAATTGTGAAATTTTATCTCAAATTTCTTAAAATTTTCGAATTTCGTTTGAAATTTCATGAAATTTCGTTTAAAATTGTCGAATTTCATTAAAAAAAAACTTTATTTATCTTAAAATTGTACGATTTCATCTAAAATTTTTTAAAATCGGATTTTTTCCAAAATTACACGATATTTGGTGTAAAATAATCTAAAATTGTTGAATTTCGTTTAATTTCATTTAAACTTTTTCGAATTTCATTGAAAGATGACTTAATTTAGCTTGAAATTGTGAAATTTCGACCAAAATTTTCAAAATTCGTTCATTTCGTTTAAAATTTCACTAAATTTCGTCTAAAATTGTCGAATTTCATTGAAAAATAACTTTATTTAGATTAAAACTGTGAAATTTCATCAAAAACTTGTCTTAATTTGTCAAAAATTCATTAAAATTGCCATTAATTTTATAAAATTCGATGAGATTAGTTAAAAATTCGTCATTATTTGGAATCATTTTTATAAAATTTGTAGAAACTCGGCAAAATTCATTAAAAATTTGTCTTAATTTCTTAAAGAATCATCAAAATTATCGTTTATTTTATAAAATTCGTCTAAATTCGTTAAAAATTTGTTAAAATTCGTTAAAGATTTGTCTTAATTTGTCAAAAATTTATCAAAACTATCGTTTGTTATATAAAATTCATTAAAACTCGGCAAAATTTGTCAAAAATTCATCAAAGTTACCATTAATTTTATAAAATTCGTCCAAGTTCGTTTAAATTCGTCATTATTTGCACGTATTTCTATAAAATTCGTTAAAACTTGGCAAAATTCATTAAAAATTTGTCAAAAATTCATCAAAATTACCGTAAATTTGATAAAATTTGTTAATAATTTTTCAAAATTCGTTAGAATTTGCGTTAATTTTTATAAAACTAGTTGAAATTTGTTTTATTTATCAAAAATTTATCAAAATTATTGTTAATTTTATAAAATTCGTTCAAAATTCGTCAAAATTTGTTAAAAATTCATCAAAATTCGTCATAAATTGCATATATTTCTATGAAATTCATTGAAATTCGTCAAAATTGATTAAAAATTCGTCATAAGTTGCATAAATTTCTATGAAATTCGTTGAAATTCGTCAAAATTTGTTAAAAATTCATCAAAATTCGTCATAAATAGCATAAATTTCTATGAAATTCGTCAAAATTTGTTAAAATTCGTCAAAATTCGTTAAAAATTCGTCATAAATTGCATAAATTTCTATGAAATTCATTGAAATTTGGTAAATTTGTTAAAAACTCGTCTTAATTTGTCAAAAAACCATAAAAATTACTTTTAATTTTGTAAAATTCGTCAAAATTTGTTAAAAATTCGTCATAATTCGTTATAAATTGCATAAATTTCTATGAAAGTCATTGACATTTGGTAAATTTGTTAAAAATTCGTTTTAATTTGTCAAAAAACCATCAAAATTACTTTTAATTTTGTAAAATACGTCAAAATTCGTTAAAAATTCATCAAAATTCGTTATAAATTGCATAAATTTCTATGAAACTCATTGAAATTCGTCAAAATTTGTTAAAAATTCGTCAAAATTCGTTATAAATTGCATAAATTTTTATGAAAGTCATTGACATTTGGTAAATTTGTTAAAAATTCGTTTTAATTTGTCAAAAAACCATCAAAATTACTGTTAATTTTGTAAAATTCGTTATAAATTGCACAAATTTCTATGAAATTCATTGAAATTCGTCAACATTTGTTAAAAATTCGTCTTAATTTATCAAAAAACCATCAAAATTACTGTTAATTTTGTAAAATACGTTAAAATTCGTTAAAAAATCATCAAAATTCGTTATAAATTGCATAAAGTTCTGTTAAATTCATTGAAATTAGTCAAAATTTGTTAAAAATTCATCAAAATTCGTTATAAATTGCATAAATTTCTATGAAATTCGGTAAAATTTGTTAAAAATTCGTCTTAATTTATCAAAAAAAGACATCAACATTACTCTCAATTTTGTAAAACTCGTCATTATTTGCGTTAATTCTTAAAAAATTCGTCAAAAATTCATTGTTAAAGATTTTGATTTGATTTTTTTTCTAAATGATACCTAAAACATTCTAGTTTTAATTAAAAAAGACCGTTTTATCCTAAATTTTACCAAAAAATTAAAAAAAATTTTCACAGTTGGAAAAAATTTTTTTGGTTAGAAAATTATTTTTTAACATTTTTTTAAAAAATCATAAAAAATCGAATTTTAAAGATTTTGATCTGATTTTTTTTCTAAATGAAACTAAAAACATTCTAGTTTTAAACTAAAAAGACCGTTTTGTTCTAAATTTTACCAAAAAAATTAAAAAAATTTTCAAAGTTTGAAAAAAATTTTTTTAAAAATTATTTTTTATGATTAAAAAAAAATCATAAAAAATCGAATTTTAAAGATTTTGATTTGATTTTTTTTCTAAATGAAACTAAAAACATTCTAGTTTTAATCTAAAAAGGCCGCTTTCTTCTAAATTTTACCAAAAAAATTAAAAAAATTTTCAAAGTTGGAAAAAATTTTTTTGGTTAGAAAATTATTTTTTAAAATTTTTTAAAAAAATCATAAAAAATCGAATTTTAAAGATTTTGATCTGATTTTTTTTTCTAAATGAAACTAAAAACATTTTAGTTTTAATCTAAAAAGACCATTTTGTTCTAAATTTAATCAAAAAAATTAAAAAAATTTTTTAGGTTAGAAAATTAATTTTTATGATTTTTAAAAAAAATCATAAAAAATCGAATTTTAAAGATTTTAAACTGATTTTTTTCCAAATGAAACTAAAAACATCCTAGTTTTAATTTAAAAAGACCGTTTTGTTCTAAATTTAACCAAAAAAATTAAAAAAATTTTCAAAGTTGGCAAAAATTTTTTTAAAAAATTATTTTTTATGATTAAAAAAAAATCATAAAAAATCGAATTTTAGAGATTTTAATCTGATTTTTTTTCTAAATGAAACTAAAAACATCCTAGTTTTAATCTAAAAAGGTCGTTTTGTTCTAAATTTTACCAAAAAAATTTTAAAAAAATTTTCAAAGTTGATGAAAAAAATTTTTTAGGTTAAATTTTTTTATTAAAAAAATCAATAAGTTAAATAAAAAAATTTTCAAAATTGGTGAAAAAATTTTTTAGATTGGAAAATTAATTTTTATGATTTTTTAAAAATTCATAAAAAATCGAATTCTAAAGATTTTGATCTGATTTTTTTTCTAAATGAAACTAAAAACCTCCTAGTTGTAATTAAAAAAGACCATTTTATTCTAAATGTTGTCAAAAAATTTTAAAAAATTCACAAAGTTGACTAAAATTTTTTACAACCTAAAAAAAAGATGAAAAAATTGGAAAATTATTTAAGAATTAAATTTAATGTACCTTAATTTAAATTAAAATTGTTAAAAAATGACTTAATTTAGTCTAAAATCGTAACATTTCACTTAAAATTTTTTAAAATCATGGATTTTTTTCCAAAATTTCACGAAATTTGGTACAAAATTGTGGAATTTCGTTTAATTTCATCAAAATTTTTTCAAATTTCATTAAAATAAAACTTAATTTTAGAAATTGTGAAATCTAAACCAAAATTTTCAAAATTCGTCCAATTTCGTTTGAATTTCATCGAAAAATAACTTTATTTGTCTTAAAATTATGAAATTTCATCTAAAATCGTTGAATTTCTTCTGAAATTTTTTAAAGTTATCGAATTTTATTTAAAATTTCACGAAATTTCAACAAAATTTTTTCGAATTTCATTAAAATAAAACTTAATTTTAGAAATTGTAAAATCTAAACCAAAATTTTCAAAGTTCATCAAATTTCATCTAAAATTTCACGAAATTTCGCTTAAATTTGTCGAATTTCATTGAAAAATAACTTAATTTAGCTAAAAATTGTGAAATGTTATCTCAAATTTCTTAAAATTTTCGAATTTCGTTTGAAATTTCATGAAATTTCGTTTAAAATTGTCGAATTTCATTAAAAAAAACTTTATTTATCTTAAAATTGTACAATTTCATCCAAAATTTTTTAAAATCATCGATTCTTTTCCAAAATTTTACGAAATTTGGTGTAAAATTATCTAAAATTGTTGAATTTCGTTTAATTTCATTTAAACTTTCGAATTTCATTGAAAGATAACTTAATTTAGTTTGAAAATGTGAAATTTCGACCAAAATTTTCAAAATTCAAATTTCGTTTAAAATTTCACTCAATTTCCTCTAAAATTATCGAATTTCATTGAAAAATAACTTTATTTAGATTAAAATTGTGAAATTCCATCAAAAATTTGTGTTAGTTTGTCAAAAATTCATTAAAATTGCCATTAATTTTATAAAATTCGATGAGATTAGTTAAAAATTCGTCATTATTTGGAATCATTTTTAAAAAATTTGTAAAAACTCGGCAAAATTCATTAAAAATTTGTCTTAATTTCTTAAAGAATCATCAAAATTATCGTTTATTTTATAAAATTCGTCTAAATTCGTTAAAAATTTGTTAAAATTCGTTAGATTTGTCTTAATTTGTCAAAAATTTATCAAAACTATCGTTTGTTACATAAAATTCATTAAAACTCGTCAAAATTTGTCAAAAATTCATCAAAGTTACCATTAATTTTATAAAATTCGTCCAAGTTCGTTAAAAATTCGTCATTATTTGCACGTATTTCTATAAAATTCGTTAAAACTTGGCAAAATTCGTTAAAAATTTGTCAAAAATTCATAAAAATTACCGTAAATTTGATAAAATTCGTTAATAATTTTTCAAAATTCGTTAGAATTTGCGTTAATTTTTATAGAATTAGTTGAAATTTGTTTTATTTATCAAAAATTCATCAAAATTATCGTTAATTTTATAAAATTTGTTAAAAATTCGTCAAAATTCGTGATAAATTGCATAAATTTCTATGAAATTCATTGAAATTTGGTAAATTTGTTAAAAATTCGTCTTAATTTGTCAAAAAAAACCATCAAAATTACTGTTAATTTTGTAAAATTCGTCAAAATTCGTTAAAAATTCATCAAAATTCGTTATAAATTGCATAAATTTCTATGAAATTCATTGAAATTCGTCAAAATTTGTTAAAAATTTGTCAAAATTTATCTTAATTTGTCAAAAAACCATCAAAATTACTCTTAATTTTGTAAAATACGTCAAAATTCGTTAAAAATTCATCAAGATTCGTTATAAATTGCATAAATTTCTATGAAATTCATTGAAATTCGTCAAAATTTGTTAAAAATTCGTCAAAATTCGTCATAAATTGCATAAATTCTTATGAAATTCATTGAAATTCGTCAAAATTTGTTAAAAATTCGTCAAAATTTGTCAAAAAACCATCAAAATTACTGTTAATTTTGTAAAATACGTTAAAATTCGTTAAAAAATCATCAAAATTCGTTATAAATTGCATAAAGTTCTGTTAAATTCATTGAAATTAGTCAAAATTTGTTAAAAATTCATCAAAATTCGTTATAAATTGCATAAATTTCTATGAAATTCATTGAAATTAGTCAAAATTTGTTAAAAATTCGTCATAAATTACAAAAATTTCTATGAAATTCATTGAAATTCGGTAAATTTGTTAAAAATTCGTCTTAATTTGTCAAAAAATCATCAAAATTACTGTTAATTTTGTAAAATTTTTCATTATTTGCGTTAATTTTTAAAAAATTCGTCAAAAATTCATTTTTAAAAATTTTGATCTGATTTTTTTTCTAAATGAAACTAAAAACATTCTAGTTTTAATCTAAAAAGGTCGTTTTGTTCTAAATTTTACCAAGAAAATTAAAAAAATTTTCAAAGTTGACAAAAAATTTTTAAGGTTGGAAAATTACTTTTTGATTTAAACAAAAAAATCATGAAAAATCGAATTTTAAAGATTTTGATCTAATTTTTTTTCTAAATGAAACTAAAAACATTCTAGTTTTAATCTAAAAAGGTCGTTTTGTTCTAAATTTTACCAAAAAAATTTTCAAAGTTAAAAAATTTTTTAGGTTAGAAAATTACTTTTTATACTTTAAAAAAAAATCATAAAAAATAGAATTTTAAAGATTTTAATCTGATTTTTTTCTAAATGAAACTAAAAACATTCTAGTTTTAATATAAAAAGGTCGTTTTGTTCTAAATTTTATCAAAAAAATTAAAAAAAATATTCAAAATTGGTGAAAAAATTTTTTAGGTTAGAAAATTAATTTTTACGATTTTAAAAAAAAAATCATAAAAAATCGAATTTTAAAGATTTTGATCTGATTTTTTTTCTAAATGAAACTAAAAACATTATAGTTTTAATCTAAAAAGGTCGTTTTGTTCTAAATTTTACCAAGAAAATTAAAAAAATTTTCAAAGTTGGAATAAATTTTTTAGGTTAGAGAATTAATTTTTATGATTTTTTAAAAAAATCATAAAAAATCGAATTTTAAAGATTTTGATCTGATTTTTTTTCTTAATGAAACTAAAAACATTCTAGTTTTAATCTAAAAAGACCGTTTTGTTCTAAATTTTACCAAAAAAATTAAAAAAATTTTCAAAGTTGAAAAAAATTTTTTAAAAAATTATTTTTTATGATAAAAAAAAAATCATAAAAAATCGAATTTTAAAGATTTTGATCTGATTTTTTTTCTAGATGAAACTAAAAACATTCTAATTTTAATCTAAAAAGGTCGCTTTGTTCTAAATTTTACCAAAAAAATTAAAAAAAAAATTTTCAAAGTTAAAAAATTTTTTAGGTTAGAAAATTACTTTTTATACTTTAAAAAAAAAATCATAAAAAATCGAATTTTAAAGATTTTGATCTGATTTTTTTTCTAAATGAAACTAAAAACATTCTAGTTTTAATCTAAAAAGGACGTTTTCTTCTAAATTTTACCAAAAAATTTAAAAAAATTTTCAAAGTTGGTAAAAATTTTTTTAGGTTAGAAAATTAATCATTTTTTAAAAAATTCATAAAAAATCGAATTTTAAAGATTTTGATTTGATTTTTTTTCTAAATTAAACTTAAAATATTCTTGTTTTAATCTAAAAAGACCGTTTTATTCTAAATGTTGTCAAAAAAATTAAAAAAATTTTTAAAGTTGGTAAAAATTTTGACCATTGTAATAAATAAAGGTATTATTTAAACCCACCCGAATCCTTCTTAAAATATTTTGCCCGGCAATTTTCCGCTTTCCGGGATTTCTCTGATACGCCAACGTTTTCCTAATCGATTCGTCTCCAAAATTATCACTCCCACCTTGTTCATCATCCCCCGTAACGTGATCCCCTTCAACCGTCTCGTAATCATCCGACTCATCATTTTCCTCCTCCATATCATCCAAAAATGAGTCTATATTTCCCTCATCATTCATTTCTGAATCATCACCATCCTCAATCTCATCATTTTTCCTTAATAAACTCTGATAAGCTTCCGGCATTCTCTCCAATAGATTTTCATTCCCCTCATCGTCAAAATTCTCATTCGAATCGTTAAAGCTTTCATTGGGATCATTAAAATGTTCATTGGGATCATTAAAATGTTCATTTGAATCATTAAAATTTTCATTTGAATCATTAAAATTATTAGAAACATGAAAATTATTTGAATCGTTAAAATTTTCATTCCGATTACTGATATTTTCATTCCGATCATTGAAATTTTCATTCCGATCATTGAAATTTTCATTACGATCATTAAAATTTTCATTATCATCATTAAAATGTTCATTAGGATCATTAAAACGATCATTAGAATCATTAAACTGTTCATTTGAATCATTAAAATTTTTATTACAACCTTCAAAGTCTTTATTTATAGAATTATTAAAGTTTTTATTTCGACTATTGTAATTTTTACTTTGATTATTAAAATTTTTATTAGGATTATCATCGAAATTTTCATTAGAATCATCATTACAACCCTCATTTAAAAAAGATTCTTCGTAAATTTGGGTAGAAACTTGAGAAACGCCCTCAACTTTAATCGCAACGTTTGAAAGTTGTGAATCGCCTGTTTCTTCTACGATTGCATCTTGAAAATATTGATTTTCCAAGTTAGAATCTTCTTGGAAGTTAATTGATTGTTGGGGATGCTCAAACAATACTTGTTTACCTTCCAAGATACCTTCTTTGGTATCTTTGGAGGTTTCTCGGAAGATATTAGACTCCCGAGAGAAATCATCTGATTCCGAGAGGATGTTCTGTTCTTGTTTTACAAAAATTTGGGAGTTGGGGATGTTTTGAAGATCGGGGGATTGTTGTAAGTCTTCATCCTCCAGTGGTAGAACTTGGAGGGTGTCCGGGAGAGCTTCTAAGATTCCTTCTTCAGTTTGCCTACATTAAAAAAAAAATGATCAACTTTAATAAATCACCCAGACTTTATTTATAAAAATTAAGAAATAATTTTTATTTTAAATTAAACCTAAAACATTCTAGTTTTAATCTAAAAAAACCGTTTTGTTCTAAATTTTACAAAAAAATTTAAAAAAAAAATTTTTCAAAGTTAAAAAATTTTTTAGGTTAGAAAATTACTTTTTATCATTAAAAAAAAAAAATCATAAAAAATCGAATTTTTAAGATTTTGATCTGATTTTTTTTCTAAATGAAACTTAAAATATTATAGTTTTAATCTAAAAAGACCGTTTTGTTCTAAATTTTACCAAAAAAATTAAAAAAATTTTCAAAGTTGGGAAAATTTTTTTGACATTTTTAACCTAATTTTAAAAAATCCATCAAATTTAAAAATTCATCAAAAATTCATTTTTAAAGATTTTGATCTGATTTTTTTTCTAAATGAAACTAAAAACATTCTAGTTTTTATCTAAAAAGACCGTTTTGTTCTAAATTTTACCAAAAAAATTTAAAAAAATTTCAAAGTTGAAAAAAAATTTTTGACATTTCTAACCTAATTTTAAAAAATCGATCAACTTTAAAAAATCATAAAAAATCGAATTTTAAAGATTTTAATCTGATTTTTTTTCTAAATGAAACTAAAAACATTCTAGTTTTAATCTAAAAAGACCGTTTTGTTCTAAATTTAACCAAAAAAATTAAAAAAATTTTCAAAGTTGGAAAAAAATTTTTAGGTTAGAAAATTATGTTTTGATTAAAAAAAAAAAAATCATAAAAAATCGAATTTTAAAGATTTTGATCTAATTTTTTTTTAAATGAAACTAAAAACATTCTAGTTTTAATCTAAAAAGACCGTTTTGTTCTAAATTTAACCAAAAAAATTAAAAAAATTTTTTTTGACATTTCTAACCTAATTTTAAAAAATCGATCAACTTTAAAAATTCATCAAAAATTCATTTTTAAAGATTTTGATCTGATCTTTTTTCTAAATGAAACTAAAAACATCCTAGTTTTAATCTAAAAAGGTCGTTTTGTTCTAAATTTTACCAAAAAAATTAAAAAAAAAATTTTCAAAGTTAAAAAATTTTTTAGGTTAGAAAATTACTTTTTATACTTAAAAAAAAAATCATAAAAAATCGAATTTTCAAGATTCTGATCTGATTTTTTTTCTAAATGAAACTAAAAACATCCTAGTTTTAATCTAAAAAAACCTTTTTGTTCTAAATTTTACCAAAAAAATTAAAAAAATTTTCAAAGTTGGGAAAATTTTTTTGACATTTCTAACCTAATTTTAAAAAATCCATCAATTTTAAAAATTCATCAAAAATTCATTTTTAAAGATTTTGATCTGATTTTTTTTCTAAATGAAACTAAAAACATTCTAGTTTTAATCTAAAAAGACCGTTTTGTTCTAAATTTTACCAAAAAAATTAAAAAAATTTTCAAAGTTGCAAAAATTTTTTTGACATTTCTAACCTAATTTTAAAAAATCGATCAACTTTAAAAATTCATCAAAAATTCATTTTTAAAGATTTTAATCTGATTTTTTTTCTAAATGAAACTAAAAACATTCTAGTTTTAATCTAAAAAGGTCGTTTTGTACTAAATTTAACCAAAAAAATTAAAAAAAATTTCAAAGTTGGGAAATTTTTTTTAACATTTCTAACCTAATTTTAAAAAATCGATCAACTTTAAAAATTCATCAAAAATTCATTTTTAAAGATTTTGATCTGATTTTTTTTCTAAATGAAACTAAAAACATCCTAGTTTTAATCTAAAAAGACCGTTTTGTTCTAAATTTTACCAAAAAAATTAAAAAAATTTTCAAAGTTGGCAAAAAATTTTTTAGGTTGGAAAATTCATTGAAAATGCTTATATTTTTCTCTGAAAACGTTCAAATACACTTAAAATCAACAAAAATTTTCGAAAATAACCTAAAACTGGCTTAAAAATACTAAAACTGACCAAACTCGTTGGAAAAAATGTTCTAAACTGTCTAAAAATTGCCTCAAAACCATTAAAAATTAATAAAAAAAGCATTCAAATCGTTTTAAAATAAATAAAATTTTTGATAAACGTCTAAAATCGACTAAAAAAACGCAAAAATTTGTCTAATTCGTTTCAAAATATTCTTTAAACTGTCTAAAAATTATTAAAAATTGACTGGAAAACGCTTAGAATGTTTCAAAATTAACCAAAACGTTCGGAAATCATCTAAAATCGATTAAAAATTATCAAAAATTATCTAAAATGGTCTCAAAATTATCAAAAATGTACTAAAAAATGGTTAAATGGTCTTAAAATCAATAAAAATTTTCGAAAATAACTCGAAATGACTCCAAAATGAGCTCAAAATAATCAAAAATTGACTCAAAAATACTTTGATTGTCTTAAAATTAACGAAAATGTTCGAAAATCGACTAAAAATGATCAAAAATTGATTTCAAAATACTTAAATTGTCTTAAAATTAACTCAAATTTTCGAAAATCGTCCAAAATTAACTCAAAATGATCAAAAATTGACTAAAAAATACTTTAATTGTCTTAAAATTAGCAAATTTTTTTTTAAATCGTCTAAAATCGAATAAAAATCATCTAAAATCGACTAAAAATGATCAAAAACTGACTCAAAAATATTTAAATCGTCTTAAAATTAACAAAAATGTTCGAAAATCGCCTAAAATCGACTAAAAATCATCTAAAATCGATTAAAAATGATCAAAAATTGATTTCAAAATACTTAAATTGTCTTAAAATTAACAAAAATTTTTTTAAATCGTCTAAAATCGAATAAAAATCATCTAAAATCGACTAAAAATGATCAAAAATTGACTCAAAAATACTTAAATTGTCTTAAAATTAACAAAAATTTTTTTAAATCGTCTAAAATCGGATAAAAATCATCTAAAATCGACTAAAAACGATCAAAAATTGACTCAAAAATACTTAAATTGTCTTAAAATTAACAAAAATTTTTTTAAATCGTCTAAAATCGAATAAAAATCATCTAAAATCGACTAAAAATGATCAAAAATTGACTCAAAAATACTTAAATTGTCTTAAAATTAACAAAAATTTTTTTAAATCGTCTAAAATCGGATAAAAATCATCTAAAATCGACTAAAAACGATCAAAAATTGACTCAAAAATACTTAAATTGTCTTAAAATTAACAAAAATTTTTTTAAATCGTCTAAAATCGGATAAAAATCATCTAAAATCGACTAAAAACGATCAAAAATTGACTCAAAAATACTTAAATTGTCTTAAAATTAACAAAAATTTTTTTAAATCGTCTAAATTCGATTAAAAATCATCTAAAATCGACTAAAAATGATCAAAAATTGACTCAAAAATACTTAAATTGTCTTAAAATTAACAAAAATGTTCGAAAATCGCCTAAAATCGACTAAAAATCATTTAAAATTGATTAAAAATGATCAAAAATTGACTCAAAAATACTTTAATTGTCTTAAAATTAACAAAAATTTTCTTAAATCGTCTAAATTCGATTAAAAATCATCTAAAATCGACTAAAAATGATCAAAAATTGACTCAAAAATACTTAAATTGCCTTAAAATTAACAAAAATGTTCGAAAATCGAATAAAATCGACTAAAAATCATCTAAAATCGACTAAAAATGATCAAAAATTGACTCAAAAATACTTAAATTGCCTTAAAATTAACAAAAATGTTCGGAAATAATCTAAAATCGACTAAAAATCATCTAAAATCGACTAAAAATGATCAAAAGTTGACTCAAAAATACTTAAATTGTCTTAAAATTAACAAAAATGTTCGAAAATCGCCTAAAATCGACTAAAAATCGTCTAAAATCGAATAAAAATCATCTAAAATCGACTAAAAATGATCAAAAATTGACTCAAAAATACTTAAATTGTCTTAAAATTAACAAAAATGTTCGAAAATCGCCTAAAATCGACTAAAAATAATTGAAAATCGATTAAAAATGATCAAAAATTGACTCAAAAATACTTAAATTGTCTTAAAATTAACAAAAATGTTCGAAAATCGCCTAAAATCGAATAAAAATCATCTAAAATCGACTAAAAATGATCAAAAATTGACTCAAAAATACTTAAATTGTTTTAAAATTAACAAAAATGTTCGAAAATCGCCTAAAATCGACTAAAAATCATCTAAAATCGACTAAAAATGATCAAAAATGGACTCAAAAATACTTAAATTGTTTTAAAATTAACAAAAATGTTCGAAAATCGCCTAAAATCGACTAAAAATCATCTAAAATCGACTAAAAATCATCTAAAATCGACTAAAAATGATCAAAAATTGATACAAAAATATTTAAATTGTCTTCAAATTAACAAAACTCTTCTTAAATCGACTAAAAATGATCAAAAATTGATTTTAAAATACTTAAATTGTCTTAAAATTAACTCAAATTTTCAAAAATCGTCCAAAATCAACTCAAAATGATCAAAAATTGACTCAAAAATATTTTATTTGTCTTAAAATTAACAAAAATGTTCGGAAATTATCTAAAATCGACTAAAAATTATCAAAAATTGATTTTAAAATACTTAAATTATCTTAAAATTAACTCACATTTTCAAAAATCGTCCAAAATCAACTCAAAATTATCAAAAATTGACTTAAAAATACTTAAATTGTACTTAAAATTAACAAAAATGTTCGAAAATAATCTAAAATCGACTTATAATGATCAAAAATTGGTACAAAAACACTCAGACTATCCTAAAACTAATTAAAATTTTCGAAAATCGTCTAAAATCCACTCAAAAATGCTAAAATTTACCAATATTGTACTAAAACTTTCTTTAAACCATCTAAAATCGTATCGAAATAATCAAAAATTGACTTAGAAATGTTTAAAACGTCGCAAAATTAACAAAAATTTTCGAAAATCGTCTAAAATTAACTCAAAATTATAATAAATTGACTTTAAAACATTTAAATCATCTAAAATTTTGCGATAATGTAACAAAAATTTCTTAAAATCATCTAAAATTGTCTTAAAATTGTCTAAAATCATCAAAAATCATCTAAAAATTATCTAAAAATCATCTACAGATCAATTCTTTTTTTCAAAATGTCAACTTTGACGTTTAAATGTCACTTTTCATCTTCAAAGTGTCAATTTTGACGTTTAAACGTCACTTTTCATCTTTAAAGTGTCACTTTTGACGTTTACAAATCGAAATTTTCTTTCGAAATGTCAACTTTGACATTTAAACGTCTAAATCCATTTTGAAAATGTCAATTTTGACGTTTAAACGTCACTTTTCATCTTGAAAATGTCATTTTTGACGTTTAGAGATTAAAATTCTCTTTTAAAATGTCAATTTTGACGTTTAAATATCCAAATCTATTTTTAAAATATCAATTTTGACGTTTAAACGTCATTTTTCATCTTTAAAATGTCATTTCTGACGTTTACAGGTTAAAATTTCCTTCGAAATGTCAATTTTGACGTTTAAACATCACTTTTCATCTTTAAAATGTCATTTTTGACGTTTAGAGATTAAAATTCTCTTTTAAAATGTCAATTTTGACGTTTAAATATCCAAATCCATTTTTAAAATATCAATTTTGACGGTTAAACGTCATTTTTCATCTTTAAAATGTCATTTTTGACGTTTACAGGTTAAAATTTCCTTCGAAATGTCACTTTTGACGTTTAAACGTCATTTTTTATAAAATGTCACTTTTGACGTTTAAATAAATAAATGATTACCTCACTTTAAATTGATATTTCCTCAAATTCCCACTTTCGTCTTGTAAAACCTGTATGCCGTACAATTCTTCGGTATCGTCGACACGATACAAAACGACCTGTCCCGATTCGTTTACACCGTTCGATCCGTCGATGACTTCGGCACCGATGTTCGGTTCAAAGTCAACGCTTTCCATATCGTTCAGTATAGTTTCACTATTCCCGTCTAATATGGAAAAGTATTGGGTTTCATCTCCGTTAGTTGTGATATAAGACTCGGGAACGTTTTGTAAATCACCCGCTTGAACCAAAATCGTCTGTTCCATCGAAACGTTTTCCTGATACCGCTCGCTACCAAAATTCGATCCGTTCGACATTATCCAACCTATTTGATAAATTGAAATAAGATTGATTTTGATTGTTTTGTAAAAATTTTGTAGAAACGTCTCCTTAAATTTTATGTGGGAAAAGTCATTGGAAAAGCTTACTTTTCTTACGTTCGTTTTTATAGGTTATTACGGGTGAGACATCGTTTCGGATGATATAAATCCAAGTTTTCGACTTAAAAGAGATTTAAATCCGTTAATTATTATCAGAAGTTTTAACTAAAATAATTTGTACAGGACAGATGATACATAACATAACCTATTTATCGTGCAAAACAAAGATGGTGGTTCTTATTCGGAACATTCGGAATTACCAACCAAAAATCAATTATTAAAATAATTCCAAGTTATCTAATTTATCAAAAGATTATTATTTATTATTAAATATATTATTTGTTTAAATATTTTTATTTAATTTTTATTGAAAACTTAATTAAATATTATACAAATTAAAATTTTAAAAGAAAAGAAATCTTATTTTTAATTCTGTTAATATAGGCAACCCAATCGACAAATTAAAATTTATTTTAATTTAAAAAATCATCAATTTTAAAAAATCATAACAACTTTATTTATAGGAATTAAGAAATAATTTTTACTTTAAATTAAACTTAAAACATTCTATTTTTAATTAAAAAAGTTAGATTTTTCCAAATTATTACCAAAAAAATTAAAAAAATTTTCAAAGTTGGAAAAAATTTTTTGGTTAGAAAATTATTTTTTGATTTTTAAAAAAATCATAAAAAATCGAATTTTAAAGATTTTGATCTGATTTTTTTTCTAAAGGAAACTAAAAACATCCTAGTTTTAATCTAAAAAGACCGTTTTGTTCTAAATTTTACCAAAAAAATTAAAAAAATTCTTAAAGTTTATAACATTTTTTATTAAATATTAAGTATAACATAAATCATTTATTTTCTCTCTTTTTTCGCTTCATTCTGATTCTTCTTCATTATTAAGTGATGACCGATTGTATATTAATACAATCGGTTGTATATTAATACAATACGATTGTATATCAATACAATCGGAAGCTGATTATTCCTAAATTCCTTTAATACGGTTATAAATTATTGCAAAACCGCACTTTTTTGATGTAATAAACACGTATTTTCATTAATAACACTTTCACACTCCTCCATATTCTTCAAAATATTCCCTAAATTCCATTGATGCCTCAATAAAGCATTTGCAACGGTAAAATAACTATGTCTTATACATTGTAACCCCGTACAATGAGCCGATGAGTTTAATTTCATCCCGATTTCATGAATTAACGTTTTTAAATACAACTCGTACTCATTTACACATTGTATTTCTAAAAAATAAAAGAAAAATTCAATTTATTTATGTTTTAGTTGAAGTATAGTTTATTTCGGAACCTATTATAAAGTTCGGAGGATCAAATCGAACACATTTTAAACCATATATCACCGGTATTTTTGAATTTGTAGGTCTGATTAATCCCTTCGATGCTAATTCGTAAGCCGTTTGAGAGTTTATATCAACGCCGGATAATCTAAAAGGTAATTTTATTAGCCGATGAAAATTTTTATAACCTAATTTTTATAAATGTCAATTTTGATATTTAAATTTATTTGTTGACAGTTAATTTGTTGACAGTTAATCTAATTTGTTGACAGTTAACCTAATTTTTTTGAAAATTCCTAATTTAAAAAATCGACTTTATTTTTTTTATGTTAAGAAATGAAATTTGTTTAATTGAAAGTTAAAATGTTTTATTTTTAATTAAAAAAGTTAGTTTTGTTCTAATTGTTACCTAAAAAATTAAAAAAAAATTGGGTGATTAAAATTTTTACGGTTAATCTAATTTTTTTCATTGTCCATTTGTGATATGTCTATGAATGTCTATCAAGCGCTTATTAAACGTCTATCAAATGCTTATTAAATGTCTATTAAATGCTTATTAAACGTCTATCAAACGCTTATCAAACGTCTATCAAATGACAATTAAATGTCAAATGTCAATCGAATATCGGAAACCTACTCGAACATCTTTTTTTGATGCGTAGCTTGCATATAAGATAATAATCGCTCCATATGGGGTAATTTTACATGTTTATAGGTGGTACGTTCGACTACTTGACCGTCTTTGTAATAATTATCGGTAGCTTGACCTAAAATTCCTTTAATTCTATAAGCTCTAGTTGGTTTATTTTCTCGGATGTATTTAGCTACATTTGTACCATTTTTAAGACCTAAAACTAATAAAAACATTAATTTTTGGATTAGTTATTAAATAAAAATTAGAATATTAAATAAAAATTAAAGTATTAGTTAGTAAAATAAATAAAAAACATACTTAAAACCCCACTTGTACAAGAACCTAGGTAATTCGACCAACTACACGGTAAATCGTTAAATTGATATCTCGGTCCGACGACGAGCGGATCATCGGCTAAGTTTGGTTTTACAACAACCGTTAGTTCTTTCTGATTACCTTCTATAGATAAAAATGGTGAATTTGGTCTACATTCTAATGTATTTAAACCTAAAAAGTAAAAAATTTAATTTTAATTTTAAATTTAGCGCGCAGTATTAATATTTATTAATATTTTCTATTAATAGATGGCGCTGAGGTTGTTAATCAACAACAGTTCTCAAAGTGGTTTTATTTCTTAAAGTGTTGCGGTGAATTATCACGTAAAAACTTTCAAAGGTAAGTACGTTTAATATTTTAACGATTATATCTTGATTGTTTACCTTCACATATTCTATTTATGATATTACGACGGACTTGGTTTGTGGAAACTTCCGCCGGTTTGTAGACGCATATTACTCCTTTTAAGTTATTCCAAATTGTAACCGCGTCTTTTGGTGACATATTATGGTTTATTTTTAAACGATATTATGAAATTATTGGCACTTTAGTGTAATAAACACGCCGGTTTTTTAGGTTAAGTTAGTTGTCAAATGCAAAATTATAAGTGTATGAGTTATGTATAGATGGCACTAAGAGCTGACGTTTAAATAACGTTTAAGATTTATATTTATAAAAATGTTAGTGAATATTTTTAAACGAAAATATGAAATTATTACTTTTTTAGGTTACTAAACACGCCAATTTTTTTAAGATTCGCTAATTATCAAATAGTATAAAATTATAAATAAATAAAATTCCTATAAATGACATAAAAAAATTGACGTTTAAAATTTTTTGTATAGATGTCGCTAGTATGCATTTTCTTTTAATTCTGTTTAAATTTAGGTTAAAATTGGTTCGTGGTTTAAATTTCGTACGAAAAATGAGTTCTTCAAATATCCCGGACGTTTCTATCGATCCTGAAGGAGTTTTCAAGTACATCCTGATTAGCTTAACTGTTAAGAGTGCGGAGGGAAAGTCGGAGACGAAGAATATTGTGAGGGGATATGCTGAGTGTCCGTATCACTGTAAGTTATTTATTTTATTTATTTTTTTAAAAACTAATAATGACTAAAAAAATGAAATTATAATAAAAATAAAATAAAATAATAAATAAGATGTAGTTTAAAGTTTGATTATTAGTCAAGTTTTAAACCGCGTCTATAATGAAGTTTTAGCTAGTATATAATAGATGGCGCTATGGGTTTAAAAAATTTTAAATTAAAAATTTTTCTTAATAATTTTTAAATTTCGTTTGGAAAATTGAGACTTTACAACATTAAAACACTAAAAACACTTTTATTTTATAACATTTTATTATAAAAAAGGCCATTTTACATTTTACACGATAATATTATAATAATAATGATTAAAAATGAAAATGACACAAATATATTATTATACAGGGTGTTCAAAAATTTTAACTCCTAAGGAAATTTAAAAGATACCTTAAAATTTTTGCACACCTGTTTTTACAAACGGGTAAAGTAGATAGAAGTATATTATATACAAATATAGTTTGCTTGGTCTTGTGCTTGATATAAACCGATGGGAGTTCGGTTTATGTTGTATGTACACAGTGATTGCGCTTAACGGCTAAAACACAATACGAAGAAAGGTGTTTCGGGTTTCTCTATTGATTTTTAGTGTGGCGAGGAAAGGGAGGTCGCCGAGAACGTTATTATGATTTATTGAAAAGTAATTAGTGCCCGTATAACGATCCGATGCGACCTTAGAACGAGGCGGGAGGTCACGGTATTATTAGGCTCGATGTGGTTCGGTTTCGCAAACCAATGCAATGTACTATAACCCGAAATGGAGCTGCACCATGAAGAGAAAGATGAAAAAGTAACTCTCCACTCCGCAATATAGCTCTTTCATCTTTCTCTTATGGTGCAGCTTCATTTCGGATTATAGTACATTTCAATTAATACCGTTTTATTTTATTTTTTTTTAATAAAGAGGGAATTAGTTATTTTTTTAAGTAAATTCGGCCAAAGTATTAATGGCAGTGACAGATAATTAAAACCGGGATAAGATTTTTTAAAAGATTTTTGGTCGCTTAATTAGATATGCACACACACACAGATTTTAATTACCCATTAAGATGTCCTCCTTAAACAGCACAAACCCCGATATATACAAAACGATTTCTTTCCATTATCATCCGAGTTTTTATCAACTTTATCATCTTCATTTTCCGTTCGATTTAATGTAACAATTTCATCTAAATTTTTCGGAGTTGATTTTAAACTTTTAGGAATTAAACTCGGTGCGGTTATTTTCTCCGATTTCGTTTCTAATTTAATCGTGTTTACCTCAACTATAGTCTTTTCCATTGTAGTTCTATCTAATTCTCAAGTTCCATCCTTTTCTTGTTTTACGTCTTCGACGATGGATTTCCTATGGATTTTTGGTATTTCAACGGGGGAATCTAAATCGTCGCAGGTGTGCATTAAAGTGAAGGGAAGTTTTATGGATACGTCTCCGCCCATTACAGACACTACTAGTTTTACTTTAACGTAGTACGAGACGTAAATCGCGAAAACGTTGCGGTCGTCCGGATTTGTGGAGGTTGAGGTTACCGAGGAAGCTAGAGATGTGCCGGATTTTGTGTAGGAGTCTTCTAAGGCGATCCAGTTTTTTGTTGAACCTTTCGTTGGAAGTAGGGTGTAGGATAATTCGGTGTTTGAGCCGGGAGGTAGAGGACAGTCGTCTTTGGAGTTTATTAAAGCGACTATGTTCTTGAACTTTCCATTGGAGAACATGCAGACGTCTACGTGTTGAACTACAAACACCTAAAATGAGAAAAAATTAAAAATTTTTCAAGAAATATTTAAAATTTTTCAAAAATAAGGTTAAATTTTAAAAAAAAAAATCTCAAAAATAATTTTAGAACGAAACTTTTATTAAAAATCGATAGGAAATTAAATTTCCTTTAATTTGAGTACAAACACGACTATATTCGGATAAAAAATAAAAAAGTTATCGAAATTTTTAATTTTAATGACAACCGGAAATCGGCCATTTTGACAATTTTTAAACTAACCTAACTTTTTTATTTTTTAACCGAATATAGTCGTGTTTGGTATCAAATTAAAGGATTTTTAGTCAGCTTTAAGAATTTTTAATAAAAAATTTTAATTTCTCAAAAAAAAAATACGTTTTCAAAAAAATTAAAAATAAAAAAAAAAATTTTTTTTTTCAAAAAAGTCAAATTTTTAAAAATGTCAAAATTTTTGAAAAAAATATCAAAAACTTGAAGAAATTTTTAAAAAAGACAAAAATTTTAAAAAATTTCAAAAAAAAGAAAAAAATTTCAAATAAAAAATTGTCAAAAATAATTTTAGAATAGAATTTTTATTAAAAATCGATAAAAAATTAAATTTCCTTTAATTTGAGTACAAACACAATATATTTACGATCAAAAATAAAAAAGTTATCAAAATTTTTAATTTTAATGACAACCGGAAGTCGGCCATCTTGAAACTTTTTTAAACTAACCTAACTTTTTTATTTTTTATCCGAATATAGTCGTGTTTGGTATCAAATTAAAGGATTTTTAGTCAGCTTTAAGAATTTTTAATAAAAAATTTAAATTTCTTCAAAAAAAAAAATACGTTTTCAAAAAAATTAAAAATTAAAAAAAAATTTTTTTTCCAAAAAAGTCAAATTTTTAAAAATGTCAAAATTTTTGAAAAAATATCAAAAACTTGAAGAAATTTTTAAAAAAGACAAAAATTTCAAAAAAAGGATAAAAATTTCAAATGAAAAATTGTCAAAAATAATTTTAGAATAGAATTTTTATTAAAAATCGATAAAAAATTAAATTTCCTTTAATTTGAGTACAAACACGACTATATTCCGATAAAAAATAAGAAAATTATGGAAATTTTTAATTTTAATGACAACCGGAAGTCGGCCATCTTGAAAATTTTTAAACTAACTTAACTTTTTTGTTTTCTATCCGAATGTAGTCGTGTTTGGTATTAAATTAAAGGATTTTTAGTCAGCTTTAAGAATTTTTAATAAAAACTTTAATTTTTTTAAATCGCCATCTTGAAAATTTAAAAACTAACCTAACTTTTTTATTTTAAATCGTAGATAGGTCGTGTTTGTACTCAAATTAAAGGATTTTTAATAAACTTTACGAATTTCTAATAAAATTGTCAAATTTTTCAAAAATATTGCAATTTTTTAAAATTATTGTGAAATTTTTCAAAAAATATGTCAAAAATTAAAAAAAAAATGTAAAAATTTTATAAGAAAACAAAGATTTTGAGGAAATTTTATAAAAAAAGACAAAAATTTAACATTTTTTGTCTTTTTTTCTAAAAAATATTAAAAATTAAAAAAAATGAAATTTCAAGAATAATTTTAGAACGAGATTTGTATTAAAAATCGATAGGAAATTAAATTTCTTTTAATTTAAGTACAAACACGATATATCTACGATCAAAAACAAAAAAGTTCTAATTTTAATAGAAACCGGAAATCGGCCATTTTGAATTTTTTTAAACTAACCTAACTTTTTTATTTTTTAACCGAATATAGTCATGTTTGGTATCAAATTAAAGGATTTTTAGTCAGCTTTAAGAATTTTTAATAAAAAATTTAAATTTTTCAAAAAAAAAATACGTTTAAAAAAAAAATACGTTTTCAAAAAAATTAAAAATTAAAAAAAATTTTTTTTTCAAAAAAGTTAAATTTTTAAAAATGTCAAAATTTTTGAAAAAATATCAAAAACTTGAAGAAATTTTTAAAAAGGACAAAAATTTTAAAAAAATTTAAAAAAAAGATAAAAATTTCAAATAAAAAATTGTCAAGAATAATTTTAGAATTGAATTTTTATTAAAAATCGATAGAAAATTAAATTTCGTTTAATTTGAGTACAAACACGACCTATCTAACTTTAATGGATCGAAAGTTATCGAAATTTTTCATTTTAATGACAACCGGAAGTCGGCCATTTTGAAACTTTTTCAAACTAACCTAACTTTTTTATTTTTTAACCGAATATAGTCGTATTTGGTATCAAATTAAAGGATTTTTAGTCAGCTTTAAGAATTTTTAATAAAAACTTTAATTTTTTTAAACCGCCATCTTGAAAATTTAAAAATTAACCTAACTTTTTTATTTTTAATCGTAGATATGTCGTGCTTGTACTCAAATTAAAAGATTTTTGATAAATTTTAAAAATTTTTAATGAAAATTTAAAATTTTTTCAAAAATATTTAAAATTTTTCAAAAATAAGGTCAAGGAGAAAAAATTAATTAAAGTAATTAAAAAAAATAAGTAATTTTTTCTCAATTTTTAGTTTTTTGTTTGGGAAAAAAAAAGAATAAAATTTTTTAAATGTTGAGAGATGACCTATTTGGCTCGTATTCTAGTTCTTTTCCTTGGGGAGTGTTAAATTTTAATACCAGTTATTACTTAGACCTAGATACGTTACGTTGATTGGATGGTTAATTTGTTGAGGGATTTACCACGTTGAAAAATTAGAAACTGAAAGACTGAATTAGGTTAGAAAATGACGCAAAAAAATGGTAAGGTTTTTGACAGTTAAATGTTAAAATTGACAGTTATAGCATAAAAATTAATAATTTTAGTTAAAACTGGTCATTAAAAATGACAAAATTAACAGTTTTAGTTAAAAATGGTCATTTAAAACGTCAAATTTGACAGTTCTACCTAAAAATTGACATTTCAAACGTCAAAGTTGACGATTTTAGTTAAAAACGTTCATTGTAAATGTCAAAATTAACAGTTTCAGTTAAAAATTGACATTTCAAACGTCAAAATTGACGGTTTTAATTAAAATTTTAGGTTTAAAACGTCAAAATTGACAATTTTAGTTAAAAACGTTCGTTCAAAATGTCAAAATTGACAGTTAAAATGTCAAAACTGACGGTTTTAGTTAAAAATTTATAACTGAAACGTCAAAACTAACGGTTTTAGTTAGAAATTGACATTTTATACGTCAAACTTGACAGTTTTAATTAAAATTTTAAGTTTAAAACGTCAAATCTGACAGTTCTAGTTAAAAACTGACATTTCAAACGTCAAAATTGAGGATTTTAGTTAAAAACGTTCATTGTGAATGTCAAAATTAACAATTTCAGTGAAAAATTGACATTTTAAACGTCAAAATTGACGGTTTTAGTTAAAAGTTGACATTTAAAACGTCAAAATTGACAGTTTGAGTTAAAAACGTTCGTTTAAAATGTCAAAATTGACAGCTAAAATGTCAAAACTGACGGTTTTAGTTAGAAACTGACATTTTAAACGTCAAACTTGACAGTTTTAATTAAAATTTTAAGTTTAAAACGTCAAATCTGACAGTTCTAGTTAAAAACTGACATTTCAAACGTCAAAATTGAGAATTTTAGTTAAAAACGTTCACTGTAAATGTCAAAATTAACAATTTCAGTGAAAAATTGAAATTTTAAACGTCAAAATTAACAGTTTAAGTTAAGAACGTTCGTTTAAAATGTCAAAATTGACAGCTAAAATGTCAAAACTGACGGTTTTAGTTAGAAATTGACATTTTAAACGTCAAACTTGACAGTTTCAATTAAAATTTTGAGTTTAAAACGTCAAATCTGACAGTTCTAGTTAAAAACTGACATTTCAAAGTTAAAATTGAGAATTTTAGTTAAAAACGTTCATTGTAAATGTCAAAATTAACAGTTTCAGTGAAAAATTGACATTTTAAACGTCAAAATTGACAGTTTAAGTTAAAAACGTTCGTTTAAAATGTCAAAATTGACAGCTAAAATGTCAAAACTGACGGTTTTAGTTAGAAATTGACATTTTAAACGTCAAACTTGACAGTTTTATTTAAAATTTAGGTTTAAAACGTCAAATCTGACAGTTCTAACTAAAAATTGACATTTCAAACGTCAAAATTGAGAATTTTAGTTAAAAACGTTCATTGTAAATGTCAAAATTAACAGTTTCGGTGAAAAATTGACATTTTAAACGTCAAACTTGACAGTTTTAATTAAATATTTACATTTAAAACGTCAAAACTGACAGTTTTAGTTAAAAATTGATAATTGAAACGTCCAAACTGACGGTTTTAGTTAGAAATTGACATTTCAAACGTCAAACTTGACAGTTTTACTTAAAATTTTACGTATAAAACGTCAAAATTGACCGTTTTAGTTAAAAATTGACAATTAAACCTTGAAAATTAATGCTGTTAGTTAGAAATTGACACTTAAAATGTCAAAATTAACAGTTTTAGTTAAAAATTGACGTTTAAAACGTCAAAAATGACAGTTAAAGCATTAAGATTGATCGTTTTCGTTAAAAAATGACATTTCAAACGTCAAAGTTGACGGTTTTAGTTAGAAATTGAAATTTAAAACGTGAAACGTGACAGTTGAAGCATTAAAATAGACAGTTTTAGCCAAAACACACATTTCAAAAGTCAAAATTGACAGTTTTAGTCAAAAATTGGTAAGTAAAACGTTAAAATTGACGGTTTTAGTTAGAAATGTTCATTTAAAATGTCAAATTTGACAGCTAAAGCATTAAAATTCGCCGTTTTAGTTAAAAATTACCATTTCAAACATCAAATTTGACAGTTTTAATTAAAATTTTACGATCAAAATGTCAAAATTGACAGTTTTAGTTAAAAATTGATCATTAAAACGCCAAAATCAATAGTTTTAGTTAGAAATTTGCAGTTCAAACATGAGAATTGACAGTTAAAACGTTAAATCTGAGGTTGTTAGTTAGAAGTTGACATTTCAAACGTCAAATTGACAGTTTTAATGAAAATTTTACGATTAAAATGTCAAAATTGACATCTTTTGTTAAGAACGTTCGTTTAAAATGTCAAAACTAATCCTTAAAGCATTAAAATTGACCGTTTTAGTTAAAAATTGATAATTAAAACGTTAAAATCGACGGTTTTAGTTAGAAATTTACAGTTCAAACATGAGAATTGATAGTTAAAGCGTTAAATCTGAGGTTGTTAGTTAGAAGTTGACATTTCAAACGTCAAATTGACAGTTTTTATCAAAATTTTACGATTAAAATGTCAAAATTGACACTTTTAGTTAAGAACGTTCGTTTAAAATGTCAAAACTAATCCTTAAAGCATTAAAATTGACCGTTTTAGTTAAAAATTGATAATTAAAACGTTAAAATCGACGGTTTTAGTTAGAAATTAACATTTAAAATGTCAAAATTGACAATTTTAGTTAAAAATTGACATTTAATACTTCATAAATGACAGTTTCAGTCAAAAATTGATCATTAAAATGTCAAAATTGACAGTTTTAGTTAAAAGCATCCATTTAAAATGTGAAAATTGACAGTCAAAGCATTTAAACAAAGTTTTAGTTAAAAATTGATCATTGGAACGTTAAAATCCATAGTTTCTGTGAAAAATTGACATTAAAAACGTCAAAATTGACACTTAAAGCATTAAATTTGACAGTTTTAGTTGAAGACGTTCGTTTAAAATGTAAAATTTGACAGTTAAAGCATTAAAATTGACAGTTTTAGTTAGAAAATGATAATTGAAACGTCAAAATGGATGGTTTTAATTACAAACTGACATTTCAAATGTGAAGATTGACAATTAAAGTATTAAAACAGACAGTTTTAGTTAAAAATTGACACTTAAAACATTAAAAGTGGCAATTTTAGTTAAAAGCGTTCATTTAGAATGTCAAAATTGATGGTTTTCGTTAAAAATTGACATTTCAAACGTCAAAATTGACAGTTAAAGCATTAAAATTGACAGTCTTAGATAGAAATCGATAATTAAAACGTCAAAATGGACGGTTATCGTTAAATATTGACATTTCAAACGTCAAAATTGACACTTAAAACATTAAAATTGGTAATTTTAGTTAAAAACATTGATTTAGAACGTCAAAATTGATAGTTTTAGTTAAAACTTGGTAATTAAAACGTTAAAATCGACAGTTTTTGTGAAAAATTGACATTTCAAACGTCAAAATTGACAGTTTTTATGAAAAACTGACATTTCAAACGTCAAAAGTGACAGTCAAAGCATTAAAATGGACAGTTTTAGATAGAAATCGATAATTAAAACGTCAAAATGGACGGTTTTCGTTAAATATTGACATTTCAAACGTCAAAATTGACACTTAAAACATTAAAATTGGTAATTTTAGTTAAAACGTTGATTTAGAACGTCAAAATTGATCATTTTAGTTAAAACTTGATAATTAAAACGTTAAAATCGATAGTTTTTGTGAAAAATTGACATTTCAAACGTCAAAATTGACAGTTTTTATAAAAAACTGACATTTCAAACGTCAAAAATGACAGTTTTTATAAAAAACTGACATTTCAAACGTCAAAAATGACAGTTTTTATAAAAAACTGACATTTCAAACGTCAAAATTGACAGTTAAAGCATTAAAATTGAGAGTTTTAGATAGAAATCGATAATTAAAACGTCAAAATGGACGGTTATCGTTGAAAATTAACATTTCAAACGTCAAAATTGACACTCACAACATTAAAATTGGTAATTTTAGTTAAAAACGTTGATTTGGAACGTCAAAATTGATCATTTTAGTTAAAACTTGATAATTAAAACGTTAAAATCGATAGTTTTTGGGAAAAATTGACATTTCAAACGTCAAAATTGACAGTTTTTATAAAAAACTGACATTTCAAACGTCAAAATTGACAGTTTTTATGAAAAACTGACATTTCAAACGTCAAAAGTGACAGTCAAGGCATTAAAATTGACAGTTTTAGATAGAAATCGATAATTAAAACGTCAAAATGGACGGTTTTCGTTAAAAATTGACATTTCAAACGTCAAAATTGACAGTTAAAGCATTAAAATGAATAGTTTTAATTAAAAATTGACATTTAAAACATTAAAATTAGCAATTTCTTCCCTTTGAGTTCTATCTATATAGAAATAAAATGGCTTAGTAAGAGAAACAAAACCGTTTACGATTTTTGCCTTTATTAGAATACTCTCTCGGATTGAATACAAAGGAGCGCATTTTGTATGTATTATTTTCCAGGAAATTCGAAAAGCTACCCGCGCTTTTGTCTACTATAATAAGTACGTTTAAATTCGAGGTAACTCGCTTTATTACTCAAAAGAAACTCCACCTTATTGAATTTAAACTATTTACATAAACGTATTTACAAAATGCATTTACAAATTTACATATTTTGTCTATAATACTTTCTGAAATATAGTAATTTATAATTTAAAAAAAATTGAGGTTAGATTTAGATAAAAAAATCTTTTTAAAAATCAATAGAAAATTAAATTTCCTTTAATTTGAGTACAAACACGACACATCTAACTTTAATACTTTCCGAAATATAACAATTTTATTTTTTTGAAAATTTGAGGTTAGGTTTAGATGAAAAGTCTTTTTAAAAATCAATGGGAAATTAAATTTGCTTTAATTTCAGTACAAACACGACATATCTAGCTTTAATAGATCGGAAGTTATCGAAATTTTTAATTTTAATGACAACCGGAAGTCGGCCATCTTGGATTTTTTTAAACTAACCTAACTTTTTTATTTTTTATCCGAATATAGTCGTATTTGGTATCAAATTAAAGGATTTTTAGTCAGCTTTAAGAATTTTTAATAAAAACTTTAATTTTTTTAAACCGCCATCTTGAAAATTTAAAAATTAACCTAACTTTTTTATTTTTAATCGTAGATAGGTCGTGTTTATACTCAAATTAAAAGATTTTTTATAAATTTTAAGAATTTTCAATTAAAATTTAAATTTTTTACAAAATATTTAAAAGTTTTTAAAAAATATTTAAAATTTTTCAAAAGAGAATGTCTAAAATAATTTTATAACGAATTTTTTATTAAAAATCAATAGAAAATTAAATTTCCTTTAATTTGAGTACAAAGACGACATATATAACTTTAACAGATCAAAAGTTATCGAAATTTTTAATTTTAATGAAAACCAGAAGTCGGCCATTTTTAAAATTTTATCATAAATCGTTAGAAAATTAAATTTCCTTTAATTTGAGTACAAACATGATATATCTACGATTAAAAATAAAAAAGTTATTGAAATTTTTAATTTTAATGACAACCGAAAGTCGGCCATCTTGAATTTTTTCAAACTAACCTAACTTTTTTATTTTTTAACCGAATATAGTCGTGTTTGGTATCAAATCAAAGGATTTTTAGTCAGCTTTAAGAATTTTTAATAAAAACTTTGATTTTTTCAAAAAAGAAATACATTTTCAAAAAAAATTAAAAATTTTCAAAAAATTCAAATTTTTGAAAATATCAAAATTTTTAAAGAAATATTAAAAACTTGAAAATTCTAAAAAAGACAAAAATTTAAAAAAATTTCAAAAAGAGATAAAAATTTCAAAAAAAGTTAAAAATTAAAAAAATAAAAATGTTAAAAATAATTTTAGAGCAAAACTTTTATTAAAAATCGATAAGAAATTAAATTTCCTTTAATTTGAATATAAACATGATATATCTACGATTAAAAATAAGAAAGTTATCGAAATTTTAAATTTTAGTGACAACCGGAAGTCGGCCATTTTGAAAATTTTTAAACTAACCTAACTTTTTTATTTTTTAACCGAATATAGTCGTATTTGGTATCAAATTAAAGGATTTTTAATCAGCTTTAAGAATTTTTAATAAAAAATTGAATTTTTTTAAACCGCCATCTTGAAAATTTAAAAATAAACCTAACTTTTTTATTTTTAATCGTAGATAGGTCGTGTTTGTACTCAAATTAAAGGATTTTTGATATTTAATAAACTTTAAGAATTTGTAAAAGTATAAAATGTATTTATGAAAGTATAAAATTTAAAATTGGAAATTAAATTCATTTATAAAATTTACACGCAGACTTAATTAAATTTTTTTTTTTATATGAGCGGAGAAAAATGAAACACATTGTAGGTTATCGCCGCGTAGTACGCTTAAATGGAAATTTACGAGAGGGAACGTGTGGAACGTCGGTTCGTAGCCGTAGGGTGAAAATTAAAATTTGTCGACGTTTCGGTTAAAACTAACTCGGCGGGGGTGGTCGCGTAGCTCCGGGTAGTTTAATTATCAGTCCGCGGAAAGGGCTAAGCGGGAGATTTACGTTCGAGGTCTTTAACGAGGACTGGGTTTTAGTTCTCCGGCAGATTTTCCGAGTAGAAACACGGTTAGAGGTCACGGACGCCTATGGACTTACTCAAATTTATGCAAATCACATTGTCAAGTTGTATCCGGGGTGTTAAAAACGTCGTTTGTATTCTAGGGGTTGGAAGTAATCTTCAAGTATTTTTTATTTTTCTTACAATGGTTTGATTTCGTTTACATGTATTATTTGCAAATAGGAATAGTTAGGAAATATCACGAGTTAAATGAAAAAAGATGGGTTTTTTAACCCATTTGAACAATCAATTTTGTACTTCTAGAAGTAAAGCACTAAATGTTAGAGCTAAAAGAAGTACGATAAAAATAATTTTGTTGAACGTCGATAAAAAGAAAATCAAATAAATAAATAAATCTCCGTTTACAATTCAATGTACAAGCAAGAAATCCTCTTACAAACTCGTTATTTCTCGGTCGTTCCAATCAATTTAGAATTACAACGGAAAATCCTCGGGGATACATACCATTTGAAAGATTTGAGAATAACTGGAAAGATTATATATATGGACATTTTAAATCGGCGTTTATTAAAAATTTTAATCTATAAACGTCAAAAGTCACATTTTAAAGGTGAAAAGTGACGTTTAAACGTCAAAATTGACATTTTAATTATGAAAACTGAGATTTAAATGTCAAAATTGACGTTTCGAAAGAATGTTTTGATCTGTAAAAGTCAAAAGTGACGCTTTAAAATGAAAAGTGACGTTTAAACGTCAAAATTGACATTTTAATTATGAAAACTAAGATTTAAATGTCAAAATTGACATTTCGAAAGAGAGTTTTGATCTGTAAACGTCAAAAATGACATTTTAAAGGTGAAAAGTGACGTTTAAACGTCAAAATTGACAGTTTAATTATGAAAACTAAGATTTAAATGTCAAAATTGACATTTCGAAAGAGAATTTTAATCTGTAAACGTCAAAAACGACATTTTAAAGGTGAAAAGTGACGTTTAAATGTCAAAATTGACATTTTAACTATGAAAACTAAGATTTAAATGTCAAAATTGACATTTCGAAAGAGTGTTTTGATCTGTAAACATCAAAAATGACATTTTAAAGGTGAAAAGTGACGTTTAAACGTCAAAATTGACATTTCAAATATGAGAACTAAGATTTAAATGTCAAAATTGACACTTCGAAAGGATGTTTTGATCTGTAAACGTCAAAAGTGACGTTTTAAAGGTGAAAAGTGACGTTTAAACGTCAAAATTGACATTTTAATTATGAAAACTAAGATTTAAATGTCAAAATTGACGTTTCGAAAGAATGTTTTGATCTGTAAACGTCAAAAATGACATTTTAAAGGTGAAAAGTGACGATTAAACGTCAAAATTGACATTTTAATTATGAAAGCTAAGATTTAAATGTCAAAATTGACATTTCGAAAGAGTGTTTTGATCTGTAAACGTCAAAAATGACGTTTTAAAGGTGAAAAGTAACGTTTAAACGTCAAAATTGACAGTTTAATTATGAAAACTAAGATTTAAACGTCAAAATTGACGTTTCGAAAGAATGTTTTGATCTGTAAATGTCAACAGTGACATTTTAAGTATGAAAACTGACGTTTAAACGTCAGAATTGACATTTCGAAAATGGATTTCGTCATTTAAACGTCAAAGCTGACATTTTGAAAAAAAAGTTAGATCTGTAAACGTCAAAAATGACATTTTAAGTATGAAAAATGACGTTTAAACATCAAAATTGACATTTCGAAAATGGATTTAAACATTTAAACATGAAAATTGACATTTCTAAAGAGAATTTTGATCTGTAAATGTCAAAAATGACATTTTAAAGATAAAAAATGACGTTTAAACGTCAAAATTGACATTTCGAAAATGGGTTTAAACATCTTAACGTGAAAATTGACGTTTTGAAAAATAATTTTTATCTGTAAATGTCAAAAGTAACGTTTAAACGTCAAAATTGACATTTCGAAAGAGAGTTCTGGCCTGTAGATGTCAAAAATGACGTTTTAAAGATGAAAACTAATATTTAAACGTCAAAATTGACATTTTCAAAATAGATTCAGGCATCTAAACGTCAAAGTTGACATTTTGAAAGAAAAATTTAATCTGTAGTCGTAAAATATGACATTTTAAAGATAAAAAATGACGTTTAAAGGTCAAAATTGACATTTTCAAAATGCATTCAAACATCTAAATGTTAAGATTGACATTTTGAAAAAGAGTTTTGATCTGTAAACGTCAAAAGTGACATTTTCAGTATGAAAAATGACGTTCAAAGGTCAAAATTGACATTTTGAAAATTGATTTAAACATCTAAACGTCAAAATTGACATTTCGAAAAAGAGTTTTGATTTGTAAATGTCAAAAGTGACATTTTGAAAGAGAAATTTAATCTGTAGTCGTAAAAAATGACATTTTAAAGATGAAAAGTGACGTTTAAACGTCAAAATTGACAGTTTGAAAATGGATTTGAACGTCTAAACATCAAAATTGACATTTCAAAGGAGAAGTTTGATCTATAAATGTCAAAATTGACATTTTGAAGGAGAAATTTGACCTCTAAACGCCAAAAGTAACATTTTAAGTATGAAAAGTGACGTTCAAAGGTCAAAATTGACATTTTGAAAATTGATTTAAACATCTAAACGTGAAAATTGACGTTTTGAAAGAAAGTTTTGATCTGTAAACGTCAAAAGTGACACTTTAAAGATGAAAAGTAACGTTTAAACGTCAAAATTGACATTTCGAAAATGGATTTAAACGTCTAAACGTCAAAATTAACATTTTGAAACAGAATTTTGATCTGTAGACGTCAAAAGTGATACTTTAAAGATGAATAGTGACATTTAAACATCAAAATTGACATTTCGAAAATAGATTTAGACGTCTAAACGTCAAAACTGACATTTTGAAACAGAATTTTAATCTGTAAACGTCAAAAGTGATACTTTAAAGATGAAAAGTGACGTTCAAAGGTCAAAATTGACATTTTCAAAATTGATTTAAACATCTAAACGTGAAAATTGACGTTTGGAAAGAAAGTTTTGATCTGTAAACGTCAAAAGTGACAGTTTGAAGATGAAAAGTGACATTAAAACGTCAAAGTTGACATTTTGAAAGAAAATTTTGATCTGTAGGATAATTTTTAGATGATTTTTGATGAATTTAAGATAATTTTAGATGATTTTAAGATAATTTTAGATGATTTCAAGAAATTTTTGTTACAATATCGCAAAATTTTGGGCGATTTAAATGTCTTAAAGGCAATTTATTATAATTTTGAGTTAGTTTTAGACGATTTTCGAATTTTTTTTGTTAATTTTAAGACGTTCCGAACATTTCTAAGTCAATTTTTGATTATTTCGATATGATTTTAAATAGTTTAAAGAAAGTTTCGATACAATATTGAGAAATTTTAGCATTTTTGAGTCTATTTTAGACAATTATCGTCAAAAATGACACTTTAAAGTTGAAAAGTGACGTTTAAACGTCAAAATTGACATTTTCAAAATGGATTCAGCCACCTAAACGTCAAAATTGACATCTTGAAAGGGAATTTTGATCTGTAAATGTCAAAATTGACATTTTTTAGTAAAAATTTGACATTTAAAATATCAAAATTGACAGATCTAGTTCAAAATTAACAGTTCTACTAATAAACTGCCAATTAAAACGTCAAAATTGACATTTTAAAACAGAGTTTTGATCTGTAAATATCAAAAATGACACTTTAAAGTTGAAAAGTGACGTTTAAACGTCAAAATTGACATTTTGAAAATGGATTCAGTCACCTAAACGTCAAAATTGACATCTTGAAGGGGAATTTTGATCTGTAAATGTCAAAATTGACGTTTTTTAGTAAAAATTTGACATTTAAAATATCAAAATTGACAGATCTAGTTTAGAATTAACAGTTTTACTCATGAATTGCCAATTAAAACGTCAAAATTGACATTTTGAAACAAAGTTTTGATCTGTAAATGTCAAAAATGACACTTTAAAGTTGAAAAGTGACGTTTAAACGTCAAAATTGACATTTTGAAAATGGATTCAGCCACCTAAACGTCAAAATCGACATCTTGAAGGGGAATTTTGATCTGTAAATGTCAAAATTGACATTTTTTAGTAAAAATTTGACGTTTAAAATATCAAAATTGACAGATCTAGTTTAAAATTAACAGTTCCACTAATGAATTGCCAATTAAAACGTCAAAATTAACATTTTGAAACAAAGTTTTGATCTGTAAATATCAAAAATGACACTTTAAAGTTGAAAAGTGACGTTTAAACGTCAAAATTGACATTTTGAACATGGATTCAGCCACCTAAACGTCAAAATTGACATCTTGAAAGGGAATTTTGATCTGTAAATGTCAAAATTGACATTTTTTAGTAAAAATCTGACATTTAAAATATCAAAATTGACAGATCTAGTTTAAAATTAACAGTTCTACTAATGAACTGCCAATTAAAACGTCAAAATTGACATTTTGAAACAGAGTTTTGATCTGTAAATATCAAAAATGACACTTTAAAGTTGAAAAGTGACGTTTAAACATCAAAATTGACATTTTGAAAACGAATTCATCCACCTAAACGTCAAAATTGACATCTTGAAAGGGAATTTTGATCTGTAAATGTCAAAATTGACATTTTGAAAATGGATTTATCCACCTAAACGTCAAAATTGACATCTTGAAAGGGAATTTTGATCTGTAAATGTCAAAATTGACATTTTGAACGTGAATTTAAGCATGTAAACGGATTCGAAGTGACAACGTTTTTGAAGAAGGTTTTGCAACATAGCATTCGAAACGTTAAACGCTTTTTCAAAAAAATGCACGGCTAAACCCCGAAACTTCTAGTTCTAGGTCTATTTCTAAGTCTAGTTGTAGGTGTTAGAGCTAATGTTAGTTCTATACCTTTTCAAAAACTCAAGACTAATCAATTTCTAAGCTTTTCAATCAAAAATAATTGTCATGATTTATGCCTCAACCTTCGTATGACAATATCTCGTTTCAAAACGACGCCAACGAAACGACAATAAGGTTGTGGGGAAAACACTTTCTGGACAAAGCGATATCAATATCCCTTAAACACCTCCCACACTGATTCAACCAACAACAACCATCTAATAATCAATAATATGCGATATTGTCACCTGATGACATTTCACATAAAATTAAATTATATATCTTAAATTGATACAATTCGATATCGCTAAATAAAAATAGACATTTTAATTTAATTATATTCCAAAATTCATCCCTTAATTTTCATAAATAACCTCTAGGGGATTTTTTAAACTTGGTCAAAAAAAATTTTTAGGTTAAGTTAAAAAAATTTACTATCAATTTGAAGTTTAAATGTCAATAATAACAAAATTAAGTTGTTAGAAACGCTTTCTTGGGTTGGCTTTTTTTCCTTAAATAAAAACCCATCAAAATCAAAACACTTAAACTGTCATTATATATAATATATAATATATCTATATCTCTTTCTTTCCAATCCAATTCACCTCGCGTTTGAAACAAGCATTTACGTCAAGAGATGTTTTTCGTGGGGGTGTTTTTTTTTTCCTTTTTCGGGGGTTCGGATCGATACGGGTTATTTTTGGACGAAAGGACCTCAATAATAACTCAATACCCGGGCGTTGAGTCGAGTCGAGTCGCTCGCGTAGACTTCATTAGAATCCTTTATACAAACTTGGAGACTCTCTTAAAAGTAGACCGAGTTTCCGGGGAATTCCAAACTTCCAAGAAATTAACGACTTACCTTCACCCTCCTGATAGCCTTGTTGCTGTTGTTTCGAACGGTGCACGTAACGTGAACTTCTTCGCCGTGGTAGTAAATCGCTTTGTTCAGTCGAGCTTCTAATTCCACTTTGCCGTCGCTGAGTAAAAAGGGTTTTTCTACGACGGCTCTCGGAGCCGGGACAACCGCCAGGAAAGCCGCTAAGCTTGGTCTTTTACCACCGCAGGTGGATCGTTGACGGTTATTATAACTTGACTAATCATAAAAAAATATAAATTAGGTTAATTTTTAAATTTTCAAGTTGGCGGTTTAAAAAAATTAAAGTTTTTATTAAAAATTCTTAAAGCTGATTAAAAATCCTTTAATTTGATACCAAACACGACTATATTCGGTTAAAAAACAAAAAAGTTAGGTTAGTTTGAAAAAATTCAAAATGGCCGATTTCCGATTTCTATTAAAATTAAAACTTTTTTATTTTTAATCGTAGATATATCGTGTTTGTACTCGAATTAAAAGAAATTTTATTTCCTATCGATTTTTTATAAAAATTTCGTTCTAAAATTATTTTAGACATTTTTTCTTGAAAATTTTGACCTTATTTTTGAAAAACTTTAAATATTTTTGAAAAAATTCGAAATTTTAATTAAAAATTCTTAAAATTTGTTAAAAATCCTTTAATTTGAATACAAACACGGCCCATCTACGATTTAAAATAAAAAAGTTAGGTTAATTTTTTAATTTTCAAGATGGCGGTTAAAAAAAAATTAAAGTTTTTATTAAAAATTCTTAAAGCTTACAAAAAATCCTTTAATTTGGTACCAAACACGACTATATTCGGTTAAAAAATAAAAAAGTTAGGTTAGTTTGAAAATATTCAAAATGGCTGACTTCCGGTTATCATTTAAATTAAAAATTTCGATAATTCTCTTATTTTTTATCGTAGATATATCGTGTTTGTACTCAAATAAAAGGAAATTTAATTTCCTATCGATTCTTAATAAAATTTTCGTTTTAAAATTATTTTTGAAATTTCATTTTTTGAAATTTTTAATATTTTTTAAAATTTTTTAACATTTTCTTAGAAATTTCTTGAAATTTTTGATTTCTTATAAAATTTTTACATTTGTTTTGAAAATTTAGACGTTTCTTTTGAGAAATTTGACAATATTTTTGAAAAATTCGCAATATTTTTGAAAAATTTGGTAAAATTTTTGAAAAATTTAAAATTTTTATTAAAAATTCTTAAAGTTTATTAAAAAAACCTTTAATTTGAGTACAAACACGACCTATTTACGATTTAAAATAAAAAAGTTAGCTTAATTTTTTAATTTTCAAGATGGCGGTTTAAAAAAATTAAAGTTTTTATTAAAAATTCTTAAAGCCGACTAAAAATCCTTTAATTTGATACCAAACACGACTATATTCGGATAAAAAATAAAAAAGTTAGGTTAGTTTAAAAAAAATTCAAGATGGCCGACTTCCGGTTTCTATTAAAATTAAAGATTTCGATAACTTCTTTATTTTTAATCGTAGATATGTCGTGTTTGTACTCAAATTAAAGGAAATTTAATTTCCTATCGATTTTTAATAAAATTTTCGTTCTAAAATTATTTTTGAAATTTCATATTTTGAAATTTTTAATATTTTCTAAAAATTTTTCACATTTTTTCAGAAATTTCTTAAAATTTTTGATTTCTCATAAAATTTTTACATTTTTTATCGAAAACTTTGACGTTTCTTTTGAAAAATTTGACAATATTTTTGAAAAATTTGACAATATTTTTAAAAAATTGCAATATTTTTGAAAAATTTGAAATTTTTATTAGAAATTCTTAAAGTTTACTAAAAATCCTTTAATTTAAGTACAAACACGACCTATTTACGATTTAAAATAAAAAAGTTAGGTTAATTTTTTAATTTTCAAGATGGCGGTTTAAAAAAATTAAAGTTTTTATTAAAAATTCTTAAAGCGGATTAAAAATCCTTTAATTTGATAACAAACACGACTATATTCGGTTAAAAAATAAAAAAGTTAGGTTAGTTTGAAAAAATTCAAAATGGCCGACTTCTGGTTTCTATTAAAATTAAAAATTTTGATAACTTTCGATCTGTTAAAGTTAGATAGGTCGTGTTTGTACTCAAATTAAAGGAAATTTAATTTTCTAACGGTTTATGATAAAATTTCCAAAATGGCCGATTTTCAGTTGTTTGAAAAATGAACAATTTTGATAACTTTTGATGTATTAAAGTTAGATATGTCATGAAAATTAAAGGAAATTTAATTTCCTATCGATTTTTAATAAAAAAATTTGTTCTAAAATTATTTTTGAAATTTCATTCTTTGAAATTTTTAATATTTTTTAAAAAATTTTAACATTTTTTTAGAAATTTCTTGAAATTTTTGATTTCTTATTAAATTTTTACATTTTTTTTTAAATTTTTGACATTTTTTTTGAAAAATTTGACAATAATTTTAAAAAATTGCAATATTTTTGAAAAATTTGAAATTTTTATTAAAAATTCTTAAAATTTATTAAAAATCCTTTAATTTGATATTAAAGTCGACTATATTCGGATAAAAAATGAAAAAGTTAGGTTAATTTTTTAATTTTCAAGATGGCGGTTTAAAAAAATTAAAGTTTTTATTAAAAATTCTTAAAGCGGATTAAAAATCCTTTAATTTGATAACAAACACGACTATATTCGGTTAAAAAATAAAAAAGTTAGGTTAGTTTGAAAAAATTCAAAATGGCCGACTTCTGGTTTCTATTAAAATTAAAAATTTTGATAACTTTCGATCTGTTAAAGTTAGATAGGTCGTGTTTGTACTCAAATTAAAGGAAATTTAATTTTCTAACGGTTTATGATAAAATTTCCAAAATGGCCGATCTTCAGTTGTTTGAAAAATGAACAATTTTGATAACTTTTGATGTATTAAAGTTAGATATGTCATGAAAATTAAAGGAAATTTAATTTCCTATCGATTTTTAATAAAAAAATTTGTTCTAAAATTATTTTTGAAATTTCATTCTTTGGAATTTTTAATATTTTTTAAAAATTTTTAACATTTTTTTAGAAATTTCTTGAAATTTTTGATTTCTTATAAAATTTTTACATTTTTTTTTTAATTTTTGACATTTTTTTTGAAAAATTTGACAATAATTTTAAAAAATTGCAATATTTTTGAAAAATTTGAAATTTTTATTAAAAATTCTTAAAATTTATTAAAAATCCTTTAATTTGATATTAAAGTCTACTATATTCGGATAAAAAATGAAAAAGTTAGGTTAATTTTTTAATTTTCAAGATGGCGGTTTAAAAAAATTAAAGTTTTTATTAAAAATTCTTAAAGCGGATTAAAAATCCTTTAATTTGATAACAAACACGACTATATTCGGTTAAAAAATAAAAAAGTTAGGTTAGTTTGAAAAAATTCAAAATGGCCGACTTCTGGTTTCTATTAAAATTAAAAATTTTGATAACTTTCGATCTGTTAAAGTTAGATAGGTCGTGTTTGTACTCAAATTAAAGGAAATTTAATTTTCTAACGGTTTATGATAAAATTTCCAAAATGGCCGATCTTCAGTTGTTTGAAAAATGAACAATTTTGATAACTTTTGATGTATTAAAGTTAGATATGTCATGAAAATTAAAGGAAATTTAATTTCCTATCGATTTTTAATAAAAAAATTTGTTCTAAAATTATTTTTGAAATTTCATTCTTTGGAATTTTTAATATTTTTTAAAAATTTTTAACATTTTTTTAGAAATTTCTTGAAATTTTTGATTTCTTATAAAATTTTTACATTTTTTTTTTAATTTTTGACATTTTTTTTGAAAAATTTGACAATAATTTTAAAAAATTGCAATATTTTTGAAAAATTTGAAATTTTTATTAAAAATTCTTAAAATTTATTAAAAATCCTTTAATTTGATATTAAAGTCTACTATATTCGGATAAAAAATGAAAAAGTTAGGTTAATTTTTTAATTTTCAAGCTGGCGGTTTAAAAAAATTAAAGTTTTTATTAAAAATTTTTAAAGCTGATTAAAAATCCTTTAATTTGATACCAAACACGACTATATTCGGATAAAAAATAAAAAAGTTAGGTTAGTTTAAAAAGATCCAAGATGGCCGACTTCCGATTGTCATTAAAATTAAAAACTTCGATAATTTTTTCATTTTTAATCGTAGATATGTCGTGTTTGTACTTAAATTAAAGGAAATTAAATTTTCTAACGATTTATGATAAAATTTTCAAAGTGGCCGACTTCCGATTGTTTATAAAATGAAAAATTTCGATAACTTTCGATTTATTAAAGTTAGATATGTCATGTTTGTACTCAAATTAAAGGAAATTTAATTTTCTATCGATTTACGATCAAATTTCCAAGATGGCCGATTTTTAGTTTTTTGAAAAATGAAAAATTTTGATAACTTTAGATGTATTAAAGTTAGATATGTCATGTTTGTACTCAAATTAAAGGAAATTTAATTTTCTATCGAATCCAAATAAAATATTTTGTTGTAATATTAATATTTAACCTTGAAATTTAAAATTTTCTTAAAATTCGGTTAATAATCACCCAATACATTTAGACTTGGAATACATTTTAGATTAGAATTGATGCGTATGTTTACGTAAACGCATTAAATTACAATTACCGTCGAAATTAATTAATTAACGCAGCCCAGGTAATCGAATTGTTACCCAACTCACCTCACTTGAAACAGAAGCACTCCTCGTCAGAGTCAATTTCACCTTCTCATCTTCGTTTACCTTCTCCATTCCGTTCTTTTCATCTTTCTCGCCGTCTATAAAAGTAACTCGAGCTGTTTGATTCTTTTCCCCGTTTATATCGTCGATGTACTTTTCGACGCGTTCGGATAATTCATCTTTTTTAGTGTGAAAATCGATTTTCTTAGCGAGATGACCTTCGGCTTGCAATCTGGTCATTTCCAGCTGGACCTCCGAGGTTGCCGTCCGCGGGGGGTTCTGCACTTGAAGCTGGTGTTGTGCAAAACGTTGGCTGACGTCCGCTGACGTAGGCACGCTTTTGCTACAGAATAACGTCAGCTTGGGACGCTTGTCTTTCGCGGAGGAAGCTCCTCCGGGGCTGTATAAATACGGTGAAGGCGGGGCGAAGGCTCTTTGGACTACTCGAATACCCATTCGAACTGTTGAACGTCTCTGGAGCTTTTCTTCGATCTTGTCAGCTGGAAATATTTACAAGTTTAGAGATTTAAAGTTCAATTTATTCTCTTAACTTAACCTTAAAACTTAGAAAACTTAAAAATTCCCAGAGACTTTATTCATTAAAATTTTAAAAAGATTTTTTAAATCAAGATAAATTAAAGTGTCTATTTTATGATTAAAAAGACAACTTTTTTATAACTATTGTCAAAAAATTAAAAAAAAAAATCTTAAAAATGATGATTTTTTTGCCTAGCTTAAATAAGAGTTCGATTCGTCTCTTTGGAAAATCCCAAGGTTTTACGAAGCTGAAAATCTGCGAAAACGTTCTGGAATAATTCAATATCCCAGTTCTCCGACTTGAATTTCAAATTTCCTTCCGTCTTACGTTCGACATAAATCCCAGGTCTCTTTTCTTTCCTCTCAAAACTCCTTATCCGTTCACATTATACAACGTGACATGACAACCATCCAAATTATCAATGTTAAATCTAATCAAGCTCAGAAACTGTAACTAATAACAGATGATGTACGTCTCTCAAAGTTACTTCATACGGTTTAATAATAAAATGATTACGCTTTCCATTGTTGCCAACCTTAAATACGTCTTTTTTATAAAAATACATCTTTTTTTGTTTGACAAATTTAAAATTTAAGTTAATTTCTTAAAAATAAAAATTTAAAAATAATTTTAAAACGAAATTTTTATTAAAAATGGATAGGAAATTAAATTTCCTTTAATTTGAGTACAAACACGACCTATCTAACTTTAATACATCGAAAGTTATCAAAATTTTTAATTTCAATAGAAACCGGAAGTCGGCCATCTTGAAATTTTTTTAAACTAACCTAACTTTTTTGTTTTTTATCCGAATATAGTCGTGTTTGGTATCAAATTAAAGGATTTTTAATAAGCTTTAAGAATTTTTTAATTAAAATTTAAAATTTTTTAAAACAATTGTCAAAATTTACCAAAATAATGTCAAATTTACAAAAATAATATCAAATTTTCCAAAGTAATGTCAAAAATTTAAGAAATATATTTAAAAATTTTAAGAAATTTTTATAAAAAACAAAAACGTTAAAAATTAAAAAAAAAAAATTCTTAAATTTCAAAAATAAGAATGTCAAAAATAATTTTAAAACGAAATTTTTATTAAAAATCGATAGGAAATTAAATTTCCTTTAATTTGAGTACAAACACGACCTATTTAACTTTAATAGATCAAAAGTTATCGAAATTTTTTATTTTACCGAAAACCGGAAGTCGGCCATCTTTAAAATTATTTCATAAATCGATAGAAAATTAAATTTCCTTTAATTTGAGTACAAACACGACATATCTAACTTTAATAGATCGATAGTTATCGAAATTTTTAATTTTTTAAAAACCCGGAAGTCGGCCATCTTTAAAATTTTATCGGAAATCGATAGAAAATTAAATTTCCCTTAATTTGAGTACAAACACGACTATATTCGGATAAAAGGTAAAAAAGTTATCGAAATTTTTAATTTTAATGACAACCGGAAGTCAGCCATCTTGAATTTTTTTAAACTAATCTAACTTTTTTATTTTTTATCCGAATATAGTCGTGTTTGGTATCAAATTAAAGGATTTTTAATAAACTTTAAGAATTTTTAAGAAAAGTTTAAAATTTTTCAAAAAATAAAGTCAAATTTTTCAAAAACAATGTCAAAATACACAAGAATTATGTAAAAATTTCTAAAGTAATGTCAAAACATTGAAAGAAATAGCAAAAACTTGAAGAAATTTATAAAAAAAGACGAAAATGTTAAAAATTATTAAAAAGTTATCTAAAAAATATTAAAAATTTCAAAAAATTAAGTTTAAAAAATAATTTTAGAACGAAATTTTTATTAAAAATTGATAGGAAATTAAATTTCCTTTAATTTAAGTACAAACACGACATATCTACGATTAAAAATAAGAAAGTTATCGAAATTTTTAATTTAAATGACAACCGGAAGTCGGCCATCTTGGATTTTTTAAAACTAACCTAACTTTTTTATTTTTTAACCGAATATAGTCGTGTTTGGTATCAAATTAAAGGATTTTTAATAAACTTTAAGAATTTTTAATAAAAATTTCAAACTTATCAAGAATAACATTAAAATTTTCAAAAATATTGTCAAAATTTTGAAGATAAACGTCAAAATTTTTAAAAAGTATCAAAAACTCCAGAAAATTTCTAAAAAAGACTAAAATGTTAAAACAAATTTTTTTTCACTGTTAAAATTTCAAAAAAAGAAATGTCAAAAATAATGTTAGAACAAAATATTTATTAAAAATCAATGTAGAATTAAATTTTCTTTAATTTGAGTACAAAGACGATATATCTACAATTAAAAATAAGAAAGTTATCGAAATTTTTAATTTTAATGACAACCGGAAGTCGGCCATCTTGGAATTTTTAAAACTAACCTAACTTTTTTATTTTTTATCCGAATATAGTCGTGTTTGGTATCAAATTAAAGGATTTTTAACAAACTTTAAGAATTTTTAATAAAAATTTCAATTTTTTTCAAAAAATATGTCAAAATTTACAAAAAAACTGTCAAATTTTCCAAAATGATAACAAATTTTCCAAATATTAAAATTTTCCAAAAAAATATTAAAAATTTCTATAAATTTATTGAAACGACAAGAACATTAATAATTTCAAAAAAAAATGTTAAAAATTTTAAAAAGAAAATTGATAAAAATAATTTTAGAACAAAATTTTTATTAAAAATCGTTAGGAAATTAAATTTCCTTTAATTTGAATATAAACATGATATATCTACGATTAAAAATAAGAAAGTTATCGAATTTTTTAATTTTAATAACAACCGGAAGTCGGCCATCTTGAAAATTTTTAAACTAACCTAACTTTTTTATTTTTTATCTGAATATAGTCGTGTTTGGTATCAAATTAAAGGATTTTTAATCAGCTTTAAGAATTTTTAATAAAAACTTTGATTTTTTCAAAAAAGAAATACATTTTCAAAAAAAATTAAAAATTTTCAAAAAATTAAAATTTTTGAAAATATCAAAATATTTAAAGAAATATTAAAAACTTGAAGAAAATTCTAAAAAAGACAAAAATTTTAAAAAATTTCAAGAAAAGATAAAAATTTCAAAAAAAAAATGTCAAAAATAATTTTAGAGCAAAATTTTTATTAAAAATCGATAAGAAATTAAATTTCCTTTAATTTGAGTACAAACACAACATATCTAACATTAATAGATCAAAAGTTATCAAAATTTTTAATTTTAATGACAACCGGAAGTCGGCCATCTTGGATTTTTAAAAACTAACCTAACTTTTTTATTTTTTATCCGAATATAGTCGTGTTTGGTATCAAATTAAAGGATTTTTTATAAACTTTAAGAATTTTTAATAAAAATTTTAATTTTTTCAAAAAATATGTCAAAATTTACAAAAAATATGTCAAAATTTACCAAGAAAGTGTCAAATTTTCCAAAATTATACCAAATTTTCCAAAGAAATATCAAAATTTTCCAAAAAAATATTAAAAATTTCTATAAATTTATTGAAAAGACAAGAACATTAATAATTTAAGAAAAAATGTTAAAAATTTTAAAAAGAAAATTGATAAAAATAATTTTAGAACAATATTTTTATTAAAAATCGTTAGGAAATTAAATTTCCTTTAATTTGAGTACAAACACAATATATCTAACATTAATAGATCAAAAGTTATCAAAATTTTTTATTTTAATGACAACCGGAAGTCGGCCATCTTGAATTTTTTAAAACTAACCTAACTTTTTTATTTTTTATCCGAATATAGTCGTGTTTGGTATCAAATTAAAGGATTTTTAATCAGCTTTAAGGATTTTTAATAAAAACCTTGATTTTTTCAAAAAAGAAATACATTTTCAAAAAAAAATAAGTTTTCAAAAAATTAAAATTTTTGAAAATATCAAAATTTTTAAAGAAATATTAAAAACTTGAAGAAAATTCTAAAAAAGACAAAAATCTTAAAAAATTTTAAAAAAAGAAAAATTTCAAAAAAAAAATGTCAAAAATAATTTTAGAGCAAAATTTTTATTAAAAATCGATAAGAAATTAAATTTCCTTTAATTTAAGTACAAACACAACATATCTAACATTAATAGATCAAAAGTTATCAAAATTTTTTATTTTAATGATAACCGGAAGTCGGCCATTTTGAATTTTTTCAAACTAACCTAACTTTTTTATTTTTTATCCGAATATAGTCGTGTTTGGTATCAAATTAAAGGATTTTTAATAAACTTTAAGAATTTTTAATAAAAATTTTATTTTTTTCAAAAATATTGCCAAGTTTTTCAAAAATATCACCAAATTTTTCAAAAATGTCAAAAATTTAGAAAAAAATGTAAAGATTTTATAAGAAATCAAAAATTTTAAAGAATTTTTAAAAAAAAGACAAAAATTTCAAAAAATGCTAAAAAATACAAAAAAATTAAAAAAATTAAATTTCAAAAATTATTTTAAAACGAATTTTTTATTAGAAATCGATAGGAAATTAAATTTCCTTTAATTTAAGTACAAACACAATATATCTAACATTAATAGATCAAAAGTTATTAAAATTTTTAATTTTAATGACAACCGGAAGTCGGCCATCTTGAATCTTTTTAAACTAATCTAACTTTTTTATTTTTTAACCGAATATAGTCGTGTTTGGTATCAAATTAAAGGATTTTTTATAAGCTTTAAGAATTTTTAATAAAAATTTCAATTTTTTCAAAAAATATGTCAAAATTTACAAAAAAACTATCAAATTTTCCAAAATGATAACAAATTTTCCAAAGAAATATCAAAATTTTCCAAAAAAATATTAAAAATTTCTATAAATTTATCGAAAAGGCAAGAACATTAATAATTTAAAAAATTTTTTTTTAATTTTAAAAAGAAAATTAATAAAAATAATTTTAGAACAAAATTTTTATTAAAAATCGTTAGGAAATTAAATTTCCTTTAATTTGAGTACAAACACGACTTATCTAACTTTAACAGATCAAAAGTTATCGAAATTTTTTATTTTACCAAAAAAAAGAAGTCGGCCATCTTTAAAATTCTTTCATAAATCGATAGAAAATTAAATTTTCTTTAATTTGAGTACAAACACGACATATCTAACTTTAATAGATCGATAGTTATCGAAATTTTTAATTTTAATGACAACCGGAAGTCGGCCATCTTGAATTTTTTAAACTAACCTAACTTTTTTATTTTTTAACCGAATATAGTCGTGTTTGGTATCAAATTAAAGGATTTTTAATAAACTTTAAGAATTTTTAATAAAAACTTTATTTTTTAAACCGCCATCTTGAAAATTAAAAAATTAACCTAACTTTTTTATTTTAAATCGTAGATAGGTCGTGTTTGTACTCAAATTAAAGAATTTTTAATAAATTTTAAGAATATTTAAAAACTTTTAAGAAATGTTTTTATTGGGGATTGGTAAAAAGCAAAAATGTGTTTTAAAATTACCATATTTTATGTATAATGATGTACGGTGATGATATTAAAGCCGTATATTGTATTTTTGATGAAAATATCCTATATGTACGGTTGGTAACTCTGGTTTCCGAGAACCGCATTAAAGTTCCTTCATTGGTTCACTTATAGCTCTAACAGCGTTACGCCAAACACTCCGGTTCCTGCTCTAATGGACGCAATAAGCCGTAAATCGTTCTTTGCGGTTGGTTCTACATACAACATCCGTTTCACCACTTGTGGAACTCTAGTTTTAGTACCCAATAAAGCCCCGACGTCTATTTTAAGAGGGGCAAATAAACCCGGAAAACAAATTGTAACCGAACGTAAAAAAACCAAACAAAATAGTTAATTGAGTTCTTTGTCGTTATATTTTATTATTTCGCTAACAAAATATCAAATATCACCTCAACTCTCTAAATGAGATGTCGTATCTTTTATTTTTATGGGATATTTGTAATTCTTCCTTGTTTTTTTCTCCGCCCAGAGTATCGGATTTATAATAAAAGGGATGAGTAATGGCTGAGGTGGTTTTAAAGTCGATATAAAACGGATAATGTTATAAAAAGCGTTAAAACCGCCTTTTGAATAGAACTTGGTATCGGAAAATCTGAATAATTCATGTTCGGACGAACTTCCATCAAGTTTCATTCAAAAAATCGAACAAAAATAGTCCTTTCGGCGGTTTGACGCTAAAATTAAAGCTTGAAATGCGATTACGTGAGTTCAATGCGAAACCGAATGATGTAAATTACATAGAGTATGTACAGGGTGGTTCAAAAGTCTTTAATATTAAAGGATTTGAAAGTTTGTAATTCCAATACACTTTTAAACATTACATAAAAGCTCCACTTATGTGTATATATCGAGCAATTTACTTATCAAACAGTCCCAGAGGGCGGTAACATCGCGTGCGCCTCTTTCATTAACAAAATTAAATTTTCGACATCATTTTATACCTCCCAACATCCCTAAAATATTTACAAACGACGTAACCCATCTCCAAACAATAGATTACGTAAAAAGAAATCGCTTTAATGGAACGCAATGGTTTAGGTTGGTTTGGGAATCGCCTCCATTCCTCCCTTTCACCCCCCTTTAACCCCCTTTTTGGCACGCGTCGACCTACAACGTAACGACGACGTTCCCTCACCTGCACAATTCACTACCTGCCGTCTGTTTCAGTTCACCCGGTTGCCCTACCCTTCACCTCCCTCCGCGTATACTCTCCCCCAAAATGGAGATCGATCAGGGTGGAGACCCTGACCCTTTTACCCCGCCGATTTCCCCCCTTCGTGCCGTTTGTGTGTACGCTTGTTCCTACGGTTGAGGAAAACCGAAAGCTTGGGGAAAATTTACGGCGGACTTGTTGCGATTCGGTTGCGATTCGATTGATACTCGATTGCTATTCGGTTAACTACTCAATCGGGGGGATTATTAATAATTGGAGGGATTTGTTAATAATCGGGGGGATTATTAATAATCGGAACAACATTACTAAACCCTCTCTATTTTTCAAATTTAAAACCAAGTCTCCAAAACTAAAATTAAACCAAATTTAAACCAATTTTTCACAAATAAAATTTAAAAAAATAATTTTAAAACAAAACTCTTATTAAAAATCGATAGGAAATTAAATTTCCTTTAATTTGAGTACAAACACGACATATCTAACTTTAATAGATCGAAAGTTATCAAAATTTTTCATTTTTCAATCAACTGAAAATCGGCCATTTTGGAAATTTTATCATAAATCGTTAGAAAATTAAATTTCCTTTCATTTGAGTACAAACACGACCTATCTAACTTTAATAGATCGAAAGTTATCAAAATTTTTAATTTTAATAGAAATCGGAAGTCGGCCATCTTGAAATTTTTTAAACTAACCTAACTTTTTTGTTTTTTATCCGAATATAGTCGTGTTTGGTATCAAATTAAAGGATTTTTAGTCAGCTTTAATAATTTTTAATAAAAACTTTAATTTTTTTAAACCGCCATTTTGAAAATTTAAAAATTAACCTAATTTTTTCGTTTTTTATCCGAATATAATCGTGTTTGGTATCAAATTAAAGGATTTTTGATAAATTTTAAGAATTTTTAATTAAAATTTCAAATTTCTTTATACTGCCATATTGAAAATTTGAAAATTAACATAACTTTTCGGTTTTTTATTCGAATATAGTCATGTTTGATATCAAATTAAAATATTTTTGATAAACTTTAAGAATTTTTAATTAAGATTTCAAATTTTTCAAAAACATTGCAAAATTCTTCAAAAAAGCGTAAAATTTTTCAAGAAAACGTAAAATTTTTCAAAAAAACGTCAAAATTTTAAAAGAAAAAAATGTAAAAATTTTACAATAAATCAAAAATTTCACGAAAATTCTAAAAAAAGACAAAAATTTCAAAAAATGTTAAAAAATGTTAAAAATTTCAAAAGAAGAAACATCAAGAATAATTTTAGGATGAAATTTTTATTAAAAATCGATAGAAAATTTAATTTTCTTTAATTTGAGTACAAACATGACATATCTAACTTTAATACATCGAAAGTTATCAAAATTTTTCATTTTTCAAACAACTGAAAATCGGCCATCTTGGAAATTTTATCATAAACCGTTAGAAAATTAAATTTCCTTTAATTTGAATACAAACACGACCTATCTAACTTTAACAGATCGAAAGTTATCAAAATTTTTAATTTTAATAGAAACCGGAAGTCGGCCATTTTGAATTTTTTTAAACTAACCTAACTTTTCTATTTTTTATCCGAATATAGTCATATTTGGTATCAAATTAAAGGATTTTTAGTCCGCTTTAATAATTTTTAATAAAAACTTTAATTTTTTTAAACCGCCATCTTGAAAATTTAAAAATTAACCTAACTTTTTTATTTTAAATCGTAGATAGGTCGTGTTTGTACTCAAATTAAAGGGTTTTTAATGAATTTTAAGAATATTTAAGAATTTTAAAGAAATTTTTTCATTAGAGATCATTGACACCCCATATTTTTTGTAAAAATACTAGTAATTAGTGTAATGTTGGTTAATTTTGGTTGCGATTCGATTGGACGGATTATTAACAATCGTGTGGTTTTCTTGATCGATTCGGGGAATTAATATTCATGTTATAATTGAATATAGAAGCCGAATGGGGACCGGGGAATGGGGAATTTATCGCGTGGGAGGAATGTGCGCATTTCGGAACGTTTATGTATGGAAACTGAAAATCCCAAGGGTTATGAATTATTTATTCATCATCGATGATTGTTTGGAGAATTGTTAGAGGCAATTGGATTGGGTTTTCAACTTGTCTGGTTTAAAAATTCACCTCTAAGAAACTAATTGTTTTTAAGACTTGAAATTTTATGAGGATTTAGATTAAAACTTAATCTTTATTTTTACCAAAAATTAATTTCCTACGACTTTTAGTTTTTCCCTCAGAAGAGAAAATCTACCTTAATGTCCTTAAATGAAACCTAAAAATGAAGCTACGTTCTAAAATCCTCTTTTTTTGAGTAACATTAAATTTGACGTTAACAAAATTTAAAAAATTCTCATTAAAATTAAAACCCATTGTCTACTTCACATACACGGTACTTCACGTGCTTTGTATAAAGCACGTCGATGGTAATTAGGGAGTCCCTTTGATATTCGAACCGGAAAACGTAAAGAACAGGCTGTTAGTTGTAGCGGAAATACCGTATGATATATAAATCACTTTTCCAGCTACCGACAATCGTTTAACGTACCCAATCCATTTTTATTTGTCGGATTTATCGGATTTATCGGACGAGATAATAAAATAAATTGTATCGAATCAGGTCAACAGATTTCCATCTCTCTACTATTTTTTTTTTATTATTTAATTAATAACCAACCGTCAATCAAGTATCATCGGAGGGATATTTTTATAAAAGCACGCGTCAAACGTGATAATAAACAAAAATCAATACCGAATGGGGAAATTCAAGCTTTTTTTATCGAAATTGGTGGCTGAATTATTCCTAGAATTTATTTTATTTATTTAGGAGAAATTTCTAAAAAAAATTTTCTAAAAAATATAAAAAATTTCAAAAAATTAAGTTTCAAAAATAGTTTTAGAACAAAATTTTTATTAAAAATCGATAGGAAATTAAATTTCCTTTAATTTGAGTACAAACACGACATATCTAACTTTAATAGATTGGAAGATATCGAAATTTTTAATTTTAATAAAAACCGGAAGTCGGCCATCTTGAATTTTTTCAAACTAACCTAACATTTTTATTTTTTATCCGAATATAGTCGAGTTTGGTATCAAATTAAAGGATTTTTAGTCTGCTTTAAGAATTTTTAATAAAAACTTTAATTTCATTAATTCGCCATCTTGAAAATTTGAAAATTCACCTAACTTTTTTATTTTTTATCCAAATATAGTCGTATTTAATATCAAATTAAAGGATTTTAAATGAATTCTAAGAATTTTTAATAAAAAATTAAAAAACGTTAAAAAATATATTAAAATTTTCAAAAAATATCTCAAAAATAATTTTAGAACGAAATTTTTATTAAAAATCGATAGGAAATTAAATTTCCTTTAATTTGAGTACAAAGACGATATATCTAACTTTAATGGATCGAAAGTTATCGAAATTTTTAATTTTAATGACAACCGAAAGTCGGCCATCTTGAATTTTTTAAAACTAACCTAACTTATTTATTTTTTATCCGAATATAGTCGTGTTTGGTATCAAATTAAAGGATTTTAAATAAATTTTAAGAATTTTTAATAAAAAAATAAAAAACGTTAAAAAATATATTAAAATTTTCAAGAAAACATGTCAAAAATAACTTTAGAACAAAATTTTTATTAAAAATCGATAGGAAATTAAATTTCTTTTAATTTGAGTACAAACACGACATATCTAACTTTAATAGATCGAGAGTTATCGAAATTTTTAATTTTAATGACAACCGGAAGTCGGCCATCTTGGAAATCTTATCATAAATCGATAGGAAATTAAATTTCCTTTAATTTGAGTACAAACACAACTATATTTGGATAAAAAATAAAAAAGTTATCGAAATTTTTAATTTTAATGACAACCGAAAGTCGGCCATCTTGAATTTTTTTAAACTAACCTAACTTTTTTATTTTTTAACCGAATATAGTGGTGTTTGGTATCAAATTAAAGGATTTTTGGTCAGCTTTAAGAATTTTTAATAAAAACTTTAATTTTATTAATTCGCCATCTTGAAAATTTGAAAATTCACCTAACTTTTTTATTTTTTATCCAATTATAGTCGTATTTAATATCAAATTAAAGGATTTTAAATAAATTTTAAGAATTTTTAATAAAAAATTAAAAAACGTTAAAAAATATATTAAAATTTTCAAAAAAATATCTCAAAAATAATTTTAGAACGAAATTTTTATTAAAAATCGATAGGAAATTAAATTTCTTTTAATTTGAGTACTAACAAGCCATATCTAACTTTAATAGATCGAAAGTTATCAAAATTTTTGATTTTTCAATTAACCGGAAGTCGGCCATCTTGGAAATTTTATCATAAATCGATAGAAAATTAAATTTCCTTTCATTTGAGTACAAACACAACCTATCTAACTTTAATACATCTAAAGTTATCAAAATTTTTAATATTAATAGAAACCGGAAGTCGGCCATTTTGAACTTTTTTAAATTAACCTAACTTTTTTATTTTTTATCCGAATATAGTCGTGTTTGGTATCAAATTAAAGGATTTTTAGTCAGCTTTAAGAATTTTTAATCAAAATTTCAATATTTCAAACAAAAAAATGCAAAATTTTCAAAAAAAATATAAAATTTTCAAAGAAAATGTAAAATTTTTCAAAAATAACTTCAAAATGAAAAAAAATTTCAAAAAAAAATATCAAGTACTTCAAAAAATTCCTAAAAAAGACAAAAATGCTAAAGTTTTTGAAAATATATTAAAAATTTCGAAAAATTAAGTTTCAAAAATTATTTTAGGAAGAAATTTTTATTAAAAATCGATGGGAAATTAAATTTCCTTTAATTTGAGTACAAACACGATATATCCATGATCAAAAATAAAAAGGTTTTAATTTTAATGACATCCGGAAGTCAGCCATCTTGGAATTTTTTAAACTAACCTAACTCTTTTGTTTTTTATCCGAATGTAGGCGTGTTTAGTATCAAATTAAAGGATTTTTAATCAGCTTTAAGAATTTTTAATTGAAATTTCAAATTTTTTAAAAATATTATCAGTTTTTTCAAAAAAACGTCAAAATTTTCAAAAAAACGTCAAATTTTTCAAAAAAATCTCAAAAATTCAAAAGAAAAAGATATAAAAATTTTATAAGAAATCAAAAATTTTAACAAAAATTCTAAAAACAGACAAAAATTTTAAAAAATGCTAAAAAATGTTAAAAATTTCAAAAGAAGAAACGTCAAAAATAATTTTAGAATGAAATTTTTGTTGAAACTCAATAGAAAATTAAATTTCCTTTAATTTGAATATAAACATGACCTATCTAACTTTAACAGATCAAAAGTTATCGAAATTTTTAATTTCTTAAACAACCCGAAGTCGGCCATCTTGGAAATTTTATCATAAATCGATAGGAAATTTAATTTCCTTTAATTTGAGTACAAACACAACTATATTTGGATAAAAAATAAAAAAGTAATCGAAATTTTTAATTTTAATGACAACCGAAAGTCGGCCATCTTGAATTTTTTCAAACTAACCTAACTTTTTTATTTTTTATCCGAATCTAGTCGTGTTTGGTATCAAATTAAAGGATTTTTAGTCAGCTTTAAGAATTTTTAATCAAAATTTCAAACAAAAAAATGCAAAATTTTCAAAAAAATATAAAATTTTCAAAGAAAATGTAAAATTTTTCAAAAATAACTTCAAAATGAAAAAAAAATTTCCAAAAAAAAAATATCAAGTACTTCAAGAAATTCCTAAAAATGCTAAAGTTTTTAAAAATATATTAAAAATTTCAAAAAATTAAGTTTCAAAAACTATTTTAGGAAGAAATTTTTATTAAAAATCGATGGGAAATTAAATTTCCTTCAATTTGAGTACAAACACGATATATCTATGATCAAAAATAAAAAAGTTTTAATTTTAATGACATCCGGAAGTCGGCCATCTTGAATTTTTTCAAACTAACCTAACTTTTTTATTTTTTATCCGAATCTAGTCGTGTTTGGTATCAAATTAAAGGATTTTTAGTCAGCTTTAAGAATTTTTAATTAAAATTTCAAAATTTCAAAAAAAAATGCAAAATTTTCAAAAAAATATAAAATTTTCAAAGAAAATGTAAAATTTTTCAAAAATAACTTCAAAATGAAAAAAAATTTCAAAAAAAAATATCAAGTACTTCAAGAAATTCCTAAAAGAGACAAAAATGCTAAAGTTTTTAAAAATATATTAAAAATTTCGAAAAATTAAGTTTCAAAAATTATTTTAGGAAGAAATTTTTATTAAAAATCGATGGGAAATTAAATTTCCTTTAATTTGAGTACAAACACGATATATCTATGATCAAAAATAAAAAAGTTTTAATTTTAATGACAACCGGAAGTCGGCCATCTTGGAATTTTTTCAAACTAACCTAACTTTTTTATTTTTTATCCGAATATAGTCATGTTTGGTATTAAATTAAAGGATTTTTAATCAGCTTTAAGAATTTTTAATTGAAATTTCAAATTCTTTAAAAATATTACCAGTTTTTTCAAAAAAACGTCAAAATTTTCAAAAAACGTCAAATTTTTCAAAGAAATCTCAAAAATTCAAAAGAAAAAGATATAAAAATTTTATAAGAAATCAAAAATTTTAACAAAAATTCTAAAAACAGAAAAAAATTTTAAAAAATGCTAAAAAATGTTAAAAATTTCAAAAGAAGAAACGTCAAAAATAATTTTAGAACGAAATTTTTGTTGAAATTCAATAGAAAATTAAATTTCCTTTAATTTGAGTACAAACACGACCTATCTATCTTTAATAGATCGAAAGTTATCGAAATTTTTCATTTTAATGACAACCGGAAGTCGGCCATCTTGAATTTTTTTGAACTAACCTAACTTTTCTATTTTTTATCCGAATATAGTCGTGTTTGGTATCAAATTAAAGGATTTTTAATCAGCTTTAAGAATTTTTAATAAAAACTTTAATTTTTTTAAACTGCCATCTTGAAAATTTAAAAATTAACCTAACTTTTTTATTTTTTATCCCAATATAGCCGTGTTTGGTGTCAAATTAAAGAATTTTTTATAAACTTTAAGAATTTTTAATTAAAATTTAAAATTTCTCAAAAAAAAGCGTCAAATTTGCAAAAATTATGTCAAATTTTACCAAATAATGTCAAAATTTTCCAAAATAATGTCAAAATCTTCCAAAATAATATCAAAACTTTCAAACAAATATCAAAAGTTTTAATAAATTTCTAAAAAAAGACAAAAATGATAAAAATTTCAAAAAAATGTTAGAAATTTAAAGAAGACAAATGTGAAAAATAATTTTAGAATGAAATTTTTATTAAAAATCGATAAAAAATTAAATTTCCTTTAATTTAAGTACAAGCACGACATATCTACAATTAAAAATAAGAAAGTTATCGAAATTTTTAATTTTAATGACAACCGGAAGTCGGCCATCTTGGAGTTTTTTAAACTAACCTAACTTTTTTATTTTTTATCCGAATATGGTCGTGTTTGGCATGAAATTAAAGGATTTTTAATAAGCTTTAAGAATTTTTAATAAAAACTTTAATTTTTTTAAACCGCCATCTTGAAAATTTAAAAATTTCGATAACTTTTTTATTTTTAATCGTAGATAGGTCGTGTTTGTACTCAAATTAAAGGATTTTTAATAATTTTTAAGAATTTTTAATACAAATTTCAAATTTTTTAAAATATTGAAAATTTTTTAAAAATAAAAACAAAATTTTCAATAATAATATCAAAGATTTAAAAAAAAAAGATGAAAAGTTTATAAGAAATATCAAAATTGTCAAGAAATTTCTAAAAAAAAGACAAAAATGTAAAAAATTTCAAAAAAACTTTTAAAAATTTCAAAAAGAAAAAATATCAAAAATTTTAAAAGAAAATTTTTGTTAAAAATCGATAGGAAATTAAATTTCCTTTAATTTGAATACAAACACGACATATCTACCATCAAAAATAAAAAAATTATCGAAATTTTTAATTTTAATGACAACCGGAAGTCGGCCATTTTGGATATTTTTAATCTAACCTAACTTTTTTATTTTTTATCCGAATATAGTCGTGTTTGGTATCAAATTAAAGGATTTTTAATGAGCTTTAAGAATTTTTAATAAAAACTTTAATTTTTTTAAACCGCCATCTTGAAAATTTAAAAATTAACCTAACTTTTTTATTTTTTATCTCAATATAGCCGTGTTTGGTGTCAAATTAAAGAATTTTTTATAAACTTTAAGAATTTTTAATAAAAATTTCAAATTTTTTAAAATATTCAAAATTTTTTAAAAATAAAAACAAAATTTTCAATAATAATATCAAAGATTAAAAAAAAAAAGATGAAAACTTTATAAGAAATATCAAAATTGTCAAGAAATTTCTAAAAAAAAGACAAAAATGTTAAAAATTTCGAAAAAACTTTTAAAAATTTCAAAAAGAAAAAATATCAAAAATTTTAAAAGAAAATTTTTGTTAAAAATCGATAGGAAATTAAATTTCCTTTAATTTGAGTACAAACACGACATATCTACGATCAAAAGTAAGAAAGTTATCGAAATTTTTAATTTAAATGACAATCAGATGTCGGCCATCTTGGAATTTTTTAAACTAACCTAACTTTTTTGTTTTTTATCCGAATATAGTCGTGTTTGGTATCAAATTAAAGGATTTTTAATCAGCTTTAAGAATGTTTAATAAAAACTTTAATTTTTTTAAGTCGCCATTTTAAAAATTAAAAAATTAACCTAACTTTTTTATTTTTAATCATAAATAGGTCATGTTTGTACTCAAATTAAAGGATTTTTAATGAATTTTAAGAATATTTAAGAATTTTAAAAAATTTTTTTCATTAGAAATCACTAAAAGATAAAATTGTGTTATAAAATTATCTTATTGAGTTAAGCTAATGATTTTAGGATCGTATATCGTATAAAATTTATTGTCCTAAATTCACTCCCTGAAATTACTCCTCTCCCAAATTTATCCCAAAGCTTCAACAAAGCCGATTATTATTTAAATTCCTAATTTCACCTCGACGGCGACGATAACGCCGCCGAATTAATTTGCGGCTCGCTTAATTATTCATCGACCCGGTTTAATTCGAACCGATACTAACACGAAAACTTCCCAACTCATCTCTCACTCACCTATGTAAGCCCTTACATCGTAACTTGTCCCAATGGGAGCTCCATTGTATTCTTTCGCGGGCACCAATTGAACGCTCGGAGGCGCCAGAGGCGTTATTTCCATTGTAAACGGATAGGCGTTCGGTCCGAGCCTTTTTAACAATGCATCCTGGAAATATAGAAACTATAATTAGCAACAATGTATTTTGTACTTTGTTTAATATGATGTTTTCCAATTAAAACTTGGATTGAGGGAGGAAATTAGTTTTGTTTAAAAGCGATTATAAACCATATTCTGACGGTTGAAGTAAATCTAGTGGAATTAATATCGTTGGAAGAAAACTTTTCTTTAAAATTCTTAATTTTTTTAAAATTCTTAAATATTCTTAAAATTCATTAAAAATCCTTTAATTTGAGTACAAACACGACCTATCTACGATTTAAAACAAAAAAGTTAGGTTAATTTTTTAATTTTCAAGATGGCGGTTTAAAAAAATTAAAATTTTTATTAAAAATTCTTAAAGCTGACTAAAAATCCTTTAATTTGATACCAAACACGACTGTATTCGGATAAAAAATAAAAAAGTTAGGGTAGTTTAAAAATTTTCAAAATGGCCGACTTTTGGTTTTAAATAAAATTAAAAATTTCGATAACTTTTTTATTTTTGATTGCAGATAGGTCGTGTTTGTACTCAAATTAAAGGAAATTTAATTTCCTAACAATTTTTAATAAAAATTTCGTACTAAAATTATTTTTGATGTTTCTTCTTTTGAAATTTTTAACATTTTTTAGCATTTTTTGAAATTACTGTCTGTTTTTTAGAATTTTTGTTGACATTTTTGATTTCTTATAAAATTTTTATATTTTTTTCTTTTGAATTTTTGAGTTTTTTTTTGAAAAATTTGAGGTTCTTTTGGAAAAATTTGAGGTTTTTTTGAAAAATTTGATGTTTTTTGAAAAAAACGGGTAATATTTTAAAAAAATTTGAAATTTCAATTAAAAATTCTTAAAATTCATTAAAAATCCTTTAATTTGAGTACAAACACGACCTATCTACGATTTAAAATAAAAAAGTTAGGTTAATTTTTAAATTTTCAAGATGGCGGTTTAAAAAAATTAAAACTTTTATTAAAAATTCTTAAAGCTGACTAAAAATCCTTTAATTTGATACCAAATACGACTATATTCCGATAAAAAATAAAAAAGTTAGGTTAGTTTAAAAATTTTCAAAATGGCCGACTTTCGGCTTCAAGTAAAATTAAAAATTTCGATAACTTTTTTATTTTTGATTGTAGATAGGTCGTGTTTGTACTCAAATTAAAGGAAATTTAATTTCCTAACAATTTTTAATAAAAATTTCGTACTAAAATTATTTTTGATGTTTCTTCTTTTGAAATGTTTAACATTTTTTAGCATTTTTTGAAATTATTGTCTGTTTTTAGAATTCTTGATTTCTTATAAAATTTTTATATTTTTTTCTTTTAAATTTTTGAGTTTTTTTTGAAAAATTTGAGGTTTTTTTGGAAAAATTTGATGTTTTCTTGAAAAAAACTGGTAATATTTTTGAAAAATTTGAAATTTCAATTAAAAATTCTTAAAATTCATTAAAAATCCTTTAATTTGAGTACAAACATGACCTATCTACGATTTCAAACAAGAAAGTTAGGTTAACTTTTTAATTTTCAAGATGGCGGTTTAAAAAAATTAAAGTTTTTATTAAAAATTCTTAAAGCTTATTAAAAATCCTTTAATTTGATACCAAACACGACTATATTCGGATAAAAAATAAAAAACTCCAAGATGGCCGACTTCCGGTTGTCATTAAAATTAAAAATTTCGATAACTTTTTTATTTTTTATCCGAATATAGTCGTGTTTGTATTCAAATTAAAGGAAATTTAATTTTCTATCGATTTACGACAAAATTTTCAAGATGGCCGACTTCCGGTTTTTTAAAAAATTTAAAATTTCCATAACTTTTGATGTATTAAAGTTAGATATATCGTGTTTGTACTCAAATTAAATGAAATTTAATTTCCTATCGATTTTTAATGAAAATTCCGTCTTAAAATCATTTTTGAAACTTAATTTTTTGAAATTTTAATATTTTTTTAGGAATTTTTAACATTTTCGTTTTTTTTTTAGAAATTTCTTCAAGTTTTTGATATTTCTTTCAATGTTTTGACGTTACTTTAGAAATGTTTACATAATTCTTGTGTATTTTGACATTATTTTTGAAAAATTTGACATTTTTTTGAAAAATTTGACGTTTTTTTAAAGAGTTTGGTAATATTTTTGAAAAACTTGAAATTCTAATTAAAAATTCTTAAAGTTTATTAAAAACCTTTAATTTGAGTACAAACACGCCCTATCTACGATTTAAAATAAAAAAGTTATCTTAATTTTTTAATTTTCAAGATGGCGGTTTAAAAAAATTAAAGTTTTTATTAAAAATTCTTAAAGCTGACTAAAAATCCTTTAATTTGATACCAAACACGACTATATTCGGATAAAAAACAAAAAAGTTAGGTTAGTTTAAAAAAATCCAAAATGGCCGACTTCCGGTTGTCATTAAAATTAAAAATTTCGATAACTTTTTTACTTTTAATCGTAGATTTTTCGTGTTTGTACTCAAATTAAAGGAAATTTAATTTTCTAACCATTTATGATAAAATTTTAAAGATGGCCGACTTCCGGTTTTCATTAAAATTAAAAATTTCTATAACTTTTGATGTATTGAAGTTAGATATGTCGTGTTTGTACTTAAATTAAAGGAAATTTAATTTCCTATCGATTTTAAATAAAAATTTCGCCCTAAAATAATTTTTGAAACTTAATCTTTTGAAATTTTTAACATTTTTTAAAAACTTTAGTATTTTTGTCTTTTTTAGAAATTTCTTGGCGTTCTTGATATTTTTTCTTGGAAATTTTGAATTTTTTTTTTTTCATTTTGAAGTTATTTTTAAAAAATTTTAAATCTTTTTGAAAATGTTACATTTTTTTTGAAAATTTTAAATTTTTCATTAAAAATTCTAAAAGCTGATTAAAAATCCTTTAATTTGATACCAAATACGACTATATTCGGATAAAAAACAAAAAAGTTAGGTTAGTTTAAAGAAATCCAAAATGGCCGACTTCCGGTTGTCATTTAAATTAAAAATGTCGATAACTTTTTTATTTTTAATCGTAGATATGTCGTGTTTGTACTTAAATTAAAGAAAATTTAATTTCCTAACGATTTTTAATAAGAATTTCGTTCTAAAATTATTTTTGACAGTTTTTTGTTTGAAATTTTTATCTATTTTTTGAAATTAAAAAATTTTTTTTTTTTTAGAAATTTTTTCGTTTTAATATTTCTTTGAGAATTTTGATATTTTCAAAAATTTGAATTTTTGGAAAATTTTTAATTTTTTTTGAAAATTTATATTTTTTTTGAAAATTTTAAATTTTTTATTAAAAATTCTTAAAGCTGATAAAAAATCCTTTAATTTGATATCAAACACGACTATATTCGGATAAAAAACAAGAAAGTTAGGTTAGTTTAAAAAAATCCAAAATGGCCGACATCCGGTTGTCATTTAAATTAAAAATTTCGATAACTTTCTTATTTTTAATCGTAGATATGTCGTATTTGTACTCAAATTAAAGGAAATTTAATTTTCTATCGATTTACGATAAAATTTTAAAGATGGCCGACTTCCGGTTTTTAAAAAAATTAAAAATTTCGATAACTTTTGATGTATTATAGTTAGATAGGTCGTGTTTGTACTCAAATTAAAGGAAATTTAATTTCCTATCGATTTTTAATAAAAATTTCATTTTAAAATTATATTTTAAATTTTTATCTTTGAGAAATTAACTTGACTTAAGTCGTAATAAGCGTGTTATTTGATTGAATGTTAAAAAAATGTGGGTTAAATGTAGAACAAAACGATTGAAATGGAAAATTGGAAATGTGCGTCGTCAACCGAAGGCGGAGGCTGAATATTGAATTTCCGGATGTTTACAAAGGAAATAAAAGTAAAAAGGGAATGGGAATGGGAAAGAAGGATTTTCCACTTTGTACGTTTTAGTCAGCGATTTTCTCGGGGAAATAACTGTTGGTTTTTTTGTAAATAGCTATTTTATAAAGTAATAGTAATTTTTTAAATAATTTGTATAACGTTTTAGAAATTACTTTAGAAATGAATTTATCGATAAACAGTGAATAGTGAAAAGATATTTTGTGAAACATTTCATGCGATTCGCGGAAACGTATTGATTAGTAGAGTGAATGCAAAATGTTGAATAGTTGGAAAAGTTCGAATGCGATATCTGTGTTTTTTTTTATAGAATACAAAACAAAGTGTCAAAAATTTTTTACCAACTTTGAAAATTTTTTTAATTTTTTTGACAACATTTAGAATAAAACGGCCTTTTTTATATAAAACTAGAATGTTTTAAGTTTCATTTAGAAAAAAAATCAAATCAAAATGTTTAAAAATGAATTTTTTATGAATTTTTAAAGTTGGTCGATTTTTTAAAGTTAGGTTAGAAGTGTCAAGAATTTCTTACCAACTTTGAAAATTTCTTTAATTTTTTTGATAAAATTTAGAACAAAACGGTCTTTTTAGGTTAAAACTAGAATGTTTTAAGTTTCATTTAGAAAAAAAATCAAATCGAAATCTTTAAAAATGAATTTTTGGTGAATTTTTAAAGTTGGTCGTTTTTTTAAAATTAGGTTAGAAGTGTCAAAAATTTTTTGCCAACTTAGAAATTTTTTTTAATTTTTTTGATAAAATTTAGAACAAAACGGTCTTTTTAGGTTAAAACTAGAATGTTTTAAGTTTCATTTAGAAAAAAAATCAGATCAAAATCTTTAAAATTCGATTTTTTATGATTTTTTAAAAAATAAAAAGTAATTTTTTAACCTAAAAAATTTTCTTCCAACTTTGAAAATTTTTTTAATTTTTTTAGTAAAATTTAGAACAAAACGGTCTTTTTAGATTAAAACTAGAAAGTTTTAAGTTTCATTTAGAAAAAAAATCAGATCAAAATCTTTAAGAATCGATTTTTTATGAATGTTTTTAAAAAATGATTAATTTTCTAACCTAAAAAAATTTTTACCAACTTTGAAATTTTTTTTAATTTTTTTGACAACATTTAGAATAAAACGGCCTTTTTTATATAAAACTAGAATGTTTTAAGTTTCATTTAGAAAAAAAATCAGATCAAAATCTTTAAAATTCGATTTTTTATGATTTTTTAAAAAATAAAAAGTAATTTTTTAACCTAAAAAATTTTCTTCCAACTTTGAAAATTTTTTTAATTTTTTTAGTAAAATTTAGAACAAAACGGTCTTTTTAGATTAAAACTACAAAGTTTTAAGTTTCATTTAGAAAAAAAATCAGATCAAAATCTTTAAGAATCGATTTTTTATGAATGTTTTTAAAAAATGATTAATTTTCTAACCTAAAAAAATTTTTACCAACTTTGAAAATTTTTTTAATTTTTTTGACAACATTTAGAATAAAACGGCCTTTTTTATATAAAACTAGAATGTTTTAAGTTTCATTTAGAAAAAAAATCAGATCAAAATCTTTAAAATTCGATTTTTTATGATTTTTTAAAAAATAAAAAGTAATTTTTTAACCTAAAAAATTTTCTTCCAACTTTGAAAATTTTTTTAATTTTTTTAGTAAAATTTAGAACAAAACGGTCTTCTTAGATTAAAACTAGAAAGTTTTAAGTTTCATTTAGAAAAAAAATCAGATCAAAATCTTTAAGAATCGATTTTTTATGAATGTTTTTAAAAAATGATTAATTTTCTAACCTAAAAAAATTTTTACCAACTTTGAAATTTTTTTTAATTTTTTTGACAACATTTAGAATAAAACGGTCTATTTTATATAAAACTAGAATGTTTTAAGTTTCATTTAGAAAAAAAAATCAAATCAAAATTAAAAAAAATAAAATCTCTACGATTTTTTAAAATTAGTCAAAATTTTCACCACTAAATTTGACGATTTTAGCAAATTTTAGATAAAATTTTACAATTCTAATCTAAATAAAGTTATTTTTCAATCAAATTTAAATACTTTTATCGAAATTTGGTGAAATTTCAAGCAAAATTCGATAACTTAAGGAAATTTTACATGAAATTAGACGAAATTCAATCATTTTAAGCAATTTCATACAAAATTAGGCGAAATTTTAGAAGAAATTTGACGATTTTAAGAAATTTTAGATGAAATTTCACAATTTTAATCTAAATAAAGTTATTTTTCAATGAAATTCGACAATTTGAGACGAAATTTAGTGAAATTTTAAACGAAATTTGAATTTTGAAAATTTTGGTCAAAATTTCACAATTTCAAACTAAATTAAGTTATCTTTCAATGAAATTGGAAAAAATTTAAATGAAATTAAACGAAATTCAACAATTTTAGATAATTTTACACCAAATTTCGTGAAATTTTGGAAAAAAAATCGACGACTTTAAAAAATTTTAGATAAAATTGTACAATTTTAAGATAAATAAAGTTTTTTAAATGAAATTCGACAATTTCAAACGAAATTTCATGAAATTTCAAACGAAATTCGAAAATTTTAATAAATTTGAGATAAAATTTCACAATTTTTAGCTAAATTAAGTTATTTTTCAATGAAATTCGACAAATTTAAGCGAAATTTCGCGAAATTTTAGATGAAATTTGACGAATTTTCAAAATTTTGGTTTAGATTTCACAATTTCTAAAATTAAGTTTTATTTGAATGAAATTCGAAAAAAATTTTGATGAAATTTCGTGAAATTTTAAATAAAATTCGATAACTTTAGAAAATTTCAGAAGAAATTCAACGATTTTAGATGAAATTTCACAATTCTAAGACAAATAAAGTTATTTTTCAATGAAATTCGATAATTTTAGACGGAATTTCGTGAAATTTCAAACGAAATTGGACGAATTTTGAAAATTTTGGTTTAGATTTCACAATTCCTAAAATTAAGTTATTTTTTAATGAAATTCGAAAAATTTTTGATGAAATTAAACGAAATTCCACAATTTTGTAAGAAATTTCGTGAAATTTCGGAAAAAAATCCATGATTTTAAAAAATTTTAAGTGAAATATTACAATTTGAGACTAAATTAGGTCATTTTTTAACAATTTTAATCTAAATTATGTTACATTAACTTTAATTCTTAAATAATTTTCCATTTCTTTCATCTTTTTTTGGGTTATAAAAAATATTAGTCAACTTTGTGAATTTTTTTAATTTTTTTGACAACATTTAGAATAAAACGGTCTTTTTTATATAAAATTGGAATGTTTTAGGTTTCATTTAGAAAAAAAATCAAATCAAAATCATTAAAAATCGATTTTTTATGAATTTTTTTAAAAAATGTTTATTTTCTAACCTAAAAAAATTTTTTACCAATTTTAAATTTTTTTTAAATTTTTTTGACAACATTTAGAATAAAACGATTTTTTATATAAAACTAGAATGTTTTAAGTTTCATTTAGAAAAAAAATCAGATCAAAATCATTAAAATTCGATTTTTTATGATTTTTTTAAAAAATCATAAAAAGTAATTTTCTAACCTAAAAATTTTGTTCCAACTTTGAAAATTTCTTTAATTTTTTTGGTAAAATTTAGAACAAAACGGCCTTTTTAGATTAAAACTAGAATGTTTTTAGTTTCATTTAGAAAAAAAATCAGATCAAAACCTTTAAAATTCAATTTTTTATGATTAGAAAAAAAACGATTAATTTTCTGACCTATAAAAATTTTTATCAACTTTGAAAAATTTTTTAATTTTTTTGGTAAAATTTAGAACAAAACGATCTTTTTAGATTAAAACTAGAATGTTTTTAGTTTCATTTAGAAAAAAAATCAGATCAAAACCTTTAAAATTCGATTTTTTATGATTTTTTTTTAATTTTAGTCAATTTTATTGAAATTTAGACGATTTTTTAAATAATTTTGAAACAATTTTTAAAAAATTTTAGCTATTTTGAACAATTTTGAATGTTATTTTTTCTTGTAACGAAAATTTAAACCATTTTTAACTTTTTTTTTCCAAAAATTATGACAATTTTTGAAAGATTTTTCTAAAATTTTAAGCTTTTCAAAAAATTTCCAAAATTTAAACGATTTTTATATTTATTTTTATAAATTTCAAACAATTTTATTAAATTTTACATCGTTTTTAATGATTTTTACAAAAATTCTAACAATTTCGGATAATTTTTATGAAATTTCTGATAAATTTCAACAATTTTTCTAAAATCTTGAAGTTTTCTTAAAAAATGTCTAAAATTTAAACGATTTTTATATTTATTTTTATAAATTTCAAATAATTTTTCCAAAATTTGAACAATTTCAGACAATTTTCTTTTAATTTTTACATTCTTTTACAATTTTTAAAATTTTTTAATAGTTTCTAATAATTTTTCAAAAAAAAATTAACAATTTTGAATAATTATTAGAATATTATTGAAAGTTTCGACGATTTTTTGAAGATTTTTTTTCATTTTTTAAAAGATTTAAATAATTTTTAGATAATTCTTGAAAAATTTTAATAATTTCAAACAATTCTTGAAAATTTTTAACTATTTTTGTAAATTTAAGCAATTTTTAACGATTTTTTAAATTTGTTTTTAAATATTTCAAACAATTTTATTAAATTTTACATTATTTTTAAAGATTTTTACAAAATTCTAACAATTTTAGACAATTTTCTTTTAATTTCTAATAAAATTTAAACGATTTTTCTAAAATATTGGCATTTTCTTTCAAATTAAAGCAATTAACTGTCAAAAATTTTCACCAAGTTTAAAATTTTTTTTAATTTTTTTGGTAATAATTTAAAAAAATCTGACTTTTTTAATTAAAAATAGAATGTTTTAGGTTTCATTTGATATAAAAATCATTTCTTAATCTTTAAAAATAAAGTCTGGGTGATTTTTTAAAGTTGGTCTAATTTTTTCAAAAAGTTAGGTTAGAAACGTCAAAAATTTTTACAAACTTTAAAATTTTTTTTAGTTTTTTTGATTAAATTTAGAACAAAACGGTCTTTTTAAATTAAAACTAGAATGTTTTTAGTTTCATTTGACATAAAAATCATTTCTTAATCTTAATAAATAAAGTCTGGGCGATTTTTTAAAGTTAGTCTAATTTTTTCTAAAAGTTAGGTTAGAAACGACAAAAATTCTTATAAACTTTGGGATTTTCTTTTAATTTTTTGGTAAAATTTACAACAAAACGGTCTTTTTAGATTAAAACTAGAATGTTTTATGCTTCATTTAGAAAAAAAATCGGACTAAAATCTCTAAAAATGAATTTTTCATGAATTTTTAAAGTTGATCGATTTTTTTAAGTTAGGTTAGAAACGTCAAAAATTTTTCTCCAACTTTGAAAATCTTTTTAATTTTTTTGGTAAAATTTAGAACAAAACGGCCTTTTTAGATTAAAACTAGAATGTTTTTAGTTTCATTTAAAAAAAAAATCAGATCAAAATCTTTAAAATTCGATTTTTTATGATTTTTTTTTTAATCATAAAAAGTAATTTTTTAAAAAAATTTTTTCCAACTTTGAAAATTTTTTTAATTTTTTTGGTAAAATTTAGAACAAAACGACCTTTTTGGATTAAAACTAGAATGTTTTTAGTTTCATTTAGAAAAAAAATCAGATTAAAATCTTTAAAATTCGATTTTTTATGATTTTTTTAAAAAATCATAAAAAGTAATTTTCTATATAAAAATTTTTTTAACTTTGAAAATTTTTTTAATTTTTTTGGTAAAATCTAAAACAAAACGACCTTTTTACATTAAAACTAGAATGTTTTAAGTTTTATTTAGAAAAAAAATCAGATCAAAATCTTTAAAATTCGATTTTTTATGATTTTTTTAAAAAATCATAAAAAGTAATTTTTTAAAAAAAATTTTTCCAACTTTGAAAATTTTTTTAATTTTTTTGACAAAATTTTGAATAAAACGGTTTTTTTTATATAAAACTAGAATGTTTTAAGTTTTATTTAGAAAAAAAATCAGATCAAAATCTTTAAAATTTGATTTTTTATGAATTTTTTTTTTAATCATAAAAAGTAATTTTTAAAAAAAATTTTTTCCAACTTTGAAAATTTTTTTAATTTTTTTGGTTAAATTTAGAACAAAACGACCTTTTTAGATTAAAACTAGAATGTTTTTAGTTTCATTTAGAAAAAAAATCAGACCAAAATCTTTAAAATTCGATTTTTTATGATTTTTTTTTAATCATAAAAAGTAATTTTTAAAAAAAAATTTTTCCAACTTTGAAAATTTTTTTAATTTTTTTGGTAAAATTTAGAGCAAAACGGTCTTTTTAGATCAAAACTAGAATATTTTTAGTTTCATTTAGAAAAAAAATCAGATTAAAATCTTTAAAATTCGATTTTTTATGATTTTTTTTTTAAATCATAAAAAGTAATTTTTAAAAAAAATTTTTTCCAACTTTGAAAATTTTTTTAATTTTTTTGGTAAAATTTAGAACAAAAAGGTCTTTTTAGATTAAAACTAGAGTGTTTTTAGTTTCATTTAGAAAAAAAATCAGATCAAAACCTTTAAAATTCGATTTTTTATGATTTTTTTTTTAAATCATAAAAAGTAATTTTCTAACCTGAAAAAGTTTTTAACTTTGAAAATTTTTTTAATTTTTTTGGTAAAATTTAGAACAAAACGACCTTTTTAGATTAAAATTAGAATGTTTTTAGTTTCATTTAGAAAAAAAATCAGATCAAAATCTTTAAAATTCGATTTTTTATGATTTTTTTTTAAATGATAAAAAGTAATTTTTTTAAAAAATTTTTTCCAACTTTGAAAATTTTTTTAATTTTTTTGGTAAAATTTAGAGCAAAACGGTCTTTTTAGATTAAAACTAGAATGTTTTAAGTTTCATTTAAAAAAAAAATCAGACCAAAATCTTTAAAAATCGATTTTTTATGAATTTTTTTAAAAATGATTAACTTTCTAACCTAAAAAAATTTTTACCAACTTTAAAAATTTTTTTAATTTTTTTGACGACATTTAGAATAAAACGGTCTTTTTAGATTAAAACTAGAATATTTTTAGTTTCATTTAGAAAAAAAATCAAATCAAAATCTTTAAAAATCGATTTTTAATGAATTTTTAAAGTTGATCAATTTTTTTAAGTTAGGTTAGAGTTTTTTTAATATCTAACCCCATCTCATTTTATTACTTCCAGCCGATGTTAACGACAAGGTTACCGAACAACTTCAAAAGTTGAAAAGTGAAGGAACCATAAAGGAGTGGAAAAGTAAAGTGCTGGGGGGCGGAAGGATCGACCACAACGCGGCCGGGAAAAGCATCAAAGTTTACGGATACTCGCAGGTACAACGTACAGTACATCCCGACAGAATTTACCAGAATTTCCAACTCCATGAAAGTTTTAACAGCGCCCGTCGGCCATTCACACAACCAAAAAAAATTCACCTCTTCTCGTCCTTTTTTGTAATTCATTTTTCCCTCCTCTTTTTTTTGTTTAAATCCCCAATTTAATTCCCTTTCGAAGCTTTAAAAAAGCGGATTTAAACGAGAAAATTATTCGTATTTTTCAGGGCTATGGAAAAGCCGACCATCAGGTGGCAGTGGCGCTAATTGAAAAGGTTTACCCCGGTTATAAAATCACCTGGAGCGATGATGGATATTAAAATCTCATCTCATTAAAACTTAATGAGAGTACACCCAACTATTTATTGTAGTTTAAAAGATAATAAACTCTTCTTAGAGTACTAATAATTTTGTAATTATTTAAAAACCACTTTACCAAACCACAAAACGACGTTACCTTTAAACCTTTAATAAAATGAACATTGTTGGCCTTCGCCCAAGTGCAGAGTGCCTTTCACAAAAGGCGACTCTTCCGCCTTTTCCGTAAACGTCGATAACTTGCTTTTCCCCTTTTTTCTTTTTTTTTTTTCTTTAAAGTAGATAACTAAGTAAAGTCGTACTTTCGTACTTACCTACTCCTTTTAATAACATAAAGTGGTACTTAAAACTCTACATCTTTAGTGTCTTACGCGAAAAGACTACTTTACATTTCTTATCATTAACTTTATACGTAAAGACACCATATATTTTAAAATATCTTCCTCCGTCCGCTAAATTAAAACCAATTTTTTAAAATTTTTAATTTTCAAACATTTTAAAAACAATTTTAGAACAAAACTTTTATTAAAAATGGATAGGAAATTAAATTTTCTTTAATTTGAGTACAAACACGACATATCTAACTTTAATAGATCAAAAGTTATCGAAATTTTTAATTTTTTAAACAATTGAAAATCGGTCATCTTGGAAATTTTATCATAAATCGATAGGAAATTTAATTTCCTTTAATTTGAGTACAAACATGACATATCTAACTTTAATACATCAAAAGTTAACAAAATTTTTCATTTTTCAAACAACTGAAAATCGGCCATCTTGGAAATTTTATCATAAACCGTTAGAAAAATAAATTTCCTTTCATTTGAGTACAAACACGACCTATCTAACTTTAATAGATCGAAAGTTATCAAAATTTTTAATTCTAATAGCAACCGGAAGTCGGCCATTTTGAAAATTTTCAAAGTAACCTAACTTTTTTATTTTTTAACCGAATATAGTCGTGTTTGGTATCAAATTAAAGGATTTTTAGTCAGCTTTAAGAATCTTTAATAAAAATTTCAAATTTTTCAAAAAAAAGTCAAAATTTACAAAAAAATATCAAAATTTACTAAAAAATGTCAAAATTTACAAAAATAAGGTCAAATTTTCTAAAATAATATTAAATTTTTCAAAAAACTATCAAAAAATTCTAGAAATTTCTAGAAAAAACAAAAATTTTTAAAATTTTTCAAAAATTTTATAAGAATTTGAAAAAAAAAATGGCCAAAAGTAATTTTAGAATGAAATTTTTTGCTAAAAATTGATAGCATATTAAATTTCCTTTAATTTGAGTACAAACATGACCCATTTAACTTTAATAGATCGAAAATTATCAATTTTTAAAATTTTTTAAACAACCGGAAGTTGGCCATCTTTAAAATCTTATCATAAGTCGGTAGAAAATTTAATTTCCTTTAATTTGAATACAAACACGATATATCTACGATTAAAAATAAAAATGTTATCGAAATTTTTAATTTTAATGACAACCGAAAGTCGGCCATTTTGAAAATTTTCAAACTAACCTAACTTTTTTATTTTTTAACCGAATATAGTCGTGTTTGGTATCAAATTAAAGGATTTTTAGTCAGCTTTAAGAATTTTTAATAAAAATTTTAAATTTTTCAAAAAAAAGTGTCAAAATGTACAAAAAAATGTTAAAATTTACTAAAAAATGTCAAAATTTACAAAAATAGTGTCAAATTTTTTAAAATAATATTAAAATTTTCAAAAAACTATCAAAAAATTCTAGAAAAAACAAAAATTTAAAAAAAATTTTAAATTTTTCAAAAAAAAATACATTTTCAAAAAAAACTAAAAATTTTCAAAAAAAAAATTTTCCAAATATCAAAATTGTCAAAGAAATATTAAAACGAAAAAATTTCTAAAAAAAAATTTTTTTCTAATTTCAAAAAAAAGATAAAAATTTCAAACAAAAAATTGTCAAAAATAATTTTAGAACAAAATTTTTGTTGAAACTCAATAGGAAATAAAATTTCCTTTAATTTGAGTACAAACACGACCTATCTAACTTTAATAGATCGAAAGTTATCGAAATTTTTAATTTAAATAGAAACCGGAAGTCGGCCATCTTGAATTTTTTTAAACTAACCTAACTTTTGTGTTTTTTATCCGAATATAGTCGTGTTTGGTATCAAATTAAAGGATTTTTTATCAGCTTTAAGAATTTTTAACAAAAATGTCAACTTTTTCAAAAAAAATGTCAAAATTTATAAAAAACTGTTAAAATATACAAAAAACTGTCAACATTTAGAAAAATTATGCCAAATTTTCTTAAATAATATTAAAATTTTCAAAAAAACTATCAAAAATTCTACAAATTTCTAGAAAAAACAAAAATTTTCAAAACTTTCAAGAAATTCTATAAAAATTTGAAAAAAAAATCGTCAAAAATAATTTTAGAATGAAATTCTTTGCTAAAAATGAATAGGAAATTAAATTTTCTTTAATTTGAATACAAACACGTCATATTTACAAACAATAATAAAAAAGTTATCGAAATTTTTAATTTTAACAAAAACCGGAAATCGGCCATCTTGAATTTTCTTAAAACTAACCTAACTTTTTTGTTTTTTATACGAATATAGTCATGTTTGGTATCAAATTAAAGGATATTTAATAAGCTTTAAGAATTTTTCATAAAAATTTCAAATTTTTCAAAAATATTACCAACTTTTTCAAAAATATTACCAAATTTTTCATAAGAAACGTCAAAGTTGTTAAAAAGAAAATGTAAAAATTTTATAAGAAATCAAAAATTTCTAGAAAAAGACAAAAATTTCAAAAAATATTAAAAAATGTTAAATATTTCAAAAGAAAAAATGTCAAAAATAATTTTAGAACTAAATTTTTATTAAAAATCGCTAGGAAATTAAATTTCCTTTAATTTGAGTACAAACACGACCTATCTAACTTTAATAGATCAAAAGTTATCAAAATTTTTAATTTTTTAAACAAACGAAAATCGGCCATCTTTAAAATTCTATCATAGATCGTTAGAAAATTCAATTTCCTTTAATTTGAGTACAAACACGACATATCTAACTTTAATAGATCGAAAATTATCGAAATTTTTAATTTTAACGACAACCGGAAGTCGGCCATCTTGGATTTTTTTAAACTAACCTAACTTTTTTATTTTTTAACCGAATATAGTCGTGTTTGGTATCAAATTAAAGGATTTTTAGCCAGCTTTACGAATCTTTAATAAAAACTTCAATTTTTCAAAAAAAAATACATTTTCAAAAAAAAGTAAAAATTTTCAAAAAGAAAAAAATTTTCCATATGTCAGAATTATCAAAGAAATATTAAAAACTTGAAATGTCTAAAAAAGAGAAAAAATTTTAAAATTTCAAAAAAAAAGTTAAAAATTAAAAAAAAAATTGTCAAAAATAATTTTAGAATGAAATTTTTATTAAAAATCTATAAAAAATTAAATTTCCTTTAATTTGAGTACAAACACGACTATATTCGGATAAAAAATAAAAAAGTTGTCAACATTTCTAATTTTAACAAAAACCGGAAATCGGCCATTTTGAAAATTTTTAAACTGACCTAACTTTTTTATTTTTTATCCGAATATAGTCGTGTTTGGTATCAAATTAAAGGATTTTTAGTCAGCTTTTCAAATTTTTAATAAAAACTTTAATTTTTTTAAACCGCCATCTTGAAAATCAAAAAATTAACCTAACTTTTTAATTTTTTATCCGAATACAGTCGTGTTTGGTATCAAATTAAAGGATTTTTAATAAATTTTAAAGAATATTTAAGATTTTTTAACTTAATTTTTTTCTTCCTTTTGAAATTTTTCTAATAATGCTAAGTATGTAAATGATTTAACTCGTAAACTCGCCGTCGACAATTTAGTTTCGACTCCGAACGCGTCTGCGATGTTTGTTTAAACTTGAAGACTCGTTAATTACAAACTTCGCCCGATATCTCGTTAGAAACGCGAGAGGAAACCGAGACAACTTTGAAAATGACTCCCAACTGAGCCCAATTGAGACCTCTCCCTACAATTTCTCCTTCTTTAATTTCATTTTATTTATTTTTTTTTAATTTACGTGTACTTTTCATTAGTCCGCTCGTATTTCTTACAAAAAAAGGAAAAATAACGTCTCCAACTTTAATTACTTACCTGCAAAGGTGTGACGTTTTCCGTTAGATGCGAGCCAACGTGAGGCGGATACAGTTGCATCAAACACATTATAGCTTCGTTACAGAATTTCAAACCCATCACCTCTTCATCTTCCCTTCCATATCTAATTTCAAAACAATAAAAAATTTATTATTCAATTTGAAATATACACTGCTTGTAAAAAAAAATCGCAACATCCAAAAAATATGGTAATTTTATAATAAAATTTTGGCTTTAAACGATCTCTAATGAAAAAATTTCTTTAAATTTCTTAAAAAATTAAAATTTTTATTAAATATTCTTAAAATTTATTAAAAATCCTTTAATTTGAGTATAAACACGACCTATCTACGATTAAAAATAAAAAAGTTAGGTTAATTTTTAAATTTTCAAGATGGCGGTTTAAAAAAATTAAAATTCTTATTAAAAATTCTTAAAGTTTATTAAAAATCCTTTAATTTGATACCAAACACGACTATATTCGGATAAAAAATAAAAAAGTTGGGTTAGTTTGAAAAAATTCAAGATGGCCGACTTACGGTTGTCATTAAAATTAAAAATTTCGATAACTTTCGATCTGTTAAAGTTAGATATGTCGTGTTTGTACTTAAATTAAAAGAAATTTAATTTCCTAACGATTTTTAATAAAAATTATCTTTGAAAATTATTCTTGACATCTTTTTTTTGAAGATTGATATTTTTTTTGTTATTTTTTAATTTTTCATTAAAAATTCTTAAAATTTATTAAAAATCCTTTAATTTGAGTACAAACACGACTATATTTGAATAAAAAATAAAAAAATTAGGTTAATTTTCAAATTTTCAAGATGGCGGTTTAAAAAAATTAAAGTTTTTATTAAAAATTCTTAAAGCTGAATAAAAATCCTTTAATTTGATACCAAACACGAGTATATTCGGATAAAAAATAAAAAAGTTAGGTTAGTTTAAAAAAATTCAAGATGGCCGACTTCCGGTTTTGGTTAAAATTAAAAATTTCGATAACATTTTTATTTTTGATTGTAGATATATCGTGTTTGTACTCAAATTAAAGGAAATTAATTTTCCTATCGATTTATGATAAAACTTTAAAGATGGCCGACTACCGGTTTTCATTAAAATTAAAAATTTCTATAACTTTTGATCTGTTAAAGTTAGATGGGTCATGTTTGTACTCAAATTAAAGGAAATTTAATTTCCTATCAATTTTTAGCAAAAAATTTCATTGTAAAATTATTTTTGACGATTTTTTTTCAAATTTTTATAACATTTTTTGAACATTTTTAAAATTTTTGTTTTTTCTAGAATTTTTTGATAGTTTTTTAAAAATCTTAATATTATTTTAGAAAATTTGACATTATTTTTGTAAATTTTGACATTTTTTTAGTAAATTTTGAATTTTTTTTAGTAAATTTTGACATTTTTTAGCAAATTTTGACATTTTTCTTTTAAAAACTTGAAATTTTTATTAAACATTCTTAAAATTCGTTAAAAATCCTTTAATTTGAGTACAAACACAACCTATCTACGATTAAAAATAAAAAAGTTAGGTTAATTTTTAAATATTCAAGATGGCGGTTTAAAAAAAATTAAAATTTTTATTAGAAATTCTTAAAGCTGACTAAAAATCCTTTAATTTGATACCAAACACGACTATATTCGGATAAAAAATAAAAAAGTTAGGTTGGTTTGAAAAAATTCAAAATGGCCGACTGCCGGTTATCATTTAAATTAAAAATTTCGATAACTTTTTTATTTTTGATCGTAGATATATCATGTTTGTACTCTAATTAAAGCAAATTTAATTTTCTATCGATTTATGATAAAGCTTTAAAGATGGCCGACTTCCGGTTTTCATTAAAATTAAAAATTTCGATAAGTTTTGATCTGTTAAAGCTAGATAGGTCATGTTTGTACTCAAATTAAAGGAAATTTAATTTCCTAGCGATTCTTAATAAAAATTTTGTTCTAATATTATTTTTGACATTTCCTCTTTTGAAATATTTAATATTTTTTAACATTTTTTGATATTTTTGTCTTTTTTTAGAAATTTCTTGAAATTTTTGATTTCTTATCAAACTTTTACATTTTTTTTTTGAAAATTTTGACGTTTCTTTTGAGAAATTTGACAATATTTTTGAAAAATTTGAAATTTTTATTAAAAATTTTTAAAATTTATTAAAAATTTTTTAAATTTATTAAAAATTTTTAAAGTTTATTAAAAATCCTTTAATTTGAGTACAAACACGACCTATATACGATTTAAAATTAAAAAATTAGGTTAATTTTTAAATTTTCAAGATGGCGGTTAAAAGAAATTAGAGTTTTTATTAAAAATTCTTAAAGCTTATTAAAAATCCTTTAATTTGATACCAAACACGAGTATATTCGGATAAAAAATAAAAAAGTTAGGTTAGTTTAAAAAAATCCAAGATGGCCGACTTCCGGTTGTCATTTAAATTAAAAATTTCGATAACTTTTTTATTTTTGATCGTAGATATATGGTGTTTGTACTCAAATTAAAGGAAATTAAATTTCCTATCGATTTATGATAAAATTTCCAAGATGGCCGACTTCGGGTTGTTTAAAAAATAAAAAATTTCGATAACTTTTGATCTGTTAAAGCTAGATAGGTCGTGTTTGTACTCAAATTAAAGGAAATTTAATTTCCTATGGATTTTTAATAAAACATTCATTCTAAAATTATTTTTAAAACTTAATTTTTTGAAATTTTTAATATTTTTTTGAAATTTTTAACATTTTTTTGAAATATTTAATGTTTTTTTGTATCTTACCGAAACGTCAAAGTTATTTGACCATAAATTTTCCTTTCTTGTACAAATTCCGGATCGATTAGCAAAACCCCGTGTAATTTATCGACGTTCCCCGACGAAACCACCAAATCCCTCGAGCTCAAATACAAGGTGAGCTTGTTATTCGGCGAGGTCTTCTTAAAAACCCTACAAAAGAGAGCAGAAATCGTCAATCGTCGTCAATCGGAGTCAATCGAAGTGAATGGGAGTCAATCGATCGTTTCGATAACGTTTTAATAGGTTTCCCGGAGCATTGAGCTTGGCTAACGTTGGTAAACAAGGCGGTGTTATTCAAACAAACGTGGTGGAGAATGGCGGGAGTTAAAGGGAGTTAAAGGGAGTTAAAGGGAAGGGCGATGGGGTGTTAATTTACTTGGGTATGGGGTGGAAAGGGGGTTTGTGATTGAATGGTCGTAGTGTTGATTGAATGTTGGTGTTAATGATTGTTGTTAGAGAGAGAATGAGAGAGAAAATTAAAGAAAGAAAGGTAGAGGGAAAGAGAAAAAAAGAGAGAGAAAGAGAAAAAAGAGAGAAAAACAGAGAGAAAAACAGAGAGAAAGGGTTTCAAAAAAGAGGAAATTAACTCAAGATTTAATTACCTTTGTGAGCTGAGAGAATCCACCGGTTGATCCGGTTTGCTACAACAATAGAAATCCAGGTCAAAATTTTAACTCAAAATTTGGAAAAAAAAATTTATCAACTTTGAAAATTTTTTTAATTTTTTTGGTAAAATTTACAACAAAACGACCTTTTTAGATTAAAACTAGAATGTTTTTAGTTTCGTTTAGAAAAAAAATCAGATCAAAATCTTTAAAATTCGATTTTTTATGATTTTTTTTTAAATCAAAAAGTAATTTTCCAACCTCAAAAATTCTTTGTCAACTTTGAAAATTTTTTTAAATTTTTTGGTAAAATTTAGAACAAAACGTCCTTTTTAGATTAAAACTAGAATGTTTTTAGTTTCATTTAGAAAAAAAATCAGATCAAAATCTTTAAAATTCGATTTTTTATGATTTTTTAAAAAAAATCATAAAAAGTAATTTTCTAACCTAAAAAATTTTTTAACTTTGAAAATTTCTTTAATTTTTTTGGTAAAATTTAGAACAAAACGGTCTTTTTAGATTAAAACTAGAATATTTTTCGTTTCATTTAGAAAAAAAATCAGATCAAAATCTTTAAAATTCGATTTCTTATGTTTTTTTTTTTAATTTTAGTCAATTTTATTGAAATTTAGACGATTTTTTAAATAATTTTGAAACAATTTTTAAAAAATTTTAGCTATTTTGAACAATTTGGAATGTTATTTTTTCTTGTAACGAAAATTTAAACAATTTTTAACCTTCTTTTTCGAAAAATTATGACAATTTTTGAAAGATTTTTCTAAAATTTTAAGCTTTCTTAAAAAATTTTCCAAAATTTAAACGATTTCTATATTTATTTTTATAAATTTCAAACAATTTTATTAAATTTTACATCGTTTTTAATGATTTTTACAAAAATTCTAACAATTTCGGATAATTTTTATGAAATTTCTGATAAACTTCAACAATTTTTCTAAAATTTTTAAGTTTTCTTAAAAAATGTCTAAAATTTAAACGATTTTTATATTTATTTTTATAAATTTCAAACAATTTTTCCAAAATTTGAACAATTTCAGACAATTTTCTTTTAGTTTTTACATTCTTTTACAATTTTTTAAAATTTTTTAAGCTTTTAATAATTTTTCAAAAAAATTTTAACAATTTTGAATAATTATTAGAATATTATTGAAAATTTCGACGATTTTTTAAAGATTTTTTTCATTTTTCTCAAAGATTTAAATAATTTTTAGATAATTCTTGAAAAATTTTAATAATTTCAAACAATTTTTGAAAATTTTTAACTATTTTTGTAAATTTAAGCAATTTTTAACGATTTTTTAAATTTATTTTTAAATATTTCAAACAATTTTATTAAATTTTACATTATTTTTAAAGATTTTTATAAAATTCTAACAATTTTAGACAGTTTTCTTTTAATTTCTAATAAAATTTAAACGATTTTTCTAAAATATTGGCATTTTCTTACAAATTAAAGCAATTAACTGTCAAAAATTTTCACCAAGTTTAAAATTTTTTTTAATTTTTTTGGTAATAATTTAAAAAAATCTGACTTTTTTAATTAAAAATAGAATGTTTTAGGTTTCATTTGATATAAAAATCATTTCTTAATCTTTAAAAATAAAGTCTGGGTGATTTTTTAAAGTTGGTCTAAGTTTTTCCAAAAGTTAGGTTAGAAACGTCAAAAATTTTTACAAACTTAAAATTTTTTTTTAATTTTTTTGATTAAATTTAGAACAAAACGGTCTTTTTAAATTAAAACTAGAATGTTTTTAGTTTCATTTGACATAAAAATCACTTCTTAATCTTAATAAATAAAGTCTGGGCGATTTTTTAAACTTGGTCGAATTTTTTCTAAAAGTTAGGTTAGAAACGACAAAAATTTTTATAAACTTTGGGATTTTTTTTTAATTTTTTGGTAAAATTTACAACAAAACGGTCTTTTTAGATTAAAACTAGAATGTTTTTAGTTTCATTTAGAAAAAAAAATAGATCAAAATCTTTAAAATTCGATTTTTGATGAATTTTTAAAGTTGATCGATTTTTTTAAGTTAGGTTAGAAACGTCAAAAATTTTTCTCCAACTTTGAAAATTTTTTAAATTTTTTTGGTTAAATTTAGAACAAAACGACCTTTTTAGATTAAAACTAGAATGTTTTTAGTTTCATTTAGAAAAAAATCAGATCAAAATCTCTAAAAATGAATTTTTTATGAATTTTTAAAGTTGATCGATTTTTTAAAATTAGGTTAGAAACGTCAAAAATTTTTTACCAAGTTTGAAAATTTTTTTAATTTTTTTGGTTAAATTTAGAACAAAACGGTCTTTTTAGATTAAAACTAGAATGTTTTTAGTTTCATTTAGAAAAAAAATCAGATCAAAATCTTTAAAATTCGATTTTTTATGATTTTTTTTAGAAATCATAAAAAATAATTTTCTAACCTTAAAAATTTTTTGTCAACTTTGAAAATTTCTTTAAATTTTTTGGTTAAATTTAGAACAAAACGTCCTTTTTAGATAAAAACTAGAATGTTTTAAGTTTCATCTAGAAAAAAAAATCAGATCAAAATCTCTAAAATTCGATTTTTTATGATTTTTTTTTTAAATTTTAGTCAATTTTATTGAAATTTAGACGATTTTTTAAATGATTTTGAAACAATTTTTAAAAAATTTTAGCTATTTTGAACAATTTTGAATGTTATTTTTTCTTGTAACGAAAATTTAAACAAGTTTTAACTTTTTTTCCAAAAATTATGACAATTTTTGAAAGATTTTTCTAAAATTTTAAGCTTTTCAAAAAATTTCCAAAATTTAAACGATTTTTATATTTATTTTTATAAATTTCAAACAATTTTATGAAATTTTACATCGTTTTTAACGATTTTTACAAAAATTCTAACAATTTCGGATAATTTTTATGAAATTTCTGATAAATTTTAACAATTTTTCTAAAATTTTGAAATTTTCTTAAAAAATGTCTAAAATTTAAACGATTTTTATATTTATTTTTATAAATTTCAAACAATTTTTCCAAAATTTGAACAATTTCGGACAATTTTCTTTTAATTTTTACATTCTTTTACAACTTTTAAAAATTTTTTAATAGTTTCTAATAATTTTTCAAAAAAATTTTAACAATTTTGAATAATTATTAGAATATTATTGAAAATTTCGACGATTTTTTAAAGATTTTTTTTCATTTTTTAAAAGATTTAAATAATTTTTAGATAATTCTTGAAAAATTTTAATAATTTCAAACAATTTTTGAAAATTTTTAACTATTTTTGTAAATTTAAGCAATTTTTAACGATTTTTTAAATTTATTTTTAAATATTTCAAACAATTTTATTAAATTTTACATTATTTTTAAAGATTTTTACAAAATTCTAACAATTTTAGACAATTTTCTTTTAATTTCTAATAAAATTTAAACGATTTTTCTAAAATATTGGCATTTTCTTACAAATTAAAGCAATTAACTGTCAAAAATTTTCACCAAGTTTAAAATTTTTTTTAATTTTTTTGGTAATAATTTTAAAAAATCTGACTTTTTTAATTAAAAATAGAATGTTTTAGGTTTCATTTGATATAAAAATCATTTCTTAATCTTTAAAAATAAAGTCTGGGTGATTTTTTAAAGTTGGTCTAATTTTTTCCAAAAGTTAGGTTAGAAACGTCAAAAATTTTTACAAACTTTAAAATTTTTTTTAATTTTTTTGATTGAATTTAGAACAAAACGGTCTTTTTAAATTAAAACTAGAATGTTTTTAGTTTCATTTGACATAAAAATCATTTTTTAATCTTAATAAATAAAGTCTGGGCGATTTTTTAAAGTTGGTCTAATTTTTTCTAAAAGTTAGGTTAGAAACGACAAAAATTTTTATAAACTTTGGGATTTTTTTAAAATTTTTTGGTAAAATTTACAACAAAACGGTCTTTTTAGATTAAAACTAGAATGTTTTTAGTTTCATTTAGAAAAAAAATCAGATCAAAATCTTTAAAATTCGATTTTTTATGATTTTTTTTTTAAATCAAAAAGTAATTTCCTAACCTAAAAATTTTTTTTCCAACTTTGAAAATTTTTTTAATTTTTTTGGTAAAATTTACAACAAAACGGTCTTTTTAGATTAAAACTAGAATGTTGTTAGTTTCATTTGACATAAAAATCATTTCTTAATCTTAATAAATAAAGTCTGGGCGATTTTTTAAATTTACCTTTCCGAAACACAACTAGGTCCAGAATCTTCAGTCATTTTTTCTTTTTATTCACTACTTAATTACAAAAATTATTTAAGTATTTAAACAAAAAAACTCACTTAATTCTAAAAATCTCTTTTTTAAAATTAATTAATTAAAAAGACACTTCAAAACTAAAGTATTAAGAGTGGGACTTTTAAAGTTGAAAGTTCACGTAACTTGTAACTTGAGTCGCGTTTCTCTCAAATCAACCGCTTCGTTCGGGCGCGAATAAGCTACTGAAAGCGCCAAAGAGCAAACCTACCCTCCTGTAGGCGTGTTACGCAAGATCGATCATCTAAAAGCACGTGCTCCAAACGATTTACAACTTTTTTTATTCCATTAAATTAATTAATTTTTTCTTGAATCAAAAATAACATTTTTTATTCACTGATTAATCTTCTTTAAACTTTAATATATAAAAAAATCTTTATTTAATAACTGTAAAATAATCTATCTAAACTAATTAATAATTTAGTTTTATTTAAAAGCTTAAAAATTAAATAATTAGAAACATTTTACCATTTTTAATTCTTAATTTTACTTTTGACATTTTTTTAAAATACAGTAGCGCCATCTATTTGACAGAAGCTAAACTAAGGTTAGAAATATATTTTTACATTCTTTTAAAATTATTTAACCAACAATTAATAAAATATAAAAGCATTTTATAAAAAAAATAAACTAAAATTATAACTAATTTTAATAATACTAATACCTTTAAGATAAAACCCAAAATTAGATATTTTTAGGTTAAATTCATCTTCGTGAAGATCTTCCGGAGCGTTTGACATTTCCGATGTTAATTTTCTTCAAATTTTAAACTGATTTAATTAAAATAACATAGCGATTAAGTTGTATTTAATGTAAATCTTCTTTAAATAGACGCTATAAATGAAAAATTAAGTTCATATCGGAAGAACAAAAAAAAAATGGTAAAATATAAGGCTTATTAAAGACTTAAATATTAAATACCTACTTTCTAAACGGTGTGTTTAACACATAAAAAAGGTATATAATCTAATAAAATCCTCGTTTATTATAATAAACTTACTCAATCGTGAGAAATTCTAAAATTGTATTAATAACCTTCAAACTTAGAAGTGTCAAATATAAACGCGCGAGAAATGACATAAAAGCGTTAATGCCAATCTAATTTTTGAGAAAAACCAATCGAAAAGAAAGTCACTAGAAATTAAAAAGTTACTAGAAAAAATATTAGGAATTAAAAGTAAATTAATCATTTATTAATCAACTTTACAATATACTTAAGTTTGAGGAATTCAAAAATGATAATAATTAACTTTATTAAAAACTAGAATGAAATCACACGGAAAAAACACACGGAAAGAAAGTCACTAGGTTACTAGGTTACTAAACAAATCACTAAAAATTAAAAGTAAATTAAAGATTTATTAATAAATATTATAATAAACTTACTAAAGGAATTCAAAAATAATGATAATAAGCTTAATTAAAAACTAGAAATGTTTAGAAGTAAAAATAAGGAATGCCACAAGAAAATTATTAAGAAATGAATAGTCCCTAGGAAAGTTACTAGGAATTACAATTAACCTAAAATTTGTATATTTACATGAACCAAATAACTGTAAATATGTAATATACATCTAAAAAACTAAAAACACAATGTTCCTTATATGAATTAATCGTAATTTATATCTTATAGTTATAATTACACTGTTGTGTGTAAATCATAAACACCGAGAGCGTTTTTATCAACTTTATCGGTGCACTACAACTGTTACAGCTTTAGTCGCTGTATGCCGGAGTATACAATTACAAGCAACCAGCCTTATTCATACAACTTACTCATACAACATACACGATTACAATAAGCGGCTCTCAATCAAAACTTGATTATCAAAATATCCTAAAAGGATGGTTCGCCTTCGGATCCGAATGTTCTCTAGTTAGTCCGACGGAAGTAAATATTTAAATTCTGGGAATCTGTTTGGAAATTGATGGACATTTCTAACAAATACCTTTATATGATACTTCTTACAATTAAAATAGAATATATTTATGTGGAATTAAATTCACCGAGATATGTATTATGAAGCGGGAGAGAGTTTTTTGACAAATTAAGACGAATTTTTAACAAACTTTGCCCAATTTTCACGAATTTCATAAAAATTTATGCAATTTATGACGAATATTAACGAATTTTTAAAGAATTTTTAACGAATTTTGACGTATTTTAGAAAATTAACGGAATTTTGATGAATTTCTGATAAATGAAGACGAATTTTTAACAAATTTTGCCCAATTTCCACGAATTTCGTAAAAATTTATGCAATTTATGACCAATTTTAACAAATTTTTAAAGAATTTTTAACGAATTTTGACGTATTTTAGAAAATTAACGGAATTTTGATGAATTTTTGAGAATTTAAGATGAATTTTTAACAAATTTTGCCCAATTTCCACGAATTTCATAAAAATTTATGCAATTTATGACCAATTTTAACGAATTTTAACGAATTTTTAACGAAGTTTGACGTATTTTAGAAAATTAACGAAATTTTGATGATTTTTTGATAAATTAAGACGAATTTTTAACAAATTTTGCCCAATTTCCACGAATTTCATAAAAATTTATGCAATTTATGACGAATTTTAACGAATTTTTAACGAATTTTGACGTATTTTAGAGAATTAACGGAATTTTGATGAATTCTTGATAAATTAAGACGAATTTTTAACAAATTTTGCCCAATTTCCACGAATTTCATAAAAATTTATGCAATTTATGACGAATTTTAACGAATTTTTAACGAATTTTGACGTATTTTAGAAAATTAACGGAATTTGGATGAATTTTTGATAAATTAAGACGAATTTTTAACAAATTTTGCCCAATTTCCACGAATTTCATAAAAAATTATGCAATTTATGACGAATTTTAACGAATTTTTAACGAATTTTGACGTATTTTAGAAAATTAACGGAATTTGGATGAATTTTTGATAAATTAAGACGAATTTTTAACAAATTTTGCCCAATTTCCACGAATTTCATAAAAATTTATGCAATTTATGACGAATTTTAACGAATTTCTAAAGAATTTTTAACGAATTTTGACGTATTTTAGAAAATTAACGGAATTTTGATGAATTTCTGATAAATTAAGACGAATCTTTAACAAATTTTGCCCAATTTCCACGAATTTCATAAAAATTTATGCAATTTATGACGAATTTTAACGAATTTTTAACGAATTTTGACGTATTTTAGAAAATTAACGGAATTTTGATGAATTTTTGATAAATTAAGACGAATTTTTAACAAATTTTTCCCAATTTTCACGAATTTCATAAAAATTTATGCAATTTATGACGAATTTTAACAAATTTCTAACGAATTTTGACGTATTTTAGAAAATTAACGGAATTTTGATGAATTCTTGATAAATTAAGACGAATTCTTAACAAATTTTGCCCAATTTCCACGAATTTCATAAAAATTTATGCAATTTATGACGAATTTTAACGAATTTTTAACGAATTTTGACGTATTTTAGAAAATTAACGGAATTTTGATGAATTTTTGATAAATTAAGACGAATTTTTAACAAATTTTTCCCAATTTTCACGAATTTCATAAAAATTTATGCAATTTATGACGAATTTTAACAAATTTCTAACGAATTTTGACGTATTTTAGAAAATTAACGGAATTTTGATGAATTCTTGATAAATTAAGACGAATTCTTAACAAATTTTGCCCAATTTCCACGAATTTCATAAAAATTTATGCAATTTATGACGAATTTTAACGAATTTTTAACGAATTTTATCAAATTAATAGTAATTTTGATGGTTTTTTAACGATTTTTGACGAATTTTAAGAAATTAACAGTAATTTTGATGGATTTTTGACAAATTAAGACGAATCTTTAACAAATTTTAACGAATTTTAACAAATTTTAACGAATTTTTAACAAATTTTAATGAATTTTATCAAATTAATAGTAATTTTGATGGTTTTTTAACGATTCTTGACGAATTTTAAGAAATTAACAGTAATTTTGATGGATTTTTGACAAATTAAGACGAATTTTTAACAAATTTTAACGAATTTTTAACAAATTTTAACGAATTTTATCAAATTAATAGTAATTTTGATGGTTTTTTTAACGATTTTTGACGAATTTTAAGAAATTAACAGTAATTTTGATGGATTTTTGACAAATTAAGACGAATTTTTAACAAATTTTAACGAATTTTTAACAAATTTTAACGAATTTTATCAAATTAATAGTAATTTTGATGGTTTTTTAACGATTTTTGACGAATTTTAAGAAATTAACAGTAATTTTGATGGATTTTTGACAAATTAAGACGAATTTTTAACAAATTTTAACGAATTTTTAACAAATTTTAACGAATTTTTAACAAATTTTAACGAATTTTATCAAATTAATGGTAATTTTGATGGTTTTTTAACGATTTTTGACGAATTTTAAGAAATTAACAGTAATTTTGATGGATTTTTGACAAATTAAGACGAATTTTTAACAAATTTTAACGAATTTTTAACAAATTTTAACGAATTTTATCAAATTAATGGTAATTTTGATGGTTTTTTTAACGATTTTTGACGAATTTTAAGAAATTAACAGTAATTTTGATGGATTTTTGATAAATTAAGACGAATTTTTAACAAATTTTAACGAATTTTTAACAAATTTTAACGAATTTTATCAAATTAATAGTAATTTTGATCGTTTTTTAACGATTTTTGACGAATTTTAAGAAATTAACAGTAATTTTGATGGATTTTTGACAAATTAAGACGAATTTTTAACAAATTTTAACGAATTTTATCAAATTAATAGTAATTTTGATGGTTTTTTAACGATTTTTGACGAATTTTAAGAAATTAACAGTAATTTTGATGGATTTTTTACAAATTAAGACGAAATTTTAACGAATTTTTAACAAATTTTAACGAATTTTTAACAAATTTTAACGAATTTTATCAAATTAATAGTAATTTTGATGGTTTTTTAACGATTTTTGACGAATTTTAAGAAATTAACAGTAATTTTGATGGATTTTTTAAAATTAAGACGAATTTTTAACAAATTTTAACGAATTTTATCAAATTAATAGTAATTTTGATGGTTTTTTAACGATTTTTGACGAATTTTAAGAAATTGACAGTAATTTTGATGGATTTTTGACAAATTAAGACGAATTTTTAACAAATTTTAACGAATTTTTAACAAATTTTATCGAATTTTATCAAATTAATAGTAATTTTGATGGTTTTTTAACGATTTTTGACGAATTTTAGGAAATTAACAGTAATTTTGATGGATTTTTGACAAATTAAGACGAATTTTTAACAAATTTTAACGAATTTTATCAAATTAATAGTAATTTTGATGATTTTTTAACGATTTTTGACGAATTTTAAGAAATTAACAGTAATCTTGATGGATTTTTGACAAATTAAGACGAATTTTTAACAAATTTCAACGAATTCTTAACAAATTTTAACGAATTTTATCAAATTAATAGTAATTTTGATCGTTTTTTAACGATTTTTGACGAATTTTAAGAAATTAACAGTAATTTTGATGGATTTTTGACAAATTAAGACGAATTTTTAACAAATTTTAACGAATTTTATCAAATTAATAGTAATTTTGATTGTTTTTTAACGATTCTTGACGAATTTTAAGAAATTAACAGTAATTTTGATGGATTTTTGACAAATTAAGACGAATTTTTAACAAATTTTAACGAATTTTTAACAAATTTTAACGAATTTTATCAAATTAATAGTAATTTTGATGGTTTTTTAACGATTTTTGACGAATTTTAAGAAATTAACAGTAATTTTGATGGATTTTTGGCAAATTAAGACGAATTTTTAACCAATTTTAACGAATTTTTAACAAATTTTAACGAATTTTATCAAATTAACAGTAATTTTGATGGTTTTTTAACGATTTTTGACGAATTTTAAGAAATTAACAGTAATTTTGATGGATTTTTGACCAATTAAGACGAATTTTTACCAAATTTTAACGAATTTTTAACAAATTTTAACGAATTTTATCAAATTAATAGTAATTTTGATGGTTTTGTAACGATTTTTGACGAATTTTAAGAAATTAACAGTAATTTTGATGGATTTTTGACAAATTAAGACGAATTTTTAACAAATTTTAACGAATTTTTAACAAATTTTAACGAATTTTATCAAATTAATAGTAATTTTGATGGTTTCTTAACGATTTTTGACGAATTTTAAGAAATTAACAGTAATTTTGATGGATTTTTGGCAAATTAAGACGAATTTTTAACAAATTTTAACGAATTTTTAACAAGTTTTAACGAATTTTTAACAAATTTTAACGAATTTTATCAAATCAATAGTAATTTTGATGGTTTTTTAACGATTTTTGACGAATTTTAAGAAATTAACAGTAATTTTGATGGATTTTTGACAAATTAAGACGAATTTTTAACAAATTTTAACGAATTTTTAACAAATTTTAACGAATTTTCAACAAATTTTAACGAATTTTATCAAATTGATAGTAATTTTGATGGTTTTTTAACGATTTTTGACGAATTTTAAGAAATTAACAGTAATTTTGATGGATTTTTGGCAAATTAAGACGAATTTTTAATAAATTTTAACGAATTTTTAACAAATTTTAACGAATTTTTAACAAATTTTATCGAATTTCAACGAATTTTAAAGAATTTTATAAAAATTAACGCAAATAACGAATTTTATCAAATTAATAAATTTAAAATGATACTTATAGCGCCATCTATTGACTTTTTATTTACCTAAGTCGATTGTGTTGGAATTTTCAATATTGCCAACTTAAAACTTTTTGTGTACTTTCCCTAAATTTATTTAATATACATTTAAATAAATACGAATGACTAATAAATGATTGTGGTTTATTTATAAATACTAAGAAATAAATTTTAAGATAAAAATAACTTTTTAATAATATTAAATTTATTTTAGAAATACGATGAGATAAAAAAAAAATTCCTGTGGAATAACTGTCAAAGTGGCAGATGACAGATAACCTTGATTGTCAAAATTAAGGTTATTTTATACTTAATATATGATTATTTCTCTATCTAGGTAGATTAACGTAGATAATAACGTTTCGATTTAAAAATAAAATAATCACATTATTTGTTTATTTATAAACTGCGCAGTAACGCTACGTAATCTGGGGATTTTTACTTCGTCTCTTTCCCCGCTCATCCTAACGTCATTTCATGGAGAAAGGGGAAGAACCTGTCTGACACATTTCCCGAAACTTTCGGTAAGTAATCCATTTGTATTTCACAAATCATTCCGTTTGTTCCAAGCGATTTAAAACAAGCTTAGTTATCGTTAGTTTTCGTTGAGATTTCGCGTTGTTTAAACCAAGTAAAGTGAGGTTAAAATGTACGAAACGTTACAACCTTCAAATTCTGGTAAATTATTTTAGTACTTGTGAGATTTTAATTTAAGTGTACTAACATTTGGTGTGTTTATGATTTTAGAGATGAATTTTAATCCGTATACTCCTCCGTCTTCAAATGAAGATTCACCGCAGAGTTTTGCGGTGAACTCTCCTCCGAGTTATTATTTGTTAAATGCTGGGACTCCGATGTATATGGAAACTACCGATGTTCAAGGACAGTTTGCATTGGATCAACAGTTTAATCTTTTAGGTGTTATTTTCTTTCCTTAATAAATATTATATCTTAATATATCATATATATATCAATATGACATATATACAGTGAAATCTCTTTTCGGCGGACACCAACAAACCCACCAAACTCTCCGTTTAAAAGAGGTGTCCGCTTAAGACAAATGCGAAGTAATTATATTAGAGTCAGACGGTTCTACAAAAACTTTCCGTTCAATTAGGGTGTCCGCAAAGGGAAATTTCACCGTATACGCACATCGATTTAGTATAAAATGAAAATTTTTGTTATCGGTTTTATTTAGATGAGAAAAGACCTTGTTTGGTGATGATCGAACAACCTACGGAGAAGTTTCGGTTTAGATACAAATCCGAAATGGCCGGAACTCATGGAAGTTTGAACGGGAAGACTTCCGATAAGACTAGGAAGCAAACTTTTCCAACGGTGGAGGTAAAATTTGATTTTGTGGATGGTTTTCGGGTTGTTTTGTTGAAATAAAGATATAAACGGGGTGTTTTTTAATGATATTTTTTGATTTTAAGGGAGTGTTTGTGATGTTTAATTGTCAAAAATTTTTAACCAAGTTTAAAAATTTTTTTAATTTTTTTGACAACACTTGAAATAAAACGGTCTTTTTTAATTAAAATTAGAATGTTTTAAGTTTCATTTAAAACAAAAATCATTTCTTAATCTTAATAAATAAAGTCTGGGTGATTTTTTAAAGTTGGTTAATTTTTTAAAAAAGTTAGGTTAAACGTCAAAAATTTTTACCATCTTTAAAAATTTTTTTAATTTTTTTGGTTAAATTTAGAACAAAACGGTCTTTTTAGATTAAAACTAGAATGTTTTTAGTTTCATTTAGAAAAAAAATCAGATAAAAATCTTTAAAATTCGATTTTTTATGATTTTTTTTTTTAATTATAAAAAATAATTTTTTAAAAAATTTTTATCCAACTTTGAAAATTTTTTTAATTTCTTTGGTAAAATCCAAAACAAAACGACCTTTTTAGATTAAAACTAGAATGTTTTAAGTTTCATTTAGAAAAAAAATCAGATCAAAATCTTTAAAATTCGATTTTTTATGATTTTTTAAAAAATTAAAAAGTAATTTTCTAACCTAAAAAATTTTTTAACTTTGAAAATTTTTTTTTTTTATATTTTTTTGGTAAAATCCAAAACAAAACGACTTTTTTAGATTAAAACTAGAATGTTTTAAGTTTCATTTAGAAAAAAAATCAGATCAAAATCTTTAAAATTCGATTTTTTATGATTTTTTTTTTAAATAAAAAATAATTTTCTAACCTAAAAAAATTTTTAACTTTGAAAATTTTTTTAATTTTTTTGGTAAAATCCAAAACAAAACGACCTTTTTAGATTAAAACTAGAATGTTTTTAGTTTCATTTAGAAAAAAAAATCAGATCAAAATCTTTAAAATTCGATTTTTTATGATTTTTTTTTTAATCATAAAAAATAATTTTTCAAAAAATTTTTTTCAAACTTTGAAAATTTTTTTAGTTTTTTTGGTAAAATCTAAAATAAAACGGCCTTTTTAGATTAAAACTAGAATGTTTTAACTTTCATTTAGAAAAAAAATCAGATCAAAATCTTTAAAATTCGATTTTTTATGATTTTTTAAAAAAATCATAAAAAGTAATTTTCTAACCTAAAAAATTTTTGCCAACTTTAAAAATTTTTTTAATTTTTTTGGTTAAATTTAGAACAAAACGCTCTTTTTAGATTAAAACTAGAATGTTTTTAGTTTCATTTAGAAAAAAAATCAGATCAAAATCTTTAAAATTCGATTTTTTATGATTTTTTTTTAATCATAAAAAATAATTTTTTAAAAAATTTTTTCCAACTTTGAAAATTTTTTTAAATTTTTTGGTTAAATCTAAAACAAAACGACCTTTTTAGATTAAAACTAGAATGTTTTTAGTTTCATTTAGAAAAAAAATCAGATCAAAATCTTTAAAATTCGATTTTTTATGATTTTTTTTAAAAATCATAAAAAGTAATTTTCTAACCTAAAAAATTTTTTCCAACTTTGAAAATTTTTTTAATTTTTTTGGTAAAATCTAAAACAAAACGGTCTTTTTAGATTAAAACTAGAATGTTTTTAGTTTCATTTAAAAAAAAAATCAAATCAAAATCTTTAAAATTCGATTTTTTATGATTTTTTAAAAAATCATAAAAAGTAATTTTCTAACCTAAAAAATTTTTTAACTTTGAAATTTTTTTTTAATTTTTTGGTTAAATTTAGAACAAAACGGCATTTTTAGATTAAAACTAGAATGTTTTTAGTTTCATTTAGAAAAAAAATCAGATCAAAATCTTTAAAATTCGATTTTTTATGATTTTTTTTTTAAATCATAAAAAGTAATTTTTTAACCTAAAAAATTTTTTTGCCAACTTTGAAAATTTTTTAAAATTTTTTGGTTAAATTTAGAACAAAACGGTCTTTTTAGATTAAAACTAGAATGTTTTAAGTTTCATTTAGAAAAAAAATCAGATCAAAATCTTTAAAATTCGATTTTTTATGATTTTTTTTTAAATCATAAAAAGTAATTTTCTAACCTAAAAAATTTTTTCCAACTTTGAAAATTTTTTTAATTTTTTTGGTTAAATTTAGAACAAAACGATCTTTTTAGATTAAAACTAGGATGTTCTTAGTTTCATTTAGAAAAACAATCAGATCAAAATCTTTAAAATTCGATTTTTTATGATTTTTTTTTAAATCAAAAAGTAATTTTCCAACCTTAGAATTTTTTGTCAACTTTGAAAATTTTTTTAATTTTTTTGGTAAAATTTAGAACAAAACGGTCTTTTTAGATTAAAACTAGAATGTTTTTAGTTTCATTTAGAAAAAAAATCAGATCAAAATCTTTAAAAATGAATTTTTGATGAATTTTTAAAGTTGATCGATTTTTTAAAATTAGGTTAGAAATGTCAAAAAATTTTTACCAACTTTGAAAATTTTTTTAATTTTTTTGGTAAAATCTAAAACAAAACGACCTTTTTAGATTAAAACTAGAATGTTTTAAGTTTCATTTAGAAAAAAAATCAGATCAAAATCTTTAAAATTCGATTTTTTATGATTTTTTTTTTTAATTAAAAAGTAATTTTCCAACCTTAAAAATTTTTTCCCAACTTTAAAAATTTTTTTAATTTTTTTGGTTAAATTTAGAACAAAACGACCTTTTTAGATTAAAACTAGAATGTTTTAAGTTTCATTTAGAAAAAAAATCAGATCAAAATCTTTAAAATTCGATTTTTTATGATTTTTTTAAAAAATCATAAAAAGTAATTTTCTAACCTAAAAAATTTTTTCCAACTTTGAAAATTTTTTTAATTTTTTTGGTTAAATTTAGAACAAAACGGCCTTTTTAGATTAAAACTAGAATGTTTTAAGTTTTATTTAGAAAAAAAATCAGATCAAAATCTTTAAAATTCAATTTTTTATGATTTTTTAAAAAATCATAAAAAGTAATTTTCTAACCTAAAAAATTCTTTCCAACTTTGAAAATTTTTTTAATTTTTTTGGTTAAATTTAGAACAAAACGGCCTTTTTAGATTAAAACTAGAATGTTTTTACTTTCATTTAAAAAAAAAATCAGATCAAAATCTTTAAAATTCGATTTTTTGTGATTTTTTAAAAAAATCAAAAAGTAATTTCCTAACCAAAAAAATTTTTTCCCAACTTTGAAAATTTTTTAAATTTTTTTGGTAAAATTTAGAACAAAACGGTCTTTTTAGATTAAAACTAGAATGTTTTTGGTTTCCTTTAAAAAGAAATCAGATCAAAATCTTTAAAATTCGATATTTTATGATTTTTTAAAAAATCATGAAAAGTAATTTTCTAACCTAAAAAATTTTTTCCAACTTTGAAAATTTTTTTAAATTTTTTGGTTAAATTTAGAACAAAACGTCCTTTTTAGATTAAAACTAGAATGTTTTTAGTTTCATTTAGAAAAAAAATCAGATCAAAATCTTTAAAATTCGATTTTTTATGATTTTTTTTAAAAATCATAAAAAGTAATTTTCTAACCTAAAGAATTTTTTCCAACTTTGAAAATTTTTTTAATTTTTTTGGTAAAATTTAGAACAAAACGGTTTTTTAAAATTAAAACTAGAATGTTTTTAGTTTCATTTAGAAAAAAAATCAGATCAAAATCTTTAAAATTCGATTTTTTATGATTTTTAAAAAAATCATAAAAAGTAATTTTCTAACCTAAAGAATTTTTTCCAACTTTGAAAATTTTTTTAAATTTTTTGGTAAAATTTAGAACAAAACGGTCTTTTTAGATTAAAACTAGAATGTTTTAAGTTTCATTTAGAAAAAAAATCAGATCAAAATCTTTAAAATTCGATTTTTTATGATTTTTTTAAAAAATCATAAAAAGTAATTTTCTAACCTAAAAAATTTTTTAACTTTGAAAATTTTTTTAATTTTTTTGGTTAAATTTAGAACAAAACGGTCTTTTTTAATTAAAACTAGAATGTTTTTAGTTTAATTTAAAATAAAAATCATTTCTTAATCTTTAAAAATAAAGCCTGGGTGATTTTTTAAAGTTGGTCAATTTTTTAAAAAAGTTAGGTTAGTTGAATTTTTATTTATTTTCTTTTTAGTTAAAAAATTATAATGGTTCAGCTATAATTAGATGTTCTTTATATCAATGTCACACTTCTTCAAAAGAACCTCAACCTCATCCGCACCGATTGATTAAGAAAATGGGAAACGAAGAAGTTGATGATCCGCATTCATTTCGGGTTGGTGGATCGGACGGTTACTTAGCTTGGTAAGTCTCATTTTTTGTAATTTTTACATTATATTGTAATAAAATAAAGATTAAAAGATGAAATTTAAATTTATAGCTTTCATTCGATGGGTATAATTCATACGGCTAAAAAGAACTTAATCGATGAGTTGTGTCGGAAGAAGATTTTATTAAAAAAGGAAGAGGTAGCACGAAAGGAGGGAAAGAGGGAGTTACGAAGGGATGAAGTTGCCTGTATTAAGCACGAAGCTGAGGAAGAATCAAAGACGATTAACATGAATACCGTTTGTTTGAGATTTGATGCTTTTATTGAAAATGAAGCCGGTGTTTTAATACCTCTTTGTCCACCGATTTACTCTCATGCGATAAATAATTTAAGTAAGTTTAGAAGTTGATAGAATGATAAAATGAATTGAAAACTTTATATTAATGATATAAAACAACCCATAATTAGATTTTATAAAGATTTATTAAGGTTCGTAATGAAAATTTGTGTTTCGGAAGGTAGTTGAAATTTTCAAACTTAATCAATTTATTTAATGCGGTTAAATTTTCAGCTTAGAATGATAAAATGTATTGAAAACTTTACATTAATGATATAAAACAACCCATAATTAGATTTTATAAAGATTTATTAAGGTTCGTAATGAAAATTTGTGTTTCGGAAGGTAGTTGAAATTTTCAAACTTAATCAATTTATTTAATGTGGTTAAATTTTCAGCTTAGAATGATAAAATGTATTGAAAACTTTACATTAATGATATAAAACAACCCATAATTAGATTTTATAAAGATTTATTAAGGTTCGTAATGAAAATTTGTGTTTCGGAAGGTAGTTGAAATTTTCAAACTTAATCAATTTATTTAATGTGGTTAAATTTTCAGCTTAGAATGATAAAATGTATTGAAAACTTTACATTAATGATATAAAACAACCCATAATTAGATTTTATAAAGATTTATTAAGGTTCGTAATGAAAATTTGTGTTTCGGAAGGTAGTTGAAATTTTCAAACTTAATCAATTTATTTAATGTGGTTAAATTTTCAACTTAGAATGATAAAATGAATTGAAAACTTTATATTAATGATATAAAACAACCCATAATTAGATTTTATAAAGATTTATTAAGGTTCGTAATGAAAATTTGTGTTTCGGAAGGTAGTTGAAATTTTCAAACTTAATCAATTTATTTAATGTGGTTAAATTTTCAACTTGGAATGTTAAAATGAATTGAAAACTTTATATTAATGATATAAAACAACCCATAATTAGATTTTATAAAGATTTATTAAGGTTCGTAATGAAAATTTGTGTTTCGGAAGGTAGTTGAAATTTTCAAACTTAATCAATTTATTTAATGCGGTTAAATTTTCAACCTAGAACGATAAAATGAATTGAAAACTTTATATTAATGATATATAACAACCCATAATTAGATTTTATAAACATTTATTAAGGTTCGTAATGAAAATTTGTGTTTCGGAAGGTAGTTGAAATTTTCAAACTTAATCAATTTATTTAATGTGGTTAAATTTTCAACTTAGAATGTTAAAATGAATTGAAAACTTTATATTAATGATATAAAACAACCCATAATTAGATTTTATAAAGATTTATTAAGGTTCGTAATGAAAATTTGTGTTTCGGAAGGTAGTTGAAATTTTCAAACTTAATCCATTTATTTAATGTGGTTAAATTTTCAACTTGGAAAGATAAAATGAATTGAAAACTTTATATTAATGATATAAAACAACCCATAATTAGATTTTATAAAGATTTATTAAGGTTCGTAATGAAAATTTGTGTTTCGGAAGGTAGTTGAAATTTTCAAACTTAATCAATTTATTTAATGCGGTTAAATTTTCAACCTAGAACGATAAAATGAATTGAAAACTTTATATTAATGATATATAACAACCCATAATTAGATTTTATAAACATTTATTAAGGTTCGTAATGAAAATTTGTGTTTCGGAAGGTAGTTGAAATTTTCAAACTTAATCAATTTATTTAATGTGGTTAAATTTTCAACTTAGAATGTTAAAATGAATTGAAAACTTTATATTAATGATATAAAACAACCCATAATTAGATTTTATAAAGATTTATTAAGGTTCGTAATGAAAATTTGTGTTTCGGAAGGTAGTTGAAATTTTCAAACTTAATCCATTTATTTAATGTGGTTAAATTTTCAACTTGGAAAGATAAAATGAATTGAAAACTTTATATTAATGATATAAAACAACCCATAATTAGATTTTATAAACATTTATTAAGGTTCGTAATGAAAATTTGTGTTTCAGAAGGTAGTTGAAATTTTCAAACTTAATCAATTTATTTAATGCGGTTAAATTTTCAACTTGGAATGATAAAATGAATTGAAAACTTTACATTAATGATATAAAACAACCCATAATTAGATTTTATAAAGATTTATTAAGGTTCGTAATGAAAATTTGTGTTTCGGAAGGTAGTTGAAATTTTCAAACTTAATCAATTTATTTAATGCGGTTAAATTTTCAACCTAGAACGATAAAATGAATTGAAAACTTTACATTAATGATATAAAACAACCCATAATTAGATTTTATAAAGATTTATTAAGGTTCGTAATGAAAATTTGTGTTTCGGAAGGTAGTTGAAATTTTCAAACTTAATCAATTTATTTGATGTGGTTAAATTTTCAACTTAGAATGATAAAATGAATTGAAAACTTTATATTAATGCTATAGAACAACCCATAATTAGATTTTATAAAGATTTATTAAGGTTCGTAATGAAAATTTGTGTTTCGGAAGGTAGTTGAAATTTTCAAACTTAATCAATTTATTTAATGTGGTTAAATTTTCAACTTAGAATGATAAAATGAATTGAAAACTTTATATTAATGATATATAACAACCCATAATTAGATTTTATAAAGATTTATTAAGGTTCGTAATGAAAATTTGTGTTTCGGAAGGTAGTTGAAATTTTCAAACTTAATCAATTTATTTAATGGAGTTAAATTTTCAACTTAGAATGATAAAATGAATTGAAAACTTTATATTAATGATATAAAACAACCCATAATTAGATTTTATAAAGATTTATTAAGGTTCGTAATGAAAATTTGTGTTTCGGAAGGTAGTTGAAATTTTCAAACTTAATCAATTTATTTAATGTGGTTAAATTTTCAACTTAGAATGATAAAATGAATTGAAAACTTTATATTAATGATATATAACAACCCATAATTAGATTTTATAAAGATTTATTAAGGTTCGTAATGAAAATTTGTGTTTCGGAAGGTAGTTGAAATTTTCAAACTTAATCAATTTATTTAATGGAGTTAAATTTTCAACTTAGAATGATAAAATGAATTGAAAACTTTATATTAATGATATAAAACAACCCATAATTAGATTTTATAAAGATTTATTAAGGTTCGTAATGAAAATTTGTGTTTCGGAAGGTAGTTGAAATTTTCAAACTTAATCAATTTATTTAATGCGGTTAAATTTCAAACTTGGAATGATAAAATGTATTGAAAACTTTATATTAATGATATAAAACAACCCATAATTAGATTTTATAAAGATTTATTAAGGTTCGTAATGAAAATTTGTGTTTCGGAAGGTAGTTGAAATTTTCAAACTTAATCAATTTATTTAATGCGGTTAAATTTTCAACTTAGAATGATAAAATGTACTGCAAACTTTATATTAATGATATAAAACAACCCATAATTAGATTTTATAAAGATTTATTAAGGTTCGTAATGAAAATTTGTGTTTCGGAAGGTAGTTGAAATTTTCAAACTTAATCAATTTATTTGATGTGGTTAAATTTTCATTTTAGAATGATAAAATGAATTGAAAACTTTATATTAATGATATAAAACAACCCATAATTAGATTTTATAAAGATTTATTAAGGTTCGTAATGAAAATTTGTGTTTCGGAAGGTAGTTGAAATTTTCAAACTTAATCAATTTATTTAATGCGGTTAAATTTTCAACTTAGAATGATAAAATGTACTGCAAACTTTATATTAATGATATAAAACAACCCATAATTAGATTTTATAAAGATTTATTAAGGTTCGTAATGAAAATTTGTGTTTCGGAAGGTAGTTGAAATTTTCAAACTTAATCAATTTATTTAATGTGGTTAAATTTTCAACTTAGAATGATAAAATGAATTGAAAACTTTATATTAATGATATAAAACAACCCATAATTAGATTTTATAAAGATTTATTAAGGTTCGTAATGAAAATTTGTGTTTCGGAAGGTAGTTGAAATTTTCAAACTTAATCAATTTATTTAATGTGGTTAAATTTTCAACTTAGAATGATAAAATGAATTGAAAACTTTATATTAATGATATAAAACAACCCATAATTAGATTTTATAAACATTTATTAAGGTTCGTAATGAAAATTTGTGTTTCGGAAGGTAGTTGAAATTTTCAAACTTAATCAATTTATTTAATGTGGTTAAATTTTCAACTTAGAATGATAAAATGTATTGAAAACTTTATATTAATGATATAAAACAACCCATAATTAGATTTTATAAAGATTTATTAAGGTTCGTAATGAAAATTTGTGTTTCGGAAGGTAGTTGAAATTTTCAAACTTAATCAATTTATTTAATGTGGTTAAATTTTCAACTTAGAATGGTAAAGTGAATTGAAAACTTTATATTAATGATATATAACAACCCATAATTAGATTTTATAAAGATTTATTAAGGTTCGTAATGAAAATTTGTGTTTCGGAAGGTAGTTGAAATTTTCAAACTTAATCAATTTATTTAATGTGGTTAAATTTTCAACTTAGAATGATAAAATGAACTGAAAACTTTACATTAATGATATATAACAACCCATAATTAGATTTTATAAAGATTTATTAAGGTTCATAATGAAAATTTGTGTTTCGGAAGGTAGTTGAAATTTTCAAACTTAATCAATTTATTTAATGCGGTTAAATTTTCAACTTAGAATGATAAAATGAATTGAAAACTTTATATTAATGATATAAAACAACCCATAATTAGATTTTATAAAGATTTATTAAGGTTCGTAATGAAAATTTGTGTTTCGGAAGGTAGTTGAAATTTTCAAACTTAATCAATTTATTTAATGTGGTTAAATTTTCAACTTAGAATGATGAAATGAATTGAAAACTTTATATTAATAATATAAAACAACCTATAATTAGATTTTATAAAGATTTATTAAGGTTCGTAATGAAAATTTGTGTTTCGGAAGGTAGTTGAAATTTTCAAACTTAATCAATTTATTTAATGTGGTTAAATTTTCAACTTAGAATGATAAAATGAATTGAAAACTTTATATTAATGATAGAAAACAACCTATAATTAGGTTTTATAAAGATTTATTAAGGTTCGTAATGAAAATTTGTGTTTCGGAAGGTAGTCGAAACATTCAAACTTAACAACTAATTTACATACAACAACTGTAATTGGGTTATAATTGGGTTTTACAAAGATTTATAAAGACTATTTTGAAATAAAAAAGTCAATTTTGTTCTAATTATTACCCAAAAAGTTTAAAAAATTGGGTGACTAAAATTTTTGACGGTTAACCTAACCTAACTTTTTAACCTAAAAATTTTAATTACATTTAAGAAATCGTGGAGAAACTTAATTTAGATTTTAGATTTAGATTTTAAAAACAAACTAATTATATTTTGTATGTTTTAATTTAAAAAAATTAAGATTTATTTTTAAATTTGTTTAGAAAGTGCGTTAACCGGAGAGTTGAAAATCGTCCGAATGGACCATAGTAGCAGTCCGGCGAAAGGAAATAGGGAGATTTTTATGCTCGTGGAGAAAGTAACCAAAAGTAAGTTACTATAATAATACCTCGGTTTATAAATTAATTAATTTTTTTCCATTTTATTAAAGAAAATATTCGAATACGTTTCTACGAAGTCGACGAGGATGGTTATGAAACTTGGAGTGCGGATGGTAGATTCACCGAATTGGATGTACATCATCAATATGCAATAGTTTTCCGAACACCACCGTACCACGATCAACAAATCACCGAACCTCGTAAAGTATTCGTAGAATTAATGAGAAAAACCGACTCAAGTAGAAGCGAACCTCGCGAATTTAAATACTACCCAAGTCCGAATTACCAACCGGGAATGAAAAGAAGCCGGATGTCATCAAATTCATTCACCTCGAGTGAAAGCTTTTACGCTAGCGGAGACCAACAAACTGTTTTACCAAGTACAATAGCCGATCCTACAAATGAACTACCATCAATCGACTCGGAAGAGTTTAACGTAATTTTCCAAGCGTTCGGAGCGAATTTAATGGATGCTCATCAATTGACTTCGGTACGATCGGAAGATTTTGTTGGGGATGGACCTCAACAGAATTTTAATGATCGTTTGGGAGGATTTTTTGAGATGAAATTATCTAAAGAGGAGATTGCCATTGTGGATAGAGTTGAGAACGAGTTTAAATCTTTTTTGGCTACTAATCCGGATCGGGATTTGGTTACCAGTATGCTTTTGAATTTGTTCGATGAGTATGTTACTCCGGAACAAGAAAAGTACGTTTTTATTTTACTTAAATAGATTAAATACATCCCTAATCTCATTTAAAATGCCAAATTAATTAACAAAATTAAATTAAAATTAAATTAAAATTAAGTTAAAATTGATTTAAAAAATTTGAGTAACTTTAAAATTTTTTTTTAATTTTTGGGTAAAAATTAGAACAAATTTATGTATTTTAATTAAAAATACATAGTTTAATTTACATTTGTGTAAAATATCTTTTCTTAATTTTTATAAATAAATTTTTGGCGATTTTTTAAAGTTGAGTAAAATTTTATAAAGTGAGGTTAAAAATCGATCAAAAAATTTGGGTAACTTTAAAAATTTTTTTAATTTTTTTAACAACATTTATAATAAAATGATCTTTTTTAAATAAAACTAGAATGTTTTAAGTTTCATTTAGAAAAAGAATCAAATCAAAATCTTTAAAAATGAATTTTTGGTGAATTTTTAAAAAAATATCCATTTTTTAACCTAAAATTTTTTTTACCAACTTTGAAAATTTTTTTTAATTTTTTGACAACATTTAGAATAAAACGGTCTTTTTTAATTGAAACTAGAATGTTTTAAGTTTCATTTAGAAAAAAAATCAGATCAATATCTTTAAAATTCGATTTTTTATGATTTTTTTTAAATCATAAAAAGTAATTTTCTAACCTAAAAAATTTTTTGTCAACTTTGAAAATTTTTTTAATTTTTTTGGTAAAATTTAGAACAAAACGATCTTTTTAGATAAAAACTAGAATGTTTTTAGTTTCATTTAGAAAAAGAATCAAATCAAAATCTTTAAAATTCGATTTTTTATGATTTTTTTAAAAATGAACTGTTTAAAATTTTCTAACCTAAAAATTTTTTTGTCAACTTTGAAAATTTTTTTAATTTTTTTGGTAAAATTTAGAACAAAACGGTTTTTTTAAATAAAAACTAGAATGTTTTTAGTTTCATTTAAAAAAAGAATCAAATCAAAATCTTTAAAATTCGATTTTTTATGATTTTTTAAAAAATCATAAAAAGTAATTTTCTAACCTAAAAAATTTTTTCCAACTTTGAAAATTTTTTTAATTTTTTTGGTTAAATTTAGAACAAAACGGTCTTTTTAGATAAAAACTAGAATGTTTTTAGTTTCACTTAGAAAAAAAATCAAATCAAAATCTTTAAAATTCGATTTTTTATGTTTTTTTTTTTAATTTTAGTCAATTTTATTGAAATTTAAACGATTTTTTAAATAATTTTGAAACAATTTTTAAAAAATTTTAGCTATTTTGAACAATTTTGAATGTTATTTTTTCTTTTAAATTTAAACAATTTTTAACTTTTTTTTCCAAAAATTATGACAATTTTTGAAAGATTTTTCTAAAATTTTAAGTTTTTTAAAAAATTTTCCAAAATTTAAACGATTTTTATATTTATTTTTATAAATTTCAAACAATTTTATTAAATTTTACATCGTTTTTAACGATTTTTATAAAAATTCTAACAATTTCGGATAATTTTTATGAAATTTCTGATAAATTTCAACAATTTTTCTAAAATTTTGAAGTTTTCTTAAAAAATGTCTAAAATTTAAACGATTTTTATATTTATTTTTATAAATTTCAAACAATTTTTCCAAAATTTGAACAATTTCAGACAATTTTCTTTTAGTTTTTACATTCTTCTACAATTTTTAAAAATTTTTTAATAGTTTCTAATAATTTTTCAAAAAAAAATTAACAATTTTGAATAATTATTAGAATATTATTGAAAGTTTCGACGATTTTTTAAAGATTTTTTTTTTCATTTTTTAAAAGATTTAAATAATTTTTAGATAATTCTTAAAAAATTTTAATAATTTCAAACAATTCTTGAAAATTTTTAACTATTTTTGTAAATTTAAGCAATTTTTAACGATATTTTAAATTTATTTTTAAATATTTCAAACAATTTTATTAAATTTTACATAATTTTTAAAGATTTTTACAAAATTCTAACAATTTTAGACAATTTTCTTTTAATTTCTAATAAAATTTAAACGATTTTTCTAAAATATTGGCATTTTCTTACAAATTAAAGCAATTAACTGTCAAAAATTTTCACCAAATTCAAAATTTTCTTTAATTTTTTTAGTAATAATTTTAAAAAATCTGACTTTTTTAATTAAAAATAGAATGTTTTAGGTTTCATTTGATATAAAAATCATTTCTTAATGTTTAAAAATAAAGTCTGGGTGATTTTTTAAAGTTGGTCTAATTTTTTCCGAAAGTTAGGTTAGAAACGTCAAAAATTTTTACAAACTTTAAAATTTTTTTAAATTTTTTTGGTAAAATTTGGAACAAAACGGTCTTTTTAAATTAAAACTAGAATGTTTTTAGTTTCATTTGACATAAAAATCATTTCTTAATCTTAATAAATAAAGTCTAGGCGATTTTTTAAAGTTGGTCTAATTTCTTCTAAAAGTTAGGTTAGAAACGACAAAAATTTTTATAAACTTTGGATTTTTTTAAAATTTTTTGGTAAAATTTACAACAAAACGGTCTTTTTTATATAAAACTAGAACGTTTTAAGTTTCATTTAGAAAAAAAATCTAATCAAAGTCTTTAAAAATCAATTTTTGGCGAATTTTTAAAGTTGATCATTTTTTTAAAGTTAGGTTGGAAACGTCAAAAATTTTTCTCCAACTTTGAAAATTTTTTTAATTTTTTTGGTTAAATTGAGAACAAAACGGTCTTTTTTAAATAAAATTAGAATATTTTAAGTTTCATTTAGAAAAAAAATCAAATCAAAATCTTTAAAAATATATTTTTGGTGAATTTTTAAAAAAAATATCGATTTTTTAACCTAAAAATTTTTCCACCAACTTTGAATTTCTTTTAATTTTTTTGACAACATTTATAATAAAACGGTCTTTTTTAAATAAAATTAGAATGTTTTAAGTTTCATTTAGAAAAAAGATCAAATCAAAATGTTTAAAAATGAATTTTTGGTGACTTTTTAAAAAATTATCGATTTTTTAACCTAAAAATTTTTCCATCAACTTTGAAAATTTTTTTAATTTTTTTGACAACATTTAGAATAAAACGGTCTTTTTTAATTAAAACTAGAATGTTTTAAGTTTCATTTTGAAAAAAAATCAAATTAAAATCTTTAAAAATGAATTTTTGATGAATTTTTAAAATTGATCGTTTTTTTTTTTAAGTTAGGTTAAAAGTGTCAAAAAATTTTTACCAACTTTGAAAACTTTTTTAATTTTTTTGACAACATTTAGAATAAAACGGTCTTTTTAGATAAAAACTAAAATGTTTTTAGTTTCACCTAGAAAAGGAATCAAATCAAAATCTTTAAAATTCGATTTTTTATGATTTTTTTTTAAAAATGAACTGTTTAAAATTTTCTAACCTAAAAAATTTTTTGTCAACTTTGAAAATTTTTTTAATTTTTTTGGTAAAATTTAGAACAAAACGGTCTTTTTAGATAAAAACTAGAATGTTTTTAGTTTCATTTCGAAAAAAAATCAGATCAAAATCTTTAAAATTCGATTTTTTATGATTTTTAAAAAAAATCATAAAAAGTAATTTTCTAACCTAAAAGATTTTTTGTCAACTTTGAAAATTTTTTTAAATTTTTTTGGTAAAATTTAGAACAAAACGGTCTTTTTAGATAAAAACTGGAATGTTTTTAGTTTCATTTAGAAAAGGAATCAGATCAAAATCTTTAAAATTCGATTTTTTATGATTTTTTAAAAAATCATAAAAAGTAATTTTCTGACCTAAAAAATCTTTTCCAACTTTGAAAATTTTTTTAATTTTTTTGGTTAAATTTAGAACAAAACGGTCTTTTTTAATTAAAACTAGAATGTTTTTAATTTCATTTAGAAAAAAAATCAGATCAAAATCTTTAAAATTCGATTTTTTATGATTTTTTAAAAAAATCATAAAAAGTAATTTTCTAACCTAAAAAATTTTTTGTCAACTTTAAAAATTTTTTTAATTTTTTTGGTAAAATTTAGAACAAAACGGTCTTTTTAGATAAAAACTAGAATGTTTTTAGTTTCATTTCGAAAAAGAATCAAATCAAAATCTTTACATTTCGATTTTTTATAATTTTTTTAAAAATGAACTGTTTAAAATTTTCTAACCTAAAAAATTTTTTGTCAACTTTGAAAATTTTTTTAATTTTTTTGGTAAAATTTAAAACAAAACGGTCTTTTTAGATAAAAACTAGAATGTTTTTAGTTTCATTTGGAAAAAGAATCAAATCAAAATCTTTAAAATTCGATTTTTTATGATTTTTTAAAAAATCATAAAAAGTAATTTTCTAACCTAAAAAATTTTTTCCAACTTTGAAAATTTTTTTAATTTTTTTGGTAAAATTTAGAACAAAACGGTCTTTTTAGATAAAAACTAGAATGTTTTTAGTTTCATTTAGAAAAGGAATCAAATCAAAAGCTTTAAAATTCGATTTTTTATGATTTTTTTAAAAATGAACTGTTTAAAATTTTCTAACGTAAAAAAATTTTTACCAACTTTGAAAATTTTTTTAATTTTTTTGGTAAAATTTAGAACAAAACGGTCTTTTTAGATAAAAACTAGAATGTTTTTAGTTTCATTTAGAAAAAGAATCAAATCAAAATCTTAAAAATTCGATTTTTTATGATTTTTTTAAAAATGAACTGTTAAAAATTTTCTAACCTAAAAATTTTTTTGTCAACTTTGAAAATTTTTTTAAATTTTTGGGTAAAAATTAGAATGAATTCATTGATTTTAAATAAAAATAGATAGTTTAATTTATATTTGTGTAAAAAATCTTTTCTTAATTCTTATAAATAAATCTTTGATGATTTTTTTTTGTTTATTAGCGCTTTACATCTATGGGTAAAAAGTGGAAACGCGGAAAAATTAAGTTGTTGGCTTGAAGTAATTAAAAGAAGCAACCAACTTCAAATTTTAAACGCTCCAAACAATAAAGGACACACAATAGGACATTTAGCGGTCATCCATTCGAACAACGTTATTTTAAATATGATTTCAAGATACTCGCCCAACTTTAACGTTTCGGATAACGATGGAAACACGCCTTTACATCTTGCCATCTCTAGAAATAGTCCAAATCACATTGTCGATTTGTTAGTTCGAGCGAAAGATTTAACTCATTTAAATCTTAATGCTGAAAATAACGGTTAGTTTAATATTTTTAGTATTATTTAAAAAAACATTAGTTAGCAAAGTAATTAAAATATTTTTTTGCGTTAGATTCAGAAACGGCTCTTCATATGGCCGTATCGAAGAAACATCTTCCTTACGTGAGATTGCTGTGTGAACACGGTGCGAATGCTAACGTTACAGATAAGAAAACTGGATATAATGTATTGCATACGGCGATAATAAAAGAAGCTGTTGATGTGTTGAAATATCTGGTGGAGAAGACGAATGTTAATTTGGAATGGACTAATTTTCAAGAGATGACGCCGTTGCAGATGGCTAAACGACTTGGAAGCGATTCGAATAACAGGAATTATATTTCCATTATTAATGTTATAGAAACAGCTATGGTGAGATATAATACTTGAAGACATTTTATGGTGTAATAAAAAAAATCGAAGACAATTTTTAACGATTGCAAGAAAAATTTTTTAAAATTAAAAAAATCCCTGAGAGTTTATTTTAAGGAGTTCTCATTTTGTAAAATTATTAACGAATTTTTAAAGAATTTTGTCGAATTTGAACGAATTTTGTTGAATATGAACGAATTTTATAAAGAATTACACGAATTATGACGAATTTTATAAAATTTAGTCTCATTTTGTAAAATTATTAACGAATAATGACGAATTTTTAAAGAATTTTGTCGAATTTGAACGAAATTTGTTGAATATGAACGAATTTTATAAAGAATTACACGAATTATGACGAATTTTATAAAATTTAGTCTCACTTTATAAAATTATTAACGAATTATGACGAATTTTTAAAGAATTTTGTCGAATTTGAACGAATTTTGTTGAATATGAACGAATTTTATAAAGAATTGCACGATTTATGACGAATTTTATAAAATTTAGTCTCATTTTGTAAAATTATTAACGAATTATGACGAATTTTTAAAGAATTTTGTCGAATTTGAACGAATTTCATAAAAAATTACACGAATTATGACGATTTTTACAAAATTATTAACGAATTACGAAGAATTTTTCAAGAATTTTGTCGAGTTTGAACGAATTTCATAAAGAACTACACGAATTTTGTGAAATTTAGTCCTATTTCGTAAAATTATTAACGAATTATGATGAATTTTTAAAGAATTTTGTCGAATTTGAACGAATTTATAAAATTTTTGACAAATTTTTAAAGAATTTTGTCGAATTCAAATGAATTTGTTCAAATTTAAACGAATTTCATAAAAACTTACACGAATTATGACCAACTTTTAAAGAATTTTGTCGAATTTGAACGAATTTTGTCGAATTTAAATGAATTTGTTCAAATTTAAACGAATTTCATAAAAAATTACACGAATTATGACGATTTTTACAAAATTATTAACGAATTATGACGAATTTTATAAAATTATTAACGAATTATGACAAATTTTGTCGAATTTGAAGAAATTTTGTCGAATTTCAACGAATTTTGTTGAATTTTATAAAGAACTACACGAATTATGACGAATTTTTAAAGAATTTTGTCAAATTTGAACGAATTTTGTCGAATTTAAATGAGTTTTGTTCAAATTTGAACGAATTTCATAAAAAATTACACGAATTATGACGATTTTTACAAAATTATTAACGAATTATTACGAATTTTTAAAGAATTTTGTCGAATTTGAACGAATTTTGTCGAATTTAAATGAATTTGTTCAAATTTAAACGAATTTCATAAGAAATTACACGAATTATGACGATTTTTACAAAATTATTAATGAATTATGACGAATTTTTAAAGAATTTCGTCAAATTTGAACGAATTTTGTCGAATTTAAATGAATTTGTTCAAATTTAAACAAATTTCATAAAAAATTACACGAATTATGACGATTTTTATCAAATTATTAACGAATTATGACGAATTTTATAAAATTATTAACGAATTTGTAAGAATTTTGTCGAATTTCAACGAATTTTGTTGAATTTTATAAAGAACTACACGAGTTATGACGAATTTTTAAAGAATTTTGTCAAATTTGAACGAATTTTGTCGAATTTAAATGAATTTGTTCAAATTTAAACGAATTTCATAAAAGGTTACACGAATTATGACGATTTTTACAAAATTATTAACGAATTATGACGAATTTTTAAAGAATTTTGTCGTATTTGAAGAGATTTTGTCGAATTTGAACGAATTTTGTTAAATTTTATAAAGAACTACACGAATTATGGCGAATTTTATGAAATTTAGTCTCATTTTATAAAATTAACAACGAACTATGACGAATTTTTAAAGAATTTTGTCGAATTTATAAAATTTCTGACGAATTTTTGAAAATTTTTACAAAATTAAAAAAATCGTGAAGACTTTATTTTTTAAAATTAAGAAATGAAAGTTGTAGAAATCGAAAGCTAAAATATTCTATTTTGTAATAAAAAAGTCAATTTTGTTCTAAATATTACCAAAAAAAAAATTTATAAAAATCATAAATGTGACAAAAGTTTTTATCAGTTAACCTAACTTTGTTTGAAAATTTTTGACCAATTTTAAAAAATCGTGGAGACTTTATTTTAAAGAGTTAAGAAGCAATTTATACGTTAAATTAAAACTAAAATCTTCTATTTTAAGATTTTATTGGAAAATCGATAAAATCTTGAAGGAATTTTAAGTTATAATAAAAAATCTAAAACTGTCATTTTTGACGTTTATGAGAAAAATTTTTAAAAATTAAAAAAATCCCCGAAACTTTATTTTAAGAAGTTAAGAAGCGATTTATACCTTAAATTAAAACTAAAATCTTCTATTTTAAGATTTTATTGGAAAATCGATAAAATCTTGAAGGAATTTTAAGATTTAATAAAAAATCTAAAACTGTCATTTTTGACGTTTATGAGAAAAATTTTTTAAAATTAAAAAAATCCCCGAGACTTTATTTTAAAGAGTTAAGAAGCGATTTATACCTTAAATTAAAACTAAAATCTTCTATTTTAAGATTTTTTTTATTCTTTTTTTATTTTATTTATTAATTTTTTTTTTTAATTTATTTTTAATTTTTAGCAAAAACGTGGATTAAACACCGAAATCTTCATAAAAGAAGAACAAGAATCCGAGGACGAAATGGAATGCGATTTCGTCGAATGTAAACCGGAAAAATACAGCCAAGAGGAATTAAAAGAAATGTACAAACACGTAAAGATGTTTACGTCCGAATGTTTACGCGAAGTCTCGTATTTACTCGACGAATCGGGAAAATGGGAAAACTTAGCTCAACTTCTCGATATGCAACACATCGTTTACACGAAAATGTTTGAAAACGCACCGAGTAAGGCGAAACAACTTTTACAAAGCGCCGAAAAAGAATGCGATCTTTACAACATTAGAGACTTTTTAGAAAACTTAGAAGAACACGACGCCGTTATCGCGATGGATAAAATGGTCTTTTCTTTACAAAATACGTAAAATTAAAAAAATTGTAAAATTATAAAATTCCGATAATTGTAATATTTACCAATTATTATTTTTATATTTTTAAGTATATACATATTTTTTTTGTCGTAAAGTTAGTATATAAGTTTTAAAAGAAGTTACAATTTAAATTAAACGTAAATAAATGAATTTTAAATAAAGTATATTAAGACGATTGAGTTAATTATGTTAAATAACAGTGATAACCTTTTAAATAACTTTATTAAGAACCCAAATAAGGTTATTTTTAAATGTAAGATTATTACTAATCAATAACATTTTTCGTCAGAAATTTTTTTTCCAACTTTGAAAATTTTTTTAATTTTTTTGACAACATTTAGAATAAAACGGTCTTTTTTAATTAAAACTAGAATGTTTTAAGTTTCATTTAGAAAAAAAATCAGATCAAAATCTTAAAAATCCGATTTTTTATGAATTTTTTAAAAATGATTGATTTTTTTAATGAACAAAAAATTTTAACCTAAAAAAATTTTTTTACCAACTTTGAAATTTTTTTTAATTTTTTTAACAACATTTAGAATAAAACGGTCTTTTTTAATTAAAACTAGAATGTTTTAGGTATCATTTAGAAAAAAAATCAAATCAAAATATTAAAAATCCGATTTTTTATGAATTTTTTAAAAATGATTAATTTTTTTAATGAACAAAAAATTTTAACCTAAAAAAATTTTTTTACCAACTTTGAAAATTTTTTTAATTTTTTTGACAACATTTAGAATAAAACGGTCTTTTTTAATTAAAACTAGAATGTTTTAGGTATCATTTAGAAAAAAAATCAAATCAAAATATTAAAAATTCGATTTTTTATGAATTTTTTAAAAATGATTGATTTTTTTAATGAACAAAAAATTTTAACCTAAAAAAATTTTTTTACCAACTTTGAAAATTTTTTTAATTTTTTTGACAACATTTAGAATAAAACGGTCTTTTTTAATTAAAACTAGAATCTTTTAGGTTTCATTTAGAAAAAAAATCAAATCAAAATCTTTAAAATCCGATTTATTATAAATTTTTAAAAAATGATTGATTTTTTTATGAACAAAAAATTCTAACCTAAAAAATTTTTTTACCAACTTTGAAAATTTTTTTAAATTTTTTAATAAAAATTAGGAAAAATTTGATCAGTTAAATAAAAACTAGACATTTTAATTTACATTTTCCCAAAAGTATTTTTAAAAATTTTCATAAATAAATTTTAGGGGATTTTTTAAACTTGGTGAAAAATTTTCCAAATTAGGTTAAAAAACATGAATGTGTTTGAAAATTTTTTTAAATTTTTTAATAAAAATTAGGAAAAATTTGATTAGTTAAATAGAAACTAGACATTTTAATTTACATTTTTCCAAAATTATTTTTAAAAATTTTCATAAATAAATTTTAGACAATTTTTTAAACTTGGTGAAAAATTTGCTAAGTTAGGTTAAAGAACATGAATGTCTTTGAAAATTTTTTTAAATTTTTTAATAAAAATTAGGAAAAATTTGATTAGTTAAATAGAAACTAGACATTTTAATTTACATTTTCCCAAAATTATTTTTAAAAAATTCCGTAAATAAATTTTAGGGGATTTTTTAAACTTGGTGAAGAATTTGCTAGGTTAGGTTAAAAAACATGAATGTCTTTGAAAATTTTTTTAATTTTTTTAATAAAAATTAGGAAAAATTTGATTAGTTAAATAGAAACTAGACATTTTAATTTACATTTTCCCAAAATTATTTTTAAAAATTTTCATAAATAAACTTTAGGGGATTTCTTAAACTTGGTGGAAAATTTTCCAAGTTAGTTTAAAAAACATGAATGTGTTTGAAAATTTTCTTAAATTTTTTAATAAAAATTAGGAAAAATTTGATTAGTTAAATAAAAACTAGACATTTTAATTTACATTTTCCCAAAATTATTGTTAAAAATTTTCATGAATAAATTTCAGGCGATTTTTTAAACTTGGTGAAGAATTTTCCAAGTTATGTTAAAAAACATGAATGTCTTTGAAAATTCTTTTAATTTTTGTAATAAAAATTAGGAAAAATTTGATTAGTTAAATAGAAACTAGACATTTTAATTTACATTTTCCCAAAATTATTTTTAAAAATTTTCATAAATAAAATCTAGACGATTTTTTAAACTTGATGAAAAATTTGAATTTAGGTTAAAAAACATGAATGTGTTTGAAAATTTTTTTAAATTTTTTGATAAAAATTAGAAGAAAATGGTCTTTTTTAATTAAAACTAGAATGTTTTAAGTTTCATTTAGAAAAAAAATCAAATCAACATGTTTAAAAATGATTTTTTGATGAATTTTTAAAATTGATCGTTTTTTAAAAGTTAGGTTGAAAGTGTAAAAAAATTTTTACCAACTTTGAAATTTTTTTGACAACATTTAGAATAAAGCGGTCTTTTTAAAATAAAACTAGAATGTTTTAAGTTTCATTTAGAAAAAAAATCAAATCAAAATGTTTAAAAATGAATTTTTGATGAATTTTTAAAAAATTATTGATTTTTTTACCTGAAAATTTTTTTACCAACTTTGAAAATTTTTTTAAATTTTTTGACAACATTTAGAATAAAACGGTCTTTTTTAAATAAAACTAAAATGTATTAAGTTTCATTTAGAAAAAAAATCAAATCAAAATGTTTAAAAATGAATTTTTGATGAATTTTTAAAATTGATCGATTTTTTAAAGTTAGGTTAAAAGTGTAAAAAAAATTTTTATCAACTTTGAAAATTTTTTTAATTTTTTTGACAACATTTAGAATAAAGCGGTCTTTTTTAATAAAAAATAGAATGTTTTTAGTTTCATTTAGAAAAAAAATCAGATCAAAATCTTTAAAATTCGATTTTTTATGATTTTTAAAAAAATCATAAAAAGTAATTTTCTAACCTAAAAATTTTTTTCCAACTTTGAAAATTTTTTTAATTTTTTTGGTAAAATTTAGAACAAAACGGTCTCTTTAAATTAAAACTAGAACATTTTTAGTTTCATTTAGAAAAAAAATCAGATCAAAATCTTTAAAATTCGATTTTTTATGATTTTTTTTAAAAATCATAAAAAGTAATTTTCTAACCTAAAAAATGTTTACCAACTTTGAAAATTTTTTTAATTATTTTGGTAAAATTTAGAACAAAACTGTCTTTTTAGATAAAAACTAGAACGTTTTAAGTTTCGTTTAGAAAAAAAATCAGATCAAAATCTTTAAAATTCGATTTTTTATGTTTTTTTTTTTTAATTTTAGTCAATTTTATTGAAATTTAGACGATTTTTTAAATAATTTTGAAACAATTTTTAAAAAATTTTAGCTATTTTGAACAATTTTGAATGTTATTTTTTCTTTTAACGAAAATTTAAACAATTTTTAACTTTTTTCCAAAAATTATGACAGTTTTTGAAAGATTTTTCTAAAATTTTAAGCTTTCTTAAAAAATTTTCCAAAATTTAAACGATTTTTATATTTATTTTTATAAATTTCAAACAATTTTATTAAATTTTACATCGTTTTTAACGATTTTTACAAAAATTCTAACAATTTCGGATAATTTTTATGAAATTTCTGATAAATTTCAACAATTTTTCTAAAAGTTTGAAGTTTTCTTAAAAAATGTCTAAAATTTAAGCGATTTTTATATTTATTTTTATAAATTTCAAACAATTTTTCCAAAATTTGAACAATTTCAGACAATTTTCTTTTAGTTTTTACATTCTTTTACAATTTTTAAAAATTTTTTAATAGTTTCTAATAATTTTTCAAAAAAAAATTAACAGTTTTGAATAATTTTTAGAATATTATTGAAAATTTCGACGATTTTTTAAAGATATTTTTCATTTTTCTTAAAGATTTACATAATTTTTAGATAATTTTTAAAAAATTTTAATAATTTCAAACAATTCTTGAAAATTTTTAACTATTTTTGTAAATTTAAGCAATTTTTAACGATTTTTTAAATTTATTTTTAAATATTTCAAACAATTTTATTAAATTTTACATTATTTTTAAAGATTTTTACAAAATTCTAACAATTTTAGACAATTTTCTTTTAATTTCTAATAAAATTTAAACGATTTTTCTAAGATATTGGCATTTTCTTACAAATTAAAGCAATTAACTGTCAAAAATTTTCACCAAATTCAAAATTTTCTTTAATTTTTTTAGTAATAATTTTAAAAAATCTGACTTTTTTAATTAAAAATAGAATGTTTTAGGTTTCATTTGATATAAAAATCATTTCTTAATCTTTAAAAATAAAGTCTGGGTGATTTTTTAAAGTTGGTCTAATTTTTTCCGAAAGTTAGGTTAGAAACGTCAAAAATTTTTACAAACTTTAAAATGTTTTTTAATTTTTTTGGTTAAATTTAGAACAAAACGGTCTTTTTAAATTAAAACTAGAATGTTTTTAGTTTCATTTGACATAAAAATCATTTCTTAATCTTAATAAATAAAGTCTAGGCGATTTTTTAAAGTTGGTCTAATTTCTTCTAAAAGTTAGGTTAGAAACGACAAAAATTTTTATAAACTTTGGATTTTTTTTTAATTTTTTGGTAAAATTCACAACAAAACGGTCTTTTTTAATTAAAACTAGAACGTTTTAAGTTTCATTTAGAAAAAAAATCAAATCAAAGTCTTTAAAAATCAATTTTTGGCGAATTTTTAAAGTTGATCATTTTTTTAAAGTTAGGTTAGAAACGTCAAAAATTTTTCTCCAACTTTGAAATTTTTTTTAATTTTTTTGGTTAAATTTAGAACAAAACGGTCTTTTTAAATTAAAACTAGAATATTTTTAGTTTCATTTAGAAAAAAAATCAGATCAAAATCTTTAAAATTCGACTTTTTATGATTTTTTTTTAAATCATAAAAAGTAATTTTCTAACCTAAAAAATTTTTTCCAACTTTGAAAATTTTTTTAATTTTTTTGGTAAAATTTAGAACAAAACGATCTTTTTAGTTAAAACTAGAATGTTTTAAGTTTCATTTAGAAGAAAAAATCAAATCAAAATATTTAAAATTCAATTTTTCATGAATTTTTTAAAAAATGATTAATTTTCTAACCTATTAAAATTTTTTCCAACTTTGAAAATTTTTTTAATTTTTTTGGCAACATTTAGAATAAAACGGTCTTTTTTAATTAAAACTAGAATGTTTTAAGTTTCATTTAGAAAAAAAATCAAATCAAAATATTAAAAATTCAATGTTTTATGAATTTTTTAAAAAGTGATTAATTTTCTAACCTATTAAAATTTTTACCAACTTTGAAAATTTTTTTAATTTTTTTGACAACACTTGGAATAAAACGGTCTTTTTTAATTAAAACTAGAATACTTTAAGTTTCATTTAGAAGAAAAATCAAATCAAAATCTTAAAAAATGAATTTTTGATGAATTTTTAAAGTTGATCGTTCTTTTTTTAAATTAGGTTAGAATTTCTTGTCTATTATTTAATCTTGTCTATTATTTAAAGCAATAAGAAATTGTTTTTGATTTCTATTCGTGTAATAAACTAGACTACAAGGATACACGTATGATAATCTTAAACAAGGACGTGCAAACCGTCGTTTTTAAAGAGAGATAGAAACTGTGTATAAAAGGAAGCACTCCGGCTGTGTAAATTTAGTTTAATCTTTGAACTGCTGTGTTGATCGTTTAATACGAGTAAAATCTGGTCGAAATGCTGAAAAACGTCGACATTAAATACACTCAGGTGAGATGAGATTAAATTAAACGTATTTTTCGTAGTAATCTAACAAATGTTGATAGGTTATGTCTAATGTAGGTTAAAATTAAATTAATTTTTAAAAATTCATAACTAAAAAACTAATTGTTTTTAAGACTTGAAATTTTATCAGGATTTAGATTGATACTTAATCTTTACTTTCACCAAAAATAAATTTCCTACGATTTTTAGTTTTTTCCTCAGACGTGAAATTCTAACCTAACTTATTGAACGTGTTTATTAAAATTTGTTAATTTTTAAAAATTCATATCTAAAAAACTAATTGTTTTTAAGGCTCGAAATTTTATGAGGATTTAGATTGAAACTTAATCTTTATTTTTACCAAATATGAATTCTCTACGACTTTTAGTTTTTTCCTCAGACATGAAATTCTAACCTAACTTAATTAACATGTCGATTAAAATTTTTCAATTTTTAAAAATTCATATCTCAAAAAGTAATTGTTTTAAAGACTTGAAATTTTATGATGATTTAGTATGAAACTTAATCTTTAGTTTTACCAAAGATGAATTTCCTACAACTTTTAATTTTTCCCTCAGAAGAGAAAATGTAACTTAATGTCCTCAATTGAAATTTTTAAACATTCTAAAAATTCGGCTGCGTTCTAAAATCAAAATTAGTGCAAAAATAGACGCAAAATACGTTAGTTGTTAAAACAATTAATTAACTAATAAAAAATAATTTTATTTTTTTTACAGTTATTCATTAATAATGAATTCGTTGATTCGAAAAGTGGAAAAAAATTCGCTACAATAAATCCAACTAATGGCAAAAAAATCATTGATGTTTCGGAAGCTGATAAGGTAATTAAAAAAACATGTTTTATAGCGTACAATAAATTTAATTTTATTAAATAATATTCCAGCTTGATGTAGATTTAGCGGTAAAAGCCGCAAGAAAAGCCTTCGAAAGAAACTCCGAATGGAGGCAAACTGATGCATCGAAAAGAGGACTTTTACTTCAAAAGGTAAACGTAAAAACCTTATTTTTCAACTAAAACTAACTAACAATAAGTGATTTAAGTAAATGTTTTCCCGTTTTAACTTTGTTAAGTAATAGATTCTTAAATAAACAATTCCAGTGTCATTTTTGTTAAGCACTTTGAATTGAAACTTAAACTAAGTAATGTTAGGTTAACACTCTTTAAATTTTTTTAGCTTGCTTCTCTTCTGGAAAGAGATATCGAATATTTAGCCGACTTGGAAACTTTGGATAATGGAAAACCAGTTTCAGATTCAATCCTTGATGTTAATTACGCCATAGATACTTTGAGATACTACGCTGGAATGGCTGATAAAATAAGTGGAAAACACATTCCATCCGGTAAATAATTAAAACTCACTCTTCATAGAGTCTTGAATTTTTAAAAATTCGTCAAAAATTCATTTCTAAAGATTTCGATTTGATTCTTTTTCTAAATGAAACTTAAAACATTCTAGTTTTAATTAAAAAAGACCGTTCTATTCTAAATATTATCAAAAAAATTAAAAAAATTTTCAAAGTTGGTAAAAATTTTTATAGGTTAGAAAATCAATCATTTCTAAAAAAATTCATAAAAAATTGAATTTTTAATATTTTGATTTGATTCTTTTTCTAAATGAAACTTAAAACATTCTAGTTTTATTTAAAAAAGACCGTTTTATTCTAAATATTATCAAAAAAATTGAAAAAATTTTCAAAGTTGGTAAAAATTCTTTAGGTTAGAAAATTAATCATTTTTAAAAAAATTCATAAAAAATTGAATTTTAAAGATTTTGATTAGATTTTTTTTCCAAATAAAACTTAAAACATTCTAGTTTGATATAAAAAAGACCGTTTTGTTCTAAATGTTGTCAAAAAAATTAAAAAAATTTTCAAAGTTGACTAAAATTTTAATAGGTTAGAAAATTAATCATTTTTTAAAAAATTCTTAAAAAATTGAATTTTAAATATTTTGATTTGATTTTTTTCTAAATGAAACTTAAAACATTCTAGTTTTAACTAAAAAAGACCGTTTTATTCTAAATGTTGTCAAAAAAATTAAAAAAATTTTCAAAGTTGGTAAAAATTTTTATAGGTTAGAAAATTAATCATTTTTTAAAAAATTCATAAAAAATTAAATTTTAAAGATTTTGATCTGATTTTTTTTCTAAATGAAACTAAGAACATTCTAGTTTTAACTAAAAAAGACCGTTTTATTCTAAATATTGTCAAAAAAATTAAAAAAATTTTCAAAGTTGGTAAAAATTTTTATAGGTTAGAAAATTAATCATTTTTTTAAAAATTCATAAAAAATTAAATTTTAAATATTTTGATTTGATTTTTTTTCTGAATGAAACTTAAAACATTCTAGTTTAATATAAAAAAGACCGTTTTATCCTAAATGTTGTCAAAAAAATTAAAAAAATTTTCAAAGTTGGTAAAAATTTTTATAGGTTAGAAAATTAATCATTTTTTTAAAAATTCATAAAAAATTGAATTTTAAATATTTTGATTTGATTTCTTTTCTAAATGAAACTTAAAACATTCTAATTTTCATTAAAAAAGACCATTTTATTCTAAATGTTGTCAAAAAAATTTTAAAAATGTTCAAAGTTGATAAAAATTTTAATAGGTTAGAAAATCAATCATTTTTTAAAAAAATCATAAAAAATTGAATTTTAAATATTTTGATTTGATTTCTTTTCTAAATGAAACTTAAAACATTCTAGTTTTAACTAAAAAAGACCGTTTTATTCTAAATGTTGTCAAAAAAATTAAAAAAATTTTCAAAGTTGGAAAAAATTTTTGACACTTCTAACCTAACTTTAAAAAAACGATCAACTTTAAAAATTCATCAAAAATTCATTTTTAAAGATTTTGATTTGATTTCTTTTCTAAATGAAACCTAAAACATTCTAGTTTTATTTAAAAAAGACCGTTTTATCCTAAATGTTGTCAAAAAAATTAGAAAAATTTTCAAAGTTGGTAAAAAATTTTATAGGTTAGAAAATCAATCATTTTTTAAGAAATTCATAAAAAATTGAATTTTTAATATTTTGATTTGATTTATATTCTAAATGAAACTTAAAACATTCTAGTTTTAATTTAAAAAGACCGTTTTGTTCTAAATGTTGTCAAAAAAATTAAAAAAATTTTCAAAGTTGGAAAAAATTTTTGACACTTCTAACCTAACTTTAAAAAAACGATCAACTTTAAAAATTCATCAAAAATTCATTTTTAAAGATTTTGATTTGATTTTTTTTCTAAATGAAACTTAAAACATTCTAATTTTAATTAAAAAAGACCGTTTTCTTCCAAGTGTTGTCAAAAAAATTAAAAAAATTTTCAAAGTTCGTAAAAATTTTAATAGGTTAGAAAATTAATCATTTTTTAAAAAAATCATAAAAAATTGAATTTTTAATATTTTGATTTGATTTCTTTTCTAAATGAAACTTAAAACATTCTAGTTTTAATTAAAAAAGACCGTTTTATTCTAAATGTTGTCAAAAAAATTAAAAAAATTTTCAAAGTTGGTAAAAATTTTTATAGGTTAGAAAATTAATCATTTTTTAAAAAATTCATAAGAAATTGAATTTTAAAGATTTTGATTTCATTTCTTTTCTAAATGAAACTTAAAACATTCTAGTTTTAATTAAAAAAGACCGCTTTATTCTAAATATTGTCAAAAAAATTAAAATAATTTTCAAAGTTGGTAAAAATTTTTATAGGTTAGAAAATTAATCATTTTTTAAAAAATTCATAAAAAATTGAATTTTAAATATTTTGATTTGATTCTTTTTCTAAATGAAACTGAAAACATTCTAGTTTTAATTAAAAAAGACCGTTTTATTCTAAATATTGTCAAAAAAATTAAAAAAATTTTCAAAGTTGGTAAAAAATTTTTTAGGTTAGAAAATTAATCATTTTTTAAAAATTCATAAAAAATTGATTTTTAAGGATTTTGCTTTGATTTTTTTTCTAGATGAAACTTAAGACATTCTAGTTTAATATAAAAAAGACCGTTTTATTCTAAATGTTGTCAAAAAAATTAAAAAAATTTTTAAAGTTGGTAAAAAAATTTTTACACTTCTAACCTAACTTTAAAAAAATGATCAATTTTAAAAATTCACCAAAAATTGATTTTTAAATATTTTGATTTGATTTTTTCTCTAAATGAAACTAAAAACATTCTAGTTTTATATAAAAAGGATCGTTTTCTTCTAATTTTTATCAAAAAATTTAAAAAAATGTTCAAAGACATTCATGTTTTTTAACCTAACTTAGCAAAATTTTCACCAAGTTTAAAAAATCGTCTAAAATTTATTTATGAAAATTTTTAAAAATACTTTTGGGAAAATGTAAATTAAAATGTCTAGTTTTTATTTAACTAATCAAATCTTTCCTAATTTTTATTAAAAAATTTAAAAAAAATTTCAAAGACATTCATGTTTTTTAACCTAATTTGGAAAATTTTTCACCAAGTTTAAAAAATCCCCTAAAATCTATTTATGAAAATTTTTTAAAATACTTTTGGAAAAATGTAAATTAAAATGTCTAGTTTCTATTTAACTAATCAAATTTTTCCCAATTTTTATTAAAAAATTTAAAAAAATTTTCAAACACATTCATGTTTTTTAACCTAACTTGGAAAATTTTTCACCAAGTTTAAAAAATCCCCTAAAATTTATTTATGAAAATTTTTAAAAATACTTTTGGGAAAATGTAAATTAAAATGTCTAGTTTTTATTTAACTAATCAAATTTTTCCTAATTTTTATTAAAAAATTTAAAAAAATTTTCAAAGACATTCATGTTTTTTAACCTCATTTAGAAAATTTTTCACCAAGTTTAAAAAATCCCCTAAAATTTATTTATGAAAATTTTTAAAAATACTTTTGGGAAAATGTAAATTAAAATGTCTAGTTTCTATTTAATTAATCAAATTTTTCCTAATTTTTATTAAAAAATTTAAAAAAAATTTCAAACACATTCATGTTTTTTAACCTAACTTGGAAAATTTTTCACCAAGTTTAAAAAATCCCCTAAAATTTATTTATGAAAATTTTTAAAAATACTTTTGGAAAAATGTAAATTAAAATGTCTAGTTTTTATTTAACTAATCAAATTTTTCCTAATTTTTATTAAAAAATTTAAAAAAAATTTCAAACACATTCATGTTTTTTAACCCAACTTGGAAAATTTTTCACCAAGTTTAAAAAATCCCCTAAAATTTATTTATGAAAATTTTTTAAAATAATTTTGGGAAAATGTAAATTAAAATGTCTAGTTTTTATTTAACTAATCAAATTTTTCCCAATTTTTATTAAAAAATTAAAAAAAAATTTCAAAGACATTCATGTTTTTTAACCTAATTTGGAAAATTTTTCACCAAGTTTAAAAATTCATCAAAAATTCATTTTTAAACATTTTGATTTGATTTTTTTTCTAAATGAAACTTAAAACATTCTAGTTTTAATTAAAAAAGACCGTTTTATTCTAAATGTTGTCAAAAAAATTAAAAAAATTTTCAAAGTTGACAAAAAATTTTTTAGGTTAAAAAAATCAATCATTTTTAAAAATTCATATCTCAAAAACTAATTATTTTAAAGACTTGAAATTTTATGTGAGTTTAGATTAAAACTTAATCTTTTTTTTTGAAGATTATGGTTTCTTTACTGTAACAAGATTAGAACCCGTTGGTGTAGTTGGTCAAATCATCCCTTGGAACTATCCAATTTTAATGTTGGCTTGGAAATGGGGCCCAGCTTTAGCCGCTGGTTGCACAATAGTTTTAAAACCATCCGAATTAACCCCATTAACCGCTTTGTACGTCGCTCAATTATCCAAAGAAGCCGGTTTTCCACCCGGAGTCATCAACGTCGTTCCTGGCTATGGACCCATTGCTGGAGCTGCGATTACTTTACATCCGGATATCAATAAAGTCGCTTTCACCGGATCCGTTGAGGTAATTTTTAAAATTATAGAAAATAATAACAAAAAAAAAGAATCCTTGAAGAATTACGGTTGCGTGTTATTGGATACTTTTGAGATAATGTTTCGTGAGATTGGATTCGTTTATAATTTGTGGTTTGTGTCCTCGATTACACATAATATCAAACAGTTTTTGGTTTCATAACTCTCAATTGAATTGTTGCGTATTAAATTCTTAAAATGATAAAATTTCAGATGTGTTATAACTGGTTAAAACCTCAAAAATGAATTTTTCCACTTTACCTTTAAATAATTCAAAAATTAAAATAAATAGAAAAAATTTTTTCAAATAAAATTTATACCTTTTTTAATTATAAACATTTTTTATTTAAAACATTTTTTTCAATTTTTAAAATTAAGGAAATTATAACCCAAAAACTAGTTATAACCTCAAAAATGAATTTTTCAACTTTACCTTTAAATAATTCAAAAACCAAAATAGATAGAAAAAATTTTTTCAAATAAAATTTATACCTTTTTTAATTATAAACATTTTTTATTTAAAACATTTATTTCAATTTTTAAAATTAAGGAAATTATAACCCAAAAACTAGTTATAACCTCAAAAATGAATTTTTCAACTTTACCTTTAAATAATTCAAAAACTAAAATAAATAGAAAAAAAATTTTCAAATAAAATTTATACCTTTTTTAATTATAAACATTTTTTATTTAAAACATTTTTTTCAATTTTTAATATTAAGAATGGTATAACGCAAAAACCAATTATAACCTAAAAATGAATTTTTTAACTTTACCTTTAAATAATTCAAAAATTAAAATAAATAGAGAAAAAATTTTCAAATAAAATTTATACCTTTTTTAATTATAAACAATTTTTATTTAAAACATCTTTTTCAATTTTTAAAATTAAGGAAATTATAACCCAAAAACTAGGTATAACCTCAAAAATAAATTTTTCAACTTTACCTTTAAATAATTCAAAAATTAAAATAAATAGAAAAAAATTTTTCAAATAAAATTTATACCTTTTTTAATTATAAACATTTTTTATTTAAAACATTTTTTTCAATTTTTAAAATTAAGGAAATTATAACCCAAAAACTAGTTATAACCTCAAAAATGAATTTTTCAACTTTACCTTTAAATAATTCAAAAATTAAAATAAATAGAGAAAAATTTTTCAAATAAAATTTATACCTTTTTTAATTATAAACATTTTTTATTTAAAACATTTTTTTCAATTTTTAAAATTAAGGAAATTATAACCCAAAAACTAGTTATAACCTCAAAAATGAATTTTTCAACTTTACCTTTAAATAATTCAAAAATTAAAATAAATAGAAAAAATTTTTTCAAATAAAATTTATACCTTTTTTAATTATAAACATTTTTTATTTAAAACATTTTTTTCAATTTTTAAAATTAAGGAAATTATAACCCAAAAACTAGTTATAACCTCAAAAATGAATTTTTCAACTTTACCTTTAAATAATTCAAAAATTAAAATAAATAGAAAAAATTTTTTCAAATAAAATTTATACCTTTTTTAATTATAAACATTTTTTATTTAAAACATTTTTTTCAATTTTTAAAATTAAGGAAATTATAACCCAAAAACTAGTTATAACCTCAAAAATGAATTTTTCAACTTTACCTTTAAATAATTCAAAAATTAAAATAAATAGAGAAAATTTTTTCAAATAAAATTTATACCTTTTTTAATTATAAACATTTTTTATTTAAAACATTTTTTTCAATTTTTAATATTAAAGAAATTATAACCCAAAAACTAGTTATAACCTCAAAAATGAATTTTTCAACTTTACCTTTAAATAATTCAAAAATTAAAATAAATAGAGAAAAATTTTTCAAATAAAATTTATACCTTTTTTAATTATAAACATTTTTTATTTAAAACATTTTTTTCAATTTTTAAAATTAAGGAAATTATAACCCAAAAACTAGTTATAACCTCAAAAATGAATTTTTCAACTTTACCTTTAAATAATTCAAAAATTAAAATAAATAGAGAAAAATTTTTCAAATAAAATTTATACCTTTTTTAATTATAAATATTTTTTATTTAAAACATTTTTTTCAATTTTTAAAATTAAGGAAATTATAACCCAAAAACTAGTTATAACCTCAAAAATGAATTTTTCAACTTTACCTTTAAATAATTCAAAAATTAAAATAAATAGAAAAAATTTTTTCAAATAAAATTTATACCTTTTTTAATTATAAACAATTTTTATTTAAAACATTTTTTTCAATTTTTAAAATTAAGGAAATTATAACCCAAGAACTAGTTATAACCTCAAAAATGAATTTTTCAACTTTACCTTTAAATAATTCAAAAATTAAAATAAATAGAGAAAATTTTTTCAAATAAAATTTATACCTTTTTTAATTATAAATATTTTTTATTTAAAACATTTTTTTCAATTTTTAATATTAAGGAAATTATAACCCAAAAACTAGTTATAACCTCAAAAATGAATTTTTCAACTTTACCTTTAAATAATTCAAAAATTAAAATAAATAGAAAAAATTTTTTCAAATTAAATTTATACTTTTTTTAACTATAAACATTTTTTATTTAAAACATTTTTTTCAATTTTTAAAATTAAGGAAATTATAGCCCAAAAACTAGTTATAACCTCAAAAATGAATTTTTCAACTTTACCTTTTAAATAATTCAAAAATTAAAATAAATAGAGAAAAATTTTTAAATAAAAATTATGCCTTTTTTAATTATAAACATTTTTTATTTAAAACATTTTTTTCAATTTTTAATATTAAGGAAATTATAACCCAAAAACTAGTTATAACCTCAAAAATGAATTTTTCAACTTTACCTTTAAATAATTCAAAAATTAAAATAAATAGAGAAAAAATTTTCAAATAAAATTTACACCTTTTTTAATTATAAACATTTTTTATTTAAAACATTTTTTTCAATTTTTAAAATTAAGGAAATTATAACCCAAAAACTAGTTATAACCTCAAAAATGAATTTTTCAACTTTACCTTTAAATAATTCAATAATTAAAATAAATAGAAAAAATTTTTTCAAATAAAATTTATACCTTTTTTAATTATAAACATTTTTTATTTAAAACATTTTTTTCAATTTTCGATATTAAAAGAATTATAACCTAAAAATAAGTTATAACCTCAAAAATGAATTTTTCAACTTTACCTTTAAATAATTCAAAAATTAAAATAAATAGAGAAAAATTTTTCAAATAAAATTTATACCTTTTTTAATTATAAATATTTTTTATTTAAAACATTTTTTTCAATTTTTAAAATTAAGGAAATTATAACCCAAAAACTAGTTATAACCTCAAAAATTAATTTTTCAACTTTACCTTTAAATAAGTCAAAAACCAAAATAGATAGAAAAAAATTTTTCAAATAAAAATTATGCGTTTTTTAAGTATGAACATTTTTTATTATAAAGATTTTTTTCAATTTTCGGTATTAAGGAAGCTACAGTCAAAAAAGTTGGTAAAAAAATTTTTTAGGTTAAAATTTTAATCTTAATTTTTTTTTCTTGTTTTAGATTGGAAGATTAGTGATGGAAAACGCAGCTAAATCGAATTTAAAACGAGTCTCTTTAGAACTAGGCGGAAAAAGTCCTTTAATAATTTGCAACGATGCAGACAGTAAGTTTTAACTCATCGTACATCCATTAAAATCGTTTTAAACCTTCTAATTTATTAATTTTTACATTTTTAATGATAGTTGATGAAGCTGTCGAAATCTCCCACAACGCTATATTCGCAAACCACGGACAAAATTGTTGCGCCGGCTCTAGAACCTTCGTCCAAGCGAAAATCTACGACGAATTCGTTAAAAAAGCCGTCGAAAAAGCCAATCAAAGAAAGTTAGGGGATCCTTTTAACGATGGCATTCAACAAGGTCCACAAATCGACGAGAAAATGTTCAATAAAGTTTTACGTTTAATAAATAGTGGTAAAACCGAAGGAGCTAAATGTCTCACCGGAGGAGAACGTTGGGGAACCGAAGGATATTTTGTCCAACCGACAGTTTTTACCGATGTTAAAGATGATATGACTATTGCTAAAGAAGAAGTAAAAAAATTATTTTTAATCATTTATTTATTTAAATTTAACAAAGTAATTGAATGAATTTTATTTTTAGATCTTCGGTCCGGTTCAAAGTATTCTTAAATTTGAGAGTATCGAAGAAGTGATCGAACGTGCTAATAATACCCAATACGGATTAGCTTCGGGGATTGTTACGAAAGATATAAACGTAGCATTTACCTTTGCTAAAGCTATTGAAGCCGGATCGGTTTGGTAATTTTATTTATTCGATTTTTTTAACACTTTATTCTTCTTTATGACTTTCTTCTTTTATATTATAATAATTCTCATAAACATACGTCCCAACAACAGTTAAAACCGTAGCGATAAACCCGGTTTTAAACCCGGTAAAGAAAGTTCGGTTAAATCTTGTCTTTTCACTTCCGAAATTCTTAACCGAATACCTCCAAACTTCATTTCTCAACCAAGGATCGCACAATCCTTGCGCTTGAAGCGCTTGTTGAGTTTTACACAAAAGCGGAACATCCTCCACTTTGTATATTTTATAATCGGGAACTTCATACGGTTCTTCGTCATGTCCCATTCTTATTCAATTTAATTTTACACTTTTAAATTATATTTTGAAAGCTGTCAACGTATTTTTAATGAATTTTATTGTTAATAATGCTTACTTAATTTTTTTTTTTTTAATTTAGGATAAATTGTTACGATGCCGTTGTTCCGCAAGCTCCATTCGGAGGATTTAAACAATCCGGAATGGGAAGAGAATTGTAAGTTTTATTCAAAAACCTTTATTTTAATAAATAAAAAACATATTTTTTAAAATTTTAGGGGAGAAGATTCCATTAAAGAATATACGGAAATGAAAACGATCACGATGAAGATTACCGATGTTAAATAATTTTAAAATGATAACATTTTATGTTATTCCACATATTTTAAATAAACATTTATATTTGCATTCATCCGTTTTATTTATTTTTTCCATTTCTTTATTTATTTACGAATAAATTAACTTAATTAAACGTTAAAAGTCCTTATTTAATGAATTTTTTAGGTTATGTTTGTTGAAATTTAAGGTCGATATTTAAAAACGTAGATATTCTTTTTACCGACTTTACTACCAACATAAATTTATCTTCTTTAAAATATATTAAATTTTTTTTTTATAAAACTTTACTTTTTAAATTATAAAACTTTTAATAATTTAAAATTAATTAAAAATTATCGTTTTTTTTAATAAAATTTAATTAAAACGTTATTTTTTAAATAAATTAGATTTTTATTTAAAAGAATTCATAAAAAAATAAATAAAATAACCCCATCTATGAAAGTTTTTATAAATTATAAATTCAATTTTAAATTAATTTTTTAATTTTTATTTATTAAATATTAATTTGAATAAAATAACTTTATTAAATTTGATAAATATTCATTTTTATTTGATTAAATCTCATTAAATTATTGTCAATGTTGAAAATTAATGTTTTAACTGTCATAAATTTGGTTTGAAACTCGGCTATGAAAATTGATTTTTTAATTATTTATCTAATTTATTCTATAAAAAAAAAAAACTCATAATAAAACTTTAAATTTATATTAATAAAAAAAAAATTAACTTCTTTTATAAGATATATTAACAAATCACTCTACAATTTCAAATTTTTTAATTAATCCGACGGAATACCTAATTCTTCATCGGTCCATTTACTAGCATCCGGATATTCAAATTCACCCTTAAAAAAATAAAAATAACTTTGATGTTTATGTATATAAGTAAAGCGAGCAGTTATTTTACCGTTACGTGTCCCGGTTCGGTCCAAAGATGCCACAAAATCCACCACCAGGCAAATCCCATAATACCCTGGGAGCAATTAAGTAATACTTTATCGACTTTGGTGTTTACAGTACGATAATACCAGCTAAAAATGTAAAAATTCATTAATTAAGGGTTATATAACCTTAATTATAGGTATTTTAAGTCACTTAAATGCTTTAACTTACTGATGATGACCATGTCTAACGGTTTGTTTGAAATTTCCCGGTGCGGAAACTAATAATTTTGATGTTTTAAGGATCTGTGCCCCTCGAGAGGCGATCATTTTGATGGAAAAAGCCCCAAAATTAAATTTTAACCTTAAATTTTGATAGCTGTCAAGAATGAAGTGAAATCATTGCCATATGTAAAAAAATAAAAATTAAATTATCCTTTTTAATGTAAATATTAACTTTTATACTAGTTTAAATTTATATTTGGTATTTACTAAGTTTAAAATCATCAAAATTCTTTAATTTAAATAAATTCAATGAAATTTCAATGTAATTAATTTAAAAATTAATTTTTTACTCTTACTGATATAAGGTTGGTACCCCTACATGTCAAAACTAAACCGGGAGTGATTACCTTAAATAGAAAATTGCAATTTTCTCATAAAAAAACACCCGAAAATGTCGCAAATTTCAGCTACCGAGGCTCCAAACATGCAACAAATCGATCTTATGTCGCTTTCCATCCAACAATTACAAACCTTAAAGTCTCAATTAGATGCGGTAAATTCCTAACCTCAAAATTTAACCAAAAAATTTCATTAAAACGAGACTAATTTTTCTTTATTTTAAGGAAATTAACTTCTTTACTGAATCCATAGGACAGTTAAAAACAACACTTAATAAGTTTCACACTTCTAAGGAATGTTTAGATACGATAAATCCAAATATGAATGATCGTAATGTCCTGGTTCCGTTAACAAGCTCGGTATCCTTTTTTTTTTAAAGATATTGAATTGATTTTAATAAATTGAGGTGTTATTTCTTAATAAAGTTGTTTAGTTGTATGTTCCGGGGAAATTAGTTAATTGCGAGGAGGTTATGATTGATATCGGGACGAGATATTACGTTAAAATGGTACATAACCTCAAAAAAAGAATTAAAATATAAATAAATCTTTTTTATATGTGTTATTTTGTTTGTATTTTTTTTTAATTTAAATTTTTTTAGGGAAGCGATCAAGCTACGGATTATTTCGTTAGAAAAATTGATTTTGTTACGAAACAAAACGGAAAGATCCAACAGCTTTCGAAAGAAAAACAAGCTATAAGACAAGCGATCTTGGAAGTGTTAGAAATTAAGTTACAAGCACAAAGAGCATCTTAATTTAAGATATATAATGTTTTTTAACTTATCGTCTTTATTTTTTGTCCGGAATTTGCTAATTTTTTACTTCTTAGTTCTCCGATAAACAAATATGAAATTTTTATGAAAGTTTTTAATGAATTAAAACGAATGTAATGATTCAAATTAATGATTAAAAGGATTAAAAAGGAAAAAAATTAGGCGTTTATATAAGAAATAATTTTATTATTTTATTACGCTTTTTAGTTCTATTTACATTGAAATTTCTTAAAGTTAACATTAAATTACTTCGAATTTAACATTAGTGCGTCTTTTTCTTAATAATAATTTTTGATTGGTTTCATTAATAAAGTTGTGCATTTAATTATTTGGTGTTTTATTATGAAAAATTGAATTTTTAGGTTATAATCAAATTTTAACCTATAACTTGCTTAATAATAAAAATTCAAAAAAATGTTTAGAATAAATAATGTTTAGAATAAAATAAGCTATAATTTTTATCTAAACAATTTTTTTCTATTTAATTTAGTTTTTGATTTATTTGAAATTAAAGTTGAAATTTTGACATTTTAGGTTATAATTAAATTTTAACCCATAACTCCCTTAATATTAAAAATTGAAAGAAATGTTTGTAATAAATAATATTTAGAATAAAATAAGCTATAATTTTTATCTAAACAATTTTTTTCTATTTAATTTGGTTTTTGATTTATTTGAAATTAAAGTTGAAATTTTGACATTTTAGGTTATAATTAGATTTTAAGTCATAACTCCCTTAATATTAAAAATTGAAAGAAATGTTTTAAATAAAAATTGTTTATAATTAAAAAAGGTATAAATTTTATTTGAAAAATTTTTCTCTATTTATTTTAATTTTTGAATTATTTAAAGGTAAAGTTGAAAAATTCATTTTTGAGGTTATAACTAGTTTTTAGGTTATAATTTCCTTAATTTTAAAAATTGAAAAAAATGTTTTAAATAAAAAATGTTTATAATTAAAAAAGGTATAAATTTTATTTGAAAATTTTTTTTCTATCTATTTTAGTTTTTGAATTATTTAAAGGTAAAATTGAAAAATTCATTTTTGAGGTTATAACTAGTTTTTGGGTTATAAGTTCCTTAATTTTAAAAATTGAAAAAAATGTTTTAAATAAAAAATGTTTATAATTAAAAAAGGTATAAATTTTATTTGAAAAATTTTTCTCTATTTATTTTAATTTTTGAATTATTTAAAGGTAAAGTTGAAAAATTCATTTTTGAGGTTATAACTAGTTTTTGGGTTATAATTTCCTTAATTTTAAAAATTGAAAAAAATGTTTTAAATAAAAAATGTTTATAATTAAAAAAGGTATAAATTTTATTTGAAAAATTTTTCTCTATTTATTTTAATTTTTGAATTATTTAAAGGTAAAGTTGAAAAATTCATTTTTGAGGTTATAACTAGTTTTTGGGTTATAATTTCCTTAATTTTAAAAATTGAAAAAAATATTTTAAATAAAAAATGTTTATAATTAAAAAAGGTATAAATTTTATTTGAAAAATTTTTCTCTATTTATTTTAATTTTTGAATTATTTAAAGGTAAAGTTGAAAAATTCATTTTTGAGGTTATAACTAGTTTTTGGGTTATAATTTCCTTAATTTTAAAAATTGAAAAAAATGTTTTAAATAAAAATTGTTTATAATTAAAAAAGGTATAAATTTTATTTGAAAAATTTTTCTCTATTTATTTTAATTTTTGAATTATTTAAAGGTAAAGTTGAAAAATTCATTTTTGAGGTTATAACTAGTTTCTGGGTTATAATTTCCTTAATTTTAAAAATTGAAAAAAATGTTTTAATTAAAAAATGTTTATAATTAAAAAAGGTATAAATTTTATTTGAAAAATTTTTCTCTATTTATTTTAATTTTTGAATTATTTAATGGTAAAGTTGAAAAATTCATTTTTGAGGTTATAACTAGTTTTTGGGTTATAATTTCCTTAATTTTAAAAATTGAAAAAAATGTTTTAAATAAAAAATGTTTATAATTAAAAAAGGTATAAATTTTATTTGAAAAATTTTTCTCTATTTATTTTAATTTTTGAATTATTTAAAGGTAAATTTGAAAAATTCATTTTTGAGGTTATAACTAGTTTTTGGGTTATAATTTCCTTAATTTTAAAAATTGAAAAAAATGTTTTAAATAAAAATTGTTTATAATTAAAAAAGGTATAAATTTTATTTGAAAATTTTTTCTCTATTTATTTTAATTTTTGAATTATTTAAAGGTAAAGTTGAAAAATTCATTTTTGAGGTTATAACTAGTTTTTGGGTTATAAGTTCCTTAATTTTAAAAATTGAAAAAAATGTTTTAAATAAAAAATGTTTATAATTAAAAGGGGTATAAATTTTATTTGAAAAATTTTTCTCTATTTATTTTAATTTTTGAATTATTTAAAGGTAAAGTTGAAAAATTCATTTTTGAGGTTAAATTCGTTTTTGTGTTATACCATCCTTAATATTAAAAATTGAAAAAAATGTTTTAAATAAAAATTGTTTATAATTAAAAAAGGTATAAATTTTATTTGAAAATGTTTTTTCTATCTAATTTAGTTTTTGAATTATTTGGAATTAAAGTTGAAAATTTGACCTTTGAGGTTGTAATCAAATTTTAACTTATACCTCCCTTAATATTAAAAATTAAAAAAAATGTTTATAATAAATAATGTTTATACTTAAAAAAAATATAAATTTTATTTGAAAAATTTTTTTCTATCTATTTTAGTTCTTGAATTATTTGAAATTAAAGTTGAAAAATTTACATTTTAATTAATATTATTTAATTTGACATTAAGTCGGTAAAGTAGAAATTTTTTTTATTAACCGGTTGGCACCCAAGTCGCGTACGGTTTCAATTTCGCGTCCCGTTTTTTTACAATTTTAACCGGGAAAAAACCTTTTTTGCGGTTATAATTTACTCGTGTTAGTTAATTAATCATTCGATTGACGTGTTTTTAATAGTGATTTATTCTAAAAGAGGTTTTAAGATGTAATTCCGAGTAAAAATAAGTTTGCCCGTTTGACGCGGATTCAAGATGGCCGGCGAAGGTTTTCTTAAGGTGCGTACACAAATGGAGTAATTTTTAAGTTGCGTTTACACTTGGAGATATATTTTTTTTTGTTGGTTTATTATTATTTTAATGTTTTTTTTTTTAATTTTAATAGGCGAGGGGTTGAAAAAATGACATCTTTCCGGTAAGTTTGTATTAATTTTAGATTTTTATATGAATTTTTATAAAGATTTTATTTAATAAAAGATATGTATATACTTTTAACAATTACTATAGGTAATTATATTATGAGATTATGGTTTAAATATTGAAAATAAATCAATAATGATCTAATTTAGACCTAAAAATTATTTAATTTAGATAATAATACTAATTTGAAACGTAAATAATTACGTTATTAATTTGGTATACCTCTCAATTTACTATTTACAATCACATTAGGTTAGTATAATGAGTTAATATCAATATTTAGAATATACTTTAACCAACAGCCCATTTTTTTTTCTTTATCATTATTAAATAATGTCGTGAAATAATTTCATAATTAGATATTTATTTTATACCGACGAGAGAAAACGAAAATGAAATTTTTTCGCGTTTTGTTTTGTGTTTGAAAGCACGACGTGAAATTTTCATGAAAACACAACCAAGCTGATGCTGATGTACATCAAGTTTGTGAATGCTCCGTCTGAAAAATACAATAGATGGAAACTGAAGCTGAAGCTAAAGCTGGCTTTTTTAAAGTTTTTTTATCTGTTTTATTTATTTTATTTACCTTTATACGTGTTTCCTTTAGAGGAATAAGCCGGTTTGATCGTGTATTCGTCCGTTTCGACGGCGAATTCGTAAGTTGCGTTAAATCCATTGGCGTCCAATCGATCGTTCGATTGGAAAGTCACCCGGAAGAAGTTTCTGTCGGATTTTATGTTGAATTCGCTTAATTGGCCGCAATGACGCGGGTACAAACGGTCTCTTGTGATGAAATTTGAAAACTCGACGTAGTCACTTGCTGAAATTGCTTCGCAGCTATTAAATTGGGGAAATAAATTAATTAGAAAAAATTTTTTAGACAAAAAATAATTGATCATTAAACAAATTGACATTTGAAATGATAAAAATTGTCTTAAAATCGCAAAATTGACGTTAGAAACGTCAAAAGAAGTCTTAAAACGTTAAAATTTATATTAGAAACGTCAAAAGTGGTCTTAAAATGTTAAAATTGACATTTGAAACGTCAAAAATGATCTTAAAACGTCAAAGTTGACATTTGAAATGATAAAAATTGTCTTAGAATTTCAAAATTGACGTTAGAAACGTCAAAAGAAGTCTTAAAACGTTAAAATTTATATTAGAAACGTCAAAAGCGGTCTTAAAATGTAAAAATTGACATTTGAAACGTCAAGAATGATCTTAAAACGTCAAAACTGACATTTGAAATGTCAAAAATGATCTTAAATCGTCAAAATTGACATTTGAAATGATAGAAATTGTCTTAAAATCTCAAAATTGACGTTAGAAACGTCAAAAGAAGTCTTAAAACGGTAAAATTTATATTAAAAACGTCAAAAGCGGTCTTAACATATCAAAATTGACATTTGAAACGTCAAAAATGATCTTAAAACGTCAAAATTGACATTTGAAATGATAAAAGTTGTCTTAAAATGTCAAAATTGGCGTTAGAAACGTCAAAAGAAGTCTTAAAACATTAAAAATTATATTAGAAACGTCGAAAGCGGTCTTAAAATGTCAAAATTGACATTTGAAACGTTAAAAATAGTCTTAAAACGTCAAAATTGACATTTGAAATGATAAAAATTGTCTTAAAATCTCAAAATTGGCGTTAGAAACGTCAAAAGAAGTCTTAAAACGTTAAAATTTATATTAGAAACGTCAAATGCGATTTTAAAATGTCAAAATTTACATTTGAAACGTCAAAAATTGTTTTAAGACGTTAAAATTGGCATTTGAAATGATAAAAATTGTCTTAAAATCTCAAAATTGACATTAAAAACGTCAAAAGAAGTCTTAAAACGTTAAAATTTATGAAAGAAACGTCAAAAGAAGTCTTAAAACGTTAAAACTTATATTAGAAACGTCAAAAGCGATTTTAAAATGTCAAAATTGGCATTTGAAACGTCAAAAATGATCTTAAAACGTCAAAATTGACATTTGAAATGATAAAAATTGTCTTAAAATTTCAAATTTGACGTTAGAAACGTCAAAAGAAGTCTTAAAACGTTAAAATTTATATTAGAAACGTCAAAAGTGGTCTTAAAATCTCAAAATTGACATTATAAACGTCAAAAATGATCTTAAAGCGTCAAAATTGACATTTGAAATGATAAAAATTGTCTTAAAATTTCAAAATTGGCGTTAGAAACGTCAAAAGAAGTCTTAAAACGTTAAAATTTATATTAGAAACGTCAAAAGTGGTCTTAAAACGTCAAAAATGATATTAAAACGTCAAAATTGACATTTAAAACATCAAAAATGATCTTAAAGCGTCAAAATTGACATTTGAAATGATAAAAATTGTCTTAAAATTTCAAAATTGACGTTAGAAATGTCAAAAGAAGTCTTAAAACGTTAAAATTTATATTAGAAACGTCAAAAGTGGTCTTAAAACGTCAAAGATGATATTAAAACGTCAAAATTGACATTTGAAACGTCAAAAATGATCTTAAAACGTCAAAATTGACATTTGAAATGATAAAAATTGTTTTAAAATTTCAAAATTGACGTTAGAAACGTCAAAAGAAGTCTTAAAACGTTAAAATTTATATTAGAAACGTCAAAAGTGGTCTTAAAACGTCAAAGATGATATTAAAACGTCAAAATTGACATTTGAAACGTCAAAAATGATCTTAAAGCGTCAAAATTGACATTTAAAATGATAAAAATTGTCTTAAAATTTCAAAATTGACGTTAGAAACGTCAAAAGAAGTCTTAAAACGTTAAGATTTATATTAGAAACGTCAAAAGCGGTCTTAAAATGTCAAGATTGACATTTGAAATATCAAAAATGATCTTAAAACGTCAAAATTGACATTTGAAATGATAAAAATTGTCTTAAAATTTCAAAATTGACGTTAGAATCGTCAAAAGAAGTCTTAAAACGTTAAAACTTATATTAGAAACGTCAAAAGCGGTCTTAAAATGTCAAAATTGACATTTGAAACGTCAAAAATGATCTTAAAACGTCAAAATTGACATCTGAAATGATAAAAATTGTCTTAAAATCTCAAAATTGACGTTAGAAACGTCAAAAGAAGTCTTAAAACGTTAAAGTTTATATTAGAAACGTCAAAAGTGGTCTTAAAATGTCAAAATTGACATTTGAAACGTCAAAAGTGGTCTTAAAATGTCAAAATTGACATTTGAAACGTCAAAAGTGGTCTTAAAATGTCAAAATTGACATTTGAAATGATAAAAATTGTCTTAAAATCTCAAAATTGGCGTTAGAAACGTCGAAAGAAGTCTTAAAACGTTAAAATTTATATTAGAAACGTCAAAAGCGGTCTTAAAATGTAAAAATTGACATTTGAAACGTCAAAAATGATCTTAAAACGTCAAAGTTGACATTTGAAATGATAAAAATTGTCTTAAAATCTCAAAAATTACATTAAAAACGTCAAGGAAAGTCTTAAAACGTTAAAACTTATATTAGAAACGTCAAAAGCGGTCTTAAAATATCAAAATTGACATTTGAAACGTCAAAAATGACCTTAAAACGTCAAAATTGACATTTGAAATGATAAAAATTGTCTTAAAATCTCAAAATTGACGTTAGAAACGTCAAAAATAGTCTTAAAACGTTAAAATTTATATTAGAAACATCAAAAGCGGTCTTAAAATGTCAAAATTGACATTTGAAACATCAAAAATGATCTTAAAACGTCAAAGTTGACATTTGAAATGATAAAAGTTGTCTTAAAATCTCAAAATTGATGTTAGAAACGTCAAAAGAAGTCTTAAAACGTTAAAACTTATATTAGAAACGTCAAAAGCGGTCTTAAAACGTCAAAATTGACATTTGAAACGTCAAAAATGATCTTAAAACGTCAAAGTTGACATTTGAAATGATAAAAATTGTCTTAAAATTTCAAAATTGGCGTTAGAAACGTCAAAAGAAGTCTTAAAACGTTAAAATTTATATTGGAAACGTCAAAAGTGGTCTTAAAATGTCAAAATTGACATTTGAAACGTCAAAAATGATCTTAAAACGTCAAAGTTGACATTTGGAATGATAAAAATTGTCTTAAAATCTCAAAATTGACATTAAAAACGTCAAGAAAAGTCTTAAAACGTTAAAACTTATATTAGAAACGTCAAAAATAGTCTTAAAACGTGAGAATTGATATTTGAAGCGTCAAAAATTGTCTTAAAATGTTAAAATTGACATTAGAATCGTCAAAAGAAGTCTTAAAACGTTAAAACTTATATTAGAAACGTCAAAAGCGGTCTTAAAACGTCAAAATTGACATTAGAAACGTCAGAGATTGTCTTAAGATGTCAAAACTAAAGTTTAATAGATAAGGCGTTTTTCTAAAAGATCAAGATTGACATTTGAAACGTCCAAAATAGTCTCAAAACGTCAAAGTTTATAATTGAAACGTCAAAAATTGTCTTAAAATGTTAAGATTGACATTAGAAACGTCAAAAGTGGTCTTGAAAGGTTAAAATTGACATTTGAAACGTCAAAAATTTTCTTAAAACGTCAAAACTGATCATTAAAACGTCAGAAACTTTCTTAAAACGTCAAAATTGATAATTGAAACGTCGAAAATGGTCTTAAAATGTCAAAATTAACATTTGATAGTTAAAGAATTTTTCTAAAACGTAAAAATTGACATTTGAAAGGTCGATGATTGGCTTAAAATATCAAATTTGACATTCAAAACGTCTACAATGATCTTAAAACGTCGAAATTCATATTTGAAACGGTAGAGATTGTTTTAAAATGTCAAAATTGACATTCAAAACGTCAAAAGTGGTCTTAAAACGTCAAAGTTAACATTTGAAGTGATAAAAATTGTCTTTAAACGACAAAATTAACATTAGAGACGTCAAATGTGGTTTTAAAACGTCAAGAATTGTCTTTAAACGTCAAAATTGACATTAGAAACGTCAAATGTGGTCTTAAAACGTCAAAATTAATATTTGAAAGGTCGATGATTGTCTTAAAACATCAAATTTGACATTTAAAACGTCTAGAATAGTCTTAAAACGTTAGAAATTGTCTTAAAACGTCAAAATAAACATTTAATAGGTAAGAATTTTTCTGAAACGTCAAAATTAACATTAGAGACGTCAAACGTGGTCTTAAGACGCCAAAATTGACATTTGGAAGGCCGAGAATTGTCTTTAAATATGAAATTTGACATTCAATACGTCAAAAATTGTCTTAAAGCGTCAAAATTGATACTAAAAACGTCAAATGTGACTTTAAAACGTCAAAATTGACATTTGGAAGGCCGAGAATTGTCTTTAAGTATGAGATTTGACATTCAATACGTCAAAAATTGTCTTAAAGCGTCAAAATTGACACTAAAAACGTCAAATGTGACTTTAAAACGTCAAAATTGACATTTGAAAGGTCCATGATTGTCTTAAAGTATCAAATTTGACATTCAAAACGTCAAGGATGGTCTTAAAACGTCAAAAATTGTCTTTAAACGTCAAAATTAACATTTTATAGGTAAAGAATTTTTCTAAAACGTCAAAATTTACACTAAAAACGTCAAATGTGGTCTTAAAACGTCAAAATTGACCTTTGAAAAGTCGATGATTGTTTTAAAACATCAAATTTGACATTCAAAATGTCAAGAATGGTCTTAAAACGTCAAAAATTGTCTTTAAACGTCAAAATTAACATTTGACAAGTAAAGAATTTTTCTAAAACGTCAAAATTTACACTGAAAACGTCAAAATTTACACTAAAAACGTCAAATGTGGTCTTAAAACGTCAAAATTGACATTTGAAAGGTCGATGATTGCCTTAAAATACGAAATTTGACATTCAAAACGTCAAGAATGGTCTTAAAACGTCAAAAATTGTCTTTAAACGTCAAAATTTACATTTGATAAGTAAAGAATTTTTCTAAAACGTCAAAATTTACACTAAAAACGTCAAATGTGGTCTTAAAACGTCAAAATTGACATTTGAAAAGTCGATGATTGTTTTAAAACATCAAATCTGACATTCAAAACGTCAAGAATTGTCTTAAAACGTCAAAAATTGTCTTTAAACTTCAAAATTAACATTTGACAAGTAAAGAATTTTTCTAAAACGTCAAAATTCACATTGAAAACGTCAAAATTTACACTAAGAACGTCAAATGTGGTCTTAAAACGTCAAAATTGACTTTTGAAAAGTCGATGATTGTTTCAAAACATCAAATTTGAAATTCAAAACGTCAAGAATGGTCTCAAAACGTCAAAATTGACATTTGAAACGTCAAAATTGTCTTAAAATGTTAAAATTGATAATTTAAACGTCAAAATTGACATTAGAAACGTCAAAATTGACATTTGAAAGGTCAAAATTGTCTTAAAACGTCAAAATTGATAATTTAAACGTCAAAATTGACATTTGAAACGTCAAAATTGTCTTAAAATGTTAAAATTGATAATTTAAACGTCAAAATTGACATTAGAAGCGTCAAAATTGACATTTGAAAGGTCAAAATTGTCTTAAGACGTCAAAATTGATAATTTAAACGTCAAAATTGACATTTGAAACGTCAAAATTGTCTTAAAATGTTAAAATTGATAATTTAAACGTCAAAATTGACATTAGAAACGTCAAAATTGACATTTGAAAGGTCAAAATTGTCTTAAAACGTCAAAATTGATAATTTAAACGTCAAAATTGACATTTGAAACGTCAAAATTGTCTTAAAATGTTAAAATTGATAATTTAAACGTCAAAATTGACATTAGAAACGTCAAAATTGACATTTGAAAAGTCAAAATTGTCTTAAAACGTCAAAATTGATAATTTAAACGTCAAAATTGACATTTGAAACGTCAAAATTGTCTTAAAATGTTAAAATTGATAATTTAAACGTCAAAATTGACATTAGAAACGTCAAAATTGACATTTGAAAGGTCAAAATTGTCTTAAAACGTCAAAATTGATAATTGAAACGTCAAAATTGACATTTGAAACGTCGATGATTGTCTTAAAATGTCAAATGTCAGTCCAAGTTAAAAGAAAAATTCGTAAAGTTCGAGATATTTCGCTTCAACGAGTTCACTTCGATGCGACGCCCTGTATAATATAATAACCCAAGTAGGGATTTATGTTGTTGATTAATACTTACGGCAAAACGCCGTCTACGTCGAAATAGTTAAAATGTAAGAGCACTTTTTCCTTGGGACTTCCTTCGAATAAATAATGACACTCGGTATTTCTCGGATACGGTCCTGGATAGTTCGGACTGTGAAAATAGCCCGATTTTGATTTGCTGCTGTTGAACATAAAAGCGCAATCGTATTGATCGCGGAGATATTGTTCGCCGGTTTTTATTCCAAAACCTACAATTTAAAAAAAAATTCTTTTCATAAAAAAAAAATTCTTTTTATAAAAAAAAAAAAATTCTTTTTATAAAAAAAAAAACTGTTTTTATAAAAAGAAAAAAAAATTATATAAAAAAAGAAACTTAAATAAAAAAAAAAAATTTTTTTTATGAAAAGAATTTTTTCTTTATAAAAAAGAAACATACTCTCGGTAAAAGTATACACAGCTTTGAATCCTCTGGCGTGTCTTGAGCTTTGTAAACCGTGTAACTCTAATTTCATTTTGGGTCCGCTTGACATGATCGGTTTGGGAATGTTGTTTCCGCAAAAACTATCGATCTGTTCCATTTTGCCGTCGTGCTGGACGAAAGCCACTAACGAATCCTGATTATCACAGCTAAAATAAATCGAAAATATCTTCAACGGTTTCTTAATCTTAATAAAGATAAAAAAGTTAAGTCCGGACCTGTCGGTTAAATGTCAAATTTAATACTTGAACGATTTTTAATAAATTTTGAAGTCCGGACCTGTCGTTTAACCATTTCGGTACGGCGCCTATCGGCCGCGAAACGTCCTTAAGAACCGGCTTTCAGCGTCCGTACGCTGGCACAGCCGTCGACTATAGTCGACGCTCGGCTGTGTGGGGTCACCTGTCGCCTCATATGCTGTGTCGACTATAGTCGACGTCCGTACCGAAGTGGTTAAATGTCAAATTTGACAGTAATTATCAAAACAAAAAAAAAGTTAGTTTGTTTTCTATCGTCTTTCTTACTCTTTAAGATCTTCCGTAGTTTGGTGTAGATTAAAGTCCTGAAAGACCACTTGAATCCTCTCGCGTCCTTTCCCCGCGAATTCGTATTTGCAGTTCGCTTTCGGCGGATAAGGGCTGGGGTACGAGGGGCTGGAAAACGTTCCCGCCTTTGTGATGTCACTCGTGAAGACCGTGTCACAGTTGGAACCTGCGAAACAGGTAACGTACCTACATAGCATAGGTAAGGTAAAGTTCCCTTCAACAAAAGATCCATGACGGGATCTATGTATGAGAGGACAGGAAGGGAAAAAGAAAGACCTGTATTACTACTCCAAGCGTATGAATACACTCAGCTTGGGGCTGTTTAGATAAGAAAACTCGGTGATACCTTTGACGGTTTTCTGTTGGAAAGTTTTTGAACGGATGTAGATGAAAAATAACCTAATTAAATATACATATATACATATTTATATATATATATATATAGGTGTCTCAGATCACCCGTACCACCTAATTTATTCAAAAATTATAAGTCTTAGGAAATTACATAAATTAGATATAAACAGGATGAAAATATTTCTTTAAAATTCTTAAATTTTCTTAAAATTCATAAAAAATCCTTTAATTTGAGTACAAACACGACCTATCTACGGTTTAAAATAAAAAAGTTAGGTTATTTTTTAAATTCTCAAGATGGCGGTTTAAAAAAATTAAAGTTTTTATTAAAAACTCTTAAAGTTTATTAAAAATCCTTTAATTTGATACCAAACACGACTATATTCCGATAAAAATTAAAAAAGTTAGGTTAGTTTAAAGAAATTCAAGATGGCCGACTTCCGGTTTTTGTTAAAATTAAAAATTTCGATAACTTTTTTATTTTTTATCTGAATATAGTCGTGTTTGTACTCAAATTAGAGGAAATTTAAATTCCTGTCGATTTTTAATAAAAATTTTCTTCTAAAGTTATTTTTTACATTTTCTTATTTTGCAATTTTTAACATTTTTTTTTTAATTCTTAAGATTTTCGTCTTTTTTAGACATTTTTTGATGTTTTCGATATTTCTTCGAAAATTTTAAAATTTTTTTGAAAAAATTTACATTATTTTTGAAAAAGTTTAATTTATTTTTGAAAAATGTGATATTTTTTTGGAAAAAATTAAAGTTTTTATTAAAAATTCTTAAAGTTTATTAAAAATCCTTTAATTTGATACCAAACACGACTATATTCGGATAAAAAATAAAAAAGTTAGGTTAGTTTAAAAAGATTCAAGATGGCCGACTTCCGGTTGTCATTAAAATTAAAGATTTCGATAATTTTTTTATTTTTGATCGTAGATATATGGTGTTTGTACTCAAATTAAAGAAAATTTAATTTTCTATTGATTTATGATAGAATTTTAAAGATGGCCGACTTCTGGTTTTCATTAAGATTAAAAATTTCGATAACTTTCGATCTGTTAAAGTTAGATAAGTCGTGTTTGTACTTAAATGAAAGGAAATTTGATTTTCTATCGATTTATGATAAAATTTTAAAGATGGCCGACTTTCGGTTGTTTAAAAAATTAAAAATTTCGATAACTTTTGATCTATTGAAGCTAGATAGGTCATGTTTGTACTCAAATTAAAGAAAATTTAATTTTCTATCGTTTTTTAGTAAAAATTCCGTTTCAAAATTATTTTTGACATTTCTTTTTTTTTTAATGTTTAATATTTTTTTAAAATTTTTAGTATTTTTGTTCTTTTTAAAAAGATTTTTAATGTTTTTTATGTTTCTTCCAAAAATTTTTATACTACTTTGGAAAATTTGACATTTTTTCTTTTAAATTTTGAGTATTCTTTTGAAAATGTTGAGTTTTTTCAAAATTTTGACATTTTTTTTTGAAAAAATGAAATTTTTATTAAAAATTCTTAAAGTTTATTAAAAATCCTTTAATTTGATACCAAACACGACTATATTCGGATAAAAAATAAAAAAGTTGGGTTAGTTAAAAAAAATTCAAAATGGCCGATTTTCGGTTGTCATTAAAATTAAACCTTTTTTATTTTTGATCGTAGATATATCGTGTTTGTACTTAAATTAAAGGAAATTTAATTTCCTATCGATTTTTAATAAAAATTTCATTCTATAATTATTTTTAACTTTTTTTTTTCAAAATTTTGATATTTTTTTTGAAAAATAAATATTTTTTTAAAAATTTGAAATTTTTATTGAAAATTTTTAAAATTTATTAAAAATCCTTTAATGATTGAGTACAAACACGACCTATCTACGATTTAAAATAAAAAAGTTGGGTTATTTTTTAAATTTTCAAGATGGCGGTTTAAAAGAATTAAAGTTTTTATTAAAAATTCTTAAAGTTTATTAAATATCCTTTAATTTGATACCAAATACAACTATATTCGGATAAAAAATAAAAAAGTTGGGTTAGTTTAAAAGAATCCAAAATGGCCGATTTTCGGTTGTCATTAAAATTAAAAATTTCGATATATTTTTTTTATTTTTGATCGTAGATATATAGTGTTTGTACTCAAATTAAAGAAAATTTAATTTTCTATTGATTTATGATAGAATTTTAAAGATGGCCGACTTCTGGTTTTCATTAAAATTAAAAATTTCGATAACTTTCGATCTGTTAAAGTTAGATATATCATGTTTGTACTTAAATTAAAGGAAATTTAATTTTCTATTGATTTACGATAAAATTTTAAAGATGGCCGACTTCCGGTTGTTTAAAAAATTAAAAATTTCGATAACTTTTGATCTATTGAAGCTAGATAGGTCGTGTTTGTACTCAAATTAAAGCAAATTTAATTTTCTATCGTTTTTTAGTAAAAATTCCGTTTTAAAATTATTTTTGACATTTCTTTTTTTTGAAATGTTTAATATTTTTTTAAAATTTTTAATATCTTTGTCCTTTTTAAAAAAATTTTTAATGTTTTTTATGTTTCTTCCAAAAATTTTGATATTACTTTGGAAAATTTGACATTTTTTCTTTTAAATTTTGAGTATTTTTTTGAAAATTTTGAGTTTTTTCAAAATTTTGACATTTTTTTTTGAAAAAATTGAAATTTTTATTAAAAATTCTTAAAGTTTATTAAAAATGCTTTAATTTAATACCAAACATGACTATATTCGGATAAAAAATAAAAAAGTTAGGTTAGTTTAAAAAAATTCAAAATGGCCGATTTTCGGTTGTCATTAAAATTAAAACTTTTTTATTTTTAATCGTAGATATATCGTGTTTGTACTTAAATTAAAGGAAATTTAATTTCCTATCGATTTTTAATAGAAATTTCATTCTATAATTATTTTTAACTTTTTCTTCTTTTTCAAAATTTTGACATTTTTTTTTTAAATAAATATTTTTTAAAAAATTTGAAATTTTTACTGAAAATTTTTAAAATTTATTAAAAATCCTTTAATTTGAGTACAAACACGACCTATCTACGATTTAAAATGAAAAAGTTAGGTTAATTTTTTAAATTTTCAAGATGGCGGTTTAAAAAAATTAAAGTTTTTATTAAAAATTCTTAAAGTTTATTAAATATCCTTTAATTTGATACCAAACACGACTATATTCGCATAAAAAGCAAAAAAGTTAGGTTAGTTTAAAAAATTCCAAGATGGCCGACTTCCGAATGTCATTAGAATTAAAACTTTTTTATTTTTGATCATAGATATATCGTGTTTGTACTTAAATTAAAGGAAATTTAATTTCCTATCGATTTTTAATAAAAATTTCTTCCTAAAATAATTTTTGAAACTTAATTTTTTGAAATTTTTAATATATTTTTAAAAACTTTAGCATTTTTGTCTTTTTTAGGAATTTCTTGAAGTACTTGATATTTTTTTTTGAAATTTTTTTTCATTTTGAAGTTATTTTTGAAAAACTTTACATTTTCTTTGAAAATTTTATATATTTTTTTAAAATTTTGCATTTTTTTTTTGAAATTTTGAAATTTTGATTAAAAATTCTTAAAGCTGACTAAAAATCCTTTAATTTAATACTAAATATGACTATATTCGCATAAAAAACAAAAAAGTTAGGTTAGTTTAAAAAATTCCAAGATGGCTGACTTTCGGATGTCATTAGAATTAAAACTTTTTTTTTTTTGATCATAGATATATCGTGTTTGTACTCAAATTAAAGGAAATTTAATTTCCCATCGATTTTTAATAAAAATTTCTTCCTAAAATAATTTTTGAAACTTAATTTTTTGAAATTTTTAATATATTTTTAAAAACTTTAGCATTTTTGTCTTTTTTAGGAATTTCTTGAAGTACTTGATATTTTTTTTTGGAATTTTTTTTCATTTTGAAGTTATTTTTGAAAAATTTTACATTTTCTTTGAAAATTTTATATTTTTTTGAAAATTTTGCATCTTTTTTTTGAAACTTTGATTAAAAATTCTTAAAGCTGACTAAAAATCCTTTAATTTGATACCAAACACGACTATATGCGGATAAAAAATAAAAAAGTTGGGTTAGTTTAAAAAAATTCAAAATGGCCGATTTTCGGTTGTCATTAAAATTAAAACTTTTTTATTTTTGATCGTAGATATATCGTGTTTGTACTTAAATTAAAGGAAATTTAATTTCCTATCGATTTTTAATAAAAATTTCATTCTATAATTATTTTTAACTTTTTTTCTTTTTCAAAATTTTGACATTTTTTTGAAAAATAAATATTTTTTAAAAAATTTGAAATTCTTACTGAAAATTTTTAAAATTTATTAAAAATCCTTTAATTTGAGTACAAACACGACCTATCTATGATTTAAAATAAAAAAGTTAGGTTATTTTTTAAAATTTCAAGATGGCGGTTTAAAAAAAAATAAAGTTTTTATTAAAAATTCTTAAAGTTTATTAAATATCCTTTAATTTGATACCAAACACGACTATATTCGGATAAAAAATAAAAAAGTTAGGTTAGTTTATAAAAATTCAAAATGGCCGACTTCCGGTTGTCATTAAAATTAAAAATTTCGATTTTTTTTTATTTTTGATCGTAGATATATGGTGTTTGTACTTCAATTAAAGGAAATTAAATTTTCTAACGATTTATAATAAAATTTTAAAGATGGTCGACTTCCGGTTGTCATTAAAATAAAAAAATTCGATAATTTTTTTATTTTTAATCGTAGATATATCGTGTTTGTACTCAAATTAAAGGAAATTTAATTTTCTATCGACTTATGATAAAATTTTAAAGATGGCCGACTTCCGGTTATTTAAAAAGCTAAAAATTTCTATAACTTTTGATCTATTAAAGTTAGATATGTCATGTTTGTACTCAAATTAAAGGAAATTTTGTTTCCTATTGATTTTTAATAAAAAATTCCTTCTAAAATTATTTTTAAAACTTATTTTATAAATTTGTCTTTAAATTCGACTTGTAGTTTTTGAATAAATTAGGTGGTAATTAAGAAAAAATATGTTAATTTGAAGTTAAAAGATTTTATTTTTAATTAATTTAATTATCTTTGATGGCATATATAATTTCACCGTCAACAAAGACCATCTAGAGGATCCTTTTGAAGCGACCCGGCTTAATTATCGATTGCTCCGTAACCGGAAGCTTCCGATACTTTAAACAAAGCTCCTTTTAAGTCGCTGCATTTTAGTTGACCCTTCCAACTCGATTACGAACGTCACACTTTGCCCTCACCTCCTCCTCCTCCTCCTCCTCTTCCTCTTCCCTTAGGCACAAACTAAATAACCAAGTTTGGGGAGTCTCCGATCGATCGACGGTCATTAGCAATTTTAAATTATCCCAAAACGACGACAAAATACGATAAAATACAACGAAATACGATAAAATACAACTCGCCAAACTCATTTGTTGAAACGAGTTGGGTTAAATCGAAAAAAAAAAATGTATTAGGACGAATTGTGTGTGAGTTTGGAATCATTACAACAATCGGATCGCGATTGAATTGGCGGAGGCGTATTTTGGCGGGTGATTTATATCTGGGAGCTTGTTATTGTTATGCAGAACGCGCGAGGCCGTTTGAATATTTCGAGTTGGGCCAATTACAACTTATGGGGTGAATATCGGCTCCCGGAGAGCGTAAATTTTGAATATTACGGCCTCTCAACTTTCGCAATTTTAACCGGAGATTGTACGTCTACGTGAAAAATGCAGGTGCAATTCAAAGTTGTTTCTCGGAGGAGTGATATGGCTCAAACTTAAAAGAAAAATCCCCCAGACTTTATTTATAGGAATTAAGAAATAATTTTTATTTTAAATTAAACCTAAAACATTCTAGTTTTAATCTAAAAAGGTCGTTTTGTTTTAGATTTTACCAAAAAAATTAAAAAAATTTTCAAAGTTGGAAAAAATTTTCTTAAAAAATTACTTTTTATGATTACAAAAAAAAATCATAAAAAATCGAATTTTAAAGATTTTGATCTGATTTTTTTTCTAAATGAAACTAAAAACATTCTAGTTTTAATCTAAAAAGGTCGTTTTGTTCTAAATTTTACCAAAAAAATTAAAAAAATTTTCAAAGTTGATAAAAAATTTTTTTAAAAAATTATTTTTTATTCTTAAAATAAAATCATAAAAAATCGAATGTTAAAGACTTTGGTCTGATTTTTTTTCCAAATCAAACTAAAAACATTCTAGTTTTAATCTAAAAAGGTCGTTTTGTTCTAAATTTTACCAAAAAAATTAAAAAAATTTTCAAAGTTGGGGAAAAATTTTTGACGTTTCTAACATAACTTAAAAAAATCGATCAACTTTAAAAATTCATGAAAAATTCATTTTTAGAGATTTTGATCTGATTTTTTTTCTAAATGAAACTAAAAACATTCTAGTTTTAATCTAAAAAGACCGTTTTATTGTAAATTTTACCAAAAAATTAAAAAAAAATCCCAAAGTTTATAAAAATTTTTGTCGTTTCTAACCTAACTTTTAGAAAAAATTAGACCAACTTTAAAAATTCGCCCAGACTTTATTTATTAAGATTAAGAAATGATTTTTATGTCAAATGAAACTAAAAACATTCTAGTTTTAATTTAAAAAGACCGTTTTGTTCTAAATTTAATCAAAAAAATTAAAAAAAATTTTAAAGTTTGTAAAAATTTTTGACGTTTCTAACCTAACTTTTGGAAAAAATTAGACCAACTTTAAAAAATCACCCAGACTTTATTTTTAAAGATTAAGAAATGATTTTTATATCAAATGAAATCTAAAACATTCTATTTTTAATTAAAAAAGTCAGATTTTTTTAAATTATTACCAAAAAAATTTAAAAAAATTTTTGAATTTGGTGAAAATTTTTGACAGCTAATTGCTTTAATTTGTAGGAAAATGCCAATATTTTAGAAAAATCGTTTAAATTTTATTAGAAATTAAAAGAAAATTGTCTAAAATTGTTATAATTTTGTAAAAATCTTTAAAAATTATGTAAAATTTAATAAAATTGTTTGAAATATTTAAAAATAAATTTAAAAAATCGTTAAAAATTGCTTAAATTTACAAAAATAGTTAAAAATTTTCAAAAATTGTTTGAAACTATTAAAATTTTTCAAGAATTATCTAAAAATTATTTAAATCTTTTAAAAAATGAAAAAAAATCTTTAAAAAATCGTCGAAACTTTCAATAATATTCTAATAATTATTCAAAATTGTTAATTTTTTTTTGAAAAATTATTAGAAACTATTAAAAAAATTTTAAAAATTGTAAAAGAATGTAAAAACTAAAAGAAAATTGTCTGAAATTGTTCAAATTTTGGTAAAATTGTTTGAAATTTATAAAAATAAATATAAAAATTGTTTAAATTTTGAAAATTCTTTAAGAAAACTTCAAAATTTTAGAAAAATTGTTGAAATTTCTCAGAAATTTCATAAAAATTATACAAAATTGTTAAAATTTTTGTAAAAATCATTAAAAACGATGTAAAATTTAATAAAATTGTTTGAAATTTATAAAAATAAATATAAAAATCGTTTAAATTTTGGAAATTTTTTGAAAAGCTTAAGATTTTAGAAAAATCTTTCAAAAATTGTCATAATTTTTGGAAAAAAAAGTTAAAAATTGTTTAAATTTTCATTAAAAGAAAAAATAACATTCAAAATTGTTCAAAATAGCTAAAATTTTTTAAAAATTGTTTCAAAATTATTTAAAAAATCGTCTAAATTTCAATAAAATTGACTAAAATTAAAAAAAAAATCATAAAAAGTCGAATTTTAAAGATCTTGATCTGATTTTTTTTCTACATGAAACTAAAAACATTCTAGTTTTAATCTAAAAAGGCCGCTTTGTTCTAAATTTTACCAAAAAAATTAAAAAAAATTTCAAAGTTGGAAAAATTTTTTAGGTTAGAAAATTACTTTTTATGATTTTTTAAAAAATCATAAAAAATCGAATTTTAAAGATTTTGGTCTGATTTTTTTTCTAAATGAAACTAAAAACATTCTAGTTTTAATCTAAAAAGGTCGTTTTGTTCTAAATTTTACCAAAAAAATTAAAAAAATTATCAAAGTTGGAAAAAGTTTTTAGGTTAGGAAATTATTTTTTATAATTTTTTAAAAAAATTATAAAAAATCGAATTTTAAAGATTTTGATCTGATTTTTTTTCTAAATGAAACTAAAAACTTTCTAGTTTTAATCTAAAAAGGTCGTTTTGTTTTAGATTTTACCAAAAGAATTAAAAAAATTTTCAAAGTTGGAAAAATTTTTTTTAAAAAATTACTTTTTATGATTTAAAAAAAAATCATAAAAAATCGAATTTTAAAAATTTTGATCTGATTTTTTTTCTAAATGAAACTAAAAACATTCTAATTTTGATCTAAAAAGACCGTTTTGTTCTAAATTTTACCAAAAAAATTAAAAAAATTTTCAAAGTTGGAAAAAATTTTTTTAAAAAATTATTTTTTACGATTAAAAAAAAATCATAAAAAATCGAATTTTAAAGATTTTGATCTGATTTCTTTTCTAAATGAAACTAAAAACATTCTAGTTTTAATCTAAAAAGACCATTTTGTTCTAAATTTTACCAAAAAAATTAAAAAAATTTTCAAATTTGGAAAAAGTTTTTAGGTTAGGAGATTACTTTTTATGATTTTTTAAAAAAATCATAAAAAATCGAATTTTAAAGATTTTGATCTGATTTTTTTTCTAAATGAAACTAAAAACATTTTAGTTTTAATCTAAAAAGGTCGTTTTGTTCTAAATTTTATCAAAAAAATTAAAAAAATTTTCAAAGTTGAAAAAAATTTTTTTAAAAAATTACTTTTTATAATTAAAAAAAAAAAATCATAAAAAATCGAATTTTAAAGATTTTGATCTGATTTTTTTTCTAAATGAAACTAAAAACATTTTAGTTTTAATCTAAAAAGGTCGTTTTGTTCTAAATTTTACCAAAAAAATTTAAAGAATTTTCAAAGTTGGAAAAAATTTTTTAGGTTAGAAAATTACCTTTTATGATTTTTTTAAAAAATCATAAAAAATCGAATTTTAAAAATTTTGATCTGATTTTTTTTCTAAATGAAACTAAAAACATTCTAATTTTGATCTAAAAAGACCGTTTTGTTCTAAATTTTACCAAAAAAATTAAAAAAATTTTCAAAGTTGGAAAAAATTTTTTTAAAAAATTATTTTTTACGATTAAAAAAAAATCATAAAAAATCGAATTTTAAAGATTTTGATCTGATTTTTTTTCTAAATGAAACTAAAAACATTCTAGTTTTAATCTAAAAAGGTCGTTTTGTTCTAAATTTTACCAAAAAAATTAAAAAAATTTTCAAAGTTGGAAAAAACTATTTAAAGTGTTTTATAAACTCGTTATCGAAACGGTCGAAAAGTTAATAAACGACGATGATGAAATATTAGTGGAGAGTCGGGAATCGAAGTGGATTTCGATCGAACGTCGTTTGAAGGTGGAAATTGTCTCATCCGGGTACAAAATTGGTCGTCGAATGACTTTTTAATCCAATTTTTCCCTCCGGCGGTTCATTTCAGCGCTTATAAAAGACGTAAGTGACCCATATACGCAGATACGGAGGTGTATTTTAAAACGCATCTTGACGTTTACGGTCCGCGGACAAAGAGAACGAGGAAACGCGACTCGACGCGGCGGTAATAGTTTTCAGCTTTCGAGCTTTCGAGCTTTGGAGCTTTCAACTTGGCACAAAAGAGAATTCCAGATAATCTGTCGTCCGCGACCGCGACTGCAAACGGGACACATGTGCGTGCTATAACTCTTCCCGTGTTTCAGGAAATTTCAGCGGCGTTTCAGCCATAAAACCCGGGACGTTTGCTGGCACGATGTACCTAAAGTTCAACAGCCAGAACGTGTCGTCTGCCAAGAGATCAACCACGAAAAAATAAATAAAAAGACTAAACTAAGAAAAAAAAAGTTAAACTTACCTTCATCCATATTCGATAATTTTCTAACCTAAAAAATTTTTTAACTTTGAAAATTTTTTTAATTTTTTTGGTAAAATTTAGAACAAAACTGTCTTTTTAGATTAAAACTAGAATGTTTTTAATTTCATTTAGAAAAAAAATCAGATCAAGATCTTTAAAATTCGATTTTTTATGATTTTTTAAAAAAATCATAAATAGTAATTTTCTAACCTAAAAAATTTTTTCCAACTTTGAAAATTTTTTTAATTTTTTTGGTAAAATCTAAAACAAAACGACCTTTTTAGATTAAAACTAGAATGTTTTTAGTTTCATTTAGAAAAAAAAATCAGATCAAAATCTTTAAAATTCAATTTTTTATGATTTTTTTAAAAATCATAAAAATTAATTTTTCTAACCTAAAAAATTTTTTCCAACTTTGAAAAACTTTTTAATTCCTTTGGTAGAATTTAGAACAAAACGACCTTTTTAGATTAAAACTAGAATATTTTTAGTTTCATTTAGAAAAAGAATCAGATGAAAATCTTCAAAATTGGATTTTTTATGATTTTTTAAAAAATCATAAAAAGTAATTTTCTAACCTAAAAAATTTTTTCCAACTTTGAAAATTTTTTTAATTTTTTTGGTTAAATTTAGAACAAAACGGTCTTTTTAAATTAAAACTAGAAAATTCTTAGTTTCATTTAGAAAAAAAATCAGATCAAAATCTTTAAAATTCGATTTTTTATGATTTTTTTATAAAATCATAAAAAGTAATTTTCTAACTTAAAAAATTTTTTAACTTTGAAAATTTTTTTAATTTTTTTGGTAAAATTTAAAACAGAACGACCTTTTTAGATTAATACTAGAATGTTTTTAGTTTCAGTTAGAAAAAAAATCAGATCAAAATCTTTAAAATTCGATTTTTTATGATTTTTAAAAAAAATCATAAAAAGTAATTTTCTAACCTAAAAAATTTTTTCCAACTTTGAAAATTTTTTTAATTTTTTTGGTTAAATCTAAAACAAAACGGCCTTTTTAGATTAAAACTAGAATGTTTTTAGTTTCATTTAGAAAAAAAAATCAGATGAAAATCTTTAAAATTCGATTTTTTATGATTTTTTTAAAAAATCATAAAAAGTAATTTTCTAACCTAAAAAATTTTTTCCAACTTTGAAAATTTTTAAAATTTTTTTGGTTAAATCTAAAACAAAACGACCTTTTTAGATTAAAACTAGACTATTTTTAGTTTCATTTAGAAAAAAAATCAGATCAAAATCTTTGAAATTCGATTTTTTATGATTTTTTAAAAAAATCATAAAAAGTAATTTTCTAACTTAAAAATTTTTTTCCAACTTAGAAAATTTTTTTAAATTTTTTGGTTAAATCTAAAACAAAACGACCTTTTTAGATTAAAACTAGAATATTTTAGGTTTCATTTAGAAAAAAAATTAAATCAAAATTTAAAAAAATAAACTCTCTACGATTTTTTAAAATTGGTCAAAATTTTCATCACCAAATTTGACGATTTTAGCAAATTTTAGATAAAATTTTACAATTTCAATCTAAATAAAGTTATTTTTCAATAAAATTTGAGTACTTTTATCGAAATTTGGTGAAATTTCAGACGAAATTCGATAACTTAAGGAAATTTTAGATGAAATTGGACGAAATTCAATCATTTTAAGCAATTTCATACAAAATTAGGCAAAATTTTAGAAGAAATTTGACGATTTTAAGAAATTTTAGATGAAATTTCACAATTTTAATCTAAATAAAGTTATTTTTCAATGAAATTCGACAATTTTAAACGAAATTTAGTGAAATTTTAAACGAAATTTGAATTTTAAAAATGTTGGTCGAAATTTTACAATTTCAAGCTAAATTAAGTTAACTTTCAATGAAATTCGAAAAAGTTTAAATGAAATTAAACGAAATTCAACAATTTTAGATAATTTTACACCAAATTTCGTGAAATTTTGGAAAAAAACCGGATTTTAAAAAATTTTAGATGAAATTGTACAATTTTCAGATAAATAAAGGTTTTTTTAAATGAAATTCGACAATTTTAAACGAAATTTCATGAAATTTCAAACGAAATTCGAAAATTTTAAGAAATTCGGGATAAAATTTCACAATTTTTAGCTAAATGAAGTTATTTTTCAATGAAATTCAACAAATTTAAGCGAAATTTGGGGAAATTTTAGATGAAATTTGGCGAATTTTGAAAATTTTAGTTTAGATTTCACAATTTCTAAAATTAAGTTTTATTTTAATGAAATTCGAAAAAATTTTGATGAAATTTCGTGAAATTTTAAATAAAATTCGATAACTTTAGAAAATTTCAGAAGAAATTCAACGATTTTAGATGAAATTTCACAATTTTAAAATAAATAAAGTTATTTTTCAATGAAATACGACAATTTTAGACGGAATTTCGTGAAATTTCAAACGAAATTGGACGAATTTTGAAAATTTTGGTTTAGATTTCACAATTTTTAAAATTAAGTTATTTTTTTAATGAAATTCGAAAAAATTTTGATGAAATTAAACGAAATTCCACAATTTTGAACCAAATTTCGTGAAGTTTTGGAAAAAAATCCATGATTTTAAAAAATTTTAAGTGAAATATTACAATTTTAGACTAAATTAAGTTATTTTTTAATAATTTTCATGTAAATTAAGTTATATTAACTTTAATTCTTAAATAATTTTCCATTTTTTTTCATCTTTTTTTAGGTTGTAAAAAATTTTAATCAACTTTGTGAATTTTTTTAATTTTTTTGACAACATTTAGAATAAAACGTCCTTTTTTATATAAAACTAGAATATTTTTAATTTCATTTAGAAAAGAAATCAGAGCAAAATCTTTAAAATTCGATTTTTTATGATTTTTTTTAAATTATAAAAAGTAATTTTTTAAAAAAATTTTTTTCAACTTTGAAAATTTTTTTAATTTTTTTGACAACATTTAGAATAAAACGTCCTTTTTTATATAAAATTAGAATATTTTTAATTTCATTTAGAAAAAAAAATCAGATCAAAATCTTTAAAATTCGATTTTTTATGATTTTTTTTTTTTAATTTTAGTCAATTTTATTGAAATTTAGACGATTTTTTAAATAATTTTGAAACAATTTTTAAAAAATTTTAGCTATTTTGAACAATTTTGAATGTTATTTTTTCTTTTAACGAAAATTTAAACAATTTTTAACTTTTTTTTCCAAAAATTATGACAATTTTTGAAAGATTTTTCTAAAATTTTAAGCTTTTCAAAAAATTTCCAAAATTTAAACGATTTTTGTATTTATTTTTATAAATTTCGAACAATTTTATTAAATTTTACATCGTTTTTAACGATTTTTACAAAAATTCTAACAATTTCGGATAATTTTTATGAAATTTCTGATAAATTTCAACAATTTTTCTAAAATTTTGAAGTTTTCTTAAAAAATGTCCAAAATTTAAACGATTTTTATATTTATTTTTATAAATTTCAAACAATTTTTCCAAAATTTGAACAATTTCAGACAATTTTCTTTTAGTTTTTACATTCTTTTATAATTTTTAAAAAATTTTTAATAGTTTCTAATAATTTTTCAAAAAAAAAAATTAACAATTTTAAATAATTATTAGAATATTATTGAAAGTTTCGACGACTTTTTAAAGATTTTTTTTCATTTTTTAAAAGATTTAAATAATTTTTAGATAATTCTTGAAAAATTTTAATAATTTCAAACAATTTTTGAAAATGTTCAACTATTTTTGTAAATTTAAGCAATTTTTAACGATTTTTTAAATTTATTTTTAAATATTTCAAACAATTTTATTAAATTTTACATTATTTTTAAAGATTTTTACAAAATTATAACAATTTTAGACAATTTTTTTTTAATTTCTAATAAAATTTAAACGATTTTTCTAAAATATTGGCATTTTCTTAGAAATTAAAGCAATTAACTGTCAAAAATTTTCACCAAATTCAAAAATTTTTTTAATTTTTTTTAGTAATAATTTAAAAAATCTGACTTTTTTAATTAAAAATACAATGTTTTAGGTTTCATTTGATATAAAAATCATTTCTTAATCTTTAAAAATAAAGTCTGGGTGATTTTTTAAAGTTGGTCTTATTTTTTCTAAAAGTTAGGTTAGAAACGTCAAAAATTTTTACAAACTTTAAATTTTTTTTTTAATTTTTTTGATTAAATTTAGAACAAAACGGTCTTTTTAAATTAAAACTAGAATGTTTTTAGTTTCATTTGACATAAAAATCATTTCTTAATCTTAATAAATAAAGTCTGGGCGATTTTTTAAAGTTGGTCTAATTTTTTCTAAAAGTTAGGTTAGAAACGACAAAAATTTTTATAAACTTTGGGATTTTTTAAAAATTTTTTGATAAAATTTACAACAAAACGGCCTTTTTAGATTAAAACTAGAATGTTTTAAGTTTCATTTAGAAAAAAAATCGGACCAAAATCTTTAAAAATGAATTTCTCATGAATTTTTAAAGTTGATCGATTTTTTTAAGTTAGGTTAGAAACGTCAAAAATTTTTCCCCAACTTTGAAAATTTTTTTAATTTTTTTGGTAAAATCTAAAACAAAACGACCTTTTTAGATTAAAACTAGAATGTTTTAAGTTTCATTTAGAAAAAAAATCGGACCAAAATCTCTAAAAATGAATTTTTCATGAATTTCTAAAGTTGATTGATTTTTTTAAGTTAGGTTAGAAACGTCAAAAATTTTTCCCCAACTTTGAAAATTTTTTTAATTTTTTTGGTAAAATCTAAAACAAAACGACCTTTTTAGATTAAAACTAGAATGTTTTTAGTTTCATTTAGAAAAAAAATCGGACCAAAATCTCTAAAAATGAATTTTTCATGAATTTTTAAAGTTGATCGATTTTTTTAAGTTAGGTTAGAAACGTCAAAAATTTTTCCCCAACTTTGAAAATTTTTTTAATTTTTTTGGTAAAATCTAAAACAAAACGGCCTTTTTAGATTAAAACTAGAATGTTTTTAGTTTCATTTAGAAAGAAAATCAGATCAAAATCTTTAAAATTCGATTTTTTATGATTTTTTTTTAGTTATAAAAAGTAATTTAAAAAAAAAAATTTTTCCAACTTTAAAAATTTTTTTAATTTTTTTAGTAATAATTTAAAAAAATCTGACTTTTTTAATTAAAAATACAATGTTTTAGGTTTCATTTGATATAAGAATCATTTCTTAATCTTTAAAAATAAAGTCTGGGTGATTTTTTAAAGTTGGTCTAATTTTTCCCAAAAGTTAGGTTAGAAACGTCAAAAATTTTTACAAACTTTAAAATTTTTTTTAATTTTTTTGATTAAATTTAGAACAAAACGGTCTTTTTAAATTAAAACTAGAATGTTTTTAGTTTCATTTGACGTAAAAATCATTTCTTAATCTTAATAAATAAAGTCTGGGTGATTTTTCAAAGTTGGTCTAATTTTTTCCAAAAGTTAGGTTAGAAACGACAAAAATTTTTATAAACTTTGGGATTTTTTAAAAATTTTTTGGTAAAATTTACAACAAAACGGTCTTTTTAGATTAAAACTAGAATGTTTTAAGTTTCATTTAGAAAAGAAATCGGACCAAAATCTCTAAAAATGAATTTTTCATGAATTTTTAAAGTTGATCGATTTTTTTAAATTAGGTTAGAAACGTCAAAAATTTTTCCCCAACTTTGAAAATTTTTTTAATTTTTTTGGTAAAATTTAGAGCAAAACGACCTTTTTAGATTAAAACTAGAATGTTTTTAGTTTCATTTAGAGAAAAAATCAGATCAAAATTTTTAAAATTCGATTTTTTATGATTTTTTTTTAAATGATAAAAATTAATTTTCTAACCTAAAAAATTTTTTAACTTTGAAAATTTTTTTAATTTTTTTGGTAAAATCTAAAACAAAGCGACCTTTTTAGATTAAAACTAGAATATTTTTAGTTTCATTTAGAAAAAAAATCAGATCAAAATTTTTAAAATTCGATTTTTTATGATTTTTTTTTAATCGTAAAAAATAATTTTTTAAAAATTTTTTTTCCAACTTTGAAAATTTTTTTAATTTTTTTGGTTAAATTTAGAACAAAACGGTCTTTTTAGATTAAAACTAGAATGTTTTTAGTTTCATTTAGAAAAAAAAGTAACCGAACCGCGCCTAATCTTAAATTTTTTATTTTGCTTGCGAACCCCAAGTAGTAAATTGAGACGAAATTGTTGCTTTACGGCTTGCGGCGACCTTCCGAGTCGCGCGTCGAGCGAAATTAAGCACGCGACGTCTCAGAGGAACCCCGAAGATATGTTTTAATTATACAACCGCCCGTCGAGGTGAATTCACTCTACCTACATAGAAACCGTTTTACCTCCGTCATATTTTAACTTTCCCCAGATAAAAATTTCTTGGGAAAAATTAAACCAGTGGCGTTGCGTCACGTCGTGTCGCTTCACTTAAACTTTTTAAAACTAGTTACATGCTTTTTCGCTTTACCTCTTCCTCCTCTCTCCCTTAAATCCAATGCGTCTTTGGTTAAAACTTCACAGATAAATAGTCCTAAGCAAACTCCACTAAAAAACATTTTATTTATTTTTTTTTTAATTTTTTATTTTAAATTTTAAGTTTTAATTTTTAATTTGGAATTTGGAATTTTAATTTTAAATTTTAATTTGGAATTTTAAATTTTAATTCGGGATTTTAATCTTTAATTTTGAATTTGGAATAATCGCGATTTAGTAAATTTTAGTATTTTAGATAGATACGTTAGGGAGGTTTGTTAGCAGTTGCTAACTCTTAGGATGAAGTACCGCGGGCGGTCGTGGGGCGACTAGGAGGGGGGCACAAAAGGGGCTCGGGATTCATGCGCTCCCGATGCTGGCGCTTCGTTCGAAACGTAGGTGGCGGTATCGTTCTGGCGGCGCGTTTTTGCTCGGCGTTGGGATTACGAGCGGGATGTTTTGTGTGCCGGGGAAGTTGGACGCGGCTTGTAACTTAATCTGGTGACCTTACAACTAGGTGAAAACTCCTTAATCAAAACTTAAACTTAAACATAGACCTTAATATGAGAACCTGGACTTTAATACACATTTGAGTTATGTATTTTAGAGTTAAGATCGCTTCTTATTTCTGCTACAATCAATTGCATAAAGTGATTTATCTTATATAGGAAATTACACCGCTGATTCAAATGAATACGTTCTTACTTAAAGGTCTCTTTTCATTTAAGCTACACTTAAACGACGCGACGTTAAAGGCCGTACCATCTATAGTGAAAGTGACTCATCGATTTATGGTGCAATATTGCGCATGCGGTACAAATAAGTTGATGTGTGTTAGAAAGAGAGCGCATATTATTAGTACATCTGTTCATACGCTTTTAACTGATGAGTTACTTTCACTATAGATGGTAGGAACTTTACTCTTAGATCTAAATTGTCGCTAAGAAATAGTGTCATTGATTTAAATGGATACGTTTTCATTTAACGCTGCAAGATGCGTCGCTTTGTCGCGTGATATGAGAACATATTCCTTTAAATCAATGATATTATTTCCTAGCGACAATTTGCATCAATGAGTTGCCTCTACTTAGTCGTGCAGGTGAGTGTAGTGCAAGTAATTGTGAGTGTAGCGCAAGTGAGAAGCAACCTTTAGTAAAAATAAATATGATGATGAATATGGTTGGGAATAAGTCGGAATGATAACGAATGGGGGGTTTATTTTGGATTTTATGTAAAGTTTTATGAAGTAAAAACTATGATGGAGTGGATAAAATTCGTTAATCAACTTTAATTGGATTATACTGTTTGAATTTAGAGTTAAATTAGTTTTGTTTAGAACGTTCCCAAATGATTGGTTGGTTGGTGATGGATTGGATTAAATTAGGTTTTTGTTAACGTGTTAATTTACATTTTTAACAAATTAATTTATATTTTTAACAAATTAATTTACATTTTTACGTGTAAGTTAACATATTTACGTGTTGATATGCGTTGATGTTTTGAGGTGCACCCAGACTTGTGATAAAACCTCACCAGAAATTACTACATATTATTCAAAAATTGCTTTAGGGCCGATCTTACAAAACAGTTTATACCGCTCCTTATACCAAGAATAACTACATGTTGGTTTAAACACTAGAATAAACGTCTTACAATACCGGCGCAGAGCATAAGCAACGGTATACGGCGCAGGATAACTATTCCGGTCAATTCAGCGCGAATAACTTATACTAGGAACAGGTTAGGGAGTGTTTATAGGTTAGAGCACATAGATTATTGTATAAAATGAGTTCAACAAATAAAGAAAAACGTGTTAGATGTGCTAATTACACGTACGAAGAAATAGAGTGTTTATTGGGCCTTGTCGAAAAGTACAAGCACATATTAGGTAAGTAACTACATATTAAAACGGGGTATGCAATGAAGATATTGAAGTGGAGAAGAAAACAGAAACTCGTAAAAATAAAAAATCACCCACTAAAAGTAAAATAATATTTTATTCATAATTTTTATATTTATTTAAAATAAATTTTTAGATGCAAATCGAAAACTGCAGAAAAGAATTACTAACAAGGAACGAGAATATAATGCATATGAAACATTAGCGATAAAAAAAAGTAAACTGGTTGACTTACAAATAGAAACTTTGTTAGAGGAACAAGAACAAAGGAAAGAAAAGCACGATTTGGAAATGAAAATTTTAGAGGAAACGTTTGCGGAAGATAGAAAGCGAATAAATGAAAAACACGCGTTAGAAATTAGGATTTTAAAAGAAAAATTAAATGATAAAAACAAGAATTTAAAAATAGTATTATAAATATTAATATATTAATAATAAAGTTTTATTGTGTTAAAGTAATGTAGCAAAATAATTGTTTATTATATTTAAACGTCGAAAATTCCTATTTTCAACGTTTTCTTCAATAGCAATTAACCCATCATCTACTTGTAAATGTTCTCCTTCCTCGTCTTCGTCCCAGTGATCGTTTTCATCTATACATATATTGTGAAGAACAGCTACAGCGATAATTACAGCCTTTGACACCTCTTCCTTTAACCGAAGGCCTAATGATAAGATCGGAAATCTTCTTTTCCAAACACCATAGCTTCTTTCTACTACGTTACGTGTCCTTATCTGGGACTGGTTGTACAAGTTTTCGACAGGAGAATTTGGGTTAGCAAGAGGTGGTAATAAATACTGTTGAACAGCATATCCACTGTCGCCCAAAATAATGCCGTCACCAAATTCGTCATTTTCTAATCTTCTTTTGATAGCACTATTATTAAAAATTGTTTGATCGTGAGTGCTTCCCGGCCATCGAGCAACAATATCGCGAATTTTTAATTTAGCATCAGCGATAGTTTGCACGTTCCACGAAAAAAATCCTTAGCGATTACGATATAATTCCGCATTTTCGCCACCTGGGGACTGAATGCGTACATGGGTACAGTCAATAGCACCTATGACACAAGGGAATCTTACTATGCGATAAAATTGCAACTTGACGCTATCCAATTCTTCATTTTGAGGCATAAAAATATATTGTGGCCTTAGCGATGCGATTGCCAATGTCACAGCTTTGACGATCTGACCAGCAGATGCTTTGCTGATGCCAACAAAATCTGCCATTGCAAGGAGCATAGAACCAGAAGCGTAAAACCGTAACGCCAGCAGGAGCTTCACTTCACTGGTAATCGCCTGGTTTCTATTAGTCCTGGATGAGATTCGCCCTCTAATTTGATCAAGAATTACGTGGGTTGTATTTTTGGTTAACCTAAACCGCATCTTAAACTGGTCTTCTGATAAGGTTTCCAAATAATTTATCCTGAGAAGAAGTACGTAAGTACATACGGTAATTATAAATGGACTAGTCGTGATAAGGCACTCACCGTAATTTATATTGTTTCGTACGTCTAAACTGTCGTCTCTTATACCTAATCTCGTTATCACTGTCGGAGTCAAACACATTTACGTTCACATTCATATTCGTAAGCACGTGAAATGGAAATAAAAACAGAATAATGGTAAACACCTATTAATTATTTAATTTCGTTATCAATGGTAAACACCTTTGATCAAATTGACAGTCGCCAAACTTAAACAAACCATATGCGCGCATGCGCGTTGTGCCCACAGAACCACCAACCATTGGAATAACTATTCTGGCATAAGAAAGACTTTATAAGACGCATTCGTTAAATTAATGCCGAGAATAAATTATTCTGGGAATAACTATTCCACTGGTTATACCAACACTTGTAAGATCGGCCCTTAGTCGAATTGCGCCTTTAGTATTAGAGAGTATTATAGCACATTGTTGGAAAGTAGACTTTCAATGCTATAAAATTATGAAAGAATCATCAAGATAGTTTAAGTAAAAAGAAGGTTATAGAAGATGAAAAGATTGTCTTTAAGGTATTTGAGCCAATTTTCTTAATATAGCTTTCATATCCTTAATGTTAGAAAGTATTATTATTGAGAAGTAGACTTTCAATTATAAATACGAAGGCTTTTACGACCGGTGTTAACTAAATCAAAACTAAATAGAACTAACATTAGCACTAACTCTAACACTAGATCTAGAAGCTTTGGAGTTTAGCCGTTCGTCTTTCGAAAAAGCATTTGATGTTTCAAATGTTGCAACTTTTTCCAAAAAACGAGTTCGAAGTGAGTTTTTTCATTTTGCTCACAATCTTGTCGATAGGGTTCTTCTTCACTTTTCTGTATGTAGCTGGATTCAATAGTCTTGTCATGTTGTCGTCATATACTTGCCTGTTTCTAACTATTGTATTTCATGACATTGTATCATGACATTTCCCTTGTCTTTAGGCAAAACTATGATATTCGTTTTATCAGTGTTTGTCCAAAGTGCTTCCCTTTCATTAATCATTAGATTTGACTTTGGTGATTTTATTGCAGGCGTTTTCTGAATAGCTGTCTTCACTTCGCAGATTGTGGAAATGTACCGTTGCGGAGATTTATCTCTTTTTCTGGAATTTTCTTTGACTAAATTGCATAGTTCAGTACTTTGGTGAATACTTTGGTGAACACTTTGGTTAACACTTTGGTTTTCTCTTTTGTTAAAAGGGCATTTGATTTGTTGACGACCGTTTCAATTGGCAAACTGTCTTTTTTCATCTCGTGTGTTCTTCGTTCTAAAGACTTTGTAGCGCACAAACTCAAGTTATAACGAAATAAAAATTAAATTCGCTTCAAAAGCCAAAACAACCGTTGATAGGACCGGACTCCGATTCACTCTGCGGAGAAGGGAGGGATTCAGATGTTAAATGAAAGGGCGCCACGAACTTAAACCGATACCTACCAACCTTCACTTATCCTAGGATCAGGCAAGTCCGAATCCACGATCGAAGGACAACAACAAAATAAAAGACAATTTTGAAAACCCAAAAATGTACTTGTATTGAAAAGGAACAATGAAATAATAAAGATGAAAAATAAAGAATGTTCAAGTGAAATGTTCATATAAAAATTTACAAACAGTAATAAACCCCTATCGCTGCAGTTGCTTCAAAGAATTAACAAACAAATAACCTGAAATTTAAATTTAACGCGAACACAAAAAAAGATAAATGATAACAGCTGTTGTCAAATATGTATCACACTTTCTAATGTGTGTCTAACTTTAAACCGGGATAAAAAAAATTCTCTGAGCGATTAGGTACACAAAACAGTTTCGTAAAATGATATTCAATGAATTTAGAATAACACAAGTTAATCTGCAAGTAAAAGATTATCAAGGATTGAAGATCCCCAATAACCAAATTAAATAACAAAATAATTTAGTAAAAGAAAATATAAAGCGTAGGCTTATCTATGTTGCGGTGTCTCGGTCTGCCAGGAGTGGTGTCTCTCTCAAGATACTTGCGTCGCCACGAAGTCGGTTCGATGTTCTACCGTCCTTGTTTTTCTAACGGCTTTCAATAATGATGAACGAGCAAAAAAAATTCGACGCAATAAATCCAAAATCCAAAAGAAAAGCCAAGAAGAAAAAGGAATCCAAAAAGAAAAAGGAGCCTAAGGGAAATACAAATTACAAAACGCACCAAACAAAAAAAAAAAAGATTCAAGTTCTCTGCAAACGTAAAACATACCTTACGATGTTAATCGGCTCTGCGTGTTGGCTGATAAAAGCCAATTAATCCGGAATCAATCCGATAAAGCACAAACAGGTGCCCAAAATCTGTGGATAGGGAAGCTGATTCGCCAAATTGCGATTAGAAGTTCTCCCAAAAACACCAAAGAGAATTCTTCTATTATGCTTCGCCACCCACGCAGTTACTATCGGAGCCAAATGTCAACCGCGCTCTTCCAAGGATCGAAAACGAAGAGGACGAAATTACCTAAACTACGATGCAGGAAGGAACTATCCCCACCACTTCTGATCGCACTAATCTAAGAAACGAACCAATATCCTGTATTTCGCAATAAAACCAAGAGATCTTAAAAATGACACCTTCCAACAGATGGCCCAAATCAAATAATTTAAATTTAATTAAATCCGAAAAATAAAACCGTTACAACTTAAACTTCTTTATTTGTGTGTCACGGTTCTTTTTGAATTCGCATTCGACCTTTTCCATGGTTATTCGATCTACCTTCTCCCAGTGGTTCTTTTTGAATTCGTATTCGACCTTTTCCATGGTTATTCGATCCACCTTCTTCCAGTTTTTCTTAGACATCGAATCCGAGAGTGAAAGGTGGAGTTGTAACAACTTCTATTAGTTGCAGATCCCTAACGGTCTTATGAATTTTATCTCGAAGTAGTGCGTGTTCTGTCCTAATCAGGATCCTACGTGCTTGAAACCGACCACTTATTTGTTCATGACTATAGTAAACTCCTTGTCTGTAGACAAAACTATGGTATTCGTTTTATCCCTAATCGTTTGAAGTGCTTCCTTTTCACAAATCGTTAAATTTGACTTTGGTGATTTTATTGCAGACATCTGCCGAGTAGCTGTTTTCACTTAGCATATTATCTCTTCATTTTACAAGGTTTTAAGTTTATTTTGTAATTGTCGTTACTTAATGACAATCGCTCAGCCAACCACTCCAATCCCAAACGACTTTCAGTGCTTTAGCGAACATTTTGGTTTCCTCTTTTGATAGAGGGACATTTGATCTCTTGATGACTTGTTGATGATGATCTATCGATGATTTGTTTTTCGTTCTAAAGACTCAAACTTTTTTATTTGTGTGTTACGATTCTTTTTGAATTCACTTTCGGCTTTCTCCATGGTTATTCTATCAATCTTGTCGCAGTTTTTCGTGAACATCGAATTCAAGGGTGAAAGGTTTTATGTGGTGCTTCACTTTCAAACGTCTAACTGTTTTTAGACTTACTAACCGGCGCATCCACCAAATATTATTAATTCATATCGATCCCAATACTCACTTTTTCCCTTTTTTACATAGTTTTACGAGTTTATTTTAGTTGCTGCTGTATTTTTCCCTCTTGACGTCAACGCGAACAAACAACACAAAACAAAAATAAAAAAAAACAAAGGGAAGAAAAGAGGCAAGGGCAAAATGGCTATAAACGCCTAGCTGGCAGTTAGTGCGGGGGGTCCGAAGCGAAACAACAATTTTAAAAACAAACTTGGCTCGGTTCCGAATTCCGCCCCTAATTAGATCGGGGAGGACAACTTGTACGGCTTCAGGGGGTGGACGAACCCCCTTTTCAACGCCGACCGAGCGTCTCGTGTTGCTTTTATTACCCGAAGAGGACTAATTTAATTACTACACACGGTTCCTGCGGCCATCATACACTGGAAAAGACTACTTTGTGCGATTAAATTGCACTAATTGTAATTTTAATGATTCGGACGATCAACAAAAAAATCAATTTTTCATTATGTTTTAAACTTGTACGCTTAAATTACACAAATTGTAATTTTAATGGTTTGGAGGGATGAAAAAAATGCACTCAAAAAAGGCAGTCAATTTCGCGCTAACATGTTTTATTCCATTCCGAAATGCGATATAACGCGCGCTCGCTCGGCAGAGGGCGTGTAAATCAAGTTTGCATATTTTAGCAGTTTTGAGAGGTTAGTACATAATTGAGGCGCGTCGGGGGCGCGAACCCCGGCTCGTTCACAATTTTCGGAGGGCTCGGGATTAACTCCGATAAGGCCCTTTACGCGATAATTTAAGGTTTGGGTTCCCGCAAATCTACCCGAGTGGGTATAATTTACCTGAGAAGTGTCCAAATGGCGTTACGTTCGCACCACACGGTGATACGTTACACTTAAACGGCGATTTTCGATCGATTTCGATCTAAAAATGACCTAGATTTTACTAGATTTAAAAATATTTTTTGTCAATTTTGAAAATTTTTTTAATTTTTTTGACAACATTTAGAATAAAACGGTCTTTTTTAATCAAAACTAGAATGTTTTAAGTTTCATTTAGAAAAAAAATCAAATCAAAATGTTTAAAAATGAATTTTTTATGATTTTTTTTTTTTAAAGGCCTTACTTCCTTACTTTTCTATTGTAGATAAAGGTGAATCGAGGAGTAAACTCCATCATCCTCCGAAATAGAGTTACAATTTGATTTGGGCCTTTTCGATAGCTCTTTTCTACACGTTATCTAGAGCTTTTTTATTTTTTACGTATTCTATTAAAAGCTATTTTCATTTCTTTTCACCAACAAAGTTCTAACTTATATAAAAAATTGTGTAGGTACATACTAAATTTCTAGATATCAATTTTCACATTAAAAATATATAGGTATATAACCCTCGTTCGTTCAATTCGTTTTAACTTTTAAACTTTATGTGGATCTTTAGTGTCGATTCTCGCCGCTTGAACGCTAGAAACGTTTTTGAAATTTCCACTCGGACAATGGCCTATTGTTTACGACGACGACCCCGGAAACGACGCCCAAAACGACGCCCCGTTGCGTCGTTTCTATGCGGAAGTTGCAAATCAAAGGATTACTTATTCATAAAATTCCTACAGTAGAGGGAGCTCTACCGAACGTATTTTTTTACTTGGGATCTAATCTTATTATCCAACCGCATGTTTTTCTTTCTGGTTTCAATAAAAAATAAAGTAAGAGTATAAATAAAGGTATAAAACGTTAGTTTAATAAATAAAATTTTTATTATTTACTATATTATTATTGCATTAATAAGTAAGATAGAAGATGAGATAAAGTTGGATTTGACTTATTAAAATGATATTTAGTTTATTTTATATTTTTAATAAGTAAAGATAATCAATAAATTTCGAGTAAAATAAACCGCCACCTTTTGTGGAAATGTTGAAGCTTTGTTGAATTAAAGCTGGAGAAGCTTTCTGCTTTATAACTTAAAGTTAGAAATTATAGTTTACTGTAATTTACGATAAATCTTAAAATTTATTTATCTTATAATTTATAGATGTCTCTTTAATCAATTTTTTTCTTTAAATCAAACAAAACATTCTAGTTTTTTATAAAAAAGACCGTTTTCTTCTAAATTTTATTAAAAAAATTAAAAAAATCATAAAAAATCGAATTTTAAAGATTTTGATGTGATTTTTTTTCTAAATGAAACTAAAAACATTCTAGTTTTAATCTAAAAAGGCTGTTTTATTCTAAATTTTACCAAAAAAATTTAAAAAAATTTTCAGTTTGAAAAAATTTTTTAGGTTAGAAAATTACTTTTTATGATTTAAAAAAAAAATCATAAAAAATCGAATTTTAAAGATTTTGATCTGATTTTTTTTCTAAACGAAACTAAAAACATTCTAGTTTTAATCTAAAAAGGTCGTTTTGTTGTAAATTTAATCAAAAAAATTAAAAAAATTTTCAAAGTTGGAAAAAATTTTTTTGGTTAAAAGAAGACTTTTTATGATTTTTAAAAAAATCATAAAAAATCGAATTTTAAAGATTTTGATCTGATTTTTTTTTCTAAATGAAACTAAAAACATTCTAGTTTTAATCTAAAAAGGTCGTTTTGTTTTAGATTTTACCAAAAAAATTAAAAAAATTTTCAAAGTTGGAAAAAATTTTTTTAAAAATTATTTTTTATAATTAAAAAAAAATCATAAAAAATCGAATTTTAAAGATTTCAATTTGATTTTTTTTCTAAACAAAACTAAAAACATTCTAGTTTTAATCTAAAAAGGTCGTCTTGTTTTGGATTTTACCAAAAAAATTAAAAAAATTTTCAAAGTTGGGGAAAAATTTTTGACGTTTCTAATCTAACTTAAAAAAATCGATCAACTTTAAAAATTCATCAAAAATTCATTTTTAGAGATTTTGGTCCGATTTTTTTTTTTTTTATGAAACTTAAAACATTCTAGTTTTAATCTAAAAAGACCGTTTTGTTGTAAATTTTACCAAAAAATTTAAGAAAAAATCCCAAAGTTTATAAAAATTTTTGTCGTTTCTAACCTAACTTTTAGAAAAAATTAGACCAACTTTAAAAAATCGCCCAGACTTTATTTATTAAGATTAAGAAGTGATTTTTATGTCAAATGAAACTAAAAACATTCTAGTTTTAATTTAAAAAGACCGTTTTGTTCTAAATTTAATCAAAAAAATTAAAAAAAATTTTAAAGTTTGTAAAAATTTTTGACGTTTCTAACCTAACTTTTGGAAGAAATTAGACCAACTTTAAAAAATCACCCAGACTTTATTTTTAAAGATTAAGAAATGATTTTTATATCAAATGAAACCTAAAACATTCTATTTTTAATTAAAAAAGTCAGATTTTTTTAAATTATTACTAAAAAATTAAAAAAATGTTTGAATTTGGTGAAAATTTTTGACAGTTAATTGCTTTAATTTCTAAGAAAATGCCAATATTTTAGAAAAATCGTTTAAATTTTATTAGAAATTAAAAGAAAATTGTCTAAAATTGTTATAATTTTGTAAAAATCTTTAAAAATAATGTAAAATTTAATAAAATTGTTTGAAATATTTAAAAATAAATTTAAAAAATGGTTAAAAATTGCTTAAATTTACAAAAATAGTTAAAAATTTTCAAAAATTGTTTGAAACTATTAAAATTTTTGAAGAATTATCTAAAAATTATTTAAATCTTTTAAAAAATGAAAAAAAAATCTTTAAAAAATCGTCGAAACTTTCAATAATATTCTAATAATTATTCAAAATTGTTAATTTTTTTTTTGAAAAATTATTAGAAACTATTAAAAAGTTTTTAAAAATTGTAAAAGAATGTAAAAACTAAAAGAAAATTGTCTGAAATTGTTCAAATTTTGGAAAAATTGTTTGAAATTTATAAAAATAAATATAAAAATCGTTTAAATTTTGAAAATTTTTTAAGAAAACTTCAAAATTTTAGAAAGATTGTTGAAATTTATTAGAAATTTCATAAAAATTATACGAAATTGTTAGAATTTTTGTAAAAATCATTAAAAACGATGTAAAATTTAATAAAATTGTTTGAAATTTATAAAAATAAATACAAAAATCGTTTAAATTTTGGAAATTTTTTGAAAAGGTTAAAATTTTAGAAAAATCTTTCAAAAATTGTCATAATTTTTGGAAAAAAAGTTAAAAATTGTTTAAATTTTCGTTAAAAGAAAAAATAACATTCAAAATTGTTCAAAATAGCTAACATTTTTTAAAAATTGTTTCAAAATTATTTAAAAAATCGTTTAAATTTCAATAAAATTGACTAAAATTTAAAAAAAACATAAAAAATCTAATTTTAAAGATTTTGATCTGATTTTTTTTCTAAATGAAACTAAGAACATTCTAGTTTTAATCTAAAAAGACCATTTTATTCTAAATGTTGTCAAAAAAATTTTAAAAAATTCACAAAGTTGACTAAAATTTTTTACAACCTAAAGAAAGATGAAAAAAATTATTTAAGACTTAAAGTTAATGTAACTTAATTTAGATTAAAATTGTTAAAAAATGACTTAATTTAGTCTAAAATTGTAATATTTCACTTAAAATTCTTTAAGATCATGGATTTTTTTCCAAAATTTCACGAAATTTGGTACAAAATTGTGAAATTTCGTTTAATTTCTTCAAAAATTTTTACAAATTTCATTAAAAAATAACTTAATTTTAAGAATTGTGAAATCTAAACTAAAACTTTCAAAATTCGTCCAATTTCGTTTGAAATTTCACGAAATTCCGTCAAAAATTCTCGAATTTCATTGAAAAATAACTTTATTTGTCTTGAAATTGCGAAATTTCATCTAAAATCGTTGAATTTCTTCTGAAATTTCCTAAAGTTATCGAATTTTATTTAAAATTTCACGAAATTTCATCAAAATTTTTTCGAATTTCATTAAAATAAAACTTAATTTTAGAAATTGTGAAATCTGAACCAAAATTTTCAAAGTTCGTCCAATTTCATCTAAAATTTCGCGAAATTTCGCTTAAATTTGTTGAATTTCATTGAAAAGTAACTTAATTTAGCTAAAAGCTGTGAAATTTTATCTCAAATTTCTTAAAATTTTCGAATTTCGTTTGAAATTTCATGAAATTTCGTTTAAAATTGTCGAATTTCATTAAAAAAAACCTATATTTATCTTAAAATTGTATAATTTCATCTAAAATTTTTTAAAATCATCGATTTTTTTCCAAAATTTCACGAAATATGGTGTAAAATTATCTAAAATTGTTGAATTTCGTTTAATTTCATTTAAACTTTTTCGAATTTCATTGAAAGATAACTTAATTTAGCTTGAAATTGTAAAAGTTCGACTAAAATTTTCAAAATTTAAATTTCGTTTCAAATTTCACTAAATTTCGTCCAAAATGATCGAATTTCATTGAAAAATAACTTTATTTAGATTAAAATTGTGAAATTTCATCTAAAATTTCTTAAAGTCGTCAAATTTCTTCTAAAATTTCGCCTAATTTTGTATGAAATTGCTTAAAATGATTGAATTTCGTCTAATTTCATCTAAAATTTCCTTAAGTTATCGAATTTTGTCTGAAATTTCACCAAATTTCGATAAAAGTACTTAAATTTGATTGAAGAATAACTTTATTTAGATTAAAATTGTAAAATTTTATCTAAAATTTTCTAAAATCGTCAAATTTGGTGATGAAAATTTTGACCAATTTTAAAAAATCGTAGAGACTTTATTTTTAAAAATTTTGATTTGATTTTTTTTCTAAATGAAACTTAAAACATTCTAGTTTTAATGTAAAAAGGTCGCTTTGTTCTAAATTTAACCAAAAAAATTAAAAAAATTTTCAAAGTTGGAAAAAATTTTTTAGGTTAGAAAATTACTTTTTATGATTTTTTAAAAAAATCATAAAAAATCGAATTTTAAAGATTTTGATCTGATTTTTTTTCTAAATGAAACCAAAAACGTTCTAGTTTTAATGTAAAAAGGTCATTTTGTTCTAAATTTTACCAAAAAAATTAAAAAAATTTTCAAAGTTCAAAAATTTTTTGGGTTAGAAAATTACTTTTTATAATTTTTAAAAAAATCATAAAAAATCGAATTTTAAAGATTTTGATTTAATTTTTTTTCTAAATAAAACTAAAAACATCCTAGTTTTAATCTAAAAAGGTCGTTTTGTTTTAGGTTTTACCAAAAAAATTTAAAAAAATTTCAAAGTTAAAAAATTTTTTAGATTAGAAAATTACTTTTTATGATTTAAAAAAAAAATATATAAAAAATCGAATTTTAAAGATTTTGATCAGATTTTTTTTCTAAATGAAACTAAAAACTTTCTAGTTTTTATCTAAAAGGGTCGTTTTGTTTTAGGTTTTACCAAAAAATTAAAAAAATTTTCAGTTAAAAAATTTTTTAGGTTAGAAAATTACTTTTTATGATTTTTTTCAAAAATCATAAAAAATCGAATTTTAAAGATTTTGATCAGATTTTTTTTCTAAATTAAACTTAAAACATTCTAGTTTTAATTTAAAAAGACCGTTTTATTCTAAATTTAACCAAAAAAATTAAAAAAATTTTCAAAGTTGGAAAAAATTTTTTAGGTTAGGAAATTATTTTTTATAATTTTTTTAAAAAATCATAAAAAATCGAATTTTAAGGATTTTGATCAGATTTCTTTTCTAAATGAAACTAAAAACATTCTAGTTTTAATCTAAGAAGGCCGTTTTGTTCTAAATTTTACCAAAAAAATTAAAAAAATTTTCAAAGTTGGAAAAAATTTTTTAGGTTAGAAAATTACTTTTTATGATTTTTTTAAAGAAATCATAAAAAATCGAATTTTAAAGATTTTGATCAGATTTTTTCTCTAAATGAAACTAAAAATATTCTAGTTTTAATCTAAAAAGGTCGTTTTGTTGTAGATTTTACCAAAAAAAATAAAAAAATTTTCAAGGTTGGAAAAAATTTTTTAGGTTAGAACATTACCTTTTATGATTTAAAAAAAAAATCATAAAAAATTGAATTTTAAAGATTTTGAACTGATTTTTTTTCTAAATGAAACTAAAAACCTTCTAGTTTTAATCCAAAAAGGTCGTTTTGTTTTAGATTTTACCAAAAAAATTAAAAAAATTTTCAAAGTTAAAAGATTTTTTAGATTAGAAAATTGTTTTTTATGATTTTTTAAAAAATCATAAAAAATCGAATTTTAAGGATTTTGATCTGATTTTTTTTTCTAAATGAAACAAAAAACATTCTAGTTTTAATCAAAAAAGGTCGTTTTGTTTTAGATTTTACCAAAAAAATTAAAAAAATTTTCAAAGTTCAAAAATTTTTTAGGTTAGAAAATTACTTTTTATGATTTTTTTTAAAAATCATAAAAAATCGAATTTTAAAGATTTTGATCTGATTTTTTTTCTAAATGAAACTAAAAATATCCTAGTTTTAATTTAAAAATGCCGTTTTGTTCTAAATTTTACCAAAAAAATTAAAAAAATTTTCAAAGTTGGAAAAAATTTTTAGGTTGGGAAATTATTTTTTATGATTTTTAAAAAAATCATAAAAAATCAAATTTTAAAGATTTCGATTTGATTTTTTTTCTAAATGAAACCAAAAACATTCTAGTTTTAATGTAAAAAGGTCATTTTGTTCTAAATTTTACCAAAAAAATTAAAAAAATTTTGAAAGTTCAAAAATTTTTTAGGTTAGAAAATTACTTTTTATGATTTTTTAAAAAAATCATAAAAAATCGAATTTTAAAGATTTTGATCAGATTTTTTTTCTAAATGAAGCTAAAAATATTCTAGTTTTAATCTAAAAAGGTCGTTTTGTTTTAGGTTTTACCAAAAAAATTAAAAAAATTTTCAAAGTTGGAAAGAATTTTTTAGGTTAGAAAGTTACTTTTTATGATTTTTAAAAAAATCATAAAAAATCGAATTTTAAAGATTTTGATCAGATTTTTTTTGTAAATAAAACTAAAAATATTCTAGTTTTAATCTAAAAAGGTCGTTTTGTTTTAGATTTTACCAAAAAAATTAAAAAAATTTTCGAAGTTGGAAAAAATTTTTTTTAAAAATTATTTTTTATAATTTAAGAAAAAAAATCATAAAAAATCGAATTTTAAAGATCTTGATTTGATTTTTCTTCTAAATGAAACTAAAAATATTCTAGTTTTAATCTAAAAAGGCCGTTTTTTTCTAAATTTTACCAAAAAAATTAAAAAAAATTTCAAAGTTGGAAAAAATTTTTTAAGTTAGAAAACCACTTCGGTACGGCGTCTATCGGCCGCGAAATGTTTCCCACAGCCGGCACACATATGTTGGGTCATCTGTGGCCGTCGACTATAGTCGACGTTCGGCTGAGCGGGGTCGTCTGTGGCCGTCGACTATAGTCGACATCCGTACCGAAGTGGTTAAAATGTCTTTTTCATTTGTTGTACATGTTTCAGTGAGTAGAAAAGCGATAAAACGTAAGAAATAAGTGGCAAAAAGGTCGGGGCTTTTAAAAGTAACCAACGCGGTACATCGTAAAATCGCTCAGTTTAAGACCGCGACTACAAATTTCCCGGCGAAAGCTGAAACTAGCAGAATGCGGGACAGTTACACGAATGTAAGTTTAAAATATCGGTTCGAAAATTCCGGCGGGTCGCTGCGGACGAGAAACATTTAGGAGAGGCGCATTTATTACTCGTCGGGGGGTGAAAGGGAGCCGCGAAAGGGTAGAAACAACCCCTACGTCATATATTCCATCCCCGCCGGATTGTAGGTATATTATTACGTTTGTAGTCGGGCCATTTCGCTGGGGTTTCGTCCGAAAATTAATATTGCCGTCGCGCCAACGAAGCAGCACTACATTTTCACCCTTCTCTTTGTGAATAATTTACTCGTTCGCGTTAAGAAAATCCTCCAAAGTCAACGTTCAACATACATCATCATTAAATGGTGTTTTTGAGTAATTTTGTCAAGAAAATCTTTCGTCAAGAAGAAAATGAAAAAGCACTCGAACAAAAAAAATAAATAAAATTTTTATTGAAAATTCTTAAAGCTGACTAAAAATCCTTTAATTTGATACCAAACACGACTATATTCGGTTAAAAAATAAAAAAGTTAGGTTAGTTTAAAAAAAATCAAAATGGCCGACTTCCGGTTGTCATTAAAATCAAAAATTTCAATAACTTTTTTATTTTTAATTGTAGATATATCATGTTTGTACTCAAATTAAAGGAAATTTAATTTTCTATAGATTTTTAACAAAAATTTCGTTCCAAAATTATTTTTGACAAATTCTCGTTTAAAAATGTAAACTTTTTTCAACATTTTTGAATTTTTTATTAAATATTCTTAAAATTCATTAAAAATCCTTTAATTTGAGTACAAACACGATCTATCTACGATTTAAAATAAAAAAGTTAAGTTAATTTCTTGATTTGCAAGATGGCGATTTAAAAAAGTTAAAGTTTTTATTAAAAATTCTTAAAGCTGACTAAAAAACCTTTAATTTGATACCAAACACGACTATATTCGGTTAAAAAACGAAGAAGTTAGGTTAGTTTAAAGAAATTCAAGATGGCCGACTTCCGGTTGTCATTAAAATTAAAAATTTCGATAACTTTTTTATTTTTAGTCGTAGATATATCGCATTTGTACTCAAATTAAAAGAAATTTAATTTCCTATCGATTTTTAATAAAAAATTCCGTTTTAAAATTATTTTTAACATTTTTTTTTTTGAAATTTTTGTTTTTTTTTAAATCTTAAAACTTTTCATATCTCATTGAAAATTTTGATATTTTTTGTTGAAAACTTTGTTATTATTATTGAAAAAACTTAATTTTTTTTTTGATAATTTTGAAATTTTTTTGAAAAATTTGGATTCTTTATTGAAAATTCTTAAAGTTTATTAAAAATCCTTTAATTTGATACCAAACACGACTATATTCGGATAAAAAATAAAAAAGTTAGGTTAGTTTAAAAAAAATTCAAGATGGCCGACTTCCGGTTGTCATTAAAATTAAAAATTTCGATATCTTTTTTATTTTTGATCGTAGATATATCATGTTTGTACTCAAATTAAACGAAATTTAATTTTCTATCGATTTACGATAAAATTTTCAAGATGGCCGATTTTCGATTGTTTAAAAAATTAGAAATTTTGACGACTTTTGATCTATTCAAGTTAGATAGGTCGTGTTTGTACTCAAATTAAAGGAAATTTAATTTTATATCGATTTTTAATAAAAATTTTGTTCCAAAACTATTTTTTACATTCCCTTTTTTAAATTTTTGACATTTTTTTTTAAATTTTTAGTATTTTTGTTTTTTTTTTGAATTTTTTTAAAGTTTTTGATATCTCACTAAAAAGTTTTATCTTTTTTTTTGAAAATTTGGCATTATTTTTGAAAAATTTATTTTTTTTGATAATTTTGGATTTTCTTTTTTTAATTTGGATTTTTTTTTGAAAAATTTGGATTTTTTTTTTTAAATTTGGATCTTTTTTTGATAATTTTAGATTTTTTTTGAAAAATTTGGATTTTTTTTTGAAAAATTTGAAAATTTTATTGATAACTCTTAAAGCTGATTAAAAATCCTTTAATTTGATACCAAACACGACTATATTCGGATAAAAAATGAAAAAGTTAGGTTAATTAAAAAAAAAATCAAAATGGCCGACTTTCGGTTGTCATTAAAATCAAAAATTTCAATAACTTTTTTATTTTTAATTGTAGATATATCATGTTTGTACTCAAATTAAAGCAAATTTAATTTTCTATAGATTTTTAACAAAAATTTCGTTCTAAAATTATTTTTGACAAATTCTTTTTTACAAATGTTAACTTTTTTCAAAATTTTTGGATCTTTTATTAAATATTCTTAAAATTTATTAAAAATCCTTTGATTTGAGTACAAACACGACCTATGTGCGATTTAAAATAAAAAAATTAGGTTAATTTATTAATTTTCAAGATGGCGGTTTAAAAAGATTAAAGTTTTTATTAAAAATTTTTAAAGCTGACTAAAAATCCTTTAATTTGATGCCAAACACGACTATATTCGGATAAAAAATAAAAAAGTTAGGTTAGTTTAAAAAAAAATCAAAATGGCCGACTTTCGGTTGTCATTAAAGTGAAAAATTTTGATAACTTTTTTATTTTTGATTGTAACATAGCCGTGTTTGTACTCTAATTAAAGGAAATTAAATTTTCTATCGATTTTTAATAAGAACTTAATTCAAAAATTATTTTTTACATTCCCTTTTTTAAATTTTTAACAGTTTTCTTAAAAATTTTCAAAATTTTTGTTTCTTTTTAAAAATTTCTTAAAGTTCTTGATATCTCATTGAAAACTTTGACATTTTTTCCCAAAATTTTTTCATTATTTTTAAAAAATTTATTTATTTTTTTGATAATTTTGGATTTTTTTTGATAATTTTGGATTTTTTCGATAATTTTGCTTTTTTTTTGAAAAATTTGAAATTTTTATTGAAAATTCTTAAAGCTGACTAAAAATCCTTTAATTTGATACCAAACACGACTATATTCGGATAAAAAATAAAAAAGTTAGGTTAGTTTAAAAAAAATCAAAATGGCCGACTTTCGGTTGTCATCAAAGTGAAAAATTTTGATAACTTTTTTATTTTTGATTGGAATATAGTCGTGTTTGTACTCAAATTAAAGGAAATTTAATTTTCTATCAATTTACGATAAAATTTTCAAGATGGCCGATTTTCGATTGTTTAAAAAATTAAAAATGTTGGTAACTTTTGATCTATTAAAGTTAGATATATCGTGTTTGTACTCAAATTAAAGGAAATTTAATTTCCCATCGATTTTTAATAAAAATTTCATTTGAAAATTATTTTTTTTTAATTTAGCGGCGCAACCGCTAGCCTTTTTATACGCAATTACTGCCATCTCGAAATGATCGGAATACACTAGCCAGAATCAGAAGTCTGTTATGATGGATCACAAAAATCGTTTTACAAATATGTCAAAACAACATCACGTTATTCCCCTATTGTTTGCATTGGACCGATTTAGTTTATCCCCTAATTATCAGCAATTAATCAACCGCAGCGAACCGGAATTATGGTTTGGGGTCGATATCGGAATTTGCATGTGTTGAATGTCTCTCCGTGGAAGACGGAGACAGTAAATTACGCCGTTTTATAACAATGTCCGAGGATATGATAAACAGGCCAACCATTAGACCGTAATCTACCGTCTGCCGATGACAAACGGGATCAAACAGAATCAAACAGAACCAAACCGGACCAAACAAGTCGATCTTTGCCCCGTATATCATATGTCACGTACATTCTTAAGCAAATTGTAAAATCAAATCGTGTTAAAATGGAAATTTCCGATTGGGAAATCGCTTCACGTAGTGACATTACGAGTGACCATGTTTAATACAGTGGAAGGGAGGACCGGAGTATCAAGCGGTCCTCCCTTCCACTGTATTCCACTCGCACCTACTCGGTGAAGCAACGAGGAGGAACCGCGCTCTTACATCCTTCTCTACAAGGTGTAGCTTGAGTTCGTCTTATAGTACCTATATATTAAATTTAGGGGTATAAATCCTCTCTCAAGGGTCGAGAACTTGTTTGGATTGGTATTACAAGTTGATAAACACTCAGCTAGTAACAAGACCCTCAGGGATTACTCCTATCTACTAGCACTCGTACTAAATAAAACAATCTTTTATTTTCCGGTCGGAACCCTTCTTCTAAAAACAATTATCGCTCGAGATCAGTTCGGAAGTGCACGGCGCGGTTTCTGACGCGTATTTCAAACACGTCCCAAGTTGTGCAAGTTCCAACACCGGTGATGGATCCGAGGTGGAACTTTGGAGCGTCGATAAACTTATCCGTTACGTGTTCAAAACCGAGCCGAGTACAGGTTTTTCATTTCCGCGAGTTTCAACCCCTTTAAAAGGAATCCAAATAGTAGCCAACCGTACGGCAATCACCGTACATTTACACTAAAAATAACCTATATTTTATCTTTTAAAAATCACCAATAAAAACATTTCTTTAAAATTTTTAAATATTCTTAAAATTCATTAAAAATCCTTTAATTTGAGTACAAACACGACATATCTACGATTAAAAATAAAAAAGTTAGGTTAATTTTTAAATTTTCAAGATGGCGGTTTAAAAAAATTAAAGATTTTATTGAAAATTCTTAAAGTTTATTAAAAATCCTTTAATTTGATACCAAACACGACCATAATCGGATAAAAAATAAAAAAGTTAGGTTAGTTTAAAAAAATTCAAGATGGCCGACTTTCGGTTTCCATTAAAATTAAAAATTTCAATAACTTTTTTATTTTTAATCGTAGATATGTCGTGTTTGTTCTCAAATTAAAGGAAATTTAATTTCCTATCAATTTTTAATAAAAAATTTGCTTGAAAATTACTTTTGATATATTTTTTTTAAGAAAATGTTGACTTTTTTGAAATTTTTGAATTTTTTCTTAAATATTGAATATTAAATATTTAAAATTTATTAAAAATCCTTTAATTTGAGTACAAACACGACATATCTACGACTTAAAATAAAAAGTTAGGTTAATTTTTAAATTTTCAAGATGACGGCTTAAAAAAATTAAAGTTCTTATTAAAAATTCTTAGAGCTTATTAAAAAACCTTTAATTTGATACCAAACACGACTATATTTGAATAAAAAATAAAAAAGTTAGGTTAGTTTAAAAAAATTCAAGATGGCTGACTTCCGGTTGTCATTAAAATTAAAAATTTCGATAACTTTTTTATTTTTAATCGTGGATATATCGTGTTTGTACTCAAATTAAATGAAATTTAATTTCCTATCAATTTTTAATAAAAATTTTGTTTGAAAATTACTTTTGACATATATTTTTTAGAAAATGTTGACTTTTTTTGAAATTTTTAAATTTTTTATTAAATATTGTTAAAATTTATTAAAAATCCTTTAATTTGAGTACAAGCACGACATATCTACGATTTAAAATGAAAAACTTACGTAATTCTTAAAATTTTCAAGATGGCGGTTTAAAAAAATTAAAGTTTTTATTAAAAATTCTTAAAGTTTATTAAAAATCCTTTAATTTAATACCAAACACGACTATATTCGGATAAAAAATAAAAAAGTTAGGTTAGTTTAAAAAAATTCAAAATGGCCGACTTCCGGTTGTCATTAAAATTAAAAGCTTCGATAACTCTTTTATTTTTAATCGTGGATATATCGTGTTTGTACTCAAGTTAAAGGAAATTTAATTTCCTAGCGATTTTTAATAAAAAATTCCGTTTTAAAATTATTTTTAACATTCTTTTTTATGAAATTTTTGTTTTTTTAAAAATCTCTTAAAACTTCTCATATCTCATTGAAAATTTTGACCTTTTTTGTTGAAAACTTTGTTATTATTATTCAAAAAACTTAATTTTTTTTGATAATTTTGAAATTATTTCGAAAAATTTGGATTTTTTATTGAAAAATTTGAAATTTTTATTGAAAATTCTTAAAGTTTATTAAAAATCCTTTAATTTGATACCAAACACGACTATATTCGGATAAAAAATAAAAAAGTTAGGTTAGTTTAAAAAAATTCCAAATGGCCGACTTCCGGTTGTCATTAAAATTGAAAATTTCGATAATATTCTTATTTTTGATCGGAGATATATCGTGTTTGTACTCAAATTAAAGGAAATTTAATTTTGTATCGATTTTTAATAAAAATTTTGTTCCAAAATTATGTTTTACATTCCCTTTTTTAAATTTTTGACATTTTTTTTTTAATTTTTAATATTTCTGTTTTTTTTAGAATTTTTTTTAAAGTTTTTGATATTTCATTAAAAACTTTTGTTTTTTTTTTGAAAATTTTGTCATTATTTTTAGGAAAATTTATTTTTTTTTGATAATTTTAGATTTTCTTTGATAATCTTAGATTTTTTTTTAAGATTTGGATTTTCTCTGAAAAATTTGGATTTTTTTTGAAAAATTTGGATTCTTTTTGAAAAATTTGGGTTTTTTTTGAAAAATTTGGATTTTTTTTTTTGATAAATTTGAATTTTTTATTGAAAAGTCTTAAAGCTGATTAAAAATCCTTTAATTTGATACCAAACACGACTATATTCGGATAAAAAATAAAAAAGTTAGGTTAGTTAAAAAATAATCAAAATGGCCGACTTCCGGTTATCAGTAAAGTGAAAAATTTTGATAACTTTTTTATTTTTGATTGGAATATAGTCGTGTTTGTACTCAAATTAAAGGAAATTTAATTTTGTATCGATTTTTAATAAAAATTTTGTTCCAAAATTATTTTTAACATTCCCTTTTTTAAATTTTTGACATTTTTTTTTTAAATTTTTAATATTTTTGTTTTTTTTTTTAATTTTTTAAAGTTTTTGGTATCTCATTGAAAACTTTGGTCTTTTTTTTTGAAAATTTTGTCATTATTTTTAAAAAATTTAATTTTTTTTGACAATTTTAGATTTTTTTTGATAATTCTAGATTTCTTTTTGAAAAATTTGAAATTGCTATTGAAAATTCTTAAAGCTTATTAAAAATCCTTTAATTTGATACCAAACATGACTATATTCGGATAAAAAATAAAAAAGTTAGGTTAGTTAAAAAATAATCAAAATGGCCGCCTTCCGGTTGTCATTAAAGTGAAAAATTTTGATAACTTTTTTATTTTTGATTGGAATATAGTCATGTTTGTACTCAAATTAAAGGAAATTAAATTTTCCATAGATTTTTAATAAGAATTTAATTCAAAAATTATTTTTTACATTCCCTTTTTTAAATTTTAAACATTTTTCTTTAAAATTTTTGTTTCTTTTTAGAAATTTCTTAAAGTTCTTGATATTTCATTGAAAACTTTGACATTTTTTCCCAAAATTTTTTCATTATTTTTGAAAAAAAAATTTTTTTCTTTGATAATTTTGGATTTTTTTTTAAAATTTTGCTTTTTTTTTGAAAAAATTGAAAATTTTATTGAAAATTCCTAAAGCTGATTAAAAATCCTTTAATTTGATACCAAACACGACTATATTCGGATAAAAAATAAAAAAGTTAGGTTAGTTTTAAAAAAACAAAATGGCCAACTTCCGGTTGTCATTAAAGTGAAAAATTTTGATAACTTTTTTATTTTTGATTGGAATATAGTCGTGTTTGTACTCAAATTAAAGGAAATTAAATTTTCTATCGATTTACGATAAAATTTTCAAGATGGCCGATTTTCGATTGTTTAAAAAATTAAAAATTTTGATAACTTTCGATCTGTTAAAGTTAAATAGGTCGTGTTTGTACTCAAATTAAAGGAAATTTATTTTTTTAACGATTTTTAATAAAAATTTCGTTTAAAAATTATTTTTTTTAATTAAAATTTTTTATTTTTCAAGTTGTATGGTAATTTTTTTGAAAATTGGCAACGCTGGTTATTTTTTCGCATAAAAGATTCGATGGGGGCCCTCAACCTGACTCGCTATTAAGGTATTTAGGTATTCATGGTTTTATTAAATATGTAAACTTTGTTTTCGGGACGGAATCCCTCGAAAGGTTAACGTTTACTGATGTAAGAAAGTCGTTTTGCATGTAATAAACCGGGCATATCGATTTTTCAACCCTAACGCCCCCTACTTAAATATTTATAAAGTACCGCCCAGATCTACCGAGTAGATAATGCACACGAAAAGTTATAAATTATTTACGGGCACATTTTCTGACTGGAGGAATGGTAATATTTGTCTTTGGAAATTAACCGTGGTTCGGGGAGAAATTCTATCTTCTGGTTAACTATAGTCACGTGCTTAGCTAATGGTTTAACGCAAGTTTAACGCAGAAACTTGGCTTTTGCATTCGGCCTCGATATTTAACGAACTATTCGGTCGAAAAAGCGGCCGACGCTTTTCTGATAAAACGACGTTCTGTAGCGATAAAACGATCGGCGTTATAGCGGGATTATGCGGAATCTAAAAGGGAAATAGCTTTGAAGGGAAGGAGGGCCAATAAAACTCTTAGTTTAGGGGCGTTATTTTCTCCTCCGGACGGCGATTATCTACCCCATCACGGAGAGTCTATAAAACAACGTAAAACGCGTAAACTATGTCGTCTGGAAATTCTCCGGGAAAATCGGAATTGGCGCCGTAAACTGAATATGGGAGGAGAATCTGAGTCATAAGCAATTTCCTTAGTAGAACTAAAAACTACCAGCGAAATTTATTATTTAGTCTTTAAAAATTCATCAAAAATTCATTTTTAAAGATTTTGATTTGATTTTTTTTCTAAATGAAACTTAAAACATTCTAGTTTTATATAAAAAAGACCGCTTTGTTCTAAATGTTGTCAAAAAAATTAAAAAAATTTTCAAAGTTGGCAAAAAATTTTTTAGGTTAGAAAATCAATAATTTTTAAAAAATTCATCAAAAATCTATTTTTAAAGATTTTGATTTGATTTTTTTTCTAAATGAAACTTAAAACATTCTAGTTTTGATTTTATAAAACCGTTTTATTATAAATGTTTTCAAAGAATTTAAAGAAATTTTCAAAGTTGGCAAAAAATTTTTTAGGTTAGAAAACCAATAATTTTTAAAAAATTCATCAAAAATCCATTTTTAAAGATTTTAATTTGATTTTTTTTCTAAATGAAACTTAAAACATTTTAGTTTTGATTTTATAAAACCGTTTTATTATAAATGTCTTCAAAAAATTTGAAAAAATTTTCAAAGTTGGCAAAAATTTTTTAGGTTAGAAAATCAATAATTTTTAAAAAATTCATCAAAAATCCATTTTTAAAGATTTTGATTCGATTTTTTTTCTAAATAAAACTTAAAATATTCTAGTTTTAATTTTTAGAAACCGTTTTATTATAAATGTTGTCAAAAAATTTAAAAAAATGTTCAAAGTTGGCAAAAAATTTTTTAGGTTAGAAAATCAATAATTTTTAAAAAATTCATCAAAAATCCATTTTTAAAGATTTTGATTTGATTTTTTTTCTAAATGAAACTTAAAACATTCTAGTTTTAATTTAAAAAGGTCGTTTTGTTTTAGATTTTACCAAAAAAATTAAAAAAATTTTCAAAGTTGGAAAAATTTTTTTTAAAAAATTATTTTTTATGATTAAAAAAAAATCATAAAAAATCGAAGTTTAAAGATTTTGATCTGTTTTTTTTTCTAAGTGAAACTAAAAACATTCTAGTTTTAATCTAAAAAGGTCGTTTTGTTTTAGATTTTACCAAAAAATTTAAAAGAATTTTCAAAATTAAAAAATTTTTTAGGTTAGAAAATTACTTTTTATGATTTTTAAAAAAAATCATAAAAAATCGAATTTTAAAGATTTTGATCTGATTTTTTTTCTAAATGAAATTAAAAACATTCTAGTTTTAATCTAAAAAGGTCGTTTTGTTTTAGGTTTAACCAAAAAAATTAAAAAAATTTTCAAAATTAAAAAAATTTTTAAGGTTAGAAAATTACTTTTTATGATTTTTTAAAAAAATCATACAAAATCGACTTTTAAAGATTTTGATCTGATTTTTTTTCTAAATGAAACTAAAAACATTCTAGTTTTAATCTAAAAAGGTCGTTTTGTTCTAAATTTTACCAAAAAAATTAAAAAAATTTTCAAAGTTAAAAAATTTTTTATGTTAGAAAGTTACTTTTAATGATTTTTTAAAGAAATCATAAAAAATCGAATTTTAAAGATTTTGATCTGATTTTTTTTCTAAATGAAACTTAAAACATTCTAGTTTTATATAAAAAAGACTGCTTTGTTCTAAATGTTGTCAAAAAAATTAAAAAAATTTTCAAAGTTGGCAAAAAATTTTTTAGGTTAAAAAATCAATAATTTTTAAAAAATTCATGAAAAATCCATTTTTAAAGATTTTGATTTGATTTTTTTTCTAAATGAAACTTAAAATGTTCTAGTTTTAATTTTCAGAAACCATTTTATTATTAATGTCGTCAAAAAATTTAAAAAAATTTTCAAAGTTGGCAAAAAATTTTTTAGGTTAGAAAATCAATAATTTTTAAAAAATTCATCAAAAATCCATTTTTAAAGATTTTGATTTGATTTTTTTTCTAAATGAAACCTAAAAAATTCTAGTTTTAATTTTTAGAAACCGTTTTATTATAAATGTTGTCAAAAAATTTAAAAAAATTTTCAAAGTTGGCAAAAAATTTTTTAGGTTAGAAAATCAATAATTTTTAAAAAATTCATCAAAAATTCATTTTTAAAGATTTTGATTTGATTTTTTTTTCTAAATGAAACTTAAAACATTTTAGTTTTGAGTTTATAAAACCGTTTTATTATAAATGTTTTCAAAAAATTTAAAAAAATTTTCAAAGTTGGAAAAAATTTTTGACGGTTTTACTCTAACTTAAAAAGTCAATCAACTTTAAAAATTTATCATAAATTCATTTTTAAAGATTTCGATCTGATTTTTTTTCTAAATGAAACCCAAAACATTTTAATTTTAATTAAAAATGATCGTTTTATTCTAAATATTGCCAAAAAAATTTAAAATATTTTCAAAGTTGGTACAAAATTTTTGACGGTTCTAACCTAACTTAAAAAAATCGATCAATTTTAAAAATTCATCAGAAATTCATTTTTAAACATTTTGATTTGATTCTTTTTCTAAATGAAACTTAAAACATTCTAGTTTTATTTAAAACAGATCGTTTTATTCTAAATGTTGTCAAGAAATTTAAAAAAATTTTCAAAGTTGGTAAAAAAAATTTTAGGTTAAAAAATCGACAATTTTTTAAAAATTCACCAAAAATTCATTTTTAAAGATTTTGATTTGATTTTTTTTCTAAATGAAACTTAAAACATTCTAGTTTTAATCTAAAAAGACCGTTTTGTTCTAAATTTAACCAAAAAAATTAAAAAAATTTTCAAAGTTGGAAAAATTTTTTTTAAAAATTACTTTTTATGATTAAAAAAAAAATCATAAAAAATCGAATTTTAAAGATTTTGATCCGATTTTTTTTTCTAAATAAAACTAAAAATATTCTAGTTTTAATCTAAAAAGGTCGTTTTGTTCTAAATTTAACCAAAAAAATTAAAAAAATTTTCAAAGTTGGGAGAAGATTTTTGACTTTTCTAACCTAACTTAAAAAAATCGATCAACTTTAAAAATTCATGAAAAATTCATTTTTAGAGATTTTGGTCCGATTTTTTTTTTTAAATGAAACTAAAAACATTCTAGTTTTAATCTAAAAAGACCGTTTTGTTGTAAATTTTACCAAAACATTTAAGAAAAAATCCCAAAGTTTATAAAAATTTTTGTCGTTTCTAACCTAACTTTTAGAAAAAATTAGACCAACTTTAAAAAATCGCCCAGACTTTATTTATTAAGATTAAGAAATGATTTTTATGTCAAATGAAACTAAAGACATTCTAGTTTTAATTTAAAAAGACCGTTTTGTTCTAAATTTAATCAAAAAAATTAAAAAAAATTTTAAAGTTTGTAAAAATTTTTGACGTTTCTAACCTAACTTTTGGAAGAAATTAGACCAACTTTAAAAAATCACCCAGACTTTATTTTTAAAGATTAAGAAATGATTTTTATATCAAATGAAACCTAAAACATTCTATTTTTAATTAAAAAAAGTCAGATTTTTTTAAATTATTACCAAAAAAATTTAAAAAAATTTTGAATTTGGTGAAAATTTTTGACAGTTAATTGCTTTAATTTGTAAGAAAATGCCAATATTTTAGAAAAATCGTTTAAATTTTATTAAAAATTAAAAGAAAATTGTCTAAAATTGTTATAATTTTGTAAAAATCTTTAAAAATAATGTAAAATTTGATAAAATTGTTTGAAATATTTAAAAATAAATTTAGAAAATCGTTAAAAATTGCTTAAATTTACAAAAATAGTTAAAAATTTTCAAAAATTGTTTGAAATTATTAAAATTTTTCAAGAATTATTTAAAAAATATTTAAATCTTTAAGAAAAGTGAAAAAAATCTTTAAAAAATCGTCGAAACTTTCAATACTATTCTAATAATTATTCAAAATTGTTAAATTTTTTTTGAAAAATTATTAGAAACTATTAAAAAATTTTTAAAAATTGTAAAAGAATGTAAAAACTAAAAGAAAATTGTCTGAAATTGTTCAAATTTTGAAAGAATTGTTTGAAATTTATAAAAATAAATATAAAAATCGTTTAAATTTTGAAAATTTTTTAAGAAAACTTCAAAATTTTAGAAAAATTGTTGAAATTTATCAGAAATTTCATAAAAATTATACGAAATTGTTAAAATTTTTGTAAAAATCATTAAAAACGATGTAAAATTTAATAAAATTGTTTGAAATTTATAAAAATAAATACAAAAATTGTTTAAATTTTGGAAATTTTTTGAAAAGCTTAAAATTTTAGAAAAATCTTTCAAAAATGGTCATAATTTTTGGAAAAAAAAGTTAAAAATTGTTTAAATTTTCGTTAAAAGAAAAAATAACATTCAAAATTGTTCAAAATAGCTAACATTTTTTAAAAATTGTTTCAAAATTATTTAAAAAATCGTCTAAATTTCAATAAAATTGACTAAAATTAAAAAAAAAACATAAAAAATCGAATTTTAAAGATTTTGATCTGATTTTTTTTCTAAATGAAACTAAAAACCTTCTAGTTTTAATCTAAAAAGGTCGTTTTATTCTAAATTAAACCAAAAAAATTAAAAAAAATTTCAAAGTTAAAAAATTTTTTAGGTTAGAAAATTACTTTTTATGATTTAAAAAAAAATCATAAAAAATCGAATTTTAAAGATTTTGATCTGATTTTTTTTTCTAAATGAAACTAAAAACATTCTAGTTTTAATCTAAAAAGGCCGTTTTGTTTTAGGTTTTACCAAAAAAATTAAAAAAATTTTCAAAGTTAAAAAATTTTTTAGGTTAGAAAATTATTTTTTATAATTTTTTTAAAAAATCTTAAAGAATCGAATTTTAAAGATTTTGATTTGATTTTTTTTCTAAATGAAACTTAAAATATCCTAGTTTTATATAAAAAAGATCGTTTTATTCTAAAAGTTGTCAAAAAATTTAAAAAAATTTTCAAAGTTGGTAAAAAAATTTTTTAGGTTAAAAAAATTTTTTAGGTTAAAAAAATTTTATCGTCTTTAAAAATTTATATCTAGGAAAGTAATAGTCATCGAGATTTGAAATTTTCTCACAATTTAGATTAAAGCTTAGTTTTTATTTTTACAAAAAATAAATTTTCTACGACTTTTAATTTTTTCGTCAGGGTGGAAAATGTATCATAGTGAATTTTAAAACTTGTTAATTTTTAAAAATTCACATTTGGGAATTTCAATAATCCTCTTTTTATTTCTATGTAAACGTTTCGAACGATCTACTGTTGATTTTAAGATAAGATAAGTCTCCTCAAAGCAATACCAAACATTCAAAACGGGTTCAGAGAGGAACAAGGCTTCGAAGCCAAAAAATTTGGGATGCATTTCACCAGCTGTTATTTTGGTATATATTTTTAGATTCCCATTCTTTGAGTGACTTATGAAATGATAAATTTTTGACAAGAAAATTCCTCGGACGTACGTTGTCGGACTGCGTTGCAGAAATTCGCGTTGGAAGGTTAAAATGAAATGCATTCGCTTGAAATGCAATATCCATATAACTTTACGCCGCAACAACCCCCTCCGCCACCGCCCCCGCTCAATTGTAGACGTCGGGAGGAAATATTCAGCATCTGGGAACCCCTACGAGTCCGTTTCCCACATAACATTAACGACATAATGGAATACTCCTCTTCCACCGACTTCCATTTCATATTTACTTCGATACAAAGACGAATTTCGAATGTTGTCTCGGATTTTCGCAACATACGAATTACCCCCAAAAGAAGGACTCGGCCCGAAGAATCTAATCTGGAAGAAGCGGCCGAAGGGGGTTATTTTTAGAAAGGATATCGTGATACGTCCTTCCATCGAATGCAATCGGCGAATTGACGCTCCTAGCTCTTAGCTTCTAGCATCTCTCCTCGAACTCTTTGTAGTCGAAATTCGCTTTGAAGCCGTTATTAAATTCCCCGTTCGCATTCGAGATTTTCGCGTATTAGCTAAGTGGGGATTTTGCAAAAATTACCCATTAATTAGTTTAGCTTTATTTTTAGTATTTTTCTAAAAAAATTTATTATTTTTGGTGGAATTGATCAACATTTTGATAACTTTGGTGGAAGCTTTACGAATTTAATAAGTTTTTGGTGGAATTTTAAAAAAAAATTGGTAAGTTTTTGGTGGAATTTAAAAAAAATTCAGTTCTTTGGTAAAATTCTTATGAATTTAGTAAATTTTTGGTGGAATTTTTACAAATTGTATTTATTTTTGGTGGAATTTTAAAAAAATTCAGTATGTTTTTGGTGGAATTATCAAAAATTTTGATAACATTAAATTTTCGCGAATTTTATTCATTTTTGATGGATTTTTTTTTTAAATTCAGTGTTTTTTTATGGAATTTTTACGAATTTAATAAGCTTTTAATGAAATTTTTCCAATTTTATTAATTTTTGGTGGAATTTTTATAAAATTCAGTATGTTTTTGATGGAATTGTTAAAAAAGTTGATAACTTTGGTGGAATTTCTATTAACTTTTTAGATTTTAGATTTTAGTAATTAATTAAAGTAAATGATTCAGTAAAAAAATTTAGATGAAAAAAGATAAAAATCACCAATTAACGATTTTTAAAATGAACCTACAATATCAATCTTGATGAACTGTACAATGGATACGTTCTTAAAAATATTAAATTCACAAAATTTTCCTTTTAATTCTTTAAATTTATACAAAAGAAGTTTATTAAGCGTTTATTTATTACTTTTTAGATGTTTTTTTAGATATCTTTTAAAGTTTTTATGTTTTAAAATTGATTTTAATCCAAAAAAAGTAAAAACTTTAAAAAATTAAGAACTGTCAAAATGACGTTTGTACAGTTCGCCAAGATTAAACTTGCAGGTTGGATTTTTTTTAAAGTGGATTGATTTTTAAGCGTAATTTAACCAAGTTTTAATGTTTTTTAATCATATTTATAAATTTTTTAATCGTATTTTAAAATTTTTAGTCGTATTTTAAATTTTTTTAATCGTATTTTAAATTTTTTTAATTGTATTTTAAAATTTTTAGTCGTATTTTAAATTTTTTTAATCATATTTTAAATTTTTTTAATCGTATTTTAAATTTTTTTAATCGTATTTTAAAATTTTTTAATCGTATTTATATTTTTTTTATAATTTTTAAAATATGATTAGTATAGTTTTATTTTTAGTATTTTTCTAAAAAAATTTATTGTTTTTGGTGGAATTGATCAACATTTTGATAACCTTGGTGGAAGCTTTACGAATTTAATAAGTTTTTGATGGAATTAAAAAAAAAATTGGTAAATTTTTGGTGGAATTTTTACAAATTTTGTAAGTTTTTTGGCGGAATTTTAAAAAAATTCATTATTTTTAAAATTACTAAAAATTTTTAGTAACTTTGGTGGAATTTTTATGAATTTACTAAGTTTTTGATGGAATTTTCAAGGTTTTAGTTAATTTTTAGTGAAATTGTTTCTAATTTGATTGATTTTTGGTAGAATTTTAAAAGAATTTCAATATTTTGGTGGAATTTTTAAAAAATTTGGTAAATTCTTAGTAGAATTGTTAAAAATGTTGATGACTTGGTAAGTTTTTGGTGGAATTTTTAAAAACTTTGACAATTTCGGTGTAATTTTTAAGATTTTTCTAAGTTTTTGGTGGAATAAAAAAAAATTCAGTAAGTTTTGGGTGTAGTTGTTAAATATTTTAATAGCTTTGGTGGAATTTTTGCGAATTTTATTCATTTTTGGTGGAATTAAAAAAAAAATTCAGTGTTTTGGTAAAATTCTTATGAATTTAGTAAGTTTTTGGTGGAATTTTTAAAAAATTCAGTGTTTTTGGTCAAATTCTTACGAATTTAGTAAATTTTTGGTGGAATTTTTAAAAAATTCAGTATGTTTTTGGTGGAATTATCAAAAATTTTGATAACATTGGTGGAATTTTCGCGAATTTTATTTATTTTTGATGGAATTTTTTTAAAAATTCAGTGTTTTTGATAAAATTCTTATGGATTTAGTAAGTTTTTGGTGGAATTTTTACAAGTTCTATTAATTTTTGGTGGAATTTTTAAAAAATTCAGTATGCTTTTGGTGGAGTTATCAAAAATTTTGATAACATTGGTGGAATTTTCGCGAATTTTATTCATTTTTGATGGAATTTTTTTAAAAATTTAGTGTTTTTGATAAAATTCTTATGAATTTAGTAAGTTTTTGGTGGAATTTTTACAAATTGTATTTATTTTTGATGGAATTTTAAAAAAATTCAGTACGTTTTTGGTGGAATTATCAAAAATTTTGATAACATTGGTGGAATTTTTGCGAATTTTATTCATTTTTGATGGAATTTTTTTAAAAATTCAGTGTTTTTGATAAAATTCTTATGAATTTAGTAAGATTTTGGTGGAATTTTTACAAATTGTATTAATTTTTGATGAAATTTTAAAAAAATTTAGTATGTTTTTGGTGGGATTATCAAAAATTTTGTTAACATTGGTGGAATTTTTGCGAATTTTATTCATTTTTGGTGGAATTTTAAAAAAATTCAGTTTTTTGGTAAAATTCTTGTGAATTTGGTAAACTTTTGGTGGAATTTTTACAAATTGTATTTATTTTTGGTGGAATTTTAGAAAAATTCAGTACGTTTTTGATGGAATTATCAAAAATTTTAATAACATTGGTGGAATTTTTGCGAATTTTATTCATTTTTGGTAGAATTTTTAAAAAAATTCAGTTTTTAGGTAAAATTCTTATGGATTTAGTAAATTTGTGGTGGAATTTTTACAAATTGTATTAATTTTTGGTGGAATTTCTAACAAATTTAATGTTTTTGGTGGAATTATTAAAAATTTTGATAACATTGGTGAAATTTTCGCGAATTTTATTCATTTTTGATGGAATTTTTTTAAAAATTCAGTGTTTTTTATGGAATTTTTACGAATTTAGTAAGTTTTTAGTGAAATTTTTCCAGTTTTATTAATTTTTGGTGGAATTTTTATAAAATTCGGTATGTTTTTGATGGAATTGTTAAAAAAGTTGATAACTTTGGTGGAATTTTTATTAACTTTAATCATTTTTGGTGGAATTGTTGAAGATATTAGTGATTTTAGTAGAATTGTTATGAATTGGGTAAGTTTTTGGTATTTTTTAAAAATCAGTAAATTTTTGGTGGAATTATTCAACATTTTTGTAGCTTTGGTGGAAAATTGAAAATATTTAGTACGTTTTTGGTGGAATTGTTAAACAAGTTGATAACTTAGTTGTAATTTTTACGAATATAGTAAGTTTTTTATGGAATTTTTACCAATTTTATTGATTTTGGGTGGAATTTTTAAAAAATTCATTAAGTTTTTAGTAGAATTGTCTCCTGTTAATCAACGTCAATTAATAGTTGGATTGTCAGTCCACAGATGGACATGTTACTTTCTAGTATGTTTTGTAATATATTTCTAGTATATAAGAGACCGATAAACCTTGTGAGTTTAGTTCAAGCAGTTCCAGCAGCAGTAAATGTTAAACAGCTATATCGCTCTTTGTTTATCTAATCTACTTCCTATATGCGTCGCTGTTGCACGCATTATTTTCCTATGTCCTCAAATGAAATTTCCAGATCTGTATAGCGTTCGATGATTTCCACACTGTATGTAATAATTTGCCTTACGAAGAATCGTCACGTGACGGCGTCGATTTACGTCGGCGCCGTGCCGTGTTTACGCGAAATTACAACGACGTACAACCCGTACTTTGCATGCAAATCCCGGTTTAGTTACATCGAGCCTTAAAACGGAAAAAAAGTCGAGGATTAATGGAATAAACCCTAACCAAGAAAAATATACCAACAATATACTTCTTTATTAAAAAAAAAGATAATAAAAAAATTTTAAAAAATCCACAAGAGTTTATTTATAAAAATTAAGGAAAGATTTTTGAACTAGATGTAAATTAAAATGTCTAGTTTTAATTAAAACATAGGGATTTTTCCTAAATTGTATACAAAAAATTAAAAAAATTTCCAAAGACAAGGAAAATTTTTCACCTAACCTAAGATTTTGACCATTTTTTAAAAAATCCCCAAGAGTTTATTTATAGGAATTAAGGAAAGATTTTTTAAATAAATGTAAATTAAAATGTCTAGTTTTAACTAAAACAGGGGGATTTTTCCTAAGTTGTATACAAAAAATTAAAAAAATTTCCAAAGACAAGGAAAATTTTTTACCTAACCTAAAATTTTGACCATTTTTTAAAAAATCCCCAAGAGTTTATTTATAAAAATTAATGAAAGATTTTTTAAATAAATGTAAATTAAAATGTTCAGTTTTAATTAAAACAGAGGGATTTTTCCTAAGTTGGGTAAAAAAAATTAAAAAAATTTCCAAAAACAAGGAAAATTTTTCACCTAACCTAAAATTTTGACCATTTTTTAAAAAATCCCCTAGAGTTTATTTACAGGAATTAAGGAAAGATTTTTTAAATAAATGTAAATTAAAATGTCTAGTTTTAATTAAAACAGGGGGATTTTTCCTAAGTTGTATACAAAAAATTAAAAAAAATTCCAAAGACAAGGAAAATTTTTCACCTAACCTAAGATTTTGACCATTTTTAAAAAAATCCCCAAGAGTTTATTTATAGGAATTAATGAAAGATTTTTTAAATAAATTTAAATTAAAATGTCTAGTTTTAATTAAAATAGAGGGATTTTTCCTAAGTTGTATACAAAAAATTAAAAAAATTTCCAAAGACACGGAAAATTTTTCACCTGACCTAAAATTTTGACCATTTTTTAAAAAATCCCCAAGAGTTTATTTATAGGAATTGAGGAAAGATTTTTTAAATAAATGTAAATTAAAATGTTTAGTTTTAATTAAAATAGAGGGATTTTTCCTAAGTTGTATACAAAAAATTAAAAAAATTTCCAAAAACAAGGAAAATTTTTCACCTAACCTAAAATTTTTACCATTTTTTAAAAAATCCCCAAGAGTTTATTTATAGGAATTAAGCAAAAAATTTTTAAATAAATGTAAATTAAAATGTCTAGTTTTAATTAAAACAGGGGGATTTTTCCTAAGTTGTATACAAAAAATTAAAAAAATTTCCAAAGACAAAGAAAATTTTTCACCTAACCTAAAATTTTTACCATTTTTTAAAAAATCCCCAAGAGTTTATTTATAGGAATTAAGCAAAAATTTTTTAAATAAATGTAAATTAAAATGTCTAGTTTTAATTAAAAAAGACGGATTTTTTCTAATTGTTACCAAAAAATTAAAAAAATTTTCAAAGTTGGTAAAAAAATTTTGACACTTTTAACCTAACTTAAAAAAATCGATCAACTTTAAAAATTCATCAAAAATTCATTTTTAAAGATTTTAATCTAATTTTTTTTCTAAATGAAACTAAAAACATTCTAGTTTTAATTAAAAAAAACTGTTTTATTCTAAATTTAATTAAAAAAATTAAAAAAATTCACAAAGTTGACTAAAATTTTTTATAACCTAAAAAAAGAATGAAAAAATGGAAAATTATTTAAGAATTAAAGTTAATATAACTTAATTTACATTAAAATTATTAAAAAAATAACTTAATTCAGTCTAAAATTGTAATATTTCACTTAAAATTTTTTAAAATCATGGATTTTTTTTCCAAAATTTCACGAAATTTGGTACAAAAATTGTGAAATTTCGTTTAATTTCATCAAAAATTTTTTCGAAGTTCATTAAAATAAAACTTAATTTTAGAAATTGTGAAATCTAAACCAAAATTTTCAAAATTCGTCCAATTTCGTTTGAAATTTCACGAAATTCCGTCTAAAATTGTCGAATTTCATCGAAAAATAACTCTATTTGTCTTAAAATTGTAAAATTTCATCTAAAATCGTTGAATCTCTTCTGAAATTTTCTAAAGTTATCGAATTTTATTTAAAATTTCACGAAATTTCATAAAAATTTTTTCAAATTTCATTAAAGTAAAACTTAATTTTAGAATTTGTGAAATTTAAACCAAAATTTTCAAAATTCGTCCAATTTCATCTAAAATTTCGCGAAATTTCGCTTAAATTTGTTGAATTTCATTGAAAAATAACTTAGTTTAGCTAAAAATTGTGAAACTTTATCTCAAATTTTTTAAAATTTTCCAATTTCGTTTGAAATTTCATGAAATTTCGTTTAAAATTGTCGAATTTCATTAAAAAAAAAACTTTATTTATCTTAAAATTTTACAATTTCATCTAAAATTTTTTAAAATCCGATTTTTTCCCAAAATTTCACGAAATTTGGTGTAAAATTATCTAAAATTGTTGAATTTCGTTTAATTTCATTTAAACTTTTTCGAATTTCATTGAAAGATAACTTAATTTAGCTTGAAATTGTAAAATTTTGACCAAAATTTTCAAAATTCAAATTTCGTTTAAAAATTTCACTAAATTTCGTCTAAAATTGTCGAATTTCATTGAAAAATAACTTTATTTAGATTAAAATTGTGAAATTTCATTTAAAATTTCTTAAAATCGTCAAATTTCTTCTAGAATTTCGCCTAATTTTGTATGAAATTGCTTAAAATGATTGAATTTCGTCTAATTTCATCTAAAATTTCCTTAAGTTATCGAATTTTGTCTGAAATTTCACCAAATTTCGATAAAAGTACTTAAATTTTATTGAAAAATAACTTTATTTCGATTAAAATTGTAAAATTTTATCTAAAATTTTCTAAAATCGTCAAATTTCGTGATGAAAATTTTGACCAATTTTAAAAAATCGTACAGACTTTATTCTTTTAAATCTTGATTTGATTTTTTTTCTAAATGAAACTAAAAATATTCTAGTTTTAATTTAAGAAAACCGTTTTGTTCTAAATTTAATCAAAAGAATTAAAGAAATTTTCATAGTTAAAAAATTTTTTAGGTTAGAAAATTATTTTTTATGATTTTTAAAAAAAATCACAAAGAATCGAATTTTAAAGATTTTGATCTGATTTTTTTTTAAATGAAACTAAAAACATTTTAGTTTTAATCTAAAAAGGTCGTTTTGTTTTAGGTTTAACCAAAAAAATTAAAAAAATTTTCAAAGTTAAAAAATTTTTGTAAGTTAGAAAATTACTTTTTATGATTAAAAAAAAAATCATAAAAAATCGAATTTTAAAGATTTTGATCTGATCTTCTTTCTAAATGAAACTAAAAACATTCTAATTTTAATCTAAAAAGGCCGTTTTATTTTAGGTTTTACCAAAAAAATTTAAAAAATTTTCAAAGTTGGAAAAAATTTTTTAGGTTAAAAAATTACTTTTTATGATTTTTTTAAAAAATCATAAAAAATCGAATTTTAAAGATTTTGATCTGATTTCTATTTTAAATGAAACTAAAAACATTCTTGTTTTAATCTAAAAAGGTCGTTTTGTTTTAGGTTTTACCAAAAAAATTAAAAAAATTTTCAAAGTTGGGGAAAAATTTTTGACGTTTCTAACCTAACTTAAAAAAATCGGTCAACTTTAAAAATTCATGAAAAATTCATTTTTAGAGATTTTGGTCCGATTTTTTTCTAAATGAAACTTAAAACATTTTAGTTTTAATCTAAAAAGACCGTTTTGTTGTAAATTTTACCAAAAAATTAAAAAAGAAATCCCAAAGTTTATAAAAATTTTTGTCGTTTCTAACCTAACTTTTAGAAAAAATTAGACCAACTTTAAAAAATCGCCCAGACTTTATTTATTAAAATTAAGAAATGATTTTTATGTCAAATGAAACTAAAAACATTCTAGTTTTAATTTAAAAAGACCGTTTTGTTCTAAATTTAATCAAAAAAATTAAAAAAAAATTTAAAGTTTGTAAAAATTTTTGACGTTTCTAACCTAACTTTTGGAAAAAATTAGACCAACTTTAAAAAATCACCCAGACTTTATTTTTAAAGATTAAGAAATGATTTTTATATCAAATGAAACCTAAAACATTGTATTTTTAATTAAAAAAGTCAGATTTTTTTAAATTATTACTAAAAAAACTAAAAAAATCTTTGAATTTGGTGAAGATTTTCGACAGTTAATTGCTTTAATTTGTAAGAAAATGCCAATATTTTAGAAAAATCGTTTAAATTTTATTAAAAATTAAAAAAAAATTGTCTAAAATTGTTAAAATTTTGTAAACATCTTTAAAAATAATGTAAAATTTAATAAAATTGTTAGAAATATTTAAAAATAAATTTAAAAAATCGTTAAAAATTGCTTAAATTTACAAAAATAGTTAAAAATTTTCAAAAATTGTTTGAAATTATTAAAATTTTTCAAGAATTATCTAAAAATTATTTAAATCTTTAAGAAAAATGAAAAAAATCTTTAAAAAATCGTCGAAACTTTCAATAATATTCTAATAATTATTCAAAATTGTTAATTTTTTTTTGAAAAATTATTAGAAACTATTGAAAAAATTTTAAAAATTATAAAAGAATGTAAAAACTAAAAGAAAATTATCTGAAGTTGTTCAAATTTTGGAAAAATTGTTCGAAATTTATAAAAATAAATATAAAAATCGTTTAAATTTTGAAAATTTTTTAAGAAAACTTCAAAATTTTAGAAAAATTGTTGAAATTTATCAGAAATTTCATAAAAATTATACGAAATTGTTAGAATTTTTGTAAAAATCATTAAAAACGATGTAAAATTTAATAAAATTGTTTGAAATTTATAAAAATAAATATAAAAATTGTTTAAATTTTGGAAATTTTTTGAAAAGCTTAAAATTTTAGAAAAATCTTTCAAAAATTGTCATAATTTTTGGAAAAAAAAGTTAAAAATTGTTTAAATTTTCGTTAAAAGAAAAAATAACATTCAAAATTGTTCAAAATAGCTAAAATTTTTTAAAAATTGTTTCAGAATTATTTAAAAAATCGTCTAAATTTCAATAAAATTGACTAAAATTAAAAAAAAAAAAAACACAAAAAATCGAGTTTTAAAGACTTTGATCTGATTTTTTTTCTAAATGAAACTAAAAATATTTTAGTTTTAATCTAAAAAGGTCGTTTTGTTTTAGGTTTTACCAAAAAAATTAAAAAAATTTTCAGTTTGAAGAATTTTTTTTAAAAAATTACTTTTTATAATTAAAAAAAATCATAAAAAATCGAATTTTAAAGATTTTGATCTGATTTTTTTTCTAAATGAAACTAAAAACATCCTAGTTTTAATCTAAAAAGGTCGTTTTGTTTTAGGTTTTACCAGAAAAATTAAAAAAATTTTCAAAGTTAAAGAATTTTTTAGGTTAGAAAATTACTTTTTATGATTTTTAAAAAAATTCATAAAAAATCGAATTTTAAAGATTTTGATCTGATTTTTTTTCTAAATGAAACTAAAAACATTCTAGTTTTAATCTAAAAAGATCGTTTTGTTTTAGGTTTTACCAAAAAAATTAAAAAAATTTTCTAAGTTAAAAAATTTTTTAGGTTAGAAAATTACTTTTTATGATTTAAAAAAAATCATAAAAAAATGAATTTTAAAGATTTTCATCTAATTTTTTTTCTAAATGAAACTAAAAACGTTCTAGTTTTAATCTAAAAAGACCGATTTATTCTAAAATTTACCAAAAGAATTAAAAAAATTTTCTAAGTTGGAAAAAAATTTTTTAAGAAATTATTTTTTACGATTAGAAAAAAATCATAAAAAATCGAATTTTAAAGATTTTGATTTAATTTTTTTTCTAAATGAAACTAAAAACATTCTAGTTTTAATCTAAAAAGGTCGTTTTGTTTTAGGTTTTACCAAAAAAATTAAAAAAATTTTCAAAGTTAAAGAATTTTTTAGGTTAGAAAATTACTCTTTATGATTTAAAAAAAAATCATAAAAAATCGAATTTTAAAGATTTTGATCTGATTTTTTTTCTAAATGAAACTAAAAACATTCTAGTTTTAATCTAAAAAGACCGATTTATTCTAAAATTTACCAAAAAAATTAAAAAAATTTTCTAAGTTGGAAAAAAATTTTTTAAAAAATTACTTTTTATGATTTTTATAAAAATCATAAAAAATCGAATTTTAAAGATTTTGATCTGATTTTTTTTCTAAATGAAACTAAAAACATTCTAGTTTTAATCTAAAAAGGCCGTTTTGTTCTAAATTTTACCAAAAAAATTAAAAAAATTTTCAAAGTTGGAAAGAATTTTTTTAAAAAATTATTTTTTATGATTAAAAAAAAATCATAAAATATCGAATTTTAAAGATTTTAATCTGATTTTTTTTCTAAATGAAACTAAAAACATTCTAGTTTTATTCTAAAAAGGTCGTTTTGTTTTAGGATTTACCAAAAAAATTAAAAAAATTTTCAAAGTTGGCAAAAAATTTTTACCCACATAAAACATTAAACTTTTTCTCGTAGACGATAAATCATTTGGGAATGAGAAGTATTCTCCCCTTAGACCTCACGTACGTCGTAAAAACGGCATTTGGACCTGTTCTTCTCCGTCCAAGTTCCGTAACGCCACGAATTATTCCTGGTACGTCGGTATTTCCCCGAGGAATACGTCACCGCATCGCCTTTCCGACCTTTCCCTTAAGATCTTTGCTTACAAGATTTTAAACCAGATTTTAAAGAACCAGATTTCACTTCTCGCTAAATAAATATTGAAACATCACTTCGAGAACACTCGGAAACATTTCAAATTTGCGATCCCTAGTTCTTCCGTCTTAATCAGCAAATAAGGAGGAACAACGGCGAAACTAAATTGAATTCTCTTAAGAACGGCGCGAATTAAACGCCGACGACGAATTCGTTTACTTATTTATCGCGTCGACAAAATGGAAAGAGTAAGAGTGAGACGAAAGGACGTGAAAGTAAAAGGAGAATGAGAAGATGGTCGTTCTTAATTCGAAACGCTGATTGCCAAGTCGAAGGCCTCGTCAACAAAAGCACTTCATTAGTTCTTTGTGAAATTGTAATTCCGCGGACGGACGCGGAGAGGCGCCACCACGGACATGGTTTGCGTTGCAAATGGGCGCTTCCCGTGCCATCTCGGGAAATCCCGCCATTCGTCATCGGATGGAGGGATTTGTTGCCGAAGGAAATGGCTGGGAACCGTTATTATAACCCGGCGTCGCGACAAAACTCCGTTCGGAGATGCTGACACAACCTTAAACATCAAAAATATCACGTACATACATCTATTCAAAATTTAAAAAATTTTTTCCATCTTTGAAAATTTTTTTAATCTTTTTGGTAAAATTTAGAACAAAACGGCCTTTTTAGATTAAAACTAGAATGTTTTTAGTTTCATTTAGAAAAAAAATCAGATCAAAATCTTTAAAATTCGATTTTTGATGATTTTTTTAAAAAAATTTGATTTTCTAACCTAAGATTTTTCTTTCCAATTTTAAAATTTTTTTTAATTTTTTTGACAACAGTTAAAACAAAACGATCTTTTTAATTAAAATTAAAATGTTTTGGGTTTCATTTAGAAAAAAAAAAACAGATCGAAATCTTTAAAAATGAATTTTTGATAAATTTTTAAAGTTGATTGACTTTTTAAGTTAGAGTAAAACCGTCAAAAATTTTTTCCAACTTTGAAAATTTTTTTAAATTTTTTGAAAACATTTATAATAAAACGGTTTTATAAAATCAAAACTAAAATGTTTTAAGTTTCATTTAGAAAAAAAATCAAATCAAAATATTTAAAAATAAATTTATGATGAATTTTTTAAAAATTATTGATTTTCTAACCTAAAAAATTTTTTGCCAACTTTGAAAATTTTTTTAAATTTTTTGACGACATTTATAATAAAATGGTTTCTAAAAATTAAAACTAGAATTTTTTAGGTTTCATTTAGAAAAAAAATCAAATCAAAATCTTTAAAAACGGATTTTTGATGAATTTTTAAAAAATTATTGATTTTCTAACCTAAAAAATTTTTTGCCAACTTTGAAAATTTTTTAAAATTTTTTGACGACATTTATAATAAAACGGTTTTATAAAATCAAAACTAAAATGTTTTAAGTTTCATTTAGAAAAAAAATCAAATCAAAATCTTTAAAAATGGATTTTTGATGAATTTTTTAAAAATTATTGATTTTTTAACCTAAAAAATTTTTTGCCAACTTTGAAAATTTTTTTAAATTTTTTAAAAACATTTATAATAAAACGGTCTTTTTTAATTAAAATTAGAACATTTTAGGTTTCATTTAGAAAAAAAATCAAATCAAAATCTTTAAAAATGGATTTTTGATGAATTTTTTAAAAATTATCTATTTTTTAACCTAAAAAATTTTTTGCCAACTTTGAACATTTTTTTAAATTGTTTGACAACATTTATAATAAAACGGTTTTATAAACTTAAAACTAAAATGTTTTAAGTTTCATTTAGAAAAAAAATCAAATCAAAATCTTTAAAAACGGATTTTTGATGATTTTTTTAAAAATTATTGATTTTCTAACCTAAAAAATTTTTTACCAACTTTGAAAATTTTTTTAAATTTTTTGACAACATTTAAAATAAAATGGTTTCTAAAAATTGAAACTAGAATTTTTTAGTTTCATTTAGAAAAAAAATCAAATCAAAATCTTTAAAAACGGATTTTTGATGAATTTTTTAAAAATTATTGATTTTCTAACCTAAAAAATTTTTTGTCAACTTTGAAAATTTTTTTAAATTTTTTGACGACATTTATAATAAAATGGTTTCTAAAAATTAAAACTAGAATTTTTTAGGTTTCATTTAGAAAAAAAATCAAATCAAAATCTTTAAAAACGGATTTTTGATGAATTTTTTAAAAATTATTGATTTTCTAACCAAAAAATTTTTTGCCAACTTTGAAAATTTTTTTAAATTTTTTGACGACATTTATAATAAAATGGTTTCTAAAAATTAAAACTAGAATTTTTTAGGTTTCATTTAGAAAAAAATCAAATCAAAATCTTTAGAAACGGCTTTTTGATGAATTTTTTAAAAATTATTTATTTTTTAACCTAAAAAATTTTTTACCAACTTTGAAAATTTTTTTAAATTTTTTGACGACATTTATAATAAAATGGTTTCTAAAAATTAAAACTAAAATTTTTTAGGTTTCATTTAGAAAAAAAATCAAATCAAAATCTTTAAAAACGGATTTTTGATGAATTTTTTAAAAATTATTGATTTTTTAACCTAAAAAATTTTTTGCCAACTTTGAAAATTTTTTTAAATTTTTTGAAAACATTTATAATAAAACGGTTTTATAAAATCAAAATTAAAATGTTTTAAGTTTCATTTAGAAAAAAAATCAAATCAAAATCTTTAAAAATGGATTTTTGATGAATTTTTTAAAAATTATTAATTTTCTAACCTTAAATATTTTTTGCCAACTTTGAAAATTTTTTAAATTTTTTTAAAAATATTTATAAAAAATTTGTCTTTTATAGTCGAATTTAGACAATTTTAGGTTTCATTTAAACAGAAAATCATTTTTTAATTCTTATAAATAAAGTCGTAGTGATTTTTTAAAGTTGACCAACTTTTTTAAGGTTAGGTTAAAAAGTGTCAAAAATTTTTACCAACTTTGGGAATTTTTTTAATTTTTTTGGTAATGCTTAGAATAAAACGGTCTGTTTTAAATAAAACTAGAATGTTTTAAAATTCATTTAGAAAAAAAATCAAATCAAAATTTAAAAAAATAAAGTCTCTACGATTTTTTAAAGTTGGTCAAAATTTTCATCACCAAATTTAAAGATTTTAGCAAATTTTAGATAGAATTCTACAATTTTAATCTAAATAAAGTTATTTTTCAATAAAATTTGAGTACTTTTATAAAAATTTGGTGAAATTTCAGATGAAATTCGATGACTTAAGAAAATTTTAAATGAAATTAGACGAAATTTACTTTAGGCAATTTCATACAAAATTAGGCAAAATTTTAGAAGAAATTTGACGATTTTAAGAAATTTTATATGAAATCTCACAATTTTAAACTAAATAATGTGATTTTTCAATGAAATTCGACAATTTTAGACGAAATTTAGTGAAATTTTAAAAGAAATTGAATGAATTTTAAAGATTTTAGTCGAAATTTCAAAATTTCAAGCTAAATGAAGTTATCTTTCAATGAAATCCGAAAAAATTTAAATGAAATTCAACGAAATTCAACAATTTTAGATAATTTTACACCAAATTTCGTGAAATTTTGGAAAAAAATCGATGATTTTAAAAAATTTTAGATTAAATTGTACAATTTTAAGATAAATAAAGTTTTTTTTAATGAAATTCGACAATTTTAAACGAAATTTCATAAAATTTCAAACGAAATTCGAAAATTTTAAGAAATTTGAGACAAAATTTCACAATTTTTAGCTAAATTAAGTTATTTTTCAATGAAATTCAACAAATTTAAGCGAAATTTCGCGAAATCTTAGATGAAATTTGACGAATTTTGAAAATTTTAGTTTAGATTTCACAATTTCTAAAATTAAGATTTATTTTAATGAAATTCGAAAAAATTTTGATGAAATTTCGTGAAATTCTAAATAAAATTCGATAACTTTAGAAAATTTCAGAAAAAATTCAACGATTTTAGATGAAATTTCATAATTTTAAAACAAATAAAGTTATTTTTCAATGAAATTCGACAATTTTAGATGGAATTTCGTGAAATTTCAAACGAAATTGGACGAATTTTGAAAATTTTGGTTTTGATTTCACAATTTCTAAAATTAAGTTATTTTTTTAATGAAATTCGTAAAAATTTTTGATGAAATTAAACGAAATTTCACAATTTTATACCAAATTTCGTGAAATTTTGAAAAAAAATCCGATTTTAAAAAATTTTAAGTGAAATATTACAATTTTAGACTAAATTAAGTCATTTTTTAACAATTCTAATCTAAATTAAGTTACATTAACTTTAATTCTTAAATAATTTTCCATTTTTTTCACCTTTTTTTAGGTTATAAAAAATTTTAGTCAACTTTGTGAATTTTTTTAATTTTTTTGACAACATTTGGAATAAAACGGTCTTTTTTAATTAAAACTAGAATATTTTTAGTTTCATTTAGAAAAAAAATCAGATCAAAATCTTTAAAATTCGATTTTTTATGATTTTTTTTTAAAATAAAAAGTAATTTTTTAAGCAAAAAAAATTTTTTAACTTTGAAAATTTTTTTAATTTTTTTGGTAAAATTTAGAATAAAACGACCTTTTCAGATTAAAACTAGAATATTTTTAGTTTCATTTAGAAAAAAAATCAGATCAAAATATTGAAAATTCGATTTTTTATGATTTTTTTCTTAAATTATAAAAAGTAATTTTTTAAAAAAATTTTTTCCAACTTTGAAAATTTTTTTAATTTTTTTGGTAAAATCTAAAACAAAACGACCTTTTTAGATTAAAACTAGAATGTTTTTAGTTTCATTTAGAAAAGAAATCAGATCAAAATTTTTAAAATTCGATTTTTTATGATTTATTTAAAAAAATTCATGATTTTTTTAAAAAATTTTATGATTTTTTTAAAAAATTTTATAATTTTTTTAAAAAGTCATAAAAATTTCTTGTGCTTTGCGGACGTGAGTTGGGTTATGAATGTCGTGTCTGTCGTCAGTCGTGCATCAAAAGGGGGGACCGCAACCCCCCCGAAAAAAAACCCCAACCGACCGACCCCCCGCGTCCCGTAAAATATCGCGCCGTCATAAATATCTGCGCGCGAAATTGGAATCTCATGCAAATTTCGTTCGTTTTAATAATAGAAATACTCTCGTGTACATATAGGGCTTTTCTCTATGCTTTTTATCACGTTGGGTTTTTTTTTAATTTATGAGACAGTTTCCTTTATGTGTTTTTGAAAAATAAAAATAAAAAAAAAATTCCAAGTCGAGGATTTTTATGAAAATTTGTTTGGTTTTTATATAATTTTAAAGTAAATATTTCAATCTATCTCCGTTGAAAAAATCATTTTAAAATTTTTAAAAATAAAATCTAGGGAAATTTTTAAAATTGACTATTTTTTTTGTAAGTTAGGTTATTTTCATTTTTGTAGATGTTTACAAAAAAAATTCTAACTCAAAAATTTTTAAGAATTTTGTTATGATTTTTATATCATTTTAAAATAGACACTTTAATATATCTTTGATGAAGAAATTTTTTCTTAATTCTTATAAATAAACCCTGAGGGATTTTTTCAAGTTGACCAATTTTTCCAACATGAAATTTTGTAGAGGTTTACAAAAAAATTTTTAAGTCGAAAATTTTTGAGAATTTTTTTTTGATTTTTATATTATTTTAAATTAGACATTTTAATCTATTTTTGGTGAAGAAAATCTTTTTAAAATTCCTAAAAATAAAATCTAGGGGATTTTTTAAAGTTGACCAATTTTTTTTGTATATTAGGTTACTTTCATTTTTGTAGATGTTTACAAAAAAAATTCCAACTCAAAAATTTTTAAGAATTTTTTTTAGATTTTTATATCATTTTAAAATAGACACTTTAATGTATCTTTGATGAAGAAATTTTTTCTTAATTCTTATAAATAAACCCTGAGGGATTTTTTCAAGTTGACCAATTTTTCCAACATGAAATTTTGTAGAGGTTTGCAAAAAAGTTTTTAAGTCGAAAATTTTTGAGAATTTTTTTTTGATTTTTATATTATTTTAAATTAGATATTTTAATCTATTTTTGGTAAAAAAAATCTTTTTAAAATTCCTAAAAATAAAATCTAGGGGATTTTTTAAAGTTGACCAATTTTTTTGTAAATTAGATTACTTTCATTTTTGTAGATGTTTACAAAAAAAATTTTAACTCAAAAATTTTTAAGAATTTTTTTTTGATTTTTATATCATTTTAAAATAGACACTTTAATGTATCTTTGGTGAAGAAATTTTTTCTTAATTCTTATAAATAAACCCTGAAGGATTTTTTCAAGTTGACCAATTTTTCCAACATGAAATTTTGTAGAGGTTTGCAAAAAAGTTTTTAAGTCGAAAATTTTTGAGAATTATTTTTTGATTTTTATATTATTTTAAATTAGACATTTTAATCTATTCTTGGTGAAAAAAATCTTTTTAAAATTCCTAAAAATAAAATCTAGGGGATTTTTTAAAGTTAACTAATTTTTTTGTAAGTTAGGTTACTTTCATTTTTATAGAGATTTACAAAAAAATTCCACAACTTTTAACTTTTTTATTTCATAAAAATCAATAATTTAAAAATTAGGATTCAAATTTGAAATTTTAATTGAAAATTTTTGAAGCTGATTAAAAATCCTTTAATTTGATACCAAACACGACTATATTCGGATAAAAAATAAAAAAGTTAGGTTAGTTTAAAAAAAATCAAGATGGCCGACTTTCGGTTGACATTAAAATTAAAAATTTCGATAACTTTTTTATTTTTGATCGTAGATATATCGTGTTTGTACTCAAATTAAAGAAAATTTAATTTCCCACCGATTTTTAATAAAATTTTCGTTCTAAATTTACTTTTGATTAATTTTTTTAGAAAATTTTGACTTTCTTCTGAAAATTTTGAATTTTTTATTAAACTTTTTAAAATTTCTTAAAAGTTCTTTAATTTTAGTACAAACTCAACTTATTTACGATTTAAAATAAAAAACTTAGGTTAATTTTTAAATTTTCAAGATGGCGGTTTAAAAAAATTAAAGTTTTTATTAAAAATTCTTAAAGCTGACTAAAAATCCTTTAATTTAATACCAAATATGACTATATTCGGATAAAAAATAAAAAAGTTAGGTTAGTTTAAAAAAGTCAAGATGGCCGACTTCCGGTTGTCATTAAAATTAAAAATTTCGATAACTTTTTTATTTTTGATCGTAGATATATCGTGTTTGTACTCAAATTAAAGAAAATTTAATTTCCCATCGATTTTTAATAAAATTTTCGTTCTAAATTTACTTTTGATTAATTTTTTTTAGAAAATTTTGACTTTCTTCTGAAAATTTTGAATTTTTTATTAAACATTTTTAAAATTTCTTAAAAGTTCTCTAATTTGAGTACAAACACAACTTATTTACGATTTAAAATAAAAAAGTTAGGTTAATTTTTAAATTTTCAAGATGGCGGTTTAAAAAAATTAAAGTTTTTATTAAAAATTCTTAAAGCTGACTAAAAATCCTTTAATTTGATACCAAATATGACTATATTCGGATAAAAAATAAAAAAGTTAGGTTAGTTTAAAAAAATTCAAGATGGCCGACCTCCGGTTGACATTAAAATTAAAAATTTCGATAACTTTTTTATTTTTGATCGTAGATATATCGTGTTTGTACTCAAATTAAAGAAAATTTAATTTCCCATCGATTTTTAATAAAATTCTCGTTCTAAATTTACTTTTGATTAATTTTTTTAGAAAATTTTGACTTTCTTCTGAAGATTTTGAATTTTTTATTAAACATTTTTAAAATTTCTTAAAAGTTCTCTAATTTGAGTACAAACACAACTTATTTACGATTTAAAATAAAAAAGTTAGGTTAATTTTTAAATTTTCAAGATGGCGGTTTAAAAAAATTAAAGTTTTTATTAAAAATTCTTAAAGCTGACTAAAAATCCTTTAATTTGATACCAAATATGACTATATTCGGATAAAAAATAAAAAAGTTAGGTTAGTTTAAAAAAATTCAAGATGGCCGACCTCCGGTTGACATTAAAATTAAAAATTTCGATAACTTTTTTATTTTTGATCGTAGATATATCGTGTTTGTACTCAAATTAAAGAAAATTTAATTTCCCATCGATTTTTAATAAAATTCTCGTTCTAAATTTACTTTTGATTAATTTTTTTAGAAAATTTTGACTTTCTTCTGAAGATTTTGAATTTTTTATTAAACATTTTTAAAATTTCTTAAAAGTTCTCTAATTTGAGTACAAACACAACTTATTTACGATTTAAAATAAAAAAGTTAGGTTAATTTTTAAATTTTCAAGATGGCGGTTTAAAAAAATTAAAGTTTTTATTAAAAATTCTTAAAGCTGACTAAAAATCCTTTAATTTGATACCAAATATGACTATATTCGGATAAAAAATAAAAAAGTTAGGTTAGTTTAAAAAAATCCAAGATGGCCGATTTCCGGTTGTCATTAAAATTAAAAATTTCGATAACTTTTTTATTTTTGATCATAGGTATATCGTGTTTGTACTCAAATTAAAGAAAATTTAATTTCCCATCGATTTTTAATAAAATTTTCGTCCTAAATTTACTTTTGATTAATTTTTTTAGAAAATTTTGATTTTCTTCTGAAAATTTTGAATTTTTTATTAAACATTTTTAAAATTTCTTAAAAGTTTTCTAATTTGAGTACAAACACAACTTATTTACGATTTAAAATAAAAAAGTTAGGTTAATTTTTAAATTTGCAAGATGGCGGTTTAAAAAAATTAAAGTTTTTATTAAAAATTCTTAAAGCTGACTAAAAATTCTTTAATTTGATACCAAATATGACTATATTCGGATAAAAAATAAAAAAGTTAGGTTAGTTTAAAAAAAGTCAAAATGGCCTACTTCCGGTTGTCATTAAAGTGAAAAATTTTGATAATTTTTTTATTTTTTATCCAAATATAGTCGTGTTTGTACTCAAATTAAAGGAAATTAAATTTTCTATCGATTTACGATAAAATTTTCAAGATGGCCGATTTTCGATTGTTTAAAAGATTAAAAATTTTGGTAACTTTTAATCTGTTAAAGTTAGATATATCGTGTTTGTACTCTAATTAAAGGAAATTTAATTTCCTATCGATTGTTAATAAAAATTTTGTTCAAAAATTACGATTTGCACGAAACATATTACCTTTGTGGCAATAAGCAGTAAACATTTTTATTACCCCGAAGAATCCCCGGTTGAAAATTTAACTTTGCGATTGAAAAAGCGAACCGGATTCCAATTTTAATTTATAGCCGACTAAAAGTTGACGAGCCGTTCTGAAAAATGTTCGATTGGGAACAATTTACAACAACAAAAAAAAAAACCAAAAAACTATAAAAAAATCTAAATAAAAAAAAATATATAAAAGGCAAATCGTGCGAACGTAATTTCGCGTCATTGTTTGGAAGCGATCGCAAAATGTCGAGTGAAAACATTGCGATCGACACGTATAAAATCGACCGAAAACGACAAAAGCCCTTTATTTATTCTATCGGCAGCCATCGATTTGTAATCTACATTCTACCCTTATAAATATTACCCAACGAATTAAATTTAATGATTTTTCATTAATCCTTCCGCTACGTATATTTTTCAAATAGTATTTGCACCAAAAACATTACACTGCAATTCGATGCCTTGTCTAACACATTGAAAGCCCTATCCGCAGGTCACACATACAACCGGCCCATTTAATCTTGGCTTACCGAGGTCATCTGCGCAGTGACAATAGGTGGGAAGTTCTCAGAGAGCTTATTAGCGTAATATATTCATCTTTCTCCAACGATTTACTGTCGCACTCCTTCGTCTGCGCATTTTTCGTGACCTTCATCGGCCAAGATGGATTGGGCCGGCTGTACAATAACCACACGAACTTCGAAGTGCGACGAAGACAGACGTAATCAACCGTACCGTTCTGAGAGCGCAAGCTTCGCCCACTTACAATCGCCCAACTATTTCTAATGCGTCTATCCACAGCTCGAATGGGTGCACACTGTATACACTGTCTTATCCTATATGAATGTATGTACTTATCCATGTATTAATATGTGTGTATATGGTATATAGTTTAACGGTGATAACGATTAACGGTAGAGGTCGAAAACGAAAAACAGGACGACAAACAATCGCAAATTGCGTCCACGTCGCGTCGAAACAAAGGTCCCAATTTGACACCGTGACTGACGCGGTCGTTTATTAACTCTGACGGATCCCATTCTACGAAATTCTCTCCCTCGAGAGCTTCATTCCCTTTTCAAATCGTTCTAAAATCATGACGGTAAATGGTCAACTGCTAATTCACTTATTGTTGCAAGTTACTTGTTTACTTGTTACTTGTTCTTACTAGTTTAGTTTTATTTTTAGTATTTTTCTAAAAAAAAAATATTGTTTTTGATGGAATTGTTAAAAATGTTGGTAACTTTGGTGGAATTTTTACGAATATAGTAAGTCTTTGGTGGAATTTTAAAAAAATTTGGCAAGTTTTTGGTAGAATTGTTAAAAATGTTGATGACTTGGTAAATTTTTGGTGGAATTTTTAAAAACTTTGATAATTTCGCTGTAATTTTTAGAATTTTTCTAAATTTTTGGTGGAATAAAAAAAAATTCAGTAAGTTTTGGGTGTTGTTGTTAAATATTTTAATAGCTTTGGTGGAATTTTTGCGAATTTTATTCATTTTTGGTGGAATTTAAAAAATTCAGTATGCTTTTGGTGGAATTATTAAAAATTTTGATAACCTTGGTGGAATTTTTGCGAATTTTATTCATTTTTGATGGAATTTTAAAAAAATTCAGTGTTTTTTTTATAGAATTTTTACGAATTTAGTAAGTTTTTAGTGAAATTTTTCCAATTTTATTAATTTTTGGTGGAGTTTTTATAAGATTCAGTATGTTTTTTAAGGAATTGTTAAAAAAGTTGAGAACTTTGGTGGAATTTTTATTAACTTTAATCATTTTTGGTGGAATTGTTAAAACTATCAGTAATTTTAGTAGAATTTTTATGAATTTGGTAAGTTCTTAGTGTTTTTTTTTTAAATCAGTAAGTTTTTGGTGGAATTATTCAACATTTTTGTAGCTTTGGTGGAAAATTGAAAAAATTTTCGTTTTTGGTGGAATTTTTATAAAATTCAGTATGTTTTTGGTGGAATTATCAAAAATTTTGATAACATTGGTGGAATTTTTGCGAATTTTATTCACTTTTGATGGAATTTTTTTAAAAATTCAGTGTTTTTGATAAAATTCTTATGGATTTAGTAAGTTTTGAGTGGAATTTTTTCAAATTGTATTAATTTTTGGTGGAATTTTTATAAAATTCAATATGTTTTTGCTGGAATTATCAAAAATTTTGATAACATTGGTGGAATTTTTGCGAATTTTATTAATTTTCGGTGGAATAAAAAAAAACAGTGTTCTTGATAAAATTCTTATGAATTTAGTAAGTTTTTGGTGGAATTTTTACAAATTGTATTAATTTTTGGTGGAATTAAAAAAAAATTCAGTATGTTTTTGGTGGAATTATCAAAAATTTTGATAACATTGGTGGAATTTTTGCGAATTTTATTCACTTTTGATGGAATTTTTTTAAAATTCAGTGTTTTTTATGGAATTTTTACAAATTTAGTAAGTTTTTGGTGGAATTTTTACAAATTGTATTAATTTTTGGTGAAATTAAAAAAAAATTCAGTATGTTTTTGGTGGAATCATCAAAAATTTTGATAACATTGGTGGAATTTTTGCGAATTTTATTCACTTTTGATGGAATTTTTTAAAAATTCAGTGTTTTTGATAAAATTCTTATGGATTTAGTAAGTTTTTAGTGGAATTTTTTCAAATTGTATTAATTTTTGGTGGAATTTTTATAAAATTCAATATGTTTTTGCTGGAATTATCAAAAATTTTGATGACATTGGTGGAATTTTTGCAAATTTTATTCATTTCTGGTGGAATAAAAAAAAAATCGGTGTTTTTGGAAAAATTCTTATGAATTTAATAAGTTTTTAGTGGAATTTTTACAAATTGTATTAATTTTTGGTGGAATTTTTATAAAATTCAGTATGTTTTTGGTGGAATTATCAAAAATTTTGATAACATTGGTGGAATTTTTGCGAATTTTATTCACTTTTGATGGAATTTTTTAAAAATTCAGTGTTTTTTATGGAATTTTTACGAATTTAGTAAATTTTTGGTGGAATTTTTAAAAAATTTAATAATTTCGGTGTAATTTTTAAGATTTTTGTAAGTTTTTGGTGGAATAAAAAAAAATTCAGTAAGTTTTGGGTGTAGTTGTTAAATATTTTAATAGCTTTGGTGGAATTTTTGCGAATTTTATTCATTTTTGGTGGAATTTAAAAAAAATTCAGTGTTTTTGGTAAAATTCTTATGAATTTAGTAAATTTTTGGTGGAGTTTTTTCAAATTGTATTAATTTTTGGTGGAATTTTTACAAGATTCAGAATGCTTTTGGTGGAATTATCAAAAATTTTGATAACATTGGTGGAATTTTTGCGAATTTTATTCATTTTTAATGGATTTTTTAAAAAATTCAGTGTTTTTGATAAAATTCTTATGGATTTAGTAAGCTTTTGGTGGAATTTTTACAAATTGTATTAATTTTTGGTGAAATTTTAAGAAAATTCAGTACGTTTTTGGTGGAATTATCAAAAATTTTGATAACATTGGTGGAATTTTTGCGAATCTTATTCATTTTTGATAGAATTTTTAAAAAATTCGGTATTTTTGTTGTGGAATTTTTACGAATTTAGTAAGTTTTTAGTGAAATTTTCCCAGTTTTATTAACTTTTGGTGGAATTTTTATAAAATTTAGTAAGTTTTTGGTAGAATTGTTAAAAATGTTGATGACTTGGTAAGTTTTTGGTGGAATTTTTAAAAATTTTGACAATTTCGGTGTAATTTTTAGGATTTTTCTAAGTTCTTGGTAGAATAAAAAAAAATTCAGTAAGTTTTGGGTGTAGTTGTTAAATATTTTAATAGCTTTGGTGGAATTTTTGCGAATTTTATTCATTTTTGGTGGAATTTAAAAAAAATTCAGTGTTTTTGGTAAAATTCTTATGAATTTAGTAAATTTTTGGTGGAGTTTTTACAAATTGTATTAATTTTTGGTTTAATTTTTATAAGATTCAGAATGCTTTTGGTGGAATTATCAAAAATTTTGATAACATTGGTGGAATTTTTGCAAATTTTATTAATTTTTGGTGGAATAAAAAAAAAAACAATGTTCTTGATAAAATTCTTATGAATTTAGTAAGTTCTTGGTGGAATTTTTACAAATTGTATTAATTTTTGGTGTAATTTTTATAAAATTCAGTATGTTTTTGGTGGAATTATCAAAAATCTTGATAACATTGGTGGAATTTTTGTGAATTTTATTCATTTTCGATGGAATTTTTAAAAAATTCAGTGTTTTCTTATGGAATTTTTACGAATTTAGTAAGTTTTTGGTGAAATTTTTCCAATTTTATTAATTTTTGGTGGAATTTTTATAAAATTCAGTATGTTTTTGATAGAATTATCAAAAATTTTGATGACATTGATGGAATTTTTGCGAATTTTATTCATTTTTGATGGAATTTTTAAAAAATTCAGTGGTTTCTTATGGAATTTTTACGAATTTAGTAACTTTCTGGTGGAATTTTTATAAATTGTATTAATTTTTGGTGGAATTTTTATAAAATTCAGTATGTTTTTGGTGGAATTATCAAAAATTTTGATAACATTGGTGGAATTTTTGCGAATTTTATTCATTTTTGATGGAATTTTTAAAAAATTCAGTGTTTTTTTATGGAATGTTTACGAATTTAGTAAGTTTTTAGTTAAGTTTTTCCAATTTTATTAATTTTTGGTGGAATTTTTATAAAATTCAGTATCTTTTAGATAGAATTGTTAAAAAAGTTGATAATTTTGGTGGAATTTTTATTAATTTTAATCATTTTTGGTGGAATTGTTAAAAATATTAGTAATTTTAGTAGAATTTTTATGAATTTGGTAAGTTGTTGGTGGTATTTTTTAAAAATCAGTAAGTTTTTGGTGGAATTATTCAACATTTTTGTAGCTTTGGTGGAAAATTGAAATAATTTTCGTTTTTAGTGGAATTGTTAAAAATGTTGGTAACTTTGGTAGAATTTTTACGAATTTTACTCATTTTTGATGGAATTTTTTAAAAATTCAGTGTTTTTTTATGGAATTTTTACGAATTTAGTAAGTCTTTAGTAAAATTTTTCCAATTTTATTAATTTTTGGGGGAGTTTTTATAAGATTCAGTATGTTTTTGATGGAATTGTTAAAAAAGTTGATAACTTTGGTGGAATTTTTATTAACTTTAATCATTTTTGGTGGAATTGTTAAAAACATTGGTAATTTTAGTAGAATTTTTATGAATTTAGTAAGTTTTTGGTGGTATTTTTTAAAAATCAGCAAATTTTTGGTGAAATTATTCAACATTTTTGTAGCTTTGGTGGAAAATTGAAAAAATTTAGTACGTTTTTGGTGGAATTGTTAAAAATGTTGGTAACTTTGGTGGAATTTTTACGAATATAATGTTTTTTTTAATTTTTACCAATTTTATTGATTTTGGGTGGAATTTTAAAAAAAATTCAGTAAGTTTTTAGTAGAATAGTCTCCAAATTTAATAATTTTTGGTGAAATTATATTCAATTTAACTAATTTTTGTGGAATTTTTATTATTACTTTTTTATTTTTGTGAAATTTTTAAGAATCTAATCAATTCTTGACGAATTTAATCTTAATTTTATATCTTTTAAAAATTCAGCAAGTTTTTGGTGGAATTGTTAAATATTTTGATAGCTTTGGTGGAATTTTTACAAATTAACATGAATTTTTAACTAATTCGGCAGTTTTTGGACAAATTTTTTCGAATTTTTAGCGAGTTTGATAAAATTCTGATAAATTTTTAAAAAATTCATTTTAATTAAGGCGAATCTTTAACAAATTTTATTGAATTTTGTCGAATTTAATGAAATTAACATGAATTTTTAATTAAATCTGCAGATTTTGGACGAATTTTCTCGAATTTTCTCGAATTTTTAGCGAATTTTCTCAAATTTTGACGAATTTTTATCGAATTTCATGGAATTGTAACGAATTTTCAACAAATTTATTTAAATTTCGACAAAACTTTAACAAATTTTATTGAATTTGCCGAATTTAATAAAATTAACACGAATTTTTAACTAATTCGGCAGTTTTTGGACAAATTTTTTCGAATTTTTAGCGAGTTTGATAAAATTCTGACAAATTTTTAAAAAATTTATTTTAATTAAGGCGAACCTTTAACAAATTTTATTGAATTTTGTCGAATTTAATGAAATTAACATGAATTTTTAATTAAATCTGCATATTTTGGACGAATTTTCTCGAATTTTTAGCGAATTTTTTCGAATTTTGACGAATTTTTAGCGAATTTGATGGAATTATAACGAATTTTTAAAAAAATTATTTGAATTAAAACGAATCTTTAATATATTTTATCGATTTTCGACCAATTTTATAAAATTGAAACTATTTTTCAACGAATTTTGTTGATTTTAGACGAATTTTGTCGAATACTCACGAATTTTTAACGAATTTAATCGAATTTTTAACAAATTTAATCGAATTTTTAACAAATCTTTTTAATTTTGGATAAATTTGATCGAATTTTAACGAATTTTTAATAAATTTATTTAAATTAAGACGAATCTTTAATACATTTAATCCATTTTCGACTAATGTTATAAAATTGAACCAATTTTTTAACGAATTTAACCAATGTTCAATGAATTTGATCGAATTTTAACAAATTTCTAATGAATTTTATAAAATTATGGGGAATTTTTAACGAATTTCGATGAATTTAATGAAATTAAAACGAATTTTTAAGAAATTTTATCAATTTTTAAGAAATTTTATCAATTTTCAACGAATTTGATAAAATTCTAACGAATTTGATCAATGTTCAACAAATTTGATCGAATTCTAACAAATTTTTAATGAATTTTATGAAATTATGGGGAATTTTTGAGGAATTTGGACGAATTTAATGAAATTAAAACGAATTTTTAACAAATTTCATCGATTTTCAACGAATTTGATCGAATTTTAACAAATTTCTAATGAATTTTATAAAATTATGGGGAATTTTTAACAAATTTTGATTAATTTAATGAAATTAAGACGAATTTTTAAGAAATTTTATCAATTTTCAACGAATTTGATCGAATTTTAACAAATTTCTAATGAATTTTATAAAATTATGGGGAATTTTTAACGAATTTGGATGAATTTAATGAAATTAAAACGAATTTCTTAACAAATTTTATCGATATTCAACGAATTTGATAAAATTCTAAAGAATTTGATCAATGTTCAACAAGTTTGATCGAATTTTAACAAATTTCTAATGAATTTCATAAAATTATGGGGAATTTTTAACGAATTTTGATGAATTTAATGAAATTAAAACGAATTTTTAAGAAATTTTATCAATTTTCAACGAATTTGATCAAATTCTAACGAATTTTACCAATGTTTAACGAATTAGATCGACTTCTGACGAATTTCTAATGAATTTTATGAAATTATGGGGAATTTTTAACGAATTTGGACGAATTCAATGAAATTAAAACGAATTTTTTAACAAATTTCAACGATTTTCAACGAATTTGGTCGAATTTTAACAAATTTCTAATGAATTTTATAAAATTATGGGGAATTTTTAACGAATTTGGATGAATTTAATGAAATTAAGACGAATTTTTAAGAAATTTTATCAATTTTCAACGAATTTGATCAAATTCTAACGAATTTTACCAATGTTTAACGAATTAGATCGACTTCTGACGAATTTTTAATGAATTTTATGAAATTATGGGGAATTTTTAACGAATTTGGACGAATTTAATGAAATTAAAACGAATTTTTTAACAAATTTCAACGATTTTCAACAAATTTGAGCGAATTTTAACAAATTTCTAATGAATTTTATAAAATTATGGGGAATTTTTAACGAATTTGGATGAATTTAATGAAATTAAAACGAATTTTTAAGAAATTTTATTAATTTTCAACGAATTTGATCAAATTCTAACGAATTTTACCAATGTTTAACGAATTAGATCGACTTCTGACGAATTTTTAAAGAATTTTATGAAATTATGGGGAATTTTTAACGAATTTGGACGAATTTAATGAAATTAAAACGAATTTTTTAACAAATTTCAACGATTTTCAACAAATTTGAGCGAATTTTAACAAATTTCTAATGAATTTTATAAAATTATGGGGAATTTTTAACGAATTTGGACGAATTTAATGAAATTAAAACGAATTTTTTAACAAATTTCATCGATTTTCAACGAATTTGATCGAATTTATTTAACTTTATTCTTTTCACATTTCAAGTTTTTGGTGGAATTATTAAGAATTTTAGTAACTTTGAATTTTTAAAAATTTACTTAAATTTTTGGTGATATTTTCAAGAATTGAATTAGTTTTTAGTGAAATTTATTCGAATTTTTGCTCTGCATAAATTAAATATTTGATGATTATTAATAAACCGATCGTTTTCACATTTCATGTGGCATTAGCGTGATTAGAATAATAAATAATTTTTCAATTTTGAAAATTTTTTTAATTTTTTTGATAACATTTAGAATAAAACGGTCATTTTTAGTTCAAAATAGAATGTTTTTAGTTTCATTTAGAAAAAAGATCAGATCAAAATCTTTAAAATTCGATTTTTTATGATTTTTTAAAAAATAATAAAAAGTAATTTTCTAATCTAAAAAATTTTTTCCAACTTTGAATTTTTTTTTAATTTTTTTGGTAAAATTTAGAACAAATCGGTCTTTTTTAAATAAAACTAGAATGTTTTAAGTTTCATTTAGAAAAAAAATCAAAACAAAATCTTTAAAAATGTATTTTTGACGAATTTTTAAAAAACTGTTGGTTTTCTAACCTAAAATTTTTTTTGTCAACTTTGAATTTTTTAAAAATTTTTTTAACAACATTTGAACCAACTGTTTTATCGGATTACCCGTGATTTATGAGTTTAGTTGCCAGTCGAATTATTTTAATATTATACACTTTGCTGTTTAAATTGGTAGTTTATATAATATTTATTTTATGTTAGGTTATATAGGAAAGACAAACGAGTTTAAAACCAAGCTCGTTTAAATTCACATCTTACAAACGTTTCTTTTTACAATTTTACCGGCGCATTCACCAAAGATTTCATTTTAAATCCACCTTTCTGATTCAATTTAAGATTAAAAGAATGAATCTAACTCATATTTTAAAATCATTTTTTACTCTAATGGATGTTATTTTGAATGTAATTTACTTTTAAAAAATTGCTTTACCGGCGCATCCACCAATAATTCATTTAATAATTTTAAATCTAACCAAAATATATTCAATCTATGATATTATAATAGATTTCTTTAAAAAAATAATTCAATGATGTTATTTATTAATAATCTTAATTATTAATAATCCTCCATAATCTTGATTAATTTTTATTTTTCTGTTAAAAAAATTTTTTCGCTTTAATCCTCTTCTCACTTAATACCGGAGATAGAAAAAGAAAATCCCCCTCTGAAAGAAAGACATTTCTCGCTTTTTCCTCTCGGAATTAACCGTGGAAATCAATCATCTCGAGTCCGCCTCTGGCAGCTTTCCTAATAGCGTTTTCGAAGTCGGCCTCTGACTGAACCGTTGCGTCGCTTCGGGAGAAAATCCCGTTGCGGCCAAAGGATTCAATTATCGAGTGCGGAGGAAGAAACTGAGCCCTCCCGAAGGGCCGAAAGGGAGCAAGCGAACCCCCCAGCGTTGAAATTATGGCCGGCAAATGGCGTATCCGTCTTTAAGAATCGCTTTAACGTCACGCGCGTTTTACTTCCGAATTTTTCCGATTTTCGCGCTCGAACGGAAACGCGCTCTAAAATCGCTTTTAGGGACGACGGGTTTTTCAAATGTAAATTTCTCTTTTTCCCTGTCCACTAGTGTAAAAAAGACTAAAAGAAAAAAAAGGGATTTTAGATGCCAATTCGTGTTCGTCTTTATTTCAATTTCTCGATTGAAATTGAAATAAATTTTTACTAAAAAAATTACCAACATATAAGAAAAAGGAGATTTCAAATTCGTTAAAAATTCTACTCAATTTCATAAAAATCGTCATATTATGCCAAAATTTAATAAAATTCTCTAAAATTTGTTAAAAATTCATCAAAATTCGTTCAAAATTGAGAAAATTTGTTAAAAATTCGTGACTATTCGCTCAAATTCGTTCAAAATATGATAAAAATTCTAAAAGATTCATCAGAAATTATATAAATTCGTTAAAAATTCGTCAAAATTTGCTCAAATTTGTCAAAATTTTCTAAAATTCGTTAGAAATTCATCAAAATTCGTTCAAAATTGAGAGAATTTGTTAAGAATTCGTGAGTATTTGCTCAAATTCGTTCAAAATATGATAAAAATTCTAAAAGATTCGTCGGAATTTATATAAGTTTGTTAAAAATTGGTCAAAATTTGCTCAAATTTATCAAAATTCTCTAAAATTCGTTAGAAATTAATCAAAATTCGTTCAAAATTGAGAGATTTTGTTAAAAATTCGTGAGTATTCGCTCAAATTCGTTCAAAATATGATAAAAATCATAATGATTTGCTCAAATTTGTCAAAATTCTCTAAAATTCGTTAGAAATTCATCAAAATTCGTTCAAAATTGAGAGAATTTGTTAAAAATTCGTGAGTATTTGCTCAAATTCGTTCAAAATATAATAAAAATTCTAAAAGATTCGTCGGAATTTATATAAATTCGTTAAAAATTCGTCAAAATTTGCTTAAAATTGTCAAAATTCTCTAATATTCGTAAGAAATTAATTAAAATTCGTTCAAAATTGAGAGAATTTGTTAAAAATTCGTGAGTATTCGCTCAAATTCGTTCATAATATGATAAAAATTCTAAAAGATTCGTCGGAATTTATATAAAATTTATATAAATCCGTTAAAAATTCGTCAAAATTTCCTTAAATTTGTCAAAATTCTCTAAAATTCGTTAGAAATTCATCAAAATTCGTTCAAAATTGAGAGAATTTGTTAAAAATTCGTGAGTATTTGCTCAAATTCGTTCAAAACATGATAAAAATTCTAAAAGATTCGTCGGAAATTATATAAATTCGTTAGGAATTCGTCAGAATTTGCTCAAATTTGTCAAAATTCTCTAAAATTCGTTAGAAATTCATCAAAATTCCTTCAAAATTGAGAGAATTTGTTAAGAATTCGTGAGTATTCGCTCAAATTCGTTCAAAATATGATAAAAATTCTAAAAGATTCGTCGGAATTTATATAAATTTATATAAAATTTATATAAATTCGTTAAAAATTCGTCAAAATTTGCTTAAATTTGTCAAAATTCTCTAAAATTCGTTAGAAATTCATCAAAATTCGTTCAAAATTGAGAGAATTTGTTAAGAATTCGTGAGTATTTGCTCAAATTCGTTCATAATATGATAAAAATTCTAAAAGATTCGTCGGAATTTATATAAATTCGCTAAAAATTCGTCAAAATTTGCTCAAATTTATCAAAATTCTCTAAAATTCGTTAGAAATTTATCAAAATTCGTTCAAAATTGAGAAGATTTGTTAAAAATTCGTCTCAATTTAAATAAATTTATGCAAATTCGTTAAAAATTCCTCTTAATTTCATTCATTTCGACCAAACTCATTAAGAATTCTTCATAATTACATGCAATTTATTAAAAATTCGTCTTAGTTTTTTTAAATTTGTTAAAAACTCGCATTGATTTCATAAAATTCATCACAATTTGTTAAAAATTCCTCATAGTTTTATAAGATTCCTCAAATTTCAATCAAATTGATAAAATTTGTTAGAAATTTTTCTTAATTTCATTAAATTCGTCCAAATTCGTTAAAAATTCTCCATAATTTTATAAAATTCATTACAAATTCGTTGAAAGTTGATCAAATTTATTAAAAGTATGTCTTAATTTCATTGAATTCGTTAAAAATTCCTCATAATTTTATAAATTTTTTTACAAATTCGTTAGAATTAGATCAAATTCATTGAAAATTGATAAAATTTCTTAAAAATTCGTCTTAATTTCATTAAATTCGTTCTAATTCGTTAAAAATTCGATCAAATTCGTTGAAAATCGTTGAAATTTGTTAAGAAATTCGTTTTAATTTCATTAAATTCGTCCAAATTCGTTAAAAATTCCCCATAGTTTCATAAAATTCATTAAAAATTCGTCAGAAGTCGATCTAATTCGTTGAACATTGGTAGAATTCGTTAGAATTTGATCAAATTCGTTGAAAATTGATAAAATTTCTTAAAAATTCGTTTTAATTTCATTAAATTCATCAAAATTCGTTAAAAATTCTCCATAATTTTATAAAATTCATTAAAAATTTGTTAAAATTCGATCAAATTCGTTGAAAATCGATGAAATTTGTTAAAAATTCGTTTAATTTCATTAAATTCGTCCAAATTCGTTAAAAATTCCCCATAATTTTATAAAATTCATTAAAGAATTGTCAGAATTCGATCAAATTCGTTGAACATTGGTAAAATTCGTTGAAGTTCGATCAAATTTATCCAAAATTGAAAAGATTTGTTAAAAATTCGATTAAATTTGTTAAAAATTCGATTAAACTCGTTAAAAATTCGTGAGTATTCGATAAAATTCGTCTAAAATCAACAAAATTCGTTGAAAAATGGTTTCAATTTTATAAAATTGGTCGAAAATCGATAAAATATATTAAAGATTCGTTTTAATTCAAATAATTTTTTTAAAAATTCGTTATAATTCCATCAAATTCGCTAAAAATTCGTCAAAATTCGAGAAAATTCGCTAAAAATTCGAGAAAATTCGTCCAAAATCTGCAGATTTAATTAAAAATCCATGTTAATTTCATTAAATTCGACAAAATTCAATAAAATTTGTTAAAAGGTCGCCTTAATTAAAATAAATTTTTTAAAAATTTGTCAGAATTTGCTTAAATTTGTCAAAATTCTCTAAAATTCGTTAGAAATTCATCAATATTCGTTCAAAATTGAGAGAATTTGTTAAAAATTCGTGAGTATTCGCTCAAATTCGTTCAAAATATGATAAAAATCATAAAAGATTCGTCGGAATTTATATAAATTCGTCAAAATTTGCTCAGATTTGTCAAAATTCTCTAAAATTCGTTAGGAATTCATCAAAATTTGCTTAAATTTGTCAAAATTCTCTAAAATTCGTTAGAAATTCATCAAAATTCGTTCAAAATTGAGAGAATTTGTTAAAAATTCGTGAGTATTCGATCAAATTCGTTCAAAATATGATAAAAATCATAAAAGATTCGTCGGAATTTATATAAATTTGTTAAGAATTCGTCAAAATTTGCTCAAATTTGTCAAAATTCTCTAAAATTCGTTAGAAATTCATCAAAATTCGTTCAAAATTGAGAGAATTTGTTAAAAATTCGTGACTATTCGCTCAAATTCGTTCAAAATATGATAAAAATTCTAAAAGATTCGTCGGAGTTTATATAAATTTATATAAATTCGTTAAGAATTCGTCAAAATTTGCTCAAATTTGTCAAAATTCTCTAAAATTCGTTAGAAATTCATCAATATTCGTTCAAAATTGAGAGAATTTGTTAAAAATTCGTGAGTATTCGCTCAAATTCGTTCAAAATATGATAAAAATTCTAAAAGATTCGTCGGAATTTATATAAAATTTATATAAATTCGTTAAGAATTCGTCAAAATTTGCTCAAATTTGTCAAAATTCTTTAAAATTCGTTAGAAATTCATCAAAATTCGTTCAAAATTGAGAGAATTTGTTAAAAATTCGTGAGTATTCGCTCAAATTCGTTCAAAATATGTTAAAAATTCTAAAAGATTCGTCGGAATTTATATGTTTGTTAAAAATTGGTCAAAATTTGCTCAAATTTATCAAAATTCTCTAAAATTCGTTAGAAATTAATCAAAATTCGTTCAAAATTGAGAGATTTTGTTAAAAATTCGTGAGTATTCGCTCAAATTCGTTCAAAATATGATAAAAATTATAAAGATTTGCTCAAATTTGTCAAAATTCTCTAAAATTCGTTAGAAATTTATCAAAATTCGTTCAAAATTGAGAGGATTTGTTAAAAATTCGTGAGTATTCGCTCAAATTCGTTCAAAATATGATAAAAATCATAAAAGATTCGTCGGAATTTATATAAATTCGTTAAGAATTCGTCAAAATTTGCTCAAATTTGTCAAAATTCTCTAAAATTCGTCAGAAATTCATCAAAATTCGTTCAAAATTGAGAGAATTTGTTAAAAATTCGTGACTATTCGATCAAATTCGTCGAAAATCGTTGAAATTTATTAAGAATTCGTTTTAATTTCATTAAACTCGTCCAAATTCGTTAAAAATTCCCCATAATTTCATAAAATTCATTAAAAATTTGTCAGAATTCAATGAAATTCGTTTAACATTGGTAAAGTTCGTTAGAATTTGATCAAATTCGTTGAAAATTGATAAAATTTCTTAAAAATTTGTTTTAATTTCATTAAATTCATCAAAATTCGTTAAAAATTCCCCATAATTTTATAAAATTCATTAGAAATTTGTTAAAATTCGATCAAACTCGTTGAAAATCGTTGAAATTTGTTAAAAAATTCGTTTTAATTTCATTACATTTGTCCAAATTCGTTAAAAATTCCCCATAATTTTATAAAATTCATTAAATAATTGTCAGAATTTGATCAAATTCGTTGAACATTGGTAAAATTCGTTAGAATTTGACTAAATTCGTTGAAAATTGATAATTTTTTTTAAAAATTCGTTTTAATTTCATTAAATTCATCAAAATTCGTTAAAAATTCCCCATAATTTTATAAGATTCATTAGAAATTTGTTAAAATTCGATCAAATTCGTTGAAAAGCGATGAAATTTGTTAAAAATTCGTTTTAATTTCATTAAATTCGTCCAAATTCGTTAAAAATTCCCCATAATTTCATAAAATTCATTAAAAATTTGTCAGAATTTGATCAAATTTGTTGAAAATTGATAAAATTTCTTAAAAATTCGTTTTAATTTCATTAAATTCATCAAAATTCGTTAAAAATTCCCCATAATTTTATAAAATTCGTTAGAAATTTGTTAAAATTCGATCAAATTCGTTGAAAATCGATGAAATATGTTAGAAATTTGTCTTAATTTCATTAAATTCGTCCTTATTAGCCGTTCTAGCGCGATGGCTCCTTTTTCATATTATAGTCAATGAAGTCTACTTTCCAGTGATGGGCTATGGTTTACTCTAACACTAATACTTTGGAAGATAAAGCGAAAAAACGAATACAAGCACTCAAACAAAACTTAAAGCCTAAAAATGTCACTGACTCGTTTTGGCCCAGAATGTAAAACTTAGACGAAAAAAATTGGAAACAATGCAATATATTTTATCAAAAAACTTTCATATCGACAGCCGAATGGAGCATTTTGTCTCTCAGTGTTTTGTGTAAAATATGATCGTTTCTTTTTTTGTTATTATAAAACAACATCAAACATAAAATCCTTAAAAAACTAAAAATAAAAAAAAATAAATAAATAAACTCGAATAAAAAAAATTGAAATAAACAAAGGAACAAAAATAAATTGTTCATCAATAAAAAAAAAACTTGACAAATTATTTAACCAGAAAATAAAACATACCACTAAACCTTTCAAACATTCAAATATTTAAACATTAAAGCATTTCGATATTTCCCATCAATTTTAAACCAATCCAAATTTCCACACATGTTATGACAAAATTCTCCTTCAACCTTCGATGTAACCCATTTTTTTTTTTTTTTTTTTTTTAATTTTTTTGCGGCGACGACACGTTTTTAATTCGAACCGAGGTCGTTTAACCATTCGAGCTGTTTGTCCTCCCCGTGAAAATTTAACAAATACCCGACGCGTTTTTCCAACCCTACGTTTTCCCCTGTTTTTGTTTAATTAATTAAAATACGGGCGGACGTTGTTTTAAATAATTGAGTGAAATTATGTCGAATGGGAGAATAAAAAAGCCACCATCGAACGATACACTCGAAAATTAAACCGTAAAGAATTAATTGCATTATTTATTATTTGCGTGACGTTTCAACTGATTTATCTAGTATTTATTTTAGTTCGTAATAAACTTATTTTTTGGGGATTTTTTAATAATTGGTTAGTTTTGTCCGTATTATAAGACGATCCTAGGTGTCACTATGGAGAGAAAGATGCAAGAACGCGGTTCCTCCCCGTAACCTTACCAAGTAGGCTCGAGTGAAGTATGGTGGAAGGGAAAACAGGAATATCAACCGGTCCTGGTTAACGCAAAGCTCTTTAAGCAAAAACGCTTTCAAAGGCAGGTTCTAATTTATTTTAACTTTTCCGCTCAGATTTAAAAAAAATCTCAAATATATACAGATTTTATTTATATAATATATAAAATTTGGCCAATCTATCAAACTGGTGGCATTTGTAACATCTTTAACGTGCAGATTTCTATAGACACGGTTAGGGGAGGTAATAGCGGAAGGGGATTACAAATGTAGCACGCGATGCGAAAATTGTTTTATATTTCATGGGGGCAATTTTTCGGGGGTCCTTTATGCGGGAGCGTCGGCTCGGCTTGAAAAGGATAAATCTACCGTCGGACCTTAATAAAGAGCGCCGATGTCGAGAGAAATCAAAGCCCTCGTTCGTCTCTCTCTCTGCTTCCGGGGTGGCCTCGATTGTCGTTCCGGGCACGTATCGACAAAATGCTGGAGTCCGTGGCTACAATTTATTACGCGGCGCCGCAGTTGACAACTTTTCTGATATTTCTTCGCACCTCGAAACTGAAATACCGCATCTAACGCCTTCGAAATCGCAAATTCTCGACTTGCGTTTCCTTATTTTACTTTTTCTATCTTATTTTTTTCTCTTTCTAATGGAAATTCAATTTAGTTTCAAAATCGTCTAAAATCGTTTAAAATCTCCTGGCATTGTTTCAAAATCGTCTAATTTTTTTTTAAATTTTCTGGCATTGCTTCAAAATTGTCTAAAATCGTTTAAAATCCCCTGGCATTACTTCAAAATCGTCTAAAATCGTTTAAAATCTCCTGGCATTATTTCAAAATCGTCTAAATTTTTTTTAAATCTTCTGGGATTGCTTCAAAATCATTTAAAATTATCTAAAATCAATTTAGAATCGTAAATAATCTTTTGATATTTTCTGGAAATGATTGAAATCATTTAGTATCGTTTGATGTCGTTTCAAAATCGTTTAAATTCTTCTGCCATTGCTTCAAAATTGTCTAAAATCGTTTAAAATCCCCTGGTATTGCTTCAAAATCGTCTAACATTTCTTTAAATCCTTTGGAATATCTTCTGGAAACTATTGAAATCGTTTGATGTCATTTCAAAATCGTCTAAATTTTTCTGACATCGCTTTAAAATGGTCTAAAATAGTTTAAAATTTCCTGACATTGTTTCAAAATCATCTAAATTTTTTTTTAATTTTCTGGCATTGCTTCAAAATTAATCAAAATGATCTAGAATCGATTTAGAATTGTAAATGATCTTCTAATATCTTCTGGAAACCGTTGAAATCGTTTTGTATCGTTTTATGTCGTTTCAAAATCGTCTAAATTTTTCTGACATCGCTTTAAAATGGTCTAAAATCGTTTAAAATCTCCTGACATTGCTTCAAAATCATCTAAATTTTTCTTAAATTTTCTGGCATTGCTTCAAAGTTAATCAAAATGATCTGGAATCAATTTAGAATTGTAAATGATCTTTTAATATCTTCTGGAAACCGTTGAAATCGTTTTGTATCGTTTTATGTCGTTTCAAAATCGTCTAAATTTTTCTGACATCGCTTTAAAATGGTCTAAAATCGTTTAAAATCCCCTGGCATTGTTTCAAAATCGTCTAAAATCGTTTAAAATCTTCTGGAATTGTTTCAAAATCGTTTAAATTTTTTTTTTAATCTTCTGGAATTGCTTCAAAGTCATTTAAAATTATCTAAAATCAATTTAGAATCGTAAATAATCTTTTGATATTTTCTGGAAACGATTGAAATCGTTTAGTATCGTTTGATGTCGTTTCAAAATCGTCTAAATTCTTCTGCCATCGCTTCAAAATTGTCTAAAATCGTTTAAAATCCCCTGGCATCGCTTCAAAATTGTCTAAAATCCTTTAAAATCCCCTGGCATTACTTCAAAATCGTCTAAAATTGTTTAAAATCTCCTGGAATTGTTTCAAAATCATCTAAATTTTTTTAAAATCTTTTGGCTTTACTTCAAAGTCATTTAAAATTATCTAAAATCAATTTAGAATCGTAAATAATCTTTTGATATTTCCTGGAAACGATTGAAATCGTTTAGTATCGTTTGATGTCGTTTCAAAATCGTCTAAATTTTTCTGCCATCGCTTCAAAATTGTCTAAAATCGTTTAAAATCCCCTAGCATTGTTTCAAAATCGTCTAAAATCGTTTAAAATCTCCTGACATTGTTTCAAAATCATCTAAATTTTTTTTAAATATTCTGGCATTGCTTCAAAGTTAATCAAAATGATCTAGAATCGACTTAAAATCGTAAATGATCTTCTAATATCTTCTGGAAATCGTTGAAATCGTTTTGTATCGTTTTATGTCGTTTTAAAATCGTCTAAATTTTTCTGACATCGCTTTAAAATTGTCTAAAATCGTTTAAAATCTCCTGACATTGTTTCAAAATCGTCTAAATTTTTTTTTAATCTTCTGGAATTGCTTCAAAGTCATTTAAAATTATCTAAAATCAATTTAGAATCGTAAATAATCTTTTGATATTTTCTGGAAACGATTGAAATCGTTTAGTATCGTTTGATGTCGTTTCAAAATCGTCTAAATTCTTCTGCCTTCGCTTCAAAATTGTCTAAGATCGTTTAAAATCCCCTGGCATTACTTCAAAATCGTCTAAAATCGTTTAAAATCTCCTGGAATTGTTTCAAAATCATCTAAATTTTTTAAAAATCTTCTGGCATTACTTCAAAGTCATTTAAAATTATCTAAAATCAATTTAGAATCGTAAATAATCTTTTGATATTTTCTGGAAACGATTGAAATCGTTTAGTATCGTTTGATGTCGTTTCAAAATCGTCTAAATTCTTCTGCCATCGCTTCAAAATTGTCTAAAATCGATTAAAATCTCCTGGCATTATTTCAAAATCGTCTAAAATTTTTTTAAAATCTTCTGGCTTTACTTCAAAGTTATTTAAAATTATCTAAAATCAATTTAGAATCGTAAATAATCTTTTGATATTTTCTGGAAACGATTGAAATCCTTTAGTATCGTTTCATGTCGTTTCAAAATCGTCTAAATTCTTCTGCCATCGCTTCAAAATTGTCTAAAATCGTTTAAAATCCCCTGGCATTACTTTAAAGTCATTTAAAATTATCTAAAATCAATTTAGAATCGCAAATAATCTCTTGATATTTTCTGGAAACAATTGAAATCGTTTAGTATCGTTTGATGTCGTTTCAAAATCGTTTAAATTCTTCTGCCATCGCTTCAAAATTGTCTAAAATCGTTTAAAATCCCCTGGCATTGTTTCAAAATCGTCTAAAATCGTTTAAAATCTCCTGGCATTGTTTCAAAATCGTCTAAATTTTTTTAAAATCTTCTGGCTTTACTTCAAAGTCATTTAAAATTATCTAAAATCAATTTAGAATCGCAAATAATCTCTTGATATTTTCTGGAAACAATTGAAATCGTTTAGTATCGTTTGATGTCGTTTCAAAATCGTTTAAATTCTTCTGCCATTGCCTCAAAATGGTCTAAAATCGTTTAAAATCCCCTGGCATTACTTCAAAATCGTCTAAAATCGTTTAGAATCTCCTAGAATTGTTTCAAAATCGTCTAAAATCGTTTAAAATCTTCTGGAATTGTTTCAAAATCGTTTAAATTTTTTTTAAAATCTTCTGGCTTTACTTCAAAGTCATTTAAAATTATCTAAAATCAATTTAGAATCGTAAATAATCTTTTGATATTTTCTGGAAACGATTGAAATCGTTTAGTATCGTTTGATGTCGTTTCAAAATCGTCTAAATTCTTCTGCCATCGCTTCAAAATTGTCTAAAATCGTTTAAAATCCCCTGGCATTATTTCAAAATCGTCTAAAATCCTTTAAAATCTCCTGGCATTATTTCAAAATCGTCTAAAATCGTTTAAAATCTCCTGGCATTGTTTCAAAATCGTCTAAATTTTTTTAAAATCTTCTGGAATTGCTTCAAAGTCATTTAAAATTATCTAAAATCAATTTAGAATCGTAAATAATCTTTTGATATTTTCTGGAAACGATTGAAATCGTTTAGTATCGTTTGATATCGTTTCAAAATCATCTAAATTCTTCTGCCATCGCTTCAAAATTGTCTAAAATCGATTAAAATCTCCTGGCATTACTTCAAAATCGTCTAAAATCGTTTAAAATCCCCTAGCATTGTTTAAAAATTGTCTAAAATCGTTTAAAATCTCCTGGCATTGTTTCAAAATCCTCTAAATTTTTTTAAAATCTTCTGGAATTGCTTCAAAGTCATTTAAAATTATCTAAAATCAATTTAGAATCGTAAATAATCTTTTGATATTTTCTGGAAACGATTGAAATCGTTTAGTATCGTTTGATATCGTTTCAAAATCGTGTAAATTCTTCTGGCATTGCTTCAAAATTGCCTAAAATCGTTTAAAATCCCCTAGCATTATTTCAAAATCGTCTAAAATCGTTTAAAATCTCCTGGCATTATTTCAAAATCGTCTAAAATCGTTTAAAATCTCCTGGCATTGTTTCAAAATCCTCTAAATTTTTTTTTAATCTTTTGGCTTTACTTCAAAGTCATTCAAAATAATCTAAAATTAATTTAGAATCGTAAATAATCTTTTGATATTTTCTGGAAACGATTGAAATCGTTTAGTATCGTTTGATGTCGTTTCAAAATCGTCTAAATTCTTCTGCCATCGCTTAAAATGGTCTAAAATCGTTTAAAATCTCCTGGCATTGTTTCAAAATCGTCTAATTTTTTTTTAAATCTTCTGGCATTGCTTGAAAATCGCCTAAAATTTTTTAAAATCTTCTGGCATCGCTTCAAAATCGTCTAAAATTTTCTGGCATTGCTTCAAAATCGTCTAAAATTTTAGAAATTTTCTGGCATTGCTTCAAAATCGTCTAAAATTTTCTAAACTCTTCTGGCATTGCTTCAAAATCGTCTAAAATTATCTAAAATCGACATAGAATCATAAATCATCTAATATAATTTGACCTTTAACAGTCATTGACCGTTAAATTCCCTCAACCCACCATACAACAACGAAACCGCTAACGAAATTATTCATACACATGCTTCCGGGCCTGAATCCAGACATTTGGCTTCATTATGACGGGTCGTACTTCGGCATTAGTCCATATTCATGCGCCCCCTGGATTACTCATGAACACTAACGACCGGACAGCTTTAAATACTGACTTCGGCCCTAATTTCCATTTATATTAATTTCCGCTTTTGCCCGAATAACTCCCGGATATTTCCACAAATAAAAATATTAGTTGTATGCTTTAAAAATCAAAATGAAAGGTGTCAAAATCAAAAGTGTTTGACGGGTTGTTAAACAATTTCTGGGTGAGTTTGGGGGAATACAAAATACTTGGACTGTCCGAAGGAGAGAAGGGCTCCCAAATTCGGCCGCAAACCGTCACAGTACATCCAACTTTGCCCCAAATCCAATATACACATTCGCAAAAACCGCGCGAGTCGAACTAATTTCCCACAGGAAGGGCCCCCGAGTTGCGAAACCGCCGATTGCAAATAGTTGAAATTTAGCGTTTTCCGAAGAGCCGGCTTCCGGAAGTGCTTTCGAAGTTTGGTCCGCGCTCCCTTCCGGTTTTACCAACTCCCCAACGATCTCTAAACAACAATATATAAAAGTTTTATTACGGTGGAGGAATAAATTTTTTATTTCTTTATTATTTCAAACATTTATTACATTTTATTTAACTTAAATTTTTTGTAAAAAAAAAATTCTAAACTTAAATTTAATTAAAAATCTTAAATTTTATTATAAATCGATAGGAAATTAAATTTCCTTTAATTTGAGTACAAACACGACCTATTTAACTTTAATACATCAAAAGTTATCGAAATTTTTAACTTTTTAAAAAACCGAAAATCGTCCATCTTTAAAATTTTATCATAAATCGATAGAAAATTTAATTCCCTTTAATTTAAGTACAAACACGATATATCTACCATCAAAAATAAAAAAGTTATCGAAATTTTTAATTTTAATGTCAACCGGAAGTCGGCCATCTTGAATTTTTTCAAACTAACCTAACTTTTTTATTTTTTATCCGAATATAGTCGTATTTGGTATCAAATTAAAGGATTTTTAATATACTTTAAGAATTTTTAATAAAAACTTTAATTTTTTTAAACCGCCATCTTAAAAATTAAAAAATTAACCTAACTTTTTTATTTTAAATCGTAAATAGGTCGTGTTTGTACTCAAATTAAAGGATTTTTAACAAATTTTAAAAATATTTAATAAAAAATTCAAAATTTTCAGAAGAAAGTAAAAATTTTCTAAAAAAAATAAATCAAAAGTAAATTTAGAACGAAAATTTTACTAAGAATTGATGGGAAATTAAATTTTCTTTAATTTGAGTACAAACACGATATATCTACGATCAAAAATAAAAAAGTTATCGAAATTTTTTATTTTAATGTCAACCGGAAGTCGGCCATCTTGGATTTTTTAAACTAATCTAACTTTTTTATTTTTTATCCGAATATAGTCGTATTTGGTATCAAATTAAAGGATTTTTAATAGACTTTAAGAATTTTTAATAAAAACTTTAATTTTCTTAACCGCCATCTTAAAAATTAAAGAATTAACCTAACTTTTTTATTCTTAATCATAGATAGGTCGTGTTTGTACTCAAATTAAAGGACTTCTAAAAAATTTTAAAAATATTTAATAAAAAATTCAAAATTTTCAGAAGAAAGTAAAAATTTTCAAAAAAAAAATAAATCAAAAGTAAATTTAGAACGAAAATTTTATTAAAAATTGATGGGAAATTAAACTTTCTTTAATTTGAGTACAAACACGATATATCAACGATCAAAAATAAAAAAGTTATCGAAATTTTTAATTTTAGTGTCAACCGGAAGTCGGCCATCTTGGATTTTTCAAACTAATCTAACTTTTTTATTTTTTATCCGAATATAATCGTGTTTGGTATCAAGTTAAAGGATCTTTAATAGACTTTAAGAATTTTTCATAAAAACTTTAATTTTTTAAAACCGCCATCTTAAAAATTAAAAAATTAACCTAACTTTTTTATTCTTAATCGTAGATAGGTCGAGTTTGTACTCAAATTAAAGAATTTTTAATGAATTTGAAGAATTTTTAATACAAATTTCAAGATTTTTAAAAAATATTTAAAATTTCTCAAAAATAAAGTCAAAAATTTTCAAAAAAGAATGTTTAAAATAATTTTAGAACGAAATTTTTATTAAAAATTGATAGGAAATTTAATTCCCTTTAATTTGAGTACAAACACGATATATCTACGATTAAAAATAAAAAAGTTATCGAAATTTTTTATTTTAGTGTCAACCGGAAGTCGGCCATCTTGGATTTTTTTAAACTAACCTAACTTTTTTATTTTTTATCCGAATATAATCGTGTTTGGTATAAAATTAAAGGATTTTTAATCAGCTTTAAGAATTTTTAATAAAAACTTTAATTTTTTTTAACTGCCATCTTGAAAATTTAAAAATTAACCTAACTTTTTTATTTTTTATCCGAATATAGTCGTGTTTGGTATCAAATTAAAGGATTTTTAATCATCTTTAAAAATCTTTAATAAAATTTTCAATTTTTCGATAAATATTTCAAATTTTTCAAAAAAAACGTCAAAATGTTTAAAAATAAAGTAAAAATTTTCAAAAAGAACGTCAAAATTTTCTAGGAAATGTCAAAAACTTTACAAAATTTGTAAAAAAGACAAAAATTTTTTAAATTTTCAAAAAAGTACTAAAAATTTCAAAAAGAGATATTTCAAAAATAGTTTTAGAACGCAACCTTTATTAAAAATCAATAGGAAATTAAATTTCCTTTAATTTAAGTATAAACACGGCATATCTATGATTAAAAATAAAAAAGTTATGGAAATTTTTAATTTTAATGACAACCGGAAGTCGGCCATTTTGAATTTTTTTAAACTAACCTAACTTTTTTATTTTTTATCCGAATATAATCGTGTTTGGTATAAAATTAAAGGATTTTTAATAAGCTTTAAGAATTTTTAATAAAATTTTCAATTTTTCGATAAATATTTCAAGATTTTCAAAAAAAAAGTCAAAATGTTTAAAAATAAAGTAAAAATTTTCAAAGAGAACGTCAAAATTTTCTAAGAAATATCAAAAATTTTTAATAAAAAATTTTAAATTTTCAAAAAAAAAATGTAAAATTTTCAAAAAAAAATGTGAAATTTTCAAAAAAATATAAAATTTTTCAAAAATAATTTCAAAATGAAAAAAGAAATTCAAAATTTTCAGAAAAAATATCAAGAACGTCAAGATATTTCTAAAAAAGAAAAAATGTTAAAGTTTTTAAAAAAATATTAAAAATTTCAAAAAACTAAATTTCAAAAATAATTTTAGGATAAAATTTTTATTAAAAATCAATAGAAAATTAGATTTCCTTTAATTTAAGTACAAACATGACTATATTCGGATCAAAAATAAAAAAGTTATTAAAATTTTTTTAAATCGGAAGTCAGCCATCTTGAATTTTTTTAAACTGACCTAACTTTTTTATTTTTTATCCGAATATAGTCGTGTTTGGTATCAAATTAAAGGATTTTTAATCAGCCTTAAGAATTTTTAATAAAAACTTTAATTTTTTAAAACCGCCATCTTGAAAATTAAAAAATTAACCTAACTTTTTTATTTTAAATCGTAAATAGGTTGTGTTTGTACTCAAATTAAAGGATTTTTAATAAATTTTAAGAATATTTAAAAAAATTTTAGTCATTTTTCATTTTTTAATTAACATTTATCAAACAATTTCATTTTTTAATAAAAATATTATCATTTTTAATAACAAATATTTCATTTTTAATCGTTTTTTAAGAAAATTAAGTAAATTTTAATATTTTAACTCTAATTTTTTAAAAAGAAAAGTTTCAAAAATAATTTTCAAATGAAATTTTTATTAAAAATCGATAGGAAATTAGATTTTCTTTAATTTAAGTATAAACACGGCATATCTGTGATTAAAAATAAAAAAGTTATGGAAATTTTTCATTTTAATGACAACCGGAAGTCGGCCATCTTGAATTTTTTCAAACTAACCTAACTTTTTTATTTTTTATCCGAATATAGTCGTATTTGGTATCAAATTAAAGGATTTTTAACAAACTTTAAGAATTTTTAATAAAAACTTTAATTTTATTAAACCGCCATCTTGAAAATTAAAAAATTAACCTAACTTTTTTATTTTAAATCGTAGATAGGTCGTGTTTGTACTCAAATCAAAGAATTTTTAATGAATTTGAAGAATTTTTAATACAAATTTCAAGATTTTTAAAAAATATTTAAAATTTCTCAAAAATAAAGTCAAAAATTTTCAAAAAAGAATGTTTAAAATAATTTTAAAACTTAATTTTTATTAAAGATCGATGGGAAATTTAATTCCCTTTAATTTGAGTACAAACACGATATATCTACGATTAAAAATAAAAAAGTTATCAAAATTTTTGATTTTAATGCCAACCAGAAGTCGGCCATCTTGAATTTTTTCAAACTAACCTAACTTTTTTATTTTTTATCCGAATATAGTCGTATTTGGTATCAAATTAAAGGATTTTTAATAGACTTTAAGAATTTTTAATAAAAACTTTAATTTTTTAAAACCGCCATCTTGAAAATTAAAGAATTAACCTAACTTTTTTTATTTTAAATCGTAAATAGGTCGTGTTTGTACTCAAATTAAAGGATTTCTAAAAAATTTTAAAAATATTTAATAAAAAATTCAAAAATTTCAGAAGAAAGTAATAATTTTGTTAAAAAATTAAATCAAAAGTAAATTTAGAACGAAAATTTTATTAAAAATTGATGGGAAATTAAATTTTCTTTAATTTGAGTACAAACACGATATATCTACGATCAAAAATAAAAAAGTTATCGAAATTCTTAATTTTAATGACAACCGGAAGTCGGCCATCTTGGATTTTTTCAAACTAACCTAACTTTTTTACTTTTTATCCGAATATAGTCGTGTTTGGTATCAAATTAAAAGATTTTTAATATACTTTAAGAATTTTTAATAAAAACTTTAATTTTTTTAAACCGCCATCTTGAAAATTAAAAAATTAACCTAACTTTTTTATTTTTAATCATAGATAGGTCGTGTTTGTACTCAAATTAAAGGATTTTTAATAAATTTTAAAAATGTATAATAAAATATTCAAAATTTTCAGAAGAAAGTAAAAATTTTGTAAAAAAATAAATCAAAAGTAAATTTAGAACGAAAATTTTATTAAAAATTGATGGGAAATTAAATTTTCTTTAATTTGAGTACAAACACGATATATCCACGATTAAAAATAAAAAAGTTATCGAAATTCCTAATTTTAATGTCAACCGGAAGTCGGCCATCTTGAATTTTTTCAAACTAACCTAACTTTTTTATTTTTCATCTGAATATAGTCGTATTTGGTATCAAATTAAAGGATTTTTAATAGATTTTAAGAATTTTTAATAAAAACTTTAATTTTTTTAAACCGCCATCTTGAAAATTTAAAAATTAACCTAACTTTTTTATTTTTAATCATAGATAGGTCGTGTTTGTACTCAAATTAAAGGATTTTTTATGAATTTTAAGAATATTTAAGAATTTTTAAGAATTTTTAAGAATTTTTAAGAATTTTTAAGAATTTTTAAGAATTTTTAAGAACTTTTAAGAATTTTTAAGAATTTTTAAGAATTTTTAAGAATTTTAATGAATTTTATGAGTTTTAAAGAATTTTAAGTCATTTTTAACGTTTAAATTTTTAATTTTTTTAAAAATAAAACCTTAAAATTCATAAACAATAGTTATTAGAGATAGATATTGTTATTAAAGCGTAAACAACAAAAGCCACTTTGTTATCCCTTTCAACCCGCTACTAATAGCATCAAAGGGGAACCACCGTTAATGTAAAAGTTAGATTATTAAATCAAACTGTCCAAAGCCAACTTGGACGTAGCTTTTGTGCCTCTAAAGGTGTTTGGGTTTGTCGCTTTAATGAAAATGGTTTCGGTGTTTAATTTAAAATCTCGCATTTGTTAAATCAAAAATAATTTTTTTTAAATACTCTAAATACTTTGGATTTTGGATTTCAACTTGACTATTTTTATTGAAACAAACACCCTGTATATTTAAAATATAATTAAAATAATTTAGTAGATCCTAAATTATATTTTTTTTTTTAATTAAATTGTTTAATTAAATTTAATACAATTTAATACAATTTATTAATAATTTATTAGTAACTTATTTTATTTAAAAAAGCAAATTTAAAAAAGAAATTATTAAAAAAAAAAATGTTTAAAAATCATTTTTAAATATGTTAAAATCAATTTTTTAACTTTTCAACTCATCCATTTTCATTTGAAACATCTATTATAAATTTTATGTTGGTAATAAAAATTAAAATGAATGTCAAAGTAAATAGATTGCCAAATTTTATGTTTTTAATTTTTAATATATTAATTAATTAAATGTTAATTAATGAATTTTTAATTATATTTTGGTAAAGTATTATTTTTATTATTATTTTTTTATATAATTTTATTTTAATTAACAATGGGAATGAGAATAAATTAGTTTTAATAATTTTATTAATTTGGCGATCTATGTTAATTTAACTACCATGAGATTGTTTGACAGTTCTTCAATGTCAACAAAAAAAATGGACGCTGTAGTTTTAGAGGTTAATACTTATTTAATCGATTATTTAATCAATTATTTAATCAATTTAATCAATTTAATCAATTATTTAATCAATTTCAGGTGGGAAAACTTCCGGATGTACGAAGAAAATCGAATGGAAATGAAGATGTGGGGTTTCAACGCTTACACAACGGTTTATAAAGTCATCTGTAAAGGTAGGTTATAAAATTAATGTCAAAGTAAGAATTTTTATTTCTAGAAAAATATCCTTTATCAATTTTTATACTTGTATGGTTAAAATGGTATTTTTTAGGGTTTCAATTTTATATTATTATCCGGAAGGTTGATATATATCTTATATTATGTACAATCTTACGTTGAAGTTGGTACGTTTCACGTTGATACGTTTCAAGTTGATTCCTTACGATGCATTCACCCAGGTTGTTTGTGTGTGTGCACGGAAGTGTACGAGCCGTCTCGATCTCTACGTAGCCCCCGTAAGGGCCCCTTAAGAGCCCTTTTGAACACTTGAGGGATTTTCGGGCGTCGTGGCCTTCATTACGCTTGTTAAGGGAAGCCTCGGCGAGTACATCCGAGCGGGTCCGTTCGTCCTCGTTAAGTCGGATTCGAAATGTTAAAATTGTGCGGCAAACATTGATTCGGCTCCGGAAAGAATGGCTCGAATTCAATTTAAATGGTAATTAATTCGTCCCGGGGATTCTCTCGGGATGCGAGTTCTTGTTGGGAAGACGATACTTTTATTACCATCGAAGGCGGTACTCTCGGTCGTTTCGGGGTACTTAATTGCGACTTTGCGAACGTCCCTTGTATTTCACCGAAGGATTTTATTTACTACATTATGTATACAAAGACAGATGGAAAAGAAATACAAAAAGAAATAAAAATTAAATTTCAATCTAAATCAACATAAAAAATAAAGTTAGGTTAGAATTTTTTTTTTTTTGAAAAACTAAAAATCTTAGAAATTTCATTTTGGGTGAAAATAAAGATTGTTTTAAATTAAATAATGATCAAATTTGAAGTCTTAAAAATAATTTTTTTTTGAAATATGAATTTTTTGAAGTATAATCGAGGTGTTTGTTTACCACTCAATTATGGTAGCTTTGTATAGACGAATGTATTGATGAATTGAGCAAATTTAATTAATTCCGAACTGAACAGAGTCAGTGCATTTAATTCCGGGTAGTTAATTCGTGACAAACGTGGTTCCTAAACGGGTTTACAGACGCCGGTACAGTTCATTAATACGTCCGGTCCGTTTTGGCGGTTTAATTGTCAAAACTTTACTAATTTCGGTCGGATTAATAGCGGCTTTACGCTTAAATGGAATTTATGGACACATTGATAGATGGATAACATACTCTTTGGACATACTATAAGTTGATCGTAAGCCTTACCATTGAAAGAAGGATGGAAAGCGGGGCTCTTCCCCATAACTTTACTAAGTAGGTTCGAGTTGAGTACAGTGGAAGGGTGGATTGGAGTATTAATCAGACCTTTTTAATGCAAAGGTCTTGTAAACTAAAATATAGGCGAATAAAGCCCCACCACACTTCGTAGTCTTATTCTTTCGGTTGAGCTTTTGGCCTTTTTTCAAATTTTGTAGCAGATGTGGAGAAGGTGAATTCGTAGAGTTGATGGCTCAGCGTCTAACTCTCGAGTTAGCAAGCTTAATGTCCCGGGTTCGAGCTAAGGTTTTCCAACATCTAATCGCTCCACCGACCTTCGGAGGGGTCGTTAAGTCGTTGGTCTCGCAATCAGTCGAACACCTCTGGTTATATATCAGCTTTGCGTGTAGGAGGCTTGTATAACTAGATGCGCGTTTGCAAGACCTTTGCATTAAGAAGGACCAGATAATAATTCAGTTCTTCCTTTCACTGTACTCAACTTAGATCCATTTGGTAAAGTTACGAGGAGGAAAGTCTCTTTTGCATCCTTTTTTCGATGGTGAGACTTAGGCTCGACTTACAGTACATATAACCCTTACTTAGTTACTTATGGCGTATTCGTTTGGTTGCAGTGGTGCGCACCAAAATTTGACCTTGAGTACATAGTGAGCGCATACATCACATTAGCTTAGTACAGAAAAGTGACAGTTCAATAGAACACGCTATTATGCACTAGTACAGGTGAAATCGATCTAGTAATAATAGTAATATTATACTTTCACATAAAAGTAATAAATATTATTAAAGTATCCATCGATGACGTTCATAAATCATAAGGTGTATAGACGTCTCGAGGCCATTCGTCATTCGTCTTCCACTTGAAGTGGAAGAAGCTTCCACTCACCGGCGGTCAAGCGAAAAGAAAAAAGGGCATCATTTATCGCGCGGAAACTGCACTCACCTCTCTCTCGACGCCGTTATTTACAAGCGTTTTTAAGGCTTATCCCGGCGATGTTTGCCGTCGGAGTGTGCTGAACGTCTTTGCAACTAGAGAGTTGTTAGAGTTGGGTTTGCGTACACGTAGACAATTCTCCTCGCAATTTCCCTTCTCCAATGTTTGTCCTTAGTGTGCTGCATAGACGACAACGTATATTGCCGTGTTGCGCTGTTTTGTGATTGTTACAAGGACGGATTTGCGAGGGATAATTTCGTCTTGTTTTCATACAAGATTACAGACAGATCTGGAAATTTCATTTCAGGACATAGGAAAATAATGCGTGCGATAGAAAAGCATATAGGAAGTAGATTAGATAAACAAAGAGCGATATAACTGTTATTTAACGAATAAATAAGCGGCTTTGAGATCCAATTTCCCGACCGTAGGAAACCCCTTTTAAAAAATGCGATTTCTTCGCCTCTTCGAAACGGTTTTACAATTGGCCGTTGTGTCGTGTAACGGAAACATGGAAACATTTTTTCCCACCCCCCGATTCGATTGGAAAAGCTACTAAAGAAAACATCGCGTCCTCATATTTTATTTATAAGTCCCTTTTTTACGGTTACATCTGTACGGGCGCTAATGCGGCTCCGTTTTTTCGACCCCCGGGCAAAAAAGTAGGGAATAATAAAAGTTTGCCGTTTCATTTCGCATGTAAAAATATGCATTAAATATCAACATGAAACTGAATATCCAGTGGGGTGTTTTATTCCTACAATGGTAGAATCACGAATTCAATGAAAGAATTTTTTTCTTTTTGTACTATTAGAGTATTTAATATTAAATTTCTTTGTTAAAATTTTGTAGTATTGATTGTCAAACACTCGAAAATCTTTCTTGAGAAACATTTTTTGACGATTCTTATAGTTTTCTTTGAGGAAAATTTTGAAATTCTTCTTGAAGAAAACTTTGTGGTCTTCAAAGATGAAAATCTTGTGTTTTTGTTTAATCAAAACTTTATGGTCTTCCTTGATCATAATTTTATACTATTCCTTGAGAAAAATCTTATGGTCTTTCTTGAGAACCTAAGTGAAATTGTACTTAAAGACACAAAATACTCAAAGATGAAAAAATATGCACTCATTGATTTGATTTGTTGATGGTTTATCCAGTTATGGATTTGTTAGGAGATAAAAGATGGAATTTATGATCTTTGAAATTAACCTAATGATTTATTTTGAAGAACTAACTAAAATTTCATTGATACAGACGTGATACTCGACTATCAGGGGTCTTATGCGTCTTATCCGTCTTATCCGTCTTATGCGTCTTATCCGTCTTATCCGTCTTATCCGTCTTATCCGTCTTATGCGTCTTATCCGTCTTATCCGTCTTATGCGTCTTATCCGTCTTATCCATCTTATCTGTCTTATCCGCGAGGTGCCGCTCAGCGAGTGCAAACGCGCATCTGGTTATACAAACCTCCTACACACAAGGGTGATACAAAACTCGACTATCAGGGGTGGACAAATCCCGAAAAGGAAAAATGGGATTTCAGGGATGAACAAATTTCTTCGAGGGAGATTTTAGGAGTTGACAAACTTTGTTGAGGGACATTTCAGGAGTTGTCGAACTTTCTAGAAACCAAATTCAAGGATAAGTAAACCCTCTATTTCTCAAATGGGATTCAGGGATGGACAAACCTCATCGAAAGACATTTTAGGGATTGACAAACCTCATCGAAAGACATTTTACAGATTGATAAACTCGATTCAAGTATAAGTAAACCTTCGATTTTTCAAACCGACTTTACAGGTGGACAAACCTCGTCGAAATACATTTTAAGGATTGGCAAAACTTGCCGAGAGATGTTTCAGGGATTTGGCAAACTTTGTTGAAACTCGATTCGAGGATATGTAAACCGTCGATTTTTTAAACTGACTTTAGAAGTGGGCAAAACTCGTCCATAGACATTTCAAAGATTTGCAAACTTCGTAGAAACCCGATTCAAGGATAAGTAAACCCTGTATTTCTCAAATGAGTTTCAGGGATGGACAAACCTCATCGAAAGACATTTTAGGGATTGACAAACCTCATCGAAAGACATTTTACGGATTGACAAACTCGATTCAAGTATAAGTAAACCTTCGATTTTTCAAACCGACTTTAAAGGTGGGCAAACCTCGTCGAAATACATTTTAAGGGTTGGCAAAACTTGTCGAGAGATGTTTCAGGGATTTGGCAAACTTTGTTGAAACTCGATTCGAGGGTATGTAAACCGTCGATTTTTTAAACTGACTTTAAAAGTGGGCAAAACTCGTCCAGAGACATTTCAAAGATTTGCAAACTTCGTAAAAACCCGATTCAAGGATAAGTAAACCATCTATTTCTCAAATGGGATTCAGGGATGGATAAACCTTGTCGAAATACATTTTAAGTGTTGGCAAAAATTGTCGAGAGATATCTTAGGGATTTGGAAAACTTTGTAGAAACCTAATTGAAGGATATGTAAACCGTCGATTTTTTAAACTAACTTTAAAAGTGGGCAAAACTCGTCCAGAGACATTTCAAAGATTTGCAAACGTCGTAAAAACCCGATTCAAAGATAAGTAAACCCTCTATTTCTCAAATGGGATTCAGGGATGGATAAACCTCGTCGAAATACATTTTAAGTGTTGGCAAAAATTGTCGAGAGATATCTTAGGGATTTGGAAAATTTTGTAGAAACCTAATTTAAGGATATGTAAACCGTCGATTTTTTAAACTGACTTTAAAAGTGGGCAAAACTCGTCCAGAGACATTTCAAAGATTTGCAAACTTCGTAGAAACCCGATTCAAGGATAAGTAAACCATCTATTTCTCAAATGGGATTCAGAGATGGATAAACCTTGTCGAAATACATTTTAAGTGTTGGCAAAAATTGTCGAGAAATATCTTAGGGATTTAGAAAACTTTGTAGAAACCTAATTTAAGGATATGTAAACCGTCGATTTTTTAAACTGACTTTAAAAGTGGGCAAAACTCGTCCAGAGACATTTCAAAGATTTGCAAACTTCGTAAAAACCCGATTCAAGGATAAGTAAACCCTCGATTTTTCAAACGAACTTCAAAGCTGGGCAAACCTCATCGAGAGACATTTGAGAGGTTGATAAACTTCGTAGAGACATTTAGAAGTTACAACTTTATTATATGTAATTTATTGTAAGTCAAGAGAGGGAGCTCTAGGACACTGACGACGATCAACTTTAAGAAATTAATTTTAAGAAATCGATAAAAGATAAAAATAAAATAAGAAACACTAAAAATAAACTCTCCAAAGTAGTTAATTAATTCTAAGAAAAATCACAATTTAAATATTAGAAAGATATCTCAGGTTTTTGGAAGGAATTTTAAGGTAGAAACTTTTCATTCAAAGTAAATACCACTCCGCGGTAAGACTCGTACAAACCACACCCGGTTAATTGGCAAAAATAAACGGACAAAGCCCCACTCCTTCATTAAGGCTCAGATCGTGATTGTGACGACTAAGAAAGCACGCCAATTTCCAGGGATGAATAAGAACGGAGCAAATTGCATTTTTAATCGATGTTCCCGAGCGCCGCGGCCGCCAACTGCGGAATAAATGAAAATGCTAATCAGGCGATTCGAAGTTATTCTTTCGGAGTTCGCCTCCGAGTTATTAGAGGCAACTGGAAATTACCTTTGAAAATCCGCATTCATTTAAGCGTTCATTTAAGCGTGGCGCAATGTGTTTATTAAATGATTAAAAGTTAGTTCGGTTCGGACGACCGAGGATAGTTTCCACGGTGGTGATTTATTATTCCCGAATGGATAAATACTGCTAACGCGACAAATAAATAGTTGTTGGTAGGAAGCACCTGCAACGTTCGGAGGCCACTGCCAAAATATCTCTCTTGCAGCGAGAAATTATTCATGTGTTGTCCGGGCAACGCTAGCCTCCAGAAGTGATATACTGCGGGATAAATCCCTGGGAGGGACTAACTCGCCTCCAAAAGGAGGTAAAAATGTTCTGGAAGGAAGCCGATATGCACAAGTTATGTTACTACTCAAGTTACGTAACTTACTACGTAAACAACGTCTAAGTATACAAAGAAAATGACTTCAAAATGACTTTTTCTATCTAGCTCACCAGGAGACCACACGATTTTTTACTCATTGATTTTGATTCATATCTAGGAGAAAGGAAGATGATTAAAGAAGACTAGAAGATATTCTTTTTGGAAGACCACAAGATCTTTAACTCTTTCGGCGCTGAATTGTCCGAGGTTAACCATTCATCGTGAACACCCCACTGCGTTTAAATATGGTATGATGACGCATATATAAGTTCACAGCTAAATTAGAAGAGTAGCTGACTGCTTGAGAAGCATGGGTCTTAAAATGGAAGATTCGAAAACGGAAGCTATCATGCTGGAGGGGAGGAGAAAGTGTAAAGAGCTAAGTATTAGAGTGGGCGATGCAATAATAACAACAACGAAGACGGTGAGGTACTTGGGAGTTACTCTTGACAAAGACTTGAAGCTGACCTCTCATGTCAAGTCAATTACCGAAAAATCGGCGATGATGCAGAAAAAGATACCAAGAATCCGATACCAAGATATCGATGATGCCAAGAATCGGCGGTCCATCGCAAAGAAAAAGGAAGATCCTAGCTTCCACGATTGGCTCGGTAGTCCTCTACGCGGCTCCAGTATGGGAATGGGTAAGGAAACACAAGAAGTATAGAAACATGATACGAAAGATCGAAAGGAAATATAGCTAGCAGGATGCCCACCGCTGAATCTGTTAGCGTGGGAGAGATCAGAAAACTGGAGAAATAAGAACGGAAATAAGGAAGAGACAAGAGCGAAGATGATTAAAAAATGGCAGGATAGATGGGAGGTGGATAGAATATATAGTGGATGGGCCAAGGTTTTCATAAAGAGAGTGGAAAATTGGCAGAAGAAGGGTCCACCGACCGATTACTTCGTAACACAAGGAATCACCGGGCATGGTTGCTTCTGTAGCTGTAAATACAGAGGCTGAAGTAAATTTAGACCGATGTTTGTTGGTTTGGATGCGAGGAACATACCTTGTTTGATTGTAGCAGATTTAGCAAGGAGAGAATGGAAGTGGAAGTGGTGGTTGGAAGGAAACTAATTGTAAATGTGGAGGATGTATCGGAGATGCTGGTTGGGTCGAGGATAGAGCAAAAAACGGTAACTAAATTTATAAGGAAAGTCATAAAAATGAAGGACGACGCGGAAAAAAGAATGGTAAAGAAGGCGGAAGTAAGTGAGGAATTAGAATTGGAGTAAGATCGTCGAAACCCTGAAGAAATGCCCAGATGGGCGGTTCCGGGGTGAGGAAAGGTGGTTTTTTAGTGGGTCAGGAGACCTGAAGAGTCCTCATCTCCGCACTACTCGACCGCCCTCCATCGTAGGCCCCAAGGAATATCATAAAAATTTGAAAAAGGAAGAAGACAAAGTTTTTCTTCAGGAAGATGATAAAAATTTCCTTCAAAAAGACCACAAGGCTTTCCTCAATGAAAATTTCTAAAGTTTCCTCAAGGAAAATTATAAAATGTTCCTCAAAGAGAATTTCCAAATTTTTTTCAAAGAGGATTTCCAAATTTTTTCCAAAGAGGATTTCCAAATTTTTTTCAAAGAGGATCTCAAAGTTTTCCTCAAACAAGACCACAAAATCTTCCTTAAAGAGGATTTTAGAATTTTGATCAAGAAAAAAACACAAGATATTCCCCAAGGAACATCATAAAAATTTGAAAAAGGAAGAAGACAAAGTTTTTCTTCAGGAAGATGATAAAAATTTCCTTCAAAAAGACTACAAGGCTTTCCTCAATGAAGATTTCTAAGATTTCCTCAAGGAAAATTATAAAATGTTCCTCAAAGAGGATTTCCAAATTTCTTTCAAAGAGGATTTCCAAATTTTTTTCAAAGAGGATTTCCAAATTTTTTTCAAAGAGGATTTCCAAATTTTTTTCAAAGAGGATCTCAAAGTTTTCCTCAAACAAGATCACAAAATCTTCCTTAAAGAGGATTTTAGAATTTTGATCAAGAAAAAAAACACAAGATATTCCCCAAGGAACATCATAAAAATTTGAAAAAGGAAGAAGACAAAGTTTTTCTTCAGGAAGATGATAAAAATTTCCTTCAAAAAGACCACAAGGCTTTTCTCAATGAAGATTTCTAAGGTTTCCTCAAGGAAAATGATCAAATGTTCCTCAAAGAGGATTTCCAAATTTTTTTTCAAAGAGATTTTCCAAATTTTTTTCAAAGAGGATTTCCAAATTTTTTTCAAAGAGGATTTCCAAATTTTTTTCAAAGAGGATCTCAAAGTTTTTCTCAAACAAGACCACAAAATCTTCCTTAAAGAGGATTTTAGAATTTTGATCAAGAAAAAAAAACACAAAATATTCCCCAAGGAACATCATAAAAATTTGAAAAAGGAAGAAGACAAAGTTTTTCTTCAGGAAGATGATAAAAATTTCCTTCAGAAAGACCACAAGGCTTTCCTCAATGAAGATTTCTAAGGTTTCCTCAAAGAAAATTATAAAATGTTGCTCAAAGAGGATTTCCAAATTTTTTTCAAAGAGGATTTCCAAATTTTTTGCAAAAAGGATTTCCAAATTTTTTTCAAAGAGGATTTCCAAATTTTTTTCAAAGAGGATTTCCAAATTTTTTTCAAAGAGGATTTCCAAATCTTTTTCAAAGAGGATCTCAAAGTTTTCCTCAAACAAGATCACAAAATCTTCCTTAAAGAGGATTTTAGAATTTTGATCAAGAAAAAAACACAAGATATTCCCCAAGGAACATCATAAAAATTTGAAAAAGGAAGAAGACAAAGTTTTTTTTCAGGAAGATGATAAAAATTTCCTTCAGAAAGATCACAAGGCTTTCCTCAATGAAGATTTCTAAATTTTCCTCAAAGAAAATGATTAAAATCTTCCCCAAAGAGGATTTTCAAGTTTTCTTCAAAGAGGGTCTTTCCAAATTTTTTTCAAAGAGGATTTCAAACTTTTCCTTAAACGAGATTACAAAATTTTCTTCCTCAAAGAGGACTTCAAAGTTTTGATCAAGAAAAAACACAAAATGTTCTTCAAGAAACATGACAAGGACTTTCACATGGAAGAACACAAAGTTTTTCTGTAGGAAGACCATAAGGATATCTTTCAGAAGCTCTACAAAGTTTTTTTCAATGACGATTTCTAAATTTTCCTCAAAGAAAATGATTAAAATCTTCCCCAAAGGGGATTTTCAAATTTTCTTCAAAGAGGGTCTTTCCAAGTTTTCATCAAAGAGGATCTCAAACTTTTCCTTAAACGAGATTACAAAATTTTCTTCCTCAAAGAGAACTTCAAAGTTTTGATCAAGAAAAAACACAAAATGTTCTTCAAGAAACATGATAAGGACTTTCACATGGAAGAACACAAAGTTTTTCTGTAGGAAGACCACAAAGATATCTTTCAGAAGCTCTACAAAGTTTTTTTCAATGACGATTTCTAAATTTTCCTCAAAGAAAATGATTAAAATCTTCCCCAAAGAGGATTTTCAAATTTTCTTCAAAGAGGGTCTTTCCAATTTTTCATCAAAGAGGATTTCAAACTTTTCCTTAAACGAGACTACAAAACCTTCTTCCTCAAAGAGGACTTCAAAGTTTTGATCAAGAAAAAACACAAAATGTTCTTCAAGAAACATGACAAGGACTTTCACATGGAAGAACACAAAGTTTTTCTGTAGGAAGACCACAAAGATATCTTTCAGAAGCTCTACAAAGTTTTTTTCAATGACGATTTCTAAATTTTCCTCAAAGAAAATGATTAAAATGTTCCCCAAAGAGGATTTTCAAGTTTTCTTCAAAGAGGATCTTTCCAAATTTTCATCAAAGAGGATCTCAAACTTTTCCTTAAACGAGATTACAAAATTCTTTTCCTCAAAGAGAACTTCAAAGTTTTGATCAAAAAACCATAATATGTTTTCCACAAGGCTTTCCTCAATGAAGATTATCAAGGTTTCCTCAAGGAAAATTATAAAATGTTCCTCAAAGAGGATTTCCAAATTTTTTTCAAAGAAGATTTCCAAATTTTTTTCAAAGAGGATCTCAAAGTTTTTCATAAACGAGACCACAAAATCTTCCTTAAAGAGGATTTTAGAATTTTCAATCAAGAAAAAGCACAAGATATTTCCCACCCACCTCGAAAAAAAAAAAAAAAGTTCACAGCTAAAATCGTATGGTTTTGCAATGAAGCATATAGGGGTTCATAGTGCTCAAAGGGTTAAGAATCTCAAGGTTTCCCTCAAAGAAAATTATAAGGAAGACTACATTTTTCTAAGGAAGGATTTCCCAGTATTTTGAAAAGTAAATCCCAAAATTTTCTTCAAGCTTTAAAATCTTCCTCAAGGAGTGATACAAAGTTTTGATTAAAAATCAAAAATGTTTCTTCAATGAAATCCTTGATTTTATTTTGAAGGTGAAAGGTAGATAAATCTTCGTTCCTTCATCAATTATAGACTATCGATCTCTTAGATTACAAGTTCCATCTTGTGGAGTCGACGGCTCAGCGGCTAACTTAGTACGCTTGATGTTCCGGGTTCGAGCCCGAGACTTTCCAACATCTAATCGCTCCACTGACCTTCGGTTTTTACCTAAAGTTTGCAGTACGATGCAAGGAATTTTAATGGATAGAACTCAAACCTCAAACCCAGAAAACATGGTATTATTGTAGAAAAACATGGGTCAAAACATGGTATGGCTTCAAAAAGATCTTTAATTCAGTTACCCATCACGCACTAAGAAGAATATGCGATGCTATTACCAATGGACATACAAAGAACATTAGAAACTATGATCTGGTTATGGAATATGCTGTCGGATGATAAGACGGATAAGACGCATAAGACGGATAAGACGGATAAGATGGATAAGACGGATAAGACGCATAAGATGGATAAGACGGATAAGACTTGGTTGCGGGGGAGGGCTGGGAGAAAGCGGTACTGGTTATTTGAAAATCGACAAACCTCCCAGGGTTTAATACAAACGGCGTACTAAGGCCTAAGTATTAGGGTGATATTACCCTACCCTGCACTCCTACATACAAGTTCCATCTTTAAGATTTTCAAAAATTTTTCACAGTTGATCATGAGGATAATAAGACCACAAGGATTTCTTTTGGGAAGACAAGGTTTTTCTCAATGAGAATCTAAAAATCTAAAAAATCTAAAAAATTCCAAAATATTCTTTGACGATGTCCAAGTTTTTTTTTTCAAAAAGAAGTCTTTTCAAAAAGAAAAATCTTCCTTAAAGAGAATTCTAAAATTTTTCTTAAAGAAGATCTCAAAATTCTCCTCAAACACGATTACAAACCTTTCCTCGTGATCAAAAACAATTTAAAATCACACCTTAAAAAATTTCAATTAGAAGAATCATGCAACAATTCAATAACCTAAATTGAGATTAACCACATACCAAAATATCTTTAAAAATATTTTTTTCTCAATCCAAATTAGCGGCAAATTCATCCTTCAGCAGTTCCATGCTTCCAATTCCATGCTAAATCAGTCATTAGACAAGGAGGTGGTTAAAAAAACTTACTTACAAATAGCCCGGTCGTATATCTTCTACGTGACAGCGCCTCGGCCGTTTAAATTGCTTTTCTCGACCGCTCCCGTTCAGAAACGGATAAAACTCTTTCGAAATTAATCGCGAATACGTGGGTAATTTAATACTTTGTAATGGGAATCTTTTCAGGTGAAACCGCGCGCTTCTAATCTCTCAGATTGTTCTTAAGTTTGGGAATTCCATTTCATCATCAAACCTCCATGTTTTATCACTTTGACCGACGTATTCGGCATCGCTCGGAGTAAATAGCGATTAAATACGGCTTAGCTTCTGATGTGCAATGCCCACATCCGATGGGGGGGGGGGGGGGGCGGGGGGTTGGGCGGTATCGGTCGGTAAATGCGGCCGCATTGAAAATAAACCATGTACCATCGAATCGGGCGATGCATTACCGTAATTTGCAGCCCAAGTTACTACCGAGTTCGAATCGCAAATTGCCCGGAAGAAAATCGCACTCCCGAGAGTTTGCCGCTGGGAAGCGGAGTATGCCGCTGCGAATCCCTTCACAATGGCCAATCCCAAATTTCACTCGATAATGGACGAGTTCTCGTCAAGTTACGACACTATAAAAAGAAATACTTGATTTTCAACGGGTTATCAACGATTCGTCTTTATTTCCTTTTATCGTTTAAGTAATCGAAATAAAATAAAAGTAAAAGTAATTAAAGAATGAGTCAATAACCTCAATATAGAAATGACGGTCTTTTTTTTATTTTTCTTCCTTAAGGAAATCCTTCTGATGTTCTTTGGAAAACATATTGTGTTTTTTCTTGATCAAAACTTTAAAGTCCTTTTTGAGGAAGAAGGTTTTGTAGTCTCGTTTAAGGAAAAGTTTGAAATCCTCTTTGATGAAAACTTGGAAATCCTCTTTGGGGAAAACTTGGAAATCCTCTTTGAAGAAAACTTGGAAATTCTCTTTGAAGAAAACTTGAAAATCCTCTTTGGGGAAGATTTTAATCATTTTCTTTGAGGAAAATTTAGAAATCGTCATTGAAAAAAACTTTGTAGAGCTTCTGAAAGATATCCTTGTGGTCTTCCTACAGAAAAACTTTGTGTTCTTCCATGTGAAAGTCCTTGTCATGTTTCTTGAAGAACATTTTGTGTTTTTTCTTGATCAAAACTTTAAAGTCCTCTTTGAGGAAGAAAATTTTGTAATCTCGTTTAAGGAAAAGTTTGAAATCCTCTTTGATGAAAACTTGGAAAGACCCTCTTTGAAGAAAACTTGAAAATCCTCTTTGGGGAAGATTTTAATCATTTTCTTTGAGGAAAATTTAGAAATCTTCATTGAGGAAAGCCTTGTGGTCTTTCTGGAGGAAATTTTTATCATCTTCCTGAAGAAAAACTTTGTCTTCTTCCTTTTTCAAATTTTTATAATGTTCCTTGGGGAATATCTTGTGTTTTTTTCTTGATCAAAATTCTAAAATCCTCTTTAAGGAAGATTTTGTGGTCTTGTTTGAGGAAAACTTTGAGATCCTCTTTGAAAAAAATTTGGAGATCCTCTTTGAAAAAAATTTGGAAATCCTCTTTGAAAAAAATTTGGAAATCCTCTTTGAGCAACATTTTATAATTTTCCTTGAGGAAACCTTAGAAATCTTCATTGAGGAAAGCCTTGTGGTCTTTCTAAAGGAAATTTTTATCATCTTCCTGAAGAAAAACTTCGTCTTCTTCCTTTTTCAAATTTTTATGATGTTCCTTGGGGAATATCTTGTGTTTTTTTTTCTTGATCAAAATTCTAAAATCCTCTTTAAGGAAGATTTTGTGATCTTGTTTATGAAAAAATTTGAGATCCTTTTTGAAAAAAATTTGGAAATCCTCTTTGAAAAAAATTTGGAGATCCTCTTTGAAAAAAATTTGGAAATCCTCTTTGAAAAAAATTTGGAAATCATCTTTGAAAAAAATTTTATAATTTTCCTTGAGGAAACCTTAGAAATCTTCATTGAGTAAAGTCTTGTGGTCTTTCTAAAGGAAATTTTTGTCATCTTCCTGAAGAAAGACTTTGTCTTCTTCCTTTTTCAAATTTTTATGATGTTCCTTGGGGAATATCTTGTGTTTTTTTCTTGATCAAAATTCTAAAATCCTCTTTAAGGAAGATTTTGTGGTCTCGTTTATGGAAAACTTTGAGATCCTCTTTGAAAAAAATTTGGAAATCCTCTTTGAAAAAAATTTGAAAATCCTCTTTGAAAAAAATTTAGAAATCCTCTTTGAGGAACATTTGATCATTTTCCTTGAGGAAACCTTAGAAATCTTCATTGAGGGAAGCCTTGTCGTCTTTTTGAAGGAAATTTTTATCATCTTCCTGAAGAAAAACTTTGTCTTCTTCCTTTTTCAAATTTTTATGATGTTCCTTGGGGAATATCTTGTGTTTTTTTCTTGATCAAAATTCTAAAATCCTTTTTAAGGAAGATTTTGTGGTCTCGTTTAAGGAAAACTTTGAGATCCTCTTTGAAAAAGATTTGGAAATTCTCTTTGAAAAAAATTTGGAAATCCTCTTTGAAAAAAATTTGGAAATCCTCTTTGAGCAACATTTTATAATTTTCCTTGAGGAAACCTTAGAAATCTTCATTGAGGAAAGCCTTGTGGTCTTTCTAAAGGAAATTTTTATCATCTTCCTGAAGAAAAACTTTGTCTTCTTCCTTTTTCAAATTTTTATGATGTTCCTTGGGGAATATCTTGTGTTTTTTTCTTGATCAAAATTCTAAAATCCTCTTTAAGGAAGATTTTGTGATCTTGTTTAAGGAAAACTTTGAGATCCTCTTTGAAAAAAATTTGGAGATCCTCTTTGAAAAAAAATTGGAAATCTTCTTTGAAAAAGATTTGGAAATCCTCTTTGAAAAAAATTTGGAAATCCTCTTTGAGGAACATTTTATAATTTTCCTTGAGAAAACCTTAGAAATCTTCATTGAGGAAAGCCTTGTGGTCTTTCTGAAGGAAATTTTTATCATCTTCCTGAAGAAAAACTTTGTCTTCTTCCTTTTTCAAATTTTTATAATGTTCCTTGGGGAATATCTTGTGTTTTTTTCTTGATCAAAATTCTAAAATCCTCTTTAAGGAAGATTTTGTGATCTTGTTTGAGGAAAACTTTGAGATCCTCTTTGCAAAAAATTTGGAGATCCTCTTTGAAAAAAATTTGGAAATCCTCTTTAAAAAAAATTTGGAAATCCTCTTTGAAAAAAATTTGGAAATCCTCTTTGAGCAACATTTTATAATTTTCCTTGAGGAAACCTTAAAAATCTTCATTGAGGAAAGCCTTGTGGTCTTTCTGAAGGAAATTTTTATCATCTTCCTGAAAAAAAACTTTATCTTCTTCCTTTTTCAAATTTTTATGATGTTCCTTGGGGAATATCTTGTGTTTTTTTCTTGATCAAAATTCTAAAATCCTTTTTAAGGAAGATTTTGTGATCTTGTTTGAGGAAAACTTTGAGATCCTCTTTGAAAAAAAATTTGGAAATCCTCTTTGAGGAACATTTTATAATTTTCCTTGGAAAAAACTTAGAAATCGTCATTGAAGAAAACTTTGAAGTCTTTCTAGAGGAAATCATTGTTGTCTTCATGAAGAAAAACTTTGTCTTCTTCCTTATTGAAGTCTTTATGATGTTCGTTGAGATCATCTGCTAATCTTTCTTGATGATATTTTTGTTGTACTTTTTGATGAAGATTTTGTGTCCTTATTTGAAAAAAACTTTGGAATTCTTCTTAAGGCTGTGGTCTTACGGTTATCGAGTTTCTCCAGGGCGCAGGAGACGGACGTGCGGAAGCAGGAAGGTGGACCTTAATTCTGGGCTACGCTCCGCCCTCTGTAGATAAGAGACAAAGGATTTATATTCGAAACTCATGTGTTTATTTATCTTTTGTCGAGAAGTGAATACATGAATCGAGGTTCAGTTCGTTTTAGTAAAGTAGAAAAAGACGAAAACATTAGATGTATTTTTCTTACTAAATCCTAATAAGATCCTGACTTATTTTAGTATATGTAATAAATACTGTGCAAAAAAATTAAATGTTTTAAAATAGTACAGCAGTTTGTAGTACAGATGGGATAATCGACTGTACTGTACTGGTGGGCCAAATTGGACACTTGTAAAGGGACACCCCTGTTTCTATAAGAGATAGGGTAAAATAATATTGGTGTCTTGCTCGATATTTATAAGAAATCGAATGGTGAAAACCGCAAATTGATACCTCTTACCGTTTCGGAAATACAGGTGTTTTTCGAAAAAGTGCATTTTTTAAAAATCTCCATAACTTTTTTTCTATTGGATAATATTTGATTCTGTGAAAAGATTCCCGAAACAACTTTTTATGTAGAATTTGTTGCTGTAAATTAGATTTTTTGTAAGCAATATTCTAATAGATGCAGACAAATATTTCTTTTTCAAATAGAACACCTATACATTTATGCATATTCGACGGGAGTTTAAATTGCCTTTCCAAAAGTGTGCCACACATGATACCTTGCTTGCGATATCACTTAGCCTTTTTGGTTCAGATTATGGCTTCAAACAATCTACATTTTTTTAGCATCGAGAAAAATGAGTTGAAACGTTATCTTCTCTCTGTATATCGTTTATGTAAATACAACCTCTGCATTTTCTCCAGATTCTCTGAAACAAATTATCGCATCTATCCCATTTTTCAAACTTTATAGGCATATTTTTGGAAAGGGAATTCTAGGCTCTCGTGTAATATGTAATAATATAGTGTTCCATTAAAAAAAAACACTTTTATGTATGTAGCTATTAAAATATTGCTTACAGAGAAAACTAACCTACACCGTCAAAATCTAATAAAAAGTTGCCACGAGAATGTTTTCACAAAATTAAACATTTTCCAATAGGAAAAAAATTATGAAGACTTCAAAAATCCACTTTCTCGAAAAGCATCCCCTATATCTCTGAAACCGTAAAAGATATCAATATGAGATTTTCAGCATTCGATTTCTTATAAAAATCGAGCATCAGTTACCGATATGTTTTTTCCTCTATTTCTTATAGAAACAGGAGTGACCCTTGAAAAGTGACCAATTTGGCCCAGTTGTACATACTTTCTCTGCTACATGTAGTGTATGTAAAGAAAAAGTTAGCGTTCAAAATTACAATATCGAAGTTTATTTTCATGAGGTCGAGGTATTTATATAACAAAAAGATTAGTAAAATTATGAAATGAACTTTTCATTCATTTTAGTTTACTAAAATTCTAAAATGTTTTACTAGCCATAAAATCTGTGAAGTCCAAACTCGAATAATTCTCCAAAGTATTTATCTCCAGAAATGCACAACGAAGCAGAATCGACTTACACAAAAAACTTGTTTGTTTACTTACGGCACCTACTCAACTCCGCCGGCCATACCACGTGGTCAATCAGGGCGGAGCTATCTAGCGAAAATGAAAAATATTCCTAAGTTTGTACCGTGGGAATTTCCAAAATTTCTCGCTTATCTTTTAAAATATCAAAAAACGGTAAATGGAAAAAATATATCTTAAATATTTATCTATTCATGCAAATAGCCCTTTTCAAAATCTTTCTTAATAATCTCAGTTATTAACAATAATTTATAAAATATCTCTATTTGCATGTCTAGATTTTTCATTTTTATCCAACTTTCGATTGAAAGTTTTTTTGATTTATCAAACGGTTAACGCGAAATATTGGAACAACTTTTTCGGGCCCGAGACCACAGCCTTAAGGAAAACTTAAAAATTCTCCTTGAGAAATATTTTGTGATTTTTCTTATGTTCCTTCTTGCGGAAAACCTTGAAATTCTCTTTGAGCGAGATCTTATAGTTTTCTGAAAGGAAATTCTTGTGGTCTTCCTTGTTCAAAATTTTGTAGTCTTCCTTGATCAAAACTTTGTAGTCTTCCTTAAGAAAATTTTTGTTCTCTTGCTTGATTAATGTTTTGGCTGAGTCGATGGCTCAGCGGCTAACTCTCGAGTTAGCACGCTTGATCTTCCACTCGCTGAGCGGCACCTCGCGGATAAGACAGATAAGACGGATAAGACAGATAAGACGGATAAGACGGAGAAAACGGATAAGATCGATAAGACGGATAAGACCAATAAGACGGATAAAACGGATAAGACCAATAAGACGGATAAGACAGATAAGACGGATAAAATGGATAAGACGGATAAGACGGAGAAAACGGATAAGACAGATAAGACGGATAAGACCGATAAGACGGATAAGACGGAGAAAACGGATAAGACCGATAAGACGGATAAGACAGATAAGACGGATAAAATGGATAAGACGGATAAGACAGATAAGACGGATAAGACGGATAAAATGGATAAGACGGATAAGACAGATAAGACGGATAAGACGGATAAAATGGATAAGACGGATAAGACCAATAAGACGGATAAGACAGATAAGACGGATAAGACCAATAAGACGGATAAGACCAATAAGACGGATAAGACTTGGTTGCGGGGGGGGGGGGCTGGGAGGAAGCGGTACTGGTTATTTAAAAATCGATAAACCTCCCGGGATTTAATACAAAGGGCGTACTGAGGCTTAAGTGTTAGGGTGATATTACCCTGCCCTGCACTCCTACATACAAGTTCCATCTATAAGATTTTCAAAAATTTTTCACAGTTGATCATGAGGGTAGTAAGAACGCAAGAATTTCTTTTGGGAAGACAAGGTTTTTCTCAAATGGTCCTCGTTGAGTAAGATTTTGGAATTTTGTTAACCCCTTAAGGACCGATTTTTTTTTTCAAAAAATGCACCAGAAAAATCAGTTTTTTAAATAATTAAAACTAACTTTTTGACATATTAGGAAACAGTTACAAGAGTACTTTTACAAGTTAGTTCGGGCAAATACGTACCATAAGTATCGTATACATAGCATAAATGTGTAAAATATTAGAGCGCACTATTCAGCGATTCGTGAGTAAATCGCGATTTGTACAGGAACGTACAAATGTGCCTGGCCGAGTTATCTCGGGTATGGTCTTTTTAGACCGTACACTCTATCCCGAGATATCTCGGGCATGGTCCTTAAGGGGTTAAGATTTTGAGATTTTGTGATCTTTTTTGAGAATTTGTGATCTTTTTTTGAGATTTTGTGATCTTTTTTAAGATTTTGTGATCTTTTTTGAGATTTTGTGATCTTTTTTGAGAAAAACTCTGAGATCTTTTTTGAGGAATACTTGGAAATCCTTTTTGAGGAACATTTTATGATTTTCTTTGAGGAAGACCTTGAGATTCTCCTTGAGGAAAACCGTATAGTGTTTCTAGATAAAATATTTGTCGTCTTTTTAGAGAAACAGATTAAGTACTTCCTTGGAGAAGTACTTATGATATTCCTTAAGAAACATTTTATGATCTTCCTTGGTTAAAACTTTGTAGTATTTTTTTGAGAGAGATTTTAAGGCTTTTTTGAAAAAAACTTAGGGATTCTACTTACAATTAAGGAAACCTTGAAATTCTCATTGAGAAAGATCGTTATGGTCTTCCAAAAGTAAATTCTTGTAGTCTTCTTTGTTCAAAACTTTGTGGTCTTCTTTATTCAAAACTTTGTGGTCTTCTTTATTCAAAACTTTGTGGTCTTTCGTGATCAACACTTATCCATCTTTGAACCAAAATCTTAGGATCTTCTTTGAGAACCTCTTTGAGTTTGCACTGGTAGATACAAATAACTCAAAGATGAAGGAATTTATAATCCTCGAGGTTGACTTGTTAATGGTTTGATTTGTAGGATTTGTTAAGACCTAAAAGATGGTATTTAATTTTGACTTGGTGGTTTATTCTTCTGACCCTTAAGGTTGCGCTTATTGCTGAAGGAAAGATGATTTATCGACTCTTCACTTTTTAAATAAATTTAAGTTCTTCCTTGAGGAAAATCTTGTGATCTTCCTTAAGAACCTCTTTAAGAATATACTGATAGATACAAAGCACTCAAAGGGGGGTCTTTATAGTCGAAAAAATGGTCTATTTCGATGAATTTGTTGATATTTAAAAGATGCACTTCTTAGAGGTTGCTCTGATGATTTATTCTAAAAGTTTATTGAAAAGCTCGATTTTCAACGACTCATCAACTTTATCTCTCCCTTATTGTTTTAAAAAATCGAAACGTATGTCGGATTTTCGGTCGAAATACGAACTTGTTTTCTCCCCAAACGGGCTCCTAAACAGTCCATCCGTTACGCGTCCTATTATTTGCCGAGCTGACATCTATTGTGAGCCAATGGACCTGAAACTAAAACACAGTCGGCGCCCGAAGACCGACAACAAAAGCTCCGGCTGCGTTCGGCATAAATAGATCCGGATACACAACGAATGTAAACACTTGAATTCTTCCAATTCCTTTCTTTTTAATATTATCAATGACTTATATAAAAAAATTAACTATATATCATAAAAAAATAATTTTTATAATATGTAATAAATGAGAATAAATGATTTATTGATTAATTTTTAAGTTTGTGTAATTTACCGAGTCTTAATGGGGTTGTTAAGTCGTCGGTTCTGTAACTAATAGAATATTTTTAGTATATCATCATTAAAATGAATTAAAAGTTAAAGTATCTTTTATGATCCTATATAAACATGTAATAAAGCTTTGTAATTTATTATTACAATTTACTAATTAAATTATAATTAGTATAAGTTGACGTTATTCAAAAAATAAACCCTATAGATCGGTAGAAATTAATCCGGTCAGGTTGAAAAGCTAATTTGGGGGCAAACGGACAAACTGAACGCGGTTTTGACACCAAAGCGCGGTAGTTAATTAGCAGATTCGGCGAATTTAGGGAATTCGGGGAGAGCGCGAGCGGCAGCATAGCGAAACACGGATAGTAGGACGTAAATGCGAGGGGGAGGGTAACTCAACGGTTGTATACTGAAGATAAACAAACCAATAATGGCGGTTTGTTAGTAGCACAACACGAAGCGTCGGTTTGTGACTAGAGAGAGAACAATTGACTCCATTCGCCGACCGTTGTAAATTCAATATCGCTTTCTAAGGGCGTAGTTATTAAATTTCCCTATGAATATAGACCTTAAGTTGCTCGCTATTATAATATTCAATTTACTTCGGTTTCAATCACGATTGAAATGAAAATCAAATTTTCAAATAAAGTCTTAAGATGCTGGAAGGAATTATTTTAATAATTTTGGAATAAAACTTTTATTAAAAATCGATAGAAAATTAAATTTCCTTTAATTTGAGTACAAACACGACCTATCTAACTTTAATACATCAAAAGTTATCGAAATTTTTAGTTTTTTTTTTAACAGAAGTCAGCCATCTTTAAAATTTTATGATAAATCGATAAGAAATTAAATTTCCTTTAATTTGAGTACAAACATGACATATCTACGATTGAAAATAAAAAAGTTATCGAAATTTTTAATTTTAATGACAACCGGAAGTCGGCCATTTTTAGAATTTTATCATAAATTGTTAGAAAATGAAATCTCCTTTAATTTGAGCACAAACATGACATATCTACGATCAAAAATAAAAAAGTTATCGAAATATTTAATTTTAATGACAACCGGAAGTCGGCCATTTTGGATTTTTTTAAACTAACCTAACTTTTTTATTTTTTATCCGAATATAGTCATGTTTAGTATCAAATTAAAGGATTTTTAATAAGCTTTAAGAATTTTGAATAAAAATTTTTCTTTTTTTAACCGCCATCTTGAAAATTAGAAAAATAACCTAACTTTTTTATTTTTTATCCGAATATAGTCATGTTTAGTATCAAATTAAAGGATTTTTAATAAATTTAAAAATTTTTTAATAAAATATTAAAAAATAAAAAAAATGTTAAAATTTCTAAAAATGAAAATTGAAAAACAATTTCAGAATGCAATTTTTATTAAAAATCGATAGGAAATTAAATTTCCTTTAATTTGAGTACAAACACGACCTATCTAACTTTAGCAGATCAAAAGTTATCAAAATTTTTAATTTTAGTGACAACTTGAAGTCGGCCATCTTGGATTTTTTGAACTAACCTAACTTTTTTATTTTTTATGGGAATGTAGTCGTGTTTGGTATGAAATTAAAGGATTTTTAATAAATTTTAAGAATTTTGAACAAAAATTTTATTTTTTTTAACCGCCATCTTGAAAAATTAAAAATTAACCTAACTTTTTTATTTTAAATCGTAGATAGGTCGTGTTTGTACTTAAATTAAAGGATTTTTAGTAAATTTTAAGAGTTTTTTTATAAAAATATAAATTTCTTCTAAAAAAAGTGATGATTTTCAAAAGTAAGACTAAGTTTTCCAAAGTAATGTCAAAATTTTCAACAAAGATATTAAAAATTTTCAAAGAAGTGTTAAAAATTTTCAAAATTAAAAAAAAATTTTTTAAATTTCAAAAAAACGTTAAAAATTTCAAAAAAAAAATTGTCAAAAATAATTTTAGAATGAAATTTTTATCAAAAATCGATAGGAAATTAAATTTTCTTTAATTTGAGTACAAACATGACATACCTAACTTTAATAGATCAATAGTTATCGAAATTTTAAATTTTAATATGAACCGGAAGTCGGCCATCTTGAAAATGTTTATACTAACCTAACTTTTTTATTTTTTAACCAAATATAATCGTGTTTGGTATCAAATTAAAGGATTTTTAGTCAGCTTTAAGAATTTTTAATAAAATTTTAAATTTTTTCACAAATATTACCAAATTTTTAGAAAAAATCGTCATTTTTTTTTAATGTAAAATTTTTTTTTAAAACGCAAAATTTTTTTTTAAAAATGTAAGAATTTTATAAGAAATCAGAAATTTCAAAAAATTTCTAGAAAAAGACAAAAATTTCAGAAAATACTAAAAAAATGTTAAAAATTTCAAAAGAAGAAATTTCAAAAGTAATTTTAGAACGAAATTTTTATTAAAAATCGATAGGAAATCAAATTTCCTTTGATTTGTGTACAAACACGACCTATCTAACTTTAACAGATCAAAAGTTATCAAAATTTTTAATTTTAATGACAACCGGAAGTCGGCCATCTTGGATTTTTTAAAACTAACCTAACTTTTTTATTTTTTATCTGAATATAGTCGTGTTTGGTATCGAATTAAAGGATTTTTAATAAATTTTAATAAATTTTAAAAATTTTTAATAAAGATTTTATTTTTTTTTAACCGCCATCTTGAAAATTAAAGAAATAACCTAACTTATTTATTTTTTATCCGAATATAATCGTCTTTAGTATTATATTAAAAGATTTTTAATGAATTTTAAGAATTTTTAATAAAATTTTAAAAAATAAAAAAAATGTTAACATTTTCAAGAAGAAAAATGTTAAAAATAATTTTAGACCGAAATTTTTATTAAAAATCGATAGGAAATTAAATTTCCTTTAATTTGAGTACAAACACAATATATCTACAATTAAAAATAAGGAAGTTATCGAAATTTTTAATTTTAGTGACAACCGGATGTCGGCCATCTTGGATTTTTCTAAACTAACCTAACTTTTTTATTTTTTATGGGAATATAGTCGTGTTTGGTATCAAATTAAAGGATTTTTAATAAATTTTAAGAATTTTTAATAAAAATTTTATTTTTTTTAACCGCCATCTTGAAAATTAAAGAATTAACCTAACTTTTTTATTTTTTATCCGAATATAGTCGTGTTTAGTATCAAATTTTTAATAAATTTTAAAAATTTTTAATAAAATTTAAAACATTTTTAATAAAATTTTAAAAAATAAAAAATAGGTTAACATTTTCAAGAAAAGAAATGTTAAAAATAATTTTAAAGCGAAGTTTTTATTAAAAATCGATAGGAAATTAAATTCCCTTTAATTTGAGTACAAACACAATATATCTACAATTAAAAATAAGGAAGTTATCGAAATTTTTAATTTTAGTGACAACCGGATGTCGGCCATCTTGGATTTTTCTAAACTAACCTAACTTTTTTATTTTTTTATCCAAATATAGTCGTGTTTGGTATCAAATTAAAGGATTTTTAATAAGCTTTAAGAATTTTCAATAAAAATTTTATTTTTTTTTAACCGCCATCTTGAAAAATTAAAAAATAACCTAACTTTTTTATTTTAATTCGTAGATAGGTCGTGTTTGTACTTAAATTAAAGGATTTTTAGTAAACTTTAAGAATTTTGAATAAAAATTTTATTTTTTTTAACCGCCATTTTGAAAATTTTAAAATTAACCTAACTTTTTTATTTTTATTCGTGGATAGGTCGTGTTTGGTATCAAATTAAAGGATTTTTAATAAATTTTAAAAATTTTTAATAAAAATTTTATTTTTTTTAAACCGCCATCTTGAAAATTGAAAAATTGACGTAATTTTTTTATTTTAAATCGTAGATAGGTCGTGTTTGTATTCAAATTAAAGGATTTTTAATGAATTTTAAGAATATTTAAGAATTTTTAATTTAATTTTATTAGAGATGGTTGTAGGTTGAAATGAAGATCAAATTAGACGTTTTTAAAGGAAGAAATCTTAGGTGTTTTCAAGCGAAATTAATTTTAGTATCGTGGAGTATGCAAATGGGCGGAGGCACCTCGGATTACACATTCCCCGTCGTGGCTATGCACACATACACTTCCCACCTAGGATTTTGCACGCCTCGGCAACGTCTGGTAATTAAAATTAATCAAAGCTTTAATCTACTAACGGAGCAGATGCGCTTGCGTCGCATATACCTACCCTCGAAAATTCGCATATTCCTACCTCAACTTGGAATATATGGGATTAATTAGCTTTATTAGATGGGAAATCGAAGACGAACTTATAAGGCTTTATATACAGGGTATATAACTAAAATAAGAGTAAAGATTGAAATGCTATCGGTCTTCGTTTGAAAGGATTAGAAGTTTGTTGTTTACTTCTATTTTAAAAGCTCGAGAATCACTGCATCGACAGTTTGAGAATTTATTCTCTTGGAAAACTAAATTCTAAGTTTTATTATTTTTTTAAACACCATCGAGCCAAGAAAGTTCGAACGACTTACATGTCAGTGTTGGTCCACTCCCCTTAAGGCCCGCCTATAACCAAAGGGCAATCGGTCGACTTCCAAATACAAACGTGGTTTGCAATCCCGAATAATGATTTTTTATTTGTATTTGGTGTTATTTTATTTTTTTTTTAAGTTAATTCGAAATATTTCAATCAATTTGAAAAAATTTTAATATTTTCAATAATCACTTTAGATATTAAAATCATTCAAAGTAATTTTAAATATTGTTTTAGATTTTTAAAAGAAGATAATGAAGAGGATAATGGATTCGTAGAAATCAGAGGATGATCAAATTATGAACTTTAGAAATCGACAAATCAAAAAAAAGTAAGTCTATATATATATATCAAACGTTTTCTAAACTTAAGTTAATATGACAACAAAACTATAAATTTTTTGTGTAAACTCTATAGACATACTGTACTATAAAACGATCTCAAGCCACATCATAGAGAGAAGGATGCAAAAGCGCGGTTCCTCCCCTTAACTTTACCGAGTAAGAGTGGAATACAGTGGAAGGGAGGACCGGAGTATCAAGCGGTCCTCCCTTCCACTCGAACCTACTCGATAAAGCAACGGGGAGGAACCACGCTTTTGCATCCTTCTCTCCATAGTGTGGTTTGAGTTTGTCTTATAGTACTAACATACGGTGAATTTCCATAATACGTTAACTTACCATAAGTTGCAACACTCTATTCTGGCAGTTTGGCACAAAGAAGTAAAATTCGAAATATGTGTACGTACGTCCACGGGGAAAAATAAATTCGCCCGCTTCACGACTGTATTCGAATATAGCAGATTTATCTCGTGAGTTTCGAGATTGGCGCGCCTTCGCGAACGTGTCCGCAATCCTTAAAAGACAACGTAGTTTTACGATTTTCCAAAACGACTTTAACGACAACCTTACAAACATTCTTATTTATTCGCTTAAGTAAATCAATTATTTAGCTTTCTTTATCTCCGTATTAAGGCTAAAACTAACATTACTAACAATACTAATTCTAATACTCGACTTAGAACTAGAAGCTTCGAAATGTCACTTCGAAATATCACTTCGAATTCGTTTTTGAAGAAGCAATATAGCATTGGCCACCTTAAACGCCTCTTTAAAAGATCTAAATTTAAAAGTGCTAATTAAAAAAACAGTTTTTGATTAAAATTTTTATTAGAAATCGATAGGAAATGAAATTTCCTTTAATTTGAGTACAAACACGACCTATCTAACTTTAATAGATCAAAAGTTATCGAAATTTTTTATTTTAATGACAACCGAAAGTCGGCCATCTTTAAAATTTTATTATAAATCGTTAGGAAATTAAATTTTCTTTAATTTGAGTACAAACACGATATATCTACGATCAAAAATAAAAAAGTTTTACTTTTAATGACAACCGGAAGTCGGCCATTTTGAATTTTTTTAAACTAACCTAACTTTTTTATTTTTTATCCGAATATAGTCGTGTTTGGTATCAAATGAAAGGATTTTTAATAAGCTTTAAGAATCTTTAATAAAAATTTTATTTTTTTAACCGCCATCTTGGGAATTAAAGAAATAACCTAACTTTTTTTATTTTTTATTCGAATGTAGTCATGTTTAGTATCAAATTAAAGGATTTTTAATAAATTTTAAAAATTTTAATAAAATATTAAAAGATAAAAAAAATGTTAAAGTTTCTAAAAATGAAAATTGAAAAACAATTTTAGAATGAAATTTTTATTAAAAATCGATAGGAAATTAAATTCCCTTTAATTTGAGTACAAACACGACCTATCTAACTTTAATAGATCAAAAGTTATCGAAATCTTTTATTTTAATGACAACCGGAAGTCGGCCATCTTTAAAATTTTATTATAAATCGTTAGGAAATCAAATTTCCTTTAATTTGAGTACAAACACGATATATCTATGATTAAAAATAAAAAAGTTATCGAAATTTTTAATTTTAATGACAACCGGAAGTCGGCCATCTTGAATTTTTTTAAACTAACCTAACTTTTTTATTTTTTAACCGAATATAGTCGTGTTTGGTATCAAATGAAAGGATTTTTAATAAGCTTTAAGAATTTTGAACAAAAATTTTATTTTTTTTTAACCACCATCTTGAAAAATTAAAAATTAACCTAACTTTTTTATTTTTAATCGTAGATAGGTCGTGTTTGTACTCAAATTAAAGAAATTTTAATGAATTTGAAGAATCTTTAATACAAATTTCAAAATTTTTCAAAAATATTTAAAATTTTTCAAAAATAAAGTCAAAATTTTTCAAAGAAGAATGTTTAAAATAATTTTAGAACGAAATTTTTATTAAACGTTGATAGGAAATTAAATTTCCTTCAATTTAAGTACAAACACGATATATCTACGATCAAAAATAAAAAAGTTATTGAAATTCTTAATTTTATTGTCAACCGGAAGTCGGCCATCTTGAATTTTTTTAAACTAACCTAACTTTTTTATTTTTTATCCGAATATAGTCGTGTTTGGTATCAAATTAAAGGATTTTTAATCAGCTTTAAGAATTTTTAATAAAAACATTATTTTTTTTAAACTGCCATCTTGAAAATTAAAAAAAATTAACTTTTTTATTTTTAATCATAGATAGGTCGTGTTTGTACTCAAATTAAAGGATTTTTAGTAAACTTTAAGAGTTTTCTTAATAAAAATTTAAATTTTTTCTAAAGAAAGTGATGATTTTCAAAAATAAGATTAAATTTTCCAATGTAATGTCAAAATTTTCAACAAAAATATTAAAATTTTTCAAAGAAGTGTTAAAAATTTTCAAAATTAAAAAAAAAATGTTTAAAATTTCAAAAAAATGTTTAAAATTTCAAAAAAATGTTAAAAATTTTTCAAAAAAAATTGTCAAAAATAATTTTAGAATGAAATTTTTATCAAAAATCGGTAGGAAATTAAATTTTCTTTAATTTGAGTATAAACATGGCATATCTAACTTTAATAGATCAAAAGTTATCGAAATTTTAAATTTTAATATGAACCGGAAGTCGGCCATCTTGAAAATGTTTATACTAACCTAACTTTTTTATTTTTTAACCAAATATAATCGTGTTTGGTATCAAATTAAAGGATTTTTAGTCAGCTTTAAGAATTTTTAATAAAATTTTAAATTTTTTCACAAATATTACCAAATTTTTAGAAAAAATCGTAATTTTTTTTTTAATGTACAATTTTTTTTAAAACGCAATATTTTTTTTTTAAATGTAAAAATTTTATAAGAAATCAAAAATTTCAAGAAATTTCTAAAAAAAGACAAAAATTTCAAAAAAAAAAAAAAAATGTTAAAAATTTCAAAAGAAGAAATTTCAAAAATAATTTTAGAGCGAAATTTTTATTAAAAATCGATAGGAAATTAAATTCCCTTTAATTTGAGTACAAACACAATATATCTACAATTAAAGATAAGGAAGTTATCGAAATTTTTAGTTTTAGTGATAACCGGAAGTCGGCCATCTTGGATTTGTTTAAACTAACCCAACTTTTTTATTTTTTATGGGAATATAGTCGTGTTTGGTATTAAATTAAAGGATTTTTAATAAGCTTTAAGAATTTTTAATAGAAACTTTAATTTTTTAAAACCGCCATTTTGAAAAATTAAAAATTAACCTAACTTTTTTATTTTTAATCGTAGATAGGTCATGTTTGTACTTAAATTAAAGGATTTTTAATAAACATATAAATTTTTTCACAAATATTACCAAATTTTTAGAAAAAATCGTCATTTTTTTTTTTAATGTACAATTTTTTTTTAAAACGCAAAATTTTTTTTTAAATGTAAAAATTTTATAAGAAATCAAAAATTTCAAGAAATTTCTAAAAAAAAAAAGACAAAAATTTCAAAAAATACTAAAAAAATGTTAAAAATTTCAAAAGAAGAAATTTCAAAAATAATTTTAGAACGAAATTTCTATTAAAAATCGATAGAAAATTAAATTTCCTTTAATTTGAGTACAAACACGATATATCAACGATCAATAATAAAAAAGTTATCGAAATTTTTAGTTTTAATAACAACTGGAAGTCGGCCATCTTGAATTTTTTTAAACTAACCTAACTTTTTTATTTTTTATCCGAATATAGTCGTGTTTGATATTAAATTAAAGGATTTTTAATAAGCTTTAAGAATTTTTAATAAAAACTTTAATTTTTTAAAACCGCCATTTTGAAGAATTAAAGATTAACCTAACTTTTTTATTTTAAATCGTAGATAGGTCGTGTTTGTACTCAAATTAAAGGATTTTTAATAAATTTTAAAAATATTTAATAAAAATTCAAAAATTTCAAAAAGAAAATCAAAAATTTCAATAAAATTCAAAACTTTAAAAGAAAATCAACATTTTCTAAAAAAAAATATATCAAAAGTAATTTTCGAATAAAATTTTTATTAAGAATCGATGGGAAATTAAATTTCCTTTAATTTGAGTACAAACACGATATATCAATGATCAAAAATAAAAAAGTTATCGAAATTTTTAATTTTAACAAAAACCGGAAGTCGGCCATCTTGAATTTTTTTAAACTAACCTAACTTTTTTATTTTTTATCCGAATATAGTCGTGTTTGATATTAAATTAAAGGATTTTTAATAAGCTTTAAGAATTTTTAATAAAAACTTTAATTTTTTAAAACCGCCATTTTGAAGAATTAAAGATTAACCTAACTTTTTTATTTTAAATCGTAGATAGGTCGTGTTTGTACTCAAATTAAAGGATTTTTAATAAATTTTAAAAATATTTAATAAAAATTCAAAAATTTCAAAAAGAAAATCAAAAATTTCAATAAAATTCAAAACTTTAAAAGAAAATCAACATTTTCTAAAAAAAAAATATATCAAAAGTAATTTTCGAATAAAATTTTTATTAAGAATCGATGGGAAATTAAATTTCCTTTAATTTGAGTACAAACACGATATATCAATGATCAAAAATAAAAAAGTTATCGAAATTTTTAATTTTAACAAAAACCGGAAGTCGGCCATCTTGAATTTTTTTAAACTAACCTAACTTTTTTATTTTTTATCCGAATATAGTCGTGTTTGGCATTAAATTAAAGGATTTTTAATAAGCTTTAAGAATTTTTAATAAAAGCTTTAATTTTTTAAAACCGCCATTTTGAAAAATTAAAAATTAACCTAACTTTTTTATTTTTAATCGTAGATAGGTCGTGTTTGTACTTAAATGAAAGGAAATTTAATGAATTTTAAGAATATTTAAGAATATTTAAGAATTTTAAAGATTTTTTTTAAGATTAATAAAATCCAACTTTAGTAATATTAAAATGTTATTAAAATCCCCGGTATTTTCGTTGAAAGGAAGCGATATGCTTTGAAGATGTGAAATGTGGGTCGAGACCCGAAAGATTAGTTCGTTACAAGAGAACCCTTTCAAAATGACGGATCGTCCTAAGGGGGACAAACGCGCAAAAAGAAAGAATTATTTCCGCGCTTAATCTTTGGAGGTGGTAGGGAACGATGGTAGGGAACGGCGGAGGGTTGAAGGAGGAAGAGGAATAGACGAGTAAGTTAGGAATTTATTTTGCCGTCCGAAGCAGGAGATAAGATTGTCGGCGTGTAGCGGATGCAACCAACGCGATATCTCAGATATGCGCGTGACAGTTGCTCATTTGAGCGGAGGTCGTTTTGTCTCGTACTACGTCCAAAGCTACACGTGTACGAATATCATACACGTGACACCGCCGCGCCGGATACTAGCCGCGGCTATTTGTTAACGTCCGACTCTAAACTACCGAGATAAACCGGGCGAATCGAGCACAAATATCTCAAGATTAAATATGTTATGTTGTCCGAGTTGAAATATACAGGGATGTTCACTAAAAGTGAAAAAAAAAAAAAAAAATTCTGGAAACCTTTGGAAACTCCCTTTTAGTATGGTTTGTTTGCGTGGTAATAAATGATATAAGAAGTCTTTTATATAATTAGAACGTTGAAAATTAGGATTGGAATGTTGAAACGGGACGAAGAGGTCGACCTGACCTATTCGCCATCTGGCGACCATTCTCCTCACTATCAAATTTACGCGGGGAGCTGTGCAAACGCGCACAGACCTAATACGGGCAATTTATCGGATTATCGTTTGCGACCTCCACGGAAACAGACGCGGCGGCGTTATTATTCAAATGTAGCGGATAGGGGGGGCTGCCAGAATCAATTACGGAGGCCCCTTTAGCCTTAATTTGCCGCCGGCCGTTTCGTCCGTCCGTCCGTCCGTCCAATCAAAGCAAACAACGTCCGCCGTCGGATGCAATAAGCTTGGGTTTTCCCGCACCGCCATCTCCCGGGAAATCCTTTATACCATACGACGGTAATTGATAAATTAAAATTGTATAAATAATACAAAGGTATACTTAATACATATTTCCCGACTTTCTTTTTATCTTAGCGACCCTTGTCACATTAAATCGGGGAAAAGATTAATTCGAATCCTCCTAGAGACATAATATGTATTAATCATTCGGGAAACTCGAGCGAGTAAAATTCACATCAAACCCTCGATGAATACAAATTAAGTTAATACACGGTTAATTATCAAGCGAAAGGGCGCGCGGAGACCATCAATCGCGACCGTCATTAATAATACTTAAGATTAGAAGGGGAGGGAAGTTTTCGATGGGGGAGATGGGAGGTAAAAGTCAGGTGTTTTCGGGAAATCAATCTCTTCTAAAAGAGATAAAAGAAAAATAGGAAAGCTTTCATGATTGGTGTTAACTAAGAATTATACGACAATTTTTGATACAACTGTATCAAAAATTAAAACGTAACTATGTTATTCAACGATCTTTAGTAAAAATATTTTTTAAAAATTCTTAAATATTTTAAAAATTCATTAATAATCCTTTAATTTGAGTACAAACACGACCTATCTACGATTAAAAATAAAAAAGTTAGGTTAATTTTTTACTTTCTAAGATGGCGGTTTAAAAAAATTAAAGTTTTTATTAAAAATTCTTAAAGCTGATTAAAAATCCTTTAATTTGATACCAAACACGACTATATTCGGATAAAAAATAAAAAAGTTAGATTAGTTTAAAAAAATTCAAAATGGCCGACTTCCGGTTTAAAGAAATTAAAAAATTTCGATGACTTTTTTATTTTTTCTCCGAATATAGTCGTGTTTGTACTCAAATTAAAGAAAATTTAATTTCCTATCGACTTTTAATAAAAATTTCGTTCTAAAACTATTTTTGAAGTTTCTTTTTTTGAAATTTTTAGTACTTTTTTGGAAATTTTTAACATTTTTGTCTTTTTTAGAAATTTTGTAAAGTTTTTGATATTTCTTAAAAAATTTTGACGTTCTTTTTGAAAATTTTTACTTTATTCTTAAACATTTTGACGTTTTTTTTTTTTTTTTGAAAAATTTGAAATATTTATCGAAAAATTGAAAATTTTATTAAAAATTCTTAAAGCTTATTAAAAATCCTTTAATATTTTAAGCTAAGGTAAATTAATATATCTACTTTTAATTACAATTGATAGATTTTTTCTATTTATTTCTAAAAAATTAAAAAAAATTTCAAAAACATTGATTTTTGACCCCAACCAAGAAAAATTGTTAAAATTTAAAAAATCCCCGAGACTTAATTTATGAAAATTTTTGAACAATGTTTTAAACTAAGGTAAATTAATACATCTACTTTTAATTACAATAGATAGATTTTTTCTATTTATTTCCAAAAAAATTAAAAAAAATTTTAAAAACATGGTGGATTTTTGAACACAACCAAGAAAATCTGTTCAATTTTAAAAAATCCCCCAGACTTAATTTATGAAAATTTTTGAAAAATATTTTAAACTAAGGTAAATTAATATATCTACTTTTAATTACAATAGAGAGATTTTTTCTATTTATTATCAAAAAAATTAAAAAAATTTTTAAAAACTTGGTGGATTTTTGACCACAATCGAAAAAAATTATTCAACTTTAAAAAATCCCCCAGACTTAATTTATAAAAATTTTTGAAAAATATTTTAATCTAAGATAAATTAATATATCTACTTTTAATTCCAATTGATAGATTTTTTTCTATTCATTTCCAAAAAAATTAAAAAAATTTTTAAAGACATTGATTTTTGAACACAACCAAGAAAAATTGTTCAACTTTAAAAAATCCCCGAGACTTAATTTATGAAAATTTTTGAAAAATATTTTAAACTGAGATAAATAAACATATCTACTTTTAATTACAATTGATGGATTTTTTCTATTTATTTCCAAAAAAATTAAAAAATTTTTTAGATATGGTCGATTTTTGAACACAACTAAAAAAATTGTTCAATTTTAAAAAATACCCGAGACTTAATTTATGAAAATTTTTGAAAAATATTTTAAGCTAAGGTAAATTAATATATCTACTTTTAATTACAATTGATAGATTTTTTCTATTTATTTCCAAAAAAATTAAATTTTTTTTTAAAAACATGGTGGATTTTTCAAAACAACCAAAAAAAAAAAAAATTGTTAACTTTAAAAAATCCCCTAGACTTAATTTGTGAAAATTTTGGAAAAATATTTTAAACTAAGGTAAACTAACATATCTACTTTTAATTACAATAGATAGATTTTTTTCTATTTATTTCCAAAAAAATTTAAAAAAAGTTTTCAAAAACATAGATTTTGGAACACCACCAAGAAAAATTGTTCAATTTTAAAAAATCCCCCAGACTTAATTTATGAAAATTTTTGAAAAATATTTTAAACTAAGGTAAATTAATATATCTACTTTTAATTACAATTGATAGATTTTTTCTATTTATTATCAAAAAAATTTTAAAAGTTTTCAAAGACATGGTGGATTTTTGAATGGATTTTCATACAACTTTTAATTTATATAGATTTTTATAAAAACCAATTACACTCATAATTCGTCTCAATTTGGCACTCAACACTTAAAGGATAGCTAACGTTAGTACGTTAATACTCCATTACATGTCCGAAAGTTGGCAGCTGTGCAAGTTTCTACTGGTTTTATTAAAAAATCTTAAAGCTTATTAAAAATCCTTTAATTTGATACCAAACACGACTATATTCGGATAAAAAATAAAAAAGTTAGGTTAGTTTAAAAAAATTCAAGATGGCCGACTTCCGGTTGTCATTAAAATTAAAAATTTCGATAACTTTTTTATTTTTGATCGTAGATATATCGTGTTTGTACTCTAATTAAAGGGAATTTAATTTCCTAGCGATTTATTATAAAATTTTAAAGATGGCTGACTTCTGTTTTTTAAAAGAACTAAACATTTCGATAATTTTTGATGTATTAAAGTTAGATAGGTTGTGTTTGTACTCAAATTAAAGGAAACTTAATTTCCTATCGATTTTTAATAAAAATTTCGGTCTAGAATTATTTTTAACATTTTTTTTTCTTGAATATGTTAACATTTTTTTTAAATTTTTTAATATTTTATTAAAAATTTTTAAAACTTATTAAAAATCCTTTAATTTGATAATAAACATGACTATATTCGGATAAAAAATAAAAAAGTTAGGTTAATTTTTAAATTTTCAAGATGGCAGATTTAAAAATTTAAAATTCTAATTAAAAATTCTTGAAGTTTATTAAAAATCCTTTAATTTGATACCAAACACGACTATATTCGGATAAAAAATAAAAAAGTTAGGTTAGTTTAAAAAAATTCAAGATGGCCGACTTCTGGTTGTCATTAAAATTAAAAATTTCGATAACTTCTTTATTTTTAATTATAGATATGTCGTGTTTGTACTTAAATTAAAGGAAATTTAATTTCCTATCGATTTTTAATAAAAATTTCAGTCTAAAATAATTTTTGAAATTTTTTTTTTGAAAATGTTAGCATTTTTTTTAAAATTTTTTAATATTTTATTAAAATTTTTTAAACTTATTAAAAATCCTTTAATTTGATACTAAACATGACTATATTCGGATAAAAAATAAAAAAGTTAGGTTAATTTTTAAATTTTCAAGATGGCGGTTTAAAAAATTTAAAATTCTAATTAAAAAATCTTAAAGTTTATTAAAAATCCTTTAATTTGATACCAAACACCACTATATTCGGATAGAAAGTAAAAGAGTTAGGTTAGTTTAAAAAAAAATCCAAGATGGCCGACTTCCGGTTGTCATTAAAATTAAAAATTTCGATAACTTTCTTCTTTTTAATCGTAGATATGTCGTGTTTGTACTCAAATTAAAGAAAATTTAATTTTCTATCAATTTTTAATAAAAGTTTCGTTCTAAAACTATTTTTAAAATTTCTCTTTTTGAAATGTTTAGTACTTTTTTAGAAATTTTAAAAATTTTTGTCTTTTTTAGAAATTTTGTAAAGTTTTTGACATTTCTTAGAAAATTTTGACGTTCTCTTTGAAAATTTTTACTTTATTTTTAAACATTTTGACGTTTTTTTTTTTCTTGAAAAATTTGAAATATTTATCGAAAAATTGAAAATCTTATTAAAAATTCTTAAAGCTTATTAAAAATCGTTTAATTTGATACCAAACACGACTATATTCGGATAAAAATTAAAAAGGTTAGGTTAGTTTAAAAAAATTCAAGATGGCCGACTTCCGGTTGTCATTAAAATTAAAAATTTCGATAACCTTTTTATTTTTGATCGTAGATATATCATGTTTGTACTCAAATTAAAGTAAATTTGATTTTCTAACAATTTATGATAAAATTTTAAAGATGGCTGACTTCCGATTGCTATTAAAATTAAAAATTTCGATAACTTTTTTATTTTCAATCGTAGATATGTCATGTTTGTACTCAAATTAAAAGAAATCTAATTTCCTAGCGATTTATTATAAAATTTTAAAGATGGCTGACTTCTGTTTTTTAAAAGAACTAAAAATTTCGATAACTTTTGATGTATTAAAGTTAGATGGGTCGTGTTTGTACTCAAATTAAAGGAAATTTAATTTCCTATCGATTTTTAATACAAGTTTCGGTCTAAAATTATTTCTAACATTTTTTTTCTTGAATATGTTAACATTTTTTTTATTTTTTATTTTTTAATATTTTATTAAAAATTTTAAAAATGTATTAAAAATCCTTTAATTTGATACTAAGCATGATTATATTCGGATAAAGAATAAAAAAGTTAGGTTAGTTTTTAAATTTTCAAGACGGCAGATTTAAAAATTTAAAATTCTAATTAAAAAATCTTAAAGTTTATTAAAAATCTTTTAATTTGATACCAAACACGACTATATTCGGATAAAAAATAAAAAAGTTAGGTTAGTTTAAAACAATTCAAAATGGCCGACTTCCGGTTTAAAAAAATTAAAAAATTTCGATAACTTTTTTATTTTTTCTCCGAATATAGTCGTGTTTGTACTCAAATTAAAGGAAATTTAATTTCCTATCGATTTTTAATAAAAGTCTCGTTCTAAAACTATTTTTGAAATTTCTCTTTTTGAAATTTTTAGTGCTTTTTTAGAAATTCTATAAATTCTTGTCTTTTTTAGAAATTTTGTAGAGTTTTTGACATTTCCTAGAAAATTTTGACGTTCGTTTTGAAAATTTTTACTTTATTTTTAAACATTTCGACGTTTTTTTTTGAAAAATTTGAAATATTTATCGAAAAATTGAAAATTTTATTAAAAGTTATTAAAGTTGACTAAAAATCCTTTAATTTGATACCAAACACGACTATATTCGGATAAAAGATAAGAAAGTTAGGTTAGTTTAAAAAAATTCAAAATGGCCGACTTCCGATTTTCATTAAAACTAGAAATTTGGACAACTTTTTTATTTTTTCTCCGAATATAGTCGTGTTTGTACTCAAATTAAAGGAAATTTAATTTCCTATCGATATTTAATAAGAGTTTCGTTCTAAAACTATTTTTGAAATATCTCTTTTTGAAATTTTTAGTACTTTTTTGGAAATTTTAAGGATTTTTGTCTTTTTTAGAAATTTTGTAAAGTTTTTGATATTTCCTACAAAATTTTGACGTTCTTTTTGAATATTATGATATTTTTAAAAATTTTGATATTTTTAAAAATTTTTACGTTATTTTTCAAAAATTTTGAATATTTTTTAAGAAATTTGATATTTTTATTAAAAATTCTTAAAGCTGACTAAAAATCCTTTAATTTGATACCAAACACGACTATATTCGGATAAAAAATAAGAAAGTTAGGTTAGTTTAAAAAAATTCAAAATGGCCGACTTCCGGTTGTCATTAAAACTAAAAATTTGGACAACTTTCTTATTTTTTCTCCGAATATAGTCGTGTTTGTACTCAAATTAAAGGAAATTTAATTTCCTATCGATATTTAATAAGAGTTTCGTTCTAAAACTATTTTTGAAATATCTCTTTTTGAAATTTTTAGTACTTTTTTGGAAATTTTAAAAATTTTTGTCTTTTTTAGAAATTTTGTAAAGTTTTTGATATTTCCTAGAAAATTTTGACGTTCTTTTTGAATATTTTGATATTTTTAAAAATTTTGATATTTTTAAAAATTTTTATGTTATTTTTCAAAAATTTTGAATATTTTTTAAGAAATTTGATATTTTTATTAAAAATTCTTAAAGCTGACTAAAAATCCTTTAATTTGATACCAAACACGACTATATTCGGATAAAAAATAAAAAAGTTAGGTTAGTTTAAAAAAATCCAAGATGGCCGACTTCCGGTTGTTATTAAAACTAAAAATTTCGATAACTTTCTTATTTTTGATCGTAGATATGTCGTGTTTGTACTCAAATTAAAGGAAATTTAATCCTCTATTTATTTTTTATCAATTTTTAAAATTTTAATCTAACCTTTAAAAAATTTTGTGAAATCAAATGTCAAATGTGACATTTTTGGTGGAGGTGCCGGTTTAACTTTAAATTTAACATTCCATACTCAAAGTTTAATTATATTTGAGCGACTTTTGAAGTAAATATTATCTTAGTTTAACCAAGACGTATTTAGTAGTAAAGTTCCCGGTTCGTAGATTAATGTAACGAAAACAAGCGTCGCGGACTCGGTCGATTCGACGAAGACAAAGCGAGCGCCAAACGGCGCGACAAATAATCCGGCCGGTTTTAAACGGATTTCCCGGTAATCCTTGTAGGTGGCGCCCACCTCCGGCGATCATTGTTTTCCCATCGCCGAAGCGGGAAAGTGCACAATTAAGCTTAGCGCACGTTAATTACATCCTGTTTACGTTTCACCAACCTTGGTGAAAAATAAAAAATAAAGAAAAAAAAATACCTAGTTTAAAAATTCGAAATTAAATCGAAAATAAAAAAAGTTATGTTACAGTAATTTATGTTAACATAACGTTATGTTAACAAACATAAGGTAAATAAGAATAATGGAAATGTAGATAGCACGTCGTACATAAAGAGAGATATTAATGCTAAAAGCTACCCAAAGCCAGAGAAAAAGAACGCTTCGCGAAGCATGTGACTTGTTCCGGAAGCATAAAAGCTCGCATATGCATAATGTGAAAAAATAGTATGTTTGTTTTTTCCTTTGAAAGCATTGAATGAGTGACGGAACTGAAAAAAAATTCTATAAAACAAACACAGTTTATCGATTGTAATTTAAAAGGCTATCAAAACATAACTTTAATAACTGAAAATGAACGATTAATTAAATACATTCCGAGTGAATATTTGTAATGTTAAATAAACATCAATGTTAAATAATTCAATGTCAAATTTAATGTAAAAATAACCATAATTGTAAATTAAACACCACCGTTGTTATATCCTCAGCTAAAATTTTATCCACATCGAGGGTTAATTGAAATTTTTTTTTCTAACCCACCTTTTTCTTTTTCATTTTCATTTTCCGTTCTAATTTCGTCCGACGAAAGAAAATTGAAGAGAAAGGAATAACGATGGAAACGATCTCTTATGGTATTCGGTTACCTAATTAAGAAGGTTAATTAAAAAAGCTTAATCCTTTTCAGTGTATTAACGTTCCATGGGAGCGAAATTAAAAAGCAAAAATGCACCGGGGAGCTTTTCCCTACTCTGTTATTCTCCTCTCTTTCCGGATTATTTTCACGAGAGATACGAGTTTTAGGTACGCGGTAATTTATCGCGTGTTAAATATTCAACAATAAATCAAGGGGTAAGGGATAAGGTCAAGGGGTAAGGGATAAGGTTAAGGGGTAAGGGATAAGGTTAAGGGGTAAGGGATAAAAAGCGCAAAAGCAAGAGAACAACCATGCCGGCCAAAACAAAGAAGAAAACGGAAAAAAAGGAACAAAATAAAACCAAATAAAGAAAAGGCAGACCAAACCCAGAAGCCAGGCAAAAAACTAAGACCAAATTTGGAGCAATCAATGAACCAATTAATTTTACAATGGAACGAAAAGAGTACTTGAGGACTTTAATGTTATTGGAGGTCAGTAAGCCGACCACACAATATGGAGGGCTGTAGCATAAATTTCTAAGCTGCTGGAACAGTATCCTACGGACGCATTCGTAACCAATGATGGCATCTTGGCTATGAAGCCCAAGATGAGATGGTTTAAGTCGCAATATTCCCCGCAGTTGCAACTGGGTGAGTCCACAAGGCCAATCCTGAAGAGGTGCGCTGGAAAATTGTCTTTGCCCACTCTCATACGGTTCATAGTGGCGACGAAGAGTTTAGAAGGACGATCCAACTTCAAAAATCACGGAATCAATGTCTTACCCTTAAAGCGACCACTTTGGTTCCATTCCTCCTGCCACGCTTCCCATGCTTTATCTCTCGCGCCTTGCATAAGACTCGTCTCCTTTGCCTTGATTGAATAAAGGAGTCTAGTCGCTTCTCTAGCCAGCTAGTCGGCCACCTCGTTCCCCATGACGCCCACATGACTCACAAGGGAAGTATCAGAACTGTCCCTCACCGATTTTGATTAAAATTGGCACAGTTGTAGAATGGGTCAAAATAAGGTTTACGTATTTTTTTATACGTGCGGTAAAAGCCTCTCGGGCAACTTATAAGGGTTGAAAGTTGAGGGTCGAAAACACATTTTCTCTTATAACTCGAAAACTAAAAACGATAAATAATTGCGATAAACGCCAAACGACGTGCTATGATAGTAACTTTCAAATGATGTGCTACTCGGTGCCGCATCTATTGTTGGGGGTGAAAGGGGGCGAGAGAAGTGGTAGTTTTTCGTAATTCACCCCCAAGATGTTGAGAGATATTTACAAAAGTAGGTATAGCGAATGTTTAGGGAAAACTAAGGTTTACGTGTTTTTTGTTTTAAGCGAAAAACTTCAACTGGGGTAGTTGTAGGGGTGAAAAGGTTTATGTGACGGAACGTACTTTTTCTATTACAGTCGTAGTTTATACATTGTAATTCGTTTAATTTGCGTTAGTTGAGGTTGTAAACACGTTGATCTTGATAATAGGGGTGTTCGTTACCTATCCATTAAGGGGTTGGGGGTGAATTTACTAATAATTTCAACGCTAATAGAAGAGACGTGGTTTCAGATTAGCTTTACAAAGATGTTCCTCTTGATATTTAGTGGAGAAGCTAGGGGGTGAAAAAGGGGTAGTTTTTTTAAATTTTCATAAATAGAATTCGTTTATTTTGTACTGTAAATGCATATGTACCTTTTAGCAGCAGGGGTGTTTGTTAGGTATTCATTGAGGGGTTGACAATTACGGGTTTTTTGCAATTTTTACAAAAATGTTTTAAAAATGTTCCGCCATCATTTTTTGTATATTACAATTTCGACACGAGGTTGAAGGGTTGTTAAACTTACGTCAGAACACATGGAGAATTGGCTTCAAACCGTATATTTCCTAAATACCGGCCGGAAATCGCTACTATTATTAGATTCGTGGACTGGTCACTGCCTCGAAATCATTAATGAAGCAAAACCACCTAACACCGACTTCAAACATTTGTCTATACCTGCAAATAGAACAGGACAAATGGAGGCTTTAAATGTGTATGGCTTCAGGATACGGAAAAACTTTGTTAGAAGATTTTCCGATAAAGTCATTCTTTATCAGTACGAAGTCAATTTACATTTACGGGATAATATTTTAAAATTACAATCCTTAGCGCATTATCTACTTCCTCTTATTGTATAAGGTGTTCATTTACATTCATGCTCAAGCATACCTTGAATTTTTATTCGACAATGATGTCGAAATACCTAGGAAACGAACGCGACAAAGATGCGAGTAGAGCCCATATACTCTTTTCGCGGAAAGATGTCTCATGCGTCATTAATTAATTATATTATCTTAGACTACTATTTTCGGTTTTCGTCTCTATCTGACATATATGATTAAATAAAGAAAAAAATATTTGACATATGTCGAGAAAACGGTGGCAAGTAATGACGCATGAGACATCTTTCCGCGAAAAGAGAGTAGGTCACTTGAGCACGAATTTAAATGAACACCTTATACAATAAGAGGAAGTAGGAATAAGGAAGAATAGTAAGAAGGAAGTAGGAATAAGAGGAATAAGGAAGTAGGCTTGATAGCATTCGTTGCTTTATTACTTACAGTTAAAAAAACGATTTCTACCGTAGTGTTGTAAGTATCCCTCCATGAATAATTGGAAAATTGAAAAAATTATCCCCTTTTCACCCCCTAACTTCTCCAATAAATATCAAGAGGATCATCTTTGTAAAGCTAATCTGAAACCACGTCTCTTCTGTTAGCGTTGAAATTATTAGTAAATTCACCCCCAACCCCTTAATGGATAGGTAACGAATACCCCTATTATCAAGATCAACATGTTTACAACCTCAATCAACGCAAAATAAACGAATTACAATGTATAAACTACGACTGTAATAGAAAAAGTACGTCCCGTCACATAAACCTTTTCACCCCTACAACTACCCCAGTTGAAGTTTTTCGCTCAAAACAAAGAACACGTAAACCTTAATTTTCCCTAAACATTCACTATACCTACTTTTGTAAATATCCCTCAACATCTTGGGGATGAATTACGAAAAACTACCACTTTTCTCGCCCCCTTTCACCCCCAACAATAGATGCGGTACCGGGTAGCATATCATTAAAAAACTACTATCATAGCACGTCGTTTGGCGTTTACAGCAATCATTTATCGTTTTTAGTTTTCGAGTTATAAGGGAAGATGTGTTTTTGACCCTCAACTTTCAACCCTTATAAGTTTCCCCAGAGGCTTTTACCGCACGTATAAAAAAATACGTCAACCTTGTTTTGACCCATTCTACAACTGTACCAAATTTAATCAAAATCGGTGAGGGACAGTTCTGATACTTCCCTTGTCAACACCCAGCAAAGGTCCAGCACAATATTCTCCCGTGTGCATCGCCAGCAGAGATCTCTGACCTTGTAGACTAAGTAGTGGGATTTGATCTTGCCGCCACCAGCATTATCCAGGACTCGAAGAGCACTCATTTCATCTTGGCCTTCCGAGGTCATCTGCGCAGTGACAATAGGTGGGGGGTTCTTAGAGAGCTCATTTGCATAGTATACTCAACAGGATACTGATCGTGTACATATCAAAGCAAAAGTTTGTGTATAAGTGCGTGAGATAATATTTAAATTCGAGATGGCGGAAAGTAAAGTGAAAAATAAAGTAAAAATAAAGTTCTTATTTATTTATTATTTTTGTTAATTATTTTAGCAAATATTGTACTATTTGCAACTTAAAATATGTTTGATTAATGGGTTTGTTAATTTAAAAATAACTTTTAAACTTAAAAACCGTGAAAAATAAGCTACTACAAAGAAATTCATTATTAAAAATTTACCTGTTTAAAATTTACAATACAATACCTGTACATGTTTTTATACAGGTCAACTTTTGCCGCGCTCTATACTTGCCGCTCCTATCTAACGAATACACCCATCTTTCTCCAACGATTTACTGTCGCACTCCTTCGTCTGCGCATTTTTCGTGACCTTCATCGGCCAAGATGGATTGAGCCGGCTGTACAGGTGAAATCCTCTCCAGTGCTCGCCAAATCGCGAATAACTCAGCTTCAAACACATTGACAAAATCCGAGAGCCTGTCGGAGAGCCTCAGATCAAAAGACAGCACGTAGACACCAAAAGAAACCTGTCGGATTGGGGAGATCTTAACAGAGGCGTTAGTAAATAACGTAACACAAATTGTAATACACTACGAACAAGATTAAGTAAGAAATATTGTCGTTAAACCGTCGGTCCTGCAATTATTCGAACACCTCTAGTTATGTATCACCCTTTTATATAGGAAATTTAATTTTCTAACGATTTAACGATGAAAATTTTTCTTAGTCTACATAATATATTAAAGTAGTAAGGAAAAGTAAACAAGTAGCGCCATCTTTTCGAGGTTTTTCACTTTTTTCTCCGTTAAAACGTGCTTTTCGTCAGTTTTGGGGGGTACTACCGGGACCTGATTCTATATGGGCATTTTCCATAAGCGAGTATGGGGCCCGTACGACGCTTTTTAAGGGAGAAAAATGCAAAAGAAGTGTTAAAATTTTTCGGAACTAACGCCGGCAGTCGACCATTTTCCCGTTCGCTACACTCTTAAACGTCAAACTGGCCCTTCTTTTCCGGGCTTTTCCGACCGTGCCGCCTTAGCTGGCGTTCATGTTGATGAAGAAAACGTTAGAATACAGCCTATTTTATAGGTTTCGAGCCATTTTTGAGCCTAAATCGGTTAAATAGCGCCTTTCCGAACGTTTTTTCCCGAAGCCGATTTTGTGCCATTAGGGCGGGTACAATTTCTATTGACCGTTTTTCGAACAATAAATTTTTCATCGAAAACGGATAAAATCGCATTTTCTTATGTAGAAAATTGTTCAAAATCATAAAAATTGAGTAAAATGAACACGTTTTTGTATCCGTTTTTCGAAAAAACCGCTTGGAAAAAGTTAAAAAATAACCCTCTTCGAATACCAGGGTCAACCAAGAATGACATTTCGTTTTTGACGTTTGGCAGTTTTCTCCAATATGCACTGATTCCAAGCGCAAATTAGACGAAAATCCTTAAAAATTGTATACAACGGTCTCGAAACTGTTTACCTTTTCGGTTTGGAAATATCTAAACAGGTTAGCTACTTTCACAAGTGTTCATTATTTAAAAAAATTTTAAAATTAGAATCTAACCTTTTAGTCATGAAAAAAGTCCAAAGATTCGATTATTATTTATCAACAAATGGAGTCGATGAGGTTTATTTTAAACTACTTTTATACTTGAAGACGTTGAAACAGATTATCAATGGTATTGCAAGTGTACTTTTGTTATCTTTTGAACACAACCGGAATTTTTCGAAAAGGAACGTCTCTTTTCTGGAGTTTTTGTAATTTTTGGCTTGAATTTAAATTTACAAAGTTTTGCAATGTAAAAATGATACAAAATGCAAAAGTTTATCACTTACATAAATTAATAAGCTTGATTGCGACGTGAAACCTTAAGACAATCAAGAACAAGTTGTTTTGAAACTTCTATGAAGAATTATCAATGCCAGAAACGAGCAAGAACAATGTATTATATTAATAATCAATTGCAGGAACAGCTAAAAACGTTGTTCAGGGGAAGGAGTAATATGCTGCAGCTTTGTTGGATCAAATATGGCCAAAAAGAAATGATACTTTCAATAGCAAAATCACGGGATATTAATGATATATTAAATTTATAGATATTTAATAAGAAAAAAACAACAGGAAACTTCAAAAGGAGTAATGAAATTATAAAGAAGATATCGTTCTACTAATGAACAAGTTAAAAGGAAAAGAAAAGCCTATCGAATAAAAAGAAAAAAAAATACGAAAATAAATTTTTAGTAAAAATCAAAAAAATCTACATTTTCGAAATTGAAGTGAAATAGCATTAATAAATGGATAAAACAAATATTTGATTATTATAAACCGAAATTTGGAGAAAATGGAGAAAAATCTGCAAAGCCATTAAAAAAACTTAATTAGGGGAAAGAAATTGCGATGCCAGAACAATGTATAAGTGTGTTTTCGAAGCTAACAAAATCACTTGATGTTGGTTTCAACAATATGTTAACTTAATGGGATCTTTAGGGAACAGTTTTGTAAGCAACGAATCCTTTTCTATGTTTTATTTGATTACAAGCAACTTATGATTCTTTTTTTTGTCAACACGAAATGACGAACATCGAAAAAGTACTTTAAATTATTTTTGACCAGTGCAGTTCTTAAAACAGTTTGCCCGTCGTAATTAATGTTTCTGGAATAATTCGCTCGGTATGGGACAAACCAAAAGTATCATGAAGAGATTCTAATTTTTTCTTTCCGCACTGTAATTGAACGATGGCTTATGAAATAATTAACTGTTACCACTAAAGATCACCGGAAAAAAGTAAAAATCGCGGAATACGATTTGCCTTAATATCAATACCAAATTCTATACCTTTGAGAACTAAAAAACGTCCAAAGCAATATTTCAAATTTAAAACATGGACAAAGCTCTGAATTAAGATTAACCAACCACATTGATTTAAATTCTCTAGATCGCGTTTACAGGTTGTTTATATAGTTAAGTAAACTTATTTATCTACTTATTAAGTTTAATATTATTAGTATTAAACTTAAAGAATGGATACGATTTGTATAAAATTAAAACACAGCAAAGCAATGATTTCAAATTTAAAATATTGATATGGCTAAGGAATTTAATTAAATTAATCAATCGCATTGAATGTTTAGGAAATTGTTGGACGCCATAATATCCGTACTCTCAACTGATGCACCACGCTAGTATATTTTAAACTTTCAACAACGTTCAACCATCCGACCATATTCTCTTCCAACACCATTAAAATTCAACGAAAAAACCGAAAAGTTTTGAGGTCAAACACAAAAAACCACCACCCCCGGAAATTTTTACAACCGAAAACAACTTTCCGCCCCCGATATTTCCTTTTTACTGACTTAAATTTCCGTCGCCGGAGGGATTGTTTACCACCCCGAGAACGACATATAAAGCGGGAACGTTCCTCTAGTTTGCCCTCGAGGCCCAATATTTTTCGTTATAACTCGCCCATGCCAACTGCAAAGTTGGTTGCCGTATTCGGACGAAGCTGTCCGCTTATTACCCCAATCTTCCGGCAAATATTGGGGCAATCGCCACGACGCAATAACCCCCGTCTGGAGCGACCCCGTTAATCGCCCGGTGATTAACTAATAACGGCTCGTTCCACGCGTTCGGGATTCCGGCGAGATTTGGAATGCCCGAGCGAGCGGAGGTTTGCGAGCTTTGTGGGTAGTCGTTATCGACTGATAAGGAAATTCTAAACCGGATTAATTAGTTCTCGTTCGTATTGTACACCGAGGGAATCAAATTCGAAATTAACACGTTTGCTATAATTAACTGGGTATTCTAACAAAACAGTATTTAAGCAAAATTACTAAATTTAGATTAAAAATAACTAAATTATATTAAAAATAACTAAATTATATTAAAAAATCCTTTAAAGATTAAGTTAAATTTTAAAAACTCATAAAAAAATTTATAAAGAATTAAATTTCCTTTAATTTGAGTACCCACACGACCTATTTACCATTTAAAATAAAAAAGTTAGGTTAATTTTTAAATTTTCAAGATGGCGATTAAAAAAAAATAAATTTTTTATTAAAAATTATTGTAGCTGATTAAAAATCCTTTAATTTAATACCAAACATGACTATATTCGGATAAAAAATAAAAAAGTTAGGTTAGTTTAAAAAATTCCAAGATGGCCGACTTCCGGTTGTTATTAAAACTAAAAATTTCAATAACTTTTTTATTTTTAATCGTAGATATGTCGTGTTTGTACTCAAATTAAAAGAAATTTAATTTCCTAGCGATTTATTATAAAATTTTAAAGATGGCTGACTTCTGTTTTTTAAGAAAACTAAAAATTTCAATAACTTTTGACGTATTAAAGTTAGATAGGTCGTGTTTGCACTCAAATTAAAGGAAATTTAATTTCCTATCGATTTTGAATAAAAATTTCGACCTAAAATTATTTTTAACATTCTTTTTCTTGAAAATATTAATATATTTCTAAATTTTTTTAATATTTTATTAAAAATTAAAATTTTTTTAAAAATCCTTTAATTTGATACTAAACATGACTATATTCGGATAAAGAATAAAAGAGTTAGGTTAATTTTTAAATTTTCAAGACGGCATATTTAAAAATTTAAAATTCTAATTAAAAAATCTTAAAGTTTATTAAAAATCCTTTAATTTAATACCAAACACGACCATATTCGGATAAAAAATAAAAAAGTTAGGTTAGTTTAAAAAATTCCAAGATGGCCGACTTCCGGTTGTCATTAAAATTAAAAATTTCGATAACTTTTTTATTTTTGATCATAGATATGCCGTGTTTATACTTAAATTAAAGGAAATTTAATTTCCTATTGATTTTTAATAAAAGTTGCGTTCTAAAACTATTTTTGAAATATCTCTTTTTGAAATTTTTAGTACTTTTTTGGAAATTTAAAAAATTTTTGTCTTTCTTACAAATTTTGTAAAGTTTTTGACATTTCTTAAAAAATTTTGACGTTCTTTTTGAAAATTTTTACTTTATTTTTAAACATTTTGACGTTTTTTTTGAAAAATTTGAAATTTTTATCGAAAAATTGAAAATTTAATTAAAAATTCTTAAAGATGATTAAAAATCCTTTAATTTGATACCAAACATGACTATATTCGAATAAAAAATAAAAGGGTTAGATTAATTTTTAAATTTTCAAGATGGAGGTTTAAAAAACTTAAAATTTTTATTAAAAGCTATTAAACCTGACTAAAAATCCTTTAATTTGATACCAAACACGACTATATTCCGATAAAAAATAAAAGAGTTAGGTTAGTTTCAAAAATTCAAGATGGCCGACTTCCGGTTGACATTAAAATTAAATATTTCGATAACTTTTTTATTTTTGATCGTAGATATATCGTGTTTGTACTCAAATTAAAGAAAATTTAATTTCCCATCAATTTTTAATAAAATTTTCGTTCTAAATTTACCTTTGATTTATTTTTTTACAAAATTTTTACTTTCTTCTGAAAATCTTGAATTTTTTATTAAATATTTTTAGAAATCCTTTAATTTGAGTACAAACACGACCTATCTACGATTAAAAATAAAAAAGTTAGGTTAATTTTTTAATTTTTAAGATGGCGGTTTTAAAAAATTAAAGTTTTTATTAAAAATTCTTAAAGTCTATTAAGAATCCTTTAATTTGATACCAAATACGACTATATTCGGATAAAAAATAAAAAAGTTAGGTTAGTTTAAAAGAATTCAAGATGGCCGACTTCCGGATGTCATTAAAATTAAAAATTTTGTTAATTTTTTTATTTTTGATCGTAGATATGTATTGTTTGTACTCAAATTAAAGGAAATTTAATTTTCCAACGATTTTTAATAAAAATTTCGTTCTAAAACTATTTTTGAAGTTTTTTTTTTGAAATTTTTAGTCCTTTTTTGAAATTTTTAGTACTTTTTTGAAATTTTTTAACATTTTTGTCTTTTTTAGAAACTTTGTAGGTTTTTTGATATTTCCTACAAAATTTTGACGTTTTATTTTTGGAAATTTTGATATTTTTAAAAATTTTTACGTTATTTTTGAAGAATGGTGAATATTTTTTAAGAAATTTGATATTTTTATTAAAAATTATTAAAGCTTATTAAAAATCCTTTAATTTGATACCAAACACGACTATATTCGGATAAAAAATAAAAAAGTTAGGTTAGTTTAAAAAATTCCAAAATGGCCGACTTTCGGTTGTCATTAAAATTAAAAATTTTGATAACTTTTTTATTTTTGGTCGTAGATATATCATGTTTGTACTCAAATTAAAGTAAATTTGATTTTCTAACAATTTATGATAAAATTTTAAAGATGGCCGACTTCCGATTGCCATTAAAATTAAAAATTTCGATAACTTTTTTATTTTCAATCGTAGATAGGTCGTGTTTGTACTCAAATTAAAAGAAATTTAATTTCCTAGCGATTTATTATAAAATTTTAAAGATGGCTGACTTTTGTTTTTTAAAAAAACTAAAAATTTCGATAACTTTTGAGGTGTTAAAGTTAGATAGGTTGTGCTTGTACTCAAATTAAAGGAAATTTAATATCCTATCGATTTTTAATAAAAATTTCGGCTTAAAATTATTTTTAACATTTTTTTTTTCTTGAAAATGTTAATATATTTTTTTAATTTTTTAATATTTTATTAAAAATTTTTAATATTTATTAAAAATCCTTTAATTTGATACTAAACATGACTATATTCGGATAAAGAATAAAAAAGTTAGGTTAATTTTTAAATTTTCAAGACGACATATTTAAAAATTTAAAATTCTAATTAAAAAATCTTAAAGTCTATTAAAAATCCTTTAATTTAATACCAAACACGACTATATTCGGATAAAAAATAAAAAAGTTGGGTTAGTTTGAAAAAATCCAAAATGGCCGACTTCCGGATGTCATTAAAATTAAAAATTTCGATAATTTTTTTTATTTTTAATCGTAGATATGTATTGTTTGTACTCAAATTAAAGGGAATTTAGTTTTCCAACGATTCTTAATAAAAATTTCGTTCTAAAACTATTTTTGAGGTTTCTTTTTTTGAAATTGTTTGTTCTTTTTTAGAAATTTTTAACATTTTTGTCTTTTTCAGAAATTTTGTAAGTTTTTTGATATTTCCTACAAAATTTTGTCGTTTTTTTTGGAAATTTTGATATTTTAAAAAAAATTTACGTTATTTTTGAAAAATTTTGAATATTTTTTAAGAAATTTGATATTTTTATTAAGAATTATTAAAGCTGATTAAAAATCCTTCAATTTGATACCAAACACGACCATATTCGGATAAAAAATAAAAAAGTTAGGTTAGTTTAAAAAAATCCAAGATGGCCGACTTCCGGATGTCATTAAAATTAAAAATGTTGATAACTTTTTTATTTTTAATCGTAGATATGTCGTGTTTGTACTCAAATTAAAGGAAATTTAATTTCCTATCGATTTTTAATGAAAATTTTATTTAAAAATTTATGATTTTTATTAAATAGAATGTTTTAAAAATTATTTTTTAAACTTTTATTTTTTTTTAATTTGGTTGTTTTAGTTTAATTTATAAATTTCATCGAATGGAAAAGACGGTATTTTTTTTTCTTTTTTTTTTACTTGAGGGGGAGAAATGCGAGCGGAAAATATTCGCGGAGATATTGAAATCCGCGGCGTGGATGGGTGCATTTTTCCGCGGAATGCTTTGTGAAATATTGCCGGGTCGGGAGATGGAAAAATAAGGAAATATAACCTATAAACTGTAGCGAACCGGGAGATATATGGGGGTATTATCGTATGATAGAATTTCCGCTTCGAATATGAATCAAATCGATACTACAAAATACGTGTTCACCTTTCACAGCTATTAAAAAAAAAAATTTTTAATTTTTTTAGTAATAATTTGGAAAAATCTAATAGTTTTATTAAAAAATAGATAGTTTAATCTATCAATTTCCAAAATATTTTTTATTAGTTTTCATAAATAAAATCTGGGGGATTTTTTAAAGTTGAATAAAATTTTTCAATTGGGTGAAAATTTTCAATCAATTTTAAAAATTTTTTTAATTTTTTTGATAATAATTTGGAAAAATCTAATAATTTTATTAAAAAATAGATATTTTAATCTATAAATTTCCAAAATATTTTTTCTTAGTTTTCATAAATAAAATCTGGGGGATTTTTTAAAGTTGAATAAAATTTTTCAATTGGGTGAAAATTTTCAATCAATTTTGAAAATTTTTTTAAATTTTTTTGGTAATAATTTGGAAAAATCTAATAATTTTATTAAAAACTAGATATTTTAATCTATCAATTTCCAAAATATTTCTTCTTAGTTTTCATAAATAAAATCTGGGGGATTTTTTAAAGTTGAATAAAATTTTTCAATTGGGTGAAAATTTTCAATCAATTTTGAAAATTTTTTTAATTTTTTTGGTAATAATTTGGAAAAATCTAATAATTTTATTAAAAAATAGATATTTTAATCTATCAATTTCCAAAATATTTTTTCTTAGTTTTCATAAATAAAATCTGGGGAATTTTTTAAAGTTCTTTTGAAATCGCCCCTCGTCTTTTTATTAAATTTTTCTTCTTTTTAATCAATACGTTTCGTTTTTAATTTAACTTTATTTTACTTCACTTACCTTAAATCCTTTTAAGTGCTTTCCATTTTCTATAAAATAGTCTATGAAATAGTATCCTCCAGTATTGGAGGATAAGCCAACTATTAAGATAAGGGTTGGCTCCAGTATTGGCTTATCCTCCAGTATAAGGGTTGGCTTATCTTCCAGTATTGGCTTATCCTCTAGTATTGGCTTATCCTCCAGTATAAGGGTTGGCTTATCCTCCAGTATTGGCTTATCCTCCAATATTGGCTTATCCTCCAGTATAAGGGTTGGCTTATCCTCCAGTATTGGAGGATAAGCCAACCCTTTAATCCCATCCTCTCACAAGTTCTCTTATTTACGAGGCTTTAAAAATCTAATAAAAGATGAAAACTTGGCCAATATATTAGAAGCCGTTCTGCGATATTGTTCTGAGAGGGATTTTTTTTCCTTCGAGTAGATGGAGATTTTCGTTGAAAGTTGCGTTTGAAAGTAGCAACTTTTTTAATGAATGTTGCCGTTGGTTCGTTCTTTCGCTCGTTCGCTCGTTCGATCGTTCATTTAATCGTTCGTTTTGTTTGTTCGTTCGTTTTATTCGTTCGTTCGTTTTATTCGTTCGTTCGTTTTATTCGTTCGTTCGTTTTATTCGTTCGTTCGTTTTATTCGTTCGTTCGTCCAAAACGAGTTATTACAAGTAAACTTAATTGAATTTCTTTCGGGTAATATAACGTAGGGAATAAATAAATGAAACGCGTTCTTTACAAAAATACAAACTTTATTCCGGAAATGCGTATATACATTGAAAACCAGATATTTGTACAATAGAATCACATCGAAGGTACTAAACTAACTTTTTAATTTAATTTATACTTTTAATTAATTAATAACCGGGATAAACGATATGTCGTTGTGCTGTATTTACAAGAATTTTTGGTCCAGCACCAATTTTTTTTTTCAATTAAGTATAAAAATCAGTGCGATTAACTTAATTAATTTACAATACTATTTACTATAACAATTATAATAAAATCTAAATGAAATCTAATTATGCCAGCTTTTGAAACGTAACTCGGTTCGATTGTATTTATTTCAATTTTATCAATGAATGTATAAGAAGCGTTAAAGCCGTGTCCGTCTAATCTGTCGTTTGAACGGAAAGTAACCCGAAAAAATTTCCTATCGGAGGTGATTAAAAACGGTTTTAGTTGACCGCAACGTCTCTTGTACTTTGTATCTATTCGCATGTAATTCGAAAATTCGATATAATCGCTTGCTGAGGTTGAATCACATCTATAAATCCATAAGAAAAAGTTTATTGAACTAATTAGTTAATATTTTAAGAAAATAGAGTTTATTTATGAAAATAACTTACGGTAAAACACCTTCGACGTCGAAATGATCGAATTTCAATTGAACCAATTCGTGTTCGTTTCCATAAAAGAAATAGTGACACTCGGTGTCTCTCGGATATAAACCGGGATAATTTGGACTGTGGAAGTAACCGCTTTTTGATTCATTGCACGTGTAGACGAAGGCACATGGATAATCGGGGATTTGAGATCCGTGCGTTATTCCGTAATCTAAAATGAGAAGCAATTTGTTATAAAATTAAACATTTATTAACACTTACAAGGTGTCTCAAAATTAAACCATAAAAACCATAGTAAAAAAATTTAAATTTTAGGTTATAACTCAATTAATATCAAAAATTTAAAAAGATTATTTATTATAAAAAATGTTCATAGTTTAATAAGCTATAACTTTTATTTCAAAAAAAAAAAATTTTATCGAATCTAATTTTTGAGATATTTGAGGTTAAAGTTGACTTTTGATAAAAATTTAAATTTTAGGTTATAACTCAATTAATATCAAAAATTTAAAAATATTATTTATTATAAAAAATGTTCATAATTAATCAAGTTATAACTTTTATTTGAAAAAAAAATTTTTATCGAATCTAATTTTTGAGATATTTGAGGTTAAAGTTGACTTTTGATAAAAATCTAAATTTTAGGTTATAACTTAATTAATATCAAAAATTTTAAAATATTATTTATTATAAAAAATGTTCATAATTAAATAAGCTATAACTTTTATTTGAAAAAAAAATTTTTATCGAATCTAATTTTTGAGATATTTGAGGTTAAAGTTGACTTTTGATAAAAATTTAAATTTTAGGTTATAACTCAATTAATATCAAAAATTTAAAAATATTATTTATTATAAAAAAAGTTCATAGTTTAATAAGCTATAACTTTTATTTGAAAAAAAATTTTTTATCAAATCTAATTTTTGAGATATTTGAGGTTAAAGTTGACTATTGATAAAAATTTAAATTTTAGGTTATAACTCAATTAATATCAAAAATTTAAAAATATTACTTATTATAAAAAATGTTCATAATTAAATAAATTATAACTTTTATTTGAAAAAAAATTTTTTATCGAACCTAATTTTTGAGATATTTAGGGTTAAAGTTGACTTTTGATAAAAATTTAAATTTTAGGTTATAACTCAATTAATATCAAAAATTTAAAAATATTATTTATTATAAAAAATGTTCATAGTTTAATAAGCTATAACTTTTATTTGAAAAAAAATTTTTTATCGAATCTAATTTTTGAGATATTTGACGTTAAAGTTGACTTTTGATAAAAATTTAAATTTTAGGTTATAACTCAATTAATATCAAAAATTTAAAAATATTATTTATTATAAAAAATGTTCATAGTTTAATAAGCTATAACTTTTATTTGAAAAAAAAATTTTTATCGAATCTAATTTTTGAGATATTTAAGGTTAAAGTTGACTTTTGATAAAAATTTAAATTTTAGGTTATAACTCAATTAATATAAAAAATTTAAAAATATTATTTATTATAAAAAATGTTCATAGTTTAATAAGCTATAACTTTTATTTGAAAAAACATTTTTTATCGAATCTAATTTTTGAGATATTTGAGGTTGAAGTTGACTTTTGATAAAAATTTAAATTTTAGGTTATAACTCAATTAATATCAAAAATTTAAAAATATTATTTATTATAAAAAATGTTCATAGTTTAATAAGCTATAACTTTTATTTGAAAAAAAAATTTTTATCGAATCTAATTTTTCAGATATTTGAGGTTAAAGTTGACTTTTGATAAAAATTTAAATTTTAGGTTATAACTCAATTAATATCAAAAATTTAAAAATATTATTTATTATAAAAAATGTTCATAATTAAATAAGTTATAACTTTTATTTGAAAAAAAAAATTTTATCGAATCTAATTTTTGAGATATTTGAGGTTAAAATTGACTTTTGATAAAAATTTAAATTTTAGGTTATAACTCAATTAATATCAAAAATTTAAAAATATTATTTATTATAAAAAATGTTCATAGTTTAATAAGCTATAACTTTTATTTGAAAAAAAAATTTTTATCGAATCTAATTTTTGAGATATTTGAGGTTAAAGTTGACTTTTGATAAAAATTTAAATTTTAGGTTATAACTCAATTAATATCAAAAATTTAAAAATATTATTTATTATAAAAAATGTTCATAGTTTAATAAGCTATAACTTTTATTTGAAAAAAAAATTTTTATCGAATCTAATTTTTCAGATATTTGAGGTTAAAGTTGACTTTTGATAAAAATTTAAATTTTAGGTTATAACTCAATTAATATCAAAAATTTAAAAATATTATTTATTATAAAAAATGTTCATAGTTTAATAAGCTATAACTTTTATTTGAAAAATAAATTTTTATCGAATCTAATTTTTGAGATATTTGAGGTTAAAGTTGACTTTTGATAAAAATTTAAATTTTAGGTTATAACTCAATTAATATCAAAAATTTAAAAATATTATTTATTATAAAAAATGTTCATAATTAAACAAGTTTTAACTTTTATTTGAAAAAAAAAATTTTATCGAATCTAATTTTTGAGATATTTGAGGTTAAAGTTGACTTTTGATAAAAATTTAAATTTTAGGTTATAACTCAATATCAAAAATTTAAAAATATTATTTATTATAAAAAATGTTCATAATTAAACAAGTTATAACTTTTATTTGAAAAAAAAATTTTTATCAAATCTAATTTTTGAGATATTTGAGGTTAAAGTTGACTTTTGATAAAAATTTAAATTTTAGGTTATAACTCAATTAATATCAAAAATTTAAAAATATTACTTATTATAAAAAATGTTCATAGTTTAATAAGCTATAACTTTTATTTGAAAAAAAATTTTTTATCGAATCTAATTTTTGAGATATTTGAGGTTAAAGTTGACTTTTGATAAAAATTTAAATTTTAGGTTATAACTCAATTAATATCAAAAATTTAAAAATATTGCTTATTATAAAAAATGTTCATAATTAAATAAGTTATAACTTTTATTTGAAAATTTTTTTTCTATCGAATCTAATTTTTTAGATATTTGAGGTTAAAGTTGACTTTTGATAAAAATTTAAAATTTACTCTCTGTAAAAGTGTAGATAGCTTTAAACCCTCTTGCACTTTGTCCACCGAAAACACTCTGTAACTCCAAAAGTAAACGAGGCCCATTCGACATGATAGGTTTTGGAAGGAAATTTCCGCAAAATCCGTCTATTTTATCCGTTCTTCCTTCGACGTGAACGAAAGCGTAAACGGAATCTTGATTGTTGCAATTTCTTAAAAGGAAATAACACACAGTTCGTGTGGAATTAATCTAACAAGGAGATCTCACAACTAGGTCGATAGTGATTTTAATAAAAACTTACAAATCAATAGGTGTTTTTTTTTTAATGTGTGTAGGTGAGTCCGTGCTTCTACTGGAACGTCCGCCCTTCTACTGCAACGTTCACCCACTGAAGGGTTTTAATGCGAGGAATCGCCCACTGAAGGGTTCCGTTTATGTTCACGTTCTCTATTTTATTGTGAATAAGATTCTAGACGGACGACATCGTATTGGTTCTGGAAAATTTCTGAGGAACATTTTCCAAACCTCTACATTCAAAATTTAGACAAAGATATTAAAATCTAACTTTGAGCCAACGTATCTCGACCGTTCATTATCCGATTTTTGTGTCGTTTGTTTTAGAAGATTCTCTATCCAATTTTGAATAAGATTCTGGACGGGCGTCGTCGTATTGATTATGGAAATTTTTTGACAACCGTTTTTCTAAACATCTATACTCAGGAATCAGACGAAAATTTTCAAATTTTGACTTTGAACTCGCGTAACTCGGCCTTCGATCATTTAATTTTCGTGCAGTTTGTTTTAAAACATTCTCTATTTAATTATGAATAAGATTCTAGATGGTCGACATCGTATTGGTTCTGGAAAATTTCTGAGGAACATTTTCCAAACCTCTACATTCAAAATTTAGACAAAAATATTAACATTTGACTTTGAGCCAACGTATCTCGACCGTCCATTCTCCAATTTTTGTGCCGTTTGTTTTAGAAGATTCTCTATCCAATTTTGAATAAGATTATGGACGGGCGTCGTCGTATTGGTTACGGAAATTTTTTGACGACCGTTTTTCTAAACATCTACACTCAGGAATCGGGCGAAAATTTTGAAATTTTGACTTTGAACTCGCTTAACTCGGTCTTCGATCGTTTAATTTTCGTACGGTTTGTTTTAAAACGTTTTTTATTTAATTGTGAATAAGATCCTAGACGGACGACATCGTATTGGTTCTGGAAAATTTCTGAGGAACGTTTTCCCAACCTCTACATTTAAAATTAAGACAAAGATATTAAAATTTGACTTTGAGTCAACATATCTTGACCGTCCATTCTCCAATTTGTCTGCCGTTTGTTTTAGAAGATTTTCTATCCAATTTTGAATAAGATTCTGGACGGGCGTCGTCGTATTGATTATGGAAATTTTTTGACAACCGTTTTTTTAAACATCTACACTCAGGAATCAGGCGAGAATTTTGAAATTTTGACTTTGAACTCGCGTAACCCGGTCTTCGATCGTTTAATTTTCGTACGGTTTGTTTTAAAACATTCTCTATTTAATTGTGAATAAGATTCTAGACAGACGACTTCGTGTTGGTTCTGGAAAATTTCTGAGGAACGTTTTCCAAACCTCTACTTTCAAAATTTAGACAAAAATATTAAAATTTGACTTTGAGCCAACGTATCTTTGACAACGTATTATCCAATTTTTGTGCCGTTTGTTTTAAAAGATTCTCTATCCAATTTTGAATAAGATTCTGGACGGGCGTCGTCGTATTGAGTACGGAAATTTTTTGACGACCGTTTTTCTAAACATTACACTCAGGAATCGGGCGAAAATTTTGAAATTTTGACTTTGAACTCGCGTAACTCGGTCTTCGATCGTTTAATTTTCGTGCGGTTTGTTTTAAAACGTTTTCTATTTAATTGTGAATAAGATTCTAGACGGACGACATCGTATTGGTTCTGGAAAATTTCTGAGGAACATTTTCCAAACCTCTACATTCAAAATTTAGACAAGAATATTAAAATTTAACTTTGAGCCAATCTATCTCGACCGTCCATTATTCGATTTTTCTGCCGTTTGTTTTAGAAGATTCTCTATCCAATTTTGAATAAGATTCTGGACGGGCGTCGTCGTACTGATTACGAAAATTTTTTGACGACCGTTTTTCTAAACATTACACTCAGGAATCAAGCGAAAATTTTGAAATTTTGACTTTGAACTCGCTTAACTCGGCCTTCGATCGTTTAATTTTCGTACGGTTTGTTTTAAAACGTCCTCTATTTAATTATGAATAAGATTCTAGATGGTCGACATCGTATTGGTTCTGGAAAATTTCTGAGGAACGTTTTCCAAACCTCTACTTTCAAAATTTAGACAAAAATATTAAAATTTAACTTTGAACCAACGTATCTCGACCGTCCATTATCCAATTTTTGTGCCGTTTGTTTTAGAAGATTCTCCATCCAATTGTGAATAAGATTCTGGATGGGCGTCGTCGTATTGATTACGGAAATTTTTTGACAACCGTTTTTCCAAACATCTACACTCAGGAATCAGACGAAAATTTTGAAATTTTGACTTTGAACTCTTGTAACTTGGTCTTCAATCGTTTAATTTTCGTACGGTTTGTTTTAAAACGTTCTCTATTTAATTGTAAATAAGATTCTAGACGGACGCCATCGTATTGATTCTGGAAAATTTCTGAGGAACATTTTCCAAACCTCTACATTCAAAATTTAGACAAAAATATTAACATTTGACTTTGAGCCAACGTATCTTGACCGTCCATTATCCGATTTTTCTGCCCTTTGTTTCAGAAGATTCTCTATCCAATATTGAATAAGATTCTGGACGGGCGTCGTCGTATTAGTTACGGAAATTTTTTGACTATCGTTTTTCGAAACATCTACACTTAGGAATCAGACGAAAATTTTGAAATTTTGACTTTGAACTCGCGTAACTCGATCTTCGATCGTTTAATTTTCGTACGGTTTGTTTTAAAACGTTCTCTATTTAATTGTGAATAAGATTTGAGACGGACGACATCGTGTTGATTCTGAAAAATTTCTGACGAATATTTTTCCAAACTTGTACATTCACAAATTAGACGAAAAATTAAAAATTTTGACTTTGAGTTCGCATAATTCGATCGTCGACCGTTTAATTTTCATACGGTTTATTTTAAAAGATTCTCTATTTAATTATGTATAAGGTTCTAAATGAGTGTCGTCGCGCTGCATCTGGAAAATTTCTAGCGAACGTTTTTCAAAATTTTGACTTTGAGCTCGCATAACTCAATCATCAATCATCTGATTTTTATGCGGTTTGTTTTAGAATATTCCTTATTCAATTTACAATAAGATTCTAGACGGGTGACATCGTGCTGGATCTTGAAAATTTCTGACGAATATTTTTCCAAACCTCTGCACTCCAAATTAGACAAAAAATTGAAAATTTTGACTTTGAGCTTCCGTAATTTGATCGTCGATCATCTGATCTTTATGCGGTTTACTTTAAAAGATTCTCTATTCAATTGTATAACAAACCACTTTAATTGTTTAATTTGGTTTATTGTAAAAAAAATAGTCGTAGGTACAGCGTGTTTTCAGAATAAATAATCGTAAGTATTTTTCCAATCGCAACCGAACTAAGACTGACTATAAAACCGGACCGTTCGCCCTTTGATATTCTTTCGGGCGCCAGTCGTCTTCGTCCTACGCGTTTCGTCGCCGTTACAATTGTAAATAAGATTCTAAACAAACGTCGTTGTGTTGGTTTCGGAAATTCTTTGACAATGGTTTTTCTAAACGTCTACACCAAGGGTTGACGAATATTTTGAAATTTTGACTTTGAAAGCGCGTAACTCGATTTTTGATCGTTTAATTTTCGTACGATTTGTTTTGAAACATTCTCTATTTAATTGTGAATAAAATTCTAGATGGTTGACAACATGCAGGATCTGAAAAATTTCTGACAAATATTTTTCCATACTTCTGCATTCCAAATTAGACGAAAAATTGAAGTTTTTGACTTTGAGCTCTCGTTAAATAGTTATCGATTATTACATTTATTAAAATCAATGTTAGATAAGTTGTGAGATCTCCTTGTTAAAATTATTTAAATCTATCTTACTCAATCATATAACTTGGAGGGCTATACAACTGAAAATCAACAAATTGTATTCTAATCCTTTCTTTCCCTCGTCCTTCAAATTCATATCTGCACGTCGTTCTCGGGAGGTAAGAATCTGGATAATGAGGACTGGAAATCGTCCCGTTTTTTGTAAGATCACTAGTGAAGGATAAATCGCAACTTGAACGCGTTTCGCTGACACTCGGACCTAACTTTGGTCTGGCGTGGTCAAATCTATCCACATCTTAAAAAAAAAAAATAATAATCTTACTATCTAATTAATTTGGCAAGCTCCTAAAAGATTTTGGCAAGTTCCTAAAAGATTTTGGCAAGCTACATTAAAATCCAATCTTATATTTGCTAACTAACAGGATGGCTCAATCCAATAAGACGTGTATACGCCGAAATTTAGTGCGCATGCGCCAGTTTGACGTCACTTGTTGTGATTTTAATCAAGGACGCTGGACTAACAGGATGGCTCAATTTACGATAATCACCTACCACCCTTTAACATCACTGCTAAGCTTATCATCTCTTACACTCGAATCTTTGCCTTAAACTCGACTGAAATCATAAGAAGTGATATCAAATTGACGGCTGCGCATTCAATTTTCGCGTATACACATCTTATAGGATTGAGCCATCTTCTTAGTTCTATATCCTTGGGTTTTAATTGACTGTAAGACAAAGTCGAGTATAAAACTGAAACGCTAACCTTAGCACTAATGTCAATAGTTTGGCGAACGATTATCGCAAATTGAGTTATCCTATTAGTCCAGCGTCCTTGGATCTAGCGTGCCTAAGACTTTTCGTAAAAGAAATTTTTATTATTACCTATAAAATTATCGTCAGCCGGAAGGAACTGATACCTAGCCTTGAATCCGTGTCCCGGCCAATCGGAATTAGCTACGAATTCCACAAACAAGTTCGATCCGGTCGAAAATATTTCAACCTCCGCCCCTTCGTTACACAGGAATTTAATGGCCGGATCGCCCGAAGAAATCCCATCGTATATTCTAATTATATCCGCTCTGTTTAAACAACTAAATATAAAAACAACCAAAAAATAAATTAAATTTAGACATTTTAAACAATTTATTTAAGTTTAAATAAAAAATATTTACCTTATATCGCCTTTTTGGAGGGAAATTTCTTCGAAAACTAATTGTATACGTTCGCGATTTCTAAAAAAAAATTTAATTTTTCTGACAATATTTAGAGCAAAACAGTCTTTTTTAATTAAAATTAGAATATTTTAGGTTTCATTTAGAAAAAAAATCAAATCAAAATCTTTAAAAATGAATTTTTGGTGAATTTTTAAAATTGATCGATTTTTTTAAATTAGGTTAGAAATGTCAAAAAATTTCTTCCAACTTTGAAATTTTTTTTAATTTTTTTGGTAAAATTTAGAACAAAACGACCTTTTCAGATTAAAACTAGAATGTTTCTAGTTTCATTTAGAAAAAAAAAAAATCAGATCAAAATCTTTAAAATCTGATTTTTTATGATTTTTAAAAAATAAAAAGTAATTTTTTAACCTAAAAATTTTTTTCCAACTTTGAAAATTTTTTAAATTTTTTTGGTAAAATTTAGAACAAAACGGCCTTTTTAGATTAAAACTAGAATGTTTTTAGTTTCATTTAGAAAAAAAATCAAATCAAAATCTTTAAAATTCGATTTTTTATGATTTTTTAAAAAATAAAAAGTAATTTTTTAACTTAAAAATTTTTTTCCAACTTTGAAAATTTTTTTAATTTTTTTGGTAAAATTTAGAACAAAACGACCTTTTTAGATTAAAACTAGAATGTTTTTAGTTTCATTTAGAAAAAAAATCAGATCAAAATCTTTAAAATTCGATTTTTTATGATTTTTTTTTTAATAAAAAGTAATTTTTTAACCTAAAAAATTTTTTCCAACTTTGAAAATTTTTTTAATTTTTTTGGTAAAATTTAGAACAAAACGGCCTTTTTAGATTAAAACTAGAATGTTTTTAGTTTCATTTAGAAAAAAAATCAGATCAAAATCTTTAAAATTCGATTTTTTATGATTTTTTTTTAAATTATAAAAAGCAATTTTTAAAAAAATTTTTTTGCAACTTTGAAAATTGTTTTAATTTTTTTGACAACATTTAGAATAAAACGATCTTTTTAAATTAAAACTAGAATGTTTTTAGTTTCATTTAGAAAAAAAATCAGATCAAAATCTTTAAAATTCGATTTTTTATGATTTTTTTTTTAATCATAAAAAGTAATTTTTTAACCTAAAAAATTTTTCCAACTTTGAAAATTTTTTTAATTTTTTTGGTAAAATTTAGCACAAAACGGCCTTTTTAGATTAAAACTAGAATGTTTTTAGTTTCATTTAGAAAAAAAATTAGATCAAAATCTTTAAAATTCGATTTTTTATGATTTTTTTTTTAATAAAAAGTAATTTTTTAATCTAAAAATTTTTTTCCAACTTTGAAAATTTTCTTAATTTTTTTGGTAAAATTTAGAACAAAACGGCCTTTTTAGATTAAAACTAGAATGTTTTTAGTTTCATTTAGAAAAAAAATCAGATTAAAATATTTAAAATTCGTTTTTTTATGATTTTTTTAAAAATCATAAATTGTAATTTTCTAACCTGAAAATTTTCTTTCCAACTTTGAAATTTTTTTTAATTTTTTTGGTAAAATTTAGAACAAAACGGCTTTTTTATATTAAAACTAGAATGTTTCTAGTTTTATTTAGAAAAAAAATCAGATCAAAATCTTTAAAATTCGATTTTTTATGATTTTTTAAAAAATAAAAAGTAATTTTTTAATCTAAAAATTTTTTTCCAACTTTGAAAATTTTTTTAATTTTTTTGGTAAAATTTAGAACAAAACGGCCTTTTTAGATTAAAATTAGAATATTTTTACTTTCATTTAGAAAAAAAATCAGATCAAAATCTTTAAAATTCGATTTTTTATGATTTTTTTTTCTTTAATTATAAAAAGTAATTTTTTAAAAAAATTTTTTTCCAACTTTGAAAATTTTTTTAATTTTTTTGGTAAAATTTAGAACAAAACGACCTTTTTAGATTAAAACTAGAATGTTTTTAGTTTCATTTAGAAAAAAATCAGATCAAAATCTTTAAAATTTGATTTTTTATGATTTTTTTTTCTTTAATTATAAAAAGTAATTTTTTAAAAAAATTTTTTTCCAACTTTGAAAATTTTTTTAATTTTTTTGGTAAAATTTAGAACAAAACGGCCTTTTTAGATTAAAACTAGAATGTTTTTAGTTTCATTTAGAAAAAAAATCAGATCAAAATCTTTAAAATTCGATTTTTTATGATTTTTTTTCTTTAATTATAAAAAGTAATTTTTTAAAAAAATTTTTTCCAACTTTGAAAATTTTTTTAATTTTTTTGGTAAAATTTAGAACAAAGCAGCCTTTTTAGATTAAAACTAGAATGTTTTTAGTTTCATTTAAAAAAAAATCAGATCAAAATCTTTAAAATTCGATTTTTTATGATTTTTTTTTAAATCATATAATGTAATTTTCTAATCTAAAAAATTTTTTCCAACTTTGAAAATTTTTTTAATTTTTTTGGTAAAATTTAGAACAGAATGGCCTTTTTATATTAAAACTAGAATGTTTTTAGTTTCATTTAGAAAAAAAATCAGATCAAAATCTTTAAAATTCGATTTTTTATGATTTTTTTTTTAAATTATAAAAAGTAATTTTTTAAAACATTTTTTTCCAACTTTGAAAATTTTTTTAATTTTTTTGATAAAATTTAGAACAAAACGGCCTTTTTAGATTAAAACTAGAATGTTTTTAGTTTCATTTAGAAAAAAAAATCAGATCAAAATCTTTAAAATTCGATTTTTTATGATTTTTTTTTAAATTATAAAAATTAATTTTCTAACCGAAATTCGTGCACACTGTATATTTAAAGTAGAAAGATAGATCTCGAAATTCTAACCGAATACGTTGACAATATCATTTGAAAGGTAGAAAAAAAAATACACTTGTATACCTTGCTCTGAAAAAGTAGGAGCACTTAATGTTTTTCGGGTAGCTGGATGGGTATTTGGGCGAGTAAAAGTTCCCGTAGGACGAGCCGGTCGAGTCCGTGCTGGAGAATTGGTAGTCGCAGGCAGTGCCAGTCACTTTCTGCCCGCTCGTTTTGAACAATCCTGAAAAACGTATTATGAAAAAAAAAAGGATGCAAAAAAGGGGGAAATGCGAAAAGCTGGAAATCGGGACGAGTCGAGACGAGTGGAAACGAGTTGAAACGAGTTGAAATTCGCGCGCTTTTAATCCCCTATGCAAACCGTGAAATCCGCGGGGAAATAACCCTTTGATGGTCTAAAATCCCTACTTTGCACTTACTTACTTTTATTGCCACCTAGTTTCTAAACTTTTATACCAACTAGAAATTCAAATCGGAAAATAACTCTAAATTTTCTTAAATTATCTTTTATATTCAATGAAGATTAAATTTCAATCTTAATCTAGATAAAAAATTAATTTATTTTCGTTTCATCAAAAAGAAATAAATAAATAAAAAAGGTAATAAAAGGATGGTCTCTTAAGAGAAAAGCGCAAAAAATCGATTTCGCGTAGGTTCGGAGAACGCGAGTGCTTCGACCCTCTCTTAACGGGGGCTTTGGCCATTAATCTTACTTCTGTCCATAAATCGAAAGGTGCCGGAGAAACCGGTCGAGTTGCTCTTTTCGCTCCCGGAGTGGAATTCCAAGACTAATCCGGGACCGGAGGAATACAGGATGGTTGGTATATCCACTAGGGTGCCGCATAAAACCGTCTCCCAAGGTGTGTACTCGTTCACTTCGCCACCGTTTAGGTGTAAGAATAGTTTTAGGTAATCACCTCTTATACAACTAAATTAGGACAAATTTATTATTTAAAAAAATATATGAAAAAAAAAATCTTTTTTAACCACTTCGGTACGGCGCTTATCGGCCGCGAAACGTCGTTAAGAACCGGCTTTCATCGTCCGTACGCTAGCACAGCCGTCGACTATAGTCGACGCTCGGCTGTGTGGGGTTATCTGTGGCCCCATATGCTATGTCGACTATAATCGACGTCCGTACCGAAGTGGTTAACCCTTTCGCTACGGCACGGTAGTCCTTTCCGCGAGAGTAGCGCCAATGAACTGAGCACCGCGCTGTGCAGTGTGCATTTAGCGCATCGGTAGTTTTCGATGTTCACATTTACGTTTTTCAGTGGTGGATGCCGGTTATAGTCGGCACCCGTACACACAGCACGTCTCGCGGACACCAACTATAACCGGTATTTGTACTAAAAACGAACTCAAGCCACACCATGCAGAGAAGAATGCAAAAGCGCGGTTCCTCCTCGTAACTTTACCGAATAAGCCCGAGTGGAATATAGTGGAAGGGAGAACCGCTTGATACTCCTGTCCTCCCTTCCACTATATTCCACTCGGGCTTATTCGGTAAAGTTACGAGGAGCAACCGCGTTCTTGTATCCTTCTCTCCATGGTGTGGCTTGAGATCGTCTTATTGTACATACAGTATGCACCCATTTGAAATAAAAAATTAGATTTTTATGTTTTTCAAGTCGCTAAAACCAAATTCGCAATCGAAAGTTTCAAATAAAAAATTGCTGACACAAAATGGGCGATATATATCGTTAATTGTTTGAATTTGTTTGCAATATTGAGTATATCTGGTATCGAGGCCGCGTAAAACGTATGTAAGGTCGGAATTTAAGATTTTTCAAGTAGGATTTCCGGTTAAAAGGAAGAGTGAAGATTTAAAAAATTCTGAGAATGTAATAAAATTATCCGAAAATTTTTCGAAAATATCCGAAAATTTTTTGAAAATATCCGAAAATTTTTTGAGAATATCCGAAAATTTTCGAAATATTACAAAAATGTCTGAAAATATAAAAATTTGCGATAATCTTACAGAAGATCCTGAAAATGTAGCAAAATTATCCGAAAATTTTTCGAATTTTTTTCGAAAATATCCGAAAATTTTTCAAAAATATACGAAAATCTTCCAAAAAAATCTGGAAATATTAAAAAATGTGTGATAATATAAAAATTTGCGATAATCTTACAGAAGATCCTGAAAATGTAGCAAAGTTATCCGAAAAATTTTCGAAAATATCCGAAAATTTCCGAAAATTTTTCAAAAGTATCTGTAAATTTCCCAAAAAATTCTGGAAATATTACAAAAATTTCTGAAAATATAAAAATTTGCGATAATGTTACAGAAGATCCTGAAAATGTAACAAAATTATCCAAAAATTTTATTAAAAAATCAAAAAGTTTTACTAAAGAATCCGAAATTTTTTCTAAAAAAATCCGAAATTTTTTTTAAGAAATCTGAAATTTTTTCTAAAAATCCCGAAGATGTAACAAAAGTTCCTGAAAATTTTACAAAAAATTTTAAATTTTTCAAAAATTGTTCAAAAAAATTCGAAATTTTTTCTAAAAAATCCGAAATTTTTTCTAAGAAATCCGAAATTTTCTTTAAAAAATTCGAAATGTTTCCTAAAAATCCCGAAGATGTAACAAAAGTTCCTGAAAATTTTACAGAAAATTTTGAATTTTTCGAAAATTATTCAAAAAAAAAAACCGAAATTTTTTCTAAAATATCCGAAATTTTCTTTAAAAAATCCGAAATTTTTCCTAAAAATTCCGAAGATGTAACAAAAGTTCCTGAAAATTTTACAGAAAATTTTCAATTTTTCGAAAATTGTTCAAAAAAATTCGAAATTTTTTCTAAAAAATCCGAAATTTTTTCTAAAAAATCCGAAATTTTTTCTAAAAATACCGAAGATGTAACAAAAGTTCCTGAAAATTTTACAGACAATTTTGAATTTTTCGAAAATTGTTCAAAAAAAATCCGAAATTTTTTCTAACAAATCCTAAATTTTTTCTAAAAATCCGAAATTTTTTCTAAAAAATCCGAAATTTCTCCTAAAAATTCCGAAGATGTAACAAGTTCCTGAAAATTTTCACATTTCGAAAATTGTTCAAAAAGATCCGAAAATTTTTCTAAAAAATCCGAAATTTTTTCTAAAAAATCCGAAATTTTTTCTAAAAAATCCGAAATTTTTCCTAAAAATCCGAAATTTTTTCTAAAAATCCGAAATTTTTTTTAAAAAATCCGAAATTTTTCCTAAAAATCCCGAAGATGTAACAAAAGTTCGTGAAAATTGTACAATTGTTCAAAAAAATCCGAAATTTTTTCTAAAAAATCCTAAATTTTTTCTAAAAAATCCGAAATTTTTTCTAAAAAATCCTAAATTTCTTCTAAAAATCCGAAATTTTTTCTAAAAAATCCTAAATCTTTTCTAAAAATCCGAAATTTTTTCTAAAAAATCCTAAATCTTTTCTAAAAATCCGAAATTTTTTCTAAAAAATGCGGAATTTTTTCTAAAAAATCCGATTCTTTTTGAAAAATTCGAATTTTTTTTAAAAATCCGAAATTTTACCTAAAAATCCGAAATTTCTCCTAAAAATCCCGAAGATGTAACAAAAGTTCCTAAAAATTTTACAGAAAATTTTGAATTTTTCGAAAATTATTCAAAAAAAAATCAAAACTTTTTCTAAAAAAATCCGAAATTTTTTCTAAAAATTTCGAAAATGTAAAAGTTCCTGAAAATTTTATAGAAGATTTTGAATTTTTCGAAAATTGTTCAAAAAAATCCCAATTTTTTAAAAAAATCCGAAATTTTTCCTAAAAATCCGAAATGTTTTCTAAAAAGTCCGTTTTTTTCTTAATCCGAAATTTTTTCTAAAAAATCCGAAATCTTTCCTAAAAATCCCGAAGAAGTAACAAAGTTTCCTGAAAATTTTACAGACAATTTTGAATTTTTCGAAAATTTTGAATTTTTCGAAATTTTTTCTAAAAAATCCGAAATTTTTTCTAAAAATCCCGAAAATGTAATAATAGTTCCTGAAAATTTTACAGAAGATTTTGAATTTTTCGAAAATTGTTCAAAAAAATCCGAAATTTTTTCTAAAAAATCCGAATTTTTTTTAAAAATCCGAAATTTTTCCTAAAAATCCGAAATGTTTTCTAAAAATCCCGAAGATGTAACAAAAGTTCCCGAAAATTTTACAGAAAATTTTGAATTTTTCGAAAATTATTCAAAAAAAAACGAAATTTTTTCTAAAAAATCCGAAATTTTTTCTAAAAAATCCAAAATTTTTCCTAAAAATCCCGAAGATGTAACAAAAGTTCCCGAAAATTTTACAGAAAATTTTGAATTTTTCAAAAATTGTTTAAAAAAATCCGAAATTTTTTCTAAAAATCCGAATTTCTTTCTAAAAATTCCGAAGATGTAATAAAAGTTCCTGAAAATTTTACAGAAAATTTTGAATTTTTCGAAAATTGTTCAAAAAAATCCTAAATTTTTTCTAAAAAATCCGAAATTTTTCTAAAAAATCCCAAATTTTTCCTAAAAATTCCGAAGATGTAACAAAAGTTCCTGAAAATTTTACAGAAAATTTTGAATTTTTCGAAAATTATTAAAAAAAATGCGAAATTTTTTCTAAAAAATCCGAAATTTTTTCTAAAAATCCGAAATTTTTCCTGAAAATCCGAAATTTTTTCTAAAAAATTCGAAATTTTTCCTAAAAATCCCGAAGATGTAACAAAAGTTCCTGAAAATTTTAAAGAAAATTTTGAATTTTTCGAAAATTGTTCAAAAAAAACCGAAATTTTTTCTAAAAAATCCGAAATTTTTTCTAAAAAATCTCAAATTTTTTAGAAAAATCCCGAAGATGTAACAAAAGTTCCTGAAAATTTCACAGAAAATTTTGAATTTTTCGAAAATTATTCAAAAAAATCCGAAATTTTTTCTAAAAAATCTGGAATTTTTCCTAAAAATCCGAAATTTTTTCTAAAAATTCCGAAATTTTTTCTAAAAAATCCGAAATTTTTCCTAAAAATCCCGAAGATGTAATAAAAGTTCCTGAAAATTTTACAGACAATTTTGAATTTTTCGAAAATTGTTCAAAAGAAATCCGAAATTTTTTCTAAAAATCCGAAATTTTTCCTAAAAATCCGAAATTTTTTCTAAAAAATCTGAATTTTTTTCTAAAAATACTGAAGATGTAACAAAAGTTCCTGAAAATTTTACAAAAAATTTTGAATTTTTCAAAAATTGTTCAAAAAAATCCTAAATTTTTTCTAAAAAATCCGAAATTTTTGCTAAAAATCCGAATTTTTTTCTAAAAATACTGAAGATGTAACAAAAGTTCCTGAAAATTTTACAAAAAATTTTGAATTTTTCAAAAATTGTTCAAAAAAATCCTAAATTTTTTCTAAAAAATCCGAAATTTTTCCTAAAAATCCGAAATTTTTTCTAAAAAATCCGAAATTTTTCCTAAAAATCCCGAAGATGTAACAAAAGTTCCTGAAAATTTTACGGAAAATTTTGAATTTTTCGAAAATTATTCAAAAAAAAACCGAAATTTTTTCTAAAAAATCCGAAACATTTTCTAAAAAATCCGAAATTTTTCCTAAAAATCCGAAACATTTTCTAAAAAATCCGAAATTTTTTCTAAAAAAATCCGAAATTTTTCCTAAAAATCCTGAAGATGTAACAAAAGTTCCTGAAAATTTTACAGAAAATTTTGAATTTTTCGAAAATTATTAAAAAAAAAACAGAAATTTTTTCTAAAAAATCCGAAGTTTCTCCTAAAAATTCCGAAGATGTAACAAGTTCCTGAAAATTTTCACTTTTTCGAAAATTGTTCAAAAAGATCCGAAAATTTTTCTAAAAAATCCGAAATTTTTTCTAAAAAATCCGAAATTTTTTCTAAAGAATCCGAATTTTTTCTAAAAAATCCGAAATTTTTTCTAAAAAATCCGAAATTTTTCCTAAAAATTCCGAACATGTAACAAGTTCTTAAAGATTTTACAGAAAATTTTGAATTTTTCGAAAATTGTTCAAAAAAATCCGAGATTTTTTCTAAAAAATCCGAGTTTTTTTTAAAAATCCGAAATTTTTCCTAAAAATCTGAAATTTTTTCTAAAAATCCCGAAGATGTAACAAAAGTTCTTGAAAATTTTGAATTTTTCGAAAATTGTTCAAAAAAATCCGAAATTTTTTCTAAAAACTCCGAAATTTTTTTTTTTAAATCCGAAATTTTTTTCTAAAAAATCGTAATAAGATCGTCTTATAGCACACACAGCACTTCGCACGGCCGCCGACTATAGTCGGTGTCCGTAGCCAAAGGGTTAACAAGAAATTTTTTTTAACAAAAAAAATTTTTTAATAAAAAAATTTTTTTTTAATAAGTAAAATTATTTCTTACTCGTTACTTCGTTTTTGAACGTCGAAATCGAGAAAAATAATCTGAATGATTTCGTTCGGACGTCCGATAAAAGTATAGAGGACGCAGTCGATGTCTGTGGCGTAGTGTTTGGGAAAATCCGGGCTGGTGAACGTTCCCATTTCCTTCCCGTGGGTAGTGGAGTACACGAGGCATTCGCATCCTGAAAACGAGAGACGGTTTTTCTATATTTCACGGGGAATTTCCGACTCGAAAAAAAAAGAAAAAACGGGCAAAAACGAGGATTTGCGAGGTACTTACCCGGGTGTACGGCTTTTCCGACTATCATAAACTGCATCCATACAACCACACCTATTACAATCACCTGAAAACAAAAAATAAAATAAAGTATTACGTTCATATAAAATAAAATAAGTATTTCATAGACAATTACGAATAAATTTACCGTTTTATTTTAATATGAGACTTAATAGTGTGTAAAAACGGTTTTTAATGGATTAATTAGTGAACGTGTAAAGTAATTAAAGTGCTTTTGAAAGGGAAAGAACGAGCATAGATAAAAAATAAACCCCTTCTTTTAAAAATAGACTTTTGCCTCACCTTTTACAATGAAATATTGAAATAAATATCATATTAATGTTCCATTTTAATTTAGTTTTAATAATTTTATTTGAAACGTCCACCTCCCTTGAAAGTAAAAAGTTTTTACATTTCCCCATAGAGCAGTTTTCCAGTAAAACAAATTGTAGACAGCTTCCAATAAATATCCAATTTTATCGTGCAAATTACATTTACCGACCGAAACCAAATAAAAAATAAATCACATCTCACCCATATTAATGTATTTTTAAATTAAATAATAATACCGGATTAATTTTGAAATATCGATATAAAGTAATAAAAATAAATTATTCCGCGCGGCCGTTTATTTGAAAGCAGCGCTTTAAACCAAGTTGTACGTCGCGTTTCGACCCGAAAATCCGCGTAATCCGTACGCGTGCAAAACAAATTCGAACGACCGTCTTAATACCGGATTAATTTTGAAATTTATTAAATATTCTTAAAATTTATTAAAAATCCTTTAATTTGAGTACAAACACGACCTATCTACGATTAAAAATAAAAAAGTTAGGTTAATTTTTTAATTTTCAAGATGGCGGTTTAAAAAAATTAAAGTTTTTATTAAAAATTCTTAAAGCTGATCAAAAATCCTTTAATTTGATACCAAACACGACTATATTCGGATAAAAAATAAAAAAGTTAGGTTAGTTTAAAAAAATTCAAAATGGCCGACTTCCGGTTGTCATTAAAAGTACAACTTTTTTATTTTTGATCGTAGATATATCGTGTTTGTACTCAAATTAAAGAAAATTTAATTTCCTATCGATTTTTAATAAAAAAATCGTTCTAAAATTATTTTTGACATTTTTTTTTAAATTTTTAACTTTTTTGAAATTTTTATCTTTTTTTGAAATTTTTTAAAATTTTTGTCTTTTTTAAAAATTTCTTTTTTTTTTTAAATTTCTTCAAGTTTTAATAGTTCCTTGAAAATTTTGATATTTTCAAAAATTTTAATTTTTTGAAAATTTTTAATTTTTTTTGAAAATGTGGTTTTTTTTTGAAGAATTAAAATTTTTTATTAAAAATTCTTAAAGCTGACTAAAAATCCTTTAATTTGATACCAAACACGACTATATTCGGATAAAAAATAAAAAAGTTAGGTTAGTTTTAAAAAATCCAAGATGGCCGATTTCCGGTTGTCATTTAAATAAAAAATTTCGATAACTTTTTTATTTTTGATCGTAGATATGTCGTGTTTGTACTCAAATTAAAGGAAATTTAATTTTCTATCGATTTTTAATAAAAATTTTGTTATAAAATCATTTTTGACACTTTTTTTTTAATTTTTAACATTTTTTTGAAATGTTTTTAATGTTTTTTTGCATCTCACCGAAACGTCAAAGTTATTTGACCGTAGATTTTCCTTTCTTGCATCGATATAAAGTAATAAAAATAAATTATTCCGCGCGGCCGTTTATTTGAAAGCAGCAGCGTTTTTAAACCAAGTTGTGCGTCGCGTTTCGACTCGAAAATCCGCGTAATCGGTAGGTACGCGTGCAAAACAAATTCGAATGACCGCCCCCTAAAACCGGATTAAAATGGAAATGTACTGTAAACGGTAAAAGTTGAGAATCGGAACTCGTCCGAATATGAGCGTTTCGTTCCGGATTTATCCGTAAGCTTCCCCGCATTAAAACCTTAATTAATCGACGGCCGGAATTATTTGCGTCATAAACGCACGTTTTCAACGATAACGACTCGCAAACAATACAAGCCCGGGATTCGATTGACTGAATAACCCGGGCGCATAATAACGGGTGCGAAATCCCTTCGGAAAAAAAGGGGCCAGCGATAGTGATAGTTGGGAGAACTCCCTTTTGTGTCGACGTATCGATTCATACGACAATAGAACTACATGGTTTTTTTTGTTGATTTTTCAATTTCGAGTCGAATGTTTCAGTATGATACTCGAGCGTTTGAAGCTTTTCGAACTTTTTTTTTGTTAGGACTAGTTTAGTTTTATTTTTAGTATTTTTCTAAAAAAATTAATTGTTTTTGGTGGAATTGATCAACATTTTGATAACTTTGGTGGAAGCTTTACGAATTTAGTAAGATTTTGGTGGAATTAAAAAAAAAAATTTGTAAATTTTTGGTGGAATTTTTACAAATTTTGTGTTTTTTGGTGGAATTTTTAAAAAATTCATTATTTTTAAAATTATTAAAAATTTTAGTAACTTTGGTGGAATTTTTATGAATTTACTAAGTTTTTGATGGAATTTTCAAGGTTTTAATTAATTTTTAGTGAAATTGTTTCTAATTTGATTGATTTTAAATAGAATTTTAAAAGAATTTGGACATTTTGGTGGAATTTTTAAAAAATTTGATGTTTTTAGTAGAATTGTTAAAAATATTGATGACTTGGTAAGTTCTTGGTGGAATTTTTAAAAACTTGGACAATTTCGATGTAATTTCTAGGATTTTTCTAAGTTTTTGGTAGAATAAAAAAATTCAGTAAGTTTTGGGTGTAGTTGTTAAATATTTTAATAGCTTTCGTGGAACTTTTGCGAATTTTATTCATTTCTGGTGGAATTTAAAAAGAATTCAATGTTTTTGGTAAAATTCTTATGAATTTAGTAAATTTTTGATGGAATTTTTACAAACTGTATTAATTTCTGGTGGAATTTTTATAAAATTCAGTATGTTTTTGGTGGAATTATCAAAAATTTTGATAACATTGGTGGAATTTTTACAAATTATATTAATTTTAGGTGGAATATTTATAAAATTCAGTATGTTCTTGGTGGAATTATCAAAGATTTTGATAACATTAGTGAAATTTTTGCGAATTTTTACGAATTTAGTAAGTTTTTAGTGAAATTTTTCCAAATTATTAATTTCTTGGTGGAATTTTTATAAAATTCAGTACGTTTTTGGTGGAATTGTTAAAAATGTTGGTAACTTTGGTGGAATTTTTATTAACTTTAATCATTTTTGGTGAAATTGTTAAAAATATTGGTAATTTTAGTAGAATTTTTATGAATTTGGTAAGTTTTTGGTGGAATTTTTACAAATTGTATTAATTTCTGGTGGAATTTTTATAAAATTCAGTATGTTTTTGGTGGAATTATCAAGAATTTTGATAACATTGGTGGAATTTTTGCGAATTTTATTAATTTCTTGTGAAATAAAATAAATCAGTGTTTTTGATAAAATTCTTATGAATTTAGTAAGTTTTTGGTGGAATTTTTACAAATTGTATTAATTTTTGGTGGAATTTTTATAAAATTCAGTATGTTTTTGGTGGAATTATCAAAAATTTTGATAACATTGGTGGAATTTTTGCCAATTTTATACATTTTTGATGATTTTTTTTTAAATTCATTGTTTTTTTATAGAATTTTTACGAATTTAGTAAGTTTTTAATGAAATTTTTCCAATTTTATTAATTTTTTGGTGGAATTTTTATAAAATTCAGTATGTTTTTGGTGGAATTATGAAAAATTTTAAAAACATTGGTGGAATTTTTGCGAAGGGTAAATCCAAGAATCTGGAAAACTCTCAGATCAGTCTAATTTTTCGTATATACCTACAAAAGCATGTATAAAACACCTACAAATAAAAATAAATGCGCGCAAATGTTATTTACTTACTGAAAATTTATTAAGAAAGTCGGCATTATTAGCACTATTTACGACATTACTTCCACATTCAGCCAACAGATGGCGCTATGAGCGTCTCCATGTCAGTCAATAGGAATGAATATCCGCTCATATACGTTTAAATTTTAATTTAATCGCCTTTTTTTAAGAGATAAAAACTCTCATTAACCTACCCGCTTCAATTCCAGAGTGTTGGATTTTTCTAGTTTACTAAATATGATAACATAGCTCTCATCAATCTATCCGGTTCATTTCCAGAGTGTTGTATTTTTCTAGTTTACTAAATATTATAACAAACTTCTTATCAACCTCCCCGGTTCATTTCCAGAGTGTTGTATTTTTCTAGTTTACTAAATATGAACTAAGATGAAGAATGCGATACCGATGATGAGATATCTTTATCGGACGACCGACTTTTGACTTATTAACTGTTTGAAATCATATTAATGTGTTGGGGTTGGGTTAGTAGGGGTTGAGTTAGTAGGGGTTGGGTTAGTAGGGGTTGAGTTAGTGGGGGTTGAGTTAGTGGGTGTTGGGTTGGGTTAGGGTTACATCCCTATGATTTAGAGGTGGTTTTTTAGTGGGTGAGAGCCCCACACTCTGGTGTTGAACCGGGTAGGCTGTTAGAGCTTTTTCCTCCTCTATAAAAAAAAAAAAAAAAAAACAGGACATTCTCTTTTCAAAGACACTGCGCCGCACCCACCGTCATCTGTTGGTAAAACATGAAACTTTACTCTAATAACACACAAAACATACCCACCTTCTTTATTATTTTTCGGTAAGTAAAATACGTTTGCGCACTTTCTTTCTATTTTTTACGTGTTTTACACATGCTTTTGTACTTATATTTAAAATTTCGCGAAAATCTGAGTGTTTTCCACATTCTTGGAAAATTCCTTTGCGAATTTTATTCATTTTTGATGGAATTTTTTAAAAATTCAGTGTTTTTAATGGAATTTTTACGAATTTAGTAAGTTTTTAGTGAAATTTTTGCAATTTTATTAATTTTTTGGTGGAATTTTTATAAAATTCAGTATGTTTTTGATGAAATTGTTAAAAAAGTTAGTAACTTTGGTGGAATTTTTATTAACTTTAATCATTTTTGATGGAATTGTTAAAAATATTGGTAATTTTAATAGAATTTTTATGAATTTGGTAAGTTTTTGGTGGTATTTTTTAAAAATCAGTAAGATTTTGGTAGAATTATTCAACATTTTTGTAGCTTTGGTGGAAAATTGAAAAAAATTAGTATGTTTTCGGTGAAATTGTTAAAAATGTTGGTAACTTTGGTGGAATTTTTAAAAACTTTAATCATTTTTGGTGAAATTGTTAAAAATATTGGTAAGTTTGGTGGAATTTTTAAAAACTTGGATAATTTCGGTGTAATTTTTAGGATTTTTCTAAGTTTTTGGTAGAATGAAAAAAAATTCAGTAAGTTTTGGATGTAGTTCTTAAATATTTTAATAGCTTTGATGGAATTTCTGCGAATTTTATTCATTTCTGGTGGAATTTAAAAAAAAAATCAGTGTTTTTGGTAAAATTCTTATGAATTTAGTAAATTTTTGGTGGAATTTTTATAAAATTCAGTATGTTTTTGGTGGAATTATCAAAAATTTTGATAACTGATGGAATTTTTGCGAGTTTTATTCATTTTTGATGAAATTTTTTAAAAATTCAGTGTTTTCTTATGGAATTTTTACGAATTTAGTAAGTTTTAGTGAAATTTTTCCAATGTTATTAATTTTTTGGTGGAATTTTTATAAAATTTAGTATGTTTTTGGTGGAATTATCAAAAATTTTGATAACATTGGTGGAATTTTTGCAAATTTTATTCATTTTTGATGGAATTTTTTAAAAATTCAGTGTTTTTTATGGAATTTTTACGAATTTAGTAAGTTTTTAGTGAATTTTTTCCAATTTTATTAATTTTTTGGTGGAATTTTTATAAAATTCAGTATGTTTTTGATGGAATTGTTAAAAAAGTTGGTAACTTTGGTGGAATTTTTATTAACTTTAATCATTTTTGGTGGAATTGTTAAAAATATTGGTAATTTTAGTAGAATTTTTATGAATTTGGTAAATTTTTGGTGGTATTTTTTAAAAATCAGTAAGTTTTTGGTGGAATTATTCAACATTTTTGTAGCTTGGGTGGAAAATTGAAAAAATTTAGTACGTTTATGGTGGAATTGTTGAAAATGTTGGTAACTTTGGTGGAATTTTTAAAAACTTGGACCATTTCGGTGTAATTTTTAGGATTTTTCTAAATTTTTGGTAGAATAGAAAAAAAATTCAGTAAGTTTTGGATGTAGTTGTTAAATATTTTAATAGTTTTGATGGAACTTTTGCGAATTTGATTCATTTCTGGTGGAATTTTAAAAAAATTTAGTATTTTTGGTAAAATTCTTATGAATTTAGTAAGTTTTTGGTGGAATTTTTACAAATTGTATTAATTTTTGGTGAAATTTTAAAAGAATTCAGTATGTTTTTGGTGGAATTATCAAAAATTTTGATCTTTGGTGGAATTTTTGCGAATTTTATTAATTTTTATGGAAATTTTAAAAAATTCAATGTTTTTTATGGAATTTTTACGAATTTAGTAAGTTTTTAGTGAAATTTTTACAATTTTATTAATTTTTTAGTGGAATTTTTATAAAATTCAGTATGTTTTTGATGGAATTGTTAAAAAAGTTGATAATTTTGGTGGAATTTTTATTAACTTTAATCATTTTTGGTGGAATTGTTAAAAATATTGGTAATTTTAGTAGAATTCTTATGAATTTGGTAAGTTTTAGGTGGTATTTTTTAAAAATCAGTAAGTTTTTGGTGGAATTATTCAACAGTTTTGTAGCTTTGGTGGAAAATTGAAAAAATTTAGTACGTTTTTGGTGGAATTGTTAAAAATGCTGGTAACTTTGGTGGAATCTTTACAAATATAGTAAGTTTTTTTAATTTTTAGCAATTTTATTGATTTTGGGTGGAATTTTTAAAAAATTCAGTAAGTTTTTAGTAGAATTGTCCCCAAATTTAATAATTTTTAGTGAAATTATATTCAATTTAACTAACTTTTGTGGAATTTTTATTATTACTTTTTTATTTTTGTGGCATTTTTAAGAATCTAATCAATTCTTGACGAAATTAATCTTTATTTTAGTATATTTTTTAAAAATTCAGTTTTTGGTGGAATTGTTAAAAATTGCTTTGGTGGAATTTTTGCAAATTTTATAAGTTTTTGGTGGAATTATTAAAAATTTTAGTAACTTTAAATTTTTACAAATTTACTTAAATTTTTGGTCATATTTTCAAGAAGTTAATTAGTTTTTAGTAAAATTTATTCGAATTTTTGCTCTGCATAAATTAAATATTTGATGATTATTAATAAACCGATCGTTTTGACATTTCATGTGGCATTAGCGTGGTTAGAATAATAAATAACGTTTATGAAAATTGAACCAACTGTTTTATCGGCCCAAATCGAAAATGACGGAAAACGGGGACTTCGTTTAGGGCTTAAATCGGCCGTTTCGGGTCCAAAGGAGCCCCAATTCGCATGTAAAGTTACGTTATAAAGCTGTTCAGAAGGTTAGCCGAAAACAGTGTTACGAAGTCGGTGGCTTTTTGGGCAAGAATCGCATTCGAAAATTGATGAAAATGACAGACGGATCTCGGTCGACAAACGATCGGGCGTTTTAGTTTCAATTAGGGCCACTTTTTTTTTCAATTGATTTTCGGGGCCGTTTTTCCGAAATGGGCCACGGACCCTCTCAAAATAAAACCGTTTGTTCGCCCGGAAAATTCTTTTCAAAAAAACTATTAAGAAAAGAGCTGGGCGCCTGTGGCGCACTCTTTTAAAGAGGCGCTGCTTGTTTACTACTTTAATAATTATAATACTTCCTATATGCTTCTCTGTTGCACGCATTATTATCCTATAACCGCAACTTAAATTTCCAGATCTTTATATCCGTCTTTCTAGTCTTTTAGTTTTTTCTCTTTTTTTTTTAATTTCATTATTTATACAATCTTTTTTCTTCCTATTAAATTTCTAATATAGATTCGGACGTATTTTAAGATTGGGTAAAATCTCGAATATCGTCACCTTAAGTCCGAATAAGTTCGGGAAAGGTTGTCAAAAAAATTCGGTTCGCATTTGCGTCGAAACGAGCGACGAAAAGCGACATTTTTATCCACTTTTCGCGCCGAGTGTCTGCTTTAAAATGCATGGAACGCGTCCCAAGGTGTCGCCGGAGATCCACTCGACGTTTTGACGGAGCGTGCGTCAATAATTTATGCTATCCATTTCCATTTCTCGTTTATTTTCACTCTCTCAATCGCAAAAAAAATCCACCGACTAATTACACATAATATCTGATTTTTAAAAATCAAACGAAATCAAAACAGAAAAATTAAAATTGATATCTTACCTCCATTAGACTATCTCGTTCTATTACATCTCCTCATTCCTACGTTCCTATTTCTTCCCCAATCATTTTCTAATTTTCTTCCTGCAAAAAAGAAAGAAAAATAAATAAATAAAGATTTCTTATTTATAATCCGATTTGAATAAAAATGAATTTGTAATATGATGGTAGATGGTATCAAAAGGTGAAGATGGATCGGTATTTATAAGAAGGGCGACGCCCCCGAAAGTTTAATGCTTCGTCGACGGCCGGCGAAACTCATCTTTAAAGGGCGAAATTTATAAATGGCAAAGTTGGGCGAGGACGGCTTTATAGAAATTTCCGTCATAAATCGTCTCTTCGCGTCGATATCGCGCGATAGATCACGTAGATGTATCTGTTAACCGTTCGGGACGTCAAATTTAATTAACGGTGTTTGCACGTTTATGCTAATTTATTCCCACAACGTAAACCATGATTAGAAACACCCCTGCAATCAATATCCATCGAATAAAACCATGCAAACCAACTAATACAAGTGTTTGTCATTTAACTCTTTGTACAGGGTGAACAAATAAAAATGAGTGCTGTATATATTCGCAATTTCTAAAAAAATTGGGAGAACGCCACCTAGCGGCAACATGTGAAATAACAATCACCACCAAAACGGTAGGATTTATTCTCCAAGAATAACTTGTTCCAACGACACCAAGTTTATTAAAATCCATTCAGCCATTTTAAAATTATAGGCATTTATTTATAAGCACCTTCGAACGCCTCCCACCACTTTATTTTTAGAGATTCAAAAAAAAGTTTTTAATAAAAAATATGGATATTTAACCCTACTTTAAAATGCATATATTTTTATTACCTTAATATATTGAAATTTCGAAAAAATTTACATTTTTTAATTTAAGATGGCTATTACTCCCCCTAGCGGATATCTTAGAAACTTGAAAATAATTTCCAGCATTTTTTCTTGGCCACTTTGGTTATTAAATTTTTTACCGGAAGTCTCTACGATGAATAGTTTCTGAGATACAGCACTCTGCATTCTTATTATTACACAGGGTGTCAAATAAAAAACTTCAAAAGCTAAATCTCGATCATTTCTATTCGCTTTTTGGTGGAATAAAATCGCTAGTGGTTTTAATTGATGATGTATTTCTTGATTTTATATCAATTGAACGACTTCAAACTTTTTCGGGAATTTTTAAAAAAATTTCGGAAATTTTTGAAAAATTATCTGAAATATTTTGATTATTTTGTGGAATTTTTTGAATATTATCTGGAATTTTTGGAATATTTTCTGGAATTTTTTGAATATTTTCTGGAATTTTTGGAATATTTTCCGATTTTTTGGGATATTTTTGGAAAATTTTGAAGCATTTTCTGGTATTTTTGTAACATTTTTGGATGTTTTTTTATGATTTTTGGGAATTTTTGTAAAATTTTCGGATTTTTTTGAACAATTTTCGAAAAATTGAAAATTTTCTGTAAAATTTTCAGGAACTTTTGTTACATCTTCGGGATTTTTAGGAAAAATTTGGGATTTTTTAGAAAAAATTTCGGATTTTTTAGAAAAAATATTGGATTTTTTTGAACAATTTTCGAAAAAATCAAAATTTTCTGTAAAATTTTTAGGAACTTTTGTTACATCTTCGGAATTTCTAGGAAAAATTTCGGATTTTTTAGAAAAATTTTCGGATTTTTTTGAACAATTTTCGAAAAATTGAAAGTTTTCTGTAAAATTTTCAGGAACTTTTGTTACATCTTCGGGATTTTTAGGAAAAATTTGGGATTTTCTAGAAAAAAATCGGATTTTTTAGAAAAAATTTCGGATTTTTTAGAAAAATTTTCGGATTTTTTAGAAAAATTTTCGGATTTTTTTGAACAATTTTCGAAAAATTCAAAATTTTCAGGAACTTTTGTTACATCTTCGGAATTTTTAGGAAAAGCTTCGGATTTTTTAGAAAAAATTTCGGATTTTTTAGAAAAAAATTCGGATTTTTTAGAAGAAATTTCGGATTTTTAAAAAAATTTTGGATTTTTTTGAACAATTTTCGAAAAATTCAAAATTTTCTGTAAAATTTTCAGGAACTTTTGTTACATCTTCGGGATTTTTAGGAAAAATTTCGGATTTTTTAGAAAAAATTTCGGATTTTTTAGAAAAATTTTCGGATTTTTTTGAAAGAATTTCGGTTTGTTTAGAAAAAAATTCGGAATTTTTAGGAAAAATTTCGGATTTTTTTAGAAAAAAATTCGGATTTTTTAGAAAAATTTTCGGATTTTTTAGAGAAAATTTCCGATTTTTTTGAACAATTTTCGAAAAATTGAAAATTTTCTGTAAAATTTTCAGGAACTTTTGTTACATCTTCGGGATTTTTAGGAAAGATTTCGGATTTTTTAGAAAAAATTTCGGATTTTTTAGAAAAAAATTCGGATTTTTTAGAAAAATTTTCGGATTTTTTTGAACAATTTTCGAAAAAATCAAAATTTTCTGTAAAATTTTTAGGAACTTTTGTTACATCTTCGGAATTTCTAGGAAAAAATTCGGATTTTTTAGAAAAAAATTCGGATTTTTTAGAAAAATTTTCGGATTTTTTAGAAAAAATTTCCGATTTTTTTGAACAATTTTCGAAAAATTGAAAATTTTCAGGAACTTTTGTTACATCTTCGGGATTTTTAGGAAGAATTTCGAATTTTTTAGAAAAAAATTCGGATTTTTTAGAAAAAATTAAGGATTTTTTAGAAAAAATTTCGGATTTTTTAGAAAAATATTCGGATTTTTGGAAAAAAATTCGGATTTTTTAGAAAAAAATTCGGATTTTTTTGAACAATTTTCGAAAAATTCAAAATTTTCTGTAAAATTTTCAGGAACTTTTGTTACATCTTCGGAATTTCTAGGAAAAATTTCGGATTTTTTAGCAAAAAAATCGGATTTTTTAGAAAAAAGATCGGATTTTTTAGAAAAAAATTCGGATTTTTTAGAAAAAATTTCGGATTTTTTAGAAAAAAATTCGGATTTTTTAAAAACAATTTCGGATTTTTTAGAAAAATTTTCGGATTTTTTTGAACGATTTTCGAAAAATTCAAAATTTTCTGTAAAATTTTCAGGAACTTTTGTTACATCTTCGGAATTTCTAGGAAAAATTTCGGAATTTTTAGAAAAATTTTCGGATTTTTTAGTAAAACTTTCTGATTTTTTAGTAAAGTTTTCGGATAATTTTGTTACATTATCAGGATCTTCTGTAAGATTATTGCAAATTTTTATATTTTCAGACATTTTTCTAATATTTCCAGATTTTTTTTGGAAAATTTTCGGATTTTTTCAAAAAAATTTCGGATTTTTTAGAAAAATTTTCGGATTTTTTTGAACAATTTTCGAAAAAATCAAAATTTTCTGTAAAATTTTTAGGAACTTTTGTTACATCTTCGGAATTTTTAGGAAAAATTTCGGATTTTTTAGAAAGAATTTCGGATTTTTTTGAAAAAATTTCGGATTTTTTAGAAAAATTTTCGGATTTTTTTGAACAATTTTCGAAAAATTCAAAATTTTCTGTAAAACTTTCAGGAACTGTTGTTACATCTTCGGAATTTTTAGGAAAAATTTCGGATTTCTTAGAAAAAATTTCGGATTTTTTAGAAAAAATTTCGAATTTTTTTGAAAAAATTTCGGATTTTTTAGAAAAAAATTTCGGATATTTTCAAAAAAATTTCGGATTTTTTAGAAAAATTTTCGGATTTAAAAAGAAAAAATTTCGGATTTTTTAGAAAAAAGTTTCGGATTTTTTGAACAATTTTCGAAAAATTCAAAATTTTCTATAAAATTTTCAGGAACTTTTGTTACATCTTCGGAATTTTTAGGAAAAATTTCGGATTTTTTAGAAAAAAAATTTGGATTTTTTAGAAAAAATTTCGAATTTTTTTGAAAAAATTTCGGATTTTTTAGAAAAAAATTTCGGATATTTTCAAAAAAATTTCGGATTTTTTAGAAAAATTTTCGGATTTTTTTGAACAATTTTCGAAAAAATTCAAAATCTTCTGTAAAATTTTCAGAAACTTTTGTTACATCTTCGAAATTTTTAAGAAAAATTTCGGATTTTTTAGAAAAATAATTCGGATTTTTTAGAAAAAATTTCAGATTTTTTTGGAAAATTTTCGGATATTTTCAAAAAACATTTCGGATATTTTTGAAAAATTTTCGAATATTTTTGAATGGGTGCACACTGTATGTACAATAAGGCGATCTCAAGCCACACCATGAAGAGAAGGATGCTAGAGCGCGGTTCCTTACCGAGCAGTCTCGATTAGAATACAGTAGAAGGGAGGACCGGAGTATCAACCGATCTTCACTAACGCAAAGGTCTTCAGGCAAAAACGCTATCTGGAACAGGCCCACCGCACTTCGCTACATTAACTTTTCGGTTGATATTCCGATCCTCCCTTCTACTGTATTCTAGTCGGGACTACTCGGTAAGGAATCGCGCTCTTCCGTCTCTCCATGGTGTAGTTTGAGATCGTCTTATTATACCATTATAACAAATGATATTTTATCCTTTTAAAGAGAACAAAATCCTTAATTACAAAGATTGAATGCGTAACAAACACTAAATTAAACGTTAGATTCATTGCGTGAGATCTTCCCCATCAATCATAACCACTCGGCGCATCTACCTGGACTGGAAATTACCGCCCAATTGCTACTCCCGCATTCTCCGCCCAATTACCTCGCAATTCTGCTTCAGATTTGAGTTTAATTAGGTGACAGCTCCCGACAGATGATAAATCATTTCGCGCAAAGCGACCGCAATTTCTCACAAACACAAAGAATAAAATAAAAATAGAATAAAATAAAAATAAAATACAATAAAAATAAAATAAAAAATAAAAATCTCATGTATTTCATAACAAGCCTTCTAAAGTTAGACAATCGGTGAAAGTGTTAAACTGAAATATTTAGTATTCCGTTCGCATAGGAAACGAGACGATCGGATGCATAAGGAATTTAATTTTCCGGAACGAAAACCGCTATATTAAGTTCTAGTTCGGAGGCGAGTCTTACAATTAGATGACAGTAGACAGAGGAAGTCGGTTTACTACCGTCGGTTGCTACAATCTCTCAAGAAGAACCCTTGACTCAATTTCCCAAGGAAAGGTCAATTGTTGGACCGGCGAGGTCGTCGGGAATCTTTATATAAAGTGGAAGTGTGCGGCCGACTTTTGATATTTAAGTGTTGCAAGACATAGAAGAAAGTTGAAACTTGTATTTTTTTTAAATCCAGTGATTTATTTAAAAAAATGTAAGTATTTATTTTATATTAGCATTTCTAAATCGCAATTTTAAATAATTTATATTTGTTACACGCGATCCAGTAATTTTCCAGAAAAAAAAAAAATCGGTTCGATTGTTAATCTTAATTTGTCTCAATTTTATGAAAATCAATCAAATTTCTTTAAAATTCGACTTAGTTCGTCTTATTTTCTTTTAAATTCGCCCAAATTTGTTTAAAAATCATCATTTGCCTTAATTTTATAAAATTTGTCATAATTCGTCTTGATTTTATAAAACTTGTTCAAATTTTGTCAAAATTCGTCATAATTCGTCTTGATTTTATAAAATTTATTCAAAATTCGTCTTGATTTTATAAAATTTATTCAAAATTCGTCAAAATTCGTCTTGATTTTATAAAATTTATTCAAAATTCGTCAAAATTCGTCTTGATTTTATAAAATTTATTCAAAATTCGTCAAAATTCGTCCTGATTTTATAAAATTTGTTCAAATTTTATCAAAATTGGTCATAATTCGTCTTGATTTTATAAAATTTGTACAAATTTAGTCAAAATTCGTCTTGATTCTATAAAATTTGTTCAAATTTTGTCAAAATTCGTCATAATTCGTCTTGATTTTATAAAATTTGTTCAAATTTTGTCAAAATTCGTCTTGATTTAATAAAATTTGTTCAAATTTTGTCAAAATTCGTCATAATTCGTCTTGATTTTATAAAATTTGTTCAAATTTTGTCAAAATTCGTCATAATTCGTCTTGATTTTATAAAATTTGTTCAAATTTTGTCAAAATTCGTCTCGATTTTATAAAATTTGTTCAAATTTTGTCAAAATTCGTCATAATTCGTCTTGATTTTATAAAATTTGTTCAAATTTTGTCAAAATTCGTCTTAATTTTATAAAATTTGTTCAAATTTTATCAAAATTCGTCATAATTCGTCCTGATTTTATAAAATTTGTTCAAATTTTGTCAAACTTCGTCTTGATTTTATAAAATTTGTTCAAATTTTATCAAAATTCGTCATAATTCGTCTTGATTTTATAGAATTTGTTCAAATTTTGTCAAAATTCGTAATAATTCGTCTTGATTTTATAAAATTTGTTCAAATTTTGTCAAAATTCGTCTCGATTTTATAAAATTTGTTCAAATTTTGTCAAAATTCGTCATAATTCGTCTTGATTTTATAAAATTTGTTCAAATTTTGTCAAAATTCGTCTTAATTTTATAAAATTTGTTCAAATCTTGTCAAAATTCGTCATAATTCGTCTTGATTTTATAAAATTTGTTCAAATCTTGTCAAAAGTCGTCATAATTCGTCTTGATTTTATAAAATTTGTTCAAAATTCGTCACAATTCGTCTTGATCTTATAAAATTTATTCAAAATTGGTCATAATTCGTCTTGATCTTATAAAATTTGTTCAAATTTGGTCAAAATTCGTCATAATTCGTCTTGATTTTATAAAATTTGTTCAAATTTTGTCAAAATTCGTCTTGATTTTATGAAATTTGAACAAATTTTGTCAAAATTCGTCATTATTCGTCTTGATTTTTAAAATTTGTTCAAATTTTGTCAAAATTCGTCTTGATTTTATAAAATTTGTTCAAATTTTGTCAAACTTCGTCATAATTCGTCTTGGTTTTATAAAATTTGTTCAAATTTTGTCAAAAATCGTCATAATTCGTCTTGATTTTATAAAATTTGTCCAAATTTTTTAATAATTCGTCTTGATTTTATAACATTTTTTAAAATTGTTTAAAAATTCGTCTTAATTTTATAAAATTTATTAAATTTTTTTAAAAATTCTTCATAATTTTACAAAATTCGTCCAAATTACTTAAAAATTCGTCTTATTTTTTTAAAATTCGCCTAAATTTGATTAAAAATCATCATCATTTGCCTTAATTTTATAAAATTCATCATAATTCGTCTTGATTTTATAAAATTCGTATAAATTTTTAAAAAATTCGTCCAAATTCGTTAAAAATTCGTCATAATTCGTCTTGATTTTATTAAATTCGTCCAAATTTTTAAAAAATTCGTCATAATTCGTCTTGATTTTATAACAATTATTAAAATTGTTTAAGAACTCGTCTTAATTTTATAAAATGTATTAAAATTTTTTTAAGATTCGTCATAATTTTACAAAATTCGTCCAAGTTACTTAAAAATTCGTCTTATTTTTTTAAAATTCGCCCAAATTTGTTTAAAAATTATCATTTGCCTTAATTTTATAAAATTCATCATAATTCGTCTTGATTTATAAGATTCGTATAAATTTTTAAAAAATTCGTCCAAATTTGTTAAAAATGCATCATAATTCGCTTTGATTTTATAAAATTCATCCAAATTTTTAAAAAATTCGTCATAATTCGTTTTGATTTTATAAGATTTATTAAAATTGTTTAAAAATTCGTCATAATTTTATAAAATTCGCCTAAATTACTTAAAAATTCGTCTTATTTTTTTAAAATTCATCCAAATTTGTTTAAAAATCATTATCATTTGCCTTAATTTTATAAAATTCGTCATAATTCGTCTTGATTTTATAAAATTCGTATACATTTAAAAAAAATTCATCCAAATTCGTTAAAAATCCATCATAATTCGTTTTGATTTTATAAAATTCGTCCAAATTTTTAAAAAATTCGACCAAATTCGTTAAAAATTCATCATAATTCGTCTTGATTTTCTAAAATTCGTCCAATCTTTTAAAAAATTCGTCATAATTCGTCTTGATTTTATAACATTTATTAAAATTGTTTAAAAATTCGTCTTAATTTTATAACATTTATTAAATTTTTTTTTTAATTCGTCATAATTTTATGAAATTCGCCTGAATTTCATAAAAATTCGTTTTATTTTTTTTAAATTCATCCAAATTTGTTTAAAAATTATCATCATTTACTTTAATTTTATAAAATTCATCATAATTCGTCTTGATTTATAAGATTCGTATAAATTTTTAAAAAATTCGTCTAAATTCGTTAAAAATTCATCATAATTCGTTTTGATTTTATAAAATTCGTCCAAATTTTTAAAAAATTCGTCCAAATTCGTTAAAAATTCGTTATAATTCGTCTTGATTTTATAAAATTCGTCCAAATTTTTAAAAAATTCGTCATAATTCATCTTGATTTTATAACATTTATTAAAATTGTTTAAAAATTCGTCTTAATTTTATAAAATTTATTAAATTTTTTTAAAGATTCGTCATAATTTTATAAAATTCGCCCAAATTACTTAAAAATTCGTCTTATTTTTTTAAAATTCGCCAAAATTTGTTTAAAAATCATCATCATTTGCCTTAATTTTATAAAATTCATCATAATTCGTCTTGATTTATAAGATTCGTATAAATTTTTAAAAAATTCGTCCAAATTCGTTAAAAATTCATCATAATTCGTTTTGATTTTATAAAATTCATCCAAATTTTTAAAAAATTCGTCATAATTCGTCTTGATTTTATAACATTTATTAAAATTGTTTAAAAATTCGTCTTAATTTTAAAAAATTTATTAAAATTTTTAAATAATTCGTCATAATTTTATGAAATTCGCCTGAATTTCTTAAAAATTCGTCTTATTTTTCTTAAATTCGCCCAAATGCGTTTAAAAATCATCATCATTTGCTTTAATTTTATAAAATTCATCCAAATTTTTTAGAAATTCGTCTGAATTTTATGAAATTCGCCCAAATTTCTTTAAAATTCGTCTTAGTTTTATAAAATTTTTCCAAATTTTTTAAAAATTCGTCTTAGTTTTATAAAATTCGCCCAAATTTGTTTAAAAATCATCATCATTTGCCTTAATTTTATAAAATTCGTCCAAATTTTTTAAAAATTCGTCTGAATTTTGTCAAATTCGCCCAAATTTCTTTAAAATTCGTCTTAGTTTTATAGAATTTGTCCAAATTTTTTAAAAATTCGTCTTAGTTTTATAAAACTCGCCCAAATTTGTTTAAAAATCATCATCATTTGCTTTAATTTTATAAAATTCGTCCAAATTTTTTAGAAATTCGTCTGAATTTTATGAAATTCGCCCAAATTTCTTTAAAATTCGTCTTAGTTTTATAAAATTTGTCCAAATTTTTTAAAAATTCGTCTTAGTTTTATAAAATTCGCCCAAATTTGTTTAAAAATCATCATCATTTGCCTTAATTTTATAAAATTCGTCCAAATTTTTTAGAAATCCGTCTGAATTTTATTAAATTCGCCCAAATTTCTTTAAAATTCGTCTTAGTTTTATAAAATTTGTCCAAATTTTTTAAAAATTCGTCTTAGTTTTATAAAATTCGCCCAAATTTGTTTAAAAATCATCATCATTCGCCTTAATTTTATAAAATTCATCCAAATTTTTAAGAAATTCGTCATAATTCGTCTTGATTTTATAATATTTATTAAAATTGTTTAAAAATTCATCTTAATTTTATAAAATTTATTAAATTTTTTTAAAAATTCATCATAATTTTATAAAATTCGCCCAAATTACTTAAAAATTCGTCTTATTTTTTAAAAATTCGTCCAAATTTGTTTAAAGATCATCATCACTTGCCTTAATTTAACAAAATTCGTCCAAATTCGTTAAAAATTCATCATAATTCGTCTTGATTTTATAAAATTCGTCCAAATTATTAAAAAATTCGTCATAATTCGTCTTGATTTTATAACATTTTTTAAAATTGTTTAAAAATTCGTCTTAATTTTATAAAATTTATTAATTTTTTTTAAAAATTCGTCATAATTTTATAAAATTCGCCCAAATTACTTAAAAATTCGTCTTATTTTTTTAAAATTCGCCCAAATTTGTTTAAAAATCATCATCATTTGCCTTAATTTTATAAAATTCGTCATAATTCGTCTTAATTTTATAAAATTCGTATAGATTTTAAAAAATTTCGTACAAATTCGTTAAAAATTCATCATAATTCGTCTTGATTTTATAAAATTCATCCAAATTTTTAAAAAATTCGTCATAATTCGTCTTAATTTTATAAAATTTATTAAAATTTTTTTAAAATTCGTCATAATTTTATGAAATTCGCCTGAATTTCTTAAAAATTCGTCTTATTTTTTTTTAAATTCGCCCAAATTTGTTTAAAAATCATCATCATTTGCCTTAATTTTATAAAATTCATCACAATTCGTCTTAATTTTATAAGATTCGTATAAATTTTAAAAAAATTTGTTCGAATTCGTTAAAAATTCATCATAATTCGTCTTGATTTTCTAAAATTCGTCCAATCTTTTAAAAAATTCGTCATAATTCGTCTTGATTTTATAATACTTTTTAAAATTGTTTAAAAATTCGTCTTAATTTTATAAAATTCGCCCAAATTACTTAGAAATTCGTCTTATTTTTTTAAAATTCTTCCAAATTTGTTTAAAAATCATCATCATTCGCCTTAATTTTATAAAATTCGTCATAATTCGTCTTGATTTTATAAAATTCGTATAAATTTTTAAAAAATTCGTCCAAATTCGTTAAAAATTCATCATAATTCGTTTTGATTTTATAAAATTCATCCAAATTCGTTAAAAATTCGTTATAATTCGTCTTGATTTTATTAAATTCGTCCAAATTTTTAAAAAATTCGTCATAATTCGTCTTGATTTTATAACATTTATTAAAATTGTTTAAAAATTCGTCTTAGTTTTATAAAATTTATTAAAATTTTTAAATAATTCGTCACAATTTTATGAAATTCGCCTGAATTTCTTAAAAATTCGTCTTATTTTTCTTAAATTCGCCCAAATGTGTTTAAAAATCATCATCATTTGCCTTAATTTTATAAAATTCGTCCAAATTTTTTAGAAATTCGTCTGAATTTTATGAAATTCGCCCAAATTTCTTTAAAATTCGTCTTAGTTTTATAGAATTTATCCAATTTTTTTAAAAATTCGTCTTAGTTTTATAAAATTCGCCCAAATTTGTTTAAAAATCATCGTCATTTGCCTAAATTTTATAAAATTCGTCCAAATTTTTTAGAAATTCGTCTGAATTTTATGAAATTCGCCCAAATTTCTTTAAAATTCGTCTTAGTTTTATAAAATTCGCCCAAATTTGTTTAAAAATCATCATCATTTGCCTTAATTTTATAAAATTCATCCAAATTTTTAAGAAATTCGTCTTGATTTTATAATATTTATTAAAATTGTTTAAAAATTCATCTTAATTTTATAAAATTTATTAAATTTTTTTAAAAATTCGTCATAATTTTATAAAATTTGCCCAAATTACTTAAAAATTCGTCTTATTTTTTTAAAATTCGCCCAAATTTGTTTAAAAATCATCATCATTTGCCTTAATTTTATAAAATTTATCATAATTCGTCTTAATTTTATAAGATTCGTATAAATTTTAAAAAAATTTGTTCAAATTCGTTAAAAATTCATCATAATTCGTTTTGATTTTATAAAATTCGTCCAAATTTTTAAAAAATTCATCGTAATTCGTCTTGATTTTATAACATTTATTAAAATTATTTAAAAATTCGTCTTAATTTAATAAAATTTATTAAATTTTTTTAAAAATTCGTCATAATTTTATGAAATTCGCCTGAATGTCTTAAAAATTCGTCTTATTTTTTTAAAGTTCGCCCAAATTTGTTTAAAAATCATCATCATTTGCCTTAATTTTATAGAATTCGTCTTGATTTTATAAAATTTGTATAATTTTTTAAAAAATTCGTCTAAATTTTTTAAAAATTCGTCATAATTTGTCTTGATTTAATAAAATTTGTTCAAATTTTGTCAAAATTCATTTTAATTTGTCTCAATTTTATGCAATTCAATCAAATTTCTTTAAAATTCGACTTAGTTCGTCTTATTTTTTTAAAATTCGTCAAAATTTTTTAAAAATTCGTCATAGTTTGCCTTAATTTTATAAAATTCATCATAATTCATCTTGACTTGACAAAATTTGTTCAAATTTTGTCAAAATTCGTCTTAATTTGTCTCAATTTTATGAAATTCAATCAAATTTCTTTAAAATTCGACTTAGTTCGTCTTATTTTTTTTTTAATCTGTTAAAAAATCATCATTATTCGCCTTAATTTTATAAAATTCATCAATTTTTTTTAAAAATCGTCATCATTTGTCTTAATTTTATAAAATTCGTCATAATTCGTCTTGATTTTATAAAATTGGTATAAATTTTTAAAAAATTCGTCTAAATTTTTTAAAAATTCGTCATAATTTGTCTTGATTTAATAAAATTTGTTCAAATTTTGTCAAAATTCGTTTTAATTTGTCTCAATTTTATGAAATTTAATCAAATTTCTTTAAAATTCGTCTTAGTTCGTCTTATTTTTTTTTAATTCGCCCAAATTTGTTTTAGAATCGTCATCATTCGCCTTAATTTTATAAAATTCGTCATAATTCGTCTCGATTTTATAAACCTCGTGATTGTTAAATATTAATTTGCATTGTCGGTCGAACAAATTTTCGGGAAATCATTGTAAAATCGTGTACGTTGCTAAATGTAAACCGAGGGTTGGTTAATTATATGTGGACGTTTAGATCGGTCTACGGACCAATTATTACGGAAATTGCTCGAATTATTACTTCAATTTTGTTCGTTTCATTGTTTGGAATTTGTTAATATTGTTTGAAATTGTTATTTTGGTTTAGAAGGTTAATAATTAGTTGTGGAATAGATTTTGAATTTATAATTTATAATATGGGAATTATAATTTCGTCATAAATTATAATTTTGTTTGTAAGAGATTTATAAAACTTTTTTTTTTTTTTGCCACTTAACACAATTACATCTTAAACGCACTCTAACAAGGTTCACAAAGCTTATAAAGTTCACAAAGCTCTCAACGTTCTTAAAGCTTACAAAGCACGTTCTACAAAAATAAAAAAAAATCAGGAAAGTATATAGTTTTTAAGTAATAAGAGCTTCATTTAAAACTTCATTTAAACTGAAAGGGGTTTATGTTCTCTTTAAAAATTTTATATACCTACTTTACTTAGAATAATGAATTGAAAAATTAAAAAAAGAAGTGAAATGAAGTTCTCGAGAGGGCGTTTGAGGAAATTTGAAACGACACATTCCGCCTTGAAGTTTAACGTCCGGAAGGTGCCATAAACAACGTTTAGTGTCGCCCGGGAGGACTATTTTCATTAAAAACTGCAGTCGAAACGCACCGTCACGGCTACACGTTAATTAACGGAGACCGAATTTACGACCGGAGTTTTATATTAGTTCCAGTAAACGCCGGCTCGTAAATCTCGCGAAATTCCCGCCAATTCACCCGCCTTTGATTAAACCCAGACAAAACTACTCATCTAAAAATCAATAATAAAAATAAAGAAATTGGTGAACTGAAAAATGAACTGAAACAAAAAGAGAATACATATGGTTTATGTGCTCGATGAGAAGACGCTTTCAAAATGCTATTTAGCAGTCAATGCTGTGAATGGAGTGGAAGCGGGGACCGCTTGATACCCCGGTCCTCCCTTCCACTGTACTCCACTCGGTAATCACACATTCTACATTTAATTTTAAAGTGATTTAAGGTAAAATTTATTTGAAATTACTTCCTAAGATAGTTAGAACATCTTAAAGATGAATTTATTATTTCATAATAATTTAATTTTTTTTTAGGATAAGAAAAATGTTCTTATTCGGATTAGTAAACTTGTTCATCTTGGTAACGATAGCGCGAGGTCAGTTCCTTTCCACGTACGACTTCCTAAGCAATCCAACCACGTTTTCGTCCGGAGCAATAGTCCCGCAGGATAATAGGGGACAACCTCATCCCGCCGTGGTCGAGAATTCCATTCGGGAGGCCCAGCTGCCCGAAGAGCTACTCAACGAGTTTTACAAAAATCCCGGGATCGCGGCCGGATTGGCCAGGGAATCCTGGTTCGGCGATAAGGAATTCCCGGTTCGTAACCGGGAGGCCGAAAAAATTTCCAGGGTCGAAATCGCCAAAATCGTCAGAAGAATTCAACACAAAGATCGATAGATTATATTTTATTTTGTACTTATTAAATAAATTATTTAATTAAAACAAAAAAATTTTTTTTTAATCTATTTCAATTTTTTTATGTACCTATTAAAAAAAAATTAATCATAACAAAAAAAAAAATGACCATATTGCAAATAAAAAATCGATTGTAATTTATCAACCACGACGGGATAAAAATAAAGCGTCGATTTATCACGATAAACCTATTCATATGGTGTTCATCCCTTGAAAGAGGGGATATTGACATATCCCACCTGTGCCATAAATTCGTTTTGCAGCGCGCCTGGGGCTCAAACCTGGCGTTAGTTTATACTGTAAATCATCTAAGATTACTACAAGAGCTTCACTAGAGACGATGCACTTCATTCCCCATCGGCGATAAGCAATTTCTAAGCTTCAAACCACGGATTTAACATAGAAACTTACTCTCCTTAATACTCTACCAACAAAAAAGTACTTAAAATTGATATTGTTTCATATACACGATACTTTTAACCACTTCGGTACCGACGTCGACTATAGTCGACGGAAACAGATGACACCGCACAGCCGAACGTCGACTATAGTCGACGACTGTGCCAGCGTACGGACGATGAAAGCCGGTTGTTGGCGACGTTTTGCGACCGATAGACGCCGTACCGAAATGGTCAATACTCCAATGCAAAAGCTAAAAATAAAAAAAAAAACAGAATTCGTGACATTTGAAACGCACTAACAAAGTTTCGATTACAATCCGAAATCTACCGGAAATGCTAACTCATAACGAACAGATGTCGTACGCAGATTCGTCAAAAAACCGTTTAAAACCCGTCATCGTAAAAACCAGATTACATAAATTGGGAAATCGATAAATCGCTGACCAAAAAAAAAAAAAAAATACTAAAAGAGAAAGAAAAAAAGAAAGAAAGAAAGAAAGAAAAATCGTCCAGATTTCACCACAAATCTACATATCATCCAATTTCACGATATCGAAAAAGCAATACTTTAGAAATCGTCGGAAAAGAGTCAGAGATAAGGACCGGGAACATATTTCCGGAAAATAGGCCTCTTCGCTTCCTATTAAGTTTTATTGTTACCCGAAAGCTGGAAGAGATAGGGGTTTATTGCCGTTCGGTTTTATTGGCTTTTTACCGTTGTAACTGTAAGCGTTGGGGAACAATCCGACCGCTTGTTAATTGGGTAGGTTCGAATTTTGTTTAAAGTTAAAAAATTTAATGAAATTAAGACGAATTTTTAACAAATTTGATCAATTTTCAACGAATTTGATCGAATTCTGACGAATTTTTAATGAATTTTATAAAATTATAAGAAATTTTGGACGAATTTAATGAAATTAAGACGAATTTCTAACGAATTTAGACGAATCTAATGAAACTAAGACGAATTTTTAACAAATTTGATCAATTTTCAACGAATTTGATCGAATTCTGAAGAATTTTTAATGAATTTTATAAAATTATAAGAAATTTTTAACGAATTTGGACGAATTTAATGAAATTGAGATGAATTTTTAACAAATATGATCAATTTTCAATGAATTTGATCGAATTCTAACGAATTTTTGATGAATTTTATAGAATTGTAAGAAATTTTTAACGAATTTGGACGAATTTAATTAAATTAAGACGAATTTTTAAAAAATGTGATCAATTTTCAACGAATTTGATCGAATTTTAACGAATTTTTAATGAATTTTATAAAATTATAAGAAATTTTTAACGAATTTAGACGAATTTAATGAAATTAAGATGAATTTTTAACAAATTTGATCAATTTTCAACGAATTTGATCGAACTCTAACGAATTTTTAATGAATTTTATAAAATTATAAGAAATTTTTAACTAATTTAGACGAATTTAATGAAATTAAGACGAATTTTTAACAAATTTGATAAATTTTCAACGAATTTGATCGAATTCTGACGAATTTCTAATGAATTTCATAAAATTATAAGAAATTTTAAAGAATTTGGACGAGTTTAATGAAACTAAAACGAATTTTTAACAAATTTGATCAATTTTCAACGAATTTGATCGAATTCTGACGAATTTTTAATAAGTTTTATAAAATTACAGGAAATTTTTAAAGAATTTGGATGAATTTAATCAAATTAAGACGTATTTTTAACAAATTTGATCAACTTTCAACGAATTTGATCGAAATCTGACGAATTTTTAATGAATTTTATAAAATTATGAGGAATTTTTAACGAATTTGGAAGAATTTAATGAAATTAAGACGAATTTTTAACAAATTTGATCAATTTTCAACGAATTTGATCGAATTCTGACGAATTTTTAATGAATTTTATAAAATTATGAGGAATTTTTAACGAATTTGGACGAATTTAATGAAATTAAGACGAATTCTTAACGAATTTAGACGAATTTAATGAAACTAAGACGAATTTTTAACAAATCTGAACAATTTTCAACGAATTTGATCGAATTCTGACGAATTCTTAATAGATTTTATAAAATTATAAGAAATTTTTAACGAATTTGGACAAATTTAATGAAATTAAAACAAATTTTTAACAAATTTGATCAATTTTCAACGAATTTGATCGAATTCTGAAGAGTTTTTAATGAATATTATAAAATTATAAGAAATTTTTAAAGAATTTGGACGAATTTAATCAAATTAAGACGTATTTTTAACAAATTTGATCAATTTTCAACGAATTTGATCAAATTCCTACGAATTTTTAATGAATCTTATAAAATTATGAAGAATTTTTAACGAATTTAGATGAATTTAATCAAATTAAGACGAATTTTTAACAAATTTGATCAATTTTCAACGAATTTGATCGAATTCTAACGAATTTTTAATAAATTTTATAAAATTATAAGAAATTATTAACGAATTTGGACGAATTTAATGAAATGAAGACGAATTTTTAACAAATTTTATCCATTTTCGAGAAATTTGATAGAATTTTTAATAAATTTGAACAAATTTGATCATTTTTCAACGAATTTGATCGAATTTAAACGAATTTAATAAAATTGTGAGGAATTTTTGACGAATTTAATGAAATTAGGACGAATTTTTAAAAAGTTTAATCAATTTTCAACTAATTTGATTGAAATCTGATGAATTTTTAATGAATATTATAAAATTATTAGAAATTTTTAACAAATCTTCTCAATTTTGGAACAATTTTGATAAATTTATAACGAATTTTGTCGAATTTTAGATAATCTTGACGAATTTTAGCGAATTTTGACGACTTTTTTACGAATTTATTTAAATCGAGACAAGTTTTTTACAAATTTTGTTGATTTTGAATGAATTTGGTCGAATACTCACGAATTTTCAAGAAATCTTTCTAATTTTGGTCGAATTTTAAATAATTTTGATGAATTTTAGCAAATTTTAACAAATTTTTAACGAATTTATAACAAATTTTATTGAATTTTGCCGAATTTAATGAAATTAACACGAATTTTTAACTATTTCTGTTGATTTTGTACGAATTCTATCGAATTTTTAGCGAATTTGATCAAATTTTGACGAATTTTTAATAAATTTATTTTAATTAAGACGAATCTTTAACATATCTAACCGATTTTCGACCAATTTAATAAAATTGGAACAATTTTTTAACGAATTTTCTTGATTTTAAACGAATGTGATCGAATACTCACGAATTTTTAATGAATTTTCTCGAATTTTTCATAAATTTCAATTTTGAACAAATTTAATCAAATTTGATCGAATTGTTAATGAAATTATTTGAATTAAGACGACTTTTAACACATTTTATCAATTTTCAACCAATTCTGTAAAATTGAAACATTTTTTTAACGAATTTTGTTGATTTTAGACGAATTTGATCGAATACTCACTAATTTTAAACAAATTTTTTCGAAAATTAAAGAAATTTTCTCAATTTTGTACAAATTTGATCGAATTTGAACGAATTTTTAACAAATTTATTTGAATCAGGACGAATCTTTAAGATATTTTATCAATTTTCGACCAATTTTATAAAATTTAAACCATTTTTCAATGAATTTTGTTAATTTACGACGAATTAGATCGAATACTCGGGAATTTTTAAAGAATTTTCTCAAATTTATAGCAAATCTTCTCAATTTTGAACAAATTTGATCGAATTTTTAATAAATTTATTTGAATTAAGACAAATCTTTAACATATTTTATCGATTTTCAACTAAATTTGTGAAATTAAAACATTTTCTTAACAAATTTTGTTAATTTTAAACTAATTTTTATAAAATTAAACCAATTTTTTAACAAATTTAACCAAATTTTTTAATCTTTTAATAGAATATTTATATAATTTTTTATTGGAGAGGCTCGAATTTTATTTAAAACAATTCGAGTTATAATTTCCAACCACCGTTTCGTCAATTAAAAACTTATATAGGGATAATTTAATCAAATTTTGTGGTTAACCGTAATAATAAAATACCATTTAGTTACACGGTATCATTGCAAATGGTAAATAGTATCTAAAAACCGGTGCCTCCACCAAAAATCACCGACTAAAAATTAATTTTAATTTTATCAATTTTTAAGAATTCATATCCAAAAAACTAATTGTTGTTGAGACATGATTTTTTTTCTAAATGAAACTTAAAATATTCTAGTTTTCTTCTAAAAAGACAGTTTTGATCTAAATTTTACCAAAAAAAAAAAAAAAATTTTCACAGTTGGAAAAAAAATTTTTAGGTTAGAAAATTACTTTTTATAATTTTTTAAAAAAATCATAAAAAATCGAATTTTAAAGATTTTGATCTGATTTTTTTTCTAAATGAAACTAAAAACATTCTAGTTTTAATCTAAAAAGGTCGTTTTGTTTTAGATTTTACCAAAAAAATTAAAAAAATTTTCAAAGTTAAAAAATTTTTTAGGTTAGAAAATTACTTTTTATGATTTAAAAAAAAATCATAAAAAATCGAATTTTAAAGATTTTGATCTGATTTTTTTTCTAAATGAAACTAAAAACATTCTAGTTTTAATCTAAAAAGGTCGTTTTGTTTTAGATTTTACCAAAAAAATTAAGAAAATTTTCAAAGTTGGAAAAATTTTTTTAGGTTAGAAAATTATGTTTTAACAGTTAATTTTTCAAAAAATCATAATAAATAGAATTTTAAAGATTTTGATCTGATTTTTTTTCTAAATGAAACTAAAAATATTCTTGTTTGAATCTAAAAAGACCGTTTTGTCCTAAATTTTACCAAAAAATTTAAAAAAATTTTCAAAGTTGACAAAAAATTTTTTAGGTTAAAAAATTACGTTTTAACAGTTAATTTTTAAAAAAATCATAATAAATTAAATTTTAAAGATTTTGATCTGATTTTTTTTCTAAATGAAACTAAAAATATTCTAGTTTTAATCTAAAAAGTCCGCTTTATTCTAAATTTTACCAAAAAAATGTTCAAAGTTGACAAAAAATTTTTTAGATTAAAAAAATTACCTTTTAACAACTCATTAAAAAAAATCATAGTAAATTGAATTTGAAAGATTTTGATGTGATTTTTTTTCTAAATGAAACTTAAAATATTCTAGTTTTAATCTAAAGAGACCGTTTTGTTCTAAATTTTACCAAAAAATTTAAAAAAATTTTCAAAGTTGACAAAAAATTTTTTAGGTTAAAAAATTACCTTTTAACGGTTAATTTTTTAAAAAATCATAATAAATTGAATTTTACAGATTTTGATCTGACTTTTTTTCTAAATGAAACTAAGAATATTCTAGTTTTAGTTAAAAAAGACCGTTCTATTCCAAATGTTGTCAAATAAATTTAAAAAAATTTCAAAGTTGGTCAAATTTTTTTTGATAATTGTTAACCTAACTTAGAAACGTCAAAGTGAAACTTTAAAAAATCATGAAAAATTGATTTTTAAAAATGGAGAAATAAATTTTTGAAAAATTATAGATCAAAATGTTTTTTTTAATATCACATAAAGAAAACGCTAGGTTAGTTTTGAAAATTTTGAGAAAAAAATTTTTTTTCAAACATCTACATTTTCACCCAACTTAACGTCAAAGTGAAACTTTATGTAGACTTTATTTTTTTAAATTAAGAAATGAAATTTGTATTAATTGAAAGCTAAAATATTCTATTTTCTAATAAAAAAGTCAATTTTGTTCTAAATATTACCCAAAAAATTAAAAAATTTTTTAATGATGACTAAAAAATTTTTTTAACCTAACTTTTTTAAAAAATTTTGATCAAATTTAAAAAATCGTGGAGACTTTATTTTTTTTAATTAAGAAATGAAATTTGTATTAATTGAAAGTTAAAATATTCTATTTTCTAATAAAAAAGTCAATTTTTCTCAAAATATTACCCAAAAAATTAAAAAAATTTTTAATGATGACTAAAATTTTATTTAACCTAACTTTTTTTGAAAATTATCATCAATTAAAAAAAATTTTTTTAAACATTTTTTAAAAATTTTTAAAAAGAATTAACGTTTAAAATTTAAACGTTGCTTTTTTAATTTAAAAGATTTGAGAAGAACAAAGGAAAAATTATCGTCGTAAGAATTGGTTTTAGAGTCTCCTTAGAGTAGCAGCAAGAAAATTAATTAGCGGTTTCCCTCGTGAAAACGAATGTTTACATCTGACAGGGAAGATAAGGGCTCGGAAAAACCCGCTCAACCCGACGCCACGTTACCTAACGGGATTTTCGGTAAATTGCACCGGGGATTTATGCGTTCTTGGAGAGTAGCGTGGTGTGGTGTGGCGTGGCGTGGCGGGGCGTCGCGTCGTACAGCTGAGAAATAGCCGTTCTTAAGTTTTACGGGTTAATTACCCATCCGCCTAAGGGTATAACGAATTTTTTTCTTCCTCCGCTCTTTCGGTAGCTTCATTATGGAACAGATGACGTTGCGACTGCACCGAACCCAGTCGACATGCAAATTTATGCTAATTTTTAGCGCGCGACTATGACTTTTTTATTTACGCCGCGACTTAATAGCTCCAAGTTTACTTTCGGTTCGACATTATCTACAATATTCATTTATTAGTTTTTCCTAAGTTTTCCATTAAAAACTAATTAAATACTCAAATACAAATTTTATTAAAAAAAATTTTTTTTTCTATTATTAATAGAGGGAATTAAAACATTGGACATTGAAACTGTCTAATTGTAAGTTAACAGAGCGAATAATTCATAAATCAATAACCCACCCACGTCAGGAAGTTCGCTTAGCACAGCTCAAATCCTCAAAGTTCGATCAAGTCCGATACGATTCAAGCTCCGGGTATTTAACCTTACTTTAAAAAACCTCCCTCGCCGTAAACTTACACCAACTGGGAAAAACCGTACTTTGAAAAGTTTTCTCGCGAACCGGGGCCGAAAAAAACTCGAACGACTAAATCCACCGTAACGTTCGAAAAGGACTCGAAAGTTCGCGAACTCGAAAAGTTCGCGAACTCGAAAAGTTCCGGGAGTCCCGCGGTGCTACCGGGAGAACGTCGGCGTCGCGACGCTTTCGAACCGAACCCGGGGCGCAGACTGCCGTCCCGGCGCCGGTTTCACCAAACGGGGCGCACCTTTGCGCGCCGAAAAGACTGCGCGAATAGTCGCGGAAAATACCAGACGGTCGAAAAGCAAAAGGAATTTTTAAAATGCACGCTCGAATAGATTGATATATCAATTTTAAAAGGTGGAGGTTACAATTTCATTTCATTATATCTTCAAAACGCGTTCAAATAAATACAGAATGTTTGGATTTAAATAAACATAAATTTTTTTGGATAAAAAAAAATCTTGTTAAATTAGCCAAAAAAATTTAAGTCCGGATCTGTCTCTTAAATGTCAAAATTAAAATTTTAACGATTTTTAAAGACCGATCAAAGAATTTTAAAGACCGATTAAAGAAGATTTTAAATTGAAACGATTTTTTCAATAAAGATTAAAAATTAAATCCGGATCTGTCGTTTAAATGTCAAATTTGACAATAATTATCAAAAAAAAATTAATTTCTTAGTTTAACCTTTAAATTCCACTCAAATAAAATCAATTACAAACGAATTTAATCAATTTTAAACGATTTTTTAATAAAGGTAAAAAAGTTAAGTCCGGACCTGACGTTTAAATGTTAAATTTAATACTTCAAAGACTTTGAACGATTTTTAAAGAAAAATAAAGTCAATTATAGATTAATGGAAGCTATTTTGAAAGATTTTTTTATTAAAAATTAAAAACTAAGTCCGGACCTGTTGTTTAAATATCAAATTTGACAATAATTATCAAAAAAGAAGTTAATTTCTAAGTTTAAGCTTTTAATTTAACTCAAATAAAATCCATTAGAGATGAATTTAGTCAATCTTAAACGATTTTTTTAATAAAATTAAAAAACTTAAGTCCGGACCTGTCTAGTAAACATTAAATTTACTATTTCCACGATTCTTAACGAATTTCAAAGAAAAATAAAATCAATTGTAAACGATTTTGAACGATTTTTTTAAATAAATTCGTTAAATATTTATCAGAAATTCAGCATAATTTGTATTAGGTGTACAAAATTCGTTCAAATTCAATCAAATTTGTTTAAAATTCGTCTAAAATCGACAAAAATCGTTCAAATTCGTAAAAAATTCTTCTTAATTTCATCAAATTCATTAACATTCGTTAAATATTTATCAAAAATTTATGGAAGTTCGTATTAGTTGCATAAAATTTGTTAAAAATTCGTCGACATTCGAGTAAATTCGTTAAAAATTGACAAATTTCGTTTAAAAATCGTCCAAATTCGTTCAAAATTCTTAATTTCACTAAATTCATTCAAGATTGTTAAATATTTATTAAAAATTCTTCCTATTTGGTATTAGTTGCATAAAATTCGTTCAAATTCGATCAAATTTGTTCAAAATTCGTCGACATTCGATTAAATACGTTGAAAATTGATAAATTTCGTTTAAAATTCGTCCAAATTCGTTAAAAATTTTCCTTAATTTTATAAAATTTGTTCAAATTCATTAAAATTTTATCAGAAATTCATCATAATTCATATTAGTGGTACAAAATTCGTCCAAATTCTATCAAATTTGTTCAAAACTCGTTAACATTAGATCAAATTAATCGATAATTAACAAAAATTGTTAAAAGTTCGTTCAAATTCGTTAAGTTTTCTTTAAATTCGTTCAAATTCTTTAAAAATTTATTAGAAATTCATCATAATTTGTATTATTTGTACAAGATTCGATAACATTTCTTCAAAATACGTCGACATTTGATCAAATTCGTCAAAATTTGATAAAATTCGTTGAAATTTGATAAAATTCGTTCAAAATTAGTCGAAATTCGATGAAATTCGTTCAAAATCCATCGAAATTTGATAAAATTCGTTGAAATTTGATAAAATTCGATCAAATTCGTTCAAAATTCGTTGAAATTTGATCAAATTCGTTCAATATTCATCGAAATTTGATAAAATTCGTTCAAAATTCGCCGACGTTTAATTAAATTTGTCGAAAATCGACAAAAATAGTTAAAAATTCGTCCAAATTCGTTGAAAATTTTACTTAATTTCATCAAATTCGTTAGAAATTTATAATAGATTCATCATTATTCGTATTAGTTGCATAAAATTCGTCCCAATTTGATAAAAAAATTTTAAAATTCGTTGACATTTGATCAAATTCGTTGAAAATCGACAAAAATCGTTAAAAGTTTGTACAAATTCGTTAAAAATTCTTTCTAATTTCATCAAATTCGTTTAATTTCATTCAAAATTTATCGGATATTTATCATAATGCGTATTAGTTTTACAAAATTCATCCAAATTCGATCAAATTTGTTCAAAATTCGTTAAAATTCCTTAAAATTTGTTTAAATTCGTCGAAAATCGACAAATCTGATTAAAAGTTCGTCCAAATTAGTTCAAAATTAGTCAAAATTTGATAAAATTCGTCGAAATTTGATCAAATTCGTTCAAGATTCGTCCACATTCGATCAAATTCGTTCAAAATTCGTCGACATTCGACCAAATTCGTTCAAAATTCGTTGAAATTTAATCAAATTCGTTCAATATTCATCGAAATTTGATAAAAAAATTCGTTCAAAATTCGCCGACGTTTCAGAAATCGTTAAAAATTTGTACAAATTCGTTCCAAATTAGTCGAAATTCGATCAAATTCGTTCAAAATTCGTCGAAATTTGATAAAATTCGTTCAAAATTCGTCGACATTCGATTAAATTCGTCGAAAATCGATAAAAATTGTTAAAAGTTCATCCAAATTCGTTAAAAATTCTTCTTAATTTCATCTAAATTCGTTCAAATTCTTTAAAACTTTATCAGTTCTTCGTAATTCATATTAGCTGTACAAAATTCGATAAAATTTCTAGATATTCCGTTAAATTCGTTGAAATTTGACAAATTTCGTTGAAATTTGACAAATTTCGTTGAAATTTGGTAAAATTTGTTGTAAAATTCCTCGACATTTGATTATATTCGTCGAAAATCCACAAAAATCGTTAAACGTTCGTCCGAATTCGTTCAAAATTAATCAAAATTTGATAAAATTCGTTCAAAATTCGACAAAATTTGATAAAATTCGTCGAAATTTGATTAAATTCGTTCAAGATTCGTCGACATTCGATCAAGTTCGTTCAAAATTCGTCGACATTCGATCAAATTCGTTCAAAATTCGTTGAAATTTGATCAAATTCGTTCAATATTCATCGAAATTTGATCAAATTTGTTCAAAATTCGTTAAAATTCGTCGAAAATCGACAAATCTGATTAAAAGTTCGTCCAAATTCGTTAAGAATTTTCATAAAATTTCAAATTTTTCATCAATATTTCAAGTTAGGTAATTTTTTTCTGGGGAAAAAACTAAAAGCTGTAGAAATTTCATTTTTGATAAAAATAAAAATTAGGTTTTAAATTAAATGATGATAGAATTTCATATTTGAAAAATAATTTATTTTTGAGATATGAATTTTTTTAAAATAAATTTAAAAAGAATTAAATTAAAGAAAAATTTTATAAAATTTTTTATTTATCATCATTACTATTACAAAAAATTATATAAAATTATCACAAATTACTTCTAAAACTTAAAAACTAATACTTAATTCCTCGTTGAAGCCTTTGACAAATGTTAAAAATAATTTTAAAATGAAATTTTTATTAAAAATCAATAGGAAATTAAGTTTCCTTTAATTTGAGTACAAACACGACTGTATTCGAATAAAAAATAAAAAAGTTATCGAAATTTTTTAATTTTTTCAAACCGGAAGTCGGCCATTTTGAATTTCTTTAAACTAACCTAACTTTTTTATTTTTTATCCGAATCTAGTCGTGTTTGGTATCAAATTAAAGGATTTTTAATCAGCTTTAGGAATTTTTAATGAAAAATTTAAAATTTTCAAAAAAATATGTAAAATTTTCAAAAAAATATGTAAAATTTTCAGAAAAATATGTAAAATTTTCAAAAAAATATAAAATTTTCAAAAAAATGTAAAATTTTTCAAAAATAACTTCAAAATGAAAAAAGAAAAATTGAAAATTTTCAAAAAAGATGTCAACAACGTCAAGAAATCCCTAAAAAAGACAAGAATGCTAAAGTTTTTAAAAAAATATTAAAAATTTCAAAAAATTAAATTTCAAAAATTATTTTAGGAAAAAATTTTTATTAAGAGTCAATAGGAAATTAAATTTCCTTTAATCTGAGTACAAACACGACTATATTCGAATAAAAAATAAAAAAGTTATCGAAATTTTTTAATTTTTTTAAACCGGAAGTCGGCCATTTTGAATTTTTTTAAACTAACCTAACTTTTTTATTTTTTATCCGAATACAGTCGTGTTTGGTATCAAATTAAAGGATTTTTAGTCAGCTTTAGGAATTTTTAATAAAAACTTTAATTTTTTTAAACCGCCATCTTGAAAATTTAAAAATTAACCTAACTTTTTTATTTTTAATCGTAGATAGGTCATGTTTGTACTCAAATTAAAGGATTTTTAACGAATTTCAAGAATTTTTAATAAAAAATTCAAAAATTTCAAAAAATTCAAAAATTTCAAAAAATTCAAAAATTACAAAAAATTCAAAAATTTCAAAAAATATTGAAAATTTCAAAAAGACAAATGTTAAAAATAATTTTAAAACGAAATTTTTATTAAAAATCAATAGGAAATTAAATTTCCTTTAATTTGAGTACAAACACGACTATATTCGAATAAAAAATAAAAAAGTTATCGAAATTTTTTAATTTTTTTAAACCGGAAGTTGGCCATTTTGAATTTTTTTAAACTAACCTAACTTTTTTATTTTTTATCCGAATCTAGTCGTGTTTGGTATCAAATTAAAGGATTTTTAGTCAGCTTTAGGAATTTTTAATAAAAACTTTAATTTTTTTAAACCGCCATCTTGAAAATTTAAAAATTAACCTAACTTTTTTATTTTTAATCGTAGATAGGTCATGTTTGTACTTAAATTAAAGGATTTTTAATGAATTTTAAGTATTTTAAAAAATTTTTTTTTCAAAAAAATAAGTAAGTAAATAAATAATAAAATTAAAAAAAAAAAATTAAAAAAAAATTTTTTATAAAATATTTTTATTTATTATTATTTAAAAAAATCATACAAAGTTATCACAAATTACCTCTAAAACTTAAAAACTAATATTTAATCCCGCGTTGAAGCCTTTGATACTTATCAACGGCATCTTGAACGAAAGACGCTGCAGCTGAAATATTATCAACGTTGACCAACGATCTAACGGTTTCGGGATTAATCTTCCTAAATCCATTAAAAGTAAGCGTACAAAACGGGGTGTAAGTACACAATAAACTGGTGAATAAAGCCCCGATTAAAATAGCAGCAGCCGTTCCAACCACGTACAAACTAATCCTTGCGAAAGTCTTCAAAAACATAGCCAAACCCGTCTGTAAAATCACAACGAAGAAATTGAAGATGATGTACTCAATCATGGTAATCTCAAAGAACAATATAACTAATTTTATGAGAAACTCTACAATTAAAAATTTCATTTTACTTACTGGTGGTTGTGAAATAGCTTTATTTTCTTCATCCGGATTGTAAACCGGACCGAGTGGAATTAAATAATTGTCGTATTGATTCGGATAAGTTTCCGCGTACGGATAAACTTTATGCGGAATAAACGGTTCGATGGTTTGAGGAGTTGATTGAGTTGAAGAAATAATTTCTCCGGTTGCGGCGGAATTAACTTCCGTTAAAGTGGAAATTAAAAGGAGGGTAAACACAACGAACATTTTGATGCCAAAGTTGAAGAAAGACTGACTTCTGGCAAAAATAAGACTGTTTATATACTTTTTCTAAGAGGGTAATTTTTAGCGACCTCTCTTTATTTTAATCTTTCTACCTGGAAATTACCCGGAAATTACTTAAAGGTTAAATCTTATCTCAAAAGCCTAAACTCTTTTATCTTAACACGTATTTGACGTTTTTATTTGTAAGGGATGGATTGCTTTCTAACATTTCCTGTTTATTCTTCGTTCTTCGTTCAGGTAGTAAATGCACCTGTTTATTGTTAAAACGTGTTTTTGGGGTGACTTTTGAGGAATTTAAAAATACTTTACTTAAATTCACTTTTTGTAAAATAGAATTATCAAAGACTTATTTGTAAGTAAAAAGCAAAAACGTGTCTTTAAAATAAATTTCTTTTGAAAGAAGATAATTTAAAAATTTATTACTTAAAAGATGTAATTTTTAAATTTACTGTTAGTAAATTTAAAAGTTACATCTTGCACGATGAATTTTGTGCAACTAATACGAATTATGACGAATTTCTGATAAAATTTTAATGAATTTGGACGAATATGATAAAACTAAGAAGAATTTTTAACGAACTTGGACGAAATTTTAATGATTTTTGACAATTTTTAACGAATTTAATCGAATGTCGACGAATTTTAAACAAATTTGATAGAATTTGGACGAACTTTGTACAACTAATATGAATTATGACGAATTTCTGATAAAATTTTAATGAATTTGGACGAATATGATAAAACTAAGAAGAATTTTTAACGAACTTCGACGAACTTTTAATGATTTTTGACAATTTTTAACGAATTTAATCGAATGTCGACGAATATTAAACAAATTTGATAGAATTTGGACGAACTTTGTACAACTAATATAAATTATGTTGAATTCCTGATAAAATTTTAATGAATTTGGACGAATATGATAAAACTAAGAAGAATTTTTAACGAACTTCGACGAACTTTTAATGATTTTTGACAATTTTTAACGAATTTAAACGAATGTCGACGAATTTTAAACAAATTTGATAGAATTTGGACGAACTTTGTAAAACTAATACGAATTATGTTGAATTTCTGATAAAATTTTATCGAATTTGGACGAATATGATAAAACTAAGAAGAATTTTTAACGAACTTCGACGAACTTTTAACGATTTTTGACAATTTTTAACGAATTTAATCGAATGTCGACGAATTTTAAACAAATTTGATAGAATTTGGACGAACTTTGTACAACTAATATGAATTATGACGAATTTCTGATAAAATTTTAATGAATTTGGACGAATATGATAAAACTAAGAAGAATTTTTAACGAACTTCGACGAACTTTCAATGATTTTTGACAATTTTTAACGAATTTAATCGAATGTCGACGAATTTTAAAGAAATTTGATAGAATTTGGACGAATTTTGTACAACTAATATAAATTATGCTGAATTCCTGATGAAATTTTAATGAATTTGGACGAATTTGATTAAACTAAAAAAAAAACTGGCAACGAATTTGGACGAACTTTTAACGAAATCTGTCGATTTTCGACGAATTTAATCGAACATCGACGAATTTGGAAGAAATTTTATCGAATTTGGACGAATATGATGAAACTAAGAAGAATTTTTAACGAACTTCGACGAACTTTTAATGATTTTTGACAATTTTTAACGAATTTAATCGAATGTCGACGAATTTTAAACAAATTACATCGAATTTAGACGAATTTTGTGCAACTAATACGAAATATGATGAATTTTTGATAAATATTTAACGAATTTGATGAAATTAAGAAAAGTTTTTAACGAATTCTGACGAATTTTGAACAAATTTAATCGAATGTCGACGAATTTTGAACGAATTTAATCGAATGTCGACGAATTTTGAACGAATTTAATCGAATGTCGACGAATTTTGAACGAATTTTATCAAATTTCAATGAATATTGAACGAATTTTATCAAATTTTGACGAATTTTAAACGAATTTTATCAAATTTTGACGAATTTTATCAGATTTTGACGAATTTTGAACGAATTTAGACAAACTTTTAACGATTTTTGTGGATTTTCGACGAATTTAATTAAATGTCGAGGAATTTTACAACAAATTTTATCAAATTTCAACGAAATTTGTCAAATTTCAACGAATTTAACGGAATATCTACAAATTTTATCGAATTTTGTACAGCTAATATGAATTACGACGAACTGATAAAAGTTTAAAGAATTTGAATGAATTTAGATGAAATTAAGAAGAATTTTTAACGAACTTCGACGAACTTTTAACAATTTTTGTCGATTTTCGACGAATTTAATCGAATGTCGACGAATTTTTAACGAATTTTATCAAACTTCGATGAATATTGAACGAATTTGATCAAATTTCCACGAATTTGATCAAATTTTGACGAATTTTGAACGAATTTTATCAAATTTTAACGAATTTTGAACGAATTTGGACGAACTTTTAACGATTTTTGTAGATTTTCGACGAATTTAATCAAATGTCGACAAATTTTGAACGAATTTTATCAAATTTCGATGAATATTGAACGAATTTGATCAAATTTCGACGAATTTTATCAAATTTTGAACGAATTTTATCAAATTTTGACGAATTTTGAACGAATTTGGACGAACTTTTAACGATTTTTGTGGATTTTCGACGAATTTAATCAAATATCGAGGAATTTTACAACAAATTTTACCAAATTTCGACGAAATTTGTCAAGTTTCAATGAATTTAACGGAATATCTAGAAATTTTATCGAATTTTGTACAGCTAATATGAATTACGAAGAACTGATAAAATTTTAAAGAATTTGAACGAATTTAGATGAAATTAAGAAGAATTTTTAACGAATTTGGACGATCTTTTAACAATTTCTGTCGATTTTCGACGAATTTAATCGAATGTCGAGGAATTTTACAACAAATTTTATCAAATTTCGACGAAATTTTCAAATTTCAACGAATTTAACGGAATATCTAGAAATTTTATCAAATTTTGTACAGCTAATATGAATTACGAAGAACTGATAAAATTTTAAAGAATTTGAACGAATTTAGATGAAATTAAGAAGAATTTTTAACGAATTTGGCCGAAGTTTTAACGATTTTTGTCGATTTTCGACGAATTTAATCGAATTTGACGCATTTTGAACGAATTTTATCAAATTTCGATGAATATTTAACGAATTTGATCAAATTTCAACGAATTTTATCAAATTTACGAATTTTGAACGAGTTTGGACGAACTTTTAACGATTTTTGTCGATTTTCGACGCATTTAATCGAATTTGATCAAATTTTGACGAATTTGATCAAATTTCGACGAATTTTGAACGAATTTAATCGAATGTCGACGAATTTTATCAAATTTCGATGAATTTTGAACGAATTTAATCGAATGTCGACGCACTTTGAACGAATTTTATCAAATTTCGATGAATATTGAACCTAATTTGATCAAATTTCGACGAATTTTATTAAATTTTGACGAATTTTATCAAATTTTGACGAATTTTATCAGATTTTGACGAATTTTTAACGAATTTGGACGAACTTTTAACGATTTTTGTGGATTTTCGACGAATTTAATCAAATGTCGAGGAATTTTACAACAAATTTTATCAAATTTCGACGAAATTTGTCAAATTTCAACGAATTTAACGGAATATCTAGAAATTTTATCGAATTTTGTACAGCTAATAAGAATTACAATGAACTGATAAAATTTTAAAAAATTTGAACGAATTTAGATGAAATTAAGAAAAATTTTGAACGAATTTTGACGAACTTTTAACGATTTTTGTGGATTTTAGACGAATTTAATCGAATGTCGACGAATTTTGAACGAATTTTATCAAATTTCGATGAATATTGAACGAATTTGATCAAATTTCGACGAATTTTATCAAATTTTGACGAATTTTGAACGAATTTTATCAAATTTTGACGAATTTTTAACGAATTTGGACGAACTTTTAACGATTTTTGTGGATTTTCGACGAATTTAATCAAATGTCGAAGAATTTTACAACAAATTTTATCAAATCTCGACGAAATTTGTCAAATTTCAACGAATTTAATAGAATATCTATAAATTTTATCAAATTTTGTACAACTAATATGCATTACAAAGAACTGATAAAATTTTAAAGAATTTGAATGAATTTAGATGAAATTAAGAAGAATTTTTAACGAATTTGGACGAACTTTTAACGATTTTTGTCGATTTTCGACGAATTTAATCGAATGTCGACGAATTTTGAACGAATTTTATCAAATTTCGATGAATATTGAACGAATTTGATCAAATTTCGACGAATTTTATCAAATTTTGACGAATTTTTAACGAATTTTATCACATTTTGACGAATTTTTAACAAATTTGGACGAACTTTTAACGATTTTTGTAGATTTTCGACGAATTTAATCAAATGTCGAGGAATTTTACAACAAATTTTACCAAATTTCGACGAAATTTGTCAAATTTCAACGAATTTAACGGAATATCTAGACATTTTATCGAATTTTGTACAGCTAATAAGAATTACAATGAACTGATAAAGTTTTAAAGAATTTGAACGAATTTAGATGAAATTAAGAAGAATTTTTAACGAATTTGGACGAACTTTTAACGATTTTTGTCGGTTTTCGACGAATTTAATCGAATGTCGACGCATTTTGAACGAATTTTATCAAATTTCGATGAATATTGAACGAATTTTATCAAATTTTGACGAATTTGATCAAATTTCGACGAATTTTGAACGAATTTTATCAAATTTCAACGAACTTTATTAAATTTCGATGAATATTGAACGAGTTTGGTCAAATTTTGACAAATTTGATCAAATTTCAACGAATTTGATCAAATTTCGACGAATTTTGAACGAATTTAATCGAATGTCGACGAATTTTATCAAATTTTGAACGAATTTGATCGAATTTCGACTAATTTCGAATGAGTTTTATCAAATTTCAACGAATTTTATCAAATTTCGATGAATATTGAACGAATTTGGTCAAATTTTGACGAATTTGATCAAATTTCGACGAATTTTGAACGAATTTAATCGAATGTCGACGAATTTTATCAAATTTCGACGAATTTTGAACGAATTTGATCGAATTTCGACTAATTTCGAACGAGTTTTATCAAATTTCATCGAATTTTATCAAATTTCGATGAATATTGGACGAGTTTGGTCAAATTTTGACGAGTTTGGTCAAATTTCGACGAATTTGATCAAATTTCGACGAATTTAATCGAATGTCGACGAATTTTATCAAATTTCGACGAATTTTGAACGAATTTGATCGAATTTCGACTAATTTCGAACGAGTTTTATCAAATTTCAACGAATTTTATCAAATTTCGATGAATATTGAACGAGTTTGGTCAAATTTTGATGAATTTGATCAAATTTCGACGAATTTTGAACGAATTTAATCGAATGTCGACGAATTTTATCAAATTTCGACGAATTTTGAACGAATTTGATCGAATTTTGACTAATTTTGAATGAGTTTTATCAAATTTCGATGAATATTGAACGAGTTTAGTCAAATTTTGACGAACTTGATCAAATTTCGACGAATTTGATCGTTTCCACGAATTTTGAACGAATTTAATCGAATGTCGACGAATTTTGAAAAAATTTGATTGAATTTGGACTAATTTCGAACGAGTTTTATCAAATTTCGACGAATTTTATCAAATTTCGATGAATATTGAACGAATTTGATCGAATTTTGAACGAATTTGATCGAATTTCGACGAATTTTGAACGAATTTTATAACTTTATAAAACGGTTAAAGTTTTTTAATTAAAACTTCCTTCATCAAACGAAAAATGTTAATAATTGAAAGTTTAATATATAGTTGGAGAGTCGAGTTGAAAAAAAATCCCTTTTCGTGAATAATTGTATGCAATATAGGACACAAAAAACGTGGAAAAGAGCAAATAAATACGTAATTTGCGATTTTAATAAAAAGCGTTTCAAATAAAAGTTTCCTAGTTAATTATGAGGCATATTCTGGCTATATTTGTTTGCTTCTATTGTTTATTATTTCATTGTTATGATAACTAATATTGTTGTAAATGAGATGGATATATTTTTTGGAATATTTTGGTAAATCTTTTTTCATTCTACACAATAGAGATATTATATCATAACATTTTCTAAGGCAAAAGAAAAAAAAATTAATAACACAATTTAAAACACTTCCCATTTCAAACATTTCCATTTCTCATAAATAAAATTATACTTTTTCCCTTTCATTGATCATAAACACAAATTACCTTATTAAAGTTTCCGCCACCTGTTTCAATTTTTATAAATTTTTAATAAATTCCCTGAGAAAATCCACCGACCGCTAAACCCCGGAAAATTACTCAATCGTGTTTGTATCGAGCAAATTCGTCTAGCAACGCGTCCCCGTACATACGTTTCTAACGTAAAAAGAGGTCACCGGGGACTTTGTCCGGCTAGTAATCGTTTCGTTTCAGTTATGTACGCTGAACGTGTTTGATTACACCGACTTCAAACTGGGGAATTGCATAGAAAACGAAACGGTCAGTCCCGTTTTCACCAAAGATAAAGGGTAATTAAAAAAAATTAAATATATATATATATATATATATATATATACAGGGTGTACCAAACGAAATACGTCGAAATTAAAAACCACAATTCCGATTAAATTGATATTTTATACACAGATTTAGTACATGGTAAAAGTTAAATCACTTTGAGGTAAAAGTTAGTTGTAAAATATCAGTGTTAAGTGTCAAATTTGACGTTTTAAAGAGAAAAATTGAAGCTTAACTGTCAAATTTTATGGTTAACTGTAAAATTTTATGGTTAACTGTCAAATTTGATGTTTGAAATGTCAAATTTAATGTTTTAAATGTCAAATTTAAGAGTTTCAAACTTGTATTTGACTGTTAATTATAAAATATGAATGTTAATTGTATAATTTGACGTTTTAGATATCAAAATTGATGTTTAATTGTCAAATTTTATGGTTAACTGTCAAATTTGATGTTTTAAATGTCAAATTCAATGTTTTAAATGTCAAATTTAAGAGTTTCAAACTTGTATCTAACTGTTAATTATAAAATATGAATGTTAATTGTAAAATTTGACGTTTTAGATATCAAAATTGAAGCTTAACTGTCAAATTTTATAGTTAACTGTCAAATTTGATGTTTTAAATGTCAAATTTAATGTTTTAAATGTCAAATTTAAGAGTTTCAAACTTGTATTTGACTGTTAATTATAAAATATGAATGTTAATTGTAAAATTTGACGTTTTAGATATCAAAGTTGAAGCTTAACTGTCAAATTTTATGGTTAACTGTCAAATTTTATGGTTAACTGTCAAATTTTATGGTTAACTGTCAAATTTGATGTTTCAAATGTCAAATTTAATGTTTTAAATGTCAAATTTAAGAGTTTCAAACTTGTATTTGACTGTTAATTATAAAATATGAATGTTAATTGTAAAATTTGACGTTTTAGATATCAAAATTGATGTTTAATTGTCAAATTTTATGGTTAACTGTCAAATTTGATGTTTCAAATGTCAAATTTAATGTTTTAAATGTCAAATTTAAGAGTTTCAAACTTGTATTTGACTGTTAATTATAAAATATGAATGTTAATTGTAAAATTTGACGTTTTAGATATCAAAATTGATGTTTAATTGTCAAATTTTATGGTTAACTATCAAATTTGATGTTTTAAATGTCAAATTTAATGTTTTAAATGTCAAATTTAAGAGTTTCAAGCTTGTATTTGACTGTTAATTATAAAATATGAATGTTAATTGTAAAATTTGACGTTTTAGATATCAAAATTAAAGCTTAACTGTCAAATTTTATGGTTAACTGTCAAATTTGATATTTGAAATGTCAAATTTAATGTTTTAAATGTCAAATTTAAGAGTTTCAAACTTGTATTTGACTGTTAATTATAAAATATGAATGTTAATTGTAAAATTTGACGTTTTAGATATCAAAATTGATGTTTAATTGTCAAATTTTATGGTTAACTATCAAATTTGATGTTTTAAATGTCAAATTTAATGTTTTAAATGTCAAATTTAAGAGTTTCAAGCTTGTATTTGACTGTTAATTATAAAATATGAATGTTAATTGTAAAATTTGACGTTTTAGATATCAAAATTGAAGCTTAACTGTCAAATTTTATAGTTAACTGTCAAATTTGATGTTTCAAATGTCAAATTTAATGTTTTAAATGTCAAATTTAAGAGTTTGAATGTTGTATCTAACTATTAATTATAAAATATAGGAGTTAACTGTCAAATTTGACGTTTTAGATATCAAAATTGGTATTTAACTGTCAAATTTGATGTTTAACTGTCAAACTTGAAGTTCTAAACTGTTAATTATAAAATATGAGGGTTAACTGCAAAATTTGACATTTTCTATATCTAAAATGTTGTCTAACTGTCAAGTTTGACAGTTTGAATGTTAGATTTGACGGTTAATTGTAAAATTTTACGTTTTAATATCAAAATTTATGTTTAACTGTCAAATTTTATGGTTAACTGTCAAATTTGATGTTTCAAATGTCAAATTTAATGTTTCAAATGTCAAATTTAATGTTTTAAATGTCAAATTTAAAAGCTTGAAAGTTGTATCTAACTGTCAATTATAAAATATAAGAGTTACCTGTCAAATTTGGCGTTTTAGATATCAAAATTGGTATTTAACTGTCAAATTTGATGTTTAACTATCAAACTTGAAGCTCTAAATGTCAAATTGAAGAGTTTGAAACTTGTATCTGACTGTTAATTATAAAATATGAGGGTTAACTGCAAAATTTGACATTTTTTATATCTAAAATGTTGTCTAACTGTCAAGTTTGACAGTTTGAATGTTAGATTTGACGGTTAGTTGTAAAATTTTGCGTTTTGATATCAAAATTGATGTTTAACAGTCAAATTTTATGGTTAACTGTCAAATTTGATGTTTCAAATGTCAAATTTAATGTTTTAAATGTCAAATTTAAGAGTTTGAAAGTTGTATCTAACTGTTAATTATAAAATATAAGAGTTAACTGTCAAATTTGACGTTTTAGATATCAAAATTAAAGTTTAACTGTCAAATTTGATGTTTAACTGTCAAACTTGAAGTTCTAAGTGTCAAATTGAAGAGTTTGAAACTTGTGTCTGACTGTTAATTATAAAATATGAAGGTTAACTGCAAAATTTGACATTTTCTATATCTAAAATGTTGTTTAACTGTCAAGTTTGACAGTTTGAATGTTAGATTTGACGGTTAATTGTAAAATTTCACGTTTTAGATATCAAAATTTATGTTTAACCGTCAAATTTGACGTTTTAAATGTAAAATTTGAGAGTTTTTAGGTTATATTTGACTGTTCATTGTAAAATTTGAGTGTTAACTGCCAAATTTGACAATTTAAATGTCAAATTTTGAAGTTTCAATATTAAATTTGACGATTAATTATAGAATATGATGCCTAACTTGAAAATTTAACATTTTTTATGTCTAAAATGAGGACTAACTGTCAAGCTTGACAGTTTACATGTTAGATTTGACGGTTAATTGCCAAACTTCACGTTTTAAATGTCAAATTTGACCATTAAAATGTCAAATTTAGAAGTTTAAATGTTAGATTTAACGACTAAATTTAGAATCTGATGTTTAACTGTAAAATTTGACATTTTTTACATTTAAAATGACGTCTAACTGTCAAGTTTGACAGTTTAAATGTTAGATTTGACGGTTAATTGCCAAATTTCACGTTTTAAATGTGAAATTTGACCATTAAAATGTCAAATTTAGAAGTTTAAATGTTAGATTTGACGACTAAATTTAGAATCTGATGTTTAACTGTAAAATTTGATATTTTTTCATCTAAAATGACGTCTAATTGTCAAGTTTGACAGTTAGAATGTTAGATTTGACGATTAATTGTAAAATTTGATGTTTTAGATATCAAAATTGACGTTTAATTCTCAAATTTGACGTTTTAAATGTCAAGTTTGAGAATTTCAAGGTTATATTTAACTGTTCATTGTAAAACTTGTGCGTTAACTGCCAAATTTGGCAATTTAAATGTCAACATTGGAAATTTAAATGTCAGATTTAACGATTAATTATAAAATATGATGTTTAACTGTAAAATTTGACATTTTTTACATTTAAAATGACGTCTAACTGTCAAGTTTGACAGTTTGAATGTTAGATTTGTTGATTAATTGTAAGATTTGACGTTTTAGATATCAACATTGATGCTTAATTGTCAAAATTGACATTTAATTGTCAAATTTGACGTTTTAAATGTCAAACTTGAGAGTTTCAAGGTTAGATTTGACGACTAAATGTAGAATCTGTTGTTTAACTGTAAAATTTAACATTTTTTACATTTAAAATGACGTCTAACTGACAAGTTTGACAGTTTGAATGTTAGATTTGTCGATTAATTGTAAGATTTGACGTTTTAGATACCAACATTGATGCTTAATTGTCAAAATTGACATTTAATTGTCAAATTTGACGTTTTAAATGTCAAATTTTAGAGTTTCAAGGTTAGATTTGACGACTAAATGTAGAATCTGATGTTTAACTGTAAAATTTGACATTTTTTACATTTAAAATGACGTCTAACTGTAAATTTTGACAGTTTGAATGTTAAATTTGTCGATTAATTGTAAAATTTGACGTTTTAGATATCAAAATTGATGTTTAATTGTCAAGATTGATGCTTAATTGTCAAAATTGATGTTTAATTGTCAAAATTGACGTTTTAATTGTCAAAATTGATGTTTAATTGTCAAAATTGACGTTTTAAATGTCAAATTTTAGAGTTTCAAGGTTATATTTAACTGTTCGTTGTAAAACTTGTGTATTAACTGCCAAATTTGACAATTTAAATGTCAACTTTGAAAGTTTAAATGTTATATTTTACAGTTTATTATAAAATATGAGTGTTAACTGTCAAATTTGGCGTTTTAGAGATCAAAATTGACGTTTAACTGTAAAATTTGACGTTTTCAAGATCAAAATTGACGTTTAACTCTCAAATTTGACGTTTTAAATGTCAAATTTGAAACTTTAGATGTTACATTTAATTGTTAGTTGTAAGATTTGACGTTTCCGAGATCAAAATTGATACTTAGTTGTCAAGTTTGACCTTTTAAAGATCAAAATCGATGTTTAACTGTCAACTTTAACGTTTTAAATGTCAAATTTGAAGGTCATATGATTGTTAATTGTAAAATATGTGCACTAATTCTAAAATTTGACGTTTTAGAGATCAAAATTGTTGTTTAACTGTCAAATTTGATGTTTTAGTGATCAAAATTGATGTTTAGCTGTCGAATTTAATGTTTTAAAGTTCAAAATTGACGTTTAACTGTCAAATTTGACGTTTTAGAGATCAAAATTGATGTTGAACTGTCAAATCTGATGTTTTAAATGTCAAATTTGAAGGTCATATGATTGTTAGTTGTAAAATATGTTCGCTAATAATAAAATGTGACGTTTTGGACATCAAAGTTGACGTTTAACTGTCAAATTTGACGTTTTATAGATCAAAATTGATGTTTAGCTGTCGAATTTAATGTTTTAAAGTTCAAAATTGACGTTTAACTGTCAAATTTGACGTTTTAGAGATCAAAATTGATGTTGAACTGTCAAATTTGAAGGTCATATGATTGTTAATTGTAAAATATGTTCGCTAATAATAAAGTGTAACGTTTTGGAGATCAAAACTGACATTTAACTGTCATATTTGACCTTTTAGAGATCCAAATTGTTGTTTAACTGTCAAATTTGACGTTTCTAAGATCAAAATTGACATTTAACTGTCAAGTTTGACGTTTTATAGATCAAAATTGATGTTTAGCTGTCAAATTTAATGTTTTAAAGTTCAAAATTGACGTTTAACTGTCAAATTTGATGTTTTAGAGATCAAAATTGATGTTGAACTGTCAAATTTGATGTTTTAAATGTCAAATTTGAAGGTCATATGATCGTTAATTGTAAAATATATTCGTTAATAGTAAAATTTGACGTTTTGGAGATCAATGTTGACGTTTAACTGTCAAATTTGACGTTTTATAGATCAAGATTGTTGTTTAACCGTCAAATTTGATGTTTTAAAGATCAAAATTGATGTTTAACTGTCAAATTTGATGTTTTAAAGATCAAAATTGATGTTGAACTGTCAAATTTGATGTTTTAAATGTCAAATTTGAAGGTCATATGATTGTTAATTGTAAAATATATTCGTTAATAGTAAAATTTGACGTTCTGAAGATCAAAGTTGACGTTTAACTGTCAAATTTGACGTTTTAGATATCAAAATTGTTGTTTAACTGTCAAATTTGATGTTTTAAAGATCAAAATTGATGTTTAACTGTCAAATTTGACGTTTTAAATGTCAGATTTGTGAATTTAAGTATTAGACTTAAATTATTAAATAGATTTTCAAAATGTAAAGCTTTATTCGCGCCATTTCCAACAGTTTTTGATCTTTTCAATCAATCGAAATTTAGAATTTTTTTGTGTGTGATCAAAATTGAATAATTTAATTAATTGAAAAATTCAAACTGTTGTAAATTAACACAAACAAACCTTTTACATCTATTAGATTTGTGTATAAAATTTCAAACTTGACTTTTTTTTAAGTTATTTCAATTTATCCACATTAAGACACCCTGTATATTAAAATTAATTGAAAAATTAATAATTAGTTTTTTTTAACAGATCGCAAGGTGTTGATAAAATGACTAATTCAAAAGTAGATTTTTATTATTTTTTGGCAAGCCCACCCTGTCGATCTGTTATGCTTTTAGCGAAAGCTCTAGGATTGGAATTTAACAGTAAGGTTGTTAACATTATGGCTGGAGATCATATGACACCAGAATATTTAAGGGTTTGTTATTATCCTTATTTTTAATTTTTATAATATATAATTTTTATAATATATAATTTTTATAATATATAATTTTTATATATTATAACTAATAATTTTCTTTTTTTTTTAGATAAATCCTCAACATACAATCCCAACTATAAACGATAACGGTTTTATTTTATTCGAAAGCCGAGCTATCCTTCAATACCTCGTCGATCAATACGCTAAAGACGATTCCCTAGCGCCGAAAGAAGCTAAAAAAGCAGCCGTGGTTAATCAACGATTGTACTTTGACGCTTGTACTTTAATGCCGAGATTGATGCAATACATGGGACCGGTTATAAAACAAGGACAAGCTCCGGATAAAGAGAAATTGGAAAAATTCGAAGAAGCTTTGGGATTTATAGACGAGTTTTTGGAAAATCAAACTTGGGCGGCCGGCGGACAATTAACCATAGCCGATTTTGCTCTTATAGCTTCGATTTCAACCGCGGAAGCTATTAACGTTGATATTTCCAAGTACGCTAATGTACAAGCTTGGTACGAAAGAACTAAAAATGCCATGAGTGGTTATGGGTATGATGAAATTAACCAAGCTGGTTGTGCTATGATTTCGGGAATGTTTAAAAATAAACTACAATAAAATTAATCAGTTTTTTTAAATTTTTTTTTCTTCTTTTCTAATTTCTAAGTAAATTGTGTGATTGTAGTTTATTAAATTTTAGTTAATTAAATTATAATTAATTAAATTGTAGTTTAATATTGAGTAAAATATATTATATATAATAATATAAATACTTTTAAATGTCTTTACGAATTTTTAGTTCTTTCTTTAGAAAAGAAATTCTAATCCAATTTAATTTATATCTTTAACAAAAAAATCGATAAAATTTGTAGATATTCTATTAAATTCGTCAAAATTTGATAAAATTCGGTCAAAATTCGACGAAATTTGATAAAATTCGTTCAAAATTCGTTCAAATTTCATTAAATTCGTTCAAAATTCGTCGAAATTTGATCAAATTTGTGGAAATTTGATAAAATTTGATAAAATTTGTGAAAATTTGATAAAATTCGTTCAAAATTTGTTGAAATTTGATAAAATTCGTTTAAAATTCGTCGAAATTTGATAAAATTCGTTTAAAATTCGTCGAAATTTGATAAAATTCGTTCAAAATTCGTTCAAATTTGATTAAATTCGTTCAAAATTCGTCGAAATTTGATAAAATTCGTTTAAAATTCGTCGAAATTTGATAAAATTTGTGGAAGTTTGATAAAATTTGATAAAATTTGTTGAAATTTGATAAAATTCGTTTAAAATTTGTTGAAATTTGATTAAATTCGTTCAAAATTTGTTGAAATTTGATAAAATTCGTTTAAAATTCGTCGAAATTTGATAAAATTCGATTAAAATTCGTCGAAATTTGATAAAATTCGTTCAAAATTCGTTCAAATTTGATTAAATTCGTTCAAAATTCGTCGAAATTTGATAAAGTTCGTTTAAAATTCGTCGAAATTTGATAAAATTTGTGGAAGTTTGATAAAATTTGATAAAATTTGTGAAAATTTGATAAAATTTGTTGAAATTTGATAAAATTCGTTTAAAATTTGTTGAAATTTGATTAAATTCGTTCAAAATTTGTTGAAATTTGACAAAATTCGTTTAAAATTCGTCGAAATTTGATAAAATTCGATTAAAATTCGTCGAAATTTGATAAAATTCGTTCAAAATTCGTCGAAATTTGATAAAGTTCGTTTAAAATTCGTCGAAATTTGATAAAATTTGTGGAAGTTTGATAAAATTTGATAAAATTTGTGAAAATTTGATAAAATTTGTTGAAATTTGATAAAATTCGTTTAAAATTTGTTGAAATTTGATTAAATTCGTTCAAAATTTGTTGAAATTTGACAAAATTCGTTTAAAATTCGTCGAAATTTGATAAAATTCGATTAGAATTCGTCGAAATTTGATAAAATTCGTTCAAAATTCGTCGAAATTTGATAAAACTTGTGGAAATTGATAAAATTTGATAAAGTTTGTGAAAATTTGATAGAATTTGTTGAAATTTGATAAAATTTGCAGAAATTTGATAAAATTTGTAGAAATTTGATAAAATTTGTACATAATTCGTAGAAATTTGGTAAAATTCGTTCAAAATTCGCCGAAATTTGATAAAATTTGTCGAAATTTGATAACATTTGTAGAAAATTCGTCGAAATTTGATAAAATTCGTCAAAATTTGATAAAATTTGTGGAAATTTGATAAAATTTGATAAAATTTGTAAAAATTTGATAAAATTTGTTGAAATTTGATAAAATTCGTTTAAAATTTGTTGAAATTTGATTAAATTCGTTCAAAATTTGTTGAAATTTGATAAAATTCGTCGAAATTTGATAAAATTCGTTTAAAATTCGTCGAAATTTGATAAAATTCGTCGAAATTTGATAAAATTTGTAGAAATTTGATAAAATTTGTACATAATTCGTAGAAATTTGGTAAAATTCGTTCAAAATTCGCCGAAATTTGATAAAATTTGTCGAAATTTGACAACATTTGTAAAAAATTCGTCGAAATTTGATAAAATTCGTCAAAATTTGATAAAATTTGTGGAAATTTGATAAAATTTGTGAAAATTTGATAAAATTTGTTGAAATTTGATAAAATTCGTTTAAAATTTGTTGAAATTTGATTAAATTCGTTCAAAATTTGTTGAAATTTGATAAAATTCGTTTAAAATTCGTCGAAATTTGATAAAATTCGTTCAAAATTCGTCGAAATTTGATAAAATTTGTGGAAATTGATAAAACTTGTGGAAATTGATAAAACTTGTGAAAATTTGATAGAATTTGTTGAAATTTGATAAAATTTGTAGAAATTTTGATAAAATTTGATAAAATTTGTAGAAATTTGATAAAACTTGTACATAATTCGTAGAAATTTGATAAAATTCGTTCAACATTCGCCGAAATTTGATCAAATTTGTCCAAATTTGATAACATTTGTAGAAAATTCGTCGAAATTTGATAAAATTTGTGGAAATCTGATAAGATTTGATAAAATTTGTGAAAATTTGATAAAATTTGTTAAAATTTGATAAAATTCGTTTAAAATTTGTTGAAATTTGATTAAATTCGGTCAAAATTCGTCGAAATTTGATAAAATTCGTTCAAAATTCGTTCAAATTTGATAAAATTCGTTCAAAATTCGTCGAAATTTGATAAAATTTGTGGAAATTGATAAAATTTGATAAAATTTGTGAAAATTTGATAGAATCTGTTGAGATTTGATAAAATTTGTAGAAATTTGATAAAATTTGTACATAATTCGTAGAAATTTGGTAAAATTCGTTCAAAATTCGCCGAAATTTAATAAAATTTGTCGAAATTTGATAACATTTGTACAAAATTCGTCGAAATTTGATAAAATTTGCCGAAATTTGATAAAATTCGTTCAAAATTTCTCGAAATTTGATGAAATTTGTCGAAATTTGATAAAATTTGTACAAAATTCGTCGAAATTTGATCAAATTCGTTCAAAATTTATCGAAATTTGATAAAATTTGTCAAAATTTGATAAAATTCGTCGAAATTTGATAAAATTCGTTCAAAATTCGTCGAAATTTGATAAAATTTGTCGAAATTTGATAAAATTTGTGGAAATTTGATAAAATTTAATAAAGTTTGTTAAAATTTGATAAAATTTGATAGAATTTTTACATAATTCGTTGAAATTTGATCAAATTCGTTCAAAATTTGTCGAAATTTGATAAAATTTGTCGAAAGTTGATAAGATTTGTACAAAATTCATCGAAATTTCATAAAATTTGTCGAAATTTGATAAAATTTGTAAAAAAATTCGCCGAAATTTGATAAAATTCGTTTAAAATTTGTCGAAATTTGATTAAATTCGTTCAAAATTCGTCGAAATTTGATAATATTCGTTTAAATTTGATTAAGTGCGTCGAGCATTCACCAAAATCGGTAAAGGTTCGTCCAAATTCGTTAAAAATTCTTCTTAATTTCATCAAATTTTATCCAAATTCGTTCAAATTCTTTAAAATTCTATTAGCTCTTCGTAATTTATATTAGTTGTACAAAGTTCATTAAAATTTGTAAACATTCTATTAAATTCGTCGAAATTTGATTAAATTCGTTCAAAATTCGTCGAAAATCCACAAAAATTGTTAAAAGTTCGTCCAAATTCGTTAAAAATTCCTCTAAATTTCATCCAAATTCATTCAAATCTTTTAAAACTTTATCAATTCTTCGTAATTTATATTAGTTATAAAAAAAATCGATAAAATTTGTAGATATTCTATTAAATTCGTCGAAATTTGATAAAATTCGTTCAAAATTCGTTCAAAACTCGTTGAAACTTGATTAAATTCGTTCAAAATTCGTCGAAAATTCACAAAAATTGTTAAAAGTTCGTCAAAATTCGTTAAAAATTCCTCTAAATTTCATTCAAATTCATTCAAATTTTTTAAAACTTTATCAATTCTTCGTAATTTATATTAGTTATAAAAAAAATCGATAAAATTTGTAGATATTCTATTAAATTCGTCGAAATTTGATAAAATTCGTTCAAAATTCGTCGAAATTTGATAAAATTCGTTCAAAATTCGTTGAAATTTTATTAAATTCGTTCAAAATTCGTCGAAAATTCACAAAAATTGTTAAAAGTTCGTCCAAATTCGTTCAAAATTCTTCTAAATTTCATCCAAATTCGTTCAAATTCTTTAAAACTTTATCAGTTCTTCGTAATTTATATTAGTTGTAAAAAAATCAATAAAACTTGTATATATTCTATTAAATTCGTCGAAATTTGATTAAATTCGTTCAAAATTCGTCGAAATTTGATTAAATTCGTTCAAAATTCGTCAAAAATTCACAAAAATTGTTAAAAGTTCGTCCAAATTCGTTAAAAATTCTTCTTAATTTCATCCAAATTCATTCAAATTTTTTAAAACTTTATCAATTCTTCGTAATTTATATTGGTTATAAAAAAATCGATAAAATTTGTAGATATTCTATTAAATTCGTCGAAATTTGATAAAATTCGTTCAAAGTTTGTCGAAATTTGATTAAATTCGTTGAAATTTGATAAAATTCGTTCAAAATTCCTCGAAATTTCATAAAATTCGTTGTAATTCGTGTAATTGTTTATGAAATTCGTTCTAATTCGACAAAATTCTTAAAAAATTCGTCATAATTCGTTGTTAATTTTCTAAAAGAGACTCAATTTTATAAAATTTGTCATAATTCGTGTAATTCTTTATGAAATTTGTTCAAATTCGACAAAATTCTTTAAAAATTCGTCAGAAATTTTATAAAATGAATCTAAATTTTATAAAATTCTTTGTAATTCGTGTAATTGTTTATGAAATTCGTTCTAATTCGACAAAATTCTTAAAAAATTCGTCATAATTCGTTGTTAATTTTCTAAAAGAAACTAAATTTTATAAAATTTGTCATAATTCGTGTAATTCTTTATAAAATTCGTTTATATTCAATAAAATTCGTTCAAATTCGACAAAATTCGTTCAAATTCGACAAAATTCTTTAAAAATTCGTGAGAAATTTTATAAAATGAAAAAAATCGTCTAAAAACTTGTATTTCTTTAAAAATTATAAAATTTCTGTCTTTCTTTGTAAAAAATATATCTTTTACGGTTTAAATTTTCTAATTGGGTTGAATCGCTGTTGAAATTTTCTAACTGGTACCTCATTAGCACGCGAGCTTTTGTCCGAAAACTCCCGGGAAAGCTCGCGATCGACCTCAGACCGACCGCTCATCCCTCGTTTGAATAACGATACGATTACACGGACATTTCCACGACCTACGCTCAACTGCTTTAGAAACTTTCAAAAACACTCATTACTTATTAAACCGGTTTTAGGACCTTCTCTCGGCTTAAATACAAAACCAAATTTTTATATTTTATTTCATTTTTTTTTTGATAAATGGAATTTACGTTTAATTAATTTAAAATTTCATACGTCACATTATCACAATATTTAAGATTATAACCGATTAAGATATCAAGAAGACTATTACAAACCTTCCTAATTCATTAAAAAACGAAAAAAGAAATTTAAAATACGGATGAGTATGCAACCTTAAATACACAATGACTCCTAAGAACATACGGAGTAACATCTGGTAGTTTATAATTGAGATTTTCGATTCAAAATTGCATGAAAAATGTCACTACGTTATAACTTTCCCACAAATTTATACACACCTTGTAATAGTAACGTCATATTTTATATCTACACCCGAATATAACATCTTGATCTGTAAACAGCTTAAGTTTTCCAATGCACACCATCAAAATAGATATTTTTAATCTATCAATTTCCAAAACATTCTATTAAAAGATTAGAAATTTGGTTAAATTTGTTAAAAAATTGATTTAATTTTATGAAAATTCTAAAATCAACAAAATTTGTTAAAAAAAATGTCTTAATTTCACAAAGTTGGTTGAAAATCGATAAAATGTGTTAAAGATTCGTCTTAATTCAAATAAATTTATTAAAAATTCGTCCAAATTTGATCAAATATGCTAAAAATCCGAGAGAATTCGCCTAAAATTAACAGAATTAGTTAAAAATTCGTGTTAATTTCATTAAATTCGGCAAAACTCAATAAAATTTGTTAAAAATTTGTCGGAATTTAAATAAATTCGTTAAAAATTCGTCAAAATTTACCAAAATTCGTCAAAATTCTTTGAAATTCGCTATAAATTCATCAAAATTCGTACAAAATTGGAAAGATTTGTTAAAAATTCGTGAATATTCGATCAAATTCATTCAAAATTAACAAAATTTGTAAAAAATTCGTTTCAATTTAAATAAATTCGTTAAAAATACGTCAAAATTCGCTAAAATTCGTCAAAATTATCTAAAATTCGACAAAATTCGTTATAAATTCATCAAAATTCGTCCAAAATTTGGAAGATTTGTTAAAAATTCCTAATAATTTTGTAAAATTCATTAAAAAATCGTCAGATTTTAATCAAAGTAGTTGAAAATTGATTAAAATTGGTAAAAATTCGTCCTAATTTCATTAAATTCGTCAGAAATTCTTCACAATTTTATTAAATTCATTTAAATTCGATCAAATTCGTTGAAAAATGATCAAATTCAAATCAAATTCATTTAAAATTAACAAAATTTGTAAAAAATTCGTTTCGATTTAAATAAATTCGTCAAAATTCGCTAGAATTCGCCAAAATTATTTAAAATTCGACAAAATTCGTTATAAATTCATCAAAATTCGTCCAAAATTGAGAAGAATTGTTAAAAATTTCTTATAATTCTATAAAATTCATTAAAAATTCGTCAAAATTCGCTATAAATTCATCAAAATTCGTACAAAATTGAAAAGATTTGTTAAAAATTCGTGAGTATTCGATCAAATTCATTCAAAATTAACGAAATTTGTAAAAAATTCGCTTCAATTTAAATAAATTCGTTAAAAATTTGTTAAAAATTCGTCAAAATTCGCTAGAATTCGTCAAAATTATTTAAAATTCGACAAAATTCGTTATAAATTCATCAAAATTCGTCCAAAATTGAGAAATATTGTTAAAAATTCCTTATAATTTTATAAAATTCATTAAAAATTCGTCGAAATTCTTTAAAATTCGCTATAAATTCATCAAAATTCGTACAAAATTGGAAAGATTTGTTAAAAATTCGTGAGTATTCAATCAAATTCATTTAAAATTAACAAAATTTGTAAAGAATTCGCTTCGATTTAAATAAATTCGTCAAAATTCATCAAAATTCGTCAAAATTCGCTAGAATTCGTCAAAATTATTTAAAATTCGACAAAATTCATCAAAATTCGTCAAAATTCTTTAAAATTCGCTATAAATTCATCAAAATTCGTCCAAAATTGAAAAGATTTGTTAAAAATTCGTGAGTATTCAATCAAATTCATATAAAATTAACAAAATTTGTAAAAAATTCGCTTCGATTTAAATCAATTCGTTAAAAATTCGTCAAAATTCGCTAGAATTCGTCAAGATTATTTAAAATTCGACAAAATTCGTTATAAATTCATCAAAATTCATCCAAAATTGAGAAAAATTGTTAAAAATTCCTTATAATTTTATAAAATTCATTAAAAATTCGTCAAAATTCTTTAAAATTCGCTATAAATTCATCAAAATTCGTACAAAATTGGAAAGATTTGTTAAAAATTCGTGAGTATTCGATCAAATTCATTCAAAATTAACGAAATTTGTAAAAAATTCGCTTCGATTTAAAGAAATTCGTTAAAAATTCCTTAGAAATTCGTTAAAAATTCGTCAAAATTCGCTAGAATTCGTCAAAATTATTTAAAGTTCGACAAAATTCGTTATAAATTCATCAAAATTCGTCCAAGATTGAGAAGAATTGTTAAAAATTTCTTACAATTTTATAAAATTCATTAAAAATTCGTCAAAATTCTTTAAAATTCGCTATAAATTCATCAAAATTCGTAAAAATTGGAAAGATTCGTTAAAAATTCCTGAGTATTCGATCAAATTCGTCTTAAATTAACAAAATTCGTTGAAAAATGGTTTAAATTTTATAAAATTGGTCGAAAATTGATAAAATTTCTTAAAGATTCGTCCTAATTCAAATAAATTTGTTAAAAATTCGTTCAAATTCGATCAAATTTGTACAAAATTGAGAAGATTTCTTAAAAATTCGAGAAAATCTATTTAAAATTAGTGAGTATTCGATCAAATTTGTCTAAAATTATCAAAATTCGTTAAAAGAAATGTTTCAATTTGACAAAATTGGTTGAAAATCGATAAAATGTGTTAAAGATTCGTCTTAATTCAAATAAATTTATTAAAAATTCATTAAAATTTGATCAAATTTGTTCAAAATTGAGATTTCTTAAAAATTCGAGAAAATTCGTTAAAGATTCGTGAGTATTCCATCAAATTCGTTTAAAATCAAGAAAATTCGTTAAAAAATTGTTCCAGTTTTATTAAATTGGTCGAAAATCGGTAAAATATGTTAAAGATTCGTCTTAATTCAAATAAATTTATTAAAAATTCGTCAAAATTTGATCAAATTCGCTAAAAATTTGAGAGAATTCGTCCAAAATCAACAGAATTAGTTAAAGATTCATGTTAATTTCATTAAATTCGGCAAAATTTAATAAAATTTGTTAAAAATTCTTCGGAATTTAAATAAATTCGTTAAAAATCTGTCAAAATTCGCTAAAATTCGTCAAAATTATCTAAAATTCGACAAAATTCGTTATAAATTCATCAAAATTCGTCCAAAATTGGGAAAATTTGTTAAGAATTCGTGAGTATTCGATTGAATTCATTCAAAATCAACGAAATTTGTAAAAAAATTGGTCTTGATTTAAATAAATTCGTTAAAAGTTCGTCAAAATTCGCTAAAATTCGTCAAAGCTATCCAAAATTCGACAAAATTCGTTATAAATTCATCAAAATTCGTCCAAAATTGAGAAGAATTGTTAAAAATTCCTTATAATTTTATAAAATTCATTAAAAATTCGTCAAAATTCTTTAAAATTCGCTATAAATTCATCAAAATTCGTACAAAATTGGAAAGATTTGTTAAAAATTCGTGAGTATTCGATCAAATTCATTCAAAATTAACGAAATTTGTAAAAAATTCGCTTCGATTTAAATAAATTCGTTAAAAATTCGTTAAAAATTCGTCAAAATTCGTCAAAATTCGCTAGAATTCGTCAAAATTATTTAAAATTCGACAAAATTCGTTATAAATTCATCAAAATTCGTCCAAAATTGAGAGAAATTGTTAAAAATTCCTTATAATTTTATAAAATTCATTAAAAATTCGTCAAAATTCTTTAAAATTCGCTATAAATTCATCAAAATTCGTACAAAATTGGAAAGATTTGTTAAAAATTCGTGAATATTCGATTAAATTCATTCAAAATTAACGAAATTTGTAAAAAATTCGCTTCGATTTAAATAAATTCGTTATAAATTCATCAAAATTCGTCCAAATTCGCTAGAATTCGTCAAAGTTATTTAATGTTCGACAAAATTCGTTAGAAACTCATCAAAATTCGTCCAAAATTGAGAAAAATTGTTAAAAATTCCTTATAATTTTATAAAATTCATTAAAAATTTGTCAAAATTCTTTAAAATTTGCTATAAATTCATCAAAATTCGTACAAAATTGGAAAGATTTGTTAAAAATTCGTGAGTATTCGATCAAATTTATTCAAAATGAACGAAATTTGTAAAAAATTTGCTTCGATTTAAATAAATTCGTTAAAAAATCGTTAAAAATTCGTCAAAATTCGCTAGAATTCGTCAAAATTATTTAAAGTTCGACAAAATTCGTTATAAATTCATCAAAATTCGTCCAAAATTGAAAAGAATTGTTAAAAATTTCTTATAGTTTTATGAAATTCATTAAAAATTCGTCGAAATTCTTTAAAATTCGCTATAAATTCATCAAAATTCGTACAAAATGGAAAAGATTTGTTAAAAATTCGTGAGTATTGGATTAAATTCATTCAAAATCAACAAAATTTGTAAAAAATTCGTCTCGATTTAAATAAATTCGTTAAAAGTTCGTCAAAATTCGCTAAAATTCGTCAAAACTATCCAAAATTCGTCAAAGCTATCCAAAATTCGACAAAATTCGTTATAAATTCATCAAAATTCGTCCAAAATTGAGAAAATTTGTTAAAAATTCCTAATAATTTTATAAAATTCATTAAAAATTCGTCAGATTTCAATCAAATCAGTTGAAAATTGATAAAACTTGTTAAAAATTCGTCCTAATTTCATTAAATTCGTCAAAAAATCCTGATAATTTTATTAAATTCATTTAAATTCGATCAAATTCGTTGAAAAATGATCAAATTTGTTCAAATGCATTAAAAATTCTATCAAATTCGTCGAAAATGGATCAAATTCGTCGAAAATTGATCAAATTTGTTAAAAATTCACATCGGTTTTGAAATCTACAATTGTTTAGATGGGTGTCGATTCGCGTTATGTACTTAAAGTTTTTCCGATTGTCGTTGTATCTGACGATAGCTAACCAATTCGGATAAAACTCTTATAAAAATAAAATTGTTCATTATTTCTATATTTTTTACAAAATAATAATATAACGGAATGACCTTTGACTTAAAAATTTGAACTCAAATAATTGTTTATTCGTTTAAATATTTTTTCCTTAACAAAGTACCAACAATCGGCAATAAAACGTTTTTTTTTTGTATGTTTTTATTTTCATAAACGCAAACATTTTCATTACTATTAATCCTAATATTTAAATAAATCTTAATTTTATTTGTGTGTAATGTTGAAAAACTCCCATTTTAAAAAGTACTAATTATATCTTCTAACAAGACAATTTTTATATATCTTCATAGTCAAGATAACAAAAAAAAAAGATGTTAAATTGATTGGTTTTGAGATTGTTGGACAGTACACGCTACCCCTTTTAATAGAAGGGGCGCTAATCGCAGTGCGGGTTCCAATATTCCCCACAACGCTGCAATTTTGATGGCATATTCTCCACCCTGATTGAAATTTACGGCATTAGTTTGCCGGCCGTTCCGCGCGAAATGAATTTAGGAGCAAGGTGTGGCGACCTGCATTTAAATTCACTTTCGGTGTTAACTTTTCGAAACGTCCCTTTTAATTAATTACCCCGCTAGAGAGAGTATCTTCCCAAACATTTTTCCACCGTACCGTCTATTACGAGACTAATTATCCTAAGTACGTAAGTCTTAACTTTTTAAGTGAGTAATAAAAAGAGCTTTTAATACTCAGAATTTTTTTTTAGATTTAAAAGTTTTGTTTAGATGTCAGGCAAGTAAAGATTTTAGTCAAGATTTTAGACGCCAACATCCCGCTGTTCGACTACTTACAATTAGAAGGTTCTCGAATCCATTAACCTTCCTTTTCACTAACAACAAGCCACACCTCAGCGGTTTAACTGCTAATGTATCGGGTTTTAAGATAAACTTGTAAGTATACCTGGTCTCGATTTCATGTTTATGCATTTAATTATAACGTGTTCATCGATTTACAAATAATCGATTTGTAAATAAAAACTACATCTACAATCGATTAGTTTTTCAAATGAGCTCTCTAAGAACCTCCCACCTATTGCCACTGCGCAGATGACCTCGCTAGGCCAAGATGAAATGGGCCGGCTGTAGGTGTAACCTTGGTGAAACAATCGATTTTATATTTTACTTAACCCATTCCTAATATTTACAAAAATAATTTTTCTTCCCACTTAAAAAAAATTTCAATTTAAACGTATTTTCTTTTCAGATTCTATCGTTGTAGCTATTAAGAAAATTAAAACCGCTAATTGAGAATTCCCACGAACGGAAACTTGGTATAAATTAGCAAAACCAGAGCCTTTTAGCCCTCCCTCGCTTTCTATTTTTATCGTTCTTTTTTATTTTTCTTTTTCTTTTTTCTTTTTCCTATTAGAACGCAATTAAGGGAGAGGCAACAGCCCCGCTTTGGGGATTAACAAAACCATAGGAAACGAACGGCGGGCGCAATTAAGGGCCATAACCCAACGAGAACGGATGAATAATGGAACTAAACTGACCGTCGAAGAATTTCGTATGCAACCGGTTCAAATAGCGACCGATCGGAAAGTAATCAATGGTAACGTTTGAATTGTTAATGTTTGAAACGTGCCATTGACCCAGATATGGAACCTATGCTGTATCGTTAAAGGTTGCGCGTTAACTTTTACGGTTATCTCCCTCGGAGCTGTTCGATAATAAAGATTAAGCGATCCGAGAGTTATAAAACCGTTTTTATCGTCTAGAAAGAATATTTAACCTTTCAATTCTAGAAAAAAATAACCCATTTCAAACTTTTTTTTTAATTTGTAAACGTTTGTTAGTCAATAATCAATCACATCAATAATTATTATGATGTATAAATAAATAAATATAAAAATTAAGATAAACTTACCGAATAGTTGCCATTTTTTCAACCCCTCGCCTGTTAAAATAAAATAAAAAATATATTAAAATGAAAATATTTAAAAAATATTAAAATAATAATAAAAAAAATAATAAAAAAATAATAAAAAAATAAAAAAATAACAAAAAAAATAACAAAATAACAAAAAAAAATAAAAAAATAACAAATAAAAAATATATCTCCAAGTGCACACGCAACTTAAAAATTACTCCATTTGTGCACACACCTTAAGAAAATCTTCGCCGGCCATCTTGAATCCGCGTCAAAACGACAAATTTATTTTTACTCGAAATTACATCTTAAAACCCTTTTTAGAATAAATCACTATTAAAAACACGTCAATCGAATAACTAATTAACCAAAACGAGTAAATTATAAGCGCGAAAAACGTTCTTTCCCGGTTAAAATTGTAAAAAAAAACCCAACACGAAATTCGTACCTTCGTTTTGACAGGATTTTAGATACTAAACACCTCAAATAAAAAAATTTCCTACCTTACCGACATTGTTAAAATTTACTATTAAAAGAGAAAAAAAATTTAATCAACTTTAAAAAATTCTCTGGATTTTATTTATGAAAACTAAGAAAAGATATTTTAGAAATTGATAGATTAAAATATCTAGTTTTTAATAAAATTATTAGATTTTTCCAAATTATTACCAAAAAAATTAAAAAAATTTTCAAAGTTGATTGAAAATTTTCACCCAATTGAAAAATTTTAATCAATTTTAAAAAATCCCCCAGATTTTATTTATGAAAACTAAGAAAAAATATTTTGGAAATTGATAGATTAAAATATCTATTTTTTAATAAAATTATTAGATTTTTCCAAATTATTACCAAAAAATTTAAAAAAATTTTCAAAGTTGATCGAAAATTTTTAACTAACAACCTTCAAATTTTCAATCAACTTTAAAAAATTTCCCAGATTTTATTTATGAAAACTAAGAAAAAATATTTTGGAAATTGATAGATTAAAATATGTATTTTTTATTAAAATTATTAGATTTTTCCAAATTATTACCAAAAAAATTAAAAAAATTTTCAAACTTAATTGAAAATTTTTACCCAATTGAAAAATTTTATTCAACTTTAAAAAATCCCCCAGATTTTATTTATGAAAACTAAGAAAAAATATTTTGGAAATTGATAGATTAAAATATCTATTTTTTAATAAAATTATTAGATTTTTCCAAATTATTACCAAAAAATTTAAAAAAATTTTCAAAGTTGATCGAAAATTTTTAACTAACTTAACCTTCAAATTTTCAATCAACTTTAAAAAATTCCCCAGATTTTATTCATGAAGACTAAGAAAAAATATTTTGGAAATTGATAGATTAAAGTATCTATTTTTTAATAAAATTATTAGATTTTTTCAAATTATTACCAAAAAAATTAAAAAAATTTTCAAAGTTTGAAAATTTTTTTCACTCAATTGAAAAATTTTAATCAACTTTTAAAAATTCCCCAGATTTTATTTATAAAAACTAAGAAAAAATATTTTGGAAATTGATAGATTAAAATACCTATTTTTTAATAAAATTATTAGATTTTTCCAAATTATTACTAAAAAATTTAAAAAAATTTTCAAAGTTGATCGAAAATTTTTAACTAACTTAACCTTAAAATTTTCAATCAACTTTAAAAAATTCCCCAGATTTTATTTATGAAAACTAAGAAAAGATATTTTGGAAATTGATAGATTAAAATATCTATTTTTTAATAAAATTATTAGATTATTCCAAATTATTAGCAAAAAAATTAAAAAAATTTTCAAAATTGATTGAAAATTTTTACCCAATTGAAAAATTTTATTCAACTTTAAAAAATCCCCCAGATTTTATTTACGAAAACTAAGAAAAAATATTTTGGAAATTGATAGATTAAAATATCTATTTTCTAATAAAATTATTAGATTTTTCCAAATTATTTCCAAAAAATTTAAAAAAATTTTCAAAGTTGATCGAAAATTTTTAACTAACTTAACCTTCAAATTTTCAATCAACTTTAAAAAATTCCCCAGATTTTATTTATGAAAACTAAGAAAAAATATTTTGGAAATTGATAGATTAAGATATCTATTTTTTAATAAAATTATTAGATTTTCCCAAATTATTTCCAAAAAAATTAAAAAAATTTTCAAAGTTGATCGAAAATTTTCACCTAATTTAACCTTAAAATTTTTAATTAAGTTTTCCATTTGGAATCATTTTTTCATTTCCTAATGGAGATATCTCGTAGATTAAATAAACTGAATCATTTATTACGATTTTTTTCTTCTTGTTTCATCAAGTAATTTTTTAAAGTAATCTTTTAACTTTCTTTTCTAAATGAAATAATAATAATTCTGAAAGCAATTTAGCTTATTAACCAATTATAACCATCTGTTCGTTCGTTAGCTGGCAATTAACGTCTTTAATAAATTAACTGGGAAATTCTATAAATCTTGTTAAATTATAAACGTTATAATTGTGTCTGTATTGAAATTTCCAGCTAGCAACGAATCTTATATAAAAGGGGATAAATCAAAATCGGATTTATTAACAAACCGGGTTTCTTTTTATTCGTTTTATTTATTGGTTAGTTATTTAATTCGATTTTATCGATATTCAAACTTCAAACTGGGGAATTGTTTAGAAGACGAATCTGAAATTTCGGAATTTACAAATAATACAAACAGGTAAAAACGATTAAACAAAAAATATCAATTTTTCAACTTTAATTTCAAATAATTCAAAAACCAAATTAGATAGAAAAAAATTATTTAGATAAAAATTATAGCTTATTTTATTCTAAATATTATTTCTTATAAACAATTTTTTGAATTTTTATTATTAAGGAAGTTATGAGCTAAAATTTGATCATAACCTCAAAAAGTCAATTTTCAACTTTAATTTCAAATAATTCAAAAACCAAATTAGATAGAAAAAAATTGTTTGGATAAAAATTATAGCTTATTTTATTCTAAATATTATTTCTTATAAACATTTTTTTGAATTTTTACTATTAAGGAAGACAATTAAAAAAAACTCGAAGAAGGATTTGAATTTATGGATGATTTAATGGAGAATAAAATTTGGGGGTCGAATAAACAGCTAACGATAGCTGATTTCGCCTTAATAACTACCATTTCAACCGCTGAAGCGATTAATGTGGAAATTTCCAAGTTTCCCAATGTTTATTTATGGTATCAAAGGACTAAACACGTTATGGCTCAGTTTGGTTATGAGGAGATTAATCAAACCGGTTGTGATATGATTGGGGAAGCTTTCAACAATAGTTTAAGAAATAATAATTGAATACATCATTCAATTAAAATAAATCTAAGAATAAATAAAATTTTAGAGCAAAAAAATATTTTTTTATTAAAAATAGAATATTTTATCTTTCATTTAAATCAAAAATCATCTTTTTATCTTCATAAATAAAGTCTGGGTGATTTTTTAAAGTTGGTTAAATTTTTTAAAAAAAGTTAGGTTAAATCCGTCAAAAAATTTTCAAACTTTGAAAATTTTTTTAATTTTTTTGGGAATAATTTGGAAAAATCTAATAATTTTATTAAAAAATAGATATTTTAATCTATCAATTTCCAAAATATTTTTTCTTAGTTTTCATAAATAAAATCTGGGGAATTTTTTAAAGTTGAATAAAATTTTTCAATTGGGTAAAAATTTTCAATCAATTTTGAAAATTTTTTTAATTTTTTTGGTAATAATTTGGAAAAATCTAACAATTTTATTAAAAAATAGATATTTTAATCTATCAATTTCCAAAATATTTTTTCTTAGTTTTCATGAATAAAATCTGGGAAATTTTTTAAAGTTGATTGAAAATTTGAAGATTAAGTTAGTTAAAAATTTTCGATCAACTTTGAAAATTTTTTTAAATTTTTTGGTAATAATTTGGAAAAATCTAATAATTTGATTAAAAAATAGATATTTTAATCTATCAATTTCCAAAATATTTTTTCTTAGTTTTCATAAATAAAATTTGGGTGATTTTTTAAAGTTGATTAAAATTTTCCAATTGAGTGAAAAAAATTTTCAAACTTTGAAAATTTTTGTAATTTTTTTGATAATAATTTGAAAAAATCTAATAATGTTATTAAAAAATAGATATTTTAATCTATCAATTTCCAAAATATTTTTTCTTAGTTTTCATGAATAAAATCTGGGGAATTTTTTAAAGTTGATTGAAAATTTGAAGGTTAAGTTAGTTAAAAATTTTCGGTCAACTTTGAAAATTTTTTTAAATTTTTTGGTAATAATTTGGAAAAATCTAATAATTTTATTAAAAACTAGATATTTTAATCTATCAATTTCCAAAATATTTTTTCTTAGTTTTCATAAATAAAATCTGGGGGATTTTTTTAAAATTGATTAAAATTTTTCAATTGAGTGAAAAAAATTTTCAAACTTTGAAAATTTTTTTAATTTTTTTGGTAATAATTTGGAAAAATCTAATAATTTTATTAAAAAATAGATATTTTAATCTATCAATTTCCAAAATATTTTTTCTTAGTTTTCATAAATAAAATCTAGGGAATTTTTTAAAGTTGATTAAAATTTTTTTCTCTTTTAATACTAAATTTTAATAATGTCGGTAAGGTAGGAAATTTTTTTATTTGAGGTGTTTAGTATCTAAAGTCCTGTCAAAACGAAGGTACGAATTTCGTGTTGGGTTTTTTTTACAATTTTAACCAAGAAAAAACGTTTTTCGCGCTTATAATTTACTCGTTTTGGTTAATTAGTTATTCGATTGACGTGTTTTTAATAGTGATTTATTCTAAAAAGGGTTTTAAGATGTAGTTTCGAGTAAAAATAAATTTGTCGTTTTGACGCGGATTCAAGATGGCCGGCGAAGGTTTTCTTAAGGTGTGTACACAAATGGAGTAATTTTTAAGTTGCGTGTGCACTTGGAGATATATCTTTTATTTGTTATTTTTTAATTTTTTTTGTTATTTTTTAATTTTTTTTGTTATTTTTTTATTTTTTTTGTTATTTTTTTTATTTTTTTTTGTTATTTTTTAATTATTTTTTTATTATTTTTTTATTATTTTTTTTATTATTTTAATATTTTTTAAATATTTTCAGGGGATTTTTTTAAAGTTGAATAAAATTTTTCAATTGGGTGAAAATTTTCAATCAATTTTGAAAATTTTTTTCATTTTTTTGGTAATAATTTGGAAAAATCTAATAATTTTATTAAAAAATAGATATTTTAATCTATCAATTTCCAAAATATTCTTTCTTAGTTTTCATAAATAAAATCTGGGGGATTTTTTAAAGTTGATTGAAATTTTTCAATTGAGCGAAAATTTTCAAACTTTGAAATTTTTTTTAATTTTTTTGGTAATAATTTGGAAAAATCTAATAATTTTATTAAAAAATAGATATTTTAATCTATCAATTTCCAAAATATTTTTTCTTAGTTTTCATAAATAAAATTTGGGTGATTTTTTGAAATTACACTACCTTCTAAAAGCGAAGAAATTACCTCCTAATTTGAAAAAAATACACTCTATAATAGGCTATTGTAGTTGAAAAATAAAAAAAAAGTTTAATTAACTGAGTACAATGTTAGAACGCATATTTTAGTTAGCAGTTCGCGCCGGTTAACGCAACACCGTCCGACAGATTGAAACTTTAATAACGCAATTATTACAAACCGTACCGTTTTCGGGAACCATTAGCGAACTTTCGTTTCGAGGTGCATAATGCGAGTCCGCACAGTCAGCGGCACACCGTTCGGCCCTAATCAAATCTTTTGTTCTTCCAAAATTGGAAGCGAACCCGTTATGGATTTTCCGTGTAGCTAAACGCGCCGCGTTAATTAAAATCAGTAAAGTTGTTAACTTAAAAACAAAGAGAGAACCAAATTCAATTTTCACCAATTTTTTTTTATTTTCTTTATATTTAATTCTTTGTATTTTTTTTGTATTTCCTTTGCTTTTTTTTAATCTACGATACAATTTTGTCTTGTAACGATCTCTAATAAAAAATTTTCATTAAAATTCTTAAATATTCGTAAAATTCATTAAAAATCCTATAATTTGAGTACAAACATGACCTATCTACGATTAAGAATAAAAAAGCTAGGATAATTTTTAAATTTTCAAGATGGCGGTTTAAAAAAATAAAATTCTTTATTAAAAAATCTTAAAGCTTATTAAAAATCCTTTAATTTGATACCAAACACGACTATATTCGGATAAAAAATAAAAAAGTTAGGTTAGTTTAAAGAAATTCAAGATGGCCGACTTCCGGTTGTCATTAAAATTAAAAATTTCGATAATTTTTTTGTTTTTAATCGTAGATATGTCGCGTTTGTACTCAAATTAAAGGAAATTCAATTTTCCAACGATTTTAAATAAAAATTTCGTTCTAAAATTATTTTTGAAGTATTTTTTTTTTGAAATTTTTAGTACTTTTTTGGAAATTTTTAACATTTTTGCTTTTTTAGAAATTTTGTAAGTTTTTTGATATTTCCTACACAATTTTGCCTTTTTTTTTGGAAATTTTTAAATTTTTAAAAAATTTTACGTTATTTTTGAAAAATTTTTGATATTTTTTAAGAAATTTGATATTTTTATAAAAAATTATTAAAGCTTATTAAAAATCCTTTAATTTGATACCAAACACTACTATATTCGGAAAAAAAATAAAAAAGTTAGGTTAGTTTAAAAAAATCCAAGATGGCCGACTTCCGGTTTTTAGTAAAACTAAACATTTCGATAACTTTTTTATTTTTAATCGTAGATATGTCGTGTTTGTACTCAAATTAAAGGAAATTTAATTTTCCAACAATTCTTAGCAAAAATTTCATTCCAAAATTATTTTCAAAAATTTTCTTTTTAAAAATTTTAATGTTTTTTTTTGAAATTTTAAAAATTTTTGTCTTTGTAAAAAATTTCTTGATGGTTTTTGATATCTTTTTCGAAAATTTAGCTGTATTTTTGAAAATGTAAACGTTATTTTCGAAAATTTTTAAGTTATATTTGAAAAATTTGATTTTTTTTTTAAATTTTGATTTCTTTTTCAAAAATTTGAAATTTTTATGAAAAATTCTTAAAGTTTATTAAAAACCTTTTAATTTGATACCAAACACGACTATATTCGGATAAAAAATAAAAAAGTTAGGTTAGTTTAAAAAAATCCAAGATGGCCGACTTCCGGTTTTTAGTAAAATTAAATATTTCGTTAACTTCCGATTTATTAAAGTTAGATATGTCGTGTTTGTACTCAAATTAAAGGAAATTTAATTTCCTATCGATTTTTGATAAAAATTTCGTTCTAAAATTATTTTTGACACCTTTTTTTGAAAGTTTTAATTTTTTTTTTGACGTTTTTTAATTTTTTATTAAAAATTCTTAAAATTCATTCAAAATCCTTTAATTTGAGTACAAACACGACCTATCTACGATTTAAAATAAAAAAGTTAGGTTAATTTTTTAATTTTCAAGATAACGATTTAAGAAAAATAAAGTTTTTATTAAAAATTCTTAAAGCTGACTAAAAACCCTTTAATTTGATACTAAACACGACTATATTCGGATAAAAAATAAAAAGTTAGGTTAGTTTAAAAAAATCCAAGATGGCCGACTTCCGGTTTTTGTTAAAATTAAAAATTTCGATAACTTTTTTATTTATTATCCAAATATAGTCGTGTTTGTGCTCAAATTAAAGGAAATTTAAATTCCTATCGATTTTTAATAAAAATTTTCTTCTAAAGTTATTTTTTACATTTCTCTATTTTGCAATTTTTGACATTTCTTTTTTTAATTCTTAAGATTTTTGTCTTTTTTAGACATTTCTTGATGTTTTCGATATTTCTTCGAAAATTTTAAAATTTTTTTTGAAAAAATTTACATTATTTTTGAAAAAATTTAAATTATTTTTGAAAAAGTTTAAATTATTTTTGAAAAATGTGATATTGTTTTGGAGAAAATTAAAGTTTTTATTAAAAATTCTTAAAGTTTATTAAAAATCCTTTAATTTGATACCAAACACGACTATATTCAGAAAAGAAATAAAAAAGTTGGGTTAGTTTCAAAAAATTCAAGATGGCCGACTTTCGGTTATTGTTAAAATTAAAAATTTCGATAACTTTTTTATTTTTGAACTTAGATATGTCGTGCTTGTACTCAAATTAAAGGAAATTTGATTTTCTAACGATTTGTGATACAATTTCTAAGATGGCCGACTTCCGGTTTTTAGTAAAATTAAGAATTTCGAAAACTTTCTTATTTTTGATCGTAGATATATCGTGTTTGTACTCAAATTAAAGGAAATTTAATTTTCTAACGATTTATGATAAAATTTTTAAGATGGCCGACTTCCGGTTGTTTAAGAAATTTAAAAAATCGATAACTTTCGATCCATTAAAGTTAGATGGGCCGTGTTTGTACTCAAATTAAAAGAAATTCAATTTCTTATCAATTTTTAACAAAAATTTCGTTCCAAAATCATTTTCGAAAATTTTCTTTTTAAAAATTTTAATGGTTTTTTTGAAATTTTTAAAATTTTTGTCTCTTTAAAAAATTTTTTGATGTTTTTGATATTTCTTTGAAAAATTTAACTATTTTTTTAAAATATAAACGTTATCTTCGTAAAAATTGATGTTATTTTTGAAAAATTTGATTTTTTTGGAAAAATTTGATTTTTTTTGAAAAATTTGAAAGTTTTATGAAAAATTCTTAAAATTCATTAAAAATCCTTTAATTTAAGTACAAGCACGACCTATTTACGATTTAAAATAAAAAAGTTAGGTTAATTTTTTAATTTTCAAAATGGCGGTTTAAAAAAATTAAAGTTTTTATTAAAAATTCTTAAAGCTTATTAAAAATCCTTTAATTTGATACCAAACACGACTATATTCCGATAAACATTAAAAAAGTTAGGTTAGTTCAAAAAAATCCAAGATGGCCGACTTCCGGTTTGTAGTAAAATTAAAAATTTCGATAACTTTTTTATTTTTAATCGTAGATATGTCGTATTTGTACTCAAATTAAAGGAAATTTAATTTTCTATCAATTTATGATAGAATTTTAAAGATGGCCGACTTCCGATTGTTTAAAAAATTAAAAATTTCGATAACTTTTGATCTATTAAAGTTAGATATATCATGTTTGTACTTAAATTAAAGGAAATTTAATTTTTTATCGATTTTTAATAAAAATTTCATTCTAAAAGTATTTTTTTAATTTTAATTTTTGAAAAATGTGTAAAATATGTGTAAAAAGGGCCTTAATTCAGTTAATAACGACCATAAAAACCTTCATATTCTTTGTAAGTATTTAATTTTTTGTATTTTTTTTTCTTTTTTTTTAGATGAGGTAATTTATTTAAATAATCGCTCGTCGGAACGGACAATGGGAAACAAAACGAGAAACACCTCGTAATTGTACATCAAACGCGGGAGCGAGGGAAAAGGGGGTTCGGCGAGTGCCCTTTTGTTCGCGCCTTTCCCACCCCCTCGTTATTCACGCCCCCGGGACTACAAAAGCTCAAAAAGCTTCGCGAGCCTCGGGTAAAGTGACACTGGGCTTTTAACGTAAGCGCGAGCGCTGCAGCTTTCGCCTGCAATAAATGTTATCGCTTGATTAGATCTGCATCTCACCCGGTTTTAGTAGCTCTTCTTTTTTTAGAAGCCGCGGCTTTCGCCCCTTGGTTACACTCACAACCCAACGAAATACTTACTTTATCTGTTTTACGCGTTCAACAGGTTTATAATGGTTGGATTATTTCAACTCAAACAGAATTTGTACGACTTTTCTAGTGACATTTAGTTCTATTTTCTTTTCTCAGGGAAAAACTAAAAATCATAGGAAATTTATTTTTGGTAAAAATAAAGATTTAGTTTCAATATAAATCGTGATAAAATTTCAAATCTATAGAACAATTCATTTTTGAGATATGAATTTTTAAAGTCGCTTTTTAAAAGTTTGATTAGAAGTGTCAAAAATTTTTTACCAACTTTGAAAATTTTTTTAATTGTTTTGGTAAAATTTAGAACAAAACGGTCTTTTTAGATTAAAATTAGAGTGTTTTTAGTTCCATTTAGAAAAAAAATCAGATCAAAATCTTTAAAACTCGATTTTTTATGATTTTTTTAAAAAATCATAAAAAGTAATTTTCTAACCTAAAAAATTTTTTAACTTTGAAAATTTTTTTAATTTCTTTGGTAAAATCTAAAACAAAACGACCTTTTTAGATTAAAACTAGAATGTTTTTAGTTTCATTTAGAAAAAAAAATCAGATCAAAATCTTTAAAATTCGATTTTTTATGATTTTTTTAAAAAATCATAAAAGGTAATTTTCTAACCAAAAAAATCTTTTAACTTTGAAAATTTTTTTAATTTTTTTGGTTAAATTTAGACCAAAACGGTCTTTTTAGATTAAAACTAGAATGTTTTTAATTTCATTTAGAAAAAAAATCAGATCAAAATCTTTAAAATTCGATTTTTTATGATTTTTTTTTAAAAATCATAAAAAGTAATTTTCTAACCTAAAAAATTTTTTTCCAACTTTGAAAATTTTTTTAATTTTTTTGGTTAAATTTAGAACAAAACGGTGTTTTTAGATTAAATCTAGAATGTTTTTAGTTTCATTTAGAAAAAAAATCAGATCAAAATCTTTAAAATTCGATTTTTTATGATTTTTTTAAGAAATCATAAAAAGTAATTTTCTAACCTAAAAAATTTTTTCCCAAATTTGAAAATTTTTTTAATTTTTTTGGTAAAATCTAAAACAAAACGACCTTTTTAGATTAAAACTAGAATGTTTTTAGTTTCATTTAGAAAAAAAATCAGATCAAAATCTTTAAAATTCGATTTTTTATGATTTTTTTTTTAATTTTAATCAATTTTATTGAAATTTAGACGATTTTTTAAATAATTTTGAAACAATCTTTAAAAAATTTTAGCTATTTTGAACAATTTTGAATGTTATTTTTTCTTTTAACGAAAATTTAAACAATTTTTAACTTTTTTTTTCAAAAATTATGACAATTTTTGAAAGATTTTTCTAAAATTTTAAGTTTTCTTAAAAAATTTTCCAAAATTTAAACGATTTTTATATTTATTTTTATAAATTTCAAACAATTTTATTAAATTTTACATCGTTTTTAATGATTTTTACAAAGATTCTAACAATTTCGGATAATTTTTATGAAATTTCTGATAAATTTCAACAATTTTTCTAAAATTTTGAAGTTTTCTTAAAAAATGTCCAAAATTTAAACGATTTTTATATTTATTTTTATAAATTTCAAACAATTTTTCCAAAATTTGAACAATTTCAGACAATTTTCTTTTAGTTTTTACATTCTTTTACAATTTTTAAAATTTTTTTAATAGTTTCTAATAATTTTTCAAAAAAAATTTACAATTTTGAATAATTATTAGAATATTATTGAAAATTTCGACGATTTTTTAAAGATTTTTTTCTTCATTTTTTAAAAGATTTAAATAATTTTTAGATAATTTTTGAAAAATTTTAATAATTTCAAACAATTTTTGAAAATTTTTAACTATTTTTGTAAATTTAAGCAATTTTTAACGATTTTTTAAATTTACTTTTAAATATTTCACACAATTTTATTAAATTTTACATTATTTTTAAAGATTTTTACAAAATTCTAACAATTTTAGACAATTTTCTTTTAATTTCTAATAAAATTTAAACGATTTTTCTAAAATATTGGCATTTTCTTACAAATTAAGGCAATTAACTGTCAAAAATTTTCACCAAATTCAAAAATTTTTTTAATTTTTTTAGTAATAATTTAAAAAAATCTGACTTTTTTTAATTAAAAATAGAATGTTTTAGGTTTCATCTGATATAAAAATCATTTCTTGATCTTTAAAAATAAAGTCTGGGTGATTTTTTAAAGTTGGTCTAATTTTTTCCAAAAGTTAGGTTAGAAACGTCAAAATTTTTCACAAACTTTAAAATTTTTTTTAATTTTTTTCATTGAATTTAGAACAAAACGGTCTTTTTAAATTAAAACTAGAATGTTTTTAGTTTCATTTGACATAAAAATCATTTCTTAATCTTAATAAATAAAGTCTGGGCGATTTTTTAAAGTTGGTCTAATTTTTTCTAAAAGTTAGGTTAGAAACGACAAAAATTCTTATAAACTTTGGGATTTTTTTTAAATTTTTTGGTAAAATTTACAACAAAACGGTCTTTTTTATATAAAACTAGAATGTTTTAAGTTTCATTTAGAAAAAAAATCAGATCAAAATCTCTAAAAATGAATTTTTGATGAATTTTTAAAGTTGATCGATTTTTTAAAATTAGGTTAGAAATATCAAACATTTTTTACCAACTTTGAAAATTTTTTTAATTTTTTTGGTAAAATCTAAAACAAAACGACCTTTTTAGATTAAAACTAGAATGTTTTAAGTTTCGTTTAGAAAAAAAATTAGATTAAAAACTTCAAAAATCGATTTTTTACGAATTTTTAAAGTTGATCGTTTTTATAAATTTAAGTTAAATTGAGTTTTAAGCCAATATCCTTCATTAATTTTCTATAAAATTGAAATATACTTTTAAAAAACTGTAAAATTAAATTAACATTCTATTAAAATCGTGTTTTAATCTGATGTAAACCCTCTGTGCGGAAATGAAGTTCAATTTTTCAATATCATGCTGGTTTTCAGTTGGTTTTTTTCCCCCAATATTCCGAGCAAATCCGACGCGAACAATCCCCGAATGGAAGAGATACAACCCGCGATAAGTGAATTATAGGTCTCTCGACCGGGAAAAAATATTAACCCCGATATTTCTTTTTTCTCCCAAACTGAATTCAATCAAAATGCTAAAATATTGACCCGAATTTCCCACCGCGACAACGAAATACAATTAATCCTTTTCCCCGGTTAAAATTTTTATCTTATTTTCTCCAAATAAACTTACACAAAATATTTCAAAGCCAAAGCTGGTGATTCACGTTAATTTCTCAAAAATTACAATTAAAAAAAAAATTTTAGAATAAAATTTTTATTAAAAATCGATAGGAAATTAAATTCCCTTTAATTTGAGTACAAACACGACATATCTAACTTTAATAGATCGAAACTTATCGAAATTTTTAATTTTTTAAACAACCGGAAGTCGGCCATCTTAAAAATTTTAACATAAATCGGTAGAAAATTAAATTTCCTTTCATTTAAGTACAAACACGATATACCTACGATTAAAAATAAAAAAGTTATCGAAACTTTTTAATTTTTTTAAACCGAAAGTCGGCCATCTTGGATTTTTTTAAACTAACCTAACTTTTTTATTTTTTATCCGAATATAGTCGTATTTGGTATCAAATTAAAAGGTTTTTAGTCAGCTTTAAGAATTTTTAATAAAAACTTTATTTTTTTAAATCGTCATCTTGAAAATTAAGAAATTAACCTAACTTTTTTATTTTAAATCGTAGATAGGTCGTGTTTGTACTCAAATTAAAGGATTTTTAATAAACTTTAAGAATTTTTCATATACCTTTCAAATTTTTCAAAAAAAAAAAAAAACTTTCAAAAAAAAATCAAATTTTTCAAAAATAACATCAAATCTTTCGAAAATAACGTTTACATTTTCAAAAAAATAGTTCAATTTTTCAAAAAAATATCAAAAACATCAAAAAATTTTTTAAATAGACAAAAATTTTAAAAATTTCAAAAAAAACCACTAAAATTTTTAAAAAGAAAATTTTCGAAAATAATTTTGGAACGAAATCTTTGTTCGAAATTGATAAGAAATTGAATTTCCTTTAATTTGAGTACAAACACGACCCATCTAACTTTAATGGATCGAAAGTTATCGATTTTTTAAATTTTTTAAACAACCGGAAGTCGGCCATCTTAAAAATTTTATCATAAATCGTTAGAGAATTAAATTTCCCTTAATTTGAGTGCAAACACGATATATCTACGATCAAAAATAAGAAAGTTCAAGATGGCCGACCTCCGCCATCTTGAAAATTGAAAAATTGACCTAACTTTTTTATTTTTTATTCGAATATAGTCGTGTTTGTACTCAAATTAAAGGAAATTTAATTTTCTAATACTTTATGATGAAATTTTTAAAATGGGTGATTTTCATTTGTTGTAAAGGTTAAGAATTTCGATAATTTTTGAACTAATTGAGATAGATATGTCGTGTTTGTACTCAAATAAAAGGAAATTTAATTTTCTAACACTTTATGATAACATTTTTAAAATGGGCGATTTTCATTTGTTGTAAAAGTTAAAAATTTCAATAATTCTTGAACTAATGAAATTAGATATATCATGTTTGTACTCAAATGATAGGAAATGTAATCGCTTTTAAGAATTTTTAATAAAAATTTCAAAATTTTCAAAAATACTTGAAAAATTTCGGAAAATTACATCAAAAAATAAGTTTAGAACGAAAATTTTATTAGGAATCGAAAGGAAATTTAATTTCCTTTAATTTGAGTATAAACATGATATATCTACGATTAAAAATAAAAAGGTTCAAGATGGCCGACCTCCGCCATCTTGTAAATTGAAAAATTGACCTAACTTTTTTATTTTTTATTCGAATATAGTCGTGTTTGTACTCAAATTAAAGGAAATTTAATTTTCTAATACTTTATGATGAAATTTTTAAAATGGGTGATTTTCATTTGTTGTAAAGGTTAAGAATTTCGATAATTTTTGAACTAATTGAGATAGATATGTCGTATTTGTACTCAAATAAAAGGAAATTTAATTCTCTATCGATTTATAATAAAAAATTCTTAATTTGTTAAAATTCGTTTAAAATTTCAGCTTTAAAACCCCCAATTTTTCCAAAAAAATCACTTCAAACAACTCACAACCATCAAACAAACATTTACTCATCGATTAGTAATCATTTTTTAACTCACTTCCTAAAATACTTACAAAAGAATTTGCTTTAGTTAAGAAATCGAACGGAAAAAACAGTTAATCATCGCTTAACTTTATTAATCATCGATATTTTTTCCATTTTTAACATTTTTCTATTTTTATTTTTGTTATCAAAGGAATATTTTAACTTACTTTTTAAACGTGTCTTCGTAATGTTTAATTTCCTTCCTGGAAAACTCGGAAAACTCCGAGAAAACGTTCACCACTTTATATTTTATTTTAATTTCGTCTCCTTCGTTTAAACCTTCGTTAATTTCTTGCCTTCGAATCAATATCGGGTTTAATTCCGAAAATTTTATCACAAATCGATAGGAAATAAAATTTCCTTTAATTTGAATACAAACACGATATACCTACGATTAAAAATAAAAAAGTTACCGAAATTTTTAATTTTACTAAGAACCGGAAGTCGGCCATCTTGGATTTTTTGAATCTAACCTAACTTTTTTATTTTTTATCCGAATATAGTCGTGTTTGGTATCAAATTAAAAGGTTTTTAATAAACTTTAAGAATTTTTCATAAAAACTTCAAATTTTTCAAAAATTACATCAAAATCTTCAAAAATAAAGTTTACATTTTCAAAAAAATAGTTAAGATTTTCAAAAAAATAGTTAAAATTTTCAAAAAAATACTTAATATTTTCAAAAAAATATCAAAAACATCAAGAAATTTTTTACAATGAAAAAAATTTTAAAAATTTCGAAAAAACCATTAAAATTTTTAAAAAGAAAATTTTCAAAAATAATTTTGGAACGAGATTTTTGCAAAAAATTGATGGGAAATTGAATTTCCTTTAATTTGAGTACAAACACGACTATATTCGGATAAAAAATAAAAAAGTTGTCGAAATATTTAATTTTAATAAAAACCGGAAGTCGGCCATCTTGGATTTTTTTAATCTAACCTAACTTTTTTATTTTTTATCCGAATATAGTCGTGTTTGGTATCAAATTAAAAGGCTTTTAATAAACTTTAAGAGTTTTTCATAAAAATTTCAAATTCTTCAAAAATAACATCAAAATCTTCAAAAATAAAGTTTACATTTTCAAAAAAATAGTTAAAATTTTCAAAAAAATACTTAATATTTTCAAAAAAAATATCAAAAACGTCAATAAATTTTTTACAAAGACAAAAATTTTAAAAATATCAAAAAACCATTAAAATTTTTAAAAAGAAAATTTTCGAAAATAATTTTGGAACGAAATTTTTGATAAAAATTGATAAGAAATTGAATTTCCTTTAATTTGAGTACAAACACGACTATATTCGGATAAAAAATAAAAAAGTTATCGAAATTTTTAATATTAATAAAAACCGGAAGTCGGCCATCTTGGATTTTTTTTAAACTAACCTAACTTTTTTATTTTTTATCCGAATATAATCGTGTTTGGTATCAAATTAAAGGATTTTTAATAAGCTTTAAGAATTTTTAATAAAAACTTTATTTTTTTTAAACCGCCATTTTGAAAATTTAAAAATTAACCTAACTTTTTTATTTTTAATCATAGATAGGTCGTGTTTGTACTCAAATTAAAGGATTTTTAATAAATTTTAAGAATATTTAAAAATTTTAAAGAAATACTTTCATTAGAGATGCAATTTTAAGTTTGTGTCGTAAAACTCGCCGATTTTCAACAAAGAAATCGTTCGACGAGGTTGGGATTTACGACAAGGTTCGTTTGAGTTTACGACTATCCGGGTCAAGTCTTCGGAGGTCTTTGCGAAAGGTTAGAAAGGTCCCTTGCGTCTGCAGTGCATCTAAAATGACGTACTACGAGCAACAGATGCTCCGAACTGCCTGTAAAACAATAAATTTCGCCGCCGAATTACGTGAAGGGACTTTCAAACTGCACTCCACGGGATATATACGGTATTTTATTAAATTTGAAGGCAATTTTAAAAGAATTTTCACCAACCGTGTATAGAGGTGACACCTAACGGTTTTTATATGTATTTGTAAAAGAAAAAGTGTAACTTTGGAAAATTGACGTTAGATGGTGCCTTTATTAAAAGTATTATAGGTTGTATATATTCTAGGAGACTATAATTTTATAAATATTGAATATATTTTTTATCATATTTTTTCTTTTTTTAAACGAAGTTTTAAAACGAAAAAAAAAATCCAATTTTTTACAAAGTAGAAAAGATGTTAATAAAATTAGTAACGTTTAAGATTTTTTTTAACACATAAATTATTGATTTTAAGGGAATAATAAGATTTCGTGATGATATCGACCTTTAAAAATTTTTTTAAAAAGAAGGTACTAATCTTATTATATAATATTTACCGTCACCAAAAAAAAAAATTTTCCTAACTTTAAAAAATCACCCAAACTTTATTTATAAAGATAGAAACTTGATTTCTGATTTAAATGAAAGATAACAGATTCTATTTTTAATTAAAAAAGACCGTTTTGTTCTAAATTTTACCAAAAAAATTAAAAAAATTTTCAAAGTTGGGAAAAAATTTTTTAGGTTAGAAAATTACTTTTTATGATTTTTTAAAAAAATCATAAAAAATCGAATTTTAAAGATTTTGATCCGATTTTTTTTCCAAATGAAACTAAAAATATTCTAGTTTTAATCTAAAAAGGTCGTTTTGTTCTAAATTTAACCAAAAAAATTAAAAAAATTTCCAAAGTTAAAAAATTTTTTTGGTTAGAAAATTACTTTTTATGGTTTTTTAAAAAAATCATAAAAAATCGAGTTTTAAGGATTCTGATCTGATTTTTTTTCTAAATGAAACTAAAAACATTCTAGTTTTAATCTAAAAAGGCCGTTTTGTTCTAAATTTAACCAAAAAAATTAAAAAAATTTTCAAAGTTGGGAAAACATTTTTTTGGTTAGAAAATTACTTTTTATGATTTTTTAAAAAAATCATAAAAAATCAAATTTTAAAGATTTTGATCTGATTTTTTCTTCTAAATGAAACTAAAAATATTCTAGTTTTAATCTAAAAAGACCGTTTTGTTCTAAATTTAATCAAAAAAATTTAAAAAATTTTCAAAGTTGGAAAAAATTTTTTAGGTTAGAAAATTACTTTTTATGATTTTTTAAAAAAATCATAAAAAATCGAATTTTAAAGATTTTGATCAGATTTTTTTTTTCTAAATGAAACTAAAAATATTCTAGTTTTAAACTAAAAAGGTCGCTTTCTTTTAGACTTAACCAAAAAAATTTAAAAAATTTTCAAAGTTAAAAAATTTTTTAGGTTAGAAAATTACTTTTTATGATTTTTAAAAAAAATCATAAAAAATCGAATTTTAAAGATTTTGATCTGATTTTTTTTCTAAATGAAACTAATAACATTCTAGTTTTAATTTAAAAAGACCGTTTTGTTCTACATTTTATCAAAAAAATTAAAAAAATTTTCAAAGTTGGGTAAAAATTTTTGACGTTTCTAACCTAACTTAAAAAAATCGATCAACTTTAAAAATTCATGAAAAATTCATTTTTAGAGATTTTGGTCTGATTTTTTTTCTAAATGAAACTTAAAACATTCTAGTTTTAATCTAAAAAGACCGTTTTGTTGTAAATTTTACCAAAAAATTAAAAAAAAATCCCAAAGTTTATAAAAATTTTTGTCGTTTCTAACCTAACTTTTAGAAGAAATTAGACCAACTTTAAAAAATCGCCCAGACTTTATTTATTAAGATTAAGAAATGATTTTTATGTCAAATGAAACTAAAAACATTCTAGTTTTAATTTAAAAAAACCGTTTTGTTCTAAATTTAATCAAAAAAATTAAAAAAAATTTTAAAGTTTGTAAAAATTTTTGACGTTTCTAACCTAACTTTTGGGAAAAATTAGACCAACTTTAAAAAATCACCCAGACTTTATTTTTAAAGATTAAGAAATGATTTTTATATCAAATGAAACCTAAAACATTCTATTTTTAATTTAAAAAGTCAGATTTTTTTAAATCATTACTAAAAAAATTAAAAAAATTTTTGAATTTGGTGAAAATTTTTGACAGTTAATTGCTTTAATTTGTAAGAAAATACCAATATTTTAGAAAAATCGTTTAAATTTTATTAGAAATTAAAAGAAAATTGTCTAAAATTGTTAGAATTTTGTAAAAATATTTAAAAATAATGTAAAATTTAATAAAATTGTTTGAAATATTTAAAAGTAAATTTAAAAAATCGTTAAAAATTGCTTAAATTTACAAAAATAGTTAAAAATTTTCAAGAATTGTTTGAAATTTTTAAAATTTTTCAAGAATTATCTAAAAATTATTTAAATCTTTTAAAAAATGAAAAAAAATCTTTAAAAAATCGTCGAAACTTTTAATAATATTCTAATAATTATTCAAAATTGTTAATTTTTTTTGAAAAATTATTAGAAACTATTAAAAAATTTTTTAAAATTGTAAAAGAATGTAAAAACTAAAAGAAAATTGTCTGAAATTGTTCAAATTTTGGAAAAATTGTTTGAAATTTATAAAAATAAATATAAAAATCGTTTAAATTTTAGACATTTTTTAAGAAAACTTCAAAATTTTAGAAAAATTGTTGAAATTTATCAGAAATTTCATAAAAATTATCCGAAATTGTTAGAATTATTGTAAAAATCGTTAAAAACGATGTAAAATTTAATAAAATTGTTTGAAATTTATAAAAATAAATATAAAAATCTTTTAAATTTTGGAAATTTTTTGAAAAGCTTAAAATTTTAGAAAAGTCTTTCAAAAATTGTCATAATTTTTGGAAAAAAAAGTTAAAAATTGTTTAAATTTTCGTTAAAAGAAAAAATAACATTCAAAATTGTTCAAAATAGCTAAAATTTTTTAAAAATTGTTTCAAAATTATTTAAAAAATCGTCTAAATTTCAATGAAATTGACTAAAATTTAAAAAAAAACATAAAAAATCGAATTTTAAAGATTTTGATCTGATTTTTTTTTCTAAGTGAAACTAAAAACATTTTAGTTTTAATCTAAAAAAACCGTTTTGTTCTAAATTTAACCAAAAAAATTAAAAAAATTTTCAAAGTTGGGAAAAAATTTTTTAGGTTAGAAAATTACTTTTTATGATTTTTAAAAAAAATCATAAAAAATCGAGTTTTAAAGATTTTGATCTGATTTTTTTTCTAAATGAAACTAAAAACATTCTAGTTTTAACCTAAAAAGACCGTTTTATTCTAAATTTAACCAAAAAAATTAAAAAATTTTTCAAAGTTGGAAAAAAATTTTTTAGGTTAAAAAATTACTTTTTACGATTAAAAAAAAAATCATAAAAAATCGAATTTTAAAGATTTTGATCTGATTTTTTTTCTAAATGAAACTTAGAACATCCTAGTTTTAATCTAAAAAGACCGTTTTGTTCTAAATTTAACCAAAAAAATTAAAAAAATTTTCAAAGTTGGCAAAAAATTTTCTTGGTTAGAAAATTACTTTTTATGATTTTTTAAAAAAATCATAAAAAATCGAATTTTAAAGATTTTGGTCTGATTTTTTTTCTAAATGAAACTAAAAACATTCTAGTTTTAATCTAAAAAGACCGTTTTGTTCTAAACTTAACCAAAAAAATTAAAAAAATTTTCAAAGTTGGGAAAAAATTTTTTTGGTTAGAAAATTACTTTTTATGATTTTTTTAAAAAAATCATAAAAAACCGAGTTTTAAAGATTTTGATCTGATTTCTTTCCAAATGAAACTAAAAACATTCTAGTTTTAATCTAAAAAGACCGCTTTGTTCTAAATTTTACCAAAAAAATTAAAAAAATTTTCAAAGTTGGAAAAAATTTTTTTAAAAAATTATTTTTTATGACTAAAAAAAATCATAAAAAATCGAATTTTAAAGATTTTGATCAGATTTTTTTTCTAAATGAAACTAAAAATATTCTAGTTTTAATCTAAAAAGGTCGTTTTGTTCTAAATTTAACTAAAAAATTAAAAAAATTTTCAAAGTTGACTAAAATTTTTTATAACCTAAAAAAAGATGAAAAAAATGGAAAATTATTTAAGAATTAAAGTTAATGTAACTTAATTTAGTCTAAAATTGTGATATTTCACTTAAAATGTTTTAAAATCATGGATTTTTTTCCAAAATTTCACGAAATTTGGTACAAAATTGTGGAATTTCGTTTAATATCATTAAAACTTTTTTCGAATTTCATTAAAAAATAACTTAATTTTAGAAATTGTGAAATCTAAACCAAAATTTTCAAAATTCGTCCAATTTCGTTTGAAATTTCACGAAATTCCGTCTAAAATTGTCGAATTTTATTGAAAAATAACTTTATTTGTCTTAAAATTGTGAAATTTAATCTAAAATCGTTGAATTTCTTCTGAAATTTTCTAAAGTTATCGAATTCTATTTAAAATTTCACGAAATTTCATCAAAATTTTTTCGAATTTCATTAAAATAAAACTTAATTTTAGAAATTGTGAAATCTAAACCAAAATTTTCAAAATTCGTCAAATTTCATCTAAAATTTCGCGAAATTTCGCTTAAATTTGTTGAATTTCATTGAAAAATAACTTAATTTAGCTAAAAATTATGAAATCTTACCTCAAATTTCTTAAAATTTTCGAATTTCGTTTGAAATTTCATGAAATTTCGTTTAAAATTGTCGAATTTCATTAAAAAAATCTTTATTTATCTTAAAATTGTACAATTTCATCTAAAATTTTTTAAAATCATCGATTTTTTTCCAAAATTTCACGAAATTTGGTGTAAAATTATCTAAAATTGTTGAATTTCGTTTAATTTCGTTTAAACTTTTTCAAATTTCATTGAAAGATAACTTAATTTAGCTTGAAATTGTAAAATGTTGACCAACATTTTCAAAATTCGTCCAATTTCGTTTAAAATTTCATTAAATTTCGTCTAAAATTGTCGAATTTCATTGAACAATAACTTTATTTAGATTAAAATTGTGAAATTTCATCAAAAATTTGTCTTAATTTGTCAAAAATTCATTAAAATTGCCATTAATTTTATAAGATTCGTTGAGATTAGTTAAAAATTCGTCATTATTTGGAATCATTTTTATAAAATTTGTAGAAACTCGGCAAAATTCATTAAAAATTTGTCTTAATTTCTTAAAGAATCATCAAAATTATCGTTTATTTTATAAAATTCGTCTAAATTCGTTAAAAATTTGTTAAAATTCGTTAAAGATTTGTCTTAATTTGTCAAAAATTTATCAAAACTATCGTTTCTTATATAAAATTCATTAAAACTCGGCAAAATTTGTCAAAAATTCATCAAAGTTACCATTAATTTTATAAAATTCGTCCAAGTTCGTTAAAAATTCGTCATTATTTGCACGTATTTCTATAAAATTCGTTAAAACTTGGCAAAATTCGTTAAAAATTTGTCAAAAATTCATAAAAATTACCGTAAATTTGATAAAATTCGTTAATAATTTTTCAAAATTCGTTAGAATTTGCGTTAATTTTTATAGAATTAGTTGAAATTTGTTTTATTTATCAAAAATTCATCAAAATTATCGTTAATTTTATAAAATCTGTCAAAATTTGTTAAAAATTCGTCAAAATTCGTCACAAATTGCAGAAATTTCTATGAAATTCATTGAAATTCGTCAAAATTTGTTAAAAATTCGTCAAAATTTGTCTTAATTTGTCAAAAAACCATCAAAATTACTCTTAATTTTGTAAAATACGTCAAAATTCGTTAAAAATTCATCAAAATTCGTTATAAATTGCATAAAATTCTATGAAATTCATTGAAATTCCTCAAAATTTGTTAAAAATTCGCCAAAATTCGTCATAAATTGCATAAATTTTTATGAAATTCATTGGAATTCAGTAAAATTTGTTAAAAATTCATCTTAATTTGTTAAAAAAACCATCAAAATTACTGTTAATTTCGTAAAATACGTTAAAATTCGTTAAAAATGCATCAAAATTCGTTACAAATTGCATAAATTTCCATGAAATTCATTGAAATTCGTCTAAATTTGTTAAATATTCGTTAAAATTCGTCATAAATTGCATAAACTTTTATGAAATTCATTGAAATTCGTCAAAAATTCGTTAAAATTCGTCATAAATTGCATAAGTTTTTATGAAATTCATCAAAATTTGTTAAATATTCGTCAAAAATTGCATAAATTTCTATGAAATTCATGGAAATTCGGTAAAATTTGTTAAAAATTCGTTAAAATTCGTCATAAATTGCATAAATTTTTATGAAATTCATTGAAATTCGTCAAAATTTGTTAAAAATTCGTCATAAATTGCATAAATTTCTATGAAATTCATTGAAATTCGGTAAAATTTGTTAAAAATTCGTCATAAATTGCATAATTTTTTATGAAATTTATTGAAATTCGTCAAAATTCGTCATAAATTGCATAAATTTTTATGAAATTCATTGAAATTCGGTAAAATTTGTTAAAAATTCGTCATAAATTGCATAAATTTTTATGAAATTCATTGAAATTCGGTAAAATTTGTTAAAAATTCGTCATAAATTGCATAAATTTTTATGAAATTCATTGAAATTCGTCAAAATTTGTTAAAAATTCGTCAAAAATTGCATAAATTTCTATGAAATTCATGGAAATTCGGTAAAATTTGTTAAAAATTCGTTAAAATTCGTCATAAATTGCATAAATTTTTATGAAATTCATTGAAATTCGTCAAAATTTGTTAAAAATTCGTCAAAATTCGTCATAAATTGCATAAACTTTTATGAAATTCGTTGAAATTCGTCAAAAATTCGTTAAAATTCGTCATAAATTGCATAAATTTTTATGAAATTCATTGAAATTTGTTAAAAATTCGTCATAAATTGCATAATTTTTTATGAAATTCATTGAAATTCGTCAAAATTTGTTAAAAATTCGTCAAAATTCGTCATAAATTGCATAAATTTTTATGAAATTCATTGAAATTCGGTAAAATTTGCTAAAAATTCGTCATAAATTGCATAAATTTTTATGAGATTCATTGAAATTCGTCAAAATTTGTTAAAAATTCGTCATAAATTGCATAAATTTTTATGAAATTCATTGAAATTCGATAAAATTTGTTAAAAATTCGTCATAAATTGCATAAATTTTTATGAAATTCATTGAAATTCGGTAAAATTTGTTAAAAATTCGTTAAAATTCGTCATAAATTGCATAAATTTTTATGAAATTCATTGAAATTCGGTAAAATTTGTTAAAAATTCGTCATAAATTGCATACATTTTTATGAAATTCATTGAAATTCGTCAAAATTTGTTAAAAATTCGTCATAAATTGCATAAATTTTTATGAAATTCATTGAAATTCGTCAAAATTCGTCAAAATTTGTTAAAGATTCGGCAAAATTCGTCATAAATTGCATAAATTTTTATGAAATTCATTGAAATTCGGTAAAATTTGTTAAAAATTTGTCATAAATTGCATAGATTTTTATGAAATTCATTGAAATTCGTCAAAATTTGTTAAAAATTCGTCATAAATTACATAAATTTTTATGAAATTCATTGAAATTCGGTAAAATTTGTTAAAAATTCGTCTTAATTTGTCAAAAAACCATCAAAATTACTGCTAATTTCGCAAAATTCGTTAAAAATGCATCAAAATTTGTTATAACTTCTATAAATTTCTATGAAATTCACTGAAGTTCGTCAAAATTTGTTAAAAATTCGTCAAAATTCGTCATAAATTACATAAATTTCTATGAAATTCATTGAAATTCGGTAAATTTGTTAAAAATTCGTCTTAGTTTGTCAAAAAACCATCAAAATTACTGCTAATTTCGCAAAATTCGTTAAAAATGCATCAAAATTTGTTATAACTTCTATAAATTTCTATGAAATTCACTGAAATTCGTCAAAATTTGTTAAAAATTCGTCAAAATTCGTCATAAATTACATAAATTTCTATGAAATTCATTGAAATTCGGTAAATTTGTTAAAAATTCGTCTTAATTTGTCAAAAAACCATCAAAATTACTGTTAATTTTGTAAAATTCTTCATTATTTGCGTTAATTTTTAAAAAATTCGTCAAAAATTCATTTTTAAAGATTTCGATTTGATTTTTTTTTCTAAATGAAACTTAAAACATTCTAATTTTATATAAAAAAGACTGTTTTATTCTAAATTTTACCAAAAAATTTAAAAAAATTTTCAAAGTTGGAAAAATTTTTTTTTGGTTAGAAAATTATTTTTTAACATTTTTTTAAAAAATCAAAAAAAATCGAATTTTAAAGATTTTGATCTGATTTTTTTTCTAAATAAAACTAAAATCATTCTAGTTTTAATCTAAAAAGGTCGTTTTGTTTTAGATTTTACCAAAAAAATTAAAAAAATTTTCAAAGTTGGGAAAAAATTTTTTAGGTTAGAGAATTACTTTTTATGATTTCTTAAAAAATCATAAAAAATCAAATTTTAAAGATTTTGATCTGATTTTTTTTCTAAATGAAACCAAAAATATTCTAGTTTTAAACTAAAAAGGTCGTTTTGTCTTAGATTTTACCAAAAAAATTAAAAAAATTTTCAAAGTTGAAAAAAATTTTTTAGGTTAGAAAATTACTTTTTATGATTTTTTCAAAAAATCATAAAAAATCGAATTTTAAAGATTTTGATCTGATTTTTTTTTCTAAATGAAACTAAAAACATTCTAGTTTTAATCTAAAAAGACCGTTTTGTTCTAAATTTTACCAAAAAAATTAAAAGAAAAATTTTCAAAGTTAAAAAATTTTTTAGGTTAGAAAATTACTTTTTATGATTTTTTAAAAAAATCATAAAAAATCGAATTTTAAAGATTTTGAGCTGATTTTTTTTCTAAATGAAACTAAAAACATTCTAGTTTTAATCTAAAAAGGTCGTTTTGTTTTAGATTTTACCAAAAAAATTTAAAAAATTTTCAAAGTTAAAAAATTTTTTAGGTTAGAAAATTACTTTTTATGATTTAAAAAAAAAAATCATAAAAAATCGAGTCTTAAAGATTTTGATCAGATTTTTTTTCTGAATGAAACTAAAAACATTCTAGTTTTAAACTAAAAAGGTCGTTTTGTTCTAAATTTAACCAAAAAAATTAAAAAAATTTTCAAAGTTGGAAAAAATTTTTTTGGTTAGAAAATTATTTTTTAACATTTTTTAAAAAAATCAAAAAAAATCGAGTTTTAAAGATTTTGATCAGATTTTTTTTCTAAATGAAACTAAAAACATTTTAGTTTTAATCTAAAAAGACCGTTTTGTTTTAAATTTTACCAAAAAAATTAAAAAATTTTTCAAAGTTGGAAAAAATTTTTTTGGTTAGAAAATTACTTTTTATGATTTTTTAAAAAATCACAAAAAATCAAATTTTAAAGATTTTGATCTGATTTTTTTTCTAAATGAAACTAAAAACATTCTAGTTTTAATCTAAAAAGACCGTTTTGTTCTAAATTTTACCAAAAAAATTAAAAAAATTTTCAGAGTTGGAAAAATTTTTTTAGGTTAGAAAATTACTTTTTACGATTTTTTAAAAAAATCATAAAAAATCGAATTTTAAAGATTTTGATCTGATTTTTTTTCTAAATGAAACTAAAAACATTCTAGTTTTAATCTAAAAAGGTCGCTTTGTTCTAAATTTAACCAAAAAATTTAAAAAAATTTCCAAAGTTGGAAAAAATTTTTTGACAGTTCTAACGTAACTTAAATAATAAACGTACAAGTTACTTGGCCGAAGAAACTTAGTTGGTCTCATTAGAAAGTTGCGTACTATAACGTTACAAACCGCAGTTTCTGAACATATTATCAACCTTGAACTCAACAATTTCCTCATCTAAAAACCGCTAAATAAAAACCTATTGTTTCCTCACCATTTCCTCACTATTTCTTTTCATAATATTAAAACACATTTGTAAAGAGGATAATTCTAAAGATGTACGTAATAAAAACCGTGTTGTAAATCGTGTAATACATTCGATTAATGTTAAATTACAAAATATAATTCAAATAGGATGATAAACTTTTTAGGAAATATTTGAAACGTTTGTAGATATCAAATTGTGTTCATTCGAAGCTCTAAAATTAATGGAAATCGATAGACCATTAGATAAAACGCAATGAAAAGGCGACTTTAACATCCGCCTTTGCATGACAATGCACTTTTTACCATTTGTCCATACAAAACCAAACGATTAATGAATCATGCATTATAGCAAGAATTGACCTTGACCATTTTCTACGGCAGGAAGTTACAGTTTTATCTTTTTACTTTTATATTTAAATACAGTCGACGATATTAAAATGTGTCCTGAATTAATATAACAATTATTTCTAATGAATTTTATAAAATTATGAGGAATTTTTAACGAATTTGGACGAATTTTATGAAATTAAGTCGAATTTTTTAAAAAATTTATCGATTTTCAACGAATTTGGTAGAATTTTGACGAATTTTTAATGAATTTTATAAAATTATAAAAAATTTTAAAGAATTTGGATGAATTTAATGAAATTAAGACGAATTTAATGAAACAAAGACGAATTTCTAATAAATTTGATCAATTTTCAACGAATTTGATCGAATTCTGACGAATTTTTAATGAATTTTATAAAATTATGAGGAATTTTTAACGAATTTGGATGAATTTAATGAAATTAAGACGAATTTTTAACAAATTTGATCAATTTTCAACGAATTTGATCGAATTCTGACGAATTTCTAATGAATTTTATAAAATTATGAGCAATCTTTAACGAATTTGGACGAACTTAATGAAATTAAAACGAATTTTAAAAAATTTTATCAATTTTCAACGAATTTGATCGAATTCTGACGAATTTTTATTGAATTTTATAAAATTATGAGGAATTTTTAACGAATTTGGACGAATTTAATGAAATTAAGACGAATTTTTAACAAATTTGATCAATTTTCGACGAATTTGATCGAATTCTGACGAATTTTTAATGAATTTTATAAAATTATAAAATGTTTTTAAAGAATTTGGATGAATTTAATGAAATTAAGACGAATTTAATGAAACTAAGACGAATTCTTAACAAATTTGATCAATTTTCAACGAATTTGATCGAATTCTGACGAATTTCTAATGAATTTTATAAAATTATGAGTAATTTTTAATGAACTTGGACGAATTTAATGAAATTAAGACGAATTTTTAACAAATTTGATCAATTTTCAACGAATTTGATTGAATTCTGACGAATTTTTAATGAATTTTGTAAAATTATAAAAATTTTTTTTTTTAATTTGGACGAATTTAATGAAATTAAGACGAATTTTTAACAAATTTGATCAATTCTCAGCGAATTTGATCGAATTCTGACAAATATTTAATGAATTTTATAAAATTATAAGAAATTTTTAAAGAATTTGGACGAATTTAATGAAATGAAGACGAATTTTTAATAAATTTGATCAATTTTCAACGAATTTGATGGAATTCTGACGAATTTCTAATGAATTTTATAAAATTATGAGGAATTTTTAACGAATTTGGACGAATTTAATGAAATTAAGACGAATTTTTAACAAATTTTATCAATTCTCAACGAATTTGATCGAATTCTGACGAATTTTTAATGAATTTTATAAAATTATAAAGAAATTTTAAAGAGTTTAGATGAATCTAATGAAATTAAGACGAATTTAATGAAACTAAGACGAATTTTTAACAAATTTGATCAATTTTCAACGAATTTGATCGAATTCTGACGAATTTTTAATGAATTTTATAAAATTATAAGAAATTTTTAACGAATTTGGACGAATTTAATGATATTAAGACGAATTTTTAAGATATTTGATCAATTTTCAACGATTTTGATCGAATTCTGACGAATTTTTAATGAATTTTATAAAATCATAAGGAATTTTTAACGAATTTGGACAGATTTCATGAAATTAAGACGAATTCTTAACAAATTTGATCAATTTTCAACGATTTTGATCGAATTCTGACGAATTCTTAATGAATTTTATAAAATTATGAGGAATTTTTAACGAATTTGGATGAATTTAATGAAATTAAGACGAATTTAATGAAACTAAGACGAATTTTTAACAAATTTGATCAATTTCAACGAATTTCATCGAATTTTGACGAATTTCTAATGAATTTTATAAAATTATGAGGAATTTTTAACGAATTTGGACGAATTTAATGAAATTAAGACGAATTTTTAACAAATTTGATCAATTTTCAACGAATTTGATCGAATTATGACGAATTTTTAATTAATTTTATAAAATTACGATCACTTTTTAACGAATTTGGACGAATTTAATGAAATTAAGACGAATTTCTAACAAATTTGATCAATTTTCAACGAATTTGATCGAATTTTGACGAATTTCTATTGAATTTTATAAAATTATGAGGAATCTTTAACAAATTTTATCCATTTTCGACGAATTTGATCGAGTTTTTAATGAATTTGAACAAATTTGATCATTTTTCAACGAATTTGATCGAATTTAAATAAATTTAATAAAATTGTGAGGAATTCTTGACGAATTTAATGAAATTAGGACGAATTTTTAACAGGTTTTATCAATTTTCAACTAATTTGACTGAAATCTGACGAATTTTTTATGAATTTTATAAAATTATAAAAAAATTTTAAAGAATTTAGATGAATTTAATGAAATAAAGACGAATTTAATGAAACAAAGACTAATTTTTAACAAATTTGATCAATTTTCAACGAATTTGATCGAATTCTGACGAATTTTTAATGAATTTTATAAAATTATAAAAAAATTTTAAAGAGTTTGGACGAATTAAATGAAATTAAAACGAATTTTTAAGAAATTTGATCAATTTTCATCTAATTTGATGGAAATCTAACGAATTTTTAATGAATCTTATAAAATTATAAGGAATTTTTAACGAATTTGGACGAATTTAATGAAATTAAGACGAATCTTTAACAAATTTTATCAATTTTCATCTAATTTGATAGAAATCTAACGAATTCTTAATGAATTTTATAAAATTATGAGCAATTTTTAATGAATTTAATGAAATTAAGACGAACTTTTAACATATTTGATCAATTTTCAACGAATTTTATAAAATTATAAGAAATTTTTAAAAAATTTGGACGAGTATAATGAAACTAAGGCGAATTTTTAACAAATTTGATCAATTTTTAACGATTTTGGTCGAATTCTGACGAATTTTTAATGAATTTTATAAAATTATAGGAAATTTTTAACGAATTTGGACGAATTTAATGAAATTAAGACGAATTTCTAACAAATTTGATCAATTCTTAACGAATTTGATCGAATTCTGACGAATTTTTAATGAATTTTATAAAATAATAAGGAATTTTTAACAAATTTGGACGAATTTAATGAAATTAAGGCGAACTTTTAACAAATTTGATCAATTTTCAACGAATTTTATAAAATTATAAGAAATTTTTAAAGAATTTGGACGAATTTAATGAAATTAAGACGAATTTTTAACAAATTTGATCAATTTTCAACGAATTTGATCGAATTTTGACGAATTTCTATTAAATTCTATAAAATTATGAGGAACTTTTAACGAATTTTATCTATTTTCGACGAATTTGATCGAGTTTTTAATAAATTTGAACAAATTTGATCTCTTTTCAACGAATTTGATCGAATTTAAATGAATTTAATAAAATTGTGAGGAATTTTTGACGAATTTAATGAAATTAGGACGAATTTTTAACAAATTTGATCAATTTTCAACTAATCTGATTGAAAACTGACGAATTTTTAATGAATTTTATAAAATTATTAAGAATTTTTAACAATTCTTCTCAATTTTGGACGAATTATGATAAATTTATAACGAATTTTGTCGAATTTTAGATAATTTTGACGAATTTTAGCGAATTTTGACGAACTTTTAACAAATTTATTTAAATCGAGACGAATTTTTACAAATTTTGTTGCTTTTGAATGAATTTGATCGAATACTCACGAATCTTTAACAAATCTTCCCAATTTTGAACGAGTTTTGATGGATTTATAGCAAATTTTAAAGAATTTTGACGAATTTTAGCAAATTTTGGCACATTTTTAACGAATTTATTTAAATTCCAACGAATTTTTAACAAATTTTATTGAATTTTGCCAAATTTAATGAAATTAACACGAATTTTTAACTAATTCTGTTGATTTTGGACGAATTCTCTCAAATTTTTAGCGAATTTGATCAAATTTTAACGAATTTTTAATAAATTTATTTGAATTAAGACGAATCTTTAACATATTTTACCGATTTTCGACCAATTTAATAAAATTGGAACAATTTTTTAACGAATTTTCTTGATTTTAAACGAATTTGATCGAACACTCACGAATTTTTAACGAATTTTCTCGAATTCTTAAGAAATCTCAATTTTGAACAAATTTGATCAAATTTTAATGAATTTTTAATAAATTTATTTGAATTAAGACGAATCTTTAAGATATTTTATCAATTTTCGACCAATTTTATAAAATTTAAACCATTTTTCAATGAGTTTTGTTAATTTAAGACGAATTTGATCGAATACTCACGAATTTTCAACGAATTTTCTCAAATTTATAGCAAATTTTCTCAATTTTGTACAAATTTGATCGAATTTGAACGAATTTTTAACAAATTTATTTGAATTATGACGAATCTTTAAGATATTTTATCAATTTTCGACCAATTTTATAAAATTTAAACCATTTCTCAATGAGTTTTGTTAATTTGAGACGAATTTGATCGAATACTCACGAATTTTTAACGAATTTTCTCAAATTTATAGCAAATCTTCTGAATTTTGAACAAATTTGATCGAATTTTTAATAAATTTATTTGAATTAAGACGAATCTTTAACACATTTTATCGATTTTTAACCAACTTTGTGAAATTGAAACATTTTTTTAACAAATTTTGTTGATTTTAGACGAATTTTTATAAAATTAAACCAATTTTTTAACAAATTTAACCAAATTTCTCAATCTTTTAATAGAATATTTTGGTAAAATTTTCATCCAATTGAAAAATGTTAATCAACTTTAAAAAATCCTCCAGATTTTATATATGAAAACTAAGAAAAAATACTTTGGAAATTGATAGATTAAAATATCTAGTTTTTAATAAAATTATTAGATTTTTCCAAATTATTACCAAAAAAATTAAAAAAATTTTCAAAATTGATTGAAAACTTTTACCCAATTGAAAAATTTTATTCAACTTAAAAAAATTCCCCAGAAAATATTTAAAAAATATTAAAATAATAAAAAAAATAATAAAAAAATAAAAAAATAGCAAAAAAAATAAAAAAATAACAAAAAAAAATAAAAAAATAATAAAAAAAATAAAAAAATAACAAAAAAAATAACAAAAAAAAATAAAAAATAACAAAAAAAATAAAAAAATAACAAATAAAAAATATGTCTCCAAGTGCACACGCAACTTAAAAATTACTCCATTTGTGTACACACCTTAAGAAAACCTTCGCCGGCCATCTTGAATCCGCGTCAAAACGACAAATTTATTTTTACTCGAAATTACATCTTAAAACCCTTTTTAGAATAAATCACTATTAAAAACACGTCAATCGAATAACTAATTAACCAAAACGAGTAAATTATAAGCGCGAAAAACGTTTTTTCTCGGTTAAAATTGTAAAAAAAAAACCCAACACGAAATTCGTACCTTCGTTTTGACAGGACTTTAGATACTAAACACCTCAAATAAAAAAATTTCCTACCTTACCGACATTGTTAAAATTTAGTATTAAAAGAGAAAAAAATTTTAATCAACTTTAAAAAATTCCCTAGATTTTATTTATGAAAACTAAGAAAAGATATTTTGGAAATTGATAGATTAAAATATCTAGTTTTTAATAAAATTATTAGATTTTTCCAAATTATTACCAAAAAAATTAAAAAAATTTTCAAAATTGATTGAAAATTTTTACCCAATTGAAAAATTTTATTCAACTTTAAAAAATCCCCCAGATTTTATTTATGAAAACTAAGAAAAAATATTTTGGAAATTGATAGATTAAAATATCTATTTTCTAATAAAATTATTAGATTTTTCCAAATTATTACCAAAAAAATTAAAAAAATTTTCAAAATTGATTGAAAATTTTTACCCAATTGAAAAATTTTATTCAACTTTAAAAAATCCCCCAGATTTTATTTATGAAAACTAAGAAAAAATATTTTGGAAATTGATAGATTAAAGTATCTAGTTTTTAATAAAATTATTAGATTTTTCCAAATTATTACCAAAAAAATTAAAAAAATTTTCAAAATTGATTGAAAATTTTTACCCAATTGAAAAATTTTATTCAACTTTAAAAAATCCCCTAGATTTTATTTATGAAAACTAAGAAAAAATATTTTGGAAATTGATAGATTAAAATATCTATTTTTTAATAAAATTATTAGATTTTTCCAAATTATTACCAAAAAAATTAAAAAAATTTTCAAAATTGATTGAAAATTTTTACCCAATTGAAAAATTTTATTCAACTTTAAAAAATCCCCCAGATTTTATTTATGAAAACTAAGAAAAAATATTTTGGAAATTGATAGATTAAAATATCTATTTTCTAATAAAATTATTAGATTTTTCCAAATTATTACCAAAAAATTTAAAAAAATTTTCAAAGTTGATCGAAAATTTTTAACTAACTTAACCTTCAAATTTTCAATCAACTCTAAAAAATCCCCCAGATTTTATTTATGAAAACTAAGAAAAAATATTTTGGAAATTGATAGATTAAAATATCTATTTTCTAATAAAATTATTAGATTTTTCCAAATTATTACCAAAAAAATTTAAAAAATTTTCAAAATTGATTGAAAATTTTTACCCAATTGAAAAATTCTATTCAACTTTAAAAAATCCTCCAGATTTTATTTATGAAAACTAAGAAAAGATATTTTGGAAATTGATAGATTAAAATATCTATTTTCTAATAAGATTATTAGATTTTTCCAAATTATTACCAAAAAATTTAAAAAAATTTTCAAAGTTGATCGAAAATTTTTAACTAACTTAACCTTCAAATTTTCAATCAACTTTAAAAAATCCCCCAGATTTTATTTATAAAAACTAAGAAAAAATATTTTGGAAATTGATAGATTAAAATATCTATTTTCTAATAAAATTATTAGATTTTTCCAAATTATTACCAAAAAATTTAAAAAAATTTTCAAAGTTGATCGAAAATTTTTAACTAACTTAACCTTCAAATTTTCAATCAACTTTAAAAAATTCCCCAGATTTTATTTATAAAAACTAAGAAAAAATATTTTGGAAATTGATAGATTAAAATATCTATTTTCTAATAAAATTATTAGATTTTTCCAAATTATTACCAAAAAATTTAAAAAAATTTTCAAAGTTGATCGAAAATTTTTAACTAATTTAACCTTCAAATTTTCAATCAACTTTAAAAAATCCCCCAGATTTTATTTATAAAAACTAAGAAAAAATATTTTGGAAATTGATAGATTAAAATATCTATTTTCTAATAAAATTATTAGATTTTTCCAAATTATTACCAAAAAATTTAAAAAAATTTTCAAAGTTGATCGAAAATTTTTAACTAATTTAACCTTCAAATTTTCAATCAACTTTAAAAAATCCCCCAGATTTTATTTATAAAAACTAAGAAAAAATATTTTGGAAATTGATAGATTAAAATATCTATTTTCTAATAAAATTATTAGATTTTTCCAAATTATTACCAAAAAATTTAAAAAAATTTTCAAAGTTGATCGAAAATTTTTACCCAATTGAAAAATTTTATTCAACTTTAAAAAATCCCCCAGATTTTATTTATGAAAACTAAGAAAAAATATTTTGGAAATTGATAGATTAAAATATCTATTTTCTAATAAAATTATTAGATTTTTCCAAATTATTACCAAAAAAATTAAAAAAATTTTCAAAGTTGATCGAAAATTTTTACCCAATTGAAAAATTTTATTCAACTTTAAAAAATCCCCCAGATTTTATTTATGAAAACTAAGAAAAAATATTTTGGAAATTGATAGATTAAAATATCTATTTTCTAATAAAATTATTAGATTTTTCCAAATTATTACCAAAAAATTTAAAAAAATTTTCAAAGTTGATCGAAAATTTTTAACTAACTTAACCTTCAAATTTTCAATCAACTTTAAAAAATCCCCCAGATTTTATTTATGAAAACTAAGAAAAAATATTTTGGAAATTGATAGATTAAAATATCTATTTTCTAATAAAATTATTAGATTTTTCCAAATTATTACCAAAAAAATTAAAAAAATTTTCAAAGTTGATCGAAAATTTTGACCTAATTTAACCTTAAATTTTAATCTATTTTAGTATGAAAATAGGTTTTAAAAGTAGACCAGTTTATCATCTCTCTATCTAAACAAATCTTGTTGATAACATTCTTAATTTTATCTCTTAATAAGTAAGCAGATTTCACAATCAGCGTAAATATTTGATGTTATTCGCATTTGCGTTAGAAAGGTCTGGAAAAAGACTATTTTTAATGACATCGAGTGTACAGTTTAATCCTTCCATTGCTGTTGTGGTGTGGGAAACAGGTTGTTGGCGAACGTTTTGGATCGACTTCAACTCCAAAGGAATGCGTTTCAGAATCAGTCGCCGGCCGGTTTTCATCAGAAGCTAACCTACAAGATTTCTACCACGTTTCTACGCCCTAATTTCACTCAATTTACTTCTCGAATTTCACCCCGAACAATATGGGAATCGATCTGTACTACGTACCAGGGAGTTCACCCTGTAGAGCTGTGCTTTTAGCTGCTAAAGCTATTGGGTTGGACCTTAACTTAAAATATACCGATCTTATGAAAGGTGAACATCTTACACCAGAATTTATTCAGGTAAAGAAAAAATTTTTTTTCTAACCTAACTTTAAAAAAAACCATCAACTTTAAAAAATCATCAAAAATCGAATTTTAAAGATTTTGATCTGATTTTTTTTCTAAATGAAACTAAAAACATTCTAGTTTTAAACTAAAAAGGTCGTTTTGTTTTAGATTTTACCAAAAAAATTAAAAAAATTTTCAAAGTTGGAAAAAATTTTTTAGGTTAAAAAATTACTTTTTACGATTTAAAAAAAAATCATAAAAAATCGAATTTTAAAGATTTTGATCTGATTTTTTTTCTAAATGAAACTTAAAACATTCTAGTTTTAATTAAAAAAGACAGTTTTATTCTAACTTTTACCAAAAAAATTAAAAAAAATTTCAAAGTTGGAAAAAATTTTTTAGGTTAGAAAATTACTTTTACAATTTAAAAAAAATCATAAAAAATCGAATTTTAAAGATTTTGATCTGATTTTTTTTCTAAATGAAACTAAAAACATTCTAGTTTTAATCTAAAAAGGTCGTTTTGTTCTAAATTTTACCAAAAAAATTAAAAAAATTTTCAAAGTTGGGGAAAAATTTTTGACGTTTCTAACCTAACTTAAAAAAATCGATCAACTTTAAAAATTCATCAAAAATTCATTTTTAAAGATCTTGTTTTGATTTTTTTTCTAAATGAAACTTAAAACATTCTAGTTTTAATCTAAAAAGACCGTTTTGTTCTAAATTTTACCAAAAAAATTAAAAAAATTTTCAAAGTTGGGGAAAAATTTTTGACGTTTCTAACCTAACTTAAAAAAATCGATCAACTTTAAAAATTCATCAAAAATTCATTTTTAAAGATCTTGCTTTGATTTTTTTTCTAAATGAAACTTAAAACATTCTAGTTTTAATTTAAAAAGACCGTTTTGTTGTAAATTTTACCAAAAAATTTAAAAAAAATCCCAAAGTTTATAAAAATTTTTGTCGTTTCTAACCTAACTTTTAGAAAAAATTAGACCAACTTTAAAAAATCGCCCAGACTTTATTTATTAAGATTAAGAAATGATTTTTATGTCAAATGAAACTAAAAACATTCTAGTTTTAATTTAAAAAGACAGTTTTGTTCTAAATTTAATCAAAAAAATTAAAAAAAATTTTAAAGTTTGTAAAAATTTTTGACGTTTCTAACCTAACTTTTGGGAAAAATTAGACCAACTTTAAAAAATCACCCAGACTTTATTTTTAAAGATTAAGAAATGATTTTTATATCAAATGAAACCTAAAACATTCTATTTTTAATTAAAAAAGTCAGATTTTTTTAAATTATTACTAAAAAAATTAAAAAAATTTTTGAATTTGGTGAAAATTTTTGACAGTTAATTGCTTTAATTTGTAAGAAAATGCCAACATTTTAGAAAAATCGTTTAAATTTTATTTAAAATTAAAAGAGAATTGTCTAAAATTGTTATAATTTTGTAAAAATCTTTAAAAATAATGTAAAATTTAATAAAATTGTTTGAAATATTTAAAAATAAATTTAGAAAATCGTTAAAAATTGCTTAAATTTACAAAAATAGTTAAAAATTTTCAAGAATTGTTTGAAATTATTAAAATTTTTCAAGAATTATCTAAAAATTATTTAAATCTTTTAAAAAATGAAAAAAAATCTTTAAAAAATCGTCGAAACTTTCAATAATATTCTAATAATTTTTCAAAATTGTTAATTTTTTTTTGAAAAATTATTAGAAACTATTAAAAAATTTTTAAAAATTGTAAAAGAATGTAAAAACTAAAAGAAAATTGTCTGAAATTGTTCAAATTTTGGAAAAATTGTTTGAAATTTATAAAAATAAATATAAAAATCGTTTAAATTTTGAAAATTTTTTAAGAAAACTTCAAAATTTTAGAAAAATTGTTGAAATTTATCAGAAATTTCATAAAAATTATCCGAAATTGTTAGAATTTTTGTAAAAATCATTAAAAACGATGTAAAATTTAATAAAATTGTTTGAAATTTATAAAAATAAATATAAAAATCGTTTACATTTTGGAAAATTTTTTAAGAAAACTTAAAATTTTAGAAAAATCTTTCAAAAATTGTCATAATTTTTGGAAAAAAAAGTTAAAAATTGATTAAATTTTCGTTAAAAGAAAAAATAACATTCAAAATTGTTCAAAATAGCTAAAATTTTTTAAAAATTGTTTCAAAATTATTTAAAAAATCGTCTAAATTTCAATAAAATTGACTAAAATTTAAAAAAAAACATAAAAAATCGGATTTTAAAGATTTTGATCTGATTTTTTTTCTAAATGAAACTGAAAACATTCTAGTTTTAATCTAAAAAGGTCGTTTTGTTTTAGATTTTACCAAAAAAATTAAAAAAATTTTCAAAGTTAAAAAATTTTTTAGGTTGGAAAATTACTTTTTATGATTTTTTTTTAAAATCATAAAAAATCGAATTTTAAAGATTTTGATCTGATTTTTTTTCTAAATGAAACTAAAAACATTCTAGTTTTAATTAAAAAAGACCGTTTTGTTCTAAATATTACCAAAAAATTTAAAAAAATTCCCAAAGTTAATAAAAATTTTTTGATGGTTTTAACCTAACCTAAAAAAAAATTTCCCAACTTTAAAAAATCACCCAGATTTTATTTTTTAAAACTAAGAAATGATTTTTTGCCTAAATATAAATAAAAGTATCTATTTTACGATAAACTCATTAAATTCCTTCCAAGTTTTTCCAAAAAAATTAAAAAAAATAAAATACTCAACTTTGATTCTAATTTCAAATTTTGTGAAAAAAATGTCAAAGTTTAAAAAATCACCCAGACTTTATTTATAAAAATAAAAACTTGATTTTTGATTTAAATGAATGATAAAAGATTCTAATTTTAATTAAAAAAGACCGTTTTATTCTAAATATTACCAAAAAAATTAAAAAAAATCCCAAAGTTAGTAAACATTTTTTACAATTTTAACCTAACGTAAAAAAAAAATAATCAACTTTAAAAAATCACCCAGACTTTATTTATAAGGATAAAGACTTGATTTTTGATTTAAATGAAACTTAAAACATTCTAATTTCATCTAAAAAAGACTGTTTTATTCTAAGTGTTTTCAAAAAAATTTAAAAATTTTTTTAACTTTAAATTGTAAATTTAAATCTTAATAAATGTCAAAGGTAAATTAATGTCGGTAAAGAAGATCACTAAAATGTCACTATGATTAAACGTCAACAAAAGTATTCTAACCTAAAAAAAATTTAAGATGTTAAAATACCTTTTTTAACTCATTAATCCCTAAGAAAACGAAAAAATCATTCAAAATACGTTTATATTAAATAATTAATATATTATGTTAAGTAGTAAATTAATTTTATTTATTTTTTAGATGAATCCTCAACACACCGTTCCAACGTTAAACGATAACGGCTTCTGCTTATGGGAATCTCGAGCAATCATGACTTATTTAATCGAACAATACGGAAAAAACGATTCTCTTTATCCTAAAGACCCCAAAAAGCGAGCATTAATCGATCAGAGAATGTACTTCGATCAAGGTACTTTATACCAACGTTTCGGAGACTATTACTATCCGGTTATGTTCGCCGGACAACCTTTCGATCCGGCTAAATTAACCAAATGCGAAGAAGCCATGAAATTTTTCGATACGTTCCTACAAAATTCCGAATATGCAGCTGGATCGGAGCTAACGGTTGCCGATTTAACTCTTGCGGCTACGGTTTCGACTTATGAAGCCGTCGGGTTTGATTTAAGTCCGTACTCGAATGTTATGAAGTGGTATAATAAAGTTAAAGAGATGCCGGGATACGAAGAGGCTAACGGAAAGAATGTTTTGTTGTTTAAAGAGTTGTTTGAAACTTTAACTAAAAAATAAGGTTATAAAAAAAAACTTTGATTAAAAAATCAAAGAAAAAATATATTTTTTTAAAATTTTTAATGGTTCTTTAAAAATAATTCATTATCAATTACTTTGTAACAACATAAACTCTTAAATAAAGATTATAATAAATTTATCGTTGTTTTATTTAATGTTATCATTTTAATTAGGTTATTTTTAAATTCAAACCGATAGGAAATTAAATTTCCTTTAATTTAAGTACAAACACAACCCATCTAACTTAATTAAATCAAAAGTTATCGAAATTTTTAATTTTTTTAACAACCGGAAGTCGGCCATCTTTAAAATTTTATCATAAATCGATAGGAAATTTAATTTCCTTTAATTTGAATACAAACATGACATATCTACGATTAAAAATGAAAAAGTTATCGAAATTTTTTAATTTTCAAGATGGCGGTTTAAAAAAAGTAAAGTTTTTATTAAAAATTCTTAAAGTTTATTAAAAATCCTTTAATTTGATATCAAACACGACTATATTCGGAAAAAAAATAAAAAAGTTAGGTTAGTTTTAAAAAATTCAAGATGGCCGACTTCCGGTTTAAAAAAATTAAAAAATTTCGATAACTTTTTTATTTTTTATCGGAATATAGTCGTGTTTGTACTCAAATTAAAGGAAATTTAAATTCCTGTCGATTTTTAATAAAAATTTTCTTCTAAAGTTATTTTTTACATTTCCTTATTTTGCAATTTTTAACATTTTTTTTCTAATTCTTAAGATTTTCGTCTTTTTTAGACATTTTTTGATGTTTTCGATATTTCTTCGAAAATTTTAAAATTTTTTTTGAAAAAATTTACATTATTTTTGAAAAAGTTTAATTTATTTTTAAAAAATGTGATATTTTTTTGGAAAAAATTAAAGTTTTTATTAAAAATTCTTAAAGTTTATTAAAAATCCTTTAATTTGATACCAAACACGACTATATTCGGATAAAAATTAAAAAAGTTAGGTTAGTTTTAAAAAATTCAAGATGGCCGACTTCCGGTTTTTAATAAAATTAAAAATTTCGATAACTTTCGATCTATTAAAGTTAGATATGTCGTATTTGTACTCATATTAAAGGAAATTTAATTTCCTATCGATTTTTGATAAAAATTTCGTTCTAAAATTATTTTTGACATCTTTTTTTGAAAGTTTTAATATTTTTTTTGACGTTTTTTAATTTTTTATTAAAAATTCTTAAAATTCATTAAAAATCCTTTAATTTGAGTACAAACACGACCTATCTACGATTTAAAATAAAAAAGTTAGGTTAATTTTTTAATTTTCAAGATGACGATTTAAAAAAAAATAAAGTTTTTATTAAAAATTCTTAAAGCTGACTAAAAACCTTTTAATTTGATACCAAACACGACTATATTCGGAAAAAAAAATAAAAAAGTTAGGTTAGTTTTAAAAAATTCAAGATGGCCGACTTCCGGTTTTTGTTAAAATTAAAAATTTAGATAACTTTTTTATTTTTTATCCGAATATAGTCGTGTTTGTACTCAAATTAAAGGAAATTTAAATTCCTGTCGATTTTTAATAAAAATTTTCTTCTAAAGTTATTTTTTACATTTCCTTATTTTGCAATTTTTAACATTTTTTTTTTAATTCTTAAGATTTTCGTCTTTTTTAGACATTTTTTGATGTTTTCGATATTTATTCGAAAATTTTGAAATTTTTCTTGAAAAAATTTACATTTTTTTTTTTAATTTACATTTTTTTTGAAAAAGTTCACTTTATTTTTGAAAAAAGTGATATTTTTTTGGAAAAAATTAAAGCTTTTATTAAAAATTCTTAAAGTTTATTAAAAATCCTTTAATTTGATACCAAACACGACTATATTCGGAAAAAAAATAAAAAAGTTTGGTTAGATTAAAAAAATTCAAGATGGCCGACTTCCGGTTTTTGTTAAAATTAAAAATTTCGATAACTTTCGACCTATTAAAGTTAGATACGTCGTATTTGTACTCATATCAAAGGAAATTTAATTTCCTATCGATTCTTGATAAAAATTTCGTTCTAAAATTATTTTTGACATCTTTTTTTGAAAGTTTTAATATTTTTTTTCGACGTTTTTTAATTTTTTATTAAAAATTCTTAAAATTCATTAAAAATCCTTTAATTTGAGTACAGACACGACCTATCTACGATTTAAAATAAAAAAGTTAGGTTAATTTTTTAATTTTCAAGATGACGATTAAAAAAAAATAAAATTTGTATTAAAAATTCTTAAAGTTTATTAAAAACCTTTTAATTTGATACCAAACACGACTATATTCCGATAAAAATTAAAAAAGTTAGGTTAGTTTAAAAAAATTCAAGATGGCCGACTTCCGGTTTTTGATAAAATTAAAAATTTCGATAACTTTTTTATTTTTGAACTTAGATACGTCGTGTTTGTACTCAAATTAAAGGAAATTTAATTTTCTATTGATTTATGATAGAATTTTAAAGATGGCCGACTTCCGGTTGTTTAAAAAATTAAAAATTTCGATAACTTTCGACCTATTAAAGTTAGATATGTCGTGTTTGTACTCAAATTAAAGGAAATTTAATCTCCTATCGATTTTTAATAAAAAATTCGTTCTAAAATCATTTTTGAAATTTTTATTTTTGAGAAAATCGCTTTTGTAAATCATTTTAATTTCATTTTAAATCATTTATGATTTTATTAGTGTTGTATAATTAGAATAGAAACGTTTAAATTGCTATGCAAGCTGGCAGTTTAAAAATTTCAAGGTGGATTTTGAAATAAAACATCTAAAAATAGTTTTATAACCGGTAAGAAAAAAAAAAACTCGTATATGTTATTTATAATTACTTACAATTAGAGTAGAAGTTAGTTAATCCGACTTTGGTTGATCCACCATTCCATTAAATCCATTTACTTGGGAGTTTTTTGAAACTCTGAAATAATAATTAGAAAAAATTTACTAAATTTACTAAAATTTACTACAAAAATTTTACCAACTTTGAAAATTTTTTTAATTTTTTTGGTAAGATTTAGAATAAAACGGTATTTTTTAATTAAAATTAGAATATTTTATCTTTCATTTAAATCAAAAATCATTCCTTAATCTCAATAAATAAAGTCTGGGTGATTTTTTAAAGTTGGTCAATTTTTTAAAAAAAAAGTTAGGTTAAATCCGTCAAAAAAATTTTACCAACTTTGGGAATTTTTTTAAATTTTTCGGTAATATTTAGAATAAAACGGTCTTTTTTAATTAAAATTAGAATATTTTATCTTTCATTTAAATCAAAAATCATTCCTTAATCTCAATAAATAAAGTCTGGGTGATTTTTTAAAGTTGGTCAATTTTTTTAAAAAAAGTTAGGTTAAATCCGTCAAAAAATTTTTACCAACTTTGGGAATTTTTTTAATTTTTTTGGTAATATTTAGAATAAAACGGTCTTTTTTAATTAAAATTAAAATATTTTATCTTTCATTTAAATCAAAAATCATTCCTTAATCTCAATAAATAAAGTCTGGGTGATTTTTTAAAGTTGGTCAATTTTTTTTAAAAAAGTTAGGTTAAATCCGTCAAAAAATTTTTACCAACTTTGGGAATTTTTTTAATTTTTTTGGTAATATTTAGAATAAAACGGTCTTTTTTAATTAAAATTAGAATCTTTTATCTTTCATTTAAATCAAAAATCATTCCTTAATCTCAATAAATAAAGTCTGGGTGATTTTTTAAAGTTGGTCAATTTTTTTAAAAAAAGTTAGGTTAAATCCGTCAAAAAATTTTTACCAACTTTGGGAATTTTTTTAATTTTTTTGGTAATATTTAGAATAAGACGGTCTTTTTTAATTAAAATTAGAATATTTTATCTTTCATTTAAATCAAAAATCATTCCTTAATCTCAATAAATAAAGTCTGGGTGATTTTTTAAAGTTGGTCAATTTTTTTTTAAAAAGTTAGGTTAAATCCATCAAAAAATTTTTACCAACTTTGGGAATTTTTTTAAATTTTTTGGTAAGATTTAGAATAAAACGGTCTTTTTTAATTAAAATTAGAATATTTTATCTTTCATTTAAATCAAAAATCATTCCTTAATCTCAATAAATAAAGTCTGGGGGATTTTTTAAAGTTGGTCTAATTTTTTCTAAAAGTTAGGTTAAACCCGTCAAAAATTTTTATCAACTTTGGGAATTTTTTTAAATTTTTTGGTAATATTTAGAATAAAACGGTCTTTTTTAATTGAAAATAAAATATTTTAAGTTTCATTTAGAAAAAAAATCAAGTTTCTATCTTTATAAATAAAGTCTGGATTTATCAATAAATAAGATAATTCCCAACAAATTTGGAAGTTGTCACTTTAAAGACTGACTTGTTTAGAATGTAATAAACTTTAACCGATCTTATTTAAAGACTCTATACACTTAGTTTTTATGAAAAAGCGGTTTGTAAAGTTGTAAAGATAAAAACCACTTGGAATAAATTGCAAATATTTACCTCTAAATACAATAAAATGTTTAAAACATAAACACCACTAACGCACAAACTTACAAATTGTCAAAAAAATAGTACCAGTACCATTGAAAATCTAAATATCCCTAAATCACCCAATTGTAGACAAATGTCAAATCATTTTCATATAAATTTCAACAAAAATTTAAAAAATTAATTTGTAATCTTTTCTAAATAAACTAATTAAACGGTAAAAAATACGAATATAATAATTAAAACGAAATTTAAAAATGAATCTTTTAAATAAATCCAATTTTATTTTTATAGGTATAAAGTTCGGTTAAAGATTAATAGATGGCGCTGTCTTCGTAAATTCTCTATTTTAATAAATATTTTCTTAAATAAAACGAATTAATTTCTAATTTTTTCCAAATAAGTTAACCAATTAGTATACAAAGCGAATTTATCAATAAATATAATATTTACAAATTAATTTTTTAAATAAATGTATATTTTAAATAAATTTAAACGTCAATTTAAGTTTACAGAATGTCAAAAGTATTTTTAATAAATTTTATTAAAAATTTATCGAATTAATTTGTAATATTTTTTAAATATGTTAATTAAATAACAAAGAAAATGAATTTATTAATAGAAATAAAATTTAAAAGTGATTTTTTTAAATTAAATATAATTTTATTTTTATAGGTATAAAGTTCGATTAAAACTTAAAAGATGGCGCTATTTTTATTAAAAAAAATATATTTTTGTAACTTTTTAAATAAAACGAATTAAAATATGATTTATTAAAAATAAATTGATTAAATAATCTGGAATATAATAGTTTTGGAAAAGTTTAAAAATGGATTTTTATTTAAAATGTTATAACATAAATAAAATAAATAAAACTTATCCATTATCATTAAAATATCTATTAATTGACTTTGACAGTTTAGGTATGGTTTAGGTTGAGGTTATGAAATACAACATTGAATAATAATAGTTTAATTGTCTATAAATGTATGTACATATTATATAAACGTTGTTTTGTTACATGATTTAAATAAATACATATTAAAAAAATGCAGGAAAACAATCCGATTAAATTTATTTTACTCCGAGTAATTTCTTAACAACTCTACTAACATCACCCGGCGTCGGAATAGCAACTAACTCTAAGCTTTTCGTATAAGGCATAGGAACATCAGCTCCGGTAACTCTAACGGCAGGTTGATCTAAATGATAAAAGGTTTCGCTCTCCATAATCTGAGCTAAAATCTCCGAGCCGACTCCACAAATCGGCCAACCTTGTTCAACGCTGACCAAATGATTCGTCTTTGCGACCGATTTAGCCACCGTATTAAAATCCAACGGCCTCAACGATCTTAAATTAATCACTTCGGCTTCGATTCCCTTCCCGGCTAATTCCTTAGCGGATTCTAAAGCTGTTTCGACAGCCCTCGAATGAGCTACTAAAGTTACGTGTTTACCTGATCGTTCAATTTTAGCCTTTCCGATGGGTAAAACAAAATCTTTAGATAACGCCTCATCGGACATTGGAAATTGCACTCCGTACATAATCTCATTTTCTAAACAAACAACCGGATCGGGGTCTCTTATAGCGGCTTTGAGTAATCCTTTAGCGTCTTCCGAATTGTACGGCGAGATAACTTTTAAACCCGGACAATGAGCGTACCAAGCTCCGAAACACTGGGAATGTTGAGCGGCCACACCGCTAGCTGCTCCGTTAGGTCCTCGGAACACTATCGGGATGTTTACCCGACCGGCTGACATGTAAAAGGTTTTAGCGGCGGAGTTAATGATGTGATCGATGGCTTGCATGGCAAAATTAAACGTCATAAATTCGCAAATAGGGCGTAAACCACCCATCGCAGCCCCTACGGCTAATCCACCGAACCCCATTTCTGTAATCGGAGTGTCGATAACCCTTTTATCACCGTATTTTTTCCATAAACCTCTCGTAACTTTATACGCTCCATCGTACAAAGCTACTTCTTCCCCGAGGACGAATACTCGTTCGTCTTTTTCCATTTCCTCATCGATGGCTGTGTTTAAGGCATCCCTAACTGTCATTTGCTTAGCACTTAGGGTTCGGAAAGTCGACAAATTTCGTTTGTTTAATAGTTTTATTGTTTTTAAAAGGGTTGGTTTAATCGTTGACATTTTTTCTTGCTAAAAATTAATCTTTTTAACGGTTTATCTTAAAAAAAAAGGTTTTAATTACTTACAAAAATGCGTTCCAAGGTGAATTAGGTCGTACGAAAAGGAGAGAATTCTGTCAAATGCGAAACAAATCCAACGAACTTTTTAAGTTTTATTTTTTTAAAAACTATTTTTTTATCTATTATTACGTCGTGTATTTAAAATTAGACGATTTTATTTTTATGTTTGGTCACACAAAAAAAGTACTTTATATAGTGTCATTTGGGTTGCATAACCATGCTTTATTTTAACATTTTTAATAAATTTATTTTTAAACTTTTTCCAAAAACAACAATATTCTTATTCTTTATTCCTTAATTAATTTATTAAAAATTAAATCATATTTTAATTCGTTTCATTTATAAAAATAATTAAAAAAAAAATAAATGTTGAAAAAATGAAGTTTTAGGGTTATAACTTATCTTTTGAATTATAACTCCCTTAATATTAAAAATTGAAAAAAATGTTTAAAATAAAAAATGTTTATAATTAAAAAAGGTATAAATTTTATTCGAAAAATTTTTTTCTATCTCTTTTAGTTTTTGAATTATTTTAAATAAAAGTTGAAAAATTGACTTGTTAAGGTTATCACTTATTTTTAGGTTATAACTCTATTAATATTGAAAATTGAAAAAAATGTTTAAAATAAAAAATGTTTATAATTAAAGAAGGTATAAATTTTATTCGAAAAATTTTTCTCTATTTATTTTAATTTTTGAATTATTTAAAGGTAAAGTTGAAAAATTCATTTTTGAGGTTATAACTAGTTTTTGGGTTATAATTTCCTTAATATTAAAAATTGAAAAAAATGTTTAAAATAAAAAATATTTATAATTAAAAAAGGTATAAATTTTATTCGAAAAATTTTTTTCTATCTCTTTTAGTTTTTGAATTATTTGAAATTAAAGTTGAAAAATTGACTTTTTGAGGTTATAACTTATTTTTAGGTTATAACTCTATTAATATTGAAAATTGAAAAAAATGTTTAAAATAAAAAATATTTATAATTAAAAAGGGTATAAATTTTATTTGAAAAATTTTTTTGTATTCATTTTAGTTTTTGAATTATTTAAAGGTAAAGTTGAAAAATTCGTTTTTGAGGTTATAACTAGTTTTTGGGTTATAATTTCCTTAATTTTAAAAATTGAAAAAAATGTTTTAAACAAAAAATGTTTATAATTAAAAAAGGTATAAATTTTATTTGAAAAAATTTTTTCTATCTCTTTTAGTTTTTGAGTTATTTGAAATTAAAGTTGAAAAATTGACTTTTTGAGGTTATAACTTATTTTTAGGTTGTAACTCTATTAATATTGAAAATTGGAAAAAATGTTTTAAATAAAAAATGTTTATAATTAAAAAAGGCATAAATTTCATTTGAAAATTTTTTTTGCATTCATTTTAGTTTTTGAATTATTTTAAATTAAAGTTGAAAAATTGACTTTTTGAGGTTATAACTTATTTTTAGGTTATAACTCTATTAATATTGAAAATTCAAAAAAATGTTTAAAATAAAAAATGTTTATAATTAAAAAGGGTATAAATTTTATTTGAAGAATTTTTTTGTATTCATTTTAGTTTTTGAATTATTTAAAGGTAAAGTTGAAAAATTCGTTTTTGAGGTTATAACTAGTTTTTGGGTTATAACTCCCTTAATATTAAAAATTGAAAAAAATGTTTAAAATAAAAAATGTTTATAATTAAAGGGAGTATAAATTTTATTTAAAAATTTTTTTTGTATTCATTTTAGTTTTTGAATTATTTGAAATTAAAGTTGAAAAATTGACTCTTTGAGGTTATAACTTATTTTTAGGTTATAACCCCTTTAATATCGAAAATTGAAAAAAATGTTTAAAATAAAAAATATTTATAATTAAAAAGGGTATAAATTTTATTTGAAAAATTTTTTTCTATTTATTTTACTTTTTGAATTATTTTAAATTAAAGTTGAAAAATTGACTTTTTGAGGTTATAACTTATTTTTAGGTTATAACTCTATTAATATTGAAAATTGAAAAAAATGTTTAAAATAAAAAATGTTTATAATTAAAAAAGGTATAAATTTTATTTGAAAAATTTTTTTCTATTTATTTTAGTTTTTGAATCATTTGAAATTAAAGTTGAAAAATTAATTTTTGGGGTTATAATTGGTTTTTGGGTTATACCAACCTTAATATTAAAAATAGAAAAAAATGTTTGAAATAAAAAATGTTTATAATTAAAAAAGGTATAAATTTTATTTGAAAAAATTTTTTCTGTCTCTTTTAGTTTTTGAGTTATTTGAAATTAAAGATGAAAAATTGACTTTTTGAGGTTATAACTTATTTTTAGGTTATAACTCTATTAATATTGAAAATTGAAAAAAATGTTTAAAATAAAAAATATTTATAATTAAAAAAGGTATAAATTTTATTCGAAAAAATTTTTTCTATCTCTCTTAGTTTTTGAGTCATTTGAAATTAAAGTTGAAAAATTGACTTTTTGAGGTTATAACTTATTTTTAGGTTATAACTCTATTAATATTGAAAATTGAAAAAAATATTTAAAATAAAAAATGTCTACAATTAAAAAAGGTATAAATTTTATTTGAAAAAATTTTTTCTATTCATTTTAGTTTTTGAATCATTTGAAATTAAAGTTGAAAAATTGACTTTTTGAGGTTATAATCTATTTTTAGGTTATAACTTTATTAATATTGAAAACTGAAAAAAATGTTTAAAATAAAAAATGTTTATAATTAAAAAAGGTATAAATTTTATTTAAAAATTTTTTTTGAATTCATTTTAGTTTTTGAATTATTTTAAATTAAAGTTGAAAAATTGACTTTTTGAGGTTATAACTTATTGTTAGGTTATAACTCTATTAATATTGAAAATTGGAAAAAATGTTTAAAATAAAAAATGTTTATAATTAAAAAAGAAATAAATTTTATTTAAAAATTTTTTTTGTATTCATTTTAGTTTTTGAATCATTTGAAATTAAAATTGAAAAATTGACTTTTTGAGGTTATAACTTATTTTTAGGTTATAACTCCCTTAATATTAAAAATTGAAAAAAATGTTTTAAATAAAAAATGTTTATAATTAAAAAAGGCATAAATTTTATTCGAAGCATTTTTCTCTATCTCATTTAGTTTTTGAATTAAATGGACCCAAAGTTGAAAAAATGAAATTTTGAGGTTATACTAGTTTTTAGGTTATAACTCCCTTAATATTAAAAATTCAAAAAAATGTTTTAAATAAAAAATGTTTATAATTAAAAAAGGTATAAATTTTATTCGAAAAATTTTTTTCTATCTGTTTTAGTTTCTACGTTAGATGGAGCCAAAAGTTGAAGAATTAATCAACTTGGTAAAATCAAACAAATTTTGGACGAATTTACTAAAATTAAGACAAACTTTGGACGAGTTTAGTAAAATTATAACAAATTTAGGAACAATTTACTAAAATTAAGACAAATTCAGGATGAATTTAGTTAAAATTATGATTATTATTATTAAAATTATTAAGAATTTCGAAAAAACTTGTACGAAATCACAAACGATTCGTATCGCCATCTATTATATAAAAGCTAGGAACTTGCCGTTTGCTAAAAAAGATACGGTTTGAAACTCAGCTAATTGTATCTTTAAAAAATCCGAATTCACGCCATCTAATAGAATTTTAACGAAGTTCAGATTAAAATAATAAACAGTTATGAATCCAACAACGATTATTTAATATGATTCATTTGTATATTCATTCATTTAAACGGAAGTGAATCATTCCGTTTGACTAACGGAATTCCGTTCGACGATCTAATTACAAAAGAGGAAAAAGAGGTTTTTAGTTTAATTGTAGCTTAATTTCTAACACATAGAATCCATTTAAATTCATCCAACGTCCAAATAAAAAAAAAACCGAGTGCTCCTTTTATACGTTTACACAATCGGAAGTAAAATAACGGAAGGGGATCTCTAAAAATACAGGAAGAAGGAGAAGAAAGAAGAAGAAAGTGACACTTTCATTATGGAGATTCGTTACAAACCAGTTTTCCATTCGAAATGAATACACTTCAAGTGAAAGAGAAAGTATTAAACGTATTCATCGCTTTTAACCGACGAAATCCTTTAATTCAAGTACAAACACGACTATATTTTGATCAAAAACAAAAAAGTTATCTTAATTTTTAACTTTTTAAAATCGCAAATTTTAAAAATTTTTACAAATTCTTAAAGATTATAAAAAATCCTTTAATTTGAGTACAAACACGACTATATTTCATCAAAAAATAACCGAGTTATCTTAATTTTTAAAAATTCAAAATGGCCGATTTAAAAAATTTTTAAAAATTCTTAAAGATTATAAAAAATCCTTTAATTTGAGTACAAACACGACTATATTTCATCAAAAAATAACCAAGTTATCTTAATTTAAAAAAATTCAAAATGGCCGATTTAAAAATTTTTTATACATTCTTAAAGTTCATTAAAAACCCTTTAATTTAAGTCCAAACATGACTATATTCAGACTATAAATAAAAAAGTTCAAGATGGCCGAAATCCGCCATCTTGAAAATTAAAGAAATTAACCAAACTTTTTTATTTTTTATCCGAATTTAGTCGTGTTTGTACTCATATTAAAGGAAATTTAATTTCCTAACCGATTTTAATAAAAAATTACGTTATTATTATTTTTTCATCAAATCCTTTTTAAAAACATGATTTAAAAACAAGAATTAAATAAATTTCTTTTTTAATTCTTAAAAACACTTAAAAATCCTTTAATTTGATACCAAACACGACTATGATAGAATTAAAAATAAAGAAATTAGGTAATTTTTTTAAATTCTCAAGATGGCGGTTTAAAAAATTAAAATTTTTATTAAAAATTCTTAAAGTTTATTAAAAATCCTTTAACTTGATACCAAACATGACTATGTTTCGATTAAAAATAAAAAAAATCAAGATGGCTGACTTGAAAATAAAAAATTAACCTAACTTTTTTATTTTTTATCCGAATACCATTATGTTTGGTATCAAATTAAAGGATTTTTAATCGTTTTTAAGAATTTTTAATAAAAATTAAAAAGATTTCAAAAATGCTTAAAAAAATTTTAAAAAACAACATCAGGAAATAAGTTTAGAACGAAAATTTTATTAAAAACTGAAAGGAAATTAAATTTCCTTTAATTTGACTATAAACATGATATATCTACGATTAAAAATAAAAAAGTTCAAGATGGCCGACTTCCGCCATCTTGAAAATTAAAAAATTAACCAAACTTTTTTATTTTCTATCCGAATTTAGTCGTGTTTGTACTCATATTAAAGGAAATTTAATTTCCTAACCAATTTTAATAAAAAATTACGTTTTTGCTATTTTTTCATCAAATCTTTTTTAAAAACTTGATTTAAAAACAAGAATTAAATAAATTTCTTTTTTAATTCTTAAAAACAATTAAAAATCCTTTAATTTGATACCAAACACGACTATGATACAATTAAAAATAAAAAAATTAGGTAAATCTTTTTAATTTTCAAGATGGCGGTTTAAAAAATTAAAACTTTTATTAAAAATTCTTGAAGTTTATTAAAAATCCTTTAATTTGATACCAAACACGACTATATTCAGATAAAAAATAAAAAAGTTAGGTTAGTTTAAAAAGATCCAAGATGGCCGACTTCCGGTTGTCATTAAAATTAAAAATTTTGATAACTTTTGATCTGTTAAAGTTAGATAGGTCGTGTTTGTACTCAAAATAAAAAAAATCAAGATAGCCGACTTCCGCCATCTTGAAAATAAAAAATTAACCTAACTTTTTTATTTTTTATCCGAATACCGTCGTGTTTGATATCAAATTAAAGGATTTTTAATCGTTTTTAAGAATTTTTAATAAAAATTAAAAAAATTTCAAAAGTACTTTAAATTTCTTTTAAAAACAACATCAAGAAATAAGTTTGGAACGAAAATTTTATTAAAAACTGAAAGGAAATTAAATTTCCTTTAATTTGAGTATAAACATGATATATCTACGATTAAAAATAAAAAATTTCAAGATGGCCGAAATCCGCCATCTTGAAAATTAAAAAATTAACTTAACTTTTTTATTTTTTATCCGAATATAGTCGTGTTTGTACACAAATTAAAGGAAACTTAATTTCTTAATCGATTTTAATAAAAAATTACGTTTTTACTATTTTTTCATCAAATCTTTTTTAAAAACTTGATTTAAAAACAAGAATTAAATAAATTTCTTTTTTAATTCTTAAAAACAATTAAAAATCCTTTAGTTTGATACCAAACATGACTATGATACAATTAAAAATAAAAAAATTAGGTAATTTTTTTTAATTTTCAAGATGGCGGTTTAAAAAATTAAAATTTTTATTAAGAATTCTTAAAGTTTATTAAAAATCCTTTAATTTGATACCAAACATGACTATGTTTCGATTAAAAATAAAAAAATCAAGATGGCTGACTTGAAAATAAAAAATTAACCTAACTTTTTTATTTCTTATCCGAATACCGTCGTGTTTGATATCAAATTAGAGGATTTTTAATCGTTTTTAAGAATTTTTAATAAAAATTAAAAAAATTTCAAAAGTACTTCAATTTTTTTTTTAAAGCAACATCAAGAAATAAGTTTAGAACGAAAATTTTATTAAAAACTGAAAGGAAATTAAATTTCCTTTAATTTGAGTATAAACATGATATATCTACGATTAAAAGCAAAAAAGTTCAAGATGGCCGACTTCCGCCATCTTGAAAATTAAAAAACTAACATAACTTTTTTATTTTTTATCCGAATACCATTATGTTTGGTATCAAATTAAAGGATTTTTAATCGTTTTTAAGAATTTTTAATAAAAATTAAAAAAATTTCAAAAGTACTTAAAATTTTTTTAAAAAACAACATCAAGAAATAAGTTTAGAACGAAAATTTTATTAAAAACTGAAAGGAAATTAAATTTCCTTTAATTTGAGTATAAACATGATATATCTACGATTAAAAATAAAGAAGTTCAAGATGGCCGAAATCCGCCATCTTGAAAATTAAAAAATTAACCTAACTTTATTATTTTTTATCCGAATATAGTCGTGTTTGTACTTAAATTAAAGGAAATTAAATTTCCCATCGATTTATAATATAATTTCAAGTCGGTCGATTTTCGTTTGTTTTTAAATTGAAAAAATTACGATAACTTTCGATCTAATTAAGTTAGATACGTCATGTTTGTACTCAAATTAAAGGAAATTAAATTTCCCATCGATTTATAATAAAATTTTAAGTCAGTCGATTTTCGTTTGTTTTTAAATTGAAAAAAATTCGATAACTTTTGATGTATTGAAGTTGGATATGTCATGTTTGTACTCAAATTAAAGCAAATTTAATTTCCCATCGATTTACAAACTTAATTTTATAAAAAAGTTTCATTCGTGTTTATTAAATCCGCTTAGGTTGGCGTTTTATTAATAAAATTTTTTCATGGAGGTGATAAATCGAATCCATACGTTAAAACGCGTGCGCAGTAAGCGATACGAAGGAGAATACCTTTATTTTTAACTTCTCAGCTGGAGTTTAAAACCAGTCGCAGCGTTTACAAGGTCTGCAACGTTCGCTTTAAACGTTTCGTTCGTTTTGTTGGTTTCGTTCGTTAATTCATTCGATTTTAATACAATAATTAGAAAATTTATTCGGTTTCTGTTGCTTTATTGATTTATTAATTTCTCGACTTGTTAAAAATTCCGATTTAAGGTAAAAAATAAACATGTGCGATTCGGAATTAAACTCGATATTGATTCGAAGGCAAGAAATTAACGAAGGTTTAAACGAAGGAGACGAAATTAAAATAAAATATAAAGTGGTGAACGTCTTCTCGGAGTTTTCCGAGTTTTCCAGGAAGGAAATTAAACATTACGAAGACACGTTTAAAAAGTAAGTTAAAATATTCCTTTGATAACAAAAATAAAAATAGAAAAATGTTAAAAATGGAAAAAATATCGATGATTAATAAAGTTAAGCGATGATTAACTGTTTTTTCCGTTCGATTTCTTAACTAAAGCAAATTCTTTTGTAAGTATTTTAGGAAGTGAGTTAAAAAATGATTACTAATCGATGAGGAAATGTTTGTTTGATGATTGTGAGTTGTTTGAAGTGATTTTTTTGGAAAAATTGGGGGTTTTAAAGCTGAAATTTTAAACGAATTTTAACAAATTAAGAATTTTTTATTATAAATCGATAGAGAATTAAATTTCCTTTTATTTGAGTACAAACACGACATATCTATCTCAATTAGTTCAAAAATTAGCAAAATTCTTAACCTTTACAACAAATGAAAATCACCCATTTTAAAAATTTCATCATAAAGTATTAGAAAATTAAATTTCCTTTAATTTGAGTACAAACACGACTATATTCGAATAAAAAATAAAAAAGTTAGGTCAGTTTTTCAATTATCAAGATGGCGGAGGTCGGCCATCTTGAACTTTTTTATTTTTAATCGTAGATATATCATGTTTATACTCAAATTAAAGGAAATTAAATTTCCTTTCGATTCTTTATAAAATTTTCGTTCTAAACTTATTTTTTGATGTAATTTTCCGAAATTTTTCGAGTATTTTTGAAAATTTTGAAATTTTTATTAAAAATTCTTAAAAGCGATTACATTTCCTATCATTTGAGTACAAACATGATATATCTAATTTCATTAGTTCAAAAATTATTGGAATTTTTAACCTTTACAACAAATGAAAATCACCCATTTTAAAAATGTTATCATAAAGTGTTAGAAAATTAAATTTCCTTTCATTTGAGTACAAACACGACATATCTATCTCAATTAGTTCAAAAATTATCGAAATTCTTAACTTTTACAACAAATGAAAATCACCCATTTTAAAAATTTCATCATAAAGTATTAGAAAATTAAATTTCCTTTAATTTGAGTACAAACACGACTATATTCGAATAAAAAATAAAAAAGTTAGGTCAATTTCTCAATTTTCAAGATGGCGGAGGTCGGCCATCTTGAACTTTTTTATTTTTAATCGTAGATATATCATGTTTATACTCAAATTAAAGGAAATTAAATTTCCTTTCGATTCCTTATAAAATTTTCGTTCTAAACTTATTTTTTGATGTAATTTTCCGAAATTTTTCAAGTATTTTTGAAAATTTTGAAATTTTTATTAAAAATTCTTAAAAGCGATTATATTTCCTATCATTTGAGTACAAACATGATATATCTAATTTCATTAGTTCAAAAATTATTGAAATTTTTAACTTTCACAACAAATTAAAATCACCCATTTTAAAAATGCTATCATAAAGTGTTAGAAAATTAAATTTCCTTTTATTTGAGTACAAACACGACATATCTATCTCAATTAGTTCAAAAATTATCGAAATTTTTAACTTTTACAACAAATGAAAATCGGCCATTTTGGAAATTTTATCATAAACTGTTAGAAAATTAAATTTCCTTTAATTTGAGTACAAACACGACATATCTATCTCAATTAGTTTAAAAATTATCAAAATTTTTGACTTTTACAACAAATGAAAAACGTCCATCTTGGAAATATTATTATAGCTCGATGGAAAATTAAATTTCCTATCATTTGAGTACAAACATGATATATCTAATTTCATTAGTTCAAAAATTATTGGAATTTTTAACCTTTACAACAAATGAAAATCACCCATTTTAAAAATGTTATCATAAAGTGTTAGAAAATTAAATTTCCTTTCATTTGAGTACAAACACGACATATCTATCTCAATTAGTTCAAAAATTATCGAAATTCTTAACTTTTACAACAAATGAAAATCACCCATTTTAAAAATTTTATCATAAAGTATTAGAAAATTAAATTTCCTTTAATTTGAGTACAAACACGACTATATTCGAATAAAAAATAAAAAAGTTAGGTCAATTTCTCAATTTTCAAGATGGCGGAGGTCGGCCATCTTGAACTTTTTTATTTTTAATCGTAGATATATCATGTTTATACTCAAATTAAAGGAAATTAAATTTCCTTTCGATTCCTTATAAAATTTTCGTTCTAAACTTATTTTTTGATGTAATTTTCCGAAATTTTTCAAGTATTTTTGAAAATTTTGAAATTTTTATTAAAAATTCTTAAAAGCGATTATATTTCCTATCATTTGAGTACAAACATGATATATCTAATTTCATTAGTTCAAAAATTATTGAAATTTTTAACTTTCACAACAAATTAAAATCACCCATTTTAAAAATGCTATCATAAAGTGTTAGAAAATTAAATTTCCTTTTATTTGAGTACAAACACGACATATCTATCTCAATTAGTTCAAAAATTATCGAAATTTTTAACTTTTACAACAAATGAAAATCGGCCATTTTGGAAATTTTATCATAAACTGTTAGAAAATTAAATTTCCTTTAATTTGAGTACAAACACGACATATCTATCTCAATTAGTTTAAAAATTATCAAAATTTTTGACTTTTACAACAAATGAAAAACGTCCATCTTGGAAATATTATTATAGCTCGATGGAAAATTAAATTTCCTTTAATTTGAGTACAAACACGACTATATTCGAATAAAAAATAAAAAAGTTAGGTTAATTTTTAATTTTCAAGATGGCGGAAGTCGGCCATCTTGAACTTTTTTATTTTTAATCGTAGATATATCATGTTTACACTCAAATTAAAGGAAATTAAATTTCCCTTCGATTCTTAATAAAATTTTCGTTCTAAACTTATTTTTTGATGTAATTTTCCGAAATTTTTCGAGTATTTTTGAAAATTTTGAAATTTTTATTAAAAATTCTTAAAAACGATTACATTTCCTATCGTTTGAGTACAAACATGATATATCTAATTTCATTAGTTCAAAAATTATTGAAATTTTTAACTTTTACAACAAATTAAAATCACCCATTTTAAAAATATTATCATAAAGTGTTAGAAAATTAAATTTCCTTTAATTTGAGTACAAACACGACTATATTCGGATAAAAAATAAAAGAGTTATTTAATTTTTTAATTTTCAAGATGGCGGAGGTCGGCCATCTTGAACTTTTTTATTTTTAATCGTAGATATATGATGTTTATACTCAAATTAAAGGAAATTTAATTTCCTATCAATTTTTAATAAAAATTTCCTTCTAAAATTATTTTTTAAAGTTATTTTTTAAAAAAATTGAAATTTTTATTGAAAATTTTTAATAAATTTTGGACGAATTTTACAAAAATAGGACGTATTTTATAAAAAACGATCCTTTTTAAGGATTAAAATAGAATTTCATCCGTTAGATAATTATAAACTAACGAAGCGACCTCTTCGAAGGTGTTTACCCCCCGAAAAGGGGCTATTTTAAGCAAATTATTCCCCTCGGAACGTCGATAATAATAGTTTCAAGTTATACCAATGTTTAATTATAAAATAGAAAGTAAATAAAAATAAAATTTTATTTTAAATCGCTTAAAATCCAATTTCTTTTTAAACTTGCAAAAAAATTTTTTTTAAATTAATTTATTTTTTTAAAATCAACCGGGAAATTAAATTTCCTTTAATTTGAGTACAAACACGACATATCTATCTCAATTAGTTTAAAAATTATCAAAATTTTTGACTTTTACAACAAATGAAAAACGGCCATCTTGGAAATATTATTATATCTCGATGGGAAATTAAATTTCCTTTAATTTGAGTACAAACATGACTATATTCGGATAAAAAACAAAAAAATTATTTAATTTTTAAAATGTTCAAGATGGCGGAAGTCCGCCATCTTGATTTTTTTATTTTTAATCGGAGATATATCATGTTTATACTCAAATTAAAGGAAATTTAATTTCCTTTCGATTTTTAATAAAATTTTCCTTCTAAAATTATTTTTTGACGTTATTTTCGGAATTTTTTGAAGTATTTTTGAAAATTTTAAAATCTTTATTAAAAATTCTTAAAAACGATTAAAAATCCTTTAATTTGATATCAAACACGGCGGTATTCGGATAAAAAACAAAAAAGTTAGGTTAGTTTTTTAATTTTCAAGTTGGCGGAAGTCGGCCATCTTGAACTTTTTTATTTTTAATCGAAACATAGTCGTGTTTGGTATCAAATTAAAGGATTTTTAATAAACTTTAAAAATATTTAATAAAAGTTTTAATTTTTTAAACCGCCATCTTGAAAATTAAAAAAATTTACCTAATTTTCTTATTTTTAATCCAAATATAGTCGTGTTTATACTCAAATTAAAGAATTTTTAATAATCTTTACGAATTTTTAAAAATTTCTCAAAAAAATTTTTAAATCAACTTTGAAATATTAAAAAAATCCGCATTTCAAACGTTAAAGTTGGTAAATTTTCATTCAAACAGGACGTAAATATTGTTTTAAGCGATTACTTTTGTTATTCTTTCGCTTTGTAAACCAGATTATAAAGTTGTTTACTAGTTTATCGAGTTTAAACTTCCTTTTTTGCGATAAAACGCGACATTTATAACTCGGAAATGTTTATCTTTATTTATCTTTAATTAATTTATTTTTTTTCTTTTTAATTAAAATAATTAAATAAGAAATTTAAAAAAAATTAAAAATTAAATTAAAAAAAAAATTAAAAATTAAATTAAAAAAAAATTAAAAATTAAATTCAAAAATAAAAAAGACATACCTCGCCATCTATGAATCAACAACTCAACCTGTCAAAAAAAAATTACAGAAAACTGTCGAATTTAACCTAAAAAAATTCGTTTTATTTACATTTTTTATTTTAATATTTAAGGTTTAAATGTAATCGCTAATTAATCATTATTTTTTTTAGATTTAACACGAAAAGAGACAATTACCTTCGTTTCGAAGACCTAAAACGTATGATGGAAATATTAGGAGCTCCGCAAACTCATCTCGGACTCAAACGGATGATCTCCGAAGTTGACGAAGACCAAGATGGAAAGTTATCCTTCCGAGAGTTCTTATTAGTGTATCGTAAGGCTAAATCTGGAGAGTTATCGGAAGATTCCGGTCTGATAACTTTAGCCAAGTTAACGGAGGTCGATGTGAATAAAGTCGGAGTGAACGGAGCTAAAGACTTCTTCGAGGCTAAAGTAATACAACCTAAAAATCACCCAAATTATACAAATATACTTTAAAATTAATTAAATTTTAATTACAGATTGAAGAATTAAAAAAACTTAGTAAGTTTGAAGAAGAAATTAAGCAAGAACAAGAAGATCGGAAGAAGATCGAGGAGGAAAAAGCCGTCCGAAGACAAGATTTCTTAGAGAGGATGTCGATTTTTACCAAGTAACTTTTAAGAAATTAGTTAAGTTGATATATTATGTGATAAAAGTACCTTATATTCTTGTAATTATTAATAAAAATCAATAAAAACATCCTTTTTAATTTCAAACTGACGTTGACTTACAAATGACGTTTAAATGTCAAATTGTTACCAACATATTTTTAAGTAATAAAATTCGATTTTTTATACAAAATAAACCAATTTAATTTAGGATTTTATAGAAAATACTTTTATTACTATTAAAATTAATTAATAAACTTAATAAATTAAAAATTTAAAAAGGGATTTTATTTCATATAAATTACAGTTTCTTTACCGACATTTTCTTATATCAACTTTAAAATTGATTTTTTATCTAAACTAAAAGGATTTAATTTACAATTTTTGGTAAAAATACTTAGAACTATAAATAAAAATTAAAAATCAATTCAAATTAAAAGTTTAAAAAGGGAATTTTATTTTATTTAAATTAGAGTTTCTTTACCGATATTTTCTTATATCAACTTTAAAATTGACTTTTTATCTAAACAAAAAGGATTTAATTTACAATTTTTGGTAAAAATACTTAAAACTATAAATAAAAATTAAAAATCAATTCAAATTAAAAGTTTAAAAAGGGAATTTTATTTTACTTGAAATACAGTTTCTTTACCGACATTTTCTTATATCAATTTTAAAATTGATTTTTATCTAAACTAAAAGGATTTAATTTACAATTTTTGGTAAAAATACTTAAAACTATAAATAAAAATTGATAACCAATTCAAATTAAAAGTTTAAAAAGGAAATTTTATTTTATTTAAATTACAGTTTCTTTACCGACATTTTCTTATATGAACTTTAAAATTGATCTTTTATCTAAACTAAAAGGATTTAATTTACAATTTTTGGTAAAAATACTTAAAACTATAAATAAAAATTAAAAATCAATTCAAATTAAAAGTTTAAAAAGGGAATTTTATTTTATTTAAATTACAGTTTCTTTACCGACATTCTCTTATATCAACTTTAAAATTGACTTTTTATCTAAACTAAAAGGATTTAATTTACAATTTTTGGTAAAAATACTTAAACCTATAAATAAAAATTAAAAATCAATTCAAATTAAAAGTTTAGAAAGGGAATTTTATTTCATATAAATTACAGTTTCTTTACCGACATTTTCCTTATATCAATTTTAAAATTGATCTTTTATCTAAACTAAAAGGATTTAATTTACAATTTTTGGTAAAAATACTTAAAACTATAAACAAAAATTAAAAATCAATTCAAATTAAAAGTTTAAAAAGGAAATTTTATTTTATTTAAATTACAGTTTCTTTACCGACATTTTCTTATATCAACTTTAAAATTGATAAGAAATCAACTTTAAATTTTTTATCTAAACTAAAAGGATTTAATTTACAATTTTTGGTAAAAGTACTTAAAATTATAAATAAAAATTAAAAATCAATTCAAATTAAAAGTTTAAAAAGGGAATTTTATTTTACTTAAAATACAGTTTCTTTACCGACATTTTCTTATATCAACTTTAAAATTGATTTTTATCTAAACTAAAAAGATTTAATTTACAATTTTTGGTAAAAATACTTAAAACTATAAACAAAAATTAAAAATCAATTCAAATTAAAAGTTTAAAAAGGAAATTTTATTTTATTTAAATTACAGTTTCTTTACCGACATTTTCTTATATCAATTTTAAAATTGATTTTTATTCTAAATTAAAAGGATTTAATTTACAAATTTTTGGTAAAAATACTTAAAACTATAAATAAAAATTAAAAATCAATTCAAATTAAAAGTCTAAAAAGGGAATTTTATTTCATATAAATTACAGTTTCTTTACCGACATTTTCCTTAATCAACTTTAAATTTGATTTTTTATCTAAACTAAAAGGATTTAATTTACAAATTTTTGTAAAAATACTTAAAAATATATACAAAACCTAAAGTTCAACTCAAATTAAAAGTTTAAAAAGGCAATTTTATTTTATTTAAATTAACTTTTTCTTACCGACGTGTATTTATATCAAATTTTAAATCAATTTTTTTATTTAAATAATAAGATTTAATTTACAGTTCTTTTAAAAAATACTTAAAAACACACAAGAAAGTAATTCAATCGATGAAATAAAAAATTTAAAAAGGGAATTTTATTTTATAATCGTTTTTTAGTTGAATTACAGTTTTTTTACCGACATTCCTTAATCAAATTTTAAATCAATTTTTTTCTTAAAATAATAAAATTTAATTTACAATTCTTTTAGAAAATACTTAAAAGCAGATAAAAAACCAGTACCATAAAGAAATTGAAAATTTAAAAAGGGAATTTTATATAATTTGTTTAGAATTACAGGTAATCTTTACCGACATCTTACATAACCTTAAACGTCAAATTTGATGTAAAACTAAATTTTAATTTATGATATTTTTACATAAAAAAAAACTGCACAAAAATGTTTTTAAAAAGTTTATTTTTTATTTAAAATTACATATAATTATAAAAAATTATAAATAATTATAAGAATTTTAGTATAAATGTGTTTTAACGATGAATAAATTACGGTAAGTTTAAAAACCAATTTCAAGTTTAAACTAAAACTTAAACTGGTAAATTTTTATTAATAGTTTTGGTAAAAATCTTCGTAAATAACGATAAACCCATCGAACCACCAGGTATATTAGAAATAACGGTCCAAAACAAGGCAATTATTTGTCCGACGGCAAATAACACAGTAAACGGAGTGTTTTGAAGGTGCAAAGCGAAATACAACGTTCCGATAAGTGTTATTAAATAAGTTAGAGTCATTACTAAACGTTCTTTGGAAAAAGTACGTTTTAAATGTTCCATCGGACCCAATAAAAACGAAAAACTACGAAAAATAAACCCATTGTTAGTTTAAAATAGAAAAAAATAAAAAGTGAGGTTATGTTTTTAATTTTTTTTTACCTTAAAATAAAAAATAAACTTCCCAAAGTGAATAACAAGGAGAATTTTCTCGCTTTTAATAATAAAATGGGTATGTATAAAGCTGAGAAGGTAAAACAGACGATTCCCATTAATAAACAAATCGAAAAACCCAAAATCCTTTGAAATCGAGACTAAAAAAAATCAAAAAATTAAATTTTTTCCCTTTTTTTTTAATAAAAATTTGTATTTTTTTAATTACTAAACTCGGACAGCACTCCTTTTTCGTTTCTTTCAACCAATTTGAGTCCTCAGTTTGTTCCTTTTGAAACCAAACTGAAAAATTAGGTTTTCTTATCAACGGAAGTTGTATTTTAAACGATTTCTTTTGGTCGCTTTGTAACAACAAGTACTCGTCTAAATCCTTTTTTAAATCGACCATTATATCAATATTGACCTAAACAAGCACTTTTTATCGATTAAATTTCCGTTTAATTGGTAAATTTTTATAAAAATTAACATATTTTGACAGAATTGTTTGTTTACATTCGACAAACGTCAATTTTTACTGGTGGCGCCATCTAATAATTTACCGTCGAATTTTATACTTATAGAAAAATTAAAATTAATTAAATTAAAAAGAAAGAATTAAAATACAATTCTTTGTAAATTAATTAATTTAATAATCTAGTAAAGGAATGTAATAATTAAATATAAATTTAAAAATAGGTTTAAGAATAAATTGAGTTTATTTCATAGGAATGAAGTTGATCGCCATCTATTAGAACTGACAAAAACTAGAACCACCTTAAAATGGCATATTTCAACTAACTTTGGCTCCCGTTAACTCAAAAACTAAGCAAGTTAGAGGGAAATGTTTCAAATAAAAGTTAATTGTTGTTTGACCGCGAACATTTTTTATTATAAACATTTATCCGTGCGATCGATATTCACGGAGCTATAACCAAAAAATTGGAACCACCCCAAAGCGGCATTTTTCAACTTTGGTTCCCTCTAACTCAAAAACTAAAAGAATTAGCGGAAAATGTTTCAAATAAAAGTTATTCCTGGTTGAATTGGGAACATCTTTTGTTATAAACATTTATCCGTGCGATCGATATTTACGGAGCTATAACCTAAAAACTGGAACAACCCCAGTTTATTTTGATTTGAAACTGTCAATTTTGACGTTTTAAATGACAATTCTTAACTAAAACTGTCAATTTTGACGTTTTAAATGATAGTTCATAAGTAAAGCTGTAAAATTTTAAGTAGTACTGGCAATTTTGACGTTTAAAATGTCAATTTTTACTGAAAACTGTCAATTTTGATACTTTAGATGTCAAATTTTTACCATAAACTGTCAACTTTGACGTTTTAAATGTCAATTTCTACAGAAAACGGTCAATTTTGACGTTTTAAACGACAGTTTTTAACTAAAACTGTCAAATTTTAACTACAACTGTCAATTTTGACATTTTAAATGTCAATTTTTACCGAAAACTGTCAATTTTGATACTTTAGATGTCAATTTCTACTGAAAACTGTCAATTTAGACGTTTTAAATGACAATTCTTAACTAAAACTGTCAAATTTTAACTAGAACTGTCAATTTTGACGTTTTAAATGACAGTTCATAAGTAAAGCTGTCAAATATTAGTTAGGTCTGTCAATTTTGACATTTTAAATGTCAATTTTTACCGAAAACTGTCAATTTTGATACTTTAGATGTCAAATTTTCACCGTAAACTGTCAATTTTGACGTTCTAAATGACAATTCTTAACTAAAACTGTCAAATTTTAACTAGAACTGTCAATTTTGACGTTTTCAATGACAGTTCATAGCTAAAACTGTCAAATTTTAATTAGATCTGTCAATTTTGACATTTTAAATGTCAATTTTTACCGAAAACTGTCAATTTTGATACTTTAGATGTCAAATTTTCACCGTAAACTGTTAATTTTGACGTTCTAAATGTCAATTTCTACTGAAAACTGTCAATTTTGACGTTTTAAATGACAATTCTTAACTAAAAACTGTCAAAGTTTCACTAGAACTGTCAATTTTGACGTTTTAAATGTTAATTTCTACAGAAAACTGTCAATTTTGACGTTTTAAATGTTAATTTCTACAGAAAACTGTCAATTTTGACGTTTTAAATGACAATTCTTAACTAAAACTGTCAAAGTTCAACTAGAACTGTCAATTTTGACGTTTTAAATGACAGTTCATAACTAAAACTGTCAGATTTTAATTAGAACTGTCAGTTTTGACATTTTAAATGTCAATTTTTACCGAAAACTGTCAACTTTGATATTTCAGATGTCAAATTTTTACTGTAAACTGTCAAGTTTGACGTTTTAAATGTTAATTTCTACAGAAAACTGTCAATTTTGACGTTTTAAATGACAATTCTTAACTAAAACTGTCAAAGTTCAACTAGAACTGTCAATTTTGACGTTTTAAATGACAGTTCATAACTAAAACTGTCAGATTTTAATTAGAACTGTCAGTTTTGACATTTTAAATGTCAATTTTTACCGAAAACTGTCAACTTTGATATTTCAGATGTCAAATTTTTACTGTAAACTGTCAAGTTTGACGTTTTAAATGTTAATTTCTACAGAAAACTGTCAATTTTGACGTTTTAAATGACAATTCTTAACTAAAACTGTCAAATTTTAACTGGAACTGTCAATTTTGACGTTTTCAATGACAGTTCATAACTAAAACTGTCAAATTTTAACTGGAACTGTCAATTTTGACATTTTAAATGTCAATTTTTACCGAAAACTGTCAATTTTGATACTTTAGATGTCAAATTTTCACCGTAAACTGTCAATTTTAACGTTTTAAATGTCAATTTCTACTGAAAAGTGTCAATTTTGACGTTTTAAATGACAATTCTTAACTAAAACTGTCAAAGTTTAACTAAAACTGTCAATTTTGACGTTTTCAATGACAGTTCATAACTAAAACTGTCAAATTTTAACTGGAACTGTCAATTTTGACATTTTAAATATCAATTTTTACTGTAAACTGTCAATTTTGATATTTTAAATGTCAAATTTTCACCGTAAACTGTCAAGTTTGACGTTTTAAATGTCAATTTCTACTGAAAACTGTCAATTTTGACGTTTTAAATGACAATTCTTAACTAAAACTGTCAAATTTTAACTAGAACTGTCAATTTTGACGTTTTAAATAACAATTCATAAGTAAAGCTGTCAAGTTTTAATTAGATCTGTCAATTTTGACATTTTAAATGTCAATTTTTACCGAAAACTGTCAATTTTGACTCTTTAGATGTCAGACTTTTACTGTAAACTGTCAAGTTTGACGTTTTAAATGTCAATTTCTACAGAAAACGGTCAATTTTGACGTTTTAAATGACAATTCTTAACTAAAACTGTCAAATTTTAACTGCAACTGTCAATTTTGACGTTTTAAATGACAATTCTTAACTAAAACTGTCAAATTTTAATTAGATCTGTCAATTTTGACATTTTAAATGTCAATTTTTACCGAAAACTGTCAATTTTGATACTTTAGATGTCAAATTTTCACCGTAAACTGTCAATTTTGACGTTTAAAATGTCAATTTCTACTGAAAACTGTCAATTTAGACGTTTTCAATGACAATTCTTAACTATAACCGTCAAATTTTAACTAGAACTGTCAATGTTGACGGTTTAAATGTCATTTTTTTTCTTAAAAACTGTCAACTTTGACGTTTTAAATGTCATTTTTTTTCTGAAAACTGTCAATTTTGATGTTTTAAATGACAAATCTCGACCAAAACGTTCAAATTTTAACTGAAACTGTCAACTTTGACGTTTTAAATGTCAATTTTTTCCTGAAAACCGTCAATTTTGACGTTTTAAATGACAAATCTTAACTAAAACTGTCAAATTCTAACTAGAACTGTCAACTTTGACATCTTAAATGTCAAATTTTAACTAGAACTGTCAATTTTAACATTTAAATGTCAAATTTTTACCGTAAACTGTCAACTTTGACGTTTTAAGTGTCAATTTTTATCTAAAAACTGCCAACTTTGACGTTTCAAATGACAAATCTTAATTAAAACTGTCAAATTTTACTAGAACTGTCAACTTTAACATTTAAATGTCAATTTTTTTCTCTAAACTGTCAACTTTGACGTTTTAAATGTCATTTTCTATTGAAAACTGTTAATTTTGACGTTCTAAATGACAAATCTTAACTAAAACTGTCAAATTCTAACTAAAACTGTCAACTTTGACATCTTAAAAGTTAAATTTCAATTAGAACTGTCAATTTTTACGTTTTAAATGTCAAATTTCAACTAGAACTGTCAGTTTTGACATTTTAAATGACAAATCTTAACTAAAACTGTCAAATTCTAACTAAAACTGTCAACTTTGACATCTTAAAAGTTAAATTTCAATTAGAACTGTCAATTTTGACATTTTAAATGTCAAATTTCAACTAGAACTGTCAGTCTTGACGTTTTAAATGACAAATCTTAACTAAAATTGTCAAATTCTAACTAGAACTGTCAACTTTGACATCTTAAAAGTCAAATTTCAACTAGAACTGTCAACTTTGACGTTTTAAATGTCAATTTTCATTTAAAACTGTCAATTTTCATTTAAAACTGTCAATTTTCATTTAAAACTGTCAATTTTCAAATCTTAAACGTCAAATTTAAAAACTGTCAATTTTATTATTTTAAAATTTGTATATTATTTTATTAAAAACGTCTTTACATAACCTTTAAGAAGAAAAAAAGAAAGAAAAAAAAATTAATATAAAAATCCACGATTAACCTTAAAAATATAAATATTAAGTTAATTCATAAAGTAATAAATTTTTTTTATAACATTCCAAACTGCATAAAGGTACTCCGGTTTTCGAACAATTATACTTCTTAAAATTTCCACAATCCATCCCGCAAAGTTTAACTTTAGGCGTTTCCCCGATTACCATCGGTTGTAAAGGATATTCCATATTCTCCGGAAGAATAATACTAGAGTTAAAAACGTTCTGTCGATAAACAACAACCGGAGCGCTACTCTTACTACTTTTCGCTTTAACCGCTTTAGCGACTTTCGACTCCTGCTTTTTCAACAATCTCTCCATCGTTTTCTTTTTATCCTTCTCTCGTTTCTCATCGGCCATTTGTTTCCTCTTTTGCGATTTGATAGCCGCTTTTTGAATCGCCTCGGCGGTCATTACTTTCTCCTTATATCCGGTAGGAAGTGACATGAGCGTAGGTGTCCCCGACGAAGCTTCCATCCCTCTATCGTACATCGCCCTTTGTCGAGCCGTCATTAAAGCCGGATCTTTCGGCTTGATCTTTTTTAATTCGTCGTCCACGTCCTCTAATTTCCCCGATTCTATCGCCGTTAACCATCTTTCTTCGTCGCTGGAAGCGCTATCGCGTTTTTTACGTTTTTTCGCGTTATTCGAACTCGAAGATGATTGCTTAGAAGATATTTGCTTTGATTTTAACTCTTCTGTGTTTAACATTATAATAAAAAAGTATTTATTAACTAAAAAGGAATATAATTTCTTGTATAAAGTTTTTATAAAGAAAAAAAAGTGAGGTTATGTTAAATGTCAACAAGACAGCTTTATTTAGTTAATTTTTCCTTAAATCGATTTTTAAATTTGCTTTTAATTAATATAATCTTTTTGTTGATTATTTAATTAAGTTATTTAGAAAAAATCATATTTTAAATCGTCTTATTTTAAAAGAAATAATTAAAAAAATCAATAAAAATAACTAATAGTTGCGCCATCTCATAGACTTTTATTGAACTTTATACTTATAAATCTAATTTTAATTTTTATTTAAAATCCATTTTTAAATTTACTTTTAATTACTATATTCCGTTTTTAGAATATTAAATCAACTTATTTAGAAAAAACCGTATTTTAAATCGTAAATTTTTAATTTAAATTTTTCAATGAAAATTCTAATAAAATTAAACTTAATTTATCTTAAAATTCATTTTTAAATTTGCTTTTAATTAATGTAATCTTTTTCTTGGTTATTTAATTAACTTATTTAGAATAAACCGTATTTTAAATCGTCTTATTTTAAAAGAAATAATTAAAATAAAAAAATCAATAAAAATGATTAATAGTAGCGCCATCTAATAGATTTTTATTGAACTTTATACCTATAAATCTAATTTTAATTTTTATTTAAAATCCATTTTCAAATTTACTTTTAATTACTATATTCCGTTTTTAGACTATCAAATCAACTTATTTAGAAAAAACCGTATTTTAAATCGTAAATTTTTTATATAAATTTTTCAATGAAAATTCTAACAAAATTAAATTTTACTTTAAAATCGATTTTTAAATTTCCTTTTAATTAATATAATCTTTTTCTTGATTATTTAATTAAGTTATTTAGAAAAAATCATATTTTAAATCGTCTTATTTTAAAAGAAATAATTAAAAAAATCAATAAAAATAACTAATAGTCGCGCCATCTCATAGATTTTTATTGAACTTTATACTTATAAATTTAATCTTAATTTTTATTTAAAATCCATTTTTAAATTTACTTCTAATTACTATATTCCGTTTCTAGAATATTAAATCAACTTATTTAGAAAAAATCGTATTTTAAATCGTAAATTTTTAATTTAAATTTTTCAATGAAAATTTTAATAAAATTAAACTTTATTTATCTTAAAAATCATTTTCAAATTTGCTTGCAATTAATATAATCCTTTTCTTGATTATTTAATTAACTTATTTATAAAAAACTATATTTTAAATCGTCTTATTTAAAAAGAAATAAATAAAATTAAAAAATCAATAAAAATAATTAATAGTGGCGCCATCTAATATGTTTTTATTGAACTTTATACTTATAAATTTAATTTTTTATAATTTTTTTATAAATCGATTTTTAAATTTGATTTTAATTAATATAATCTTTTTCTTGACTAATTAATTTATTTATTTATAAAAGATTTTATTTTAATTCGTCTTATTTTCTAAAAATTTCAAATTAATTAAAAATGAAACTAACTTCACATTCCATATGAAATGTCAAAGTCTAGAAAATTAACCTTAAAATTTGAATAAATACTACAAATACAAAAATACGCATTAAAAATTAATTTTTTATCTATTTATTTTAATACTACAACAAAAATAATTATCACAGATGTTTAGTAAATATTTATATTATACAAAACATTTAAATTATTCTTCATCGTTAAGATTTTCCTCCCACGGTCGAGGTCCTCGCACTTGTTCCCAATTGTCGATATCGAGTTCTTTTAGTTTTTCATATTCCTTTTCTAAGGTGATTTCGGAAGGTTTTCTCATGGGGATTCCTAATTTTTGCGCTTCTTGTCTAACTGGATTCACCCGAGAGAAATCGTACCTAAAATGTCATTACGTTAATAATGGATCGGAATTAATTTGTTGGTTTGTGTTTGGATTATTAAATAATATTGGGTATATTAGGTAATCTATAATAGGTAAATAAATACCTAAGACGTGCAAATTCCTTTAAACCGAAAGACCCTCCGACGACCAGTAATAAAAATGGAACTGCATACCGTACGGATTTCTTCCGAAACATGTATGCAAGTTTTGCTGAAAGGTTATTCATTTTGTAAATTGATTTTTACGTTTTACGGAAATTTTGTTTGCTTTTAATTCTTCCTAATTATATTCCAATTTGTTTATTAAATTTGATTCTTTAAACTCCAATTTTATCTAAAATTCCTTCCAATTTGGAGGTTATGTTACTCTAACAGGGGAATTTAAAAAGTTACTAATTTAGTTCCAAACTAAATTAAACTAACCAAACTTCTAATATTGAATTGTATTGGACAACTTTGAAAATTTTTTTAAATTTTTTGATAAAAATTAGGAAAAATTTGATTAGTTAAATGGAAACTAGACATTTTAATTTATATTTTCCCAAAATTATTTTTAAAAATTTTCATAAATAAATTTTAGCGGATTTTCTAAACTTGGTGAAAAATTTGCTAAGTTATGTTAAAAAACATCGATGTCTTTGAAAATTTTTTTAAATTTTTTGATAAAAATTAGGAAAAATTTGATTAGTTAAATAGAAACTAGACATTTTAATTTACATTTTCCCAAAATTATTTAAAAAAATTTTCATAAATAAATTTTAGGGGATTTTTTAAACTCAGTGAAAAAATTTTTAAGTTAAAAAAACATGAATGTCTTTGAAAATTTTTTAAAATTTTTTGGTAAAAATTAGAAAACAGCGGTTTTTTTTAATTAAAACTAGAATGTTTTAAGTTTCATTTAGAAAAGAAATCAAATCAAAATCTTTAAAAATGAATTTTTGGGGAATTTTTAAAGTTGATCGTTTTTCTAATTCAGGTTAAAAATGTAAATAAATTTTTAACAACTTTGAAAATTTTCTTAAATTTTTTGATAAGATTTAGAATTAAGCGGTCTTTTTTAATTAAAACTAGAATGTTTTAGGTTTTATTTAGAAAAAAAATCAGCCCAAAGTATTTAAAATTCAATTTTTTATGAATTTTTTAAAAAATGATTAATTTTCTAACCTAAAAAAATTTTTACCAACTTTGAAAATTTTTTTAATTTTTTTGACAACATTTAGAATAAAACGGTCTTTTTTAATTAAAACTAGAATGTTTTAAGTTTCATTTAGAAAATAAATCGAATCAAAATCTTAAAAAATGAATTTTTGATGAATTTTTAAAGTTGATCGATTTTTTAAAATTGGATTAAAAGTATTAAAAAATTTTTACCAACTTTGAAATTTTTTTTAATTTCTTTGGTAAAATTTAGAATAAAACGGCCTTTTTTTAATAAAAACTACAATGTTTTAAGTTTCATTTAGAAAAAAAATCAGGTCAAAATATTGAAAATTCGATTTTTTGTGAATTTTTTAAAAAATGATTAATTTTCTAACCTAAAAAAATTTTTACCAGCTTTGAAATTTTTTTTAATTTTTTGACAAAATTTAGAATAAAACGGCCTTTTTTATATAAAACTAGAATGTTTTAAATTTCATTTAGTTAAAAAATCAAATCAAAATAAAAAAAAATAGTCTCTACAATTTTTTAAAATTGGTCAAAATTTTCATCACAAAATTTAAAGATTTTAGCAAATTTTAGATAAAATCTTACAATTTTAATCTAAATAAAGTTATTTTTCAATGAAATTTGAGTACTTTTATCGAAATTTGGTGAAATTTCAGACCAAATTCGATAACTTAAGGAAATTTCAGATGAAATTAGACGAAATTTAATCATTTTAGGCAATTTTATACAAAATTAGGCGAAATTTTAGAAGAAATTTGACAATTTTAAGAAATTTTAGATGAAATTTCACAATTTCAATCTAAATAAAGTTATTTTTCAATGAAATTCGACAATTTTAGACGAAATTTAGTGAAATTTTAAACGAAATTGGACGAATTTTGAAAATTTTGATCGAAATTTCACAATTTCAAGCTAAATTAAGTTATCTCTCAATGAAATTCGAAAAAGTTTAAATGAAATCAAACGAAATTCAACAATTTTAGATAATTTTACACCAAATTTCGTGAAATTTTGGAAAAAAATCAATGATTTTAAAAAAATTTAGCTGAAATTGTACAATTTTAAGATAAATAAAGTTTTTTTTAATGAAATTCGACAATTTTAAACGAAATTTCATGAAATTTCAAACGAAATTCTAAAATTTTAAGAAATTTGAGATAAAATTTCACAATTTTTAGCTAAATTAAGTTATTTTTCAATGAAATTCAACAAATTTAAGCGAAATTTCGCGAAATTTTAGATGAAATTGGACGAACTTTGAAAATTTTGGTTTTGAAAGTTTTATTTTAATGAAATTCGAAAAAATTTTGATGAAATTTCGTGAAATTTTAAATAAAATTCGATAACTTTAGAAAAATTCAGAAGAAATTCAACGATTTTAGATGAAATTTCTCAATTTTAAGACAGTTATTTTTCAATGAAATTCGACAATTTTAGACGGAATTTCGTGAAATTTCAAACGAAATTGGACGAATTTTGAAAATTTTGGTTTAGATTTCACAATTTCTAAAGTTAAGTTATTTTTTAATGAAATTCGAAAAAAATCTGATGAAATTAAACGAAATTCCACAATTTTATACCAAATTTCGTGAAATTTTGGAAAAAAAATCCATGATTTTAAAAAATTTTAAGTGAAATATTACAATTTTAGACTAAATTAAGTCATTTTTTAACAATTTTAATCTAAATTAAGTTACATTAACTTTAATTCTTAAATAATTTTCCATTTTTTTTCATCTTTTTTTAGGTTATAAAAAATTTTAGTCAACTTTGTGAATTTTTTTAATTTTTTTGACAACATTTAGAATAAAACGGTCTTTTTTAAATAAAACTGGAATGTTTTAGGTTTCATTTAGAAAAAAAATCAAATCGAAATCTTTAAAAATCGATTTTTAACGAATTTTTAAAGTTTGCTTTTTTTAAGTTAAAAATGTCAAAAATTTTTATCAACTTTGAAAATTTTTTTAAATTTTTTAGTAATATATAGAATAAAACGGTATTTTTTATATAAAACTAGAATTATTTAAGTTTCATTTAGAAAAAAAATCAGATCAAAATATTAAAAATCCGATTTTTTATGAATTTTTTAAAAATGGATTTTTTAACGATCAAAAATTTTTAACCTAAAAATTTTTTTTACCAACTTTAAAATTTTTTTAAAATTTTTTGACAAAACTTAGAATAAAACGGTCTTTTTTATATAAAACTAGAATGTTTTAAGTTTCATCTAGAAAAAAAAACCAAATCAAAATCTTTAAAAATGAATTTTTAATGAATTTTTTAAAAATGATTGATTTTTTTAATAATCAAGAAATTTTAACCTAAAAAAATTTTTTTACCAACTTTGAAAATTTTATAAAATTTTTTGACAAAACTTAGAATAAAACGGTCTTTTTTATTTAAAACTAGAATGTTTTTAGTTTCATTTAGAAAAAAAATCAGATCAAAATATTGAAAACCCGATTTTTTTATGAATTTTTTTAGAAATAGATTTTTTTTAATGAATAAAAATGTTTAACCTAAAAAATTTTTTTACCAACTTTGAAAATTTTTTTAAATTTTTTGGTAAACTTTAGAACAAAACGGCATTTTTAAATTAAAACTAGAATGTTTTTAGTTTCATTTAGAAAAAAAATCAGATCAAAATATTAAAAATCCGATTTTTTATAAATTTTTTAAAAATGATGTTTTTAATGAACAAAAATTTTTAACCTAAAAAATTTTTTTACCAACTTTAAAAATTTTTTTTAATTTTTGGACAATATTTAGAACAAAACAATCTCTTTTTTATAAAACTAGAATGTTTTTAGTTTCATTTAGAAAAAAAACCAAATCAAAATCTTTAAAAATGAATTTTTAATGAATTTTTTAAAAGTTATTGATTTTTTTAATAAAAAATTTTTTAACCTAAAAAAATTTTTTTACCAACTTTGAAAATTTTTTTAATTTTTTTGACAACATTTAGAATAAAACGTCCTTTTTTATATAAAACTAGAATGTTTTTAATTTCATTTAGAAAAAAAATCAAATCAGAATCTTTAAAAATGAATTTTTAATGAATTTTTTAAAAATGATTGATTTTTTTAATAATTAAAAATTTTTAACCTAAAAATTTTTTTACGAACTTTAAAAATTTTTTTAAATTTTTTGACAAAACTTAGAATAAAACGGTCTTTTTTATATAAAACTAGAATGTTTTAAGTTTCATTTAGAAAAAAAATCAAATCGAAATCATTAAAATTCGATTTTTAATGAATTTTTTTAAAGTTATTGATTTTTTTAATAAAAAATTTTTTAACCTAAAAAATTTTTTTACCAACTTTGAAAATTTTTTTAAATTTTTTGACAAAACTTAGAATAAAACGCCCTTTTTTATATAAAACTAGAATGTTTTAAGTTTCATTTAGAAAAAAAATCAAATCAAAATATTAAAAATTCGATTTTTTATGAATTTTTTAAAAGTTATTGATTTTTTTAATAAAAAATTTTTTGACCTAAAAAAATTTTTTTACCAACTTTAAAAATTTTTTTAAATTTTTTGACAACATTTAGAATAAAACGGTCTTTTTAAATTAAAACTAAAATTTTTTTAGTTTCATTTAGAAAAAAAATCAGATCAAAATGTTAAAAATTCGATTTTTTATGAATTTTTTAAAAATGCATTTTTTTAATGAACAAAAATTTTTAACCTAAAAAAATTTTTTTACCAACTTTGAAAATTTTTTTAAATTTTTTGACAAAACTTAGAATAAAACGTCCTGTTTTATATAAAACTAGAATATTTTAAATTTCATTTAGAAAAAAAATCAAATCTAAATCTTAAAAAACGAATTTATTACGAATTTTTTAAATACATACTTTAATTTAGGGTTAGAACTATAGTTAGAACATTAAGTTAGGTTAGAAATATCATAAATAACACATTAAAAACTAATTTTCCGCCTCATCATCAGACACCACGTAATTACTGTTATCGGAATCCTCCGATAACTCAACCTCCTTCCCCTCCTCTTGCAACTTAACAAACTCATCGCAAATCTTTGATATTGTTTTACTAGCTTCCGCTTTATGAGCATTCAATTTCTCTATCAACTCCGGATCGTTCGGAGGTTCATCGTTATTCTTCAAATACGACATTTGCAGGTTATGTAACTCGATTTGCCTCCGTCTTTGTAACAAATTCCCCAATTTTTTAAAACAGGATTGAGCTTCAATTTTAATCTCCGCTTCGGACATCTTCATATTATTTTTTTTAACACATTTACGAACCAACACTTCCATGTCGTAATAATTCGGAAACTTTTTCCCATCTTTGTATGTTTTATTTATCGCTCGGTTAATTTCTAAGTAATCCGAGTCGTCAAAATCAATTTTTGATTTGGTTAAATCTCCGGCATATTCATTCTCGTTGTAATATTTACACAACTTCCGATAGACTTCGACGGCTCGATCTCTGTATTTTTGCACTTGAATATAAGTCGAGTTTTCTTCATCGTCAAAATTAACTTCGGTTTCTTCTAATTCAGCGATTTTTTTATGTAATTTCTCTAAAAAGTGTTCTAATTTCTTTACGATTTTCTCCGAGCCGGTTATTTTTTTACGTTTACTTGCGATTTCTAACTCGTTGAATAAATCGATGAATTTAGGAAGTGCCTCGGAGGTTTTTACATCTTTCGATGTTAATATTTTCTCTTTCGTAGAGATTTTAAACTCTTCCGTTTGAACGTAATCTTTTAAATTATCGAAATGCGTTTTTAACAATCGTATTTTCGTCATATAAGTTTTTTTTATATTATCGGCTTTTAATTTTTTATAGCAAATGATTAAAAGTTCTTTTACTTCTTCCGATGAATTAAATAACTCCGTTATTTCTTCTAAATCGGTTTTAAATTTAGTTTTCGGTTCTTTTTGTTCATTTTCGTTTAAAGTTGATAAATTTTTACCATCTTTTCCATCATCGGATAACTTTTTTTCATCATCGATGGAATCGTTTAATTTTTGCCTCTATTTTTATAAAATTTATTAAAAAAAAATAATATTTAATAAAAAAATAAATCCAAACAATATAAATACAAACCTTAGAAGGATTATCATCCTTTTTTTCAACTAATTTATCCTCATTTAATTCATTTAAACTCCTTTTTGGGGTTTTATTCTTTAAAAAAAAACAATTTCCGTTAAAAAAATTGGTTATAATTTTACTAATATAACCTTACCGAGACTTTTACAGTAACTTCATCTTCATCCGAAGATAAAATTTGAACTGTTTCAAGGGACATCTTAAAAATCTTAAAAGATCTTATTCCTAGTGAGAAAATATAAATAATTTGAATACTGTTAATATCTAACCTAAAAAAAGTTGTTGACGGTTCGATTAACACTGACAGGTAGATTGACCAACATAAGAAAATAAAATATCTTATTTAACGTGAATTTAGAGAAACTTTTAAGTAAATTTTTAAGTTGAAAAGTAATTTTAAATAAATAATTTGATTAAGAAGACTCTTTTTCGCTATTAAATAAACTTATTTGAAAATAAATTATTAATTGTATTTTAAATAAATCGTATTTTTATAAGTATAAAGTTCGATTAAATACTATTAGATGGCGCTGTTTTAAAATAATTTATTTATTTTATTAATAAATATTTTTTAAATAAACCGAGTTAAAATATAATTCTTTAAAAATAAACTAATTAAATAATAAAAAATAAGAATATAATAATTTGGATGAAATTTAAAAACGGATTTAAAAATAAATTAGGTTTTAAAAATGTGAATAAATGTCAAATACTTTTTAATTAATTACATCGAAAATTTAACGAATTAAAATACAATTCTTTAAAAATAAACTAATTAAATAATAAAAAATAAGAATATAATAATTTGGATAAAGTTTAAAAATGGATTTTTTTAAATAAATCGAATTTTATTTTCATAAGTATATAGTTCAATTGAATATTATTAGATGGCGCTGATTTAAAGAGATTTATTTATTTTAAAAAATATTTTTTTAAATAAAACGAATTAAAATATGATTCTTTAAAAATAAACTAATTAAATAATAAAAAATAAGAAAATAATAATTTGGATAAAGTTTAAAAACGGATTTAAAAATAAATTAGGTTTTAAAATATGAATAAATGTCAAATAATTTTTAATTAATTTCATTGAAAATTTAACGAATTAAAATACAATTCTTTAAAAATAAACTAATTAAATGATAAACAAAATGAATATGATAATTAAAATAAAATAAAAAAATGGATTTTTTAATTAAATCGAATTTTATTTTTATAAGTATAAAGTTCAATGGAAATCTATTAGATGGCGCTGGTTTAAAAGAATTTATTTATTTTTAAAAGTATTTTTTTAAATAAAACGAATTAAAATATGATTCTTTAAAAATAAACTAATAAAATAATAAAAAATAAGAATATAATAATTTGAATAAAGTTTAAAAACGGATTTAAAAATAAATTAGGATTTAAAATATGAATAAATGTCAAATTATTTTTAATTAATTTCATCGAAAATTTAACGAATTAAAATACAATTCTATAAAAATAAACTAATTAAATAATAAAAAATAAGAAAATAATAATTTGGATAAAATTTAAAAATGGATTTTTTAAATAAATCGAATTTTATTTTTAATAAGTATAAAGTCCAATGGAAATCTATTAGATGGCGCTGGTTTAAAAGAATTTATTTATTTTTTAAAATATTCTTTTAAATAAAACGAATTAAAATATGATTCTTTAAAAATAAACTAATTAAATAATAAAAAATAAGAAAATAATAATTTGGATAAAGTTTAAAAACGGATTTAAAAATAAATTAGGTTTTAAAATGTAAATAAATTTCAAAGGTTTTTTTAAATAAATCTCATCGGAAATTTAACGAATTAAAATACAATTTCTTCTAAATAAACTAATTAAATAGTCAAAAAAACAAATATGATAATTAAAGTAGAATTTAAAAATGGATTTTTTAAATAAATAGAATTTTATTTTATATTAAATAATTAAGATTGACATTTAAAGTTCACCGATATGTCAAGAGATGGCGCCATTTTAGTTAGAAAAAATAATCCAATTAATAAAATTTTAAATTAATTTGAATTCAAAATTTATAGAAATAATTAAAATCCATATTTATAAAATTAAAACAATTAAATTTTTACTTATTTTTATTTTTTTCATCTTTCAATTTCGTATTTTTAAAATCAATTTAATAATTACTTAGATTTATGTTGGTATTCCTGCTTTTTATTATAAACTCTCTTCATACATGTTTTCATTACATGTTTTGATTGAAGTAAAATTTTTGACAGTTTGAGGTTATTAGTTTTATTAAAATAAAACTCCTTTATTTAAAGTATATTTTCTTTATTTAAAACTAACCTAATAAATTATAAACAAACTTTATTCTAAATTAATTCAAATTAAACTTTAGTTTAAATAAATTTAATTAAATTAAACGTTCTCGTAATATTTTCTTCTTACATCTGCATCTTCGGGATACTCTTCTTGTTTCATTGCGTTTGGAACATAATGATTCTTAAAAACGTGTGAAAAAAACCGTCCGATCTCCTCATTAGTTTCCATCGCTTTAATATTTCCTCCAATTTTTAAATTTTCCTGTGCGGCGTACCTCCTCGATCCGTCCTCAACCAAAACATGATAAAAGGGCTGGTTACCTCCGTACTTTAATTGATTCACTCGCATATGCCTTTGCCATTCCTCGCTCTCTTTACAAACGTTATCCCAACCGTAAATAACGCAAGTGTATTCGTATAATTTGTGCTCCATCACCATTCCGATAGCGAATGAGACTTCCGGAGGACGTTTATTAATGCTTTTAGTGGGTTTCGTGTGTTCATTTTTTGTGTGTGATTTGTAATCGGCGAGCATTTTTAAAACGTTTTGAACGGCTGTTTGATCGGGATAATTCCTTTTCTTGAGGTTTTTTTCTAAGTTTGTTGTATCGATGCCATAAGTCATATAGAATCGAGCGAGGAAGACGGTTGTGTTTAAGTCGGAAGGTTCGAGTAGATCGTTGAGCTCTAGAATTGAACGCATTAATGGTAAAGCGTTGACCGGTTGGGGTCGATCTCTTAAAGCTACCTCTAAGTTGTTTGACATTCTTTCGATAACCTAAAAAAAATAAAAATGACGTTTAAAAAATAAAAGTGACGTTTGAAAATGTCAAATTTTTTAAAATAACTTCAAATTTTTTAAAATAACCTAAAATTTTTTAAAATAACCTAAAATTTTTTAACATAACCTCAAATTTTTTAATAAAATTTCAAATATCTCAAAAACTAAATGAAATAGAAAAAATGTTTTCAAATAAAACTTGTAGTTTATTTAATTTTAAACAATTTTTATTAGAAATATTTTTTTCTATTTTTAATATTAATCGAGTTATAATTTAAAATCATTTTTTTAAACATAACCTCAAATATCTCAAAAACTAAATTAAATAGAAAAAACTTTTTCAAATAAAACTTGTAGTTTATTTAATTTTAAACAATTTTTATTAGAAATATTTTTTTATATTTTTAATATTAATCGAGTTATAATTTAAAATGTTCAATTTTTTAATATAACCTCAAATTTTTTAATAATTTCTCAAATATCTCAAAAACTAAATAAAATAGAAAAAAAATTTTCAAATAAAACTTTTAGTTTATTTAATTTTAAACAATTTTTATTAGAAATATTTTTTTCTATTTTTAATATTAATCGAGTTATAATTTAAAATCATTTTTTTAAACATAACCTCAAATATCTCAAAAATTAAATGAAATAGAAAAATTTTCTTCAAATAAAAGTTGTAGTTTATTTAATTTTAAACAATTTTTATTAGAAACATTTTTTTCTATTTTTAATATTAATCGAGTTATAATTTAAAATGTTCAATTTTTTTATATAACCTCAAATTTTTTAATATATCTTCAAATATCTCAAAAACTAAATCAAATAGAAAAAAATTTTTCAAATAAAACTTGTAGTTTATTTAATTTTAAACAATTTTTATTAGAAATATTTTTTTCTATTTTAAATATTAATCGAGTTATAATTTAAAATCATTTTTTTAAACATAACCTCAAATATCTCAAAAACTAAATTAAATAGAAAAAAATTTTTTAGATAAAACTTGTAGTTTATTTAATTTTAAACAATTTTTATTAGAAATATTTTTTTCTATTTTTAATATTAATCGAGTTATAATTTAAAATGTTCAATTTTTTTATATAACCTGAAATTTTTTAATAATTCCTAAAATATCTCAAAAACTAAATGAAATAGAAAAAAAATTTTCAAATAAAAGTTGTAGTTTATTTAATTTTAAACAATTTTTATTAGAAATATTTTTTTCTATTTTAAATATTAATCGAGTTATAATTTAAAATCATTTTTTAAAACATAACCCCAAATATCTCAAAAATTAGAGTAAATAGAAAAAATTTTTTCAAATAAAAGTTGTAGTTTATTTAATTTTAAACAATTTTTATTAGAAATATTTTTTTCTATTTTAAATATTAATCGAGTTATAATTTAAAATGTTCAATTTTTTAATATAACCTCAAATTTTTTAACAATTCCTCAAATATCTCAAAAACTAAATGAAATAGAAAAAAATTTTTCAAATAAAACTTTTAGTTTATTTAATTTCAAACAATTTTTATTAGAAATATTTTTTTCTATTTTAAATATTAATCGAGTTATAATTTAAAATCATTTTTTTAAACATAACCTCAAATATCTCAAAAATTAAATTAAATAGAAAAAAAATTTTCAAATAAAACTTGTAGTTGATTTAATTTTAAACAATTTTTATTAGAAATATTTTTTTCTATTTTTAATATTAATCGAGTTATAATTTAAAATGTTCAATTTTTTAATATAACCTCAAATTTTTTAATATATCCTCAAATAACTCAAAAACTAAATGAAATAGAAAAAAAATTTTCAAATAAAACTTGTAGTTTATTTAATTTTAAACAATTTTTATTAGAAATATTTTTTTCTATTTTTAATATTAATCGAGTTATAATTTAAAATCATTTTTTTTAACATAACCTCAAATATCTCAAAAATTAAAGTAAATAGAATTTTTTTTTTCAAATAAAAGTTGCAGTTTATTTAATTTTAAACAATTTTTATTAGAAATATTTTTTTCTATTTTTAATATTAATAGAGTTATAATCTAAAATGTTCAATTTTTTAATATAACCTCAAATTTTTTAATAATTCCTCAAATATCTCAAAAACTAAATAAAATAGAAAAAATTCTTTCAAATAAAACTTGTAGTTTATTTAATTTTAAACAATTTTTATTAGAAATATTTTTTTCTATTTTTAATATTAATCAAGTTATAATTTAAAATCATTTTTTTAAACATAACCTCAAATATTTCAAAAATTAAATTAAATAGAAAAAAATTTTTCAAATAAAACTTTTAGTTTATTTAATTTTAAACAATTTTTATTAGAAATATTTTTTTCTATTTTTAATATTAATCGAGTTATAATTTAAAATGTTCAATTTTTTAATATAACCTCAAATTTTTTAATAATTCCTCAAATATCTCAAAAACTAAATAAAATAGAAAAAATTCTTTCAAATAAAACTTGTAGTTTATTTAATTTTAAACAATTTTTATTAGAAATATTTTTTTCTATTTTTAATATTAATCAAGTTATAATTTAAAATCATTTTTTTAAACATAACCTCAAATATTTCAAAAATTAAATTAAATAGAAAAAAATTTTTCAAATAAAACTTTTAGTTTATTTAATTTTAAACAATTTTTATTAGAAATATTTTTTTCTATTTTTAATATTAATCGAGTTATAATTTAAAATGTTCAATTTTTTAATATAACCTCAAATTTTTTAATAATTCCTCAAATATCTCAAAAATTAAATTAAATAGAAAATTTTTTTTCAAATAAAACTTGTAGTTTATTTAATTTTAAACAATTTTTATTAGAAATATTTTTTTCTATTTTTAATATTAATCGAGTTATAATTTAAAATCATTTTTTTAAACATAACCTCAAATATTTTAAAAATTAAAGTAAATAGAAAAAATTTTTTTAAATAAAAGTTGTAGTTTATTTAATTTTAAACAATTTTTATTAGAAATATTTTTTTCTATTTTTAATATTAATCGAGTTATAATTTAAAATCGTTTTTTTTAAACATAACCTCAAATATCTCAAAAACTAAAACGTCAAATTGACGTTTAATAATTTAGATTTTTATAATTGTCCAATTAAATATAACCTAAAATGTCAAATTAAATACATATAACCTAAATGTCAAAAGTGACATTTAGGTTAAAAATAATTTAAATTTTATTTCATTTACCCACCGTTTTAGTACTCGCTCTCGATAACCGACTCCTAACCGAATTACTATAAGCGCAAACCCCCGGCGAGTACATCGTACCTCGATTAAACACATCAACGTAAGAAACTTCCCGTTTAATCCCATCGTCATCGTTAAACCTCAATAAAAAATGAGCCGGACTACTAATCGGATCTAAATTAACCCCCAATCTCCTTGCAACGCTCTCATAAATAATCGATAAAGTAATCGGAAGGCCTCGTTTACTCTCCAAGACATCCGTTATAAACGAATTATTTATATGATAATAATCCGTCTCATTTCCACAAAAATCCATCTGTTTACAAACGACTTCCATCATCGCTAATAAAATCTCTCGGCAGTGATACGTAGAAAATTGATTTTTAAATATGTTTTTCCCCCGAAAACGTTTTAAAGTCTCCTCGTTTACTTTAAATATCGGATGATCAGGTTTTATCGTAAATAAAAATTTTTTAACTTCCTCGCTTATAAAATCAAGTTTTTCACAAACATCTTTTATCGTAATATCACATTGCGGTTTACACCATTGAACCAACAAACTCGCACCAACTTCTAATAACTGATCCTCTTCCGGAAGTGAAAAAAAATTATTCCAAGCTACGCTTAAACGTAATTGTTATATATATCGTAACGTAGCTAAACAATAATATTTTAAGGTTAGATTTCCGGGTGTTGTTAACGGAATAACATCAAAACTATTTATTTCGGATTTATCGGTTAATATTTCTCTTAAATAATGTAGTAAATATTCCCAATTTAATTCTTTCGATCCGATTAATTCAATAAACGGCTCAAAATCACCATCGGATAATTGTTCTTTATACGAAACGGTTAAATTAATTAAAATCTCTTTAACCTTTCGACGTATTTCATAAAATAACTTAATTTCTAAATAATAATCATCGATCGGAAAGTTTTTTTTGTATATTTCCGGATAGTTTTGTTGAAAGCGATATTTCCACAAACAATTATTTTTCGTAATAAATCGATTAATGTACGAACATGTTGAAGATAAGTTGAGTAAATCCCTAAAATCTAATGTTTTATTCTCGATTATTGATTGTAAGATTTCCGGAGGAAGATTTTCCAACATTTTTTAGATGGAATTTTCTACTTGATGTTTGTTATTGTGTTGTTATGTTTTAGTTTGTGTATATAACACTATTAATTAGAAATATTCCAATTTTAATAAAAAAATTAAAGAATAAAACGCAAAAACCACCACTAAAATGTCAAAAGAAATCATCTGATTATTGACATTGACATTTTAACCTTATTTTAATGAAATCAGTGTTACCAAACTATTTTTACTTTTTAATAAACGTTTAATAATATAACCGCCATCTATATTTTTTGCGTATATTAATTAAAAAGCGGAAGATTTGAATTAAAATTTAAATTAAAATTCATTTAAAATTTCTTCAATTTTATATAAAATCGATTAAAATTATTTAAAATTTCTCCAATTTTATATAAAATCGATTAAAATTATTTAAAATTGTCTAAAATAGTCTAAAATTATTAAATTTCTTCTAAAAAATGTTAAATTTTGTCTAAAATTGTCGAATTTCGTTTAAAATTGTCGAATTTTGTCTAAAATTTCGCCCAATTTCGTTTAAAATTGTCTAAAATTACTAAATTTCGTCGAATTTTATCTAAAATTTCCTTGAATTTTATATAAAATCGTTTAAAATCGTTTAAAATTGTCTAAAATTATCGAATTTCTTCTAAAAAATGTTAAATTTTGTCTAAAATTGTCGAATTTCGTTTAAAATTGTCGAATTTTGTCTAAAATTTCGCCCAATTTCGTTTAAAATCGTCTAAAATTATTAAATTTCGTCGAATTTTATCTAAAATTTCCTTGAACTTTATATAAAATCGTTTAAAATCGTCTAAAATTGTCTAAAATTATCGAATTTCTTCTAAAAAATGTTAAATTTTGTCTAAAATTGTCGAATTTCGTTTAAAATTGTCGAATTTTGTCTAAAATTTCGCCCAATTTCGTTTAAAATCGTCTAAAATTATTAAATTTCGTCGAATTTTATCTAAAATTTCCTTGAACTTTATATAAAATCGTTTAAAATCGTCTAAAATTGTCTAAAATTATCGAATTTCTTCTAAAAAATGTTAAATTTTGTCTAAAATTGTCGAATTTTGTATAAAATTTCGCCCAATTTCGTTTAAAATTGTCTAAAATTATTAAATTTTGTCGAATTTCGTTTAAAATTTCTTCCAGTTTTATATAAAATCGTCTAAAATTGTCTAAAATTAATTATTGAATTTCTTCTAAAAAAATGTCAAAAATGTCAAAAAATGTAAACAATGACAGAAATGTCAAAAAATGTCAAAGTGTCAAAAATGACAGATATGTCAAGAAATGTTAAAAATGTCAAAAAATGTTAAAAATGATAAAAATGTCAAAGAATGTCAAAAATGACAGAAATCTCAAAAAATGTCAAAAATGACAGAAATGTCAAAAAATGTTAAAAATGTCAAAAAATGTTAAAAATGTCAAAAAATGTCAAAAATGACAGAAATGTCAAAAAATGTCAAAAATGACAGAAATGTAAAAAAATGTTAAAAATGTCAAACATGTAAAAAAAAATGTCAAAAATGACGGAAATGTCAAAAAATGTCAAAAATGACAGAAATGTCAAAAAATGTTAAAAATGACAGAAATGTCAAAAAATGTTAAAAAATGTTGAAAATGTCAAAAAATGTCAAAAAATATTAAAAATGACAGAAATGTCAAAAAATGTCAAAAATGACAAAAAAATGTCAAAAATGTAAAAAAAATGTCAAAAATGACAGAAATGTTAAAAATGTTAAAAATGTCAAACATGTAAAAAAAATGTCAAAAATGACGGAAATGTCAAAAAATGTTAAAAATGACAGAAATGTCAAAAAATGTCAAAAATGACAAAAAATGTCAAAAATGTAAAAAAAATGTCAAAAATGACAGAAATGTAAAAAAATGTTAAAAATGTCAAACATGTAAAAAAAAATGTCAAAAATGACGGAAATGTCAAAAAATGTCAAAAATGACAGAAATGTCAAAAAATGTTAAAAATGACAGAAATGTCAAAAAATGTTAAAAAATGTTGAAAATGTCAAAAAATGTCAAAAATGACAGAAATGTCAAAAAATGTTAAAAATGACAGAAATGTCAAAAAATGTCAAAAATGACAAAAAATGTCAAAAATGTAAAAAAAATGTCAAAAATGACAGAAATGTTAAAAATGTCGAAGAATGACAAAAATGACAGAAATGTAAAAAAATGTTAAAAATGTCAAAAATGTAAAAAAAATGTCAAAAATGTCAAAAAATGTAAACAATGACAGAAATGTCAAAAAATGTCAAAGTGTCAAAAATGACAGATATGTCAAAAAATGTTAAAAATGTCAAAAAATGTCAAAAAATGTTAAAAATGATAAAAATGTCAAAGAATGTCAAAAATGACAGAAATCTCAAAAAATGTCAAAAATGACAGAAATGTCAAAAAATGTCAAAAATGACAGAAATGTCAAAAAATGTCAAAAATGACAGAAATGTAAAAGAATGTTAAAAATGACAGAAATGTCAAAAAATGTTAAAAAATGTCACAAAATGTCAAAAATGACAGAAATGTCAAAAAATGTCAAAAATGACAGAAATGTCAAAAAATGTCAAAAATGACAGAAATGTAAAAGAATGTTAAAAATGTCAAAAATGTAAAAAAAAATGTCAAAAATGTTAAAAATGTCAAAAATGACAGAAATGTAAAAAAATGACAAAAATGTCAATAAATGTCAAGAATGTAAAATAAAAATGTCAAAAATGACAGAAATGTAAAAAAATGACAAAAATGTCAATAAATGTCAAGAATGTAAAATAAAAATGTCAAAAATGACAGAAATGTCAATAAATGTCAAAAATGTAAAAAAAATGTCGAAGAATGACAAAAATGACAGAAATGTCAAAAAATGTTAAAAATGACAGAAATGTAAAAAAATGTTAAAAATGTCAAAAATGTAAAAAAAAATGTCAAAAATGACGGAAATGTCAAAAAATGTCAAAAATGACAGAAATGTCAAAAAATGTTAAAAATGACAGAAATGTCAAAAAATGTCAAAAATGACAAAAAATGTCAAAAATGTAAAAAAAATGTCAAAAATGACAGAAATGTTAAAAATGTCGAAGAATGACAAAAATGACAGAAATGTCAAAAATGACAGAAATGTAAAAAAATGTTAAAAATGTCAAAAATGTAAAAAAAATGTCAAAAATGACGGAAATGTCAAAAAATGTTAAAAATGACAAAAAATGTAAAAAAAATGTCAAAAATGACAGAAATGTCAAAAAATGTTAAAAATGTCACAAAATGTTAAAAATGACAGAAATGTCAAAAAATGTCAAAAATGACAAAAAATGTCAAAAATGACAGAAATGTAAAAAAATGTTAAAAATGTCAAAAATGTAAAAAAAAATGTCAAAAATGACGGAAATGTCAAAAAATGTCAAAAATGACAGAAATGTTAAAAAATGTTAAAAATGACAAAAAATGTCAAAAATGTAAAAAAAAATGTCAAAAATGACAGAAATGTCAAAAAATGTTAAAAATGTCACAAAATGTTAAAAATGACAGAAATGTCAAAAAATGTCAAAAATGACAAAAAATGTCAAAAATGTAAAAAAAATGTCAAAAATGACAGAAATGTCAAAAAATGTTAAAAATGTCGAAGAGTGACAAAAATGACAGAAATGTCAAAAAATGTCAAAAAATGTTAAAAATGACAGAAATGTCAAAAAATGTTAAAAAATGTCAAAAAATGTCAAAAATGACAGAAATGTCAAAAAATGTCAAAAATGACAGAAATGTCAAAAAATGTTAAAAATGTTAAAAAATGATAAAAATGTCAAAGAATGTCAAAAATGACAGAAATGTCAAAAAATGTTAAAAATGTTAAAAATGTTAAAAATGATAAAAATGATAAAAATGTCAAAAAATTTCAAAAATGACAGAAATGTCAAAAAATGTTAAAAATGCCAAAGAATGATAAAAATGTCAAAGAATGACAAAAATGTCAAAAATGTAAAAAAATGTCAAAAATGACAGAAATGTCAAAAAATGTTAAAAATGTCAAAGAATGACAAAAATGACAGAAATGTCAAAAAATGTCAAAAAATGTCAAAAATGTTAAAAATGTCAATAATGTCAAAAAAATGTCAAAAATGTAAAAGAATGTCAAAAATGACAGAAATGTCAAAAAATGCAAAAAATGACAGAAATGTCAAAAATTGTCAAAAATGTTAAAAATATCAAAAAATGTCAAAGATGTCAAAAATGATAGAAATTTCAAAAATGTCTAAAATTGTCGAATGTTGTCTAAAATTTCGCCTCATTTCCTATAAAATTGTCTAAAATTATTGAATTTCTTCTAAAAATATTAAATTTCGTCTAAAATTATCAAATTTTGTCTAAAATTTCGCCTAATTTTGTATAAAATCGTCTAAAATTATTAAATTTCGCCGAATTTCGTTTAAAATTTCATCCAATTTTATATAAAAATCGTTTAAAATTGTCTAAAATTGTCTAAAATTATCTAAAATTAACTAAAATTATCTAAAATTACCAAATTTAATTCAAAAATCAATTTCATTTTAAATCAAAAAAATTTCACTTAAAAATTTTATTTTTTTTTAATTTAAAATCAAATTTTTAAAAAATTATAATAAAAACTTATAAAAATTAATAAAATTAAAAATATAAATAAAATTTACATTAAAATAACATTAAATCTTTAAAAAAATCATTAATTACTTTAAATATTAAATTTCTTTTATTTATTTAAGGTTGGCAACATTTCCTAAATGTCAACAAACTCTAAATGTCAAACGTCACAAAAGGTTATGTTTATTTTTTTCAAGTTTAAAAACTAATTTAATTAAAAAAATAATACCAATTTGATATATTTTCAGTAATAAATTTAATAATTTACATATTTATTAACTTATATTAACTTATTTTATTAATTTTAAGGTTATTTTATGTATGAAATCTATGAAATTTATGTTATATCTGAAGTTGGTTCGTACTTAATGATTACTTAATAAAGTTTTAGTTAAATATGAGTGAATATATAACAATTCAGGGTAAAAAATTATAAAAATTAATTGATTTAATAGTACAAAGAATTTTTTTTTAGTCGGACAATGCGGTAATCAAATCGGAAGCGAATTTTGGCCGTTGGTTTTAAAAGAATACGGCATAAATCAATCGGAAAGTGATCAAATAAATCCTCGGGATGTACAAACAACATTTAATAGTTTTTTTCAAATACCTTCGGATTATAAAAACCATAATTTTAATTCCTTACAAGATCTCGTAAACGAAGAGGTTAAGGCGAGAGCTATTTTAGTCGATATGGAAAGTAGTGTTGTTTCACGGTATAAAAATGGTTATTTACGTGATATATTTGATGAAGAATATTTAATTGTGGATTATCCCGGTTCGGGGAATAACTGGGCTCAAGGTTTTTGCGAATACGGACCGAAATTTAAACAAAAACTTCTCGATGCTTTAAAAAAAGCCGTGGAAAAATGCGATAGCCTTCACGGTTTTTTATTATTGTATTCTTTAGGTGGAGGAACTGGTTCCGGACTTGGATCTTATATACTTAACCTAATCGAAGATTATTTTCCTCATATCGATCGATTAGTAACCTGCGTTTATCCAATCGGAACGGAAGATGTGATAACTTGCCCGTATAACATGGCTTTAGCTACTAAGGAATTAATCGAACACTCTAATTGTGTTATCCCGGTGGAAAATAGAGCTTTATTGGATATCGTTAAACGACAAGCGAATAATACTCATTCGATGGATACGATGAGTTTCGTAGCCGGTTGCAAGCCATTTCAAGATATGAATAGTATCGTTGTAAATATGTTGTTGAATTTAACGAGTGGATCGAGGTTTTCCGGAGAGTTAAATGTTGATTTAAACGAATTGAGTACTAATATGGTTCCGTTTCCAAATTTACCTTTTTTATCGACTGGGTTTAGTCCTCTAACAGTCACTTCTTCGAATAATAAGTAAATTTAAATTATTATACAAGGATAATACTTGTAACTTTAATATATTTTCATATAATTTTAATGATTATATTCTATATTTTTAATTTTTTGTTAATATTTATATTTTGTTCATTTTTTGAGGTTAAATGTCAAAACGTCAAATTTTGACGTTTCATCATATATTATGCAAAGTGAAGTTAGTTTCAAATATTTTTTTATTATACCGGGTGTTTATTTAATTCCAAGTATTTAATTAAAATTAATGATTAAAGTTTATAAATTAATAATTTTTTTATTATTTTGGTGTTTTAGTCGATTTTAAAATAATTTTTGACAATCGTTTTAGATTTTTGATAATTTTTAGAATATATAATAATTTTTTGAGTGAATTTTTGATAATTTTATATTAATTTTTGACAATTTTCGAAAATTTTAGGTTATTTTAAGACGATTTAAACATTTTAGAGTCGATTTTTAATAATTTTAGGTTATTTTAAGATGATTTAAACATTTTAGAGTCGATTTTTAATAATTTTAGGTTATTTTAAGATGATTTAAACATTTTAGAAGCAATTTTTAATAATTTTATGTCCATTTTAGAAAATTTTTGACAATTTTAGTTAATTTTAAGACGATTTAAGTTCTTTTAAACAAATTTTTCATAATTTAAATCTTTTAAACGTCACTTTTGACATTTTAATCATCATTTTGACGTTTTAAATGTCACTTTTGACGTTTTGAGTTTCATATTTGACATTTCAAACGTCATTTTGATTATTTTAAATGTCAATTTTGACATTTCAATTGAAATTTTGAAGTTTTTATTATTATTTTGACATTTTAACTGTCACTGTTGACATTTCAAACGTCATTTTGATTGTTTTAAAAGTCACTTTTGCCATTTCAACTGACATTTTGACGTTTTAAGCATTATTTTGACATTTTAGCTGTTACTTCTGACGTTTTAGTCATCATTTTGACGTTTTAATTATTATTTTGACATTTCAACTGTCACTTTTGACATTTCAATTGACAGTTTGACGTTTAAATCATCACTTTGATTATTTTACACCTTGATTTTGACTTTTTAATTCACATTTTGACGTTTTAAGTAATATTTTGACACTTTAACTGTCATTTTTGACGTTTTAATTATTATTTTGACATTTTAGCTGTCAGTTTTGACGTTTCAGTCATCATTTTGACATTTTAATTATTATTTTGACATTTTAACTGTCACTTTTGACGTTTTAAGATTCATATTTGACATTTCAAGTGCCATTTTGATTATTTTACACCTTGATTTTGACTTATAATTGACATTTTGACGTTTTAAGTATTACTTTGACATTTTAACTGTCACTTTTGACGTTTTAGTCATCATTTTGACGTTTTAATTATTATTTTGACATTTTAGCTGTCACTTTTGACGTTTTAAGTTTCACATTTGACATTTCAAACATCATTTCGATTATTTTAAAAGTTATTTTTGACATTTCAATTGACATTTTGACGTTTTAAGTATTATTTTGACATTTTAGCTGGCAGTTTTGACGTTTTAGTCATCATTTTGACGTTTTAAGTGTCACATTTGACATTTCAAACGTCATTTTGATGTTTTAAGTATTATTTTGACATTTTAACTGCCACTTTTGACGTTTTAATCATTATTTTGACATTTTAGCTGTCAGTTTTGACGTTTTAGTCATCATTTTGACGTTTTAAGTATCACATTTGACATTTCAAACGTCATTTTGATATTTTAAGTATTATTTTGACATTTTAACTGCCACTTTTGACGTTTTAATCATTATTTTGACATTTTAGCTGTCAGTTTTGACGTTTTAATTATTATGTTGACATTTTAACTCTCACTTTTGACGTTTGAACTGAAATTTTTGCGTTTTAATCATTATTTTGACATTTCAACTGTTAGTTTTGACGTTTTAATTATTATTTTGACATTTTAGCTGTCAGTTTTGACATTTTATTCATCATTTTGACGTTTTAACTATTATTTTGACATTTTCACTGTCATTTTTGACATTTCAAATGTCAATTTTGATTATTTTACACTTTGATTTTGACTTATAATTGACATTTTGACGTTTTAAGTATTATTTTGACATTTTAGCTGTCACTTTTGACGGTTTAATCATCATTTTCACGTTTTAATTATAATTTTGACATTTTAGCTGTCAGTTTTGACGTTTTAATTATTATTTTGACATTTTAACTGTCACTTTTGAGGTTTTAACTGTTATTTTGACATTTTAGCTGTCAGTTTTGACGTTTTAGTCATCATTTTGACGTTTTAATTGTTATTTTGACACTTTAGTTGTCAGTTTTCACGTTTTAATCATCAGTTTGACGTTTTAATTATAATTTTGACATTTTAGGTGTCAGTTTTGACATTTTAGTCATCATTTTGACGTTTTAATTGTTATTTTGACACTTTAGTTGTCACTTTTCACGTTTAAAGCATCATTTTGAAATTTTTATTGCGACTTTTGACATTTCAGACGCCATATTGATTATTTTAAATGTCAATTTTGACTTTTTAACTTTGATTTTGGCGTTTTAATCATCATTTTGACATTTTAGTTGTCATTTTTGACATTTCAAACGTCATTTTGATTATTTTAAATCTCATTTTGACTTTTTAATTAACATTTTGACGTTTTAATTATTATTTTGACATTTTAACTGTCACTTTTGACGTTTAAATCATCATTTTGACATTTTAGTTGTCACTTTTGACATTTTAAGTTTCACTTTTGACATTTCAACTGATATTTCGACGTTTTAATTATTATTTTGACATTTTAGCTGCCACTTTTGACATCTAAATCATCATTTTGACATTTTAGTTGTCATTTTTGACATTTCAAACGTCATTTTGATTATTTTAAATCTCATTTTGACTTTTTAATTAACATTTTGACGTTTTAATTATTATTTTGACCTTTTACTTGTCATTTTTGACGTTTAAATCATCATTTTGACATTTTAGTTGTCACTTTTGACATTTTAAGTTTCACTTTTGATATTTCAACCGACATTTCGACGTTTTAATTATTATTTTGATATTTTAATTATTATTTTGACATTTTAGCTGCCATTTTTGACATCTAAATCATCATTTTGACATTTTAGTTGTCACTTTTGACATTTCAAACGTCATTCTGATTATTTTAAATCTCATTTTTGACTTTTTAATTAACATTTTGACGTTTTAATTATTATTTTGACACTTTAACTGTCACTTTTGACGTTTAAATCATCATTTTGACATTTTAGTTGTCACTTTTAACATTTTTAGTCTCACATTTGACATTTCAACTGACATTTTGATTATTATTTTGACACTTTAACTGTCACTTTTGACGTTTAAATCATCATTTTGACATTTTAGTTGTCACTTTTGACATTTTTAGTTTCACATTTGACATTTCAACTGACATTTTGACGTTTTTATTATTATTTTGACACTTTAACTGTCACTTTTGACGTTTAAATCATCATTTTGACATTTTAGTTGTCACTTTTGACAGTTTAGTTGTCACTTTTGACATTTTAAGTTTCACTTTTGACATTTCAATTGACATTTTAATGTTTTAATTATTATTTTAACATTTTAATTATTATTTTGACATTTTAACTGTCACTTTTGACGTTTTAATTACCATTTTGAAGTTTTAATTGTCATTTTTGACATTTTTAGTTGTCATTATTGACATTTTAAGTTTCCCATTTGACATTTCAAACGTCATTTTGATTATTTTAAATGTCACTTTTGACTTTTTTTAAGTGAAAATGTAAGACTTAAAAAAAAATTTTTTTTCTTAAAAATTTCATAACCTAACCTCTAAATTTTTATAATTTATCTTAAAAAAGACATTTTAATCTACAATTTCCCAAAAAATCATCTCTTAATTCCATAAAATAAAGTCTAGATGATTTTTTAAACTTACTCGTTTTATAAAAATCAAAAATTATGAAGATTTTTAAAAAGTTACACGTATTATCATCCATAATATTCATTTAAACCATCTTTTAACAACAAATAATTAAAAATCTAATTATTTTTATTCTTTTTTATTAGAATAAATCTCGAAGAATTATTTCTCCAAGCTTCTAATCCGAATAACCAACTAATCAAGACTACGTCATCTCACAATCAACCTCCGTTAACTCTCGGAATGACTTTATTAGCTCGTGGTAACTTTACAATTTCCGATATGCGTTCGTACGTCGATAGATTACAAAGAAAAAACCATTTTACCTCTTGGTCGAGGCAAGCGATGAAGATAGGAATGTGTCAAGTGCCTCCGATCGGACACAAAGCCAGCATGTTAACACTAACTAACACAACGGGGATTAATGAACTTTTAGGAAACGTAAAATCACATTTTGTTAAATTGTATCAAAAGAAAGCTCACGTACATCATTATTTACAAGTAAACGGATTCGAAGAGTCGTTTTTTGAGGAATGTTTAGAAGTTTTAGACGAGTGTATTAAATCGTATAAAGATATCGAACGAATGAAAGATTTAAAAGTTCCTAGATTAATACCCAGTAATTAATGTTTATAAATAAATTACTTTCCTTATTTACATACTGTTTTTTTATTTAATAACTTATTTTTTTATTTAATAACTTACTTTTTTATTTAATAACTTATTTTTTTATTTAATAACTTACTTTTTTTATAATTTATTCTTCTTTTTGATGTTTTTAAGTTTAAGAGAAAGAAAAAGTGAGGTTATTTTAAATCAACATATAAGTGGCGCCATCTAATATATTTTTTCCGAACTTTATTCTTATAATAATACAAAATTAAAACTTAATTCGTTTTTAAATTTATTTTTAATTAATGTATTCGTTTTCTTGAGTATTAAATAAACTTATTTAGTAAAAAATTTTATTTTAATTTGTTAACTTTAATTCGTTAATTGTAAAATTTTAAATGTTTAGTTTTAAATGTCAAATTTTATAAATTCATTTAAAATTTAATGAATTAAAATTAATAAATTAAAATACAATTTATTTCTAAATAAGTTTACTTAATACTTAAAAAAGGAAATATATCAATTAAAAATAAATTTAAAAATCGATTTAAAAATAAATTAAGATTAATTTCATAGGTATAAAGTTCAACAAAAATCTACTAGATGGCGCTACTATGATTATTATTTATTTTTAGTTATTTTTATTAATAAAATAAAACGAATTAAAATATGGTTTCTTCCAAATAAGTTAATTTAATAGTCCAGAAAACAAAGAACTTAATTATTAGCAAATTTAAAAATTAATTAATTTTAATTCTATAAGAATAAATTTCATTCTAAATTTAATGATTTAAAATAAAGTTTTTGTTTAAATAAGTTAATTTAATAATTTAAAAATGAAATATATCAATTAAAAATAAATTTAAAAATCGATTTTAAAATAAATTAATATTTGTTATAAGTATAAAGTTCAGCAAAAGATTATTAGATGGCGCTACTATGATTATTATTTATTTTAATTTATTTTTATTAATAAAATAAAACGAATTAAAATATAGTTTCTTCTAAATAAGTTAATTTAATAGTCCAGAAAACGAATAAATTAATTAATAGCAATTTTAAAAATTGATTTAAAAATTAATTTTAATTTCATAAGAATAAATGTCATCGTAAATTTAACGACTTAAAATAAAGTTTTTGTATAAATAAGTTAATTTAATAGTTTAAAAACGAAATACATCAATTAAAAAGAAATTTAAAAATAGATTTAAAGAAAAATTAATATTAAAGTTATAAGAATAAAGTTCAACAAAAATCTATTAGATGGCGCGGTTTTAAGAGAATTTATTTAATTTTATAAAAATATTTTTTTAAAATAAAACAAATTAAAATATGATTTTTTCTAAATATGTTAATTTAATAGTCCAGAAAACAAAGAACTTAATTAATAGCAAATTTATAAATTGATTTAAAAATTAATTAATTTTAATTTCATAGGAATAAATGTCATTGTAAATTTAACGATTTAAAATAAAGTTTTTGTTTAAATAAGTTAATTCAATAGTTTAAAAAGGAAATATATCAATTAAGAACGAATTTAAAAATGGATTTAAAGAAAAATTAAGATTAAAGTTATAAGAATAAAGTTCAATAAAAATCTATTAGATGGCGCGGTTTTAAAAGAATTTATTTAATTTTAAATTTTTTTTTTAATAAAACGAATTAAAATATGGTTTCTTCTAAATAAGTTAATTTAATAGTCCAGGAAACGAAAAACTTAATTAATAGCAAATTTAAAAATTAATTTTAAAAATGAATTAGTTTTAATTTCATAGGAATAAATGTCATCGTAAATTTAACGATTTAAAATAAAGTTTTTGTTTAAATAAGTTAATTTAATGTTCTAAAAAGGGAATATATCAATTAAAAATAAATTTATAAATGGATTTAATGAAAAATTAAGATTAATTTTATAAGTATAAAGTTCAACAAAAATCTATTAGATGGCGCGCTTTTAAAAGAATTTATTTAATTTTAAAAATATTTTTTTAAATAAAACGAATTAAAATATGGTTTCTTCTAAATAAGTTAATTTAATAGTTCAGAAAACAAAAAACTTAATTATTAGCAAATTTAAAAATTAATTTAAAAATGAATTAATTTTAATTTTACAAGAATAAATTTCATTCTAAATTTAATGATTTAAAATACAGTTTTTGTTTAAATAAGTTAATTTAATAGTCCGAAAAGGAAATATATCAATTAAAAAGAAATTAAAAAATGGATTTAAAAATAAATTAAGATTAATTTTATAAGTATAAAGTTCAATGAAAATCTATTAGATGGCGCAATTACAATTCTCTTTTGACTTTACTATATAGTGTATATAAATTAAGTCGATTAATTATTAAAATTTTAAATTTAAATTTATAAATTAAAAATTATTTTTAACTTGTAAAATTAAATCATTTTCTTTTTAATAATTAAAAGATTGTTTTAATATAAATTAATTAATTTTTATAAAATGGAAATTTAATTTATTTTAAATAAATTTTAAATAAAATCCAATCAACGTATTTTAAATTACCTATAGGTGTTATTGTAAGTTGTCAAAATGTAAAAAGAGGTTATGTTTACATTAAAAAATAATAAATTAGATTTAAAATAACTTTTATTGGTCTAAATTAACCAAATTAGTTAAAATTAAATAATGACTGATAATAAAATAAATCCTATTTTTCAATTTTACCAAAAACAGAATGAAGAATGGGCTAAATTTCAAGAAATAACTCAAAAAGTAAGTGTTTACATAAAAAAGAAACTTGATATCTTATGATATCTTGAATCTTGATATATTAATTGAAAATGACATGAAAAATAATTTAATATTAAATATAGAATTTAGAAAGTGTTGAAAAATCAATAGAAACCTCACAAGAAAAATGCCAAAGGTACGAATCCACCATTGACAACGTAAAAGAACTTTCGAAGTACGCACAACATAAAAGTTATGTTAAAGTGTGTTCGCTAGCTTACGTAGAAGCATTTGTAAAACATACCGGGGAGTATAATGTAAATTTAGGGTCGGATTATCAAGCTACGTTAACGAAAGATCAAACCGTAGAGTATTTAGACGAGCAATTAGCAGCGGAACGGTGTAATTTGAATACATTTAAAGTTGAACGGGAACAATTGGAGAGAAGGCTTGGGTATGATTTTACCGAGGTTGATGATGTTCCGGATATTTCTGATATGCCCGAGAGGATTTTAAGCGATAAAGGAATGGCGGTTAAAAACGGAAACTTTTTCGAAGTTATCGAAGAAGATGATAAACCTGTTAATGTGAAGGGAAAAAGAATTTCTAGAGTTAAAAAGGTTAACGGAGAGGATACTAAGGTTACGAGAAGTATCGATGAGTTAAAATTAGATGATATCGAAGATGTTAATCAACGAGCGGAAGCGTTTTTAGATTTTATTGAAAAATAAGGTTCATAAAAAAAGAAAATAAAATGTAAAGAAAAGAATATTTCTAATAAAAATTGTTTAAAATTAAATAAACTACAAGTTTTATTTGAAAAATTTTTTTGTATTTAATTTAATTTTTGAGATATTTGAGGTTATGTTTAAAAAAATGATTTTAAATTATAACTCGATTAATATTAAAAATAATAAAAAATATTTCTAATAAAAATTGTTTAAAATTAAATAAACTACAAGTTTTATTTGAAAAAGATTTTTCTATTTAATTTAATTTTTGAGATATTTGAGGTTATTTTAAAAAATTTGAGGTTATATTAAAAAATTGAACATTTTAAATTATAACTCGATTAATATTAAAAATAGAAAAAAATATTTTTAATAAAAATTGTTTAAAATTAAATAAACTACAACTTTTATTTGAAAAAGTTTTTTCTATTTATTTTAATTTTCGAGATATTTGAGGTTATGTCTAAAAAAATGATTTTAAATTATAACTCGATTAATATTAAAAATAGAAAAAAATATTTCTAATAAAAATTGTTTAAAATTAAATAAACTACAAGTTTTATTTGAAAAAATTTTTTCTATTTTATTTAGTTTTTGAGATATTTGAGGAATTATTAAAAAAATTGAGGTTATATTAAAAAATTGAACATTTTAAATTATAACTCGATTAATATTAAAAATAGAAAAAAATATTTCTAATAAAAATTGTTTAAAATTAAATAAACTAAAAGTTTTATTTGAAAAAGAATTTTCTATTTCATTTAGTTTTTGAGATATTTGAGGTTATTTTAAAAAATTTGAGGTTATATTAAAAAATTGAACATTTTAAATTATAACTCGATTAATATTAAAAATAGAAAAAAATATTTCTAATAAAAATTGTTTAAAATTAAATAAACTAAAAGTTTTATTTGAAAAATTATTTTCTATTTCATTTAATTTTTGAGATATTTGAGGTTATGTTTAATAAAATGATTTTAAATTATAACTCGATTAATATTAAAAATAGAAAAAAATATTTCTAATAAAAATTGTTTAAAATTAAATAAACTACAAGTTTTATTTGAATATTTTTTTTCTATTTAATTTAGTTTTTGAGATATTTGAGGTTATGTTTAAAAAAATTATTTTAAATTATAACTCGATTAATATTAAAAATAGAAAAGAATGTTTATAATAAAAATTGTTTAAAATTAAATAAACTACAAGTTTTATTTGAAATTTTTTTTTCTATTTCATTTAGTTTTTGAGATATTTGAAGATATATTAAAAAAATTGAGGTTATATTAAAAAATTGAACATTTTAAATTATAACTCGATTAATATTAAAGATAGAAGAAAATATTTCTAATAAAAATTGTTTAAAATTAAATAAACTACAAGTTTTATTTGAAAAAAAATTTTCTATTTCATTTAGTTTTTGAGATATTTGAGGAATTATTAAAAAATTTTAGGTTATATTAAAAAATTGAACATTTTAAATTATAACTCGATTAATATTAAAAATAGAAAAAAATATTTTTAATAAAAATTGTTTAAAATTAAATAAACTACAAGTTTTATTTGAAAAATTTTTTTCTATTTAATTTAGTTTTTGAGATATTTGAGGTTATGTTTAAAAAAATGATTTTAAATTATAACTCGATTAATATTAAAAATAGAAAAAAATATTTCTAATAAAAATTATTTAAAATTAAATAAACTAAAAGTTTTATTTGAAAAAAATTTTTCTATTTTATTTAGTTTTTGAGATATTTGAGGTTATGTTAAGAAATTTGAGGTTATATTAAAAAATTTTAGGTTATATAAAAAATTTAAGGTTATATTAAAAAATTTGACATTTTATTTAAAAATTTAATATATTTTTATGCAAAAAAAGTTTATAAAATAACAAATAGATTAAAAATATAAAGCAATAATCTTATCCACCTTGTTATTATTATTTATTATCATCTTATTTTATAAAAATACGTTAGCATCTAACCGATTATATATATATAGCAATATAGCATCACGACTAACCTTAATTTCACATTAATTTATAGAAATCTAACAATATTTAATCCTCGGACATCTAATAAAACTGTACAGCGTTTAATTTAATTGTATGCGATATATTATAAACATCGTGTGTTGATATTAAGACTAAAAACTAAGCGATAAGACATATAACAAAGTATTAGCGGTTAATTTGAGGTAATCCGAATTCATCGACAGGAATTCCATCCTAAAACAAATAATTATCAATTAGTTTTTACTTTAATTTTAAGTTTCGGAATGAAAAAATGAAAAATTATTTAAAAAAAAAGTAAAATACCTTGTTTTTTTCCGGTTCGGAAACTCCCGGCTTAGTATCGGGAGCAGCCGGAGCTTTTAATACATCATCCAAATAACTAGCATCATCATCGAGGGCGATTTCATCACCTAAAGCATCCAATTCAGCGGCTAACTCATCCTCGTCAACTTCCGGAGTGTTGTAATTTCTTCCCAAAGCTTCTTGTACTTCGTTCGCTTCGTCCAATAAATCGGCCATTTCATCTTGAACATCCTGTATATTATCGCAATATTAAAAATTAATAAAATAAATTTAAAAATTAATAAAATAAATTTAAAAATTAATAAAAATAAATTTAAAAATTAAAAAAAATTAATTTTACATCAATATCATCGATGTTAATCTTTTTAAATTCCTTTTTCATCGCTTTCATTCCGTCTTTCATCGCAACGACAGTAGCGTGGGTGTCTTTTAACGTTTGATGGGCGAAATTCGCCTGTTCCATGTTAAAAGATTGACCTCGTAAGTTCTCCAATTGGCTTTCGTACATTTTCTTTTGCTTTAATACTCGGAGGGCTTTTTGTTTGATCGCGTTCTTAGCCGGACCTTCGCGCATTTTAGCCATTTGGTCTCTATACTTGCGTAAATCATTTTCCAAGGTGTTGATTTTCTTTTCGACTCCCTCCGCTCGGGTATCAACCTAAATTAATCAATTATTAGTCATCACGTTCGGATGATAAAAATAATCTTAATAAGAAGTGACTAAAATAGACTTACGCCGGCGATGCAATCGCTTATACTCGGTCCGGGTTCTTTCGGTTTACCTTTTCCAAATAATCTATTCATTTTAAATAATAACTTTTGAATAGAATAAGAAGATTTGAGTTTAGTGTCCTAAAAATGACAGAAAACTTAAATGACATTAACCTATTTACTTGTCAGTGTCAAAGCTAACTTCATTTTCATCATGACCAACCTTGTAAAAATTAAATTAAACTTTATTTTTATAAAATTAATCTTAATTTGTATTTAAATCCATTTTTTAATTTCCTTTATATTGATATATTTCTTTTCTTAGACATTAAATTAACTTATTTACAAAAAAATTGTATTTTAATTCCTTAAATTTTCAATAAATTTTATTCTTATAAAATTAAATTTAAAATTAATTTCTAAATCTATTTTTAAATTTATTATTAATCGATATATTATTCTTTTAGATAATTTAATTAATTTATTAAAGAAGAAATTGTATTTTAATTCCTTTTATTTATAAAAATAATAATCTAGAAAAAATAAATACTCAAAATAGTGCCATCTATTAAATCTTCATTGAACTTTATTCTTATAAAATTAAACTTAAAATTTATACCTAAAACTATTTCTAAATTTGTTTTTAATTGATATATTCTTTTTTTGGACAATTTAATTAGTTTTTTAAAGAAGAAATTGTATTTTAATTCGTTTTATTTATAAAAATAACAATCTAGAAAAAATAAATACTCAAAATAGTGCCATCTATTAAATCTTCATTGAACTTTATTCTTATAAAATTAAACTTAAAATTTATACCTAAAATTATTTTTTAATTTGTTTTTAATTGATATATTCTTTTTTTGGACAATTTAATTAGTTTATTAAAGAAGAAATTTTATTTTAATTCGTTTTATTTATAAAAATAATGATCTATAAAAAATAAATACTCAAAATAACGCCATCTATTAGATTTTCGTTGAACTTTATTCTTATAAAATTAAATTTAAAATTAATTCCTAAAACTATTTCTAAATTTGTTTTTAATTGATATATTCTTTTTTTGGACAATTTAATTAATTTATTAAAGAAGAAATTTTATTTTAATTCGTTTTATTTATAAAATAATAATCTAAAAAGGTTTGTAATAGCACCATCTGTTAAAATTTCAATGAACTTTATTCTTATAAAATTAAACTTAAAATTTATTTCTAAAATTATTTTTAAACTTGTTTTTAATTAATATATTCTTCTTTTTGACAATTTAATTAATTTATTGGGGAAGAAATTTTATTTTAATTCGTTTTATTTATAAAAATAATAATCTAAAAAAAACTTCTAAAATTAAACTTAAAATTAATTTTTAAATCGACTTTTAAATTTACTATTATCTATATATTCTTTTTTTGAACAATTTAATTAATTTATTAAAAATAAAACTGTATTTTAATTCGTTTTATTTATAGAAATAATCTAGAAAGAAAATTAAAATAGCACCATCTATTAAATTTTAGTTGAACTTTATTCCTATAAAATTAAACTTAAAATTTATTTCTAAATGTATTTTTAAATTTCTTATTAATCGATATATTCTTTCTTTTAATAATTTAATTACTTTATTAAAGATGAAATTGTATTTTAATTCGTTTTATTTATAAAAATAATTAATAATCTAAAGAAACTCATAATTACGCCATCTATTCAATTTAATTGAATTTTATTCTTATTAAACTCCATATTATTTAAAATTAAACTCTATTTGCTTTTAAATTTATTTCATCTTGAAATATTCCTTCTCTATACTATTAAATTAACCCATTTAGAAAAAATTATATTTTAATTCATCTTATTTGTAAAAATAAATAATAATCACAAAATCTCTAATAAGCAACTAAACTAACTTCACTTCACATATGAAACCTTAAAAGTCAAACGTCAAACGTCAAACATAAATTTATAGGTTAAAAATTTCAAATATGCTTTAAATTTAAAATAATGACTCAAAATATAGAAACAGGAGTACAATTATATGCAAGAATTCGTGAAAATTCAAATCCGACAATATTAAAATATCCAATATTTGAAGAAGTGGTTCAATCGAGGGAATCAATTGAGATAATCGGAGACCGAAAAGCTGGAGATACTTTAATCTTGGATTTTATTATCCGGTCAATAATCCCAGTAGATTATTCCGGAAATAACATTGATACGATTTTTGTTAATACCGAACATCACCTTACAATACCGATTTTTATAAATGCTTTACGACAAAAGGTTAAAGGCCGGAAAATTAACGAGAAGATTTTTATCGAAGATTGTATGAAAAAACTAACAATTTTAAATTGTTATAATAGCGATCAATTGAAATTTACCTTCATGCAAATCGAAAGATTGTTGTTGGAAAATGTCGACGTAAAGTTGGTTGTTGTCGATTCGATGTTTACGTATTATTGGATGGATCGGCCCGATTTAGGTCTAATAAGCTTACAGAGATATTGTATGAATAATATTAACTATATTTTAAATGTTATTAAAGATTTAAATGTCGTTTTAATTTATAAAAGTATAAATAAAGATTTTAAAACAGATTATAAGGGATTTAAGCGGAATTATCTTATAGATGTATTAGAAATTAAGGAATCTATGTATAAAATACAGATTATTGAGGATTGTATTTGTAAAAAACAATTTGAAATGGAAATAAAAAAGAATTTTACAATTATTTTTAAAAATTAGTAAATAATTTTCAATTTTGAAAGATTTTAGGTTATGTTATAATAGTAGTACGTGTTAATAATTAATTTGTATATGTTAATATAAATAAATAACTTGTTACATTTCATTAAAATTATCTTTTTTAATATTAATTTTTAAAAAATATTAATTTGAATTTTATATTAATACCGTGGCGACATCTACTAACGAGAAGGTGAATTTAAATGAGTACAGTCAAGTTTTGAACCAAGTTCTAATAGTTTATTTTTCGGCTAAAAATTACTTTTATAAAGAAGACAAATTAAAATATATTTTTTTTAATAAAATAATTAGATAATCAAAAAATCGAATATGATAATTAAAATAAAATTTAAAAATGGATTTTTTAAATAAATCGAGTTTTATTTAATAAGTATAAAGTTCAATGAAATACTATTAGATGGCGCTGTTCTAAAAGAATTAATTTCGTTAAATAATTTTTAAATAAAACGAGTTAAAATATGATTTCTTTAAAAATAAACTAATTAATTTATAAAAAATAAGAATTTAATAATTTAGAAAAAGTTTAAAAAAGCATTTAAGATTAAATTATGTTTTAAAATGTGAATAAATGTCAAGGGCTTTTTAAATAAATTTTATTAAAAAATTTACGAATAAAATACAATTTTTGTTAAAATAAATTAATTAAATGGTTAAGAAATCGAATAAGATAATTAACATAAAATTTAAAAATGGATTTTTTAAATAAGTCGAATTTTATTTAATAAGTATAAAGTTCAATAAAATACTATTAGATGGTGCAGTTTTAAAAGAATAAAGTTTTATAAATCTTTTTAAATAAAACGAATTAAAATATGATTTTTTAAAAATAAACTAATTAAATAATAAAAAATAAGAATTTAATAGTTTAAAGGAAGTTTAAAAAAGGATTTAAGATTAAATTAGGTTTTAAAATGTGAATAAATGTCAAAGGCCTTTTAAATAAATTTTATTAAAGAATTACCGAATTAAAATACAATTTTTGTTAAAATAAACTTATTAAATGGTTAAGAAAGCGAATATAATAATTAATATAAAATTTAAAAATGTATTTTTTAAATAAATCGAATTTTATTTTCATGGGTATAAAGTTCAATGAAATACTAGTAGATGGCGTTGATTTAAAAGAATAAATTTTTATAAATATTTTTAAATAAAACGAATTAAAACACAATTTTTATTCAAATAAACTAATTAAATGGCCAAAAAAGCGAATATGATAATTAAAATAAAATTTAAAAATTTTTTAAGATTTTTTAAATAAATTGAGTTTTATTTTTATAAGTATAAAGTTCAATATGATACTATTAGATGGCGTTGCTTCAAAAGAATTTATTTGATTTTAAATATATTTTTTTAAATAAAGCGAATTAAAATATGCTTTATTTAAAAATAAACTAATTAAAACATAAAAAATAAGAATTTAATAGTTTGAAGAAAGTTTAAAAACGGATTTAAAAATAAATTAAGTTTTAAAGTGTGGATAAATTTCAAGTTTTTTAATAAATTTTGTTAAAAATTTAACGAATTAAAATATAATTTTTGTTAAAATAAACTAATTAAATAGTCAAATAAACGAATATGATAATTAATATAAAATTAAAAAATGAATTTTTTAAATAAATCGAATTTTATTTAATAAGTATAAAGTTTAATGAAATACTATTAGATGGCGCTGTTTTAAAAGAATAAATTTTTATAAATCTTTTTAAATAAAACGAATTAAAATATGATTTCTTTAAAATAAACTAATTAAAACATAAAAAACAAGAATATAATAATTTAAAGAAAATTTAAAAACAGATTTAAAAATAAATTATGATTAAAATAAAATGTTTACAAATGTCAAAAGTTTATATTAAATAAATTTTAAAATTTAAGGAATTAAAATACAATTTTTTAGAAATATATTAATTTAATAGTCAAGAAAATTACTATACTAATTATAAGTAAATTTAAAAATTTAATTTTAAAATAAATTTAGATTAAATTTTTTGAGTAAAGTAAAAGTAAAGTTCAAAGTAAAGTTAATAGATGGTGATGGTTGTAATCATACAGGTCATTTAAAATATCACGGTTGAATTATAAAAAATAAAGTTTAAATTTTTTGGTTGTTTATTAATTTCTAATTATGAGAATTGTATTAAAGATATTTTAATATATTTAAATTTAAGTAAAGTAAAAATTTTTAATTAATTTTTAGTTTTTAAATAAAATTTTTATGATAAGTTTACCATCTGAATGTCAGTTTATTTTAAATAAGCTATATATATAAATCATTTTATTTGAGATGACTCATTTGAGGTTAACGGATTGATTCTTTCTTTGTATGTGGTGAGTTTTCAGTCATTTTTAGTAAAAAAAACACATTCCAAATCATAGAAACCGACAAATGTTTTTTGTTACAAATAAAGCTTTCAATTTGTAATGGCAGATCCTCGCATTAGAACGTTAAAAATCAAAACCGGGATTGTAAAGAGGTTAGCTAAGGAGAAAATAACTTACGAGAAGGAAGCCGAGGGTCAAAAAGAACGAATTGAACGTATGAGACGCGACGGAAAGGATGAATACAATATTAAAAAGCAAGAGGAGGTGTTACAAGAGAGTTTGATGATGGTTCCGGATTGTCAAAGACGTCTCGTCAAAGCTTACGATGAATTAAAGAATATTTTAGACTCGGAACAAGAGTTAAAAGATAAGGAGGAGTATAATACGGCTTTACAAGTTTTACAAGAGGCTAAATTACAATTACCGAAACCCGGGGAGGTTTTACATATGTGTTAACTTTGAAAAATTGACTTTTCCGATTTTAAAAATTAAAAAAAAAGAAAATTTAAAAAAATAAAATTAAAAAAATAAAATTAAAAAAAAAAAAATTAAAATGTCTAATTATTTTATTAATCAAAATATTCAAAATACGTTTAATTCGTTAGATCCACGCTTAAATTATAATTTAAACCAAGCGAATAACAAAGACTCGCTTTTACATTTTGCCGAAAGTCAAAATTTTGATTTAACGGTTCCGTTAAAAGAAATCGTTGATCAAAAATCAGACGATGAGCTTTTTATTGAAACGTGGTTATCGAAAATAGGTAAAATACAAATAAATTTAGACTCGACGGTGAATATAATCAAACGGGAGTCAACCACCGTAAAAGAAAAAAAATTAAAATCAATTAAAATAAGTTCGGTGAAAAATAACCTAAAAAAATCACTCGAAATACTTAAAAAATTAGAAGAAACCGAAATAGAATTAAAAACGAACGTCGAAACGATGTCTTCGAACGAATGGAAATTAAAAACCATCGAAATTGGGAAATTAAAGAACGAATTTACTTTATTAATGTCTCAATTTGATTCAACAGCTTCGATAAATCAAATAAAAAGTTTAATTTCAAAACGAGCAAAGAAAAGATTATCTCGGAAAAGAAATAAAGTGAATAAACGTTTAAAAAGGGATTTAAAACGGGAAGAAAATAAGAGGATTCATAAAGAGATCGATGATTGGTTGGAAGGTATGAAAGATGCCGTCGAAAGGGTAAAATCCGAGGAAAATATGAAAAAAGATGCCGATTGTGTTTTAGCCGAAGTGACTAAAAAGAAATCAGATTCTCGGAAGCAACTATCTTTAATATCTGCTTTAATCAAATTGAGGAATGTCCGAGAGAGTATTTCCAATCAACGCGGTGAGAAAATATCTCTCGAGGATAAATCCGCTTTTAATATTGTAACCGAGAAGTTAACAAATATGTGGGAGGATGTTTCTAAAGTTTATATGAAAGAAGAACAAGGTTTGAAGATAATGTTAGAAAAGAATACTAATTCGGAAGGTTTTAAAAAGGATCGGATGATTCAAGAATGGGAGGGGTGTATCTTCGGAGATAAATTTGTACCGAATCAGGCTTATTATGGTTTAACTTCCGCTGAGAAAAATATGGAGACTTTTATCGCAATTAGGAAAAGTTGGGATACTTTTTTGGTTAATAAAAGACCTAACGAAAGCATTGAAGGTTCAAAAATTCCCATCGGGTGGGTGTTACCGTCCGAGAATGCTTTAGAAAGTTGGAGGAAATATTTACATACAATTTAAACTATATTTAAGTTACTTTAATTCGCTTAATTTTCATTTTTTTAATTCATAATTCCTTTAAATGTAACTAATTAATAAAATAAAATTTTTATAATTACTAATTAACTGTTTACTTTTAATTTTTTCTTTTAAAAAAGAAAATTTCTAACCTAAAAAAATTTCAATTCTAACCTAAATTTTTAAACTTTTATCTAAACATCGACTAAAATTTTTAAAAATTCATATCTAAAAAACTAATTATTATTAAGACTTAAAATTTTATCACGATTTAGATTAACATTTAATCTTTATTTTTACCAAAAATAAATGTTCTACGATTTTTAGTTTTTCCCTCAGAGATGAAAATCTAACCTAACTTAATTGACACGTTTTTTTAAAACATCATTTTTAAAAAAAATCATTAAAAATTGATTTTTAAAGATTTTGATTTGATTTTTTTTCTAAATGATACTTAAATCATTCTAGTTTTATATAAAAAAGGACGTTTTATTCTAAACGTCGTCAAAAAATTTAAAAAAATTTTCAAACTTGGAATAAAATTTTTTAGGTTAAAAATTCTTGATTATTAAAAAATCAATCATTTTTAAAGAAATCATCAAAAATTCATTTTTAAAGATTTCGATTTGGTTTGTTTTCTAAATGAAACTTAAAACATTCTAGTTTTATATAAAAAATACCGTTTTGTTCTAAATTTTACCAAAAAAATTAAAAAAATTTTCAAAGTTGACAAAAAAATTTTTTAGGTTAAAAATTTTTGTTCATTAAAAAAACCCATTTTAAAAAAAATTCATAAAAAATCGGATTTTTAATATTTTGATCTGATTTTTTTTCTAAATGAAACTAAAAACATTCTAGTTTTAATTTAAAAATGCCGTTTTGTTATAAATTTTACCAAAAAAATTAAAAAAATTTTCAAAGTTGGGAAAAAATTTTTTTGGTTAGAAAATTACTTTTTATGATTTTTTAAAAAAATCATAAAAAATCGAGTTTTAAAGATTTTTATCTGATTTTTTTCTAAATGAAACTTAAAACATTCTAGTTTTAATTTAAAAATACCGTTTTGTTCTAAATTTCACCAAAAAATTTAAAAAAATTTTCAAAGTTGGTAAAAAAATTTTTTAGGTTAAAAATTTTTGTTCATTAAAAAAATCCATTTTTAAAAAATTCATAAAAAATCGGATTTTTAATATTTTGATCTGTTTTTTTTTCTAAATGAAACTTAAAACATTCTAGTTTTATACAAAAAAGACCGTTTTGTTGTAAATTTTACCAAAAAAATTTAAAAAATTTTCCAAGTTGGTAAAAAAATTTTAGGTTAAAAATTTTTATTCATTAAAAAAATCCATTTTTAAAAAATTCATAAAAAATCGGATTTTTAACATTTTGATCTGATTTTTTTTCTAAATGAAACTAAAATCATTCTAGTTTTAATTTCAAAAGACCGCTTTGTTTTAAATTTTACCAAAAAATTTAAAAAAATTTTCAAAGTTGGTAAAATTTTTTTTATAAAATAGAAGAAAATTCGTCAAAAACTTGTCTTAATTTGTCAAAAATTCATTAAAATTGCCATTAATTTTATAAAATTCGTTGAGATTAGTTAAAAATTCGTCATTATTTGGGGTAATTTTTATAAAATTTGTAGAAACTCGGCAAAATTCATTAAAAATTTGTCTTAATTTGTTAAAGAATCATCAAAATTATCGTTTATTTTATAAAATTCGTCTAAATTCGTTAAAAATTTGTTAAAATTCGTTAAAAATTTGTCTTAATTTGTCAAAAATTCATCAAAACTACCGTTTGTTATATAAAATTCATTAAAACTCGGCAAAATTTGTCAAAAATTCATCAAAGTTACCATTAATTTTACAAAATTCGTCCAAGTTCGTTAAAAATTCGTCATTATTTGCACGCATTTCTATAAAATTCGTTGAAATTCGTCAAAATTTGTTAAAAAATCGTCAAAATTCGTCATAAATTGCATAGATTTCTATGAAATTCCGTAAAATTGGTTAAAAATTCGTCTTAATTTGTCAAAAAACCATCAAAATTATTGTTAAATTCGTAAAATGCATCAAAATTCGTTATAAATTGCATTAATTTCTATGAAATTCATTGAAATTCGTTAAAATTTGTTAAAAATTCCTCAAAATTCGACATAAATTGCATAAATTTCTATGAAATTCATTGAAATTGGGTAAAATTAGTTAAAAATTCGTCTTAATTTGTCAAAAAACCATCAAAATTACTGTTAAATTCGTAAAATGCATCAAAATTCGTTATAAATTGCATAAATTTCTATGAAATTCATTGAAATTCGTCAAAATTTGTTAAAAATTCGTCATAAATTGCATAAATTTCTATGAAATTCATTGAAATTGGGTAAAGTTTGTTAAAAATTCGTCTTAATTTGTCGAAAAACCATCAAAATTACTGTTAAATTCGTAAAATGCACCAAAATTCGTTATAAATTGCATAAATTTCTATGAAATTCATTGAAATTCGTCAAAATTTGTTAAAAATTCGTCATAAATTTCATACATTTCTATGAAATTCATTGAAGTTGGGTAAAATTTGTTAAAAATTCTTCTTAATTTGTCAAAAAACCATCAAAATTACTGTTAAATTCGTAAAATGCATCAAAATTCGTTATAAATTGCATAAATTTCTATGAAATTCATTGAAATTCGTCAAAATTTGTTAAAAATTCGACAAAATTCGTCATAAATTGCATAAATTTCTATGAAATTCATTGAAATTGGGTAAAATTTGTTAAAAATTCGTCTTCATTTGTCAAAAAACCATCAAAATTACTGTTAATTTGATAAAATTTGTCATTATTTGCGTTAATTCTTAAAAAAATTTGTCAAAAATTCATTTTGAAAGATTTCAATTTGATTTTTTTTCTAAATGAAACTTAAAACATTCTAGTTTTATATAAAAAAGACTGTTTTATTCCAAGTGTTATCAAAAAAATTAAAAAAATTTTCAAAGTTGGTAAAAAATTTTTTACACTTTTAACCTAACTTTAAAAAAACGAATAACTTTAAAAATTCATCAAAAATTCATTTTTAAAGATTTTGATTTGATTTTTTTCTAAATGAAACTTAAAACACTCTAGTTTTATATAAAAAAGACCGTTTTATTCCAAGTGTTGTCAAAAAAATTTAAAAAAATTTCAAAGTTGGTAAAAAAATTTTTAGGTTAGAAAATTAATCATTTTTTAAAAAATTCATACAAAATCGATTATTAAATATTTTGATATATTTTTTTTTCTAAATGATACTTAAAACATTCTAGTTTTAATTAAAAAAGGCCGTTTTATTCTAATATTTACCAAAAAATTTAAAAAAATTTTCAAATTTGGTAAAAAATTTTTGACACTTTTAGCCTAACTTTTAAAAATCGATAAACTTTAAAAATTGTTCAAAAATTCATTTTTAAATATTTTGATTTGATTTTTTTTCTAAATGAAACTAAAAACATTCTAGTTTTGATTTAAAAATACCGTTTTGTTTTAAATTTTACCAAAGAAATTAAAAAAAATTTCAAAGTTGGTAAAAAAATTTTTAGGTTAAAAATTTTTGTTCATTAAAAAAAATCCATTTTTAAAAAAATTCATAAAAAATCGAATTTTATAGATTTTGATCTAATTTTTTTTTCTAAATGAAACTAAAAACATTCTAGTTTTAATCTAAAAAGATCGTTTTGTTCTAAATTTAACCAAAAAAATTAAAAAAATTTTCAAAGTTGGAAAAAATTTTTTAGGTTAGAGAATTACTTTTTATGATTTTTTAAAAAATCATAAAAAATCGAATTTTAAAGATTTTGATCTGATTTTTTTTCTAAATGAAACTAAAAACATTCTAGTTTTAATTTAAAAATGCAGTTTTGTTCTAAATTTTACCAAAAAAATTAAGAAAATTTTTCAAAGTTGGTAAAAAAATTTTTTAGGTTAAAAATTTTTGTTCATTAAAAAAAATCCATTTCTAAAAAAATTCATAAAAAATCGGATTTTATAGATCTTGATCTGATTTTTTTTCTAAATGAAAATAAAAACATTCTAGTTTTAATTTAAAAATACCGTTTTATTCTAAATTTTATCAAAAAAATTAAAAAAATTTTCAAAGTTGGTAAAAAAAATTTTAGGTTAAAAATTTTTATTCATATGGCGAATTCGATTGGCAAAACTGGTGCGCACTGGTGTGCACTAGTGCATAGTAGCGTGTTCTACTGAACTGTCACTTTTGTGTACTAAGCTAATGTGATGTATGCACTAACATGCACTCAAGGTCAAATTCTGGTGCGCACCAGTGCAACCAATCGAATTCGCCAATAAAAAATCTATTTTTAAAAAATTTATAAAAAATCAGATTTTTAACATTTTGATCTGATTTTTTTTCTAAATGAAACTTAAAACATTCTAGTTTTATATAAAAAAGACTGTTTTATTCTAAGTTTTGTCAAAAAATTTAAAAAAAATTTTCAAAGTTAGTAAAAAAATTTTTTAGGTTAAAAATTTTTGTTCATTAAAAAAATTCATTTTTAAAAAATTCATAAAAAAAAAATTATCAATATTTTGATCTGATTTTTTTTCTAGATGAAACTCAAAATATTCTAGTTTCAATTTAAAAATGCCGTTTTGTTCTAAATCTTACCAAAAAAATTAAAAAGATTTTCAAAGTTGGTAAAAAAATTTTTTAGGTTAAAAATCTTTATTCATAAATCCATTAAAAAAAAAAATTATAAAAAATCGAATTTTATAAATTTTGACCTGATTTTTTTCTAAATGAAACTAAATACATTCTAGTTTTAATTTAAAAATACCGTTTTGTTGTAGATTTTACCAAAAAAATTAAAAAAATTTTCAAAGTTGGAACAAACATTTTTTAGGTTAAAAATTTTTGATTAAAAAAGTAATTTTAAAAAAATCGAATTTTCAATATGTTAATTCTAGTTTCAACTAAAAAAGACCGTTTTATTCAAAGTGTTATCAAAAAAAATATCAAAGATGATTAAAATTTTTCATAACCCAACTTTTTTAAAATTTTGTCGAACTTTAAAAAATCATGGAGACTTTATATTTTGAAATGAAGACATAAAATTGGTATTATTTGAAAGGTAAATTATTCTATTTTTGAATAGAAAAGTCAATTTTGTTCTAATTATTACCCAAAAAATTAAAAAAAATCACAAAGATGATTAAAATTTTTGACGGTTCATAATCTTTTTTTTTTTTAATTTTCTCGAACTTTTTTTTATTAGGTTTGGGCATTTAGAGTTGATATAAACGTTTTAAACCACGAAGGAAACATTTTAGACGCCGCTTCAGTTACTGCTTTATCCAACTTTTATCCGCTTTGGCTTATTTTAGACGTCCGGATGCAACTTGCGACGGTGAAATCCAATCATGAAATCGAAAAAAATCCAATTCTTACAGTTATACATCGTTATCCAGTTTGTGTATCTTATGCTGTCTTTAATATTGAGTGAGTAATTATTAAAAAAATAGATTTTTTTAAATAATATTTTTATTTTAAATTTAATGAAAGGTATGCAACTCTATATACATCTTTAAAAAAATTTAAAGTGTCTTTGTTGGGTTGCATATCTAGCAGGATTAATTTTTATACATTTTTATAAATTTTAATAAATTTATAATTTCTTATGATTTTTGTGAAATAATATTAGCTGATCTAACTTTTTTTTTTAATTTTGTCAAACTTTAGAAAATCGTGGAGACTTAGGAATCGAGGTAAGGATATTTCTCTTTAAAAAATCGATCAACTTTAAAAAATTCATCAAAAATTCATTTTTAAAGATTTTGATTTGATTTCTTTTCTAAATGAAAGTTAAAACATTCTAGTTTTATATAAAAAAGACCGCTTTATTCTAAATTTTACCAAAAAAATTAAAAAAAATTTCAAAGTTGGTAAAAAAATTTCTTAGGTTAAAAATTTTCGTTCATTAAAGAAATCCATTTCTAAAAAAATTAATAAAAAATCGAATTTTTAACATTTTGATCTAATTTTTTTTTCTAAATGAAACTAAAAACATTCTAGTTTTAATTTAAAAAGACCGTTTTATTCTAAATTTTACCAAAAAAATTAAAAAAAATTTCAAAGTTGGTAAAAAAATTTTTTAGGTTAAAAATTTTTGTTCATTAAAAAAAATCCATTTCTAAAAAAATTCATAAAAAATCGAATTTTTAATATTTTGATCTAATTTTTTTTCTAAATAAAACTTAAAATATTCTAGTTTCAACTAAAAAAGACCGTTTTATTCTAAATGTCGTCAAAAAATTTAAAAAAATTTTCAAAGTTGGTAAAATTTTTTTTATAAAATAGAATGTCAAAAATTCATTAAAATTGCCATTAATTTTATAAAATTCGTTGAGATTAGTTAAAAATTCGTCATTATTTGGGGTCATTTTTATAAAATTTGTTGAAACTCGGCAAAATTCATTAAAAATTTGTCTTAATTTCTTAAAGAATCATCAAAATTATCGTTTATTTTATAAAATTCGTCTAAATTCGTTAAAAATTTGTTAAAATTCGTTAAAGATTTGTCTTAATTTGTCAAAAATTCATCAAACTTACCATTAATTTTATAAGATTCGTCCAAGTTCGTTAAAAATTCGTCATTATTTGCACGTATTTCTATAAAATTCGTTGAAATTCGGTAAAATTGGTTAAAAATTCGTCTTAATTTGTCAAAAACCCATCAAAATTACTGTTAAATTCGTAAAATACGTCAAAATTCGTTAAAAATGCATCAAAATTCGTTATAAATGGCATAAATTTCTATGAAATACATTGAAATTCGTTAAAAATTCGTCATAAATTGCATAAATTTCTATAAAATTCATTGAAATTCGTCAAAATTTGTTAAAAATTCGTCATAAATTGCATAAATTTCTATGAAATTCATTGAAATTGGGTAAAATTTGTTAAAAATTCGTCTTAATTTATCAAAAAACCATCAAAATTACTGTTAAATTCGTAAAATGCATCAAAATTCGTTATAAATTGCATAAATTTCTATAAAATTCATTGAAATTCGTCAAAATTTGTTAAAAATTCGTCATAAATTCCATAAATTTCTATGAAATTCATTGAAATTGGGTAAAATTTGTTGAAAATGCGTCTTAATTTGTCAAAAAACCATAAAAACTACTGTTAAATTCGTAAAATGCATCAAAATTTGTTATAAATTTCTATGAAATTCATTGAAATTCGTCAAAATTTGTTAAAAATTCGTCGAAATTCGTCATCAATTGCAGAAATTTCTATGAAATTCATTGAAATTGGGTAAAATTTGTTAAAAAATCGTCTTAATTTGTCAAAAAACCATCAAAATTACTCTTAATTTGATAAAATTTGTCATTATTTGCATTAATTCTTAAAAAAAACTGCCAAAAATTCATTTTTAAAGATTTCAATTTCATTTTTTTTCTAAATGAAACTTAAAACATTCTAGTTTTAATTTAAAAAGACCGCTTTATTCCAAATGTTGTCAAAAAAATTAAAAAAATTTTCAAAGTTGGTAAAAATTTTTATAGGTTAGAAAATTAATTATTTTTTAAAAAATTCATAAAAAATTAAATTTTCAATATTTTGCTTTGATTCTTTTTCTAAATGAAACTTAAAACATTCTAGTTTTATATAAAAAAGACTGTTTTCTTCTAATTTTTACCAAAAAGCTTAAAAAAAATTTCAAAGACATCGATGTTTTTTTAACCTAAAAAATTTTTTACGAAGTGTAAAAAATCCTCTAAAATTTATTTATGAAAATTTTTAAAAATAATTTTGGAAAAGTGTAAATTAAAATGTCTAGTTTCTATTTAACTAATCAAATTTTTCCTAATTTTTACCAAAAAATTAAAAAAAATTTCAAAGACATTCATGTTTTTTAACTTAAATTAGCAAATTTTTCACCAAGTTTAAAAAATCCCCTAAAATTTATTTATGAAAATTTTAAAAAATAATTTTGGGAAAATGTAAATTAAAGTGTCTAATTTCTATTTAACTAGTCAAATTTTTCCTAATTTTTACCAAAAAATTTAAAAAAAATTTCAAAGTTGTTAAAAATATTTTTTTAGGTTAAAAGTTTTTGATCATAAAAAAATCAACAATTAAAAAAAAATCATAATAAATCGAATTTTAAAGATTTTGATTTGATTTTTTTTCTAAATGAAACTTAAAACATTCTAGTTTTAGATAAAAAAGACCGTTTTGTTCTAAATGTTATCAAAAAATTTAAAAAAATTTTCAAAGTTGGTAAAAAATTTTTGACACTTTTAACCTAACTTTAAAAAAGTCGATCAACTTTAAAAATCTACCAAAAATTCATTTTTAAAGATTTTGATTTGATTTTTCTTCTAAATGAAACTAAAAACATTCTAGTTTTAATTAAAAAAGACCGTTTTATTCTAAATGTTGTCAAAAAATTTAAAAAAATTTTCAAAGTTGGTAAAAATTTTTTTAGGTTAGAAAATTAAACATTTTTTAAAAATTCATAAAAAATCGAATTTTAAAGATTTTGATTTGATTTTTTTTCTAAATGAAACTCAAAACATTCTAGTTTTATATAAAAAAGATGGTTTTATTCCAAATATTGTCAAAAAAATTAAAAAAATTTCAAAGTTGATAAACATTTTAGACATTTATTTATTTAATTAATCTTTTAAAAATGGATGTTTTAAAGCTTCTTCGGCTGAGATTCTCGTCGCTGGGTTGACATCTAATAACTTGTAGAGTAAATCGTAAGCTTGATCGGGAAATTTATCACCAATTTTCTGAAATAAAACAGTTTTTTTTTTATTTTATTATTATTTTTTATTTTTCTAATTTTTTAAAATTAATTAATTTATTAATTCTTAATAAAAAATACAAACCTTGCAAAGTGGTGTTCCCATACATACGCAAAACACCGCCAATTGATTACACTTTAAACACATATCATCGGTTTCAAAATAACTCATTAATTTATCTCTCATTTTTAAAATCCGACAAATTTTTCTCAAGTCTAACGGAGGACATTTTTCGCTACAAATCAAATGACGACCTTAAACAAACACATTAAGTTAAAAAATACACCTTTTATTGTTGTAATATGAACGAAGATGTTCATTTTAATATCATTTACCGCATTGCGAAGCCACTTTTTTAATCGGATTGAATCCAAAAACTGTGATTATCTCCGATAAAGCTGTTACATCATCCGGACTTGCGAAAAAATTACAACAACCGCTTAAAATACTTAATAAAATGATTCCGGCCGCCCAAATATCAATACCTACAATTAAAATAAGAATAAATTTTAGGTTAGGTTAATAAATTTTAGGTTAATAAATTAAACTGTCAAAATCATAGATGTTTTATCGACTGATTGTGAGATAATGGACAAGTTTATTAGTCAAAAAAATGATCTCGATATGTTTAAAAAATTTCTTTTTTTAGCTTTATTTGATTGATTTAAGTTAATAAAATACTTAAAACTTAAAAAATAGACTTTATTCTAACGATTTTTATATCAACATGTTAATTAGAAAAGCTTATAAGGTCGAAAAAAGTGGTAAGTTTAAAGTTTAGAAACGTCAAAAATAATAAATAATTTAAACTGTCACTATAAAATAATAGATGTTTTAAGTGATAATTGAGAAGTTTATTAGTCAAAAAGATGATCTCAATATGAATACTAACCTGTATCTTGTTGTAACGATTTTAATAACACTTCCGGAGGTCGAAAACCGGGCGTTCCGGCTCTTAAAGCCCTTAAATTTTTCTTTGCAATGCATTTAGCGCAAGTTCTCGCTTTACCATAGCAACCACAATGATTCGATTGACTTTCCAAACCCGGTTTAATCGGTGGAGACTTAGCAAACACACTACTACCGGCTCCACTGTTCGTAACATACTGTACGGGGCTTCCAATCAATCCGGTGTTGGTAAATGATAACTGCCGAGTTACCATTTTTAATTTTAAATTGACGTCGTTTTCCTTTTGACTGCTACCTTTCTTCGGGGATTTTCCAGTTAGGTTAGATTTTTTTGAAGGGTTAGAAGTCTAAAAAGAGAAAAAAAATTAGGTTATGTTAATAAACATAATCGGTAAAAAATTATCGATGACTTTTAGAATTTTTTTAATTTTTTTGGTAAAAATTAGGAAAAATTTGTTAATTGAAATAAAAAATAGATATTTTAATCTATCTATATTTAAATTTTCTTTCCTTAATTTCCATAAATAAAGTCTGTGTGATTTTTTAAAGTTGGATTTTTAGGTTAAATTCGGTCAAAAATCATTTCCGATTTTAAGAATTTTTTTAATTTTTTTGATAAAAATTAGGAAAAATTTGTTCATTTTAGTAGAAAATAGACATTTTAATTTATCCATTTTTAAATTTTCTTTCTTTAATTTTTATAAATAAAGTCTGTAGGATTTTTTAAAGTTGACCAAAAATTTTTAGGTTAGATTTGGTTAAAAATTATCGATGATTTTAAAATTTTTTTTAATTCTTTTGGTAAAAATTAGGAAAAATTTGTTAATTGAAATAAAAAATAGATATTTTAATCTATCTATATTTACATTTTCTTTCCTTAATTTCCATAAATAGAGTCTGTATGATTTTTTAAAGTCGGATTTTTAGGTTAAATTCGGTCAAAAATCATTTCCCATTTTAAGAATTTTTTTAATTTTTTTGGTAATAATTAGGAAAAATTTGTTTATTTTATTAAAAAATAGACATTTTAATTTATCCATTTTTAAATTTTCTTTCTTTCATTTTTATAAATAAAGTCTGTGAGATTTTTTAAAGTTGACCAAAAATTTTTAGGTTAGATTTGATTAAAAATCATCGATGATTTTAAAAATTTTTTTAATTTTTTTGGTAAAAATTAGGAAAAATTTGTTAATTGAAATAAAAAATAGATATTTTAATCTATCTATATTTACATTTTCTTTCCTTAATTTCCATAAATAAAGTCTGTGTGATTTTTTAAAGTTGGATTTTTAGGTTAAATTCGGTCAAAAATCATTACCCATTTTAAGAATTTTTTTAATTTTTTTGGTTATAATTAGGAAAAATTTATTCATTTTATTAAAAAATAGACATTTTAATTTATCCATTTTTAAATTTTCTTTCTTTAATTTTTATAAATAAAGTCTGTAGGATTTTTTAAAGTTGAACAAAAATTTTTAGGTTAGATTCGGTCAAAAAATCATCGATGACTTTTAAAATTTTTTTAATTTTTTTGGTAAAAATTAGGAAAAATTTGTTAATTGAAATAAAAAAATAGATATTTTAATCTATCTATATTTGCATTTTCTTTCCTTAATTTCCATAAATAAAGTCTGTATGATTTTTTAAAGTTGGATTTCTAGGTTAAATTATGTCAAAAATCATTCGCGATTTTTAGAATTTTTTTAATTTTTTTGGTAATAATTAGAGAAAATCCGTCTTTTTTAGATTAAAATAGAATGTTTTCAGTTTCATTAAAAAAAAATCAAATCACAATCTTTAAAAATGAATTTTTGATGAATTTTTAAAGTTGGTCGTTTTTTTTAAGTTAGGTTAAGAAGTGTCAAAAATTTTTACCAACTTTGAAAATTTTTTTAATTTTTTTGACAACACTTGGAATAAAACGGTCTTTTTTAATTAAAACTAGAATGATTTAAGTTTCATTTAGAAAAAAAATCAAATCAAAATCTTTAAAAATGAATTTTTAATGAATTTTTAAAACTGATCGATTTTTTTAAGTGTCAACAATTTTTAACCTAAAAAAATTTTGTTCCAACTTTGAAATTTTTTTAAATTTTTTTGACAACATTTAGAATAAAACGGTCTTTTTTAGTTGAAACTAGAATATTTTAAGTTTCATTTAGAAAAAAATCAAATCAAAATCGTTAAAAATGAATTTTTGATGAATTTTTAAAGTTGGTCGCTTTTTTTTTAAATTAGGTTAAAATTGCAAAAAATTTTTACCAACTTTGAAATTTTTTTTTAATTTTTTGACAACATTTAGAATAAAACGGTCTTTTTTATATAAAACTAGAATGTTTTAAGTTTCATTTAGAAAAAAAATCAAATCAAAATTTTTAAAAATCAATTTTTGATGAATTTTTAAAGTTGGTCGCTTTTTTTTTAAGTTAGGTTAAGAAGTGTCAAAATTTTTTTACCAACTTAGAAAATTTTTTTAATTTTTTTGATACTAATTAGAGAAAATCCGTCTTTTTTAGATTAAAATAGAATGTTTTAGATTTAATTTAATACAAGAATCATGTTTCTATTCCTATAAATAAAGTCTGTATGATTTTTTTTAATTTACTAAATTTTCGAAAATTAGGTTATGTTAATAAACATTCCCATCTTTAAAAATTTTTTTTAATTTTTTGGTACTAATTAGAGAAAATCCGTCTTTTTTAGATTAAAATAGAATATTTTAGGTTTAATTTAATACAAGAATCATGTTTTTATTCCTATAAATAAAGTCTGTACGATTTTTTTTAATTTACTAAATTTTCGAAAATTAGGTTATGTTAATAAACATTCCCATCTTTAAAAATTTTTTTAATTTTTTTGGTACTAATTAGAAAAAATCCGTCTTTTTTAGATTAAAATGGAATGTTTTAGGTTTAATTTAATACAAGAATCATGTTTTTATTCCTATAAATAAAGTCTGTACGATTTTTTTTAATTTACTAAATTTTCGAAAATTAGGTTATGAAACATGCCCATCTTTAAAATTTTTTTTAATTTTTTTGGTACTAATTAGAAAAAATCCGTCTTTTTTAGATTAAAATAGAATGTTTTAGGTTTAATTTAATACAAGAATCATGTTTTTATCCCTATAAATAAAGTCTGTACGATTTTTTTTAATTTACTAAATTTTCGAAAAATTAGGTTATGTCAATAAACATAATTTTTAAGAATTTCTTTAATTTTTTTGGTAATAATTAGAGAAAATCCGTCTTTTTTAGATTAAAATAGAATGTTTTAGATTTAATTTAATACAAGAATCATGTTTTTATTCCTATAAATAAAGTCTGTACGATTTTTTTTAATTTACTAAATTTTCGAAAATTAGGTTATGTTAATAAACATTCCCATCTTTAAAAATTTTTTTTAATTTTTTGGTACTAATTAGAGAAAATTCGTCTTTTTTAGATTAAAATAGAATGTTTTAGGTTTAATTTAATACAAGAATCATATTTTTATTCCTATAAATAAAGTCTCCACGATTTTTTTTAATTTACTAAATTTTCGAAAATTACGTTATGTTAATAAACATTCCCATCTTTAAAAATTTTTTTTAATTTTTTGGTACTAATTAGAGAAAATCCGTCTTTTTTAGATTAAAACAGAATGTTTTAGGTTTAATTTAATACAAGAATCATGTTTTTATTCCTATAAATAAAGTCTGTACGATTTTTAAAAAAATGATGTTTTAATAAACATATAAAATTAAGTTAGGTTAGAATTTCATTTCTGTCAAAAACTAAAAATCATAATAATTTCATTTTTAGTAAAAATAAAGATTAAATTTCAATCTAACTCTTCATAAAATATTAAATCTCAACAACAATTACTTCCCCAGATATGATAAAAAACCTACCGGTGAAGAATCATCCCGTTTTCTTTTCTTATTAGTTTCCATCGGCTTTATTGGTTCCGCAACCGTATGTGCCAAACCAAAATCTACTAAAAGATATCTAAACAAACCAAATTAATTAATTAATCACCACAAATTAAATAAAAATACTCATTTAATAAAAAAAAAACTTACTTTCTATTTTTTCTATCGTACAAAAAATTACTCGGTTTGATATCCCGATGAACGATATTAAAGCTATGAACCCTCGCTATAGCTTTTAATAAATTCTTCATGTATTGAGATATCTCATCGCTTTCCATTTCAGTTACATAATCCTAAAATTCATTAAAAAATTAATAAAAAGTTAAAAATTAAAAAAATAAAAAAATTTTTAGGTTAGGTTTTTTTTATTCGGTTAAAAAATTAATTTTTTAGGTTAGATTTTTTCTCGTTTTGTTTATTAAAAATGATTTTGATTTAAATTTACCCCAAAAAAATCATGTTGTTGAAACGGCATCACAAATATTACATTATTCAAGTTCCGAAAACATAAATCAACTCCGACAATATTTTCCGTTCCTCTAAAAAAATTTTTTTAATCGATTTATATCTAATAAATAAAAAAAAAACTATAAAACTTACCCGATATCTTTTAAACATTGTAATTCAAACCGTATCCTATCCGGATGACACGTCGGAACAACGTGTTTAATAGCATACTGTTTTTCTTTGTTACTTTTAACGGTAGCTAAATAAACGGTACTAAAAGTTCCATGCCCGACCTTTTTAATAAGATCGAAATGTTCCTCCAATTGGGGAAATTGCTCGGATAATTTATTAATTTGTACGGTTTCATTGTTCACTTCTAAAAACCAATCGCTTTTAAATCAAAACTAATCGCTTTTAAATCAAAACCGAAGTGGAATTTATTTCAAAATTACCTGTCGTTGAGGTGCTCGCACTTAAACTATTAAAGTCTGTTGTGGTAAAATATAATTCGTTTGAACCTAAACGTTCATTTTCATAATCTAAAAATGAAAAAAGATTAAGAACGGGAGAATAAACGACCTCAATCAAACTTAATCGAATGACGATACATATTAAATGAAATCCAACAATAATAAACTAACATTATTTTAATAATTTCCCCTTAATATAATAATAAAATTTATTAAACAACCAAAAATAATATAAAAAAACCCAAATAAACCCAATTAATCATTTGATGATGTTCGGATTATAACTGTCATTTAGATTTTGACAAAAATATAACCTATAAAAACAAACCCTACCGTTTTTTTTATCCGGGGTGCAAGTAGGGGCCATATTTTACCTTATTAATTACTTTTTACCCCTTAAAAATAAACTATTTAAGAGAAATCTACATAAATGTACATAGATGACCTAAAATTTGACATTTACATAACCTCAAAAAACAATTCAGTGTAGCCAACATATTATTTATGACAGTTTAATTTAAAACTAATTTAATTAAATTTATTTAAAATTAATTAAATTTAAAATAAAAAATCATTAAAATTAGTTATGAATTCATCTAAATTATTGTAAAATCATAAAATTTCATTAATTTTAATGCAAATTTAACACATTTGATAAATTAAAAAATCCCAATTTAAAAGATTAGATTGTGTTTTAAAAACGATTTTTTGTCAACTTTAAAAAATCGTACAGACTTTATTTATAGGAATAAAAAGTTGATTCTTGTATTAAATTAAATCTAAAATGTTCTATTTTAATCTAAAAAAGACGGATTTTCTCTAATTAGTACCAAAAAAATTAAAAAAATTCTTAAAGATTATGTTTATTGACATAACCTAATTTTTCGAAAATTTGCTACATTTAAAAAAATCGTACAGACTTTATTTATAGGAACAAAAACATGATTCTTGTATTAAATTAAACCTAAAACATTTTATTTTAATCTAAAAACGACGGATTTTCTCTAATTAGTATCAAAAAAATGAAAAAAATTTTCAAAGTTGGTAAAAATATTTTCACATTTCTAACCCAACTTAAAAAAAGCGATCAACTTTAAAAATTTATCAAAAATTCATTTTTAAAGATTTTGATTTAATTCTTTTTCCAAATGAAACTTAAAACATTCTAGTTTTATATCAAAAAGACCGTTTTATTCTAAATGATGTCAAAAAAATTAAAAAAATTTTCAAAGTTGGTAAAAATTTCTATAGGTTAGAAAATTAATCATTTTTTAAAAAATTCATAGAAAGTTGAATTTTAAATATTTTGCTTTGATTCTTTCTCTAAATGAAACTTAAAATATTCTAGTTTCAACTAAAAAAGACCGTTTTATTCTAAATGTTGTCAAAAAAAATTAAAAAAATTTTCAAAGTTGGTAAAAATTTTTTTAGGTTAGAAAATTAATAATTTTTTAAAAAATTAATAAAAAATTGAATTTTCAATATTTTGCTTTGATTTTTTTTCTAAATGAAACTTAATACATTCTAGTTTTAATTAAAAAAGACCGTTTTATACTAAATTTTATTAAAAAAATTTAAAAAATTTTCAAAGTTGGTAAAAATTTTTATAGGTTAGAAAATTAATCATTTTTTTAAAAATTCATAGAAAATTGACTTTTAAATATTTTGCTTTGATTCTTTTTCTAAATGAAACTTAATACATTCTAGTTTTATTTAAAAAAGACCGTTTTATTCTAAATGTTGCCAAAAAATTTAAAAAAAATTTCAAAGTTGATAAAAATTTTTGACACTTTTAACTTAAAAAAAAACAAACTTTAAAAATTCGCCAAAAATCGATTTTTAAAGATTTTGTTTTGATTCTTTTTCTAAATGAAACTTAAATCATTCTAGTTTTATATAAAAAAGACCGTTTTATTCCAAGTGTTGTCAAAAAAATTAAAAAAAATTCTAAAAATCACGAAAGATTTTTGACCTAATTTAATCTAAAAATCCAACTTTAAAAAATCGTACAGACTTTATTTATGGAAATTAAGGAAAGAAAATGTAAATATAGATAGATTAAAATATCTATTTTTTATTTCAATTAACAAATTTTTCCTAATTTTTACCAAAAAAAATAAAAAAAAATTTAAAATCATCGATAATTTTTAACCAAATCTAACCTAAAAACTTTTGGTCAACTTTAAAAAATCCTACAGACTTTATTTATAAAAATTAAAGAAAGAAAATTTAAAAATGGATAAATTAAATTGTCTATTTTTTACTAAAATAAACAAATTTTTCCTAATTATTACCAAAAAAATTAAAAAAATTCTTAAAATCGGAAATGATTTTTGACCTAATTTAACCTAAAAATCCAACTTTAAAAAATCGTACAGACTTTATTTATGGAGATTAAGGAATGAAAATGTAAATATAGATAGATTAAAATATCTATTTTTTATTTCAATTAACAAATTTTTCCTAATTTTTACCAAAAAAATTAAAATTTTTTTTAAATCATCGATGATTTTTACCAAATCTAACCTAAAAATTTTTGGTCAATTTTAAAAAATCATACAGACTTTATTTATAAAAATTAAAGAAAGAAGATTTAAAAATGGATAAATTAAAATGTCTATTTTTTAATGAAATAAACAAATTTTTTCTAATTATTACCAAAAAAATTTTAAAATGGGAAATGATTTTTGACCGAATTTAACCTAAAAATCCAACTGTAAAAAATCATACAGACTTTATTTATGGAAATTAAGGAAAGAAAATGTAAATATAGATAGATTAAAATATCTATTTTTTATTACAATTAACAAATTTTTCCTAATTTTCACCAAAAAAATTAAAAAAATTTTTAAAATCATCGATAATTTCTAACCAAATCTAACCTAAAAATTTTTGGTCAACTTTAAAAAATCGTAGAGACTTTATTTATGGGTATACAAATATGATTCTTGTATTAAATTAAATCTAAAACATTCTATTTCAATTTAAAAAAGACGGATTTTCTCTAATTAATGTCAAAAAAATTTAAAAGAATTTTAAAGATGGAAATACAAGTGTTTAATGGTTATCTACGATTTGAATTTCCCGCCATAACATCCACAAAAATCCAGTGACGTCGAAACAAATGATGATTAATCAAAGAAACATGGCGTTTGCCACAGGTGTAGATGCTTCGAATACGCGCTGATTTCTTATTGTTTTTTTTCCACAAGTGCGAAACCCGACCCGGCAAACAAATTCGGACGAAATCTATCTTCATTTCGCCCCATTCGACCACCTCTTAACGAATTCGATCGGACACGATGAGCGTCGACGCGTACGGACCTTCGGAGACGCTCACGTTTCTCGACACGGAAGAAGCGGACCTCATCGGGGCGGACACCCAGGGCTCCGACTGCGATTTCACCGATTTTACAATCCCATCGCAAACGCAAGCCTCACAACTTGAATATAACGGCCCCCAAACATCCGGAATACAGGTACAAGATGTCATTTTTGACAAGTTATAAAAATCACGTTTATATTTATTTTAATTTTTTAAGGTGAATTCAATTAAATTTAAATAAAAATTAATAAAAAAATTACTTTTAATATCTATTTTTTTAATATTACTTATTTATAAAAAAAGTGAGGTTATGTTTTATATTTGACATTTATTTGACACATTTGACCAGTGTTGCCAACTCTGGTATATCGAGATCCGCTAGTTGGTACTGTAGATTCCGTCAAAAATCCGTTAAATTTTAGACTAATCCAAAGTTACTCTTAGATGGCACTGCACATCGAAAATCAATACAATAAAATTCATAAAACTTATTTAATCTAATTGTAAATTAAAAATTCATGATTTGTTTTTTTTTTTATTAATAAAAATTTAAAAAACTAACAGGAATATGTTATAATATAGTATGTATTTATAAAAATAAAAGATTTATAGTATAAATAAATAAATAGCTATTCTTACATACTACTATTAATAAACAAAATATGCGTTTTTTTACATTAAAATAAAATTAAATAAACAAATTTGGATCTAATTCCACTTCTTCCAGTTCGTCTCGTTTATTGTAACTGGAATTAGTTTTTATTTGAGTTATTATTTGAGCTGGTAATTCGTAATCATGACAGCATACATTTTTTCGTCTCAGATATGCTTTTGTTGTCAAAATAGCATTTAAAGTATCCAAGGACAAACGATTTCTTAATTTTGTTTTTACCAAATTCATTTGGCTGAAGACCCGTTCTATTTCAGCGTTTGAATATGGTAATGTTAATAGAGAAATCGCAAAAGTTGCAAGTTCTGAGAATGGGTTAACGTTTATAGAATTTTTATAATTATAGACTTCTGCCCAAAACTTAACAGTGTCGGTTATGTGAATCCATTTTAGAAGATGCACATTTTGCCATTGATTTATAATTTTGGAAATGTCATCTGATTTCATTTTATTAAAACTACTTACAAGTTCTGTTATGTCGGGTTTTTGATGTGCGAGTGCATTACGTACGGAAAAATGTGAGACTTGTTTAAGAATATTCACATTTTCTGGTATTCGGTTACTTATTTCTTTAATTAATACAATTAAAAATGAAATACATCTTTCTCTGATTTCCATTTCTTTTTTAACCGGAAGGCCACCATCGCGCATTTTTTTTATTTGTATTTCAAATAAATGTCCAAGGTAACAATTTTTGTCAACAAAATCATCAATTTTGTCTTCAAACAGTCTGTACTTTGAATGAGAAGTGGTTACCTTACTTACATATGAATTTAATAAATTAACTAAATCATCTAGTAATTTTGTAGGGTCTGCATTATTAGATTCAAAACACTTATTAACCACATTTAAGTCATGTAGTACCGGTTTAATAAAACACACAAAAGCGTAATTTTGCTCGTCACGGTACATTTGGTACAGTAATTCAGCTGTATAGCACTTTTCACTGTAGCGACATTCTTCAAAATGACTTTTTAATTCAAACCATTGGTTGTATATTTGGTTAACAGCTAAACTAATTGACAACCAACGGGTATCGCAAGCTTGAGGTATTTTTAACGGCTCCTTGCCATTAATTCGAAGGTAAGCATCTTTATATTTTACTTTTCGAAGATGTGATTTTGAAAACCAGTCGTATGTTTCCCGAATTAAAAACTCTAAATTGCGAGGCATTTCTTTTGACGCAGCAACTGCTGCTAATTGTAGAGAATGACAAACGCATCGAATAAGCACCAAGTCAGGACATAATTCTTTTAGTTTAGTGAATACACCTTTATTAACTCCAGTCATGACTGCTGCATTATCAGTCCCTAAACCTTGAAAATTTTCAAGTGGTAATTTAAACTTTTTAATTAAATTTAATAAGCAAGTAGTGATGCCTTCAGCATCACATTTTTCTAATTGTCCTAACTCTAAAACTGTACTAATAATGCTGCTAGTGTTAACATCAAAAAAAATTATAGCACAACCCAAATATTTTTGCACAGATATATCAGTAGATTCATCTATTAGGATGCTATATGGTGAATTATTAATGTCATTTTTCAAACACTCTTGAAAATAAGGTAAAAAAACGTTTCTAATTATTCCAGAACACTTAGTTCGATGCATTTTTAAATGTTGTATATCTGTACCTATAAAATAATAATCATTTTGTAAAAGAATTAAAATTAATTGCTATTTGACTTACATTTAAAACAACTTTTACATGTCATAACAAGATGATCTACAGTTGCCAACGGAGTATGGCATGCAACAAAAAGTGCTAATCTTGCTTCCGCTGCTTTACTTGCAGTTAAATCACTTTCTTTAGAAAAATTAATTCTAGTCTGTGTTTTCCCTTGTATAATTTCCATATTTCTCTTATGTTTTCTACTTTGGTAATGGGTTTTTAGGTCACTGTACTTATTAGAAGTTAAGAGATTTCCGCAGTAATTACATTTACCTATTGGTCCAGCTGTGCTATCAATTTTTAGTAACCAGTCTTTTAATAACGGATCCTTCAACCAAATGTCGCGAAACTTTTGCGAGTAACTAGCCATATCATCAGCTGTAGTAAATATATAGGTTTTATGAACATTTTAATGATATTAATTAATAATTTTACCTTCTTTATCCAAATCTTAGCGTTTAAACAATGCTACGACCACTAATACATCACTTTGAGTAATAGACATAACATGTAACTGTCAACCATCAACCGATATTAAAGATATTCATTTCTAGAAATTAGAAATTGTCAGTTGTCATTCAGCAAAACTTAAGATTTTATTCAATAGATGGCCGAAATTTTATTACAGTACCCCACTAACCAGCAAGGTAAACTTAAATTACTTGTTACAAAAATATATAATAATTAACTACAACAGTTTAAAATTGATTCTTCTCTTTAAATTTCCGTCAATATTACCGTCAACCGTCAAATATTTATTTTATCGCTAAACAAGTTGGAAATCCGTCAGATCTAACGGAAATTCCGCCGAGTTGGCAACACTGCATTTGACATTAAAAACATAACCTCACTTTTTTTAATTTTATTTTATTTTAATTGAATTTTTTATATTTTTTTTTAAACTAATTTTTTTTATGTTTTTTTTTTTAATATAGGTTAATGGAATATCAAATAAAAACAATCCAACTTCCGGAAAACTAACAACCGTTACGAACGCCTTGGGTGAGTTGCAATTCGAAGAAGACGACGAGGAATTTTACAATAGTAAAGAGCTCCCCGATTACGCCTGTAAATACTGTGGGATCCACGAGCCGAATTGTGTGGTTATGTGCAATTTATGTAAAAAATGGTTTTGTAACGGCCGGGGAAACACATCGGGGAGTCATATTATTAATCATTTGGTTCGTGCGAAACACAAGGAGGTTACGTTGCATAAAGACGGACCGTTGGGTGAAACGATTTTGGAATGCTACAGTTGCGGAGTGAGGAATGTCTTCGTTTTGGGTTTTATCCCGGCGAAAGCGGATTCGGTGGTCGTTTTGCTTTGTCGGCAACCGTGTGCTGCGCAAAATTCCTTAAAAGTAAGGAAAATAGATTAGCGGTGGTTTTATAAAGTTCCGATTATTTAACTTTTATAAAACCGAACCTAAATAAATCAAATGTTAATTGTATTAAATAAGATTTTTTTTTGTTAATAATAATTTTTTTCTTTTTTTTGTTAAATGTTGATGTAGGATATGAATTGGGATCAAGATCAATGGAAACCGTTGATTTCCGACCGTTGTTTTTTAACGTGGTTGGTGAAAATCCCCTCCGAGCAAGAACAGCTCCGAGCGAGGCAGATAACTGCTCAGCAAATTAATAAATTAGAGGAGTTGTGGAAGGAAAATGTGGATGCTACTTTTCAAGATTTGGAAAAACCGGGGGTTGACGAAGAACCTCAACAAGTAAGTAAGAAGAGTAAGTTTGACGTTTTAAGGTTAGAAAATTTAGACGGTTTTTGAAAGTTGTTGACGTTTTGAGGTTAGAAAATGTAGACGTTTAGAAAAAAATTTATTTCTCAAAATTTTTATAACCTAACCTATAAATTATTTTAGTTAATTTAAAAAAAGACATTTTAATCTATTATTATTGAAAAAATCTTTTCTCTATTTTGAAAAATAAAGTCTGGGTGATTTTTTAAAAATTGACGTTTTAAGGTTAGAAATTATAGACGTTTAGAAAAAAATTTATTTCTCAAAATTTATATAATCTAACCTATAAATTATTTTAGTTCATATTAAAAAAGACATTTTAATCTATTATTATTGAAAAAATCTTTTCTCTATTTTGAAAAATAAAGTCTGGGCGATTTTTTAAAGTTGTTGATTTTTTAAAAATTGATTTTTTAAAATTGACATTTTAAGGTTAGAAAATGTAGACGTTTAGAAAAAAATTTATTTCTCAAAATTTTTATAATCTAACCTATAAATTATTTTAGTTAATATTAAAATAGACATTTTAATCTATTATTATTGAAAAAATCTTTTCTCTATTTTGAAAAATAAAGTCTGGGTGATTTTTTAAAAATTGATTTTTTTAAAATTGACGTTTTAAGGTTAGAAAATGTAGACGTTTAGAAAAAAATTTATTTCTCAAAATTTTTATAATCTAACTCATAAATTATTTTAGTTAATATTAAAAAAGACATTTTAATCTATTATTATTGAAAAAATCTTTTCTTAATTTTGAAAAATAAAATCTGGGTGATTTTTTAAAGTTGTTGATTTTTTAAAAATTGATTTTTTAAAAGTGACGTTTTAAGGTTAGAAATTATAGACGTTTAGAAAAAAAATTATTTCTCAAAATTTTTATAATCTAACCTATAAATTATTTTGGTTAATATTAAAAAAGACATTTTAATCTATTATTATTGAAAAGATCTTTTCTCTATTTTGAAAAATAAAGTCTCGGCGATTTTTTAAAGTTGGTGATTTTTTTAAAATTGATTTTTTTAAAATTTGACGTTTTAAAGTTAGAAAATTTTAGAGAAAAGTTTTTTTTTTAATGAAATTCGACAATTTTAAACGAAATTTCATAAAATTTCAAACGAAATTCGAAAATTTTAAGAAATTTGAGATAAAATTTCACAATTTTTAGCTAAATTAAGTTATTTTTCAATGAAATTCAACAAATTTAAACGAAATTTCGCGAAATTTTAGATGAAATTTGACGAACTTTGAAAATTTTGGTTTAGATTTCACAATTTCTAAAATTAAGTTTTATTTTAATGAAATTCGAAAAAATTTTGATGAAATTTCGTGAAATTTTAAATAAAATTCGATAACTTTAGAGAATTTCAGAAGAAATTTAATAATTTTAGATGAAATTTCACAATTTTAAGACAAATAAAGTTATTTTTCAAAGAAATTTGAGTACTTTTATCGAAATTTGGCGAAATTTCAAAGGAAATTCGATAACTTAAGGAAATTTTAGATGAAATTAGACAAAATTCAATCATTTTAGACAATTTCATGCAAAATTCGTTGAAATTTTAGAAGAAATTTGGCAATTTTAAGGAATTTTAGATGAAATTTCACAATTTTAACCTAAATAAAGTTATTTTTCAATGAAATTCGACAATTTTAGACGAAATTTAGTGAAATTTTAAACGAAATTGGACGAATTTTGAAAATTTTGGTCGAAATTTTACAATTTCAAGCTAAATTAAGTTATCTTTCAATGAAATTCGAAAAAGTTTAAATGAAATTAAACGAAATTCAACAATATTAGAAAATTTTACACCAAATTTCGTGAAATTTTGGAAAAAAATCGATGATTTTAAGAAATTTTAGATGAAATTTCACAATTTTAATCTAAATAAAGTTTTTTTTAATGAAATTCGACAATTTCATACAAAATTAGTCGAAATTTTAGAAGAAATTTAACGATTTTAAGAAATTTTAGATGAAATTTCACAATTTTAATCTAAATAAAGTTATTTCTCAATGAAATTCGACAATTTTAGACGAAATTTAATGAAATTTTAAACGAAATTGGACGAATTTTGAAAATTTTGGTCGAAATTTTACAATTTCAAGCTAAATTAAGTTATCTTTCAATGAAATTCGAAAAAGTTTAAACGAAATTCAACAATTTTAGATAATTTTACACCAAATTTCGTGAAATTTTGGAAAAAAATCGATGATTTTAAAAAATTTTAGATGAAATTGTACAATTTTAACATAAATAAAGGTTTTTTTTAATGAAATTCGACAATTTTAAACGAAATTTCATAAAATTTCAAACGAAATTCGAAAATTTTAAGAAATTTGAGATAAAATTTCACAATTTTTAGCTAAATTAGGTTATTTTTCAATGAAATTCGACAAATTTAAGCGAAATTTCGCGAAATTTTAGATGAAATTTGAAGAATTTTGATAATTTTGGTTTAGATTTCACAATTTCTAAAATTAAGCTTTATTTTAATGAAATTCGAAAAATTTTTGATGAAATTTCGTGAAATTTTAAATAAATTTCGATAACTTTAGAAAATTTCAAAAGAAATTCAACGATTTTAGATGAAATTTCACAATTTTAAGACAAATAAAGTTATTTTTCAAAGAAATTTGAGTAGTTTTATTGAAATTTGGTGAAATTTCAAAGGAAATTCGATGACTTAAGGAAATTTTAGATGAAATTAGACGAAATTCAATCATTTTAGGCAATTTCATACAAAATTAGGCGAAATTTTAGAAGAAATTTGACAATTTTAAGAAATTTTAGATGAAATTTCACAATTTTAATCTAAATAAAGTTATTTTTCAATGAAATTCGACAATTTTAGATGAAATTTAGTGAAATTTTAAACGAAATTTGAATTTTGAAAATTTTGGTCAAAATTTTACAATTTCAAGCTAAATTAAGTTATTTTTCAATGAAATTCGAAAAAGTTTAAATAAAATTAAACGAAATTCAACAATTTTAGATAATTTTACACCAAATTTCGTGAAATTTTGGAAAAAAATCGATGATTTTAAAAAATTTTAGATGAAATTGTACAATTTTAAGATAAATAAAGGTTTTTTTAAATGAAATTTGTCAATTTTAAATGAAATTTCATGAAATTTCAAACGAAATTCGAAAATTTTAAGACATTTGAGATAAAATTTCACAATTTTTAGCTAAATTAAGTTATTTTTCAATGAAATTCGACAAATTTAAGCGAAATTTCGCGAAATTTTAGATGAAATTTGAAGAATTTTGAAAATCTTGGTTTAGATTTCACAATTTCTAAAATTAAGTTTTATTTTAATGAAATTCGAAAAAATTTTGATGAAATTTCGTGAAATTTTAAATAAAATTCGATAACTTTAGAAAATTTCAGAAGAAATTCAACGATTTTTAATGAAATTTTAAAATTTTAAGATAAATAAAGTTATTTTTCAATGAAATTCGACAATTTTAAACGGAATTTCGTGAAATTTCAATCGAAATTGGACAAATTTTGAAAATTTTGATCGAAATTTCACAATTTCAAGCTAAATTAAGTTATCTTTCAATGAAATTCGAAAAAGTTTAAATGAAATTAAACGAAATTCAACAATTTTAGATAATTTTACACCAAATTTCGTGAAATTTTGGAAAAAAAATCGATGATTTTAAAAAATTTTAGATGAAATTGTACAATTTTAAGATAAATAAAGGTTTTTTTAAATGAAATTTGTCAATTTTAAATGAAATTTCATGAAATTTCAAACGAAATTCGAAAATTTTAAGACATTTGAGATAAAATTTCACAATTTTTAGCTAAATTAAGTTATTTTTCAATGAAATTCGACAAATTTAAGCGAAATTTCGCGAAATTTTAGATGAAATTTGAAGAATTTTGAAAATCTTGGTTTAGATTTCACAATTTCTAAAATTAAGTTTTATTTTAATGAAATTCGAAAAAATTTTGATGAAATTTCGTGAAATTTTAAATAAAATTCGATAACTTTAGAAAATTTCAGAAGAAATTCAACGATTTTTAATGAAATTTTAAAATTTTAAGATAAATAAAGTTATTTTTCAATGAAATTCGACAATTTTAAACGGAATTTCGTGAAATTTCAATCGAAATTGGACAAATTTTGAAAATTTTGATCGAAATTTCACAATTTCAAGCTAAATTAAGTTATCTTTCAATGAAATTCGAAAAAGTTTAAATGAAATTAAACGAAATTCAACAATTTTATATAATTTTACACCAAATTTCGTGAAATTTTGGAAAAAAAATCGATGATTTTAAAAAATTTTAGATGAAATTGTACAATTTTAAGATAAATAAAGGTTTTTTTTTAATGAAATTCGACAATTTTAAACGAAATTTCATGAAATTTCAAACGAAATTCGAAAATTTTAAGAAATTTGAGATAAAATTTCACAATTTTTAGCTAAATTAAGTTATTTTTTAATGAAATTGAACAAATTTAAGCGAAATTTCGCGAAATTTTAGATGAAATTTGACGAACTTTGAAAATTTTGGTTTAGATTTCACAGTTTCTAAAATTGAGTTTTATTTTAATGAAATTCGAAAAAATTTTGATGAAATTTCGTGAAATTTTAAATAAAATTCGATAACTTTAGAAAATTTCAGAAGAAATTCAACGATTTTAGATGAAATTTCACAATTTTAAGATAAATAAAGTTATTTTTCAAAGAAATTTGAGTACTTTTATCGAAATTTGGTGAAGTTTCAAAGGAAATTCGATGACTTAAGGAAATTTTAGATGAAATTAGACGAAATTCAATCATTTTGGGCAATTTCATACAAAATTAGGCGAAATTTTAGAAGAAATTTGACGATTTTAAGAAATTTTAGATGAAATTTTACAATTTTAACCTAAATAAAGTTATTTTTCAATGAAATTCGACAATTTTAGACGAAATTTAGTGAAATTTCAAACAAAATTGGACGAATTTGGAAAATTTTGATCGAAATTTCACAATTTCAAGCTAAATTAAGTTATCTTTCAATGAAATTCGAAAAAGTTTAAATGAAATTAAACGAAATTCAACAATTTTAGGTAATTTTACACCAAATTTCGTGAAATTTTGGAAAAAAATCGATGATTTTAAAAAATTTAGATGAAATTGTACAATTTAAAATAAATAAAGGTTTTTTTAAATGAAATTCGACAATTTTAAACGAAATTTCATGAAATTTCAAACGAAATTCGAAAATTTTAAGAAATTTGAGATAAAATTTCACAATTTTTTGCTAAATTAAGTTATTTCTCAATGAAATTCGACAAATTTAAGCGAAATTTCGCGAAATTTTAGATGAAATTTGACGAATTTTAAAAATTTCGGTTTAGATTTCACAATTTCTAAAATTAAGTTTTATTTTAATGAAATTCGGAAAAAATTTGATGAAATTTCGTGAAATTTTAAATAAAATTCGATAACTTTGGAAAATTTCAGAAGAAATTCAACGATTTTAAATGAAATTTCACAATTTTAAGACAAATAAAGTTATTTTTCAATGAAATTCGACAATTTTAGACGAAATTTAGTGAAATTTCAAATGAAATTGGACGAATTTTGAAAATCTTGGTTTAGATTTCACAATTTCTAAAATTAAGTTATTTTTTAATGAAATTTGAAAAAATTTTGATGAAATTAAACGAAATTCCACAATTTTGTACCAAATTTCGTGAAATTTTGGAAAAAAATCCATGATTTTAAAAAATTTTAAGTGAAATATTACAATTTTAGACTAAATTAAGTAATTTTTTAACAATTTTAATCTAAATTAAGTTACATTAACTTTAATTCTTAAATAATTTTCCATTTTTTTCATCTTTTTTTAGGTTATAAAAAATTTTAGTCAACTTTGCGAATTTTTTTAATTTCTTTGACAACATTTAGAATAAAACGGTCTTTTTTAAATAAAACTAGAATGTTTTAAGTTTCATTTAGAAAAAAGATTAAAGCAAGGTATTGAAAATTCAATTTTTTATGAATTTTTAAAAAAAAATATTAATTTTCTAACCTATAAAAATTTTTACTAACTTTGAAATTTTTTTTAATTTTTTTGACAACATTTAGAATAAAACGGTCTTTTTAAATTAAAACTAGAATGTTTAAGTTTCATTTAGAAAAAAAATCAAAGCAAAATATTGAAAATTCAATTTTTTATGAATTTTTTAAAAAATGTTAATTTTCTAACCTATAAAAATTTTCACCAACTTTGAAAATTTTTTTAATTTTTTTGACAACATTTGGAATAAAACGGTCTTTTTTAATTAAAACTAGAATGTTTTAAGTTTCATTTAGAAAGAAAATCAAAGCAAAATATTGAAAACTTTATTTTTTATGATTTTTTAAAAAATGATTGATTTTTTTTAACTGTTAAAAAATTTTTAACCTAAAAAAAATTTTACCAACTTTGAAAATTTTTTTAATTTTTTTGACAACATTTGGAATAAAACGGTCTTTTTAAATTAAAATTAGAATGTTTTAAGTTTCATTTCGAAAAAGAATCAAAGCAAAATATTGAAAATTCAATTTTTTATGATTTTTTAAAAAATGATTGATTTTTTTAACTGTTAAAAAATTTTTAACCTAAAAAAAATTTTACCAACTTTGAAAATTTTTCAAATTTTTTTGACAACATTTAGAATAAAACGGTCTTTTTTATATAAAACTAGAATGTTTTTAGTTTCATTTAGAAAAAAAATCAGGTCAAAATGTTAAAAATCCGATTTTTTATGAATTTTTTAAAAATGGATTTTTTTAATGAACAAAAATTTTTAACCTAAAAATTTTTTTTACCAACTTTGAAAATTTTTTTAATTTTTTTGACAACATTTGGAATAAAACAGTCTTTTTTATATAAAACTAGAATGTTTTAAGTTTCATTTAGAAAAATAAATCAAATCAAAATATTTAAAACTCTATTTTTTATGATTTTTTAAAAAATGATTGATTTTTTTAACTGTTAAAAAATTTTTAACCTAAAAAAATTTTTACCAACTTTGAAAATTTTTTTAATTTTTTTGACAACATTTGGAATAAAACGGTCTTTTTAGATTAAAACTAGAATGTTTTAAGTTTCATTTAGAAAAAAAATCAAATAAAAATCTTTAAAAATCAATTTTTGATGAATTTTTTAAAAATTGATAAAGTTGATCATTTTTTTAAGGTTAGAAAATTTTTGTAATCTAACCTATAAATTATTTTATTTAATATTTATCTATTTTTTTTTTTAATAAAGGTTCTACTTCGGTACGAAGACGGATACCAATACCAAAACATCTTCGGACCATTGGTAAAACTAGAAGCCGACTACGATAAGAGATTAAAAGAGTCCCAAACCCAAGAAAATATTGAAGTCCGTTGGGATGTTGGATTAAATAAGAAAACCATCGCTTATTTTACATTAGCAAAAACCGACGGTGATATGAAATTAATGCACGGGGATGAATTAAGGTTACGGTATGTTGGTGAAATGCATAAACCTTGGTCCGGTGTCGGACATGTAATTAAAGTCCCCGATAACTACGGTGAAGACATCGGAATTGAATTAAAAAATAGTGCCGGAGCCCCAACCGATTGCAACAGCAATTTTGTTGTTGATTTCATCTGGAAAAGTACAAGTTTTGATCGGATGCAATTAGCTTTGAGGAAATTTGCGGTAGATGACTCTTCGGTCTCTCCGTACATCTACCATAGATTATTAGGACATGAAGTCGAAGACGTATTATTTCGTTGTCACCTTCCTAAGCATTTTTCAGCCCCAAATTTACCCGATTTAAATCGTTCCCAAGTGTACGCTGTTAAACACGCTTTACAACGGCCACTTTCCTTAATTCAAGGTCCTCCGGGAACCGGAAAGACGGTTACCTCAGCCACGATTGTTTACCAATTGGTTAAACAAAACGGTGGACCGGTTTTAGTATGCGCACCGAGTAATACAGCGGTAGATCAATTAACCGAGAAGATACACCGAACTAGTTTGAAGGTGGTTCGGCTTTGTGCAAAGTCCCGGGAAGCTATTGATTCCCCCGTTAGTTTTTTGGCGCTTCATAATCAAATAAGGAAAATGGAAACTAACACCGAGTTGCAAAAATTGCAACAATTAAAAGATGAAACAGGGGAGTTGAGTTCAGTCGATGAGAAGAGGTATCGGATGCTTAAAAAGTCTGCGGAAAAGGAATTATTAGAAGCTGCCGATGTTATTTGTTGTACTTGCGTTGGAGCTGGTGATCCGAGATTAACTAGATTGAAGTTTCATTCGATTTTGATTGATGAAAGTATGCAGGTGGGTTAATTTTACTTTTTTTATTGTTTTTAAATTTAATTTCTATAAATAAAGTCTGTATGATTTTTTAAAGTTGGATTTTTAGGTTAAATTAGATCAAAAATTATTTCCGATTTTAAGAATTTTTTTAATTTTTTTGGTAAAAATTAGAAAAAATTTGTTTATTGTAGTAAAAAATAGACATTTTAATTTATCCATTTTAAAATTTTCTTTCTTTAATTTTTATAAATAAAGTTTGTAGGATTTTTTAAATTTGACCAAAAATTTTTAGGTTAGATTTGGTTAAAAATTATCGATGATTTTAAAAATTTTTTTAATTTTTTTGGTAAAAATTAGGAAAAATTTGTTAATTGAAATAAAAAATAGATATTTTAATCTATCTATATTTACATTTTCTTTCCTTAATTTCCATAAATAAAGTCTGTACGATTTTTTAAATTTGGATTTCTAAGTTAAATTAGGTTAAAAATCATTCGCGATTTTTAGAATTTTTTTAATTTTTTTGGTAATAATTAGGAAAAATTTGTTTATTTTAGTAAAAAATAGACATTTTAATTTATCCATTTTTAAATTTTCTTTCTTTAATTTTTATAAATAAAGTCTGTATGATTTTTTAAACTTGACCAAAAATTTTTAGGTTAGATTTGGTTAAAAATTATCGACGATTTTAAAAATTTTTTTAATTTTTTTGGTAAAAATTAGGAAAAATTTGTTAATTAAAATAAAAAATAGATATTTTAATCTACCTATATTTACTTTTTCTTTCCTTAATTTCCATAATTAAAGTCTGTATGATTTTTTAAAGTTGTATTTTTAGGTTAAATTAGGTCAAAAATCATTTTCGACTTTAAGAATTTTTTTAATTTTTTTGGTAATAATTAGAAAAAATTTGTTTATTGTAGTAAAAAATAGACATTTTAATTTATCCATTTTTAAATTTTCTTTCTTTAATTTTTATAAATAAAGTCTGTATGATTTTTTAAACTTGACCAAAAATTTTTAGGTTAGATTTGGTTAAAAATTATCGACGATTTTAAAATTTTTTTTAATTTTTTTGGTAAAAATTAGGAAAAATTTGTTAATTGAAATAAAAAATAGGTATTTTAATCTACCTAATTTTACATTTTCTTTCCTTAATTTCCATAAAAAAAGTCTGTATGATTTTTTAAAGTTGGATTTCTAGGTTAAATTAGATCAAAAATCATTTCCGATTTTAAGAATTTTTTTAATTTTTTGGTAATAATTAGGAAAAATTTGTTTATTTTAATAAAAAATAGACATTTTAATTTATCCATTTTTAAATTTTCTTTCTTTAATTTTTATAAATAAAGTCTGTAGGATTTTTTAAAGTTGACCAAAAATTTTTAGGTTAGATTTGACAAAAATCATCGATGATTTTAAAAATTTTTTAAATTTTTTTGGTAAAAATTAGGAAAAATTTGTTAATTGAAATAAAAAATAGATATTTTAATCTGTCTATATTTACATTTTCTTTTCTTAATTTCCATAAATAAAGTCTGTATGATTTTTTAAAGTTTGATTTTTAGGTTAAATTCGGTCAAAAATCATTCGCGATTTTTGGAATTTTTTTAATTTTTTTGGTAATAATTAGGAAAAATTTGTTTATTTTAGTAAAAAATAGACATTTTAATTTATCCATTTTTAAATTTTCTTTCTTTAATTTTTATAAATAAAGTCTGTAGGATTTTTTAAAGCTGACCAAAAATTTTTAGGTTAGATTCGGTCAAAAAATCATCGATGATTTTTAGAATTTTTTTAATTTTTTTGGTAAAAATCAGAAAAAATTTGTTAATTGAAATAAAAAATAGATATTTTAATCTATCTATATTTACATTTTCTTTCCTTAATTTCCATAAATAAAGTCTGTATGATTTTTTAAAGTTGGATTTTTAGGTTTAATTAGGTCAAAAATCATTTTCGATTTTAAGAATTTTTTTAATTTTTTTGATAATAATTAAGAAAAATTTGTTCAATTTATTAAAAAATAGACATTTTAATTTATCCATTTTTAAATTTTCTTTCTTTAATTTTTATAAATAAAGTCTGTATGATTTTTTAAACTTGACCAAAAATTTTTAGGTTAGATTTGGTTAAAAATCATCGATGATTTTAAAATTTTTTTAAATTTTTTTGGTAAAAATTAGGAAAAATTTGTTAATTGAAATAAAAAATAGATATTTTAATCTATCTATATTTACATTTTCTTACCTTAATTTTTATAAATAAAGTCTGTAAGATTTTTTAAAGTTGGATTTTTAGGTTAAATTAAGTCAAAAATCATTCCTGATTTTTGGAATTTTTTTAATTTTTTTGGTAATAATTAGGAAAAATTTGTTTATTTTAGTAAAAAGTAGACATTTTAATTTATTCATTTTTTAATTTTCTTTCTTTAATTTTTATAAATAAAATAAATTAAATAGAAAGTGAGGTTAAGTTAAAAATCAATGTCTTTGATTTTTTCATATATCTTAAAATTTCTTTAAGATATCGTTGATTCTTTCATAAAATCTTAAAATAGAATGTTTTAGATTTAATTTAACGTATAAACCATTTTTTAATTTTTATAAATAAACTCAGAGTGATTTTTTAAACTTTAACCATTTTTTAGAGAAAACGTTAAAAATCAAGTTCTTCGATTTTTTCATATATCTCAAAATTTCTTTAAAATATCGTTGATATCTTCATAAAATCTTAAAATAGAATGTTTTATGTTTCATTTAGCATATGAATCATTTTTTAATTACTATAAATAAAGTTAGGGTGATTTTTTAAAATTTTTGTTAAAAAATTGAGGTTAAGTTAAAAATCAATGTCTTTGATTTTTTTATATATCTCAAAATTTCTTTAAGATATCGTTGATTCTTTTATAAAATCTTAAAATAGAATGTTTTAGATTTAATTTAACGTATAAATCATTTTTTAATTCTTATAAATAAAGTCAGAGTGATTTTTTAAATTTTAATAATTTTTTAGAGAAAACGTCAAAAATCAAGTTCTTCGATTTTTTCATATAGCTCAAAATTTTTTTAAAATATCGTTGATATCTTCATAAAATCTTAAAATAGAACATTTTATATTTAATTTAACGTATAAATCATTTTTTAATTTCTATAAATAAAGTCAGAATGATTTTTTTTAATTTTGACGTTTTAAGGTTAGAAAATGTAGACGTTTAGAAAAAAATTTATTTCTCAAAATTTTTATAATCTAACTTATAAATTATTTTAGTTGATATTAAAAAAGACATTTTAATCTATTATTATTGAAAAAATCTTTTCTCTATTTTGAAAAATAAAGTCTGGGCGATTTTTTAAAGTTGTTGATTTTTAAAAAATTGATTTTTTTAAAACTGACGTTTTAAGGTTACAAAATGTAGACGTTTAGAAAAAAAAATTTTTCTCAAAATTTTTATAACCTAACCTATAAATTATTTTAGTTGATATTAAAAAAGACATTTTAATCTATTATTATTGAAAAAATCTTTTCTCTATTTTGAAAAATAAAGTCTGGGCGATTTTTAAAAGTTGTTGATTTTTTTAAAATTGATTTTTTAAAAATTGACGTTTTAAGGTTAGAAAATGTAGACGTTTAGAAAAAAATTTTTTTCTTAAAATTTTTATAGTCATTTTTTAACAATTTTAATCTAAATTAAGTTACATTAACTTTAATTCTTAAATAATTTTCCATTTTTTCTTCATCTTTTTTTAGGTTATAAAAATTTTTAGTCAACTTTGTGATTTTTTTAAATTTTTTTGACAACATTTAGAATAAAACGGTCTTTTTTAATAAAAACTAGAATGTTTTAAGTTTCATTTAGAAAAAGAATCAAAGCAAAATATTGAAAATTCAATTTTTTATGAATTTTTTAAAAAATGTTTAATTTTCTAACCTATGAAAATTTTTACCAACTTTGAAAATTTTTTCAATTTTTTTGACAACATTTAGAATAAAACGGTCTTTTTTATATAAAATTAGAATGTTTTAAGTTTCATTTAGAAAAACAATTAAAGTAAAACATTGAAAATTCAATTTTTCATGAATTTTTTAAAAAATGTTTAATTTTCCAACCTATAAAAATTTTTACCAACTTTGAAAATTTTTTTAATTTTTTTGACAACATTTAGAATAAAACGGTCTTTTTTATATAAAATTAGAATGTTTTAAGTTTCATTTAGAAAAAGAATCAAAGTAAAATATTGAAAATTCAATTTTTTATGAATTTTTTAAAAAATGATTAATCTTCTAACCTATAAAAATTTTTACCAACTTTGAAAATTTTTTTAATTTTTTTGACAACATTTAGAATGAAACGGTCTTTTTTACATAAAATTAGAATGTTTTGAGTTTCATTTAGAAAAAGAATCAAAGCAAAATATTGAAAATTCAATTTTTTATGAATTTTTTAAAAAATGATTAATTTTCTAACCTATAAAAATTTTTACCAACTTTGAAAATTTTTTTAATTTTTTTGACAACATTTAGTGTAAAACGGTCTTTTTTTATATAAAATTAGAATGTTTTAAGTTTCATTTAGAAAAACAATCAAAGCAAAATATTGAAAATTCAATTTTTTATGAATTTTTTTAAAAATGATTAATTTTCTAACCTATAAAAATTTTTATCAACTTTGAAAATTTATAATATAATTGAAAAATAATAATATATTGAAAAAATCTTTTCTCTATTTTGAAAAATAAAGTCTGGGCGATTTTTTAAAGTTGTTGATTTTTTAAAAATTGATTATAATTTGATTATTTTTAGGCAACCGAACCTGAATGTATGGTCCCCGTCGTCTTGGGAGTTAAACAACTAATTTTGGTTGGCGATCACTGCCAATTGGGGCCGGTAGTAATGTGCAAAAAAGCAGCCAGAGCCGGATTATCCCAAAGTTTATTTGAACGCCTCGTTGTATTAGGAATACGCCCTTTTAGACTCGAAGTCCAGTATAGAATGCACCCCGAACTCTCACGTTTCCCCTCAAATTTCTTCTACGAAGGTAGTTTACAAAACGGTGTATGCGCCGATGAAAGAAAATTACTTAAAATTGATTTTCCTTGGCCTATTCCGGACCGTCCGATGTTCTTCCATGTCACTCAAGGCCAAGAAGAAATAGCCGGATCCGGTACAAGTTATTTAAATAGAACAGAAGCCGCAAATGTTGAAAAAATCGCAACTAGATTTTTAAAATGTGGTGTAAAACCCGAACAAATTGGGGTAATTACCCCGTACGAAGGTCAAAGGGCTTATTTGGTACAATACATGCAATATCAAGGCAGTTTACATAGTAAGTTATATCAAGAAATTGAAATTGCAAGTGTAGATGCTTTCCAAGGAAGGGAAAAAGATATTATTATTATGTCCTGTGTTAGAAGTAACGAACATCAAGGAATTGGATTTTTAAACGACCCGAGGAGGTTAAACGTAGCCTTAACAAGAGCTAAATATGGTATTATTATCGTTGGAAATCCAAAAGTACTCTCAAAACAACCTTTATGGAATCACTTATTGAGTTTTTATAAAGAACAGAAGGTTTTAGTTGAAGGACCGTTAACTAACTTAAAAGAAAGTTTGATTCAATTTGCTAAACCAAAAAAATTAATTAATTCTGAAAATCCCGGTTCTCATTTTATGACAACTTCTATGTTTGATGCTCGGGAGGCTTTAGTCCCCGGTTCGATTTATGATCGTACTAATACTGCTATAAACGGTGGACAGTATAATTACCCGAGGGGATCGGTACCTTTAGATATGTTTAGTAGAACCCACGATCCGATAAGTTATATTTCCCCGGAACGTGCTCAAGCCGCTATGAATAATCTCCCCGTTCCGGTTGGTATGTTTATGAATATGGCTCATATCCCACCGAGGTTTTACAATCAACATCAACAAGCGTTACAAGCTCGACAACAAACGAGAAATCGTAAACCGATTCCTACTCGGCAGAAGAATAAAGCGTTGAGTCAGGAACAAACTCAACCGTTTAGTCAGTCGTTGCAGTTAACTCAGGGTATGTCGCAGCCGGGATTATCTCAACCGGGATTTAGCCTGTCGCAGCCGGGTCTCAGTCAGGCGGAGCTGAGTCAGGACCCTTACATGGCCGATTATCAGTCGCAGATGGACGGCTTGCTGTCGCAGGATTCGACGTATCAGGGCGATCGGTCGGGGAATTTCTTCCAGCCGAACGGCCAGTTCTCGCAGCCGTATTGAGGGGGCGCGCGGGTCGCCACATCGCGGGAGCGATGCGCCACCGAGCAGAGTGTCGAGTGTCATAAATCGATCGAATCAAAAAATTTGCAAGTGAATGTCATAAGTCGCCGAAAGTGAAATTGTCAGTACACAGCAGCAGCAGCAGCAACAAGGTAAACGGAGACTTAAATCAATCGGAGACTAAAATTGGCTAAATATTATAAAAACTGGAAATGTATAAGTAAATCGGAAACTAATCAAATCGGTTAAATACCAACAAATCGGTTAAATAGAATCAAATCGGTTAAATACCAAGAAACCGATTAAATAGAAACATACCGATTAAAGACCGGAAACATATAAGTGAATTGGAAACATGTAAGTAGTTCGGTTAAATATAAAAAATGGATTAAATATAATCAAATTGGTTAAATGGAATCAAATCGGTTAAATACCAAGAAACCGATTAAATAGAAACATACCGATTAAAGACTAACAAACTGGTTAAATGCAAGTAAATCAATTAAATACAATAAACGGGTGAAATAAATCATAATAATCAGGTTAAGTATAACAAACCGGAAACATATAAGTGAATCGGAAACATGTAAGTAGATCGGTTAAATATAAAAAATGGATTAAATGTAATCAAATTGGTTAAATAGAATCAAATCGGTTAAATATCAACAAAGTGATTAAATATAATGAAATCGGTTAAATATCAACAAACCGATTAAATAGAATCAAACCGATTAAAGACTAACAAACTGGTTAAATGCAAGTAAATCAATTAAATACAATAAACTGGTGAAATACATCATAAAAATCAGGTTAAGTATAACAAACCGGAAACATATAAGTGAATCGGAAACATGTAAGTAAATCGGTTAAATAGAGTTAAATCGGTTAAATAGAATCAAATTGGTTAAATACCAACAAACCGATTAAATATAATCAAATCGATTAAATATTAACAGACTGATGAAATAGAATCAAATCGATTAAATATCAACAGACCGATGAAATAGAATCAAATCGGTTAAATACCAATAGACCGATTTAATAGAATCAACCCGATTAAATACCAACAAACTGGTTTAATGGAAATAAATCAATAAAATACAATAAACTGGTGAAATACATCATAAAAATCAGGTTAAGTATAACAAACCGGAAACATATAAGTGAATCGGAAACATATAAGTGAATCGGAAACATGTAAGTAAATCGGTTAAATATAAAAAACCGATTAAATACAATCAAATTGGTTAAATACAATCAAATCGGTTAAATACCAACAAAGTGATTAAATAGAATCAAATCGGTTAAATACCAACAAACCGATGAAATAGAATCAACCCGATTAAATACCAACAAACTGGTTAAATACAAATAAATCAATAAAATACAATAAACTGGTGAAATACATCATCAAAATCAGGTTAAGTATAACAAACCGGAAACAGATAAGTGAATCGGAAACATGTAAGTAAATCGGTTAAATATAAAAAACCGATTAAATACAATCAAATTGGTTAAATACAATCAAATCGGTTAAATACCAACAGACCGATGAAATAGAATTAAATCGGTTAAATACCAACAAACCGATTAAATAGAATCAAAGTGATTAAATACCAACAAATTGGTTAAATGCAAGGAAATGAATTAAATACAATAAACGGGTGAAATACATCATCAAAATCAGGTTAAGTATAACAAACTGGAAACATATAAGTATATTGGTTAAATATAACAAATTGGAAATGTAAAGGTAAATCGGCTAAATAGAATTAAAGTGGTTGAATAAAATCAAATCGGTTAAAATACAAAAAATAAATTAAATATAATTAAATCGGTTAAAATACACCAAAATGGATTAAATATAATAACATTTATACACTAATTCTAACCTATAATCCGAAAATTATCGTTTAATGTCATGATTTATCAATAAATAATTTGGCACTTTTGACAGATGACACTAAACGTTGCCAATTAAGCCGATGATTCATTAAGTTGTGGAATTGGGTTTAGAGCATTGTTGGTTTTTGATAAGACTAAAAGAGATGAATAACAATTGATACAGATTTAGCAACGATGAAGGTTTTTTTTAAACATATAATTTGAATTGATTGATGGGTTGTGTGAAATCTAATGGAGTCGGACTTCATTGAGACTTTTTGAAATTAAGTAGCAAATCGTAGAGAAGTCAAATCGAAGGTTTTTGAAACCTTTGATTCAAATTTCTGACCTTTCCAAAGTATGATGTTTTGATTTATTAAAATTTTGTGGTTTCTGGGTGTTTTGTATTTTGAATTTTCTGGCTTCTGAATTGTCTAGTTAATAAATTTTCTGATTATTAAATGTTACGGTTTCTTGGTCTTCTGGCTTTTGAATCCTCTGGTAACTCTCCGATATGTCCATAACAATCTTAAATAAATCAATTATTCTTGAATACTTAATTATTAATCTTTATTCATTAAGTTATTGAATTGGGTTTCGAGCATTGTCGGTTCTAAAAGGGATGAATAACTGTTGATACAGGTTTGGCAACGATGAAGATTTTTGAACATAAAATTTAAATTGGTCGATCTGTTGTGTGAAATCTAACAAAGCCCCAGACTTGATTGTTTGGAATTTTTTGCAATTAGGTAAGTAATCGTAGAGAAGTCTATGATTTGAAAAATCAAATCGAAGGTCTTTGAAACCTTCGATTCAAACTTCTGACGTTTCGAAAGTAGGATTTTGACAACTTCTGACTTATTAATTTTGTGGTTTCTGGGTGTTTTGTATTCTGAATTTTTTGACTTTTAAATCTTCTGGTTATTAAATTTTTTGGTTATTAAATCCAATTGAATATAACAAACCGATTAAATATCAACTAAACCGATTAATGGTAAAAGAATATTTGTATTTTCTTTGGTAAACTCTCCGATATTCACATTACAGTCCCAAATGAATCAACTATTTATGAATACTTAATTCTTTATTATTATTCATTAAATTGTTGAATTAGGTTTTCGAGCATTGTTGGTTCTCGACAAGATTAAAAGAGATAAATGACTGAACCGTTAATATAACTTTGACAACAATGATGATTTTTGAACATAAAATTTAAATTGGTTGATCGGTTATGTAAAATCTAATAGCGCCGGACTTCATTTTTTGAGACGTTTTGAAATTAGGTAGGTAATCGTAGAAAAGTCTTTGATTTGAAAAGTCAAATTGAAAGTCTTTGAAACTTTCAATCCAAACTTCTGACCTTTTAAAAGTAGGATATTTTGCCTTATTAATTTATCAATTGAATATAACAAACTGATTAAATTTCAACTAAACCGATTAATGGTGAAAGAATATTTCTATTTTCTTTGGTAAACTCTCCAATATTCACATTCCAACCTCCAATGAATCAATTATTCATGAATACTTAATTATTTATTATTTTTCATTAAGTTCTTGAATTGGGTTTCGAGTGTTGTTGGTTCTAAAAGTGATGAATAACCATTGATACAAGTTTGGCAACAATAAAGATTTTTGAACATAAAATTTGAATTGGTTGATCGGTTGTATGAAATCTAATACAGCCGTACTTCATTATGTGGAATTTTTTGAAATTAGGTAGCAAATCATAGAGAAGATCTTTTATAAATTAGAGTTGATTAGCAAATTCAAGGGTTACGTTGTATAACAAAGTATGATTTTTAGATATCTATTAAAGAAGGAGGAAAAGTAATCAATCCAGTAAATTTTAAATCAATCCATCTTGTTAGATCAAAGAACTGTTAGTTTTTGTTAAACTTTGTTAATCTTTAACTTAAATTATAAACTAAAATTTTAATAATTCAATACATTTATAATTCCGAGAACAAGATATCGTGATAACTCGAGTGAAATTTCTACAAATTATGTTTTGGTCTTACTTCATCACTTTAGAACCAGACTATTCTATGTCCGTTTTTGTTTTTAATTTTATAGAAAATGAGTTGTTAATTTTAACATTCACTGGAATGTAATTTGTGGTTTCTGGGTGTTTTGTTCTGACTTTTGAATCTTCTGGTTATTAAATGTTATGGCTTCTTAGTTTTCTCACTTTTAATTCCTCTAGCTTTTGAATTTTATAATTTCTTAATCATCTGGTTCTGAATCCTCTGGCTTTTTAATCCTATAGTTTCTGAATCTTTGGTTTCTGAATTTTCTATCTTTTGGATCTTCTTAGACTTTTCAAATCGAAGGTCTTTGAAACCTTCAATTCAAACTTCTTACCTTTCAAGAGTAGGATCTTTTAACTTATTAATTTTGTGGTTTCTGAGTGTTTTGTATTCTGAATTTTTTGGCTTTTGAATCTTCTGGTTATTAAATTTTCTGGTTATTAAATCTTATGATTTCTGAATTCTCTAGCTTTTGAATCCTTTGGCTTTAAAATCCTATAGTTTCTGAACCTTTGGTTTCTTTAGCTTTTGAATTTTATAATTTCTTGGTCTTCTGGTTTCTGAATCCTCTAACTTTTGATTCTTCTGGCTTTTAAATCCTATAGTTTCTGAATTTTTGGTTTCTGAATTTTCTGACTTTTGAATTCTCTAGCTTTTGAATCTTATAATTTCTTAGTCTTCTGATTTCTGAATTTTTTAACTTTTGAATCTTTTAATTTCAAAGTCTCCCGGTTTCTGAATCCTCTAGCTTTTGAATATCTTGGCTTTTAAATCCTATAACTTCGGAACCTTTGGTTTTTGAATTTTCTAGCTTCTGAGCCTTCCGACATCTAAATTTTATAGCTTCCAAATCGTCTGAATGCTCCAGCTTTTGAATTTTTTGGATTCCACATTTTACGGTTTTTAGATATCTGACTTCGGAAACTTCTAGCTTTTAAATCTTCTCGTTAGCAATAAACTGGTTAAATAGAACTAAATCAGTCAGATATAACAAACCGATTTATATCAATAAGACCGGTTAAATACAACAAATCCAGTTAAATATCAGATTCTGTGTAAACACCAACTAAACCGATCAATATTAACAAACCGATGAAATACCAACAAATCTGGTTAAATCTAACAAACAGATTAAATACCAACTAAACCGATGAAATATAAGAAACCGATTAAGTACCAACAAGCAAGTCAAATATGAACAAAATCAGTTAGATATAAGAAACCGATGAAATACCAACAAATCCGGTTAAATCTAACAAACCGATTAAATACCAAAAAGTAAGTCGAATACCAACAAAATTAGTTAGATATAAGAAACCGATGAAACACCAACAAATCCGGTTAAATCTAACAAAGTGATTAAATCTCAACTAAACCGATGAAATATAACAATCTAATTAAATACCAATAAACCAATTAAATACCAACAGAATGAGTTAGATGTAACAAACCGATGAAATATCAAATAAACCGATGAAATATAACTAACCGATTAAATACCAACAAGCAAGTTAAATACCAACAAAATCAATTAGATATAAGAAACCGATGAAATACAAACAAATCCGATGAAGTCTAACAAACCGATTAATTACCAACTAAACCGATGAAATATAACATCCAGATTAAATACCAATACGCAAGTCCAATATCAACAAAATCAGTTAGATATAACAAACCGAGCAAATACCAACTAAACCGATGAAATATAACAAACCGATTAACATCAACAAAACCAGTTTGAGACCAACGATATCACTTAGATATAACAAACTGATGAAATATAACAAACCGATGAAATATAACATCCCGATTAAATACCAACAAACAAAACAAATATTAACCAAACCGATGGAATATAAGAAACCGATAAAATACCAATATGCAAGTCCAATACCAACAAAATCAGTTAGATATAACAAACCGAGCAAATACCAACTAAACCGATGAAATATAACAAACCGATTAACATCAACAAAACCAGTTTGAGACCAACGATATCACTTAGATATAACAAACCGATGAAATACCAACTAAACGGATGAAATATAACAACTGGATTAAATACCAACTAAACCGATGAAATATAACATCCCGATTAAATACCAACAAGCAAGACAAATACTAACTAAACCGATGGAATATAAGAAACCGATTAAAAACCAATACGCAAGTCCAATACCAACAAAATCAGTTAGATATAACAAACCGAGCAAATACCAACTAAACCGATGAAATATAACAAACCGATTAACATCAACAAAACCAGTTTGAGACCAACGATATCACTTAGATATAACAAACCGATGAAATACTAACAAATCCAATGAAATATAACAAACCGATGAAATACCAACTAAACCGATGAAATATAACAAACCGATTAACATCAACAAAACCAGTTTGAGACCAACGAAATCACTTAGATATAACAAACCGATGAAATACCAACTAAACCGATGAAATCTAACAAACCGATGAAATACCAACTAAACCGATGAAATCTAACAAACCGATTAAATACCAACTAAACCGATGAAATATAACAAACCGATTAACATCAACAAAACCAGTTTGAGACCAACGATATCACTTAGAACAACAAACCGATAGATACAAACCGATGAAATACCAACTAAACCGATGAAATACCAACTAAACCGATGAAATATAACAAACCGATGAAATATAACAAACCGATTGAATAAAACTAATCCGGTTAAAAACATCAAATAGCCAAGTCTCCTCCGATTACAGTCAACGTGGACGCCACCGAAGAAGGTTGTCGCATTTGTCTCTTTGGCGACATGGGGTTTGTCCAAAACCAACACCGACTGCGACTGGACGAAAAACCGATACACGATTGTAATAATTATACTTTCACTATAATTTTTCCTCTCGAGGTTCATTAATTACTACTCTAAAATATGTAATTTTTTTTTTCTCGTGTAATTTTTTCTGTTTAGTTTTTTTTCTTTTAATTTTCTTTCGTCTAATTTATTGGTAATATTGCTGTTGTGGGTACACCAGGACTAGATAAGACTAGGAAATTGAGTCAGTCGTAAAATTATGTAATTATGAAGTAAGATGATGATTTATAATAACAAGTAAATTTTAATAAAATTAGTTTTTTTTTCTTTTTTATTTTTATTTTTTTGAAAGAAATTTTAAATTGTCTTTCGACAGAAATCTTACCAATATGTCTCGTTTAGATATCTAATTGTTAATTTCCATATTTGTACAAAAAAAAAAAAAAAATGGTTATTAGATTTCACGTAAAAGAATTGTCAAAAAAAAAATAATAATAATGCGATATATCGTTTCGTTTAGTTTCATTTTTGGGGTGCTGTAGTGTAAAACAACTAATAGAAAATTGCGTTAATAAAGATGTTTTATTCAACTGCATAGAATTTGTATTTAATTTTGATTTATCGTCTTATTACTTTGTTAACCGGGAAATTTTACTTAGAGTCATGTCATAAATTTTGACCAAATTTAAAAAATCTTAGTGACTTTATTTTTTTAAATTAAGAAATGAAATTTGTTTTAATTGAAAGTAAAATTATTCTATTTTTAATTAAAAAAGTCAATTTTTTCCTAAATATTACCCAAAAAATTAAAAAAATTCATAAAAATGACTAACATTTTTTTTTAACCTAACTTAAAAATTTTAACCAAATTTAAAAAATCGCGGAGACTTTATTTTTTTTAATTAAGGAATGAAATTTGTTTTAATTGAAAGTAAAATTATTCTATTTTTAATTAAAACAGTCAATTTTTTCCTAAATGTTACCCAAAAAATTAAAAAAAATCATAAAAATGATTAACATTTTTTTTTAACCTAACTTAAAAATTTTGACCACATTTAAAAAATCGTGGAGACTTTATTTTTTTAAATTAAGAAATGAAATTTATATTAATTGAAAGTAAAATTATTCTATTTTTAATTAAAAAAGTCAATTTTATTCTAAATATTACCCAAAAAATTTAAAAAATTCATAAAAATGACTAACATTTTTTTTAACCTAACTTAAAAATTTTGACCAAATTTAAAAAATCGTGGAGACTTTATTTTTTTAAATTAAGAAATGAAATTTATATTAATTGAAAGTAAAATTATTCTATTTTTAATTAAAAAAGTCAATTTTATTCTAAATATTACCCAAAAAATTTAAAAAATTCATAAAAATGACTAACATTTTTTTTAACCTAACTTAAAAATTTTGACCAAATTTAAAAAATCGTGGAGACTTTATTTTTTTAAATTAAGGAATGAAATTTGTATTAATTGAAAGTTAAAATATTCTATTTTGTAATAAAAAAATCAAATTTGTTCTAATTATTACCCAAAAAATTAAAAAAATTTTTAAAGATGACAAAATTTTTCTAACCTAACTTTTTTAAAAAATTTTGACCAAATTTAAAAAATCCTGGAGACTTTATTTTTTTAAATTAAGAAATGAAATTTGTTTTAAATGAAACTAAAATTATTCTATTTTTAATTAAAAAAGTCAATTTTTTCCTAAATATTACCCAAAAAATTAAAAAAATTCATAAAAATAACATTTTTTTTAACCTAACTTAAAAATTTTGACCACATTTAAAAAATCGTGGAGACTTTATTTTTAAAAATTAAGAAATGAAATTTGTATTCATTGAAAGTTAAAGTATTCTATTTTGTTGTAAAAAATCAAATTTGTTCTAATTATTACCCAAAAAATTAAAAAGATTCTTAAAGATGACAAAATTTTTCTAACCTAACTTTTTAAAAAATTTTGACCAAATTTAAAAAATCCTGGAGACTTTATTTTTCTAAATTAAGAAATGAAATTTGTTTTAATTGAAACTAAAATTATTCTATTTTTAATTAAAAAAGTCAATTTTTTCCTAAATATTACCCAAAAAAGAACTTAAAAAAAAACAAACTTTGAAAATTCGCCAAAAATCGATTTTTAAAGATTTTGGTTTAATTTTTTTTCTGAATGAAACTTAAAACATTCTAGTTTTATCTAAAAAAGACCGTTTTCTTCTAAATGTTGTCAAAAAAATTCACAAAGTTGACTAAAATTTTTTATAACCTAAAAAAAGATGAAAAAAATGGAAAATAATTTAAGAATTAAAGTTAATATAACTTCATTTAGATTAAAATTGTTAAAAAATGACTTAATTTAGTCTAAAATTGTAATATTTCACTTAAAACTTTTTTAAATCATAGATTTTTTTCCAAAATTTCACGAAATTTGTTTTTTTTAGGTTAGAAAATTATTGATTTTTTAAAAAATTCATAAAAAATTGAATTTTAAATATTTTAATTTGATTTTTTTTCTAAATGAAACTTAAAACATTCTAGTTTTATATAAAAAAGGTCGTTTTATTCTAAATGTTGCCAAAAAATTTAAAAAAATTTTCAAAGTTGGTAAAAATTTTTGACACTTTTTTAACTTAAAAAAATTTATTTTAAAAATTCATCAAAAATTCATTTTTAAAGATTTTGATTTGAATTTTTTTCTAAATGAAACCTAAAACATTCTAGTTTTAATTAAAAAAGACCGTTTTGTTCCAAATGTTGTCAAAAAAATTAAAAAAATTCGCAAAGTTGACTAAAATTTTTTATAACCTAAAAAAAGATGAAAAAAATGGAAAATAATTTAAGAATTAAAGTTAATATAACTTAATTTAGATTAAAATGGTTAAAAAATGACTTAATTTAGTCTAAAATTGTAATATTTCACTCAAAATTTTTTTAAATCATGGATTTTTTTTCCAAAATTTCACGAAATTTGGTACAAAATTGTGGAATTTCGTTTAATTTCATCAAAATTTTTTCGAATCTCATTAAAATAAAACTCAATTTTAGAAAATGTGAAATCTAAACCAAGATTTTCAAAATTCGTCCAATTTCGTTTGAAATTTCACGAAATTCCGTCTAAAATTGTCGAATTTCGTTGAAAAATAACTTTATTTGTTTTAAAATTGTGAAATTTCATCTAAAATCGTTCAATTTCTTCTGAAATTTTCTAAAGTTATCGAATTTTATTTAAAATTTCACGAAATTTCATCAACATTTTTTCGAATTTCATTAAAATAAAACTTAATTTTAGAAATTGTGAAATCTAAACCAAAATTTTCAAAGTTCGTCAAATTTCATCTAAAATTTCGCGAAATTTCGTTTAAATTTGTTGAATTTCATTGAAAAATAACTTAATTTAGCTAAAAAATTGTGAAATTTTATCTCAAATTTCTTAAAATTTTCGAATTTCGTTTGAAATTTTATGAAATTTCGTTTAAAATTGTCGAATTTCATTAAAGAAAAACTTTATTTATCTTAAAATTGTACAATTTCATCTAAAATTTTGTAAAATCGATTTTTTTCCAAAATTTCACGAAATTTGGTGTAAAATTATCTAAAATTGTTGAATTTCGTTTAATTTCATTTAAACTTTTTCGAATTTCATTGAAAGATAACTTAATTTAGCTTGAAATTGTAAAATTCGACCAAAATTTTCAAAATTCGTCCAATTTCGTTTGAATTTCACTAAATTTCGTCTAAAATTGTCGAATTTCATTGAAAAATAAGTTTATTTAGATTAAAATTGTGAAATTTCATCTAAAATTTCTTAAAATTGTCAATTTCTTTTCTAAAATTTCGCCTAATTTTGTATGAAATTGCCTAAAATGATTGAATTTCGTCTAATTTCATCTAAAATTTCCTTAAGTTATCGAATTTTGTTTGAAATTTCACCAAATTTTGATAAAAGTACTCAAATTTCATTGAAAAATAACTTTATTTAGATTAAAATTGTAAAACTTTATCTAAAATTTGCTAAAATCTTGAAATTTGGTGATGACAATTTTGACCACATTTAAAAAATCGTCGAGACTTTATTTTTTTTAATTAAGAAATGAAATTTGTATTCATTGAGAGTTAAAATATTCTATTTTCTAATAAAAAAGTCAATTTTCTTCTAATTATTACCCAAAAAATTAAAAAAATTCTTAAAGGTGATAAAATTTTTTTAACCTAACTTTTTTACAAATATTTGATCAACTTAAAAAAATTGTGGAGACTTTATTTATGGAAATTAAAGAAAACTAATTTAAATGAGAATAGATTAAAATATCTATTTTTCATTTAAAAAGTCAGATTTGTTCCAATATTTACTAAAAAATTTAAAAAAATTCCCAAAAATATTGAAAAATTTTAACCTCAAAATTTGACATTTCTAAAAAATTGACCAACTTTAAAAAATCCCCCAGACTTTATTTATGAAAATTAAGAAAAAAAATATATACTAAAGACAGATTAAAATGTCTATTTTCAAATAATAAATAAAAATCTAGATGTTAGATAATAAAAATTTTGAGTTAGGAATTTTTTTCTAAACCTCTACAAAATTTGACGTTTCAAAAAAATTTGACATTTCTAAAAAATTGATCAACTTTAAAAAATCGTGGAGACTTTATTTTTTTTAATTAAAAAATGAAATTTATATTAATTGAAAGTTAAAATATTGTATTTTGTAACAAAAAAGTCATTTTTATTCTAATTATTACCCAAAAAATAAAAAAAATTTTTAAAGGTGATAAAATTTTTTTAACCTAACTTTTTAAAAAAATTTTGACCAAATTTAAAAAAATCGTGGAGACTTTATTTTTTAAAATTAAGAAATGAAATTTGTTTTAATTGAAAGTTAAAATATTCTATTTTCTAATAAAAAAGTCAGATTTGTTCTAATTATTAACCAAAAAAATTTAAAAAATTGTAAAGATGACAAAATTTTTCTAACCTAACTTTTTAAAAAAATTTTGAGCAAGTTTAAAAAAATCGTGGAGACTTTATTTTTTAAAATTGAGAAATAAAATTTGTTTTAATTGAAAGCTAAAATATTCTATTTTGTTATAAAAAAGTCATTTTTGTTCTAATTATTACCCAAAAAATTAAAAAAATTCTTAAAGGTGATAAAATTTTTTTAACCTAACTTTTTTAAAAAAATTTGATCAATTTTAAAAAATCGTGGAGGCTTTATTTATGGAAATTAAAGAAAACTAATTTAAATGAGAATAGATTAAAATGTCTACTTTTCATTTAAAAAGTCAGATTTGTTCCAATATTTACTAAAAAATTTAAAAAAATTCCCAAAAATATTGAAAAATTTTAACCTCAAAATTTGACATTTCTAAAAAATTGACCAACTTTAAAAAATTCCCAAGACTTTATTTATGAAAATTAAGAAAAAAAATTTATACTAAAGACAGATTAAAATGTCTATATTCAAATAATAAATAAAAATCTAGATGTTAGATAATAAAAATTTTGAGTTAGAAATTTTTTTCTAAGCCTCTACAAATTTTAACGTTTCAAACAAACTTTGACATTTCTAAAAAATTGACTAACTTTAAAAAATCGTGGAGACTTTATTTTTTTAAATTAAGAAATGAAATTTGTTTTAATTGAAAACTAAAATATTCTATTTTCTAATAAAAAAGTCAATTTTCTTCTAATCATTACCCAAAAAATTAAAAAAATTCTTAAAGGTGATAAAATTTTTTTAACCTAACTTTTTTAAAAAAATTTGACCAAATTTAAAAAAATCGTGGAGACTTTATTTTTTAAAGTTAAGAAATGAAATTTGTTTTAAATGAAACTAAAATTATTCTATTTTTAATTAAAAAAGTCAATTTTTTCCTAAATATTACCCAAAAAAGATTCTAGTTTTATATAAAAAAGGACGTTTTATTCCAAGTGTTGCCAAAAAATTTAAAAAAATTTTCAAAGTTGGTAAAAAAATTTTTTAGGTTAAAAAATTGACAATTTTTTTAAAATTCACCAAAAATTCATTTTTAAACATTTTGGTTTGCTTTTTTTTCTAAATGAAACTTAAAACATTCTAGTTTCAATTAAAAAAGACCGTTTTATTCTAAATGTTGTCAAAAAATGTAAAGAAATTTTCAAAGTTGGTAAAAAATTTTTTACACTTTTAACCTAACTTTAAAAAAGTCGATCAACTTTAGAAATCTACCAAAAATTCATTCTTAAAGATTTTGATTTGATTTTTTTCTAAATGAAACTTAAAACATTCTAGTTTTATATAAAAAAGACCGTTTTATTCTAAATGTTGCCAAAAAAATTAAAAAAATTTTCAAAGTTGGTAAAAATTTTTTTAGGTTAGAAAATTAATCATTTTTTTAAAAAATCATAAAAAATCGAATTTTAAATATTTTGCTTTGATTTTTTTTCTAGCTGAAACTTAAATCATTCTAATTTTAATTAAAAAAGGCCGTTTTATTCTAAATGTTGTCAAAAAATTTAAAAAAATTTTAAGTTAATAAAAATTTTTGACACTTTTAACTTAAAAAAAACAAACTTTAAAAATTCGCAAAAAATCGATTTTTAAAGATTTTGATTTGATTTTTTTTCTAAATGAAACTTAAAACATTCTAGTTTTAATTAAAAAAGACCGTTTTGTTCTAAATGTTGTCAAAAAAATTAAAAAAATTCACAAAGTTGACTAAAATTTTTTATAACCTAAAAAAATGGAAAATTATTTAAAAATTAAAATTAATGTAATTTAATTTAGATTAAAATTGTTAAAAGATGACTTAATTTAGTCTAAAATTATAATATTTCACTTCAAATTTTTTTAAATCATGGATTTTTTCCCAAAATTTCACGAAATTTGGTACAAAATTGTGGAATTTCGTTTAATTTCATCAAAATTTTTTCGAATCTCATTAAAATAAAACTCAATTTTAGAAAATGTGAAATCTAAACCAAGATTTTCAAAATTCGTCCAATTTCGTTTGAAATTTCACGAAATTCCGTCTAAAATTGTCGAATTTCGTTGAAAAATAACTTTATTTGTCTTAAAATTGTGAAATTTCATCTAAAATCGTTGAATTTCTTCTGAAATTTTCTAAAGTTATCAAATTTCATTTAAAATTTCACTAAATTTCATCAACATTTTTTCGAATTTCATTAAAATAAAACTTAATTTTAGAAATTGTGAAATCTAAACCAAAATTTTCAAAGTTCGTCAAATTTCATCTAATATTTCGCGAAATTTCGTTTAAATTTGTTGAATTTCATTGAAAAATAACTTAATTTAGTTAAAAATTGTGAAATTTTATCTGAAATTTCTTAAATTTTCTAATTTCGTTTGAAATTTTATGAAATTTCGTTTAAAATTGTCGAATTTCATTAAAAAAAAACTTTATTTATCTTAAAATTGTACAATTTCATCTAAAATTTTTTAAAATCATCGATTTTTTTCAAAAATTTCACGAAATTTGGTGTAAAATTATCTAAAATTGTTGAATTTCGTTTAATTTCATTTAAACTTTTTCGAATTTCATTGAAAGATAACTTAATTTAGCTTGAAATTGTAAAATTTCGTCCAAAATTTTCAAAATTCGTACAATTTCGTTTGAATTTCACTAAATTTCGTCTAAAATTGCCGAATTTCATTGAAAAATAACTTTATTTAGATTAAAATTGTGAAATTTCATCTAAAATTTCTTAAAATTGTCAATTTTTTTCTAAAATTTCGCCTAATTTTGTATGAAATTGCCTAAAATGATTGAATTTCGTCTAAAATTTCCTTAAGTTATCGAATTTTGTTTGAAATTTCATCAAATTTTGATAAAAGTACTCAAATTTCATTGAAAAATAACTTTATTTAGATTAAAATTGTAAAACTTTATCTAAAATTTGCTAAAATCTTTAAATTTGGCGATGAAAATTTTGATCAATTTTAAAAAATCGTGGAGACTTTATTTTTTTTAATTAAGAAATGAAATTTGTATTCATTGAAAGTTAAAATATTCTATTTTCTAATAAAAAAGTCAATTTTCTTCTAATTATTAACCAAAAAATTAAAAAAATTCTTAAAGGTGATAAAATTTTTTTAACCTAACTTTTTTAAGAAAATTTTGACCAAATTTAAAAAATCCTGGAGACTTTATTTATGGAAATTAAAGAAAAGTAATTTAAATGAGAATAGATTAAAATATCTATTTTTCACTAAAAAAGTCAGATTTATTCCAACATTCACCAAAAAATTAAAAAAAATTTTCAAAGACATGGAAAAATTTTTACCGAACCTAACCTTCAAAATTTTCGGTCAACTTTAAAAAATCCCCCAGACTTTATTTATGAAAATTAAGAAAAAAAAATTATACTAAAGACAGATTAAAATGTCTATTTTCAAATAATAAATAAAAATCTATATGTTAGATAATAAAAATTTTGAGTTAGGAATTTTTTTCTAAACCTCTACAAAATTTGACGTTTCAAAAAAATATGACATTTCTAAAAAATTGACCAACTTTAAAAAATTCCCAAGACTTTATTTATAAAAATTAAGAAAAAAAAATTTATACTAAAGACAGATTAAAATGTCTATTTTTAATTAAAAAAATCAGATTTATTCCAACATTCACCAAAAAATTAAAAAAAATTTTTAAAGACATCGAAAAATTTTCTTAACCTCAAAATTTTTGGTCAACTTTAATCTTAAATAATTCAAAAACTAAAAAAAATAGAGAAAACTTTTTCAAATAAAACTTGTAGATAAATTAATTGTAAATATTTTTTGTTAAAAAGATTTTTTTATATTTTTAATATTAATTGAGTTATAACCTAAAATGTCACTTTTACGTCAAGCGTCAATTTCTTAAATTTAAAATAATTCAAAATCTAAGCTAGATAGGAAAAAATTTTTCAAATGAAACTTGTAAATAATTTAATTTTGAACATTTTTTATTATAAATGATTTTTTGAAATTTTTCATATTAATCGAGTTATAACCTAAAATAAATTTTCAAACATAACCTCAAATAATTCAAAAAGTACGGTAAATAGATAAAAATTTTTCAAATAAAATTTATGTACTTTTTAATTATAAATATTTTTTATTAAAATTTTTTTTTCAATTTTTAATATTAAAAAAGTTAGAAGGCAAAAACCAATTATACTTAAAGAAATTTTTGGTCAACTTTAAAAAATCCCTCAGACTTTATTTATGGAAATTAAGGAAAATTAATTTAAATGAGGATAAATTAAAATATCTATTTTTCATTAAAAAAGTCAGATTTATTCCAACATTCACCAAAAAAATTAAAAAAATTCTCAAAGACATCGAAAAATTTTCATAACCTCAAAATTTTTAGTCAACTTTAATCTAAAATAATTCAAAAACTAAAAAAAATAGAGAAAACTTTTTCAAATAAAACTTGTAGATAAATTAATTGTGAATACTTTTTATTAAAAAGATTTTTTAAAATTTTTAATATTAATTGAGTTATAAGTTATAACCTAAAATATCATTTTTACAACAAACGTCAATTTCTTAAATTTAAAATAATTCAAAATCTAAGCCAGATAGGAAAAAAATTTTCAAATAAAACTTATAAATAATTTAATTTTAAACATTTTTTATGATAAACGACTTTTTAAAATTTTTCATATTAATCGAGTTATAACCTCAAATAAATTTTCAAACTTAACCTCAAATAATTCAAAAAGTTAGGTAAATAGATAAAAATTTTTCAAATAAAATTTATGTACTTTTTAATTATAAACATTTTTTATTAAAATTTTTTTTTCAATTTTTAATATTAAAAAAGTTAGAAGGCAAAAACCAATTATAACCTTAAAAAATTTTTGGTCGACTTTAAAAAATCCCCCAGACTTTATTTATGGAAATTAAGGAAAATTATTTTAAATGAGGATAAATTAAAATATCTATTTTTCATTAAAAAAGTCAGATTTATTCCAACATTCACCAAAAAATTAAAAAAAAAATTTTAAAGACATCGAAAAATTTTAACCTCAAAATTTTCGGTCAACTTTAAAAAATCCCCCAGACTTTATTTATGGAAATTAAAGAAAGTTAATTTAAATGCGAATAGATTAAAATATCTATTTTTCATTAAAAAAGTCAGATTTATTCCAACATTCACCAAAAAATTTAAAAAAATTCTCAAAGACACCGAAAAATTTTCTAACCTTCAAAATTTTGGATCAACTTTAAAAAATCGTGGAGACTTTATTTTTTTAAGTTAAGAAATAAAATTTGTACTAATTGAAAGCTAAAATATTCTATTTTATAACAAAAAAGTCAACTTTTTCCTAATTATTACCCAAAAAATTAAAAAAATTCCTAAAGCTAACCAAAATTTTTTTAACCCAACTTTTTTTTTAAATTTGTGACGAAACAAAAATCAAAAATAAATCCGAACTCCGAAACTAAATGTTTTTTGGCACGTTCAGTGTAGGTGGACAACCACTATAAATATTCTTCTCAGTCTGTATTAGTTTTAACTGGGAAAATGATGTTTCCATTCACCGATATTCTCGGGTGTGTATTCCATTTTACCCCTTTAATAAATATCTTGCATTTACTTAATTTTTTACGTATGGTTTAATAATAAGACACTAAAACTATTATTAATATGGGTTTATTTCAAACAGAACTTAAAACACAAATTTCTCATAAAGATCAGAAAGGATTTAAATTTAAATTTAAATTTTGACAGGCGGGAATTTATTATTAAGCGCCATCTTTTGATATATTTTTCAAACTAATATAAATATTTTTGTATAAATTAAATATTTTTGTATAAATTAAATATATTTAATATAAATTAATTTAAAAAACATATAAAAAAGTTCATTTAGAATTTATTAGTTTATAATTATAGAAAAATTTTAAATCAAAAGTTTAATTATTAAAAAAATTAAATAAATTGAATAATGATATTTAAAAATAATGATAATAGATGGTACTAGTTTCAGTACCAAATCAAATCATAAAACTTATTTATTTATTTAAAGCAAATTAATTTAATTTTTATATAAAAAAGTTTTAATTTGGGATTTATTAGTTTATAATTAGAAATTAATTTAAAATTTACAGTTTAATTATTAATTTTTTTTGAAATAAAGTTAAAAGTAATATTTAATAATAATGATAATAGATGTCACTAGTTTCGGTACCAAATCAAATCATAAAATTTATTTATTTATTTAAAGCAAATTAATTTAATTTTTATATAAAAAAGTTTTAATTTGGGATTTATTAGTTTATAATTATAGATTAATTTAAAATTTATAGTTTAATTATTAATATTTTTTGAAAATAAAGTTAATAGTGACGTTTAAAAGTGACGTTAATAGATGTCATTAGTTTCGGTACCAAATCAAATCATAAAATTTATTTATTTATTTAAAGCAAATTAATTTAATTTTTATATAAAAAAGTTTTAATTTGGGATTTATTAGTTTATAATTATAGATTAATTTAAAATTTATAGTTTAATTATTAATATTTTTTGAAAATAAAGTTAATAGTGACGTTTAAAAGTGACGTTAATAGATGTCGCCAGTATCGGTCCCCTTCGTGTAGATGAAGTAGTAAGCGTGGCTCTTCAGGGTACAAAAAGGTAATTTTAAGGGTTTTCCTTTCTTTTGCGACGTAGAAAATTATTAAAAACCGATCCCTGGATAAGAATATAACCTTTCGACTCGCCCCCCGATGTTCTAATTCCGCTTACGTCGTGAGAAAACGTCAGTAAACGTCGAGTTGTTCGCGGGCCCAACACCCACCATTACGGGAAATTGTCTGTTTTGATGTAAATTTATCCATTCGTAGGAAAATGAGCAGCTCAGAGGAGGTTTCCTGGATCTCGTGGTTCTGCGGACTTAGGGGCAATGAGTTCTTCTGCGAGGTAACCTAACACTTTTGTGTTATTTCATAAGAATTAAATTTGATTTATCGGAGGGAAATTAATACTTAGTTTTTATACCTTAATGGGGATTATAAATTAAAATTTTATTGTGTTTAGGTTGATGAAGACTACATACAAGATAAATTCAATTTGACCGGACTTAACGAACAAGTTCCGCACTATAGACAAGCGTTGGATATGATATTAGACTTAGAACCCGGTAAGATTAACGGTTAAAATTAAAAAATACAAATAAATAAATTTTACGGTGTTTAATTTATTTTTTTAATGTTAGATGACGAATTAGATGATAATCCGAACCAGTCGGACCTCATAGAGCAAGCGGCGGAGATGCTTTACGGTTTGATTCACGCTCGATATATCCTAACGAACCGTGGAATTGCCCAAATGATTGAAAAGTATCAATCGGGAGATTTCGGGCATTGTCCACGGGTTTATTGCGAATCTCAACCGATGCTACCACTAGGTAAGGAAAATATAACCAAAAAATAATTTGGTAGATTAAATGTCACAACTGTCAAAAATGTTGGGTTATGTTAAAACTTAATTTTTTAAATGTCAAAATTGACATTTGTTAACCAAAAATTTTAAGGTTAGAAAAGGTAAAAATTTGATTTTTTAATGAAATTTTTTTACCAATTTGATTATTTTAAACTAATTTATTTAAAAATTACTTATTAAATAAAAAGTAAATGTTTAATATGAAATAAAAGCGTTTCGATTGATTAGTTATTCCGGTTTGATTGAAATTTAGTCATCGGAAGAGGTAAAAATTGGATTTTTTAATGAAATTTTTTCATCCGATTGATTATTTTCAAGTAATTTATTTAAAAATGATTTATTTAATAAAAAGTAAATGTTTAATATGAAATAAAAGCGTTTTGATTGATTAGTTATTCCGGTTTGATTGAAATTTAGTCATCGGAAAAGGTAAAAATTGGATTTTTTAATGAAATTTTTTCATCCGTTTGATTATTTTCAAGTAATTTATTTAAAAATGATTTATTTAATAAAAAGTAAATGTTTAATATAAAATAAAAGCGTTTCGATTGATTAGTTATTCCGGTTTGATTGAAATTTAGTCATCGGAAAAGGTAAAAATTGGATTTTTTAATGAAATTTTTTCATCCGATTGATTATTTTCAAGTAATTTATTTAAAAATGATTTATTTAATAAAAAGTAAATGTTTAATATAAAATAAAAGCGTTTCGATTGATTAGTTATTCCGGTTTGATTGAAATTTAGTCATCGGAAAAGGTAAAAATTGGATTTTTTAATGAAATTTTTTCATCCGTTTGATTATTTTCAAGTAATTTATTCAAAAATGATTTATTTAATAAAAAGTAAGTGTTTAATATGAAATAAAAGCGTTTCGATTGATTAGTTATTCCGGTTTGATTGAAATTTAGTCATCGGAAAAGGTAAAAATTGGATTTTTTAATGAAATTTTTTCATCCGTTTGATTATTTTCAAGTAATTTATTTAAAAATGATTTATTTAATGAAAAGTAAATGTTTAATATGAAATAAAAGCGTTTCGATTGATTAGTTATTCCGGTTTGATTGAAATTTAGTCATCGGAAAAGGTAAAAGTTGGATTTTTTAATGAAATTTTTTCATCCGATTGATTATTTTCAAGTAATTTATTTAAAAATGATTTATTTATTAAAAAGTAAATGTTTAATATGAAATAAAAGCGTTTCGATTGATTAGTTATTCCGGTTTGATTGAAATTTAGTCATCGGAAAAGGTAAAAATTGGATTTTTTAATGAAATTTTTTCATCCGTTTGATTATTTTCAAGTAATTTATTTAAAAATGATTTATTTAATGAAAAGTAAATGTTTAATATGAAATAAAAGCGTTTCGATTGATTAGTTATTCCGGTTTGATTGAAATTTAGTCATCGGAAGAGGTAAAAATTGGATTTTTTAATGAAATTTTTTCATCCGATTGATTATTTTCAAGTAATTTATTCAAAAATGATTTATTTAATAAAAAGTAAATGTTTAATATGAAATAAAAGCGTTTCGATTGATTAGTTATTCCAGTTTGATTGAAATTTAGTCAACGGAAGAGGTAAAAATTGGATTTTTTAATGAAATTTTTTCATCCGATTGATTATTTTCAAGTAGTTTATTTAAAAATGATTTATTTAATAAAAAGTAAATGTTTAATATGAAATAAAAGCGTTTCGATTGATTAGTTATTCCGGTTTGATTGAAATTTAGTCATCGGAAAAGGTAAAAATTGGATTTTTTAATGAAATTTTTTCATCCGATTGATTATTTTCAAGTAATTTATTTAAAAATGATTTATTTAATAAGAAGTAAATGTTTAATATAAAATAAAAGCGTTTCGATTGATTAGTTATTCCGGTTCGATTGAAATTTAGTCATCGGAAAAGGTAAAAATTGGATTTTTTAATGAAATTTTTTCATCCGATTGATTATTTTCAAGTAATTTATTTGAAAATGATTTATTTAATAAAAAGTAAATGTTTAATATGAAATAAAAGCGTTTTGATTGATTAGTTATTCCGGTTTGATTGAAATTTAGTCATCGGAAGAGGTAAAAATTGGATTTTTTAATGAAATTTTTTCATCCGATTGATTATTTTCAAGTAATTTATTTGAAAATGATTTATTTAATAAAAAGTAAATGTTTAATATAAAATAAAAGCGTTTTGATTGATTAGTTATTCCGGTTTGATTGAAATTTAGTCATCGGAAGAGGTAAAAATTGGATTTTTTAATGAAATTTTTTTACCGATTTGATTTTTTTAAAGTAATTTTATTGAAAATTATTTTTTAAACGTTTAGGTTTGTCCGATGTACCTGGAGAAGCTATGGTAAAGTCCTATTGTCCAAAATGTATGGATGTATACACACCAAAGTCCTCTCGTCATCATCACACAGATGGGGCATACTTCGGAACCGGTTTTCCACATATGCTGTTCATGGTGCACCCTGAATATAGACCGAAACGTGCAACAAATCAGTTTGTACCACGGTAAGTTGCATTTTAAACATTAATTCCTTTTTTACTTCCTTAATTTTCTTTTAAATTTATTTTTTATCTTTATTTTAGATTATTTGGATTTAAAATTCACCCGTTAGCATATCAATTACAACAACAGGCAGCGTCCACGTTCAAAGCACCCCTCCGAACGCTAAACTACAACAACGGAAAGCGTTAAGTTTACGTCTCGTACCCCCATTTTCCCATTTCCCTCCTCTTCCCCCCTCAGATAAAAAAAAATAATACATTTCTTGTTCGATATTGGTGAAATAAAACGTAAAAAAAAAAATACTTTAGTTAATTTATCGTTTATTATATTATTGTTAGCCGTACGTTGTAACGCGAAGGTAAGATTTTACCCTCTTTTACTGTATAATAATTTAATTCTTTTCGTTGGTTTATAATAAGCGGTTTGAAAAACTGCTTCCGGTTTTAAAAAACCGCTTACGGTTTTAAAAAACCGCTTCCGGTTTTAAAAAACTGCTTTCAGTTTTAAAAAACCGCTTCCGGTTTTAAAAAACCTCTTCTGGTTTTAAGAAACCGAAAGTTCCGGCGCGTACGCACGCAATTCCGATACTTCGAATGGAAAGGCGTCTCTAGTGTATTTACAAAATGTTTATTTTCGATTAAATACAGTTAGTAGAAAAGTTTTTGTATTTATTTTATTTGTCTGGTTTTTGATATTGGTTTTGTTGTTCTAATAGTTGAAGTAAAGGGGCGTGCGAGGGTCCGGAGAATAAGGAATGATGTTGCGCTGGTCTGTTTTGTGACATATCTTGAGTTCGGAGGTGCGGTAGAGGTGTCGGATTCCAGTTTGGGTCGAATAGTGAGTAGCCTGGTGCGTTGGGTGGTTGTTGGGTTTCGTTAGGCTTTTGCATCTAAAATTATAAAGAAAAAAAAATTGCTAGGTTAGGTCAAAAAACATTGATATCTTTGAAAATTTTTTTAAATTTTTTAATAAAAATTAGGAAAAATTTGATTAGTTAAATAGAAACTAAACATTTTAATTTACATTTTCCCAAAATTATTTTTAAAAATTCTCATAAATAAATTTTAGACGATTTTTTAAACTTGGTTAAAAATTTTTTAATAAAACTTAGAAAAAATTTGATTAGTTAAATAGAAACTAAACATTTTAACTTACATTTTCCCAAAATTATTTTTAAAAATTCTCATAAATAAATTTTAGACGATTTTTTAAACTTGGTGAAAAATTTGCTAAGTTAGGTTAAAAAACATGAATGTCTTTGAAAAATTTTTTAAATTTTTTAATAAAAATTAGGAAAAATTTGATTAGTTAAATAGAAACTAGACATTTTAATTTACATTTTCCTAAAATTATTTTTAAAAATTTTCATAAATAAATTTTAGGGGATTTTTTAAACTTGGTTAAAAATTTGTTAGGTTATAAAACATGAATGTCTTTAAAAATTTTTTTTAATTTTTTGGTAAAAATTAGAAGAAAACAATCTTTTTTAATTAAACCTAGAATGATTTAAGTTTCATTCTGAAAAAAATCAAATCAAAATCTTTAAAAATGAATTTTTAATGAATTTTTAAAGTTGATCGATTTTCTTAAGTTAAGTTAAAAAATGTAAAAATTTTTTTACCAACTTTGAAAATTTTTTTAATTTTTTTGACAACATTTAGAATAAAACAGTCTTTTTTATATAAAACTAGAATGTTTTAAGTATCATTTAGAAAAAAAATCAGGTCAAAATCTTTAAAATTCGATTTTTTATGAATTAAAAAAAAAAAATTAATTTTCTAACCTAAAAATTTTTTACCAACTTTGAAAATTTTTTTAATTTTTTTGGTAAAATTTAGAATAAAACGGTCGTTTTAGATTAAAACTAAAATGTTTTAAGTTTCATTTAGAAAAAAAATCAGGTCAAAATCTATAAAATTCGATTTTTTATGAATTTTTTAACGATCAAAAACTTTTAACCCAAAAAATTTTTTTACCAACTTTGAAAAATTTTTAAATTTTTTTGACAACACTTGGAATAAAACGGTCTTTTTTATATAAAACTAGAATGTTACAAGTTTCATTTAGAGAAAAAATCAAATCAAAATCTTTAAAAATGAATTATTGATGAATTTTTAAAATTAATCGATTTTTTAAAGTTAGGTTAGAAGTGTCAAAATTTTTTTACCAACTTTGAAAATTTTTTTTAATTTTTTGGTAAATATTAGAATAAAACGATCTTTTTTAATTAAAACTGGAATGTTTTTAGTTTCATTTAGAAAAAAATCAGGTCAAAATGTTGAAAATTCGATTTATTATGAATTTTTAAAAAATGATTGATTTTTTTTATGATCAAAAAATTTTAACCTAAAAAAATTTTTTTACCAACTTTGAAAATTTTTTGGTAAAAATTAGGAAAAATCTAATTAGTTAAATAGAAACTAGACATTTTAATTTACATTTTCCCAAAATTATTTTTAAAAATATTTATAAATAAATTTTAAGGGATTTTTTAAACTTGGTTAAAAATTTGCTAATTTAGGTTAAAAAACATGAATGTCTTTGAAATTTTTTTAAAATTTTTTGGTAAAAATTAGAAGAAAACAATCTTTCTTAATTAAAACTAGAATAATTTAAGTTTCATTTAGAAAAAAATCAAATCAAAATCTTTAAGAATGAATTTTTGATGAATTTTTAAAGTTGGTTGATTTTCTTAAGTTAGGTTAAAAAATGTAAAAATTTTTTACTAACTTTGAAAATTTTTTTAATTTTTTTGATAAAATTTAGAATAAAACGGTATTTTTTAATTAAAAATACAATCTTTTATCTTTCATTTAAATCAAAGATCAAGTCTCTATTTTCATAAATAAAGTCTGGGCGATTTTTTAAAGTTGATCAAATTTTTTTTAGGTTAGTTAATTGTCAAGAATTTTTCACCAACTTTGAAAATTTTTTTAATTTTTTTGGTAAAATTTAGAATAAAAGGATCTCTTTAAATTAAAACTAGAATGTTTTAAGTTTCATTTAGAAAAAGAATCAAATCAAAATCTTTAAAAATGAATTTTTGATGAATTTTTAAAAAAATATTGATTTTCTAACCTAAAAAATTTTTTACCAACTTTGAAAATTTTTTTAATTTTTTTGGTAAAATTTAGAATAAAACGGTCGTTTTAGATTAAAACTAAAATGTTTTAAGTTTCATTTAGAAAAAAATTCAAATCAAAATCTTTAAAATTCGATTTATTATGAATTTTTAAAAAATGATTGATTTTTTATGATTAAAAAATTTTAACCTAAAAAAATTTTTTTACCAACTTTAAAAATTTTTTTAAATTTTTTGTAAAAATTAGGAAAAATCTAATTAGTTAAATAGAAACTAGACATTTTAATTTACATTTTCCCAAAATTATTTTTAAAAATTTTCATAAATAAATTTTAGACGATTTTTTAAACTTGGTGAAAAATTTGCTAAGTTAGGTTAAAAAACATGAATGTCTTTGAAAATTTTTTTAAATTTTTTAGTAAAAATTAGAACAAAACGGTATTTTTTAATTAAAGCTAGAATGTTTTTAGTTTCATTTAGAAAAAAAATCAAATCAAAATCTTTAAAAATGAATTTTTGATGAATTTTTAAAGTTGATCGATTTTTTAAAATTAGGTTAAAAAATGTCAAAAAATTTTTACTACCGTGCGTTCAGAAATGATTGTAGATCGTTTGAATTTGGCGCGCTCGTAATTTAGTGATTTTAGATGGTCAATATTGTTACCTGTGAATTACCTACGTCGTATCTTGCATATCAGTGGCGTAGCCGGATTTATTCATGATGTATCCTTTTCAGTATTAAGTGTATATGCACATATACTCATAATTATTGGAGATCGGATATCAATTGCAATGGCATTGGTCAATAAATTCAATAAAATACCTTTGTCTTACGGTTTTTTGACAATTTATGATAGCTTTCAATATGTTCCATGACACGCCTATTAGATATGATTAACATTATTGTATTTATACCAACCTTAAAAATTAATCTATAGCGCGCCAAATTCAAACGATCTACAATCATTTCTGAACGCACGGTAACTGAAAATTTTTTTAATTTTTTTGACCACACTTACAATCTTTTTTATATAGAACTAGAATGTTTTAAGTTTCATTTAGAAAAAAAATCAAATCAAAATATTTAAAAATCGATTTTTTATGAATTTAAAAAAGAATGATTAATTTTCTAACCTAAAAATTTTTTTACCAACTTTGAAAATTTTTTTAATTTTTTTGACAACATTTAGAATAAAACGGTCTTTTTTAAATAAAACCAGAATGTTTTAAGTTTCATTTAGAAAAAAAATCAAATTAAAATGAAAAAAATAAAGTCTACGATTTTTTAAAATTGGTCAAAATTTTCATCACCAAATTTGACGATTTTAGCAAATTTTAGATAAAATTTTACAATTTTAATCTAAATAAAGTTATATTTCAATGAAATTTGAGTACCTTTATCGAAATTTGGTGAAATTTCAAACGAAATTCGATAACTTAAGGACATTTTAGATGAAATTAGACGAAATTCAAAATACAAAAAACAAATTCATACAAAATTAGGCGAAATTTTAGAAGAAATATGACGATTTTAAGAAATTTCAGATGAATTTTCATAATTTTAATCTAAATAAAATTATTTTTCAATGAAATTCGACAATTTTAGACGAAATTTGAATTTTGAAAATTTTGGTCGAAATTTTACAATTTCAAACTAAATTAAGTTATCTTTCAATGAAATTTGAAAAAATTTAAATGAAATTAAACGAAATTCAACAATTTTAGATAATTTTACACTAAATTTCGCGAAATTTTAGAAAAAAATCGGATTTTAAAAAATTTTAGATGAAATTGTACAATTTTAAGATAAATAAAGTTTTTTTAAATGAAATTCGACAATTTTAAACGAAATTTCATGAAATTTCAAACGAAATTCGAAAATTTTAAGAAGTTTGAGATAAAATTTCACATTTTTTAGCTAAATTAAGTTATTTTTCAATGAAATTCAACAAATTTAAGCGAAATTTCGTGAAATTTTAGATGAAATTTGACGAATTTTGAAAATTTTGGTTTAGATTTCACAATTTCTAAAATTAAGTTTTATTTTAATGAAATTCGAAAAAATTTTGATTAAATTTCGTGAAATTTTAAATAAAATTCGATAACTTTAGAAAATTTCAGAAGAAATTCAACGATTTTAGATGAAATTTCACAATTTTAAGACAAATAAAGTTATTTTTCAATGAAATTCGACAATTTTAAACGGAATTTCATGAATTTTCAAACGAAATTGGACGAATTTTGAAAATTTTGGTTTAGATTTCACAATTTCTAAAATTAAGTTATTTTTTAATGAAATTCGAAAAAATTTTGATGAAATTAAACGAAATTCCACAATTTTGTTCCAAATTTCGTGAAATTTTGGAAAAAAATCCATGATTTAAAAAATTTTAAGTGAAATATTACAATTTTAGACTAAATTAAGTCATTTTTTAACAATTTTAATCTAAATTAAGTTACATTAACTTTAATTCTTAAATAATTTTCCATTTTTTTCATCTTTTTTTAGGTTATAAAAAATTTTAGTCAACTTTGTGAATTTTTTTAATTTTTTTGACAACATTTAGAATAAAACGGTCTTTTTTATATAAAACTAAAATGTTTTAAGTTTCATTTAGAAAAAAAATCAAATCGAAATCTTGAAAAATCGATTTTTGGCGAATTTTTAAAGTTTGTTTTTTTAAAGCTAAAAGTGTCAAAAATTTTTACCAATTTTGAAATTTTTTTAAATTTTTTTGGTAAAATTTAGAACAAAACGATCTTTTTAGATTAAAACTAAAATGTTTTAAGAAAAAAAATTAGATCAAAATCTTTAAAATTCAATTTTTTATAAATTTTTCTAAAAAATTATTGATTTCCTAACCTAAAAAATTTTTTACCAACTTTCAAAATTTTTTTAATTTTTTTGGTAAAATTTAGAACAAAACGGTATTTTTAAATTAAAACTAGAATGTTTTTAGTTTCATTTAGAAAAAAAATCAGGTCAAAATCTATAAAATTCGATTTTTTATAAATTTTTTAAAAATGAATTTTTTTAACGATCAAAAATTTTTAACCTAAAAAATTTTTTACGAACTTTGAAAATTTTTTTAAATTTTTTGACAACATTTGAAAGAAAACGGTCTTTTTTAAATAAAACTAGAATGCTTTAAGTTTCATTTAGAAAAAAAATTAGATCAAAATCCATAAAATTCGATTTTTTATGAATTTTTTAAAAATGAATTTTTTTAACGATTAGAAATTTTTAACCTAAAAATTTTTTTACCAACTTTAAAAATTTTTTTAATTTTTTTGACAACACTTAGAAGAAAACAGTCTTTTTAAATTAAAACTAGAATATTTTAAGTTTCATTTAGAAAAAAAATCAAATCAAAATCTTTAAAAATCGATTTTTTATGAATTTTTTAAAAATAATTGATTTTTTTAACGATTAGAAATTTTTAACCTAAAAATTTTTTACCAACTTTGAAAATTTTTTTAATTTTTTTGACAATACTTAGAATAAAACAGTCTTTTTAAATTAAAACTAGAATGATTTAAGTTTCATTTAGAAAAAAATCAAATCAAAATATTTAAAAATCGATTTTTTATGAATTTTTTAAAAATGAATTTTTTTAACGACAAAAATTTTTAACCTAAAAAATTTTTTTACCAACTTTAAAAATTTTTTTAATTTTTTTGACAACACTTAGAATAAAACAGTCTTTTTAAATTAAAACTAGAATGTTTTAACTTTTATTTAGAAAAAAATCAAATCAAAATTTTTAAAAATGAATTTTTGATGAATTTTTAAAATTGATCGATTTTTTTTTTAAGTTAGGTTAAAAAACATCAACAAATTTTTACCAAATTTCCACTTTGTGGCGGCCCCAAACTATGTTTCGCCTCATTTAACATCGCCTGTCTCATCGACATCCCCTGTCCAGGTGGATACCCCATAATAGGCGGATTCCTCCCCCCGTTCCAACCCCCAAACATCCCCCCAGTTTGATTATACTCCATCCGGTTGATTCCTGTATTCTGTTGAAAATACGGAGGCACATTTCCATACTTCTCCCTTTGAAACTCCTTCGGCGGGGGTTGAGGTTGATTCCCCCACCAATTTTGCCCTTGTGGTAATCCACGTTCCTCCCCAACCCAATTTCTAAACCCTGAATTATGCACATTTTGATACATCGGAACATTTTGAACCATCGGGGGAGCCCTCATCATATTCGTCTGTTCAATTTGACTCCTCATGACATTTTGTTCAATTTGAGGTCTCATATTCTGTTCAATTTGAGACCTCATCATATTTGTTTGTTCAATTTGAGGTCTCATTATATTCTGTTCAATTTGCTGCGGAGGATAATTAACCGGAGGTTTGGGAATTGAATAATTCTTATTTTGCATTGACGGTGGAAGAGGAAAATTTATATTCGGAGGTATTTTATTCAAATTATTTTCCCCTTGTTTCAAATTCTTTTGTAAATTTGAAAAATAATCATTATTAACTACTTTATTCACATTGAAAAAATCCTGATGAAGATTACTGCTTAAACCCGGATGATTTTGATTAAACGTTTGCGTCCTGTACGATTGATTTACATTATTAGTATTTTGAATGGGTAAATTTTTAATCTGTTTGGGTTTTTCTTCCTCTTTTTCATCAGTTGTTAAATCTTTAGTTTCTTCGCTAAACTTAACCTGTTTATTCTCCTCGATTTTCTTAAAAATCGATTGTAAAGCTACGTTTTGCTTAACTCTTTTTAATTTCGAATCCGACCAATTTTTCAAACCACTTTGACTTTGTTCACTTTGTTGTTCTCTTTCTTCTCTGGAACGTTCTAAAGATCCTTGAGGTTTTAAAATCCCCGTTCGTTTCTCTTTTACTTTCTTAATCTCATTAATTTGAGTCTCAACCACATTTACAGACTTCATTAGTTCTAATAATTGGTCGGTTGGATCTGGTTGAATGCAACCGGGTTTAAAAACTAACTTGTCGTCTTGTTTATCACTTAAAAAAAATATATATATTAAAAAAAAGTTTAATTTATATTTAAAAAAGTTTAATTTTAGTAAAAAAATGTTTGATTTTAGTAAAAAAATTAATTTTAGTAAAAAAATGTTTGATTTTAGTAAAAAAATGTTTGATTTTAGTAAAAAAAAATGAATTTTAGTAAAAAAATGTTTAATTTTAGCAAAAAAAATTTTAATTTCAGCAAAAAAAAATTTAATTTTAACAAAAAAAAAATAATTTTAGCAGAAAAAAATTAAAATTTTTAATATAATAAAGTTGTAAATGAACTTTGTAAATTGTTTATAGATTTAAAATGTCACTTTTGACGTTTAAAGACTAAAATTCTGCTTGAAAATGTCAATTTTGACGTTTAAACTTCAATTTTCACATTTAAAATGTCAATTTTGACGTTTAAGCTTCAATTTTGACGTTTAAAATGTCACTTTTGACGTTTAAAGATCAAAACTGTTTCAAAATTTCATTTTTGACGTTTAAATATTTAAATTCGTTTTGAAAATGTCAATTTTGACGTTTTAAATGACAATTCTTAACTAAAACTGTCAAATTCTAACTAGATCTGTCAATTTTAACATCTTAAATGTCAATTTTTACCGAAAACTGTCAATTTTGATATTTTGAATGTCAAATTTTACTGTAAACTGTCAAATTTGACGTTTTAAATGACAATTCCTAACTAAAACTGTCAAATTTTAACTAGAATTGTTAATTTTGACGTTTTAAATGACAGTTCATAAGTAAAGCTGTCAAATTTTAACTAGAACTGTCAATTTTGACATTTTAAATGTTAATTTTTATTAAAGATTGTCAATTTTGATACTTTAGATGTCAAATTTTTACTGTAAACTGTCTAATTTGACGTTTTAAAAGACAGTTCTTAACTAAAATTGTGAAATTTTAACTAGAACTGTCAATTTTGACATTTTAAATGTTAATTTTTACCGAAAAATGTCAATTTTGATACTTTAGATGTTAATTTCTACTAAAAACTATCAATTTTGCTGTTTTAAACGACAATTCTTAATTAAAACTGTCAATTTTTAACTAGAACTGTCAATTCTGACATTTTAAATGTCAATTTTTACCGAAAACTGTCAATTTTGATATTTTGATAGTTCTTAGTTAAAACTGTTAAATTTTAACTAGATCTGTCAATTTTGACATTTTAGGTGTCAAATTTTTACTGTAAACTGTCAATTTTGACGTTTTAATCGACAATTCTTAACTAAAACTGTCAAATTTTAACTAGAACTGTCAATTATGACGTTTTAAATGACAGCTCTTAACTAAAAATGTCAAATTTTAACTAGATCTGCCAATTTTGACATTTTAAATGTCAATTTTGACATTTTAAATGTCAATTTTTACCGAAAACTCTCAATTTTGATACTTTAGATGTCATTTTTTACTGAAAACTGTCAATTTTGACGTCTTAAAAAACAATTTTTAACCAAAACTGTCAAATTTTAACTAGAACTGTCAATTTTGACATTTTAAATGTCAATTTTTACCGAAAACTGTCAATTTTGATATTTTAAATGTCAATTTTTTACTGTAAACTATCAAGTTTGACGTTTTAAACATCAGTTTATGCCGAAAACGGTCAATTTTGACGTTTTAAACGACAATTCTTAACTAAAACTGTCAATTTTTAACTAGAACCGTTAATTTTGACTTTTTAAATGACAGTTCTTAACTAAAACTGTCAAATTTTAACTAGATCTGTCAATTTTTACCGAAAACTGTCAATTTTGATATTTTAAATGTCAAATTTTTACTGTCAACTGTCAGTTTTTACGTTTAAACGTCAACTTTTCAGGTTTAAATGTAAATCTTTACATTTAAATTTAACTTTTTTAGTTTTAAATGTCAACTTTGACGTTTTAAATATTTATTTTAATGTCCAAGTGTGAATTTTGATGTTTTGAAAGTCAGTTTTTACGTTTAAAGATCAAAATTCTGTTTGAAAAATTTTAGTTTTGACATTTAAATGTTATTTACTGGTTAGAAAAAAAATGTTATGTTAGTTAAAAAAAAATAATATTTACCAAATAATTAGATGCTGATTTGAATCATTTTTCGTTAAAAACAATCCAAAATTAACCAATCTTTGTATTCTGATAAATTTCTCATCGGATTGTTGAGCGTCAAGTTTAAAATTTAAACTTTTAAATACTTCTCCTAAAGGTAAAAAGCCTTGTAGTTCTTTATCTTCAAAAAGAGGGATTTCTTTAACTAAAAATTAAGAATTTAAAACTCATTTTATAAATTAAAATATATAAACCGTCTCCAAAACGCTTGTACAAAGTAAAACCTTAAATTTCTTGGCTCGAAATAGATCGATTTAACACGTTGAGCGCCACCAAAGCCACCGGTGGGTGACAGAGTATAAAATCAGCGCGCGTAGCCTGACCGAGACTTCCTTAACAGGTTAACAGTCCAAGTTAGAGAATGAGAAACGTTACACATGCCCAGTCTTGTTTTCATTTTGAAAATTGTGTCAAAAAAGAGCCCACATATGGGCTGTGGACTGGTAGTACTTTCCGTTTACAGCCCATATATAGGCTGTGGACTGTTAACCTGTTATTAATTAACCAAAGACCTCGTTTCACTATACAGTTCATAATCGATAGATATTCGTCAAAGAGAACATTGAAAAATAAACCTCAAATAAATAAAAGTAAATTAGTGGTAATAGAAAGACGCTTATTGGTTGTTATTATTAAAGATTTTTTCAAGTAATTTAAGAAAAACTCAAAAAAAATTTTTTCTCTAGCGGCGAAACGAAGCAACTTTAGACATTTAACTTAAATCGATCTGTTTCAAGCCAAAGAATCTGAAATCTTACGTTGTACACATATTTGGAGACACCTGTATAAAAACATTTTTATATTACATGATTCATAATTGAAGTCTTTTAAATGTTCTTGAACGTCATTTAAAAGTTTACAAAATCCGGGCCAAATTTGTAATCTGCTCGTAAAGACTGGTTCGTTTAACACTTTCGGGTCTTTTTCAATCCAACAACAGATTAATCTAACTAAAAATATAAAAATTCAATTAAATTTTATATAAAATTATTGATAAAAAATGTGGAGAAAACACGCAAAAACAGAAAAATCGGTTTTAGGTTAGAATTTATTTTCTGTGTTAACCTTAAAATTTTTCACCAAGTTTAAAAAATTCCTCTGGATTTATTTATAAAAATGAAGAAAAATCCAGTTGAGAAATGATAAATTGAAATATCTATTTATTGTTAAAATGAATAGAATTATTCCAACTTTTACCAAAAAATTTAAAAAAAAATTTCAAAAACACTTTAAAATTTTTACCAACTTTAAAAAATCCCTCTGGATTTATTTATGAAAATGAAGAAAAATCCAGTTGAGAAAAGATAAATTAAAGTGTCTATTTGTTATTAAAATCAATAGAATTATTCCAACTTTTATCAAAAAATTTAAAAAAATTTTCAAAAACACTTTAAAATTTTTACCGAACTTTAAAATTTTTCACCAACTTTAAAAAATCCCTCTGGATTTATTTATGAAAATGAAGAAAAATCCAGTTGAGTAAAGGTGAATTGAAATGTCTATTTATTATTAAAATCAATAGAATTATTCCAACTTTTATCAAAAATTAAAAAAAATTTTCAAAGACACCTCGAAATTTTTACCAAACTTAACCTTAAAATTTTTCACCAACTTTAAAAAATCCCTCTGGATTTATTTATGAAAATGAAGAAAAATCCGGTTGAGAAAAGGTAAATTGAAATCTCTATTTATTATTAAAATCAATAGAATTATTCCAACTTTTATCAAAAAATTTAAAAAAATTTTCAAAGACACCTCGGAATTTTTACCAAACTTAACCTTAAAATTTTTCACCAACTTTAAAAAATCCCTCTGGATTTATTTATGAAAATGAAGAAAAATCCAGTTGAGAAAAGGTAAATTGAAATCTCTATTTATTATTAAAATCAATAGAATTATTCCAACTTTTACCAAAAAATTTAAAAAAATTTTCAAAGACACCTCGGAATTTTTACCAAACTTAACCTTAAAATTTTTTACCAACTTTAAAAAATCCCTCTGGATTTATTTATGAAAATGAAGAAAAATCCAGTTGAGAAAAGATAAATTAAAGTGTCTATTTATTATTAAAATCAATAGAATTATTCCAACTTTTACCAAAAAATTTAAAAAAATCTTCAAAGACACCTTGGAATTTTTACCGAACCTAGAAAATTTTTTGCCAACTTTAAATATTTTTTTAATTTTTTTGGTAAAATTTAGAACACAACCGCATTTTAAATTAAAACTAGAATATTTTTAGTTTCATTTAGAAAAAAATTAGGTCAAAATATTGAAAATTCGATTATTTATGATTTTCTTTAAAAACGATTGATTTTTTAATGAACAAAAATTTTTAACCTAAAAAATTTTTTTACCAACTTTGAAAATTTTTTTAATTTTTTTGGTAAAATTTAAAACAGAACCGCATTTTTAAATTAAAACTAGAATATTTTTAGTTCCATTTAGAAAAAAAATCAGGTCAAAATATTGAAAATCCGATTTTTTAAGAATTTTTAAAAAATGATTGATTTTTTTAATGAACAAAAATTTTTAACCTAAAAAATTTTTTTACCAACTTTGAAAATTTTTTTAATTTTTTTGGTAAAATTTAAAACAGAACCGCATTTTTAAATTAAAACTAGAATATTTTTAGTTTCATTTAGAAAAAAAATCAGGTCAAAATATTGAAAATCCGATTTTTTATGAATTTTTAAAAAATGATTGATTTTTTTAACGATCAAAAATTTTTAACCTAAAAAATTTTTTTACCAACTTTGAAAATTTTTTTAATTTTTTTGGTAAAATTTAGAACAAAACGACATTTTTAAATTAAAACTAGAATGTTTTTAGTTTCATTTAGAAAAAAAATCAGGTCAAAATAGTGAAAATTCGATTTTTTATGAATTTTTAAAGAATGATTGATTTTTTTTAATGAACAAAAATTTTTAACCTAAAAAATCTTTTACCAACTTTGAAAATTTTTTTAATTTTTTTGATAAAATCTAGAACAAAACCGCATTTTAAATTAAAACTAGAATGCTTTTAGTTTCATTTAGAAAAAAAATCAGGTCAAAATATTGAAAATTCGATTTTTTATGAATTTTTAAAAAATGATTGATTTTTTTAATGAACAAAAATTTTTAACCTAAAAATTTTTTTGCCAACTTTGAAAATTTTTTTAATTTTTTTGGTAAAATTTAAAACAGAACCGCATTTTTAAATTAAAACTAGAATATTTTTAGTTTCATTTAGAAAAAAAATCAGGTCAAAATATTGAAAATCCGATTTTTTATGAATTTTTAAAAAATGATTGATTTTTTAATGAACAAAAATTTTTAACCTAAAAAATTTTTTTACCAACTTTGAAAATTTTTTTTAAATTTTTTGGTAAAATCTAGAACAAAACCGCATTTTTAAATTAAAACTAGAATGTTTTTAGTTTCATTTAGAAAACAAATCAGATCAAAATCTTTAAAATTCGATTTTTTATGAATTTTTTAAAAGTGATTGATTTTTTAATGAACAAAAATTTTTAACCGAAAAAATTTTTTTACCAACTTTGAAAATTTTTTTAATTTTTTTGGTAAAATTTAGAACAAAACGGCATTTTTAAATTAAAACTAGAATATTTTTAGTTTCATTTAGAAAAAAAATCAGGTCAAAATATTGAAAATCCGATTTTTTATGAATTTTTAAAAAATGATTGATTTTTTTAACGATCAAAAATTTTTAACCTAAAAAATTTTTTTACCAACTTTGAAAATTTTTTTAATTTTTTTGGTAAAATTTAAAACAGAACCGCATTTTTAAATTAAAACTAGAATATTTTTAGTTTCATTTAGAAAAAAAATCAGGTTAAAATATTAAAAATCCGATTTTTTATGAATTTTTAAAAAATGATTGATTTTTTTAACGATCAAAAATTTTTAACCTAAAAAACTTTTTATCAACTTTGAAAATTTTTTTAATTTTTTTGGTAAAATTTAGAACAAAACGGCATTTTTAAATTAAAACTAGAATGTTTTTAGTTTCATTTAGAAAAAAAATCACGTTAAAATATTGAAAATTCGATTTTTTATGAATTTTTTTAAAAATGATTGATTTTTTAATGAACAAAAATTTTTAACCTAAAAAATTTTTTGCCAACTTTGAAAATTCTTTTAATTTTTTTGGTAAAATTTAAAACAAAACGCCATTTTTAAATTAAAACTAGAATGTTTTAAGTTTCATTTAGAAAAAAAATCAAATCAAAATTTAAAAAAATAAAGTCTCTACGATTTTTTAAAATTGGTCAAAATTTTCATCACCAAATTTGACGATTTTAGCAAATTTTAGATAAAATTTTACAATTTTAATCTAAATAAAGTTATATTTCAATAAAATTTGAGTACTTTTATCGAAATTTGGTGAAATTTCAGACGAAATTCGATAACTTAAGGAAATTTTAGATGAAATTAGACGAAATTCAATCATTTTAGGCAATTTCATACAAAATTAGGCGAAATTTTTGAAGAAATTTGACGATTTTAAGAAATTTTAGATGAAATTTCACAATTTTAATCTAAATAAAGTTATTTTTCAATGAAATTCGATAATTTTAGACGAAATTTAGTGAAATTTTAAACGAAATTGGACGAATTTTGAAAATTTTGGTCGAAATTTTACAATTTCAAGCTAAATTAAGTTATCTTTCAATGAAATTCGAAAAAGTTTAAATGAAATTAAACGAAATTCAACAATTTTAGATAATTTTACACCAAATTTCGTGAAATTTTGGAAGAAAATCGGATTTTAAAAAAATTTTAGATGAAATTGTACAATTTTAAGATAAATAAAGTTTTTTTTTAATGAAATTCGACAATTTTAAACGAAATTTCATAAAATTTCACACGAAATACGAAAATTTTAAGAAATTTGAGATAAAATTTCACAATTTTTAGCTAAATTAAGTTATTTTTCAATGAAATTCAACAAATTTAAGCGAAATTTCGCAGAATTTTAGATGAAATTGGACGAATTTTAAAAATTTTGGTTTAAATTTCACAATTTCTAAAATTAAGTTTTATTTTAATGAAATTCGAAAAAAATTTGATGAAATTTCGTGAAATTTTAAATAAAATTCGATAACTTTAAAAAATTTCAGAAGAAATTCAACGATTTTAGATGAAATTTCACAATTTTAAGACAAATAAAGTTATTTTTCAATGAAATTCGACAATTTTAGACGGAATTTCGTGAAATTTCAAACGAAATTGGACGATTTTTGAAGATTTTGGTTTAAATTTCACAATTTCTAAAATTAAGTTATTTTTTAATGAAATTCGAAAAAATTTTGATGAAATTAAACGAAATTCCACAATTTTGTACCAAATTTCGTGAAATTTTGGAAAAAAATCCATGATTTTAAAAAATTTTAAGTGAAATATTACAATTTTAGACTAAATTAAGTCATTTTTTAACAATTTTAATCTAAATTAAGTTACATTAACTTTAATTCTTAAATAATTTTCCATTTTTTTCATCTTTTTTAGGTTATAAAAAATTTTAGTCAACTTTGTGAATTTTTTTAATTTTTTTGACAACACTTGGAATAAAACGGTCTTTTTTAATTAAATCTAGAATGTTTTAAGTTTCATTTAGAAAAAAAATCAGATCAAAATCTTCAAAATTCAATTTTTCACGAATTTTTAAAAAATTATTGACTTTCTAACCTAAAAAATTTTTTAAGACTAAAAAAATTCAATTTTTTTCTCTATTTGCATGTTTACTCCACAAAAATCAACTCATTTATTTACTTGCTGACAACGCGTAATACTCCAACAAACTCTCATCATTCTTCAACGTATAAACAGGCAACAAAAAAGCACTCAACGATCCCGCAATTAAATCCAAAACCAACTCCCTCACTTTAACCTCATCTTCCGTCAACTCACTACTTTTTAAATTAACCCCAATTATCTTCCACAAAGCATACATATTAATAACCGTCATCTTAATTAATTTATCCGACGTAAAACTTTGCGTGGCCACTAAAGCCGTTAAGGTCGCATTAATACTTTTAACACCTATCTCGGCTTGTTTTAAATCCGTCGCACTGTTTAATAATCCGTGAGTGTGTAAAAAGGTCCTTATTAATTTATTGAGAGACATTTTCGTTTGAATTTCTGTGAGAGGTCTGTAAAAAAATGAACATTTTAGATATATTAGATATTTTAGAATTGTTTATATGAAAGTAGTTGATTGAATTTACTCGTCTTTATCCATAGCCGATGATAAAGTCGTTGATAAATTAGTCGAAGAAACTGGAAATGGGTTTTTAACTGCAATCGCTCGAACGTAATGGAAAACCGTTGATAATCGATCACCTTGGCTCGCTTCTAGCAGTGCTAATTGATTGTACGGTTGTCCGCTTGTCGGTGAAACGAGAATTGCTTGTCTAAAATTGTAAATATTTTAAAAATACAAATTTAATTTAAACATAACCTATATTTAAAAAAAAATTAATGAGAAAAATGTTAAAATTCACTTTTAAAACATCAAAATTAAAATTTAAAGGTTAAGAAATGACATTTAAATGTCAAAAATGACAGACGTCAAAAATTGATAAACGTCAAAATTGACATTTCTAGGTTATAATTCAAAAAGTGACAATTAAAAGTCAAAATCAAAACGTCAACGTACACGTTTGACGTTGGAACTTTTGGAAAAAATTAGACCAACTTTAAAAAAATCACCCAGACTTTATTTATTAAGATTAAGAAATGATTTTTATGTTAAATGAAACTAAAAACATTCTAGTTTTAATCTAAAAAGACTGTTTTGTTCTAAATTTTACCAAAAAAATTTAAAAAATTTTCAAAGTTTGTAAAAATTTTTGACATTTCTAACCTAACTTTTGGAAAAAATTAGACCAACTTTAAAAAATCACCCAGACTTTATTTTTAAAGATTAAGAAATGATTTTTATGTGAAATGAAACTAAAAACATTCTAGTTTTAATCTAAAAAGACTGTTTTGTTCTAAATTTTACCAAAAAAATTAAAAAAATTTTCAAAGTTTGTAAAAATTTTTGACGTTTCTAACCTAACTTTTGGAAAAAATTAGACCAACTTTAAAAAATCACCCAGACTTTATTTATTAAGATTAAGAAATGATTTTTATTTTAAATGAAATTTAAAACATTCTATTTTGAACTAAAAAAGTCAGATTTTTCCTAATTATTACCAAAAAAATTAAAAAAATTTTTAAAGTTTGTAAAAATTTTTGACGTTTCTAACCTAACTTTTAGAAAAAAATTAGACCAACTTTAAAAAATCACCCAGACTTTATTTATTAAGATTAAGAAATAATTTTTGTTTTAAATTAAACTTAAAACATTCTATTTTGAACTAAAAAAGTCAGATTTTTCCTAATTATTACCAAAAAAATTAAAAAAATTTTTAAAGTTTGTAAAAATTTTTGACGTTTCTAACCTAACTTTTAGAAAAAAATTAGACCAACTTTAAAAAATCACCCAGACTTTATTTATTAAGATTAAGAAATGATTTTTATTTTAAATGAAACTTAAAACATTCTATTTTGAACTAAAAAAGTCAGATTTTTCCTAATTATTACCAAAAAAATTAAAAAAAATTTTCAAAGTTTGTAAAAATTTTTGACGTTTCTAACCTAACTTTTAGAAAAAAAATTAGACCAATTTTAAAAATTCACCCAGACTTTATTTATTAAGATTAAGAAATAATTTTTGATTTAAATGAAACTTAAAACATTCTATTTTGAACTAAAAAAGTCAGATTTTTCCTAATTATTACCAAAAAAATTAAAAAAATTTTCAAAGTTTGTAAAAATTTTTGACGTTTCTAACCTAACTTTTAGAAAAAAATTAGACCAATTTTAAAAAATCACTCAGACTTTATTTATTAAGATTAAGAAATAATTTTTGTTTTAAATTAAACTTAAAACATTCTATTTTGAACTAAAAAAGTCAGATTTTTCCTTATTATTACCAAAAAAATTAAAAAAATTTTCAAAGTTGGTAAAAATTTTTGACACTTTTAACTTAAAAAAAACAAACTTTAAAAATTCATAAAAAATCGATTTTTAAAGATTTTGTTTTGATTCTTTTTCCAAATGAAACTTAAAACATTCTAGTTTTGTTTAAAAAAGACCGTTTCATTCTAAATGTTGTCAAAAAAATTAAAAAAATTCACAAAGTTGACTAAAATTTTTTATAACCTAAAAAAAGATGAAAAAAAAATGGAAAATTATTTAAGAATTAAAGTTAATGTAACTTAATTTAGATTAAAATTGTTAAAAAATGACTTAATTTAGTCTAAAATTGTGATATTTCACTTAAAATTTTTTAAAATCATGGATTTTTTTCCAAAATTTCACGAAATTTGGTACAAAATTGTGGAATTTCGTTTAATTTCATCAGAATTTTTTCGAATTTCATTTAAAAAATAACTTAATTTTAGAAATTGTGAAATTTAAACCAAAATTTTCAAAATTCGTCCAATTTCGTTTGAAATTTCACGAAATTCCGTCTAAAATTGTCGAATTTCATTGAAAAATAACTGTATTTGTCTTAAAATTGAGAAATTTCATCTAAAATCGTTGAATTTCTTCTGAAATTTTCTAAAGTTATCGAATTTTATTTAAAATTTCACGAAATTTCATCAAAATTTTTTCGAATTTCATTAAAATAAAACTTAAATTTAGAAATTGTGAAATCTAAACCAAAATTTTCAAAGTTCGTCCAATTTCATCTAAAATTTCGCGAAACTTCGCTTAAATTTGTCGAATTTCATTGAAAAATAACTTAATTTAGCTAAAAATTGTGAAATTTTATCTCAAATTTCTTAAAATTTTCGAATTTCGTTTGAAATTTCATGAAATTTCGTTTAAAATTGTCGAATTTCATTAAAAAAAACTTTATTTATCTTAAAATTGTACAATTTCAGCTAAATTTTTTTTAAATCATGGATTTTTTTTCAAAATTTCACGAAATCTATTGTAACATTATCTAAAATTGTTGAATTTCGTTTAATTTCATTTAAACTTTTTCAAATTTCATTGAAAGATAACTTAATTTAGCTTGAAATTGTAAAATTTCGACCAAAATTTTCAAAATTCGTCCAATTTCGTTTAAAATTTCATTAAATTTCGTCTAAAATTATCGAATTTCATTGAAAAATAACTTTGTTTAGATTGAAATTGTGAAATTTCATCTAAAATTTCTTAAAATCGTCAAATTTCTTCTAAAATTTCGCCTAATTTTGTATGAAATTGCCTAAAATGATTGAATTTCGTCTAATTTCACCTAAAATTTCCTTAAGTTATCGAATTTCGTCTGAAATTTCACCAAATTTCGATAAAAGTACTCAAATTTCATTGAAAAATAACTTTATTTAGATTACAATTGTAAAATTCTATCTAAAATTTGCTAAAATCGTCAAATTTGATGATGAAAATGTTGACCAATTTTAAAAAATCGTAGAGACTTTATTTTTTTAAATTTTGATTTGATTTTTTTTCTAAATGAAACTTAAAACATGCTAGTTTTAATTAAAAAAGACCGTTTTATTCCAAGTGTTGTCAAAAAAATTAAAAAAAAATTCAAAGTTTGTATAAATTTTTGACGTTTCTAACCTAACTTAAAAAAAAAAATTAGACCAACTTTAAAAAATCGCTCAGACTTTATTTTTAAGGATTAAGGAATGATTTTTTTACTAAAATAAACTTAAAACATTCTATTTTCAATTAAAAAAGTCACATTTTTCCTAATTATTACCAAAAAATTTATAAAAAAATCTTTGAAAATGCTTCTATTTTTCTCTAAGAACGTTCAAATAATCTTAAAATTAACAAAAATTTTCGAAAATTATCTAAAACTGACTTAAAAATACTAAAACTAACCAAATTCGTTGGAAAAAATTTTCTAAACTGTCTAAAAATTGCTTCAAAATCATTAAAAATTAGCAAAAAAGCATTCAAATCGTTTTAAAATAAATAAAATGTTTGACAAACGTCTAAAATCGACGAAAAATTAAAAAATTTGTCTAATTCATTTCAAAATATTCTTTAAATTGCCTAAAAATTGACTGAAAAACGCTTAGAATGTTTAAAAATTAACAAAAATGATCTAATATGGTCTTAAAATTATCAAAAAAATATCTAAAATGGTCTTTAAATTTTGAAAAATTGACACCTTGGCTCGCTTCGAGCAGTGCTAATTGATTGTACGGTTGTCCGCTTGTCGGTGAAACGAGAATTGCTTGCCTAAAATTTTAAATAGTTTAAAAATACAAATTTAATTTAAACATAACCTATATTAAAAAAAAATTAATGAGAAAAATGTTAAAGTTCACATTTAAAACATTAAAATTTAGATTTTAAGGTTAAAAAATAACCTTTAAATGTCAAAAATGACAGACGTCAAAAATTGATAAACGTCAAAATTGACATTTCTAGGTTATGATTTAATCAAACCAGTATAATTATGTCTAAAAATTGATAAACGTCAAAATTGACATTTCTAGGTTATAATTCAAAAAGTGACAATTAAATGTCAAAATTGAAACGTCAACGTACTTATAAAAACTCTCCGCTTGATATCTTTGATTTCTATACCTCGCAATATCCCCCAAATGAACCAAACAATACTGACATATATACAAACAAGACGATGATTGAGGTACGATAATCTGTTCGCAGTTATTACTCGTTTTCAATTGTCCGTAAATCGTTCCGTTCCGTCTAAACGGTAAATCTAAATCGAAGGTGGTACACAATTCATGCAACAAAGTTAAATAAAACCCAGATGCGGCTTCCAAACACCACGATAATAAAGCTTGGGAATCTTGCCGTTTCGGATTTTTCTTATCTTTCGCCATCTCTTGCAACGTAGATATGTGATTTTTAAAACCTAACGTCCATAATTCCTGTTCGACTTTTTTATCGAGGGCGTACTCTAAATCCAATACTAAAACTTGATGGTAGATCGTTTGAAGTTGTTGTTGATTTGTCCATACTTCCGAGTCGTTTAATAAATCTCCGGTTTTGCATAACTTGGCTTTTAAAACGTCCGCCTGTCTAAATATTTATAATAATAAGTATTAAAATTAATTAATGTTTAAAAAAAAAATCAATTTTTAAAAAACAAATCAGATTTCTTAAAAAACAAATCAGATTTCTTAAAAAATAAATCAAATTTCTTAAAAATACCTACTTTAAAACTTGCATCGCAGCTTTACAACCCATTTTTTTTAGGTTATATTCACCAAATTTTGAGGTTATCTAACTTAATTTTTATGTATCACATTAAAATCATATTTTCTTCAAATGATTCTAATTGTCATAACATTATGTAATTATTTTTGGTCTACTCACGTAATAAAATCTATTTTTAATTAAGTTAATAACTATTTTTTAGTATATTTTTTTTAGACGTGACAGATACGTCAAAATCAGATTTTATCTAGTTTTAATAAATGTCAATTTAAGGAAATATTTAATTACCTTAAAAAAAATCAAATATTTAAAAATCAACTAAATTAATACTTTATAACAAAATCTAAATTAATTTTTTTAAATTTTAATTAAAATTAAAAAGTAATTATTAATTTATTAAGATTTATTTTATCGTAAACAACTAACGCCATCTAATTAGAATCGAATGAAACTATTTCTCTCATTTAAATTAAATATAAAAACATCACAAACTTCTTTTTAAATATTAAAAAATCAATTAAATAAATAAATTTTAATTAAATTTCAATCGATTTGTTTCATTTTAAATAAAAATTTTAAACGATTTTAATATTTTAATTAAAAGTTTGTCGTAAATGATTAGCGCCATCTAAAAAGAATCGAACGAAACTATTTTTATAATTTAAAAACTAAATATAAAAAAAAATCACAAAATTCTTTTTAAATATTAAAAAATCAATTAAATAAATAAATTTTAATTAAATTTCAATCGATTTGTTTAATTTTAAATAAAAATTTTAAACGATTTTAATATTTTAATTAAAAGTTTTTTGTAAATGATTAGCGCCATCTAAAAAGAATCGAACGAAACTATTTTTATAATTTAAAAATTAAATATAAAAAAAATGACAAAATTCTTTTTAAATATTAAAAAATCAATTAAATAAATAAATTTTAATAAAATCTAAATTGATTTGTTTAATTTTAGATAAAAATTAAAAATGATTTTAATATTTTAATTTTAAAGATTTTCGTAAACGACTAACGCCATCTAATAAGAATCAAATCTTAATTGATTTCTTTATTAATTTTAAATAAAAATTAAAAACGATTTAAATATTCTAATTTTAATTTTAATTACAAATTTGTCTTGAACGATTAACGCCATCTAATAAGAATAAACGAAACTATTTCTATCCTTTAAGAATTAAATATAAAAAAGAATCAGAAAATTCTTTTTAAATATTAAAAAATCAATTAAATAAATGAATTTTAATAAAGTCTAAATCTATTTAAATAAATTTTAATCAAAATTAAAAACGATTTAGTAATATTTATAAACTTTTTACGTAAATAATTAACGCCATCTAATGAAAATCGACTCAAATGTCATTTAAATAAAATTTAAAAAAATAAAAAAGATTATAATAAAACTTAAACCAATTTATTAAATTTTAAATAAAAATTAAAAATGAAACTTAAATTATTAAATAACAACTTTGAATTAACGCCATCTAATAGAAATTTACGAAACTTTATTAACAACTCTATCGCTAGATGACACCACTTGTATTTTATCATCATTGGGAAAATTTATTATTTAATTTAATTTAATTTAATATTTAATTTAAACTGATCTGAATTATACAACTAAATAAAATTTATAAAACTAAAAACATTCCAAAAGGAGTTTGGAAACGATATTTCTAAAAATATAATTTTAAAATAGTTTGATTGGTTTTCAATCAAGATTTTATATTTATGTTTATATAAATTACGTAAATAAATAATTAAATAAATAATATACTTAATTAATCTTAAAAAATGTTATTAATAACACGACGTATCAACTTATTAAAGAATATCAAGCCAAAAGTAAGCAAATTAATAACCAAAAAGTGAACATAACCTCACTTAATTTTAAAGGAGGCGTTTAAACCCTTTTCTAATCAAATAAATCAAAGGAATGAACAGAATATTGCTAAAAAACGGGCTGAAATTATGGCTAAAGGATTACCAAAGCAGAAACCTATTCCGGGGGTTAAAAATATAATTGTTGTATCTTCCGGAAAAGGTGGAGTTGGAAAAAGTACTACGTCAGGTAGTAATTATAAATGAATAAATGTTTATTTTACTTTTTTGGTGTTTTTAATGAACTATGAATTATTTTTAATTGTCTTAGTTAATTTAGCCGTTGCTATAAAAGCTAAAAACCCAGATAAAAATATCGGATTGTTAGACGCAGATGTTTTCGGACCTACGATACCTTTAATGATGAATTTAAACGATACACCTTTATTAAATGATAAACATTTAATGGAACCTTTAGAAAATTATGGTGTAAAATGGTTTGTTTTTTTAAAATTAATTAATTAGTTTTTTATTTAATTAATTTTTTTATTTAATTTATTAGTTTTTATTTAATTTATTAGTTTGTATTCAATTTTTTAGCATGTCGATGGGTTTTTTAATCTCCGATGGAGCTCCTTTAGTATGGAGAGGTCTTATGGTAATGCAAGCACTTGAAAAATTAATGCGGCAAGTAGCTTGGGGCAACGTAGATTACTTAATCGTAGATACCCCACCCGGAACGGGTGATACTCACCTTTCATTAGCTCAAAATCTTCCGATAACAGGAGCTTTACTTGTTACAACCCCCCAAAATGCCGCCGTGGAAGTAACAAAACGTGGTGCGGTGATGTACGAGAAATTAAAAGTACCCGTTATAGGAATCGTTGAAAATATGAGCTCGGTAAAGTGTCCGGCATGTTTAAATGAAGTGCAACTTTTTGGAAATGCCACACAACATTTTGCCGAGTCTATGGGGATTGATTTGGTAGCTAGGGTACCTTTGGAAAAGGAGATTTCAAGTAGTTCGGATAATGGTGTTCCGGTTGTCGTTGGAAAACCTAAAAGTGTAGTTAGTTCGGAGTATTTTAAATTAGGTGATGTTATTGTTATGTTTTGTGAGAATAAAAATAAAGTGATTTAAGAAAAATTATTTTTATTAATTGTTATTGTAAAAAATTTTTTGAGGTTAAAAATTTTTGAGGTTAAAAATTTTTGACACTTTTATCTTAAAAAAATCGATCAATTTTAAAAATTCACGTAAAATTCATTGTTAAAGATTTTGATTTGATTTTTTTTCTAAATGAAACTTAAAACATTCTAATTTTAATTAAAAAAGGCCGTTTTATTCGAAGTTTTGTCAAAAAAATTTAAAAAATTTTCAAAGTTAATAAAAAATTTTTGACACTTTTAACCTAACTTTAAAAAAACGATCAACTTTAAAAATTCATCAAAAATCGATTTTTAAAGATTTTGATTTGATATTTTTTCTAAATGAAACAAAACATTCTAATTTTAATTAAAAAAGAGTGCTTTATTCCAAGTGTGGTCAAAAAAATTAAAAAAATTTTCAAAGTTGGTAAAAAATTTTTGACATTTTTTAAACCAACTTAAAAAAATCGATCAACTTTAAAAATTCATCAAAAATTCATTTTTAAAGATTTTGATTTGATTTTTTTTCTAAATGAAACTTAAAACATTCTAATTTTAATTAAAAAAGACCGTTTTATTCTACATGTTGCCAAAAAAATTAAAAAAATTTTCAAAGTTGGTGAAAATTTCTTGACAGTTAACTAACCTAAAAAAAAAATTTGATCAACTTTAAAAAATCGCCCAGACTTTATTTATGAATATAGAGACTTGATTTTTGATTTAAATGAAAGATAAAAGATTGTATTTTTAATTAAAAAAGACCGTTTTATTCTAAATTTGACCAAAGAATTTAGAAAAATTTTCAAAGTTGATAAAAAATTTTTTAGGTTAGAAAATCAATAATTCTTTAAAAATTCGTAAAAAATTGAATTGTAAAGATTTTAATCAAATTTTTTTTTAATGAAACTAAGAACATTCTAGTTTTAATTTAAAAAGATCGTTTTATTCTAAATTTTACCAAAAAAATTAAAACAATTTTCAAAGTTGGTGAAAAATTCTTGACAGTTAACTAACCTAAAAAAAAATTTGATCAATTTTAAAAAATCACCCAGACTTTATTTATAAAGATAGAGACTTGATTTTTGATTTAAATGAAAGATAAAAGATTGCATTTTTAATTAAAAAAGACCGTTTTATTCTAAATTTTACCAAAAAATTTAGAAAAATTTTCAAAGTTGATAAAAAAATTTTTAGGTTAGAAAATCAATAATTCTTTAAAAATTCGTGAAAAATTCATTTTTAATGATTTTGATTTGATTTTTTTTCTAAATGAAACTTAAAACATTCTAGTTTTAATTAAAAAAGACCGTTTTATTTCAAGTGTTGTCAAAAAAATTAAAAAAAATTTCAAAGTTGGTAAAATTTTTTTTACATTTTTAACTTAACTTTAAAAAGCGATCAATTTTAAAAATTCATCAAAAATTCATTTTTAATGATTTTGATTTGATTTTTTTTCTAAATGAAACTTAAAACATTCTAGTTTTAATTAAAAAAGATTGTTTTATTCTAAACGTTGTCAAAAAAATTAAAAAAATTCACAAAGTTGACTAAAATTTCTTACAACCTAAACAAAGATGAAAAAAATTGAAAATTATTTAAGAATTAAAGTTAATGTAACTTAATTTAGATTAAAATTGTTAAAAAATAACTTAATTTAGTCTAAAATTATAATATTTCACTTAAAATTTTTTAAAATCATGGATTTTTTTCAAAAATTTCACGAAATTTGGTACAAAATTGTGGAATTCCGTTTAATTTCATCAATTTTTTTTCGAACTTCATTAAAAAATAACTTAATTTTAGAAATTGTGAAATCTAAACTAAAATTTTCAAAATTCGTCCAATTTCGTTCAAAATTTCACGAAATTCCGCCTAAAATTGTCGAATTTCATTGAAAAATATCTTTATTTGTCTTAAACTTGTGAAATTTCGTCTAAAATCGTTGAATTTCTTCTGAAATTTTCTAAAGTTATCGAATTTTATTTAAAATTTCACGAAATTTCATCAAAATTTTTTCGAATTTCATTAAAATAAAACTTAATTTTAGAAATTGTGAAATCTAAGCCAAAATTTTCAAAGTTCGTCAAATTTCATCTAAAATTTCGCGAAATTTCACTTAAATTTGTTAAATTTCATTGAAAAATAACTTAATTTAGCTAAAAATTGTGAAATTTTATCTCAAATTTCTTAAAATTTTCAAATTTCGTTTAAAATTTTATGAAATTTCGTTTAAAATTTTCGAATTTCATTAAAAAAAAAACTTTATTTATCTTAAAATTGCACAATTTCATCTAAATTTTTTTAAAATCATCGATTTTTTCCAAAATTTCATGAAATTTGCTGTAAAATTATCTAAAATTGTTGAATTTCGTTTAATTTCATTTAAACTTTTTCAAATTTCATTGAAAGATAACTTAATTTAGCTTGAAATTGTAAAATTTCGACCAAAATTTTCAAAATTCAAATTTCGTTTAAAATTTCACTAAATTTCGTCTAAAATTGTCGAATTTCATTGAGAAATAACTTTATTTAGATTAAAATTGTGAAATTTCATCTAAAATATCTTAAAATTGTCAGATTTCTTCTAAAATTTCGCCTAATTTTGTATGAAATTGCCTAAAATGATTGAATTTCGTCTAATTTCATCTAAAATTTCCTTAAGTTATCGAATTTCATCTGAAATTTCACCAAATTTCGATAAAAGCACTCAAATTTCATTGAAATATAACTTTATTCAGATTAAAATTGTAAAATTTTATCTAAAATTTGCTAAAATCGTTAAATTTGGTGATGAAAATTTTGACCAATTTTAAAAAATCGTAGAGACTTTATTTTTTTTAATTTTGATTTGATTTCTTTTCTAAATGAAACTTAAAACACTCTAATTTTAATTAAAAAAGACCGTTTTATTCTAAATTTTATCAAAAAAATTAAAAAAAAGTTCAAAGTTGGTAAACATTTTTTAGGTTAGAAAATTAATCATTTAAAAAAAAATCATAAAAAATTGAATTTGAAATATTTTGATTTGATTTTTTTTCTAAATGAAACTTAAAACATTCTAGTTTTATATAAAAAAGACCGTTTTATTCTAAATGTGGTCAAAAAAATTAAAAAAAATTTCAAAGTTGGTAAAAATTTTTTAGGTTAGAAAATTAATCATTTAAAAAAAATCGTAAAAAATTGAATTTGAAATATTTTGATTTGATTTTTTTCTAAATGAAACTTAAAACATTCTAGTTTTATATAAAAAAGACCGTTTTATTCTAAATGTGGTCAAAAAAATTAAAAAAAATTGCAAAGTTGGTAAAAGATTTTTGACACTTTTAACCTAACTTTAAAAAAAATCGATCAACTTTAAAAATTCATCAAAAATTCATTTTTAAATATTTTGATATGATTCTTTTTCTAAATGAAACTTAAATCATTCTAGTTTTGATTAAAAAAGACCGTTTTATTCTAAATCTTGTCAAAAAATTTAAAAAAAATTTTTAAATGTGACTAAAAAAAGTAAGTATGATATATAATTATTTTTATTAGTAACATATATTTTCTAATAATAACAACCCAAAAATCTCTATTAATTAAGAAGTATGATACGTGTAAAAAATTATATATATTTAAAAATAACAAAAAGAAATAATAATAATAATAATGGGAGATGACTACAATTTATTTTATTTATTTTTTATCTCGTTTAATCCTTCTTTCCGAACAGCTCAAGTTTCTTATAAAATATATATATATATTAAAAATCCTTTAATCTTAACACTCTAAATAGGGGGGAAGGTCTGGCGAGTACCACTCAAATTCAGTTGGTAATACTGGCTAGTTGTGCGTCACACGCGAGCCCCGCCAGAGCTTAGTCTAAAAAGAACAGTCCAAACTTTTCGGCACGTTTAAAAAACTTGATACACATTTAAAAAGGTACAAATAAAGGATTTTTTAAAAATTAAAACGACGTTTCTTTTTAAAGTATACGTTTGGAAAGTTATCGGGAGTGGTTGATGTCTTAATCCGGAGGGGTTGAAATGAGTTGTTAAAACAAAAAAAAACTGCACCACCTTTTGGAAATGATTTACCATCGTTTTTTATGTTCGTCCATTGATACACCTCCGGGGCCTAAGTATACGATCATTAAAAGACCACCAACTACGGAAAGTGTCTTGAAAATAAAAAAGAAAGACAATTAAAATATTTATAATATAAATAGATTAAATTTTATTTTTTTTTTTTCTTACCTGGAAAAAGTCGTATTTCAAAAAGTCCCTCAAAGGTTTATACTCGGGGATGTACCACCAAGCGTTGTGATAAAAGTTCAACGTTGTCAATAAAATAACTAAGATTAAGGCGGAGAGTTTCGTTTTATAACCTACTGTGACTAGAACCATCAACGCTGATCCTAGAAGGTCCAATAATATCTAAAAAAAATAAATTATTTATCTAACCTCAAAACATCAACAACTTAAAAAAATCACCCAGACTTTATTTTTAAAAATAAAGAAAAGATTTTTTTAAAAAATGATAAATTAAAATGTCTTTTTTCATATAATCTATAAAAAATTATATCATATTATAACATTCTTAAGAAAAAAAAATTTTTTTAGTCTTACCAAGGTCAGTAGAGTAATGGTATAAGGTTATTCAACTTGTGTGGCGCCGTGTTTGAGGGGAGAGATTTATTGAGATGAAATTTTTATCAATAATTATTAAAACAAAATATAATAAAAAAGAAATTTTACACATTTTGAAAATAATGATAATTTACTGATAAAAAATAATTTTTATTGGGTGAATTTTTTGTTTTTCCTTTATACTGCAATTTTTTTTTTAATATTGACTCTTAAAATCTCATATTTTGTATTTAAAAAATGTATTCTAACTAGATTTCCATTTTTCTTTTAAATTTTAATGTTTTAGTGAAAAATTTCAAGTTAAAATGTCAAAATTTGATGTCCAAATGTCAAAATTGACGTTTAAATGTCAAAATTTGATGTCCGAATGTTAAAATTAACCTTTAAATGTCAAAATTTGATCTTCATATGTCAAAGTTGACGTTTAAATGTCAAATTTAATGCTGAAATGCAAGTTCTGACATTTGAGGTCTTTTTAGTTCTTTCATTAATTAGAAATTGGTCTGAATTTGAATCTTTCTATTAAATTTTGACGTTTTAGTGTAAGCTTTGATGATGAAATGTCATAATTTGACCTTTAAATGTCAGAATTGACGTTTAAATGTTAAAACCTGATCTAAAAATATCAAAATTGACGATTAAATGGTAAAACTCGATCTCCAAATGTCAAAATTAGCATTTAAATTTCAAATTTGACATTTAAACTGTCAAATTTAACATTTAAACTGTCAAATTTAACATTTAAACTGTCAAATTTAACATTTAAACTGTCAAATTTGAAGCTGAAATGTTAGTTCTGACATTTTAGACCTTTTATTAATTCGAAATTGGTCTGGATTTGAATTTTTTTGTTCAATTTTGACGTTTTAGTGCAAACTTTGATGATGAAATGTTAGAATTTGACCTTCAAATGTCAAAATTGACGTTTAAATGTTAAAACTTGATCTCCAAATGTCAAAATTAGCATTTAAATTTCAAATTTGACATTTAAACTGTCAAATTTAACATTTAAACTGTCAAATTTGAAGCTGAAATGTTAGTTCTGACATTTTAAACCTTTTATTAATTCGAAATTGGTCTAGATTTGAATTTTTTTGTTCAATTTTGACGTTTTAGTGCAAACTTTGATGATGAAATGTCATAATTTTACTTCCAAATGTCAAAATTGACGTTTAAATGTTAAAACTTGATCTCCAAATGTCAAAATTGACGATTAAATGGTAAAACTCGATCTCCAAATGTCAAAATTTGACCTCAAAATGTTAAAATTGACGTTTAAATGACAAAATTTGATGTCCAAATGTCAACATGGACGTTTAAATGTCAAAATTTGATGTCCAAATGTCAAAATTAACGTTTAAATGTCAACGTCGACAATTTAACTGTTAAGTTTGAAGCTAAAATATTAATTTCGACGTTTTAAACAACTTGTTAACTTGAACATGAACGAAATTTTAAATTTTCTTTTCAATTTTAACGTTTTAGTGCAATATTTGATGTTAAAATGTCAAAATTTGATGTCCAAATGTCAAAAGTGACGTTTAAATGTCAAAATTTGATGTCCAAGTGGCAAACTTGACGTTTAAATGACAAAATTTGATGTCCAAATGTCAACATGGACGTTTAAATGTCAAAATTTGATGTCCAAATGTCAAAATTAACGTTTAAATGTCAACGCCGACAATTTAACTGTTAAGTTTGAAGCTAAAATGTTAATTTTGACGTTTTAAACAACTTCTTAACTTGAACATGAACGAAATTTTAAATTTTCTTTTCAATTTTAAAGTTTTAGTGCAAAATTTGATGTTAAAATGTCAAAATTTGATCTCCAAATGTCAAAATTTAACCTCAAAATGTCAAAATTAACGTTTAAATGTCAAAATTTGATGTCCATATGTCAAACTTGACGTTTAAATGTCAAAATTTGATCTCCAAATGTCAAAATTTGACCCCAAAATGTCAAAATTAACGTTTAAATGTCAAAATTTGACGTCTAAATGTCAAAATTAACGTTTAAATGTCAACGCCGACAATTTAACTGTTAAGTTTGAAGCTAAAATGTTAATTTTGACGTTTTAAACAACTTCTTAACTCGAACATGAACGAAATTTTAAATTTTCTTTTCAATTTTAACGTTTTAGTGCAAAATTTGATGTCCAAATGTCAAAATTAACGTTTAAATGTCAAAATTTGATGTGCAAATGTCAAACTTGACGTTTAAATCTCAAAATTTGATGTCCAAATGTCAACATTGACGTTTAAATGTCATAATTTGGTGTCCAAATGTCAAAATTAACGTTTAAATGTCAACGCCGACAATTTAACTGTTAAGTTTGAAGCTAAAATGTTAATTTTGACGTTTTAAACAACTTCTTAACTTGAACATGAACGAAATTTTAAATTTTCTTTTCAATTTTAAAGTTTTAGTGCAAAATTTGATGTTAAAATGTCAAAATTTGATCTCCAAATGTCAAAATTTGACCTCAAAATGTCAAAATTAACGTTTAAATGTCAAAATTTGATGTCCAAATGTCAAAATTGGCGTTAAAATGTCAAAATTTGATCTCCAAATGTCAAAATTTGACCTCAAAATGTCAAAATTGACGTTTAAATGTCAAAATTGACGTTTAAATGTCAAAAGTTGACCTCAAAATGTCAAAATTGACGTTTAAATGTCAAAAGTTGACCTCAAAATGTCAAAATTAATGTTTAAATGTCAAAAGTTGACCTCAAAATGTCAAAATTTGATGTCCAAATGTTAAATTTTGACGTTTAAATGTTAAATTTTGACGTTTAAATGTCAAAATTTGATGTCCAAATGTCAAAATTTGATGTCCAAATGTCAAAATTAACGTTGAAACGTCAAATTAGACGTTTTAAATATCAAATTTCATGTTTAAATGTAAAATTTGACGTTTTAAATATTAAATTTCATGTTTTAAATGATCAATTTGAAGTTAGAAATGAAAATGAATACATATTTTTTAAATTTTGATCCGTTAATTAATCCTCCTTTTTAAATACCCGAATAATATGTAAAATAAATAGCCTTTGTATAATATAAATTTTAATTATGTGATGAAAATTCTCAGAAAAATGTGGAATAATTTTTTTATACAATTTTTTTACTGTTTCGTTTTCTGTGGGTAACATTTTCCCCTAAATATTTTTTAAATTCCTCTTCCAAATTCCCAATGAGTACTTTAAAAGCAATACGTGAAATAATAACGTGAAATTTAGGAAGGATAGGGAGTTGGACAACCTTATAAGCATTACTCTAGTGACCTTGAGTCTTAGATTTTCATCTAACCTAGAAATTTTAACATTCGACAAATTTATTCTAACCTAACATTAATAAAATTTTTGATGTTTATATTTAAATTTTAAATTAAAATCATTATTCATAACAACATTCATAAAAATAATTGTTTTTAAAAAATTAAAACCTACAAACAAACAAAATTCCAATAGTTTATTTATACAATTTAGTTATACGATTTACTTATAGGTAAAACGATACCTCCAATCGTTTACTAATACGTACCTGTAAAAATGTAAACTCGAACCTAATCAAGGTGATAAACATGAATGCGATTAAAATACGTCCAGTTAATTGTAAATAATTTTTGGGTTTGTTGTCCCCGAGTGAAGGAACTCCGGCGAATAAACTTTTCGCTTCACCTCGACCTTCCGCCAACACCAGTAATAATGCACCGATCAAAGCCAAGTTTCTAAATAAGAATTGTAAATCCCATAAGATGCTATACGCAAAAGTCTGAAAAAAAAAATTATTTTAAGTTATCAAATATTATCGGTTAAAAGTATTGAAAAATATTGACTTAAATGAGTTTATATATTTAAAAATTTACTTATTTTTAAACAAATGTAGTTAAAAATTGTATTTTAAAAGGATTTTTAATAGCTTTTCTATCAAAAATGAGTTAAAACGTTGTTTTTTTAGGTTAGGAACGTTTTGTTTACATTGGTTGACATTTAAATCGTGGTAATTTTTTCTAGGGACCTTTATTACCAACATAATTGTAATTAATCTTTTAAAATGAATTAAAATTATGAATTTTAATCTTTATGAATTTTTTTAATTTTTTGGGTATTATTTAGAAAAAAATTAACTTTTTTATTACAAAATAGAATATTTTAGGTTTCAATTAATATAAATTTCATTTCTTAATTAAAAAAAATAAAGTCACCACGATTTTTTAAAGTTGATCGAAATTTTTAGAAGTTAGGTTAAAAAAAATTTTAGTCAAACTTAAAAATTTTTTTAATTTTTTGGGTAATAATTAGGGGAAAATTGATTTTTTTATTATAAAATAGAATATTTTAGCTTCCAATTAATATAAATTTCATTTCTTAATTATTAAAAATAAAGTCTGGGTGATTTTTTAAAGTTGGTCAATTTTTTTTTTAAAGTTAGGTTAATCAACTGTCAACAATTTTCACCAACTTTAAAATTCTTTTTAATTTTTTTGGTAATAATCAGGAAAAATTTGATTTTTTTAATTGAAAATAGAATGTTTTAAGTTTAATTTAATATAAAAATAGTTTCTTAATCTTTATAAATAAAGTCTGGATGATTTTTTAAAGTTGATCAATTTTTTAAAAATGTTAGGTTAATTGACTGTCAATTTAAGTATTTGTGAGTCAATTTTTGGTCATTTTGAGTTGATTTTGGACGATTTTCGAAAATTTGAGTTAATTTTAAGACAATTTAAGTATTTTAAAATCAATTTTTGATCATTTTTAGTCGATTTTAGATGATTTTTAGTCGATTTTAGACGATTTTCGAACATTTTTGTTAATTTTAAGACAATTTAAGTATTTTTGAGTCAATTTTTGGTCATTTTGAGTTGATTTTGGACGATTTTCGAAAATTAGAGCTAATTTTAAGACAATTTAAGTATTTTGAAATCAATTTTTGATCATTTTTAGTCGATTTTAGATGATTTTTAGTCGATTTTAGACGATTTTCGAACATTTTTGTTAATTTTAAGACACTTTAAGAATTTTCGTGTCAATTTTTCATAATTTAAAGACCATTTTAGTTAATTTTGAAACATTTTAAGCGTTTTTCAGCCAATTTTTAATAATTTTTAGGCAGTTTAAAGAATATTTTGAAACGAATTAGACAAATTTTTAAATTTTTCGTCGATTTTAGACGTTTATCAAAAATTTTATTCATTTTAAAACGGTTTGAATGCTTTTTTGTTAATTTTTAATGATTTTGAGGCAATTTTTAGACAGTTTTGAAGATTTTTTCCAACGAATTTGGTCAGTTTTAGTATTCTTAAGTCAGTTTTAGATAATTTTCGAAAATTCTTGTTAATTTTAAGATTATTTGAACGGTTTTAGAGGAAAATATAAGCATTTTTAAAGATTTTTTTTTTAATTTTTTTGTAATAATTAGGAAAAATGTGACTTTTTTAATTGAAAATAGAGTGTTTTAAGTTTAATTTGATATAAAAATTATTCCTTAATCTTAATAAATAAAGTCTGGGTGATTTTTTAAAGTTGGTCTAATTTTTAAAAAAAGTTAGGTTAGTTAAACGTCAAAAATTTGTCCCACTTTAAAAATTTTTTTAATTTTTTTGGTAATAATTAGGAAAAATCCGATTTTTTTAATTGAAAATAGAATCTTTTAAGTTCAATTTAAAATAAAAATCATTTCTTAACTCCTATAAATAAAGTCTGGGCGATTTTTTAAAATTGGTCAATTTTTTAAAAAAGTTGGGTTAGTTACTTGTCAAAAATTTTCACCAACTTTAAGAATTTTTTTAATTTTTTTGGTAATAATTAGAAGAAATCCGATTTTTTTATTATAAAATAGAATATTTTAGCTTTCAATTAATACAAATTTCATTTATTAATTTTAAAAAAAGTCTCCACGATTTTTTAAAGTTGATCGAAATTTTTAAATTAGGAAATTTTTAAGTTATTTAATTAAAATTGTTACCGATAAAGACGCGGTTTGAAACTCGGCTAACTGTCAAATTTTGACATTTGTCAAAATTTAAGGTTAATTTAGTTTTTAGATTCAATTTTAGATCTTATTTTCTATTTTAGATTTAATAAAGATTTTTTTTTATTCAATTCTAATTAAAATGTATTTATTAAAGATATAAATTAAGTATAATTTAACACGTTAAGTGCTATATCAGTCATCGATGACTGACGAGCTTTCCGTTCAGACTGCGTCAATCATCGGTGACTCATACAAGTTTTGATTCAGGCTGAGAGTGAACCGAAAGTAAGTTTACCTGAAGTACAACGATGAAAAATAGTACTCCGCAAGCGATAGAAACTCTATACCGAATAATAACCATAACACAGCCTCCCAATTGTCCGATTAAGTTAACTAAAACGAAAAGAGTGGCTAGGAAGGTACCGCAACCCCACGATAGGTTCATGTATTCTTTCTGTTCGTGCCATTGGAACCACATGCGTAAACCGTCCTCCAAGAACGTTGAGATGAGACATAGTCGAGCGATCGTCGGCAGGAAAAACTTTCCTTTTCTAATAGCCTTTAGGGAATAAAAAAATTAAATTAATAACCCATATGGAATCATCTAATTTTAAAAAACCATCAATGTAATTAAAAATAAATATTTAATAAAAATTTCATTACGTAAAAAAGAAAAAAATTGTGTTTTTTTTTAATTCTTAGGTTATAATAGTTAAAAAATTTAATTTTAACTTGTTGAATCTAATTTTTTGATTGTACAAAGTACAAGATATCCTTTGGATAGACATGACGTGCTAAAATAGAACGTTTTTTGACAAAATACTGTATTAAAGAAATCATATTTTCACAACAAAGACTTATTGTGGCTTTCATCCGATCGAAATAAACCCTGTTTTAACTTACTTGATCGGCTACGTCTTCCGCATTTGATAGAAATTCGTTCGAGATCGTCATGTTGACACACCAACCGCGAAAATAGTCCACGCACACAACCTATTTGCCACGGAGTGTACGCGTGCTTACGATTCGAAAGCTACTTTCAAAATGAGTCTGTCAAAAATTTTGATGGCAACTTTTACAACTTAAAATTATTAAAATAAACATTAAAAATTAAATTTTAATAAATAATTTTCAATTTTTAATAAGAATTTATAATTTAAATATAAATATATAAATAAAAATAAAAAATTTATATTTAAATATCTTTATTTTACCCCCAACAAAATTAAATGAACGTATCCTATAAATTTTGATGTGCTACATATTAAATTTTATTAATTTAAAAGAAATTATTTTTTATTTTAAAAACTAACATAATTTTTAATTTTAATTCATTAAATTACATTTTAAAAAAATAAATTTTCATTTAATTAGTTTTAAAATAAATATTTATTATTATCTCGGAGTGTACTTGTATTTTAGAACGTACCCTTAAATGACATTTATAAACGTCAAACATCTGTCAAATCGCTTTTCCACATAGAGAAGTTTTCCACATTTTAAGTAAAAAAAACTCGATTAATAGTAAGTAATTTAATTGTATTTTATTAAAAATAAAAAGAATATATCTGTATTTTTAGATTAAAAATGATTGAAATAACCTGTAACGATCGGTTGGGTAAAAAAGTGCGGGTTAAATGTAATCCGGATGATACAATCGCAGACTTGAAAAAGTTAATTGCTGCTCAAACGGGGACTAAATGGGATAAGATTATATTGAAGAAATGGTATAAACCTTTCAAGGATCATATTCAGTTACAAGATTGTATCCTTTTTCTTTAAAAAAATTGATTAATATTTAGTTGCGTTAAGTTACCGTTCGTATTCACTAAAAAAACCTAACCGTTGTATCTATAACAACTAGTGAACTATCCGTTTGTGTTTATAATACTTTATTAATGATTTTTATAAATGCTCGGATTAATTCAATACCAATCGGAATGTATTTTTGTTCGTCATTAATCATATCGGGAATTTTTTGTTAATGGCGAGCATCTATCAAACGGAAAAACAATTATTTCCATTCACACATTAAAAAACCAAGTACGTAACTTTCTAAATACATTTTTCCTTAATATATTTCTTAGATGAAATCCACGACGGAATGAATTTGGAGCTCTATTATCAATAATTTAAGGTTAATATTAATTTTACTTTAATAATTTTTTTTTTTTGTCAATTTTCTGTATTTAAGATAGTAAAGTTAGTATAAAACGATTAAAATTAATTTTTTTTAACCCACCTTTTATTTCATTATATTAAAAGCTTTATTCGTCGGGTTAAAACTTGAACTGCACTAACAATAAGTTACACTATGGTGCAGAGGTGCGGTTTTGTGCAGCATTTAAAGGGGAATGACTGTAATTGGGTGCTCTTTAGTTCAAATATAAACTGTGATCCAACGAACGCATATACAGGGTGTTTCAGAATTGCACGGAAGCATTTCAGGGATAAATTTGTCAATTTTATAAAATTCATTAAAAATTCGATCAAATTCGTTGAAAATTGATCAAATTTGTTAAAAATTCGTCTTAATTTTATTAAATTCGTACAAATTCTTTAATTTTTTTTTTATATTTTTATAAAATTCATTAAAAATTCGTCAAAATTCGATCAAATTAGTCTTAATTTCATTAAATTCGACCAAATTCGTTAAAAATTCGTCATAATTTTATAAAATTCATTAAAAATTCGTTAGATTTCCATCAAATTCGTTGAAAATTGATAAAATTTGTTGAAAAATCGACTTAATTTCATTAAATTCGACCAAATTCTTTATAAATTTCTTATAATTTTATAAAATTCATTAAAAATTCGTTAGAATTCGATCAAATTCGTTGAAAATTCGTTAAAAAATGATCAAATGCGTTAAAAATTCGTCTTCATTTCATTAAATTCGTCCAAATTCATTAAAAATTTCTCATAATTTTATCAAATTCAATAGAAATTCGTCAAAATTCGATCAAATTCGTTGAAAATTGATAAAATTTGTTAAAAAATGGACTTAATTTCATTAAATTCGTCCAAATTCTTTATAAATTCCTAATAATTTTATAAAATTCGTTAAGAATTCGTCAAAATTCGATCAAATTCGTTGAAAATTGATAAAATTTGTTAAAAAATCGACTTAATTTCATTAAATTCGTCCAAATTCTTTATAAATTTCTTAAAATTTTATAAAATTCATTAAAAATTAGTTAAAATTCGTCTAAAATTGGGAAGATTTGTTAAAAATTCGTGAGTATTCGATTAAATTCATTCAAAATCAACAAAATTTGTAAAAAATTCGTCTCGATTTAAATAAATTCGTTAAAAGTTCGTCAAAATTCGCTAAAATTCGTCAAAATTTGCTAAGATTCGTTATAAATTCATCAAAATTCATTCAAAATTGGGAAGATTTGTTAACAATTCGTGAGTATTCGATCAAATTCATTCAAAATCAACAAAGTTTGCGAAAAATTCGTCTCGATTTAAATAAATTCGTTAAAAATTCTTCAAGATTCGCTAAAATTCGTCAAAATTATCTAAAATTCGACAAAATTCGTTCAAAATTGAGAAGATTTGTTAAAAATTCCTCATAATTTTATAAAATTCATTAAAAATTCGTCAGATTTCAATTAAATTACTTGAAAATCGATAAAATTTATTAAAAATTCGTTCAAATTCGTTGAAAATTTGTTATAATTTTATAAAATTGATTCGAAATTCGTCAGAATTCGATCAAATTCGTTGATAATTGATCAAATTTGTTAAGAATTCGTTTTAATTTCATTAAATTCGTCCAAATTCTTTAAAAAATTTTTATACTTTTATAAAATTCATTAAAAATTCGTCAGAATTCGATCAAATTCGTTGAAAATTGATCAAATTTGTTAAAAATTCGTCTTCTTTTCATTAAATTCGACCAAATTCGTTAAAAATTCGTCATAATTTTATAAAATTCATTAAAAATTCGTTAGATTTCCATCAAATTAGTTGAAAATTCATCAAATTTGTTAAAAATTCGTCAGAATTCGATCAAATTCGTTGAAAATTAATCAAATTTGTTAAAAATTCGTCAAAATTCTTTAAAAATTTGTTATAATTTTATAAAATTGATTAAAAATTCGTCAAAATTCGATTAAATTCGTTGAAAATTGATCAAATTTGTTAAAATTTAGTCTTATTGTTAATTTCATTAAATTTGTCCAAATTCGTTAAAAATTCCTTATAATTTTATAAAATATGTTAAAAATTCGTCTTAATTTCATTAAATTCGTCCAAATTCGTTAAAGATTTCTCATAATTTTAGAAAATTCGTTGAAAATTGATCAAATTTGTTAAGAATTCGTCTTAATTTCATTAAATTCGTTAAAAATTGCTCTTAATTTTAGAAAATTCATTAAAAATTCGTCCAAATTCGATGAAATTCGTTGAAAATTGATCAAATTTGTTAAAAATTTGTCTTGATTTCATTAAATTCGTAGAAATTTGTAAAAAATTCCTCATAATTTTAGAAAATTCATTAAAAATTTGTCAAAATTCGATGAAATTCGTTGAAAATTGATCAAATTTGTAAAAAATTTGTCCTAATTTCATTAAATTCGTCCAAATTCGTTAAAAATTTTTTATAATTTTATAAAATTCATTAAGAATTCGTCAAAATTCGATCAAATTCGTTGAAAATTGATCAAATTTGTTAAAGATTCGTCTTAATTTCATTAAATTCGTCAGAATTCGATCGAATTCGTTGAGAATTGATCAAATTTGTTAAAAATTCGTCTTAATTTGATTAAATTCGTCCAAATTCTTTAAAAATTCGTCATCATTTTATAAAATTCATTAAAAATTCGTCAGATTTCGATCAAATTCGTTGAAAATTCGATCAAATTCGTTAAAAATTGATCAAATTCGTTCAAAATTCGTCTTAATTTCATAAAATTCGTCCAAATTCTTTAAAATTTTTTTATAATTTTATAAAATTCATTAAAAATTAGTCAAAATTTCACACAGATTATTTTGCAAAAAATTCAAGTAAGATATTTGTTGTAGTAGTAGTTCAAGGCTTGTCCAATACGCGGCGCTGGTGCGTTCTCACCTAACTCCAGTTAGCCACTTGGTATAAAAGGGGTGTAACTGAACTGTACGAATAACCTGGAATCTTCACTCAACAGGTTATGGACTCAGACTGGATAAGCCGATGCCTTTTTATAGAGTGCCGAGTTGACGAAAGCATTGTCCACATTTCAGACACTTATTATGAGGGGCATAATGCATAAGCTGATGCCCTTTTTTCAGAGTGTCGAGTTGTCCATCTTAAATGTCTGGAATGTGGACATGCTTACGTCAAATCGACACTCTCAAAAGGAATCGGCTTATCCAATCTAAGCCCATAACCTGTTGAGAGGTAATTTGTAAGACAAACGCTGACCATTATCTTCACCTCGCCGACGATTTTGAACGACATTGCGATAGCCCTAATTGAAATTAAAATTCTCGATCGTCCGCCTGTCATTTTCGTTAATTTTCGAACGCCTTTTTTGTCCAAAAAGCCATCGGCTCCGCGACTCTGCTTCCGGCTAACCTTCTGAACGGCTTTATAACGCAACGTTGTATGCGAATCGGGACTCCTTTTTAAACGACCGATTTACCCCTAAACGAAGTCCCCGTTTTCCGTCATCTTCGATTTGAGCCGATAAAACAGTTTGGTTCAATTTTCATAAACGTTATTTATTATTCCAACCACGCTAATGACACATGAAATGTCAAAACGATCGGTTTATTAATAATTATCAAATATTTAATTTACGCAGAACAAAAATTCGAATAAATTTCACTAAAAACTAATTAAATTCTTGAAAATATCACCAAAAATTTAAGTAAATTTGAAAAAATTTAAAGCTACTAAAATTTTTAATAATTCCTCCAAAAACTTATAAAATTTGTAAAAATTCCACCAAAGCTATCAAAATTTTTAATAATTCCACCAAAAACAGAATTTTTAAAAAATATACTAAAATTAAAATTTCATCAAGAATTGATTAGATTCTTAAAAATTTCACAAAAATAAAAAAGTAATAATAAAAATTCCACAAAAATTAGTTAAATTGAATATAATTTCACCAAAAATTATTAAATTTGGAGACAATTCTACTAAAAACTATTTTTTTTTAAATCCCACCCAAAATCAATAAAATTGGTAAAAATTAAAAAAACTATATTCGTAAAAATTCCACCAAAGTTACCAACATTTTTAACAATTCCACCAAAAACGTACTAAATTTTTTCAATCTTCCACCAAAGCTACAAAAATGTTGAACAATTCCACCAAAAACTTACTGATTTTTAAAAAATACCACCAAAAACTTACCAAATTCATAAAAATTCTACTAAAATTACTAATATTTTTAACAATTCCACCAAAAATGATTAAAGTTAATAAAAATTCCACCAAAGTTATCAACTTATTTAACAATTCCATCAAAAACATACTGAATTTTATAAAAATTCCACCAAAAATTAATAAAATTGGAAACATTTCACTAAAAACTTACTAAATTCGTTAAAAGTTCGTCAAAATTCGCTAAAATTCGTCAAAATTTGCTAAAATTCGAGAAAATTCGTTATAAATTCATCAAAATTCGTCCAAAATTGGGAAGATTTATTCAAAATTCGTCAGAATTCGATCAAATTCGTTGAAAATTGATCAAATTTGTTAAAAATTCGTCTTTATTTCATTAAATTCGTCCAAATTCTTTAAAAATTTTTTATAATTTTATAAAATTCATTAAAAATTCGTCAAGATTCGATCAAATTCGTCGAAAATTGATCAAATTTGTTAAAAATTCGTCTTAATTTCATTAAATTCGTCCAAATTCGTTAAAAATTCCTCATAATTTTCTAAAATTCATTAAAAATTAGTCAAAATTCGTCTATAATTGGGAAGATTTGTTAAAGATTCGTGAGTATTCGACCAAATTCATTCAAAATTAACAAAATTTGTAAAAAGTTCGTCAAAATTTGCTAAAATTCGAGAAAATTCGTTATAAATTCATCAAAATTCGTCCAAAATTGGGAAGATTTATTCAAAATTCGTTAGAATTCGATCAAATTCGTTGAAAATTGATCAAATTTGTTAAAAATTCGTCTTAATTTCATTAAATTCGTCCAAATTCTTTAAAAATTTCTTTTAATTTTATAAAATTCATTAGAAATTCGTCAGAATTTGCTAAAATTCGAGAAAATTCGTTAAAAATTCATCAAAATTCGTCCAAAATTGGGAAGATTTGTTAAAAATTCGTGAGTATTCGATCAAATTCATTCAAAATCAACAAAATTTGTAAAAAATTCGTCTCGATTTAAATAAATTCGTTATGATTTCATCAAAATTCGTCCAAAATTGTGAAAATTTGTTAAAAATTCTTAATTATTTAATAAAATTCATTAAAAATTCGTCAGAATTGATCAAATTTGTTAGAAATTCGTCTTAATTTCATTAAATCCGTTAAAAAATTTTTATAATTTTATAAAATTCATTAAAAATTCGTCAGAATTCAATCAAATTCGTTAAAAAATTCCTCATAATTTTATAAAATTCATCAGAATTCGATCAAATTCGTCTAAGATTGAGAAATTTTGTTAAAAATTCGTGAGTATTCGATCAAATTCATTCAAAATCAACAAAATTTGTAAACTATTCGTCTCGATTTAAATAAATTCGTTAAAAGTTCGTCAAAATTCGCTAAAATTCGTCAAAATTTGCTAAAATTTGAGAAAATTCGTTATAAATTCATCAAAATTCGTCCAAAATTGGGAAGATTTGTTAAAAATTTGTGAGTATTCGATTAAATTCATTCAAAATCAACAAAATTTGTAAAGAATTCGTCTCGATTTAAATAAATTCGTTAAAAGTTCGTCAAAATTCGCTAAAATTCGTCAAAATTATCTAAAATTCGACAAAATTCGTTATAAATTCATCAAAATTCGTCCAAAATTGAGAAGATTTGTTAAAAATTCCTCATAATTTTATAAAATTCAAATAAATTTATTAAGAATTCGTTATAAACTCGATCAAATTCGTTGAGAATGGATCAAATTTGTTAAAAATTCGTCTTAATTTCATTAAATTCGTCCAAATTCGTTAAAAAATCGTCATAATTTTATAAAATTTATTAAAATTTCGTCAGATTTCATTCAAATTCGTTGAAAATTGATCAAATTTATTAAAAATTCATCTTAATTTCATTAAATTCGTCCAAATTCTTTAAAAATTCTTCATAATTTTATAAAATTCATTTAGAATTCGTCAAAATTCGATCAAATTCGTTGAAAATTGATAAAATTTGTTAAAAATTCGTCTTGGTTTCATTAAATTCGTCTTAATTTCATTAAATTCATCCAAATTATTAAAAATATTTTTATAATTTTATAAAATTCATTAAAAATTCGTCAGGATTCGATCAAATTCGTTGAGAATTGATCAAATTTGTTAAAAATTCGTCTTAATTTCATTAAATTCGTCCAAATTCGTTAAAAATTCCTCATAATTTTCTAAAATTCATTAAAAATTAGTCAAAATTCGTCTATAATTGGGAAGATTTGTTAAACATTCGTGAGTATTCGATCAAATTCATTCAAAATTAACAAAATTTGTAAAAAGTTCGTCAAAATTTGCTAAAATTCGAGAAAATTCGTTATAAATTCATCAAAATTCGTCCAAAATTGGGAAGATTTATTCAAAATTCGTTAGAATTCGATCAAATTCGTTGAAAATTGATCAAATTTGTTAAAAATTCGTCTTAATTTCATTAAATTCGTCCAAATTCTTTCTAAATTTCTTTTAATTTTATAAAATTCATTAGAAATTCGTCAGAATTTGCTAAAATTCGAGAAAATTCGTTACAAATTCATCAAAATTCGTCCAAAATTGGAAAGATTTGTTAAAAATTCGTGAGTATTCGATTAAATTCATTCAAAATCATCAAAATTTGTAAAGAATTCGTCTTGATTTAAATAAATTCGTTAAAAGTTCCTCAAAATTCGCTAAAATTCGTCAAAATTTGCTAAAATTCGAGAAAACTCGTTATAAATTCATCAAAATTCGTCCAAAATTGAGAAGATTTGTTAGAAATTCCTCATAATTTTATATAATTCAAATAAATTTATTAAGAATTCGTCAAAAATTCGAGAAAATTCGTTCAAAATCAACAGAATTAATTAAAAATTGGTGTTAATTTCATTAAATTCGGTAAAATTAAATAAAATTTGTTAAAAATTCGTCGGAATTTAAATAAATTCGTTATAAGTTCGTCAAAATTCGCTAAAATTCGTCAAAATTATCTAAAATTTGATAAAATTCGTTATGAATTCATCAAAAATTAAGAAGATTTGTTAAAAATTCATCATAATTTTATAAAATTCAAATAAATTTATTAAAAATTCGTCAAAATTTGATCAAATTCGCTAAAAATTTGAGAGAATTCGTTCAAAATCAACAGAATTCGTTAAAAATTCGTATTAATATCATTAAATTCGGCAAAGTTCAATAAAATTTGTTAAAAATTCGTCGGAATTTAAATAAATTCGTTAAAAATCTGTCAAAATTTGCTAAAATTCTTCAAAATTCTTTAAAATTCGCTATAAATTCATCGAAATTCGTCCAAAATTGGAAAGATTTGTTAAAAATTCGTGAGTATTCAATCAAATTCATTCAAAATCAACAAAATTTATAAAAAATTCGTCTAGATTTAAATAAATTCGTTAAAAGTTCGACAAAGTTCGCTAAAATTCGTCAAAATTTGCTAAAATTCGACAAAATTCGTTATAAATTCATCAAAATTCGTCCAAAATTGGGAAGATTTGTTAAAAATTCGTGAGTATTCGATTAAATTCATTCAAAATCAACAAAATTTGTAAAGAATTCGTCTCGATTTAAATAAATTCGTTAAAAGTTCGTCAAAATTCGCTAAAATTCGTCAAAATTATCTAAAATTCGACAAAATTCGTTATAAATTCATCAAAATTCGTCCAAAATTGAGAAGATTTGTTAAAAATTCTTCATAATTTTATAAAATTCAAATAAATTTATTAAAAATTCGTTATAAACTCGATCAAATTCGTTGAGAATGGATCAAATTTGTTAAAAATTCGTCTTAATTTCATTAAATTCGTCCAAATTCGTTAAAAAATCGTCATAATTTTATAAAATTTATTAAAATTTCGTCAGATTTCATTCAAATTCGTTGAAAATTGATCAAATTTATTAAAAATTCATCTTAATTTCATTAAATTCGTCCAAATTCTTTAAAAATTCTTCATAATTTTATAAAATTCATTTAGAATTCGTCAAAATTCGATCAAATTCGTTGAAAATTGATAAAATTTGTTAAAAATTCGTCTTGGTTTCATTAAATTCGTCTTAATTTCATTAAATTCATCCAAATTATTAAAAATATTTTTATAATTTTATAAAATTCATTAAAAATTCGTCAGGATTCGATCAAATTAGTCGAAAATTGATCAAATTTGTTAAAAATTCGTCTTAATTTCATTAAATTCGTCCAAATTCGTTAAAAATTCCTCATAATTTTCTAAAATTCATTAAAAATTAGTCAAAATTCGTCTATAATTGGGAAGATTTGTTAAGAATTCGTGAGTATTCGATCAAATTCATTCAAAATTAACAAAATTTGTAAAAAGTTCGTCAAAATTTGCTAAAATTCGAGATAATTCGTTATAAATTCATCAAAATTCGTCCAAAATTGGGAAGATTTAATCAAAATTCGTTAGAATTCGATCAAATTCGTTGAAAATTGATCAAATTTGTTAAAAATTCGTCTTAATTTCATTAAATTCGTCCAAATTTGTCTTAATTTCATTAAATTCGACCAAATTCTTTAAAAATTTCTTATAATTTTATAAAATTCATTAAAAATTCGTCAGAATTCGATTAAATTCGTTGAAAATTGATCAAATATATTAAGAATTCGTCTTATTTTCATTAAATTCGTCCAAATTCTCTAAAAATTCCTCATAATTTTTTTAAAATTCATTAAAAATTCGTCAAAATTCGATCAAATTCGTTGAGAATTGATCAAATTTGTTAAAGATTCGTCTTAATTTCATTAAATTCGACCAAATTCTTCAAATTTTTTTACAATTTTATAAGATTCAATAAAAATTCGGCAAAATTCCATCAAATTCGTTGAAAACTGATCAAATTTGTTAAAAATTCGTCTTAATTTCATTAAATTCATCCAAATTCGTTCAAGATTCCTCATAATTTCATAAAATTCATTAAAAATTACTCAAAATTCGTCTATAATTGGGAATATTTGTTAAAAATTCGTGAGTATTCGATCAAATTCATTCAAAATCAACAAAATTTGTAAAAAATTCGTCTCGATTTAAATAAATTCATTAAAAGTTCATCAAAATTCGCTAAAATTCGTCAAAATATGCTAAAATTCGTTATAAATTCATCAAAATTCATTCAAAATTGGGTAGATTTGTTAAAAATTCGTGAGTATTCGATCAAATTCATTCAAAATCAACAAAATTTGCGAAAAATTCGTCTCGATTTAAATAAATTCGTTAAAAATTCTTCAAAATTCGCTAAAATTCGTCAAAATTATCTAAAATTCGACAAAATTCGTTCAAAATTGAGAAGATTTGTTAAAAATTCCTCATAATTTTATAAAATTCATTAAAAGTTCGTCAGATTTCAATTAAATTACTTGAAAATCGATAAAATTTATTAAAAATTCGTTCAAATTCGTTGAAAATTTGTTATAATTTTATAAAATTGATTCAAAATTCGTCAGAATTCGATCAAATTCGTTGAAAATTGATCAAATTTGTTAAAAATTCGTCTTAATTTCATTAAATTCGTCCAAATTCTTTAATATTCTTTTATAATTTTATAAAATTCATTAAAAATTCGTCAGAATTCGATCAAATTCGTTGAAAATTGATCAAATTTGTTAAAAATTCGTTTTAATTTCATTAAATTCGTCCATATTCATTAAAAATTCCTCATAATTTTATAAAATTCATTAAAAATTCGTCAGATTTCAATCAAATTCGTTGAAGATTGATCAAATTTGTTAAAAATTCGTCTTAATTTCATTGAATTCGTCCAAATGCTTTAAAGAAATTTTATAATTTTATAGAATTCATTAAAAATTCGTCAGAATTCGATCAAATTCGTTGAAAATTGATCAAAGTTGTTAAAAATTTGTCTTAATTTCATTAAATTCGTCCAAATTCGATTAAATTCGTTGAAAATTGATCAAATTTGTTAAAAATTTGTCTTAATTTCATTAAATTCGTCCAAATTTGTAAAAAATTCCTCATAATTTTAGAAAATTTATTAAAAATTTGTCAAAATTCGATGAAATTCGTTGAAAATTGATCAAATTTGTAAAAAAATTGTCCTAATTTCATTAAATTCGTCCAATTTCGTTAAAAAATTTTTATAATTTTATAAAATTCATTAAAAATTCGTCAGAATTCGATCAAATTTGTTAAAAATTGATCAAATTTGTTAAAAATTCGTCTTAATTTCATTAAATTCGTCCAAATTCGTTAAAAATTCCTCATAATTGTATAAAATTCATTAGAAATTCGTCAGAATTCGATCAAATTAGCTGAAAATTGATCAAATTTGTTAAAAATTGGTCTTAATTTCATTAAATTCGTCTAAATTCGTTAAAAATTCCTCATAATTTTATAAAATTCATTAAAAATTCGTCAAAATTTCATACAGATTATTTTGCAAAAAATTCCAGTAAGATATTTGTTGTAGTAGTTCAAGGCTTGTATGATACGCGGCGCTGGTGCGTTCTCACCTAACTCCAGTTAGCCACTTGGTATAAAAGGGGCGTAACTGAACTGTACGAATAACCTGGAATTATCTCTCAACAGGTTATGGACGCAGAATGCACAAGCCGATGCCTTTTCAGAGTGCCGAATTGTCGGAAAGATTGTCCACATATCAGACACTTATGAGGGGCACAATGCATAAGCTCTGATGCATTTTCAGAGTGGTCGAGTTGCCCATCTTAAATGTCCGGAATGTGGACAATGCTTCCGACAACTCGGCACTCTGAAAATGCATCGGCTTGTGCAATCTAGGCCCATAACCTGTTGAGAGATAATTTGTAAGACAAACGCTGAATCTGGTGGTAATTGATAATATTATAATCAAAATTTAATAATGTCTAATAAAATAGAATTTAATAATCCACATTTTTATTTGTCACAATAACTTTATTATAACATCACACATTTAAAAATAAATAAGAATAAAAACTTGTTCATTCATATAATATAAATTAAAAACACAAAATAGAGTAAAATCAAACGTGAAAAAAAAAATGTGAAGAATAACAGTCCAATATAATATTAATAGTAACGTGATAAAGTATTAAATACGTTTTTATAAACATTATTAATTAAAAATTTAAATAATAATAATAATAAAGTAACAACAATTTTATTTATTTAAAACAGCTTGTGCGATTTGTAAATGCCTAAAAATCTAGAAAAGAACTTCTAACAAGTCCTCGAAAAACGTAAAAAAACATCTCTAGATCTTAAAAATTACATCTAAAAATCTTAAAAGGTTCTAATAAAATTAGTACTTTGGTGTATATGGCGATTTTGTTCACTACAAACTAAAAGTTTTGAAACTTTACATTTACAATGTTAACTTTTTTTTTCTTTTATTTATTTTTTATTTATTATTTGGGGGATTTAGTGCGGTCTTTTAAAAACCCCGTCTGCGGAATTTACTCTTTTTGCCGTTTGGTGAGTTGGAGATGATGATCCAGCTGTTTCGTTTTCGTTTAAATTGGGCTTTCCTTTCTGACGATTCGCTAAAAACTCTCTTATGTGCTGAACTATTAAATCAATTGCAACTGAAAAAATAAAATAAAATAAAAAATTATTACAAAAAAAATATTTAAAATTAAAATATGACAAACATTTTTGTCATATTTTGCTTTTTTTACTTCCCCAAAAGGAAAAACATCATTTTCCAAAAACCGCTAAAAATTGATTTTTTATAAATTGAGAAGTAATTCCTTTGGGGGATTGTAATTTGAAATATATTCTTTGATGTAATGTTTAAAAATTTCCAAGTTGTTATAAAAATTCCAACAAAAAAAATTTTTTTTAACAAACCTCTATATTTTTACTTAACCTAAAAATTTTAAATCTAAAGTTTAAAAAAATCACCCAGATTTTATTTCTAGAGATTAAGATAAAAATCTTTTAGAAAATTATAACTAAAAATGTTGTTTTTAAAACAACATATAAAAATCCACAAATTATTTTAAAAATTTCCAGAAAAAAAATATTTACTAAACCTTTACATTTTCATCTAACCTAAAAATTTTAAATCCAAAGCTTTAAAAAATCATCCAGATTTTATTTCCAGAGATTAATACGAAATTCTTTTAGAAAATTATAGCAAAAAATGTTATTTTTAAGATAAAACATAAAAATCCACAAATTATTTTAAAAATTCCCAGAAAAAAAATATTTACTGAACTTCTACATTTTTATCTAACCTAAAAAATTTGAAATCCAAAGTTTAAAAAATCATTCAGATTTTATTTCTAGAGATTAAGACAAAATTTTTTTAGAAAATTATAGCTAAAAATGTTATTTTTAAGATAACACATAAAAATCCACAAATTATTTTAAAAATTCCCAGAAAAAAAATATTTACTGAACCTCTACATTTTCATCTAACCTAAAAAATTTGAAATCCAAATTAAAAAAAATCACACAGACTTTATTTCTAGGAATAGAAAAAAGATTTCTTTAGACAATTATAGCCAAAAATATTTTATGAATTTTAGTTCTTTGGAATGTAAAATTTTAGAGTTTTAACTCTTTGAAGAGTAATATTTACCATTTTTAGGTCTTTCGAAAGTCAAATCATACATTTTTAGATCTCTAAAAAGATAATATTAACATTTCTAAACCTTCCGAGACACAATTTTATCATTTTTAAACCTTCTAAGATACAAACTTAACATTTTTAAACCTTCCGAGATACAGTTTTAAGTTTTGATTATCCAGAAAGTAAAATTTAACATTTTTGGTTGATCGGAAGATCTAATTTGTCAATTTTAGTTCTTCGGAATGTAAAATTTTAGAGCTTTAACTCTTCAAAGAATAATATTTATCATTTTTAAATCTTTCGAAAGTTAAATCATACATTTTTAGATCTTTAAAAAGATAATATTAACATTTTTAAACCTTCCGAGGCACAATTTTAAGTTTTGATTATCCGGAAAGTAAAATTTAACATTTTTGGTTCATTGGATGATCTAATTAATCAATTTTAGTTCTTCAGAATGTGAAATTTTAGAGTTTTAACTCTACGAAGAGTAATATTTATCATTTTTACATCTTTCGAAAGTTAAATCATACATTTTTAGATCTCTAAAAAGATAATATTAACATTTTGAAACTTTCCGAGACACAATTTTAATATTTTTAAACCTTCCGAGATACAAACTTAATATTTTTAAACCTTGCGAGACACAATTTTAATATTTTTAAACCTTCCGAGATACAAACGTAACATTTTTAAAACTTCTGAGACACAGTTTTAAGTTTTGATTATTGAGAAAATAAAATTTTACATTTTTGGTTGATCGGAAGATCTAATTTATCAATTTTAGTTCTTCGGAAAGTAAAATTTTAGAGTTTTAACTCTTCAAAGAGTAATATTTACCATTTTTAGATCTTTTGAAAGTCAAATCATACATTTTTAGATCTCTAAAAAGATAATATTAACATTTTTAAACCTTCCGAGACACAATTTTAATATTTTTAAACCTTCCGAGATACAATTTTAACATTTTTAAACCTTCCGAGATACAAACTTAACATTTTTAAACCTTCCTATGCACAGTTTTAAATTTTGATTATCCGGAAAGTAAAATTTAACATTTTTGGTTAATCAAAAGATCTAATTTATCAATTTAATTCTTCGGGAAGTAAAATTTTAGAGTTTTAACTCTTAGAAAAGTAACATTTATCATTTTTAGATCTTTCGAAAGTCAAATTATATATTTTTAGATCTCTAAAAAGATAATATTAACATTTTTAAACCTTTCGAGATACAGTTTTAAATTTTGAATGTCCGGAAAGTAAAATTTAACATTTTTGGTTGATCGGAAGGTCTAAGTTATCAAAATATTAAGATTTTTAAACCTTCCGAAACACAGTTTTAAGTTTTGATTATACGGGAAGTAAAATTTAACATTTTTGGTTGATCGGAAGATCTAATTTATCAATTTTAATTCTTCGGAAAGTCAAATTTTATAGTTTTAACTCTTCGAAGAGTAATATTTATTATTTTTAGATCTTTCAAAAGTTAAATCATAAATTTTTAAAACTCTAAAAAGATAATATTAACGTTTTTAAACCTTCCAAGACACAATTTTACCATTTTTAAACCTTCTAAGATACAAACTTAACATTTTTAAACCTTCCGAGACACAATTTTAATATTTTTAAACCTTCCGAGATACAATTCTAAGTTTTGATTATCCGGAAAGTAAAATTTAACATTTTTGGTTGATCGGAAGACCTAATTTATCAATTTTAGTTCTTCGGAATGTAAAATTTTAGAGTTTTAACTCTTCGAAGAGTAATATTTATCATTTTTAGATCTTTTGAAAGTCAAATCATACATTTTTAGATCTTTAAAAAGATAATCTTAACATTTCTAAACCTTCCGAGACACAATTTTAATATTTTTAAACCTTCTAAGATACAAACTTAACATTTTCAAACCTTCCGAGACACAATTTTAATATTTTTAAACCTTCCGAGATACAGTTTTAAGTTTTCAATGTCCGGAAAGTAAAATTTAACATTTTTGGTTGATAGGAAGATCTAATTTATCAATTTTAGTTCTTCGGAAAGTAAAATTTTAGTTTTAACTCTTCGAAGCGTAATATTTATCAGTTTTAGGTTTTTTGAAAGTTAAATCATACATTTTTAGATCTCTAAAAAGATAATATTAATATTTTTAAACCTTCCGAGACACAATTTTAACATTTTTAAACCTTCCGAGATACAGTTTTAAGTTTTTGAATGTCCGGAAAGTAAAATTTAACATTTTGGGTTGATCGGAAGATCTAATTTATCAATTTTAGTTCTTCGGAATGTAAAATTTTAGAGTTTTAACTCTTCGAAGCGTAATATTTATCAGTTTTAGGTCTTTTGAAAGTCAAATCATACATTTTTAGATCTCTAAAAAGATAATATTAATATTTTTAAACCTTCCGAGACACAATTTTAACATTTTTAAACCTTCCGAGACACAATTTTAACATTTTTAAACCTTCCGAGATACAGTTTTAAGTTTTTGAATGTCCGGAAAGTAAAATTTAACATTTTGGGTTGATCGGAAGATCTAATAAAAAACGAAATATGAACAAGATAGAACACTTTCAAAACCAATTTTATTAATATTTTTTTTTAATACATGCGATATATCATACATCACCTTAAAAAAAATTATCGATTACTAATAAAACGGTTAAAAAAATACTTTTCCCGGTTTTATGTATCAATACTAGGTATAATAATCATATCCTAGTAATGACTAATACTATATATACAGTACGTCCAATAAAAAACAAACATTCCAAAGTACCATAATTTAATTTTTTTGCTTTATATTAAGTTGGTTATACTTTATAAATTGACACGTAAACAAATAAATATTAAATTAATTTATAATTAATTTTAATCCAAAAAAAATTATTTTTCAACGATATTCGACAATTTTAGACGAAATTTAGTGAAATTTTAAACGAAATTGGACGAATTTTGAAAATTTTGTTCAAAACTTTACAATTTCTAGCTAAATTAAGTTATCTTTCAATGAAATTCGAAAAAATTTAAATGAAATTAAACGAAATTCAACAATTTTAGATAATTTTACACCAAGTTTCGTGAAATTTTGGAAAAAAAAGATTTTAAAAAATTTTAGATGAAATTGTACAATTTTAAGATAAATAAAGTTTTTTTTTAATGAAATTCGACAATTTTAAACGAAATTTCATGAAATTTCAAACGAAATTCGAAAATTTTAAGAAATTTGAGATAAAATTTCACAATTTTTAGCTAAATTAAGTTATTTTTCAATGAAATTCAACAAATTTAAGCGAAATTTCGCGAAATTTTAGATGAAATTTGACGAATTTTGAAAATTTTGGTTTAGATTTCACAATTTCTAAAATTAAGTTTTATTTTAATGAAATTCGAAAAAATTTTGATGAAATTTCGTGAAATTTTAAATAAAATTCGATAACTTTAGAAAATTTCAGAAGAAATTCAACGATTTTAAATGAAATATCACAATTTTAAGATAAATAAAGTTATTTTTCAATGAAATTCGACAATTTTAGACGGAATTTCGGCAAATTTCAAACAAAATTTGAATTTTGAAAATTTTGGTAGAAATTTCACAATTTCTAAAATTAAGTTATTTTTTAATGAAATTCGAAAAAATTTTGATGAAATTAAACGAAATTCCACAATTTTGTACCAAATTTCGTGAAATTTTGGAAAAAAATCCATGATTTTAAAAAATTTTAAGTGAAATATCACAATTTTAGACTAAATTAAGTCATTTTTTAACAATTTTAATCTAAATTAAATTACATTAACTTAAATTTTTTAATAATTTTCCATTTTTTTCATCTTTTTTTAGGTTATAAAAAATTTTAGTCAACTTTGTAATTTTTTTTAATTTTTTTGGCAATATTTAGAATAAAACGGTCTTTTTAAATTAAAACTAGAATGTTTTTAGATTTCATTTAGAAAAAAATTAGATCAAAATCTTTAAAATTCAATTTTTTACGAATTTTTAAAAAATTATTGATTTTCTAACCTAAAAATTTTTTACCAACTTTGGAAATTTTTTTAAATTTTTTTGGTAAAATTTAGAATAAAACGGTCTTTTTTAATTAAAAATACAATCTTTTATCTTTCATTTAAATTAAAAATCAAGTCTCTATCTTTATAAATAAAGTCTGGGCGATTTTTTAAAGTTGATCAATTTTTTTTTTAGGTTAGTTAACTGTCAAGAATTTTTCACCAATTTTAAAAATTTTTTAAATTTTTTTGGTAAAATTTAGAACAAAACGGGTTTTTAAAATTAAAACTAGAATGTTTTAAGTTTCATTTAGAAAAAAAATTAGATTAAAATCTTTAAAATTCATTTTTTTACGAATTTAAAAAAAAATTATTGATTTTCTAACCTAAAAAATTTGTTAGCAACTTTGGAAATTTTTTTAATTTTTTTGGTAAAATTTAGAATAAAACGTTCTTTTTTAATTAAAAATACAATATTTTATCTTTCATTTAAATCAAAAATCAAGTCTCTATCTTCATAAATAAAGTCTGGGCGATTTTTTAAAGTTGATCAAATTTTTTTTTAGGTTAGTTAACTGTCAAGAATTTTTCACCAACTTTGAAATTTTTTTGGTAAAATTTAGAATAAAACGGTCTTTTTAAATTAAAACTAGAATGTTTTTAGTTTCATTTAGAAAAAAAATTAGGTCAAAATTTTTAAAATTCAATTTTTTACGAATTTTTAAAAAAATTATTGATTTTCTAACCTAAAAAATTTTTTACCAACTCTAGAAATTTTTTTAATTTTTTTGGTAAAATTTAGAATAAAACGGTTTTTTTAAATTAAAAATACAATCTTTTATCTTTCATTTAAATCAAAAATCAAGTCTCTATCTTCATAAATAAAGTCTGGGCGATTTTTTAAAATTGATCAATTTTTTTTTAGGTTAGTTAACTGTCAAGAATTTTTCACCAACTTTGAATTTTTTTTTAATTTTTTTGGTAAAATTTAGAACAAAACGGTTTTTTTAAATTAAAACTAGAATGTTTTAAATTTCATTTAGAAAAAAAATTAGATCAAAATCTTTAAAATTCAATTTTTTACAAATTTTAAAAATTATTGATTTTCTAACCTAAAAAATTTTTTACCAACTTTGAATTTTTTTAATTTTTTTGGTAAAATTTAGAATAAAACGGTCTTTTTTAATTAAAAATACAATCTTTTATCTTTCATTTAAATCAAAAATCAAGTTTCTATCTTCATAAATAAAGTCTGGGCGATTTTTTAAAGTTGATCAAATTTTTTTTAGGTTACTTAACTGTCAAGAATTTTTATGTGCTTCCGATTTCATATCAAGTATCAATTTTATAACCCATCATCGTTTTTTTCTTCCATTTCTTTTTCAATTTTAGCAAAATAAAACTGATTCATTCTTTGTGTATAACACCAAAACCTAAATTCACTACAACACAAGCCTCGGTGAGCAGTTAGTTCACGATCGGAGAGTATACACTTTCATTTTAACATTCCACGGGAACGCATCTTAACATAAAATATTTAATTTGTTTTGAAAACATTAAAATTTAACTTTCAAATTTAAAAATTTAAAATTACCAACTTAAAAAATTTAATCATAGTACTTAAAAATTATTTTCTTTTATTAAACATACTATATTTTTGTTATCAAATATTTCCTTGGTTTTTTTTTTGTATAATATTTAACTTACAATCTAATCTTAGTTAATCTAACTAACTAATTAATTAATAAGTATACTCAGTTTAATAACCGTGCAACCTTTTCTTTTCCTTTTTAATAATTTAAAATATTGACATATAGTTTTTTTTTTTAATTTTTATTTATTTTATTAATTTTTTTTTCTTGAAAGTCTAAAAATAAGATTCAAAAATACAGATTGTGCGTTAAAATGCATTAAAAAAGAAAAATCTTCCTAAAAGATAATAAATGCAAACATTTCTAAAGCTTCAAAATAAAACTAAAAACTAAATTTTTTTTTTTCTAAGCTATTTTCCTTTTTGTAAATAAGTGGAATGTGTTTGTGTGTGTGTCTTTTATTATAAGTGCGCTTCTACGCTTGTAGATCTATTATTTCCGTTTGGGTGTCCGTGCAAGATATCCCAGATGTGGTGCACAATAAGGTCTATAGCCACTGCAACAATAAATTAATACATTACATGTACTTATTTATTATCCAACTAAAAAACTAAATTTTAAAAACTAAACTTTAAAAATTAAATTAAATGATGTATATGTATATGTACAGTGACGGTTTTAAAAGCAAGTCATTCGCAAATTAAACAAATAAATAAAAATAAACCTCTAAAAAAAAAAATTTTTTTTATTTTTTAATTTTTTTGTTATTTTTTATTTTCTTTCTTTAATTTTTTTTTTTGATATTTTATGAAAAACATACAAGTAATGCATTTTGCAGTGACTAAAGATACATTTAGATGCTTTTATTTTTTTTAAATTTAATGTAATGTAATGTACAAAATGTATAATAAGCTGGTGGCTCACTAAATAATAAAAAAAGGAAAGGTTACACAATTTATTATTATTATTATTATTTTGATTTGCTAACTCAACTAATTCAAAGCAAAATAATTAAAGTTGTAATGCTTACCTATGTTATCCGCTCCTCGGGGAATGATTACATCGGCAAATTTCTTTGTCTGCATTAAAATAAATAATTTGGTTAATTATTATTATTATTTTTTTTTCATTAAAAATATAAATAAATAACTAAATATGAATAAAATAAAAAAATTAACTTACTGGTGAACAAAATTCCTCAAAAGCTGGCTTAACAAAGTTCATGTATTGGTTTAAAACCTGATCCAAATCTCTTCCTCTTTCATTTATATCTCTGGGCACTAAAAAAAAATTTAATTTAATTTGAAAGTCAACAAAGGTAATTTTAAAATAAAATTTTTATTTTAAATGATAATTAAAGAAAATAGAAGAATAGTTAAGAAATAAACTAAATTAGATCTTCCGATCACCTAAAATTATTAAAACTGTGTCTCGGAAGGTTTAAAAATGTTAATATTATGTCTCGGAAGGTTCTAAAATCTTAATATTATCTTTTTAGAGATCTAAAAATGTATGATTTGACTTTCGAAAGATCTAAAAATGGTAAATATTACTCTTTGAAGGGTTAAAACTCTAAAATTTTACTTTCCGAAGAACTAAAATTGATAAATTAGATCTTCCGATTAATCAAAAACGTTAAATTTTACTTTTCGGATATTCAAAACTTAAAACTGTGTCTTGGAACGTTTAAAAATCTTAATATTGTGATAACTTAGACCTTCCGATCAACCAAAAATGTTAAATTTTATTTTCTGGACATTCAAAACTTAAAATTGTATCTCGTAAGGTTTAAAAATGTTAAGATTGTATTTGGGAAAATTTAAAACTGTTAAAATTGTGTCTCGGAAGGTTTAAAAATGTTAAGATTGTGTCTCGGAAGATTTAAAAATGTTAAAATTGTCTCTCGGAAGGTTTAAAAATGTTAAGATTGTATCTTGGAAGGTTTAAAAATGTTAATATTACCTTTTTAGAGATCTAAAAATGTATGATTTGACTTTCGAAAGATCTAAAAACGGTATATATTACTCTTTGAAGAGTTAAAACTCTAAAATTTTACTTTCCGAAGAACTAAAATTGATAAATTAGATCTTCCGATTAATTAAAAATGTTAAATTTTACTTTCCGGATATTCAAAAACTTAAAACTATGTCTCGGAAGGTTTAAAAATGTTAAAATTGTGTATTGGAAGGTTTAAAAATGTTAAGATTGTATCTTGGAAGGTTTAAAAATGTTAAAATTATGTCTCGGAACATTTAAAAATGTTAAAATTGTGTCTCGGAAGGTTGAAAAATGTTAATATTATCTTTTTAGAGATCTAAAAATCTATGATTTGACTTTCGAAAGATCTAAAAATGGTAAATATTACTCTTTTAAGAATTAAAACTCTAAAATTTTACTTTCCGAAGAACTAAAATTGATAAATTAGATCTTCCGATCAACCAAAAATGTTAAATTTTACTTTCCGGACATTCAAAAACTTAAAACTGTGTCTCGGAAGGACTAAAAATGTTAAAATTGTGTATCAGAAGGTTTAAAAATGTTAAGATTGTATCTCGGAAAGCTTAAAACTATTAAAATTGTGTCTCCGAAGATTTAAAAATGTTAAAATTGTGTCTCCGAAGATTTAAAAATGTTAAAATTGTGTCTCGGAAGGTTTAAAAATCTTAATATTATCTTCTTAGAGATCTAAAAATGTATGATTTGACTTTCAAAAGATCTAAAAATGGTAAATATTACCCTTCGAAGGGTTAAAACTCTAAAATTTTACATTCGGAAGAACTAAAATTGATAAATTAGATCTTCCGATCAACCAAAAATGTTAAACTTTACTTTCCGGACAATCAAAACTTAAAACTGTATCCCGGAAGATTTAAAAAAATTAAAATTGTATCTTGAAAGGTTTAAAAATATTAGGATTGAGTCTCGGAAGGTTTAAAAATGTCAATATTATCTTTTTAGAGATCTAAAAATGTATGATTTGACTTTCGAAAGATCTAAAAATGATAAATATTACTCTTCGAAGAGTTAAAACTCTAAAATTTTACTTTCCAAAGAACTAAAATTAATAAATTAGATCTTCCGATCACCCAAAAATGTTAAATTTTACTTTCTGGACATTCAAAAACTTAAAACTGTGTCTTGGAAAGTTTAAAAATGTTAAAATTGTGTCTTGGAAGGTTTAAAAATGTTAAGATTGTGTCTCGGAAGGTTTAAAAATATTAAAATTATGTCTCGGAAGGTTTAAAAATGTTAATATTATCTTCTTAGAGATCTAAAAATGTATGATTTGACTTTCGAAAGATCTAAAAATGATAAATATTACTCTTCTAAGAGTTAAAACTAAAATTTTCCTTTCCGAAGAACTAAAATTGATAAATTAGATCTTCCGATCAACCAAAAATATTAAATTTTACTTTCCGGACATTCAAAAACTTAAAACTGCGTCTCGGAAGGTTTAAAACTGTTAAAATTGTATCTCAGAAGGTTTAAAAATGTTAAAACTGTCTCGGAAGGTTTAAAAATATTAAAATTATGTCTCGTAAGGTTTAAAAATGTTAAAATTGTGTCTTGGAAGGTTTAAAAATGTTAATATTATCTTTTTAGAGATCTAAAAATGTATGATTTGACTTTTGAAAGATCTAAAAATGGTAAATATTACTCTTCGAAGTGTTAAAACTCTAAAATTTTACTTTCCGAAGAACTAAAATTGATAAATTAGATCTTCCGATCAACCAAAAATGTTTAATTTTATTTTCCAGACATTCAAAACTTAAAACTGTGTCTCAGAAGGTTTAAAAATGTTAAAATTGCATCTCGGAAGGTTTAAAAATATTAAAATTGTGTCTCGGAAAGTTTAAAAATGTTAAGATTGTGTCTCGGAAGGTTTAAAAATATCAAAATTATGCCTCCGAAGGTTTAAAAATGTTAATATTATCTTTTTAGAGATCTAAAAATGTATGATTTGACTTTCGAAAAATCCAAAAATGGTAAATATTACTCTTCGAAGAGTTAAAACTCTAAAATTTTACATTCCGAAGAACTAAAATTGATAAATTAAATCTTCCGATTAACCAAATATGTTAAATTTTACTTTCCGGATATTCAAAATTTAAAACTGTGTCTCGGAAGGTTTAAAAATGTTAAGATTGTGTCTTTGAACGTTTGAAAATGTTAAGATTGTATCTCAGAAGGTTTAGATTTGTTAAAATTGTGTCTCGGAAGACTTAAAAATGTTTACATTGTGTCTCGGAAGGTTTAAAAATGTTAATATTATCTTTTTAGAGATCTAAAAATGTATGATTTGACTTTTAAAATATCTAAAAATGATAAACATTACACTTCGAAGAGTTAAAACTCTAAAATTTTACATTCCGAAGAACTAAAATTGATAAATTAGATCTTCCGATCAACCAAAAATGTTAAATTTTACTTTTCAGACATTCAAAAACTTAAAACTGTGTCTCGGAAGGTTTAAAAATATTAAGATTGTATTTCGAAAGGTTTAAAAATGTTAAAATTGTGTATCGGAAGATTTAAAAATATTAAAATTGTGTCTCGGAAGGTTTAAAAATGTTAATATTATCTTTTTAAAGATTTAAAAATGTATGATTTGACTTTCGAAAGATCTGAAAATGATAAATGTTACTCTTCGAAGAGTTAAAACTCTAAAATTTTACATTCCGAAGAATTAAAATTGATAAATTAGATCTTCCGATCAACCAAAAATGTTAAATTTTACTTTCCGGACATTCAAAAACTTAAAACTGTATCTTAGAAGATTTAGAAATGTTAAGATTATCTCTCGGAAGATGTAAAATGTTAAAATTATCTAATCGGAGCATTTAAAAATAGTAAATTACATTCTTTAGACATTCAAAATTCTTAAAATGATCTCTCGGAAGGCTTAAAAATGTTAAAACGATCTCTCGGAAGACTTAATAATATTAAAATGATCTCTCGGAAGGTTTAAAAATGTTAAAACAATCTCTCGGAAGGCTTAGAAATGGTAAAATGATCTTTTATAAAGTTTAAAAATATTAAAATGATCTTTTAGAAGGCTTAAAAATGTTAAATTTACTTCTTCGGAGATCTATAAATCTAGAATTTGATTCTTTGGACATCTAAAAAAATTACATTTCATCCTCCGAAGGTAAAAAAATGTCAATTTAGATCAAAAACTGATTTATTTAAGTTTTCAAATATTCAAAAATAAAACATAAACTTTAAAATAATCACATTTTTATGTGAAAAATTTGACGTTTCCAACCTCTAAAAAATTGGCCAACTTTAAAAAATCCCCAAGACTTTATTTATTAAAATTAAGAAAAAAAAATTATACTAAAGACAGATTAAAATGTCTATTTTCAAATAATAAATAAAAATCTAGATGTTAGACAATGAAAATTTTGAGTTAGGAATTTTTTTCTAAACCTCTACAAATTTTGACGTTTCAAAAAAATGTGACATTTCTAAAAAATAGACCAACTTTAAAAAATCACCCAGACTTTATTTATTAAGATTAAGAAATGATTTTTGTTTTAAATTAAACTTAAAACATTCTATTTTGAACTAAAACAGTCCGACTTTTCCTAATTATTACGAAAAAAATTAAAAAAAAATTTAAAGTTTGTAAAAATTTTTGACGTTTCTAACCAAACTTTTAGAAAAAAATTAGACCAACTTTAAAAAAATCACCCAGACTTTATTTATTAAGATTAAGAAATGATTTTTGTTTTAAATTATACTTAAAACATTCTATTTTGAACTAAAAAAGACCGTTTTATTCTAAATGTTGTCAAAAAAATTAAAAAAATTTTCAAAGTTTGTAAAAATTTTTAACGTTTCTAACTTAACTTTTAGAAAAAAAAATAGACCAACTTTAAAAAATCACCCAGACTTTATTTATTAAGATTAAGAAATGATTTTTCTTTTAAATGAAACTTAAAACATTCTATTTTTAATTAAAAAAGACCGTTTTACTCTAAATGTTGTCAAAAAGATTAAAAAAATTTTTAAAGTTTGTAAAAATTTTTGACGTTTTTAAATTTTTAGAAAAAAATTAGACCAACTTTAAAAAAATCACCCAGACTTTATTTATTAAGATTAAGAAATAATTTTTGTTTTAAATTAAACTTAAAACATTCTATTTTTAATTAAAAAAGACCGTTTTATTCTAAATGTTGTCAAAAAAATTAAAAAAAATTTTAAAGTTTGTAAAAATTTTTGACGTTTCTAACCTAACTTTTAGAAAAAAAATAGACCAACTTTAAAAAATCACCCAGACTTTATTTATTAAGATTAAGAAATGATTTTTGTTTTAAATGAAACTTAAAACATTCTATTTTTAATTAAAAAAGACCGTTTTATTCTAAATGTTGTCAAAAAAATTAAAAAAATTTTTAAAGTTTGTAAAAATTTTTGACGTTTTTAAACTTTTAGAAAAAAATTAGACCAACTTTAAAAAAATCACCCAGACTTTATTTATTAAGATTAAGAAATGATTTTTGTTTTAAATTATACTTAAAACATTCTATTTTGAACTAAAAAAGTCAGATTTTTCCTAATTATTACCAAAAAAATTAAAAAAATTTTCAAAGTTTGTAAAAATTTTTGACGTTTCTAACCTAACTTTTAGAAAAAAATTAGACCAACTTTAAAAAATCACCAAGACTTTATTTATTAAGATTAAGAAATGATTTTAGTTTTAAATGAAACTTAAAACATTCTATTTTGAACTAAAAAAGTCAGATTTTTCCTAATTATTACCAAAAAACTTAAAAAAAATTTTAAAGTCTGTAAAAATTTTTGACGTTTCTAACATAACTTTTTTAAAAAATTAGACAAACTTTAAAAAATCACTCAGACTTTATTTATTAAGATTAAGAAATGATTTTTCTTTTAAATGAAACTTAAAACATTCTATTTTGAACTAAAAAAGCCAGATTTTTCCTAATTATTACCAAAAAAATTGAAAAAAATTTTAAAGTTTGTAAAAATTTTTGACGTTTCTAATCTAACTTTTAGGAAAAATTAGACCAACTTTAAAAAATCACCCAGGCTTTATTTATTAAGATTAAGAAATGATTTTTCTTTTAAATGAAACTTAAAACATTCTATTTTTAATTATAAAAAGACCGTTTTATTCTAAATGTTGTCAAAAAAATTAAAAAAAATTTTAAAGTTTGTAAAAATTTTTGACGTTTTTAAACTTTTAGAAAAAAATTAGACCAACTTTAAAAAAATCACCCAGATTTTATTTATTAAGATTAAGAAATGATTTTTGTTTTAAATGAAACTTAAAACATTCTATTTTTAATTAAAAAAGACCGTTTTATTCTAAATGTTGTCAAAAAAATTAAAAAAATTTTTAAAGTTTGTAAAAATTTTTGACGTTTTTAAACTTCTAGAAAAAAATTAGACCAACTTTAAAAAATCACCCAGACTTTATTTATTAAGATTAAGAAATGATTTTTGTTTTAAATGAAACTTAAAACATTCTATTTTGAACTAAAAAAGTCAGATTTTTCCTAATTATTACAAAAAAAAAATAAAAAAATTTTCAAAGTTTGTAAAAATCTTTGACGTTTCTAACCTAACTTTTAGAAAAAAATAGACCAACTTTAAAAAATTAATCACACTTTTCAGTGAAAAAGATTTAATAATAAAAAATCTTAAAATTAAATCAAATAATGCGAAATGTCAAAAGTACATAACCTCAAAAATTTCATCAAATTAACAAATTAAAAGATAATTAAATCAAATTTTCTAATTACCAACCTAACTTACTTATTTTTCAGATAGTAAAAAAGAAAAAATTTAATAAGTTTTTTTTTGTTACTCATTTACAACTTTATTTATAAATATAAATTTATTTATAGGTATATTTAACCTTTTTGTCCAAATTGACGTTTAGTTTCCATTTTAATACAAACATCAAAATTAAATTTATAAAAGCGTTCATAGATGGTGTTATTCCATTTATTAATTTTCGTTTTTAGTAAAATCTTAAAAAAAAAAACTTTATTAATTTATGAAATCTTAAAAAAAAGTATCACAAATTATTAAAATTGATTTTTTTAATGATTTTTTTTAAATTATTAAGTTTTAATTTTAAATTTATTATCGTGAAGAAGGTTGCTAAGCAACACATTAGAAGCCATGTTGAATTTCCTTGGTAACTTGTCAAAATAGAACAATACAAACAATATTCTAATTTGGTTCATCGGTAACTTATCGGAAGAGTTTCCGAAGTGAACTCCAACAAGTTGTTAGTCATTGATTATGTTTACGAGTGTTAATTTATTGATATAAATGACAAACGGAAAGACAATTACAACTAAAAATCTTAAAATTACTTACAATCTTAAATTAATACCTTACGATCTTAAAATAATACCTTACGATCATAATATAACACCTTCCGATCTTCAAATACCTTACCTCTTCGAGCTAATCGAGTATCGGAATCCGTATCGACAAACAACTTCATATGAAACAAATTCCTCACTTCGGGAAAATAAAAAACCAAAATCCCTTCGAACAAAACAACATCCGCCGGATAAATCGTAATCGTATCGTCCTCCTTTATCCTATGGTTAATATAATCGTACTGCGGAATCTGACACTTCCTCCCGTCCAAAATATCCCGTAAAGTTTTCTCCATAAACTTCTCGTTAAACGCATCCGGATGATCGAAATTAAACTGTCCCTTCTCGGCTTTCTCCAACTCGTCTTTCGTTAAATCTCGGTAAAAACTATCCTGCGATATACAAACAACCTGACGCTGAGTTTGATCCATATCGACTTGTCCTAATTTTTCCATTATTCTTTTACAAACTGTACTCTTAAAGATAAAAATTTAGGTTCAGTAAAATAAAGTAAAATTGGAAATTTTAAGTAAACAAAGTATTGATTTTTATTAGGTTATGAAATTAACCTTTCCACTAGCTGTTCCACCCGCTACGCCTATTAAAAAAGGTGTTTTTGGTTCAAAACCATTGATTTTCCCGTTACATTTCGTTTCATCACTCATTTTTAAGGTTTTATTATTGTAGTCAAGAATTGATAAGAATTAAAATGGCTGGTTTTATAGGTTATGTTGACTTAAGTTAATTTGGTTGCATAAGTTACAGGGGTAATTTTTTTTTTTTATTTTAATTTCTTTCTGTGTGTTTGGTTTAATTGTAAGATTAAATTTTGTTGAATCTCTTCGTTATTAAACTTTGAATCTCTTCTATATTAGATTTTATTACATTTTTTCGTACAATTGTGTTTACATTAGTGTTTCTTTAATTTGAGGTATTAAATACTAAGCAAAGGTAAATTTTAATTTAAATACGTTTGGAATAAAATAAATAATCATTTTTAAATAAAACGATTTTAATTAAAATATGTGTTTAAATAAATTCGATTTTTAATAAAAATTTTTATTAAAAATCTATTAAATAAAAATCTAAAAATTAACAAACGATATAACGCCATCTATGAACGTCTTTATTAATTACTCCTAAATTTAATTCTAAATTAATTTTTAAATTTCTATTAAATTAATTTTAAAAAATATTAAATTTGTTTAATTTAACAAATAATTTATCCAAAATTTACACCAAAATACTTTTTTAAAAATTAAATCTAAATAAAAAATTAAAAATCATAAATTTGAAAAACTGTCAATGTCAATTTTTCTAACCTCACTTTTTATCCATCAAACAGTAAATATGTGGCGTAATTTAAGATTTTCCCTTGGAGTAATAAAATCAATACGTTTTAACCCACCCCAATCGAAAAAGTAAGTGAATACAATTTAAAAAGGAACGTAAAGATTAAAAAAAATCTTTAAAAAATCCCCAAAGACTTTTTTAAGAAATATTTCAGTGTTGTTAAACCAAAAACCATCAATGTACAACAAAAAAGAACATTTTTTCTCACCCCAACGTCTTCAATGTTCGTACAAGTTCAAGAAACTCCGAATCCGAATAGTTTGAAGTTTTTGCCAGGAGTAAAAGTATTAGAAACGGGTCAAACGAAAGACTTTCCGAACGTTCAAGCTGCCAGTTGTTCTCCCCTCGGAAAGATGTTGTTTCGAATTGAAGGAGTTAAAGGGATTTTTCTGGGTCCGGATTTTATAACCGTAACGAAATTAGATGACGATGTCGAGTGGAAATTATTAAAACCGGAGATATTCGCTACGATTATGGATTTTTTTGCTAGCGGGTTACCGATATTAAAGGAAGGGGGGGTTAATACGGATACACGTAGGTTTAATAATTTAATTTGAGTCATCGGATATATTTTTTAAAATTTCTTTTTATATTTCAAGGAAAATTATATTTCAATTCTAACCTTAAATTTTAAATTTGACAGTTCTATTTCAATTCTAACCTGAAATTTTAAATTTGACAGTTTTATTTCAATTCTAACCTTAAATTTTAATAAAAATTTAAAAAATCGTGTAGACTTTATTTATTAAAATTAAGAAATAATTTTTTCACAAAATCTAGATAAAAGTATCTATTTTAAGATAAACTTATTAAATTTATTTCAAGTCTTTTTAAAAAAATTAAAAAAAATCAAATGTAAAATTCTAACCTCAAAAAATAAATTTTTTCTTTTTAATTTTGTATTTTATTTATTTATTTTTTAGAAATAAACGAAGATGACGATGAAATCGTAATAATGATTAAAGAATTATTAGACACCAGAATTAGACCCACCGTTCAAGAAGACGGCGGTGATATAATCTTCATAGGATTCAAAGACGGTATCGTTACGTTAAAAATGCAAGGTTCATGTTCCAGTTGTCCAAGTTCTATCGTTACATTAAAGAACGGAGTGCAAAATATGTTACAGTTTTATATTCCGGAAGTACTTGGAGTAGAACAAGTTTCCGAAGAAGTCGATTTGGTAAAAAATGTTGATTCTAAAAACGCCGAAGAAGAAAAATCATCTAAAGCTCAAGAAAAATAACTAATACTTTATTTATAATCAAGCAAACTTTATTTATTTATAACCTTTATTGTTTAAAAACTTAAATATTGAATTTTGATCGATTACTTTGTGAGTTAATTTAATAAATTCTCTCCGGAATTAGTTCCGGACTCATTTAGATGAATCGTTAAATGAGTCGCTTAAACTCAACTCAACGCAAGACAAGATTTTTTTTAGTATTTAACACTTTTTAACCTAAAATGTTATTTTTAAACAAAACATGTATTAATTACAACCAATAATAAACACATATTGAATCCATTTGAGTATTATTTTTGATTATTTTATACCATTTTGTACATTTTTAATAGTATTAGAGAGGTTATGTCAAGTTCCATTTAAATCTGGGAAAATTAGTAGTACCAATCGATTTGTATAATGAAATAAAAGTTACTAAATTATTCAAATAAAATTATAAAATTAATCTCAATTTGTTTTTAAATCGATTTTTAAATTTATTTTTAATCAATATATTCCTTTTATGGACAATTTAATTAATTTATTAAAGAAAAAATTGCATTTTAATTCGTCTTATTTATGAAAATTAAATTAATAATAACGCCATCTATTAAATTTTTATTAAATTTTATTCTTATAAAATTAAAATCAATTTGTCTTTTAAAATCGATTTTTTAATTTGTTTTTAATCAATATATCCCTTTACTAGTCAATTTAATTAGATTATTAAAGAAAAAATTGTATTTTAATTCATTTTGTTTATAAAAATAACCAAAATTAAATAAAATTAAATTAATAATAACGCCATCTATTGAATTTTTCTTGAATTTTGTTCTTATAAAATTAAAATCAATTTGTCTTTAAATCTATTTTTAAATTTGGCTTTAATCAATATATTCTTTTTACGGACAATTTAATTAGATTAATAAAGAAGAAACTGTATTTTAATTCGTTTTATTTATAAAAACTATTAAAAATTAATATGAATTTCTAGTGCTACCATCTAATAACATTTCGTTGAACTTTATTCTTATACAATTATAAATTAATTTTTAAATTGATTTTTAAAATTACTTTAAATCGATATATTTTCTTTTGGGTCAATTTAATTCATTTATTAAAGAAGAAACTGTGTTTTAATTCATCTTATTTATAAAAATTACTAAAAAATCAAAAGAAAGTCCTAGTTGCGCCATCTAATAACATTTCATTGAACTTTATTCAAATTATTAAATTATAAAATTAAATTTAATTTGCTTTTAAATCTATTTTTAAATTTATAATTAATTGATATATTCTTTTTCTTGACTATTAAATTAATTTATTTAAAAAAAATGGTATTTTAATTCCTTTAATTTTTAATTAATTTTCTTTCTATAGAATTAAACTTTATTTGTCTTTAAATCAATTTTTAAATTTATTTTTAATTCATGTAATCTTTTTCTGGACATTTTAATCAGTTTATTAAAGAAAAAACTGTATTTTAATTCGTTTTATTAATAAAAATAACTAAAAATCAAAAATTAAACTTATAAAAGCGCCATCTAATAGATTTTTATTGAACTTTATTCGTATAAAAATTAAATTGAATTTAAATTTAAATCCATTTTTAAATTTATTTTTTATTGATATATTCATCTTCTTGAGTGTTAAATTAACTTATTTTTTAAAAAATTGTATTTTAGTTCGTCAAATTTTTTAATGAATTTTATTTTTAAAAAATTAAATTTAATTCGTCATTAAATCTATTTTTAAATTTGCTTTTAATCGATATATTCTTTTTCTGGACGATTTGATTAACTTATTGAAGTAAAAATTGTATTTTAATTCGTTTTATTTAGAAAAATAACTAAAAATCAAAAATTAAACTAATAAAAGCGCTATCTAATAAAATCTTATAAAATTAAACTTAATTTATTTTTAAATCTATTTTTAAATTTATAATTAATTGATATATTCTTTTTCTAGACTATTAAATTAACTTATTTTTTTAAAAACTGTATTTTAATTCGTCAAATTTTTAATGAATTTTTATTCTTAGAAAATTAAATTTAATTCGGCATTAAATCTATTTTTAAATTTACTTTTAATCGATATATTCTTTTTCTGGATTATTTGGTTAACTTATTAAAGAAAAAATTGTATTTTAATTCGTTTTATTTATAAAAAATAACTAAAAATCAAAAATAAAACTTATAACAGCGCCATCTAATAGATTTTCGTAGAACTTTATTCTTATAGAATTAAACTCAATTTAAATTTAAATCCATTTTTAAATTTGTTTTTAATTGATATATTCATTTTCTTGACTATTAAATTAACTTATTTTCAAAAAACTGTATTTTAATTCATCAAATTTTTTATGAATTTTATTCTTAGAAAATTGATTTTAATTCGTCCTTAAATCTATTTTTAAATTTACTTTTAACCGATATATTCTTTTTCTGAACGATTTGGTTAACTTATTAAAGTGAAAATTGTATTTTAATTCATTTTATTTATAAAAATAACTAAAAATCAAAAATGAAACTTATAATAGCGCCATCTAATAGATTTTCCTTGAACTTTATTCGTATAAAAATTAAACTCAATTTAAATTTAAATCCATTTTTAAATTTGTTTTTAATTGATATATTTATTTTTTGAGTGTTAAATTAACTTATTTTTTAAAAAACTGCATTTTAATTCATCAAATTTTTAATGAATTTTTATTCTTAGAAAATTAAATTTAATTCGTCCTTAAATCTATTTTTAATTTTACTCTTAATCGATATATTCTTTTTCTGGATAATTTAAACAACTTATTAAAGAAGAAATTGTATTTTAATTCGTTTTATTTATAAAAATAACTAAAAATCAAAAATAAAACTTATAACAGCGCCATCTAATAGATTTTTATTGAACTTTATTTGTATAAAATTAAACTCAATTTAAATTTAAATCCATTTTTAAATTTATTTTTAATTGATATATTTATTTTTTGAGTGTTAAATTAACTTATTTTTAAAAAACTGTATTTTAATACATCAAATTTTTTATGAATTTTATTCTTAGAAAGTTGATTTTAATTCGGCATTAAATCTATTTTTAAATTTACTTTTAATCGATATATTCTTTTTCTGGACATTTTAATCAGTTTATTAAAGAAAAAATTGTATTTTAATTCGTTTTATTTATAAAAATAACTAAAAATCAAAAATTAAACTTATAACAGCGCCATCTAATAGATTTTCCTTGAACTTTATTCTTATAGAATTAAACTCAATTTAAATTTAAATCCATTTTTAAATTTATTTTTTATTGATATATTGATTTTTTTGAGTGTTAAATTAACTTATTTTTTTAAAAATTGTATTTTAATTCATCAAATTTTTAATGAATTTTATTCTTAAAAAATTAAATTTAATTCGTCATGAAATCTATTTTTAAATTTACTTTTAATCGATATATTCTTTTTCTGGACGATGTGGTTAACTTATTATAGAAAAAATTGTATTTTAATTCGTTTTATTTATAAAAAATAACTAAAAATCAAAAATTAAACTTATAATAGCGCCATCTAATAGACTTTTATTGAACTTTATTTGTATAAAATTAAACTGAATTTAAATTTAAATCCATTTTTATATTTCTTTTTAATTGATATATTTATTTTTTGAGTATTAAATTAACTTATTTTTTTAAAAACTGTATTTTAATTCGTCAAAATTTTTAATGAATTTTATTCTTAAAAAAATAAATTTAATTCGTCATTAAATCTATTTCTAAATTTACTTTTAACCGATATATTCTTTTTCTGGACGATTTGGTTAACTTATTAAAGAAAAAACTGTATTTTAATTCGTTTTATTTATAAAAATAACTAAAAATCAAAAATTAAACTTATAATAGCGCCATCTAATAGATTTTTATTGAACTTTATTTGTATAAAATTAAACTCAATTTAAATTGAAATCCATTTTTAAATTTATTTTTTATTGATATATTTATTTTTTGAGTGTTAAATTAACTTATTTTTTAAAAAATTGTATTTTAATTCGTCAAATTTTTAATGAATTTTTATTCTTAAAAAATTAAATTTAATTCGTCCTTAAATCTATTTTTAAATTTACTTTTAACTGATATATTCTTTTTCTGGACGATTTGGTTAACTTATTAAAGAAAAAACTGTATTTTAATTCGTTTTATTTATAAAAATAACTAAAAATCAAAAATTAAACTTATAATAACGCCATCTAATAGATTTTTGTTGAACTTTATTCTTATAAAATTAAACACAATTTAAATTTAAATTTAAATCCATTTTTAATTTGTTTTTAATTGATATATTTATTTTTTGACTATTAAATTAACTTATTTTTTAAAAAATTGTATTTTAATTCGTCAATTTTTTTAATGAATTTTATTCTTAGAAAATTAAATTTAATTCGTCATTAAATCTATTTTTAAATTTACTTTTAATCGATATATTCTTTTTCTGAACGATTTGGTTAACTTATTAAAGAAAAAATTGTATTTTAATTCGTATTATTTATAAAAATAACTAAAAATCAAAAATGAAACTTATAACAGCGCCATCTAATAGATTTTTGTTGAATTTTATTTGTATAAAATTAAACTCAATTTGTCTTTAAATCCATTTTTAAATTTGCTTTTAAATTGATATATTACTTTTTTTACTATTAAATTAATTTATTTAAAAAGAAATTGCATTTTAATTTGTTAAATTTTCGATTAATTTTTGAAAGAAATTTGAAATACGAACTTCACGGTAGTTATTACATTCTAATCAAGGTCAATAGAGCAATGGTATAAGGTTGTCCAACTCGAGCGGCGCCGTGTTTGAGGGGATAGAGGCGGGCGTGACGTCACGCTTGTCCGGCGAGATGAAATTTTTACCAATAATTCTCATATTTTGTATTTAAAAAATTTATTTTAATAAATAGCCTTTGTTTAATATAAATTTTAATTATGTGATGAAAATTCTCAGGAAAATGTGGAATAATTTTTTTATACAATTTTTTTACTTTTTTTTTGTGGTTAACATTTTCCCCCAAAATATTTTTTAAATTCCTCTTCCAAATTCCCAATCAGTATTTTAAAGGCACCACGTGAAATAATAACGTGAAATCTACAAACAACGCTTATATTACGGACGGCTAGGACAAGGATGACGTCACATAATCGAGAACTTGGGCATGTGAGGGGAAATTTTGCTTGCAATATAGGAAGGATAGGGAGTTGGACAACCTTATAAGCGTTACTCTATAGACCTTGATTCTAATTAACTGTCAATTTGACACTGACAGTTGACGTTTCATTATAAAAAAGGTTATAATTCAACCATATGTTAAAACTTTCAAAATAATTTGTATTTAAAGGATAAAAACGATTTATAATAATTTAAAAAAATGGACGAGCAAAATATTCCAATTGATATAAACACCGGAAAACTCTTAGAATGGTTAATCAGTAGACGGCAAGTAAATAAAGATTACTTAGAAAACATCATGAAGGTTCGTGAAAAGATAAATATCGCCATTCAAGACATGCCCGCTCACGAAGGAATCGTTAAATTACTTTCTGGACAACATATCAATTATTTCCATTGTTTAAAAATCGTAGAAATCCTTAAAGAAACCGAAGCCGATACCAAAAACTTATTCGGAAGATACGGCTCGCAACGAATGAAAGACTGGCAGGAAATTTTATCTTACTACCAAAAAGACAACGTCTATTTAGCCGAAGCGGCACAAATGTTAATCCGAAACGTCAACTATGAAATCCCCAGTTTAAAAAAACAACTAAATAAATTAGAATCGAACCAAATTGAATGCGAAAAAAAATTTAAAGATTACTCGAAAGCCGAACAAGCAGCCTTAAATGAATTTAACCTTTCTTGTAAACAATTAGGTATCGAAGGTAAAGATATAAAACGAGAACTCGTCCAACTTTTAGATAATTTACCAGAAATTTATGAAAACATTTCTAAAAATATAAAATCCGTCGAAGGGGCTTTAAATCTCTACGAAGCTTTTTACACCTTCCAACTTGGAAATAAAAACTTAAATGTAATGAATATCTTAAAATATTTAATTAAAAACGGAAATACTACAACTTACGAGTATATTTACGGTGAAAAACCGATACAAATAGAAATCCCACCGTTAAATATTACATTCGACGATGAAAATGTTTTTTCGGATGAAATCGATTTTAATTTTGATGATCAAATTGATTTAAAGTCTCCAAACGAAGAAGAAGAAATCGATTGGGGTAATATAACCTCCGAAGATGATTTTGAAATAGTCGATATGGATTTAAACTTAGAGAACGTAGATCAAACCGGGATTGTAATCGAAAAATCCGGATTAGACGGTGGAATAGCTAAAGACGATAAAGCCTTTTCAATTTTAGACAATCCAAGCACTCAAAATCAAATATTGAATGATTTGATCGAATTAAAATCGTTTTTAAACATGAGATTATTTGAAATGTCTTCGGATTCGAACGTTTTAACGATGTTACAATTAGACGTTCCGGCTATTTTGCAAATGCAAACTTTGGAGATGATCGAGGGGTTTTTAATGAGTGTAAATGAGGCGTTAAACGGGTTGATGGATAAACGGGTGCAGCATTTGCATAATGTTAAGCATTCGGTGAAGTATGTTGATTTGTTGGCGGGGAATTTGAAGCAGAAGTTGGTTTTGGTCGAACGGATGAAGGGTAATAAGGCGGGGTTGGAGGAGAAGATGAAAGGGATTGACAGGGAGATGAGGAAGTTGAAGCCGGTTATTGTGAATACGATTCAGTATACGAAAGGGTTGCAGAAGGAGATTGAGATGGATGTTTCGAAGAAGTATAAGGGGAGGGTTGTTAATATTGTCGGGAGTGTACTTATGGTGTGAATTTTGGGTTAAGATTTATTAATTAGTTTTTTTTTTTGTAAAAATATCTAATTGATGTTTATTGTAAAATATTTTAAATAAAAATTAAGAAAAAAAAATCTTTCGGTTTATTCACTATGATTGAAAAATAATTTTCTCTTTATCGTGACTTCTCGACTTCTTACTTTTCTGTTTCTTCAAAGATTTATCCTGCAATTGGCCGCTAGAGGACGTTTCAACTGTTGTTGTAGTTTCCAAATAAGTGGTTTCGGTCGTTTCTGTACTCTATTAAAATAAATAACAGAAAGAAAAAAAAAAAAAAACTAAAAAAATTAACTTAAATCAAATTAAAAACTTTTTAAAAAATTTTTTTTGGTGTATTTTTTAAATTAAACGTCAAAATGACAAATGCGATTTGTTTATGCGGTAAAAACACATCAATGCAACAATCATGCAACATAAAATCATTAAAAAAATAATAATAAAATCAAAATTTTATAAGAACTAACTAATTAACTTAAAAAATAAAAAGAATGCATTAAAAAATAATAATAATACACTTAAAATCGTTAGTTACTTACTATAAATTATAACGACATATAAATTGGTCGTTGTCGGCTTTTTTAGTGATAATTTAGTTCTAATAAATTCATTTCTAAGAATTTAACATCATAAAAATGTATAATTTTTATATACACATACATATTAATTAATTTTTATATACAGCTGTCTTTAAAATGTGTATATAATGAAAGATTTTAAATTCTTTACCTCAAAATAGGTAAAAATCTTCATCAAAATCGATAGGAAATTAAATTACCTTTAATTTGAGTACAAACACGACCCATCTAACTTTAATAGTTTGAAAATTATCAAAATTTTTAATTTTTTAAATAACCGGAAGTCGGCCACATTGAAAATTTTATCATAAATCGATGGGAAATGAAATTACCTTTAATTTGAGTACAAGCACGACTATATTCGGATAGAAAATAAAAAAGTTATCGAAATTTTTAATTTTAATGACAACCGGAAGTCGGCCATCTTCAATTTTTTAAACTAACCTAACTTTTTTATTTTTTATCCGAATATAGTCGTGTTTGGTATCAAATTAAAGGATTTTTAATCAGCTTTAAGTATTTTTAATAAAAATTTCAAATTTTTCAAAAAGAATATCAAAATTTTCAAAAAATATCAACATTTACAAAAAAATATCAACATTTACAAAAAAATTTCAAAATTTCAAAAAAAAAAAAGAAAAATTTTAAAAGTTAAGTTAAACGTTAAGAATTTTTAATGAAAATTTCGAATTTTTTGGAAAAAAAACTCAAATTTCTTAAAAAAGTCCAAATTTTCAAAGAAATATCAAAATTTTCTAGAAACAAAGTAAAATTTTCGAAAAATAAAGTAAAGTTTTCCGAAATAATGTCAAAATTTTAAACGAAACATCAAAAACTTGAAAAAATTAAAAAAAAAAATCAAAAATTTAAGAAAGAAGAAATATCAAAAATAATTCTAGAATGAAATTTTTATTAAAAATCGATAGGAAATTGAATTCCCTTTAATTCGAGTACAAACACGACCTATCTAACTTTAATAGTTCCAAAATTATCGAAAGTTTTAATTTTAATGACAACCGGAAGTCGGCCATCTTGAATTTTTTTAAACTAATCTAACGTTTTTGTTTTTTATCCGAATATAGTCGTATTTGGTATCAAATTAAATTCAAAATTGGTATTAAATTAGATTTTCAATCAGCTTTAAGTATTTTTAATAAAAATTTCAAATATTTCAAAAAAAAAGTCAAAATTTTCAAAAAAATATCAAAATTCTCAAAAAAAAGTCAACATTTTCAAAGAAATATAAAAATTTTCAAAAAATAAAGTAAAATTTTCCGAAATAAGGTCAAAGTTTTAAAAGAAATATCGAAACCTTCAAAAAATTTCTAAAAAAGTCGAAAATTTTAAAAAGAAGAAATGTCAAAAATAATTCTTGAATAAAATGTTTATTAAAAATTGACAGAAAATTAAATGTCCTTTAATTTGAGTACAAACACGACCTATCTAACTTTAATAGATCGAAAGTTATCGAAATTTTTAATTTTAATGACAACCGGAAGTCGGCCATTTTGAATTTTTTTAAACTAACCTAACTTTTTTGTTTTTTATCCGAATATAGTCGTGTTTGGTATCAAATTAAAGGATTTTTAATCAGCTTTAAGAATTTTTAATAAAAATTTCAAATTTTCTAAAGAGAATATCAAAATTTACAAAAAATATCAACATTTACAAAAAATAAAGTAAATTTTAAAAAATAAACTTAAACTTTAAAAATGTTTAATAAAAATTTCAAATTTTTTGAAAAAAAAAGTCAAATTTCTCAAAAAAAAAGTGAAAATTTTGAAAGAAATATCAAAATTTTCAAAAAATAAAGAAAAAATCTAAATATAAAGTTAAACTTTAAGAATTTTTAAAAGAATTCAAATTTTTGGAAAAAAAAATCAAAATTTTCAATGACATATCAGAATTTTCAAAAAAATATCAAAATTTTCAAAAGAAATATCTAAATTTTCAAAAAATAAGGTAATATTTTCCGAAATAATGTCAAAATTTTAAAAGAAATACCAAAACTTCAAAAAATTTCTTAAAAAAGTCAAAAATTTAAATTTCTTTTTAAAAATATTAAAAATTTCAAAAAGGTGAAATCTCAAAAATAATTTTAAAACGAAAATTTTATTAAAAATCGATAGGAAATTAAATTTCCTTTAATTTAAGTACAAACACGACCTATCTAGCTTTAATAAATCCAAAGTTTACGAAATTTTTAATTTTAATGACAGTCAGAAGTCGGCCATATTGAATTTTTTAAAACTAACCTAACTTTTTTATTTTTTAACCGAATATAATCGTGTTTGGTATCAAATTAAAGGATTTTTAATCAGCTTTAAGAATTTTTAATAAAAAATTTAATTTTTTTAAACCGTCATCTTGGAAATTTAAAAATGAACCTAACTTTTTTATTTTTAATCGTAGATAGGTCGTATTTGTACTCAAATTAAAGGAAATTTAATGTATTTTAAAAATATTTAAGAATTTTAATGAAATTTTAATAAAGCTTTAAAGAAATATTTTCTTTTTTTTAAAAAGGACGGTGAATATAAAATGAAAATAAAATTGTTGAATATCCTTTTTCAAAACCTTAAGACATCCCCGTATATATGACTTCTTTAAAAATATAAATTTATTTTTATATTTTTTTCAATTAATAAGTGAATAAGCTAACTTACATCCGTTTATATCATCTTCGCTCTCTTCCGGATCTTCCTCATCAACATCCTCTTCGATTTCCTTTCCGGTTGGATTTTTATTTTCAAATTTAGTAATATCATTTGTAATTTGCCCGAAAAAAAATTATTCTTTACAATTTTTGTCGTTTGACTAGAATTGAAAAATTAAGCCATACTTTCCTATTTTTCTCAGTTCTTTTTAATTATTCAAATGTATCATTGCGAAATTTGTACAATCGTGAAGGGATTTTTCCAAGAAATTTTTTCCAAATGTATGTTCATTGAGTTTACAAAACCATTTTTTTTAATGGTAGATCTCATTTTAACTCTCTATGGGCCGAATTTTTGTTTTAAATTCAAAAAAAGTTACACTTTGTACAGCTTTTACTTTGTTAATTTTAATGTTGGAGTGTTGTTTATCAAATAAATCAGTTTTTTTTATAAGAAAGTAATAATTCATAATAAAATAAAGTACGTACGATGATTTTATAAAACTAACGACCAGGTGGTGCACCCCAAAACGTGATGGTAAGTATTAAATCAAATATAACTAACAATTCTTTAAGAAGAGCAGGAGAAATAGACATTGCGAATTCTTTGGGTAAGTAATAAATTTAACCTGGCGTGTGTATACTATATTTTTTGAGACACGGTGTGTATGGTGGGTCTTTTAGGGAACAGGCATGTTTTCAAAGTTTTCTAGGTTTTCAAAATTTCTAGAAAAATTCTGAGTTACTTATTGAAGTGTCTACTACATGGCCGAGCAGTTACCAAATTCAAAAGTTTAAAACTGTTGTCAATAAAAATGAAACAATCGTCTGAAAAGTCTGAAAACAGAAATTTTGACTGTTCCTTCAAAGACCCAGTGAACACACGTAGGGTTAATAATACTTGCAGTACTTCTAGTTCTCTGTTTCAAATATGGAAAGGAAAACAGAACCAGCAATGGAAAATATGGCGTCTTCGAATAAATGGCGAGGTCAAATAAGATCTCGAGTCGATCATCAGCAATAAAATGTCTTCAAAACTTGCATCTAGCGGGAAAAAAGAATCTCAGCTATTATAATAAAGTTGTAACTTTTAAACGTCAAATAAATCATCAATCAAACCTGAAATCTGACTAAAGTCGTCAATCAAACATAAAATCTGACTAAAATCATTAATAAAATCAAGAATATCTCTAAAACTATCGATGATCTTTCATAAATCACCAAGAATTTTCTGTAAATCATCAAACAAATCTGAAATCGTCAATCAAACATAAAATCTGACTAAAATCATCAATCAAACATACAGTCTGATTAAAATCATTAATAAAATCAAGAATATCTCTAAAACTATCGATGATTTTTCATAAATCATCAAGAATATCTCATAATTTATCAAGAATTTTCTATAAATCATCAATCAAACCTGTAATCTGACTAAAATCATTGATCAAATCAAAAATCTCTTTCAAACTATCGATAACCTTTCATAAATCATTAAGAATTTTCTATAGATTATCAATCAAACTTCAAATCTGACTAACAAGGGGAGGGCGCGAGGTGGTTTTTAAAAAAAAATCTGTCCTTTAGCTGAATGGTAGAGCATCATATAAGGATTCAATTGACAAAGTACTAAAACGCACTATTCAGCCAAAACTGAATAAATCGCGTTTGAAGTTTAACGCTCCGTTTATATTTTGGATAAGTAAACTCGTTTACAGGTACTCGATAGTCGAACCGTAAGAGTGGTGAATAAGCAATCCAAAAATAGTAGGCATCGCTGGTTCGAATCTTTTACTTTTTAATTTTTGTTTAATACACTAATTTACAAATATTTATTTGTTTAATGAATTTTAAATATATTTTGTTTTCAATAAAAGAATCAATTCACATTTTGCTATTAAATGATGTATCCTTTTTGTTTTTTGTTTCTACAATGATTATTATTTTGGTTTCTATAAAGCATATTCTCAATAAGCGTTTTCGTCGCCGAGTCTATCCGTTTGAATAATTTAATTTTCCGTAATTGATGTTTGCTCCTAACAACATCATTGTATTTACCAGTAATTTCTTTTCTAATTATTATTTTTTGTTCAAAGCTGTTTTATAAGATATTTTCATTCAAAATCAAAGTTTATTTTAAATTTATAAAAACATCAATAAAAATCGATAAATATTTATAAATTAGTGTATTAAACAAAAATTAAAAAGTAAAAGACACGAATTATATCCGCCGTATTAAATTCGCATAACAATGAAGATGCAAGTACTGCATAATGGCAAGTGCAATTCGCAGAAGAACCGCGAGAAATGTGCAACAGTGGACATTTTAAGTGAGAAACAAAATGTATATTATTCATTATTCAATTGTACTGCAATCCGTCTAAACGTTCGCTCATACGCTTTTGTAAAAATTACAAATAAATAAAAAGTTAATTTTCGTTTTAAAATATAAGTGAGCATTTTATTTAAAGAACCTACAACAAAAGAAAACTCGCGCCAATATTCTTGTCTGCTGTTAGAGTCTCGCTGTCACCCCCACCTTGTAAACCAAAAACGAAGAGAATAAAGTTTTAAGTTATACAATATAAGAAGTGTGATTTACAGCGGAATGAATTCGCGACAATTTGAGGTGACCGCTTGTTTTCTCTCCGTAGATTTTTTTAAAATTAATTTTGAGACGGGATAAATTTCACGTCGGAAGTAACGATCTCATTACATCGGCATTAAGTTCGGCTAATGGCAATAAATTGCAATTATTTGACGTCCTCTTGAATCGCGAGCAAGGAGAGGGCCATTCGGGCTTACCTTTCCGATACGTATTAATTTGTCCCTTGTTTTCCTGCTAGATGCTATCTCCCCTCTCGGGAGAATTGGGGAAATTAAATATAAGTTATGTGGCAGCAGGTGTTGCCGTGAGAATAAATGTAAGGAATGTTCATCTCGTTTCGTGGAAATTTAGATTGATAAAGTAAATGTATAAAAAGGGATGCGCTCTTTAGATTAGCATAGTTATTGTAACAACGTCTTTGGATGTATTATTATTTCTTAATAATAATAAATAATTATTTATTCATTATAAATATCTATTAATTTACCTTATTTCTTCATTGTTCTTAGACTTTATAGTAGATTAAATACTGATTTAGCATTTACCCCTACAGGATGGGTATCATATCTTGACTGAGCGTACCGGGTGAGTCATTTTTCTACCTGCAGCAACGGTCTGATGATGTGCGTAATACCGCGCTGGCGATATGGTAACTAAAGCATCTCGACATACCTGGTACGTCTTTCCAGCGCAAGAGGCTAAAGGTAGAAACATTAAAAAAAAAAATCTGGTAGATTTTGACAGTAAAAGCAAAATAATGATCGCTTTCTTCTTCCAGGGGGATCGAAAATCCACAGCGTTGCGGCATAATGAAAAGTGTAAACTCCGCTTTTTACACATTGATATATTCGCAAATTCAAGTCGATTTCGCGTCGATGAACTCTAAAAACTCATTTTTTCAGAACGTAATTTATCTTCGTTTCACGGTTGTTCGTGTTGTTTCCAAAACCTACTCCTTTCGGAACGCTTTCTCCCCGAATAATTAAAAGGTTGTTTCCTAAGTCTTTGTACTTGCGAGTTTCGCTCTTGAAATTAATACTTTTATTGTATGTAAAGACTCACGTGACAAATTAATCTTAACAATCTTTGTAATAAAGATTGAGAAAAGAGAAGAGAAGAAACAATGGTGCAGCTAGTACGTAGTTGTTTGACAAGTATTTTGAACTAACAAGATCGTTCAATCCCATAAAATGTGTATACGCTGAAATTATTGTGGTTTTAGCCGAGTGTAAAGTGTAAGACAGAAACGCTAAGCTTAGCAGTGACGTCAAAAGTTGGCGGACGGTTATCGCAGATTGAGCTATCCTGTTAATCCAGTGTCTTTGGTTGTTTATCACAAAGAATGTAAACGTGTAAATAAACGATGATAAAAATACAGAATAAAAAGGAATCTTATTAAGCACTACCAAAACGTTTGATAAGGAAGACTGTAGAGATCCATCGGCACAGGAATAATGTTAATAGAGAGGATGATTTGAAGCTTAACTGTGCTTGGAAAATGATAAGCCTGATGAAGAAAATTTCTTTCCCTCACACTAAACCTATTAATTGGCAGGTAATTAGTTTTTAATTAATTTGCTTAACCGATCTCTATGGTCGATATCCATACAATTAAAATAATTTCATTTTAAATGATATCATTTCCAATTGAGGATAAAATACAACCGGTATAAATTAAATCTTACTCGAAGACCGTCCGTCGGCGTGACTTGTATTCTTTATAAAAATTAATAATGAATGAGTATTACGATAAACAATTCTTGGTAACGTCAAGATAAAATGATTTTTTCAACACCCGAAAAGAATACCAGGGCGAAAAAGAAATTAAAATTCTAATTTTGTAACAATCTTTAAACATTTGTTATCGTCTTTTTCTTTTTTTTAATGTCCTTTAAGGTTAAAATAAAACCCACTTTTAATAATTTTTACAAAAAAAAACAGATCTTTAATAATATTTAATTACTAACAAACAAATCAAAAGCTTAATCCTATTTTTTTGTATTCAAATACAAAAGTACAAAAAATCTTATGAAAGCAGTCTTTTTATTCCACTCCGAGATTTATCTATTCCTTAAAAAAAAAAAAAATACTTTAGTTGCGTTAAATCCTTTAAAATAGCCTCAAGGTCAAAGAAAATGTGTTAATGGTAAAATCATTAAAATTAAAAAAAATAATTTAAATTTTTTATAGGATAGTTCAAAAGTTAATGTCAAAAATTAGTCGAAAATGATTTCTATTTTTCATAAAATAACCATGAAAATACTCATATTCTAAATTTGATTTTTTCAATGTCGTTTTAATAAAAACTAAAATCAATCTTTAAATTCTACAAAAAATAAAATCGATTTTTTTAAATCTTTTTTGTAAATTATTTCACTTATATTACTGTAAATGATTCGAAAATTTATCAAAACATGAAAAATATTATTAACAAAAAGATGATATCACTGATTGAGATTAATGTAATTGTTAGAAAAATTAAAAATTAAATGAAAAAAAAAATCTAATAAATGCAATAACCATTTTGCAAATCGTTAAACATTTTAAGCCGTTAAACAGTCTAATTATTAAAAAATAAAAACTAAGCTTCGAAATGTTTGTAAATAGCTGTCACGTAACCCATTACTTGTTGCCAATCTGGACGTTCCAATTGAACCATCTCGTTTATATTCTGCAACAATTAATCAAAAATTAAATTAAATTTTTAAACAAAAAAAATAAATAAATAAATAAGTAAAATAAAATAAAATAAATTTAAATATATACAAGTTTTTAGACGATTTTTTAAAAAAATATCAAATTTGACAGTTAAGGTTAGAAATTTTAACTTTGGGAATTTTTTTAAATTTTTTTGATGGAAATTAGAACCAAAGCGATTATTTTATCGAAAATTATAGATTTTAAACTATCATTTTCTAAAAAATCTTTTCTTTATTCTCACAAATAAAATCTGTACGATTTTTAAAAAAATATTAAATTTGACAGTTTAAATTAGAAATTTTAACTTTGGGAATTTTTTTAATTTTTTTGATGGAAATTAGAATCAAAGTAATAAATTTATCGAAAATTATAGATTTTAAACTATCATTTTCTAAAAAACCTTTTCTTTGTTCCAACAAATAAAATCAGTACGATTTTTTAAAAAAATATCAAATTTGACAGTTAAATTAGGTTAGAAATTTTAGTTATCTTTGTCCGCCTGTCATTTTCGTTAATTTTCGAACGCACTTTTTATCCAAAAAGCCACCGGCTCCGCGACTCTGCTTCCGGCTAACCTTCTGAACGGCTTTATAACGCAACGTTATATGCGAATCGGGGCTCCTTTGGACCCGAAACGGCCGATTTAAGCCCTAAACGAAGTCCCCGTTTTCCGTCATTTTCGATTTGAGCCGATAAAAAACTTGGTTCAATTTTCATAAACGTTATTTATTATTCTAACCACGCTAATGCCACATGAAACGTCAAAGCGATCGGTTTATTAATAATTATCAAATATTTAATTTACGCAGAGCAAAAATTCGAATAAATTTCACTAAAAACTAATTAAATTCTTGAAAATATCACCAAAAATTTAAGTAAATTTGTAAAAATTTAAAGTTACTAAAATTTTTAATAATTCCACCAAAAACTTATAACATTTTGTAAAAATTCCACCAAAGCTATCAAATTTTTTAAGAATTCCATCAAAAACTAAATTTTTAAAAATACATACCAAAATTAAGATTAATTTCGTCAAGAATTGATTAGATTCTTAAAAAATTTCACAAAAATAAAAAAGTAACAATAAAAATTCCACAAAAGTTAGTTAAATTGAATACAATTTCACCAAAAATTATTAAATTTGGAGACAATTCTACTAAAAAACTAATTTTTTAAAAATCCCACCCAAAATCAATAAAATTGGTAAAAATTAAAAAAACTATATTCGTAAAAATTCCACCAAAGTTACCAACATTTTTAACAATTCCACCAAAAACGTACTAAATTTTTTCAATTTTCCACCAAAGCTACAAAAATGTTGAATAATTCCACCAAAAACTTACTGATTTTTAAAAAATATCACCAAAAACTTACCAAATTCATAAAAATTCTACTAAAATTACCAATATTTTTAACAATTCCACCAAAAATGATTAAAGTTAATAAAAATTCCACCAAAGTTTCCAACTTTTTTAACAATTCCATCAAAAACATACTGAATTTTATAAAAATTCCACCAAAAAATTAATAAAATTGGAAAAACTTCACTAAAAACTTACCAAATTCGTAAAAATTCTATAAAAAAACTGAATTTTTAAAAGATTCCATCAAAAATGAATAAAATTCGCAAAAATTCCACCAATGTTATCAAAATTTTTGATAATTCTATCAAAAACATACTGAATTTTTTAAAAATTCCACCAAAAATTAATAAAATTGGAAACATTTCAATGAAAACTTAATAAATTCGTTAAAAGTTCATCAAAATTCGCTAAAATTCGTCAAAATTTGCTAAAATTCGACAAAATTCGTTACAAATTCATCAAAATTCGTCCAAAATTGGGAAGATTTGTTAAAAATTCGTGAGTATTCGATCAAATTCATTCAAAATCAACAAAATTTGTAAAAAATTCGTCTCGATTTTATATAAATTTGTAAAAAATTCGTCTCGATTTTATATAAATTCGTTAAAAATTCGTCAAAATTCGCCAAAATTCGTTATAAATTCATCAAAATTCGTCCAAAATTGAGAAAATTTGTTAAAAATTCCTCATAATTTTATAAAATTTAAATAAATTTATTAAAAATTCGTCAAAATTTGATCAAATTCGCTAAAAATTCGAGAAAATTCGTTCAAAATCAACAGAATTGGTTAAAAATTCGTGATAATTTCATTAAATTCAGTAAAATTCAATCAAATTTGTTAAAAATTCATCGGAATTCAAATAAATTCGTTAAAAATTCATCAAAATTTGTAAAAATTCTTTAAAATTCGCTAAAATTCGTTATAAATTCATCAAAATTCGTCCAAAATTGGAAAGATTTGTTAAAAATTCGTGAGTATTCGATCAAATTCATTCAAAAACAACAAAATTTATAAAAAATTCGTTTCGATTTTATATAAATTCGTTAAAAGTTCGTCAAAATTCGCTAAAATTCGTCAAAATTATCTAAAATTCGACAAAATTTGTCAAAAATTGAGAAAATTTGTTAAAAATTCCTCATAATTTTATAAAATTCAAATAAATTTATTAAAAATTCGTCAAAATTTGATCAAATTCGCTAAAAATTCAAGAAAATTCGTTCCAAATCAACAGAATTGGTTAAAAATTCGTGTTAATTTCATTAAATTCGTCCAAATTTGTTAAAAATTCCTCACAATTTTATAAAATTCATCAGAATTCGATGAAATTCGTCTAAGATTGAGAAGATTTGTTAAAAATTCGTGAGTATTCGATCAAATTCATTCAAAATCAACAAAATCTGTAAAAAAATCGTCTCGATTTAAATAAATTCGTTAAAAATTCGTCAAAATTATCTAAAATACGATAAAATTCGTTGTAAATTCATCAAAATTTGTTAAAAATTGATCAAATTTGTTAAAAATTCGCCTTAATTTTATTAAATTCGTTAAAAAAATTCTCATAATTTTATAAAATTCAATAGAAATTCGTCAGACTTCCATCAAACTAGTTGAAAATTGATAAAATTTGTTAAAAATTAGTCTTAATTTCATTAAATTCGTCCAAATTCTTTATAAATTCCTAATAATTTCAAAAATTCCACGAAAAACTTACTATATTCGTAAAAATTCGACCAAAGTTACCAACATTTTTAACAATTCCACCAAAAACGTACTAAATTTTTTTAATTTTCCACCAAAGCTACAGAAATGTTGAATAATTCCACCAAAAACTTACTGATTTTTAGAAAATACCACCAAAAACTTACCAAATGCATAAAAATTCTACTAAAATTACCAATATTTTTAACAATTCCACCAAAAATGATTAAAGTTAATAAAAATTCCACCAAAGTTATCAACTTTTTTAACAATTCCATCAAAAACATACTGAATTTTATAAAAATTCCATCAAAAATTAATAAAATTGGGAAAATTTCACTAAAAACTTACTAAATTCGTAAAAATTCCATAAAAAACATTGAATTTTTAAAAATTCCAACAAAAATGAATAAAATTCGCAAAAATTCCACCAGTGTTATCAAAATTTCCGATAATTCCACCAAAGATATACTGAATTTTATAAAAATTCCACCAAAAATTAATACAATTTGTAAAAATTCCACCAAAAACTTACTAAATTCATAAGAATTTTACCAGAAACACTGAATTTTTTTTTAAATTCCACCAAAAATGAATAAAATTCGCAAAAATTCCACCAAAGTATTAAAATTTTTGATAATTCCACCAAAAACATACTGAATTTTTTAAAAATTCCACCAAAAATTTACTAAATTCATAAAGATTTTACCAAAAACACTGAATTTTTTTTTAGATTCCACCAGAAATGAATAAAATTCGAAAAAATTCCACCAATGTTATCAAAATTTTTGATAATTCCACCAAAGATATACTGAATTTTTTAAAAATTCCACCAAAAACTTACTAAATTCATAAGAATTTTACCAAAAACACTGAATTTTTTTAAAATTCCACCAGAAATGAATAAAATTCGAAAAAATTCCACCAATGTTATCAAAATTTTTGATAATTCCACCAAAAACATACTGAATTTTTTAAAAATTCCACCAAAAACTTACAAAATTCATAAGAATTTTACCAAAAACACTGAATTTTTCTAAAATTCCACCAGAAATGAATAAAATTCGAAAAAATTCCACCAATGTTAACAAAATTTTTGATAATTCCACCAAAAACATACTGAATTTTTTAAAAATTCCACCAAAAACTTACTAAATTCATAGGAATCTTACAAAAAACACTGAATTTTTTTAAAATTCCACCAAAAATGAATAAAATTCGAAAAAATTCCACCAATGTTATCAACATTTTTGATAATTCCACCAAAAACGTAGTGAATTTTTTAAAAATTCCACCAAAAACTTACTAAATTCATAAGAATTTTACCAAAAACACTGAATTTTTTTAAAATTCCACCAGAAATGAATAAAATTCGCAAAAATTCCACCAAAGCTATTAAAATATTTAACAACTACACCTAAAACTTACTGAATTTTTTTTATTCCACCGAAAACAAAGAAAAGTCCTAAAAATTACACCGAAATTGTCAACATTTTTAACAATTCTACCAAAAATGTACAAAATTTTTAAAAAAATTCCATCAAAATGTCCAAATTCTTTTAAAATTCCACCAAAAATCAATCAAATTATAAACAATTTAATTAAAAATTAACTAAAACCTTGAAAATTCCATCAAAAACTTAGTAGATTCGTAAAAATTCCACCAAAGTTACTAAAATTTTTAATAATTTTACCAAAAATAATGAATTTGTTAAAAATTCCAACAAAAAACTTTAAAAATTTGTAAAAATTCCACTAAAAATATACCATTTTTTTTTTAATTCCACCAAAAACTTAATAAATTCGTAAAGCTTCCACCAAAGTTACCAAAATGTTGATCAATTTAACCAAAAACAATAAATTTTTTTTAGAAAAATACTAAAAATAACACTAAACTAGTTTGACAGTCAAAGTTAGAAATTTTAACTTTGGGAATTTTTTTAATTTTTTTGATGGAAATTAGAACCAAAGCGATTATTTTATCGAAAATTAGAAATTTTAAATTATCATTTCCTAAAAAATCTTTTCTTTATTCCCACAAATAAGATCTGGAAGATTTTTTAAAAAATAAATTTGACAGTTTAGATTAGAAATTTTAACTTTGGGAATTTTTTTAATTTTTTTGATGGAAATTAGAACCAAAGCGATTATTTTATCGAAAATTATATATTTTAAACTATCATTTCCTAAAAAATCTTTTCTTTATTCCAACAAATAAGATCTGGAAGATTTTTTAAAAAATAAATTTGACAGTTAAGGTTAGAAATTTTAACTTTGGGAATTTTTTAAATTTTTTTGATGGAAATTAGAACCAAAGCGATTAATTTATCGAAAATTATAGATTTTAATCTATCATTTCCTAAAAAATCTTTTCTTTATTCCCACAAATAAGATCTGGAAGATTTTTTAAAAAATAAATTTGACAGTTTAGATTAGAAATTTTAACTTTGGGAATTTTTTTAATTTTTTTGATGGAAATTTAGAACCAAAGCGATTATTTCATCGAAATTTATAGATTTTAAACTATCATTTTCTAAAAAATCTTTTCTTTATTCCCACAAATAAGATCTGGAAGATTTTTTAAAAAATAAATTTGACAGTTAAGGTTAGAAATTTTAACTTTGGGAATTTTTTTAATTTTTTTAGTAAATCACAAATTCTTTATCAACTCACTAAAGTTGTTAAAATCCCGACACTTTCAGCCGCGCGAAACGCCACAGAAAAATTCCTCCTCTTCTCACTCGGAACCAACCCCTCGTACTCAATCATCTCCGGCAAATAACTATGCAAAAGCGCACATAAAGCCAACCCATCGTTCCAAGAACTACTAAAATTCGTAATATCGATATTTTTATACCCCGCTGTTTTCGTCTGGCACCATTTTAACAGCGCGTTTCGTTTCGAACCCCCATTTTTATTAACCAACACCAACAAAGGATCCTTTTTCTCGTTTAAATCCGAATAGCTATTCCGTTGAGATTCGATTTTCCCCAACGTTTTAACTAAATTGGTACTTTTCTGATTTGTTTCTTCTTTAAAGTCGGTTAAAATGGGATTTTGAAAATCGGGTGAAATTGGGGTTAGGGGAATTGACGGAGACTCGGAATTTAGAGAAGCGTGGGGGTCGGTTTGAAAATCGGGGGTTTTCGATGCGTTTTCGATCGTTTCGATTAAAGATTTAACGCTTTGCCGGTTTAAATTTGATTTTTGATGAAGGGGTTTTTGGAGGTTTTCGGTTGGTAAGCTGGTTGGACGTAATTGAACAGGTTCTGTATCTAAAAATAAAATTGGATTAGCTTTAACTCACATTTTTGAATAACTAACTCACCGATAACTTTCAAATCCTCCTTTCGCAGCCTTTCAATAGTCGCTTCTAAATTTCTAACCTTCTCTCGAAGACCCTTACTCTCCAAAACCATTCTTTGAAGATCTAATTGGGCTTCCGTTTTGAAATCGTTAGCAACTCTCACCGAAGTTAGTAAATCGTTTTGGAATTTTTCCCATTCTTCATTCTAAAAATTCAAAAAATACAAATAAATAAAAATTTAGGCGAATTTCATTAAACTAAAACGAATTCTTAAAAAATTTAGATACATTTTTAAGAAATTTTGATGAATTTTATAATATTAAGGCGAATGATAACGAATTTTTAAGAAATTTGGTTGAATTTCATAAAATTAAGGTGAACTTTTAAGAAATTTTGATGAATTTTATAAAATGAAGGCGAATTATGACGAATTTTTAAGAAATTTGAACGAATTTCATAAAACTAGGACGAATTTTTAAGAAATTTAGATGAATTTTATAAAACTAAGGCGAATGATGACGAATTTTTAAGAAATATGAATGAATTTTATAAAATCAAGACGAATTATGATGATTTAAAAAAAAAAATTAGAACGAATTTTATAAAGTTAAGAGGAATTTTAAAGAAATTACGCGAATTTCATAAAACTAAAACGAATTCTTAAAAAATTTAGATAAATTTTTAAGAAATTTTGACGAATTTTATAAAATGAAGGCGAATTATAACGAATTTTTAAGAAATTTGAACGAATTTCATAAAACTAGGACGAATTTTTAAGAAATTTAGAAGAATTTTATAAAACTAAGGCGAATGATGACGAATTTTTAAGAAATATGAATGAATTTTATAAAATCAAGACGAATTATAATGATTAAAAAAAAAACTAAAACAAATTTTATAAAGTTAAGACGAATTTTAAACAAATTTAGGCGAATTTCATAAAACTAAAACGAATTCTTAAAAAATTTAGACAAATTTTTAAGAAATTTTGATGAATTTTATAAAATTAAGACGAATGATAACGAATTTTTAAGAAATTTGGTTGAATTTAATAAAATTAAGGCGAATTTTTAAGAAATTTTGATGAATTTTATAAAATTAAGGCGAATTATGACGAATCTTTAAAAAATTTAAACGAATTTCATAAAACTAGGATGAATTTTTAAGAAATTTAGATGAATTTTATAAAACTAAGGCGAATGATGACGAATTTTTAAGAAATATGAATGAATTTTATAAAATCAAGACGAATTATGATTTTTAAAAAATTTAGAACGAATTTTATAAAGTTAAGACAAATTTTAAACAAATTTACGCGAATTTCATAAAACTAAAACGAATTCTTAAAAAATTTAGATAAATTCTTAAAAAATTTTGATGAATTTTATAAAATTAAGGCGAACGATAACGAATTTTTAAGAAATTTGGTTAAATTTCATAAAATTAAGGTGAACCTTTAAGAAATTTTGATGAATTTTATAAAATGAAGGCGAATTATGACGATTTTTTAAGAAATTTGAACGAATTTCATAAAACTAGGACGAATTTTTAAGAAATTTAGATGAATTTTATAAAACTAAGGCGAATGATGACGAATTTTTAAGAAATATGAATGAATTTTATAAAATCAAAACAAATTATGATGATAAAAAAAACTAAAACAAATTTTATAGAGTTAAGACAAATTTTAAACAAATTTAGGCGAATTTCATAAAACTAAAACGAATTCTTAAAAAATTTAGATACATTTTTAAGAAATTTTGATCAATTTTATAAAATTAAGGCGAACGATAACGAATTTTTAAGAAATTTGGTTGAATTTCATAAAATTAAGGCGAATTTTTAAGAAATTTTGATGAATTTTATAAAACGAAGGCGAATTATGACGAATTTTTAAGAAATTTAAACGAATTTCATAAAACTAGGACGAATTTTTAAGAAATTTAGATGAATTTTATAAAACTAAGGCGAATGATGACGAATTTTTAAGAAATATGAATGAATTTTATAAAATCAAGACGAATTATGATGATTTAAAAAAAAACTAAAACAAATTTTACAAAGTTAAGACAAATTTTAAACAAATTTAAGGGAATTTCATAAAACTAAAACGAATTCTTAAAAAATGTTGATAAATTTTTAAGAAATTTTGATGAATTTTATAAAATTAAGACGAATGACAACGAATTTTTAAGAAATTTGATTGAATTTCATAAAATTAAGGCGAATTTTTAAGAAATTTAAGCGAATTTCATAAAACTAAAACGAATTCTTAAAAAATTTAGATAAATTTTTAAGAAATTTTGATGAATTTTATAAAATTAAGGCGAATGATAACGAATTTTTAAGAAATTTGATTGAATTTCATAAAATTAAGGCGAATTTTTAAGAAATTTTGATGAATTTTATAAAATGAAGGCGAATTATGACGAATTTTTAAGAAATTTGAACGAATTTCATAAAACTAGGACGAATTTTTAAGAAATTTAGATGAATTTTATAAAACTAAGGCGAATGATGACGAATTTTTAAGAAATATGAATGAATTTTATAAAACCAAGACGAATTATGATGATTTAAAAAAAATTAAAACGAATTTTATAAAGTTAAGACAAATTTTAAACAAATTTAGGCGAATTTCATAAAACTAAAACGAATTCTTAAAAAATTTAGATAAATTTTTAAAAAATTTTGATGAATTTTATAAAATTAAGGCGAACGATAACGAATTTTTAAGAAATTTGGTTAAATTTCATACAATTAAGGCGAATTTTTAAGAAATTTTGATGAATTTTATAAAATGAAGGCAAATTATGACGAATTCTTAAGAAATTTGAACGAATTTCATAAAACTAGGACGAATTTTTACGAAATTTAGATGAATTTTATAAAACTAAGGCGAATGATGACGAATTTTTAAGAAATATGAATGAATTTTATAAAATCAAGACGAATTATGATGATTAAAAAAAAAATTAGAACGAATTTTATAAAGTTAAGACGAATTTTAAACAAATTTAGGCGAATTTCATAAAACTAAAACGAATTCTTAAAAAATTTAGATAAATTTTTAAGAAGTTTTGATGAATTTTATAAAATTAAGGCGAATGACAACGAATTTTTAAGAAATCTGATTAAATTTCATAAAATTAAGGCGAATTTTTAAGAAATTTTGATGAATTTTATAAAATGAAGGCGAATTATGACGATTTTTTAAGAAATTTGAACGAATTTCATAAAACTAGGACGAATTTTTAAGAAATTTAGATGAATTTTATAAAACTAAGGCCAATGATGACGAATTTTTAAGAAATTTAGATGAATCTTATAAAACTAAGGCGAATGATGACGAATTTTTAAGAAATATGAATGAATTTTATAAAATCAAGACGAATTATGATGATTTAAAAAAAAAATCAGAACGAATTTTATAAAGTTAAGACGAATTTTAAACAAATTTACGCAAATTTTATAAAACTAAAACGAATTCTTAAAAAATTTAGATAAATTTTTAAGAAGTTTTGATGAATTTTATAAAATTAAGGCAAATGATAACGAATTTTTAAGAAATTTGGTTGAATTTCATAAAATTAAGGCGAATTTTTAAGAAATTTTGGTGAATTTTATAAAATGAAGGCGAATTATAATGAATTTTTAAGAAATTTGAACGAATTTCATAAAACTAGGACGAATTTTTAAGAAATTTAGATGAATTTTATAAAACTAAGGCAAATGATGACGAATTTTTAAGAAATATGAATGAATTTTATAAAATCAAAACGAATTACGATGATTAAAAAAAAAATTAGAACGAATTTTATAAAGTTAAGACGAATTTTAAACAAATTTAGGCGAATTTCATAAAACTAAAGCAAATTCTTAAAAAATTTAGATAAATTATTAAGAAATTTTGATGAATTTTATAAAATTAAGGCGAACGATAACGAATTTTTAAGAAATTTGGTTGAATTTCATAAAATTAAGGCGAATTTTTAATCAATTTTGATGAATTTTATAAAATGAAGGCAAATTATGACGAATTTTTAAGAAATTTGAACGAATTTCATAAAACTAGGACGAATTTTTACGAAATTTAGATGAATTTTATAAAACTAAGGCGAATGATGACGAATTTTTAAGAAATATGAATGAATTTTATAAAATCAAGACGAATTATGATGATTAAAAAAAAAATTAGAACGAATTTTATAAAGTTAAGACGAATTTTGAAGAAATTTAGGCAAATTTTATAAAACTAAAACGAATTCTTAAAAAATTTAGACAAATTTTTAAGAAATTTTGATGAATTTTATAAAATTAAGGCGAATGATAACGAATTTCTAAGAAATTTGGTTAAATTTCATAAAATTAAGGCGAATTTTTAAGAAATTTTGATGAATTTTATAAAATGAAGGCGAATTATGACGAATTTTTAAGAAATTTGAACGAATTTCATAAAACTAGGACAAATTTTTAAGAAATTTAGATGAATTTTATAAAACTAAGGCGAATGATGACGAATTTTTAAGAAATATGAATGAATTTTATAAAATCAAGACGAATTATAATGATTTAAAAAAAAACTAAAACAAATTTTATAAAGTTAAGACGAATTTTAAAGAAATTTAGGCGAATTTCATAAAACTAAAACGAATTCTTAAAAAATTTAGATAAATTCTTAAAAAATTTTGATGAATTTTATAAAATTAAGGCGAACGATAACGAATTTTTAAGAAATTTGGTTGAATTTCATAAAATTAAGGCGAATTTTTAAGAAATTTTGATGAATTTTATAAAATGAAGGCGAATTATGACGAATTTTTAAGAAATTTGAACGAATTTCATAAAACTAGGACGAATTTTTAAGAAATTTAGATGAATTTTATAAAACTAAGGCGAATGATGACGAATTTTTAAGAAATTTCAATGAATTTTATAAAATCAAGACGAATTATAATGATTTAAAAAAAAAATTAAAACGAATTTTATAAAGTTAAAACGAATTTTAAAGAAATTTACGCGAATTTCATAAAACTAGAACGAATCCTTAAAAAATTTAGATAAATTTTTAAGAAATTTTGATGAATTTTATAAAATTAAGGCGAACGATAACGAATTTTTAAGAAATTTGGTTGAATTTCATAAAATTAAGGCGAATTTTTAAGAAATTTTGATGAATGTCATAAAATGAAGGCGAATTATGACGAATTTTTAAGAGATTTGAACGAATTTCATAAAACTAAGACGAATTTTTAAGAAATTTAGATGAATTTTATAAAACTAAGACGAATGATGACGAATTTTTAAGAAATATGAATGAATTTTATAAAATCAAGACGAATTATTATGATTTTTAAAAAATTAGAACGAATTTTATAAAGTTAAGACGAATTTTAAACAAATTTAGGCGAATTTCATAAAACTAAAACAAATTCTTAAAAAATTTAAATAAATTTTTAAGAAATATTGATGAATTTTATAAAATTAAGGCGAACGATAACGAATTTTTAAGAAATTTGGTTGAATTTCATAAAATTAAGGCGAATTTTTAAGAAACTTTGATGAATTTTATAAAATGAAGGCAAATTATGACGAATTTTTAAGAAATTTGAACGAATTTCATAAAACTAGGACGAATTTTTAAAAAATTTGGAAGAATTTCATAAAACTAGGACGAATTTTTAAGAAATTTTGATGAATTTTATAAAATGAAGGCGAATTATGACGAATTTTTAAGAAATTTGAACGAATTTCATAAAACTAGGACGAATTTTTAAGAAATTTAGATGAATTTTATAAAACTAAGGCGAATGATGACGAATTTTTAAGAAATATGAATGAATTTTATAAAATCAAGACAAATTATGATTAAAAAAAAAATAGAACGAATTTTATAAAGTTAAGACGAATTTTAAAGAAATTTAGGCGAATTTCATAAAACTAAAACGAATTCTTAAAAAATTTAGATAAATTTTTAAAAAATTTTGATGAATTTTATAAAATTAAGGCAAACGATAACGAATTTTTAAGAAATTTGGTTGAATTTCATAAAATTAAGAAGAATTTTTAAGAAATTTTGATGAATTTTATAAAATGAAGGCGAATTATGACGAATTTTTAAGAAATTTGAACGAATTTCATAAAACTAGGACGAATTATTAAGAAATTTAGATGAATTTTATAAAACTAAGGCGAATGATGACGAATTTTTAAGAAATATGAATCAATTTTATAAAACCAAGACGAATTATGATGATTAAAAAAAAAATTTAGAACAAATTTTATAAAATTAAGACGAATTTTAAAGAAACTTACGCGAATTTCATAAAACTAAAACGAATTCTTAAAAAATTTAGACAAATTTTTAAGAAGTTTTGATGAATTTTATAAAATTAAGGCGAATGATAACGAATTTTTAAGAAATTTGGTTGAATTTTATAAAATTAAGGCGAATTTTTAAGAAATTTGAACGAATTTCATAAAACTAGGACGAATTTTTAAGAAATTTAGATGAATTTTATAAAACTAAGGCGAACGATGACGAATTTTTAAGAAATATGAATGAATTTTATAAAATCAAGACGAATTATGATGATTAAAAAAAAAATTAGAACGAATTTTATAAAGTTAAGACGAATTTTAAAGAAATTTAGGCGAATTTCATAAAACTAAAACGAATTCTTAAAAAATTTTGATAAATTTTTAAGAAATTTTGATGAATTTTATGAAATTAAGGCGAACGATAAAGAATTTTTAAGAAATTTGGTTAAATTTCATAAAATTAAGGTGAATTTTTAAGAAATTTTGATGAATTTTATAAAATTAAGGCGAATGTTAACGAATTTTTAAGAAATTTGGTTGAATTTCATAAAATTAAGGCGAATTGTTAAGAAATTTTAATGAATTTTATAAAATGAAGGCGAATTATGACGAATTTTTAAGAAATTTGAACGAATTTCATAAAACTAGGACGAATTTTTAAGAAATTTAGATGAATTTTATAAAACTAAGACGAATGATGACGAATTTTTAAAAAATATGAATGAATTTTATAAAATCAAGACGAATTATGATGATTAAAAAAAAAATTAGAACGAATTTTATAAAGTTAAGACGAATTTTAAAGAAATTTACGCGAATTTCATAAAACTAAAACGAATTCTTAAAAAATTTAGATACATTTTTAAGAAATTTTGATGAATTTTATAAAATTAAGGCGAACGATAACGAATTTTTAAGAAATTTGGTTGAATTTCATAAAATTAAGACGAATTTTTAAGAAATTTTATGAAATTAACACGAACTATGACGAATTTTTGGCAAATTAAGACAAATTTTTAACGAATTTTATGAAATAAACACGAATTATGATGAATTTTTAATAATTTTTAGTGAATTTAGACAAATAAAATAAAATTACAACGAATTAAGACGAATTTTTAACGAATTAATGCGATTTTTGAACGAATTTTATGAAATTAACACGAACAATGACGAATAATGATGAATTTTCGACGAATTTGATCAAATTAAGACGAATTTGATCAAATTAAGACGAATTTGATCAAATTAAGACGAATTTTATCAAATTAAGACGAATTTTATCAAATTAAGACGAATTTTTGACATTTTTTACTGAATTTATACAAATAGAATAAAATTTAGACAAATTAAGAAGAATTTTTGACGAATTTGGACGAATTTTATTAAATTAACACGAACTATCACGAATTGTTGACGAATCAAGACGAAATTTTGATCATTTTTACTAAATTTAAACAAATAGAATAAAATTAAAACGAATTATTAACAATTTTTACTAAATTTAGACAAATGGAATAAAAGTAAGACGAATTTTTAAAAAATTTAGATGAATTTTATAAAACTAAGGCGAATGATGACGAATTTTTAAGAAATTTCAATGAATTTTATAAAATCAAGACGAATTATGATGATTTTTAAAAAAATTATAACGAATTTTATAAATTTAAGACGAATTTTAAAGAAATTTAGGCGAATTTCATAAAACTAAAACGAATTCTTAAAAAATTTAGACAAATTTTTAAGAAATTTTGATGAAATTTATAAAATTAAGGCGAACGATAACGAATTTTTAAGAAATTTAGTTCAATTTCATAAAATTAAGGCGAATTTTTAAGAAATTTTGATGAATTTTATAAAATAAAGGCGAATTATGCCGAATTTTTAAGAAATTTGAACGAATTTCATAAAACTAGGACGAATTTTTAAGATATTTAAATGAATTTTAAAAAACTAAGGCGAATGATGAGGAATTTTTAAGAAATATGAATGAATTTTATAAAATCAAGACGAATTATGATGATTTAAAAAAAATTAAAACAAATTTTATAAAGTTAAGACGAATTTTAAACAAATTTAGGCGAATTTCATAAAACTAAAACGAATTCTTAAAAAATTTAGACAAATTTTTAAGAAATTTTGATGAATTTTATAAAATTAAGGCGAATGATAACGAATTTTTAAGAAATTTGGTTAAATTTCATAAAATTAAAGCGAATTTTTAAGAAATTTTGATGAATTTTATAAAATGAAGGCGAATTATGACGAACTTTTAAGAAATTTGAACGAATTTCATAAAACTAGGACGAATTTTTAAGAAATTTAAATGAATTTTAAAAAACTAAGGCGAATGATGACGAATTTTTAAGAAATATGAATGAATTTTATAAAATCAAGACAAATTATGATGATTTTTAAAAAAATTAAAACGAATTTTATAAAGTTAAGACGAATTTTAAACAAATTTAGGCGAATTTCATAAAACTAAAACGAATTCTTAAAAAATTTAAATAAATTTTTAAGAAATTTTGATGAATTTTATAAAATGAATCCGAATTATGACGAATTTTTAAGAAATTTGAACGAATTTCATAAAACTAGGACGAATTTTTAAGAAATTTAGATGAATTTTATAAAACTAAAGCGAATGATGACGAATTTTTAAGAAATATGAATGAATTTTATAAAATTAAGACGAATTATGATGATTTAAAAAAAAATTAGAACGAATTTTATAAAACTAAGACGAATTTTAAGAAAATTTGAACGAATTTCATAAAACTAAAACGAATTCTTAAAAAATTTAGATAAATTTTTAAGAAATTTTGATGAATTTCATAAAACTAAAGCGAATGATAATGAATTTTTAATAAATTTGGTTGAATTTCATAAAATTAAGGCGAATTTTTAAGAAATTTTGATGAATTTTATAAAATGAAGGCGAATTATGACGAATTTTTAAGAAATTTGAACGAATTTCATAAAACTAGGACGAATTTTTAAGAAATTTAGATGAATTTTATAAAACTAAGGCGAATGATGACGAATTTTTAAGAAATATGAATGAATTTTATAAAATTAAGGCGAATTTTTAAGAAATTTTATAAAATTAACACGAACTATGACGAATTTGTGGTCTTGGAAGGTTTAAAAATATAAAGATTGTATCTCGGAAGGTTTAAAAATGTTAAAATTGTGCCTTAGAAAGTTTAAAAATGTAAACATTATCTTTTTAAAGATGTAAAAATGTATGATTTGACTTTCGAAAGATGTAAAAATGGTAAATATTACCCTTCGAAGAGTTAAAACTCTAAAATTTTACTTTTCGAAGAACTAAAATTGATAAATTAGATCTACTGATCAACCAAAAATGTTAAATTTTACTTTCCGGACATTCAAAAACTTAAAACTTTATTTCGGAAGGTTTAAAAATGTTAAGATTGTGTCTCGGAAGGTTTAAAAATGTTAAAACTGTATCTTGGAAGGTTTGAAAATATTAAGATTATGTTTCGGAAGGTTTAAAAATATTAAAATTGTGTCTCGGAAGGTTTAAAAATATTAATATTATCTTTTTAGAGATCTAAAAATGTATGATTTGACTTTCGAAAGATCTAAAAATGGTAAATATTACTCTTCGAAGAGTTAAAACTCTAAAATTTTACTTTCCGAAGAACTAAAATTGATAAATTAGATCTTCCGATTAACCAAAAATGTTAAATTTTACTTTCCGGACATTCAAAAACTTAAAAACTGTGTCTCGGAAGGTTTAAAAATGTTAAGATTTTGTCTCCGAAGGTTTAAAAATATTAAGATTGTGTATCGGAAGGTTTAAAAATATTAAAATTGTATCTCGGAAGGTTTAAAAATATTAAAATTGTGTCTCGGAAGGTTTAAAAATGTTAAAATTGTTTCTCGGAAGGTTTAAAAATGTTAATATTATTTTTTAGAAATCTAAAAATGTATGATTTGACTTTCGAAAGATCTAAAAATGGTAAATATTACCCTTCGAAGAGTTAAAACTCTAAAATTTTACATTCCGAAGAACTAAAATTGATAAATTAGATCTTCCGATCAATCAAAAATGTAAAATTTTACTTTCCGGACATTCAAAAACTTAAAACTGTGTCTCGGAAGGTTTAAAAATGTTAAGATTGTGTCTCGGAAGGTTTAAAAATGTTAAAACTGTATCTTGGAAGGTTTGAAAATATTAAGATTATGTTTCGGAAGGTTTAAAAATATTAAAATTGTGTCTCGGAAGGTTTAAAAATATTAATATTATCTTTTTAGAGATCTAAAAATGTATGATTTGACTTTCAAAAGATTTAAAAATGGTAAATATTACTCTTCGAAGAGTTAAAACTCTAAAATTTTACTTTTCGAAGAACTAAAATTGATAAATTAGATCTTCCGATCAACCAAAAATGTTAAATTTTACTTTCCGGACATTCAAAAACTTAAACTGTATCTCGGAAGGATTAAAAATATTAAAACTGTGTATCGGAACGTTTAAAAATATTAAGATTGTATCTCGGAAGGTTTAAAAATATTAAAATTGTATCTCGGAAGGTTTAAAAATGTTAATATCATATATTTAGAGTATATCGTAAGGTTTAGAAATGTTAATATTGTATCTCGGAAGATGTAAAATATTAAAGTTATCTAATCCGAGCATTTAAAAATAGTAAATTACATTCATTAGACATTCAAAACTCTTAAAATGATCTCTCGGAAGGCTTAAAAATGTTAAAATGATCTTTTATAAAGCTTAGAAATATTAAAATGATCTTTAAGAAGGCTTAAAAATGTTAAAAAAGTTTTAAAACTTTCTTGTGAGACCATACTTTTATGCTTGAAGAAGCTATCAAAGCTATTTCTAAAGCAATTTAATGAAAAATATCAGTAATTAAAGCTTTTCTCGGAAAGTAATATAAAATAAATTCTTCTAAAGATAGCTCCTTCATTCACTTGCGTTATTAATTGCCAAAGCTTGTCAAAATGTAGACATAAATTATCATTTAATTTAAATCAATTTACATTTATACACAGTTTTTCACGTTTTTCTCTCTAAATGTACAATTTTTTAGCTGCGTCCTATTTCTTCTTTCATCTTTGAGTATTTTGTATCTATTAGTACAATTTCAAGAAGATTTTTAAGGAAGACAAGATTTTCCTTAAGGAAAACCATTAAATTTAGATCAATGAAGACTACAAAGTTTTGGTTAAAGAAGACCAGAAAGTTCTGATTAAAGATCATAATATTTTTATTAAAGAAAATCGCAAGATTTTACTCTTGGAAGACCACAAAATCTTCTTGAAAAAGATTTTCAAGATTTTCCTCAAAGAAAACTATAAAGGAGACAGGAAAATGTATTTTATGAAAGATTTTTGAGTGTTTCGTAAGGAGAATCCCAAAGTTTTCTTCAAATAAGACCCCAAAATTTGCCTCAAGGAATACTACAAAGTTTTGACTAAGAAAAATCACCAGATTTTCTTCTTGGAAAATCACAAGGTTTTTTTCAAAAAGAATTTTTAAATTTTCCTCAAAAAAAACCATAAGGAAGACACAAAATGTTTTTCAAAAAGGATTTTCGACTGTTTCAAAAGAAGAATTCCAAAATTTTCTTCAAACAAAGTTCTAAAATCTACCTCAAAGAATACTACAAAGTTTTGACCAAGAATAATCACAAGATTTTCTTCTTGGAAAATCACAAGGTTTTTTTCAAAAAGAATTTTTAAATTTTCCTCAAAAAAAAAACCATAAGGAAGACACAAAATGTTTTTCAAAAAGGATTTTCGAGTGTTTCGCAAAAAGAATTCCAAAGTTTTCTTCAAACAAGGCTCTAAAATCCACCTCAAGGAGTACTACAAAGCTTTGATCAAGATTGACCACAGGATGTTCCTTAAAGAATAAATTACATTATTAATAAATAGTAAATTACATTCTTTAGACAGTCAAAATTAATGTTAACAATGTTAAAATGGTCTCTCGGAAGGCTTAAAAATGTTAAAAAGATCTTTAATAAACCTTAAAAATATTAAAATAATCTTTTAGAAGGCTTAAAAATGTTAAATTTGCTTCTTCGAAGATCTATAAATCTACAATTTGATTCTTCGGACATCTAAAAATGTTAAATTTCATCCTCCGAAGGTAAAAAAATGTTAATTTAGATCAAAAACTGATTTATTTAAGTTTTCTAATATTCAAAAATAAAACATAAACTTTAAAATAATCACATTTTTATCTGAAAAATGTGACGTTTCTAACCTCTAAAAAATTGGTCAACTTTAAAAATTAACCAACTTTAAAAAATCCCCCAGACTTTATTTATGAAAATTAAGAAAAAAAAATTATACTAAAGATAGATAAAAATGTCTATTTTCAAATAATAAATAAAAATCTAGATGTTAAATAATAAAAATTTTTAATTGGGAATTTTTTTCTAAACCTCTACAAAATTTGACGTTTTAAAAAAATGTGACATTTTTAAAAAATTGACTAACTTTAAAAAATCACCCAGACTTTATTTATTAAGATTAAGAAATGATTTTTGTTTTAAATTAAACTTAAAACATTCTATTTTGAACTAAAAAAGTCAGATTTTTCCTAATTATTACCAAAAACATTAAAAAAATTTTTAAAGTTTGTAAAAATTTTTGACGTTTCTAACCTAACTTTTAGCAAAAAATTAGACCAATTTTAAAAAATCGTCCAGACTTTATTTATTAAGATTAAGAAATGATTTTTGTTTTAAATGAAAGTTAAAACATTCTATTTTTAATTAAAAAAGTTAGATTTATTCTAAATGTTGTCAAAAAAATTTTAAACTTTGTAAAAATTTTTTGACGTTTCTAACCTAACTTTTAGAAAAAAATTAGACCAATTTTAAAAAATCGTCCAGACTTTATTTTTAAAGATTAAGAAATGATTTTTGTTTTAAATTAAACTTAAAACATTCTATTTTTAATTAAAAAAGTTAGATTTATTCTAAATGTTGTCAAAAAAATTAAAAAAATTTTCAAAGTTTCTAAAAAATTTTTGATGTTTCTAACCTAACTTTTTTAAAAAATTAAACCAACTTTAAAAAATCACCCAGACTTTATTTATGAAAATTAAGAAATGATTTTTGTTTTAAATTAAACTTAAAACATTCTATTTTTAATTAAAAAAGTTAGATTTATTCTAAATGTTGTCAAAAAAATTAAAAAAATTTTTAAAGTTTGTAAAAATTTTTGACGTTTCTAACCTAACTTTTAGAAAAAAATTAGACCAATTTTAAAAAATCACCCAGACTTTATTTATTAAGATTAAGAAATGATTTTTGTTTTAAATTAAACTTAAAACATTCTATTTTGAACTAAAAAAGTCCGATTTTTCGTAATTATTACGAAAAAAATTAAAAAAAATTTTTAAGTTTGTAAAAATTTTTGACATTTCTAACCTAACTTTTAGAAAAAATTAAACCAATTTTAAAAAATCACCCAGACTTTATTTATGAAAATTAAGAAATGATTTTTGTTTTAAATTAAACTTAAAACATTCTATTTTTAATTAAAAAAGTTAGATTTATTCTAAATGTTGTCAAAAAAATTAAAAAAATTTTTAAAGTTTGTAAAAATTTTTGACGTTTCTAACCTAACTTTTAGAAAAAAATTAGACCAACTTTAAAAAATCACCCAGACTTTATTTATTAAGATTAAGAAATGATTTTTGTTTTAAATTAAATTTAAAAGATTCTATTGTTAATTAAAAATATCCAATTTTTTCTAATTATTACCAAAAAATTTACAACAAAATCGTTGAAAATGCTTATATTTTTCTTTAAAAACGTTCAAATAATCTTAAAATCAACAAAAATTTTCGAAAATGATCTAAAACTGACTTAAAAATACTAAAACTAATCAAATTCGTTGGAAAATTTTTTCTAAACTGTCTAAAAATTGCCTCAAAATCATTAAAAATGAACAAAAAAGCAGTCAAATCTTTTAAAAATAAATAAAATTTTTGATAAATGTCTAAAATCGACGAAAAATTCAATAATTTGTCTGATTTGCTCAAAATTTTCCTTAAACTATCTAAAAATTATTAAAAATTAACTGGAAAACGCTTAGAACGTTTCGAAATTAATAAAAATTATCTAAAATGGTCTTAAAATTATGAAAAATTGACACGAAAATTCCTAAAGTGTCTTAAAATTAACAAAGACTTTCGAAAATCGTCTAAAAACGACTAAAAAACGTTAAAATGTATCAGTGTTATTTCAAATTATTATTAAAACTGTCTAAAATCGTCTCTAAATTATAAAAAATGTACTCAAAAACGGTTAAATGGTTTTCAAATTAATTAAAATTTTCGAAAATAACTCGAAATGACTTCAAAATCAACTCAAAATGATCGAAAATTGACTCAAAAATATTTCAGTTGTCTTAAAATTAACAAAAAAAAATAGAAATCGTTTAAAATCGACTAAAAATGATCAAAAATTGATCTTAAAATACTTAAATTGTCTTAAAATTAACTCAAATTTTGAAAAATCGTCCAAAATCAACCCAAAATGACCAAAAATTGACTCAAAAATACTTAAATTGTCTTAAAATTACCAAAAATGTTCGAAAATCGTCTAAAATAGACTAAAAATCATCTAAAATCGACTAAAAATGATCAAAAATTGATTTTTAAATACTTAAATTGTCTTAAAATTAACTCAAATTTTCGAAAATCGTCCAAAATTTACTCAAAATGACCAAAAATGTACTCAGAAATACTTAAATTGTCTGAAAATTAACAAAAATGTTCAGAAATAATCTAAATTCGACTAAAAATCATCTAAAATCGACTAAAAATGATCAAAAATTGATTTCAAAATACTTAAATTGTCTTAAAATTAGCTTTAATTTTCGAAAATCGTCCAAAATCAACTCAAAATGATCAAAAATTGATTCAAAAATACTTAAATTGTCTTAAAATTAAGAAAAATGTTCGAAAATCGTCTAAAATCGACTAAAAATCATCTAAAAATAATCAGAAATTGATTTTAAAATACTTAAATTGGCTTAAAATTAACTCTAATTTTCAAAAATCGTCCAAAATTAACTCAAAATGATCAAAAATTGACTCACAAATGCTTAAATTGTCTTAAAATTAACAAAAATGTTCGAAAATCGTCTAAAATCGACTACAAATGATTAAAAATTGATTTTAAAATATTTAAATTGTGTTAAAATTAACTCTAATTTTCGAAAATTGTCCAAAATCAACTCAAAATGATCAAAAATTGACTCACAAATACACAAATTGTCTTAAAATTAACAAAAATGTTCAAAAATCGTCTAAAATCGACTAAAAATCATCTAAAATCGACTAAAAATGATCAAAAATTGATTTTAAAATACTTAAATTGCTTTAAAATTAACTCTAATTTTCGAAAATCGTCCAAAATCAACTCAAAATGACTAAAAATTAACTCACAATTACTTAAATTGAGAGTTGATTAACCTAACTTTTTTTAAAAAATTGATCAACTTTAAAAAATCACTCAGAATTTATTTATAGGAATTAAGAAATTATTTTTATATTAAATTAAACTTAAAACATTCTTTTTTCAATTTAAAAAATCGGATTTTTCTTAATTATTACCAAAAAAATTAAAAAAATTCTTAAAATTGATAAAAATTTTTGACGTTTAACTAACCTAACTTTAAAAAAAAATCGACCAACTTTAAAAAATCACCCAGACTTTATTTATAGGAATTAAGAAATGATTTTTATTTTAAATTAAACTTAAAACATTCTATTTTTAATTAAAAAAGTTAGATTTATTCTAAATGTTGTCAAAAAATTTAAAAAAATTTTAAAGTTTCTAAAAATTTTAGACGTTTCTAACCTAACTTTTAGAAAAAATTAGACCAACTTTAAAAAAATCACCCAGACTTCATTTATTAAGATTAAGAAATGATTTTTATTTTAAATGAAACTTAAAACATTCTAATTTTAATTAAAAAAGACCGTTTTATTCTAAATGTTGCCAAAAAATTAAAAAAAAATTTTATAGTTTGTAAAAATTTTTGACGTTTCTAAACTTTTAGAAAAAAATTAGACCAATTTTAAAAAATCACCCAGACTTTATTTATTAAGATTAAGAAATGATTTTTGTTTTAAATGAAATTTAAAACATTCTATTTTTAATTAAAAAAGTTAGATTTATTCTAAATGTTGTCAAAAAAATTAAAAAAATTTTTAAAGTTTATAAAAATTTTTGACGTTTCTAACCTAACTTTTAGAAAAAAATTAGACCAACTTTAAAAAAATCGCCCAGACTTTATTTATTAAGATTAAGAAATGATTTTTATTTTAAATGAAACTTAAAACATTCTATTTTCAATTAAAAAAGTTAGATTTATTCTAAATGTTGTCAAAAAAATGAAAAAAATTTTTAAAGTTTGTAAAAATTTTTGACATTTCTAACCTAACTTTTAGAAAAAATTAGACCAATTTCAAAAAATCGCTCTGACTTTATTTATTAAGATTAAGAAATGATTTTTGTTTTAAATGAAACTTAAAACATTCTATTTTTAATTAAAAAAGTTAGATTTATTCTAAATGTTGTCAAAAAAATTAAATAAAAATTTTAAAGTTTGTAAAAATTTTTGACATTTCTAACCTAACTTTTTTAAAAAATTAAACCAATTTTAAAAAATCACTCAGAGTTTATTTATTAAGATTAAGAAATGATTTTTGTTTTAAATTAAACTTAAAACATTCTAATTTTAATTAAAAAAGACCGTTTTATTCTAAACGTTATCAAAAAAATTAAAAAAAATTTTTAAGTTTGTAAAAATTTTTAACGTTTTTTAAAAATTTTTTCACCTCTAAAAATTTGACCATCTTTAAAAACTTAGTCAACTTACTTCTTCACGTCTAATCCTCTTAATCTCCTCCAATTCCGCTTTTAAATCCTCATTTTTTCCCTCAAACTCCCTCAAAACCCTCTCCGTCTCCCTCAAAACCTCCCCCAACCTCACCTTTTCCTTCACCTCCCTCTCCAATTCACCCTTAATCTCCTTCAAAACATCTTTCAAAGCATCCAACCTCTCCTTCAACCCCTCGTTCTCCTCCTTCAAAACCTCAAATTTAATCCCAACATCATTATTAACATCAATCTGACTTTGCAAATACCCAATTTGTTCCTTCAACAAATCATTATCCTTCTTAAGATTAGTAATTTTAAGCTTCAAATCAATTACAGTTTGAATCTCATCATTTTCACTCTTCTTAACCTTCTTTTGAATTTGATTATTTTTCATCATCTCATTTTTCAACGAAACATTTTCATCCAAAAGCTCGTTATTTCTCGTTTTAACTTCAATTAATTCATTTTGAATGGTTTTTAAAACTTCCATTTCGTTCTTCGACTCATTTAAACGTTCCGTTTGGCGACAAAGCGACTCAAACATTAAATTTTTCTCCTCTAATAGTTGTTCGTTGTCTTGTTGAAGTTCCTCGAGTTGTCTTTGAAGTTCATTTAGTTCTTGAAGCGTAGCTTGAAGCTCTTCGTTAGTACTATAGTGGATTTCTTGCATTTTATTGTATTTATCTTGAAGGGTTATTATTTCGCTCGAAGGGGAGGGTTTTTGATCGATTAAAGGGTTTTGTTCGCTTTTTGAGGTGGTTAAAGTTTCGTTTAAAGTTAGATTTGTTATTATTGAAGGTGGTGCGGAATTATTTTGACGGTGGGTGTCTAAAATTTGTTGTTTTTCGGTGTCGGAAAGCGGTGAATGAGAGACGACTTTTAAACGGTCGCGTAATATTGAGTTTTCTTCGGTTATTTTACCATAGTTTTCTTTTAAGATTTCAAATTCGTGGTTTAAGTCGGTTAGGAGAGCTTTTTGTTCGGTTAATTGGTGAGTTAAAGCCATTTTTTCTGTTGTTAGTTCGACTAATTTTAAATTAACTTGAGGTTCAGCTTGGATAAAATCAGAATCTAAAAATAAAAATAATTAAAATACAATTAAAAAATATTTTAACCTAAAAAAAAATGTTGATCAACTTTAAAAAATTAACCAACTTTAAAAAATCACCCAGACTTTATTTATAAAAATTAAGAAAAAAAAATTATACTAAAGATAGATTAAAATGTTTATTTTCAAATAAAAAATAAAAATTTATATGTTAGATAATAAAAATTTTAAGTTAGGAATTTTTCTTTAAACCTCTAAAAATTTTGACATTTCTAACCTCTAAAAAATTGGTCAATTTTAAAAAATCCCCCAGACTTTATTTATGAAAATTAAGAAAAAAAAATTATACTAAAGACAGATTAAAATGTCTATTTTCAAATAAAAAATAAAAATTTATATGTTAGATAATAAAAATTTTGAGTTAGAAATTTTTTTCTAAACCTCTAAAAAATTTTGACATTTCTAACCTTTAAAAAATCGGTCAACTTTAAAAAATCCCCAGGACTTTATTTATGAAAATTAAGAAAAAAAATTTATACTAAAGACAGATTAAAATGTCTATTTTCAAATAAAAAATAAAAATCTAGATGTTAGATAATAAAAATTTTGAGTTAGGAACTTTTTTCTAAATCTCAACAAAATTTGACATTTCTAACCTCTAAAAAAATTGACCAGCTTTAAAAAATCCCCCAGACTTTATTTATTAATATTAAGAAATGATTCTTGTTTTAAATGAAACTTAAAACATTCTATTTTTAACTAAAAAAGACCGTTTTATTCTAAATGTTGTCAAAAAAATTAAAAAAATTTTTTAAATTTGTAAAAATTTTTGACGTTTCTAACCTAACTTTTAGAATAAATTAGACCAACTTTAAAAAATCCCCAAGACTTTATTTATGAAAATCAAGAAAAAAAAATTTATACTAAAGACAGATTAAAATGTCTATTTTCAAATAATAAATAAAAATCTAGATGTTAGATAATAAGAATTTTTAGTTAAGAATTTTTTTCTAAACCTCTACAAGATTTGACATTTCTAACCTCAAAAAAATTGGTCAACTTTAAAAAATCCCCCAGCCTTTATTTATGAAAATTAAGAAAAAAAATTTATATTAAAGACAGATTAAAATGTCTATTTTCAAATAAAAAATAAAAACCTAGATGTTAGATAATAAAAATTTTGAGTTAGGAATTTTTTTCTAAACCTCTACAAAATTTGACATTTCTAACCTCTAAAAAATTGGCCAACTTTAAAAAATCCCCAAGACTTTATTTATGAAAATTAAGAAAAAAGAATTTATTCAAAAGATAGATTAAAATGTCTATTTTGAAATAAAAAATAAAAATCTAGATGTTAGATAATGAAAATTTTGAGTTAGGAATTTTTTTCTAAACCTCTACAAAATTTGACATTTCTAACCTCTAAAAAATTGGTCAATTTTAAAAAATCCCCAAGACTTTATTTATTAAAATAGAGAAATAATTTTTACATCAAATGAAACTCAAAACATTCTATTTTTAATTAAAAAAGATTGATTTATCCAAAAAGTTATGAAAAAAATTAAAAAAATTTTAAAGATATCAATAATTTTTCTAACCTAAAAAATTTTAATCAACTTTAAACGAAAATAACTAAAAAACTAAAAGAGATGGAACAAAATGATTTTAATAAAACTTATTCCTTATTTAATAAAGAATCTTTTTTATAATAAATAATTTTCACCTAACTTTAATATTTATTGAGATAGAAAAGAAAATATTTCAAGATGTCAATTTCTAACCTAAAAAATAAAACTTCATTTTTAAACGAAAATAACTAAAAAACTAAAAGAGATGGAATAAAATGATTTTAATAAAACTTATTCCTTATTTAATAAAGAATCTTTTTTATAATAAATAATTTTAACCTAACTTTAATATTTATTGAGATAGAAAAGAAAATATTTCAACATGTCAATTTCTAACCTAAAAAATAAAACTTGATTTTTAAACGAAAATAACTAAAAAACTAAAAGAGATAGAACAAAATGATTTTAATAAAACTTATTCCTCATTTAATAAAGAATCTTTTTTATAATAAATAATTTTAACCTAACTTTAATATTTATTGAGATAGAAAAGAAAATATTTCAAGATGTCAATTTCTAACCTAAAAAATAAAACTTGATTTTTAAACGAAAATAACTAAAAAACTAAAAAAGATAGAAGAAAATGATTTTAATAAAACTTATTCCTTATTTAATAAAGAATCTTTTTTATAATAAATAATTTTAACCTAACTTTAATATTTATTGAGATAGAAAAGAAAATATTTCAACGCGTCAATTTCTAACCTAAAAAATAAAACTTGATTTTTAAACGAAAATAACTAAAAAACTAAAAGAGATAGAACAAAATGATTTTAATAAAACTTATTCCTTATTTAATGGAGAATCTTTTTGATAATAAATAATTTTCACCTAACTTTAATATTTATTGAGATAGAAAAGAAAATATTTCAATATGTATCAATTTTCATTTGATACATCTTTCTAACCTAAAAATATTTTTTATTTTACCTTCTAACCTACCTGTATGTAAAACATTAACTTCGTTTTGAATTTGAGTTTTATCCAAACGATCTTTCGATCCAATTTTCTTCCCTTTAGTCAATCCAACATCCCCGGAAACCGTCCCGGATGATTTAACGGGCTTGAAATCGTTCAAATTGGTCACCGAAGATGACCCGGAGACGTTTTCTTGCTGCGATTGATTATCAACGTGCTTTTGGACACTTTGTCCTCTACGAAAAATCGCTTTTATACTTTTCATTGCTTTCGTATCTTTAAAAACTTCTTAATATTTATTAAAATTCCCTTTTTTTACAAAAACAAAGTTTATTTAATACTTTTCGTAGTTTTATTTTAGTTATTTTAGCTGGTTTTTACATCGATAAAAGTCACCGATTCACTCAAAGTCATTCGAAATCACTTTATGTTTTATTTATAAGAGAAAATCACTAAATTTCACTTTAATACTTCAATGTAATCAACGCTTTAACTTCTAAATCATTTTTATTTTAAAAAAATACACTTTAATTACCTTCGTAGGTAAAATAATAAATACGGGATGTTCCGATGATTCAAAAAATAAGTCATCGTCTTATTTCAAATTAGAATTTTTATCTTAAAATGTCAAAAGTGACACTTTACGGTTAAAAAGTGACATTTTAAGGTTAAAAAGTCACTTTTAAACGTCAAAATTGACATTTTAAAAGAGCGGTTTTATTTGTAAACGTCAAAAATGACATTTTAAGGTTAAAAAGTGACGTTTAATCATCAAAATTGACATTTCAAAAAAATTTTTACTTTTTTAATTGTTACGTTAAAGTTATACCAAGATGCGACTAAATAAATTGTTGCGTAAACATATAAAAGGTGTACGAATCAATCGGGAATCAAACTCCGTCTATTATTTTGCATTCAAAGACATTAAAGGCTTTTCGGAATCATCGGAACATCTTGTATTTTCATTAATAAGATTTATTTCTTTAAAAACTTTCCTAAAACTAAGAAAAAAATATAAATAAAATTGAAATAAGATCAAACTAGGTTCATTGACCAAGAAAACCCTACTTTGTTACTCGATGTACCACTGTATAACCTCAAAACACACTTTATTTTTTCACTTTTTAACGTTTAACTCGGTTTATTTTTTGTTAAAGACAAATCTGAAATAAATACTTATTTTTTTTATCGATTTAAGTCGTTTTATATGTTTTCCAAAGGTTAAATTTTAGTTTAAAATCACTTTGAAAACGATTAAATGATTAAACGTTAAGTTAACTTTCTTTCCGAACCAAAACAACCAGAATAAGACGAATAAAGACAACACACAACAACTAAACAAGGATCACCGGTTGTCGCCTAACCGTTAACGGTTTTTACCTCACTTCAAAACCGTTTTATTTAATTTTAAGAATTATTTATTGAAAAATGTAAATTCATTTTACAATTAGTAAAATTTCATTTAATTTTTTAAAACTAAACGTTTAAAATTTAATTTATTTTAGTTTATTGAATGTCATTTAAAAGTTTATTGTGATTAGTTGAAATAATGACTAATAGATGGCGCTAACTTACCTTATTTGATTTAAATTCCGATTAATTCCCAAAAATCGTGTATTTTTTAAAGTTGATTTCAAATCGGGTCGGTTTTTATTAATAATAAGTTTATTCTTATCGTTTGAGGTTAATTTTGAGACGTCAGGTTCGGTTTGAAACCTAGAAATAATAATAATTAACATTAACGTTAAAATTAAAAAGTGATTTTTTTAAACTTAATAAAAATTTTTAAATATTCTTAAAATTCATTAAAAATTATTAAATATTCTTAAAATTCATTAAAAATCCTTTAATTTGAGTACAAATACGACCTATCCACGATTAAAAATTAAAAAGTTAGGTTAATTTTTCAATTTTCAAGATGGCGGTTTAAAAAAATTAAAATTCTTATTAAAAATTCTTAAAGCTGACTAAAAATCCTTTAATTTGATACCAAACACGACTATATTCGGATAAAAAATAAAAAAGTTAGGTTAGTTTAAAAAATTTCAAGATGGCTGACTTCCGGTTGTGATTAAAATTAAAAATTTCGATAACTTTTGATCTATTAAAGTTAGATATGTTGTGTTTGTACTCAAATTAAAGGAAATTTAATTTCTTATCGATTTTTAATAAAAATTTCGTTCTAGAATTATTTTTGATATTTCTTTTTTTTTTTTAATTTTTAACATTTTTTAAAAAAATTTTTAATTTTTGACTTTATTTAGAAATTTCTTGAAGGTTTTGATATTTCTTTTAAAATTTTGACATTATTTCGGAAAATTGTATTTCATGTTTTGAAAATTTGGACTTTTTTTGAGAAATTTGGCTTTTGTTTTTTAATTTCAAATTTTTATTAAAAATTCTTAAAGTTTAATTTTATTTTTAAAATTTTACTTTATTTTTTGAAAATCCTGATATTTCTTGGAAAATTTTGACTATTTTTTGAGAAATTTGGACTTTTTTTTGAGAAATTTGACTTTTTTTTCAAAAAGTTTGAAATTTTTATTAAAAATTCTTAAAGCTGATTAAAAATCCTTTAATTTGATACCAAACACGACTATATTCGGATAAAAAGTAAAAAAGTTAGGTTAACATAAAAAATTCAAGATGGCCGACTTCCGGTTGTCACTAAAATTAAAAATTTCGACAACTTTGGATTTATTAAAGTTAGATAGGTCGTGTTTGTACTCAAATCAAAGGAAATTTAATTTCCTATCGATTTTTAATAAAAGTTTTATTCTAGAATTATTTTGACATTTCTTCTTTTTTAAGTTTTTAACATTTTTAAAAAAAAAGTTTTAAATTTTTGACTTTTTTGAGAAATCTCTTGAAGTTTTTGACGTTTCGTTTAAAATTTTGACATTATTTCAGAAAATTTTACTTTATTTTTTGAAAATTTTGCTTTGTTTCTTGAAAATTTTGATATTTCTTTGGAAATTTGGACCTTTTTAAGAAATTTGAGTTTTTCTTTCCAAAAAATTTGAAATCTTCATTAAAAAATCTTAAAGTTTAACTTTATTTTTAAAATTTTAGTTTTTTTTTGATAATTTTGGAATTTTTTTGTAAATGTTGATATTTTTTGAAAATATTGACATTATTTTTTTTGGAAAATTTGAAATTTTTATTAAAAATTCTTAAAGCTGGTTAAAAATGCTTTAATTTGATACCAAACACGACTATATTCGGATAAAAAACCAAAAAGTTAGGTTAGTTTAAAAAAATCCAAGATGGCCGACTTCCGGTTGTCATTAAAATTAATAATTTCGATAACTTTTGATCTATTAAAGTTAGATAGGTCGTGTTTGTACTCAAATTAAAGGGAATTTAATTGTCTATCGATTTTTTTTATAAAAATTTCATTCTAAAATTATTTTTGACACTTCTTCTTTTTTAAATTTTTAACATTTTTTACAAAATTTTTTAATTTTTGACTTTTTTTAAGAAATTTTTTGATATTTCTTTTAAAATTTTAATATTATTTCGGAAAATTTTACTGAATTTTTTTAAAAATTTTGATATTCCTTTGAAAATTTTGACTTTTTTTTTGGAGAAATTTGACTTTTTATTTTGAATTTGAAATTTTCATTAGAAATTTTTAAAGTTTAACTTTATTTTTAAAATTTTTCTTTATTTTTTTGAAATTTTTCATATTTTTTTGTAAATATTGATATTTTTTGAAAATTTTGATATTCTTTTTGAGAAATTTGAATTTTTTATTAAAAATTCTTAACGTTTAACTTTATTTTTTAAATTTTACTTTATTTTTTGAAAATGTTGATATTTTTTTTTTTGGAAATTTGAAATTTTTATTAAAAATTCTTAAAGCTGACTAAAACTCCTTTAATTTGATATCAAACACGACTATATTTGGATAAAAAACAAAAAGGTTATTGTGATTTAAAAAATTTCAAGATGGCCGACTTCCGGTTGTCATTAAAATAAAAAATTTCGATAACTTTCGATGTATTAAAGTTAGATATATCATGTTTGTACTCAAATTAAAGGAAATTTAATTTCCTATCGATTTCTAATAAAAATTTCATTCTAAAATTATTTTTGAGATTTCTTCTTTTTGAAATTTTTAACATTTTTAAAAAATTTTTTTAATTTTTGACTTTTATTTAGAAATTTCTTGAAGTTTTTGATATTTCTTTTAAAATTTTGGCATTATTTTCAAAAATTTTGTATTATTTCTTAAAAATTTTGATGTTTCTTTAAAAATTTTCATTTTTTTTTGAGAAATTTGACTTTTTTTCCAAAAATTTGAAATTTTTATTAAAAATTCTTAATGTTTAACTTAACATTTAAAATTTTTCTTTATTTTTTCAAAATTTTGATATTTTTTTAAATTTTTAAATTTCTATTAAAAATACTTAAAGCTGATTAAAAATCCTTTAATTTGATACTAAACACGACTATATTCGGATAAGAAACATAAGAATTATCGTGATTTAAAGAATTTCAAGATGACCGATTTCCGGTTGTCATTAAAATTAAAAATTTCGATACCTTTTTTATTTTTGGTTGTAGATATATCATGTTTGTACTCAAATTAAAGGAAATTTAATTTCCTATCGATTCTTAATAAAAATTTCATTCCAAAATTATTTTTTTAAATTTTATTTTTGAGAAATTGGTTTTAAATTCACTGAATTGATAAAGACGTGTATATTTTTAAGCAGTAATTCTAAGCAAGCTGTACGATAATTTCTTTACTAAAGGTTGGTAACGTTGGTTCTCAATGTAAACACAAACACTTTTGAAGTTAGGTTATGTGTAATGTCAATTGATATTAAATGAAATTTAATTAATTATACAATTATAGTTTATAACTTACTTCAAGAAATAAGATATAAATAATTCATATATGTTATAATGTAAAAAAATGTATAAAAAGAAAAAACATATACACAGGGGGCACCCGGGTTTGAACCGGGGACCTCTCGATCTGCAGTCGAATGCTCTACCACTGAGCTATACCCCCGAGTTATTTTAGACTTTTATTAACCTCATCAAAAATCAAAATTAAAAGAAAAATTATAAATTGTAATATTTCTTTAAAAATAAAATCTATAAATACTAAATATATCTCCATTTAAATAAAAATTAAAAGTAATATAAAAAACGTACCTTTTTATTCCAAAATTTCTCACATTTTTCTTATCCGGTTTTTTTAACTGTCCAACTTTTTTATCAATATTTTCACCTTTTTCCGTTCTTCTGGACGTTTCTTTCTGCAATACAACAATAAAGTAAGCTAACGAATACCAAATTTGATTTATCAAAACTAAAATATCGTTGAATACCGAGCGAAATAACGTATAAAATGCGCATAGTGTGACGAAAAATCACTCGATATCGAAACTACGAGCAGTCACGGTTTATATAACGCGGTGTTAAATTACTTTTTTCTTAAATCAACACTAAAAAAAGAAAATAATTGTTTGAAATTATTTTAAGTTTTGAAGATATAAATTTTTAACGATTTTTTTTTAAGTTTTTACATAAATTTCTACAAATTAAAAATAGACATACTTACAATTTGACTAGTTTTAACACAATTATGTAACTTGAACATTGTATTAATTTATTTATTGATTATTAAATTTAAATTATTAAATTGGACTAAAATCTGGTGAAAAAGTAGGAACTACATTTAGACTAATTGTGATGAAAATAAGAATTAGGGAATAACATGAGAACAACACGCTAAATGGGATGTCTTAAAAGCAATTAAATACAAGTTAAAAACTAATTGTAAGATCCGAAACAAAACAGGACTAAACTAGAACTAAAAGCGAACTAAAATCGAACTAAAATCGAACCAAATCGGTATTTGTGAAATGGTTAACGTAAACGTTATGTCCTAGTTGAAAAGAAAGAAGGAAAAAAAGGCGGATTAAAGACGAGAAAAAGAGAGAAAATTTACGGTTAACGTTGAACGTATTTCGTTCACACTTTGAATGTTAAAGAGGGACCTTTGCGTTCTTTTAAAGGTCGAAATATTTTTAACAATTAAAAAAATATATACAGAGTGTCTACGAAATGCGTGTAAGATTACAAATTCCTTGGCTCGAAGTAGATCGAATTTAAGTAAACAAATCTACCTTCAAAAAATTTTCAAATCTTCACCACAATTTGTGAACATTATCAGGGTTTAGTCTTTTTAATTCGTATCATGCAGACTCTACTAATAACTTTTTTTCTGAATAGCTACTTTAATTTAGAAACTATTTTATCAAAATTTCAATTCTTTGCATTCCGAATCAATGATGTAAATTAACACTAAGAAAATTTTTTTGATAGTTGGAGAAGATTAATTTCAAGAACATAGACAAAAATTAGTATTTAATTTTTTAAAAAGGAATCACTTATTACATTAGAGGATTTGCTTTTATTGAACTAATAAAAATCGATCAAACAATGAAATCGACTAATCGCCTATATAAGCGATTTTGAGATTTAAACGAACCCATTTCTTCCTAACTTTTTTTTTGACTTTACAATTCTTGCAACTCCACATGTTAAAAGAATAATCGACAAATATCGAATATTCGAAATAACGCGAACATTTGTCTCCTGATTTATTTATATTTGACATATGTCCTGAGTATTCTTTTTATAACGAATGTTCGCCTTATAGCTAAGGTGACCAGATTTTTAGATGGGCAAAGCGGGACAACTAAGATTTTATTTTCTACTTTGTTTCCTACTGTGATTTTTTGTGATGCCCAATATTTAAGCTTTTTCTTATCAATATATTTTTTTACTAATGACACTTCATTAAAAAGATCATTTTCGGAAATATTATTATTTGGGAATTTTTGAGAAACACAATCAAGTGATTTTTGCACATCGTTTTAATTAAGTTCTGGACATCTAAAATAATATTCTGGCTTTTTGGAAAAATTTATCTGATTATAAGGAAAAATTTATTTAATTGTAAGGAAAAGTTTATTTAATTGTAAAGAAAAAATGCAAGCTAAAAAATTGCAGAAGACGATTTCTCAAAAGGATGTTGCTAGATTTTTAAAATCTTAAGATTCAAAAAATAGTTTTTTGATATATTGAATATTAGACTGGATTTTTAAAGTACAAGATGTTATTTCAGAAAGTTAAAGTTGTAAAATTGAATATTGCTTTTATCGCTGGATCCAAATTCGTATTTCAATTAACATCTTGACTTTATGACTTCATCGTAAACCAAAAATAACAAGATTTCAAGCTTTTGAATTCTTGTTTTTGGTAAATTACGATGAATTCTCAAGTCTTACGAAGGATTTTCTTAGAGATTTAGGTTTTTTTTTTAGAAATGTAGGGTTTCCACATTTCTAATCTGGATTCACCATCTAAAAATAATATTCAATTTTACTATTCTAGCTTTTTAGAAAAATTTACTTGATTGTAAGGAAAAAATTATCTGATTGTAAGGAAAAAAATCCAAGCTAAGAAATTACAAAAGACGATTTCTTCAAAGGATGTTGTTAGATTTTTAAAATCTTAAAATTCAAAAAATAGATTTTCAATACTTTGTATTTTTAATATACAAGATGTTATTCTGGAAAATCACTTTTTTGGTGTTCTGGAATAATTTATCAACTTGTAAGGAAAAACCAAGTCTAGAAGTTCTATAGCTCCGATTTTTCCAAAGAACTTTGTCAGATTTTTGAAACCTTAAGGTGTAAAAACACCTTAATGGTGGCCGGGTCTTCCAAATAATCTTTGCAGTTACTATAAAACTATAAAATAATTTATTGTACCCTGCTCTTCGAGCTGATTTATACTATTGCGTATAGTTAACAGTAGAAAATTATTTTCTAAACTTTCTTGATATTGACATATTAAATTATTAACTTCATTTGCTACTCTGATTGCCGATATTTCATCATCTTCAGTAAGCTTTATAACGTGCTGAAAAAGAGCAGCTTCATTTTGTAGAAACTCTAGCCAAATTTTTGTATATTCTCTTTCAAAAAACTTTTCTAAAATTCTAGGACATTTGTCCTGTGATAGAAAGTAGGATTTTAAAGGATCATACATCTTCAAAATTCTTGCGGCAGCTGGCAAAAGAACTAACCAACGCGTTTTACTGTATCCAAGTATTTTCTGATATTCAACTTCCTCAGCAAAAGCAATACGTTAATCGTCGTAACTCGTAGGATTCTTAGAACGCAAAGCAATGATTTTCATAAATATAAAATTTCACTTAATTCTAAAAGTCGGGACTTTTGAAAAACGTCGCGGGACAAATTGTGAAAAATCAGGACTGTCCCGCCAAAAGCGGGACGTCTAGTCACCTTACTTATAGCGAATATAGTATGTCATTTGACGAATCGCAATTTGATGCCTTATAGCAAATGTTTGTCATTTGATGAATGTTCGAACTTATTAGTTTTCATCAGTACGGTATAGCCAAGGAGCAAGGTGGAAACTCATTGGGGAAGACACCAAAAGGGAACATAGTTAGAGGTCTAATTACCAATTTGGTGCTTCTGCTGCAAGATCCACCAAGATGCAAACGTAGACTGTGTTTAGAACCTATTAGTTCTCAATGCGAAGACAACAAATAAGCTTCACTATCGGAAGTAATAACGTCACTCCCCGTGATACTCAAGTCCAGAAATACAAGAAAGAATAATATTGACGGTGGAAAAAAAAAGAAAGGAACCAAATTAAAAAATTAATTAAGACGAATTTCCACCGTCGATGTTCTTCCTTGTATTTCTGAACTTGGGTATCACAGGGAGTGATGTTATTACCTCCAGTATCGAAGCTTGTTCGTTGTCCTTAGATTGAGAACTAATAGGTAGTCTAAATAGGTGTCTACAGTTGCATCTTGGTGGCGGTTTTGCCTTTAATTCGGTTCCTTTCTTATTTTCCCACCGCCAATATTGCTCTTCTCTATAACTAATGTTTATCATTTCACGAATGTTCATCTTACGATGATTGTTCGCTTTAAGTTCATTTGACGAATGTTCGCCTTATAATTTATGACAAATTCATTACCATTTGAAGCCTTATAGCGAATGTTTGTCATATCACGAATATTCGTCTTATGATAATTACGATTATGTTTCTTATTTGACAAATATTCGCCGTATAATTTATGACAAATTCATTGCCATTTGAAGCCTTACAGCGAATGTTCGTCGTTTGAGAAATGTTTGTCTTATGATTGTTCGCTTTATATTCATCACTAGCTAAAATTTCATTGATAAAGAGTTGATATTCGACTATCAGGGGTGGACAAACCCCGAAAAGGAAAAATGGGATTTCAGGGGTGGGCAAACAGCTTCAAGGGAGATTTTAGGAGTTGACAAACTTTGTTGAGGGACATTTCAAGGGTTGTCAGACTTTCTAGAAACCAAATTTAAGGATAAGTAAACCCTCTATTTCTCAAACGAGCTTCAGGGGTGAGAAAACCTCTTCGAGGGAGATTTTAGAGGTTGACAAACCTTGTTGAGGGACATTTCAGGGGTTGTCAAACTTTCTAGAAACCAAATTTAAGGATAAGTAAACCCTCTATTTCTCAAACGAGCTTTAGGGGTGAGAAAACCTCTTCGAGGGAGATTTTAGAGGTTGACAAACGTTGTTGAGGGACATTTCAGGGGTTGTCAAACTTTCTACAAACCAAATTTAAGGATAAGTAAACCCTCTATTTCTCAAACGGTCTTCAGGGGTGGGAAAACCTCTTCGAGGGAGATTTTAGAGGTTGACAAACCTTGTTGAGGGACATTTCAGGGGTTGTCAAACTTTCTACAAACCAAATTTAAGGATAAGTAAACCCTCCATTTCTCAAACGGTCTTCAGGGGTGGGAAAACCTCTTCGAGGGAGATTTTAGAGGTTGACAAACCTTGTTGAGGGACATTTCAGAGGTTGTCAAACTTTCTAGAAACCAAATTTAAGGATAAGTAAACCCTCTATTTCTCAAACGGACTTCAGGGGTGGAAAAACTTCTTCGAGGGAGATTTTAGAGGTTGACAAACTTTGTTGAGGGACATTTCAGGGGTTATCAAACTTTCTAGAAACCAAATTCAAGGATAAGTAAACCCTCTATTTCTCAAACGGTCTTCAGGGGTGGGAAATCCCCTTCGAGGGAGATTTTAGAGGTTGACAAACCTGGTTGAGGGACATTTCAGAGGTTGTCAAACTTTCTAGAAACCAAATTTAAGGATAAGTAAACCCTCTATTTCTCAAACGGGCTTTAGGGGTGGGAAAACCTCTTCGAGGGAGATTTTAGAGGTTGACAAACCTTGTTGAGGGACATTTCAGAGGTTGTCAAACTTTCTAGAAACCAAATTTAAGGATAAGTAAACCCTCTATTTCTCAAACGGACTTCAGGGGTGGGAAATTCTCTTCGAGGGAGATTTTAGAGGTTGACAAACCTTGTTGAGGGACATTTCAGAGGTTGTCAAACTTTCTAGAAACCAAATTTAAGGATAAGTAAACCCTCCATTTCTCAAACGGTCTTCAGGGGTGGGAAAACCTCTTCGAGGGAGATTTTAGAGGTTGAGAAACCTTGTTGAGGGACATTTCAGAGGTTGTCAAACTTTCTAGAAACCAAATTTAAGGATAAGTAAACCCTCTATTTCTCAAACGGGCTTTAGGGGTGGGAAAACCTCGTCCGGAGACATTTTAAAGGTTTGCAAACCTCGTAGAAACCCGATTTAAGGATAATTAAATCCTCCATTTTTCAAATAGACTTCAAGGGTGGGCAAACTACATCGAGAGACATTTCAGGGGTTGACAAACTTCGTCATTTAGAAATTACAACTTTATTATATATAATTTAACGAATATCTACCCATATAATTTATGACGAATTCAGTGTTATTAGATGCCTTATAGCGAATATTTGCCTTTTAACGTATATTCGTCTTATGATAATTGTTCGCCTTGTGTTGATTTGACGAATGTTTGTCTTAATGACTGTTAGCTTTATATTCATCATTTAACAAATATTTGACTTATAGCTTACAACGAATTCAGTACCATTTGAAGCCTTATAGCGCATATCTCTCTTTCTTATGTCTATTGTTGGCTTTATATTCATCATTTAACGAATATTCGTCTTATTGCTTATGATAAATTTATTGGCATTTGATAATTTATAGCGAGTGTCATTTGACGAATGTTTGTCTTATGATGATTGTTCATCATTTACTAAATGTTCGTATTATGAAAAATGTACGTCTTATAGTGAATGTTTATTATTCTATCAATTTCGTATATAAAAATGTTTAAAAAACATCGATTTAAAGATAATATAATGTTAACCCTCTGTGTGTACACTGGGTCTTTGAAAGAACAGTCAAAATTTCCGTTTTTCTGACTTTTCAGACGATTCAGACGATTGTTTCATTTTTATTAACAAGAGTTTTAAACATTTAAATTTGGTAACTGCTCGGCCATGTAGTAGACGCTTCAATAAGTAACTCAGAACTTTTCTAGAATTTTTGAAAGCCTAGAAAACTTTGAAAACATGCCTGTTCCCTAAAAGATCCAGTATACACACCGTGTCTCAAAAAATGTAGTATACACACGCCGGGTTAAGATTTTTGCATCAACATTTATAATAGAAAAGATTTTAACATTGAAAAAAGCGATTCAATTCAACTCTTTTCCGTGAAATGTAAACTTACAATCAGCTTAACTCTATTTTAAATTCAATAATTCGAATTCTTACAGTAAAGAGCTAGTTAAACGATCGATTTCTCACTTTTTTTAAAGCTATTACCTTATGACATGCAATTAGACAAAAAAAATGATTTAATGAAAAAATTTTAAATATCAGTAGACCAAATTAACAAGTGGTTCTAATCGTGAAGGGACAATCTTAAGAATTTAAAACGACCTTCAAAGAGCATGACTTAAATAGGCAAGTAGTTCACTTTAAATAGACAAGTAATGTGACATTTAAAACGACAGCTACCATCTATAATAAACTTGACTAATTAATAGAGTTGTAACTATTTACTTACAATTAGTAACCTTCTTTCATTTTAATCAAAAATTTACACCATTAAATTTAACAATAGTTAATACTAACCCATCTTTGTTAATGTAATAAAAAAGTAATTAAAATAAAAGAAATTAAATTCAAAAGACATTTAAAATCAACAACTCAAAAATATGCAAACAAAAACAACTTTTCAACTAATTAAAAAAAAAAAAAAATTGGAATCTACAAGGTGATACTATTAAAAATATATTAAAAAAAAACTACTTTAAATATTATTAAAATCCAACAAAAACTTGCATTAATTTTAATCAAAAATTTAACTTAAGAAAGAAATTATTTTTGCATATCTTCAAAATTTTTGATTAAAATCCATCACTACACAATTTTTTTAATTTACCTATTTGTTTTTAAATCCTATTTTATACGGATTCCAATAAAATTTAATATTTTTTCATCTTTCAAACTTTGTCACTGTTTGTTTGTAATATTCATCCACTTTTTAACTGTGTATATCTTCATACATACAGCTGTCTCTGGTGTGTTTGCTTGTGTTTGCTACATTCGCCAGTCAATGAGTCAAGTTTTGGTCGATGTTTAGACGCGTGCGCTTTACAGACACCTTTTAAAAACATTATTGTAATTGGCTGCCTTTTAAAAGGGTGGGGAAACAACCCTACTGCTACTAAATAGGGTATTGATTCGTTTTTTAATCTGATTTGGAACTTACAACTTATTAGATTTTAATAAAACTTAGACACTTTTATTTATTTTATTGTTACATAAAAAATTTGTAAGATGACAAGGTTTTATTAACACCAAAATCTGACTTTTTTATTTAAAAATAGAAACTTTTGAGTTTCATTTAACATAAAAATCATTTCTTAATCTTTAAAAATAAAGTCTAAGTGATTTTTTAAAATTGGTCTAATTTCTTAAAAAAGTTAGGTTAGAAACGTCAAAAATTTTTACAAACTTTAAAATTTTCTTTAATTTTTTTCGCAATAATTAGGAAAAATCTGATTTTTTTAGTTCAAAATAGAATGTTTTAAGTTTAATTTAAAACAAAAATCATTTCTTAATCTTAATAAATAAAGTCTTGGTGATTTTTTTAACATTGGTCGAATTTTTTCTAAAAGTTAGATTAGAAACGTCAAAATTTTTTACAAACTTTAAAGAATTTTTTAATTTTTTTGGTAATAATTAGCAAAAATCTGACTTTTTTAGTTCAAAGTAGAATGTTTTAAGTTTCATTTAAAACAAAAATCATTTCTTAATTTTCATAAATAAAGTCTGGGTGATTTTTTAAAGTTGGTCTAATTTTTTCTAAGAATTAGGTTAGAAACGTAAAAAATTTTTACAAACTTTAAAAATTTTTTTAATTTTTTTGACAACATTTAGAATAAATCTAACTTTTTTAATTAAAAATAGAATGTTTTAAGTTTCATTTAAAATAAAAATCATTTCTTAATCTTAATAAATAAAGTCTAGGTGATTTTTTAAAATTGCTCTAATTTTTTCCAAAAGTTAGGTTAGAAACGTCAAAAATTTTTACAAACTTTAAAAATTTTTTTTAATTTTTTTGGTAATAATTAGGAAAAATCTGACTTTTTTAGTTCAAAATAGAATGTTTTAAGTTTCATCTAAAACAAAAATCATTTCTTAATCTCTAAAAATAAAGTCTGGGTGAATTTTTAAAATTGGTCTAATTTTTTTCTAAAAGTTAGGTTAGAAACGTCAAAAATTTTTACAAACTTTAAAAAATTTTTTAATTTTTTTGGTAATAATTAGGAAAAATCTGACTTTTTTAGTTCAAAATAGAATGTTTTAAATTTAATTTAAAACAAAAATCATTTCTTAATCTTAATAAATAAAGTCTGGGTGATTTTTTAAAATTGGTCTAATTTTTTAAAAAAGTTAGGTTAGAAACGTCAAAAAATTTTTACAAACTTTAAAAATTTTTTTAATTTTTTTGGTAATAATTAGGAAAAATCTGACTGTTTTAGTTCAAAATGGAATGTTTTAAGTTTCATTTAAAACAAAAATCATTTCTTAATCTTAATAAATAAAGTCTGGGTGATTTTTTAAAGTTGGTCTAATTTTTTCTAAAAGTTAGGTTAGAAACGTCGAAAATTTTTACCAACTTTAAAATTTTTTTTAATTTTTTTGGTAATAATTAGGAAAAATCTGACTTTTTTAGTTCAAAATAGAATGTTTTAAGTTTAATTTAAAACAAAAATCATTTCTTAATCTTAATAAATAAAGTCTGGGTGATTTTTTAAAGTTGGTCGAATTTTTTCTAAAAGTTAGGTTAGAAACGTCAAAAATTTTTACCATCTTTAAAAGTTTTTTTAATTATTTGTAAATAATCAGGAAAAATCTGATTTTTAGTCGATTTTGGATAATTTCCGAACATTTTTGTTAATTTTAAGACAATTTAGGTATTTGTGAGTAAATTTTTGATCATTTGAGTTAATTTTGGACGATTTTTCAAAATTTGTATTAATTTTAAGACAATTTAAGTATTTTAAGATCAATTTTTGATCATTTTTAGTCGATTTTAGATAATTTCCGAACATTTTTGTTAATTTTAAGACAATTTAAGTATTTTTATATTAATTTTTGATCATTTTGAGTTCATTTTGGAGTCATTTCGAGTTATTTTCGAAAATTTTAATTGATTTGAAAACCATTTAACAATTTTTGAGCACATTTTTTATAGTTTAGAGACGATTTTAGACAGTTTTAACAATAATTTGAAATAACATTGATAAATTTTAACGTTTTTTAGTCATTTTTAGACGATTTTCGAAAGTCTTTGTTAATTTTAAGACACTTTAAGAATTTTCGTGTCAATTTTTCATAATTTTAAGACCATTCTAGATAATTTTTATTAATTTTGAAACGTTTTAAGCGTTTTTCAGTTAATTTTTAATAATTTTTAGATAGTTTAAGGAAGATTTTGAAACGAATCAGACAAATTATTGAATTTTTCGTCGATTTTAGACATTTATCAAAAATTTTATTTATTTTTAAAAGATTTGAATGCTTTTTTGTTCATTTTTAATGATTTTGAGGCAATTTTTAGACAGTTTAGAAAAATTTTTCCAACGAATTTGATTAGTTTTAGTATTTTTAAGTCAGTTTTAGATTATTTTTGAAAATTTTGGTTGATTTTAAGATTATTTGAACGTTTTTTAAAAAAAATATAAGCATTTTCAACGATTTTTTTGTAAATTTTTTGGTAAAAATTAGGAAAAATCTGACTTTTTTAGTTCAAAATAGAATGTTTTAAGTTTCATTTAACACAAAAATTATTTCTTAATGTTAATAAATAAAATCTGAGTGATTTTTTAAAATTGGTCTAATTTTTTTTCTAAAAGTTAGGTTAGAAACGTCAAAAATTTTTACAAACTTTAAAAATTTTTTTAATTTTTTTGGTAATAATTAGGAAAAATCTGACTTTTTTAGTTCAAAATAGAATGTTTTAAGTTTAATTTAAAACAAAAATCATTTCTTAATCTTAATAAATAAAGTCTGGGTGATTTTTTAAAATTGGTCTAATTTTTCTAAAAGTTAGGTTAGAAACCTCAAAAATTTTTACAAACTTTAAATTTTTTTAAATTTTTTTGGTAATAATTAGGAAAAATCTGACTTTTTTAGTTCAAAATAGAATGTTTTAAGTTTAATTTAAAACAAAAATCATTTCTTAATCTTAATAAATAAAGTCTGGGTGATTTTTTAAAGTTGGTCTAATTTTTTAAAAAGTTAGGTTAGTTAAACGTCAAAAATTTTTACCAACTTTGAGAATTTTTTTAAATTTTTTGGTAATAATTTGAGGAAATCTAATAATTTTATTATAAAATGGATATTTTAATCTATCAATTTCCAAAATATTTTTTCTTAGTTCTCACAAATAAAATCTCGGGATTTTTTTAAAGTTGATTGAAATTTTGAAGTTAAGTTAGATGAAAATTTTCGATCAACTTTGAAAATTTTTTTAAATTTTTTGATAATAATTTGGAAAAATCTAATAATTTTATTAAAAAATACATATTTTAATCTATCAATTTTCAAAATATTTTTTCTTAGTTTTCATAAATAAAATCTAGGGATTTTTTTAAAGTTGATTGAAATTTTGAAAGTTAAGTTAGTTGAAAAATGGTTTAAATTTTATAAAATTGATCGAAAATTGATAAAATATCTTAAAGATTGGTCCTAATTCAAATAAATTTATTAAAAATTCGTTCAAATTCGATCAAATTTGTACAAAATTGAGAAGATTTCTTAAAAATTCGAGAAGATTCGTTAAAAATTCGTGAGTATTCGATCAAAATCGTTTAAAATCAAGAAAATTCGTTAAAAAATTGTTCTAATTTTATTAAATTGGTCGAAAATCGGTAAAATATGTTAAAGATTCGTCTTAATTAAAGTAAATTTATTAAAAATTCGTCAAAATTTGATCAAATTCGCTAAAAATTCGAGAGAATTCGTCCAAAATCAACAGAATTTGTTAAAAATTCGTATTAATTTCAATAAATTCGGCAAAATTCAATCAAATTTGTTAAAAATTCATCGGAATTTAAATAAATTGGTTAAGAATTCGTCAAAATTCGCTAGAATTCGTCAAAATTTGCTAAAATTCGACAAAATTCGTTATAAATTCATCAAAATTCGTCCAAAATTGGGAAGATTTGTTAAAAAATCGTGAGTATTCGATTAAATTCATTCAAAATCAACAATATTTGTAAAAAATTGGTCTCGATTTAAATAAATTCGTTAAAAATTCGTAAAAATTCGCTAAAATTCGTCAAAATTATCTAAAATTTAACAAAATTCGTTATAAATTCATCAAATTTCGCCCAAAATTGAGAAGATTTGTTAAAAATTCCTCATAGTTTTATAAAATTCAAATAAATTTATTAGAAATTCGTCAAAATTTGATCAAATTCGCTAAAAATTCGAGAGAATTCGTCCAAAATCAACAGAATTTCGTTAAAAATTCGTGTTAATTTCATTAAATTCGGTAAAATTCAATCAAATTTGTTAAAAATTCATCAGAATTTAAATAAATTCGTTAAAAATTCCTCAAAATTTGTCAAAATTCGCTAAAATTCGTTATAAATTCATCAAAATTCGTCCAAAATTGGGAAGATTTGTTAAAAATTCGTGAGTATTCGATCAAATTCATTCAAAATCAACAAAATTTGTAAAAAATTCGTCTCGATTTCATATGAATTCGTTAAAAGTTCGTCAAAATTCGCTAAAATTCGTCAAAATTATCTAAAATTCGACAAAATTCTTTATAGATTCATCAAAATTCGTCCAAAATTAAGAAGATTTGTTAAAAATTCCTCATAATTTTATAAAATTCAAATACATTTATTAAAAATTCGTCAAAATTTGATCAAATTCGCTAAAAATTCAAGAAAATTCGTTCAAAATCAACAGAATTAGTTAAAAAATTATGTTAATTTCATTAAATTCGGTAAAATTCAATCAAATTTGTTAAAAATTCGTCGGAATTTAAATAAATTCGTTAAAAATTCGTCAAAATTCGCTAAAATTCCTCAAAATTTGCTAAAATTCGACAAAATTCGTTATAAATTCATCAAAATTCGTCCAAAATTAAGAAGATTTGTTAAAAATTCGTGAGTATTTCATCAAATTCATTCAAAATCAACAATATTTGTAAAAAATTCGTCTCGATTTAAATAAATTCGTTAAAAATTCGTCAAAATTCGCTAAAATTCGTCAAAATTATCTAAAATTTGACAAAATTCGTTATAAATTCATCAAAATTCGCCCAAAATTGAGAAGATTTGTTAAAAATTCCTCATAATTTTATAAAATTCAAATAAATTTATTAAAAATTCGTCAAAATTTGATCAAATTCGCTAAAATTCGACAAAATTCGTTATAAATTCGTCCAAAATTGGGAAGATTTGTTAAAAATTCGTCTCGATTTAATTAAATTCGTTAAAAGTTCGTCAAAATTCGTCGAAATTATCTAAAATTCGACAAAATTCCTTATAAATTCAACGAATAAATAAAGTTTGGGTGATTTTTTAAAATTGGTCGAATTTTTTCTAAAAGTTAGGTTAGAAACGTGAAAATTTTTTACAAACTTTAAAAATTTTTTTAATTTTTTTGGTAATAATTAGGAAAAATCTGGCTTTTTTAGTTCAAAATAGAATGTTTTAAGTTTCATTTAAAACAAAAATCATTTCTTAATCTTAATAAATAAAGTCTGGGTGATTTTTTAAAGTTGGTCTAATTTTTTCTAAAAGTTAGGTTAGAAACGTCAAAAACTTTCACAAACTTTGAAATTTTTTTTAATTTTTTTGGTGATAATTAGGAAAAATCTGACTTTTTTAGTTCAAAATAGAATGTTTTAAGTTTCATTTAAAACAAAAATCATTTCTTAATCTTAATAAATAAAGTCTGGGTGATTTTTTAAACTTAGTCTAATTTTTTCTAAAAGTTAGGTTAGAAACGTCAAAAATTTTTACAAACTTTAAAAATTTTTCTAATTTTTTTGGTAATAATTAGGAAAAATCTGACTTTTTTAGTTCAAAATAGAATGTTTTAAGTTTAGTTTAAAACAAAAATCATTTCTTAATCTTAATAAATAAAGTCTGGGTGATTTTTTAAAGTTGGTCGAATTTTTTCTAAAAGTTAAGTTAGAAACGTCAAAAATTTTTATAAACTTTAAAAATTTTTTTAATTTTTTTGATAATAATTAGGAAAAATCTGACTTTCTTAGTTCAAAACAGAATGTTTTAAGTTTCATTTAAAACAAAAATCATTTCTTAATCTTAATAAATAAAGTCTGGGTGATTTTTTAAAGTTGGTCGAATTTTTTCTAAAAGTTAGGTTAGAAATGTCAAAAATTTTTACAAACTTTAAAATTTTTTTTAATTTTTTTGGTAATAATTAGAAAAAATCTGACTTTTTTAGTTCAAAGTAGAATGTTTTAAGTTTCATTTAAAACAAAAATCATTTCTTAATCTTAATAAATAAAGTCTGGGTGATTCTTTTAAAGTTGCTCTAATTTCTTAAAAAAGTTAGGTTAGAAACGACAAAAATTTTTGCAAACTTTGAAAATTTTTTTTAATTTTTTTCGCAATAATTAGAAAAAATCTAACTTTTTTAATTCAAAATAGAATGTTTTAAGTTTCATTTGATATAAAAATCATTTCTTAATCTTTAAAAATAAAATCTGGGTGATTTTTTTAAGTTGGTCTAATTTTTTCCAAAAGTTAGGTTAGAAACCTCAAAAATTTTTACAAGCTTTAAGAAATTTTTTAATTTTTTTGGTAATAATTAGGAAAAATCTGATTTTTAGCCAATTTTAGATAATTTCCGAACATTTTTGTTAATTTTAACACAATTTAAGTATTTGTGAGTCAATTTTTGATCATTTTGAGTTGATTTTGGACGATTTTTCAAAATTTGAGTTAATTTTAAAACAATTTAACTATTTTAAGATCAATTTTTGATCATTCTTAGTCGATTTTAGACGATTTCCGATTTTTTTTGTTAATTTTAAGACAACTGAAATATTTTTGAGTCAATTTTCGATCATTTTGAGTTGATTTTGAAGTCATTTCGAGTTATTTTCGAAAATTATAATTGATTTAAAAACCATTTAACAATTTTTGAGTACATTTTTTATAATTTAGAGACGATTTTAGACAGTTTTAACAATAATTTGAAATAACATTGATAAATTTTAACGTTTTTTAGTCATTCTTAGACGATTTTCGAAAGTCTTTGTTAATTTTAAGACACTTTAAGAATTTTCATGTCAATTTTTCATAATTTTAAGACCATTCTAGATAACTTTTATTAATTTTGAAACGTTCTAAGCGTTTTTCAGTTAATTTTTAATAATTTTTAGATAGTTTAAGGAAAATTTTGAAACGAATCAGACAAATTATTGAATTTTTCGTCGATTTTAGACATTTATCAAAAAATTTATTTATTTTTAAACGATTTGAATGCTTTTTTGTTCATTTTTAATGATTTTAAGGCAATTTTTAGACAGTTTAGAAAAAATTTTCCAACGAATTTGATTAGTTTTAGTATTCTTAAGTCAGTTTTAGATCATTTTTGAAAATTTTTGTTGATTTTAAGATTATTTAAACGTTTTTAAAGAAAAATATAAGCATTTTCAACGATTTTGTTGTAAATTTTTTAATAATAATTAGGAAAACTCTGTCTTTTTTAGTTCAAAATAGAATATTTTAAGTTTCATTTAAAACAAAAACCATTTCTTAATCTTAATAAATAAAGTCTGGGTGATTTTTTAAAATTGGTCTAATTTTTTTCTAAAAGCTAGGTTAGAAACGTCAAGAATTTTTACAAACTTTAAAATTTTTTTTAATTTTTTTGGTAATAAATAGGGAAAATCTGACTTTTTTAGTTCAAAATAGAATGTTTTAAGTTTCATTTAAAACAAAAATCATTTTTTAATCTCTAAAAATAAAGTCTGGGAGATTTTTTAAAATTGCTCGAATTTTTTTCTAAAAGTTAGGTTAGAAACGTCAAAAATTTTTACAAACTTTGAAAATTTTTTTAATTTTTTTCGTAATAATTAGGAAAAATCTGACTTTTTTAGTTCAAAATAGAATGTTTTAAGTTTCATTTAAAACAAAAATCATTTCTTAATCTTTAAAAATAAAGTCTGGGTGATTTTTTAAAATTGGTCTAATTTTTTCTAAAAGTTAGGTTAGAAACGTCAAATATTTTTACACACTTTAAAATTTTTTTAAATTTTTTGGTAATAATTAGGAAAAATCTGACTTTTTTAATTAAAAATACAATCTTTTAAGTTTAATTTAAAACAAAAATCATTTCTTAATCTCAATAAATAAAGTCTGGGTGATTTTTTAAAGTTGGTCTAATTTTTTCCAAAAGTTAGGTTAAAAACGTCAAAATTTTTTACAAACTTTAAAAATTTTTTTAATTCTTTTGGTAATAATTAGGAAAAATATGACTTTTTTATTTAAAAATGGAATGTTTTAAGTTTAATTTAAAACAAAAATCATTTCTTAATCTTAATAAATAAAGTCTGGGCGATTTTTTAAAGTTGGTTTAATTTTTTCTAAAAGTTAGGTTAGAAACGTTAAAAATTTTTACAAACTTTAAAAATTTTTTTTAATTTTTTTGGTAATAATTAGGAAAAATCTGACTTTTTTAATTAAAAATAGAATATTTTAAGTGTAATTTAAAACAAAAATCATTTCTTAATCTCTAAAAATAAAGTCTGGGTGATTTCTTAAAATTGGTCTAATTTTTTCTAAAAGTTAGGTTAGTTAAACGTCAAAAATTTTTACAAACTTTAAAAATTTTTTTTATTTTTTTGGTAATAATTAGGAAAAATCTGACTTTTTTAGTTCAAAATAGAATGTTTTAAGTTTAATTTAAAACAAAGATCATTTCTTAATCTCTAAAAATAAAGTCTGGGTGATTTTTTAAAGTTGGTCGATTTTTTTAAAAAGTTAGGTTAGTTAAACGTCAAAAATTTTTACCAACTTTGAGAATTTTTTTAAATTTTTTGGTAATAATTTGAGGAAATCTAATAATTTTATTATAAAATGGATATTTTAATCTATCAATTTCCAAAATATTTTTTCTTAGTTTTCACAAATAAAATCTCGGGATTTTTTTAAAGTTGATTGAAGTTTTTAAGTTAAGTTAGTTGAAAAATGGTTTAAATTTTATAAAATTGATCGAAAATTGATAAAATATCTTAAAGATTCGTCCTAATTCAAATAAATTTATTAAAAATTCGATCAAATTTGATCAAATTTGTACAAAATTGAGAAGATTTCTTAAAAATTCGAGAAAATTCGTTAAAAATTCGTGAGTATTCAATCAAATTCGTTTAAAATCAAGAAAATTCGTTAAAAAATTGTTCCAATTTTATTAAATTGGTCGAAAATCGGTAAAATATGTTAAAGATTCGTCTTAATTAAAATAAATTTATTAAAAATTCGTCAAAATTTGATCAAATTCGCTAAAAATTCGAGAGATTTCGTCCAAAATCAACAGAATTTCGTTAAAAATTCGTGTTAATTTCATTAAATTCGGCAAAATTCAATCAAACTTGTTAAAAATTCATCGGAATTTAAATAAATTCGTTAAAAATTCCTCAAAATTTGTCAAAATTCGCTAAAATTCGTTATAAATTCATCAAAATTCGTCCAAAATTGGGAATGTTTGTTAAAAATTCGTGAGTATTCGATCAAATTCATTCAAAATCAACAGAATTTGTAAAAAATTCGTCTCGATTTTATATAAATTCGTTAAAAGCTCGTCAAAATTCGCTAAAATTCGTCAAAATTATCTAAAATTCGACAAAATTCTTTATAAATTCATCAAAATTCGTCCAAAATTAAGAAGATTTGTTAAAAATTCCTCATAATTTTATAAAATTCAAATACATTTATTAAAAATTCGTCAAAATTTGATCAAATTCGCTAAAAATTCGAGAAAATTCGTTCAAAATCAACAGAATTAGTTAAAAAAATTATGTTAATTTCATTAAATTCGGTAAAATTCAATCAAATTTGTTAAAAATTCGTCGGAATTTAAAAAAAATCGCTAAAATTCATCAAAATTTGCTAAAATTCGACAAAATTCGTTATAAATTAATCAAAATTCGTCCAAAATTCAATCAAATTTGTTAAAAATTCATCGGAATTTAAATAAATTCGTTAAAAATTCCTCAAAATTTGTCAAAATTCGCTAAAATTCGTTATAAATTCATCAAAATTCGTCCAAAATTGGGAAGATTTGTTAAAAATTCGTGAGTATTCGATCAAATTCATTCAAAATCAATAAAATTTGAGAAAAATTCGTTTCGATTTTATATAAATTCGTTAAAAGTTCGTCAAAATTCGCTAAAATTCGTCAAAATTATCTAAAATTCTACAAAATTCTATATAAATTCGTTCAAAATTAAGAAGATTTGTTAAAAATTCCTCATAATTTTATAAAATTCAAATACATTTATTAAAAATTCGTCAAAATTTGACCAAATTCGCTAAAAATTCGAGAAAATTCGTTCAAAATCAATAGAATTAGTTAAAAATTTATGTTAATTTCATTAAATTCGATAAAATTCAATCAAATTTGTTAAAAATTCATCGAAATTTAAATAAATTCATTAAAAATTCGTCAAAATTTGTCAAAATTCGCTAAAATTCGACAAAATTCGTTATAAATTCATCAAAATTCGTCCAAAATTGGGAAGATTTGTTAAAAATTCGTCTCGATTTAAATAAGCTCGTTAAAAGTTCGTCAAAATTCGTCAAAATTATCTAAAATTCGACAAAATTCGTTATAAATTCAACGAATAAATTCTTAATAAATAAAGTCTGGGTCATTTTTTAAAATTGGTCTAATTTTTTCCAAAAGTTAGGTTAGAAACGTAAAAAATTTTTACAAACTTTAAAAATTTTTTAAATTTTTTTCGCAATAATTAAAAAAAATTTGACTTTTTTAGTTCAAAATAGAATCTTTTAACTTTCATTTGATATAAAAATCATTTCTTAACCTTAATAAATAAAGTCTAGGCGATTTTTTAAAGTTGGTCGAATTTTTTCTAAAAGTTAGGTTAAAAATGTCAAAAATTTTTACAAACTTTAAAATTTTTTTAATTTCTTTGGTAATTATTAGGAAAAATCTGACCTTTTTAGTTCAAAATAGAATGTTTTAAGTTTAATTTAAAACAAAAATCATTTCTTAATCTTAATAAATAAAGTCTGGGTAATTTTTTAAAGTTGGTCTAATTTTTTTCTTAAAGTTTAAAAACGTCAAAAATTTTTACAAACTTTAAAATTTTTTTAAATTTTTTTGACAACATTTAGAATAAAGCGGTCTTTTTTAATTAGAAATAGAATGTTTTAAGTTTAATATAAAACGAAAATCATTTCTTAATCTTAATAAATAAAGTCTGGGCGTTTTTTTAAAGTTGGTCTAATTTTTTCTAAAAGTTAGATTAAAAACGTCAAAAATTTTTACAAACTTTAAAATTTTTTTTAATTTTTTTGGTAAAAATTAGGAAAAATCTGTCTTTTTTAGTTCAAAATACAATGTTTTAAGTTTCATTTAACATAAAAATCATTTCTTAATCTTAATAAATAAAGTCTGGGTGATTTTTTAAAGTTGGTCGATTTTGTTAAAAAAGTTAGGTTAGAAACGTCAAAAATTTTTACAAACTTTAAAAATTTTTTTAATTTTTTTTGGTAATAATTAGGAAAAATCTGACTTTTTTAGTTAAAAATAGAATATTTTAAGTTTCATTTAAAACAAAAATCATTTCTTAGTTCTTAATAAATAAAGTCTGGGTGATTTTTTAAAATTGGTCGAATTTTTTCTAAAAGTTAGGTTAGAAATGTCAAAGAATTTTATCAACTTTGAGAACTTATTTGATAATATTTAGAACAATTCTGACTTTTTTATTTAAAAATAGAATCTTTTGAGTTTAATTTAAGGTAAAAATCATTTTTTAATCGTTAAAAATAAAGTCGTCAAATCGTCAAAAATGTGACATAACCTCACTTTTTTATTAAAGTTAATTTGACAGATTTTTATTCTAATTATATTATTTATAAAATATCTTTTTATTGTAACTACTTACCGGAATAAATGCGACTTTTTTCGTAGAAATCATCTTGAAACCTTAAAAACTCGATTTGTAGCCGGTTAAAAAAATCTTTCCTAAGAAACCAAAACACAGCAACACTTATTTACTTATTTCTATGAATTTTAACAACGATTATACTAAAAAAATATCTTACCTGAAGAAACTACATCAAAAATCTCTTCACATTAATCAATTTTAAACCAATTTCGTGCTATTTTTCCGTTAAAAATACAAATTTTCTTCCAACTTAAAATTAACCTGTCAAAATAATTGTATTAATACACGCCATCTATTAGTTAATCATCAAACTTAATAGATATAAATAAAATTATTTTACAATTTATAAAAATAATACTCAAAATATCTCACCTGAACGAAATACATCAAGAAGCTATTAATTTTAATAAATTTTAAACTAATTCCGTACTATTTTTTCATTAAAATACAAATTTTCGTCCAACTTAAAATTAACCCATCAATATAATTGTATTAATTCGCGCCATCTATTAGTTAAAATTCCAAACTTAGATATAAATAAAATTTTATTTTAATTTTTTAAAAAGATTTCTAATTTAAATTTAATTAAAAACATAAATATCCAATTAAAAATGATATTTTACAATTATTTAATTTAATCACAAAAATTAAATTAATTATTAAAGTTTATAAATCCAATTACTTTAATTCAATTCATTTTATGTTGGTACCCCTACTTCCCAACTCCAACTATCTTCGCGAATATTTTCGTTTAATTTGTGAAAACTTTTTGACAGGTAGGTTTATTTTCTTAATTTATTACTCAAATTTACTTTAATCTTACTTTATTTATATACATAAACGTACAAAAGTTTTTTACAAACAAGTCTTAAATCACTAAACTCTATTCTAAGTGGTAATCAAAGTGTTTTTAACGCAACTCGGTCCCTTTCCCGGCCAATTACAAGCGCTTAAACTCTGATCGAAAGTTAAATAAACGGGACAATCAAAAATATACAGTTTAAAACGTTTTTTAGCAGGTTCGAACACGCACGAATAAAATTTCGAACATTCAGTTGGATGTCTAAACAAACCGGCTCTTTTACAATCGATTCCTTGTAAAGTTTCCGAATTTGAACGTAAACCGCCAGGACCGTAACGATTAAATTCAAATTTTGTATCAATTTTTTGATCGATATTTTGGTCGATTTTTTGATCAATTTTTTGAGTTGTTTGATCAATTTTTTGAAATTTTTGATCATTTTTTTGAATATTTTGATCATTTTTTTGAATTTGTTGATCAATTTTTTGAATTTTTTGATCAATTTTTTGAATATTTTGATCATTTTTTTGATTTTTTTGATCAATTTCTTTACTAATTTCAAAATCTTGATCATCAAATCCAATTTTAACGTTTATATCATTATTATTAGTATGAATTTTGGAATTTTTATCTAAATTTGAGGTTAAATTCGGTCGTTTTCGACGATTATTTCGATTTAAATCATTTTTACCAGTGTTAATTTGATCAATTGAAGGATTTTGAGTACAAGTACATTGAGCGGCTAATTTAGTCGTTAAAATCGAATTAAAATCGTTTATTTCAACGATTGGAAAGCTTTTTGAAGGAGTTTTTGAGAGTTTTTTAATAAAAACTTTTTTTATCAGTTTATTTCGATTATTTTCGATTCGATTTTGATTGTGATTTTGATTTTGAATTTGATTTTGATTGTGTTTTTGATTTTGAATTTGATTTTGATTGTGATTTTGATTTATATTTTGATTTATGTGTTGATTTTGATTTATATTTTGATTTATTTGTTGATTTTTATTGTGATTTTGATTTATATTTTGATTTTTATTGTGATTTTGATTTATATTTTGATTTTCATTCTGATTTTTATGTTGATTTTGATTTATATGTTGATTTCTATTGTATTTTTGATTTATATTTTGATTTTTATTGTGATTTTGATTTATATTTTGATTTTTATTGTGATTTTGATTTATATTTTGATTTTCATTCTGATTTTTATGTTGATTTTGATTTATATTTTGATTTATTTGTTGATTTTGATTTATATTTTGATTTATTTGTTGATTTTTATTGTGATTTTGATTTATTTTTTGATTTTTATTGTAATTTTGATTTATATTTTGATTTTCATTCTGATTTATATGTTGATTTTGACTTATATGTTGATTTTTATTGTATTTTTGATTTATATTTTGATTTTTATTGCGATTTTGATTTATATTTTGATTTCCATTCTGATTTATATATTTATTTTGATTTATATTTTGATTTATACCTTGATTTATATCTTGATTTTGATTTATATCTTGATTTATCTGTTGATTTTGATTTATATTTTGATTTCTATCTTGATTTTGATTTACAATTTGATTTATATGTTGATTTTGATTTATATTTTGATTTTGATTTATATTTTGATTTATACGTTTATTTTGATTGTAATTTTGATTAATCTCATAAAATTCGACGATTTTTTGACCTTTAGGTAACTCAATGGTAGTTTTTAAATCTTCATCTTCTTGAGTCGTCTCAATTAAATATTGTTTATTATTATTATTATTATTTCGACTTAAATTTCTATTTTTATTTCGTCTCCTTTGACTTAATTCATTCGAATTTTTATTTTCCACTTTTTTATTCGATCTATTTTCTTGATTCACTTCAAAATTTGATTGAATTTTTCTAAAATCTTCTAAATTTGATTGAATTTTTCTAAAGTCTTCTAAATTTGATTGAATTTGTTCGCAATCTTCCAAATTTGAAGCGATTTTTTTTAAATCTTTTTGATTTACTTTAGAATTTGATTGAATTCTTCTAAAATCTCCTAAATTAGACTTGATTTTACCTCGATTGACTTTGATTCGATCGATTCGTGATGTAGTTGGTTCAAAATCATCCAAATCTGATTTGATTTGTCCTTGATTTACTTTTATTTGACCTTGATTTATGTTAAAATCATCGTGATTTATATTTTGATCGAAATTAGATATAATTTCTCCAAATTTGTTTTGATTTACTTTAGAATTTGGTTGGATTCGTTTCAAATCTAAATCAGCATTGATTTCCCCTTGATTTACGTCGATTTCGTCTTGATTTATGTTTAGTTTATCTTGATTTATGTTAATTTTGTCAAAATTTGATGTGATTTGTCTAAAATCACCCAAATTTGACTTAATTTCTTCTTGTTTTACATTGATTTGATCCTGATTTATAAACTTATCATGATTTACGTTGATTTGATCGAAATTAGATGTGATTTGTCCAGAATTATCCAAATCAGACTTAATTCTTCCTTGATTTATGTTAATTTTGTCAAAATTTGATGTGATTTGTCTAAAATCATTAAAATTTGACTTAATTTCTTCTTGATTTACGTTGATTTGATCTTGATTTATAAACTTATCATGATTTACATTAATTTGATCGAAATTAGATGTGATTTGTCCAGAATTATCAAAATCTGACTTGATTTCTCCTTGATTTATGTAGATTTGATCTTGATTTATGTCAAGATTGTCGTGATTTTTATTAATCTGACCGAAATTTGATGTAATTTGTCTAAAATCATTCAAATTTGACTTGATTTGTTTTTGATTTACGTTGATTTGTCCGAAATCATTCAAATTAGACTTGATTTGTCCTTGATTTATGTAGATTTGATCTTGATATATGTAAAGATTGTCGTGATTTTTATTAGTTTGGCCGAAATTTGATGTAATTGGTCCAAAATCATCCAAATCTGACTTGATTTCTTCTTGATTTACGTTGATTTGATCTTGATTTATGTTGATTTGACCTTGATTTATGTTTAATTTATCATGATTTATATTAATTTTATCAAAATTTGATCCTATTTGTCTAAAATCACCCAAATTTGACTTAATTCTTCCTTGATTTACGTTGATTTGGTCTTGATTTATGTTAGTTTTGTCAAAATTCGATGTAATTTGTCTAAAATCACCCAAATTTGACTTAATTTCTTCTTGATTTACATTAATTTGATCCTGATTTATAAACTTATCATGATTTATGTTAATTTGATCGAAATTAGATGTGATTTGTCTAGAATTATCAAAATCTGACTTGATTTCTTCTTGATTTATGTAGATTTGATCTTGATTTATGTAAAGATTGTCGTGATTTTTATTAATTTGGCCGAAATTTGATGTAATTGGTCTAAAATCATCCAAATTTGACTTGATTTCTTCTTGATTTACGTTGATTTGTCCGAAATCATTCAAATTAGACTTGATTTGACCTTGATTTACATTGATTTGATCTTGATTTGTGGTAAATTTGTCATGATTTATGTTAATTTGATCAAAATTTGATGTGATTTGTCTAAAATCATCCAAATTTGACTTGATTTGTTTTTGATTTACTTTGATTTGGCCTTGATTTATGTTGATTTGATCTTGATTTATATACTTGTCATGATTTATATTAATTTGACCGAAATTAGAAGCGATTTGTTCAAAATTATCAAAATCTGACTTAATTTCTTCTTGATTTACGTTGATTTGACCTTGATTTACATTGATTTGACCTTGATTTACCTTGATTTGATCTTGATTTATGTTAAAATTGTCGTAATTTTTATTAATTTTATCGAAATTCGATGTAATTTGTCTAGAATAACCCAAATCTGACTTGATTTTTCCTTGATTTATGTTGATTTGATCCTGATTTATAAACTTATCATGATTTATGTTAATTTGATCGAAATTAGATCTGATTTGTCCAAAATGATCCAAATCTGACCTAATTTCTTCTTGATTTACGTTGATTTTATGTTGATTTACGTTGATTTGACCTTGATTTACGCTGATTTGGTCTTGATTTGTATTGATTTGACCTTTATTTATGTTAAAAGTGTCCTGATTGTTGTTAATTTTGTCTAAATTCGACGTAATCTGTCTAAAATCACCCAAATCTGACTTGATTTTTCCTTGATTTATGTTGATTTGATCCTTATTTACAAACTTATCGTGATTTATGTTAATTTGACCGAAATTAGATGCAATTTGTTCAAAATTATCAAAATCTGACTTAATTTCTCCTTGATTTAGGTCAATTTGATGTTGATTTACGTTGATTTGATGTTGATTTGTGTTGATTTGTTCTTGATTTGTATTGATTTTACCTTGATTTATGTAATGATTGTCGTAATTTTTATTAATTTTATCGAAATTCGATGTAATTTGTTTAGAATAACCCAAATCTGATTTGATTTCTCCTTGATTCACGTTGATTTGACCTTGATTTATAAACTTATCGTGATTTATGTTAATTTGACCGAAATTAGAAGCAATTTGTTCAAAGTTATCTAAATCTGACTTAATTTCTCCTTGATTTAGGTCAATTTGATGTTGATTTACGTTGATTTGATGTTGATTTGTGTTAATTTGACCTTGATTTATGTTAATTTGATCTTGATTTATATAAAAATTGTCGTTATTTTTACTAATTTTATCAAAATTAGATGTAATTTGTCCAAAAGCATTAAAATCTGACTTGATTTCTCCTTGATTTAGGTTGATATGATCTTGATTTATAAACTTATCGTGATTTATGTTAAATTGATCCAAATTAGATATTATTTGTCCAAAATGATCCAAATTTGATTTAATTTCTCCTTGATTTAGGTTGATTTGATGTTGATTTACGTCGATTTGACCTTGATTTATGTTGATTTTACCTTGATTCTCATTAATTTTACCTTGATTTATATTGATTTGATCCTGATTTAAACGAATTTCATCAAAATTAGATGTGATTTGTCCAAAATTATCCAAATCTGACTTAATTTTTTGATTCACATTGATTTGACCTTGATTTATGTTGATTTTACCTTGATTCTCATTGATTTTACCTTGATTTATATTGATTTGATCCTGATTTAAACGAATTTCATCGAAATTAGTTGTGATTTGTCCAAAATTATCCAAATCTGACTTAATTTCTTGATTCACATTGATTTGACCTTGATTTTCGTTGATTTGACCTTCATTTATGTTAAATTTATCATGATTTATGTTAATTTGATCCAAATTAGCTGTGATTTGTCTAAAATCATCCAAATTTGGCTTGATTTCTCCTTGATTTACGTTGATTAGACCTTGATTCTCATTGATTTTACCTTGATTTACGTTGATTTTACCTTGATTTATGTTGATTTGATCCTGATTTAAGCGAATTTTACCAAAATTCGGCGTTAATCTTCCAAAATTCGGTTCTAATTGTCCAAAATCTTTCGAATTTTCTCCTAAATTCACCTCAGTCGCTTCAAAGTCACCCAAATTCAACTTAATTTCTCCCAATTTTAACTTAGTTCGACTATAATCCGACTTAATTCGATCCAAATCTTCCTGATTTCGCTCCAAATGTTCCTGATTTCGTTCTAAATCTTCTTGATTTAGCTCCAAATCTCGATTTCGCCCCAAATCTTCTTGATTTCGCCCCAACTCTCTTTGATTTAGCCCCAAATCTTCCTGATTTATCCCCAAATCTTCCTGATTTCTCTCAAATCCCTTCAAATCCTCCTTAATTTGACCCCGATTTGATTCAACTTGTCCAATATTAAATCTAATTTTACCACGATTTGAATCAATTCGTCCAACATTAAATCCACTTTGATCCAATTGAGACTTTAATGTACTTGTTTCATAACCTTTATTTACATTTAAATCACTTATCGTTGAATATCCAGTTTGATAAGCGGTCTTTTTAACAAAAGGAACTTCCTTAATTAATTCTAAATGCGAATATTGATCTAAATCAGTTGTATTTTGATGTCCACCTCCATTTGATTCATTTTGAATTTCTTTTAAATTATTCGAATATTTATTTGAATTGATTTTTTCAAAATTGTTTTGTTTAAAGTCTGAATTTGAATGATTTACGTTTAAATTTAAATGTAAATTTGTAAAATCATCCAAATCTAGCTTAATTTTATCTAATTTCGATTTCATTTGATTGTAATTTAATTCAGATCCTTCTTCAAATTTAATTTCCGGTTTGGGATAATCATAACCTTGAAAATCAACTTTAACATTTTCCTCTTTCTGGTTTTCTCGATTAATTAAAACGTCTTGAGCCGAATTTACTTTGATTTGAAGTTCAGGTATATTAGCAATAACTCCACCTTGGTTTAAATCAACTTTAACCGGAAGTGGAACAGATGTTACGGTTGAAATCGTTGAAATTTTGGGGAAATTTAATATTGTTGATGATGGATTGCTTAAATTTGGTTTTTGAAGGTTTTTAACTGCTGAAAAACCCCCTCCGATTATTTCAACGTTTTTGGTGTTAAATTTAAGTTGATTTTCTTTGTTATTTGATTGAAAACCGGTTGAAAATCCGCCGTTTATAAACCCAAAGTGATTAAATTGGGGTTGACTTAAAATTTGAACGTTTTGATTTAAATTTCCCGCCAAATTTTCATTATTTTGACGGGGGTGATTTAAAATTTGAACGTTTTCATTCAAATTTCCCTCCAAATCTGTTTGTAATCTTTCGATTTGAAAGTTTTGATTTAATTTTTCTCCAAAATTATCCTCTTTTTGACTTTTAAAACCATTTTGATTTGAAATTTCCGCCAAATTTTCAACATTTTGGCGGTTGACGTAATTTAAATTCAAATTTCCCGCGTGATTTGTTTCAAATTGACTTCCAAAATAACCAAATTTATTTTTGTTGACGTTTTCATTCAAATTTGCCTTCAAATTTGTTTGTAATCCTTCGATATGAACGTTTTGATTTAATTTTTCTCCAAAATTAACCTCACTTTGAGTTTTAAAACCATTTTCGTTTGAAATTCCCGCGAAATTTTCAACATTTTGACGGTTGACGTAATTTAATTTCAAATTTCCCGCCTGATTTTTTTCAAATCCATCTCCAAGATAAACAAATCTATGAGCATTGACGTTTTCATTCAATTTTCCTTCTAAATTCGTTTGTAATTCCCCGATTTGAACATTTTGATTTAAATTTCCCGCCAAATCAAGTTCACTCTGACTTTTAAAACCATTTTGATTTGAAATTCCCGCCAAATTAACTTGACTTTGACTGTCAAAATCGTTTTGATTTAATTTTTCTCCAAAAATAACCTCACTTTGAGTTTTAAAACCATTCTCATTTGAAATTTCAGCTAAATTAATTAATTTTTGATCTTGGAAATGATTTTGATTTGAAATTCCCGCCAAATTAACTTGAATTTGACTGTCAAAATCTTTTTGATTTAATTTTTCACCAAAAATAACCTCACTTTGGGTTTTAAAACCGTTTTCGTTTGAAATTCCCGCCAAGTTAGTTACTTTTTGATCTTGGAAATGATTTTGATTTGAAATTCCCGCCAAATTAACTTTAATTTGACCTTCAAAGTCATTGTGATTTAAAATTCCCGCCGAATTAATTTGACTTTGACTGCCAAAATCATTCTGATTTAATTTTTCACCAAAATTAACCTCACTTTGAGTTTTAAAACCATTTTCGTTTGAAATTCCCGCAAAATTTTCATTATTTTGACGGTTGACGTAATTTAAATTCAAATTTCCCGCTTGATTCGTTTCAAATTTGGTTCCAAAATAACCAAATTTATTTGTGTTGACATTTTCATTCAAATTTCCCTCTAAATTTGTTTGTAATCTTTCGATTTGAACGTTTTTATTTAATTTTTCTCCAAAATTAACCTCACTTTGGGTTTTAAAACTATTTTCATTTGAAATTCCCGCCAAATTAATTTGTGATTGATGTTCAAAACGATTCTGATTTAATTTTTCTCCGAAATTAACCTCACTTTGAGTTTTAAATCCATTCTCATTTGAAATTCCCGCCAAATTAACTTGTATTTGACCTTCAAAGTCATTGTGATTTAAATTTCCCGCCAAATTCTCATTATTTTGACGGTTGAAGTGATTTAAATCCAATTCTGTTTCAAATCCGCTTCCAAAATAACCAAATTTATTTGTGTTAACATTTTTATTCAAATTTTCTTCTAAATTCGTTTGTATATTTTCACTTTGAACGTTTTGATTTAAATTTCCCGCCAAATTCTCAATATTGTGACGGTCAAAGTGGTTTAAATTCAAATTTCCCGCGCGATTTCTTTCAAATTGGCTTCTAACATAAGCAGTGTTTACATTTTCATTTAAATTCTCTTCTAAAGTTGTTTGTAACTCTCCAATTTGTACATTTTGGTTTGAATTTCCGTCAATTTTAAGGTTATGATTCGAAATTACAACCGAATAACCATTATTTTGATGATTAACGTGATTTAAATTGAAGTTTTTATTCAAATTAGTTTGTAATTTTAAGTTTTGATTATTTTGATTTAAATTTCCCGCCAAATCAGGAACAAATCCGTTGATTTTAACTTCTTGATTTGAAATTCCCGCCAAATTTTCATTATTTTGACTGTCAAAACGATTCAAATTCAAATTTCCCGCCTGATTTGTTTCTAATTTGCTTCCAAAGTAAACAAATCTATCATTTTTGACATTTTTATTCAAATTTCCTTCTAAATTTGTTTGTATTTCCCCGATTTGAACGTTTTGATTTAAATTTCCCGCCAAATTAGTCGCAAATCGGTTGATTTTGACATCTTGATTTGAAATTCCCGCCAAATTCTCATTATTTTGACGGTTGACGTAATTCAAATTTAAATTTCCCGCATTACTTGTTTCTAATTTGCTTCCAAAATAACCAAATCCATCAACATTGATGTTTTTATTTAGGTTACGATCTGAATTCGTTTGTAATTCCCCGATTTGAACATTTTGATTTAAATTTCCCGCCAAATTAGTCGCGAATCCGTTGATTTTAACTTCTTGATTTGAAATTCCCGCCAAATTCTCATTATTTTGACGGTTGAAGTGATTTAATTCCAAATTTTCTTCTTGTTTCACTTCTAATTTCCTTCCAAAATAATCAAATCCATCAACATTAACGCTTTTATTTTGATTTTCTTCTAAATTCGTTTGTAATCCTTCAATTTTAACATTTTGATTTAAACTTCCCGCCAAATTTTCATTATTTTGACTGTCAAAGTGATCTGAATTCAAATTTCCCGCGTTATTCGATTGGAATTCGTTTCCAAAATAAACAAATCTATCAGTGTTGACGTTTTCATTCAAATTTCCTTCTAAATTTGTTTTCAATTCAACAACTTGAGCATTTTCATTTAAATTTCCCACCGAATTAGCAACGTGTTTGATAATTTGAACGTTTTGATTTAAATTTCCCGCCAAATTAAGTCCACTTTGACTTCTAAAACCATTTTCGTTTAAAATTCCCGCCAAATTAATTTGCCTTTGACTGTCAAAATCTTTTTGATTTAATTTTTCTCCAAAACCAACCTCACTTTGAGCTTGAAAACCATTTTCGTTTGAAATTCCCGCCAAATTTTCAACATTTTGACGGTTGACGTAATTTAAATTCAAATTTCCCGCCTGATTTTTTTCAAATTCACTTCCAAGATAAACAAATCTGTCAGTGTTGACGTTTGCATTCGAATTTTCCTTCAAATTCGTTTGTAATTCTCCTATTTGAACATTTTGATTCAAATTTCCCGCTAAATTAACCTCACTTTGACTTTTAAAACCATTTTCGTTTGAAATTCTCGCTAAAGTAATTTGACTTTGGTGTTCAAAATCATTTTGACTTAATTTTTCTCCAAAACCAACTTCACTTTGAGTTTTAAAACCATTTTCGTTTGAAATTCCCGCTAAATTTTCATTATTTTGACGGTTGACGTAATTTAAATTCAAATTTCCCGCCTGATTTTTTTCAAATCCACTTCCAAGATAAACAAATCTGTCAGTGTTGACGTTTGTATTTAAATTTTCCTCCAAATTCGTTTGTAATTCTGCGATTTGAACATTTTGATTCAAATTTCCCGCTAAATTAACCTCACTTTGACTTTTAAAACCATTTTCGTTTGAAATTCCCGCCAAATTAATTTCACTTTGACTGTCAAAATTATTTTGATTTAATTTTTCTCCAAAGTTAACCTCACTTTGGGTCTTAAAACCATTTTCGTTTGAAATTCCCGCCAAATTTTCAACATTTTGACGGTTGACGTAATTTAAATTCGTATTTCCCGCCTGATTATTTTCAAATCCACTTCCAAGATAAACAAATCTGTCATCGTTGACGTTTACATTCGAATTTTCCTTCAAATTCGTTTGTAATTCTCCAATTTGAACATTTTGATTCAAATTTCCCGCTAAATTAACCTCACTTTGACTTTTAAAACCATTTTGATTTGAAATTCCCGCCAAATTAATTTGACTTTGACTGTCAAAATCATTTTGATTTAATTTTTCTCCAAAACCAACTTCACTTTGAGTTTTAAAACCATTTTCGTTTGAAATTCCCGCCAAATTTTCATTATTTTGACGGTTGATGTAATTTAAATTCAAATTTCCCGCTTGATTCGTTTCAACTCCGCTTCCAAAATAACCAAATGTATTTCTATTAACATTTTTATTCAAATTTCCCTCCAAATTTGTGTATAATCCATCGATTTGAACGTTTTGATTTAATTTTCCTCCAAAATTAACCTCACTTTGAGTTTTAAGTCCATTTTGATTTGAAATTCCCGCCAAATTAACTTGCGTTTGACCTCCAAAATCATTGTGATTTAAATTTCCCTCCAAATTTTTTTGTAATCCTTCGATTTGAAAGTTTTGATTTAAATTTCCCGCCAAATTCTGATTATTTTGACGGAATAAATTAACCTCATTTTGACTTTTAAAACCATTTTTGTGTAAAATCCCCAAATTAATTTGTCTTTGATTTTCAAAATTCTCCAAATCTCCAACATCCACCAATTTAACCGGATTTAAAACTCCCAAACCGTTATAACTTTCAAATCCACCCCAAAATCCTTCAATTCGTTTTAAACTCCCACTGGAACATTTTCCAACCAACCAAGGCCATTCACAAATTGATTTATCCTCATCGAAAACCAACCCAAACGGACACCTAAACTCATAAGCTACTAACTCATCCAAACCGTGATCTAAACAAGCATAAAACCATCGGCAATCATTTAAATCCGCGTAAAAGCCCGGTTTAGACGGACACTTAAATGATGCGTCTTTTCCAACAGGTGCTATTTCGCTACTTCCATGACAAGCGGTTGCATTTGGGAGATTTCCCGGCCAAGTACATACTTCGTATCGTTCGTCAAAGGTTAAACCAGAAGGACACGAAAAAAGAAATACTGTGAAATCGTTTGACGTTTGAGAGAATTTTACACAACGATAAAAACGATTACAATCACTTGGATGAGTGAAATAACCTTGACGTGGACATGGTAAGATGATTTTTGATTGGTGATTTTGATTTTTGTGATTTGATTGGTGATTTTGATTGATATTTTGATTTATAATATGATTTGATTGGTGATTTTGATTGTTAATTTGATTTGATTCAAGATTTTGATTGTTGATTTGATTTGATTGGTGATTTTGATTGTTAATTTGATTTAATTCATAATTTTGATTGTTAATTTGATTGCTAATTTGATTTATTTCCGATTTATCATCTCCAAATAAAATTTCTCGTTTTAAACTTTGTAAAATAGCTCCTCTTGGAGCTCGGGGTTGTTTTGAAAGGCTGTTAAATGTAAAGTTTAGTAAATTAAACCCGCAAGTTGAGTTTAATTTGGTGTCTTGTGATAAATCTTTGAGTGCTAAGCCGTAAAGACCTCGAATTCGGGCGTATTTCACTTTGATGTCGACGCTGATGTCGTCTTCGTAGGCGATCCAATCGGTTTTCCTGTTAATTTTAATAAATAATTATTAGAATAATTAATAGTCGAAAATTATAAACAAATTTGGTGAGTTTTTGTATCAATGAGTTTTTATAATTGATAAACCTGGTTTTGATTGGGAAAGTTAAACGTTAAAGGGAGGCTTTATTTTTAAGAATAAGACAAATTTCAAGGGTGGGCAAACATCTTCGAGGGAGATTTTAGAGGTTGACAAACCTTGTTGAGGGACATTTCAGGGGTTGTTAAACTTTCTAGAAACCAAATTCAAGGATAAGTAAACCCTCTATTTCTCAAACGGTCTTCAGGGGTGAGAAAACCTCTTCGAGGGAGATTTTAGAGGTTGACAAACCTTGTTGGGGGATATTTCAGGGATTGTCAAACTTTCTACAAACCAAATTTAAGGATAAGTAAACCCTCTACTTCTCAAACGGACTTCAGGGGTGAGAAAACCTCTTCGAGGGAGATTTTAGGGGTTGACAAACCTTGTTGAGGGACATTTCAGGGGTTGTCAAACTTTCTAGAAACCAAATTCAAGGATAAGTAAACCCTCTATTTCTCAAATGGGCTTCAGAGGTGGGAAAACCTCGTCGAGAGACATTTCAAAGGTTTGCAAACTTCGTAGAAACCCGATGCAAGGATAAGTAAACTCTCAATTTTTCAAATGGGCTTCAGGGATGGACAAATCTCATCGAGAAACATTTTAGGGATTGACAAACTCGATTCAAGGATAAGTAAACTTTCGATTTTTCAAACGAACGTTAAGGGTGGGCAAACCTCGTCGAAATACATTTTAAGGGTTGGCAAAACTTGTCGAGAGATATTTCAGGGATTTGGCAAACTTTGTAGAAACCCGATTCAAGGATATGTAAACCCTCGATTTTTTAAACTGGCTTCAGAGGTGGGCAAAACTCGTCCAAAGACGTTTCAAAGATTTGCAAATCTCGTAGAAACCCGATTCAAGGATAAGTAAACCCTCAATTTTTCAAATGGGCTTGAGGGATAGACAAATCTTACCGAGAGACATTTTAGGGATTGACAAACTCGATTCAAGGATAAGTAAACTTTCGATTTTTCAAACGAACGTTAAGGGTGGGCAAACCTCGTCGAAATACATTTTAAGGGTTGGCAAAACTTGTCGAGAGATATTTTCGGGATTTATCAAACTTTGTAGAAACCCGATTCAAGGATATGTAAACCCTCGATTTTTTAAACTGGCTTTAGAGGTGGGCAAAACTCGTCCAAAGACGTTCCAGGGGTTGGCAAACTTCGGAAAACTTCGATTCAAGGATAAGTAAACCCTCGAATTTTCAAAGGAACTTCAAGGATGGGCAAACCTCGTTGAGAGGCATTTCAGAGGTTGACAAACTTCGTAGAATCCCGATTAAAGGATAAATAAACTCTCGATTTTTTGAACTGACTTCAGGGGTGGACAAAACTCGTCGAGAGACATTTTAAGGGTTGGCAAACCTTGTCGAGAGACTTTTTAGAAATTGATAAACTTTATGGAAATCCATTTCAAGGATAACTAAAACTTCGATTTTTCAAAGGAACTTCAAAGATGGGCAAACCTCGTTGAGAGGCATTTCAGAGGTTGACAAACTTTGTAGAAACCCGATTAAAGGATAAATAAACCCTCGATTTTTCGAACTGACTTCAGGGGTGGGCAAAACTCGTCGAGAGACATTTTAAGGGTTGGCAAACCTTGTCGAGAGACATTTTAGAGATTGATAAACTTCATGGAAACCCGATTCAAGGATAACTAAACCCTCGATTTTTCAAATAGACTTCAAGGGTGGGCAAATTTCATCGAGTGACATTTCAGGGGTTGACAAACTTCGTAGACACATTTAGAAGTTACAACTTTATTATATATACAGTGAAATCTCCCTTGGGCGGACACCCACGGGACCCACCAATGTGTCCGTTCAAGAGGGGTGTCCGCTTAAGAGAAATGCAAAGTAATTGTATGAGAGTCGGACGGTTCCACGAAAACTGTCCGTCCAAGGGGGGTGTCCGCTCAAGAGAGGTGTCCGCGAAGGGGAATTTCACTGTATTTGACGTTTTAACTATCATTTTGATGTCTTTTTTGTGAAATTTGACATTTTCAGCAATCAATTTGATGTCTTAACTATCAAATTTTTAGTTTTATCTAGCAATTTAACGTTTTAACTGTCAAATTTAACGATTTAATTGTCAATTTGATGTCATAACTGTCAAATTTGACGTCTTAACTACCATTTTAATGTCTTTCTTGTCAAATTTGAAATTTTCAGCTACCAATTTGATACCTTAACTGTCAATTTGATAACTTAACTGTCAAATTTTTAGTTTCATTTATCAATTTGACATTTTAACTGTCAAATTTAGCGATTTAATTGTCAATTTGATGTCATAACTGTCAAATTTGACGTTTTAACTATCATTTTGATGTCTTTTTTGTGAAATTTGACATTTTCAGCAATCAATTTGATGTCTTAACTATCAATTTGATGACGTAACTATCAAATTTTTAGTTTTATCTATCAATTTAACGTTTCAACTGTCAAATTTAACGATTTAATTGTCAATTTGATGTCATAACTGTCAAATTTGACGTTTTTATTATCATTTTAACATCTTTCTTCTCAAATTTAACATTTTCAGCTATCAATTTGATGTCTTAACTGTCAATTTGATGATGAAGCTGTCAAATTTTTAGTTTTATTTATCAATTTGACGTTTTAACCGTCAAATTTAACGTTTTAATTGTCAATTTGATGTCATAACTGTCAAATTTGACGTTTAAACCATCATTTTGATGTCTTTATTACCAAATTTGATATTTTTAACTATCAATTTGATGTCTTAACTGTCAATTTGATGACGGAGCTGTCAAATTTTTAGTTTCATTTATCAATTTGACATTTTAACTGTCAAATTTAGCGATTTAATTGTCAATTTGATGTCATAACTGTCAAATTTGACGTTTTAACTATCATTTTGATGTCTTTTTTGTGAAATTTGACATTTTCAGCAATCAATTTGATGTCTTAACTATCAATTTGATGACGTAACTATCAAATTTTTAGTTTTATCTATCAATTTAACGTTTCAACTGTCAAATTTAACGATTTAATTGTCAATTTGATGTCATAACTGTCAAATTTGACGTTTTTATTATCATTTTAACATCTTTCTTCTCAAATTTAACATTTTCAGCTATCAATTTGATGTCTTAACTGTCAATTTGATGATGAAGCTGTCAAATTTTTAGTTTTATCTGTCAATTTGACGTTTTAACTGCCAAATATAACGGTTTAATTGTCAATTTGATGTAATAACTGTTAAATTTGACGTTTTATCTATCATTTTGATGTCTTTTTTGTGAAATTTGACATTTTCAGCAATCAATTTGATGTCTTAACTATCAATTTGATGACGTAACTATCAAATTTTTAGTTTTATGTATCAATTTAACGTTTTAACTGTCAAATTTAACGATTTAATTGTCAATTTGATGTCATAACTGTCAAATTTGACGTCTTAACTACTATTTTAATGCCTTTCTTGTCAAATTTGACATTTTCAGCTACCAATTTGATACCTTAACTGTCAATTTGATAACTTAACTGTCAAATTTTTAGTTTTAGCTGTCAATTTGACGTTTTAACTGTCAAACTTTACGATTTAATTGTCAACTTCACGTCATAACTGTCAAATTTGACGTTTTAACTATCATTTTGATGTCTTCTTTGTGAAATTTGATATTTTTAACTATCAATTTGATGCTTTAACTGTCAATTTGATGAGATAACTGTCAAATTTTTAGTTCTATCTGTCAATTTGACGTTTTAACTGTCAAATTTAACGATTTAATTGTCAATTTGATGTCATAACTGTCAAATTTGACGTCTTAACTATCATTTTAATGCCTTTCTTGTCAAATTTGACATTTTCAGCTACCAATTTGATACCTTAACTGTCAATTTGATAACTTAACTGTCAAATTTTTAGTTTTAGCTATCAATTTGACGTTTTAACTGTCAAATTTGATGTTATAGCTGTCAAATTTGACGTTTACACCATCATTTTGAGGTCTTTCTTATCAAATTTGACATTTTCAAATATCAATTTGATATCTTAACTGTCAATTTGATAACTTAAATGTCAATTTGATGTCTTAACTGTCAAATTTGACGTTTTAACCACTATTTTAGTGCTTTCCTTGTCAAATTTGATATTTTCAACTATCAATTTGATGCCTTAACTGTCAATGTGGTGACGTAACTGTCAAATTTTTAGTTTTATCTATTAATTTAACATTTTAACTATCAAATTTAACGATTTAATTGTCAGTTTGACGTCATAACTATCAAATTTGACGTTTTTATTATCATTTTAATATCTTTCCTGTCAAATTTGTCATTTTTAACTATCAATTTGGTAACTTAACTGTCAATTTTTTAGTTTTACCTATAAATAATCAGTACGGTATAGGTAAGGAACAAGATGGGAGGTTATTGGATTAGGTATAAAAAGGGAATATAGTTAAGAATTAGTCACTAATTTGAAGCTTTAATCACTTCGGTACGGCCGTCGACTATAGTCGACACCGCATATGGGGCCATAAATGCCCCATACACAGCCGAGCCTCGACTATAGTCGACGGCTGTGCCAGCGTACGGACGATGAAAGCCGGTTCTTAACGGCGTTTCGCGGCCGATAGGCGCCGTACCGAAGTGGTTGAGTGGAAAATCTTCAAGATCAGGGATAAGACATCTTCAAGATTTTCGGACAATAAGTAAGGTTGCTATTAGAGCCAACAATATTGCTCTTTGTAAAACCCAAGCCCAAGAATAAAAAAAAAATAAAATGAAAAACGTTGGTAGAAATAATGTCAACTTTTTTAAAGAAATATCAAAGATTTCACGAAATATCTGAAAAAAGATAAAAATGTTTTAAAATGTTAAAAATTAAAAAAAATAATAAACATTAAAAATAATTTTAGACCGAAATTTTTATTAAAAATCGACAGAAAATTAAATATCCTTTAATTTGAGTACAAACACGACCTATCTAACTTTAACAGATCGAAAGTTATCGAAATTCTTAATTTTAATGGAAACCGGAAGTCGGCCATCTTGGAATTTTTTAAACTAACCTAACTTTTTTGTTTTTTATCCGAATATAGTCGTATTTGGTATCAAATTAAAGGATTTTTAATAAGCTTTAAGAATTTTTAACAAAAATTTTAATTTTTTTAAACCGCCATCTTTAAAATTTAATAATTAACCTAACTTTTTTATTTTTAATCGTAGATAGGTCGTGTTTGTACTCAAATTAAAGGATTTTTAATAAACTTTAAGAATTCTTAATAAAAGTTTTAATTTTTTCAAAAAGATTTCAAAATTTTCAAAAAAAATGTCAAAATTTTCAAATATAATGTCAAATTTTCAAAAAAAATGTCAACTTTTTTAAAGAAATATCAAAGATTTCACGAAATATCTGAAAAAAATTAAAAATCTTAAAGAATGTTTTAAAATGTTAAAAATTAAAAAAATAATAAACATCAAAAATAATTTTAAACCGAAATTTTTATTAAAAATCGATAGAAAATTAAATATCCTTTAATTTGAGTACAAATACGACCTATCTAACTTTAACAGATCGAAAGTTATCGAAATTTTTAATTCTAATAACAACCGGAAGTCGGCCATCTTGGAATTTTTACAACTAACCTAACTTTTTTATTTTTTAACCGAATATAGTCGTGGTTGGTATCAATTTAAAGGATTTTTAATAAGCTTTAAGAATTTTTAATAAAAACTTTAATTTTTTTAAACCGCCATCTTGAAAATTTAAAAATTAACCTAACTTTTTTATTTTTAATCGTAGATAGGTCATGTTTCTACTCAAATTAAAGGATTTTTAATGAATTTTAAGAAAATTTAGGAATTTTTTTGTTTTTTAGGTTGATCAATTATAATTATTAATAATTTTCATTTTTAATGAATTTTTAATTCATTTTTAATCAATTTTTAATCAATTTTAATCATAAATAAACCAAATACAAACCGATATTTATAAACTCCAGTTAAATCTTGATCTCTTTCTTCAGTCCAATTATCAAAATCGTTAAATTTCCGGCACATTTCTTCCCTGGAAATCGATCTAACCTCAAAAGCTGGACTTCCAAGACTCGTTTTCGTCTCATTCTTTAATTTAAAAATGTATCCTTGAACCGGAAGTGATATAACCAACTTTGATTCCGGAACACCCAAATTTGCTACCAAATCCACCAATGAATCCTTTATTTTGGAAAAAAGAATTTGATAAAAAAAATTATTTAATTAAAAATTTTTCATTAAAAAAGTGTTTAAACTTTTACCGTATTTTCAACATCCCAAAATCCAGATAATCTACTCGGATGAAATGTAGAACTTTTAGAAGCTCCCAAAAAATCCGTTTGAAGGACAAAAGCTTCCACATGATTTTTGAGGGTTTTAAAATTTAAAAGCTTGGCTAAAATCTCGATTTTCGATGGTATAGTTACAATTATCTCCAAATCCGATCGGATTTTCGACTTTATTGTTGTTATAAAATCCAAGAAATCGCTTGGGGAAGAAAACTGATTGAAATCTTTTATATTTAGGTCCAAACCATCGACTTTTGTTGATTTTATTAAATCGATTAATTGCTAAAAGTAAAAAAAAAAGTTACTAATTTTCAAATTTTAACCTAAAATATCAGTTTTCAACATTGAGTTCAAATAACTCAAAACTTTGAGAAATTAGAAAAAAAAATTTTTAATAAAAATTAAAGATTGATTAATTATTAACATTTTTTATTAAAAAAACTTTTTTGAATTTTTTTTATTGAGCGAGTTATTGGTAAAAAATCAAATTCTAACCTAAAACGTCAATTTGAAACTTTAATTTTAAATAAGTCAAAAATTTGAGGTTATGGAAAAATTTTTTTGAATAAAAATTAAAGATCAATTAATTGTTAACATTTTTTATTAAAAAAAGTTTTTTGAATTTTTTTCATTAAGCGAGTTATTGGTGAAAAATCAAATTCTAACCTAAAACGTCAATTTGAAACTTTAATTTTAAATAAGTCAAAAATTTGAGGTTGTAGAAAAAATTTTTTTAATAAAAATTAAAGATTGATTAATTATTAACATTTTCTATTAAAGAAATTTTTTTTGAATTTTTTTTATTAAGCGAGTTATTTGTGAAAAATCAAATTCTAACCTAAAACGTCAATTTGAAACTTTAATTTTAAATAAGTCAAAAATTTGAGGTTATACAAAAAAATTTTTTTAACAAAAATTAAAGATTGATTAATTATTAACATTTTTTATTAAAAAAAATTTTTTGAATTTTTTTTATTAAGCGAGTTATTGGTAAGAAATCAAATTCAAACCTAAAACGTCAATTTGAAACTTTAATTTTAAATAAGTCAAAAATTTGAGGTTATACAAAAAAATTTTTTTAATAAAAATTAAAGATTAATTAGTTCTTAACATTTTTTATTAAAAAAATTTTTTTGAATTTTTTTTATTAAGCGAGTTATTGGTAGAAATCAAATTCTAACCTAAAACGTCAATTTGAAACTTTAATTTTAAATAAGTTAAAAATTTGAGGAAATAGAAAAAATTTCTTTTAATAAAAATTAAAAATTGATTAATTATTAACATTTTTTATTAAAAAGATTTTTTGAATTTTTTTTTATTAAGCGAGTTATTGGTGAAAAATCAAATTCTAACCTAAAACGTCAATTTGAAACTTTAATTTTAAATAAGTCAAAAATTTGAGGTTATACAAAAAAAATTTTTTAACAAAAATTAAAGACCAATTAATTGTTAACATTTTTTATTAAAAAAATTTTTTTGAATTTTTTTTATTAAGCGAGTTATTGGTAAAAAATCAAATTCTAAGCTAAAATATCAATTTGAAACTTTAATTTTAAATAAGTTAAAAATTTGAGGTTATACAAAAAAATTTTTTTAATAAAAATTAAAGATCAATTAATTGTTAACATTTTTTATTAAAAAAATTTTTTTGATTTTTTTTTATTAAGCGAGTTATTGGAAAAAAATCAAATTCTAACCTAAAACGTCAATTTGAAACTTTAATTTTAAATAAGTCAAAAATTTGAGGTTATACAAAAAAATTTTTTTAATAAAAATTAAAGATTAATTAGTTCTTAACATTTTCTATTAAAAAAATTTTTTTGAATTTTTTTTATTAAGCGAGTTATTGGTAAAAAATCAAATTCTAACCTAAAACGTCAATTTGAAACTTTAATTTTAAATAAGTCAAAAATTTGAGGAAATGAAAAAAAATTTTTTTTATAAAAATTAAAGATTGATTAATTATCAACATTTTTTTATTAATTTTTTTTTTTAATTTTTTAATATTAAACGAGTTATAACTAGAAATGTCAAACTATAACCTAAAATGTCAGTTTGAAACTTTAATTTTAAATAAGTCAAAAATTTGAGGTTATAGAAAAAAATTTTTTTAATAAAAATTAAAGATTGATTAATTATTAACATTTTTTATTAAAAAAATGTTTTTGAATTTTTTTTATTAAGCGAGTTATTGGTGAAGAATCAAATTCTAACCTAAAACGTCAATTTGAAACTTTAATTTTAAATAAGTTAAAAATTTGAGGAGTTAGGAAAATATTTTTTTAATAAAAATTAAAGATTGGTTAATTATTAACATTTTCTATTAAAAAAATTGTTTTGAGTTTTTTTTATTAAGCGAGTTATTGGTAAAAAATCAAATTCCAACCTAAAACGTCAATTTGAAACTTTAATTTTAAATAAGTCAAAAATTTGAGGTTATAGAAAAAAAATTTTTTAATAAAAATTAAAGATTGATTAATTATCAACATTTTTTATTAAAAAAAGATTTTTGAATTTTTTTTATTAAGCGAGTTATTGGTGAAAAATCAAATTCTAACCTAAAATATCAATTTGAAACTTTAATTTTAAATAAGTTAAAAATTTGAGGAGTTAGGAAAAAATTTTTTTAATAAAAATTAAAGATTGATTAATTATTAATATTTTCTATTAAAAAATTTTTTTTGAATTTTTTTTATTAAGCGAGTTATTGGTGAAAAATCAAATTCTAACCTAAAACGTCAATTTGAAACTTTAATTTTAAATAAGTAAAAAATTTGAGGTTATACAAAAAAATTTTTTTAATAAAAATTAAAGATTGATTAATTATCAACATTTTTTATTAAAAAAAATTTTTTGAATTTTTTTTATTAAGCGAGTTATTGGTAAAAGATCAAATTCTAACCTGAAACGTCAATTTGAAACTTTAATTTTAAATAAGTCAAAAATTTGAGGTTATACAAAAAAATTTTTTGAATAAAAATTAAAGATCAATTAATTGTTAACATTTTTATTAAAAAAATTTTTTTGAATTTTTTTTATTGAGCTAGTTATTGGTGAAAAATCAAATTCTAACCTAAACCGTCAATTTGAAACTTTAATTTTAAATAAGTCAAAAATTTGAGGTTATAGAAAAAAAATTTTTTAATAAAAATTAAACGACAATTAATTGTTAACATTTTCTATTAAAAAAATTTTTTTGAATTTTTTTTAATAAGCGAGTTATTGGTGAAAAATCAAATTCTAACCTAAAATATCAATTTAAAACTTTAATTTTAAATAAGTCAAAAATTTAAGTAAATAGAAAAAAATTTTTTTAATAAAAATTAAAGATTAATTAATTATCAACATTTTTTATTAAAAAGATTTTTTTGAATTTTTTTTATTAAGCGAGTTATTGGTAGAAAATCAAATTCTAACCTAAAGCGTCAATTTGAAACTTTAATTTTAAATAAGTCAAAAATTTGAGGTTATACAAAAAACTTTTTTTAATAAAAATTAAAGATTGAATAATTATCAACATTTTTTATTAAAAACAATTTTTTGAATTTTTTTTATTGAGCGAGTTATTGGTGAAAAATCAAATTATAACCTAAAATGTCAATTTGAAACTTTAATTTTAAATAATTCAAAAGCCGATTTAGATAGAAAAAGATTTTTAGATAAAAATTATAGCTTATTTTATTCTAAATATTATTTGTTATGAACAATTTTTTGAATTTTTAATATTAAGGGAGTTATCAAAAATTTTGATTATAACCTAGAAATGTCAATTTTTCAATTTTAATTTCAAATAATTCAAAAACCGATTTAGATAGAAAAAAATTTTTTAGATAAAATTTACACCTTTTTTAATTGTAAACATTTTTTATTTAAAACATTTTTTTCAATTTTTAATATTAAGGAAATTATAACCCAAAAACGAATTTAACCTCAAAAATGAATTTTTCAACTTTAATTTCAAGTAATTTAAAAACTAAAATAGATAGAAAAAAATTTTTCAAATAAAATTTATACCTTTTTTAATTACAAACATTTCTTATTCAAAACATTTTTTTCAATTTTTAATATTAAGGAAATCATAACCCAAAAACGAATTTTAACCTCAAAAATGAATTTTTCAACTTTAATTTAAAATAATTAAAAAACTAAAATAGATGGAAAAAAATTTTTTAGATAAAATTTATACCTTTTTTAATTATAAACATTTTTTATTTAAAACATTTTTTTCCATTTTTAATATTAAGGATGGTATAACCCAAAAACGAATTATAACCTCAAAAATGAATTTTTCAACTTTAATTTCAAATAATTCAAAAACTAAAATAGATGGAAAAAAATTTTTCAAATAAAATTTATACCTTTTTTAACTATAAACATTTTTTATTAAAAACATTTTTTTTCAATTTTTCATATTAAGGAAATTATAACCAATAAACGAATTTAACCTCAAAAATTAATTTTCCAACTTTAATTTCAAATAATTCAAAAACTAAAATAGATAGAAAAAAATTTTTCAAATAAAATTTCTACCTTTTTTAATTACAAATAATTCTTATTTAAAACATTTTTTTCCATTTTTAATATTAAGGATGTTATAAACCAAAAACGAATTATAACCTCAAAAATGAATTTTTCAACTTTAATTTCAAATAATTCAAAAACTAAAATAGATAGAAAAAAATTGTTTGGATAAAAAATATAGCTTATTTTATTCTAAATATTATTTGTTATAAACAATTTTTTGAATTTTTAATATTAAGGGAGTTATCAAAAATTTTGATTATAACCTAAAAATGTCAATTTTTCAACTTTAACTTTCAATAATTCAAAAACCAATTTAGATAGAAAAAAATTTTTTTAATGAAAATTAAAGATTGATTAATTATTAACATTTTTTATTAAAAAAATTTTTTTGAATTTTTTTTATTAAGCGCGTTATAACCTAAAGTGTTAAATTATAACCTAAAATGTTATTTTTTTCAACTTTAAACTTAAATATCTCAAAAATTTCGGAAGTTATATCTCTAAAATTTGTTATAGAATTAAAAAATATATTCATACTTGATTTAATTCTCGAACAATCACAAAAACTTTAACATTTTGATTCGTATCTTTGATTTTTTGAATACTTTTCGCGTTCAAATCCGCTGGAATAACCACATGAGTGCATTTACAACCCTCGTAAGTCTTTATTTCACTGTAATAACACAACAGTTTCGTGTGTGAAGTATTCCTTAAACACTTTTCGGTCGTAATTTGTACGAAAATTACAAAAAACACCAACAACCACAAAACTCTCATTTTATTAAATCATTAAAAATTGAGCTTAAAAAAATTAAGTTCACATTTAACTAACAATAAGAATAAGTAAATGTTAAAAAGATCTTTTCACTTCGATATCTTCACACACACTGATCGTATGTGGACGGAGCAATCCCGTTTTGGTAGCTTTTCGGGACTTTTTCTTTCACTTTTTCGCCTTATTTCAGGTCTCCCTTTCAAGGTAGTTCACTTGAGTAAATTTAAAAAATCCCACAGACTTTATTTTTTGGAATTAAGAAATGATTTTTTCACTAAATCTAGATAAAAGTATCTATTTTAAGATAAACTCATCAAATTTATTCCAAATCTTTTTAAAAAAATTAAAAAAAAATCGAATGTAAAATTCTAACCTTAAATTTTTTAAAAAGTAGACTTTAAAAAATCGCCTAGACTTTATTTTTAGGAACTAAGAAATGATTTTTTCACCAAATCTAGATAAAAGTATCTATTTTAAGATAAACCCATCAAATTTATTCCAAATCTTTCCAAAAAAATTAAAAAAAATCGAATGTAAAGTCCTAACCTTAGATTTTTGAAAAAGTAAACTTTAAAAAATCCCCTAGACTTTAGTTTTAGGAACTAAGAAATGATTTTTTCACCAAATCTAGATAAAAGTATCTATTTTAAGATAAACTCATCAAATTTATTCCAAGTTTTTTCAAAAAAATTTAAAAAAGTCGAATGTAAAATTCTAACCTTAAATTTTTGAAAAAGTAAACTTTAAAAAATCGCCTAGACTTTATTTTTAGGAACTAAGAAATGATTTTTTCACCAAATCTAGATAAAAGTATCTATTTTAAGATAAACCCATCAAATTTATTCCAAATCTTTAAAAAAGAATTAAAAAAAATCGAATGTAAAATTCTAACCTTAAATTTTTGAAAAAGTAAACTTTAAAAAATCCCCTAGACTTTATTTGTAGGAACTAAGAAATGATTTTTTCACCAAATCTAGATAAAAGTATCTATTTTAAGATAAACTCATCAAATTTATTCCAAATCTTTTCAAAAAGATTAAAAAAAAAAAATCGAATGTAAAATTCTAACCTTAAATTTTTGAAAAAATAAATTTTAAAAAATCGCCTAGACTTTATTTTTAGGAACTAAGAAATGATTTTTTCACTAAATCTAGATAAAAGTATCTATTTTAAGATAAACTCATCAAATTTATTCCAAATCTTTTCAAAAAAATTTAAAAAAATCGAATGTAAAATTCTAACCTTAAATTTTTGAAAAAGTAAACTTTAAAAAATCCCTAGACTTTATTTTTAGGAAGTAAGAAATGATTTTTTCACCAAATCTAGATAAAAGTATCTATTTTAAGATAAACTCATCAAATTTATTCCAAATCTTTTCAAAAAAATTTAAAAAAATCGAATGTAAAATCCTAACCTTAAATTTTTGAAAAAATAAACTTTAAAAAATCCCCTAGACTTTATTTTTAGGAACTAAGAAATGATTTTTTCACCAAATCTAGATAAAAGTATTTATTTTAAGATAAACTCATCAAATTTATTCCAAATCTTTTCAAAAAAATTAAAAAAAATCGAATGTAAAATCCTAACCTTAAATTTTTGAAAAAGTCCAACTTTAAAAAATCGCCTAGACTTTATTTTTAGGAACTAAGAAATGATTTTTTCACCAAATCTAGATAAAAGTATCTATTTTAAGACAAACTCATCAAATTTATTCCAAATCTTTTTAAAAAAATTTAAAAAAATCGAATGTAAAATCCTAACCTTAAATTTTTGAAAAAGTAAACTTTAAAAAATCGCCTAGACTTTATTTTTAAGAACTAAGAAATGATTTTTTCACCAAATCTAGATAAAAGTATCTATTTTAAGATAAACTCATCAAATTTATTCCAAATCTTTTCAAAAAAATTAAAAAAAATCGAATGTAAAATTCTAACCTTAAATTTTTGAAAAAGTAAACTTTAAAAAATCCCCTAGACTTTATTTTTAAAAACTAAGGAATGATTTTTTCACCAAATCTAGATAAAAGTATCTATTTTAAGATAAACTCATCAAATTTATTCCAAATCTTTTCAAAAAAATTAAAAAAAATCGAATGTAAAATTCTAACCTTAAATTTTTGAAAAAGTAAACTTTAAAAAATCGCCTAGACTTTATTTTTATGAACTAAGGAATGATTTTTTCACCAAATCTAGATAAAAGTATCTATTTTAAGATAAACTCATCAAATTTATTCCAAATCTTTTCAAAAAAATTAAAAAAAATCGAATGTAAAATTCTAACCTTAAATTTTTGAAAAAATAAACTTTAAAAAATCGCCTAGACTTTATTTTTATGAACTAAGGAATGATTTTTTCACCAAATCTAGATAAAAGTATCTATTTTATGATAAACTCATCAAATTTATTCCAAGTCTTTTTAAAAAAATTAAAAAAAATCGAATGTAAAATTCTAACCTTAAATTTTTGAAAAAAGTAAACTTAAGAAAATCCCCTAGACTTTATTTTTATGAACTAAGAAATGATTTTTTCACCAAATCTAGATAAAAGTATCTATTTTAAGATAAACTCATCAAATTTATTCCAAGTCTTTTCAAAAAAATTTAAAAAAATCGAATGTAAAATCCTAACCTTAAATTTTTTAAAAAAGTAAACTTTAAAAAATCCCCTAGGCTTTATTTTTAAGAACTAAGAAATGATTTTTTCACCAAATCTAGATAAAAGTATCTATTTTAAGACAAACTCATCAAATTTATTCCAAATCTTTTTAAAAAAATTTAAAAAAATCGAATGTAAAATCCTAACCTTAAATTTTTGAAAAAGTAAACTTTAAAAAATCGCCTAGACTTTATTTTTAAGAACTAAGAAATGATTTTTTCACCAAATCTAGATAAAAGTATCTATTTTAAGATAAACTCATCAAATTTATTCCAAGTTTTTTCAAAAAAATTTAAAAAAATTGAATGTAAAATCCTAACCTTAAATTTTTGAAAAAAGTAAACTTTAAAAAATCCCCTAGACTTTATTTTTAGGAACTAAGAAATGATTTTTTCACCAAATCTAGATAAAAGTTTCTATTTTAAGGTAAACTCATCAAATTTATTCCAAATCTTTTAAAAAAATCGAATGTAAAATTCTAACCTTAAATTTTTGAAAAAGTAGACTTTAAAAAATCGCTTAGACTTTATTTTTAGGAACTAAGAAATGATTTTTTCACCAAATCTAGATAAAAGTATCTATTTTAAGATAAACTCATCAAATTTATTCGAAATTTTTCCAAAAAAATTAAAAAAAATCGAATGTAAAATTCTAACCTTAAATTTTTGAAAAAGTAAACTTTAAAAAATCCCCTAGACTTTATTTTTAGGAACTAAGGAATGATTTTTTCACCAAATCTAGATAAAAGTATCTATTTTAAGATAAACTCATCAAATTTATTCCAAATCTTTTTAAAAAAATTTAAAAAAATCGAATGTAAAATCCTAACCTTAAATTTTTGAAAAAGTCCAACTTTAAAAAATCGCCTAGACTTTATTTTTAGGAACTAAGAAATACTTTCAAGTCGCTTAAATCATTTTTAAATTAGAAACTAATTTACTACTAAATGACGGCTGACATTTATTTAAAAAAAGGTCTGGAAATGAATTTAATTGAACCGGACTTGTCCTAAATTTCTTCTAAACCCACCTCGGTGAGTCAGTTTTGCGCAATAATAAACACGTGCGCGCACGTTTGCGCTCACGACGGACCATTTTATACTGAATATACTGAACTTTTGTAGGTTGTCCGGCGAGTAATCGTACTACGAGTAAAAAAAGTGTGTCTAGGTTGGATTCGATTCTGATTCAAATCCATATTGAGAGCAGATCCGAGCGATCGCGAGGTTTCCTTTCACTTTTAATGATAAATATACCAATTTTAAGTTCTCATATAAGAAATAACAAGAAATATTTTAGATTGGTTTATGAATTATTTCAAATTAAAGTTGAAAAATTCATTTTTGAGGTTAAAATTCGTTTTTGGGTTACACCATCCTTAATATTAAAAATTGAAAAAAGTGTTTTAAATAAAAAATGTTTATAATTAAAAAAGGTATAAATTTTATCTAAAAAGTTTTTTTCTATCTATTTTACTTTTTGAATTATTTGAAATTAAAGTTGAAAAATTCATTTTTGAGGTTAAATTCGTTTTTAGGTTATAATTTCCTTAATATTAAAAATTGAAAAAAATGTTTTAAATAAAAAATGTTTATAATTAAAAAAGGTATAAATTTTATCTAAAAAATTTTTTTCTGTCTATTTTAGTTTTTGAATTATTTGAAATTAAAGTTAAAAAATTCATTTTTGAGGTTAAATTCGTTTTTAGGTTATAATTTCCTTAATATTAAAAATTGAAAAAAATGTTTTAAATAAAAAATGTTTATAATTAAAAAAGGTATAAATTTTATCTAAAAGAATTTTTTCTATCTATTTTAGTTTTTGCACTATTTGAAATTAAAGTTGAAAAATTCATTTTTAGGTTATAATTCATTTTTGTGTTTTAATTTCCTTAATATTAAAAATTGAAAAAAATGTTTTAAATAAAAAATATTTATAATTAAAAAAGGTATAAATTTTATCTAAAAAATTTTTTTCTATTTATTTTAATTTTTGAGTTATTTGAAATTAAAGTTGAAAAATTCACTTTTGAGGTTAAATTTATTTTTGGATTATAATTTCCTTAATATTAAAAATTGAAAAAAATGTTTTAAATAAAAAATGTTTATAATTAAAAAAGGTATAAATTTTATCTAAAAGATTTTTTTCTATCTATTTTAGTTTTTGCACTATTTGAAATTAAAGTTGAAAAATTCATTTTTGAGGTTATAACTTGTTTTTGGGTTATAACATCCTTAATATTAAAAATTGAAAAAAATGTTTTAAATAAAAAATGTTTATAATTAAAAAAGGTATAAATTTTATTTGAAAATTTTTTTTCCATCTATTTTAGTTTTTGAATTATTTGAAATTAAAGTTGAAAAATTCACTTTTGAGGTTATAACTTGTTTTTGGGTTAAAATTTCCTTAATATTAAAAATTGAAAAAAATGTTTTAAATAAAAAATATTTATAATTAAAAAAGGTGTAAATTTTATCTAAAAAATTTTTTTCTATCTAATTTGGTTTTTGAATTATTTAAAGTTGAAAAATAGAAATCTAAAAATTGAAATTTTAGGTTATAATTAAATTTTAATAACTCCTTTAATAACAAAAATTCAAAAAATTATTTATAACAAATAATATTTAGAATAAAATAATCTATAATTTTTATCTAAAAATTTTTTTTCTATCTAAATCGGTTTTTGAGTTATTTGAAGTTAAAGTTAAAAAATTGAGATTTTTTTAATTAACATCATTTAATTTGACATAAAAGTCGGTAAAGTAGGAATTTTTTTATTTTCAGTGGTTGGTATTGAAAATCCTAGACGAACCGATGGTTTCAATTCCGCGTCGCGGTTTTTTACAATTTTAACCGGGAAAAAACGTTTTTCGCGCTTATAATTACCTCGCGTTAGTTAATTAATCATTCGATTGACGTGTTTTCGGTAGTGATTTATCCTAAAAAGCGTTTTAAAATGTAATTTCGAGTAAAAATAAGTTTGCCGTTTGACGCAGATTCAAGATGGCCGGCCTAAGCTTTTTTAAGGTGCGTACACAAATGGAGTAATTTATAAGTTGCGTTTACACTTGGAGATATATTTTTTTATTTGTTATTTTATTATTTTTTATTTATTTTATTATTTTTTATTTATTTTATTATTTTTTTTTTATTTTAATAGGTGAGGAGTTGAAGAAATGACATTTATCCGGTAAGTAATCTTTATTTATTAAAAAATTTCTAATTTTATAACCTAAGTAACAAAAAAAAATACTATTAAAGAAAATTTTTTTTAAATTTGAGACTTTTAAAACACACCGTTGTTTTAAATTTAACTTTCTAATCGGTTACATATCTTAAAATTAATCTAACAGACAACAATAAAAATTTAAATCATTCGAACCGCGCCCAAAATAGGAATTTATCGATTAAAAATCAAAAACGCTTTCATTTCAACTCGATTCGACATTATTAAGTGCTTGATTCGCATTGGACAAGCGAAATAGTTTGTAATTTTCGCTTACGTTGGTTTAAAGACACTCGGTATGTTGTAAAAATTGGGCGAGGTCGATTTTAAAGTGAATTTTTCGGTGAAAGCAGACGAAAAACTTTCACTCTTACTTTATACGAACCTCGTCGAACGACTTTTGTGATCTTATAAAGAAGATTACGCAAGAAATTTGACTTAAAAAAATCGCCCGGAGCTTATTTATGGAGATTAAGATTTTTTTTTTTGTAATTAAATTAAAGTTAGATTCTGTTTTATATAGAAAACGATAAATAAAAGATAAATAAATAAAAAATGAATCACATTTAATCGTTTTTAGAAAAAAAATTTGGGTTATTTGGGAGTTATTTTAAGAGTTAATGTAAAATTTGACGTTTAAAAGACAGGTCCGGACTTGGACTTTTTTTTCAAGATAAAAATTTACTACTTTTCTAAAAAATTAACCTAAAACAACTGACATTTTGGCATATACTGTAATAGATGTCGCCATTGTAGAGTCCTGCAATGTGGGTATCAGGTTTAGGTTATGTCGAGATGAGTCGCGTAATACACATGTTTGTAGAATGTAATGAGTTGTACAAGAGTTTACAATAAAGAAACGTGTAAAGATCTTACATATACTTGACGTATATGTTAAAAATTTGAAGTATATGTCAAAAATTTGACGTTTCTTAAAAAAAATTGACATTTCTTAAAAAAATTTTAACATTTCTTCAAAAAAATTGGTATTTCTTCAAAAAAATTTAACATTTCTTCGAAAAAATTTGATATTTCTTCCAAAAAATTGATATTTTTTCAAAAAATTTAACATTTACTTCTAATAATTTATCATTTATGTCAAATAAGAGATGATATTTACCTAAAAGAGTTGACATTCATATGAAAAATTGACATATATGTCAAAAATTTGATATTTCCTAAAAAATTTTGACATTTCCTCAAAAATTTTGACATTTCTTCAAAAAAAAATGATATTTTTTCAAAAAATTTAACATTTATTTCTAATAATTTATCATTTACGTCAAATAAGAGATGACATTTAACTAAAAAAGTTGACATTTGTACGAAAAATTGACGTATATGTCAAAAATTTTACGTTTCTTAAACAAATTTGACGTTTCTTAAAAAATATTGACGTTTTTTAAAAAATTTTAACATTTTTTTAGAAAAATTTGACATTTCTTAAAACAATTTGACATTTCTTCAAAAATTTTGACATTTCTTCGATAAAAATTGATATTTTTTCAAAAAATTTAAAATTTACTTCTAATAATTTATCATTTATGTCAAATAAGAGATGACATTTACCTAAAAGAGATGACGTTTGTATGAAAAGTTGACGTATATGTCAAAAATTTGACGTTTCTTATAAGATTTTGACATTTCTTCAAAAATTTTAACATTTCCTTCAAAAATTTCACATTTCTTAAAAAAATTTGACGTTTCTTAAAAAAATTTTGACATTTTCTCAAAAATTTTGACATTTCTTCCAAAAAAATTGATATTTTTTCAAAAAATTTAACATTTACTTCTAATAATTTGTCATTTATGTCAATTAAGAGATGACATTTACTTAAAAGAGTTGACATTTGTATAAAAAAATGACATATATGTCAAAAATTTGACGTTTCTTATAAAATTTTGACATTTCTTCAAAAATTTTGACATTTCCTTAAAAAATTTCGCATTTCTTAAAAAAATTTGACGTTTCTTAAAAAAATTTTGACATTTTCTCAAAAATTTTGACATTTCTTCCAAAAAAATTGATATTTTGTCAAAAAATTTAACATTTAGTTCTAGTAATTTGTCATTTACGTCAATTAAGAGATGACATTTACTTAAAAGAGTTGACATTCGTATAAAAAATTGACATATATGTCAAAAATTTGACGTTTTTTATAAAATTTTGACGTTTATAAAAAAATTTGACATTTCTTCCAAAAAAATTGATACTTTTTCAAAAAATTTAACATTTACTTCGAATAATTTATCATTTATGTCAAATAAGAGTTGACATTTGTATGAAAAATTGACGTATATGTCAAAAATTTGACGTTTCTTAAAAAAAATTGACATTTCTTTAAAAATTTTTGACATTTTCTCAAAAATTTTGACATTTCTTCCAAAAAAAATGACATTTTGTCAAAAAATTTAACATTTACTTCTAATAATTTGTCATTTTCGTCAAATAACAGATGACATTTATCTAAAAGAGTTGACATTTGTATGGAAAATTGACGTATATGTCAAAAATTTGACGTTTCTTAAAAAAATTTGACGTTTCTTTAAAAATTTTGACATTTCTTCAAAAATTTTGACATTCCTCTCAAAGAAATTGACATTTCTTCCAAAAAATTGATATTTTTTCAAAAAATTTAACATTTGCTTCTAATAATTCTTCATTTACGTCAAATAAGAGATGACATTTACCTAAAAAAGTTGACATTTGTATGAAAAATTGACGTATATGTCAAGAATTTGACGTTTCTTAAAAAACTTTGACGTTTCTTCAAAAATGTTGACGTTTCTTAAAAAAAATTTGACATTTCTCCAAAAAAAATTGATATTTCTTCGAAAAAATTGATATTCTTTCAAAAAATTTAAAATTTACTTCTAATAATTTGTCATTCACGTCAAATAAGAGATGACATTTACCTAAAAGAGTTGACATTTGTATAAAAAATTGACGTATACGTCAAAAATTTGACGTTTCTTAAAAAACTTTGACGTTTCTTCAAAAATGTTGACGTTTCTTAAAAAAAATTTGACATTTCTCCCAAAAAAAAATGATATTTCTTCGAAAAAATTGATATTTTTTCAAAAAATTTAAAATTTACTTCTAATAATTTGTCATTCACGTCAAATAAGAGATGACATTTACTTAAAAGAGATGACGTTTGTATGAAAGTTGACGTATATGTCAAAAATTTGACGTATATGTCAAAAATTTGACGTTTCTTAAAAAAATTTGACGTTTCTTAAAAAAATTTGACGGTTCTTAAAAAAATTTTGACATTTTCTCAAAAATTTTGACATTTCTTCAAAAAAAAATGATATTTTTTCAAAAAAATTAACATTCACTTCTAATAATTTGTCATTTATGTCAATTAAGAGATGACATTTACTTAAAAGAGTAGACGTTTGTATGAAAAATTGACGTATATGTCAAAAATTTGGCATTTCTTATAAGATTTTGACATTTTTTCAAAAATTTTGACATTTCCTTCAAAAATTTCACATTTCTTAAAAAAAATTTGACATTTTCTCAAAAATTTTGACATTTCTTCCAAAAAAATTGATATTTTGTCAAAAAATTTAACATTTACTTCTAATAATTTGTCATTTACGTCAATTAAGAGATGACATTTACTTAAAAGAGTTGACATTTGTATAAAAAATTGACATATATGTCAAAAATTTGACGTTTCTTATAAGATTTTGACGTTTCTTCAAAAATTTTGACATTTCTTCCAAAAAAATTGATACTTTTTCATAGAATTTAACATTTACTTCTAATAATTTATGTCAAATAAGAGTTGACATTTGTATGAAAAATTGACGTATATGTCAAAAATTTGATGTTTCTTAAAAGAAATTGACATTTCTTCAAACATTTTTGACGTTTTTTCAAAAATTTTGACACTTCTTCCAAAAAAAATGATATTTTTTCAAAAAATTTAACATTTACTTCTAATAATTTGTCATTTATGTCAATTAAGAGATGACATTTACTTAGAAGAGTTGACATTCGTATAAAAAATTGACATATATGTCAAAAATTTGACGTTTCTTAAAAAAATTGGACATTTCTTTAAAAATTTTGACATTTTTTCAAAAATTTTGACATTTCTTCAAAAATTTTGACATTCCTTTCAAAAATTTTGACATTTCTTCCAAAGAAATTGATATTTTTTCAAAAAATTTAACATTTACTCCTAATAATTTGTCATTTATGTCAATTAAGGGATGACATTTACTTAAAAGAGTTGACGTTTGCATGAAAAATTGACGTATATGTCAAAAATTTGACATTTCCCATAAAATGTTGACATTTCTTCAAAAATGTTGACATTTCCTTAAAAAAAGTTCACATTTCTTAAAAAATTTCACATTTCTTAAAAAATTTTGACATTTTCTCAAAAATTTTGACATTTCTTCCAAAAAAATTGATATTTTTTCAAAAAATTTAACATTTACTTTTAATAATTTGTCATTTACGTCAATTAAGAGATGACATTTACTTAAAAGAGTTGACATTCCTATAAAAAATTGACATATATGTCAAAAATTTGACGTTTCTTAAAAAAATTGGACATTTCTTTAAAAATTTTGACATTTTTTCAAAAAATTTGACGTTTCTTAAAAAAATTGGACATTTCTTTAAAAATTTTGACATTTCGTCCAAAAAAATTGATATTTCTTCAAAAAATTTAACATTTACTTCTAATAATTTGTCATTTACGTCAAATAAGAGATGACATTTATATAAAAGAGTTGACATTTGTGTGAAATATTGACGTATATGTCAAAAATTTGACGTTTCTTAAAAAAATTTGACGTTTCTTAAAAACATTTGACATTTCTTCAAAAAAATTTGACGTTTCTTAAAAAAATTTGACAATTCTTAAAAAGAATATGACATTTCTTCAAAAATTTTGATAATTCCTAAAAAATTTTGACATTTCTTCAAAAAATTTGACATTTCTTCCAAGAAAATTAATATTCTTTCAAAAAATTTATCATTTACTTCTAATAATTTGTCATTTACGTCATATAAGAGATGACAATTACCTAAAAGAGTTGACATTTGTACGAAAAATTAAAGTATATGTCAAAAATTTGACATTTCTTAAAAAAATTTTGAAGTTTCTTAAAAAATTTTGACATTTCTTCAAAAATTTTGAAATTTCTTTTAAAAAAATTGACGTTTCTTCCAAAATTTTGACGTTTCTTAAAAAATTTTGACATTTCTTCAAAAATTTTGACATTTCTTTCAAAAATTTTGACATTTCTTCCAAAAAAATTGATATTTTTTCAAAAAAATTAACATTTACTTCTAATAATTTGTCATTTACGTCAAATAGAGGATGACATTTACCTAAAAGAGTTGACATTTGTATGAAAAATTGACGTATATGTCAAAAATTTGACGTTTCTTAAAAAAATTTGACATTTCTTCAAAAAATTTGACGTTTCTTAAAAAAATTTTACATTTCTTCAAAAATTTTGGCATTTCTTCAAAAATTTTGACATTTCTTCAAAAATCTTGACATTTCTTAAAAAATTTTGACATTTCTTCAAAAATTTTGACATTTCTTTCAAAAATTTTGACATTTCTTCCAAAAAAATTGATATTTTTTCAAAAAAATTAACATTTACTTCCAATAATTTGTCATTTACGTCAAATAGAGGATGACATTTACCTAAAAGAGTTGACATTTGTATGAAAAATTGCCGTATATGTCAAAAATTTGACGTTTCTTAAAAAATTTTGACATTTCTTCAAAAAATTTGACGTTTCTTAAAAAAATTTTACATTTCTTCAAAAATTTTGGCATTTCTTCAAAAATTTTGACATTTCTTCAAAAAATTTGACATTTCTTCCAAAAAAATTAATATTTTTTCAAAAAATTTATCATTTACTTCTAATAATTTGTCATTTACGTCATATAAGAGATGACAATTACCTAAAAGAGTTGACATTTGTACGAAAAATTAAAGTATATGTCAAAAATTTGACATTTCTTAAAAAAATTTTGAAGTTTCTTAAAAAATTTTGACATTTCTTCAAAAATTTTGAAATTTCTTTTAAAAAAATTGACATTTCTTCCAAAATTTTGACGTTTCTTAAAAAATTTTGACATTTCTTCAAAAATTTTGACATTTCTTTCAAAAATTTTGACATTTCTTCCAAAAAAATTGATATTTTTTCAAAAAAATTAACATTTACTTCTAATAATTTGTCATTTACGTCAAATAGAGGATGACATTTACCTAAAAGAGTTGACATTTGTATGAAAAATTGACGTATATGTCAAAAATTTGACGTTTCTTAAAAAAATTTGACATTTCTTCAAAAAATTTGACGTTTCTTAAAAAAATTTTACATTTCTTCAAAAATTTTGGCATTTCTTCAAAAATTTTGACATTTCTTCAAAAATTTTGACATTTCTTAAAAAATTTTGACATTTCTTCAAAAATTTTGACATTTCTTTCAAAAATTTTGACATTTCTTCCAAAAAAATTGATATTTTTTCAAAAAAATTAACATTTACTTCCAATAATTTGTCATTTACGTCAAATAGAGGATGACATTTACCTAAAAGAGTTGACATTTGTATGAAAAATTGCCGTATATGTCAAAAATTTGACGTTTCTTAAATAATTTTGACATTTCTTCAAAAAATTTGACGTTTCTTAAAAAAATTTTACATTTCTTCAAAAATTTTGGCATTTCTTCAAAAATTTTGACATTTCTTCAAAAATTTTGACATTTCTTCAAAAATTTTGACATTTCTTCAAAAATTTTGACATTTCTTCCAAAAAAATTGATATTTTTTCAAAAAAATTAACATTTACTTCCAATAATTTGTCATTTACGTCAAATAGAGGATGACATTTACCTAAAAGAGTTGACATTTGTATGAAAAATTGACGTATATGTCAAAAATTTGACGTTTCTTAAAGAATTTTGACATTTCTTCAAAAAATTTGACGTTTCTTAAAAAAATTTTACATTTCTTCAAAAATTTTTGACGTTTCTTAAAAAATTTTGACAGTTCTTAAAAAAATTTAACATTTAAATTTACGAAAAATTAATAAAGACGTTCATAGATGGCGCTATGTCGTTTGTTAATTTTTAGATTTTTAGTAAAAGTCGAATTTTTATTAAAAATTGATTTTATTTAAAAGTATATTTTAATTAAAATCGTTTTATTTAAAAATGATTTTTTTATTTATTATAAAGTTATTATAAAAGTTAATTATTGTAAAAATTTTAAAAAAACTAAATTAAAAATTATGTTGGTAATAAATGTCATTCACACGACTTAAATGTCAACAAAAATTTTCTAACCTAAAATTAAAAGATACCGTTTTTTTACTTATTTTAGAATAAAAACCAATTAAAAATGTTTTTAAACTATGATTTTTATTATAAAAAAAGGAAATGTTACGTTTGTGAATACATTTTTAAATGTATAAAGTTATTTTTTTTATATTTTTAGAAAATATCTTTAGAAAAGGTGGATTTTTAAAGGTGTTATAATAATACAAGTTTTATAATAATACAAGTTTTATAATAATACAATAAAAATAAACAATCTTTATTGAAATCAAACTGAATTTAAAGAAATGAGTGCATAATGTTACATCTGTTGTAACGGCACTTTTGTACAGCGCAACGTGGGTTTCTATTTACCATCCAAGGTAAGATGTATTCGGAAGGTCTTTCTATTTCAATTTCACCACATAATGCGATCACACCGTAAATTACCTCCTGGTTTAGATTCCTAGCTGTAAACCATTCGTCGACTTTACCTTTAACGCACGGTGGAGTTACGACACAATATTGATTTTGCTTTATATCAAATTTAACGATCGATGAGATTCTAGGTGATTCTTCGGTAACTTCTGTTGATAAAAGCTGACCGGGGCTTCCGTACTTGTCAAACTTTATCCTACTAACTGATTCGAAAGACTTTCTACGAATATTCGAAAGGTACGCTTTAACTCGCAAGAAATCATTGCTCATTTGGTCGGAGTTATACTCCGGTGGAATTATTTCATCGGGATTAACTAATACAGGATTCGATTCATTTTCAAATTGTGCTCCAACTATGCTGTTAAAATTTAAAAACTTCTTTCTAACTTCAACGTCCGTATCAGGATTTGAAAGAAGTAATACGATCTCTCTTAAATTTTTAATTGTTATGGTAAACGGTGAGATCTTATTTATAATCGATGGGAAATAAGTAGTTTTATTCATTTCGAAGACACCGCAGCAATTAATTAGTTCTACAATTGGTGTTAAATTCATGTTATCTAATTGTACAAGTTCATAATCATCATATTTTAAAAGTTTTGTTAAATCATCTTCAAGCAAATCGGATGAAAAACACCCACTCGATCTTGCACATTGATACTTTGCCGCAAGCTGTAAAAGACTTACACGGTACAAAGAAAAAATAGGAGGGTCATATTTAGGGAGGAGTCTTGATAGATAATTTATACAATCAAAAAGTGTCAAACCAATCCCTCGACTTGTAAAACTTAAGGGAATAGATAGGTAATACGGTGTGATTCTTATAGTTCTTATTATTCTTTCAAGACCATCAATTGTAACTTCCTCATCTCTGTTTGATTGTGAATAATCACCCCAATTACTTCTCCATTGTGATTTAAAACCTCCTCTTAAGTTTTTTCGTGGCATAGTAAGATTTTCTAAAAAACACAATTAGTTTTAAAACAAAATTTTTATTATAAATCAATAGGAAATTAAATTTGCTTTAATTTGAGTACAAACACGACATATCTATCTTTAATACTTTCCAAAATATCACAATTTTTAATTATTGAAAATTTGAGGTTAGGTTTAGACAAAAAAATCTTTTTAAAAATCAATAAGAAATTAAATTTCCTTTAATTTGAGTACAAACACGACATATCTATCTTTAATATTTTCCGAAAAATAAAAAAAAATTATTTTTTAAAATTTGAGGTTAGATTTAGATGAAAAATCATCTTAAAACTCAATAGAAAATTAAATTTTCTTAAATTTGAGTACAAACACGACTATATTCCGATAAAAAATAAAAAAGTTATCGAAATTTTTAATTTTAATGACAACCGGAAGTCGGCCATTTTGAATTTTTTTAAACTAACCTAACTTTTTTATTTTTTATCCGAATATAGTCGTTTTTGGTATCAAATTAAAGGATTTTTAATAAACTTTAAGAATTTTTAATAAAAACTTTAATTTTTTTTAAACCGCCATCTTGAAAATTTAAAAATTAACCTAACTTTTTTATGTTTTATCCGAATATAGTCGTGTTTGGTATCAAATTAAAGGATTTTTAATAAACTTTAAGAATTTTTAATAAAAATTTCAAATTCTTAATAAAAATTTCAAATTTTTCAAAAAAATTCTTAATTTTCTTTCAAAATAATATGAAAATTGTTAAAAATATTGTCAAAATTTAAAAAAAATGTCAGAATTTTCAAAAATATTTAAAAAAATTTGAAGAAATTTTTAAAAAAAGACAAAAGTATTAAAAATTTCAAAAAATATCAAAAATTATAAAGAATAGAAATGTCAGAAATAATTTTAGAATGAAATTTTTATTAAAAATCGATAGAAAATTAAATTTCTTTTAATTTGAGTACAAACACGACTATATTCGGATAGAAAATAAAAAAGTTATCGAAATTTTTAGTTTTAATGACAACCGGAAGTCGGCCATCTTGAATTTCTTTAAACTAACCTAACTTTTTTATTTTTTATCCGAATATAGTCGCGTTTGGTATCAAATTAAAGGATTTTTAATAAACTTTAAGAATTTTTAATAAAAACTTTAATTTTTTTAAACCGCCATCTTGAAAATTTAAAAATTAACCTAACTTTTTCATTTTTTATCCGAATATAGTCGTGTTTGGTATCAAATTAAAGGATTTTTAATAAATTTTAAGAATTTTTAATAAAAATTTTAAATTTTTAATAAAAATTTTAAATTTTTCAAAAAAATTTCAAATTTTTAATAAAAATTTCAAATTTTTCAAAAAAATTCTTAATTTTTTTTCAAAATAACATGAAAATTGTCAAAAATATTGTCAAAATTTTAAAAAAATCTCAAAATTTTCAAAAATATATAAAAGAATTTGAAGAAATTTTTTAAAAAAGACACAAATATTAAAAATTTAAAAAAATATCAAAAATTATAAAGAAAAGAAATGTCAGAAATAATTTTAGAATAAAATTTTTATTATAAATCGATAGGAAATTAAATTTCTTTTAATTTAAGTACAAACACGACTATATTCGAATAGAAAATAAAAAAGTTATCGAAATTTTTAATTTTAATGACAACCGGAAGTCGGCCATTTTGAATTTTTTTTAAACTAACCTAACTTTTTTTTTTTTTATCCGAATATAGTCGTGTTTGGTATTAAATTAAAGGATTTTTAATAAATTTTAAGAATTTTTAATAAAAATTTCAAATTTTTAATAAAAATTTCAAATTCTTCAAAAAAATTTCAAATTTTTCAAAAAAATTTCAAATTTTTCAAAAAAATTTCAAATTTTTCAAAAAAAATCTTAATTTTTTTTCAAAATAATATGAAAATTGTCAAAAATATTGCCAAAATTTAAAAAAAAATGTCAAAATTTTCAAAAATATATAAAAAAATTTGAAGAAATTTAAAAAAAAAAAGACAAAAATATTAAAAATTTCAAAAAATATCAAAAATTATAAAGAAAAGAAATGTGAGAAATAATTTTAGAATAAAATTTTTATTATAAATCGATAGGAAATTAAATTTCCTTTAATTTGAGTACAAACACGACTATATTCGGCTAGAAAATAAAAAAGTTATCGAAATTTTTAATTTTAATGACAACCGGAAGTCGGCCATCTTGAATTTTTTTAAACTAACCTAACTTTTTTATTTTTTATCCGAATATAGTCGTGTTTGGTATCAAATTAAAGGATTTTTAAGAAACTTTAAGAATTTTTAATAAAAACTTTAATTTTTTTAAACCGCCATCTTGAAAATTTAAAAATTAACCTAACTTTTTTATTTTTTATCCGAATATAGTCGTGTTTGGTATGAAATTAAAGGATTTTTAATAAATTTTAAGAATTTTTAATAAAATTTTAAGAATTTTTAATAAAAATTTCAAATTTTTAATAAAAATTTCAAATTTTTCAAAAAAATTCTTCATTTTTTTTCAAAATAATATGAAATTTGTCAAAAATATTGTCAAAATTTAAAAAAAATGTAAAAATTTTGAAAAATATATAAAAAAATTTGAAGAAATTTCTAAAAAAAAACAAAAATATTAAAAATTTCAAAAAATATCAAAAATTATAAAAAGAAGAAATGTCAGAAATAATTTTAGAATGAAATTTTTACTAAAAATCGATAGGAAATTAAATTTCTTTTAATTTGAGTACAAACACGACTATATTCGGATAGAAAATAAAAAAGCTATCGAAATTTTTAGTTTTAATGACAACCGGAAGTCGGCCATCTTGAATTTTTTTTAAACCAACCTAACTTTTTTATTTTTTATCCGAATATAGTCGTGTTTGGTATCAAATTAAAGGATTTTTAATAAACTTTAAGAATCTTTAATAAAAACTTTAACTTTTTTAAACCGCCATCTTGAAAATTTAAAAATTAACCTAATTTTTTCATTTTTTATCCAAATATAGTCGTGTTTGGCATCAAATTAAAGGATTTTTAATAAACTTTAAGAATTTTTAAGAATTTTATATTTTCAATTGTTTTTCCTAAAAGTAATAATTAAAAAAAATATTTTAAAAGAAAAAATTTATTAAAAATCAATAGGAAATTAAATTTCCTTTAATTTAAGTACAAACACGACATATCTACGATCAAAAATAAAGATGTTATCGAAATTTTTAGTTTTAATGACAACGGGAAGTCGGCCATTTTGAATTTTTTTAAACCAACCCAACTTTTTTATTTTTTATCCAAATGTAGTCGTGTTTGGTATCAAATTAAAGGGTTTTTAATGAATTTTAAGATTTTTTAATTTAAATTTTAAATTTTTTAAACCGCCATCTTGAAAATTTAAGAATTATGTTAACTTTTTTATTTTTAATCGTAGATAGGTCTTGTTTGTACTCAAATTAAAGAATTTTTAATGAACTTTAAGAATATTTGAAAAAATATTGATTTTTTTTTATTTTTTGATTGAAATTTATTTAGTAATTTTATTTTTATTACGTTTTTTAGTAAAAATGTAATTGTTTTCGGTAATAAATATCTTATTTTTTATAATTTTTGATAATTTTTTAACATTTTTTGATAATTTTAAGTAAATTTTAATATTTTTTGATCATTTTTAATAATTTTAAGTAAATTTTAATATTTAAAAATTAATTTTCAAAAACAAACATTTCAAAAATGATTTTAAAACAAAATTTTTATTATAAATCGATAGGAAATTAAATTTCCTTTAATTTAAGTACAAACATGATATATCTGACTTAAATAATAACAAAATTATTAATATTTTTAATTTTAATGACAGTTGAAAGTCGGCCATTTTGAAATTTTTAAGAATTAACCTAACTTTTTTATTTTTAATCCGAATATAGTCGTGTTTGGTATCAAATTAAAGGATTTTTTATAAGCTTTTAAGAAAATTAGTTCTAATTTTTGTATAAAAATAAAAAAAAATTTCTTTTTAACCTAACCTCACTTATAAAATAAAAAATTTCACATATTTATAAAGATTGAAAAATTTCATTTAATTTAAGTTAAAATGAAAGGTGCAATTTATGTTCTGTCCGATAGTACATTTTTGTTACAAAAAAAACCGATTATTTACTTTATTCCAAACGTACTTAAATTAATATTTACCTTTGTATTTAATCAAATTAAAGAAACACTAACACAATTGTACGAAAAGATGTAATAAAATCTAATAAAGAAGAGATTCGAAGTTTAATAACGAAGAGATTCAACAAAATCTAACCTCAAACCAAACACAAAGAGAGAAATTAAAATAAAAATAAAAAATTTACCCCTGTAACTTATGCAACCAAATTAACTTAAGTCAATTTACATAACTTATAAAACCAGCTATTTTTAATTCTTGTCATCAACATAAAACGTTAAAAATGAATGTTGAAACGAAATGTACCGGGAAAATCAATGGTTTTGAACCAAAAACACCTTTTTTTATAGATGGTAAAAATAAAACAACTTTTTATATGAATCTAATTAAATTTTATTTTCGATTAAAGAGCAACAAAAAATCATATACATAATAACAATTCAACAATCTGATTTTTAAGGCACAATTCTAATGAAATATACATACATAAAATTGGAATGTTATAAAAAAAAAGAAAAAAAAAAGAAATTAAATAAAAAAGAAGGCAAAAAAAGCGCGCACACACAAAAAGAAAACTTTCCTTTTTTTTTGAAAAAATTTGTTCGAAATCAAACCAACGAAAAACCTTCGTTATGTTGAATCGCCTGCAACAATTTATACTTCAGCTTTTCTTTCGTTTTGTACCTCGGTAAATCCAATAAATTAAAACACGTGTGAGCCACCGGTAAGTATTTATCGTCAGTCGTAGGTTGAATTATTATCTGGAAAATAAAAAATATTAATTAGAAAAGTCGAATACACTCTATTTATTGTCCAAAAAATTTAAAAAAATTCATAAAAATAACAAAATTTTTTTTAACCTAACTTAAAAAAATTTCGACCAACTTTAAAAAATCACCCAGACTTTATTTTTAAAGATTAGGAAATGATTTTTGTTTTAAATTAAACTTAAAACATTCTATTTTGAACTAAAAAAGTCAGATTTTTCCTAATTATTACCAAAAAAATTAAAAAAAAAATTTAAGTTTGTAAGAATTTTTGACGTTTCTAACCTAACTTTTAGAAAAAATTAGACCAACTTTAAAAAATCGCCCAGACTTTATTTATTAAGATTAAGAAATGATTTTTATGTTAAATGAAACTTAAAACATTCTATTTTTAATTAAAAAAGTCAGATTTTTCCTAATTATTACCAAAAAAATTAAAAAAATTTTTAACGTTTGTAAAAATTTTTGACGTTTCTAACCTAACTTTTAGAAAAAAATTAGACCAACTTTAAAAAATCACCCAGACTTTATTTATGAAGATTAAGAAATGATTTTTATTTTAAATGAAACTTAAAACATTCTATTTTGAACTAAAAAAGCCAGATTTTTCCTAATTATTACCAAAAAAAATTAAAAAAATTTTCAAAGTTTGTAAAAATTTTTAACGTTTCTAACCTAACTTTTAGAAAAAAATTAGACCAACTTTAAAAAATCACTCAGACTTTATTTATTAAGATTAAGAAATGATTTTTGTTTTAAATGAAACTTAAAACATTCTATTTTGAACTAAAAAAGTCAGATTTTTCCTAATTATTACCAAAAAAATTAAAAAAAATTTTAAAGTTTGTAAAAATTTTTGACGTTTCTAACCTAACTTTTAGAAAAAAATTAGACCAACTTTAAAAAATCGCCCAGACTTTATTTATTAAGATTAAGAAATGATTTTTGTTTTAAATGAAACTTAAAACATTCTATTTTGAACTAAAAAAGTCAGATTTTTCCTAATTATTACCAAAAAAATTAAAAAAATTTTTAAAGTTTGTAAAAATTTTTGACGTTTCTAACCTAACTTTTAGAAAAAATTAGACCAACTTTAAAAAAATCACCCAGACTTTATTTATTAAGATTAAGAAATGATTTTTGTTTTAAATGAAACTTAAAACATTCTACTTTAAACTAAAAAAGTCAGATTTTTCCTAATTATTACCAAAAAAATTAAAAAAATTTTTAAAGTTTGTAAAAATTTTTGACGTTTCTAACCTAACTTTTAGAAAAAATTAGACCAACTTTAAAAAAATCACCCAGACTTTATTTATTAAGATTAAGAAATGATTTTTGTTTTAAATTAAACTTAAAACATTCTATTTTGAACTAAAAAAGTCAGATTTTTCCTAATTATTACCAAAAAAATTAAAAAAATTTTTAAAGTTTGTAAAAATTTTTGACGTTTCTAACCTAACTTTTAGAAAAAAAATTAGACCAACTTTAAAAAATCGACCAGACTTTATTTATGAAGATTAAGAAATGATTTTTATTTTAAATGAAACTTAAAACATTCTATTTTGAACTAAAAAAGTCAGATTTTTCCTAATTATTACCAAAAAAATTAAAAAAAAATTTTAAAGTTTGTAAAAATTTTTGACGTTTCTAACCTAACTTTTAGAAAAAAATTAGACCAACTTTAAAAAATCACCCAGACTTTATTTATTAAGATTAAGAAATGATTTTTGTTTTAAATTAAACTTAAAACATTCTATTTTGAACTAAAAAAGTCAGATTTTTCCTAATTACTACCAAAAAAATTAAAAAAAATTCAAAGTTTGTAAAAATTTTTGATGTTTTTAACCTAACTTTCAGAAAAAAATTAGACCAACTTAAAAAAATCACCCAGACTTTATTTATTAAGATTAAGAAATGATTTTTGTTTTAAATGAAACTTAAAACATTCTATTTTGAACTAAAAAAGTCAGATTTTTCCTAATTATTATCAAAAAAATTAAAAAAAATTTTAAAGTTTGTAAAAATTTTTGACGTTTCTAACCTAACTTTTAGAAAAAATTAGACCTACTTTAAAAAACACCCAGACTTTATTTATTAAGATTAAGAAATGATTTTTGTTTTAAATTAAACTTAAAACATTCTATTTTGAACTAAAAAAGTCAGATTTTTTCTAATTATTACCAAAAAAATTAAAAAAAATTTTAAAGTTGGTAAAAATTTTTGACGTTTTTAACCTAACTTTCAGAAAAAAATTAGACCAACTTAAAAAAATCGCCCAGACTTTATTTATTAAGATTAAGAAATGATTTTTGTTTTAAATTAAACTTAAAACATTCTATTTTGGACTAAAAAAGCCAGATTTTTCCTAATTATTACCAAAAAAAATTAAAAAAATTTTCAAAGTTTGTAAAAATTTTTAACGTTTCTAACCTAACTTTTAGAAAAAAATTAGACCAACTTTAAAAAATCACTCAGACTTTATTTATTAAGATTAAGAAATGATTTTTGTTTTAAATTAAGCTTAAAACATTCTATTTTGAATTAAAAAAGTCAGATTTTTCCTTATTATTACCAAAAAAATTAAAAAAAATTTTAAAGTTTGTAAAAATTTTTGACGTTTCTAACCTAACTTTTAGAAAAAAATTAGACCAACTTTAAAAAATCGCCCAGACTTTATTTATTAAGATTAAGAAATGATTTTTGTTTTAAATGAAACTTAAAACATTCTATTTTGAACTAAAAAAGTCAGATTTTTCGTAATTATTACCAAAAAAATTAAAAAAATTTTAAAGTTTGTAAAAATTTTTGACGTTTCTAACCTAACTTTTAGAAAAAATTAGACCAACTTTAAAAAATCACCCAGACTTTATTTATTAAGATTAAGAAATGATTTTTGTTTTAAATGAAACTTAAAACATTCTATTTTGAACGAAAAAAGTCAGATTTTTCCTAATTATTACCAAAAAAATTAAAAAAAATTTTAAAGTTTGTAAAAATTTTTGACGTTTCTAACCTAACTTTTAGAAAAAATTAGACCAACTTTAAAAAATCGCCCAGACTTTATTTATTAAGATTAAGAAATGATTTTTGTTTTAAATGAAACTTAAAACATTTTATTTTGAACTAAAAAAGTCAGATTTTTCCTAATTATTACCAAAAAAATTAAAAAAATTTTCAAAGTTTGTAAAAATTTTTGACGTTTCTAACCTAACTTTTAGAAAAAATTAGACCAACTTTAAAAAATCACCCAGACTTTATTTATGAAGATTAAGAAATGATTTTTATTTTAAATGAAACTTAAAACACTCTATTTTGAACTAAAAAAATCAGATTTTTTCTAATTATTACCAAAAAAATTAAAAAAAATTTTCAAAGTTTGTACAAATTTTTGACGTTTCTAACCTAACTTTTACAAAAAAATTAGACCAACTTTAAAAAATCGCCCAGACTTTATTTATGAAAATTAAGAAATGATTTTTGTTTTAAATGAAACTTAAAACATTCTATTTTGAACTAAAAAAGTCAGATTTTTGCTAATTATTACCAAAAAAATTAAAAAAAATTCTTAAAAGTGACTAAAATTTTTTCTAACCTAAAAAATTGACATAACCGATTTTTGTTCTAAAATAACTCAAAAACTAAAAGAGATATCAAATTTTTTTTCAAATAAAACTTTTTCCTTATTTAATTAAGAATCATTTCGGTTATAAATAATTTTTTGATATTTTTAATATTAAATGAGTTAGAATTAAAAATGTAACTTAACCTCAATTTTTTATTAAAATTGATTTTACCGATTTTTATTCCAAAATAACTCAAAAACTAAAAGAGATATCAAATTTCTTTTCAAATAAAACTTTTTCCTTATTTAATTAAGAATCATTTTGGTTATAAATAATTTTTTGATATTTTTAATATTAAATGAGTTAGAATTAAAAATGTAACTTAACCTCAATTTTTTATTAAAATTGATTTTACCGATTTTTATTTCAAAATAACTCAAAAACTAAAAGAGATATCAAATTTTTTTTCAAATAAAACTTTTTCCTTATTTAATTAAGAATCATTTCGGTTATAAATAATTTTTTGATATTTTTAATATTAAATGAGTTAGAATTAAAAATGTAACTTAACCTCAATTTTTTATTAAAATTGATTTTACCGATTTTTATTCCAAAATAACTCAAAAACTAAAAGAGATATCAATTTTTTTTTCAAATAAAACTTTTTCCTTATTTAATTAAGAATCATTTTGATTATAAATAATTTTTTGATATTTTTAATATTAAATGAGTTAGAATTAAAAATGTAACTTAACCTCAATTTTTTATTAAAATTGATTTTACCGATTTTTATTTCAAAATAACTCAAAAACTAAAAGAGATATCAAATTTTTTTTCAAATAAAACTTTTTCCTTATTTAATTAAGAATCATTTTGGTTATAAGTAGTTTTTTGATATTTTTAATATTAAATGAGTTAGAATTAAAAATGTAACTTAACCTCAATTTTTTATTAAAATTGATTTTACCGTTTTTTATTCCAAAATAACTCAAAAACTAAAAGAGATATCAAATTTTTTTTCAAATAAAACTTTTTCCTTATTTAATTAAGAATCATTTTGGTTACAAATAATTTTTTGATATTTTTAATATTAAATGAGTTAGAATTAAAAATGTAACTTAACCTCAATTTTTTATTAAAATTGATTTTACCGATTTTTATTCCAAAATAACTCAAAAACTAAAAGAGATATAAAATTTTTTTTCAAATAAAACTTTTTCCTTATTTAATTAAGAATCATTTTGGTTATAAATAATTTTTTGATATTTTTAATATTAAATGAGTTAGAATTAAAAATGTAACTTAACCTCAATTTTTTATTAAAATTGATTTTACCGTTTTTTATTCCAAAATAACTCAAAAACTAAAAGAGATATCAAATTTTTTTTCAAATAAAACTTTTTCCTTATTTAATTAAGAATCATTTTGGTTATAAATAATTTTTTGATATTTTTAGTATTAATTGAGTTAGAATCAAAAATGTAACTTAACCTCAATTTTTTATTAAAATTGATTTTACCGATTTTTATTCCAAAATAACTCAAAAACTAAAAGAGATATCAAATTTTTTTTCAAATAAAACTTTTTCCTTATTTAATTAAGAATCATTTTGGTTATAAATAATTTTTTGATATTTTTAATATTAAATGAGTTAGAATTAAAAATGTAACTTAACCTCAATTTTTTATTAAAATTGATTTTACCGTTTTTTATTCCAAAATAACTCAAAAACTAAAAGAGATATCAAATTTTTTTTCAAATAAAACTTTTTCCTTATTTAATTAAGAATCATTTTGGTTACAAATAATTTTTTGATATTTTTAATATTAAATGAGTTAGAATCAAAAATGTAACTTAACCTCAATTTTTTATTAAAATTGATTTTACCGATTTTTATTCCAAAATAACTCAAAAACTAAAAGAGATATCAAATTTTTTTTCAAATAAAACTTTTTCCTTATTTAATTAAGAATCATTTTGGTTATAAATAATTTTTTGATATTTTTAATATTAAATGAGTTAGAATTAAAAATGTAACTTAACCTCAATTTTTTATTAAAATTGATTTTACCGATTTTTATTCCAAAATAACTCAAAAACTAAAAGAGATATCAAATTTTTTTTCAAATAAAACTTTTTCCTTATTTAATTAAGAATCATTTTGGTTATAAATAATTTTTTGATATTTTTAGTATTAATTGAGTTAGAATCAAAAATGTAACTTAACCTCAATTTTTTATTAAAATTGATTTTACCGATTTTTATTCCAAAATAACTCAAAAACTAAAAGAGATATCAAATTTTTTTTCAAATAAAACTTTTTCCTTATTTAATTAAGAATCATTTTGGTTATAAATAATTTTTTGATATTTTTAATATTAAATGAGTTAGAATCAAAAATGTAACTTAACCTCAATTTTTTATTAAAATTGATTTTACCGATTTTTATTCCAAAATAACTCAAAAACTAAAAGAGATATCAAATTTTTTTTCAAATAAAACTTTTTCCTTATTTAATTAAGAACCATTTTGGTTATAAATAATTTTTTGATATTTTTAATATTAATTGAGTTAGAATTAAAAATGTATAACCTCAATTTTTTTTATTAAATTTAAATTTTTTATTAAAATATGATCGATTTTTATTCTAAAATAACTCAAAAACTAAGAATTATCGAATTTTTTATATTTACCTTAATAGCTTTCATTCCTTGAATTGGTATTCTATCACTTCCGGTTAAAAATAATAAAAATTTCTTTTTATCGGCTAACGGTAACTCATGAATGACCTCCCAAAACCATCTAATGGTCTGATCGGAGGATTTATAATCTGGTTTGTATTCTGCGGCTTCTTCCAAAGCGTGCCAATCGTAATTTTCATTTCCATTTACCACAGCCATTAATTCGTGTGAATGAAACAGTTCTAAAACTCTCCCTCCGCATACTTTCATGAAGCCGTTCCGGAATGCAGTAAAATGAGCATTTACTGATTTATTAAAGATGTAATCAACGTATAAATCAACATATTCTCGTCTGAAAATGATTTCTTTTTAGTTTTTAGATGGATAAATATGGATATAATGGATAAAAAAATCTTTCCGAGGGTATTTATTAATGAACGTAAGAAAAACTCACTTATTTTCTTGTGTAACCGGAATAGATCCACCGTCCGGTTTCAACTCCACCGTTTTAACTTCCCCAAAAACATCCCGAGTGATCTCAAAAGTCAACCCAAAAACACCCTCGATATCACTCTCATTATAATCTAATAATTGTTGTAAAGAATTTGCTATCGAGGGTGATAAACTTTTCAAATCGGATAAAACAACGGGTTCTTTTAATAATTTTTTATATAAAGCAAGCGGAAAGGGGATGTTTATTATGGTGAAATTATAAATAGCTAATCCGCATATTATTCCAATTAAATAATAATGAACCTCGTCTTCGAATGTGTGTTCGGAGAACCAAATAGCTCGGGTTTCTTCGTACTCTTGAAACATTCCGTACTTTGGGTCGAGAATTTCTCTTAAGAGTAACATAAAAAATTCTTTGGTTACTCCTCCGGCGTCTTCGGCTTCTTCCCCACAAAATTTAACCTTAAAAAAAAATTTTTATTAAAAAAAAATTTTCTTATTAAAAAAAAATTTTATTAAAAAAAAAAAAATTTTATTAAAAAAAAATTTTTTTTTTAATTAAAAAAATTTTCAAATTAAAAATTTTTTTTTACTCGAAGGGGTTTTTTTAAATCCGAAGCAGTAACCGTTAACAATTCCCTTATTGAATCAGCTACAATATTCTCTCGATTTACGTTTAAAATTAAGAAATGATTTAACGGAAATAACCCTTGAGTCACCAAAAACATATTCATACAAGCTTGTATTTGGGCGTTTTTCATCGCCATTTCCATCTGAAAAAAAAAGAAAATTTTTTCAACTACTTTATTATTCTTATATTAGTTAAAAAAAAAAATAAATAAATTACCTGAATCCTTTGGTCAGCTTCTAAAAGTAAAGTCTTTGCTTGAGCATCAAAAATAAATGGATAATTACATAAAAAAAACTTATTCTAAAAACCAAATTTTTTTTAAACTCACTAATCTTTAATATTAGTAAATTAATATTAATCATTAGTTACATTTTCATCGGCTAACCAGGAAATATAATCGATCCTAACGTCCAAAATCTCCGTTAAATCGCTCATATGAAAGGTTTCGTAAGGCACTTTTAAGCCATCGATGCTGTGGTTCAATTTGTTTAACAGTTGTAACATATTTAACATAGTAATTAAGCTAAAATCGTGTCCAACAGTCTAAAAATAAAAAAAAAGAAAGGAAAAAAAATTAGATTTTTCGAAAAATTTTTATTAAAAATCGATAGGAAACTAAATTTCCTTTAATTTGAGTACAAACACGGCATATCTAACTTTAATAGTTCGAAAGTTATCGAAATTTTTAATTTTTTAAACAACCGGAAGTCGGCCATCTTGAAATTTTATCATAAATCGTTAGGAAATTAAATTTCCTTTCATTTGAGTACAAACACGACACATCTAACTTCAATAGATCGAAAGTTATCGAAATTTTTTGTTTTAATGACAACCGGAAGTCAGCCATCTTGAAATTTTTTAAACTAACCTAACTTTTTTGTTTTTTATCCGAATATAGTCGTGTTTGGTATCAAATTAAAGGATATTTAGTCAGCTTTAAGAATTTTTAGCAAAAATTTCAACATTTTGAAAAAAAAATTCAAAATTTCAACAAATTTCAAATTTTCAAAAAAAAATCAAATATTCAAAAAAATTCAAAGTTTTCAAAAAGAAAACAAAATTTTCAAAAAAATCAAATTAAAAAAAAAATCAAAATTTTCAAAAATGTCAAAAGTTTCAAAAATGTCAAAATTTTTCCAAATAATCTTAAAAAGTTCAAAGAAATATTAAACATTTTTAAAAAAGACAAAAATGTTAAGAATTTCAAAAAAAACAAAAAATTTTGAAAAAAAAGAAATGTCAAAAATAATTTTTAAAAAGAAATTTTTATTAAAAATCGATAGGAAATTAAATTTGCTTTAATTTGAGTACAAACACGAGATATCCAACTTTAATAGATCGAAAGTTATCGAAATTTTTTATTTTAATGACAACCGGAAGTCGGCCATCTTGATTTTTTTAAAACTAACCTAACTTTTTTGTTTTTTATCCGAATATAGTCGTGTTTGGTATCAAATTAAAGGATTTTTAATAAATTTTAAGAATTTTTAATAAAAAATTCAAATTCTTAATAAAAATTTCAAATTTTTCAAAAAAATTCTTAATTTTTTTTCAAAATAATATGAAAATTGTCAAAAATATTGTCAAAATTTAAAAAAAATGTCAACATTTTCAAAAATATATAAAAAAAACTGCAGAAATTTTTAAAAAAACACAGAAATGTCAAAAATTTAAAAAAATTTCAAAAATTATAAAGAAAAGAAATGTCAGAAATAATTTTAGAATAAAATTTTTATTAAAAATCGATAGGAAATTAAATTTCCTTCAATTTGAATACAAACACGACATATCTAACTTCAATAGATCCAAAGTTATCGAAATTTTTAATTTTAATGACAACCGGAAGTCGGCCATCTTGTTTTTTTTTTAATTAACCTAACTTTTTTGTTTTTCATCCGAATATAGTCGTGTTTAATATCAAATTAAAGGATTTTTAGTCAGCTTTAAGAATTTTTAATAAAAATTTCAAAATTTTCAAAAAAAGTTTAAAATTTTCAAAAAAAATCAAAATTTTCAAAAAAAAAACAAAATTTTCAAAAAAAATCAAAATGTTCAAAAAAAGATCAAAATTTTCAAAAAAAAAATCAAAATTTTCAAGTGTCAAATATTTTTAAAAAAATTCAAAATTTTCAAAAAAATTAAAATTTTTAAAAATTTCAAAATTCTCAAAAAAATCAAAATTCTCAAAAAAAATCAAAATTTTCAAAAATGTCAAAATTTTCAAAAAAAGATCAAAATTTTCAAAGATGTCAAAATTTTCAAAAATTTTAAAAAAAAACAAAATTTTGAAAGATGTCAAAATTTTCAAAAACTTAAAAAAAATCAAAATTTTCGTGCCATAAATTTTCAAAAATTAAAAAAAAAAAATTCAAAAGTGTCAAAAATGTCAAAATTTTCAAAAAAAAGTCAAAATTTTCAAAGATGTCAAAATTTTCCAAAATTAAAAAAAAATTCAAAATTTTCAAAAAAAATCAAAATTTCAAAAAAAAAACAAAATTTTCAAAAAAAATTAAAATTTTCAAAAAAAAACAAGATTTTCGTGCTAAAAATTTTCAAAAATTTCAAAAAAAAAATTCAAGTGTCAAAAATGTCAAAATTTTCAAAAAAAATCTAAATATTCAAAGATGTCAAAATTTTCAAAAAAAAAACAAAATTTTCGTGCCAAAAATTTTCAAAAATTTCAAAAAAAAATTCAAAAGTGTCAAAAATGTAAAAATTTTCAAAGATGTCAAAATTTTCAAAAATTAAAAAAAAATCAAAATTTTCAAGTGTCAAAAATGTCAAAATTTTCAAAAAAAATCAAAAATTTCAAAAAAAAATCAAAATTTTCAAAATAAATAAAAAAAATCAAAGTTTTCAAAAATGTCAAAATTTTCAAAAATTCAAATTTTTCCAAATAATGTTAAAAAGTTCAAAGAAATATCAACCATTTTAGAAAAAGACAAAAATGTTAAGGATTTCAAAAAAAAACAAAAAATTTTGAAAAAAAGAAATGTCAAAAATAATTTTAGAAAGAAATCTTTATTAAAAATCGATAGAAAATTAAATTTCCTTTAATTTGAGTACAAACACGACTATATTCGGATAAAAAATAAAAAAAATATCAAGATTCTTAATTTTAATAAGAACCGGAAGTCGGCCATCTTGAATTTTTTAAACGAACCATAACTTTTTTGTTTTTTATCCGAATATAGTCGTATTTGGTATCAAATTAAAGGAATTTTAATAAACTTTAAGAATTTTTAATTGTAACCTTAAATATTTTAATCCGCCATCTTGAAATTTTAAAAACTAACCTAACTTTTTTATTTTCAATCGTAGATAGGTCGTGTTTGTACTCAACTTAAAGGATTTTTAATGAACTTTAAGAATTTTGAATTACAATTTTAATTTTTTAAAACGCCATCTTAAAAATTTAATAATTAACCAAACTTTTTTACTTTTAGTCAAAATATAGTGTTCCAAAATTAAATAGAGTGACTCATCAGGTTCTTTAATTACCTGTCTATTCGATATTTGTTGTCCCCTAATAATATAATAAGCCACATCTTTAAATACAGTCACAAGCTTTTCAAAATAATCACAAGACATCGAACTCCACCATAAATTAACGACGCGAGCCGCCTGCGTTTGCAGACTTAATACGGCCCTGGCGAACGGTTTATGCAGCTTTAAATGTTGCTTCGGGTTATAAAACTCGTGATATAACGGTAAAGTGAGGTAAATTCTTAAAGCTTCGACGTCCGGAGGCGAAGGAGATAGTTTATTTAAGAGATCTTCTGTGATACATGTCCAAATCTAAAATAAAAAAAAAATTAATCTTTTAATTTAAAAAATTTCCCAAAATTGATAAAAAAAAATTTTAAGTTAGGTTAGAAAATCAATAATTAAAAAAAAAATCATAAAAAATCGAATTTTAAAGATTTTGATCTAATTTTTTTTCTAAATGAAACTAAAAACATTCTAGTTTTAATTAAAACAGACCGTTTTATTCTAAACTTTACCAAAAAAATTAAAAAAAATTTTCAAAGTTGGTGAAAAATTCTTGACAGTTAACTAACCTAAAAAAAAATTTAATCAACTTTAAAAAATCGCCCAGACTTTATTTATGAAGATAGAGACTTGATCTTTGATTTAAATGAAAGGCAAAAGATTGTATTTTTAATTAAAAAAAACCGTTTTATTCTAAATTTCACAAAAAAATTAAAAAATATCTAAAATTGATAAAAAAATTTTTAGGTTAGAAAATCAATAATTTTTTAAAAAATCCTAAAAAATCGAATTTTAAAAATTTTAATCTAATTTTTTTTCTAAATGAAACTAAAAACATTCTAGTTTTAATTTAAAAAGACCGTTTTATTCTAAATTATACCAAAAAAATTAAAAAAATTTCAAAGTTCGTGAAAAATTTTTGACAGTTAACAAAAATAAAAAAAAATTTAATCAACTTTAAAAAATCGCTCAGACTTTATTTATGAACATAAAGACTTGATTTTCGATTTAAATGAAAGATAAAACATTGTATTTTTAATTAAAAAAGACCGTTTTATTCTAAATTTTACCAAAAAAATTTAAAAAAATTCCAAAATTGGTAAACAATTTTTTAGGTTAGAAAATCAATATTTCTTTAAAAAATCATAAAAAATCGAATTTTATAGATTTTGATCTAATTTTTTTTCTGAATGAAACTTAAAACATTCTAGTTTTAATTTAAAAAGACCGTTTTATTCTAAATTTTACCAAAAAAATTAAAAAAATTTTCAAAGTTGATAAAAATTTTTGACACTTAACTTATTAAAAAAAGCAAACTTTAAAAATTCGCCAAAAATCGATTTTTAAAGATCTTGTTTTGATTCTTTTTCTAAATGAAACTTAAAATATTCTAGTTTTAATAAAAAAAAGACCGTTTTGTTCCAAATGTTGTCAAAAAAATTAAAAAAATTCACAAAGTTGACTAAAATTTTTTATAACCTAAAAAAAGATTAAAAAAATGGAAAATTATTTAAGAATTAAAGTTAATGTAACTTAATTTAGATTAAAATTGTTAAAAAATGACTTAATTTAATCTAAAATTGTGATATTTCACTTAAAATTTTTTAAAATCATGGATTTTTTTCCAAAATTTCACGAAATTTGGTACAAAATTGTGGAATTTCGTTTAATTTCATCAAAATTTTTTCGAATTTCATTAAAAGATAACTTAATTTTAGAAATTGTGAAATCTAAACCAAAATTTTCAAAATTCGTCCAATTTCGTTTAAAATTTCACGAAATTCCGTCTAAAATTATCGAATTTCATTGAAAAATAACTTTATTTATCTTAAAATTGTGAAATTTCATCAAAAATCGTTGAATTTCTTCTGAAATTTTCTAAAGTTATCGAATTTTATTTAAAATTTCACGAAATTTCATCAAAATTTTTTCGAATTTCATTAAAATAAAATTTCATTTTAGAAATTGTGAAATCTAAACCAAAATTTTTCAAAATTCGTCAAATTTCATCTAAAATTTCGCGAAATTTCGCTTAAATTTGTTGAATTTCATTGAAAAATAACTTAATTTAGCTAAAAATTGTGAAATTTTATCTCAATTTTTTTAAAATTTTCGAATTTCGTTTGAAATTTTATCAAATTTCGTTTAAAGTTGTCGAATTTCATTAAAAAAAAAACTTTATTTATCTTAAAATTGTACAATTTCATCTAAAATTTTTTAAAATCATGGATTTTTTTCCAAAATTTCACGAAATTTGGTGTAAAATTATCTAAAATTGTTGAATTTCGTTTAATTTCATTTAAACTTTTTCAAATTTCATTGAAAGATGACTTAATTTAGCTTGAAATTGTAAAATTTCGACCAAAATTCAAATTTCGTTTAAAATTTCACTAAATTTCGTCTAAAATTGTCGAATTTCATTGAAAAATAATTTTATTTGTCTTAAAATTGTGAAATTTCATTTAAAAAAGTTGAATTTCTTCTGAAATTTTCTAAAGTTATCGAATTTTATTTAAAATTTCACGAAATTTCATCAAAATTTTTTCGAATTTCATTAAAATAAACCTCAATTTTAAAAATTGTGAAATCTAAACCAAAATTTTTCAAAATTCGTCAAATTTCATCTAAAATGTCGCGAAATTTCGCTTAAATTTGTTGAATTTCATTGAAAAATAACTTAATTCAGCTAAAAATTGTGAAATTTTATCTCAAATTTTTTAAAATTTTCGAATTTCGTTTGAAATTTTATAAAATTTCGTTTAAAATTGTCGAATTTCATTAAAAAAAACTTTATTTATCTGAAAATTGTACAATTTCATCTAAAATTTTTTAAAATCATCGATTTTTTTCCAAAATTTCACGAAATTTGGTGTAAAATTATCTAAAATTGTTGAAATTCGTTTAATTTCATTTGAACTTTTTTGAATTTCATTGAAAGATAACTTAATGTAGCTTGAAATTGTAAAATTTCGACCAAAATTTTCAAAATTCAAATTTCGTTTAAAATTTCACTAAATTTCGTCTAAAATTGTCGAATTTCATTGAAAAAATAGTTTTATTTAGATTAAAATTGTGAAATTTCATCTAAAATTTCTTAAAATCGTCAAATTTCTTCTAAAATTTCGCCTAATTTCGTATGAAATTGCCTAAAATGATTGAATTTCGTCTAATTTCATCTAAAATTTCCTTAAGTTATCGAATTTCGTGTGAAATTTCACCAAATTTCGATAAAAGTACTCAAATTTCATTGAAATATAACTTTATTTAGATTAAAATTGTAAAATTTTACCTAAAATTTGCTAAAATCGTTAAATTTGGTGATGAAAATTTTGATCAATTTTAAAAAATCGTAGAGACTTTATTTTTTTTAATTTTGATTTGATTTTTTTTCTAAATGAAACTTAAATCGTTTTAGTTTTAATTAAAAAAGACTGGTTTCTCCTAATTTTTATCAAAAAATTTTTAAAAAATTTCAAAGACATTCATGTTTTTTAACCTAACTTAAGAAATTTTTCACCAAGTTTAAAAAATCATCTAAAATTTATTTATGAAAATTTTTAAAAATAATTTTGGGAAAATGTACATTAAAATGTCTAGTTTCTATTTAACTAATCAAATTTTTCCTAATTTTTATCACAAAATTTAAAAAAATTTTCAAAGTTGGTAAAAAAATTTTGACACTTCTAACCTAATTTTTTGAAAAAAATTAATCAACTTTAAAAAATCGCTCAGACTTTATTTATGAACATAAAGACTTGATTTTTGATTTAAATGAAAGATAAAACATTGTATTTTTAATTAAAAAAGACCGTTTTATTCTAAATTTTACCAAAAAAATTTAAAAAAATTCCAAAGTTGGTAAACAATTTTTTAGGTTAGAAAATCAATAATTTTTTTAAAAATTCATAAAAAATCGAATTTTAAAGATTTTGATCTAATTTTTGTTCTAAATGAAACTAAAAACATTCTAGTTTTAATTAAAAAAGACCGTTTTGTTCTAAATTTTACCAAAAAAATTAAAAAAATTTCCAAAGTTGATAAAATTTTTTTGACATTTCTAACCTAATTTTTTAAAAAATTTAATCAACTTTAAAAAATCGCTCAGACTTTATTTACAAAGATTAAGGAATGATTTTTGATTTAAATGAAAGATAAAAGATTGTATTTTTAATTAAAAAAGACCGTTTTATTCTAAATTTTCCCAAAAAAATTTAAAAAATTTTCAAAGTTGGAAAAAAATTTTTTAGGTTAGAAAATCAATAATTTTTTAAAAATTCATAAAAAATCGAATTTTAAAGATTTTGGTCTAATTTTTTTTCTAAATGAAACTAAAAACATTCTAGTTTTAATTTAAAAAGACCGTTTTATTCTAAATTTTACCAAAAAATTTAAAAAAATTTCCAAAGTTGGTGAAAAATTTTTGACAGTTAACCTAAAAAAAAATTTGATCAACTTTAAAAAATCGCCCAGATTTTATTTTTGAAGATAGAAACTTGATTTTTGATTTAAATAAGAGATAAAAGATTGTATTTTTAATTAAAAAAGACCGTTTTATTCCAAATTTTACCAAAAAATTTAAAAAAAATTTTCAAAGTTGGTAGAAAATTTTTTTAGGTAAAAAAATTTTTTAGGTTAAAAAAATTTTTAGGTTAAAAATTTTTTTTTAACTTAAAAAAATCTTTTTAAATTAAATTTTTTTTTATTTTTTAATAAAAAAACTTACCAAATTTTTAATAGATTCATTTTCAAACCTAGCTATAGTATTAAAAATATCCTCTGCGAGCTTAACATCAACACCGTGATGTTTACTCGTACAACAATAATGTTCATTACTCCCCAATAAAAACGAGGCGTTAAAACAACCCAAACTTTTAAATATGGTTTCTAGAGAGCCTAAAAGTTCTAAATCAACATTACTTTTAGCCGGGACGTTTAAACAATCTTCCATTAAATTTAAATCAATAGTTAATATTTGAGTATCATCCATGTAAATCCTGCTATCGTAAGATACTTCCGCATCATTTACATTCTTAACGGTGACAAAGCAGTGATCACCTCCGGCAAATATTCTTTTAACCGAGGCGTTTTGAGTCGTCCACGGTCCTAAAACTTCTTGCGGTGTAGATGAGTTTACTGTTTTTTTGGTTCCGAGTTGTCCGGAACCTCCCAATCCGAAACTACAGACTCTTTTTCGAGATGGGACGTAAACTAGGGTGTGTTGTCTTCCGCATTGTATTTGAGTGATTGTCGAACCCATTAATTCGATTACTTGTTTTGGGAGCATCTCGTTTGAAAGGCTTCCGTGACCTAATTGGCCGTAGGCTCCGGCTCCGCATGTTAAAACTCCACCTGGATGGTAAAATAAATAAAATTAGAATCTCAAATCAATCTAATTTTAATTAAAAAAGACAGTTTTATTCCAAGCGTTGTCAAAAAAATTAAAAAAAAATTCAAAGTGGAAAAAAATTTTTGAAGGTTAGAAAATTTTTCGATGTTTTTGGGAATTTTTTTTAATTTTTTGGTAAATGTTGGAATAAATCTGACTTTCTTAATGAAAAATAGATATTTTAATCTATCCTCATTAAAATTAATTTTCCTTAATTTCCATAAATAAAGTCTGGGGGATTTTTTTAAAGTTGGTCTAATTTTTTTCTAAAAGTTAGGTTAGAAACGTCAAAAATTTTTACAAACTTCAAAAATTTTTTTAATTTTTTTGGTGATAATTAGGAAAAATCTGACTTTTTTAGTTCAAAATAGAATGTTTTAAGTTTCATTTAAAACAAAAATCATTTCTTAATCTTAATAAATAAAGTCTGGCCGATTTTTTAAAATTGGTCTAATTTTTTTCTAAAAGTTAGGTTAGAACCGTCAAAAATTTTTACAAACTTTGAAAATTTTTTTAATTTTTTTGGTAATAATTAGGAAAAATCTGACTTTTTTAGTTCAAAATAGAATGTTTTAAGTTTCATTTAAAACAAAAATCATTTCTTAATCTTAATAAATAAAGTCTGGGTGATTTTTTAAAGTTGGTCTAATTTTTTCTAAAAGTTAGGTTAGAAACGTCAAAAAATTTTTACAAAGTTTAAAAATTTTTTAAATTTTTTGGTTATAATTAGGAAAAATCTGACCTTTTTAGTTCAAAATAGAATGTTTTAAGTTTCATTTAAAACAAAAATCATTTCTTAATCTTAATAAATAAAGTCTGGGCGATTTTTTAAAGTTGGTCTAATTTTTTCTAAAAGTTAGGTTAGAAACATCAAAAATTTTTACAAACTTTAAAAATTTTTTTAATTTTTTTGGTAATAATTAGGAAAAATCTGACTTTTTTAGTTCAAAATAGAATGTTTTCAGTTTCGTTTAAAACAAAAATTATTTCTTAATCTTAATAAATAAAGTGTGAGTGATTTTTTAAAATTGGTCTAATTTTTTCTAAAAGTTAGGTTAGAAACGTCAAAAGTTTTTACAAACTTTAAAATTTTTTTTAATTTTTTTGGTAATAATTAGGAAAAATCTGACTTTCTTAGTTCAAAATAGAATGTTTTAAGTTTTATTTAAAACAAAAATCATTTCTTAATCTTAATAAATAAAGTCTGAGTGATTTTTTAAAATTGGTCTAATTTTTTCTAAAAGTTTAAAAACGTCAAAAATTTTTACAAACTTTAAAATTTTTTTTAATTTTTTTGGTAATAATTAGGAAAAATCTGACTTTTTTAGTTCAAAATAGAATGTTTTAAGTTTAATTTAAAACAAAAATCATTTCTTAATCTTAATAAATAAAGTCTGAGTGATTTTTTAAAATTGGTCTAATTTTTTCTAAAAGTTAGGTTAGAAACGTCAAAAATTTTTACAAACTTTAAAAATTTTTTAAATTTTTTTGACAACATTTAGAATAAATCTAACTTTTTTAATTAAAAATAGAATGTTTTAAGTTTCATTTAAAACAAAAATCATTTCTTAATCTTAATAAATAAAGTCTGAGTGATTTTTTTAAAGTTGGTCTAATTTTTTCTAAAAGTTAGGTTAGAAACATCAAAAATTTTTACAAACTTTAAAAATTTTTTTAATTTTTTTGGTAATAATTAGGAAAAATCTGACTTTTTTAGTTCAAAATAGAATGTTTTAAGTTTAATTTAAAACAAAAATCATTTCTTAATCTTAATAAATAAAGTCTGAGTGATTTTTTAAAATTGGTCTAATTTTTTCTAAAAGTTAGGTTAGAAACGTCAAAAATTTTTACAAACTTTAAAAATTTTTTAAATTTTTTTGACAACATTTAGAATAAATCTAACTTTTTTAATTAAAAATAGAATGTTTTAAGTTTCATTTAAAACAAAAATCATTTCTTAATCTTAATAAATAAAGTCTGAGTGATTTTTTTAAAGTTGGTCTAATTTTTTCTAAAAGTTTAAAAACGTCAAAATTTTTTACAAACTTTAGAAATTTTTTTAATTTTTTTGACAACATTTAGAATAAAACGGTCTTTTTTAGTTAAAAATAGAATGTTTTAAGTTTCATTTAAAACAAAAATCATTTCTTAATCTTAATAAATAAAGTCTGAGTGATTTTTTAAAGTTGGTCTAATTTTTTCTAAAAGTTAGGTTAGAAACGTCAAAAAATTTTTACAAAGTTTAAAAATTTTTTTAATTTTTTTGGTAATAATTAGGAAAAATCTGACTTTTCTAGTTCAAAGTAGATATTTTAACCTACCTTCGTTAGTTAAAAAAGTAGAAAAATCTTGTCCGCACGCCACATACCGAACCTTAATATTCCTCAAAGTCCTTAATTGATTCGGAGAAGATATAGATTCATCGGTCGTATTTAACCCCAACTGACCGTTTGTATTCTTCCCCCAACCGAAAACCCCACCCGATTTTGATAAAACAAACGTGTGATTTGCCCCGCAAGTAATAAATGCAATCGGAACACCAGATAATGATGAGATGACCTTCGGAGTTGACTCGGAATTTGATTTCGTACCTATTCCTAGTTGTCCGTAAGTATTACCACCCCAAGAATATATTTCACCATCTGTTTAACAAAGAAAATCATTAATTAATTGATTAATTTTAGTTTTTTATTTTTTATTTTATTTTTTTTTTAAATTAATTTTTATATAAATAAATTTTTTTATATAAATTTTTTTAATTAAAACGTTGAATGCCACTCGGTTTTATAAAAACTTCACCGTTAGGTTGCTATCAGTCACCATTGGTTTGAACGGAAAGCTCGGTATCAATCATTGATGATCGACAGCACTCAACGTGTTAATAAATTTTAAAACTTACTACTCGACAAAGCTAAATTATGATTCGCTCCACACGAAATCTGAATTATGTGCCGAGTAGTCAACGCTTTGATTATTTTCGGTGTCGGTTGCGAATCCTCCGGTATTTGTAAACCAAGTTGACCGTTTACGTTCGATCCCCAAGCGAATACCTGCCCCCATTCGTTCAAAGCTAATGAATGTGAAGCTCCGCAAGCGACTTTTTTTATATGATGGGCGTCTAATAATGTTACCGGTCCTAAAAATAATAAAAAAATTGTATAATTATTCATTTTTCGTTTAAAAATTTTAAATTAATTTAAAATTTTTAATTAATTTAAAATTTTTTAGGTTAGAATTTTAATTTTTTAGGTTAGAATCTCAAATTTTTAGGTTAGAATTCCAATTTTTTTTTTTAAATAATTAATTTTTTTTTAATAATTTATTTTTTTTTAAATTTTTTTTTTATAATTTTTTTTTAATAATTTATTTTTCATTTAAAATTAAATCTAAATAATTTCAAAAAAGCATGCCAAAAAATTTCAACATACTAAAATATGACATACGTGGCCTCTTTCTCGGCTGATCGTGACCCAATTGTCCGTGATCGTTACACCCGCAAGAGTAAACCTTCCCGTCTTTAGTTAAAAAAAGGGTATGATTAGGTCCGCAAGCTACTTCCGAGACATCTTTAGCCTCGAAAAACTCCAAACTTTTCGGTAATAAAACATGTTCTTCTTCAACCCCTCCGATTCCTAATTCTCCGTACACCGTACTCCCCCAACCAAACATTACTCCTTTTTAAATATCCCTAATCCCTATTAAACAACAATAACAACAAATATCATTTCCCAAAGCTCTAGAACCTTCTATCAAATTCAATTACCTACAAAATGATTTTCTAGAATAAAATCCTTTTTAAAACGTCCTTAAAATGAAACTTTACAATAATTAATAAATCCCAAAATTACGTTTTTATAATAATACACTTTGGATTTCGTGACTAGTTACGAATGAAAAAGGAAAAACGTAGTAAATAAGATTATTAAGTTTTGAGGTTAGAACTGTCAAATTGACAGATGACAGAAATTAAATTTTAGGATGAATTTTATTTTTAATAAGCGTTTTTAATTTACGAATTACAATTAATTTTTAAGATTACATTAAAATTTACAATATAAAACGTTTAAATCTACTTTTTTTTAATATTTAAAACTAATTTTAAGGGAATATTTTTACATTCGTATTTATAAGTGTGATAAAGATGAACGATGAGTTTGTGTGAGTGCGAGAAAGATAGCGATATGGTGCGATCATAAATTCGTTTTAATCTAATAGTTTGGTTTGTTAATAGATGTCTTTAATAGATGTCATCAAATGTCAAAATTAAATATAAAAATAAAAACATTCCCTTTTTTTATTTAATTTAAGCGAATTAATTTAATTAATTCGGTTTATTAAATAGGTCAAATTTCAAGTAAGGTGTCTTGTTCTTCGTTGAATACCAATTGACTATCTATTGGAAGGACATCGTCTAAAATTTCTTCGTATTTACTGCTAAAATGTACAACGTATAAAATTTTATCAACTAATTTGTATTTATTTACCTTTCAATACTTTCCGGGTCGATATTAACACTTCTTAAATCACACCTTAAGTGTTTAAAACTTAATAAAAAGTGTAAAAAGGATAAAATTAATATCTGTCCTCCGGAAACGTACGATAACCACAAACCGTGCGGCCAAAAAATTGGTATTATGGCTAACGGAAGGTAAATCAAGGTCTTTTTCCAGTCTTCTAATTTACGTACAACATTCCAACATTTTAAAAATTTATCTCGGTCGTTTCTAAAATAAATTTTAAGATTATTACTATTTTTTTTTACATTTTCATGATTTTTTTGAGGTTAGAATTCCTTACCTGATTGATAAGTGTAGAAAAGTTGTTATAACCCATGTAGTTTCTAAATAAAATAATAAAATAGCCGCTCCACTAAAAATTAGGTTATGTTTTCTTTATATACAGGTGGTTAAAAAGAACTTACATTAAATAATAACCGGAAATGTGTCGATGGTAAGTTGTGTCTGTTCCTACTCCAAAAAGGACTGAAAATTCAAGATAAATCAAAAACTAAATTAGATAGAAAAAAATTTTTTAGATAAAATTTATACCTTTTTTAATTATAAACATTTTTTATTTAAAACATTTTTTTCAATTTTTAATATTAAGGAAATTATAACCTAAAAACGAGTTTTAACCTCAAAAATGAATTTTTCAACTTTAATTTCAAATAATTCAAAAACTAAAATAGATGGAAAAAAAATTTTTAGATAAAATTTATACCTTTTTTAATTACAAATATTTTTTATTTAAAACATTTTTTTCAATTTTTAATATTAAAGAAATTATAACCCAAAAATGAATTTAACCTCAAAAATGAATTTTTCAACTTTAATTTCAAATAATTCAAAAACCGATTGAAATAGAAAAAAAATTTTTAGATAAAATTTATACCTTTTTTAATTATAAACATTTTTTATTTAAAACATTTTTTTCAATTTTTAATATTAAGGATGGTATAAATTAAAAACGAATTTTAACCTCAAAAATGAATTTTTCAACTTTAATTTCAAATGATTCAAAAACTAAAATAGATAGGAAAAAATTTTTTAGATAAAATTTATACCTTTTTTAATTACAAATATTTTTTATTTAAAACATTTTTTTCAATTTTTAATATTAAGGAAATTATAACCTAAAAACTAGTTAACCTCAAAAATAATTTTTCAACTTTAATGGAAAATAATTCAAAAACTAAAGTAGATCGAAAAAAATTTTTTAGATAAAATTTATACCTTTTTTAATTATAAACATTTTTTATTTAAAACATTTATTTCAATTCTTAATATTAAGGAAATTATAATCCAAAAACAAAGTTATAACCTCAAAAGTGAATTTATCAACTTTAATTGAAAATAATTCAAAAACTAAAATAGATAGAAAAAAAGTTTTTAGATAAAATTTATACTTTTTTTAATTATAAATATTTTTTATTTAAAACATTTTTTTCATTTTTTAAAACTAACGAAATTATAACCCAAAAATGAATTATAACCTCAAAAATAATTTTTCAACTTTAATTGAAAATAATTCAAAAACTAAGATAGATAGAAAAAAATTTTTTAGATAAAAATTATACCTTTTTTTATTTTAAACATTTTTTATTAAAAACATTTTTTTCATTTTTTAATATTAAGGAAATTATAACCTAAAAACTAGTTATAACCTCAAAAATGAATTTTTCAACTTTAATTTCAAATAATTCAAAAACCAAATTAGATAGAAAAAAATTTTTTAGATAAAATTTATACCTTTTTTAATTACAAATATTTTTTATTTAAAACATTTTTTTTAATTTTTAATATTAAAGAAATTATAACCTAAAAACAAGTTATAACCTCAAAAATGAATTTTTCAACTTTAATTTCAAATAATTCAAAAACTAAAATAGATAGAAAAAAATTTTTCAAATAAAATTTATACCTTTTTTAATTATAAACATTTTTTATTTAAAAAATTTTTTTCAATTTTAAATATTAAGGAAATTATAACCTAAAAACAAGTTTTAACCTCAAAAATGAATTTTTCAACTTTAATTTCAAATAATTCAAAAACTAAAATAGATGGAAGAAAATTTTTCAAATAAAATTTATACCTTTTTTAATTGTAAACATTTTTTATTTAAAACATTTTTTTCAATTTTTAATATTAAGGAAATTATAACCTAAAAACAACTTTTAACCTCAAAAATGAATTTTTCAACTTTAATTTCAAATAATTTAAAAACCGATTGAGATAGAAAAAAATTTTTTAGATAAAATTTATAAAATAAAAATAAATCTTACCTACAGAAGTAAAAATACCCCACAATCTCGTAAAATAAACAGTCCACTTAAAGAAAAACTCAATTTTCGAATCACAATTAGTCCTGATCGGTTGATTAACACTGTTTACGTTCGGAATAACAATCGGATACATGTTTATTACCAGATTTTGGAAGAGATTCTCAATCTTAAAACTCACATCTTGTTTCACTTCGCTTTAGAATTCCTTTTAATCGGTTTTTTATGAAAATTGGGTTTAAATACGATGCATTTTAAGTGTTTTCGATGGGTTTTTTATGTGGAATCGTGAAGAATTAAGGTTGGGATGATGAGTTTTGGAGCAACAACTGATACGCAGCATCCCTTTTGGTGGAAAATCCCTTTACTGGGTTAGAATTAGGGAAGGTGGGGTGGAAAACGTTGTGCGATTGCGCTGGAAAATTTATTTTCGAATACGGTTCGAATAAGGTACATAAATTTTTACTTATAACTCCCTTAATATTAAAAATTAAAAAAATTGTTTATAACAAATAATATTTAGAATAAAATAAGCTATAATTTTTATCTAAAAAATTTTTTTCCATCTAATTTAGTTTTTGAATTATTTGAGATTAAAGTTGAAAAATTCATTTTTAAGGTTATGATTCGTTTTTGGGTTATACCATCCTTAATATTAAAAATTGAAAAAAATGTTTCAAATAAAAAATATTTGTAATTAAAAAAGGTATAAATTTGATCTAAAAAATTTTTTTCTATCTATTTTAGTTTTTGAATTATTTGAAATTAAAGTTGAAAAATTAGTTTTTGAGGTTAAATTTGTTTTTGGGTTATAATTTCCTTAATATTAAAAATTGAAAAAAATGTTTTTAATAAAAAATGTTTATAATTAAAAAAGGTAGAAATTTTATCTAAAAAATTTTTTTCTATCTAATTTAGTTTTTGAATTATTTAAAATTAAAGTTGAAAAATTCATTTTTGAGGTTAAAACTCGTTTTTAACTTATACCATCTTTAATATGAAAAATTGAAAAAAATGTTTTAAATAAAAAATGTTTACAATTAAAAAAGGTATAAATTTTATCTAAAAATTTTTTTTCTATTTAATTTGGTTTTTGAATTATTTGAAATTAAAGTTGAAAAATTCATTTTTGAGGTTATAATTCGTTTTTGACTTATACCATCCTTAATATGAAAAATTGTAAAAAATGTTTTAAATAAAAAATGTTTACAATTAAAAAAGGTATAAATTTTATCCAAAATTTTTTTTCTATCTATTTTAGTTTTTGAGTTATTTGAAATTAAAGTTGAAAAATTCATTTTTGAGGTTATAATTCGTTTTTGGGTTATACCATCCTTAATATTAAAAATTGAAAAAAATGTTTTAAATAAAAAATATTTACAATTAAAAAAGGTATAAATTTTATTTGAAAAATTTTTTTCTATCTAATTTGGCTTTTGAATTATTTAAAGTTGAAAAATTGAAATCTAAAAATTGAAATTTTAGTTTATAATTAAATTTTAATAACTCCTTTAATAATAAAAATTAAAAAAATTGTTTATAATAAATAATATTTAGAATAAAATAAGATATAATTTTTATCTAAAAAATTTTTTTCTATCTAAATCGGTTTTTGAGTTATTTGAAGTTAAAGTTGAAAAATTGAGATTTTTTAATTAATATTATTTAATTTGACATAAAGTCGGTAAAGTAGGAATTTTTTTATTTTCAGTGGTTGGTATTAAAAATCCTAGACGAAGCGAAGGTTTCAATTCCGCGTCCCGGTTTTTTACAATTTTAACCGGGAAAAAACGTTTTTCGCGCTTATAATTACCTCGCGTTAGTTAATTAATCGTTCGATTGACGTGTTTTCGGTAGTGATTTATTCTAAAAAGCGTTTTAAAATGTAATTTCGAGTAAAAATAAGTTTGCCGTTTGACGCGGATTCAAGATGGCCGGCGCAAGTTTTCTTAAGGTGCGTACACAAATGGAGTAATTTGTAAGTTGCGTTTACACTTGGAGATATATTTTTTATTTGTTGTTTTATTACTTTTTATTTGTTATTTTATTATTTTTTTTGTTATTTTATTATTTTTTATTTATTATTTTATTATTTTTTATGTTATTTTATTATTTGTTTAATATATTTTTTTATTTTAATAGGAGAGGAGTTGAAAAAATGACATTTATCCGGTAAGTAATCTTTATACATCAAAAAAAATTAATTTTATAACTTAATTCTACCAAAAACTTACTAAATTCCACCAAAGTTAGGAAAATTTTTAATAATTTGACCAAAATCTTAACAAAATTTGTTAGAAATTTAGAAGAAATAACTAAAATTGGAAATAATTTCACCAAAAATTTACAAAATTTGTAAAAATTCCACCAAAAATGTATTAAATTTGTAAAAATTCCACAAAAAATGTATTAAATTTGAAAAAAATTCACCAAAATTAGTAAAATTTTTAATAATTTCACCAAAATCTTAATAAATTTGTTAGAAATTTAGAAGAAATGACTAAAATTGGAAATAATTCCACCAAAAATTTACAAAATTTGTAAAAATTCCACCAAAAATGTATTAAATTTGTAAAAATTCCACAAAGAATGTATTAAATTTGAAAAAATTTCACCAAAATTAGTAAAATTTTTAATAATTTCACCAAAATCTTAATAAATTTGTTAGAAATTTAGAAGAAATGACTAAAATTGGAAATAATTCCACCAAAAATTTACAAAATTTGTAAGAATTCCACCAAAAATGTATTAAATTTGTAAAAATTCCACAAAAAATGTATTAAATTTGAAAAAATTCCACCAAAATTAGTAAAGTTTTTAATAATTTCATCAAAATCTTAAAAGATTTGTTAGAAATTTAGAAGAAATAACTAAAATTGGAAATAATTCCACCAAAAATTTACAAAATTTATAAAAATTCCACCAAAAACGTATTAAATTTGTAAAAATTCCACCAAAAATGTATTAAATTTGAAAAAATTCCACCAAAATTAGTAAAATTTTTAACAATTTTACCAAAATCTTAATAAATTTGTTAGAAATTTAGAAGAAATAACTAAAATTGGAAATAATTCCACCAAAAATTTACAAAATTTGTAAAAATTCCACAAAAAATTTACAAAATTTGTAAAAATTCCACAAAAAATTTACAAAATTTGTAAAAATTCCACCAAAAATGTATTAAATTTGAAAAAATTCCACCAAAATTAGAAATTTTTTTAATAATTTCACCAAAATCTTAATAAATTTGTTAGAAATTTAGAAGAAATAACTAAAATTGGAAATAATTTCACCAAAAACTTACAAAATTTGTAAAAATTCCACCAAAAATGTATTAAATTTGAAAAATTCCACTAAAATTAGTAAAATTTTTAATAATTTCACCAAAATCTTAAAAGATTTGTTAGAAATTTAGAAGAAATAAGTAAAATTGGAAATAATTCCACCAAAAATTTACAGAATTTGTAAAAATTCCACCAAAAATGTGAAAAAATTCCACCAAAATTAGTAAAATTTTTAATAATTTTACCAAAATCTTAACAGATTTGTTAGGAATTTAGAAGAAATGACTAAAATTGGAAATAATTCCACTAAAAATTTACAAAATTTGTAAAAATTCCACCAAAAATGTATTAAATTTGAAAAAATTCCAACAAAGTTAATAAAATTTTTAACAATTCCACCAAAAACTTATTAAATTTGTAAAAATTCCACCAAAGTTAACGGAATTTTTAAGAATTTTTCGAAAAACTTTGTGGATTTTTTAAAAATTTATTAAAAATAGCTCAAATTGAAAGTAATTCCACCAAAACTGTTCTAAATTCGTAAAGATTCCACCAAAGTTAGTAGAATTTTTGATAATTCCACCAAAATTTTAATGGATTTTAAAAAAATTTGCTAGAAATAGCGAAAATTGGAAATAATTCCACCAAAAACTTATTCAATTCCACCAAAGTTAATAAAATTTTTAATAATTCCACCAAAAACATTAAATTTGTAAAAATTCCACCAAAGTTAGCTGAATTTTTAAGAATTTTTTCAAAAACTTGGTAGATTTTTTAAAAATTTATTAAAAATAGCTAAAATTGAAAGTAACTCCACCAAAACTGTTCTAAATTCGTAAAAATTCCACCAAAATTAGTAGAATTTTTAATAATTCCACTAAAATTTTAATGGATTTTAAAAAATTTTGCTAGAAATAGCGAAAATTGGAAATAATTCCACTAAAAATTCACTAAATTCCACCAAAATTAGTAAAATTTTTAACAATTCCACCAAAAACTTATTAAATTTAGAAAAATTCCACCAAAGTTTGCAGAATTTTTAAGAACTTTTTCAAAAACTTTGTGGATTTTTTAAAAATTTATTAAAAATAGCTAAAATTGGAAATAATTTCACCAAAAATTTTCTAAATTCGTAAAAATTCCACCAAAGTTAATAGAATTTTTAACAATTATCCAAAAATTTTAATAAATTTTAAAAAAAATGCTAGAAATAGCGAAAATAGGAAATAATTCCACTAAAAATTTTTAAAATTTTTAATAATTTCACCAAAATCTTAAAAGATTTGTTAGAAATTTAGAAGAAATAACTAAAATTGGAAATAATTCCACCAAAAATGTTCTAAATTTGTAAAAATTTCACCAAAGTTATTAGAATTTTTAAGAATTTCTTCAAAAAACTTAATGGACTTTTCAAAAATTATAAAAAATGGCTAAAATTGAAAGTAATTCCACCAAAAATTTATAAAATTTGTAAAAATTCCACCAAAAATGTATTAAATTTGAAAAAATTCCACCAAAATTAGTAAATTTTTTAATAATTTCACCAAAATCTTAATAAATTTGTTAGAAATTTAGAAGAAATAGCTAAAATTGGAAATAATTCCACCAAAAATTTACAAAATTTGTGAAAATTCCACCAAAAATGTATTAAATTTTAAAAAATTCCATCAAAATTAGTAAAATTTTTAATAATTTCACCAAAATCTTGAAAGATTTGTTAGAAATTTAGAAGAAATAACTAAAATTGGAAATAATTCCACCAAAAATTTACAAAATTTGTAAAAATTCCACCAAAAATGTATTAAATTTTAAAAAATTCCATCAAAATTAGTAAAATTTTTAATAATTTCACCAAAATCTTGAAAGATTTGTTAGAAATTTAGAAGAAATAACTAAAATTGGAATTAATTCCACCAAAAATTTACAAAATTTGTAAAAATTCCACCAAAAATGTATTAAATTTGAAAAAATTTCACCAAAATTAGTAAAATTTTTAATAATTTTATCAAAATCTTGAAAGATTTGTTAGAAATTTAGAAGAAATAACTAAAATTGGAATTAATTCCACCAAAAATTTACAAAATTTGTAAAAATTCCACCAAAAATGTATTAAATTTATAAAAATTCCACCAAAAATGTATTAAATTTTAAAAAATTCCATCAAAATTAGTAAAATTTTTAATAATTTCACCAAAATCTTGAAAGATTTGTTAGAAATTTAGAAGAAATAACTAAAATTGGAAATAATTCCACCAAAAATTTACAAAATTTGTAAAAATTCCACCAAAAATGTATTAAATTTTAAAAAATTCCATCAAAATTAGTAAAATTTTTAATAATTTCACCAAAATCTTGAAAGATTTGTTAGAAATTTAGAAGAAATAACTAAAATTGGAATTAATTCCACCAAAAATTTACAAAATTTGTAAAAATTCCACCAAAAATGTATTAAATTTGAAAAAATTTCACCAAAATTAGTAAAATTTTTAATAATTTTATCAAAATCTTGAAAGATTTGTTAGAAATTTAGAAGAAATAACTAAAATTGGAAATAATTCCACCAAAAATTTGCAAAATTTGTAAAAATTCCACCAAAAATGTATTAAACTTGAGAAAATTCCACCAAAATTAGTAACATTTTTAATAATTTTCCAAAATCTTAACAAATTTGTTAGAAATTTAGAAGAAATAACTAAAATTGGAAATAATTCCACCAAAAATTTCTAAAATTTTTAATAATTCCACCAAAAACTTATTAAATTTATAAAAATTCCACCAAAGTTAGCGGAATTTTTAAGAATTTTTTCAAATACTTTGTGAATTTTTTAAAAATTTATTAAAAATAGCTAAAATTGAAAGTAATTCCACCAAAACTGTTCTAAATTCGTAAAAATTCCTCCAAAGTTAGTAGAATTTTTAATAATTCCACCAAAATTTTAATGGATTTTAAAAAATTTTGCTAGAAATAGCGAAAATTGGAAATAATTCTACTAAAAATTTACTAAATTCCACCAAAATTAGTAAAATTTTTAACAATTCCACCAAAAACTTATTAAATTTGTAAAAATTCCACCAAAGTTAACGGAAATTTTAAGAATTTTTTCAAAAACTTGGTAGACTTTTTAAAAATTTATTAAAAATAGCTATAATTGAAAGTAATTCCACCAAAACTGTTCTAAATTCGTAAAATTCCACCAAAGTCAGTAGAATTTTTAATAATTCCACCAAAATTTTAATGGATTTAAAAAAATTTTGCTAGAAATAGCGAAAATTGGAAATAATTCCACCAAAAGCTTACTAAATTCCACCAAAAGTAGTAAAATTTTTAATAATTCCACCAAAAAATTATTAAATTTGTAAAAATTCCACCAAAGTTAGCGGAATTTTTAAGAATTTCTTCACAAAAGTTAATTGATTCTTCAAAAATTATTAAAAAAATGGCTAAAATTGAAAGTAATTCCACCAAAAATTTTCAAAATTTGTAAAAATTCCACCAAAATTAGTAAAATTTTTAACAATTCCACCAAAAACTTATTAAATTTGTAAAAATTCCACCAAAGTTAACTGAAATTTTAAGAATTTTTTCAAATACTTTGTGAATTTTTTAAAAATTTATTAGAAATAGCTAAAATTGAAAGTAATTCCACCAAAACTGTTCTAAATTCGTGAAAATTCCACTAAAATTAGTAGAATTTTTGATAATTCCACCAAAATTTTAATGGATTTAAAAAAATTTTGCTAGAAATAGAGAAAATTGGAAATAATTCCACCAAAAACTTACTAAATTCCACCAAAGTTAATAAAATTTTTAACAATTCCACCAAAAACTTATTAAATTTGTAAAAATTCCAACAAAGTTAGCGGAATTTTTAAGAATTTCTTCACAAAAATTAATTGATTCTTCAAAAATTGTTAGAAAAATGGCTAAAATTGAAAGTAATTCCACCAAAAATTTTCAAAATTTGTAAAAATTCCACCAAAATTAGTAAAATTTTTAACAATTCCACCAAAAACTTATTAAATTTGTAAAAATTCCACCAAAGTTAGCGGAATTTTTAAGAATTTCTTCAAAAAACTTAATGGATTCTTCAAAAATTATTAAAAGATGGCTAAAATTGAAAGTAATTCCACCAAAAATTTTCTAAATTTGTAAAAATTCCACCAAAATTAGTAAAATTTTTAACAATTCCACCAAAAACTTATTAAATTTGTAAAAATTCCACCAAAGTTAGCGGAATTTTTAAGAATTTCTTCAAAAAACTTAATGGATTCTTCAAAAATTATTAAAAAATGGTTAAAATTGAAAGTAATTCCACCAAAAATTTTCAAAATTTGTAAAAATTCCACCAAAATTTGTAAAATTTTTAACAGTTCCACCAAAAACTTATTAATTTGTAAAAATTTCACCAAAGTTAGCGGAATTTTTAAGAATTTCTTCAAAAAACTTAAAGGATTCTTCAAAAATTATTAAAAAATGGCTAAAATTCAAAGTAATTCCACCAAAAATTTTCAAAATTTGTAAAAATTCCACCAAAGTTAGCTGAATTTTTAAGAATTTCTTCAAAAAATTTAATGTATTCTTCAAAAATTATTAAAAAATGGCTAAAATTGAAAGTAATTCCACCAAAAATTTTCAAAATTTGTAAAAATTCCACCAAAGTTAGCGGAATTTTTAAGAATTTCTTCAAAAAACTTAATGGATTCTTCAAAAATTAGTAAAAAATGGTTAAAATTGAAAGTAATTTCACCAAAAATTTTCAAAATTTGTAAAAATTCCACCAAAATTAGTAAAAATTTTAACAATTCCACCAAAAACTTATTAAATTTGTAAAAATTCCACCAAAGTTAGCGGAATTTTTAAGAATTTCTTCAAAAAATTTAATGGATTCTTCAAAAATTATTAAAAAATGGCTAAAATTGAAAATAATTTCACCAAAAATTTTCCAAATTTGTAAAAATTCCACTAAAATTAGTAAAATTTTTAATAATTCCACCAAAAACTTATTAAATTTGTAAAAATTCCACCAAAGTTAGCGGAATTTTTAAGAATTTTTTTCAAAAAACTTAATGGATTCTTCAAAAATTATTAAAAAATGGCTAAAGTTGAAAATAATTCCATCAAAAGTTTTCAAAATTTGTAAAAATTCCACCAAAATTAGCGGAATTTTTAAGAATTTCTTCAAAAAACTTAATGGATTCTTCAAAAATTATTAAAAAATCGCTAAGATTGAAAGTAATTCCACCAAAAATTTTCAAAATTTGTAAAAATTCCACCAAAATTAGTAAAATTTTTAACAATTCCACCAAAAACTTATTAAATTTGTAAAAATTCCACCAAAGTTAGCGGAATTTTTAAGAATTTCTTCAAAAAACTTAATGCATTCTTAAAAAATTAGTAAAAAATGGCTAAAATTGAAAATAATTCCACCAAAAATTTTCTAAATTTGTAAAAATTCCACCAACATTAGTAAAATTTTTGATAATTTCACCAAAAACTTATTAAATTTGTAAAAATTCCACCAAAGTTACCAGAATTTTTAAGAATTTCTTCAAAAAACTTAATCGATTTTCCAAAAATTAAAAAAAATGGCAAAATTTTTTAACAATTTTACCAAAAACTTATTAAATTTGTAAAAATTCCACCAAAGTTAGCGGAATTTTTAAGAATTTCTTCAAAAAAGTTAATGGATTCTTCAAAAATTAGTAAAAAATGGCTAAAATTCAAAGTAATTCCACCAAAAATTTTCTAAATTTGTAAAAATTCCACCAAAGTTAGCGGAATTTTTAAGAATTTCTTCAAAAAACTTAATGGATTTTTCAAAAATTATTAAAAAATGGCTAAAATTGAAAGTAATTCCACCAAAAATTTTCAAAAGTTGTAAAAATTCCACCAAAATTAGTAAAATTTTTAACAATTCCACCAAAAACTTAATAGATTCGTTAGAAATTTAGAAGAAATAACTAAAATCGGAAATAATTCCACCAAAAATTTATAAAATTTGTAAAAATTCCACCGAAAATGTATTAAATTTGAAAATTTTTTTTTAAAATTGATTTTTTAACTTAAAAAATTTTTTACCAACTTTGAAAATTTTTTTAATTTTTTTGGTAAAATCTAGAACAAAACGGTTTTTTTAAATTAAAACTAGAATGTTTTAAGTTTCATTTAGAAAAAAAATTAGATTAAAATCTTTAAAATTCAATTTTTTACGAATTTTATAAAAATTATTGATTTTCTAACCTAAAAAATTTTTTGCCAACTTTGGAAATTTTTTTAAATTTTTTGATAAAATTTAGAATAAAACGGTCTTTTTTAATTAAAAATACAATTTTTTTATCTTTCATTTAAATCAAAAATCAAGGTTTAATCTTCATAAATAAAGTCTGGGCGATTTTCTAAAGTTGATTAAATTTTTTTTAGGTTAGTTAACTGTCAAGAATTTTTCACCAACTTTGAAAATTTTTTTGATTTTTTTGGTAAAATTTAGAATAAAACGGTCTTTTTAAATTAAAACTAGAATGTTTTTAGTTTCATTTAGAAAAAGAATTAGATCAAAATATTAAAAATTCGATTTTTTATGAATTTTTTAAAAATTGATTTTTTTGACGATCAAAAATTTTTAACCTAAAAAATTTTTTTACCAACTTTGAAAATTTTTTAAAATTTTTTGATAAAATTTAGAATAAAACGGTCTTTTTTAATTAAAAATACAATCTTTTATCTTTCATTTAAATCAAAAATCAAGTTTTAATCTTCATAAATAAAGTATGGGCGATTTTTTAAAGTTGATTAAATTTTTTTTTAGGTTAGTTAACTGTCAAAAATTTTTCACAAACTTTGAAAATTTTTTTAATTTTTTTGGTAAAATTTAGAATAAAACGATCTTTTTTAATTAAAACTAGAATGTTTTTAGTTTCATTTAGAAAAAAAATTAGATCAAAATATTAAAAATTCGATTTTTTATGAATTTTTTAAAAATGCATTTTTTTTACGATCAAAAATTTTTAACCTAAAAAATTTTTTTACCAACTTTGAAAATTTTTTTAAATTTTTTGGTAAAATTTAGAATAAAACGGCCTTTTTTAATTAAAACTAGAATGTTTTTAGTTTTATTTAGAAGAAAAATCAGGTCAAAATCTATAAAATTCGATTTTTTATGAATTTTTTAAAAATGGATTTTTTTAATGAACAAAAATTTTTAACCTAAAAAATTTTTTTACCAACTTTGAAAATTTTTTAAATTTTTTTGGTAAAATTTAGAATGAAACGGTCTTTTTTAATTAAAAATACAATCTTTTATCTTTCATTTAAATCAAAAATCAAGTCTTTATCTTCATAAATAAAGTCTGGGCGATTTTTTAAAGTTGATTAAATTTTTTTTTTAGGTTAGAGTTAACTGTCAAGAATTTTACACCAACTTTGAAAATTTTTTTAATTTTTTTGGTAAAATTTAGAATAAAACGGTCTTTTTAAATTAAAACTAGAATGTTTTTAGTTTCATTTAGAAAAAAAATTATTTCAAAATCTTTAAAATCCGATTTTTTATGAATTTTTTAAAAATGGATTTTTTTTTTAATGAATAAAAATTTTTAACCTAAAAAATTTTTTTACCAACTTTGAAAATTTTTTAAAATTTTTTGATATAATTTAGAATAAAATGGTCTTTTTTAATTAAGAATACAATCTTTTATCTTTCATTTAAATCAAAAATCAAGTTTTAATCTTCATAAATAAAATCTAGGCGATTTTTTAAAATTGATCAAATTTTTTTAGGTTAGTTAACTGTCAAAAATTTTTCACCAACTTTGAAATTTTTTTTAATTTTTTTGGTAAAATTTAGAATAAAACGGTCTTTTTAAATTAAAACTAGAATGTTTTTAGTTTCATTTAGAAAAAAAATTAGACCAAAATCTTTAAAATTCGATTTTTTACGAATTTTTAAAAAATTATTGATTTTCTAACCTAAAAAATTTTTCACCAACTTTGAAATTTTTTTTAATTTTTTTGACAACACTTGGAATAAAACGGTCCTTTTTATATAAAATTAGAATATTTTAAGTTTCATTTAGAAACAATTTTGATTTAAATAAAAACCTATTAAATTTCAAACGTTTTAAATTAACAACCAGGTAATAAATTTTAACTTACCTGCTATTTACCTAAAGCCTCCAGAACCGAGTCCGGCTCTCTCTCTCTTCGGTCCCAAAGTTCACATTAAGTTACACTGACACATACAAGCCTAACTTTAGACGATTATGTGCGACGGAATGAACCAAGTTTCGGGGTCTTGGAAACTAAACTTAGTTATAACCGGAGATTTCTAACAAAGTTTCCACCCGGCTAACATCCATATTTGATGACTCGCTTTAATACGAATATGCAAAGACATCCTAAGAAGAAGAAAATAATAATAAAATAAGAGGAGAATGAGAATTAGAAGAAATTAGTACTTTATTTTAATTAAATTAAAAAATATAAAAAATACTTTTCAAGTCTTTATTATTTTTAATAAGTTATATACTTACATTGTCATTATCATAGGAAATACATTATTTAGTAATACTTTAAAAGAGTGTTTTACCGGTAATAAAAGAAAAAAGTTGTTTATAAAAACGCAACTTAATTTTAAGCTTTTGAGTCAATTAAATGACTCAAAAGCCAACGAAAAAATACTTGAAAAAAAATAATATTATCATCATCGTAATAAAAAATAAATTAAAAAATCACAGTCTAGTTTTTTTTTTTTTCGATGGAAACATGAAAAAAGTACAAGTTTAATTTTTTTTTTAAATAGTATAAATATAAATTTATGATTCGTAAAAACGACATTTGCGTCGTTTTACGAGGGCGTTAAGGGTCTTCTAGATCTACTGGCCGATCTGACTGGAATTAAAGTTGGGCTGCTGGGCGAATTTCTGCTGCTCGGTTTATTCGGAGGCGGTTTCTGGGACTTTGCTGGAGGCTTTATGTATCTCGGAGATCGTTTTCCTTCACTCGAACTGGAAATGTAAACATTAATTAGTATTGAATAAATAAATGGTTTTTTTTAAAAATAATGATTATAAATCTAGATTTTTTTTTTTTATTTTTTATTTGTGTTTTACGGTTTTAAATTTCTTACCGTAAATTGCTACATAAGCGGCATGCAACATGTTAAATATTTAAATTTACCCTGATTTCCATAAATAAGTTTAGAATGATTTTTTTTTTAATAATTTTTTTTTTTAATTGACTATTTTTTTATGATTTTTTTTTATTTCGTTTAAAAATTACCATTAAAAATGTATAAAAAGTCTCAAAAATTTGAATTTTTATTTTTAAATTTATGCGAGATGATCATCGAAATGATAATAATAACAATTTGTGCAAGAATATAACAAATTAAGTATGCAGAGTAAATTGACCGCGCACAAAATACATACACCTAATAATAAGTCGGCAAATAGTACCTTTCCCATCCTAAAACTGTGCCATCCGAAATATTTTTTACATTAGAAGCAGCATGAATTGGTAAATTATATTAAAATTTATTTCGTTAATTTAGTTAGTTAGTTTTTAACTTACCTTACAACTGAACTATCTTGCGATGAATTTAAAAGCGAGGGTCCGGCGGAAATTGGACGAATCTTAAATGATAATTAAGTTTTATCAATACATTTGTTAAAAAAGATTTTAAAAAAAATTGCACCATTTAGAAGAACTAGTTGTACGAATTTGAAATTTTGGTGGTATATACCTCTTAAGCGAAATACTAAATTAATAAAATTTTATTAACACTAAGAAAAAATAGAAAAAATTACACTAAACTATGTAGTACAGTGAAATCTCCCTTGGGTGGACACCAATCGCACCGACTAAAAGTGTCCGTTCATGAAGGGTATCCGCTTAAGAGAAATCCGAAGTAAATATCGTATTTTTTTAATGAAAAATATTATTTAAAAAATCGGATCTTTAAAGTGTATATGTGAATGTTTTTAAAATCAATAAAAAATTTAAAGCTCAAATTCACTTATTAAGTAAAATTAGGAGTATTCTTGCTCTCTGTATTAGTAAATTGATGTAAGTATTAACTTAAAGGGACTAGAACTCTCTTTCAAAGATGAAATAATTCCGGCATTTTTTAAAACTTGCGAAAAAAGGATTTGTTAGCTTACAAAGTACATACAAAATATATACATATAATAGAACATATGTAACAATACAAAATATGAAACTAAATGTTAGTCTAATGACGTAAAATATCATCTATTATAATCATCTATTGTTGTTTGTCGCCTCTTTTTCTTTAAACTGGCGTTCAGAAATCGTTTTTTTAATTTAGAAAGAAGCTTCAAAAACTCTATCACCATAATTTTTGATATTCTCTGCTAGTACTGGAACCTTATCGACGAATCTTCAAATAATTCTTGCACTTTTGGATTTATATGTCCTGAATCCAGGCCCTCAACATACAAATTATCATCCAGTTTTAAAAAATCATTAAGGTTTTTATTGTCAGTCAATTTCAACAAATTCTTATATTTGAGAATATTTGCAGAGTATATTAAGTGGTAAGTTATCTTCTGAGACAGATGTAAAAACCTCATTTCGTTGGTCTTCACTTTGCATATTGTCATGCTTAAATCCTGCTCTACCGAAGCAATTTTGAACTGTTTCCTTGGTTACTTGGGCTTAAGCGGTTTTTGCAAAGTACATTATATCCGCATATCTTTTTCTGCATAGACGTCAAATTAGTATTGAACCCCGTATGTACCGAAAAATGAAAACGTTTAAATATCGGTTAGTCGGGGAAGTTCCTCATTCAAGTTAAGCAGAATGGTACGATATAGGCTGTGCTTATACCTTGCAAATACTGAAGTCGGTAAAACACCGGTTAAAGAGAAAATCTTTTATTAAAGGGAGACGCCAAGTCTGCGCGCGGCGCGATTGTTCGTTTAAGAAAACACTTACAAGGAGACCACAAGACCACAACATATAATTCTAATGTCTGGGTTAACATCCAGACCTTATTTTGGTAAGTTTTTATGAAAGATTTGAAATTAATTTGTTCCCCTTGAAACGACGTATCAACTAAGTAATGTTACTGAGGCTTTGCTCGACGCTGATACTTTTTTGCAATTCACTTATGGCGTATTCAATTGGTTGCACTGGTGCGCACCAGTGCATAACAGCGTGTTCTATTGGTTGTTTCGTTGTGTTCTATTACATTTTATTATTGTAGTTTATAAAACATTTTAAACATCATCAAGCCTTGAACACACTTACAAGTGATGTTATGATTATGTTTGATTTTATCGCGTTCTGTTGAATTTGCCCTTTTTTGCACTAAGCTAGTGTGACATATGTCACAATTTGCACTCAACGAGTGCGCACCAGTGCACACTAGTTCTGCCAATTGAATTCGCCATTAAATTCAAAAATTGTCATTGATCTTGAAAGCCCCTGACAACACCTTATCGTCATCCTCTTAAAGGTTAAAGGTAGATAAAGACTTGTTAGTATAGAAAAAACTAATGGCGTATTCGATTGGTTGCACTCAGTTGCACTGGTGCGCACCAGTGCATAGCAGCGTGTTCTATTGGTTGTTTCGTTGTGTTCTATTACATTTTATTATTGTAGTTTATAAAACATTTTAAACATCATCAAGCCTTAAACACACTTACAAGTGATGTTATGATTATGTTTGATTTCATCGCGTTCTGTTGAATTTGCCTTTTTTTGCACTAAGCTAGTGTGACATATGTCACATTTTGCACTCAACGAGTGCGCACCAGTGCACACTAGTTTTCCCAATCGAATTCGCCATAAATTTGAAATTCACTTACAGACATTGGCCCCAATGAATAAGAATTTAGCAATTGCTTTTTCTTGCAATATCAAAGAAAATGCTTGAAAACTAATGAATAAAAATTGAAGTAATTGTTGTTGTTCTGAGGAATTGCTTAAAAGTGCAGCAATTGCTTCTAGTCAAATAATTTTCTTAAAAAATAGAAGCAATTGAAGGGTGGAGTGCAAGAAGTACCTAAGTAGCATTTTTATAAAATCTGCCTAATTGCGAATTTATCATGCTATCAAACATGATAAACCGAGATATCGCGATTAGGCAGATTTTATAAAAATGCTACTTAGGTACTTCTTGCACTCCACCCTTCAATTGCTTGCATGTACTTAAAATGAGATGAATAAACCAAGGAATTGCTATTGCTAGTGTGGCAATTGCTTTCGTATTTGTAACTTAGGTCGACCCCTGCATCATTTGCTTGTACACAGTACCGTCAACTGTTCCTCAGTGGTATACACGTGAGCTCCTATTTATTAGATTTTTTTGAATTATGGCCGAATTCATGAATGTGCGTAAACGAAAAATATATAATGTACGTAAAAATTGTAGAGACGATGATTTCAGAAAACTATATCGGTTTGATCGGGAAAACGTTGAGTGGTTAGCAAATTGTTTTTTAACTGACAGTGATGAAACGCGAAGTGCTGCATTATCACCTATAAATCAGATGAAAATCTTTTTGGGACAGCTTTCAGATCTCGGCTTTCAAAATTTTGTAACTGAGGAACTCGGTGTCCATCAGAGTACTGTCAGCAAGACGTTTACTTTCGTAAAGCATGCTGTTTTGGAAAAAGTTAACGTTTTCATTAGTTTTCAGAGAAGTGCTGAAGATTTTGTGGAAGCAAAATTGCTGTGGTCAGAGAGATACCGTTTTCCAACTGCCATCAGTTCAATAGATTGCACACATGGTAGAATACCAAAATTTCAAGAATTTGGAGATGAATGTATAATTCGAAAAGGATACCCCAGCATTAACGTACAGGCAACATGTAATGCAAAAGAAATTTTTACAAGTGTGGACTGTCAACGGCCAGGTTCTGTACACGATAGTAGAATTTTCAAAAGTTCTAATATACAGGGTGTCCGGAAATAACGTTCGTATACTGAAGGGGGTAATTCTACAGCTAAAAATATGAAGAAAAGTTCATATGAACAAGTGTCCGGAAATGCTTCCCAAACGAGCTACAGCTCTTTGAAGTTGATACTCATGGTGTGGTTTTTTTTAATTATTTCACTTATCCTACAGAGTAGGATGTTGAATTTTGGAGCATCCCCTATTATTTACATAAGAAATATGATGATGGTAACTAAAATGATCTACGACGAACAGGTTCTGGTACCGAGGCTGAGGAGCGCATTTAAAGTCCTCTATTTTTTTTGGTTGATAATTTTTTGAAAATCTGATCTCAAAAATGGAATGCTTAGACAAAAATACAAAAAAAAGTTACTAACATACGATGTCCTACCATGCACCCATTTCGAGAAATTCAGCGATTATGCAGTAGTGCACAAGATTTTATGTTCAGAAAATCTCTAAATATCGTAGTAGGTTTGCGCCATATTATTTGACAATTAGTATGTGTCACTCCTTAATAAAGAATAATGATAAAAACCTAATTTTAGAAGCAAAAACAAGTACATAGCTAAACAGGAAAAGATTTATTTAAGCAGAAACACAGAAACTGTACTCGTTTTTGGTTTATAAAATTAAGTATTTATCATTATTTTTTATTAAGGAGTGACACATACTAATTGTCAAATAATATGGCGCGAACCTACTACGATATTTAGAGATTTTTTAACATAAAATGTTATGTCACTACCGCATAATCATTAAATTTCTCGAAATGGGTGAATGGTAGGACATCGTATGTTAGTAACTTTTTTTTGTATTTTTGTCTAAACATTCCAATTTCGAGATCAGATTTTCAAAAAATTAACAACCAAAAAAAATATGGGACTTTAAATGCGCTCCTCAGCCTCGGTACCAAAACCTGTTCATCGTAGATCATTTTGGTTGCCATCATCATAGTTCTTATGTAAATAATAGGGGATGTTCCAAAATTCAACATCCTACTCTGTAGGATAAGTGAAATAATTTAAAAAAACCACACCATGAGTATCAACTTCAAAGAACTGTAGCTGCTTTGGGAAGCATTTCCGGACACATGTTCATATGAACTTTTCTTCATATTTTTAGCTGTAGAATTACCCCCTTCAGTATACGAACGTTATTTCCGGACACCCTGTATACAGCATTCTTAAAAACACTACAGAAGAATGTGTATTATTAGGAGACGATGGCTACTCGATATCGCCTTGGATTATGATTCCCTGAAGAAATTCTGCAACCCAACAGCAGCAAAATTATAATAAAATTTTCTGTCGAGAACGTGTCGTTATTGAATGTTGTTTCGGACAATTAAAAGCAAGATTTTCTGTGCTTCAATATATATATAAAATTAGGGGTGCATTAGAAAGGATACCATCGACGATTATATCCTGCGTTGTGCTTCACAACATCGCAATTGTTGTAGTAAGCAATTGCTGTAGAGATGTAGAGGACGCAGCATTTACTTAAAAATATTATTCGTGTGCAGATCTAGCTATTGCTTTTACTAGTAGCTTTTGCTTGTGAAGCAATTGCTTAAAGCAAATGCTAAAATTTTATTCCTTAGGGCCATTGTTCTAGCTTAATACCTAGCTTAATACCCTTGTTATATTGGAAAATATCAAGCCAATTTTGTTACCATACTTTCAAGATGTCGCAAGACTGCTTTTCAACAAGATAACACTGAAGCACGCTCAGTACACACAGTTTATAGATTTATATTCCATTCAACACCTATAACAAGTTAGTTTGAAAGTTTGCCACACTTGTCATTAACGCTTTTTGGGCTTTGATTATGGAATTTGAACGAAAAGTATTCCAAATACAACTTCTTTTATCCAAAGAATGCATCTCCTTACAAAATTTTACTTTAAATTACAACTACTACAGTTTATTTCTTTGTTGCCTTTAACTATCTTAGTAATAATAGCGTATTTACGACAATTATGAGAAATGATAGAGATATGATAGTTTGTTTCAGAGAATCTAAAGAAAATGCAGAAGTTGCATTTACTTAAACGATATCCAGAGAGAAGACAACGTTTTAAATAATTTTTCACAAAGTTTATTATTAAAAAAATCTAATTTGTTAGAAACCAAAATCTAGAACAAACTAAATTAGTGGTATTTTTAAGAGATTATAACTTATTTACTGATTAACAGTTAAAGCTTTAGTTATACAATGAAATTCCCCTTCGTGGACACCCTTCTTAAACGGACACCTCTCTTGGACGGACAGTTTCCCATGAAACCGTCCAACTTTCATATCGCCGTTCCGGAACAACATCGACGTAACTGCAATTTTTTGACAAAATGAGTTAAGGCCATCAATGTATCCAAAAAATAGCGATTTTAATTATTTTTGCATTTCCTGCAAAATTTTTTATTTTGCAGTTGTGTCGATATTCTTCCGGAACGGCGATATAATTTGCATTGCGTTAACTCCCTTTTGAACGAACATTTTCTTGAACGGACGGGGACACTAGAAGATGTTCTCTTAAGCAGACAATTGCACCAATTACTGTTTCCCTTCACTAAGAGATTTTCCCTTTAAACGGTGTTTTACCAACTTCAATATTTGCAAGATACAAGCGCAACTTATATCGTGCCTTTCTGCTTAGCTTGAATGAGGGACTTCCCCGAGTAAACCGAAACTTACATGTTTTCATTTTTTCGGTACATACAAGGTTTAATACTACTTTGACGTCTATGTAAAAAGAGATACCCGGATGTATTGCACCTTGCAAAAATGGCTTGGGCCCAAGTAACCAAAGAAACTGTTAAAAATTGCTCCCTAAAGCAGGATTTAAGCACGACAATATGCAAAGTGAAGACCAGCTAAATGAGGTTTTTACATCTGACTCAGAAAACTACTTAATGTAGTTACAGATATTCTCAAATATAAGAATTTATTAAAATTGACTGGTAATAAAAACTTTGATTTCTTTAAACTGGATGGAAATTTGTATATTGAAAACCCAGGTTCAGGACAAGGAATTGAAAATCAAACAGTGCAAAAATCTGAAGATTTTAACGTCGATGAAGTTCAGTACTAACAGCGAATATCAAAAATTATGGTGATAGAGTTTTTGAAGCTTCTTTCCAAATTAAAAATACGATTTTTGGACTTCAGTTTAAAGAAAAAGAGGAGACAACTAACCCTAAATTAAAAATTACTATGGGAATGTTTTCATAAAATCAAACATTTTCTAATTTTCTAATAAGAAAAAATCTATCAAGACTTTTCAAAAATGCACTTTTTCTATAAACATTTATATATCTGAAACTGTAATAGATATCAATATGCGGTTTTGAGCATTCAATTTCATATAAAAACCGAGTATTAATCACGAGCATATATTATTTATTCTCTATCTCTTATAAGTGAAGTAGTTTCCTTTTAAAAGTGTCTAATTTAATCCAATTCGTACAAGAATCTCTTCTAAACGTTGAAATTTTTTTTATCAAATTAGATTATTTAATTTAATGAAATAACGTTGAAAAGAAATTTCAAAATTTACCCTTTCCGTTTGTGTAGCAGCATTAGATGTCTCAACACAAACCGTTGAAGCGGGGGCTGAATTCGAGGTGTAATTTTGCGCCACCAACTCTTGTAACTGTTTAACCACTTTTTCCCGATCTTCCACCTGACCTTGAAGGAACAACACCTGCCGTTTTAAATCCTCCAATTCTAATTTATAATTCGGTGGATCCTCCAATTGTTGCTGTTGTTGATCGGGAAAAAGACCGTTTCTTTGTATCTCAAACGGATTTTGCATCTCTGACTGTTCGTACATACAAAAAGAAAAAAAAATTGTAAATATATAAATCATCTTAATTTACCAAAAAAAATCTCTTTTATAAATTCATATCCATTTTACAATTGATATTTACCTCCTGTAAAACCCTCTTCAACTTCAACAACATAGTCTTCATCCCCAAAACTTCTTGAACCATCGCATTATGACTCGATCTGTCAACTTTAATAGAATCATCCGATTCATAATTCGTGGGAGAATCTTCAATCGCCATCCTCTGCGTTTGAAACCTTAAGGGACTTTCCGCAACCGCAGACCTCGCCCTCGAACCGTTTCCCGAACGCGTCTCTATAGATCTCGAAGACCTCGAAGAATCGGGAGTTCCTCCACGAGACCTCAACAATCTTGAAGCACTTCTATCCGTGCTACAACAAACACAAAATAAATAAATAAAAAAAATTTAGAGAAAATGACCAATTTTTTTGAGGTTAGAAATGTCAAATTTTTTTAAAACTTCAAAATTTGTAGAGGTTTAGAAAAAAATTCCTAACTGAAAATTTTTATTATCTAACATCTAGATTTTTATTTATTATTTGAAAATATACATTTTAATCTGTCTTTAGTATAATTTTTTTTCTTAATTTCCATGAATAAAGTCTGGGGGATTTTTTAAAGTTGACCAAAAATTTTGAGGTTAAAAAAATTTTTCAATCTTTTTGAATTTTTTTTTAAATTCTTTCGTAATATTTAGGAAAAATCTGACTTTTTTAGTTCAAAATAGAATGTTTTAAGTTTAATTTAAAACAAAAATCCTTTCTTAATCTTAATAAATAAAGTCTGAGTGATTTTTTAAAATTGGTCTAATTTTTTTCTAAAAGTTAGGTTAGAAACGTCAAAAATTTTTACAAACTTTAAAAATTTTTTTAATTTTTTTCGTAATATTTAGGAAAAATCTGACTTTTTTAGTTCAAAATAGAATGTTTTAAGTTTCATTTAAAACAAAAATCACTTCTTAATCTTAATAAATAAAGTCTGGGGGATTTTTTAAAGTTGGTCTAATTTTTTCTAAAAGTTAGGTTAGAAATGTCAAAAATTTTTACAAACTTTAAAATTTTTTTTAATTTTTTTGATGATAATTAGGAAAAATCTGACTTTTTTAGTTCAAAATGAAATGTTTTAAGTTTAATTTAAAACAAAAATCATTTCTTAATCTTAATAAATAAAGTCTGGGTGATTTTTTAAAGTTGGTCTAATTTTTTCTAAAGGTTAGGTTAGAAACGTCAAAAATTTTTACAAATTTTAAACTTTTTTTTAATTTTTTTGGTAATAATTAGGAAAAATCTGAATTTTTTAGTTCAAAGTAGAATGTTTTAAGTTTCATTTAAAACAAAAATCATTTCTTAATCTTAATAAATAAAGTCTGGGTGATTTTTTAAAGTTGGTCTAATTTTTTCTAAAAGTTAGGTTAGAACCGTCAAAAATTTTTACAAACTTTAAAATTTTTTTTAATTTTTTTGGTAATAATTAGGAAAAATCTGACTTTTTTAGTTCAAAATAGAATGTTTTAAGTTTAATTTAAAACAAAAATCATTTCTTAATCTTAATAAATAAAGTTTGGGAGATTTTTTAAAGTTGGTCTAATTTTTTCTAAAAGTTAGGTTAGAAACGTCAAAAATTTTTACAAACTTTAAATTTTTTTTTTATTTTTTTGGTAATAATTAGGAAAAATCTGACTTTTTTAGTTCAAAGTAGAATGTTTTAAGTTTAATTTAAAACAAAAATCATTTCTTAATCTTAATAAATAAAGTCTGGGTGATTTTTTAAAGTTGGTCTAATTTTTTCTAAAAGTTAGGTTAGAAACGTCAAAAATTTTTACAAACTTTAAAATTTTTTTTAATTCTTTTGATAATAATTAGGAAAAATCTGACTTTTTTAGTTCAAAGTAGAATGTTTTAAGTTTCATTTGAAACAAAAGTCATTTCTTAATCTTAATAAATAAAGTCTGGGTGATTTTTTAAAATTGGTCTAATTTTTTTCTAAAAGTTAGGTTAGAAATGTCAAAAATTTTTACAAACTTTGAAAATTTGTTTAATTTTTTTGGTAATAATTAGGAAAAATCTGACTTTTTTAGTTCAAAATAGAATGTTTTAAGTTTAATTTAAAACAAAAATCATTTCTTAATCTTAATAAATAAAGTCTGGGTGATTTTTTAAAGTTGGTCTAATTTTTTCTAAAAGTTAGGTTAGAAATGTCAAAAATTTTTACAAACTTTGAAAATTTGTTTAATTTTTTTGGTAATAATTAGGAAAAATCTGACTTTTTTAGTTCAAAATAGAATGTTTTAAGTTTAATTTAAAACAAAAATCATTTCTTAATCTTAATAAATAAAGTCTGGGTGATTTTTTAAAGTTGGTCTAATTTTTTCTAAAAGTTAGGTTAGAAACGTCAAAAATTTTTACAAACTTTGAAAAATTTTTTAATTTTTTTGATAAATATTAGGAAAAATCTAATTTTTTTAGTTCAAAATGAAATGTTTTAAGTTTAATTTAAAACAAAAATCATTTCTTAATCTTAATAAATAAAGTCTGGGTGATTTTTTAAAGTTGGTCTAATTTTTTCTAAAAGTTAGGTTAGAAATGTCAAAAATTTTTACAAACTTTGAAAATTTTTTTAATTTTTTTCGTAATATTTAGGAAAAATCTGACTTTTTTAGTTCAAAATAGAATGTTTTAAGTTTCGTTTAAAACAAAAATCATTTCTTAATCTTAATAAATAAAGTCTGGGTGATTTTTTAAAGTTGGTTTAATTTTTTTCTAAAAGTTAGGTTAGAAATGTCAAAAATTTTTACAAACTTTAAAAATTTTTTTAATTTTTTTCGTAATATTTAGGAAAAATCTGACTTTTTTAGTTCAAAATAGAATGTTTTAAGTTTCATTTAAAACAAAAATCACTTCTTAATCTTAATAAATAAAGTCTGGGGGATTTTTTAAAGTTGGTCAATTTTTTAAAATTGGTCCATTTTTTTTTAGAGGTTAGAAATGAACAAAATTACATACAATAAATCAATAAAAATTTTACGATAAGATAAGAATATAAAATCGATATTTTTTAAATAAGTATTTTGTTATACTAAATACATATTCTATTATATTTAAAAAAAATAGTGATTATACTTATTAATACTGTCCGTTTTGGAGTAGTTCATCGGCTTCGCTTTATCCGATTTCTCTTTCATTGTTCGCGGAGAGGACGCGCAGGTGAGATCATCGGGAGTCAGGTGGTCGGTGGGGAAAACGCGCGTTGGAAAACGTGCACTCGTGTTCGTGGGGGGAAAACGATAAACGAGATAATAAACGTAGAGATAGCCCGAGTCTCCGAGCACCCGCGCGTTGAAACGAAAATCGCGTCGACGGAGAACGTCGACGCAAAACTGGATCAACCGACTCACCTGATCTGGTTACAAAGGTATGACGACACGGTTGGCAACATTCACCCGACTCCCACCTTTTTCTGTACTTTTTCAAGCCGGACATCGCTCGCTTTTACTTATTTTCTCGAGTGTGTGTTTAAAATTTTCGGTCAACTTTAAAAAATCCCCAAGACTTTATTTATGAAAATTAAGAAAAAAGATTTATACTAAAGACAGATTAAAATGTCTATTTTTCATTAAAAAAGTCAGATTTCTTCCAATGTTTACCAAAAAATTAAAAAAAAATTTTAAAGACATTGAAAAATTTTTGACGTTTCTAACCTAACTTTTAGAAAAAATTAGACCAACTTTAAAAAATCACTCAGACTTTATTTATTAAGATTAAGAAATGATTTTTGTTTTAAATGAAACTTAAAACATTCTATTGTGAACTAAAAAAGTCAGATTTTTCCTAATTATTACCAAAAAAATTAAAAAAATTTTCAAAGTTTGTAAAAATTTTTGACATTTCTAACCTAACTTTTAGAAAAAATTAGACCAACTTTAAAAAATCACCCAGACTTTATTTATTAAGATTAAGAAATGATTTTTGTTTTAAATTAAACTGAAAACATTCTATTTTGAACTAAAAAAGTCAGATTTTTCCTAATTATTACCAAAAATATTAAAAAAAAATTTAAAGTTTGTAAAAATTTTTGACATTTCTAACCTAACTTTTAGAGAAAATCAGACCAACTTTAAAAAATCACCCAGACTTTATTTATTAAGATTAAAAAATGATTTTTGTTTCAAATGAAACTTAAAACATTCTATTTTGAACTAAAAAAGTCAGATTTTTCCTAAATATTACGAAAAAAATTAAAAAAAAATTAAAATTTGTAAATATTTTTGACGTTTCTAACCTAACTTTTAGAAAAAATTAGACCAACTTTAAAAAATCACCCAGATTTTATTTATTAAGATTAAGAAATGATTTTTGTTTTAAATGAAACTTAAAACATTCTATTTTGAACTAAAAAAGTCAGATTTTTCCTAATTATTACCAAAAAAATTAAAAAAATTTTCAAAGTTTGTAAAAATTTTTGACATTTCTAACCTAACTTTTAGAAAAAATTAGACCAACTTTAAAAAATCACTCAGACTTTATTTATTAAGATTAAGAAATGATTTTTGTTTTAAACGAAACTTAAAACATTCTATTTTGAACTAAAAAAGTCAGATTTTTCCTTATTATTACCAAAAAAAATTAAAAAAAATTTTAAAGTTTGTAAAAATTTTTGACATTTCTAACCTAACTTTTAGAAAAAAATAGACCAACTTTAAAAAATCACCCAGACTTTATTTATTAAGATTAAGAAATGATTTTTGTTTTAAATGAAACTTAAAACATTCTATTTTGAACTAAAAAAGTCAGATTTTTCCTAAATATTACGAAAAAAATTAAAAAAATTTTCAAAGTTTGTAAAATTTTTTGTCATTTCTAACCTAACTTTTAGAAAAAATTAGACCAACTTTAAAAAATCACCCAGGCTTTATTTATGAAAATTAAGGAAAATTAATTTAAATGAGAATAGATTAAGATGTCTATTTTTCATTAAAAAAGTCAGATTTATTCCAACATTCACAAAAAAAATTTTAAAAAATTTTCAAAGACATCGAAAAATGTTCTTAACCTCAAACTTTTTAGTCAACTTTAATCTAAAATAATTCAAAAACTAAAAAAAATAGACAAAACTTTTTCAAATAAAACTTGTAAATAAATTGATTGTAAACACTTTTTGTAAAAAATTTTTTTTATATTTTTAATATTAATTGAGTTATAACCTAAAATGTCATTTTTACATCAAACGTCAATTTCTTAAATTTAAAATAATTCAAAATCTAAGCTAGATAGGAAAAAATTTTTCAAATAAAACTTGTAAATAATTTAATTGTGAACATTTTTTATTATAAATGATTTTTTAAATTTTTTTATATTAATCAAGTTATAACCTAAAGTAAATTTTCAAACTTAACCTCAAATAATTCAAAAACTAAAAAAAATAGAATAAAATTTTTCAAATAAAACTTGTAGATAAATTAATTGTGAATACTTTTTGTTAAAAAGATTTTTTTCTATTTTTAATATTAATTGAGTTATAACCTAAAATGTCATTTTTACATCAAACGTCAATTTCTTATATTTAAAATAATTCAAAATCTAAGCTAGATAGGAAAAAATTTTTCACATAAAACTTGTAAATAATTTAATTGTGAACATTTTTTATTATAAATGATTTTTTGAAATTTTTCATTTTAATCAAGTTATAACCTAAAATGTCAAATTTTCAAACTTAACCTCAAATAATTCAAACAGTAAGGTAAATAGAAAAAACTATTTCAAATAAAATTTATGTACTTTTTAATTATAAACATTTTTTATTAAATTTTTTTTTCAATTTTTGATATAAAAAAAGTTATAAGTCAAAAACCAATTATAACCTAAAAAAATTTTTGTCAACTTTAAAAAATCCCCCAGACTTTATTTATGAAAATTAAAGCAAAATAATTTACATAGGAATAGATTAAAATATCTATTTTTCATTAAAAAAGTCAGATTTATTCCAACATTCACCAAAAAATTTAAAAAAATTCTCAGACATCGAAAAATTTTATAACCTCAAAAATTTTTAGTCAACTTTAATCTAAAATAATTCAAAAACTAAAAAAAAATAGACAAAACTTTTTCAAATAAAACTTGTAGATAAATTAATTGTGAATACTTTTTGTTAAAAAGATTTTTTTATATTTTTAATATTAATCGAGTTATAACCTAAAAATATCATTTTTACGTCAAACGTCAATTTCTTAAATTTAAAATAATTCAAAATCTAAGCTAGATAGGAAAAAATTTTTCAAATAAAACTTGTAAACAGTTTAATTGTAAACATTTTTTATTATAAATGATTTTTTGAAATTTTTTATATTAATCGAGTTATAACCTAAAATAAATTTTCAAACTTAACCTCAAATAATTCAAAAACTAAAAAAAATAGAAAAAACTTTTTCAAATAAAACTTATAGATAAATTAATTGTAAACACTTTTTGTAAAAAATTTTTTTTATATTTTTAATATTAATTGAGTTATAACCTAAAATGTCACTTTTACATCAAACGTCAATTTCTTAAATTTAAAATAATTCAAAATCTAAACTAAATAGGAAAAAAAATTTCAAATGAAACTTGTAAATAATTTAATTGTGAATATTTTTTATTATAAATGATTTTTTGAAATTTTTCATATTAATCAGGTTATAACCTAAAATAAATTTTCAAACTTAACCTCAAATAATTCAAAAAGTACGGCAAATAAAAAAAAATTTTTCAAATAAAATTTATGTACTTTTTAATTATAAACATTTTTTATTAAAAAAATGTTTTTCAATTTTTAATATTAAAAAAGTTATAAGTCGAAAATCAATTATAACCTAAAAAAATTTTTGGTCAACTTTAAAAAATCCCCCAGACTTTATTTATGGAAATTAAGGAAAATTAATTTAAATGAGAATAAATTAAAATATCTATTTTTCACTAAAAAAGTCAGATTTCTTCCAATGTATACCAAAAAATTTAAAAAAATTCCCAAAAACATTGAAAAATTTTAACCTCAAAATTTTCGATCAACTTTAAAAAATCCCCCAGACTTTATTTATGGAAATTAAGGAAAATTATTTTAAATGAGGATAGATTAAAATATCTATTTTTCATTAAAAAAGTCAGATTTATTCCAACATTCACCATAAAATTAAAAAAAAAAAAAATTAAGCACATCGAAGAATTTCAACCAAATCTAACCTTCAAAATTTTTGAAACACTTACATTTTCTCTCCTGAGGGAAAAACTAAAAATCGTGAAAAATTTCTCTTTGGTAAAAATAAAGATTAACCTTTAATCTAAATTCTCAACAAATTTCAAATCTCATTAATAATTAGTTTTTGAGATATGAATTTTTGAAAATGATTGTTTTTTTAACCAAAAAAAAATTTTCTTTTTCCAACTTTGAAAATTTTTTAAAATTTTTTGACAACACTTGGAATAAAACAATTTTTTTAATTAAAACTAGAATGTTTTAAGTTTAATATAGAAAAAAAATTACATCAAAATCTTTAAAATTCAATTTTTTATGAATTTTTTATGAATTTTTTAAAAATGGATTTTTTTAATGAACAAAAATTTTTAACCTAAAAATTTTTTTTACCAACTTTGCAAATTTTTTTAATTTTTTTGATAAAATTTAAAATAAAACGATCTTTCTTAATTAAAACTAGAATGTTTTAAGTTTCATTTAGGAAAAAAATCAAATCAAAATTAAAAAAAATTAAATCTCTACGATTTTTTAAAATTGTTCAAAATTTTCATCACCAAATTTAACGATTTTAGCAAATTTTAGATAAAATTTTACAATTTTAATCTAAATAAAGTTATATTTCAATGAAATTTGAATACTTTTATCCAAATTTGGTGAAATTTCAAACGAAATTCGATAACTTAAGGAAATTTTAGATGAAATTAGACGAAATTCAATCATTTTAGGCAATTTCATACAAAATTAGGCGAAATTTTAGAAGAAATTTCACAATCTTAAGAAATTTTAGATGAAATTTCACAATTTTAATCTAAATAAAGTTATTTTTCAATGAAATTCGACAATTTTAGACGAAATTTAGTGAAATTTTAAACGAGTTTGGACGAATTTTGAAAATTTTGGTCGAAATTTTACAATTTCAAGCTAAATTAAGTTATCTTTCAATGAAATTCGAAAAAGTTTAAATGAAATTAAACGAAATTCAACAATTTTAGATAATGTTATACCAAATTTCGTGAAATTTTGGAAAAAAAACGACGATTTTAAAAAATTTTAGATGAAATTGTACAATTTTAAGATAAATAAAGGTTTTTTTAATGAATTTCGACAATTTTAAACGAAATTTCATGAAATTGTAAACGAAATTCGAAGATTTTAAGAAGTTTGACATAAAATTTCACAATTTTTAGCTAAATTAAGTTATTTTTCAATGAAATTTAACAAATTTTAGCGACATTTTGCGAAATTTTAGATGAAATTTGACGAATTTTGAAAATTTTGGTTTAAATTTCACAATTTGTAAAATTAAGTTTTATTTGAATGAAATTCAAAAAAATTTTGATGAAATTTCGTGAAATTTTAAATAAAATTCGATAACTTTAGAAAATTTCAGGAGAAATTCAACGATTTTAAATGAAATCTCACAATTTTAAGACAAATAAAGTTATTTTTCAATGAAACTCGACAATTTTAGACGAAATTTAGTGAAATTTCAAACGAAATTGGACGAATTTTGAAAATTTTGGTTTAGATTTCACAATTTCTAAAATTAAGTTATTTTTTAATGAAATTCGAAAAAAATTTGATGAAATTAAACGAAAATCCACAATTTTGTACCAAATTTCGTGAAATTTTGGAAAAAATCCATGATTTTAAAAAATTTTAAGTGAAATATTACAATTTTAGACTAAATTAAGTCACTTTTTAACAATTTTAATCTAAATTAAATTACATTAACTTTAATTCTTAAATAATTTTCCATTTTTTCATCTTTTTTTAGGTTATAAAAAATTTTAGTCAACTTTGTGAATTTTTTAAATTTTTTTGATAACATTTGGAATAAAACGGTCTTTTTTAAATAAAACTAGAATCTTTTAGGTTTCACTTAGAAAAAAAATCAGATCAAAATATTAAAAATCCGATTTTTTATGAATTTTTTAAAAAATGGATTTTTTTAATGAACAAAAATTTTTAACCTAAAAAATTTTTTCACCAACTTTGAAAATATTTTAAATTTTTTTGGTAAATCTTAGAACAAAACTGTCTTTTTTAATTAAAAGTAGAATGTTTTTAGTTTCATTTAGAAAAAAAATCAGATCAAAATATTAAAAATCCGATTTTTTATGAATTTTTTTAAAATGGATTTTTTTAATGAACAATAATTTTTAACCTAAAAAATTTTTTTATCAACTTTGAAATTTTTTTTAATTTTTTTGACAACATTTAGAATAAAACAGTCTTTTTTATATAAAACTAAAATGTTTTTAGTTTCATTTAGAAAAGAAATCAGGTCAAAATATTAAAAATCCGATTTTTTATGATTTTTTTTTTAAATTGATTTTTTTAATAAATAAAAATTTTTAACCTAAAAAATTTTTTTACCAACTTTGAAATTTTTTTAAATTTTTTGGTAAAATTTGGAACAAAACGATTTTTTAAATATAAAACTACAATGTTTTAAGTTTCATTTAGAAAAAAAATCGAATCAAAATATTAAAAATCCGATTTTTTATAAATATTTTAAAAATAGATTTTTTTAACGATAAAAAATTTTTAACCTAAAAATATTTTTTTACCAACTTTGAAAATTTTTTTAATTTTTTTGGTAAAATTTAGAAGAAAGTGGTCTTTTTTAATTAAAACTAGAATGTTTTTAGTTTCATTTAGAAAAAAAATCAGATCAAAATCTATAAAATTCGATTTTTTATGAATTTTTTAAAAATGTCTTTAACGATCAAAAATTTTTAACCTAAAAAATTTTTGTACCAACTTTGAAAAATTTTAAATTTTTTTGGTAAAATTTAGAATAAAACGGTCTTTTTAAATTAAAACTAAAATGTTTTTAGTTTCATTTAGGAAAAAAATCAGGTCAAAATATTAAAAATCCGATTTTTTATGAATTTTTTTTTAAAATGGATTTTTTGAATAAATAAAAATTTTTAACCTAAAAGTTTTTTTACCCAAATTTGAACATTTTTTTTATTTTTTGGTAAAACTTAGAACAAAATAGTCTTTTTTATTTAAAAATACAATGTTTTATCTTTCATTTAAATCAAAAATCAAGTCTCTATCTTCATAAATAAAGTCGGGGCGATTTTTTAAAATTGATTAAATTTTTTTTAGGTTAGTTAACTGTCAAAAATTTTTCACCAACTTTAAAAATTTTTCTAATTTTTTTAGTAAAATTTAGAACAAAACGACCTTTTTCAATTAAAACTAGAATATTTTTAGTTTCATTTAGAAAAAAGTTAGGTTAAAATATTAAAAATCCGATTTTTTATAAATATTTTAAAAATAGATTTTTTTAACGATAAAAAATTTTTAACCTAAAAAAATTTTTTACCAACTTTGAAAATTTTTTTAATTTTTTTGGTAAAATTTAGAACAAAACGGTCTTTTTAGATTAAAACTAGAATGTTTTTAGTTTCATTTAGAAAAAAAATCAAATCAAAATATTAAAAATCCGATTTTTTATGAATTTTTTTAAAATGATTGATTTTTTTAACGAACAAAAATGTTTAACCTAAAAAATTTTTAACCTAAAAAAAATTTTTTTATGATTATAAAACAACCTCAAATAAAATTATATGAAATTTTTTAAAAATAAGTAAGTATATAGATTTTAAAATATTAAAAGTATATATTTTTTGTAACTTACTGTTTCCCAATTTGTCTATCTAATTGCCCCATAATCAACGGCCAATCTCTTCCTTCGCATTTATCCAGGAGAAGTCCACCGGTTTTTACCTCAGATCTACATAAAATAAAATAAAGTAAATATATGTTAAATATATTTATTTGAACTATATTAAAATTAATTTTAGTTTACTAGAAATAAATTAAAATAAACTAAAATTAAAAATCCATTACTAGTAAAGACATGGTTTGAAATGACATTTAATATAACCTATAAAACACCTATTTAATGTCATTTTAAACGAAACGTCAAAAGTGACAGAAGACGAAATTAGATATAACCTCAAAATCTCAAAACACTCTCTAAAAAGCCTTAAAATAGTCTTTTTGGTGTTTTAAACGTTAAAATTAGTTATAAATAAAACTAAAAATAAAATTAAAAATAAAATTAAAAATAAAATTAAATAATAATAAAATTAAAAAATAAGTTTTTTATGTACCTATTTTCAGAAATCGTTTCATGATGATCGTAATCCAACATTAAGTCATCGGAAGCTATACTTTCACACGTCGATAAGGTCTCAACGGAATCACTCCTCGATAAAAACTTCTTTTTTTCTAAATTCTTCAAAAAGGAATGTCTCAAATCCTTCCGTTTAATCTTCGGAGTCGACTCGATCAAAGTATCATTCTCCGAAGCACCTTTATTATCATCGAAAACCAAAGCCGGTTGATCGGCAATCTCATCATCAATTAAAAAATCCTTCCCATCGGATAACGAGAGTGAATCGGAAATATTTGTGGGTGTTCCCGGACTCGGAGGATTACTTTTCTCCGAACAAACATCTTTAGATGACGACAACCTATCTTTACATTTAAACTCATCGGATTCAGAAAAAGATAAAAGGATATCCGTCGGTGAGGTTTCATTTTGAAGTAATTTTGTGGAATTATTTGCTAAAATTGTAAATTTAGGGTCTTCGAAAAAAGTATGGTCTTTTGATAATCGGAAAGTTATAGTTTCAGCTATTTTGGTTCTTACTTCTTCGCTTGAACTTAAAGTACAATCGGCCATAGCTTCCCCGGCTGAGATTGATTCACCGGATAACCATTGATCGGAATCTGGGTTTATACCGGTTTTTAAAAACCTTCCGATGGGGCTAAAAGTCTTTTCTAGTTTTCTTTCGTACTCTTGAGCTCGTTTTTTAACTGAATTATTAACTAAATTATTACCCAAATTATTAATACTATCAAACGAAGTCTTTAATTTAGGTAATTCTAAATCTCTTTCAATCGAGTCATCTAAATTTTCAATATTTTCAATATTCCCAATATTTCCAACATTCCCAACATTTCCAACATTCCGAACATTTCCAACATCTCTAACATCAAACGTATGATCTTTTAAAACAACCTCTAAAGTTCTCTGCTTCCGAACAACTTCCTCGCTGGTTGTCGGAGACTTCGAATCATTTTCTTGACTACTAACCCCGGAATCTTCATCTTTTACATCCTCCTCAAAAGTAGATTTTTCCTTTTGATTTTTTTTAGCCGTAGTATTAATCATAGTTTTAACAGCTTTCGTTTCAACAACTCTCACCGGAAATTGAGGTCTCGGTAAACTACTACTTTGCAGGGTAAACTTAGTCGGTTGTTTATTCACTTTTAAACTCGGTTTCGATTTACAATTAGATTCATTTTTATTATTATTCTCGACGTGGAAAGTTACTTTCGGTTTAATCACTAAATCTAAATTATTATTTTCGATTTTATTATTATATTGGGTTTGGTTCGGTGGGAAGTTCGGTTTAATGTCTCCGATTTTATTTAAACGGTTTTGATTCGGTTGCCGGAAACCGAACCGACTGACTCTCGTCGAGTGAGGTTCTTTCCTCGGGGGGACTAGTTTTGGTGTGCTTCTTCCACTCGGAGGGATTGAACTTGAGTCGTCGTTTCCATTTTTATCAACTGTGGAATCGTTAGCTGCTAATCTCCTAGCTGCCGCTGGATTTCCTTGGTAGGTATTTGATGATGGTTTCTTACGAAAGCCAAAAGACATAGCCACTCCTTTCGTTAGGTTGTTTGGTTTTTTTTGGGTTTGTTTTTCATCGCTTGGACTCTAAAATAAATAAAAAAATATATTAAAAATGATATAACCTTAAAAATATTTGATTTGACATTTCTAACCTAAAAAAATATTTGACATTTCTAACCTCAAAAAATTTTACCAACCTTAAAAATTTTGCCAACCTTAAAAATTTAACCAACCTTAAAAATTTGACATTTCTAAAAAAATTAAAAAAAATTTAAAAAAACTTTAAAAAATCACCCAGACTTTATTTATTAAGATTAAGAAATGATTTTTGTTTTAAACGAAACTTAAAACATTCTATTTTGAACTAAAAAAGTCAGATTTTTCCTAATTATTACCATAAAAAATTAAAAACATTTTTAAAGTTTGTAAAAATTTTTGACGTTTCTAACCTAACTTTTAGAAAAAATTAGACCAATCTTAAAAAATCGCCCAGACTTTATTTATTAAGATTAAGAAATGATTTTTGTTTTAAATTAAACTTAAAACATTCTATTTTGAACTAAAAAAGTCAGATTTTTCCTAATTATTACCAAAAAAATTAAAAAAAAATTTCAAAGTTTGTAAAAATTTTTGACGTTTCTAACCTAACTTTTAGAAAAAATTAGACCAACTTTAAAAAATCGCCCAGACTTTATTTATTAAGATTAAGAAATGATTTTTGTTTTGAATGAAACTTAAAACATTCTATTTTGAACTAAAAAAGTCAGATTTTTCCTAATTATTACCAAAACAATTAAAAAAAATTTCAAAGTTTGTAAAAATTTTTTACGCTTTTAACCTAACTTTTAGAAAAAAATTAGACCAATTTTAAAAAATCACCCAGACTTTATTTATTAAGATTAAGAAATGATTTTTGTTTTAAACGAAACTTAAAACATTCTATTTTGAACTAAAAAAGTCAGATTTTTCCTAATTATTACCAAAAAAATTAAAAAAAATTTTAAAGTTTGTAAAAATTTTTGACGTTTCTAACCTAACTTTTAGAAAAAATTAGACCAATTTTAAAAAATCGCCCAGACTTTATTTATTAAGATTAAGAAATGATTTTTGTTTTAAATTAAACTTAAAACATTCTATTTTGAACTAAAAAAGTCAGATTTTTCCTAATTATTACCAAAAAAATTAAAAATTTTTTTAAAGTTTGTAAAAATTTTTGACGTTTCTAACCTAACTTTTAGAAAAAAATTAGACCAATTTTAAAAAATCACTCAGACTTTATTTATTAAGATTAAGAAATGATTTTTGTTTTGAATGAAACTTAAAACATTCTATTTTGAACTAAAAAAGTCAGATTTTTCCTAATTATTACCAAAAAAATTGAAAAAAATTTTCAAAGTTTGTAAAAATTTTTGACGTTTCTAACCTAACTTTTAGAAAAAATTAGACCAATTTTAAAAAATCACCCAGACTTTATTTATTAAGATTAAGAAATGATTTTTGTTTTAAATGAAACTTAAAACATTCTATTTTGAACTAAAAAAGTCAGATTTTTCCTAATTATTACCAAAAAAATTAAAAAAATTTTTAAAGTTTGTAAAAATTTTTGACGTTTCTAACCTAACTTTTAGAAAAAATTAGACCAACTTTAAAAAATCACTCAGACTTTATTTATTAAGATTAAGAAATGATTTTTGTTTTAAATTAAACTTAAAACATTCTATTTTGAACTAAAAAAGTCAGATTTTTCCTAATTATTACCAAAAAAATTAAAAAAATTTTTAAAGTTTGTAAAAATTTTTGACGTTTCTAACCTAACTTTTAGAAAAAATTAGACCAATTTTAAAAAATCGCCCAGACTTTATTTATTAAGATTAAGAAATGATTTTTGTTTTAAACGAAACTTAAAACATTCTATTTTGAACTAAAAAAGTCAGATTTTTCCTAATTATTAGTAAAAAAATTTAAAAAATTTTCAAAGTTTGTAAAAATTTTTGACGTTTCTAACCTAACTTTTAGAAAAAATTAAACTAATTTTAAAAAATCGCCCAGACTTTATTTATTAAGATTAAGAAATGATTTTTGTTTTAAATTAAACTTAAAACATTCTATTTTGAACTAAAAAAGTCAGATTTTTCCTAATTATTACCAAAAAAATTAAAAAAATTTTCAAAGTTTGTAAAAATTTTTGACGTTTCTAACCTAACTTTTAGAAAAAATTAGACCAATTTTAAAAAATCGCCCAGACTTTCTTTATTAAGATTAAGAAATGATTTTTGTTTTAAATTAAACTTAAAACATTCTATTTTGAACTAAAAAAGTCAGATTTTTCCTAATTATTACCAAAAAAATTAAAAAAATTTTCAAAGTTTGTAAAAATTTTTGACGTTTCTAATCTAACTTTTAGAAAAAAATTAGACCAATTTTAAAAAATCACTCAGACTTTATTTATTAAGATTAAGAAGTGATTTTTGTTTTAAACGAAACTTAAAACATTCTATTTTGAACTAAAAAAGTCAGATTTTTCCTAATTATTAGTAAAAAAATTAAAAAGATTTTCAAAGTTTGTAAAAATTTTTGACGTTTCTAATCTAACTTTTAGAAAAAAATTAGACCAATTTTAAAAAATCACTCAGACTTTATTTATTAAGATTAAGAAGTGATTTTTGTTTTAAACGAAACTTAAAACATTCTATTTTGAACTAAAAAAGTCAGATTTTTCCTAATTATTAGTAAAAAAATTAAAAAAATTTTCAAAGTTTGTAAAAATTTTTGACGTTCCTAACCTAACTTTTAGAAAAAATTAGACCAACTTTAAAAAATCACTCAGACTTTATTTATTAAGATTAAGAAATGATTTTTGTTTTAAATTAAACTTAAAACATTCTATTTTGAACTAAAAAAGTCAAATTTTTCTTAATTATTACCAAGAAAATTTAAAAAATTTTTAAAGTTTGTAAAAATTTTTGACGTTTCTAACCTAACTTTTAGAAAAAATTAGACCAACTTTAAAAAATCACTCAGACTTTATTTATTAAGATTAAGAAATGATTCTTGTTTTGAATGAAACTTAAAACATTCTATTTTGAACTAAAAAAGTCAGATTTTTCCTAATTATTACTAAAAAAATTAAAAAAAATTTTAAAGTTTGTAAAAATTTTTAACGTTTCTAACCTAACTTTTAGAAAAAAATTAGACCAATTTTAAAAAATCACTCAGACTTTATTTATTAAGATTAAGAAATGATTTTTGTTTTAAATTAAACTTAAAACATTCTATTTTGAACTAAAAAAGTCAGATTTTTCCTAATTATTACCAAAAAAATTAAAAAAATTTTCAAAGTTTGTAAAAATTTTTGACGTTTCTAACCTAACTTTTAGAAAAAATTAGACCAATTTTAAAAAATCGCCCAGACTTTATTTATTAAGATTAAGAAATGATTTTTGTTTTAAATTAAACTTAAAACATTCTATTTTGAACTAAAAAAGTCAGATTTTTCTTAATTATTACCAAAAAAATTTAAAAAATTTTTAAAGTTTGTAAAAATTTTTGACGTTTCTAACCTAACTTTTAGAAAAAATTAGACCAACTTTGAAAAATCACTCAGACTTTATTTATTAAGATTAAGAAATGATTTTTGTTTTAAATTAAACTTAAAACATTCTATTTTGAACTAAAAAAGTCAGATTTTTCCTAATTATTACCAAAAAAATTAAAAAAATTTTCAAAGTTTGTAAAAATTTTTGACGTTTTTAAACTTTTAGAAAAAAATTAGACCAACTTTAAAAAATCACTCAGACTTTATTTATTAAGATTAAGAAATGATTTTTGTTTTAAATTAAACTTAAAACATTCTATTTTGAACTAAAAAAGTCAGATTTTTCCTAATTATTATCAAAAAAATTTAAAAAATTTTCAAAGTTTGTAAAAATTTTTGACGTTTCTAACCTAACTTTTAGAAAAAATTAGACCAATTTTAAAAAATCGCCCAGACTTTATTTATTAACATTAAGAAATGATTTTTGTTTTAAATTAAACTTAAAACATTCTATTTTGAACTAAAAAAGTCAGATTTTTCCTAATTATTACCAAAAGAATTAAAAAAATTTTTAAAGTTTGTAAAAATTTTTGACGTTTCTAACCTAACTTTTAGAAAAAATTAGACCAATTTTAAAAAATCGCCCAGACTTTATTTATTAAGATTAAGAAATGATTTTTGTTTTAAATTAAACTTAAAACATTCTATTTTGAACTAAAAAAGTCAGATTTTTCCTAATTACTACCAAAAAAATTTAAAAAATTTTTAAAGTTTGTAAAAATTTTTGACGTTTCTAACCTAACTTTTAGAAAAAATTAGACCAATTTTAAAAAATCACTCAGACTTTATTTATTAAGATTAAGAAATGATTTTTGTTTTGAATTAAACTTAAAACATTCTATTTTGAACTAAAAAAGTCAGATTTTTCCTAATTATTAGTAAAAAAATTAAAAAAATTTTCAAAGTTTGTAAAAATTTTTGACGTTTCTAACCACACTTTTAGAAAAAAATAGACCAATTTTTAAAAATCGCCCAGACTTTATTTATTAAGATTAAGAAATGATTTTTGTTTTAAATTAAACTCAAAACATTCTACTTTGAACTAAAAAAGTCAGATTTTTCTTAATTATTACCAAAAAATTAAAAAAAATTTTAAAGTTTGTAAAAATTTTTGACATTTCTAACTTAACTTTTAGAAAAAATTAGACCAATTTTAAAAAATCACCCAGACTTTATTTATTAAGATTAAGAAATGATTTTTATTTTAAATTAAACTTAAAACATTCTATTTTGAACTAAAAAAGTCAGATTTTTCCTAATTATTACCAAAAAAATTTAAAAAATTTTCAAAGTTTGTAAAAATTTTTGACGTTTCTAACCTAACTTTTAGAAAAAATTAGACCAATTTTAAAAAATCACCCAGACTTTATTTATTAAGATTAAGAAATGATTTTTGTTTTAAACGAAACTTAAAACATTCTATTTTGAACTAAAAAAGTCAGATTTTTCCTAATTATTACCAAAAAAATTAAAAAAATTTTTAAAGTTTGTAAAAATTTTTGACGTTTCTAACCTAACTTTTAGAAAAAATTAGACCAATTTTAAAAAATCACTCAGACTTTATTTATTAAGATTAAGAAATGATTTTTGTTTTAAATTTAACTTAAAACATTCTATTTTGAACTAAAAAAGTCAGATTTTTCCTAATTATTACCAAAAAAATTTAAAAAATTTTTAAAGTTTGAAAAAATTTTTGACGTTTCTAACCTAACTTTTAGAAAAAAATTAGACCAACTTTAAAAAATCGCCCAGACTTTCTTTATTAAGATTAAGAAATGATTTTTGTTTTAAATTAAACTTAAAACATTCTATTTTGAACTAAAAAAGTCAGATTTTTCCTAATTATTACCAAAAAAATTAAAAAAAAATTTAAAGTTTGTAAAAATTTTTGACGTTTCTAACCTAACTTTTAGAAAAAATTAGACCAACTTTAAAAAATCACTCAGACTTTATTTATTAAGATTAAGAAATGATTTTTGTTTTGAATGAAACTTAAAACATTCTATTTTGAACTAAAAAAGTCAGATTTTTCCTAATTATTACAAAAAAATTTAAAAAATTTTCAAAGTTTGTAAAAATTTTTGACGTTTCTAACCTAACTTTTAGAAAAAATTAGACCAACTTTAAAAAATCCCCCAGACTTTATTTATGAAAATTAAAGCAAAATAATTTACATAGGAATAGATTAAAATATCTATTTTTCATTAAAAAAGTCAGATTTATTCCAACATTCACCAAAAAATTAAAAAAAATTTTTTAAAACATTGAAAAATTTTAACCTCAAAATTTTCGGTCAACTTTAAAAAATCCCCCAGACTTTATTTATGAAAATTAAGGAAAATTATTTAAAATGAGGATAAATTAAAATATCTATTTTTCATTAAAAAAGTCAGATTTATTCCAACATTCACCAAAAAATTAAAAAAAAAAATTTTCAAATACATCGAAAAATTTTCTTAACAATTAAACAACTTACTTATGGTTTATCAAGCGTAAAACTTAAAGACGAGTAACGAATTGTGTGTATGTGTGTATCTTCCACTTACTTAGATAGGTCAATGTAAAACTATAAACCGGGAGAAGACTCCACTCTACCTCGTTTGACCTATTTATAACCGAATCGCATTAAAAATAGTAACAACTTTGAAGGTAGAAGGAACGAAACGGAACACAACGCGACGTAAATCGACTAAAATTATGACGTGGCTACTTAACTATGTGCTCAAAAAGAACCGAAATCGACTCACTTTAAAGACATTAATAAATTTTATTTATTTACATACCATTTAAGAAGCAAACAACCTTTCGGATAACCGCTAACTACAACGCAATCGCTAACACATTAAACAATCAAATTACGAGATACGAAGGTTATAACTTTATAAGCTTTCGGTAAGTTATTACAGTTGACTCACAATCGTGTATTGAATCGATTCTGAACGAATCAAGTGTAGAAAACATTCTACAAGGTGTTAAATTTCAGATTGAGATAAAAATAAATAAATTATCCGGCAAAAAGTACAATAATTTTTATCCTTTAGGTTATTTATTTTAACTTTATTTAAAAAAAAGGGGAAAAAAGTAATTTTAGAATAATAATTTTTTGATAGATGGTTAGGAAATTAAATTTCCTTTAATTTGAGTACAAACATGGCATATCTAACTTAAATATCAACAAAGATATGAAAATTTTTGACTTTTATAACATAACCTTATAAACTTATTTGAATTTGTCACTAGAGATCGTTAGGAAATTAAATTTCCTTTAATTTGAGTACAAACACGACATATCTATGATCAAAAATAAAGATGTTATCGAAATTTTTAATTTTAATGACAACTGGAAGTCGGCCATTTTGAATTTTTTTAAACTAACCTAACTTTTGTATTTTTTATCCGAATATAGTCGTGTTTGGTATCAAATTAAAGCATTTTTAATAAGCTTTACGATTTTTTAATAAAAATTTCAAATTTTTCCAAAAAAAATGTCGAAATTTTCAAAAAAATGTCAAATTTTTTTGATTTTTTATCCAAATATAGTTATGTTTGGTATCAAAATAAAGGATTTTTAATAAACTTTAAAAATTTTTAATAAAAATTTCAAATTTTTCAAAAAAAATTTCAAAATCTTTAAAAATAATGTCAAATTTTTCTAAGTAATATCAAAATTTTCAAAAAAAATATGAAAAACTTTAAAAAATTTCTTAAAAAAGACAAAAATGCTAAAAATTTATAAAAAAATGTTAAAAATTTTCAAAGATGAAATATCAAAAATAATTTTAGAACGAAATTTTTATTAAAAATCGACGGAAAATTAAGTTTCCTTTAATTTGAGTACAAACACGATATATCTACGATTAAAAATAAAAAAGTTATCGAAATTTTTAGTTTTAATGACAACCGGAAGTCGGCCATCTTGAATTTTTTAAGTTAACCTAACTTTTTTGTTTTTTATCCGAATATGGTCGTGTTTGGTATCAAAATAAAGGACTTTTAATAGGGTTTCAGAATTTTTAATAAAAATTTCAAATTTTTCAAAAAAATGTCAAAATTTTTTAAAAAATATCAAAATTTTCAAAAAATATCAAAATTTTCAAAAAATATCAAAATTTTAGAAAAATATCACAATTTTAGAAAAAATATCAAAAACTTTAAAAAATTTCTTAAAAAAGGCAAAAATGTTAAAAATTTATAAAAAGAAGTGAAAAAATTCCAAAAAAGAAATGTGAAAAATAATTTTAGAATGAAATTTTTATTAAAAATCGTTAGAAAATTAAATTTCCTTCAATTTGAGTACAAACACGACATATCTAACTTTAATAGATCGAAAATTATCGAAATTTTTAATTTTAATGGAAACCGGAAGTCGGCCATTTTGAAAATTTTTAAACTAACCTAACTTTTTGGTTTTTTATTTGAATATAGTCGTGTTTGGTATCAAATTAAAAGATTTTTAATAAGCTTTAAGAATTTTTATTCGAAAAAAAATTGACAATCGGCCATCTTGAAAATTCTTAAATTTTAACCTAACTTTTTTGTTTTTAATCGAAGTATAGTCGTGTTTGGTATCAAATTAAAGGATTTTTAATAAACTTTAAGAATTTTTAAGAAAAATTTCAAATTAAAAAAATAATGTCAAAATTTTCAAAATATATCAAAATTTAAAAAAAATGTCAAAATTTAAAAAAATAATAGCAAATTCTTCAAAGTAATTTTTAATAAAAATTTTAAATCTTTCAAAAAAATGTCAAAATTTTCAAAAAAATGTCAAACTTTTCAAAAATATGTCAAGATTTTCAAAAGAAATATCAAAATTTTAAAAAGTAATGTCAAAATTTTTAAAGTAATATCAAAATTTTCGAAGAAATATCAAAAACTTTAAGAAATTTCTTAAAAAAGACAAAAAATGTTAAAAATTCTTAAAAAAAATTAAAAATTTTCAAAAATGAAATGTCAAAAATAATTTTAGAACAAAATTTGTTATTAAATATCGATGGAAAATCAAAAACCCTTTAATTTGAGTACAAACACGACCTATCTTACTTTAATAGATCGAAATTTATCGAAATTTTTAATTTTGATGACAACCGGAAGTCGGCCATCTTGAATTTTTTTAAACTAACCTAACTTTTTGGTCTTTTATCCGAATATAGTCGTGTTTGGTATCAAATTAAAGGATTTTTAATAAACTTTAAGAATTTTTAATAAGAATTTCAAATTCTTCAAAAAGAATATAAAAATTTTCAAAGAAAATGTCAAAATTTAAAAAAATGTCAAATTTTTGAAAGTAATATCAAAATTTTCCAAAAAATGTCAAAAACTTTAAGAAATTTCTTAAAAAAGACAAAAATGTTAAAAATTTATAAAAAAAAAGTTAAAAATTTCCAAAGATGAAATGTCAAGAATAATTTTAGAACGAAATTTTTATTACAAATCGATAAGAAATTAAATTTCTTTTAATTTGAGTACAAACATGACCTATCTAACTTTAATAGAACAAAAGTTATCGAAATTTTTAATTTTAATGACGACCGGAAGTCGGCCATTTTGAATTTTTTAAAACTAACCTAACTGTTTTATTTTTTATCCGAATATAGTCGTGTTTGGTATCAAATTAAAGGGTTTTTAATAAACTTTAAGAAAATTTAAGAATTCTTAACCTAAAGAAAATTGACAGTCGGCCATCTTGAAAATTCTTAAATTTTAACCTAACTTTTTTGTTTTTAATCGAAATATAGTCGTGTTTGATATCAAATGAAAGCGTTTTTAATATTTTTTAAGAATATTTAAGAATTTTGATAATTTTTTAATTTTTTATTTTTAAAACGTTAAAAATTTAAATTGAACAAAAAAAATTTCAATTGAAAAATTGATAATTTTTAACAAATTTTGTTGAGTTTTATTAATTTTGTTGAGTTGAGTTAATTGAATAATTTGTTATTGAAATGAATTCAATTTTAGTTTAGTTTTGATATAAAAAAAATAGGTTAGTTAAGAAGCGGTCAATCGAAATCGTACTCGGGAAATGTTATGAAATCAAATTTAAGGCTGATTATCTAGAAGTAAGTGATTTCTAATAGGAAGATTTAAAATAGATGTTTTTCAATATATTTTTTTTAATTAACATATTGAAGTTTTAAGCAAAAAAAAAAAAAATGATTCATTTGATGTTTAGAAATGTGAAAATGTATCCAATTTCGATTGAATGTTATGTCATTAAAAAAGATTATTTTTATTTATTTTTCCTTTTTTTTAAAAAAAAAATATTATTTTTTTTTTATTTTGTTTTTTAGTTTTATTTTTTAGTTTTATTTTTAGTTTTATTTTTAGTTTTAGTTTTAATATTAAATAGAAAAATAAAATTAATACCTGAAGATCTGGTGGACATTCGTCCATCAGCAAATTGTCCATTGCTGATGAGCGCCGAAACAATTTCTTTAACCACTTCACCTTTAGACCGTTTTTAAATCCACCCTTCGAGAAAATCAAACGAAAAAACCGAACCACCACTAATTAATTTTTTTTTTCCTTTTAACCCTCTTGTATCCTCTTGTAGAATAATAAACTTTATTTCACTTCTTTTTTTTTACTTGAAATAATAACTTCAATTTTTACATGAGATGGTTTTTTTATAAAACCGATCGGTCAGATTGAACGCGGATGATTCATAACGCTCGTACGCTTACTATGCAAAGGGGAGGGACAATGCTGCGAAAGAGGGTTTTTGCGATCAATGTCACGATTGATTTTCGGGGGTGAAGCCGTCGCGACGCCATGCGCCGTGCAATCGGACGGGGTTTTAAGCGCGCGCAGATCGATACCATTACGAAAAAGTTGCTTTTTTTTATTAATAATAATAATAATAATAAAAATAATTTTTTAACTATTTACTTACTTAACCCTTGGAGGTTATTTGTCTAGGAATTTGGACATTATTCTTTGCTAAGTCTTGATATCATGGATAAGCATCTGGAGACAACTAATCTTATGTTAGAAGTACTGAAACTCGACTAATATCATGTGTTGAGATAAAAAGACTTTTAAGGGTTAAAGTGTATTTTACGAAAAGTTTGTAGAAACTTATTGTTTACATTTTTTTTGTCTTGATACTATTAAGTTTTTACACTTATATGTTAATTCAATGGATAATTGATAAAAACATAGTTCAAATCTCTACACTCCACATCACAAGACAGACAGACAGATAGAAGATTAAACGATATCGATTTTATGTAAATGAGTCGGAAATAAGCCGAGTTCAAACTTTAAACAAGATATTATGGCGTAAAAATTAGATGGGGTATTTTATAATTTATAAGGATTAAAAATGATCTCTAAATGTATCAAAGCATACTAACAAGGGAAGTATTAAAAGGGTCACTCGCCGATTTTGATGAAATTCGGTACAATTGTAGAATGGGTTAAAATAAGGTTGACTTATTTGTTTATACGTGAGGTAAAAGCCTTTGGCGTAAGTTATAAAGGTTGAAAGTTGATGGTCGAAAACACATTTTCTTTTATAATTTGAAAACTAAAAGCGATATGACACTGTAAAATAATTACTCTAAACACACAAAGAATATATTATGATAGTACCTTTCCAATGGTGTGCCACTTGATACCATAACTATTGTTGGGGGTGAATGTGGGGGTGAAAATTTTCTCGCAATTTACCTCCAAGATGTTGAGAAATATTTACAAAACTAGGTATAGCGAAAATCTAGGGATAATTAAGGTTTATGTGTTTCTTGTTTTCATCGAAAAACTTCAACAGGGGTAATTATATGGTTGAAAATATTTGGCGTATGTTCACTATTACAATCTTACTACATACGTTGTGATTCGTTTCTTTTACGTTTTTAGTTTTCGAGTTATAAGAGAAAATGTGACTCTCAACTTTTAATTCTTATAACATACTCTAGAGGCTTTTACCGTAAATATAAAAAATTGGTCAAACTTATTTTGACACATTCCACAATCCACAATTGTACCAAATTTCCCAAAATCGGTGAGTGACACTTCTGATAGTATCCTTGTGAGTCGTATACTTCTTAGAAGACCAACTCTTCCAATGTTCACTCCATCTCACAATTAGTGTTATTTCATACTTCCGGGAATATGATAAAATCTCTCCAATGGCCAAAGCATCCTAGCCATATGATTCATTACCTTATTATGTTTCAAAGCCGAATGTTCCTTTAGTCCCGGTACAGACGGGGTGCTTTTGAACGCGCGTTTTGGTATACAGGGTGTCCCACCGAGTTGGACTGGTTGAAATATCTCGGAAACTACAAATCCAATGACTTTGAAAAATTTAAATACATAGATTTAGTACATACTAACTACATTTTGAAAACATTTTCAATCATCCGTGACTTCCGGTTATATTAAAAGGGGTTAAGGAATTATTTTATTTGAACGTAATAGTTATTTTTCGTTAGGTTGGTTAATTTAAAAATTATTTTGTTTGAAACATTTTTTCCTATCACTTTTAGTTTCAGAGAAAAAAAATATTTTTTTTAATTTTTACGTTTGATTGAGGTGAAAAAATAAGCTATAACTCGCAATCCAAGATAGCTACGCCCATAAATTGATGCTATTTTGTCATGGCTAACCTATTTTTTTACCCCAATCAAATGTAAATAATTATGAAAAATAAATTTTTTTCTCTGAAATTACAAACGATAGAGAAAAATGTTTCAAGTAAAATTATCTTTAAATTAACCAATCTAACGAAAAATAAATATTGCGTTCGAAAATAATAATTCCTTAACCACTTCCGGTATAGGAAGTCATGGATGACTAAAAATTTTTTTCCAAATATAGTTTACAATGTACTAAAGCTGTGTATAAAATTTCAAAGTCTTCTTATTTGTAGTTTCCGAGATATTTCGACCAGTCCAACTCAGTGGGACACCCTGTATATACATTTTAATAGGAGAGTACAGATTCAAGAGTATTAAACGTCCGACAAACGTGTGATTCGAGATTTTTGTTACAGCGTACGTTTTATGACATCTAACGCTCACTTATGTATGTACCGGGTGGCCAACTAAGAATGATCACCGGCCATATCTCAATGAAATTAAATTAATTGTTAATAAATTTTCTAGAAATACACATAGTTTGTATTTAATATCGTATCCTAAAAAAAGTTTTTGTTATATTTCAATGTTCGTAAATAAAATGAAATTAATTTATCAATTGACTAGAAGGAATAATAAAATTTTCTTTTACACGGATTTCAATTTATTATTATATTCAGTTGATAATTTTTTGACTATTAAATGCATCAGAGACACTATAAGGTTTACAACAATAATTTCATTTATTTTTGATTTCTCGGTACTTAACCTATATTAAGCATTTTGGACCGTCGTAGATGTCAAATAAATTTAAATTTGCCGCAAAAATTTTGCCCCAAAATGGAGGACGATTGCGGTACTTTATCCATCTAGGGACTTTAAGATTACCTTGATACACTAGAGCAATGGCTCTTCCCTCAGTTGAAAAAAAAATGAGCCAGAGAACTTCATTTTCCAGCAAGATGGTGCGCCACCTTACTGGCATAACGAAGTACACGATTGCCTGAACGTCACTGTACCCGAGCGCTGGATAGGGCGCAAAGGCCCAAATGACAGGGCTTGCTATGCATGGCCTCCACGATCTCCTGACCAAACGCCATGCGATTTTTACATTTTGGGCTTCATCAAGGATCATGTGTATGTACGTGCCTCCGCTACCAGCTGACCTCCCTGAATTAAAAAACCGGATATAGCCGGGAAGAACTCAGCTATAGACTTGATGTGTGCCGTGTGACAAATGGATGTCACATTCAACATTTATAACGTTCGTGGTAAAACTGTTTGAGTTGCTCTTTAATTTGACATATAATTTATAACTGTAAGTTTAATGTAACAAATATTATAAAGAGTTAAAACCCCTACATTCATTTATAAACACCCTGTATATGAATGTATGTGTCTTAATGCCAAACTGAGGAGTCAGTCATTATTCATGAAAATTCATCATCATGAAAGTCGTTCATGGGATGAGACATCATCAACACATTCAATCACATACTAAATTGTGTCTCAAAATTTCTAACTTTGTTCTAGCTTCAACAGACAAAAATTGTTAGTTAAAAACTTTCTATTACAATTACACAATGAAAACGAAAAAACATATCTATTCCCTCTTTACTTTTGGAAGCATTTGCAGCGTAAATCTCTACTAGTATCGTTCTATTATTGCAAATATCATTTGTATATTTGAAATTGATTATTATTACCGATATGAGTGATAAGGAATTCCAGAAATCTGTCTATATAACCTTCGGACTCGGCATTAAACGAAAAAAAATTTCTAAGACCAATTATTAACTTAACCATTAACTTTCTACCAATAGAGGCCACTGTTTTTTTTTATTCCAGTAAATTGCTATACTTACATTAATAGCAAAATTTAGAATTTTTAAAATCAAAAACGTATCCCTTAATACTTCAATTCTACTAACACATCTATATATCTATGCATATTCTCAAATTCGACTATATTAATAAACATTTAAAGACAGTTTTTATAGAAAGAAAACAAGTAAAAGTGCTAAAATGAGATAAAAAATTGATTATAAAATTAAATTTTTTCCACCGTGTTTGTAGTTTAGATTTGTTGAAGTATTAAGTAGTAACATTTGTTAAAATATTGAACAAAAATTCGTATTTAGTTATGGCAAAATTTAAAATTCGGGGATTTTTATTTTTGTTTGAAAATTTAAAAAAACTATCCTAATTTTTTACCAACTTTAACTTTAAATTCAAAAAGAATTTATTAATTAAAAAAAAAACTCTTTAACCCTCAAGTCTTTTTATTTTGACAGATGATATTAGTTCAGAGTACACTTTTTTTTAATAGTTTTAAAAAAAGTTGTCTACAATTATGAGGTTTATAGTTGAAAATATTATAAAAGTTTGTTATTAAAATATTCAAAATTATTGTAAATTTCGTCTATTTTCAAAATAACAAGTCCATTAATTCATGATTAAGGTAAAATATCAGTAAATTAAAATTAAGTGAAATTTATAATTTTGACATTAACTGTCAAATTGACGTTTGATAAACAGGACCGTACTTAAGTTAAGAAGACACTTTATTTAATGTAAAATTGTGAAATTTTCTCTAAAATTTCTTAAAATCATCGAATTTCATCTAAAATTTCGTCCAATTTCGTATAGAATTGTTAACATTTTTTGAATTTCGTCTAATTTCATCTAAAATTATCGATTTTCATTTAAAAAATCACCTAATTCAGTCTAAAATGGAAAAATTTCATCTAAAATTTCCTAAAATCATCGAATTCCGTCTAAAATTTCATCCAATTTCGAATAAAATTGTTAAATTTTCTTTAATTTCGTCTAATTTCGTTCAAAATTATCAACTTTTATTAAGAAAATAACTTAATTTAGTTTAAAATTATGAAATTTCTTCTAAAATTTTCTAAAATCGTCGAATTTCGTATAAAATTTCGTCCAATTTCGAATAAAATTATTAAAATTTTTTGAATTGCGTCTAATTTCATCTAAAATTATCGATTTTCATTTAACAAATCACCTAATTCAGTCTAAAATTGAAAAATTTCCTCTAAAATTTTTTAAAATCATCGAATTTCATCTAAAATTTCATTCAATTTCGAATAAAATCGTTAAAATTTTTTGAATTTCGTCTAATTTCATCTAAAATTATCAATTTTTATTAAAAAAATCACTTAATTTAGTCTAAAATTGAAAAATGTTCTCTAAAATTGTCGAATTTCGTCTAAAATTTCATCCAATTTCGTATAAACTTATTAAATTTTTTTTAATTTCGTCTAATTTCATCTGAAATTATCGATTTTCATTAAAAAAAAAACACTTAATTTAATCTAGAATTGTGAATTTTTTTCTAAAATTTTCTAAAATCATCGAATTTCATCTAAATTTTTCAAATTTCATTAAAAAAATAACTTACTATAGCTTAAAAATGTGAAATTTCATCTAAAATTTTGTCAAAATCGTCGAATTTCGTCTAAAATTTCACCAAATTTCGTATAAAATTGTCTAAAATTACTAAATTCCGTCAAATTTCATTAAAAAATAACTTAATTTAGCTTAAAATTGTGAAATTTTATCTAAAGTTTTTTAAAATTGTCGAATTTCGCCTAAAATTTCACCAAATTTCGTATAAAATTGTCTAAAATTACTAAATTCCGTCAAATTTCATCTAAAATTTTCAAATTTCATTAAAAAAATAACTTAATTTAGCTTAGAAATGTGAAATTTCATTTAAAATTTTTTAAAATTGTTGAATTTTGTCAAATTTCATCTAAAATTTTCCAATTTCATTAAAAAAATAACTTAACTTAGCTTAAAATTGTGAAACTTCATCTAAAATTTTCTAAAATTATCGAATTTCGTCTAAAATTTCACCAAATTTCGTATAAAATTGTCTAAAATTACCAAATTTCGTCAAATTTCATTTAAAATTTTCAAATTTCATTAAAAAAAATAACTTAATTTAGCTTAAGATTGTGAAATTTAGTCTAAAATTATCAAATTTCATTAAAAAAATAACTTAATTTAGCTTAAAATAGTTAAATTTCGTCTAAAATTTTCTAAAATTCTCAAATTTCGACCAAAAGTTCACCAAATTTCGTATAAAATTGTCTAAAATTACTAAATTTCGTCAAATTTCGTCTAAAATTATCCAATTTCATTAAAAAATAACTTAATTTAGTCTAAAATTGAAAAACTTTGTGTAAAATTTTCTAAATCGTCAAATTTCATCTAAAATTTCGTCCAATTTCGAATAAAATTATTAAAATTTTTTAAATGTCGTCTAATTTCATTTAAAATTGTCGATTTTCTTTAAAAAATCACTTAATTTATTCTAAAATTATGAATTTTTTTCTAAAATCGTTAAATTTCATCTAAAATTTTATCCAATTTCGTCTAAAATTAAAAAAGAACTGACTGATTTTAAGAAGTATTTTAGGAAAAGTTTTAAGAAATCTATTGTATCTTACAATGTGTTATTGTCTGCGTGGGATTTTACCGGACTTATAAAGAACTTCCGGTCGCTTGTTTTAATTTAATTGAAACGACCCATTAATCATTACTTAATAAAGCCAACTCGCGCTCGGTAAATGTTAAGCTTACACCTTGAAAACAACAAAAATAATTTAACACTTACGTTCGATCTCACCAACACAGCTTCATCTCCACTTTCAGAAACCGTTCTAGCAAAACTTTGAGAGTTTGAGTAAGGTCCAAGAGATCTTCTCGATATACATTGACCCATAACTAAACATAATTAACAAAATAAAATAAACAAATAAATTAAAATAAATAAACAAACAATAAAAATAAAACCACAAAAAGAAGAGACAACTCAAAAAAAAAATAATGAATGGATTATTACGTAAAATTTCAAACGAAACATTAACCGTATTTCTTTTCAATTTATTCTTTTTTATATTCCAAAGAATACAAAAGAATAAAAAAAAATTATGAACGTAATCCGTTACGTATTGTATCCTACTAAAACTAGGATAAATCTTGATGCTTGATGAGTACCTTACAATTAGTTAACGTTAAATTCACCTTTCACCACTTACTTACTTTAACAAACCTCAAAAACCCACTTTAAATAAATAATTCCAATCAAAATCTATTTTTAAATAAATAAATAATTACACATCACGATAACAACTTTTATCGCTTTCCACTCATTTAATTTTTTTTATATTTCAGATAACAAACAGATTTGTTAATGAGCGCAATACGTAATAATAACTTACCTTAAAAGTTGAATGTCAACTCATTAGAATCACATTCAAAGTCTAGAATATTAAAATATAATAACACGTAATATCGCGTTGGGAATCGCCAGTTTAGACACTTGTTAGCACCGTTCGCGAGGAACTCGGACTTGTAGTCGCGTAACAAATTTGAATACATATACATACGTATAGTTACCATAACGGTGTCGGAGAATGGAGGTGAAAATATTTTCCAAGTCTCTCCTTCTAACTGGAAAACGTTTGCAAGCAAACAAAGTTGCATAATGCTTTGAAATATAAAAAGAAATAAATTTTATTTGAAAAATTTCTTTCTATCGAATTTAGTTTTTGAATTATTTGAGATTAAAGTTGAGTGAAAATTTTGAGGTTAAAAAAAATTTGAGGTTAAAAAAATTTTGATCGTTAGACATTTTTAAAAAATTCATAAAAAATCGAATTTTTAATATTTTGATTTAATTTTTTTTCTAAATGAAACTAAAAACATTCTAGTTTTAATTAAAAAAGACCGTTTTGTTCTAACTTTTACCAAAAAAATTAAAAAAATTTTCAAAGTTGGTAAAAAAATTTTTTAGGTTAAAAATTTTTAATCATTAAAGGCATTTTTAAAAAATTTATAAAAAATCGAATTTTATACATTTTGACCTGATTTTTTTTCTAAATGAAACTAAAAACATTCTAGTTTTAATCTAAAAAGACCGTTTTGTTCTAAGTGTTACCAAAAGAATTAAAAAAATTTTCAAAGTTGGTAAAAAAATTTTTTAGGTTAAAAATTTTTGTTCCTTAAATCATTTTTAAAATATTCATAAAAAATCGAATTTTTAATATTTTGATCTAATTTTTTTTCTAAATGAAACTAAAAACATTCTAGTTTTAATTAAAAAAGACCGTTTTGTTCTAAATTTTACCGAAAAAATTAAAAAAATTCTCAAAGTTGGTAAAAAAATCTTTTAGGTTAAAAATTTTTGTTCATTAAAAAAATCCATTTTTAAAAAATTCATAAAAAATCGAATTTTATAGATTTTGATCTAATTTTTTTTCTAAATGAAACTAAAAACATTCTAGTTTTAATTTAAAAAGACCGTTTTATTCTAAATGTTACCAAAAAATTAAAAAAAATTTTAAAGTTGGTAAAAAAATTTTTTAGGTTAAAAATTTTTGTTCCTTAAATCATTTTTAAAAAATTTATAAAAAAATCGAATTTTTAATATTTTGATCCGATTTTTTTTCTAAATGAAACTAAAAGCATTCTAGTTTTAATTAAAAAAGACCGTTTTATTCTAAGTTTTACCAAAAAAATTAAAAAAATTTTCAAAGTTGGTAAAAAAATTTTTTAGGTTAAAAATTTTTGTTCATTATAAAAATCCATTTTTAAAAAATTCATAAAAAATCGGATTTTTAATATTTTGATCTGATTTTTTTTCTAAATGAAACTAAAAGCATTCTAGTTTTAATTTAAAAAGACCGTTTTATTCTAAATTTTACCAAAAAAATTAAAAAAATTGTCAAAGTTGGCAAAAAAAAAAAAATTATCAAAATCAAAGTCGGAAACTTGTATTAAACTCGGTTAAAGAGCAACTAAACTCTTACGATTTAGACGAATGGTCTAAACACACAAAAAATAGGGATCCATCAACTTTAATTATTAAAACAATAAGATCTGTATATCAACCCGAATTAATTACCCAAGCTTGGTGTAAATTTTATGAATGTTTAAGCCAATACGAGTTGATATCAGAAAAAGTTAGGTTAGAAAACAAATTAAACACTTTACATCTTTGCGAAGCACCCGGAGCGTTTATATGCGCTTTAAATCATTACATAAAAACTTTTTACACAAATTTAGAAGTAAGTTAGTTATTAATTTATTAAATAAAGGGTTTAAAATAATTTAATTTTAGTGGAATTGGCTTGGAATGTCATTAAACCCAAATTACGAAGGTAATTCCCGGATGAATATGATCCCCGATGATCGTTTAATGCATCATACATTAAATAATTGGTTTTACGGAGATGATTTAACCGGGGATTTAACTAAATATTACAGTCATAGTTCGTTAATAAATAAATTAAAGGATAAAAATATACAATTAATCACCGCAGATGGTAGTATTGATTGTATGTCAAATCCGAGGGATCAAGAAAGCATCGTTGAGTATTTACACTATTGTGAAATAGTAACCACGTTAAAAATTTTATCCGACGGAGGAAATTTTATAATAAAAATGTTTACGATGTTCGAAACAAATACCATTTCAATGATGTACCTTTTAAATTGTTGTTTTAAACAAGTTTGTGTCTTTAAACCGGTTACTTCGAAAAGTGGAAACTCTGAAATTTATATAATTTGTTTAAATTATTTGAAATTAAGTGAAAATTTTTTGGAGAGGTTATCCGAACCGTATAAATTGGGAAAAATTACAAATTCCCTTTTTAAAAAAACAGATTTAAATGAAAATTTTATAAAACAATTATATTTTTGTACGGTTTATTTCACCGATCATCAAATAAAAACAATCAATGAGAATATTTTACATTTTAAGAAGAAAAAATCTCACCATTTTAATAAATTTTTAAAAAATAAGTTAAAAAAAAATTGTTGGGTTATTTCTAAATGAAAATAAAATAAATTTTATTAATTTTAATGAAAGAATTGTTAAAGATTTTAATTTAAATCAAGAAAAATACACCGATGAATTAAATATAAATTATAATCCGGATTTTTATATGAAATTAAACTTAAAAAGTGATTTTCCATCGATTTCAATAAAAACCGGTAAATTTATATCAGTTTTAAACTATTCGAAATACCACGGTATAAAAAATTATGATTATTATTTTATAAATAATTCAAATGAAACTTCATTATTTAATTTGGTTAAATTATCTGTAAATTTTAATGGAAATTTAGTTATTTCCCCAAGAAATTTTAATAAAATTTACGGTGTGAGTGAATTTCATAAAAATTTTTTTGAAATTTTAACCAAAGGTGTTAAAAATGGTAAGAATTTAATTATAATTGGGTTACTTTATTAACTAATTTTTCAGTTGGGTTGTTGTATTTAATTTCTATCGGTTTTAGTGAAATTTGGTTTATTAAAAATATTATCGTACTTGAAAATATTGAGATTGATTCTCCGATTGATTCGTCTCGGATTGATTTTGTAAAAACGAATTTAAATCGGCTTTCTGATTTGTATTTAAGTTTAAGTTTAGATAAAAAAAGTGATTTTGTGAAAGATATTTTACAAATTGTTGATGTGAAAGATATACATAGTGGGGTTTTTTATGATTGCGTGTGTCAGTATAATGTTAATGTTTTAAAGAATAAATTTTAAAATTTCATTGCATTACTTTTTTTTTTTTTTTTTCATAAACATTAAGAGGTTATATTTAAATAAATTTTCAATGAAAACTACTAACTTAACCTCTTTTTATGAGATCTGTCATTTTTGACGTTTAAAAGTCAGATTAAAGAAGCCATGTTTTTTCCTTCCTTAGCAACCCAAAGGTTGCTAAGAGAACTGACGTGAGGAAGCCATGTTTTTTCCCTTAGCAACCTCTTGGTTGCTAAGGGAAGTGAACTGAAATGAAATTAGGTAATAATTTTGACACTTTTCTAACTTAAGAAAATAGATTAACTTTAAAAATTCATCAAAAACTCATTTTTAAAGATTTTGATTTGATTTTTTTTCTAAATGAAACTAAAAACATTCTAGTTTTAATTTAAAAATACCGTTTTGTTCTAAATTTTACCAAAAAAATTTTAAAAATTTTCAAAGTTGGAAAAAAAATTTTTTAGGTTAAAAATTTTTGATCATTAAAGACATTTAAAAAAAAATCATAAAAAATCGAATTTTATACATTTTGACCTGATTTTTTTTCTAAATGAAACTAAAAACATTCTAGTTTTAATTAAAAAAGACCGTTTTGTTCTAAATTTTACCAAAAAGATTAAAAAAATTTTCAAAGTTGGTTAAAAAAATTTTTTAGGTTAAAAATTTTTGTCATTAAAAACATTTTTAAAAAATTCATAAAAAATCGAATTTTTAATATTTTAACCTGATTTTTTTTCTAAAAGAAACTTAATACATTCTAGTTTTAATTTAAAAATACCGTTTTGTTCTAAATTTTACCAAAAGAATTTAAAAAATTTTCAAAATTGGTAAAAAAATTTTTTAGGTTAAAATTTTTTAATCAATAAAGACATTTCTAAAAAAATTCATAAAAAATCGAATTTTTAATATTTTGATCTAATTTATTTTCTAAATGAAACTAAAAACATTCTAGTTTTAATTAAAAAAAAAACATTTTGTTCTAAATTTTACCAAAAAAATTAAAAAAATTTTTAAAGTTGGTAAAAAAATTTTTTAGGTTAAAAATTTTTGTTCATTAAAAAAATCCATTTTTGAAAAATTCATAAAAAATCGGATTTTTAATATTTTGACCTGATTTTTTTTCTAATTGAAACTAAAATCATTCTAGTTTTAATTTAAAAATACCGTTTTGTTCAAAATTTTACCAAAAAAATTAAAAAAATTTCCAAAGTTGGTGAAAAATTTTTGACATTAACTAACCTAAAAAAAAAAAAAATTAACCAACTTTAAAAAATCGCCCAGACTTTATTTATAAATATAGACACCTGATTTTTGATTTAAATGAAAGATAAAAGATTGTATTTTTAATTAAAAAAGACCGTTTTATTCTAAATTTTACCAAAAAAATTAAAAAAAAATTTCAAAGTTGACACAAATTTTTGACACTTTTAACTTAAAAAAAAACAAACTTTAAAAATTCGCCAAAAATCGATTTTTAAAGATTTTGTTTTGATTCTTTTTCTAAATGAATCTAAAAACATTCTAGTTTTAATTAAAAAAGACCGTTTTATTCTAAATGTTGTCAAAAAATTAAAAAAATTCACAAAGTTGACTAAAATTTTTTATAATCTAAAAAAAGATGAAAAAAATGGAAAATTATTTAAGAATTAAAGTTGATGTAACTTAATTTAGATTAAAATTGTTAAAAAATGATTTAATTTAGTCTAAAATTGTAATATTTCACTTAAAATTTTTTAAAATCATAGATTTTTTTCCAAAATTTCACGAAATTTGATACAAAATTGTGGATTTTCGTTTAATTTCATCAAAATTTTTTTGAATTTCATTAAAATAAAACCTAATTTTAGAAATTGTGAAATTTAAAGCAAAATTTTCAAAAATCGTCCAATTTTATTTGAAATTTCACGAAATTTCGTCTAAAATTGTCGAATTTCATTGAAGAATAACTTTATTTTTCTTAAAATTGTGAAATTTCATTTAAAATCGTTGAATTTCTTCTGAAATTTTCTAAAGTTATCGAATTTTATTTAAAATTTCACGAAATTTCATCAAAATTTTTTCGAATTTCATTAAAATAAAACTTAATTTTAGAAATTGTGAAATTTAAACCAAAATTTTCAAAATTCGTCAAATTTCATCTAAAATTTCGTGGAATTTCGCTTAAATTTGTTGAATTTCATTGAAAAATAACTTAATTTAGCTAAAAATTGTGCAATTTTATCTCAAATTTCTTAAAATTTTCGAATTTCGTTTGAAATTTCATGAAATTTCGTTTAAAATTGTCGAATTTCATTTAAAAAAAACCCTTATTTATCTTAAAATTGTACAATTTCATCCAAAAATTTTTTAAGTCATCGATTTTTTTCCAGAATTTCACGAAATTTGGTGTAAAATTATCTAAAATTGTTAAATTTCGTTTAATTTCATTTAAATTTTTTCGAATTTCATTGAAAGATAACTTAATTTAGCTTGAAATTGTAAAATTTCGACCAAAATTTTCAAAATTCGTTCAATTTCGTTTAAAATTTCACTAAATTTCGTCTAAAATTGTCGAATTTCATTGAAAAATAACTTTATTTAGATTAAAATTGTGAAATTTCATCTAAAATTTCTTAAAATCGTCAAATTTCTTCTAAGATTTCGCCTAATTTTGTATGAAATTGCCTAAAATGATTGAATTTCGTCTAATTTCATCTAAAATTTCCTTAAGTTATCGAATTTCGTTTGAAATTTCACCAAATTTCGATAAAAGTACTCAAATTTCATTGAAATATAACTTCATTTATGGCGAATTCGATTGGGTGCACTGGTGCGCACCAGTGCATAACAGCGTGTTCTATTGGTTGTTTCGTTGTATTCTATTACATTTTATTATTGTAGTTTATAAAACATTTTAAACATCATCAAACCTTGAACACACTTACAAGTGATGTTATGATTACGTTTGATTTCATCGCTTTCTGTTGAATTTGCCCTTTTTGCACTAAGCTAGTGTGACATATGTCAGATTTTGCACTCAACGAGTGCGCACCAGTGCACACTAGTTTTGCCAATCGAATTCGCCATTAGATTAAAATTGTAAAATTTTATCTAAAATTTGCTAAAATCGTTAAATTTGGTGATGAAAATTTTGACCAATTTAAAAAAATCGTAGAGACTTTATTTTTTTTTAATTTTTATTTGATTTTTTTTCTAAATGAAACTTAAATCATTCTAGTTTTATATAAAAAAAGACCGTTTTATTCTAAATGTTGTCAAAAAAAAATAAAAAAAATTTCAAAGTTGGTAAAATTTTTTTTAGGTTAGAAAATTAATCATTTTTTTAAAAAATCATAAAAAATCGATTTTTAACGATTTTGATTTGATTTTTTTCTAAATGAAACTTAAAACATTCTAGTTTTAATTAAAAAGGGTTGTTTTATTCCAAGTGTTGTCAAAAAGTTAAAAAAAAATTTCAAAGTTGAAAAAAGAAATTTTTTAGTTAAAAAAAACAATCATTTTCGAAAATTCATATCTCAAAAATTAATTATTAATGAGACTTGAAATTTGATGAGAATTTAGATTAAAGTTTAATCTTTATTTTTACCAAAGAGAAATTTTTCACGATTTTTAGTTTTTCCCTCAGGAGAGAAAATATAAAATGTCTTAAAAATTTTGAACGTTAGGTTTGGTCGAAATTTTTCGATGTTTTTGGGAATTTTTTTTAACTTTTTGGTGAATGTTGGAATAAAACTGACTTTTTTAATAAAAAGTAGATATTTTAATCTATCCTCATTTAAAATAATTTTCCTTAATTTCCATAAATAAAGTCTGGGGGATTTTTTAAAGTTGACCAAAGAATTTTTTTAGGTTACAACTGATTTTTGACTTGTAACTTTTTTAATATTAAAAATTGAAAAAAACTTTTTAATAAAAATATGTTTATAATTAAAAAGTACATAAATTTTATTTGAAAAATTTTTCTCCATTTACCTTACTTTTTGAATTATTTGAGGTTAAGTTTAAAAATTTGACATTTTAGGTTATAACTCGATTAATATGAAAAATTTCAAAAAATCATTTATAATAAAAAATGTTCACAATTAAATTATTTACAAGTTTTATTTGAAAATTTTTTTCCTATCTAGCTTAGATTTTGAATTATTTTAAATTTAAGAAATTGACGTTTGATGTAGAAGTGACATTTTAGGTTATAACTCAATTAATATTAAAAATCTAAAAGAATATTTTTAACAAAAAGTATTCACAATTAATTTATCTACAAGTTTTATTTGAAAATTTTTTTTCTATTTTTTTTAGTTTTTGAATTATTTAAGATTAAAGTTGACTAAAAATTTTGAAGTTAAGAAAATTTTTCGATGTCTTTGAAGATTTTTTTTAATTTTTTGGTGAATGTTTGAATAAATCTGACTTTTTTAATGAAAAATAGACATTTTAATCTGTCTTTGGTATAATTTTTTTTTGTTAATTTTCATAAATAAAGTCTTACAAGGAGAGTGCAAGGTCTTGGGGTCATAGATTTAGTTCAAATTTTGTAGGATGGTAGATTTAGTTTCCCTGTTGAAGAAAATATGTGGTTGTAGGGGCCACTACTCAATAGCTCTTTAGATATTTGCAATTGAAGATGCAATTCACTAGTTGAATTCAGGTCTGTAGTAAACGATTAAACATAATGGGTGTAGCGTAGCAGCAATAGATCGGTGTTTCTCGTCATTAGGCGCCGGGTTCGAGTTCTGAGAGTGTCTATTTTTACATATAAAGATACCATGGGTGGATATAAAAGGTTGCGACATCGAAACATTTTTTGAGTGTGCACCGCACTTTGGATTTGTCAGTTAATTGTCATTTGATCTGTCAAGACTTCAAAATTAATACAGGAATATGACTTGACATTATAACCTTTCTTCAAAAAGCTTGACTTAATCGGTATAAATTCGGTTAATTTTGACATTATCCGAACTTGTCCTAACGAATTAATTGCATCTTTAAATGCAAATATTTTAAAAATTATTGAATAGTGGCCCCTATAACCACATATTTTCATCATCAGGGGAACTAAATCTACCATTCTACGAAATTTGAACTAAATCCACGACCCCAAGACCTTGCACTCTCCTTGTTAGGGATTTTTTAAAGTTGGTCAATTTTTTAGAAATGTCAAATTTTTAAGGAACCGTCAAATTTTGTAGAGGTTTAGAAAAATCATTCTAACTCAAAATTTTTATTATCTAACATATAGATTTTTATTTATTATTTGAAAATAGACATTTTAACTTGTCTTTGGTATAAATTTTTTTTCTTAATTTTCATAAATAAAGTCTGGGGGATTTTTTAAAGTTAACAAATTTTAACATTTTATTTTCGTATATTACATTATACGATGTTGTAATAGATGGCGTAATATGTCGTTACAAGACGATTTCGATTGACTTGATTATACTTTTTAATAATTTAGAGAAATGTTTTTTTTTAATGTTAAAAATACTCAACTTTATTGGAAATTAAGTTTAATTAATTAAAATTTAATTATAACATTAGATTGGAATTAAATTCTAATTAAATAATAGTTTTAAAGAGTATTTCAATTAAAGTACTTTAATTGAATTGAAGTAAATGTGAGTCAATCGAAATTGTCTTTTTATTTATGAAGATAGGTACAAACTACAAACAAAGCGAAATGACAGTTATTTCACAGTAAATAATAAAAAATAGAATAAAATTTATATTTAAATCGTTTCTAATATCATAAAATTAAATAAATTGTAAGTATTGATTAATTTTTAGTCGAATAGGTTTGTAAATATAATTTTTTCTTGAAAAATTTTCATCATAAAATTGATAAAATCATAAAATTGTAAACATAACCTATAAATTTTCATCGAAATTGACATATTTTTCTTTCTGTGTTTTATAAATAGGAAATTGGATAAAACCCTGTGCGAAATGTCTTTGGTTAATTACGATCATTCCATACCGAATGAAATGGAAAAACGACGAAAGCTCTCCTACGATATATCCTACAAGGAACACGAATTAAACTCCATATACATGGATCATTGTTACTCGAGGCCGCACAACCACCTAATGGAAAGTAGATTCCTCCGACCGACCAAAACCCTTTTCATTTCGCACAAACCGAACAGGAAATCGACGAATCCTTTAGTTCCGCAACAAGATTCCGAAGATGTGATCGATGTCGAAACGTTACCTTCCGATCCACCTATTATTTACGATTCGGTTAAAGCCAAGTATTTAATGGGGGAGTGCGATCGACACGCTTTGTTTGCCCGGCCGAGGGAGGACGATTTAGAAGGATGGGAGGAGAAAATATCTCGGTAATTAATTAATTGATTAGAATTTTTAAACTTAAATGTCAAAAGTGACGTTTAAATGTCAAATTGACATCTTCAAAGAATTTTAATTTATAAACGTCAAAAGTTACGTTTAAAGGTTAAAAGAGACATTTAAAGGTTAAAAGTGACATTTTAAAGATGAAAAGTGACGTTTAAATGTCAAAATTGACATTTTAAAAAAGAATTTTTATCGGTAAAGGTTAAAAGTGACATTTAAACGTTAAAATTGACATTTTAAAAGAAAATTTTTATTGGTAAACCTTAAAAGTGACATTTAAACGTCAAAGTTGACGGTTCGAAAGAAAGTTTTAATCGGTAAACGTCAAAAGGTTGATTTTAAAGCTATTATTTACAAATTTTATTTACAATTAATAGTGTTAATTATCATAATATAAATTTTTATATATTTTTTTAACTAATTTTTTTATTTTTTTCAGTGTAAATTGGTTGCCGGCTCAAACCCGTCTATTTAACTCAATGGTAGACATACTAAATGCCGATTACACGGCTAGATTAGCTTCCGTTGGGGTTTATAACGAACCGATCGTTCGAAGGAATACAATACAGCGTTCGGTTAGTCGTTTTAGACAGTTGATGTGTTCGGTTTCTTGGGATTTAAAGCTTACGCAGTGGTTACATATTTTGTTGATTGATAATTTACCTGCTACTTATTTGGGAATTTATTTAGACATCTTACAAGTTAGTATTTCTTCTTTTTTTTAAAAAAAAGAGAAAATACAGGGTGTTTCATATCTTCCGTTAATAAATACATATATTTTTTTTGTTAATTTTAAGTCGATTTAAATGTTTTTCATTCGATTTTCTAAAATTTTATTCGATTTTAAGATAATTTAAGTGTTTTTGAGTAAATTTTGAAACATTTTGAATCTATTTTTGATCATTTTGAGTCAGTTTTCGAGCATTTTTGTTAATTTTAAGACGATTTAAATGTTTTTTATTCGATTTTCCACGTTTTCTTTTAAATTTTATTCGTTTTAAAGACAATTTAAGTGTTTTTGAGTAAATTTTTGATCATTTTGGATCTATTTTTGAACATTTTGAATCTATTTTTGATCATTTTGAGTCAATTTGCGAAAATTATTTTTAATTTTAAAACGATTTAAATGTTTTTTATTCGATTTTCGACGATTTTCTAAAATTTTATTCGTTTTAAAGACAATTTAAGTGTTTTTGAGTAAATTTTTGATCATTTTGAATCTATTTTTGATCATTTTGAATCTATTTTTGATCATTTTGTGTCAATTTTCGAAAATTATTTTTAATTTTAAGACTATTTAAATGTTTTTTATTCGATTTTCGACGATTTTCTAAAATTTTATTCGTTTTTAAGACAATTTAAGTGTTTTTGAGTAAATTTTTGAACATTTTGAATCGATTTTTGATCATTTTGGATCTATTTTTAATCATTTTGATCTATTTTTGATCATTTTGAATCAATTTTTGATCATTTTGAGTCAATTCTCGAAGATTATTTTTAATTTTAAGACGATTTAAATGTTTTTTATTCGATATTCGACGATTTTCTAAAATTTTATTCGATTTAAAAACAATTTAAGTGTTTTTGAGTAAATTTTTGATCATTTTGAATCGATTTTTGACCATTTTGAATCAATTTTGATCATTTTGGATCTATTTTTGATCATTTTGAACCAATTTTTGATCATTTTGAGTCAATTTTCGAAAATTACTTTTAATTTTAAGCCGATTTAAATGGTTTTTATTCGATTTTCGACGATTTTCTAAAATTTTATTCGATTTATAGACAATTTAGGTGTTTTTGAGTAAATTTTTGATCATTTTGAATCAATTTTTGATCATTTTGAATCAATTTTTGATCATTTTGAATCAATTTTTGATCATTTTGAATCAATTTTTGATCATTTTAAATCAATTTTCGAAAATTACTTTAATTTTAAGACGATTTGAATATTTTTTATTCGTTTTTCGATGATTTTCTAAAATTTTATTCGATTTAAAGACAATTTAAGTGCTTTTGAGTAAATTTTTGATCATTTTGAATCGATTTTTGATCATTTTGAATCAATTTTGATCATTTTGGATCGATTTTCAAAAATTATTTTTAATTTTAAGACGATTTAAATGTTTTTTGTTCGATTTTCGACGATTTTCTAAAATTTTATTCGATTTAAAGACAATTCTCTAAAATTTTATTCGATTTAAAGATAATTTTCTAAAATTTCATTCGATTTAAAGACAATTTAAGTGTTTTTGAGTTAATTTTGAAACATTTTGAATCAATTTTCGAAAATTATTTTTAATTTTAAGGCGGTTTAAAGGTTTTTTCTTCGATTTTCGACGATTTTCTAAAATTTTATTCTTTTTAAAGTCAATTTAGGCGTTTTTAATTAAATTTTTTAGAAATTTGAGACTATTTTAGTTGATTTTAAGACAATTTTGAGATTTTTAAGTTGATTTTGGACGATTTTTCAAAAATTTTAATTGAATTTAAAACGATTTAAACGTTTTTAAGTCAATTCTAATCATTTTGAATCGATTTTCGACAATTATCGAAATCTTTTGCCAATTTTACGACAATTTAAGCATTTTCCAGTCAATTTTTAGTAATTTTAAGTCAATTTTCGATCATCTTAAGTAAATTTTTGTCAATTTTAATTGATTTTAAGATGATATAAATGTTTTTGAGTTGATTTTAGGCGATTTTTGAAAATTTTAGTTGATTTTAAGACGACTCGAATGTTTTGGAATTAATTTTTAATAACTTTGAGAGGATTTTTATTCATTTTCAATTTATTTTAGGCAATTTTCGAAAATTGTTAATTTTAAGACAATTTAAACGTTTTTGAATCAATTTTTTAGCAATTATACTCCACTTTATTAATTTTTAGTTGATTTTAGAAGTTTTTCGGCAATTTTTGTTAATTTTGAAACGATTTAAGCGTTTTTTATTCAATTTTTGATCATTTTTGTTAATATTAGTTAATTTTTGAATCGAGTTTGGATATATTTATGAAAATTTTTTGAAAAAGAGAACAGTTTTGGGTAATTTTCGGACGAAACTAAAGAATTTTTAGAAACAAATTAATTTCTAAACGACTGCATTTTAATCTAATCTTAAAAATGTCAAAATCAAACTTTAAAAAATCCCCTAGACTTTATTTATTGAGATTAAGAAATGATTTATGCACCAATTTAAACCTAAAAGTATCTATTATAAGATTTTTTATGGGAATTTATAAAATTAAAGATGAATTTTTAGAAAAAAATTAATTTCTAAAAGAGTGCATTTTAATCTACCCTTAAAAACGTCAAAATCAAACTTTAAAAAATCCCCTAGAGTTTATTTATTGAGATTAAGAAATGATTTATACATCAATTTAAACTTAAAAGTATCTATTTTAAGATTATTTATAACAACCGGTTAAATTAAAAATAATTTTTCTTAAAAATGAAATTAGGTTAAATTACCTGTCAAAAATTATAGTTGTCTTTCTGAATTTTTTTAATTTTTTTGGGAAAACTTGGAATACATTTGACCGATTTAGGATAAAATACAATGTTTTAGGTTTCATTTGACATAAAAATCGCTTTTTTATTCTTACAAATAAATTCGGTGCGATTTTTAAAAAATTTTTTGAAAGTTAGGTTAAGTTACCTGTCAAAAATTATAGGTGTCTTTCGGAATTTTTTTAATCTTTTTGGGAAAAGTTGGAACTAATTTGACCGATTTAAGATAAAATAAAATGTTTTAGGTTTCAATTGACATAAAAATCGTTTCTTTACTCTTATAAATAAGTTCGGTATGATTTAAAAAAAAAATTTTTAAATTAGGTTAAATTACCTGTCAAAAATTAAAGTTGTCTTTCGGAATTTTTTTAATTTTTTTGGGAAAAGTTGGAATAAATTTGACCGATTTAACATAAAATAGAATGTTTTAGGTTTCATTTGACATAAAAATCGCTTTTTTAGTCTTATAAATAAGTTCAGTACGATTTTTTTAAATTTTTTGAAAATTAGGTTAAGTTACTTGTCAAAAATTATAGTTGTCTTTCGGAATTTTTTTAATTTTTTTGGGAAAAGTTGGAATAAATTTGATCGATTTAAGGTAAAATAGAATGTTTTAGGTTTCATTTGATATAAAAATCGTTTCTTTACTATTATAAATAAATTCGGTACAATTTTTAAAAAATTTTTTAAAAGTTAGGTTAAGTTACCTGTCAAAAATTATAGTTGTCTTTCGGAATTTTTTTAATTTTTTTGGGAAAAGTTGGAACTAATTTGACCGATTTAAGATAAAATAGAATGTTTTAGGTTTCATTTGATATAAAAATTGTTTCTTTACTCTTATAAATAAGTTTGGTATGATTTTTTAAAATTTTTTTGAAAGTTAGGTTAAGTTACCTGTCAAAAATTTTAGTTGTCTTTCGGAATTTTTTTAATTTTTTTGGGAAAAGTTGGAATAAATTTGACGAATTTAACATAAAATAGAATGTTTTAGGTATCATTTAACATAAAAATCGTTTCTTTACTCTTATAAATAAATTCGGTACGATTTTTTAAAAATTTTTTGAAAGTTAGGTTAAGTTACCTGTTAAAATTATAGTTGTCTTTCGGATTTTTTTTAATTTTTTTGGGAAAAGTTGGAACAAATTTGACCGATTTAAGTTAAAATATAATGTTTTAGAATTCATTTGACATAAAAATCGTTTATTTACTCTTACAAATAAGTTCGGTTTGATTTTTAAAAAAAATTTTTAAAATTAGGTTAAGTTACCTGTCAAAAATTAAAGTTGTCTTTCGGAATTTTTTTAATTTTTTTGGGAAAAGTTGGAACTAATTTGACCGATTTAACATAAAATAGAATGTTTTAGGTTTCATTTGACATAAAAATCGTTTCTTTACTCTTATAAATAAGTTCGATACGATTTTTTAAAAATTTTTTGAAAGTTAGGTTAAGTTACCTGTCAAAAATTATAGTTGTTTTTCGGAATTTTTTTAATTTTTTTGGGAAAAGTTGGAACTAATTTGACTAATTTAAAATAAAATAGAATGTTTTAAGCTTCATTTGATACCAAAATTATTTTTTAATTCTTATAAATAAGTTCGGTACGATTTTTTAAATATTACTAATTTTTTGGAACAAATTTGATCGATTTGTAATGGTATTTAATGACGGAAGATATGGAACATCCTGTATATATTAAAAAAATCTATAATAATCTAATTTTGAAATTTCTTATTTAGACTTTAAAATCAAAATGTCCAAGTTTTGTCGACAAACTCTTATTTGGTACTTCAACGAGTAACCGAATGGGAGCTACAAGCAACGAAAGCCTTTTCAACTTACTAAAAAGACCCTGGGATCCGGTCGCTCCCCATTTAAGTCAAGATAAACCAAAAAAACTACCCGGAAATCCCATAATTATAGTCATACCTTCATCTCCGTTAACCCCAACATCGGCAAATACTCCAAATCAATTCAAAAGACTCCACCGATGGATTAATTTACTATCAAATTTAGCCACTGTTGTTCCTGTTTATACAAACATTGGCCCGAACGCTCAACGTACAACTATGACGAATTGTTTAGATCAGATGTTGGCTACAACCCGGGCGAAAATCCAAGAGGTTAAGGATGAACATCCGGGGAGGAGTTTGATTCTAGCTGGGTTTAATGCCGGCGCGTCTTTGGCGTTGCAAGTCGCTCAGGTTGAGACCGTTTTGTGTGTTTTATGTTTGGGGTTTTCTTTATTGACTGCGGAGGGGAAACGGGGTGATCCGGATGATAATTTATTGGAGTTGCAGTGTCCGGTTTTGTTTGTAATCGGACAGTGTTCGAATAGATCTTTGTAAGTTTTGATTTTTATGTTTAATTTTTTTTTAATTGGATTTTAATTTTTTCTAAATTATATTTTAATTTAAATGTGTTTTTAATTGAATTTTTTTTAAATTTTATTTATTTATTTATTGTAGGCAAGAAGATATGGAAGATTTAAGGGAGAGGATGCGGGTTGAAACCGGTTTGATTGTTGTTGGATCTGCCGATGATTATCTTCGGATAAATAAGAAGAAAAAAGCGGCTGAATGTATTACTCAGGGAGTTGTCGATAGGTGTATAGTGGTAGGTATATTCTATATCAGCTGTAATGATGGTTTTAAATTTTTTTTAATGATTGATTAATTTGTTGTCGTTATTGTTTACATAGGATGAAGTGGGTGAGTTTGTCAGCGGTTTATTACTGTCGCCGTATCCGCCCCAAATTCGTTTGTCGCCCTCACACATAAACGACACGAATAAATCTCCGAATGGAGGCGATAGAAAAAGGAATAATTCGAATTGTAGTTCGATCGACAGTGAACCTTCTTCGCCGAGGATTACAAGACCAGGTTTGATTAGAAAATTAACACAAACTAATCCTTATCCTGATTTATTATTATAATTATCCTAATCCTCATCATTGGTTATTTAATCCCATTTTAGTAGGTAGACCTCCCGGTACTAAATCTAAAATCCGATCAAAATGGTACGGGTTTCCCTTCCGTTCAGGTATTTTATTCCTTCTTTTAATAATAAGAAAAAAAAAGTTGTATTAATGTATTGAGTGCCATGTGAGTCATTGATGACTGAGACCGAGCTTTCCATTCAGGCCGCATCAGTCATCAATGACTGACACAACTTTTCGTTCAGGCCGCGACAGTCACTAATAGTCTGACAGGGAAATCGTTAAAAAATCGCGTGGCACTCAACGTGTTAAGTAAGTAAAAGGAAGTAATGAATTTATTTTTTGATTTCAAAGGAATTATTCACCATCATCCACAACATAGAAGTAATACTGGATCGATTCCTATTAAACAATCATCAGTTCCGGAAATACGAGGTAATTTTCTCAATTATATATTTTCTCGTTTATATTTTTTTTATTAATGATTTTATTATTTATATTTTTTGGTTATGTTTTTCTTATTTACGTCTTTCTTGTTTGGGTTTTTTCTAGTTTATGTTTTTTCTTGTTTATATTCTTCTCGTTTATTATTTTATGTGTAATGTATTTTCTAATGATAAGTAAGATATGAATTTATCTAACAATAAGAAATGAATTTGAATTTTAGTGTTGGATGACGTAGTTTTAAGTGCCGGAGCTGGAAAGTTTATAAATGCTGGCCGAGAGATGGATATATCGAAAATAACTTTACTTGGATCGATCCAAAATGCTTACAAACAAGAGTTTCACGGACATTCTTCAAATAAAAATTTTAATGTGCCGCAAAAAGGTAATTTTTTAATTAAGTATAATAACTTTTAAAAGTTTTTTATCCGACATTGTGAACATAACATTACAAAAAAAAGGCTTTAAGAAACAGACTTTATTTTTGGAAATGTAGAACAGATTTTTGCCTAAATGCCTACAAATTAAAATAAGTAAGGCTGACTTTTACCAATCTACGGTTAATGTAACCAGCGGTTTATTACCATGGTTATTGGCAAAGTAGCCAATCGCATAAGTTGAAATTAAAATTAAACCCCTGATTAAGTTAACAGAAGGTTGGTAAAAGTCAGCTTAAGTTAAAAATATAAATTAAAATGAGTCTTTATTAACCGTTTGGATGCGGGAGAATTTTCTTATGCATATGCTAAAAGTCTGGGATGAAATATGTAGTATTTTTTTGGGGGAACATTAAAAATTGTTAATTAATACTATTTGTTATGTAATATTGTTAACACATTGCGGACGGGTCACGAGATATCTCGTTTTTAGCATACTGAACGGTGCGAACCCCCGCAAATCTCCGTCCTCAATATATTAAAAGCCACAACTAAGCTAAATGAATAAATATTCAATTATTGCGTAAAGTATACTACCAACAGCAGCGTCTTCGCATTCTCGATACAAAGCAAAAGAAGCGCTAGCGCGCTGCGCCATATTTTTGGCATACAATAAATGCAGCGCGATAGCCCTTCCCCGGACTCAAACGGTTAAATAATATAAAAATTTTTAGAAAAAAAAAATTATAAACATATTTTCATCTAACTATTGTCCCTTAATTTAACCTTTTCGCTTCGGCTGAGTACTGTCACTGAACGGACGCGCGCCTACTAATAATCATCTTGTCTACGCCCCTTATTAGCAGCGCTCGAAGCGAAAGGGTTAAAAAAATTGTTCAGGTTCGATTTCTACGAATCAAGAAAAGATTTTTTGGGAAATTATAGTCTGTAATGTGAAAAATATTAAAAAAAAAATCCAGAACCTAAGTACGGTTTTGTTTATCAAATGTCTAATTTGATAGTTAATGTCAAAATTAATTAATTTCAATTAATGAACTTGTTATATTTAAAATAGACAACATTTTAAATATTTTATCATCAAATTTTTATAATATGCTGGGTTATATTGAAACTGCATATTCTAAAAGGAGTACACACTTTTTAATAAAATTTGACAGAAATGCTATTCTATAAAAGTGTAAAAATGGATTAAAATTTTGATGCTCTAGATCAGGGTTGGGCAAATTTTTGTATAGTGAGAGCCGGATTATGGTTTACTTTTTGTACTTGGGCTGCAATCAAAAATGAACAAATCTTTGTTACTTATATTTACTAAAAAACTTATACTAACTAATAAAGTTAGTTAGATTAGTAGATCTAACTTAATTAGAGTTAATTAAATTTCCTGCTTTCCATGGTACAACAACTCCCCCAAAAAGTAGTAAATTTGAGTTTGAATCCCAGTGCAGTAATGAGACTTTTTTTTTCTAACCCATTAGTGGTAAAAACCGTTAAAAAATAATAATTTTGAAAACAAAAATTATTTATTATTCTTTTTAAAGGTCTCGCAGGCCAGATTAGACCCTTACGCAGGCCAGAGGTTGCCCACCGTTACTCTAGATAACATAGGTTTGGCAAAATTAACTTTTATTTTCTGTAGATGCTTCAGTAACTTATTATTCTGGCGGTATTTTGTGTATTTTTGACAGGATTATTTGTCAGTTTGACTTCTTCTGACGCACCTATTGTTTGTTGACCAATAACACACAATTTTTTGTTGTCGTTTTAGGGCCGGTACATTCACCTTTGGGTAAATTAATCTGCCCTAAAACAATTCAAAAGGACAGGAATAACGATATAAAAGTGGACTGTTTTTCATTTGCTAAAAGTGCTATTAGATGTTACCAAAAAAAACCTTTGTAAAAGGCGTACTATATCTGAGTGCACTTTTTCTTGCTGTAAAATTGGGTTTTCTAACCTCTTAACGGTGCACAACAAGATTGGGTTTCACAAATTACTCTGTGTTACCAGGCGTTATAAATTCATACAATCCATATTAAAGACAATAGCTCTGTTCGTTGGGTTAAAACACTAAGTTGGGTTAAGTTACACCAATAATAATACACCGTTTGAACTTACTACAAAGCAGATTCAACAAAAACTACACAAACTTGCACTGACTGCACCAAGCTGCACTGCACGTGGCGCAACGAACGGTGCAACTGTCATAAACAACTCTGTGTCCAACGAACACACGATATTTGCACTGAACTGCCAAGTGCAAGCAGTGCAGACCTAACGAACAAAGCTAATGTCTTATCATAAATAATGACGTTCCATGTCATAACTTCATATCATCTATATCATAACAATAGACGATGAATGGACATGGGTAAACATTTCAACACAACATTGCAAAATGTGCATCTTTATAGAATTGCGCCTAACCAGTTTAACCGTTTGAATTCCAGGAGGTATTCAAGAAACATTAGAAAATGAACGCATACACAATAGGTATCCTTTGGCCACAAATGAAAGAAACTTAGATTCCATTGCAAAAACCAGTAGAATTAAATCTTCATTCGTACACCTGAATGTTGGAAAATCCAATTTTTCACCAGTATCACCGGTTTTTATAATTGAATCGACATCTCATGAAAGTCCAACCCTCACAAATTTGTAACCGTCTGATGAACACCCAAGTTATTTCTAACAAAAAACGTTCTGTTGGCGACACGAATTATTACTATAGACTCAGAAGTTGGTAAATGTGAAGTACGTGCACTCATCGATCAGGTTTCAGAAGTTTCATTTGTATCAAAATCTTTGCTACAGCTATTACATCCCAAGCGAACCTCTGCAAATATTTCTATCTCTGGCATTGCAACTCACACTGCTGATTATTTTTGAGGAGTTGTATCACTGCGATTTTTCTCAAAGCTGAATCCTATCACTGAATATAACTTCAAAGCTCTAATTCTTCCAAAATTGAAATAAGGTCTGGGTGATTTTTTAAAGTTGTTGATTTTTTAAAAATTGACGTTTTAAGGTTAGAAAATATAAGCGTTTAGAAAAAAAATTATTTCTCAAAATTTTTATAATCTAACCTATAAATTATTTTAGTTAATATTAAAAAAGACATTTTAATCTATTATTATTTAAAAAATCTTTTCTCTATTTTGAAAAATAAAGTCTGGGTGATTTTTTAAAATTGTTGATTTTTTAAAAATTGACATTTTAAGGTTAGAAAATATAGACATTTAGAAAAAAAAATTATTTCTCAAAATTTTTATAATCTAATCTATACATTATTTTAGTTAATATTAAAAAAGACATTTTAAACTATTATTATTTAAGAAATCTTTTCTCTATTTTGAAAAATAAAGTCTGGGTGATTTTTTAAAGTTTTTGATTTTTTAAAATTGATTTTTTAAAAATTGACGTTTTAAGGTTAGAAAATATAAGCATTTAGAAAAAAATTTATTTGTCAAAATTTTTATAATCTAACCTATAAATTACCTTAGTTAATATTAAAAAAGACATTTTAATTTATTATTATTTAAAAAATCTTTTCTCTATTTTGAAAAATAAAGTCTGGGTGATTTTTTAAAGTTTTTGATTTTTTAAAAATTGATTTTTTAAAAATTTGACGTTTTAAGGTTAGAAAATGTAGACGTTTAGAAAAAAATTTTTTTCTTAAAATTTTTATAATCTAACCTATAAATTATTCTAGTTAATATTAAAAAAGACATTTTAATCTATTATTATTTAAAAAATCTTTTCTCTATTTTGAAAAATAAAGTCTGGGCGATTTTTTAAAGTTGTTAATTTTTTTAAAATTGATTTTTTAAAATTTGACGTTTTAAGGTTAGAAAACGTAGACGTTTAGAAAAAAATTTATTTCTCAAAATTTTTATAATCTAACTTATAAATTATTTTAGGTGATATTAAATAAGACATTTTAATCTACAATTTCCCAAAAAAATCTTTTTAAAATTTTCAAAATTAAAGTCTAGATGATTGTTTAATGTTGCCTAATTTTTAAGATTTTTTTGTAGGTTAAGTGAAAATGTAGAAGTTTAGAAAAAAAATTTTTTCTTAAAATTTTTATGACCTAACCTATAAATTATTCTAGGTGGTATTAAATAAGACATTTTAATCTACAATTTCCCAAAAAAATCTTTTTAAAATTTCCAAAATTAAAGTCTAGATGATTGTTTAAAGTTGCCTAATTTTTAAGATTTTTTTATAGGTTAAGTGAAAATGTAGAAGTTTAGAAAAAAAATTTTTCTCGAAAATTTCATAACTTAACTTATGAATTATTCTGGGAGATATTAAATAAGACATTTTAATCTACAATTTCTTAAAAAAATCTTTTTAAAATTTCCAAAATTAAAGTCTAGATGATTGTTTAAAGTTGCCTAATTTTTTAAGATATTTTTGTAGGTTAAGTGAAAATGTAGAAGTTTAGAAAAAAATTTTTTTCTCAAAATTTTCATAACCTAATCTATAAATTATTCTGGATGGTAGTAAATAAAACATTTTAATCTACAATTTCCCAAAAAAATCTTTTTAAAATTTCCAAAATTAAAGTCTAGATGATTGTTTAAAGTTGCCTAATTTTTAAGATTTTTTTATAGGTTAAGTGAAAATGTAGAACTTTAGAAAAAAATTTTTTTCTCAAAATTTTCATAACCTAACCTATAAATAATTCTGGGTGATATTAAATAAGACATTTTAATCTACAATTTCCCAAAAAAATCTTTTTAAAATTTCCAAAATTAAAGTCTAGATGATTGTTTAAAGTTGCCTAATTTTTAAGATTTTTTTGTAGGTTAAGTGAAAATTTAGAAGTTTAGAAAAACATTTTTTTCTCAAAATTTTTATAATCTAACCTATAAATTATTCTGAGTGATATTAAATAAGACATTTTAATCTACAATTTCCCAAAAAAATCTTTTTAAAATTTCCAAAATTAAAGTCTAGATGATTGTTTCAAGTTGCTTAATTTTTAAGATTTTTTTATAGGTTAAGTGAAAATATAGAAGTTTGGAAAAAATTTTTTTTCTCAAAATTTTTATAACCTAAGCTATAAATTATTCTGGGTGGTATTAAATAAGACATTTTAATCTACAATTTCCTAAAAAAATCTTTTTAAAAATTTCAAAATTAAAGTCTAAATGATTGTTTAAAGTTGCCTAATTTTTAAGATTTTTTTGTAGGTTAAGTGAAAATGTAGAAGTTTAGAAAAAATTTTTTTTCTCAAAATTTTCATAACCTAACTTATGAATTATTCTGGGAGATATTAAATAAGACATTTTAATCTACAATTTCCCAAAAAAATCTTTTTAAAATTTCCAAAATTAAAGTCTAGATGATTGTTTAAAGTTGCCTAATTTTTAAGATTTTTTTTGTAGGTTAAATGAAAATGTAGAAGTTTAGAAAAAAAAAATTTTCTCAAAATTTTCATAACCTAACTTATGAATTATTCTGGGAGATATTAAATTAGACATTTTAATCTACAATTTCCTAAAAAAATCTTTTTAAAATTTTCAAAATTAAAGTCTGGATGATTGTTTAAAGTTGATTAATTTTAATTTTATTTTTTTTACAGATATTTCCTCAAAGTACATAACCTCAAAGAAGCAATTATTAAATAAACTACCGAAACCGATCAAAAAACTTCCCTACGTACAAAATCAAAACCTTCAACCAGCGACGAATTTAACCTCTCAGGATATAATGAATCTTCCGATTATTTTCGCGGATGATAATCAATTATTAACGACTAATATAATCGAACCGAGTAATGAAGTACCCCAAACTTTGAGCGCTTCCTACGCTACAGTTCCAAAAGCCGGGAATAGTGGAGGCGGTGGGAAAATCGTTTTTATTAATAAACAAGTTCCAGTACAAAATAATTTTGCATCGGCTGCGATTAAACGACCTTCCGCTCCGGTTCCAATTAAATCGAACCCTAATTCCGTGAAATATACCAAGATTATTTTGTCTAAGAGGGTTTCAAATGAGGATGGAAAACAGGATGGGGTTCATTCGAGGAGAACTGTTGAGAATCCAACGGCGCAATCGATACACGATATTGAGAGTCAGTTGATTGCTACTTCTTTACCCAATCCGAAATATGTTAAAGTTGAAGATGACGATGGGGATGAAGGGGATAAATTAAAGTCGGGGGATTGTGTTGAGGAAGATTTAATTCCTTGTAAGATGTTTAAAGCTGATTAAAATAAGTTTGTTGTTTTTCAGGTAATTTAAAATATTAATTATAATAAATTGTTTAATAAATTCGAATCAAAGACTTTTCTTAAGTTAGATTAAGAAATGTCAAAAAAATTTTCCATCTTTAAAAAATTTTTTTAATTTTTTTGATAACACTTGGAATAAAACGGTCTTTTTTAATTAAAATTAGAATGTTTTAAGTTTCATTTACAAAAAAAATCAAATCAAAATCTATAAAATTCGATTTTTGATGAATTTTTAAAGTTGATCGATTTTTTTTAAAGTTAGGTTAAAAATGTCAAAAAATTTTTACCAACTTTGAAAAATTTTTTAAATATTTTGATAACACTTGGAATAAAACGGTCTTTTTTAATTAAAATTAGAATGTTTTAAATTTCATTTAGAAAAAAAATCAAATCAAAATCTTTAAAATTCAATTTTTCACGATTTTTTAAAAAATTATTGATTTTCTAACCTAAAAAATTTTTTACCAACTTTGAAAATTTTTTTAATTTTTTTGACGAAATTTAGAATAAAACGGTCTTTTTTAGTTAAAAATACAATCTTTTATCTTTCATTTAAAACAAAAATCAAGTCTCTATCTTCATAAATAAAGTCTGGGCGATTTTTTAAAGTTGATCAAATTTTTTTTTAGGTTAGTTAACTGTCAAAAATTTTTCACCAACTTTAAAAATTTTTTTAATTTTTTTGGTAAAATATAGAATAAAACGATATTTTTAAATTAAAACTAGAATATTTTTAGTTTCATTTACAAAAAAAAATCAAATCAAAATCTATAAAATTCGATTTTTGATGAATTTTTAAAGTTGATCGATTTTTTTTTAAAGTTAGGTTAAAAACGTCAAAAAATTTTTACCAACTTTGAAATTTTTTTTAAATTTTTTGATAACACTTGGAATAAAACGGTCTTTTTTAATTAAAACTATAATGTTTTAAGTTTCATTTAGAAAAAAAATCAAATCAAAATCTTTAAAATTCAATTTTTCACGATTTTTTAAAAAAATTATTGAGTTTCTAACCTAAAAAATTTTTTGTCAACTTTGAAATTTTTTTTTTAATTTTTTTGACAACACTTGGTATAAAACGGTCTTTTTTAATTAAAACTACAATGTTTTAAATTTCATTAAAAAAAAATCAAATCAAAATCTTTAAAATTCAATTTTTCACGATTTTTTAAAAAATTATTGATTTTCTAACCTAAAAAATTTTTTGTCAACTTTGGAAATTTTTTTAATTTTTTTGATAAAATTTGGAAGAAGACAGTCTTTTTTAATTAAAGCTAGAATATTTTAAGTTTCATTTGGAAAAAAAATCAAATCAAAATCTTTAAAGATGAATTTTTGAAGTTGACTTATGTCAGAATACATGGTCTTTGATTTTTTTAACATTTCTCAAAATTTCTTTAAAATATCATCAATTTCCATACAAATTCACAAAATAAACTATTTTATCTTTGATTTGACGCATAAATCGTTTCTTAATTCCTATAAATAAAGTCAGAGTGATTTTTTAAATTCTGATAATTTTTTTTGTGGTTATGTCAAAAAACATGATCTTCGATTTTTTGATGTTTTAGAAAATTTCTTTAAAATATCATCGATTTTCATACAAATTCACAAAATAAACTATTTTATCTTTGATTTGACGCATAAATCGTTTCTTAATTCCTATAAATAAAGTCAGAATGATTTTTTAAATTCTGATAATTTTTATCGTGGTTATGTCAAAAAACATGGTCTTCGATTTTTTGATATTTTAGAAAATTTCTTTAAAATATCATCAATTTCCATACAAATTCACAAAATAAACTATTTTATCTTTGATTTGACGCATAAATCGTTTCTTAATCCCTATAAATAAAGTCAGAGTGATTTCTTAAATCCTGATAATTTTTATTGTGGTTATGTCAAAAAACATGATCTTCGATTTTTTGATATTTTAGAAAATTTCTTTAAAATATCTTTGATTTTCATACAAATTCACAAAATAAACTATTTTATCTTTGATTTGACGGATAAATCGTTTCTTAATTCCTATAAATGAAGTCAGAGTGATTTTTTAAATTCTGATAATTTTTATTGTGGTTATGTCAAAAAACATGATCTTGAATTTTTTGATATTTTAGAAAATTTCTTTAAAATATCATTGATTTTCATACAAATTCACAAAATAAACTATTTTATATTTGATTTGACGCATAAATCGTTTCTTAATTCCTATAAATAAAGTCAGAATGATTTTTTAAACTGTCAAAATTTTTATTGTTATGTTAAAAAATTTTTTTTCAACTTTGACAATTTTTTTAATTTTTTTGGTAAAATTTAGAACAAAACGGTATTTTTAAATTAAAACTAGAATGTTTTTAGTTTCATTTAGAAAAAAAATTGGATCAAAATATTGAAAATTCGATTTTTTTAAAAATGATTGATTTTTTTAACGATAAAAAATTTTTAACCTAAAAAAATTTTTTACCAGCTTTGAAATTTTTTTTAAATTTTTTAGTAAAATTTAGAACAAAACGATCTTTTTCAATTAAAACTAGAATGTTTTTAGTTTAATTTAGAAAAACAATCAGGTTAAAATCTATAAAATTCGATTTTTTATGAATTTTTTAAAAATGATTGATTTTTTTAACAATTAAAAATTTTTAACCTAAAAAGTTTTTTTACCAACTTTGAAATTTTTTTAAATTTTTTTGACAACATTTAAAATAAAACGGTCTTTTTTATATAAAACTAGAATGTTTTAAGTTTCATTTAGAAAAAAAATCAAATCAAAATTAAAAAAAATAAAGTCTCTACGATTTTTTAAACGTAGTCAAAATTTTCATCACCAAATTTAACGATTTTAGCAAATTTCACAATTTTAATCTAAATAAAGTTATTTTTCAATGAAATTTGATTAATTTTATCGACATTTGTTGAAATTTCAAACGAAATTCGATAACTTAATCAAATCTTAGATGCAATTAGACGAAATTCAATCATTTTAGGCAATTTCATTCAAAATCAGGCGAAATTTTAGAAGAAATTTGACGATTTTAAGAAATTTTAGATGAAATTTCACAATTTTAATCTAAATAAAGTTATTTTTCAATGAAATTCGACAATTTTAGACGAAATTTAGTGAAATTTTAAACGAAATTGATCGAATTTTGAAAATTTTAGTCGAAATTTTACAATTTCAAGTTAATTAAGTTATTTTTCAATGAAATTCGAAAAAGTTTAAATGAAATTAAACGAAATTCAACAATTTTAGATAATTTTACACCAAATTTCGTGAAATTTTGGAAAAAAATCGATGATTTTAAAAAATTTTAGATGAAATTGAACAATTTTAAGATAAATAAAGTTTTTTTAAAATGAAATTCGACAATTTTAAACGAAATTTCGTGAAATTTCAAACGAAATTCGAGAATATTAAGAAATTTGAGATCAAATTTCACAGTTTTTAGCTAAATTAAGTTATTTTTCAATGAAATTCAACAAATTTAAGCGAAATTTCATGAAATTTTAGATGAAATTTGACGAACTTTGAAAATTTTGGTTTAGATTTCACAATGTCTAAAATTAAGTTTTATTTTAATGAAATTCGAAAAAAATTTGATGAAATTAAACGAAATTCCACAATTTTGTACCAAATTTCGTGAAATTTTGGAAAAAAATCCATGATTTTAAAAAAATTTAAGTGAAATACTACAATTTTAGACTAAATTAAGTCATTTTTTAACAATTTTAATCTAAATTAAGTTACATTAACTTTAATTCTTAAATAATTTTCCATTTTTTTCATCTTTTTTTAGGTTATAAAAAATTTTAGTCAACTTTGTGATTTTTTTTAATTTTTTTGGTAAAATTTAGAATAAAACGGTATTTTTAAATTAAAACTAGAATGTTTTTAGTTTCATTTAGAAAAAAAATCAAATCAAAATCTTTAAAAGTGAGTTTTTGATGAATTTTTAAAGTTAATCTATTTTCTTAAGTTAGAAAAGTGTCAAAATTATTACCTAATTTCATTTCAGTTCACTTCCCTTAGCAACCAAGAGGTTGCTAAGGGAAACCTCTTGGTTGCTAAGGGAAAAACATGGCTTCCTCACGTCACTTCTCTTAGCAACCTTTGGGTTGCTAAGGAAGGAAAAAACATGGCTTCTTTAATCTGACTTTTAAACATAAAAAATGACAGATCTCATAAAAAGAGGTTAAGTTAGTAGTTTTCATTGAAAATTTATTTAAATATAACCTCTTAATGTTTATAAAAAAAAAAAATAAAATAATACAACGAAATTTTAAAATTTATTCTTTAAAACATTAACATTATACTGACACACGCAATCATAAAAAACCCCACTATGTAAATCTTTCACATCAACAATCTGTAAAATATCTTTCACAAAATCACTTTTTTTATCTAAACTTAAACTTAAATGCAAATCAGAAAGCCGATTTAAATTCGTTTTTACAAAATCAATCCGAGACGAATCAATCGGAGAATCAATCTCAATATTTTCAAGTACGATAACATTTTTAACAAACCAAATTTCACTAAAACCGATAGAAATCAAATACAACAACCCAACTGAAAAATTAGTTAATAAAGGTAACCCAATTATAATCAAATTCTTACAATTTTTAAAACCTTCGGTTAAAATTTCAAAAAAATTTTTATGAAATTCACTCACACCGTAAATTTTATTAAAATTTTTTGGGGAAATAACCATATTTTCATTAAAATTTAAAGATAATTTAACCAAATTAAATAATGAAGTTTCATTTGAATTATTTATAAAATAATAATCATAATTTTTTACATTGTGGTATTTCGAATAGTTTAATACTGAAATAAATTTACCGGTTTTTATTGAAATCGATGGAAAATCACTTTTAAATTTAAATTTCATATAAAAATCCGGATTATAATTTATATTTATTTCATCGGTATATTTTTCTTGATTTAAATTAAAATCTTTAACAATTCTTTCATTAAAATTAATAAAATTAATTTTATTTTCATTTAGAAATAACCCAACAATTTTTTTTAACTTATTTTTTAAAAATTTATTAAAACGGTGAGATTTTTTCTTCTTAAAATGTAAAATATTCTCAGTGATTGTTTTTATTTGATGATCGGTGAAATAAACCGTACAAAAATATAATTGTTTTATAAAATTTTCATTTAAATCTGATTTTTTAAAAAGGGAATTTGTAATTTTTCCCAATTTATACGGTTCGGATAACCTCTCCAAAAAATTTTCACTTAATTTCAAATAATTTAAACAAATTATATAAATTTCCGAGTTTCCACTTTTCGAAGTAACTGGTTTAAAGACACAAACTTGTTTAAAACAACAATTTAAAAGGTACATCATTGAAATCGTATTTGTTTCGAACATCGTAAACATTTTTATTATAAAATTTCCTCCGACGGATAAAATTTTTAACGCGGTTACTATTTCACAATAGTGTAAATACTCAACGATGCTTTCTTGATCCCCCGGATTTGACATACAATCAATACTACCATCTGCGGTGATTAATTGTACATTTTTATCCTTTAATTTATTTATTAACGAAGTATGATTGTAATATTTAGTTAAATCCCCGGTTAAATCATCTCCGTAAAACCAATTATTTAATGTGTGATGCATTAAACGATCATCGGGGATCATATTCATCCGAGAATTACCTTCGTAATTTGGGTTTAATGACATTCCGAGCCAATTCCACTAAAATTAAATGATTTTAAACCATTTATTTAATAAATTAATAACTAACTTACTTCTAAATTTGTGTAAAAAGTTTTTATGTAGTGATTTAAAGCGCATATAAACGCTCCGGGTGCTTCGCAAAGATGTAAAGTGTTTAATTTGTTTTCTAACCTAACTTTTTCTGAAATCAAGTTGTATTGGCTTAAACATTCATAAAATTTACACCACGCTTGGGTAATTAATTCAGGTTGATATACAGATCTTATTGTTTTAATAATTAAAGTTGACGGATCTCTATTTTTTGTGTGTTTAGACCATTCGTCTAAATCGTAAGAGTTTAGTTGTTCTTTAACCGAATTTAATACAAGTTTTCTATTTTGAAATACCTCAAAATCATATTTATTTTCTTTATATAAGTTTTCTGGTAAAATCCACGATTCATCCGGTGAAAATTTAAACTTTTTATTGAAGATTTCATAGAGTTTAAAATTAGTGTTTTCATTTTCCATGTTGTTATTTGAGGTTAGTTGACAGATTTGATTTTGACAGTTTTAAAAAACCTTAAGAAAATAAAATTCCCTATTTACAAATTATTTTTTTATTTTAATTATTTTTTTAAATTATTTTAACTTTTTAAAATTGAATATAAATTTAAATTCTATCATAAATTTTATTAAAATTTTAATACAATTAGAAACATTTAAAATTTAAGTAATTATGAGGTTGGTACCTCTGAATTTATATTTCACTTCTTCTCCTGTCAACCACCTGGCAGAAAACTAACCTCAAAAAATTTAAGATTTCTAAAATTATGAATACTTCACTAAGATTTTTAAATATTAAAGCTTTTCCGTTTCAATTATCTCGATTAGCAAGTCGAAATGCTTACGATTGGAAAAACGAAGGTGTTCAATATTCAGGTTTTAAGTATTATCCAAGGTAATAAAAATTTTTAGGTTAGGATTTTATTAGTTATTTTATTGGTTATTTTATTAGTTATTTTATTAACACTTTTTAATAATATACTTAATTTAAAGAAACGAAAACTTCAAAGATGATGAACACTCACCGTCTAAATTATTCAGAGTGCAACGGATAAGTTTTCTAAAAGGCGTACCTCATTTTGAGAAACGCCTTTTAAGAGAATTTAAATTAGACGGACCGGTAAGTTAATTAACCGATCCAAAACTAAATTTTTAATCCATATTATTTATTTAAAAGCAAAGTGATATAGCAATAGTAAAAAACACCCCGCAAAATAACGCAAAATTATGGAAAATTAAGCACTTGATTAAAATAACACCCGTTACGTTCCCAAATGGCTTTCCGACTCAACCAACGGGAACGTTTTTAAAAGAAAATGGGGAATTAATTGTCACTAAAAGTGTTTCCGATGACAAAAAACTTGTAGCTTGTGAATCCTTCATCGGTAATACTAAACGGTTAGACGGAGATACTTTACGAAGGGAATTGAGGAAGAAATGGTTAAGCGGTTGGTGAAAATAAAGAGATATTAATTTATAAACGTTGTTTTTCTTTTAATTAATAAAGAATAAATGTAAATTTTAAATAAATAATTCTAAATAATTGTAAATTTCACTAATTAAAATATAATTTGACAAATGTCAAAATTTTTTAGGTTAGGTTACATTTTAAAAGCGGTTTTTTAATTTTAATATTTTCATTTTAAAATAACTTAAAAACTCATTTGAATTTATTAAAAATTGTCAAAAAAATTGTATATATTCATTAATTTTAATTAAAACGTTTTAAATTTATAAAAAAATAATCAATTTGATGAATTTTTAGTTAAACATAAAAATTTTAGATGGCGCTACTTCTTTATAAAATCATCAACAATTTTTTTAATTTTGATACTTTCATTTTAAAATAACTTAAAAATTCATTTGAATTTATTAAAAATTATCAAAAAAATCGTAAATATCCATTAATTTTAATTAAAACGTTTAAAATTCATTAAAAAATTAATTTGATGAATTTTTAATTAATCATAAAAATTTTAGATGGCGCTACTTACAAATTCATCAACAATTTTTTTAATTTTTAATATTTTTAATTAATTTTATAAATTTAACATAAAAACTTAAGTTTAAATTATTTAATTTTATTGAAAATTATATCAACTATTTTTTATCCTTTTTATTCCCGCTTGAACCGCATAATTCACATAACCTAAAAATCTACTATTTTGAGAGATTGTCAAAAGTAACTTTGTGTTCAAATGTGCAATGTTTTAGCTAATAATAATTAATTAAAACCTACTTTTCACATAATTAATAAAAATTAATAAATCTAGTCATAAAATATGGCAAGACACCGCCGGGGTCAGTCAGAAAACAAACAGGATAAAAGTACCAACAGCAGTAGTAGTAATGGAAGTAATACGAGTAAACAAACCAAGCAAAAGAACTCTTTACTATCTTATTGGAAGATGATAATGGGTTTTTCGTGTTTGACGGTAGCTGTATGCGTAGGTTACTTAGGATACTTAGAAACGAGGGTGAATACACCGTTTGATGATAAGAAAATGGTTTCCGCGACCGGATTAGACGTCCCGGAGAGGTTTTGGGGGACTTATAGACCCGGGGTGTACTTTGGGTTAAAATCGAGGGATCCGTATTCTATTTTAGCGGGTTTAATGTGGTATTTTCCAAATAGACTTCAACCGGGGGGACATGGAGTAAGGTAGTTGTTTAAATTTTGATTTGACGATGATATAAATTAAAGGGGAGATGATTTTAATTAATTTTTTTGATTAATTTAAGACATTGGTGTGAACAAGGTGATGGATTAGATAAGTATGGATGGACGCAACATGACGGGACTTCTTTTGGGGTTCAGGAAATACACGACGGACCGTTTTTGATTACTACTTCTTTTGTAAAGAGGTTAGGTGGGGCTCACGGAGGTGATTGGACGGGAAGAGTGTCAGTCAATTATAAGGTAATCTGCATATGAGTCACTTGATTGGTAACTTAAGTTTAAAATTAGTTGGGGATGCTATATTTTGGTGACGTTGACTGTATACGAGAATGGGTATTCACATACAGGTGGATAAAAATGAAATCCATTTCCAATTTTTCCATTTTTATATTCCCAAGCAGTTTCCGTATCCCTTTATCCACTGGAGAGTTACCCGATTGTGCATGGGTGGTACTTCCAGTGCATACTGATAGTCCAATATAAACCGAGAGGTGATTGTCTCACGGCTGAGAGTTAAAACAGACTATCTACTAATCTGTGAGGATAGTGAAACACTTACTACGTACATTGCTGAGGGAAATATAGTTAGCGGCAAGCTTAATTTCAATAAGTTTTTGTAAGTTGCTTACTGATTGTAGGCATAACCAATTTGAAACTCGGGTTGTCAATCGGTTAAACCATTTGCAGAGTGTTCAAACTACGGCGTAGCATTTGAAACCGATTCGAAAGCAGATGCAAAAGTGTTGCACGCCAGAAAACACCTATTAACTTTAACCTAATAATTTCTATTTTTTTTTTTTATTTTATTTTAGAAATCGAATCCAAAGTTCAAAGAAGAAGTTTCCCTGTTGTGGTACACCGCTTTAGATGAAAGTTCTAAAGGTTATATCAAGGCTAGTAACAGCGGAAGTAGAATAACTGGTGTTAGAGGAGAAACCCCTACTTTAGGGGAGTTTAGCATCAAGTTATTTAATCACTCAGGTTTGTGATTTTCTTCATTTGATTAAATATTAAATCTTAACGTTTTTACTTTAATAATTAAAATTAAAACTAGATTGATTAATGTTAACCTCATCTCACAGTTTTTGATTTTAAATAACATTCGGATTGTACAAGTTTTGAATATACCTTAGATCTTTATGATTTATGATTTTTAAAGCATACTTAAGAAAGTGTTGAATAAAACACCAGTGTTCCAAAGTTAAAGGGAGTGACTTATCGGAGGTTTTAGTAAATTTCATGTTTGTCGGTTGGCGTTCTTAAATCGAACCCTAGATTTTAAAAGTGTACAATCATTCGCATATCAAATTTAGTCTACATATTCTAGGTTATGTTTTCTAATAACAACGTTATTGTTTTTCGGGTGAAACGTATTTATTTACGCTTTCTGTCACTTTTTAACAGTTTTGACAATTTCTAATATTTTTGACATTTTATGTCATTTTTAACAAATTTTTACATTTTTGACAATTTTTTGTACTTTTTGGCATTTTCTTGAAATTTCTGAAATTTCACATTTTTTTGAAATTTTTGATAGTTTCTATCATTTTTGGCAAACTGACATTTTCTTACAATTTTTTGAAAATTTTTACATATTCTTTAAATGTCTTAAATTTGACATTTATCGAAAATTTTTGACACTTTCTGTTTTTTTTTTTTTTTTGATAAATTTTGACATTTTTTACTTTTTTTTTATTTTTGACATTTTCATGAAATTTCTTAAATTTGACATTTATTGGAAATTTTTGACACTTTCTATCGTTTTTAGCAAACTTTGACATATCCTTAAAATTTCTTAAATTTGACATTTCTTAAAAATTTTTGACACTTTCTGTCGTTTTTTGGCAAACTGACTTTTTTTACAATTTTTTGTAACTTTTGACATTTACTTTAAATTTGACATTTTTGGTACATTTTTGGTCTTTTTTGACAAATTTTGACATTTTTTACTTTTTTGTACATTTTTGACATTTTCATGAAATTTCTTAAATTCGATATTTATTGGAAATTTCTGACACATCATTTTTGGCAAAATAACATTTGTTACAATTTTTTGAAATTTTTGATATTTTATTAAAATTTCTTGAATTTGACATTTTTTAGAAATGTTGGGGACTTTCTACGATTTTTGAGAAATTGACATTATTTTTATATTTTTTTGTAATTTTTGACATTTTCTTGAAATTTGACATTTCTTAGAAATTTTTAACACTTTCTATTATTTTTGGCAAACTGACATTTGTTACAATTTTTTGAACTATTTGACATTTTCTTAAAATTTCTTAATTTGACATTTCTTAAAAATTTTTCAGTTTCTATCATTTTTGGCAAACTTTGAATTTTTTTACAATTTTTTTGTAACTTTTGATATTTTCTTCAAATTATTTAAATTTGACATTTTTTAGAAAATTTTCACACTTTCTATTATTTTTGGAAAATTTTGACATTTTTTTCAATGTGTGCCATTTTTTTAAATTTCTTAAATTTGAGATTTTTTAGAAAATTTTGACATTTTCTATCATTTTTGGCTAATTTACATTTTTTGATATTTTTGACATTTTTAATAATTTCAGACATTTTCTGTTTTTTAATAAATTTTGACAATTTTTTAACATTTTTAAAAATTTTAAACATTTTCTTAAAATTTCTTAAATTTGAGATTTTTTAGAAAATGTTGACGCTTTCTATAATTTTTGGCAAATTTTATATTTTTTATAATTTTTGGCACCTTCTGTTTTTTTGACAAATTTCGATTTTTTTACATTTTTGGCACTTTATATCGTTTTTAGCAAACTTTGACATTTTTTTACAATTTTTTGAAATTTTGTACATTTTCTTAAAATTTCTTAAATTTGATGTTTATTGAACATTTTTGACATTTTCTGTGTTTTGACAAATGTTGACTTTCTTCTACATTTTTGACGTTTTCACATTTTTGACAATTTTTTTGTTTTTTGACATTTTCTTGAAATTTGTCAAACTTGACATTTTTTTACAAATTTTTCGAATTTTTGACATTTTTAGCAAATTTTGACGTTTTTAAAAAATTTTTGAACTTTTTGACATTTTCTTCAAATTTCTTAAATTTGAGATTTATTGAAACTTTTGGGACTTTCTGTCTTTTTTGACAAATTTTAGTTTTTTACATCTTTGACACTTTCTATCGTTTTTAGCAAACTTTGAAATTTTTTTTTGAAAATTTTGACACTTTTTATTATTTTGGCAAATTTTACAATTTTTTGTAATTTTTGACATTTCCTTAAAATTTCTTAACTATGACATTTTTTGGAAAATTTTGTCACTTTCTATCTTTTTTGACAGACTGACATTTTTTTACAATTTTTTAAAATTTTTTACATTTTCTTTAATTTTCTTTTCTTAATTTAAGAAATTTTACTTAAATTTGACATTTTTCTTTTGAAAATTTTTGGTACTTTCCGTCTTTTTTGACAAACTTTTACATTTTTGACATTTTCATGAAATTCCTTAAATTTGACATTTCTTGGATATTTTTGGCACTTTCTTATCATTTTTTGCAAACTGATATTTTTTTACAATTTTTTGTACTCTTTGATATTTCCTTGAAATTTCTTAACACTTTCGGCCGCACGTTTCGAAAAAAAAAATTGCACCTGCCGCCGGAGCATTTTGTCAGTTTTGTATCAAATTGCTGTCAAATTTTGTCAAACTGACGATTGCGCGAAGTCACATGTACGTGACTTTGGCCGATAACCGCTGGCTTCTGAACTCATATATACGTGACTTTGGCCGTCAAAGTGTTAAATTTGAAAATTTTTTGGAAATTTTTGGCATTATCATTTCTGGTATATTTTGACATTTTTTTAATATTTTTTTTGACATTTTTGACAATTTCTAACACTTTCTGTTTTTTGTCAAATTTTGACAACTTCTGACACTTTCTGTTTTTTGTCAAATTTTGACAATTTTTTGTCAAATTTGACAATTTCTAACACTTTCCGTTTTTTGTTAAATTTTGACCATTTTTTTGTCAAATTTGACAATTTCTAACAATTTCTGTTTTTTGTCAAATTTGACAATTTGTAACAATTTCTATTTTTTATAAAATTTTGACAATTACTAACACTTTCTGTTTTTGTAAAATTTTGATAATTTCTAACGCTTTCTGTTTTTTTGTAAAATTTTGACAATTTGACATTTTTGTTTTTTTTTGTAAAATTTTGACAAATTTTGACACTTTCTCTTTTTTGTCAAATTTTGACAACTTCTGACACTTTCTGTTTTTTGTCAAATTTCTAACACTCTGTTTTTTGATAAATTTTGACCATTTTTTGTCAAATTTGACAATTTCTAACAATTTCTGTTTTTTGTCAAATTTGACAATTTCTAACATTTTCCGTTTTTTTGTAAAATTTTGACAATTACTGACACTTTCTGATTTTGTAAAATTTTGATAATTTCTAACGCTTTCTGTTTTTTGTCATTCGACATTTTCGACATATCATTTGACATTTTTTGTTTTTTTGTAAAATTTTGACAACTTCTGACACTTTCTGTTTTTTTGTTAAATTTTGATAATTTCTAACACTTTCTGTTTTTTGTCAAATTTTGACAATTTGACACTTTCTGTTTTTTGTCAAATTTTGACAATTACTGACTCTATTTTTTTGTCAAATTTTGACAATTTCTGACACTTTCTGTTTTTTGTCAAATTTTAACAATTTAATACTTTTTGTTTTTTTGTCAAATTTTGACAATTTCTGACACTTTGTTTTTATCAAATTTTCACAATTTCTGACACTTTCTGTTTTTTGTCAAATTTTGACTATTCCTAACACTTTCTGTTTTTTGTCAAATTTTGACTATTCCTAACACTTTCTGTTTTTTGTCAAATTTTGACTATTCCTAACACTTTCTGTTTTTTGTCAAATTTTGACAATTTGACACTTTCTGTTTTCTATCAAATTTTGACATTTTTTTGTCAAATTTAGATAATTTCTAACACTTTCTGTTTTTTGTCAAATTTTGACAATTACTGACACTTTCTGTTTTTTGTCAAATTTTTACAATTACTGCCTTTCTATTTTTTTGTTAAATTTTGACAATTTCTGACACTTTCTGTTTTTTGTCAAATTTTAACAATTTAACACTTTTTGTTTTTTGTCAAGTTTTGACAATTTTTGACACTTTCTGTTTTTTATCAAATTTTGACAATTTTTTGTGAAATTTTGACAATTTCTGACTTTCTGTTTTTGTCAAATTTAGACAATTTTTTGACATTTTTGATAATTTCCGATTTTCTGTTTTTTTGTCAAATTTTGACAATTTCTGACACTTTGTTTTTTATTAAATTTTCACAATTGCTGACACTTTCTGTTTTTTGTCAAAAAATGTTGACAATTTTTTGACATTTCTGACATTTTCTGTTTTTTGTCAAATTTTGACAATTACTGACACTTTCTGTTTTCTATCAAGTTTTGACAATTTTTTTGTCAAATTTAGACAATTTCCAACACTTTTTGTTTTTTGTCAAATTCTGACAATTTCTAACACTTTCAGTTTTTTGTCAAATTTTGACAATTTCTTAAATTTTCTGTTTTTGGTCAAATTTTGACATTTTTGACAATTTGAAATGAGTCACTCCGTTTCACCATGGAACATCGCAAATTTCGTGCTGTCACTTTTGACGTTTTAAAACGTCAACTTTTTATATTTTTTAACTGTCACTTTTGACGTTATAAAACTTCACTTTTAGAACGTCAAAATTTTTAAGGTTATATTATGGTTTTACATTTAGATTTTAAATAATTCTTAATTTTCATTTTTTTTTATTTTTTATGTTTAAAACGTCATTTTTTAAATTTTGTTTCAAAATAATTTTCTTTATTTCTTTATTTATCGAAAATTCAAGTTGTGTTTTGAAGGTTATTAGATATTAGAGGTTATTTAATTTGACGTTTTGCTAATAGATGGAGTATTTGACGATTTTTTTTACTATTTTTTTTAGCTAATTTTTTTAACTAATTTTTTTTAACTTATTTTTTTAACTAATTTTTTTAACTAATTTTTAACCAATTTTTTTAACTAATTTTTTTTAACTAATTTTTAACCAATTTTTTTAATTATTTTTTTTAACTTATTTTTTTAACTAATTTTTTTTAACTAATTTTTAACCAATTTTTTTAATTATTTTTTTTAACTTATTTTTTTAACTAATTTTTTTTAACTAATTTTTAACCAATTTTTTTAACTATTTTTTTAACTAATTTTTTTTAACTAATTTTTAACCAATTCTTTTAACTATTTTTTTTTAACTTATTTTTTTAACTAATTTCTTTAACTAATTTTTTTTAACTAATTTTTTTGACTAATTTTTTTAACTAATTTTTAACCAATTTTTTTTAACTTATTTTTTTTAACTAATTTTTAACCAATTTTTTTAACTAATTTTTTTAACTAATTTCTTTAACTAATTTTTTTTAACTAATTTTTTTAACTTATTTTTTTTAACTAATTTCTTTAACTAATTTTTTTAAACTAATTTTTAACCAATTTTTTTAACTAATTTTTTTTAACTTATTTTTTTAATTTTTTTTAACTAATTTTTTTGACTAATTTTTTTAACTAATTTTTAACCAATTTTTTTTAACTTATTTTTTTTAACTAATTTTTAACCAATTTTTTTAACTAATTTTTTTAACTAATTTCTTTAACTAATTTTTTTTAACTAATTTTTTTAACTTATTTTTTTTAACTAATTTCTTTAACTAATTTTTTTAAACTAATTTTTAACCAATTTTTTTAACTAATTTTTTTTAACTTATTTTTTTAACTAATTTTTTTTAACTTATTTTTTTAACTAATTTTTTTAACTAATTTTTTTTAACCAATTTTTTTAAATTAAAGTCAAAAAATTAAAATAAAATATTTTTTAAATAATAATGATTAATTTTTTTTTTTAGGTACCGTAAATTACGAATCATTCCTTAGTACAAACTACCTAAGTTTAGCCCTTTTAAAAGAAACGGTCATCTCCTCCTTACGTTTCATCCAAGAAAAAAACCAAATCGTTTTAGCCGGAGAATTATCTCAACACGCCGACGTAAGTTTCCAAAATCAAACTTACAAATCATATTAATTAATTAATTTACTTTTTCAGAAAAAACCCGATTTTATAGTAACCCAAATAACAGCAACCGTACCTTTCACCCTCGACGTGGTATTCGAATCGGGAAGTTTTGGAACTCGCCAAAACACATTACTTGGTGATACTTACACCGAAGCTTTAAACTGGCATTTATCTCGATTCCATCAAAGATTTGAAGACACCTACCGATTAAAAGAAAAAGGATACGGTCCGAGAGACATATCTTTCGCACAATCAGCTTTAAGTAATATGATCGGAGGAATTGGTTATTTCTATGGTGCTTCGAAAGTACAAAGCGATTATACAAAAGAACCAGTTCCTTATTGGAAAGCTCCTTTGTATACGGCAGTACCTTCAAGGAGTTTCTTCCCGAGGGGATTTCTCTGGGATGAAGGTTTTCACGGTTATTTAATTTCAACCTGGGATTTAGACGTTGAATTAGATATAATAAGCCATTGGTTTGATTTAATGAACGTTGAAGGTTGGATACCGAGAGAACAGATTTTAGGTGTTGAATCTTTAGCCAAGGTTCCGAACGAATTTGTTACTCAAAAAAATACCAACGCAAACCCTCCAACTTTCTTTTTAACCTTACAATTTATTTTAAATAAATTTCAAAAAGAATTAAGCGATAAACGATTAGAAGTTTTAGAACGTTTATATCCGAGATTACAAACCTGGTTTTCTTGGTTTAACCAAACTCAAAAAGGTAATCTCCCCGGATCGTACCGATGGAGAGGGAGGGATTTTAAAACCGACCGGGAATTAAACCCAAAAACTTTAGCTTCCGGATTAGATGATTACCCGAGAGCTTCGCATCCAACCGAAGAGGAAATCCACGTTGATTTAAGATGTTGGATAGCAATGGCTGCGAGTACCCTAGCTCGATTAGCTGATGTTTTAGGTCGGGATGGTTATCGGTATGAACAAACGGCAGAGTATTTAATGGATAATAACTTATTAAATGATCTTCATTGGTCTGATTTTACCGGTCAATACTCCGATTATGGTTTACACACAGACTCGGTTGAATTAAAACGACCAAAAATTTCACCCCGAACCCAACAAACTCAAAGCATGGAGATGATTCGCATCACAACAAAAAAACCCGAATTACGATTAGTTGATTCATCATTTGGTTATGTTAGTTTATTCCCGTTTTTATTACAAATAATCGAGGTGGATTCTTTAAAATTAAAGAAGATTTTAGACGATTTAAAAAATCCCAATTTATTATGGACTGAATTTGGGTTGAGGTCTTTAGCGAGGAATTCTCCACTTTATTTAAAAAGAAATACAGAACACGATCCGCCTTATTGGAGAGGACAGATTTGGATTAATGTTAATTATTTAGCCGTGAGGGCTTTGTATCATTACGGAAGTGTGGAGGGACCTTTTAAAAACCAAGCGTGGGATTTGTATGGGGAATTAAGAGGGAATGTTATTAGGAATGTGATTAATCAATATTACAAAACGGGGTATTTATGGGAGCAGTATAATGATCGTACCGGGGAAGGTAGTGGATGCAGGCCGTTTACCGGATGGTCGGCTTTGGTTGTTTTGATGATGTCGGAACAATATTAATTGTAAAAAATAGTACTAAATTTTTTAATTATTTGATTTTGTGACAATGTCTTCCTAGGAAATAATAAAAAAATAAAATAAAAATAGAAATAAAAAAAACTTGGGTTTAAATAAAATTTTGAAAACCATCTTAATTTTTAACCTAACTTTAAAAAAATTGATTAATTTTAAAAAATCGCCCAGACTTTATTTATAAAGATAGAAACTTGATTTTTGATTTAAATGATATCTAAAACATTCTAGTTTTAATTTAAAAAAATCGTTTTGTTCTAAGTTTTACCAAAAAAATTAAAAAAAAAAAATTTTAAATTGACAAAAACTTTTTAGGTTAGAAAATCAATATTTTTTTAAAAATTCCTAAAAAATTGAATTTTAAAGATTTTGATCTAGTTTTTTTTCTAAATGAAACTTAAAACATTCTAGTTTTAATTTAAAAAGATCGTTTTATTCTAAATTTTACCAAAAAAATTTAAAAAATTTTCAAAGTTGGTGAAAAATTCTTGACAGTTTTTTTTTCAAAATTTTACCAAAGAAATTAAAAAAAATTTTCAAAGTTTGTAAAAAGATTTTTTAGGTTAAAAATTTTTGTTATTAAAAGAATCCATTTTTAAAAAAAGTCATAAAAAATCGAATTTGCAATATTTTGACTTGATTTTTTTTTCTAAATGAAACTAAAAACATTGTACTTTTAATAAAAAAAAAACGTTTTGTTTTAAATTTTACCATAAAAATTAAAAGAATTTTCAAAATTGGTAAAAAAATATTTTAGGTTAAAAATTTTTAATCGTTAAAAAAAATCAATATTTTTTTAAAAATTCGTAAAAAATTGAATTTTAAAGATTTTGATCTAATTTTTCTTCTAAATGAAACTAAAACCATTCTAGTTTTATTTTAAAAAGACCGTTTTATTCTAAATTTTACCAAAAAAATTTAAAAAAATTTTCAAAGTTGACAAAAAATTTTTTAGGTTAAAAAATCAATAATTTCTAAAAAATTCGTAAAAAATCGGATTTTAAAGATTTTGATCTGATTTTTTTTCTAAATGAAATTAAAGATATTCTAATTTTAACCAGAAAAGGCTGTTTTATTCTAAATTTTTCCAAAAAATTTAAAAAAATTTCCAAAGTTGGTAAAAAATCTTGACTGTTAACCTAATTTTTTAAAAAAATCATCAATTTTTAAAAATCGCCCAGACTTTATTTATAAAGATAGAAATTTGATTTTTGATTTAAATGATATCTAAAACATTCTAGTTTTAATTAGAAAAGGTTGTCTTGTTCTATGTTTTACCAAAAAAACTTTTAAAATTTTTAAAATTGACAAAAAAATTTTTAGCTTAGTAAATCAATAATTTCTAAAAAATTCGTAAAAATACGGATTTCAAAGATTTTGATCTAATTTTTTTTCTAAATGAAATTAAAAACATTCCAATTTTGATTTAAAAAGATCGTTTTGTTCTAAGTTTTACCAAAAAATTTAAAAAAAAATTCCAAAGTAGGTAAAAAATTTTGACAGTTAATTAACCTAATTTAAAAAAAAATCATCAATTTTTAAAAATCGCCCAGACTTAATTTATAAAGATAGAAACTTGATTTTTGATTTAAATGACATCTAAAACATTCTAGTTTTAATTATAAATGGCTGTTTTGTTCTAACTTTTACCAAAAAATTTCAAAAACATCAAACATTTTTCATCAAACTTAACCTTAAAATTGTTACCAACTTTAAAAAATCACCAAGGGATTAATTTTAAAGTTAGAGGGGTGAGAAATTTTAAATTATGGTAAATTGAAATGTCTATTTTTTAATAAAACAAACCGATTTATTCTAATTGTTACCAAAAAATTAAAAAAAAAAAAATTCAAAGTTGGTAAAAAATTTTTTAGGTTAAAAAATCAATAATTTTTAAAAAATTCGTAAAAAATTGAATTTTAAAGATTTTGATCTGATTTTCTTTCTACATGAAACTAAAAACATTCTAGTTTTAATTTAAAAAGATCGTTTTATTCTAAATTTTACCAAAAAAAATTAAAAAAAATTTCAAAGTTAGTGAAATATTCTTTACAATTAACTAACTTAAAAAAAAATTTATCAACTTTATAAAATCGTTCAGGCTTTATTTATCAAAATAGAGACTTGATTTTTGTTTTAAATGAAAAATAAAAGATTGTATTTTTAATTAAAAAAGACCGTTTTTTCCAAATTTTACCAAAAAAATTTTTTAGATTAAAAATTTTTGATCATTAAAAAAATCCATTTTTAAAAAATTCATAAAAAATCGAATTTTTAATATTTTGATCTGATTTTTTTTCTAAATGAAACATTCTAGTTTTAATTTAAGAATACCGTTTTGTTCTAGATTTTACCAAAAAAATTAAAAAATTTTCAAAGTTGGTAAAAAAAAAAATTTTTAGGTTAAAAATTTTTGATCGTTAAAAAAATCAATCATTTTTTAAAAATTCATAAAAAATCGAATTTTTAATATTTTGATCTAATTTTTTTTCTAAATGAAACTAAAAACATTCTAGTTTCAATTTAAGAACACCGTTTTGTTCCAAATTTTACCAAAAAAAATTAAAAAAAATTTTCAAAGTTGATAAACATTTTTTTACATTTTTAACCTAACTTAAGAAAATCGAACAACTTTAAAAATTTATCAAAAATTCATTTTTAAAGATTTTGATTTGATTTTTTTTCTATATGAAACTTAAAGCATTCTAGTTTTAATTAAAAAAGGCTGTTTTACTCCAAATGTTATCAAAAAATTTAAATAAATTCACAAAGTTGACTAAAATTTTTTATAACCTGAAAAAAGATGAAAAAAATGGAAAATTATTTAAGAATTAAAGTTAATGTAACTTAATTTAGATTAAAATTGTTAAAAAGTTACTTAATTTGATCTAAAATTGTAATATTTCACTTAAAATTTTTCAAAATCCTGGATTTTTTTTCCAAAATTTCACGAAATTTGGTACAAAATTGTGGAATTTCGTTTAATTTTATCAACATTTTTTCGAATTTCATTAAAAAATAACTTAATTTAGCTTGAAATTGTGAAATTTCGACCAAAATCTTCAAAATTTGTCCAATTTCGTTTGAAATTTCACGAAATTCCGTCTAAAATTGTCGAATTTCATTGAAAAATAACTTTATTTCTCTTAAAATTGTGAAATTTCATCTAAAATCGTTGAATTTCTGAAATTTTCTAAAGTTATCGAATTTTATTTAAAATTTCACGAAATTTCATCAAATTTTTTTCGAATTTCATTAAAATAAAACTTAATTTTAGAAATTGTGAAATCTAAACCAAAATTTTCAAAGTTCGTCCAATTTCATCTAAAATTTCGCGAAATTTCGATTAAATTTGTTAAATTTCACTGAAAAATAACTTAATTTAGCTAAAAATTGTGAAATTCTATCTCAAATTTCGTAAAATTTTCGGATTTCGTTTAAAATTTCATTAAATTTCGTTTAAAATTGTCGAATTTCATTTTAAAAAAACCTTTATTTATCTTAAAATTGTACAATTTCATCTAAAATTTTTTAAAATCATCGATTTTTTTCCAAAATTTCATTAAAAATCATCATTAAAAAAATCAATCATTTTTTAAAAATCCATAAAAAATCGAATGTTCAATATTTCGACCTGATTTTTTTTCTAAATGAAACTAAAAACATTCTAGTTTTAATTAGAAAAGGCTGTTTTATTTTAAGTTTTACCAAAAAAATCAAAAAAAAAGTTTCGAAGTTGGTGAAAAATTTTTGACAGTTAACTAACCTAAAGAAAAAATTCAAGAACTTTAAAAAATCGCCCAGACTTTATTTATGAAGATAGAGATTTGATCTTTGATTTAAATAAAAGATAAAAGATTGTATTTTTTATTAAAAAAGGTCCTTTTATTCTAAATTTTACCAAAAAAATTAAAAAAATTTTTTTTTTGTTAAAAACGTTTTTTAAGCTAAAAAATGTTTATTTAACTCGGAAAAAGAAAAAGAAAATTTCGAAAAAATTTACTGTCAACCGACACGTCGGTTACAGACGTCGAGACACTGGGTTGGGTTGAAGTCGACCCCCGTCCGCAACGAACGCAGTGAGGTGCTGGGTAGGGTTGGCTGGGTGACACCACCCCAAAAAAAGAATTTTTTTTTCCTCAAAAACGTTTTCTAAGCTGAAAAATGGTTTTTGAACTCGGATTAGGGAAAAAAATTTTTTCGAAAAATTTCACCGTGAAGTCGACCCCCGTCCGCAGCGAACGCAGTGAGCTGGGTTGGGTTGGTTGGGTGACCACCACCTCACCAAAAAAAAAAAAAATTTTTTTTGTTAAAAACGTTTTCTAAGTTGAAAAATGGTTATTGAACTTAGATTAGGGAGAAAAATTTTTTCGAAAAATTTCACCGTGAAGTCGACTCCAGTCCGCAGCGAACGCAGTGAGGTGGGTTGGGTTGGTTGGGTGACCACCACCCCCACAAAAAAAAATGTTTCAAAAAAAACAGTTTATTATAATAGAAAAATGTATGTATTTTTTTATAATTGTATATTACAGGTTACAACACATTCTTTTTTTCCGTTACTGAAGTATTCACATTATTCGGGCCACTGTCGGAAGTCAGTGAAAATATAGTACACATGTACAAGCCACTTGCACGACAAACATGATTGGTCAAAGAATTTTCGTTCGATTTCAAAAATCGACTATATATAAATATAACGAGAGAGCATCTATATATCATACAAATTACAAATATTAATAATTGAAAAAGGTACAAACGCCTTCGCCGGAGAACGCCCTATAATACAATTTGCGTTCACCGGACGAGCGCCAACTTTAAACGTCCACAACGCAGTAATATTACTAATTCCGTACAACGTCAAGGTCCAAAAAACAATTTGAAAATTAGAAAATTTATGTATATGTAAAAAAACAAATAGAAATGCACGTCAAAGTTTATCACAATGAATATTTATCAGCAATACTGACTTTGTCCGAGGAAATTAAAAACACGTTTTGATGCAGTGTTTAGAAAAATAGCGCCCTAATTAATTATTACGATTAGTTTTATTTTTATTTTGGGAGAGATCGTTTCTTAAATCTTCTTGAATCTTCTTAAATCTTCTTGAATCTTCTTAAATCTTCTCGAATCATCTTGAATCTTCTCGAAATCTTCTCGAATCTTCTCGAATCATCTTTTGAATCGAATACCCTATTATTTTACATTTTACAATTGTCAAAGTTAACTTCTAAACGTCACCTTAGCTACAAAATTTACAAAAATACTTCGAATATTTGCACAAAAGCAACGAAGTTGAATTTTACTTTTTTTCTTCTTCTTTTAGGGTAAGTAAAACAAGTTGAACACATTTTGTATACAATATTTTACAAGTAGTTTCTAATTAAACACTGGAACTTTTCAATTTTTTAAGGAGAGGTTAATATTATTCAAAAGTAATCCGTACTAATAACAAATGTACAGTGTACGACAAAAGTATTATGGGTTTTTTCAATTTGGAGTATTTAAAAGAACTCCCGATGGAAAAGAACAACGCTATGTTGTAATTACAATAATCATAAATACAATATGTACAATTAAAAAAAATTTTTTAGAGTGTAAACTTAAAAAAAAAATTTTTTTCACAAAGATTTTTTAACCAAAAAAAATTTTTTCAACTTTGAAAATTTTTTTAATTTTTTGGACAACATTTGGAATAAAACCGTCTTTTTTAATTAAAACTAGAATGCTTTTAGTTTCATTTAGAAAAAAAATCAAATCAAAATCTTTAAAATTCAATTTTTTACGAATTTTTAAAAAAATATTGATTTTTTAACCTAAAAATTTTTTAACCTAAAAAATTTTTTTTACCAACTTTGAAAATTTTTCTAATTTTTTTGACCAAATTTAGAATAAAACGATCTTTTTTAATTAAAAATACAATCTTTTATCTTTCATTTAAATCAAAAATCAAGTCTTTATCTTTATAAATAAAATCTGGGCGATTTTCAAAAGTTGATTAAATTTTTTTTTAGGTTAGTTAACTGTCAAGAATTTTTCACCAACTTTGAAAAATTTTTTAATTTTTTTGGTAAAATTTAAAATAAAACGATCTTTTTAAATTAAAACTAAAATGTTTTTAGTTTCATTTAGAAAAAAAATTAGATCAAAATCTTTAAAATTCAATTTTTTACGAATTTTTAAAAAATTATTGATTTTTTAACCTAAAAATTTTTTTAACCTAAAAAAATTTTTCTACCAACTTTGGAAATTTTTCAAATTTTTTTGACAAAATTTTGAATAAAACGGTCTTTTTTAATTAAAAATACAATCTTTTATCTTTCATTTAAATCAAAAATCAAGTCTCTATCTTCATAAATAAAGTCTGGGCGATTTTTTAAAGTTGATTAAATTTTTTTTTAGGTTAGTTAACTGTTAATTTTTCACCAACTTTGAAATTATTTAAAATTTTTTTGGTAAAATTTAGAATAAAACGATCTTTTTAAATTAAAACTAGAATGTTTTTAGTTTCACTTAGAAAAAAAATTAGATCAAAATCTTTAAAATTCAATTTTTTACGAATTTTTAAAAAATTATTGATTTTCTAACCTAAAAAAATTTTTTACCAACTTTGAGAATTTTTTTAAATCTTTTGGTAAAATTTAGATTAAAACAGTATTTTTTAATTAAAACTAGAATGTTTTAAGTTTCATTTAGAAAAAAAATCATATCAAAATCTTTAAAAATGAATTTTTGATGAATTTTTAAAGTTGATCGATTTTTTTAAGTTAGGTTAAAAGTGTTAAAATTTTTTTTACCAACTTTGAAATTTTTTTAAATTTTTTTGACAACATTTAGAACAAAACGGTCTTTTTTATCTAAAACTAAAATGTTTTAAGTTTCATTTAGAAAAAAAATCAAATCAAAATTTAAAAAAATAAAATCTCTACGATTTTTTAAAATTGGCTAAAATTTTCATCGCCAAATTTGACGATTTTAGCGAATTTTAGATTAAATTTTACAATTTTAATCTAAATAAAGTTATATTTCAATGAAATTTGAGTACTTTTATCAAAATTTGGTGAAATTTCAAACGAAATTCGATAACTTAAGGAAATTTTAGATAAAATTAGACGAAATTCAATCGTTTTTGGCAATTTCATGCAAAATTAGTCGAAATTTTAGAAGAAATTTGACGATTTTAAGAAATTTTAGATGGAATTTCACAATTTTAACCTAAATAAAGTTATTTTTCAATGAAATTCGACAATTTTGGACGAAATTTAGTGAAATTTTAAACGAAATTGGACGAATTTTGAAAATTTTGGTCGAAATGTTACAATCTCAAGCTAAATTAAGTTATCTTTCAATGAAATTCGAAAAAGTTTAAATGAAATTAAACGAAATTCAACAATTTTAGATAATTTTACACCAAATTTCGTGAAATTTTGGAAAAAAATCGATGATTTAAAAAAATTTTAGATGAAATTGTATAATTTTAAGATAGGTAAAGTTTTTTTTAAATGAAATTCGATAATTTTAAACGAAATTTCTTAAAATTTCAAACGAAATTCGAAAATTTTAAGAAATTTGAGATAAAATTTCACAATTTTTAGCTGAATTAAGTTATTTTTCAATGAAATTCGTCAAATTAACGCGAAATTTCGTGAAATTTTAGATAAAATTTGATGTATTTTAAAAATTTTGGTTTAGATTTCATAATTTCTAAAATTAAGTTTTATTTTAATGAAATTCGAAAAAAATTTGATGAAATTTCATGAAATCTTAAATAAAATTCGATAACTTTAGAAAATTTCAGTAGAAAATCAACGATTTTAGATTAAATTTCACAATTTTAAGACAAATAGAGTTATTTTTCAATGAAATTCGACAATTTTAGACGGAATTTCGTGAAATTTCAAACGAAATGGGAAGAATTTTGAAAATTTTGGTTTAGATTTCACAATTTCTAAAATTAAGTTATTTTTTAATGAAATTCGAAAAAATTTTGATGAAATTAAACGAAATTCCACAATTTTGAACCAAATTTCGTGAAATTTTGGAAAAAAATCCATGATTTTAAAAAATTTTAAGTGAAATATTACAATTTTAGACTAAATTAAGTCATTTCTTAACATTTTTAATCTAAATTAACTTACGTTAACATTAATTCTTAAATAATTTTTCCATTTTTTTCATCTTTTTTTAGGTTATAAAAAATTTTAGTCAACTTTGTGAATTTTTTTAAATTTTTTGACAACAGTTAGAATAAAACGGTCTTTTTAAGTTAAAACTAGAATGTTTTTAGTTTCATTTAGAAAAAAAATTAGATCAAAATCTTTAAAATTCAATTTTTTACGAATTTTTAAAAAACTATTGATTTTTTAACCTAAAAAATTTTTTTTACCAACTTTGAAAATTTTTTTAATTTTTTTGGTAAAATTTAGAATAAAACGGTCTTTTTTAATTAAAAATACAATCTTTTATCTTTCATTTAAATCAAAAATCAAGTCTCTATCTTCATAAATAAAATCTGGACGATTTTTTAAAGTTTATTAAATTTTTTTTAGGTTATTTAACTGTCAAGAATTTTTCACCAAGTTTGAAAATTTTTTTAAATTTTTTTGGTAAAATTTAGAATAAAACGATCTTTTTAAATTAAAACTAGAATGTTTTTAGTTTCATTTAGAAAAAAAATTAGATCAAAATCTTTAAAATTCAATTTTTTACGAATTTTTAAAAAATTATTGATTTTTAACCTAAAAATTTTTTTAACCTAAAAAATTTTTTTTACCATCTTTAGAAATTTTTTAAATTTTTTTGGTAAAATTTAGAATAAAACGGTCTTTTTTAATTAAAAATACAATCTTTTATCTTTCATTTAAATCAAAAACCAAGTCTCTACCTTCATAAATAAAGTCTGGGCGATTTTTTAAAGTTGATTAAATTTATTTTTAGGTTAGTTAACTGTCAAGAATTTTTCACCAACTTTGAAAAATTTTTAAATATTTTTGGTAAAATTTAGAATAAAACGATTTTTTTAAATTAAAACTAGAATATTTTTAGTTTCATTTAGAAAAAAAATTAGATCAAAATCTTTAAAATTCAATTTTTTATGAATTTTTAAAGAATTATTGATTTTTTAACCTAAAAATTTTTTTAACCTAAAAAAATTTTTTTACCAACTTTAGAAATTTTTTTAATCTTTTTGATAAAGTTTAGAATAAAACGGTCTTTTTTAATTAAAAATACAATCTTTTATCTTTCATTTAAATCAAAAATCAAGTCTCTATCTTCATAAATAAAGTCTGGGCGATTTTTTAAAGTTGATTAAATTTTTTTTTAGGTTAGTTAACTGTCAAGAATTTTTCACCAACTTTGAAATTTTTTTTAATTTTTTTGGTAAAATTTAGAATAAAACGATCTTTTTAAATTAAAACTAGAATGTTTTTAGTTTCATTTAGAAAAAAAATTAGATCAAAATCTTTAAAATTCAATTTTTTAGGAATTTTTTAAAAAATTATTGATTTTTTAACCTAAAAATTTTTTCAACCTAAAATTTTTTTTACCAACTTTAGAAATTTTTTTAATTTTTTTGACAAAATTTAGAATAATACGATCTTTTTTAATTAAAAATACAATCTTTTATCTTTCATTTAAATCAAAAATCAAGTCTCTATCTCAATAAATAAAGTCTGGGCGATTTTTTAAAGTTGATTAAATTTTTTTTTAGGTTAGTTAACTGTCAAGAATTTTTCACCAACTTTAAAAATTTTTTTAATTTTTTTGGTAAAATTTAGAATAAAACGGTTTTTTTAAATTAAAACTAGAATGTTTTTAGTTTCATTTAGAAAAAAAATCAGGTCAAGATATTGAAAATTCGATTTTTTATGAATTTTTTAAAAACACTCCAAAATTTTTTTTTTAATTGTACACTTTCCAATACAAACACAAAGTACTTTTCCACTTTTTTTTCTTTTTATTTTTAAAGAGTACCATTTTTAAACGTAACTTTTAACTTTCTTTTCTCAAACTTTTCTAATAATTGTTAATCTTTGTTCAACTTTAATATCGACTAGCACATCACTTCAACACATCGTCCCCAAAAAATCTTACACAATCTCACTAACGAGTTTACAAAAATACTCTCTTCCGGTCTCCAAAATAATAAAAAAAATAATAATAAGGTAAATTATTAATCCACCTTAAAATCACAGTCAACTATTCACGTCACCACCTTTAAAATCACTGCTACTGTTAGATGCCGTGGGCCCCTCGAAATGAATACCCATCATTGGGTCCCCGTAATCATACTCGGGAGGTGGGGAGACGTGCCGTTGTGAATCGCCCTGCTGTCAGACCTTTTGTCTCATCTCGTAGGCGTTTCCGTAGGGATGTGATCGACTTCCACCCCCGGCGGGAGGGGCTGTGGCTAGCGGGGAATAATCTGTTAGGTTAAAAGTAAAAAGAACTGTTGAGGATTATGCGTTTTTGTTTATGGTATACCTTTGGGGGCGTAGTATTGACCGCGGCCTTCGCCGTAACCTTGCCGGGGGCCGTGGCTACCGGACGGCCTTCCGGTTCGCGCCGGAGGACGTCCGGCTACTGATTGACCTCGGGATGATACAGCTGGATGACTTCCAGGATGTCGCTTTAAACAATACATTTAAAGGTTAAAATCTACAAAAAGATATTGAGTATTCTAATACTAATTAGATTAATGTATTCAAAAATTTATCTAAAATCGATTTTAAAAAAGAAAATAGATAAATAAAATGAAACTGAGTAAAAAGTTAGCCATAAATTCTTACCATCATAAAGTAATTACAAAATGTGTACATGAGTGGAAAGGGTTTAAATCTATCGATTTCATGTATTTTAAGGGTTAGTTTTATAAAGTTCGAATTTATTATGGTGGGTTTAAGATGTCAAACTTAATAGCAACCATAGCAATAATTTTAATCATAATTGAACACATGATCAATAAAGCTCTACAGGTTTATATGTGCAGAATTTTCCGTTATCTTAATTTCAAGGGGATAACAAAACTGTTTAGCAGCCTTAATTTTACAATAAGTTGTATATAACTTTGGGGTAATACCCTCAACTTGATGTCGAATTATATTTGTATTGATGGGTCGACAATTTTGCATCTATTATTAGTGCCAGAGCTTGATTTGCATATAGACATTTTGATTCCTGCGATTCCTTCACTTTTTTTATATTTCTGCGCCTCTTTAGAGAAGCAGTAAAAGTTCTTTTACTATTGTCGCTAAATCGCGTTTACCAGCTTTCCATAGCTCTAATTCACTACTCACCTGTAATTTATTTAAACTAGTTGATACAATAAGAATTTTCATTTTCCTTTTTATACAAGTTTTAGTCAGCCATCAACTGGTAAATATTTTCCTTTAATTAAATTATTATTTTTTTTATGATTTATTTTATAATTTAGGCTTTGGTACAACAAGTTTCTCAGGTTTTGGAGCCCAACCCTCTTAACAAACGACCCCGTTAGCTCAAAGAATTGGTACTTCAATCCCCAGATTTAATATGCGCACTCTAACTGTTTTTAATACAGGTTTCGGTTTCGGTATAAATCCAGAATTAGCTGCAACACCATCGGCTGGTGGTTTTGGAACTATGCAAGTTGCGGGGAACACAAACCGGGTTTGGTTTTGGTACCCCACAACAACTGGTTATTTCGGCACCAACCGGATATGGATTTGGTTTTCAAACTCACGCTACGAGGACTTCTTTTGGATTTTTAACTCCGACGGTTACAACTAGGTGATGGTTTAAAGCAATAAAAAATGTTTCCAACATTTTTTCTTTAGTAAATGGTGAAAATTCTGAAATGTTGAGGAATTAAGTTCTATAGGTGTTAAATTTCAATCTCCTTCCGAATAAAAAAAAATAATAATTAAAAAAAAATAAATAAATAAATAAAAGTGGATATACTGCCTTTGTCTTTTAAACCATTAATATACGAGGTTGTCATTTCGAGAATTTAAAGAATTAGAAGAAAAAACTATCAGGGAAATAAATAGCAATTATAACTGTTAATACACTGACAAAAAATTGTCAGTAAGTATTTAGCCATAAACGTAAAGAATTAAAAGTTGGTTAACTTTTATGCTTATAATTAAATTCGTTGTAATATTTAGCAGCCGTAAGCCGTTGTCTAAACGATACTATTTGAATAAATATAATTGAACTTTTTTAAATGCTACACATACTGTTACAGTTACGGTTTTTAAGTTTGATATCCTAAATTCACCCTTAATTAGTTAATAATTTATTGATTACTATGGTTATGCTTAATGCTGCGGCTTCACTGGTAGCAATTCAGACCAGATCAGATCACATCATACCAGATAAATGGTTAGATTATTGGTTTTGTGAAGAAATAGATAATCCAAAACACACGTTTTCTATTTGTAATAATTTTGTTGAGAAAAGAAATATTTGTCGTAATAAAATCGGAAAAATATAGAAAATAAAACATAATAGATGTAATGCTAGAAAAGCAAGAACACTGGAGAACCGTAGATGAAATTGTAACAAACATCATGAACAAAAAAAAGGAAAAACACGAAAGAGAACTAGAAAATAGAAGAAGAAATGTACAGTAGACCCCGAAAATTACCTTTATATGCCTCTGAAATTATAATTATACCGTGATGAGTGGTTCCGGAGGCGGAAGGGACAGGGTTTTAGTTGGTTGGATGTATTCAAGATGAGTACATCAACCCAACACAGGGTGGTCATCGATACGAATCACTTAGATCACTGATGGCAAACATATGACCCATGGGTCAGACAGTGACCCACACAATCCTTTTAAGCGACCCATACCTTGATTTTCGCAAACTTATTTTTTATGCCATAAAAAGAGAATAAATAATTGAAGAGAAAAATGCAAAATCCATCCTCAACCCAGAGCTCTAACGCTCGGATCTTGCAGATTTCTCTTATAACACATTGAAGAGAAGAAGACAAGATCCATTCTCAACCCAGAGTTCTACTGCTCGGATCTTGCACCTTTCTTTTCATGGTGCTGTAAGAGGAAAATGCAAAATCTGTCTTCAACCTAGAGGTCTAGCGCTTAGACTAGTGATGGCGAACCTATGACCTATGGGTCAGACACTGACCCACGCAATGCTTTTAAGTGATCCACACCTTGATATTTGCAAATTTATTTTTTATGTCCTAGAAAGAGAATAAATAATTTTATTTCAACTATCTATTTATTATAATAATATCACTATGTCATGGTATGTATGTAATTTTATCTTGTTCAGTCAAATATTTAGTGTAGGGAGTACTAAATAGTGTCATCCCAATGATATCATCCACTTGTAATCGATTTTAATTTTTTAATCTTTACTTACTAATGTAAAAGTTGTAAAACAAAAAGGAAAAAAGCTCTTTTAGTCCTTAGTCTTAGAAGTAAGGATATAAAAAGTAAGTTTATTAAAAACACATTTCCCTTTTGCATGTGACTTAATACTGTGACCCACAAGCTAGCAGCAAAACAATATAGTATACAAAATGTGACCCACTGCGCCAAAAGGTTCGTCATCACTGACTTAGACAGTGATTCGGACCACTCGCCTGTCAACAGTTTTCCTAAACCCCTCCTTAACCCGTTAAGCGGCTCTATGGATTGAAATTACATGTAATCATGACGAATATATACGTCATAGCCGCTTAAGGGGTTAATAAAAAATAAAGAAATGGCTAGAGTTGTCTCTTCAGACAGTAATAGATACGTTTTCAACAGACATGTACATGTATTCTCCAACGATCAATACTGATCAAAGGTGTTTGACATTTTATCAAACAATGGCTTCATTTAATTTTTGGATAAGGAACAAATCAATGTTAATCAACCTCATTAGAGAAAATCCATAGAGAAGTAAAAACTTCATTATAGATTAAATCTCAATTTAATCCCATTTTCGTTTTATATCCCCAGAAATATCTTTTAAAATATAATATGTTGTTATGTACATTCGATAATACTCTCTAAACTTCTCAGGGTAATATCGAAGTTTTAGACAAGTTTTTTATACTCCCCTACCTTATATAATTAGTACAGAGTATCCCAAGACTAAAGCCAGTGATTTATTTCTGTAGTGTTCAAAAATTGATACCATTGAAAATCCAATTGCAGTGAAATTCCCCTTTGCGGACACCCCTCTTGAACGGACACCCCCCCTTGGATGGACAGTTTCTCATGGAATGGTCCGACTCTCATATAATCACTTCACATTTCTCTTAAGTGGACACCCTTCTTGAACGGACACTTTTGGTGGGTCCCGTTGATGTCCGCACAAGGGAGATTTCACTGTACTTCTTTTTCCCTTTATCATAGGCTATTCACAAATACCCTATGAACAATTCTGACGTATCGTATTCGTTTGAATCTAAGTCGTACTATTTTTGCTGTATAATCGTTCATAAAAATGGGGTGCGGCTTAGATTCGAACATATTTCAAAAATATAAAATACCTAACAACAAAAATTTTATAGTAATATTATGATTTACTTATTTACCAACTTTGTTTTAAGAAACTTTTTTTTACTAATCATTCACAGAAATAGGGTGCGGCTTATATTTGAACGGATACGGTAATTTAATTTTATTACTCTTGGACGTTTTCTTGACACATTTTTTTAGTTAAATTAACTTTTTTATGAGAGCAGCGCCACTCATAAATCTTCTTATAAATCACCACAATCTTCCGACTCACGTATGTATTTATACATTTTAACTTATTGGAATTAGAATTAACAGGACAAAGGTTTTGGTGACTACAGAATGTGGGAGGGAGATGTTAAAACGACATCAGGTAAACATAAAAATTCCTAAAGACCCCAATAAATCACTGGTTTTGACCTTGAAATACATCTGTATAATGTATACATCCAATAACGACCTTTTGGTTTATTGTGTTTACTGATAATACTTTCCCTTAGTATTATTAATACTTTCCAGTTGTTCATCCCATTCATCGGAAGAAGAGGAATTCATTTTAAATCTCTTGAGAACCCTTTACTAAATAACAATAACCTCCTGTTTACTCTTCAAGTACGATTCACTATAAAATCTAGCATAAATGAAGCCACTACAACAAACGTGTTTAATCTGATCGGATGTAATCTAATGTAAACCAACGCCAATACCTAAAGCCTCTACCTAAGTCAGGTGATGCGATTAGATGTAAAAGAACAATTAGCAAATTGTTAACTAATACGACTTTTATAAAACCTAGTTTTGAGTACTCAAAGATGAATAAACCGGATCTAAGACCATTGAAATTTGGAAATTTTATTTTACAGGATTAATCTTCCCCCATTAAAGAAGTAGAATTTGTAAAATGTAGATGGTAGTCTTTCCAACGAAACGCTAAAAAATCTCAAAGTAAACTTCTATCTTTACCTGAACTAGGGAAATAAAAACATAAATTAAAAAATTTCAATGTTGAACATTGAAATTTTATTTCACAAGACTCAACGTAAAACTGAAATAAATAAATTTCTCTTCAATCCGCTTAACACTTTTAATTATAATGCTTTCATTTTTAAAAGCGGTTCTTAGACAATACAGTAGAACTTTGCTAATCTGACCTTCCGTTAATCTGTCAACTCAGTTAATTTAAACGTTTACCTTAACCCGTTAAGCGGCTCAATGGATTAAAATTACATGTAATCATGACGAATATATACGTCATAGCCGCTTAAGGGGTTAATACAGAGACAACTTTTGAAGATAAATGATTTTTGAATTCAAATATTGTTTGTTTTATATTAAATCTGTGTTTTTCTATACCTCAGATAATCCAACCTGTTTAATTCTAACCCAACCCATATTGAACTCTAAACTTGATAAATTAACGGTATTCTATTGCAATTAAAAATCAAGCTAAAACAAATTAAAAGATAAATAATCTCACCATTCTTCGTAAAGTACTAATAGGTCTTCTCAAAGTCTCACTTATCCTTCTCGCCGGGGGCTTCTTAGGATTCGAAGAAGGTGTGTGAACGGCACAACACTTAATAAATAATCCCATGAACAAAATAAACCCGATCCCCATCAATAAAACAGCCCACCAGTACTCGGTAACCCATTGGCTTACAGTCAACAAAGTATCTTTGTTTAATAACAGATTTACAAGTCGTACCAATGGTCCGTCTGCATCCACCGCTCTACATTTGAAGAAAACGTCACAATAACCCTACAATAAAAACTTATTAGAAAACTAAAATTTCAGAATTAACCAAAACAACTCATTAATATTCTCCAATTATTTTATTTTGAACCCTTCTATCAATTTTTATTTTCGTTATCACCTTATAGTATCATCACAATGTATGATGCTAAGCGTTTATTATTTTCAAATTGAATTAAATGTTAATTTCATAATTTTAATGATGTATCGCCACTAATGACGTAGGGTTCAAACCAAAAAGAAACAAACTTTACCTGGAAGTTATCACACGGTGAACCAGGTCGAAGACTAATCCCACCTTTCGGCAGCCCGACTAATTCAGCAAACTCACTCGTACTCCGGCAAATATCACTCCCATTCTGGCAGGCTAATTCGCACAATTTTCGCTTATCGATGTTCGGAGTATCCTGCGAGGTTAACGAGCACGGCTGAAGGTTCCATTCGAGGCAAATCGAACCGCTGCATTCGCCTTTAATGCACAATTGAGTCTCATTGTTGCAGCGGGTTTTATCCGGCTTCGGTTTAGGTTGGGGACAATCCGCCGATTTTCCATCGCATTTGGACGAAGCTGAACAGTCTGATTCTGGTTTACAGACGTCTTGTTCCCAAGCTTCGACGTATTGACAGTCGTGATTGCAACATGGACCTTGACTAGGACTAAAAAAAATATAAAAATTAAAAAAAAAACAAAAAAGATATAAAAATTAAAAAAATAAAATAAAAAAAATATAAAAATTAAAAAAAAAAAACAAAAAAAAATATAAAAATTAAAAAAAAAAATAAATATTTCTTTAAAACTCTTAAATATTCTTAAAATTCGTTAAAAATTCTTTAATTTGAGTACAAACACGACCTATCTACGATTAAAAATAAAAAAGTTAGGTTAATTTTTAAATTTCTAAGATGGCGGTTTAAAAAAATTAAAGTTTTTATTAAAAATTCTTAAAGCTGATTAAAAATCCTTTAATTTGATACCAAACACGACTATATTTGGTTAAAAAATAAAAAAGTTAGGTTAGTTTTAAAAAATCCAAGATGGCCGACTTCCGGTTGTCATAAAAATTAAAAAAATCGATAACTTTCGATCTATTAAAGTTAGATATGTCGTGTTTGTACTCAAATTAAAGGATTTTTAATTTCCTGTCGACTTTTAATAAAAATTTCGGTTTAAAATTATTTTTGAGATTTCATCTTTGGAAATTCTTGATTTTTTTTTTTATAAATTCTTAACATTTTTGTCTTTTTTTAGAAATTTTTTAAAGTTTTTGGTATTTCATCGAAAATTTTGATATTACTTTGGAAAATTTGACATTATTTTTGAAAATTTTGACTTTTTTTGGAAAAATTTTGACATTTTTTTGAAAGATTTCGACATTTTTTTGAAAAATTTGAAATTTTTATTAAAAATTCTCAAAGATTATTAAAAATTCTTTAATTTGAGTACAAACACGACCCATATACGATTAAAAATAAAAAACTTAGGTTAATTTTTCAATTTTAAAGATGGCGGTTTAAAAAATTTAAAGTTTTTATTAAAAATTCTTAAAGCTGATTTAAAATCCTTTAATTTGATACCAAACACGACTATATTCGGATGAAAAACAATTAAGTTAGGTTAGATTAAAAAAAATCCAAGATGGCCGACTTCCGGTTGTCATTAAAATTAAAATTTTCGATAACTTTCGATCTATTAAAGTTAGATAGGTCGTGTTTGTACTCAAATTAAAGGAAACTTAATTTCCTTTCGATTTTTCATAAAAATTTCGTTTTAAAATTATTTTTGACATTTCATCTTTGGAAATTTTTAATTTTTTTTATAAATTTTTAACATTTTTATCTTCTTTGAGATTTTTTTTTGGTTTTTGATATTTTTTCGAAAATTTTGATATTACTTTGGAAATTCTTGCATTATTTTTGAAAATTTTGACTTTTTTTTGAAAATGTTGACAATTTTTTTAAAAAATTTCAAATTTTTATTCAAAATTCGTAAAGTTTATTAAAAATCCTTTAATTTGATACCAAACACCACTATATTCGGATAAAAAACAAAAAAGTTAGGTTAGTTTAAAAAAAATCCAAGATGGCCGACTTCTGGTTGTCATTAAAATTGAACATTTTGATAACTTTCGATCTATTAAAGTTAGATAGATGGTGTTTGTACTCAAATTAAAGGAAATTTAATTTCCTATCGATTTTTGATAAAAATTTCCCTCTAAAATTATTTTTGACATTTCATGTTTGGAAATTTTTAATTTTTTTGATAAATTTTCAACATTTTTGTCTTTTTAAAGTTTCGTTTTTTAAAACTTTTAATATTTTTTCGAAAATTTTGATATTACTTTGGAAAAATTTGACATTTTTGAAATTTTGGACACTTTTTTTTCGAAAATTTTGCTTTTTTTTATACATTTCTAACATTCTTGTCTTTTTTAAGAAATTTTTTTAAAGTTTTTGATATTTTTTCGAAAATTTCTATATTATTTTTGAAAATCTTGACCTTTTTTTTGAAAATTTAGACCCTTTTTGTTTCAAATTTCACATTTTTTTTGGAAAATTTTAATATTTTTTGAAAAAAATTGAAATTTTTTTTAAAAATTAAAGAAAATTATTAAAAATTCTTAAAGCTAATTAAAAATCCTTTAATTTAATACCAAACACGACTATATTCGGATAAAAAACAAAAGAGTTAGGTTAAATTTTAAAAATCCAAGATGGCCGACTTCGGGTTTCCATAAAAATTAAAAATTTCGATAACTTTCGATCTACTGAAGTTAGATAGGTCGTGTTTGTACTCAAATTAAAGGAAATTTAATTTCCTATCGATTTTTAATAAAAACTTCGTTCTAAAATTATTTTTCACATTTTTCTTTTTGAAATTTTTAACTTTTTTTATAAATTTTTGATATTTCTTCGAAAATTTTGATATTACTTTGGAAAATTTGACATAATTTTTGAAAATTTTGACTTTTTTTAAAAATTTTGACATATTTTTTAAAAAATTTGAAATTTTTATTAAAAATTCTTAAAGTTTATTGAAAATCCTTTAATTTGATACCAAACACGACTATATTCGGATAAAAAATAAAAAGGTGAGGTTAGTTTTAAAAAATCCAAGATGGCCGACTTCCAGTTTTCAATAAAATAAAAAATTTCGATACCGTTTTTATTTTTGATCGTAGATATGTCGTGTTTGTACTCAAATTAAAGGAAACTTTATTTCTCATCGATTTCTAACAAAAATCTCGATCTAAAATTATTTTTGACATTTCATCTTTGGAAAATTTGACATTGTTTTGGAAAATGTTGATCCTTTTCCGAAAATTTTGACCCTTTTTTTTGAAAATTTTTACTTTTTTTTATACATTTCTAACATTTTTGTCTTTTTTAAGAAAACTTTTTAAAGTTTTTGATATTTTTTCGAAAATTTTTATATTACTTTGGAAAATTTGATATTATTTTTGAAAATTTTGACCCCTTTTTAGAAAATGTTGACTTTTTTTGGAAAATTTTAACTTTTTTTATATATTTCTAACATTTTTGTCTTTTTTAAGATTTCTTTTTAAAAATTTTTAAAGTTTGTGATATTTCTTCCAAAATTTTGATATTACTTTGGAAAATTTGACACTTTTTTTGAAAATTTTGATCCTTTTTTGAAAATGTTGACTTTTTTTATACATTTCTAACATTCTTGTTTTTTAAAGAATTTTTTTTCAAGTTTTTGATATTTTTTCGACAATTTTGATATTACTTTGGAAAATTTGACATTATTTTTGAACATTTTTACCCTTTTCTTTGAAAATGTTGACTTTTTTTTGAAAATTTTAACTTTTTAAACATTTTTGTCTTTTTTTAAGAAACTTTTTTTAAAGTTTTTGATATTTTTTGAAAAAAATTGAAATTTTTTTGAAAAATTAAAAAATTTTATTAAAAATTCTTAAAGCTGATTAAAAATCCTTTAATTTGATACCAAACACGACTATATTCGGATAAAAAACAAAAAAGTTAGCTTAGATTAAAAAAATCCAAGATGGCCGACTGCCGGTTGTCAATAAAATTAAAAATTTCGATAACTTTCGATCTATTAAAGCTAGATATGTCGTGTTTGTACTCAAATTAAAGGAAATTTAATTTCCCATCGATATTTAATAAAAATTTCATTCTAAAATTATTTTTTTGATTTTAATTTTAGAAAAATTAAGTCAAATTTATGTTACCTGCATTGTTTTCCCTTCTTTCTTTGACATCCCTTAACATTAGTATTATTCCCAAGCATTCTCCTATCTTCCGCACTGATAATCCTCGGATAACAACACTTATCCTTGTCGCATTCGGCATCATCGTAACCGCAATCGCATTCTTCACCCGCTTCGACAATTTTATTCCCGCAGAAAGCACCCGCCGAAGCGGTAAAACAATTCTTCTTTTTGCTATCTTCTATTGCGTCTAAAACCATTGATATATTTCCTACGCTACATGTTGAAAATTTGCTGTTGTTTGGACGATCGCCGCTCGTTGCCGAAGCAAACATTATAAAATTTCCGCTTTGTCCACCTGGTCTACATTCTGAGGGATAGTCGTGCTGTTTTAACAGAAAAAAAATAGTTAGAATTTAGAAAATTTTAGAAAAATTTAGTAAAAGAAATTAATAGATTTTCTCTTCTGCTTGAAAATAGTTTCTAAAATTTAATTTAATTTGAATTTATAACACAAAAAAAATTTTAAAATTCATCAAAAATTCATTTTTAAAGATTTTGATTTGATTTTTTTTCTAAATGAAACTTAAAAGATTCTAGTTTTAATTAAAAAAGACCGTTTTATTCTAAATGGTGTCAAAAAATTTAAAAAAAATTTCAAAGTTGGTAAAAAAAATTTTAGGTTAGAAAAATCAATACTTTTTAAAAAATTCGTGAAAAATTGAATTTTAAAGATTTTGATTTGATTTTTTTTCTAAATGAAACTAAAAACATTCTAGTTTTGATTAAAAAAGACCGTTTTATTCCAAGTGTTGTCAAAAAAATTAAAAAAATTTTCAAAGTTGGTAAAAAATTTTTGACACTTCTTAACCTAATTAAAAAAAATCGATCAACTTTAAAAATTCATCAAAAATTCATTTTTTAAGATTTTGATTTGATTTTTTTTCTAAATGAAACCTAAAACATTCTAGTTTTGATTAAAAAAGACCGTTTTATTCTAAATTTTACTAAAAAAATTAGAAAAATTTTCAAAGTTGGTAAAAAATTTTTTACACTTCTTAACCTAATTAAAAAAAATCTATCAACTTTAAAAATTCATCAAAAATTCATTTTTTAAGATTTTGATTTGATTTTTTTTCTAAATGAAACCTAAAACATCCTAGTTTTGACTAAAAAAGACCGTTTTATTCTAAATTTTACTAAAAAAATTAGAAAAATTTTCAAAGTTGGTAAAAAATTTTTTAGGTTAAAAAATCAATAATTTCTTAAATATTCGTGAAAAAATGAATTTTAAAGATTTTGATCTAATTTTCTTTCTAAATGAAACTAAAAACATTCTAGTTTTGATTTAAAAAGACCGTTTTATTCTAAATTTTACCAAAAAAATTTAAAAAAATTTCAAAGTAGGTGAGAAATTCTTTACAGTTAACTAACCTAAAAAAAATTTGATCAATTTTAAAAAATCGCCCAGACTTTATTTAAGAAGATAAAAACTTGATTTTTGATTTAAATGAAAGATAAAAGATTGTATTTTTAATTAAAAACGGCCGTTTAATTCTAAATTTCACCAAAAAAATTGGAAAAATTTCCAAAGTTGGTAAAAAATTTTTTAGGTTAGAAAATCAATAATTTTTTAAAAATTCGTGAAAAATTCATTTTTAGGATTTTGATCTATTTTTTTTTTTTCTAAATGAAACTTAAAACATTCTAATTTTAATTTAAAAAGACCGTTTTATTCTAAATTTTACCAAAAAAATTAGAAAAATTTCCAAAGTTGGTAAAAAATTTTTTAGGTTAGAAAATCAATAATTTTTTAAAAATTCGTGAAAAATTGAATTTTAAAGGTTTTGATCTAATTTTTTTTCTAAATGAAACTAAAAACATTCTAGTTTTGATTTAAAAAGACCGTTTTATTCTAAATTTTACCAAAAAAATTAAAAAAAAATTTCAAAGTTGGTGAAAAATTCTTGACAGTTAACTAACCTAAAAAAAATTTGATCAACTTTAAAAAATCGCCCAGACTTTATTTATGAAGATAGAGACTTGATTTTTGATTTAAATGAAAGATAAAAGATTGTATTTTTAATTGAAAAAGACTGTTTTATTCTAAACTTTATCAAAAAAATTAAAAAAATTTCCAAAGTTGGTAAAAAATTTTTTATGTTAGAAAATCAATAATTTTTTAAAAATTCGCGAAAAATTGAATTTTAAAGATTTTGATCTAATTTTTTTTCTAAATGAAACCAAAAACATTTTAGTTTTGATTTAAAAAGACCGTTTTGTTCTAAATTTTACCAAAAAAATGTAAAAAAATTTCAAAGTTGGTGAAAAATTTTTGACAGTTAACTAACCAAAAAAAAATTTGATCAATTTTAAAAAATCGCCCAGACTTTATTTATGAAGATAGAAACTTGATCTTTGATTTAAATGAAAGATAAAAAATTGTATTTTTCATTAAAAAAGACCGTTTGATTCTAAATGTTGTCAAAAAAATTAAAAAAATTATCAAAGTTGGTAAAAAATTTTTTAGGTTAGAAAATCAATAATTTTTAAAAAAATCGTGAAAAATTGAATTTTAAAGATTTTGATCTAATTTTTTTTCTAAATGAAACTTAAAACATTCTAGTTTTAATTAAAAAAGACCGTTTTATTCTAAATTTTACCAAAAAAATTAAAAAAATTTTCAAAGTTGGTGAAAAATTCTTGACAGCTAACTAACCTAAAAAAAAATTTGATCAACTTTAAAAAATCGCCCAGACTTTATTTATGAAGATAGAGACTTGATCTTTGATTTAAATGAAAGATAAAAAATTGTATTTTTAATTAAAAAGGACCGTTTTATTCTAAATTTTACCAAAAAAATTAGAAAAATTTCCAAAGTTGGTAAAAAATTTTTTAGGTTAGAAAAATCAATAATTTAAAAAAAATTCGTAAAAAATTGAATTTTAAAGATTTTGATCTAATTTTTTTTCTAAATGAAACTAAAAACATTCTAGTTTTAATTAAAAAAAGCCTTTTTATTCTAAATTTTACCAAAAAAATTAAAAAAATTTTCAACGACATCGATGTTTTTTAACCTAACCTAGCAAAATTTTCACAAAGTTTAAAAATTCATCAAAAATTCATTTTTAAAGATTTTGATCTAATTTTTTTTCTAAATGAAACTAAAAACATTCTAGTTTTGATTTAAAAAGGCAGTGTTATTCTAAGTGTTGTCAAAAAAATTAAAAAAATTTTCAAAGTTAGAAACTATTTTCAAACACCTCATTTTTTCTTACCGGAGACCCAAAATTATGTCCAATTTCATGCGCTAAAGTCAACTGTGACACTTTAGGAGGCACCCTACTATTATAATTAACAAAAGTAATAATCCCAGTATTCAACGACCTTTTAGTACTTTGATACATCCCACCAATGGTCTCCGTATAAGTTTTATACTTCTCACAAATGCCTCCGGACGCTCCGGAAGCCGAGGCAACCCAAGCCAAACCTAAAGTCCCACCGGTAAAATCCCTGTAGGTGAAAACATAAGCCAGACAAAAATCCTCGTGATTTCCCAACGAATGGATGTTTAAAAAGTTGCTGACGTCGATATTTTCCATGCAAAATTGGTTTATTTCGCATTTGTAACCGCGGCAGTTACACGAAGAGTCGTCGTCGATTTTAATCCGTTGCACTTCGAACTTTATGTTTCTGTGTTCGTTTCTACCGTCGAATTTTGTATCGCGATAGATGTAATTTACAGCTGTTACGTGGTGAGCTATCAGAGAGAGGATTTCTTCGCGGGTTTTTTCGTTGATTTCCGTTTCTTTTGAAGGATCGGTATGCTGGAAAATTAAAAAGAAATTTGTATTAATTGAAAGCTAAAACATTCTAATTTTAATTAAAAAAGACCGTTTTATTCTAAATGTTGTCAAAAAAATTAAACAAATTTCCAAAGTTACTAAAAAAATTTTTAGGTTAGAAAATCAATAATTTTTTAAAAATTCGTAAAAAATTGAATTTTAAAGATTTTGATCTAATTTTTTTTCTAAATGTAATTAAAAACGTTCTAGTTTTAATTAAAAAAGATCGTTTTATTCTAAATTTTATCAAAAAATTTAAAAAAATTTCCAAAGTTACTAAAAAATTTTTTAGGTTAGAAAATCAATAATTCTTTAAAAAATTCCTAAAAAATCGAATATTAAAAATTTCGATCTAATTTTTTTTCTAAATGAAACTAAAAACATTCTAGTTTTAATTAAAAAAGACCGTTTTATTCTAAATTTTACTAAAAAAATTAAAAAAATTTTCAAAGTTGGTGAAAAATTCTTGACAGTTAACTAACCTAAAAAAAATTTAATCAACTTTAAAAAATCGCCCAGACTTTATTTATGAAGATAGAGACTTGATTTTTGATTTAAATGAAAGATAAAAGATTGTATTTTTAACTAAAAAAGACCGTTTTATTCTAAATTTTATCAAAAAAATTAGAAAAATTTCTAAAGATGATAAAAAATTTTTTTGGTTAGAAAATCAATAATTTTTCTAAAAATTCGTAAAAAATTGAATTTTAAACATTTTGATCTAATTTTTTTTCTAAATGAAACTAAAAACATTCTAGTTTTTATTTATAAAGACCGTTTTATTCTAAATTTTACCAAAAAAATTAAAAAAATTTTGAAAGTTGGTGAAAAATTCTTGACAGTTAACTAACGTAAAAATAAATTTAATCAACTTTAAAAAATCGCCCAGAATTTATTTATGAAGATAGAGGTTTGATTTTTGATTTAAATGAAAGATAAAAGATTGTATTTTTAATTAAAAAAGACCGTTTTATTCTAAATTTTACCAAAAAAATTTAAAAATTTTTCAAAGTTGATAAAAAATTTTTTAGGTTAGAAAATCAACAATTTTTTAAAAATTCGTAAAAAATTGAATTTTAAAGATTTTGATCTAATTTTTTTCCAAATTAAAACTAAAAACGTTCTAGTTTTAATTAAAAAATACCGTTTTATTCTAAATTTTACCAAAAAAATTAAAAAAATTTTCAAAGTTGGTGAAAAATTCTTGACAGTTAACTAACCTAAAAAAAAATTTAATCAACTTTAAAAAATCGCCCAGGTTTTATTTATAAAGATAGAGACTTGAACTTTGATTTAAATGAAAGATAAAAGATTGTATTTTTAATTAAAAAAGACCGTTTTATACTAAATTTCACCAAAAAAATTAGAAACATTTTTAAAGTTGGTAAAAAATTTTTTAGGTTAGAAAATCAATAATTTTTCTAAAAATTCGTAAAAAATCGAATTTTAAAGATTTTGATCTAATTTTTTTCTAAATCAAACTAAAAACATTCTAGTTTTAATTTAAAAAGACCGTTTTATTCTAAATTTTACCAAAAAAATTAAAAAAATTTTCAAAGTTGGTGAAAAATTTTTTACAGTTCACTAACCTAAAAAAAAATTTAATCAATTTTAAAAAATCGCCCAGACTTTATTTATTAAGATATGGACTTGATTTTTGTTTTAAATGAAAGATAAAAGATTGTATTTTTAATTAAAAAAGACCGTTTTATTCTAAATTTTACCAAAAAAATTAAAAAAATTTCCAAAGTTACTAAAAAATCTTTTAGGTTAGAAAATCAATAATTTTTTAAAAATTCCTAAAAAATCGAATTTTAAAGATTCTGATTTAATTTTTTTTCTAAATGAAACTAAAAACATTCTAGTTTTAATTTAAAAAGACCGTTTTGTTCTAAATTTTACCAAAAAAATTTAAAAAATTTTCAAAGTTGGTGAAAAATTCTTGACAGTTAACTAACCTAAAAAAAAATTGATCAACTTTAAAAAATCGCCCAAACTTTATTTATGACGATAGAGACTTGATCTTTGATTTAAATGAATGATAAAATATTGTATTTTTAATTAAAAAAGACCGTTTTATTTTAGATTTTACCAAAAAAATTAGAAAAATTTTCAAAGTTGGTAAAAAATTTTTTAGGTTAGAAAATCAATAATTTTTTAAAAATTCGTAAAAAATTGAATTTTAAAGATTTTGATCTAATTTTTTTTCTAAATGAAACTAAAAACATTCTAGTTTTAATTTAAAAAGACCGCTTTATTCTAAATTTTACCGAAAAAATCAAAAAAATTTCCAAAGTTGGTAAAACATTTTTTAGGTTAGAAAATCAATAATTTTTTTTAAAAATTCGTAAAAAATCGAATTTTAAAGATTTTGATCTAATTTTTTTTCTAAATGAAACTAAAAACATTCTAGTTTTAATTAAAAAAGACCGTTTTACTCTAAATTTCACCAAAAAAATTGAAAAAATTTTCAAAGTTGGTGAAAAATTCTTGACAGTTAACTAACCTAAACAAATTCTTATCAACTTTAAAAAATCTCCCAGATTTTATTTATGAAGATAGAGATTTGATTTTTGATTTAAATAAAAGATAAAAAATTGTATTTTTAATTAAAAAAGACCGTTTTATTCTAAATTTTACCGAAAAGATCAAAAAAATTTTCAAAGTTAGTAAAAAATTTTTTAGGTTAGAAAATCAATATTTTTTTTTAAATTCCCAAAAAATCGAATTTTAAAGATTTTGATCTAATTTTTTTCTGAAAGAAACTAAAAACATTCTAGTTTTAATCTAAAAAGATCGTTTTATTCTAAATTTTACCAAAAAAATTAAAAAAATTTTCAAAGTTGGTGAAAAATCTTTGACAGTTAACTAACCTAAAAAAAATTTAATCAACTTTAAAAAATCGCCCAGACTTTATTTATGAAGATAAAGACTTGATTTTTGACTTAAATGAAAGATAAATGATTGTATTTTTAACTAAAAAAGACCGTTTTATTCTAAACTTTACCAAAAAAATTAGAAAAATTTTCAAAGTTGGTCAAAAAATTTTTTAGGCTAGAAAATCAACAATTTTTTTAAAAATTCGTAAAAAATCGAATTTTAAAGATTTTGATCTAATTTTTTTCTAAATGAAACTAAAAATATTCTAGTTTTATTTAAAAAAGACCCTTTTATTCTAAATGTTGTCAAAAACATTAGAAAAGAAATCACAAAGTTGAGTAAAATTTTTTATAACCTAAAAAAAGATGAAAAAAATGGAAAATTATTTAAGAATTAAAGTTAATGTAACTTAATTTAGATTAAAATTGTTAAAAAATGACTTAATTGTGAAACTGTGATATTTCACTTAAATTTTTTTAAAATCATGGATTTTTTTTCTAAAATTTCACGAAATTTGGTACAAAATTGTGGAATTTCGTTTAATTTCATCAAAATTTTTTCGAATTTCATTAAAAATTAACTTAATTTTAGAAATTTTGATTGAAATCTAAATCAAAATTTTCAAAATTCGTCCAATTTCGTTTGAAATTTCACGAAATTCCGTCTAAAATTGTCGAATTTCATTGAAAAATAACTTTATTTGTCTTAAAATTGTGAAATTTCATCTAAAATCGTTGAATTTCTTCTAAAATTTTCTAAAGTTATCGAATTTTATTTAAAATTTCACGAAATTTCATCAAAATTTTTTCGAATTTTATTAAAATAAAACTTAATTTTAGAAATTGTGAAATCTAAACCAAAATTTTCAAAGTTTGTCAAATTTCATCTAAAATTTCACGAAATTTCGCTTAAATTTGTCGAATTTCATTGAAAAATAGCTTAATTTAGCTAAAAATTGTGAAATTTTATCTCAAATTTCTTAAAATTTGGAATTTCGTTTGAAATTTTAATAAATTTCATTTAAAATTGTCGAATTTCATTAAAAAAGACACTTTATTTATCTTAAAATTGTACAATTTCATCTAAAATTTTTTTAAATCATCGATTTTTTTCCAAAATTTCACGAAATTTGGTGTAAAATTATCTAAAATTGTTGAATTTCGTGTAACTTCATTACAACTTTTTCGAATTTCATTGAAAGATAACTTAATTTAGCTTGAAATTGTAACATTTCGACCAAAATTTTCAAAATTCGTCCAATTTCGTTTAAAATTTCACAAAATTTCGTTTAAAATTGTCGAATTTCATTAAAAAATAACTTTATTTAGATTAAAATTGTGAAATATCATCTAAAATTTCTTAAAACTTTCAAATTTCTGCTAAAATTTCGCCTAATTTTGTATGAAATTGCCTAAAATGATTGAATTTCGTCTAATTTCATCTAAAATTTCCTTAAGTTACCGAATATCGTTTGAAATTTCACCAAATTTCGATAAAAGTACTCAACTTTCATTGAGATATAACTTTATTTAGATTAAAATTGTAAAATTTTATCTAAAATTTGCTAAAATTGTCAAATTTGGCGATGAAAGTTTTGACCAATTTTAAAAAATCGTGGAGACTTTATTTTTTTTAATTTTGATTTGATTTTTTTTCTAAATGAAACTTAAAACATTCTAGTTTTATATAAAAAAGACCGTTTTATTCTAAATGTTGTTAAAAAAATTTAAAAAATTTTCAAAATTCGTAAAAAAGAATTTACACTTCTAACCTAACTTTAAAAAAATCGATCAACTTTAAAAATTCATAAAAAATTCATTTTTAAAGATTTTGATTTGATTCTTTTTCTAAATGAAACTTAAATCATTCTAGTTTTAATTTAAATAGACCGTTTTTTTCTAATTTTTATCAAAAAATTTAAAAAAAATTTCAAAGACATTGATATTTTTTAATCTAACCTAACAATTTTTCACCAAGTTTAAAAAATCCCCTAAAATTTATTTATGAAAATTTTTAAAAATAATTTTGGGAAAATATAAATTAAAATATCTAGTTCCTATTTAACTCATCAAATTTTTCCTAATATTTATCAAAAAATTTAAAAAAAATTTCAAAGACATTCATGTTTTATAACCTAAAAAACTTTTAACCAAGTTTAAAAAAATCATCTAAAATTTATTTATGAAAATTTTTTAAAATAATTTTGGGAAAATGTAAATTAAAATGTCTAGTTTCTATTTAACTAATCAAATCTTTCCTAATTTTTATTAAAAAATTTTAAAAAATTTTCAAACACATTCATGTTTTTTAACCTAACCTAAGAAAATTTTTACCAAGTTTAAAAAATCGTCTAAAATTTATTTATGAAAATTTTTAAAAATAATTTTGGGAAAATGTAAATTAAAATGTCTAGTTTCTATTTAACTAATCAAATTTTTCCTAATTTTTATTAAAAAATTTAAAAAAATTTCAAAGTTGGTAAACATTTTTGACATTTTTTAACTTAAGAGGAATCTTTAAAAATTCATCAAAAATTCATTTTTAATCATTTTGATTTGAATTTTTTCTAAATGAAATTTAAATCATTCTTGTTTTATATAAAAAAGACCGCTTTATTCCAAGTGTTGTCAAAAAAATTAAAAAAATTTTCAAAGTTGATAAAAAAATTTTTAGGTTAAAAAATCAATAATTTTTAAAAAATTCGTAAAAAATTGGATTTTAAAGATTTTGATCTAATTTTTTTTCTAAATGAAACTAAAAACATTCTAGTTTTAATTTAAAAAGATCGTTTTATTCTAAATTTTACCAAAAAAATTTTAAAAATTTTCAAAGTTGGTGAAAAATTTTTAACGGTTAACTAACCTAAAAAAAATTTTGATCAACTTTAAAAAATCGCCCAGACTTTATTTATAAAGATAAAGACTTGATTTTTGATTTAAATGAAAGATAAAAGATTGTATTTTTAATTAAAAAAGATCGTTTCATTCTAAATTTTACCAAAAAAATTAAAAAAATTTTCAAAGTTGGTAAAAAATTTTTTAGGTTAAAAAAATTTTTAGGTTAAAAAATCAATAATTTTTAAAAAATCGTAAAAAATCGAATTTTAAAGATTTTGATCTAATTTTTTTTCTAAATGAAACTAAAAACATTTTAGTTTTAAATTAAAAAGACCGTTTTATTCTAAATTTTACCAAAAAAATTAAAAAAATTTTCAAAGTTGGTGAAAAATTCTTGACAGTTAACTAACCTAAAAAAAAATTAATCAACTTTAAAAAATCGCCCAGACTTTATTTATAAAGATAGAGACTTGATTTTTGATTTAAATGAAAGATAAAAGATTGTATTTTTAATTAAAAAATGTCGTTTTATACTAAATTTTAATAAAAAAATTAAAAAAATTTTCAAAGTTGGTGAACAATTTTTTAGGTTAGAAAATCAATAATTTTTTAAAAATTCCTAAAAAATCGAATTTTAAAGATTTTGATTTGATTTTTTTCTAAATGAAATTTAAAACATTCTAGTTTTAATTTAAAAAGGTCGTTTTATTCTAAATGTTACGAAAAAAATTAAAAAAATTTTCAAAGTTGGTGAAAAATTCTTGACAGTTAACTAACCTAAAAAAAAATTTAATCAACTTTAAAAAATCGCCCAGACTTTATTTATGAAGATAAAGACTTGATTTTTAATTTAAATGAAAGATAAAAGAATGTATTTTTAATTAAAAAAGACCGTTTTATTCTAAATTTTAGTAAAAAAATTAGAAAAAATTCTAAAGTTGGTAAAAAAATTTTTTAGGTTAAAAAAATTTTTAGGTTAAAAAATCAATAATTTTTTAAAAATTCGTAAAAAATTGAATTTTAAAGATTTTAATCTAATTTTTTTTCTAAATGAAACCAAAAGCATTCTACTTTTAATTTAAAAGGATCGTTTTATTCTAAATTTTACCAAAAAAATTAAAAAAATTTTCAAAGTTGGTAAAAAATTCTTGACAGTTAACTAACCTAAAAAAAATTTAATCAACTTTAAAAAATCGCCCAGATTTTATTTATGAAGATAAAGACTTGATTTTTGATTTAAATGAAAGATAAAAGATTGTATTTTTAATTAAAAAAGACCGTTTTATTCTAAATTTTGTCGAAAGAATTAAAAAAATTTTCAAAGTTGATAAAAAATTTTTTAGGTTAAAAATTTTTTATTAAAAAAGTCATTTTTTAAAAATTCATAAAAAATTGAATTTTTAAGATTTTGATCTAATTTTTTTTCTAAATGAAATTTAAAACATTCTAGTTTTAATTTAAAAAGATCGTTTTATTCTAAATTTTACCAAAAAAATTTAAAAAATTTTCAAAGTTGGTGAAAAATTTTTGACAGTTAACTAACCTAAAAAAAATTTAATCAACTTTAAAAAATCGCCCAGTCTTTATTTATAAAGATAGAGACTTGATTTTCGATTTAAATGAAAGATAAAAGATTGTATTTTTAATTAAAAAAGACCGTTTTATTCTAAATTTTATTAAAAAATTTAAAAAAATTTTCAAAGTTGGTAAAAAATTTCTTAGGTTAAAAATTTTTTATTAAAAAGGTCATTTTTTTAAAATTCATAAAGAATTGAATTTTAAAGATTTTGATCTAATTTTTTTTCTAAGTGAAACTAAAAACATTCTAGTTTTAATTTAAAAAGGCCGTTTTGTTCTAAATTTTACCAAAAAAATTAAAAAAAAATTCAAAGTTGGTAAAAAATTCTTGACAGTTAACTAACCTAAAAAAAAATTTAATTAACTTTAAAAAATCGCCCAGACTTTATTTATGAAGATAGAGACTTGATTTTTTATTTAAATGAAAGATAAAAGATTGTATTTTTAATTAAAAAAGACCGCTTTATTCTAAATTTTACCAAAAAAATTAAAAAAATTTTTAAAGTTGGTAGAAAAATTTTTTAGGTTAAAAATTTTTGATCGTTAAAAAAATCATTTTTTAAAAAATCGTAAAAAATCGAATTTTAAAGATTTTAATCTAATTTTTCTTCTAAATGAAATTTAAAACATTCTAGTTTTAATTAAAAAAGATCGTTTTATTCTAAATTTTACCAAAAAAATTAAAAAAAATTTCAAAGTTGGTAAAATATTTTTGACATTTTTTTAACCTAACTTAAAAAATCGATCAATTTTAAAAATTCATCAAAAATTCATTTTTTAAGATTTTGATTTGATTTTTTTTCTAAATGAAACTAAAAACGTTCTAGTTTTAATTAAAAAAGACCGTTTTATTCCAAGTGTTGTCAAAAAATTTAAAAAAATTTTCAAAGTTGGTAAAAAATTTTTTTTTCCTTACTTCTGGAAATCCTTCACGGATATGTTTCCAAATTAAGGGATCAGTTTGGATATATAATGAACAAGTATTTCGATTATCTTCTCGTCTTGTAGCTCTTTTATGACGAGTACTCCGATTTTTTTTCATTTCTTCATTCGCTTTCTTACTATATTTTTCATGAGGGCCTTCCCTCATATCGTCCTTATTATTTAAATCGTCCTTATTAATAAAATCGTGTTTATTAACCATATCATCCTTATTATCCAAATTATTTTTATTAACCAAATTATATTTGTACTCCTCAATTTTTTTCTTTTTGTACTTCTTCCTCGAATTCTCCTTTATATTCCTATCATTCGGTTCTTCAACCCCCGAATATTGAATCCTCTCCATCCACTGTTGCACCTCATCGTTGACTCCACAACCCCCATTTTTTCTAACATCTTTGTAAGGATCCTCGACGTGGTTTTCATGGTAAATAACGGAATGAAACGTTCGGTTTGGATGTTTCTCATCTGGGAAATAATGTCGAGCTTTTTCAACGTAATAAGAGGAGTCTGAGGCCACTATTTTGCCTTCGAAGACTCCGTCGATTATCGAGCCGAAGACTGAGCTGTTTGGATCGCCGATTAAATGCCCGGAGTAAATATGGGAGGTATCGACTTGTAGAGGACCTTCGGCGGTGTGCACTTGGAGGTTTTCGCTGAAGACGTCCAAATCCCGTTTGAGACGAAGCCGGAAGTTTCTGCCGTGAGCTTTGAAAGCCAGGTGTACGGCGTTATCTCGGACGACGGAACGTTTCGCCCGAAGGTGCGATTTGTGGACGTCTTGGTGGTCGTATTTTAACGGTTCGAAGTGGGAAATGTATTCATTCAGTCGATTTGCTACAAAAAGAAAAAAAAAAATGGTTAATTAAACATATTTAGTACACCTTTAAGACGATTTTTAAAAAAATATCAAATTTGACAGTTAAGGTTAGAAATTTTAACTTTGGGAATTTTTTTAATTTTTTTGGTGAAAATTAGAACAAAAGTGATTATTTTATCGAAAAATATAGATTTTAATCTACCATTTTCTAAAAAAACTTTTCTTTATTCTCATAAATAAGATCTGGAAGATTTTTTAAAAAATAAATTTGGCAGTTTAGATTAGAAATTTTAACTTTGGGAATTTTTTTAATTTTTTTGATGGAAATTAGAACAAAAGCGATTATTTTATCAAAAAATATAGATTTTAATCTATCATTTTCTAAAAAATCTTTTCTTTATTCCCAAAAATAAGATCTGGAAGATTTTTTAAAAAATAAATTTGGCAGTTTAGATTAGAAATTTTAACTTTGGGAATTTTTTTAATTTTTTTGATGGAAATTATAACCAAAGCGATTATTTTATCGGAAATTATAGATTTTAATCTATCATTTTCTAAAAAATCTTTTCTTTATTCTCATAAATAAGTTCTGGAAGATTTTTTAAAAAATAAATTTGACAGTTTAGATTAGAAATTTTAACTTTGGGAATTTTTTTAATTTTTTTGATGGAAATTAGAACCAAAGCGATTATTTTATCGAAAATTATAGATTTTAATCTATCATTTTCTAAAAAATCTTTTCTTTATTTTCAAAAATAAGATCTGAAAAAATTTTTAAAAAATAAATTTGACAGTTTAGATTAGAAATTTTAACTTTGGGAATTTTTTTAATTTTTTTGATGGAAATTAGACCCAAAGCGATTATTTTATCAAAAATTATAGATTTTAAACTATCATTTTCTAAAAAATCTTTTCTTTATTCCCAAAAATAAGATCTGGAAGATTTTTTAAAAAATAAATTTGACAGTTAAGGTTAGAAATTTTATCTTTGGGAATTTTTTTAATTTTTTTGATAGAAATTAGAACCAAAGTGATTATTTTATCGAAAATTATAGATTTTAATCTATCATTTTCTAAAAAATCTTTTCTTTATTCTCAAAAATAAGATCTGGAAAAATTTTTTAAAAATAAATTTGACAGTTAAGGTTAGAAATTTTAACTTTGGGAATTTTTTTAATTTTTTTGATGGAAATTAGAACCAAAACGATTATTTTATCGAAAATTATAGATTTTAATCTATCATTTTCCAAAAAATCTTTTCTTTATTCCCAAAAATAAGATCTGGAAAAATTTTTTAAAAATAAATTTGACAGTTAAGGTTAGAAATTTTAACTTTGGGAATTTTTTTAATTTTTTTAATGGAAATTAGAACCAAAGCGATTATTCTATTAAAAAATATAGATTTTAAACTATCATTTTCTAAAAAATCTTTTCTTTATTCCCAAAAATAAGATCTGGAAGATTTTTAAAAAAATAAATTTGACAGTTTAGATTAGAAATTTTAACTTTGGGAATTTTTTTAATTTTTTTGATGGAAATTAGAACCAAAGCGATTATTTTATCGAAAATTATAGATTTTAAACTATCATTTTCTAAAAAATCTTTTCTTTATTCTCATAAATAAGATCTGGAAGATTTTTTAAAAAATAAATTTGACAGTTAAGGTTAGAAATTTTAACTTTGGGAATTTTTTTAATTTTTTTGATAGAAATTAGAACGAAAGTGATTATTTTATCGAAAATTATAGATTTTAAACTATCATTCTCTAAAAAATCTTTTCTTTATTCCCAAAAATAAGATCTGGAAGATTTTTAAAAAAATAAATTTGACAGTTTAGATTAGAAATTTTAACTTTGGGAATTTTTTAAATTTTTTTGATGGAAATTAGAACCAAAGCGATTATTTTATCGAAAAATATAGATTTTAAACTATCATTTTCTAAAAAATCTTTTCTTTATTCCCAAAAATAAGATCTGGAAGATTTTTTAAAAAATAAATTTGACAGTTTAAATTAGAAATTTTAACTTTGGGAATTTTTTTAATTTTTTTGATGGAAATTAGAACCAAAGCGATTATTTTATCGAAAATTATAGATTTTAAACTATCATTTTCTAAAAAATCTTTTCTTTATTTTCAAAAATAAGATCTGGAAAAATTTTTAAAAAATAAATTTGACAGTTAAGGTTAGAAATTTTAACTTTGGGAATTTTTTAAATTTTTTTGATGGAAATTAGAACCAAAGCGATTATTTTATCGAAAATTATAGATTTTAAACTATCATTTTCTAAAAAATCTTTCCTTTATTCCCAAAAATAAGATCTGGAAGATTTTTTAAAAAATAAATTTGACAGTTTAAATTAGAAATTTTAACTTTGGGAATTTTTTTAATTTTTTTGATGGAAATTAGAACCAAAGCGATTATTTTATCGAAAATTATAGATTTTAAACTATCATTTTCTAAAAAATCTTTTCTTTATTCCCAAAAATAAGATCTGGAAGATTTTTTAAAAAATAAATTTGACAGTTTAAATTAGAAATTTTAACTTTGGGAATTTTTTTAATTTTTTTGATGGAAATTAGAACCAAAGCGATTATTTTATCGAAAATTATAGATTTTAAACTATCATTTTCTAAAAAATCTTTTCTTTATTTTCAAAAATAAGATCTGGAAAAATTTTTAAAAAATAAATTTGACAGTTAAGGTTAGAAATTTTAACTTAGGATTTTTTTTAATTTTTTTGATGGAAATTAGAACCAAAACGATTATTTTATCGAAAAATATAGATTTTAAACTATCATTTTCTAAAAAATCTTTTCTTTATTTTCAAAAATAAGATCTGGAAAAATTTTTAAAAAATAAATTTGACAGTTAAGGTTAGAAATTTTAACTTTGGGATTTTTTTTAACTCTTTTGATGGAAATTAAAACCAAAGTGATTATTTTATCGGAAATTATAGATTTTAATCTATCATTTTCTAAAAAATCTTTTCTTTATTCCCAAAAATAAGATCTGGAAAATTTTTTAAAAAATAAATTTGACAGTTTAGATTAGAAATTTTAACTTTGTGAATTTTTTTAATTTTTTTGATGGAAATTAGAACCAAAGCGATTATTTTATCGAAAAATATAGATTTTAATCTATCATTTTCTAAAAAATCTTTTCTTTATTTTCAAAAATAAGATCTGGAAAAATTTTTAAAAAATAAATTTGACAGTTAAGGTTAGAAATTTTATCTTTGGGAATTTTTTTAATTTTTTTGATGGAAATTAGAACCAAAGCGATTATTTTATCGAAAAATATAGATTTTAATCTATCATTTTTTAAAAAATCTTTTCTTTATTCTCATAAATAAGATCTGGAAGATTTTTTAAAAAATAAATTTGACAGTTAAGGTTAGAAATTTTAACTTTGGGAATTTTTTTAATTTTTTTGATGGATATTAGAACCAAAGTGATTAATTTATCGAAAAATATAGATTTTAATCTATCATTTTCTAAAAAATCTTTTCTTTATTTTCAAAAATAAGATCTGAAAAAAAATTTAAAAAATAAATTTGACAGTTAAGGTTAGAAATTTTAACTTTGGGAATTTTTTTAATTTTTTTGATGGAAATTAGAATCAAAATGATTATTTTATCGAAAAATATAGATTTTAATCTATCATTTTAAAAAAAATTTTTTCTTTATTCCCAAAAATAAGATCTGTACGATTTTTTTTTTAAATATCAAATTTGACAGTTAAATTAGGTTAGAAACTTTATTTATATTTGCGAATTTTTTTAATTTTTTTGGTAAGAATTAAAAGAAATCTATCAATTGTGATTTAAAATAGACGTTTTAATTTATACCTTTTTAAATTTTTATTTCTTAATTTTCATAAATAAAGTCTCTATGACTTTTTAAAGTTCCTCAAAAATTTCGAGGTTAAGTTCGGTCAAAATTTTTCGATAACTTTGATAATTTTTTAAATTTTTTTGATAAAAATTAAAAAAAATATATCAATTGTGATTTAAAATAGACGTTTTAATTTATACCTTTTTAAATTTTTATTTCTTAATTTTCATAAATAAGGTCTGTGTGATTTTTTAAAGTTACTCAAAAATTTCGAGGTTAAGTTCAATCAAAATTTTTCGATAACTTTGATAATTTTTTAAATTTTTTCGGTAAGAATTAAAACAAATTTGTTAATTGTGATTAAAAGTAGACATTTCAATTTATCGCTTTCTAAATTTTTATTTCTTAATTTTCATAAATAAAGTCTGTGTGATTTTTTAAAGTTCCTTAAAAATTTCGAGGTTAGGTTCGGTTAAAATGTTTCGATAACTTTGAGAATTTTTTTAATTTTTTCGGTAAGAATCAGAACAAATCTATTAATTATGATTAAAAATAGACTTTTTAATTTATACCTTTTTAAATTTTTATTTCTTAATTTTCATAAATAAAGTCTGTGTGATTTTTTAAACTTCCTGAAAAATGTTGGAGGTTGAATTCGTTTAAAATTTTTCGATAACTTTGGTAATTTTTTTAAATTTTTTCAGTAAAAATTAAAACAAATCTATTAATTGTGATTAAAAATAGACTTTTTAATTTATCCTTGTTTAAATTTTTATTTCTTAATTTTCATAAATAAAGTCTGTGTGAATTTTTAAAGTTCCTTAAAACTTTCGGAGGTTATATTAAGTTCCTTCAAATTTTTTCGTCAACTTTGGTAATTTTTCAAATTTTTTCGGTAAAAACAAGAGGATCATTCTTACATAGAAAGACCTACAATATTCAAGTTTTAAGTCAGGACAGTAAAATGTTGACATGAAAAAAAGTAAGATAAACAAATAATTAAAACATCGCTTTGCATGCACGCCACTGGTGAATTTCATACAAAATCGAGACCACCATCTAATTTCTCTTGGAATTTCGAGCTAGTATACCAATTTTTGTAGACTTAACTCAAGTTAATCCGAGGCTTGGCAATTCCTTAAAAACCGTTTTTCTGTCGTTCCCTTCAAAAGTCTGTAGCTCCCTTAAGAAAAAGGTTAATTCAAGTTACTTCAATGTTTATAAAACCTTTACATTTTATTTCCGAACATAGAATACACTGATAATTGCCGTCTAATTTCTGAGCACTCTGTATAGAAGTAAAACAAAGTTATAGAGTCTCAAACATAAAGATTATTTTAAGAGAAACTTACAAGATATTAAATTTAAGAAAAACTTAAATTTTCGAAATGAAAAGAAGATATTTGCGTAAAATTCTTATATTATGTGCTTAATTGTGATTCCAAGTCGGTTATTAGCTCTGTGTCAGTATGTTTTTTGTACAGATCGATATGCCATCAATGTCGCCGTTTTCTCTTATTGTTTTATACATTTGTCATCATTAAAGCCGCATCATTAAAAACGAAAAATATTGTAGATTTCGTAACGTGAAGTTATGATGACAAGTGAGCAGATCGCAACACTAGAAATAGTTTGCGATTCGTACTGATTAAAAATAAAAAAGTTTGGTTAATTTTTAACTTTTCAAGATGGCGGTTTAAAAAAAAATAAAGTTTTTATTAAAAATTCTTAAAGTTTATTAAAAAAATCTTTTAATTTCATACCAAACACGACTATATTCGAATAAAACACAAAAAAGTTAGGTTAGTTAAAAAAAATTCCAAGATGGCCGACTTTCGGTTTTCACTAAAATTAAAAATTTCGGTTACTTTTGATCTATTAAAGTTAGATATGTCGTGTTTGTACTCAAATTAAAGGAAATTTAATTTCCTATCGATTTTTAATTAAGATTTCCTTTTAACATTATTTTTGATTCTTTCTTCTTTGAAAATTTAGACATTTTTTGAAATTTTTAACATTTTTGCCTTTTTTTAAAATAAATCTTTTAATATTTCTTTGAAAATGTTCATATATTTTTTAAAATTTTGACATATTTTTTTAAAATTTTGACATATTTTTTAAAATTTTGACATGTTTTTTAAAAAGTTGACATTTTTTGAAAAATTTGATATTTGTTTCAACTTGGAATTTCTAATTTTTGACATTTCTTAAGAATTTCTTAATTTTTGACATCTCTTCTTTGAAAGGTGCGTTCAGACCTGTAACAAAATCCCGTAGTATGACGGCATTTGATGTGACGCAGAAAAACTGACAAGACATCGAAAGAACTGATGACACACAGCAAACACACCGATGTAATACGTTGTTGTTATGCCACGGGATTTTGTCACAAGTCTGGACGCACCTTAAGAGTGTTCCTACCTTAACACCAACACAAATAAGGGATCTGACAAAGTTTTCTTTGCTGGTGAACATTAGTATAGCTCCCACCTTATGAAAAGTTGAAAAGAAGTATACTTTAAAAATACTAAAAACTAGACAAACACAGAAACAATTAAATAGTTTATTAATCATGACCAAGTTCTAATCATTCACCATCTTGCTTAAGCTGTACATTCCACCAAAATTTCAAGTTCATACGACTCACATTCTTCCGAATGATAGTCTTTTTGGGGAGCAATTTACTCAAATTAACAAAAAATGTTTTAATAAATATTAACTATATACATATGAAATTTAATTTACAAAATAATATAGATGGTAGGTATGTAAAATACCACAAATGATAAACTGGTTAATCAAATCCGAAAAAGTTCCAGATACGTTTCACGAACAGACGAGAAAATTAAATGAACTTTAATAAAATAAAATTAATACAAATCTAATTAAACTTTATTCCAGATTGAAAAGACGAAAATATAATAAACACGAATGGAATAAATATTTTACGAATATTTCCACTCAATATAAATTTTTATGTATAAAATCCTTTCTGTGCCATATTAAATATTTTACTCCTTTGTTCACTTTTAATAAATTCTTTTTTCCATTTTTAAATTTTTGTACAGTTTAATAAAAAATAACTAGAAGAAGTAAAATGCTACTATATTTACCACTATATTTAGAAGTAAAGTACAAATTACTTCTGCTTTATAAACGAAGTCTAAGGACCTAATTAAGTTGTTCTGTTAACCCAAATCTTCACAAAGTGGCTTATTTAAGATTATTTACAATTAGTAACAATCATGGAGTTATTTACTTTTACAATAAAGTCTATTTAACATCTTTCAACGTGCTTTTTCGGTCAAAATTTTTCGATAACTTTTTCACCAACTTTGAAATTTTTTTTAAATTTCTTTGTAAAATTTAGAATAAAACGGTCTTTTTAAATTAAAACTAGAATGTTTTTAGTTTCATTTAGAAAAAAAATTAGATCAAAATCTTTAAAATCAAATTTTTTACGAATTTTTTAAAAATTATTGATTTTCCAACCTAAAAAACTTTTTACCAACTTTGGAAATTTTTTTAATTTTTTTGGTAAAATTTGGAATAAAACGGTCTTTTTTAATTAAAAATACAATCTTTTATCTTTCATTTAAATCAAAAATCAAGTCTCTATCTTCATAAATAAAATCTGGGCGATTTTTTATAATTGATCAAATTTTTTTTTAGGTTAATTAACTGTCAAGAATTTTTCACCAACTTTGAAAATTTTTCTAATTTTTTTGGTAAAATTTAGAATAAAACGGTCTTTTTAAATTAAAACTAGAATGATTTTAGTTTCATTTAGAAAAAAAATTAGATCAAAATCTTTAAAATTCAATTTTTTACGAATTTTTAAAAAATTATTGATTTTCTAACCTAAAAAATTTTTTACCAACTTTGGAAATTTTTTTAATCTTTTTGGTAAAATTTTGAAAAAAAAAACGGTCTTTTTTAATTAAAAATACAATCTTTTATCTTTCATTTAAATCAAAAATTAAGTCTCTATCTTCATAAATAAAGTCTGGGCGATTTTTTAAAGTTGATCAATTTTTTTTTTTAGGTTAGTTAACTGTCAAGAATTTTTTGTCAACTTTGGAAATTTTTTTAATTTTTTTGGTAAAATTTAGAATAAAACGGTCTTTTTAAATTAAAACTAACATGTTTTTAATTTCATTTAGAAAAAAAAATAGATCAAAATCTTTAAAATCCAATTTTTTATGAATTTTTTAAAAATTATTGATTTTCTAACCTAAAAAATTTTTTACCAACTTTGGAAATTTCTCTAATTTTTTTGGTAAAATTTAGAATAAAACGGCCTTTTTTAATTAAAAATACAATCTTTTATCTTTCATTTAAATCAAAAATCAAGTCACTATCCTTATAAATAAAGTCTGGGCGATTTTTTAAAGTTAATCAAATTTTTTTTTTAGGTTAGTTAATTGTCAAGAATTTTTCACCAACTTTGAAAATTTTTTTAATTTTTTTGGTAAAATTTAAAATAAAACGGTCTTTTTAAATTAAAACTAGAATATTTTTAGTTTCATTTAGAAAAAAAATTAGATCAAAATCTTTAAAATTCAATTTTTTATGAATTTTTAAAAAATGATTGATTTTCTTAAAAAAAATTTTAACCTAAAAAAATTTTTTTACCAACTTCAAAATTTTTTTCCAATTTTTCGACAAAACTTAGAATAAAACGGTCTTTTTTAGTAAAAAATACAATCTTTTATTTTTCATTTAAATCAAAGATCAAGTCTCTATCTTCATAAATAAAGTCTGGGCGATTTTTTAAAGTTGATCAAATTTTTTTTTAGGTTAGTTAACTGTCAAGAATTTTTCACCAACTTTGAAAATTTTTTAAATTTCTTTGGTAAAATTTAGAATAAAACGATCTTTTTAAATTAAAACTAGAATCTTTTTAGTTTCATTAAAAAAAAAAATTAGACCAAAAACTTTAAAATCCAATTTTTTAGGAATTTTTAAAAAAATTATTGATTTTCTAACCTAAAAAATTTTTTATCAACTTTAGAAAATTTTCTAATATTCTTGATAAAATTTAGAAAGAAACGGTCTTTCTTAGTAAAAAATACAATCTTTTATCTTTCATTTAAATAAAAAATCAAGTCTCTATCTTCATAAATAAAATCTGGGCGATTTTTTATAGTTGATCAAATTTTTTTTTAGGTTAGTTAACTGTCAAGAATTTTTCACCAACTTTGAAAATTTTTTAAATTTTTTTGGTAAAATTTAGAATAAAACGGTCTTTTTAAACTAAAATTAGAATGTTTTTAGTTTCATTTAGAAAAAAAATTAGATCAAAATCTGTAAAATCCTATTTTTAACGAATTAAAAAAAAAAAATACTGATTTTCTGAAAATTTTTTACCAACTTTGAAATTTTTTTTAATTTTTTTGCTAAAATTTAGAATAAAACGGTCTTTTTTAATTAAAAATACAATCTTTTATCTTTCATTTAAATCAAAAATCAAGTCTCTATCTTCATAAATAAAATCTGGGCGATCTTTTAAAGTTGATCAATTTTTTTTTTAGGTTAGTTAACTGTCAAGAATTTTTCACCAACTTTGAAAATTTTTTTAATTTTTTTGGTAAAATTTAGAGTAAAACGATTTTTTTAAATTAAAACTAGAATGTTTTTAGTTTCATTTAGAAAAAAAATTAGATCAAAATCTTTAAAATCCAATTCTTTATGAATTTTTAAAAAATTATTGATTTTCTAAACTAAAAAATTTTTTATCAACTTTGGAAATTTTTTTAATTTTTTTGCTAAAATTTTGAAAAAAACGGTGTTTTTTAATTAAAAATACAATCTTTTATCTTTCATTTAAATCAAAAATCAAGACTTTATCTTCATAAATAAAGCCTAGGCGATTTTTTAAAGTTGATCAAATTCTTTTTAGGTTAGTTAACAGTCAAGAACTTTTTGTCAACTTTGGAAATTTTTTTAATTTTTTTGGTAAAATTTAGAATAAAACGGTCTTTTTAAATTAAAACTAACATATTTTTAATTTCATTTAGAAAAAAAATTAGATCAAAATCTGTAAAATTCGATTTTTTACGAATTTTTAAAAAAATATTGATGTTCTAACCTAAAAAATTTTTTATCAACTTTGGAAATTTTTTTAATTTTTTTGGTAAAATTTAGAATAAAATGGTCTTTTTTAATTAAAAATACAATATTTCATCTTTCATTTAAATCAAAAATCAAGTCTCTATCTTCATAAATAAAGTCTGGGCGATTTTTTAAAGTTGATTAAATTTTTTTTAGGTTAGTTAACTGTCAAGAATTTTTCATCAACTTTGAAAATTTTTTTAATTTTTTTGGTAAAATTTAGAATAAAACGATCTTTTTAAATTAAAACTAGAATGTTTTTAGTTTCATTTAGAAAAAAAATCAAATCAAAATCTTTAAAAATGAATTTTTTACGAATTTTTAAAAAATTATTGATTTTCTAACCTAAAAAATTTTTTACCGACTTTGGAAATTTTTTTAATTTTTTTGGTAAAATTTAGAATAAAATGGTGTTTTTTAATTAAAAATACAATCTTTTATCTTTCATTTAAATCAAAAATCAAGCCTCTATCTTCATAAATAAAATCTGGGCGATTTTTTATAGTTGATCAAATTTTTTTTTAGGTTAATTAACTGTCAAGAATTTTTCACCAACTTTGAAATTTTTTTTAATTTTTTTGTTAAAATTTAGAATAAAACGACCTTTTTAAATTAAAACTAGAATGTTTTTAGTTTCATTTAGAAAAAAAATTAGATTAAAATCTTTAAAATCCTATTTTTAACGAATTTTTTAAAAAATACTGATTTTCTAACCTAAAAAATTTTTTACCAACTTTGGAAATTTTTCTAATTTTTTTGGTAAAATTTAGAATAAAATGGTTTTTTTTAATTAAAAATACAATCTTTTATCTTTCATTTAAATCAAAAATCAAGTCTCTATCTTCATAAATAAAGTCTGGGCGATTTTTTAAAGTTGATCAAATTTTTTTTTAGGTTAGTTAACCGTCAAGAATTTTTCACCAACTTTGAAATTTTTTTTAATTTTTTTGGTAAAATTTAGAATAAAACGATCTTTTTAAATTAAAACTAGAATGTTTTTAGTTTCATTTAGAAAAAAAAATTAGATCAAAATCTTTAAATTTCAATTTTTTACGAATTTTTAAAAAATTATTAATTTTTTAACCTAAAAAATTTTTTGCCAACTTTGGAAATTTTTCTAATTTTTTTGGTAAAATTTAGAATAAAACGGCCTTTTTAGATTAAAAATACAATCTTTTATCTATCATTTAAAACAAAAATCAAGACTTTATCTTCATAAATAAAGCCTAGGCGATTTTTTAAAGTTGATCAAATTTTTTTTTAGGTTAGTTAACTGTCAAGAATTTTTCACCAACTTTGAAAATTTTTTTAATTTTTTTGGTAATATTTAGAATAAAACGATCTTTTTAAATTAAAATTACAATGTTTTTAGTTTCATTTAGAAAAAAAATCAGATCAAAATCTTTAAAATCCAATTTATTACGAATTTTTAAAAAAATATTGATTTTCTAACCTAAAAAATTTTTTACCAAATTTGGAATTTTTTTTAATTTTTTTGGTAAAATTTACAATAAAACGGTCTTTTTTAATTAAAAATACAATCTTTTATCTTTCATTTAAATCAAAAATCAAGTCTCTATCTTCATAAATAAAGTCTAGGCGATTTTTTAAAGTTGATTAAATTTTTTTTTTAGGTTAGTTAACTGTCAAAAATTTTTCACCAACTTTGAAAATTTTTTTAATTATTTTGGTAAAATTTAGAATAAAATGGTCTTTTTAAATTAAAACTAACATGTTTTAGTTTCATTTAGAAAAAAAATTAGATTAAAATCTTTAAAATTCAATTTTTTATCAATTTTTAAAAAATGATTGATTTTCTTAAAAGAAATTTTAACCTAAAAAAATTTTCTTACCAACTTTAAAATTTTTTTCCAATTTTTCGACAAAACTTAGAATAAAACGGTCTTTTTTAGTAAAAAATACAATCTTTTATCTTTCATTTAAATCAAAAATCAAGTTTCTATCTTCATAAATAAAGTCTGGGCGATTTTTTAAAATTTGATCAAATTTTTTTTTAGGTTAGTTAACTGTCAAGAATTTTTCACCAACTTTGAAAATTTTTTTAATTTTTTTGATAAAATTTAGAATAAAACGGTCTTTTTAAATTAAAACTAAAATGTTTTTAGTTTCATTTAGAAAAAAAATTAGATCAAAATCTTTAAAATTCAATTTTTTATGAATTTTTAAACAATGATTGATTTTCTTAAAAAAAATTTTAACCTAAAAAAATTTTTTTACCAACTTTAAAATTTTTTTCCAATTTTTCGACAAAACTTAGAATAAAACGGTCTTTTTTAATTAAAAATACAATCTTTTATCTTTAATTTAAATAAAAAATCAAGTCTCTATCTTCATAAATAAAGTCTGGGCGATTTTTTAAAGTTGATTAATTTTTTTATTAGGTTAGTTAACTGTCAAGAATTTTTCACCAACTTTGAAAATTTTTTAAATTTTTTTGGTAAAATTTAGAATAAAACGATCTTTTTAAATTAAAACTAGAATGTTTTTAGTTTCATTTAGAAAAAAAATTAGATCAAAATCTTTAAAATTCAATTTTTTACGATTTTTTTTTAAATATTGATTTTCTAACCTAAAAATTTTTTACCGACTTTGGAAATTTTTTTAAATTTTTTGGTCAAATTTAGAACAAAACGGTCTTTTTTAATTAAAAATACAATCTTTTATCTTTCATTTAAATCAAAAATCAAGTCTCTATCTTCATAAATAAAATCTGGGCGATTTTTTAAAGTTGATCAAAATTTTTTTTAGGTTAATTAACTGTCAAGAATTTTTCACCAACTTTGAAAATTTTTTTAATTTTTTTGGTAAAATTTAGAATAAAACGATCTTTTTAAATTAAAACTAGAATGTTTTTAGTTTCATTTAGAAAAAAAAATAGATCAAAATCTTTAAAATCCAATTTTTAACGAATTTTTTAAAAAATATTGATTTTCTAACCTAAAAAATTTTTTATCAACTTTGGAATTTTTTTAAATTTTTTCGGTAAGAATTAAAACAAATCTGTTAATTATAATTAAAAATAGACATTTTAATTTATCCCTCTTTAAATTTTCATTTCTTAATTTTCATAAATAAAGTCTGTGTGATTTTTTAAAATTCGTCGAAAATTTTTTACGTTATGTTCGTTCAAAATTTTGTAAATGAATTACAAGCTTTTAAATAATTGTGTATATTATAGCACGAATGTAGGTTAATGCAAATGATTCATATTGTATAAACTAAACTAGGATTTACACAAAATAACAACACGAGTGAGTGCAAAAAGCATAATCTAATTATGTCGTTGTGTTAATCTAATCTTCACAAAGCGGCTTATTTAAGCCTCCTTATACAATCTACACTGTTATCTATTTTAAGGAAGTTTATTTTACTATCGTTTTCAACAAAATTTTACTAAAGAACAACAAAAAATTTTACATTTTTTTTTTAATAAGTTTTATTCTTTCCAAACCGATTTTTCATCCCCCATAAATCCACCATAGTTTTCTTATTATTTTAGAATTTATATGCATTTCGGCTTATACGACCGTAATAAATATCTCCCAAAAGTTTTAGTACGGAACATAAAACTTATAAAACTAAAATTGTCCGAAAACTTAAAACTTCCTTTGTGTCTCAAAATATTTAGAAATTTCTTTGTTCTCCCAAACAACGCTTTATTGAATCATAAATTACATTAAATTAATTAATTAATCCGTTCATTATTTTTATTTACAGTTCTTTATTTACAAGATATAACATAATAAACGTGATATCAACATCCTGCTGTTGATATTACTGCTACGACTGTTACGACTGCTACAACAGCTACAACTTCCAAGCGAAAACATTAATAATTCCCGATATAGAAAGTTAATAACTTGAATTAGCGGCGAGAAAGTATCCTACATTTTGACATCAACCTCTTTCATAAAACCAGTACAAAGACGAGTGAAGAATCAATTTTAGAAAACAAGAAGATACAATAATACAGTAATAAATCTCGATTCGATTAATCGAATAAGATTGAAACCGAAGCGAAAGTTTTGAAACGTTGAAACAATACAGAGATATTTTCACAAAAAAAATACGACTTTAATGTAATTATTGTACGTTATTAGACGGTAATTTTTTAATATAATGTTATTTTTTAACGATTTCTAATGAAACAATTTCTTTAAAATACTTAATTTTTTTTTAAATTCTTAAAAACTCTTAAAATTCTTAAATATTCTTAAAAATTCTTAAAAATATTTTTAAAATTCATTAAAAATTCTTAAAATTCGTTAAAAAAAATCTTAAAATTCGTTAAAAAAAATCTTAAAATTCATTAAAAATTCTTAAAATTCACTAAAAAATCTTAAAATTCATTAAAAATTCTTAAATATTCTTAAAATTCATTACAAATTCTTAAATATTCTTAAAATTCATTAAAAAATATTAAAATTCATTAAAAATCCTTTAATTTGAGTACAAACACGACCTATCTATGATTAAAAATAAAAAAGTTAGGTTAATTTTGAAATTTTCAATATGGCGGTTTAAAAAAAATAAAATTCTTATTAGAAATTCTTAAAGCTGATTAAAAATCCTTTAATTTGATATCAAACACGACTATATTCGGATAAAAAATAAAAAAGTTAGGTTAGTTTAAAAAAATTCAAGATGGCCGACTTCCGGTTGTCATTAAAATTAAAAATTTTGACAACTTTGGATGTATTAAAGTTAGATATGTCGTGTTTGTACTCAAATTAAAGAAAATTTAATTTCCTATGGATCTTTAATAAAAATTTTATTGTAAAATTATTTTTGATTTTTTTTTTGAAAATTATGATTTTTCTTTGATATTTTTAAACATTTTTGACTTTTTTACAAATAAAGTTTTTGATATTTCTTTGGAAATTATGAAACATTTCTCTTTAATTTTTACATTTTTTTGAAATTTAAACATTTTTGAAAAATTTGATATTTTTAAAAAATTCCACATTTTTGAAAAATTTGACATCTTTCTAAATTTGAAATTTTTAATTTTTAACATTTTGTCTTTTTTAAACAAAATTTTGAAAAATATTTTTAACATTTCTTCGAAAATTTTGACCTTTTTCACAAAATTTTGACAATCTTTTTGAAAAAATTTGAAATTTTTATTAAAAAATTTTAAAGCTTATTAAAAATCCTTTAATTTGATACCAAACACGACTATGTTCAGATAAAAAACAAAAAAGTTACCTTAATTTAAAAAACTCCAAGACGGCCGACTTCCGGTTTCCGTTAAAATTAAAAATTTCAATAGCTTCCGATCTATTAAAGTTAGATAGGTCGTGTTTGTACTCAAATTAAAGAGAATCTAGTTTCCTATTCTTTTTTAATAAAAATTTCATTCTAAAATCATTTTTGATTTTTTTCCTTGAAAACTTCGACAATTTTATAAAATTTTTGACAATTTTCTTTTTTAGAAAGAAAGTTGTTGATATTTCTTTGGAAATTTTAACGTATTTTTTAAAATTTTTCCATATTTTTTTTAAATTTTGACATTTTTGAAAAATTTGACATTTGTGTCAATTTAGAATTTTTAATTTTTGACATTTTTCGTCTGTTTTTAGAAATTTCTTAAAATCTTTGACATCTCTTCGAAAATTTTGATATTTCTTTTAGAAAATTTGACATTATTTTTCGAAAATTTGGACACTATTTTTGAAAATTTTGACTTTCTTTTTGAGAAATTTGAATTTTTTATTAAAAATTCTTGAAGTTTATTAAAAATCCTTTAATTTGATACCAAACACGACTATATTCGGATAAAAAATAAAAAAGTTAGGTTAGTTTAAAAAATTCCAAGATGGCCGACTTCCGGTTGTCATTAAAATAAAAAATTTCGATAACTTTTTATCTATTAAAGTTAGATATGTCGTGTTCGCACTCAAATTAAAGGAAATTTAATTTCCCATCAATTTTTAATAAAAATTTCGTTCTAAAAATATTTTTGACATTTCTTTTTTTGGAATGTTTGCCGTTTTCTTTGACATTTTTAATATTTTTGTCTTTTTTAAAAATTTCTTGACATTTTTGATATTTCTTATAAAATGTTCATCTTTTTTTTAAATCTCTGACGTTATTATTGAAAATTTTGACGATATTTTTGAAAAAATTCAAATACTTTAAAAAAAAAATTAAAAGTTTTATTAAAAATTCTTAAAAATTCGTTAAAAATCCTTTGGTTTGAGTACAAACACGACCTATCTACGCTTAAAAATAAAAAAGTTAGGTTAATTTTTAAATTTTCAAGATGGCAGTTAAAAAAAATTAAAGTTTTTATTAAAAATTCCTAAAGTTAATTAGAAATCCTTTAATTTGATACCAAACACGACTATATTCGGATAAAAAATAAAAAAGTTAGGTTAGTTTAAAAAATTCCAAGATGGCCGACTTCCGGTTGTCATTAAAATTAAAAATTTTGATAACTTTTGATGTATTAAAGTTAGATAGGTTGTGTTTGTACTCAAATTAAAGGGAATTTGATTTCCTATCGACTTTTAATAAAAATTTCGTTCAAAAATTGTTTTTAACATTTCATCTTTGGAAATTTTTAACTTTTTTTAATAAATTTTTGTCTATTTTAAGAATTTTTTAAGTTTTTGATATTTCTTCGAAAATTTTGATATTACTTTAAAAAAATTTTACATTATTTTTTAAAATTTTGACACTTTTTTTCAAAATTTTAACATTTTTTTGAAAATTTTGAAATTTTTTTGAAAAATTTGCAATTTTTATTAAAAATTCCTAAAGCTTATTAAAAATCCTTTATTTTGATACCAAACACGACTATATTCGGATAAAAAATAACAAAGTTAGGTTAATTTTAAAAAATTCAAGATGGCCGACTTTCGGTTGTCATTGAAATTAAAAATTTCGATAACTTTCGATATATTAAAGTTAGATAGATCGTATTTATACTTAAATTAAAGAAAATTTAATTTTCCATCGATTTTTAATAAAAATTTCGTTCTAAAAATATTTCTGACATTTATTTTTTGAAATGTTTGACGTTTTTAATATTTTAGTCTTTTTTAGAAATTTCTTGACATTTTTTATGTTTCTTATAAAATGTTCACCCTTCTTTTAAATCTTTGATGTGATTGTTGAAAATTTTGACGTTATTTTTGAAAAAATTAAATACTTTTTAAAAAATTTGAAATTTTTATTAAAAATTCTTAAAAATTCGTTAAAAATCCTTTGGTTTGAATACAAACACAACCCATCTATGATTTAAAATCAAAAAATTAGGTTAATTTTTCAATTTTCAAGATGGCGGTTTAAAAAAATTAAAGTTTTTATTGAAAATTCTTAAAGTTTATTAAAAATCCTTTAATTTGACACCAAACACGACTATATTCGGATGAAAAATAAAAAAGTTAGGTTAGTTTAAAAAAATCCAAGATGGCCGACTTCCGGTTTCCATTAAAACTAAAAATTTCAATAATTTTCAAGCTATTAAAGTTAGATAAGTCGTGTTTATACTCAAATTAAAGGGAATTTAATTTCCCATCGATTTTTAATAAAAATTTCGTTCTAAAATTATTTTTGACATTTCATCTTTGAAAATTTTTAACTTCTTTTAATACATTTTTAACATTTTTGTCTTTTTTAAAAAATTTTTTAAGTTTTTGATATTTTTTCGAAAATTTTGATATTACTTTGGAAAATTTTACATTATTTTTGAAAATTTTGATCCCCTTTTTTTGAAAATTTTATCTTTTTTTATGTATTTCTAACATTTTCGCCTTTTTTAAGAAATTTTCTTAAATTTTTTGATATTTCTTCGAAAATTCTGATAATACTTTGGAAAATTTGACATTATTTTTGAAACGTTAACCCTTTCTTTGAAAATTCTGATTTTTTTTTTTTGAAAATTTTAACTTTTTTTAATAAATTTTCAACATTTTTGTCTTTTCTAAGAAATTCTTTAGTTCTTAACGTTTCTTCGAAAATTTCGACATTTTTTAGAAAATTTAACATTATTTTTGGAAAATTTTGACACTATTTTTGAAAATGTAGACTTTCTTTTTGCAAAATTAAAAATTTTTATTACAAATTCTTAAAGTTTATTAAAAATCCTTTAATTTGATACCAAACACGACTATATTCGGATAAAAAAACAAAAAAGTTAGGTTAATTTAAAAAATTCCAAGATGGCCGACTTCCGGTTCTTAGTAAAACTAAAAATTTCGATAACTTTCGATCTATTAAAATTAGCTGGATCGTGTTTGTACTCAAATTAAAGTAAACTTAATTTCCTATCGATTTTTAATAAAAATTACCTCCTAAAATAATTTTTGACTATTTTAAAAATAAATCTTTTGATATTTCTTTGGAACTTTTGACATATTTTAAAAAATTTTGACGTTTTTGAAAAATTTGACATTTCTTTCAATTTAGAATTTCTAATTTTTGACATTTTTGTACTTTTCTTTGAAATTTCTTAGAGTTTTTGACATTTCTTCAAAAATTTTGACATTTTTTTAGAAATTTTTTAGAGAAATTTGACATTTGTTTCAATTTGGAATCTCTAATTTTTGACATTTTTGTATTTTTTTTAGAAACTTCTTAGCGTTTTTGACATTTCTTCAAAAATTTTGACATTTTTTAGAAAATGTTGCCATTTCTTCAAAAATTTTGACATTTTTTTAGAGAAATGTGATATTTGTTTCTATTTGGAATTTCAAATTTTTAACATTTTTGCATTTTTTTAGAAATTTCTTAGTTTTTTGACATTTTTTAGAAAATTTTGACATTTTTTAGATAAATTTGACATTTGATTCAATTTGGAATTTCTAATTTTTGATATTCTTGTATTTTTTAGAAATTTCTTTTTTTTGACATTTGAAAGTTTTTGACATTTCTTAAAAAATTTTGACATTTTTTTAAGAAAATTTTGACGTTCTTTCAGAGAAATTTGACATTTGTTTCAATTTGGAATTTCTAATTTTTGACATTTTTGTATTTTTTTTAGAAACTTCTTAGCGTTTTTGACATTTCTTCAAAAATTTTGACATTCTTTAGAGAAATTTGATATTTGTTTCTATTTGGAATTTCAAATTTTTGACATTTTTGTATTTTTTTTAGAAATTTCTTAGTTTTTGACATTTCTTCAAAATCTTTGACATTCTTTAGAAAATTTTGATATTTTTTAGAAAATGCTAAAATTTTTTAGAAATTTTTGACAGTTTTTAGATAAATTTGACATTTGTTTCAATTTGGAATTTCAAATTTTTGACATTTTTGTATTTTTTTTAGAAATTTCTTAGAGTTTTTGACATTTCTTCAAAAATTTAGACTTTTTTTTTAGAAAATTTTGACATTTTTTAGAGAAATTTGACTTTTTTTTAGACATTTTTGACATTTTTTTTTAGAGAAATTTGACATTTGTTTCAATTTGGAATTTCAAATTTTTGACATTTTTGTACTTTTTTTTTTAGAAATTTCTTAGTTTTTGATATTTCTTCAAAAAATGGATATTTTTTTAGAAAATTTTGACATTTTTTTTAGAGAAATTTGACATTACTTTGAAAAATTTAACATTATTTTTATAAGTTTTGTTACATTTTTTTGAAAATTTTAAAATTTCTATTAAAAATTCTTAAAGCTTATTAAAAACCCTTTAATTTGATACCAAACACAACCATATTCGAATAAAAATCAAAAAGTTAAGTTAATTTAAAAAATTCCAAGATGGCCGACTTCCGGTTGTCATTAAAACTAAAAATGTCTATAACTCTCTTACTTTTGATCATAGATATACCGTGTTTGTACTCAAATTAAAAAAAACTTAATTTCCTATCAATTTTTAATAAAAATTTCGGTCTAAAATTATTTTTAACATTGCTTCTTTTGAAATTCTTAACATTTTCTTTGAAAATATTTGACATTTTTGTCTTTTTTCTTAGAAATTTTTTGAAGTTTTCGATATTTCTTGGAAAATGTTGACATTTCTTAGAAAATTTTGATATTATTTTCAAAAATTTGAAATTATTTTTGACAGTTTTGATATTATTTTTAAAAATTTTGAGATTATTTTAAAAAGTTGACATTATTTTTAATAATTTTGACATTATTTTTCAACATTTTAACATTATTTTAAAAATTTAACATTATTTTTGATGATTTTAACATTGCTTTTAAAAATTTTGACATTATTTTAAGAATGTTAAGATTATTTAAAAAATTTGACATTATTTTTAAAAATTTGACTTTTTTTTACAAATTTTGTTATATTTTTTTGAAAATCTTGAAATTTTTATTAAAAATTCTTAAAGTTCATCAAAAATCCTTTAATTTGATACCAAACACGACTATATTCGACCAAAAAGCAAAAAAGTTAGGTTAATTCACAAAAATCCAAGATGGCCGACTTCCGGTTTCCATAAAAACTAAAAATTTCTTTAACTCTTTTACTTTTAATCGTAGATATACCGTGTTTATACTCAAATTAAAGCAAATTTAATTTTCTAACCATTTATGACAACATTTCAAAGATTGCCCACTTCCGATTTCTTAAAAACCAAAAATTTCGATAACTTCCAATCTATTAAAGTTAGATATGTTGTGTTTGTACTCAAATTAAAGGAAATTTAATTTCCTATCGATATTTAATAAAAATTCGTTCTAAAATTATTTTTAACATTTTTTCTTTTAAAATTTTTAACATTCTTTGGAAATGTTTAACATTTTTGTCTTTTTTTAGAAAATTTTTGAAGTTTTTGATATTTCTTAGAAAATGTTGACATTTTCTTTAGAAAATTTTGACATTACCTTGAAAAATTTGACAGTATTTTTGACAATTTTAATATTATTTTTAACAATTTTGATATTATTTTAAAAATTTTAAGATTATTTTAAAAATTTGACGTTATTTTTAAAAAATTGAGATTATTTTTAACAATTTTGACATTATTTTTAAAAATTTTGACACTATTTTAAAAATTTTGTTTTATTTTTCTGAAAATTTTGAAATTTCTATTAAAAATTCGTAAATATTCTTAAAATTCGTTAAAAATCTTTTAATTTGAGTACAAACACGAACTATCTACGATGAAAAATAAAAAAGTTAGGTTAATTTTTAAATTTTCAAGATAACGGTTCAAAAAAATTGAAATTTTTATTAATAATTCTTAAAGGTTATTAAAAATCCTTTAATTTGATACCAAACACGACCATATTCGAATAAAAAACAAAAAAGTTAGGTTAATTTAAAAAATTCCAAGATGGCCGACTTCCGGCTGTCATTAAAATTAAAAATTTCCACAACTTTTTTATTTTTAATCATAGATATATCGTGCTTGTACTCAAATTAAAGGAAATTTAATTTCCTATCGATTTATGAAAAAATTTCAAAGATGACCGACTTCCGGTTATCTAAAAAACCAAAAATTTCGATAACTTCCAATCTATTAAAGTTAGATATGTCGTGTTTGTACTCAAATTAAAGGAAATTTAATTTCCTATCGATATTTAATAAAAATTCCAGTATAAAATTATTTTTGACATTCCTTTTTTTGAAATTTTTAATATTTTTTGGAAATGTTTCATATTTTTGTCATTTTTTAAAAATTCTTTGAAGTTTTTGATATAAATTTAATTTATTATTGATTTTTAATAAATTAAAATTTTTGTTTTGGCGAAAATTTTGTATCAAATCGGATAATTCTAAGAAAATTCGATCATTTTTTTTATTAAAGGTTGGTAACGTTACAATCATGTTACAATACGAATTGATAGCAGTTGGTAATAACAACCGAAGCAAGCACCCCGACCAGTCTGAGCGAGTCCAGACTTGTAACCGGCTTAATTTTAATAATGAGCAGTTTAGATAAGACGGGAACTAATTTGAGTAAACGATGTGGGCTTCTAGCGTCCGATCCCCTTTTCTGGGAAACCTCCGGGCGCACAGAGGACGTTCAACTTGCACTTCCTGTATGAATCACATCAACGACCTTGAGTTTTGTAACGCAAACAATACACACACACTACCTGCGATTACCTTTTAACTTCTTTTACAACAAAAAAAACCGACCTTTATATTCACAATTAAAGTGACTCACTAAAAGGCGTAACCCAAAACACAAACACTTCAAATTAAATAAAAATAAAAAAAACATGGAGACGAGAATGATACAAATATCTATAAACACACCATAGAATATATGCATCATACAATTAGAATGTTATTAATTTTTTTATTTTAATAAGTTGGTAATTTACAATTTATTTATTTTTTTTTTTTGGGTTTTGAGAAGTGGATAAAGGAGAAAATTGAGGAGTATACATATTTAAAACACTGTACTCACCACCTTCGATAAATGGTGAAATAATGAACACAATGGCGCACAGCGTGGTATAACTCATGTTTCGCGAGACAGTTTCGAACGGCACAACACCCGAAAAACACCTAAAACCGAGTTAAATCATCGGGAAACCGTTTTACAGCTGACTGCCGAGGGGGTCCACATTTACGGATCTTTGTGTACCGCTCCCAACACGCATGCGTTTGTTGTCCTGACGGTAATTGATAGATTCCGAGAAATTGGGCCACGTTAAATTACCTCGCGATAAATACACCGTTTCGTTCAAGGATTTTCCGACGAAATATCCGACATTTCGACACTTTTCACGCGAAACGAATCGGTTATTTCGGACCGAACACAACATCATTACACACCATCAACCATTTGTGGTTTAATAACTAACACCATCTGTTAGATTAAACCCGAACTAATAGTTGCGCTCTTATATAATAGATGGCGCAAATTTTTTAAAATCGGTAAATAATTTTTTCGGTGAAAATTTTTTAATAACTTTGGGAATTTTTTTAAATTTTTCTAAAAGAATTAAAACAAATCTATCAATTGTAATTAAAAATAGACATTTTAATTTATCCCTCTTTAAATTTTTATTTCTTAATTTTCATAAATAAAGTCTGTGTGATTTTTTAAAGTTGACCGAAAATTTTTAAGGTTAAAAAATTTTTTGATGTCTTTGAAAATTTTTTTAAATTTTTTGGTAAACATTGGAAGAAATCTGACTTTTTTAATGAAAAATAGATATTTTAGTCTATTCTCATTTAATTTAGTTTTCCTTAATTTTCATAAATAAACTCTGGGGGATTTTTTAAAGTTGATAAAATTTCTTTTAGGTTAGTTAACTGTCAAGAATTTTTCACCAACTTTGAAAATTTTTTTAATTTTTTTGATAATACTTAGAATAAAACGATCTTTTTAAATTAAAACTAGAATATTTTTAGTTTCATTTAGAAAAAAATCAGATCAAAACCTTTAAAATTCGATTTTTTACGAATTTTTAAAAAAGTATTGATTTTCTAACCTAAGAAATTTTTTATCAACTTTGGAAATTTTTTTTAATTTTTTTGGTAAAATTTAGAATAAAACGGTCTTCTTTAATTAAAAGTACAATCTTTTATCTTTCATTTAAATCAAAAATCAAGTCTCTATCTTCATAAATAAAGACTGAGCGATTTTTTAAAGTTGATTAAATTTTTTTTAGGTTAGTTAACTGTCAAGAATTTTTCACCAACTTTGAAAATTTTTTTAATTTTTTTGGTAAAATTTAGAATAAAACGGTCTTTTTAAATTAAAACTAAAATGTTTTTAGTTTCATTTAGAAAAAAAATTAGATCAAAATCTTTAAAATTCAATTTTTTTATGAATTTTTAGAAAAATTATTGATTTTTTAACTTAAAAAATTTTTCATCAACTTTGGAAATTTTTCTAATTTTTTTGACAAAATTTAGAATAAAACGGTCTTTTTTAATTAAAAATACAATCTTTTATCTTTCATTTAAATCAAAAATCAAGACTCGATCTTCATAAATAAAGTCTGGGCGATTTTTTAAAGTTGATTAAATTTTTTTTTAGGTTAGTTAACTGTCAAGAATTTTTCACCAACTTTGGATTTTTTTAAAATTTTTTTGGTAAAATTTAGAATAAAACGGTCTTTTTAAATTAAAACTAGAATCTTTTTAATTTCATTTAGAAAAAAAATCAGATCAAAATCTTTAAAATTCAATTTTTTATGAACTTTTAGAAAAATTATTGATTTTCTAACCTAAAAAATTTTTTACCAACTTTGGAAATTTTTCTAATTTTTTTGACAAAATTTAGAATACAACGGTCTTTTTTAATTAAAAATACAATCTTTTATCTTTCATTTAAATCAAAAATCAAGTATCTGTCTTCATAAATAAAGTCTGGGCGATTTTTTAAAGTTGATTAATTTTTTTTAGGTTAGTTAACTGTCAAGAATTTTTCACCAACTTTGAAATTTTTTTAAATTTTTTTGATAAAATTTAGAATAAAACGATCTTTTTAAATTAAAACTAGAATGTTTTTAGTTTCATTTAGAAAAAAAAATTAGATCAAAATCTTTAAAATTCAATTTTTTATGAATTTTTAGAAAATTATTGATTTTTTAACCTAAAAAATTTTTTTTGAACTTTGAAAATTTTTTTAATTTTTTTGGTAAAATTTAGAATAAAGCGGTCTTTTTTAATTAAAAATACAATCTTTTATCTTTCATTTAAATCAAAAATCAAGTATCTGTCTTCATAAATAAAGTCTGGGCGATTTTTTAAAGTTGATTAATTTTTTTTAGGTTAGTTAACTGTCAAGAATTTTTCACCAACTTTGAAATTTTTTTAAATTTTTTTGATAAAATTTAGAATAAAACGATCTTTTTAAATTAAAACTAGAATGTTTTTAGTTTCATTTAGAAAAAAAAATTAGATCAAAATCTTTAAAATTCAATTTTTTATGAATTTTTAGAAAATTATTGATTTTTTAACCTAAAAAATTTTTTTTGAACTTTGAAAATTTTTTTAATTTTTTTGGTAAAATTTAGAATAAAGCGGTCTTTTTTAATTAAAAATACAATCTTTTATCTTTCATTTAAATCAAAAATCAAGTCTCTATCTTCATAAATAAAGTATGGCGATTTTTTAAAGTTGATCAAATTTTTTCTTAGGTTAGTTAACTGTCAAGAATTTTTCACCAACTTTGAAAATTTTTTTATTTCTTTGAAAATCTTTTTTAATTTTTTGGTAAACATTGGAAGAAATCTGACTTTTTTAATGAAAAATAGATATTTTAATCTATCCTCATTTAAATTAATTTTCTTTAATTTTCATAAATAAAGTCTGGGGGATTTTTTAAAGTTGACCGAAAATTTTTAAGGTTAAAAAATTTTTTGATGTCTTTGAAAATTTTTTTAAATTTTTTGGTAAATATTGAAATAAATCTGACTTTTTTAATGAAAAATACATATTTTAATCTATCCTCATTTAAATTACTTTTCCTTAATTTTCATAAATAAACTCTAGGGGATTTTTTAAAGTTGACCGAAAATTTTTAAGGTTAAAAAATTTTTTGATGTCTTTGAAAATGTTTTTAAATTTTTTGGTAAACATCGGAAGAAATCAAACTTTTTTAATGAAAAATAGATATTTTAATCTATCCTCATTTAAATTAATTTTCCTTAATTTTCATAAATAAACTCTGGGGGATTTTTTAAAGTTGACCGAAAATTTTTAAGGTTAAAAAATTTTTTGACGTCTTTGAAAATTTTTTAAAATTTCTTGGTAAATATTGGAACAAATCAAACTTTTTTAATGAAAAATAGATATTTTAATCTATTCTCATTTAATTTAGTTTTCCTTAATTTTCATAAATAAACTCTGGGGGATTTTTTAAAGTTGACCGAAAATTTTTAAGGTTAAAAAATTTTTTGATATCTTTGAAAATTTTTTTAAATTTTTCGGTAAACATTGGAAGAAATCTAACTTTTTTAATGAAAAATAGATATTTTAATCTATCCTCATTTAAATTACTTTTCCTTAATTTCCATAAATAAACTCTGGGGGATTTTTTAAAGTTGACCGAAAATTTTTAAGGTTAAAAAATTTTTTAATGTCTGAAAATTTTTTTAAATTTTTTGGTAAACATTGGAAGGAATCTGACTTTTTTAATGAAAAATAGATATTTTAATCTATCCTCATTTAAATTAATTTTCTTTAATTTCCATAAATAAACTCTGGGGGATTTTTTAAAATTGACCGAAAATTTTTAAGGTTAAAAAATTTTTTGATGTCTTTGAAAATTTTTTTAAATTTTTTGGTAAACATTGGAATAAATCTAACTTTTTTAATGAAAAATAGATATTTTAATCTATTCTCATTTAAATTAATTTTCTTTAATTTTCATAAATAAACGTTGTGGGATTTTTTAAAGTTGACCGAAAATTTTTTTAAAGTTAAAAATTTTTCGATGTCTTTGAAAATTTTTTTAAATTTTTTGGTAAACATTGGAATAAATCTGACTTCTTTAATGAAAAATAGATATTTTAATCTATTCTCATTTAAATTAGTTTTCTTTAATTTTCATAAATAAAGTCTGGGGGATTTTTTAAAGTTGACCGAAAATTTTTAAGGATAAAAATTTTTTTGATGTGTTTGAAAATTTTTTTAAATTTTTTAGTAAATATTGAAATAAATCTAACTTTTTTAATGAAAAATAGATATTTTAATCTATCCCCATTTAAATTAATTTTCCTTAATTTTCATAAATAAAGTCTGGGGGATTTTTTAAAGTAGACCAAAAATTTTTTTAGGTTATAATTGGTTTTTGACTTATAACTTTTTTTATATTAAAAATTGAAAAAAAACTTTTAATAAAAAATATTTATAATTAAAAAATACATAAATTTTATTTGAAATTTTTTTTTCTATTTACCGTACTTTTTGAATTATTTGAGGTTAAGTTTGAAAATGTATTTTAGGTTATAACTCGATTAAAATGAAAAATTTCAAAAAATCATTTGTAATAAAAAATATTCACAATTAAATTATTTACAAGTTTCATTTGAAAATTTTTTTCCTATCTAGCTTAGATTTTGAATTATTTTAAATTTAGGAAATTGACATTTGTAGTAAAAATGACATCTTAGGTTACAACTTATAACTCAATTAATATTAAAAATCTAAAAAAATCGTTTTAACAAAAAGTTTTCATAATTAATTTATCTACAAGTTTTATTTGAAAAAGTTTTTTATATTTTCTTTAGTTTTTGAATTATTTAAGATTGAAGTTGATCAAAAATCTTGTAGGTTAGAAAATGTTTCGATTTTTTTGAAAATTTTTTTAAATTTTTTGGTGAATGTTGGAACAAATCTGGCTTTTTTAATGAAAAATAGACATTTTAATCTGTCTTTAGTATAATTCTTTTTTCTTAATGTTCATAAATAAACTCTTGGGGATTTTTTAAAATTGGTCAATTTTTTAGAAATGTCAATTTTTTTTGAAACGTCAAATTTTGTAGAGGTTTAGAAAAATCATTCTAATTCAAAATTTTTATTATCTAACATCTAGATTTTTATTTATTATTTGAAAATAGGCATTTTAATCTCTCTTTAGTATAATTTTTTTTTTTTAATTTTCATAAATAAAGTCTGTGGGATTTTTTAAAGTTCCACAAAAATTTCGGATTCGGTAAACATTTTTTGATAACTTTAGGATTTTTTCTAAATTTTTTGGTAAAATTTAAAACAAGACTATCTTTTTAAATTAAAACTAGAATGTTTTTAGTTTCATTTAGAAAAAAAATCAGGTCAAAATCTTTAAAATTCAATTTTTTACGAATTCTTAAAAAATTATTGATTTTTTAACCTAAAAAATTTTTTATTAACTTTGGAAATTTTTCTAATTTTTTTGGTAAAATTTAGAATAAAACGGTCTTTTTTAATTAAAAATACAAACTTTTATCTTTCATTTAAATCAAAAATCAAGACTCTATCTTTATAAATAAAGTCTAGGCGATTTTTTAAAGTTGATTAATTTTTTCTTAGGTAGCTAACTGTCAAGAATTTTTCACCAACTTTGAAAATTTTTTTAATTTTTTTGGTAAAATTTAGAATAAAATGATCTTTTTAGATTAAAACTAGAATATTTTTAGTTTCATTTAGAAAAAAAATCAGATTAAAATCTTTAAAATCCAATTTTTTATGAATTTTTAAAAAAATATTGATTTTCTAACCTAAAAAATTTTTTGCCAACTTTGGAAATTTTTTTAATTTTTTTTAGTAAATTTTAGAATAAAACGGTCTTTCTTAATTAAAAATACAATATTTTATCTTTCATTTAAATCAAAAATCAAGTTTCTATCTTCATAAATAAAGTCTGGGCGATTTTTTAAAGTTGATTAATTTTTTTTTAGGTTAGTTAACTGTCAAGAATTTTTCATCAGCTTTAAAATTTCTTTTAATTTTTTTGGTAAAATTTAGAATAAAACGATCTTTTTAGATTAAAACTACAATGCTTTTAGCTTCATTTGGAAAAAAAATTAGATCAAAATCTTTAAAATTCAATTTTTTAGGAATTTTTAAAAAATTATTGATTTTCTAACCTAAAAATTTTTTTACCAACTTTGGAAATTTTTTTAATTTTTTTGGTAAAATTTAGAATAAAACGGTCTTTTCTGATTAAAAATGCAATCTTTTATCTTTCATTTAAATCAAAAATCAAGTTTCTATCTTCATAAATAAAGTCTGGGCAATTTTCTAAAGTTGATTAATTTTTTTTTAGGTTAGTTAACTGTCAAGAATTTTTCATCAGCTTTAAAAATTTTTTTAATTTTTTTGGTAAAATTTAGAACAAAACGGTCTTTTTAAATTAAAACTAGAATGTTTTTAGTTTCATTTAGAAAAAAAAATTAGATCAAAATCTTTAAAATTCAATTTTTTACGAATTTTTAGAAAAATTATTGACTTTTTAACCTAAAAAATTTTTCATCAACTTTGGAAATTTTTCTAATTTTTTTGACAAAATTTAAAATAAAACGGTCTTTTTTAATTAAAAATACAATCTTTTATCTTTCATTTAAATTAAAAATCAAGTCTCTATCTTCATAAATAAAGACTGAGCGATTTTTTAAAGTTGATTAAATTTTTTTAGGTTAGTTAAGTGTCAAGAATTTTACACCAACTTTGAAAATTTTTTTAATTTCTTTGGTAAAATTTAGAACAAAACGGCCTTTTTAAATTAAAACTAGAATGTTTTTAGTTTCATTTAGAAAAAAAAATTAGATCAATATCTTTAAAATTCAATTTTTTATGAATTATTAAAAAAATATTGATTTTCTAACCTAAAAATTTTTTTACCAACTTTGGAAATTTTTCTAATTTTTTTGACAAAATTTAGAATAAAGCGGTCTTTTTTAATTAAAAATACAATCTTTTATCTTTCATTTAAATCAAAAATCAAGACTCTATCTTCTTAAATAAAGTCTGGGCGATTTTTTAAAGTTGATTAATTTTTTTTAGGTTAGTTAACTGTCAAGAATTTTTCACCAACTTTGAAAATTTTTTTAATCTTTTTGGTAAAATTTAGAACAAAACGGTCTTTTTAAATTAAAACTAGAATGTTTTTAGTTTCATTTAGAAAAAAAATTAAATCGAAATCTTTAAAATTCAATTTTTTATGAATTTCTAGAAAAATTATTGATTTTTTAACTTAAAAAATTTTTCATCAACTTTGGAAATTTTTCTAATTTTTTTGACAAAATTTAGAATAAAACGGTCTTTTTTAGTTAAAAATACAATCTTTTATCTTTCATTTAAATCAAAAATCAAGTCTGTATCTTCATAAATAAAGTCTGGACGATTTTCTAAAATTGATTAAATTATTTTTTAGGTTAGTTAACTGTCAAAATTTTTTCACCAACTTTGAAAATTTTTTTAATTTTTTTGGTAAAATTTAGAATAAAACGGTATTTTTAAATTAAAACTAGAATCTTTTTAATTTTATTTAGAAAAAAAATCAGGTCAAAATCTTTAAAATTCAATTTTTTATGAATTTTTAGAAAAATTATTGATTTTTTAACCTAAAAAATTTTTTATCAACTTTGGAAAATTTTCTAATTTTTTTGACAAAATTTAAAATAAAACGTTCTTTTTTAATTAAAAATACAATCTTTTATCTTTCATTTAAATCAAAAATCAAGTCTCTATCTTTATAAATAAAGTCTGGGCGATTTTTTAAAGTTGATTAATTTTTTCTTAGGTAGCTAACTGTCAAGAATTTTTCACCAACTTTGAAAATTTTTTTAATTTTTTTGGTAAAATTTAGAATAAATCGGTCTTTTTAAATTAAAACTAGAATGTTTTTAGTTTCATTTAGAAAAAAAAATTAGATCAAAATCTTTAAAATTCGATTTTTTAGGAATTTTAAAAAATTATTGATTTTTTAACCAAAAAATTTTTTTTGAACTTTGAAAATTTTTTTAATTTTTTTGTTAAAATTTAGAATAAAACGGTCTTTTTTAATTAAAAGTACAATCTTTTATCTTTCATTTAAATCAAAAATCAAGTCTTTGTCTTCATAAATAAAGTCTGAACGATTGTTTAAAGTTGATTAAATTTTTTTTAGGTTAGTTAACTCAAGAATTCTTCACCAACTTTGAAATTTTTTTTATTTCTTTTTGGTAAAATTTAGAAAAAAACGATCTTTTTAAATTAAAACTAGAATGTTTTTAGTTTCATTTAGAAAAAAAATTAGATCAAAATCTTTAAAATTCAATTTTTTATGAATTTTTAGAAAAATTATTGATTTTTTAACAAGAAATTTTTTACCAACTTTAAAAATTTTTCTAATTTCTTTGACAAAATTTAGAATAAAACGGTCTTTTTTAATTAAAAATACAATCTTTTGCCTTTCATTTAAATAAAAAATCAGGTTTCTATATTCATAAATAAAGTCTGGACGATTTTCTACAGTTGATCAAATTTTTTAAAAAGTTAGGTTAATTGACTGTCAAGAATTTTTACCAACTTTGGGAATTTTTTAAAATTTTTTGATAAAATTTAGAATAAAACGGTCTTTTTAAATTAAAACTAGAATGTTTTTAATTTCATTTAGAAAAAATATCAAGTTTCTATCTTTATAAATAAAGTCTGGACGATTTTTTTAAAGTTGGTGATTTTTTCAAAAAGTTAGGTTAATTAACTGTCAATATTTTTTATCAACTTTGGGAATTTTTTAAAATTTTTCGATAAAATTTAGAATAAAATGGTCTTTTTAAATTAAAGTTAGAATGTTTTTAATTTCATTTAGAAAGAGAGATCAAGTTTCTATCTTTATAAATGAAGTCTGGACGATTTTTTAAAATTGATGAATTTTTTAGAGTTAGGTTAATTAGCTGTCAACAATTTTTATTAACTTTGGAATTTTTTTAAATTTTTTCGGTAAGAATAAAAACAAATCTGTGAATTGTGATTAAAAATAGACATTTTAGTTTATCCCTCTTTAAATTTTTATTTCTTAATTTTCATAAATAAAGTCTGTGTGATTTTTTAAAGTTCCATAAAAATTTCGGATTTGGTCAAAATTTTTGGGTAACTTTGGGAATTTCTTTAAATTTTTCGGTAAGAATTAGAATAAATCTGGCTGTTGTGATTAAAAATAGACTTTTTAATCCATCCCTCTTTAAATTTTCATTTCTTAAATTTCATAAATGAAGTCTGTGTGATTTTTTAAAGTTTTTTAAAAATTTCTTCAGGTCGTATTCGGTAAATATTTTTTTTTATAACTTTGGGAATTTTTTAAATTTTTTCGGTAAGATTTACAACAAATCTGCTAATTTTGACTAAAAATAGACCTTTTAATTTATCCCTCTTTAAATTTTTATTTCCTAATTTTCATAAGTAAAATCTGTGTGATTTTTTAAAGTTTCATAAAAATTTCGGATTTGGTCAACATTTTTGGGTAAATTTGGGAATTTTTTTAAATTTTTCGGTAAGAATTAGAATAAATCTGGTTGCTGTGATTAAAAATAGACTTTTTAGTTTATCTCTCTTTAAATTTTCATTTCTTAGTTTTCATAAATACAGTCTGTGTGATTTTTTAAAGTTCCAAATTTCTTAGGTTTTCAGTAAAAAATTTTTTATGACTTTGAAATTTGTTTTAAATTTTTTGGCAAAATTTAGAATAAAACAATCTTTTTAAATTAAAACTAGAACCTTTTTAGTTTCATTTAGAAAAAAAATCAGATCAAAATCTTTAAAATCCAATTTTTTACGATTTTTTTAAAAATTATTGATTTTCTAACCTAAAAAAATTTTTGTCAAATATAAATTTTTTTTTTAATTTTTTTGGTAAAATTTAGAACAAAGCAGTCTTTTTAAATTAAAATTAGAATCTTTTGCCTTTTATTTAAATCAAAAATCAAGTCTCTATATTCATAAATAAAGTCTGGACGATTTTCTAAAATTGATTAAATTTTTTTTTTAGGTTAGTTAACTGTCAAGAATTTTTCACCAACTTTGAAATTTTTTCTAATTTTTTTGACAAAATTTAGAATAAAACGGTCTTTTTTAATTAAAAATACCATCTTTTATCTTTCATTTAAATCAAAAATCAAGTCTCTGTCTTCATAAATAAAGTCTTGGCGATTTTTTTAAAATTGATTAATTTTTTTTAGGTTAGGTAACTGTCAAGAATTTTTCACTAACTTTGAAAATTTTTTTAATTTTTTTGGTAAAATTTAGAATAAAACGATCTTTTTAAATTAAAATTGGAATGTTTTTGATTTCATTTAGAAAAAAAATCATGTTTCTATCTTTATAAATAAAGTTTGGGCGATTTTTTAAGATCCACAAAAATTTCTTAGGTTATATTTGGTAAAATTTTTTTGATAACTTTGGGAATTTTTTAAAATTTTTCGGTAAAAATTAAGACAAATCTGTTTATTATGATTTAAAATAGACATTTTAGTTGATCCCTCTTTAAATTTTTATTCCTTAATTTTCATAAATAAAGTCTGTGTGATTTTTTAAAGTTCCTTAAAAATTTCTTAGGTTAAATTCACTGAAAATATTTTGATAACTTTGAGATTTTTTTAAAATTTTTTGGTAAAATATAGAATAAAACAGTATTTTTAAATTAAAACTAGAATCTTTTTAGTTTCATTTATAAAAAAAATTAGATCAAAATCTTTAAAAATCCATTTTTTTACGAATTTTTAAAAAATTATTGATTTTCTAACCCAAAAAATGTTTTGATAACTTTGGGATTTTTTTTAAATTTTTTCGGTAAGATTTACAAGAAATCTATCCATTATAATTAAAAATAGACATTTTAATTTAATCCTCTTTAAATTTTTATTTCTTAATTTCCATAAATAAAGTCTGTGTGATTTTTTTAAAATTCCTTAAAAATTTCTTATTGTTAGATTTTATTTAGTTTACATATAGGAATCATAGATGGGGTGAGTATGCAAACTTCAATCAAGAATATTTTTAATTTTTATAAAAATTAGTTTTTAATTTAAGTAACTTAATTATAAAATTTATCTTTATTACTATATTTTAAAATTACAATTTTAATTAAATTTTTATGTTTTATTTTTAATATTTTAATTTTCTTATTAAAAATCGTTTAATTCACTGATCAAAATCATAGATGGAGTAAGTATGCAATTCTTAAAGTTTTAATAAATAATTTTATTTATTTAAATAAGAATATATATTTTTTTGGTTATAATTTATAATTTATAAAACTATAATTTAAATAAAAATCTAATTTGTATTTTTTAAATTCTAAATTTTATTAAAATAAATTTAATGGTAAAGAAGAAATCTTTTAATCATGTGACACTAAACGTCACGAAACGTCACTTAAATGTCAAGTCGAAACCCGATAACGATTTAGTTGGATTCAGTCAGTTTTGTCTGGTCGCTTGTGTCACCACATCGCTGTTTTAGTCTACAAAGACCTCCGTGCCAAAAACAGCCTTCAAGATGGGCTCCTTATTCAGGAGTGCGGAAATGACCCTTTGCCAGCTCTTTTTACAGAGCGAGGCCGCGTATGCTTGCGTTTCGGAGCTCGGAGAGCTAGGTTTGGTGCAATTTAGAGACGTAAGTAGTAACCCCCTTAAAAAAAAACTAAATCTAGATACTAAAACTAACCATATACGTTCTATTTTGCAATTAGCTCAATCCGGACGTGAATGCCTTCCAGCGAAAGTTTGTCAACGAGGTCAGGCGATGCGATGAGATGGAAAGGAAGCTTCGGTACTTGGAGAAGGAAATCAAGAAAGATGGAATTCCTATGTTGGATACCGGGGAAAATCCCGAAGCACCTCAACCGAGAGAAATGATTGATCTTGAGGTAATAAGAATGAATTTACTTTCGTGGAATGTTTTTTTTGTTCGACTCCGATTAACCACTTGCGGTGTCAAGAAATACACGGCTGAGTGTGCCAAATCAGTCATTTTTCTATTTGCAACTATGGTCTGACGACTTTTGTAACACATCGCTGATGCTCCGGCAACAAAAACATCTCGACGTACCTGGTCGAGATACGTCTTTCCACCGCAAGTGGTTAAAAGTATATTTTAAAGTGTTTTTTTTTAAATATATTTATTTGAAGTTTTCATATGATGATTTAAGATAAAGTCTACTTAGAAAACACAATGATTTATTATAATTTTTCTTTGTTATTTATTTTTTAATTGTATATGATAATGAAAATGGTTTTAATTTTATTTGCATTGCGTAATTTTTAAAATAATCTTTTTATTTATCAGTTTGAAAGTTGAAAATTAAAAGTATTTCCTTGTTAATCCAATTCAATCCAACTTATTTGAGCATTTATATACAATATTTGTTATATTTTTAAGATTTTACATAATTTTAACCTAAAAAATTGATTTAAAAAACCTGAAATTGTTTAAAATCAGCTCTAGGAATAGATTCTACATATTTACAATATACAGGGTGGGACAAAAGTATAGAACATAGCAGATAAATAAGTTTCGTTGCTACGGTAACTAACTTTTCTATCTTAAATGGGATGGATATATTTATTAGGTATATTTTGATAAATCGTTTTTTATCTTATACGATGGACACTTCATATCATACGGTTTTATTAGGAAAAGAATGGGGAAAGATTGAATTTTTTTTAACTTGAAATTTTTATTAAAAATCCTTAAAGTTTATTAAAAATCCTTTAATTTGATACCAAACACGACTATATTCGGATAAAAAACAAAAAAGTTCAAGATGGCCGACGTCCGCCATTTTGAAAATTAAAAAATTAACCTAACTTTCTTAATTTTTATCCGAATATAGTCGTATTTGTACTCAAATTAAAGGAAATTTGATTTTCTAACGATTTATGATAAAACTTTAAAGATGGCGGACTTCCGGTTGTTTAAAAAATTAAAAAATTCGATAACTTTCGATCTAATAAAGTTAGAAATGCCATGTTTTTACTCAAATTAAAGGAAATTTAATTTCCTATTGATTTATAATAAAAATTTCGTTCTAGAATTATTTTTGACATTTTTTTTTTTGAAATTTTTAACATTTTTGTCTCTTTTTTTAGAAATTTCTTGAAGTTTTTGACATTTCTTCGAAAATTTTGACATTTTTTTAGAAAATTTTGATATTTTTTCAAGAGAATTTTGATATTTTTTTTTAGAAAAATTTGACATTATTTTGAAAAATTTAACATTATTTGTGAAAATTTTGACATTTTTAAAAATTTTGTGATATTTTTTTGAAAATTTTGCAATTTTTATTAAAAATTCTTAAAGTTTATTAAAAACCCTTTAATTTGATACCAAACACGACTATATTCGGATAAAAAACAAAAAGGTTAGGTTAATTTAAAAAAATCCAAGATGGCCGACTTCCGGTTGTCATTAAAATTAAAAATTTTGACAACTCTTTTATTTTTGATTATAGATATATCATGTTTGTACTCAAATTAAAGAAAATTTAATTTTCTAACCATTTATCATAAAATTTCAAAGATAGCCAACTTCCGATTTTTTTTAAATTAAAAATTTCGATAACTTTCGATCTATTAAAGTTAGATAGGTCATGTTTGTACTCAAATTAAAGGAAATTTAATTTCCTATCGATTTTTAATAAAAATTCCGTTTTAAAATTATTTTTGACATTCCTTTTTTTTTTTGAAATTTTTAATATTTTTTTGAAATGTTTCACATTTTTGTCTTTTTTTAGAAATTTCTTGAAGTTTTTGATATTTCTTTGAAAATTTTGATATTTAAAAAAAAAATTTTGACATTACTTTGAAAATTTTGAGATTATTTTAAAAATTTGACATTATTTTTAACAATTTTGACAGTTTTTGAAAATTTTGACATTATTTTGAAAAATTTTGACATTATTTTGAAAAAATTTGACATTATTTTGAAAAAATTTGATATTATTTTGAAAAAATTTGATATTATTTTGAAAAAATTTGATATTCTTTTTGAAAATTTCGAAATTTTTATTAAAAATTCTTGAAGCTTACTAAAAATATTTACTTACTAAAAATCTCATTTTTGTCTTTTTTAGAAATAAAGTGTTTGATATTTCTTTAAAAGTTTAGATATTTTTTTTTTTAATTTTTATGTTTTTATTGAATCACTATGAAACTAACGCTGGAATGTATAATTAGCGTTTAGCAACTGAATTTTGGGACAGCTTATATAATATCGTTTTGTTCGGTTTAATAATAAAAAGATATTTTTTATAATAATAAAATAATACATAACAAATTAGGTATTAAAATTTTATGGTTTCGTGTCAAAGAAAGTTTTCATAAATACTTTCAAAATTGGTCAGGAGAAACGCACTTATTAACAGAGGTGTAAACTACTAATGAGATTAATTTAAAAAATTCATATCTTATTATTCAAATATTGGTTTGGTTTTTAGTTACAAGCTGTTAATTGATCTGACCGGGAATTCGTTCAAAGTACAAGTTTAAACTCAAATATGAACAAACATGAATTGTAATTGAGGTGGAACTTTTTTTTTCAATTGAAGTGCATAGACCAATTAATTACAACCGTCATTCATTATAAACATTTTTTTTTTTAATTTTTGATAGTAATTAGATTTACAAACTGATAATTGAAGTGACCTGTTGTTCAATTAAAATCTTTTAATAACATTATAATTTAAAATTAAATAAGTATTGAATAACAGTACGGAAGTTTTTTTTATCATGTATACAATATAATTGGGAGTAAATTTGATATAATCAAAACGACACACTGTATATTAAAATACAATAATTCATTAGTTTGATGCTTATTATAATACTTCAGTTTTAAATTTATAATTAGTAATAAAAATGTACTCTCTGTGATGAAAGTTAAATCAGTCCAATTTGGAGTTTCTAATCAGTCCAGACTCTAAAAATTTTCATTGAAGAAAATCGTGGTAAAGATTATTATGATAGGTGGTTATTTCTATCTATGAATAATGTAATTTATTTTTTATTGCTCTTGGATGCTTTTAAACAGTCTTTTAGTTAAATTAATTCTTTTATAAGGGCTAAATAAATCACCTTAAGGCTGTGGTCTTACGGTCATCGAGTTTCTCCGGGGCGCAGGAGACGGACGCGCGGGAGTGAGAAGGTGGACCTTAATTCTGGGCTACGCTCCGCCCTTTGTAGATAACAGACAAAGGATTTATATTCGAAACTCATGTGTTTATTTATCTTTTGTCGAGAAGTGAATACATGAATCGATGTTCAGTTCGTTTTAGTAAAGTAGAAAAAGACGGAAACATTAGATGTATCTTTCTTACTAAATTCTAATAAGATCCTGACTTATTTTAGTATATGTAATAAATACTGTGCAAAAAAAATTAAATGTTTTAAAATGGTACAGCAGTTCATAGTACAGATGGGATAATCGACTGTATTGTACTGGTAGGCCAAATTGGACATTTGTAAAGGGACACCCCTGTTTCTATAAGAGATAGGGTAAAATAATATTGGTGTCTTGCTCGATGTTTATAAGAAATCGAATGGTAAAAACCGCAAATTGATACCTCTTACGGTTTCGGAAATACAGGTGTTTTTCGAAAAAGTACATTTTTTAAAAATCTCCATAACTTTTTTTCTATCGGATAATGCTTGATTCTGTGAAAAGATTCCCGAAACAACTTCTTATGTAGAATTTGTTGGTGTAAATTAGATTTTTTGTAAGCAATATTCTAATAGATGCAGACAAATATTTCTTTTTCGAATGGAACGCCTATACATTTTTTCATATTCGACGGGAGTTTAAATTGCTTTTCCAAAAGTGTGCCACACATGATACCTTGCTTGCGATATCACTTAGCCTTTTTGGTTCAGATTATGGATTCAAACAATCTAAATTTTTTTAACATCGAGAAAAATGAGTTTAAACGTTATCTTTTCTCTGTATATCGTTTATATAAATACAACCTCTGCATTTTCTTCAGATTCTCTGAAACAAATTATCGCATCCTATCCCATTTTCAAACTTTATAGGCATATTTTTGGAAAGGGAATTCTAGGCTTTCGTGTAATATGTAATAATATAGTGTTCCATTAAAAAAACTCACTTCTATGTATGTAGCTATTAAAATATTGCTTACAGAGAAAACTAATCTACACCGTCAAAATCTACATAAAAAGTTGCCACGAGAATGTTTTCACAAAATTAAACATTTTCCAACAGGAAAAAAATTATGAAGACTTCAAAAATGCACTTTCTCGAAAAGCATCCCCAATATCTCTGAAACCGTAAAAGATATCAATATGAGGTTTTCAGCATTCGATTTCTTATAAAAATCGAGCATCAGTTACCGATACTGTTTTTCCTCTATTTCTTATAGAAACAGGAGTGTCCCTTGAAAAGTGACCAATTTGGCCCAATTGTACATACTTTCTCTGCTACATGTAGTGTATGTAAAGAAAAAAGTTAGTGTTCAAAATTACAATATCGAAGTTTATTTTCATGAGGTCGAGGTACTTATATAACAAAAAGATTAGTAAAATTATGAAATGAACTTTTCATTCATTTTAGTTTACTAAAATTCTAAAATTTTTAGAAGCAATAAAATCTGTGAATTCCAAACTCGAATAATTCTCCAAAGTATTTATCTCCAGAAACGCACAACGAAGCAGAATCGACTTACATAAAAAACTTGTTTGTTTACTTACGGCACCTACTCAACTCCGCCGGCCATACCACGTGGTTAATCAGGGCGGAGCTATCTAGCGAAATTGAAAAATATTCCCAAGTTTGTACAGTGGGAATTTCCAAAATTTCTCACTTATCTTTTAAAATATCAAAAAACGGTAAATGGAAAAAATATATCTTGAATATTTATCTATTCATGCAAATAGCCCTTTTAAAAATGCTTCTTAATGATCTCAGTTATTAACAATAATTTATTAAATATCTCTATTTGCATGTCTAGATTTTTCATTTTTATCCAACTTTCGTTTGAAAGTTTTTTTGATTTATCAAACGGTTAACGCGAAATATTGGAACAACTTTTTCGGGCCCGAGACCACAGCCTTAAATAAATAAAAAAAAATTCAAAAAAGTACCGTATTATATTATTATTCTACAACAATACGTGCAATAATTGTTTTAGTTTTGGGATGTGTTTTTCGTTCGTTGAAGCATAAGTCTTGTTCAATGAGTAAATGTAAAATTGAAATATTTCTTTTGATGAAGAAAGTTGCTTTACTCCACCCTGTAAAAGAATCAAATGAAAATCTTCCTTTCCACAGTAATTTTTTTACTGGCAAATGACATAATTTTTATATAGTTTACTTCAAATCTAGTAAGATTCCTTAACAAATCAAAATTCAGTGTTCAAATAACCGGAATTGTAACTTTTCGAAAATATTAAAATACCGATAGTCTGACTCATTTTTTATCGTACTAAATTTTTGCATACTTAATACAAAAAAACGGCAAAAATCATTTTTTATTCAACCCTTTAAGATACGTGCTCGAGTTAATTCGAGCGCGCTAAACAGACCAAATTTTCATTAACCCAAAAGAAAAAAATTAAGTAGAAAGCCGCTCGAATTATCGCGAGTGTGTACAATTTGGCCCGTTTAGCTCACTCGAAACAATGGGTTAAACAGGTTGATTTTTGTTTTAAATTTGACTAATATCTTACTTAAAAATGAAATATACAAGTTGTATCATAAGAAATGAAGGTTTGAATTCTTTTTTGAATAGAAAACTTACTATTTTTATTAAAGAATCTAAATAAGTGTTGAAGCGATTTCGAACGGTTTCTGATTTTTTTTTTACCAATTAAATTGTTTATCTTTAATTATATGCAAACAAATTCTCAATCCAGATTGGTTGGAAAAACTAGAAATTATTAGAAATCACTTCTATGAACAAAGCTAATTCTACACTTTAATTATATCATTTTTCTGTATTTAAAATACAAGTGTCAAATAAAAACTCTCAAAAGCCATATTTTCATTATTTCTTTTCGGATTTTTATGAACCAAAAGTATCAAATGAAATATTTTAACGAATAATTATGTTTTGGAGAATAAAAATAACCGAAATATAACTTTGAGCACTTTCTATCTAACATCCTGTATAAGTAGGGTAAATTAAAACTTAAATCTTTTTTTTTTTCTTTTAAAATTGATTGACTTTTATCTATTGTATTTTTATATATTGTATTTTTATGTTATTTAGGCAACATTTGAAAAATTAGAAAACGAATTACGCGAAGTAAACCAAAACGCCGAAGCATTGAAGAGAAACTTCCTAGAATTAACGGAGCTAAAACAGATTCTCCGGAAAACCCAAGTTTTCTTCGACGAGGTAAGTCAACAATTACAACGAGTATATTTTGAATTTATCTAATTTTTTTTTCATTTATTTACTTTTATTTTTCTCTAAATGTAAATACGATCACCTAGCATGATATAAACGCAATTATATTTACGTATTTTTCGATTCTAACACTAATCTCTTGGTATTAATTCACGGTTCCCCCTCGCTCCTGGTTTATTATTTATTTATTTTGATTGACAAATCCACTTTTTATTTTACTTTTTTGGATTACTTTCTATTAATTAATCTTTTTTTAAATTAATGCATTTTGAGAATTACATTTTGAGAATTGCATTTTGATTTATTTTTTTACTGGGCCGAGAACCTACGACATAGTACCTAATACGGATGCTATATACGCTTTTTCAAACGCTTATTTTCATTCTTATAAAATTAAATTAATAAATATTTTTTAAAAAAATTAAATTCTATTTTCTTCCAATTTTTTTTGTTTGAATTTTTGATAATTTGAATTTCATAGGGGTCCATATTCGGCGATAAATTGGAACCCGTAGGGCTCGATACGATAATGCTTCAGTAAGTGGGCTGTCGCTTCTTTAAATATTCTTGTCTTTAAATCTAACTCCGTATAAAGCATCCGTTTTGCTACTTTTTAATATACCGATTTTTATTAATAATTATTAATTTAAAAAAATCGCATGCCTAATACGTGGATATTAATTAACTGCATTTTGTTTCTTTTTTGTCGTTTTTTTTTATTTATTTATTTTAATTTTGGTTTAACTGATTGATTAATTTATTAATTTTAATATTTAATACTTAATATTTAATAATTAATACTTAATATTTATTTTTTAATTTTTGTTTTTTAAATGATATGTAAACTATGTATAAATACTAACTTGCATTTCAGCTGGATATTTATTTAATGTAAATCCGGGGTAAATTTGTTTTTTTATTTTATTTTTTATTAACCATTTGATCGCCTGGTGTCACAATGCCCTTAAATAAGTGTGTGTTATTTGGATGATTTTTTTCTTTTTAGTTTTAAAGGGGGTGTTTGAAAAGTATTCCTTATAAATCCATTTTTTAACCTTTGTATGTTTTTTATTTTATTTTTTTTTAATTTTTAAAATTTTTTTTGTTTATTTTTTATTTTTTCATTTTATTTTTTTTTTTAATTTGGCTTTTAGGTCTGTTTTACACATTCGGTTTTAGTAAATAATCGTACGTTTTCTTTCGTGAACTTTTTTTGGGAAAATTTTATAATTTAATCAAAATTTTTTTCATGTGATCTTAAAAAAAGACATTTTTATCTACATTTTAAAAAAAGATTCAAATCTCTATTTAAAAAAATCAATTTCTTACGATTTTTTAAAATTCAACTTTGAAAAAAATTTTAATTTTTTAAAAATGTCAAGGTTAAGAAAAAAAATTTTTTTTGGGGAAATTTTATAATTTAATCAAAGTCTTTTTATGTGATCTTAAAAAAAACATTTTAATCTACATTTTAAAAAAGGATTCAAATCTCTATTTAAAAAAATCAATTTTTTACGATTTTTTAAAATTCAACTTTGAAAAAAATTTTAATTTTTTAAAAATGTCAAGGTTAAGAAAAAAATTTTTTTTTGGGGAAATTTTATAATTTAATCAAAATTTCTTCATGTGATCTTAAAAAAAGACATTTTTATCTATATTTTAAAAAAAGATTCAAATCTCTATTTTAAAAAATCAATTTTTTACGATTTGTTAAAATTCAACTTTGAAAAAATTTTTAATTTTTTAAAAATGTCAAAGTTAAGAAAAAAAATTTTTTTTTGGGGAAATTTTATAATTTAATCAAAATTTTTTCATGTGATCTTAAAAAAAAACATTTTAATCTACATTTTAAAAAAAGATTCGAATCTCTATTTTAAAAAATCAATTTTTTACGATTTTTTAAAATTCAACTTTGAAAAAAAATTTAATTTTTTAAAAATGTCAAGGTTAAGAAAAAAATTTTTTTTGGGGAAATTTTATAATTTAATCAAAATTTTTTCATGTGATTTAAAAAAAAAGACATTTTAATCTACATTTTAAAAAAAGATTCAAATCTCTATTTTAAAAAATCAATTTTTTACGATTTTTTTAAATTTAACTTTGAAAAAAATTTTAATTTTTTAAAAATGTCAAGGTTAAGAAAAAAATTTTTTTTTGGGGAAATTTTATAATTTAATAAAAATTTTTTCATGTGATCTTAAAAAAAAACATTTTAATCTACATTTTAAAAAAAGATTCAAATCTCTATTTAAAAAAATCAATTTTCTACGATTTTTTAAAATTCAACTTTGAAAAAAATTTTAATTTTTTAAAAATGTCAGGTTAACAAAAAAAAATTTTTTTTTGGGAAATTTTATAATTTAATCAAAATTTTTTCATGTGATCTTAAAAAAAACATTTTTATCTACATTCAAAAAAAAGATTCGAATCTCTATTTAAAAAAATCAATTTTTTACGATTTTTTAAAATTCAACTTTGAAAAAAATTTTAATTTTTTAAAAATGTCAAGGTTAACAAAAAAAATTTTTTTTTGGGGAAATTTTATAATTTAATCAAAATTTTTTCATGTGATTTTAAAAAAAACATTTTTATCTACATTTTAAAAAAAGATTCAAATCTCTATTTTAAAAAATCAATTTTTTACGATTTTTTAAAATTCAACTTTGAAAAAATTTTTAACTTTTTAAAAATGTCAGGTTAAGAAAAAAAATTTTTTTTGGGGAAATTTTATAATTTAATCAAAATTTTTTCATATGATTTTAAAAAAGACATTTTAATCTACATTTTTAAAAAAGATTCAAATCTCTATTTAAAAAAATCAATTTTTTACGATTTTTTAAAATTCAACTTTGAAAAAAATTTTAATTTTTTAAAAATGTCAAGGTTAAGAAAAAAATTTTTTTTGGGGAAATTTTATAATTTAATCAAAATTTTTTTCATGTGATTTAAAAAAAGACATTTTAATCTACATTTTAAAAAAAGATTCAAATCTCTATCTTAAAAAATCAATTTTTTACGATTTTTTTAAAATTCAACTTTGAAAAAAATTTTAATTTTTTAAAAATGTCAAAATTAAGAAAAAAATTTTTTTTTGGGGAAATTTTATAATTTAATCAAAATTTTTTCATGTGATCTTAAAAATGACATTTTAATCTACATTTTATAAAAAGATTCGAATCTCTATTTAAAAAAATCAATTTTTTACGATTTTTTAAAATTCAACTTTGAAAAAAATTTTAATTTTTTAAAAATGTCAAGGTTAAGAAAAAAAAATTTTTTTTGGGGAAATTTTATAATTTAATCAAAATTTTTTCATGTGATCTTAAAAAAAGACATTTTTATCTACATTTTAAAAAAAGATTCAAATCTCTATTTAAAAAAATCAATTTTTTACGATTTTTTTAAATTCAACTTTGAAAAAAATTTTAACTTTATAAAAATGTCAAGGTTAAGAAAAAAATTTTTTTTGGGGAAATTTTATAATTTAATCAAAGTTTTTTCATGTGATTTTAAAAAAGACATTTTAATCTACATTTTAAAAAAAGATTTAAATCTCTATCTTAAAAAATCAATTTTTTACGATTTTTTAAAAATTCAACTTTGAAATAAATTTTAATTTTTTAAAAATGTCAAGGTTAAAAAAAAAATTTTTTTTTTGGGAAATTTTATAATTTAATCAAAATTTTTTCATGTGATCTTAAAAAAGACATTTTAATCTACATTTTTAAAAAAGATTCAAATCTCTATTTTAAAAAATCAATTTTTTACGATTTTTTAAAATTCAACTTTGAAAAAAATTTTAATTTTTTAAAAATGTCAAGGTTAAGAAAAAAATTTTTTTTGGGGAAATTTTATAATTTAATCAAAATTTTTTTCATGTGATTTAAAAAAAGACATTTTAATCTACATTTTTAAAAAAGATTTAAATTTCTATTTTAGAAAATCAATTTTTTACGATTTTTTGAAAAAAAATTGTAATTTTTTAAAAATGTTGACAAAAATGTTTAAGAAAAAAAAATTTTTTTTTGGAAAATTTTTAGAAATTAATCATTTTTTTTATGGGATTTTAAAAACGACATTTTAATCTTTAAATTAATTAAAATTTAATACAATTTGTCAAAAGTTCGTCAAAAGTTCGTCATAATTCTTATTAATTTTTTAAAATTCGTTCAAATTCGTTTAAAATTTATCTTAATTCGTTAAAAGAACAGTTATAACTTTAAAAATCTTTCTTAATTTTGTAAAATTAATCAAAATTCAATACAATTCATTAAAAATTCGTCATAGTTCGTGTTAATTTTATCAAATTCGTCTAAATTCGTTTAAAATTTATGTTCATTTGTAAAAAAAATGTCATAATTTTAAAGTACGTTGTTAAATTTACAAAATTAATCGACAATCAGCATAATTTATCAAAAATTCGTCTCGATTTGTTAAGGATTCGTCATCATTCGTGTTAATTTTTTAAAATTCGTTCAAATTCGTCTAAAATTCATCTCATTTTGTGAAAATATTGTCATAATTTAAAAATTCGATGTTAAATTTACAAAATTAATCGACAGTCAGCATAATTTATTAAAAATTCGTCTCGATTTGTTAAAGATTCGTCATCATTCGTGTTAATTTTCTAAAATTCGTTCAAATTCGTTCAAATTCGTTCAAATTCGTCTAAAATTCATCTCATTTTGTGAAAAAATTGTCATAATTTAAAAATTTGATGTTAAATTTACAAAATTAATCGACATTCAGCATAATTTATCAAAAATTCGTCTCGATTTGTTAAAGATTCGTCATCATTCGTGTTAATTTTCTAAAATTCGTTCAAATTCGTCTAAAATTCATCTCATTTTGTGAAAAAATTGTCATAATTTAAAAATTCGATGTTAAATTTACAAAATTAATCGATAATCAAGATAATTTATTAAAAGTTCGTCTCGATTTGTTAAAGATTCGTCATCATTCGTGTTAATTTTCTAAAATTCGTTCAAATTCGTCTAAAATTCATCTTAGTTTGTTAGAAAATTGTCATGATTTCATAATTCGTTGTTCATCTTACAAAATTAACCGAAAATCATCATAATTTGTTAAGAATTCGTCTCGATTTATTAAAGATTCGTCATCATTCGTGTTAATTTTCTAAAATTCGTTCAAATTCGTCTAAAATTCATCTTAGTTTGTTAGAAAATTGTTATAATTTCATAGTTCGTTGTTCATTTTACAAAATTAATCGAAAATCATCATAATTTATCAAAAATTCGTCTCGGTTTGTTAAAGATTCGTCATCATTCGTGTTAATTTTCTAAAATTCGTTCAAATTCGTCTAAAATTCATCTCATTATGTGAAAAAATTGTCATAATTTAAAAATTCGATGTTAAATTTATAAAATTAATCGACAGTAAGCATAATTTATTAAAAATTCGTTTCGATTTGTTAAAGATTCGTCATCATTCGTGTTACTTTTCTAAAATTCGTTCAAATTCGTCTAAAATTCATCTCATTATGTGAAAAAATTGTCATAATTTAAAAATTCGATGTTAAATTTACAAAATTAATCGACAATCAGCATAATTTATTAAAAATTCGTCTCGATTTGCTAAAGGTTCGTCATAATTCGTAATAATTTCCTAAAATTCGTTCAAATTCTATCATTTGGACGTCTAATCTATGATTTTCAAAAAAAAAAAACTTTTCTTAATTTTAGAAAACGCAGTCTGAAAGATTTTTTAAAGTTTAACTTTGTTATCTTTGAATTAGATGTGAAAAGAGGTTCAAAAAATATTTTTTTTTGTTTAATTTTTATAAGTAAATCTAGCAATTATAAGAAGTTTTAAAGAAGACATTCTAATCCATAATTTTTCCAAAAAATCTACCCTCTATTCTCAGAAATACAGAGTCAGTGACTTTTTTAAAGTTAATTTTTTTTAAAGTTAACGATTATTTTCTATACAACAAAAATCATCGTGTGTAAAACAAGCCTTATTCATGATTTCTAAAATTAGCAATGATAGTTTTTTTTATTATTATTCTATTTATTTTTTAATTTATCTTTTATCTTTGTTAAGATTACACGACTCGATTTTTTATGATTCATTTGAGAAATGTTTGTTTTATTTTATTACCCACACTTTACACAAAGTGATTTATTTAGTTTTGATTGCTAACGAACTCGCCGAGATAAGAGATAAAATATGAATGTAAAGTGTTATTTTTGGCGAATCTAAAAATAACTAAAAAAAAAAAAAAAAGATTTTCGAGTCGATCAATTATTTAAATGTAATTAATCGTCCCTCTTGACGTTTACTACTTAATTACTACTGTTTTAATAGTAATCTTAAGTAGTTGCAATGATATTTTTACTTGTTTCAAAAAAAAAATTAAATAAAAATATTAATCAATATCTTTTATTAAAAGCTTTCAACTAAATTAAATCTAATTTTTTTTTGTGGCTGGATATAATAATCATTGATAATGTTTTGTAACCGATAGAATTGTTTGTTTGCTTAATCTCTTTTAAAATATAAATCCCCGCATTTTAGGATTGAAAGTTACTCAATCTAGTTTAGGGAATTAATGGGATTTAATTGAATCAAGATAATTTTTTTTTGTTTATCTTATTAAATAACAGTATTAACAAAGGGACGTTAACTAAATCCAATTTAAACTAATTTATCTTTGTACCATTGGTTTTATTTTGGTATGAAATAACTTGGTTAATCATTCATCTTAAGTTATATAACACATACAAAAATATACCGGTGGACTTTGTACTTAGATTTTCTCTTTGAAAAAAAAAAACGAGTATGTTTAAAAAACGAGGTCGTTGGTTGTCGACTTTTTTATTTAATGCCGCTCACACACAATGCTTGTTTATTGGTTGAGCATTTCGAAAGTTAACCTTGCGACAATCAATCGACAATGCGTCGTTTTGCACTAACGATGATTTACAAATAAAGGTTGATTCTTACTATATGTTTCTTCTAACCAAAAAATTAAAAAAAAATTTTTGGTTAAACTTAGAAAAAATCTTTCTTTTTTATTTAAAACTAGACATTTTAATTTACATCCATTTCAAAAATCTTTCATTAATTTTTATAAATAAACTCTTGGGGATTTTTTAAAAAAGGTCAAAATTTTAGGTTAAGTGAAAAATCTTAAAATCTTATCTTTAGAAATTTTTTTAATTTTTTTGATAAAACTTAGGAAAAATCCGTCTATTTTAATTAAAACTAGACATTTTAATTTACATTTATTTAAAAAATCTTTCATTAATTTTTATAAATAAACTCTTGGGGATTTTTTAAAAAAGTTAAAATTTTAGGTTAGGTGAAAAATCTTAAAATCTTGTTGTCTTTAGAAATTTTTTTAATTTTCTTGACACTACTTAGGAAAAATCCGTCTATTTTAATTAAAACTAGACATTTTAATTTACATTAATTTCAAAAATCTTTCATTAATTTTTATAAATAAACGCTTGGGGATTTTTTAAAAATGGTAAAAATTTTAGGTTAGGTGAAAAATCTTAAAATCTCATCTTTAGAAATTTTTTAAATTTTTTTGACACTACTTAGGAAAAATCCGTCTATTTTAATTAAAACTAGACATTTTAATTTACATTAATTTCAAAAATCTTTCATTAATTTTTATAAATAAACTCTTGGGGATTTTTTAAAAAAGGTCAAAATTTTAGGTTAGATGAAAAATCTTAAAATCTAATCTTTAGAAATTTTTTTAAATTTTTTGATAAAACTTAGGAAAAATCCGCCTATTTTAATTAAAACTAGACATTTTAATTTACATTAATTTCAAAAATCTTTCATTAATCTTTATAAATAAACTCTTGGGGATTTTTTAAAAAAGTTAAAATTTTAGGTTAGGTGAAAAATCTTAAAATCTAATCTTTAGAAATTTTTTTAATTTTTTTTGATAAAACTTAGGAAAAATCCGCCTATTTTAATTAAAACTAGACATTTTAATTTACATTAATTTCAAAAATCTTTCATTAATTTTTATAAATAAACTCTTGGGGATTTTTTAAAAAAGTTAAAATTTTAGGTTAGGTGAAAAATTTTAAAATCTAATCTTTAGAAATTTTTTTAATTTTTTTGATAAAACTTAGGAAAAATCCACCTATTTTAATTAAAACTAGACATTTTAATTTACATTTATTTCAAAAATCTTTCATTAATTCTTATAAATAAACTCTTGGGGATTTTTTAAAAAAGGTTAAAATTTTAGGTTAGGTGAAAAATCTTAAAATCTAATCTTTAGAAATTTTTTTAATTTTTTTGATAAAACTTAGGAAAAATCCGCTTATTTTAATTAAAACTAAACATTTTAATTTACATTTATTTCAAAAATCTTTCCTTAATTTACATAAATAAACTCTATGGGATTTTTTAAACTTTGATGATTTTTTTTTTCAAAATGTATTTTACAAAAAAAATTTTTTAATTTTTTTGGTTAAACTTAGAAAAGATCTTTCTTTTTTATTATAAACTAGATATTTTAATTTACTCATATGTAAAAATTTTTTTCTTAATTTACATAAATAAACTCTATGGGATTTTTTAAACTTTAATGATTTTTTTTCAAAATGTATTTTACAAAAATTTTACAAAAAAAATTTTTAATTTTGTTAGTAAAATGGAATTATTTGCGTATAAAACGGAGATTAAATATATAATAAGAATCAACCTTAATTGGAAATTACAAATACTAACCTTTAATAACATCACTTAGCTTTTTGATTTTGAAATTGCATTTTGATGCACACATTTTATTTATTTATTTTAATATTTTTTTATTTTAATATTTGTTTATTTTAATATTTCCTTTTATTTTGTTTTAAAAATTAGGATTTTATTTATGTGAATAACCCTTTTGTTTAGTTCAAATTAAACCCTTCTTCTTAGTTCAGATTCTTTTGTGTCCCTTGTTACTCTAACCTGATCCTCCCAACGATTAAATATTAAAGAAATGAAATGTAAATACGGCATTTTAAATGAGAGTTGAGTAAAAAAAAAGAACTAGGCAGAGGGGTAGAAATGTTGGGCGAAAGTTGAGCCGTAAAAAGCACAAAATCCGGGCATTGTTTCACCAGGCTGACCGAGGTGGGTCTGCTCAGATGGCCGATCCTGCTAGGGAGGAAGAGCAAGTGACCCTGCTGGGAGAGGAAGGGCTGCGGGCGGGCGGCCAAGCCCTAAAATTGGGGTAAAAGCATCTTGTTTTGTAATTTATTAGCGAAAAAGAACTACGCGGTACCCAAAAGCCCTGAACAAAAAAAAAATTTAATAAATTATAAAAATAAATTAAATAAACATTAAAAATAAATTAAATAAATTTTTTAATAAAAATTTCAAGGCGATCCAGACTAACTTTAAAGAAGTCATCTTGCATTTACATTTTACTAAGAATGAATTTTCATTTTATAAAGAATTAATTAAATGTTATTTTCTAAAAAAGAATTCTTAGAAAATCATCATATGACAAATAACGATAAATCACAATCGTGCAGTATTTTAAAAAGTGTTTATTGTAAGTTCTATTTTTATAAATCGTTTCACTTATGGGTTTACCGTAATACAATAATACAAATTTGAAATATTATTTAAATTCCTTTAAAAGTATTTGAAATAAAAATTTCAATTTTGAATGAAATTTAAGACATTGCTTAATTTATTTGTTGTGACATTTTTTTTATAGTGTTGCTAACCAAAGGATTTTATTTAAGTGAAAAAGTAGGTTTTGTGACATTGTGGTTTTAATTGCTTTATACTGTAGAAGTGTTTAATAAATCTTTTTTTTTTACTAATTATAAGATTTAATTAAATCTTTTAAAAAATTCTTAGAAAATTGTCATGTGATAAATAACCACAAATGAGAATCGTGTGGTATTTTAAAAGGTGTTTATTGTAAGGTTCTATTTTTATAAATTGTTTCATTTATTCATTGTTTACCGTAATAATGTGAACAAAGTTCATATATTGATGTTGTTTAAATTCCTTTTAAAGTATTTTTTGGTTGCAAATAATTTTGGTTATTGCTCAATCTGTTTGTTGAGACATAAACATTTTTATAGTGTTGTTAACTAAAACAGTTTTGTGTGGACATAGCAAAAAAAAAAAAAATAGGTTTTATGTCATTAGGTTTTAATTGCTTTACGGTTAGGTGTTGTTATGTAAAATAAGATTATAAAGTTGATAACACATAAAATAGATGAAAGTTGAAACATGTGGATTTTTAAAATTTACTTTTTTTTAATAAGTTAATAAACGTCTAGAAAAAAAATAGGTTTTATGTCGTTATGACTTAATTATTTTGTTAAAGTATTATTGTGTATGTATCTGTGTAAAAAAGAATTATTGTGGTGAACATAAAATATAATATAAAAAGACAAAAGTTGAAATGTTGGATTTTTTTTTAAATTCCATTTTAACAAGTTAGTAAACAAATAATAAAAAATGTTTTACAATTTTTTTTACACCTATTTTTCGATTTACTCAAAAGATTAGGTTCCTTACTGTTTACTTTTTCTGTTAACTGATTGGTTAGTCACTTTCATCACACAGTAATACCCCAAAAATTTTAATAAAAGTATAAAACTCATAAAAAACTTATAAAATCTATATCTAATTGTCTGTTTTTAATCACCAAATATGAAAACTTTAATAAAATAGAAAAACTATTGTTAGCTGTTGTAATTTTTACATATTTTCAATTATACAAACGTTCACTAAAAGTTGATTCATTTTAATTGTGTATTTCAGCATAAATTTGAAATGTTTTAAAAAATGTATTCTATGTTTTATAGAATATTTCAACTCATAACTCATAGTTAAATATTTAGATCCGTGCAATGTTTTTAAAACTTTGGATTTAATCAAGCTTTGTTCTAATCAACATAATTCAGGATAATTAAAAGAATAAAAACCGAAAACACATAAAGGGTATTTTAGACTCACGAATTATAATTAAATCATGAAACTTACGCTTGCAAAGAACTTTAAATCTTTTAATACAACATTTAGTAACCCAACATAATTGTAAAAAAGTTCTTTGTTTAAAAATATTTTGACATCAATTTTGAATTGAAGTATTTTCTATGTTTTTATTCATATTTTATTCATTTTCTTTCCTTAATTTTCATAAATAAAGTTTGTATGATTTTTTAAACTTGACCAAAAATTTCTAAGTTAAGTTCGCTTTGGTCAAAAATTATCGATGATTTTAAGAATTTTTTAAATTTTTTTGGTAAAAATTAGAACAAATTTGTTAATTATAATAAGAAATAGACATTTTAATCTATCTATATTTACATTTTCTTTGCTTAATTTTCATAAATTCTGTATGATTTTTTAAAGTTTGATTTCTAGGTTAAATTACGTAAAAAATCATTCACGACTTTTGCAATTTTTTTAATTTTTTTGGTTATAATTAGGAAAAATTTGTTTAATTTAGTAAAAAATAGACATTTTAATTTATCCATTTTTAAATTTTCTTTCTTTAATTTTTATAAATAAAGTCTGTAGGATTTTTTAAATTTGACCAAAAATTTTTAGGTTAGATTCGGTCAAAAAATCATCGATGACTTTTAAAATTTTTTTAATTTTTTGGTAAAAATTAGGAAAAATTTGTTAATTGAAATAAAAAATAGATATTTTAATCTATCTATATTTACATTTTCTTTCCTTAATTTCCATAAATAAAGTCTGTACGATTTTTTAAAATTGGATTTCTAGGTTAAACTAGGTCAAAAAATCATTCGTGATTTTCGGAATTTTTTTAATTTTTTTGGTTATAATTAGGAAAATTTTGTTCATTTTAGTAAAATGAACAACTAACTTAGAAATTTCTAATCAACTTTAAAATTTTTTTGGTAACAATTAGAACAAATTTGTTAATTATAATAAAAAATAGATATTTTAATCTATTTATTTTTACATTTTCGTTGCTTGATTTCAATAAATAAAGTCTGTATGATTTTTTAAAGTTGTCCAAAAATATGTAGATTTTCGGTCAGAAATTATCGATGACTTTTAGAATTTTTTTAATTTTTTTGGTTATAATTAGGAAAAATTTGTTTAATTTAGTAAAAAAATAGACATTTTAATTTATCCATTTTTAAATTTTCTTTCTTTGATTTTTATAAATAAAGTCTGTATGATTTTTTAAAGTTGACCAAAAATTTTGAGGTTAGGTTAAATTCGGTCAAAAATTATCGATGACTTTTAAAATTTTTTTGGTAACAATTAGAACAAATTTTTTAATTATAATAAAAAGTAGATATCTTAATCTATTTATTTTTACATTTTCGTTGCTTGATTTCAATAAATAAAGTCTGTATGATTTTTAAAAGTTGGCCAAAAATTTGTAGATTTTCGGTCAAAAATTATCGATGACTTTTAAAATTTTTTTAATTTTTTTGGTTATAATTAGGAAAATGTTGTTCATTTTAGTAAAAAAATAGACGTTTTAATTTATCCATTTTTAAATTTTCTTTCTTTGATTTTTATAAATAAAGTCTGTATGATTTTTTAAAGTTGACAAAAAATTTTGAGGTTAGGTTAAATTCGGTCAAAAATTATCGATGACTTTTAAAACTTTTTTGGTAACAATTAGAACAAATTTGTTAATTGTAATAAGAAATAGACATTTTAATCTATCTATATTTACATTTTCTTTGCTTGATTTCAATAAATAAAGTCTGTATGATTTTTTAAAGTTGTCCAAAAATTTGTAGATTTTCGGGCAAAAATTATCGATGACTTTTAGAATTTTTTTAATTTTTTTGGTTATAATTAGGAAAATTTTGTTCATTTTAGTAAAAAATAGATATTTTAATTTATCCATTTTTAAATTTCCTTTCTTTGATTTTTATAAATAAAGTCTATATGATTTTCTAAAGTTGATTAAAAATTTCTAGGTTAGGTTAAACTCAGTCAAAAATCATCGATGATTTTTAAATTTTTTTTAATTTTTTTTTGGTAAAAATTAGAACAAATTTGTTAATTGTAATAAGAAATAGACATTTTAATCTATCTATATTTACATTTTCTTTGCTTAATTTTCATAAATAAAGTCTGTACGATTTTTTAAAATTGGATTTCTAGGTTAAATTAGGTCAAAAAATCATTCGTGATTTTTAGAATTTTTTTAATTTTTTTGGTTATAATTAGGAAAATTTTGTTCATTTTAGTAAAAAATAGACATTTTAATTTATCCATTTTTAAATTTTCTTTCTTTAATTTTTATAAATAAAGTCTATATGATTTTTTAAAGTTGATTGAAAATTTCTAGGTTATGTTCGATCAAAAATCATTGGAAATTTCTGGATTTTTAAAAATTTTTTAATTAAAACTAGAATGTTTTAAGTTTCATCTAGAAAAAAAATCAAATCAAAATGATTAAAAATGAATTTTTGATGAATTTTTAAAGTTGGACAAGTTAAAAAGTGTAAAAATTTTTTTACCAAATTTGAAATTTTTTTTAATTTTTTTGACAACACTTGGAATAAAACGATCTTTTTAAATTTAAACTAGAATGTTTTAGATTTCATTTAGAAAAAAAATCAAATCAAAATGTTTAAAAATGAATTTTTAAAAAATGGTTAATTTTCTAACCTAAAAATTTTTTTACCAAATTTAAAATTTTTTTTAATTTTTTTGACAACACTTGGAATAAAACGATCTTTTTAAATTTAAACTAAAATGTTTTAGATTTCATTTAGAAAAAAAATCAAATCAAAATCTTTAAAAATGAATTTTTGATGAATTTTTTAAAAAATGGTTAACTTTCTAACCTAAAAATTTTTTTACCAAATTTGAAAATTTTTTTAATTTTTTTGACAACACTTAGAATAAAACGGTCTTTTTTAGGTCAAATTGGAATATTTTAAATTTCATCTAGAAAAAAAATCAAATCAAAATGGTTAAAAATGAATTTTTAAAGTTGGACAAGTTAAAAAGTGTAAAAAATTTTTTACCAAATTTGAAAATTTTTTTAATTTTCTTGACAACACTTGGACTAAAACGATCTTTTTAAATTTAAACTAGAATGTTTTAGATTTCATTTAAAATGAGAATCAAATCAAAATCTTTAAAAATGAATTTTTGATGAATTTTTTAAAAATTGGTTAATTTTCTAACCTAAAAATTTTTTTACCAAATTTAAATTTTTTTAAAATTTTTTTGACAACACTTAGAATAAAACGGTCTTTTTTAGGTCAAATTAGAATGTTTTAAGTTTCATCTAGAAAAAAAATCAAATCAAAATGATTAAAAATGAATTTTTGATGAATTTTTTAAAAATTGGTTAATTTTCTAACCTAAAAATTTTTTTACCAAATTTAAAAATTTTTTTAATTTTTTTGACAACACTTAGAATAAAACAGTCTTTTTTAGGTCAAATTAGAATGTTTTATGTTTCACCTAGAAAAAAATCAAATCAAAATGATTAAAAATGAATTTTTGATGAATTTTTAAAGTTGGACAAGTTAAAAAGTGTAAAAAAATTTTTACCAAATTTGAAAATTTTTTTAATTTTTTTGATGACACTTGAAATAAAACGGTCTTTTTTAATTAAAATTAGAATGTTTTAAGTTTCATTTAGAAAAGAAATCAAATCAAAATGGTTAAAAATGAATTTTTGATGAATTTTTAAATTTAATTTTCTTAAGTTTTGAGTGTGTGTGCAAAGTGACTTCTAAATAAAGTTGAACTGGATTGTCAAATTACATTTTAAAAAAATTCAAATTATTTTCAAAAAAAAAATTACACACATTATTTCCAAAGAAAGTTTTTTCAAAATTTCTCCACACTTTGATGTTCTTTCAGCACTTGAGTCAACATTTGGCAGACGCCGCGCGGTTCCGGATGACTCTGAGGCAAGAACGTGTCCGTTTGAGCCCTTGTACCGTAACCGAGTTTTATTCATCCGTTTAAATAATAATTTTTCGCAAACCGCATTTTCATTATTAAAAAAAGAAAATCAAAAAAAAAGGGCACCCGGAACTTTGACCCCCTCAAACAAAAAATATATTACAGCATAATAACAAACGTTTGTGCACGTTTCGCACACACACAAATCGCACCTGCATCTTCACGCTATTTGTCGCTTTATTTCCCATAATTTCCTTAATTTTCCTCACTTTTCTTCCGTTTTTTTTTTTTTATTTTTTTGGTTTTTCTTGTATTTGTGTTTTCTTGTTTTTAAAAACCAAAATTCACCTCACGCTCTCACACTTGGTGATAATGGTGATGGTTTTTTACTTTAATTTTTAGTGAGTGCGTCCAGAATTTGTTGTCATGCTAGGTGTTGGATTGCTTTTTTTTCTCGTATATATATTTTTATTTTTTAATTTTTAATTCTTAATTTGTAACGTACTAAATAGAAATAATGTAATAATGTAACATTTTAATTTAATTAATTAATAATGATTGACGACGATTTATCGATTTTTTGGTCGATTTTTTTGTCGATTTTTTGTCGATTTTTCGTCGATTTTTTGTCGATTTATCGTCGATTTTTTGTCAATTTTTCGTCGATTTATCGTCGATTTTTTGTCAATTTTTCGTCGATTTTTTGTCGATTTATCGTCGATTTTTCGACGATTTTTCGTCGATTTTTTGTCAATTTTTCGTCGATTTTTCGCCGATTTATCGTCAATTTTTTGTCGATTTTTCGTCGATTTTTTGTCGATTTTTCGCCGATTTATCGTCGATTTTTTGTCGATTTTTCGTCGATTTTTCGTCGATTTATGACCGATGCATTCGCACGGCATTTACGCTAAAAATGGGGCCCCACCCACCTGTCCCACCGGCCTAATATCTTCTAATTGTCTTGTTGGACAGCACGAGGGTGGAAACCCCACCGAGTCAATGACCAGAGCACTCATTAGCGATGACAATATTGCGAGACAAGGGGGCCTGGGCCCTGTACAGTTAGGGTATGTATCATTATTCAAAATATTTACAAACAAACAAATAAAAAAATTTGTTTGAAAGAAGAAAAAAAAATTTTTTTAAAAGTACATTAAAAAAAAATCATAATTTCATTTTAATCTCTCATTTATTCATAGTAAATGTAAAAAAAATCTCTATATTTTACATTACATTTCTATAATTACATTTCTTTCATCCCTTTTTAAAAACATAAAAAAATCAAACACACATTAAAATCACAACGACTAAGTGACTTTTTAAAACCCAGTTTTCCGGAAAAGCCTAGTGAATTGGAAGACTACCTACCTTGGTCAGTATCTTATTTTTTTTAAATAATTTTGCCAATCACACACACAAACACATAATAGTTAAATTGCACCTGCCTTTGATTTATTAATTAAAATTTTTATTTTTTAATTAAGTTTCGCTGAATTACTAAAGTGAAAATTTTAAACTTTCTTTAAAAAATAAAATAAAAAAAATCTTTCACATTGGTGATTCATTAAAGCTATGAAAATTCGATTTTATGTACAAATTCGAAAAAAGGGAAGCTTTTAAATTTTACTTTTTTTGTATTTTTTGTTATTTTGTATTTTATATTTTATAAGTGCCCCATTTTTTCTCTATTAATTAACGCCGATTCGCCGCTTCTTTGTGTCGTAGTGTTACGCTATACTTTGTCGTTGTCCTAGAGTAGTTCTTTTTCCCCTTTTTTTTTCAATAAAAAACCTTAAAAATTAATTTTAATAATCCTTAAAAATTAATAAATAATTAATAAAAAATTAGTAAATATAAAATAAGATAAAAAAAGTGCTGCGAGAACATCCCCCTTAAATTTAATATTTAATTTTTAAATTTTAATTTTTTGTATACAATTTTAAATTTAACGTGGCGTCCAACAAGTCAAAGTTTAAAAAAACTTTGCTTTTAAAATTGCATACAAAGCTTTTATACAAAGTTTTATACTTTGAAAGGAAATTTGCCGCTGCCTCCCATAAAGATTAGATAGGGTTTTATTTCGGCTAATAAAATTAGAGAACTTAATTAAACTAGAGAATTTGAGAACTTAATCGTTTTCAAAATAGTACTGAGATTATATGTCGATAAGTTTCTATAATATTTATAAGTTTAAGATGTGATTTTCTAATTAGCTGAAATAAAACTTTAAACTTTAGAAAGAATGGTAAGAAGGTGAATTAATTTAAATTTTTTTTAACATTTAAATGAATAGTTTTGTCGCTGGGGTGATCCTTCGTGAGAGAATTCCCGCTTTTGAGAGGATGTTATGGAGGGCTTGTCGAGGAAATGTGTTTTTACGTCAAGCGGAAATTGAAACGCCTTTGGAAGACCCATCAACGGTAAAATTAATAAATTTAAAGATATATTTTTATTTAGTTATTATAAAAAAAATAGACATTTTTACAAATAATACTTATTTGTAATATTAGCTTAAAAAATTTGAAATGTTTTCTGCATCATCAAATGTTAATCTCTTTTAATGTTTACTTTATATTGTTTCATGTAATAGGAGTAAAATTTTACTTCGTTTTATTGGAATTTATTCCACAAATATTAACAGAATAAATAAATCAATGAAACAAAATTTTTAAACACTACTCTCTTAAGTTATAAAGTTTTAGCACAAAATACAGTCCTTTATGTGAATTAAACACCTCCTGGTTTTCTCATTCAAGGAAAAATTAAAGAACTTAAATAAATTTCTAACTACTAGCACTTTTCGGTGCGTTTTTCTTCTCAAGCTTTAGTACTTTAGAACCAAAGAAGAAGTACTTTAGTACTTCTAGTCATAAATTCTGTTATTGATCGTTGTATTCCTGGTTTAATGAGGCTGTTATACAATTCACGATAATTGTCCATTGATAATTTAATTTCACGTTGAAATTTGCTAGATCTTTCCTCGATATAATCATGCTTCTGAAAATAATTGCCTAATTTAGCAAACAGTTGTAGCCCTTCTTTGATTAAATCTGCAGTAAGGAATGGAACCTTCTCGTCATTATCATTACATTCTTTAACATTAGGAGTCTCAAATGCTAAACTAATGATTCCATCACAGTTTTAGAACTTAATCGACATTTGCAGATGATATCATCAAATCCTTCCCCGTCTATTTCATAAACTAAAGCAATGATAGGATATTGATCTGTATTAGAAGACACATGATCTTTATTTTTTACACATTCTGGCCAAAGAGATCTCCTTCGTGCATTTAAAGTTGATTAAAACTTCATTAAAAAATATTTATACAAGGTATAAAAATAGGCAAATTTAGCATCAATTTTTGTCAATCTCGAGTAATTTTTGACAATTAAAATCTGTCATCTAAACATTTTATTCAGATTCACCCTGTATATGAATGATTGTATTTTCTATATGAATTGTTACAATAACATTAAGAAAGGTATTATAGATTCCATAAAGTAATTACACGGTGTCAAATCTGGCCAAAATATATGATATTGTTGTGTTACATTATGTCAATGAACTTTTTCAATTTAATCTCTGTACATTACGAATTATCTATCAATCAGTCAATTTCCTTACTGATATCTTACAGAGTGGAGCAGAGAAACTTGCATCTTTAAAAAATCAATTAAAAAATAAGTAATTGAAATGTAGATTTGATTTTTCAGCAACGTCAAGCGCAATATTTTAATTTTAAGTAGTTTTAATCCATATCAGGTAGATGACGTCTATTATTTGAAATACATACTGCTAATCGAGTTTGGAAATTTCATTTAAATCTTTCAAAACGACGGATATATTGTTGACACTTTCGAAACTATTATTTCTCAAATGATACAGAATGGTCAAACGATTGTTATAAATACTCTATCAAGAAATATTCACGAGGGATTAAGATCAGGCGACCTTGCACACGAGTTATGTTCACCGAGGCAGCGTCATGTTGGAACCACACATTTCTCATGTCTAAAAAAAAACTCTAGAATTATCTGGACATACCGAGGGGAAGTTACTGCAACTGCCCATTCATCTTCTTCAAAAAACCATAGATCAATTGTCCCAACTCGCGGTTGTGAACATCAAATTGTAAATCGCTGTGAATGTAAGGAGCGTTGTTAAATTTTTTTTAGGTTATTAATGCTCTAACAGCGCATGATTTATCTATTTAGAGGTCCCAAGAGATGAATGTGCGCTTCATCAATGAAGAAAATTGTGTCAAAAGTCATATTAACACGAATATACTTTCACAACCGCTAACACTAATGGGGTGCCATAGGCAGGCCAGTCTTTATAAGCCGGTGACACTCATGTAATGTCATTGGTAGGCCAGTCGTTATTCATTATTATTCAAAATATTACCGACCACTGGCGACATTTCACTGCGCAAACATGCGGTTGTTAAAGTGTTAAGAAGCGGTTCCTGAGTTATAAGATTAAGGATCAAATTTGTAATCAAAATTGCTCGTGAAGATGTGCATTCACTAAAAAATCGAATATAAGTAAACGTTTGCTCGTGTTCGCGAAGATTTACACGAAATTTTCATAAATGCTTGCTTTTTAAGTCGACACCAACCCGAACATATTCTTACTCGCAATTAACCGTTGGGCTGTGATGTGTACTTACTCAACAGCAGAGCAAGTATTTTCGTCCACATTGAACAAACAATTTCGTCCACATTGAACAAACAAGAACATGGCTTTTCTTTAATCTACCGACACCGGCTCAATCTTTCTCGAACACGATTGAATAAACATTTCCTAATTCATTCACATATACACAGTGATTACTGACAATGAATGCTCATTCGCTCTTGTTTGTTCATGTTCGCCTATTCGGTGAATACACACCTTGACAAAATGGCCAGATAATCAAACAGTAACTGCATGTGTCCGAGGAAAGCGTTGAGGAAATCGCAAAATAGAGCCTTACCACATTAATATTATCAGGTGATCTAACGCGGAGACTTACACCCATATGCATAGTCGACCGCCAGCGACTCGCCGGCGAACGGTTGGAATATAATTTGTGATGCATAGTCGATCTCCCAGCGATTTTCGTTTTGATGAATCGCCGGTGATTTGTAACATGATTTGTGATGTATAACTACTTACCTACATGGTGCATACATTTCTAAATCAAAGATATCCCTATATATAGACAATAATAATACACCGTATTTTTCGGACTATAAGACGCACTTTTTTACATAGAAAAATGGACTCAAATTTCGGGTGCGTCTTATCGTCCGAAGATAACATTAAAATATATTTTTCTAAAAATCAGTTTATAAATTCTGACTGCGTCTTATCGTCCGGTACGTCTTACAAGTCCGAAAAATATGGCTCGCTACTGAAGGTTGGATATATCTGTTTCTACAAAAATGATAATTTTTGAAGCAAAAAGATAGACAACTACTAATGGAATTTTAGATTTTTCCAGGTCACCGTCTTGGTGCTTTAGATTTATGAAAAAACATGGGTTATGCATGCGCACAAAAACCACACTAGCCCAAAAAATGCCGGCTGAATACGACTCTAAAATTATAGAATTCCATAGATTTGTAATATCAGCGGGAAGGAAATTTAATTTCCAGTTTAATCAAATTGCGAATATGGATGAGGTGCCTCTAACTTTGAGGTTCCTTCAAATCGAACTGTAGATTCAAAAGACACCAAATCAATACTAATCAAAATAACAGGTCACAAAAAAACTCACTACGCTGTAGTTTTAGATTGTTGCGCGGAAGGAGGAAAATTACCGCCTATGGTAATCTTCAAGAGAAAAACATTACCAAAAGATAAAATTCCTAGTGGCATTATTATTCACGTTCAAGAAAAAGGCTGGATGGATCAGACAGACATGAAATTTTGGATAGAAAATATATGGGCAAAACGTCCAGGTGCATTGTTTAAAAAGCCTGCGATGTTAGTGTGGGATCAATTCAGAGCCCATACAACGGAATCAACCAAGAAATTTGTAAAAGAAATGAATACAAAAATAGCAGTCATTCCTGGAGGCCTCACAAGGCAATTGCAACCCTTAGATGTCTCTGTCAATAAACCTTTTTAAAATTTTATGCGAGAAGAGTGGAATAAATGGATGGCAAAACCAAATCATGATGTCACCGCAACAGGACGTATGAAACGGCCAACAATTTCAGAAGTTGTACCTTGGTGAAAAATTCATGGGAAGCTGTGTAAGAAGATACGATTATAAAGTCATTTAAATGATGATGTCATTACGGAATCAGTAATGCTATGGATGGTACTGAAGATGACGCAGTTTTTGCAAAGAGCGATAACAGTAGTTCAGACGAAAGCAATCCGAACGGTGACAGTAACGAGACGAGTGATAATACAGAGAGTGAAAATGAACTGAATGTTGCTAGTACGAGTTATGTTAGTAAATAAAAATTATGATCCGAAAGTAACATTAAAGTACATTTTTCTAAAAATCATCTTATAAATTTGAGGTGCATCTTATCGTCCGAAGATAACATTAAAGTACATTTTTCTAAAAATCATCTTATAAATTTGAGGTGCGTCTTATAGTCCGAAAAATACGGTAATATAAATTATGATTTTGTTGACGTTTTTGATATCGACTGATCTCCGGCACATCGCCAGAAAAAAACAGCATAACGCACGTGAATGATTCCATGGCTATTGACTATGCATCGGAATTTTCTACTGGCGAACGGAGAATCTCCGGCGAATCACTGGCGATCGACTATGTATACGGATGTTAGAGTTTTTTTTCTTCGCACTACCAATTTCTATAAAGTAGTTAAGTACAGAATGCACAATGAGTGACCATGATTAAGTGGTTGTCAGAAAAGTATATCTCTTCAGCAAAAACGCACTTTACCTTCGTCCCGTCCATTGTGTATGTGATCATTATCCCTTGAAAGAAATAATTTGACAACCAATACAAGAAACATGTAAAAAGAACAACATTCCTCAAACTGTTGCTTTGTGAATCATCTTTAAAACTACTTAAATATAAACATGAAGTGCTGTACTTAATGTTGCCGAAACAAATTTATATCTCCATCAATCAAAGTCTTTTTGAAAAGTTTAGACATCCATTTTTTATGAAATAGCATTTTTCTTTAATATTCGGATTAGTTTAGTATGGGATCAATCGGCAAACTAAATTATTGATACTTTTAATAAATATAAATGAATAATAGTTAATTTTCGAAATTACTCTATAAATGCAGGGAAAAATAAAAATTAATTACTATAATTTGACTGAAAATGAAGATTCATAAATCTGCCTTTTTAGAACCATACATTAGTGATTAATTCTCATGTTCTTGCTTTATTTGTCATCCAGAAAAAAATTAATTCAGTAAAACATTTGTCACTTAAGCAATGAATCATTACGGATTGGTTTTAAGTTAAAACTTGGTTTGAAACGTGTGAACTAAACTTTCAATCTTTTGTCAATTGGAAGAACTATGTACTTGCCGATTCAAGAACCTCTTCTTCGAACGCAGATTCCAGATGGAAGTTCTTGAATAGGCAAATATTTTGAGATCCCCTCCTCACACCTGTATTCAAGGAGGAGGTTCCTAAAAACGAGAAATATTTTGAAGTGAATATTTTCCATCTTCCTCCCACCTTATTCGAGTAGGTTCTTCTCCAAGGCTTGATGTTCTAGAATCAAGAAATATTTTAAGAGAATTTTATTAACAACCAAGTTATTATTTACAAACCAGAGCTTCCTAAACAATGAGGTGGTTTTTGAAGAAAAATCTCGTGATGTCTATCCTAACGTTTTGCCATAAAATGTCAGATAATTTACATCAGCCGAATATTTGTTTATAGACGTTATGAAAAATAACAGGTTTGAACATGTGCGGCAGATTTATTCCGAGAAACCTAAAAATTCCTCCACAAAATTTGGTGGAAGAATTGAACTACCGAAAGGCAAGGTGTCCATCTTTTCTAATTTTACAACAGAGTACATGAAAAATTCACTCATCAAAAATTCAACTGCATTCAATGTAATTTTAATGCTGAAGTGGTTGATTAGTTTCTTTTAAAATGTGTGGACTTAAAATTCATTCTAATTTACTCCATTTTGATTAACTAAAATTGATCAACTAAACTTGATTTCTAACAACGAATTTTTATTGAAATAACTTTCAGATTACAAATAGAAATACTGATCTAATCTGACTAAAATGAATTATTATGTGAAGCAGTAATGTTGAAGTAAAATTTGCATTCAGTCTTTCAAAAATATTTGGGAAACTATATTTTACTCTTTTTTTGCAATCAGAGCTTGTATCCTCGAAAAATGTTAACTTACCCTTTGAAATTTCCAAAGCGTTTAATCACAGTATAAAATTATATAAAAACATTATTAATTTTATACGAATGAAATACTCAGGATGTCTATTTCTTTTATAATAACATATATTTTACTTCTTTTAATTTAATATTTTTTAATTTCCAATCATAGGGTGATCAAGTCTTTAAATCCGTCTTTATAATCTTCTTCCAAGGCGACCAATTAAAAACCAGAGTGAAAAAAATTTGCGAAGGTTTCAGAGCAACTTTATACCCATGTCCAGAAGCTCCGGCAGATCGTAGAGAAATGGCAATGGGCGTCATGACCAGAATCGAAGACTTAAACACCGTTTTAGGCCAAACCCAAGACCACCGTCACCGAGTTTTAGTCGCCGCCGCCAAAAACATCAAAAACTGGTTCGTCAAAGTCCGCAAAATCAAAGCAATTTACCACACATTAAACTTATTCAACTTGGACGTCACCCAAAAATGCTTAATCGCGGAATGTTGGGTACCAGTTTTGGACTTAGAAAACATCCAATTAGCTTTGCGACGCGGAACGGAAAGAAGTGGAAGTTCCGTACCTCCGATTTTAAACAAAATGGAAACTTGCGAAGACCCACCAACTTACAACCACACGAATAAATTTACCTCCGCTTTCCAAGCTTTGATCGATTCTTATGGTATTGCTTCTTATAGAGAAATAAACCCGGCACCTTATACAATTATCACATTTCCGTTTCTTTTCGCTGTTATGTTTGGCGATTGTGGACATGGTTTATTAATGGCTTTATTCGCCGGTTGGATGGTTTTAAAAGAAAAACCATTAGCCGCGAAAAAATCCGACAATGAAATCTGGAACATTTTCTTTGGGGGAAGATATATTATTTTCCTTATGGGATTATTTTCTATTTACACTGGATTAATTTACAACGATATGTTTTCGAAAGCTTTAAATATTTTTGGATCTTCATGGACGGTTAATAATATCACCGCAGAAGAAGCTTTAAGTATGGTTGATACTCATATGTTAGATCCGGCAACTAAAGATTATTCCGGTGATCCGTATATACTTGGTATGGATCCCGTTTGGCAATTAGCTAAGAATAAAATCATCTTTAATAATGCTTATAAAATGAAGATTTCGATTATATTGGGTGTGTTTCATATGTTGTTTGGAGTCGCTTTGAGTTTATTTAATCATCGATATTTCAAGAATAAAGTTAATATCTTTTGCGAATTTATCCCCCAAGTTATCTTTTTATCGTTTCTTTTCTTGTATATGGTTTGTTTGATGTTTATGAAATGGATTATGTATTTTGCAACACTCGATAGTAAGTTTAACTTGTTTTATTTTCTTTATTTTCTATTTTAATTACTAATTCAATAATTTTTTTTTTAATAAATAGAACCAGGTGATGAAGATGGTGATTTCAACCGAGGTCCTCAATGCGCACCATCAATCTTAATCACATTTATAAACATGGTACTATTTAAAGAAACCACAGTGGTTGAGGGTTGCGATGAAACGATGTATCCGGGACAACTCGTTTTGCAAAAAATCTTGGTTATAGTTGCTTTACTTTGCGTTCCGTGGATGTTGCTTTCAAAACCGATTTATATTATGCGTAGCCGGAAACAAAAAGCTGTTCATACTCAGATGCAACAAGCTACTGAAAATGGGGATGCCGAACAAGCCCTTGCTAATAATACCCAAGCTGCTCCTCACGGTGGAGGTGGACACGATGAACAGGAAGATATGGGGGAGATATTTATTCATCAGGGGATTCATACGATTGAGTATGTTCTTGGATCGGTTTCGCATACTGCTTCGTACCTTCGGTTGTGGGCTTTGTCACTTGCTCACGCGCGTAAGTAATATGAAACTGATTTATTATTGTTAAATTATTACATCCTACAAGGATTGTAGCAAAAGTACCTGACCTTACGAGGAAAAACAAAATAAATTTATTTCTAAATATAAAGCATTTACTGATGCAGTGGTTTTAAGACTTAAAATATTTTTATTCTCGAGTTGAATTGTAACTTTACTGACGAAAACGATTGAACCTTTTCAAAATACTTTACGATTTCGGTTTAAAACTAATGGTGTTTTCATTTAGCTGAACTAGTGCGCACTAAAATGTGACATTGGGTGCATGTGTCATACTGATTTAGTGCAAAAAAGAATAAATTCAACGTAAACATAATCATAACTGCCAATCGGATCATAATATCACTTATAAGTGTGTACAAAGCGTGAACTTGTTTAGCCCTTTATTGGACCGTGTAACTTTCAGGTCACATTTTAAGTTATTAAGATTTTACCAAATAATTCTCGGCTCAGCTGACTAAAGCACATAAATCATAAAACACTGAAATTATGATTTTTAATGCCAGTTTTGCTTCTGCTGTAAAGTAACTAGTTTTTCAGACTTATGTGCTTTAGCCAGCCAGCCAACCCGAGAATTATAGTTTTTTCAATGAGATGGCGCATAAATCTTAATTATGTAACGTTGTGAAGACAACCAATATAATATTTATGATCATTGCTAGGCTCCTCAACCTGAATTAACAGAGTAAATGCTGTGCAAACTATCCGCACTGCATATAAGCGAAACCATTTGATCGAAATGATATTATTTGTGCTTCTGTCAGTGATTAGGAAACTGAAAATAGTGCATATAATAGTTCTAGATTCGTATATCAATATTAACCTATTTGTTTGCATTCCAATTTTCAATTTGTTAATGTTTTTTTATAATATAGTTTTGTAACTTAGAGGTTACAGTGGACTGCCATGGCAGATTTCGGAAGATTTAGAAAAAAGCTTAGGCTTTCTCCTGTTTTCAAATTTATACATTATATCGATGGTCTCAAATCAATACCTCGTAAGTTCGAAAATTGCTATTCTCAAATTTAAACGTTTTTCATTGTCATTAGAATTAGAGGCATTATCTTAAACGGTAACAAGCTTTGAAGAATGGTGCCATTTGCCCGGTAACGGATTTTTCAAAGGTTGTTACCATTTAATAGATGATGTCTCTAATTCTAATGAATTTGAAAACGTTTAAATTTGAGAATAGCAATTTTCGAACTTACGAGGTATTGATTTGAGACCATCGATATACCTAAAATATGAAAACAAGCCAAATAAAAATAATAGAGGTATTACAATTAGACGCATTAGCGGTAACAGGTTCAATAAATATTATTGATAACGATGAAGAATTTAGTGCTCAATCCTCGTCAGATGAGGAAGATACAGGGCAACAAAAAATTGTTTTGGCAACCACTATCCAAAAAGAATAATAATAGTTGTTATAACCTTTAGAAAGAAGATTGTTGAAGAACCTGATTCTCCTATGACTTATTTTCGACAACTATTTGACAAAAAAAAATTATAAGCAATATAGTTGATTATACCAATATGTATGCATTGCAATATAATCCAGCAAAACCCATTGCTGTTTCAGTGAATGAAATTGAAAAATTCTTCGGCTGCTGTATTTTTATGTCAATTTATGGATTACCGTGTACTGCAATGTATTAGAATTATTCTAGTACACGGTAATCCATAAATTCAAAGACAAGGATGTCTGCTGTTGCCGATACTAAATAAAATCAAAGATACATTTTAGTAGACATTTACAGACCAATGCAATAAACAATGTGGAAGTGACCGATAGTTTAGAAAAAATAAGAACCATTCTGAACAAATTGCTGAAAAATTTTAATTGCATACCTATGTTGGAACATGTATGTATTGACGGGAGAAATTATATCGTTTAAAGGGAGACATAGGCTAAAAAACTATATCCCCAAAAAACCTAAAAAATGGGGCTATAAAGCCACATGTACGACTCATATATAACTTCGAAATTTACACCGGTATGATCCCGAATTACCTAATGTAGGAAGTAGTGGTAATGTGGTATTACGTTTAACAAAACTTATACCGAAGCTTTATAAAATTTACTTCGACAATTGGTTTTCTTTTGGTTGTCTTTAATAACTGAGTTAGAAAAATTAGAAATACAGACTATTGCAACTGTGCAGCAAATCCGAATAAAAAATTGTGACTGTTCGTCCGATAAAGCCATGAAAACTAAGAACCGAGGAAGTTATGAGATACTTCCTACATCAATTGACAGGGTCACTATAAATGTGGTAAAGTGGTATGATAGTAAGGCCGTTTATTTGATGAGCACGTTTTGCGAAGTTGAACCAGTAGACGTAGTGAAAAGGTGGGACAAAAAAATGAACAGAATGAACGATGTACAACGGCCAAATATAGTGAAAATATATAAGCAACGCATGGGTGGAGTAGATTTAGTTGATTCGTTGACAGCATTGTATCGAATAAAAATTGGATCAAAGAAGTGGTACCACCGCATTCTGATTCATTTCTTACAATTAGATTTCACGCAATTGCTTACAATTGATTAGATTACACGCTTACAATTGCTCTTTCTCAGCAATCAGTGTAGTTTATTAAAATTTAAAAGTGATATTACATCTTGTTTATGTCAGGAACCCAGAAGAAAATAAGTGCGAACATTATAGGCCGTTGCGACTTGAAAGTTACACAGTGAATATACATACTGCAATAAAATTGTTTAAACAGACCTTTTTTTTTTCATTTGTATATGTAGGTTTATAATCGCTGATTTTTTGCTCTCCCAATTTTTTTCGATTTAAAACAAAAATTCGGCTCATAGAGGGTTAAAATGTTTTTAAAAAAATATAATAAAATACAAAACATTAATTCGGTGCAGCTAACAGAACACCCTGTTGTGCACTGGTGCGCCCTAGTGCAACCAAATGAAAACGCCATAAGTAGATGCGCACATTCAAAAGTGAACATAACTTATCTAGTAAACGTTCTGCTGATTGCTGAATATGTATTCTCACTTCTAAATTTGCGTTAATATCATCGCTAATTAAATATAATATTAAAGTTTTGTTATCCATTTTTGAAAGCAATACCAACAAAAAGAAAAATTTATAGATTATGTATCAAGCGTTCCGAACATTTCAAAATTAGTATAAAAACTAACATTCGTGAGGGTGACCAAACTATGATGTAGCATTTCAAACCAATTGGAATGCAGATATGAAAATGATCCACGCCGAAAAATACCTATATTCTCATGTTAGCTTTACACACCTTTCGCAGTGATGTTCAATATAGCTTCAATGCCATATTTGTAATTTGAACCTAACTCCTCAAAATATTCATTAACCGCCGACTTTATCTCTTTTTTGTTGAGTAGTCCTTTACTACCTAGTCATTTTGTTTTTAATTTTGAGAAACTTTGAGAAAAGAAAATAAGCTGATGGTGCTAAATCTACCAAGTAGGATGAATAGGGAAGTATTTGGAATTTTAATTCATTTTTTTAATGAATTAAAGTTGAATGTGTGATCCATATTACCAGTTGATTAAACTAATGAATAAAAAACTGATGCTGTACTTTTACTGGTTTTATTTGTTTGGTTTATTGACTAGTTTCAGCTATTCGCCAACTTTAAAATCTTCAAGAAGTTTGTAAAATGATAAACAATTCCAAAGAACTATTTTTAAACTTCAAATTATATTTACACGTTAAAATTATAAAGTCAAAAAGTAAAATATACGTTAAAACAATGTTAGATAAGCAACTTCTTGTACAAAGTATTAAAAATCAATTTTCGCGTGTGGAACATGCAACGTATGGAAATGACGTAAAATAATATAACAAGTTTTAAAAGAAATTAATTTTAGATATTAGAACGACGTAGTTTAAAATAAAATAAAATGTATTTGTTAGAAAATAAAGGGAAAATTGGAGGTTTGGATTTTGAAATAGGTAGTGAACTGAAAATGTAAATGGGATAGGGTTTTAAGGGAGAGGGTTGGGTCGGCATTTTCGACGAATAACCGAAACTAATCAGTAAACTAAACAAATAAAACCAGTAAAAATACAGCATTAGTCTTTTATTAATTAGTTCATTGATTTTTGGCATCACAATACAAGATGTGTGAACTGGAATATTGTCATGAAGAAACAAGAATTTCTTTTTCGCCAAATGTGACCGTTTTTTTCTTAATTTCCCTCAATCGCTACAATAAGTTTGCATAATACGTTGATTATCTAATTTTTTTGAAAGTAATCAATAAAAATTATTCCATGCACATCCCAAAAAACTGACGACATAACCTTACCAACAGATGGAACTGTTTTTGCCGTCTTTGGAGCCGATTCTCCCCTTTGACTTCATTTTTTTGATTGTTTTTTTATCTCAGGTGTGAAGTGATGAGCCCATGTTTCGTCCATCGTTATAAATCGTCGGTAAAATTTCGGCTTTATTACGGCGACACGACAACAAACGTTCGTTGGATACATCTTCATGATACTAAGTTTGCTCGGTTGTGAACAAATGCGGCACCCAATTTTCTGTCAATATACGACGTAGAACATTTTTTGAAATGCCTATCATGTCTGCTAGCTCTTTTCCTTTTAATCCACGATTATCCAATACCAATTTGTAGAATTTCTTTACTCTTTCCGACGTTTCATTTTTTCCCAATGTTCATCTTAACAGGTTTTATCGCTTTGCATAAACTCTGTCAAACAATATTTGATTTTTCTAAACGAAGAAGTCGAGTCTTCCAAAGTAGAATCTAGTTTGGCTTTAATATTGGTTGGATTAAGACCTTTCAAGTCAAAATATTGATTCACAAAATGATCAATTTTTTCCACGATCATAAAATTCGTTTTGAACATCTACTATTAACGATTATTAAACAAATACTAAACAACTTAAGCTTCACATGGTTAAGGTTTTCGAAAAAAATACTTGTTTTTTGAAACTATCCTCGTATTTATAACCTTATGAACAATTTCAAAAATCGTATTGTTTAGAAAAATAACAATTCTGTTTCTTTTTTTCTAGAACTTTCTGAAGTCTTATGGAACATGGTATTAAATCAAGGCTTAGTCATGGACGATTGGAGAGGCGGAATAGTCCTCTACGTAATTTTCAGCTTCTGGGCTTGTTTAACAGTCTCAATTTTGGTACTAATGGAAGGATTATCAGCCTTTTTGCACACCCTACGTTTGCACTGGGTGGAATTCCAAAGCAAATTTTACTCCGGCCTGGGACACGGTTTCCAACCGTTCTCGTTCGAGTTGATTCTCGATTCGGCCCAAACCGGAGAGGCGGAATAATGCGATTAACGGAAATAAAATCGAACCTAGACCCAATTTAGAACGAGCTAGTACACGTTAAATTATTCAAATGTAATTACATATGTACAAGATAGAGAACCTGTTAAAAAGGTACTTAAAGCAGTTTCAGAATTTTTTTTATATGTTTTTTTTGTTAATACTTAAATGTAAACTAGAATTGCATGCGTGTTCAAAAGATGTATTTAATCCATAATAAAATTAATCCAGCAAAATATTTAAGGATTTTTTATTGTTAAAAAAACAACTTGTTTGGTTTATTTTATTTTATTTTATTATTAATATTTTATAAAATACACTGCAATGAATTATTAATTATTAAATTAAATGGTGAATTAGAAAAGAAAAAAAGCGAAGTTGAAGTGATTATTCAATTTAGACGAAAAACTAATTTTATTATTTTTATAATTCTCCAGCATCCATAGCATCTTTATATCCTTTTCCTTCCTTCTGTTCCGGATCCAACTTAATAGTATCATCAATTCTCAAAATAGTAATCGCAGCTTCGGTTGCGAATTTTAAACTCTTTATTTTTGAAATAGTCGGTTCTAAAACTCCCGCTTTTTTATTATCTCTTACAGTTCCTTCAATTAAATCCAATCCAACCCATTTTAAATGAGCATGATCGACCTTAGTTTGACTTGAATTTTGATAAGCACGCAATTTAGCAACTAAATCGGTTGCATCTTGAGCGGCATTAACCGCTAAAGTTTTTGGAATAACTAACAAACTCCTAGCAAATTCAGCAATTGCTAATTGTTCCCTTGAAGCTAAAGTAGTGGCAAAATTTTCTAAATAAATAGAAAGAGCAGCTTCAACCGATCCACCTCCGGTTACAACACTTTTCGATTCTAAAACGCGTTTAACCGCGCATAAAGCGTCATGAATCGATCGTTCCATTTCATCGCAATAAAAATCATTCGGACCTCTTAATATAATAGAAGCGGCGGTTCTCGCTTTGGGTCCTTTAATTAAAATAAGTTCATCATCGGAGATTCTTTCTTGAACAACTTCGGCTGCTTCTCCAACCATATTAGCATCGAAACTTTCCTCCCCGTCCATATTAGTTAAAGAACTTAAATAAGCAGCCCCGGTTGCTTTAGCTATTCTTTTTAAATCAGCTTTGGTTACTCTTCTAACCGCCATAGCACCATTTTCAACGAAATATTTTAAGCAAAGATCATCAATTCCTCCGGTACATAAAATAACATTAACCCCGGTAGCTAAAATCTTTTGAATTCGCTCTTTTGTAATATCTAATTCCCGGGATCTAACTGCTTCGAGTTGATTGGGATCTTCGATTAAAACTTGAACACCCATCTTCATCTTAACTTTTTGAAGTGAGAAATCCAAACAGGCGATTTTCGCGTTTGTTATACGTTTAGGCATTGCTTGACTTGCAACGGTACAATTTAAAGCGTACCCTTGAATTAACATACTTTCCCTGGCGCTTCTTCCGTGGGCTTTTAATACGTTTACTGCTTTTATTGGATACATTGGGTTACCTTTTATGTCAGTTATTTTTACTGCGTATGCTGCATCGACTACCATAGCTGAAAAAATATCTGCATCTCTATTAAAATGAGTTAAGAAAAATAACACAAAAAATAAGAAATAAATTTATTAGAATTTTTAAATAAAGTTGGTTAAAAAAAAAAGGATACGCTCCAATTATTTTTGAACTCATTGAAGTTTTTGCAACATTTACTACGCATTCCCGGCCTAATTCTTCAACAGGAATTGTTAAATGCTCTTGGATATATTTGCAAGCTTCTCGGCAGGCTAAACGGTATCCGCTTATTATTGAAGTTGGATGGATTTTTTGTTTTACTAATTCATCGGCGTTCTAAATAAAAGAAAATATAATTAGAAAATTTATAAAATCTTAAAATAAATTTAAATTTAAAGATTTAAAAAAAAATAAACTCACAAGGAGAGTGCAAGATCTTGGGGTCGTGGATTTAGTTCAAATTTCTTAGAATGCTAGATTTAATTTCCCTGTTGATGAAAATATATGGTTATAGGGGCCACTATTCAATATTTTTTTAAATATTTGCAATTAAAGATGCAATTAATTCGTTAGGAGAAGTCCGGATAACGTCAAAATTAACCAAATTTATACCGATTAAGTCAGGCTTTTTGAAGAAAGGTTATAATGTCAAGTCATATTCCTGTATTAATTTTGAAGTCTTGACAGATCAAATGAGAATTAACTGACAAATCCAAAGTGCGGTGCACACTCAAAAATGCTTCGGTGTCGCAAAATTTTATATCCACCCATGGTATCTTTATATGTAAAAATAGACACTCTCAGAACTCGAACCCAGCGCCTAATGACGAGAAACACCGATCTATTGCTGCTACGCTACACCCATTATGTTTAATCGTTTGCTACAGACCTGAATTTAACTAGTGAATTGCATCTTCAATTGCAAATATCTAAAGAGCTATTGAGTAGTGGCCCCTACAACCATATATTTTCTTCAGCAGGGAAACTAAATCTACCATCCTACAAAATTTGAACTAAATCTATGACCCCAAGACCTTGCACTCTCCTTGTCAGTAAAAATTTTTGACAGGTATTCAACTTAACTTTTTTAAAAATTAAACCAACTTTAAAAAATCGTCCAGACTTTATTTTTAAGAATTAAAAAAAGATTTTTATCTCAAATGAAACTTAAATGATTGTATTTTCGATTTTCAAAGGCAAACTTTTCCAAAATGCTACCAAAAAAATTAAAAAAAATTTTTAAAGTTGGTAAAAATTTTTGACAGGAACCTAAAAAAAAAATTCAACCAACTTTAAAAAATCACCCAGACTTTATTTTTAAAGATTAAGAAATAATTTTTATATCAAATTAAACCGAAAAGATTCTATTTTAAACTAAAAAAGTCAGATTTGCTCTAATTTTTTTCAAAAAATTTAAAAAAATTTTCAAAGTTGAGAAAATTTTTTGAGAGGTAACTAACCTAACTTTTCAAAAATTTCGACCAACTTTAAAAAATCACCCAGACTTTATTTTTAAAGATTAAGAAATAATTTTTATATCAAATTAAACCGAAAAGATTCTATTTTAAACTAAAAAAGTCAGATTTGTTCTAATTTTTTTCAAAAAATTAAAAAAAATTTTCAAAGTTGACAAAAATTTTTGAGAGGTAACTAACCTAACTTTTCAAAAATTTCGACCAACTTTAAAAAATCACCCAGACTTTATTTTTAAAGATTAAGAAATAATTTTTATGTCAAATTAAACCGAAAAGATTCTATTTTAAACTAAAAAAGTCAGATTTATCCCAATTTTTTTCAAAAAATTTTCAAAGTTGACAAAAATTTTTGAGAGGTAACTAACCTAACTTTTCAAAAATTTCGACCAACTTTAAAAAATCGCCCAGACTTTATTTTTAAAGATTAAGAAATAATTTTTATATCAAATTAAACCGAAAAGATTCTATTTTAAACTAAAAAAGTTAGATTTATCCTAACTTTTTTCAAAAAATTTAAAAAAATTTTCAAAGTTGACAAAAATTTTTGAGAGGTAACTAACCTAACTTTTCAAAAATTTCGACCAACTTTAAAAAATCACCCAGACTTTATTTTTAAAAGTTAAGAAATAATTTTTATATCAAATTAAACCGAAAAGATTCTATTTTAAACTAAAAAAGTCAGATTCATCCTAATTTTTTTCAAAAAATTAAAAAAAATTTTCAAAGTTGACAAAAATTTTTAGAGGTAACTAACCTAACTTTTAAAAAATTTCGACCAACTTTAAAAAATCACCCAGACTTTATTTTTAAAGATTAAGGAATAATTTTTATATCAAATTAAACCGAAAAGATTCTATTTTAAACTAAAAAAGTTAGATTTATCCTAATTTTTTCAAAAAATTAAAAAAAATTTTCAAAGGTGACAAAAATTTTTGAAAGGTAACTAACCTAACTTTTCAAGAATTTCGACTAAATTTAAAAAATCACCCAGACTTTATTTTTAAAGATTAAGAAATAATTTTTATATCAAATTAAACCGAAAAGATTCTATTTTAAACTAAAATAGTCAGATTTATCCAAATTTTTTTCAAAAAATTTAAAAAATTTTTCAAAATTGACAAAAATTTTTGAGAGGTAACTAACCTAACTTTTCAAAAATTTCGACCAACTTTAAAAAATCACCCAGGCTTTATTTTTAAAGATTAAGAAATAATTTTTACATCAAATTAAACCGAAAAGATTCTATTTTAAACTAAAAAAGTCAGATTTGCTCTAATTTCTTTCAAAAAATTTTAAAAAATTTTCAAAGTTGACAAAAATTTTTGAGAGGTAACTAATCTAACTTTTCAAAAATTTCGACCAACTTTAAAAAATCACCCAGACTTTATTTTTAAAGATTAAGAAATAATTTTTACATCAAATTAAACCTAAAAGATTCTATTTTAAATTAAAAAAGTCAGATTTGTTCTAATTTTTTTCAAAAAATTTAAAAAAATTTTCAAAGTTGACAAAAATTTTTGATAGGTAACTAACCTAACTTTTCAAAAATTTCGACCAACTTAAAAAAATCACCCAGGCTTTATTTTTAAGAATTGAAAAAAGATTTTTATGTCGAATAAAATGATTGTATTTTCGATTTTAAAAGCCAAATTTTTCCTAAATACCACCAAAAAAATTAAAAAAAAATTTATAGTTAGTAAAAATTTTTGACGTCTGATTGATTCAAACGTCAAGTTGATATTTTAAAACGTCAAAGTGACATTTTAAACGTCAAATTAATTAAAACATTAAATTGACATTTTAACCATAATTAACTTAAAAAGTAACATTGGTTTGATTATAGCTTTATTAACATAATCAACCTTTAAAAGTTCAGCGGCAATAATAACAACGGAAGTAGTTCCGTCTCCAACTTCCTCGTCTTGCAACTGCGCTAATTCCACCAACACTTTAGCAGCCGGATGTTCAACTTCTAACAGTCTCAAAATAGTAGCCCCATCGTTAGTAACGGTAACATCACCGATATCATCCACTAACATCTTATCTAGCCCAACGGGCCCCAAAGAAGATTTGACGATGTTGGCTATAGTAGCCGCAGCCATAACTGTAACATTTAACATTAATTTTTTTGATTTATTTAATCAATTTATTAGTTATTTTAACAAATTTAAGTTAGTAAATGGGGTTTTATTGAATAAAAAATCATTTTTAGACCACACCTGGTCCGCATGACAGTTTTGTATAGGTTATGTAGGCGTTTAAGGATAATTTGGAGGAATTACTTACCATTTTGGGTCCGTACTGGTTGCCCGGAAGTTCTGGTACCCGCCACTGATAAGGGGCTTGCGATTACGGACATTTTCACTTAGTTTTTTGTGGGATGTTAAGGAAAAATTGACGAAAATCACCCGGTGTGAATCAAATCTTCTAGAATAAGAGTATAGTTTTTAATAATGCGTTGAGATGTCGCCACATATAAATGATTTTTTAAAAATACCCGGGAAAATCAACTGTTGGGTTGATGAAAAAGTTAGGTTAAAAAAAAATTTTAGTCAACTTTAAGAATTTTTTAATTTTTTGGGTAATAATTAGAATAAAATTGACTTTTTTATTACAAAATAGAATATCTTAACATTCAATTAATACAAATTTCATTTCTTGATTTAAAAAAATAAAGTCTCCACGATTTTTTTAAATTTGATAATTTTTAAAAGTAAGGTTAAAAAAATTTTAGTCAACTTTAAAAATTTTTTTAATTTTTTGGGTAATAATTAAAGCAAAATTGACTTTTTTATTACAAAATATAATATTTTAACTTTTTGTTAATACAAATTCCATTTCTTAATTTAAAAAAATAAAGTCTCCACGATTTTTTAAAATTGATCAAAATTTTTGAAAGTTAGATTAAACAAAATTTTAGTCAACTTTAAGAATTTTTTTAATTTTTTGGGTAATAAATAGGAAAAAATTGACTTTCTTATTACAAAATATAATATTTTAACTTTCTGTTAATACAAATTCCATTTCTTAATTTAAAAAAATAAAGTCTCCACGATTTTTTAAAATTGATCAAAATTTTTGAAAGTTAGATTAAACAAAATTTTAGTCATCTTAAAATTTTTTTTTAATTTTTTGGGTAATAATTAGAACAAAATTGACTTTTTTATTACAAAATAAAATATTTTAACTTTCAATAAATACAAATTCCATTCCTTAATTAAAAAAAATAAAATCTCCACGATTTTTTAAATTTGGTCAAAATTTGTAAGGTTAGGAAAAATTTTAGTCATCTTTAAGGATTTTTTTAATTTTTTGGGTAATAATTAGAACACATTTGACTTTTTTATTAGAAAATAGAATATTTTATCTTTCAATTAACATTAATTTCATTTCTTCATTAAAAAAAATAAACTCTCCACGATTTTTTAAATTTGGTCAAAATTTTTTAAAGTTAGGTTAAAAAAAATTTAATCACCTTTAAGAATTTTTTTAATTTTTTGGGTAATAATTAGAACAAAACTGACTTTTTTTTATTACAAAATAGAATATTTTAGCTTTCAATTAATACAAATTTCTGGCCATTAAAATATCAAATCATTTTTAAAAAATTCATAAAAAATCGAATTTTCAAAAATTCCTTCAAATTCTACAAAATTCTTTAAAAATTCGTTATAATTCATGTAATTCTTTATGAAATTCGTTCAAATTCGACAAATTTTTTTAAAAATTAGCAATAATTTGTTGTTAGTTTTATAAAATAAGACTAAATTTAATAAAATTTAACATAGTTCGTGTAATTCTTTATGAAATTCGTACAAATTCGACAAAATTCTTCAAAAATTCGTCATAATTCGTGTAATTTTTATGAAATTCGTACAAATTTGACAAAATTCGTACAAATTCGACAAAATTCTTTAAAAACTCGTCATAATTCGCGTATTTTTTTATGAAATTCGTTGAAATTCGACAAAATTCTTTAAAAATTCGCTGAAATTCGACAAAATTTGTTAAAATTAGACAAAATTCTTTAAAAATTCGTTAGCAATTTTATAAAATTAGACTAAATTTAGTAAAATTTGTCATTATTCGTGTAATTTTTTATGAAATTCGACAAAATTCGTTCAATTTCGACAAAATTCGTTAATATTTGACAAAATTCTTTAAAAATTCGTCCGAATTCGTTGTTAATTTTCTAAAATGAGACTAAATTTAACAAAATTCGTCATAATTCGTGCAATTCTTTATGAAAGTCGTTCAAATTCCACAAAATTTGTTAAAATTTGACAAAATTCTTTAAAAATTCGTTAGCAATTTTATAAAATTAGACTAAATTTAGTAAAATTTGTCATTATTCGTGTAATTTTTTATGAAATTCGACAAAATTCGTTCAATTTCGACAATATTCGTTAAAATTTGACAAAATTCTTTAAAAATTCGTCCGAATTCGTTGTTAATTTTCTAAAATCAGACTAAATTTAATAAAATTCGTCATGATTCGTGCAATTCTTTATATAATTCGTTCAAATTCGACAAAATTCTTTAAGAATTCGTTGAAATTCGACAACATTTGTTAAAATTAGACAAAATTCTTTAAAAATTAGTGATAATTCGTTATCAATTTTATAAAATTAGACTAAATTTAGTAAAATTCGTCATTATTCGTGTAATTCTAAATGAAATTCGACAAAATTCTTTAAAAATTCGTTTAAATTTGACAAAATTCTTTAAAAATTCGTTCAAATTCGACATAACTCTTTAAAAATTCATTCAAATTTGACAATATTATTTAAAAATTCGTTCAAATTCGTGTAATTCTTTAAATAATTCATTCAAATTCGACAAAATTCGTTCAAATTCGACAAAATTTGTGTAATTCTTCAAATAATTGGTTCAAATTCGACAAATTTCTTTTTAAATTCGTTTAAATGTGAAAAAAATCTTTAAAAATTCGTACAAATTCGACATAACTCTTTAAAAATTCGTTCAACTTCGACAATATTATTAAAAATTCATTCAAATTCGTGCAATTCTTTAAATAATTCGTTCAAATTCGACAAAGTTCGTTAAAATTTGACAAAATTCCTTAAAAATTTATCCGAATTCATATTTAATTTTCTAAAATGAGACTAAAATTCGTCATAATTCGTATAATTCTTTATGAAATTCGTTCAAATTCGACAAAATTCTTTAAAAATTCGTTCAAATTCGATAATATTATTTAAAGAATCGTTCAAATTCGTGTAATTCTTTAAATAAATCGTTCAAATTCGACAAAATTCGTTTAAATTTGACAACATTCTTTAAAAATTCGTTCAAATTCGACAAAATTCTTTAAAAATTCGTTCAAATTCGCTATAATTCGTGTAATTCTTTAAATAATTCGTTCAAATTAGACAAAATTCTTTAAAAATTCGTCATAATTTGTTGTTAATTTTAAAAATGAGACTAAAGTTTATGAAATTCGTTCAAATTCCTTAGAAATTGATTTTAATTTATCAAAATTTCATCATAATTTTTATCAGTTTTACAAAATTCGTTAAAATTAGACAAATTTGTTTAAAAATTCTTTATGAATTTTTTGGTTAATAATTAGAAGAAAATTGACTTTTTTTATTACAAAATAGAATATTTTAGCTTTCAATTAATACAAATTTGATTTCTTAATTTACAAAAATAAAGTCTCCACGATTTTTTAAATTTGGTCAAAATTTTCAAAAGAGTTAGGTTAAAAAAATTTTAGTCAGCTTTAAGAATTTTTTAAATTTTTTGGGTAATATTTAGAACAAAATTGACTTTTTTATTATAAAATAGAATATCTTAACTTTCAATTAATACAACTTTCATTTCCTAATTTAAAAAAGTAAAGTCTCCACGATTTTTTAAATTTGGTCCAAATTTTTTAAAAAAGTTAGGTTAAAAAATTTTTTTCATTTTAAGTATTAAACAAACCGTTCCAAACATTATAAAAAACCAAATTTATTTTTACAAAATACAAAAAATCACAAACTTTAATAATATTAATCATCTTCTTCTTCAGTAAGCAGATCACTAATCCGATCATTAGATTCACTGAAAGATTCATCGTCAGTGATTTCTTCATCGCATGTTATAGATTCATAATTTAATCTTCTTCTTCGGTAAGCACATCACTATTCCGATCATTAGATTCACTGTGAGATTCATCGTCTGTAATTTCATCATCGTGTGTTATAGATTCATAGTCTAAAATTTCCGAGTCGGCTAAATGAGAATTTCCTTCAATAAACGACGCAAACCTACGAAAAGAAAAACACTACATTAAAGCAGTATAATTTAGTTTTAAATTAAATTTAACAAAGGTACCTTAAAATATATTAATTTATTGGGGAATTGGGGACAATAAAAGTTATTTTGTGGGACAATAGAAGTTCATGGAAAGGTGCGAAATGAGGACTTTTGGGTATCCTCCGTACCTTTTTACATCTTGTAGTTTCAAAGCAGTCTTCCATTGATTACAATTTGGACTCGAACAATATGTCCTTAACTCTTGTAAAGCTTTAGCGGTGTGTTTTACCCCTTGTTCGTAGTATTCATCATTGGATAGAAGTCGAACTCTTGGTGGAAATCTTCTTTTCCTATTTATTTGTTTATTTATCTTTGATGTAATACAATTTAAAATCAATTTATTGATTTACTTACCAATACGTTTTTGATTTCGACACCCAAGCTTTTGGAAAATTATAAACGATTAATAGAACGACTATTTGTCCCATCGAAGCTTCATGAAAATGACTACTTTTAAAGATTGATATCAGAGCGATGATTTGTAAAAACCATTGGATAATTTTTTGGGTTCTTTTATTCGTTACTGGACCAAAACGATAACAAACTACAAAAAAAATAAAATAATTTTTATAAAAATTTATAAAAAAAAGTTGGCAAAAAATGTTTGACACTTTTAACCTAACTTTAAAAAAACGACCAATTTTAAAAATTCATCAAAAATTCATTTTTAACCATTTTGATTTGATTTTTTTTCTAAATGAAACTTAAAACATTCTAATTTTAATTAAAAAAGACCTTTTTTTCCAAGTGTTGTCAAAAAAATTAAAAAAAATTTCAAAGACATTCATGTTTTTTAACCTAAATTAACAAATTTTTCACCAAGTTTAAAAAATCGTCTAAAATTTATTTATGAAAATTTTTAAGAATAATTTTGGGAAAATGTAAATTAAAATGTCTAGTTTCTATTTAACTAATCAAATTTTTGCTAATTTTTACCAAAAAAATTAAAAAAAAATTCAAAGACATTCATGTTACCTAACCTTACAATTTTCTAACTTAAAAAAATCGATCAACTTTAAAAATTCATCAAAAATTCATTTTTAAAGATTTTGATTTGATTTTTTTTCTAAATGAAACTTAAAACATTCTAATTTTAATTAAAAGAGACCATTTTATTCCAAGTGTTGTCTAAAAAATTAAAAAAAAATTCCAAATTAATAAACACTTTTAATACTTCTTAATTTAAGAAAACCAATTTTAAAAATTCATTAAAAATTAATTTTTTTATGAAATTCGTACAAATTCGACAAAGTTCTTTAAAAATTCGTCATAATTCATGTAATTTTTTTAAAATTTATTCTAATTCGACAAAATTCGTTCAAATTCGACAAAATTCTTTAAAAATTCGTTATAATTCGTGTAATTCTTTATGAAATTCGTTCAAATTTGACAAAATTCGACAAAATTCTTTAAAAATTCGTCATAATTCGTGTAATTTTTTATGAAATTCGTTCAAATTCGACAAATTCTTTAAAAATTTGTTGAAACTCGACAAAATTTGTTAAAATTCGACAAAATTCTTTAAAGATTCGAGATAATTCGTTAACAATTTTATAAAATTAAACTAAATTTAGTAAAATTCGTCATTATTCTTGTAATTCTTTATGAAATTCGAGAAAACTCGTTAAAGTTCGACAAAATATGTTAAAATTCGACAAAATTCTTTAAAAATTCGTCGGAATTCGTTGTTAATTTTCTAAAATGAGACTAAACTTTATAAAATTCGTCATGATTCGTGTAATTCTTTATGAAATTCGTTCAAATTCGACAAAATTTTTTAAAAATTCGTTCAAATTCGACAAAATTTGTTAAAATTAGACAAAATTCTTTAAAAATTCGTCTGAATTCGTTGTTAGTTTTCTAAAATGAGACTAAATTTTATAAAATTCGTCATAATTCGTGTAATTCTTTATGAAATTCGTTCAAATTCGACAAAATTCTTTAAAAATTCGCCATAATTCTTTAAAAATTCGTTCAAATTCGACAAAATTCTTTAAAAATCCGTCAGAATTCATTAGTAATCTCATAAAATGAGACTAAATTTAATAAAATTCGTCATGATTCGTGCAATTCTTTATGAAATTCTTTAAAATTCAATAAAATTCAACAAAATTCTTTAAAAATTCGTTGAAATTCGACAAAATTTATTACAATTCAACAAAATTCTTTAAAAATTCGTGATAATTCGTTAGCAATTTCATAAAATTAGACTAAATTTAGTAGAATTTGTCATTATTCGTGTAATTCTTTATGAAATTCGACAAAATTCGTTAAAGTTCGACAAAATTCGTTAAAATTTGACAAAATTCTTTAAAAATTCGTCCGAATTCGTTGTTAATTTTCTAAAATGAGACTAAATTTTATAAAATTCGTCATAATTCGTGTAATTCTTTATGAAATTCGTTCAAATTCGACAAAATTCTTTAAAAATTCGTTTGAATTTGACAAAATTCTTTAAAAATTCGTTCAAATTAGACAAAATTCTTTAAAAATCCGCCAGAATTCATTATTAATCTCATAAAATGAGACTAGATTTAATAAAATTCGTCATGATTCGTGCAATTCTTTATGAAATTCGATAAAATTCAACAAAATTCTTTAAAAATTCGTTGAAATTCGACAAAATTTGTTACAATTAGACAAAATTCTTTAAAAATTCGTGATAATTCGTTAACAATTTCATAAAATTAGACTAAATTTAGTAAAATTCATCACTATTCGTGTAATTCTTTATGAAATTCGACAAAATTCGTTAAAGTTCGACAACATTCATTAAAATTTGACAAAATTCTTTAAAAATTCGTCCGAATTCGTTGTTAATTTTCTAAAATGAGACTAAATTTTATAAAATTCGTCATAATTCGTGTAATTCTTTATGAAATTCGTTCAAATTCGACAAAATTCTTTAAAAATTCGTTCAAATTCAACAACATTTGTTAAAATTAGACAAAATTCTTTAAAAATTCCTTGAAATTCGACAAAATTTGTTAAAATTCGACAACATTTTTTAAAAATTCGACAAAATTCTTTAAAAATTCATGACAATTCGTTAGCAATTTCATAAAATTAGGCTAAATTTAGTAAAATTCGTCATTACTCGTGTAATTCTTTATGAAATTCGACAAAATCGTTAAAATTTGACAAAATTTTTTAACAATTCGTCCGAATTCGTTGTTAATTTTCTAAAATGAGACTAAATTTTATAAAATTCGTCATAATTCGTGTAGTTCTCTATGAAATTCGTTCAAATTCGACAAAATTCTTTAAAAATTCGTTGAAATTCGACAAAATTCGTTAAAATTTGACAAAATTCTTTAACAATTCGTCCGAATTCGTTGTTAATTTTCTAAAATGAAACTTTTATAAAATTCGTCATGATTTGTGCAATTCTTTATGAAATTCGTTCAAATTCGACAAAACTCTTTGAAAATTCGTTCAAATTTCAAAATTCTTTAAAAATCCGTCAGAATTCATTAGTAATCTCATAAAATGAGACTAAATTTAATAAAATTCGTCATGATTTGTGCAATTCTTTATGAAATTCGTTCAAATTCGACAAAACTCTTTGAAAATTCGTTCAAATTTCAAAATTCTTTAAAAATCCGTCAGAATTCATTAGTAATCTCATAAAATGAGACTAAATTTAATAAAATTCGTCATGATTCGTGCAATTATTTATGAAATTCTTTAAAATTCCATAAAATTCAACAAAATTCGTTGAAATTCGACAAAATTCTTTAAAAATTCGTGATAATTCGGTAACAATTGTATAAAATTAAACTAAATTTAGTAAAATTCGTCATAATTCGTGTAATTCTTTATGAAATTCGTTGAAATTCGACAAATTCTTTAAAAATTCGTTGAAATTCGACAAAATTTATTACAAATAGACAAAATTCTTTAAAAATTCGTGATAATTCGTTAGCAATTTCATAAAATTAGACTAAATTTAGTAAAATTCGTCATTATTCGTGTAATTCTATATGAAATTCGACAAAATTCGTTAAAGTTCGACAAAATTCGTTAAAATTTGACAAAATTCTTTAAAAATTCGTCCGAATTCGTTGTTAATTTTCTAAAATGAGACTAAATTTTATAAAATTCGTCATAATTCGTGTAATTCTTTATGAAATTCGTTCAAATTCGACAAAATTCTTTAAAAATTCGTTGAAATTCGACAAAATTTGTTAAAATACGATAAAAGTCTTTAAAAATTCGTTGAAATTCGACAAAATTTGTTAAAATTCGACATAATTGTTTAAAAATTCGTCCGAATTCGTTGCTAATTTTCTAAAATGAGACTAAATTTTATAAAATTCGACATAATTCGTTATTAATTTTATAAAATAAGACTAAATTTTATAAAATTCGTCATAAGTCGTGTAATTCTTTAAGAAATTCGTTCAAATTCGACAAAATTCTTTAAAAATTCCTTGAAATTCGACAAAATTTGTTAAAATTCAACAAAATAAGTTAAAATTCGATAAAAAATCTTTAAAAATTCGTTGAAATTCGACAAAATTTGTTAAAATTCGATAAAATTCTTTAAAATTTCGTTGAAATTCGACAAAAATTTGTTAAAATTCGACAAAATTCGCCATGATTTGTGTAATTCTTTAAATAATTCGTCTAAATTCGACAAAATTCTTTAAAAATTCATTCAAATTCGACCAAATTCTTTAAAAATTCGTCATGGTTTGTTAGTAATTTTATAAAATGAGACTAGATTTCATAAAATTCGTCCTAATTCGTGTAATTAGACGAAAAATGTGTTCAAATTTGACAAAATTCGTTCAAATTCCACAAAATTCTTTAAACATTTGTCATAATTTGTTGTTAATTTTAAAAACGAAACTAATTTTTATGAAATTCGTTCAAATTTCTTAAAAATTGACTTTAATTTATCAAAATTTCATCATAATTTTTATTAGTTTTTACTAAATGCGTTAAAATTAGACAAATTTGTTTAAAAACTTTTTGAAAATTTTTTTTTTTTATTTTTTGGGTAATAATTAGAACAAAATTGACTTTTTTAATACAAAATAGAATATTTTAGCTTTCAATTAAAGCAACTTTCATTTCTTCATTTAAAAAAATAAAGTCTCCATGGTTTTTTAAATTTGGGCAATTTTTTTTAAAGTTAGGTTAAAAAAAATTTTGTCACCTTTATGATTTTTTTAAATTTTTTGGGTAATAATTAGGAAAAAATTGACTTTTCTATTATAAAATAGAATATTTTAACTTTCAATTAATACAACTTTCATTTCTTAATCTCAAAAAATAAAGTCTCCACGATTTTTTTAAATTTGCTATTTTTGACGTTTTTAGGTTAAGTTGAAATGTAGAGATTAACAATTTAATATTTTTCTAAAAAAATCTTCAAATAAACCTATAAATTTTTATAAATTTCTTTAAAATAGACAGTTTTAACTTTAATTTGGTATATAAATCGTTTCTTAAACTCAAAAAATAAAGTCTCCACGATTTTTTTAAATTTGCTATTTTTGACGTTTTTAGGTTAAGTCCGAATGTAAAGGTTAACAATTTAATTTTTTTCTAAAAAAAATTTTAAATAAACATATAAATTTTTATAGATTTCTTTAAACTAGACAATTTTAACTTTAATTTGGTGCATAAATCATTTCTTAATCTCAAAAAATAAAGTCTCCACGATTTTTTTAAATTTGCCATTTTTGACGTTTTTAGGTTAAGTCCGAATGTAGAGATTAACAATTTAATTTTTTTCTAAAAAAATTTTCAAATAAACATATAAATTTTTATAAATCTCTTTAAACTAGACAATTTTAGCTTTAATTTGGTATATAAATCGTTTCTTAATGTTAAAAAATAAAGTCTCCACGATTTTTTTAAATTTGCCATTTTTGACGTTTTTAGGTTAAGTCCGAATGTAGAGATTAACAATTTAATTTTTTTCTAAAAAAATTTTCAAATAAACCTATAAATTTTTATGAATTTCTTTAAACTAGACAATTTTAACTTTAATTTGGTATATAAATCATTTCTTAATCTTAAAAAATAAAGTCTCCACGATTTTTTTAAATTTGCTATTTTTTACGTTTTTAGGTTAAATTCGAATGTAGAGATTAATTTAATTTTTTTCTAAAAAAAATTTTCAAATAAATATATAATTTTTTATGAATTTCTTTAAACTAAACAATTTTAATTTTAATTTGGTATATAAACCGTTTCTTAATATCAAAAAATAAAGTCTCCACGATTTTTTTAAATTTGCTATTTTTGACGTTTTTAGGTTAAGTCGAAATGTAGAGATTAACAATTTAATTTTTTTCTAAAAAAATTTTCAAATAAACGTATAAATTTTTATAAATTTCTTTAAACTAGACAATTTTAGCTTTAATTTGGTATATAAATCGTTTCTTAATGTTAAAAAATAAAGTCTCCACGATTTTTTTAAATTTACATTTTTGACGTTTTTAGGTTAAGTCCGAATGTAAAGGTTACCAATTTAATATTTTTTCTAAACAAATTTTCAAGTAAACATATAAATTTTTATAAATTTCTTTAAACTAGACAATTTTAACTTTAATTTGGTATATAAATCGTTTCTTAATATCAAAAAATAAAATCTCCACGATATTTTTAAATTTGCTATTTTTGACGTTTTTAGGTTAAGTATGAATGTAGAGGTTTAGAATTTAATTTTTTTCTAAAAAAATTTTCAAATAAACCTATAAATGTTTATAAATTTTTTTAAACTAGACAATTTTAGCTTTAATTTGGTATATAAATCGTTTCTTAATGTTAAAAAATAAAGTCGGTACGATTTTTTTAATTTGGTCAAAATTTTTAAAAGTTAGGTTAGAAAAAAATTTTAGTTTTTTTTTTAAATTTCCAACTAAAATTATTTACCTGTAAAACTTATAAACCCCGTTATAATAATATACCAAAGTAAATAAGTACGATAAAATGTCATAATAACCCTAACGTTCTCCCAAAGCATTTGTAAAAGGTAAACGCCAACAGTCCAGCCTCCGATAACCACACCGTACATAAACGGTTTCTTAAAAATATTAAAATACATTTTAAAACAAACAAAAAATAAATACTTAATATTAAAAGTACCTTCGGAAATAATTTACTAATAAAATAAATCAAAATAAGAAAAGATGCGCAAACTCCGAAAGCAATCCCACATAAATAATAAAAAAACGAATTTTTACTCAGTTTCGAAGCGGAAATAAACAAAACAATCCCGAAAATCAAACTTAAAACCTTCCAATAGTCGATACGTATTAAATTTAAATGCACGGAATAATTTTCCTGGCTGTAAATCCCAACACAACTTTGATTAAAAGGATCTAAATTGAAATATTTGTTTTTCCACGAAAATAAATTTAAACTCCAACTCGATCGGTGCTCGTTATACTCTTCTTCGACTTCCTCAGGGGTACCACCTTCATAATACATAAAATTATCCGATTTATGTTTAAATTGCATCTAAAAAAAGGTTTCGTATAAATCGGAGATTAATTTAACTAAAAATTTTATATTACGGTGACACTTTGCCAAATATTTATAATATATTTTGGTCGTCCTTCATAGCAAAAGATACAAAACTCCCTTATTTTACCATCTACACTCACTGAATGAGAAGGAGTTAGATAATAAGCTAAAAAAATTAATTTTTTTTAAACATAACCTCAATTTTTTTTATTTACATAACCTAAAAATCTTTTAGGTTAAAAAATTTACTTACTGATGGGGGAAGATGAAACGTTTAATATGAAAGCGAATGCTGAGATTACCAAAAATGTTTTCGTGTGCATGTTTATAAAGTAATAAATTAAAAAATTATAAAATCAAAGCCATAAATTTAGATCTTTAACCGTCGTATGGTACCATCCTTAAAAAAATAAAAATCCCTAAATTGCTTTTAATTTTTAACTTTGACATTTATTTATTTATTTTTTATTTAATTCTAAAACAATTCAATTTAATCCCAATTAATAAATATAAGATTAATAAATAAATTTTTAAATAAAATTACATTTTTATAAGAATTAATCGAAATCAAATTGTACATTTTTTATAAGCGCTATCTCTTGAAGAAACATTAAACCAGAATCGTTGCCATTTTGACGTTATTTATGGCGGGAAATAAGAAAATCCTAACCTAAAAAAAACTCAACTTTATTTTTAAACTAACTTTTAATTATTTAAAAAAAACTAATTTATCTCATTAAAAAATATTTTTAAAAAGACAATAATTTTTTATTTTAAAATGATTTAGTTGCTTTAAACTAATTTTTAAGTAAACCACGTGATTTTTCTTTCTTATTTTTCTTATTCTTAACATGAAAACTTTTAATTCTTTTTTCCATCTGATGTAACTCACTAAGCCGGTTTTTTTAATGCTTTCCATCCTTTATCGACGACCTTTTAACCTCCCATCTTCTCTCTCCTTAATAAATACGACCTTATCAAGTGCTTTATTTCATTCGTCTTTAGAAAGTGGTAATCATCACATCATGTCTACTGGAGGCAATTTAGGTAGTTTATTTCTTAATTTATTATTTTATCTATTAATAGTAAATCTCTCAAGAACATTTTAATTACTTTTGGGGAGTTTTTAACTAGTTATTTCTTTTATATCTAGCTTTGTTATCGGTTTCTGATAAAACCGGCTTGGTACCTCTCGGAAAAGCTTTAAATGAGCTTGGATTCACCTTGGTGGGTAGTGGAGGAACTGCTAAAAGTTTGAGGGATGCCGGACTTCCTGTTAAGGATGTTTCTGAGATTTCCGGAGCACCAGAAATTTTAGGCGGAAGGGTTAAAACTTTACATCCTACCGTTCATGGTGGAATCTTAGCAAGGTGATTTATTAAATTAAGGAATTGAAGGCTAAAATATTCTATTTTGTAATAAAAAAGTTAATTTTTTCCTAATTATTACCCAAAAAATTAAAAAAAATCTTAAAGGTGACTAAAATTTTTTTAGGTTAAAAATTTTTTATCAACTTTGAAAATTTTTTTAATTTTTTTGACAACAGTTGGAATAAAACGGTCTTTTTTAATTAAAACTAGAATGTTTTAGGTTTCATTTAGAAAAAAAATCAGGTCAAAATCTTTAAAAATGAATTTTTAATGAATTTTTAAAGTTGATCGATTTTTTAAAAGTTAGGTTAAAAGTGTAAAAAATTTTTATCAACTTTGAAAATTTTTTTAAATTTTTTAATAAAAATTAGGAAAAATTTGATTAGTTAAATAGAAACTAGACATTTTAATTTACATTTTCCCAAAATTATTTTCAAAAATTTTCATAAATAAATTTTAGAGGATTTTTTAAACTTGGTTAAAAATTTGTTTTAGGTTAAAAAACATCAATCTTTGAAAATTTTTTTAAATTTTTTAATAAAAATTAGGAAAAATTTGATTAGTTAAATAGAAACTAGACATTTTAATTTACATTTTCCCAAAATTATTTTTAAAAATTTTCATAAATAAATTTTAGGGGATTTTTTAAACTTGGTTAAAATTTTTTTAGGTTATAAAACATAAATCTCTTTGAAAATTTTTTTAAATTTTTTTAAAAAATTTAGGAAAAATTTGATTAGTTAAATAGAAACTAGACATTTTAATTTACATTTTCCCACAATTATTTTTAAAGATTTTCATAAATAAATTTTAGACGATTTTTTAAACTTGGTTAAAAATGTGTTAATTTAGGTTAAAAAACATGAATGTCTTTGAAAATTTTTTTAAATTTTTTAATAAAAATTAGGAAAAATTTGAATAGTTAACTAGAAACTAGACATTTTAATTTACATTTTGCTAAAATTATTTTTAAAAATTTTTATAAATAAATTTTAGGGGATTTTTTAAACTTGGTTAAAAATTTGTTAGGTTATAAAACATGAATGTCTTTGAAAATTTTTTTAAATTTTTTAATAAAAATTAGGAAAAATTTGATTAGTTAAATAGAAACTAGACATATTAATTTACATTTTCCCAAAATTATTTTTAAAAATTTTCATAAATAGATTTTAGACGATTTTTTAAACTTGGTTAAAAATTTGTTAGGTTATAAAACATAAATCTCTTTGAAAATTTTTTAAAATTTTTTTAAAAAATTTAGGAAAAATTTGATTAGTTAAATAGAAACTAGACATTTTAATTTACATTTTCCCAAACTTATTTTTAAAAATTTTCATAAATAAATTTTAGGGGATTTTTTAAACTTGGTTAAAAATTTGTTAGGTTATAAAACATGAATGTCTTTGAAAATTTTTTTAAATTTTTTAATAAAAATTGGGAAAAATTTGATTAGTTAAATAGAAACTAGACATTTTAATTTACATTTTCCTAAAATTATTTTTAAAAATTTTCATAAATAAATTTTAGAGGATTTTTTAAAGTTGGTTAAAAATTTGTTAGGTTATAAAACATGAATGTCTTTGAAAATTTTTTTAAATTTTTTAATAAAAATTGGGAAAAATTTTATTAGTTAAATAGAAACTAGACATTTTAATTTACATTTTCCTAAAGTTATTTTTAAAAATTTTCATAAATAAATTTTAGGGGATTTTTTAAACTTGGTGAAAAATTTTTTTAGGTTAAAAAACATGAATGTCTTTAAAAATTTTTTTAAATTTTTTAATAAAAATTAGGAAGAATTTGATTAGTTGAATAGAAACTAGACATTTTAATTTACATTTTCCCAAAATTATTTTTAAAAATTTTCATAAATAAATTTTAGATGATTTTTTAAACTTGGTTAAAAATTTGTTTTAGGTTAAAAAACATCAATCTTTGAAAATTTTTTTAAATTTTTTAATAAAAATTAGGAAAAATTTGATTAGTTAAATAGAAACTAGACATTTTAATTTACATTTTCCCAAAATTATTTTTAAAAATTTTCATAAATAAATTTTAGGGGATTTTTTAAACTTGGTTAAAAATTTGTTAGGTTATAAAACATGAATGCCTTTGAAAATTTTTTTAAATTTTTTAATAAAAATTAGGAAAAATTTGATTAGTTAAATAGAAACTAGACATTTTAATTTACATTTTCCCAAAATTATTTTTAAAAATTTTCATAAATAAATTTTAGGGGACTTTTTAAACTTGGTTAAAAATTTATTAGGTTAAAAAACATGAATGTCTTTGAAAATTTTTTTAAATTTTTTAATAAAAATTAGGAAAAATTTGATTAGTTAAATAGAAACTAGACATTTTAATTTACATTTTCCCAAAATTATTTTTAAAAATTTTCATAAATAAATTTTAGGGGATTTTTTAAACTTGGTTAAAAATTTGTTAGGTTATAAAACATGAATGCCTTTGAAAATTTTTTTAAATTTTTTAATAAAAATTAGGAAAAATTTGATTAGTTAAATAGAAACTAGACATTTTAATTTACATTTTCCCAAAATTATTTTTAAAAATTTTCATAAATAAATTTTAGGGGATTTTTTAAACTTGATTAAAAATTTGTTTTAGGTTAAAAAACATGAATGTCTTTGAAAATTTTTTTAAATTTTTTGATAAAAAATAAGAAAAAATTTGATTAGTTAAGTAGAAACTAAACATTTTAATTTACATTTTCCCAAAATTATTTTTAAAAATTTTCATAAATAAATTTTAGACGATTTTTTAAACTTGGTTAAAAATTTGTTTTAGGTTAAAAAACATGAATGTTTTTGAAATTTTTTTAAAATTTTTTAATAAAAATTAGGAAAAATTTGATTAGTTAAATAGAAACTAGACATTTTAATTTACATTTTCCCAAAATTATTTTTAAAAATTTTCATAAATAAATTTTAGACGATTTTTTAAACTTTGTTAAAAATTTGTTAGGTTATAAAACATGAATGTCTTTGAAAATTTTTTTAAATTTTTTCATAAAAATTAGAAAAAATTTGATCAGTTAAATAGAAACTAGACATTTTAATTTACATTTTCCCCAAATTATTTTTAAAAATTTTCATAAATAAATTTTAGAGGATTTTTTAAACTTGGTTAAAAATTTATTAGGTTAAAAAACATGAATGTCTTTGAAAATTTTTTTAAATTTTTTAATAAAAATTAGTAAAAATTTGATTAGTTAAATAGAAACTAGACATTTTAATTTACATTTTCCCAAAATTATTTTTAAAAATCTTCATAAATAAATTTTAGGGGATTTTTTAAACTTGGTTAAAAATTTTTTAGGTTATAAAACATGAATGTCTTTGAAATTTTTTTAAAATTTTTTAATAAAAATTAGGAAAAATTTGATTAGTTAAATAGAAACTAGACATTTTAATTTACATTTTCCCAAAATTATTTTTAAAAATTTTCATAAATAAATTTTAGGGGATTTTTTAAACTTGGTGAAAAATTTTTTTAGGTTAAAAAACATGAATGTCTTTGAAAATTTTTTTAAATTTTTTAATAAAAATTAGCAAAAATTTGATTAGTTAAATAGAAACTAGACATTTTAATTTACATTTTCCCAAAATTATTTTTAAAAATTTTCATAAATAAATTTTAGGGGATTTTTTAAACTTGGTTAAAAATTTGTTTTAGGTTAAAAAACATGAATGTTTTTGAAAATTTTTTTAAATTTTTTGGTACAAATTAGAATAAAACAGTCTTTTTTAATTAAAATTAGAATGATTTAAGTTTCATTTAGAAAAAAAATCAAATCAAAATGGTTAAAAATGAATTTTTGATGAATTTTTAAAAATTGTAATTTTTTAAAATTAGGTTTGAAATGTAATTTTTTTTTTTTTTTTCATAAAGGTAATTAAAATTAATTATTTAATTTTTTTTTAGATTAATTCCATCCGATCAACAAGATCTAAAAACCCAAAAAATCGACATGATTCGAATCGTAGTCTGCAATTTATACCCCTTCGTACAAACCGTTTCAAAACCAGACGTTCAAATATCCGATGCTGTCGAAAACATTGATATCGGGGGTGTAACTTTATTAAGAGCAGCTGCAAAGAACCACGATCGTGTAACAGTGTTATGCGACCCCAAAGACTACAACAAAGTTATCGAAGAAATCCAATCTTCACTGGAAAAAGACACCAAAAAATCCACAAGGGAAAAATTAGCTTTAAAAGCTTTTACTCATACATCCGAATATGATTTAGCCATTTCCGATTACTTTAGGAAGCAATTTTCTGCCGGAGAGTCTCAATTAACCCTTCGTTATGGAATGAACCCTCATCAAAAACCCGCTCAAATTTATACAACCTTAGAAAAACTCCCATTGACGGTTGTTAATGGCTCCCCCGGGTTTATTAACTTATGCGATGCTTTGAACGGATGGCAACTTGTTAAGGAGTTAAAAACCGCTTTGAAATTACCGGCTGCTACAAGTTTTAAACATGTTTCACCTGCCGGGGCTGCTGTAGCCGTTCCTTTAAGCGGAGATGAGGTAAGAATTAGTTTTTGAGGAATAAATTTAATTTAAAAAACTTAACAATTAACCTAACTTTTTTTGAAAATGTTCAAATTTAAAAAAATCGTGGAGACTTTATTTTTTAAAACTAAGAAATAAAAATTGTATTAATTGAAAGCTAAAATATTCTATTTTGTAATAAAAAAGTCAATTTTCTTCCAATTGTTGTCTAAAAAATTAAAAAAAAAATTCTTAAAGGTGATTAAAAATTTTTTTAACCTAACTTTTAAAAATTATCAAATTTAAAAAAAATCGTGGAGACTTTATTTTTTTGAATTAAGAAATGACACTTGTATTAATTGAAAACTAAAATATTCTATTTTGTAATAAAAAAGTCAATTTTCTTCCAATTATTATCTAAAAAATTAAAAAAATTCTTAAAGGTGATTAAAAATTTTTTTAACCTCACTTTTAAAAATTATCAAATTTAAAAAAATCGTGGAGACTTTATTTTTTTAAATTAAGAAATGGAATTTGTATTAATTGAAAGTTAAAATGTTCTATTTTGTAATAAAAAAGTCAATTTTCTTCCAATTGTTATCTAAAAAATTAAAAAAATTTTTAAAGGTGATTAAAAATTTTTTTAACCTAACTTTTAAAAATTAACAAATTTAAAAAAATCGTGGAGACTTTATTTTTTTAAATTAAGAAATGGAATTTGTATTAATTGAAAGCTAAAATATTCTATTTTGTAATAAAAAAGTCAATTTTCTTCTAAATATTACCCAAAAAATTAAAAAAATTCATAAAGATGACTAAAATTTTTGATGGTTAACTTAAAAGAGAAAAAAATTAAAATGGAAAATTACTATTGATTGCAAAACGCGTTAATTGTTTTTTAAATTCTTGCTGTGCTTATCTTGTTTGTTCTTTTACGAAGTGATAATAATATTGCATTTCGAAAACATGTTACCAATACGTAAGTAATATTGGTTATCTGTTTATTTTTAGCTGTTAATGGGAATAACAAATTTTTGATATTATTTTAATTTTATTCATTGATTAACAGTAAAAAGAGAAATTAATGATTATATTTATTTATAAATTATGATTTATGTATTAATCAAATTTATTTTTTTTTTTAATCAATGTTTTGGCTAAATAAAAATCTTTAAATTTAAAAATGGTTAATCGCATCTTATTGATAGACAGTTTTTAAGATCTCTTGCAACTTAATTCTGATTAACAGACTTATTTTGTAACTCTCAATGATGTCGTTATGAATTGTGCGTCGTTTATGAACGATAATTTGTATTTTATAACTTCTAATGACATCGTTGTTCATCGACTTTCAGATTTGGTCGTTTTGTGAAGAAAATAGTAGTTTTTTTTATGTCGTTAGCGTAGCAAAATTGAATTGTAATATAAGTTGAATTGTAAACTAAGTTCAAAATTTGTAAAAGCATCCTTTGGTATTATCTCTTGTAAAATTTCATTTTTACAAGTTTTGCATTTGATATGCTAGCATTAAACATTAAGGCGGGTCTCATACTGAGGCAACCAGCAACAAGCAATGCGATATTGCTACTTCGTGACATTTACTTAGATAAAAAACGAATGTCTTTCATTGAAGCAACTTGATATCGTTCCGGTGGAGGGTCTCAAACTGAGACAACTAGCAACAAGCAATCACCAACACATGATATTGCTACTTGATGACATTTCACAGAATTAAATCATGTTTCTTACATTGGTGCAATATGCTATTGTTACTATAAAAAATATTGATGGTTGTGATAATATTTGTTGATGGTGATACTCTGTATTATTCAAAAGGACGTCTCACACTGAGGCAACCAGCAACAAGCAACCAACAACGAGCGATATTGCCACCTAATGCCATTTTACATAGGATTAAAGCAAAGATTGCTCGTTGTCTCGGTGTGCTACACTAAGTCTTACCTTGTCTAACTATTTGGTCCACGGATATACTACTCAATCAATATCCACTTCCTTGCCAAACCAAGGAATGATTTCACGCGAAGAACTTAAAGAGGTAAATCAAAGACTAATCCTAAACTACTTCCGAGATATTTTAACTTCCTAATGTTGATATGTCTTAAGAAGAAATGTCCAATAGACAATATTAATATTTTTACTGCTAATAATTATTAGAGTAATAATTATTTACCTAAGTGTTACCAATAACATTTCTGTAGGACTGATGTACTCCCTACAATTCGTGTCTTGTCTACAAATTATGGCTCAATTATGTTTAAAAGAGTTTGAAACAAACATGGCCTCATCTGATAATAACTTTTAAAGTGAATCAGATGAAACTAAAGTTCTTTAGCTCAATTATTTGCCCCATTATCAATTAATTTTGTGAATGCAGGATGAATCTAGTATATATTTTTTTTGGTTCTTAAATACCACTGCATAAGAATTGTATCATCAGAATCTTTGAATGACATTGTTATAAATACTGTAACTGTTTGAGAAAAAAGGAGAGAGAACAATATTGCATGTTGCTTCTTGCCTCAGCATGAGAAGCAAACAAAATGATATCGCGTGTTGCTTATTAATAGTTGCTAATTGTTAGTTGCTTATTGTCTCAGTGCGAGAGCTTCCTAAAGGAAGCCAGAAACGCACTGAACCTATTTAAAACGTTGGATAACATTTTTTGAAAACTATACAGATGTCTAATAAATTTTTCAGAAATGATTTTTTCTGTTAAACCATTTTTCTCAAGATGGTATAAAAATATTATTACCAACAATTTCTTATAGTATTAAATTGTTATGTTTAAAGATGCTACCAAAACTATTTCTAAATCAAATTCATAAAAAAAATCGGTAGTAATATATTACAATTTTTCCCAAAGCATACAGCTTCCAAAGATAATTCCTTCTTTTACTTGCGTCATTAATTTTCAAAGCTAACCAAAACGCAGACGTAAATTCCCCTCTGATGTTATGTTGCTAATTAAAAAGAACTAACATTCGATTAAACGTGACATTTTATATTACTATCCTATTTGAGAACATTAACTTAGACCGTTATAAATTTACAAATATGATTTCTACAAAAAGTCGTTTGTGACTGTAGGCGTTGGACGAACGACGTCGTTGAGTAACGATTATTACAAAATAAGTCTATTAGGCGAGTTTAAATTTGCTAGTCAACTCGTGTGAATTGAAAGCTTTAAAGCAAATTTAAATTTTTTTTGTTCACACATATTGATGATAGAATACTGTTGAATAGCATTCTGAAGTAGGTCGGTTTTTGACAAACGCCAAAATGGCATTAGTAATCGAGTGCAAATTTCAGAGTTTATTTTTTAAATGATCCACCCAATTTTTTACTTAAATAAATCTACACACATTTTTGAAATACTATCACTATACCTATCGGAATTTACAACATTTTTAGATTTAGTAAGTTATATTAAGACGTTTATTTAAAATATAAACGTCTTAATATAACTTAAAAAATAAACGTCAAGTCAACGTCACTTGAATTTACAAAAACCCAATTTAAATCCAAAAACCACCTAAAATTTAAAGAATAAATTAGTTATTAAAATTTCTTTTTTCACCAACACAAATGTGAATATTAATGTTGCGCAATAAGAATCAACTGAAAAAGAAAAAAAGACAGATTCGAGAGGAAGAAAAGAAAACGTACTCGTCTACGTCAGAAATAGATGAGGAGAGAGAATCTCTCTTCACTGACCGAGAACTAGATGATAACTTACAACACATAGAGGAAGATGATGCATCTTCCGATACGACGGTATCAGATATGGAGGTAACTCAAGTAGAAGTCACCAAATCTAATGCACCCCTGCACACATCACCAAAAAAAGAATATCTCGACAAACTTAAGAGAGACGAAGAACTTGAAATTAAAAAATGCCTCGAAATAATCTCTAAGATGAAACTGGCAACTAATAGACAAAAAAACATCTCAAATGATATAAAAAAAGGTATTTCTGAGCTTGAAGAATCACTAGAAGTAATTGCTTTCTGCAAGTTATGTCAAGAGAAAGTTGAAAAACAGATAGAAATAAGAACAGAGGAAAAAAGAAAGAAAATTGAGGTAGCGGATAAAGCAATCCAACCGTCTCCAAAAGAGTTCATAAACAAAAAGCAAGCTGCGACTAGCCCTACAGACTATCTAAAGAAAAAAAAGACATACGACAAGATAACAACAGAGACCCCAGTCACACCCGTCGGTCGGTCCACGCCGACAATAAGAGATGCAGACTGGATAAGTGTTGTGAGAAGGAAGAACAGAAGCGAAAAGAGAAGCGGCGAGAAAGAGGAACCCCTACCGCTACGCAACCAGACCGAACCAACACAAAAAACATCGGAAAATAACACAAATACGCAAGAAAAGCCTAAAACTAGAATACCGAAGAAACCAAACAGAAAAAACCCGGCACTACTGATAAAACCGACAGAAGGTAAAAGCTACGCCGATATTCTCCGCAAGATTCGCTGCGAAGCAAAACCAGAAGAAACGGAAACAACCATTAAGCTTATCCGACAAACTCGGAACGGTGATATCCTTCTCGAACTTGGGAAGAACCCCAAAAATAAAGAAAGCTTCGGAAAGAAGATACGTGATGTACTTGGAGGCGAAGCCCAAGTCACCAACTTAGAACCGAGGACTACTTTAGAAATGTTAGACCTAGACTGTGTTACTACAGAGAAAGAAGTAATAGCGGCTATTCGGACGAGACTTCCGGAATTGACTGACGACATAAAGATTAGACTCACTGAACCCAACAAACAGCAACTGAGGAAAGCTATTGTCCAAATAAATACCCGCGACGCTGATACTCTTTTGAACTTGTCCCACATTAAGATCGGATATATCTCGAGCAAAGTAAAGGAGAGGATTGAAGTAAAACGCTGTTTCAGATGTTTCGAATACGGCCATGGACAGGGCGAATGTAAGGGACCGGATAGGAAAAATCTTAAAATGTGCCTTAATTGCGGAGAAATCGGCCATCTTCGTGCCGAATGCAAGAACTCTCCAAAATGCTTCCTATGTGAAGGCAACGAAGAACGGAAGAACCATCCGGCTGGCTCAGGGCACTGCGAAACGTTTAAAAAGGCCCTAGACAAGGCAAAGAAAGCATTGAAGACGCGTTCAAGATAATGCAAGCCAATATCCATCGAAGCAAAACAGCAGACGCACTCCTTTGGCAGCTTCAAAATGAACACCAGTGCGATCTGTTGCTAATCAGCGAACAATACAAAAACCGAGACGAAGATGGCTGGTGGACGGACGGGCTCAACACGGCAGCTATCTGGATTAATAGAAGGTACAGGAACAAGATTCGATGCCAAGGAGCGCGGGCAGGGTTCGTCTGGGTGCAGCTACGAGACATCACCATTGTAAGCTGTTATTTCACGCCTAACGAATCTATAGCGGACTTTCAACGTAAACTGGATAATTTGGAAGACGAACTACGAGAGAAAGGTGGGAAAATAATACTAGCCGGAGACATGAATTCCAAGGGAGTGGAATGGGGAAGTGATAGAACCGACTCGAGAGGCCGAAGAATCCTAGAAATGGTGGCAAGATTAGGGCTCAGCGTGTTAAATCGTGGAAATACACCAACATTCCGGAGAGTTGGCTATGGCAAAACAATTCCCGATGTCTCTTTCGCATCCGAAGGGTTGGTTCACTCCATACAAGACTGGAAAGTCATAGAAGATTATACTGGAAGCGATCACCAATACATTACGTTTAGCATAACCCACGAACAACTTACGATCCAAATTCCCCAAGGAATAGGTTCACGCTGGGATATTTCAAGACTCGACGCAGCCCGCTTTCGAGAAGTGATTACTACCGAACGTGACGAAATACGCTCGACCCAGCATGTCGCAAAATTCCTGGTACCGGCAACCGTGGCCCTTATAGGGAAAGCATGTGATAACAGCATGCCGCCGAAAAAGCGGCCGCCATCTGGAAAAAGACCTGTTTATTGGTGGACATCAGAAATAGCTGAACTTCGAAGAAGATGTTTAGCATGTCGCAGGCGCGTTGCGAGGACAAGGAGACGAGACCCACAGGATGTACAACAAGAAACCAACGAACTGAAAATCGCTAAGAAAGAACTCAAAAAGGCTATTAGAAACAGTAAAAAGAAAAAATGGGATGAGCTTCGCGAAGATGTAAACCGTGACCCGTGGGGCATGGGCTACAAATTAGTCATGAAGAAATTGGGACTAACATCCTCCCCAACGGAATTGAAACCTGAAGAGATGAAAAACATAGTGGACACCTTGTTCCCCGAAAGACCCGTAATCAATGGAATTACAACACCTGCTGATGCTGACCCTCCGCTTTTTACACTGAACGAGCTAATTATCGCCGCTAAATCCATGAAGAACCGGAAAGCTCCTGGACCGGACGGAATACCAACAGAAGCTCTTAAAATAATGGTAAATGTTGCGCCCGATCTGTTATTGGACATGTATAACGCCTGTATGAGAGATGGATGCTTCCACAGCTCCTGGAAAGAACAGAGATTAGTTCTTATTCCGAAGAAAAAAGGCGACCCCTTAACCCCATCATCATACAGACCGTTATGCATGTTGAATACTGCTGGAAAATTGTACGAAAAGTTACTACGAACTCGAATTGAAGAGGCCGTAGAGGGAGCTGGGGGCTTGTCAGAAAAACAGTATGGTTTCCGAAACGGAAAATCCGTGATTGACGCTGCTAGAGATGTATTGCACACTTTTCGACGAGCGCAACGCGTGAATCCATTCTCTCGACCGATGGTGGTTCTGATGACCCTGGATGTCCGAAATGCATTCAACACTGCACGTTGGGACGACATTCAACATGCACTAAGAGAGAGATTTCTTATACCAGCATACATAACGAGAATTATTGAAGACTATTTCAAGGACAGGATACTTACTTACAGCACGTCCAATGGGCAAGTAACTAGGAAAATGTCATGCGGAGTTGCTCAAGGCTCTGTCTTGGGGCCGACCCTATGGAATATCTTCTACGACACGGTCCTCCGAATTAACATGCCCGACGATTGCTTCTTGGTAGGCTACGCAGACGACCTGGCGGCTGTTATCCTAGCTAGGGATATACCTGAAACACAGAGGAAATTAAATGGAGTAATGCGACGCATACTTACCTGGATGCACGATCGGGGGTTAACTCTTGCCACGGAAAAAACTGAAATAGTACTCTTAACCCGAAAAAGAATACCGCTCGAGGTCCCATTTCGGATTCATGACGTGGAAGTAACATCTAGAAGAAATACAAAATATCTTGGTCTGACCATTGACAACAAAGTCTCCTTTACAGAACACATTAGGACAACCTGCGACAAAGCGGCTAGAGTTATTTCGAACCTATCAAGGATAATGGCAAACGTCGGGGGCCCAACCGCGAAAATACGACGATTACTGATGGAAGTGGCACATGCGATCCTCTTATATGGATGTGAGGTGTGGTCGGCAGATCTGACTGCCAATAAATGGAAAAGTCTACACAATATCCAGCGGAGAGGGATGCTACGAATCGCCAGTGCCTACAGAACAGTATCGGGACCGGCAGTACAGGTAGTAACAGGCACACTCCCGATAGACTTAATGGCCTCGCAAAGGAGAAGTATCTATGAAAACAGAACAAATAAGGATAAAGCGACTGCTAAGCGGGAAGCACGAGAACAGGCCTATCACACCTGGCAAACCAAGTGGGACGCTGAAATTAGAGGAAGGTGGACGGCGAGGTTAATACCAGATGTTAAAATTTGGAGTGATCGGCGTCACGGAGAGGTGGGTTACTACCTGACCCAGTTTCTCACTGGCCACGGATATTTTATGAAATATTTATACACGATAAAAAAAAAGATACTTCAACCTGTATTTTTGCGGACTCAGAAATCGACGACGCCGAACATACATTTTTTCATTGCATACACTGGAGACTAGAAAGAACACAATTGACTACCAAGGTGGGGGCTTTGACTCCGGACAATGTCGTGGCCAAGATGCTGAATGACCAAGAGACGTGGAACACGATAGTTAGCTTTGTCACTGGAATACTCAAGGCGAAGAAACGGGCTATGGATACATTGTTACCATGAACCTCCATAAGTCTGACAGACGCATATAAGCCGTGAAACATTGGAGAGAGATGATGAGAGACATGAATACCCCGACTTTGATTCCTTGAAGTTATACCTTCTTGGTGGTTCCAAGGGAAGAAGACGGGGAACTTATCATGTATTATTTTTGTGTATTTGAACACGACGGTTCATACTTTTAAAAAATAATAAATAATAATAATAATAAGTTATATTAAGACAGGCTTTTAATTAACGCGTTTATGCTAATCGACCGAAAAACTAGAAACAAAGCCCAGATGACTCGCACTTTTACACTTGTTAGTACACGGAAGAAATCGCAATTAGGCTGAGTTAAATAGCAAATGTAAACTTTGCCTAAATTATAAACAATTATTTCAGTGGACTAAAGTTTTTATCTTTATTAATTTAAATTAATTTGTCTCTTGTGTTTAATGTTCAAGTGGACGATCTCTTAATGATTTTCTTTTTCAAGGCTGATAAAATTTTCGTGCATTAATGAGTTAAGAAATGTCAAATTCTTCGATCTTTGAGAGATTCATAGTCTTAATTTTATTAACATTTTAACCCCGAAGCTTTTAGACCTTGACTTTACGTACAAACCTACATATTTTTATAAATATAAAAATATGAATAATAATACAGTGAACGCTCTATATAAGCAACTCATTTGAACCAATTTCAATAAAAAAGTTTCTTATTGGGAAAAGTTGCTTATAGGGAAAAAAGGAGTATAAAAATGCAAACTGTTTGGAAAATATTTTTAGTTAATTCTTTTATTAACTAAACAGAGTAGAATAACGTTAGTTTTATTGGGCAAGCTTTTATAGACGAAACCAGTTTCCTCGCAATTATGTATTTGTTCAGGCAAAAAGTCATTTTCAGCAATATAATTTATAAATTAGCTAGCTAGAATTAGCTACCTCCAGATTACAAAATTCGGTTACCGTAAGGTTTTTCAAATTTTACTTGCTAACATCACCTGCTGCAAATGATTCAAGTTCATTATTTAATCTATTTGCTTCGAGTGCTTTTAATTTTATCATTTATTTCGAGCTAAGTCATTTAACACGTTGAGTGCCACGCGGTTTTATAACGTCTTCCACTGTCAGTCACTGATGTTGGTCACGAAAAGTTGTGTCAGTCGCTGATGACTGACGCTGCCTGAACGGAAAGCTCAGTGTCAGTCATCGATGACTGATATGGCACTCAACGTGTTAATTGTCGCCGTTCCTAGAACCAAAAAAAGACTGTATCGTCGATTTCACTATATTTTAATATTTCATCCGTTTAATCTTACTCTGATATGCATACATTTTGGACGTATATTCTTCTAAATTTTCTTTTACTCTACTTATTGTAGATTTAGCAACTTCATATTTGTTAGAACTGTCCTTTGTTTTAATAGAAATTCACTTCAATATCGGCAGCACAAAACTCAAACATATTCTAATAACAGAATTTTTTAGAAGTTGAGATTATGTTGTCGTGAACAGCTGATTTTACTTCTAAATTGGCCTAAACTTAAGTTAAATATTTCGCTTTAAAAAATAAGTTGCTTATATAGATCAGTTCAATCAAGAAAAGTTGCTTGTATAGAGATTGCTTATAAAGAATGTTGCTTATAGAGAGGTTGCTTATATAGAACGTTCACTGTATATTGTTCACATCATTTTGTTCATGTATAAAATATCTCAAAATGATTTATTAAGAAAAAGTCCGAAACGTTTTGGATCGTTTCTACGAACAAAATAAGTTACACAATTTTAATTTTATTAACAAATTTTATGTTTTGAATCAATATCGCAACTAATACTTTCTTTTATTGGTTACTTTTTTATTAAACAGAAAAAGATAAGAAATTACAAAACCGAAAATGTGATATTCTTAGTTCCTTGAATTTTTTTCGAAAATATAACAGCTTCGAAGATAAAAGATAAGAATGGAAATTTTACAGCTTGCAATGTATACTAATAATAAGAAAAATTGATAGGATTTTATGATTAATATAGCTTTGATGTTTTCGTTATCTTGATTTTTATTACGTATTATATTTACCTTTCTTCTTAATCTTGTAAGATTAAGTTGTTTATACATTTTATTAGTTGCGTAAAAATTAATAATTTAGCGGTTATAATTATGTATATTTGTGTGCCTTATTGTTGGAAACTTGGTAAATAAATAAGCCAGAGAATGTTTATTCCTGAGTAGTTCATTGATAACTCTTTCTTAATGACTCATCCTAAATATTTTGGTGGCTTACCCTTAACTATCTTTTTGAGGTAAATTTCTGTCCCAAATTACAATCGTTTTAGTATTAAAACGATTGTAATTATTACCTCCCAAAAATATCGAAAGTAGTTAACGGTTAAACATTCTTATCTAAATCGATAAATTATCAAAAAAAACTGAAAAAAAGCTAATAAGATACTCGGTCAATTTGTAAATTTGAACATATTTTGTATTAGTATTAAGATAAAAAATGGATAGGGCTGCCATAAACGTTTAGAAACAGTAAAAGGACGAGTTCAAATTTAAAACATGGACAATGGAAATTTAAATTAATCAATCACGCTAAGCGTTCATTCATAAATGTTAAAAACCATCAAGATTTCGATTTGTTAATCAATTTATGTAAATTTTATTAAACAGAGTGAATAGAAAGGAATGGTTCGATCTCCATGAATGTATTTCATTTATAAAAAACTAGACCAAAACAACTAAAATAAAACTTTATCCGAGATTCGATCAAGTTCTATTTTAGCCCCACATAACTCGAATTCCAACCCAAGTAAGGAATTTGTTCCCAATAAAACAATATAGCTTGGTCAATTACAAGCATTATTCGTCATAAACAATGCTTCAAATTCCTAACACTGACTGAGGAATTTTCAAATTATTTATTTACAATCTTTTAATTGCTATAACATATAAGTAAATAAACATAAATTATTCACATTTGAGTGTTTTTTAAGTTAGTTTCATATGCAACATATAGTCCTAAAATTTGGCCTTTCTTCCAAATCACCTGTAGAATTAATACCGTACGAGTAACTTAACCTAACTTAAAAAAAAATTGGTAATATTTAAAAAATCGTAGCGACTTTATTTTTTCAGATTAAGAAATGAAAGTTGTAAGAATTGGAAGCTAAAATATTCTATTTTATAATAAAAAAGTCAATTTTGTTCTAATTATTACCCAAAAAATTAAAAAAATTCATAAAGGTGACTAAAAATTTTTGACAGTTAACATAACTTTTTTAAAAATTTGGATTAATTTTAAAAAATCGTGGAGACTTTATTTTTTGAGATTAAGAAACGATTTATATACCAAATTAAAGATAAAATTGTCTAGTTTAAAGAAATTTATAAAAATTTATACCTTTATTTGAATTTTTTTTTAGGAAAAAATTAAATTGTTAATCTCTACATTCCAACTTAACTTAAAAACGTTAAAAATGGCAAATTTAAAAAAATCGTGGAGACTTTATTTTTTGAGATTAAGAAACGATTTATATACCAAATTAAAGTTAAAATTGTCTAGTTTAAAGAAATTTATAAAAATTTATAGGTTTATTTGAAAATTTTTTTAGAAAAAAAATTAAATTTAAACCTCTACATTCCAACTTAACCTAAAAACGTTAAAAATAGCAAATTTAAAAAAATCGTGGAGACTTTATTTTTTGAGATTAAGAAATGATTTATATACCAAATTAAAGTTAAAATTGTCTAGTTTAAAGAAATTGATAAAAATTTATAGGTTTATTTGAAAATTTTTTTATGTAGAAAAAAATTAAATTGTTAACCTCTATGTTGAGATTTAACCTAAAAACGTCAAAAATTGCAAATTTAAAAAAATCGTGGAGACTTTATTTTTTGAGATTAAGAAACGATTTATATACCAACTTAAATTTAAAATTATCTAGTTTAAAGAAATTTATAAAAAATTATAGGTTTATTTGAAAATTTTTTTATGTAGGAAAAAATTAAATTGTTAACCTCTATGTTGAGATTTAACCTAAAAACGTCAAAAATGGCAAATTTAAAAAAATCGTGGAGACTTTATTTTTTGAGATTAAGAAATGGTTTATGCACCAAATTAAAGTTAAAATTGTCTAGTTTAAAGAAATTTATAAAAATTTATAGGTTTATTTGAAAATTTTTTTAGAAAAAAAATTAAATTTAAACCTCTACATTCCAACTTAACCTAAAAACGTCAAAAATAGTAAATTTAAAAAAATCGTGGAGACTTTATTTTTTGAGATTAAGAAACGATTTATATACCAAATTAAAGTTAAAATTGTTTATTTTAAAGAAATTTATAAAAATATATAAGTTTATTTGAAAATTTTTTTAGAAAAAAAATTAAATTTAAACCTCTACATTCCAACTTAACCTAAAAACGTCAAAAATGGTAAATTTAAAAAAATCGTGGAGACTTTATTTTTTGAGATTAAGAAACGATTTGTATACCAAATTAAAGTTAAAATTGTCTAGTTTAAAGAAATTTATAAAAAATTATAGGTTTATTTGAAAATTTTTTTAGAAAAAAAATTAAATTGAAACCTCTACATTCCAACTTAACCTAAAAACGTCAAAAATGGCAAATTTAAAAAAATCAAAGTGGACAACCATTCTAATTTAATGTTTCTTTAAAAGATGGTGCTTAAAAAATTTACAATTTGATTTCGATTAATTTTTATAAGAAATGTAATTTTATTTGAAAATTTGTTTATTAATCTTATATTTATTAATTGGGATTAAATTGAATTGTTTTAGAATTAAATAAAAAATAAATAAATAAATGTCAAAGTTAAAAATTAAAAGCAATTTAGGGATTTTTATTTTTTTAAGGATGGCACCATACGACGGTTAAAGATCTAAATTTATGGCTTTGATTTTATAATTTTTGAATTTATTAATTTATAAACATGCACACGAAAACATTTTTGGTAATCTTAACATTCGCTTTCATATTAAACGTTTCATCTTCCCCCATCAGTAAGTAAATTTTTTTAACCTAAAAGATTTTTAGGTTATGTAAACAAAAAAAAATGAGGTTATGTTTACAAAAAAATTAATTTTTTAGCTTATTATCTAACTCCTTCTCATTCAGTGAGTGTAGATGGTAAAATAAGGGAGTTTTGCATCTTTTGCTATGAAGGACGACCAAAATATATAATTAATATTTGGCAAAGTGTCACCGTAATATAAAATTTTTACTTAAATTAATGTCCGATTTATACGAAAACCTTTTTTTAGATGCAATTTAAACATAAATCGGATAATTTTATGTATTACGAAGGTGGTACACCGGAAGAAGTCGAGGAAGAATATAACGAGCACCGATCGAGTTGGATTTTAAATTTATTTTCGTGGAAAAACAAATATTTCAATTTAGATCCTTTTAATCAAAGTTGTGTTGGGATTTACAGCCAAGAAAATTATTCCGTACATTTAAATTTAATACGTATCGACTATTGGAAGGTTTTAAGTTTGATTTTCGGGATTGTTTTGTTTATTTCTGCTTCGAAATTGAGTAAAAATTCATTCTTTTATTATTTGTGCGGGATTGCGTTTTTTCTTATTTTGATTTATTTTATTAGTAAATTATTTCCGAAGGTACTTTTTAATATTAAGTGTTTATTTTTTTTTTGGTTGTTAAAATGTATTTTGGTGTTTTTTTAAGAAACCGTTTATGTATGGTGTGGTTATCGGAGGTTGGACTGTTGGCGTTTACCTTTTACAAATGCTTTGGGAGAACGTTAGGGTTGTTATGACATTTTATCGTACTTATTTACTTTGGTATATTATTATAACGGGGTTTATAAGTTTTACAGGTAAATAATTTTAGTGGAAAATTAAAAGAAAACTAAAATTTTTTATAACCTAACTTTTTAAAAAATTTTGATTAATTTTAAAAAATCATACCGAGTTTATTTTTTGAGATTAAGAAATGATTTATATACCAAATTAAAGCTAAAATTGTCTAGTTTAAAGAAAATTATAAAAATTTATAGGTTTATTTGAAAATTTTTTTAGAAAAAAAATTAATTGTAAACCTCTACATTCAGACTTAACCTAAAAACGTCAAAAATGGTAAACTTTAAAAAATCGTGGAGACTTTATTTTTTGAGATTAAGAAATGATTTATATACCAAATTAAAGTTAAAATTGTCTAGTTTAAAGAAATTTATAAAAATTCTTAAGTTTATTTGAAAATTTTTTTAGAAAAAAAATTAAATTTAGACCTCTACATTCCAACTTAACCTAAAAACGTCAAAAATAGCAAATTTAAAAAAATCGTGGAGACTTTATTTTTTAAGATTAAGAAATGATTTATATACCAAATTAAAGTTAAAATTGTCTAGTTTAAAGAAATTTATAAAAATTTATAGGTTTATTTGAAAATTTTTGTAGAAAAAAATTAAATTGTAAACCTCTACATTCCAACTTAACCTAAAACCGTCAAAAAATGGCAAATTTTAAAAAATCATGGAGACTTTATTTTTTGAGATTAAGAAATGGTTTATCAATGAATATCGACTAAAATTTTATAAAATTTCACATAAAATTATCTAAAATCACAGTATTTCGCCAAATTTCGTCTAAAATTCAAAAATTTTATTAAAAAATAGCTTCAATTGAAATAAAATAGTAAAATTTCGTCCAGAATTTCATATAAAATCGTCTAAAATTACAAAATTTCAATTAATTTCGTCTAAAATTTTATCAAATTTCACATAAAATCGTTTAAAATTACAAAATTTCATTGAATTTCGTCTAAAATTACAAAATTTCACCAAATTTCATCTAGAATTCATAAATTTTATTAAAAATTAACTTAAATTGAAATAAAATTGTAAAATTTTGTCCAAAATTTCATATAAAATCGTCTAAAATTGCAAAATTTCGACAAATTTAATCTAAAATTCACAAATTTTATCAAAAATTAACTTAAATTGAAATCAAATAGTAAAATTTCGTTCAAAATTTCTTATAAAATCGTTTAAAATTGGAAAATTTCAATGAATTTCGTCTAAAATTGCAAAATTTCAATGAATATCGTCTAAAATTTCATCAAATTTTACATAAAATTGTTTAAAATTACAAAATTTCATTGAATTTCGTTTAAAGTTACAAAATTTCAATGAATTTCGTCTAAAATGTTATCAAATTTAAGATAAAATTGTCTAAAATTACAAAATTTCAATGAATTTCGTCTAGAATTTTATCAAATTTCACATAAAATTGTCTAAAGTTGCAAAATTTCGCCAAATTTAATCTATAATTACCAAATTTCATTAAAGAAAAAACTTCGCTTAGTATAAAAGTGTAAAATTTCGCTTAAAATTGCAAAATTTCGTTTAAAATTATAAAAATTTCATCTAAAACTATAAAATTTCGTCCAAAATTTCACCAAATTTCGTTTAAAATTATCAAAAATCATTCAGTTACTTGAAATTTCTTCTAAAATCATAAAATTTCGTCTAAAATGTCATCAAATTTCTAATAAAAATCGTATAAAATTACAAAATATCATCAAATTTTAATAAAAAAGAAATAATTTAATTCATCTTTAAAAAGAATCCTTAAAGTTCATCTAAAATCCTCGAATTAGTCTAAAATTTCACTCAATTTCTTTAAAAATTATCTAAAAATACAAAATGTCATCAATTTTTTTTTTAGTTCTAAAATTTTCCAATTTCATTAAAAACTTAATTTACCTTAATACAAATCTTCAAAATTAAAATAAAATTAAATTCATTTTTATTTGAAAGATAGGCAACCGAATGTACATCTAATATTTTTCATTTTTAGTGTGTACATTTGGTTGCCTAAATCAAATTTTGGAAAGTATTCGAAAAATTTATTTAGGACTAGTATACCAAATTAAAGTTAAAATTGTCTAGTTTAAAGAAATTTATAAAAATTTATAGGTTTATTTGAAAATTTTTTTATGTAGAAAAAAATTAAATTGTTAACCTCTATGTTGAGATTTAACCTAAAAACGTCAAAAATGGCAAATTTAAAAAAATCGTAGAGACTTTATTTTTTAAGATTAAGAAATGGTTTATATACCAAATTAAAGTTAAAATTGTCTAGTTTAAAAAGGTTTATAAAAATTTATATGTTTATTTGAATTTTTTTTTAGAAAAAAATTAAAATAATCTCTACATTCGATTTTAACCTAAAAACGTCAAAAATGGTAAATTTTAAAAAATCGTGGAGACTTTATTTTTTAATATTAAGAAACGATTTATATACCAAATTAAAGATAAAATAGTCTAGTTTAAAGAAATTTATAAAAACTTAGATGTTTATTTGAAAATTTTTTTAGAAAAAAATTAAATTGTAAACCTCTACATTCATACTTAACCTAAAAACGTCAAAAATAGCAAATTTAAAAAAATCGTGGAGACTTTATTTTTTGATATTAAAAAATGATTTATATACCAAATTAAAGTTAAAATTGTCTAGTTTAAAGAAATTTATAAAAATTTATGGGTTTATTTGAAAAATTTTTTAGAAAAAAATTAAATTGTAAACCTCTACATTCCAACTTAACCTAAAAACGTCAAAAATGGTAAATTTAAAAAAATCGTGGAGACTTTATTTTTTAAGATTAAGAAACGATTTATATACCAAATTAAAGCTAAAATTGTCTAGCTTAAAGAAATTTATAAAAATTTATAGGTTTATTTGAAAATTTTTTTATGTAGAAAAAAATTAAATTGTTAACCTCTACGTTGAGATTTAACCTAAAAACGTCAAAAATGGTAAATTTAAAAAAATCGTGGAGACTTTATTTTTTGAGATTAAGAAATGAAATTTGTAGGAATTGAAAGCTAAAATATTCTATTTTGTAATAAGAAAGTCAGTTTTGTTCTAATTATTACCCAAAAAATTAAAAAAATTCATAAAAGTGACTAAAAATTTTTGACGGTTAACCTAACTTTTTTAAAAATTTGGATCAACTTTAAAAAAACGTGGAGACTTTATTTTTTGAGATTAAGAAATGATTTATATACCAAATTAAAGCTAAAATTGTCTAGTTTAAAGAAATTTATAAAAATTTATATGTTTATTTAAAAATTTTTTTAGAAAAAAATTAAATTGTTTACCTCTACATTCCAACTTAACCTAAAAACGTCAAAAATGGCAAATTTAAAAAAATCGTGGAGACTTTATTTTTTGAAATTAAGAAACGATTTATATACCAAATTAAAGCTAAAATTGTCTAGTTTAAAGAAATTTATAAACATTTATAGGTTTATTTGAAAATTTTTTTATGTAGAAAAAAATTAAATTTAAACCTCTACATTCCAACTTAACCTCAAAACGTCAAAAAATGGCAAATTTAAAAAAGTCAAAGTGGACAACCATTCTAATTTAATGTTTCTTTAAAAGATGGTGCTTAAAAAATTTACAATTTGATTTCGATTAATTTTTATAAGAAATGTAATTTTATTTGAAAATTTGTTTATTAATCTTATATTTATTAATTGGGATTAAATTGAATTGTTTTAGAATTAAATAAAAAATAAATAAATAAATGTCAAAGTTAAAAATTAAAAGCAATTTAGGGATTTTTATTTTTTTAAGGATGGCACCATACGACGGTTAAAGATCTAAATTTATGGCTTTGATTTTATAATTTTTTAATTTATTAATTTATAAGCACACGAAAACATTTTTGGTAATCTCAGCATTCGCTTTCATATTAAACGTTTCATCTTCCCCCATCAGTAAGTAAATTTTTTTAACCTAAAAGATTTTTAGGTTATGTAAGCAAAAAAAATGAGGTTATGTTTACAAAAAAATTAATTTTTTAGCTTATTATCTAACTCCTTCTCATTCAGTGAGTGTAGATGGTAAAATAAGGGAGTTTTGCATCTTTTGCTATGAAGGACGACCAAAATATATAATTAATATTTGGCAAAGTGTCACCGTAATATAAAATTTTTACTTAAATTAATGTCCGATTTATACGAAAACCCTTTTTTAGATGCAATTTAAACATAAGTCAGATAAGTTTATGTATTACGAAGGTGGTACACCAGAAGAAGTCGAGGAAGAGTATAACGAGCACCGATCGAGTTGGAGTTTAAATTTATTTTCGTGGAAAAACAAATATTTCAATTTAGATCCTTTTAATCAAAGTTGTGTTGGGATTTACAGCCAAGAAAATTATTCCGTACATTTAAATTTAATACGTAACGACTATTGGAAGGTTTTAAGTTTGATTTTCGGGATTGTTTTGTTTATTTCTGCTTCGAAATTGAGTAAAAATTCATTCTTTTATTATTTGTGCGGGATTGCTTTCGGAGTTTGCGCGTCTTTTCTTATTTTGATTTATTTTATTAGTAAATTATTTCCGAAGGTACTTTTTAATATTAAGTGTTTATTTTTTTTTTTTGGTTGTTAAAATGTATTTTGGTGTTTTTTTAAGAAACCGTTTATGTATGGTGTGGTTATCGGAGGTTGGACTGTTGGCGTTTACCTTTTACAAATGCTTTGGGAGAACGTTAGGGTTATTATGACATTTTATCGTACTTATTTACTTTGGTATATTATTATAACGGGGTTTATAAGTTTTACAGGTAAATAATTTTAGTGGAAAATTAAAAGAAAACTAAAATTTTTTTATAACCTAACTTTTTAAAAAATTTTGATTAATTTTAAAAAATCATATCGAGTTTATTTTTTGAGATTAAGAAATGATTTATATACCAAATTAAAGCTAAAATTGTCTACTTTAAAGAAATTTATAAAAATTTATATGTTTATTTGAAAAATTTTTTAGAAAAAAATTAATTGTAAACCTCTACATTCAGACTTAACCTAAAAATGTCAAAAATGGTAAATTTAAAAAAATCGTGGAGACTTTATTTTTTAAGATTAAGAAATGATTTATATACCAAATTAAAGTTAAAATTGTCTAGTTTAAAAAGATTTAAAAAAATTTATAAGTTTATTTGAAAATTTTTTTATAAAAAAATTAAATTTAAACCTCTACATTCATACTTAACCTAAAAACATAAAAAATGGTAAATTTAAAAAAATCGTGGAGACTTTATTTTTTGAGATTAAGAAACGATTTATATACCAAATTAAAGATAAAATTATCTAGTTTAAAGAAATTTCTAAAAATTTATAGGTTTATTTGAAAATTTTTTTAGAAAAAAAATTAAATTTAAACCTCTACATTCCAACTTAACCTAAAAACGTCAAAAATGGCAAATTTTAGAAAATCGTGGAGACTTTATTTTTTAATATTAAGAAACGATTTATATACCAAATTAAAGCTAAAATTGTCTAGTTTAAAGAAATTTATAAAAATTTGTAGGTTTATTTGAAAATTTTTTTAGAAAAAAAATAAAATATTAATCTTTACATCCGGACTTAAAAACGTCAAAAATATCAAATTTAAAAAAATCGTACCAACTTTATTTTTTAAGATTAAGGAATGATTTATATACCAAATTAAAGATAAAATTGTCTAGTTTAAAGAAATTTATAAAAATTCATAGGTTTATTTGAAAATTTTTTTAGAAAAAAAATTAAATTTAAACCTCTAAATTCCAACTTAACCTAAAAACGTCAAAAATGGTAAATTTAAAAAAATCGTGGAGACTTTATTTTTTGAGATTAAGAAATGATTTATGCACCAAATTAAAGTTAAAATTATCTATTTTAAAGAAATTTATAAAAATTTATATGTTTATTTGAAAATTTTTGTAGAAAAAAATTAAATTGTAAACCTCTACATTCCAACTTAACCTAAAACCGTCAAAAAATGGCAAATTTTAAAAAATCATGGAGACTTTATTTTTTGAGATTAAGAAATGGTTTATCAATGAATATCGACTAAAATTTTATAAAATTTCACATAAAATTATCTAAAATCACAGTATTTCGCCAAATTTCGTCTAAAATTCAAAAATTTTATTAAAAAATAGCTTCAATTGAAATAAAATAGTAAAATTTCGTCCAGAATTTCATATAAAATCGTCTAAAATTACAAAATTTCAATTAATTTCGTCTAAAATTTTATCAAATTTCACATAAAATCGTTTAAAATTACAAAATTTCATTGAATTTCGTCTAAAATTACAAAATTTCACCAAATTTCATCTAGAATTCATAAATTTTATTAAAAATTAACTTAAATTGAAATAAAATTGTAAAATTTTGTCCAAAATTTCATATAAAATCGTTTAAAATTGGAAAATTTCAATAAATTTCGTCTAAAATTGCAAAATTTCAATGAATTTCGTCTAAAATTTCATCAAATTTTACATAAAATTGTTTAAAATTACAAAATTTCATTGAATTTCGTCTAAAATTACAAAATTTCACCAAATTTCATCTAAAATTCACAAATTTTATCAAAAATTAACTTAAATTGAAATCAAATAGTAAAATTTCGTTCAAAATTTCTTATAAAATCGTTTAAAATTGGAAAATTTCAATAAATTTCGTCTAAAATTGCAAAATTTCAATGAATTTCGTCTAAAATTTCATCAAATTTTACATAAAATTGTTTAAAATTACAAAATTTCATTGAATTTCGTTTAAAGTTACAAAATTTCAATGAATTTCGTCTAAAATTTTATCAAATTTCACATAAAATCGTTTAAAATTACAAAATTTCATTGAATTTCGTCTAAAATTACAAAATTTCACCAAATTTCATCTAAAATTCACAAATTTTATCAAAAATTAACTTAAATTGAAATCAAATAGTAAAATTTCGTTCAAAATTTCTTATAAAATCGTTTAAAATTGGAAAATTTCAATGAATTTCGTCTAAAATTGCAAAATTTCAATGAATTTCGTCTAAAATTTCATCAAATTTTACATAAAATTGTTTAAAATTACAAAATTTCATTGAATTTCGTTTAAAGTTACAAAATTTCAATGAATTTCGTCTAAAATGTTATCAAATTTAAGATAAAATTGTCTAAAATTACAAAATTTCAATGAATTTCGTCTAGAATTTTATAAAATTTCACATAAAATTATCTAAAATCACAGTATTTCGTCTAAAATTCAAAAATTTTATTAAAAAATAGCTTCAATTGAAATAAAATAGTAAAATTTCGTCCAGAATTTCATATAAAATCGTCTAAAGTTACAAAATTTCAATTAATTTCGTCTAAAATTTTATCAAATTTCACATAAAATCGTTTGAAATTACAAAATTTCATTGAATTTCGTCTAAAATTACAAAATTTCATCTAGGATTCATAAATTTTATTAAAAATTAACTTAAATTGAAATAAAATTGTAAAATTTTGTCCAAAATTTCATATAAAATCGTCTAAAATTGCAAAATTTCGACAAATTTAATCTAAAATTCACAAATTTTATCAAAAATTAACTTAAATTGAAATCAAATAGTAAAATTTCGTTCAAAATTTCTTATAAAATCGTTTAAAATTGGAAAATTTCAATGAATTTCGTCTAAAATTGCAAAATTTCAATGAATTTCGTCTAAAATTTCATCAAATTTTACATAAAATTGTTTAAAATTACAAAATTTCATTGAATTTCGTTTAAAGTTACAAAATTTCAATGAATTTCGTCTAAAATGTTATCAAATTTCACATAAAATTGTCTAAAGTTACAAAATTTCGCCAAATTTAATCTAAAATTACAAAATTTCAATGAATTTCGTCTAGAATTTTATCAAATTTCACATAAAATTGTCTAAAGTTACAAAATTTCGCCAAATTTAATCTATAATTACCAAATTTCATTAAAGAAAAAACTTCGCTTAGTATAAAAGTGTAAAATTTCGCTTAAAATTGCAAAATTTCGTTTAAAATTATAAAAATTTCATCTAAAACTATAAAATTTCGTCCAAAATTTCACCAAATTTCGTTTAAAATTATCAAAAATCATTCAGTTACTTGAAATTTCTTCTAAAATCAGAGAATTTCGTCTAAAATGTTATCAAATTTCTAATAAAAATCGTATAAAATTACAAGATATCATCAAATTTTAATAAAAAAGAAATAATTTAATTCATCTTTAAAAAGAATCCTTAAAGTTCATCTAAAATCCTCGAATTAGTCTAAAATTTCACTCAATTTCTTTAAAAATTATCTAAAAATACAAAATGTCATCAATTTTTTTTTTAGTTCTAAAATTTTCCAATTTCATTAAAAACTTAATTTACCTTAATACAAATCTTCAAAAATTAAATTAAAATTAAATTCATTTTTATTTGAAAGATAGGCAACCGAATGTACATCTAATATTTTTCATTTTTAGTGTGTACATTTGGTTGCCTAAATCAAATTTTGGAAAGTATTCGAAAAATTTATTTAGGACTAGTATACCAAATTAAAGTTAAAATTGTCCTGTTTAAAGAAATTTATAAAAATTTATAGGTTTATTTGAAAATTTTTTTATGTAGAAAAAAATTAAATTGTTAACCTCTATGTTGAGATTTAACCTAAAAACGTCAAAAATGGCAAATTTAAAAAAATCGTGGAGACTTTATTTTTTGAGATTAAGAAATGGTTTATGCACCAAATTAAAGTTAAAATTGTCTAGTTTAAGGAGATTTATAAAAAATTATAGGTTTATTTAAAAATTTTTTTAGAGAAAGAATTAAATTTAAACCTCTACATTCATACTTAACCTAAAAACGTCAAAAAATGGTAAATTTTAAAAAATCGTGGAGACTTTATTTTTTAAGATTAAGAAATGGTTTATGCACCAAATTAAAGTTAAAATTGTCTAGTTTAAGGAGATTTATAAAAAATTTATAGGTTTATTTGAAAATTTTTTTAGAAAAAAAATTAAATTTAAACCTCTACATTCCAACTTAACCTAAAAACGTCAAAAATGGTAAATTTTAAAAAATCGTGGAGACTTTATTTTTTGAAATTAAGAAACGATTTATATACCAAATTAAAGTTAAAATTATCTAGTTTAAAGAAATTTATAAAAATTTATAAGTTTATTTGAAAATTTTTTTAGAAAAAAAATTAAATTTAAACCTCTACATTCCAACTTAACCTCAAAACGTAAAAAATGGCAAATTTAAAAAAATCGTGGAGACTTTATTTTTTGAGATTAAGAAATGAAATTTGTAGGAATTGAAAGCTAAAATATTCTATTTTGTAATAAGAAAGTCAGTTTTGTTCTAATTATTACCCAAAAAATTAAAAAAATTCATAAAAGTGACTAAAAATTTTTGACGGTTAACCTAACTTTTTTAAAAATTTGGATCAACTTTAAAAAATCGTGGAGAGTTTATTTTTTGAGATTAAGAAACGATTTATATACCAAATTAAAGTTAAAATTGTCTAATTTAAAGAAATTTATAAAAAATTATATGTTTATTTGAAAATTTTTTAGAAAAAAAATTAAATTTAAACCTCTACATTCCAACTTAACCTAAAAACGTCAAAAATGATAAATTTAAAAAAATCGTGGAGACTTTATTTTTTGAGATTAAGAAACGATTTATATACCAAATTAAAGCTAAAATTGTCTAGTTTAAGGAGATTTATAAAAATTTATATGTTTATTTGAAATTTTTTTTTTCTTTTCCAGGCTAAAGTTTGCATGGTGGATGACTTAAAAGAACACCTAACACCTCTAGCAATCGCATATGCTAGAGCTCGAGGAGCGGATAGAATGTCTTCTTTTGGTGATTTTATAGCTTTATCAGACGTTTGCGATCATGCAACAGCTCGATTGATATCTCGCGAAGTCTCAGATGGAATTATAGCCCCCGGTTATGACCCCGAAGCCCTAACTTTATTAAAAAAGAAAAAGAATGGTGCATATTGCGTATTACAAATCGATCCAAATTACATCCCCGATCCGATTGAACGTAAAATTCTCTTCGGTTTAACGATGGAACAGCAAAGAAACAACGCCCTTATCGATAGAAGCTTATTTACAAACATCGTCACAAATAACAAGAATTTAACCGAAAACGCCGTTCGAGATTTAATCGTAGCTACGATTGCTTTAAAATACACCCAAAGTAATTCCGTTTGTTATGCGAAAAACGGCCAGGTTATCGGAATTGGAGCGGGACAGCAATCTAGGATACATTGTACCCGATTAGCAGGGGATAAAGCCGACAATTGGTGGTTGAGGCATCATCCTAAAGTGATGGGAATGAAGTTTAAAACTGGGGTGAAAAGAGCTGAAATTTCAAACGCAATCGATAATTATGTGAATGGAACTATTGGAAAAGACATGGATAAGGATATTTGGACGGCTATGTATGATGTTGTTCCATCTGAGTTAACGGAAGCTGATAAAATCGAATGGAGTAAGAAGTTAAATGGGGTTGCTTTGGGCTCGGATGCATTTTTCCCGTTTAGAGATAACGTCGATAGAGCTAATTTGGTATGTTTTTATAAATTTTCCATTTTTTTAAGATTTTTTTTTAAATAAAAAAAAAAAATTAAAAAAATTCTTAAAATTGGTAAAAATTTTTGATAAATAACTAACCTAACTTTTAAAAAATGTCGACCAACTTTAAAAAATCACCCAGACTTTATTTTTAAAGATTAAGAAATAATTTTTATATCAAATTAAACCAAAAAGATTCTATTTTAAACTGAAAAAGTCAGATTTACCCTAATTTTTTTCAAAAAATTTAAAAAAATTTTCAAAGTTGACAAAAATTTTTAAACCAATCTAACTTTTCAAGAATTTCGACCAACTTTAAAAAATCACCCAGACTTTATTTTTAAAGATTAAGAAATAATTTTTATACCAAATTAAACCTAAAAGATTCTATTTTACACTAAAAAAGTCAGATTTATCCCAATTTTTTTCAAAAAATTTAAAAAAATTTTTAAAGTTGGTAAAAATTTTTAAACCAACCTAACTTTTCAAGAATTTCGACCAACTTTAAAAAATCACCCAGATTTTATTTTTAAAGATTAAGAAATAATTTTTATATCAAATTAAACCGAAAAGATTCTATTTTAAACTAAAAAAGTCAGATTTATCCCAATTTTTTTTTAAAAAATTAAAAAAAATTTTCAAAGTTGACAAAAATTTTTGACAGGTAACTAACCTAACTTTTAAAAAATTTCGACCAACTTTAAAAAATCACCCAGACTTTATTTTTAAAGATTAAGAAATAATTTTTATATCAAATTAAACCGAAAAGATTCTATTTTAAACTAAAAAAGTCAGATTTATCCCAATTTTTTTCAAAAAATTTAAAAAAATTTTCAAAGTTGACAAAAATTTTTAAACCAACCTAACTTTTCAAGAATTTCGATCAACTTTAAAAAATCACCCAGACTTTATTTTTTATTTTTAAAGATTAAGAAATAATTTTTATATCAAATTAAACCGAAAAGATTCTATTTTAAACTAAAAAAGTCAGATTTGCTCTAATTTTTTTCAAAAAATTTAAAAAAATTTTCAAAGTTGACAAAAATTTTTAAACTAACCTAACTTTTCAAGAATTTCGACCAACTTTAAAAAATCACCCAGACTTTATTTTTAAAGATTAAGAAATAATTTTTATATCAAATTAAACCAAAAAGATTCTATTTTAAACTAAAAAAGTCAGATTTGCTCTAATTTTTTTCAAAAAATTTAAAAAAATTTTAAAGTTGACAAAAATTTTTACTCCAACCTAACTTTTCAAAAATTTCGACCAACTTTAAAAAATCACCCAGACTTTATTTTTAAAGATTAAGAAATAATTTTTATATCAAATTAAACCGAAAAGATTCTATTTTAAACTAAAAAAGTCAGGTTTGCTCTAATTTTTTTCAAAAAATTTAAAAAAATTTTCAAAGTTGACAAAAATTTTTGACAGGTAACTAACCTAACTTTTCAAAAATTTCGACCAACTTTAAAAAATCACCCAGACTTTATTTTTAAAGATTAAGAAATAATTTTTATATCAAATTAAACCGAAAAGATTCTATTTTAAACTAAAAAGGTCAGATTTACTATAATTTTTTTCAAAAAATTTAAAAAAATTTTCAAAGTTGGTAAACATTTTTGGGAGGTAACTAACCTAACTTTTCAAGAATTTTGACCAACTTTAAAAAATCACCCAGACTTTATTTTTAAAGATTAAGAAATAATTTTTATATCAAATTAAACCGAAAAGATTCTATTTTAAACTAAAACAGTCAGATTTATCCCAATTTTTTTCAAAAAATTTAAAAAAATTTTCAAATTTGACAAAAATTTTTGAGAGGTAACTAACCTAACTTTTTAAAAATTTCGACCAACTTTAAAAAATCACCCAGACTTTATTTTTAAAGATTAAGAAATAATTTTTATGTCAAATTAAACCGAAAAGATTCTATTTTAAACTAAAAAAGTCAGATTTGCTCTAATTTTTTTCAAAAAATTTTAAAAAATTTTCAAAGTTGACAAAAATTTTTGAGAGGTAACTAACCTAACTTTTTAAAAATTTCGACCAACTTTAAAAAATCACCCAGACTTTATTTTTAAACATTAAGAAATAATTTTTATATCAAATTAAACCTAAAAGATTCTATTTTAAACTAAAAAAGTCAGATTTGCTCTAATTTTTTTCAAAAAATTTTTAAAAATTTTCAAAGTTGACAAAAATTTATTTATTTTTTTTCTTATTTTTAGAGTGGAGTTTCATACATAGCCAGTCCATCGGGTTCAACCAACGATGCCGAAGTAATTAAGGCTTGCAACGATCACAACATCACTTTAGTGCATACTAACTTAAGATTGTTCCATCATTAAATTTATATTTGTTTAAAATTTAAAATTTATATAAAATAAAGTTTATAAAAAATAAAATTTATATCAAAAATAAAGTTTATATCAAAATAAGGTTTATATAAAATAAAGTTTATTTAAAAACAAACACCAATTCGTTTTTAATATATGTAAAAATATATTTTATTAGAAAGTAGCTTCAAACTTCATAGTTTTTTTATTACATGTTACACGATATTCGATTTTTAAAACGTATTGAATTAGAACAAAAAAAAAACCTTTACGTACATACATACAAACATCTCAACGGTTTATTACGCGTAAATAAACTACTAATACGAATATCTTTTATAGGTACTTCTTAAGTATATCGGCATATAAACAAGTCTATAACATAGTTTTTAATATGTTTATACAAACAACGTTTTGGAGCTATATCGACTTATGCTTATTTTTTATTGCAAAAATGTTAGTCTTATTGCGATGTACGGTTATCTAACGATGGTCTTAACGATAGACAACTTTCTACCCAAAAGTTTGGCCTCTCGAGCATGCTTTTCCAAAGGGAGACTTCTTTTCCGGTGGCGTCCATCCAGTCTACAGGTTTACCATAATGTTTACCTATTAAAATAAAGTTTTTATTAATAAAAAAAGTGTTTTTATTATATTTTTAAAATTTTTTGATACTTAACCTAACTTAAAAAAATCGATCAACGTTAAAAATTCATCAAAAATTGATTTTTAAAGATTTTGATTTGATTTTTTTTCCAAACGAAAGTGAAAACATTCTAGTTTTATCTAAAAAAGACCGTTTTATTCCAAATATTGTCAAAAAAATTAAAAAAAATTTCAAAGTTGATAAAAATTTTTTACATTTTTAACCTAACTTTAAAAAAAACGATCAATTTTAAAAATTCATCAAAAATTGATTTTTAAAGATTTTGATTTGATTTTTATTTTAAATGAAACTTAATACATTCTAGTTTTATTTAAAAAATACCCCTTTTTTCTAAATGTTGTCAAAAAAATTAAAAAAATTTTCAAAATTGATAAAAATTTTTTATAGGTTAGAAAATTAATCATTTTTTTAAAAATTCATAAAAAATTGAATTTTAAATATTTTGATTTGATTTTTATTCTAAATGAAACTTGAAACATTCTAGTTTTAATTAAAAAAGACCGTTTTATTCCAAGTGTTGTCAAAAAAATTAAAAAAATTTTCAAAGTTGGTAAAAATTTTTATAGGTTAGAAAATTAATCATTTTTTAAAAAATCCATAAAAGATTGAATTTTAAATACTTTGCTTTGATTTTTTTCTATATGAAACTTAATACATTCTAGTTTTATTTAAAAAATACATTTTTTTTCTAAATGTTGTCAAAACAATTAAAAAAAATTTCAAAATTGGAAAAAAATTTTAACACTTCTAACTTAAGAAATTAACTTTAAAAATTCATCAAAAATTCATTTTTAAAGATTTCGATTTGATTTTTTCTCTAAATGAAACCTAAAACATTCTAATTTTAATTGGAAAAGACCGTTTTATTCTAAATTTTGTCAAAAAAATGTAAAAAAGTTTTCAAATTTGGTAAAAATTTTTTACATTTTTAACCTAATTTTAAAAAATCGATCAACTTTAAAAATTCATCAAAAATTGATTTTTAAAGATTTTGATTTGATTCTTATTCTAAATGAAACTTAAAACATTCTAATTTGAATTAAAAAAGACCGTTTTATTCCAAGTGTTGTCAAAAAAATTAAAAAAATTTTCAAAGTTGGTAAAATTTTTTTTAGGTTAGAAAATTAACGTTTTTTAAAAAAATTCATCAAAAATTCATTTTTTAAGATTTTAATTTGATTCCTTTTCTAAATGAAACTTAAAATATTCTAGTTTTATATAAAAAACCCGTTTTATTCTAAGTATGGTCAAAAAAATTAAAAAAAATTTCAAAGTTGGTAAAATTTTTTTTAGGTTAGAAAATTAATCATTTTCTTAAAAATTCATAAAAAATTGAATTTTAAATATTTTGCTTTGATTTTTTTTCTAAATGAAACTTAATACATTCTAGTTTTATCTAAAAAAGACCGTTTTATTCCAAGTGTTGTCAAAAAAATTAAAAAAATTTTCAAAGTTGGTAAAAATTCTTATAGGTTAGAAAATTAATCATCTTTTAAAAAATTCATAAAAAATTGAATTTTAAATATTTTGCTTTGATTTTTTTCTAAGTGAAACCTAATACATTCTAGTTTTATTTAAAAAAGACCGTTTTATTCCAAATGTTGTCAAAAAAATATGTCAAAAATTCATTTTTACAGATTTTGATTTGATTTTTTTCTAAATGAAACCAAAAACGTTCTAATTTTAATTAAAAAAGGATGTTTTATTCCAAGTGTTGTCAAAAAAATTTAAAAAATTTTCAAAGTTGGTAAAAATTTTTAAAACTTTTTAACTTAAGACAAAACTTTAAAAATTCATCAAAAATTCATTTTTAAAGATTTTGATTTGATTTTTTTTCTAAATGAAACTTAAAACATTCTAATTTTAATTAAAAAAAGCCGTTTTATTAAAAGTGTTGCTAAAAAAATTAAAAAAAATTTTCAAAGTTGGTAAACATTTTTGACATTTTTTAACTTAAGAAAACCAACTTTAAAAATTCATCAAAAATTCGTTTTTAAAGATTTTGATTTGATTCTTTTTCTAAATTAAACTTAAAACATTCTAATTTTAATTAAAAAAGACCGTTTTATTTTAAGTATGGTCAAAAAAATTAAAAAAAATTTCAAAGTTGGTAAAAATTTTTATAGGTTAGAAAATTAATCATCTTTTAAAAAATTCATAAAAAATTGAATTTTAAATATTTTGCTTTGTTGTTTTTTCTAAATGAAACTTAAAACATTCTAGTTTTATCTAAAAAAGAGCGTTTTATTCCAAATGTTGTCAAAAAAATTAAAAAAAAATTCAAAGTTGGTAAAAATTCTTATAGGTTAGAAAATTAATCATCTTTTAAAAAATTCATAAAAAATTAAATTTTAAATATTTTGTTTTGATTTTTTTCTAAATGAAACTTAATACATTCTAGTTTTATTTAAAAAAGATCCTTTCTTTCTAAATGTTGTAAAAAAAATTTAAAAAATTTTCAAAGTTGATAAAAATTTTTGACAGTTTTAACTTAAAAAAAAAACAAATTTTAAAAATTCGCCAAAAATCGATTTTTAAAGATTTTGATTTGATTTTTTCTCTAAATGAAACTTAAAACATTCTAGTTTTAATTAAAAAAAAACCGTTTTATTCCAAGTGTTGTCAAAAAAAATTAAAAGAATTTTCAAAGTTGATAAAAAATTTTGGTTGGTAAAAAAGTTGGTAAAAATTTTTTATAACTTAAAAAAAGATGAAAAAAATGGAAAATTATTTAAGAATTAAAGTTAATGTAACTTAATTTAGATTAAAATTGTTAAAAAATGACTTAATTTAGTCTAAAACTGTAATATCTCACTTAAAATTTTTTAAAATCATGAATTTTTTTCCAAAATTTCACGAAATTTGGTACAAAATGGTGGAATTTTGTTTAATTTCATCAAATTTTTTTCCAATTTCATTAAAAAATAACTTAATTTTAGAAATTGTGAAATCTAAACCAAAATTTTCAAAATTTGTCAAATTTTATTTGAAGTTTCACGAAATTCCGTCTAAAATTGTCGAATTTCATTGAAAAATAACTTCATTTATCTTAAAATTTTAAAATTTCATTAAAAATCGTTGAATTTCTTCTGAAATTTTCTAAAGTTATCGAATTTTATTTAAAATTTCACGAAATTTCATCAAAATTTTTTCGAATTTCATTAAAATAAAACTTAATTTTAGAAATTGTGAAATCTAAACCAAAATTTTCAAGAGTCGTCAAATTTCATCTAAAATTTCGCGAAATTTCGCTTAAATTTGTTGAATTTCATTGAAAAAACTTAATTTAACTAAAAATTGTGAAATTTTATCTCAAATTTCTTAAAATTTTCAAATTTCGTTTGAAATTTCACGAAATTTCGTTTAAAATTATCGAATTTCATTAAAAAAAAACTTTATTTATCTTAAAATTGCACAATTTCATCTAAATTTTTTTAAAATGATCGATTTTTTCCAAAATTTCACGAAATTTGGTGTAAAGTTACGTAAAATTGTTGAATTTCGTTTAATTTCATTTAAACTTTTTCGAATTTCATTAAAAAATAACTTAATTTAGCTTGAAATTGTAAAATTTCGACCAAAATTTTCAAAATTTGTCCAACTTCGTTTAAAATTTCACTAAATTTCGTCTAAAATTGTCCAATTTCATTGAAAAATAACTTTATTTAGATTAAAATTGTGAAATTTCATCTAACATTTCTTAAAATCGTCAAATTTCTTCTAAAATTTCGCCTAATTTTGTATGAAATTGCCTAAAATGATTGAATTTCGTCTAATTTCATCTAAAATTTCCTTAAGTTATCGAATTTGGTCTAAAATTTCAATAAATTTCGATAAAAGTACTCAAATTTAATTGAAAAATAACTTTATTTAGATTAAAATTGTAAAATTTTATCTAAAATTTGCTAAAATCGTAAAATTTGGTGATGAAAATTTTGACCAATTTTAAAAAATCGTTGAGACTTTATTTTTTTAATTTTTGATCCGATTTTTTTTCTAAATGAAACTTTAAACATTCTAGTTTTAATTTAAAAAAGACCGTTTTATTCCAACTTTTATCAAAAAAATAAAAAAAAATTTCAAAGACACCTCGGAATTTTGACTAAACTAAAATTTTTCACCAACTTTAAAAAACCCCACTGGATTTATTTATAAAAATGGAGAAAAATCCAGTTGAGGAAAGATAAATTGAAATGTCTATTTGTTATTAAAATCAATAGAATTATTCCAACTTTTATCAAAAAATTTAAAAAAATTTTCGAAGACCTCGGAATTTTGACCAAACTAAAAATGTTTACTATCTTTGAAACTTTTTGTAATTTTTTTGACAACACTTGGAATAAAACGGTCTTTATTAATTAAAACTAGAATATTTTAAGTTTCATCTAGTAAAAAAATCAAATCAAAATCTTTAAAAATGAATTTTTGATGAATTTTTAAAGTTGATCGATTTTCTTAAGTTAGATTAAGAAGTGTCAAAAATGTTTACCAACTTTGAAAATTTTTCTAATTTTTTTGGTAATATTTAGAACAAACGGTCTTTTTAAATTAAAACTAGAATGTTTTTAGTTTAATTTAGAAAAAAAATTAGATCAAAATCTTTAAAATTCAATTTTTTATGAATTTTTAAAAAATTATTGATTTTCTAACCTAAAAAATTTTTTATCAACTTTGAAAATTTTTTTAATTTTTTTGGTAATATTTAGAACAAAACGGTCTTTTTGAATTAAAAATACAATCTTTTATGTTTCATTTAAATCAAAAATCAAATCTCTATCTTCATAAATAAAATCTGTGCGATTTTTTAAAGTTGATTAAATTTTTTTTTAGGTTAGTTAACTGTCAAAAATTTTTTACCAACTTTGAACATTTTTTTAATTTTTTTGGTAAAATTTAGAATAAAACGATCTTTTTAAATTAAAACTACAATGTTTTAAGTTTAATTTAGAAAAAAAATTAGATCAAAATCTCTAAATTCAATTTTTTACGAATTTTTAAAAAATTATTGATTTTCTAACTTAAAAAATTTTTACCAACTTTGAAAATTTTTTTAATTTTTTTGGTAAAATTTAGAATAAAACGATCTTTTTAAATTAAAACTAGAATGTTTTTAGTTTAATTTAGAAAAAAAATTAGATCAAAATCTTTAAAATTCGATTTTTTAGGAATTTTTAAAAAAATATTGATTTTCTAACTTAAAACATTTTTTACCAACTTTGAAAATTTTTCTAATTTTTTTGGTAAAATTTAGAATAAAACGGTCTTTTTTAATTAAAAATACAATCTTTTATTTTTCATTTAAATCAAAAATCAAATCTCTATCTTAATAAATAAAGTCTGGGCGATTTTTTAAAGTTGATTAAATTTTTTTTATGTTAGTTAACTGTCAAAAATTTTTCACCAACTTTGAAAATTTTTTTAATTTTTTTGATAAAATTTAGAATAAAACGATCTTTTTAAATTAAAAGTAGAATGTTTTTAGTTTAATTTAGAAAAAAAATTAGATCAAAATCTTTAAAATTCAATTTTTTACGAATATTTAAAAAATTATTGATTTTCTAACTTAAAAATTTTTTTACCAACTTTGAAAATTTTTTAAATTTTTTTGACCATACTTAGAATAAAACGGTCTTTTTTATATAAAATTAGAATTCTTTAAGTTTCATTTAGAAAAGGAATCAAATCAAAATGTTTAAAAATGAATTTTTGATGAATTTTTAAAATTGATCGATTTTTTTGTTAGGTTAAAAAATGTAAAAAAAATTTTACCAAATTTGAAAATTTTTTTAATTTTTTTGACCATACTTAGAATAAAACGGCCTTTTTTATATAAAACTAGAATTTTTTAGGTTTCATTTAGAACAAGAATCAAATCAAAATTTCTAAAAATGAATTTTTGATGAATTTTTAAAAAATCATTAATTTTCTAAATTAAAATTCTAACCTAAAAAAAATTTTACCAAGTTTGAAATTTTTTTTAATTTTTTTGACCATACTTAGAATAAAACAGTCTTTTTTATATAAAACTAGAATGTTTTAAATTTCATTTAGAAAAGGAATCAAATCAAAATCTTTAAAAATTGATTTTTGATGAATTTTTAAAATTGATCGATTTTTTTTGTTAGGTTAAAAAATGTAAAAAAAATTTTACCAACTTTGAAAATTTTTTTAATTTTCTTGACCATACTTAGAATAAAACGGTCTTTTTTATATAAAACCGGAATTTTTTAAATTTCATTTAGAAGAAAAATCAAATCAAAATTTTTAAAAATGAATTTTTGATGAATTTTTTTAAAAATCGTTAATTTTCTAACCTAAAAAAATTTTACCAACTTTGATATTTTTTTTAATTTTTTTAACCATACTTATTGTTAGAATGAAACGGTCTATTTTATATAGAACTAGACTGTTTTAAGTTTCATTTAGAAAAAAAATCAAATCAAAATCTTTAAAAATAAATTTTTGATGAATTTTTAAAATTGATCGATTTTCTTTGTTAGGTTAACAAATGTAAAAAAAATTTTACCAACTTTGAAAATTTTTTTAAATCTTTTAATAAAAATTAGGAAAAATTTGATTAGTTAAATAAAAACTAGACATTTTAATTTACATTTTCCCAAAATTATTTTTAAAAATTTTCATAAATAAATTTTAGGGGATTCTTTAAATTTGGTGAAAAATTTGTAAGGTTAAAAAACATGAATGTCTTTGAATTTTTTTTTAATTTTTTTAATAAAAATTAGGAAAAACTTGATTAGTTAAATTGAAACTAGACATTTTAATTTACATTTTCCCAAAATTATTTTTAAAAATTTTCATAAACAAATTTTAGACGATTTTTTAAACTTGGTCAAAAATTTTTTAGGTTAGGTTAAAAAACATGAATGTCTTTGAAAATGTTTTTAAATTTTTTGGTAAAAATTAGAAGAAAACGGTCTTTTTTAATTAAAATTAGAATGTTTTAAGTTTCGTTTAGAAAAAAAAAAAATCAAATCAAAATCTTTAAAAATTGATTTTTGATGAATTTTTAAAATTGATCGACTTTTTTGTTAGGTTAAAAAATGTAAAAAAAATTTTACCAACTTTGAAAATTTTTTTAATTTTTTTGACCATACTGAGAATAAAACGGTCTTTTTTTATAAAACTAGAATGTTTTAAGTTTCATTTAGAAAAAAAATCAAATCAAAATCTTTAGAAATGAATTTTTGATGAATTTTTAAAATTGATCGATCTTTTTTGTTAGGTTAAAAAATGTAAAAAAAATTTTACCAACTTTGAAATTTTTTTTAATTTTTTTGACCATACTTAGAATAAAACGGTCTTTTTTATATAAAACTAGAATTTTTTAAGTTTCATTGAGAAAAGGAATCAAATCAAAATCTTTAAAAATGAATTTTTGATGAATTTTTAAAAAATCATTAATTTTCTAAATTAAAATTTTAACCTAAAAAAAATTTTACCAAGTTTGAAATTTTTTTAAATCTTTTTGACCATACTTAGAATAAAACGGTCTTTTTTATATAAAACTAGAATGTTTTAAATTTCATTTAGAAAAGGAATCAAATCAAAATGGTTAAAAATGAATTTTTGATGAATTTTTTAAAAAATCGTTAATTTTCTAACCTAAAATAATTTTACCAACTTTGAAAATTTTTTTAATTTTTTTGACCACATTTAGAATAAAACGGTCTTTTTTATATAAAACTAGAATTTTTTAAGTTTCATTTAGAAAAAGAATCAAATCAAAATCTTTAAAAATGAATTTTTGATGAATTTTTAAAATTAGTCGATTTTTTAAAGATAGGTTAAAAGTGTAAAAAAATTTTTAACAACTTTGAAAATTTTTTTTGATTTCTTTAATAAAAATTAGGAAAAAATTGATTAGTTAAATAGAAACTAGACATTTTAATTTAAATTTTCCCAAAATTATTTTTAAAAATAATAAATTTTAGGGGATTTTTTAAACTTGGTGAAAAATTTGTTAGGTTAAAAAACATGAATGTCTTTGAAAACTTTTTTAAATTTTTTAATAAAAATTAGGAAAAATTTGATCAGTTAAATAGAAACTAGACATTTTAATTTACATTTTCCCAATATTATTTTTAAAAATATTCATAAATAAATTTTAGGGGATTTTTTAAACTTGGTGAAAAATTTGTTAATTTAGGTTAAAAAACTTGAATGTTTTTGAAAATTTTTTTAAATTCTTTTGACTAAAATTAGAAAAAAATTGGTTAATTAAATAAAAACTAGATATTTTAATTTACATTTTCCCAAAATTATTTTTAAAAATTTTCATAAATAAATTTTAGACGATTTTTTAAACTTGGTGAAAAATTTTTTAGGTTAGGTAAAAAGACATCGATGTCTTTGAAAATTTTTTTAAATTTTTTGACAAGATTTAGAATAAAACGGTCTTTTTTATATGAAATTAGAATGTTTTAAGTTGCATTTAGAGAAAAAATCAAATCAAAATCTTTAAAAATGAATTTTTGATGAATTTTTAAAATTGATCGATTTTTTTGTTAGGTTAAAAAATGTAAAAAAAATTTTACCAACTTTAAAAATTTTTTTAATTTTTTTGACCATACTTAGAATAAAACGGTCTTTTTTTATATAAAACTAGAATTTTTTAAGTTTCTTTTAGAAAAAAAAACAAATCAAAATCTTTAAAAATGAATTTTTGATGAATTTTTTTTAAAATCGTTAATTTTCTAACCTAAAAAAATTTTTACCCACTTTGAAAATTTTTTTAATTTTTTTGACTATTCTTAGAATAAAACGGTCTTTTTTATATAAAACTAAAATTTTTTAAGTTTTATCTAGAAAAAAAATCAAATCAAAATCCTTAAAAATGAATTTTTGATGAATTTTTAAAATTGATCGATTTTTTTTGTTAGGTTAAAAAACGTAAAAAAAATTTTACCAACTTTAAAAATTTTTTTAATTTTTTTGACCATATTTAGAATAAAACGGTCTTTTTTATATAAAATTAGAATGTTTTAAGTTTCATTTAGAAAAGGAATCAAATCAAAATTTTTAGAAATGAATTTTCGATTAATTTTTAAAATTGATCGATTTTTTTTGTTAGGTTAAAAAATGTAAAAAAAAATTACCAACTTTAAAAATTTTTTTAATTTTTTTGACCATACTTAGAATAAAACGGTCTTTTTCATATAAAACTAGAATGTTTTAAGTTTTATTTAGAGAAAAAATCAAATCAAAATCTTTAAAAATTGATTTTTGATGAATTTTTAAAATTGATCGATTTTTTTTGTTAGGTTAAAAAATGTAAAAGAAATTTTAACAACTTTGAAATTTTTTTTAATTTTTTTGATAACATTTAGAATAAAACGGTCTTTTTTATATAAAACTAGAATATTTTAAGTTTCATTTAGAAAAAGAATCAAATCAAAATGGTTAAAAATGAATTTTTGATGAATTTTTAAAAAATCATTAATTTTCTAAATTAAAATTCTAACCTAAAAAAAATTTTACCAAGTTTGAAATTTTTTTTAATTTTTTTGACAACATTTAGAATAAAACGGTCTTTTTTATATAAAACTAGAATGTTTTAAATTTCATTTAGAAAAAAAATCAAATCAAAATCTTTAAAAATGAATTTTTGATGATTTTTTTTTAAATCGTTAATTTTCTAACCTAAAGAAATTTTTACCAACTTTGAAAATTTTTTTAATTTTTTTGACCATACTTAGAATAAAACGGTCTTTTGTAATTAAAACTAGAATGTTTTATGTTTCATTTAGAAAAGGGGTTAAATCAAAATGGTTAAAAATGAATTTTTGATGAATTTTTTTTAAAGTTGGATTTTTTTTAATTTTTTGGGAAAAGTTTTCCCAAAATTTTTTTACCTGTTCCTAATGAAAATCGAACTCCCCCTAAAAATTCATTACTCGCCAATCGATCGTGATCCCAAACGGTCAACTCTAAACATCTTTCGGCGAGTTCTTGTAAAGTAACATCGTCGTAAATAAAGGTGTGGTTCCAGGTTGGGTTTACGGTTTTCTTAATCACAGACGTTTTTTGCTTTGAGCTTCTTCCTTTGTCGGGTAAAAGGTAACTAAATTAAAATACAAATAAAAGTAGAGATTGTGACATAAAAGTATCGGAGAGAGAAACCTTTTGCAGAACGGATCTGATGTTCCATTCGCTTTAACAGCAGTAAGACTTTTCGCTTCTTTGACTAAAACGTGCAAAGCTCCTCTGGATCTCTTCCCCTTTTTAACGACAGTCATATCGGGTGGTACGAATTTTAGACCTACTAAAATGTCACCCTTAAAAGAGAGCATATCATCAAAAGGTTCAGTCTAAAATTTAAAAAAAATATATTAAAAATAAAAAAAAAAAATTTTTTTTGATAATTTTACCCTTTCTTCTAAATTATACCATTTTGGAGTAGGATCATCAAAGACTTTATTTTCTAAAGCCATCATGACCTCGCCTAAAAAGTCATTTCTTCCAAACATATCAGAATGCCAAACGGTTAACCATAAAGTTCGCGTTTCCAAACCGTTTAAAGTAATATGAAACTTTAAACACTCATCAAAGATGGGATTTAAAGTGTGCTTCTTAACCTTGGTTTTTCTTTTACCACTTTTTGATTTATCCGGTAAAAGATAGACTTTAACATAGGGGTCCGATCGATTTCTCTTCATATCAACAGCAGCTAAATCCCGACATTGTTTCACCATAATTTCTAAAGCGCTTGTTTTGTAATTATATTGTAGACCGAACTCCACTTGGCCTTTTACAGCTACAGTTCCATATCGGCCTTCCCCAGCTCCAGAGTAGACACTTGCCATTGAATCAGATCTTAACTGCTTTTAAAATAGATGTTAGATGTATTAATAAATTGATATTAGATGTATAAATTGATATTAGATTGATTGATATTTGATTAAAAATAATAAAAGTAAATTTACCCCTAGACTAGATAAAGTGCTTCTGTTGTGATGTACGGTGACTAATTTATCAATGTCATCCTCGTTACTTCTCCATTCTTGGCTGGAAAGGGATCCTGTACCTCTTCGTGAACTTGGGGCTATTGGGCTAGGTGTTGCACTTTTGCTTCCACCTCGGGAAGCTAGCATGGGGGAGGAATGTGCTTCTGAAATGCTTGAATCATCTGAAATTAAAAAAAAAAAGTTGAGATAAAAAAAAAAATTCATTAAAAATTCATTTTTAACCATTTTGACTTGATTCTTTTACCAAATGAAACTTAAAACATTCTAATTTTAATTAAAAAAGACCGTTTTGTTCTAAATTTTACCAAAAAAATTAAAAAAATTTTCAAAGTTGATAAAAAATTTTTTAGGTTAGAAAATCAAAATTTCTTTAAAAATTCGTAAAAAATTGAATTTTAAAGATTTTGATCTAATTTTTTTTCTAAATGAAACTCAAAAAATTCTAATTTTAATTAAAAAAGACCGTTTTGTTCTAAATTTTATCAAAAAAATTAAAAAAATTTTCAAAGTTGATAAAAAAATTTTTAGGTTAGAAAATCAATATTTTTTTAAAAATTCGTAAAAAATTGAATTTTAACCATTTTGATCTAATTTTTTTTCTAAATGAAACTTAAAACATTCTAGTTTTAATTAAAAAAGACCGTTTTATTCTAAATTTTACCAAAAAAATTAAAGAAATTTTCAAAGTTAGTAAAAAATTTTTTAGGTTAGAAAATTAATAATTTTTTAAAAATTCGTAAAAAATTGAATTTTAAAGATTTTGATCTAATTTTTGTTCTAAATGAAACATAAAACATTCTAGTTTTAATTAAAAAAGACCGTTTTGTTCGAAATTTTACCAAAAAAATTAGAAAAATTTTCAAAGTTAGTAAAAAAATTTTTAGGTTAAAAAATCAAAATTTCTTTAAAAATTCGTAAAAAATTGAATTTTAAAGATTTTGATTTAATTTTTTTTCTAGATTAAACTAAAAACATTCTAATTTTAATTTAAAAAGATCGTTTTATTCTAAATTTTACCAAAAAAATTAAAAAAATTTTCAAAGTTGGTGAAAAATTTTTGACAGTTAATTAACCTAAAAAAAATTTAATCAACTTTAAAAAATCGCACAGACTTTATTTATGAAGACAGATATTTGATTTTTGATTTAAATGAAAGATAAAAGATTGTATTTTTAATTAAAAAAGATCGTTTAATTCTTACTTTTACCAAAAGAATTAGAAAAATTTCCAAAGTTGATAAAAAATTTTTTAGGTTAAAAAATCAATAATTTTTTTAAAAATTCGTAAAAAATTGAATTTTAAAGATCTTGATCTAATTTTTTTTCTAAATGAAACCTAAAACATTCTAATTTTAACTAAATAAGACCGTTCTATTCTAAATTTTACCAAAAAAATTAGAAAAATTTTCAAAGTTGATGAAAAATTTTTTAGGTTAGAAAATCAATAATTCTTTTAAAAATTCGTAAAATATTGAATTTTAAAGATATTGATCTAATTTTTTTTCTAAATGAAACTAAAAACATTCTAGTTTTAATTTAAAAAAATCGTTTTATTTTAAATTTTACCAAAAAAATTAAAAAAATTTTCAAAGTTGGTGAAAAATTTTTGACAGTTAACTAACCTAAAAAAAAATTAATCAACTTTAAAAAATCGCCCAGACTTTACTTATGAAGATAGAAACTTGATTTTTGATTTAAATGAAAGATAAAAATTTTTATTTTTAATTAAAAAAGACCGTTTTATTCTAAATTTTACTAAAAAAATTAGAAAAATTTTCAAAGTTGATAAGAAATTTTTTAGGTTAGAAAATCAATAATTTTTTAAAAATTCGTAAAAAATTGAATTTTAAAGATTTTGATCTAATTTTTTTTCTAAATGAAACTAAAAACATTCTAGTTTTAATTTAAAAAGATCGTTTTATTCTAAATTTTACCAAAAAAATTAAAGAAATTTTCAAAGTTGGTGAAAAATTTTTGACAGTTAATTAACATTAAAAAAAAATTAATCAACTTTAAAAAATCGGCCAGACTTTATTTATGAAGATAGAGATTTGATTCTTTATTTAAATGAAAGATAAAAGATTGTATTTTTAATAAAAAAAGACCGTTTTATTCTAAATTTTACCAAAAAAATTAGAAAAATTTCCAAAGTTGGTAAAAAAAATTTTAGGTTAAAAAATCAATAATTTTTTTAAAAATTCGTGAAAAATTGAATTTTAAAGATTCTGATCTAATTTTTTTTCTAAATGAAACTTAAAACATTCTAGTTTTAATTTAAAAAGATCGTTTTATTCTAAATTTTACCAAAAGAGTTAAAAAAATTTTCAAAGTTGGTAAAAAATTCTTGACAGTTTACCTAACCTAAAAAAAAATTTAATCAACTTTAAAAAATCGCCCAGACTTTATTTGTGAAGATAGAAACTTGATTTTTGATTCAAATGAAAGATAAAAGATTATATTATTAATTTAAAAAGACCATTTTATTCTAAATTTTACCAAAAAATTTAAAAAAAAAATCCAAAATTAGTAAAAAATTTTTTTAGTTAAAAAATCAATATTTTTTTTAAAAATTCGTAAGAAATTGAATTTTAAAGATTTTGATATAATTTTTTTTCTAAATGAAACTTAAAACATTCTAGTTTTAATTAAAAAAGACCGTTTTATTCTAAATTTTACCAAAAAAATTAAAAAAATTTTCAAAGTTGGTGAAAAATTTTTGACAGTTAACTAACCTAAAAAAAATTTAATCAACTTTAAAAAATCGCCCAGACTTTATTTATGAAGATAGAGACTTGATTCTTGATTTAAATGAAAGATAAAAGATTGTATTTTTAACCAAAAAAGACCGTTTTATTCTGACTTTTACCAAAAAAATTAGAAAAATTTCCAAAGTTAATAAAAAAATTTTAGGTTAAAAAATCAATAATTTTTTAAAAATTCGTAAAAAATTGAATTTTAAAGATTTTGATCTAATTTTTTTTCTAAATTAAACTAAAAACATTCTAGTTTTAATTTAAAAAGATCGTTTTATTCTAAATTTTACCAAAAAAATTAAAAAAATGTTCAAAGTTGATAAAAAAATTTTTAGGTTAAAGAATCAATAATTTTTTAAAAATTCGTAAAAAATTGAATTTTAAAGATTTTGATCTAATTTTTTTTCTAAATTAAACTAAAAATATTCTAGTTTTAATTTAAAAAAATCGTTTTATTCTAAATTTTACCAAAAAAATTAAAAAAAATTTTAAAGTTGGTGAAAAATTTTTGACAGTTAACTAACCTAAAAAAAAATTTTATCAACTTTAAAAAATTGCCCAGATTTTATTTATGAAGATAAAGATTTCATTTTTAATTTAAATGAATGATAAAGGATTGTATTTTTAATTAAAAAAGACCGTTTTATTCTAAATTTTACCAAAAAATTTAGAAAAATTTTCAAAGTTGATAAACAATTTTTTAGGTTAGAAAATCAATAATTTTTTTAAAAATTCGTAAAAAATTGAATTTTAAAGATTTTGATCTAATTTTTTTTCTAAATGAAACTAAAAACATTCTAATATTATATAAAAAAGACCGTTTTATTCCAAGTGTTGTTAAAAAAATCAAAAAAATTTTCAAATTTGGTAAAAAATTTTTTACTCTTTTTAACTTGTCCAACTTTAAAAATTCATTTTTAACCATTTTGATTTGATTTTTTTTCTGAATGAAATCTAAAACATTCTAGTTTTAACTAAAAAAAGGACGTTTTATTCCAAGTGTTGTCAAAAAAATTAAAAAAATTTTAAAGTTGGTAAAATTTTTTTAGGTTAGAAAATTAACGATTTTTTAAAAAATTCATCAAAAATTCATTTTTAAAGATTTTGATTTGATTTTTTTTCTAAATGAAACCTAAAACATTCTAGTTTTATATAAAAAAGACCGTTTTATTCTAAATATGGTCAAAAAAATTTAAAAATTTTCAAAGTTGGTAAAATTTTTTTTAGGTTAGAAAATTAACGATTTAAAAAAAAAATCATCAAAAATTCATTTTTAAAGATTTTGATTTGATCTTTATTCTAAATGAAACTTAAAATATTCTAATTTTAATTAAAAAAGACCGTTTTATTTTAAGTATGGCCAAAAAAATCAAAAAAAATTTCAAAGTTGGTAAAATTTTTTTTAGGTTAAAAAATTAACGATTTTTTAAAAAATCATCAAAAATTCATTTTTAAAGATTTGGATTTGATTTTTTTCTAAATGAAACTTAAAAAATTCTACTTTTATACAAAAAAGACCGTTTTATTCTAAGTATGGTCAAAAAAATTAAAAAAATTTTCAAAGTTGGTAAAATTTTTTTTAGGTTAGAAAATTAACGATTTTTAAAAAAATTCACCAAATATTCATTTTTAAAGATTTTGATTTGATTCCTCTTCTGAATGAAACTTACAAAATTCTACTTTTATATAAAAAAGACCGTTTTATTCTAAGTATGGTCAAAAAAATTTAAAAAAATTTCAAAGTTGGTAAAATTTTCTTTAGGTTAGAAAATTAACGATTTTTTAAAAAATTCAACAAAAATTCATTTTTAAAGATTTTGATTTAATTCATTTTCTAAATAAAACCTAAAACATTCTAGTTCTATACAAAAAAGACCGTTTTATTCTAAATATGGTCAAAAAAATTAAAAAAAATTTCAAAGTTGGTAAAATTTTTTTTAGGTTAGAAAATTAACGATTTTTTAAAAAATTCATCGAAAATTCATTTTTAAAGATTTTGATTTAATTCATTTTCTAAATGAAACCTAAAACACTCTAATTTTAATTAAAAAATACCGTTTTATTCTAAGTATGGTCAAAAAAATTAAAAAAAATTTCAAAGTTGGTAAAATTTTTTTTAGGTCAGAAAATTAACGATTTTTTAAAAAAATCATCAAAAATTCATTTTTAAAGATTTTGATTTGATTTTTTTTCTAAATGAAACTTAAATCATTCTAATTTTAATTAAAAAAGACCGTTTTATTCTAAGTATGGTCAAAAAAATTAAAAAGATTTTCAAAATTGGTAAAATTTTTTTAGGTTAAAAAAATAACGATTTTTTAAAAAATTCACCAAAAATTCATTTTTAAAGATTTTGATTTGATTTTTATTCTAGATGAAACTTAAAAAATTCTAGTTTTATATAAAAAAGGCCGTTTTATTCTAAGTATGGTCAAAAAAATTAAAAAATTTTTCAAAGTTGGTAAAATTTTTTTTACATTTTTTAACCTAACAAAAGAAATCGCTCAACTTTAAAAATTCATCAAACATCAATTTTTAAAGATTTTGATTTGATTTTTTTTCTAAATGAAACTTAAAACATTCTAGTTTTATATAAAAAGGACCGTTTTATTCTAAATGTTGTCAAAAAAATTAAAAAAATTTTGAAAGACATTCATGTTTTATAACCTAATAAATTTTTGACCAACTTTAAAAAATCCCCTAAAATTTATTTATGAAAATTTTTAAAAATAATTTTGGGAAAATGTAAATTAAAATGTCTAGTTTCTATTTAACTAATCAAATTTTTCCTAATTTTTATTAAAAAATTTAAAAAAATTATCAAAATTGGTGAACATTTTTGACCCTTTTTAACTTAAAAGAAAACTTTAAAAATTCATCAAAAATTCATTTTTAACCATTTTGATTTGATTTTTTTTCTAAATGAAACATAAAACATTCTAGTTTTAATTAAAAAAGACCGTTTTATTCCAATGTTGTCAGAAAAATTAAAAAAATTTTCAAAGTTGGTAAAAAATTTTTGACACTTTTTAACTTAAGCGAAAACTGAGTTTATTTATACAAATTTTTACACAAACCTTTAAACGCCTTAAACATTAAAATTTAAATACCTTACTTTTCATTTCAAGTTTAATCCTTCCCACCGTCATAAAGACATTAAAATGCAGCTGGACGTTTAAAAAGTCTTCCATCTCTCCGAACGAATACTTAATGTATTTTAAATTTTAAAAGTACTTTAAAAAAGTTTGAAATTTTTAATTTTATTTCGCATTTTAAGTTGCGTATAGACTGGGGATTTAAACTCTTGTAAAACCGTTCAACGAGGAACGAGGAGGTTCCGTGCTACTTTTCTTGCCGAAGAGTTTTCAAAGAAACTTAACGGACGAAGAATAGATTTAACAGAACAAATAAGTGGATCAGTGGAACTTACGTAATAATGGGCTTTAACGATGTCTAATTGCTGCACGGTTATTAGAGTGAGGACTAATTAATACGTTTTAATTGGCTACCGTTGTACCGTTATGTACGGGGAATATTCGATCGTTTGTTCGTTAACTCGTTAATAGGTTTTAATCGTTCTAAGAAAAGTTAATAAACATTCCCATCTTTAAAATTTTTTTTAATTTTTTTGACAACACTTGGAATAAAACGGTATTTTTTAATTAAAATTAGAAAGTTTTAAGTTTCATTTAGAAAAAAAATCAGATCAAAATCTTCAAAATGGGTTTTTTTATGATTTTTTAAAAAATGAGCTGTTAAAAGGTAATTTTCTAACCTAACAAATTTTTTGCCAACTTTGAACATTTTTTTAAATTTTTTGGTAAAATTTAGAACAAAACGGTCTTTTTAGATTAAAACTAGAATGCTTTTAGTTTCATTTAGAAAAAAAATCAGATCAAAATCTTTAAAATTCGATTTTTTATGATTTTCTAAAAAATGAACTGTTAAAATGTAATTTTTTAACCTAAAAAATTTTTTGCCAACTTTGAAATTTTTTTTAAATTTTTTGGTAAAATTTAGAACAAAACGATATTTTTAGAATGAAATTAGAATGTTTTTAGTTTCATTTAGAAAAAAATCAGATCAAAATCTTCAAAATGCGATTTTTTATGATTTTTTAAAAAATGAATTGTTAAAAGGTAATTTTCTAACCTAAACATTTTTTTGCCAACTTTGAAAATTTTTTTAAATTTTTTGGTAAAATTTAGAATAAAACGGCCTTTTTAGAATGAAATTAGAATGTTTTTAGTTTCATTTAGAAAAAAAATCAGATAAAAATCTTTAAAATTCAATTTTTTATGAATTTTTAAAGAATTATTGATTTTCTAACCTAAAAAATTTTTCACCAACTTTGAAATTCTTTTTAATCTTTTTGACAACACTTGAAATAAAACACTCTTTTTTAATTAAAATTTGAATATTTTAAGTTTCATTTAGAAAAAGAATCAAATCAAAATGGTTAAAAATGAATTTTTGGCGAATTTTTAAAGTTGATCGATTTTCTAAAGTTAGGTTAGAAGGGTCAAAAATTTTTACCAACTTTGAAAATTTTTTTAATTTTTTTGATACTAATTAGAGAAAATCCGTCTTTTTTAGATTAAGATAAAATGTTTTAGATTTAATTTGATACAAGAATCACGTTTTTATTCCTATAAATAAAGTCTGTACGATTTTTTTTAAATGTACAAAATTTTCGAAAAGTTAGGTTAGGTCAAAAAACATTCCTATCTTTAAAAATTTTTTTAATTTTTTTGATATTAATTAGAGAAAATCCGCCTTTTTTAGATTAAAATAGAATGTTTTAGATTTAATTTAGTATAAGAATCACGTTTTTATTCCTATAAATAAAGTCTGTACGATTTTTTTAAAATGTACTAAATTTTTGAAAAGTTAGGTTAGGTCAAAAAACATTCCCATCTTTAAAATTTTTTTTAATTTTTTTTATATTAGTTAAAGAAAATCCGTCTTTTTTAGATTAAAATAGAATATTTTAGATTTAATTTAATACAAGAATCACGTTTTTATTCTTATAAATAAAGTCTGTACGATTTTTTTTAGATGTACTAAATTTTTGAAAAGTTAGGTTAGATCAAAAAACATACTCATCTTTAAAAATTTTTTTAATTTTTTTGATATTAATTAGAGAAAATCCGTCTTTTTTAGATTAAAATAGAATGTTTTAGATTTAATTTAATACAAGAATCATATCTTTATTCCTATAAATAAAGTCTGTACGATTTTTTTTAGATGTACTAAATTTTTTAAAAGTTAGGTTAGGTCAAAAACATTCCCATCTTTAAAAATTTTTTTAATTTTTTTGATACTAATTAGAGAAAATCCGCCTTTTTTAAATTAAAATAGAATATTTTAGATTTAATTTAATACAAGAATCACGTTTTTATTCCTATAAATAAAGTCTGTACGATTTTTTTAAAAATGTACTAAATTTTTGAAAAGTTAGGTTAGATCAAAAAACATTCCCATCTTTAAAAATTTTTTTAATTTTTTTGAAACTAATTAGAGAAAATCCGTCTTTTTTAGATTAAAATAGAATATTTTAGATTTAATTTAATACAAGAATCATGTCTTTATTCCTATAAATAAAGTCTGTGCGATTTTTTTTAGATGTACTAAATTTTTGAAAAGTTAGGTTAGGTCAAAAAACATTCCCATCTTTAAAAATTTTTTTAATTTTTTTGATACGAATTAGAGAAAATCCGTCTTTTTTAGATTAAAATAAAATATTTTAGATTTAATCTAATACAAGAATCACGTTTTTATTCTTATAAATAAAGTTTGTACGATTTTTTTAAAATGTACTAAATTTTTAAAAAGTTAGGTTAGGTCAAAAAACATTCCCATCTTTAAAAATTTTTTTAATTTTTTTGATACTAATTAGAAAAAATCCGTCTTTTTTAGATTAAAATAGAATGTTTTAGATTTAATTTAATTCAAGAATCATGTCTTTATTCCTATAAATAAAGTCTGTACGATTTTTTTTAGATGTACTAAATTTTTGAAAAGTTAGGTTAGGTCAAAAAACATTCCCATCTTTAAAAATTTTTTTAATTTTTTTGATATTAATTAGAAAAAATCCGTCTTTTTTAGATTAAAATAGAATATTTTAGATTTAATTTAATACAAGAATCACGTTTTTATTCCTATAAATAAAGTCTGTACGATTTTTTTTTAATGTACTAAATTTTTGAAAAGTTAGGTTAGGTCAAAAAACATTCCCATCTTTAAGAATTTTTTTAATTTTTTTGATATTAATTAGAGAAAATCCGTCTTTTTTAGATTAAAATAGAATGTTTTAGATTTAATTTAGTATAAGAATTGTGTTTTTATTCCTATAAATAAAGTCTGTACGATTTTTTTAAAATGTACTAAATTTTTGAAAAGTTAGGTTAGGTCAAAAAACATTCCCATGTTTAAAATTTTTTTTAATTTTTTTGATACTAATTAGAGAAAATCCGTCTTTTTTAGATTAAAATATAATGTTTTAGATTTAATTTAATTCAAGAATCATGTCTTTATTCCTATAAATAAAGTCTGTACGATTTTTTTAAAATTGTGTACTTACAAAGTTTTAATTTTAAAATTAGAAATTCAATTTTGAAAGTAAACGTTTAAAAGGATACCTTTAGAAGGAAACCTTTGAAAGGTCTCCAACGAGGGAGATAAATCTCGCCCGGATGATAAACTGGAAGTAATAAATACTTTTCAATGTATCACAAAGTGTGCAGTTTCGCGATTGTGCATAAGGTCAGCACCATTCCGTTTCGCGATAGTTCATAAAGTTCCCAGGGCTTTTGAACCCATTGTTTGCTGATGTGGACGGTGCAAAGCGTAACAACGAAGAAATAGCGCGTGTATTTGAAAGTTGCAACTTTCTCCTTTAAGTTTTTTTTTTATTTTTAACTTTTTATTATTTTTTTTTCGCAATCCGGATTAGAAAATATACCTTATATACACAACAACTATTAATACTATTAATTGCAAGTGCTTATTTAGTGTTAAAAGCAAAAATATTTGTTGTTGTCTACCTTGAGAACTTTCGTATGGAAATGACTCATCGTTTATGTAAATTTGCACTCCTGTTTTACTACATAAGGATTCAACTTCCTGCCCAAGCGTCTGGTTTTGGTTACATTCTTCCGTTTTTAAACTCCCACTTGAAGAGGGTTCTTTAAAATGTCCCTCGTCTTCGAGTTTATGTACTTTTAATAATAATACCTCTTTTTGTTCTTCATCTAAAGTCTAATTTATATATTTTTTAATTTATACTATTATTTCAGTTCAAAGAGAAATAATATAAAGTCTTAAAACTGTCGAATAACTTTACTTAGGTGAAAAAAAAAAATTCAGTCTTTAGAAATTTTTTTAATTTTTTTAACACCACTTAGGAAAAATCCACCTATTTTAATTAAAACTAGACATTTTAATTTACATTAATTTCAAAAATCTTTCATTAATTTTTATAAATAAACTCTTGGGGATTTTTTAAAAAAAGTAAAAATTTTAGGTTAGGTGAAAAATCTTAAAATCTAATCTTTAGAAATTTTTTTAATTTTTTTGATAAAACTTAGGAAAAATCCGCCTATTTTAATTAAAACTAGACATTTTAATTTACATTAATTTCAAAAATCTTTCATTAATTTTTATAAATAAACTCTTGGGGATTTTTTAAAAAAGTTAAAATTTTAGGTTAGGTGAAAAATCTTAAAATCTTTAGAAATTTTTTTAATTTTTTTGATAAAACTTAGGAAAAATCCGCCTATTTTAATTAAAACTAGACATTTTAATTTACATTAATTTCAAAAATCTTTCATTAATTTTTATAAATAAACTCTTGGGGATTTTTTAAAAATGTCAAAATTTTAGGTTAGGTGAAAAATCTTAAAATCTAATCTTTAGAAATTTTTTTAATTTTTTTGATAAAATTTAGGAAAAATCCGCCTATTTTAATTAAAACTAGACATTTTAATTTACATTAATTTCAAAAATCTTTCATTAATTTTTATAAATAAACTCTTGGGGATTTTTTAAAAAAGTTAAAATTTTAGGTTAGGTGAAAAATCTTAAAATCTAATCTTTAGAAATTTTTTTAATTTTTTTGATAAAACTTAGGAAAAATCCGCCTATTTTAATTAAAACTAGACATTTTAATTTACATTAATTTCAAAAATCTTTCATTAATTTTTATAAATAAACTCTTGGGGATTTTTTAAAAAAGGTTAAAATTTTAGGTTAGGTGAAAAATCTTAAAATCTAATCTTTAGAAATTTTTTTAATTTTTTTGATAAAACTTAGGAAAAATCCGCCTATTTTAATTAAAACTAGACATTTTAATTTACATTAATTTCAAAAATCTTTCATTAATTTTTATAAATAAACTCTTGGGGATTTTTTAAAAAAGTTAAAATTTTAGGTTAGGTAAAAAATCTTAAAATCTAATCTTTAGAAATTTTTTTAATTTTTTTGATAAAACTTAGGAAAAATCCGCCTATTTTAATTAAAACTAGACATTTTAATTTATATTAATTTCAAAAATCTTTCATTAATTTTTATAAATAAACTCTTGGGGATTTTTTAAAAAAATGTTAAAATTTTAGGTTAGGTGAAAAATCTTAAAATCTAATCTTTAGAAATTTTTTTAATTTTTTTGATAAAACTTAGGAAAAATCCGTCTGTTTTAATTAAAACTAGACATTTTAATTTACATTAATTTCAAAAATCTTTCATTAATTTTTATAAATAAACTCTTGGGGATTTTTTTAAAAAAGGTTAAAATTTTAGGTTAGGTGAAAAATCTTAAAATCTAATCTTTAGAAATTTTTTTAATTTTTTTGATAAAACTTAGGAAAAATCCGTCTATTTTAATTAAAACTAGACATTTTAATTTACATTAATTTCAAAAATCTTTCATTAATTTTTATAAATAAACTCTTGGGGATTTTTTAAAAAAAGTAAAAATTTTAGGTTATGTGAAAAATCTTAAAATCTTTAGAAATTTTTTTAATTTTTTTGATAAAACTTAGGAAAAATCCGCCTATTTAAATTAAAACTAGACATTTTAATTTACATTAATTTCAAAAATCTTTCATTAATTTTTATAAATAAACTCTTGGGGACTTTTTAAAAAAGTTAAAATTTTAGGTTAGGTGAAAAATCTTAAAATCTAATCTTTAGAAATTTTTTTAATTTTTTTGATAAAACTTAGGAAAAATCCGCATATTTTAATTAAAACTAGACATTTTAATTTACATTAATTTCAAAAATCTTTCATTAATTTTTATAAATAAACTCTTGGGGATTTTTTAAAAAACGTCAAAATTTTAGGTTAGGTGAAAAATCTTAAAATCTAATCTTTAGAAATTTTTTTAATTTTTTTGATAAAACTTAGGAAAAATCCACCAATTTTAATTAAAACTAGACATTTTAATTTACATTAATTTCAAAAATCTTTCATTAATTTTTATAAATAAACTCTTGGGGATTTTTTAAAAAAAGTTAAAATTTTAGGTTAGGTGAAAAATTTTAAAATCTAATCTTTAGAAATTTTTTTAATTTTTTTGATAAAACTTAGGAAAAATCCATCTATTTTAATTAAAACTAGACATTTTAATTTACATTAATTTCAAAAATCTTTCATTAATTTTTATAAATAAACTCTTGGGGATTTTTTAAAAAAAGTTAAAATTTTAGGTTAGGTGAAAAATCTTAAAATCTAATCTTTAGAAATTTTTTTAATTTTTTTGATAAAACTTAGAAAAAATCCGCCTATTTTAATTAAAACTAGACATTTTAATTTACATTAATTTCAAAAATTTTTCATTAATTTTAATAAATAAACTCTTGGGGATTTTTTAAAAAATGTCAGAATTTTAGGTTAGGTGAAAAATCTTAAAATCTAATCTTTAGAATTTTTTTTAATTTTTTTGATAAAACTTAGGAAAAATCCGCCTATTTTAATTAAAACTAGACATTTTAATTTACATTAATTTCAAAACTCTTATTTAATTTAAACAATTTGTTAAAAATTCGTCAAAATTCGATCAAATTTGAACAAATTTTTAAAAAACTCGCCAAAATTCGATATAATTCGTCAACATTTTTTAAAAATTTGGTAAAGTTCAATGAAATTTTAACAAATTTATTAAAAATTCCAGCAAATTTGAAAAAATTTGTAAAAAATTCGATGAAGTTCATCAACATTTCTTAAAAATTCATCAAGATTCGACAAAATTTGAACAAATTTATTAAAAATTCGTCAAAATTTGATAAAATTCGTCAACATTTCTTAAAGATTTACTAAAATTCGAACAAATCTGTTAAAAATTCGATAAAGTTCGTCAACATTTCTTCAAAATTTACCAAAACTCGACAAATTTGAACAAATTTATTAAAAATTCGTCAAAATTCGATAAAACTCATCAACATTTCTTAAAAATTTACCAAAATTCAATGAAATTTGAACAAATTTTTAAAAAACCCGTCAAAATTCGATAGTTCGTCAACATTTCTTCAAAATTTACCAAAATTCGACCAAATTTGAAAAAATTTATTAAAAATTCGTCAAAATTCGATAAAATTCGTTAACATTTCTTAAAAATGTATCAAAATTCGACCAAATTTGAACATATTTAAAAAAAAACTGCTCAAAATTCGTTAAATTTCTTTTTTAATTCGTCAAAGTTTGATGAAATTTGCCAAAATTCGAGCAAGGTTGAACAAATTTGTTAAAACTTCGATCAACTTCGTCAACATTTCTTCAAAATTTACCAAAATTTGACCAAATTTGAACAAATTTTTAAAAAACTGATCAAAATTCGATAGTTCGTCAATATTTCTTCAAAATTTACCAAAATTCGACCAAATTTGAACAAATTTTTAAGGAACTGGTCAAAATTCGATAAAATTCGTCAATATTTCTTAGAAATTTACCAAAATTCGAGGAAATTTGAACAAATTTTTAAAAAACTGGTAAAAATTCGATAAAATTCGTCAATATTTCTTAGAAATTTACCAAAATTCGATTAAATTTGAACAAATTTAAAAAAAACTAGTAAACTTTCGATAAACTTCGTCAAAGTTTGATGAAATTTGAACAAATTTCTTAAAAATTCATTAAAATTCGACCAAATTTGAACAAATTTATTAAAAATTCGACAAAATTCGTTAACACTTTTTAATAATTTACCAAAATTCGATGAAATTTGAAAAAAATTTAAAAAACTGGTCAAAATTCGATAAAATTCGTTAAATTTTTTTAAAAATTCGTCAAGGTTTGATGAAATTTGAACAAATTTCTTAAAAATTCATCAAAATTCGTCAAAATTTGAACAAATTTATTAAAAATTTGTTTAAATTTGAGCAAATTTTAACAAATTTGTTAAATCTTCGTCAAAATTCGATAAAATTTGAACAAATTTATTAAAAATTTGCCAAAATTCGAGCAAATTTGAACAAATTTGTTAAAAACTCGATAAAGTTCGTCAACATTTCTTCAAAATTTACCAAAATTCGACTAAATCTGAACAAATTTATTAAAAATTCGTCAAAATTCATTAACATTTCTTAAAAATTTACGAAAATTCGATGAAATTTGAACAAATTTAAAAAAAACTGGTCAAAATTCGATAAAATTCGTAAAATTTTTTAAAAATTCGTCAAAGTTTGATGACATTTGAACAAATTTCTTAAAAGTTCATCAAAATTCGACCAAATTTGAACAAATTTATTAAAAATTTGCCAAAATTTGATAAAATTTGTTAAAAATTAGTAAATATTTGTTAGAGATTAATCAAAATTCGATAAAATTCGTTCAATTTGTTTAAAAATTCGTCAAAGTTTGATGAAATGTGAACAAATTTATTAAAAATTCATTAAAATTCGACCAAATTTGAACAAATTTATTAAAAATTTGCCAAAATTGGATAAAATTTGTTTAAAATTTGTAAATATTTGTTAAAGATTCATCAAAATTTGATAAAATTTGAACAAATTTATTAAAAATTTCACAAAATTCGACCAAAATTGAACAAATTTATTAAAAATTTGCAAAAATTCGATAATTTTTGTAAATATTTGTTAAAGATTCATCAAAATTCGATAAAATTTGAACAAATTTATTAAAAATTCATCAAAATTTAATCAAATTTGGACAAATTTATTAAAATTTCATCAAAATTCGTTCAAATTTAAACAAATTTGTTAAAAATTCGTCAAAATTCGAAAAAATTTAAACAAATTTATTAAAAATTTGCCAAAATTCGAGCAAATTTGTTAAAAATTCGATAAAGTTCGTCAACATTTCTTCAAAATTTACCAAAATTTGAGCAAATTTGAACAAATTTATTAAAAACTCGTTTTAATTAAAACTAGACATTTTAATTTACATTAATTTCAAAAATCTTTCATTAATTTTTATAAATAAACTCTTGGGGATTTTTTAAAAAACGTCAAAATTTTAGGTTAGGTGAAAAATCTTAAAATCTAATCTTTAGAAATTTTTTTAATTTTTTTGATAAAACTTAGGAAAAATCCGTCTATTTTAATTAAAACTAGACATTTTAATTTACATTAATTTCAAAAATCTTTCATTAATTTTTATAAATAAATTCTTGGGGATTTTTTAAAAATGGTTAAAATTTTAGGTTAGGTGAAAAATCTTAAAATCTAATCTTTAGAAATTTTTTTAATTTTTTTGATAAAACTTAGGAAAAATCCGTCTATTTTAGTTAAAACTAGACATTTTAATTTACATTAATTTCAAAAATCTTTCATTAATTCTTATAAATAAACTCTTGGGGATTTTTTAAAAAAGTTAAAATTTTAGGTTTGGTGAAAAATCTTAAAATCTAATCTTTAGAAATTTTTTTAATTTTTTTGATAAAATTTAGGAAAAATCCACCTATTTTAATTAAAACTAGACATTTTAATTTACATTAATTTCAAAAATCTTTCATTAATTTTTATAAATAAATTCTTGGGGATTTTTTAAAAAAGTTAAAATTTTAGGTTTGGTGAAAAATCTTAAAATCTAATCTTTAGAAATTTTTTTAATTTTTTTGATAAAACTTAGGAAAAATCCGTCTATTTTAATTAAAACTAGACATTTTAATTTACATTAATTTCAAAAATCTTTCATTAATTTTTATAAATAAACTCTTGGGGATTTTTTAAAAAAAGTTAAAATTTTAGGTTAGGTGAAAAATCTTAAAATCTAATCTTTAGAAATTTTTTTAATTTTTTTGATAAAACTTAGGAAAAATCCGCCTTTTTTAATTAAAACTAGACATTTTAATTTACATTAATTTCAAAAATCTTTCATTAATTTTTATAAATAAACCCTTGGGGATTTTTTAAAAAAGTTAAAATTTTAGGTTAGGTGAAAAATCTTAAAATCTAATCTTTAGAAATTTTTTTAATTTTTTTGATAAAACTTAGAAAAAATCCGCCTATTTTAATTAAAACTAGACATTTTAATTTACATTAATTTCAAAAATCTTTCGTTAATTTTTATAAATAAACTCTTGGGGATTTTTTAAAAATGAAAATTTTAGGTTAGGTGAAGAATCTTAAAATCTTTAGAAATTTTTTTAATTTTTTTGATAAAACTTAGGAAAAATCCCTCTATTTAAATTAAAACTAGACATTTTAATTTACATAAATTTCAAAAATTTTTCATTAATTTTTATAAATAAACTCTTGGGGATTTTTTAAAAATGTCAAAATTTTAGGTTAGATGAAAAATCTTAAAATCTAATCTTTAGAAATTTTTTTAATTTTTTTGATAAAACTTAGGAAAAATCCGCCTATTTTAATTAAAACTAGACATTTTAATTTACATTAATTTCAAAAATCTTTCATTAATTTTTATAAATAAACTCTTGGGGATTTTTTAAAAAAAGTTAAAATTTCAGGTTAAGTGAAAAATCTTAAAATCTAATCTTTAGAAATTTTTTGAATTTTTTTGATAAAACTTAGGAAAAATCCGCCTATTTTAATTAAAACTAGACATTTTAATTTACATTAATTTCAAAAATCTTTCATTAATTTTTATAAATAAACTCTTGGGGATTTTTTAAAAAAGTTAAAATTTTAGGTTAGGTGAAAAATTTTAAAATCTAATCTTTAGAAATTTTTTTAATTTTTTTGATAAAACTTAGGAAAAATCCACCTATTTTAATTAAAACTAGACATTTTAATTTACATTAATTTCAAAAATCTTTCATTAATTTTTATAAATAAACTCTTGGGGATTTTTTAAAAAAGTTAAAATTTTAGGTTAGGTGAAAAATCTTAAAATCTAATCTTTAGAAATTTTTTTAATTTTTTTGATAAAATTTAGGAAAAATCCGTCTATTTTAATTAAAACTAGACATTTTAATTTACATTAATTTCAAAAATTTTTCATTAATTTTTATAAATAAACTCTTGGGGATTTTTTAAAAAAGGTCAAAATTTTAGGTTAGGTGAAAAATCTTAAAATCTAATCTTTAGAAATTTTTTTAATTTTTTTGATAAAACTTAGGAAAAATCCGCCTATTTTAATTAAAACTAGACATTTTAATTTACATTTAGTTAAAAAATCTTTCATTAATTTTTATAAATAAACTCTTGGGGATTTTTTAAAGATGGTCAAAATTTTAGTTATTCGACAGTTGACTTTATATTAACCTCATATTTTATTTTATATTAAAATAAATATTTTTTATTTTCATACCTCAATATATCTAATTAATTCAGCATCAATATCTTCATCATTTTCGGAATTACCTTCATTACAATTCGAACAACAACAACAACAATTGGAACACCAATTGAAAAATCTAAATTTATTCGATTTGGAGTGTTCTTGATTTCTGGTAAAAGTATTATACTTAGTTTTTAAATTAATTAACCGGGACATTGTATTCGAAAGATATTTTATTTTATGCTTTCACTGCTAAAACGATTAACAAAGTGGCGTTGTAAATTATTTTCTTTTGTAGACAGGAAGTTCCGTGTCGATTCCTGTTCCTTTGCGATAACGGTTCAAATGAGCCAATTAGAATTTAAATTAAAAATAGAAATTTGCTTTTGTGGGATATTTGGGTTTTGGTGTAAAAATAAAATTGGGTTAATTGCTTTATTCAATTAAATTAATAAGGTTTTTTTTTTAAGTTTGATTTTGAAGTTGGTGAAAATATTTTTTTTAATTCCGTTTGCAAAAAAATATGCTTTTGACATAGCTATTGTTGTTTAATAATAAAATGAATCAGGCGATATTCGATAAATGTACGTTTTGATTAGATAAGGGAAATTAATTACTTATTGAGATGTTCAATTTTGACCATTTTTAAAAAATCCCCAAGAGTTTATTTATAAAAATTAATGAAAGATTTTTGAAATTAATATAAATTAAAATGTCTAGTTTTAATTAAATTAGGCGGATTTTTCCTAAGTTTTATCAAAAAAATTAAAAAAATTTCCAAAGATTAGATTTTAAGATTTTTCACCTAACCTAAAATTTTAACTTTTTTAAAAAATCCCCAAGAGTTTATTTATAAAAATTAATGAAAGATTTTTGAAATTAATGTAAATTAAAATGTCTAGTTTTAATTAAAATAGAGGGATTTTTCCTAAGTTTTATCAAAAAAATTAAAAAAATTTCTAAAGATTAGATTTTAAGATTTTTCACCTAACCTAAAATTTTAACTTTTTTAAAAAAATCCCCAAGAGTTTATTTATAAAAATTAATGAAAGATTTTTGAAATTAATGTAAATTAAAATGTCTAGTTTTAATTAAAATAGAGGGATTTTTCCTAAGTTTTATCAAAAAAATTAAAAAAATTTCTAAAGACAAGATTTTAAGATTTTTCACCCAACCTAAAATTTTAACTTTTTTAAAAAAATCCCCAAGAGTTTATTTATAAAGATTAATGAAAAATTTTTGAAATGAATGTAAATTAAAATGTCTAGTTTTAATTAAAATAGAGGGATTTTTCCTAAGTTTTATCAAAAAAATTAAAAAAATTTCTAAAGATTAGATTTTAAGATTTTTCACCCAACCTAAAATTTTGACCTTTTTTAAAAAATCCCCAAGAGTTTATTTATAAAAATTAATGAAAGATTTTTGAAATTAATGTAAATTAAAATGTCTAGTTTTAATTAAAATAGACGGATTTTTCCTAAGTTTTATCAAAAAAATTAAAAAAATTTCTAAAGATTAGATTTTAAGATTTTTCACATAACCTAAAATTTTAACTTTTTTAAAAAATCCCCAAGAGTTTATTTATAAAAATTAATGAAAGATTTTTGAAATTAATGTAAATTAAAATGTCTAGTTTTAATTAAAATAGGTGGATTTTTCCTAAGTTTTATCAAAAAAATTAAAAAAATTTCTAAAGATTAGATTTTAAGATTTTTCACCTAACCTAAAATTTTAACTTTTTTAAAAAATCCCCAAGAGTTTATTTATAAAAATTAATGAAAGATTTTTGAAATTAATGTAAATTAAAATGTCTAGTTTTAATTAAAATAGGTGGATTTTTCCTAAGTGGTATCAAAAAAATTAAAAAAATTTCTAAAGATTAGATTTTAAGATTTTTCATCTAACCTAAAATTTTAACTTTTTTAAAAAATTCCCAAGAGTTTATTTATAAAAATTAATGAAAGATTTTTGAAATTAATGTAAATTAAAATGTCTAGTTTTAATTAAAAAAGGCGGATTTTTCCTAAGTTTTATCAAAAAAATTAAAAAAATTTCTAAAGATTAGATTTTAAAATTTTTCACCTAACCTAAAATTTTAACTTTTTTAAAAAATCCCCAAGAGTTTATTTATAAAAATTAATGAAAGATTTTTGAAATTAATGTAAATTAAAATGTCTAGTTTTAATTAAAATAGACGGATTTTTCCTAAGTTTTATCAAAAAAATTTAAAAAATTTCTAAAAATTAGATTTTAAGATTTTTCACCTAACCTAAAATTTTAACTTTTTTAAAAAATCCCCAAGAGATTATTTATAAAAATTAATGAAAGATTTTTGAAATTAATGTAAACTAAAATGTCTAGTTTTAATTAAAATAGACGGATTTTTCCTAAGTTTTATCAAAAAAATTAAAAAAATTTCTAAAGATTAGATTTTAAGATTTTTCACCTAACCTAAAATTTTAACTTTTTTTAAAAAATCCCAAGAGTTTATTTATAAAAATTAATGAAAGATTTTTGAAATTGGTTGAAATTAAAATGTCTAGTTTTAATTAAAATAGACGGATTTTTCCTAAGTTTTATCAAAAAAATTAAAAAAATTATTAAAGATTAGATTTTAAGATTTTTCACCTAACCTAAAATTTTGACCTTTTTTAAAAAATCCCCAAGAGTTTATTTATAAAAATTAATGAAAGATTTTTAAAATAAATGTAAATTAAAATGTCTAGTTTTAATTAAAATAGGCGGATTTTTCCTAAGTTTTATCAAAAAAATTAAAAAAATTTCTAAATATTAGATTTTAAAATTTTTCACCTAACCTAAAATTTTAACTTTTTTAAAAAAATCCCCAAAAGTTTATTTATAAAAATTAATGAAAGATTTTTGATATTAATGTAAATTAAAATGTCTAGTTTTAATTAAAACGAGTTTTTAATAAATTTGTTCAAATTTGCTCAAATTTTGGTAAATTTTGAAGAAATGTTGACGAACTTTGTCGAATTTTTAACAAATTTGCTCGAATTTTGGCAAATTTTTAATAAATTTGTTTAAATTTTTTCGAATTTTGACGAATTTTTAACAAATTTGTTTAAATTTGAACGAATTTTGATGAAATTTTAATAAATTTGTCCAAATTTGATTAAATTTTGATGAATTTTTAATAAATTTGTTCAAATTTTATCGAATTTTGATGAATCTTTAACAAATATTTACAAAAATTATCGAATTTTTGCAAATTTTTAATAAATTTGTTCAATTTTGGTCGAATTTTGTGAAATTTTTAATAAATTTGTTCAAATTTTATTAAATTTTGATGAATCTTTAACAAATATTTACAAATTTTAAACAAATTTTATCCAATTTTGGCAAATTTTTAATAAATTTGTTCAAATTTGGTCGAATTTTAATGAATTTTTAAGAAATTTGTTCACATTTCATCAAACTTTGACGAATTTTTAAACAAATTGAACGAATTTTATCGAATTTTGATTAATCTCTAACAAATATTTACTAATTTTTAACAAATTTTATCAAATTTTGGCAAATTTTTAATAAATTTGTTCAAATTTGGTCGAATTTTGATGAACTTTTAAGAAATTTGTTCAAATGTCATCAAACTTTGACGAATTTTTAAAAAATTTTACGAATTTTATCGAATTTTGACCAGTTTTTTTAAAATTTGTTCAAATTTCATCGAATTTTCGTAAATTTTTAAGAAATGTTAATGAATTTTGACGAATTTTTAATAAATTTGTTCAGATTTAGTCGAATTTTGGTAAATTTTGAAGAAATGTTGACGAACTTTATCGAATTTTTAACAAATTTGTTCAAATTTGCTCGAATTTTGGCAAATTTTTAATAAATTTGTTCAAATTTTATCGAATTTTGACGAAGATTTAACAAATTTGTTAAAATTTGCTCAAATTTAAACAAATTTTTAATAAATTTGTTCAAATTTTGACGAATTTTGATGAATTTTTAAGAAATTTGTTCAAATTTCATCAAACTTTGACGAATTTTTAAAAAAATTTAACGAATTTTATCGAATTTTGACCAGTTTTTTAAATTTTTTTCAAATTTCATCGAATTTTGGTAAATTATTAAAAAGTGTTAACGAATTTTATCGAATTTTTAATAAATTTGTTCAAATTTGGTCGAATTTTAATGAATTTTTAAGAAATTTGTTCAAATTTCATCAAACTTTGACGAAGTTTATCGAAAGTTTACTAGTTTTTTTTTAATTTGTTCAAATTTAATCGAATTTTGGTAAATTTCTAAGAAATATTGACGAATTTTATCGAATTTTGACCAGTTTTTTAAAAATTTGTTCAAATTTCCTCGAATTTTGGTAAATCTCTAAGAAATATTGACGAATTTTATCGAATTTTGACCAGTTCTTTAAAAATTTGTTCAAATTTGGTCGAATTTTGGTAAATTTTGAAGAAATATTGACGAACTATCGAATTTTGATCAGTTTTTTAAAAATTTGTTCAAATTTGGTCAAATTTTGGTAAATTTTGAAGAAATGTTGACGAAGTTGATCGAAGTTTTAACAAATTTGTTCAACCTTGCACGAATTTTGGCAAATTTCATCAACCTTTGACGAATTAAAAAAGAAATTTAACGAATTTTGAGCAGTTTTTTTTTAAATATGTTCAAATTTGGTCGAATTTTGATACATTTTTAAGAAATGTTAACGAATTTTATCGAATTTTGACGAATTTTTAATAAATTTTTTCATATTTGGTCGAATTTTGGTAAATTTTGAAGAAATGTTGACGAACTATCGAATTTTGACGGGTTTTTTAAAAATTTGTTCAAATTTCATTGAATTTTGGTAAATTTTTAAGAAATGTTGATGAGTTTTATCGAATTTTGACGAATTTTTAATAAATTTGTTCAAATTTGTCGAGTTTTGGTAAATTTTGAAGAAATGTTGACGAACTTTATCGAATTTTTAACAAATTTGTTCGAATTTTAGTAAATTTTTAAGAAATGTTGACGAATTTTATCAAATTTTGACGAATTTTTAATAAATTTGTTCAAATTTTGTCGAATTTTGATGAATTTTTAAGAAATGTTGATGAACTTCATCGAATTTTTTACAAATTTTTTCAAATTTGCTGGAATTTTTAATAAATTTGTTAAAATTTCATTGAACTTTACCAAATTTTTAAAAAATGTTGACGAATTATATCGAATTTTGGCGAGTTTTTTAAAAATTTGTTCAAATTTGATCGAATTTTGACGAATTTTTAATAAATTTGTTCAAATTTTGTCGAATTTTGATGAATTTTTAAGAAATGTTGATGAACTTCATCGAATTTTTTACAAATTTTTTCAAATTTGCTGGAATTTTTAATAAATTTGTTAAAATTTCATTGAACTTTACCAAATTTTTAAAAAATGTTGACGAATTATATCGAATTTTGGCGAGTTTTTTAAAAATTTGTTCAAATTTGATCGAATTTTGACGAATTTTTAACAAATTGTTTAAATTTTATCAAATTTTAAAAATGTTGATGAATTAGTTCAAATTTGATCAAATTTTGCTGATTTTTTAATAAATTTTGAAGCAAAGTACAAAAAATAAAATTTAAAACTTGAAATTGTCGACTTTATCTATTTTTTAATCTTTAATGAACAAAAAGTCGTCTTGTAAGTTAAGCAGCCAAGTAGTTTATGTAATGTGACATAAAATGACTTTAAAACATTCTGTAAATTAAATTTAGATAAAGTTAAAACACTTCTGAAACCAAGTAACCTCAAAATGGAAAAAATTAAACTCATCAAATAAAATTCTCTTATTTTAAAAACTTAAATAGACGGATTTTTCCTAAGTTTTATCAAAAAAATTAAAAAAATTTCTAAAGATTAGATTTTAAGATTTTTCACCTAACCTAAAATTTTAACTTTTTTAAAAAATCCCCAAGAGTTTATTTATAAAAATTAAAGAAAGATTTTTGAAATTAATGTAAATTAAAATGTCTAGTTTTAATTAAAATAGGCGGATTTTTCCTAAGTTTTATCAAAAAAATTAAAAAAATTTCTAAAGATTAGATTTTAAGATTTTTCACCTAACCTAAAATTTTAACTTTTTTTAAAAAATCCCCAAGAGTTTATTTATAAAAATTAATGAAAGATTTTTTAAATAAATGTAAATTAGAATGTCTAGTTTTAATTAAAATAGGCGGATTTTTCCTAAGTTTTATCAAAAAAATTAAAAAAATTTCTAAAGATTAGATTTTAAGATTTTTCACCTAACCTAAAATTTTGACTTTTTTAAAAAATCCCCAAGAGTTTATTTATAAAAATTAATGAAAGATTTTTGAAATTAATGTAAATTAAAATGTCTAGTTTTAATTAAAATAGAGGGATTTTTCCTAAGTTTTAACAAAAAAATTAAAAAAATTTCTAAAGATTAGATTTTAAGATTTTTCACCTAACCTAAAATTTTAACTTTTTTTTAAAAAATCCCCAAGAGTTTATTTATAAAAATTAATGAAAGATTTTTGAAATTAATGTAAATTAAAATGTCTAGTTTTAATTAAAATAGGCGGATTTTTCCTAAGTTTTATCAAAAAAATTTAAAAAATTTCTAAAGATAAGATTTTAAGATTTTTCACCTAACCTAAAATTTTAACTTTTTTAAAAAATCCCCAAGAGTTTATTTATAAAAATTAATGAAAGATTTTTGAAATTAATGTAAATTAAAATGTCTAGTTTTAATTAAAATAGGCGGATTTTTCCTAAGTTTTATCAAAAAAATTAAAAAAATTTCTAAAGATTAGATTTTAAGATCTTTCACCTAACCTAAAATTTTCACTTTTTTTAAAAAATCCCCAAGAGTTTATTTATAAAAATTAATGAAAGATTTTTGAAATTAATGTAAATTAAAATGTCTAGTTTTAATTAAAATAGACGGATTTTTCCTAAGTTTTATCAAAAAAATTAAAAAAATTTCTAAAGATTTTAAGATTTTTCACATAACCTAAAATTTTAACTTTTTTAAAAAATCCCCAAGAGTTTATTTATAAAAATTAATGAAAGATTTTTGAAATTAATGTAAATTAAAATGTCTAGTTTTAAATAAAATAGACGGATTTTTCCTAAGTATTATCAAAAAAATTAAAAAAATTTCTAAAGATTAGATTTTAAGATTTTTCACCTAACCTAAAAATTTTAACTTTTTTAAAAAATCCCCAAGAGTTTATTTATAAAAATTAATGAAAGTTTTTTGAAATTAATGTAAATTAAAATGTCTAGTTTTAATTAAAATAGGTGGATTTTTCCCAAGTTTTATCAAAAAAATTAAAAAAATTTCTAAAGATTAGATTTTAAGATTTTTCACCTAACCTAAAATTTTAACTTTTTTAAAAAATCCCCAAGAGTTTATTTATAGGAATTAATGAAAGATTTTTTAAATTAATGTAAATTAAAATGTCTAGTTTTAATTAAAATAGACGGATTTTTTTTAGGTAGTGTCAAAAAAATTTAAAAAATTTCTAAAGATTTAAAAAAAAGAGATTTTAAAATTTCTCTGATTAAAAGTTGTCTCCTAAGAAACTTAAATCCCTTTTAAGATGACGTATAAGAATAGCTTTTTTCAATAGGATCAATCCATTTATTAGAATCATAAGTCAAAGTTTAATATAAACGTGCACAATCAATGAAAAGGGGTTATCGCAAATACTTCAGGGCAAAATAACACAAAAAGAAAAAAATAAAATAGAACGGCTATGTTTCCGACAGCAGTGAGGAGATAAGTAGATTAGAAAATGTGGACGTTTTATTGCGATTTCTTCTGATAATAACGATAATAATCAAAATGAAAGAGATTTTGGCTGGGAATAAAGACACAGTAAAATTTTAATTGAATTAATTTATATTTGTTGATATTATAATTGAAAACATAATGAATTTTACTAAGGAAAATGTCTACAAAGTGTTTTTGACAAAGGAAATTCTTGAATTAAACTTAATCGATTTGGTGAAAAAGCTCCAAGTTTCAAAGAAATTTTTGTAGAGGAATGGCAAGCTTATTTTGCACTTATTATATTCTATGATGTCTATGGTGCAAAAACCCGACACACAGCCGAGTTATTGAAGTACGGACAAGAGCATTGAAATGTTATACTTTAAAGTAATGATGTTTTGAAATAGATTCATGGCAATTTCAAGGAAATTGCGCTTTGGTAATAATGAACGCTTTTCAGTGTGATAACACCTTACGTAAAATAAATCAGAAACCTTATGTAGTTTGTTTATCAAAAGATGCATTTTATTTATTTCATAATTACCATATAACATTATGTTTTAACCATTTCAAATAAAGAATATAGGCACAGAATTATATTATTTTTTTTACAAGATTGGTTGTCATCTATTAGAAATTTTTCAAAGCTTTGCTAGGGTCAAAGCTGTTAAAAATTTAATAGTTCGTGCTATAAATACGCTCAGTAAACATTTATTTCAATTTGTAACATTGTCAAACAGAATAAAACGACTTCAATGTTACAGTCAAAGTGGATAAGAAGACCTTCATTTCGGCTTTTTCCTAAGCTTTAATAAAAATGACAAGAAATGAGAAACATATGTTTGTGTATTATTTGTCATTATTCGCCAAAAACAGAAATAAATATTAAGTTTTTAATATCTTAACACTTTGACGGCCACACGTTTCGGAAAAAGAACTGCACCTGCCGTCGGAGCATTTTGTCAGTTTTGTGTCAAATTCATAATCATAGAAAAAATAATATACATAGGTCAACTCTCACTAAATCAATGAAATCGGCTTGCGCGTTCATCTGCCGACACACTGATGGCGCTAATATGATTTTTTCGAAAGCGCCCCCTGCCGAAATACCCAAAACCACTTCTGAACCCGCGAAATTCGAAATAATTTTTTTTTTTATTTATACTTTATTTCACCTATACAACAATAAGTGACTATAGCACACTTATTATTGTACGAAAAATAGAAATGTCAAAAAACGGTTTTAAAATACGTTAAAATATTTTTTAATTTTCATTTACGTAATTAATACAAGTATAAATAATAATTTTTGGTAAAGTTATTCCTTATTCCTTTAATAAGATAGGGCGGATATTTGGTATATTTTCGGTAGATGTCTTTGCCCAATTAGGTAATTAATAGCCTCTTGGTTGTTGCCTTCTCAATTATTTCTTTGAAAAGTTTTGTAATTTACAAACTTTTTACCAGTCCTTTGTTCTTGGAAGAGTGCATATTTGACAAAATTTGTTGTTTTTACTTGTCCATAGTCAACAGAATCTTAGAATAAGTCGCCAATTGATGGTTTCTGAACTGAGCAATATAGTCAAAACGTAATCTTTATAAATTTTTTGTTAACAAAAGTAACCAACAAATACTTACATAATGCAGAATGACAAAACTTAGCGGAGTATTGGATGTGAAAAGATTGGGGGGTTTCAACTGAGAAGGACTGAATTGATTCATAGTTAATTTCTTTAAACTTCATCAACTTTAACAAACGTTGTAATGCCGAGATTCAAAATTTTTAAGTTAGTTTCCTTACCGATTACAGGAATAATTAGAAAAATATTAGATTTTATTCTACATTTTTTGGCATTTGTGTTAAATTTTTTTTAATAAACAAGTAAATAGTAACGGTAAGCAGGAAATGACGTAGATTTATTTGAACAAATCAAACTGTCACGGAAACATCTTCTATAAATTTCTGTAACCTTTCAAAATTAGCACATCAGCGCCAGCAGTGTGTCGGCATAGGTACTTTTTTTTGATTTCACTTTTTCCCGCTGAGTTGAACTACCCTGTTCATAATTGAATATTATTTTTTCTATGGTCAAATTATTATTAAATTGTGTCAAACTGGCGATTGCGCGAAGTCACGTGTAAATGACTTCAGCCGATAACCGTTGGTTCGTGAACTCACATATACGAGACTTTGACCGTGAAAATGTTAAACCGATTTTCTTGAAGTCACGTTTTTTGACATACCTAGCACCTTTTTTGTTTGGAGTCTTCAAATACTATCAGGTTGTGTAACATAATTAGATTCTATTCCTGCTAAGTTTTTAATGAAGTAAAAATTCTTTATTTATGCAATATTGGTCTTATTTGTCATATTTTAAAATATTTTCATTTCAATACAATAAAAAAAAACTGTTGTTACTATATTAACATTAGCACTAACTTTAATATTAGACCTAGAACTTGGAACTTTCATGTTTAGCCGTACATCTTTTGAAAAGGTATTTGACGTTTCGGATGCCATATTGCAATCTTCTTCAGAAACTTCGCTGAATTTATTCTTGAAGAAGATTGCTTCTTTCTTCTTTCTAAAGAAGAAAGAAGCAATCTTCTAGTTTTCGAAACCCGAAAGCTAGAAAAAAGAATGAAGCAACCTTCTTTAGAAACAAATTGGAAGTAAGTTCTTGAAGAACGTTCTTTCTTCTGAAGAAGAAACAAGTTCGAAGAAAGTTTCTGAAGAATAACGCAGAACTAAACTTAAAACCTAGAAAGAAGAAAACAACCTTCTTCAGAAACTTACTTCGATCTTGTTTTTGAACAAGGTTCTTTCTTCTGAAGAAGATGTTCGAAGTGAGATTTTAAGAAGATTGCAATATAGCATTCGAAACATCAAACGCCTTGAGTTTGACTTTCGGCGTGGCTTTGTTGCACCATTGGAGTAAACATAGTCTGACCTCACGCGTATTTTGCTAAATTCAACATCTAGTGAAAATATGTCCCGAAGTTTTTGAGCGTTTTTGCAAGAATTGCTTAGCAGTCAAACGGTTAAGAAACAAGTTCAAAGTAAATTTCTGAAGAACGTTGCAATATGGCATTCGAAACGTCAAATGCCTTTTCAAAAAAACGTAGGAATAAACCCAAAATCTAGAAAGAAGAAAAAAACAACCTTCTTCAGAAACAAGTTTGAAATAAGTTTCTGAAAAAGGTTTTTTATTTTGAAGAAGAAACAAGTTCGAAGAAAGTTCCTGAAGAAAGTTGTAATATGAGATCCGAAATGTTAAACGCTTTTTCAAAAGACGCAGAGTTAAACCCGAAAGCTGGAAAGAAACAACCTTTTCTACAAGTAAGTTAGGAAGTAAGGTTCTTAAGAAAGTTGATTCTTTTGAAGAAGAAGCAAGTTTGAAGAAAGTTTCTGAAGAAGGTTGCAATATAGGATCGGAAACGTCAAACGCCTTTTCAAAAGACGCAGAGTTAAACCCGAAAGCTGGAAAACTAAAAAGAAACAACCTTCTTCAGAAACAAGTTCGAAGTAAGTTTTTGAAGAAGGTTGATTCTTCTTCTGAAGAAAAAAGTTTGTAGAAAGTTTCAGAAGAAGGTTACAATATGGAATTCGAAAAGCCAAACGACTTTTAAAAAGAGATAGGACTAAACTCGAAAGCTAGAAAGAAGAAATAAGGAATCTTCTTCAAAAACAAATTCAAAGTAAGTTTCTAAAAAAGGTTCTTTCTTCTAAAGAAGAAACAAGTTCGAAGTGAGTTTCTGAAGAAGATTGCAACATGGCATCCGGAACGGCAAACACTTTTTAAAAGACTCACGATTCAATTCGAGCTTCTAGTTCTAGGTTTAGTATTAGAATTGAAATGTATAATTCTATTCTTCAGTTGATGAAAGTTAAATAAATGACTGCCATGTTTGATTACCAGGTTTCGATTTTGTAAAAGATAGTCATCTGGTCAATCGCGTCAAACAAGTAATATGGATTATCATCAAACACAATATTAAAATTGATAAAAAATGGTAGATATAATTTAAAAATCAAAACCAAAAATATAATAAACCCAGCTTATTGTCTGTTATTGTTGGGGTTGCGTCAAAGTTTTTGGGAATCAGGAGGAGGGTAATTTAGTTTTTATAAACTAATTTTATAAACTGTTTGACGCGATTAACCTGTGGGAAACGATTATATTTTATTATTATAAGTTATATAGGTTAAGTTTACTGGTAAAAGCGCGGAAGTAGGTAGAGAGTTTGGGTTGGAAACAGTTTTGAGTAGCTCAAAAACTTTAAGCGAAGAGAATTTGTTGGGTTGAGAATAGAGTTGAGTAAAGACGAGAGTTGGATTTAGACATGTAATGATGAAAGACGAGTAACGACGAGAATTGGGAAAAGAATTAAGACGAGAAAAGACAAGAGTGAAAAATGAGCAACGACGAGAGTTGAGTAAAGACGAAAAAAGTATAACGACGTTAGAAATGTAAAGAAGCTAGGTTAGTTAAGGCATAGGACGAAGAACAACTATACACATAATTGTTAAATATATTCGTTTATATTGATTTACAAAACAAGAGGGCCTTATTGTCCAAAATCAACCCCTAGACACAGCAAATTTCCTACAAATCTGATGACGATCTATTACAAAATCGAGAGATTGAAACTTCATGTTTTTATTTATTTAACTTTAGTGTTAGAGTTAGTGCTAATGTTAATTCTAGTCTTATTGTTAGTTTAATTAAGATCAGTCGTGAAAGTCTCTGTATTCATAAAAAAACTTTTTTACATTCGATAGATCGTTTTTAATTTTATTTAAATTTAATTTCAAATAAACACCTATTTAATAAATCGAATAAAAATTCTTTTAAAAAAACATAAAGCACATAACTTAATTGACATTTAAAAATATCACCTTTATATTCAAGCAAGTTACGCCTTAAACTCACAACAAAACCCAACGATTATTAACTGTTAACGAGGCAAAAATATTCAATGTCAGTAAACACCTAGAAATGGAGTCAAGTTCGTTGTTAAAATTAAAAAAATCCACGTTTGCATAACAAACCGAAATAATAGAATATGAGTAAGTCAAATACTCTTACTAATAAGCACTTTTAAAATTATTCCAGATATTAGTCATTCGTCAATTTAAAAAAAAGTACAGTAAATACCATAAAGTACATTTATTGAAATAGAATAAGTCGTTTACTTTTATAACTAGGTTGGACTTATCTACATGGATTTATCTATAAAAGCAGATCTAAAATAATTACGCGAAAACGACCGGTTAGGACACTGGAGTATAATTAAAAAGTGAAAATAGGAATTGAATGTTAATGTTCCACGCGTTACGCAGCAAAAATAAAAGTTTACAATGAACAAAGAAATCGTTGCTTAATCTCTATTAAATACAAAATTTAAATATGAATAAAATGATGGATAATTAACAAAACCTTTTATTTTATTGTCAGTTTTATAATAACATCTTATTATATCTCATTCACATCTTATTCTCATCTTATTCACATCTTATTCACATTTCATTCACATCCGGTTTAAAAAGATTGCCATTTAGAAATCTTATAACAAAGTATTGAACACTATTGTTTGTTTGTTGCGATGACTCAATAGTTTATTTAAGATACTGAATTAAGTGCAAACTTTTAATGCCGTAAAGAGGAGTAAAGAGGAGGAATCGTGTCAATCGTTGACCTTGGCACGATTGTGCGTTACATTCGCGCTAGTTTTCGCGTTTTATAATCCGTGTTACAGGTCTGTTAGTCTACTTTCACTATGATCAATGCGGAGCTATTTAGCTCTCCAAGAAGAAGAATGGTAAAGAGAAAAGCTCCGGGGAAACTAGGATAGTTGATTTTATTACATACTTGCAGAATCCGTTAACTAAAAAAACCATTTTCTAATGAAATATTTAAGATTTTTTTAAATTTTTTTGACAACACTTGGAATAAAACGGTCTTTTTTAATTAAAATTAGAATGTTTTAAGTTTCATTTAGAAAAAAAAAATCAAATCAAAATAGTTAAAAATGAATTTCTGATGAATTTTTAAAATGTTTCCTTAAGTTAAAAAATGTCAAAAATTTTTACCAACTTTGAAAATTTTTTAAATTTTTTTGACAACATTTAAAATAAAACGGTCTTTTTAAATTAAAACTAGAATGTTTTAAGTTTCATTTAGAAAAAGAATCAAATCAAACTGGTTAAAAATGAATTTTTGATGATTTTTTAAAGTTGTAATTTTCTTAGGTTAAAAAGTACCAAAAAATTTTTACTAACATACATACAAATTTTTTAATTTTTTTTAAAAGACGAGGTAAATCTACCTTTTCTAGATAAAAATAGAATGTTTTAGGTTTAATTTGGCGAAAGAATTAGATCTCAATTCATATAAATTAATTTTTGACGATTTTTTAAAGTTGATGAAAATTTTTAAATTTTAGGTTAAATTCGGTCAAAAAATCATAGATGTCTTTAAGAATTTTGTTAATTGTTTTGAAAAGACTTGAAATAAATTTGTCTTTTCTAGACAAAAATCATCGATCAAACTTAAGTTCAGACTAGAATCATCAATGAAACCAAGAATCTTATTAAAACTATCAACAATCTTTTATGAATCATCAAAACTTTCTCATAATTCATCAACAATTATCTATAAATCATTAATCAAACCTGAAATCTGACTAAAATCATCGTTCAAACCTAAGTTCAGAATAGAATCATCAATCAAACCAAGAATCTTATTAAAATTACCAACAATCTTTCATGAATCATCAAAAATCTCTCATAATTCATTGACAATGTTTTATAAATCATCTATCAAACCTGAAATTGGACTAAAATCTTCGATCAAACCTAACATCTGACTAAAACCATCAATCAAATCAAAAATCGCTCTAAAACTATCGATAATCTTTCATAAATCATCAAAAAATTCTTATAATTCATTATGAATTTTTTAAAAATCATCAATCAAACTTGAAATCTGATTAAAATCTTCGATCAAACCTAAAATCTAACTAAAATCATTAATTAAAACAAGAATCTCTAAAACTATTGATAATATTTCATAAATCATCAAAAATTTCTTATAATTCATTATGAATTTTCTAAAAATCATCAATCAAACCTAAAACCTGACTAAAACCATCGATCAAATCCAAAATCTAACTAAAATCATCAATCAAATCAAAAATCTCTCTAAAACTCTCGATAATATTTCACAAATCATCAAAAATCTCTCATAATTCATTATGAATTTGCTAAAAATCATCAATCAAACTTGAAATCTGGTTAAAATCTTCGATCGAACCTAAAATCTAACTAAAATCATCAATCAAATCAAGAACCTTATTAAAACTATCAACAATTGTTCATGAATCATTAAGAATCTCTTATAATTCATCGACCATGTTTTATAAATCATCTATCAAACCAGAAATTGAACTAAAATCTTCGATCAAACCTGAAATCTAGCTAAAATCATCGACCAAACCTAAAATCTAACTTAAATCATCAATCAAATCAAAAATCTAACTAAAATCATCAATCAAATCAAGAATCCCATCTAAAACTATCGGTAATCATTCATAAATCATCAAGAATATTAACAAATTTTTTATGTTTATTTTTATATATAAATAAAATTTGGGAATTTTAAAAAATTGCCTAATTTTTGTTGTAAATTAAGACAAAAATTAGTCTTTAATTTTTTAAGATTTCTCAAAATTTCTTGAATAAAATTTCTATTGTGATACGTAATCATAAAATAGAATATTTTATCTGGAATTTTATGTATAAATCGTTTCTTAATTCCTATAAATAAATTCAGTGCGATTTTTTAAACTGACAAAGTTTTTGTTGAAATTATGTCAAAAATTAGGGTTTTTGATTTTTCAATATTTCTCAAAATTTCTTTAAGTTATCATTGATTATTGTACGAATTTACAATGCAAAATGTTTTATTTTTCATTTGATGTATAAATAGTTTCTTAATTCGTATAAATAAAGTTTGAGGATTTTTTAAAGTTGGTCAACATTTTGTAATTTTAGATTAGATTTGGTCAAAAAATCATAAATGTTTAAGAATTTTTTTAATTTTTTTAAAAAGATTTGAAATAAATCTGTTTTTTCTAGATAAACATAGAATGTTTTAGGTTTCATTTGGTGAAAGAATCAAATCAAAATCTTTAAAAATGAATTTTTGACGATTTTTTAAAGTTGGTTAAAATGTTTAAATTTTAAGTTAAATTCGGTCAAAAAATCATAGATGTCTTTAAGAATTTTTTTAATTTTTTTGAAAAGACATGAGATAAATCTTCCCTTTTTAGGTAAAAATAGAATGTTTTAGGTTTAATTTGGCGAAGGGATTACATCTCAATTCATATAAGTTAATTTTTGGCGATTTTTTAAAGTTGGTTAAAATTATAACCAGACTCAAAAGAATTGATTAATTTTAAAAATTCACCAAAAATTCATTTTTAAAGATTTTGATTTGATTTTTTTTCTAAATGAAACTTAAAACATTCTAATTTTAACTAAAAAATATCGTTTTATTCCAAGTATTGTCAAAAAAATTTTAAAAATTTTCAAAGACATCCATGTTTTTCAACCCAACCTAACAAATTTTTAACCAAGTTTAAAGAATCCTTTAATATTTATTTATGAAAATTTTTAAAAATAATTTTGGGAAAATGTAAATTAAAATGTCTAGTTTCAATTTAACACATTAAATTTTTTCTAATTTTTATTAAAAAATTTTAAAAAATTTTCAAAGACATTCATGTTTTATAACCTAACAAATTTTTAACTAAGTTTAAAAAATCCCCTAAAATTAATTTATGAAAATTTTTAAAAACAATTTTAGGAAAACGTAAATCAAAATGTCTAGTTTCTATTTAACTAATCAAATTTTTCCTAATTTCTATTAAAAAATTTAAAAAAAATTTCAAAAACATTCATGTTTTTTTAACCTAATAAATTTTTAACCAAGTTTAAAAAATCCCCTAAAATTTATTTATGAAAATCTTTAAAAATAATTTTGGGAAAATGTAAATTAAAATGTCTAGTTTCTATTTAACTAATCAAATTTTTCCTAATTTTTATTTAAAAATTTAAAAAAAATTTCAAAGTTGGTAAACATTTCTGACACTTTTTAACTTTAGACAAAACTTTAAAAATTCATCAAAAATTCATTGTTAAACATTTTGATTTGATTTTTTTTTCTAAATGAAACTTAAAACATTCTAGTTTTAATCTAAAAAGACCGTTTTATTCGAAATGTTGGTAAAAAAATTAAAAAAAATTTCAAAGTTGGAACAAAATTTTTGACACTTATCTTAAGAAAATTACAAATTTTAAAAATCCTTCAAAAATTCATTTTTAAAGATTTTGATTTGATTTCTTTTCTAAATAAAGCCTAAAACATTCTAATTTTAATTAAAAAAGACCGTTTTATTCCAAGTGTTGTTAAAAAAATTTAAAAAAATTTCAATGCTGGAAAAAAAATTTTGACACTTTTTAACTTAAGAGAAAACTTTAAAAATTCATCAAAAATTCATTTTTAACTGTTTTGATTTGATTTGTTTTCTAAATGAAACTTAAATTATTTTAGTTTTAATTAAAAAAGACCGTTTTATTCCAAGTGTTGTCAAAAAATTTGATAGTTGGTAAAAAAATTTTGACACTTTTTAACTTAAGAGGAAAATTTAAAAATTCATTAAAAATTCATTTTTAACCATTTTGATTTGATTCTTTTTCTAAATGAAACTTAAAACATTCTACTTTTAATTAAAAAAAGACCGTTTTATTCCAAGTTTTGTCAAAAAAATTAAAAAAATGTTCAAAGTTGATAAAAAAATTTTGACGCTTTTAACCTAACTTTAAAAAAATCGACCTACTTTAAAAATTCATTTTTAAAGATTTTGATCTGATTTTTTTTCTAAATGAAACATAAAATTTTCTAGTTTTGGTTTAAAAAAACCGTTTTATTCTAAATCTTGTAAAAAAATTTAAAAAAATTTTAAAGACATCGAAGTTTTTTTGACCGAATTTAACCTAAAATTTAATTTTTACCATTTCTAAAAAATCATAAAAAATCATTTTTATGAACTAAGAAATGATTCTCACATCAAATTAAAACTAAAACATTCTATTTTCATCTAAAACAGGCAGATTTGTTTTTAGACTTACCAAAAAAATTAAAAAAAAAATTTTTCTAAAGTGTTACATCTTAATTTAAAAAATGTCAAAATTGGTCAACTTTAAAATATCGCCGAGACTTTATTTGTAAGAATTGAAACGAAGTTTTTTGGAAAATGATAGACAAAAGTGTCTTATTTCATGTAAACTATAAAAAAAATTTGATTGCTTTTAAATTTTTAAGAAAAAAAATTTTTTCTAAGGTGTTACATTTTCACTCAAAAAATGTTAAAATTAACTTTAAAAAATCGGCCAGACTTTATTTATAGGAATTAAAACGAGATTTTTTATAAAACGATAGACTAAAATGTCTTGATTTGTATAACCTGTAACAAAATTTTGGTTTGTTTAAAATTTTTGAGAAAAAAATTTTTCTCTAAAGTGTTACATTTTCACCAAAATTAAAATTTTAAAAATCGTCGCGACCTTATTTTTGGAAATTAAAAATGATTTTTTGAAAAATAATAAGTTAAAATCTCTTTTTTAACATAAACTATAAAAATTTTGAGTTTGAGTTTTGAAATTTGTAAGAAAAAAATTTTTTTCTAAAATAGTACATTTTCACTTAAATACGTCAAAATTGGTCAACTTTAAAAAATCGTCCAGACTTTATTTTTGAGAATTCGGAGGAGGCTTTTTGGAAAATTAATAGATTAAAATGTCTTGATTTATGTAATCTGTAACAAAATTTTGGTTTGTTTAAAATTTTTGAGAAAAAATTTTTTTTCTAAAAGGTTACATTTTCACCAAAAATCGTCAAAATTAAAATTTTAAAAAATCGTCAAGACCTTATTTTTAGGAATAAAAAAATGATTTTTATGTTAAATTAAAGCTAAAATATTCTGTTTTCATCTAGAAAAGGCAAATTTGTTTTAAGACTTACCAAAAAAATTAAAAAAATTTTCAAAGTTGGTAAAAAAATTTTTTAGGTTAAAAATTTTTGATTATTAAAAAAATCAATTATTTTTAAAAAATTCATAAAAAAATCAGTTTTAAAGATTTCGATTTGATTTTTTTTTCTAAATGAAACTTAAATCATTCCAATTTTAATACAGAAATGCCATTTTATTCCAAGCGTTGTTAAAAAAATTAAAAAAATTTTCAAAGTAGGTAAAAATTTTTTTTGGTTAGAAAATTAACGATTTTTTAAAAAATTCATCAAAAATTCATTTTTAAAGATTTTGATTTAATTCATTTTCTAAATGAAACCTAAAACATTCTAGTTTTATATAAAAAAGACCGTTTTATTCTAAGTATGGTCAAAAAAATTAAAAAAAATTTCAAAGTTGGTAAAATTTTTTTTAGGTTAGAAAATTAACGATTTTTTAAAAAATTCACCAAGAATTCATTTTTAAAGATTTTGGTTTGATTCCTTTTCTAAATGAAAGTTAGAACATTCTAATTTTAACTAAAAAGGACCGTTTTATTGTAAGTATGGTCAAAAAAATTAAAAAAAAATTCAAAGTTAGTAACTTTTTTTAGGTTAGAAAATTAACCATTTTTTAAAAAAATCATAAAAAATTGAATTTTAAATATTTTGAGCTGATTCTTTCTCTAAATGAAACTCAAAACATTCTAATTTTAATTAAAAAAGACCGTTTTATTTCAAATGTTGTCGAGAAAATTAAAAAGATTTTCAAAGTTGATAAAAAAATTTTTAGGTTAGAAAATTAATCATTTCTTAAAAAGTCATAAAAAATTGAATTTTAAATATTTTGAGCTGATTTTGTCTCTAAATGAAACTCAAAACATTCTAATTTTAATTAAAAAAGACCGTTTTATTCCAAATGTTATGAAAAAATTAAAAAAAATTTTCAAAGTTGATAAAAATTTTTAATACTTTTCAACTTAAGAAAATCCAATTTTAAAAATTCATCAAAAATTCATTTTTAAAGATTTTTAATTTGAATTTTTTCTAAATGAAACTTAAATCATTCTAATTTTAATTAAAAAAGACCGTTTTATTCTAAGTGTTGTGAAAAAAATTTAAAAAATTTTCAAAGTTAGAAAAGTTTTTGACAGGTATTTAACCTCACTTTTCTAAAAATTAGACCAACTTTAAAAAATCATCCAGACTTTATTTTCAAGAATTGAAAAAAGATTTTTATATAAAATGAAACTTGAAAAATCCCATTTCCGATTTTTAAATCCAAATTTTTCCTAAATGCTACTAAAAAAATTAAAACAATTTTAAAGTTAGTACAAATTCGTGGCAGGTATATAACCTAACTTTTTTAAAAATTAGACCAAATTTAATAAAATGTCCAAACTTTATTTTTAAGAATTAAAAAAAGATTTTTATATAAAATGAAACGTGAAAGATCCTATTTTCGATTTTAAAACCCAAATTTTTCCTAAATGCTATCAAAAAAATTAAAAAAAATTTCAAAGTTGGTAAACATTTTTGATTCTTTTTAACTTAAGAGAAAACTTTAAAAATTCATCAAAAATTCATTTTTAAAGATTTTGATTTAATTTTTTTCTAAATGAAACTTAAAACATTCTAGTTTTAATTAAAAAAGACCGTTTTATTCTAAATGTTGGCAAAAAAATTTAAAAAAAATTTCAGTCGGTAAACATTTTTGACACTGTTTAACTTAAGAGAAAACTTTAAAAATTCATCAAAAATTCATTTTTAACCATTTTGATTTGATTCTTTTTGTAAATGAAACATAAATCATTCTAGTTTTAATTAAAAAGGACTGTTTTATTTCAAGTATTGTCAAAAAAATGTAAAAAAATTTCAAAGTTGGTAAAAATTTTTTTAGGTTAGAAAATTAACAATTTTTTAAAAATTCATCAAAAATTCATTTTTAAAGATTTTGATTGTTTTTTTTTCTAAATGAAACTTAAAACATTCTAATTTTAATTAAAAAAGACCGTTTTTTTCCAAGTGTTGTCAAAAAAATTTAAAAAATTTTCAAAATTGGTAAAAAAATTTTTAGGTTAGAAAATTAACCATTTTAAAAAAAAAATATGAAAAAATGAATTTTAAATATTTTCAGCTGATTTTTTCTCTAAATGAAACTTAAAACATTCTAGTTTTATATAAAAAAGACCGTTTTATTCCAAGTGTTGTCAAAAAAATTAAAAAAATTTTCAAAGTTGGAACAAAATTTTCGACACATTTTAAGAAATTTACAACTTTAAAAATTCATCAAAAATTCATTTTTAACCAATTTGATTTGATTTTTTTTTCTAAATGAAACTTAAATCATTCTAATTTTAATTAAAAAAGGACATTTTATTCCAAGAATTGTCAAAAAAATTTAAAAAAATTTCAAAATTGAAAAAATTTTTGACGCTTAATAAATGAATTTTATTTCAAAGATATCGAATAAAATACATGCACTTTTATCAATATGAAATATCAAAACTCAAAGCTTACATTTATAAAGTACATCTAAATACATCCAACATTCACCTTAAAATTAAAGTTAAACCAAATAAAATGAACTCAAACCCAATCCTATCGACTATCGAAAAGGAATAACTTAAAAGACGCCTTTGCCCCGGCATAGAAGATCATCGAGCTGCGAAACGTCGAGAAAGCAAGTTCTTTCGAAGCGGAGAAACCGGAGCACGAACGAACCGAACGAGAGAGAGCCAAAAGAGATAAAATCGAAATAATGGCGATCGAGCTCGACCGAAAGGTTACCGTTGTAATAAACGTGATCCACCATCTATTGAACTATAATGGGATAATCGTTCGACTCGGGTTGAGAAAACGTTTTTACACGCCCACTCTACAAGTACACCCGCTTATTAACCGTTTGTCGCGAGATAATTCCAAAATGCCAATTGAAACAAGTGTAGTCACTTAGAAAATCTAATCTAAAAATAAAACTTTTAGATTTTGGAAAAAGTTTGACCTTTTAACATAGACCGAGTACACGGTCAATTATCTTTGTATTAAAGTGTACTTCCTAAAGTTTTAAAGTGCTCTCAAGCAACTTCGTCAACTTATTTATGTAGTATTAGTCTGCTATCTACCTTTGATGCAATTACCACGGTGGAGTATTAATAGGCGAATGTGGCTTTTGAGAAGTTGAATACATTATAAATTAATGACGCAATACTTGATAAATACGGTCTATTTTACATCCATATGCGTTTCTATTACGTTCATATGGAAGCAATTTATATTCAATTGAACGTCACTTCAATGAGTATTTGTTCGGTTAAACACAATCGTTAATTAATACGCAAGAGACTCGTATTATAATCGTATCAGTTGGAATTAAAAATAAATATAAAATAAACTTATGTCTATGTTTAAAATCTGTAATGAAATCTCTGCATGGAAATTTAATATGTTTTGTATTGAAGAGAGAAAGTATACATTCCAATTAATATACTGAAATTTTCGTAAAAGTTTAATTAAAAAAAAAATAATGTGTAGTGATTTATATATCATTAATAACTTTCAATTAGATCAGAGAGAATTTGTGAAAAGTGAATTTAATATGTTTTGTATTGAAAGGAGAGAGTAAACTTAATACTTCAATTAAGGTATTGAAATTTTTATAAAAATTTAATTAAAAAATTAGTTTCATTTTATTTTTAGTATTTTTCTAAAAAAAAAATGTATTGTTTTTGGTGGAATTGATCAGCATTTTGGTAACTTTGGTGAAAGATTTACGAATTTAATAAGTTTTTGATGGAATTAAAAAAAAAAAAAAAAAAAAAAGTGGTAAATTTTTGGTGGAATTTTTACAAATTTCGTAAGTTTTTGTTGAAATTTAAAAAAAAATCATTATTTTTGGTAGAATTATTAAAAATTTTAGTAACTTTGGTGAAATTTTTATAATTTAATAAGTTTTTGATGAAATTTTCAAAAATTTAGTTAATTTTTAGTGAAATTGTTTCTACTTTGATTGATTTTTGGTAGAATTTTAAAAGAATTTGGACATTTTGGTGGAATTTTTAAAAAATTTGACAAGTTTTTGATAGAATTGTCAAAAATGTTGATGAATTGGTAAGTTTTTAGTGGAATTTTTAAAAACTTTGACAATTTCGGTGTAATTTTTAGGATTTTTGTAAGTTTTTGGTGGAATAAAAAAAATTCATTAAGCTTTGGGTGTAGTTGTTAAATATTTTAATAGCTTTGGTGGATCTTTTGCGAATTTTATTCATTTCTGGTGGAATTAAAAAAAAATCAGTTTTTGGTATAATTCTTATGAATTTAGTAAATTTTTGGTGGAATTTTTAGAAATTGTATTAATTTTTGGTGGAATTACCAAATATTTTGATAACATTGGTGGAATTTTTGCGAATTTTATTCATTTCTGGTGGAATTTTAAAAACATTCAGTTTTTGGTATAATTCTTATGAATTTAGTAAATTTTTGGTGGAATTCTTATAAATTGTATTAATTTTTGGTAAAATTTTAAAAAAATTCACTATGTTTTTGGTGGAATTGTCAAAAATTTTGATAACATTGGTGAAATTTTTGCAAATTTTATTCATTTTTGATGGAATAAAAAAAAAATTCAGTGTTTTTGATAAAATTCTTATGAATTTAGTAAATTTTTGGTGGAATTTTTACAAACTGTATTAATTTTTGGTGAAGTTTTAAAAAAAATCAGTATGTTTTTGGTAGAATTATCAAAAATTTTGATAACATTGCTGGAATTTTTGTGAATTTTGTTCATTTCTGGTGGAATAAAAAAATCAGTGTTTTTGGTAAAATTTTTATGAATTTAGGAAGTTTTTGGTGGAATTTTTACAAATTGTATTAATTTTTGGTGCAATTTTTATAAAATTCAGTATGTTTTTGGTGGAATTATCAAAAATTTTGATGACACTGGTGGAATTTTTGCGAATTTTATTCATTTTTGATGGAATTTTTTAAAAATTCAGTGTTTTTTTATGGAATTTTTACGAATTTAGAAAGTTTTTGGTAAAATTTTTCCAATTTTATTAATTTTTTGGTGGAATTTTTATAAAACTCAGTATGTTTTTGATGGAATTGTTAAAAAAGTTGGTAGTTTTGGTGGAATTTTTATTAACTTTAATCATTTTTGGTGGAATTGTTAAAAATATTAGTAATTTTAGTAGAATTTTTATGAATTCGGTAAGTTTTTGGTGCTATTTTTTAAAAATCAGTAAGTTTTTGGTGGAATTATTCAACATTTTTGTAGCTTTGGTGGAAAATTGAAAAAATTTAGTACGTTTTTGGTGGAATTGTTAAAAATGTTGGTAACTTTGGTGGAATTTTTACGAATATAGTAAGTTTTTCGTGGAATTTTTGTAATTATCAGGAATTTATAAAGAATTTGGACAAATTTGATGAAATTAAGACGAATTTTTAACAAATCTTCTCAATTTTGGACGAATTTTGATGAATTTATAACGAATTTTGTCGAATTTTAGCAAATTTTGACGAATTTTAGCGAATTTTGACGAACTTTTAACGAATTTAGTAAGTTTTTAGTGAAATGTTTCCAATTTTATTAATTTTTTGGTGGAATTTTTATAAAATTCAGTATGTTTTTGATGGAATTGTTAAAAAAGTTGGTAATTTTGCGGGAATTTTTATTAACCTTAATCATTTTTGGTGGAATTGTTAAAAATATTGGTAATTTTAGTAGAATTTTTATGAATTTGGTAAGTTTTTGGTGCTATTTTTTAAAAATCAGTAAGTTTTTGATGGAATTATTCAACATTTTTGTAGCTTTGGTGGAAAATTGAAAAAATTTAGTACGTTTTTGGTGGAATTGTTAAAAATGTTGGTAATTTTGGTGGAATTTTTACGAATATAGTAAGTTTTTTGTGGAATTTTTACCAATTTTATTGATTTTCAGTGGAATTTCAGAGAGAATTTGCGAAAAAAAAAATTTAATATGTATACAATCTCCAGAATTTAATCTGCTGGACCATCTCTTCTGAGGACATCTAAAGTCGCTTGTTTATGCAACGCCAGTTGAAGATGAACATGATTTAAGAAACAGAATTGTAAATTCTTGTAATGTCATACGCAACACTAATTTTGGAACGTATTGGACATTCGATGAGCAGAAGATTACTTGTATTGAAAGTCGCTGCTCTCATTTTGAGCATTTGATTTAATTAAAGTTTGATAAATAAAATTATAAATTAACGTCATTCATAGTTAACAGCAAAATAACATACATTTAACTGACAGTTATCTGGACACTTAAAATTTAAACAAGATTCATTTTCTTAACTTTGACACCCTATACCTCGGGAACGAAGCATTTGCAGAGCCATGTTTATATGAACTTTTGTGCTTAAAATATAACAAGCAATCACCCTTTGAAATTTAAGTCGTCACTTAAGTTACACCTTATATAGAGATTATTTTTTTATTAATTTCCCAAACAAAAACTCTTTTAATTTTTTAAGAGAAAATTTTCAAGAATTTAAATTTCACAAATTAACATTTAATAAATTCACAGTCTAAAAAGAAATACTTCATGGATTAAATTGGGAATATATTTATAACGTTCTATTTGATTTATTATTTATAAGAAATTAGAAATGGTTTATACGTCAAAATAAATTTAAAATATACTGTTTTATCATCATGTATCATAACTGATAACACCTTAAAGAAATTTTGGAAAATTAAAAAAAATCAAAGTCATAAATTTTTGCCTTAAATTGATTATTAAATTTTAAAAAAATCTCATATTTTATTTATACGATTTAAAAAGTTATTTATACATCAAATCAAAGATAAAATATTTCACTTTGTGAATATGTGTAATAACCAATGATATCTTAAAAAAAAAATTGGGAAATATTAAAAAATCAAAAACCCAAATTTTTGAGATTACTTTGGATTAAAAAATCATTCTGACCTGAATTTGTAAAAATAAAGAAACTCTTTGTACATAAAAACAAAGATAAAATATGCTATTTTGTAATTATGCATCACAATATTGATCCTATCTTAAAAAAATGTTGAGAGATTCTAACAAATCGAAGACCTAAATTTTTGTCTTAATTTAGAACAAAAATCGATTAATTTAAAAAAATCCTCAAACTTTCTTTATACGAATTCAAAAACTATTTATACATCAAATGAAAAATAAAACATTTTACTTTGTAAAAATGTATACTAATCGATGATATCTTAAAGAAATATTGAAAAATAGAAACTCCTAATTTTTGAAAAATATAACAAAACTTTGGATTTAAAAAAATCATTTCGACTTTATTTCTAGGAAATTAGAATTAGTATATTTTTCATTAAATTAGTTAAATTTGTTCTAATTGTTACCAAAAAAATTAAAAAAATTTTCAGACACTTAAGATTTTTTTATCAAACCTAACCTCATTTTTTTTTTAATTTCTCCAAATTTAAAAAATTTCCACAGACTTTATTTATTAAAATAAAGAAAAGATTTTTTAAATAAAGATAGATTAAAATATCTACTCTTCATTAAACTAAATAGATTTTTCCTAATTATCACTAAAAAATTTAAAAAAAATCACAAAAACACTTAAGATCTTTAACTGAATTTAATCCAACTGTCAAAAATTTTATACAAACTGTAAAAATTTCTATAGACTTTATTTATTAAAATAGAGAAAAGATTATTTAATTAAAAATAGATTAAAATATCTATTTTTCATTAAACTAAATAGATTTTTTCTAATTATTACCAAAAAAATTTAAAAAATTCACAAAGACACTTAAGATTTTTTTACCGAATATAACCTCATTTTTTCTTTTAATTTCTCCCAACTTTAAAAATTTCTACAAATTTTATTTATTAAAATAAAGAAAAGATTTTTTTAATAAAGATAGATTAAAATACCTACTTTTCATTAAACTAAATAGTTTTTTTCTAATTATCACTAAAAAAATTAAAAAAAAAAATTTAAAGACTTCAGATATTTTGACAGAGTCTAAAATTTTTTAAAATTTCTATCAACTTTAAAATTTTCTACAAACTTTATTTATAGAAAAAAGAAAAAGATTTTTTAATCAAAGATAGATTAGAATGTCTACTTTTCATTAAGCGAAAAAGATTTTTTCTAATTATTATCAAAAAAATTTAAAATATTATCAAAAACAGCTAAAATTTTTTGACAGAACCTAACCTCATTTTTTTTAAATATCGTCCAACTTTAAAAATTCCCACAGACTTTATTTATTAAAATAAAGAAAAGATTTTTTAAATAAAGATAGATTAAAACATCTACTTTTCATTAAATTAATCGGATTTTTCCCAATTATTATCAAAAAAATTAAAAAAATTTTCAATGACACTTAAGATTTTTTTTGATAGAATCTAACCTCATTTTTTTAAATTTCTCCCAATTTTAAAAATTCCCATAGACTTTATTTATAAAAACAGAGAAAAGATTTTTTAAATTAATATAGATTAAAATATCTACATTTCATTCGATTAATCAGATTTTTCCTAATTCTCACTAAAAAAATTAAAAAAATTTTTAAAGACAAGATTTTTTTGACAGAATCTAAAATTTTTTTAAATTTCTACAAACTTTATTTATAGAAATAAAGAACAGATTTTTTAAATAAAGATAAATTAAAATATCTACTTTTCATTAAACTAAATAGATTTTTTTAATTATCACTAAACAAATTTAACAAAAATCCACAAAGACACTTAAGATTTTTTTTACCGAATCTAACCTCATTTTTTTTTAATATCGTACAACTTTAAAAATTTCCACAAACTTTATTTATAAAAATAAAGAAAAGATTTTTTAAATAAAGATAGATTAAAATATTTACTTTTCAGTAAACTAAATAGATTTTTTCTAATTATCACTAAAAAAATTTAAAAAATTTTCAAAAACACTTAAGATTTTTTGACGGAACCTAACTTCATTTTTTTAAATTTCTCCCAAGCTTAAAAATTTCTACAGACTTTATTTATTAAAATAAAGAAAAGATTTTTTAAATAAAGATAGATTAAAATATCTACTTTCCATTAAACTAAATAGATTTTTATTCTAATTATCACCAAAAAAATTAAAAAAATTTTCAAAGACACAAGATTTTTTGACAGAATGTAACCTCATTTTTTTTTTAATTTCTCCCAACTTTAAAAATTTCCACAGACTTTATTTATAAAAATAAAGAAAAGATTTTTTAAATAAAGATAGATTAAAATACCTACTTTTCATTAAATTAATCGGATTTTTCCTAATTATTATCAAAAAAATTAAAAAAATTTTCAACGACATTTAAGATTTTTTGACCGAACCTAACCTCATTTTTCTAAATTTCCCCCAACTTTAAAAATTCCCACAGACTTTATTTATTAAAATAAAGAAAAGATTTTTTAAATATAGATAGATTAAAATATCTACTTTTCATTAAATTAATCGGATTTTTCCTAATTATTACCAAAAAAATTAAAAAAAATTCACAAAAACACTTAAGATTTTTTGACAGAATCTAACCTCATTTTTCAAATTCCTCCCAATTTTAAAATTTCCTACAGAGTTTATTTATTAAAATAAAGAAAAGATATTTTAAATAAAGATAGCCTAAAATATCTACTTTTCATTAAATTAATCGGATTTTTCCTAATTATTACCAAAAAAATAAAAAAAATTCACAAAGACACTTAAGATTTTTTTAACGAATCTAATCTAATTTTTTTTTTTTTAATATCGTCCAACTTTAAAAATTCCCACAGACTTTATTTATTATAATGAAGAAAAGATTTTTTAAATAAAGATAAATTAAAATATCTACTTTCCATTAAACTGAATAGATTTTTTCTAATTATTATCAAAAAAATTAAAAAAATTCACAAAGGCATTTAAGATTTTTTTACCGAATTTAACCTCATTTTCTTTAAATTTCCCCCAACTTTAAAATTTTCACAGACTTTATTTATAAAAATAAAGAACAGATTTTTTAAATAACGATAGATTAAAATATCTACTTTTCATTAAACTAAATAGATTTTTTCTAATTATCACCAAAAAAATTAAAAAAATTCACAAAGACACTTAAGATTTTTTTTACCGAATCTAACCTAATTCTTTTTTAAATATCGTCCAACTTTAAAAATTCCCACAGACTTTATTTATTAAAATACAGAAAAGATGTTTTAAATATAAATAGATTAAAATGTCTATTGTTTAATAAATTAATCAGATTTTTTCTAATTATTACCAAAAAAATTAAAAAAATTCCCAAAGACAGTTAAAATTTTTTATCGAATTAACCTAACCTTCAAAAATTTTACAAACTTTAAAAATTCCCACAGACTTTATTTATTAAAATAAAGAAAAGATTTTTTAAATAGAGACAGATTAAAATATCTACTTTTCATTAAATTAATCGGATTTTTCCTAATTATTACCAAAAAAATTCACAAAGACACTTAAGATTTTTAACCGAATTTAACCCAACTGTCAAAAATTTTATACCAACTTTAAAAATTCCTACAGACTTTATTTATTAAAATAAAGAAAAGATTTTTTTAATAAAAATAGATTAAAAAGTTTACTTTTTATTAAACTAAATAGATTTTTTCTAATTATCACCAAAAAAATTTAAAAAATTTTCAAAGATAATTTGAGTCATATTTTTAACGGCTTCTAATCGTCTAATTTTAACCGATTATAGAACGATTACGCGAAACACGATCAATGATTATATTATAATTATGCTGATTAGATAATTAAACGATCGCAACATTCACTACATTCACAACTTTCTACCCGAAAGCAAAAAAAAGACCATTATGTTTCCATAATAGTTTTCCATAACAACTGGAATGAACTTTAATCGGAAATAATAGCAAACTGAAAGTTTAAAAATTAGAAAGCAAAATAATTCTCTTTATTAAATTGATTTTTAAATTGATTTTATCACAGTTATAAAATTTTATTTATTTAATTAGGTGAAATTAATTAAATTCCATCGTTCTAAATTCACGTTGGTAAAAAATACTTAATGCTTGATGAACCGTTAAGTAAGTACCATTTACGTACAAAAATACATATTCAAGTCGTGTAAGAATCGCGTGGGTCAAAACACGCTTTGGCCACACCTGTTGGTTCAATTTAATTAACGTGCGTAACTTCTTGAGGGGGAGTTTAGTTCCATTAAACTAATTAAATCCCATTGTATCATCGCGTTTTATTATACTTTATTACTTACAATTAGTACTAGTCAATTTTTTAAAAATTCATATCTCAGAAACTAATTATTGTTAAGTCTTGAAATTTTATGACGATAATCTAACTTAAAAAAATCGATCAACTTTAAAAATTCATCAAAAATTCATCTTTAAAGATTTTGATTTGATTTTTTTTCTAAATGAAACTTAAAACATTCTAATTTTAATTTAAAAAGGATGTTTGTTTTATTCCAAGTGTTGTCAAAAAAATTAAAAAAATTTTCAAAGTTGGTAAAAAATGCTTGACAGTTTTCTAACTTAATTTTAGAAAATCCATCAATTTTAAAAATTCATCAAAAATTCATTTTTAAAGATTTTGATTTGATTTTTTTTCTAAATGAAACTTAAAACATTCTAATTTTAATTAAAAAAGACCGTTTTATTCCAAGTATTGTCAAAAAAATTAAAAAAAATTTCAATGTTGAACAAAATTTTTGACACTTTTTTAACATAAGAAAATTAATTTTAAAAATTCATCAAAAATTCATTTTTAAAGATTTCGATTTGATTCTTTCTCTAAATGAAACTTAAAATATTCTAATTTTAATTAAAGAAGACCGTTTTATTCAAAGTGTTGTCAAAAAAATTTTAAAAAATTTCAAAGGCGGTAAAAAAATTTTCGACAGTTTTCTAACCTAATTTTAGAAAATCCATCAATTTTAAAAATTCATCAAAAATTCATTTTTAAAGATTTCGATTTGATTTTTCTTCTAAATGAAACATAAAACATTCTAATTTTAATCAAAAAAGACCGTTTTATTCCAAGTGTTGTCAAAAAAATTAAAAAAAATTTCAAAGTTGAACAAAATTTTTGACACTTTTTTAACTTAAGAAAATTAATTTTAAAAATTCATCAAAAATTCATTTTTAAAGATTTCGATTTGTTTCTTTTTCTAAATGAAACTTAAAACATTCTAATTTTAATTAAAAAAGACCGTTTTATTCTAAATTTTATCAAAAAAATTAAAAGAATTTTCAAAGTTTGCAAAATTTTTTTTGACATTTCTAATGTAACTTTTAGAAAACGATCAACTTTAAAAATTCATCAAAAATTCATTTTTAAAGATTTCGATTTGATTCTTTTTCTAAATGAAACTTAAAACATTCTAGTTTTAATCAAAAAAGACCGTTTTATTCTAAATGTTGTCAAAAAAATTAAAAAGAATTCACAAAGTTTACTAAAATTTCTTATAACCTAAAAAAAGATGAAAAAAAATGGAAAATTATTTAAGAATTGAATTTAATGTAACTTAATTTAGATTAAAATTGTTAAAAAATGACTTAATTTAGTCTAAAATTGTGATATTTCACTTAAAATTTTTTTAAATCGTTGATTTTTTTTCCAAAATTTCACGAAATTTGGTACAAAATTGTGAAATTATATTTAATTTCATTAAAACTTCTTCGAATTTCATTAAAAAATAACTTAATTTTAGAATTTGTGAAATCTAAACCAAAATTTTCAAAATTCGTCAAATTTCATTTGAAATTTCACGAAATTCCGTCTAAAATTGTCGAATTTCATTGAAAAATAACTTCATTTATCTTAAAATTTTAAAATTTCATTTAAAATCGTTGAATTTCTTCCGAAATTTTCTAAAGTTATCGAATTTTATTTAAAATTTCACGAAATTTCATCAAAATTTTTTCGAATTTCATTAAAATAAAACTCAATTTTAGAAATTGTGAAATCTAAACCAAAATTTTCAAAATTCGTCAAATTTCATCTAAAATTTCGCGAAATTTCGGTTAAATTTGTTGAATTTAATTGAAAAATAACTTAATTTAGCTAAAAATTGTGAAATTTTATCTCAAATTTCTTAAAATTTTCGAATTTCGTTTGAAATTTCATGAAATTTCGTTTAAAATTGTCGAATTTCATTTAAAAATTAACTTTATTTATCTTAAAATTGTACAATTTCGTCTAAAATTTTTTAAAATCATCGATTTCTTTCCAAAATTTCACGAAATTTGGTGTAAAATTATCTAAAACTGTTGAATTTCGTATACTTTCATTTAAAGTTTTTCGAATTTCATTGAAAGAAAACTTAATTCAGCTTGAAATTGTAACATTTCGACCAAAATTTTCAAAATTCGTTCAATTTCGTTTAAAATTTCACTAAATTTCGTCTAAAATTGTCGAATTTCATTGAAAAATAACTTTATTTAAATTAAAATTGTGAAATTTCATCTAAAATTTCTTAGAATTGTCAAATTTCTTCTAAAATGTCGCCTAATTTTGTATGAAATTGCCTAAAATGATTGAATTTTGTCTAATTTTATCTAAAATTTCCTTAAGTCATCGAATTTCGTTTGAAATTTTACCAAATTGCGATAAAAGTACTCAAATTTCATTGAAAAATAACTTTATTTTGATTAAAATTGTAAAATTTTATATAAAATTTGCTAAAATCGTCAAATTTAGTGATGAAAATTTTGACCAATTTTAAAAAATCGTAAAGACTATTTTTTTAAATTTTGATTTGATTTTTTCTCTAAATTAAACTTAAAACATTCTAGTTTTAATTAAAAAAGACCGTTTTATTCTAAATTTTATCAAAAAAATTAAAAAAATTTTCAAAGTTTGCAAATTTTTTTTTGACATTTCTAATCTAATTTTAAAAAAACGATCAACTTTAAAAATTCATCAAAAATTCATTTTTAAAGATATTGATTTGATTTTTTTTCTAAATGAAACTTAAAACATTCTAATTTTAATTTAAAAAGGATGTTTTATTCCAAGTGTTGTCAAAAAAATTAAAAAAATTTTCAAAGTTGAACAAAATTTTTGACACTTTTTTAAATTAAGAAAATTAACTTTAAAAATTCATCAAAAATTCATTTTTAAAGATTTCGATTTGATTTTTTTTCTAAATGAAACTTAAAACATTCTAATTTTAATTAAAAAAGAGCGTTTTATTCTAAATGTTGTTAAAAAAATTAAAAAAATTTTCAAAGTTGGTAAAAAATTTTTGACAGTTTTTTAACCTAATTTTAGAAAATCCATAAATTTTAAAAATTCATCAAAAATTCATTTTTAAAAATTTCGATTTGATTCTTTTTCTAAATGAAACTTAAATTATTCTAGTTTTAATTAAAAAAGACCGTTTTATTATAAATGTTGTCAAAAAAATTAAAAAAAAATTTCAAAAACATTCATGTTTTTTAACCTAACAAATTTTTAACTAAGTTTACAAAATCCCCTAAACTTTATTTATAAAGATTTTGAAAAATAATTCTAGGAAAATGTAAATTAAAATATCTAGTTTCTATTTAACTAATCAAACTTTTCCTAATTTTTACCAAAAAATTGAAAAAAATTTTCAAAAACATTGATGTTTTTTTAAAGCAGCAAATTTTTAACAGTTTAAAAAATCCTCTAAAATTTATTTATGAAAACTTTTCAAAAATAATTTTGGGAAAATATAAATTAAAATGTCTAGTTTCTATTTAACTAATCAAATTTTTCTTAATTTTTTCCAAAAAATTTAAAAAAAATTTCAAAGTTTGTGAAAAAATTTTTCTAGGTTAAAATTTTTTAATTATAAAAAAAAATCAATCATTTTTTAAAAATTCATAATAAATCGAATTTTAATGATTTTGATTTGATTTTTTTAGAAATGATACCTAAAACATTCTAATTTTAATTAAAAAAGACTGCTTTATTCTAAATGTTGTCAAAAAAATTAAAAAAATTTTCAAAGTTGGTAAAAAATTTTTGACACTTTTAACCTAATTTAAAAAAATCGACCAAGTTTAAAAATTCATCAAAAATTTATTTTTAAAGATTTTGATTTGATTCTTTTCTAAATGAAACTTAAAATATTCTAGTTTTTATCTAAAAAGACCGTTTTATTCTAAATATTAGCAAAAAAATTTAAAAAATTTTCAAAGTTGGAACAAAATTTTTTACACTTATCTAAAGAAAATTAAAAATTTTAAAAATCCATCAAAAATTCATTTTTAAAGATTTCGTTTTGATTTTCTTTCTAAATGAAACATAAAACATTCTAGTTTTAATCAAAAAAGACCATTTTATTTCAAGTGTTATCAAAAAAATTAAAAAAAATTTTAAAGTTGGTAAAAAATTTTTGACAGTTTTCTAACCTAATTTTAGAAAATCAATCAACTTTAAAAAATCATAAAAAATTCATTTTTGAAAATTTTGATTTGATTCTTTTTCTAAATGAAACTTAAAACATTCTAATTTTAATTTAGAAAGGATGTTTTATTCCAAGTGTTGTCAAAAAAGTTAAAAAAAATTTCAAAGTTGGTAAAAATTTTTTTACAGTTTTCTAACCTAATTTAAAAAAAAACGATTAACTTTAAAAATTCATCAAAAATTCATTTTTAAAAATTCCGATTTGGTTCTTTTTCTAAATGAAACTTGAAACATTCTAATTTTAATTAAAAAAGGGTGTTTTATTCCAAGTGTTATCAAAAAAATTAAAAAAATTTTCAAAGTTGGTAAAAAAATTTTTGACAGTTTTCTAACCTAATTTTAAAAAATCCATCAATTTTAAAAATTCATCAAAAATCCATTTTTAAAGATTTCGATTAAATTTTTTTTCTAAATGAAACTTAAAATATTCTAGTTTTTATCTAAAAAGACCGTTTTATTCTAAATATTAGCAAAAAAATTTAAAAAATTTTCAAAGTTGGAACAAAATTTTTTACACTTATCTAAAGAAAATTAAAAATTTTAAAAATCCATCAAAAATTCATTTTTAATGGTTTCGATTTGATTTTTTTTCTAAATGAAACTTAAATTATTCTAATTTTAATTAAAAAAGACCGTTTTATTCCAAGTGTCGTCCAAAAAATTAAAAAAAATTTCAAAGTTGGTAAAAAAATTTTCGACAGTTTTCTAACCTAATTTTAGAAAATCCATCAATTTTAAAAATTCATCAAAAATTCATTTTTAAAGATTTCGATTTGATTCTTTTTCTAAATGAAACATAAAACATTCTAGTTTTAATCAAAAAAGACCGTTTTATTCCAAGTGTTATCAAAAAAATTAAAAAAAAATTCAAAGTTGGTAAGAAAATTTTCGACAGTTCTCTAACCTAATTTTAGAACATCCATAAATTTTAAAAATTCATCAAAAATTCATTTTTAAAGATTTCGATTTGGTTTTTTTTCTAAATAAAACTTAAAATATTCTAGTTTTTATGTAAAAAGACCGTTTTATTCTAAATATTAGCAAAAAAATTTAAAAAATTTTCAAAGTTGGAACAAAATTTTTGACACTTATCTAAAGAAAATTAAAAATTTTAAAAATCCATCAAAAATTCATTTTTAAAGATTTCGATTTGATTCTTTTTCTAAATGAAACTTAAAACATTCTAATTTTAATTTAAAACGGATGTTTTATTCCAAGTGTTGCCAAAAAAATTAAAAAAATTTTCAAAGTTGAACAAAATTTTTGACACTTTTTTAACTTAAGAAAATTAATTTTAAAAATTCATCAAAAATTCATTTTTAAAGATTTCGATTTGATTCATTTTCTAAATGAAACTTAAAACATTCTAATTTTAATTAAAAAAGACCGTTTTATTCTAAATTTTATCAAAAAAATTAAAAAAATTTTCAAAGTTTGCAAATTTTTTTTTGACATTTCTAATCTAACTTTAAAAAAACGATCAATTTTAAAAATTCATCAAAAATTGATTTTTAAAGATTTCGATTTGATTTTTTTTCTAAATGAAATCTAAAACATTTTAGTTTTAATTAAAAAAGACCGTTTTATTCTAAATTTTATCAAAAAAATTAAAAAAATTTTCAAAGTTGAACAAAATTTTTTGACACTTTTTTAACTTAAGAAAATTAATTTTAAAAATTCATCAAAAATTCATTTTTAACCATTTCGATTTGATTCTTTTTCTAAATGAAACCTAAAACATTCTAGTTTTAATTGAAAAAGACCGTTTTATTATAAATGTTGTCAAAAAAATTTCAAAGTTGAACAAAATTTTTTACACTTTTTTAACTTAAGAAAATTAATTTTAAAAATTCATCAAAAATTCATTTTTAACCATTTTGATCTGATTTTTTTTCTAAATAAAACTTAAAACATTCTAGTTTTAATTAAAAAAGACCGTTTTATTATAAATGTTGTCAAAAAAATTAAAAAAATTTTCAAAGTTGAACAAAATTTTTGACACTTTTTTAACTTAAGAAAATTAATTTTAAAAATTCATCAAAAATTCATTTTTAAAAATTTCGATTTGATTCTTTTTCTAAATGAAATCTAAAACAATTTAGTTTTAATTAAAAAAGACCGTTTTATTCCAAGTGTTTTCAAAAAAATTAAAAAAATTTTCAAATTTGGTAAAAATTTTTAACACTTTTTAACTTAAGAGAAAATTTTAAAAATTCACCAAAAATCCATTTTTAAAGATTTCGATTTGATTTTTTTTCTAAATGAAACTTAAATTATTCTAGTTTTGATTTTAAAAGACCGTTTTATTATAAATGTTGTCAAAAAAATTAAAAAAATTTTCAAAGTCGAAAAAAAAAATTTTTTTTTTAGGTTAAAAAATCAACAATTTTTAAAAATTCATATCTCAAAAACTAATTGTATTTGAAACTTGAAATTTTATGAGAATTTAAATTAAAACTTAATCTTTATTTTTATCAAGAAGAAATTTTTTACGATTTTTAGTTTTTCCCTCAGGGATGAAAATGTAACTAAATGTTTTTTTTCGACTAAATCGAAATTTTTTAACATTCTAAAAATATTCTTAGAAGGACAGTATAATTAAATTTAAAGAAGGACAGTTGTAATTAGAAGTTACAACTTTATTATATATAATTCTATATATAATTTTATATATAATTTTATATCTAATTTTATTTTATTTTTTCCACCACCTCAAATAATTTTTTTTAAACTCACCAGTAGCAACAACAGCTTGTTGAGATCGCCTTCCTCTTCGTTGAGGAGTCGGTTGCAAACCAGGAGCAGAAGCTGCCCTTTTAGGAACTGTAATCCTACTAAAACCAGGCGGGCGATATCGCGCACTTTTCACATTTTGCTGCAAAAAATGATACATGCTCTGAGCTTTATGCATCGGCGAGCTAGCATTCGTCGGAAGACGCGGCAAAGAATTCGTTGTAGCCGGCCCATTTTGAAGACTCCTCGGCAAAGTTGACCTATTTTCAAATTGATCATCTTCGTTATCCTCCTCATCAGCAGAATCCCCACTTCCACAAGTTGTATCAGGAACACTTGATCTTCTTTTAGACGTTCTCGAAGACCCAACCCAAAGTTTATCTTCACTATTTCCTCCCCCTATCGAACCACAAGAACGCACACGATCCAATTGCTCCCGACTTAAGCTTTTATGCGAGAATAAAAGATCACCAGCCGAACGTCTTTTCGCCGCTATAGCTAAAGCAGAAGCCGAGTTTGAGTGTTCACCAATTGATGAGAGTTTATTCCGAGAATCAGTTGCTAAAAGTGCTGATTCAAAACTCCCCCTCCAAGAAAATCTTTCACAATCGCTAGTTTCTCGTTCTTCGATTATATCAGATACCCCACTAGATTGATGAATCCTACTTTCACTTAAAAGTAAATCATGGGATCTACTCCTCGGTAAAAGATTATTATACCCAACATCTAATGAAGATAATTTATCTATGTTACTATCAGAAGTTGAATCATCATCTTCGGTTGTTGATGTTGAAGAATATAGTTTTGTATTATTATTATTTAAACGTTTATGATATCGTGTTTTTGGACTAACACTACAATGACTTTCCCCGCTACTAACTTCATGCATTAAAGCAACTAATCTTTTTCCGATATGATGCATAACTTTAGCTATTAAAGGTGGTGAATTATGAGGGTTTGATTTTTCATTAATATCATCCCCCGAAGCAATTTTTTCAATTGAAGCTACTAATTTTTGATATACAAACGCAGTTTCTTTTAAACCTTGATTTTCAATTCCTCCATCACCCTCATCACCTTCTTCATCTTCAGTATTTTTATCAAATTTGTTGATGATTTCTTGGCAACTATCGGAGATTTGTTGTTGAAGTGCCGATTTAGAAGAACCTTCTAAATCACTACTGGTGTAATCTGAAGAATCGTAGGAATCACTCCAAGTATCTTCACTGCTTAAATACTCAACGATTTCCCTAACTTGATCGTCGCGAATTCCAGGAACGGTTTTCATCAACCTAGTTAATTCATTTTCAAAGTAAACTAATTGGGGTGGTTTTGATTTTTTCATTCTTGGACTTGTACTAAAAATTTTCGGTGAGTTAATTGGGGTTGTTGGTTTTGAATTTTGATTAACCATAGTTTTAAAAAACTGTCGCATTTTACACATCATTAGGTTTGTTTCTTCATCAGAACTCCAATTATTAAAACTATCTTTTCGGGTTAAATTTGTAACCGGGGGTGTTGAATACTCAAATTTTTTATCTTGCTTTTGAATAGTTTCGTTATTATTTGATTCGGTTGATTCTTTTAAATCATCAAAACTACCAACAAATCCACTATCTCTTTGAGTCTTTTTTTCCGGGATATTTACTTCTTCTATTGGTTCTTTAATTTTTTGATTAACTTCTTCGGGTTTTTTTACATCTTTATCTTCGATTTTTACATCTTTATTTTGCTTTATTTTCTTTTTTCTTTTAACCGTATCAAATTGACCATCGGATTTATCAAAGTTTTTTTCAAAGTTTTTATCAAAATTTTCATCGTATGTATCAGAATCAGAATCTTGGGAATTTTCACTTTCTTTTTGTTCATTCCCCGATTCTGGGTTTATTAAAAGATTATCTAGAGATGAAGAATGGGATCTTCCGGTTCCCCTAGCTCTAACTAAGCGTTTTCTTCGTTGCTCAGGACTTGGTTTACCTTCACTATCACTTCCAACACTCCCATCCGAATCGCGACGTTCTTTAAATCCCATAAACCCACTTAAAAAGTATTTTTCCAACCTTGAAGATGCCAAATCGGGATCGTTGGTTTCATTCGGGGGGGTTTTATCCCCCCCTCCGAGGGAATCCAAACTTTCACTACAAATACTACTAGTTTCTGATAAAGCATCAGACGTTCGATTTATTCCATCACCTAATCCGTAATAAAAATATTTTTCTAAATCCGTGGCGGAAACTGGTCTTTTTTTGGGGGTTTGTTCAACTTCACTCTCTTCACAACTTTCCTCAACGATTGTATGAAGGGTGAAATCAATCGCAGCGCGATGATAACCCCTCAACTCATCTTCTTGATCAATCAAGGTGGTTTCTTCACTCGAACTCGATTCAAAATCCTCATCGTGGGATAAATTCTCCACCCAGGAATCATCATCAGCTAAGCCTTCTTCCAAACAAACAACAGCTGATAAAGTGTCCGTTCCGGTTATAACGGTCACGTTTTCTAAACACTGAACTGAATTGAAGATTTCGTTTTGGGGTAATTGTGAGTTTGTGTGTTGCACTATAACCTCGGTTTCGATAATTTTCGTTGTGTCTGATGTGACGACACTCACTTGGGGATAAACGGTTGGTTCTTGGGTGATCATAACGAGTGATGTGTACCGCGCCGCATGTTTTCCTTCACTGAGAGTCTCACCTGAGTCGGGCGAGACTGGTTGAGTCTCATTCCCCACCACTTCGGGTTCATCGGTGCGTTCAGAAAGTTGGGAATTGTCGCTGTGTTTATAATTGTTGGAGTGGTTATCTTCGTTGGGGGTTTTATCTTTGTTGGGGTTTTTAAAATTGTTGGAGTTTTTATTTTCGTTGGGGTTTTTATCTTCTTTGGGGTCTTTATCTTCTTTGGGGTTTTTATCTTCTTTGGGGTTTTTATCTTCTTTGGGGTCTTTATTTTTGTTGGGGTTTTTATAATCGTTGTAATCTTTATTTTTGTTGGGGTTTTTATATTCGTTGGGGTCTTTATTTTTGTTGGGGGTTTTATCAAAAAGTTGGAAATTGTCATTGTGTTTATAATTGTTAGAGTTTTTATCATCATTGGGGTTTTTATCTTTGTTGGGGTCTTTATTTTTGTTGGGGATTTTATATTCGTTGGAGTCTTCATCTTTGTTGGAGTTTTTGTATTCATTGGAGGTTTTATCTTCTTTGAGGTTGTTATCTTTGTTGGAGTTTTTATCTTCTTTGGGGTTTTTACCTTTGTTGGAGTTTTTATCTTCTTTGGGGTCTTTATTTTTATTGGGATTTTTATAATTGTTGGAATCTTGATTTTTGTTGGGGTTTTTATATTCGTTGGAGTCTTTATATTCGTTGGAGTCTTTATTTTTGTTGGGGTTTTTATCAAAAAGTTGGGAATTGTCATTGTGTTTATAATTGTTAGAGTTTTTATCATCATTGGGGTTTTTATCTTTGTTGGGGTCTTTATTTTTGTTGAGGTTTTTATCAAAAAGTTGGGAATTGTCATTGTGTTTATAATTGTTAGAGTTTTTATCATCATTGGGGTTTTTATCTTTGTTGGAGTCTTTATTTTTGTTGAGGTTTTTATCAAAAAGTTGGGAACTGTCATTGTGTTTATAATTGTTAGAGTTTTTATCATCATTGGGGTTTTTATCTTTGTTGGGGTCTTTATCTTTGTTGGGATTTTTATATTCGTTGGAGTCTGTATCTTTGTTGGGGTTTTTGTATTCGTTGGAGTCTTTATAATTGCTGGAATCTTTATTTTTGTTGGGGTTTTTATATTCGTTGGGTTCTGTATCTTTGTTGGGGTCTTTATTTTTGTTGGAGTCTGTACCTTTGTTGGGGTTTTTATCTTCTTTGGGGTCTTTATTTTTGTTGGGGTTTTTGTATTCGCTGGAGTCTTTATTTTTGTTGGAGTCTTTATAATTGTTGGAATCTTTATAATTGTTGGAGTTTTTATCTTCTTTGGGGTCTTCATTTTTGTTGGAGTCTTTATTTTTGTTGGGGCTTTTATATTCGTTGGAGTCTTTATCTTTGTTGGGATATTTGTATTCGTTGGAGTCTTTAATTTTGTTGGAATCTTTATTTTTGTTGGGGTTTTTATATTCGTTGGAGTCTGTATCTTTGTTGTGGTTTTTATCTTCTTTGGGGTCTTCATTTTTGTTGAAGTCTTTATTTTTGTTGGGGTTTTTGTCTTTGTTGGGGTTTTTATATTCGTTGAAGTCTGTATCTTTGTTGGAGTCTTTATTTTTGTTGGAGTCTGTATCTTTGAGGTTGGGGTTTTTATCTTCTTTGGGGTCTTTATTTTTGTTGGGGTTTTTGTATTCGTTGGAGTCTTTATTTTTGTTGGAGTTTTTATAATTGCTGGAATCTTTATTTTTGTTGGGGTTTTTATATTCGTTGGAGTCTCTATCTTTGTTGACCTCTTTATGATGGTTGGGGTTTTTATTTTTGTCGGATTTTTTATATTCTTTGGAGTCTTTATCTTTGTTGGGGTTTTTATCTTTGTTGAAGTCTGTATCTTTGTTGGGGTTTTCATGATTGTTGAGGTCTTTATCTTTGGGGTTTTTATATTCGTTGGAATCTTTATCTTTGTTGGAGTTTTTATATTCGTTGGAGTCTTTATTTTTGTTAGGGTTTTTATATTCGTTGGAGTCTCTATCTTTGTTGGCGTCTTTATAATTGTTGGGGTTTTTGTCTTTGTTGGAGTTTTTATATTCGTTGAAGTCTATATCTTTGTTGGGGTCTTTATTTTTGTTGAGCTCTGTATCTTTGTTGGGGTTTTTATATTCGTTGGAGTCTCTATTTTTGTTGGCGTCTTTATGATTGTTGGGGTTTTTATTTTTGTTGGAATTTTTATAGTCGATGGAGTCTTTATTTTTATTGGGGTTTTCATATTCCTTGGAGTCTTTATTTTTGTTGGAGTTTTTATATTCCTTGAAGTCTTTATTTTTGTTGGGGTTTTTATCTTCAATAGGGTGTTTATCTTCATTAAAGTCTTTATAATTGTTAGGGTTTTTATAATCATTAAGGTTTTTATAATTATTAGGGTTTTTATAATCGTTGGGATTTTTATAATCATTAGGGTTTTTATAATCGTTGGGATTTTTATAATCATTAAGGTTTTTATAATCATTAGGGTTTTGATCATCGTTAGGATTTTTATAATCATTAGGGTCTTCATAATCATTAGGCTTTTTATAATCATTAGTTTTTTTATAATCATTAGGATTTTTAAAATCATTAGGATTTTTATAATCATTAGGATTTTTAAAATCATTAGGGTTCTTATAATCATCAGTTTTTTTATAATTATTAGGGTTTTTATAATCATTAGGGTCTTCATAATCATTAGGTTTTTTAAAATCATTAGTTTTTTTATAATCATTAGGGTCTTCATAATCATTAAACTTCTTAAAATCATTAGGGTCTTCATAATCATTAAACTTCTTAAAATCATTAGGGTCTTCATAATCATTAAACTTCTTAAAATCATTAGGGTTTTTATAATCATTAGGGTCTTCATAATCATTAAACTTCTTAAAATCATTAGGTTTTTTATAATCATTAGAGTTTTTATAATCATTAGGCTTTTTATAATCATTAGTTTTTTTATAAGCATTAGTTTTTTTATCTTCATTAGGGTTTTTATAATCATTAGGGTCTTCATAATCATTAAGCTTTTTATAATTATTAGGGTTTCTAAAATCATTAGGTTTTTTAAAATCATTAGGGTTTTTATAATCATTAGGGTCTTCATAATCATTAAACTTCTTAAAATCATTAGGGTTTTTATAATCATTAGGGTTTTTATAATCACTAGTCTTTTTAAAATTGTCAGACTCTTCATCACCAGTACAGTCTTTAAAATCGTCACAATTTTTATAATTACTACAGTTTTCATCATCATCCGTATCTTCAGAAAAAGAAGACTCAGCACTAACATCAGATAACCCCCCCGTTGTAGTAAAATAATCATCTTTTAACGATTCCCAACTCTCAGAAAGTTTCCTCACCGTTTTTAAAATAATCTCACCTTCATCATCACTATCACTTTGTTTATTTCCATCATTTTCATCATTTTCATCACTTTCATCATTTCCATCACTTTCATCACTTTCATTATTTTCATAATTTTCATCATTTCCATCACTTTCATCATTTCCATCATTTTCATCATTTCCATCACTTTCATCATTTCCATCATTTCCATCACTTTCATCATTTCCATCATCATCTTCATCATCGTCATCATCATTCACAACATACACACAAGAAAACTTACTTTTTCTATCAGCTACAGTCCCCGTATCATCACTATCCGTATCAGAACTTCCCGAACTATCTTTAGAACTATCACTTATTTCACTTACTTCACTTGCTTCACCTACTTCACTATTTGGAGTGCTTGGAATGCTGGGAGTACTAGATAAAGCATCATCACTAGGTAAAGCATCATCAGATGACGCATCCGATTTATAATCACCACCTGTTACATTGTAACTTTTAACAGCTGGTTTATCATCGTCCGAATCTGATGAGGTGATACACTCTGATAATAAATAACCGAAATTCTCGCTCATTTCTTCATTTTTCTTTTCATTTCTTCCAATTTTTTCATTTCTTCCAATTTTTTCATTTTTTCCAATTTTTTCATTTCTTCCTATTTTTTCATTTCTTCCAATTTTTTCATTTCTTTCATTTCTTCCAATTTTTTCATTTCTTTCATTTCTTCCATTTCTTTCATTTCTTCCAATTCTTTCATTTTGCGTTTCGTTCTTACCGCTCGAACGTTCACTACCGCACTTAACGTCACACTCAATATTACACTCAACGTTACATTCGACGTTCCGTTCTGTTGGTTCACCTGTACTGGGTGTTTCGCTCGCTTCGCTCGTTTCACTCGCCTCACCAAGGTTCGCGAACTCGGTTTGTAGTAAGCTTGATAACAACTGTGTGTTATCTACGTCGTTAATCAACGGCCAGATAAGCGCGGCTTGGTTGAAAATCGGTAATATAGAACGTGGAAACCTCATTCGGGATTTAAGATTCTCATAATTTTCTTTAAAAAAAACCAAGGACTCTTCTCTAAACGGGAATAAAGTCGGGATTGGAACCGGAATCGGAACGGGAACGGGAAATGGAACGAATTGGGTTTGAGAGCAACCACAACTCTTACAAGAATTTACGTTCAAATGTGAATTTTTTTCTTTATGTGTGGGATGAACACACAAAGAAATATCATCTAAATTCTCTTCTTCCACCTCAATTTTTTCATTTTTATCACTCAAAGGACTCTCACTATCAATCCTTCTATCGTCATCGGTAGTCGTTGAACTTCTACAAACCAACGGTGATTCAATGGGTGATTCTAAACTCCTTCTATAAACACTAGGCGATCCAAACGGAGAACTCCAACTTAATACTCTTGAAGTGACTCCTGGTTCGAAATAATCCCAATCGCAATCATCTATGGGAAAACTCGACGCTGAAGATGAATCGTTATCGTCGACGTCTTCTTCTTTCGAGGAACTATCGGAACTGATAAAAACCAATTTGTAGTCGTCGCCTTCGGGGAGTAAAATATCCAGGAGGTCCGCATCCGGTCGTCGCCAACCTGAGAAACACACTGAAGGTTGGAGGTGCCAACTTCTTCGGTTAAACCCACGCGATTGTTACGAATATTACGAACGCCTCCGCACCAAAAGCAGCTTCACAAAGAATAAGATAGCGGTTTTACAAGAGTTGTTAGTGAACTATATTAATTGCTTTAGAGAAGGATAGGAAGGATTAAAACGGTATTCCAATACTGCGTATGACTCGTTTAAAACGTTTAAACTTATTGAATGGGTATTGTTCTTGAATGGATAATATCACTGGTCTATAAATAGAATATTTTCTTAAAAATAAGGTAAAACCGAGTTGATGTATTATGCATGTGGCCTTTGTTAATTTCCGGAATATTAAATTTGTACGGTTGGCTTTGTATTGTTATTACTTGGAGTAATAATAACGGAAATTATCCAAGGAGAGAAAATTGCGTTGGTTTTTAAGTAACTTCTTCATTGTTAGTTTATAAGATTTTAAATTCTTGTTTATAAGAGATCTTAAATTTAATATTTTAAAACAATTTTGTGGGTGCAGGTAAATAACTTGCTAAAAAATTCTGTTAAAGTCCCGCCAAATAAACACGTGACTCATAGTTTAGCCTCTGGTTCTTCTGGGAAGGTTAGTAACCCGGATTTAACTTTCCGCGTCTGCGAGCACTACTTCGTTTCGCGCCGTTTCACTTTTACCTGCTCCCCGCTCGTTTTGTTCGGTTTTTTGCTTCGCTCCCGCTCTTTGGCGATCTCTTTGTTTCAATTGGTTTCAATATAGACAACCAAGATTGCTTTATTGCTCTATAAATAATCTACTTAATAATAAAAAAAATTTCAAAGTTGGTAAAAATTATTAACACTTTTTAACTTAATCCAACTTTAAAAATTCATAAAAAATTCATTTTTAACCATTTTGATTTGATTCTTTTTCCAAATGAAACTTAAAACATTCTAATTTTAATTAAAAATAACCGTTTTTTTCCCAATTTTTACCAAAAAATTTAAAAAAATTTTCAAAATTGGTAAAAATTTTTATAGGTTAGAAAATTAATCATTTTTTAAAAAATTCCTAAAAAATCGATTTTTAAAGATTTTGATCTGATTTTTTTTTCTAAATGAAATTTAAAATATTCTAGTTTTAATTAAAAAAGACCGTTTTATTCTAAATGTTGTCAAAAAAATTAAAAAAAATTTCAAAGTTGGTAAAAATTTTTATAGGTTGGAAAATTAATCATTTTTTAAAAAATTCATAAAAAATCGATTTTTAAAGATTTTGATCTGATTTTTTTTCTAAATGAAACTGAAAACATTTTAATTTTAATTAAAAAAGACCGTTTTATTCCAAGTGTTGTCAAAAAAATTAAAAAAAAAAATTCAAAGTTGGTAAACATTTTTGACTCTTTTTAATTTAAAAGAAAGCTTTAAAAATTCATCAAAAATTCATTTTTAATCATTTTGATTTGATTTTTTTCTAAATGAAACTTAAAACATTTTAATTTTAATTAAAAAAGACCGTTTTATTCCAAGTGTTGTCAAAAAAATTAAAAAAATTTTCAAAGTTGGTAAAAAATTTTCAACACTTTTAACTTAAGATTAACTTTAAAAATACATAAAAAATTCATTTTTTAACATTTTGAATTTGATTTTTTTCTAAATGAAACTTAAAACATTCTAGTTTTAATTAAAAAGACTGTTTTATTCCAAATATTGTCAAAAAAAATTAAAAAATTTTTGAAAGTTGGTAAAAAATTTTGACACTTTTTAACTTAAGAGAAAACTTTAAAAATTCATTTATAAACATTTTGATTTGATTTTTTTTCTAAATAAAACTTAAAACATTTTAATTTTAATTAAAAAAGACCGTTTTATTCCGTGTTGTCAAAAAAATTAAAAAAATTTTCAAAGTAGGTAAAAATTTTTGACACTTTTTAACCTAAGAAAATCCAACTTTAAAAATTCATCAAAAATTCATTTTTAACCATTTTGATTTGATTTCTTTTCTAAATAAAACTTAAAAGATTCTAATTTTAATCAAAAAAGACCATTTTATTCTAAGTATTGTCCAAAATTTTAAAAAAATTTCAAAGTTGGTAAAAATTGTTGACACTTTTTAATTTAAGAGAAAACTTTAAAAATTCATCAAAAATTCGTTTTTAAAGGTTTTAATTTGATTTTTTTTCTAAATGAAACTTAAAACATTCTAGTTTTATATAAAAAAAGATCGTTTTATGCCAAGTGTTGTCAAAAAAATTAAAACAATTTTCAAAGTTGGTAAAAAAATTTTGACACCCCTTAATCTAACAAAAAAATCGATCAACTTTAAAAAATCATCAAAAATTCATTTTCCAAGATTTTGATTTGATTCTTTTTCTAAATGAAACTTAAATTATTTTTATTAAAAAAGACCGTTTTATTATAAATGTTGTCAAAAAAATTTTAAAAAATTTCAAAGTTGATAAAAATTTTTTACACTTTTTAACTTAAAAAAATCCAAGTTTAAAAAATTCATAAAAAATTCATTTTTTAAGATTTTGATTTGATTCTTTTTCTAAATAAAACTTAACACATTTTAATTTTAATAAAAAAGACCGTTTTATTCCAAGTGTTATCAAAAAAATTTTAAAAAATTTCAAAGTTGGTAAAAAATTTTTGACAGTTTTTAACCTAATTTTAAAAAATCCATCAATTTTAAAAATTCATCAAAATTTCATTTTTAAAGATTTTGCTCTGATTCTTTTCTAAATAAAACTTAAAACATTCTAATTTTAAGTTAAAAAGACCGTTTTATTCCAAGTGTTGTCAAAAAAATTAAAAAAAATTTAAAATTGGTAAACATTTTTGACACTTTTTAACTTAAGAGAAAACTTTTAAAATTCATTTTTAAAGATTTCGTTTTGATTCTTTTTCTGAATGAAACCTAAAACATTCTAGTTTTAATTTAAAAAGACCGCTTTATTCCAAGCATTATCAAAAAATGAAAAAAAATATCAAAGTTGGAACCAAATTTTTGACACTTATCTTAAGAAAATTAAAAATTTTAAAAATCCATCAAAAATTTATTTTTAAAGATTTTGATTTGTTTTTTTTTTTCTAAATGAAAGTTAAAACATTCTAATTTTAATTAAGGAAGACCGTTTTCTTCCAAGTGTTGTCAAAAAAATTAAAAAAATTTTTAAGGTTAGTAAAATTTTTTTTAGATTAGAAAATTAACTATTTTTTAAAAAATCATAAAAAATTGAATTTTAAATATTTTGAGCTGATTTTTTCTCTAAATGAAACCTAAAACATTCTAATTTTAATAAAAAAAAAGACCGTTTTATTCCAAGTGTTGTCAAAAAAATTAAAAAAATTTTTAAAGTTGGTAAAAATTTTTTTATATTTTCTAAGTTAAGTCCAAATTTAAAAATTCATCAAAAATTCATTTTTAAACATTTTGATTTGATTTTTTTTCTAAATGAAACTTAAAACATTCTAATTTTAATTAAAAAACTTGTTTTATTCCAAGTGTTGTCAAAAAAAATTTTCAAAATTTTCAAAGTTGGTAAAAAATTTTTAACATATTTTTAACTTAAGATTAACTTTAAGAATTCATCAAAAATTCATTTTTAAAGATTTTGAATTAATTTTTTTCTAAATGAAACTTAAGACATTCAAATTTTAGTTAAGAAAGACCATTTTATTCCAAGAGTTGTCAAAAAAATTTAAAAAATGTTCAAAATTAGTAAAAAATGTTTGACACTTTTTAACTTTAGAGAAAACTTTAAAAATTCATCAAAAATTCATTTTTTAAGATTTTGATTTGATTCTTTTTCTAAATAAAACTTAAAGCATTCTAGTTTTATATAAAAAAGACCGTTTTATTCCAAGTGTTGTCAAAAAAATTTAAAATATTTTCAAAGTTGGTGAAAAATTCTTGACAGTTAACTAACCTAAAAAAAAAATTTAACCAACTTTAAAAAATCGCCCAGACTTTATTTATGAAGATAAAGATTTGATTTTTGATTTAAACGAAAGATAAAAGATTGTATTTTTAACAAAAAAAGACCGTTTTATTCTAAATTTTACCAAAAATATTAGAAGAATTTCCAAAATTGGTTTCCAAATTTGTTAGGTTAGAAAATCAATAATTTTTTTAAAAATTTGTAAAAAATTGAATTTTAAAGATTTTGATCTGATTTTTGTTTTAAATGAAACTAAAAACATTCTAGTTTTAATTAAAAAAGACCTTTTTATTCTAAATTTTACCAAAGAAATTAAAAAAAATTTTCAAAGTTGGTGAAAAATTCTTGACAGTTAACTAACCTAAAAAAAAATTAACCAACTTTAAAAAATCGCCCAGACTTTATTTATGAAGATAGAGACTTGATTTTTGATTTAGATGGAAGATAAAAGATTGTGTTTTTAATTAAAAAAAACCGTTTTATTCTAAATTTTACCAAAAAAATTAGAAAAATTTTCAAAGTTGGTAAAAAATTTTTTAGGTTAAAAAATCAATATTTTTTTTTAAATTCGTAAAAAATTGAATTTTAAAGATTTTGATCCAATTTTTGTTCTAAATGAAACTAAAAACATTCTAGTTTTAATTTAAAAAGATCGTTTTATTCTAAATTTTACCAAAAATATTAGAAAAATTTCCAAAGTTGGTAAAAAATTTTTTAGGTTAGAAAATCAATAACTTTTTTAAAAATTTGTAAAAAATTGAGTTTTAAAAATTTTGATCTAATTTTTTTTCTAAATGAAACTAAAAACATTCTAGTTTTAATTTAAAAAGATCGTTTTATTCTAAATTTTACCAAAAGAATTTTCAAAGACATTCATGTTTTATAACCTAATAAATTTTTAACAAAGTTTAAAAAATCCCCTAAACTTTATTTATGAAAATTTTTAAAAATAATTTTGGGAAAATGTAAATTAAAATGTCTAGTTTCTATTTAACTAATCAAATTTTTCCTAATTTTTACTAAAATTTAAAAAAAATTTCAAAGACATTCATGTTTTATAACCTAACAAATTTTTAACAAAGTTTAAAAAATCCCCTAAACTTTATTTATGAAATTATTTAAAAATAATTTTGGGAAAATGTAAATTAAAATGTCTAGTTTCTATTTAACTAATCAAATTTTTTCTAATTTTTATCAAAAAATTAAAAAAAATTTTCAAAAACATTTAGATTTTTTAACCTAACAAAATTTTCACCCAGTTTAAAAAATCGTTTAAAATTTATTTATGAAAATTTTTAAAAATAATTTTGGGAAAATGTAAATTAAAATGTCTAGTTTCTATTTAACTAATCAAATTTTTTCTAATTTTTATCAAAAAATTAAAAAAAATTTTCAAAAACATTTAGATTTTTTAACCTAACAAAATTTTCACCAAGTTTAAAAAATCGTTTAAAATTTATTTATGAAAATTTTTAAAAATAATTTTGGGAAAATGTAAATTAAAATGTCTAGTTTCTATTTAACTAATCAAATTTTTCCTAATGTTTACCAAAAACTTTAAAAAAATTTTCAAAGACATTCATGTTTTTTAAATAAGCAAATTTTAAACCAAGTTTAAAAAATCCCCTAAAATTTATTTATGAAAATTTTTAAAAACAATTTTGGGAAAATGTAAATTAGAATGCCTAATTTCTATTTAACTAATCAAATTTTTCCAAATTTTTATTAAAAAATTTAAAAAAATTTTCAAAGACATTCATGTTTTTTAACCTAACAAATTTTTTTTTTAATAATTTTGAGAAAATGGAAATTAAAATATCTAGTTTCTATTTAACTAATCAAATTTTTCCAAATTTTTATTAAAAAAATTTTTAAAGTTAGTAAAAATTTTTAACAGGTATTTAACCTAACTTTTTTTTAAAATTAGATCAACTTTAAAAAATCGCCAAGATTTTATTTTTAAGAATTGAAAAAAGATTTCTATGTCAAATGAAACTTAAATGATTGTATTTTTGATTTTAAAAGGCAATTTTTTCCTAAATGCTACCAAAAAAATTAAGAAAATTTTAAAGTTAGTAAAAATTTTTGACAGGTAGACCAATTTTAAAAAATCGTCCAGACTTTATTTTTAAGAATTGAAAAAAGATTTTTATATAAAATGAAACATGAAAGATCCTATTTTCGATTTAAGAAGCCAAATTTTTCCTAAATGCTACCAAAAAAATTAAAAAATTTTCAAAGTTAGTAAAATTTTTTTGACACTTTTAACCTAATTTTAAAAAATCGATCAACTTTAAAAAATCATCAAAAATTCATTTTCAAAGATTCTGATTTGATTCTTTTTCTAAATAAAACTTAAATTATTCTAGTTTTAATTAGAAAATACCGTTTTATTATAAATGTTGTTAAAAAAATTAAAAAAAATTTCAAAGTTGATAAAAATTTTTAACACTAACTTAAGAGAAATCTTTAAAAATTCATCAAAAATTCATTTTTAACCAATTTGATTTGATTTTTTTTCTAAATAAAAAAAAATATTCTAATTTTAATTAAAAAAGACCGTTTTATTCCGTGTTGTCAAAAAAATTAAAAAAATTTTCAAAGTTGGTAAAAAATTTTCGACAGTTTTTTAACCTAATTTTAGAAAATCCATCAGTTTTAAAAATTCATCAAAAATTCATTTTTAAAGATTTTGCTTTGATTTTTTTCTAAATAAAACTTAAAACATTCTAATTTTAATTTGACGTTTATTAGTTACAACTTTATTATATATAGACAACCAAGATTACTTTATTGCTTTATAAATAATCTACTTGCAAAGTTTTAAATTCTTCTTTTATAAAATTTTTGGCTGTATGCAAAAGACTAGGCTAGAAATAAGTATGTGAAATATGCCCTGTATATATCAACCATGGAATTAGTGTTATAAATGGATGTAAGTGATGTATGTATAACATTCATTTAAATTTTATGCGGAAAATGCATTTTTAAGAGAGTTATGAAACAGAAAGTTAAAATGAAATGAATGAATTTTCTTAAGAATGGCTATAAAATTTTGATGAAAAAAATATTAAGTTGGTTGTATTCTTTAAAATATGATTAGTATTATTTGCGAAGTGAATCACAAACAAATAAATAGATTTTTTAGAAGTAAGTAGATTAATTTAAAATAAAAAGATTAATTCCAAATTAATCTGGGAATATTAAGCATTGTAAAATTAGCATTTCACAGTAAGGTCTTACAATTAAGATCACATCCTACATCTAAGTCATAAAAAAATTTTATACTAATGAAAAAGTTGATTAACTGTCCAAAAAGGACTAAAATTAAATGTTCAATAGTAGTAATACAGAAGATCAAAAAAGGCAATAAAATATTTGCTAAGGAAGTGCACTTAAAAATGGACAAATTTAAGACATTTCAAATGATAGATAAAACTAGTAAGAAATTCTTAAGCAAAGAGATCAACTCTTAATTTTTTTTTATTCAGACATTGTAGAAGTACTGATTGTGAGACTCATTGTTAGCTAATATCATAAAAAATAAGTAAATCAATCAAAACCATTTTGTGACTCAGCTGTTTTTCATCCAAATGACTTTATGTCTAATTCTAAGTGCTAAAAATGTTTAATAAATCTCTTCAGTAGAAACCTTACTGAGAAGTATTTATCTTAATTTAGAAGAATATAACTAAGGACTATGATGAGACTCCTTCCCCATTGTAATCTAAAGAAGTACCGGGAAATTATGAATGAAAAATACAAAGACATCTCGCATTAAAAACCTGGAGAACTACTCTTCGTAAAGAGCGACAATTCAGAGGTATATTTTAGTAACAAAAAATTACTCGAATTAATTCTGGATCCACCTCTTACTATTATTAGAATTGGATTTCTCCGTTAATCTATTAATAGATACACTGAATAGTATAACAAGTCTACACTAGCTTCAGTACTAAGGGTATTAACTACAAATCAATGCACCGTATCCAATCCATTAATCACCATTGAATTGCATATACGCCACTTTTGATGTTTTTATAAAAATATGTTCATATTATTTAGTGTATTTTACACACATGACACCTTATTTATCGTTTGTAATAACGTTTCGATTTTACAGTTGATAGTCATAAAGTCGATCGTCAGACAAGAAACAGGACAAATTACAATTAAGATATTAAAGTGTGACTAATTGAAATTCCAAATAAATGATGTAAAATATCTGCAAATAATGATAGTAAAAAATCGTAAAATGGAGAATCATCATCTACGTTATTAAAAAAATTTTAAATTAAAAATCGGGAATAAACAAATTTTGAAAAAGAATATCCTATGTTTAAAAATTCCACTTTAAAATATATTTATTTTTAAAAAAATAAAAAATTTTAAAAAGTAAACTTTAAAAAATCACCCAGACTTTATTTATGGGAACTAAGAAAAGATTTTTTAAATACGAATAGACGAAAATGTCTATTTTTTATTAGATTTAGTAATTTTTTCTACATTTTACCAAAAAAATTAAAAAAATTATTTTCTAAAAATCGACATTTTAAAACTAACCTTAAAATTTTAAAAAGTAAACTTTTAAAAATCACCCAGACTTTATTTATGGGAACTAAGAAAAGATTTTTTAAATACGAATAGACGAAAATGTCTATTTTTTATTAGATTTAGTAAATTTTTTCTACATTTTACCAAAAAAATTAAAAAAATTATTTTCCAAAAGTCGACATTTTAAAACTAACCTTAAAATTTTAAAAAGTAAACTTTAAAAAATCGCCCAGGCTTTATTTATGGGAACTAAGAAAAGATTTTTTTAAACAAGAATAGACGAAAATGTCTATTTTTTATTAGATTTAGTAAATTTTTTCTACATTTTACCAAAAAAATTAAAAAAATTATTTTCTAAAAGTCGACATTTTAAAACTAACCTTAAAATTTTAAAAAGTAAACTTTAAAAATCGCCCAGACTTTATTTATGGGAACTAAGAAAAGATTTTTTAAACAAGAATAGACGAAAATGTCTATTTTTTATTAGATTTAGTAAATTTTTTCTACATTTTACCAAAAAAATTATTTTCCAAAAGTCAACGTTTTAAAACTAACCTTAAAATTTTAAAAAGTAAACTTTTAAAAATCGCCCAGACTTTATTTTTGGGAACTAAGAAAAGATTTTTTAAACAAGAATAGACGAGAATGTCTATTTTCTATTAGATTTAGTACATTTTTTCTACATTTTACCAAAAAAATTAAAAAAATTATTTTCCAAAAGTCAACATTTCAAAACTAACTTTAAAATTTTAAAAAGTAAACTTTAAAAAATCACCCAGGCTTTATTTATGGGAACTAAGAAAAGATTTTTTAAATAAGAATAGACGAAAATGTCTATTTTTTATTAGATTTAGTAAATTTTTTCTACATTTTACCAAAAAAATTAAAAAAATTATTTTCGAAAAGTCAACGTTTTAAAACTAACCTTAAAATTTTAAAAAGTAAACTTTTAAAAATCGCCCAGACTTTATTTATGGGAACTAAGAAAAGATTTTTTAAATAAGAATAGACGAAAATGTCTATTTTTTATTAGATTTAGTAAATTTTTTCTACATTTTACCAAAAAAATTAAAAAAATTATTTTCGAAAAGTCAACGTTTTAAAACTAACCTTAAAATTTTAAAAAGTAAACTTTAAAAAATCACCAAGACTTTATTTTTAAAGATTAAGAAATGATTTTTTCACCAAATTAAACCTAAAAGTATCTATTTTTAATAATAAAAGACAAATTTGTTGTAAATGTTATCAAAAAAATTATTTTCTAAAAGTCAATATTTTAAAACTAACCTAAAAAATTTTAAAAAGTAAACTTTAAAAAATCACCCAGACTTTATTTATGGGAACTAAGAAAAGATTTTTTAAATACGAATAGACGAAAATGTCTATTTTTTATTAGATTTAGTAAATTTTTTCTACATTTTACCAAAAAAATTAAAAAAATTATTTTCCAAAAATCAACATTTCAAAATTAACCTTCAAGTTTTAAAAAGTAAACTTTAAAAAATCACCCAGACTTTATTTATGGGAACTAAGAAAAGATTTTTTAAATACGAATAGACGAAAATGGCTATTTTTTATTAGATTTAGTAAATTTTTTCTACATTTTACCAGAAAAATTAAAAAAATTATTTTCCAAAAGTCAACGTTTTAAAACTAACCTTAAAATTTTAAAAAGTAAACTTTTAAAAATCGCCCAGACTTTATTTATGAGAACTAAGAAAAGATTTTTTAAATACGAATTAAGAATTTTCAATGCGTTAATGGAAAGAAATAAGTAAAGAAAGATTTTTAAGACTAATGCATTAAAGAAGAGAGGCTGCTTGTTTTTCTAGTCTAATAATGCGACATTTTCTATTCTAACGCATTATTGTCAAAATCTTCCTTTAATTATTTCTTTCTATTAATTTTTTTATTGCCAACGTAAATGTGTTAAGTGGTAACAAGGAAGGATATTTTAGGTGCTAATTTTTTAACGTTGTTGAATTCTGCTTTTAATCGCAAAACTTAAAATATTGAAATTTTTTACTTACAATAAGAATAGGTACTTTTAAATCGCTAAACTTCATCGTTTACAAGAAAAATTACTTTAATCGCTTGACTTACGATTTTTTTTAAAGAAACGGTGAATTTTAATTACTTCTACCTTTTTTATAGTTAAGTTTTCAATAAAGAATATTGAAAGAAGACTGATATAAATCATACACGTTTTTTATTACTACAAAGCACAGCTTAAAGGTTAATTTTTGTGGGATATTTTTTAAAACATACTACTACACAAAATGCGACGTTGTAGTGCACTCATTGGTAAGTCATATCTTGATTCTTTCATGACTCGTTTTCTATCAAACTGAGGTTGTGAACACGTTGTACAATAACGAATTGGATTAGTTTTATTTTCAGTTCCAGGTACTATTATCCGGAAAATGTCTACTTGTAAGTTTAGAAAACAGTGGAGATAAATTTCATCGATCAAATTTTATTGAACATTCTGAATATAAATTTTTTTAATGATTTTCTCACTTAATTCCAATTGAAACTGAAGAGGTTTTCTTTCTCCTCCGTTTCTAGTGTATAAAATATATGCAAATATACAGGTGTTCCTTAAAACGGGTGTAGTTATACAATTGCAAAAAGAGAGTCATTTTTACGTAGAAAGATCTAAGACTTTAAATTATCAATCAAGGTAGTGAAAAGTTGAGATATAAAAAAAGGTAGATAAACAACTAACCAAATCACTCCTTTGGTACGCACGCCACTGATAACTTTCATGTAAAATCAAAATCTAATTTTTCTTGAAATTTTAGGCTACTATACCAAATTTGTTGAATTAACCCAGTGTTCCCAACGGTTCTGACATTAGGTTTTAACTTATAATTAGTGAGATAGAGTCTCAAGTCACCACTTTTGCACATTTTTAACCAACTCCTTTGCTTTGTTAGCCGTTGCGTTACAATGCTATATCCTTTTTCTACTAAATATGAAATTGGAAATACCACAATTAAAACTAATTTATTTCCATAATGTTTCATACATGTCACCCGTTTCATGATTCATGTTTTCCTGCTGGATCGATGGAAATTGATCAAATAGAAAAGGGAAATCACAGGAAATAACTGTCGGTTTGTTTAATTTGTTTACAGTTTTCTTTAAAATAAATAGATGGTTGACAAAATGTTTTCGCCTTTATAGTCATCGACCTCCAAAAGAGATTCATGAAATAATCGCCCATAACAAATGTACTATTGCCCCTTAGAGAACGATATTGCCTACGTTGAGAAACACTGACTTAACCCAACTCATTCTGGGGATATTTCTTAAAAACCGTTTTTCTGCTGTCCCCTTCAAGGGCCTGTAGCCTGTCCTTAGGAAACATTTTTTGGCCAATGTTTATTTCAGCTTTTATTCTTACTGTTAAACGTATAATACGTTTGTAACGTATGGTCGTTTAATTTCAAGATACTCTGTATACTTCATCTACTCCTCTTATTTGTTCTTAGCAACATTTTGTGATATTTTGAAAATATATTCGTCGATCTATGTCTAGTCCTTTGAATTGCAACTTTATGCAAATTTTTAATATTTATTTTTTATATTCGACAGATTATTGATCGAATAATTAGCGTAGATGATTTTACGCTCTTTTTTTAATCAGAAAAGTACACCCCATAAGCTGGAATTTCTAATATTTGTAAATAACCAATCCTAAATTTAAATATTAGTCACATCACTATACAGGGTGTCGTAGAACTCAGTTGCCAAACGCTAACCTCGCATTCTAGAGCTGATTTCATGCCGATTCAACGAAAAAGTCCTTAGCCGAAATTACTTCCTAAGAGAACTTACCTGTAGTGTATGTAAAATATCGGCATTGCGCCTGCGCGAATACTCAGAAAGAATAAGAACCCGAGACGCGAGTACGAGTTGTGTACGACGAAAGTAACGTTTTTATAATAAAATAATAATAGAGTCATTTGATAGAACTGTGTGTTTTATTAAATATATAACATTACCCTGGTAGCCCTTAATACCTTTACGATGGCAATAAAAAAGTTGCATTGTCGATAAACGATGAAGCATTTCGAAGTTTACAAACAGTCAAAATTTCATTGTAATAGTTAAATCGTTGTTAAGATATTTCGAAAAAAACATGATCAGACACGTCATCTTCAGGATGCTCTAGTTCGCTTAGGAAGCAATTTCGGATAAATACTTTTTCATTGAATCGGCATGAAATCAGCTTTGGAATGCGTGGTTTGCGTTTAGCAACTGAGTTCTGGGACACTCTGTATAATCCAGTCAAGTTAAAATCGGTTTTGTAATTCAATGCACAAAACGAGTTAACTCATTATAATAATTATTTGTCAGTAAAGTGAGAACGAGTAAACTCTTGATAATAAGGTTTGTGGTTAAATACACAATGTTTCATATATTCGTTTATCTTAAGATTAATCAAGATGGATTTGATTTGTGGTAAATTAGAAAAGCGCCGTAAGTTTAATTGTAAACCCTAAAGATATTATTACGATATCTAAAAAACTTGTTAAAGTGCCCCATCTTTAAGATATTTTATCTCTCTTAGGAAGTCATTTGGGATACGGAGTTTTACGTTGAATTAGTATGAAATAAGAACTAGAATGTGTAGTTAGCGTTTGACAACTAAATTTTGGGACAGTCTGTATATTATAAATAAGTCAGTTAAGTTATTTCGTTTTATTGTTAATAAATAAAAAGGGCTTCATTTGGCTTTTTTTTGTTAAAATTCAATTCAAACAACGTTTGTGTATCATTCCTCACTATTCACAAATAAAATAAAATAAAATAATATAAAAATGTTTTAATAAATAAAAGTTCCCAATATTTTAAAACAGATTTTCTCAAAATCCCAATTTAATTACTCTTCATTTAGTATTGAGTTATAAAAAAATCCATTTTTAATTCCTTTCAAAAGCTTTTAGCAAAAGTAGAAAACTCAAAATTGAATAAGAAGTGAATCTAATATTCCCCATCTAATACTTTTCTGATGAAAAACTAGGTAATTCAATAGCTTCATCCTACATCTAAAAGAAATACCTTTGACCTTAAACTTTTATGCAATCCACATTGATTGAGATATTTTCTCAAAAGAAAAAACTACTTAGATTCAAATTTCTAAAACCGTTTTATACTTTACAAAATCGTTTTATACTTTATAAAATCGTTTTATGCCAAGCAAAACTTTTCGTAATATAGAAATTGTAATATACGCCCTTAGAGAAATTTTAGTACGCATATACACTCTGGGAATGTGACCCGAGGCTATTTCAACTTTGAAATTGTATTTTACAACACAGTTTAACTTGATGAAGGTTCAGGTATTCAATATGTGGAGCTTTAAAGTTAATAGTAGCGTTATAGTGTTAAGTTAGGCGGTGTTAAACAACTTAATTAGTAATACAATTAAAACTACAAAATGTTTAGAAAGTTATTCATCCTAACTTATAAAGTAGTTAGTTTCAAAAGAAGAATAACAAAGTTAGAAAATAAATTAAATTAAGTTAGAAAATAAATCAAATTAAGTTAGAAAATAAATTAAATTAAGTTAGAAAATAAACGATATTTAATTTTTTAAATAACTTTAAGGATTTTTTCCCTCCACCATAAAATCACTTTATACTTTAAGAGATTAAATTATAAAAAGTTAATTTTAATAATCTTACCGTTATCAACAGCTTGCATTTTCCTCATATCCTGTCTTCGTCTTCTCACGGTTACTTTTCGAAAAACGGTCCCACTTAAAGGCTCTATGTCGCATAATTCAATCGGAACGGCTTCTTCTTTAGTTAAATTATTAGTTTCAGATTCGCTACCATCTTCACTTTGAGAAGTATTTACGTTAGAATTTATTAAACGCTTTTGAGTGTTAAAATCAGTATTTTTTTCAATATTTTTCTCAGTATTTTTTTCAATACTTTTCTCAATATTTTTCTCAATATTTTTTTCAATCTTTTTTTCAAAATTTTTTTCAATCTTTTTTTCAAAATTTTTTTCAATCTTTTTTTCAAAATTTTTTCCAATATTTTCTTCAATATTTTTCTCAGTATTTTTTTCAATCTTTTTTTCAATCTTTTTTTCAAAATTTTTAGTATTAGTTAATTTAAATTCTTTATTTTCGTTAAACAACGAAGATTTTCTTCGACTAAACTGATCATCAAAACTGACTCGTTTTTCACTTTGAATATGTTTCTCAAATTCGTTCGTTTCGTTTGGTGTTTTCTCAAAAACCTCATCATTTTTCGGCGATGTTGAAAATTCACGATCCATTTTATCTTCATCCCTTTTCTTATCCGCTTCAATACTTTTTAGAAATTTCTTCTTTGATAATTTTTCACTTTGCCTTCTTTCGGCGTATTTTATCAACGGATTTATCCTCATCGGTGGTGTTTCAACTTTCCTGTCTTCGATTTTTTCTTCTGTAACATTTCTATCGGAATAAACATCTTCACTATGGGATCTTTTAGCCGGGGAATGCTTTTTATTAGATTCATCTTGATTTAGAGTTATTTCTTTTGGCACATCTGATTTTTGATGGACGATTAATGAAGGATAACTTGATATGTCTTGACCACGGGGTAAACTGCTATATGGACGCATTTCTGGGGTATCTCTTGGATTACTCCATCGAGGGGTTGGATCTAAAATGGGTAAAAAAGTCAAATATTATTTGAATAATGGAGGTAATAAAGAACTTACTTGATATGGTCCAAGATCTTCGAAGGGTTCTGATAATGATGTCAGCCGCAGGAACGTAAACTCGATTGTCACGACGTCTGCTTGGACGACGAACGAATTCGTTCATCCATTCCCCCGAGGCTGCTTGTATTTCCCTACAAAAAGAGAACCGAGAAAGATTAAATTAAGGGTAATAAATTTTACGTTGCGGGGGACGTTAAGAATTAACGGAGATGAAGGCTTTTCAGATTTAACTGTTGGCATTTTCTTTTATTTAGAGAGATGTCATCTTTTAAATATTTATTAAAAAATTTTTATTGTAATTTTTTTGACAACACTTGGAGTAAAACGATCTTTTTTAATTAAAACTAGAATATTTTAAGTTTCATTTAGAAAAAAAATCAAATCAAAATGGTTAAAAATGAATTTTTGATGAATTTTTAAAATTGATCGATTTTTTAAAGTCAGGTTAAAACTGTCATTTTTTTTACCAACTTTGAAAATTTTTCAAAATTTTTTGGTAAAAATTAGGAAAAATTTGATTAGTTAAATAAAAACTAGACATTTTAATTTACATTTTCCCAAAATTATTTTAAAAAATTTTCATAAATAAATTTTAGGGGATTTTTTAAACTTGGTTAAAAAAATTTTAGGTTATAAAACATGAACGTTTTTGAAAATTTTTTTAAATTTTTTAATAAAAATTAGGAAAAATTTGATTAGTTAAATAGAAACTAGACATTTTAATTTACATTTTCCCAAAATTATTTTTAAAAATTTTTATAAATAAATTTTAAGGGATTTTTTAAACTTGGTTAAAAATTTGCTAATTTAAAAAAACATGAACATCTTTGAAAATTTTTTTAAATTTTTTAATAAAAATTAGGAAAAATTTGATTAGTTAAATGGAAACTAGATATTTTAATTTACATTTTCCCAAAATTATTTTTAAGAATTTTCATAAATAAATTTTAGGGGATTTTTTAAACTTGGTTAAAAATTTTTTTAGGTTAAAAAAACATGAATGTTTTTGAAAATGTTTTTAAATTTTTTAATAAAAATTAGGAAAAATTTGATTAGTTAAATAAAAACTAGCCATTTTAATTTACATTTTATCAACCTTTGCAGTTTGATAAAAGATATGTATTGTACCTTGAGATGTAAAACTTAACATTTTGATAATCGGTTAATCGGTGGTTTTATGGCATTCAAGATGTTCTCAAACGTAGCGAGGCGCATCTAATAAAAATCAAACATTTTCTGGGCTCCTACACCATGTTGTTATCTAAGTACTATAACCCGAAATGGAGCTGCACCATGAAGAGAAAGATGAAAGAGTATTCCGCAATGTTACGGAAAGGGGGCTTACTTTTTTAACTTTCTCTTCATGGTGCAACTCCATTTCGGGTTATAGTACGTTAAGGGGTTCAAGGATGGTGATGATATAAGATCTCTGCGACACAAGATTGCTGCAGAGATAATTTAGAAAGAAATCGATAACTAGTTGTTGCTCTAGCAAGTAAATTATTTTAGATAGCAACCCAGACAGGAAATTGTCAAGGTATTTCTGAAGGAGACTTCTAGAAGAACGTTGGAAAAGGTATTCCAGCTGAGCAAAAGCGGTCTCAGATTATGACCCCTTGGAAACGATACAAGACTAGTACTAGCGTTTGTGTCAGTCAATGTTGAAAGTGGAAATGAGGACTGACTTATTGGTCAAGAAGGGCGGACCGAAAAAACCCCTCGTAGAAGATGAACTCTTCTGTGGTGTTATTACAGAGGTAATTCAGATGGAAATTAATAACCAGCTATGGCGGTGGCAAGTAAACTATCTCAGAAAGCAGCCCAGGCCCCGGGTAAGAAACTGACTGCTAAGGTATTTCTAAATGATGTCTCTAGAAAAACATCGGAGAAGGAGCTCCAGCTGAACAAAAGCGGTCACAGATTATGAATCGTGATTATAACGGTACATGGAGCATTTAAGCAGCACCTTCACAGAATAGGACTGGTAGACGACCCAATCTCCAGAGGATGCGGATAGGGGGCAGAAACTTCCCTTCGCCTAGTGTATGAATGTGAAGCTTTCTTCCGTGTTAGGAAGAGCCGTAGAAACGGCTGGGGTAACCTAAGGTATACCCCGATAGACTAGAGTTATTTTTCCAGGTAAAGCTGGGCTTGAAAGACACGGAGTTGTTTTGGAGAGAGGTCTAGAGGGCACAATAGGCTTAAGACCGCGATGCGGGGATCAAACATTCCCCAAATGTGCGGGGACCAAATAACCTTCTGCTCTGCAATAATAATAATACTATTTTTGAGGTGCTACTTTTAATCGTAAAATCCGTTTCCCCTCATTAGCTATATTTTTGAAGATACCGAAATTTGAATAACAATGTAAACGTAATATTACTTTAAATATTGATATTTTAGAAGTGATTGAACCTAACAAATCGTGGTGCAGCTTGTTAGCTTCATTGAACATTTTTATGTAATATTTATCCATTTCTAAATGTTCGGATTCGTGGTTCATGGAAATCGTACTTAAAATTATAGAACTTTTCGATTTTCGTGGTTTAATTTTTTTAGTCGAAAATTAACCCCTTAAGCGCGTCGACGGATTGAAATTACATGAGATCATAACGAATATATACGTCATACCTGCTTAAGAGGTTAAAGGATTTGAAATATTCAAGTTTAAAAATTTTGCATAGAAACGATCCAAGATTTTAAGAAACTTTACCACAAATTCAATGTTTTCATTGAATGGTAGCGGAGATATTGATATTCAATATCAGAGATTAAATTTAATTTTCCATTTCGGATTATGGTACTAGGGCAGTGATGGCGAACCTTTTGGCGCAGTGGGTCACATTTTGTTTACTATATTGTTTTGGTGCTAGCTCGTGGGTCACAGTATTAAGTCACATGCAAAAGGGAAATGTGTTTTTAATAAACTTACTTTTTATATCCTTACTTCTAAGACTAAGGACTAAAAGAGCTTTTCTTCCTTTTTGTTTTACAACTTTTACATTAGTAAGTAAAGATTAAAAAATAAAAATCCATTGCAAGTGGATGATATCATTGGGATGATACTATTTAGTACTCCCTACATTAAATATTTGATTGAACAAAATAAAATTACATACATACTATGATATAATAGTATTATTTATTAATAAGTAGATAGTTGAAATAAAATTATTTATTCTCTTTCTAGGACATAAAAAATAAGTTTGCAAAAATCAAGGTATGGATCACTTAAAAGGATTGTGTGGGTCAGTGTCTGACCCATGGGTCATAGGTTTGCCATCACTGCTCTAAGCGCTAGACCTTTAGGTTGAAGACAGATTTTGCATTTTTCTCTTAAAGCACCATGAAAAGAAAGGTGCAAGATCTGAGCAGTAGAACTCTGGGTTGAGAATGGATTTTGTCTCCTCCTCTTCATGGTGTTATAAAAGAAAGATGCAATATTTTAGCGCTCGACTTCTGAATTGAGAACAGACTTTGCATTTTTTTCTAATAGTACCATGAAGAGGAAGGTGCAAGATCCGAGCAGTAGAACTTTGGGTTGAGAACGGATTTTGTGTCCTCCTCTTCATGGTGTTATAAAAGAAAGATGCAATATTTGAGCGCTAGATCTCTGAATTGAGAACAGACCGAGCGTTAAAGCTCTGGGTTGAGGATGAATTTTGCATTTTTCTCTTTAATTATTTATTCTCATAAATAATAGGACATAAAAAATAAGTTTGCAAAAATCAAGGTTTTGGGTCACTTAAAAGGATTGTGTGGGTCAGTGTCTGACCCATGAATCATAGATTCGCCATCATTGTACTAGGGTCTGTCCAAAAGGTAGATATAGGTTTTAAATTTATTCCGATTTTAAAATACAACTAATGTTTAACCACGATGGTATCTCGAATTAGTTAAGAAGTACATAAGTCGTTTCCAGTGGATGACTCTAGTCGTTTAAAAGTCCGATGAATAAAGGTTGTCCAATACATTTCAGCTAAAAGTCGCGCGAAAACGTGTCCAGTGGATAAGCAACCTTAGGATCGGCTCATAAGAGGATATTCAAATCGCGGACACTACATTTCGCTTAATTGCATGGTTTTCTTCACCGGAAAAATGATGACTGATCAAGAATTTAGTATAAAGTTTGTAACAGGTAAAAAATATTTTGAACTGTACAGCTACAAGTCAAAAGACTATTCGCGAAACGCGAGGACAGAAAATTGATTCGCGAATCATTAAAAAATCGGAAAAAACTTCCTCTGAGCCTGCTGCTGCTTTTTCCAAAGAAACTGGAAAGTGAGTAAGTGCGCGAACTGTCAGAAGAAGAAAAATCGAGGGTTTACTTATTCTTGAATCGAAGTTTTCCGAAGTTTGCTAACCCCTGAAATGTCTTTCGACGAGTTTTGCCCTCTAAAGTCAGTTTAAAAAATTGAGGGTTTACATAACCTTAAATCGGGTTTCTACGAAGTTTACCAAATCCCTGAAATATCTCTCGAAAAGTTTTGCCAACCCTTAAAATGTATTTCGACGAGGTTTGCCCACCTTTAAAGTCCGTTTGAAAAATCGAAGGTTTACTTATCCTTGAATCGAGTTTGTCAATCCCTAAAATGTTTCTCGATGAGGTTTGTTCATCCCTGAAGCACGTTTGAAAAATTGAATGTTTATTTATCCTTGAATCGGAGTTTTCCGAAGTTTGCCAACCCCTGAAATGCCCTTCGACGAGTTTTGCCCACCTCTGAAGTCAGTTTAAAAAATTGAGGGTTTACATAACCTTGAATGGGGTTTCTACGAAGTTTACCAAATCCCTGAAATATCTCACGACAAGTTTTGCCAAACCTTAAAATGTATTTCGACGAGGTTTGCCCACTCTTAAAGTCCGTTTGAAAAATCGAAGGTTTACTTATCCTTGAATCGAGTTTGTTAATCCCTAAAATGACTTTCGATGAGGTTTGTTCATCCCTGAAGCACGTTTGAAAAATTGAGTGTTTATTTATCCTTGAATCGGAGTTTTCCAAAGTTTGCCAACCCCTGAAATGTCTTTCGACGAGTTTTACCCACTTCTAAAGTCAGTTTAAAAAATTGCGGGTTTACATAACCTTGAATGGGGTTTCTACGAAGTTTACCAAATCCTTGAAATATCTCACGACAAGTTTTGCCAAATCTTAAAATGTATTTCGACGAGGTTTGCCCACCCTTAAAATCCGTTTGAAAAATCGAAGGTTTACTTATTCTTGAATCGAGTTTGTCAATCCCTAAAATGTCTCTCGATGAGGTTTGTTCATCCCTGAAGCCCGTTTGAAAAATTGAGTGTTTATTTATTCTTGAATCGGAGTTTTCCGAAGTTTGCCAACCCCTGAAATGTCTTTCGACGAGTTTTGCCCACCTCTAAAGTCAGTTTAAAAAATTGAGGGTTTACATAACCTTGAATGGGGTTTCTACGAAGTTTACCAAATCCTTAAAATATCTCACGACAAGTTTTGCCAAAACTTAAAATGTATTTCGACGAGGTTTGCCCACATCTTTTAAACTTTGTTAAAAATTTACTAAGTTAGGTTAAAAAACACCAATATTTTTGAAATTTTTTAAAAATTTTTTAATAAAAATTAGAAAAAATTTGATTAGTTAAATAGAAACTAGATATTTTAATTTACATTTTCCCAAAATTACTTTTAAAAATTTTCATAAATAAATTTTAGACGATTTTTTAAACTTTGTTAAAACCTTACTAAGTTAGGTTAAAAAACACCAATATTTTTGAAATTTTTTAAATTTTTTTAATAAAAATTGGGAAAAATTTGATTAGTTAAATTAAAACTAGACATTTTAATTTACATTTTCCCAAAATTATTTTTAAAAATTTTCATAAATAAATTTTAGGGGATTTTTAAAACTTGGTTAAAATTTTTTTAGGTTATAAAACATAAATCTCTTTGAAAATTTTTTTAAATTTTTTAATAAAAATTAGAAAAAATTTGATTAGTTAAATAGAAACTAGATATTTTAATTTACATTTTCCCAAAATTACTTTTAAAAATTTTTATAAATAAATTTTAGGGGATTTTTTAAACTTGGTTAAAAATTTGCTAATTTAAAAAAACATGAACATCTTTGAAATTTTTTTTAAATTTTCTAATAAAAATTAGAAAAAATTTGATTACTTAAATTAAAACTAGACATTTTAATTTACATTTTCCCAAAATTATTTTTAAAAATTTTCATAAATAAATTTTAGGGGATTTTTTAAACTTCATTAAATTTTTTTTAGGTTATAAAACATGAATCTCTTTGAAAATTTTTTTAAATTTTTTAATAAAAATTAGGAAAAATTTAATTAATTAAATTGAAACTAGACATTTTAATTTACATTTTCCCAAAATTATTTTTAAAAATTTTCATAAATAAATTTTAGAGGATTTTTTTAAACTTGGTGAAAAATTTGAATTTAGGTTAAAAAACATGAATGTTTTTGAAATTTTTTTAAAATTTTTTAATAAAAATTAGGAAAAATTTGATTAGTTAAATAGAAACTAGACATTTTAATTTACATTTTCCCAAAATTATTTTTAAAAAATTTTATAAATAAATTTTAGGGGATTTTTTAAACTTGGTTAAAAAATTTTTAGGTTATAAAACATGAACGTCTTTGAAAATTTTTTTAATTTTTTTAATAAAAATTAGAAAAAATTTGATTAGTTAAATTAAAACTAGACATTTTAATTTACATTTTCCCAAAATTATTTTAAAAAAATTTCATAAATAAATTTTAGGGGATTTTTTAAACTTGGTTAAAAAATTTTTAGGTTATAAAACATGAACGTCTTTGAAAATTTTTTTAAATTTTTTAATAAAAATTAGGAAAAATTTGATTAGTTAAATAGAAACTAGACATTTTAATTTACATTTTCCCAAAATTATTTTTAAAAATTTTCATAAATAAATTTTAGGGGATTTTTTAAACTTGGTTAAAAATTTGCTAATTTAAAAAAACATGAACGTCTTTGAAAATTTTTTTAAATTTTTTAATAAAAATTAGAAAAAATTTGATTAGTTAAATTGAAATTACACATTTTAATTTACATTTTCCCAAAATTATTTTTAAGAATTTTCATAATAAATTCTAGGGGATTTTTTAAACTTGGTTAAAAATTTGCTAATTTAAAAAAACATGAACGTCTTTGAAAATTTTTTTAAATTTTTTAATAAAAATTAGAAAAAATTTGATTAGTTAAATTGAAATTACACATTTTAATTTACATTTTCCCAAAATTATTTTTAAGAATTTTCATAATAAATTCTAGGGGATTTTTTAAACTTGGTTAAAAATTTGCTAATTTAAAAAAACATGAACATCTTTGAAATTTTTTTTAAATTTTTTAATAAAAATCAGGAAAAATTTTATTAGTTAAATAGAAACTAGACATTTTAATTTACATTTTCCCAAAATTATTTTTAAAAATTTTCATAAATAAATTTTAGGGGATTTTTTAAACTTGGTTAAAAATTTTTTAGGTTATAAAACATGAACGTCTTTGAAAATTTCTTTAAATTTTTTTTAATTTTTTAATAAAAATTAGGAAAAATTTGATTAGTTAACTAAAAACTAGACATTTTAATTTACATTTTCCCAAAATTATTTAAAAAAATTTTCATAAATAAATTTTAGGGGATTTTTTAAACTTGGTTAAAAATTTTTTTAGGTTAAAAAAACATGAATGTTTTTGAAATTTTTTTTAAATTTTTTAATAAAAATTAGGAAAAATTTGATTAGTTAAGTTGAAACTAGACATTTTAATTTACATTTTCCCAAAATTATTTTTAAAAATTTTCATAAATAAATTTTAGGGGATTTTTTTAAACTTGGTTAAAAATTTGTTAGGTTATAAAACATGAATGTCTTTGAAATTTTTTTTTAATTTTTTGGTAAAAATTAAAAAAAAACGGTCTATTTAAATTAAAACGAGAATGATTTAGGTTTCATTTAGAAAAAAAATCAAATGAAAATCTTTAAAAACAAATTTTTGATGAATTTTTAAAGTTGATCGATTTTTTAAAGTTAGGTTAGAAGTATAAAATTTTTTTTACGAAGTTTGAAAATTTTTTAAATTTTTTTTGACAACATTTAGAATAAAACGGTCTTTTTTATATAAAACTAGAATGTTTTAAGTTTCATTTAGAAAAAAAATCAAATCAATATATTTAAAATTCAATTTTTTATGATTTTTTTTTAAATGATTAATTTTCTAACCTAAAAAAATTTTTACCAACATTGAAATTTTTAAAAATTTTTTTGACAAAATTTAGAATAAAACGATTTTTTTTATATAAAAGTAGAATGTCTTAAGTTTCATTAAGAAAAAGAATCAAATCAAAATTTAAAAAATAAAGTCTACGATTTTTTAAAATTAGTCAAAAATTTTTTAGGTTATAAAACATGAATGTCTTTGAAAATTTTTTAATAAAAATTAGGAAAAATTTGATTAGTTAAATTAAAACTAGACATTTTGATTTACATTTTCCCAAAATTATTTTTAAAAATTTTCATAAATAAATTTTAGGGGATTTTTTAAACTTGGTTGAAAAATTTTTTAGGTTAAAAAAACATGAACGTCTTTGAAAAATTTTTAAAATTTTTTAATAAAAATTAGGAAAAATTTGATTAGTTAAATAGAAACTAGATATTTTAATTTACATTTTCCCAAAAATTATTTTTAAAAATTTTCATAAATAAATTTTAGGGGATTTTTTAAACTTGGTTAAAAATTTTTTTAGGTTAAAAAAACATGAATGTTTTTGAAATTTTTTTTAAATTTTTTAATAAAATTTACGAAAAATTTGATTAGTTAAATAGAAACTAGACATTTTAATTTACATTTTCCCAAAATTATTTAAAAAAATATTCATAAATAAATTTTAGGGGATTTTTTAAACTTGGTTAAAAATTTTTTAGGTTATAAAACATGAATGTCTTTGAAATTTTTTTAAATTTTTTTAATAAAAATTAGAAAAAATTTGATTAGTTAAATTAAAACTAGACATTTTAATTTACATTTTCCCAAAATTATTTTTAAAAATTTTCATGAATAAATTTTAGGGGATTTTTAAAACTTGGTGAAAAATTTGCTAATTTAGGTTAAAAAACATCGATGTCTTTGAAAACTTTTTTAAATTTTTTAGTAAAAATTAGAAGAAAAGGGTCGATTTAAATTAAAACTAGAATGTTTTTAGTTTCATTTAGAACAAAAATCAGATCAAAATCATTAAAATCCAATTTTTTTACGAATTTTTAAAAAATTATTGATTTTCTAACCTAAAAAATTTTTTATCAACTTTGAAAATTTTTATAATTTTTTTGATAAAATTTAGAATAAAACGGTCTTTTTTAATTAAAGATACAATCTTTTATCTTTCATTTACATCAAAACTCAAGTCTCTATCTTCATAAATAAAATTTGGGCGATTTTTTAAAGTTGATTAATTTTTTTTTAGGTTAGTTAACTGTCAAGAATTTTTCACCAACTTTGAAAATTTTTTAAATTTTCTTGGTAAAATTTGGAATAAAACGATCTTTTTAAATTAAAATTAGAATGTTTTTAGTTTCATTTAGGAAAAAAAATTAATCAAAATTTTTAAAATTCAATTTTTTATGAATTTTTAAAAAATATTGATTTTCTAACCTAAAAATTTTTTTATCAACTTTGAAAATTTTTTTAAATTTTTTGACAACACTTGGAACAAAACGGTCTTTTTTAATTAAAACTAGAATGTTTTAAGTTTCATTTAGAAAAAAAAATCAAATCAAAATCTTAAAAAATCAATTTATGATGATTTTTTAAATTTGGTCGAAATTTTTACAAGTTAGGTTAAAAAAGATTTTAGTCACCTTTAAAAAATTTTTTAATTTTTTGGGTAATAATTAGGAAAAATTTGACTTTTTCATTACAAAATAGAATATTTTATCTTTCAATTAATACAAATTTCTTTTTAATTTTACAGCATACGGATTCTTCAAAAGAGACGGAAATCAACGAAAAAACCCGCGAAGAAATCCTCTCTCTGATAGCTCACCACGTAACTGCTGTAAATTACATCTATCGGGATACAAAATTCGACGGTAGAAACGAACACAGAAACATAAAGTTTGAAGTGCAACGGATTAAAATCGACGACGACTCTTCGTGTAACTGTCGCGGTTACAAATGCGAAATAAACCAATTTTGCATGGAAAATATCGACGTCAGCAACTTTTTAAACATCCATTCGTTGGGAAATCACGAGGATTTTTGTCTGGCTTATGTTTTCACCTACAGGGATTTTACCGGTGGGACTTTAGGCTTGGCTTGGGTTGCCTCGGCTTCCGGAGCGTCCGGAGGCATTTGTGAGAAGTATAAAACTTATACGGAGACCATTGGTGGGATGTATCAAAGTACTAAAAGGTCGTTGAATACTGGGATTATTACGTTTGTTAATTATAATAGTAGGGTACCTCCTAAAGTTCAACAATTAACTTTGGCGCATGAAATTGGGCATAATTTTGGGTCTCTGGTAAGAAAAAAATAAGGTATTTTTGTTTGAAAATAGTTTCTAACTTTAAAATTTTTTTTTAATTTTTTGACGTCATTTAGAATAAAACGGTCTTTTTTAATCAAAACTAGAATGTTTTAGGTTTCATATAGAAAAAAAATCAAATCAAAATCTTTAAAAATGAATTTTTGATGAATTTTTAAAGTTGTTCGTTTTTTAAAGTTAGGTTAGAAGTGTCAAAATTTTTTTACCAACTTTGAAATTTTTTTTAATTTTTTTGACAACACTTGGAATAAAACGGTCTTTTTTAGTTAAAACTAGAATGTTTTAAGTTTCATTTAGAAAAAAAATCAAATCAAAATCTTTAAAATTCAATTTTTTTACGAATTTTTAAAAAATTATTGATTTTCTAACCTAAAAAAATTTTTACCAACTTTGGAAATTTTTTTGATTTTTTTGGTAAAATTTAGAATAAAACGGTCTTTTTTTAATTAAAAATACAATCTTTTATCTTTCATTTAAATCAAAAATCAAGTCTTTATTTTCATAAATAAAATCTGGGCGATTTTTAAAAGTTGATTAATTTTTTTTAGGTTAATTAACTGTCAAGAATTTTTCACCAACTTTGGAAATTTTTTAAATTTTTTTGGTAAAATTTAGAATAAAACGATCTTTTCAAATTAAAACTAGAATGTTTTTAGTTTCATTTAGAAAAAAAATTAGATCAAAATCTTTGAAACTGGATTTTTGATGAATTTTTAAAAAAATATTGATTTTTTAAACTAAAAAATGTTTTACCAATTTTGGAATTTTTTCTTTTTTGGTAAAATTTAGAATAAAACGGTCTTCCTTAATTAAAAATACAATCTTTTATCTTTCATTTAAATCAAAAATCAAGTCTCTATCTTCATAAATAAAGTCCGGGCGATTTTTTAAAGTTGATTAATTTTTTTTTATATTAGTTATCTGTCAAGAATTATTCACTAACTTTGAAAATTTGTTTAATTTTTTCGGTATAAATTAAAATAAAACGGTTTTTTTAAATTAAAACTAGAATGTTTTTAGTTTCATTTAGAAAAAAAATTAGATCTAAATCTTTAAAATTCAATTTTTTACGAATTTTTAAAAAATTATTGATTTTCTAACTTAAAAATTTTTTTACCAACTTTGAAAATTTTTCTAATTTTTTTGGTAAAATTTTGAATAAAACGGTCTTTTTTAATTAAAAATACAATCTTTTATCTTCCATTTAAATCAAAAATTAAGTCTCTATCTTCATAAATAAAGTCTGGGCGATTTTTTAAAGTTGATTACATTTTTTCTTAGGTTAGTTAACTGTCAAAAAATTTTCACCAACTTTGAAAATTTTTCTAATTTTTTTGGTAAAATTTAGAATAAAACGATCTTTTTAAATTAAAACTAGAATGTTTTTAGTTCCATTTGGAAAAAAAATAGATCAAAATCTTTAAAATCCAATTTTTTAGGAATTTTTAAAAAATTATTGATTTTCTAACCTAAAAAATTTTTTACTAACTTTGGAAATTTTTTTAATTTTTTTTTGTAAAATTTAGAATAAAACGGCCTTTTTTAATTAAAATTACAATCTTTTATCTTTCATTTAAATAAAAATCAAATCTCTATCTTCATAAATAAAATCTGGGCGATTTTTTAAAGTTGATTAATTTTCTTTAGGTTAGTTAACTGTCAAGAATTTTTCACCAACTTTGAAAATTTTTTTAACTTTTTTGGTGAAATTTAGAACAAAACGGTCTTTTTAAATTAAAACTAGAATGTTTTTAGTTTCATTTAGAAAAAAAAAATAGATCAAAATCTTTAAAATTCAATTTTTTACGAATTTTTAAAAAAATTATTGATTTTCTAACCTAAAAAAAATTTTTACCAACTTTGGAAATTTTTTTAATTTTTTTTGTAAAATTTAGAATAAAACGGCCTTTTTTAATTAAAATTGCAATCTTTTATCTTTCATTTAAATCAAAAATCAAATCTCTATCTTCATAAATAAAGTCTGGGCGATTTTTTAAAATTGATTAGATTTTTTTTAGGTTAGTTCACTGTTAAGAATTTTTCACCAACTTTGAAAATTTTTTTAATTTTTTTGGTAAAATTTAGAATAAAACGATCTTCTTAAATTAAAACTAGAATGTTTTTAGTTTAATTTAGAAAAAAAATCAGATCAAAATCTTTAAAATCCAATTTTTTTACGAATTTTTAAAAAATTATTGATTTTCTAACCTAAAAAATTTTTTACAAACTTAAAAAATTTCTTTAATTTTTTTGGTAAAATTTAGAATAAAACGATCTTTTTAAATTAAAACTAGAATGTTTTAAGTTTAATTTAGAAAAAAAATTAGATCAAAATCTTTAAAATTCAATTTTTTACGAATTTTTAGAAAAATTATTGATTTTCTAACCTAAAAAATTTTTATCAACTTTCAAAATTTTTCTAATTTTTTTGGTAAAATTTAAAATAAAACGATCTTTTTAAATTAGAACTAGAATGTTTTTAGTTTAATTTAGAAAAAAAATTAGATCAAAATCTTTAAAATTCAATTTTTTACGAATTTTTAAAGAAATTTTGATTTTCTAACCTAAAAAATTTTTTACTAGCTTTGAAAATTTTTCTAATTTTTTTGGTAAAAGTTAGAATAAAACGATCTTTTTAAATTAAAACTAGAATGTTTTAAGTTTAATTTAGAAAAAAAATTAGATCAAAATCATTAAAATTCAATTTTTTAGGAATTTTTAAAAAATTATTGATTTTTTAACCTAAAAAATTTTTTACCAACTTTGGAAATTTTTCTAATTTTTTTAGTAAAATTTAGAATAAATCGGTCTTTTTTAATTAAAAATACAATCTTTTATCTTTCATTTAAATAAAGAATCAAATCTCTATCTTCATAAATAAAGTCTGGGTGATTTTTTAAAGTTGATTAATTTTTTTTTTAGGTTAGTTCACTGTCAAGAATTTTTCACCAACTTTGAAAATTTTTTAAATTTTTTGGTAAAATTTAGAATAAAGCGGTCTTTTTTAATTAAAACTAGAAAGTTTTTAGTTTCATTTAGAAAAAAAAATCAGATTAAAATCTTTAAAATCCAATTTTTTAGGAATTTTTAAAAAATTATTGATTTTCTAACCTAAAAAATTTTTTATCAATTTTGAAAAATTTTCTAATTTTTTTGGTAAAATTTAGAATAAAACGGTTTTTTTTAGTTAAAAATACAATCTTTTATCTTCAATTTAAATCAAAAATCAAGTCTCTATCTTCATAAATAAAGTCTGGGCGATTTTTTAAAGTTGGTTAAATTTTTTTTTAGGTTAGTTAACTGTCAAGAATTTTTCACCAACTTAGAAAATTTTTTTAAACTTTTTGACAACACTTGGAATAAAACGGTCTTTTTTATATAAAACTAGAATGTTTTTAGTTTCATTTAGAAAAAAAATCAAATCAAAATGGTTAAAAATGAATTTTTGATGAATTTTTAAAGTTTTCTCTTAAGTTAAAAAGTGTCAAAAGTCTGGCATTAACTTTTTTCAAACAAAAATAGATACCTTTCGGTAGGAAAATTTAAAAAAAAAGAGAAAGAAAATTTTTCTTTTCCTTTTTGAGGGAGTTTAGAGGTTTCACCCTCTCAATTTCACCCAAATGAAATTTTAATCAGTTCGGTGCGAAGGGTGTAATGCGGTTTCAGTGGAACACCTGCGTCCCCAATAGATCGAAATCCTTTTTATGTAACCACATTCGTCCAATATACATTTTTATTTTTAACTTTTTTTAATAAATACGAAATTTTATTTGAAATATTTCCCTTTGAAATTCTAAACTAAAATAACTATTTTAGTTTGATATCTCACAACAAAATCTACGTAATTAGAATTCCTTCCGTAACTCTCTATCTTTCTACATTTCCTGAAATCGAAAGACTTCAGACGTCCTTTAATTAGCTCGTTCTCTCTGTGAATCTCTCTGTGATTCTTTCTGTGACTCTTTCTGTGACTCTATCTGTGACTCTGGGGAAATAATACAAACCCGATAAGAACCAAAACGACCAAAATAAAAAATTCCTGACACGCAAGTAGATTTTATCAATATTTAATATCTTAAGAATTATCTTAACATTGTATCTCGAGTATTTTTAATTTAAAAAATTAATAATAATAAAAAAAAAACAATGTAATAATTTGAGGCGGTTTATTTGTACGATTTCAAGTAGATTTTGTAGATAATTGGATGGGGTATATATATTAAGGAAGGATCGAAATGTAAAGTAGTAGAATCGATATGTTGAGACTTTTAGTTTTAACTGCATCGGCGCTGGTCGTCGCCAATTGCGTCGAATTCCGTATTCGGAATAACGAAATTGGAGCAATCTGGGTTGGCATTCTAGGAAACGCCGGCAAAGCTCCACTTGCGAACGGCGGATTTGTATTGGAAGCTAACAGCGAGGTAAATTTTTTTATTGAAGTCGTTCATATTCATATGTACTCAATTTATGGCACTGATTTCAAAATTTTTTCATTCTGTGTCGATTTTAAATATATACAGTGAACGTTTCATCGAACATTATTGTTTAAAATCCGAAAAATTAGATTTTTTTAACTCAACCTTAAAAATTGATAAATAAAAAAAAATGGTAAATTTAAAAAATTTCCACAGGCTTTATTTATTAAAATTTTAAAAAGATTTTTTAAATTAAGATAAATTAAAATGTCTATTTTATAATTTAAAAGGCAAATTTTTCATAACTATTGTCAAAAAATTTAAAAAAAACCGAAAAAAATTTTTAACTTAACCTTAAAAAAATTGGGAAATTAAAAAATTCCTACAGACTTTATTTATTAAAATTTTAAAAAGATTTTTGTAATTAAGATAAATTAAAATGTCTATTTTATAATTAACACAGCAAATTTCTCATAACTATTGTCAAAAAATTTAAAAAAATTAAAAAAAAATCTGAAAAAAAATTTTTAACTTAACCTTAAAAATTGGGAAATTAAAAAATTCCTACAGACTTTATTTATTAAAATTTTAAAAAGATTTTTTAAATTAAGATGAATTAAAATGTCTATTTTATAATTAAAAAGGTAAATTTTTCATAAGTATTGTCAAAAAATTTTAAAAAATTAAAAAAAATCCGAAAAAAAATTTTTAACTTAACCTTAAAAATTGGGAAATTAAAAACTTTCCACAGACTTTATTTATTAAAATTTTAAAAAGATTTTTTAAATTAAGATAAATTAAAATGTCTATTTTATAATTAAAAAGGCAAATTTTTCATAACTATTGTAAAAAAATTTTAAAAAATTTAAAAAAAGTCCGAAAAATTTTTTTTAACTTAACCTTAAAAAAATTGGGAAATTTAAAAATTCCTACAGACTTTATTTATTAAAATTTTAAAAAGATTTTTTTAATTAAGATAAATTAAAATGTCTATTTTATAATTAATAAAACAAATTTTTCATAACTATTGTCAAAAAATTTTAAAAAATTTTAAAAAATCCGAAAAAAAATTTTTAACTTAACCTTAAAAAAATTGGGAAATTAAAAAATTCCTACAGACTTTATTTATTGAAATTTTAAAAAGATTTTTTAAATTAAGATAAATTAAAGTATCTATTTCATAATTAATTAAACAAATTTTTCCTAACTACTCTCAAAAAATTTTAAAAAAATCCGAAAAATTTGATTTTTTAATTCAACCTCAAAAATAGATAAATTAAAAAAAAATTGGTAAATTTAAAAAATTCCCAGAGACTTTATTTATTAAAATTTTAAAAAGATTTTTTAAATTAGGATAAATTAAAATGTCTATTTTATAATTAATAAAACAAAATTTTCATAATTATTGTCAAAAAATTTTAAAAAATTTAAGAAAAACCGAAAAAAAATTTTTAACTTAACCTTAAAAATTGGGAAATTAAAAAATTTGTATAATGAAATAATATAATATAATAATATTATATATATGAAATTAAAACTTGTATGCTTTTAGTTTCATTTAGAGAAAAAATTAGATCAAAATCTTTAAAATCCAATTTTTTACGAATTTTTAAAAAATATTGATTTTCTAACCTAAAAAATTTTTTACCAACTTTGGGAATTTTTCTAATCTTTTTGATCAAATTTAGAATAAAACGGTCTTTTTTAATTAAAAATACAATATTTTATCTTTCATTTAAATCAAAAATCAAGTCTCTATCTTCAGAAATAAAGTCTGGGCGATTTCTTAAACTTGGTCAAATTCTTTTTAGGTTAGTTAATTATAAAAAAATTTTCACCAACTTTGAAAATTTTTTTAATTTTTTTGGTCAAATTTAGAATAAAACGATCTTTTTTAATTAAAACTAGAATGTTTTTAGTTTCATTTAGAAAAAAAAATCAAATCAAAATCTTTAAAATTCAATTTTTTATGAATTTTTAAAAAAACATTGATTTTCTAACCTAAAAAATTTTTTACCAACTTTGCAAATTTTTCTAATTTTTTTGATAAAATTTAGAATAAAACGGTCTTTTTTAATTAAAAATACAACCTTTTATCTTTCATTTAAATTGAAAATCAAATCTGTATCTTCATAAATAAAGCCTGGGCGATTTTTTAAAGTTGATTAATTTTTTTTAGGTTAGTTAACTGTCAAGAATTTTTCACCAACTTTAAAAATTTTTTTAATTTTTTTGGTAATATTTAGAATAAAACGATATTTTTAAATTAAAACTTGAATGTTTTTAGTTTCATTTAGAAAAAAAATTAGATCAAAACCTTTAAAATTCAATTTTTTACGAATTTTTTAAAAATTAATTTTCTAACCTAAAAAATTTTTTATTAACTAAATTTTTCTAATTTTTTGGTCAAATTTAGAATAAAACGATCTTTTTTAATTAGAACTAGAATGTTTTTAGTTTCATTTAGAAAAAAAATCAAATCAAAATCTTTAAAATCCAATTTTTTACGAATTTTTAAAAAATTATTGATTTTCTAACCTAAAAAATTTTTTACCAACTTTGAAAATTTCTCTAATTTTTTTGATAAAATTTAGAATAAAACGGTCTTTTTTAGTTCAAAATACAATACTTTATCTTTCATTTAAATAAAAAATCATGTCTCTATCTTCATAAATAAAGTCTGGGCGATTTTTTAAAGTTGATCAAATTTTTTTTTAGGTTAGTTAATTGTAAAAAATTTTTCACCAACTTTGAAAATTTTTTTAATTTTTTTGGTCAAATTTAGAATAAAACGATCTTTTTTAATTAAAACTAGAATGTTTTTAGTTTCATTTAGAAAAACAATCAAATCAAAATCTTTAAAATTCAATTTTTTACGAATTTTTAAAAAATTAATTTTCTAACCTTAAAAATTGATGAATTTTAAAAATTTCTACAGACTTTATTTATTAAAATTTTAAAAAGATTTTTTAAATTAAGATAAATTAAAATGTCTATTTTATAATTAAAATGGTAAATTTTTCATAACTATTTTCAAAAAATTTAAAAAAAATCCGAAAAAAATTTTTTAACTTAACCTTAAAAAAATTGATAAATTAAAAAAATTCCACGGCCTTTATTTATTAAAATTTTAAAAAGATTTTTTCAATTAAGATAAATTAAAATGTCTATTTTATAATTAAAAAGGCAAATTTTTCATAACTATTCTCAAAAAATTTAAAAAAAATCCGAAAAATTTGATTTTTTAACTCAACCTCAAAAATAGATAAATTTAAAAAAAATTGGTAAATTAAAAAAATTCCAACAGACTTTATTTATTAAAATTTTAAAAAGATTTTTTAAATTAAGATAAATTAAAATGTCTATTTTATAATTAAAAAGACAAATTTTTCATAACTATTGTCAAAAAATTTTAAAAAATTAAAAAAAAAAAATCCGAAAAAAATTTTTTAACTAACCTTAAAAAAATTGATAAATTTTAAAAATTCCTAGAGACTTTATTTATTAAAATTTTAAAAAGATTTTTTAAATTAAGATAAATTAAAATGACTATTTTATAATTCACAAAACAAATTTTTCATAACTATTGTCAAAAAATTTTTAAAAAATTTAAAAAATCCGAAAAAAATTTTTTAACTTAACCTTAAAAATTGATAAATTTAAAAAAATCCCACAGACTTTATTTATTAAAATTTTAAAAAGATTTTTTAAATTAAGATAAATTAAAATGTCTATTTTATAATTATTAAAACAAATTTTACATAACTACTGTCAAAAAATTTTAAAAAATTTAAAAAATTCGAAAAAAAATTTTTAACTTAACCTTAAAAATTGGGAAATTTAAAAATTCCTACAGACTTTATTTATTAAAATTTTAAAAAGATTTTTTAAATTAAGATAAATTAAAGTATCTATTTTATAATTAATTAAACAAATTTTTGATAACTATTGCCAAAAAATTTTAAAAAATTTAAAAAAAAACCGAAAAATTTTTTTTAACTTAACCTTAAAAAAATTGGGAAATTAAAAAATTCCCAGAGACTTTATTTATTAAAATTTTGAAAAGATTTTTTAAATTAAGATGAATTCAAATGTCTATTTTATAATTAAAAAGGCAAATTTTTCATAACTATTGTCAAAAAATTTAAAAAAATCCGAAAAAAAATTTTAACTTAACCTTAAAAATTGGGAAATTAAAAAATTTCTACGGACTTTATTTATTAAAATTTTAAAAAGATTTTTTTAATTAAGATAAATTAAAATGTCTATTTTATAATTAATAAAACAAATTTTTCATAACTATTGTCCAAAAATTTTAAAAAATTAAAAAAAAATCCGAAAAGAAATTTTTAACTTAACCTTAAAAAAATTGATAAATTGAAAAAATTCCCAGAGACTTTATTTATTAAAATTTTAAAAAGATTTTTTAAATTAAGATAAACTAAAATGTCTATTTTATAATTAATAAAACAAATTTTTCATAACTATTGTCAAAAAATTTTAAAAAAATCCGAAAAATTTGATTTTTTAACTCAACTTCAAAAATAGATAAATTTAAAAAAATTGATAAATTTTAAAAATTCCCACAGACTTTATTTATTAAAATTTTAAAAAGATTTTTTAAATTGAGATAAATTAAAATGTCTATTTTACAATTAATTAAACAAATTTTTGATAATTATTACCAAAAAAATAAAAAAAAATCCAAACTTAACCTAACTTTAAAAATTTTCAACCATTAATTAAAGACATGAAGTTACATTTTCTTTTGTGAGGGAAAAACTAAAAGTCGTAGAAAATTCTTCTTTGGCAAAAATAAAAACTAAGTTTCAACCTAAATAAAAAAATAGACATTTAAATCTTAATAGTTGAGAGTCCTATAGATATTAATTTCTAAAAAGTGACTAATTTTAATCGACATTCAGTCACATTTTCTCTTCTGGGAAAAAAACTAAAAGTTGTAGAGATTTCGTTTTTGGTAAAAATAAAGATTAACTTTCAATCTAAATCTATATAAAATTTTAAGTCTCAACAACAATTAGTTTTTTAGATATGAATTTTTTAAAATTTCCAAATTTTGATCAACCTATAAATTAAAATAAATTAAAATAAACTAAAAATAATACATTTAATGCAAAGAAATTTGTATCAAAATCTAAAACAGTTTTATTTGCTTACATTAAAAATTATTGTTCGTCGAAAATCGCGCGAAATTTTGTCGTATTCGCAGTATTTAAGAGTATTTGCAAAACTCATTGGTTTTTGTCATAAAATCATTAGTTCTAATTGTGTGATTATAGCTAGAATATGGAATACTATTGGCTTATATGATGCAAATACGCATCACTGCGCACAGTAGGATTAATTATATTTGATACAATTCGATTGTAGCTAATCCGATTTTAGTCGTATTTGTACTTTGGATGTAAACAAAAGGATTTTCAGCAACATTTTGAATCATTATACAATCCCTTTTTTCTTTTCTCATTTATATGTGATTTTTGATTTCGATAAACGTCTAAAAACAAGTTTAGAAAGATGAATAAATTCGATTTTGTTAATAGTTATATTAATAGAAAAAAAAATCAATTAAAAATGTCAATCTTTAAAAAATCATACCTCAAAAACTAATTGTATTTAAGACTTGAAATTTTATGAGAATTTAAATTAAAACCTAACCTTTACTTTTGCCAAAGATGAATTTTCTATGACTTTTAGTTTTTTCTATAGAAGAGAAATTCTAACCTAACTTAATTTACATGTTTATTAAAATTTCTCAATTTTAAAAAATTCTTATCTCAAAAACTAATTGTAGTTGAGACTTGAAATTTTACGAGAATTTAGATTAAAACCTAACCTTTACTTTTGTCAAAGATGAATTTTCTATGACTTTTCATTTTTTCTATAGAAGAGAAATTCTAACCTAACTTAATTTACATGTTTATTAAAACTTGTCAATTTTTAAAAATTCTTATCTCAAAAACTAATTGTAGTTGAGACTTGAAATTTTATGAAAATTTAGATTAAAACCTAACCTTTACTTTTGCCAAAGATGAATTTTCTATGACTTTTGGTTTTTTCTATAGAAGAGAAATTCTAACCTAACTTAATTTACATGTTTATTAAAACTTGTCAATTTTTAAAAATTCTTATCTCAAAAACTAATTGTAGTTGAGACTTGAAATTTTATGAGAATTTAGATTAAAACCTAACCTTTACTTTTGCCAAAGATGAATTTTCTATGACTTTTAGTTTTTTTTCTATAGGAGAGAAATTCTAACCTAACTTAGTTTATATGTTTATTAAAACTTGTCAATTTTTAAAAATTCATATCTCAAAAACTAATTGTAGTTGAGACTTGAAATTTTTTGAGGATTTAGACTAAAACTTAGTCTTTATTTTTGCCAAAGGTGAATTTTCTATGACTTTTAGTTTTTTCTATAGAAGAGAAATTCTAACCTAACTTAATTTACATATTTATTAAAACTTGTCAATTTTTAAAAATTTTTATCTCAAAAATTAATTATAGTTGAGAGTTGAAATTTTATGAGGATTTAGATTAAAACCTAACCCTTATTTTTGCCAAAGATGAATTTTCTACGACTTTTAGTTTTTTCTATAGAAGTGAAATTCTAACCTAACTTAATTTACATGTTTATTAAAACTTGTCAATTTTTAAAAATTCATATCTCAAAAACTAATTATAGTTGAGACTTGAAATTTTATGAGAATTTAGATTAAAACCTAGCCTTTACTTTTGCCAAAGATGAATTTTCTATGACTTTTAGTTTTTTCTATAGAAGAGAAATTCTAACCTAACTTAATTTACATGTTTATTAAAATTTCTCAATTTTTAAAAATTCTTATCTCAAAAACTAATTGTAGTTGAGACTTGAAATTTTATGAGAATTTAGATTAAAACCTAACCTTTACTTTTGCCAAAGATGAATTTTCTATGACTTTTAGTTTTTTTTCTATAGGAGAGAAATTCTAACCTAACTTAATTTACATGTTTATTAAAACTTGTCAATTTTTAAAAATTCTTATCTCAAAAACTAATTGTAGTTGAGACTTGAAATTTTATAGGGATTTAGATTAAAACTTAGTCTTTATTTTTACCAAAGATGAATTTTCTATGACTTTTAGTTTTTTCTATAGAAGAGAAATTCTAACCTAACTTAATTTACATGTTTATTAAAACTTGTCAATTTTTAAAAATTCTTGTCTCAAAAACTAATTGTTGTTGAGACTTGAAATTTTTTGAGAATTTAGATTAAAACTTAGTCTTTATTTTTATCAAAAATAGATTCTCTACGATTTTTAGTTTCTTCCTCCGAATAAAAAATATAACATAATGCTAATTAAAATTTGTCGATTTTTAAAAATTCATATCTAAAAAACTAATAGTTGTTTAGACTTGAAATTTTATATGAATTTGGATTGAAGCTTAATCTTTATTTCTACCAAAGATGTATTTTCTATCACTTTTATTTTTCTCTACAGAAGAGAATATTTAACTTAATGTCTTTAATTGACGTTTTTAAACATTAAAAATTACATTCTAAAAGCGAAATCTTCTTTGAATTACATTAAAATTTGATATTTTGAAGTTTAAAACTCTTTATTATATTCCAAACAAAAAATAACACTCATTTTATAAAGTTATTGTCTTCTAAATTAGCAAGAACTTTGTGAAAAGATGAATAAACCGGGTTTTAAAATTAAAAAAATATATGTATTTATTCAGAATTGATTGTAATATTTGAAGCGATCAAAATTAAAACGAACCAAGTCTATGTATTACAAAAATATTCCCTAATAATAAGTTTTACTGACATTTTACACGTTTCTATGATAAAGAATTAATGTTACATTTATTCAGGGTTGGCAAAAGTTTTTTCTTAGAAGGAATTTGAAACGATTTCCGATATTTTTAGTCGAACGCTGTTTTATAAAAAAAATGGAAAGGAACATTGATAATTTCATTACTAATTCAAATCCTGCAAAGTCATTTATAATTTCCTTTAAAGAAGATTGTGACGATGAAAGCCTAGTAAACTTTATATTTTATTCTCACTTAAAAATATGATTTTATAAATTAAATGATGAGATCCTTAATCAAATTAGTTTATAAATAGTTTATATGAGCCATTACTATACAAAGAAAATTCGTCCTTATTTTTTTTTTTTATTTAATTTACAGAAGAGCTTATAAACGTTCATTTACTCAAACTTGTAACAATTAAAAAGCTGGAAATCTAGAAATATTGGACGTATAGCTCTTTCATGTTTTTTTGTACCACTTTATACCACATTTTCTAATTGAATGTTTTTTTTTAATTTATTTTTTACCGTTTTACATACATTTCCTATCAACTATTAAAAATTGCTGTTTCAAAAATCTAGTGTTACATCCACATAGCTTCCATTTAGCCCTATGGTTAGAGTATATAATTAATTATAATCACTAATGATGTTTAATATTAGTTATGTTTACAACTTTGTTTAGTTATGTTTAATTATACCTTTGTTTACAACTATTCAATTAACTATAATTAATCAAACATGAAAATGTATTTTGTCAAAATGATTCTATTTTTGGAATTGGATTCATAAAAAAATAGAGAAATAGTAAAACAAAAAGTCAGAATTTATTAGGGGGAGGAAAATACAGTGAACGCTCTATATAAACAACCTCTCTATAAGCAACATTCTTTATAAGCAACCTCTATACAAGCAACTTTTTTTAGTTCAACTGTTCTATATAAGCAACTTATTTTTTTAAAGCTAAATATTTAACTTAAGTTTAGGCCAATATAGAAGTAAAATCAGCTGTTCACCACAACAGAATCTCAACTTGTAAAAAAAATCTGTTATTGACATATTTTTGAGTCTTGTGCAGTCAGTATTGAAGTGAATATCTGTCAAATAGAACAGTTACTTGAATTCTGTTAGTTTCTGTTAATTAATAAATTAATTAATTAATATTTCTGTGCTTTAAAGTCAACCAGAAAATATAAATCAGAAGAGAAAAATTGACAGAAAATTATACAGGTGGTTAAAAAGATCTGGATGGATAACTTGTCGTGAGAATGTTTCTAAACACCCTGTATGTTTCAAAATTCAAATTTGTTCCACATAAAGCTGTAGCCTGCTGATATAAAGACATAGTCAAAAAATGAATAAAATCTAATAAAGATTTTTCGAGTAATTTAAGAAAAACTCACGAAAAATATTGTTTTTAAATTATCATATTTTGGCCAAGGCATCTGTAGTATTCTGTTGTACACGACATTTCCGGACACTCTGTATAATTGCGACGAAACTGGTCTCGTCTATAAAAGCTTGCCCAATAAAAAAAAACTAACGTTATTCTACACAGTTTAGTTAGTAAAAGAAATAAGTAAAAATATTTTCCAGGCAGTAAGCATTTTTATACCCCTTTTTTCCCTATAAGCAACTTTTCCCAATAAGGAACTTTTTTATTGAAATTGGTTCAGATGAGTTGCTTATATAGAGCATTCACTGTATATGCTAATTTGATTAGAAACTGTTTGGATAAATTATAAAAGTGCCTAAATGTAGAAACACATTTAAATAGTGTATAACGACATATCGCAACGTTACATGTCGTATAAAATCATCAAATATTTATGTTTTAATGAAGCGACGCTACACCACACTGTATTTAATGAAAAGGGATGGAAACGAGTTTCATAATAGCTTTGTTTGCAAACTCGATTTTTAACGCTTTGAGATTTTTTCAACCCATCAAATTGTTTCTGATCACATGTAAAAAAATTTGTATTTTGATTGATTGGAAAAGTTAAAAAATTGTTGGAAATTATTTCCACGTTTGAAAGATCAGAACGTTTAAAAAAAGATATGGAAAAAGCCATTGGAAATTACTTCCACATTTGAAAGATCAGAAAGTTTGAAACGAAAAGATATGGAAAAAGTTTAAGAACAGTTTAGACGAATCTATCAGAAGATTTGGAAAGAAAAGACATGGAAAAGATCAAACAAATTTACCAGAGTATTTGAAAATGAAAGGTTATGGACCGTTCAGACAAATAAATGAAAAGATTTCATAAGAAAAGACATAGAAAAAATTGTAGATAATCCAAATGAATTTACTAGAAGATTTAAAAAGAAAAGACGTAGAAGAAATTATGGATAATTTAGATGAATTTATTAGAAAATTTCAAAAAAAAATATATGGAAAGGATTATGGATTATTTAGACGAATCTATCAGAATATTTCAAAAGAAAAGGTACCGTTCAAACAAATCCACCAGAAGATTTGAAAAGAAAATACATACAAAAAATTGTAGATAATTTATACAAATTTATTAGAAGATTTGAAAAGGAAAGGCATAGAAAAGGTTATGAACTATTCAGACAAATCTATCAGAAAATTTGAAAAAAAAAACATAGAAAAAATTGTGGATAATTCATAGGAATTTATTAGAAGATTTCAAAAGAAAACACATAAAAATTATTATGAACAGTTCGGACAAATCTATCAGAAAATTTGAAAAGGAAAGATACAGAAAAAATTGTGGATAATTCAGACGAATTTATTAAAAGATTTGAAAAAAAAGACATAGAAAAAATTGTGGATAATTCAGACGAATTTATTAGAAGATTTGAAAAGAAAGGACAGAAAAAATTGTGGATAATTCAGACGAATTTATTAGAAGATTTCAAAAGAAAAGACATGGAAAAAATTATGGATTGTTCAGACGAATTCATCAGAGGATTTGAAAAGAAAAGATATGGAAAAAATTGTAGATAATTCAGACGAATTTATTAGAAGATTTGAAAAGAAAAGACATAGAAAAAATTGTGGATAATTTAGACAAATTTATTAGAAGATATCAAAAGAAAAGACATGGAAAAGATTATGGACTGTTCAGACGAATTCATCAGAGGATTTGAAAAGAAAAGATATAGCAAAAATTGTGGATAATTCAGACGAATTTATTAGAAGATTTGAAAAGAAAAGACATAGAAAAAATTGTGGATAATTCAGACGAAATTATTAGAAGATATCAAAAGAAAAGACATGGAAAAGATTATGGACTGTTCAGACGAATTCATCAGAGGATTTGAAAAGAAAAGATATAGCAAAAATTGTGGATAATTCAGACGACTTTATTAGAAGATTTAAAAAGGAAAGGCAGAAAAAAATATGAACGCTTCAAATGAACTTATTACAAAATTTTAAAAGAAAAGATATGGAAAAGATTATGGACTGTTCAGACGAATTCATCAGAAGATTTGAAAAGAAAAGATATAGCAAAAATTGTGGATAATTCAGACGACTTTATTAGAAGATTTAAAAAGGAAAGGCAGAAAAAAATATGAATGCTTCAAATGAACTTATTACAAAATTTTAAAAGAAAAGATATGGAAAAGATTATGGACTGTTCAGACGAATTCATCAGAGGATTTGAAAAGAAAAGACATAGAAAAAATTGTGGATAATTCAGACTACTTTATTAGAAGATTTAAAAAGGAAAGCCAGAAAAAAAAATATGAACGCTTCAAATGAACTTATTAGAAGATTTAAAAAGAAAAGATATGGAAAAGATTATGGACTGTTCAAATAAATCCATCAGAAGGTTTAAAAAGATAAAACATAGACAAAATTGTGGACACTTCAGACGAATTTATTAGAAGATTTGAAAAGAAAAGACATGGAAAAGATTATGGACATTTCAGAAAAATTTATCAGAACATTTCAAAAGAAAATACCATGAAAGGGTTATGAATAGGCAGGGTTGCCAGATTAGGGAATTTTCCCAAAAAATTAGGATTTTTTTTCTTTATTGGGGTATTTTTTGGGGATAGTTTTTATTGGGGATTATTTGTGGGGAAAAAATTAGGTGGGTATTAACAGGGGATGTTATGTCTGACACTACTCGATGATATAAAAACTTCATAAATATAAAAATTCAATTCTCTACTATAAAACGCAAGAATACTTGTAGTAAAATTTTAGTTTTATTTATTTATTTATTAGTCTTCAACTGGCATTATGTTGCAGTGTTTTTGTATGCATTGCTGTTATAAGTTATCTTTTTAATTTGAAAAATTATTTTTTGAATATTTTCCAATTCTTGGGGTTTATTTCTAAATTGGCTTATTTTTGGATATTTTAGAGATATGCTTCAGTCACGAAAATTGATTAAAATTTAAAAGTAACAAATTATAATCTACGAAAACAATAAAATTATTTTCTGGGGATTTTTTTATTGAAAACTTCCAAATTTAGGGTATTTTTCAATTGTGTCTGAATAGGTTAAACAAATTTGATGAAAAAATGGATGAAGCTGGTGTAATATTATGCATTTTATCATACAACAGCGTTTGAGTATAAGAAATTAACGTCGATAGGATTTTCAAGAAGGAGAATACCATACTTTAATCAATATATCAGAGAAAGAAGACAATAAAAATAGATTTCATACGTAGTTTTGGGTGAATACAGAACAGGTTTGGTATTGAAATAGAATTTTACTGATAAAATGACTTCCAGCTCAAATTAGGTTTTATACTGCAAATGATAAAAAAAGACCTTTTTCAGATTCTTTTCTACTATTCACTACAGCAACAAATAAATAATTAATAATTTTTTAACTCTTTGATTTTCAAGATTTGATTCGGTCGTTTTCGAGAACATGGTTACATTAAATTTGCAGTTTCTTTTTGTCATGCAAGAGGTTTTCTCAAATTAACTAACAAAACTTTGAGCTCTTGCTATTTAACCTATCATAAAATTACAAAATTTGATATTAAACTCCTTATTTTCGTATCCATATTTAGATAAAACAGATCAACTTCTTCAAAATTATTGTATTTTTGGGTATTTTTCAAAAACCATATTAAAAATAATATTTAAAATATCAATCAACACGTTCTAAAAGCGTGGGTTAGATAGATGCCACCTGCTGTGAAACCACTCAACATGATTTAGATTGTAATATTTTCTTAACTTCTAAGATCTATAATTACAAAATCATATTATTTTAAGGTGTAAGTACACCAGATTTTATCTCAACTAGATTTTTTTAAAGTACCTTTTAAGATTTATTAAAAATTAATCAAACAAACCACTTTATGTATCTAAAATCTTAATTACAATTTAATCGCTTCAAATATAATCACTTCAAATTTAATCACTTCAAATTTAATCATTCGATTTTTGTTATTTTTGTTATTTTTATTATTGTACTAGTTTAGTTTTATTTTCAGTATTTTTCTAAAAAAAAATTATTGTTTTTGATTGAATTGATCAACATTTTGGTAACTTTGGTGGAAGCTTTACGAATTTAGTAAGTTTTTGGTGGAATTAAAAAAAAATTGGTAAATTTTTGGTGGAATTTTTACAAATTTTGTGTTTTTTGGTGGAATTTAAAAAAAAATTCATTATTTTTGGTAGAATTATTAAAAATTTTAGTAACTTTGGTGGAATTTTTATGAATCTACTAAGTTTTTAATTTTCAAGGTTTTAGTTAATTTTTAATGAAATTGTTTCTAATTTGATTGATTTTTGGTTGAATTTTTAAAGAATTTGGACATTTTGGGGGAATTTTAAAAAAAATTTGTAAGTTTTTGGTAGAATTGTTAAAAATGTTGACAATTTCGGTGTAATTTTTAGGATTTTTCTAAGTTTTTGGTGGAATAAAAAAAAAATCAGTAAGTTTTGGGTGTTGTTGTTAAATATTTTAATAGCTTTGGTGGAATTTTTACGAATTTTATTCATTTCTGGTGGAATTTTAAAAAAATTCAGTGTTTTTGGTAAAATTCTTATGAATTTAGTAAGTTTTTGGTGGAAATTTTAAAAAATTCAGTATGTTTTTGGTGGAATTATCAAAAATTTTGATAACATTGGTGGAATTTTTGCGAATTTTATTCATTTTTGATGGAATTTTTAAAAAATTCAGTGTTTTTTATGGAATTTTTACGAATTTAGTAAGTTTTTAGTAAAATTTTTCCAATTTTATTAATTTTTGGTGGAATTTTTATAAAATTCAGTATGTTTTTGATGGAATTGTTAAAAAAGTTGATAACTTTGGTGGAATTTTTATTAACTTTAATCATTTTTGGTGGAATTGTTAAAAATATTGGTAATTTTAGTAGAATTTTTATGAATTTGGTATGTTTTTGGTGGTATTTTTCAAAAATCAGTAAGTTTTTGGTGGAATTATTCAACATTTTTGTAGCTTTGGTGGAAAATTGAAAAAAATTAGTACGTTTTTGGTGGAATTGTTAAAAGTGTTGGTAACTTTGGTGGAATTTTTGCGAATTTTATTCATTTCTGGTGGAGTAGAAAAAAACAGCGTTTTTGGTAAAATTCTTATGAATTTAGTAAGTTTTTGGTGGAATTTTTGCAAATTGTATTAATTTTTGGTGGAGTTTTTAAAAAATTCAGTATATTTTTGGTGGAATTATCAAGAATTTTGATAACACTGGTGGAATTTTTGCGAATTCTATTCATTTTTGATGGAATTTTTAAAAAATTCAGTGTTTTTTATGGAATTTTTACGAATTTAGTAAGTTTTTAGTAAAATTTTTCCAATTTTATTAATTTTTGGTGGAATTTTTATAAAATTCAGTATGTTTTTGATGGAATTGTTAAAAAAGTTGATAACTTTGGTGGAATTTTTATTAACTTTAATCATTTTTGGTGGAATTGTTAAAAATATTGGTAATTTTAGTAGAATTTTTATGAATTTGGTAAGTTTTTGGTGGTATTTTTTAAAAATCAGTAAGTTTTTGGTGGAATTATTCAACATTTTTGTAGCTTTGGTGGAAAATTGAAAAAAATTAGTACGTTTTTGGTGGAATTGTTAAAAATGTTGGTAACTTTGGTGGAATTTTTGCGAATTTTATTCATTTTTGATGGAATTCTTAAAAAATTCAGTGTTTTTTATGGAATTTTTACGAATTTAGTAAGTTTTTAGTGAAATTTTTCCAATTTTATTAATTTTTGGTGGAATTTTTATAAAATTCAGTATGTTTTTGATGGAATTGTTAAAAAAGTTGATAACTTTGGTGGAATTTTTATTAACTTTAATCATTTTTGGTGGAATTGTTAAAAATATTGGTAATTTTAGTAGAATTTTTATGAATTTGGTAAGTTTTTGGTGGTATTTTTTAAAAATCAGTAAGTTTTTGGTGGAATTATTCAACATTTTTGTAGCTTTGGTGGAAAATTGAAAAAAATTAGTACGTTTTTGGTGGAATTGTTAAAAATGTTGGTAACTTTGGTGGAATTTTTACAAATATAGTAAGTTTTTTTAATTTTTACCAATTTTATTCCTTTTGTGTGGAATTTTTAAAAAATTCACCAAGTTTTTAATAGAATTGTCTCCAAATTTAATAATTTTTGGTGAAATTATATTCAATTTAACTAACTTTTGTGGAATTTTTATTGTTACTTTTTTATTTTTTTGAATTTTTTAAGAATCTAATCAATTCTTGACGAAATTAATCTTAATTTTAGTATATTTTTTAAAAATTCAGTTTTTGGTGGAGTTATTAAAAATTTTGATAGCTTTGGTGGAATTTTTACAAATTTTATGTTTTTGATGGAATTATTAAAAATTTTAGTAGCTTTGGTGGAATTTTTACAAATTTACTTAAATTTTTGTTGATATTTTCAAGAATTTAATTAGTTTTTAGTGAAATTTATTCGAATTTTTGCTCTGCATAAATTAAATATTTGATAATTATTAATAAACCGATCGTTTTGACATTTCATGCGGCATTAGCGTGGTTAGAATAATAAATAACGTTTATGAAAATTGAACCAACTGTTTTATCGGCCCAAATCGAAAATGACGGAAAACGGGGATTTCGTTTAGGGCTTAAATCGGCCGTTTAAAAAGGAGTCCCGATTCGCATATAACGTTGCGTTATAAAGGCGTTGAGAAGGTTAGCCGGAAGCAGAGTTGAGCAGCCGGTGGCTTTTTGGACAAAAAGTGCGTTCGAAAATTAACGAAAATGATAGGCGGACGATCGAGAATTTTAATTTCAATTAGGGCTACCGCAACGTCGTTCGATTTTCAGGGCCGTTTTTTCCGAAATTGGTCACGGACCCCCCAAAATCGTCGGCAGAATGACGTAAAACCATTGAATCGTCCGGAAAACGATTTCCAAAAAAATTATTTAAAAAAGAGCTAGGCGCCTGCGCTCTTTTAAAGAGGCGCTGCTTGCTTACTACTTTAATATATTACAAGTTTTTATAGACATTAAGTTACATTTTCCATTCTGAGGGAAAAACTAAAAGTCGTAGAAAATTCATCTTTGGTAAAAATATAGAATGAATTTCAATCTAAATCCTGATAAAATTTCAAACTTTAATAATAATTAGTTCTTTAGATATGAATTTTTAAAAAATTATCAGTTTTAAAATAGACATTAAGTTACATTTTCTCTTCTAAGGGAAAAACTAAAAATCGTAGAAAATTCATCTTTGGTAAAAATAAAGAATAAGTTTCAGTCTAAATCCTTACAAAATTTCAAATCTCGACAACAATTAGTTTCTTAGGTATGAATTTTTTAAAAAATGTCAAGTTTTAATAAACACTAAGAAAAAATAATTTAAAGAGGGATAAATTAAAATGTATACTTTTCAATAAAATCGATTGATTTATTCCAATTATAACCAAAAAAATTAGAAAAATTTTCAAAAATATCGAATTTTTTACCGAACTTAACCTTTAAATTTTCGACCAACTTTAAAAAAAATCATCCTGAACTTATTTATAAAAACTAAGAAAAAATAATTTAAAGAGAGATAAATTAAAATGTGTACTTTTCAATAAAATCGATTGATTTATTCCAATTATAATCAAAAAAATTAGAAAAATTTTCAAAAATATCGAATTTTTTACCGAACTTAACCTTTAAATTTTCGACCAACTTTAAAAAATCATCCTGAACTTATTTATAAAAACTAAGAAAAAATAATTTAAAGAGGGATAAATTAAAATGTGTACTTTTCAATAAAATCGAATGATTTATTCCAATTATAACCAAAAAAATTAGAAAAATTCCCAAAAATATTGATTTTTTTACCAAACTTAACCTTTAAATTTTCGACCAACTTTAAAAAATCATCCTGAGCTTATTTATAAAAACTAAGAAAAAATAATTTAAAGAGAGATAAATTAAAATGTGTACTTTTCAATAAAATCGATTGATTTATTCCAATTATAATCAAAAAAATTAGAAAAATTTTCAAAAATATCGAATTTTTTACCGAACTTAACCTTTAAATTTTCGACCAACTTTAAAAAAAATCATCCTGAACTTATTTATAAAAACTAAGAAAAAATAATTTAAAGAGGGATAAATTAAAATGTGTACTTTTCAATAAAATCGAATGATTTATTCCAATTATAACCAAAAAAATTAGAAAAATTCCCAAAAATATCGATTTTTTTACCAAACTTAACCTTTAAATTTTCGACCAACTTTAAAAAATCATCCTGAGCTTATTTATAAAAACTAAGAAAAAATAATTTAAAGAGGGATAAATTAAAATGTGTACTTTTCAATAAAATCGAATGATTTATTCCAATTATAACCAAAAAAATTAGAAAAATTCCCAAAAATATCGATTTTTTTACCAAACTTAACCTTTAAATTTTCGACCAACTTTAAAAAATCATCCTGAGCTTATTTATAAAAACTAAGAAAAAATAATTTAAAGAGAGATAAATTAAAATGTGTACTTTTCAATAAAATCGATTGATTTATTCCAATTATAACCAAAAAAATTAGAAAAATTTTCAAAAATATCGATTTTTTTACCGAACCTAACTTCCAAATTTTAAAAGTTACAACTTTAATATAATAATATATAATATAATTTCACCGGACATGTAACTCAACTTTATCGGATTGAACATTATTAATTACAGACAAGCATTCAAGCTCCGGATGATTGGGCAGGTCGATTCTGGGCCAGAACTTGGTGCAGTTACGACACCTATTATTGCGAAACAGGAGATTGTGGTTCAAAATTAGAATGCAATGGAAACGGTGGAGCACCCCCAGTTTCCTTGGCCGAGATCACCCTCAAAGGGTGGGGTGGACTCGATTATTACGACATCTCCTTAGTCGATGGTTTCAATTTAAAAGTTTCAGTAAGTAATTTACTTTTCTTTTAACTTTTTAAATTAATAAAAGTGTATGTTTAATAATGTGTTGTCTCTATTTAGATGGAACCGATAAATGGTGGTGGAGTTGATGGCCCATACGGTTGCAAAAAAGCCTATTGTGACTATTACATCAATACCGATTGTCCAAGCGAATTACAACTTATTGGAAGTGCCGGTTTCGCCATCGGTTGTAAATCAGCTTGTTTAGCTTTTAATACCGATCAGTACTGTTGTCGTGGAGCTCATGGAACCCCCGACACTTGCAGATCAACCGATTGGCCAGTGAATTACCCCGCATTTTTCAAACAAAGATGTCCGGGAGCTTACAGCTACGCTTATGATGACACCACCAGTACTTACACTTGCATTGCAAACGGATACTACATTCAATTTGGTTAAATTCTTCATTATGATTTATTACTTCTTTATTTTGAATTCTTTATATTGAATTCTTTATTTTGAATTCTTTATTTTGAATTTTTTATATTGAATTCTTTATTTTGAATTTTTTATATGGAATTCTTTATATTGAATAAAATGTGTTAAATAATACTTACATGTGTTTATGACATACTGTGCACACCCAATCCGTTGTACGAAAGGAGTATTCTCTGCATCCTTTGCAAACTTTGAGTCTACAAGCTCTACAGTAAGCTCCTCTGTTGATTACACGTCCTAGTTCAACCCTGCATCTCCCACAGGATCTGTCCGGATCGGGTCCTGTACTATCAAAGTCGGTGGATGTTGCCCTTATTGCGCCTTTCCGTCTAAGACTTTGTAATTCCGCCTTCAATCTCCTGAAAATAAGAAATGAACAAATTTTAAATTTATAGATATATACCTAAAACATTTTATTTTATCTTAAATCGGTCAAATTTGTTCTAACTTTTCCCAAAAAAATTAAAAAAATTTTTAAAGTTAGTAAAAATTTTTGACAGGTGTTTAACCTAACTTTTTTAAAAAATTAGACCAACTTTAAAAAATCACCAAGACTTTATTTTTAAGAACTGAAAAAAGATTTTTATATCAAATGAAACTTAAATGACTGTATTTTTGATTTTAAAAGGCAAATTTTTCCAAAATGCTACCAAAAAAATTAAAAAAATTTTTAAAGTTAGTAAAAATTTTTGACAGGTATTTAACCTAAAAAAAAAAATTAGACCAACTTTAAAAAATCGTCCAGACTTTATTTTTAAGAATTGAAAAAAGATTTTTATATCAAATGAAACTTAAATGATTGTATTTTTTATTTTAAAAGGCAAATTTTCCAAAAATGTTACCAAAAAAATTAAAAAAATTTTTAAATTTAGTAAAAATTTTTGACAGGTTAACCCAACTTTTTTAAAAATTACACCAATTTTTAAAAAATCGTCCAGACTTTATTTTTAAGAATAGAAAAAAGATTTTTATATCAAATGAAACTTAAAACATTCTATTTTCGATTTTAAAAGGCAAATTTTCCAAAAATGTTACCAAAAAAATTAAAAAAATTTTTAAAGTTAGTAAAAATTTTTGACAGGTTAACCCAACTTTTTTAAAAATTACACCAATTTTTAAAAAATCGTCCAGACTTTATTTTTAAAAATTAAAAAAAGATTTTTATTTCATATGAAACTTAAATGATTGTATTTTTGATTTTAAAAGGGAAATTTTTCCAAAATGCTACCAAAAAAATTAAAAAAATTTTTAAAGTTAGTAAAAATTTTTGACAGGTTAACCCAACTTTTTTAAAAATTACACCAATTTTAAAAAAATCGTCCAGACTTTATTTTTAAGAATAGAAAAAAGATTTTTATATCAAATGAAACTTAAAACATTCTATTTTCGATTTTAAAAGGCAAATTTTCCAAAAATGTTACCAAAAAAATTAAAAAAATTTTTAAATTTAGTAAAAATTTTTGACAGGTTAACCCAACTTTTTTAAAAATTACACCAATTTTTAAAAAATCGTCCAGACTTTATTTTTAAGAATTAAAAAAAGATTTTTATATCAAATGAAACTTAAAACATTCTATTTTCGATTTTAAAAGGCAAATTTTCCAAAAATGTTACCAAAAAAATTAAAAAAATTTTTAAATTTAGTAAAAATTTTTGACAGGTTAACCCAATTTTTTTAAAAATTACACCAATTTTAAAAAAATCGTCCAGACTTTATTTTTAAGAATAGAAAAAAGATTTTTATATAAAATGAAACTTAAAACATTCCATTTTCGATTTTAAAAGGCAAATTTTCCAAAAATGTTACCAAAAAAATTAAAAAAATTTTTGACAGGTTAACCCAACTTTTTTAAAAATTACACCAATTTAAAAAAAATCGTCCAGACTTTATTTTTAAGAATAGAAAAAAGATTTTTATATCAAATGAAATTTAAAACATTCTATTTTCAATTTTAAAATTCAAATTTTTCCTAAATGTTACCAAAAAAATTAAAAAAAATTTTAAAGTTAGTAAAAATTTTTGACGGGTATTTAACCTAAAAAAAAAAATTAGACCAACTTTAAAAAAGCGTCCAGACTTTATTTTTAAGAATTGAAAAAAAAATTTTATATAAAATGAAACTTAAAACATTCTATTTTCAATTTTAAAAGGCAAATTTTCCAAAAATGTTACCAAAAAAATTAAAAAAATTTTTGAAGTTAGTAAAAATTTTTGACAGGTTAACCCAACTTTTTTAAAAATTACACCAATTTTAAAAAAATCGTCCAGACTTTATTTTTAAAAATTAAAAAAAGATTTTTATTTCAAATGAAACTTAAATGATTGTATTTTTGATTTTAAAAGGCAAATTTTTCCTAAATGTTACCAAAAAAATTAAAAAAATTTTTAAAGTTAATAAAAATTTTTGACAGGTATTTAACCTAAAAAAAAAATTAGACCAACTTTAAAAAATCGTCCAGACTTTATTTTTAAGAACTGAAAAAAAATTTTTATATCAAATGAAACTTAAATGATTGTATTTTTAATTTTAAAAGGTAAATTTTTCCTAAATACTACCAAAAAAATTAAAAAAATTTTTAAAGTTAATAAAAATTTTTGACAGGTATTTAACCTAAAAAAAAAAAATTAAACCAACTTTAAAAAATCGTCCAGGCTTTATTTTTAAGAACTGAAAAAAGATTTTTATATCAAATGAAACTTAAATGACTGTATTTTTGATTTTAAAAGGCAAATTTTTCCAAAATGCTACCAAAAAAATTAAAAAAATTTTTAAAGTTAGTAAAAATTTTTGACAGGTATTTAACCTAAAAAAAAAAAAAATTAGACCAACTTTAAAAAATCGTCCAGACTTTATTTTTAAGAACTGAAAAAAGATTTTTATATCAAATGAAACTTAAATGATTGTATTTTTGATTTTAAAAGGTAAATTTTTCCTAAATGCTACCAAAAAAATTAAAAAAATTTTTAAAGTTAGTAAAAATTTTTGACAGGTATTTAACCTAAAAAAAAAAAATTCGACCAATTTTAAAAAATCACCCAGACTTTATTTTTAAAAATTAAAAAAAGATTTTTATTTCAAATGAAACTTAAATGATTGTATTTTTTATTTTAAAAGGGAAATTTTTCCAAAATGCTACCAAAAAAATTAAAAAAATTTTTAAAGTTAGTAAAAATTTTTGACAGATATTTAACCTAAAAAAAAAAAATTCGACCAATTTTAAAAAATCACCCAGACTTTATTTTTAAAAATTAAAAAAAGATTTTTATTTCAAATGAAACTTAAATGATTGTATTTTTGATTTTAAAAGGGAAATTTTTCCTAAATGCTACCAAAAAAATTAAAAAAATTTTTAAAGTTAGTAAAAATTTTTGACAGGTATTTAACCTAAAAAAAAAATAGACCAACTTTAAAAAATCGTCCAGACTTTACTTTTAAGAACTGAAAAAAGATTTTTATATCAAATGAAACTTAAATGATTGTATTTTTGATTTTAAAAGGCAAATTTTTCCAAAATGCTACCAAAAAAATTAAAAAAATTTTTAAAGTTAGTAAAAATTTTTGACAGGTATTTAACCTAAAAAAAAAAAAAATTCGACCAACTTTAAAAAATCGTCCAGACTTTATTTTTAAGAACTGAAAAAAGATTTTTATATCAAATGAAACTTAAATGAGTGTATTTTTGATTTTAAAAGGGAAATTTTTCCTAAATGCTACCAAAAAAATTAAAAAAAATTTTAAAGTTAGTAAAAATTTTTGACAGGTATTTAACCTAAAAAAAAAATTCGACCAATTTTAAAAAATCACCCAGACTTTATTTTTAAAAATTAAAAAAAGATTTTTATTTCAAATGAAACTTAAATGATTGTATTTTTGATTTTAAAAGGGAAATTTTTCCTAAATGCTACCAAAAAAATTAAAAAAAATTTTAAAGTTAGTAAAAATTTTTGACAGGTATTTAACCTAAAAAAAAAAATAGACCAACTTTAAAAAATCGTCCAGACTTTACTTTTAAGAACTGAAAAAAGATTTTTATATCAAATGAAACTTAAATGATTGTATTTTTAATTTTAAAAGGCAAATTTTTCCTAAATACTACCAAAAAAATTAAAAAAAATTCGAAAGACGACTAAAATTTTTTAAGTGATCTAATTTTTTTGCTTATATAACAGAAATTTCCTCCAGAAAAATCGTTATGAATTTATCCCAACTCAATTCTTGTCAGAAATCCACGCACTTCAACAACGTGTTTACGACTTGCCACGTTTTCCAATATCCCCGTTAAGACGTTTTATCTGTTTTCACATTTCTATATAGATTCACCCATTTACGTCGATTTAAGAAAGTACTTACGGTTTTGACAACGTATTTTTTTATTTATTTTTTGTAGCAAAATCGATTGTAACACGTAAAATAGGGAAATAGGTGGAAAATGTACTATTCTAAAATAACTTAACTTTATTTTATTCTTCCCTGACTTTTACTTACTTTTACAAAATATAATCGTTTAAAAAATAAATGTCGCAAGCAAAAAACAGATAGAATGATACTCAACGATTATTGATTTAAAAACTATAAAGATTGTAATGTGAAAAAATCGTTAAAAGGCCGACATTTGGCGAGTTTACCCTACGTAAAATATGTACAAATACGTTTGTGTGAATTTATATGATTTTAAATTTAATTTCAATAACTGAAAATGTTGTCGTTTTTGATTAAAAGTAAATGAAAACAAATAAATATTACGTTGGTATTTTATTTTGATCTGAATGGAACGTTGCGGAAGCTACATTGTTTACAAAGGGCTTTTTAATTGAAATATTAAATGTCACACACGTTTGTTTGTACAGTATTTCAGGTCAATGTGTTCCCATAGAAAAATCAATATAAAATTGAGATTAGAAAATTTCTAACCGAACTTCAGAAAATAAATCAATTTTAAAAATTCATCAAAAATTCATTTTTATAGATTTTGATTTGATTTTTTTTCTAAATGAAACTTAAAATATTCTAATTTCAACTAAAAAAGACCATTTTATTCCAAGTATTGTCAAAAAAATTAAAAAAATTTTCAAAGTTGATAAAAAATTTTTGACACTTTTTAACTTAAGAGAAAATTTTAAAAATTCATCAAAAATTGATTTTTAAAGATTTTGATTTGATTTTTTTTCTAAATGAAACTAAAAACATTCTAATTTTAATTAAAAAAAGGATGTTTTATTCCAAGTGTTGTCAAAAAAATTAAGAAAAATTTCAAAGTTGGTAAATATTTTTGACACTTTTTAACTTAAGAGAAAAACTTTAAAAATTCATCAAAAATTCATTTTTAAACATTTTGATTTGATTTCTTTTCTAAATGAAACCTAAAACATTCTAATTTTAATTAAAAAAGATCGTTTTATTCCAAGTGTTGTCAAAAAAATTAAAAAAATTTTCAAACTTGGTAAAAAATTTTTAGGTTAGAAAATCAATAATTTTTTTAAAATTCATCAAATATTGAATTTTAAAGATTTTGATTTGATTTTTTTTTCTATATGAAACTTAAAACAATCTAATTTTAATTAAGAAAGACCGTTTTATTCCAAGTGTTGTTAAAAAAATTAAAAAAATTTTCAAAGTTGGTAAAAATTTTTTTACATTTTAACCTAACTTTAAAAAAACGACCAACTTTAAAAATTCATTAAAAATCCATTTTTAAAGATTTTGATCTGATTTTTTTCTAAATGAAACATAAAGTTCTCTAGTTTTGGCTTTAAAAAACCGTTTTATTCTAAATCTTGTAAAAAAATTTTAAAAAATTTTAAAGACATCGAAGTTTTTTTGACCGAATTTAACCTAAAATTTAATTTTTACCATTTTTAAAAAATCATAAAAAATCATTTTCATGAACTAAGAAATGATTCTCACATCAAATTAAAACTAAAACATTCTATTTTCATCTAAAACAGGCAGATTTGTTTTTAGACTTACCAAAAAAATTAAAAAAAAAATTTTCTAAGGTGTTATATCTTAATTGAAAAAATGTCAAAATTGGTCAACTTTAAAATATCGCTGAGACTTTATTTATAAGAAAAAAAGTGTCTTATTTTATGTAATCTATAAAAAAATTTGATTGTTTTTAAATTTTTAAGAAAAAAAAAATTTTCTAAAGTGTTACGTTTTTACTCAAAAAATGTTAAAATTAGTTTTAAAAAATCGTCCAGACTTTATTTTTAGGAATTAAAACGAGATTTTTTATAAAACGATAGATTAAAATGTCTTGATTTATATAACCTGTAACAAAATTTTGGTTTGTTTAAAATTTTTGAGAAAAAAATTTTTTTCTAAAGGGTTACATTTTCACCAAAATTAAAATTTAAAAAAATCGTTGTCACCTTATTTTTGGAAATTAAAAATGATTTTTTGAAAAATAATAAATTAAAATCTCTTGTTTAACATAAACTATAAAAATTGTTAGGTTGAGTTTTGAAATTTTTAAGAAAAAAATTTTTTTTCTAAAATTGTACATTTTCACTTAAATACGTCAAAATTGGTCAACTTTAAAAAATCGTCCAAACTTTATTTTTGAGAATTCGGAGGAAACTTTTTGGAAAATTAATAGATTAAAACGTCTTAATTTATGTAATCTGTAACAAAATTTTAGTTTGTTTAAAATTTTTGAGAAAAAATTTTTTTTCTAAAATTGTACATTTTCACTTAAATACGTCAAAATTGGTCAACTTTAAAAAATCGTCCAAACTTTATTTTTGAGAATTCGGAGGAAACTTTTTGGAAAATTAATAGATTAAAACGTCTTAATTTATGTAATCTGTAACAAAATTTTAGTTTGTTTAAAATTTTTGAGAAAAAATTTTTTTTCTAAAAGGTTGCATTTTCACCAAGAATCGTCAAAATTAAAATTTTAAAAAATCGTCAAGACCTTATTTTTAGGAATTAAAAAATGATTTTTATGTTAAATTAAAGCTAAAATATTCTACTTTCATCTAAAAAAGGCAAATTTGTTTTAAGACTTAATAAAAAAATTAAAAAAAATTTTAAAGTTGGTAAAAAATTTTTTTAGGTTAAAAATTTTTGATTATTAAAAAAATCAATTTTTTTTTTAAAAAATCATAAAAAATTCAGTTTTAAAGATTTCGATTTGATTTTTTTTTCTAAATGAAATTTAAATCATTCTAATTTTAATACAAAAATACCGTTTTATTCCAAGCGTTGTCAAAAAAATTAAAAAAATTTTCAAAATTGGTAAAATTTTTTTTTGGTTAGAAAATTAACGATTTAAAAGAAAATCATCAAAAAGTCATTTTTAAAGATTTTGTTTTGATTTTTTTTCCAAATGAAGCTTAAAACATTCTAATTTTAATTAAAAAGACCGTTTTATTCCAAGTGTTGTCAAAAAAATTAAAAAAAATTTTCAAAGTTGGTAAATATTTTTCTCACTTTTTAATTTAAAAGAAAACTTTAAAAATTCATCAAAAATTCATTTTTAACCATTTTGATTTGATTTTTTTTCTAAATGAAATTTAAAACATACTAATTTTAATTAAAAAAGACCGTTTTATTCTAAATGTTGTCAAAAAAATTAAAAAAATTCACAAAGTTGACTAAAATTTTTTATAACCTAAAAAAAGATGAAAAAAATGGAAAATTATTTAAGAATTAAAGTTAATGTAACTTAATTTAGATTAAAATTGTTAAAGAATGACTTAATTTAGTCTAAAATTGTGATATTTCACTTAAATTTTTTTTAAATCGTAGATTTTTTTCCAAAATTTCACGAAATTTCGTACAAAATTGTGAAATTTAATTTAATTTCCTTAAAATTTTTTCGAATTTCATTAAAAAATAACTTAATTTTTGAAATTGTAAAATCTAAACCAAAATTTTCAAAATTCGTCCAATTTCGTTTGAAATTTCACGAAATTCCGTCTAAAATTGTCGAATTTCATTGAAAAATAACTTTATTTGTCTTAAAATTGTGAAATTTCATCTAAAATCGTTTAATTTCTTCTGAAATTTTCTAAAGTTATCGAATTTTATTTAAAATTTCACGAAATTTCATCAAAATTTTTTCGAATTTCATTACAATAAAACTCAATTTTAGAAATTGTGAAATCTAAACCAAAATTTTCAAAATTCTTCAAATTTCATCTAAAATTTCGCGAAATTTCGCTTAAATTTGTTGAATTTCATTGAAAAATAATTTAATTTAGCTAAAAATTGTGAAATTTTATCTCAAATTTCTTAAAATTTTCGAATTTCGTTTAAAATTTTATGAGATTTCGTTCAAAATTGTCGAATTTCATTGAAAAATAACTTTATTTAAATTAAAATTGTGAAATTTCATTTAAATTTCTTAAAATCGTCAAATTTCTTCTAAAATTTCGCCTAATTTTGTATGAAATTACTTAAAATAATTGAATTTCGCCAAATTTCATCTAAAATTTGCTTAAGTTATTGAATTTCGTCTGAAACTTCAACAAATTTCGATAAAAGTACTCAAATTTCATTGAAAAATAACTTTATTTTGATTAAAATCGTGAAATTTGATCTCAAATTTCTTAAAATTTTCGAATTTCGTTTGAAATTCCATGAAATTTCGTTTAAAATTGTCGAATTTCATTTAAAAATTAACTTTATTTATCTTAAAATTGTACAATTTCATCTAAAATTTTTTAAAATCATCGATTTTTTTCCAAAATTTCACGAAATTTGGTGTAAAATTATCTAAAACTGTTGAATTTCGTTTAATTTCATTTAAACCTTTTCGAATTTCATTGAAAGATAACTTAATTTAGCTTGAAATTGTAACATTTCGACAAAAGTTTTCAAAATTCTAATTTCGTTTGAAATGTAACTAAATTTCGTTTAAAATTGTAGAATTTCATTGAAAAATAACTGTATTGTGATTGAAATTGTGAAATTTCATCTAAAATTTTTTAAAACTGTAAAATTTCTTTTAAAATTTCGCCTAATTTTGTATGAAATTGCCTAAAATGATTGAATTTCGTCTAATTTTATCTAAGATTTCCTTAATTTATCGAATCTCGTTTGAAATTTCAACAAATTTCGATAAAAGTACTCAAATTTCATTGAAATATAACTTTATATACATTAAAATTGTAAAATTTTATCTAAAATTTGCTAAAATCGTCAAATTTAGTGATGAAAATTTTGACCAATTTTAAAAAATCGTAGAGACTTTATTTTTTTAAATTTTGATTTGATTTTTTTTCTAAATGAAACTTAAAACATTCTAGTTTTATATAAAAAAGACCGTTTTATTCTAAATTTTGTCAAAAAAATTTTTAAAAATTTCAAAGTTGGTAAAAAAATTTTTAGGTTAGAAAATTAATCATTTTTTTAAAAAATCATAAAAAATTGAATTTTAAATATTTTGATTTGATTTTTTTTTTCTAAATGAAATTTAAAACATTCTAGTTTTATATAAAAAAGACCGCTTTATTCTAAATGCTGTCAAAAAAATTTAAAAAATTTTCAAAGTTCGTAAAAAAATTTTTACACTTCTAACCTAACTTTAAAAAATCGATCAACTTTAAAAATTCATCAAAAATTCGTTTTTAAAAATTTTGATTTGATTTTTTTTTCTAAATGAAACCTAAATCATTCTAGTTTTAATTTAAATAGACCGTTTTTTGTAATTTTTATTAAAAAATTTAAAAAAATTTTCAAAGAGATTTATGTTTTATAACCTAAAAAAATTTTAACCAAGTTTAAAAAATCCCCTAAAATTTATTTATAAAAATTTTTTAAAATAATTTTGGGAAAATGTAAATTAAAATGTCTAGTTTCTATTTAACTAATCAAATTTTTCCTAATTTTTATTAAAAAATTTAAAAAAATGTTCAAAAACATTCATGTTTTATAACCTAAAAAAAATTTAATGAAGTTTAAAAAATCGTCTAAAATTTATTTATGAAAATTTTTTTAAATAATTTTGGGAAAATGTAAATTAAAATGTCTAGTTTTTATTTAACTAATTAGATTCTTTCTGATTTTTATTAAAAAATTTAAAAAAATTTTCAAAGAGATTTATGTTTTATAACCTAAAAAAAATTTAATGAAGTTTAAAAAATCCCCTAAAATTTATTTATGAAAATTTTTAAAAATAATTTTGGGAAAATGTAAATTAAAATGTATAGTTTCTATTTAACTAATCAAATCTTTCCTGATTTTTATTAAAAAATTTAAAAAAAATTTCAAAGACATTTATGTTCTTAAACCTAATTTAAGAAAATTTTTAACCAAGTTTAAAAAATCATCTAAAATTTATTTATGAAAATTTTTAAAAATAATTTTAGGAAAATGTAAATTAAAATGTCTAGTTTCTATTTAACTAATCAAATCTTTCCTGATTTTTATTAAAAAATTAAAAAAAAATTTCAAAGACATTCATGTTTTATAACCTAAGAAATTTTTAACCAAGTTTAAAAAATCCCCTAAAATTTATTTATAAAAATTTTTAAAAATAATTTTGGGAAAATGTAAATTAAAATGTCTAGTTTCTATTTAACTAATCAAATCTTTTCTGATTTTTATTAAAAAAATTAATTAAATTAATAAATTTAAAAAAAATTTCAGATTTATGTTTTATAACCTAAAAAAATTTTAACCAAGTTTAAAAAATCCCCTAAAATTTATTTATGAAAATTTTTTAAAATAATTTTGGGAAAATGTAAATTAAAATGTCTAGTTTTTATTTAACTAATAAAATCTTTCCTGGTTTTTATTAAAAAATTTAAAGAAATTTTCAAAGAGATTTGTGTTTTATAACCTGAAAAAATTTTAACCAAGTTTAAAAAATCCCCTAAAATTTATTTATGAAAATTTTTAAAAATAATTTTGGGAAAATGTAAATTAAAATGTCTAGTTTCTATTTAACTGATTAAATTTTTTCTGATTTTTATTAAAAAATTTAAAAAAATTTTCAAAGAGATTTATGTTTTATAACCTAACAAATTTTTAACCAAGTTTAAAAAATCCCCTAAAATTTATTTATGAAAATTTTTAAAAATAATTTTGGGAAAATGTAAATTAAAATGTCTAGTTTCTATTTAACTAATCAAATTTTTTCTGATTTTTATTAAAAAATTTAAAAAAATTTTCAAAGAGATTTATGTTTTATAACCTAACAAATTTTTAACCAAGTTTAAAAAATCCCCTAAAATTTATTTATGAAAATTTTTAAAAATAATTTTGGGAAAATGTAAATTAAAATGTCTAGTTTCTATTTAACTAATCAAATTTTTTCTGATTTTTATTAAAAAATTTAAAAAAATTTTCAAAGAGATTTATGTTTTATAACCTAACAAATTTTTAACCAAGTTTAAAAAATCCCCTAAAATTTATTTATGAAAATTTTTAAAAATAATTTTGGGAAAATGTAAATTAAAATATCTAGTTTTTATTTAACTGATTAGATTTTTCCTAATTTTTATTAAAAAATTTAAAAAAATTTCAAAGAGATTTATGTTTTATAACCTAAAAAAATTTTAACCAAGTTTAAGAAATCCCCTAAAATTTTTTTATAAAAATTTTTAAAAATAATTTTGGGAAAATGTAAATTAAAATGTCTAATTTCTATTTAACTAATCAAATTTTTCCTAATTTTTATTAAAAAATTTAAAAAAATTTTCAAAAACATTCATGTTTTATAACCTAAAAAATTTTTAACCAAGTTTAAAAAATCCCCTAAAATTTATTTATAAAAATTTTAAAAAATAATTTTGGGAAAATGTAAATTAAAATGTCTAGTTTCTATTTAACTAATCAAATCTTTCCTAATTTTTATTAAAAAATTTAAAAAAATTTTCAAAGAGATTTATGTTTTATAACATAAAAAAATTTTAACCAAGTTTAAAAAATCCCCTAAAATTTATTTATAAAAATTTTTAAAAATAATTTTGGGAAAATGTAAATTAAAATGTCTAGTTTCTATTTAACTAATCAAATCTTTCCTAATTTTTATTAAAAAATTTAAAAAAATTTTCAAAGAGATTTATGTTTTATAACTTAAAAAATTTTTAACCAAGTTTAAAAAATCCCCTAAAATTTATTTATGAAAATTTTTAAAAATAATTTTGGGAAAAGGTAAACTAAAATGTCTAGTTTCTATTTAACTAATCAAAATTTTCCTAATTTATAATAAAAAATTTAAAAAAATTTTCACAGACATTCATGTTTTTTAACCTAACAAATTTTTAACCAAGTTTAAAAAATCCCCTAAAATTTATTTATGAAAATTTTTAAAAATAATTTTGGGAAAATGTAAATTAAAATGTCTAGTTTCTATTTAACTAATCAAATCTTTCCTGATTTTTATTAAAAAATTTAAAAAAATTTTCAAAGACATTCATGTTTTTTAACCTAAAAAAATTTTAACCAAGTTTAAAAAATCCCCTAAAATTTATTTATGAAAATTTTTAAAAATAATTTTGGGAAAATGTAAATTAAAATGTCTAGTTTCTATTTAACTAATTAAATTTTTACTAATTTTTATTAAAAAATTTAAAAAAATTTTCAAAGAGATTTATGTTTTATAACCTAACAAATTTTTAACCAAGTTTAAAAAATCCCCTAAAATTTATTTATGAAAATTTCTAAAAATAATTTTGGAAAAATGTAAATTAAAATGTCTAGTTTCTATTTAACTAATCAAATCTTTCCTGATTTTTATTAAAAAATTTTAAAAAATTTTCAAAGACATTTATGTTTTATAACCTAAAAAAAATTTAATGAAGTTTAAAAAATCCCCTAAAATTTATTTATAAAAATTTTTTAAAATAATTTTGGGAAAATGTAAATTAAAATGTCTAGTTTTTATTTAATTTATCAAAATTTTCCTAATTTTTGTTAAAAAATTTAAAAAAAATTTCAAAAACATTCATGTTTTATAACCTAAAAAAAATTTAATGAAGTTTAAAAAATCCCCTAAAATTTATTTATAAAAATTTTTAAAAATAATTTTGGGAAAATGTAAATTAAAATGTCTAGTTTCTATTTAACTAATCAAATCTTTCCTAATTTTTGTTAAAAAATTTTAACAAATTTTCAAAGACACTCATGTTTTTTTATTCATCGATAGGTACGTAAAAATATCATCTCAAGTCACCGGCTATAATTAACCGTAAATATCCTCGGATAATTAAATCGATCGGCATCCTTGAAAAATTTTATGAACACGTGACGCAATGATGTGCTTATGCAAAAGATTCATGGGAGGTTTCCATCAAACGAAATCTCGTCTATGTATGTATGTATGTATGAGATTTGTATGTTGCGGATTTTCCAAGAGGGAAATGTTCCTGTATTTGAGTGTTTGGTGACATTGAGGACCTTTGAAGTTTACCTCGCTTGGACATCAAAAGCAAACCAACCGCAAGTTTCATTGGTTTTTTTTATAAGTCGCTTTTATTAATCTAATTGCTGCGGTTGGAAAATCGTAAAAAAAATTGTAAAAATGAAAATTGAAAAATGAGAATTATAAAAATAAGCACCGATTTCACTTGCATAATTACATTAACCTTGAGTTTTTTTTTATTACAACGCTCCGTTAAACAAAGTAATAATAAAAACATCATCGAGATGAACGACTTAAAATAATTTTGTTGTTTTTAAAAGCGAATTTTTTTTATACAGGTGTAAAATAAGTGCCGAAGTGCTGACTAATCGACATCGTTTATAAAATCGTTTTTGTATTAACGTTTAACTCGACGACATAAAAACGCAATTTCGGTGGACAAAAGCTTTAGAGACCGTTCACAATAAGTGAATATTTTTTGGGCATCAACCCCGGATGTTTCGGAGGCGAGGTTAAAAACCGGAGAGTATTTTTCTTTAAATTACCTCCGGCTATTTTGTTCCTTTAATTCTTGGGAAAGCTCTTTTTTTCGAAATTTACACGCAATCCTCGTTTTAACAAAGGAAGATAACGGTTTTCAGTCGATTGCGGAAGTTGTTGGAGAGGCATGAAGGTTTAAAAGTATTTACTATAGATTTACCGTATTGTGTTAGAAATGTAGAGATTGCTTTAAAGTATATACAGGGTGTTTTAGAATTGCAATTGATATGTTTCCTAAGTTAGGTTAAGAAGTGTTAAAAATTTTTTACCAACTTTAAAAATTTTTCTAATTTTTTTGATAAAATTTAGAATAAAACGGTCTTTTTTAATTCAAAATACAATCTTTTATCTTTCATTTAAATCAAAAATCAAGTCTCTATCTTCATAAATAAAGCCTGGGCGATATTTTAAAGTTGATTAATTTTTTTTTAGGTTAGTTAACTGTCAAGAAATTTTCACCAACTTTGAAAATTTTTATAATTTTTTTGGTAAAATTTAGAATAAAACGATCTTTTTAAATTAAAACTAGAATGTCTTTAATTTCATTTAGAAAAAAAATCAAATCAAAATCTTTAAAATTCAATTTTTTACGAATTTTTAAAAAATTAATTTTCTAACCTAAAAAATTTTTTATCAACTAAATTTTTCTAATTTTTTTGATAAAATTTAGAATAAAACGATCTTTTTTAATTAAAACTAGAATGTTTTTAGTTTCATTTAGAAAAAAAATCAAATCAAAATCTTTAAAATTCAATTTTTTACGAATTTTTAAAAAATTAATTTTCTAACCTAAAAAATTTTTTATCAACTAAATTTTTCTAATTTTTTTGGTAAAATTTAGAATAAAACGGTCTTTTTTAATTAAAAATACAATCTTTTATCTTTCATTTAAATCAAAAATCAAGTCTCTATCTTCATAAATAAAGTCTGGGCGATTTTTTAAAGTTGATTAATTTTTTTTTAGGTTAGTTAACTGTCAAGAATTTTTCACCAACTTTGAAAATTTTTTTAATTTTTTTGGTCAAATTTAGAATAAAACGATCTTTTTTAATTAAAACTAGAATGTTTTTAGTTTCATTTAGAAAAAAAATCAAATCAAAATCTTTAAAATTCAATTTTTTACGAATTTTAAAAAAATTAATTTTCTAACCTAAAAAATTTTTTATCAACTAAATTTTTCTAATTTTTTTGTCAAAATTTAGAATAAAACGGTCTTTTTTAATTAAAAATACAATCTTTTATCTTTCATTTAAATCAAAAATCAAGTCTCTATCTTCATAAATAAAGTCTGGGCGATTTTTTAAAGTTGATCAAATTTTTTTTAGGTTAGTTAATTTTAAAGAATTTTTCACCAACTTTGAAAATTTTTTTAATTTTTTTGGTAAAATTTAGAATAAAACGATCTTTTTAAATTAAAACTAGAATGTTTTTAGTTTCATTTAGAAAAAAAATTAGATCAAAATCTTTAAAATTCAATTGGTTACGAATTTTTAAAAAATTAATTTTCTAACCTAAAAAATTTTTTATCAACTAAATTTTTCTAATTTTTTTGTCAAAATTTAGAATAAAACGGTCTTTTTTAATTCAAAATACAATATTTTATCTTTCATTTAAATCAAAAATCAAGTCTCTATCTTCATAAATAAAGTCTGGGCGATTTTTTAAAGTTGATCAAATTTTTTTAGGTTAGTTAATTGTAAAAAATTTTTCACCAACTTTGAAAATTTTTTTAATTTTTTTGGTCAAATTTAGAATAAAACGATCTTTTTAAATTAAAACTTGAGTGTTTTTACTTTCTTTGGAAAAAAAATTAGATTAAAATCTTTAAAATTCGATTTTTTACGAATTTTTAAAAAATTATTGATTCTCTAATCTAAAAAATTTTTCACCAACTTTGAAATTTTTTTAAATTTTTTTGACAACATTTAGAATAAAACGATCTTTTCTATATAAAACTGAAATATTTTAAGTTTCATTTAGAAAAAAAAAATCAAATCAAAATAAAAAAAAAATAAAGTCTCTACGATTTTTTAAAATTGGTCAAAATTTTCATCACCAAATTTAACGATTTTAGCAAATTTTAGATAAAATTTTACAATTTTAATCTAAATAAAGTTATTTTTCAATTAAATTTGTGTATTTTTATCGAAATTTGGTGAAATTTCAGAGGAAATTCGATAACCTAAGGAAATTTTACATGAAATTAGACGAAATTCAATCATTTTAGGCAATTTCATACAAAATTAGGCGAAATTTTAGAAGAAATTTGACGATTTTAAGAAATTTTAGATGAAATTTCACAATTTTCATCTGAATAAAGTTATTTTTCAATTAAATTCGACAATTTTAGACGAAATTTAGTGAAATTTTAAACGGAATTGGACGAATTTTGAAAATTTTTGTCGAAATGTTACAATTTCAAGCTAAATTAAGTTATCTTTCAATGAAATTCGAAAAAGTTTAAATGAAATTAAACGAAATTCAACAATTTTAGATAATTTTACACCAAATTTCGTGAAATTTTGGAAAAAAATCGATGATTTTAAAAAATTTTAGATAAGATTGTATAATTTTAAGATAAATAAAGTTTTTTTTAATGAAATTCGACAATCTTAAACGAAATTGCATGAAATTTCAATCGAAATTCGAAAATTTTAAGAAATTTGAGATAAAATTTCACAATTCTTAGCTAAATTAAGTTATTTTTTAACGAAATTCAACAAATTTAAGCGAAATTTCGCGAAATCTTAGATGAAATTTGACGAATTTTGAAAATTTTGGTTTAAATTTCATAATTTCTAAAATTAAGTTTTATTTTAATGAAATTCGAAAAAGTTTTAATGAAATTTCGTGTAATTTTAAATAAAATTCGATAACTTTAGAAAATTTCAGAAGAAATTCAACGATTTTATATCAAATTTCACAATTTTAAGACAAATAAAGTTATTTTTCAATGAAATTCGACAATTTTAGACGGAATTTCGTGAAATTTCAAACGAAATTGGACGAATTTTGAAAATTTTTATGTAAATTTCACAATTTCTAAAATTAAGTTATTTTTTAATGAAATTCGAAAAAATTTTGATGAAATTAAACGAAATTCCATAATTTTGTACCAAATTTCGTGAAATTTTGGGAAAAATCCATGATTTTAAAAAATTTTAAGTGAAATATTACAATTTTAGATTAAATTAAGTTATTTTTTAACAATTTTAATCTAAATTAAGTTACATTAACTTTAATTCTTAAATAATTTTCTATTTTTTTCATCTTTTTTTTAGGTTATAAAAAATTTTAGTCAACTTTGGGAATTTTTTTAATTTTTTTGGCAACATTTAGAATAAAACGGTCTTTTTTAATAAAAACTAGAATGTTTTAGGTTTCATTTAGAAAAAAATCAAAGCAAAGTATTTGGAATTCAATTTTTGATGAATTTTTTAAAAAATGATTTTCTAACCTATAAAAATTTTTTACCAACTTTGAAATTTTTTTAAATTCTTTTGACAACACCGAATAAAACGGTGTTTTTTGATTAAAATTAGAACATTTTAGGTTTCATTAGGAAAAAAAATCAAATCAAAATCTTTAAAAATGAATTTTTGGTGAATTTTTAAAGTTGATCGATTTTTTAAAGTTAGGTTAAGAAATGTCAAAAATGTTTACCAACTTTGAAATTTTTTTAAATTTTTTTGACAACATTTGGAATAAAACGGTCTTTTTTAATTAAAATTAGAATGTTTTAAGCTTCATTTAGAAAAAAAAATCAAATTAAAATGGTTAAAAATGAATTTTTTATGAATTTTTAAAATTTTCTCTTAAGTTAAAAAGTGTCAAAAATGTTCACCAACTTTGAAAATTTTTTTAAATTTTTTAACAACATTTGGAATAAAACGGTCTTTTTTAATAAAAACTAGAATGTTTTAAGTTTCATTTAGAAAGAAAATCAAATCCAAATCTTTAAAAGTCGATTTTTGATGAATTTTTAAAAAATGATTAATTTTCTAACCTATAAAAAATTTTTAGCAACTTTGAATTTTTTTTAAATTTTTTTGACAACATTTGGAATAAATCGTCTTTTTTTTAATTAAAATTAGAATGTTTTAAGTTTCACTTGGAAAAAAAATCAAATCAAAATATTTAAAAATGAATTTTTGATGAATTTTTAAAGTTGATCGATTTTTTAAAGTTAGGTTAAGAAATGTCAAAAATGTTTACCAACTTTGAAAATTTTTTTAATTTTTTTGACAACACTTGGAATAAAACGGTCTTTTTTAATTAAAATTCGAATGTGTTAAGTTTCATTTAGAAAAAAAATCAAATCAAAATAGTTAAAAATGAATTTTTTAGGAATTTTTAAAGTTTCCTCTTAAGTTAAAAAGTGTCAAAAATGTTCACCAACTTTGAAAATTTTTTTAAATTTTTAAACAACATTTGGAATAAAACGGTCTTTTTTAATAAAAACTAGAATGTTTTAAGTTTCATTTAGAAAGAAAATCAAATCCAAATCTTTAAAAGTCGATTTTTGATGAATTTTTAAAAAATGATTAATTTTCTAACCTATAAAAAATTTTTAGCAACTTTGAATTTTTTTTAAATTTTTTTGACAACATTTGGAATAAATCGTCTTTTTTTTTAATTAAAATTAGAATGTTTTAAGTTTCACTTGGAAAAAAAATCAAATCAAAATATTTAAAAATGAATTTTTGATGAATTTTTAAAGTTGATCGATTTTTTAAAGTTAGGTTAAGAAATGTCAAAAATGTTTACCAAATTTGAAAATTTTTTTAATTTTTTTAACAACACTTGGAATAAAACGGTCTTTTTTAATTAAAATTCGAATGTGTTAAGTTTCATTTAGAAAAAAAATCAAATCAAAATAGTTAAAAATGAATTTTTTAGGAATTTTTAAAGTTTCCTCTTAAGTTAAAAAGTGTCAAAAATGTTCACCAACTTTGAAAATTTCTTTAAATTTTTAAACAACATTTGGAATAAAACGGTCTTTTTTAATAAAAACTAGAATGTTTTAAGTTTCATTTAGAAGGAAAATCAAATCCAAATCTTTAAAAGTCGATTTTTGATGAATTTTTAAAAAATGATTAATTTTCTAACCTATAAAAAATTTTTAGCAACTTTGAATTTTTTTTTAATTTTTTTGACAACATTTGGAATAAAGCGTCTTTTTTTAAATTAAAATTAGAATGTTTTAAGTTTCACTTGGAAAAAAAAATCAAATCAAAATATTTAAAAATGAATTTTTGATGAATTTTTAAAGTTGATCGATTTTTTAAAGTTAGGTTAAGAAATGTCAAAAATGTTTACCAACTTTGAAAATTTTTTTAATTTTTTTGACAACACTTGGAATAAAACAGTCTTTTTTAATTAAAATTAGAATGTTTTAAGTTTCATTTAGAAAAAAAATCAAGTCAAAATGGTTAAAAATGAATTTTTTATGAATTTTTAAAGTTTTTTCTTAAGTTAAAAAGTGTCAAAAATATTCACCAAATTTGAAAATTTTTTTAAATTTTTTAACAACATTTGGAATAAAACGGTCTTTTTTATATAAAATTAGAATGTTTTAAGTTTCATTTAGAAAAAAAAAATCAAATCAAAATATTTAAAATTCAATTTTTTATGATTTTTTAAAAAATGATTAATTTTCTAACCTAAAAAATTTTTTACCAACTTTGAAATTTTTTTAAATTTTTTTGACAACACTTGGAATAAAACGGTCTTTTTAAATTAAAATTAGAATGATTAAAGTTTCATTTAGAAAGAAAATCAAACCAAAATCTTTAAAAATGAATTTTTGATGAATTTTTAAAGCTTTCTCTTAAGTTAAAAAGTGTCAAAAATATTCACCAACTTTGAAATTTTTTTTAATTTTTTTGAAAACACTTGAAATAAAACGTCTTTTTTTAATTAAAATTCGAATGTTTTAAGTTTCATTTAGAAAAAAAATCAATTCAAAATGGTTAAAAATGAATTTTTGATGAAATTATAAAGTTTCCTCTTAAGTTAAAAAGTATCAAAAATATTCACAAACTTTAAAAATTTTTTTAATTTTTTTTTTTGAAAACACTTCGAATAAAACAGTCTTTTTTAATTAAAATTAGAATGTTTTAAGTTTCACTTAGAAAAAAAATCAAATCAAAATGGTTAAAAATGAATTTTTGATGAATTTTTAAAGTTTCCTCTTAACTTAAAAAGTATCAAAAATGTTCACCAACTTTGAAAATTTTTTTAAATTTTTTGACAACATTTGGAACAAAACGGTCTTTTTTAATTAAAATTAGAATGTTTTGAGTTTCATTTAGAAAAAAAATCAAATCAAAATCTTTAAAAATGAATTTTTGGTGAATTTTTAAAGTTGATCGATTTTCTAAAGTTAGGTTAGAAGTGTCAAAAATTTTAAAACATTGCTGGTATTTTACAGATCAGTTTATTCTAATTGTAAGAATATCTGTGTGGTGTTTTATGTTATTTGGAGAAAATGAAGGAAAGCTCTACTCTATTTAGTAGATACATGAAGAACTTTCTAACGTTATATTATAGGTAAAGCAAAGTTCAAGTTCCTTATAAGTAGAGTGTTTAATCTTGTTATTCTTCCTTTCAAGTTATACTTTGGAAGGTATTTATTAGTTCTGATTATATTGGAAGTGACTAATAAACAGTTCATTATATGTGAAGCAAGTTCTCAAAAGGGAATAATTGAGTTACTAGTCAATTAAAAAAAAAATCATATCTAAGAAACTAATTGTTTATAAGACTATGTTTCTTAAAACTTATCAATTTTTAACCTAACTTTTTTAAAAATTTGATCAACTTTAAAAAATCACTCAGACTTTATTTTAAGAAATTGAAAAAAATAATTTATATTAAATGAAACTTAAATGATTGTATTTTCGATTTTAAAAGACAAATTTTTCCCAAATTTTATCAAAAAAATTTAAAAAAATTTTAAAGTTAGTAAACATTTTTGACAGATTTTAACCTAATTTTTGGAAAAATTCTTACCAACTTTAAAAAATCATCCAGACTTTATTTTCAGAAACTGAAAAAAATAATTTATATTAAATGAAACTTAAATGATTGTATTTTCGATTTTATAAGACAAATTTTTCCCAAATGTTACCAAAAAAATTAAAAAAAAATTTAAAGTTAGTAAAAATTTTTGACAGATTTTAACCTAATTTTTGAAAAAATTCTAACCAACTTTAAAAAATCATCCAGACTTTATTTTCAGAAACTGAAAAAAATAATTTATATTAAATGAAACTTAAATGATTGTATTTTCAATTTTAAAAGGCAAATTTTTCCCAAATGTTACCAAAAAAATTAAAAAATATTTTAAAGTTAATAAAAATTTGTAGCAGATTTTAACCTAATTTTTTTTTAAATTCTAACCAACTTTAAAAAATCATCCAGACTTTATTTTCAGAAATTGAAAAAAGATTTTTATATCAAATGAAAGCTAAAAGATTGTATTTTCGATTTCAAAAGACACATTTATCCTAATTTTTACCAAAATATAAAGATTGGAAGAAAATCCAGAGGTCCATCAAAAAGAATCTCTTTTGGTGCACCAAAAGATGGACAAACTAGGTTTTCAGGAGAAGTAAAAACGCACAAGTTGATAAAAATCGTACTTCGGGAAAAGAAAAGTTTTCTCGGAAACGTTGCAAAGTGTGCAAAAATCACGATAAAAGGAAAAAAGCCTACTTCATGTACGGATATTGTCAGATGCTTTTACGTATAGAAAAAAAATTGGGGACTACTATATTAAACGAAATTACTAGAAATTCAATTTTCAAATTATGCACTTTTTTTTACTTGAATAAATTCACTAGTTATTTGTATGATTAAGACCCGGCTTCACGCCGGGTGAAGTAAGGATTTTTAGAAGCCAGAAATGAGTTAAGTTTTCCTCGGTAGGTGACTTCATTAAATACAATCACCTCAATTTCCACTAGTTACGATTACCAAGACACTACTACATATAATATTTGAATTTTTTTGACATAAAAAATATAGGAGATTAAAAAAAAAAATAGAAAAAAATCAGTTTCTAATGCTAAAAATTAAATATCATTGTTATTATGGTGTCATTGTACTTTGGCAAATATTTGTAATGATTTGTAATGAATTGTAACTTATAAAATATTTGATCATTCTTTAGTTGTCACTTTCATGTTATTGAAAGTGACAAATTTTGCAGTCTTTTGTGTAGAAGGTCAGAAAATAACGTTTTAAATACTTTAGGGATGAGTAGTAACGTGAAAAAAAAAATCAAAAAATCTTAATGAATGAATGTTCGAAAACCAGCCGTTAAGATAGCAAGATTTTATTGCAATAAAAGCCGACCCCGAATTTATTGTTGCGTTATTTATTAACCTTGAAACTTTCCATAAACAAATTCAACTGAAGGAATTCAAAATGTTTCATTACTGCGGTGGGATTTGAACCCAGATTTCTTGCTTTTCGGGTAGTTGTTTTATGAATTAACCCTTAACGAACGAGCGCTTTTTTCTAAAACTATTAACCATAGGTCAACGGATTTTTAAGAAATTAAGTACTTCATTTCCAGAGCAAAAAAATGTGAATAGTTAAAAGAATAATGATGTGAAAAATTCAAAAATAATGAGAACCTAACAGATTTCGTACCTATCCAGAAATGTGAGAAAACTTGTCGAACTGTGTGTAGTTGAATTGGTATATTAAAAGTTTATTTGAGAAAGGATGATGTAGAAAAACAATAGTATTACTTTCAGAAATGTTCAAAAAAATTAATAAAATATTTTCCTTTTTTTTAACGTTTTTACTTTAGCTTGTTATAACACAGATGAAATACTAAAACTCAATGTTAGATCAAAGTACGAGAACTATTTCAAATTTCGCAGTTTCTAATAGTTTTGGATATTTCGGTAGAGGATATTAATGTGCATACAGCACCAAACCGAGTGTAACGAGCGGTTTACTAACTGCTGCAAACTGACTTCACCAATTTAGTTGCAGTTGACCTATTTTATATATTATTTTTTTCTATAATAAATAACACATGAGGGCTATGTTAGAACATGTTATACTATATTTTTCCTCGATACCAATGCTGTATACAGGCTGTTCTGGAAAATGTGGAAAATCTCTTGAATTCTAATAGAAGATTAAAAAATATGATACAAATTCCCTTTATTTCTTTTCCTAGGGGACCGTATCTCCTAGAAGAGCACCGCTAGGAAAAAAAAATTATGGGAACTTGTAATCTTGTAATCATTTTTTAATGTTCTATCGGAATCTAAGAAATTTTCCACATTTTCCAGGACATCCTGTATAGTTCGTGATTACTTTTGCCGCAACAAATATAGGAAAGTTAAAAAATTTAATAAAATAATATGTTTCCAAAAATCAAACACCATCGTTATTATGGTGTTATCGTACTAAATTTCGCAGCCTTTTATACAAAAGGTTAGAAAATAAGGTTGTAAGTACTTTAAGAATGGATAGTAACATGGAATATATCTAAAAACCAACTGTTTACAAGATATTAACGATTTTATAGCAATAAAACCGACCGAATTTATTTCTGCATTACATATTAACCTTGAAACTTTCCATAAGTAAATTAAATTGAAGGAATTGTTCAAAATGCTGTCAATTCAACCTAACACTCATCTGGCAACAGTTTTTTATTCGTTCCCCAACAATGAACTATTATTTAATGTTAAAAGATCTTCTATCTAAAATTAAAATCTTCTAAATTTACAATTAGTCCAAATATAGATATTTAATGAATTATAAACTATAAAATTTACAGATCATACAATGGGACACTTTAGCTTTGTTTGTAGAAGCAATTTCCAATGCTTTGGGAATGTTCCAAGCAATCAAATTGTTTAAGGTTAATCACATGCAAAAAACCTCAATTCTTGATTGGTTGAAAAAATCAGAAACTGCTGGAAATTGCTTTTTATAAACAAAGTCCTTGTGTTATTTTATTCATAAGGAATTTATTTTTGTTTTATCTGACAACTCAACAATGCCCTCGATATGCAATCAATAATTGCGAATATTTCGTTAATGATTGAAATTTGACAAACGTTTCAAAATTTTATAACTTATTTTCGACCGTACTACATATTTCTAAAATCTTTACATATTATTTTCAATAATATAATAATCAATTATTACATTTGAAGACAAGGTAACAAAATGTTAAGTTATTAATTAGAAAAATTTCAAAGTCTTGACCTTATTCAATAATTCATGGCATAAATACGCTATATAAGTGTCCAAGAACTTAGTTGCCAAACGCTAATCACACGCTTCAGAACTAATTTCATAATAATACGCCGCATTAGTGTGACGTCACATTGTTGTCGAAGGTCCGGGACTGAATCCAAACAAACTTTTTCTACATATGGCGAATTCGATTCGTTGCACTGGTGCGCACCAGTGCATAACAGCATGTTCTATTGGTTGTTTCGTTGTATTCTGTTACATTTTATTATTGTGGTTTATAAAACATTTTAAACATCATCAAGCCTTGAACACACTTACAAGTGATGTTATGATATGTTTGATTTCATCGCGTTCTGTTGAATTTGCCCTTTTTTGCACTAACAAGGAGAGTGCAAGGTCTTGGGGTCGTGGATTTAGTTCAAATTTCATAGAATGGTAAATTTAATTTCCCTGTTGATGAAAATATATGGTTATAGGGGCCACTATTCAATAATTTTAAAAAATATTTGCAATTAAAGATGCAATTAATTCGTTAGGATAAGTCCGGATAATGTCAAAATTAACCGAATTTATACCGATTAAGTCAGGCTTTTTGAAGAAAGGTTATAATGCCAAGTCATATTCTTGTATTAATTTTGAAGTCTTGACAGATCAAATGACAATTAACTGACAAATCTACAGTACGGTGCACACTCAAAAAATGCTTCGGTGTCGCAAAATTTTATATCCACCCATGGTATCTTTATATGTAAAAATAGACTCTCTCAGAACTTGAACCCAGCGCCTAATGACGAGAAACACCAATCTATTGCTGCTACGCTACACCCATTATGTTTAATTGTTTACTACAGACCTGAATTTAACTACTGAATTGCATCTTCAATTGCAAATATCTAAAGAGCTATTGAGCAGTGGCCCCCACAACCATATATTTTCTTCAACAGGGAAACTAAATCTACCATCCTACAAAATTTGAACTAAATCTATGACCCCAAGACCTTGCACTCTCCTTGTAAGCCAATCGAATTCGCCAATAGATTCATTCCATAAGCGGCGAAAAAATAATTTTTTTAGAGTACTTAGAGACATATTTAAGGTATGAAAAGTTGGCAGTACAGTACAAAATACCGTGTTCTACATCTAAACCAAAAATGGCAACTTAAATAAATTTTTTAACGCCGTAAAAGCAGAAATGAGTTCGCGTACACATAACCTCAAAAATCGTATCTGTCAAACATAAGCTTAAAAAGTTCGTAGTTCGGTAATTAATGAGATTTGGGCCACCAAATCTTACAAATGGGATGGTATTATCCTTAGAATACCTTACAGCCCTTCTTTGGTGAAAAACAACACCCTCGGATTATTTTAGATTCAATGCTAGCAACAGGTATAAATTTGATAAAAATATAGGTATTTTGTCATAAAATAAGGGATTTTCATAGTTTTATGACCTTTATTATTGTACCCTTTGTAGGTAAAACTTAACAACTATGAAATTTGCTGATAAAGAATGTCTATTAAAGGTATTTACCACAAGGCGTAGAAATACATCAAACAGAATCATAGTAAGAGCTAGGATACATGCTAAAAGGACCATACACTCTAACACAACAGTAAAAGTTATTCAAGTTCTTACAAATTTGTAGCCCCCTTTAGTTACATATGTAGAACATTGCCATTCTTCGAGTAACAGAGATTACCGTGGACTATTTTGTACATTTTATTTCTGGAATAACTAACGGTAAGTATCAGTACTACTAAACTAACTTTTTTCTGTTATAGGATTTCATAGGATCAAACTCTGTTGGGTTATTGTAGTCTTCTATGTTTTGACTTCACAACTTCTGTTTTTTCTTAGGTTCTTATAATGTGAATGTAATTTTAATTATAAATATTAAAGATTTTTAACTCTGATCTTTAGATTTTTAATATACCAGTGCTCATAGTACTCTTATTCTATATCTTATTACAGGAAGGTAAATATTTTAAATAAACTAATAAAAATCAGAACACAGGAAGGAAAATATACAAAACATATTAAAATTATAATAAGTCACAACAAAATACTTATATTATTGAAATAAAAATCCTAGCTAGTAACAAATGGGGGTGGTAGTAATAACTATAATGGTTAGGTTCAAAAATTGGATATGAATGTGTAAATCTGAATTAAAAGTAAAACACAGTTACACATTTTAATTTATTTATTAATTAATTATTCAAGTTAAGTAAAGTAAATCTTTAAGAGTTCTAATAACTTATATTATGATGTCGGAGTGGCTTAATAGACATTCTTTATCAGTAAATGTCATAGTTGTTATGTTTTACCTGCAAAGGGTATAATAATAAAGGTCATAAAACTATGAAAATCCCTTCCTTTATAACAAAATACCTATATTTTTATCAAATTTATACCTGTTGCTAGTATTGAATCTAAAATAATCCCAGGGCGTTGATTTTCCCCAAACGAGGACTGTAAGATATTCTGAGGATAATACCATCCCATTTGTAAGATTTGGTGGCACAAATCGCATTAATTACCGAACTACGAACTTTTTAAGCTTATGTTTGACAGATACGATTTTTGAGGTTATGTATACGCGAACTCATTTCTGCTTTTACGGCGTTAAAAAATTTATTTAACTTGCCACTTTTGGTGTAGATGTAGAGCACGGTATTTCGTACTGTACTGCCAACTTTTCATACCTTAAATATGTCTCTAAGTACTCTAAAAAAATTATTTTCTCGCCGTTTATGGACTGAATCTATGTAGAAAAAGTTTGTTTGGATTCAGTCCCGGACCTTTGACAACAATGTGACGTCACCACTAATGCGGCGTATTAAACGTAAAAGTCCTTATTTGAAATTACTTCTTAAGAAAGGTAGAGCTTTTTGAATATGACATATCAGAACAGCTTTTTTCAAAATATTTTAAAAATGCCTTTAGCTATCACAATGAAATTTGGGGTGTCTTTAACTTGGAAGTGCTTGAAATTAATTGTTACTAAAACAATTTTTTTATTGTAAAAATAAAATTTCAAGAAATCTTTTCTTTGACTGGTAGTAAAATTTTATTATCATCTTACATGTTTCAATTCGTACCATCTTCAAAGACAAAATTTAAATATCCAACACTTAACATACAAGGTTTTTAATTTGACAATATCATTACACTGTCATGTCCGATCTTATACCGTGCAAATTTTATTTATACGACGTTCTAAATTCATTTTAAAATGTTTGTATTGAAGTTAGAAATATTAAACTAAATATTAAAATATTAAATTAAAAACTTTTTATGTTAAGTTTTCGATAAGGTATTTAAATTTCGTCTATGAAGATGGTGCGAACTTAAACATGTAAGACGATTATAAAATTTTACTACTACTATAAGTGCAAATTTTTTCAAATTATATTTCTACAGTTAAAACTGGTAAAATATGGATCAATCAAAATTTCAATCAAATTCTCTCTCATTTAATTTTTTTGTTGCTAACTTAAAGGTGTTAAGTGGTAATAAGGAAGGATCTTTTAGATGCTAGCTTTTTAATGTTGTTGCATTCTGGATTTTTAAATGTAAAAATTAAAATGTTGAAGTTTTTTACTAACAAGGGAACATATCGAACCCGAACACGCCGATTTTTTTTTTCAAAATTGGTATATTTTTAGAAGATCCCAACCTAAGTAAAACCCTACTTCTAATTTCTGCCTAAAAATAGTTTAAAGGGACGAAAACGACCCCTGAAAATTGAACGATTTTTGGGAAATTATTTCTTTCTCCTAAACGATTCATGATATTAAAAACAGTTTCAGTTAAAAAATATCTCCGTTTAGGTTCTCTTTCTAACCCCCATTTGAAAATTTCAGATTAAAAATTATGACAAACAATTGTTATAAATTCAATTATATTAGGGTTTTACTTAGGTTGGAATCTACAAATGTATCCTTTTGGAAAAAAATCGACGTGTTCGGGTTCACTGTGTTTAAAGACAGTGCTTCACCAATTCATTTATGTTAAATCTAATTAACAATAAGATAGATTTGATTTGCAGTAAATTAAAAAAATGTCCTAAGTTTAATTAAGAATCCGATTCGTTTTATTCAGATATCTCAAAAAAGTTGTTTAGAGTTGGTGAAAATTTTTGACAGTTCTAACCAAACTTTTTTAAAAAATCACCCAATTTTAAAAAATCACCCACACTTTATTTATGAAGATTAAGGAAAGATTTTTGGTTTAAATGAAATTTCAAAGATTCTGTTTTGAATTAAAGAAGACAGGTTAGTTCTAATTATTATCAAAAAAATTAAAAAAATTCTTAAAGTTGGAAACATTTTTTGACAGGTGACTAACCTAACTTAAAAAAAATCGACCAACTTTAAAAAATCGTCCAGACTTTATTTTTGAAGATTAAGGAATGATCTTTGGTTTAAATGAAAGATAAAAGATTCTGTTTTGAATTAAAAATGACAGATCTTTCCTAATCCTTACCAACAAAATTTAAAAAAATTTTAAAGTTGGTGAAAATTTTTGACAGTTCTAACCAAACTTTTTAAAAAAATCACCCACACTTTATTTATGAAGATTAAGGAAAGATTTTTGGTTTAAATGAAATTTCAAAGATTCTGTTTTGAATTAAAGAAGACAGGTTAGTTCTAATTATTATCAAAAAAATTAAAAAAATTCTTAAAGTTAGAAACATTTTTTGACAGGTGACTAACCTAACTTAAAAAAAAATCGACCAACTTTAAAAAATCGTCCAGACTTTATTTTTGAAGATTAAGGAATGATTTTTGGTTTAAATGAAAGATAAAAGATTCTGTTTTGAATTAAAAATGACACATCTTTCCTAATTCTTACCAAAAAAATTTAAAAAAAAATTAAAGTTGGTGAAAATTTTTGACAGTTCTAACCAAACTTTTTTAAAAAATCACCCAATTTTAAAAAATCACCCACACTTTATTTATGAAGATTAAGGAAAGATTTTTGGTTTAAATGAAACTTCAAAGATTCTGTTTTAAATTAAAAAAGACAGGTTAGTTCTAATTATTATCAAAAAAATTAAAAAAATTCTTAAAGTTAGAAAAATTTTTTGACAGGTGACTAACCTAACTTAAAAAAAAATCGACCAACTTTAAAAAATCGCCGAGACTTTATTTTTGAAGATTAAGGAATGATTTTTGGTTTAAATGAAAGATAAAAGATTCTGTTTTGAATTAAAAATGACAGATCTTTCCTAATTCTTACCAAAAAAATTAAAAAAAAAATTAAAGTTGGTGAAAATTTTTGACAGTTCTAACCAAACTTTTTTAAAAAATCACCCAATTTTAAAAAATCACCCACACTTTATTTATGAAGATTAAGGAAAGATTTTTGGTTTAAATGAAACTTCAAAGATTCTGTTTTGAATTAAAAAAGATAGGTTAGTTCTAATTACTATCAAAAAAATTAAAAAAATTCTTAAAGTTAGAAAAATTTTTTGACAGGTGACTAACCTAACTTAAAAAAAAATCGACCAACTTTAAAAAATCGTCCAGACTTTATTTTTGAAGATTAAGGAATGATTTTTGGTTTAAATGAAAGATAAAAGATTCTGTTTTGAACTAAAAATGACAGATCTTTCCTAATTCTTACCAAAAAAATTAAAAAAAAATTAAAGTTGGTGAAAATTTTTGACAGTTCTAACCAAACTTTTTTAAAAAATCACCCAATTTTAAAAAATCACCCAGACTTTATTTATGAAGATTAAGGAAAGATTCTTGGTTTAAATGAAATTTCAAAGATTCTGTTTTGAATTAAAGAAGACAGGTTAGTTCTAATTATTATCAAAAAAATTAAAAAAATTCTTAAAGTTAGAAAAATTTTTTGACAGGTGACTAACCTAACTTAAAAAAAAAATCGACCAACTTTAAAAAATCGTCCAGACTTTATTTTAGAAGATTAAGGAATGATTTTTGGTTTAAATGAAAGATAAAAGATTCTGTTTTGAATTAAAAATGACACATCTTTCCTAATTCTTACCAAAAAAATTTAAAAAAAAATTAAAGTTGGTGAAAATTTTTGACAGTTCTAACCAAACTTTTTTAAAAAATCACCCAATTTTAAAAAATCACCCACACTTTATTTATGAAGATTAAGGAAAGATTTTTGGTTTAAATGAAACTTCAAAGATTCTGTTTTAAATTAAAAAAGACAGGTTAGTTCTAATTATTATCAAAAAAATTAAAAAAATTCTTAAAGTTAGAAAAATTTTTTGACAGGTGACTAACCTAACTTAAAAAAAAAATCGACCAACTTTAAAAAATCGCCGAGACTTTATTTTTGAAGATTAAGGAATGATTTTTGGTTTAAATGAAAGATAAAAGATTCTGTTTTGAATTAAAAATGACAGATCTTTCCTAATTCTTACCAAAAAAATTAAAAAAAAAATTAAAGTTGGTGAAAATTTTTGACAGTTCTAACCAAACTTTTTTAAAAAATCACCCAATTTTAAAAAATCACCCACACTTTATTTATGAAGATTAAGGAAAGACTTTTAGTTTAAATGAAACTTCAAAGATTCTGTTTTGAATTAAAAAAGACAGGTTAGTTCTAATTATTATCAAAAAAAATAAAAAAATTCTTAAAGTTAGAAAATTTTTTTGACAGGTGACTAACCTAACTTAAAAAAAAATCGACCAACTTTAAAAAATCGTCCAGACTTTATTTCTGAAAATTAAGGAGTGATTTTTGGTTTAAATGAAAGATAAAAGATTCTGTTTTGAATTAAAAATGACAGATCTTTCCTAATTCTTACCAAAAAAATTTAAAAAAATTTTAAAGTTGGTGAAAATTTTTGACAGTTCTAACCAAACTTAAAAAAAAATCACCCAATTTTAAAAAATCACCCAGACTTTATTTATGAAGATTAAGGAAAAATTTTTGGTTTAAATGAAATTTCAAAGATTCTGTTCTGAATTAAAGAAGACAGGTTAGTTCTAATTATTATCAAAAAAATTAAAAAAATTCTTAAAGTTAGAAAAATTTTTTGACAGGTGACTAACCTAACCTTAAAAAAAAATCGACCAACTTTAAAAAATCGTCCAGACTTTATTTTTTAAGATTAAGGAATGATTTTTGGTTTAAATGAAAGATAAAAGATTCTGTTTTGAATTAAAAATGATAGATCTTTCCTAATTCTTACCAAAAAAATTAAAAAAAAATTAAAGTTGGTGAAAATTTTTGACAGTTCTAACCAAACTTTTTTAAAAAATCACACAATTTTAAAAAAATCACCCCCAGTTTATTTATGAAGATTAAGGAAAGATTTTTGGTTTAAATGAAATTTCAAAGATTCTGTTTTGAATTAAAAAAGACAGGTTAGTTCTAATAATTATCAAAAAAATTAAAAAAATTCTTAAAGTTAGAAAAATTTTTTTACAGGTGACTAACCTAACTTAAAAAAAAATCGACCAACTTTAAAAAATCGCCCAGACTTTATTTTTGAAGATTAAGGAATGATTTTTGGTTTAAATGAAAGATAAAAGATTCTGTTTTGAATTAAAAATGACAGATCTTTCCTAATTCTTACCAAAAAAATTAAAAAAAAAATTAAAGTTGGTGAAAATTTTTGACAGTTCTAACCAAACTTTTTTAAAAAATCACCCAATTTTAAAAAATCACCCACACTTTATTTATGAAGATTAAGGAAAGATTTTTGGTTTAAATGAAACTTCAAAGATTCTGTTTTGAATTAAAGAAGACAGGTTAATTCTAATTATTATCAAAAAAATTAAAAAAATTCTTAAAGTTAGAAAATTTTTTTGACAGGTGACTAATCTAACTTAAAAAAAAAAAATCGACCAACTTTAAAAAATCGTCCAGACTTTATTTTTGAAGATTAAGAAATGATTTTTGGTTTAAATGAAAGATAAAAGATTCTGTTTTGAATTAAAAATGACAGATCTTTCCTAATTCTTACCAAAAAAATTAAAAAAAAAAATTAAAGTTGGTGAAAATTTTTGACAGTTCTAACCAAACTTTTTTAAAAAATCACCCAATTTTAAAAAATCACCCACACTTTATTTATGAAGATTAAGGAAAGATTTTTGGTTTAAATGAAACTTCAAAGATTCTGTTTTGAATTAAAGAAGACAGGTTAGTTATAATTATTATCAAAAAAATTCTTAAAGTTAGAAAAAAATTTTGACAGGTGACTAACCTAACTTAAAAAAAAAATCGACCAACTTTAAAAAATCGTCCAGACTTCATTTCTGAAAATTAAGGACTGATTTTTGGTTTAAATGAAAAATAAAAGATTCTGTTTTGATTTAAAAAAAGCAGATTTTTTATAATTATTACCAAAAAAATTAAAAAAATTCCCAAAGTTGGTAAAAATGTTTAACGGTTTCAACCCAACTTTTTTTAAAAAATCCACCAACTTTAAAAAATCACTGAGACTTTATTTTTTGGAATTAGAGACTGATTTTTGGTTTAAATTAAAGCTAAAAAATTCTATTTTCAATTAAAAGAGACATTTTTATAAAATCCGCCTAGGTTTAAAATCTAGGTTTATCATGTTTGATAAACCTAGATGTCGCGATTCTAATGTCCCGAAATCTAACCCAGAAAAGGACGTTCGAAAAGGCGCTATTTAACCAACTTGGGCGTAGAAATGGCATCAAACTTATAAATCAAGTTGTATTTTAACGTTTTATTTGTCAACATGAACGACACCTAAGGCGTCGAGGTCGGAAAGAGCGGTTAGTTTGACGTTTAGAAACGTAAAAAATTCGCTTGTGAGCAATTCTGCACCGAAATTGGTCGATTTTCGTTAGTTCGGTGCAAACTGAGGACAAAAAAAGACGGCGCTGCTCGTTTACTACTTTATTATATGTGCCGCATTGGGTCTTGATAGAACCTTAGATTATCTACATTTTCTTTGTATGTTGTATTTATAAGTTTCCTCTTAGGAAGTCATTTCAAATAAGGAGTTTTACATTGAATCATTATGAAATTAGCTTCTAGAATGTATGGTTAGTGTTTGGTAAGTTCTGGCATACCCTGTATATCTTTGTATATTTCCAATATTTATATCTCTAAAATCAAAACTCCATAAGTCATTTTGACTTCTAAAATTATCATAAGTTGAGTCTTGATAGAAGTTTGAATTATATATATTTTCTTTGTATGTTGTGTTTATAAGTTCCCTCTTAGGAAGTCATTTCAAATAAGGAGTTTTACATTGAATCAGTATAAAATTAGCTCTAAAATGTAAGGTTAGTGTTTGGTAACTTCTGGCATATCCTGTATATCTTTGTGCATTTCCAATACTTATATAAAATCAAAACTCCAGAAGTCATTTTGATTTATAAAATTATAATTTGAGTCTTGAACCTTAGATTAGGTATATTTTCTTCATATCTTGTGTTCCCAAACCAAATCTTGTAAGTATATGACTTACCCAATATCTTCAGTAGTATGAATAGCCGTCAATGCAGCCATAGTAAACAAATCTTTAAAATGTTAATGGCATATTCTGGTCCACCGTTGGGTATCCTGCCAGCACAAGAAGAACGACAAGAAACGGCCCACAGAGATCACGTTGACATACTTTCCCCGTGCGAACACACAGTGTAGTAGTACCTTTCTATGAAAAGAGCCCTGTTACGCAATTGCTACACATAGACACACCGTGGCTTTTGTTCGATCGTCCGCTCGGTAAGGCGCCAGGTTCGAAAGGTCAATCGACCGAAAGGGGCTGAGAGTGCGAAAAGTGATCCCCGATCGTAAGACCTAACACTTTGACGTTTGACGTCGCGTCTCGTCTTTCGGTGTTTCCCACTTGCACTGGCGACCGACTCGCTATTTCCACTTAATACGAGGGGTTATTGAACCTCGCTCGGTCGTAAATCTCTAAGTAAGCGCAAGTCGCCACTCTCCGACTTCCCTTTTTTACATTTCCTCCCGATTAGTAAACCAGCTAAAGTCTCCTCTTTTTAAAAACTTAACAAAAGTAAATTTTTCCTTTCAAAACGTTAACGTTGGGTTAAGACACGAACCTCTTTCAAGACGTTTCTCATTCCTCACGTTAACACAATTCTAACACAAGTTTATAATTCGCAAAATTCACTTAACTTTTTCACATGGAAACAAAGGGAAGAGCGTTCACTTTTCCTCGCTTTAAAAGATAACAATGGTCGTTTGAGGTCCAGAAGAACAACACTGGCGTAAAAAGGAGATTGTGCGCGGCCGCTAAGGCGATCTCAAGGCGCACCGTGAGACGCATGCGCCTCAAACGGTTACTCAAGTGCCCACGAGACAGGTTTACAACAAACCAATCTGACAGGTGGTTGGCGGAACTTAAGTTGGCGTTAAATGTCTTTCGAGTCTCCTTTGCGTTAATAGCGATAATGGTCCTGTTTGCTTTGTATCATGCTCTATTGTTACACTTTGCCATATGATGGTTTGTACTGTTATTAAATCGAGTTGGTAAAAGAAGGAGTTAAGTATGCAGTTATTTTAATCGTTTTATAATTATTTAAAAAAGTCTTTTGTAATTATTTTACAAATTTTTAGTTGTGTGGTATTATGATTATTAAGTTCTATGGGATACTTATTAAATGTTACTACAGAGAGAAATTTTTTGGAATGTTTTATAATTTCATTGGGTATTTTAAAAATTCACATTTTCAAACTTAGATTGGATATATACAGAGTCTTCCAGATTTTAATCAGCAAACTTTACCAGGACTTAGTTCTCTTAAAAATAACACAAAATTTTTATATAAATATCGAGTCAAAACTCTTTAGTTTTTGAGATATGACCGTCCAAATTATCTATTGTTGTTTATCTCTTCTCTTTCTTTAAACTGGAGTCCAGAAATCGCATTTTTATTTTGGAAAAAAAGTTTCAAAGACTCTATCACCATAATTTTGGATATCCTCTCCTAATTCTGGAACCTAATCAACGTCAAAATCTTCAGATAAGATCTTGCACTTCTGGATTTTCAATTTCTTGTCCTGAATCTGAACAACATACAAATTTTCATCCAGTTTAAAGAAATCAAGGTTTTTATGATCAGTCAATTTCAATAAATTCTTATTTTTGAGCATATCAGTAACTACATTAAGTAGTAAGTCATCTTCTGGATCAGATGTAAAAAATCTCATTTAGCTGGTCTTCACTTTGCACATTGCCGTGCTTAAATCCTGCTTTAGGGAGCAATTTTTAACTGTTTCCTTGGTTACTTGAGCCCAAGGGTTTTTGCAAAGTACACTATATCCACATATCTTTTTCTGCATAGACGTCAAGCTAGTAATGAACCCTGTATGTATCAAAAAAATGAGAACGTTTAAATTTCGGAGTACTCGGGGAAGTCCCTCATTCAAGCTAAGCAGAAAGGCACAACATAGACTAACTACCTTGCAAATATTAAAGTCGGTAAACCATCGGTTAAAAGGAAAATCTTTTATTAAAAGGAGACCTGTATAAAAAATATGTTACATAAAATCTTTTTAATTCTGTCCTTAAAGGGTTAATAATCTGCCTCCAAGGCGACAATTTGTCAATCTTGTCAAACATTATCAAATAAAAATGGGAAACATTTTCTTTACGACAAGCTCAAGAAAAACACTTTGTAAATTATTAAACCATCTCCCAAAATGTCTCTTTAAAAGTGACTATAAAATCTCTCTAAACCCTGCGTTATTAGAATGGAAACAAGAACTCAATGATCATCAATCAATCGAAGATTGGGATTCTGCACTTGAAATAACATTCGAAACAGAAATAACTCCCACAGATTGCAATACTCGTCGTAAAACTATTTGTGGATTAACATATAAGGAAGAAATGAAGAGGTTAAATGAAGAACTAACTAATTTGAGGAAGCAGGTGGAATTATTAATTGCGAAAGAAACGAAATCTTCCAAAGAGGAAATTCCGCCACCTCCACCTTTACCAAATATAGCAATATCAACCCCTATAGATTCTTTTAAAAAGAATGTGGATGTTTTGAAAGATATTACGAATGTTAAATTGAAGTCTGTTACACATAAGAAGATGTCGCCAAGAAAACAGGATGTGAGGAACAATTTATATGAGATTTTGAGGAGGAGATATGCTGCTACGCATTCGCCACATTCTAAAAGGAGTTTAACATTCGAAGATGATGAAAATTTTCTAAGTCGGGATTCTTATTTAAGTCAAGATGTTTTTCTTTAGTGTTGGTTAAAAAGGCAGAAATGAAAAATTAAGAAATTTGAGAAGAAAAAATCCTTTAATAATTTTATTACTGATTGATGTGAATTTTAATCGATTTTTAACTTAAAATGAGTTTATATTTTTATTAAAAAAAAAAAAAAATACAAATATGTAAACATCGAATTTTTAACTCCGTTTTGAAAATCAACCAAATTTAAAAATTCATCAAAAATCCATTTTTAAAGACTTTGATTTGATTTTTTTCTAAATGAAACTTAAATCATTCTAATTTTAATTAAAAAAGACCGTTTTATTCCAAGTGTTGTCAAAAAAATTTAAAAAATTTTCAAAGTTGGTAAATATTTTTGACACTTTTTAACTTAAGAGAAAACTTTAAAAATTCATCAAAAATTGATTCAAAAATTTATTTTTAAAGATTTTGATTTGATTTTTTTACCAAACGAAACTTAAATTATTCTAATTTTATATAAGAAAGGCCGTTTTATTCCAAGTGTTGTCAGAAAAATTAAAAAAATTTCAAAGTTGGTAAATATTTTTGACACTTTTTAACGTGAAAGAAAACTTTAAAAATTCATCAAAAATTCATTTTTAACCATTTTGATTTGATTTTTTTCTAAATGAAACCTAAAACATTCTAATTTTAATTAAAAAAGACTGTTTTATTCCAAGTGTTGTTAAAAAAATTAAAAAAATTTTCAAAGTTGGTAAAAAATTTTTTCATTTTTAACCTAACTTAAGAAAATCAACCAACTTTAAAAATTCATCAAAAACTCATTTTTAAAGATTTTGATTTGATTTTTTTTCTAAATGGAACTTAAAATATCCTAGTTTTAATTAAAAAAGACCGTTTTTTCTAAATCTTGTCAAAAAAATTTAAAAAATTTTTAAAGTTGGTAAAAATTTTTAAAGTTGGTAAAAAATTTTTTAGGTTAAAAACTTTTGACCATTAAAAAAATCAATCATTCCTAAAAAATTCAAAAAAAATTTAATTTTAAAGAATTTTATTAGATTTTTTTTCTATATGAAACCTAAAATATTCTAATTTTAATTAAAAAAGACTGTTTTATTCCAAGTGTTGTTAAAAAAATTTAAAAAATTTTCAAAGTTGGTAAAAAATTTTTTACATTTTTAACCTAACTTAAGAAAATCAACCAACTTTAAAAATTCATCAAAAATTCATTTTTAAAGGTTTTGATTTAATTTTTTTTCTAGATGAAACTTAAAACATTTTAGTTTTGATTTAAAAAGACCGTTTTATTCTAAATATTGTCAAAAAAATTAAAAAAATTCACAAAGTTGACCAAAATTCTTTATAACCTAAAAAAATATGAAAAAATTGCAACATTATTTAAGAATTAAAGTTAATGTAACTTAATTTAGATTAAAATTGTTAAAAAATGATTTAATTTAGTCTAAAATTGTGATATTTCACTTAAAATTTTTTTAAATCGTAGACTTTTTTTCCAAAATTTCACGAAATTTGGTACAAAATTGTGGAATTTTATTTAATTTCATTAAAATGTTTTCGAATTTCATTAAAAAATAATTTAATTTTGCTTGAAATTGTGAAATTTCATCCAAAATTTTCAAAATTCGTCCAATTTCGTTTGAAATTTCACGAAATTCCGTCTATAATTATCGAATTTCATTGAGAAATAACTTTACTTGTCTTAAAATTGTGAAATTCATCTAAAATCGTTTAATTTCTTCTGAAATTTTCTAAAGTTATCAAATTTTATTTAGAATTTCATGAAATTTCATCAAAATTTTTTCAAATTTCATTAAATTAAAACTCAATTTTAGAAATTGTGAAAATTAAACCAAAATTTTCAAAATTCCTCAAATTTCATCTAAAATTTCACGAAATTTCGCGTAAATTTGTCGAATTTCATTGAAAAATAACTTAATTTAGCTAAAAATTGTGAAGTTTTATTTCAAATTTCTTAAAATTTTCGAATTTCGTTTAAAATTTCATGAAATTTCGTTTAAAATTGTCGAATTTCATTTAAAAATTAACTTTATTTATCTTAAAATTGTAGAATTTAATCTAAAATTTTTTAAAATCATCGATCTTTTTCTAAAATTTCACAAAATTAGGTGTAAAATTATCTACAATTGTTGAATTTCGTTTAATTTCATTTAAACTTTTTCGAATTTCATTGAAAGATAACTTAATTTAGCTTGAAATTGTAACATTTCGACCAAAATTTTCAAAATTCGTCCAATTTCGTTTAAAATTTCACTAAATTTCGTCTAAAATTGTCGAATTTCATTGAAAAATAACTTTATTTAGATTAAGCTTGTGAAATTTCATCTAAAATTTCTTAAAATCGTCAAATTTCTTCTAAAATTTCGCCTAATTTTGTATGAAATTGCCTAAAATGATCGAATTTCGTCTAATTTCATCTAAAATTTCCTTAATCTATCGAATCTCGTTTAAAATTTCAACAAATTTCGATAAAAGTACTTAAATTTCATTGAAATATAACTTTATTTAGATTAAAATTGAAAAATTTTATCTAAAATTTGCTAAAATCGTTAAATTTGATGATGAAAATTTTAACCAATTTAGAAAGTCGATCAACTATGTATAAAAATTCATCAAAAACTAATTTTTAAAGATTTCGATTTGATTTTTTTTTAAATAAAACGTTATAAGTTTTATTTAGTCTAATTTCAATTAAACAATCCTGTTTCATTCCAAGTGTCGTTAAAAAAATTAAAAAAAATTTCAAAGTTGGTAAAAATTTTTGACACTTTTAACCAAACTTAAAATCGATCAACTTTAAAAATTCACTAAAAATTCATTTTTAAAGATTTTGATTTGATTTTTCTTCTAAATAAAACTTAAAACATTCTAATTTCAATTAAAAAAGACTGTTTTATTCCAAGTGTTGTTAAAAAAATTAAAAAAATTTTCAAAGTTGGTAAAAATTTTTGATACTTCTAACCAAACATAAAATCGATCAACTTTAAAAATTCACCAAAAATTCATTTTTAAAAATTATGAGTTGATTTTTCTTCTAAATGAAACTTAAAACATTCTAATTTCAATTAAAAAAGACTGTTTCATTCTGTGTTGTTAAAAAAATTAAAAAAATTTTCAAAGTTGGTAAATATTTTTGACATTTTTCTGACATAAGAGAAAACTTTAAAAATTCATCAAAAATTCATTTTTAACCATTTTGATTTGATTTTTTTTCTAAATGAAACTTAAAACATTCTAATTTTAAATAAAAAAGGCCGTCTTATTCTAAATGTTGTCAAAAAATTATTAAAAATTTTCAAAGTTGGTAAACATTTTTTGACACTTTTAACCTAACTTATAACTAACAGCAATGTATACAAAAACACTGCAACATAATGCCAGTTGAAGACTAATAAAAAAAAATTAAATAATATACAACGAAGATATCTCTTTTACTGGTTATTCATGATTTATAATCGACCACCAATATTAGAAATTTTCCAATTTTCTTGGACTATACTCATGGTTGAATGATTGTAAAGCTATTTCGACTCAATTTTCTGGAAATTTCCAAAGATATTAAAAAATTTAAGCATTTCCATATTTTGACTCCCCTTAAAAGGGATTAATTGAATGTAGAATTGATTTCCGTAAACAGAGGGAATAACACATCCAAAAGAAAAGGATTTGACAAAGTTCAAAACCGAGTTAAAAATTCGATGTTTACTTATTTGACTTTTTTTTATAAAAATACTAAAAATACAAGACTCATTTTAAGTTAAATATCAATTAAAATTCACATCAATCAGTAATAAAATTATTAATAAATTCTATTTTTCTTCTCAAAGTCCTTAATTTTTCATTTCTTTCTTTTTAACCAACACTAAAGAAAAACATCTTGAGTTAAATAAGGCTCACAGCTTATAAAATTTTCCTCATCTTCGAATGTTAAACTCCTTTTAGAATGTGGCGAATGCGTAGCAGCATATCTCCTCCTCAAAATTTCATATAAATCGTTCCTCACATCCTGTTTTCTCGGTGACATCTTTGTATGTGTAACAGACTTCAATTTAACATTCGTAATATCTTTTAAAACATCCACATTCTTTTTAAAAGAATCTATAGGGGTTGAAGTTACGATATTCGGTAAAGGTGGAGGTGGAGGAATTTCCTCTTTTGAGCATTTCGTTTCTTTCGCAATTAATAATTCCACCTGCTTCCTCAAAACGGCTAATTCTTCATTTAACCTCTTCATTTCTTCTTTATATGTTAAACCACAAATAGTTTTACGACGAGTATTGCAATCGGTAGGAGTTATTTCCGTTTCGAATGTTATTTCAAGTGCTGAATCCCAATCATCAATTAACTGATGATCATTTTCGAGTTCTTGCTTCCATTCCAATAACGCAGGGTTTAAAGAGATTCTATAGTCGTTTTTAAAGAGATATTTTGGGAAATGGTTTAATAATTTACAAATTGTTTTTCTTGAGTTTGTCGTAAATAAAATGTTTCCCATTTTTATTTGACAAGATTGACAAATTATCATCAAGTCATCACCTTAGAAGCAGATTATTAACCCTTTGAGGACAGAATTAAAAAGATTTTACGTAATCTTTATTAAAATTTAAAATTAAAAATAAAATTAAAATTAAAAATTTAAGCTTTAAATTTATTAAAATTAAAAAAAAATTCAAAGTTGGTAAAAAGACATTTTAGATTAAAAAATTTTTGGTTATTAAAAAATCAATCATTTTTAAAAAATTCATAAAAGATTGAATTTTAAATATTTTGGACTGATTCTTTTTCTAAATGAAACATAAAATATTCTAGTTTTAACTAAAAAAGACCGTTTTATTATAAATCTTATCAAAAAAATTAAAAAAATTTTCAAAATCGGTAAAAAATTTTTAGGTTAAAAAATTTTTGCCTATTAAAAATCAATCATTTTAAAAAAAATTCATCAAAAATTAATTTTTAAAAATTTTGATTTGATTTTTTTTCTAGATGAAACTTAAAACATTCTAATTTTAATTAAAAAAAACCGTTTTATTCCAAGTGTTTTCAAAAAAATTTAAAAAATTTTCAAAGTTGCTAAAAAATTATTGACACTTTTTAACTCCAGAAAATCCAACTTTAAAGATCCATCAAAAATTCATTTTTAAAGATTTTAATTTGATTTTTCTTCTAAATAAAACTGAAAACATTTTAATTTTAATTAAAAAAGACCGCTTTATTCCAAGTGCTGGCAAAAGAATTAAAAAAATTTTCAAAGTTGGTAAAAATTTTTTGACACTTTAACTTCAGAGAAAACTTTAAAAATTCATCAAAAATTCATTTTTGAAGATTTTGATTTGATTCTTTTTCTAAATGAAACTTAAAACATTCTAGTTTTAAATAAAAAAGACTCTTTTATTCCAAGTGTCAAAAAAATTAAAAAAAATTTCAAAGTTGGTAAAAAATTTTTAACACTTTTTAACTTAAGACAAAACTTTAAAAATTCGTCAAAAATTCATTTTTAACCATTTTGATTTGATTTTTTTCTAAATGAAACCTAAAACATTCTAATTTTAATTAAAAAAGTATGTTTTATTCCAAGTGTTGTTAAAAATTTAAAAAAAAATTTCAAAGTTGGTAAATATTTTTGACACTTTTTAACTTAAAAGAAAACTTTAAAAATTCGTCAAAAATTCATTTTTAAAGATTTTGATTTGGTTTTTTTCTAAATGGAACTAAAAACATTCTAATTTTAATTAAAAAAGGATGTTTAATTCCGTGTTGTCAAAAAAATTAAGAAAATTTCAAAGTTTGTAAACATTTTTAACACTTTTTAATTTAAGAGAAAACTTTAAAAATTCATCAAAAATGCATTTTTAAAGATTTTGATTTGATTTTTTTTCTAAATAAAACCTAAAACATTCTAATTTTAATTAAAAAAGGATGTTTTATTCAAAGTGTTTTCAAAAAAATTAAAAAAAATTTCAAAGTTGGAACAAAATTTTTGACACTTATCTTAAGAAAATCCAACTTTAAAAGTCCATCAAAAATACATTTTTAAAGATTTTCATTTGATTTTTTTTTTTCTAAATGAAACTTAAAACATTCTAAATTTAATTAAAAAAGGATAGTTATTTTATAACCATAAAATTATTATGTATCGGTAACCTTTCATAAATCATCAAAAATTCACCAAGAACTAGCTATAAATTATCAATCAAACCTAAAATCTAACTGAAATCATCAATCAAATCAAGAATCTCTACAAACCTATCGATAATCTTTCATAAATCATCAAAGATTTCTCATAATTCATTAAGAATTTTCTATAAATCATCAATCTAACCTAAAATGTGATTAAAATCACCAATTAAATCAAGAATTTCTCTAAAATTGTTCATAACCTTTTATAAATCATCGAAAATATCTCGTAATTCATTAAACATTTTCTATAGATCATCAATCAAACCTAAAATGTAATTAAAATCACCAATCAAATCAAGAATCTCCCTAAATTCATTAAGAATTTTCTATAAATCATCAATCAAACCTGAAATTTAACTAAATTCATCGATTAAGCCTAAAGTCTGACTAAAATCATCAATCAAAACAAGAATCTCTCTAAAACTATCGATAATCTTTCATAAATCATCAAAAATTTCTCATAATTCATTAAAAATTTTCTATAAATCATCAATCAAACCTAAAATATGTTTAAAATCACCAATGAAATAAAGAATCTCTTTAAAATTGTCGATAACCTTTTATAAATCATCAAAAATATCTCATAATTCATTAAGAATTTTCTATAAATCATCAACGAAACCTGAAATTTGACTAAATTCATCGATTAAGTCTAAAGTCTGACTAAAATCATCAATCAAATCAAGAATCTCTCTAAAACTATCGATAATATACCATAGATTATCAAGAATTTCTCATAATTCATCAACAATTATCTATAAATCATCAATCAAACCTGAACTGACTAAATCATCGTTTTAAAATCATCGTTCAAACCTAGGTTCAGTCTAGAATCATCAATCAAACCAACAATCTTATTAAAACTATCAACAATCTTTCATGAATAATGAAGAATCTCTCATAATTCATCGACAATGTTTTATAAATCATCTGTCAAACCTGAAATTGGATTAAAATCTTCGATCAAACCTAAAATCTCACTAAAATCATTAATCAAATCAAGAATCTTTCTAAAATTATCGATAATATTTCATAAATCATCAAAAATTTCTTATAATTCATTGTGAATTTTCTAAAAATCATCAATCAAACCTGAAATTTGGCTAAAATCATCGACCAAATCTAAAATCTAACTAAAATCATTGATCAAATCAAAAATCTAACTAAAACCATCAAACATTTTTTGACACTTCAAATCTAACTGAAGAAAATCCAATTTTAAAAAATTCACCAAAGATTCATTTTTTAAGATTTTGATTTGATTTTTTTTTTCTAAATGAAAGTTAAAACATTCTAATTTTAATTAAAAAAGACCGTTTTATTCCAAGTTTTGTGAAAAAAATTAAAAAAATTTTCAAAGTTGGTTAAAAATTCTTGACACTTTTTTAACTGAAGAAAATCGAAATTTAAAAATTCATCAAAAATTCATTTTTAAAGATTTTGATTTGATTTTTTTTCTAAATGAAACCTAAAACATTCTAATTTTAATTAAAAAAGACCGTTTTATTCCAAGTGTTGTCAAAAAAATTTAAAAAAATTTCAAAGACATTTATGCTTTTTAACCTAACCTAAAAAAAATTTAACCAGGTTTATTAAAAAATCGCCTAAAATTTATTTATGAAAAATTTTAAAAATAATTTTGGGAAAATGTAAATTAAAATGTCTAGTTTCTATTTAACTAATCAAATTTTTCCTAATTTTTATTAAAAAATTTAAAAAAATTTTCAAAGACATTTATGTTTTATAACCTAATAAATTTTTAACCAAGTTTAAAAAATCCTCTAAAATTTATTTATGAAAATTTTTAAAAATAATTTTGGGAAAATGTAAATTAAAATGTCTAGTTTCTATTTAACTAATCAAATTTTTCCTAATTTTTACCAAAAAATTTAAAAAAAGTTTCAAAGTTGGTAAAAAAATTTTTTTAAGTTAAAATTTTTTGATCACAAAAAAATCAATTATTTTTTAAAAATTCATCAAAAATTCATTTTTAAAGATTTTGATTTGATTTTTTTTCTAAATGAATGTTAAAACATTGTAGTTTTAATTAAAAAAGACCGTTTTATTCCAAGTGTTGTCAAAAAAATTAAAAAAATTTTCAAAGTTGGTAAAAAAATTTTTTGGTTAAAAAATTTTTTTGTAAAAAATTTTTTTGTAAAAAAATTTTTTGGTAAAAAAATTTTTTTTGTTAAAAAATTTTTTGGTAAAAAAAATTTTTTGGTAAAAAATTTTTTAAGTTAAAACATTTTTTCTTGTTAACATATCTTCCTACAACGCATTAAATTTCCTTTTATCTTCCCCGTACAAGTTAATTAAACGAAGCTATATCCATTCAAGCAACGTACTAATTTTCCACTGTAAACCCAGCTCCGGTTAGTCGCTTAGTTAGTCTGCTAACTGCTTACTTTTGTGACATTGGATATTGCAACGAGGCTCTTTGTTACAAGGCGCGTACACCTACGCAGCATGCGGTCTGCGTTGGTCGACCACACTGTTTATCCGTCTATCGTATCCGTCAAAGGAAAGTTTTCATCATCGTCCGATCGCCTACAAAAATCTACAGATCTCTTTTGTAATCACTTTGAATAACTAATTAATCCGAATGAGTAATAGAACTGTATTCGAAACCGTTTCCAAAGTACATAATCCTTTATCGATTTACTCATTGCTAATTCATTGTCGTTGGGATTGAATTAATTAAAGTGAAATCTAATCATGTACTAATTTTCGATGTCTTTTTGAAACCATTTTGATACCAAATTTAATTAAAAAAAAAAAGTAATACTTACAAAACACGTTGTTGCTGCTCCCTTTGAATCTGCTCATTCCTCCTCAACACTCCAAGAATAATCTGCCTCTCCTGATCAGTTAATTTAGCAGCTTCTTGATGTGCAGCAGCCACCACAGCATGAGAACAAGCCGGATCGAGGCAACACTTATTCATACTTGATTATACAATGATTACAGTATTAACGAACGCAAAACAAAGCCGTTCGATCAATTCGCTTATATGGAACGACATCCATTTGAAATAGAAATACGATAAAGGTATTATTTTAGGTGTGACAAGCCGACCTAAATTTCAATTTGGTCCGTCGGTGGTTGAAAAAGCATTGTTTTCGCTCGTCAATTGACTTGAGGGGTAAAATCTTGCACGTTATCGGAGGTTTCTATCATGGTAGGTGGCACTTCCTGACTTCCTGACTTGTTGGTGAAGTTTCGCTTCGATTAGATCGCATCTGAAACTGCATAGAAACCCGGGGCTATTGTTTATGGTTACTACTATTATAGATTTGTTTTGTATTAGTTGGAGTATGAAACTATTAATTTATAACTGTTTCTAAATGAAAATCTGGGTGATTTAGAACTGAAAAGTATAATTGTAAGATATAAAGGTGATTTTTTTGATTATAAAAGTAGATTTTAAGTTTCTAAAAGTAATAGTTTTGAATGTGAGAGTAGATGAAGATTTACAAAAAAAGCAAAGATAGATTGAAGATAGTCAAAAAAGAAAAATTTCTTTTCTGAAAAGTTTCTAAAATGACTCCTTTAAGAAATTCTTAATGATGTTACATTATACAGGGTGTCCTGGAAAATGTGGGAAATCTCTCGGATTCTGATAGAACATTAAAAAATATGGTTACAAGTTCCCATAAGTTCTTTTCCTAGCGGCCCTCCCCTCGGAGATATGGCCTCTTAAAAGAAGCCACTGGAAAACATTTTTCTTAAATAAATTTCAAAGTACTTAATTTAATTTAATGAAAATTTAATGTGATAAACAGTAGTAAGGACCTCTTAAAAAAATGACCTTAAAACATAATTAGTCTCTTTAGTTTACCAGGGGCGTACTAGGTTGCACATTTTAATGCTTACATTTTTAACGCCCTGTATGGTAAGGAGTTAAAAAAAATAAATTTAGATACCTTGAATATTTAACTAAAGAAAAGGTACTCTTATTCAGTGTCGATAAAATGATCCGTTTTCGAGAAAAAAAATGTAAAAGAAACCATCAAGATTAAAAAATTATTAATATTTCGTAGGTACCATAGTAACGTTTGTAAAAATAGAGCTAAATTTGTTGTCTGCAACATCAGTATTAAAAAAGCGCTGTTTTTACAAACGTTACTATGGTAACGTTACTACTAATGCGAAATATTAATAAATTTTTAATCTTGATGGTTTCTTTTATAATTTTTTTCTCGAAAACGGTTCATTTTATCGACACTGAATAAGAGTACCTTTTCTTTAGCTAAATATTCAAGGTATCTAAATTTATTTTTTTAACACCTTACCATACAGGGCGTTAAAAATGTAAGCATTAAAATGCACAACCTAGTACGCCCCTGGTAAACTAAAGAGACTAATTATGTTTTAAGGTCATCTTTTTAAGAGGTCCTTACTACTGTTTATCATATTAAATTTTCATTAAATTAAATTAAGTACTTTGAAATTTATTCAAGAAAAATGTTTTCCAGTGGCTTCTTTTAGGACGCCGTATCTCCGAGGGGAGGGCCGCTAGGAAAAAAAATTATGGGAACTTGTAATCATATTTTTTAATGTTCTATTAGAATCCAAGAGATTTCCCACATTTTCCAGGACACCCTGTATACATTCTTAGATGAATTTGTTGGAATTACGAAGTTGCTTAAAATGTTTGTCGAATTAAATTATAGCTTTACGTTTCCTTTCTTAAAATGATAGATGTTGCAGACATAAATTTACTTGGAAAAGTATTTATATAAAATTTCTTTAATCCAGTTTTTTAAAATGATAAAATAAGTGACTTTAATTAAAAATGTAAATGCGCCAGGAAAACAGATTAGTTTGAAAAATAATTATTAAAGTTGGGTTATGGTAAACTTTTAGATTGGTTAACTTAAATTACTTGTAGCCATTTAAATTCGATCGAAAGGTGGGCTTTTGGTCCATTTATAACGACGGTATCTTATGATTTTCTTTACGAATATTAATTTCTTTTTGAGTTTTACTATTAAACAGAAAATAGTTCATGGGATTAATACAAAAGTTCATTAATTATCGGTTGTGTTATAGACAAAAATTATAGCCAAGTACCTTATGAATTAGATAATGCAAAACGTAAGATTTATTTGGCTTAATGAGATTTTAAACTTAATTAAAGTTTAATGTGTTTAATTAAAAGTGTTTAATGTTTAAGAAAAATTGGATTGATTATTCTAATATAATCTCGAATCTTTGGTAAATAGAAAAAAAAACTAATAGCTTTATCGTTTATGAAGAAAATACATAAATTTTGAAAATTTGTTTTTAAACAGTGAAAAGTTTAATAGTTGAAAACATCTTTGTATGAATTTTTTACAAAAATTCCCACTTACTAATTGCAGAATCATAAGAAATATTATGAACTTCTTCAGCGCAAAAATTCAACTGTTGCGCATTGAGATAAAATGAGATTAAAACGTTGTAAAGATAACAAGAAGCCGGTTATTAGGTAACTCTAGGTTGATTATTGAATTTGTAATAAAATCACTATTGCATTTTGAGCCAATGATGAAAAATTTTTATTCAATGGATTATAAGATTAAAATTCATAAAATCCCTTTAAAAAACTGCAAAAATATTAATAAAAAGAAATAATTAAAGAAACTGCACTGGTATTCGAACTTACATTAGATCTTTTGTTTTTCGGGCAGTTGTTCTACCAATTAAACTACAGTAGAATTCCTTTTAACCGACCTCGGATGAACCGGCCTATTTCAAAAACTGAAAATAAAACGTCTGAGAGAAATCCCTATTATTGGCCGAATTTTGATTCAAAAAGCATTATTAATTCACAGTAAAATTGAGAATGCACCTAGCATTCTCTGCTAGGTTGGGATGGCTTGACTAATGGAAAAAGCGTCACGGGATTCATTTCGCTTACATAAGTGGTGAGAAAATTTCAGCAAATGAATCAGCTGCTGGTGAATTTATAATTAGATTTATGGAAATGATCAATGGTGATGACTTACTTCCTGAACAAGTGTATAACATGGACGAAATCTCCATGATCATGCTCAATTTTAAGATGTTGCCAAATAAAACATTTGTATCAAGTCTCGAGACATCATCCACGCCAGGTTTCGAGAAAAACAAAGAACGGATAATCATAGGTGTTTGCTCTAATGCAGCTGGAACTCATAAAATCTCTTTGTGATAGGAAAATCAGCTAACCCACGGGCATTCAAGAATTTTAATATCTCATCACCTCTTGTATACTACAGGTGTCAAAAATTACCATGGATGAACTCTAGTTTGTTCGAAGATCGGTTTAAATCCGAATTCGTCTCTAAAGTGAAGGTACATTTGAAAAATAAAAAATTACCAATGAAAGCAATTCTTCTTACCAACGCTCCAACTCATCCTCACATGCCTGGTGTGGATGGCATAAAAATAATTTTAATGCCTCCAAATGTTACTGGCTTATAGTACAATCCATAGACCAAGGAGTGATAGAGAATTTAAAAAGGCAGTACCGATGTGAGTTTCTTCCTGAAACTTTGCTTAGATGCGAAGATGAATACTTGCCTTTCTTGGAAAAAGTGAAGAAGATAAATGTCCTCTGTTACTATTGTGAAATCATGGAGAAAAATTTGGCTTGATATAGAAAACCTGACGCAAAACAATGATTTGGAGAATGAAGAAATCAAAACTCAAAATATTTTACACGATTTGCAATCGTTACTTGGTGAAAATCAAGTTTAGTTTGAGGAGGTGGAGAAGCGGATAACAAAAAGTGGCGAAAAATTCGAAAATGATTTTTTTACGGACGAAGAAATAATAGATATCGTAAGTAAAGATGATTGCGAATACAATGATGATGGTAACAATGCAGTTTTGGAGGAATGTCGAGTTTCGCGAAACTTCGGATTAACCGATCAAACAGTCAACCGGCTATGGCATATCTATGGTCTCGGTCCCAACTAGACTGGATAAGAGGGATTCTACTGTACTGTGTGGATAATACACAAATATTAATATAATGAAATATTTGAAAATTTTTAATGCATGAATATTAATAGAATGAAATAATTAAACAAAGGTTTTTACCACTAATGCGTTAGAGAAGAAAAAATGTCTCATTATTGCACTGGGATATGTTTCATTATTGCACTGGGATATGTCTCATTACTGCATAATTAACTATGGTAATGACATCAAATGGTTACTCCATTAAAAAATTCAACATTTTATTTACAGATTAGGATAATCCGACATTAACATCTACAAATCTAACAAGTAATCAGCCAGATAACAGTTCGGTCATAACCATTTGTATAGCAACATGATTTCAGTCAGCAGTATCTAAAATGTGGTGTGCCAAAAAAATCTTATGAATAAGAATAACAGATTTTGTTATTGAATGTTAAGTAACGTAAAATACTAAAGAGAAACAGCATTAAATCGATTTTTCTCAAAACTGCTTTTTTGAATTATGACGCCCTTGTCGCACATCAGCGATATATTTCGTTCACAGCGTCATCAGGCACGCCGTCAATGTACAGAAGAGAGACAAGGTTATCTCAAGTAGTCATTCTAAACTTCGAAGATAAAGTAAATAAATAAAAAATAAAGGGTGAAAGCGGGTTGAACTAAACAAATTTAAAAAGCGAAAAGGCTCGTATTATCTAGTAAAATTAAACGTAGTCAAAGTAAATATTGAAGACTTGTTAGAATAAAAGGGAAAAGCTTAAGGTATTAGATATAATTAATTTTACGTTGACTTTAAATACATTTTGGTTGAATGAAGATTAAGATGACACTAAAAGCGAAACATATGTTGCACTTAATTCATATAATAAAAATTTCTCATCGTTGGCTGAAAATTCAATAATTTTATTACAATATTAAGTATGTGGGAATATTTTGACTGCAATGATTTGTAATGGCTAAGAGTTTCTCCCATATGATGATGCTGTGAGTCACAATCACATAATATCAAGTTTAAAAATGTACATTACATTAATGATACTATGACAAGTACCTGAAAATTTCTGGAAAATATTCATAATATGTGTAGAGAACAAATTCAACAAGTCAATTAACAAAATTAATTTTTAAAGATTGAACATTGAAAGTTTAAAAGGAATTTTCATATAATTTCTTTACATTTTTTTGTAAACTTTTTACAATAAATTTTGTCTCTTTTTCTTAATTTAGTATTTTCAAATTAGTTTTAGTATTTTAAATTTTAAAAAAATGTTCTTTGACCTTGGTCACAGTATTGGATTATAAATTAAGAATTTAAATGAGGAGCTGGTGAACAAAAGCGGTCTTATCTCAGAAAAAAAATTTTTCAGGAGCGTCAAAAAACTGTAACGGCTTTATAAAAAAAAAACAATTCTTTTTTGGTTTTGCTTAGTCCAATATTATTTTTTAAGACTTTTAGGTAGTTTTCATTGAAACTATGAGGTAGGATGTATAAAAATAGACATTTACAGTCCGAAACCAACAAAATATAAAATCCATCATATTGTGGACAGATCCGCTTTAATTCGCCAGTTCCTCAAATATAAGCAGACATTTGATATTTCAATCAAATATTAAAATTTATTTTTAAATAATTAAAAAAAAATAAATATGTGGAAGATATGAATTTAATATAAAAATATTTCAAAGAGTAAAATAAATGATGTTCGATATACATAGTTTAAAGATAGTTTTTTAGCAGCACAGTCGACCAAATAATCTCAACTCAATTTAATCAACATTGGATTTTAATAAAGTTAGTTTTAGGGGAAAAACCCTCTTCATTTTATGTTTCCCCTAACGAGATGTTCATTTCAACGTGTGTTTAAATTAGTGCGATTTTGTGTACTTAGTATTCTGCTTGTAGATTAAAAAATTAGAGAGTTTTTGATCACAAAATCTGTACTCTCAATTTTAGAATTCGTGGATGTAGCAATCAATATTAAAAAATTACTTGTCTATTTAAATCATGGTCTTTGAAGTTAATTTTAAATTAATTAATGACACATGAGACATATTTCGACAGATGGAGTATAAATTACTAGCTGCAATATTTTCAAATTTAATGCTTTTTCTATAGATAAAAAACTTAAAAAGTTATTACTTTACATTTTTCTTATAATGATCTACACTGTTAAAAAACATCTTTATAAAAACATCATAATTATGAATTGTGAAGTTTTTAAGGTAATTGTAAGTCTTTTAATTTGTATTAATATTTTAATGTTTTTTTAAATTTTACTGGCAAGAGTTTATTTGTCATTATTAGTAATTTCACCGTAGAAGAAACAGTAAAATCGTGAAATATTATCAGTGATTATTTATTTACTTTCTTTCATTGATTTATAACCCACCAAACCTATCGTATGTAGCTGGAGTGTATTATGAATTGAGGGTTTGAATTCCAAAACCCAATCTGAGGAAAACTAACTAACTAATTAACTAAAGCTAATGTTGTCACAAACATATGTTATGATTATATTCTTCAATTAAACATAAGAGAACAGGGAGCATACTAAAATTGTTAAAAACAAAACTGTTTTTGACTAAAGGCTTTCGTTTAATCTATTCAAAACTAATTATGCATAAAACGGACTTTCAAGCTAAACGAAATGAAAGCAAATTATGTAATTTGTAAAGATGTTAAGATTAATGTTTTCCTTTTTCGTTAATACACTTACAATTTTCGAGGGTTCCTGATAATAGAATTGAATTGACTTTTAGTTATTTCAAATTGTTTACAATTTTGTGTGAAAATAGCTTCACTTTTAAGATTTTAAAATTATTCATTTTCTAATTTTAATTTTAATTGTAAAATATCTAACGGCTGAATGAAAATTAATTTACCATACATTTTCTAATAACTATTGCCATATTTTCTATCTATTATTAAGAATTCAATCTTTAATTTTGTCCAGATTATCGATTAGTTTGTATTCAAGTTAGTGAAATTTTACTGTACTTATATTATTCTGTCTATAGCTTCAAACACCTTTTGAATCGTCTAAATATTCCATAATTTTTCATAATGAGACCATTAAACTATTCCATCATTCCTTTTAAAAACCACTGTTTATTTATTTTTTCATTAAACTATCTTTCATTTTTATGTATTTTATAACCATTAAAAAAATCAACTCGAATTATAACATCAACCCTTCAAAAGACAACTTTTAACTGTACTACCTCTTTTTGTGATATAGAATATAGATTAATGTTTGAAATCTGAAATACAAAGTTACAAAAATCAGTATAACTTTAAGATTAAAAATAAAAAATATTCGTAAAGAAAATATAAGTCAACCACGTTTCAAAAACTTTTAATTACCACAGAGATACTTATTTAAAGTTAAATTAGTTTTTATTAAAGTAAATAACTTTTATTATTTATGATGGAGATTATACTTCAACACAAATTGTTAAATTTTAATTAAAATAATTGTAAAATTAATTAAGTTTACTAATTTCCATATTCAAAATTCGATAAAATAATCACTTTGGTTCTAATTTCCATCAAAAAAATTAAAAAAATTCCCAAAGTTAAAATTTCTAACCTTAACTGTCAAATTTATTTTTTAAAAAATCTTCCTGATCTTATTTGTGAAAATAAAGAAAAGATTTTTTAGAAAATGATAGTTTAAAATCTATATTTTTCGACAAAATAATCGCTTTGGTTCTAATTTCCATCAAAAAAATTAAAAAAATTCCCAAAGTTAAAATCTCTAATCTAAACTGTCAAATTTATTTTTTAAAAAATCTTCCTGATCTTATTTATGAGAATAAAGAAAAGATTTTTTAGAAAATGATAGTTTAAAATCTATATTTTTCCATAAAATAATCGCTTTGGTTCTAATTTCCATCAAAAAAATTAAAAAAATTCCCAAAGTTAAAATTTCTAATCTAAACTGTCAAATTTATTTTTTAAAAAATCATACAGATCTTATTTATGAAAATAAAGAAAAGATTTTTTAGAAAATGATAGTTTAAAATCTAAAATTTTCGATAAAATAATCGCTTTGGTTCTAATTTCCATCAAAAAAATTAAAAAAATTCCTAAATTTAAAATTTCTAATCTAAACTGTCAAATTTATTTTTTAAAAATTTTTTCAGATCTTATTTTTGAAAATAAAGAAAAGATTTTTTAGAAAATGATAGTTTAAAATCTATATTTTTCGATAAAATAATCGCTTTGATTCTAATATCCATCAAAAAAATTAAAAAAATTCCCAAAGTTAACATTTCTAATCTAAACTGTCAAATTTATTTTTTAAAAATTTTTTCAGATCTTATTTTTGAAAATAAAGAAAAGATTTTTTAGAAAATGATAGATTAAAATCTATATTTCTCGATAAAATAATCGCTTTGATTCTAATTTCCATCAAAAAAATTAAAAAAATTCCCAAAGTTAAAATTTCTAATCTAAACTGTCAAATTTATTTTTTAAAAATTTTTTCAGATCTTATTTGTGAAAATAAAGAAAAGATTTTTTAGAAAATGATAGTTTAAAATCTATAATTTTCGATAAAATAATCGCTTTGGTTCTAATTTCCATCAAAAAAATTAAAAAAATTCCCAAAGTTAAAATTTCTAACCTTAACTGTCAAATTTATTTTTTAAAAATTTTTTCAGATCTTATTTATGAGAATAAAGAAAAGATTTTTTAGAAAATGATAGTTTAAAATCTATAATTTTCGATAAAATAATCGCTTTGGTTCTAATTTCCAACAAAAAAATTAAAAATTTTTTTAAAGATAACTAAAATTTTTAGTATAACCTAACTATAAGATTTGATAATATCCAAAAAATTGTCTAAAAACTTGTAATATAATAACGTTGTAATTTGTAAAAGTCAAATTTTAAATGTAATCTAAATAAAATTCTTCTTTTAATACATACCCTAACTTTTAGAATGTTTAAAAGTTTCAATTAAGGACTTTAAGTTACATTTTCTCTTTTGAGGGAAAAACTAAAAGTCTTAGAAAGTTGATTTTTGGTAAAAATAAAGATTAAGTTTTAATCTAAATCCTTATAAATCTAAATTTAATTTAAATTCAATGTAATTCCTAGATAGTCAAGTAATTAAAAATACACAATATTAAAATTCTAATATAACATACATTTTATGACGAATTTCTCCCAAAAGTGCAAGAAATCACCCCCACACCCCCCAAAAAACTCCTCCATTCATAAGTAAACTTATTAATAATTTTTTTCGTCCATCATTTCTTTGAAAAAAAACCCGACACGTGTTGATTCAGGTTAGAAAACCGTCGCGACGCGTCCCAACCTTTCGCCAAGCACCGAAGCAACTAACAACCCTTCTCTTCCGTCTCGTTTTCGCCCTTCTTCGGCGCATCCATTTCCATGGCGACACGAACCGGCCGCTTTTCGCCCCCAGAGGAAAGCTCTGACGTCAACGCATTGTCCGCACAACAGGTGTTTTTCTCCCACTCTGTCGCATTTTCCCTCTTGCTAGAAAATTGCTGAAAAATAAGGGGGATGTAAAAAGGAGTTGGTTGTTTTTTCTAGCGAACTTTTAACCCCTGTTTAGGATAATAAAAGAGGAAATTTAAAGGTTGATTTTAATATATATAGGGTGTTTGGAAATATGTATAATTAAATACCATAAATACTTTAATCAAAAATATGATGAGTTTTAAATAAAAAAAATCATCATTTTTTTTTGATGAAGGTATATGTAGTATTGTAAACAACATTTTCAGACAGCTGTATTATAATAATAATAAAACTAGTTTAATTTTATTTTTAGTATTTTTCTAAAAAAAATTTATTGTTTTTGGTTGAAATGATCAACATTTTGATACCTTTGGTGGAAGCTTTACGAATTTAGTAAGTTTTTGGTGAAATTAAAAAAAAAATTGGTAAATTTTTGGTGGAATTTTTACAAATTTTGTAAGTTTTTTGGTGGAATTTTTAAAAAAATCATTATTTTTGGTAGAATTATTAAAAATTTTAGTAACTGGTGGAATTTTTATGAATCTACTAAGTTTTTTATGGAATTTTCAAGGTTTTAGTTAATTTTTAATGAAATTGTTTCTAATTTGATTGATTTTTGGTGGAATTTTAAAAGAATTTGGACATTTTGGTGGAATTTTTAAAAAATTTTGTAAGTTTTTTGGTAGAATTGTTAAAAATGTTGACAATTTCGGTGTAATTTTTAGGATTTTTGTAAGTTTTTGGTGGAATAAAAAAAAATCAGTAAGTTTTGGGTGTAGTTGTTAAATATTTTAATAGCTTTGGTGGAATTTTTGCGAATTTTATTCATTTCTGGTGGAATTTTAAAAAAAATTCAGTATTTTTGGTAAAATTCTTATGAATTTAGTAAGTTTTTGGTGGAATTTTAAAAGAATTCAGTATGTTTTTGGTGGAATTATCAAAAATTTTGATAACATTGGTGGAATTTTTGCGAATTTTATTCATTTCTGGTGGAATAAAAAAAAATCAGTGTTTTTGGTAAAATTCTTATGAATTTAGTAAGTTTTTGGTGGAATTTTTGCAAATTGTATTAATTTTTGGTGGAAGTTTTAAAAAATTCTGTATATTTTTGGTGGAATTATCAAAAATTTTAATAACATTGGTGGAATTTTTGTGAATTTTATTCATTTTTGATGGAATTTTTTAAAAATTCAGTGTTTTTTTATAGAGTTTTTACGAATTTAGTAAGTTTTTAGTGAAATTTTTCCAATTCTATTAATTTTTGGTGGAATTTTTATAAAATCCAGTATGTTTTTGATGGAATTGTTAAAAAAGTTGATAACTTTGGTGGAATTTTTATTAACTTTAATCATTTTTGGTGGAATTGTTAAAAATATTGGTAATTTTAGTAGAATTTTTATGAGTTTGGTAAGTTTTTGGTGGTATTTTTTAAAAATCAGTAAGTTTTTGGTGGAATTATTCAACATTTTTGTAGCTTTGGTGGAAAATTGAAAAAAATTAGTACGTTTTTGGTGGAATTGTTAAAAATGTTGGTAACTTTGGTGGAATTTTTACGAATATAGTAAGTTTTTCGTGGAATTTTTACCAATTTTATTGATTTTTGGTGGAATTTTTAAAAAATTCAGTTTTTAGTAGAATTGTCTCCAAATTTAATAATTTTTTGTGAAATTATATTCAATTTAACTAACTTTTGTGGAATTTTTATTATTACTTTTTTATTTTTGTGAAATTTTTAAGAATCTAATCAATTCTTGACGAAATTAATCTTAATTTTAGTATATTTTTTAAAAACTCAGCAAGGTTTTAGTGGAATTAAAAAAAAAATTGGTAAATTTTTGGTGGAATTTTTACAAATTTTGTAAGTTTTTTGGTGGAATTTTTAAAAAAATCATTATTTTTGGTAGAATTATTAAAAATTTTAGTAACTGGTGGAATTTTTATGAATCTACTAAGTTTTTTATGGAATTTTCAAGGTTTTAGTTAATTTTTAATGAAATTGTTTCTAATTTGATTGATTTTTGGTGGAATTTTAAAAGAATTCGGACATTTTGGTGGAATTTTTAAAAAATTTTGTAAGTTTTTGGTAGAATTGTTAAAAATGTTGACAATTTCGGTGTAATTTTTAGGCTTTTTCTAAAGTTTTTGGTGGAATAAAAAAAAATCAGTAAGTTTTGGGTGTAATTGTTAAATATTTTAATAGCTTTGGTGGAATTTTTGCGAATTTTATTCATTTCTAGTGGAATTAAAAAAAATTTAGTGTTTTTGGTAAAATTCTCATGAATTTAGTAAGTTTTTGGTGGAATTTTAAAAAAATTCAGTATGTTTTTGGTGGAATTATCAAAAATTTTAATTGCTTTGGTGGAATTATAAGAAATTTATAAAGAATTTGGACGAATTTAATGAAATTAAGACGAATTTTTAACAAATTTGATCAATTTTCAACTAATTTGATCGAAGTCTGACGAATTTCTATTGAATTTTATAAAATTATGAGGAATTTTTAACGAACTTGGACGAATTTAATGAAATTAAGACGAATTTTTAAAAATTTTTATGAATTTTCAACTAATTTGATTGAAATCTGACGAATTTTTAATGAATTTTATAAAATTATAAGAAATTTTTAAAGAATTTGGATGAATTTAATGAAATTAAGACGAATTTTTAACAAATTTTATCAATTTTCAACTAATTTGATTGAAATCTAACGAACTTTTAATGAATTTTATAAAATTATTACAAATTTTCAACAAATCTCAATTTTTGACAAATTTTGTCGAATTTGAGATAATTTTGACGAATTTTAGCGAATTTTGACGAATTTTTAACGAATTTATATAAAATCGAGACGAATTTTTTATAAATTTTGTTGATGTTGAATGAATTTGATCGAATACTCACGAATTTTTAACAAATCTTTCCAATTTTGGACGAATTTTGATGAATTTTTAGCGAATTTTAAAGAATTTTTACGAATTTTGACAAATTTTGATGAATTTTTAACGAATTTATTTAAATTCCGATGAATTTTTAACAAATTTGATTGAATTTTACTGAAATTAAATTAACACGAATTTTTAACCAATTTTGTTGATTTTGAACAAATTTTCTCGAATTTTTAGCGAATTTGATCAAATTTTGATGAATTTTTAATAAATTTATTTGAATTTTATAAAATTATGAGGAATTTTTAACAAATCTTCTCAATTTTCTAAGAATTTTGATGAATTTATAACGAATTTTGACGAATTTTAGCGAATTTTGACGAATTTTTAACGAATTTATTTAAATCGAGACGAATTTTTAACGAATTTATTTAAATCGAGACGAATTTTTTACTAATTTTGTTGATTTTGAATGAATTTGATCGAATACTCACGAATTTTGAATAAATCTTCCCAAGTTTGGACGAATTTTGATGAATTTATAACGAATTTTGTCGAATTTTAGCAAATTTTGACGAATTTTAGCGAATTTTGACGAACTTTTAACGAATTTAGTAAGTTTTTAGTGAAATATTTCCAATTCTATCAATTTTTGGTGGAATTTTTATAAAATCCAGTATGTTTTTGATGGAATTGTTAAAAAACTTGATAACTTTGGTGGAATTTTTATTAATTTTAATCATTTTTGGTGGAATTGTTAAAAATATTGGTAATTTTAGTAGAATTTTTATGAGTTTGGTAAGTTTTTGGTGGTATTTTTTAAAAATCAGTAAGTTTTTGGTGGAATTATTCAACATTTTTGTAGCTTTGGTGGAAAATTGAAAAAAATTAGTACGTTTTTGGTGGAATTGTTAAAAATGTTGGTAACTTTGGTGGAATTTTTACTAATATAGTAAGTTTTTTTAATTTTTACCAATTTTATTGATTTTTGGTGGAATTTTTAAAAAATTCAGTTTTTAGTAGAATTGTCTCCAAATTTAATAATTCTTTGTGAAATTATATTCAATTTAACTAACTTTTGTGGAATTTTTATTATTACTTTTTTATTTTTGGGAAATTTTTAAGAATCTAATCAATTCTTGACGAAATTAATCTTAATTTTAGTATATTTTTTAAAAACTCAGCAAGGTTTTGGTGGAATTGTTAAAAATTTTGATAGCTTTAGTGGAATTTTTACAAATTTTATAAGTTTTTGGTGGAATTATTAAAAATTTTAGTAACGTAAAATTGAATTTTTACAAATTTACTTAAATTTTTGGTGATATTTTCAAGAATTTAATTAGTTTTTAGTGAAATTTATTCGAATTTTTGCCCTGCATAAATTAAATATTTGATAATTATTAATAATAATAATAATAAAATGTGTTTATATTTTAATTTATTATAATCAACAATTCTAAGTACAATTTTTTTTTTTAGTATATAACTTACACGATAATTATGTACATATAAATGCTGACTAAACGTTAAAAAAAAATAATAATAATAAATGGAATGTTTGTAAATCGAAAAATGCACATCGATAAATTCTATAGATACGTACACGGAATAAAAATATACAAAAAAACTTATGCTTAACCGTGGCAAACCTTACATTTATTTTAATAGTACCGCGACATGCTGCGTTTAGGTAGAAAATTTCGTTTAGATGCCTATAAATTATTGTAATAGTAATTAATAATAATTAATAATAATTCATATACATTTTTTTCTTTTTTAATAAGATGCCTTTCACAATTGCGCTTTCCACGTTTATACGTTTATTTTTTGACTTTAGCTACCACGCGAATCAAAATTAATACCTTATTAGTACCTTGGAATGGACCGTTCTTTCAATTAGATGTTTTTTTTTTATTAAATTCACTTATTCTTAGATTAATAATACTTTTTTTTTAATGTTTTGGTTGTATAAATACGTGACGTTTCAAATAATATGAAATATTTATGTTTGTATAAATAGAAATATTAATATTAATACCGGATAAACTCGATTTTAGACTGAATTAATTCTTTCTGGTTTAAAATTGGTAAAAAAAACGATGATCGTTGTCTGGCTTTTTGTATACAAGTTGAGTCAATTTTTTTTAATGTTAAGAAATAGTTTTAAAAAAATCAATGAGTTTTTTTTAGCCAAAGAAAAATTTTTAGAAAATTATAAAGTTTTGGGATGAGTTTAAGATTTTTTAAGTTGGATTACTAAATTCCATTACTTAATTATTATTAAGTCAAATTAATTTTTTCCTAATTTGAATTAATTTATTCTAACATCTGTCCCAAACTGCTCGTACTAATCGATTTATTCAAAAAAGATGAGTTTTAGAAACTCCAGAAAAAAATTTTATAAGAAAAGTAGGTATAAACATTCTTAAAAATCGTGTGTCAGCTATGAACAAGAATAAGAACTATAAACTTGTTACTTTGAAATTTCTTTTAAAAATGAGGATTCATTTTGGGTCGAATTTTCTGAATAATTTTTTTTTTTAGGTAACATTTTGTGATGTTTTTATTTAATGATTTTCGATTAAAATCGTTTTTAAATTTCAAACTTTAGACCAATGCTATTTCAATAATCGCTTAATATTCGTTTCCTTTAATTTTCAACAATTAGAAATTATGGTGTTAATTTTCAAATATTACAAGTTTTATTGTACAGGGTTCAAATAACATTGGTGATGGTGATTTTACTAATAAAGTGCTTAAAATAATGTTGATAAAAACGAATTAAAAAATTGGTAAAATCTCGGTTATGCAACTAAAGTCAGTCTGTATTTTTTCTACAGGTGTCCCAGAACTCAATTGCCAAACACTAAAACCCACCCCAATCATACATTTTAGAACTGATTTCTTGCCGACTCAACACAAAAGTCCTTATTTGACATTGCTTCTAAAGAGAACTAAAAGATAACTTCTAGAGCCTTCATGAAGATGACGTATCTGAACAATTATTAATTTTTTTTTTTTGAAATATTTTAATAAAGCCTTCAGCTATCACAATAAAATTTGGGGCGTTTGTGATCTTAAAAATACTTCATCGTTTGCTGACAAAACAATTTTTTTATTGCCATCGTAAAGGTGTTAATCCTTTTAGTGCCGGGCGAGATCGAAACGCCTATGCTAAGATAACCAGCCGAATTTGTCACGATTTTACTAACATATGCTTTGGAAAACGGCTCATTAAAACCAAACAAAAAACAATATTTGCGCAATTCACAAAACAGAGTACTTAATGGACAAAAGAGATATAAATATACATTATTTTGAAGTTGAGTTCTCACAATGCGCATAGTGCCATATATCGGCGTAGTGTGATATATCGGCGCTGACACTTCTTGCTAGCGCAATAAAGGCCGATATAGCGGCTTCTGGCACTCTAAGGGTAAGAAATAAGGGTAAATGCCACCAAGGTAAGATATAGTAGGGATTGAATTTGTAATTATGGTAAGTTATTGAAAATATGGGAGAATTGAGGGAAAATATGGATTAGTTATAGCAGTGGTCGAGAAGATGAAGAGATGTAAAGACGATCGGAGAGAAAAAAAGACGAGAAAAGATGCGTGTGTGTACTGATCATTTTGTTAAATTAGTGAATTAATAATCTTTTATCATACACTTAAGTTATTATTTTGTTTCTTGGTTTTGTTGAAAATAAAGGTTAAAAAATAAGTGCTCGGACCTTAAATTACCTAGATATGTAAAAAAATCTAGAATATTTTAGATGTCACCTTTTAAACATTGTTCAATTAAGCTTTCTGTTCAAACATGTCATTTTCAAGAGACTTTTGTTATTCTAAGAAGTAATTTCGTGTTTTACGTTAAATCGGTATGAAATCAGCTCTAGAATGGGTGCTTAATGTTTGAGTTTTGGGATATTTGTATATAAAATTTTTACAGAAAGGTCGAAATTAGGGAGCCTTTTTTGTCGAAGGGGTGAAACTTAGCGAATTTACCCTACCATTAGGTCCTCCGCACACGGATCGACTGATTTGCAATTCGAGTTTCAAATCAGTTGCTGATGCAACCATTTGGCGACTTTGCCCGTGTACAAAAATGGATATCCACACATGGATCGACAAAAGTGAGACCAACTTGCAATCAGTATCCAATTGGTTGCATGCAACTGATTTTCTCTGTCACAAAATAGTTTCAGTTTCATGGTTGCATGTTATACAAATATGTTTTAATATTTTTCTTTTCGGTATGGATCAGGAAACTAACAAAGTTTTTTAAAAAAGTAGAGAAAAATGAACTACTTTGTATATAGCTCTTATATCTCTATTTTTTGTTACTTGTTTAGCACATATATTAATACTATAACATATATTGTTGGGCAAAAACTCAATTGTAAAAGAAACTAATAATAAATTACAGCCACAAAAATGTAGTATTTGAGTAATAACAAATAAGAAAAAACTATAAAACTTAAATTGCCATAGTATAAGTTTGTTTTAAATTTCAGGTAAGTATTTTTGGGCAGTGAATTTTATTATTATAAAGAATAATATTAAGGATCTGTAAATCAACACCATGCGTATCATTACTGATGGTAATTTCAAAATGGTCATTTTTTGAGTTGTGACACTATTCTCGCCAGGGTGCGATACATTTTATAATTATCATATTTTGACATGTTGCATTTGGCATACGTATGACTCACAATCAGTTACAATAAATTAAGCCTTGATTTCATAATCAAACTAAAGTTCGTATTACATGTTAATGTCCACTTTAGTGTGTTTTCATAAGTACAGGTTAGAACTGCTACTTGACATATGAGCAAAATTGTCTTCATATGAAAAAATATGTATTTCACTTGTAAGTGGACAATATCAACTGTTGCTTTCTGGTTGCAATCTCGTTGTACTCATAACTGACTTGAAACTTGGGTTACCTATCAGTCGATCCGTGTGTGGAGGGTCTTAGCTCACAACCTGAAATGTCAAATCGATTTTATTCAAAAACGATGATTAATTATACAGGGTAGAGCAAAGCAACTTGCTAATTTGGAAATTTAATTAAAACTAGATTAATGCAAATATGTACCTAATTCTTTGAACAACATTTCAATTTTATGCTTCCATATCAATCAAAAACTGATTCTGAGCAATCAGCAAGAATAACTCAAATTCTTAATATGGTAAAACTTTGTTTTGTGTTTGTAGTAACGTTCTCTTGATAAATATGCACTTACTGTTTGATTGCCTGTTTGTTTTGAAGGTGATTTCTTCATGAACAGTTAAAATTTGTTTTTATTTATAAGTTGTGATACAAGAACTAAAACAGAAGGTGCATTCATGAGATTTTTTTGCTCAAGAAAATGTATATGAAGTTATTCTTGTTTGAAGAAATTCTCTTAACACCCTGATTTTGTTAAATACCAACATTCATGAACTTATCACCAATAATATGTTGGAAAATGTTGAACGAAATATTGAGTTCGATTAATGTAGTGCATTGAGTTTTTGAAAATATTAGCTTTGTTCGTTAGGGCTGCACTGCTTGCACTTAGCAGTTCAAGGCATTATTAAATTTTTGTTACATATGCGTCCGTTGAATCACATTTCATACTTGAACTAAAGTGCACCAAATTACACTGAATTACAGTTATTCTCCTTTAAATGTTGCACGAAACTGCACCTTTGCATCGTAGTGTAACTTACAATTAGTGCAGTGCAAATTTATTTAAGCTATTGTCTCTGAATTTATCGCCAACATACCTTTCAATATGTTGAACGAAATTTTAAGTTCGATTAATGTAATGCATTGAAATTATTAAAAATAATGCAATTTATCTCTCTGATTATATCATCTTTAAAATTGTAAAGACAAAATATAAAGACAAAAAGTTTTTGCTATCCATAACTTTAACTTACAATTAGATGTAAAGGATTTTATCTCTTTTTTTTTTAATTTTATTGAAAGCATTTCTATGATGTGTAATCTTTGTAAAATTACAAAAACACTTAAAAATTGTAAAAAATATAGAAACACGACCTTTTATTTTTCGACTAGAAATATAGAAATGATTTACTTTTTATAAAACGTAGAGTACTATTTAAAAAAATTAAATGAACACCTACATTACTACATTTTTTTAATTGAATTTCTAAATAAGCAAATGCAAAATATCTCCTATAAAAGTTATTTTATTCAATTTTTGAATTGAGTTCAGTTTTGTTAAGTTGGTTTAACAAATTTTATTATAAAGCTTTAAGTTCCTTCAAACATTTAAAAATTAAACCATCATTTTCATTAATAATTTCAAAGTAACATTCAATCTTCACACATTTCCTTATTATTCATCTCTGGTATTCCATTATTAAAGAAAATTCATACCCACTTTTGTTAAAAAATTATTTAATTTGAGTTGCCTGGTTTCAATATCTCCTAAATAAAATTTTTTATCTTTGTTTACTTTTGTAACGAGAGTTGGTTTATAAGTTGGTTCAATGGTGAGTATTTTTGTTTAAATTGAATTCATGCCATGCCATAAAGTTACGTTTGGGGTGTTTTTAATAGCATAGAGAAAAAAGACAACAATGAGTTGTCTGGTTTCAATATTCCCTAAATATTGAAACTATTCTATAAAATACTTAATGATTTCTATTAAAAAACGCGCGAATCCCTTCAAAATTCAAATCAAACAGACTGCTTTTAGATTCAAATCCCACTAAATCCATTTTGTAACTGGATTTATTTTCACAAATAGTAGTACCTTATTTCACAAATAGATGCGTAGTTACAAAAACTGTACAATAGATTTAAGGAAGTTTTTAGGAAAAACCCAACCGTCATGAATATCCAGCCAAAAGAAATTCCTACCGGAGTGAAACCAAAAGAAATTGAGAGATGTAAATAACTTGTTAAACAAACATTATGGAAAGAATTGGAGAGAGGTAGAAAATTTAGCTTATTAAATATGTTGGAAAAATTTCAGAACAATAATATACCTGGCGATTCCCAAGAAGAGGGGACGAAGAGCCCAGTTTATGTAAATCAACCGAAAATATACCTGATGTTAGAATTTAAGAGTTTTTTAAGTACAGTTTTTAAATAACATATCTTTCAAAAAATAAAATTTCCTGTTATTAGCTACAAAGAGATTTAATTCACTTTCAATTCATGCCTAATCCATTTTGTTCAGATTCAAATAAGTCTTAATCCATAGTTTGGTAACAAACGCAACCATCATTTTTAAATCCATTTTGTGATTTTTATATCTGTTTCAAAAGACATGGTTAGAGAATTTTTAAAACTTCAGTAAGTCTTCTAATAACAAATAAATTACGTTTGAATTAATAACACCAAAATCATCTCAAAATACTTTTTTGTCGTTTTCTCAAAATAAAATTTGGACTTGAGATTTAAAACCGAACAACTCATTTCTCAAATTCAATTTTTAAATTCCGTTTTTAGATTTTAAATTTAAAAAACTAATTCAGTCTAAAATTGAGTTTTATCATCCATAAAAAAATTCACTCTTAACACAACGATCGGTTAATTTCTATTCCCTCATGATATATACTTTCAAATCCAATAGATTAAACTTTGAGACACCATTTTCAACAAAGATAATTATAAGTTTTGGCTACAAAAATACTTTTATCTGTTTCGAATCTATTATTAGATTACTACATAGTGCACAAGTTACTAAATAGTAGGGTTTTATATTTTCACATTTACGCATCTAATGAGCCATATTTATTTATACATTATTTCTTTTATATGAATTTATATGCAAACGTTGTATATTAATAAAAAAGTATTCCGAATATATTATAAAAAGGAATTGTTGCGTAATCACATTTTGGTTATAGTATGAAGCCTTTTCTATAAAAGTTAAATACAAAAAAATTATTTTTTATATTTAAAAAAAATCAAAATATAGCCGCAAATATTTAATAAGTGTAATAAGTGTAATATTATCAGGTAACGGGGTTATTAATTAAAAATTAATATATTATACAAAAAATTTTAAAATGCTGGAAATATTTAATTATTATTTAATTATTGAATTATTTAATATTTATTTTGAGAATAAGATAGAGATAAAAGAGCTGTCATTTTTTCAACCTTCCAATTCCCATTAAAATCACATAATTCGTAATCTTAATCATTTTAAATTGCAAAAAAAAGAACAAATATTTTTTATATTATCCAAAAAGATATAAATATATAAAAAGTATATTTATATATTTTACCTGAAACGCATAAATTATATGTTTAAATGTTCTCGCGTTAAAGCTAACTTTTCAAATTCGCCCTCGAGAACTAACCTCTTTTGAATTTCAGCTGATAATTTAACCCTTAATTCTTCAATAGCCGTTTGATGCATATGGTGGTGTTGCGCGATTAACTCATTTTGTTTCTCAATTAATCGTTCCAACACTTCGACTTTCTGCACTAAATCAATGTATTGTTTATGAGAGATAGTCTCGGAACTAATATTATTTAATTCCGATAATTTAACTTCCGATTTTTTATCGATGTGTTGGTAAATATTAACGTTATGATTTAAATTATTTGTTAAATTTGAATCGGTGTGGGTTTCATTCGTCGATTTCGCCGGAATTAATCTCGGATTTGTTGGTTTTATTAAATGATCCGTTTCTAATGGAGATTTTATTCTTTTAGTACTCAACGCCGGCATTGATTTCGACATATCGATGGGGGTTGTTTCTTTTTCGGGTGTTGTTTTAATATCCTCCATTTCCGAATGATTACTTTCTTTAATTTCAGGTCCGGGGGAAGTCGATGATCTTTTAGCTTGGTTTATTTTCATTTCTTCCAACCAAGGCGCTTTGTGTTTTTCCCATTCCCTAACTTGGGGTTTAATTTCATGTACTTCTTGAGTCCCAACATCCGATTCAGATGAGGTTTCAAATACATCTTTGTTATCTTCGTCTTTATTTGCATTCGTTGGTGGACGTCTCGTCGGTGGTTTCGCCCTTCCAGCTCTTACATCTTTTAAAAGTGAATTCCTTTCAACTTGATCAAACGCATTTTGATTTTCATCCTCACGTTTTTTACCTTTATTAACTTCATATTTATTCTTACTAACACCTCCTCCATCGACAACATCTTTCTTATCAATTCCTTCTAAAACTTTCCTTAAACCATGAAAAATACTCCCACTTCCCGAACTTGGACTTTTTTTAATTGGAACGGTTGGTTTTTTAGCCGGAATCGGAGGGTTTTTATTAACGCTTACATTACTCGATCTTGATTCAATCGATGATCTTTGAGAGGGTGGTTTTGTTACATCTATCGGCGGCCAAGGTTTTAATATAGGTGAACCTTCTTCGCGTTTTTCTTCTAATGAAGGAAGAATCACCACGAAATTATCCGGAAAGACACCAACTCGACCATTTAATTCGCCTTTCCACCAACCTGGGTCTACACCGTCTTTTGAGATCAAGGTGATTAAATCCCCTTCTTTTAGATTTAATTCGTCTTCGTTTTGAGCTTTGTAGGTGTATTTTACTTCGCATATCGTTTTAACTGAAATTAAAAAATAAACATCTCAATCATGCTAATTATTTTATTTTAATTATTTTAATAAAATTTTTATTTATTTCAATAAAATGTTTATTCGAAATTGTAAAAAAGATTTAAATGAAAATCATATCTTTATAGTTTTATTTTTATCAACTTCTCAGTTGTTTGGATTAACAGGAACTTATTTAATTATAGGACTTCTGGTGGGACTCTAAGGTAAATAAACACGCTCTTTGTCGAACATGCGAATTCAGCGAGGTTGTTAAACACTCTTGTGTGATCTCTAAATGTCCTCAAACAGATCGCATTGTGTGATAAATGGGCGAGCATGCAGGTGGAAACACAATTCTAAGCTGTGTTCTAGCCTTTGGCAAATCCCAAAGCTGGTTGAAGCCGACAGAGAGTGAAATGGAAGGTTTGTGCAAATAGCACAATCGGGTTTAAGGGTTGTATGGGATTTCGTATTGCTTCGAAGGTCTTATATGAAGGGTAGATGTGAATTTACAATTTGAAAAATGATTATCTAGTTTCTGAGTTAAATGATTATAATAATTTGGCGAAAATATTTTCTGTGTGTTTATAAGTTTTGAGGCTTTTTGTTTTGTCAAAAAAAATCATGGAAAATAATTATAATGTACTTTTATCAATCGTCGCATTAAAATTAGACTATTTTACGTTCATTTTTTCTTAAAACTGGGTTTTTAACATCAATCTATGCTATGTTGTAAGCTCTTTTTGAAGATTTATACCAAATTAATCTACGTCTATTCGTATCGTTTATTATCGAAGTAATATAAAATCTCCATTATTCTTGTTCATCTTCGCAATGACTAAGATAGGAAATGGGATTTGAAAACTATGCCTTTATGACTCCCAAACGCTGAGTATATAACAAGTTATAATTACAATAAGTGATTTCTAAGAATTCTTCGAAAAAATCATGAAAATACTTTCACATAAAGATGTACGTTACGATCGATGTACAGGATAGTTTTAAGTAATTCATTAATGACTTCAAAGAATCTTGATAATTAAAGACTTTAAAAATTTGAACGAACACAGACACATTATCCATTTTGGACAGAGGTGGAAATGGAATCCAAAAATCCTTAATAATTTTGATAGGTGGTAAGATTTTTCGTAATTTTTCAAATAATCTTCATAAATACCTAAATATAAAAAGATGTTTCTCTTAAATACATTTGGAAAGAATCTTGATATCCTGACTTTATGGTACTTTTAGATTTTTTTTAAGTTTAATTTTATACAGGTGTTCCGTTTTGATCGTCTTTACTGGTATATTCTCTGACTGAATACAAGCAAAAAAGTCGTAACGAATATACCTCCGAAAGTGCTTGGTTCTTGAGATATTCAAGGTTTGAATTGCATAAGTTGAACTATTATTAACATTACTAGTGTAGAATATTTACTACTTTTGTCATATTTACCACGGACCTTTGAAGGGTGTAATTTCACGAAGGGTATCGTTGTTTTTGTTGCCAAAATGTACTTTCAACGTTTTGATATTTAATTAGAATAGCCGAGAAATGAACCATCGAGAAATTCGGAAATTCAAGACAAAACGGGGGTTTCGTTTGAAGCTTATATCGGACGATTCGGGGAAACCCCGATTCGCAAAGAAAAGTAAGTCGGTCGCTTTTCGGGCGAACATAGCGTTTCAAAACGGGCATATTTAGACGTTTAGCCGAGAAACGAACCGTCGAAAAAATTTTCCAAATAGTTTTTTCGAAAAACGAATACAACAACGTGTTCGTTTTATTCAATTTTAATGATTTAGAACAATCTTTTCAATAAGCAAATTGGATTTTATCCGCTTTCGTTGAAAAATTTGTTATGCGAAAAACGGTGAATAGAAATCGTGTCCGCGCTAACTTCCCGAAATCGAACTCGGGAAAAGACGTTCGAAAAGGCGTTATTTAACTGATTTAGGCCTAGAAATGGCATCAAATTTATGAATTAAGTTGTATTTTAACGTTTTGTTTGTCGACGTGAATGGCACCTATCGTTCCGAAGTCGGAAAGAACGGTTAGTTTGACGTTTAGAAACGTCAAAAATTCTTTATCGGTAATTCCGAGCCGTGATTGGTCAATTTTTGTTAGTTCGGTGCAAACTGAGGGCAAAAAAAGACGGCGCTGCTGGTTTACTACTTTATTATATGTGCCGCATTACAGTGTTACATTTAAAGTAAATTATTAAGTAGTTGCCACGGTTTCGACTAATTTTTTGTAGCTGGCCAGTGTAACCTAATAATGACAATTTAACGAAACCATCGTAACGTGTTAATAATTTAACTTAAATGATTCTTATCGATTATGTTAATAATAGGTAAATTTGGGGAATTAAACTTTCAACATCTCCAAAACGAATCACTTTTAAGTCCGTGCTCATTAGGACTTTTCTGCTTATTTTTAGCCAAGGAATATGTCAATAACCGATCGGATAATCAAAACGGAATACCCTGTATAAAATATGATATAATTTTTTATGTAATAGTGGGGCTTTTTATGGGGTTGCCTTCGGAATAACTTTTGGGATTGTTCCACGGATAGGATTATGCTATATCACGATGTGAAAAACAGTGTTACAGTACTTGAATAAATCAGTTAATTACAAGATGAATAAATCTCTCTGTGCCAATAATTAAGACAGTCAAGTTTGAGGTGCTCGTACCCGAAAGTTTTCGTCGAAAAAAAATCTGGGTAAAGACTGTCATGATAGGTGATCACTTTTGTATAACATAGCCAAAACTCAAAGGCGTATGTCAGGCGACTTAAGATATATCGTGAGTTAAATGAAAAAGAACCGATTTTTTGACCGGTTCGCGGAGAACATAAACTTTGGGAATGAAAATGAACATATTCGTAGGAACTGAGATAGTTAGCATTTTCAACTACAACCTAGCGGCAACTTAGTTAAGATACGACCAGCAGCGGTTCTCGAGATTGACTATTTCTGAGACTGAATTTTTATTTAAACGAAAATAGATAGAATTTTTGAAAAAAATACCATATTATAGTGCACAGATGGGGTTGCATCGTACAAAAGGTCTTATTATTATTTTTTTTTTTTTTCGGCGGTTTTTGAGGACAAAAATCCTAAAGTTCGCGTTCTTCACAGATCACCTAAAAAACCAGTCTTTTTTTCATTTAACTTGCGATACTCTACTCTTAACCTTCAAATTACTCTTTGAGAGCATTGACAATTCAACCAGTTTGCTATATTACTCTTGACCAAGTTTACAAATGGTTAGACTTGGTCGGTGCACTTCGGGTAATAATCTTTATGACGGTATTTCGCGACAATGGAGTGATCACCTGACCGTTCAAACTAGATCTGAAACATTCAGTCGCGAAAAAAGCTTTATGTTACACAGAAATGATCACCAATAATGACACTCTTTATCTCGATTTTTTTCAACGAAAACTTTCGGAGTATGGACACTCAAAACTTGACTTTTGGCACGGATAGTAGTTAGTGGTTTGTAGATATCCATTACTTTGTATTAAATGCAAAAACTAAATTTTCATTTACTATAAAATTCAAAGAAGTGGACATAATATAGTGGATTAAGATTCAAACGTTAAGGCTGTAATCGTAACCGTATCAGTATCTCTAATATTTTAAAGAAGTTCAACTAGACTCCTTTCGGCTAAAGATGTCTCACGCGTCATTAATTAATTATGTTATCTTAGATTACTATTTTCAGTTTTCGTCTCTGTCTGATATGTATGTATGTACAATTAAATAAAGAAAAAATGATTTAACATATGTCGAGAAAACGACGAAAACTAATAACAAATGAGGCAGCTTTCGCCGAAAGGACATTATTTTGTTCCAATAGAAGAATTTAGGCGATGTCTGGAAATTACGACAAATTTTATGGTTATTACAGCTAATGTTACGGTTAAGTTTGACATCCTAAACCCATCAATAGGATTGTCTGGTTATAAAGCTGGCGAAATATAAATATAATAACGACTATATCTATCAGGGAAATCGGTTTTCTTGGTTATAACATTTTTCCTCCGTTGACATTGAACTTCGTTAAGAAAATCTAATGTGAAATTTAGTATTAACTTGATATTATTTTTTTAATAGCATGTAACTTTAAATTTACAAACATTAAATAACCAATAACCATAAAATTAACATACGTTGTAGATTGATCTACATTGATAAATAGTCCTTTGATTTACCAATTAATTAGGTTAGTTAATTTCTTGTTCTTCACGATGCTTAATATACAGTAAAGAATTCATACTTTTGAGATCCTAACGCGGAATGATCTTTACTCCGATAAAGTAGGAAAGCTACGTTGTTTTATTACGTTAACATGGAATATTGTACATAAAAGACTTGAAGTTTGACTGAAGACATATATTTATAAGCTCTCGACTACCCGGGTTTCCATCAATATGATCGTCTTTTAGGTCAGTCGCGTCATCTGCGAAGAAGAATTTCCGGAACCAAGTTGAAAAACGTAATTGGCATTGAAAAGAATAGCAAAAGACTAGTTTGAAAAATATAAAACAGTATGTTCGTTCATAAATCCGCCATTAGCATTGGAAAAAATTAACACATTGCAAAATTTAAAGAAATTGACATATGATAATGAAGAATGTAAAAACGTAATTACCCAAAATGTAGAAAATGACTTCGATTAATATACCTAACTTATCTCCCCTATGACAGACAATAAAACCCCCGTTTTATTATTATTATCTAAATGAAGAATGGAAATATTCATACGAAAAAAAAAAAAAAAAAAATGGAATATTGTTTTTATTTGAAATATTTTGAGGTTTTATTAACTTGACAGGAACATGAGTCAGGAACACAAAAACACATTTCTTAACAAAACAAAAAAAAAATTCTAAATCTTCAATCCATCATTTGACAAAAATAGCTTTATTTTGTGATACCCATGAAAAAAAAAGTTATCGTGCAATTCCCATTCATGTAATTATAATAAATCTTGCTATTTCTTATCTTTCTAACAGTATCACAATGAATAACGTTTATATTTTAAAATTAAATCGTAAAGAAGAAGGGAGAACAACTTCGCAATACTCTTTATATTATGCCAACGTTCATAAACTAACTATTATAATTTAGATTAATTCCCAGAATATAAAGAGAGTGGAGGAAAGGTCTACTACACTCGAATAGAAATTTATTAGCCTTTTATAAGATCGATAATGTTATATGCAGCTTCAGCCAAGGATAGTGCCTTGAAGTACGGAAGATATAAGAACATATTGACGTTAATTGAAAGAAGAGCAGCAATAAGTATAACTTTGGCGTATAGAATAATGTTGACGGAGGTAATAGGAATTCTAGCCAAACATCCTCCGATTTGTTGGCGAGGGAATGCAGAAGAAACTAAAAGACAAAAAGAATTGCTTCGAATTTGATGTTGAACGGAGAGAAAAGAGAGATGGTGATGATTTAATTCTAAATTTCGTGTCATACACTCTTCAAAGCAATTCTAACACAATAGCAAAAGTTATTAGAGCTTTTGCAAATATGCAGCCCCCTTTAATTAAATATGCAGAACACTGCTACTGCTCAAGTGACAGATAATATGCACTACCTTGTATATTTTATCTTTGGAATAAATAACAGTAAATATTAGTACTACTAAATTTAATCTTTTTCTCTTTTATAGGATTAAATTCTATTAGTCTATCGCACTCTTTTACGTTTTGACTTCTATTTTTTTTTTTTTTTTGTTTCTTGTAATAATATTACCTAAGTTTTTTGTAATGTTAATGTAATTTTAATATTAAATATATTAAACTTCTAACAGTTATACTGTTGTTAATACATCACTTAACACATTATTTATTTCATTGAATTATTTAAAAAATATTTTGTTAATAAGTTTCAATAACTCTTTCAAAGTCAAAGTGATACAATTCGAAATAATTTTAAACGGTGAATTAAAAATACACTAAATGTTAATTAATTAACTACTAAGAATTAAAATCTAATGAATACTCCTACACATTTAAATTTAATTACATCACACCGTTTAACCGTATTTAAAATGTCATTAGTGGCCAGTAAATATGTCTAAACTATAAAAGGCGCCAAGAAAAAAAATATTACATTTTAATTAACTGGTAAAACATTGAATTTTATTAATTTTTTATTTGACGTTTTAGTTTTAGCAATGATAATTATTAACAAACAAACAAAAAGAAAATTTCATGACTTTTTTCTTTTAAAAAAACTACTGGTGAGAAGCTAGCCATAGATTTACTATAGATCTACCAATTTAACGTTAATAAGACTAACGTAAACGATAACACATTCGTTTTTCTATTCATTAATTAGTCGCTTAAAGGCATCACAGTACTGAATGTATAAATATTCAAAGATGGACATCGAAAGTTGGAAATATTATTTCACAAAGTTAATTTTCATCCCTTAAACGAATAGAATCCGTAAAATCCAGGTGACAACCTTTTCAATTAAGCCTTATAAAAAAATCCCAAAGTCAGCTCTGTCCCTACGTATAGCGGAGTACTTTCAAAAGTCGAGAAATTTTAAAATTGGACATCGAAATATGGAAATTTTGCTTCACAGGATTAATCTTCATCCCTCAAGCGACTAGAATCCGAAAAATCCAGATGACAACCTTTTAGTTGACAAGTAAACCTTGTAGTTAACTGGATTGAAACTTCTGTGCCACGGTAATTTATTTAATAATACTTCGTTGTAATATAATATAAAAGGGTACATCTGTTCAAGAATAAGTAGGCAATCTCTCGGAATCTGAATACCTGAGTCAAAATATCATTATGTGTTCCTACAAAGTTTTTCTATACGACGCATCTTTATGGAAATATTCGCCCTCAAAAGGGACAGTCTGAAAGCCATTTTTTGCTTATAAAGTGTTTTGTTTGTAAACATATTTTTATAAAATTTTGTGTTGCTATTCTGAATGTAGACGGTTAAACTGGTAAATGAATATTGATGATATGTAAGAAAGAAAGCATAGGAGGTAAGCTACCCTTATGGGTTTATACCGAAAATTTTTAATACCTCTGGAATATCTGGCTTCTAGCTTTTTTCAGTGTTTTAAGTTCCTTTAAGTAAAGAAGGTGCTCTTATTAAATTTCAATAAAATGAACCGTTTTGAAAAAAAAAATGAAAATTAACCCTGTGAATTAATATTTCCGAATTTCGATGTCCAACTTGAAAATTTTTCGAGTTTTGGAAATGCCTCGCTATACGTACGATGAGAGCTAACTTTAACACCCGTATGCATAGTCAATCGCCGGAGATTCTCCGGAGACTCGCCGGCGAACGGTCGAAGTACAATTTGTGATGCATAGTCGATCTCCCAGCGTTCTCCGCTTTGGCAAATCGCCGGTGATTTGTGATGTATTGGCACCATACATCCAATTCAAATCCCTATCCATTTTATATATACAATATTAATCTGACATAAATTGTGATTTTATTGATGTTTTTGACATCGACCGATCTCTGGCAAATCTCCGGCGCGTCGCCTGAAAAAACAGCAGAACGCACGTGAATGATTCCATGGCAAGTGACTTATGTATATGTATATAATATACAGGATGTCCGGAAATAACGTTCGTATACTGAAAGGGATAATTCTACAGCTAAAAATATGAAGAAAAGTTCATATGAACATGTGTCTGGAAATGCTTCCCAAAGGAGCTACAGCTCTTTGAAGTTGATACACACGGTGTGTTTCTTTTAAATTATTTCACTTATCTTACAGAGTAGGATGTTGAATTTTGGAACATCCCCTATTATTTACATAAGGAATATGATGATGGTAATCAAAATAATCTACGATGAACAGGCTTCGGTACCGAGGCTGAGGAGCTCATTTAAAGTTCCATATTTTTTTTGGTCGATAATTTTTTGAAAATCTGATTTCAAAATTGGAATGTTTAGACAAAAATACAAAAAAAAAGTTACTAACATACGATGTCCTACCATGCACCCATTTCGAGAAATTCAACGATTATGCAGTAGTGACATAACATTTTATGTTCAAAAAATCTCTAAATATCGTAGTAGGTTCGCGCCATATTATTTGACAATTAGTATGTGTCACTCCTTAATAAAAAATAATAATAAATACTTAATTTTATAAACAAAAAACGGGTACAGTTTCTGTGTTTTTGCTTAAATAAATCTTTTCCTGTTTAGTTATGAACTTGTTTTTGTTTATAAAATTAGGTTTTTATCACTATTTCTTATTAAGGAATGACACATACTAATTGTCAAATAATATGGCGCAAACCTACTACGATCTTTAGAGATTTTCTGAACATAAAATCTTGTGCACTACTGCATAATCGTTGAATTTCTCGAAATGGGTGCATGGTAGGACATCGTATGTTAGTAACTTTTTTTTGTATTTTTGTCTAAACATTCCAATTTTGAGATCAGATTTACAAAAAATTAACAACCAAAAAAAATATGGGACTTTAAATGCGCTCCTCAGCCTCGGTACCAAAACCTGTTCATCATAGATCATTTTGGTTACCATCACCATATTTCTTATGTAAGTAATAGGGGATGTTCCAAAATTCAACATCCTACTCTTTAGGATAAGTGAAATAATTTAAAAAAACCACACCGTGAGTGTCAACTTCAAAGAGCTGTAGATTCTTTGGGAAGTATTTCTGGACACATGTTTATATGAACTTTTCTTCATAATTTTTGCTGTAGAATTACCCCCTTCAGTATACGAACGTTATTTCCGGACACCCTGTATATACTGTTTTTTAAGTGTTGCGTATAATTGCTTCTAATTCTTCTTTAATATGAAATAAACTCTTCAGGTCGCATATGTTTTTCATTTGACATTCATTTCGCGAAGTTCCCGCCTTAAAAGACAGTTTAGTTTTCTACAACTAGTTACTAATTAAAAACAGACTAAAATCCTACTAGATGTATATAGCTATACATACGGCTGTAATTATTTAATTAGTAAGAATTAAAATCCATTCAATACACCTACACATTTAAATTTAATTACATCACACCGTTTAAGCATCTTTAAAATGTCATTAGTAGTCAGTAAATTATGTCTAAACTATAAAAGGCGCCAAAGACAAAAAATACCACTTTTAATTACCTACTAAAACGCAAAATATTATTTTTAACATTTACATTTTAATTTCACTAATGATAATTACCAACAAACAAATAACAAGAAAGTTTCATAATTTTTTTTTCTTATAAAAAAACCGTGTTTATTGACTTATTGAATTTCCCAGAGAAATGATCCAATTTAAAACCACAAGGGATTTTTTATCATCACTTTAAATACTATCAATCATAACATTTATTAAAATTTTAAAATTATAATCATAAAAAAGATTTACTAATAGTAGATAATTTAAACGTCAAGTTGACATTTTAAACGTCAAATTCATAATTCAAACGTCAAGTTAATGTTTTAAAACGTCAATTTAACATTTTAGACGTTAAATTCAAACGTCAAGTTGACATTTTAAACGACAAATTCATAATTACAACGTTAAGTTAATATTTTAAAACGTCAAACTGACATTTCAAACGTCAAATTCATAATTCAAATGTCAAGTTGATATTTTAAAACGTCAAATTGATATTTTAAACATTAAATTCAAACGTCCAGTTGAAATTTTAACCATTAAATTCATAATTCAAACGTCAAGTTGACATTTCAAACGTCAAATTTATAATTCAAACGTCTAGTTGACATTTTAAACGTCAAGTTGACATTTTAAACGTCAAATTCATAATTCAAACGTCAAGTTGTTATTTTAAAACGTCAAATTCATAATTCAAACGTCAAGTTGATATCTTAAAGCACCAAGTTGACATTTTAAACGTCAAATTAACACTTTAAACATCAAATTCATAATTTAAACGTTAAGTTGATATTTTAAAACGTCATGTTGACATTTTAAACGTTAAATTCAAACGTCAACTTGACGTTTTAAACGTCAAATTTATAATTCAAACGTCAAGTTGACATTTCAAATGTCAAATTCATAATTCAAACGTCAAGTTGTTATTTTAAAACGTCAAGTTGACATTTCAAACGTCAAATTCATAATTCAAACGTCAAGCTGATATCTTAAAGCGCCAAGTTGACATTTTAAACGTCAAGTTAACACTTTAAACGTCAAATTCATAATTTAAACGTTAAGTTGATATTTTAAAACGTCATGTTGGCATTTTAAACGTTAAATTCAAACGTCAACTTGACATTTTAAACGTCAAATTTATAATTCAAATGTCAAGTTGACATTTCAAACGTCAAATTCATAATTCAAACGTCAAGTTGATTTCTTAAAGCGCCAAGTTGACATTTTAAACCTCAAGTTAACACTTTAAACGTCAAATTCATAATTTAAACGTTAAGTTGATATTTTAAAACGTCATGTTGACATTTTAAACGTTAAATTCAAACGTCAACTTGACATTTTAAACGTCAAATTTATAATTCAAACGTCAAGTTGACATTTCAAATGTCAAATTCCTAATTCAAACGTTTAGTTGACATTTTAAAACGTCAAGTTGACATTTCAAACGTCAAATTCATAATTCAAACGTCAAGTTGATATCTTAAAGCGCCAAGTTGACATTTTAAACGTCAAGTTAACACTTTAAACGTCAAATTCATAATTTAAACGTTAAGTTGATATTTTAAAACGTCATGTTGACATTTTAAACGTTAAATTCAAACGTCAACTTGACATTTTAAACGTCAAATTTATAATTCAAATGTCAAGTTGATATCTTAAAGCGCCAAGTTGACATTTTAAACGTCAAGTTAACACTTTAAACGTCAAATTCATAATTTAAACGTTAAGTTGATATTTTAAAACGTCATGTTGACATTTTAAACGTTAAATTCAAACGTCAACTTGACATTTTAAACGTCAAATTTATAATTCAAACGTCAACTTGACATTTGAAATGTCAAATTTATAATTCAAACGTCAAATTGTTATTTTAAAACGTCAAGTTGACATTTCAAACGTCAAATTCATAATTCAAACGTCAAGTTGATATCTTAAAGCGCCAAGTTGACATTTTAAACGTCAAGTTAACGCTTTAAACGTCAAATTCATAATTTAAACGTTAAGTTGATATTTTAAAACGTCATGTTGACATTTTAAACGTTAAATTCAAACGTCAACTTGACATTTTAAACGTCAAATTTATAATTCAAACGTCAAGTTGACATTTCAAATGTCAAATTCCTAATTCAAACGTCAAGTTGACATTTTAAAACGTCAAGTTGACATTTCAAACGTCAAATTCATAATTCAAACGTCAAGTTGATATCTTAAAGCGCCAAGTTGACATTTTAAACGTCAAGTTAACACTTTAAACGTCAAATTCAAACGTCAAGTTGACATTTTAATATAATAATTACAAAAAAAGATTTACCAGTAGATAATTTATTCCATGAAGAGTCTCAATGACTCACGTATTTATTATTCATCTTACTTACCGTATTTTTAGCTCACTTACTGCATTTATAAATTTGAAATTATAAATTCTTTTATATTATAAAAGAATAAAATATGATAAAGAATCAAAATATTACTTAAAATGTTGGTCATATATCATTAGATATTACATCATCTAATATTTTAAATATTTTAAACATTTACTAATATTTTTTTTATAAAAAACTATTCTCTTTGTTAAGAAAATGAATGAACAATCCGATCAAACACTATTGATTGTTATCAATAGCCTTCGTATTTTATCTTATCATAAGTAAACATCAATAATCCTTTAAATATACCTTCCAAAAAATAAATAGAGTAAAAAAAATAAATTCACACAAGTTGACTCACCGGGTTTGGGCGGTAATGACGGAGACTTAGATTCATTTTCAACAAATCCCCCGATTTTTTCATGATTTACCGTAGAATTTTTAACCGGGGTGATTTCCTGAACAAAGTTTGAAGGAAAAACACCCTCTTTTCCATTTAAAACACCCCTCCACCAACCTTCCTCTTCCTCGCCTAAAATATCTATTACATCTCCAACTTTTAAGTTTAATTCGTCTTCGTGATCTTGCGTATAACTGAATACAACCCTGCATTGTCTTCCCGATTCCTTTTTATTACGTAAAATAACTGAAGAATCTTTAGACGATACGCAGCTTTTTGGAAACAGACCATTTTTGTTATTTATGGTACCTTTATACCATTCCGGAGACCATTGAATCACGTCTTTAACTACGTCTCCTTTTTTTAAGGTTAACTCATTAGGTAGTTGACCTATATAATCGTTTTCAATAAGCATTTCACCTAAAATCGCGGCATAGATAAATACGATTTAAAAGTTTAAAGTTTTAACTACATAATTAAAAAGTAGGTATTTGTTTCTTACCCATTTTTTTATCTAATTATTAAGCTTTATAAACGATTGAAATAATTAAAGTAAGGTTAGAGTAGTTTAAACGGTACGTTTTCGTACATTATTGGAATGAAAGGTTTTTAAAAAAAAAATGTTTTATCGAAGAAAAACCATTTCACATTAACACCGCGAAGTAAACCTCCAACTACTACGTACACTCATTGCCAACCGTACGCCTTTGTAGCGATAAAAATCCCTAGGTTTGTTGACATTTCTGTTTGACGGGTGACGTAACTCTAATAATAACGGTTTCAAAGAAATGTTTTATAAAATACAACTTGTACCACTTTAGTGGCTTTGTTAATCGATATGAGTCAGTTAAAATCGTTTTAATTTCCTTTATTTTATAATATAAATATAATAATATGGTATTTTTTTTGAGACGTTTATCTATGTTTTAAAAAATAAGGAGGAAAAAATGAGGTTAAATATTCAATATTTACCTTTGTTAAATAAAAAACTTTATTTTGTGATTTAATCCCGATAATATTTAAAATTGGGTTAAATGTAATTTAATTAATAAAGATTTTTTTCTTTGTAATGAAAATATAAATTATTTTAATTAAATTTAAAATGAAAATATAAATTATTTTAATTAAATTTAAAATTCTAAAATGACACTTATCCCGCCATCTATTGGTGTTATGAAATAAAAGGGATAGAAATTTAATTTTAAATAAATTTATTTTAAGTACATTTAATTTTTTAATTTGAATAAATCTAATTTAATAATTAATTCAAATTATACATCAATTTTATTTATTTTCATCTCATAAAAAGTAAAAAAAGTTAAATTTATTTTATTTTCAATAAATAATAAATACACCTTTTCATTAAAAGATGGCGCTTTAAAAGTATAAATTTAAATTATTTTTAAAATTAAATTAAAATTAAATATTTACAAATTTACTTTATAAACATATAAAATGTCCAAATAAAATACGTTTTATTCACACCTACCTTATATTCGCACATTATAGTCGAATCTTGTTTATTATTCTAAACAGAATGAAGGAAATGTGTTAACTGTTTGGATATTTATATTAAATAAAATCTTACAATTACTTACTTACTTTTTAAAATAGTAAAATATCCGGTAAATGTGGTCCGAACCGGCTTTTATAATTAATAACCCAATTAAAAACGATCCAATCCAGAACTTACCTTAATTCGGATTTTAACCATCAAAACCTAACCTAAATAATGATTTATTTTGACTTTTGACAAATAAGACGTGAAGTAACTGCAGTGATCAAAAGAAAAACATAAAAATAAAAATTAAATTTTAGCAATAAAATCATTACATTAGAAATATACTAATTTGTTTATTTAAATTAAATTTATTGTATAAAATAATTATTTACCATTAAATTTTTAATAAATAAATTTAAATTTATTAAATATTTATTTAAAAAAACATATTTGATTTAATTTGACTAATTTAAAGCGCGGTCGTTTTACCATCTTCATGCTAACTGTTTTATCGACATATTTTTAACATAACCCCGTTTCTTCTTTCTATCATATTTATATTTATTTGCTAAAAATAAGTTATGATGAGGTATTGTATTTACTTAAACTGGTAAAGTAACATTCAGTTAACCGTTTTTTTGAAATTTAATGGTAATTTATTACAGGGTGGTTAATTTAAATCGATCAAATCTCAGTTCTCGGTAAGTAAATAAAAATTTCACGATCTTTTCCCTTTTAAAATAATATTTGCATGCTTTCCTACGTATATGTGAATATTTAAGCAATTCTTAATTATTGTAATTTGGGTTCTATATCGCTCGGATTTGCTCTTATATTAAGCGTCTTACATTAATTGTTGGACATAATCTCAAAATATTAGTAGCTTGTAAATGAAGGATTCATAGTTTTTAAAAATTGTGACCGTGAAATTTTAAAACAGGGCTACTCAAATAGTGTATAACGCACGTGTGATGGTTGCTGTCATAGAAAAAATATTATACAGGGTATCTCTGAAATGCTTGTACAACGTAAGATTATAGTTTCCTTGGTCGAAAATAGGTCGATTTAAGTTAACTTATCTATATCTAAAGTTGCTTCGCTTCGCCACTAGAGGGCTTTAAAAATAATATTTTCCGTGCGTTTTTCTCAAATTACTCGAGGAATATGTCTTAGATTTTATTCATTTTTTGACCATCTCTTTATATCAGCTGGCTACAGTTTTCTGTGAAACTAATTCGAATTTCGAAACATACAGGGTGTTTAGAAACACTCTCACCACAAGTTATCCACCTGATATGACAATTAAGTAATGCCATATTGGGTATTCATTTAAATTCGTGCTCAAGCATGCCTTGAATTTTTATTAGACAATGATGACGAGATACCTAGCAATCGAACGCGACAAAGATGCTAGCAGAGCCCATAGGTCACGAATTTAAATGAACACTTTATACAGGTATTCCGTAATGATCTCTATTATTAATTTTCGATGTAGAATCACCTCCTTCAATATTCGCATATCATTACGGAACACCCTGTATAGTACAAATGTGTAAAAACTAGGGCGCACTATTCAGCGGTTCGCGAGAAAAAAAGAGTTAAAGTTTGCGAGCAGTTGAAATTTTGATTTCAATGACAAGACCGTTGAAGTGTCAATCAACTGTTCTGCTTCTTCATTGCTGAAGTGTTGAGGTATTTCAGTTTGAAAAGGATCGTTAACCCACTGCTGCGCTTTGATTTCATCTTTTGGCAGGTAGTCTTCAAAATAACTCTGTACTCTAGACAAGTGCTGAGTCAACATTGTTTTCATTTCTTCTTTCAGAGTAAAATTGTTTTCTTTAAGAAACTGGTTCAAAATTGAAAACATCGAACAATCTCCATTTTTCAAACTTTTTTCCCAAAGCCTAAGTCTCTTCTTGAATGCTTCAACTTTGCTAGTCAATTGAAAAATATCCGTATTGTTCCTCTGCAAAGACTTATTAAAAATGTTCAAACGTTTAAAAATATGTCAGGAACGCCAGTTTAAGGAGAAAACTTTCATCAATAAACATATCAGCGAGAACATTATCGTCTTTACTCAGAAAGATGTGGATTTCTTGCCTCAGTTCAAACACTCTTAGCAGAGAATTGTCCAGAGGTAGCCATCGCGCACTGCTATAGTACAAAAGCGATGAGTGTTGAGCGCCTGTGTCATCACATAGTTTAGAAAAAAAATGGGATTTCCTTGGTCTCGTTTTGATCAAATTTATTACTTGTATCACGGTTTTTATAACTTGAACTGAACTTTGCTGCTGCCAGTGCTTCTCGGTGTTTAATACAGTGTGTTCAAACAGCGTTTAGGGCTTTTGCCCGAATGCGAGATTGCAGCTCTTGGTAGTGGCCTGGCATTGACCGGTCTCCATCAGTACACACCCTAACACAGTCTTCCCAGTTAATATCATTCTCTGCCATAAAACTGTCAACAATATCAAACAATTCTTTACTAAAATTTCTCCTTCAATTTCTTTACAAAGCAACAACTCTTCCATCAACTGTTTTCAGATACCTAACATAGCAAATCAAATGAACGTCTTTGTGGCTGTTAGTAGTCTAATTGAATTCTGAACTTTTTACCTCTTAAACTATTTATAAGTTGGTTGCTAATGTCCTCAGATATATCATCAATCCTTCTGCTTATTGTATTGTTTGACAGAGGAATTTTAAGAAGCTGTTTCCCTGCTTCCTCGCCGATCATTATCTTAGCCATGTCAACGGCAGCTGGTAAAATAAGCTCTTCCGCAATTGTGTGAAGGTTTTTGCATTTTGCAATGTGATATGCTACTTTGTATGAAGCTAAAAGAGTTTTGGAATATTTAGAAAAAAAGAAGCCTTTTGTTTTACTGCCTCAGTTTGGTTTCTTTGAAAAAACTCTCTTGGTTTCTCAATCAAGTTTGGGTAACAGTTTCTAAATGTCGTTTTAGTTTACTAGGCAGCAAAGATTCGACAGATAAAACCTTCATGCAAACAACACATTGTGGGCGCTCTTCATTATTAACTTCAATACAAGAAAAAACATCTAAATACTATCGTCATATTTTCTGTATTTTGGTTTACGGTTTCCCTCAACTGCCTCGGTGGTATCGGCATCGGTCTTTGCAGAAGTTGATGCGGAATCACTACTTTGCTTATTTCCGAGTTTAGTTTTATTTGAAGATAAGGCTCTTTTCATTTTAAAGAACAATTTAATAACCAACAATTAAAAAACTGAACAAAACGACAACTTCACTGCTCACTACTCTTGCCCTCTTGCCCTGCCGCAGTACTTGTGCGGCAGGGCAAGAGGGGGAGTAGTTTAGTAGTGCCAGAGAAGCACGCACAGACTGGTTCGCACTGTACTGTAGTATGTAGTTTGACTCTTTGATAGACAAGAGCTGCGCATAGTTTGGGAACTTCGGACTTAGTAGTTGAAAATCTTTAAAAATCAATAATTTCAAAGGGCGACTTAAAGCGCTGTCGTTTTTCCTAAACCCCCACTTTCTTTCTTACGTTGATCTTGACCATTCTCAAACTACCCTCTCTAACATCTCAGAACGGTGGATTGATTTCGATTTAACCAGAAAGCAATTTCGGCAAATGATAAACTTTCATTTTTCTTTCATGCCGATAATTCTCCCTCTCTCAAATGTACTTAATTGGCGGTCATTTCGATTTATTCTTACTCTAGGCATAATGACAATTTATAGCGAAATTGTGAATTATGGCAAATATACACAACGTATGATTTTCAAACATTAATCACTTGTATTCCTATAAAGTAACCTTGATTCCTAATTTGGTCAAAAAATATTCACTCCTTTCATGTGTTGCAATTTCAATATCACGCAGTACATTAAAATTTAACGTTTAAAAGTTACATCTTTATTGTATATAACTAGAGTTTTAACCTTTAAACGTCAAAAGTGACATTTTAAACAGGAAGACTAATATTTAAACGTCGAAATTGACATTTTGAAAATGGATTTTGACATTTAAACGTCAAAAGTGACATTTTAAACAGAAATTCTAACATTTAAACGTCAAAATTGACATTTTGAAAGAAAATTTTGATTGGTAAACATCAAAATTGACATTTTGAAAATGGATTTTGGCAGTTAAACGTCAAAATTGACATTTTGAAAATGGATTTTGACATTTTAAATAGAAGTTCTAACATTTAAACGTCATAATTGACATTTCGAAGGAGAATTTTGATCTGTCAATGTCAAAAGGGACCCTTTAAAGATGAAAAGTGACGTTTAAATGCCAAAATTGACATTTTGAAAATGGATTTTGATATTTAAGCGCCGAAATTGACATTTTAAAAATGCAGTTTGACAATTAAACGTCAAGAGTGACATTTTAAGCAAAAAGGCTAACATTTAAATGTCAACATTGACCTTTTGAAAGAGGATTTTGATCTGTAAACTTTAAAATTGACATTTTGAAAATGGATTTTGACATTTAAACGTCAAAAGTGACATTTTAAACAGAAATTCTAACATTTAAACGTCAAAATTGACATTTTGAAAGAAAATTTTGATTGGTAAACATCAAAATTGACATTTTGAAAATGGATTTTGGCAGTTAAACGTCAAAATTGACATTTTGAAAATGGATTTTGACATTTTAAATAGAAGTACTAACATTTAAACGTCATAATTGACATTTCGAAGGAGAATTTTGATCTATCAATGTCAAAAGGCACCCTTTAAAGATGAAAAGTGACGTTTAAACGCCAAAATTGATATTTTGAAAATGGATTTTGATATTTAAGCGCCGAAATTGACATTTTAAAAATGCAGTTTGACAATTAAACGTCAAGAGTGACATTTTAAGCAAAAAGGCTAACATTTAAATGTCAACATTGACCTTTTGAAAGAGGATTTTGATCTGTAAACTTTAAAATTGACATTTTGAAAATGGATTTTGACATTTACACGTCAAAAGTGACATTTTAAACAGAAATTCTAACATTTAAACGTCAAAATTGACATTTTGAAAGAAAATTTTGATTGGTAAACATCAAAATTGACATTTTGAAAATGGATTTTGACAGTTAAACGTCAAAATTGACATTTTGAAAATGGATTTTGACATTTTAAATAGAAGTACTAACATTTAAACGTCATAATTGACATTTCGAAGGAGAATCTTGATCTGTCAATGTCAAAAGGGACCCTTTAAAGATAAAAAGTGACGTTTACACGCCAAAATTGACATTTTGAAAATGGATTTTGATATTTAAGCGCCGAAATTGACATTTTAAAAATGCAGTTTGACAATTAAACGTCAAGAGTGACATTTTAAGCAAAAAGGCTAACATTTAAATGTCAACATTGACCTTTTGAAAGAGGATTTTGATCTGTAAACTTTAAAATTGACATTTTGAAAATGGATTTTGACATTTAAACGTCAACATTGACATTTTTAAAGAATATTTTGATCTGTAAATGTCAAAACTGACCCTTTAAAGATGAAAACTGACGTTTTAAACGTCAAAATTGACATTTTGAAAATGTATTTTGACATTTAAACGTCGAAATTGACATTTTAAAAATGGAATTTGACATTTAAACGTCAAAATGACATTTTAAGCAGAAAGGCTAAGATCTAGATGTCAAAATTGACATTTCGACAATGGATTTTGACATTTAAACGTCAAAACCATCATTTTGAAGCTATCATTTATTAAGTTTACTTATAACTTTATTATATTAATTATATAATTTTTTCAATCTTACATAAACTATCATAAAATAATAAGATTACAAATTAAAGATCGTTGTTTGAAATAAATCGATTTCCTTCTGAATGCTTCCCTGTATATTTGTATTTACATTTACCATACATTCCTAAAAAGAAAAAAACATGTTTGTATTTAATAATTTACTAAAAAAATCATAAAGCAAAAAGTTTGTTAAATGTAATGTTTAATTAAAAACATTTAATTTCTTTGATATTATTTCATATATCTATAAATAACTTTTCTAATAACCTTTATGGTCGTTTGGACTTCTAATAGTTTTCGGTAAAGGCGTGTAGTTAGAAATAATGGGGCTCAAATCGCCAACCTGCTCCGATTGGTTCTGTTTCGGTTTAATGATCTTCATAAACTTTCCTCTTCTCGAAGCTTCGATCCTCTCCAAATCATCCACTTTACTCGAATCTAAAAACTTTAATTTTGGAAGGTGATATAAAACGTAATACCTAAAAATATATTTTTTTTATTATTAAAATTAAAATTTATTTAATTAAATAAATTTATTTTATTAAATAAATTTATTTTATTCTAACCTATATCTTTGATAATCCTCTTCATCATTCATAATATCAGAAAGTTGATTTGGACAAGCTTTATTCCCCAAAAGACTTAAGTAGTTTAAAACTGGAAGATTATGTCTTATTTTAATTAACAACCCTTCGATATCAGTTAACTAAAATAAAATAATAAATGAGAAGGTAAAAGTTTTAGCTTATTGTTGGTAAAACTTTCTTATTTAATAAATAATCCTTACTTTATTTTTGTTGAGGGAAAGAGTGTGTAAATATGGCATATAAGGTAAGATTATGTTGTCGTTTAGTTGATTATTATCGAGGATTAGTTCTCGAAGGAGGGGAAATCCCTCCAACCCTCGTAAAGTTACCAATTCGTTGAAACTTAAATCGAGGGTGTATACCTTTGCGCCGTATAATTTTACCAAGGTTTCTGGAATTTTATGGCATTTTTGACCGCTGTAACATAACTTAACAAAAAAATCAAAATTAAAAAAATTAAAATTAAAAAAATTTTAATTTAAAAAAATTTAAAAATTCATCAAAAATTCATTTTTAACCATTTTGATTTGATTTTTTTTCTAAATGAAACTTAAAACATTCTAGTTTTATATAAAAAAGACCGTTTTATTCTAAATGTTGTTAAAAAAATTAAAAAAAATTTCAAACTTGGTGAAAATTTTTGACATTTTTAAACTTAAGGCAAAATTTTAAAAATTCATCAAAAATTCATTTTTAAACATTTTGGTTTGATTTTTTTTCTAAATGAAACTTAAAACATTCTAGTTTTATATAAAAAAGACCGTTTTATTCTAAACGTTGTTAAAAAAATTAAAAAAAATTTCAAACTTGGTGAAAATTTTTGACATTTTTAAACTTAAGACAAAACTTTAAAAATTCATCAAAAATTCATTTTTAACCATTTTGGTTTGATTTTTTTTCTAAATGAAACTTAAAACATTCTAGTTTTATATAAAAAAGACCGTTTTATTCTAAGTGTTGTTAAAAAAATTAAAAAAAATTTCAAACTTGGTGAAAATTTTTTACATTTTTAAACTTAAGGCAAAACTTTAAAAATTCATCAAAAATTCATTTTTAACCATTTTGATTTGATTCTTTTTCTAAATGAAACTTAAAACATTCTAGTTTTATATAAAAAAGACCGTTTTATTCTAAATGTTGTTAAAAAAATTTAAAAAAATTTCAAACTTGGTGAAAATTTTTGACATTTTTAAACTTAAGACAAAACTTTAAAAATTCATCAAAAATTCATCAAAAATTCATTTTTAACCATTTTGGTTTGATTTTTTTCTAAATGAAACTTAAAACATTCTAGTTTTATATAAAAAAGACCGTTTTATTCTAAATGTTGTTAAAAAAATTTAAAAAAAAATTCAAACTTGGTGAAAATTTTTAACATTTTTAAACTTAAGGCAAAACTTTAAAAATTCATCAAAAATTCATCAAAAATTCATTTTTAACCATTTTGGTTTGATTTTTTTTCTAAATGAAACTTAAAACATTCTAGTTTTATATAAAAAAGACCGTTTTATTCTAAATGTTGTTAAAAAAATTAAAAAAAAATCTCAAACTTGGTGAAAATTTTTGACATTTTTAAACTTAAGGCAAAATTTTAAAAATTCATCAAAAATTCATTTTTAACCATTTTGGTTTGATTTTTTTTCTAAATGAAACTTAAAACATTCCAGTTTTATATAAAAAAGACCGTTTTATTCTAAATGTTGTTAAAAAAATTAAAAAAAATTTCAAACTTGGTGAAAATTTTTGACATTTTTAAACTTAAGGCAAAACTTTAAAAATTCATCAAAAATTCATCAAAAATTCATTTTTAACCATTTTGATTTGATTTTTTTTCTAAATGAAACTTAAAACATTCTAGTTTTATATAAAAAAGACCGTTTTATTCTAAATGTTGTTAAAAAAAATAAAAAAAATTTCAAACTTGGTGAAAATTTTTGACATTTTTAAACTTAAGGCAAAACTTTAAAAATTCATCAAAAATTCATCAAAAATTCATTTTTAACCATTTTGATTTGATTTTTTTTCTAAATGAAACTTAAAACATTCTAGTTTTATATAAAAAAGACCGTTTTATTCTAAGTGTTGTTAAAAAAATTAAAAGAAATTCAAACTTGGTGAAAATTTTTGACATTTTTAAACTTAAGGCAAAACTTTAAAAATTCATCAAAAATTCATTTTTAACCATTTTGGTTTGATTCTTTTTCTAAATGAAACTTAAAACATTCTAGTTTTATATAAAAAAGACCGTTTTATTCTAAATGTTGTTAAAAAAATTTAAAAAAATTTCAAACTTGGTGAAAATTTTTGACATTTTTAAACTTAAGGCAAAATTTTAAAAGTTCATCAAAAATTCATTTTTAACCATTTTGATTTCATTTTTTTTCTAAATGAAACTTAAAACATTCTAGTTTTATATAAAAAAGACCGTTTTATTCTAAATGTTGTTAAAAAAATTAAAAAAAAATTTCAAACTTGGTGAAAATTTTTGACATTTTTAAACTTAAGGCAAAATTTTAAAAATTCATCAAAAATTCATTTTTAACCATTTTGGTTTGATTTTTTTTCTAAATGAAACTTAAAACATTCTAGTTTTATATAAAAAAGACCGTTTTATTCTAAATGTTGTCAAAAAAATTAAAAAAAATTTCAAACTTGGTGAAAATTTTTGACATTTTTAAACTTAAGGCAAAACTTTAAAAATTCATCAAAAATTCATTTTTAACCATTTTGATTTGATTTTTTTTCTAAATGAAACTTAAAACATTCTGGTTTTATTTAAAAAAGATTGTTTTGTTCTAAATGTTGTCAAAAAAATTAAAAAAATTCTCAAAGTTGGTAAAAATTTTTATAGGTTAGAAAATTAATCATTTCTTAAAAAATTCATAAAAAATCGATTTTTAATGATTTTGATTTGATTTTTTTTCTAAATGAAATTTAAAACATTCTGGTTTTATTTAAAAAAGATTATTTTATTCTAAATGTTGTCAAAAAAATTAAAAAAATTCTCAAAGTTGGTAAAAATTTTTATAGGTTACAAAATTAATTATTTTTTAAAAAATTCATTAAAAATTGAATTTTAAATATTTTGATCTGATTTTTTTCTGAATGAAACTTAAGACATTCTAGTTTTAATTAAAAAAGGATGTTTTATTCCAAGTGTTGTCAAAAAAATTAAAAAAATTTTCAAAGTTGGTAAAAAATTTTGACGATTTTAACCTAACTTTAAAAAAATCGATCAACTTTAAAAATTCATAAAAAATTCATTTTTAAAGATTTTGATTTGATTTTTTTTTTAAATGAAACAAAACATTCTAGTTTTGATTTAAAAAGACCGTTTTATTCTAAATGTTGTCAAAAAAATTAAAAAAAAATCACAAACTTGACTAAAATTTTTTATAACCTAAAAAAAGATGAAAGAAATGGAAAATTATTTAAGAAATAAAGTTAATGTAACTTAATTTAGATTAAAATTGTTAAAAAAATGACTCAATTTAGTCTAAAATTGTGATATTTCACTTAAAGTTTTTTTAAATCGTAGATTTTTTTCCAAAATTTCACGAAATTTGGTACAAAATTGTGAAATTTTATTTAATTTCATTAAATTGTTTTCGAATTTCATTAAAAAATAATTTAACTTAGCTTGAAATTGTGAAATTTCGACCAAAGTTTTCAAAATTCGTCAAATTTCATCTAAAATTTCACGAAATTCCGCCTAAAATTGTCGAATTTCATTGAAAAATAACTTTATTTGCCTTAAAGTTGTGAAATTTAATCTAAAATCGTTTAATTTCATCTGAAATTTTCTAAAGTTATCAAACTTTATTTAAAATTTCATGAAATTTCATCAAAAATTTTTTCGAATTTAATTAAAATAAAACTCAATTTTAGAAATTGTGAAATCTAAACCAAAATTTTCAAAATTCGTCAAATTTCATCTAAAATTTCGCGAAATTTCGCTTAAATTTGTTGAATTTCATTGAAAAATAACTTAATTTAGCTAAAAATGATGAAATTTTATCTCCAATTTCTAAAAATTTTCGAATTTCGTTTAAAATTGTTTCATTTAAAAAGAACTTTATCTTAAAATTGTACAATTTCATCAAAAATTTTTTTAAATCATCGACTTTTTTCCAAAATTTCACGAAATTTGGTGTAAAATTATCTAAAACTGTTGAATTTCGTTTAATTTCATTTAAACTTTTTCGAATTTAATTGAAAGTTAACTTAATTTAGCTTGAAATTGTAACATTTCGACCAAAATTTTCAAAATTCGTTCAATTTCGTTTAAAATTTCACTAAATTTCGTCTAAAATTGTCGAATTTCATTGAAAAATAACTTTATTTAGATTAAAATTGTGAAATTTCATCTAAGATTTCTTAAAATTGTCAAATTTCTTCTAAAATTTCGCCTAATTTTGTATGAAATTGCCTGAAATGATTGAAGTTCGTCTAATTTCATCTAAAATTTCCTTAATTTATCGAATCTCGTTTGAAATTTCAACAAATTTCGATAAAAGTACTCAAGTTTCATTGAAATATAACTTTATTTAGATTAAAATTGTAAAATTTTATCTAAAATTTGCTAAAATCGTTAAATTTGATGATGAAAATTTTGACCAATTTAGAAAAATCGTAGAGACTTTATTTTTTTTTAATTTTGATTTGATTTTTTTTCTAAATGAAACTTAAAACATTCTAGTTTTAATTAAGAAAGATTGTTTTATTCTAAATGTTGTCAAAAAAATTAAAAAAATTTTCAAAGTTGGTAAAGATTTTTGATACTTTTAACTTAAGAGAAAACTTTAGAAATTCATCAAAAATTCATTTTTAAAGATTTTGATTTGATTTTTTTTCTAAATGAAACTTAAAACATTCTAATTTTAATTAAAAAAAGATGTTTTATTCCAAGTGTTGTCAAAAAAATTAAAAAAAACTTTCAAAGTTGGTAAAAATTTTTGACATTTTTTTCTTATTTAATTTCAGTGTGTTTCAATGTGTTTTTGGAAGGTGTAGCAAAGGATGTAGCTGTCGTCGGATTGCTATTTTGCGATTGCCAAGAGGTATAAAATTATTGTAATTTAACATAGAGGTGATATAAAATTTTTTTTTCTATTTTTTAGTTAGTCGTTGAGGAAACGGCATTCGCTCGGTAAGTCTTTATGCGTGCTTTTATTAGTATTTTATAAGCAAATTGCTACTTTTATGTATTGGAAAATGATACAATGCTATTTAACTACTTTCCATCAATGGTTAACGTTGAAAGAAATGACTAATCATGCATATTTTAGACTATGTTCGACAGTGTTTTATACAAGGTGATTTATAACATACGGATCAGACTAAAAGTATAGGTACTAGGGTTCAAACTGAAAATATTTTCTTAATAACGTTTTGTTAAAAACTTAATAGTTGCGTAGATATTGAATGTTAATTTTTTAAATAAGTTATCGTCTACTTTTGAGAATCGCTGATATTCAGTAGAAAACAATTAAATTGCTTCTGAACGCCATCCTCATGTTCAAAATGCTGTCCTTGCATTTAGAGGTATTGATGCAATGTCGTAATTCGTCGATTCTATTAACATAGGTAGCATATACTCTTTCCTTCATGAATCCCCATAGAAAAAACTCTAATGGGTTAAGATCGGAACTACTTGGTGGCCATGGAATAGGTCCACCCCGACCAATCCATTTTTGCGGAAAAGTATTATTAAGAAAATCTCGTACATTACGACTAAAATATGCAGGACAACCATCGTGCATAAACTATATGTTACGTCGTATAAATAACGGAATGTCCTCTCTAGGAGTTCTGGCAAATTTTCTTCTAAAAATTGTAAATAATAATTTCCATTTAGACCTACTGGTAATTCGAAAGGTCCTATTAAAGTATTGTTCACAATTCCTGCCCATAAATTCACATTGAATCGCTGTTGAAAAGAAACCTGATGAATAACATGTGGATTTTCGTCCGACCACACATGAGTATTGTGAAAATTTAGAACACCATTTCTGGTAAAACAGCATTCATTCGTTACCAGTATACTGTTTGCAAAATCCGCTTCCCTGTTAGTACGATTTAGTAGCCACTCGTAAAATTGCAGCCGCAAGGGATAATCAGCGACAGTAAGTCCTTGCACCTTTTGCAAACGGTAGGGGTATAAACTATTACTTTTCAATCTACGCCAAACAAAGTTCTGGGAAACTTCAAGTTGGTGTGAAGTTTGACGTGTTTAAGACTGATATTTGGATCTGCATCAACAATTTCCAGAACTTCTTCTTCCACATTCACTTCATGTCTGTTTGCGTTTCCAGACCATGTTTACTATAAACTTTTTTGTATAAAATGACTTGGACAATCACCCCCTCTAATATTGCATCTTTTTTAAACACCCTGTATACACCATACTATAAAAACTGAAAAAGTAAAGCGAATAGAAACCCTCCAAACATGTTATTAAAATACCAAGTTATAGACTACTTTAACGGCCTTTGTTTCTTATAACGACGAACAAAATTTGATCAAATTTGCTACACTAATAAAAACTTTATGAGAGAAAGCCAATTTTTTCCCAATATAAAAATTTTATGCGACCAAATAATGTTATTTTTAGCAAAACTTTACGATCCAAAGGGAATTTGTTTAGGATATTATTTATTTAGGAATACGAACTGAAGACATAGAATCATAGAATAAGTCTATATTTAAATATAAATAATTGATAGTTTTAAAGAGTTAGCCTGCAGCTGGCAAAGTAAAGAAACGTGTCGGAGTTCAGCCACTTTTCTTAAAGTGGAAGTAAATCTCGCGGGAAAGTACTTTTAGTAACCGCCGGAAAAGATTCCCGGGCGTTTGTAAAGTTCACACTTTTGTCGAGATGTATTGCGAATTCAAATGCATACCACTCAACTTTATTTACTTACAAGCGTGTTTTCAACTTTTCACTTTATAAAGTTATAGACTTTAATATTTTATAACCTAACAAATTTTTAACCAAGTTTAAAAAATCGTCTAGAGTTTATTTATGAAATTTTTTAAAAATAATTTTGGGAAAATGTAAATAAATATGTCTAGTTTTTATTTAACTAATCCAATTTTTCCTAATTTTTATTAAAAAATTTAAAAAAATGTTCAAAAATGTTCATGTTTTTTTAACCCAAATTAGCACATTTTTAACCAAGATTAAAAAATCCCCTAAAATTTATTTATGAAAATTTTTAAAAATAATTTTGGGAAAATGTAAATTAAAATGTCTAGTTTCTATTTAATTGATCAAATTTTTCCCAATTTGTATTAAAAAATTTTAAAAAAATTTCAAAAACATTCATCTTTTATAACCTAAAAAATTTTTAACAAAGTTTAAAAAATCCCCTAAAATTTATTTATGAAAATTTTTAAAAATAATTTTGGGAAAATGTAAATTAAAATGTTAGTTTCTAATGAAGTAATCAAATTTTTCCTAATTTTTATTAAAAAATTTAAAAAAAATTTCAAAGACATTCATGTTTTATAACCTAAAAAATTTTTAACCAAGTTTAAAAAATCCCCTAAAATTTATTTATGAAAATTTTTAAAAATAATTTTGGGAAAATGTAAATTAAAATGTCTAGTTTTTATTTAATTAATCAAATTTTTCCTAATTTTTATTAAAAAATTTAAAAAAAATTTCAGACATTCATGTTTTATAACCTAAAAAATTTTTAACCAAGTTTAAAAAATCCCCTAAAATTTATTTATGAAAATTTTTTAAAATAATTTTGGGAAAATGTAAACTAAAATGTCTAGTTTCTATTTAACTAATCAAATTTTTCCTCATTTTTATCAAAAAATTTAAAAAATTTTTCAAAGGTGAGTATGTTTATTGACCTAACCTAACTTTTCAAAAATTTAGTACATTTAAAAAAAAATCGTACAGACTTTATTTATAGGAATAAAAACGTGATTCTTGTATTAAATTAAATCCAAAATATTCTATTTTAATCTAGGAAAGACGAATTTTCTCTAATTAGTATCCAAGAAATTAAAGAAATTTTCATAGTTGGTAAAAATTTTTGACCCTTCTAACCTAACTTTAGAAAATCGATCAACTTTAAAAATTCATCAAAAATTCATTTTTAGCCATTTGGATTTGATTCTTTTTCTAAATGAAACTTAAAACTCTCTAATTTTAATTAAAAAAGACCGTTTTATTCCAAGTGTTGTAAAAAAAATTAAAAAAATTTTCAAAGTTGCTGAAAAATTTTTTAGGTTAGAAAATCAATAATTTTTTAAAAATTCGTGAAAAATTGAATTTTAAAGATTTTGATCTGATTTTTTTTCTAAATGAAACTAAAAACATTCTAATTTCAATCTAAAATGACCGTTTTGTTCTAAATTTTACCAAAAAAATTAGAAAAATTTCCAAAGTTGATAAAAAATTTTTTAGGTTAGAAAATCAATAATTTTTTAAAAATTCGTAAAAAATTGAATTTTAAAGATTTTGATCTAATTTTTTTTTCTAAATGAAACTAGAAACATTCTAGTTTTAATTTAAAAAGATCGTTTTATTCTAAATTTTACCAAAAAAATTTAAAAAATTTTCAAAGTTGGTGAAAGATTCTTTACAATTAACTAACCTAAAAAAAATTTGATCAACTTTAAAAAATCGCCCAGACTTTATTTATGAAGATAGAGACTTGATTTTTGATTTAAATGAAAGATAAAAGATTGTATTTTCAATTAAAAAAGACCGTTTTATACTAAATTTTACCAAAAAAATTAGAAAAATTTCCAAAGTTGATAAAAAATTTTTTAGGTTAGAAAATCAATAATTTTTTAAAAAATCCTAAAAAATCGAATTTTAAAGATTTTGATCTAATTTTTTTTCTAAATGAAACTAAAAACATTCTAGTTTTAATTTAAAAAGATCGTTTTATTCTAAATTTTACCAGAAGAATTAGAAAAATTTTCAAATTTGGTGAAAAATTCTTGACTGTTAACTAACCTAAAAAAAAAAATTTGATCAACTTTAAAAAATCGCCCAGACTTTATTTATGAAGATAGAGACTTGATTTTTGATTTAAATGAAAGATAAAAGATTACATTTTGAATTAAAAAAGACCGTTTTATTCTAAATTTTGACAAAAAAATTAGAAAAATTTAGTTGATAAAAAATTTTTTAGGTTAGAAAATTAATTTTTTAAAAATTCGTAAAAAATTGAATTTTAAAGATTTTGATCTAATTTTTTTTCTAAATGAAACTAAAAACATTCTAGTTTTAGTTTAAAAAGATCGTTTTATTTTAAATTTTACCAAAAAAAATTTAAAAAATTTTCAAAGTTGGTGAAAAATTCTTTACAATTAACTAACCTAAAAAAATTTGATCAACTTTAAAAAATCGGCCAGACTGTATTTATGAAGATAGAGACTTGATTTTTGATTTAAATGAAAGATAAAAGATTGTATTTTCAATTAAAAAAGACCGTTTTATACTAAATTTTGACAAAGAAATTAGAAAAATTTCCAAAGTTGATAAAAAATTTTTTAGGTTAGAAAATCAATAATTTTTTAAAAATCGTAAAAAATTTAATTTTAAAGATTTTGATTTGATTTTTTTTTCTAAATGAAACTTAAGTCATTCTAATTTTAAGTAAAAAAGACCGTTTTATTCCAAGTTTTGTCAAAAAATTTTTAAAAATTTTCAAAGTTGGAAAAAATTTTTAACGCCTTTTAACTTAAGACAGAAATTCATTTTTAACCATTTTGGTTTAATTTTTTTTCTAAATGAAATTTAAAACATTCTAGTTTTATATAAGAAAGACCGTTTTATTCTAAATGTTGTCAAAAAAATTAAAAAAAATTTCAAACTTGGAGAAAATTTTTGACATTTTTAAACTTAAGGCAAAACTTTAAAAATTCATCAAAAATTCATTTTTAACCATTTTGATTTGATTTTTTTTCTAAATGAAACTTAAAACATTCTAGTTTTATATAAAAAAGACCGTTTTATTCTAAATGTTGTTAAAAAAATTAAAAAAAAATTCAAACTTGGTGAAAATTTTTAACATTTTTAAACTTAAGGCAAAACTTTAAAAATTCATCAAAAATTCATTTTTAACCATTTTGGTTTGATTTTTTTTCTAAATGAAACTTAAAACATTCTAGTTTTATATAAAAAAGACGGTTTTATTCTAAATGTTGTTAAAAAAATTAAAAAAAATTTCAAACTTGGTGAAAATTTTTGACATTTTTAAACTTAAGGCAAAACTTTAAAAATTCATCAAAAATTCATTTTTAACCATTTTGGTTTGATTTTTTTTCTATTTGAAACTTAAAACATTCTAGTTTTATATAAAAAAGACGGTTTTATTCTAAATGTTGTTAAAAAAATTAAAAAAAATTTCAAACTTGGTGAAAATTTTTGACATTTTTAAACTTAAGGCAAAATTTTAAAAATTCATCAAAAATTCATTTTTAACCATTTTGATTTGATTTTTTTTCTAAATGAAACTTAAAACATTCTAGTTTTATATAAAAGAGACCGTTTTATTCTAAATGTTGTTAAAAAAATTAAAAAAAATTTCAAACTTGGTGAAAATTTTTGACATTTTTAAACTTAAGGCAAAATTTTAAAAATTCATCAAAAATTCATTTTTAACCATTTTGGTTTGATTTTTTTTCTAAATGAAACTTAAAACATTCTAGTTTTATATAAAAAAGACCGTTTTAATCTAAATGTTGTTAAAAAAATTAAAAAAAATTTCAAACTTGGTGAAAATTTTTGACATTTTTAAACTTAAGGCAATACTTTAAAAATTCATCAAAAATTCATTTTTAAAGATTTTGATTTGATTTTTTTTCTAAATGAAACTTAGAATATTCTAGTTTTAATTAAAAAAGACCGTTTTATTCTAAATTTTACCAAAAAAATTAAAAAAATTTTCAAAGTTGGTAAAAAATTTTTTTGGGTGAAAAATTTTTTTCGGTGAAAAATTTTTTTTGGTAAAAAATTTTTTTCGGTGAAAAATTTTTTTTGGTAAAAAAATTTTTTTGGGTAAAAAATTTTTTTAATAAAAAATAATTATTTACCCTTTCTTCTGAATTTCCATTAATAGAATCCACCTCCATAGTATAACTTAACAAAGTCTGTTTTTCTAAAGACGAATTATTATCACTGTCTTCACTCACGACTTTTATAGAGTAACTCCTTTGCAGAAGTACTGTACGTTTCTGATGACCCGACATTAAAACTGATAAAACAATTAATCCGGGTTTATTATCAGTACACAGAGAACGCTTCTGTCTCCTTTCGAATCTTTACTTTTTGTCGTAATTAAAATTATTTTATCCTTGGATTAATTAATTAATTAAGAGTGAACAACATAACGATAAATATTGTGGTTTGATAAAATAAGATGTACTTAAAAACAACTTTACTTGACAACAAGATTTACGTTTACTTTTACGTTTTAAAGACAGAGTTATAACGACACTGACCTTACTGACGTTTGTCGAGTTCTGGTATTGACTTTACTTCAGTTTATAATCTAATTAGGGGGTGGAAAAGAGGAAAAACGTTTGTGTTAATCCTTATAAAACGAACGTAGAGGAAATAATCGTTAAAATCTGTTCCCTCGAGTATCTACGTTCGTTCTAAATTTGAAGTACTTGCGTAATGGTTTGAGGATCTTTTGTTGTTGGAGAATAGGGAGTTTTAGGATTTTAAGTATGATCATTAAAATCCAGAAACTCGAGATTGAAAACCAAAACTAAAACCAAAATAGGAATGGAATTTTCATATTTGTTTTTAACGTTGTTTGGAAACGCTGATAAAAAGTTTCCATTACCTTACGACGTCTGTTTTTAATAGGAAGTCTGATGAAATATGACGGAAAATATCACGACCGATATCACGTCTTGTAGATGCGTACAAAAGAACACGCGAATACGTAAGCAAAGTTGAGCGACAGGCGGGTTCGTGCTTGTCGAACAAAGTTCCGTAAATAGCATCGGCAAAACCTGGGTGGTGTAGTTGCTTTTAGGCTTCATTTCCACACCCCTTTTTACTTCGATCAATTCTTAGAAGATCGTGAGTCGTGTGGGTTGGTAAACTTTACTTTCACGACGAACGTAAATATTTTTCTCGTTTACTACCGTCTAGAATTTAAAATTGAAAAATAAAACTAGCTACATACGTTTTTTTTTTACATGTTGACAAAAATAGTTTTGTTTGTTCAAAATTGCAACTTTAACCTCAAATAATTCAAAAACAAATCAAAATAGAAAAAAAAATTTCAAATAAAAATTGTAGCTTAATTAATTATAAACATTTTTTATTATAAGATTTTTTTTTGTATTTTTAACCTAAATCGAGTTATAACCTAAAATGTCAAATGTCAAATGTTCAATTTTAATGCTGTCAAATTTTCAACTTTAACCTCAAATAATTCAAAAACTAATCGAAATAGAAAAAAAATTTTCAAATAAAAATTGTAGTCTAATTAATTATAAACATTTTTCACTATAAGAATTTTTTTGTATTTTTAACCTAAATCGAGTTATAACCTAAAATGTCAAATGTCAAATGTTCAATTTTAATGCTGCCAAATTTTTAACTTTAACCTCAAATAATTCAAAAACTAATCGAAATAGAAAAATCTTTTTCAAATAAAAATTGTAGCTTAATTAATTATAAACATTCTTTATTATAAGAATTTTTTTGTATTTTTAACCTAAATCGAGTTATAACCTAAAATGTCAAATGTCAAATGTTCAATTTTAATGCTGTCAAATTTTCAACTTTAACCTCAAATAATTCAAAAACTAATCGAAATAGAAAAAATATTTTTTAATAAAAATTGTAGCTTAATTAATTATAAACATTATTTATTATAAGAATTTTTTTGTATTTTTAACCTAAATCGAATTATAACTTAAAATAAATGTTCAATTTACTACTGTCAAATTTTCAACTTTAACCTCAAATAATTAAAAAACTAATCGAAATACAAAAAATATATTTTAATAAAGATTGTATCTTAATTAATTATAAACATTTTTTATTATAAAAATTTTTTCGAATTTTTAACCTAAATCGAGTTATAACCTAAAATGTCAAATGTCAAATGTTCAATTTTAATGCTGTCAAATTTTCAACTTTAATCTCAAATAATTCAAAAACTAATCGAAATAGAAAAAATATTTTTTAATAGAAATTGTAGCTTAGTTAATTATAACCATTTTTTATTATAAGAATTTTTTAGAATTTTTAACCTAAATCGGGTTATAACCTAAAATGTCAAATGTCAAATGTTCAATTTTAATGCTGTCAAATTTTCAACTTTAACCACAAATAATTCAAAAACTAATCGAAATAGAAAATATATTTTTAAATAAAAATTGTAGCCTAGTTAATTATAAACATTTTTTATTATAAGAATTTTTTTGTATTTTTAACCTAAATCGAGTTATAACTTAAAATGTCAAATGTCAAATGTTCAATTTTAATGCTGTCAAATTTTCAACTTTAACCTAAAATAATTCAAAAACTAATCGAAATAGAAAAAATATTTTTTAATAAAAATTGTAGCTTAGTTAATTATAAACATTTTTTATAATAAGAATTTTTTCGAATTTTTAACCTAAATCGAGTTATAACCTAAAATGTCAAATGTCAAATGTTCAATTTTAATGCTGTCAAATTTTCAACTTTAACCTCAAATAATTCAAAAACTAATCGAAATAGAAAAAATATTTTTAAATAAAAATTGTAGCTTAGTTAATTATAAACATTTTTTATTATAAAAATTTTTACGAATTTTTAACCTAAATCAAGTTATAACCTAAAATGTCAAATATTAAATATTCAATTTTAAAGCTGTCAAATTTTCAACTTTAACCTAAAATAATTCAAAAACTAATCGAAATAGAAAAAATATTTTTTAATAAAAATTGTAGCTTAGTTAATTATAAACATTTTTTATAATAAGAATTTTTTCGAATTTTTAACCTAAATCGAGTTATAACCTAAAATGTCAAATGTCAAATGTTCAATTTTAATGCTGTCAAATTTTCAACTTTAACCTCAAATAATTCAAAAACTAATCGAAATAGAAAAAATATTTTTAAATAAAAATTGTAGCTTAGTTAATTATAAACATTTTTTATTATAAAAATTTTTACGAATTTTTAACCTAAATCAAGTTATAACCTAAAATGTCAAATATTAAATATTCAATTTTAAAGCTGTCAAATTTTCAACTTTAACCTCAAATAATTCAAAAACTAATCGAGATAGAAAAATTTCTTTCAAATAAAATTTGTAGCTTAATTAATTATAAACATTTTTTATTATAAGAATTTTTTTGTATTTTTAACCTAAATCGAGTTATAACCTAAAATGTCAAATGTTCAATTTTAATGCTGTCAAAATTTCAACTTTAACCTCAAATAATTCAAAAACTAATCGAAATAGAAAAAATATTTTTTAATAAAAATTGCAGCTTAGTTAATTATAAACATTTTTTATTATAACATTTTTTTTTGTATTTTTAACCTAAATCGAGTTATAACCTAAAATGTCAAATGTCAAATGTCAAATGTTCAATTTTAATGCTGTCAAATTTTCAACTTTTACCTCAAATAATTCAAAAACTAACCGAAATAGAAAAAATATTTTTTAATAAAAATTGTAGCTTAGTTAATTATAAACATTTTTTATTATAAAAATTTTTTTTGTATTTCTAACCTAAATCGAGTTATAACCTAAAATGTCAAATGTCAAATGTTCAATTTTAATGCTGTCAAATTTTCAATTTTAACCTCAAATAATTCAAAAACTAATCGAAATAGAAAAAATATTTTTTAATAAAAATTGTAGCCTAGTTAATTATAAACATTTTTTATTATAAGAATTTTTTTTGTATTTTTAACCTAAATCGAGTTATAACCTAAAATGTCAAATGTTCAATTTTAATGCTGTCAAATTTTCCAATTTAACCTCAAATAATTCAAAAACTAATCGAAATAGAAAAAATTTTTTCAAATAAAATTTGTAGCTTAATTAATTATAAACATTTTTTATTATAAGAATTTTTTCGAATTTTTAACCTAAATCGAGTTATAACCTAAAATGTCAAATGTCAAATGTTCAATTTTAATGCTGTCAAATTTTCAACTTTAACCTCAAATAATTCAAAAACTAATCGAAATAGAAAAAATATTTTTAAATAAAAATTGTAGTCTAATTAATTATAAACATTTTTTCTTATAAGAATTTTTTTGTATTTTTAACCTAAATCGAGTTATAACCTAAAATGTTTTAAAACTTTTTTCTTTAAGTATCTTGAAAATGCGTTTAGGTATCACATTGAAATTTGGGTTTATTTGTTAACTTGGAAATGCTTCATCGTTTATTACTATAATAATTTCCTTGTTGCCAATGTAAAGATGTTGAATGGTAATGAGGAAGGATATTTTAGGTGCTTACTTTTTAATCTTGTTGCATTCAGCGTTTTGAATGGCAAAACTTAAGATATTGAAGTATTTTATTAACCACTTAACTAACTTTGTTAAAGAACCAAAGTAACATATTTTCATTTCGAATTCCAATTTAGGCAGTGTAGTGGCTTGAACTATAGTGTAGTCCAGTCAATATCATCAAAAGTACAAAATTACACAAGTTAACCCATTATTTCACCCGACGATAGACTTCCTTCCCATAATCTTGACAACTTTTGGTTGTTCTAAAAGAAGCGTCTTGCACTTTTGGCCCTAGAATAATAAATACTATGTTCCAAGCAGACAACTTGTTTGTTTTGGTGTCAAAATGTGGAAAACTTTCATCCGAATACATGAAGAATTGGTTTCAAACCGTATATTTACCAAGTACTCAACCGAAATCGTTACTATTATAGGATTCATGAGGTAATCACTACCTTGAAGTCATTAATGAAACAAAACCACTTAACATTGACTTCATACATTGGTATATACCTGCAAGTACTATAACCCGAAATGGAGTTGCACCATGAAGAGAAAGATGAAAGTGTTTCTCTTCATAGTGCAGCTCCATTTCGGGTTATAGTACTACATGAAAAATACAGTCTTTAAATGTGTATAGATTTAGGATATAGAAAAAGTCTACTGGAAAATTGGAAGATCAGTTATCTTTGCTTCGGTTTGTCACTTTGTTTAAATATGGTTGGTTTGTAAACGGTTATGGAGAGTAAAAATCGGAGAATTTTGAATATTAATTTTAGTTCTGTTTTTCTAGTGAGAAGCTAGCATGTGATATTTGTGAGAATATAGCTGTTATATTTTGCAGTTGGTGAAAATAATCTCTCTTTGAAACATTTTTATACTTGGAAAATTGCAGAACTACCCCTTTTTCACATTCTCACATTCCCAATAAGTATCAAAAGGAACATCTTTGTAAGGCCAATCTGAAACCAAGTCTTTTTTGTTATCGTTGAAAATGTTGGCAAATTCATCCCCAACCAGCCAATGCATAGATAACAAACACCCCTACTGTCAAGACCAACCCATTTACAATCTCAATCAACACAAAATACTTTACAAAGTATTTTCACATCTACAACTACCCCCGTTGAAGTTTTTCGCTCAAAATAAAAAACACGTAAACCTTAATTTTCCTTATACATTCGCTATACCAAGTTTTGTAAATATCTCTCAATATCTTTAGGGGGTGAATTGCGAATAATTACCATTTTTTTCGCCCCTTTTCACCCCCAATAGTATATGTGGTATCAAGTGGCATATCATTGGAAAGATACTATCATAACACGTTCTTTGGCGTTTAATCATTTATCACTTTTAGTTTTCGAGTTATAAGAAAAACGTGTTGTCGACCCTCAACTTTCAACCCTCATAATTTGCCAAAAAATAAAATACGTCAACTTTATTTTAACCCATTTAAAACAGTTATCAACTTTCTTCTTTTGAAAAAATTACATATCATCGGCCTAATTTTAAAACCTGGTAAGCCAAAAAATTCTGGAATTGAGATTATTGTTTATTTCGTCTTCATAATTGAATACAAACCGTATTTTAAAACGTCGTACATCAGACTTGCACCCGGCGACATATATCGGCAATTTTAATTATTTAAACTGAATCTCAAATTACTCCCTCTCCCAAAATTGTACGTTTTTTGGTGTTCCTCTAAAAACAGTCAAAAATGACTTAGGAGGTTTTAAAATTAGGCCGACGATATGCTACTTTAAAAATAAGCATCTTTGTTATACTTTAGTACAATTTTTATCGAACAAAATTGCAGTAGTGTCTAACATTTGATTGCAATTTTTTTGTAAAATGAAGAGATTCCGATTTTTTTGATAATACTTGGAATAAAACGGTCTTTTTTAGTTAAAATTAGAATGTTTTAGGTTTCATTTAGAAAAAAAAAATCAAATCAAGATCTTTAAAAATGAATTTTTGATGAATTTTTAAAGTTAATTTTCTTAAATTAGAAAAGTGTCAAAAATGTTTACTAACTTTGAAATTTTTTTTAATTTTTTTGACAACACTTGGAATAAAACGGTCTTTTTTAGTTAAAATGAGAATGTTTTAAGTTTCATTTAGAAAAAAAATCAAATCAAAATAGTTAAAAATGAATTTTTGATGAATTTTTAAAGTTTTCTCTTAAGTTAAAAAGTGTCAAAAATGTTTACCAACTTTGAAAATTTTTTTTATTTTTTTGACAACACCTGGAATAAAACGGTCTTCTTTAATTAAAATTAGAATGTTTTAGGTTTCATTTAAAAAAAAATCAAATCCAAATCTTTAAAAATGAATTTTTAATGAATTTCTTAAAGTTAATTTTCTTAAGTTAGAAAAATGTCAAAAATATTTACTAACTTTGAAATTTTTTTTAATTTTTTTGACAACACTTGAAATAAAACGGTCTTTTTTAGTTAAAATTAGAGTGTTTTAAGTTTTATTTAGAAAAAAAATCAAATCAAAATGGTTAAAAATGAATTCTTGATGAATTTTTAAAACTTTCTCTTAAGTTAAAAAGTGTCAAAAATTTTCACCAACTTTGAAAATTTTTTGATTTTTTTGACAACATTTAGAATAAAACGGTCTTTTTTAATTAAAATTAGAATGTTTGAGGTTTCATTTAAAAAAAAATCAAATCAAAATGGTTAAAAATGAATTTTTGATGAATTTTTAAAGTTAATTTTCTTAAGTTAAAAATTGTCAAAAATTTTTTACCAACTTTGAAATTTTTTTTAATTTTTTTGACAACACCTGGAATAAAACGGTCTTTTTTAATTAAAATTAGAATGTTTTAACTTTCATTTAGAAAAAAAATCAAATCAAAATGGTTAAAAATGAATTTTTGATGAATTTTTAAAATTTTGCCTTAAGTTTAAAAATGTCAAAAATTTTCACCAAGTTTGAAATTTTTTTTAATTTTTTTAACAACATTTAGAATAAAACGGTCTTTTTTATATAAAACTAGAAAGTTTTAAGTTTCATTTAGAAAAAAATCGTATCAAAATCTTTAAAAATAAATTTTTGATGAATTTTTAAAAAATGATTGATTTTTTTATGATCAAAAAATTTTAACCTGAAAAAATTTTTTTACCAACCTTGAAAATTTTTTTAAATTTTTTAATAAAAATCAGGAAAAATTTGATTAATTAAATAGAAACTAGACATTTTAATTTACATTTTCCCAAAATTATTTTAAAAAATTTTCATAAATAAATTTCAGGGGATTTTTTTAACTTGGTTAAAAATTTTTTAGGTTATAAAACATGAATGTATTTGATAATTTTTAAAAATTTTTGAATAAAAATTAGGAAAAATTTGATTAGTTAAATAGAAACTAGACATTTCAATTTACATTTTCCCAAAATTATTTTTAAAAATTTTCATAAATAAATTTTAGGGGATTTTTTAAACTTGGTTGAAAAATTTGTTAGGTTATAAAAACATGAATGTCTTTGAAATTTTTTTAAAATTTTTTAATAAAAATTAGGAAAAATTTGATCAGTTAAATAAAAACTAGACATTTTAGGTTACATTTTCCCAAAATTATTTAAAAAAGTTTTCATAAACAAATTTTAGGGAATTTTTTTAAACTTGGTTAAAAAATTTTTAGGTTATAAAACATGAGTGTCTTTGAAAATTTTTTTAAATTTTTTAATAAAAAGTAGGAAGAATTTAATCATTTGAATAGAAACTAGACATTTTAATTTACATTTTCGCAAAACTATTTTTAAAAATTTTCATAAATAAATTTTAAGGGATTTTTTAAACTTGGTTAAAAAATTTGCTAGGTTATAAAACATGAATGTCTTTTAAAATTTTTTTAAATTTTTTAATAAAAATTTGAAAAAATTTGATTAGTTAAATAGAAATTAGACATTTTAATTTACATTTTCTCAAAATTATTTAAAAAAATTTTCATAAATAAATTTTAGGGGATTTTTTAAACTTGGTTAAAAAATTTTTAGGTTATAAAACATGAATGTCTTTGAAATTTTTTTTAAATTTTTTAATAAAAATTAGGAAAAATTCGATTTGTTAAATAGAAACTAGACATTTTAGTTTACATTTTCCCAAAATTATTTTTAAAAATTTTCATAAATAAATTTTAGGGGATTTTTTAAACTTGGTTAAAAAAATTGTTAGGTTATAAAACATGAATGTCTTTGAAAATTTTTTTAAATTTTTTAATAAAAATTTGAAAAAATTTGGTTAGTTAAATAGAAACTGGACATTTTAATTTACATTTTCCCAAAATTACTTTTAAAAATTTTCATAAATAAATTTTAGGGAATTTTTTAAACATGGTTAAAAAATTTTTAGGTTATAAAACACAAATGTCTTTGAAAATTTTTTTAAATCTTTTAATAAAAACTTGGAAAAATTTGATTAGTTAAATAGAAACTAGACATTTTAATTTACATTTTCCCAAAATTATTTTAAAAAATTTTCATAAATAAATTTTAGGGGATTTTTTTAAACTTGGTTAAAAATTTCTTAGGTTATAAAACATGAATGTATTTGATAATTTTTAAAAATTTTTTAATAAAAATTAGGAAAAATTTGATTAGTTAAATAGAAACTAGATATTTTAATTTACATTTTCCCAAAGCTATTTTTAAAAATTTTCATATATAAATTTTAGTGGATTTCTTAAACTTGGTTAAAAAATTTTTAGGTTATAAAACATTGTCTTTGAAAATTTTTTAAAATTTTTTGATATGATTTAGAAAAAAACTTTTTTAATTAAAATTAGAATGCTTTTAGTTTCATTTAGAAAAAAAAAATCAAATCAAAATGGTTAAAAATGAATTTTTGATGAATTTTTAAAGTTTTCTCTTAAGTTAAAAAGTGTCAAAAATTTTTACCAACTTTGAAAATTTTTTTAATTTTTTTAATTTTTTTGACAACACTTGGAATAAAACGGTCTTTTTTAATTAAAATTAGAATGTTTTAAGTTTCATTTAGAAAAAAAATCAAATCAAAATGGTTAAAAATGAATTTTTCATGAATTTTTAAAGTTAATTTTCTTAAGTTAGAAAAGTGTCAAAAATGTTTACTAACTTTCAAATTTTTTTAAATTTTTTTGACAACACTTGGAATAAAACGGTCTTTTTTAATTAAAACTAGAATGTTTTAAGTTTCATTTAGAAGAAAAATCAGTGCAAAATATTTAAAATTCGATTTTTTAGGATTTTTAAAAAAATTATTGATTTTCTAACCTAAAAAATTTTTTACCAACTTTGAAAATTTTTTTAATTTTTTTGACAACACTTGGAATAAAACGGTCTTTTTTAATTAAAACTAGAATGTTTTAACTTTCATTTAGAAAAAAAATCAAACCAAAATGGTTAAAAATGAATTTTTGATGAATTTTTAAAATTTTGCCTTAAGTTTAAAAATGTCAAAAATTTTCACCAAGTTTGAAATTTTTTTTAATTTTTTTAACAACAGTTAGAATAAAAGGGTCTTTTTTATATAAAACTAGAATGTTTTAAGTTTCATTTAGAAAAAAAATCAAATCAAAATGGTTAAAAATGAATTTTTGATGAATTTTTAATGTTAATTTTCTTAAGTTAGAAATGTGTCAAAAATGTTTACTAACTTTGAAATTTTTTTGACAACACCTGGAATAAAACGGTCTTCTTTAGTTAAAATTAGAATGTTTTAAGTTTCATTTAGAAAAAAAATCAAATCAAAATCTTTATAAATGAATTTTTGATGAATTTTTAAAGTTGAATTTTCTTAAGTTAAAAAGTGTCAAAAATTTTTACTAACTTTGAAAATTTTTTTAATTTTTTGACAACAGTTAGAATAAAACGGTCTTTTTTATATAAAACTAGAATGTTTTAAGTTTCATTTAGAAAAAAAATCAAACCAAAATGGTTAAAAATGAATTTTTGATGAATTTTTAAAATTTTGCCTTAAGTTTAAAAATGTCAAAAATCTTCACCAAGTTTGAAATTTTTTTTAATTTTTTTAACAACATTTAGAATAAAACGGTCTTTTTTATATAAGATTTGAATGTTTTAAGTTTCATTTAGAAAAAAAATCAAACCAAAATGGTTAAAAATGAATTTTTGATGAATTTTTAAAATTTTGTCTTAAGTTTAAAAATGTCAAAAATTTTCACCAAGTTTGAAATTTTTTTTAATTTTTTTAACAACATTTAGAATAAAACGGTCTTTTTTATATAAAACTAGAATGTTTTAGGTTTCATTTAGAAAAAAAATCAAATTAAAATCTTTAAAAATAAATTTTTGATGAATTTTTAAAAAATTATTGATTTTTTTATGATCAAAAAATTTTAACCTAAAAAAATTTTTTTACCAACCTTGAAAATTTTTTTAAATTTTTTAATAAAAATTAGGAAAAATTTGATTACTTAAATAGAAACTAGACATTTTAATTTACATTTTCCCGGAATTATTTTTAAAAATTTTCATAAATAAATTTTAGGGAATTTTTTTAAACTAGGTTAAAAATTTTTTAGGTTATAAAACATGAACGTATTTGATAATTTTTAAAAATTTTTTAATAAAAATTAGGAAAAATTTGATTAGTTAAATAGAAACTAGACACTTTAATTTACATTTTTCCAAAATTATTTTTAAAAATTTTCATAAACAAATTTTAGGGGATTTTTTAAACTTGGTTAAAATTTTTTTAGGTTATAAAACATGAATGTCTGAAAATTTTTTTTAATTTTTTAATAAAAATTTGAAAAAATTTGATTAGTTAAATAGAAACTAGACATTTTAATTTACATTTTCTCAAAATTATTTTAAAAAATTTTCATAAATAAATTTTAGGGGATTTTTTACACTTGGTTAAAAATTTTTTATGTTATAAAACATGAATGTATTTGATAATTTTTAAAAATTTTTTAATAAAAATTAGGAAAAATTTGATTAGTTAAATAGAAACTAGACATTTTAATTTACATTTTCCCAAAATTATTTTAAAAATATTTCATAGATAAATTTTAGGGGATTTTTTAAACTTGGTTAAAGAATTTTTAGGTTATAAAACATGCATGTCTTTGAAAATTTTTTAATATTTTTTGACACGATTTAGAAAAAAACGGTCTTTTTTAATTAAAATTAGAATGATTTAAGTTTCATTTAGAAAAATAATCAAACCAAAATGGTTAAAAATGAATTTTTGATGAATTTTTAAAATTTTACCTTAAGTTTAAAAATGTTAAAAATTTTCACCAACTTTGAAATTTTTTTTAATTTTTTTAACAACATTTAGAACAAAACGGTCTTTTTTATATAAAACTAGAATGTTTTAAGTTTCATTTAGAAAAAAAATCAAACCAAAATGGTTAAAAATGAATTTTTGATGAATTTTTAAAATTTTGTCTTAAGTTTAAAAATGTTAAAAATTTTCACCAAGTTTGAAATTTTTTTTAATTTTTTTAACAACATTTAGAATAAAACGGTCTTTTTTATATAAAATTAGAATGTTTTAAGTTTCATTTAGAAGAAAAATCAAACCAAAATGGTTAAAAATGAATTTTTGATGAATTTTTAAAATTTTGCCTTAAGTTTAAAAATGTCAAAAATTTTCACCAAGTTTGAAATTTTTTTTTTAATTTTTTTGACAACATTTAGAATAAAACGGTCTTTTTTAATTAAAACTAGAATGTTTTAGGTTTCATCCAGAAAAGAATCAAATCAAAATGGTTAAAAATGAATTTTTGATGAATTTTTAAAGTTGGATTTTCTTTTATAAGGTTAGAAGTGTTCAATTTACTTTGATACATAAATAAATAACTACTAAGCAGAAGCTTTATAATTATACCAGGGACACGTTGTCGGACATTGTAGTAGCTAATAAACTCAAGTTACCGGCAATTTGTGAAGATAAACGAGGCTTCAAGTTCTAGTACGTGAGCTTTTTTCCTTAAAACTACCCGAAGTTTCTTGTATCCCCGTTAAAGTTATCCCCGGCTCATCAACCTCGTTTCGTAATATATGAACATCAACTTCGCCAAGTAATTTCTCGGGGATAGTTTCGCCAAAAAGCGCGAAAAGTTTATGTCGTTGATGATCATGTCAAAAATAGTTAACCGAACTAATTTAAAAAATCACTTTAAAACTTTCCTTCATTAAACATAATTTTATGCATTAATTTCTTAACAAATTGTCTTTGTTTAAAAATCGATTATTGTTTAAGGTAGATAATTTAGTTTTAATTGATTGATGTTTTTTAATTAATAAAGAGAATTAGAAAAAAAGCTCTCTAATGAACTTTTCGCTATATTCCCCCCAAAAAAAGAGGGAAAATCGTGGACGATTTGGAGGGTTTGGAGGATATGACGTTCGGTAATCTCGCGAACGGAGTCAAACTAAAGTTTTATATTTACGACATGTCAGGTGAAAAGCTTGTCAGCTGGAAAACGAGGGACTGAAATAATTCCGAACGCCAAGTCGTAACTCTTCTTCGTGAACTTTGCGGTTTTTACGATTACTTCCGAATTGCTTTGCTTATACCACAAGGATTTTGCAGAATTACCTTCACTTTTATGTATTTCCTTCTACTTTAAGTTTGAACAAAAAACTGGATTTTATTGAGATTTTTTTTTTATTTTTAAACATTTTTACACTTCTTAACCTAATTTAAGAAAATCGATCAATTTAAAAAATTCTTCAAAAATTCATTTTTAATGATTTTGATTTGATTTTTTTTCTAAATGAAACTTAAAATATTTTAATTTTAATTAAAACAGACCGATTTATTCCAAATGCTGTCAAAAAAATTAAAAAAATTTTCAAAGACATTCATGTTCTTTTAACCTAAAAAATTTGTAACCAAGTTTAAAAAATCCCCTAAAATTTATTTATGAAAATTTTTAAAAATAATTTTGAGAAAATGTAAATTAAAATGTCTAGTTTCTATTTAACTAATCAAATTTTTCCTAATTTTTATTAAAAAATTTAAAAAAATTTTCAAAGACATTCATGTTTTATAACCTAACAAATTTTTAACCAAGTTTAAAAAATCCCCTAAGATTTATTTATGAAAATTTTTAAAAATCATTTTGGGAAAATGTAAATTAAAATGTCTAGTTTTTGTTTAACTAATTAGATTTTTCCTAATTTTTATTAAAAAATTTAAAAAAATTTTCAAAGACATCCATGTTTTATAACCTAAAATTTTTTTAACCAAGTTTAGAAAATCCCCTAAAATTTATTTATGAAAATTTTTAAAAATAATTTTGAGAAAATGTAAATTGAATTGTCTATTTTCGATTTATCTGATCAAATTTTTCCTAATTTTTATTAAAGAATTTTTAAAAATTTTCAGACATGCATGTTTTTTAACCTAACCTAACAAATTTTTGATCAACTTTAAAAATTCATCAAAAATTCATTTTTAAAGAATTTGATTTGATTTTGTTTCTAAATAAAACTTAAAACATTCTAATTTTAATTAAAAAAGACCGCTTTATTTCAAATGTTGTCAAAAAAATTTAAAAAAATTTTCAAAGATGGTAAACATTTTTTTACATTTTTTAACCTTACTTTAAAAAAATCGATCAACTTTAAAAATTCATAAAAAATTCATTTTTAAAGGATTTGATTTGATTCTTTTTCTAAATGAAACTTAAAACATTTTAGTTTTATATAAAAAAGACCGTTTTATTCTAAATGTTGTCAAAAAATTTAAAAAAAATTTTCAAGGTTGGTAAAAAATTTTTAACACTTTTAACTTAAAAAAAACAAACTTTAAAAATTCGCCAAAAATCGATTTTTAAAGATTTTGTTTTGATTCTTTTTCTAAACGAAACTTAAAACATTCTAGTTTTAATTAAAAAAGACCGTTTTATTCTAAATGTCGTCAAAAAAATTAAAAAAATTCACAAAGTTGACTAAAATTTTTTATAACCTAAAAAATGAAAAAAAAAAAGAAAAAAAAAATGGAAAATTATTTAAGAATTAAAGTGTTAATGTAACTTAATTTAGATTAAAATTGTTAAAAACTGACTTAATTTTGTCTAAAATTGTAATATTTCACTTGTGATTTTTTAAAATCATGAATTTTTTTCCAAAATTTCACGAAATTTGGTACAAAATTGTAGAATTTCGTTTAATTTCATAAGAATTTTTTCGAATTTCATTAAAAAATAACTTAATTTTAGAAATTGTGAAATCTAAACCAAAATTTTCAAAATTCGTTCAATTTCGTTTAAAATTTCACGAAATTCCTTCTAAAATTGTCGAATTTCATCGAAAAATAACTTTATTTGTCTTAAAATTGTGAAATTTCATTTAAAATCGTTGAATTTTTTCTGTAATTTTCTAAAGTTATCGAATTTTATTTAAGATTACACGAAATTTCACCAAATTTTTTTCGAATTTCATTAAAATAAAACTTAATTTTAGAAATTGTGAAATCTTAACCAAAATTTTCAAAGTTCGTCCAATTTCATCTAAAATTTCGTGAAATTTTGCTTAAATTTGTCGAATTTCATCGAAAAATAACTTAATTTAGCTAAAAATTGTGAAATTTTACCTCAAATTTCTTAAAATTTTCGAATGTCGTTTGAAATTTGATGAAATTTCGTTTAAAATTGTCGAATTTCATTAAAAAAAAAACTTTATTTATCTTAAAATTGTGAAATTTCATCTAAATTTTTTTAAAATCATCGTTTTTTTCCAAAATTTCACGAAATTTGGTGTAAAATTATCTAAAATTGTTGAATTTCGTTTAATTTCATTTAAACTTTATCGCATTTCATTGAAAAATAACTTTATTTAGATTAAGATTGTGAAATTTCATCTAAAATTTTTTAAAATTGTTAAATTTCTTCTAAAATTTCGCCTAATTTTGTATGAAATTGCCTAAAATGATTGAATTTCGTCTAATTTCATCTAAAATTTTCTTAAGTTATCGAATTTCGTCTGAAATTTCACCAAATTTCGATAAAAGTACTTAAATTTAATTAATATATAACTTTATTTAGATTAAAATTGTAAAATTTTATTTAAAATTTGCTAAAATCTTTAAATTTGGTGATGAAAATTTGGACCAATTTTAAAAAATCGTAGAGACTTTATTTTTTTTTTAATTTGGTTTGTTTTTTTTCTAAATGAAACTTAAAACATTCTAATTTTAATTAAAAGAGATCGTTTTATTCTAAATTTTCTCAAAAAAATTAAAAAAAAAATTCAAAGTTTGGTAAAAATTTTTTTAGGTTAGAAAATTCATCATTTTTTAAAAAAATTCATAAAAAATTGATTTTTAAATATTTTGATCTGATTTTTTTTTCTAAATGAAACCTAAAACATTCTAATTTTAATTAAAAAAGGACGTTTTACTCCAAGTGTTGCTAAAAAAATTTTAAAAAAATTTCAAAGACATTCATGTTTTATAACCTAACAAATTTTTAACCAAGGTTAAAAAATCCCCTAACATTTACTTATGAAAATTTTTAAAAATAATTTTGGGAAGATGTAAATTAAAATGTCTAGTTTCTATTTAAGTAATCCAATTTTTCCTAATTTTTATAAAAAAATTTAAAAAAATTTCCAAAGACATTAATGTTTTTTAACCTAAATTAGCAATTTTTTAACCAAGTTTAAAGAATCGTCTAAAATTTATTTATAAAAATTTTTAAAAATAATTTTAGGAAAATGTAAATTAAAGTGTCTAGTTTCTATTTAACTAATAAAATTTTTCCTAATTTTTATTAAAAAATTTAAAAAAATTTTCAAAATTAGTAAAAAAATTTTTTTAGGTTAAAATTTTTTGATCATAAAAAAATCATTTTTTAAAAATTCATCAAAAATTCATTTTTAAAGATGTTGATTTGATTTTTTTTCTACATGAAACTTAAAACATTCTAGTTTTAATTAAAAAAGGTCGTTTTATTCCAACTTTTGTCAAAAAAATTTTAAAAAATTTCAAAGTTGGTAAAAAATTTTTGACACTTTTTAACTTAAGAAATCCAACTTTAAAAATTCATCAAAAATTCATTTTTAAAGATTTTGGTTTGATTTTTTTTCTAGATGAAACCTAAAACATACTAATTTTAATTTAAAAAGACCGTTTTACTCCAAGTGTTGTCAAAAAAATTAAAAAAATTTTCAAAGTTGGCAAAAAATTTTTTAGGTTAGAAAATCAATAATTCTTTAAAAAATCCTAAAAAATCGAATTTTAAAGATTTCGATCTAATTTTTTTTCTAAATGAAACTAAAAGCATTGTAGTTTTAATGTAAAAAGATCGTTTTATTCTAAATTTTACCAAAAAAATTTTCAAAGTTGGTAAAAAATTCTTTAAAATAAACTAACCTAAAAAAAATTTGATCAACTTTAAAAAATCGCCCAGACTTTATTTATGAAGATAGAGACTAGATTTTTGATTTAAATGAAAGATAAAAGATTGTATTTTCAATTAAAAAAGACCGTTTTATACTAAATTTTACCAAAAAAATTAGAAAAATTTCCAAAGTTGATAAAAAATTTTTTAGGTTAGAAAATCAATAATTTTTAAAAAATCCTAAAAAATCGAATTTTAAAGATTTTGATCTAATTTTTTTTCTAAATGAAACTAAAAGCATTCTAGTTTTAATTTAAAAAGATCGTTTTATTCTAAATTTTACCAAAAAAATCTAAAAAATTTTCAAAGTTGGTAAAAAATTTTGACATTTTTTAACTTAAGACAAAACTTTAAAAATTCATCAAAAATTCATTTTTAACCATTTTGATTTAATTTTTTTTCTAAATGAAACTTAAAATATTCTAGTTTTAATTAAAAAAGGTCGTTTTATTCCAAGTTTTGTCAAAAAAATTAAAAAAATTTTCAAAGTTGGCAAAAAATTTTTTAGGTTAGAAAATCAATAATTTTTTAAAAAATCCTAAAAAATCGAATTTTAAAGATTTCGATCTAATTTTTTTTCTAAATGAAACTAAAAGCATTCTAGTGTTAATTTAAAAAGATCGTTTTATTCTAAATTTTACCAAAAAAATCTAAAAAATTTTCAAAGTTGGTGAAAAATTCTTTACAATTAACTAACCTAAAAAAAATTTGATCAACTTTAAAAAATCGCCCAGACTTTATTTATGAAGATAGAGACTTGATTTTTGATTTAAATGAAAGATAAAAGATTGTATTTTCAATTAAAAAAGACCGTTTTATACTAAATTTCACCAAAAAAATTAGAAAAATTTCCAAAGTTGATAAAAAATCTTTTAGGTTAGAAGATCAATAATTTTTTTAAAAATTCGTAAAAAATTGGATTTAAAAGATTTTGATCTAATTTTTTTTCTAAATGAAACTAAAAACATTCTAGTTTTAGTTTAAAAAGATCGTTTTATTCTAAATTCTACCAAAAAAAATTAAAAAATTTTCAAAGTTGGTGAAAAATTCTTTACAATTAACTAATCTAAAAAAAATTTGATCAACTTTAAAAAATCGCCCAGACTGTATTTATGAAGATAGAGACCTGATTTTTGATTTAAATGAAAGATAAAAGATTGTATTCTCAATTAAAAAAGACCGTTTTATACTAAATTTTACTAAAAAAATTAGAAAAATTTCCAAAGTTGATAAAAAATTTTTTAGGTTAGAAAAGCAATAATTTTTTAAAAAATCCTAAAAAATCGTATTTTAAAGATTTTGATCTAATTTTTTTTTCTAAATGAAACTAAAAACATTCTAGTTTTAATTTAAAAAGATCGTTTTATTTTAAATTTTACCAAAAAAATTTAAAAAATTTTCAAAGTTGGTGAAAGATTCTTTACAATTAACTAACCTAAAAAAAATTTGATCAACTTTAAAAAATCGCCCAGACTTTATTTATGAAGATAGAGACTTGATTTTTGATTTAAATGAAAGATAAAAGATTGTATTTTCAATTAAAAAAGACCGTTTTATACTAAATTTTACCAAAAAAATTAGAAAAATTTCCAAAGTTGATAAAAAAATTTTTAGGTTAGAAAATCAATAATTTTTTAAAAATTCGTAAAAAATTGAATTTTAAAGATTTTGATCTAATTTTTTTTCTAAATGAAACTTAAGTCATTCTAATTTTAAGTAAAAAAGACCGTTTTATTCCAAGTTTTGTCAAAAAGTTTTAAAAAATTTTCAAAGTTGGAAAAAGTTTTTAACGCCTTTTAACTTAAGACAAAACTTTAGAAATTCATCAAAAATTCATTTTTAACCATTTTGATTTGATTTCTTTTCTAAACGAAAGCTAAAACGTTCTAATTTTAATTAAGAAAGGCCGTTTTATTCCAAGTATTGTCAAAAAAATTAAGAAAAGTTTCAAAGTTGGTAAACATTTTTGACACTTTTGTCTTAAGAAAATCCAACTTTAAAAATTCATCAAGAATTCATTTTTAAAGATTTTGATTTGATTTTTTTTCTAAATGAAACTCAGAATATTCTAGTTTTAATTAAAAAAGACTGTTTTATTCTAAATTTTATCAAAAAAATTAAAAAAAAATTCAAAAACATTCATGTTTTATAACCTAAAAAATTTTTAACCAAGTTTAAAAAATCCCCTAAAATTTATTTATGAAAATTCTTAAAAATAATTTTGGGAAAATGTAAATTAAAATATCTAGTTTCCATTTAACTGATCAAATTTTTCCTAAATTTTATTAAAAAATTAAAAAAAATTTTCAAAAACATTCATGTTTTTTTAACCTAAATTAACAAATTTTTGACCAAGTTTAAAAAATCGTCTAAAATTTACTTATGAAAATTTTTAAAAATAATTTTGGGAAAATGTAAATTAAAATGTCTAGTTTCTATTTAATTAATCAAATTTTTTCTAATTTTTATTAAAAAATTTAAAGAAATTTTCAAAGACATTCATGTTTTATAACCTAAAAATTTTTTAACCAAGTTTAAAAAATCCCCTAAAATTTATTTATGAAAATTTTTAAAAATAATTTTGGGAAAATGTAAATTAAAATATCTAGTTTCTATTTAACTAATCAAATTTTTCCTAATTTTTATTAAAAAATTTAAAAAAATTTTCAAAGTTGGTAAAAAAAATTTTTTTAGGTTAAAATTTTTTGATCATAAAAAAATCAATATTTTTTAAAAATTCATCAAAAATTCATTTTTAAAGATTTTGATTTGATTTTTTTTCTAAATGAAACTCAAAACATTCTAATTTTAATTAAAGAAGGACGTTTTATTCCAAGTGTTGTCAAAAAAATTAAAAAAATTTTCAAAGTTGGTAAAAAATTTTGCCACTTTTTAACTTAAGAGAAAACTTTAAAAATTCATCAAAAATTCATTTTTGACGATTTGGATTTGATTTTTTTTCTAAATGAAACTTAAAACATTCTAGTTTTAATTAAAAAAGGTCGTTTTACTCCAAGTGTTGTCAAAAAAATTAAAAAAATTTTCAAAGTTGGCAAAAAATTTTTTAGGTTAGAAAATCAATAATTTTTTAAAAAATCCTAAAAAATCGAATTTTAAAGATTTTGATCTAATTTCTTTTCTAAATGAAACTAAAAGCATTCTAGTTTTAATTTAAAAAGATCGTTTTATTCTAAATTTTACCAAAAAAATTTAAAAAATTTTCAAAGTTGGTGAAAAATTCTTGACAATTAACTAACCTAAAAAAAATTTGATCAACTTTAAAAAATCGCCCAGACTGTATTTATGAAGATAGAGACTTGATTTTTGATTTAAATGAAAGATAAAAGATTGTATTTTCAATTAAAAAAGACCGTTTTATACTAAATTTTACCAAAAAAATTAGAGAAATTTCCAAAGTTGATAAAAAATCTTTTAGGTTAGAAAATCAATAATTTTTTAAAAATTCGTAAAAAATTTAATTTTAAAGATTTTGATTTGATTTTTTTTTCTAAATGAAACTTAAGTCATTCTAATTTTAAGTAAAAAAGACCGTTTTATTCCAAGTTTTGTCAAAAAATTTTAAAAAATTTTCAAAGTTGGAAAAAGTTTTTAACGCCTTTTAACTTAAGACAAAACTTTAGAAATTCATCAAGAATTCATTTTTAACCATTTTGATTTGATTTCTTTTCTAAACGAAAGCTAAAACGTTCTAATTTTAATTAAGAAAGGCCGTTTTATTCCAAGTATTGTCAAAAAAATTAAGAAAAGTTTCAAAGTTGGTAAACATTTTTGACACTTTTGTCTTAAGAAAATCCAACTTTAAAAATTCATCAAGAATTCATTTTTAAAGCTTTTGATTTGATTTTTTTTCTAAATGAAACTTAAAATATTCTAGTTTTAATTAAAAAAGACCGTTTTATTCTAAATTTTATCAAAAAAATTAAAAAAATTTTCAAAAACATTCATGTTTTATAACCTAAAAAATTTTTAACCAAGTTTAAAAAATCCCCTAAAATTTATTTATGAAAATTCTTAAAAATAATTTTGGGAAAATGTAAATTAAAATATCTAGTTTCCATTTAACTGATCAAATTTTTCCTAAATTTTATTAAAAAATTAAAAAAAATTTTCAAAAACATTCATGTTTTTTTAACCTAAATTAACAAATTTTTGACCAAGTTTAAAAAATCGTCTAAAATTTATTTATGAAAATTTTTAAAAATAATTTTGGGAAAATGTAAATTAAAATGTCTAGCCTCTATTTCACTAATCAAATTTTTCCTAATTTTTATTAAAAAATTAAAAAAAAATTTCAGACATTCATGTTTTTATAACCTAAAAAATTTTTAACCAAGTTTAAAAAATCCCCTAAAACTTATTTATGAAAATTTTTAAAAATAATTTTGGGAAGATGTAAATTAAAATGTTTAGTTTTTATTTAACTAATTAGATTTTTTCTAATTTTTATTAAAAAATTTAAAAAAATTTTCAAAGTTGGTAAAAAAATTTTTTTAGGTTAAAATTTTTTGATCATAAAAAAATCAATCATTTTTTAAAAATTCATCAAAAATTCATTTTTAAAGATTTTGATTTAATTTTTTTTCTAAATGAAACTTAAAACATTCTAGTTTTTATTAAAAAAGGACGTTTTATTCCAAGTGTTGTCAAAAAAAATTAAAAAAATTTTCAAAGTTGGTAAAAAATTTTGACATTTTTTAACTTAAGACAAAACTTTAAAAATTCATCAAAAATTCATTTTTAACCATTTTGATTTGATTCTTTTTCTAAATGAAACTTAAAACATTCTAGTTTTAATTAAAACAGATCGTTTTATTCCAAGTTTTGTTAAAAAAATTAAAAAAAATTTCAAAGTTGAAAAGAGAAATTTTCAGTTTAAAAATTCATATCTCAAAAACTAATTGTTTTTGAGACTTGAAATTTTATGAGGATTTATATTAACACCTAGTCTTTATTTTTGCCAAAAATGAATTTTCTGCGATTTTTAGTTTTCCTCTCAGAAGAGAAAATGTGATAAATTTTATTTATTTTTAGATTGTTAAAACAGAGCACTCAAGACACACAAAAATCAGATTCATCCTGATTGACGAGTTTGGTTTATTTTACATCACTGATACTTTATTTTCACATTACTGATATTTTAAGACTTTGGTTTACTTTACTCACGCTTTCTAAAACATGTCATTTTAGTGTTTGTTTTAATTTGAATGGTCATTTTTCACCGTTTTAGGTGGAATTTAAAACAAAAATTAAAATTTTAAACAAAAATGAAAATTTTAAACAAAAATGAAGTTTTATTTATTCAATCCAGAATGAAGCAATTTTGAAATCAAAAGGAAACTTTATGAAAATTTAATTTTACTCACTCTTGTATCTAAATAATTAATAGTTCCAGGTATCATCCTAAATCACTTCTTACAAAAAATAAAAAACCACTAAAACAGTTCCCGCATGGTTTAAATTCACTTTTTGCACTGCTTATTTCAGTACAGTCTTACGATTGAAATATAAACTGTAATAGATACATTGTAATCGATCTTTAAATATTAAGACACACAAACTAAACTAAAGTATTAAGTTTCAAGATTTAAATCAATGTGAAACAACATAATAGTTCTGTTTAATGAATGTATTTCTTAACATTTCCGATAATGTTATCAAAACCGAGATTATGTAAACACAGTTCTAATTCTAGGACATAAACAGATTTATTTGTAAATTGCGATTAACTAATAAAGAGTTTATTGCGATTGGAACATTCTAAATTAATCTAAATGGAAATAAATCTAATAATTCACCTCTAAAATCAAAACAGTGTTCCCCCATTAATTACCGTAATGTGTTTAAACATAATTATAAACCTGTAATCTGTGGCAGTGTTTGTTAAAATTTATCTGTCGTTATCTGAACGTTCGGGCAACAAATTAAAACGTGTTTATTAATGGACTGGGTTGCATCGACCAAAAATGCGGGAAATGTATACAATTTGGAAACGTTATGATCAAAAAAAATCCTTTAATAGCTACAAATAAAGTCTACAATAGCAAATCATCTAACTATATTGGTTTAATTTATAGTTTCGTTATTTGAAGTGTGGTTAACTATATAACTATAATAAATCTTTTAAGTAATAAAGGTTTTATATAAAATCGTTTTATTATAATGAGTTAATTATTTTCATTTGAAGGTTTTATGAGTTAAAACATAAATTAATTCTTAGTTAATTTGTTACCTTTTGTATTTGGGATATAATTGGAACTCAAAAAAAGTTGTAAAAAACTTATAAAATTTGTAAAAATTCCACCAAAGCTATCAAAATTTTTAACAATTCCACCAAAAACTGAATTTTTAAAAAATATACTAAAATTAAGATTAATTTCGTCAAGAATTGATTAGATTCTTAAAAATTTCACAAAAATAAAAAAGTAACAATAAAAATTCCACAAAAGTTAAATTGAATATAATTTCACCAAAAATTATTAAATTTGGAGACAATTCTACTAAAAACTTACAAAATTTTTTAAAAATTCCACCAAAATGTCCGAATTCTTTTAAAATTCCACCAAAATGTCCGAATTCATAAAAATTCTACTAAAATTACCAATATTTTTAACAATTCCACCAAAAATGATTAAAGTTAATAAAAATTCCACCAAAGTTATCAACTTTTTTAACAATTCCATCAAAAAAAAGCTGAATTTTATAAAAATTCCACCAAAAATTAATAAAATTGGAAAAATTTCACTAAAAACTTACTAAATTCGTAAAAATTCCATAAAAAAACACTGAATTTTTTAAAAATTCCATTAAAAATGAATAAAATTCGCAAAAATTCCTCCAGTGTTATCAAAATTCTTGATAATTCCACCAAAAACATAGTGATTTTTTTTAATTCCACCAAAAATTAATACAATTTGTAAAAATTCCACCAAAAACTTACTAAATTCATAAGAATTTTACCAAAAACACTGATTTTTTTTATTCTACCAGAAATGAATAAAATTCGCAAAAATTTCACCAATGTTATGAAAATTTTTGATAATTCCACCAAAAACATACTGAATTTTTAAAAATTTCACCAAAAACTTACTAAATTCATAAGAATTTTACCAAAGACACTGAATTTTTTTTAAATTCCACCAGAAATGAATAAAATTCGCAAATATTCCACCAAAGCTATTAAAATATTTTATAACTATACCCAAAACTTACTGAATTTTTTTTATTCCACCAAAAACTTACAAAAATCCTAAAAATTGCATCGAAATTGTCAACATATTTAACAATTCTACCAAAAACTTACAAAATTTTTTAAAAATTTCACCAAAATGTCCGAATTCTTTTAAAATTCCACCAAAAATCAATCAAATTAGAAACAATTTCATTAAAAATTAACTAAAACTTTGAAAATTCCATCAAAAACTTATAAAATTTTTTAAAAATTCCACCCAAAATCAATAAAATTGGTAAAAATTCAAAACTTACTATATTCGTAAAAATTCCACCAAAGTTACCAACATTTTTAACAATTCCACCAAAAACGTACTAAATTTTTTCAATTTTCCACCAAAGCTACAAAAATGTTGAATAATTCCACCAAAAACTAACTGATTTTTAAAAAATACCACCAAAAACTTATCAAATTCATAAAAATTCTACTAAAATTACCAATATTTTTAACAATTCCACCAAAAATGATTAAAGTTAATAAAAATTCCACCAAAGTTATCAACTTTTTTAACAACTCCACCAAAAACATACTGAATTTTATAAAAATTCCACTAAAAATTAATAAAATTAGAAATATTTCACTAAAAATTTACTAAATTCGTTAATAGTTCGTCAAAATTCGCTAAAATTCGTCAAAATTTGCTAAAATTCGACAAAATTCGTTATAAATTCATCAAAATTCGTCCAAAATTGGGAAGATTTATTCAAAATTCGTGAGTATTCGATCAAATTCATTCAAAATCAACAAAATTAGTAAAAAATTCGTCTCGATTTAAATAAATTCGTTAAAAATTCGTCAAAATTCGCTAAAATTCGTCAAAATTCGTTATAAATTCGTCAAAATTCGTAGAAAATTGAGAAGATTTGTTAAAAATTCCTCATAATTTTATATAATTCAAATAAATTTATTAAAAATTCATCAAAATTTGATCAAATTCGCTAAAAATTCGAGAAAATTTGTTCAAAATCAACAAAATTGGTTAAAAATTCTTGTTAATTTAATTTCAGTAAAATTCAATCAAATTTGTTAAAAACTCATCGGAATTTAAATAAATTCGTTAAAAATTCATCAAAATTTGTCAAAATTCGTAAAAATTCTTTAAAATTCGCTAAGAATTCATCAAAATTCGTCCAAAATTGGAAAGATTTGTTAAAAATTCGTGAGTATTCGATCAAATTCATTCAAAATCAACAAAATTTATAAAAAATTCGTCTCGATTTTATATAAATTCGTTAAAAATTCGTCAAAATTCGCTAAAATTCGTCAAAATTATCTCAAATTCGACAAAATTTGTCAAAAATTGAGATTTGTTGAAAATTCGTAATAATTTTATAAAATTCATTAAAAGTTCGTTAGATTTCAATCAAATTAGTTGAAAATTGAAAAAAATTGTTAAAAATTCGTCTTAATTTCATTAAATTCATCCAAATTCTTTAAAAATTTCTTATAATTTTATAAAATTCATTAAAAATTCGTCAGATTTCAATCAAATTAGTTGAAAATTCATAAAAATTTGTTAAAAATTCGTCTTAATTTCATTAAATTCGTCCAAATTCGTTAAAAATTCCTCATAATTTTATAAAATTCAATAGAAATTCGTCAGACTTCGATCAAATTAGTTGAAAATTGATCAAATTTGTTAAAAATTCGTCTTAATTTCATTAAATTCATCCAAATTCTTTATAAATTTCTTATAATTCCACCAAAGCAATTAAAATTTTTGATAATTCCACCAAAAACATACTGAATTTTTTTAAAATTCCACCAAAAACTTACTAAATTCATGAGAATTTTACCAAAAACACTGAATTTTTTTAAAATTCCACCAGAAGTGAATAAAATTCGCAAATATTCCACCAAAGCTATTAAAATATTTAACAATTACACCCAAAACTTACTGAATTTTTTTTATTCCACCAAAAACTTAGAAAAATCCTTAAAATTACACCGAAATTGTCAACATTTTTAACAATTCTACCAAAAACTTACAAAATTTTTTAAAAATTCCACCAAAATGTCCGAATTCTTTTAAAATTCCACCAAAAATCAATCAAATTAGAAACAATTTCATTAAAAATTAACTAAAACTTTGAAAATTCCATCAAAAACTTAGTAAATTCATAAAAATTCCACCAAAGTTACTAAAATTTTTAATAATTCTACGAAAAATAATAAATTTTTTAAAAATTCCACTAAAAAACTTACAAAATTTGTAAAAATTCCACCAAAAATTTACCAATTTTTTCTTTAAATTCCACGAAAAACTTACTATATTCGTAAAAATTCCACCAAAGTTACCAACATTTTTAACAATTCCACCAAAAACGTACTAAATTTTTTCAATTTTCCACCAAAGCTACAAAAATGTTGAATAATTCCACCAAAATATACTGATTTTTAAGAAATACCACCAAAAACTTATCAAATTCATAAAAATTCTACTAAAATTACCAATATTTTTAACAATTCCACCAAAAACATACTGATTTTTTTTTAAATTCCACCAAAAATTAATACAATTTGCAAAAATTCCACCAAAAACTTACTAAATTCATAAGAATTTTACCAAAAAACACTGATTTTTTTTATTCTACCAGAAATGAATAAAATTCGCAAAAATTCCATCAATGTTATGAAAATTTTTGATAATTTCACCAAGAACATGCTGAATTTTTTAAAAATTTCACCAAAAATTTACTAAATTCATAAGAATTTTACCAAAAACACTGATTTTTTTAAAATTCCACCAGAAATGAATAAAATTCGCAAATATTCCACCAAAGCTATTAAAACATTTAACAATTACACCCAAAACTTACTGAATTTTTTTTATTCCACCAAAAACTTAGAAAAATCCTAAAAATTACACCGAAATTGTCAACATTTTTAACAATTCTACCAAAAACTTACAAAATTTTTTAAAAATTCCACCAAAATGTCCGAATTCTTTTAAAATTCCACCAAAAATCAATCAAATTAGAAACAATTTCATTAAAAATTAACTAAAACTTTGAAAATTCCAGCATAAACTTATAAGATTTGTAAAAATTCCACCAAAGCTATCAAAATTTTTAACAATTCCACCAAAAACTTGCTGAATTTTTAAAAAATATACTAAAATTAAGATTAATTTCGTCAAGAATTGATTAGATTCTTAAAAATTTCACAAAAATAAAAAAGTAACAATAAAAATTCCACAAAGGTTAGTTAAATTGAATATAATTTCACCAAAAATTATTAAATTTGGAGACAATTCTACTAAAAACTTAGTGAATTTTTTAAAAATTCCACCCAAAATCAATAAAATTGGTAAAAATTGAAAAACTTACTATCTTCGTAAAAATTCCACTAAAGTTACCAACACTTTTTAACAATTCCATCAAAAACGTACTAAATTTTTTCAATTTTCCACCAAAGCTACAAAAATGTTGAATAATTCCACCAAAAACTTACTGATTTTAAAAAGAAACCACCAAAAACTTACCAAATTCATAAAAATTCTACTAAAATTACTAATATTTTTAACAATTCCACCAAAAATGATTAAAGTTAATAAAAATTCCACCAAAGTTATCAACTTTTTTAACAATTCCATCAAAAACATACTGAATTTTATAAAAATTCCACCAAAAATTAATAAAATTGGAAATATTTCACTAAAAACTTACTAAATTCGTTAATAGTTCGTCAAAATTCGCTAAAATTCGTCAAAATTTGCTAAAATTCGACAAAATTCGTTATAAATTCATCAAAATTCGTCCAAAATTGGGAAGATTTATTCAAAATTCGTGAGTATTCGATCAAATTCATTCAAAATCAACAAAATTAGTAAAAAATTCGTCTCGATTTAAATAAATTCGTTAAAAATTCGTCAAAATTCGCTAAAATTCGTCAAAATTCGTTATAAATTCGTTATAAATTCATCAAAATTCGTAGAAAATTGAGAAGATTTGTTAAAAATTCCTCATAATTTTATAAAATTCAAATAAATTTATTAAAAATTCATCAAAATTTGATCAAATTCGCTAAAAATTCGAGAAAATTTGTTCAAAATCAACAAAATTGGTTAAAAATTCGTGTTAATTTAATTTCAGTAAAATTCAATCAAATTTGTTAAAAATTCATCGGAATTTAAATAAATTCGTTAAAAATTCATCAAAATTTGTCAAAATTCGTAAAAATTCTTTAAAATTCGCTAAGAATTCATCAAAATTCGTCCAAAATTGGAAAGATTTGTTAAAAATTCGTGAGTATTCGATCAAATTCATTCAAAATCAACAAAATTTATAAAAAATTCGTCTCGATTTTATATAAATTCGTTAAAAATTCGTCAAAATTCGCTAAAATTCGTCAAAATTATCTCAAATTCGACAAAATTTGTCAAAAATTGAGATTTGTTGAAAATTCGTAATAATTTTATAAAATTCATTAAAAGTTCGTTAGATTTCAATCAAATTAGTTGAAAATTGATAAAATTTGTTAAAAATTCGTCTTAATTTCATTAAATTCATCCAAATTCTTTAAAAATTTCTTATAATTTTATAAAATTCATTAAAAATTCGTCAGATTTCAATCAAATTAGTTGAAAATTCATAAAAATTTTCAAAAATTCGTCTTAATTTCATTAAACTCGTCCAAATTCGTTAAAAATTCCTCATAATTTTATAAAATTCAATAGAAATTCGTCAGACTTCGATCAAATTAGTTGAAAATTGATCAAATTTGTTAAAAATTCGTCTTAATTTCATTAAATTCGTCCAAATTCTTTATAAATTTCTTATAATTCCACCAAAGCAATTAAAATTTTTGATAATTCCACCAAAAACATACTGAATTTTTTTAAAATTCCACCAAAAACTTACTAAATTCATGAGAATTTTACCAAAAACACTAAATTTTTTTTAATTCCACCAGAAATGAATAAAATTCGCAAATATTCCACCAAAGCTATTAAAATATTTAACAATTACACCCAAAACTTACTGATTTTTTTTTATTCCACCAAAAACTTAGAAAAAGCCTAAAAATTACACCGAAATTGTAAACATTTTTAACAATTCTACCAAAAACTTACAAAATTTTTTAAAAATTCCACCAAAATGTCCGAATTCTTGTAAAATTCCACCAAAAATCAATCAAATTAGAAACAATTTCATTAAAAATTAACTAAAACTTTGAAAATTCCATCAAAAACTTAGTAAATTCATAAAAATTCCACCAAAGTTACTAAAATTTTTAATAATTCTACCAAAAATAAAGAATTTTTTAAAAATTCCACCAGAAAACTTACAAAATTTTTTAAAAATTCCACCAAAATGTCCGAATTCTTTTAAAATTCCACCAAAAATCAATCAAATTAGAAACAATTTCATTAAAAATTAACTAAAACCTTGAAAATTCCATCAAAAACTTAGTAAATTCATAAAAATTCCACCAAAGTTACTAAAATTTTTAATAATTCTACCAAAAATAATGAATTTTTTAAAAATTCCACTAAAAAACTTACAAAATTTGTAAAAATTCCACCAAAAATTTACCAAATTTTTTTTTAATTCCACCAAAAACTTACTAAATTCGTAAAGCTTCCACCAAAGTTACCAAAATGTTGATCAATTCAACCAAAAACAATAAATTTTTTTAGAAAAATACTAAAAATAAAACTAATCTAGTAATAATAATACATTTACGGTTTTCTACAAATCAAATTTGTACTAATGAGCTTTTGGAAAATTATCTGATTGAATTCCATAATCGGAATTAATTGAGGCTCGACCCTATTATGTATCAAGGGCTATTTTCCCCCCAATTATTGTCGGAGGTCAAATAATAATTGTCGGATTAATTTTGTATTTGTGTTTGGTGAATTTAACTAATTTAAATTTATTAGTGGATGATTAATAAGTGAATTATTATTTTTTTATAATTGTTTCGTTGTCCTTCATGAGTCTTTATTGAAGCAATTTAAGATTGATATATTATTTTAGACTTTACAATTAATTATGCGTATGGTAATTAAAGACGGAATGAGGATTCTTTCGTTTGCCATTCTAAATGGAGATGTGACTTACTTACAATTAGCTTCTAAGAAACTAATGAAGTGGTGGCACTTTAACCCCCGAGTTATCTCTTTGAAAAATAACTGTACACTTGTCTCAAGTTTTTTCGGACTGTAAAACTGTGACTTACAATTATTCAAGATAATTGCAGCAATGTGCATACTTCGTAACTTGGTATTTATACAAGGATTGAGTAAAGGTCTATCCCCATTGTAATAATTAGGGTAGTTGGAACCACCACCAGGCAAGGTTTTTAACACAGTCAAACGTTCCAGAAATTGTGGGTCCTTACACTAAGGTTCGGGCAGGAAATAAAGCAAATTCGAATAATAACAAAACAACCTTATTTGAAAATAGCACAAACTTTAACACTTTGTTGACCGCGAATTTTATTCAGAAATTGTCTTGTCACCATCAATGTGTTAGACTATTAGTTTTATTGTTAGTTTTAGTTTAAATAAAAATAATTTTAGTTGTAACAACGTTTATGAGATGGCGTAATGTGTGACGAATTCGGTAATATAATACGGGCATGCGCGAATTAAAAGAGTTAGCGTTCTTCGTAAAAGGTGTATATCAATGCGATTAACTTCTAAGCGAAAAACTGTCATTAACTGTTATAATTACTCCGAAACACGAATAAACTTCAAGCAACAAGCTTCCAGATCTTTCATTTAACCCATCACAATGATGAGTTGACTCGTCACCGGTCAGCAAAGTGTTAAATTCGCGAGTGGATGAATTTCGGATCGGTAATTTAACGATTATAAACGAGCGATTATTTACCTATAAACCCAGCTGTTGCAACGAAATGAAGAAATTTAAAACTCGCCACATCAAACTCCCATTTGGTTGCGTTTATGTCCTCAGTGTCCTGAGGATACATCTCTGGAAGAATAATTACAAGAGAAGAGGTCACAGTCGCGCGCACAGTTTCGATCATACGAACACAAACGCCGAAATAAATTGGAAAATAATGATTAATTAGCTACACTTTACTCAACTTTTCGTTAAGTGTCTGCTAAGAGCCCATTCAAAGAAAAGTTAACCAAGGACAAAGAATAAAACTTTGATAGCGCAAAAAAATTGTCGTAGAAAATTCTCTGCGAAAGAAATTCAATTTGAGATTAACTTAAAAACGGGAATTCTTCCTGAAGTAACTTCGTCCTTGGAGTGAGGCGGATGAACATTTTGGGTATTCCTAACGATTCCACAATAACTCAACAACCCTTTTTGTAATTGCCCGAATTTCAAGGATCTCAGATTGAGCAACTTGGGCGACAACTGACCAGCTATAGGTGGAATAAGGTATTCATTTCTGAGCTGCATCTTAACTTTTGGTAAATCCCTAGGCTGGTTGATGTAGACAGAGTGAGTGACAGGGAGGTTGTAAATCTGGCACACCCTCCCGCTACTTAACAGACGTACATAACAGACTGTAGCAAAGTACTGCTCTCAGATGAGTTGCGTTCTTATCTTACTGGATCAGATGGACGTCCGCATTTATGTATGTCAAGATGCACACAAGACTGTATTAATGAGAGACTTTCATTTGGCTCAAAATTGGTTAAACTTTGAACAGGTAGCACTTCAGAAGCGTGAAAAGAGTTGGTGTTTACACATAATAACTCTTTGAAATTTCATAGGTATACAATTCAAATTTTGTTAAATCATGTTATGCCATTTATGGTCACTATGGGTGATGACGACATTTTCATACATGGTAATGCGAAAATGCGATCGCACACATCTAAAATTGTTAGTATCAGAATGAAGCTGGAATTAGACGGATTGATTGGCCAGCTTTCAGTCCAATCATGAAGCCCATCGATTCCGAGAGAATACGCCACCTCCAAGAACTACCTAGGAGCTGGGAGAATTGCTTTTGCAGGAATGAATAAACATCGAACAGAATGTAATCTTAAACACACATTGGGTCAAATGTATGTCACCACTTATGAATATCAAGATGTGCCCAAGACTGTATTAACGAGAAACTTCCATTTGGGTGAAAATCTGTTAAGGTTTAGACAGGTAGCACATCAGAGGCGTGCTCAGAGTTGGTCTTCATACATAATAGCTCCTTGACAATAAATTGAATAGCTCCGTAGGTATACAATTCAAATTCTGGGAAATCATGATATGCCGTTTATGGTAACTATGGGTAATGATGACATTTTCATGCATGGTAATGCTAGAATGTGATCGCACATACCTATCTACAATTGTCAGCGACTATCAGAATGAAGCTGGAATTAGACGGTTTGATTGGCCAGCTCTCAGTCCAGACATGAATCCAATCGATTCCGAGAGAATACACCAGCTCCAAAAATTAGCTAAGAGCTGGGAGAATTGCTCTTGCAGGAATGAAAAAACCATCGAATAGAATATAATCTTGCTGCGTATTGACTCTTCGAGGCTACTCACTATAACGAATTCCTCACGACATATACCTCAAAGTGAGATATCTACATTTTTGAAACATCGAATGCTCATAGTGAATAGGCGAAATACCTCATTGTGATTTGGATCATTCAAACAAACTTGGTCTTCACGTATCGAACACATCATATCGAGTTACTTTTGAGCATCACCGATTTACCGACAACACGTGGTTCCACGTATCCACATTATTAGCGTGTGTCTCGAACACGTTTGACGTACCCAACCTCGTACTGTGGATATGCTGCTTTAAAGCTTTATACCCTGTAATTAACACAAGAAGAGGGAATACTCGTTATCGATTTTTTTACTTTTTTCAATTATTTTAAGTTTCTCTGATTCCTTTATGGCGTTTTCATTTGGCTGAACTACTTAGAGCGCACCAGTGCACAACAGCGTGTTCTGTTGATTGCACCGAATTAATTTTTGTGTTCTATTATATTTTATCAACCTCAAGCCTTGAACACACTTATAAGTGATGTTATGATCAGATTGGCATTTATGATTATGTTTGATTTCACCGCGTCTGTTGAATTTGTCCCTTTTTTGCACCAAGCCAGTGTGACATATGCACACAACGTCAAATTATGGTGCGCACTAGTTTAGCCAAATGAAAACGCCATTAATTGCGAATAACAAAGAAAAAATTTGTTTAAATTCGAAATTTGTCGACTTTTCAGAATAAAAACATAATAGACAATGTAACTTTCTCAGATTCCATTTTTATTTATCTAAGAAAATATTGTTAGCTAATTTACAATTTGCGTGTCTGAGCTTAAAATCGAAAATTCAAAAATTTTTGGAATTTTTTAAGTGATCTAAATTTTAGCTCCCCAGTGTTTTGTATCAAGAGGTTATTTAAAGCTTTATTTAAGAAGGTACTAACAAAAAAAATAATCAAAATTAATTTGATAAAGATTAAACTTTAGAATCGTGATTTCTTACTTTCACATCGTATCACAAAATTCTATCGTTTCGATCGTTTAATAAAATTTTTGATTTATTTAGTAAATCATTTACCTATCTAACTAACTAAAAACAAAATGGGGAAGTTCACTGTTTAGTAGGTACAAAGACCTGGGGGCAAACAGATCGATTAATGATTAAATTTTTTTACCCTTTTTTCTATGAGGGAAAAATTACTAATTTAGTCTCTAGTTCTTTTTATTCTTCAACACAAATAATAGGTACTGACAAGTAATTTACTCCAACAATATGCCACTTTTAACCGACGAGGTTTTGAATTGTTAAAAACTTTAAACGACTTTAAAGAACCATAAAATTGACTCGGTTAATGTACCGAATAAATTTTTAGATTGATTTTTAAACAAAATTTTAAAGATTTTTAAATGATTTTTTTTCTCAATGAAACTTAAAACATTCTAATTTTAATTAAAAAAGATCGTTTTATTCCAAGTGTTGAAAAAAAATAAAAAAAATTTTCAAAATTGGAACAAAATTTTTGACACTTTTTAACTTAAGAAATCCAACTTTAAAAATTCATCAAAAATTCATTTTTAAAGATTTTGATTTGATTTTTTTTCTAAATGAAACTTAAAACATTCTAATTTTAATTAAAAAAGACCGTTTTATTCCAAGTGTTGTCAAAAAAATTAAAAAAAATTTCAAAGTTGGTAATCTTTTTTAACACTTCTTAAGAACATTACAATTTTTAAAAATTCATCAAAAATTCATTTTTAAAGATTTTGATTTGATTTTTTTTTTAAATGAAAGTTAAAACATTCTAATTTTAATTAAAAAAGGATGTTTTATTCCTAGTGTTGTCAAAAAAATTAAAAAAATTTTCAAAGTTGGTAAACAATTTTTGCGAATTTAATCTATTGACAAAAATTATCACCAAACTGACATAAAAAAAGAAAATAATAAGTAACACTAATTCCTACCTTATCTTAATGAAACAGCTTGCAGTTCGATCTCGGGGTGGAGGGTTGTTTTAATGCCTGGATCCTATTGTAGAGGGTTAACCAAATACATCCACCAATATCGTAATGTGATCTCCTTTTCTTTTGAGTTTACTTCTTTAACCATTCGATACCATAAGCTCCTCCCAATTCTCTTAACACTTTTTTAGGGACTCACATCTCGGGAATTTTTGTCTTATTGTTAGTAAGCAAAATGTAAATTATAGAGCTTGGGCCTTCCTACAAATATTTATTGTAATTTGTGTCTGTTCAGTTTATTTTTTATACAAAATTTTTCATTATCCCAAAAAAATTTATCCCAACTCACTTCATTTATTCGACAATATCAATTCATACGTTCTATTAAATGTAAATTGGACAAAAATAAAAAGCTCTCGCGATATAAAACCTATCCGGAGAGTCAATAGAAACCGAACGGGGGGACATAAAAAAGCACTTCAAACGACGCAAATTTATACCGTGAATTACGACCTGTAAATACGCTAGCTACGTGCAAAAAAAAGGAATAAATAAAAAGCTAAAGGTAAAAAAAAAGGACGCAGAACGCGCGAATTCCTGTGACGTCCATAAATTCTAATTGAGCGTGTCGGAACGCCCGTCCTACGACGCATTAATATAGAAGAGAGAAGAGGCGCGAAGGTTGATAAATTCCACGGGGTGCGTACCGAAGGGATGTCGGGATGAATTCCTCGGATCGCATAATAATTTCTGTTTTGTGCTACGGTCGTGTTCAATCACGTCCTCAACTGTACGATCGAAATCGTGTCTTTCCATATTAAATTTTATTTAAAATTGGAGAATTTAAAAGTGAAAAGTCTTTCAAGTCTTAAAATGTCTTAAAATGAAGTCTTAAAATGAAGTCTTAAAACGAAGTCTTAAAATGAGTTAACATCGATGTCCAAAAAATTTTGGGAGAAGCCTATACTTCATTTAATAACTAGTGATTTGAATTTTGCGCGCCAAAATAGTGAACTATTATTGGTCGCTCCGCAGTCAAGTTTACAAAGACGAAAAAATCGGTTTTTGTCGTTTATTGTTTTTAACGTTTGAGGTTAGGTGCTTTACCTAATTTGTCAACTTGTTTCTCGCTTTTTCGTTGTGCTCAAATGGTTGCGATCAAAAAATATTAAGTTCGAAGAAGGTATGGTACAATGTCATCATGTCATCATGTGTTGGATATAATACGTCAACACAAGGAACGTCTTTTGGATCAATTTCGAACAATGTACGTATAAATAAACGGCCATATATTTGGTATGTTCTAGAATACTACGCTCAAACGCTTGGTGTTTTGTTGGTTGCATAAATGTGACCGGTTTGAAGTTTAGAATTCAAATTTGCCGCTAAAAATGTTTGGTGTATTTTTTTAGTTACTTTTTCCTATGTAAATGGGGTTTTGAGATTTACTCCTCCTAGTTATTAAATGAAGTATAGTAGACTACAACGTTACCTTTCAACTTTACTTCCTTGCATTTCTGCACCAATAAATTGGTAATTTTCGTTGAAAAACCTCATCACCGCTACTGTCTACTGCTGGTAAATTGCGTGAGTCGGCTTTTGTAAAGTCAGCTTTTTAAAATACTCATTTTTACGAAAAAATGTTCTAAAATTAATGACGCGTTTTCACCTTGTTTACAAACACAGGCGGGTGACAGACCCAAACAGGCAGAGTAACAACCATCGCTTAAATAATATCCCTAGGTATAAGACAGCGTTGCCTGTTTTCCATTTCTAGGTAGACGGCAAAGAATGACCCGTTTGAAGTAGGAAAATTTTTAATAATTATTTTCTTCGTTGTAACGTACCGTGTAGTTCTGAGAAACAGTAAAGTGAGGTACTTGATACCTGAGGATCATAAAACAGCCTTTAGTTTTTGAAAAATCCACCTCGTATTTCGTACCGTAATAGTCCATTATTCTTTCTCTACTGAAGATCTTTATTGGATTCTTTCTTGGATTCCAAATTTATTAGATTTTTCTTTTCACTGATCTTCTCTCTTCAACCCCTTTATTTAATTTCCTGTCCCATGGTTAATAAATACCCACAAAGTTCAAACTGATTATCAAATTTCTCTAAGAAATAGACGATAACACACGTAATGCGGGACAAAATTCTTTTGCGAGGCAGAGGATCGATGACTCGACTTGAGGCATCTGGAGGGCTCTCGGAATTCTATACCGTGAGAGGGATTCCTATGGGGTTGACGAAATTATATATTACTAGAAATATGTCCAAAGATTCCATCGTTAATAGCGATGTAAGATTTATTGGTAGGTGGGAATGACTTCTTGATTTTAAAAACGTATTTAACTCTGTTCTTTGGAAATGAATTATAAACATTTTAGAAGAAGGTAGGATTAGTGACTATTTAACAAACATAGCAAAGTTCTATTTCTCAAACAGAAACGTGATATCTGAAAATGAGGAAATCTACAAAGCAACTTGTAGAGTTCCTCAAGACTCTCTTTTGCGACCTCGCTTTTGGATTATTTTTTTATAATAACACTAGATGTTTACAACGTGTCCTCTTTCATTTTTCTTCAAATATCGCATGAGCGTAAATTCAACCCGTTTGTGGTCCAAAAATCGCATATAAGAAAAAATCGACCAACTTTAAAAAATCGTCCAGACTTTATTTTTGAAGATTAAGGAATGATTTTTGGTTTAAATGAAAGATAAAAGATTCTGTTTTGAATTAAAAATGACAGATCTTTCCTAATTCTTACCAAAAAAATTAAAAAAAATTTAAAGTTGGTGAAAATTTTTGACAGTTCTAACCAGATTTTTTAAAAAAATCACCCAATTTTAAAAAATCACCCAGACTTTATTTATGAAGATTAAGGAAAGATTTTTGGTTTAAATGAAATTTCAAAGATTCTGCTTTGAATTAAAAAAGACAGGTTAGTTCTAATTATTATCAAAAAAATTTAAAAAATTCTTAAAGTTGGAAAATTTTTTTGACAGGTGATTAACCTAACTTAAAAAAAATCGACCAACTTTAAAAAATTGTCCAAACTTTATTCTTGAAGATTAAGGAACGATTTTTGGTTTAAATGAAAGATAAAAGATTCTGTTTTGAATTAAAAATGACAGATCTTTCCTAATTCTTACCAAAAAAATTAAAAAAAAATTAAAGTTGGTGAAAAATTTGGCAGTTCTAACCAAACTTTTTTAAAAAATCACCCAATTTTAAAAAATCACCCAGACTTTATTTATGAAGATTAAGGAAAGATTTTTGGTTTAAATGAAATTTCAAAGATTCTGTTTTGAATTAAAAAAGACAGGTTAGTTCTAATTATTATCAAAAAAATTTAAAAAATTCTTAAAGTTGGAAAATTTTTTTGACAGGTGATTAACCTAACTTAAAAAAAATCGACCAACTTTAAAAAATCGTCCAAACTTTATTTTTGAAGATTAAGGAATGATTTTTGGTTTAAATGAAAGATAAAAGATTCTGTTTTGAATTAAAAATGACAGATCTTTCCTAATTCTTACCAAAAAAATAAAAAAAAATTTAAAGTTGGTGAAAATTTTTGACAGTTCTAACCAGATTTTTTAAAAAAATCACCCAATTTTAAAAAATCATCCAGACTTTATTTATGAAGAGTAAGGAAAGATTTTTGGTTTAAATGAAATTTCAAAGATTCTGTTTTGAATTAAAAAAGACAGGTTAGTTCTAATTATTATCAAAAAAATTTAAAAAATTCTTAAAGTTGGAAAAATTTTTTGACAGGTGATTAACCTAACTTAAAAAAAATCGACCAACTTTAAAAAATCGTCCAAACTTTATTTTTGAAGATTAAGGAATGATTTTTGCTTTAAATAAAAGATAAAAGATTCTGTTTTGAATTAAAAATGACAGATCTTTCCTAATTCTTACGAAAAAAATAAAAAAAAAATTTAAAGTTGGTGAAAATTTTTGACAGTTCTAACCAAATTTTTTTAAAAAATCACCCAATTTTAAAAAATCACCCAGACTTTATTTATGAAGATTAAAGAAAGATTTTTGGTTTAAATGAAATTTCAAAGATTCTGTTTTGAATTAAAAAAGACAGGTTAGTTCTAATTATTATCAAAAAAATTTAAAAAATTCTTAAAGTTGGAAAAATTTTTTGACAGGTGATTAACCTAACTTGAAAAAAATCGACCAACTTTAAAAAATCGTCCAAACTTTATTTTTGAAGATTAAGGAAAGATTTTTGGTTTAAATGAAAGATAAAAGATTCTGTTTTGAATTAAAAATGACAGATCTTTCCTAATTCTTACCAAAAAAATTAAAAAAAATTAAAGTTGGTGAAAATTTTTGACAGTTCTAACCAAACTTTTTTAAAAAATCACCCAATTTTAAAAAATCACCCAGACTTTATTTATGAAGATTAAGGAAAGATTTTTGGTTTAAATGAAATTTCAAAGATTCTGTTTTGAATTAAAAAAGACAGGTTACTTCTAATTATTATCAAAAAAATTTAAAAAATTCTTAAAGTTGGAGAAATTTTTTGACAGGTGATTAACCTAACTTAAAAAAAATCGACCAACTTTAAAAAATCGTCCAAACTTTATTTCTGAAGATTAAGGAATGATTTTTGTTTTAAATGAAAGATGAAAGATTCTGTTTTGATTTAAAAAAGGCAGATTTTTTATAATAATTACCAAAAAAATTAAAAAAATTCCCAAAGTTGGTAAGAATTTTTAACGGTTTCAACCCAACTTTTTTAAAAAAATCCACCAACTTTAAAAAATCACTGAGGCTTTATTTTTTGGAATTAGAGATTGATTTTTGGTTTAAGTTAAAGCTAAAAGATTCTATTTTCAATTAAAAGAGATTTTTTTTCCTACTGTTACCAAAAAAATTTAAAAAAAATTTCAAAGTTTCTTCTGAAATCATCGAATTTTATTAAAATTTTTGTCAGATTTTGTAGAAAACTACCTAAATTGATTTAATTGAAGGGTGAAGTGCAAGAAGTACCTAAGTAGCATTTTTATAAAATCTGCTTAGGTTTAAAATCTAGGTTTATCATGTTTGATAAACCTAGATGTCGCGATTCTAATGTCCCGAAATCTGACATAGAAAAGGACGTTCGAAAAGGCGCTATTTAACCAATTTGGGCCTAGAAATAGGATCAAACTTATAAATCAAGTTGTATTTTAACGTTTTATTTGTCAACATGAACGACACCTAAGGCGTCGAGGTCGGAAAGAGCGGTTAATTTGACGTTTAGAAACATCAAAAATTCGCTTGTGAGCAATTCTGCGCCGAAATTGGTCGATTTTCGTTAGTTCGGTGCAAACTGAGGACAAAAAAATACGGCGCTGCTCGTTTACTACTTTATTATATGTGCCGCATTTTCAAAATTTATCTAAAACCCAGTATTCATTTTATTGGTTGCTTGAACAATCTTGCACTCGTAATGAAGCACCAAGATAGCCCCCTTCTGCAATAAAAAAATTAATTGTGCGATTCAGAATCGCAGAAGAACTTAGGAGAATGGGACTTCAAGTATCTTCAGAAAAAAAAAAACAGAAATCATATTACTACAAGGAAGAAGAAAACTAAAATAAATCGAAATAAGAGTAAATGAAAATGACATAACGAGTGCCAAAAAGGCAAAATATTTGGAAGCCTACAAAGACAAAGATGTGAGGATTGTGATGGCTGGTGATTAGGTTTTTTAAATAAAACTGCCAAAATTTCCCTTAACTTATTCTACACTTTATTTTAATAATTGCCACAGAAACGTCCAATATTACAACTTGTTGACAAAGTTACGTTTTTACAGATTACTTTCACGACTCCAGACGGACTGTTCTCTTTCTTACGCGTAATTCGAATAAATACAATACAGTGTGATGACTCTGCACACTGAATTACAAGAGACGTGTATTTTTTCATTAAAGGATGACCGAACATAAAAAGGAAATATGCAAGAAAGTTAATGTTATGATAAAAAATTTATCGAAAATTATGCCAAACATCAGAGGACCCAAAGAGAAGAAAATAAAACTCCTTGCTTCTACTGTTCTTTCGTTCAGTTTGGTTGGTCGACTTTTGTATGTCGCTCCAACATAGAGCAGAGCTCTAAATTATAAATACTGTTTGAATATGCTTTCCTCAATTAATAAAAGATTAGGAATTAGGATATCCTTTGAATTTAGAACGGTTTCTGCAGTGGGTATTGACGTGGTGGCTCATTTACTATTGTATCGTATTGTATTGTATGTCTCTCATTATCTAATTAAACCCATTCTGTTCATTACTTTAGACAATTGATCGACAATGAATAGTAGCGCATAATACAATCGGTATTATGTAAGTCTAAAGCACCTAATTGAAAAAAAAGTGTTTGGAAAATTAACGGCCATGTTATTAAGTCACATTTAAAAGCATCTAGGTTTCATAGAAGTATATGCAAAAACCTTTGTTCGAAGTCTTTGTTCGCACAGCTGAAAGTTGGAAAATTGGATTTTTCTCCTATAACCGCAACTTAAATTTCCAGATCTGTATGTGTCCTTAAGTGGCATATAACTTTTACAAGGTGTCTTATAAAACTTGTAACAAGGGTAGTCACTTTAAAGGTACGCACAGAGCAATTTCATTAAGCGACAAAGTGTCAGCTTTCGTGTTGTTATTTCTACAATGTTAGAAACAATGTGACAGTACCTTTCATCTTTTTTATATTATATTTTTCTTCACTAACTGCAACAACTTCGATAAAACCTTATGGGGTTTTCCGTTTTTTTTATTTATTTATTAACAAAACCAGTTCAACAGCAGTATGTTTTTCTTGGTTATTTTGGTTCAGAAAAAAAAATATTACGTAAAGATTACCGTCGTTTGGGGTGAGATTGATAACCGGGGGTGAGACTGATCACCAAGTTGCTTCTTCATAAATTTAAATCTAGCGCGCAAACCAACTATTAGATTCGTTTTTCGCCAAAGCAACACAAACCTGGTGGCGAAAAACGAATCTAATAATTGGTTTGCGCGCTAGATTTAAATTTTTGAAGAAGCAACTTGGTGATCAATCTCACCCCAAACGACGGTACTTACAATTAGTAAAGTTACGAAAATCCCCACTGGTTTCGATGTGGATAGTTATTACTCCCTATCAGATAAAATCAGGTTTTGAGGAAGCTTCTTCTTAGGCTCGTGTGGATTTGGCAGAGGTTTTATGCTGAACCACACTAGTGCACGTGTCGATGTTGTAAAACTTTTTAATTGCGTTCTTAATAAACTCACTAATAGTTTGCACTTTTAGGTCTTCATGTAGATCACTGTTCCTTATAAACCATGGGGCTTCCACTGAGATCCTAAGGATTTTGTTCTATAGGGTTTGAATCTTTTTCATATTTGAGGCTGATAAGTTACTCCAAACCGGGCAAGCGTAGGTAACCAATGGTCTAATAACAGCTTTGTAGAGAAGGAGAGTGCACTTTGTTCTCATAGGAGATGTTCTATTAATTAGGGGATAGAGCTGTCTAAGCCTGGCATATCTTTGATTGAGTTTTAAGAAAAAAACATCTTAGTTGTGTTGATGTGGTATTTCCAAGTTAGACATTAGTCAAGGTATTTGATAATATTTGATAATCAATACTCCAAGGTATTTGATAGTCTCGTCTTTTGCCCTCCACTGGATTATTTGGTTGTTGATAACAACGCAAGGCGCTTTACGATGCGTGCAAGTGTCTTAACGTAAAGATCTTGGATTGAAATTGCCATTGAGTATAATCTTCCACTTTGTTAACCAGTGCTGGATTTTATCAATTGACCTTTGCAGTGATTCGATTGCGTCGTTAGGAATGCCATTATTAGCATATCATCAGCGAACATTGCCATTTCGAAATTTGGCTCAGAAGGGATATCATGCATAAAAATGTTAAGTAGAACTGGGGATAAGCAACTTTTTGGGGGACTCCAGAATTTTCCGGGTGCTGGAGGAGAATCCATTGATGACAATCGTAAAAGATCTTTCCTCCAGGAAGGATAGCAAGATGGTAATTACAGTGAGCAGTAAAAGTCTTGATACCCCTACATCATTTCATTTCTTTTCGTAAAAAATGACACCAGATACAAAAATTTAGCGGTTTTCATGTATCGTAAAATAAAATTACTTGTATTCTTTCACGAACAGGAAAAATAAATCATACAAAACTTATATTTCAATAACTAGAAACGAAAATTTTATTAGACTACATGAAACTGCGTTGCAAAACTGTTGATACTCCTGACAAACGAGGGCAAAAACGTTAGAAATTTAGCACAATTAATCTTAATATTTGTAGGGTATCCTTTCAGTCGAATAACTTCCTTTAGTCGGTTGGGCATCGAGTGTGCCAGCTTTTTTCTGTACTCTGCGCTAATTTGTTGCCATTCTATTTGGAGTATGTTTTTTAAATGACTTCGAAGTTATATGGTGTTTCCTTAAACGTTATTCAATAAATGTTCAATGGGATTCATATCCGGACTTTGCGGAGAGGTTTTTGGAAGGTGGGGTACTCTATAACTCTATATATTAACCACATCTTAACTATATGAGCTGTATGCTTCGGGTCGTTATCTTGTTGGAAGTGAAAATTTCTAGAGACCCATCTTTTCCGCACTTTGCAATAAATTTTCTTGCAAAATTTTCACGTAAAGCTCTTTTGTCATTATTTCATCAATTACGACAAGGTTATCGACATCTGAGGTGGACATACAGTCCCAAACCATGACACTGCCATCCCCATGTATTACTGTTTTAATCGTTTTTTTTTGGATTTAAAGCCTTGTTTGGTTTTCTCCATACCCTTATCATCAAACACCTTTGCTACATTCAGAGAAGAAGTAGCTGTAAATTTTTTGGCTTTGAAGCCTTTCTCTAACGAGGGGTTTTCTTTTGATGGCAGTGGTGCCCATCAGAATTTGATCTTGAATGGAAAATGAGGTGCATACGTCACACTAGTTTAGTGCAGAAAAAGTAAAATTCAACTGTATACGATGAAGTAAAACTGTAAAACATAACCATAACTGCTAATGTGATCATAACATTGCTTATAGGTGTGTTTAAGGCTTAAGGTTATTTAAAATGTTTTGTAAACTTCAATAATAAAATATGGCAGAACTCAAAACACTAATTTCTTGCAACTAATAAAACGCGTTATTATGCACTAGGTGCACACCAGTCCTACCAAAAGAAAATGCTATTAGTTTTTCGCCTTGATTGCACGGACAATTAACCAATAACTCATATCACGTCCTTTGAAAGTTTATGAGCACTCGTCAACACAAGCGTTAATGTTAAATGCGTGTTTATCAACCTTTAAAACTTGCAAAAAATTTTTTGAAATCGCTATCGGTTATAATTTGCCCTAGCACTGGCAACTTGGAGGATAAAACTAAAGAATTGACACAAACACAGAAGAAAGCATAATGCAATTTCGTCGTCCGTAGCTCCCTTATTCACTGTTCTTTCCCGTTGACTCCTTTTTGATATTATAGCCCATGAAATCTAGTTTCTAACGATAGGTTATCATTCGCTCTAGCATTGACAACTTGAAAGTTAGAGCAAAAAAACTGACACAAGCACCCAAACCTAACTTAAAGCAATTATCTCGACTTTAGCTCCCTTGTTAGCTGTTCTATCATGATATCTTCTTTTTCGTATTATAACCTATGAAATCTACTTTCCAATGATAGGCTAGAATTCTCTCTAGCACTAACACTTTAGAAGGTAGAGTGAAAAAACTAACACGAGTACTCAAAAAAAATCTTAAAGCACTTCCCTCACATATAGCGCACTTATTAGTTATTCTATCGAGATGGCTCCTTCTTCTATATTATAGCCCATGAAATCTAGTTTCCAATGATATGCTATAATGCACTCTAGCACTAACAATTTGGAAGATAGAGCGAAAAAACTGACACAAGCACCCAAAGAGAACTTAAAACACTTCCCGCGCATATAGCGCACTTATTAGTTATTCTATCGAGATGGCTCCTTCTTCTATATTATAGCCCATGAAATCTAGTTTCCAATGATATGCTATAATGCACTCTAGCACTAACAATTTGGAAGATAGAGCGAAATAACTGACACAAGCACCCAGAGAGAACTTAAAACACTTCCCGCGCATATAGCGCACTTATTAGTTATTCTATCGAGATGGCTCCTTCTTCTATCTTATAGCCCATGAAATCTAGTTTCCAATGATATGCTATAATGCACTCTAGCACTAACAAATTGGAAGATAGAGCGAAAAAACTGACACAAGCACCCAAAGAGAACTTAAAACACTTCCCGCACATATAGCGCACTTATTAGTTATTCTATCGAGACGGCTCCTTCTTCTATATTATAGCCCATGAAATCTAGTTTCCAATGATATGCTATAATGCACTCTAGCACTAACAATTTGGAAGATAGAGCGAAAAAACTGACACAAGCACCCAAAGAGAACTTAAAACACTTCCCGCGCATATAGCGCACTTATTAGTTATTCTATCGAGATGGCCCCTTCTTCTATATTATAGCCCATGAAATCTAGTTTCCAATGATATGCTATAATGCACTCTAGCACTAACACTTTGGAAGGAAGGGTGAAAAAACTGCCACAAGCACCCAAAGAGAACTTAAAACACTCTCCGCGCATATAGCGCACTTATTAGTTATTCTATCGAGATGGCTCCTTCTTCTATATTATAGCCCATGAAATCTAGTTTCCAATGGTATGCTATAATGCACTCTAGCACTAACAATTTGGAAGATAGAGCGAAAAAACTGACACAAGCACCCAAAGAGAACTTAAAACACTTCCCGCGCATATAGCGCACTTATTAGTTATTCTATCGAGATGGCTCCTTCTTCTATATTATAGCCCATGAAATCTAGTTTCCAATGATATGCTATAATACACTCTAGCACCAACAATTTGGAAGATAGAGCGAAAAAACTGACACAAGCACCCAAAGAGAACTTAAAACACTTCCCGCGCATATAGCGCACTTATTAGTTATTCTATCGAGATGGCTCCTTCTTCTATATTATAGCCCATGAAATCTAGTTTCCAATGATATGCTATAATGCACTCTAGCACTAACAATTTGGAAGATAGAGCGAAAAAACTGACATAAGCACCCAAAGAGAACTTAAAACATTTCCCGCGCATATAGCGCACTTATTAGTTATTCTATCGAGATGGCTCCTTCTTCTATATTATAGCCCATGAAATCTAGTTTCCAATGATATGCTATAATGCATTCTAGCACTAACAATTTGGAAGATAGAGCGAAAAAACTGACACAAGCACCCAAAGAGAACTTAAAACACTTCCCGCGCATATAGCGCACTTATTAGTTATTCTATCGAGATGGCTCCTTCTTCTATATTATAGCCCATGAAATCTAGTTTCCAATGATATGCTATAATGCACTCTAGCACTAACAATTTGGAAGATAGAGCGAAAAAACTGACACAAGCACCCAAAGAGAACTTAAAACAATTCCCGCGCATATAGCGCACTTATTAGTTATTCTATCGAGATGGCTCCTTCTTCTATATTATAGCCCATGAAATCTAGTTTCCAATGATATGCTATAATGCATTCTAGCACCAACAATTTGGAAGATAGAGCGAAAAAACTGACACAAGCACCCAAAGAGAACTTAAAACACTTCCCGCGCATATAGCGCACTTATTAGTTATTCTATCGAGATGGCTCCTTCTTCTATATTATAGCCCATGAAATCTAGTTTCCAATGATATGCTATAATGCACTCTAGCACTAACAATTTGGAAGATAGAGCGAAAAAACTGACACAAGTACACAAAACAAACATAAAGCATTTCCGTCATCCCTAGTTTCCTTATTAGCTGTTCTTTCGCGTTGGCTCCTTCTTCATATTATAACCTATGATATCTAGTTTCCAACGATAGGCTATAACTCGCCCTAGCACTGACAACTTGAGAGATAGAGCGAAGAAACTGACAGAAGCACACAAAAAAAGTATTTCCGTAGATTAGAAAAGTTATTAAAGTTCGGTTAAATTTTTTTTTTGTGTTAGAAACGTAAAAAAAGAAAAGAGTCATGAATTTAGAAATAGCAAATATCACAAAACAGAGACTGAAAATTCAATCAAAGTTTCTGTAAATTCTGGAAAAACATTTTATTCAAATGTGTATAAACTTAAAGTTAAAAGGAAGTTTGTGGGAGAATACACATTTTTCGGGTAATTTTGTAGGCCGCATCCAACCCTATTTACCACTAATAAAATGAAATTTTAAAGTCAATATGACAAAGGGTTAATTTATTACCATTTCACACAACCCATTTGTTAAAGCGCAACATGCAAATTTAAAATTAATTTAAAATTAATTTAAAATAAAGAGACCTTGTAAAGTCGACATACAAGTGTTAATTTATTACACACTTTAACCCAACCCTTTTTGTTACTGCACAACACGCAAGTTTAAAATTATTATACAAATTATATTTTTTAATTTTCATCATTCACATACATCATTACTTTTATTAATCACCTTTTATTACTTGAGAGATAGGGTTTTATATTTTAGGATAATCTCTTTGTAATTTTTATCTTTTTATTGGACGAAGAATTACCTAAGGCTATATTAAAGGATAAATAATTAAGACATGATGGGTTCTTTTGTAGATGGGAGATGGTAGAAAATAAGATTTGATATCCCAACCCAACCTCTTTGAAGAGTAAATTTTGCGTTTTAATTAGGTTAAGAGGTAAGGGTTAAGTAATTAAGAGTAAATGGGGTCATTTATGAGGATTTATAAGGAAATTGGATTTCATATCACAATCTCATTCAAGTTGATTATCTTCTAAACTTAGTTATCAACTTAAAAAAAATCGATCAATTTTAAAAATTTATCAAAAATTCATTTTTAACCATTTTGATTTGATTTTTTTTCTAAATGAAACTTAAAACTTTCTAGTTTTTATTAAAAAAGACCGTTTTATTTCAAGTGTTGTCAAAAAAATTAAAAAAATTTTTAAAGTTGGTAAAAAAATTTTTTAGGTTAAAAATTTTTAACCATTAAAAAAATCAATCATTTTTAAAAAATTAAAAAAAAAATTAATTTTAAAGATTTTGATTAGATTTTTTTTCTAAATGAAACCTAAAATATTCTAATTTTAATTAAAAAAGACTGTTTTATTCCAAGTGTTGTCAAAAAAATTAAAAAAATTTTCAAATTTGGTAAAGATTTTTTGACATTTTTAATCTTATTTAGGAAAATCGATCAAATTTAAAAATTCATCAAAAATTCATTTTTAAAGATTTTGATTTGATTTTTTTTCTAAATGAAACTTAAAACATTCTAGTTTTAATTAAAAAACACCGTTTTTTTCTAAATCTTATCAAAAAAATTAAAAAAATTTTCAAAGTTGGTAAAAAAATTTTTTAGGTTAAAAATTTTTGACCATCAAAAAAAAATCAATCATTTTTAAAAAATTCAAAAAAAATTTAATTTTAAAAATTTTGATTTGATTTTTTTTCTAAATGAAACCTAAAATATTCTAATTTTAATTAAAAGAGACCGTTTTTTTCTAAATCTTATCAAAAAAATTAAAAAAATTTTCAAAGTTGGTAAAAAAATTTTTTAAGTTAAAAATTTTTGACCATTAAAAAAATCAATCATTTTTAAAAAATTCAAAAAAAATTTAATTTTAAAGATTTTGATTTGATTTTTTTTCTAAATGAAACCTAAAATATTCTAGTTTTAATTAAAAAAGACCGTTTTTTTCTAAATCTTATCAAAAAAATTAAAAAAATTTTCAAAGTTGGTAAAAAAATTTTTTAGGTTAAAAATTTTTGATCGTTAAAAAATCAATAATTTTTTAAAAATTCATAAAAAATTGAATTTTAAAAATTTTGATTTGACTTTTTTTCTAAATGAAACCTAAAATATTCTGGTTTTAATTAAAAAAGACCGTTTTTTTCTAAATCATATCAAAAAAATTAAAAAAATTTTCAAAGTTGGTAAAAAAGTTTTTTAGGTTAAAAATTTTTGACCATTAAAAAAATCAATAATTCTTAAAAAATTCAAAAAAAATTTAATTTTAAAGATTTTGATTAAATTTTTTTTCTAAATGAAATTTAAAACTTTCTAATTTTAATTAAAAAAGACCGTTTTATTCCAAGTGTTGTCAAAAAAATTAAAAAAATTTTCAAAGTTGGTAAAAAATTTTTGACACTTTTTAACTTAAGAAATCCAACTTTAAAAATTCATCAAAAATTCATTTTTAAAGATTTTGGTTTGATTTTTTTTCTAGATGAAACCTAAAACATTCTAATTTTAATTTAAAAGGACCGTTTTATTCCAAATGTTGTCAAAAAAATTAAAAAAATTCACAAAGTTGACTAAAATTCTTTATAACCTAAAAAAAGATGAAAAAAATGGAAAATTATTTAAGAATTAAAGTTAATGTAACTTAATCTAGATTAAAATTGTAAAAAAATGACTTAATTTAGTCTAAAATTGTGATATTTCACTTAAAATTTTTTTTAGATCGTTGATTTTTTTCCAAAATTTCACGAAATTTGGTACAAAATTGTGAAGTTTTATTTAGTTTCATTAAATTTTTTTCGAATTTCATTAAAAAATAATTTAATTTAGCTTGAAATTGTGAAATTTCGAACAAAATTTTCAAAATTCGTCCCAATTCGTTTGAAATTTCACGAAATTCCGTCTAAAATTGTCGAGTTTCATTGAAAAATAACTCTATTTGTCTTAAAATTGTGAAATTTCATCTAAAATCGTTGAATTTCTTCTGAAATTTTCTAAAGTTGTCGAATTTTATTTAAAATTTTACGAAATTTCATCAAAATTTTCTCGAATTTCATTAAAATAAAACTTAATTTTAGAAATTGTGAAATCTAAACCAAAATTTTCAAAATTCGTCAAATTTCATCTAAGATTTCACGAAATTTCGCGTAAATTTGTCGAATTTCATTGAAAAATAACTTAATTCAACTAAAAATTGTGAAATTTTATCTCAAACTTCTTAAAATTTTCGAATTTCGTTTGAAATTTCATGAAATTTCGTTTAAAATTGTCGAATTTCATTAAGAAAACCTTTATTTATCTTAAAATTTTAAAATGTCATCTAAAATTTTTTAATATCATCGTTTTTTTCCAAAATTTCACGAAATTTGGTGTAAAATTATCTAAAATTATTGAATTTCGTTTAATTTCATTTAAACTTTTTCGAATTTCATTGAAAGATAACTTAATTTAGCTTGAAATTGTGAAATTTCGACCAACGTTTTCAAAATTCGTCCAATTTCGTTTAAAATTTCACGAAATTTCGTCTAAAATTGTCGAATTTCATCGAAAAATAGCTGTATTTGTCTCAAAATTGTGAAATTTCATCTAAAATCGTTGAATTTCTTTTGAAATTTTCAAAAGAAATCCAACTTTAAAAATTTATCAAGAGTTCATTTTTAAAGATTTCGGTTTGATTTTTTTTTCTAGATGAAACCTAAAACATTCTAATTTTAATTTAAAAAGACCGTTTTATTCCAACTGTTGTCAAAAAAATTAGAAAAATCTCCAAAGTTGGTAAAAAATTTTTTAGGTTAGAAAAGCAATAATTTTTTAAAAAATCCTAAAAAATCGAATTTTAAAGATTTTGATCTAATTTTTTTTCTAAATGAAACTAAAAGCATTCTAGTTTTAATTTAAAAAGATCGTTTTATTCTAAATTTTACCAAAAAAATTAGAAAAATTTCCAAAGTTAATAAAAAATTTTTTAGGTTAGAAAATCAATAATTTTTTAAAAATTCGTAAAAAATCGAATTTTAAAGATTTTGATCTAATTTTTTTTCTAAATGAAACTAAAAGCATTCTAGTTTTAATTTAAAAAGATCGTTTTATTCTAAATTTTACCAAAAAAATTTAAAAAATTTTCAAAGTTGGTGAAGAATTCTTTACAATTAACTAACCTAAAAAAATTGATCAACTTTAAAAAATCGGCCAGACTTTATTTATGAAGATAGAGACTTGATTTTTGATTTAAATGAAAGATAAAAGATTGTATTTTCAATTAAAAAAGACCGTTTTATACTAAATTTTACCAAAAAAATTAAAAAAATTTCCAAAATTGATGAAAAATTTTTTAGGTTAGAAAATCAATAATTTTTTTAAAATTCGTAAAAAATTGAATTTTAAAGATTTTGATCTAATTTTTTTTCTAAATGAAACTAAAAACATTCTAGTTTTAATTTAGAAAGATCGTTTTATTCTAAATTTTACCAAGAAAATTAAAAAAATTTTCAAAGTTAGTGAAAAATTCTTTACAATTAACTAACCTAAAAAAAATTTGATCAACTTTAAGAAATCGCCCAGACTTTATTTATGAAGATAGACACTTGATTTTTGATTTAAATGAAAGATAAAAGATTGTGTTTTCAATTAAAAAAGACCGCTTTATACTAAATTTTACCAAAAAAATTAGAAAAATTTCCAAAGTTGATAAAAAATTTTTTAGGTTAGAAAATCAATAACTTTTTAAAAATTCGTAAAAAATTGAATTTTAAAGATTTTGATTTTATTTTTTTTCTAAATGAAACTTAAAACATTCTAGTTTTAATTAAAAAAGACCATTTTATTCTAAATGTTGTCAAAAAAAATAAAAAAATTTTCAAAGTTTGTAAAAAAAATTTTTAGGTAAATGTGTAGAAATAAAATTTTTCTTTATATACAAAAATTACATCTTTATTAATTAATACTGATATTTTTGGAGAGTACATTTATTTAAAATACATTGTTTAAGAGTAATAATTAAATTAAAAGTCACACATATCACATTTATCATACATAGATTTTTTTTAAATAGAACTTTTTGCGGTTATACTATATTTATGTGCGTATTTATCTTTACTTATATTATTTAATTAACACCTTTTTTTATTACATATATACACATAGATGTATCTTAAATACACATACATAATAAATTTATGCAACATCTACTATAATATAATATTATAATATAAATACATTAAATATTTATTGGAAAGCAACTATTTCAAACCGAATTTCATCATCGTAATAAACGTCCTTTATCCTTAATCCTTAATTAATAATAAATAACTTTACTTTTTGAATTCCTATTCGTACTTTGCTCTACTCACATAGTAGAAATTTCGCGGTATAAAATTTCAATTAACCACCGACCTTTCGGGAATTTCAGCCTGAAAATATTCCCTGAAATTGTGAAGCGATGTACGCTAACGTGGAAATTAAACCTCAAGAATTTTTTATGAGGTCTATAAACGTTTGAGTTCAAATTACTATAAAACTTTATGGTTTTGATTAATTTTGATTTGATTTTTTTTCTAAATGAAACTAAAAACATTCTAATTTTAATTAAAAAAAGATTTTTTATTCCAAGTGTTGTCAAAAAAATTTAAAAAAATTTCAAAGTTGGTAAAAAATTTTAAGACTTTTTAACTTAAGAGAAAATTTTAAAAATTCATTAAAAATTCATTTTTAACCATTTTGATTTGATTCTTTTTCTAAATGAAACTTAAAACATTCTAATTTTAATTAAAAAAGACCGTTTTATTCCAAGTGTTGTCAAAAAAATTAAAAAAAAATTCAAAGTTGGTGAACATTTTTGACACTTTTTAATTTAAGAAAATCCAACTTTAAAAATTCATCAAAAATTCATTTTTTAAGATTCTGATTTGATTCTTTTTCTAAATGAAACCTAAAACATTCTAATTTTAATTAAAAAAGACCGTTTTATTCCAAGTGTTGTCAAAAAAATTAAAAAAAATTTCAATGTTGGTGAAAATTTTTGACACTTTTTAACTTAAGACAAAACTTTAAAAATTCATCAAAAATTCATTTTTAACCATTTTGATTTGATTTTTTTTCTAAATGAAACTTAAAACATTGTAGTTTTAATTAAAAAAGACCGTTTTATTCTAAATCTTGTTAAAAAAAATAAAATAAATTTTAAAGACATCGAAGTTCTTTGACCGAATTTAACCTAAAATTTAATTTTTACCATTTTTAAAAAATCATAAAAAAAATCATTTTTATGAACTAAGAAATGATTCTCACATCAAATTAAAACTAAAACATTCTATTTTCATCTAAAACAGGCAGATTTGTTTTTAGACTTACCAAAAAAATTAAAAAAATTTTTTTCTAAAGTGTTACATCTTAATTCAAAAAATGTCAAAATTGATCAACTTTAAAATATCGCTGAGACTTTATTTGTTAGAACTGAAATGAGATTTTTTAGAAAGTGATAGACAAAAGTGTCTTATTTTATGTAATCTATAAAAAAAATTTGATTGTTTTTAAATTTTTAAGAAAAAAAATTTTTTCTAAAGTGTTACATTTTCACTAAAAAAGGTTAAAATTAACTTTAAAAAATCGTCCAGCCTTTATTTTTAGGAGTTAAAACGAGATTTTTTATAAAACGATAGATTAAAATGTCTTGATTTATATAACCTTTAACAAAATTTTGGTTTGTTTAAGATTTTTGAGAAAAAAATTTTTCTCTAAAGTGTTACATTTTCACCAAAATTAAAATTTTAAAAATCTTCGCGATCTTATTTTTGGAAATTAAAAATGATTTTTTGAAAAATAATAAATTAAAATCTCTTTTTTAACATAAACTATAAAAATTTTGAGTTTGAGTTTTGAAATTTTTAAGAAAAAAATTTTTTTTCTAAAATTGTACATTTTCACTTAAATACGTCAAAATTGGTCAACTTTAAAAAATCGTCCAGACTTTATTTTTGAGAATTCGGAGGAGACTTTTTGGAAAATTAATAGATTAAAATGTCTTAATTTATGTAATTTGTAACAAAATTTTGGTTTGTTTAAAATTTTTGAGAAAAAAATTTTTTTCTAAAAAGTTGCATTTTCACCAAAAATCGTCAAAATTAAAATTTTAAAAAATCGTCAAGATCTTATTTTTAGGAATTAAAAAATGATTTTTATGTTAAATTAAAGCTAAAATATTCCACTTTCATCTAAAAAAGGCAAATTTGTTTTAAGACTTACCAAAAAAATTAAAAAAAATTTCAAAGTTGGCAAAAAAATTTTTTAGGTTAAAAATTTTTGATTATTAAAAAAAATCAATTATTTTTAAAAAATTCATAAAAAATTCAGTTTTAAAGATTTCGATTTGATTTTTTTTCTAAATTAAACTTACAACATTCTAGTTTTGATTTAAAAATACCAGTTTATTCCAAATGTTGTCAAAAAAATTAAAGAAATTTTCAAAGTTGGTAAAAATTTTTTGACATTTTTAACCTTATTTAGAAAAATCGATCAATTTTAAAAATTCATCAAAAATTCATTTTTAACCATTTTGATTTGATTTTTTTTCTAAATGAAACCCATAACATTCTAATTTTAATTAAAAAAGACCGTTTCATTCCAAGTGTTGTCAAAAAAATTAAAGAAATTTTCAAAGTTGAAAAAGTTGAAAAAGTTGCTAATCCAATTTTAGCGAGGACTCTACAGACTAGATAAAAGCGTGAGGTTCCCCACAAGATGAGAAGACCAAACTTTATGTGATCGTCCCGATTTATTTTTATATCTCTTTTTTACAACCTTGTTAACGTCTTTAGATTTTTCCTATGTATACAATATTTTGTATTGACGTAAACGCTAAATAGGTAAACAAACTAAACCGCATATTTAGTTTTATTCGATTAAAATATTTACCTCGAAGAAATCTTTACCAGATGTAATTCGGACTAAAATAAAATATTACCTTCACTTGGCTGAAGTGAATGAGCGAAGGTGTAAACGGTTTGTGGATCATTTGCATAAACGAGTAGTTAAACTACAAACTATCCTCGGCTGGCACAATGTCTACATACGTACGGAGAGTAGATTTACTGACTTTTCAGAGTTCCAGAGTTCCATTGAAATGGACTTCGACGTAAGCTTGACCTGTGACCTCTCGACAGAATTCAAACTGTGCAATTCAACTCTCCAAGTTTACATTTACCCTTTGCAGGAAGTCCGGTAGAGTTGGATTGACGTAAAATTTAACACCGTCAACATAAGATGTTATACTAATTAATAATTAGGTCAACAGTTCTAACTGTGGAAAATTTATTCTGCATACAGGAGTTTCTAAATTAAATGGCATAAATGGTATGAGAAATTTTAGTCAAGTTTAAAAAATCCCAGAGACTTTATTTTTATGAAATGGGAAATGACACTTATATCAAATTAAATCAAAAATATTCTGTTTTAATTTAAAAAAGACGGATTATTTCAAATTGGAGTCAAAAAAATTAGAAAAATTTCTAAAGATGAGAATTTTTTTTGACATAATTTCGAAAATGTTAGTCAATTAAAAAAAAATCATAGGGACTTTATTTTTAAGAACTGAGAAATGATTTATGGTTTAGATGAAAACGAAAACATTCTATTTTAATCCAAAATGAACAAATTTTCTCTAATTATTATTAAAAAAATAAAAAAAAAAAATTTAATAACCATGATTTTAACCTTAAAAATTTTAGTCAAGTTTAAAAAATCCCAGAGACTTTATTTTTATGAAATGGGAAATGATACTTATATCAAATTAAATCTAAAATATTCTATTTTAATTTAAAAAAGACGGATTATTTCAAATTGGAGTCAAAAAAATTAGAAAAATTTCTAAAGATGAGAATTTTTTTTGACATAATTTCAAAAATGTTAGTCAATTAAAAAAAAAATCATAGGGACTTTATTTTTAAGAACTGAGAAATGATTTATGGTTTAGATGAAAACGAAAACATTCTATTTTAATCCAAAATGAATAAATTTTCTCTAATTATTATTAAAAAAAATAAAAGAAAAATTTAATAACCATGATTTTAACCTTAAAAATTTTAGTCAAGTTTAAAAAATCCCAGAGACTTTATTTTTATGAAATGGGAAATGAAACTTATATCAAATTAAATCTAAAACATTCTATTTTAATTTAAAAAAGACGGATTGTTTCAAATTGGAGTCAAAAAAATTAGAAAAATTTCTAAAGATGAGAATTTTTTTTGACATAATTTCGAAAATGTTAGTCAATTAAAAAAAAATCATAGGGACTTTATTTCTAAGAACTGAGAAATGATTTATGGTTTAGATGAAAACGAAAACATTCTATTTTAATCTAAAATGAATAAATTTTCTCTAATTATTATTAAAAAAATAAAAAAAAATTTAATAACCATGATTTTAACCTTAAAAATTTTAGTCAAGTTTAAAAAATCCCAGAGACTTTATTTTTATGAAATGGGAAATGAAACTTATATCAAATTAAATCAAAAACATTGTATTTTAATTTAAAAAAGACGGATTATTTCAAATTGGAGTCAAAAAAATTAGAAGAATTTCTAAAGTTGAGAATTTTTTTTGACATAATTTCGAAAATGTTAGTCAATTAAAAAAAAATCATAGGGACTTTATTTTTAAGAACTGAGAAATGATTTATGCTTTAGATGAAATCGAAAACATTCTATTTTAATCCAAATTAAATAAATTTTCTCTAATTATTATTAAAAAAATAAAAAAAAAAATTTAATAACCATGATTTTAACCTTAAAAATTTTAGTCAAGTTTAAAAAATCCCAGAGACTTTATTTTTATGAAATGGGAAATGATACTTATATCAAATTAAATCTAAAACATTCTATTTTAATTTAAAAAAGACGGATTATTTCAAATTGGAGTCAAAAAAATTAGAAAAATTTTTAAAGATGAGAATTTTTTTTCGACATAATTTCGAAAATGTTAGTCAATTAAAAAAAAATCATAAGGACTTTATTTTTAAGAACTGAGGAATGATTTATGGTTTAGATGAAAACGAAAACATTCTATTTTAATCCAAAATGAATAAATTTTCTCTAATTATTATTAAAAAAATAAAAAAAAAATTTAATAACCATGATTCTAACCTTAAAAATTTTAGTCAAGTTTAAAAAATCCCAGAGACTTTATTTTTATGAAATGGGAAATGATACTTATATCAAATTAAATCTAAAATATTCTATTTTAATTTAAAAAAGACGGATTATTTCAAATTGGAGTCAAAAAAATTAGAAAAATTTCTAAAGATGAGAATTTTTTTGACATAATTTCGAAAATGTTAGTCAATTAAAAAAAAAATCATACAGACTTTATTTTTAAGAACTGAGAAATGATTTATGGTTTAGATGAAAACGAAAACATTCTATTTTAATCCAAAATGAATACATTTTCTCTAATTATTATTAAAAAAATAAAAAAAAATTTTAAAAACCATGATTTTAACCTTAAAAATTTTAGTCAAGTTTAAAAAATCCCAGAGACTTTATTTTTAGGAATTGAGAAATGAAACTTATATCAAATTGAATCTAAAACATTCTATTTTAATTTAAAAAAGACGGATTATTTCAAATTGGAGTCAAAAAAATTAGAAAAATTTCTAAAGATGAGAATTTTTTTTGACATAATTTCGAAAATGTTAGTCAATTAAAAAAAAATCATAGGGACTTTATTTTTAAGAACTGAGAAATGATTTATGGTTTAGATGAAAACGAAAACATTCTGTTTTAATCCAAAATGAATAAATTTTCTCTAATTATTATTAAAAAAATAAAAAAAAAATTTAATAACCATGATTCTAACCTTAAAAATTTTAGTCAAGTTTAAAAAATCCCAGAGACTTTATTTTTATGAAATGGGAAATGATACTTATATCAAATTAAATCTAAAACATTCTATTTTAATAAAAAATAGATAGACTTTCTCTAATTATTATCAAAAAAATTAAAAAAAAAATTATGAATGTCTATGATTTTTAACCAAATTTCAAAATTAATATCTAAAAAACTAATTGTTGTTGAGATTTGAAATTTTATAGGGATTCAGATTGAAACTTAGTCTTTGTTTTTACCAAAGCTGAATTTTCTATCACTTTTAGTTTTTCCCTAAGAAGAGAAAATGTAATTTAATACCTTTAATTGAAATTTTTTAACATTCTAAGTATTGATAACAGCTTTTTTATTTTTCTACCTATCTAAGTTTTATTTACCGACAATATTCTATTGATTTCCACCATTGTGGAAAAGCCTTTATTGATGTTTCGTATACCAAATGTTGGAAGCAACTCCAAATATTGAGCCCTAATCGATGTAAACCCGGAGTCTTTGAAGATCACACAATGGGAACCTTTGGGCTATTCATCTTTCAGGAAATTCATTGTACAGATGATTCCTAACAGCATGCGTGCGCGCAATGGTGCAGCCTATATCTAATTAATTACTGCAGATATTTCGTAAAGGCTTGGTTTCCGGACATATTGCTTGTATGTGTGTTGTAGGTATATTAAGACTTGCTTATGATTTTTATTACCATTTATCTACTTTATAATGTATCAAATTAAATGTCCTTAGAATGGATAAACGTTTCAAAACACTTTCATATTTGGAGTAGGTGTAACTTATGTTCAAAACCATGGATAACTTAAATACGGTTTTAAATCATATTTAGGAGGTTTTAAATGCAGTACTCCCTGGGTAAAAACAACCTTCAATTCAACTCTCCAATTTTTGTAACACTGCAAAGCAGTCTATCGTCAATAATAGTAACTTCTAGAAAAGGTTTACCTCGTTGATTGCAACTGGCTATAATATATTTTAATCATCGTATTTACACAGAGATATCCAGCTATCTGACAACGTCGCTCACTACGCTCTCTCTAGATAGAGGATTCCCAAGGATACTGGACTAACAGGATGGCTCAATCCCATAAGATGTGTGCACGCCGAAATTCAGTGCACAGCCGCCAGTTTGACGTCACTGCTGACCGTTTTGTTGTGATTTTAGTCGAGTGTAAGACAGAGAGTCGAGTGTAAAACAGAGATGCTTGGAAGTGACGTTAAAGGGTTACAGGCTCAATCTGCGATTATCGATGACGATTTTGTGTTTACAAATACCTTAGGTTTATTTACAAACATTAATTTGAAAACTTGGGACTTTTAATCATGAAAGCAAGGATTTTCTGTATTTGAAGAAGTAAACCTTAAATATAAAGTAAGACTTCCTAGGTTATGTTTGACAATTTTGAAGATAAACCTAAATACTCCACGGTTTACAAATATTGTTTATATCTATTTGAAAACATAAATATATTCTAAGAGTGTTTTGCAATTCATATCCAGTGATAATAATCATACAAAATAACATTTCTTTGTTTATAAGATCTGGGAAATCACTTATCATTTAAAACAAAAGGACCAGATAATTCAATTTTGTTGGATTAAGACTCATCTCATCTTGGAACCTAATGAAGAAGTGGACCGCCTGGCGAAAGATGCAGTGATCAATGGGATGGAAGATGTCTGTAAAACTTCGGTAGAAGACATACTTAACAAGATTAAGCATGATATATTGAGAACTGAGTGGAATAATCTTTGGGTCAGTAGTTAGAGAACCAAAATGATCCAATATGAATACACTTCCACATCTTCGATGTGTCCTGGTATAGAGATAAGTAGCTTGATAGATTTGTATATTCATATATTGCGAGAATTAAATTTGGACACGGTAAATTCCCGAGTCATATTCACAGATTGATTGTTGATTCGCCCTCGTGCAAATGTTGTGATGAGGTGTGTGATGTGGATCATTTGTTGTTTAGTTGTGCTAGATTTCAGAATGAGAGAAGGAATTTTATGCAGGAGCTTATAAAAATGGGAGTGCAACTTCCAACATGTGCTGTAGTATTACTATTTGTAAGTACTAGAAGACTATCCTAAGCCTTGCCAAGGAGAGAAGGATGCAAGAACGCGGTTCCTCTCCGTAACATTACCAAATAGGCTCAACTAAATTATAGTGAAAGGGAGGACCGGAGTATCTACCACAGGTCCTCACAAACGCAAAGGTCTTCAGGCAAAAATGCCGTCGAGGACAGGTCCAGCGCACTTCGCTACATTAACTTTTTCACAAGATAAAGATATTAGCATCGTCTATTAGAAAATTTTCAAAGCTTTAACCTTATTAAATTGTTCATGTTATAAACACACTTCGTTATTAACACTTTAACTGCCATGTGTACCATATATGGACACAGTTGCATTAACTTAACATTAGTTAATTTTTTGATGGCGCTTAACGTGTTAAACGATAAATAACTTAAGGAAATAGTTAAAGAAAGGGTTTTTTACCACATGCGTTAAAGGAGAAAAAATGTCTCATTACTGCACTGGGATCCGAACCCAGGTTTTCTGCTTTCCGGGTAGATGTTCTAACCAATTGAACCAATTTTCATTAAATTAATATTTGTGCATTACCTACTTTCGGGGTAACGTTGACGTTGGTAAGTTTCTCGTGCGCATGTATTTGCGACAGTTACGTAGCCAGAAAACGTGAGAAATCTTGTTGAGCTGCATAGTTTAATTGGTTAGAACCTCTGCCCGGAAAGCAGGAAACCTGGGTTCGCATCCCAGTGCAGTAATAAGACATTTTTTCTCCTTTAACGCATGTGGCAAAAAACCCTTTCTTTAATTATTTCCTTAAATTAATTATTGTGCGTTAATAATTCCCAAATTTTCATTAAAAAAATAAACGATAAATGTCCCAAATCCTAATCTGTATAAAATTTGATTAAAACTATAACCAATAATTGTGGTTGAAGAGTTAACACTTTTCGCTTTTGCTGTAAGACCCGAAAAAGAGCCAAAAGTCTGACCAAAAAAGGTAAAGTAGCGAAATACGGCGGGCCTGTCCTCTACGGCGTTTTTGCCTGAAGACCTTTGCGTTTGCGAGGACAGGTTGATACTCTGGTTCTCCCTTTCATTGTACTCCACTCGGGCATACTAGGTAAAGTTACCGGTAGGAACCGCATTCTTGCATCCTTCTCTCCAAGGTGTGGCTTAGGATCATCTTATAGTATGTATAAAAGGGAGATTTACATGAATGTTGGTCGTTTTCTAAGATGTTCGGGCAGCCGGTTATAATGCTGGCGTGAGGCTTATTGAGTGAATTCGGTGGCTAGTGGGCGAAGGGCCCGAAGAGCCTCAAAAAAAACATAAATTCTGTTTATGTCTATTTGAAAATAAACCAGCTCATGTTGCATCCAAAAAGAACGTAAGGAGCGACGTTGCCAAATCGTTGGAGATAACAGTACAGCTTGCGATAGTTCATGGTCGAGCTTATAACCAGCTCATGCTCCATCCAGAGAGAGCATAGCGAGCGTTGTTGCCAGATCGTTAGAGATAGCTGTACAACCTGCGTTAGTTCATGCTCCAGCTCACGCACCATCTAGAGAGAGCACAGTGAGTGAGGTTGCCAGATCGTTAGAGATAGCAATACAGCTTGGGTTAGGTCATGTTCTAGTTCAGTGATGGCGAACCTTTTTGAGAAGTGGGTAAAATTTTGTTGATCGTATTTTTTAGTGCTTCCTCGTGGGTCACTAATTTCAAATCACTTGCAAAAGAGGAAGGTCATTACTTCTAGGATTAAAAGAGCTTTGTGGGTCACTTAAAAGGTTTGTGTGGGTCAGTGTCTGACCCACGGGTCATAGGTTCGCCATCACTGTTCTAGTTCATAACCAACTCATGTTCCATCCAGAGAGAACGTAACGAGCAACGTTGCCATATCGTTGGAGATAGCATTACAGCCTGCGTTAGGTCATGCTCCAGTTCATAACCAGCTCATTCTCTATCCAGAGAGGGCATAGCGAGTAACATTGCCAGATCGTTGGAGACAGCAGTACAGACTGCGTTAGTTCGCAGAGGCTGCCAGTAGATGGTTGGGTGCTCTACATGTCGTTTCATTCTTAAAATTCAATAATTTACCAATGAAACGACACATAGATGACCTCATCTATTGGACCTTACCATAGATAATGCCCACCAATAGATGATTAGATCCTTGATGTGTCATTTCATTCATAAAATTCAATAATTTATCAACGAAACGACACAAAGAGTACCCTACTAACTATTGGTAGATTCTGAACTAACTCAGGTTGACTTACTATAACAATATAAATGCAATGGTTTCAATATGATTTAGGCCCATATTCAGAGACGTAGGCGAGAAGCGGTTCAGCGAGATTTTATGCTCAACCTATCCATACTTAAAGTGCGATAGACCGATTCTTCTGCCAAAATAATCAAATCCTAAAAACGTCCTCTCAAAGCAAGTAAACGCAGTTGAACATAAAATCTCGCTGAGCTACTCCTCGATTACATCTCTGACTATGTGCCTTAATGTCAGTTGATTTTGCAACACGTCGATTGTGTTCTATAAGATGTAAAAAAAGATTCTTTAGCCAAAATAACCAAGTGCCGACGAAAAACGCCCTCTCAAAGCAGGTAAACACAGTTGAACATAAAATCTCACTGAGCTGCTCCTCGATTACATCTCTGAATATAGGCCTTAATGTCAGTTGATTTTGGAACACGTCAAAGAGTGTTTTATAAGATGTAAAATAAGTTTTAGACACGTCTCACACTGAAACAATCGGCAATAAGCAATCAACAATAAGGTATATTGTCACTTGATGATATTTTGCATATACAACGTTCAACGAAAGATGCCTCATGCTTCATTACTTATCACCGTTTTCTGGACGAACGTAAAATATTTTTTATCTAATTGTACTTAACTCTTCGAGGGTTGGTGGGTGGCTTAATGTACCACTTCGAATTTTGACCTTTGTGCTCGCTGGTACATAAAACAAACCATTTTTTTAAATTTCTACTACTTTTGCTGTACAGTGGTTGAGAGCGCGTACCACTTCAAACTCAGATTATGCTTTTTGCTAATCTCTTAGATGACACACCATCTCTGTTGTGCCCACTTTGCGTTTTTTTATTTGAAAATGTCCGCTCCTCAAAGAGTTAACAGAGAGAGACAAAAATTGAAAATATTCTTCTGGAATACCACAATTAATTAATGACGCATGAAACATCTTTCACCGATAAGTGCATATAATTAAAGCGGACGACTCACATTGAAGCAATACGATATCGCCTCTGTATATACGATATCGAATTGCTCCAATGTCAGAGACGTGATTTAATTCTATGTGAAATGTCACAAAGTATCGATTACGCGTGTTGCTAATTGCTGGTTGTTTGTTGGTGGCAGCGTGAGACTTCTACGTTTCATAAAAGTCATTAAAGATTACTAAACTTAAATTTATTAATAGGATTTCCTGTGATATTTGTTTATAAAATTGGGGGGTTTAAAATTTCTTGATTTACTGGCGAAAACACTATATTTTATATATTTCTCATCGGTAATGTTTTTTTTTTTTTTTTTTTGAATAAATATTACTGTGGTAAAGTTAAACCATATTGCAATTAAATACATGTTCAATTTAACTCAAAACGAGCCGATAAAATACTCACATAATACGTTTTATCCAAAAGTTGTTATTATTATTTCCAAAATATGGAAAACGGTGAAATGAAATCACCATTCGCACAAAAAAGTTTAGTTCAAAACTGAAACACCATTAAAGCTATACATACAGATATAGATAACTCCAATTATCGATTCCTCAATTATCCGAATCGGTTTATTCTACGGATAAAAGTTAATTTTTAGGTTTATTCGAATATCCGTAGTTGGAAATCGATTCAATCCCCGATAAATTGGAATAATTGGATGAATTCTATTACAAATGTTACATTCTGCATTTACACTGACACAATACCTTTATCCAAATAGATTTTCAAAGTCTATTCCTGTTTTTTATGTAATTAACTAGTTTTTTTAGTGTATTCAGGATAGAAACATAAAATTTTCAAGTTTAACCTCAAATAATTCAAAAACTAATCGAAATAGAAAAAAAATAATTAGTTAACCACTTATGTTGTTTACTTTAGAAACATCCTGTTTACTTTAGAAACATCCTGTATTCTTCAACTTTAAATTGAAACACACAACTGTCATTTTATATAATCGGCTTATTTTAAATGTGTGAAATCCATTCCATTCCCATTGAATTTAATTGTTAAACTATTGTGGTTTAATCGAATTATCTAGTTATATAAACAAAGGGAGTTAAATACACATTTCAACACTTTTAATTACTGAGAAATTTATACATATTGATTATTTAGTTGGTCACATTGGTCAATTTAAAAACATCCTATTTAAGTATCTCAACCATCCACTTTAAGCATTTTAGAAGTTCGCTTTTACAATTTCCTCGGTCCGTAGAACCCAAGGATTTCCAAACGCGAAACGCTTTCCACTCCACCGATCGACAACGGTTCCGTCTAGCCAATGACGTCAGCGATTTCTTTCCGAGTTCCCTTTCTTTGCCGTCGAAAAGATCACGTCCGAAATCTGACACGTCCTTCCCCCAGCTTAACCGGTTTTTTCACTTTATTATATTTGATTTTCGCTGACGTACGGATACCGCACGGACTTCCGATAATTGCAATTGTTCCCTGTAGAGCGCATCATCGACGCGGAACGAACCGGAACCTGATGATGGTTGCTGTTCGGCTTCGACACGCGACTACCATGCTGTCGTCTCATGCTTATATACGTGGTGCATGTGTTGTCCCGATTTAGCAACGTTGTATCCGTTCCTTCTAAGCCTAAAACACACAATCAAACCAATTCGGACTTTAATTTATTCAGTTGGAATAAATTAAGGACTGCAAGGGATCTCTCGCAGAGGAAATTTAGTTTACCTACCTTGCTGGGGAATAAAGATATTGGAATTAAATCCAGGGAAATAAAGGAAAATGAAAGAGAAGTAAGAAAAGAGTTAAAGAATTGACTGGAAATTGAAGAGAATCGATTGGACAATTATAAATGATAATCATACAAACTCTAACACTAGACTTAAAACTAGGAGGTTTTGGGTTTAGCTGTGTCTCTTTTCAAAAAACATTTGAGGTTTCGAATACCATGTTACAACCTTCTTGCAACTTCTCTTTAAACGCCATTTCAAAACACCTCTTCAGGGCTAAAGCCAAAAGCTCTAAATTCTAGGTCTAGTGTTAGAGTTAGCGCTAATGTCAGTTCCAGTCTTAGTTCATCTTAAAAGGATAGTCGTACGAACTTGAAATTTTAGTGATATGTATACCTGAAACGAAATAGTAAATGACTAAAATTTGGCCATGATTAGTGAAGTTTTTCACTAATAAAGGAACCGAATTAAGAGCAAAACCGTTACAAAGCTCATTGGGGAAGACACAAAAAGGGAACACAGTCAAAGGACTTATCAGCAATTTGATGCTTCGGTTGCAAGATCCTCAATCTGAGGACAACAAACAAGCTTCGCAACCGAAGGCAACAACGTCACTCTATATTATGCTAGAGATGCTATATTATGACTACTGATAATCTAAACTTTGTCCAATCCTTCACTTGTGTATGTGTTATTTCCCGCATCTACTGAAATCCGTCTTACATTCAATTAACCCCTTTTAAAAAGAGTCAAAATATGGACATGCGTAAAGCTTCGAATATCCTTTCACGAAATTGCCAAAAAATTGGCTCATCTACTATCATCCAACCCTGGAGTGTTTAATCCAATGAAATCTTAAAAACGCCTAATAGAAGTGGTGATTGATCAGAAATCATGAATAAACAGTCAAAGAGACATCATCACCGAATGCCGTAATTAATTTGTTCGAGACAACTCAGGCAGTAGAGGTTAAGTACTTGAAGGGCTACTTTGGAAAGTTATTGAATGCAAACAATGTATGGAAGAATTCATTGGAATGGTTTAGCATGACACCTACAAGTTTCTCAGAATTCTTTAATCCCAGAACATCAAGACACCAAATCATATAAAGATGACCTGTGATGAATATCGATTTTGTCAGTAGTCATTTGCTGGATAGTTGTGTCTCAAAGAATCTAGATCAGAAAGACTAAGGTTCGGTTTATTCACCTATTCATAAGTTCCTGGTAACTTAGTAAGCAATAAGTTTATAAGGTAAAGATTATGCTGTTAATAGAATTGGGTTTATTCGTTTGCCACATATCTAAAGCTATTCCTCCGTCTTCTAAACGCGTATGAAAGCCGAAATCATAGATTAATGATGAAGAATAACAAAAAGCGGAAGTAAAAGGAGAAATAGAATTATTTTATTGTCTCATCACGTTCCTCTTGTATTTTCGGAAAATGAATATATTTACTTCGACACTGGCAAATAGATATTTACTAAAGATGTCATTTTAGCAATTATGTTACATGTAGTCTTTTATAGATTCCCATGTAATCACCCATTGTTACAAAAAAAATTTCCTGGTGCATAAAAAGGCAATGTTAAGAGCATTAATCTAATGGTAAAAATAGATAGTTCCTACTTTGCCCTGAAGGATTTCTTGCACGCACCCTTTGGATAATCTATAATAATCTATAAATTGTTTATCAGTCCATTTCACCTTTCTACATGCCGCAATCTGATTGCAGAATTGTATAGAACTCGTGCTAGATTAGCTATTGCTACGTCATCTTCTAAAAGAGTATCATCGAAATCGTCGAGAAATTCCACACTGAACGTTGTGAATTATAATTAAAACCAAAACATATCCAATGAAATCTACTTTTTGACTTTTTCTTAATTGATTTGCACCCGCCAATCTGTCACGTAACTCTCATCAGCTATACTTGATTTTTTTTTATTTTGAGCCTACGTCATTAATAAGAAAACACCGCTCAAATATTTAAATATAAACTGCGCAAATTAATACATATAAATTAACATTTAATTAAATGCAATTTCGATACTGTTGGTGTCTGTAGGTAATATAACTGAATTACAGAGAGATACGTATAAAAATGTAAGTACAAAATGCAATAAACGTTACTGCCTAACTTCACGTGATACAAGTTGTTTGTGTTTGCTAAAGCGCTGTTGTCAAGTGTCTTACTGATTTCGAGGTTATGTTCACGTTTGTCTGTCGTAACCAAAACAACAAACGCTTGGCAACGTAGAATGTGACATAACTATAAAATGGTGACGTTGTCTTTCAAATTGACGACGTAGGGCTCAAAATAAAAAAAAATCAAGTATACATAAACCAATCCAGAAGTATATTTGACAGATAGGCATATTTATGTAACACATAGTAATATGCAGCTATGAATAAATCTGTTGTGAGACAATTAAAAATTAAAAGTGTAACATTATAACAACAGATGGCGTTACTTGTATTAGTTCCGAATATTAGATTTAAGTTACAGTTAATCTTAACCTAGAAAGTAGTCGTAGCGTGACCACAGTGTGTGACGTATGTAAAACCGATTGATAGCGAGTAAGCGCGCAAGAAGTTCTTTTGTTACTCAGTTCAAACTCTAACCTTTATTAAACTTTTGGAAACCTTAAGCGTTATTTTATTTACAACAAAATCCGTTTTTATAGATACGTGTATGATAAGTTCTAAGCTAGTTTATGGATAAGTGATTAAACCGACCCTGAGAGTCTGTTTATTCATCTTTGGGTATCTATCTGATATTTACCATGGTTACTGGCTAATTGTAAGTAATCAATAATGGTAAGCAAAATAGTAGTAACTATGGAAAATATCTGATAGATTAATTTTTTCAAAGATGAATAAATCGGTCATAAATTTGGAATTCGCTTATGGACATTTCGATACCAAAACGTGTTGGTTTTGCGAAGAGCAAGACTCCACAAAGCACACTTTATTGGTGTGTCCTAATTTCGATGTTGAAAGGAGAACATGCGAAGCAGAATGCTCTGCAAAATTGACCAGAGAAACTATCGTTCCCGTTATGCTGGATAAAAAAGAAAAAATGGGAGGCAGTACAAAGGTTTGTTACAGTGGTAATGAAGGGTAGGGAGGTATACGAACGAAACCTCGAAAGGGATTCCAGAAGGTTAAAAAAAATCAACAGGAAGGTAGGCTCTCTACCAACCCAGCACGGATATGCGCTCTTGTTGATTAATTTCTTTTTGTAAAATTGAAGGGGATTGTTTTCCTTTCTGTTTTTATATGTCTTGCCGACCATCGAGGAAGTTTTGGGAGCACCGATAACGGATAGAATAGGAAATGTTTTTTGAAGATATCCACCGAGAAGACGGCAAGATGAGAGATCTGGTTTGATGGAGAAGGTGAGCCCTTTATGTCCTAAGCACTGTTTTACCGAGGTCCCACGGAGTATTTAAAGTAAAGATGAGTTTTGGATAGATAGAGAGAAGAAGAGCAGAAGTCAGAAGAACTACGAAAGAAAAAAGAAAATTAGTAGTAAATGAACCTGTGAAATATGCCTCACTGCGGCTCCAGAAGAAGACGAGGATAGGGGCTTTTAGTGGATCGGTACTCAAAGATGAGGTCCAACCTCACACTCCCCGGCCGCTCACCATCCCAGGCCGGGTGTCTATATAGCAGATTTTCCCCGACTTCGTTAAAAAAAATGGATGTTCTGGAATTCAACATCTGGTGTTGTAATGGAGTGAAATTCAGTTTGGAAGGCGGCAATTTTAAGTCATTATTCAAGAAAAATCCAGCTGGAATCTGGTACATCAACGAAATTCTAGAGCCAATTTTCTTGCCATACTTACAAAGATTTCGCAATAACGTTTTTCAACAAGCTACATTGAACCACACTCACAATCAGTACAATTTACACTAACGTTTTTAATAAGAAAAATGGATATTTACATCCAGAGCATATACCATCTTCAGGCTTTTTTTCCGTTGAACACCTATCGCCAGTGAAACCGACGACTTCCCATCATTTGGCTCCTTTTAACAGGAATTAATTACATGTGAAGTTTATTTCGATGATGACGGAGCTTAACAGCAACACAAGTAAATAATTTGACAAGGTTTAGGTTGTCGGTGATCATTAGCATAGCTACAAGGTGTAAACGCGAATTTGATTTAACGCAATTTAAAAACTATATTTCAGTTTTTTTACGCGATTTAATTTGATTTAACGTGATGCAAGAAAATTTAATTTAGAATAATTTTGACATTAAAATTTCGTTTATGTTGTAGTAGGTGAAAGCGCTTGAAGAGTGAATGATTTTGCGAAAATCGATACCTTCTAATTACGCTAGTGCATCAAGAATTATAGGGTATTTTTAATCACAATGAGGCCTAATCACAATGTCAACTATAAAATAAACAAAAAGAAAAGCTGTTTCTTTGGAAGTTAAAATCAACAATTTAGATTGTTTAGCTCAGGGGTCTCCAAACTTTGAAGGCTTCGGGCCACAATGATTTTTTCAGTATGTTCCAAGGGCCAAAACAGTTTTAATTTTATTGCCCTTAACTATATTTCTAGACTAGAATAGTAGATTGATGACACTAGGCTTAAGCCGGGCCGGATTTGGTCCGCGGGCCGTACTTTGGAGAGCCCTGGTTTAGCTAATGGGGATAGCATTACCACCCTAGGACAACGTTTAGGTTTAAGAGAATCCACAATCCGAACCATAAAGAAAAATGAGGACGCGATTAAAAAATTTATAATTGCTGGGACAAAATTTAGTGCTCATACTACATCATACATAAGAGACATTGTGAAGTAAAAAATGGAAAAGGCTGTTGTAATAAGGTTGGAGGATATGTCTCAAAAACAAACACCTATTGACGGAAATAGCATCAAGTAGATGGCATTAAAGGTTTACAACCAGATTAATGAAGTGAAACCTCAAACATCAAGCGAAAAAGAAAATAAATTTGAATTTTCTGCAAGTACTAAATGGATGAATGGTTTTCTATAACGAAATACGATACATAATATAAAGATGAAAGGTGAAATTGCATCTGCAGATGATCTAGCAGCTAAAGAATTTCCAGCAAAACTGTTTAAAATAATGAAAAAAGGTGGTTACAGATCAGGTATTAAAGGTGGTCCAAATCAGGTATGGAATGCGAACGAAACAGGTCTTTTCTGAAAGCGTATGCTAAATAGAACTTGCGTAGCTAATTCCCAGAAAAGTGCCAATGGCTTTAAAGCAGCCAAAGATCGTGTAACCTTTTTATTTTGCTCTAATGCATTTGGGGTAATCTTTAAACCGTTTCTTGTTAATCGAGCTCTAAAACCACAGTGTAAATTTAGACATTTTACCAGTTTACTGTTCAGCTAATAAAAAAGCTTGTGTGACTAAAAACATTTTTAACGAATGGTTTGTCAAGCATTTTATATCAGAAGTACAGCGCTATTTGAGCAATAAAGGTCTTGAATTTAAGGTTCTTCTGCTTATTGGTAACGCACCTGGTCACCAAATACGACTTCTTAGATACAGCCATTGGACCAAGGAATTATTGCAACGTTTAAGGTCTATTACGTAAAGCAAAAATTTTGCTTCATTTTAGACAAATTAACAAATGATAAAAATTTAACGGTCATTGACGTGTGGAAAAAATGTTCAATAAATGCATCAAACATGCTGAATTGGCACTATCTGAACTGAGTCTGAACGCATGTTGGAGATCTCTTTGGCGAGAATGTGTAAAAAATGAAGATCATTTGTCTTCTAATATAGATCAATACCCTAACATCACTCCTTTAGCTCATGGAATAGGCGAAGAAGGATTTGATGATATATCATCTACAGATATCGATTAACCTCTAGAAGATAAAGCACTTACCTATGGTGAAATCATTAGTTTAGCACTTGAGATGTTAAAGAATGTAGTGATAATAACAAAGAGGTTCTTTTCCTTACTGCAGATTTAATCAAAGAAGGACTACAAATGGCTGCTAAATTAGGCAGTCATTTTCAGAAGCATGATCATATCGAGGAAAAATCTAGCAAATTTCAATGTGAAATTAAATTATTAATGGGTAATTATCGTGAATTGTATAACAGCCTCATCAAACCAGGAACACAGTGATCAATAACAAAATTTGTGACTAAAAGTACTGAAGTGAGAGTACAGCTTGAGAAGGAAATCTTAACATTTTAACCGATTTTTGAAATGTCGGAATCTATCCCCTATTTTTACATAAGTACTATATATTTTTTTTACGCGATTTTCTTTTAAACGAATTTATTGGGAATGAATCTCTGTCGCGTAAAAACAGAATTGAGTGTATACCTAAAAAAAAACTAAAATCCAGACAGAAAATAACCAAAGAATATACATAATATACAGGTAGTCACCAAATTTTAATCATTTACTATCTCGTTCAAGGTGTAGATATTAAGCAGTTTATTCTTACGAAAAATTTCTTATTCTACATGCAAAGAAATAAAATAAAATAAAAGGAAAAGTGAAAGAATTGACTGGAAGTTGAAGGAAATTGATTGGAAATTGAAAAAAATTAATTGCCCAAATGGAACATATTACAACAATTTTTTGAAATATTTTTACGAAAAATTTCTTATTCTAAATGCAAGGAAATAAAAGAAAAAGCTGGAAACTTGACTGGAAAATGAAAGAAATTGATTGTCTAAATGAAGAATGTTACTTGAATTGACTGAAAATTGAAAAAAATTGATTGCCTAAATGGATCATATTACAAGATTTTTTTTTAAATATTTAGACGAAAAATTTCTTATTCGAAATGCAAGGAATTAAAGGAAAATGAAGGAAAAAGTTGGAAAATTGATTGGAAATTGAAAGAAATTAATTGTCCAAATGAAACATGTTACAAGAATTGAAAAATTGAAAGAAATTGATTGCCCAAATGGAACATATTATGAGAATTTTTTTGAAATATTTTTACGAAAAATTTCTTATTACAAATGCAAGGAATTAAAGGAAAATGAAGGAAAAAGTTGGAAAATTGACTGGAAATTGAAAGAAATTAATTGTCCAAATGAAACATGTTACAAGAATTGACTGGAAATTGAAAGAAATTAATTGCCCAAATGGAACATATCACAAGAATTTTTTTGAAATATTTTTACGAAAAATTTCTTATTCTAAAACCAAGGAATTAAAGGAAAATGAAAGAAAAAGTTGGAAAATTGACTGGAAATTGAAAGAAATTGATTGTCTAAATGAAACATGTTACAAGAATTGACTGGAAATTGAAAGAAATTAATTGCCCAAATGGAACATATTACAAGAATTTTTTTGATATATTTTTAGGAAAAATTTCTTATTCCAAACGCAAAGAATTAAAGGAAAATGACGGAAAAAGTTGGAAAATTGACTGGAAATTGAAAGAAATTGATTGCCCAAATGGAATTTATTACAAGAATATTTTTGAAATGTTTTTAGGAAAAATGTTTTATTCCAAATGCAAAGAATTAAAGGAAGATGAAAGAAAAAGTTGGAAAATTGACTGGAAATTGAAAAAAATTGATTGTCCAAATGAAACATATTATAAGAATTGAAAAATTGAAATAAATTGATTGCCCAAATGGAACATATTACAAAACATTTTTTGAAATATTTTTACGAATAATTTCTTATTCCAAATACAAGAAATTTAAACAAAATGAATGAAAAAGTTGGAAAATTGACTGGAAATTGAAAGAAATTGATTGTCCAAATGAAGCATGTTACAAAAATTGACTAGAAATTGAAGGAAATTGATTGAAAATTGAAAAAAATTAATTCCCCAAATGGATCATATTACAAGAATTTTTTTGAAACATTTTTAGGAAAAATTTCATATTCCAAATCCAAGGAATTAAAGGAAAATGAAAGAAAAAGTTGGAAAATTTACTGGAAATTGAAAGAAATTGATTGTCAAAATGAAGCATGTTACAAAAATTGACTAGAAATTGAAGGAAATTGATTGAAAATTGAAAAAAATTAATTCCCCAAATGGAACATATTCTAAGAATTTTTTTGAAATATTTTTACAAAAAATTTCTTATTCCAAATGCACGGAATTAAAGGAAAATGAAAGAAAAAGTTGGAAAATTGACTGGAAATTGAAAGAAATTGATTGTCCAAATGAAACATATTACAAGAATTGAAAGATTGAAAGAAATTGATTGCCCAAATGGAACATATTATGAGAAGTTTTCTGAAATATTTTTGCGAAAAATTTCTTATTCCAAATGCAAGGAATTGAAGGAAAATGAAAGAAGAAGTTGAAAAATTGACTGGAAATTGAAAGAAATTAATTGTCTAAATGAAGCATGTTATAAGAATTGACTGAAAATTGAAAGAAATTGATTGTCCAAATGAAAGATATTCCAAGAATTTTTTTGAAATATTTTTAGGAAAAATTTCTTATTCCAAATGCAAGGAATTTAAAGAAAATGAAAGAAAAAGTTGGAAAATTGACTGGAAATTGAAAAAAATTAATTGTCCAAATGAAACATGTTACAAGAATTGAAAAATTGAAAGAAATTAATTGCCCAAATGGAACATATTATAAGAATTTTTTTGAAATATTTTTAGGAAAAACTTCTTATTCCAAATGTAAGAAATTAAAGGAAAATGAAAGAAAAAGTTGGAAAATTGACTGGAAATTGAAAGAAATTAATTGTCAAAATGAAGCATGTTATAAGAATTGACTGGAAATTGAAAGAAATTGATTGAAAATTGAAAAAAATTAATTCCCCAAATGGATCATATTACAAGAATTTTTTTGAAATATTTTTACGAAAAATTTCTTATTCCAAATACAAGAAATTTAAACAAAATGAATGAAAAAGTTGGAAAATTGACTGGAAATTGAAAGAAATTGATTGTCAGAATGAAGCATGTTACAAAAATTGACTAGAAATTGAAGGAAATTGATTGAAAATTGAAAAAAATTAATTCCCCAAATGGAACATATTTCAAGAATTTTTTTGAAATATTTTTACGGAAAACTTCTTATTTCAAATACAAGAAATTTAAAGAAAATGAAAGAAAAAGTTGGAAAATTGACTGGAAATTGAAAAAAATTGATTGTCCAAATGAAACATGTTACAAGAATTGAAAAATTGAAAGAAATTAATTGCTCAAATGGAACATATTCCAAGAATTTTTTTTGAAATATTTTTACGAAAAATTTCTTATTTCAAATGCAAGGAATTCAAGGAAAATGAAAGAAAAAGTTGGAAAATTTACTGGAAATTGAAAGAAATTGATTATCTAAATGAAGCATGTTACAAAAATTGACTAGAAATTGAAGGAAATTGATTGAAAATTGAAGAAAATTAATTCCCCGAATGGATCATATTCCAAGAATTTTTTTGAAATATTTTTACAAAAAATTTCTTATTCCAAATGCAAGGAATTAAAGGAGAATGAAAGAAAAAGTTGGAAAATTGACTAGGAATTGAAAGAAATTGATTGTCCAAATGAAGCATGTTACAAGAATTGACTAGAAATTGAAGGAAATTGATTGAAAATTGAAAAAAATTAATTCCCCAAATGGATCATATTACAAGATTTTTTTTGAAATATTTTTACGAAAAATTTCTTCTTCCAAATGCAAGGAATTAAAGGAAAATGAAAGAAAAAGTTGGAAAATTGACTGGAAATTGAAAGAAATTGATTGTCTAAATGAAACATGTTACAAGAATTGAGAAATTGAAAGAAATTAATTGCCCAAATGGAACATTTTACAAGAATTTTTTAAAAATATTTTTACGAAAAATTTCTTATTCCAAATGCAAGGAATTAAAGGAAAATGAAAGAAAAAGTTGGAAAATTGACTGGAAATTTAAAGAAATTGATTGTCTAAATGAAGCATGTTACAAAAATTGACTAGAAATTGAAGGAAATTGATTGAAAATTGAAAAAAATTAATTGCCCAAATGGAACATATTACAAGAATTTTTTTGAAATATTTTTACGAAAATTTTCTTATTCCAAATGCCAGGAATTAAAAGAAAATGAAAGAAAAAGTTGGAAAATTGACTGGAAATTGAATGAAATTGATTGTCAAAATGAAGCATGTTACAAAAATTGACTAGAAATTGAAGGAAATTGATTGAAAATTGAAAAAAATTAATTCCCCAAATGGATCATATTACAAGAATTTTTTTGAAATATTTTTACGAAAAATTTCTTATTCCAAATACAAGAATTTTAAAGAAAATGAATGAAAAAGGTGTAAAATTGACTGGAAATTGAAAGGAATTGATTGTCAAAATGAAGCATGATACAACAATTGACTGGAAATTGAAAGAAATTAATTGCCCAAATGGAACATATTAAAAAATCCAATTTAATATCCAAATTTCACTCAACGAAAGATCTCTCGCTTATAACACTTATCCATCCCTTCAAATTTTTAATAAAAACTTAAGATCAAAACTTAAGGGTATTATAATACCCTTATCTACATTTCTTTTATCCGATTGCTTTCGAAAAATGGTTGGCATTTTCTCACCCGGGGTTCGAACAGTTATTACGTCGATCCAATAACCGAAATGAAAGTATTTTTCAACTCGGGGTTGAAAATTACTTTTAGGTTCATTGGGTTACATTGTTAAAGTAACACTCTATATTGATCTCACCCTGAACCTATTATTAATCCTACATAAAATTTTATTTATTTTCAAATTTATTTAAGTTTATTTTAAAGTTTATTTTAAAGTATATTTTAAAGTAATTAATCGAAATAATCAACCTTCTTGAATACACATTGTTCAAACTGTAATTTACAGTTATAATTACCTTAAATTACATTTAACTAGTAGAGAGAGTCAAGTTAATCAAGTTGTTACGTAACTTAAGACCATCTACTTTGGAATTCTATTCAAGAGAACCACCATCACCATCACCATCTTTAAGCTATTAGTATGCAAGATGCATATTCCATCATACAATAGCTTGTTATTATTGGCTAGATTCTAGCTATTCACGATGTTCACTAACAACATTCACAACCAGTAAGTATTTTAAAAGCTTACTGGGGGGGGTAATAAAAGTTTCAAACCGTACATATTAAAATAGATCATAGCGGAATATGAGATCTATTTACATTCAAAATGCGACTTGTATATAAAAGATAAACGTATTAAGTGCCTTAGATACGAATAGTTTAAATTTATGACAGCTTAGAGCGTAGAAATGGGGCACTCGATAACGTATAGTTGACCTAAAGGAGCCATAACGAGACTACTGCAATGAAATTTTATTACAACGTCGTCTGATACACGACATGAATTGAACTGGAGAAACGTTTAAGTGTTTCAGTGTTAAAGAGGAAATAATTTTTTGCCATAATTTCAAAAATGCCAATTTTTGAAAAATCATAGGGATTTTATTTTTTAAAACTGAGAAATGATTTATGGTTTAAATGAAAACGAAAACATTCTATTTTAATCCAAAATGGATAAATTTTTTCTAATTACTATTAAAAAAAATTTAAAAAAAAATTAATAACCATGATTCTAACCTTAAAAATTTTAATCAAGTTTAAAAAATCCCAGAGACTTTATTTTTAGGAATTGAGAAATGAAACTTATATCAAATTAAATCTAAAATATTCTATTTTAATTTAAAAAAGACGGATTATTTCAAATGGAAGTCAAAAAAATTAGAAAAATTTCTAAAGATGAGAATTTCTTTTGACATAATTTCGAAAATGTTAGTCAATTAAAAAAAAAATCATAGGGACTTTATTTTTAAAAACTGAGAAATGGTTTATGGTTTAGATGAAAACGAAAACATTCTATTTTAATCCAAAATGGATAAATTTTCTCTAATTATGATTAAAAAAATTAATAACCATGATTCTAACCTTAAAAATTTTAGTCAAGTTTAAAAAATCCCAGAGACTTTATTTTTAGGAATTGAGAAATGAAACTTATATCAAATTAAATTTAAAACATTCTATTTTAATTTAAAAAAGACGGATTATTTCAAATTGGAGTCAAAAAAATTAGATTAATTTCTAAAAATGAGATTTTTTTTTTGACATAATCTTAAAAATGTTGGTCAATTTTTAAAAAATCATAGGGACTTTATTTTTAAGAACTGAGAAATTATTTACGATTTAAATGAAAACGAAAACATTTTATTTTAATCCAAAATGAATAAATTTTCTCTAATTATTATTAAAAAAATAAAAGAAAAATTTAATAACCATGATTCTAACCTTAAAAATTTTAGTAAAGTTTAAAAAAATCCCAGAGACTTTATTTTTAGGAATTGAGAAATGAAACTTATATCAAATTAAATCTAAAATATTCTATTTTAATTTAAAAAAGACGGATTATTTCAAATTGGAGTCAGAAAAATTAGAAAAATTTCTAAAGATGAGAATTTTTTTTGACATAATTTCGAAAATGTTAGTCAATTTAAAAAAAATCATAGGGACTTTATTTTTAAGAACTGAGAAATGATTTATAATTTAAATGAAAACGAAAACATTTTATTTTAATCCAATATGGATAGATTTTCTCTAATTATTATTAAAAAAATTAAAAAAAAAAATTAATAACCATGATTTTAACCTTAAAAATTTTAGTCAAGTTTAAAAAATCCCAGAGACTTTATTTATATGAATTGAGAAATAATACTTATATCAAATTAAATCTAAAATATTCTATTTTAATTTAAAAAAGACGGATTATTTCAAATTGGAGTCAAAAAAATTAGAAAAATTTCTAAAGATGAGAATTTTTTTTGACATAATTTCGAAAATGTTAGTCAATTAAAAAAAAAATCATAGGGACTTTATTTTTAAAAACTGAGAAATGATTTATGGTTTAGATGAAAACGAAAACATTCTATTTTAATCCAAAATGGATAAATTTTCTCTAATTATTATTAAAAAAATTAAAAAAAAAAATTTAATAACCATGATTCTAACCTTAAAAATTTCAGTCAAGTTTAAAAAATCCCAGAGACTTTATTTTTATGAATTGAGAAATGAAACTTATATCAAATTAAATCTAAAACATTCTATTTTAATTTAAAAAAGACGGTTTGTTTCTAATTGGGGTAAAAAAAATAGAAAAATTTCTAAAGATGAGAATTTTTTTTGACATAATCTCAAAAATGTTAGTCAATTTAAAAAAAAAATCATAGGGACTTTATTTTTAAGAACTGAGAAATGGTTTATGGTTTAAATGAAAACGAAAACATTCTATTTTAATCTAAAATAGATAGATTTTTTCTAATTATTATTAAAAAAATTAAAAAAAAAAAATTAATAACCATGATTCTAACCTTAAAAATTTTAATCAAGTTTAAAAAACCCCAGAGACTTTATTTTTAGGAATTGAGAAATGGTACTTATATCAAATTAACCCTAAAACATTCTATTTTAATATAAAATAGTTAGGTTTCTTCTAATTATTATCAAAAAGATTAAAGTTGGTAAATATTTTTGACACTGTTTATCTTAAGAAAATCCAACTTTAAAAATTCATCAAAAATTCATTTTTAAAGATTTTGATTTCATTCTTTTCCAAATGAAACTTAAAATATTCTAGTTTTAATTGAAAAAGACCGTTTTATTCTAAATGTTACCAAAAAATTTAAAAAAATTTCCAAAGTTGGTAAAAAATTTTGACACTTAATTAATCTAACTTTTTGAAAAATTTAATCAGTTTTAAAAAATCGTCCAGACTTTATTTATAAAGATATAAACTTGATTTTTTTCTAAATAAAACTTAGAACATTCTAGTTTTGATTAAAAAAGACCGTTTTTTTCCAACTTTTATCAAAAAATTAAAAAAAAAATTTTAAAGTTGGTAAAAAAATTTTTAGGTTAGAAAAACAATAATTTTTTAAAAAATCCTAAAAAATCGAATTTTAAAGATTTTGATCTAATTTTTTTTTAAATGAAACTAAAAGCATTCTAGATTTAATTTAAAAATACCGTTTTGTTCCAAATTTTACCAAAAAAATTTTAAAAATCTTCAAAGTTGGTGAAAAATTCTTGAGAGTTAACTAACCTAAAAAAAATTTGATCAATTTTAAAACATCGTCCAGACTTTATTTATGAAGATAGAGATTTGATCTTTGATTTAAATGAAAGATAAAAGATCGTATTTTTAATTAGAAAAGGCCGTTTTATTCCAAATTTTATCAAAAAAATTAAAAAAATTTCCAAAGTTGATAAAAAATTTTTTAGGTTAAAAAATCAATAATTTTTAAAAAATTCATAAAAAATCGAATTTTTAATATTTTGATCTGATTTTTTTTCTAAATGAAACTAAAAATATTCTAGTTTTAATCTAAAAATGCCGTTTTATTCTAAATTTTACCAAAAAAATTAAAAAAATTTCCAAAGTTGATAAAAAATTTTTTAGGTTAAAAAATCAATAATTTTTAAAAAATTCATAAAAAATCGAATTTTTAATATTTTGATCTGATTTTTTTTCTAAATGAAACTAAAAATATTCTAGTTTTATTTTAAAAATGCCGTTTTATTCTAAATTTTATCAAAAAAATTAAAAAAATTTCCAAAGTTGATAAAAAATTTTTTAGGTTAAAAAATCAATAATTTTTAAGAAATTCATAAAAAATCGAATTTTTAATATTTTGATCTGATTTTTTTTCTAAATGAAACTAAAAATATTCTAGTTTTAATTTAAAAATGCCGTTTTATTCTAGATTTTATCAAAAAAATTAAAACAATTTTCAAAGTTGATAAAATTTTTTTGACACTTTTAACCTAATTTTAAAAAAAGCGACCAACTTTAAAAATTCATGAAAAATTCATTTTTAACCATTTTGATTTGATTCTTTTTCCAAATTAAACCTAAAATATTCTAGTTTTAATTGAAAAAGACCGTTTTATTCCAAGTGTTGTCAAAAAAATTAAAAAAATTCACAAAGTTAACTAAAATATTTTATAACCTAAAAAAAGATGAAAAAAATGGAAAATTATTTAAGAATCAAAGTTAATGTAACTTAATTTAGATTAAAATTGTTAAAAAGTGACTTAATTTAGTCTAAAATTGTGATATCTCTCTTAAATTTTTTTAAAATCATGGATTTCTTTCCAAAATTTCGCGAAATTTGGTACAAAATTGTGGAATTTCGTTTAATTTCATCAAAATTTTTTCGAATTTCATTAAAAAATAACTTAATTTTAGAAATTGTGAAATTTAAACCAAAATTTCCAAAATTCTTCCAATTTCGTTTGAAATTTCACGAAATTCCGTCTAAAATTGTCGAATTTCATTGAAAAATAACTTTATTTGTCTTAAAATTGTGAAATTTCATTTAGAATCGTTGAATTTCTTCTGAAATTTTCTAAAGTTATCGAATTTTATTTAAAATTTCATGAAATTTCATCAAATTTTTTTCGAATTTCAATAAAATAAAACTTAAATTTAGAAATTGTGAACTCTAAACCGAAATTTTTAAAATTCGTCAAGTTTCACCTAAAATATCACGAAATTTCGCTTAAATTTGTCGAATTTCATTGAAAAATCACTTAATTTAGTTAAAAATTGTGAAATTTTATCTCAAATTTCTTAAAATTTTCGAATTTTGTATGAAATTTCATGAAATTTCGTTTAAAATTGTCGAATTTCATTAAAAAAAACCTTTATTTATCTTAAAATTGTACAATTTCATCTAAAATTTTTTAAAATCGTCGATTTTTTTTCAAAATTTCACAAAATTTGGTGTAAAATTTTCTAAAATTGTTGAATTTCGTTTAATATCATTTAAACTTTTTCGAATTTCATTGAAAGATAACTTAATTTAGCTTGAAATTGTAACATTTAAACCAAATTTTCAAAATTCGTTAAATTTCGTTTAAAATTTCACTAAATTTCGTTTAAAATTGTCGAATTTCATTAAAAAATAACTTTATTTTGATTAAAATTGTAAAATTTCATCTAAAATTTCTTAAAATTGTCAAATTTCTTCTAAAATGTCGCCTAACTTTATATGAAATTGCTTAAAATGATTGAATTTCGTCTAATTTCATCTAAAATTTCTTTAAGTCATCGAATTTCGTCCGAAGTGTCACCAAATTTCGATAAAACTACTCAAATTTCATTGAAAAATAACTTTATTTAGATTAAAATTGTAAAATTTTATCTAAAATTTGTTCAAATCGTCAAATTTGGTGATGAAAATTTTGACCAATTTTAAAAAATCGTAGAGACTTTATTTTTTTAAATTTTGATTTGATTTTTTTTTCTAAGTGAAACTTAAAACATTCTAGTTTTAATTGAAAAAGATCGTTTTATTCTAAATTTTATCAAAAAAATTAAAAAAAAAATTTTAATTTGTAAAAATTTTTGATATCTAACCTAACTTTTTTAGAAAATTGACCGACTTTAAAAAATCACCCAAACTTTATTTTTAGGAATTAAAGCTTAATTTATAGTTTAAATTAAAACTAAAAGATTCTATTTTAAATTAAAAAAGACAGATTTATTCTAAATGTTGTTAAAAAAATTAAAAAAAAATTTAACTTTGGTAACAATTTTTATCAACTTAAAAAAATCGATTAATTTTAAAAATTCGTAAAAAATCGATTTTTAAAATTTTTGAACTGACTCTTTTTCTAAATGAAACTTAAAAGATTCTAGTTTTTATTAAAAAAGACCGTTTTACTCTAAATATCACCAAAAAAATTTAAAAAATTTTTAAAGTTGGTAAAAATTTTTGACGTCTAACCTAACTTTTTTAGAAAATTGACCAACTTTAAAAAATCACTCAAACTCTATTTTTAAGGATTAAAACTTGATTTATGGTTTAAATTAAAGTTAAAAAATTCTATTTTAAATTAAAAAAGACAGATTTATTCTATATGTTGTTAAATAAATTAAAAAAAAATTTTAACTTTGGTAACAATTTTTATCAACGTAAAAAAATCGATTAATTTTAAAAAATCGTAAAAAATCAATTTTTTAAATTTTTGAGCTGACTCTTTTTCTAAATGAAATTTAAAGGATTCTAGTTTTTATTAAAATAGACCGTTTTATTCTAAATTTTATCAAAAAAATTAAAAAAAAATTTAACTTTGGTAACAATTTTTATCAACTTAAAAAAATCGATTAATTTTAAAAATTCGTAAAAAATCGATTTTTAAAATTTTTGAACTGACTCTTTTTTTAAATGAAATCTAAAAGATTCTAGTTTTTATTAAATAAGGCCATTTAATTCTAAATATTACCAAAAAAATTAAAAAAAATTTTAAAGTTGGTAAAAATTTTTGACGTCTAACCTAACTTTTTTAGAAAATTGACCAAGTTTAAAAAATCACCCAAACTTTATTTTTAGGGATTAAAACTTGATTTATGGTTTAAATTAAAGCTAAAAAATTCTATTTTAAATTTAAAAAAACAGATTTATTCTAAATTTTGTCAAAAAAATTAAAAAAAAGATTTAACTTTGGTAACAATTTTTATCAACTTAAAAAAATCGATTAATTTTAAAAATTCTTAAAAAATTGATTTTTAAAATTTTTGAACTCACTCTTTTTTTAAATGAAACATAAAAGATTCTAGTTTTTATTAAAAAAGACCGTTTTATTCTAAATATCACCAAAAAAATTAAAAAAATTTTTAAAGTTGGTAAAAATTTTTGGGTTCTAACCTAACTTTAAAAAATCAACCAAGTTTAAAAAATTACCCAAACATTATTTTTAGGGTTTAAATCTTAATTTATAGTTTAAATTAAAGCTAAAAGATTCTATTTTAAATTAAAAAAGACAGATTTATTCTAAATGTTGTCAAAAAAATTAAAAAAAATTTAACGTTGGTAAGAATTTTTATCAACTTAAAAAGTGTATATAGATGTAGCTTTGATTTGAATTTTGAAAGGACCTTTGAACCGATCTTTTTTTTGTGGGCAAGGTGTTAATCATTTTGGGAATTAACGGATGTTCGGGTAATAACGTTGGCTACACAATTCGATCCATGTCACATGAATATGCATTCCACGTGGATATGCAATTCAAATTTTTATCTCCAAGCGATTACCGTTTTTTGGTATTTGGAAAATTCCCCGTCGAATCGAATTTGAAACCGTAAAAGGGATTGTTCAGTTTTTGATTTTGTAAAGCTAGCCGATCTGTTTGTTGGTGATAAAATCGGAATTAAACGAGAATCTTAATTAAAGTTAATTTAAGATTTTTAAGGGTAAGGATTGCAAACAAAATGTAAAATTAAGAACGCCTGAAGGATCAATCAGTAATTACAAATTGCCCCGATCATCGGTAGTTATCTCACGGTTGTAAATCTCATCCCCCAAATCGGAATAGAAGCAAAAGTGGAGTGGTTATCGGCCAGAAAATGATAAACCTTCCATGCGGCTAAATTGCTTGATTGCTTATTTCGATCGATATCTATACGATGCGGATTTAGAACGGATTTGGCGTTTATTGAGGTCATTTTTCAAGTAGGTATCGAAATTATCAAGTATCAAGCAAATTTCCAATAATTGAAATACGAATTAAATTAATAATAAATAATTAATATAATTGGATTACGAAAGATCTGTCCTTTTTATTTCAAAACAGAATCTTTTATCTTTCATTTAAACCAAAAATCATTCCTTAATCTTCAAAAATAAAGTCTGGACGATTTTTTAAAGTTGGTCGATTTTTTTTAAGTTAGGTTAGTCACTTGTCAAAAAATTTTTCCAACCTTAAGAATTTTTTTAATTTTTTTGATATTAATTAGAACTAACCTGTCTTTTTTAATTCAAAGCAGAATCTTTGAAGTTTCATTTAAACCAAAAATCTTTCCTTAATCTTCATAAATAAAGTCTGGGTGATTTTTTTAAAATTGGGTGATTTTTTTAAAAAGTTTGGTTAGAACTGTCAAAAATTTTCGCCAACTTTAAATTTTTTTTAACTTTTTTTGGTAAGGATTACGAAAGATCTGCCCTTTCTATTTCAAAACAGAATCTTTTATCTTTCATTTAAACCAAAAATCATTCCTTAATCTTCAAAAATAAAGTCTGGACGATTTTTTAAAGTTGGTCGATTTTTTTTAAGTTAGGTTAGTCATCTGTCAAAAAATTTTTCCAACCTTAAGAATTTTTTTAATTTTTTTGATAATAATTAGAACTAACCTGTCTTTTTTAATTAAAAACAGAATCTTTGAAATTTCATTTAAACCAAAAATCTTTCCTTAATCTTCATAAATAAAGCCTGGGTGATTTTTTAAAATTGGGTGATTTTTTTAAAAAGTTTGGTTAGAACTGTCAAAAATTTTCACCAACTTTAAATTTTTTTAACTTTTTTTGGTAAGGATTACGAAAGATCTGCTCTTTTTATTTCAAAACAGAATCTTTTACCTTTCATTTAAACCAAAAATCATTCCTTAATCTTCAAAAATAAAGTCTGGACGATTTTTTAAAGTTGGTCGATTTTTTTTAAGTTAGGTTAGTCATCTGTCAAAAAAATTTTCCAACTTTAAGAATTTTTTTAATTTTTTTGATAATAATTAGAACTAACCTGTCTTTTTTAATTAAAAACAGAATCTTTGAAATTTCATTTAAACCAAAAATCTTTCCTTAATCTTCATAAATAAAGTCTGGGTGATTTTTTAAAATTGGGTGATTTTTTTAAAAAGTTTGGTTAGAGCTGTCAAAAATTTTCACCAACTTTAAATTTTTTTAACTTTTTTTGGTAAGGATTACGAAAGATCTGCTCTTTTTATTTCAAAACAGAATCTTTTACCTTTCATTTAAACCAAAAATCATTCCTTAATCTTCAAAAATAAAGTCTGGACGATTTTTTAAAGTTGGTCGATTTTTTTTAAGTTAGGTTAGTCATCTGTCAAAAAAATTTTCCAACTTTAAGAATTTTTTAAATTTTTTTGATAATAATTAGAACTAACCTGTCTTTTTTAATTAAAAACAGAATCTTTGAAATTTCATTTAAACCAAAAATCTTTCCTTAATCTTCATAAATAAAGCCTGGGTGATTTTTTAAAATTGGGTGATTTTTTTAAAAAGTTTGGTTAGAACTGTCAAAAATTTTCACCAACTTTAAATTTTTTTAACTTTTTTTGGTAAGGATTACGAAAGATCTGCTCTTTTTATTTCAAAACAGAATCTTTTACCTTTCATTTAAACCAAAAATCATTCCTTAATCTTCAAAAATAAAGTCTGGACGATTTTTTAAAGTTGGTCGATTTTTTTTAAGTTAGGTTAGTCATCTGTCAAAAAAATTTTCCAACTTTAAGAATTTTTTTAATTTTTTTGATAATAATTAGAACTAACCTGTCTTTTTTAATTAAAAACAGAATCTTTGAAATTTCATTTAAACCAAAAATCTTTCCTTAATCTTCATAAATAAAGTCTGGGTGATTTTTTAAAATTGGGTGATTTTTTTAAAAAGTTTGGTTAGAACTGTCAAAAATTTTCACCAACTTTAAATTTTTTTAACTTTTTTTGGTAAGGATTACGAAAGATCTGCTCTTTTTATTTCAAAACAGAATCTTTTACCTTTCATTTAAACCAAAAATCATTCCTTAATCTTCAAAAATAAAGTCTGGACGATTTTTTAAAGTTGGTCGATTTTTTTTAAGTTAGGTTAGTCATCTGTCAAAAAAATTTTCCAACTTTAAGAATTTTTTTAATTTTTTTGATAATAATTAGAACTAACCTGTCTTTTTTAATTAAAAACAGAATCTTTGAAATTTCATTTAAACCAAAAATGTTTCCTTAATCTTCATAAATAAAGTCTGGGTGATTTTTTAAAATTGGGTGATTTTTTTAAAAAGTTTGGTTAGAACTGTCAAAAATTTTCACCAACTTTAAATTTTTTTAACTTTTTTTGGTAAGGATTACGAAAGATCTGCTCTTTTTATTTCAAAACAGAATCTTTTACCTTTCATTTAAACCAAAAATCATTCCTTAATCTTCAAAAATAAAGTCTGGACGATTTTTTAAAGTTGGTCGATTTTTTTTAAGTTAGGTTAGTCATCTGTCAAAAAAATTTTCCAACTTTAAGAATTTTTTTAATTTTTTTGATAATAATTAGAACTAACCTGTCTTTTTTAATTAAAAACAGAATCTTTGAAATTTCATTTAAACCAAAAATCTTTCCTTAATCTTCATAAATAAAGTCTGGGTGATTTTTTAAAATTGGGTGATTTTTTTAAAAAGTTTGGTTAGAGCTGTCAAAAATTTTCATCAACTTTAAATTTTTTTTAACTTTTTTTGGTAAGGATTACGAAAGATCTGCCCTTTTTATTTCAAAACAGAATCTTTTATCTTTCATTTAAATCAAAAATCATTCCTTAATCTTCAAAAATAAAGTCTGGACGATTTTTTAAAGTTGGTCGATTTTTTTTAAGTTAGGTTAGTCACCTGTCAAAAAAATTTTCCAACTTTAAAAATTTTTTTTAATTTTTTTGATAATAATTAGAACTAACCTGTCTTTTTTAATTAAAAACAGAATCTTTGAAATTTCATTTAAACCAAAAATATTTCCTTAATCTTCATAAACAAAGCCTGGGTGATTTTTTAAAATTGGGTGATTTTTTTAAAAAGTTTGGTTAGAACTGTCAAAAATTTTCACCAACTTTAAATTTTTTTAACTTTTTTTGGTAAGGATTAGGAAAGATCTGTCCTTTTTATTTCAAAACAGAATCTTTTATCTTTCATTTAAATCAAAAATCATTCCTTAATCTTCAAAAATAAAGTCTGGACGATTTTTTAAAGTTGGTCGATTTTTTTTAAGTTAGGTTAGTCACCTGTCAAAAAAAATTTCCAACTTTAAATTTTTTTTAAATTTTTTTGATAATAATTAGAACTAACCTGTCTTTTTTAATTCAAAACAGAATCTTTGAAATTTCATTTAGACGAAAGATCTTTCCTTAATCTTCATAAATAAAGTCTGGGTGATTTTTTAAAATTGAGTGATTTTTTAAAAAAATCTTGTTAGAAGTAATAAAGAAATAACTTGTAATAGAACTTAATTTAAGAAATTTTAAGTCTTTCTCAAGTATTTGTAAGAATATTTTTACACTTTAAAAACACGAATTTAATTAAATCTAGGAATGACACTTTCTGAATAGCTAACTGAAAATTTTCTAACTCAACTTTAGGTCAATCTACAATTTAAACTTCACATAAATCTGGCATTAAATAACCAAATCTGATTTTAGATCAGTACCTACCTAATTTTAATTTCTAACTTAAGAAAAGAATAGAACTTTGTTTTGAATTGAATCCAATACCAAATTTAAATTTTTAATTTAAGAAAAGAGAAGAACTTTAAAAACCTTAAAGACTTGTGTTATTGAGAATTCATATTTTCAGATACTTGCATGTTTTAAAATAAATGTCTTAAGGATAAAGCTTTGAGAAATATACTTTTTTTTCAAAATTGAACTTAATTTGAATACTTTGTAAAAAAACCTCATTCTAGATATAGAAAGAAAACCACATGGTTTACAAATTTCAAATTTATAAATAAATTCCAATAACAGCTAACAAAATAACAGTTTATTTTTGTTTCTGTAAAATTAGTTCATGTAAATAAACGAGATTTTTAAAGTAAGGCGTTAAGGGGTTAGACCACTTTAGACCGTGGAAAATTAACGTAATTTCCCCATATTTTTCCGAGAAAACAATAAGAGCTGTGGAAAAATTGTTTATATATCTTTGTTGTACATACATTTAGGAATAAGAAATATATTTTGCTAAATAATTAACATAAAAAATGAACGCGATGTAACTGCTTGATGAAAACCTTGTTAAGCGCTAAGGGGTCTGCGGCCGGAACGATTTTATCTACAATTTTCAATCTAAAGCAAAAACGAAAAGGTATTTAGTTTTTACAACTCAAACGCTAGAGAAAGACGTAGGGAATTCTTTTTAGTTACTTTTTTGCAGAAATGGTGGGCATATTACAAAAGCTTTGCGTTTTAGCCTAAAAAAATATCTACTAAATTGCTTATAGTTAAAGAACTACGTTTGATATCAAAAAAATCCTACGTCTTTCTCTAGATAATGCTACTTGGAAGGTGCAGTTAAAATTTCAAGTAAATCGGTAAAGAATTGTATGAGTTATGTTTCCGGCCGTTTCAAGAAAAGTGATTTAGAGAAAAACGCATTTAAAGTTTGTTTTACCTGTACTGAGCACACGTTATCGGACAACATTCAGAATCAAAATACAGGCATTTAAAAACTGTTCCCACTTATAACTGACATTGCATCTTATTTTTAAGACCATAAGGCACTTTTTAGCGCAAAAAACAAAAATTCGATTTTTTGAAAATTCTAGAGTGGTCTAACCCCTTAATATATTATGATGAGTTTTAGATGTCAAACCTGTGGTGGGTTTAGGATGTCAAACTTTAAGGCTTTAACCGTAACCATAACATTAGCTGTAGTGCAACGATCCCAAAGTCCCAAAAGAGAGTCATTGTATATTGCATAGTTAGCATAAACGCCTAATCGAACGAGTATAAAAAGGCACGGAATTCAATGAAAGGGACGACTTCTTGGTTCCTGGTCATCAGCCCACCGTCAGCTCGTTCGAAGGGGTTCCAGGTGTTAGCTCCGCCAGTGAGGTCAATAAAGTCAGTTAGGGAACGTGGGCTAGTGTATTACTTGTATGTCCCACTTCCCCTGCGAATATTAATGCAGCTCCAAGGAAAGCCCTAACAGGAAAGTAAGAATACCTCTTGCTTATTTAACCCCGTAACCAGAAGCAAGCGAGTAATTAGTGGCATTTTGATGGAGGCACTAAAAAAGAAGCTTTGGGAAGGTTATCGATTTTTTTCTCGTTACTCATATCACATATTTTGGTCTTTTCTATTAAAAATTATAAATAAATCAGGTTAGACGTTATTGCTACGTACGTGAATACTGGTGCGGGTCGAAATCTGCTTGAGTATAGAGTAGAGTAAAGATGAATAGGTTTCAAGATAAGGGTAGAAGGATATCCAACTTTAGGAATTCGCTTTGAAGCATTGTATAAAATTCTGCACAATTTTCTTCATAATTAACTTTAGTAAGTAATATCGCTTTTAGTGTGTCTATTTCAAGTCGAAGCTTCTCACTTGTTCAAAAGCTATTCATTAAAATATATACAGATCTGGAAATTTCATTTGAGAGTATAGAAAAATAATGCGTGCAACAGAGAAGCATATAGGAAATAGATTAGATAAACAAAGAGCGATATAACTGTTTAACCACGCCTTCTCCGACCCGACCCTAGTCGAAGAACCAATCACCTTCTTCCCATGAACTGTCGAACTGACAGTTTGACTGTCTGACAGTTATATCGCTCTTTGTTTTTCTAATCTATTTCCTATATGCTTCTCTGTTGCACGCATTATTTTCCTATGTCCTCAAATGAAATTTCCAGATCTGCATATATATTCTTTCCGTAGAAACATTTGTGCCAGGCACACAAAAAACTCTGCTAATTTTTGTAAATTTGAAAATAGAAGTTCACGATTATTAAAGTGAGAGACCATTTCATCCCACCTTTGGATTGATGCAGTTGGTTATTTTTCCATTCGGCAATTTTCTCTTCCGTAATAATTTGATATCTCTTGAGAAGATCTCTCCATACTGTCCAACCACCACGATTCTGCGTTTCATCTTCCACTTAACGCTCAGAGACACGATGTGTACCATAGGCGCTGGAAGCCAGTGCTTCCTTGAAGGGGATTCCCAGAATCGAGCGTTCACTGTATGCTTCAAATGGTTTAAAGCGTGCCGCGTATTTTGATATGGACAATTTTTTCGGTTAAAATTTTGTAAATTAATTCTATAAATTAAAAGATTATATTCTAAATTAAAAGATATTTAAAATAAATATTGAAAATAAGAACCTTTTTAAAAATTGGGGACAATCCGGGACAAAAAACCTGAATCCGGGACAAATATTGCTTCAAGAAAAATCCAGGAAGCAAGGTGGAAATGCGGGACACTCCCGGCCAATCCGGGATGTATCACCTTATAAATAAGTAAGAGGTATATTTACTTTTCTGTTGGAGTTTTCCTTGGAGCTGTACTAACACTTTAAGAGGAAGAGGAACATACAAGTAATACTGCCACGATCAGGGCAAAGCCTCAAAGGGGGTTTATTGTATATTGCAAAGTTAGCATAAACGCCTAATCGAACGAGTATAAAAAGGCAGGGAGGCAGGGAATTCAATGGAAGGAACGTCTGATTAGATGAGGGGTGTAGATGCAAAATTCACATTCTCCACTTTTCCAAATTTTCGAAAAAACGTAAAAAAACTAGGACGTATTGAATTTCAAATTGTAATACTGCATTTTTTTTTAATTTAAATTTTGTAACTAAATAAACTGTTTACTTGCACTGCAAACCTTTTAGTTGAAGAGGTTTTTTTTGTAATTTTATTTTCAAATTGGTAAAATGTGAGTTTTGAGCCAAAATATGGTCAAATGTGGGTTATGTAACAAATTCACATGGATAGCGTTAGTTTTGAAGCAAAACAGTATCACATCTTGGAATCAACTGGTAACAAAGGAAGTAAATGCATTAGCTATAATGAACTAACTTTATTGCAAAATATAATTTGGAAGTAGAAGTAAGTTAATATTTGTAGATATTAAAGATATTGACTTCTTCTGTCTGCTCACATGTTCTCATTGTCTCATTGAAGGGCTCATCTTCTTCATTGTCTTCAGCGCCATCAATAATATTTTTATAAAATACCAAATCTTCAATCTCTCTCCACTGATCCCCATAATGTTTCTTTAATAAGTTGTTGACGTCAATTTTTTTGGATTGCTTTATTGCGTTTGACCTAGGGATAATAGTTGGTTTCATACTTAAAAACTGTTTAACAGGTTTTGCTACAGATTTAGACACTCCAAGATCGGATTTGTATGTGTACTCTCCTCTAACGAGTACGTTCTTTTGATTGGTTTCTATGAAAATTATTCTTCTGCAGGCTCCTAGTTTAAAATGAAATTTAACAGGTTTGATGATAAAATTTTAGCAGATTTGTGAGGTCGACGAAAACATAAACAGAGGGCAAATACGCCTATTTGTTTTTGCAACACGATCTGTGACTGGTTGAAATGGAGAATGTGAATTTTGTAGCAGAACAACTGTTGGATAATGTGACTTTTGTTTCAAAACGCGATTTTCACTATAGTTTTGTGGTGTTAATTTATAAGTTTTGCTGTAAACTGCTATCATAATTTGATTCGCTTTAACAAATTTGACTTGTTTTAACAAGACAAACACAGTGATATATTTAACTCCATATCTTAAGAAAATGGGGAATGTAAGTTTTGCATCTACACCCCTCAGATGTTGAAACCCTTGAATTTTGGTAAATTAATTGAATGTCAAAAAATACTGAACTGGTTACAATCGTTGCGAGACGCTGAGGTGCTGGCAAGGATATAAATGTTGGTTTGGCTAAGCAACTGGCGTCCAAATGGAGGATTTCGGTACCAGTCAAGTTAATTTTTGTACTCCATAAGAAACCATTAGTCGAATAAGTAATTGTCAGAACTACCTTCTACAGAACTACCCTGCTACAATTAGGTGTAATATGTGCTAGCGGGTGTAGCAGGTCTAGTTCACAAGTAGAGGTACCCAAAAAGGGTTGCTGCAACTTTCCAATATAGTTATCCACCGATTCGTGAATAAAAGTCTTAAAACGGTTCTGCGAGTAAGTGAGAGACATGCCAAGTCTTTCGTTTATCGCAAAATATGTACTTCCCCGGCTAATTTTAATAAATTTTGTTCCGCGCAACTTCAAGAATACCCATATAAAATGATATATGGCATATGGTTCGGATTCAACCAATGCAACAGAGATAATTGCAATTAATCTGTTGCTCTTTGCAAAAACTTTTATTTTTGAAATTTCCAAAATATGATGTAAAGTGTCGTTCTGATCTAAGTCGAAGGGAAGCATGACTCCTGGAGGAAGTTTGCCGATGACGTCTTGCAATGCCAGGCGAACCGTGCTCGGGGTGAGTAGGAAGGAATGAACAATACCTAGTTTTGCCACAATGAGAGATTTCAAACTCTAGCACAGTGATTCTCAACCCTTTTTTCGCCATGCCACAACTTTTAATAACTTAAAAACTTTCAATGTTAATTCATATACGGACGTGACACTTATCACAAATGGATTTCGAACCCAATCAAACTTTTTTATTTCTAAATGATTTTAGAACACTCTTTTGGAACTGATTGAAACTTTTCTAAACTACCTTTTTATGCTTCTTTCATAAAGTAATTTTTTTTTGAAATTCCAATAATTTATTGGTAGAGGCTAAAATATTCTCTTTCGGTCCTTGCATACTTGTATTTATATTATTAAAAATAACAAAGATATCAGATCAATAAACTAGCTTGGCACACCACGTTATGTCATCTAACAGATCAGCAAAACCCTTACTATCTTGTTCAAAAAATATCCATATCTTTTTTTCAACTGAAGTACACGAGATAAAACTTTCCCTCTGAACAACCACCTAACTTCCGTGTGCAGTAGCAACGATTCATATTTAGACTACATCGCCTGGTATAATTGCCACTAACTACTACTAAATGGGCAACTTTTTAATGTTCTTAATTTTATGTAATTAATTATTCTAACACAATTTTCCAGCATTGTTGTCAATTGTAATGGTAATTGTTTTGTATACTTCATTTAATAACTAGGAAGAGTGAATCTGAAAACCCCATTTACATAGGAAAAAGTAATTAAAAAATACACTAAACATTTTTAGCAGCAAATTTGAATTCTAAACTTCAAACCAGTCATATTTATACAACCAACAAAACACCGAGCGTTTGAGTGTAGTATTCTAGAACATACCAAATATGTCTATGGCCGTTTATCTGTACGTACATTGTTCAAAATTTATCCAAAATACGTTCCTTGTGTTGACGTATTATATCCAACAGATGACATCGTACCATACCTTCTTTGAACTTAATATTTTTTGATCGAAACCATTTGAGCACAACGAAAAAGCGAGAAACAAGTTGATAAATTAGGTAAAGCACCTAACCTCAAACGCCAAAAACAATAAACGACAAAAACCAAATTTTTCGTCTTTGTAAACTTGACTGTGGAACGACCAATAACAGTTCACTATTTTAGCGCGCAAAATTCAAATCACTCCTCCTAGTTATTAAATGAAGTATAGTGAGTGTTTCACAATGCAAAAAAATCGACAGCACTTGTATCAGGAGCGTTTTCATTTTAGTTATCGAAATCCTTTAAATGTAGACAACCTTTATCTTAAGTACTACTTTCCATATTTCTGTTTTATTAAACTTTAATATTTTACTGTATGCATCTGTGAAATTTGGCGGCACATTTCAAGAATCTCGCGGCACAGTGGTTGAGAATCACTGCGCTAGCAAATTAAGGAGGAACTTTATAGTTGTGGCATAAACGTCAAACATTTCCAACCCCTTAGCTTGGTCATCTTGACCTTTCAACACTTTTCTCAATTTACTATAATTATAGTACAGTACTTGCTCATTCTTTTTTATAATACTTAATGAATCATTAATTCTATGTAGGGTTCTATCAACGATCGACGTTTATTTCGCAACTATATTTATTAAGCATCTCTGCTTCATCCATCTTATGACTATCTATTAATATCTTGTAATGCTAGGCATCTTCGGTAGTCAGTGTCCCAAACAAAACTTTAGACCCTTTAGCTACAATATCTCAAAAAGACCCCTCTTGGGCCTGAAGTGTCCAATTAAACCTCTTATTTGTTCTCTTTTTGTGCCATATCCCACCTTTGCCTTTCTAAAATTCTTATGGGTCCCCTATCTAGCATACATAATTTTAGGTTTTACAATGGTTTTCTTGCACATTTGATTAAATTTGGGTATTTGATTTTTGTTTCCTCACAAAGCCACGCCATCGTTCTTTTTATATTAAATAAGCTTTTAATTGAATAACCATGATGCAATTCTGCGAGTTCTTTTTGATACTCCATATTTGATATATCAGACAAATCCACTAACATTGACTGCATCATCCATGTTGGAAAATCGATTTGTTTTAAATCAGAAAATCCTTCATTTAAATCAGCCGATAGAACATTTGGATGATTGACAATAACAAGTAAAATGGTATTAGTTACTTCACATTTTTGGAGCCAATGAAACTGTTCAAAGTTTTTGTTCTTACGTTTCTGACATAACTCAATGTTGGGTAATGAAACCAAATATCTTCGCTTTTGCATCGACGAGAGTTTTATTTGTTCCTTGAATAAATGCTTTACCATCCATTGTTAGCAAATACTTTATTTCAGATTTGTCGCTTAAAAAATCACTGATTGTGAGTATCAAACAGTTCCATAGATCTTTTCAAGCACTTCCATTAAGATAGCCATCTTACTTCAGTATGAAGTAAAAGTCTCACATGGTCTTCAATTTGTTCTTCACAAAATAGTTTGAAGATACGCTCACATTATAGCATTAGCTGTAAAGCTATTAGCTGCATTAATACACTTTATTCCTGAATGTACCTCGTTTAGAAGAGACGAGATGTTTTTAGTTACCAAACACTCAGTTGATATTTTGGTATCGTCAAGCCAAATTATACCAAATAATTATTTACTGCAATTATTTAAGAATTTACTTTTTTCGTTAATTTGGGCTAAATTTTGGAAATTTGGAAAGGGCTAAACTGACGTAGAGTTGATTTTCGAATTGTCCTCCTGTGGGGCGTGGGCCCTATGTTGGGAAACACTGGACCAACGCGTCATCAATCTAAACACCGTGTGAACACTTCCATTAAAAACGTGAGAATGATATGTCGAGAGACTTGGTTTGTCGAATGGGCGCCGTCGGTGAAATCATAAGTCGAGTCGACACCATTCGACCGTCGCGACGTAGTCGACGTCGTCTGAACAGTTTGGACGATTTCAAAGAAGCATTTGTCGATTCGACGGTCGAGTCGACAAAAACCGCTTAGTGTGAACGTAGCCTAACTCGTTGACGTGTGGAGTTAAAAAAGTTTAACGGATTTGTTTAAATACTAGCGATTATTCAATAACTAAAAGTTACGGAAAATTTAGTCGCTATTAAAGCTAAGATGACGACAAAGTTTGACATCCTTAACCCACCATTAAAGGCTATAACCGTAACCGTAGGCAGTAACTATAACATTGTAATAAGTTCAGATGTATTTATTTAAATGGTATCGTTTAAGCAAGGGCTTATGGTCGGTTAAAATTACAGCTCTTAACGTAAATTAATTACTCTTGCTACACCAAAAACGATTTTTTTTTATTCATCACAACCACATTCGAATTCGTAGATTTCGCTTACAATTGATTTGTAAGCGAAATTGGGAAAAGTGATGAAAAAGGGAATGTTAATGACAATCAACATCTTAAAACATTAACCACATTGCGAATTATTTTATTGTTTGATTATTTAAGTTTTAAAATCTAAAGAATCTCTCCCTAAATTAGGCAAATATAAGCATTAAATCCTTTACAATTACGACTAAAATTACTGCTATGGTTACAATTAAATTTAACACCCTAAACCCACCATTAAACCCATTATTTTTTATTGGTGGCTTTAGGCTGACAAACTTCAAAGATATAACCGTAACCGTAGTAATAGCTGTAACATTAAAAAAATTCTCCTAAAAAACTGCCGATGAATTTTTCTTTTAGCTACAATAATAGACAAAATAGCTGTAGACAAAATTGCTTTTATTACATCAAAAACTCTTTTTCTCATTCATCGCAACCGAATTCGAATTATTAGATAATAAATTAATTGAAAGTGAAAAAAAGAGAGAGTAGCAATGATCATGAATGTCTTACAACTTTAACTAGATTCCGCATTATTTTATTAGGTGATTATTAAAATTTTAAAATTTAAAGAATATCTCTCTAAACTAGATATTTGAAAACACTACAATTTTTACAGTTACGACTAAATTTACTGCTAAGTTACGGTTAAGATTGACATCCTAACCCCATCTTAATAATTAGAAAATAACATTGAAAAACATAAAAGAAAAATTTAAAAGAAATCTTTTGAAAAAAATAAGTGTATTAACTTATAACTCTTCTCTATATCGATATGTCCATCTGTCTTTCTTTTTCTACGATCAGTTAACTAAGCTGACATTTAACAAGACATTTAATGTAAATAATATATCTTTGATTGAAAGTAAAATCCAAATATCAAAAGTTCAAAACATAAACAGCCGTATCCACAACTTTTTATAATTTAATTGGTGATGAGTTAAAATGAAACTCTCCAACCCAACTATTAAAACTGTTTTAACATAATTTTAAGTATAAGTTTAACTAGTATTTACTAGTTAAAAGCATACTAAAATCCTATTAAGTGTACAAATTATAAACACAACTGAAAACTTTTAACAAAACCAGACTAATATTAAGTTTAAATTTCGTAACCCTTTTTTCCTCTCTTAACACTATACAAACACATAGTTAAAATAAAACACCAACACAACATTGTTAATATAAAACTCTGTACATACTTAAACTTACTTGTCAGCGGTAAACTCGTCGAGGATTTTGAGCGTTTGGTCAACAACGAAGCTATACACTTCCTGCAGCAGGGCAACGTCGATAAAATCCCGGCTCGAAATCTACTGTTCATATAGCAGTATATTATCGGATTGTAACATGCGTGGGAATTTGCCAGAGCGTGAACGGCGTAGAACAAATACTTTTTCACGTCGGGATTTTCTATTTCCGAGTATACAACCTGAAATCAAATTTGTAAACATTCATTAGAAATTTTGAAACAAGTCAAAGTATGTGAATAAACCTGAGTATTAAATTATGCCACCGCGTAAAGCTTTTAGGAGCTTAGAATTTAGTGAGTTAAGAGGAAGATAAATCCCTTGGGTCGTCGTGTTAAATCTACCTAGCTTAGGTGTACTAGAACGTACTATGTGTGGTAGTATTGTAAAGTATTATGTGGTATAGGTTAGTAGCTTAAATTGAATTTAAATTAAAATGTTTTGATCTTTATATATAAACTACAGTTATATATTAACTACAATTAATTAAAATTGACTAAAATTCAAATGATTATGTAATTACTGATTTGTTTAATAATAGGAAATAAAATACAAAGTTATTTATTCGATTAATTTATAGTTTGCAAATCGGTAACGGAATAACATTGTGATATTAGAGCAACTACCATAATTCGATACGATCGTACACCGAAAAGTTTTCCACGTCGCGGAGTTTCAGTTCGGATCAATAGTCATTAAATTTTGGAACTGCTAAATTGGCTAGAACGTGTCGTTTATAGATTACACGTGACGTGCAGCGTGCGGTGTGTTAGAATTTGTGAATTTATAACCCTTTACATTTTTTAAAGCTTTAGAATAAGAATAAAAAAAATTTAAAACGTCGAAAATTTATGGTTATTTATTTTATGATTGATTGTCGATATTATTTTGAGTGATTATTTCTTATAACTTTGGACGTGGATTAACTCAGTAATAGTGCATAGATGGAACTGAATTCAATTTTTGGAGATGAAGCTCCATCAAAGACCAGAGTTTATCGATGGTATGGTGAATTCAATCGAGGTCGTCGTTCACTCCAATACGAATTTCGTGAAGCTCGTTCGAAATCAGTTGTTGTTCCGGAAACCATTGATGTGGGCTAACTGATATTGCAAAGTCGTCATGTGACCTATTGTGAGATTGAGACAACCTTAAGCCGGCTACTCACTACGTGGTACGTGGTCACGCATCGTCTATTTAGTTCCAGTTTTTATGTAATTTATTAGATGCATTCCAAATCACTGTTTCTTTTTGATAAATATCCAAAAACGTTAAAGTTAATTCGTTATTCAATTATTCCACAATTACTTTTGATACTCCTACTCTGTAAACGCCGCGAAGTGTAGCGCGCGCATAGAAGAAAAGAAATCATTTACTCGTCCCCTTTGATTTGCGACTGTTTTCCGACTCACGAAGGGAAGTATATGTACTTCGCCAAGTTTATGCGAGTGTTCATACACACAACTTGCTACTTGCAATTACGCGATACTTGCAGTACTTTGCAATTACTTGGCAAGTATCGCGTAGTGAGTAGGCGGCTTTAGGCATTAGTTATACCAGCATATAAGAGCGTAAGGTACCTCGGCATCTACTTGGACAGAAACATGAGAATGGCCAAACATGTAGCAGAGATTGCAAAAAAAGCAAGCCAAATGAGTAACCAGCTCATGATGATCATGCCAAAATACAGTGGACCAGGCATGAAGAAGAGAGGATGGTTGGAGGGTGGTTGCGGAGATGATGAAAACTATTCTTGTCAAAAAGCAAGGAGATGAGATAAGAAAAGAGAGACAGGGCCGTGGTCCGCTATAACAAACCTCCCTTTGCTCAGAGACCAGCCATGCAGAGCGCGGGGTGATGGAAAAAACTTTTGAAGAGGCCAAAGAGTGGAAGAGAACCAACGGGAAGGTAGACTCTCTACCTCTTCGGTGCGGGTATGCGATACTTTGTATTGAAATATTATTGTCAAAATGATGAGGAATATTTTATTGTTGTTTTCGTATATCCTGAGGAGCTTCGGAGGAAGATGTAGCCACTGAGAAAAGTCTGGCTCATGGAGATGTCCTGTTGAGTATGGATGAGGTAGAAATGAACCTCGAGAGATAAAAAGAAGAAGAAGATAGATACAGCCGGTACGATATTTGTTGAGCCAAAATCCAGAAGGGAAAAAACTAATAACATTCTATTCTCGGAAGGCACCGGTCTGTCACAGCCGGATATCTACAAGCAGTGGCGTACCTTTAAATTTCCCACGTTACGTCGAATATTTTTTGAACTTTTTGGTGAATATTTCAGAAATTAATCGGACTTTTGGCTCAACAAATATCGTACGAACCGTACGTAAGTCAACGTCTAAAAAATGCTTTGCGGCGATTCCGGAAAAGACGAGGATAGGGGTTTTTAGTGGGTCGGTACCCTAAGAAGAATTTTGCTTGTCACGGTGGTTACGTCGGCGATCTTGTACGGAGCACCGGTATGGAAAAAAAGTCTAGGATATAAGAAATATCGGGATGTGTGAACATCTATTAACACTTAACGGACGGGCCCCGCAGATTTACGTTCTTCCATTCTGACTTCCTAGGACGGGCCACGTAGATCTACGTGTTTACGTTATGACTTTCGAAAGAATGCCCGGAAACTGGATTAGACAGAATAGATTCGACCCGTCCGTTAAGTGTTAACAGAAAGCTTGCTATTGGTATATCGTCTGGCTACAGAACTGTGTCTGGCGCAGCGGTCCAGGTTATAACCTGCCGCTCATGGACTTACTGATAGAAGAAAGGATAGCGTTGCATACAAACGGTGAGAAGGGCAAAAAGAAAGGACGGCGTAAGGTCATGGAGCAATGGCAGGAGATGTGGAACGAAGACGGGGGATGTACAAAAAGCCTGATACCTTCTACTTGTTTAACCAAATCTGCATATTCGTCTACTGATAACATACTATAATAAAATTTTTGTTTTCACTCTGCAAAATTTCCTCCAAAAACTTTTTTCTCTACAGCTTTTGATTGGCTTGCAACTTAACTCGCGCACTCGTCGATGCAAAATACCGTTCAAATCAACAAACATGGCGAGAGAAGGGCGGTTAGGTTAGATTGACGGGCGAGCCTGAGATGATTCAAGGATTTCCTGTTCATATAAGCAGCGATATCTGTTATGATTAAGTAGGTGAAATTGCTTCATCCTAAAATCGGGTTATAGGCCGGTAACATATACACATAAATCTCGTTGGTGCTTCCTTTTAGTGGATCTTCTTTTTACCTTAAGTGTTACTGAAAGATTTACTAAATAGATGGATAGAAGCTTTTCCTCTTTCGTCAATTTCAACACTAACGATAGCTAAAACTCTTTTTAATCATTACTTTTCATGTTTTGAAATTCTTCATAAAATTACCTACGGTCGACGATCAACGACGCATTACCCTCTTACACAAATCTTTTCACCCCTACAACTATCCCAGTTGAAGTTTTTCGCTCAAAACAAAAAAACATGTAAACCTTAATTTTCCCTCAACTTTCGCTATACCTACTTTTGTAAATATCCCTCAACATCTTGGGGGTGAATTGCGAAAAATACCACTTTTTTCGCCCCCTTTCACACCCAACAATAGATGCGGCATCGGGTATCACATCATTTGAAAGCTACTATCATAGCACGTCGTTTGGCGTTTACAGCAATCATTTATCGCATTTAGTTTTTGAGTTATAAGGGAAAATGTGTTTTCGACCCTCAACTTTCAACCCTTATAAGTTGCTCCAGAGGCTTTTATCGCACGTATAAAAAAATACGTCAACCTTACTTTGACCCATTTTACAACTGTACCAAATTTAATCAAAATCGGTGAGGGACAATTCTGATACTTCCCTTGTTAGTGTTGCTTGACTTTAACAAAGCATTTGACTCAGTGGGTCATAGCATCTTGCTCTCCGTGCTTTCTGCTATTGGATTTATTCCTTCGTGTGTTTCGTGGTTTCAATCTTATCTTTCCCGCCGCCGGCGCCGCGCTGTCTATGTGTGCGATCTGATTTTACTGCTTTCTCCTATTGTGGATCTACATGTAGTATCCCTCAGGTTAGTGTGTTGAGTCCATTGCTGTTTTCTATGTTTACTTACAGTATTACTAAAGTTATCTCATGTAACTACAACTTATACGTTGATGACTTTCAAATTTAGTTTCAGAATTCCTCCAAATTAGATTAGACATGGTCTACAAAATTACCCGAAAAATGTACATTCTCCTACAATCTTTCATTTTCTTTTAATTCTATACACATTTGAACAAAAAAAAATTGTTTTTCAGAAAGTACCAAAGTTTTTATTGCACACACAAACTTAAATTAGACGAATTTTAACAACTTTCCTAAAACGTTAGAGATTTCACAAAAATTTTTACAAGTTTTAAAGGGTGATAAACCAATTATACGCTGATGGCCTTCAAATTTATACAACTGCCAAATAAAAATAAATTCAAGAAACTTTTAATCTCACCAGAAAATAATATTTAATCTAAATTCTCACTTAAACATTGCTTAGTTCTTCCTTCAAGTTTTCCATTTTGAAGTTTCTTCTTTTGAAGGTCCTTCTAACCTTCGTAGAATAGTTTTTGATTATTTGCATAATATTTCTCATCCTGGAATAAAAGCTTCCCAGAAATCGATTAACATAAAATTCTTTTGGTCTACCATAAATTCAGATATTCTTCTTTAGGCAAAATCACGCATAAAATGTCAATCTTGTAAAATTAATAATCATATCAGATCTCCTATTGAAGAAATATTTTTTTTTGAGGTTATTTCGAATATATAAATATAGATTTCGTTGGTCGTTTGCTTCTTTTTGGTGGTTGTACTTTTATTTTAACTGTTACTGAAGGATTTATTAGATGGACAGAAATTTTTCGTCTTTCGTTAATTTCGATACCAACGATAGCTAAAACTCTCTTTAATCATTACTTTTCACGTTTTGAAATTCCTCATAAAATTACCCACGATCGACGACGCATTACCCACTTTGTGTTGCTTGACTTCAGCAAAGCTTGACTCACAAGGAGACCACAAGATGTATTCACCGATTTTGATGAAAGTAGTATCAATTGATAGGTATTGGTACACAACACAAATTTGAAAAATATTAGAGAGCAATGTTCAGGGATTCGCGAGTAAATTGCAATTTTAGCTCGCGATTTAAGGCCACACCACTTTACGTCATCAGTTAGCCACTCCCTCTACGACCGCCTCTGAGTCTTTTTTTAATCAAATTAAATGAAAAATCAAAGTAAAAACGAAAAAGTGTGTTGAATTATTTGTTTTCAAAACATATAACAATAAAATATTAGAAGAAATAAAGTGAAATATTAAAAATTTTAATTATATTAAAAATAAAAAGAAGTTACGTCATGAGGTTCAGACCATTTTGTTCTGCAAGTGGAAGCCGGTTTGTGATGAGTCACCAAGAGGAGGGTTCGGGAGTAGTACAACCATTGACATATAAGCGGTGTGGCCTTGAATTGCGACCTAAAATCGCAATTTTAATTTTTTACATTGCGCCCTAATATTTTACAAATTTGTATTGTGTACCAATACCTATCGATTGATATTACTTTCATCAAAATCGGCGAATACAACATCTTGTGGTCTCCTTGTCAGTGGATCATAGCATCTTACTCTCTGTGATGTCTGCTGTTAGTTAGTAAACTTATGGAAATTCCCATTGTTTAGATATTGGTAATTGTTACTCCCTGTATGAAAACATTTAGTGGAGATCCACTTAATTCTAAATTACACTATGTACACAAAAATTGGAATTGTGTAAATTTAATATATGGGTCGAATCAAACATCTTAAGAACTTACATCGTATCAAATTTGGTTAAAATACGTTCAATCTCCGTCGAGATGTTAGCTGATTTCGAACATTTCAAACAAATCACGATTATCGCGAAAGTAGTTGAAATTTTGAAAATGTAAAATATATCAAATACCATAAACATATTTCGCTATGATATATTACAATTCAATTTTTTTGTCTTTAATGGTTTCCGAGAAAAAAAGTTACAAATTTAGATAATTCTTTTTAGCGCGTTTCTTTGCTGAATCCCTTATAACCACTGACGATGCAACTAGGATGGCCACAATTCGAAGCGTCTGTGCATCCTCTACCCACTATTTTTTTTTTCTCTTACTCCAATTACGTGAAGTACGTGAAGCCTTGCTTTACCCCAGGCCTCAGTCTGTGGGCGCAGATGGAATAGGCATCCAGTTGCTTTTACCCATTTTAGATGCGGTTATTTTTCCCTTAACTAACGTTTATAATTCTTCTTTTGAGCTATCTGAGTTTCGCTCTAGATGGAAGCTTTCTCATGTTATCCCTGTACCTAAAGTGAAATCCCCATCACACCTTAGTGATTTTCGTCCTATGTTTATATTATTTGCATTATCAAAAAACCCGGAGCGGTTAGTTTACCATCAAATGCAAAGGTACATTGAGGAACATAACTTGATTAGTGAATTTCAATCTGGTTTTTGTAGAGGACCTTCGCATTACCCTCTTAGCGTTGCTTGACTTCAGCAAAGCGTTTGACTCACAATCAGTAGATTGTAGCATCTTGCTCTTTGTGCTGTCTGTTATTGGATTTATTCCTTCTCCTTGTATTTGGTGATTTCAATCTTATCTTTGCCACCGTTACAATCCGATTCTACTGCTTTCTCCTACTATTGAACTACAAGTGGTGTCCCTCAGGGTAGTGTGTTGGGTGTATTGTTGTTTTCTATGTTTATTGAGAGTATTACTAAAGTTATCTCATGTAACTACCACTTATATGCCGATGAGTTGCAATTTTACTGCCATTGAGTATGAGATTCTTGAAGTCGTGTTGCATATCAATGCTGACCTCTCCAATATTTAAGATTGGTTTAAGCGTTTTGGTCTCCATTTAAATGTAACTAAAATACAAGCCATTGCTTTTGGTACAAGACTTTTACTCGCCAAAATAAATAAATTTACATCAGCGCAGTTGATTCTGGATGGTAATATTATACAACTCTCTGATACTATCAATAATCTTGGGATGGTGATAGATTCAGTGCTGTCTTGGTGGACACATTTCCAGCATGTTTGTAGAAAGGTTTATTCCTGTTTTCATTTTCTCAAGAGACTTCGTTATTTTCTTCCTCCCATCGCACAGTGGTCGGAATTCCGAAAAAGCCGGACAAAAGTCGAAAAAGGTTTGCATGATCATAAAAAATTAGATTTTTATGTTTTTCAAATCGCTAAAACCAAATTCGGAAGTTTCAAATAAAAAATGGCTGACACAAAATATCCGATATATAGCGTTAATTGTTTGAATCTGTTTGCAATATTGAGTATATCTGGTATCTAGGCCGCGTAAAACGTATTTAAGATCGGAATTTAAGATTTTTCAGGTAGGACTTCCAGTTAAAAGGAAGAGTGAAAATTTAAAAAATTCTGAGAATGCAATAAAATTATCCGAATTTTTTTTGAAAATATCTGAAAATTCTTTCAAAATATCTGAAAATTCTTTCAAAATATCTGAAAATTCTTTCAAAATATCTGAAAATTCTTTCAAAATATCCGAAAATTTTCCAAAAAATTCTGGAAATATTACAAAAATTTCTGAAAATATAAAAATTTGCGATAATCCTGCAGAAGATCTTGAAAATGTAACAAAATTATTCGAAAATTTTACTAAAAAATCGGAAATTTTTTTTAAAAAATCCGAAAATTTTACTAAAAAATCCGAAATTTTTTCTAAAAAATCCGAAATTTTTCCTAAAAATCCCGAAGATGTAACAAAAGTTCCTGAAAATTTTACAGAAAAATTTGAATTTTTCGAAAATTGTTAAAAAAATTCCGAAAATTTTACAAAAATTCCCGAAAATCATAAAAAACATCCAAAAATGTTACAAAAATCCCAGAAAATGCTTCAAAATCTTTCAAAAATTTCCCAAAAAAATCCGAATATATTCAAAAAATTCCAGAAAATATTCAAAAAATTCAGATAATTTTTCAGAAATTTCCGAATTTTTTTTAAAAAATTCCCGAAAAAGTTTGAAGTCGTTCAATTAATATAAAATCAAGAAATAAGTCATCAATTAAAACCACTAGCGATTTTATTCCACTTCCACCAAAAAGCGATTTAAACCTAACTGAAAATTATCCGAACAAACCGAAAATTTTGTTAAAAAAAGTTGATTTAAAACCAAGCGAAATTAAAAAATACGAAGAAGACGTTCCAAGTATAAACTATAGCTTAATTCACGCTTCTATAAATTCGGGTTCGTTTATTCAAATTTGGTTTTCCGGATAATTCGGATAATTAAAGATGACGATACGATCGCCGAAATACAAAGTATTGAAGATGATACGACGAAAAATGAAATTGGGTTAATTTCAAATGAATCTAATTCAAACCAATCAAAAACGATGTCAAAAGTTAATAGCAATTTAATGACTCAAAGCTTGAAACCGGCGAGAATAGTTTTCTCTTCTGATATATAATCTTGACACTCCTGTGTGTGATTTCCAAGAATTAGGATCTCTTGGGATCATAACTATTTCGATGATTCACTATTCCAGTAATCTGAATTCGATGAAAATCGCAAGGGGTTTTTGTTTATATGCCAAAAACATGCAACTATTGAAAAATTAGGTTATGGATACATAAATATGTTACACTTATCTCCAGGAACGCCTTCCATATTGCAGATAACGATTTGACTAATACAAAATTTGACCATATTTTCAATCCACTGGTTTTTAAGAGGTCATTGGTGTCAGATGCTAATGAGATTCAGTAAACTTCACTACCGCGGTCCATACACGTGGGCGAGTGCTTTGTTCTTTCATAGAACGATGCACTAACTCCTTCTGTACGACATTTTATTGTATTAACGCGAAAACTACGACTTTGAAATTTCGACTTTTGTCCAGCTTTTTCGCAATTCCGACCACTGTGCATCGTCCGCCGTAACCTTTGCCATTCATTAATTTTTCCTCACATTGAGCTAGACCTTACTTTAACTCTCTAAAATTAATTCCAAAAGGCTACAAAACAACTGCATTGGTTTCATTTTCGATTTTGAAAGGTTATAGCACATAACACCCTATCGTAATTTTACAAATGCTGATTTGTCAGAGGTGCAGATTATTTCGTATGCTTACCACTTTGTATAAAGTGACTTACAACCTTCCCTTTCCTAATTTTTCAGTTCTCAATATTTTGTGTTTATTGCGATGTAGTAACTAACCACAATATTAAATAACCTAACTTCCTTTAAAAACACTGGTTTTATTTGAAGTAAAACATTAACTAAAGATAATGTTTCCCTCTAAGAAAATAAATCGGATTTACTAGATAAGAATTGTATTAAAGAAAATTGAAAACTGAAATGTACTTTTATGTAATTTTACCTCGAAAACTCTTACACAATAACCGCGTAATTGAATGGGAACATTTACTGCTGATTGCCTTTTTATATTGGACGAGATTTTTTAATATATTTAATCTGTTTTACTTACTTATTTACTTTACTTACTAGTTTAGTTTTATTTTTAGCATAAAAAAATATATTGTTTTTGGTTGAATTGATCAACATTTTGGTAACTGGTGGAAGCTTTACGAATTTAGTAAGTTTTTGGTGGAATTGTTAAAAATATTGGTAATTTTAGTAGAATTTTTATGAATTTGGTAAGTTTTTGGTGGTATTTTTTAAAAATCAGTAAGTTTTTGGTGGAATTATTCAACATTTTTGTAACTTTGGTGGAAAATTGAAAAAATTTAGTACGTTTTTGGTGGAATTGTTAAAAATGCTGGTAACTTTGGTGGAATTTTTACGAATATAGTAAGCTTTTCGTGGAATTTTTACCAATTTTATTGATTTTGGGTGGAATTTTAAAAAAATTCACTAAGTTCTTAGTAGAATTGTCTCCAAATTTAATAATTCTTGGTGAAATTATATTCAATTTAACTAATTTTTGTGGAATTTTTATTGTTACTTTTTTATTTTTGTGAAATTTTTAAGAATCTAATCAATTCTTGACGAAATTAATCTTAATTTTAGTATATTTTTTTTAAATTCAGCAAGTTTTTGGTGGAATTGTTAAAAATTTTGATAGCTTTGGTGGAATTTTTACAAATTTTATAAGTTTTTGGTGGAATTTTCAAAGTTTTAGTTAATTTTTAATGAAATTGTTTCTAATTTGATTGATTTTTGGTGGATTTTTAAAAGAATTTGGACATTATGGTGAAAATTTTTAAAAAATTTTGTAAGTTTTTGGTAGAATTGTTAAAAATGTTGACAATTTCGGTGTAATTTTTAGTATTTTTGTAAGTTCTTGTTGGAATAAAAAAAAATCAGTAAGTTTTGGGTGTAGTTGTTAAATATTGTAATAGCTTTGGTGGAATTTTTGCGAAGTTTATTCATTTCTGGTGGAATTTAAAAAAATTCACTGTTTTCTGTAAAATTCTTATGAATTTAGTAAGTTTTTGGTGGAATTTTTAAAAAATTCAATATGTTTTTGGTGGAATTATCAAAAATTTTGATAACATTGGTGGAATTTTTGCGAATTTTATTCATTTTTGATGGAATTTAAAAAAATTTACTGTTTTCGGTAAAATTCTTATGAATTTAGTAAGTTTTTGGTGGAATTTTTAAAAAATTCAGTATGTTTTTGGTGGAATTATCAAAAATTTTGATAACATTGGTGGAATTTTTGCGAATTTTATTCATTTTTGATGGAATTTAAAAAAATTCACTGATTTCGGTAAAATTCTTATGAATTTAGTAAGCTTTTGGTGGAATTCTTAAAAAATTCAGTATGTTTTTGGTGGAATTATCAAAAATTTTGATAACATTGTTGGAATGTTTGCGAATTTTATTCATTTTTGATGGAATTTAAAAAAATTCACTGATTTCGGTAAAATTCTTATGAATTTAGTATAATATTTTTAAAAAATTTGGTGTTTTTTGGTAGAATTGTTAAAAACGTTGACAATTTCGGTGTAATTTTTAGGATTTTTGTAAGTTTTTGGTGGAATAAAAAAAAAATTCAATAATTTTTGGGTGTAGTTGTTAAATATTTTAATAGCTATGGTGGAATTTTTGCGAATTTTATTCATTTCTAGTGGAATTAAAAAAAATTCAGTGTTTTTGGTAAAATTCTCATGAATTTAGTAAGTTTTTGCTGGAATTTTTAAAAAATTCAGTATGTTTTTGGTGGAATTATCAAAAATTTTAATTGCTTTGGTGGAATTATAAGAAATTTATAAAGAATTTGGACGAATTTAATGAAATTAAGACGAATTTTTAACAAATTTGATCAATTTTCAACTAATTTGATCGAAGTCTGACGAATTTCTATTGAATTTTATAAAATTATGAGGAATTTTAACGAATTTGGACGAATTTAATGAAATTAAGACGAACCTTTAAAATTTTTTATGAATTTTCAACCAATTTGATTGAAATCTGACGAATTTTTAATGAACTTTATAAAATTATAAGAAATTTTTAAAGAATTTGGATGAATTTAATGAAATTAAGACGAATTTTTAACAAATTTTATCAATTTTCAACTAATTTGATTGAAATCTAACGAACTTTTAATGAATTTTATAAAATTATTACGAATTTTCAACAAATCTCAATTTTTGACAAATTTTGTCGAATTTGAGATAATTTTGACGAATTTTAGCGAATTTTGACGAATTTTTAACGAATTTATATAAAATCGAGACGAATTTTTTATAAATTTTGTTGATTTTGAATGAATTTGATCGAATACTCACGAATTTTTAACAAATCTTTCCAATTTTGGACGAATTTTGATGAATTTTTAGCGAATTTTAAAGAATTTTTACGAATTTTGACAAATTTTGATGAATTTTTAACGAATTTATTTAAATTCCGATGAATTTTTAACAAATTTGATTGAATTTTACTGGAATTAAATTAACACGAATTTTTAACCAATATTGTTGATTTTGAACAAATTTTCTCGAATTTTTAGCGAATTTGATCAAATTTTGATGAATTTTTAATAAATCTATTTGAATTTTATAAAATTATGAGGAATTTTTAACAAATCCCCTCAATTTTCTACGAATTTTGATGAATTTATAACGAATTTTGACGAATTTTAGCGAATCTTGACGAATTCTTAACGAATTTATTTAAATCGAGACGAATTTTTTACTAATTTTGTTGATTTTGAATGAATTTGATCGAATACTCACGAATTTTGAATAAATCTTCCCAATTTTGGACGAATTTTGATGAATTTATAACGAATTTTGTCGAATTTTAGCAAATTTTGACGAATTTTAGCGAATTTTGACGAACTTTTAACGAATTTAGTAAGTTTTTAGTGAAATATTTCCAATTTTATTAATTTTTGGTGGAATTTTTATAAAATTCAGTATGTTTTTGATGGAATTGTTAAAAAAGTTGATAACTTTGGTGGAATTTTTATTAACTTTAATCATTTTTGGTGGAATTGTTAAAAATATTGGTAATTTTAGTAGAATTTTTATGAATTTGGTAAGTTTTTGGTGGTATTTTTTAAAAATCAGTAAGTTTTTGGTGGAATCATTCAACATTTTTGTAGCTTTGGTGGAAAATTGAAAAAATTTTGTACGTTTTTGGTGGAATTGTTAAAAATGTTGGTAACTTTGGTGGAATTTTTATAAATATAGTAAGTTTTGAATTTTTACCAATTTTATTGATTTTGGGTGGAATTTTTAAAAAAATCAGTAAGTTTTTAGTAGAATTGTCTCTAAATTTAATAATTTTTGGTGAAATTATATTCAATTTAACTAACTTTTGTGGAATTTTTATTATTAGTTTTTTATTTTTATGGAATTTTTAAAAATCTAATCAATTCTTTACGAAATTAATCTTAATTTTAGTATATTTTTTTTAAATTCAGTTTTTGGTGGAATTGTTAAAAATTGCTTTGGTGGAATTTTTACAAATTTTATAAGTTTTTGGTGGAATTATTAAAAATTTTAGTAACTTTAAATTTTTACAAATTTACTTAAATTTTTGGTGATATTTTCAAGAATTTAATTAGTTTTTAGTGAAATTTATTCGAATTTTTGCTCTGCATAAATTAAATATTTGATAATTATTAATAAACCGATCGTTTTGACATTTCATGTGGCATTAGCGTGGTTGGAATAATAAATAACGTTGTTGAAAATTGAACCAAGTGTTTTATCGGCCCAAATTGAAAATGACGGAAAATGGGGATTTCGTTTAGGGCTTAAATCGGCCGTTTAAAAAGGAGTCCCGATTCGCATATAATGTTGCGTTATAAAGTCGTTCAGAAGGTTAGCCGGAAGCAGAGTCGCGGAGCCGGTGGCTTTTTGGACAAAAAGTGCGTTCGAAAATGAACGAAAATGACAGACGGACGATCGAGAATTTTAATTTCAATTAGGGCTACCGCAACGTCGTTCGATTTTCAGGGACGTTTTTCCGAAATCGGTCACGAACCCCCCAAAATAAAACCATTGAATCGTCCGGAAAGCGATTTCCAAAAAAACTATTAAAAAAATAGCTAGGCACCTGCAGCGCCCTCTTTTAAAGAGGCGCTACTTGCTTATTACTTTAATTTATTTTACTTATTTACTTACCCAGTAAATGTTGAACGGTAACCAACAAAGCGAATAAACGAAAACGACCGCAACCATCATTCTAACCGTCTGAAACAATGAGTTTTAATTACAAATTGGTTTAATTTAAACGAATTGTGTAATTTAAACAAACAGTTTAATTTAAATGGTAATCAATTTTACAAAACACCTGTTTAGGTTTAAATAGTCAATAGTAGTGAAACTATTAGTACATGAATGGTAATGTATCTGGCGTAAATATGTTGATGTACCATTATACATAGAACGGGGTATATTTCCATGCTCTTACTCTACATGTAATTTAAACTTAGTAATTGCAATACTATGTGGAATTGGGTAATATGTTTTGTTGAGTTTCTACATTAACACTACGACCGGTTAATGGATCGGAAAATGAACGTATAAATTATTTCCCCCGACGCGACGTTGCAGTGCACTCAAATTTTTGACGAATTTGTAATCTGATTGTGTATTAGGTAAATGTTAAGGATCAATTATGGAGAAATCAATTTCGATTATTGAATTGAAATATGATTGGAGATCAAGTGCCAAGATGGCAAAATATTTGGGAGTCTACTTGGACAAGAATTAGTACTTAATCTCTACTTAGACAGTGCTTAAAATATAACAAGAAATCAACCCTTGAAATTAAAGTCACCACTTAAGTTACACCCTGTATATACATTAAAATATGATTGCTCGCATAAACATATCCACTTATATCGTAAATTAAAAACAAATCCCTTCACCTATAATAAAAATGTAAATTTTTCCGTTGAAAATTCTATCTAACCAAGTGAAGTAAGAGAAGGAAGTAGAGATTCAATCGTATCGTATGTAGTAAATCCTCTTTTATTGGCTGCAGAGAGGGATTGGGGAAATCTCGGTGGATGTAATGTGGGCAAAATGTAGTTACGAAACGAACCCCGTTGGCTTAGAATTAATACCATCGCGACCGCAGACGTCGAAAATTCAATTATTTAATTTTAATTTATCTCTCTTTTCCAACCGCACGAGTAATCATTTTAGTTTACATTTTGGATTATTTAACGTACCGTTCCTGGAATGAAAACGCGCACCACGTTGTAAGCACAATGAATTATAATCCAGAAACTTTCGCCATAATTATTCAGTACGTTATCCAACCGTTTACAAGTCTGACAGATTGCTTCCAGATTTACAAATTATGTATACCGAAAACCTTTGATCTTAATTCGTTTTAGATTAATTTAGGTAATAATTTATTAGTTTCATGGTAAAAGTGCAATAAATTAACTACAAAGGTTATTATGTTTAATACAATCATTCATTTCATTCTTAAGTTAAAAAGTGTTAAAAATTTTAACCAACTTTGAAAATTTTTTTAATTTTTTTGACAACACTTGGAATAAGACGGTCTTTTTTACTTAAAATTAGAATGACTTAAGTTTCATTTAGAAAAAAAATTAGATCAAAATCTTTAAAATTCGATTTTTTAGGATTTTTTTAAAATTATTGATTTTCTAACCTAAAAAATTTTTTATCAACTTTGGAAATTTTTCTAATCTTTTTGGTAAAATTTAGTATAAAACGGTCTTTTTTAATTAAAAATACAATCTTTTATCTTTCATTTAAATCAAAAATCAAGTCTCTATCTTCATAAATAAAGTCTGGGCGAATTTTAAAGTTGATCAAATTTTTTTTAGGTTAATTAATTGTAAAGAATTTTTCACCAACTTTGAAAATTTTTTTAATTTTTTTGGTAAAAGTTAGAATAAAACGATCTTTTTAGATTAAAACTAGAATGCTTTTAGTTTCATTTAGAAAAAAAATTAGATCAAAATCTTTAAAATTCAATTTTTTACGAATTTTTAAAAAATTATTGATTTTCTAACCTAAAAAATTTTTTATCAACTTTGGAAATTTTTCTAATTTTTTTGACAAAATTTAGTATAAAACGGTCCTTTTTAATTAAAAATACAATCTTTTATCTTTCATTTAAATCAAAAATCAAGTCTCTATCTTCATAAATAAATTCTGGGCGAATTTTAGAGTTGATCAATTTTTTTTAGGTTAGTTAATTGTAAAGAATTCTTCACCAACTTTAAAATTTTTTTTAATTTTTTGGTAAAATTTAGAATAAAACGATCTTTTTAAATTAAAACTAGAATGCTTTTGGTTTCATTTAGAAAAAAAATTAGATCAAAATCTTTAAAATTCAATTTTTTACGAATTTTTAAAGAATTATTGATTTTCTAACCTAAGAAATTTTTTATCAACTTTGAAAATTTTTTTAATTTTTTTGGTAAAATTTAAGAAAAAACGGTCTGTTTTAATTAAAACTAGAATATTTTAGGTTTCATTTAGAAAAAAAAATCAAATCAAAATCTTTAAAATTAATTTTTTTTTGAATTTTTTAAGAATGATTGATTTCTTTAATGGTCAAAAATTTTTAACCTAAAAAATATTTTTACCAACTTTGAAAATTTTTTTAATTTTTTTGATAAAATTTAGAAAAAAACGGTTTTTTTTAATTGAAATTAGAATATTTTAGGTTTCATTTAGAAAAAAAATCAAATCAAAATTTTTAAAACTCAATTTTTTTTTTAATTTTTTAAAAATGATTGATTTTTTTAATGGTCAAAAATTTTTAACCTAAAAATTTTTTACCAACTTTGAAAATTTTTTTAATTTTTTTGACAACACTTGGAATAAAACGGTCTTTTTTATTTAAAACTAGAATATTTTAAGTTTCATTTAGGAAAAAATCAAATCAAAATCTTAAAAAATGAATTTTTGATGAATTTTTAAAGTTTATCTTAAGTTAAAAAGTGTTAAAATTTTTTATCAACTTTGAAAATTTTTTAAAATTTTTTGATGGAAATTAGAACCAAAGCGATAATTTTATCGAAAATTATAGATTTTAAACTATCATTTTCTAAAAAATCTTTTCTTTATTTTCACAAATAAGACCTGTACGATTTTTTGAAAAAATATCAAATTTGATAATTAAATTAGGTTAGAAATTTTAGTTATTTTTGAAATTAATTTTTTTTTTACACTACTTGGAATAAAACAGTCCTTTTTGGTTAAAATTAGAATGTTTTAAGTTTCATTTAGAAAAAGAATCAAATGAAAATCTTTAAAAATGAATTTTTGATGAATTTTTAAAATTGAATGTTCTTAAGCTAAAAAGTGTAAAAATTTTTTACCGACTTTGAAAATTTTTTTAATTTTTTTGACAACACTCGCAATAGAACGGTCTTTTTTAAATAAAATTAGAATGTTTTAAGTTTCATTTAGAAAAAAAATCAAATCAAAATCTTTAAAAATGAATTTTTGATGATTTTTTAAAGAATCGTTAATTTTCTAACCTAAAAAATTTTTTACCAACTTTGACAATTTTTTAAATTCTTTTGACAACATTTAGAATAAAACCGTCTTTTTTATATAAAATTAGAATATTTTACATTTCATTTAGAAAAAAAATCAAATCAAAATTAAAAAAAAAATAAAGTCTCTACGATTTTTTAAAATTGGTCAAAATTTCCATCACCAAATTTAAAGATTTTAGCAAATTTTAGATAAAATTTTACAATTTTAATCTAAATAAAATTATTTTTCAATTAAATTTAAGTAGTTTTATTAAAATTTGATGAAATTTCAGACGAAATTCGATGACTTAAAAAAATTTTAGATGAATTAGACGAAATTCAATCATTTTAAGCAATTTCATACAAAATTAGGCGAAATTTTAGAAGAAATTTGACAATTTTAAGAAATTTTAAATGAAATTTCACAATTTTAATCTAAATAAAGTTATTTTTAAATGAAATTCGACCATTTTAAACGAAATTTAGTGAAATTTTAAACGAAATTGGACGAATTTTGAAAATTATTGTCGAAATGTTACAATTTCAAGCTAAATTAAGTTATCTTTCAATGAAATTCGAAAAAATTTAAATGAAATTAAACGAAATTTAACAATTTTAGATAATTTTACACCAAATTTCGTGAAAATTTGGAAAAAAATCGATGATTTTAAAAAATTTTAGATGAAATTGTGTAATTTTAAGATAAAGTTTTTTTTTTTAATGAAATTCGACAATTTTAAACAAAATTTCATGAAATTTCAATCGAAATTCGAAAATTTTAAGAAATTTGAGATAAAATTTCACAATTTTTAGCTAAACTAAGTTATTTTTCAATGAAATTCAACAAATTTAAGCGAAATTTCGCGAAATTTTAGATGAAATTTGACGAACTTTGAAAATTTTTGTTTAAATTTCACAAATTCTAAAATTAAGTTTTATTTTAATGAAATTCGAAAAAATGTTGATGAAATTTCGTGAAATTTTAAATAAAATTCGATAACTTTAGAAAATTTCAGAAGAAATTCAACGATTTTAGATGAAATTTCACAATTTTAAGACAAATAGAGTTATTTTTCAATGAAATTCGAAAATTTTAGACGGAATTTCGTGAAATTTCAAACGAAATTGGACGAATTTTGAAAATTTTGGTTTAAATTTCACAATTTCTAAATTTAAGTTTTATTTGAATGAAATTCGAAAAAATTTTGATGAAATTTTAAATAAAATTCGATAACTTTAGAAAATTTCAGAAGAAATTCAACGATTTTAAATGAAATTTCAAAATTTTAAGACAAATAAAGTAATTTTTTGATGAAATTCGACAATTTTAGACGGAATTTCGTGAAATTTCAAACGAAATTGGACGAATTTTGAAAATGTTGGTCGAAATGTTACAATTTCAAGCTAAATTAAGTTTTTAAATGAAATTCGAACAAATTTTGATGAAATTAAACGAAATTCCACAATTTTGTACCAAATTTCGTGAAATTTTGGAAAAAATCCATGATTTTAAAAAAAATTTAAGAGGGATATTACAATTTTAGACTAAATTAAGTCATTTTTTAGCAATTTTAATCTAAATTAAGTTACATTAACTTTAATTCTTAAATAGTTTACCATTATTTTCATCTTTTTTTAGGTTATAGAAAATTTTAGTCAACATTGTGAATTTTTTTAATTTTTTTGACAGCACTTGGAATAAAACGGTCTTTTTTAATTAGAAGTAGAATGTTTTAAGTTTCATTTAGAAAAAAAATCAAATCAAAATCTTTAAAAATGAATTTTTGATGAATTTTTAAAAAATCGTTAATTTTCTAACCTAAAAATTCTTTCACCAACTTTGAAAATTTTTTTAATTTTTTTGACAACACTTGGAATAAACCGGCATTTTTTAATTAAAATTAGAATGATTTAAGTTTCATTTAGAAAAAAAATCAAATCGAAATCTTTAAAACTGAATTCTTTACGAATTTTTTTAAAAATAATTGATTTTTTTAATAATCAAAAACTTTTAACCTAAAAAAATTTTTTACCAACTTTGAAAATTTTTTTAATTTTTTTGGTAAGTCTTAAAACAAATTTGCCTTTTTTAGATGAAAATAGAATATTTTAACTTTAATTTAACATAAAAATCATGTCTTAATTCCTAAAAATAAGGTCTTGACAATTTTTTAAAATTTTAATTTTGACGATTTTTGGTGAAAATGTAACCCTTTAGAAAAAAATTTTTTTCTCAAAAATTTTAAACAAACCAAAATTTTGTTACAAATTACATAAATTAAGACATTTTAATCTATTAATTTTCCAAAAAGTCTCCTCCGAATTCTCAAAAATAAAGTCTGGACGATTTTTTAAAGTTGACCAGTTTTGACGTATTTAAGTGAAAATGTACAATTTTAGAAAAAAAAAAATTTTTCTTAAAAATTTCAAAACTCAAACTCAAAATTTTTATAGTTTATGTTAAAAAAGAGATTTTAATTTATTATTTTTCAAAAAATCATTTTTAATTTCCAAAAATAAGGTCGCGACGATTTTTAAAATTTTAATTTTGGCGAAAATGTAACACTTTAGAGAAAAATTTTTTTCTCAAAAATTTTAAACAAACCAAAATTTTGTTGCAGGTTATATAAATCAAGACATTTTAATCTATCGTTTTATAAAAAATCTCGTTTTCATTCCTAAAAATAAAGTCTGGACGATTTCTTAAAGTAAATTTTAACATTTTTTGAGTGAAAATGTAAGACCTTAGAAAAAATTTTTTTTCTTAAAAATTTAAAAACAATCAAATTTTTTTTATAGATTACATAAAATAATAATTAAAATAATTGTCTATCATTTTCCAAAAAACCTCGTTTCAATTCTTACAAATAAAGTCTCAGCGATATTTTAAAGTTGATCAATTTTGACATTTTTTGAATTAAGATGTAACACTTTAGAAAAAAATTTTTTTAATTTTTTTGGTAAGTCTGAAAACAAATTTGCCTTTTTTAGATGACAATAGAATGTTTTAGTTTTAATTTAATGTAGGAATCATTTCTTAGTTCATAAAAATGATTTTTTTATGATTTTTTAAAAATGGTAAAAATTAAATTTTAGGTTAAATTCGGTCAAAGAACTTCGATGTCTTTAAAATTTATTTTATTTTTTTTAACAAGATTTAGAATAAAACGGTCTTTTTAAATTAAAACTACAATGTTTTAAGTTTCATTTAGAAAAAAAATCAAATCAAAATCTTTAAAAATGAATTTTTGATGAATTTTTAATTTTTTCTCTTAAGTTAAAAAATGTCAAAAATTTTTACCAACTTTGAACATTTTTTTAATTTTTTTGACAACATTTAGAATAAAACAGTCTTTTTTATATAAAATAACAATGTTTTAGGTTTCATTTAGAGAAAAAATCAAACCAAAATCTTTAAAAATGAATTTTTGATGAATTTTTTAAAAAATCGTTAATTTTCTAACCTAAAAAATTTTTTACCAACTTTGAAATATTTTTAAATTTTTTTGACAACATTTAGAATAAAACAATCTTTTTTATATAAAATTAGAATGTTTTAAGTTTCATTAAGAAAAAAAATCGAATCAAGATCTTTAAAAATGAATTTTTGATGAATTTTTAATGTTTTCTCTTAAGTTAAAAAATGTCAAAAATTATTACCAACTTTGAAAATTTTTTTAATTTTTTTGACAACTCTTGGAATGAAACGGTCTTTTTTAATTAAAATTAGAATGTTTTAGGTTTCATCTAGAAAAAGAATCAAATCAAAATCTTTAAAAATGAATTTTTGATGAATTTTTAAAGTTTTCTCTTAAATTAAAAAGTGTCAAAAATGTTCACCAACTTTGAAAGTTTTTTTAATTTTTTTGATAACATTTAGAATAAAACAGTCTTTTTTATATAAAGTTAGAATGTTTTACGTTTAATTTAGAAAAAAAATCAAATCAAAATCTTTAAAATTCAATTTTTTACGAATTTTTAAAAAATTATTGATGTTCTGACCTAAAAAATTTTTTACCAACTTTGAAAATTTTTTAAATTTCTTTGGTAAAATTTGGAACAAAACGGTATTTTTAAATTCAAACTAGAATGTTTCTAGTTTCATTTAGAGAAAAAATCAGGTCAAAATCTTTAAAATTCAATTTTTTACGATTTTTTTAAAAATTATTGATTTTCTAACCTAAAAAGTTTTTTACCAACTTTAAAATTTTTTTTTAATTTTTTGATAAAACTTGGAAAAAAACGGTCTTTTTTAATTAAAATTAGAATGTTTTAGGTTTCATTTAGAAAAAAAATCAAATCAAAATCTTTAAAATTCAATTTTTTAAGAATTTTTAAAAAATTATTGATGTTCTGACCTAAAAAATTTTTTACCAACTTTGAAAATTTTTTAAATTTCTTTGGTAAAATTTAGAACAAAACGGTATTTTTAAATTCAAGCTAGAATGTCTTTAGTTTCATTTAGAGAAAAAATCAGGTCTATACCTTTAAAATTCAATTTTTTACGATTTTTTAAAAAATTATTGATTTTGTAACCTAAAAAATTTTTTACCAACTCCAAAATTTTTTTGACAACAGTTGGAATAACACGGTCTTTTTTATATAAAATTAAAAGGTTTTAAGTTTCATTTAGAAAAAAAATCATATCAAAATCTTAAAAAATGAATTTTGATGAGTTTTTAAAGTTTTCTCTTAAGTTAAAAAGTGTAAAAAAATTTCACCAACTTTGAAAATTTTTTAAATTTCTTTGACAATACTTGGAATAAAATGATCTTTTTTATATAAAATTAGAATGTTTTAAGTTTCATTTAGAAGAAAAATCAAATCAAAATGGTTAAAAATGAATTTTTGATGAATTTTTAAAGTTTTGTCTTAAATTAAAAAATGTCAAAAATCTTTCACCAACTTTGAATTTTTTTTTAATTTTTTTGACGTCACTTGGAATAAAACGATCTTTTTTAAATTAAATTAGAATGTTTTAAGTTTCATTTAGAAAAAAAATCAAATCCAAATCTTTAAAAATGAATTTTTGATGAATTTTTAAAGTTTTCGCTTAAGTTAAAAAATGTCAAAAATTTTTACCAACTTTGAAAATTTTTTTTAATTTTTTTGACAACATTTAGAATAAAACCGTCTTTTTTATATAAAATTAGAATATTTTACATTTTATTTAGAAAAAAAATCAAATCAAAATTAAAAAAAATAAAGTCTCTACGATTTTTTAAAATTGGTCAACATTTTCATCACCAAATTTGAAGATTTTAGCAAATTTTAGATAAAATTTGACAATTTTAATCTAAATAAAGTTATTTTTCAATTAAATTTGAGTAGTTTTATCGAAATTTGATGAAATTTCAGACGAAATTTGATGACTTAAGGAAATTTTAGATGAAATTAGACGAAGTTCAATCATTTTAGGCAATTTCATACAAAATTAGGCGAAATTTTAGAAGAAATTTGACAATTTTAAGAAATTTTAAATGAAATTTTACAATTTTAATCTAAATAAAGTTATTTTTCAATGAAATTCGACAATTTTAGACGAAATTTAGTGAAATTTTAAACGAAATTGGACGAATTTTGAAAATTTTTGTCAAAATGTTACAATTTCAAGCTAAATTAAGTTATCTTTCAATGAAATTCGAAAAAATTTAAATGAAATTAAACGAAATTGAACAATTTTAAATAATTTTACACCAAATTTCGTGAAATTTTAGAAAGAAATCGATGATTTTAAAAAATTTTAGATGAAATTGTACAATTTTAAGATAAATAAAGTTCTTTTTTAATGAAATTCGACAATTTCAAGCGAAATTTCATAAAATTTCAAACGAAATTCGAAAATTTTAAGAAATTTGAGATAAAATTTCACAATTTTTAGCTAAATTAAGTTATTTTTCAATGAAATTCGACAAATTTACGTGAAATTTTAGATGAAATTTGACGAATCTTGAAAATTTTGGTTTAGATTTCACAATTTCTAAAATTGACTTTTATTTTAATGAAATTTGAAAAAATGTTGATGAAATTTCGTGAAATTTTAAATAAAATTCGGTAACTTTAGAAAATTTCAAAAAAGATTCAACGATTTTAAATGAAATTTCACAATTTTAAGACAAATAAAGTTATTTTTCAATGAAATTCGACAATTTTAGACGGAATTTCGTGAAATTTCAAACGAAATTGGACGAATTTTGAAAATGTTGGTTTAAATTTCAGAATTTCAAGCTAAATTAAATTATTTTTTAATGAAATTCGAAAAAATTTTGATGAAATTAAACGAAATTCCACAATTTTGTACCAAATTTCGTGAAATTTTGGAAAAAAATCCATGATTTTAAAAAATTTTAAGTGACATATCACAATTTTAGACTAAATTAAGTCATTTTTTAACAATTTTAATCTAAATTAAGTTACATTAACTTTAATTCTTAAATAGTTTACCATTTTTTTCATCTTTTTTTAGGTTATAGAAAATTTTAGTCAACATTGTGAATTTTTTTAATTTTTTTGACAACATTTGGAATAAAACGGTCTTTTTTAATTAAAAGTAGAATGTTTTAGGTTTCATTTAGAAAAAAAAAATCAAATCGAAATCTCTAAAACTGAATTTTTTATGATTTTTTTAAAAATAATTGATTTTTTTAATAATCAAGAATTTTTCACCTAAAAAATTTTGTTACCAACTTTGAAAATTTTTTTAATTTTTTTGGTAAGTCTAAAAACAAATTTGCCTTTTTTAGATGAAAATAGAATATTTTAGCTTTAATTTAACATAAAAATCATTTCTTAATTTCTAAAAATAAGGTCTTGACGATTTTTTAAAATTTTAATTTTGACGATTTTTGGTGAAAATGTAACCTTTTAGAAAAAATTTTTTTTCTCAAAAATTTTAAACAAACCAAAATTTTGTTACAAATTACATAAATTAAGACATTTTAATCTATTAATTTTCCAAAAAGTTTACTCCGAATTCTCAAAATTAAAGTTGACCAATTTTGACGTATTTAAGTGAAAATATGCAATTTTAGAAAAAAAAATTTTTCTTAAAAATTCAACTCAAACTCAAAATTTTTATAGTTTATGTTAAAAAAGAGATTTTAATTTATTATTTTTCAAAAAATCATTTTTAATTTCCAAAAATAAGGTCGCGACGATTTTTGAAATTTTAATTTTGGTGAAAATGTAACACTTTAGAGAAAAATTTCTTTCTCAAAAAATTTAAACAAACCAAAATTTTGTTACAGGTTATATAAATCAAGACATTTTAATCTATCGTTTTATAAAAAAATCTCGTTTTAGTTTTTAAAAATAAAGTCTGGATGATTTTTTAAAGTTAATTTTAACATTTTTTGAGTGAAAATGTAACACCTTAGAAAAAATTTTTTTTCTTAAAAATTTAAAAACAATCAAATTTTTTTTATAGATTACATAAAATAAGACACTTTTTGCTATCATTTTCCAAAAAATCTAGTTTCAATTCTTACAAATAAAGTCTCAGCGATATTTTAAAGTTGATCAATTTTGACATTTTTTGAATTAAGATGTAACACTTTAGAAAAAAATTGTTTTAATTTTTTTGGTAAGTCTGAAAACAAATTTGCCTTTTTTTAGATGAAAATAGAATGTTTTAGTTTTAACTTGATGTAAGAATCATTTCTTAGATCATAAAAATGATTTTTTTATGATTTTTAGAAAATGGTAAAAATTAAATTTTAGGTTAAATTCGGTCAAAAAACTTGGATGTCTTTAAAATTTATTTTATTTTTTTTAACAAGATTTAGAATAAAACGGTCTTTTTTAATTAAAATTAGAATGATTTAGGTTTCATTTAGAAAAAAATCAAATCAAAATGGTTAAAAATGAATTTTTGATGAATTTTTAATGTTTTCTCTTAAGTTAAAAAGTGTCAAAAATGTTTACCAACTTTGAAAATTGTTTTCATTTTTTTGACAACACTTGGAATAAAACCGCCTTTTTTTATTAAAATTGGAATGTTTTAAGTTTCATTTAGAAAAAAAATCAAATCAAAATGGTTAAAAATGAATTTTTGATGAATTTTTAAAATTTTGTCTTAAATTAAAAAGTGTCAAAAATGTTCACCAACTTTGAAAATCTTTTTAATTTTTTTGACAACATTTAGAATAAAACAATCTTTTTTATATAAAATTAGAATGTTTTAAGTTTCATTTAGAAAAAAAATCAAATCAAAATCTTTAAAAATGAATTTTTGATGAATTTTTAAAAGTTTTGTTTTAAATTAAAAAATGTCAAAAATTTTCACCAACTTTGAAATTTTTTTAAATTTTTTTGACAACATTTAGAATAAAACAATCTTTTTTAATTAAAATTAGAATGTTTTAAGTTTCATTTAGAAAAAAAATCAAATCAAAATGGTTAAAAATGATTTTTTTATGAATTTTTAAAGTTTATCTTAAGTTAAAAAAGTGCAAAAAATGTTTACCAAATTTGAAAATTTTTTTAATTTTCTTAACAACACTTGGAATAAAATGGTCTTTTTTACATAAAATTAGAATGTTTTAAGTTTCATGTAGAAAAAAAATCAAATCAAAATCTTTGAAAATGAATTTTTGATGAATTTTTAAAGTTTTCTCTTAAGTTAAAAAGTGTCAAAAATTTTCACCAACTTTGAAAATTTTTTTCATTTTTTTGATAAAAGCTGGAATAAAACGACCTTTTTTAATTAAAATTAGAATGTTTTAAGTTTCATTTAAAAAAAAATCAAATCAAAATCTTTAAAAATGAATTTTTGATGAATTTTTAAAAGTTTTGTCTTAAATTAAAAAATGTCAAAAATGTTCACCAACTTTGAAAATTTTTTTAATTTTTTTGACAACATTTAGAATAAAACAATCTTTTCTATATAAAATTAGAATGTTTTAAGTTTCATTTAGAAAAAAAATCAAATCAAAATGGTTAAAAATGAATTTTTGATGAATTTTTAAAGTTTTGTCTTAAATTAAAAAGTGTCAAGAATTTTTACCAACTTTGAAAATTTTTTTAATTTTTTTGATAAAATTTAGAATAAAACGGTCTTTTTTAATTAAAATTAGAATGATTTAAGTTTCATTTAGAAAAAAAATCAAATCAAAATCTTTAAAAATGATTTTTTGATGAATTTTTAAAGTTGATCGATTTTCTTAAGTTAGGTTAATATTTATTAACTTTCTGTTAAAGGGAATTTATTGATTACCACGTTTCAATAACAGCATTCTGTAGGCGGAAGTAAATGAGATTCGACAATTTAATAATTTCCCTTCAACTTTGCGTTGATGTTGAGGTTTAACGCTTAATGAACCTAAATCGAATTTCAAAATTAAAAAAACCGGATTATACGTCACCCTTTGATGTAGAGATGAAAGTCCTAATTTCCTGATATTGATACACGATTGACGAAACCCTAGTTTCCCCCTCATTTAATAGGTTTCGATGAAAATTGATTAGGGATACCTGTCTTGTGCATATCTCCCATTAAAATAATTTCACCTGAATTCTAAGAATTTTAGGTAAACCAGGAAGGCAAATAAAATAAATAAAATCGCTTCCAAGAAGTAAAGAGTTGTAAAAGAGGTGAAAATTGAAATTTGCTTCTATTCATAGGGAAAGCAAGGATTACTAACGAGGTGGAATTTCTATCCGGAAAATATTGCTTTCGAATAGCGGTGTACGTGGAATAACGCAATAATCTCGTTTTTGAAACCCTACTACTGCGAAGTGCACTTCTGCCGGGATAGTTCCACTTTGGTAAAAGGGCATTTCGTGAAAGTGGGAAGTTTTGGAAAAGTGGGGCGATTTAAACTAGAGAGCTTTTATACTTTTCTCTAATTAGATTAATTCAATTAAGTAGAATTTAAATTAAAGTGATGTAGGTACAATTCACGATTCAACTAATTGTAAGCAAACTTTTCGTTTTAAAGGGAGGTAACATGATTATCTTAGGGAGCTTTTTCGTTTCGTTTCGCTTTCTCATTTCATTTTCTCATCCTAAATTTGAGAAATTACATAATAATGAAATCTTCTCGACCGGATGCTCTAATATTAAATGGTCGTCAGCGTCCGGTTTAAACCTGCGAATCCCCAGCAATAATCTGACACGTGGGACACTAATCTAGCCCCGAACAGAAACAGCACTTAAACGAGCTTATTAAGATTTATCGAGGCCGAAAGCTCTAATTTGTCCGACGGCAAGCGATCTAATAAACGGACTTAAACAATGGTTTGTTAGTGAGGTAATTTCGGACGAACTGTTTAATAATGCAGACTATAATTTCGGCGTGTTTATTGTGCTGGATAAGCATAAGATCATACTTGAAGAAATAAAGCTTTGAGGGGTACAAAATCTACAATATACAAAAGCACAAATCTAGAGATAATAATATTGAGACACTTTTTTTTCTTGAGTGGCTTTTTCGGTGAAATATGTGCATTTAACATAAACATTAGTTTATTGTTAAAATTTAGACTGTAAGTTTTAAGTTTTATGAAAAAAAAAAAATAATAAATTTTTTAAAGTGTCAAGATTACCGTCAGTTAAATACCTCTTATTTTGCAATTAACTATGAATAACGTTAATTTACAATTTTATTTATCAAACAAGACGATGATGCGATTTCCTTTCGTTCAAGACGCTTCTCCCTAAACTTACAATCGCTTTTTGCATCAATTTCACCTGATTTTTCAATCTATCATTTTCACCAATCGTCCGTAACTTTAAAATCTCGTCTTTGAGTTCTTCATTTTCCAAAGATAAATCATCCACACTGTATTTTTTTTTTTATTAATTCATTTAAATTCATTTAAATTTATTTCAAATTATTTTTATTTTTATTTGAAATTCAGTATAGAAAGTTAAAAAATTATTTTAAAATGTTTGAATTTGGCGCGCTTTTAAACTTCCGATTGAAAAAAATTTTTGACACTTCTAAACGTCAAACGAACCTATTTTTTCGTTACTTTTTCCAACCTTAAAACTGTTGCTACTCTACATGTTGATATAAAAATCGTTAAATTCAAGTTTATTTTTTAATTTTCAAGTCTTTTTGCGGCAAAAAAACATTAAATAAAGTTTTGATGAACGAATTTTGTGAGCCTTGTTTAGTGATTTATGTTACCTTTAAAATGTATAAATTAAAGAATTATTTCAACCAAATTAAAACATTTTGAAAATTATTTTATAGTTTAAATCTTTTATTAGTAATTTTATTATTAATCTATAGAGAGATTTTTATTAATATTTTGTAATTTTTCTAATTTTGATAAAAAAAATGCTGAATTTTTCTTGAAAATTTAGTAACAGCCTTTGATGTACTAATTTATCAACATTTTAGGAATTATTCCAACCAAATTAAAAACTTTAGAAATCTTTTATATGGCTTAAATCGATTATTAATGATTTTATTACTAATATGTAGAGTAATTTTTAAGAATTTTTTATAGTTTTTGAGATTTTAATCAAAAATGTCTAAAACTTCTTGGAGGTTAAGTAATAGTTATTAATTTAGCTATTTTTAAATCTTTGAAAAATAATTTCAACCACACTGAAAATGTTAACAAATTGTTTTATGATTTAAATACATTATTAATTATTTTATTATTAATCTGTAGAGTGATTTTTGTCAATATTTTATAATTTTTGAGATATTAATTAAAAATGTCAAATTTCTCTTGAATGTTAAATAACAGCCATTAATGTTTCGATTTATTAAGTTTTTAAAAATTATTTCGATCAAACTAAATGTTCTAATAGACTATTTTCTAGGTTGAATTTATTATTAGTAATTTTACTATTAATATGTAGAGTAATTTTTGTAAATCTTTGATAATTTTTGAGATTTTTATCAAAAATGTATTATTCTTCTTGAAGGTTTAGTAACATACGTTAAACTTTCGATTTATCAATTTTTAGAAAATTATTCCAACCAAATTAAAAACTTTAGAAATTTTTTATATGGTTTAAATAAATTATTAATAATTTTATTACTAATATGTAGAGTAATTTTTACGAATTTTTTATAGTTTTTGAGATTTTAATCAAAAATACTTAATTTTTCTTAAAGGTTAGGTAATAGCTATTAATGTAGCTAATTATTAATCTTTAAAGAATAATTTCAACCAAATCAAAAATTTTAAAGAGCTGTTTTGTCGTTTAAATCTTTTATTAATTATTTTATTATTAATCTGTAGAGTGATTTTTATCAGTATTTTATAATTTTTGAGATATTAATCAAAAATTCATGATTCTTCTTGAATGTTAAATGACAGTTATTAATGACCCGATTTATCAATATTTTAGGAATTATTCCAATTAAATTAAAATTTTTAAAAATCTTTTATATGGTTTAGATCAATTATTAATGATTTTATTACTAATATGTAGAATAATTTTTAAAAATTTTTTACAATTCTTGAGATTTTAATCAAAAATATTTAAAACTTCTTGGAGGCTAAGTATTAGTTATTAATGTACCTATTTATCAATATTTTAAGAATAATTCCAACTAAACTAAAAATGTTAAAGAACTGTTTTATAGTTTAAATACATTATTAATTATTTTATTATTAATCGGTAGAATGATTTTTATTAATATTTTATAATTTTTGAGATATTAATCAAAAATTCGTAATTTTTCTTGAATGTTAAATGACAGTTATTTATGACCCGATTTATGAACATTTTAGGAATTATTTCAACTAAATTAAAATCTTTAAAAATCTTTTATGTGGTTTAAATCGATTATTAATGATTTTATTGCTAATATGTAGAGTGATTTTTACAAATTTTTGATAGTTTTTTGAGATTTTAATCAAAAATACTTAATTTTTCTTGAAGGTTAGGTAATAACCATTAATGTAGCTAATTATCAATATTTTACGAATAATTTCAACCAAACTAAAAATGTTAGAAAATTATTTTATGGTTTATATCTATTATTAAGTATTGTATTATTAATATGTAGAGTAATTTTTACGAGTTTTTAATAGTTTTTGAGATTTTAATCAAAAATACTTAATTTTTCTTAAAGGTTAGGTAATAGCCATTAATGTAGCTAATTATCAATCTTTAAAGAATAATTTCAACCAAATCAAAATTTTTAAAGAGCTGTTTTGTCGTTTAAATCTTTTATTAATTATTTTATTATTAATCTGTAGAGTGATTTTTATCAGTATTTTATAATTTTTGAGATATTAATCAAAAATTCATGATTCTTCTTGAATGTTAAATGACAGTTATTAATGACCCGATTTATCAATATTTTAGGAATTATTCCAATTAAATTAAAATTTTTAAAAATCTTTTATATGGTTTAGATCAATTATTAATGATTTTATTACTAATATGTAGAATAATTTTTAAAAATTTTTTACAATTCTTGAGATTTTAATCAAAAATATTTAAAACTTCTTGGAGGCTAAGTATTAGTTATTAATGTACCTATTTATCAATATTTTAAGAATAATTCCAACTAAACTAAAAATGTTAAAGAACTGTTTTATAGTTTAAATACATTATTAATTATTTTATTATTAATCGGTAGAATGATTTTTATTAATATTTTATAATTTTTGAGATATTAATCAAAAATTCGTAATTTTTCTTGAATGTTAAATGACAGTTATTTATGACCCGATTTATGAACATTTTAGGAATTATTTCAACTAAATTAAAATCTTTAAAAATCTTTTATGTGGTTTAAATCGATTATTAATGATTTTATTGCTAATATGTAGAGTGATTTTTACAAATTTTTGATAGTTTTTTGAGATTTTAATCAAAAATACTTAATTTTTCTTGAAGGTTAGGTAATAACCATTAATGTAGCTAATTATCAATATTTTACGAATAATTTCAACCAAACTAAAAATGTTAGAAAATTATTTTATGGTTTATATCTATTATTAAGTATTGTATTATTAATATGTAGAGTAATTTTTACGAGTTTTTAATAGTTTTTGAGATTTTAATCAAAAATACTTAATTTTTCTTAAAGGTTAGGTAATAGCCATTAATGTAGCTAATTATCAATCTTTAAAGAATAATTTCAACCAAATCAAAATTTTTAAAGAGCTGTTTTGTCGTTTAAATCTTTTATTAATTATTTTATTATTAATCTGTAGAGTGATTTTTATCAGTATTTTATAATTTTTGAGATATTAATCAAAAATTCATGATTCTTCTTGAATGTTAAATGACAGTTATTAATGACCCGATTTATCAATATTTTAGGAATTATTCCAATTAAATTAAAATTTTTAAAAATCTTTTATATGGTTTAGATCAATTATTAATGATTTTATTACTAATATGTAGAATAATTTTTAAAAATCTTTTACAATTCTTGAGATTTTAATCAAAAATATTTAAAACTTCTTGGAGGCTAAGTATTAGTTATTAATGTACCTATTTATCAATATTTTAGGAATAATTCCAACTAAACTAAAAATGTTAAAGAACTGTTTTATAGTTTAAGTACATTATTAATTATTTTATTATTAATCTGTAGAATGATTTTTATTAATATTTCATAATTTTTGAGATATTAATAAAAAATTCGTAATTTTTCTTGAATGTTAAATGACAGTTATTTATGACCCGATTTATGAACATTTTAGGAATTATTCCAACTAAATTAAAATTTTTAAAAATCTTTTATGTGGTTTAAATCGATTATTAATGATTTTATTGCTAATATGTAGAGTGATTTTTACAAATTTTTGATAGTTTTTGAGATTTTAATCAAAAATACTTAATTTTTCTTGAAGGTTAGGTAATAATCATTAATGTAGCTAATTATCAATATTTTAAGAATAATTCCAACCAAACTAAAAATGTTAGAAAATTATTTTATGGTTTATATCTATTATTAAGTATTGTATTATTAATATGTAGAGTAATTTTTACGAATTTTTAATAGTTTTTGAAATTTTAATCAAAAATACTTAGTTTTTCTTGAAGGTTAGGTAATAGTCATTAATGTAGCTAATTATCAATCTTTAAAGAATAATTTCATCCAAATTAAAAATTTTAGAGAGCTGTTTTATCGTTTAAATCTACTATTAATTATATTATTATTAATCTGTAGAGTAATTTTTATTAGTATTTTATAATTTTTGAGATATTAATAAAAAATTCGTAATTCTTCTTGAATGTTAAATGACAGTTATTAACGACCCGATTTATCAATATTTTAGGAATTATTTCAAGCAAATTAAATACTTTAGAAATTTTTTATATAGTTTAAATCGATTATTAATGATTTTATTACTAATATGTAGAGTAATTTTTACGAACTTTTAACTTTAATTAAATCAAATGCTCAAAATGAGAGTCGCGACTTTCAATACAAGTAATCTTTTGCTCATCGAATATCCAATACGTTCCAAAATTAATGTTGCGTATGACATTACAAGAATTTACAATTCTGTTTCTTAAATTATGTTCATCTTCAACTAGCGTTGCATAAACAAGCGATTTTAGATATCCCCAAAAGAAATAGTCCAGCGGATTAGATTCTGGAGATTGTGGTGTCCACGGTTGAGGTTCTTCCCAACCTATCCTTGAGTAAAAGTGTCATTTAGATTTTGGCGAACTGCAAGACTGAAATGAGCATTAATATCGTGCATAAACCGCATTTCTGGTTGTGATACATCATCTAAGAGACCAGGTTCATCATCTAGAAATTCTAAGTCTCACCATTCAGTCGAGGACGAAGAAGATGCATTTCGATGATATGACCACCAAGAACTCCAGCTCACACATTGACCGAAAACTGCTGTTCATGTTCTTCAATGGCATGGGGATTTTCATAGTCGCAAAAATGATTATTGTGGAAGTTTCTGATGGTATCACGTGAAAAACTTGCCTCATTTGAGGAGCTTGCGTGCAAAAGAGGATATATCCATTTTGTAAAATTTTTCAAGAGACACAGAAAACGTATAAAATTTTAGCCCTTCACTGTATCAAAAAACTGATTACAGGATAAGTTTTGTCATATGGTCTGGCTTTCTATAAGAGTCTGTTTTTTTGAAATATTTTTTATGTTTGAAAATATTGCAAAACAAGATTGGATTTATTCGGTTTTGCTTCAAAATTAACGAAATAAATTTAATAAAATTCACTAGGAGTGAAACACTATACTTCGATTCAAAATTTAATGAAATAAACACAAATTGTAACACAGCTATATAATATCGTTAGGTAAGCAGCTCTTTGTTCTCACTGACCTAGGTGAACTAAGTAGCTCTCTGTACCATTGCCAATCTTCCCGTTCTTTCCATTCGAATCCAAACATTTTTTCCATCAAATAGTCGAAACTTTTTTTCTTCTCTTCAGGTATTTGATTTCTCGGTGGTAAAGTTCGCAAATTTATTATATCAGATTTGCCCTTTCTTATGAGTTTCTGGCTAGTTCCTGTTATCGATCCAAAGTTATAAAATTTTGAGCAGGTTACTGCAATGTCTGCATTGTTATTTTCATCAAAGATTTTGTTTAGCATTATTCTCTTAGCCTTTGCTATTTTTGACTTTTTGACTTTTATTTTTGACCTTCTCTAAAACTTTAACGTCGAATACTCTCCATTCTTTTCTAGGTAATGTTTTCACCACACCTACTTCAGCATACAATCAAACATATTCATCTCTGGAAAGAATTTCCTGGTTCTTGCGTAACAGTTTTTCAACCCTACCAAATACTCTGTCAACTGACATAAAGCTGTGCCCCTGAACTGGAAATATTAACTCTATCTGAGTTACATGCTGTGAAGTTTTATTTTTTAATCAGTACATCAATGTACGCACTATGTGATTGTTTTTATTTTGGCCGGGGCAACCATCACAAAACAGACGAAGATGATGAATCTCTTCAAAGTCTATATTATCCAACTTATCCAACAACGCCGACCCTATTTCCGTCGATCTTCTTCCTGCCATATCTTCAGTCCAAACACAAAATACTGGATTTCTAGAATCCATGGTCACACAACAAAAGGCATATAAACTTATCTGATGTGCATAAAATGCATCACCAATTAGGGTTCTGGGTAAGGATTGCACCTGTTGTAAGTCAAAGCACAAACTCAAACAACCTGATAGATTTTGCATTAAGAAAGAAATTTCACATACACGGACTGCAGTATTATTGCTTATTTTAATAAAATAATTTACGGCAAAATTGCGATTTTTTACTTCTTTACTGTCTCTTCTTCTGTGTATTGGTGCAACAGATAACATATGGCATAACTTATTGTTTTGTGTAATTTGATTAGGGCCAGAATAAAAATTATTCCATAGGTTTTGAATATCTCGAACTTTAATTAATAAGGATTCTTGATTTGACCGAGTTTGCTCTAAAATGTGGATTTGTCCGCTTTTGCTTCCATACGTCACCTTTAAATACAATTTAGACATGCTTTTTTTTAAGTTTTACTTACAAAAACTTGTAAAAATGTTTAGAATAGATGAAAATCATATAGTTAAGATGTATAACTCAATTTCGTCAAAATATGGATTTATCCGGTTTTGCAAGCAAGCTCCTCATTTATAAATAGAATTTATTAAAGTTGGGATTCTGTGTAGTTTTTTGGAGAAACCAAATCAAAATAATCTAATCGTGCAAATTTCTTGGCAATAATGGTTGCATGAATGTGGTATGGATAAAGTAAATTTATGTGCAAAACCCTCCAAACACTTTGATGACTGGTGTTAAACTATGCAGATAATTTTCGCGTACTACTTAACGGATTAGCTTCCACTTCTTGTAAGATTGCTGCTTCTAGTTGTGGTGTCATTATTGTTCTTGGTCTGCCAATACGTTCAGCGTGAGCATTTACAGATCCAGTTTCTCATAATCTAACATGTAGCCTTATGAAAGTTCTTGCTGTTGGAAGTGGTCTATTGGGATATCAGTAAAGTCGACAGGCTTCTGCAGCATTTCCATCTGCTAGCTCATAAATTAGCATTTCAGCTAATTCAACGTTATTCATAGTAAACTGCAAAATAACAGATATTTAACTGAGGGTAATCTTTGACACTGAGGATTTAAATACGATTTATTTTTCCAATTTTGACACCCTATATCTCGAAAATGAAGAATTTGCGGATTCATGTTTGTATGAACTTTGGTATTTAAAATATAACAAGTAGTCACCCCTTGAAATTAACTCTTAAGAAATTAACTCATAAGATTTTCTGTATTTATTGTGAAAAATTAAAAAGTTATAATTTTTACGAAGTTCAAATCAAAATCTCTCTATAATGGAGAGCGATAATGAATGGGAGGGTTTGAATTTGGATGATTCAGGCAGTGGCTCTTCAACTTCAGTTCCAAGTTTGGACTCGGAAGAGGAATCTGAAAATGAACATCAGCCTGAAGTAGATGAACGGACGGAGATTGACATCCGTACAAATATTCCACTACCTTCGGCTCCATTTGAAATTTCCAATTTATTGGAAATTCTTCAATAAATGAACGAATTTCATCATTTACAGCACCTATACAGTTTTTCAAATAGGAAAGGCTTGCCCACGAATATAAAAAGTCCCAAAAAAATTCGTTTAGGTTTCATGAAGGCATATAGGAAACGAAGAACAATGGTGATGAGATGGAAAGACAAGCGCGATGTGTATTTTCTGTCAACTATCCATGGCACAAATACGATAGAAATACAAAAAAAGGAATAATAAGAAAAACACTTTTAAGAACAACACCTTTCCAACTACCCACTTCCTAGAAAACGCGGAAAGAAATACTATAATTTTTTTTTTCATCTTATGGAACACGCCTTATGGAATTCTTATGTACTGCATACAAAAACTGGAGGTTCTATGACTCATTTGCAATTTAGGTTGCAGCTCATACAAGAATATGTAGAGAATTACCATTCACCCAACTTTTCTTCTAAAAGTAGACGCCCTAGTAACACTCCAAACCCTTTGCGACTAACAGAACGTCTCTTTTTGAAATCAATTCCTGTAACTGGAAATAAAAGTAGACCTACAAAAAGATGTGTGGTGTGTTGTTCCAAGCGAGATAACCCAGGGAAACGTATTCGAAAGGAGAGTGGTTATTGGTGCCCAAATTGCGAAGTTGGTCTCTGTTTGGAGCCCTATTTCGAAATATATCACACTAATTGTAAGTCAGTCTATTGATTTCTTTTGTATAATTTATTACTTTAAAATTATGTAAACTCTTTAAATAAAAAAACCTGATGTTTTTAAGTCAATTTTTGTGAACAAATCCCAAGCATTAAGTGGTTAAGTTACACCCTGTATATGCATAAGCCAGTATTCTCAAAAATTAGTTACATGTCTTATCTTTGTTACGTAAGTACCTATTCATTTAATATTAGAAAGAAATAAAACTAATCTTTACTGCAACATAAAGCATAAAGCAAACTAAACCTAACTAAAATGCTTGATGATACAAAATTAAAATCTTTTCCAAAAAATTTAGTGTTTTGGGTTACTATTGTTGCTCTAACGTTTTCAATTGAAGAATGGAAAAGAAAGTGAAATATAGAAGGGTGTTTGTATGGTACTAATATTGCAAAGCGATGATAAATGGAGAGTTGAGAGATAAAGCGAATCAAGTACATGTGTTCTCCCGTTTCCTTTAACGATGGAAACGTTCCCATGATAGAGCAAACATATTATTTCGTGTGTAACACTAAATCAAGTATAATAGCATCAGTTAGGGTATTAAATGTTGGGTATAAATTAAATACCCAGTATTACACATGAATGTAAAGTAGACATACACGGTATATTCTCAGTATTAATATAAATATTCAGTACGGAAACTAAATGACCATTAAAAATGTTAAATGCAGACCCAATATACTAAACGCTCAGTAAAAATCCTAAATGTTCAGTACAAATCTTAACTGTTTAGTAATTATACCAAATAATCAGTAAAAAATCGAAACTACTTTTAAAAAAATAATATGCTCATTTCAAAACTCAACAAAACTTGAACAAATTTAAAAAATCGTACTGAGGCTATTTCTGGAAATTAAGAAAAAAAATTTTAAATAGAAATACATTAATCCATCTATTTTATGCTAAACAAATCAAATTTATCGTAGCTGTTTCCAAAAAAATTAAAAAAATTCCCAGTCATCGACGATTTTTGCCCGAACCTAAAAAAATTTGAACAAATTTGAAAAATCTCATTGAGTTTATTTAAGAAAATTTTTAAAAGCTTTTTTAAATAGAAATACATTAACATATCTATTTTATGTTAAACATGTCAAATTTACTGTAGCTGTTTCCGAAAAAATTAAAAAAATTCCCAAAGTCATCAATGATTTTTGGCCAAATTCAATATAACCAGAAATTTTTTAAAAAATCGCACTAAGCTTATTTATGAAAATTTTTAAAAGATTTTTGGAATATGAATATATTAAAGTATCTACTTTATGCTAAACAAATCAAATTTACTGTAGCTGTTTCCAAAAAAATAAAAAAAAAAAATCCAGAGTAATCGATAATTTTCGCCCGAATTTAGTATAACTTGAAGAATTTTAAAAAATCGCTCAGAGTTTATTTATGAAAATTTTTAAAAGATTTTTGAAATAGGAATATATTAAAGCATCTACTTTAAATAAAACCAATCAAATTAACTGTAGCTGTTCCTAAAAAGAACCAAAGTCATCGACGATTTTTACCCAAACTAAATATAACTTGAACAAATTTAAAAAATCGTGCTGAGTTTATTTATGAAAATTTTGAAACGATTTTTTAAATAGAAATACATTAAAGCATCTATTTTATGCTAAATAAATCAAATTCGTTGTAACTCTTCTCAGAAAACATAAAAAAATTCCCAATGTCATCGATGATTTTCGCTCGAATTCAATATAACTTGACCAAATTTGAAAAATCATACTGAGCTTATTTATGAAAATTTTGAAAAGATTTTTTATATAGAAATACATTAAAGTATCTATTTTATACAATACAACCCAAATTTACTGTAACTGTTCCTAAAAAATTTTAAAAAATTCGCAAAGTCATCGATGATTTTTTCCCAAATTCAACAAAATTTGAACAAATTTGAAAAATCTCATTGAGTTTATTTATGAAAATTTTGAAAAGTTTTTTTGAATAGAAATAGGTTAAAGTACCTATTTTATGTTAAACAAATCAAATTAATTGTAGTTGTTTCCAAAAAATTTAAAAAAAAAATCCCAAAATAATAATTTTTTCTTGAAAAAAAAAAAAAAAACAGTTTCTTCGTGTTCACTTTCTCTTTCATCGCTCTCGTAATGAGATATTTCATTCATTTTTAATCTAAAATTTTGATAAACAATTTTGAGGTTAGATGAACACATTGTAATTCTTTACTGGGAGTTATTGAATTTCATACTATGCTTTATATGTTTAACATTTCAAATATTTTACTGAGCATTTTTTGTTTTTATACTTAACATGTTTAAAATTAAATACTGAGCGTTTAGTATTTTTTACTGAGCAATAAGGTATAAAAATACTGAGCATTTAAATGCGATCCTTAAATGTTGGCCATCAGTTCAACAATAATGAATTGAAAAGTTCAAAATGAACCTTTTGGACATTCTCATTGTCAATGCCCTAAGTATAAGTAAAAGTAGAGTTACACTTTACTTTTTACAAATAAAAACAGAATATTTTTTCACAAAGTAAAAACAAGGATATGTAACAAGTATTATTTACTGTTCATTTTCATAAGGCTTAATTACCATTTGACATGTTTATCTAAAAATAGATAATTTCATTTAGTTGTAGTCAAAAAATCTTGAGTCAATTCCTATAAATAAAGTCAGAGTGATTTTTTTTTAACTTTAACAACTTTTCCTGGATTTTGAGGTTAAGTTTGAAATTAAAATTTTGATAAAAAACTCAAGACTTAGTTAAAATCTAACACGTTTATCTAAAAACAGATAATTTCATTTAGTTTTTATCAAAAAATCTTGAACCAACTCTTATAAATAAAGTCAGAGTGATTTTCTTAACTTTGATTTTTTTTAACTTTAACAGCTCTTTTTGAATTTAAAGATTAGGTTCGAAATTGAAACGAAATGATAAAATCTAACATATTTATCTTAAACTAGATAGTTTTGCTTAGTTCTAATCAAAAAATCTCTTCTTAATTTTCATAAATAAAGTCTACATGATTTTTTAAATCTTTAATAACGGTTTTTTTTAATTGAAGATTTGATCCGAAATGAAAGGATTTTGATAAGACTTAATTAAAATCTGACATATTTATCTAAAAATAGATAATTTCATTTAGTTTTAGTTAAAAAATCTTGAGTCAATTCCTATAAATAAAGTCAGAGTGATTTTTTTAACTTTAACAACTTTTCCTGGATTTTGAGGTTAGAATTGAAATTAAAATTTTGATAAAAAACTCAAGACTTAGTTAAAATCTAACGTATTTATATTAAAATAGGTAATTTCATTTAATTTTAGTCAAAAAATCTTGAACCAATTCCTATAAATAAAGTCGGAGTGATTTTTTTAACTTTGGTTTGTTTTAAACTTTAACAGCTCTTTTTTAATTTAAAGATTAGGTTCGAAATTGAAACGAATTGATAAAATCTAACATATTTATCTTAAACTAGATAGTTTTACTTAGTTCTAATGAAAAAATCTCTTCTTAATTTTCATAAATAAAGTCTACATGATTTTTTAAATCTTTAATAACAGTTTTTTTTAATTGAAGATTTGATCCGAAATGAAAGGATTTTGATAAAACTTAATTAAAATCTGACATATTTATCTAAAAATAGATAATTTCATTTAGTTTTAGTCAAAAAATCTTGAGTCAATTCCTATAAATAAAGTCTGAATGATTTTTTTTAACTTTAACAACTTTTCCTGGATTTTGAGGTTAGAATTGAAATTAAAATTTTGATAAAAAACTCAAGACTTAGTTAAAATCTAACGTATTTATATTAAAATAGGTAATTTCATTTAATTTTAGTCAAAAAATCTTAAACCAATTCCTATAAATAAAGTCAGAGTGATTTTTTTAACTTTGATTTTTCTTTAAACTTTAACAGCTCTTTTTAAATTTAAAGATTAGGTTCGAAATTAAAACGAATTGATAAAATCTAACATATTTATATTAAACTAGATAGTTTTACTTAGTTCTAATAAAAAAATCTCTTCTTAATTTTCATAAATAAAGTCTACATGATTTTTTAAATCTTTAATAACGGTTTTTTTAAATTGAAGATTTGATCCGAAATGAAAGGATTTTGATAAAACTTAATGAAAATCTGATATATTTATCTAAAAATAGATAATTTCATTTAGTTTTAGTCAAAAAATCTTGAGTCAATTCCTATAAATAAAGTCAGAGTGATTTTTTTTAACTTTAACAACTTTTCCTGGATTTTGAGGTTAGGTTTGAAATTGAAACCAATTGATAAAATCTAACATATTTATCTTAAACTAGACAGTTTTACTTAGTTCTAATCAAAAAATCTCTTCTTAATTTTCACAAATAAAGTCTACATGATTTTTTAAGATTTAATAACAGTTTTTTTTAATTGAAGATTTGATCCGAAATGAAAGGATTTTCATAAGACTTAATGAAAATCTGATATATTTATCTAAAAGTAGATAATTTCATTTAGTTTTTGTCAAAAAATCTTGAGTCAATTCCTATAAATAAAGTCGGAGTGATTTGTTTTAACTTTAACAACTTTTTCTGGATTTTGAGGTTAGGATTGAAATTAAAATTTAGAACTAAAAGTGAGATGTTATAGCCTAAACTGAAAGAAATCCACTCTCTTTCTTAAATAACTTTCAATTAACGATCACAATGGTGTCAAATCTTCGAAATACCCTTCTTGGCGACAAACTGGAAACTTTTTAATTGTAGCTTTAATTAAAAGATGTTGGCTCGCTGGTAATGGTAACTCAAACAAAATTACCCGACACGCCTTCGACGTCGCCCTTAAAAGAAAACGTACCTGTCCCTTTAATTCGCAGTTTGTTTACGGCGAATGAAACAAGATCTAAAAGAGCTTTTAGGGTTTCTTTTCGGCTTTTTTCTCCACGTTTCGTTTTTCACTTCGTTTCCACTCATTTAATGTTATCCGAGTTCGGTGAGAAACCCAAAGTGTGAGTTAATGTGAACTGAGACAAAAAATGTTTTACTTAAAAAAAATTTTTTAATCTAAAAAAAATTTTTACCTCAAAAAATTTTTTAACCTAAAAAAAAATTTATCAACTTTGAAAATTTTTTAAATTTTTTTGACAACACTTGGAATAAAACAACCTTTTTTAATTAAAACTAGAATATTTTAAGTTTCCTTTAGAAAAAAAATCAAATCAAAATGTTTAAAAATCGATTCTTTATGAATTTAAAAAAAAATGATTAATTTTCTAACCTAAAAAAATTTTTACCAACTTTGAAAATTTTTCTAATTTTTTTGGTAAAATTTAGAATAAAACGATCTTTTTTAATTAAAACTAGAACGTTTTTAGTTTCATTTAGAAAAAAAATTAAATCAAAATCTTTAAAAATCGATTTTTTATGAATTTTTAAAAAAATGATTAATTTTCTAACCTAAAAAATTTTTTACCAACTTTGGAAATTTTTTCAATTTTTTTGGTAAAATTTAGAATAAAACGGTCTTTTTTAATTAAAAATACAATCTTTTATCTTTCATTTAAATCAAAAATCAAGTCTCTATCGTCATAAATAAAGTCTGGGCGATTTTTTAAAGTTGATCAATTTTTTTTTAGGTTAGTTAACCGTCAAAAATTTTTCAACAACTTTGAAATTTTTTTAAATTTTTTTGGTAAAATTTAGAATAAAACGGTCTTTTTAGATTAAAACTAGAATGTTTTTAGTTTCATTTAGAAAAAAATTAGATCAATATCATTAAAATTCAATTTTTTACGAATTTTTTAAAAAATGTTGATTTTCTAACCTAAAAAAATTTTTATCAACTTTGGAAATTTTTCTAATTTCTTTGGTAAAATTTAGAATAAAACGGTCTTTTTTAATTAAAAATATAATCTTTTATCTTTCATTTAAATCAAAAATCAAGTCTCTATCTTCATAAATAAAGCCTGGGCAATTTTTGAAAGTTGATTAAATTAAAAAAACTAGAATAGAAGTGTAAAAATTTTTATACCGACTTTGATAATTTTTTTAATTTTTTGGTAAAATCTAGAGCAAAACGGCATTTTTAAATTAAAACTAGAATGTTTTTAGTTTGATTTAGAAAAAAAAATCAGGTCAAAATCTTTAATATTCGATTTTTTAAGAATTTTTTAAAAATGATTTTCTTAAAAAATTTTTTAACCTAAAAAAATTTTTCACCAACTTTGAAATTTTTTTTAATTTTTTTGGTAAAATTTAAAATAAAACGGCATTTTTAAATTAAAACTAGAATGTTTGTAATTTCATTTAGAAAAAAAATCAAGATTCTATCTTTATTAATAAAGTCTGGACGATTTTTTAAAATTGATTAACTTTTTCAAAAAGTTAGGTTAATTAAGTGTCAAAATTTTCCACCAACTTTGGAATTTTTTTTTAAATTTTTTGGTAACATTTAGAATAAAACGGTATTTTTAAATTAAAACTAGAATGTTTTTAGTTTCATTTAGAAAAAAAAATTAAATCAAAATCTTTAAAATTCAATTTTTTACTTATTTTTAAAAAATTATTGATGTTCTAACCTAAAAAATTTTTTACCAATTTTGGAATTTTTTTTAATTTTTTTGGTAAAATTTAGAATAAAACGGTCTTTTTTAATTAAAAATACAATCTTTTATCTTTCATTTAAATCAAAGATCAAGTCTCTATCTTTCTAAATAAAGTCTGGGCGATTTTTTAAAGTTGATCAAATTTTTTTTAGGTTAGTTAACTGTCAAGAATTTCTCACCAACTTTGAAATTTTTTTTAATTTCTTTGATAAAATTTAGAACAAAACGGTATTTTTAAATTAAAACTAGAATGTTTTTAGTTTCATTTAGAAAAAAATTAGATCAAAATCTTTAAAATTCATTTTCTCACGAATTTTTCAAAAAATATTGATTTTCTAACCTAAAAAATGTTTTACCAACATTGGAAATTTTTCTAATTTTTTTGGTAAAATTTAGAATAAAACGGTCTTTCTTAATTAAAAATACAATCTTTTATCTTTCATTTAAATCAAAAATCAAGTCTCTATCTTTATAAATAAAATCTGGGCGATTTTTTAAAGTTGATTAAATTTTTCTTAGGTTAGTTAATTGTCAAGAATTCCTCACCAACTTTAAAAATTTTTTTAATTTTTTTTGGTAAAATTTTGACCAAAGCGGTATTTTTAAATTAAAACTAAAATGTTTTTAGTTTCATTTAGAAAAAGATTAGATAAAAATCTTGAAAATTCAATTTTTTACCAATTTTTAAAGAAATATTGATGTTCTAACCTAAAAAATTTTTTATCAACTTCGAAAATTTGTTTAATTTTTTTGATAAAATTTAGAATAAAACGATCTTTTTTAATTAAAAGTACAATCTTTTTTCTTTCATTTAAATCAAAGATAAAGCCTCTATCTTCATAAATAAAGTCTGGGCGATTTTTTAAAGTTGATCAAATTTTTTTTAGGTTAGTTAACTGTCAAGAATTTTTCACCAACTTTGAAATTTTTTTTAATTTTTTTGATAAAATTTAGAATAAAACGGTCTTTTTAAATTAAAACTAGAATGTCTTTAGTTTCATTTAGAAAAAAAAAAGATCAAAATCTTTAAAATTCAATTTTTTATGAATTTTTTAAAAATAATTGATTTTTTTAATAATCAAAAATTTTTAACCTAAAAAATTTTTTTACCAACTTTGAAAATTTTTTTAATTTCTTTGGTAAGTCTTAAAACAAATTTGCCTTTTTTTAGATGAAAATAGAATATTTTAGCTTTAACTTAACATAAAAATCATTTCTTAATTCCTAAAAATAATGTCTTGACTATTTTTTAAAATTTTAATTTTGACGATTTTTGGTGAAAATGCAACCTTTTAGAAAAAAATTTTTTTCTCAAAAATTTCAAACAAACCAAAATTTTGTTACAGATTACATAAGTTAAGACATTTTAATCCATTAATTTTCCAAAAAGCCTCCTCCGAATTCTCAAAAATAAAGTCTGGACGATTTTTTAAAGTTGACCAATTTTGACGTATTTAAGTGAAAATGTGCAATTTTAGAAAAAAAAATTTTTCTTAAAAATTTCAAAACTCAAACTCAAAATTTTTATAGTTTATGTTAAAAAAGAGATTTTAGTTTATTATTTTTCAAAAAATCATTTTTAATTTCCAAAAATAAGGTCGCGACGATTTTTGAAATTTTAATTTTGGTGAAAATGTAACACTTTAGAGAAAAATTTTTTTCTCAAAAATTTTAAACAAACCAAAATTTTGTAGCAGGTTATATAAATCAATACATTTTAATCTATCGTTTTATAAAAAATCTCGTTTTAATTCCTAAAAATAAAGTCTGGACGATTTTTTAAAGTTAATTTTAATATTTTTTGAGTGAAAATGTAACACCTTAGAAAAATTTTTTTTCTTAAAAATTTAAAAACAATCAAATTTTTTTATAGATTACATAAAATAAGACACTTTTGTCTATCATTTTCTAAAAAACCTCGTTTCAATTCTTACAAATAAAGTCTCAGCGATATTTTAAAGTTGATCAATTTTGACATTTTTTGAATTAAGATGTAACATTTTAGAAAAAAATTTTTTTAATTTTTTTGGTAAGTCTGAAAACAAATTTGCCTTTCTTAAATGAAAATAGAATGTTTTAGTTTTAATTTGATGTAAGAATCATTTCTTAGGTCATAAAAATGATTTTTTTATGATTTTTTAAAAATGGTAAAAATTAAATTTTAGGTTAAATTCGGTCAAAGAACTTCGATGTCTTTAAAATTTATTTTATTTTTTTTTAACAAGATTTGGAATAAAACGGTCTTTTTTAATTAAAACTAGAATGTTTTAAGTTTCATTTAGAAAAAAATTAAATCAAAATCTTTAAAAATGAATTTTTGATAAATTTTTAAAGTTTTCTCTTAAGGTAAAAAGTGTCAAAAATTTTAACCAACTTTGAAATTTTTTTAAATTTTTATTGAAAAAATTTAGAATAAAACGATCTTTTTTAATTAAAACTAGAATGTTGTAATTTTCATTTAGAAAAAAAATCAAATCAAAATTTAAAAAAAAGCCTCTACGATTTTTTAAAATTGGTCAAAATTTTCATCACCAAATTTGACAATTTTAGCAAATTTTAGATAAAATTTTACAATTTTAATCTAAATAAAGTTATTTTTCAATTACATTTGAGCAGTTTTATCGAAATTGGGTGAAATTTCAGACGAAATTTGATGACTTAAGGAAATTTTAGATGAAATTAGACAATTTTAAGAAATTTTAGATGAAATTTCAAAATTTTAATCTAAATAAAGTTATTCTTGAATGAAATTCGACAATTTTGAACGAAATTTAGTGAAATTTTAAACGAAATTGGACGAATTTTGAAAATTTTGGTCGATATGTTACAATTTCAAGCTAAATTAAGTTATCTTTCAATGAAATTCGAAAAAGTTTAAATGAAATTAAACGAAATTAAACAGTTTTAGATAATTTTACACCAAATTTCGTGAAATTTTGGAAAAAAAACGATGATTTTAAAAAATTTTAGATGAAATTGTACAATTTTAAGATAATTAAAGTTTTTTTTAAATGAAATTCGACAATTTTAAACGAAATTTCATGAAATCTCAATCGAAATTCGAAAATTTTAAAAAGTTTAAGATAAAATTTCATAATTTTTAGCTAAATTAAGTTATTTTTCAATGAAATTCGACAAATTTAAGCGAAATTTCGTGAAATTTTAGATGAAATTTGACGAATTTTGAAAATTTTGGTTTAGATTCCACAATTTCTAAAATTAAGTTTTATTTTAATGAAATTCGAAAAAATTTTGATGAGATTTCGTGAAATTTTAAATAAAATTCGATAACTTTAGAAAATTTCAGAAGAAATTCAACGATTTTAAATGAAATTTCACAATTTTAAGACAAATAGAGTTATTTTTCAATGAAATTCGACAATTTTAGACGGAATTTCGTGATATTTCAAACGATATTGGACGAATTTTGAAAATTTTAGTCGAAATTTCACTATATCAAGCTAAATTAAGTTATTATTTAATGAAATTCGAAAAAATTTTGATGAAATTAAACGAAATTCCACAATTTTGTACCAAATTTCGTGAAATTTTGGAAAAAAATCCATGATTTTAAAAAAAATTAAGTGAGGTATCACAATTTTAGACTAAATTAAGTCATTTTTTAACAATTTTAATCTAAATTAAGTTACATTAACTTTAATTCTTAAATGATTTTCCATTTTTTTCACCTTTTTTTAGGTTATAAAAAATTTTAGTCAACTTTGTGAATTTTTTAAATTTTTTTGATAACACTTGGAATAAAACGGTCTTTTTTAATTAAAATTGGAACGATTTAAGTTTCATTTAGAAAAAAAGCAAATCAAAATCTTTAAAAATGAATTTTTCATGAATTTTTAAAATTGATCGATTTTCTTAAGTTAGGTTAAAAGTGTAAAAATTTTTTACCAACTTTGAAAATTTTTTAAAATTTTTTGGTAAAATCTAGAACAAAACGGTATTTTTAAATTAAAACTAGAATGTTTTTGGTTTCATTTAGAAAAAAAATCAGGTCAAAATATTGAAAATTCGATTTTCTATGAATTTTTTAAAAATGATTGATTTTTTTACGATCAAAAATTTTTAACATAAAAAATTTTTTTACCAACTTTGAAATTTTTTTAAAATTTTTTGGTAAAATTTAAGATAAAGCCGTCTCTTTTAATTAAAAGTACAATCTTTTATCTTTCATTTAAATCAAAGATCAAGTATCTATCTTTATAAATAAAGTCTGGGCGATTTTTTAAAGTTGATCAAATTTTTTTTTAGGTTAGTTAACTGTCAAAAAATTTTCACCAACTTTGAAAATTTTTTTAAATTTTTTGATAAAATTTAGAATAAAACGATCTTTTTAAATTAAAACTAAAATGTTTTAAGTTTCATTTAGAAAAAAAGCAAATCAAAATCTTTAAAAATGAATTTTTCATGAATTTTTAAAATTGATCGATTTTCTTAAGTTAGGTTAAAAGTGTAAAAATTTTTTACCAACTTTGAAAATTTTTTAAAATTTTTTGGTAAAATCTAGAACAAAACGGTATTTTTAAATTAAAACTAGAATGTTTTTGGTTTCATTTAGAAAAAAAATCAGGTCAAAATATTGAAAATTCGATTTTCTATGAATTTTTTAAAAATGATTGATTTTTTTACGATCAAAAATTTTTAACATAAAAAATTTTTTTACCAACTTTGAATTTTTTTTAAAATTTTTTGGTAAAATTTAAGATAAAGCCGTCTCTTTTAATTAAAAGTACAATCTTTTATCTTTCATTTAAATCAAAGATCAAGTATCTATCTTTATAAATAAAGTCTGGGCGATTTTTTAAAGTTGATTAAATTTTATTTTAGATTAGTTAATAGTAAAGAATTTTTCACCAACTTTGAAAATTTTTTTAATTTTTTTGGTAAAATTTAGAATAAAACGATTTTTTTAAATTAAAACTAGAATATTTTTAGTTTTATTTAGAAAAAAAATTAAATCAAAATATTTAGAATTCAATTTTTCACGAATTTTTAAAAAAATTATTGATTTTCTAACCTAAAAATTTTTTTACCAACTTTGGATATTTTTTTAATCTTTTTGGTACAATTTAGAATAAAACGGTCTTTTTTAATTAAAAATATAATCTTTTATCTTTCATTTAAATCAGAGATCAAGTCTCTATCTTCATAAATAAAGTCTGGACGGTTTTTTAAAATTGATTAAATTTTTCAAAAAGTTAGGTTAATTAAGTGTCAAAATTTTCCACCAACTTTGGAATTTTTTTTAAATTTTTTGGTAACATTTAGAATAAAACGGTCTTTCTAAATTAAAACTAGAATGTTTTAAGTTTCATTTAGAAAAAAAATCCAATCAAAATATTTAAAAATCGATTTTTTATGAATTTTTAAAAAAATTATTAATTTTCTAACCTAAAAAAATTTTTACCAACTTTGAAATTTTTTGAAATTTTTTTTGAAAAAATTTAGAATAAAACGATCTTTTTTAATTAAAACTAGAATGTTTTAAGTTTCATATAGAAAAAAAATCAAATCAAAATTAAAAAAAATAAACTCTCTACGATTTTTTAAATTGGTCAAAATTTTCATCACCAAATTTGACGATTCTAGCAAATTTTAGATAAAATTTTACTATTTTAATCTAAATAAAGTTATTTTTCAATTACATTTGAGTAGTTTTATTGAAGTTTGGTGAAATTTCAGACGAAATTCGATGCCTTAAGGAAATTTTAGATAAAATTAGACGAAATTCAGTCATTTTAGGCAAATTCATATAAAATTAGGGAAAATTTTAGAAGAAATTTGACAATTTTAAGAAATTTTAGATGAAATTTCACAAATTTAATTTAAATAAAGTTATTTTTCAATTAAACTCGACAATTTTAGACGAAATTTAGTGAAATTTTAAACGAAATTGAACGAATTTTGAACATTTTGGTCGAAATTTTACAATTTCAAGCTAAATTAAGTTATCTTTCAATGAAATTCCAAAAAGTTTAAATGAAATTAAACGAAATTCAACAATTTTAGATAATTTTACATCAAATTTCGTGAAATTTTGGAAAAAAATCGATGATTTTAAAAAATTTTGACTTAGGTTTCACAATTTCTAAATTTAAGTTCTATTTTAATGAAATTCGAAAAAATTTTGATGAAATTTCGTGAAATTTTAAATAAAACTCGATAACTTTAGAAAACTTCAGAAGAAATTCAACGATTTTAAATGAAATTTCACAATTTTAAGACAAATAAAGTTATTTTTCAATGCAATTCGGCAATTTTAGACGTAATTTCGTGAAATTTCAAACGAAATTGGACGAATTTTGAAAACTTTGGTTTAAATTTCACATTTTCTAAAATTAAGTTATTTTTTTAATGAAATTCAAAAAAAATTTGGTGAAATGAAACGAAAATCTACAATTTTGTACCAAATTTCGTGAAATTTTGGAAAAGAATCCATGATTTTAAAAAGATTTAAGTGAAATATCACAATTTTAGACTAAATTAAGTCATTTTTTAACAATTTTAATCTAAATTAAGTTACATTAACTTTAATTCTTAAATAATTTTCCATTTTTTTCCTCTCTTTTTAGGTTATAAAAAATTTTAGTCAACTTTGTGAATTTTTTTAATTTTTTTGACAACACTTGGAATAAAACGGTCTTTTTTAATTAAAATTGGAATGATTTAAGTTTCATTTAGAAAAAGAATCAAATCAACATCTTTAAAAATGAGTTTTTGATGAATTTTTAAAGTTGGTCGCTTTTTTTAAAGTTAGGTTAAAAGTGTCAAAAAAAATTTATCAACTTTGAAAATTTTTTAAATTTTTTTGATAAAATTTAGAATAAAACGGCATTTTTAAGTTAAAATTAGAATGTTTTTAGTTTCATTTAGAGAAAAAATAAGATCAAAATATTAAAAATTCGATTTTTTATGAATGTTTTAAAAATTATTGATTTTCAAACCTAAAAAATTTTTTACCAACTTTGAAAATTTTTCTAATTTTTTTGGTAAAATTTAGAATAATATGGTCTTTTTTAAATAAAAACACAATCGTTTATCATTCATTTAAAACAAAGATCAAGTCTCTATCTTCATAAATAAAGTCTGGGCGATTTTTTAAGGTTGATAAAATTTTTTTAGGTTAGTTAACTATCAAGAATTTTTCACCAACTTTGAAATTTTTTTTAATTTTTTTGATAAAATTTAAAACAAAACAGTATTTTTAAATTAAAACTAGAATGTTTTTAGTTTCATTTAGAAAAAAATTAGATCAAAATCTTTAAAATTCAATTTTTTACGATTTTTTAAAAAAATATTGATTTTGTCGCCTAAAAAATTTTTTACCAAATTTAAAAATTTTTTTAAATTTTTTGATAAAACTTGGAAAAAAACGGTCTTTTTTAATCAAAACTAGAATGTTTTTAGTTTCATTTACAAAAAAATCAAATTTATATCTTTATAAATAAAGTCTGGGCGATTTGTTAAAGTTGATCAAATTTTTTTTAGGTTAGTTAACTCTCAAGAATTTTTCACCAACTTTGAAAATTTTTTAAATTTTTTTGGTAAAATTTAGAACAAAACGGTCTATTTAAATTAAAAATACATTTTTTTTTCTTTCATTTAAATCAAAAATCAAGTCTCTATCTTCATAAATAAAGTCTGGGCGATTTTTTAATGTTGATCAAATTTTTTTTAGGTTAGTTAACTGACAAGAATTTTTCACCAACTTTGAAAATTTTTTTAATTTTTTTGGTGAAAGTTAGAATAAAACCATCTCTTTAAATTAAAACTAGAATGTTTTTAGTTTCATTTAGAAAAAAAATTAGATCAAAATCTTTAAAATTCAATTTTTTACGAATTTTTAAAGAATTATTGATTTTCTAACCTAAAAAATTTTTTACCAACTTTGGAATTTTTTTTAATTTTTTTGATAAAATTTAGTATAAAAAGGCTTTTTTTAATTAAAACTAGAATGTTTCTAATTTCATTTAGAAAAAAAATCAAATCAAAATCTTTAAAATTCAATTTTTTACGAATTTTTAAAGAATTATTGATTTTCTAACCTAAAAAATTTTTTACCAACTTTGGAATTTTCTTTAATTTTTTTGGTAAAATTTAGAATAAAACGGTCTTTTTAAATTAAAACTGGAATGTTTTTAGTTTCATTGAGAAAAAAAATCAGATCAAAATGTTGAAAATTCGATTTTTTATGAATTTTTTTAAAAAAATACTGTTTTTGTAACCTAAAAAATTTTTTACCAACTTTGGAAATTTTTTTAATTTTTTTGGTAAAATTTAGAATAAAACGGTCTTTTTTAATTAAAAACACAATCTTTTATCTTTCATTTAAATCAAAGATCAAGTCTCTATCTTCATAAATAAAATCTGGGCGATTTTTTAAAGTTATTAAATTTTTTTTAGGTTAGTTAACTGTCAAAAATTTTTTACCAACTTTGAAGATTTTTTTAATTTTTTTGGTAAAATCTAGAACAAAACGGTCTTTTTAAATTAAAACTAGAATGTTTTTAGTTTCATTTAGAAAAAAAATTAGATCAAAATCTTTAAAATTCAATTTTTTACGAATTTTTAAAGAATTATTGATTTTCTAACCTAAAAAATTTTTTACCAACTTTAAATTTTTTTTTTAATTTTTTTGATAAGATTTAGAAAGAAACGGTCTTTTTTAATTAAAACTAGAATGTTTTAAGTTTCATTTAGAAAAAAAATCAAATCAAAATCTTTAAAAATCGATTTTTTATGAATTTTTAAAAAATTGGTTAATTTTCTAACCTTAACATACTTCCAACTAAACTCAAGATAATTAAGATGGGATAATAGAACTGGGTAATCTTAATCTTTCCGGCTTAATTACGCGGTGCATTGAAACTTTGCAGCACTCCTTTGGGCTTGTTTGGAAGTTTAATATGGATTAAGTTATGGATTACTTTTACCTTTAAAAACCTATTTTCATTTAAACGTCCTCGCTTATTCAAAAAATTTCTATCATAATCAACACCTAAATAGGTAATTTGCAGTTCTCAAAACAGTTACGCAATTCGTATGCTTCTGACAAACGGATATAATACACGCGTGTTTATTCATTTATTCATTTCTGTACTTGACGTTGAGATTACGTGCAGTTTATTTTTGAAACGTTTCATCTTATAAAATAAACCGTTAACGATTTGTTAAATTCACATCTTTTACGAGATACTAACTAACATTTTCTTTATTCCAAGAATTGGAAAATTCATTTATTACCGTTCATTTATTACCGTCCCTTTGTTTATTTTTACCTTCAAGTAAAGTAGACAGAAAGTTCATGAATAATGACGTTGAATCACCTGGTTTATTCCGTAACTGTTTGCCCTTTTTGTACACAACAGGGAAAATGGGTATTGAAGACTATCCCCAGCTCTCCGGTGGTATATATTATTCAAAGTGGTTCTTATCCGAAGTGTGCAAACTTTTCTAGATTGTTTTATTTGAAAACTTTTTCATTTTTTAGCTTACCTTTTAAATTATTTGAGGTTAGTTAAAAAAATGACATTTTGCGTCAAAAATTCACATATTTAATGATAACTCAATTAATAATAAAAATTTTAAAAAATTATCGATTATAAAACATGTTGATAATTAACTAATTTATAACTTTTATTTGAAAACTTTTTCATTTTTTTGCTTAGTATTTAAGTTATTTGAGATTAAAGTTAAAAAAATATTTTACGTCAAAAATTCACATTTTTAATGATAACTCAATTAATAATAAAAATTTCAAAAAATTATTTATTATAAAAAATGTTCATAATTAACTAATTTATAACTTTTATTTGAAAACTTTTTCATTTTTTTGCTTAGCTTTTAAATTATTTGAGGTTAAGTTTAAAAAAATATTTTATGTCAAAAATTCACGTCTTTAATGATAACTCAATTAATAATAAAAATTTCAAAAAATTATCGATTATAAAAAATGTTCATAATTAACTAATTTATAACTTTTATTTGAAAACTTTTTCACTTTTTTGCTTAGTTTTTAAATTATTTGAGGTTAAATTAAAAAGAATATTTTACGTCAAAAATTCACATTTTTAATGATAACTCAATTAATAATAAAAATTTCAAAAAATTATCGATTATAAAAAATGTTCATAATTAACTAATTTATAACTTTTATTTGAAAACTTTTTCATTTTTTTGCTTAGTTTTTAAATTATTTGAAGTTAAAGTTAAAGAAATTTTTTATGTCAAAAATTCACATTTTTTAATAACTCAATTAATAATAAAAATTTCAAAAAATTACCGATTATAAAAAATGTTTAGAATTAACTAATTTATAACTTTTATTTGAAAACTTTTTCATTTTTTTGCTGACTTTTTAAATTATTTGAGGTTAAAGTTAAAAAAAATTTTTACGTCAAAAATTCACATTTTTAATGATAATTCAATTAATGATAAAAATTTCAAAAAATTATCGATTATAAAAAATGTTCATAATTAACTAATTTATAACTTTTATTTGAAAACTTTTTCATTTTTTTGCTTAGTTTTTAAATTATTTGAGGTTAAAGTTAAAAAAATATTTTACGTCAAAAATTCACATTTTTAATGATAACCCAATTGATAATAAAAATTTCAAAAAATTATTGATTATAAAAAATGTTCATAATTAACTAATTTACAACTTTTATTTGAAAACTTTTTCATTTTTTTGCTTAGTTTCTAAATTATTTGAGGTTAAGGTTAAAAGAATATTTTACGTCAAAAATTCACATTTTTAATGATAACTCAATTAATAATAAAAATTTCAAAAAATTATCGATTATAAAAAATGTTCGTAATTAACTAATTTATAACTTTTATTTGAAAACTTTTTCATTTTTTTGCTTAGTTTTTAAATTATTTGAGGTTAAAGTTAAAAAAATATTTTACGTCAAGAATTCACATTTTTAATGATAACTCAATTAATAATAAAAATTTCAAAAAATTATCGATTATAAAAAATGTTCATAATTAACTAATTTACAACTTTTATTTGAAAACTTTTTCATTTTTTTGCTTAGTTTTTAAATTATATGAGGTTAAAGTTAAAAAAATATTTTAGGTCAAAAATTCACATTTTTAATGATAACTCAATTAATAATAAAAATTTCAAAAAATTATTGATTATAAAAAATGTTCATAATTAACTAATTTATAACTTTTATTTGAAAACTTTTTCATTTTTTTGCTTAGTTTTTGAATTATTTGAGGTTAAAGTTAAAAAAATATTTTACGTCAAAAATTCACATTTTTAATGATAACTCAATTAATAATAAAAATTTCAAAAAATTATCAATTATAAAAAATGTTCATAATTAACTAATTTATAACTTTTATTTGAAAACTTTTTCATTTTTTTGCTTAGTTTTTAAATTATTTGAGGTTAAACTTAAAAAATGATATTTTACGTCAAAAATTCACATTTTTAATAACTCAATTAATAATAAAAATTTCAAAAAATTATTGATTATAAAAAATGTTCATAATTAACTAATTTATAACTTTTATTTGAAAACTTTTTCATTTTTTTGCTTAGTTTTTAAATTATTTGAGGTTAAAGTTAAAAAAATATTTTACGTCAAAAATTCACATTTTTAATGATAACTCAATTAATAATAAAAATTTCAAAAAATTATTAATTATAAAAAATGTTTATAATTAACTAATTTATAACTTTTATTTGAAAACTTTTTCATTTTTTTGCCTAGTTTTTAAATTATTTGAGGTTAAAGTTAAAAAAAATATTTTACGTTAAAAAATCACATTTTTAATGATAACTCAATTAATAATAAAAATTTCAAAAAATTATTGATTATAAGAAATGTTCATAATTATCTAATTTATAAATTTTATTTGAAAACTTTTTCAATTTTTTGCTTATATTTTAAATTATTTGAGGTTAAAGTTAAAAAAATATTTTATGTCAAAAATTCACATTTTTAATGATAACTCAATTAATAATAAAAATTTCAAAAAATTATCGATTATAAAAAATGTTCATAATTAACTAATTTACAACTTTTATTTGAAAACTTTTTCATTTTTTTGCTTAGTTTTTAAATTATATGAGGTTAAAGTTAAAAAAATATTTTAGGTCAAAAATTCACATTTTTAATGATAACTCAATTAATAATAAAAATTTCAAAAAATTATTGATTATAAAAAATGTTCATAATTAACTAATTTATAACTTTTATTTGAAAACTTTTTCATTTTTTTGCTTAGTTTTTGAATTATTTGAGGTTAAAGTTAAAAAAATATTTTACGTCAAAAATTCACATTTTTAATGATAACTCAATTAATAATAAAAATTTCAAAAAATTATCAATTATAAAAAATGTTCATAATTAACTAATTTATAACTTTTATTTGAAAACTTTTTCATTTTTTTGCTTAGTTTTTAAATTATTTGAGGTTAAAGTTAAAAAATGACATTTTACGTCAAAAATTCACATTTTTAATGATAACTCAATTAATAATAAAAATATCAAAAAATTATCCATTATAAAAAATGTTCATCATTAACTAATTTATAACTTTTATTTGAAAACTTTTTTATTTTTTTTCTTAGTTTTTAAATTATTTGAGGTTAAAGTTAAAAAAAATATTTTACGTCAAAAATTCACATTTTTAATGATAACTCAATTAATAATAAAAATTTCAAAAAATTATTGATTATAAAAAATGTTCATAATTAACTAATTTATAACTTTTATTTGAAAACTTTTTCATTTTTTTGCTTAATTTTTAAATTATTTGAGGTTAAAGTTAAAAAGATATTTTACGTCAAAAAGTTACATTTTTAATGATAACTCAATTAATAATAAAAATTTCAAAAAATCATCTATTATAAAAAATGTTCATAATTAACTAATTTATAACTTTTATTTGAAAACTTTTTCATTTTTTCGCTTAGTTTTTAAATTATTTGAGGTTAAAGTTAAAAAAATATTTTACGTTAAAAATTCACATTTTTAATGATAACTCAATTAATAATAAAAATTTCAAAAAATTATTCATTATAAAAAATGTTCAAAATTAACTAATTTATAACTTTTATTTGAAAACTTTTTCATTTTTTTGCTTAGTTTTTAAATTATTTGAGGTTAAAGTTAGAAAAAATACTTTACGTCAAAAATTCACATTTTTAATGATAACTCAATTAATAATAAAAATTTCAAAAAATTATCTATTATAAAAAATGTTTATAATTGATTAATTTATAACTTTTATTTGAAAACTTTTTCATTTTTTTGCTTAGTTTTTAAATTATTTGAGGTTAAAGTTAAAAAAATATTTTTCGTTAAAAATTCAGATTTTTAATGATAACTCAATTAATAATAAAAATTTCAAAAAATTATCGATTATAAAAAATGTTCATAATTAACTAATTTATAATTTTTATTTGAAAACTTTTTCATTTTTTTGCTTGGTTTTTAAATTATTTGAGGTTAAAGTTAAAAAAATATTTTGTGTCAAAAATTCACATTTTTAATGATAACTCAGTTAATAATAAAAATTTCAAAAAATTATTCGTTATGAAAAATGTTTATAATTAACTAATTTATAAGTTTTATTTGAAAACTTTTTAATGTTTTTGCTTAGTTTTTAAATTATTTGAGGTTAAAGTTAAAAAAGTGAAGTTTTAACTTTGAAATTTTTTAAAATTTTTTTGACAACAGTTGGAATAAAACGGTCTTTTTTAATTAAAATTAGAATGTTTTAGGTTTCATTTAGAAAAAAAATCAAATCAAAATATTTAAAATTCAATTTTTTATGATTTTTTAAAGAAATTTTTTCTGTTTCTTTTTTTATGTCTCAATAAAAATAACCAGCTATAGTGGAAATATCTGGTAATCGAACAATGTTATATTCGAATCGACTCTTTTATAGAATAATTTCGTTATCGGCCAATTTTGTATTCGAATTGCATTCGCGGGATCGACGTAAAAACTATTCGCAAACGCGTTCGAGACGTCGACGAGTTGGGCGTCGTTTCATGAATACTGCATACGGATTTGCAGCTCAATAATAAGCTCGCAGGGTTTATATCTTCGTATAAAAGCGGCAAATCGCCGTCGGAGTCGTTCGTAATCGGTCGGTTTTGAATTTCAAATTTGGCCGACCATTAAGTTCGCGCTTTCCGCGAGCTTTGTATACAAATTCACTCTCTGTTCTTTTTACATTTTAACTCCGTCGTTTGTCAGCAGAAATATCAGCCTTTTCTCGTTAAATGTCAAGTTTAATTTTTTTAAATCAACGATAGATAACATTTCGCTGGAAATTTTTGTCAATAAAAACCTAAATCGAATTCGAACCAACAGTTGTCTCCCCTTCTTCGTATTTCAATATCTCTCTTATTTCTCCCGACAGTCTATTTCGTAGGACTCCCTTCAAATAATATAAGAAACCTCGGTTTGTAAGAATACGTGCTGGGAAAATAACGAATACGCCCTTAATGTGTTGAATAAAATAAAGTTCGTCTCTCCCCAAATATGTGCTTATTCGAGGTTGATTTTTTTTTGATTTATCTTTATGGATGTGAAAACGTAAGCGAAATGTCCCCTTCTTGGGTTTTATGTCGACTGTCTGTAAAATTTAATGACGACTTTTACAAATCTTTTTTTCCTTTATCCAAGTTTTAACACCTTCACTCTATAGGAGAAGGTAAAAATTATAAAGGAAGGAGAAATTGAGATAATAGTATACTCTAAAATGACATTGAAAAATAATTTACTTAGCTTAATGAAAAAGAACGATTTTAAAAAAGGGATAAATTCAAGGTTATTTACCCAAACTAATTTGAATTTAAATTGCTTTTTAACTAAAAATAAAGCATAACTTTAAAAAATCGCCCAGACTTTATTTATAGGATTGGAGATAAAAATTTTTAAACAAACGTAGACTAAATAGTCTATTTCATACTAAAACAGAAAAATTTGTTCTAATTATTACCAAAAATGAATAAAAAAAATTCAAAATCGTGACGTAACTTAACCTAAAATTAAGACATTTTTAACCAACTTTAAAAAATCGCCCAGACTTTATTTATAGGATTGGAGAAAAATTCTTTTAGACAAACGTAGACTAAATAGTCTATTTCATACTAAAACAGTTAAATTTGTTCTAATTATTACCAAAAATGAATAAAAAATTTTCAAAAATGTGACCTAATTTAACCTAAAATTAAGAAATTTTTAACCAACTTTAAAAAATCGCCCAGACTTTATTTATAGGATTGGAGAAAAATTTTTTTAGACAAATGTAGACTAAATAGTCTATTTCATACTAAAACAGTCAAATTTATTCTAATTATTACCAAAAATGAATAAAAAATTTTCAAAATTGTGACCTAACTTAACCTAAAATTAAGAAATTTTTAACCAATTTTAAAAAGTCGCCCAGACTTTATTTATAGGATTGGAGAAAAACTTTTTTAGACAAATGTAGACTAAATAGTCTAATTCATACTAAAACAGCCAAATTTGTTCTAATTATTACCAAAAATGAATAAAAAATTTTCAAAGTTGTGACCTAACTTAACCTAAAATTAAGAAATTTTTAACCAACTTTAAAAAATCGCCTAGGCTTTATTTATAGGATTGGAGAAAAACTTTTTTAGACAAATGTAGATGAAATAGTCTATTTTAATTTAAAACAACCAAATTTGTTTTAATTATTACCAAAAATGAATAAAAAATTTTCAAAATTGTGTCCTAACTTAACCTAAAATTAAGAAATTCTTAACCAACTTTAAAAAATCGCCCAGACTTTATTTATACGATTGGAGAAAAATTCTTTTAGACAAATGTAGACTAAATAGTCTATTTCATACTAAAATAACCAAATTCATTCTAATTATTACCAAAAATGAATAAAAAATTTTCAAAATTTTGACCTAATTTAACCTAAAATTAAGAAATTTCTAACCAACTTTAAAAAATCGCCCAGACTTTATTTATTAAGATTAAGAAATGATTTTTGTTTTAAATGAAACTTAAAATATTCTATTTCGAACTGAAAAAGTCAGTTTTTTCTTAATTATTACGAAAAAAATTAAAAAAATTTTCAAAGTTTGTAAAAATTTTTTACGTTTCTAATCTAACTTTTAGAAAAAATTAGACCAACTTTAAAAAATCACCTAGACTTTATTTATTAAGATTAAGAAATGATTTTTCTCTTAAACGAAACTTAAAACATTCTATTTTGAACTAAAAAAGTCAGATTTTTCCTAATTATTACCAAAAAAATTAAAAAAATTTTCAAAGTTTGTAAAAATTTTTGACGTTTCTAACCTAACTTTTAGAAAAAAATTAGACCAACTTTAAAAAATCACCTAGACTTTATTTAGTAAGATTAAGAAATGATTTTTGTTTTAAATGAAACTTAAAATATTCTATTTCGAACTGAAAGAGTCAGTTTTTTCTTAATTATTACGAAAAAGATTAAAAAAATTTTCAAAGTTTGTAAAAATTTTTGATGTTTCTAATCTAACTTTTAGAAAAAAATTAGACCAATTTTAAAAAATCACTCAGATTTTATTTATTAAGATTAAGAAATGATTTTGGTTTTAAATGAAACTTAAAACATTCTATTTTAAACTAAAAAAGTCAGATTTTTCCTAATTATTACCAAAAAAATTAAAAAAATTTTCAAAGTTTGTAAAAATTTTTGACGTTTCTAACCTAACTTTTAGAAAAAAAATAGACCAATTTTAAAAAATCACCCTGACTTTATTTATTAAGATTAAGAAATGATTTTTGTTTTAAATGAAACTTAAAGCATTCTATTTTAAACTAAAAAAGTCAGATTTTTCCTAATTATTACCAAAAAAATTTAAAAAATTTTCAAACTTTGTAAAAATTTTTGACGTTTCTAACCTAACTTTTAGAAAAAAAATTAGACTAATTTTAAAAAATCACTCAGATTTTATTTATTAAGATTAAGAAATGATTTTTGTTTTAAATGAAACTTAAAGCATTCTATTTTGAACTAAAAAAGTTAGATTTTTCCTAATTATTACCAAAAAAATTAAAAAAATTTTCAAAGTTTGTAAAAATTTTTGACGTTTCTAACCTAACTTTTAGAAAAAATTAGACCAACTTTAAAAAATCACCCAGACTTTATTTATTAAGATTAAGAAATGATTTTTGTTTTAAATTAAACTTAAAACATTCTATTTTGAACTAAAAAAGTCAGATTTTTCCTAGTTATTTCCAAAAAAATTAAAAAAATTTTTAAAGTTTGTAAAAATTTTTGACGTTTCTAACCTAACTTTTAGAAAAAAATTAGACAAATTTTAAAAAATCACCCAGATTTTATTTATGAAGGTTAAGAAATGATTTTTGTTTTAAATGAAACTTAAAACATTCTATTTTTAATTAAAAAAGTTAGATTTGTTCTAAATGTTGTCAAAAAAATTAAAAAAAAATTTAAAGTTTGTAAAAATTTTTGACGTTTCTAACCTAACTTTTAGAAAAAATTAGACCAAATTTAAAAAATCACCCAGACTTTATTTATTAAGATTAAGAAATGATTTTTGTTTTAAATTAAACTTAAAACATTCTATTTTGAACTAAAAAAGTTAGATTTTTCTTAATTATTACGAAAAAAATTAAAAAAATTTTCAAAGTTTGTAAAAATTTTTGACGTTTCTAACCTAACTTTTAGAAAAAAATTAGACCAATTTTAAAAAATCACCCAGACTTTATTTATTAAGATTAAGAAATGATTTTTGTTTTAAATTAAACTTAAAACATTCTATTTTGAACTAAAAAAGTCAGATTTTTCCTAATTATTACCAAAAAAATTAAAAAAATTTTCAAAGTTTGTAAAAATTTTTGACGTTTCTAACCTAACCTTTAGAAAAAATTAGACCAACTTTAAAAAATCACCTAGACTTTATTTATTCAGATTAAGAAATGATTTTTGTTTTAAATGAAACTTAAAATATTCTATTTCGAACTGAAAAAGTCAGTTTTTTCTTAATTATTACGAAAAATATTAAAAAAATTTTCAAAGTTTGTAAAAATTTTTGACGTTTCTAAACTAACTTTTAGAAAAAATTAGACCAATTTTAAAAAATCACCCAGACTTTATTTATTAAGATTAAGAAATGATTTTTGTTTTAAATGAAACTTAGAACATTCTATTTTGAACTAAAAAAGTCAGATTTTTCCTAATTACTACCAAAAAAATTAAAAAAAATTTCAAAGTTTGTAAAAATTTTTGATGTTTCTAACCTAACTTTTAGAAAAAATTAGACCAACTTTAAAAAATCACCTAGACCTTATTTATTCAAATTAAGAAATGATTTTTGTTTTAAATTAAACTTAAAATATTCTATTTTAAACCAAAAAAGTCAGATTTTTCCTAATTATTACCAAAAAAATTAAACAAATTTTCAAAGTTTGTAAAAATTTTTGACGTTTCTAACCTAACTTTTAGAAAAAATTAGACCAACTTTAAAAAATCACCCAGATTTTATTTATTAAGATTAAGAAATGATTTTTGTTTTAAATGAAACTTAAAACATTCTATTTTAAACTAAAAAAGTCAGATTTTTCCTAATTATTACCAAAAAAATTAAAAAAATTTTCAAAGTTTGTAAAAATTTTTGACGTTTCTAAACTAACTTTTAGAAAAAAATGAGACCAACTTTAAAAAATCGACCAGACTTTATTTATTAAGATTAAGAAATGATTTTTGTTTTAAATTAAACTTAAAACATTCTATTTTAAACTAAAAAAGTCAGATTTTTCCTAATTATTACCAAGAAAATTTAAAAAATTTTCAAAGTTTGTAAAAATTTTTGACGTTTCTAATCTAACTTTTAGAAAAAAATTAGACCAATTTTAAAAAATCTCCTAGACTTTATTTATTAAGATTAGGAAATGATTTTTGTTTTAAATTAAACTTAAAACATTCTATTTTGAACTGAAAAAGTCAGATTTTTCCTAATTATTTCCAAAAAAATTAAAAAAATTTTTAAAGTTTGTAAAAATTTTTAACGTTTCTAAACTAACTTTTAGAAAAAAATGAGACCAACTTTAAGAAATCGCCCAGACTTTATTTATTAAGATTAAGAAATGATTTTTGTTTTAAATGAAACTTAAAATATTCTATTTTAAACTAAAAAAGTCAGATTTTTCCTAATTATTACCAAAAAAATTAAAAAAATTTTCAAAGTTTGTAAAAATTTTTGACGTTTCTAACCTAACTTTTAGAAAAAAATGAGACCAACTTTAAAAAATCGCCCAGACTTTATTTATTAAGATTAAGAAATGATTTTTGTTTTAAATGAAACTTAAAACATTCTATTTTGAACTAAAAAAGTTAGATTTTTCCTAATTATTACCAAAAAAATTAAAAAAATTTTCAAAGTTTGTAAAAATTTTTGACGTTTCTAAACTAACTTTTAGAAAAAATTAGACCAACTCTAAAAAATCACCCAGACTTTATTTATTAAGGTTAAGAAATGATTTTTGTTTTAAATGAAACTTAAAATATTCTATTTCGAACTGAAAATGTCAGTTTTTTCTTAATTATTACGAAAAAAATTAAAAAAATTTTCAAAGTTTGTAAAAATTTTTGACGTTTCTAACCTAACTTTTGGAAAAAAAATTAGACCAACTTTAAAAAATCACCTAGACTTTATTTATTCAGATTAAGAAATGATTTTTGTTTCAAATGAAACTTAAAACATTCTATTTTGATCTAAAAAAGTTAGATTTTTCCTAATTATTACCAAAAAAATTAAAAAAATTTTCAAAGTTTGTAAAAATTTTTGACGTTTCTAACCTAACTTTTAAAAAAAATTAGACCAATTTTAAAAAATCACTCAGATTTTATTTATTAAGATTAAGAAATGACTTTTGTTTTAAATGAAACTTAAAACATTCTATTTTGAACTAAAAAAGTTAGATTTTTCCTAATTATTACCAAAAAGATTAAAAAAAATTTTAAAGTTTGTAAAAATTTTTGACGTTTCTAACCTAACTTTCAGAAAAAATTAGACCAACTTTAAAAAATCCCCTAGACTTTATTTATTCAGATTAAGAAATGATTTTTGTTTTAAATTAAACTTAAAACATTCTATTTTGAACTAAAAAAGTCAGATTTTTCCTAATTATTACCAAAAAAATTAAAAAAATTTTAAAGTTTGTAAAAATTTTTGACGTTTCTAACCTAACTTTTAGAAAAAAATTAGACCAATTTTAAAAAATCACCCTGACTTTATTTATTAAGATTAAGAAATGACTTTTGTTTTAAATTAAACTTAAAACATTCTATTTTGAACTAAAAAAGTTAGATTTTTCCTAATTATTACCAAAAATTAAAAAAAAAATTTTAAAGTTTGTAAAAATTTTTGACGTTTCTAACCTAACTTTTAGAAAAAATCAGACCAACTTTAAAAAATCGCCCAGACTTTATTTATAGGATTGGAGAAAAATTTTTTTAGACAAATGTAGACTAAATAGTCTATTTTAATTTAAAACAACCAAATTTGTTCTAATTGTTACCAAAAATTAATAAAAAATTTTCAAAGTTGTGATCTAACTTAACCTAAAATTAAGAAATTTTTAACCAACTTTAAAAAATCGCCCAGACTTTATTTATAGGATTGGAGAAAAACTTTTTTTAGATAAATGTAGATTAAATAGTTTATTTCATACTAAAACAGCCAAATTTGTTCTAATTATTACCAAAAATGAATAAAAAAATTTCAAAGTTGTGACCTAATCTAACCTGAAAAAAATTTGACATTTCTAAAAAATTGACCAAATTTAAAAAATCACCCAGACTTTATTTATTAAGATTAAGAAATGATTTTTGTTTTAAATGAAACTTAAAACATTCTATTTTAAACTAAAAAAGTCAGATTTTTCCTAATTATTACCAAAAAAATTAAAAAAATTTTCAAAGTTTGTAAAAATTTTTGACGTTTCTAACCTAACTTTTAGAAAAAAATTAGACCAATTTTAAAAAATCACTCAGATTTTATTTATTAAGATTAAGAAATGATTTTTGTTTTAAATGAAACTTAAAACATCCTATTTTAAACTAAAAAAGTCAGATTTTTCCTAATTATAACCAAAAAAATTAAAAAAAATTTCAGTTTGTAAAAATTTTTGACGTTTCTAACCTAACTTTTAGAAAAAAATTAGAGTAATTTTAAAAAATCAGTCAGATTTTATTTATTAAGATTAAGAAATGATTTTTGTTTTAAATGAAATTTAAAACATTCTATTTTAAACTAAAAAAGTCCGCTTTTTCCTAATTATTACCAAAAAAATTAAAAAAATTTTCAAAGTTTGTAAAAATTTTTGACGTTTCTAACCTAACTTTTAGAAAAAATTAGACCAACTTTAAAAAATCACCCAGACTTTATTTATTAAGATTAAGAAATGATTCTTGTTTTAAATGAAACTTGAAACATTCTATTTTAAACTAAAAAAGTCAGATTTTTCCTAATTATTACCAAAAAAATTAAAAAAATTTTCAAAGTTTGTAAAAATTTTTGACGTTTCTAAACTAACTTTTAGAAAAAAAATGAGACCAACTTTAAAAAATCGCCCAGACTTTATTTATTAAGATTAAGAAATGATTTTTGTTTTAAATGAAACTTAAAACATTCTATTTTTAATTAAAAAAGTTAGGTTTGTTCTAAATGTTGTCAAAAAAATTAAAAAAATTTTTAAAGTTTGTAAAAATTTTTGACGTTTCTAACCTAACTTTTAGAAAAAAATTAGACTAATTTTAAAAAATCACTCAGATTTTATTTATTAAGATTAAGAAATGATTTTTGTTTTAAATGAAACTTAAAACATTCTATTTTAAACTAAAAAAGTTAGATTTTACCTAATTATTACCAAAAAAATTAAAAAAAATTTCAAAGTTTGTAAAAATTTTTGACGTTTCTAACCTAACTTTTAGAAAAAAATTAGACCAATTTTAAAAAATCACTCAGATTTTATTTATTAAGATTAAGAAATGATTTTTGTTTTAAATGAAACTTAAAACATTCTATATTGAACTAAAAAAGTTAGACTTTTCCTAATTATTACCAAAAAAATTAAAAAATTTTTTTAAGTTTGTAAAAATCTTTGACGTTTCTAACCTAACTTTTAGAAAAAAATTAGACCAATTTTAAAAAATCATCCTGACTTTATTTATTAAGATTAAGAAATGATTTTTGTTTTAAATTAAACTTAAAACATTCTATTTTGAACTAAAAAAGTCAGATTTTTCCTAATTATTACCAAAAATTAAAAAAAAATTTTAAAGTCTGTAAAGATTTTTGACGTTTCTAACCTAACTTTTAGAAAAAAATTATACCAATTTTAAAAAATCATCCTGACTTTATTTATTAAGATTAAGAAATGATTTTTGTTTTAAATTAAACTTAAACCATTCTATTTTGAACTGAAAAAGTCAGATTTTTCCTAATTATTTCCAAAAAAATTAAAAAAATTTTTAAAGTTTGTAAATATTTTTGACGTTTCTAACCTAACTTTTAGAAAAAAATTAGACCAATTTTAAAAAATCACCCTGACTTTATTTATTAAGATTAAGAAATGATTTTTGTTTTAAAATAACCTTAAAATATTTTATTTTGAACTGAAAAAGTCAGATTTTTCCTAATTATTTCCAAAAAAATTAAAAAATTTTTTAAAGTTTGTAAAAATTTTTGACGTTTCTAACCTAACTTTTAGAAAAAATTAGACCAACTTTAAAAAGTCACCTAGACTTTATATATTCAGATTAAGAAATGATTTTTGTTTTAAATGAAACTTAAAATATTCTATTTTGAACTAAAAAAGTCAGATTTTTCCTAATTACTACCAAAAAAATTAAAAAAAATTTCAAAGTTTGTAAAAATTTTTGACTTTTCTAACCTAACTTTTAGAAAAAAATTAGACCAGCTTTAAGAAATCACCCAGACTTTATTTATGCAAATCGAAAAAAGTCCTTTTAACCAAATGTAAATTAAATAGTCTATTTTAACTTGAAACAACCAAATTTGTTCTAATTATAACCAAAAATGAATAATAAATTTTCAAAGTTGTGACCTCACTTATCCTGAAAAAAAAAATTTTTTTTTCTTTTAAAATCCAAGAAGAAACGTCTCATTTTAAGAACTACATTAATATTATTATATATTAACATCATTCTTTTAATACAATATTTATATTCTTGAACGAATAAAAGATTTTCAAGTCACAATTTCCTCTTAAAAGGGTATTTCATTAAAATCCCTCAAAATCCCTTAAACGTACGGAAACAAGTCCTTCTGGTTTAAGGAACTTTAAAGGCATTCAAGATTCTAATGAGCAAACGTCGGGCGTCGACTTAAATCAATTTAGAAGCGCGTTTATATGCACCATCCGTCGATGAAATGTGGTCTATTCGTCTTTGGAGGCGGTGAAACTCGAAAGATTCTGGGCAAAGATTCCCCCCGAGCTAAAGGAAAATGACAAAACTTGCTCCCGCAAACGAAATACCGACAAGATGCTTAAGACGAGCTTCGCTACCACCAACCACCAACAACTCCGCGTTGACGATGTTACCCACCTCTTAATTAAACTTCGGATGCAACTTATTTGCTACTTTAATTAATGTTTTGCTATTTTTATTTTTTTTATCGATGAGGTTAAAAATTGTAAATGGGATTAATGGTAAAATCTTGGGATTAAAATCTCGTTTGATTTTTTTCTAGTTAATCATCTATTACGTTCGAGCATTTTGCACTCGAACTAAACATTTCAACGTTGAGTCAATTCAACAAGCTCACTGAAACTGCAAACAATACGGTATAGGTACATACGGATATAGAGCAAAACGTGACTCGAAACTGGCATTAAGCTTCACTCGGCGATCTGCACGTACGATTTTACATACGAAGTGCATGATATGTCACTGTCACCGGATTCAAATTGATTTTTATTGCCTATAACTCACAAAAAAAAACTTCAAGTTCAAACTTTCAAAACTTTAATGCTTCTCTTTAAGAAATTATTATTTTTGATCATCTTAATCATTATGACTAAGGCACATCTATGACTAAGACCTCTCATCCTTTCATTATGGCCGCTAACCATGTTGCAAACTCTTCAGATTTCACTTCTGGACCTTTGTTGGGTTATCTTAAGGGAAAAGTTAATTAGTTCGGAGACTTAACAAATGTGCGTGAGAATATTCAGCCAAAATGCCAAATTCTAATATCCAATAACGACTATGAATTACCACGAAGAAATTCGTCTTTTAAATTAGTTTCACGGTCGAATCACTTTTAGAATTTCCAAGAATTTAAACGAAGGAGTCGACAAACGGAACATCCATTCTGCAATTAATTGAATTTCACGTCATTCAGGGACAGAGGGAATTAGCAACGGCTTAAATCGAACATCGAATCCCATAGGATTTAACTAAACGTATCAATTATACGTAATCCAACTTTAATCAAAGTTATTTAATTTCTATGCGTCAACTAGCCATTTCAAAATGTTAAAATCTCAAATTGTCAAAATGTAAAATTGCCAAAATGTAAAATTGCCAAAATATAAAATTGCCAAAATGTAAAATTGTCAAATTGTTAATTAATAGTCATAAATGAAGAGAATAGGTTATATCCATCGTGTAAATGCCTTAGAAAAATATTTCCTTGTCTGGTTGGGAAAATACAAGACGGTTAAAGATGTTCCAACTCTCGTTTCAGCATCGGTTGTGGAAAAAGCTCGCCACCGAATGAGAATGTATTTGGCCAACGGAATGATGTTAGTAACTGGTGTAGCTTGTTATTTCGTTGCAAAGAGTGGAAAAGCGGCTCACGAAAGAGGAGAATCCCTCCAACAAAGAAGTATGGATTGGCACAAAAAATTAAGGGAGGAATACGAGAACGAAAAATTACCTAAACCGTAATATTATTATCCTTATTATCGAAAAATACCGTCTATAATTGTGTTCTTGAAATGTGGAATATAAAACCTATTGAAAATAAAATAATCTAGGAATTTAAAAGGGAGGTTAATTGAGGATAAAACTAACAAAAAAGTCCTAAGCTTTAAAAATTCATGAGTTTTCAGGGGTGTCTTTAGAAATTTTTTTAATTTTTTTGATAACACTTTGAACAAATCTGATAAATTTAATAAAAAATAGACATTTTAATTTATCCTTCCTTAAGATTTTTTCACTTCAGTTTTATAAATAAATCCGGTGGGATTTTTCAAAGTTGACCAAAAATTTTTAGGTTAAGTTAGATTCAAACAAAAATCATGGGTGTTTTTAGAAATTTTTTTAATTTTTTTAATAACACTTTGAACAAATCTAACGAATTTAATAAAAAATAGACATTTTAATTTATCCTTCCTCAAGATTTTTTCACTTCAGTTTTATAAATAAGTTCGGTGGGATTTTTCAAAGTTGACAAAAAATTTTTAGGTTATGTTAAATTCAAACAAAAATCATGGGTGTTTTAAATTTTTTTTTTAATTTTTTTGATAACACTTTGAACAAATCTAACAAATTTAATAAAAAATAGACATTTTAATTTATCCCTCCTCAAGATTTTTTCACTTCAGTTTTATAAATAAATTCGGTGGGATTTTTCAAAGTTGACCAAAAATTTTTTAGGTTAATTCGAACAAAAATCATGGGTGTTTTTAAAAATTTTTTTAATTTTTTTGATAACAATTTGAACAAATCTAACGAATTTAATAAAAAATAGACATTTTAATTTATCCTTCCTCAAGATTTTTTCACTTCAGCTTCATAAATAAATTCGGTGGGATTTTTCAAAGTTGACCAAAAATTTTTAGGTTAAGTTAGATTCAAACAAAAATCATGGGTGTTTTTAGAAATTTTTTTAATTTTTTTGATAACACTTTGAATAAATCTAATGAATTTAATAAAAAATAGACATTTTAATTTATCCTTCCTCAAGATTTTTTCACTTCAGTTTTATAAATAAATTCGGTGGGATTTTTCAAAGTCGACCAAAAATTTTTAGGTTAAGTTAGATTCAAACAAAAATCTTGGGTGTTTTTAGAAATTTTTTTAATTTTTTTGATAACACTTTGAACAAATCTAATGAATTTAATAAAAAATAGACATTTTAATTTATCCTTCCTTAAGATTTTTTCACTTCAGTTTTATAAATAAATTCGGTGGGATTTTTCAAAGTTGACCAAAAATTTTTAAGGTTAATTCGAACAAAAATCATGGGTGTTTTTAGAAATTTTTTTAATTTTTTTGATAACACTTTGAACAAATCTAACGAATTTAATAAAAAATAGACATTTTAATTTATCCTTCCTTAAGATTTTTTCACTTCAGTTTTATAAATAAATTCGGTGGGATTTTTCAAAGTTGACCAAAAATTTTTAGGTTAAGTTAAATTCAAACAAAAATCATGGGTGTTTTTAGAAATTTTTTAAATTTTTTTGATAATAATTTGAACAAATCTGATCAATTTAATAGAAAATTATATTTTAACTCCGACTATAAATACAAAATTTGCAAACGAGAAAATGATACCTTTTACACCCCCATTAACAGCAAATCAATAGACCAATTAGTGCCTAAGCTAATGACACCATTCGAGTAGGTATCTGGTATGAAGTCACGTAATCATCGACAAGTTTAAATTATTAGTTTAGTTTGAAATTAAATTTAATTTCATCAAACCGTTAATAGTATGATTTTCCGCTGTGTGGACATCATTAATAATGTTATTATTAACCAGGCGTTTATTCGTTATACATTGGCTTAATGTCGTCGACGGGTAACTGTTTGTTTTACGTAGATTTATGGGAAAATGATGGCGGTTTTCGCGAAGTATTAATAACTTCCCTAACTAACGATTATTTAGCTTAATTTATAACAGGATATTCATTAGTTTCAAAAAATGTATGTTTTTGATTTGATTTTTTTTTAATGAAACCTAAAACATGCCATTTTTTAACATTAACCTCAAATAATTTAAAAACTAAGCAAAAAAATGAAAAAGTTTTCAAATAAAAGTTATAAATTAGTTAATTATGAACATTTTTTATAATAGATAATTTTTTGAAATTTTTTTTATTAATTGAGTTATCATTAAAAATGTGAATTTTTGACGAAAAATATTTTTTTAACTTTAACCTCAAATAATTTAAAAGGTAAGCAAAAAAATGAAAAAGTTTTCAAATAAAAGTTATAAATTAGTTAATTATGAGTATTTTTTATAATCAATAATTTTTTAAAATTTTTATTATTAATTGAGTTATCATTAAAAATGTGAATTTTCGACGTAAAATATTTTTTTAACTTTAACCTCAAATAATTTAAATACTAAGCAAAAAAATGAAAAAGTTTTCAAATAAAACTTATAAACTAGTTAACTATGAACATTTTTTGTAATAAATAATTTTTTAAAATTTTTATTATTAATTGAGTTATCATTAAAAATGTAAATTTTTGACGTAAAATATTTTTTTTTAACTTTAACCTCAAATAATTTAAAAAGTAAGCAAAAAAATGAAAAAGTTTTCAAATAAAAGTTATAAACTAGTTAATTATGAACATTTTTTGTAATAAATAATTTTTTAAAATTTTTATTATTAATTGAGTTATCATTAAAAATGTAAATTTTTGACGTAAAATATTTTTTTTTAACTTTAACCTCAAATAATTTAAAAAGTAAGCAAAAAAATGAAAAAGTTTTCAAATAAAAGTTATAACTTAGTTAATTATGAACATTTTTTGTAATCGATAATTTTTTGAAATTTTTATTATTAATTGAGTTATCATTAAAAATGTGAATTTTTGACAAAAAATATTTTTTTAACTTTAACCTCAAATAATTTAAAAACTAAGCAAAAAAATGAAAAAGTTTTCAAATAAAAGTTATAAATTAGTTAATTATGAACATTTTTTATAATCAATAATTTTTTGAAATTTTTATTATTTATTGAGTTATCATTAAAAATGTGAATTTTTGACGAAAAATATTTTTTTAACTTTAACCTCAACTAATCTAAAGACTAAGCAAAAAAATGAAAATGTTTTCAAATAAAAGTTATAAATTAGTTAATTATGAACATTTTTTATAATGGATAATTTTTTGATATTTTTATTATTAATTGAGTTATCATTAAAAATGTGAATTTTTGACGTAAAATATTTTTTTAACTTTAATCTCAAATAATTTAAAAACTAAGCAAGAAAATGAAAAAAATTAAAAATTAAATTTAGAAATTGTGAAATCTAAACCAAAATTTTCAGAATTCCTCAAATTTCATTTAAAATTTCACGAAATTTCGCGTAAATTTGTCGAATTACATTGAAAAATAACTTAATTTAGCTAAAAATTATGAAATTTTATCTCAAATTTCTTAAAATTTTCGAATTTCGTTTGAAATTTCATGAAATTTCGTTAAAAATTGTCGAATTTCATTAAAAAAAACTTTATTTATCTTAAAACTGTACAATTTCATCTAAATTTTTTAAAATCATCGATTTTTTTCAAAAATTTCACGAAATTTGGTGTAAAATTATCTAAAATTATTGAATTTCGTTTAATTTCATTTAAACTTTTTCGAATTTCATTGAAAGATAACTTAATTTAGCTTGAAATTGTAACATTTCGACAAAAATTTTCAAAATTTAAATTTCGTTTGAAATGTCACTAAATTTCGTCTAAAATTGTTGAATTTAATTCAAAAATAACTTTATTTAGATTAAAATTGTGAAATTTCGTCTAAAATTTCTTAAAATAGTCAAATTTCTTTGTATGAAATTGCTTAAAATGATTAAATTTTTCTAAATGAAACCTAAAACATTCTAATTTCATTTAAAAAAAGACCGTTTTATTCCAAGTGTTGTCAAAAAAATTAAAAAAATTTTCAAAGTTGGTTAAAATTTTTGACACTTTTTAACTTAAGACAAAACTTTAAAAATTCATCAAAAATTCATTTTTAAAGATTTTGATTTGATTTTTTTTCTAAATGAAACTTAAAACATTGTAGTTTTAATTAAAAAAGACCGTTTTATTCTAAATCTTGTAAAAAAAAATAAAATAAATTTTAAAGACATCGAAGTTCTTTGACCGAATTTAACCTAAAATTTAATTTTTACCATTTTTAAAAAATCATAAAAAAATCATTTTTATGAACTAAGAAATGATTCTTACATCAAATTAAAACTAAAACATTCTATTTTCATCTAAAAAAGGCAAATTTGTTTTCAGACTTACCAAAAAAATTAAAAAAAAAATTTTCTAAAGTGTTACATCTTAATTCAAAAAATGTAAAAATTTGTCAACTTTAAAATATCGCTGAGACTTTATTTGTAAGAATTGAAATTAGCTGGTTATTTTTATTGAGACATCAAAAAAAGGAAAATGTATGAAAACTTTCAAGATTTTTATAATTACTAAGAGAATGGAAAACTTGTATCTTGTTATAAGGGATGAAATTAAATCATACCTTATCCCTAATCGTTGATTTATTAGAAAATGAGGTATTACTTGCCCGATATTTCTACTATTCGAGGGTTTGTCTTTTATACAGAGGGGTCCAAAAAATGCATAAGCGATAAATAGTCCATAACTTACAGACTGCTAAACACTGGATATATTTTAAACCCCTCTGTATATTGACCAAGCAGATAATAAGGACACGTAAGCGAAGCTTCTACAGGAGGTCAACCCGGGAAATTGTTTGGATAACTTTACACGTCACCATCGACTAACTCCGTGACTTGACAAACTTGCCAAGGATTAAACACCAAAACTTCCCCTATTAACATTAACCGATTACTGAAAATTTTTTATCCCAATTCGCACAACTCACTTTAAATGCAAATATTAATTTAAAAACTTGATGCTTTTATGAGATTATATTAACACATAAAAATTCATAAAAGATAAAAAAGATAAAAAAGAACATTAAAAATAGAAGTTTGCTTATAATATTGTCAATCGTTTGAAAATTTACCTCTCTCTCTCTCCATCGGTGAGTATTTGTGGTACTTACAAAACCCGAAATAGCTCGCATACTCCAGTTGACGTCTATCACTAGCACACTACCCTCGGAATAATATTTATATTGCATGCCGTGGACCGCAGCGAACCAATCTTGGTTGGTACTTGAATATGAAAATACCGATAAAGTATGTAGGGATTAAAGGTCTATTTTAAGAACAAATGATTTAAGACGAATTTATAAATATTTATGGATAAAAATTTATTAAACGTAAGAAATCCTTAGAATTCGTTATTTTGCAAAATATTTAATATTTTTTAAAATTTTTTAGTATTTTGTTATTTGAGCTAATACTAACATTAATATAGCTAATTATTTAAACAAAATTATTTATTCACTGATTGCGATAGTTTCTAATGAAACAAACATTTGGTTTTCAGCAAATATGTTATTTAATGTTAGCAAATATGTTACGGATGTTCACGAATGAAGCGACGTTTATCTAAAGCGGAATATTTAATATTCATAATGAGCTCATATGCAGTGACGAAAATTCTCATTAAATGAAATTCATCACATTCATCACAAGAAGTGGTTTAGTGTTAATGTTTCCACTGCAATTGTAGGAAATTATAGTGTCATAAGAACCATTTTTCTTGTTCAGTTACCTTTACCTTATTTCAGTTTCTTATTACCAGCGGATGCGTACAAATTATTGATTCGCGAGGAGATTGAAAATATTCAATATCTAATAGGAAATAATATTAGCGGGGCGTTTACTAAGAGGAAATAAATCTGCGGAGTTCTTGAAGGAGTTTAAAACTTATTTATGAGACAAATTTATTCGTGTTTTGGATTGAATGATAGATACATTAAATATTGTAGTCGTAATATTAATTATTGTTGACATTTATCAAAACTATTACAAGTAGTTGGTAGATAGAAATTATTCCACGGTTTGTTAATTAACAGATGTACGTGTAAAATAGGCTTTAAAGTTTTCTAACCACAGTAGAGATTATGCGAGGTGCATATATGCGCGAATGTCATAAACATTTATGTATGAGACAAGTACCGGGTGGCCAACTAAGAATGATCACCGGCCATATCTCAATGACGGATTATCCTATTTTAATGAAACAAGAAATTTTATAAGGAAAATGACCATAAAAAATCGCTGGAAAACATTTTCAAGTTTCTTAAATGACCGCTAGGGGGCGTAACCTAAATGACTGAACAGAAAATCACGATTTTTTTCATTTTCTTCAAAATTAAGGGGTATTGAAAATAAATTAATTTGAAAGACAAATGAATTTCGACTAACATTTATGAAATACTTTTTGTCGTATCTCCAAAAATAAAGTGGTGGGGATGAGTTGAAAATGTTCATTTTCGATGGCCGATTACTCCGGTTATACTGAACAGAATTTAACAAACTTAATCTCGTTGGAGAGGGTTTTTCGTGGTCTACTAACGACTACTTACGCTGTTTTGATATGAATATTCGTTTCGCCGCCGGAGGGCGACATCTAGAATTTTGACAAATATTACAGCTTTTCTCAAAAAATTTAAATGGAACGGTATGTTCATTTTTACACGATAAAATAAAGAATTAAAAACTTAACATGACGCTGAAAACCCCAGCTCGCTATCTTGCTTCTAACAATAGATATTGGCCAAAAAGCAAAAACTATAGCATTATAAGATCTAGTTGACCGATGTTACATTGTTGACATATGTTTGACATACGTTTTTTTAGCGTCTGATTACCACAACTTACTTGATATTTGATACCAATTTATATGCTAGCCGACCCGACCGACCGTTCGACTTCGCCTGCGCTCCCGCCTTACTCATCACACCCACGAAAACTATTTCGCATTTATTTTTTTTATACAAGGTTTATAACGCACATTAAATTTTGATTCAATTAATGTAACTGTTAGAATGGTACCAGTTTCAAACTTCTACGATAACGGCTTATCGAGATATCGCTATTTCACATAATGTGTTGTTATTTAAACACGTGAGAGAAAAATTAAAAATAAAAATTACCAACATGTTTAGCACTCTCAAGGCAATGTGTTGTTCAAATTTCAAATTTTTTCGGCAAGCTATTCCCGTGTAAAAAAAATTGCAAAATTGAGGTACTACGCCGAGAGCCCAAAACTGGGTATATTTTTTTTTATTAAACCTGTCATAATTATTATACGAGTGGGAGGCAAAATTTGAAGTTTCTACTAATAATACAGAGTTAAATCACGCCACCAACGACACCGGTTTCGTTTTTTTTCCGCGGGGTAGTTTTGTTATTATTCGCCTTTAAAATAAGGGGTAAAAGCTATAACTTTTGCTTTTTGTCTAATATCTACAGTTAGAAGCAAGATAGCGAGCTCGGGTTTTCAGCGTCATGTTAAGCTTTTAATTCTTTATTTTATCGTGTAAAAATGAACATACCGTTCCATTTAAATTCTTTGAGAAAAGCTGTAATATTTGTCAAAATTTTAGATATCGCCCTCTAGCGGCTAAACGAATATTCATATCAAAACAGCGTAAGTAGTCGTTAGTAGACCACGAAAAATCCTCTCCAACGAGATTAAGTTTGTTAAATTCTGTTCAGTATAACCGGAGTAATCGGCCATCGAAAATGAACATTTTCAACTCATCCCCACCACTTTATTTTTGGAGATACGACAAAAAGTGTTTCATACATGTTAGTCGAAAATCATTTATCTTTCAAACTAATTTATTTTCAATACCCCTTAATGTTGAAGAAAATGAAAGAAATCGTGATTTTCTGTTCCGTCATTTAGGTTACGCCCCCTAGCGGTCATTTAAGAAACTTGAAAATATTTTCCAGCGATTTTTTATGGTCACTTTCCTTATAAAATTTTTTGTTTCATTAAAATAGGATGATCCGTTATTGAGATATGGCCGGTGATCATTCTTAGTTGGCCACCCGGTACAATTATATCTGACGTAATATACAGTTCGGATAAGCACATAACAAGATTCGTAATTATGTTACAATGAAAGCTTTGGTAAGCGGACACTCTAATAAGTGAACATCTCTGCTAAGCGGATAAAAACCTTGAAGCAAATCTGAAATCTATATTTTTACGCCCTTGTTGTATTTTATGTCTTTTTTATGATAAATTTTATCATCATGTAATATATTACGTCGAAATTTCATTCTAGTTGCAGACATAAATGTCTGCCACATGTAGTATAGGTGTGCACCTAATCTTAGAAATATTTGTCAAAGAATATTTTTAATATTAGACCGGCATTAAACCATCAAAGATTTAAATAAGAAATAAAACAATTTATTTTGCTAATTTTAGAGTAATCTGACGTTGAAATGTAGAATATACTTTACTTAAATTAAATTTATTTACAACTAAGGAATTTATGATTTTACGTTGTACCTGCATTTCAAAGTCACCTGTTAAAAACTCAAAACTTTCGTCTTACAATCAGAAATTATAATTCTGGTAGCAGTTAATATCACCATACATTTACTTGACGTCATTTTATTATAACCTTCTCCAACCTCCCTAAATCTTTTATCAAATGTGATCGAATGCAACCAACTTTAATAAAAGATATTTTATAAAACAAATCTTTTATAAAATATGATCTATTATATTGTTGTAAAATTTCATAGACAAATATATTTTATAAATGATATTTTATAAAATCTTCAACAGTCCAATACCAGCCTCAATCACATTGACAATAAAGGGATTTTAATGTCATCCCGGAGTGGATTAACTCCATAAAAAGTAGTTGAATCCCTGGATGAGTACATAAACCGAGGCACTGATGGCGTTACTATGCAAACGTTGAATAATTACATATTTATAGGAGATAGTAGAAGGAATTAAGTAATGACTTATATCATTACTTAAGTTGATTTTCTTTTACCTTTGGAAAATGTTGAGTGACTTCCTTGGTGAGTATATTATTATTAAACGTACATAAATAAAGAAATATGTTTATTGGTAGGTACTAATTGTATCGTTTCCACATTAACGTAGAATTTCTAGATTATCGTTTAATGTGGAAATTTTCTGTCAGTGCGGTTGGATGTCGTTGATGCATGTCCGATAGTCGGTTTTGGAACTGCTGAGGAAGTAGTACTCCGTTTTATAATGTACGTTTTTTTTTTTTTAATATCGAGAACTTAATAGATAAATTTTTATGGCCGCAATAGTAATATAAACTGTTCACCAAAAAAGACATAACACCTAAAAAAGATGAACCTACAATCTTAAAATTTTAGTGATAGGTATAAATCAAGCGAGATAGTAAATGATTAAAACTTAGTCACGATCCACGTATTCTTTGGTTGTTGTTAATATGGTTTTTAGTAGTTTTTAGGTATACTTCTTTTATACCATGTAGCTATAGGGTAAACCGGGGACGGTCGAACCAATTTCAACAAAATCGTTCTTAGTGTAAACATCTTGACCTTAGCATATACGAAAATAAAACCTAATTGAAGCTTAGTTATCTTCTTAACTCTTTCTTTAGTTTCTTCTCGTATTGCCTCTTTTTCTGGAGTATCTGTGTGTACAGGGTATAACAAAAGTATGGAATATAGCTTATAAATACGCCATTTATGATTTAAATGAAAAATGTTTCAAATAAAAGTTTTTTGGTAAATTATAGGACATATTTTGGCTACATTCGTTTGTTTGTATCATTTGCTGTTTGGTTGCTATGGTAACCAACTTTGTTATCTTAAATGGGATGGGTATGTTTTTGTTGCATATTCTGATAGATTATTTCCTATTCTACACGATGGACGTATCAAATCGTAAGGTTTTATAAGAAAAAAATCAAGAAAAATTGCATTTTTGAAAATATTTAATCAACTAGTTTTGGTCAAAGTAGGCGTTGAAATGGCGCTGTTGATGTCACTAAACGTTAAAAAAGTTGATAATTGCAACAACTATGGCGCAATTAAGGGAACACCAAACAATTGAAATGCTGATGATATGTGGATACGGCGACAGAAAACGTACCAAAAGTGAAGGTTTTGCAATCTTTAATAATATTTACCCGCACCGTATCCAAAATCTTACAAAAAAATGTTTACCATCCGAAGAAGTAAGACTCTGCCAAACAGTGGCCAAAGTTAAACGCCGGTAATGTTAATGCTAAATTTAACTATCTGAGTAGAATCTTAACTATTCTAGAGCACCTCAGAATCGTAGTAGAATAATCTAGACAAAAGAATATCTTTCATCTTGTTGTGCGCAAAAACCATTTAAGAATTCAATAATTAAGAAACAAAAAAAAAAAGAAATTTGTTATAAGAATACAGGATTTCGAAAATTTTTAGAATGCAGATTCTTAACTCTTGCGGTAGTACAAAATTCTTTTAAGATTTTAAATACGGTAGATTGTGAAATTTGTGTATCTGGATAAATATTATTAAAGATGGCACAAATTTCACTTTTTTTACGTTTTCTGTCACCGTACCCACACATCATCAGAATTTCAGTTGTTTCGTGTTCGCTTAATTGCGCCATAGTTGTTGCAATTGTCAACTTTTTTGACGTTTAGTGACGTCAACAGCGCCATTTCAGCGCCCACTTTGACCAAAACTAGTTGACTAAATATTTTCAAGAATGCAATTTTTCTCGATTTTTTTCTTATAAAACCTTATGATTTGATATGTCCATCGTGTAAAATAGGAAATAATCTATCAAAATATGCAACAAAAACATACCCTTCCCATTTAAGATAATAAAGTTGGTTACCATAGCAACCAAACAGCAGACGATACAAACAAACAAATGTATCTAACATATGTCCTACAATTTACCAAGAAACTTTTATTTGAAACTTTTTTCATGTAAATCATAAATGGCGTATATATGAGCTATATTCCATACTTTTGTTACACCCTGTATAGTAGATTTTCTCCTTTTTTCTTCCATTATTTGCCTTTACTCTCGGTGGTGCTTTGGGGTAAGGTTTTACTGATTCAGGTGAAAACACTTTGGTGCTCGTAGATGATTCTAGGTGATTCTTGTTTCATTGATTCCTTGTTTCCAGATTCATTATCTTTTCTACTGTTAGCATTATTCGGATTTGAATTGGGTTCGTCATCACATTCATAGGTGCTTGGCAGTTCGCATAAAATGGAAGGTCTTTCTAATACACCCTTGTTATTATTATCTTCTGGATTTACTTCATTCGTATTTGGTCGGTCAATCAAACCTCACATATGCTCCTTCATATATGAAGGAGCGAAATCAAGTTCACTAAATATGTCGCGGTTAAATGGATAAATACCAGTTTTCTTAAAACCTGCCTGAATATTGCCCGTAATGAGAGCTAATGGCATAGCAGTAGCCACAATACCGGGTACGTCGTGAATGGCCTTTGTTTTACCTGGATGGTTCCTCATCCAAGCGTCACACTGCGAATTTATTCCTTTCTAGAAGGGCCCATAAACCGATCGATATAATGGTTGCAACTTATGCAGGCAATGTGACGGAAACTACAGACAAATAATTCCGTTTTCTTTACAGAAATCGAGAGCATTAATATGAGCGTGAAATGAATGATTATCTAATACGGGTAATACTTTATGAGCAGTTGAAGAATTTGTATGTTTCTGAAAATGTTTCAAAAATAGTAAGATTTTCTACCTTCATCTTGCATCCAACCTGAGCGATTTGTTGTTCTTACTGCGCCTAATAGTCCATCTTTTATAAAGTGATCTTAATATCGAACGCGAGGGAATACAAATAAGTAAAGTATAACGTTTCCTAAGATACTAACAGCAAAAGCTATTGTGACGAGTGTTCCTCGTTCCGCTGATTTTACCAACCTGGTGAATACCTCCTCTGTCTACTACTTTATCAGGTGTTTGGACAGTAGTTACACCCGTTTCGTCTACATTATAAACATCCTATGGTTCGAAATTATCCCGGTCCATTACTCTTTGTAAATTGTTGTAAAATGCATCAACGTTCGTTCGATTAAAACTAGGCGCCCTTTACAAATTAGATACTTGGGCAGCCCTTATAGAAACTTTTGCATTTCTATGCATGAAAGCACTAAACCAATCCTCTCCTGCCATTTGGTATTTGTCCCAGGAAATTGGTCGTTTTCGATTATATTTTATAGTCAGTTCGTAAATTAACTTTCGTACTTTCAAGATATCCCAAAATAAATGTTAGCACATTGCATCAAATATTCACTTAAGGTCTTCTCTTGTGCATCTGTGAACATTTTATTGTACGCTACGTAACCCATTGAAGTTGCAGCTCTACTTTCATTCTTATTAGCCTCTCGTTTCGTGTTGTTTCCTACTAACAGTTACCGACAACCCAAACCTTATCACATCTTTTATTTATGTTGCTGTTAAGCTTCGCGACTATTGATATCAGCCAGATTTAATTAATTTATATTAAAAGGAACCAAATTGTGTGAAGTTTTCGGTTTCACTAATGATAGATGTTCAATGGAAAATAAATCTGAAGATTATGTACGCTCTGGCAGTAAACTGGCATTGTTCTTTATAAAAATGTTAGTGTGAATCGCACTCAGAGTGATACAGTGTTATCTTGTTGAAAGGCCATTGTTGCTATTTCTTTGAAGGTATGATAACAAAACTAGTTCTAAAATTTCATTGACGTACCAGATCACAATCCGACTTTTCTTAAATAATTGCTTAGAATTATCGGCGTCTAAGCTGAATTTCACTCCATCATAACACCAGATCTTAACCCAGAATAATATCCATAAGCGAATTCAAAATTTGGTTTTCTTGCTTTAGGTCTTCTCACACTCAAGTGACCATCAAATTGCTATAAATAAAATCGATTTTCATCACTAAAGCTGATTTGGTATTATTCTTCGACCTGATGCCCCCTCAAACTATACTACTTGACCCTGAAAACTGGATATGCTGGGATTAGAGATATCTGAGAAATTTGTAGGTATGATGATAAACCATAGCAATTTGATAAATTGTTTGCATCTACGCCTGACTTTCTCCTAAATCGCTTTCAAGTAACCTCCGCTGGCCGAGTTGTCTCAAACGGGTTAATTAAGACATTTAAAATGGGCAAAGACGTCTCTTTTACCGTTTATTCGTGATTTGTGATCGACTACTACCTCTGCAAGGTGTTTTCCAGACTTCATTGCATTAAACACTCAATGATTGAATGAAAGTAAAGCCATTCCGACTTAATTTTCTAGCAATTTCGCGAAAGGATATTCGAAGCTTTATGCTTTTCTATATTTTGATTCTCCTTAAAAGGAGTTAATCGAATGTAAGACTGTTTTCGGTGGACGCGAGTCACAACACATATAAAAGTGAAGGATTTGAGGAAGTCTACTATGCTACTAATCATTAACGTAGCTACACGCTCTAAAAAAATATGCCTGCTAAAACAATGTTTGCAATGTTCTATCTTCTGTAGTTTTCTACCAGAAATAGGAATCGTTTCCCAATAAACTATCAATCTACTACACTACTCTAATATTCACTGATGATTACTTCAGGTAACATTTTAAGTAAAGTTTAGTTAACAGTTTGACTAAACAATAAAATAATTTTATTCTCCTTAGATTTTTAAATTAAACTGCTTACCGTTTTTCTATTCATATTTAAATTCGTATGTCAATATAAGAAATGTTTTAAGTCTATTTAATTGATTCTGTTGTGAAATAGTACGTTCTAAATTCCCAAAATTCAATTAAATTCTTTTTAAAAGTTACAAACTTCGTTCATTTATCCACCGAATTAACAAGGATAGGACACGTTTGCAATTAAGTATGTTGAAAACCGCACCGTATTCATTACAATCCGCTACAATCCCGGATTTTCATGTGAACATCACAAGGGCCCCCCGGAGCATTTCCCGGCTAGTTTTCGAACTAATTTCTATTCCGGAAGAGTCATTAAACGGCCCCAGATGAACGGTCTTCGACTCATTCCGGACCCTCCGAACCTCCACCGTCCACCGTCCACCTTCGTACGTACCTTTCTCTTTGATCTGGCTATCCGCTGATCCCTGCAATTCTCCGCCTCCCCCGGCACCCTGTGACACCAGATAACCGCCGCAATGCTGGTGTAAGCGAAAATGAACACCGAGACTGGTATCACGTATTGGAAAAGGGTCAGACCTTGCGAATACCAATACTCGCCGTATTCTGTTGGCCATTCTTCTCTACAGATATATCTGAAAAACAAGAAATCGACGCTGATGTTTTTCAAAATATGCCAAAGTTGAAATTCTTGTAAGTATAATTTTTTTGTTAAGTGTCAAAAATTTTGTTCAACTTTGAGAATTTTTTTAATTTTTTGGGTAATAATTAAAACAAATTTGACTTTTTTATTCGAAAATAGAATCTTTTATCTTTCATTTAAATCAAAAATCATTCCTTAATATTCATAAATAAAGTCTGTACGATTTTTTAAAATTGATTCAAATTTTCAAAAAAGTTAGGTTAGTTACCTGTCAAAAATGTTATTCAATTTTAAGAATTTTTTTATTTTTTTTAGTAATAACTAGAACAAATTTGACTTTTTTATTCGAGAATAGAATCTTTTATCTTTCATTTAAATCAAAAATCATTCCTTAATATTCATAAATAAAGTCTGTGCGATTTTTTAAAATTGATCGAAATTTTTCTAAAAAGTTGGGTTAAACTGTCAAAAAATTTTGCTCAATTTTAAGAATTTTTTTAATTTTTTGGGTAATAATTAGAACAAATTTGACTTTTTTATTCGAAAATAGAATCTTTTATCTTTCATTTAAATCAAAAATCATTCCTTAATATTCATAAATAAAGTCTGTACGATTTTTTAAAATTGATCGAAATTTTTCTAAAAAGTTAGGTTAAACTGTCAAAAAATTTTGCTCAACTTTGAGAATTTTTTTAATTTTTTGTGTAATAATTAAAACAAATTTGACTTTTTTAGTTCAAAATAGAATCTTTTATGTTTAATTTAGTGAAAAAATCATGTCTTAATTCCTATAAATAAAGTCTGTACGATTTTTTAAAGTTGATCCAAATTTTCAAAAAAGTTAGGTTAGTTACCTGTCAAAAATGTTGTTCAACTTTAAGAATTTTTTTAATTTTTTTGGTAATAATTAGAACAAATTTGACTTTTTTATTCGAAAATAGAATCTTTTATCTTTCATTTAAATCAAAAATCATTCCTTAATATTCATAAATAAAGTCTGTACGATTTTTTAAAATTGATCGAAATTTTTCTAAAAAGTTGGGTTAAACTGTCAAAAAATTTTGTTCAACTTTAAGAATTTTTTTAATTTTTTGGGTAATAATTAAAACAAATTTGACTTTTTTATTCGAAAATAGAATCTTTTATCTTTCATTTAAATCAAAAATCATTCCTTAATATTCATAAATAAAGTCTGTACGATTTTTTAAAATTGATCGAAATTTTTCTAAAAAGTTGGGTTAAACTGTCAAAAAATTTTGCTCAACTTTAAGAATTTTTTTAATTTTTTGGGTAATAATTAAAACAAATTTGACTTTTTAAGTCCAAAATAGACTCTTTTATGTTCAATTTAGTAAAAAAATCATTTGTTAATTCCTATAAATAAAGTCTGTACGATTTTTTATAGTTGATCGAAATTTTTGGAAAAAGTTAGTGAAGTGTCAAATTGACGTTTGATGAACAGGACCGTACTTAGGTTTTGAAAAAATTTCTTTTTTAACATTTTTTGCGTTATAATTATTTTCTTATCGATTAATAAAAAAAATATTTAAAATCTTAAAAAAAAAATACTTAAAATTATTAAAATTTTTTAAAAATCCTTAAAATTTTTCAATAAATTACTTAAAATCGTCTAAGTTCTTGAAAAATTCTTCAAAATTGTTAAAATATTTGAAGTATTTTTAAAAAATCATCTAAAATCGATTAAAAATTATTTAAAATTGTGTAAATTTTTTAAAAATCATTTAAAATCTTTTGTAGAACGTTTAAAATGATTAACATTTTTGAGGATTCGTCTAAAATTGTTTAGATTTTTTAATTATTTTTTAAAAATTTATCTAAAATCTTTTAAAAAATGCTTAAAATTATTAAAATTTCTAAAAATTTCTAAAAAATTATTAAAAATCTTCAATAAATTACCTAAAATTATCTAAATTTTTGAAAAAATCTTCAAAATTATTAAAATTTTTTTTAATATTTTTATTAAAATTGTCTAAAATTGCTTAAAAATTAAATAAATTTTAGATGAATACATTTAAAAAATGGTAAAAAAAATTCAAAATTTGAAATAAAATTTGAAAGGCAATTTGAAAAGAAATTTGAAGAAAAAAATTTGGAAGAAAATTTGGAAGAAAATTTAAAAGAAAATTTGAAACAAAACTTGAAAGTAAATCTGAAAGGCAATTTGGAAGAAAATTTGAAAGAAAATTTGAAACAAAACTTGAAAATAAATTTGAAAGGAAATTTTAAAGGAAATTTGAAAACCAATTTGAAAGATAATTTGAAAGGTAATTTGAAAGCCAAAGGTTTTTAATAAAGATCGACTAAAAAGACTGAAATGTAATGAATACCATTAACGTTTTCTTGTGTTAGCTATAAGTTGGTGGTCGAGTTATGAAAACAAATTTAACTTCCGAATTAAGTTTACCTTGTGCCACAGGTATTGCCACTTGACGAACTTAAAACTCCTCTAGTTATACGAAATGAAATTCCCAACGAGAATTTAGTAGTTATAACTTTTGTATACTACCTTCTTTAATGAATAGAAGTAGTGAATTTTAAAAAATCATATCTCAGAAAGTAATTGTTGTTAAGGTTTAATATTTTATGACGCGAAACTTAAAACATTCTAGTTTTAATCTAAAAAGACCATTTTATTCTAAATTTTGTCAAAAAAATTAAAAAAATTTTTAAAGTTGGTAAAAAATTTTTTAGGTTAGAAAATCAATATTTTTTAAAAAATTCGTCAAAAATTGAATTTTAAAGATTTCGATCTAATTTTTTTTCTAAATGAAACTTAAAACATTCTAGTTTTAATCTAAAAAGACAATTTTATTCTAAATTTTGTCAAAAAAATTAAAAAAATTTTTAAACTTGGTAAAAAATTTTTTAGGTTAGAAAATCAATATTTTTTTAAAAATTCGTAAAAAATTGAATTTTAAAGATTTTGATCTAATTTCTTTTCTAAATGAAACTAAAAACATTCTAGTTTTAATTTAAAAAGACCATTTTATTCTAAATTTTACCAAAAAAAATAAAAAGATTTTCAAAGTTGGTGAAAAATTTTTGACAGTTAACTAACAAAAGAAGAAAATTAATCAACTTTAAAAAATCACCCAGTTTTTATTTATGAACATAGAGACTTGATTTTTGATTTAAATGAAAGATAAAAGATAGTATTTTTAATTAAAAAAGACCGCTTTATTCTAAATTTTACCAAAAAAATTGGAAAAATTTTCAAAGTTGGTAAAAAAATTTTTTAGGTTAGAAAATCAATATTTTTTTAAAAATTCGTAAAAAATTGAATTTTAAAGATTCTGATCTAATTTTTTTTCTAAATTAAACTAAAAACATTCTAGTTTTAATTTAAAAAGATCGTTTTATTCTAAATTTTACTAAAAAAATTAAAAAAATTTTCAAAGTTGGTGAAAAATTCTTGACAGTTAACTAACTTAAAAAAAATTTAAAAAATAGCACAGACTTTATTTATTAAGATAGAGATTTGATTTTTGATTTAAATGAAAGATAAAAGATTGTATTTTTAATTAAAAAAGACCGTTTTATTCTAAATTTTACCAAAAAAAATGGAAAAATTTTCAAAGTTGATAAAAAATCTTTTAGGTTAGAAAATCAATAATTTTTTAAAAATTCGTAAGAAATTGAATTTTAAAGATTTTGATCTAATTTTTTTTCTAAATGAAACTAAAGACATTCTAGTTTTAACTAAAAAAGATCGTTTTGTTCTAAATTTTACCAAAGAAATTAAAAAAATTTTCAAAGTTGGTGAAAAATTCTTGACAGTTAACTAACTTAAAAAAAAATTAATCAACTTTAAAAAATCGCACAGACTTTATTTATTAAGATAGAGATTTGATTTTTGATTTAAATGAAAGATAAAAGATTGTATTTTTAATTAAAAAAGACCGTTTTATTCTAAATTTTACCAAAAAAAATGGAAAAATTTTCAAAGTTGATAAAAAATCTTTTAGGTTAGAAAATCAATAATTTTTTAAAAATTCATAAAAAATTGAATTTTAAAGATTTTGATCTAATTTTTTTTTCTAAATTAAACTAAAAACATTCTAGTTTTAATTTAAACAGATCCTTTTATGCTAAATTTTGTCAAAAAAATTAAAAAAATTTTCAAAGTTGGTAAAAAATTTTTGACACTTCTTAAGAAAATTACAACTTTAAAAAATTCATTAAAAATTCATTTTTAAAGATTTTGATTTGATTCTCTTTCTAAATGAAACTTAAAACATTCTAGTTTCAATTTAAAAAGACCGTTTTTTTCTAAATCTTATCAAATAAAATTTTAAAAATTTTGAAAGTTGGTAAAAAATTTTTTTAGGTTAAAATTTTTGATTTTTAAAAAATCAATCATTTTAAAAAAGTTCATCAAAAATTGATTTTTAAAGATTTTGATTCGATTTTTTTTCTAAATGAAACTTAAAACATTCTAATTTTAACCAAAAAAGACCGTTTTATTCCAAGTGTTGTCTAAAAAATTTAAAAAATTTTCAAAGTTGGTAAATTATTTTTGATACTTCTAACCAAACTTTAGAAAATCAATCAATTTTAAAAATTCATCAAAAAATTATTTTTAAAGATTTTGATTTGATTTTTTTTCTAAATGAAACCTCAAACATCCTAATTTCAACTAAAAAAGAACGTTTTATTCCAAGTGTTGTTAAAAAAATTAAAAAAATTTTCAAAGTTGGTAAAAATTTTTAACCTAACTTAAAAAAATCGATCAATTTTAAAAATTCATTAAAAATTCATTTTTAAGGATTTTGATCTAATTTTTTTTCTAAATGAAACTTAAAACATTCTAATTTTAATTAAAAAAGATCGTTTTATTCCAAGTGTTATCAAAAAAATTAAAAAAATTTTTAAAGTTGGTAAAAAATTTTGACATTTCTAACCTAACTTTAGAAAATCGATCAACTTTAAAAATTCACCAAGAATTGATTTTTAAAGATTTTGATTTGATTTTTTTTCTAAATGAAACTTAAAACATTCTAATTTTAATTAAAAAAGTATGTTTTATTCCAAATGTTGTTAAAAAAATTCACAAAGTTGACTAAAATTTTTTATAACCTAAAAAAAGATGGAAAAAATGGAAAATTATTTAAGAATTAAAGTTAATGTAACTTAATTTAGATTAAAATTGTTAAAAAATGACTTAATTTAGTCCAAAATTATGATATTTCACTTAAAATTTTTTTAAATCGTAGATTTTTTTCCAAAATTTCACGAAATTTGGTACAAAATTGTGAAATTTTATTTAATTTCATTAGAATTTTTTCGAATTTCATTAAAAAATAATTTAATTTAGCTTGAAATCGTGAAATTTCGATCAAAATTTTCAAAATTCATCCAATTTCGTTTGAAATTTCACGAAATTCCCTCTAAAATTGTCGAATTTCATTGAAAAATAACTCTATTTGTCTTAAAATTGTGAAATTTCATCTAAAATCGTTTAATTTCTTCTGAAATTTTCTAAAGTTATGGATTTTTTTTTTAATTTCACGAAATTTCATCAAAATTTTTTCGAATTTCATTAAAACAAAACTCAATTTTAGAAATTGTGAAATCTAAACCAAAATTTTCAAAAATTCGTCAAATTTCATCTAAAATTTCACGAAATTTTTCTTAAATTTGTTAAATTTAATTGAAAAATAACTTAATTTAGCTAAAAATTGTGAAATTTTATCTCAAATTTCTTAAGATTTTCGAATTTCGTTTAAAATTTCGTGAAATTTCGTTTAAAATTGTCGAATTTCATTTAAAAATTAACTTTATTTATCTTAAAATTGTACAATTTCATCTAAAATTTTTTAAAATCATCGATTTTCTCCAAAATTTCACGAAATTTGGTGTAAAATTATCTAAAACTGTTGAATTTCGTTTAATTTCATTTAAACTTTTTCGAATTTCATTGAAAGATAACTTAATTTAGCTTGAAATTGTAACATTTCGACCAAAATTTTCAAAATTCGTCCAATTTCGTTTAAAATTTCACTAAATTTCGTTTAAACTCGTCAAATTCCATTGAAAAATAACTGTGTTTAGATTAAAATTGTGAAATCTCATCTAAAATTTCTTAAAATTGTCAAATTTCTTCTAAAATTTCGCCTAATTTTGTATAAAATTGCTTAAAATGATTGAATTTCGTCTGAAATTTCACCAAATTTCGATAAAACTACTCTAATGTAACTGAAAAATAACTTTGTTTAGATTAAAATTGTAAAATTTTATCTAAAATTTGCTAAAATCGTTAAATTTGATGATGAAAATTTTGACCAATTTAAAAAAATCGTAGAGACTTTATTTTTTTAATTTTGATTTGATCTTTTTTCTAAATGAAACTTAAAACTTTCTAGTTTTAATTAAAAAAGATCGTTTTATTTTAAATTTTATCAAAAAAATTAAAACAAATTTCAAAGTTGGTAAAAATTTTTTTAGGTTAGAAAATTAATCATTTTTTTTTTAATTCATAAAAAATCGATTTTTAAATATTTTGATTTGATTTTTTTCTAAATGAAACTTAAAACATTCTAATTTTAATTTAAAAAGACCGTTTTATTCCAAGTGGTGTCAAAAAAATTAAAAAAATTTTCAAAGTTGGTGAACATTTTTGACACTTTTTAATTTAAGAAAATCCAACTTTAAAAATTCATCAAAAATTTATTTTTTAAGATTTTGATTTGATTTTTTCTCTAAATGAAACTTAAAACATTCTAATTTTAATTAAAAAAGACCGTTTTATTCCAAGTGTTGTCAAGAAAATTAAAAATATTTTCAAAGTTGGTAAAAATTTTTAACGTTTCTAACCTAACTTTAGAAAATCAATCAATTTTAAAAATTCAGTAAAAATTCATTTTTAAAGATTTTGATATGATTCTTTTTCTAAATGAAACTTAAAACATTCTAAATTTAATTAAAAAGACCGTTTTATTCCAAGTGTTGTCAAAAAAATTAAAGAAATTTCAAAGTTGGTAAAATTTTTTAACACTTCTAACCTAACTTTAAAAAATCAATTAATTTTAAAAATTCATCAAAAATTCACTTTTAAACATTTTGATTTGATTTTTTTTCTAAATGAAACTTAAAACATTCTAATTTTAATTAAAAAAGACCGTTTTATTCTAAGTAGTGTAAAAAAAATTAAAAAAATTTTTAAAGTTGGTAAAAATTTTTGGCATTTTTTAACTTAAGAGAAAACTTTAAAAATTCATCAAAAATTCATTTTTAACCATTTTGATTAGATTTTTTTTCAAATGAAACTTAAAATATTCTAATTTTAATTATAAAAGATCGTTTTATTCCAAGTGTTGTCAAAAAAATTAAAAAAATGTTCAAAGTTGGTAAAAATTTTTAACATTTCTAACCTAACTTTAGAAAATCAATCAATTTTAAAAATTCATCAAAAATTCATTCTTAAACATTTTGATTTGATTTTTTTTCTAAATGAAACTTAAAATATTCTAATTTTAATTAAAAAAGACGGTTTAATTCCAAGCGTTGTCAAAAAAATTAAAAAAAATTTCAAAGTTGATAAAAATTTGTTTAGGTTAGAAAATGAATATTTTTTTAAAAAAATCATCAAAAATTAATTTTTAAAGATTTTGATTTGATTTTTTTTCTAAATGAAACTTAAAATATTCTAATCTTAACTAAAAAAGACCGTTTTATTCTAAGTATTGTCAAAAAAATTAAAAAAATTTTCAAAGTTGGTAAGAATTTTTAACACTTCTAACCTAACATTAGAAAATTGATCAACTTTAAAAATTCACCAAAAATTCATTTTTAAAGATATTGATTTGATTTTTTTTCTAAATGAAACTTAAAACATTTCAATTTTAATTCAAAAACACTGTTTTATGCCAAGTGTTGTCAAAAGAATTAAAAAGATTTCAAAGTTGGTAAGAATTTGTTTAGGTTAGAAAATGAATCATTTTTTAAAAAATTCATCAAAAATTGATTTTTAAGGATTTTGATTTGATTTTTCCTCTAAATGAAACTTAAAACATTCTAATTTTATATAAAAAAAGATTGTTTTATTCTAAATGTTGTCAAAAAAATTAAAAAAATTTTCAAAGTTGGTAAAAATTTTTGACATTTTTTAACTTAAGAGAAAACTTTAAAAATTCATCAAAAATTCATTTTTAAACATTTTGATTTGATTTTTTTTTTAAATGAAACTTAAAACATTGTAGTTTTAATTAAAAAAGACTGTTTTATTCTAAATCTTGTTAAAAAAGATAAAAAAATTTTCAAAGTTGGTAAAAATTTTTGACACTTTTAACTTAAGAAAACCAACTTTAAAAATTCATCAAAAATTCATTTTTAACCATTTCGATTAGATTTTTTTTCTAAATGAAACTTAAAACATTCTAATTTTAATTAAAAAATACCCATTTATATAAAGAGTAAACATAGAAATTCAATTGGACGGCAAGTATCATACTTTTGTGTTTGTATGTCCCAAATAGAATCGTTTTCGGGCAAGCATAGGTATAACGTTAAGTAAAATATTGCCTTGGGGTCGTTGTAAGTGGGTCAAGTTGTCCCTCTGTGACTTCCTGACTTCCCCGTACATTTTTATGTACCATCTGGCGCGCTGGAGATATACACGTGGCTTCAAAGAGCCCGAATTTACATAGAAATCTAGTATGATTCCAAGTACACTCCTTATTTTATTATTTACACTTTGTGACAACGTAGAATTTGACTCGAAGTCGTTGAAAGGTTTTCTTAGCTTGTTTAAATTGTAAATTGACTTTTCGTTTCTAAAATTCTTAAAGTTGACTAAAATTTTTCCTAACCTTAAAAATTTTGACCAAATTTAAAAAATCGTGGAGACTTTATTTTTTTAAATTAAGAAATGGAATTTGTATTAATTGAAAGCTAAAATATTCTATTTTGTAATAAAAAAGTCAATTTTGTTCGAAATATTACCCAAAAAATAAAAAAAAAATTTTAAGTTGACTAACAATTTTTTAACCTCACTTTTAAAAATCATCAAATTTAAAAAAATCGTGGAGACTTTATTTTTTTCAATTAAGAAATGAAAGTTGTATTAATTGAAAGCTAAAATATTCTATTTTGTAACAAATAAGTCTATTTTGTTCTAAATATTACCCAAAAAATTAAAAAAATTTTAAAGGTGACTAACAATTTTTTAACCTCACTTTTAAAAATTATCAAATTTAAAAAAATCGTGGAGACTTTATTTTTTTAAATTAAGAAATGAAATTTGTAGGAATTGAAAGCTAAAATATTCTATTTTGTAATAAAAAAGTCAATTTTGTTCGAAAGATTACCCAAAAAATAAAAAAAATTTTTAAGTTGACTAAAAATTTTTAACCTCACTTTTAAAAATTATCAAATTTAAAAAAATCGTGGAGACTTTATTTTTTTTAATTAAGAAATGGAATTTGTAGGAATTGAAAGCTAAAATATTCTATTTTATAATAAAAAAGTCATTTTTTCCCTAATTATTACCCTAAAAATGAAAAAAAATCTTAAAAGTGACTAAAATTTTTTTAACCTAACTTTTAAAAATTATCAAATTTAAAAAAATCGTGGAGACTTTATTATTTTAATTAAGAAATGAAATTTGTATTAATTGAAAGTTAAAATATTCTATTTTGTAATAAAAAAGTCAATTTTGTTCTAAATATTACCCAAAAAATTAAAAAAATTTTAAGGGTGACTAACAATTTTTTAACCTCACTTTTAAAAATTATCAAATTTAAAAAAATCGTGGAGACTTTATTTTTTTTTAATTAAGAAATGAAATTTGTAGGAATTGAAAGCTAAAATATTCTATTTTGTAATAAAAAAGTCAATTTTCTTCTAAATATTACCCAAAAAATAACAAAAATTTTTAAGTTGACTAAAAATTTTTTAACCTCACTTTTAAAAATTATCAAATTTAAAAAAATCGTGGAGACTTTATTTTTTTAAATTAGGAAATGAAATTTGTAGGAATTGAAAGTTAAAATATTCTATTTTGTAATAAAAAAGTCTGTTTTCCTCTAAATATTACCCAAAAAATTAAAAAAATTCTTAAACGTGACTAAAAATTTTTTTAACCTAACTTTTCTTTTATTCATTGGAAGTTTACCTTACAGTTTTCACCAAAAATTGTATTGACCTACAGTTTTACGAGTCCCTAGACGAACGTAGCGACCTTTACGCAATATAATTCCAAATTTTATTATCCCTGGAGGTTTGAGAACTAAGCCCACATAAACCGAAGGTAAACATCTATTGTTAAATACGTAGGTATATCGTTTACGATATACCTTAAATAAATTACAAATACGCGTTACTGTCGGAGTTTTTTTTTCCTTTCCTTCTTTTTATTGAATGATATACACCGCAATTTCAATTCACGCGATCTTTAATCTTTACTTCCTGGAAAATTGAAATACGAGCTCGTAACAGCTCGTAATATACGAGCAAATTCCCTTTACTTAGAAGCGATTTGCCATTTCGAGTATAAACTTGAACTGAATGGAAGGGGTTCAGAGTTAGAAACAATATTTGGAGTAACCTGAGGGTTGATGTGAACAAACAGAAATAGGATACGAACTAGTTAGTTGAATTCGAAATAATTTTGATTGTTGAGGAAAATTCGTGTTAAAAATTTTAGTCACTTTTATGATTTTTTAAAATTTTTTGACTCAAAACAGCATGGACGCCTATTTCTGAAGATGAGATGAGAGTATTTTTAGGTATTTTGATGCTTCAAGGAATTGTGAAGCTACCACACTGTCATGTGTTGGGCCAAACGAAAAATCATTCGTATTTTTCAAGAACTCATGTTCAGAAATAGATTTCTCCTGCTTATGAAGTTCTTGCATTTTAGTGACAACAAAAGCTTAGATTTAGCCAACCATCCCGACCCAAAATTGTACAAATTTTATGATGTAATGGAACATTTGCGCAATAGACTTCGTAAAATATTTGTTCCAAGAGAAAATCTTAGCTTAGATGAGAGTTTGATGCTTTATAAAAGGCGTCTTGGTTGGAAAATGTGCAATACAAAAAAAGAGCTAGATTTGGGCTGAAATTTTTTGTAATTTCTGAGTCAGAATACATTTGTGATTTTCTTCTGTACTCTGGAAAGAGCACAGTTTACAATGACAAATAGATTTTCCGATTTCTTCCAAAGTTGTCCTGCATTTGATGGACAATTTTCTGTCAAAGGGTTATTGTAAACAGTAGAAGAGGACTTACCTCTAGGGTTCTAAAAAGGAAAACTACAAAAAGGAATTCAGGCATTTTTGCCGGTAAGATAATGGCTCTAAAGTGGCAAAATAAGAAACCAGTTTGCCTTCTATGCACAATACATGATGCAACAACCAAAACTGTGAGACAAAAATATGGAAAAGAAGTTATAAACCCCAAAGTTGTTTGTGATTACAATGATATTATGGGGGGAGTTGATCATTCTAATCAGGAAATATCATACTACCCTTATATTAGAAAACAACAACCAACAACATAAATACTATAAGAAAAATTTTCGACATTTTATTGATAAAGCTGTTTGGAACTCTTACATTATATTCTCCAAAGTTTTGCAAAATAAAATTAATTTTTATAGAATACCGCATGCAGATGGTGGAAAATCATATTGAAAAATATTGGGGTTTAAGTTTTCAAACTCTAAAAGGGAGACCAAGCACGACTCCTAATCCACTCAGGCTTACAGCTGCTCATTTTGCTAACCATATTCCACCAAATGATGTAAAAAAAATATCCCAGACGACAAAGTGTTTGCTGCTCAAAAAGAAATCAAAATGGTAAAAGAGTGAGAAAAGAAATCAGAATTTTTGGTCGAAATTTTTAAAAGTTGAAAAAAATCTTAGTCACTTTTAGGAATTTTTTTAAATTTTTGGGTAATATTTAGAACAAAGTTGACTTTTTTATTACAAAATAGGATATTTTAGCTTTCAACTATTACAAATTTCGTTTCTTAATTTCAAAAAATAAAGTCTCCACGATTTTTTAAATTTGGTCAAAATTTTTAAGTTAGGTTAAAAAATTTTTAGTCATCTTTCAGAATTTTTTTTAATTTCTTGGATAATATTTAGAACAAAGTTGACTTTTCTATTACAAAATAGGATATTTTAGCTTTCAACTATTACAAATTTCGTTTCTTAATTTTAAAAAATAAAGTCTCCACGATTTTTTAAATTTGGTCAAAATTTTTAAGTTAGGTTAAAAAAATTTTAGTCATCTTTCAGAATTTTTTTTAATTTTTTGAGTAATATTTAGAAGAAAATTGACTTTTCTATTACAAAATAGGATATTTTAGCTTTCAATTACTACAAATTTCTTTTCTTAATTTCAAAAAATAAAGTCTCCACGATTTTTTAAATTTGATGAAAATTTTTAAAAGTGAGGTAAAAAAAAATTTTAGTCTCCTTTCAGAATTTTTTTAATTTTTTGGGTAATATTTAGAACAAAGTTGACTTTTTTATTACAAAATAGAATATTTTAGCTTTCAATTCCTACAATTTTAATTTCTTAATTTAAAAAATAAAGTTTCCACAATTTTTTTAATTTGGTTAAAATTTTTAAGTTAGGTTAAAAAAAATTTTAGTCACTTTTAAAATTTCTTTTAAGTAATATTTAGAGCAAAAATGCTTTTTTTATTACAAAATAGAATATTTTAGCTTTCGTGCAATGGATTAAAATCGATGACGACTCCTCGTGTAATTGTCGCGGTTACAAATGTGAAATAAACCAATTCTGCATGGAAAATATCGATGTGAGCAACTTTTTAAACATCCATTCGTTGGGAAATCACGAGGATTTTTGTCTGGCTTACGTTTTCACCTATAGGGATTTTACCGGTGGGACTTTACCGGTGGGCGATTTTTTAAAGTTGATTAAATTTTTTTTAGGTTAGTTAACTGTCAAGAATTTTTCACCAATTTAGAAAATTTTTTTAATTTTTTTGGTAAAATTTAGAATAAAACGATCTTTGTAAATTATAACTAGAATGTTTTTAGTTTCATTTAGAAAAAAAATTAAATCAAAATGTTTAAAAATGAATTTTTGATGAATTTTTAAAAAATTATTGATTTTCTAACCTAAAGAATTTTTTATCAACTTTGGAAATGTTTCTAATTTTTTTTGGTAAAATTTAGAATAAAGCGGTCTTTTTTAATTAAAAATACAATCTTTTATCTTTCATCTAAATCAAAGATCAAGTTTCTATCTTCATAAATAAAGTCTGGGCGATTTTTTAAAGTTGATCAAATTTTTTTTAGGTTAGTTAACTGTCAAGATTTTTTCGCCAACTTTGAAATTTTTTTAATTTTTTTGGTAAAATTTAGAATAAAACGGTCTTTTTAAATTAAAATTAGAATGTTTTAAATTTCATTTAGAAAAAGAATTAGATCAAAATCTTTAAAATTCAATTTTTCACGAATTTTTTAAAAATTGTTGATTTTTCTAACCTAAAAAATTTTTTACCAACTTTGAAAATTTTTCTAATTTTTTTGGTAAAATTTATAATAAAACGGTATTTTTTAATTAAAAATGCAATCTTTTATCTTTCATTCAAATCAAAAATCAAGTCTCTGTCTTCATAAATAAAGTCTGGGCGATTTTTTAAAGTTGATTAATTTTTTTTTAGGTTAGTTAACTGTCAAAAATTTATCACCAACTTTGAAAATTTTTTAAAATTTTTTGACAACATTTAGAATAAAACGGTCTTTTTTAATTAAAACTAGAATGTTTTGAGTTTCATTTAGAAAAAAAACCAAGTCAAAATCTTTAAAAATGAATTTTTGATGATTTTTTTTAAGTTTGGTCGAAATTTTTAAAAGTTAGGTTAAAAAAATTTAGTCACCTTTAAAAATTTTTTTAATTTTTTGGGTAATAATTAGAACAAAATTGACTTTTTTATTACAAAATAGAATATTTTAGCTTTCAATTAATACAAATTTCTTTTTAATTTTTCAGCATACCGATCCTTCAAAAGAAACAGAAATCAACGAAGAAACCCGCAAAGAAATCCTCTCTCTAATAGCTCACCACGTAACAGCTGTAAATTACATCTATCGCGATACAAAATCGGTAGAAACGAACATAGAAACATAAAGTTCGAAGTGCAACGGATTAAAATCGACGACGACTCTTCGTGTAACTGTTGCGGTTACAAATGCGAAATAAATCAATTCTGCATGGAGAATATCGACGTGAGTAACTTTTTAAATATCTATTCGTTGGGAAATCACGTGGATTTTTGTCTGGCTTATGTTTTCACCTATAGGGATTTTACCGGTGGGACTTTAGGTTTGGCTTGAGTTGCCTCGGTTTCCGGAGTGTCCGGAGGCGTTTGTGAGAAGTATAAAACTTATGCGGAGACTATTGGTGGGATGTATCAAAGTACTAAAATGTTGTTGAATACTGGGATTATTACTTTTGTTAATTATAATAGTAGGGTGCCTCGTAAAGTGTCACAATTAATTTTGGTGCATGAAATTGGACATAATTTTGGATCTCCGGTAATGAGAAAAGAAGTTCTTTGTTTAAAAATAGTTTCTAACTTTGAAAATTTTTAAAATTTTTTTGACTAAATTTAGAATAAAACGGTCTTTTTCGATTAAAACTAGAATATTTTATGTTTCGTCTAGAAAGAAAATCAAATCAAAATCTTTAAAAATGAATTTTTGATGAATTTTTAAAATGAATCCTTATTTTTAAATGAGGTTAGAAGTGTCAATAATTTTTTACCAATTTTGGAAAATTTTTTAATTTTTTTCACAAAATTTAGAATAAAACGGTCTTTTTCGATTAAAACTAGAATATTTTAAGTTTCATTTAGAAAAAAAATCAAATCAAAATTTTTAAAAATGAATTTTTAAAGTTGACCGATTTTCCTAAGTATTTTCCTTATGTTAGAAGTGTCAAAAAGTTTTTGCCAACTTTAACCTTCACCTCATATTCGGCCCTGGTTACTAAACAACCAAAGAAGGAATAGACCCTTTACCTGACGTTTCTGCCAACTTGGAGCCATATATTAGAAAATTGAATATTGAAGACCGCTGAAAACAGTGCCCAAGGAAGACAAAAGGTGCAAAATAGCAACCAAAGAAACGGTAAAAATATCAGTGTCCAAAGAAAAAAAAGTAACCAAGAGGACAATAGCAACAGAAAAAGGTTAAAACGAAGCAATGAGGTAGAATCAATCAAAGCAGGAAAAAGAAATTGGAGGAAATAGTGGTGGTACTACAAGCGGTGTATATGGAATAACCTTTACGATGTTAGAAGGATGTGTTGTGTTATTGGCTATCATCGACATGGATATGCTTGGATACTTTATATGGAACCGTTGTCAGAAATCCATGGATTGAAGGATGCAACGTCGAATCGAGAGGAGTCACGAAATGTTAGCAGTCCGAATAATAAATTATACGAACAGGGACTAATTATAAGTGTGACTTTGGGCGAAGTATTGCTCCTGCGATAAACACACATTTAGAAATTTCAGACTGCAAAATTACCTGATCCCGAGGCTCATCTACCCAAAATTGCATTCATCTATCCAACCCAACCCCAACCCAAAATTTCCTCTACTATTAAAATTAAAATTTGGGTGAGAAAATCCACGACACGTTTTATTTTGTCCGCGTTTATTCATATTAAATACGTTTGAAGTGAGTGGTTTATTCCCTTCCTCATCTAACGCTACATTCATTGCCTTTTTTTAGTGAACCGCAATTTCTTTCTAATTTTCACAATTGTTCGAATGTCATGATTCTTAATCCCGTTTGAAAATGCATGAATCGCATTTTTTTCATTTACAGGGCGTAAACACGTTATCAAATTGGGGTCATTATTAGCTTTTGAGCTAAAGTGAGTTCTTAAAGCTGCTCGATTTCTGTTCCAAACTTGTCAATTGGTCTTTCGCGTTGCTTACAGTGATGTAAAAGATTTAACAAAGTTGTTTCCAATTTTTTAGAAATAAAATTGTCCCTAATGTTCTATACAAGATTTTATAAAAGTGTCAAAAAATGTTTACCAACTTTGGAAATTTTTTTTAATTTTTTTGCCAACACTTGGAATAAAACGGTCTTCTTTACCTAAAATTAGAATGTTTTAAATTTCATTTAGAAAAAGAATTAAATCAAAATCTTTAAAAGTAATCTCTGTACGATTTTTTAAAAGTTAATCGATTTTTTAAAAAGTGAGGTTAAACTGTTAAAATTTTTTTACAAAGTTTGAAAATTTTTTTAAATTTTTTGGTAAAAATTAGGAAAAAATTTGACTTTTTTAATAAAAAATGGAATCTTTTATCTTTCATTTAAAACAAAAACCATTTCTTTATCTTTAAAAATAATTTCTGGGCGATTTTTTAAAATTTGATTGATTTCTTAAAAAATGAGGTTAAACTATTAAAATTTTTTTACAAAGTTTGAAAATTTTATTAAATTTTTTGGTAAAAATTTAGGAAAATTTGACTTTTTTAATAAAAAATAGAATATTTTATCTTTCATTTAAAACAAAAACCATTTCTTTATCTTTAAAAATAATTTCTGGGCGATTTTTTAAAATTTGATCGAAATTTTTCTAAAAAGTTGGGTTAAACTGTCAAAAAATTTTGCTCAACTTTAAGAATTTTTTTAATTTTTTGGGTAATAATTAGAACAAATTTGACTTTTTTATTCAAAAATAGAATCTTTTATCTTTCATTTAAATCAAAAATCATTCCTTAATATTCATAAATAAAGTCTGTACGATTTTCTAAAATTGACCGAAATTTTTCTAAAAAGTTGGGTTAAAGTGTCAAAAAATTTTGCTCAACTTTAAGAATTTTTTTAATTTTTTTAGTAATAATTAGAACAAATTTGACTTTTTTATTCGAAAATAGAATCTTTTATCTTTCATTTAAATCAAAAATCATTCCTTAATATTCATAAATAAAGTCTGTACGATTTTTTAAAATTGATCGAAATTTTTCTAAAAAGTTGGGTTAAACTGTCAAAAAATTTTGCTCAACTTTAAGAATTTTTTTAATTTTTTTGGTAATAATTAGAACAAATTTGACTTTTTTATTCGAAAATAGAATCTTTTATCTTTCATTTAAATCAAAAATCATTCCTTAATATTCATAAATAAAGTCTGTACGATTTTTTAAAATTGATCGAAATTTTTCTAAGAAGTTGGGTTAAACTGTCAAAAAATTTTGCTCAATTTTAAGAATTTTTTAAATTTTTTGGGTAATAATTAGAACAAATTTGACTTTTTTATTCGAAAATAGAATCTTTTATCTTTCATTTAAATCAAAAATCATTCCTTAATATTCATAAATAAAGTCTGTACGATTTTTTAAAATTGATCGAAATTTTTCTAAAAAGTTGGGTTAAACTGTCAAAAAATTTTGTTCAACTTTAAGAATTTTTTTAATTTTTTTGGTAATAATTAAAACAAATTTGACTTTTTTATTCGAAAATAGAATCTTTTATCTTTCATTTAAATCAAAAATCATTCCTTAATATTCATAAATAAAGTCTGTACGATTTTTTAAAATTGACCGAAATTTTTCTAAAAAGTTGGGTTAAACTGTCAAAAAATTTTGCTCAACTTTAAGAATTTTTTTAATTTTTTGGGTAATAATTAAAACAAATTTGACTTTTTTAGTTCAAAATAGAATCTTTTATGTTTAATTTAGTGAAAAAATCATGTCTTAATTCCTATAAATAAAGTCTGTACGATTTTTTAAAGTTGATCGAAATTTTTGGAAAAAGTTAGTGAAGTGTCAAATTGACGTTTGATGAACAGGACCGTACTTAGGTTTTGAAAAAATTTCTTTTTTAACATTTTTTGCGTTATAATTATTTTCTTATCGATTAATAAAAAAAATATTTAAAATCTTAAAAAAAAAAATATTTAAAATTATTAAAATTTTTAAAAAATCCTTAAAATTTTTCAATAAATTAGTTAAAATCGTCTAAGTTCTTGAAAAATTCTTCAAAATTGTTAGAATTTTTGAAGTATTTTTAAAAAATCATCTAAAATCGATTAAAAATTATTTAAAATTGTGTAATTTTTTTAAAAATCATTTAAAATCTTTTGTAGAACGTTTAAAATGATTAACATTTTTGAAAATTCGTCTAAAATTGTTTAGATTTTTTAATTATTTTTAAAAATTTATCTAAAATCTTTTAAAAAATGCTTAAAATTATTAAAATTTCTAACAATTTCTAAAAATTTCTAAAAAATTATTAAAAATCTTCAATAAATTACCTAAAATTATCTAAATTTTTTAAAAAATCTTCAAAATTATTAAAATTTTTTTTAATATTTTTATAAAATTGTCTAAAATTGCTTAAAAATTAAATAAATTTTAGATGAATACATTTAAAAAATGGTAAAAAAAATTCAAAATTTGAAATAAAATTTGAAAGGCAATTTGAAAAGAAATTTGAAAAAAAAAATTTGGAAGAAAATTTGGAAGAAAATTTAAAAGAAAATTTGAAACAAAACTTGAAAGTAAATTTGAAAGGCAATTTGGAAGAAAATTTAAAAGAAAATTTGAAACAAAACTTGAAAGTAAATTTGAAAGTAAATTTGAAAGGAAATTTTAAAGTAAATTTGAAAACCAATTTGAAAGATAATTTGAAAGGTAATTTGAAAGCCAAAGGTTTTTAATAAAGATCGACTAAAAAGACGGAAATGTAATGAATACCATTAACGTTTTCTTGTGTTAGCTATAAGTTGGTGGTCGAGTTATGAAAACAAATTTAACTTCCGAATTAAGTTTACCTTGTGCCACAGGTATTGCCACTTGACGAACTTAAAACTCCTCTAGTTATACGAAATGAAATTCCCAACGAGAATTTAGTAGTTATAACTTTTGCATAATACCTTCTTTAATAAATAGAAGTAGTGAATTTTAAAAAATTCATATCTCAAAAACTAATTGTTTTTAAGGTTTAATATTTTATGACGATTTAAATTAAAAATCATAGTTTTAACTAAAAAAACCTGTTTCATTCTAAGTGTTGCCAAAAAATTAAAAAAAAATTTCAAAGTTGGTAAAAATTTGTTTAGGTTAGAAAATCAATAATTTTTTTTTTTAATTCGTGAAAAATTGAATTTTAAAGATTTCGATCTAATTTTTTTTCTAAATGAAACTTAAAACATTCTAGTTTTAATCTAAAAAGACCATTTTATTCTAAATTTTGTCAAAAAAATTAAAAAAATTTTTAAAGTTGGTAAAAAATTTTTTAGGTTAGAAAATCAATATTTTTTTAAAAATTCGTCAAAAATTGAATTTTAAAGATTTCGATCTAATTTTTTTTCTAAATGAAACTAAAAACATTCTAGTTTTAATTTAAAAAGATCGTTTTATTCTAAATTTTACCAAAAAAATTAAAAAAATTTTCAAAGTTGGTGAAAAATTCTTGACAGTTAACTAACATAAAAAAAATTTAATCAACTTTAAAAAATCGCCCAGACTTTATTTATTAAGATAGAGATTTGATTTTTGATTTAAATGAAAGATAAAAGATTGTATTTTTAATTAAAAAAGACCGTTTTATTCTAAATTTTACCAAAAAAATTGGAAAAATTTTCAAAGTTGGTAAAAAATTTTTTAGGTTAGAAAATCAATAATTTTTTAAAAATTCGTAAAAAATTGAATTTTAAAGATTTTGATCTAATTTTTTTTCTAAATGAAACTAAAGACATTCTAGTTTTAATTTAAACAGATCGTTTTATTCTAAATTTTACCAAAAAAATTAAAAAGATTTTCAAAGTTGGTGAAAAATTTTTGACAGTTAACTAACATAAAAAAAAATTAATCAACTTTAAAAAATCACCCAGTTTTTATTTATGAACATAGAGACTTGATTTTTGATTTAAATGAAAGATAAAAGATTGTGTTTTTAATTAAAAAAGACCGTTTTATTCTAAATTTTACCAAAAAAATTAGAAAAATTTTCAAAGTTGATAAAAAATCTTTTAGGTTAGAAAATCAATAATTTTTTAAAAATTCGTAAAAAATTGAATTTTAAAGATTTTGATCTAATTTTTTTTCTAAATTAAACTAAAAACATTCTAGTTTTAATTTAAAAAGATCGTTTTATTCTAAATTTTACCAAAAAAATTAAAAAAATTTTCAAAGTTGGTGAAAAATTCTTGACAGTTAACTAACTTAAAAAAAATTTAATCAACTTTAAAAAATCGCCCAGTTTTTATTTATGAACATAGAGACTTGATTTTTGATTCAAATGAAAGATAAAAGATTGTATTTTTAATTAAAGAAGACCGTTTTATTCTAAATTTTACCAAAAAAATTGGAAAAATTTTCAAAGTTGGTAAAAAAATTTTTTTAGGTTAAAAAATCAATAACTTTTTATAAAAATTCGTAAAAAATTGAATTTTAAAGATTTTGATCTAATTTTTTTTCTAAATTAAACTAAAAACATTCTAGTTTTAATCTAAAAAGACCATTTTATTCTAAATTTTGTCAAAAAAATTAAAAAAATTTTCAAAGTTGGTAAAAAATTCTTGACACTTCTTAAGAAAATTACAACTTTAAAAAATTCATTAAAAATTCATTTTTAAATATTTTGATTTGATTCTCTTTCTAAATGAAACTTAAAACATTCTAGTTTTAATTTAAAAAGACCGTTTTTTTCTAAATCCTATCAAAAAAATTTAAAAAATTTTGAGTTGGTAAAAAAAATTTTTTAGGTTAAAATTTTTTATTTTTAAAAAATCAATCATTTAAAAAAATATTCATCAAAAATTGATTTTTAAAGATTTTGATTCGATTTTTTTTCTAAATGAAACTTAAAACATTCTAATTTTAACTAAAAAAGACCGTTTTATTCCAAGTGTTGTAAAAAAAATTAAATAAATTTTCAAAGTTGATAAAAAATTTTGACACTTCTAACTTAACTTTAGAAAATCAATCAACTTTAAAAATTCATCAAAAATTGATTTTTAAAGATTTTGATTAGATTTTTTTTCTAAATGAAACTTAAAACATTCTAATTTTAATTAAAAAAGACCGTTTTATTCCAAGTGTTGTCAAAAAAATTAAATAAATTTTCAAAGTTGGTAAAAATTTTTAACATTTCTAACCTAACATTAGAAAATTGATCAACTTTAAAAATTCACCAAAAATTCATTTTTAAAGATTTTGATTAGATTTTTTTTCTAAATGAAACTTAAAACATTCTAATTTTAATTAAAAAGACCGTTTCATTGCAACTGTTGTCAAAAAAATTAAAAAAATTTTCAAAGTTGATAAAAAATTTTGACACTTCTAACCTAACTTTAGAAAATCAATCAATTTTAAAAATTCATCAAAAATTCATTTTTAAACATTTTGATTAGATTTTTTTTCTATATGAAACTTAAAATATTCTAATTTTAATTAAAAAAGATCGTTTTATTCTAAATGTTGTTAAAAAAATTAAAAAAATTCGCAAAGTTGACTAAAATTTTTTATAACCTAAACAAAGATGAAAAAAATGGAAAATTATTTAAGAATTAAAGTTAATGTAACTTAATTTAGATTAAAATTGTTAAAAAATGACTTAACTTAGTCTGAAATTGTGATATTTCACTTAAAATTTTTTTAAATCGCAGATTTTTTTCCAAAATTTCACGAAATTTGGTGCAAAATTGTGAAATTTTATTTAATTTCATTAATTTTTTTTCGAATTTCATTAAAAAATAATTTAATTTAGCTTGAAATTGTGAAATTTCGACCAAAATTTTCAAAATTCATCCAATTTTGTTTGAAATTTCACGAAATTCCGTCTAGAATTTTCGAATTTCATTGAAAAATAACTTTATTTGTCTTAAAATTGTGAAATTTCATCTAAAATCGTTTAATTTCTTCTGAAATTTTCTAAAGTTATCGAATTTTATTTAAAATTTCACGAAATTTCAACAAATTTTTTTCGAATTTCATTAAAATAAAACTCAATTTTAGAAATTGTGAAATCTAAACCAAAATTTTCAAAAGTCGTCAAATTTCATCTAAAATTTCGCGAAATTTCGCTTAAATTTGTTAAGTTTCATTGAAAAATAACTTAATTTAGCTAAAAATTGTGAAATTTTATCTCAAATTTTTTAAAATTTTCGAATTTTGTTTAAAATTTCATGAAACTTCATTTAAAATTGTCGAATTTCATTTAAAAATTAACTTTATTTATCTTAAAATTGTACAATTTCATCTAAATTTTTTTAAAGTCCGATTTTTTTTCCAAATTTTCACGAAATTTGGTGTAAAATTATCTAAAATTGTTGAATTTCGTTTAATTTCATTTAAACTTTTTCGAATTTCATTGAAAGATAAGTTAATTTAGCTTGAAATTGTAACATTTCGATCAAAATTTTCAAAATTCGTCCAATTTCGTTTAAAATTTCACTAAATTTCGTTTAAACTCGTCGAATTTCATTGAAAGATAACTTTATTTAGATTAAAATTGTGAAATTACATTTAAAATTTCTTAAAATCGTCAAATTTCTTCTAAAATTTCGCCTAATTTTGTATAAAATTGCTTAAAATGATTGAATTTCGTCTAATTTCATCTAAAATTTCCTTAATTTATCGAATCTCATTTGAAATTTCAACAAATTTCGATAAAAGTACTCAAATTTCATTGAAAAATAACTTTATTTAGATTAAAATTGTAAAATTTTATCTAAAATTTGCTAAAATCGTCAAATTTGGTGATGAAAATTTTGACCAATTTTAAAAAATCGTAGAGACTTTTTTTTTTTAATTTTGATTTGATTTTTTTTTTCTAAATGAAACTTAAAACTTTCTAGTTTTAATTAAAAAAGATCGTTTTATTTTAAATTTTATCAAAAAAATTTAAAAAAATTTCAAAGTTGGTAAAAATTTTTTTAGGTTAGAAAATTAATCATTTTTTTAAAAATTCATCAAAAATTGATTTTTAAGGATTTTGATTTGATTTTTTCTCTAAATGAAACTTAAAACATTCTAGTTTTAATTAAAAAAGACCGCTTTATTCCAAATGTTGTCAGAAAAATTAAAAAAATTTTCAAAGTTGGTGAACATTTTTGACACTTTTTAATTTAAGAAAATCCAACTTTAAAAATTCATCAAAAATTCATTTTTAACCATTTTGATTTGATTTTTTTTCTAAATGAAATTTAAAACATTCTAATTTTGATTAAAAAATACCGTTTTATTCCAAGTGTTGTCAAAAAAATTAAAGAAATTTTTAAAGTTGATAAAAATTTTTAACATTTCTAACCTAACTTTAGAAAATCGATCGATTTTAAAAATTCATCAAAAATTCATTATTAAAGATTTTGATTTGATTTTTTTTCTAAATGAAACTTAAGACATTCTAATTTTAACTAAAAAAGACCGTTTTATACCAAGTGTTGTCAAGAAAATTAAAAAAATTTTCAAAGTTGGTAAAAATTTTTAACATTTCTAACCTAACTTTAGAAAATCGATCAGTTTTAAAAATTCATCAAAAATTCATTTTTAAAAATTTTGATTAGATTTTTTTTCTAAATGAAACATAAAACATTCTAATTTTAATTAAAAAAGACCATTTTATTCCAAGTGATGTCAAAAAAATTAAAAAAAAATTTTAAAGTTGGTAAATCATTTTTGATACTTCTAACCGAACTTTAGAAAATCAATCAATTTTAAAAATTCATCAAAAAATTATTTTTAAAGATTTTGATTTGATTTTTTTTCTAAATGAAACCTCACACATTCTAATTTCAACTAAAAAAGGACGTTTTATTCTAAGTGTTGTCAAAAAAATTAAAAAAATTCCCAAAGATAACTAAAATTTCTAACATAATTTAACTGTCAAATTTGATATTTCTTTAAAAAATCCTACTGATTTTATTTGTGAAAATAAAGAAAAGATTTTTTAGGAAATGGTAGATTAAAATGTATAATTTTCGATAAAATAATCGCTTTGGTTCTAATTTCCATCAAAAAAATTAAAAAAATTACCAAAGTTAAAATTTCTAACCTTAACTGTCAAATTTGATATTTTTTTAAAAAATCGTACTGATCTTATTTGTGAAAATAAAGAAAAGATTTTTTTAAAAATGATAGTTTAAAATCTACAATTTTCGATAAAATAATCGCTTTGGTTCTAATTTCCACCAAAAAATTTAAAAAAATTTTCGAAGTTGATAAAAAATATTGACACTTCTAACCTAACTTTAGAAAATCGATCAACTTTAAAAATTCATCAAAAATTCATTTTTAAAGATTTTGATTTGATTTTTTTTCTAAATGAAACTTAAAACATTCGAATCTTAATTAAAAATGACCGTTTTATTCCAAGTGTTGTCAAAAAAATTAAAAAAATTTTCAAAGTTGGTAAAAACTTTTAACATTTCTAACCTAACTTTAGAAAATCAATCAATTTTAAAATTTCCAAAAAAATTCATTTTTAAACATTATGATTTGATTTCTTTTTCTAAATGAAACTTAAAACGTTCTAATTTTAATTAAAAAAGACCGATTTATTCCAAGTGTTGTCAAAAAAATTAAAAAAAAATTTAAATTTGGCAAAAATTTGTTTAGGTTAGAAAATGAATCATTTTTTAAAAAATTCATCAAAAATTGATTTTTAAGGATTTTGATTTGATTTTTTATCTAAATGAAACTTAGAACATTCTAATTTTATACTAAAAAGATTGTTTTATTCTAAATGTTGTCAAGAAAATTAAAAAAATTTTCAAAGTTGGTAAAAATTTTTGACAAACTTAAGAGAAAACTTTAAAAATTCATCAAAAATTCATTTTTAAACATTTTGATTTGATTTTTTTTCTAAATGAAACTTAAAACATTGTAGTTTTAATTGAAAAGGACGGTTTTATTCTAAATCTTGTTAAAAAAAATAAAATAAATTTTAAAGACATCGAAGTTCTTTGACCGAATTTAACCTAAAATTTAATTTTTACCATTTTTAAAAAATCATTTTTATGAACTAAGAAATGATTCTTACATCAAATTAAAACTAAAACATTCTATTTTCATCTAAAAAAGGCAAATTTGTTTTCAGACTTACCAAAAATATTAAAAGAAAAATTTTCTAAAGTGTTACATCTTAATTCAAAAAATGTCAAAATTGATCAACTTTAAAATATCGCTGAGACTTTATTTGTAAGAATTGAAACGAGGTTTTTTGGAAAATGATAGACAAAAGTGTCTTATTTTATGTAATCTATAAAAAAAAAACTAAAAAATTTTCAAAGTTGGTAAAAATTTTTAACATTTCTAACCTAACTTTAAAAAATCAATTAATTTTAAAAATTCATCAAAAATTCATTTTTAAACATTTTGATTTGATTTTTTTTCTAAATGAAACTTAAAACATTCTAATTTTATATAAAAAAGATTATATTATTCTAAATGTTGTCAAAAAAATTAAAAAAATTTTCAAAGTTGTTAAAAATTTTTGACATTTTTTAACTTAAGACAAAACTTTAAAAATTCATCAAAAATTTATTTTTAACCATTTTGATTAGATTTTTTTTCTAAGTGAAAGTTAAAACATTCTAATTTTAATTAAAAAATACCTGCTTATATACAGAGTAAACATAGAAATTCAATTGGGCGGCAAGTATCATACTTTTGTGTTTGCGTGTCCCAAATAGAATCGTTTTCGGGCAAGCATAGGTATAACGTTAAGTAAAATATTGCCTTGGGGTCGTTGTAAGTGGGTCAAGTTGTCCCTCTGTGACTTCCTGACTTCCTCGTACATTTTTATGTACCATCTGGCGCGCTGGAGATATCCACGTGGCTTCAAAGAGCCCGAATTTACATAGAAATTTAGTATGATTCCGAGTACACTCCTTATTTTATTATTTACACTCTGTGACAACGTAGAATTTGACTCGAAGTCGTTGAAAGGTTTTCTTAGCTTGTTTAAATTGTAAATTGACTTTTCGTTTCTAAAATTCTTAAAGTTGACTAAAATTTTTCCTAACCTTAAAAATTTTGAACAAATTTAAAAAATCGTGGAGACTTTATTTTTTTAAATTAAGAAATGGAATTTGTAAGAATTGAAAGCTAAAATATTCTATTTTGTAATAAAAAAGCCAATTTTGTTCTAAATATTACCCAAAAAATTAAAAAAATTTTAAAGGTGACTAACAATTTTTTAACCTCACTTTTAAAAATTATCAAATTTAAAAAAATCGTGGAGACTTTATTTTTTTTTAATTAAGAAATGAAATTTGTAGGAATTGAAAGCTAAAATATTCTATTTTGTAATAAAAAAGTCAATTTTCATCTAAATATTACCCAAAAAATTAAAAAAATTTTTAAGGTGACTAAAAATTTTTTAACCTCACTTTTAAAAATTATCAAATTTAAAAAAATCGTGGAGACTTTATTTTTTTCAATTAAGAAATGAAATTTTTACTAATTGAAAGTTAAAATATTCTATTTTGTAATAAAAAAGTCAATTTTCCTCTAAATATTACCCAAAAAATAAAAAAAATTTTTAAGTTGACTAAAAATTTTTTAACCTCACTTTTAAAAATTATCAAATTTAAAAAAATCGTGGAGACTTTATTTTTTTCAATTAAGAAATGAAAGTTGTATTGATTGAAAGCTAAAATATTCTATTTTGTAATAAATAAGTCAATTTTCCTCTAAATATTACCCAAAAAATAAAAAAAATTTTTAAGTTGACTAAAAATTTTTTAACCTCACTTTTAAAAATTATCAAATTTAAAAAAATCGTGGAGACTTTATTTTTTTAAATTAAGAAATGAAATTTGTATTAATTGAAAGTTAAAATATTCTATTTTGTAATAAAAAAGTCAATTTTGTTCTAAATATTACCCAAAAAATTAAAAAAATTTTAAAGATGACTAACAATTTTTTAACCTCACTTTTAAAAATTATCAAATTTAAAAAAATCGTGGAGACTTTATTTTTTTTAATTAAGAAATGAAATTTGTAGGAATTGAAAGCTAAAATATTCTATTTTGTAATAAAAAAGTCAATTTTGTTCTAAATATTACCCAAAAAATTAAAAAAATTCTTAAAGGTGACTAAAATTTTTTTAACCTAACTTTTAAAAATTGTCAAATTTAAAAAAATCGTGGAGACTTTATTTTTTTAAATTAAGAAATGGAATTTGTTTTAAATGAAAGCTAAAATATTCTATTTTATAATAAAAAAGTCTGTTTTCCTCTAATTATTACCCAAAAAATTAAAAAAATTCTTAAAGATAACTAAGATTTTTTAACCTAACTTTTAAAAATTATCAAATTTAAAAAAATCGTGGGGACTTTATTTTTTTTAATTAAGAAATGAAATTTGTATTAATTGAAAGCTAAAATATTCTATTTTGTAATAAAAAAGTCAATTTTTTCCTAATTATTACCCAAAAAAATTAAAAAAATCTTAAAAGTGACTAAAATTTTTTTAACCTAACTTTTAAAAATTATCAAATTTAAAAAAATCGTGGAGACTTTATTTTTTTAAATTAAGAAATGAAATTTATATTAATTGAAAGCTAAAATATTCTATTTTGTAATAAAAAAGTCAATTTTGTTCTAAATATTACCCAAAAAATTAAAAAAATTCTTAAAGGTGATTAAAATTTTTTTAACCTAACTTTTAAAAATTATCAAATTTAAAAAAATCGTGGAGACTTTATTTTTTTTAATTAAGAAATGAAATTTGTATTAATTGAAAGCTAAAATATTCTATTTTGTAATAAAAAAGTCAATTTTCTTGTAAATATTACCCAAAAAATTAAAAAAATTCTTAAAGGTGACTAAAATTTTTAACAAGTATTTTACTCAACAATCAAAACCATTTCGAATTCAACTAACTAACTAACTAGTTCGTATCCTATTTCTGTTTGTCCACATCAACCCTCAGGTTACCCCAAATATTGTTTCTAACTCTGAACCCCTTCCATTCAGTTCAAGTTTATACTCGATATGGCAAATCGCTTCTAAGTACAGAGAATTTGCTCGTATATTACGCGCTGTTACGAGCTCGTATTTCAATTTTCCAGGAAGTACAGATTAAAGATCGCGTGAATTGAAATTGCGTTGTATATCACTCAATAAAAAGAAAGAAAAAGAAGGAAAAAGAACCCGACAGTAACGCGTATTTGTAATTTATTTAAGGTATATCGTAAACGATATACCTACGTATTTAACAATAGATGTATACTACCTTCGGCTTACGTGGGCTTAGTTCTCAAACCCCTAAGGATAATAAAATTTGGAATTATATTGCGTAAAGGTCGCTACGTTCGTCTAGGGACTCGTAAAACTGTAGGTCAATACAATTTTTTGGTGAAAAGTGTAAGATAAACTTCCAATGAATAAAAGAAAAGTTAGGTTAAAAAAACTTTATCAAGTTTAAGAATTTTTTTAATTTTTTTGACAAAATTTAGGATAAAGCGGTCTTTTTAAATAAAAATTAGAATGCTTTAAGTATCATTTAGAAAAAAAAAATCAAATCAAAATCTTTAAAAATGAATTTTTAATGAATTTCTAAAGTTGATTTTCTTAAGTTAAAAAGTATCAAATATGTTTACCAACTTTGAAAATTCCTTTAATTTTTTTGACAATACTTAGAATAAAACGGTTTTTTAGATCAAAACTAGAATGTTTTAAATATCATTTAGAGAAAAAATCAAATCAAAATGTTTAAAAATGAATTTTTGATGAATTTTTAAAATTGATCGATTTTCTAAAATTAGGTTAAAAAGTGTCAAAAATTTTTAACCAACTTTGAAAATTTTTTTTAATATTTTTGAAAAAAATTAGAATAAAACGGTCTTTTTAAATCAAAACTAGAATGTTTTAAGTTTCATTTAGAAAAAAAATTAGATCAAAGTCTTTAAAATTCAATTTTTCACGAATTTTTAAAAAATTATTGATTTTCTAACCTTAAAAATTTTTTTCCAACTTTAGAAATTTTTTTAATTTTTTTGACAAAATTTAGAATAAAACGGTCTTTTTAAATCAAAACTAGAATGTTTTAAGTTGCATTTAGAGAAAAAATCAAATCAAAATCTTTAAAAATGAATTTTTGATGAATTTTTAAAGTTGTAATTTTCTTAAGTTAGTGTCAAAAATGTTTAACCATCTTTGAAAATTTCTTTAATTTTTTTGATAACATTTACAATAAAACAGTTCATTAAAATCAAAACTAGAATGTTTTAAGTTTCATTTAGAAAAAAAATTAGGTCAAAATCTTTAAAATTCAATTTTTCACAAATTTTTAAAAAATTATTGATTTTCTAACTTAAAAAAACTTTTACCAACTTTAAAAATTTTTTGAATTTTTTTGACAAAATTTACAATAAAACGATCTTTTTAAATTAGAACTAGAATGTTTTAGGTTTCATTTAGAAAAAAAATCAAATCAAAATGGTTGAAAATGAACTTTTGATGAATTTTTAAAGTTTTCTCTTAAATTAAAAAAGGTCAAAAATGTTTACCAACTTTGAAAATTTTTTTAAATTTTTTTGACAACACTTGGAGTAAAACGGCCTTTTTAAATCAAAACTAGAATGTTTTAGGTTTCATTTAGAAAAAAAAATTAGATCAAAATCTTTAAAAATGAATTTTTGATGAATTTAAGTTAATTTCTTAAGCTGAAAAAATGTCAAAAATTTTTTCCACCTTTGAAAATTTTTTTAATTTTTTTGACAACTCTTGGAATAAATCAGACTTTTTAAATCAAAACTAGAATGTTTTATGTTTCATTTAGAAAAAAAATTAGATTAAAATCTTTAAAATTCAATTTTTCACGAATTTTTAAAAAATTATTGATTTTTTAACCTAAAAAATTTTTTACCAACTTTAAAATTTTTTTAAATTTTTTTGACAACATTTCGAATAAAATGGTCTTTTTAGATTAAAACTAGAATGTTTTAAGTTGCATTTAGAAAAAAGATCAAATCAAAATCTTTAAAAATGAATTTTTGATGAATTTTTAAAATTGATCGATTTTCTAAAATTAGGTTAAAAAGTGTCAAAAATTTTTAACCAACTTTGAAATTTTTTTAAATTTTTTTAACTAAATTTTGAACAAAACGGTCTTTTTAAATCAAAACTAGAATGTTTTAAGTTTCATTTAGAAAAAAAATTAGATCAAAATCTTTAAAATTCAATTTTTCACGAATTTTTAAAAAATTATTGATTTTCTAACCTAGAAAATTTTTTACCAACTTTAGAAATTTTTTTAATTTTTTTGAGAAAATTTAGAATAAAACGGTCTTTTTAAATTAAAACTAGAATATTTTAAGTTGCATTTAGAAAAAAAATCAAATCAAAATTTTTAAAAATGAATTTTCAATGAATTTTTAAAATTGATCGATCTTCTAGAATTAGGTTAAAAGTATCAAAAATTTTTGTCAACTTTAAAAATTTTTTTAACTTTTTTGAAAAAATTTAGAACAAAACGGTCTTTTTAAACCAAAACTAGAATGTTTTAGGTTTCATAAAAAAAAGATCAAATCAAAATCTTTAAAATTCAATTTTTCACGAATTTTTAAAAAATTATTGATTTTCTAACCTAAAAAATTTTTTACCAACTTTAGAAATTTTTTTAATTTTTTTGACAAAATTTAGAACAAAACGGTCTAAACAAAACGGTTTTGATTAAACTTTTTAAATCAAAACTAGAATGTTTTAAGTTGCATTTAGAAAAAAAATCAAATCAAAATCTTTAAAAATGAATTTTTGATGAATTTTTAAAATTGATCGATTTTCTAAAATTAGGTTAAAAGTATCAAAAATTTTTGTCAACTTTGAAATTTTTTTTAATTTTTTTGACATTTAGAATAAAACTGTTTATTAACATCAAAACTAGAATGTTTTAACTTTCATTTAGAAAAAAAAATTAGATCAAAATCTTTAAAATTCAATTTTTCACGAATTTTTAAAAAAATAATTAATTTTCTAACCTAAAAAATTTTTTATCAACTTAGAAATTTTTTTAAATTTTTTTGACAACATTTAGAATAAAACTGTTTATTAAAATTAAAACTAGAATGTTTTAAGTTTGATTTAGAAAGAAAATTAGACCAAAAACTTTAAAATTCAATTTTTCACGAATTTTTAAAAAATTATTGATTTTCTAACCTAAAAAATTTTTTACAACTTTGAAATTTTTTTAAATTTTTTTGACAAAATTGAGAATAAAACGGTCTTTTATAATTAAAACTAGAATGTTTTAAGTTTCATTTAGGAAAAAAATTAGATCAAGATCTTTAAAATTCAATTTTTCAGGAATTCTTAAAAAATTATTGATTTTCTAACCTAAAAAATTTTTTACCAACTTTAGAAATTTTTTTAATTTTTTTGACAAAATTTAGAATAAAACGGTCTTTTTAAATTAAAACTAGAATGTTTTAAGTTTCATTTAGAAAAAAAAATCAAATCAAAATGTTTAAAAATGAATTTTTAATGAATTTTTAAAATTGATCGATTTTCTAAAATTAGGTTAAAAGTGTCGAAAATTTTTGTCAACTTTGAAAATTTTTTTATTTTTTTTGACACAATTTAGAATAAAACGGTCATTTTAAATCAAAACTAGAATGTTTTGAGTTTCATTTAGAAAAAAAATTAGATCAAAATCTTTAAAATTCAATTTTTCACGAATTTTTAAAAAATTGTTGATTTTCTAACCTAAAAAATTTCTTAAAAACTTTGAAATTTTTTTTAATTTTTTTGACAAAATTTAGAATAAAACGGTGTTTTTAAATCAAAACTATAATGTTTTAAGTTTCATTTAGAAAAAAAATCAAATCAAAATCTTTAAAAATGAATTTTCAATAAATTTTTAAAATTGATCGATTTTCTTAAGTAAGGTTGAAAGTATACATCGTAGAGTTAGTTAAGGTATGAGTAATGTAAGGAACCAATAATAAATGCTGTCGATAGAGGTGTTAGAGTTGGATTTTGTTACCAAACACCCAAAGAAGGAATAAACCCTTTACATGGCGATCCTGCCAACTCGAAGTCATATATTAGAAAATTGAATATTGAAGACTGCTGAAAACAGCGCCCAAGGAAGACAAAAGGTACAAAATAGCAACCAAAGAAACGGAAAAAATATCAATGTCCAAAGAAAAAAAAGTAACCAAGAGGACAATAGCAACAGAAAAGGTTAAAACGAAGCAATGGGGTACAATCAATCAAAGCAGGAGAAAAAAAAATTGGAAGAAATAGTGGTGGTACTACAAGCGAAGTATATGGAATAACATTTACGATGTTAGAAGGATGTGTTGTGTTATTGGCTATCATCGTCATGGGTATGCTTGGTTACTTCATATAAAACCGTTGCCAGAAATCCATGGATTGAAGGACGCAACGTCGAATCGAAAGGAGTCGCGAAATGTTGTTAGCAGTCCGAATTATAAATTATACGAACAGGGACTAATTATAAGTGTAACTTTGGGCGAAGTATTACTCCTGCGATAAACACACCTTCAGAAATTTCAGACTGCAAAATTACCTGATCGTGAGGCTCATCTACCCAAAATTGCATTCATCTACCCAACCCAACCCCAACCCAAAATTTCCCTACTATTAAAATTAAAATTTGGGTGAGAAAATCTACGACGCGATTTGCTTTATCCGCGTTTATTCATATAAAATACATTTGAAGAGAGTGGCTTATTTCTTTCCTCATCTAAAGCTACATTAATAGTCTCTGTTAGTGAACCGCAATTTCTAGCTTTCACAATTGTTCGAATGTCATGATTCTTAATTCCGTTTGAAAATGCATGAATCGCATTTTTTTTTTCATTTACAGGGGTAAGCAGGTTATCAAATTGGGGCCATTATTAGCTTCTGGGCTAAAGTGAGTTCGCCTAAAAGCTGCTCAATTTCTGTTCCAAACTCGTCAATTGATCCTTCGCGTTGCTTACAGTGAGGCAAAAGATTTGAAAACGTTGTTTCCAATTTTTTAAAAATAAAATTGTCCCTAATGTTTTATACAAGATTTTCTAAAAGTGTCAAAAATTTTTTACTAACTTTGGAAATTTTTTTTAATTTTTTTGGAAACATGTCCAATAAAACAGTCTTTTTTAGTTAAAACTAGAATGTTTTAAATTTAATTTAGAAAAAGAATCAAATCAAAATCTTTAAAAATAAACTCTGTACGATTTTTTACAATTTAATCGACTTTTTAAAAAGTGAGGTTAAACTGTTAATTTTTTTTACAAATTTTGATAATTTTTTTAATTTTTTTGATAAAAATTAGGAAAAATTTGACTTTTTTAATAAAAAATAGAATCTTTTATCTTTCATTTAAAACAAAAACCATTTCTTTATCTTTAAAAATAATTTCTGGGCGATTTTTTAAAATTTGATCGATTTCTTAAAAAGTGAGGTTAAACTGTTAAAATTTTTTAACAAAGTTTGAAAATTTTTTTAAATTTTTTGGTAAAAATTAGGAAAACTTGACTTTTTTAATAAAAAATAGAATATTTTATCTTTCATTTAAAACAAAAACCATTTCTTTATCTTTAAAAATAATTTCTGGGCGATTTTTTAAAATGTAATCGATTTTTTAAAAAGTGACGTTAAACTATTACAATTTTTTTACAAAGTTTGAAAATTTTATTAAATTTTTTGGTAAAAATTTAGGTAAATTCGACTTCTTTAATAAAAAATAGAATATTTTATCTTTCATTTAAAACAAAAACCATTTCTTTATCTTTAAAAATAATTTCTGGGCGATTTTTTAAAATTTGATCGATTTCTTAAAAAGTGAGGTTAAACTGTTAAAATTTTTTTACAAAGTTTGAAGATTTTATTAAATTTTTTGGTAAAAATTTAGGAAAATTTGACTTTTTTAATAAAAAATAGAATCTTTTATCTTTCATTTAAAACAGAAATCATTTCTTTATCTTTAAAAATAATTTCTGGGCGATTTTTTAAAATTTAATCGACTTTTTAAAAAGTGAGGTTAAACTATTAAAATTTTTTTACAAACTTTGATAATTTTTTTAAATTTTTTGGTAAAAATTAGGAAAAATTTGACTTTTTTAATAAAAAATAGAATGTTTTATCTTTCATTTGAAAAAAAATCATTTCTTATCTTTAAAAATAAACTCTGGACGATTTCCTTGAAATTAATCGATTTTCTAAAAAGTGAGGTTAAACTGTCAAAATTTTTTTACAAACTTTGATAATTTTTTTAAATTTTTTCGTATAAATTCGGAAAAAATTTGACTTTTTTAGTAAAAAATACAATCTTTTATGGTTCATTTAAAACAAAAACCATTCCTTTATCTTTAAAAATAAACCCTGGACGATTTTTTTAAATTTAATCGAATTTTAAAAAATTAGGTTATACAGTCAAAAAATTTTAACCAACTTTGAAAATTTTTTAAATTTTTTTGACAACATTTGGAATAAAACTGTTCATTAAGATTAAAACTAGAATGTTTTAAGTTTCATTTAGAAAAAAAATTTAATCAAAATCTTTAAAAATTAATTTTTGGTGAATTTTTAAAATTGATTTTTGTTTTTAAAGTTAGGTTAAAAGTGTCAAAAATGTTTACCAACATTGAAAATTTTTTTAATTGTTTTGACAACATTTTGAATAAAACTGTTTATTAAAATCAAAACTAGAATGTTTTAAGTTTCATTTAGAAAAAAAATAGATCAAAATCTTTAAAATTCAATTTTTCACGAATTTTTAAAAAATTATTGATTTTCTAACCTAAAAATTTTTTTATCAACTTTGAAAATTTTTTTAATTTTTTTGACAAAATTTAAAATAAAACGGTCTTTTTAAATTAAAACTAGAATGTTTTAAGTTTCAGTTAGAAAGAAAACCAAACCAAAATCTTTAAAAATGAATTTTTAATGAATTTTAAAAATTATTGATTTTCTAACCTAAAAAATTCTTTACCAACTTTGAAATTTTTTTAAATTTTTTTGACAACACTTGGAATAAAACGGTCTTTTTAAGTTAAAAGTAGAATGTTTTAGATTTCATTTAGAAAAAAGATCAAATCAGAATCTTTAAAATTCAATTTTTCACGAATTTTTAAAAAACTATTGATTTTCTAACTTAAAAAATTTTTTACCAACTTTGAAAATTTTTTTAATTTTTGTAATAAGATTTAGAATAAAACAGTCTTTTTTAATTAAAACTAGATTGTTCTAGGTTTCATTTAGTAAAAAAATCAAATCAAAATCTTTAAAAATTAATTTTTGATGAATTTTATAGTTAATTTCTTAAGTTAAAAAACTGTTAAAAATTTCTTCCAACTTTGAGATTTTTTTTAATTTTTTTGAGAACATTTGAAACAAAGTGATCTTTTTTAATTAAAATTAGAATATTTTGAGTTTCATTTAGAAAGAAAATTAGACCAAAATCTTTAAAATTCAATTTTTCACGAATTTTTAAAAAATTATTAATTTCCTAACCTAAAAAATTTTTTAAAAACTTTGAAATTTTTTGAAATTTTTTTGGCAAAATTTAGAATAAAACAGTCTTTTTAAATCAAAACTAGAATATTTTCAGTTTCATTTAGAAAAAGAATCAAATCAAAATCTTTAAAAGTGAATTTTTAACGAATTTTTAAAATTGATTGATTTTTTAAAATTATGTTAAAGTGTTAAAAATTTTTATCAACTTTGAAAATTTTTTAAATTTTTTTGACAAAATTTAGAATAAAATGATCTTTTTAAATTAAAACTAGAATATTTTAAGTTTCATTTAGAAAAAAATTAGATCAAAATCTTTAAAATTCAATTTTTCACGAATTTTTAAAGAATTATTGATTTTCTAACCTAAAAAATTTTTTTAAATTTTTTTAACAACATATAGAATAAAACGGTCTTTTTAAATCAAAACTAGAATATTTTAAGTTTCATTTAGAAAGAAAATCAAATCAAAATCTTTAAAAATGAATTTTTAATGAATTTTTAAAGTTGATCGATTTTCTAAAATTAGGTTAAAAGTGTCAAAAATTTTTAACCAACTTTGAAAATTTTTTTAATTTTTTTGACAACACTTGGAATAAAACGGTCTTTTACAATTAAAACTAGAATGTTTTAAGTTTCATTTAGAAAAAAATCAAATCAAAACCTTTAAAAATGAATGTTTAATAAATTTTTAAAATTGATCGATTTTCTATAATTAGATTAAAAGTGTTAAAAATTTTTGTCAACTTTGAAAATTTTTTTAATTTTTTTGACAAAATTTAGAATAAAACGATCTTTTTTAATTAAAACTAGAATGCTTTAGGTTTCATTTAGAAAAAAGATCAAAGCAAAATCTTTAAAAATGAATTTTTAATGAATTTTTAAAATTGATCGATCTTTTAAAATTAGGTTAAAAGTGTAAAAAATTTCTTACCAACTTTGAAATTTTTTAAAATTTTTTTGACAACATTTAGAATAAAACGGTCTTTTTAAGTCAAAACTAGAATATTTTAAGTTTCATTTAGAAAAAAAATTAGATCAAAATCTTTAAAATTCAATTTTTCACGAATTTTTAAAGAATTATTGATTTTCTAACCTAAAAAATTTCTTATCAACTTTAGAAATTTTTTAAATTTTTTTGACAAAATTTAGAATAAAACGGTCTTTTTAAATCAAAACTAGAATATTTTAAGTTTCATATAGAGAAAAAATCAAATCAAAATCTTTAAAAATGAATTTTTAATGAATTTTTAAAATTGATTGATTTTCTAAAATTAGGTTAAATGTATCAAAAATTTTTGTCAACTATGAAATTTTTTTTAATTTTTTTGAAAAAATTTAGAACAAAACGGTCTTTTTAAATTAAAACTAGAATATTTTAAGTTTCATTTAGAAAAAAAATTAGATCAAAATCTTTAAAATTCAATTTTTCACGAATTTTTAAAAAATTATTGATTTTCTAACCTAAAAAATTTTTTACCAAATTTGAAATTTTTTTTAATTTTTTTGACAACATTTAGCATAAAACTGTTTATTAAAATCAAAACTAGAATGTTTTAAGTTTCATTTAGAAAAAAATTAGATCAAAATTTTAAAAATTCAATTTTTCACGAATTCTTAAAAAAATATTGATTTTCTAACCTAAAAATTTTTTTACCAACTTTGAAATTTTTTTAAATTTTTTGACAAAATTTAGAATAAAACGGTCTTTTTAAATTAAAACTAGAATGTTTTAAGTTTCATTTAGAAAAAAAATCAAATCAAAATGGTTAAAAATGAATTTTTGGTGAATTTTTAAAGTTGAATTAAGTTAAAATTGTAAAAATTTTTTTACCAGCTTTGGATTTTTTTTTAAATTTTTTGGGTAATATAATTTACCATATTAAAAAATAAATTTATTCTTACTTATCACACTGTTGATGAAAACTACTCTCCGGTTGAATCATCGTCGAAAACATCAATAAAGGACTCCCTCCTAAACATGAAAGCATCCAAACGGAAAAGATGATCCCCAAAGCAAGTTTCTTAGACATCCTCGGTCTTAACGGCCAAATTATAGCGACGTATCTATCCAAACTTATAGCAACCAAAGTATACGAGCTAACAAAAACAGCCACAGCTTGGAAATACGAAACTATCACGCATAATAATGATCCAAATGGCCAATATTGCTTCAAATAAGCAACAGAAGTAAAAGGTCCACATAACATCGCTATTAATAAATCTCCAATGGCTAAATTCATGATAAAGTAGTTGGTTACAGTTCTCATTCTTGACGATGATATAATTATGTAACAAATCACACCATTTCCTAAAGCTGCTGTTGATGATATCAAAAAATAAATGATGTACATTATAGTTTGGAATAAAATCTCTTCTTGTTTGTCGCAATCTTCGGTTATATTCCAAGAAAAGTTTGTGTCATTCATTTTGGGATGTTTTTTCAACACTTTTCAAAATTTCAATCTTCAATTTGAAAAAACTGAATCTTCAATTTGAAAAATCCGAATCTTCAATTTGAAAAATCTGAAACAAACAAAACCTAATTTTAGTATAAAATATGGGTTGGGTTTGATAGATCTACTTTAAGTTTAGAAAAGCGTCAATCATTCGGACGAGTTTGAGAAATTGATTTTAACAACTGGCCTCTTCCCATGCAATAATAGTCATCCCGAAACCCGGTAATTTATGAGTTTCAGTTAATTCTGGGTTGTCATTCCGAACGGTGGACGTTCCTAGAAAGTTCTCAAATCGTCGCCTCGCAAATGGCTTTTCTCTCACCTCCTCCTTCGTTTCCGTTTAATGCAGTAATTAATATACTTCTGCCAACGTCGAGATCATTGGAATTAATTAATTAAAACTGTCTTCGCTTAAAATAGAAACTCCCCAACTATCATAGATTCCAAGAAACCCAAAATCTATTGATTATCCATATTAGATTAAAAAGTGTAAAAAATGTTTACCAACTTTGAAATTTTTTTTAATTTTTTTGACAACACTTGGAATAAAACGGTCTTTTTTAATTAAAATTAGAATGTTTTAGGTTTCATTTAGAAAAAAAATCAAATCAAAATCATTAAAAATGAATTTTTGATGAATTTTTAAAGTTTTGTCTTAAATTAAAAAGTGTCAAAATTTTTTATCAACCTTGAAAATTTTTTTAAATTTTTTGATGGAAATTAGAACCAAAGCGATTATTTTATCGAAAATTATAAATTTTAATCTATTATTTCCTAAAAAATTTTTTCTTTAATACCAAAAATAAGATCCGTACGATTTTTTAAAAAAATATCAAATTTGACAGTTAAGGTTAGAAATTTTATCTTTGGGAATTTTTTTAATTTTTTTGATGGAAGTCAGAACCAAAGCGATTATTTTATTAAAAATTATAGATTTTAAACTATTATTTTCTAAAAAATCTTTTCTTTATTTTCACAAATAAAATCTGTACGATTTTTTAAAGAATATCAAATTTGACAGTTAAGGTTAGAAATTTTATCCTTGGGAATTTTTTTAATTTTTTTGATGGAAGTCAGAACTAAAACGATAATTTTATCGAAAATTATAGATTTTAATCTATCATTTTCTAAAAAATCTTTTCTTTATTTTCAAAAATAAGATCTGTACGATTTTTTAAAAAATATCAAATTTGACAGTTAAGGTTAGAAATTTTATCTTTGGGAATTTTTTTAATTCTTTTGGTGAATTTTCGAATCAAAGTAATTATTTTATCGAAAATTATAGATTTTAATCTATCATTTTCTAAAAAATCTTTTCTTTATTTTCACAAACGAGTATTTTTTGTTATAAATAAATTACTTATAACCCCAAAATATCAAATTTTCAACTTTGATTTCAAATAATTCAAAAACTATGTTTGATAGAAAACATTTTTTCAAATAAAATTTGTAGATTGATTAATTATGAACATTTTTTATTATAAATGTTTTTATGAATTTTTAATATTAAGGAGGTTATAATCAAAAAATGAATTATAACCTAAAATGTCAATTTTTCAACTTTGATTTCAAATAATTCAAAAACTAAATTTGAGAGAAAGTTTTTTTTCAAATAAAATTTGTAGATTGATTAATTACGAACATTTTTCATTATAAATATTTTTATGAATTTTTAATATTAAGGAGGTTATAATCAAAAAATGAATTATAACCTAAAATGTTAAATTTTCAACTTTGATTTCAAATAACTCAAAAACTAAATTTGCGAGAAAATTTTTTTTCAAATAAAATTTATAGACTGATTAATTACGAACATTTTTTGTTATAAATATTTTTATGAATTTTTAATATTAAGGAGGTTATAATCTAAAAATGAGTTATAACCTAAAATGTTAAATTTTCAACTTTGGTTTCAAATAACTCAAAAACTAAATTTGATAGAAAACATTTTTTCAAATAAAATTTGTAGATTGATTAATTATGAAAATTTTTTGTTATAAATATTTTTATGAATTTTTAATATTAAGGAAGGTATAACCTAAAAATGAATTTAACCAAAATTGTCAATTTTTCAACTTTGATTTCAAATAATTCAAAAACTACGTTTGATAGAAAAAAAATTTTCAAATAAAATTTGTAGATTGATTAATTATGAACATTTTTTATTATAAATATTTTTATGAATTTTTAATATTAAGGAGGTTATAATCTAAAAATGAATTATAACCTAAAATGTCAAATTTTCAACTTTGATTTCAAATAACTCAAAAACTAAATTTGAGAGAAATTTTTTTTCAAATAAAATTTGTAGATTGATTAACTATGAACATTTTTTGTTATAAATATTTTTATGAATTTTTAATATTAAGAAGGTTATAATCTAAAAATGAATTATAACCTAAAATGTTAAATTTTCAACTTTGATTTTAAATAATTCAAAAACTACGTTTGATAGAAAAAGTTCTTTCAAATAAAATTTGTAGATTGATTGATTACAAACATTTTCTGTTATAAATATTTTTATCAATTTTTAATATTAAGGATGTTATAATCTAAAAATGAATTATAACCTAAAATGTTAAATTTTCAACTTTGATTTCAAATAATTCAAAAACTAAATTTGAGAGAAAAATTTTTTTCAAATAAAATTTGTAGACTGATTAATTACAAACATTTTTTGTTATAAATATTTTTATGAATTTTTAATATTAAGGAGGTTATAATCTAAAAATGAATTATAACCTAAAATGTTAAATTTTCAACTTTGATTTCAAATAACTCAAAAACTAAATTTGATAGAAAAATTTTTTTCAAATAAAATTTGTAGACTGATTAATTACGAACATTTTTTATTATAAATATTTTTATGAATTTTTAATATTAAGGAGGTTATAATCTAAAAATGAGTTATAACCTAAAATGTTAAATTTTCAACTTTGATTTTAAATAATTCAAAAACTAAATTTGATAGAAAAATTTTTTTCAAATAAAATTTGTAGATTGATTAATTACGAACATTTTTTATTATAAATATTTTTATGAATTTTTAATATTAAGGAGGTTATAATCTAAAAATGAATTATAACCTAAAATGTTACATTTTCAACTTTGATTTCAAATAATTCAAAAACTACATTTGATAGGAAAAAAATTTTCAAATAAAATTTGTAGATTGATTAATTATGAAAACTTTTTGTTATAAATATTTTTATGAATTTTTAATTTTAAACTTTTATTTGACAACTTCAGTAAAATTTAACTTCCTTTTTTACATTTAACTTATATAACTTTAAAAAATCACTTTGAAGTGAAATTTTATTTAAATTTTATTTAAATTTTATTTCAATTTCTAACTTTATTTATATAAAATAAGATCTGTACGATTTTTAAAAAAAAATATCAAATTTGACAGTTAGAGTTAGAAATTTTATCTTTGGGAATTTTTTTAATTTTTACGGTGAATTTTCGAACCAAAGCGATTATTTTATCGTAAATTATAGATTTTAAACTATCATTTTCTAAAAAATCTTTTCTTTATTTTCACAAATAAAATCTGTACGATTTTTTTAAGAAATATCAAATTTGATTTACCAACTTTGAAAATTTTTAAAATTTTTTTTGACAACACTTGGAATCAAACGGTCTTTTCTAATTAAAATTAGAATGTTTTAGGTTTCATTTAGAAAAAAAATCAGATCAAAATATTAAAAATCCAATTTTTTATGAATTTTTTAAGAATGATTGATTTTTTTAACGATCAAAAATTTTTAACCTAAAAAATTTTTTACCAAATTTGAAATTTTTTTTAATTTTTTTGGTAAAATTTAGAATAAAACGATCCTTTTAAATTAAAACTAGAATGTTTTTAGTTTCATTTAGAAAAAAAATCGGATCAAAATGTTGAGAATTCGATTTTTTATGAATTTTTTAAAAATGATCAAGAAATTCGAAAAAATTTAAACGAAATTCAACAATTTTAGGTAATTTTACACCAAATTTCGTGAAATTTTGGAAACAAATCGATGATTTTAAAAAATTTTAGAAGAAATTGTACAATTTTAAGATAAATAAAGTTCTTTTTTATGAAATTCGACAATTTTAAACGAAATTTCATGAAATTTCAAACGAAACTCGAAAATTTTAAGAAATTTGAGATAAAATTTCACAATTTTTAGCTAAATTAAGATATTTTTCAATGAAATTCAACAAATTTAAGCGAAATTTCGTGAAATTTTAGATGAAATTTGACGAATTTTGAAAATTTTGGTTTAGATTTCACAATTTCTAAAATTAAGTTTTATTTTAATGAAATTCGAAAAAACTTTGATGAAATTTCGTGAAATTTTAAATAAAATTCAATAACTTTAGAAAATTTTAAAAGAAAATCAACGATTTTAGATGAAATTTCACAATTTTAAGATAAATTAAGTTATTTTTCAATGAAATTCGACAATTTTAGACGGTATTTGGCGAAATTTCAAACGAAATTAGACGAATTTTGAACATTTTGGTCGAAATTTCACAATTTCTAAAATTAAGTTATTTTTTAATGAAATTCCAGAAAATTTTGATGAAATTAAACGAAATTCCACAATTCTGTACCAAATTTCGTGAAATTTTGGAAAAGAATCCATGATTTTAAAAAATTTTAAGTGAAATATCACAATTTTCCACTAAATTAAGTCATTTTTTAACAATTTTAATCTAAATTAAGTTACATTATCTTTACTTCTTAAATAATTTTCTATCCTTTTCATCTTTTTTTAAGGTTATAAAAAATTTTAGTCAACTTTGTGAATTTTTTAAATTTCTTTGACAACATTTAGAATAAAACGGTCTATTTTATACAAAACTAGAATGTTTTAAGTTTCATTTAGAAAAAGAATCAAATCAAAATCTTTAAATATCGATTTTTTGCGAATTTTTAAAGTTTGTTTTTTTTAAGTTAAAAGTGTCAAGAAATTTTTACCAACTTTGAAAATTTTTTTAAATTTTTTGACAACATTTAGAATAAAACGGTCTTTTCTAATAAAAACTAGAATGTTTTAGGTTTCATTTAGAAAAGGAATCAAAGCAAAATATTGAAAATTCAATTTTTTATGAATTTTTTAAGAAATGTTAATTTTCTAACCTATAAAAATTTTTACCAACTTTGAAAATTTTTTAAATTTTTTGACAACATTTGGAATAGAACGGTCTTCTTTAGTTAAAACTAGAATGTTTTAAGTTTCATTTAGAAAAGAAATCAAAGCAAAATATTGAAAATTCTATTTTTTTTGAATTTTTTTAAAATTGATAAATTTTCTAACCTATAAAATTTTTACCAACTTTGAAAATTTTTTTAATTTTTTTGACGACATTTGGAATAAAACAGTCTTTTTTAATTAAAATTGGAATGATTTAAGTTTCGTTTAGAGGAAAAATCAAATCGAAATCTTTAAAAATCGATTTTTGGCGAATTTTTAAAGTTTGTTTTTTTAAGTTAAGTGTCAAAAAATGTTTACCAACTTTGAAAATTTTTTTAAATTTTTTGACAACATTTAGAATAAAACGGTCTCTTTTAATAAAAACTAGAATGTTCTAAGTTTCGTTTAGAAAAAGAATCAAAGCAAATAATTGAAAATTCAATTTTTTATGAATTTTTTAAAAAATGTTAATTTTCTAACCTATAAAAATTTTTACCAACTTTGAAAATTTTTTTAATTTCTTTGACAACATTTGGAATAAAACAGTCTTTTTTAATTAAAATTGGAATGATTTAAGTTTCATTTAGAGGAGAAATCAAATCGAAATCTTTAGAAATCGATTTTTGGCGAATTTTTAAAGTTTGTTTTTTTTTTAAGTTAAAAGTGTCAAAAATTTTTTAACAAATTTGAAAATTTTTTTAAATTTTTTGACAACATTCGGAATAAAACGGTCTTTTTAGATGGAAACTAGAATGTTTTAACTTTCATTTAGAGAAAAAATCAAATCAAAATCTTTAAAAATGAATTTTTGATGAATTTTTTAAGAAATCGTTAATTTTCTAACCTAAAGAAATTATAACCAACTTTGAAAATTTTTTTAATTTTTTTGACAACATTTAGAATAAAACGGTCTTTTTTGATTAAAACTAGAATGTTTTAAGTTTCATTTGGAAAAAATCTAATCAAAATGGTTAAAAATGAATTTTTGATGAATTTTTAAAGTTTTCTCTTAAGTTAAAAAGTGTCAAAAATGTTTACTAACTTTGAAAATTTTTTTATTTTTTTTGATACTAATTAGAGAAAATCCGTCTTTTTTAAATTAAAATAGAATATTTTAGATTTACTTTAATTCATGAATCATGTTCTTATTCCTATAAATAAAGTCTGTATGATTTTTTAAAGTGTACTAAATTTTCGAAAACTTAGGTTAGGTCAATAAACATTCTCATCTTTAAGAATTTTTTAAATTTCATTAATATTTTCACTTATAAAACTAATCCAATTCGGTTTATAATAAATAAACGTTGGAGTTTAATCGAGTTTGGAACGTCTGACGAATTTCTAGAAAATTAATGACTTCAATTTTAACGGTGACACGTTGATGAGGGTTAAAATTACCCCAGGTATACTTAACATTGCTTCTGTTTGTTTTTATCGTTTCGTTGGTCTTTCATTTATTACATTATACTAATCCTATTGTTTGTACATATGTTTATACGGGAGGTATTAAATATTATTGACGAGGGTTGGGTATTATAAAATGGGTTATTTTAGCTGTTAAAAACTTTAATCATCTTTAAAATTTTTTTAAATTTTTTGAGTAATATTTGGAAAAAAATTGACTTTTTTATTTCAAAATAGAATATTTTAGCTTTCATTTAGTACAAATTTCATTTCTTAATTAAAAAAAATAAAGTCTCCACGATTTTTTTAAATTTGATAATTTTTAAAAGTGAGGTTAAAAAATTTTTAGTCGCCTTTAAAATTTTTTTAATTTTTTGGGTAATATTTAGAACAAAATTGACTTTTTTATTACAAAATAGAATATTTTAGCTTTCATTTAATACAAATTCCATTTCTTAATTAAAAAAATAAAGTCTCCAGGATTTTTTTAAATTTGATAATTTTTAAAAGTGAGGTTAAAAAATTTTTGGTCATCTTTAAAAATGTTTTTAATTTTTTGGGTAATAATTAGAACAAAATTGACTTTTTTATTACAAAATAGAATATTTTAACTTTCAAGTAGTATAAATTTCATTTCTTAATTAAAAAAAATAAAGTCTCCACGATTTTTTTAAGTTTCGATAATTTTTAAAAGTGAGGTTAAAAAATTTTTAGTCATCTTTAAGAATTTTTTTAATTTTTTGGGTAATATTTAGAACAAAATCGACTTTTTTATTACAAAATAGAATATTTCAATTTTCAATTAGTAAAAATTTCATTTCTTAATTAAAAAAAATAAAGTCATGATTTTTTAAATTTGGTCAAAATTTTCAGAAAAAAGTTAGGTTAACTTGACGATGGTTAACAGTAACAAGAAGGGTTGAATGATCTAAAAGGGGTTAATTTTATCCTTTTCTAATCGGATCTTATTGATTTAACTATAAGGCTTCTAAATTAACGTAATTTAGAGCCGTACAACATCACTGAACTCATTCCAACCGCATTAAAAAACGAGTATCTTATTTCTTTCATCTCCCCCCTGTTATTTTATTATCAACAAACTTTTACTGTTTCCTCCCTTTGTTTATGACAGTAAGTTTTATTGCCAACGTTTCCTGGAATCATCCGAAAGAACACTGAAAATCTAATCTAAAGATAATAAAAATCCCTTTGTTTTATTATGCGAATCCATTAAGAGTGAATGATTATTATGTTTCGTATAAACTAATTATGTTTCCGACATAATCGATGTAATAAATAAAAGTCACAGGTTGTTTATATGAAACACGAGCCACCTGTTTTATTACATGAATTCTAATTTCAACTAACAAAACCGTTTCATTCTATGTGTTGTCAAATAAATTAAAAAAAATTTCAAAGTTGGTAAACATTTCTGACACTTTTTAACTTAAGACAAAACTTTAAAAATTCATCAAAAATTCATTTTTAACCATTTTGATTTGATTTTTTTTCTAAATGAAGCTTAAAACATTCTAATTTCAATTAAAAAAGACCGTTTTATTTCAAATGTTGTCAAAAAAATTTAAAAAATTTTCAAAGTTGACAAAAATTTTTAACACTTTACTTAAAAAAATCCAATTTTAAAAATTCATCAAAAATTCATTTTTAAAGATTTTGATTTGATTTTTTTTCTAAATGAAACTTAAATCATTCTAATTTTAATTAAAAAATACCGTTTTATTCTAAATTTTGTCAAAAAAATTTTAAAAATTTTCAAAGTTAGTAAAAAATTTTTGACACTTTTTAACTTAAGACAAAACATTAAAAATTCATCAAAAACTCATTTTTAACCATTTTGGTTTGGTTTTTTTTTTCTAAATGAAACTTAAAACATTCTAATTTTAATTAAAAAAGATAGTTTTATTGCAAGGGTTGTCAAAAAAATTAAAAAAATTTTCAAAGTTTGTGAAAAATTGTTGACACTTTTTAACTTAAGAGAAAACTTTAAAAATTCATCAAAAATTAATTTTTAACCATTTTGATTTGATTTTTTTTCTAAATGAAACTTAAATCATTCTAATTTTAATTAAAAAGGACTGTTTTATTTCTAATGTTGTCAAAAAAATTTAAAAAATTTTCAAAGTTAGTAAAAAATTTTTGACACTTTTTAACTTAAGAGAAAACTTTAAAAATTCATCAAAAATTCATTTTTAACCATTTTGATTTAATTTTTTTTCTAAATGAAACTTAAAACATTCTAATTTTAATTAAAAGAGACCGTTTTATTCTAAATTTTGTCAAAAAAATTTTAAAAATTTTCAAAGTTAGTAAAAAATTTTTGACACTTTTTAACTTAAGAGAAAACTTTAAAAATTCATCAAAAATTCATTTTTAACCATTTTGATTTGATTTTTTTTCTAAATGAAACTTAAAATATTCTAATTTTAATTAAAAGAGACCGTTTTATTCCAAGTGTTGTCAAAAAAATTAAAAAAATTTTCAAAGTTGGTAAAAAATATTTGACACTTTTTAACTTAAGAGAAAACTTTAAAAATTCATCAAAAATTCATTTTTAACCATTTTGATTTGATTTTTTTTCTAAATGAAACTTAAAACATTCTAATTTTAATTAAAAAAGATCGTTTTATTCCAAGTGTTGTCAAAAAAATTTTTTTAATTTTCAAAATTGGAAAATTTTTTTAGCATTTTTAACTTAAAATCCAACTTTAAAAATTCATCAAAAATTCATTTTTAAAGATTTTGATTTGATTTTTGTTCTAAATGAAACTAAAAATATTCTAATTTTAATTAAAAAAGACCGTTTTATTTCAAGTGTTGTCAAAAAAAATAAAAAAATGTTCAAAGTTGGAGAAAATTTTTGACACTTTTTAACTTAAGACAAAACTTTAAAAATTCATCAAAAATTCATTTTTAGAGATTTTGATTTGATTTTTGTTCTAAATGAAACTTAAATCATTCTAATTTTAACTAAAAAATACCGTTTTATTCTAAATTTTGTCAAAAAAATTTAAAAAATTTTCAAAGTTAGTAAAAAATATTTGACACTTTTTAACTTAAGAGAAAACTTTAAAAATTCATCAAAAATTCATTTTTAACAATTTTAATTAGATTTTTTTTCCAAATGAAACTTAAAACATTTTAGCTTTAATTAAAAGAGAGCGCTTTATTCTAAATGTTGTAAAAAATTTAAAAAAATTTTCAAAGTTGGTAAAAAATTTTTGACGCTTTTAACTTAAAAAAAAAACAAACTTTAAAAATTCGCCAAAAATCGAGTTTTAAAGATTTCGATTTGATTTTTTCTCCAAATGAAATTTAAATCATTCCAATTTTAATAAAAAAAGACTGTTTTGTTCCAAATGTTGTCAAAAAAATTTAAAAAAATCACAAAGTTGACTAAAATTTTTTACAACCTAAAAAAAGATGAAAAAAAATGGATAATTATTTAAGAATTAAAGTTAATGTAACTTAATTTAGATTAAAATTGTTAAAAAATGACTTAATTTGGTCGAAAATTGTGATATTTCACTTAAAATTTTTTAAAATCGTTGATTTTTTTCCAAAATTTCACGAAATTTGGTACAGAGTTGTGGAATTTCGTTTAATTTCATCAAAATTTTCTCGAACTTCATTAAAAAATAACTTAGAAATTGTGAAATTTCGACCAAAATTTTCAAAATTCGTCCAATTTCGTTTGAAATTTCACGAAATTCCGTATAAAATTGTCGAATTTCATTGAAAAATAACTCAATTTATCTTAAAATTGTGAAATTTCATCTAAAATCATTGAATTTCTTTTGAAATTTTCTAAAGTTATCGAATTTTATTTAAAATTTCACGAAATTTCATCAGCATTTTTTCGAATTTCATTAAAATAAAACTTAATTTTCGAAATTGTTAAATCTAAACCAAAATTTTCAAACTTCGTCAAATTTCATTCAAAATTTCACGAAATTTCGCTTAAATTTGTTGAATTTCATTGAAAAATAACTTAATTTAGCTAAAAATTATGAAATTTTATCTCAAATTTCTTCAAATTTTCGAGTTTCGTTTGAAATTTCATGAAATTTCGTTTAAAATTGTCGAATTTCATAAAAAAGAACTTTATTTATCTTAAAATTGTACAATTTCATCTAGAATTTTTTTAAATTATCGATTTGTTTCCAAAATTTCACGAAATTTAGTGTAAAATTACCTAAAATTGTTGAATTTCGTTTAATTTCATTTAAACTTTTTGGAATTTCTTGATCATTTAAAAATAAATTCATAAAAAATCGAATTTTCAATATTTTAATCTGATTTTTTCCCAAATGAAACTAAAAACATTCTAGTTTTAATTAAAAAATATCGTTTTATTCTAAATTTTACCAAAAAAATTAAAAAAAACGTTCAAAGTTGGTAAAAAAATTTTTTAGATTAAAAATTTTTGATCGTTAAAAAAATCAATCATTTTTAAAAAATTCAGAAAAGATCGGATTTTTAATATTTTGATCCGATTTTTTTTCTAAATGAAACCTAAAAAATTATAATTTTAATTAAAAAAGACCGTTTTATTAAAAGTGTTGTCAAAAAAATTAAAAAGATTTTCAAAGTTGGTAAATAATTTTTGACACTTTTTAACTTAAGACAAAACTTTAAAACTCATCAAAAATTCATTTTTAACCATTTTGGTTTGATTTTTTTTCTAAATGAAACTTAAAACATTCTAATTTTAACTAAAAAATACCGCTTTATTCTAAATTTTGTCAAAAAATTTTTAAAAATTTTCAAAGTTGGTAAAAAATTTTTGACACTTTTTAACTTAAGAGAAAACTTTAAAAATTCATCAAAAATTCATTTTTAACCATTTTGGTTTGGTTTTTTTTTCTAAATGAAACTTAAAACATTCTAATTTTAATTAAAAAAGACCGTTTTATTCCAAGGGTTGTCAAAAAAATTTAAAAAAAAATTCAAACTTGGTGAAAATTTTTGACATTTCTAAACTTAAAAAAAAACTTTAAAAATTCATCAAAAATTCACTTTTAAAGATTTTGATTTCATTTTTTTTCTAAATGAAACTTAAAACATTTCAATTTTAATTAAAAAAGATCGTTTTATTCCAAGTGTTGTAAAAAAAATTAAAAAAATTTTCAAAGTTGGCAAAACAATTTTTAGGTTACAAAATCAATAATTTTTTAAAAATTCATCAAAAATTCATTTTTAATGATTTTGATTTGATTCTTTTTCTAAATAAAACTTAAATCAATCTAATTTTAACTAAAAAAGACCGTTTCATTCCAAGTGTTGTCAAAAAAATTAAAAAAATTCTTAAAAACATCTATGATTTTTTGACCGACTTTAACCTAAAATTTAAAAATTTTGACCAACTTTAAAAAATCGTAAAAAAATAATTTATATGAATTGAGATGTAATTCCTTCACCATATTAAACCTAAAACATTCTATTTTTATCTAGAAAAGACAGATTTATCCCAAGTCTTTTCAAAAAAATTAAAAAAATTCTTAAAGACATCTATGATCGTTTTACCGAATTTAACCTACAATTAAAAAATTTTAACCAACTTTAAAAAATCGTCAAAAATTAATTTATATGAAATGAGATGTAATTTTTTCGCCAAATTAAACCTAAAACATTCTATTTTAATCTAAAAAAGACAAATTTCCTCTAACTAGTATCAAAAAAATTCTTAAATATGGGGATGTTTATTGACCTAACCTAACTTTTCAAAAATTTAGCAAATTTTAAAAAATCATACAGACTCTATTTATAGGAATGAGAACATGACTCTTGCATTAAATTAAATCTAAAACATTCTATTTTAATTTTAAAAAGACGGATTTTCTCTAATTATTATCAAAAAAATTAAAAAAATTCCTAAAGACGGGAATCTTTATTACCGTAATTTTTCGAAAATTGATATTTAAAAGAATCGCACAGACTTTATTTATAGGAATAAAAACATGATTCTTGTATTAAATTAAATCTAAAACATTCTATTTTAATCTAAAAAAGACGAAATCTCTCTATTTAGTTAGTTAGATTCTCTCTAGTTACAAACGAAAGGAGATTATTACAAGATGCCATTACGAATGAGATTTTGAAGGTGTGCGTAACAGCAAATCGCGAGTTGTTCTTGAGCACATATGATTGTTGAATGAAAGGCGTGTTTCCCAAAATATGATAAGAAGCAACGTTACTACTAATCGAAAATCCAAAGAAAGAAGGACAAGTGCAGACTTATAGACTTTTATATCTGCTGAGTGCAATAGCTAAGCTGTTGTAGAGGCTGGTAAACGGTAGGTTAATAACAGAAATAGAAAAGAATGGGAAATTAAGCGACGCACAGCAGGGATATAGAAAGGAAAGAGGCACGTTGGACGCAATTATGCATATCGTACAAGAAGTGAAAGAGGAGAAGAAAAAAATCGACAAAGCATAGAGGACTAAGTGTAATGAGAACGCTGATTATTAAAAATGCGTTCAACTCAGCACCCTGGAAAAGAATAAAAGAGGAAATTAGAAAGAAAGGGTTTACAAAAGGTATCAGAAAGATAATAGATTCTTATTTACCGAATAGAAAGATAATTCTCCCAAATGGAAAGGAGGGGAGCTTTAGGCAGTAACCCCAACAAGAATTGGCGTAGTCCGACACTCCCGGCCAAAAGTAAGCCGGGGTGCATAAAGAATTTCTCCTCCTCAGCGCCAAAAAAACGTATCAAAAAAATTCCCAAAGATAACTAAAATTTCTAACCTAATTTAACTGTCAAATTTGATATTTTTTAAAAAATCGTACAGATCTTATTTGTGAAAATAAAAAAAAGATTTTTTAGAAAATGATAGTTTAAAATCTATAATTCTCGATAAAATAATCGCTTTGGTTTTGACTTCCACCAAAAAAATTAAAAAAATTACCAAAGTTAAAATTTCTAACCTTAACTGTCAAATTTGATATTTTTTAAAAAAATCGTACAGATCTTATTTGTGAAAATAAAGAAAAGATTTTTTAAAAAATGATAGTTTAAAATCTATAATTTTCGATAAAATAATCGCTTTGGTTCTAATTTCCATCAAAAAAATTAAAAAAATTCCCAAAGTTAAAATTTCTAACTTTAACTGTCAAATTTGATATTTTTTTAAAAAATCGTACAGATCTTATTTGTGAAAATAAAGAAAAGATTTTTTAGAAAATGATAGTTTAAAATCTATAATTTTCGATAAAATAATCGCTTTGGTTCTAATTTCGATCAAAAAAATTAAAAAAATTACCAAAGTTAAAATTTCTAACCTTAACTGTCAAATTTGATATTAAAAAAAAATCGTACTGATTTTATTTGTAAGAGTAAAGAAAAGATTTTTTAGAAAATGATAGTTCAAAATCTATAATTTTCGATAAAATAATCGCTTTGGTTCTGACTTCCATCAAAAAAATTAAAAAAATTCCCAAAGATAAAATTTCTAACCTTAACTGTCAAATTTGATATTTTTTTAAAAAATCGTACAGATCTTATTTGTGAGAATAAAGAAAAGATTTTTTAGAAAATGATAGTTTAAAATCTATAATTTTCGATAAAATAATCGCTTTGGTTCTGACTTCCATCAAAAAAATTAAAAAAATTCCCAAAGATAAAATTTCTAACCTTAACTGTCAAATTTGATACTTTTTAAAAAAATCGTACAGATCTTATTTGTGAAAATAAAAAAAAGATTCTTTAAAAAATGATAGTTTAAAATGTATAATTTTCGATAAAATAATCGCTTTGGTTCTGACTTCCATCAAAAAAATTAAAAAAATTCCCAAAGATAAAATATCTAACCTTAACTGTCAAATTTGATATTTAAAAAAAAAATCGTACAGATCTTATTTGTGAAAATAAAGAAAAGATTTTTTAGAAAATGATAGTTTAAAATCAATAATTTTCGATAAAATAATCGCTTTGGTTCTGACTTCCATCAAAAAAATTAAAAAAATTCCCAAAGATAAAATTTCTAACCTTAACTGTCAAATTTTATATTTTTTAAAAAAATCGTACAGATCTTATTTGTGAAAATAAAGAAAAGATTTTTTAGAAAATGATAGCCTAAAATCTATAATTTTCGATAAAATAATCGCTTTGGTTCTGACTTCCATCAAAAAAATTTAAAAAATTCCCAAAGATAAAATTTCTAACCTTAACTGTCAAATTTGATTTTTTTTTTTAAAAATCGTACAGATCTTATTTGTGAAAATAAAAAAAAGATTTTTTAGAAAATGATAGTTTAAAATCAATAATTTTCGATAAAATAATCGCTTTGGTTCTGACTTCCATCAAAAAAATTAAAAAAATTCCCAAAGATAAAATTTCTAACCTTAACTGTCAAATTTGATATTTTTTTAAAAAAATCGTACAGATCTTATTTGTGAAAATAAAGAAAAGATTTTTTAGAAAATGATAGCCTAAAATCTATAATTTTCGATAAAATAATCGCTTTGGTTCTGACTTCCATCAAAAAAATTTAAAAAATTCCCAAAGATAAAATTTCTAACCTTAACTGTCAAATTTGATTTTTTTTTTAAAAATCGTACAGATCTTATTTGTGAAAATAAAAAAAAGATTTTTTAGAAAATGATAGTTTAAAATCAATAATTTTCGATAAAATAATCGCTTTGGTTCTGACTTCCATCAAAAAAATTAAAAAAATTCCCAAAGATAAAATTTCTAACCTTAACTGTCAAATTTGATATTTTTTTAAAAAATCGTACAGATCTTATTTGTGAAAATAAAGAAAAGATTTTTTAGAAAATGATAGTTTAAAATCTATAATTTTCTATAAAATAATCGCTTTGGTTCTAATTTCCATCAAAAAAATTAAAAAAATTCCCAAAGATAAAATTTCTAACCTTAACTGTCAAATTTGATATTTTTTTAAAAAATCGTACAGATCTTATTTGTGAAAATAAAGAAAAGATTTATTAAAAAATGATAGTTTAAAATCTATAATTTTCGATAAAATAATCGCTTTGGTTCTAATTTCCATCAAAAAAATTAAAAAAATTCCCAAAGATAAAATTTCTAACCTTAACTGTCACATTTGATATTTTTAAAAAAAATCGTACAGATCTTATTTGTGAAAATAAAGAAAAGATTTTTTAGAAAATGATAGTTTAAAATCTATAATTTTCGATAAAATAATCGCTTTGGTTCTGACTTCCATCAAAAAATTTAAAAAATTCCCAAAAATAAAATTTCTAACCTTAACTGTCAAATTTGATATTTTTTTAAAAAATCGTACAGATCTTATTTGTGAAAATAAAGAAAAGATTTTTTAGAAAATGATAGCTTAAAATCTATAATTTTCGATAAAATAATCGTTTTGGTTCTAATTTCCATCAAAAAATTTCAAAAAATTCCCAAAGATAAAATTTCTAACCTTAACTGTCAAATTTGATATTTTTTTAAAAAATCGTACAAATCTTATTTGTGAAAATAAAGAAAAGATTTTTTAGAAAATGATAGTTTAAAATCTATAATTTTCGATAAAATAATCGCTTTGGTTCTGACTTCCATCAAAAAAATTAAAAAAATTACCAAAGTTAAAATTTCTAACCTTAACTGTCAAATTTGATATTTTTTAAAAAATCCTACTGATTTTATTTGTGAAAATAAAGAAAAGATTTTTTAGAAAATAATAGCTTAAAATCTATAATTTTCTATAAAATAATCGCTTTGGTTCTGACTTCAATAAAAAAAATTAAAAAAATTCCCAAAAATAAAATTTCTAACTTTAACTGTCAAATTTGAGAATTTTTTAAAAAATCGTACTGATCCTATTTATGAAAATATAGAAAAGATTTTTTAGAAAATGATAGTTTAAAATCTATAATTTTCGATAAATTAATCGCTTTGGTTCTAATTTCTATCAAAAAAATTAAAAAAATTACCAAAGATAAAATTTCTAACTTAACTGTCAAATTTGATATTAAAAAAAAATCGTATTGATTTTATTTGTAAGAGTAAAGAAAAGATTTTTTAGAAAATGATAGCTTAAAATCTATAATTTTCTATAAAATAATCGCTTTGGTTCTAATTTCCATCAAAAAAATTTAAAAAATTCCCAAAGATAAAATTCCTAACCTTAACTGTCAAATTTGATATTTTTTTAAAAAATCGTACAGATCTTATTTGTGAAAATAAAGAAAAGATTTTTTAGAAAATGATAGATTAAAATCTATAATTTTCGATAAAATAATCGCTTTGGTTCTGACTTCCATCAAAAAAATTAAAAAAATTACCAAAGTTAAAATTTCTAACCTTAACTGTCAAATTTGATATTTTTTTAAAAATCGTACAGATCTTATTTGTGAAAATAAAAAAAAGATTTTTTAGAAAATGATAGTTTAAAATCTATAATTTTCTATAAAATAATCGCTTTGGTTCTTATTTCCATCAAAAAAATTAAAAAAATTCCCAAAGATAAAATTTCTAACCTTAACTGTCAAATTTGATACTTTTTTTAAAAATTCGTACAGATCTTATTTGTGAAAATAAAGAAAAGATTTTTTAGAAAATGATAGTTTAAAATCTATTATTTTCAATAAAATAATCGCTTTGGTTCTGACTTCCATCAAAAAAATTAAAAAAATTACCGAAGTTAAAATTTCTAACCTTAACTGTCAAATTTGATATTTTTTAAAAAATCGTACAGATCTTATTTGTGAAAATAAAGAAAAGATTTTTTAGAAAATGGTAGTTTAAAATGTATAATTTTCGATAAAATAATCACTTTGGTTCTAATTTCCATAAAAAAAAATTAAAAAAATTCCTAAAGTTAAAATTTCTAACCTTAACTGTCAAATTTGATATTTTTTTAAAAAATCGTACAGATCTTATTTGTGAAAATAAATAAAAGATTTTTTAGAAAATGATAGTTTGAAATCTATAATTTTCTATAAAATAATCGCTTTGGTTCTAACTTCAATAAAAAAAATTAAAAAAATTCCCAAAGATAAAATTTCTAACCTTAACTGTCAAATTTGATATTTTTTTTTTAAATTCGTACAGATCTTATTTGTGGGATTAGAGAAAAGATTTTTTAGAAAATGATAGTTTAAAATTTATAATTTTCGATAAAATAATCGCTTTGGTTCTAATTTCCATCAAAAAAATTTAAAAAATTCTTAAAGACATCTATAATTTTTTGACCGAATTTAACCTAAAATTAAAAAATTTTGACAAACTTTAAAAAATCGTCAAAAATTAATTTATATGAATTGAGATGTAATTCTTTCGTCAAATTAAACCTAAAACATTCTATTTTAATCTAAATAAAACGGATCTTCTCTAATTAGTATCAAATAAATTAAAAAAATTCTTAAAGATGGGAATATTTATTACCATAATTTTTCGAAAATTTAGTACACTTTAAAAATAAATTTTCTAAGAAATAAACAAAAACTAGAATTAATAAAACTGAAGTAATTACTGATAATGGTGCTGTATTTCAAACCGTTGACGTTTTATTGGTTGTTAAAGGGGGTTGGAAATGGGTCTAATTATTGATCTCGACCTCAGGATCAAATTTATAGTGCAATTTATCATCTCTTATCGTTTAATCCTTATTGATCTCTTTGATAAGAACTCTTTCTTTTTAACACAAAAAAAATGAAAATGAAAAGGAAAAAATTCTTGATATTCTAACAATAGTACAAACACGATGAAAGAAAAAACAAAACGTTCTTTATACAACCGTGAGATATAAAAGTGATTAATTACGTGGAATAAAAGCAGAAATTTACAATTCGGTTTCTACGTTCTAGCTTTTATTATTCGGAATAGATGATATGCGGTCATCTATCATTGTTTTATCCAAACGGTATGTTACTAAATATTTACACGAGCACATCTGCGATATAATATGTCATTTCTTTTACGTTGATTTTCATTAAGCTCGATATTAAACGATCGGATTAAGAGCTTTGAGCGAGATTTTTTTTATTAGCTATCTCAAAGATAACGTTTTGAATCATATTCATCATGTAGTTATTTTAACACTTAATCAAGTAATTATTTATTCAGTTGTATGAGTGATATTTATACAATTAAAAGAATTTTTTGTTTTTAAAACGTTTAAATCGAAGTTTGAATAATATAATTTATATAAATTAAAATTCAAGTTGGACGATAATGTCTTTACTTGTTAAATGTGAAACAAGTAAAAATGAACTTTAGAAGGGGGAAAACGTTTACAAACAGAAAAAGAGATATTGTCAGAATGATCAATGTTCTCGTTTAATAAGAAATCTGGGTGCAATCCATCAATTCTGTTTTCGAGAGAAAATATAAACATGTTGTGTCATTCGAAGCCAAAAAAAACGAGTAATAAATCTATAAAGGATTGTCGCCTTAAGACTGGTTTTCATTAGTGGAGTTAGTGGTAGAATCCATTAGCATGCTTTTCGGCTAAATTACTCTATTTGACTAGATTTTGGTAAGTCGCCATTCACACGCAAATTAAAAATATTAGGGTAAAGTAGGAAGTACAGCTTAAAATTTAAATTACAACAATGAACACCAGCCGTCGTCACTCTCTGAAGAAGTGTCTGATAAATATTACTGGGATTCTCGACGAATGAGTAGATCAAAAGACCGCATAGCCATAGAGTATCTGCCTTTCTCTTGAAAGAGTTTGCTGAAGAAGGCACACAAGACTATAAATCGTGTTTAAATACAACAACAAATACAAACACAACTGCAACTCCACCGTTATTCTATCGCTCACATGATATCTTTTGCTAACTGATATATCTTCAGTACATGCAATACACGCTCGACTACATCAAAATCTGTTTTCATTAGAGTAGTTTTAGTAGAATATAGGAAAAATAGGTGGTAGAAGAAGGCGAGAGGTCGAGTAACATTACCATCATACTATCGTACTGTACTCTACCGCAACTACTTTAGCTTACAATTTTAGAGGAATTAATCAAGCGACGTCTAATCAGCCACTTGGAAAAGTGCAATATTTTAAATGAAAGTCAGCATGGTTATAGATTAGGGAGATCTACAACTGTTGTAGATCGGCAGTTATAAAAATCATAAAAGACATAACCGATGCACATGACAATTTTGAAAAAACTCGAATGATTTGTTGCGATCTCAGCCGAGCTTTCGATACGGTAGATAAACTTGACTATTATGGAATAAGAGGTACTCCACATCGACCAATCACAGGGCAGAATTGCCGACAAGCCAATTTTCCACGTTTCCAAATGTCAAACTAACCCGTTTTTTGCTCGCTTTTTTGCGACATTTACACCTTGGCTGCCGTTCATGTTGACAAATGAGACGTTCAAACGCACCTTACTTTATAGGTTTCGGGCCGTTTCCGGGCCTAAATCGGTTAAATCGCGCCGTTTCAAACGTTTTTTTCCGGGTCCGATTTCGGGCTGTCGGCGCGGGTACGCGTTCGATTGACCGTGTTTTAAACGACATATTTTTCAACGAAAACGGGTAAAATCCAATTTGACTAATGTAGAAAATTGTTCAAAATTGTTAAAATCGAGTAAAACGAACGCGTTTTTGTATCAATTTCTTGAAAAAATGCCTTCAAGTTCCGATTTTTTACGCGGTTCGTTTCTCGGCTATTTCAACCAAACTTGCATGATTCATTTCTCGGCTATTCTAATTAAACGTCAAAATCAAAGTCAAAACGTCGTTAAATGTGTACTCAAAACCGAGAATTTGCGCAAATCCGGTCCTAATTATATCTGAAATCGACAAATTTACAATCCGCGTACTGAAATTTACCCCAAGAACGTAAGTTTCGTCGACAAAAACGACGATACGTCAATTTGCGTTTGGTTCGACGGTCGGCGTAGTTTGCGCTTGGCGTAAATTCAAGAAAAAGTTACTTAAAAACGTTGCGGGGACCGAATTTAGTCTGCATCGACGTAATTTAATAGATTATTTACCGATATCGTACGTGTATGAGGGTAAGCAACTTAACGTTACTTGAAAAATTATAAAAATTGTCTCTAAACGTCAAATTTCAGGTAAAGGATTGCCTTTATATATAAAAAAAGAGCCAAAACGAGTTTCGGCGATGAAAAACGGGTTCTATTTAGATGATCGAACGACGAAAGAAGCTATTTCAACCCTCAAACGTGTTACTATAATAAAAATATAAAAAAAAATCATAGCCTAACCTCAATTTGCGTTTGGTTTGACAGCCGGTGTCGATTGCGCTTGGCGTAAATTCAAAAAAAGGTGACTTAAAAGCGGTGCGGGGACCGGATTTCAACGCATCGACGTAATTTAATAGACTTTCTACCGATGCCGTGTGTTTAATGAGATAAACAACTTAACATTACTTAAAAAATTATAAAAATCGTGGCTAAACGTCAAATTTTAGGTAGACGACTACTTTTGTATTTGAAAAGGACCAAAAGGCGTTTCCGTGTTGAAAAGGTGTGCAAAACTGTTATGCATGTCGAGAATAATGTATTATATTAGTAATCAATGAGAGGAAATCGCTAAAAACGGAATTTTTGAAAGAAAGACTAATAAACTGTAACATCGTTAGATCAAATAGGGCAAAAATACAATATTTTTGATAGAAAAACGACAGGATACCAAAGATATTTTCAATTTACACATGTTAATAAGTAAAAGGTCGCAGGAAACTTCAAAAAAGTATGTGAAAAACAATAATTTGAATGGGGTTAATGTAAATTTTAATGAAAGGGAAGAAAGAATGAGTTGCAAGAGAAAAAGATAGTTTTAGAAACCTGTAGAGTGAAAATTTAAAAGATAAATTTTAAGTAATAACATTGGTAAAACAGATTAAAACTCTATAGAATAGTTTGTCTATTGTAATTAATGTCTCTGGAATAATTCGTTCAGTATGAGATAAACCAAAATTATTATCAAGAAATTTTAAGCAATTTTTGCTTTCTGCACTGTAGTTGAACGATTGTTGGCCTTTTAAATAATTGATCGTTAAAGTGGGTTAAAATCGCGGAAAACCATTTGCTTTAATGTTAATATCTAATTCTATACATTTGAGAACTAAAAAGTGAATAAAACAATATTTCAAATTTAAAATATGGACAAATCTCTGAATTAAAATTAGTATTATAATTAGTATTAAAATTAAAGAACGTGTACGATTTGCATAGAATTAAAAAACAGACAAACAATGATTTCAAATTAAAAATATTGATAAGGCTCAGAAAATGCTTGGAGTTTTTAACGGATTTAAGGTCCTCGAAAGGACGGCCGTTGTGCGCACCAACGGTTTACAAAGCGAATTTTTACTTATTCATAGTATCCGTACACTCAAGTGATGCTCCACACTAGTAAACTCATACAATTCTGCCTTGAGGATAGATATCAATCTATCGGTTGGCGGGGAGAAATTTCTCCAGCAAGAAAATATGTTTGCGGTGTGCCTCAAGAATCTATCTTAGGCCCCTTTGTTGTTTATTATCTATGTGAATGGTACCACTTTTGGTACCACATGCCTTTATGCCAATGATACAACATTTGTCGTGCGGGATGTTGAGCCGCAAGCTGTAATTTCAAGAAGTAAAGAAATCCTTGACGCAACGGCCGACTGGATGAGTGGCAAATAAGTTGGTATTAAACGACGGAAAAACTCAGTTACTAAACTTTTTGATGCGGAGAGCAAAATCCTCCCTAAAATTACTTGGCCTGCACCTGGACTCTGCCCTAAGCTGCAACCTACACATCGATGTGGTGTGCAAGCGTGTCGCGAGTGCTGTTTTTCTAATGCGGCGATTGAAAAGGTGTGCCGACCTCCTTCCAGGTCGCGAGGGCAGCTTACTTTTCTCGTTTCTACGCTATCGTGGTGTACGGGATTGTCGTCTAGGGAATGGCTCCGGGGATTAAGAGGGCCTTCTACCTACAGAAGCGCTGAAGAACAGCGAAAGTTGTAGGTCATCTTTCAAAAAACTTAATATTCCTACCATACCTGGTGCCTAAACTACTGTAATCCAAAATGAAGCTGCATCATGAAGAGAAATATGAAAAGCTACTCAGCAATGTTACGGAGCAGGGGCTTACTTTTTCATCGTTCTCTTCATGGTGCAGCTCCATTTCGGGTTATAGTACATGCACAGTCACAAAAATGACTTCAAAACCTTCTCACAAACGCATTCCTACCATACACGAAATAAGCAACTTTTTGAATCGCCATCCCACAGGTTGAAACTGACCCAACAAGGTGTGGATTTTCAAGGTGTCAAACTGTACAATCTCTTACCGGATAACATTAAATTACTAAATAAAAAAAAACTTTAATGTTGGAATTAAGGAAATTATACTATCAAATTGCTTTTATTCCATTGACGAGTACATTTCTTTTGTAAAGTCCTTGAACCATCTGTGAAGTATTTTTAGAGTGTGTTTGATATTAATTTTGTAGTATGGGGTATTGCTTTTTTTTCTGACGTTTTTGTATGATATTAATCGACAAATAAATATTTCTATGCTATTCTACAGCACTCTACTCTCCCGTTTTCTTTTTCATTAGACGAATTTTTAACCACTTGGAGTGGCAAGAAATTTACGACTGAACTCACACCAGGTGAGTCATTTTTCTACTTGCAACAATGGTCTAACGGCGTGTGTAAAGGTGCATTTAAATTAGAGCGAACAAACACGAACGAACGAAGGAACGAATTCGCAGGTATTCGCTCGCCCGTCGATGATCCATTCATTCACGATGTCGGATACGGATGAAGACATTTTAGCTAGCGCCGCTAGTATTGTAGTTATTGCCGGATTGTTCGAGAAAAAAAAAGAAAGAAGAGAGTGTGGTGTTCTAATTTATTAAAGAAAAGAATCAAAACGGGAGAGGAAGCTTTGTTAATGGACTTAAGTCCATGACAAGTCACCAACTTCTGCAAAATATCAACGGAAGATTTTGAATTCTTATTAACTTTGGTTAGACGTAACATTTCTAGAGAGGGTACATGTTTCAAAGAAGCAATTATGGCAAAAGAATGACTGCTAGCGACCCTTCGCTTCCTTGTAACGGGTGACTCCTACGCAAGCCTCAAATATTTGTTCAAAATTTCAACATCAGCTGCTCGCGTTCGTTACGAATTCGATCGTTTCTAAATTTCACTGTCCACATTGAGCACCGATTTCCTTTGATGATTCGCTGATTTACCGACAGGGTTTAGAACACGCACGAACACGAACGAGATCGATCGATCATGTTTGGTTCTCTATATAAATTACGCTAGCTTAGGCGCACGAATTCGTTCGTTCGCTTCTGTTCGCTCTAATTTAAATGCACCTTAACACTGTTGGCGTTCCGATAGCAAAAGTATCTCGCCATACCCGGTACCATAACCCTAAATGGAGCTGCACTATGAAGATAAAAATCAAAAGTAAGTCTGCTCTTCGTAACATTGCCGAATACTTTTTCATTTTTCTCTTTTCATGGTGCAGCTCTATTTCGGGTTTTATTACGTCTTACCATTGCAAATGGTTAAAATAGTTTGTTTTCACCCCAATTGCTCTACCACCAACTCTACCAATTTCATTGGAAAACCAGACTTTATTCTGAAGAAGTGATTAATAAATATTACTGGCATTTTCCTAAGGGAAGTGACCTTAGCTATTGAAGAAGAATAATCCAGATAAAAGAAAATTTGGAGGAAATGTTCGATCAAAAGAAAGCATTGCCATGGAGCATTTACTATTCTTTTGAGAAAATTTGCTGAAGAAGATACAAGAGTGCAAATCGTATATAAATACAATACATCAACTATTCATGTGATATCTTCAATACACGCTTGACAACATGAAAATCTGCTTTTATTAGGATAGTTGCGATAAAGCAAACGTACAAATAGATGACAGAAGAAGGTGAATGATTTGGTAACTGTATCATCGTACTATCTCATTGTACTCTACTGCAACTACTCTACCGTACTCTAACTTCTCGTTTCCTTTTTCATTAGGTGAGTTTTCAAGATAGTTCGAACGTGCCTCGATTATTTTACCACTAACTCTACCAATGAAAACCAGACGTTACTAACCGAAAAACTGTCTTTAAGCCGGGTTTTCATTAGTAAAATTTGTAGTAGAGCAACTGGCATACTTTTAAGCGCAGTTAACTCTACTCTACCTAGTTTGGTAGAGTACCCGTTTTCACTTAAATAGAAAATAGTATGCTACAGAAGGTAGGTAATAGTAAATAGTGAAAAACCTGAAATGTCGAGATTGAACCCTGGTCATCATCGTCTAGCCCTAAGAAGAGCATTGTTATGTGCAGCTGATCTTTTGCTAGGAGATGTAAGTGTAGCTATGGGGGAAGAACAAAATAGAATCAAGAAAAAATGGTGCAGATATTGGTGCAATGCTTGTTATATTCCATAGGCAGTCATATTCACAGTACAATTCTACTAATTTAATAGTTTCTGCCTCAGACCACTTCATTTTTACACAAATATGCTAAATACTTCAACAACATCGGGTTTTTCTGATCTCAACGGGGTACTCGACTACATCAACACTGTTTTCATTGGCGTAGTAGCGGTAGAGTAGAGTGGAAAGCTATAGTGGGGGATGACAAGTGGTAGAGTAACTTTACCACCGTGCTATACCACTCTACTCTACCAAAACCAAGTACTTTACTCTACCACTTACGTTTTCATTAGGCAATTTCACAGCATAGTTAGTACTCGCCCAGTATACTCTACTACTAATTCTACTTACTAATGAAAACCCGGCTTTATTAGCCCTGTTGTCAGCACCACCTAAACTGCGATTTACCGGAATTAAGTGGATCGTAACTTATGTGCGAGTTTTGACCAATGTTGTGTCATGAAAAACTGTTTCGCTTAGTATCTCTTGCAACTCCAATTTAATAGCTATGAAATAGTTGCTATGTAACAATATTTCCTTTTTTGTCATTATTAAAAGGATTTCATAAATTTAGTTCTTACAGAGAGAAAATAATACAAATCTTAATTATAATGCGATAATCTCAAAAAGCACGAATTTTTAGTTAAGACGACCTTGTTGCTAGTGCGCAATATATAGGTGTCCTAAAATTAAACGGTCATACACCATCAGGACATTCAACGTTCGAAAGTAAGAATATGAGCTCTAGTAAACATTGTAGAAAACATAAAAATGTTTCTTAAGGAAGCTACAGTTCATTGATGGGAGCAATAACAAAATTGGCCACAATAGAATCTTGTCGTTTCCATAATTACACAATTCAGTTATAAAATCAAATTTTTAACGAAAACGACACATTGCGAGCTGTCAAAGCTGCAAATTGCTTAGCACATTTTGCAAAAAATAAATTCTTTTTAATGCAAAGATGAGATTAGTCATTTTTAAAGGATGATTTTCTCGAGACCGTTGGAAATACGCAATTGCAATAAGATCATTCTTAAAATTTCTTACAAATCAACTGGATTTTGAAAATGTTCTGGTTTTTGCTCTGTATATTCGCTTGCAAAGCAAATTTATTTAAACAAGTTGACAAACCGCGGCAAAAATAATTGATTTTACGTTAAGGATTGTAATTTTAAAATATTATCCCGTAGACTTAAATTTAATTCAGACTCATAAAGAATGACTTGATTGGAAAATATTCTAATAAAATTTTTCCATATCCTAAAGCCATACCCCATCTAAAGGCTGTTGTAACTGCAGGTATACACAATTGTCTAAAATCTTGCTAAAGTTTTGCTTCATTAATAAAACAAACCATTTAAAAACCAATTCTACGTGTGTTCTGATGTAAGTTTTCCGGATATTGGCGCCAAAACAAACACGTTATCTGCTTGGAATATTTACTAATCTAGAGCCAAAATTAGACGTTTCCATTAAGCACGACCAAAAGTGAGGAAAATCTACCATCAATTGAATATTAGATTGAATTGTGTGGTTATGCGTTTTCAATTATATTAACTGGACTACACTCTTTACAGTCCTGACTCCTACATTGTTTAAAATTTTACTCGACAGGAAATTGAAATTAAAGCCACTTTACAACTAAATTTAATCAAATTAATTTAAAGAAAAATAAGTTGATGTAAATATCTATCCACTTTAAAGTAAATTAAACCGTCTCAAAGTTCAGGGGAAAAATATTCGAGAAAGAAACTTTCTCCTTGGAGTTTGTTTGTACTTTCCTTTTTAAGTAACTATTTAAATCTTACAAACAGATTAAACTTAAACGAATTCTTGTTCCAAATTAAAACAACATTCGCGATCTTAAGTGTTTTGAAAGAAAATAAAAGCGTTTTTAGATGTTGTAAAAACATGTAATTTCGTTTAGTTTAATTAACTTAAAATAAATCGTCCTGGATTGCAAATAAAGTTTAGAGAAAATACCAATGTGAGAAAAGAAATGTGTGCTTTCCTAATTTTAAATAATTTCCTAACTATTTAAATTTTTTATACAACTTAAGTTAAAATTCTGACTGTTACAAATTTAAAAAATGTTCACAATCTTAATCGTATTTGTTTTGAATGAATTTTTGAATGTTTTATAAAAAAAAAAATTAGATGTTTTGCTTTAATACAGCCACGTAAAAATGAAGTATACAGTTTTCTCTTAAGATGTTTACAAAAAGCCAAAAATACCGTCAGTGTAAAAATGAGCGCGGTGAATGTAGCCTTAAATTAAAAACCGTCGAGTTTTACGACCTCGAAATATTATACGTGTGATGCAGGTATATTTATAAGGTAGTAGAAACGGCTATCCGGGGAATTCGTAAATATTAAATATTATAAAGGTTTAAAGGTGTAGGAACGTTTACTTTCCAGGTGCAAAAATAAACCGCGCCTATAATAATAATAATAAAATGGGAAAGGCGTCTAAATACGCCTTGCTTTACCTATTTCTAAGGGATTTATTATCGGATGAGATCTAAAAGTGTATTTTTATGGCAGTTTCGGGCGATCATAAACATTTTGCCGGATCGTCCAAATTTCCGGTTTCCGGTGCTTCGTCGATCCTGTTTATAGTTCGCGGCCGAAAGATACGAATTACGCCGTCGACATAATCATTCATTATGACCTATAATACCGGAATTGCACACCGAACGCGTGCAATAAGCGGTTGTGCACATACGCCATACACAAACCCTTTGGCGATACCTATTAAACCGATTGATAAACCATATGTCAGGCTTTAATATATCTATGGTGTTGAATCTACCGATTTTCAATTCTAATTTACCTCTATAAGTTTGGAGAAAACAATTACTTTTTACATTTAGAAAAAAAAATCAAATCAAAATCTTTAAAAATGAATATTTAATAATTTTTTTAAGAAATCATTAAATTTCTAACATAAAAAAAATTTTTATCAACTTTGAAATTTTTTTAAATTTTTTTGACAACACTTGGAATAAAACGATCTTTTTTAATTAAAACTAGATTGTTTTAAGTTTAATTTAGAAAAAAAATTAAATCAAAATCTCTAAAAATGAATTTTTTATGAATTTTTTAAAAAATCGTTAATTTTCTAACCTAAAGAAATTTTTACCAACTTTGAAAATTTTTTAAATTTTTTTGACAACATTTAGAATAAAACGGTCTTTTTAGATGAAAACTAGAATGTTTTGAGTTTCATTTAGAAAAAAATTAAATCAAAATCTTTAAAAATGAATTTTTTCAAAAATCGTTAATTTTCTAATCTAAAAAATTTTTTACCAACTTTGAAAATTTTTTAAATTTTTTTGACAACATTTAGAATAAAACGGCCTTTTTAAATTAAAACTAGAATATTTTAAGTTTCATTTGGAAAAAACATCAAATCAAAATCTTTAAAACTGAATTTTTAATGAATTTTTAAAATTGATCGATTTTCTTAAGTTAGGTTAGAAGTATCAAAAAATTTTCACCAACTTTGGAATTTTTTAAAATTTTTTTGACAACATTTAGAATAAAACGGTCTTTTTAAATTCAAATTAAAATGTTTTAAGTTTCACTTGAAAAAAACATCAAATCAAAATCTTAAAAAATGAATTTTTAAAGTTGATCGATTTTCTTAAGTTAAAAGTGTCAAAAATTTTTGTCAACTTTAAAAATTTTTTTAATTTTTTTGACATCATTTAGAATAAAAGTATTTACTAAAACAAAACTAGAATGTTTTAAGTTTCATCTAGAAAGAAAATCAGATCAAAATCTTAAAAAATGAATTTTTAATGAATTTTTAAAATTGATGGATTTTCTTAGGTTAGAAGTGTCAAAAAAATTTTACCAACTTTGGAAATTTTTTTAAATTTTTTTGCAACATTTACAATAAAACGGGCTTTTTAAATTAAAACTAGAATATTTTAAGTTTCATTTAGAAAAAAACGTCAAGTCAAAATCTTTAAAAATGAATTTTTAATGAATTTTTAAAGTTGATCGATTTTCTTAAGAAAATGTGTCAAAAATTTTTGTCAACTTTGAAATTTTTTTTAATTTTTTTGACACCATTTAGAATAAAACTGTTTATCAAACTCAAAACTAGAATGTTTTAAGTTTCATTTAGAAAGAAAATCAAATCAAAATCTTTAAAAATGAATTTTTAAAATTGATCGATTTTCTTAAGTTAGAAGTGTCAAAAAAATTTTACCAACTTTGGAAATCTTTTTAATTTTTTTGGCAACATTTACAATAAAACGGGCTTTTTAAATTAAAACTAGAATATTTTAAGTTTCATTTAGAAAAAACATATCAACAATATATCAAAACATATCAAAACAAATCAAAATCTTTAAAAATGAATTTTTTGTGAATTTTTAAAGTTGATCGATTTTCTTAAAAGTGTCAAAAAGTTTTGTAAATTTTGAAAATTTTTTTATTTTTTTTGACACCATTTAGAATAAAAGTGTTTACTAAAATCAAAACTAGAATGTTTTAAGTTTCATCTAGAAAGAAAATCAAATCAATATCTTTAAAAATGAATTTTTGATGAATTTTTAAAGTTTGATGTTCTTAAGTTAAAAAGTGTCAAAAATATTTACTATCTTTGAAAATTTTTTAAATTTTTTTGACAACACTTGGAATAAAACGGTCTTTTTTAGTTAAAATTAGAATGTTTTAAGTTTCATTTAGAAAAAAATCTAATCGAAATCTTTCAAATCTAATCGAAATCTTTAAAAATGAATTTTTTATAAATTTCTAAGTTGATCGATTTTAGTCATTTTTCTGATTTTTTTGGGTAATAGTTAGAACAAGATTGACTTTTTTCTTATAAAATAGAATATTTTAACTTTCAATTAATACAAATTCCATTTCTTAATTAAAAAAATAAAGTCTCCACGATTTTTTTAAATTTGATAATTTTTAAAAGTTAAAAAAATTTTAATTATTTTTAAGAATTTTTTAAATTTTTTGGGTAATAATTAGAACAAAATTGACTTTTTTATTCCAAAATAGATTATTTTAACTTTCAATTCCTACAAATTTCATTTCTTAATTAAGAAAAATAAAGTCTCCACGATTTTTTTAAATTTGATAATTTTTAAAAGTGAGGTTAAAAAATTTTTAGTCACCTTTAAATTTTTTTTAATTTTTTGGGTAATATATAGAACAAAATTGACTTTTTTATTACAAAATAGAATATTTTAGCTTTCAATTCCTACAAATTCCATTTCTTAATTAAAAAAAATAAAGTATCCACGATTTTTTTAAATTTGATAATTTTTAAAAGTGAGGTTAAAAAATTTAGTCACCTTTAAAATTTTTTTAAATTTTTTAGGTAATATTTAGAACAAAATTGACTTTTTTATTACAAAATAGAATATTTTAGCTTTCAATTCCTACAAATTTCATTTCTTAATTGAAAAAAATAAAGTTTCCGCGATTTTTAAAATTTGGTCAAAATTTTTAAAAGTTAGGGTTAAAAAAAATTTTAGTCACCTTTAAGAATTTTTTTAATTTTTTGGGTAATAATTAGGAAAAAATTGACTTTTTTATTACAAAATAGAATATTTTAACTTTCAATTCCTACAACTTTCATTTCTTAAACTAAAAAAAATTCTTCTAAAACATAAAAAAAGCTGAAAATTGAAATTCTGGTCAATTTTAATTCCTGCAATGGGAACAAAGTCTACTTTTATATGTGATTTTTTTTTTATTTTGAGGTATTATATAATATTAATTAACGAATCACAAAAAATACGAACAATATTGTTATTTGCTGTGACATTTTAAATGATAAAGGAACCAACAAAATATTCAACGAAGTACTTTAAAAAGAAATATATTTTTTCAAAATGAAAACTTATAAAGTACTTTTAAAAGTTATATAATTTTAAATTTCAACTCCAATAGAATAAATATTCGTATGACCTTTTAATTTAATGTTAGATTGAAAACATATACGAAACATCTCCAATTCCTTATTAATTCATGACCTTTTTTTTGTATCAGATTAAACTTTTTGCGTCTACGCCCGTAAATAAACCTATTTAGCAGCATAAAAATTAATGAGAATTTAGAGGAGGGTTATAACTTATAAAAAAAGATTTTATAAATTTTTTTTATTGACTTAAATGATCTATAAACATCCTAAAAAAGATATTAAAAAAGAGTTATATGTATAAAAACTTTTTAAAAATTGAGTTATTTATTAGTTGTTTGTTTTGGTTTTTCGCCCAACATGAAAGTGTAAAAAAATGAAAAAAAAAATTAAGGATGAGAGTTTCAAAAAATATATACCTAGCGATAAAGTTATTATAGAAATAGCGGTTAATATCGTTGTTATTATTTATAAGAATGGCTTAAAGAGGCTTCTCAATATATTGGAATTGGAAATTGATTATGATAAATACAATTTTTTACCAAGAAATTTATGAATACTGCCTCAAAACTACAGAAAAGAAAGCCAGGAAGAAAAACTAAGCAAAGTATTTTCAAGTAGAAGGTGTGTTTTAAGTCCTGATATGGCTCACTAAATGTAAAAGATAAAATGTAGAAGCAGTTTAGACTAGTTCTTAGTTAAACTTAGAACCGGTTTTCTCGGAACTGCATTTTTTAAAATTACCGAAAATATATCTAGAATAATTTATTTCCAATGACTCGAAAATTTAACTACATATTCACAGAAAGTTTCTTCAGTATAGTAATGTACAAGCATACACGATTTTTATGTTTGTTCACGATTAGAATGTTTACAAATAAATTAAGACTTTTTTTCCTCAAAAACACAATATTGTTTTCAAATTGGAGCTTTGGAATTGGTGCGTTTTAAACTTGGGTTTAAAAAAAAGCAATACTTTAATCGTTTGAGTGCCAAGAAGAGATTTTGCACTTCCTCTCTGTTGCTTGAACTCTGATACGTTCGGTTACTGTCGATGCATGACCTTTCGGTTACCAGTCAATTTTTTAGACAAAAGTAAAAGATTGAGACAACTGGTAAAAGAACAAGTTTTAATTTCAGTTGAACATTTGGATGCAAATAATAAGCATTTTTGAAGAGAGAGAATAAGATAAACAAAAAACGATGCCTGGCACTTTTGGACGGGAAAACAGCAGACACGTGGCAATCAAATGGTTGTTAACATTAGCCAGTGTGCTTTTTGTAAATCACACGTTAGGAATTTTACCTGTAACGAGCAAAATTATTGTTTTCATGTAAAATGATTACAACATAACCTCAGAGGGAAATACATCTATGTTTTTAACAAGTTTTGGTACTTAAGACATAAATACATGAAACAGCTGCTTTTAGGTAATTCCGTTGTTTATTGTAATTTCCTGTAAGATAGTTGGAAATTTAATATTACTGAAGAAAGGCTGTAGTATTACATCACTGGTATTTTTCATGCATTTGGTCTTAAAATATTGAGACGTTTGGTAATACTTCTATGCAAATAGTAATTTTTAATAACCTCCTTAAGCTTAAAACTATCTTGCTGCAAGAAATTGTAATGGTGTCGGTATTTTTATACTATATTCAGAAAAATGTCAGAAAAAATCATGGATCAGAAAGACATAATTTAAGGAAAAAATTTGATCCAACTTTACAATTATTCCTTAATTAATTTACTATTTCGAAAACTATACACAATTTTTGAAAATTGTTATCTGGCATTTCAAATGGATTCAGTTGGTTGCTAGCATCTATCAGCATATTAAGAGTAGAAAGACAGAAACTCCTACCTTGCAAAAATGGAATTTTACAAGAGATAAGACTAAATAATGATCTCATATTTTGAAAGCAAGTATGTATAAACTCAAATATTTATAATTTCTGCCCACGAAATACAACTTCTCTTAATATTTAATTTTGCTGTACTAACGACGTAAACAACTGCTGCGGAGATTACTAAACCATTCACCAAACAATCAAACATAATCTGAAAGTCGATGAACAATGTTGTAATTAGAAGTAACAGAATACGACTTGCCGTTCATGAAAAACGATTCATAAAGATGTCGTTGAGAGTTATAAAATAGACCAGTTTTAAAACCTTTTAACTAACAATAACCTTAGAGGGAAACAACTCGCCGTTTTTGACCAGTTTTGATGATTAAGATAGTAGATGAAGGAGTTGTGTTTTGGGTAAACCTATTGTTTATTGTAATTTCTTATAAAATAGTTGGAAATTTTATAGGATTTTCTCATAATAAAAAAATTGTAATACTGATATTTCTTCATGAATTTTTTATTTTAATTACTTTATAATTTGAAATGAAAGCATTATAATATCATGATGGAAATCCAAAAATATGCTATTATCTCAAAATCTGATTATTGAATGCACAAAATTCGAAATCTTTCAATTTGACCACACTGTCAATCGATATATGTGGAAAATTCCAACACAACACAAGAAAAAAAAATAGTTTATGAAAGAAAAGGGTTAGGACAGGAGGTAACCTTTAAATGACCTTCGTGTTTTGCAAGATTAACTTTCGTAATTAGAGGTCGCCCATTTCGTGTTTCGAATTTATCAAGGATCAACCCCAAACAAAATATTGATCATTAATCTAGGTCAAAGCTTTTTTTTAGCAAAATTTCTACATGTAAATCCCTCTTTAATTGGAAGCTAGACATTTGTACGCCAACCAAATGTCCAATTCGGGGAACGTAGTGCCATTTAAATAGAGGTTTCTATAAGATAAGCCTGCAAAATATGAGATCGACTATCTCACAATTCCAATAGAACAAACTGCGAAAATAGCATCCCCTTTTTTATATCGTTATCGTGTATTTACTTTAAACCATAAATCATTTCTTAGTTTCTATAAATAATCTCTTGGTGATTTTTTAAATGTCATAAATTTTTTAAATCTCATCAATTTTTTAAAAGTTAATTTTGATAAAAAACACTAACATCTTTAAGAATTTTTTTAATTTTTTTGAGAGTCGATTGAGATAATTTTTTATACACATCTTAAAATACAATCACAAATCTTTAATTTAAACCATAAACCATTTCTTACTTTTTATAAATAACCTCCTGGCGATTTTTTAAACCTCATCAATTTTTTAAAAGTTAGGTTAATTTCAATAAAAAACACTAATATCGTTAAGAATTTTTTTAATTTTTTTGAAAAGACCTAAGATAAATCTGTCTTTTCTAGATTAAAATAGAATGTTTTAGGTTTAATTTAGCGAAAGAATTTCATCTCAATTCATATAAATTAATCTTTGACGATTTTTTTAAAGTTGGAATTTTTAAATTTCAAAATTCGGTCAAAAAATCATAGATGTCTTTAAAAATTTTTTTAATTTTTTTGAAAAAACTTAGGGTAAATCTATCTTTTCTAGATAAAAATAATATGTTTTAGGTTTAATTTAGCGAAGGGATTACATCTCAATTCATATAAATTAATTTTTGGCGATTTTTTAAAGTTGTTAAAATTTCAAAATTCGGTCAAAAAATCATAGATGTCTTTAAAAATTTTTTTAATTTTTTTGAAAAAACTTAGGGTAAATCTGTCTTTTCTAGATAAAAATAAAATGTTTTAGGTTTAAATTAGCGAAGAGATTACATCTCAATTTATATAAATTAATTTTTTACGATTTTTTAAAGTTGTTAAAATTTTAAAATTCGGTCAAAAAATCATAGATGTCTTTAAAAATTTTTTTAATTTTTTTGAAAAAACTTTAGATAAATCTGTCTTTTATAGATTAAAATAAAATGTTTTAGGTTTAATTTAGCGAAGGGATTACATCTCAATTGATATAAATTAATTTTTTACGATTTTTTAAAGTTGTTAAAATTTCAAAATTCGGTCAAAAAATCATAGATGTCTTTAAAAATTTTTTTAATTTTTTTGAAAAAACTTAGGGTAAATCTGTCTTTTCTAGGTTAAAATAGAATGTTTTAGGTTTAATTTGGCGAAGGGATTACATCTCAATTCATATAAATTAATTTTTGACGATTTTTTTAAAGTTGGAATTTTTAAACTTCAAAATTCGGTCAAAAAATCATAGATGTCTTTAAAAATTTTTTTAATTTTTTTGAAAAAACTTAATATAAATCTGTCTTTTCTAGATTAAAATAGAATGTTTTAGGTTTAATTTGGCGAAGGGATTACATCTCAATTCATATAAATTAATTTCTTACGATTTTTTAAAGTTGGAATTCTTAAATTTCAAAATTCGGTCAAAAAAATAATAGATGACTTTAAGAATTTTTTTAATTTTTTTGATAGTCTATTGATATGATTTTTTATACACAATTTAAACTACAATCATAAATCTTTAATTTAAACCATAAACCATTTTTTAGTTTTTAGAAATAAGCTCTTGGCGATTTTTTTCGTTTTAAAACTAAAATTTTCTTTTGATTACATTAAAGTTTGGCGTTCAAAAGTTACAACTTTATGATATACAATGAAGGATAGACGTCAATATTTGTTTAATAGAGTTTTAGAAGATGTTAGTCTTTCAAAATTAATACCGAAACTATGAAGTTAAATTTCCACTTCAACTACCCTTTGAAAGCTTGGTGAACAATTATCGAAGAAGGGAGTTTTAAAGTAATTTGACGGAAATATGATGTTAAGTGGTGTCTGTTCGTATTATTTGAAATATTGAGGGATAATTATCGAATAAGAATTTTTTTTTTTGTTAAATAATTTGCTGGGAAAAAAGTACATCATAAACGATGGATTTTTTTTCAATACAATTACAATAACTAATATAATAATATAATAACTAATCAACTTGGTAAAAATAAAGATTAAGTTTCAATCTCAATCTTTGTAAAATTTCAAGTCTCAACAATAATTAATTTTTTAGATATGAATTTTTTAAAAAGTTGACAAATTTTAATCGACATGAAATTACATTTTTTCTTCTGAAGGAAAAACTAAAAGTTGTAGAAAATTTATCTTTGGCAGAAGCAAAGACTAAGTTTCAGTCTAACTCCTTATAAAATTTTAAGTCTTAACAACAATTAGTTTCTTGGATATGAATTTTTAAAAATTGATAAATTTTAACAAACTTGTAAATTAAGTTAGGTTAGAATTTTTATCCTATAAAAAAAAACTAAAAGTCATAGAAAATTCATTCTTGGTAAAAATAAAGATTAAGTTTTAATCTGAATCGCGATAAAATTTCAAATCTCAATAACAATTAATTTGTTAGATATGAATTTTTAAAAGTTGACAAATTTTAATCGACATGAAATTACGTTTTCTCTTCTGAGGGAAAAACTAAAAGTCATAGAAAATTTAACTTTGGCAAAAATAAAGATTAAGTTTTAGTCTAAATTCTCATAAAGTTTCAAATCCCAACAATTAGTAGTTTCTTAGATATGAATTTTTAAAAATTGATTAGTTTTAATAAATATGTAACTTAAGTTTAATCATAGAATTTCAAATCTCAATAATGAGTTTGTAAAATCGGTTATTCAAGAAAAATAATCAATTACAATGTTATATCAAAACTCAGTTCATGATGAGTATTCGATTTATTAGAGATGTTTTAAATTAAAAATCACAATTGTAAGGTCATATTAATTAATGCTGATTGCACATCGAGTAATTAAAGTACAATAACACGGCGAACAATAAATGATTAATGTTTTGCAGTTGAATTTAATGGAAAGTTATAATGAACAATGAAAATTTATTAAAATATGTCGGTTGACTTCATTTTGAAACCGTGTTTTATTGAGTGTTGTAAATAACTAACTGTGGATTTAATTAAAATTCTTTTTGTTCATAGAATAAATAAATAAATAAATATTAAATGTGAAAAAGTACATATGGCGAATAAAATCAAATTGCTATATAATTTATGAAAAGAAAAAAGGTATTGATTGTTAAAATAAGAATTAATTAGATAACATTAATTTGGAATAAGTGATGAAGTTTTTAAAGGAATTTTTGTAAATCTTTGTTTAAACTTCTAATCGTATTTATTTTATGCGTTCTTTGTTGATTGCATTAGCAGAGAATTGGAAGCTAAAAGTTAGAATGGAGACAAAGGAAAAGGAAATTGCAGCAAGAGAAAAGTTATTGTAAAACTTAAGAAGGAAAAACTCTTCTCTAAAGGAGATGATTCTAATCGATCATCTCTTCTAACATACCGAGATGATCGAAGCATTGTACAACAGGTGCGAAAAGAACCTAGGTTAACAGCAATAAAAATAACATATAATGTGCAACAATTTTATAAAGCTATTAGCAAAGATACGGTGAGAACATCATCAAAGACCTACTACCACACTCACGTTGCACGAAAAAAAGCCATTCGTATCAGACGTTAAACGACAGAAGTGGATTGCCTTTGCTAAATAACACCCAAACAAGTTTACTTTTATTTTTAGTATTTTTCTAAAAAAAATTTATTGTTTTTGGTGGAATTGTTAAAAATTTTAGTAACTTTGGTGGAATTTTTATGTATTTACTAAGTTTTTGATGGAATTTTCAAGGTTTCAGTTAATTTTTAATGAAATTGTTTCTAATTTGATTGATTTTTGGTGGAATTTTAAAAGAATTTGGACATTTTGGTGGAATTTTTAAAAAATTTGGTAAGTTTTTGGTAGAATTGTTAAAAATGTTGACCATTTCGGTGTAATTTTTAGGATTTTTGTAAGTTTTTGGTGGAATTTTCAAGGTTTTAGTTAATTTTTAATTAAATTGTTTCTAATTTGATTGATTTTTGGTGGAATTTTAAAAGAATTTGGACATTTTGGTGGAATTTTTAAAAAATTTGGTAAGTTTTTGGTAGAATTGTTAAAAATCTTGATAATTTCGGTGTAATTTTTAGGATTTTTGTAAGTTTTTGGTGGAATAAAAAAAAATCAGTAAGTTTTGGGTGTAGTTGTTAAATATTTTAATAGCTTTGGTGGAATTTTTGCGAATTTTATTTATATCTGGTGGAATTTTAAAAAAATTCAGTGTTTTTGGTAAAATCCTTACGAATTTAGTAAGTTTTTGGTGGAATTAAAAAAAAATTGGTAAATTTTTGGTGGAATTTTTACAAATTTTGTAAATTTTTTGGTAGAATTTTTAAAAAATTCATTACTTTTGGTAGAATTATTAAAAATTTTAGTAACTTTTTGGTGGAATTTTTAAAAAATTCAGTATGTTTTTGGTGGAATTATCAAGAATTTTGATAACATTGGTGGAATTCTTGCGAATTTTATTCATTTTTGATGGAATTTTTTAAAAATTCAGTGTTTTTTTATAGAATTTTTATGAATTTTGTAAGTTTTTAGTGGAATTTTTAAAAAATTCATTACTTTTGGTAGAATTATTAAAAATTTTAGTAACTCTGGTGGAATTTTTATAAATTTACTAAGTTTTTGATAGAAATTTCAAAGTTTTAGTTAATTTTTAACGAAATTGTTTCTAATTTAATTGATTTTTGGTGGAATTTTAAAAGAATTTGGACATTTTGGTGGAATATTCAAAGAAATTGGTAAGTTCTTAGTAGAATTGTTAAAAATGTTGACAATTTCGGTGTAATTTTTAGGATTTTTGTAAGTTTTTGGTGGAATAAAAAAAATTCAGTAAGTTTTGGGTGTAGTTGTTAAATATTTTAATAGCTTTGGTGGAATTTTTGCGAATTTTATTTATATCTGGTGGAATTTAAAAAAAATTCAGTGTTTTTGGTAAAATTCTTATGAATTTAGTAAGTTTTTGGTGGAATTTTTAAAAAATTTAGTATGTTTTTGGTAAAATAATCAAAAATTTTGATAACATTGGTGGAATTATTGCGAATTTTATTCATTTTTGATGGAATTTTTTAAAAATTCAGTGTTTTTTTATAGAATTTTTATGAATTTTGTAAGTTTTTGGTGGAATTATCAAAAATTTTGATAACATTGGTGGAATTTTTGCGAATTTTATTCATTTTTGATGGAATTTTTTAAAAATTCAGTATTTTTTTATGGAATTCTTACGAATTTAGTAAGTTTTTAGCGAAGTTTTTCCAATTTTATTAATTTTTTGGTGGAATTTTTATAAAATTCAGTATGTTTTTGATGGAATTGTTAAAAAAGTTAATAACTTTGGTGGAATTTTTATTAATTTTAATCATTTTTGGTGAAATCGTTAAAAATACTGGTAATCTTAGTAGAATTTGTATGAATTTGGTAAGTTTTTGGTGGTATTTTTTAAAAATCAGTAAGTTTTTGGTGGAATTATTTAACATTTTTGTAGCTTTGGTGGAAAATTGAAAAAATTTAGTACGTTTTTGGCGGAGTTGTTAAAAATGTTGGTAACTTTGGTGGAATTTTTACGAATATAGTAAGTTTTTTTAATTTTTACCAATTTTATTGATTTTGGGTGGAATTTTTAAAAATTCACTAAGTTTTTAGTAGAATTGTCTCCAAATTTAATAATTTTTGGTGAAATTATATTCAATTTAACTAACTTTTGTGGAATTTTTATTATTACTTTTTTATTTTTGTGAAATTTTTAAGAATCTAATCAATTCTTGAGGAAATTAATCTTAATTTTAGTATATTTTTTAAAAATTCAGCAAGTTCTTGGTGGAATTGTTAAAAATTTTAGTAGCTTTGGTGGAATTTTTACAAATTTTATAGGTTTTTGGTAGAATTATTAAAAATTTTAGTAGCTTTGGTGGAATTTTTACAAATTTACTTACATTTTTACTTACACCAAAATATTCTTACTTTTTCATAAAAAATTAAAAAGAAATCTCAAAGACATCGTTGTTTTAAAACGAAGATAACCTCAAATATCAAAAAATTTGACCAACTTTAAAAAATCGCCCAGACTTTATTTATAGGAATTAAGAAAAGATTTATAGCTTAAATGAAACCTAAAGGAGTCTATTTTTAAATAAAATAGTCAAATTTTTCCTAATATTTCACCAAAAATTAAAAAAAAAATCTTAAAGACGTCTTTGTTTTTAAAATGAAGTTAACCTCAAATGTCAAAAAAATTCATCAACTTTAAAAAATCACCCAGACTTTATTTATGGGAATTAAGAAACGATTTATGTGTTAAATGAAAGCTAAAAGAGTTTATTTTTCAATAAAATAACCAAATTATTTATATCTTTTTATAAAAAATTAGAAAAAAATTTTAAATGAACTTAACCTATTTTGAAATGTCAAAAAATCAACTTTAAAAAATGATACTGACTTTATTTATAGTCATTAAGAAATGATTTATGGCTTAAATGAAACCTCAAAAAGTCTATTTTTAAATAAAATAACCAAATTTTTCCTAACTTTCTAAAACCGCCGAATGTTGACTAAAATTTCGGCAAAATTTCGTATAAAATTATCTAAAACTAAAACAAATTTTCGAATTTTATTCAAAAAATAACTTAATTTATCTTAAAATTATGAAATTTAAATTAAAATGTTCTAAAATCGTTGAATTTCACCTAAAATTTCGTCAAATTTTATATAAAATTATCTAAAACTCTTAAAATTGTGAAATTCCATTCAAGAAAATAACTTAATTTAGCTTAAAAATGTGAAACTTTGTCTGAAATGGTCTAAAATTATCGAATTTCGTCTAAAATTTCACCAAATTCTGTACAGAATTGCCTAAAATTCTTAGATCTCGCCTAATTTCATCTAAAATATTTGAAATTTCATTAAAAAATGGCTTAATTTAGTCTAAAATTGTGTAATTTCGACCAAAATTTTCAAAATTCGTCCAATTTCATCTGAAAATTCACAAAATTTCGTCTAAAATTGTCGAATTTCATTGAAAAATATCTTCATTTACCTTAAAATTGTAAAATTTCATCTAAAATCGTTGAATTTCATCTAAAATTTTTTAAAGTTATCAAATTTTTTTCCAATTGCATTAAAATAAAACTTAATTTAGCTTGAAATTATGAAATTTAAACCAAAAATTTTTAAATTCGTCGAATTTCGTCCAAAATTTAACGAAATTTCGCCTAAATTTGTCAAATTTCATTTAAAAATAACTTAATTTAGATGAAAATTGTGAAATTTTATCTCAAATTTCTTAAAATTGTCGAATTTCGTTTGAAATTTTACAAAATTTTGTTTAAAATTGTCGAATTTTATTAAAAAAAAATTTATTTATCTTAAAATTGTAAAATTTCATCTAAAATTTTTTAAAATCATCGATTTTTTTCCAAAATTTCACAAAATTTGGTGTAAAATTAACTAAAATTGTTGAATTTCGTTTAACTTCATTGAAACTTTGTCGAATTTCATTGAAAGATAACTTAATTTAGCTTGAAATTGTGAAATTTCGACAAAAAATTTCAAAATTCGTCCAATTTCGTCTGAAAATTCACTAAATTTCGTCTAAAATTGTCGAATTTCATTGAAAAATAACTTTATTTATCGTAAAATTGTAAAATTTCATCTAAAATCGTTGAATTTCATCTAAAATTTTTTAAAGTTATCAAATTTTATTTAAAATTTCACAAAATTTCATCAAATTTTTTTCCAATTGCATTAAAATAAAACTTAATTTAGCTTGAAATTATGAAATTTAAACCAAAATTTTCAAAATTTGTCGAATTTCGTCTAAAATTTAATGAAATTTCGCCTAAATTTGTCAAATTTCACTGAAAAATAACTTAATTTAGATGAAAATTGTGAAATTTTATCTCAAATTTCTTAAAATTGTCGAATTTCGTTTGAAATTTTACAAAATTTTGTTTAAAATTGTCGAATTTTATTTAAAAAAAACTTTATTTATCTTAAAATTGTAAAATTTCATCTAAAAATTTTTAAAGTCATCGATTTTCTTCCAAAATTTCACGAAATTTGGTGTAAAATTATCTAAAATTGTTGAATTCCATTTAATTTCATTTAAACTTTTTCGAATTTCATTGAAAGATAACTTAATTTAGCTTGAAATTGTGAAATTTCGTCAAAAGATTTCAAAATTCGTCCAATTTCGTCTGAAAATTCACTAAATTTCGTCTAAAATTGTCGAATTTCATTGAAAAATAACTTTATTTATCTTGAAATTGTGAAATTTCATCTTAAATGTTTTAAAGTCATCGATTTTTTTCCAAAATTTCACGAAATTTGGTGTAAAATTATCTAAAATTGTTGAATTTCATTTAATTTCATTTAAACTTTTTCGAATTTCATTGAAAGATAACTTAATTTAGCTTGAAATTGTGAAATTTCGACAAAAAATTTCAAAATTCGTCCAATTTCGTTTGAAATTTCACTAAATTTCGTCTAAAATTGTCGAATTTCATTGAAAAATAACTTTATTTCGATTAAAATTTTGAAATTTCATCTAAGATTTCTTAAAATAACAAGTCCACAGAATTCTGGAAGAAGGTTCTTTGTACAGATGAGAGCATATTTTACATCTCCAAAGGTAAACAATTTATGTGGAAAAAACCCGGTACTTAAATCCACAAAATTTAAAAGCTACTGTAAAACATGAAGGTGGTTTAGTGATGGTTTGGGGGTGTATGTGCGCCAAAGAAGTACTGAAATTGGCTTTTATAACATCCACAATGGACCATACATAGACATTTTAAAAGAAAATTTGAAGCCAAGACAACTTGGACTTAAAATCCAAATACATTTTTCAACAAGACAAAGACCCAAAACACTGTTCACAGTACCAAACTTTAGCTGCTGTATAACATTCCAACGCAATGAAAACACCTCCACAATTTGACTTAACTCATTGAGCGGCGAACTTTTTCAAATAAAAAAAAACTCAAACTGGGCACAACGTTTTAAAAGCGTTTCTATTTGGTCAACTTTTGTTAATGTGTCTAATTTAATGATTATTAAAAGTAGTATAAACAATTTTTCGAAAAATGTGTATTTGCAAAAAATTTAGATGCGGTTTATACAATGTATCACCTCCCACAATAAATACTTTTGCTGGAATGGTATTGTTCAAAGCAATTTTTATTTTTGTTTAAACAAAGTGCCACTTTACGCACTGAGTTAGATACACACTAACAAGGAGACCACAAGATGTTGTATTCACCGATTTTGATGAAAGTAGTATCAATCGATAGGTATTGGTACACAATACACATTTGTAAAATATTAGGGCGCAATGTTCAGGGATTCGCGAGTAAATTGCGATTTTAGGTCGCAATTCACGGCCACACCGCTTATATGTCAATGGTTGTACTCCTCCCGACTCCTCCTCTTGGTGACTCATCGCGAACCGGCTTCCACTTGCGGAACAAAACGGTCTGAACCTCATGACGTAACTGCTTTTTATTTTTAACTAGTTTAGTTTTATTTTTAGTATTTTTCTAAAAAAAAATTTATTGTTTTTGGTTGAATTGATCAACATTTTGGTAACTTTGGTAGAAGCTTTACGAATTTAGTAAGTTTTTGGTAGAATTTAAAAAAAAATTGGTAAATTTTTAGTGGAATTTTTACAAATTTTGTAAGTTTTTTAGTGGAATTTTTAAAAAATTCATTATTTTTAAAATTATTAAAAATTTTAGTAACTTTGGTGGAATTTTTATGAATCTACTAAGTTTTTGATGGAATTTTCAAGGTTTTAGTTAATTTTTAATTAAATTGTTTCTAATTTGATTGATTTTTGGTGGAATTTTAAAAGAATTTGGACATTTTGGTGGAATTTTTAAAAAATTTGGTGTTTTTGGTAGAATTGTTAAAAATATTGACAATTTCGGTGTAATTTTTAGGATTTTTCTAAATTTTTGGTGGAGTAAAAAAAATTCAGTAAGTTTAGGGTGTAGTTGTTAAATATTTTAATAGCTTTGGTGGAATTTTTGCGAATTTTACTCATTTCTGGTGGAATTTTAAAAAAATTCAGTGTTTTTAGTACAATTCTTATAAATTTAGTAAGTTTTTGGTGGAATTTTTAAAAAATTTAGTATGTTTTTGGTAAAATTATCAAAAATTTTGATAACATTGGCGGAATTTTTGCGAATTTTATTCATTTCTGGTGCAATGAAAAAAATCAGTGATTTTGGTAAAATTCTTATGAATTTAGTAAGTTTTTGGTGGAATTTTTGCAAATTATATTAATTTTCGGTGGAATTTTTAAAAAATTCAGCATATTTTTGGTGGAATTATCAAAAATTTTGATAACACTGGTGGAATTTTTGCGAATTTTATTCATTTTTGATGAAATTTTTAAAAAATTCACTGTTTTTCTATGGAATTTTTACGAATTTAGTAAGTTTTTAGTGAAATTTTTCCAATTTTATTAATTTTTGGTGGAATTTTTATAAAATTCAGTATGTTCTTAATGGAATTGTTGAAAAAGTTGATAGCTTTGGTGGAATTTTTATTAACTTTAATCATTTTTGGTGGAATTGTTAAAAATATTGGTAATTTTAGTAGAATTTTTATGAATTTGGTAAGTTTTTGGTGGTATTTTTTAAAAATCTGTAAGTTTTTGGTGGAATTATTTAACATTTTTGTAGCTTTGGTGGAAAATTGAAAAAATTTTGTACGTTTTTGGTGGAATTGTTAAAAATGTTGGTAACTTCGGTGGAATTTTTGCGAATTTTACTCATTTCTGGTGGAATTTTAAAAAAATTCAGTGTTTTTAGTACAATTCTTATGAATTTAGTAAGTTTTTGGTGGAATTTTTAAAAAATTTAGTATGTTTTTGGTAAAATTATCAAAAATTTTGATAACATTGGCGGAATTTTTGCGAATTTTATTCATTTCTGGTGCAATAAAAAAAGTCAGTGATTTTGGTAAAATTCTTATGAATTTAGTAAGTTTTTGGTGGAATTTTTGCAAATTGTATTAATTTTTGGTGGAATTTTTAAAAAATTCCGTATATTTTTGGTGGAATTATCAAAAATTTTGATAACATTGGTGGAATTTTTGCGAATTTTATTCATTTTTGATGGAATTTTTTTTTAATTCAGTGCTTTTTATAGAATTTTTACGAATTTAGTAAGTTGTTAGTGAAATTTTTCCAATTTTATTAATTTTTGGTGGAATTTTTATAAAATTCAGTATGTTTTTAATGGAATTGTTAAAAAAGTTGATAGCTTTGGTGAAATTTTTATTAACTTTAATCATTTTTGGTGGAATTGTTAAAAATATTGGTAATTTTAGTAGAATTTTTGTGAATTTGGTAAGTTTTTGGTGGTATTTTTTAAAAATCAGTAAGTTTTTGGTGGAATTATTTAACATTTTTGTAGCTTTCGTGGAAAATTGAAAAAATTTTGTACGTTTTTGGTGGAATTGTTAAAAATGTTGGTAACTTTGGTGGAATTTTTACGAATATAGTAAGTTTTTTTAATTTTTACCAATTTTATTGATTTTGGGTGGAATTTTTAAAAAATTCACTAAGTTTCTAGTAGAATTGTCTCCAAATTTAATAATTTTTGGTGAAATTATATTCAATTTAACTAACTTTTGTGGAATTTTTATTATTACTTTTTTATTTTTGTGAAATTTTTAAGAATCTAATCAATTCTTGACGAAATTAATCTTAATTTTAGTTCATGTTGGAATTCTAATCTGTCAACATTTTTGGACATGGAATCGTTTCAGATGATCCATCTTTCTTCCTCATCTTTACTTCTGACATATCTTCGTGGTGGTGGTAGGTAGACTTTAGCCCTAATGAATAAAAATTTAGCAATTGCTTTTTCTTGCAATATCGAAGAAAACGCTTGAAAACTAATGAATAAAAATTGAAGTAATTGCTGTTGTTTTGAGGAATTGCTTAAAAGTGCAACAATTGCTTCTAATAATTTTCTTTTAGTCAAATAATTTTCTTAAAAAATAGAAGCAATTGCTTACATGTACTTAAAATGAGATGAATAATCCAAGGAATTGCTTTTGCTAGTGTGGCAATTGCTTTCGTATTTGTAAGCTAGGTCGACCCCTGCATCATTTGCTTATACACAATACAATCAACTGTTCCTCTGTGGTATACACGTAAGCTCCTATTTATTAGATTTTTTTTTAATTATGGCCGAATTCATGAATGTGCATAAACGAAAAATATACAGTGTGCGTAAAAATTGTAGAGACGATGATTTCAGAAAACTATATCGGTTTGATCGGGAAAACGTTGAGTGGTTAGCAAATTATTTTTTTAATTGGCAGTGGTGAAACGCAAGGTGCTGCATTATTACCTTAAAATATCACCTATGAATCAGATGCAAATCTTTTTGCGACAGCTTTCAGAACCCATGTTTCAAAATTCTGTAGCTGAAGAACTCGGTGTCCATCACAGTACTGTCAGCAAGACGTTTATTTCCATAAAGCATGCCATTTTGGAAAAAGCTAAAGTTTTCATTAGATTTTCGAGAAGTGCTGAAGATTTTGTGGAAGCAAAATTGCTGTGGTCAGAGAGATACCGTTTTCCAACTGCCATCGGTGCAATAGATTGCACACATGTTAGAATACCAAAATTTCAAGAATTTGGAGATGAATATATAAATCGAAAAGATACCCCAGCATTAACGTAGAGGCAACATGTAATGCAAAAGAAATTTTTACAAGTGTAGACTGTCAATGGCCAGGTTCTGTACACGATAGTAGAATTTTCAAAAATTCTAATATATACAGCATTCTTAAAAACAGTACAGAAGAATGTGTATTATTAGGAGACGATGGCTACTCGATATCGCCTTGGATTATGACTCCCTGGAGAAATCCTGCAACCCAACAGCAGCAAAATTATAATGAAATTTTCTGTCGAGAACGTGTCGTTATTAAACGTTGTTTCGAACAATTTAAAGCAAGATTTCCTGTGCTTCAATATAAAATTAGGGGTGTATTAGAAAGGATGCCATCGACGATTATATCCTGGGTTGTGCTTCACAACATCGCAACTTCTGTAGTAAGCAATTGCTGTAGAGATGTAGAAGACGCAGCATTTACTTAAAAATATTATTCATGTGCAGATCTAGCTATTGCTTTTACTAGTAGCTTTTGCTTGCGAAGCAATTGCTTTTCCTAAAAAGCAATTGCTTAAAGCAAATGTTAAAATTTTATTCATTAAGGCCAATAAGTACACACTTCTTCTGTTTTTTCACTTGAGAGCGACCAGTCCTTTATTGCTAATAAAGTAGTCAAAGTCTCCCCTTTTTAATTCTTAGTCTGGGCGAAATTTAGACATTAGTTTTCTAGTAGCGTTTGCAATGCCATATGCATAAATATGTTTCTCCTGAAGATCATCCATCAGTTTGGGTGAAGTAAAGAAATTATCCAAGTACACATGATGGCCTTTTTAAACCTTTACACAGAACTTTTACAACGCGGTTTCCTAGACCAATGATGGCGAACCTTTTGACGCAATGGGTCACATTTTGTTTACTATATTGTTTTGGTGCTAGGTCGTGGGTCACAGTATTAAGTCACATGCAAAAGGGAAATGTGTTTTAAAAAAACTAGAATAAATTTGACCCTTACTATAAAAAATAGACATTTTTAGCTTTATTTTAATATAAAAATCATTTCTTAATTCCTATAAATAAAGCCTGGGAGATTTTTTAAACTTTGATGATTTTTCACGTTTTAAAGTTAACCTCAAAATGTCACCTTTTAGAAAAAAATTTTTTTAATTTTTTTGGTAAAACTTACAAAAAATCTGTCTTATTTATCATAAAATAGACACTTTAATTTACTTATATTTAAAAAATCTTTTCTTAATTCCTATAAATAAAGCCTGGAGGATTTTTTAAACTTTGATGATTTTTCACATTTTAAAGTTAACCTCAAAATGTCATTTTTTAGAAAAATTTTTTTTTAATTTTTTTTGTAAAACTTGGAAAAAATCTGTTTTATTTATCATAAAATAGACACTTTAATTTATCTTAGTTAAAAAAATCTTTTCTTAATTCCTATAAATAAAGCCTGGGGGATTTTTTAAACTTTGATGATTTTTCACATTTTAAAATTAACCTCAAAATGTCATTTTTTAGAAAAAATTTTTTTTAATTTTTTTGGTAAAACTTACAAAAAATCTGTCTTATTTATCATAAAATAGACACTTTAATTTACTTATATTTAAAAAATCTTTTCTTAATTCCTATAAATAAAGCCTGGAGGATTTTTTAAACTTTGATGATTTTTCACGTTTTAAAGCTAACCTCAAAATGTCATTTTTTAGAAAAATTTTTTTTAATTTTTTTGGTAAAACTTACAAAAAATCTGTTTTATTTATCATAAAATAGATACTTTAATTTATCTTAATTTAAAAAATCTTTTCTTAATTCCTATAAATAAAGCCTGGAGGATTTTTTAAACTTTGATGATTTTTCACGTTTTAAAGTTAACCTCAAAATGTCATTTTTTAGAAAAATTTTTTAATTTTTTTGGTAAAACTTACAAAAAATCTGTTTTATTTATCATAAAATAGACACTTTAATTTATCTTAGTTAAAAAAATCTTTTCTTAATTCCTATAAATAAAGCCTGGAGGATTTTTTAAACTTTAATGATTTTTCACGTTTTAAAGTTAACCTCAAAATGTCATTTTTTAGAAAAATTTTTTAATTTTTTTGGTAAAACTTACAAAAAATCTGTTTTATTTATCATAAAATAGACACTTTAATTTATCTTAGTTAAAAAAATCTTTTCTTAATTCCTATAAATAAAGCCTGGAGGATTTTTTAAACTTTGATGATTTTTCACGTTTTAAAGTTAACCTCAAAATGTCATTTTTTAGAAAAATTTTTTTTTAATTTTTTTGGTAAAACTTGGAAAAAATCTGTTTTATTTATCATAAAATAGACACTTTAATTTATCTTAGTTAAAAAAATCTTTTCTTAATTCCTATAAATAAAGCCTGGAGGATTTTTTAAACTTTGATGATTTTTCACGTTTTAAAGTTAACCTCAAAATGTCATTTTTTAGAAAAGATTTTTTTTAATTTTTTTGGTAAAACTTGGAAAAAATCTGTTTTATTTATCATAAAATAGACACTTTAATTTATCTTAGTTAAAAAAATCTTTTCTTAATTCCTATAAATAAAGCCTGGGGGATTTTTTAAACTTTGATGATTTTTCACGTTTTAAAGTTAACCTCAAAATGTCATTTTTTAGAAAAAAATTTTTTTAATTTTTTTGGTAAAACTTACAAAAAATCTGTTTTATTTATCATAAAATAGACACTTTAATTTATCTTAGTTAAAAAAATCTTTTCTTAATTCCTATAAATAAAGCCTGGAGGATTTTTTAAACTTTGATGATTTTTCACGCTTTAAAGTTAACCTCAAAATGTCATTTTTTAGAAAAGATTTTTTTTAATTTTTTTGGTAAAACTTGGAAAAAATCTGTTTTATTTATCATAAAATAGACACTTTAATTTATCTTAGTTAAAAAAATCTTTTCTTAATTCCTATAAATAAAGTCTGGGGGATTTTTTAAACTTTGATGATTTTTCACGTTTTAAAGTTAACCTCAAAATGTTATTTCTTAGAAAAATTTTTTTTTAATTTTTTTGGTAAAACTTACAAAAAATCTGTTTTATTTATCATAAAATAGACACTTTAATTTATCTTAATTTAAAAAATCTTTTCTTAATACCTATAAATAAAGCCTGGGGGATTTTTTAAACTTTGATGCGTCCTATATGTTAAAATTTACGGTACATTTACAAGCTTAAAGAGTTTAAAATTTTTATCCCTTTCTTTACAGTTTTAACCACTTTCCAAAGTTTCACAAATAAAGCTTTACTTTATGACACCTCTTAAACGATTTATCGATGTTTATGCTTTATAACTTTCCTTGTAATATAACGTCGTTATTTACAAGATAATAAAAAAGAAAAATTAAAGCAACTTATTTCAAAACAACGCCATATAAGCTTTATAAATAAAACATAGTGACGTCTTAAGGTCGAAATTTAAAAGATTAAAGTACGTAAACATTACCCCTATTTCAATTTATTCCGTATTTTCCGATACCGTGTTGGCAATTTGTCCATCAATCACACAACGGTGTGCCTAATACTCCCACGTCAAAGAGCACGTTGTGAACGAAAATCAATCGGTTGCAAGCAACAAGAATGCGATGTGACGTAAAATCCGCACGGAAATATTCCAAATACAATGGAAACCAATTTGCGTACTTGTCTTTCTTGGTTACTTGCACTACAATTATTATGATTTTTTAATTTTAAAGTTAAAGAAAAATTTGTTAGTTTCGTTCAATATTTTGGATGTCTTTAGGAATTTTTTAAAATTTTTTGGTAATAATTAGAAAAAAACTAATGATTTTTAATGAAAATAGATATTTTAATCTACCTTTCTTCAAATTTTTTTCCCTAAATTTCCATAAATAAATTCTGTGCGATTTTTTAAAGTTGGAAATTTTAAGGTTAAATTTGATCGAAAATCATTGCTGTTTTTGGGAATTTTTTTAAATTTTTTTGTAATAATTAGAAAAAAACTAATGATTTTTCCTAAAAATAGATATTTTAATCTACCTTTCTTCAAAAATTTTCCCCTCAATTTCCATAAATAAATTCTGTGCGATTTTTTAAAGTTGGAAACTTTAAGGTTAGATTTAATTGAAAATCATTGCTGTTTTTGGGATTTTTTTTTTAATTTTTTGGTAATAATTAGAAAAAACTAACGATTTTCTATAAGAATAGATATTTTAATTTACCTTTCTTTAAAATTTTTTCCCTCAATTTCCATAAATAAATTCAGTGGGATTTTTTAAAGTTGGAAATTTTAAGGTTAGATTTGATCGAAAATCATTGCTGTCTTTGGGAATTTTTTTAAAATTTTTTGCTAATAATTAGAAAAAAACTAATGATTTTTATTGGAAATAGATATTTTAATCTATCTTTTTTTATTTTTTTTCCCTCAATTTTCATAAATAAATTCTGAGATTTTTTATATTTGGAAATTTTAAGGTTAGATTTGATTGAAAATCATTACTGTCTGGGAATTTTTTTAATTTTTTTGGTAATAATTAGAAAAAAACTAATGATTTTCCCTGAAAATAGATATTTTAATCTACCTTTCTTCAAATTTTTTTCCCTCAATTTCCATAAATAAATTCTGTGCGATTTTTTAAAGTTGGAAATTTTAGGTTAGATTTGATTGAAAATCATTGCTGTCTTTGAGAATTTTTTAAAATTTTTTGGTAATAATTAGAAAAAAACTAATGATTTTTTCTGGAAATAGATATTTTAATCTATCTTTATGCAAATTTATTTTCCTTAATTTCCATAAATAAATTCTGTGCGATTTTTTAAAGTTGGAAATTTTAAAGTTAGATTTAATTGAAAATCATTGCTGTTTTTGGGAATTTTTTTAAATTTTTTAATAATAACTAGAAAAAAAACTAATGATTTTTATTGAAAATAGATATTTTAATCTACCTTTCCTCAAATTTTATTCCCTCAATTTCCATAAATAAATTCTGTGAGATTTTTTAAATTTGGAAATTTTAAGGTTAGATTTGAATGAAAATCATTACTGTCTTTGGGATTTTTTTAAATTTTTTGGTAATAATTAGAAAAAAACTAATGATTTTTCTTAAAAATAAATATTTTAATCTACCTTTCTTCAAAATTTTTTCCCTCAATTTCCATAAATAAATTCTGTGAGATTTTTCAAAGTTGGAAATTTTAAGCTTAGATTTGATTGAAAATCATTGCTGTTTTTGGGAATTTTTTTTAATTTTTTGGTAATAATTAGAAAAAAACTAATGATTTTTATTAAAAATAGATATTTAAATCTACCTGTTATCAAAATTTTTTCCTTCAATTTCCATAAATAAATTCTGTGAGATTTTTTAAAATTGGTAAAAATTTTTAAGGTTAGATCGAAAATCATTGCTGTCTTTGGGAATTTTTTTAAATTTTTTGACAATAATTAGAAAAAAACTAATGATTTTTAGTGAAAATAGATATTTTAATCTACCTTTCTTCAAATTTTTTTCCCTCAATTTCCATAAATAAATTCTGTGAGATATTTTAAAGTTGGAAATTTTAAGGTTAGATTTGATTGAAAATCATTGCTGTCTTTGGGAATTTTTTTAAATTTCTTGGTAATAATTAGAAAAAAACTAATGATTTTTTCTAAAAATAGATATTTTAATCTACCATTCCTTAAATTTTTTTCCCTCAATTTCCATAAATAAATTCTGTGCGATTTTTTAAAGTTGGAAATTTTAAGGTTAGATTTGATTGAAAATCATTACTGTCTTTGGGAATTTTTTTAAATTTTCTGGTAATATTTAGGAAAAAACCAATAATTTTTATTGAAAATAAATATTTTAATCTACCTTTCTTCAAATTTTTTTCCCTCAATTTCCAGAAATAAATTCTGTGAGATTTTTTAAAATTGGTAAAAAATTTTAAGGTTTTGATCGAAAATCTCCTGTTTTTGCAAATTTTTTTAAATTTTTTGGTAATAATTAGAAAAAAACTCACGATTTTAATTAAAAATAGATATTTTAATCTACCTTTTTTCAAAATATTTTCCCTCAATTTCCATAAATAAATTCTGTGAGATGTTTTAAAGTTGAAAATTTTAAGGTTAGATTTGATTGAAAATCATTGCTGTTTTTGGGAATTTTTTAAAATTTTTTGGTAGTAATTAGAAAAAAATTAATGATTTTTATTGGAAATAGATATTTTAATCTATCTTTCTTCAAATTTTTTTCCCTCAATTTCCATAAATAAATTCTGTGAGATTTTTTAAAATCGGTAAAAAATTTTAAGGTTTTGATCGAAAATCTCCTGTTTTTGGAAATTTTTTAAAATTTTTTAGTAGTAATTAGAAAAAAACTAATGATTTTCATTAAAAATAGATATTTTAATCTATCTTTCTTCAAATTTCTTTCCCTAAATCTCCATAAATAAATTCTGTGTGATTTTTTAAAGTTGGAAATTTTAAGGTTAGATTTGATTGAAAATCATTGCTGTCTTTGGGAATTTTTTTTAAATTTTTTGGTAATAATTAGAGAAAAGCTAATGATTTTAACTAAAAATAGATATTTTAATCTACCTTTCTTCAAAATTTTTTTCCTCAATTTCCATAAATAAATTCTGTGTGATTTTTTAAAGTTGGAAATTTTAAACTTAGATTTGATTGAAAATCATTACTGTCTTTGGGAATTTTTTTAAAATGTTTTGGTAGTAATTAGAAAAAAATTAATGATTTTTATTGAAAATAGATATTTTAATCTACCTTTCTTCAAATTTTTTTCCCTCAATTTCCATAAATAAATTCTGTGCGATTTTTTAAAGTTGGAAATTTTAGGTTAGATTTGATCGAAAATCATTGCTATTTTTGGGATTTTTTTTTAATTTTTTGGTAATAATTAGAAAAAAACTAATGATTTTTATAGAAAATAGATATTTTAATCTACCTTTCTTCAAATTTCTTTCCCTAAATTTCCATAAATAAATTCTGTGCGATTTTTTAAAGTTGGAAATTTTAAGGTTAGATTTAATTGAAAATCATTGCTGTTTTTGGGAATTTTTTAAAATTTTTTGGTAGTAATTAGAAAAAAATTAATGATTTTTATTGGAAATAGATATTTTAATCTATCTTTCTTTAAATTTTTTTCCCTCAATTTCCATAAATAAATTCTGTGAGATTTTTTAAAATCGGTAAAAAATTTTAAGATTTTGATCGAAAATCTCCTGTCTTTGGGAATTTTTTTAAATTTTTTGGTAATAATTAGGAAAAAACTAATAACTTTCTATAAAAATAGATATTTTAATCTACCTTTCTTCAAAAATTTTTCCCTCAATTTCCATAAATAAATTCTGTAAGATTTTTTAAAGTTGGAAATTTTAAGGTTAGATTTGATTAAAAATCATTGGTGTTTTTGGGAATTTTTTTAATTTTTTTGGTAATAATTAGAAAAAAACTAATGATTTTTAGTGAAAATAGATATTTTAATCTACCCATCTTCAAATTTTTTTCCCTCAATTTCCATAAATAAATTCTGTGAGATTTTTTAAATTTGGAAATTTTAAGGTTAGATTTGATCGAAAATGATTGCTGTTTTTGGGAATTTTTTTAAATTTTTTGGTAATAATGAGAAAAAAAACTAATGATTTTTCCTAAAAATAGATATTTTAATCTACTTTTCTTCAAAAATTTTCCCCTCAATTTCCATAAATAAATTCTCTGAGATTTTTTAAATTTGGAAATTTTAAGGTTAGATTTGTTTGAAAATCATTGCTGTTTTTGGGAATTTTTTTAAATTTTTTGGTAATAGTTAGGAAAAAACTAATGATTTTTATTGAAAATAGATATTTTAATCTACCTTTCTTCAAAAATTTTTCCCTCAATTTCCATAAATAAATTCTGTAAGATTTTTTAAAGCTAGTAAGAAATTTTAAGGTTAGATCGAAAATCATTGCATCTTTGGGAATTTTTTTAAATTTTTTGGTAACAGTTAGGAAAAAACTAATAATTTTCTATAAAATTAGGTATTTTAATCTACCTTTCTTCAAAAATATTTCCCTCAATTTCCATAAATAAATCTTGTGAGATTTTTTAAATTTGGAAATTTTAAGGTTAGATTTGATTGAAAATCATTACTGTCTTTGGGAATTTTTTTAAATTTTTTGGTGATAATTAGAAAAAAACTAATCATTTTCATTAAAAATAGATATTTTAATCTATCTTTCTTCAAGTTTTTTTCCCTCAATTTCCATAAATAAATTCTGTGCGATTTTTTAAATTTGGAAATTTTAAGGTTAAATTTGATCGAAAATCATTGCTGTCTTTGGGAATCTTTTTAAATTTTTTGGTAATAGTTAGGAAAAAACTAATGATTTTTATTGAAAATAGATATTTTAATCTACCTCTCTTCAAAAATTTTCCCCTCAATTTCCATAAATAAATTTTGTGAGATTTTTTAAATTTGGAAATTTTAAGGTTAAATTTGATCGAAAATCATTGCTGTTTTTGGGAATTTTTTTAAATTCTTTGACAATAGTTAGAAAAAAACTAATGATTTTTAGTGAAAATAGATATTTTAATCTACCTTTCTTCAAATTTTTTTCCCTCAATTTCCATAAATAAATTCTGTGCGATTTTTTAAAGTTGGAAATTTTAAGGTTAGATTTAATTGAAAATCATTGCTGTCTTTGGGAATTTTTTAAAATTTTTTGGTAGTAATTAGAAAAAAATTAATGATTTTTATTGGAAATAGATATTTTAATCTATCTTTCTTCAAAAATTTTTCCCTCAATTTCCATAAATAAATTCTGTAAGATTTTTTAAAGCTAGTAAGAAATTTTAAGGTTAGATCGAAAATCATTGCATCTTTGGGAATTTTTTTAAATTTTTTGGTAACAGTTAGGAAAAAACTAATAATTTTCTATAAAATTAGGTATTTTAATCTACCTTTCTTCAAAAATATTTCCCTCAATTTCCATAAATAAATCTTGTGAGATTTTTTAAATTTGGAAATTTTAAGGTTAGATTTGATTGAAAATCATTACTGTCTTTGGGAATTTTTTTAAATTTTTTGGTGATAATTAGAAAAAAACTAATCATTTTCATTAAAAATAGATATTTTAATCTATCTTTCTTCAAGTTTTTGTCCCTCAATTTCCATAAATAAATTCTGTGCGATTTTTTAAAGTTGGAAATTTTAGGTTAGATTTGATCGAAAATCATTGCTGTTTTTGGTATGTTTTTTAAATTTTTTGATAATGATTGGAATGCTAATTTAAAAATCAATAAACTTAAAACTATACTAATTTAAAATTTATATTTTAATGTTCATTAAAATAATTTATTTACTAATGCAGTGTTTAAAATAACATTAGTCAGCGTCCATTAACGCATTTCGTTCACCTTATCTTAACGAGTATTTTATTAATGTTACCTCCAGGTAAAACCAGTTGCAGCAAAAAAAACTCGATATTTCAGGTGGAAAGATTACGACTGTACGTGGCTTTTGTACGTTTGTACAAAACCCATTACGAGATAATTACCACCAAGCCCTAACCATTAGGACAAACACAGAAGTTTATTTCTTTTCTTTTTAATTTTTTTTAAACAGCCGAAAACACACTGCAATAAATTTAGTCCAAGTGGAGTTTAAATTTAGGATGAAATATAAAGTGACCATTTGGAGTAGATTCCAAATCGTTTATATCTATAGGACAAGACTTTATCTAATTACGTCCCCGATATTACTGTCATTACAGCTAAAGTGAACCTGTAATATGCGAAATTAATCCGATTATGGCCTCTCTATTCACTTCAGGTTAAATACTGAAGTCGACTGCTGAAGTCGAGGAGTTAAAAGACATTTTAAAAGCTAGTTTTAAATGTCTACTTTTAATTAAAATTAAAAGATTTATTCAAATTATTATTAAAAAAATTTAAAAAAATTCCCAAAAATTTCAATGATTTTCAATCAAATTTAACCTCAAAATTTCTTAACAACTTTAAAAAATCTCACAGAATTTATTTATGAAAATTAAGGAAAATAAATTTGAAGAAAGATAGATTAAAATATCTATTTTAAAAAAAAAATCATTAGTTTTTTTCTAATTATTACCAAAAAATTTAAAAAAATTCCCAAAAACAGCAATGATTTTCGATCAAATTTAACCTTAAAATTTCGAACTTTAAAAAATCCCACAGAATTTATTTATGGAAATTGAGGGAAAAAAATTTGAAGGAAGGTAGATTAAAATATCTATTTTTAATAAAAATCATTAGTTTTTTTCTAATTATTACTAAAAAATTTAAAAAAATTCCCAAAGACAGTTATGATTTTCAACCAAATCAAAATTTCTTATTATATTTAAAAAATCCCACAGAATTTATTTATGGAAATTGAGGGAAAAAATTTTGAAGAAAGGTAGATTAAAATATCTATTTTCATTAAAAATCATTAGTTTTTTTCTAATTATTACAAAAAAATTTAAAAAAATTCCCAAAAATAGCTATGATTTTCGATCAAATCTAACCTTTAAAATTTCCAACTTTAAAAAAACTTACAAAATTTATTTATGGAAATTGAGGGAAAAATTTTTGAAGAAAGATAGATTAAAATATCTATTTTCAGGGAAAACCATTAGTTTTTTTCTAATTATTCCCAAAAAAATTAAAAAAATTCCCAAAAACAGCAATGATTTTCGATCAAATCTAACCTTAAAATTTCCAACTTTAAAAAATCTTACAGAATTTATTTATGGAAATTGAGGGAAAAAATTTTGAAGAAAGGTAGATTAAAATATCTATTTTTAGGAAAAATCATTAGTTTTTTTCTAATTATTGTCAAAAAATTTAAAAAAATTTCCAAAAACAGGAGATTTTCGATCAAAACCTTAAAATTTTTTACCAGATTTAAAAAATCTCACAGAATTTATTTATGGAAATTGAGGGAAAAAATTTTGAAGGAAGCTAGATTAAAATATCTATTTTCAATAAAAATCATTAGTTTTTTTCTAATTATTACTAAAAGATTTAAAAAAATTTCCAAAAACAGGAGATTTTCGATCAAAACCTTAAATTTCTTTACCAATTTTAAAAAATCTCACAGAATTTATTTATGGAAATTGAGAAAAAAAAATTTAAAGAAAGATAGATTAAAATATCTATTTTTAGGAAAAATCCTTAGTTTTTTTCTATTTATTACCAAAAAATTTAAAAAAAAAATCCAAAAACAGGAGATTTTCGATCAAAACCTTAAAATTTTTTACCAATTTTAAAAAATCTCACAGAATTTATTTATGGAAATTGAGGAAAATTATTTTGAAGAAAGGTAGATTAAAATATCTATTTTTAATAAAAATCATTAGTTTTTTTCTAATTATTCCCAAAAAAATTAAAAAAATTCCCAAAAACAGCAATGATTTTCGATCAGATTTAACCTTAAAATTTCCAACTTTAAAAAATCCTACAGAATTTATTTATGGAAATTGAGGGAAAAAATTTTGAAGAAAGGTAGATTAAAATATCTATTTTTACTGAAAATCATTAGTTTTTTTCTAATTATTACCAAAAAAATTAAAAAAATTCCCAAAAACACCAATGATTTTTAATCAAATCTAACCTTAAAATTTCCAACTTTAAAAAATCCTACAGAATTTATTTATGGAAATTGAGGGAAAAAATTTTGAAGGTAGCTAGATTAAAATATCTATTTTCAATAAAAATCATTAGTTTTTTTCTAATTATTACCAAAAAATTTTAAAAAAATCCCAAAAATAGCAATGATTTTCGAACAAATTTAACCTTAAAATTTCCAACTTTAAAAAAATCGCACAGAATTTATTTATGGAAATTTAGGGAAAAAAATTTGAAGAGAGGTAGATTAAAATATCTATATTCAGTAAAAATTATTAGTTTTTTTCTATTTATTACCAAAAAATTTAAAAAAATTCCCAAAGACGGGAATGATTTTCGACCAAATTTAACCTTAAAATTTCCAATTTTAAAAAATCTCACAGAATTTATTTATGGAAATTGAGGAGAAAAATTTTGAAGAAAGGTAGACTAAAATATCTATTTCCAATAAAAATCATTAATTTTTTTCTAATTATTACAAAAAAATTTAAAAAAATTCCCAAAAACAGCAATGATTTTCGATCAAATCTAACTTTAAAATTTCCAACTTTAAAAAATCGCACAGAATTTATTTATGGAAATTGAGGAAAAAAATTTTGAAGAAAGGTAGATTAAAGTATCTATTTTTACTGAAAATCATTAGTTTTTTTCTAATTATTACCAAAAAATTTAAAAAAATTTCCAAAAACAGTTATGATTTTTAATCAAATCAAAATTTCTTATTTTTAAAAAATCCTAAAGAATTTATTTATGGAAATTGAGGGAAAAAAATTTGGAGAAAGGTAGATTAAAATATCTACTTTTAGGGAAAATCATTAGTTTCTTTCTAATTATTACCAAAAAATTAAAAAAAAATCGCAAAAACAGCAATGATTTTCAATCAAATCTAACCTTAAAATTTCCAAATTTAAAAAATCCTACAGAATTTATTTATGGAAATTGAGGGAAAAACATTTGAAGAAAGACAGATTAAAATATCTATTTTCAATAAAAATCATTAGTTTTTTTCTAATTATTTCCAAAAGATTTAAAAAAATTCCCAAAGACATTTTAATGATTTTCAACCAAATCAAAATTTCTTATCATCTTTAAAAAAAGATACAGAATTTATTTATAGAAATTGAGGGAAGAAATTTTGAAGAAAGATAGATTAAAATATCTATTTCCAATAAAAATCATTAGTTTTTTTCTAATTATTACCAAAAAAATTTAAAAAATTCCCAAAAACAGCAAAGATTTTCGACCAAATCCAACCTCAAAATTTCATTTTAAACGTTCTTATTTCTTACCAAACTTTATTAGAGACTCGTTTGGGCATAAACTCTGTTCATAACAATTCCTCCATAAAACCTAACGATTTGGAAATAATTGGAGTATAATTTCGACATTTACATAAATATCCATACCTCTTAAGACTTCCGAAAACAAAAACGATGGAGAATCAATACATCTTCAAGCTTTTCGACGTAATAACCGAGTTAATTGCAGGGCATTCGAGTGGAGTTCGTCGTCGTCTATATTTAGTACACATTATGGCAGATATGGGATTAATTGCCCCTCGGTAGGCTCAATCAACCCCGCTTGTCGCCCTATGTTTACCAATTAAAGTCTAATTAATGAGCAACGGACAGTCCTATTATTAATTTTTCATAAGGAGTCCCGAAATGGGGTTAATCATACGATTCGTACGATTCATATGATTCAATTTGAGTGTATTAATTGAGTGTATTAACCCTGACTTTTAAACACAACAATAAATAAAAGGTTAGATATATTTAAACGTGATTAGGAAAGAGATCGATTGAAGCTTGTTGTTGTTAGGTGGTGTTAGTGTGTTTTAGTTGTAAAGGAACAAATGTATACGTTGAAAATACTTTTAAACAGGACAAACATATAAATTAAGGTAACGCTTATGGGTGTGGTAAGATTTGTAGTAAACATTTTGGGAATTTAAATTGCTTCTATTTTTCAGGGTAAAGGTAACTTTACCCTAACTTTAAAAAATCATCAAAAATTAATTTATATGAATTGAGATGTAATCCCTTCGCCAAATTAAACCTAAAACATTCCATTTTTATCCAGAAAAGACAGATTTATTTTAAGTCTTTTCAAAAAAATTAAAAAAATTTTTAAAGACATCTATGATTTTTTGACCGAATTTTGAAATTTAAAAATTCCAACTTTAAAAAATCGTCAAAAATTAATTTATATGAATTGAGATGTCATCCCTTCGCTAAATTAAACCTAAAACATTCTATTTTCATCTAGAAAAGACAGATTTACCCTAAGTTTTTTCAAAAAAATTAAAAAAAATCTTAAAGACATCTATGATTTTTTGACCGAATTTTAAAATTTAAAAATTCCAACTTTAAAAAATCGTAAAAAAATAATTTAAATGAATTGAGATGTAATCCCTTCACTAAATTAAACCTAAAATATTATATTTTAATCTAGAATAGATAGATTTATTTTAAATCTTTTCAAAAAAATTAAAAAAATTCTTAAAGACATCTATGATTTTTTGACCAAATTTTGAAATTTAAAAATTTCAACTTTAAAAAATTGTCAAAAATTAATTTATATGAATTGAGATGTAATCCCTTCGCTAAATTAAACCTAAAATATTCTATTTTAATCTAGAATAGACCGATTTATCTTAAGTCTTTTCAAAAAAATTAAAAAAAATTTTAAAGACATCTGTGATTTTTTGACCGAATTTTGAAATTTAAAAATTCTAACTTTAAAAAATCGTAAAAAATTAATTTATATGAATTGAAATGTAATTCCTTCACCAAATTAAACCTAAAACATTCTATTTTAATCTAGATAAGACAGATTTATCTAAAATTTTTTTAAAAAAATTAAAAAAAAATCTTAAAGACATCTATGATTTTTTGACCGAATTTTGAAATTTAAAAATTTCAACTTTAAAAAATCGTAAAAAAATAATTTATATGAATTGAGATGTAATTCCTTCGATAAATTAAACCTAAAAGATTCTATTTTAATCTAAAATAGACCGATTTATTTTAAGTCTTTTAAAAAAAATTGAAAAAAATAAAGTCATAATTTTTTAAATTTTATCAAAATTTTTAAAAGTTAGGTTAAAAAAAATTTTAGTCACCTTTAAGAATTTTTTTGATTTTTTTGACAACATTTAGAATAAAACGGTCTTTTTAGTTCAAAACTAAAATGTTTTAAGTTTCATTTGGAAAAAAAATTGGATCGAAATCTTTAAAATTCAATTTTTCACGAATTTTTAAAAAATTATTGATTTTCTAACCTAAAAAAATTTTTACCAACTTTAAAATTTTTTTAAATTTTTTTGACAAAATTTAGAATAAAACGGTCTTTATAAACTAAAATTAGAATGTTTTAAGTTTAATTTAGAAAAAAAATCAAATCAAAATCTTTAAAAATGAATTTTTGATTAATTTTTAAGATTGATCGATATTTTTAAGTTAGGTTAAGTGTCAAAAATTTTTTACCAACTTTGAAATTTTTTTTAATTTTTTTGACAAAATTTAGAATAAAACGGTCTTTTTAGATCAAAACTAAAATGTTTTAAGTTTCATTTGGAAAAAAAATTGGATCGAAATCTTTAAAATTCAATTTTTCACGAATTTTTAAAAAATTATTGATTTTCTAACCTAAAAAAATTTTTACCAACTTTAAAATTTTTTTAAATTTTTTTGACAAAATTTAGAATAAAACGGTCTTTATAAATTAAAATTAGAATGTTTTAAGTTTAATTTAGAAAAAAAATCAAATCAAAATCTTTAAAAATGAATTTTTGATGAATTTTTAAAATTGATCGATATTTTTAAGTTAGGTTAAGTGTCAAAAATTTTTTACCAACTTTGAAATTTTTTTTAATTTTTTTTGACAAAATTTAGAATAAAACGGTCTTTTTAGATCAAAACTAAAATGTTTTAAGTTTCATTTGGAAAAAAAATTGGATCGAAATCTTTAAAATTCAGTTTTTCACGAATTTTTAAAAAATTATTGATTTTCTAACCTAAAAAATTTTTTACCAACTTTAAAAATTTTTTTAATTTTTTTGACAAAATTTAGAATAAAACGGTCTTTATAAACTAAAATTAGAATGTTTTAAGTTTAATTTAGAAAAAGAATCAAATCAAAATCTTTAAAAATGAATTTTTGATGAATTTTTAAAATTGATCGATATTTTTAAGTTAGGTTAAGTGTCAAAAATTTTTTACCAACTTTGAAATTTTTTTTAATTTTTTTGACAAAATTTAGAATAAAACGGTTTTTTTAGATCAAAACTAAAATGTTTTAAGTTTCATTTGGAAAAAAAATTGGATTGAAATCTTTAAAATTCAATTTTTCACGAATTTTTAAAAAATTATTGATTTTCTAACCTAAAAATTTTTTTACCAACTTTAAAAATTTTCTTAATTTTTTTGACAAAATTTAGAATAAAACGGTCTTTATAAATTAAAATTAGAATGTTTTAAGTTTCATTTAGAAAAAAATCAAATCAAAATCTTTAAAAATGAATTTTTGATGAATTTTTAAAATTGATCGATATTTTTAAGTTAGGTTAAGTGTCAAAAATTAATTTATATGAATTGAGATGTAATCCCTTCGCTAAATTAAACCTAAAACATTCTATTTTAATCTAAAATAGACAGATTTATTTTAAGTCTTTTCAAAAAAATTAAAAAAATTCTTAAAGACATCTATGATTTTTTGACCGAATTTTGAAATTTAAATTCCAACTTTAAAAAATCGTAAAAAATTAATTTATACGAATTGAGATGTAATTCTTTCGCTAAATTAAACCTAAAACATTCTATTTTAATCTAGAATAGACAAATTTGCTTTAAGTCTTTTCAAAAAAATTAAAAAAAATCTTAAAGACATCTATGATTTTTTGACTGAATTTTGAAATTTAAAAATTCCAACTTTAAAAAATCGTCAAAAATTAATTTATACGAATTGAGATGTAATCCCTTCGCGAAATTAAACCTAAAACATTCTATTTTAATCTAAAATAGACCGATTTATCTTAAGTCTTTTCAAAAAAATTGAAAAAAATAAAGTCATAATTTTTTAAATTTTATCAAAATTTTTAAAAGTTAGGTTAAAAAAAATTTTAGTCACCTTTAAGAATTCTTTTGATTTTTTTGACAACATTTAGAATAAAACGGTCTTTTTAGATTAAAACTAAAATGTTTTAAGTTTCATTTAGAAAAAAAAATAGATCAAAATCTTTAAAATTCAATTTTTCACGAATTTTTAAAAAATTATTGATTTTCTAACCTAAAAAAATTTTTACCAACTTTAAAATTTTTTTAAATTTTTTTGACAAAATTTAGAATAAAACGGTCTTTATAAACTAAAATTAGAATGTTTTAAGTTTAATTTAGAAAAAAAATCAAATCAAAATCTTTAAAAATGAATTTTTGATGAATTTTCAAAATTGATCGATATTTTTAAGTTAGGTTAAGTGTCAAAAATTTTTTACCAACTTTAAAATTTTTTTTAATTTTTTTGACAAAATTTAGAATAAAACGGTCTTTTTAGATCAAAACTAAAATGTTTTAAGTTTCATTTGGAAAAAAAATTGGATCGAAATCTTTAGAATTCAATTTTTCACGAATTTTTAAAAAATTATTGATTTTCTAACCTAAAGAAATTTTTACCAACTTTAAAAATTTTTTTAATTTTTTTGACAAAATTTAGAATAAAACGGTCTTTATAAATTAAAATTAGAATGTTTTAAGTTTAATTTAGAAAAAAGATCAAATCAAGATCTTTAAAAATGAATTTTTGATGAATTTTTAAAATTGATCGATATTTTTAAGTTAGGTTAAGTGTCAAAAATTAATTTATATGAATTGAGATGTAATCCCTTCGCCAAATTAAACCTAAAACATTCTATTTTAATCTAGAATAGACAGATTTGCTTTAAGTTTTTTCAAAAAAATTAAAAAAATTCTTAAAGACATCTATGATTTTTTAACCGAATTTTGAAATTTAAAAATTCCAACTTTAAAAAATCGTCAAAAATTAATTTATATGAATTGAGATGTAATCCCTTCGCCAAATTAAACCTAAAACATTCTATTTTAATCTAGAATAGATAGATTTATTTTAAGTCTTTTCAAAAAAATTAAAAAAAATCTTAAAGACATCTATGATTTTTTGATCGAATTTTGAAATTTAAAAATTCCAATTTTAAAAAATCGTCAAAAATTAATTTATATAAATTGAGATGTAATTCCTTCACTAAATTAAACCTAAAACGTTATATTTTTATCTAGAATAGACAGATTTGCTTTAAGTCTTTTCAAAAAAATTAAAAAAAATCTTAAAGACATCTATGATTTTTTGACCGAATTTTGAAATTTAATTCCAACTTTAAAAAATCGTAAAAAATTAATTTATATGAATTGAGATGTAATTCTTTCGCCAAATCGAACTTAAAACATTCTATTTTAATCTAGAAAAGACAGATTTGCTTTAAGTTTTTTCAAAAAAATTAAAAAAATTCTTAAAGACATCTATGATTTTTTGACCGAATTTTGAAATTTAATTCCAACTTTAAAAAATCATAAAAAATTAATTTATACGAATTGAGATGTAGTTCTTTCGCTAAATTAAACCTAAAACATTCTATTTTAATCTAGAATAGAGAGATTTGCTTTAAGTCTTTTCAAAAAAATTAAAAAAAATCTTAAAGACCATAACGTTTTTCACCAAACAGTTATATTCATAAAACAAGTAAGTTATATTCATAAAACAAGACTAGTTTCATACGTTATCGACAACCTGCAGCAATTTAGAAATTAATTCAACAGTAATTCAACGAATGCGGCCAATTTCGCGTGTACCAATTAAACTTTCCGAACTTTTTAGTGGCGAACGGACAAAACCCGGCTAATTCGAATGGCAACCGGCTGATGTCAGGATAATTATTTGGAGATAACGAGGAATTTAAATTCAGGTTTAAATTCCTACCATTAGCGTAAATTGTTTTTCCGACGTTCGCGGACGTTTAAAAATAGAGGCAGGATTGAACATGTTTTAACGTTTCAACGTCAGGAAAAACGTTATTTGTTCAGTCTCTCAATTACTACGGTTAATTATTGATTAGTTTTCAATGCATTTAGCATTTAGAAACCTTTTTTCACTGCATTTAGCATTTGAAAACCTTTTAAATGGAATTCCTAAGATGAAATATAAAAACAAAGGAAACGTAAAAATAGAAATGTTACAGTGAAGTGGAACTCAATATAAATGTGCATCCATAAATCAGAGTTGATGGAAAACGATTTCCGGTTAAGTTCGAATCTAAACAGTTTCAATATTTTATTTATGATATGCGGTATCAATCCGGAAATTGTTGGAATACATTTGAAACGGTTTAAAATTTGAAATTTCAAACGTACAAAGTTATTAGGAAAAATTAAGGTCTTTTATTATTTTCTTTTAACTTAGTTGTTGACATAACACATTATTTATGTGTTAGTTCCAGTTGTTATTAGACGTGTTAACGCGAAAGTTGCGTGTTATGATCACATTTTTCTTTTTTATCAATGCTTTTATTATTTCCTTTATAAAATAAATAAAAAACTTGTATGAAAATTTGTATTTCGTTAACTGATAAAAATTTTAGTCACCTTTAAGAATTTTTTTAATTTTTTTGACAAAATTTAGAATAAAGCAGTCTTTTTAAATCAAAACTAGAATGTTATAAGTTTCATTTAGAAAAAAAATTAGATCGAAATCTTTAAAATTCAATTTTTCACGAATTTTTAAAAAAATATTGATTTTCTAACCTAAAAATTTTTTTACCAACTTTGAAAATTTTTTAAATTTTTTTGACAAAATTTAGAATAAAACGGTCTTTATAAATTAAAATTAGAATGTTTTAAGTTTAATTTAGAAAAAAAATCAAATCAAAATCTTTAAAAATGAATTTTTGATGAATTTTTAAAATTGATCGATATTCTTAAGTTAGGTTAAGTGTCAAAAAATTTTTACCAACTTTGAAATTTTTTTTAATTTTTTTGACAAAATTTAGAATAAAGCAGTCTTTTTAAATCAAAACTAGAATGTTTTAAGTTTCATTTAGAAAAAAAATTAGATCGAAATCTTCAAAATTCAATTTTTCACGAATTTTTAAAAAATTTTAGTTTTTCTAACCTAAAAATTTTTTACCAACTTTAAAATTTTTTTAAATTTTGTTGACAAAATTTAGAATAAAACGGTCTTTATAAATTAAAATTAGAATGTTTTAAGTTTAATTTAGAAAAAAAATCAAATCGAAATCTTTAAAAATGAATTTTTGACGAATTTTTTTAAAAATGATTAATTTTCTAACCTAAAAATTTTTTTACCAACTTTGAAATTTTTTTTAATTTTTTTGACAACACTTGGAATAAAACGATCTTTTTTATATAAAACTAGAATGTTTTAAGTTTCATTTAGAAAAAAAATCAAATCAAAATCTTTAAAAATGAATTTTTGATGATTTTTTTTTAATGTTTAATTTTCTAAATTAAAAAATTTTTTTACCAACTTTGAAAATTTTTTTAATTTTTTTGACAACACTTGGAAAAAAAAACGATCTTTTTTATATAAAACTAGAATGTTTTAAGTTTCATTTAGAAAAAAAATCAAATCAAAATCTTTAAAAATGAATTTTTGATGAGTTTTTTTAAAATGATTAATTTTCTAACCTAAAAAATTTTTTTACCAACTTTGAAAATTTTTTTAATTTTTTTGACAACACTTGGAATAAAACGATCTTTTTTATATAAAACTAGAATGTTTTAAGTTTCATTTAGAAAAAAAATCAAATCAAAATCTTTAAAAATGAATTTTTGATGAATTTTAAAAATTGATCGATATTTTTAAGTTAGGTTAAAACTGTCAAAAATTTTTTACCAACTTTGAAAATTTTTTTAATTTTTTTGACAAAATTTAGAATAAAATGGTCTTTTTAAATCAAAACTAGAATATTTTAAGTTTCATTTAGAAAAAAAATCAAATTAAAATTTTTAAAATTCAATTTTTCACGAATTTTTAAAAAATTTTGATTTTCTAACCTAAAAATTTTTTTACCAACTTTAAAATTTTTTTTAATTTTTTTGACAAAATTTAGAATAAAACAGTCTTTTTAAATCAAAACTAGAATGTTTTAAGTTTCATTTAGAAAAAAAATCAAATCAAAATCTTTAAAAATGAATTTCTGATGGATTTTTAAAATTGATCGATATTTTTAAGTTAGGTTAAAGTGCCAAAAATTTTTTACCAACTTTGAAATTTTTTTAAATTTTTTTGACAAAATTTAGAATAAAACAGTCTTTTTAAATCAAAACTAGAATGTTTTATGTTTCACTTAAAAGAAAAATTAGATCGAAATCTTTAAAATTCAATTTTTCACGAATTTTTAAAAAAATATTGATTTTCTAACCTAAAAAATTTTTTACCAACTTTAAATTTTTTTTTAATTTTTTTGACAAAATTTAGAATAAAGCGGTCTTTATAAATTAAAATTAGAATGTTTTAAGTTTCATTTAGAAAAAAAAATCAAATCAAAATCTTTAAAAATGAATTATTGATGAATTTTTAAAATTGATCGATATTTTTAAGTTAGGTTAAAAGTGTCAAAAATTTTTTACCAACTTTGAAATTTTTTTTAATTTTTTTGACAAAATTTAGAATAAAGCAGTCTTTTTAAATCAAAACCAGAATGTTTTAAGTTTCATTTAGAAAAAAAATTAGATCGAAATCTTTAAAATTCAATTTTTCACGAATTTTTAAAAAATTATTGATTTTCTAACCTAAAAATTTTTTTACCAACTTTGAAAATTTTTTTAATTTTCTTGGCAACACTTGGAATAAAACAGCCTGTTTTACTTAAAATTAGAATGTTTTAAGTTTCATGTAGAAAAAAAATCAAATCGAAATATTTAAAACTGATTTTTTTATGAATTTTTTAAAAACAATTGATTTTTTTAATAATCAAAAATTTTTAACCTAAAAAAAATTTTTACCAAATTTGAAAATTTTTTTAATTTTTTTGGTAAGTCTTAAAGCAAATTTGCTTTTCTTAAATGAAAATAGAACATTTTAGCTTTAATTTAACATAAAAATCATTTCTTAATTCCTAAAAATAAGGTCTTGACGATTTTTTAAAATTTTAATTTTGACGATTTTTGGTGAAAATGTAACCTTTTAGAAAAAAATTTTTTTCTCAAAAATTTTAAACAAACCAAAATTTTGTTACAGATTACATAAATCAAGACATTTTAATCTATTAATTTTCCAAAAAATCTCCTCCGAATTCTCAAAAATAAAGCCTGGACGATTTTTTAAAGTTGACCAATTTTGACGTATTTAAGTGAAAATGTACGATTATAGAAAAAAAAATTTTTTCTTAAAAATTTCAAAACTCAAAATTTTTATAGTTTATTTAAAAAAAAAGATTTTAATTTATTATTTTTCAAAAAATCATTTTTAATTTCCAAAAATAAGGTCGCGACGATTTTTTTAAATTTTAATTTTGGTGAAAATGTAACACTTTAGAAAAAAATTTCTTTCTCAAAAATTTTAAACAAACCAACATTTTGTTGCAAGTTATATAAATCAAGACATTTTAATCTATCGTTTTATAAAAAATCTCGTTTTAATTCCTAAAAATAAAGTCTGGACGATTTTTTAAAGTTAATTTTAACATTTTTTGAGTGAAAATGTAACACCTTAGAAAAAATTTTTTTTCTTAAAAATTTAAAAACAACCAAATTTTTTTTATAGATTACATAAAATAAGACACTTTTGTCTATCATTTTCCAAAAAATCTCGTTTCAGTTCTTACAAACAAAGTCTCAGCGATATTTTAAAGTTGACCAATTTTGACATTTTTTGAATTAAGATATAACACATTAGAAAATTTTTTTTTAATTTTTTGGTAAGTCTAAAAACAAATCTGCCTTTTTTAGATGAAAATAGAATGTTTTAGTTTTAATTTGATGTGAGAATCATTTCTTAGTTCATAAAAATGATTTTTTATGATTTTTTAAAAATGGTAAAAATTAAATTTTAGGTTAAATTCGGTCAAAAAAACTTCGATGCCTTTAAAATCTTTTAAATTTTTTTTTACAAGATTTAGAATCAAACAGTTTTTTAAAACCAAAACTAGAAAATTTTATGTTTCATTTAGAAGAAAAATCAGATCAAAATCTTTAAAAATGGATTTTTAATGAATTTTTAAAGTTGGTCGATTTTTTTAAGTTAGGTTAAAAAGTGTCAAAAATTTTTTCCAACTTTGAAATTTTTTAAATTTTTTTGACAACACTTGGAATAAAACGGTCTTTTCTAATTAAAACTAAAATGTTTTAAGTTTCATTTAGAAGAAAAATCAATTTAAAATATTTAAAATTCAATTTTTTATAATTTTTTTTATAAAATGGTTGATTTTTTAACCTAAAAAAATTTTACCAATTTTGAAAATTTTTTTAATTTTTTTGACAACACTTGGAAAAAAACGGTTTTTTTAAATTAAAATTAGAATGTTTTAAGTTTCATTTAGAAAAAAAATTAAATTAAGATATTTAAAATTCAATTTTTTATGAATTTTTTTATAAAATGGTTCATTTTTTAACCTAAAAAAATTTTACCAACTTTGAAATTTTTTTTAATTCTTTTGACAACATTTGGAATAAAACGGTCTTTTTAAATTAAAATTAAAATGTTTTAAGTTTCATTTAGAAGAAAAATCAATTTAAAATATTTAAAATTCAATTTTTTATGAATTTTTTTATAAAATGGTTCATTTTTTAACCTAAAAAAATTTTACCAATTTTGAAAATTTTTTTAATTTTTTTGACAACACTTTTAATAAAGCGGTCTTTTCTAATTAAAACTAGAATGTTTTAAGTTTCATTTAGAAGAAAAATCAATTTAAAATATTCAAAATTCAATTTTTTATGAATTTTTTTATAAAATGGTTCATTTTTTAACCTAAAAAATTTTACCAACTTTGAAATTTTTTTTAATTTTTTTGACAACACTTGGAATAAAACGTCCTTTTTTAATTAAAATTAGAACGTTTTAAGATTCATTTAGAAGAAAAATCAAATCAAAATCTTTAAAATTGAATTTTTGATGATTTTTTAAAGTTGGTCAAAATTTTCAAAAAAGTTAGGTTACAAAAATTTTAATCACCATTAAGAATTTTTTTAATTTTTTGGGTAATAATAACGAAAAAATTTACTTTTTTACTACAAAATAGAATATTTTAGCTTTCAATTAATGCAAATTTAATTTCTTAATTTAAAAAGATAAAATCTCTACGATTTTTTAAATTTGGTCAAAATTAAAACCTGTCGATTTTTATTTAAAAATTCATATCAAAAAAACTAATTGTTATTAAAGCTTGAAATTTTATACGGATTTAGATTGAAACTGGATCTTTATTTTTACCCAAGATGAATTTTCTACGACTTTTAGTTTTGTTTACAGAAAAGAAATTCTAACCTAACTTAATTTATATGTTTATTAAAACTTATTCATTTTATGTTTCAAATCTTATATTTCTGAGAGCGAAAGATACAGTGAAAATTTTTGTAACTAGATAATGAAATTGATATATTTCTGCATCACTTGGCAGATTTTTTCCCGACATTGCTTGAAGCGATTTTAGTCTTGGTTGACTGCGGTTTTCATCTACTTTCAAATTAGGCGAACGGATGCCTGGTTTTAACAAAGAGGATCGGTTACTGATGCTTGAAACATTTTTCAGTAATGAGCTTATTGACATTATTGTAAGTAAAAGCTATTAGTTGTTTTTACGCTACCAAATTATTAATAGAAATATGGAAAATTTAAGGAAAAAATTAAGAGCATTAAAAAAATTAAGACTTCATAACTCAAAATTCCCGGTTTTTTGACTCTTGTTATATAATAATTATTGGTAATTTTCGTACCTCTAAGACCGAAATGGTTGAAATTCCTTTAATAACGGCAAAAATTGACAATATTGAGCCATAAAAAATGTTTCATAATTATTGCAGTGGAGTTGCAGTGGATTAAGGCACCAATTTTTATGAATTTAATAAGTTTTTGATGGAATTTTCAACGTTTTAGTTAATTTTTAATGAAATTGTTTCTAATTTGATTGATTTTTGGTGGAATTTTAAAATAATTTGGACATTCTGGTAGAATTTTAAAAAAATTTGGTAAGTTTTTGGTAGAATTGTTAAGAATGTTGACAATTTCGGTGTAATTTTTAGGACTTTTGTAAGTTTTTGGTGAAATAAGAAAAATTCAGTAAGTTTTGGATGTAGTTGTTAAATATTTTAGTAGCTTTGGTGGAATTCTTGCGAATTTTATTCATTTCTGGTGGAATAAAGAAAATTAGTGTTTTTAGTAAAATTCTTATGAATTTAGTAAGTTTTTGGTGGAATGTTTGCAAATTGTATTAATTTTTGGTGGAATTTTTAAAAAATTCAGTATGTTTTTGGTGGAATTATCAAAAATTTTGATAACACTGGTGGAATTTTTGCGAATTTTATTCATTTTTGATGGAATTTTTAAACAATTCAGTGTTTTTTTATGGAATTTTTACGAATTTAGTACGTTTTTAGTGAAATTTTTCCAATTTTATTAGTTTTTCGTGAAATTTTTATAAAATTCAGCATGTTTTTGATGGAATTGTTAAAAAAGTTGATAACTTTGGTGGAATTTTTATCAACTTTAATCATTTTTGGTGGAATTGTTAAAAATATTGGTAATTTTAATAGAATTTTTATGAATTTGGTAAGATTTTGGTGGTATTTTTTTTAAATCAGTAAGTTTTTGGTGGAATTATTCAACATTTTTGTTGCTTTGGTGGAAAATTGAAAAAATTTAGTACGTTTTTGGTGGAATTGTTAAAAATGTTGGTAATTTTAATAGAATTTTTATGAATTTGGTAAGATTTTGGTGGTATTTTTTAAAAATCTGTGTTTTTGGTGGAATTATTCATCATTTTTGTAGCTTTGGTGGAAAATTGAAAAAATTTAGTACGTTTTTGGTGGAATTGTTAAAAATATTGGTAACTTTGGTGGATTTTTTCCAAAAATAGTAAGTTTTTCGTGATATTTTTACCAATTTTATTGATTTTGGGTGGAATTTTAAAAAAATTCACTAAGTTTTTAGTAGAATTGTCTCCAAATTTAATTTTTTCGTGAAATTATATTTAATTTAACTAACTTTTGTGAAATTTTTATTACTACTTTTTTATTTTTGTGGAATTTTTAAGAATCTAACCAATTCTTGATGAAATGAAACATGAAAAACATTGTTGCGACCTCTTTGAAAGTATACTAGCAAAATTATCTTAAAATTTTTCGTATACCAGATCGCAGTCAGACTTTCCTTGAATGATGACTTAAGACTATCGGTTTTAAAACTGTATTTCATCCCATTATAACACGAGATCTTAACCCATTTGATACTAAATGCAGACTGACTGATTCTGAGTAAACTAGTCGTCGAAATATGATTTTTCCTGAACTAATGAAAGGTGCAAAGTGCAGGAAAACAAATTTGATATTGGTTTTACTGTGTACTAAAAGATCTAAAAATGATGTGAAGCTTTTCTTACATGTAACATACTATGAAGACAAATACGTATTGGTCTCATTTTTATCGCTCGTGTAACCGTTTTCAAGAACTGGAAAGTACAAGGGCAAAGTCTCCAAACTTTTTTAATGATGTATTTTCATTTTAACTTACATCACACACATAGTGTTCAATCCGCTCCTTACAATAAAAATTTTCCGAAGAACGAGCTGAACACCCGGTGTGCAATGATCTTATTTGTGTGAATTCACTTATGAATTGGGTGATTTCCATAGTAAACATTTTTTTTTATTAAAAATGAATAATGTAAAGAAAAAAAATTCGCTCCCGGGGACCATGTTCGAAAAAAATTGTCATCTCGAATAGGTTAAGCCAGAATAACGTCCATAAGCGAATTTCAAATTTAATCTTTCTCCTCTAGTCATTTTATCTCGAATTGATCATCAAACTATTTTAGACAAAATCGATATTCATTACTAACAACAATTTGATGTCATTTTTGAACTGATGCTCCCTCAACCCATACCACTTAAGTCTAAAAACTGGATACTTTGGGAATAAGGGTGCCTTTACATGAGCGATGAAATCGCTGCAATTTTCAAGCAAAAATGTAGTATATTTATTTTAATGAACCAATCTATGCGAGCTCCTCGCAGTGTCTTTGATGCTCGTATAGACAATCCCATTAAAATAAATACATTATATTTTTCCGTGAAAATCGCTGTGATTCTATCGTTACGATTTAACCACTCATGTAGACGCGTCGTAAAGAATTCTGAGAAATTTATAGATGTGAGACTAAGGGTCGGTTTATTCACCTTTGGATAAATTGATCTACCCGATATTTTCCATAGTTACTATAATTTCACTTTCCATGATTGGCTAGTTAGCCTATAACCATGGTAGATATCGGATAGATTAATTTACCCAAAGGCGAATAAATCGGACCTAAATCGTAGCAATTCCAACCGTAGTTAAATGATAGCAAAACTATGGCGAATGAATTCTTCGATAAATTATTGGCATCGATGCATCACTTCTTTAAACGACCCTCCAAGTAACCTCCACTAAACGAGTTGTCTCAAACGGGTTAATTAAGACATTTGGCGAAGATGTCTCTAAACATTTTTTTTAGACGTCAGACTTCATTAGACTAATTAATAGAAAATAAAACCAATGTTAACGATGATAAAATCAATTATTTATTTTTGCTTTTGGTACGATTCAAATTTCGGACAAACCTGTATCCGTCATCAGGTACGACGTCAATTAGCAATATAGAGAGCGTTGGGACACAGATATTTCCAATAGGTGATTGCACATAGAATAGCTTCACATATTACTTCTAACTTACAAATACCGTGCGTTCAGAAATGATTGTAAATCGTTTGAATTTGGCGCGTTATAGATTAATTTTTAAGGCTGGTATAAATACAATAATAGCTTTGTTCGTTGGGTAAAAACTTGCACTGCACTAACTTACACTATGGTGCAAAGGTGGAGTTTCGTACAACATTTAAAGGGAAATGACTGTAATTCAGTGAAATTTAGTGCTCTTTAGTTCAGGTACGAACTATGACCGAAAGACTGCATATGTAACCAAAATTTAATAATACACTAAACTGCAAAGTGGAGGCAACAATTCAAAATGCCATGAAACAAGCAACCAGCCGCACAACTTTGGCAATGAAGAAGATTTCTTAACAAAAAATTTTCAAATTCTGTGAACTCTTGTTTTTATTAATGTTGGCCCATTAAATTTGCAGAAGCTAACGGCGATAAATCTCATTTTTACAGTTTATTGAAATCTCGCAACAAACCACATACCTTGCAAGTTGTTTCTCCTGTTTTATTTTTTAACAAATCTTCTCTTAATAACTTTCTGTGTTCCTTATCTGTGCTGCATAAATTACATCTTTCCAAAATTAATAGGTCAATAGGTAATAGAAGAGCCACCATTTCAAACCCTACTATTGGAATCGTCCTACATTCTAAGAACATCCTGACTCCTAGTATTCTATTAATCGAGGAAAGCATATTCAAACAGTACTTATAGTTTACGGCTCTGCTCCATGCAAGAGCAGCATGCAAAATGACCGAAAGAACATTAGAAGTATTAAAAGAAGATATTAATTGAATGTAAAACTGATTTCGATAGACGCGGGTATAACACATACACAAGCGAAGGATTTGATAAAGTCTAAGTTGCCCGTAATCATTAACGTTGTAGCTACACGCTCTAAAGAAAATATGAACCGTATGAACCGTACTATAATCCGAAATAGAGCTACACCATGAAGAGGAAGATGAAAAAGTAAATCCCCTTTCCGTAACATTGCCGAGTACTCTTTCATCTTCCTCTTCATGGTGCAACTCCATTTCTGGTTATAGTACAGAACACCACAATTTCAAGTTCGTACGATAGTCCCTTCTAGATGCTTTTTTTTGACGACCAGTTTATGTTAAGTCATAAAGTTTAATCGTGATAAGTTATCAATTTTATTCATCTCGGATGACTCTTCATAAAAATTTTTAACATTTTTGATAAAATGAAAATGATTGGAACCTTAGATTTCGTCGGTTTAAAACTAAATTATTTTATGACTTGTATTTTATGTATTTTTATGCATTTACTTACCATCGGTGCCGAAAGCCAAGTCAGTCAAGTTTGGGGTGAAATGGTCGACGACCTCAAGAATCGCTGCTCGTATTTTAACAAGATTACCGCCAGATGGTAATTAAGAATACAAACCCTCTTAATTTCTTCGAATATACTCATTTTTCGATTGTTAAATAATAATAAAAATTATTTTATGTTTATAGAGATACTAAAAAGCATAAAATATTTTTTTTATTATTATTTAATAATCGAAAAATGCAAATATGTTAGCTTTAGAATTTCGCAAGTGAAATAAAACCAACCCCGACCGCAATTAGGATTTATATTCGACTGCTTCTCGCAAGCTACAAGGTACAACTGATTCACTTTCAGGTAGATTTTATTATAAAAATAAACCGGAGCGTTACACAACAACTAGTTCTTACAATTAGTCATCTCATCCCCGAACAAACATCACATAACATCCCAACTGGCAAGAACCAACTTTCAATGATAACATATTATATTCGTAAGAATTGAGATAATTTGCATTCCTATCTACCACCTGGCGACAATCTCATTTAGATGTGATCAACGGTTTTTGAGATCGATTATTTCTAGGACTGATTTTTTTAAAGAAAATAGATGGAATTTTTGAAAAGGAATAAATATCAAATTATAGTAAACAGATGTGGTTGCATTCTGTAAAAGGTTCTAATTTTCTTTCTTCAACGGTTCTTTTTAAAGACTTAGCGGGATCCTATCCCATCAGCCACAGTTAATATTTAAAAAAAAAAACATAATTTACCTTAAGATATTCTACTAGAAAACTTAAACTAACTAAAAAAACTTAAACAAATTAAATCGATAGACCGGCATCATTTAAAAATTTATACACAATAGAAAAAACTCTAATGGAATTATGACTTATTGTTGGAACAGATACTACATTAAGCGGCAAAGAAAAACCATTACTGGAAAACCATTGTGAAGACGATACAATCTTCAATTTGTAGAGGTGGGATGGAAAAGAACCATGACTAAACTTCAGTCTGACCACAGTGGATAAAAACTTTCATCAAACCATTCTCCCGCATACTATTGTCTGCATGGCATAATCAGGTGGATTAATGCATATTGTGTGATTCTCTTACTATAAAAGTTTTCTCAGCGACTGTTCCAAACTTGAACAATTGTGAATTTCTATCTCCTTACAAATCGGTAACACTTCCGATGACGAGAAGCCACCGTCAATACGTTTGCCATCCTCTGATGCTTCCTTAGCTAAAAGGTCCACTTGTTCATTATTCAGGATACCTTTCATGGTATCCTGTTCATGATCCTTCACCCACACAAAATGGCAAAAACTACCTTAGTTGACTAGAGAAGTGTGACTCTCAAAAATGTCCACTATTCACGAATGATGCTTGGCTAAGTATTTCCTCAAGGCTTCCAAAATCGCATACGCTTCCATCGCGAAAATACTACAAAAGGGGTCTAGTATACATTTTTGAACGGCTTCTGAGAAAAAAAAATCCCAAAGTCTGCGTTTTCCTCGGACAGATCAAAAAAGAGAGTTTTTCATTTAACTCATCATATCTCCTAAGCCGCATGAATTATGATTTTGAATTTAGCTATGTTACCTAGAAATGATTACCTATCATAACAGTTTATATCCCGATTTTTTTCGACTAAAACTTTCGAAGTACCCCAAACTTAACTGACTTGACTTTTGTCACCGATAGTAGATGTTACCGTTTAAAAAAAATACCACACCAGAGTTACAAAACATTGATAGTAGTGCATATGACATAGAGTAATACTAATATATATTTTTAAATTTTTTTGGGAACAACTACAATTAATTTGATTTGTTTAACATAAAATAGACACTTTAATCTATTTCTATTCAAAAAATCTTTTCAAAATTTTCATAAATAAACTCAATGAGATTTTTCAAATTTGTTCAAATTTTGTTGAATTTGGGAAAAAATCATCGATGACTTTGGGAATTTTTTAAAATTTTTTGGGAACAGTTACAGTAAATTTGGGTTGTATTGCATAAAATAGATACTTTAATGTATTTCTATATAAAAAATCTTTTCAAAATTTTCACAAATAAACTCAATGAGATTTTTCAAATTTGTTCAAATTTTATTGAATTTGGGAAAAAATCATCGATGACTTTGGGAATTTTTTAAAATTTTTTGGGAACAGTTACAGTAAATTTGGTTTGTATTGCATAAAATAGATACTTTAATGTATTTCTATTTAAAAAATCTTTTCAAAATTTTCACAAATAAACTCAATGAGATTTTTCAAATTTGTTCAAATTTTATTGAATTTGGGAGAAAATCATCGATGACTTTGGGAATTTTTTTAAATTTTTTGGGAACAGTTACAGTAAGTTTGGTTTGTATTGCATAAAATAGATACTTTAATGTACAGTTTTCTAACGTTCCGAAAATTTATTTCTTTTCCTCTTAAAATCTATTATTAAAAACTTTCACAGAACTTTTTCTTTGTAAAACTATAAACTCTACGTATTTAAAAAAGAAATAATCAAAACGTTAAAACGATTCCTTCAAAATAAAAACGTTTCTTTTTTCCAACTTTTTTCCAGATGTTTTAATCCAAATTTACTTCTGACGCTACACTTTTAGATAAAAGATGCAGTAAATGCACTATTTATTACCCACTATATTTTTCATTATCCTCGGAAATTTATTACCAGATCCGCACAGTTCCGAAGGACGGTCGTTATTCAACATAATCTATCCGATATTGCAACTTGCAACGTTCTCCGATCGCGTATTTATTAACATCAGTTTCAATTTAGCAAATTTAAATCACAACGTAACACGAAACTTATCCTTATTTACCGAAGGAGATTGTAATTTTAAATTAATCGGATTTAATCTTATTTTTAATTTTATTTTTATTTCATTTGTATTCGTAAACAGGAAAAACGATAGTGTAATATTTACTCACCTGTTGTAAATCCAAGAATAAATCGAAACATAATAGACAGGTTGGAAATTCAATTTGAACGTTAAATAATCAACAAAGAAAAAAAAAATACCAATAATAGAAAAAAAAGAAAAAATCGTGATTGATAACTTGTTTGTGTATGTAATTTCAATCTTTATAAATTCGAAATATGATACAATAAAATATTTAATTTAAAATTTAATAAAATTTAAATAGGGAGTATTATTTACATTTTACATAATATTTCCTTCCTTAATTTTAGACTAATCAATTTAAAAAAAATCATATCTAAAAAACTAATTGTTATTGAGAGTTAAAATTTTATCAAGATTTAGATTAAAACTTAATCTTTATTTTTACCAAAAATGATTTTTCTACTTTTAGTTTTTTTTTAATATAGGATAAAAATTCTAACCTAACTTAATTTACAATTTCGTTAAAATTTATCAATTTTTAAAAATTTATATCTAAGAAATTAATTATTGTTAAGACTTAAAATTTTACGAACAATTAGATTGAAACTTAATATCTGTTTCTGCCAAAGATGAATTTTCTACGATATTTAGTTTTTCTCTCAAAAGAGAAAATGTAATTTAATGCCGATTAAAATTAGTCAATTTTTTAAAAAATTCATATCTAACAAATTAATTGTTATTGAGATTTGAAATTTTATCGCGATTTAGATTAAAACTTAATCTTTATTTTTACCAAGAATGAATTTTCTATGACTTTTAGTTTTTTTTCTTCAGGACAAAAATTCTAACCTAACTTAATTTACAATTTTGTTAAAATTTATTAATTTTTAAAAAATCATATCTAAGAAACTAATTGTTATTAAGACTTAAAATTTTATGAAGAGTTACACTGAAACTTAATCTCCGTTTCTGTCAAAGATAAATTTTCTACGACTTTTAGTTTATCTCTCAGAAGAGAATATGTAATTTAATGTCGATTAAAATTAGTCAATTTTAAAAAATTCATATCTAACAAATTAATTGTTATTGAGATTTGAAATTTTATCACGATTTAGATTAAAACTTAATCTTTATCTTGAGTAAAAATGAATTTTCTACGACTTTTAGTTTTTTCTTCAGGACAAAAATTCTAACCTAACTTAATTTACAATTTTGTTAAAATTTATTAATTTTTAAAAATTTATATCTAAGAAACTAATTGTTGCTAAGACTCAAAATTTTATGAGGAGTTAGATTGAAACTTAGTCTTTGTTTCTGCCAAAGATAAATTTTCTACCACTTTTAGTTTTTCTCTCAGAAGAGAAAATGTAATTTAATGTCGATTAAAATAAGTCAATTTTTAAAAATTCATATCTAACAAATGAATTGTTATTGAGATTTGAAATTATATCGCGATTTAGATTAAAACTTAATCTTTATTTTTACCAAGAATGAATTTTCTATTACTTTTAGTTTTTTCTTATAGGGTAAAAATTCCAACCTAACTTAATTTACAAGTTTGTTAAAATTTATCAATTTTTAAAAATTCATATCTAAGAAATTAATTATTATTAAGACTTAAAATTTTACGAACAATTAGATTGAAACTTAATATCTGTTTCTGCCAAAGATGAATTTTCTACGACTTTTAGTTTTTCTCTCAGAAGAGAAAATGTAATTTAATGCCGATTAAAATTAGTCAATTTTTAAAAATTCATATCTAACAAATTAATTGTTATTGAGATTTGAAATTTTTTCGCGATTTAGATTAAAACTTAATCTTTATTTTTACCAAGAATGAATTTTCTATGACTTTTAGTTTTTTCTTATAGGGTAAAAATTCTAATCTAGGTTAATTTACAAGTTTGTTAAAATTTGTCAATTTTTAAAAATTCATATCTAAGAAACTATTTGTTATTAAGACTTAAAATTTTATAAGGAGTTACATTGAAACTTAATCTCTGTTTCTGCCAAAGATGAACTTTCTGCGACTTTTAGTTTTTCTCTCAGATGAGAAAATGTAACTTGATGCCGATTAAAATTAGTCAATTTAAAAAAATTCATATTTAACAAATTATTTGTTATTAAGATTTGAAATTCTGTCACGATTTAGATTAAAGTTTAATCTTTATTTTTACCTAAGATAAATTTTCTATGACTTTTAATTTTTCCCCGAGAAGAGAAAATGTAATTTAATGTCGATTAAAATTAGTCAATTTTTAAAAATTCATATCTAACAAATTAATTGTTATTGAGATTTGAAACTTTATCACAATTTAGATTAAAATGTATTCTCTATTTTTACCAAAGATAAATTTTCTACGACTTTTAGTTTTTCCCTGAGAAGAGAAAATGTTATTTAATGTCGATTAAAATTTATCAATTTAAAAAAAAATCATATCTAACAAATTAATTATTATTGAGATTTGAAATTTTATCACAATTTAGATTAAAGTTTACTCTTTATTTTTACCAAAGAAAAATTTTCTACAACTTCTAGTTTTTCCCTCAGAAGAAAAAACCTAACTTAGTGTCCTTAATTGAAATTTTTAAACATTCTAAAAATTTGTTTACGTTCTAAACCTAGATTTTTTTTTGGATTATATTAAAATTTAACATTTAAAAGTTACTTTCTTTATTATCTGCATACAATTTTTTGCATACAGTACTATATGCATACAGTTTTTTTTTATGAAAACGTATTTCTAGTGCTTCTATCTCGTGAGCTGTCTTTCAAATAAAGTTCTATAAATTGAAATTGTACTCTCTCATCCATGTCATGTGAACGTTTTATATCTCCGTTTATTTCATCGTAACTGTTTCATAAAAATGTTAACGTCAAAAGGTTTGAAGCGGTTAAAATTGAACTTTGTGGAAACGGTGCAAATCAAGGAAAATAATTTAAAGATGAAGTGGAGTTAAGTCTCGATAATTCAACCTTGCATTAGTCCTATTTTAAGTTTTTCTAGTTTTTTTTTACAATTTACCAACATTAATATATGCTTGATTATTTGAAGATTCCAAAAATGAAGGGATTCTACAAAGTTATGGACGTTTTGTAGTGAAGTTAGATAATTTTATAGTTGTACTCCAGATAAGTTTTTATATAATTTCCTATTAATAAGTTTTGTTATGTCATAGGTAATTTCTTATGTATTTTTGTATACAATTGGTTCAACTTTTTGGATTAATTCAGAAAAATTTTCTAGATAATTTTTTTTTTAATTATTATTTAGACGACTAATATAAATATTTAAATTTCCTTACTTCTAAATTGTTATAAATATTTAGTTTGAAATTTGATCTTTATTTTTATCAAAGATGAATTTTTTACTTTTCGTTTTTTTTTCTACTGAAAAGAAATTCCAACCTAACTTAATTTACATGTTTATTAAAATTTACAAGTTTTTAAAAAATCATATCTAAGAAAGTAATTGTTGATGAGATTTAAAATTTTATCACGATTTAGATTAAAACTTAATCTTTATTTTTACCAAGAATTAATTTTCTAAGTCTTTTAGTTTCTTCTACAGAAAGAAAAATTTAACCTAACTTAATTAACATGTTAATTAAAATTTACAAATTTTTAAAAATTCATATGTTGGGAACTAATTATTATTAAGATTTAAAATTTTATCACGATTTAGATTAAAACTTAATTTTTATTTTTACCAAGAATTAATTTTCTATGTCTTTTAGTTTCTTCTGCAAAAAGAAAAATCTAACCTAACTTAATTTACATATTAATTAAAATTTACAATTTTTTAAAAATTCATATCTAAGGAACTAATTGTTATTGAAATTTGAACTTTTATGAGGAGTTAAATTGATACTTAATCTCTAATTTTTGCCAAAGATGAATTTTCTATGGCTTCTAGTTTTTCTTTCAGAAGAGAAATTCTAACCTAACCTAGTTTACGTGTCGATTAAAACTTGCTAATTTTTAAAAATTAAAATATACGAAAATTAATTGTTGTTAAGATTTGGAATTTTATGAGGAGTTAGATTGAAACTTAATCTCTGTTTTTGCCAAAAATGAATTTTCCACGGCTTTTAGATTTTTCCTTAGAAGAGAAAATATCACTTAATGTCAATTAAAAATTTTTCAAATTTTAAAAATTCATATCTAAAAACCTGATTGTTGCTGAGACTTGAAATCTCATGATTATTTAGTTTGAAACATAATCTTTATTTCTACCAAAAATGAATGTTCTACGACTTTTAGTTTTTTCTACCGAAAAGAAATTCTAACCTAACCTAATTTACATATTTATTAAAATTTGTCAATTTTTAAAAATTCATATCTAAGAAAGTAATTGTTGGTGAAACTGAAAACTTGAGGATTATTTGGTTGAAAGTTTAATCTTTATTTTCACCAAAAATAAATTTTCTACGACTTTTAGTTTTTCCCTTAGAAGAGAAAATGTCACTTAATATCGATTAAAAAAATTGCTAAAGTTTAAAAATTCATATCTAAAAACCTGATTGTTATTGAGACTTGAAATTTTACTAGGATTTAGATTGAAACTTAATCTTTATTTTTACCAAAAATGAATGTTCAATCACTTTTAGTTTTTTCTATCAAAAAGAAATTCTAACTTAACTTAATTTACATATTTATTAAATTTTCCAAAATTTTAAAAATTCATATCTAAGAAAGTAATTATTGATAAAACTGGAAATTTCAGGATTACTTGGTTGGAAATTTAATCTTTATTTTTACCTAAAATGAATTTTCTACGACTTTTAGTTTTTGCCTTAGGAGAGAAAATGTTACTTAATATCGATTAAAAAAATTACTAAAGTTTAAAAATTCATATCTAAAAACCTGATTGTTATTGAAACTTGAAATTTTACTAGGATTTAGATTGAAACTTAATTTTTATTTTCACCAAAAATGAATGTTCTACGACTTTTAGTTTTTTCCATCGAAAAGAAATTCTAACCTAATTTAGATGTTTATTAAAATTTCCCAATTTTTAAAAATTCATGTCTAAGAAAGTAATTATTGATGAAACTAGAAATTTCAGGATTATTTGGATGGAAACTTAATCTTTATTTTTACCTAAAATGAATTTTCTACGACTTTTAGTTTTTCCCTTAAGAGAGAAAATGTCACTTAATGTCGATTAAAAATTTCTCAAATTTAGGAATTCATATCTAAAAATCTGATTGTTACTGGAACTTGAAATTTTACGAGGATTTAGATTGAAACTTAATCTTTACTTTTACCAAAAATGAATGTTCTACGACTTTTAGTTTTCTTGTACCGAAAAGAAATTCTAACCTAACTTAATTTACACATTTATTAAAATTTGTCAATTTTTAAAAATTCATATCTAAGAAAGTAATTGTTGGTAAAACTGAAAATTTTGGGATTATTTGAATGGAAGCTTAATCTTTAGTTTTACCAAGAATGAATTCCCTACGATTTTTAATTTTTCCCTTAGAACAGAAAATGTTATTTAATATCGATTAAAAAATTATCAAATTTTAAAAATTCATATCTAAAAACCTAATTGTTGCTGAGACTTGAAATTTGATGAGAATTTAGGTTGAAATTTAAGTTTTATTTTTGTCAAAGATGAATGTTCTGCGACTTTTAGTTTTTTCCACCGGAAAGAAATTCTAACCTAATTTAGATGTTTATTAAAATTTCCCAATTTTTAAAAATTCATATCTATGAAAGTAATTGTTGGTGAAACTGGAAATTTTGGGACTATTTGTATGGAAAGTTAGTGTTTATTTTTACCAAAAATGAATTTTCTACGACTTTTAATTTTTCCCTTAGAACAGAAAATGTTATTTAATATCGATTAAAAAATTATCAAATTTTAAAAATTCATATCTAAAAACTTAATTGTTGCTGAGACTTGAAATTTGATAAGGATTTAGGTTGAAATTTAAGTTTTATTTTTGTTTAAGATGAATGTTCTACGACTTTTAGTTTTTTCCACCGAAAAGAAATTCTAACCTAATTTAGATGTTTATTAAAATTTCCCAATTTTTAAAAATTCATATCTAAGAAAGTAAGTGTTGGTAAAACTGGAAATTTCAGGCTTATTTGATTGGAAGCTTAGTCTTTAGTTTTACCAAGAATGAATTCCCTACGAGTTTTAATTTTTCCCTTAGAACAGAAAATGTTATTTAATATCGATTAAAAAATTATCAAACTTTAAAAATTCATATCTAAAAATCTAATAGTTGCTGAGACTTGAAATTTGATGAGCATTTAGGTTGAAATTTAAGTTTTATTTTTGTCAAAGATGAATGTTCTACGACTTTTAGTTTTTTCCACCGAAAAGAAATTCTAACCTAATTTAGATGTTTATTCAAATTTCCCAATTTTTAAAAATTCATATTTAAGAAAGTAATTGTTGGTAAAACTGGAAATTTCAGGATTATTTGGATGGAAACTTAATCTTTATTTTTACCAAAAATGAATTTTCTACGACTTTTAGTTTTTCCCTTAGAATAGAAAATGTTACTTAATATCGATTAAAAAAATTACTAAAGTTTAAAAATTCATATCTAAAATCCTGATTGTTACTGAGACTTGAAATTTTACTAGGATTTAGATTGAAACTTAACCTTTATTTTTACCAAAAATGAATGTTCTATCACTTTTAGTTTTTTCTATCAAAAAGAAATTCTAACTTAACTTAATTTACATATTTATTAAATTTTCCAAAATTTTAAAAATTCATATCTAAGAAAGTAATTGTTGATGAAACTGGAAATTTCAGAATTATTTGGTTGGAAGTTTAATCTTTAGTTTTACCAAAAATGAATTTTCTACGACTTGTAGTTTTTCCCTTAAGAGAGAAAATGTTATTTAATATCGTTTAAAAAATTGTCAAATTTTAAAAATTCATATCTAAAAACCTGATTATTATTAAGACTTGAAATTTTACTAGGATTTAGATTGAAACTTAATCTTTATTTTTACCAAAAATGAATATTCTATGACTTTTAGTTTTCTTGTACCGAAAATAAATTCTAACCTAACTTAATTTACATATTTATTAAAATTTGTCAATTTTTAAAAGTTCATATCTAAGAAAGTAATTATTGATGAAACTGGAAATTTCAGGATTATTTGGTTGGAAACTTAATCTTTACTTTTACCAAAGATGAATGTTCTACGACTTTTAGTTTTTTCTACCGAAAAGAAATTCTAATCTAACCTAATTTACATATTTATTCAAATTTCCCAATTTTTAAAAGTTCATATTTAAGAAAGTAATTGCTGGTGAAACTGGAAATTTTGGGATTATTTGGATGGAAAGTTAGTCTTTATTTTTCCCAAAAATAAGTTTTTACGACTTTTAGTTTTTCCCTTAGGAGAGAAAATGTTACTTAATATCGATTAAAAAAATTACTAAATTTTAAAAATTCATATCTAAAAACCTGATTGTTATTGAGACTTGAAATTTTACTAGGATTTAGATTGAAACTTAGTCTTTATTTTCACCAAAAATTAATGTTCTACGAGTTTTAGTTTCATTTTACCGAAAAAAATTCTAACCTAACTTAATTTACATGTTTATTAAAATTTGTCAATTTTTAAAAATTCATATCTAAAAAAGGAATTGCTTTTGAGACTTGAATTTTTATGAGGATTTACACCAATATCTAAACTTTATTTTTACCAAAACTGAACTTTCTAGGACTTTTAGTTTTTTCTATGGAAGAGAAATTTTAACCTAATTTAATTTATATGTCGATTCATATAAATTGTATGTCAATTTTTAAAAATTCAAACGTAAAGAACAATTTGTTATTGAAATTTGAAATGTTTATGACAACTTAACTTAAAATTTTATTTTTAATTTTGGCAAAGGCGATTTTCCTACGACCTTTAGTTTCCCCCCCAGAAAAGGAAAGGTTACTTATGTATTCAACCCTAATTTGTAAAAATTCCTTTCAATAAAGCTTTTTATTATTAACATTTGAAACATTTCAATTCTTTGATTTAAAACTTTAACTTTTTTTTTCAATATCTCGAAAACATATTCCTGAAATGATGCCCTGCAATTCTGAAACACTTGTATAAGAAGAAAGGAGTGAATTAACCACTCTATAAAAAGCTTAATAAAGCTGTGGGATTGTAACAGTGTTTAAGCAAACAATTTGAACCCGAAATTACAAAATCGTACAGCTTTATTACTTCCTTTCTACGTTCAAATCACACTTTTGTTTGTTTAGGTTCGCTACTCTACATATTGGTCAGTTTGATTTAAACGACTTTACATACAAGTAAATTAACAGAACTTTATACTATAGTATTTTTTCCAAGTAAAAAGAACAAAAACGCAAACTAAAAAAATGACATTTATTAAATTAAATTAAAGTAAAATTAACTTAGGAAATTGAATTTAAAATGTGGTTAAAATAAATTCTAAATTATGAACCTTATATTTTAAATTCCTACTTTTAAAAGTTTCCTCATCCGGCTATTTGAGGATTTCAATTCTAGGATTCTTTCAAATGGAAATTCACCACTGGTCGGAAATGAAAATGACCGGAATTTGGTAAAAAAAATCCGCGAAGAAAGCAAAAAAATAAATAAAGAGTAGAAGGTGGGATGAAAGTAAAGGAAATTCGAGTAACGCCCCGATCTAAAAATACAACGTTAGCATAACACAATCTTTTCGACTGCCCGAACCGGTTGATTTATAACGTACACAAATTAGGTGTGTGTTCGCGACTTTGGAAGTAAATAAATGCGAGGGGAATTGTGGAATAATAAATTTTAGGGTTCCATTCATTTTAATTTGATTTAACGATTAGGAAAGAAATTCCCAAAAAATTCAAAAATAAATATTTAAATTACGGTCGGTTTGATCTCGATTCGGACGATGATTAATTTAATAACGCAGAAATAGACACGATACTTGGAATTTTTCGGTGTGCAAAATGTATTTTTCTAAACATTTTAAAAAATATGAAGGGCTGTTAAAAAGTATAGAAGTGATTAGATGCCTCCTTTATGATCTGGAATTAGATCATAAAGGAGGAGATAAATGATGAAATTTTATGTTACGATTTTTAACTTGAGATTTCATACCTTATTTTTTATATGACGTGAATGAAACTAACAATCTCTATTTTATAAACTAGATGAGATGCAACAAAGGAACATAAAACGTTGACATGACGTAGATATAAGGATACAATTTCAATTTGCAAGTCTTTGAAAGACAGCTCAAGAGATAGAAATATGTTCTCAATTTTAAGAAAATAGAACACATCCCTGAAATGGTCCCATGCAATTTTGAAACACCCCGTATAATAAAAAAATGTCCCAACTTAAGAAATGCATTATTCTCTCTATTTCAAGAATAAATTAAAAATTTAAGAATGAATTAAATTTCCTGTTCTAACTTCCTTCAAATTTTTCTTAATTTTGAATAAAATTTTCTTATAAAATAGCGTATTTATTCACCCATAGAACCATAATTAAAGACTTTTTCATCTAAATTTTAGAAATGAATTTTCAAAAAAAAACTTGAAATTCAAATATAGAACTAAAGCAAGTATTTATAAATTTTGCATTCCAAAAATTTTTTGATTTAATACTCTATTAGCTTTTACCTAGATCTAAAAATGTATAATGAAGCTAATAGATCATTTTTATTAACAAAATCAAACTTTCATTCTTGGCATAGAAAACATATTTGCTTAAATCTTGTGAAAATTTATTACCGCACATTCAGTTTGAATCAACATGTCAAATCAGCTGAAATGTAACGTGTAGTATGTTTTTGTATTAGTTCTATGAAAATATTAGTACGGTACAGATAAGATCCAGATATAAACAACGTCTATTTTTGGGTGAATATTGAGAAAGAGTTTTTCATAAGCATCTTATTAACGCGCGGTTATTTTTTGAAAGAATTTTATTATTTACTAGCTAAAATTTTATTGATAAAAACGTGGTTTGACACTCGACTATTAGGGATGGACAATCCCCGAAAAGGAAAAGTGGGCAAACCTCTTCGAGGGAGATTTTAGGGGTTGACAAACCTTCCTAGAAACCAAATTCAAAGATAAGTAAACCCTCTGTTTCTCAAACGGGCTTCAGGGATGGACAAACCTCATCGGGAGATATTTTAGGAATTGACAAACTCGATTCAAGGATAAAAAACCTTTGATTTTTTAAACGGACTTTAAGGGTGGGCAAACCTCGTCGAAATACATTTTAAGGGTTGGCAAAACTTGCCGAGAGATATTTTAGGGATTTGGTAAACTTCGTAGAAACCCGATTCGAGGATATGTAAACCCTCGATTTTTTAAACTGACTTCAGAGATGGGCAAAACTCATCGAAAGACATTTCAGAAGTTGACAAACTTCGGAAAACTCCGATTCAAGGATAAGTAAACCCTCGATTTTTCAAAGGAACTTCAAGGGTGGGCAAACCTCGTCCAGAGACATTTTAGTGGTTGACAAACTTCGTAGAAACCCGATTAAAGGATAAATAAACTCGATTTTTCGAACTGACACAGGGGTGGGCAAAACTCGTCGAGAGACATTTTAAGGGTTGGCAAACCTTGTCGAGAGACATTTTAGAGATTGACAAACCTTGTTGAGAGACATTTTAGAGATTGACAAACTTCATAGAAACCCGATACAAGGATAACTAAAACCTCGATTTTTCAAACAGACTTCAAGGGTGAGCAAATTTCATCGAGAGACATTTCAGGGGTTGACAAACTTCATAGAGACATTTAGAAGTTACAATTTTATTATATATAATTAGTAATATGTTTATTAGTGTTTATTAGTAATTTCATCCGTGTTTACTAACAATAGGATATCAAATTCGAATTAATTACGTTTGATTTCAATATTATTACCTTTAAATTTGTAATGAATATTGTTGCGTGTATTGGAATTGAATTCTGACGATTTAATATTAAAACATTTCAATCGCGATAATGTATCTGTATTTAAAATTAGATTACATGTTGGGTAAATTGAAACCTGGGGATTATTAAAGTTGATAATTCTGTTTTGGATCATTTTAAACCATTTGACTTTAAAACATTTAATGAATATTCGTTTATATTGTTTGTACCTAAAAAAACTGTCCTTATTACCAAAAATTAAACCCCTAGACACAGCCAAAACTACTTCCTACAAGTATATGATAATAACACCTAATCATAAGATCCGAAATGTTATTTCAATGCATTTTGTGTAAACAGATGTTAACTTAATGTAGGTATTATAAGTATAATAAAAAAAATGTAAAACTTACCTTAGTGTTGTTGATAATCTTTCTTCTGCACGAACACTGCACCTGTAATGAGAATCATTTTTAGTTATTGCATCTTTCGTAAATGAAAATGAACATCTAACGCTCGTTTTTTTTTTTATGTAATAGCTATATGCCATAATAATATTGTCATCGCTTGATGACATGTTTCCCACAAAATCTTTTTTTATGCATTGCATACAACGGTGTACTATAACCCGAAATGGAGCTAGAAAATGAAGAGAAAGTTGAAAGATTGCTGGGTAATTACGGAGAGGAGCTTACTTTATCATCTTTCTCTTCATAATATAGCTTCATTTCGGGTTATAGTACGTCTTATGAGTTTAAATAAAAGAAGTGTAGAGTTATTTTGTTACAGTATCGTTGTAGTCGCTTAGCATTGGTGTATGAGCTCTTAATTCGTTTGGAAATCGCATTGGTGTGTGAACGACTTAACTTGGAAATAATATATCAACACAAAACTCTATCAAGAATATGCTAGAGTTCGACAACTTTACCCACTATTGACCAATAGAAAATCTTTGAGAAATGAGTGCGCTCTCCTCCTCTACAAAAATTTTATGGGTATAAATTAAATACCCAGTATTACACTTGAATGTAAAGTAGGCACACACGGTATATTATTTAATTGCTCAGTAAAAAACTAACCGCTCAGTATTAATATAAATATTCGGAAACTAAATGACCATTAAAAATGTTAAATGCTAAATATACTAAACGCTCAGTAAAAATCCTAAATGTTCAGTACAAATCTTAACTGTTGAGTAATTATACCAAATAATCAGTAAAAAATCAAACTACTTAAAAAAAAATAATATGCTCATTTCAAAACTCAACAAAACTTGAACAAATTTAAAAAAATCGTACTGAGGCTATTTCTGGAAATTAAAAAAAAAAAATTTTAAATAGAAATACACTAATCCATCTATTTTATGCTAAATAAATCAACTTCATTGTAACTGTTCTCAGAAAAAATAAAAAAAAATCCCAAAGTCATCGATGATTTTTTCCCAAATTTAACAAAATTTGAACAAATTTGAAAAATCTCATTGAGTTTATTTATGAAAATTTTGAAAAGATTTTTTATATAGAAATACATTAAAGTATCTATTTTATACAATACAAACCAAATTTACTGTAACTGTTCCCAAAAAATTAAAAAAAATTCCCAAAGTCATCGATGATTTTTTCCCAAATTTAACAAAATTTGAACAAATTTGAAAAATCTCATTGAGTTTATTTATGAAAATTTTGAAAAGATTTTTTATATAGAAATACATTAAAGTATCTATTTTATGCAATACAAACCAAATTTACTGTAACTGTTCCCAAAAAATTTAAAAAAATTCCCAAAGTCATCGATGATTTTTTCCCAAATTTAACAAAATTTGAACAAATTTGAAAAATCTCATTGAATTTATTTCTGAAAATTTTGAAAAGATTTTTTGTATAGAAATACATTAAAGTATCTATTTTATGCAATACAAACCAAATTTACTGTAACTGTTCCCAAAAAATTTTAAAAAATTCCCAAAGTCATCGATGATTTTTTCCCAAATTTAACAAAATTTGAAGAAATTTGAAAAATCTCATTGAGTTTATTTGTGAAAATTTTGAAAAGATTTTTTATATGGAAATACATTAAAGTATCTATTTTATGGAATACAAACCAAATTTACTGTAACTGTTTACAAAAAATTTTAAAAAATTCCCAAAGTTATCGATGATTTTCTCCCAAATTTAACAAAATTTGAACAAATTTGAAAAATCTCATTGAGTTTATTTATGAAAATTTTGAAAAGATTCTTTTATATAGAAATACATTAAAGTATCTATTTTATGCAATACAAACCAAATTTACTGTAACTGTTCCCAAAAAATTTAAAAAAATTCCCAAAGTCATCGATGATTTTTTCCCAAATTTAACAAAATTTGAGCAAATTTGAAAAATCTCATTGAGTTTATTTGTGAAAATTTTGAAAAGATTTTTTGTATAGAAATACATTAAAGTATCTATTTTATGCAATACAAACCAAACTTACTGTAACTGTTCCCAAAAAATTTTAAAAAATTCCCAAAGTCATCGATGATTTTTTCCCAAATTCAACAAAATTTGAACAAATTTGAAAAATCTCATTGAGTTTATTTGTGAAAATTTTGAAAAGATTTTTTGTATAGAAATACATTAAAGTATCTATTTTATGCAATACAAACCAAATTTACTGTAACTGTTCCCAAAAAATTTAAAAAAATTCCCAAAGTCATCGATGATTTTTTCCTAAATTTAACAAAATTTGAACAAATTTGAAAAATCTCATTGAGTTTATTTCTGAAAATTTTGAAAAGATTTTTTGTATAGAAATACATTAAAGTATCTATTTTATGCAATACAAACCAAATTTACTGTAACTGTTCCCAAAAAATTTAAAAAAATTCCCAAAGTCATCGATGGATTTTTTCCTAAATTTAACAAAATTTGAACAAATTTGAAAAATCTCATTGAGTTTATTTGTGAAAATTTTGAAAAGATTTTTTATATAAAAATACATTAAAGTATCTATTTTATGCAATACAAACCAAATTTATTGTAACTGTTCCCAAAAAATTTAAAAAAATTCCCAAAGTCATCGATGATTTTTTCCCAAATTTCACAAAATTTGAACAAATTTGAAAAATCTCATTGAGTTTATTTGTGAAAATTTTGAAAAGATTTTTTGTATAGAAATACATTAAAGTATCTATTTTATGCAATACAAACCAAGTTTACTGTAACTGTTCCCAAAAAATTTTAAAAAATTCCCAAAGTCATCGATGATTTTCTCCCAAATTCAACAAAATTTGAACAAATTTGAAAAATCTCATTGAGTTTATTTGTGAAAATTTTGAAAAGATTTTTTGTATAGAAATACATTAAAGTATCTATTTTATGCAATACAAACCAAATTTACTGTAACTGTTCCCAAAAAATTTTAAAAAATTCCCAAAGTCATCGATGATTTTTTCCCAAATTTAACAAAATTTGAACAAATTTGAAAAATCTCATTGAGTTTATTTGTGAAAATTTTGAAAAGATTTTTTGTATAGAAATACATTAAAGTATCTATTTTATGCAATACAAACCAAACTTACTGTAACTGTTCCCAAAAAATTTTAAAAAATTCCCAAAGTCATCGATGATTTTTTCCCAAATTCAACAAAATTTGAACAAATTTGAAAAATCTCATTGAGTTTATTTGTGAAAATTTTGAAAAGATTTTTTGTATAGAAATATATTAAAGTATCTATTTTATGCAATACAAACCAAATTTACTGTAACTGTTCCCAAAAAATTTAAAAAAATTCCCAAAGTCATCGATGATTTTTTCCTAAATTTAACAAAATTTGAACAAATTTGAAAAATCTCATTGAGTTTATTTCTGAAAATTTTGAAAAGATTTTTTGTATAGAAATACATTAAAGTATCTATTTTATGCAATACAAACCAAATTTACTGTAACTGTTCCCAAAACATTTTAAAAAATTCCCAAAGTCATCGATGATTTTTTCCCAAATTTAACAAAATTTGAACAAATTTGAAAAATCTCATTGAGTTTATTTGTGAAAATTTTGAAAATATTTTTTATATAGAAATACATTAAAGTATCTATTTTATGGAATATAAACCAAATTTACTGTAACTGTTCCCAAAAAATTTAAAAAAATTCGCAAAGTCATCGATGATTTTTTCCCAAATTCAACAAAATTTGAACAAATTTGAAAAATCTCATTGAGTTTATTTGTGAAAATTTTGAAAAGATTTTTTATATAGAAATACATTAAAGTATCTATTTTATGGAATATAAACCAAATTTACTGTAACTGTTCCCAAAAAATTTAAAAAAATTCGCAAAGTCATCGATGATTTTTTCCCAAATTCAACAAAATTTGAACAAATTTGAAAAATCTCATTGAGTTTATTTGTGAAAATTTTGAAAATATTTTTTATATAGAAATACATTAAAGTATCTATTTTATGGAATATAAACCAAATTTACTGTAACTGTTCCCAAAAAATTTAAAAAAATTCGCAAAGTCATCGATGATTTTTTCCCAAATTCAACAAAATTTGAACAAATTTGAAAAATCTCATTGAGTTTATTTGTGAAAATTTTGAAAAGATTTTTTATATAGAAATACATTAAAGTATCTATTTTATGGAATATAAACCAAATTTACTGTAACTGTTCCCAAAAAATTTAAAAAAATTCGCAAAGTCATCGATGATTTTTTCCCAAATTCAACAAAATTTGAACAAATTTGAAAAATCTCATTGAGTTTATTTGTGAAAATTTTGAAAATATTTTTTATATAGAAATACATTAAAGTATCTATTTTATACAATACAAACCAAATTTACTGTAACTGTTCCCAAAAAATTTAAAAAAATTCCCAAAGTCATCGATGATTTTTTCCCAAATTTAACAAAATTTGAACAAATTTGAAAAATCTCATTGAGTTTATTTGTGAAAATTTTGAAAAGATTTTTTGTATAGAAATACATTAAAGTATCTATTTTATACAATACAAGCCAAATTTACTGTAACTGTTCCCAAAAAATTTTAAAAAATTCGCAAAGTCATCGATGATTTTATCCCAAATTCAACAAAATTTGAACAAATTTGAAAAATCTCATTGAGTTTATTTATGAAAATTTTGAAAAGATTTTTTATATAGAAATACATTAAAGTATCTATTTTATGCAATACAAACCAAATTTACTGTAACTGTTCCCAAAAAATTTAAAAAAATTCCCAAAGTCATCGATGATTTTTTCCCAAATTCAACAAAATTTGAACAAATTTGAAAAATCTCATTGAGTTTATTTATGAAAATTTTGAAAAGATTTTTTATATAGAAATACATTAAAGTATCTATTTTATGCAATACAAACCAAATTTACTGTAACTGTTCCCAAAAAATTTAAAAAAATTCCCAAAGTCATCGATGATTTTTTCCCAAATTCAACAAAATTTGAACAAATTTGAAAAATCTCATTGAGTTTATTTGTGAAAATTTTGAAAAGATTTTTTATATAGAAATACATTAAAGTATCTATTTTATGCAATACAAACCAAATTTACTGTAACTGTTCCCAAAAAATTTAAAAAAATTCCCAAAGTCATCGATGATTTTTTCCCAAATTCAACAAAATTTAAACAAATTTGAAAAATCTCATTGAGTTTATTTGTGAAAATTTTGAAAAGATTTTTTATATAGAAATACATTAAAGTATCTATTTTATGGAATACAAACCAAATTTACTATAACTGTTCCCAAAAAATTTAAAAAAATTCCCAAAGTCATCGATGATTTTTTCCCAAATTTAACAAAATTTGAAAAATCTCATTGAGTTTATTTATGAAAATTTTGAAAAGATTTTTTATATAGAAATACATTAAAGTATCTATTTTATACAATACAAACCAAATTTACTGTAACTGTTCCCAAAGAATTTTAAAAAATTCCCAAAGTCATCGATGATTTTTTCCCAAATTTAACAAAATTTGAACAAATTTGAAAAATCTCATTGAGTTTATTTGTGAAAATTTTGAAAAGATTTTTTATATAAAAATACATTAAAGTATCTATTTTATACAATACAAACCAAATTTACTGTAACTGTTTCCAAAAAATTTAAAAAAATTCCCAAAGTCATCGATGATTTTATCCCAAATTCAACAAAATTTAAACAAATTTGAAAAATCTCATTGAGTTTATTTGTGAAAATTTTGAAAAGATTTTTTGTATAGAAATACATTAAAGTATCTATTTTATACAATACAAACCAAATTTACTGTAGCTGTTCCCAAAAAATTTTAAAAAATTCCCAAAGTCATCGATGATTTTTTCCCAAATTCAACAAAATTTGTACAAATTTGAAAAATCTCATTGAGTTTATTTGTGAAAATTTTGAAAAGATTTTTTGTATAGAAATACATTAAAGTATCTATTTTATACAATACAAACCAAATTTACTGTAACTGTTCCCAAAGAATTTTAAAAAATTCCCAAAGTCATCGATGATTTTTTCCCAAATTTAACAAAATTTGAACAAATTTGAAAAATCTCATTGTTTATTTATGAAAATTTTGAAAAGATTTTTTATGTAGAAATACATTAAAGTATCTATTTTATACAATACAAACCAAATTTACTGTAACTGTTCCCAAAGAATTTTAAAAAATTCCCAAAGTCATCGATGATTTTTTCCCAAATTCAACAAAATTTGAACAAATTTGAAAAATCTCATTGAGTTTATTTATGAAAATTTTGAAAAGATTTTTTGTATAGAAATACATTAAAGTATCTATTTTATACAATACAAACCAAATTTACTGTAACTGTTCCCAAAGAATTTTAAAAAATTCCCAAAGTCATCGATGATTTTTTCCCAAATTCAACAAAATTTGAACAAATTTGAAAAATCTCATTGAGTTTATTTGTGAAAATTTTGAAAAGATTTTTTATATAGAAATACATTAAAGTATCTATTTTATGCAATACAAACCAAATTTACTGTAACTGTTCCCAAAAAATTTAAAAAAATTCCCAAAGTCATCGATGATTTTTTCCCAAATTCAACAAAATTTAAACAAATTTGAAAAATCTCATTGAGTTTATTTGTGAAAATTTTGAAAAGATTTTTTATATAGAAATACATTAAAGTATCTATTTTATGGAATACAAACCAAATTTACTATAACTGTTCCCAAAAAATTTAAAAAAATTCCCAAAGTCATCGATGATTTTTTCCCAAATTTAACAAAATTTGAAAAATCTCATTGAGTTTATTTATGAAAATTTTGAAAAGATTTTTTATATAGAAATACATTAAAGTATCTATTTTATACAATACAAACCAAATTTACTGTAACTGTTCCCAAAAAATTTTAAAAAATTCCCAAAGTCATCGATGATTTTTTCCCAAATTTAACAAAATTTGAACAAATTTGAAAAATCTCATTGTTTATTTATGAAAATTTTGAAAAGATTTTTTATGTAGAAATACATTAAAGTATCTATTTTATACAATACAAACCAAATTTACTGTAACTGTTCCCAAAGAATTTTAAAAAATTCCCAAAGTCATCGATGATTTTTTCCCAAATTTAACAAAATTTGAACAAATTTGAAAAATCTCATTGAGTTTATTTGTGAAAATTTTGAAAAGATTTTTTATATAAAAATACATTAAAGTATCTATTTTATACAATACAAACCAAATTTACTGTAACTGTTTCCAAAAAATTTAAAAAAATTCCCAAAGTCATCGATGATTTTATCCCAAATTCAACAAAATTTAAACAAATTTGAAAAATCTCATTGAGTTTATTTGTGAAAATTTTGAAAAGATTTTTTGTATAGAAATACATTAAAGTATCTATTTTATACAATACAAACCAAATTTACTGTAGCTGTTCCCAAAAAATTTTAAAAAATTCCCAAAGTCATCGATGATTTTTTCCCAAATTCAACAAAATTTGTACAAATTTGAAAAATCTCATTGAGTTTATTTGTGAAAATTTTGAAAAGATTTTTTGTATAGAAATACATTAAAGTATCTATTTTATACAATACAAACCAAATTTACTGTAACTGTTCCCAAAAAATTTTAAAAAATTCCCAAAGTCATCGATGATTCTTTCCCAAATTTAACAAAATTTGAACAAATTTGAAAAATCTCATTGAGTTTATTTGTGAAAATTTTGAAAAGATTTTTTATATAGAAATACATTAAAGTATCTATTTTATGCAATACAAACCAAATTTACTGTAACTGTTCCCAAAAAATTTTAAAAAATTCCCAGTCATCGATGATTTTTTCCCAAATTCAACAAAATTTAAACAAATTTGAAAAATCTCATTGAGTTTATTTGTGAAAATTTTGAAAAGATTTTTTATATAGAAATACATTAAAGTATCTATTTTATGGAATACAAACCAAATTTACTGTAACTGTTCCCAAAAAATTTAAAAAAATTCCCAAAGTCATCGATGATTTTTTCCCAAATTTAACAAAATTTGAACAAATTTGAAAAATCTCATTGAGTTTATTTGTGAAAATTTTGAAAAGATTCTTTTATATAGAAATACATTAAAGTATCTATTTTATGCAATACAAACCAAATTTACTGTAACTGTTCCCAAAAAATTTTAAAAAATTCCCAAAGTCATCGATGATTTTTTCCCAAATTTAACAAAATTTAAACAAATTTGAAAAATCTCATTGAGTTTATTTGTGAAAATTTTGAAAAGATTTTTTATATAGAAATACATTAAAGTATCTATTTTATGCAATACAAACCAAATTTACTGTAACTGTTCCCAAAAAATTTTAAAAAATTCCCAGTAATCGATGATTTTTTCCCAAATTCAACAAAATTTAAACAAATTTGAAAAATCTCATTGAGTTTATTTGTGAAAATTTTGAAAAGATTTTTTGAATAGAAATAGGTTAAAGTATCTATTTTATGTTAAACAAATCAAATTAATTGTAGTTGTTCCCAAAAAAATTGAAAAAATTCCCAAAATTTATGTTTTCACTAAAAATTCCCCAAAAAAATAATTTTATTGTTTTCATATATTATGTTACTTCTAAACTTTAACTAATTTTCGTGACTAAAGTACCTTCTGCAAATCTCTAAAATACCCCAAAATTTAAAATGCGCCAATTTAGAAATGAAAAAGAACTCGAGAACTAGAAAATATTTACGAAATTATTTTCAAATTAGAAAAAGAACTTATAAGTACTTAATAGTAATCCACACAAAAACATCGTTAGAGATTTTACAAAAGTTGTTGAGGGAATTTAACAGAGCTTCTATTTTGTCAAATAAAAAACTTTTATACAAGGTGTTTCATAACAGGGCAGTAACATAAACTGCTTAAATACAAGTGTTAAATACACTGTTTTACTTTACATAAAATACTTTTTTTAGTAAAGTACCAGATCTAAATTAAATCCCCTATTAATGTCCACGTAAAATTTTTTCCTCATAAGTAATCCCCGGAAAAAATATCCTCAAAAAATATCCCAAAGAAGAAGAAAAACCCTAATTTTTGAGGAAAATCCCCTAATCTGGCAATCCTGACTACTGGTTACGCTTTCATAGTATCGAGCAACCCAACAGCTTAAAATTTTAAAGGGATTCAAACCTTACAAAACAAACTCCTTTGGATCTCTCTGGAAGCCTCGTGATTTATAAGGAACAATGATCTAAATGAAAACTGAAAACTGTTAACTATTAAGTAATAAGTTTATTAAAACAACTAACCAAAAAGCTCTACAATAACATTAACAAGTGCACTATTCTCACGATGAAGGAGAAGTAAAGGGATAAAGAAATAAATTATCTAGGGTTGGGTTGGGTAAACGTGAACTAAGGGTAATTGCAAACAAGACTTTGTTTTACTAAATATTCAAAATAAATGACTTTCGCGTACCTACTGCGGTCAACACGTTCCTGCCAGCTAAGAAGTTGCAAGGTTTAACCCACTGCAGTTAGTCGGAAGCTAACAGTAGCGTAAAGATTTTGGTAATGGACACAGCTTTTTGTGAAAAAAATTCGAATTTCGAACCATACAGGACGTTTACAAACACTCTCACCACAAGTTATCTATCCAAACTTTTTAACCATCCTATATAATTTTCTATCAATTCTTTTTCTGAATAGCTACATTAATTTAGACATTATTTTCTCTCTTATAAAATTTCAGTTGGGCAAATGGTTTAGCCACAAAAAAAACATTTTTTAACTAACTCCCTGCAAGTTCAAATCTGTATGTTAAGGTAACATTAACCCAGTTCAAAGTAATAATTTCTTCACGGAATATGCAGCTCTTTCAAGAAAATCACATTTTAGAGGTTTGGAAGTAGTTTTTGCTCAAAATGTTGCCAGGATTTGACCATCATCAGGGCAAAAATAATACAGTGCGCAAAATTTTTACTGTTTGCTCTTTTTGTTATATTTTTGCTTTTATCATACTCAATACGCAAGATCAGAAGGTGCTAGGTTTACTGATCTTGACCAATTTACAGGAGCATGATTTCCTCTTTGTTTCCTTCGATTCTACAGCAGAATCTGCATAATACGGACTAAAAGGGCTAATCCCTGATAACGTTCACATATGCTGGCGAAAATTTGAAAATTTTAAGCAATAAACTACTTCCAAACCTGTAGTTTTCTTGAAAGATCTTCATATTCCGTGAAGAAATTGGTACTTTGAATTTTGTTGATGTTACCTTAATTTACCGTTTTGGGCTTGTAAGCATCTAGAAAATCTACTTTTGTGCCTAAACCGTTTGTTCAACTGAAATTTTGTAAGAGAAAAAATAGTTCCTAAATGAACGTAGCTATTCAGAAAAAGAATTGCTAGAAAATTACACACAGTGGTTAAAAGGATTTGGATGAATAACTTGCGGTAAGAGTGTTTCTAAACACTCTGTATGTTGCGAAATTCGAATATGTTCCACAGAAAGCTGTGTCCAGCTGATATAAAGTCGTGATCAAAAAATGAATAAAATCTAATGAAAATTTTTCGAGTAATTTAAGAAAACTTAACACGTTAACCGCCATCAAAAAATTAACTAATGTTAAGTTAATGCAACTGTGTCCATATATGGTACACATGGCAGTTAAAGTGTTAAGGAAAATGTTATTTTTATAGCCCTCCAACGGCAAAACGAAGCAACATTGGATATAGATAAGCTAACTTAAATCGACCTATTTTGAACCAAGGAATCTGAAGTTTTACGTTGTACACGCATTTTGGAGACATCCTGTATATTAATTGAACTACATTGTTCCTGTGTTTTTAAAAGTAATTGTTAAAACATTAAAATGTAGACTGAGATAAAAATTCTACGGAGTCTAAAAAGTTATTCCCAAATTGAGATCAGTCCAATATGTAGAAATTTTAACAACTGCTGAGGTTATGGAACGCCTCAAAGAAGCCGAGCGTATAAAAGAAGAAAAAGAAAACAAAGTGCAATTTTCAGAATTTTGCATTGATGAGTCAGATGTAGAAATGAACGAAACGGAATGGACTGAAGAAGTCACAGCAAACAGCTATCCAGAGATTGACTATCTAAAGCCAGAATGGCACTTAATTAAGCCAGAGGTGTACTTACTATACTTCATTTAATAACTAGGAGGAGTGTTTTGAATTTTGCGCGCCAAAATAGTGAATTATTATTGGTCGCTCCGCAGTCAAGTTTACGAAGACGAAAAAATTGGTTTTTGTCGTTTAGTGTTTTGAACGTTTGAGGTTAGGTGCTTTACCTAATTTGTCAACTTGTTTCTCGCTTTTTCGTTGTGCTCAAATGGTTGCGATCAAAAAATATTAAGTTCGAAGAAGGTATGGTACGATGTCATCTGTTGGATATAATACGTCAACACAAGGAACGTCTTTTGGATAAAATTTGAACAATGTACCTATAGATAAACGGCCATAGAGATATTTGGTATGTTCTAGAATACTACGCTCAAACGCTTGGTGTTTTGTTGGTTGCATAAATGTGACTGGTTTGAAGTTTAGAATTCAAATTTGCCGCTAAAAATGTGTTTAGTGTGTTTTTTAGTTACTTTTTTCTATGTAAATGGGGTTTTGAGATTTACTCCTCCTAGTTATTAAATGAAGTATAGTAAAATTTCGTGGAGGATCCAAAAAAGGACATATTATAAATATGTTTGTCGTGTACTTTATGTGGATCAAGAAAACGGAGACAGTGAAGTTATTGGATTTAAATGTATCGATGCCCTAGGAACTGAATTTGTTGAAAAAGAACGTGATATTTTTACCATTGAATTCGAAATGGTTGAAGCCCTATTTCCCTAGCCAAAAATTATTGTGCAAGCCAGAAAAATTGCATGTTTTTGCGGCGCGATTGTCCGTTTAAGAGAACACTTGGCAGTGTCCGTGCCCGCTCAAGGGAATGTCCGTCCAAGAGAGAGTTAACGCGATGCAAATTAAATGGGAATCGGTCCGTTTCATGAGAAACTGTCCGTCCAAGGGGGGTGTCCGCGAGGGGGAATTTCACTGTACTATAAATTGTGTTATAAATCTAATAGAGCTACGAAAGTTGTTTCCATTTATTCCTAAATTTGGTGCCATTTAATTTTTCGTTGGGGTAATTGTAAACCGTCCCTAAAACTTACAAAGTAAGTCGTATGAACATGAATTTTTCGAATAATTGCTGAAAACAGTTTAAGTGATATTTGTTTAAAAGCAAATACCAATAATTACCTGTTAAACATAAAATATGAAGCTTTGAAATGGCAAATTTTATGTTTTAAAAATTTTAAACGCTTTCGCGATAGTCGCGATTTATTTGAAATGCTCAAAATCTGCTAACATATCGATAGATATTGAATGTATTTTAATCAAATTTGATAAAATGTAAGTTCTTAAGATTTTTAATTCGATTCATATATTAATTATATACAATTCCAATTTTTGTTTGTGAGCATAATTTGCTTAAAAATCATCTCTGCCAAAACTACCCAGTCATAAAGAGGAAGCTTTTCTAGACTTATTTACATTTGATACGGAGTAACAATTATCCATATCCAAAAAATGAATTTCCATAAGCTTACCAACCAAATTTTACATGACATTTGCTTTTTGCACCAAACTGACCAACAAAAGTATACTGATGTAGAACTGGCTTTGTAATAAATTACAAAAAAAAAGGAACAAGATTAACAGATACAATTTTAATTTGAAAAAAAATCATATTTTTCATAAAAAGAGATTGGAATAAAAATTCTTTTTTATCAACCTTTTTTGTCGATAAAACTGTATGTACATAGTAGAATAAAAAACTAACGACAAAAAGTGTAATCGTGGAATAAAATCACTTTTTAATTATAACAAAAAGCCATAAAAAAGTTATAATTATTCCAGTAACCCTACAAATTTTAACCAACTCTAAAAAAATGTATAGAATTCACGTATGATTATTAACAAAAGTCATTATAAGAAAAAAATAAATTGAAATGTCTATTTTTTATTAAAATTAAGAAATATTTTATTTCAAAAATTATTTCGTATTTTATTTGATATTAGATTGAGATTTAGATAAAAATGAAGTTAACTGTTAAAAACTTTAATTACTTTATGATTTTTTAAAATTTTTTGGATAATAATTAGAACAAACCTGACTTTCTTATTACAAAAAAGAATACTTTAGCTTTCAATTAATATAATTTTCATTCCTTAATTTAAAAAAATTAAGTCTCCAGGATTTTTTAAATTTGGTGAAAATTTTTAAAAGTTAGGTTAAAAAAAAACTTATGCTAGTAAAGTTTAAGAATTTTTTTAAATTTTTGGGTAATAGTTATTTGGAGTTAAAGTTAAAAATTTGACATTTCTAGGTTAAAATCAAAATTTTTGATAACTCCCATAATATTAAAAATTAAAAAAAAATTTATAACAAATAGTATGTAGAATAAAATAAGCTATAATTTTTATCCAAACAATTTTCTTCTATCTATTTTGGTTTTTGAATTATTTGAATTTTGAAGTTAAAAAAATTGACATTTTAGGGTTATAATCGAAATTCTTGATAACTCCCTTAATATCGAAAATTCAAAAAATTGTTTATAACAAATAATATTTAGAATAAAATAAGCTATAATTTTTATCCAAACAATTTTTTTCTATCTAATTTGGCTTTTGAATTATTTGAATTTTGAAGTTAAAAAAATTGACATTTTAGGGTTATAATCGAAATTCTTGATAACTCCCTTAATATTGAAAATTCAAAAAATTGTTTATAACAAATAATATTTAGAATAAAATAAGCTATAAGTTTTATCCAAACAATTTTTTTCTATCTAATTTGGCTTTTGAATTATTTGAATTTTGAAGTTAAAAAATTGACATTTTAGGGTTATAATCGAAATTCTTGATAACTCCCTTAATATTGAAAATTCAAAAAATTGTTTATAACAAATAATATTTAGAATAAAATAAGCTATAAGTTTTATCCAAAAAAATTTTTTCTATCTAATTTGGTTTTTGAATTATTTGAAGATAAAGTTAAAAAATTTGACATTTTAGGGTTATAATCGAAATTCTTGATAACTCCCTTAATATTGAAAATTCAAAAAATTGTTTATAACAAATAATATTTAGTATAAAATAAGCTATAATTTTTATCCAAACAATTTTTTTCTATCTAATTTGGTTTTTGAATTATTTGAATTTTGAAGTTAAAAAACTTGACATTTTAGGGTTATAATCGAAATTCTTGATAACTCCCTTAATATCGAAAATTCAAAAAATTGTTTATAACAAATAATATTTAGAATAACATAAGCTATAATTTTTATCCAAACAATTTTTTTCTATCTAATTTGGTTTTTGAATTATTTGAAGGTAAAGTTAAAAAAATTGACATTTTAGGGTTATAATCGAAATTCTTGATAACTCCCTTAATATTGAAAATTCAAAAAATTGTTTATAACAAATAATATTTAGAATAAAATAAGCTATAATTTTTATCCAAACAATTTTTTTCTATCTAATTTGGTTTTTGAATTATTTGAATTTTGAAGTTAAAAAAATTGACATTTTAGGGTTATAATCGAAATTCTTGATAACTCCCTTAATATTGAAAATTCAAAAAATTGTTTATAACAGATAATATTTAGAATAAAATAAGCTATAATTTCTATCCAAACAATTTTTTTCTATCTAATTTGGTTTTTGAATTATTTGAAGATAAAGTTAAAAAAATTGACATTTTAGGGTTATAATCGAAATTCTTGATAACTCCCTTAATATTGATAATTCAAAAAATTGTTTATAACAAATAATATTTAGAATAAAATAAGCTATAATTTTTATCCAAACAATTTTTTTCTATCTAATTTAGTTCGTGAATTATTTGAAGGTGAAGTTAAAAAAATTGACATTTTAGGGTTATAATCGAAATTCTTGATAACTCCCTTAATATTGAAAATTCAAAAAATTTTTTATAATAAACAATATTTAGAATAAAATAAGCTATAAATTTTATCCAAACAATTTTTTTCTATCTAATTTGGCTTTTGAATTATTTGAATTTTGAAGTTAAAAAAATTGACATTTTAGGGTTATAATCGAAATTCTTGATAACTCCCTTAATATCGAAAATTCAAAAAATTGTTTATAACAAATAATATTTAGAATAAAATAAGCTATAATTTTTATCTAAACAATTTTTTTCTATCTAAATCGAGTTTTCAGTTATTTGGAGTTAAAGTTGAAATTTTTTAAATTTGGTGAAAATTTTTAAAAGTTAGGTTAAAAAAAATTTTAGTAAAGTTTAAGAATTTTTTTAAATTTTTGGGTAATAATTAGAACAAAATTGACTTTTTTATTACAAAACAGAATATTTTAGTTTTCAACTTCTACAAATTTTTTTTCTTAATTTAAAGAAATAAAGTCTCCACGATTTTTTAAATTTGGTTAAAATTTTCAAAAAAAGTTAGATTTTAACTAAAAAAAGAACCCATTTACGAGTTCTATTCATCTTTGATATAGCAAAAAAGAATAAATAATAATTTTTCCATAAAATTAAGATAGATTGTTGTCAACTAAGTGAAGTTACAAGACGTACAACTTTAAAAAGTTATGAAAGTTGTCCCAGCTTGACTTTACTTTTCCATAAACACGAACTTTTTACGAGTTATTAATCATCTGATGTATTATTATTATTTTTTATTTTTTTTTAAATTTACTATCTTACTTTAGTTAGTAAAACCAAGTAATTTTCAAAAACAACTTAAACTTTATTCAACTAACGCGTAAATTGAAAATAACGACCAAAGTTTCTTTTGCTAATCTATAAACGATGTTTTCCAGGAAGCTCAGAAGCTCAGATATTATATCGTTACGTTTCATTGAACTTTATATCCTATATTTTAACAAGAAACGACCTTCTATCCATAATCTGAACAAAAGCTCAACTAACAAACCGTTAAATCTGTTTTAATATTTACTTTAAGTTTCAATTTTAGAGATCTAATGAAACCTAATGATTATTATTATTTAATCTTGATGATATGTTAGATATAGATGACTTATTTTGATTTTAACGATTATATGAATCTCTCTTTGAATATTCATTAAGACACTCGTTTAAATTAAATATAATAACATAATTTCACCATTTAAAACAAAATATGTTCCATTCTTAATAAATATGTTAAAAAAGTCTCCGGAAAACGACAAATCATACAGACAATAGAGCCTTTTATACCGACACAAAGGGAAGCTAATGGACAGGGACTCCAAAAAGGGGAAAAATGAGGAGAAAAAAAGGCACTCGTTTAAATTGCACCATGAAAAGAAAAAAATTACATCAATTTTACTACGTTTTGAGGTTTTTAATGCATCGAAATGATATTAGTTTCCATTTTTTTTTAAATATAGTGTCGTACATAGTAAAAATATTTAAAAAGGATTAATAATTGTTTGTAAATCACAAAGAAAATATTTTTTAATGTTGCTACGCAAAAGGATGCACGTTCAATTCAGACGCTCTCGGGTTTAATTACTTTTTTGTCTGTTACATCGACAGCTATCGTCATTGTTTGACGAAGCTTTTCCGATCGTGGTCGCGAAAGAAATAAAAAAAAGGAAATATGGAACGATGGGATGTAACAAAAAATAAAAAGGGGAAAAAATAATAATCTGTCAACTTTTAAAATGGGTCTCTCCAATCAAAACAAGTTGATAAAATATGTACCTTTTTTTTATTGGAGTTCGTATTGTTTCAAAACTAGAAAGACAAACAAACAATAAAATATATTTTTTTCTATTTTTTTAATGTTTGTATTTTCAATTTTAAAATCTTCATTAGATTTTTTTTTCTAACTTATTTAGTTTATGAATTATTTGAGATTAAAATTGAAAAATTGATATCTAAGGTATACCTTAATTCTAGGTTATAACACCTTTAATATTTAAAATTCTTTTAAAATTGTTTATAACAAATAATGTTTATAATGAAATAAGCTACAATTTTTATTACAATAAATTTTTTCTATCTAAATCGGTTTTCGAATTATTTAAAGTTAAAGTTGAAAAATTGACATTTTAGGGTTATAATCAAGATTTTTGATAACTCCCTTAATATTAAAAATTCAAAAAATCATTTTTAACAAATAATATTTAGAATGAAATAAGCTATAATTTTTATTTAAATAATTTTTTTCTATCTAATTTGGTTTTTGAATTAATGAAAGTTAAAGTTGAAAAAGTTGACATTTTAGGGTTATAATAAAAATTTTTGGTAACTCCCTTAATATTAAAAATTCAAAAAATTGTTTAGAATAAATAATATTTAGAACAAAATAAGCTATAATTTTTATCTAAAAATTTTTTTTATATCTATTTTAGTTTTTGAAATATTTGAAATTAAAGTTGAAAAATTTATTTTTGAGGTTAAAACTCGTTTTTGGGTTATACCATGCTTAATATGAAAAATTGAAAAAAATGTTTTAAATAAAAAATATTTGTAATTAAAAAAGGTATAACTTTTATTTGAAAATTTTTTTTCTATCTATTTTAGTTTTTGAATTATTTGAAATTAAAGTTGAAAAGTTAATTTTTGAGGTTAAAACTCTTTTTTGGGTTATACCATCCTTAATATTAAAAATTGAAAAAATTATTTATAATAAATAATATTTAGAGTAAAATAAGCTATAATTTTTATCTAAACAATTTTTTTCTATCTAATTTGGTTTTTGAATTATTTGAAATTAAAGTTGAAAAATTGAAATCTAAGAAATTGAAATTTTAGTTTATAGTTAGATTTTAATAACTCATTTAATAATAAAAATTCAAAAAATTGTCTTTAATAAATAATATTTAGAATAAAATAAGCTATAATTTTTATCTAAACAATTTTTTTCTATCTATTTTAGTTTTTGAATTATTTGAAATTAAAGTTGAAAAATTGAAATCTAAGAAATTGAAATTTTAGTTTATAGTTAAATTTTAATAACTCATTTAATAATAAAAATTCAAAAAATTGTCTTTAATAAATAATATTTAGAATAAAATAAGCTATAATTTTTATCTAAACAATTTTTTTCTATCTAATTTGGTTTTTGAATTATTTGAAGGTAAAGTTAAAAATTTGACATTTTTAGGTTATAATCAAAATTCTTGATAACTCCCATAATATTAAAAATTAAAAAAAAATTATAACAAATAATATTTGGAATAAAATAAGCTATAATTTTTATCTAAAAAATTTTTTTCTATCTAAATCGGTTTTTAAACTATTGAAAGTTAATGTTGAAAAAATTGACATTTTAGGGTTATAATCAAAATTTTTGATAACTCCCTTAATATTAAAAATTCAAAAAATTGTTTCGAACTAATAATATTTAGAATAAAATGAATTAGAATTTGTGTCCAAAAAATTTCTTTCTATCTAAATTAGTTTTTGAATTATTTGAAATTAAAGTTGAAAAATTAATTTTTGAGGTTAAATCTCGTTTTTGGATTATACCATCCTTAATATTAAAAACTGAAAAAAATGTTTTAAATAAAAAATATTTGTAATTAAAAAAGGCATAAATTTTATTTGAAAATTTTTTTTCTATTTACTTTAGTTTTTGAATTATTTGAAATTAAAGTTGAAAAATTGACATTTTAGGTTATAATCAAAATTTTTGATAACTCCCTTAATATTAAAAATTCAAAAAATTGTTTATAATAAATAATATTTATAGTAAAATAAGCTATAATTTTTATCTAAACAATTTTTTTCTATCTAATTTGGTTTTTGAATTATTTGAAATTAAAGTTGAAAAATTGAAATCTAAGAAATTGAAATTTTAGTTTATAGTTAAATTTTAATAACTCATTTAATAATAAAAATTCAAAAAATTGTTTATAACAGATAATATTTAGAATAAAATAAGCTATAATTTTTATCTAAAGAATTTTTTTCTATCTAATTTGGTTTTTGAATTATTTGAAATTAAAGTTAAAAATTTGACATTTTTAGGTTATACTCAAAATTTTTGATAACTCCCATAATATTAAAAATTAAAAAAAATTTATAACAAATAATATTTAGAATAAAATAAGTTATAATTTTTATCTAGAAAATTTTTTTCTATCTAAATTGGCTTTTAAACTATTGAAAGTTAAAGTTGAAAAAATTAACATTTTAGGGTTATAATCAAAATTTTTGATAACTCCCTTAATATTAAAAATTCAAAAAATTGTTTATAATAAATAATATTTAGAATAAAATAGGCTATAATTTCTATCTAAAAATTTTTTTTCTACCTAAATCGGTTTTTAAATTATTGAAAGTTAATGTTAAAAAAATTGACATTTTAGGGTTATAATCAAAATTTTTGATAACTTCCTTAATATCAAAAATTCAAAAAATTGTTTAGAAGTAATAATATTTAGAATAAAAGGAGCTAGAATTTGTGTCCAAAAAAATTTGTTTCTATCTAAATTAGTTTTTGAATTATTTGAAATTAAAGTTGAAAAATTAATTTTTGAGGTTAAAACTCGTTTTTGGGTTATACCATCCTTAATATTAAAAATCGAAAAAAATGTTTTAAATAAAAAATGTTTATAATTAAAAAAGGTATAAATTTTATTTGAAAATTTTTTTTCTATCTATTTTAGTTTTTGAATTATTTGAAAGCTAAAGTTGAAAAAAATGACATTTTAGAGTTATAATCAAAATTTTTGATAACTCCCTTAATATTAAAGATTCAAAAAATTGTTTATAATAAATAATATTTAGAATAAAATAAGCTATAATTTTTATCCAAACAACTTTTTTCTATCTAAATCGGTTTTTTAATTATTTGAAATTAAAGTTGAAAAATTGAAATTTAAGAAATTGAAATTTTAGTTTATAGTTAAATTTTAATAACCCATTTAATAATAAAAATTCAAAAAATTGTCTTTAATAAATAATATTTAGAATAAAATAAGCTATAATTTTTATCTAAACAATTTTTTTCTATCTATTTTAGCTTTTGAATTATTTGATGGTAAAGTTAAAAATTTGATATTTTTAGGTTATAATCAAAATTTTTGATAACTCCCATAATATTAAAAATTAAAAAAAAAAAAATTATAACAAATAATATTTAGAATAAAATAAGCTATAATTTTTATCTAAACAATTTTTTTCTATCTACATCGGTTTTTGAATTATTGAAAGTTAAAGTTGAAAAATTTGATATTTTAGGGTTATAATCAAAATTTTTGATAACTCCATTAATATTAAAAATTCAAAAAATTGTTTATAACAAATAATATTTAGAGTAAAATAAGCTATAATTTTTATCTAGAAAATTTTTTTCTATCTAAATCGGTTTTTAAACTATTGAAAGTTAATGTTGAAAAAATTGACATTTTAGAGTTATAATCAAAATTTTTGATAACTCCCTTAATATTAAAAATTCAAAAAATTGTTTATAGTAAATAATATTTAGAATTAAATAGGCTATAATTGAAGGGTGGGGTGCAAGAAGTACCTAAGTAGCATTTTTATAAAATCTGCCTAACCGCGATATCTAGGTTTATCATGTTTAATAAACCATGTTTGTAATGATTAGGCAGATTTTATAAAAATGCTACTTAGGTACTTCTTGCAGTCCACCCTTCAATTTTTATCTAAACAATTTTTTCTATCTAATTTGGTTTTTGAATTATTTGAAATTAAAGTTGAAAAATTGAAATCTAAGAAATTGAAATTTTAGTTTATAGTTAAATTTTAATAACTCCTTTAATAATAAAAACTCAAAAATTTGTCTTTAATAAATAATATTTAGAATAAAATAAGCTATAATCTTTGTTCAAACAATTTTTTTCTATCTAAATCGGTTTTTGAATTATTGAAAGTTAAAATTGAAAAAATGGATATTTTAGGTTTATAATCAAAATTTTTGATAACTCCCTTAATATTAAAAATTCAAACAAATCTTTATAACAAATAATATTTAGAACAAAATAAGCTATAAGTTTTATCTAAACAAATTTTTTCTATCAAAATCGGTTTTTAATTTATTTGAGGTTAAATTTGAAATATTTACATTTTAGATTATAATCAAATTTTAACTTATTACTCACCTAATATTAAAAATTCAAAAAATTGTTTATAACAAATAATATTTAGAATAAAATAAACTATAATTTTTATCTAAACAATTTTTTTCTATCTAATTTGGTTTTTGAATTATTTGAAATTAAAGTTAAAAAATTGAAATCTAAGAAATTGAAATTTTAGTTTATAGTTAAATTTTAATAACTCCTTTAATAATTAAAATTCAAAAAACTGTTTTTAATAAATAATAGTTAGAATAAAATAAGTTATAATTTTTATCTAAACAATTTTTTTCTACCTAAATCGGTTTTTGAATTATTGAAAGCCAAAGTTGAAAAAAATTGACATTTTGGGGTTATAATCAAAATGTTTAATAACTTCCTTAATATTAAAAGCTCAAAAAATTATTTCTAACAAATAATATTTTGAATAAAATAATCTATAATTTTTATCTAAACAATTTTTTTTCTATCTAAATCGAGTTTTCAGTTATTTGGAGTTCAAGTTGAAATTTTGACATTTTAGGTTATAATCAAATTTTAACTTATAACTCAACTAATATTAAAAATTCAAAAAATTGTTTGTAACAAATAATATTTAGAATAAGATAAGCTATAACTTTTATCTAAACAATTTTTTTCTATCTATTTTAGTTTTTGAATTATTTGAAATTAAAGTTGAAAAATGAATTTTTGAGGTTAAAACTCGTTTTTGGGTTATACCATCCGTAATATTAAAAATTAAAAAAAAATGTTTTAAATAAAAAATATTTGTAATTAAAAATGGTATAACTTTCATTTGAAATTTTTTTTTCTATCTATTTTAGCTTTTGAATTATTTGAAATTAAAGTTGAAAAATTAATTTTTGAGGTTAAATCTCGTTTTTGGGTTATACCATCCCTAATATTAAAAATTGAAAAAAATGTTTTAAGTAAAAAATATGTGTAATTAAAAAAGGTATAATTCTTATTTGAAAAATCTTTTTCTATCCATTATAGTTTTTGAATTATTTGAAATTAAAGTTGAAAAATTAATTTTTGAGGTTATAATTTGTTTTTGGGTTATACCATCCTTAATATGAAAAATTGAAAAAAATATTTTAAATAAAAAATGTTTTTATTAGATTAGATTAGATTAGCTGAGTTTTATAAATTTTATTTGAAAATTTGTTTTCTTTCTATTTTAGTTTTTGAATTATTTGAAATTAAAGTTGAAAAATTGGCATTTTAGGTTATAATCAAATTTTAACTTATAACTCACTTAATGTTAAAAATTCAAAAAATTATTTATAACAAATAATATTTAGAATAAAATGAGCTATAATTTTTATCTAAACAAATTTTTTCTATCTAAATTGGTTTTTAATTTACTTGAGGTTAAAGTTGAAAAATTGACATTTTAGGTTATAATCAAATTTTAACTTATAACTCCTTTAATATTAAAAATCCAAAAAATTATTTATAACAAATAATATTTAGAATAAAATAAGCTATAATTTTTATCTAAAATTTTTTTTTTCTATCTAAATCGGTTTTTAAACTATTCAAAGTTAAAATTGAAAAATTGACATTTGAGGTTAGAACCAAAATTTTTGTTAACTCCCTTAATATTAAAAATTCAAAAAATTGTTTATAACAAATAATATTTAGAATAAAATAAGCTATAATTTTTATCTCAACAATTTTTTTCTATCTTAATCGATTTTTGAATTATTGAAAGTTAAAGTTGAAAAATTGACATTTTAGGGTTATAATCAAAATTTCTGATAACTCCCTTAAAATTAAAAATTCAAAAAATTGTTTATAACAAATAATATTTAGAATTAAACAAGCTATAATTTTTATCTAAACAATTTTTTTCTATCTAATTTGGTTTTTGAATTATTTGAAATTAAAGTTGAAAAATTGAAATCTAAGAAATTGAAATTTTAGTTTATAGTTAAATTTTAATAACTCATTTAATAATAAAAATTCAAAAAATTGTTCTTAATAAATAATATTTAGAATAAAATAAGCTATAATTTTTATCTAAACAAATTTTTTCTATCTAAATCGGTTTTTGAATTATTTGAATTTATAATTGAAAAATTGACATTTTAGGTTGTAATCAAATTTTAACTTATAACTCGCTTAATATTAAAAATTCAAAAAATTGTTTATAACAAATAATATTTAAAATAAAATAAGCTATAATTTTTATCTGAAAATTTTTTTTCTATCTAAATCGGTTTTTAAACTATTGAAAATTGAAGTTGAAAAAAATTGACATTTTAGGGTTATAATCAAAATTTTTGATAACTCTCTTAATATTAAAAATTCAAAAAATTGTTTATAACAAATAATATTTAGAATAAAATAAGCTATAATTTTTATCTAAACAATTTTTTTCTATTTAATTTGGTTTCTGAATTATTTGAAGGTAAAGTTAAAAATTTGATATTTTTAGGTTATAATCAAAATTTTTGATAACTCCCATAATATTAAAAATTAAAAAAAAAATTATAACAAATAATATTTAGAATAAAATAAGCTATAATTTTTATATAAAAAATTCTTTTCTATCTCATTTAGTTTGTTAGTTATTTGAAGTTAATGTTGAAAAATGGTATTTTAGGTTATAACTGAATTTTTCAAATTTCTCCTCTAAATTAAACGTTTGATGATTACTAATAAACAGTCTTTCTATCGTTTCGACATCTCATTTTGATATTAGCCAGGTTACAGTTATGAATGAAAGTTTATAAATATTTAGCAAGTTGTTAAATCAAACCTAAGCCAAACCTAAACCTAAATTAAATTTGGCGGCAACTAAGAACGAGGTTTAGAACTTAAATTTACCATTTAGTAGGGTAGCAGGGTAGCCAAAAAAAGTTCCAATTTGGAAATAACAGAGCCGATGTTAGATCGTTAAGAATTCTAATCAGAAGGACAGTCTTGGAATCAATGAAATTTGGACAAAAATCTGGATTAAAAATCAGACAAAATGACTGAAAATAAATGGATGGATTTCAACCAACGATCGATTAAAATATCAATTTCTCATTGTATCTCAATTGTATTTCATTGTATTTTTTCATTCGTTTTTAGTAAACTTTGTATTTTGTTATAAAATAGAAATTTTCTTTCTGTATCTTCTATCACCTATCATTGATTTAAAAATCTCTTTTGCTATTTACATAATTTACATTTACATTTACATTTTCTTATACAAAGCAAAACAAATTTTTAAAATTTTTACTCTGTACTTATGGTTAGAAAGTCAAATACATAGATTTATGATCTAAGCTACAATCCTTTAGTCCTAAAAGCACACATTCGCTGAAGTGTGCATACGTTAACGTGAACATCCCTTAACGTTTACAAAGCATCATCATTCCTCTTAGCTTCAGCTTTAGCTACATATACATCCCAATTTGGAATCTCATAGACGCACAAACGTTATTATTTCCTCTATATTATGTTAGTGTGTACTCGTACTTGCTTGAGTAGTTTAAATCAATTACTGTTTAAGCAAGTGTGCAGAAGCTAATTTGATTTCTCAGTTAGTTATGTTATCGCATCACAATCAGAATATTCTATGTCTAATTATTCTTAAAATTTAGTTTTTAAAACTAACTTATGTTTCAAGCTTTTTTTGAATGCTTATTTTAAATTAATCTACGTCTATTCGTATCGATGTATTATCGAATTGTTTATTGGAGAAGAACACAAAAATTGATTGTAAGTGTTTAACTAATATAATCGGGAATGTCGTTGTAGATTAATTTATGAAGTGTGGTTAATTATTACTCAAAATTTCAGATTTTATGAAATGGTAATTCAGTAAATGAATAGAAGTTGTTCGTAATGTTAATTTACCGCTTATTCTTGTATTCACTCATAGTTGTGGTAAATACAGAAAATCAAGAGAAGTTCTAAATGAACAAATTTACGAGGATTTTATGTAAATAAGCGCGGAAGGAAATACAAAGGTTGGCTGTAAAAGTTTTACTAACGTAGTCGCGAGTTTAGTTGTTGTAGATTAATTTATGATACAGGTGTGGTTAATTATACCAAGGAACTTCAGATTTTATGAAATGGTAATTCAGTAAATAAGTACTGGAAGGTTGGTACAAGTACAAGTTGTTGAAGTGAAGGTATATGTAAATGAGAGCTTTTAAGATTTTATATAAAGTAGTATAATTTAAAACACATGAAGCTTTTGGAGAGAGTTTTTAAAGATTTAATAGGGATTAAATGAATAAGTACTGGGGTTTGTTACTAAAAGTATAATTTTAAGACGATTAAAGAAATTACTTTTCATAAAAGAAGTTTGCCGAAAAGAACTGATGGTGGTTAATTTAGTGATGTAATTTAATTAATTTTAATCTGGAAAAGCTTGATTATGATAAATTTTTCATCAGTGTGTATTAAGACGTAGAATGAAATACGTTATTCAGTACTTATATGGTTTATAATTTACAATCTTTATATGTTTTGGCTTAAAGCCATTCTCACAAGTAAGTTGTCTTTAGATAAATTATAAGTTGTCATCTTAATTATTTTTACTTAATGTATGAATCAATTAATTTTATTATTATAAGTTGATTAGGTTAAGTTTTTATTGGTAAAAGCTAGCAAGTAAATATAGAGGGTTTGAAGCAGGTTTGAGTAGTTCAGAAACGTTATGTGAAGAGAGTCATTTGAGTAAAGACGAGAGTTAGGAGAGAATTAAGACGAGTAGAGGAGAAGTGTTGTAAAGACGTGTAAAGAAAAGAGGAAGGCAAAGACGAAGTTGAGAAACGACGAGAATTGAGTAAAAACGAAAGAAGTGTAACAACGTTAGGTAGAAGTGTAAAGAAGCTAGGCTAGTTAAGGCGTAGAACGACTAACAACTGTACACATTATAGTTCAATATATTCGTTTATATTGTTTTACAAAACAAACTAAGCTTATTACCAAAAATCAATCCCTAGACACAGTCAAAATCCTTCACTAATAATACTTTCACTACTAATAGTCGTTTTAACTCGCCTTGTATATACTTGAAAGTGATTTTCTTTTCTGTTTTAAGGTAATTCGTGAGGTATCAATAAAAAAAAAATACATTAATATAAGTCGATTCAAATTCTATACAAAAATAGTATAATAAAAAATAATATTTATTTTAAGGTGATTCGTGAGGTGTCCTCCATTAAAAAAATTTGAACTAATATAAGTCGTTTCACATTCAATACAAGTGGTCCTAAATTAGATGGCCACATGTTATTAGTGTATTATACAACAATAATTAGGATAAAAGATTAAATGTACATTTAAAAAAAGCTTCTTAGGAGAGTTGCAACCTCTTGAGTGGTTCAATAGAAAAACAAGTTTTGAAGAATGTCTTCAAACCAGTCTAAAATATTTAAATTTGATATACCAGCACTAAATTATTATAAGAAATTAAATGGTTTCGATTTTGAATGGAAATTACTAATGACATTCCTATGAGAAAGGTGCGTAGTAACTTTGTAACTATTCTGACTTAAAAATGAGATTCTTTTGGTCTTTTATACATATAAAAAATAGCCCTTTTGTTAAAAGTTTGTATCTGCTACCATTCTCGTGTAAATTTGGTTTTTGAAAGTTTACATTACGGTTGGTTTTAGTTATGAAAGTTATAGCAATGGTAAACTGAAAGAAAAGCTATAATTTTTATCTAAACAATTTTTTTCTATCTAAATCGGTTTTTGAATTATTGAAAGTTAAGTTGAAAAATTGACATTTTAGGTTATAATCAAATTTTAATTTATAACTCCCTTAATATTAAAAATTTAAAAAATTGTTTATAACAAATAATATTTAGTATAAAATAAGCTATAATTTTTGTCTAAACAATTTTTTTCTATCTATTTTAGTGTTTGAATTATTTGAAATTAAAGTTGAAAAATTAATTTTTGAGGTTAAAACTCGTTTTTGGGTTATACCATCCTTAATATTAAAAATTGAAAAAAATGTTTTAAATAAAAAATATTTGTAATTAAAAAAGGTATAAATTTTATTTGAAATTTTTTTTTGTATTTACTTTAGTTTTTGAATTATTTGAAATTAAAGTTAAAAAATTGACATTTTAGGTTATAATCAAAATTTTTGATAACTCCCTTAATATCAAAAATTCAAAAAATTGTTTATAACAAATAATATTTAGAATAAAATAAGTTATAATTATATAACTAACATCCAAGAAAAATTAACGAAAGTGTTATATCAATTTTTCATAAGAAAGAGATAATGATATTAATTAGAAAATTTTCAATGCTTTGACCCTATTTAATGATTTCATGCTATAAATACGCTCAAACAAAAGTTGTTTCAATTTGTGATATTGTCGAACAAATTAAGCCCCGGTGCAGAAGAGGCGTTTTTGAACGCGCGTTTAATACCACGTTTGTTAAAGGTGCCTTGTCAATCACGCGACTGCCGCGACGATCGTCGCGCGGCTCTGACGACTTTGCGTCAGCCACTCTTTTAAATTGAATTATATGGATACGTGGATGGATATATGGATAATCTGAAAGAGAGAAACCCGAAGGCGACTATTGTCGCACAATTGACACTTAATAAGGCGGCTGTAGACGCGCTAGAAATGTCACGAGTCTGCAGCCGCGCGACGATCGCCGCTGCAGTCGCGTGATTGACACTGCACCTTTATTAAGTGTCAATTGTGCGACAATAGTCGCCTTCGGTTTTTTCTCTTTCGGATTATCCATATATCCATCCACGTATCCATATAATTCAATGCAAACGAGTGGCTGACGCAGAGCCGCGCGACGATCGCCGCTGCAGTCGCGTAATTGACACTGCACCTTTATTAAGTGTCAATTGTGCGACAATAGTCGCCTTCGGGTTTCTCTCTTTCAGATTATCCATATATCCATCCACGTATCCATATAATTCAATGCAAACGAGTGGCTGACGCAAAGTCGCCAGAGCCGCGCGACGATCGCCGCTGCAGTCGCGTGATTGACACTGCACCTTAACGCGCGTTTTGTTATATACGTATTTTAATAGGAACATACAGACTCAAATGTGCGCTTTTTCATTAAACGTCCGACAAACACGCGTTTCGAAATTTTCGTTGAAGCATGCGTTTTGTAGACATCTTACGCACGTTTTTTTAAAGTACTATCGTTTCTATATGCTCGTTCATTTGAACGCGCGTTTTTGATGTGTCAGCTTATATTGGTGTATTTCAATATGGAGCGGGTACATTTTGACATGGAGTTTTTCATTGAAGAAATTTACAAAAGACCAGCTATTTGGGTCATGAAGGACACCCAACATAAAAATACAATAATAAAAAGACAAAATTGGGAAGAATTTGGTTAGATGTAGGTTTGACTTTAGAATTTGCAATGTGTTCTCTACTAATCTTTTACAAAGAAGTGAATTCTGACAAATTGCCGAATCCCTACTTTTCCAATAGGCTCCAACATCAACATATACAAAACAATAACTATACTTCATTTAATAACTAGGAGGAGTGTTTTGAATTTTGCGCGCTAAAATAGTGAACTATTATTGGTCGCTCCGCAGTCAAGTTTACGAAGACGAAAAAATTGGTTTTTGTCGTTTAGTGTTTTTAACGTTTGAGGTTAGGTGCTTTACCTAATTTGTCAACTTGTTTCTCGCTTTTTCGTTGTGCTCAAATGGTTGCGATCAAAAAATATTAACTTCGAAGAAGGTATGGTACGATGTCATCTGTTGGATATAATACGTCAACACAAGGAACGTCTTTTGGATAAATTTTGAACAATGTACCTATAGATAAACGGCCATAGATATATTTGGTATGTTCTAGAATACTACGCTCAAACGCTTGGTGTTTTGTTGGTTGCATAAATGTGACTGGTTTGAAGTTTAGAATTCAAATTTGCCGCTAAAAATGTTTAGTGTATTTTTTAGTTACTTTTTCCTATGTAAATGGGGTTTTGAGATTTACTCCTCCTAGTTATTAAATGAAGTATAGTATCACATACACCCAGTGATACAATATAGGATGCATCCAATAATTTCTTTGCCTTTGCCATCGTCTTTTATAACGACGGAAAAGAAGCCAAACACAAGCTACTGCCTCCACCTTCATCACTAAAATGCGTGAAATTGACAACTGCGAGGGTTCATGTAACGCTATTTTAAATGCATCGTATGTACACTTTTCCATACTAAGCGACCGATCAAACGCGCATAGAAAAAACGCCCCATCTGTGTACGCCTTAAGACGGCCTCACTGTTCTCCTTTTAGTACTTATTTTTCAATAATTAGGTGGTTGTCTCTTCCACTCATTTTCTTTTTATTTCTAATCTGTCCTCGATAACAGCGGTGAGTGTGTTTTAATCATAGAAATAAAGTATATAAATGAAGAAATCTTAAAATCTGATTGACCTATTTTGTGATTGTCTACATTTCGCACTAACTTTCTTGTAAAACCTTCAAAAGGCTGCACCTCCCGTAAAATAAATTTTTCAACCAATATTTATTTGAACTTACATCGTTATTTTAACTTATAAAATAATAATTAATGGAACATAAACTAATTCTAGAATACTGTATATACTGCATACAACTATACATTTAAAAAAATCCTACAAATTCCAATTGACCTTTTAATTCTCACTAATTGTAAACTCAAAAATACAAGAAATTCGTTAGATCAAACGTGTCATTGAAAACTTCTTAAATTATCTATCCATATTCATAAAAATTAATCACAGTGGAACAAAATAGTTGAGTTTGTTTCGTTCATATAGCATAAACATTTTTTGAAAGTTTATGACGAACTCTATTTGCGATAAATTTTAAATATTTTCATAAATCAGTGTTTTTATACTAGGTTTGTTGTACTATGTTCATTATATCTGGTATAATAGAACGTTGATAACCTGAAATAATTAGAACTGGAGTTATTTCGGAATATTAAATTGTTGCAATTAAAAAAAATTTTTGCGTAATAGATGGGAAAAAATAAAACATGGTTTTTCTGTTTGTACTACGTTTTACGTAAAATATTATTTTACTATTTTTTAATATTATTTTCAAAGTCGCAATTTCTCAAAAGTTAGTACGATCTCATTAAGTTTTTAATCATTTTTTTAATCAAAGTTATGTTTCGTCGACTTCTTTTTTTATTTTTCTAGTTAAAACTTGATAACTAATCTTAAGATGCTATGTGTAATTCTAAATTATACCAAAAATTGTACTGCTTTGCATATACACTTTTAAGTAAAAATACAAATTTCAATTTCTTACTCCTTCATTCAATCAGAAGCTAATTGTAAAATCTAATTATCTAGGAATCGAAAAATTTTATGAATTATTAAAGGAAAAAGTAGGTATTAATTCATTGTAAGTAATGTGCAATCCAGTAATGTAATAATAGGATAATAAATTAGAGGAACGGAGGACAGTATGAACCAATTAAAACTAGGGCTTTTTCAGATTTCCGGGCAGTTAGCAGACATATACGTAACTTAGGACGTAGCTTCTTTATCACTAAAAAATTGGGTAGAATTTGGATGATACACCCACTTCGTTTTAAATACTATAATTATTGTATTTGGTTTTGTTACGCTCACTTCACATTCATATCGTCGGCATACAAGAGAAAATGACCAAATCCAAAATTTTAGATATTTAGGTTTTAATGTTCATGTATCTGAAATTCAGTACTATTTTTATGGAAAAAATGAACAAGCTCGGGTAATATGGGCCATTTAAAAATGGGAGAGTATGAACCTCACAAAATGAGCCAGTACGGACCATGCAAAATGTAAATGTTTTATTAACTTATTGCTGTGGTCGTCAGAAATGCAAAGAGCGATTTTTTTAGCATTAAAAAATCAAATAACAACGAGAGATGTGACCGATAAAGGCCGCAGACGCAATTTTAGTTGAGTCTGTTACTAATTGAAGAGTGGAGTGCAAGAAGTACTTAAGTAGCATTTTTATAAAATCTGCCTAGGTTTAAAATCTAGGTTTATTATGTTTGATAAAGCCTAGATATCGCGATTAGGCAGATTTTATAAAAATGCTACTTAGGTACTTCTTGCACTCCACCCTTCAATTGAAATTTGTAGATGAAACTGCCCTTTTTAGAAAAAAAAATCTCCATTTTTTCATTTCATTTATCCCATTAATCAATCAATTGTCTTTCATTTTCGTTAATTTCCTTGTTATATCCCTTCGCTTTCCCCTCATTTACACTAATTTCTTTGAATTTTACTACAATATCTTTGATTTCACCATTTTCTAGTAAGTGTACATTTAATTTCCTCTGTAAGACACTTCACAGAGATCGATAGGGTTTTTAAGCCAACATTTCAAGAAATATTAGAAAATGAACTTTCTTTTTTGTAAAACTTACGTTAATTTTTTAATTTTAAATCATATTATATAAGGCATTGTCTCGAACTAACAATAAGACAATTAGCAACACACAACTAGCAATAAACAGCATTGTCACTTAATAATATTTTATCTATAATTAAAAGACGTCTTTCACATTGAAACAATTCGATAACGACTTTTCATTTTCAATATCGAATTTCTCCAATGTGAGACGTCTGTTTTCATTTTACGTAAGGTACAAACGTCTCACATTGAAGCAACCAACAACAAGCAATAAGCAACTAGCAACCAACAACACGTCATATTGGACTACATAGGTTACATTTTTCATAGAATTAAGCAAACGTCTTACGCTGAAGCAATTCGATATCACCTCTGTATTTGTTATATCAAATTAATCCAATATGAGAGACATAATTTAAATTTATGTGAGACGTAATTTACAAAATAAATATTTCTCTATACGTTAATTAATTTAGTATAAACATCAATTTTCCCCCACGCTATCAAAAATTTTGTACATTTTATTTTAACTTCGTGTCCAAACTTCAAAATACTACTTATAAAACTAAAAAATCCTGATTAAAAAATTTCCATATTGTCTATATGCATGACTTTTCTCGCCTGGAAGCGACTATATTTTCAACGATGGTTAGATGTAAATATTTCACTATGTAAATGAAGTAAATAGCCAAAGGCTACGACGAAAATTTACCTATTTACTTACTATCACAATTAATTACTTTTCCAGCTAATTAAAACTCTAGTTAGCTCTCAGGGTCTTATTTTATTAACTTCAACCGATCGGGATTTAGTTTTTTTTTTGCTCTCTAGCCTTAGTTGGGCTAAAATTAACTTTAAGTTATAAGGCGTAGTTATTTGCAATTTAAATATGAAATTATGAATTTTATTTTTATTGAGATGATTTTTTTTTTGAAATAACTAAGATGCTATAAAATTTTAAGATAAATTTTAAGATAGAAATTCACAAAGCTAACAAATTTGGTCCCAAAACGAATTCCCACCCAAATTGTAAACGTTAGCTTTTATCGCCAACCATAAAACTTTAACGATCGTTTAAAATTTTCATGCATTTCTTATAAACTTTACATTTTTATTCTAATACCAACCTGAATCATTACAAAGTTTATTCACCATACCAAACTTTAAGAAAAAAGTTTTTCACATTCATAACACATACTTTTATTTTTTTTTAAACTTAAAAAAAGTCACTTAATAAAAATTTCTTAATAAAATAACCGGATTTTATATGAATTGTAATTTTTTTTATTTTAATAGAGTAAAGAGCGCACTTTTCGGAGTGGATTCGTTCGATTCCCCTGGCTTTTTAACCGAAAGTTCCCCGACGACTGTATCCCGAAACTTGGGGCGAGAGCGTCCCGACGCTTGGCGTCGGTTACGAGTTTGCGCAAACTTTTTGCGCTCGCAAACTAACACCGACGTGCTTTAATGGTACACCGAATACCTACAGTGCGTTCGTTTTTTATCAATAAACAATAATTACACAAACTAAATAAACATAGATATATTATCTCGTTTATTTAATAATGTTTAATTAGAGAAAGTACATACTTACACAAACGGTAGTATAAAGTGTATTAAATTCTATATAAATAATGTTTTATACTTTTGTTACTTTTACATGTTAGTTTTTAAACACCTTTTTTACCAAAGCTTTATATTTCTCCAAATAAGTAACCAAAGCTTTTAAATACAGTAAACGTAACCCGATTTATTTACGAGATTTCAAAAAGAGATTTCTTTCATCAAACATCTTTCATTGATAGTATTTGAAGTAAGATTTTTTTTTCAACTACTTGCAATTCTTTTTCAACTCAACTCAATAAGTTTTTTTTTATACAGGTTTATTGGTAATGAGTACATTAATAAATGTTTAAAGAGAGGATGATGTAATTTTTAAAATGGGATGGTTCTTATTGGACTTTGTAAAAAGAAATGAAATAAAAGTGGAGAGATGAGATAAAAGTTGACTTTGAAAATTAATTTTTCTTTCAAAGACTTTGAAAAAAAAAATAATTTTCAAAGTATTTGTAGTTCAGATTTCAAATTTTGGTAAAATATAAAAGAAAAATTTATGTTTAGTTATGATAAAATTTAAGGTTGTAGGACTTTTAGTTTTTCCGAGAAATAAAAAATCTCAAACTTTATTATTAAGTAAAGTCTAGGTTTGTCTAGTCTCTTGTCTAGTCTCTCGTCTAGTCTTTTGTACTGTCTCTTGTCTAGTTTCTTTTCTAGATTCTTGTTTAATCTCTTGTCTGGTCTTTTGTCTTGTCTAATTCTATAACGCCTTAATTCTCAAAACAAACAAAGAATAAAATTCCGCACACGAGAATTCTCTGAATTTCGTCAGTACCACAGCGCAAACTTGGACTAAAGACATAAAAGGTAAATTTTTTCCAGAATAGAACGTAAATAAAGCAAAAAAATAAGAATCGTATCTATAGTACCTTCGACAAAATAAATTGTTCAAACTAAATTTCATAAAAGTAATATTAACTTTCCTAATATTCACCTAACTTGTTAGATTTCAAAACTTATCAACGTATAAATAATTTTATATGAAATCCTAAAATTAAACTTAATTTTATTACAACAAATTCTTCTAATTTTCTTCAAAGTAGTATAACTCTCGATCTTCCACTGATAATCGTATAATAAAATTTCTGGCCTTATATAAAGCCAAATTTTCCAGTGTTTGACGTAATTTGTTGCAGGAGTGAATGAACTCCTCCAGGGGTAAACAATGGTGTCGACCAGCAGTCCGCAAACAGCCAGCGGCCAGTGAGGTCCTCTGTAGCGGGGAAAAGGAGGTCGGAAGGTCAATCATAGGAGTCAAATTTAGGAGTTTTTCTTGGTTCCGAAGATTCAAATGCTCTTTTAGGCTCAGAGCAAAGGAGTAACAGCACGAAAAAGATAAATAAGTTCAAAAATGCCTCAGTTTTTCGAGACCTCGACTAGATGTGAACTAAACTTGTGTATAGAGAATATTAATAAATCCGGATAATCCGAAGTTTAAAGTCTAATTTGTAGAACTTTAAAACGGTAGACAATAAATCGACGCTCTCAAGCCAAAACGGCATAAACGCCAAAACGGTCATTTTTTAGTTAGCTGCACCGTTGAGTAGCATTTTTAAATCTGCATTTAACTGTTAAAGCGGTATACCCGCAAACAAACTTCATTCGCTATAAAATTGGTTTAAAGTTTGCGTAAAAGCCATTTAATGGTGGGTTTAGGGTGTCAAATCTAAGGCTGTAATCGTAACCGTAGCAGTAACTGTAGTATTTAAAGAATATTCAACTATTTTGTTTCTATAGAAGCGTTTAGGGAAAGTCTAGGAATTACGGCAGATTTGATGGTTGTTACAGCTAAGGTTACGGTTAAGTTTGACATCCTAAACCCACCATAAGATTCATTATGTCAATCATTTTTTGCGTTTTCTGAAAAATTAGGTTAATGGCGTTTATGTCGTTTTGGCTTGGCAGCGTCGAAATGATAAATCCAATTTACGGGGCTTTTGTCAACACTACCAAAATTCAGAATAAAAAATGTCGCAGAAAAATTTAGCCAAGACATCTACGTCTTATCAACAAAAGAGCTAGTCGTAAAGAGAACAAAACCCCAATTAACCTGTCGTAATATCCATTAAAAACCGGAAAAATTATGAAATTTCATTCGAAAACAGCCCTAAATCTCGCAACAACTCAATGCCCTCTTTGAGAGGATAGAAATAAGTAAATTTAAGGGGTACGGAACTGTAAAGGTAAGGAACGTTCCAAAATCAATCACTGACGCAAAAAATATTAAACGCAATAACCAAGCAGTTCTTTGCAAATGGGGACAGGAAAAGAGAATAAAATTACAATATAAAAAGTTTCACGTAACAGTCCCTTGTCTAGTGTCTTGTCTAGTCTCTTGTCCAGTCTCTTGTCTATCTCTTGTCTGGTCTCTCGTCTAGTCCCTTGTCTAGTCTCTCATTTAGTCTGTTGTCCAGTTTCTGGTCTAGTCTCTTTTCTGGACTCTTGTTTAGTCTCTTGTCTAGTCTCTTGTTTGTCTAGTTTCTTCTATAGTCTGTTGTCTAATCTCTTGTATAGTCTGTTGTCTAGTCTGTTGTCTAGTCCCTTGTCTAGTCTCTTGTGTAGTCTCTTGTCTAATCTAGTCTCTTGTGTAGTCTAGTCTTTCGCCTAGTCTAGTCTCTTGAGTCTAGTCTCTTGTGTAGTCTCTTATCTAGTCCCTCGTGTCCCTCTTGTCTAGTCTAGTCTCTTGTGTAATCTAGTCTCTCGCTTATTGTTAGTCTAGTCTCTTGTGAGTATCTTGTCTAGTCTAGTCACTTGTGTAGTCTTGTCTTTCGCCTAGTCTAGTCTCTTGTGTAGTCTCTTATTTAGTCCCTCGTCCAGTCTCTTGTCTAGTCTAGTCTCTTGTGTAGTCTCTTGTCCAGTCTAGTCTCTTGTGTAGTCTAGTCTCTCGCCTAGTCTAGTCTCTTGTGTAGTCTCTTATCTAGTCCCTCGTCCAGTCTCTTGTCTAGTCTATTCTCTTGTCTAGTCTCTTGTCTAGTCTAGTCTCTTGTGTAGTCTCTTATCTAGTCCCTCGTCCAGTCTCTTGTCTAGTCTATTCTCTTGTGTAGTCTCTTGTCTAGTATAGTCTCTTGTGCAGTCTAGTCTATTGTCTAGACTCGTCTCTTGTGTAGTTTCTTGTCTAGTTTATTGTCTAGTCTATTGTCTAGTCTGTTGTCTAGTCTCTTGTCTAGTCCCTTGTCTAGTCTCTTGTGTAGTCCCTTGTCTAATTTAGTCTCTTGTGTAGTTTAGTCTCTCGCCTAGTCTAGTCTCTTGAGTCTAGTCTCTTGAGTCTAGTCTCTTGTGTAGTCTCTTATCTAGTCCCTCGTCCAGTCTCTTGTCTACTCTAGTCTCTTGTCCAGTCTAGTCTCTTGTGTAATGTAGTCTCTCACTTAGTCTAGTCTCTTGTGTAGTATCTTGTCTAGTCTAGTCACTTGTGTAGTCTTGTCTCTCGCCTAGTCTAATCTCTTGTGTAGTCTCTTATCTAGTCCCTCGCCCAGTCTCTTGTCTAGTCTAGTCTCTGTATAGTCTTTTGTCCAGTCTAGTCTCTTGTGTAGTCTCTTATCTAGTCCCTCGTCCAGTCTCTTGTCTAGTCTAGTCTCTGGTGTAGTCTATTCTCTTGTCTAGTCCCTTGTCTAGTATAGTCTCTTGTGCAGTCTAGTCACTTGTGTAGTCTAGTTTATTGTCTAAACTCTTGTCTAGACTAGTCTCTTGTGTAGTTTCTTGTCTAGTTTATTGTCTAGTCTATTGTCTAGTCTGTTGTTTAATCTCTTGTCTAGTCCCTTGTCTAGTCTCTTGTGTAGTTTCTTGTCCAATCTCTCATCTAATCTAGTCTCTTGTGTAGTCTAGTCTCTTAAATCTAGTCTCTTGTGTAGTTTCTTGTCCAGTCTAGTATCTTGTGCAGTCTCTTGTCCAGTCTAGTTTCTTGTCTAGTCTAGTCTCTTGTATAGTCTATTCTCTTGTCTAGTATAGTCTCTTGTGCAGTCTAGTCGCTTGTTTAGTATAGTCTCTTATCTAGACTCTTGTCTAGACTAGTCTCTTGTGTCGTTTCTTGTCTAGTCTCTTGTCTAGTTTATTGTCTAGTCTCTTGTCTAATCCTATCAATATGTTTTCTTTAAAGATTCAGATCTAACATTAAGAAACCAATTGTTGTAGAAATTTTACATTTTATGATAATTTATTTTGAAAAATAATCTTTATTTTTACCAAAAACGAATTTTCTATGACCATTAGGTTTTTCTATAGAAAAGAAATTCTAATCTAACAATAAGGTAATTAACATGTTTATTAAAACTTGTTAATTTTTAAAAATTCACTTCTAAGAAGCTATCTGTTATTGAGGTTTAAAATTTTATGATTATTTAGTTTGAAACTTACAATTAGTCTTTACTTTTGTCAAAAACGAACTTCCTAAGACTTTTAGTTTTTTCACCGGAAAGAAATTCTAACCTAATTTAACCGATATGTTTATTAACACTTCGATATGGCTATTAACACTTCGTAATTTAAAAAAAATCGTCTCCAACAAACTAATTATTGTTGATAGTTGAAATTTTACAATTGAGTAATTTGAAACTTAACCTACATTTTCACTAAAAATGATTCTAAATTAAATTAAAATTTCTAAAATAGCTTTTCCCACAGAAGTGAGAATGTAATATAATGTCGATTAAGTTTTGTCAATTTTTAAAAATTCATCTCTACAGGGTGTTTAAAAAAGATGCGGCAATATTAAAGGGGGTGATTGTTCAAGTCATTTTATACAAAAAAGTTTATAATAAACATGGTCTGGAAACGCTTCGTTACCGATCTACAGCGTGTTAAAGTTTAATTTAGAAAAAAAGCAGTAAAAATTTACATATTTTGAAACAGTTCAACGCATTCAAGCATTACTTCTTGCTGATTTTCCTCCTCGCATTGCATTCTGTCAATGGCCTTTGCAGAAAATGGTTGAAATCCTCAATTCCTGATGTTGATTCTGTTTACCGATGAGGCGAATTTTTCAAGAAATGCAATACGCAATTTCCATAATAGCCATGTATGGTGTGACGAAAATCCAAAATTGTTGAAGATCATTTACAACATTAGTTTTCTTTGAACGTTTGGCTTGGAATTGTGGATGAATTGCGGACTGGTATTTTTACCAGGAAGACTTACCGGAGAAGTGTATTGCAACTTTTTGGAAAAGACGTTCTCTGGTTTTCTGGAGGACGTACCATTAGATGAGATGCAATGTGGTATATGCAAGATGGCGCACTAATTTAGTCAAGTAGATGGTGATTTCTTAACACAAGCATATGGAAATCGGATTGGTCCAGGTTATACTTATGGCCTGCACGATCTCCGGATTTAAATCCCCTGGACTTTTTCCTGTGGGGCCATTTGAAGTCCTTGTTGTACGCTAATCTATCGGAAAACGTAGAAGACTTAAGAAATCGAATCATTGTTGGGAGCAACTCAATTAAAACAGATCCTAGTGTTTTTCAAAGAGTTTGCCAGTCAATGAGGAGAAGATTGGATTCTTAGCCACTTTGCACAGTTTTTGTAATTTTTACTTTTTGGTAAAATTGTTGGTTTGGTAAAATATTTGTTTTTGTCCTTGAATAAAACCCTTGTTCTTTAAAAAAAATTCTTTTATTATAAACTTTTTTGTATAAAAAGACCTGGACAATCACCCCCTTTAATATTACCGCATCTTTTTTAAACACTCTGTATAATATAATGTCCATTAAAGTTTATTAATGTTTAAAAATTCATGTCTATAAAACCATTTGTTAAGCTGTTATTACTGTATCAAAGCACAGTACCACCAACTTTTCATCGGCGATTCTACGCTTTGATCGTTCGATTTTCGTTTTTTCAAAGTAAGATAAGAGCAAAAAAAGAACACCTCATTTAAAACTTTATTATACTTTTTTTATGTAATATTACATACACGAAATAATAAATAACAGAACGAAATGTGAGACTGTCGTAAAAGAATTAAACTCAATCGAATCGAAATACGAGAGTACAGAAAAAGCAAAAAGAATGATAAATTACTGGTTTCTGGGAGTGTCAAAAGGCGAAACATTGCCACCTTTACGTTATTTATGGCTGTTAACTGTGGCAAAGTAATTTCCCGGGAGTTTTCTCGGTTTCGGAAAGGTGCCTCGGTCTTATTTCGGCTTAAAGAAATTTTTGGGATGATGCCATCTGTTTTATAGGTCTAATAAATTTTACGAGGCAGCCAAGTTTATATCTAATTTATTATTACCACAATCATAATTTCAATTATATTAACCAACATAAAGTTAAACTATTTGTGCATAAAATACAAATTGTACGATAAACAGAAAATGTAGATTCAGACGATTTAATGACTACATTTATCCAAATACTGTTAAACAAGAAATTATTTTAATTTTAATCTAAAAGTTTTCCAATATTCTTAAACGTTCTTATATCCTCTTCATAATCTTAATAACATTATACACATCTAAACTTTTATAATAGATTAAGATCGAACTTTGAACTCATTTTCATATAAATTTCTCAGAACTTTCACGTTTCATAAACAACTTTATAAAACCATAGAACTTAAAGCTTTTCAAAAACTTAAAAAAAAATCATTCATAAAAGGCTTAATTAATTCTTTATGATTCGTAATCGATTTTTTAATTAACACCTCGTTGAATTAAAATGGAAAAAGTTTTAGAGGTAAGTAAAATAATGTAAAGGAAAAACCTTGAAAGGAAAAAAAGCCTTGAAGTCGGGGAAAAATTAATTTTCCTTTCTCTCTTTTACCTTCATTGGAACTTAAAGAAGCCAGATGTACACTTTTCAACATAAACAACTGCCACGTGTTCTGATACCTTTCCAATTTAAAATTGAACGTCTTAATTAAATTATACATTGACCTAATAGATTTAAATAAAATTTTCCTAAAAGCATATTTAAGGTTTTAATAAAAGTTCTTGTTTTTATAAAAATTAAATTATTATAAAATTAAGTTTTTGTGTGAAGTAATTAAAACGCTATTTTAATAATTAAAACCCTCTCCTTACTGGAGTGTTAAAGAACTATGTGTTAAGCATGATTTTGACTAGCTCAAAATGAAAGAAAACGAACGTAAAATTCAACTCAAGGGGAGTGTTGTTTATCAAATAAACCGTTTTTTTATAACAATAATAATAGTACTTACCATACTTCTAGTCCTCTGTTTCAGATGTGGAAAGAAAAACTGGAACCAGCAATGGAAAATATTGCATCTCCGAATAAACGGCGTTTTCAAACAGGATTTCGAGTCGGATAGGCACCAGCAATAAAACATCTTCAAAACTATCGTCCAGCAGAAAGAAAATCCCACCTATGATGTTATAAATTTACTAATTGAAAGTTAAAATATTCTATTTTATTACAAAAAATCAAATATGCTCTAATTATTACCCAAAAAATTAAAAAAAAAATCATAAAGGTGACAAAATTTTTTTTTAACTTTTAAAAATTATCAAATTTAAAAAATCGTGGGGACTTTATTTTTTTAAATTAAGAAATTAAATTTGTATTAATTGAAAGTTAAAATATTCTATTTTGTAATAAAAAAGTCAATTTTGTTCTAATTATAACCCAAAAAATTTAAAAAAATTTAAAGGTGACTAAATTTTTTTAACCTCACTTTTAAAAATTATCAAATTTAAAAAAATCGTGGAGACTTTATTTTTTTAAATTAAGAAATGGAATTTGTATTAATTGAAAGTTAAAATATTCTATTTTGAAATAAAAAAGTCAATTTTGTTCTAAATATTACCCAAAAAATTAAAAAAATTTTAAAGGTGACAAAAAATTTTTTAACCTCACTTTTAAAAATTATCAAATTTAAAAAAATCGTGAAGACTTTATTTTTTTTAATTAAGATATTAAATTTGTAAAAATTGAAAGCTAAGATATTCTATTTTGTAATAAAAAAGTCAATTTTGTTCTAAATATTACCCAAAAAATTAAAAAAATTCTTAAAGATGACTAAAAATTTTTTAACCTCACTTTTAAAAATTATCAAATTTAAAAAAATCGTGGAGACTTTATTTTTTTTAATTAAGATATTAAATTTGTAAAAATTGAAAGCTACGATATTCTATTTTGTAATAAAAAAGTCAATTTTGTTCTAAATATTACCCAAAAAATTAAAAAAATTTTAAAGGTGACAAAAAATTTTTTAACCTCACTTTTAAAAATTATCAAATTTAAAAAAATCGTGGAGACTTTATCTTTTTTAATTAAGAAATGAAATTTGTATAAATTGAAAACTAAAATACTCTATTTTGTGATAAAAAAGTCAATTTTGTTCTAATTATTACCCAAAAAATTAAAAAAAATCATAAAGATGACTAAATTTCTTTTTAACCTAACTTTTAAAAATTTTGCCCAAATTTAAAAAATCGTGAAGACTTTATTTTGTTAAATTAAGAAATGGAATTTGTATTAATTGAAAGTTAAAATACTCTATTTTGAAATAAAAAAGTCATTTTTGTTCCAATAATTACCCAAAAAATTAAAAAAAAATCATAAAGATGACTAAATTTTTTTTTAACCTAACTTTTTAAAATTTTGATCAATTTTAAAAAATCGTGGAGACTTTATTTATGGAAATTAAAGAAAACTAATTTAAATAAGAATAGATTAAAATGTCTATTTTTTATTTAAAAAGTCAGATTTGTTCCAATATTTACTAAAAAATTAAAAAAAAATCCCAAAAATATTGAAAAATTTTAACCTCAAAATTTGACATTTCTAAAAAATTGACCAAATTTAAAAAATCCCCCAGACTTTATTTATGAAAATTAAGAAAAAAAATTTATACTAAAGACAGATTAAAATGTCTATTTTCAAATAATAAATAAAAATGTAGATGTTAGATAATAAAAATTTTGAGTTAGGAATTTCTTTCTAAACCTCTACAAATTTTGACGTTTCAAAAAAACTTTGACATTTCTAAAAAATTGACCAACTTTAAAAAATCGTGGAGACTTTATTTTTTTAAATTAAGAAATGGAATTTGTATGAATTGAAAACTAAAATATTCTATTTTGTAATAAAAAAGTCACTTTTGTTCTAATTATTACCCAAAAAATTAAAAAAAATCATAAAGATGACTAAATTTTTTTTTAACCTAACTTTTAAAAATTATCAAATTTAAAAAAATCGTGAAGACTTTATTTTTTTTAATTAAGAAATGGAATTTGTATTAATTGAAAGCTAAAATATTCTATTTTGTAATAAAAATGTCAATTTTGTTCTAAATATTACCCAAAAAATTAAAAAAATTTTAAAGGTGACAAAAAAGTTTTTTAACCTCACTTTTAAAAATTATCAAATTTTAAAAAATCGTGGAAACTTTATTTTTTTTTAATTAAGAAATTAAATTTGTATTAATTGAAAACTAAAATATTCTATTTTGAAATAAAAAAGTCAATTTTGTTCTAATTATTACCCAAAAAATTAAAAAAAATCATAAAGATGACTAATTTTTTTTTTAACCTAACTTTTAAAAATTATCAAATTTAAAAAAATCGTGAAGACTTTATTTTTTTAAATTAAGAAATGGAATTTGTATTAATTGAAAGTTAAAATACTCTATTTTGAAATAAAAAAGTCATTTTTGTTCTAATTATTACCCAAAAAATTAAAAAAATTCTTAACAGGTAATTCCACGTGCTGCAACGACCAAACTCCGGCCAAAACTTCAATCAAGTATAAATGAAAACTATCGTCGAAATCTTAACTTTCAACTTGTATAATCACTAACTTAATTTCGTCAATGCGCTAAAAGGATTTTCAAAAACACCTTCTCTTCGCAACAACTAACAACAACTGAGCCCCGATATCAAAAATACTTACAACCCCGAAGTCGCTAAAAACTCGTTTCAAGCGTGACCTTCGGAGAAATTCGTAAATAACTTCCATTTTCCAGATGTAATTTTATAAACGATACAATAAATTTCTTAAAATGCCACATCTTAAAATCTATTTATTTCAAACGTATTAACAATTAATTGATGACTCATGAGACATCTTTCGCCAGTTGGTGTATAAATAGTTTGCAATCTTCAAAAGTGAATAAAGTGTGTATTTCAAAAGTCAGTCAAAAAATGTTGTATAATTCCTTTCATTGTTGTATACAGTGTGTGACTATTCTTTCAGATCGATATAGCATTACTTTTCTATAATACAATATAATCTATAAGTCTTATTTGTGATTAAAGTAGATTCCCTTGCAAAGTATCGAGAAACTCGTTTTAAGAATTAATAACTTTAAATTCTTCTTTGTTTTGAGCGCATACTCAATACTAATCGTAATTTTCATTTCAATTCTTATCAAAAAAATTAATAACTTTTACAAAAAAATCAAATGAAGCACCTTACTACACAAAGACAAAAATTAAAATAGGCTTTGTGTTTCAAAATTGCACGGCACTATTTCAGGGATATGTTCTCCAGCATGAAATAAACAAGAAAGTTTATATAAACATAAGCTTATTTAAGAAATAAATGATAAGTATGAAGAGATGGAAGTTATTTGTATTATTTACTTCCTGAAGATTATTTTGTAATCAAGTCATAATACTTCGTCAATTAATACTTAAAAAATCACGATTATAAAGTCTTTAAAATGAAAAATACTCACCAAGGGAATGTTATTTCCTTGAAAATTTCCTAAAAAGATATTTTAAAAAAATATAATTTTTTTTTAAAATTTTTAATAAATCAAAAATATTTTACTTGGTAACATTCGCAAAATAACAATCCGAAGACTTTCTCAAGATGATAATCTGAAGACGAACTCCAATTATTTGAAACACATTCACGGAAATAAACACTAAAGCTTTTAACACTAATTGCAAAAAGGATTAAACGAATAAAAATAAATAAGAAGAACACACGATAGATTTGTTGAAAACCCGCACGGTAACTGCGAAGAATTTCTAAATTTGAGTCTTATGGTGTGTTCAACCCCTAATTGTTGGAGGGGAAACTGGTTTTCTTCGGTATAAAATTAGAAATTACAAAGCGTTTGGGTCGAAATTTACCTGCTCTTTTTCCAGTGTGCACAAAAAAAACTCCAATTCGAGTTTGTTAACATGAATTTAGAAATAAAGTGTTTTTCTTTGGATTACATTAAAATTTGGCGTTTAAAAGTTACAACTTATAATATATATATATATATATAAATAAACAATAAAAATATAAACAACTTTAGTTTTATTTTTAGTATTTTTCTAAAAAAAAAAATATTATTTTTGGTTAAATTGATCAACATTTTGGTAACTTTGGTGGAAGCTTTACGAATTTAGTAAATTTTTGGTGGAATTTTTACAAATTTTGTGTTTTTTGGTGGAATTTTTAAAAAATTCATTATTTTTAAAATTATTAAAAATTTTAGTAACTTTGGTGGAATTTTTATGAATTTACTAAGTTTTTGATGGAATTTTCAAGGTTTTAGTTAATTTTTAATGAAATTGTTTCTAATTTGATTGATTTTTAATGGAATTTTAAAAGAATTTGGACTTTTTGGTGGAATTTTTTAAAAAAATTGGTAAATTTTTTGGAATTGTTAAAAATGTTGACAATTTCGGTGAAATTTTTAGGATTTTTGTAAGTTTTTGGTGGAATAAAAAATTTAGTAAGTTTTGGGTGTAGTTGTTAAATATTTTAATAGTTTTGGTGGAATTTTTGCGAATTTTATTGATTTCTGGTGGAATTAAAAAAAAAATCACTGTTTTTGGTAAAATTCTTATGAAATATTAAAAATTTTAGTAACTTTGATGGAATTTTCAGGGTTTTAGTTAATTTTTAATGAAATTGTTTCTAATTTGATTGATTTTTGATGGAATTTTAAAAGAATTTGGACATTAAAAAAAAAATTGGTAAGTTTTTTGTAGGATTGTTAAAAATGTTGACAATTTCGGTGTAATTTTTAGGATTTTTGTAAGTTTTAGGTGGAATAAAAAAAATTTAGTAAGTTTTGGGTGTAGTTGTTAAATATTTTAATAGTTTTGGTGGAATTTTTACGAATTTTATTCATTTCGGGTGGAATAAAAAAAAATCAGTATGTTTTTGGTGGAATTATCAAAAGTTTTCATAACATTGGTGGAATTTTATTCATTTTTGATGGAATTTTTAAAAAATTCAGTCTTTTATGGAATTTTTACGAATTTAGTAAGTTTTTAGTGAAATTTTTCCAATTTTATTAATTTTTGGTGGAATTTTTATAAAATTCAATATGTTTTTGATGGAATTGTTAAAAAAGTTGATAACTTTGGTGGAATTTTTATTAACTTTAATCATTATTGGTGGAATTGTTAAAAATATTGGTAATTTTAGTAGAATTTTTATGAATGTGGTAAGTTTTTGGTGGTATTTTTTAAAAGTTAGTAAGTTTTTGGTGGAATTTTTCAACATTTTTGTAGCTTTGGTGGAAAATTGAAAAAATTTAGTACGTTTTTAGTGGAATTGTTAAAAATGTTGGTAATTTTGGTGGAATTTTTACGAATGTAGTAAGTTTTTTAATTTTTACTAATTTTATTGATTTTGGATGGAATTTTTAAAAAATTCACTTAATTTTTAGTAGAATTGTCTCCAAATTTAATAATATTTGGTGAAATTATATTCAATCCAACTAACTTTTGTGCAATTTTTATTATTACTTTTATATTTTTGTGGAATTTTTAAGAATCTAATCAGTTCTTGACGAAATTAATCTTAATTTTAGTATATTTTTTAAAAATTCAGTTTTTGGTAGAATTGCTAAAAATTTTGATAGCTTTGGTGGAATTTTTACAAATTTTGTTTTTGGTGGAATTATTAAAAATTTTAGTAGCTTTGGTGGAATTTTTACAAACTTACTTAAATTTTTGGTGATATTTTCAAAAATTTAATTCGTTTTTAGTGAAATTTATTCGAATTTCTGCTCTGCATAAATTAAATATTTGATAATTATTAATAAACCGATCATTTTGACATTTCATGTGGCATTAGCGTGGTTAGAATAATAAATAACGTTTATAAAAATTGAACCAAGTGTTTTATCGGCCCAAATCGAAAATGACGGAAAACGGGGACTTCGTTTTAGGGCTTAAATCGGCCGTTTTGGGTCCAAAGGAGCCCCGATTCGCATATAAAGTTGTGTTATAAAGGCGTTCAGAAGGTTAGCCGGAAGAAGAGTCGCGGAGCCGGTGGCTTTTTGGACAAAAAGTGTGTTCGAAAATTAACCACTTCGGTACGGCGCCTATCGGCCGCGAAACGTCGTTAAGAACCGGCTTTCATCGTCCGTACGCTGGCACAGCCGTCGACTATAGTCGCTGCTCGGCTGTGTAGGGTCATCTGTTTCTGTCGACTATAGTCGACGTCCGTACCGAAGTGGTTAACGAAAATGACAGGTGGACGATCGAGAATTTTAATTTCAATTAGGGCTACCGCAACGTCGTTCGATATTCAGGGCTGTTTTTCCGAAATTGGTCACGGACCCCCCAAAATCGTCGGGGAGGTGAAGATAATGGAAAGCAAATTCCAAAAAAACTATTAAAAAAAGAGCCTGGCGCCTGCGGCGCCCTCTTTTAAAGAAGCGCTGCTTGCTTACTACTTTAATATATTATAATAATAATGTATATAGATAAGTCTCAAAATAAATTTTTGTCGAGATATTGAAAAGTGAAATGTCTAAGGGCCCTTTCACAATTGTCGGTTTTGGTCGTCCGGCAAATAACCGTCCGTTTTTTACCGTGAACGATTTGCTTTCACACTTGACGGTAGTTCACCGTCCGGTTTTATGTTTTTACGTTTTAATCAGTTTTGTTTCTATTAATAATAAGGAAACACGCTCTTTGTACTGCATGTAACAGTAGCAACATTTTATTATGAATTGGAAAAAGAACATATTAAAGAAGCAATTAGTATCCTACACATTTTTCAATATTATTTATATTTTTGGAGATACGAATTTTTTTATATGTGATTTTTTGATCACAAAGGGGTTGAATTCACCATCCTACGACATTTGAAGAAAAATGAAACAAGACATATTGTTGATATTGAATCTAGTACTAGCCAAAAACTGGGAAAGATAGGTATCTTCCCGACGTAAATAATCGAATTTGTTTATAATTATTTATAATAATTTTTAATCTGAAATTTTTAAAAGGGGTTAGCAAGAAGACCTAAATGGGGACATTTTTATCTGAAACTTTTTTTGATATCATGAATCGTTTAGGAGAAAAAAATTATTTTCTAAAACCTGCTCAATTTACAGGGGCTGTTTTCACCCCTTCAAACCGTTTTTGGGCTGCAACGGAAAATGGGGGTTTGCTTAGGTTGGGACCCTCTACAAATGTGCCGATTTAAAAAAAAATCGGTGAGTTCGGGTTCGGTATGTTCCCTTGTTAAGTTAAATTTCTAATCTAAATTTTTCTGGAGATCGACTGGACACGGTTAAAATCGTCCAGTATGAAAGCATCCATAAAGTCACGTATATCACTGCAGAAGAAGAACCGTCCGGCGACCGTCCGGTTGATTCGTTGAGACGGCTGCTCACGGCTGACCGGACGGCAAAAATCGTCTACCGGCCAGTGTGAAAGGACGCATTTATATTAATACTTCACTACCGACCGTCTCCGGCTAAAAACCGGACGGTTATTTGCCGGACGGCTAAAACCGGCAAGTGTGAAAGGGCCCTAACTGTATTGAATTTAATTAGATAATCGTGGATTGCAACTGCAAACCGCTTTCGTGTTTGACAGATGATTAAACTGCTTAGTATTAAATACTGTTACTGTGTAAATAAGTAACTTGTTTTACTTTTTCTTCGCGTTTTAGTATGAGTTAATAAAAAAACTTCTATTTTGTATTATCATGGAAAACACCACAAATTTATTCACTTTGAAGAATAAAACATGCTCTTAATTTATGGCGAGGTACATAAAAATGATGCTGCTGTTCGAAAATATCATGAAACATTTCAAAATAGGAGGATACCAAATCGGAAAATGTTTGAAGCCATTGAAAGACGTCTTAGGAAAACTGGCACGAATCATAACGACAAAACGCCGGTCGATAAAGATTTCGACGAACTGCTAACGTTGAAGAAGGGATACTCAGTGCTGTTCTATTTCCTACTACTAACACCAAAAAATTGCTACATTTCAATGTTTCATCTGCATATGGCGAACATTGCGTGAGTAACAATCGTATCCGTATCACGTTATGTGTGTGCAACATTTGTTACCAGAAGATTATAACAAGCGCATAAATTTCTGCCAGTGACTTTGAAGCAGTGAAAAATAAGTTGTCAGGAGCACTTTTAAGAGACAGTTCCAGACAACCGACGCAAGAGAAACACACAAGAAGATAGACGGGCAGCGAGTTGTTCCCCGTGATGGTACCATGTTAGTTCAGAATCAAAACACCCAAAAATTCAACATATTGGCGTTTATTATTATTCTCCCGCTTGAGAGAGAAGGTCAGATTTACCGTTTTCTCCTCATTCAGGATCAGCAAGTTTGCCCTAAACCACCTCTGTGCACAACTGAGCAGCTGAGTTTGGTTGAAGACCGTTTCATCATTTGTGAGGGAATTGCCCTTCGTAAGTATGGTGGTATAGGCATAAAGAATAGATGTGCCCGGCTTCAATAAATCAGGCAAGTCGTTAATATAAATCAGAAACAACAAACGTCAAAGAATTGAACTCTGAAGACACTGGTGATATGTCCAAGCTCTGATGTCGTCGAATCTATTCGAACAGATTGCAAAAGATTGGACAACTAAGACTGCAATAAACTGCAAGCAGACGCACTGAGGTTATATAATGATAATTTCAACACAGGCAAATTATGTGAGACACAGTCAAAAGTCTTACAATTAGATAGATCTAAAAAAGCAGTTGTACAGAACTCCGAGCTCTCAAATGAGTCGACTATCTGATCTATGAGACACATTATGAAGTGGTAGATCTCCCAGTCCTAAAGCCAAATGGGTATAAATTAAATACCCAGTATTACACTTGAATGTAAAGTAGGCATATACGGTATATTATTTAATTGCTCAGTAAAAAACTAGCCGCTCAGTATTAATATAAATATTCAGAACGGAAACTAAATGGCCTATGATTTTTGGAATAGGAATACATTAAAGTATCTATTTTATGTTAAACAAATCAAATTTACTCTAGTTTTTTCCGAAAAATTTTTAAAAATTCCCAAAGTCATCAATGATTTTTGGCCAAATTCAATATAACCTGAAAATTTTTAAAAAATCGCACTGAACTTATTTATGAAAATTTTGAAAAGATTTTTGGAATAGGAATACATTAAAGTATCTATTTTATGTTAAACAAATCAAATTTACTCTAGTTTTTTCCGAAAAAATTAAAAAAATTCCCAAAGTCATCAATGATTTTTGACCAAATTCAATATAACCTGAAAATTTTTAAAAAATCGCACTGAGCTTATTTATGAAAATTTTGAAAAGATTTTTGGAATAGGAATACATTAAAGTATCTATTTTATGCTAAACAAATCAAATTTACTCTAGTTTTTTCCGAAAAAATTAAAAAAATTCCCAAAGTCATCAATGATTTTTGGCCAAATTCAATATAACTTGAAAATTTTTAAAAAATCGCACTGAGCTTATTTACGAAAATTTTGAAAAGATTTTTGGAATAGGAATGCATTAAAGTATCTATTTTATGTTAAACAAATCAAATTTACTCTAGTTTTTTCCGAAAAAATTAAAAAAATTCCCAAAGTCATCAATGATTTTTGGCTAAATTCAATATAACTCGAAAATTTTTAAAAAATCGCACTGAGCTTATTTATGAACATTTTGAAAAGATTTTTGGAATAGGAATACACTAAAGTATCTATTTTATGTTAAGCAAATCAAATTTACTCTAGTTTTTTCCGAAAAAATTTAAAAAATTCTCAAAGTCATCAATGATTTTTGGCCAAATTCAATATAACCTGAAAATTTAAAAAAAAATCACACTGAGCTTATTTATGAAAATTTTGAAAAGATTTTTGGAATAGGAATACATTAAAGTATCTATTTTATGTTAAACAAATCAAATTTACTCTAGTTTTTTCCGAAAAAATTAAAAAAATTCCCAAAGTCATTTTTGGCCAAATTCAATATAACCTGAAAATATTTAAAAAATCGCACTGAGCTTATTTATGAAAATTTTGAAAGGATTTTTGGAATAAGAATACATTAAAGTATCTATCTTATGTTAAACAAATCAAATTTACTCTACCCTTTTCCGAAAAAATTAAAAAAAAATCCCAAAGTCATCAATGATTTTTGGCCAAATTCAATGTAATCTGAAAATTTTTAAAAAATCGCACTGAGCTTATTTATGAAAATTTTTAAAAGATCTTTGGAATAGAAATACATTAAAGTATCTATTTTATGTTAAACAAATCAAATTTACTCTAGCCTTTTCCAAAAAAAATTAAAAAAATTCCCAAAGTCATCAATGATTTTTGGCCAAATTCAATATAACCTGAAAATTTTTAAAAAATCGCACTGAGCTTATTTATGAAAATTTTGAAAAGATTTTTGGAATAGGAATACACTAAAGTATCTATTTTATGTTAAACAAATCAAATTTACTCTAGTTCTTTCCGAAAAAATTAAAAAAATTCCCAAAGTCATCAATGATTTTTGGCCAAATTCAATATAACTTGAAAATTTTTAAAAAAATCGCACTGAGCTTATTTATGAAAATTTTTAAAAGATCTTTGGAATAGGAATACATTAAAGTATCTATTTTATGTTAAACAAATCAAATTTACTCTAGTTTTTTCCGAAAAAATTTAAAAAATTCCCAAAGTCATCAATGATTTTTTACCAAATTCAATATAACCTGAAAATTTTTAAAAAATCGCACTGAGCTTATTTATGAAAATTTTGAAAAGATTTTTGGAATAGGAATGCATTAAAGTATCTATTTTATGTTAAACAAATCAAATTTACTCTAGTTTTTTCCGAAAAAATTTAAAAAATTCCCAGTCATCAATGATTTTTGGCCAAATTCAATATAACCTGAAAATTTTTAAAAATCGCACTGAACTTATTTATGAAAATTTTGAAAAGATTTTTGGAATAGGAATACACTAAAGTATCTATTTTATGTTAAACAAATCAAATTTACTCTAGTTTTTTCCGAAAAAATTAAAAAAATTCCCAAAGTCATCAATGATTTTTGGCCAAATTCAATATAACCTGAAAATTTTTAAAAAATCCCACTGAACTTATTTATGAAAATTTTTAAAAGATTTATGGAATAGGAATACATTAAAGTATCTATTTTATGTTAAACAAATCAAATTTACTCTAGTTTTTTCCGAAAAAATTTAAAAAATTCCCAAAGTCATCAATGATTTTTGGCCAAATTCAATATAACCTGGAAATTTTTAAAAAAATCGCACTGAGCTTATTTATGAGAGTTTTGAAGAGATTTTTGGAATAGGAATACATTAAAGTGTCTATTTTATGTTAAACAAATCAAATTTACTCTAGTTTATTCCGAAAAAATTTAAAAAATTCCCAAAGTCATCAATGATTTTTGGCCAAATTCAATATAACCTAAAAAATTTGAAAAATCTCATTGAGTTTATTTATGAAAATTTTGAAAAGATTTTTGGAATAGGAATACATTAAAGTATCTATTTTATATTAAACAAATCAAATTTACTCTAGCCTTTTCCGAAAAAATTAAAAAAATTCCCAAAGTCATCAATGATTTTTGGCCAAATTCAATATAACCTGAAAATTTTTAAAAAAATCGCACTGAGCTTATTTATGAAAATTTTGAAAAGATTTTTGGAATAGGAATACATTAAAGTATCTATTTTATGTTAAACAAATCAAATTTACTCTAGTTTTTTCCAAAAAATTTTAAAAAATTCCCAAAGTCATCAATGATTTTTGACCAAATTCAATATAACCTGAAAATTTTTAAAAAATCGCACTGAGCTTATTTCTGAAAATTTTTAAAAGATTTTTGGAAAAGGAATACATTAAAGTATCTATTTTATGTTAAACAAATCAAATTTACTCTAGTTTTTTCCGAAAAAATTTAAAAAATTCCCAAAGTCATCAATGATTTTTGGCCAAATTCAATATAACCTAAAAATTTTTAAAAAATCGCACTGAGCTTATTTATGAAAATTTTGAAAAGATTTTTGGAATAGGAATACATTAAAGTATCTGTTTTATGCTAAACAAATCAAATTTACTCTAGTTTTTTCCGAAAAAATTTAAAAAATTCTCAAAGTCATCAATGATTTTTGACCAAATTCAATATAACCTGAAAATTTTTAAAAAATCGCACTAAGCTTATTTATGAAAATTCTTTAAAAAATTTTGGAATAGGAATACACTAAAGTATTTATTTTATGTTAAACAAATCAAATTTACTCTAGTTTTTTCCGAAAAAATTAAAAAAATTCTCAAAGTCATCAATGATTTTTGGCCAAATTCAATATAACCTGAAAATTTTTAAAAAAATCGCACTGAGCTTATTTATGAAAATTTTGAAAAGATTTTTGGAATAGGAATACATTAAAGTATCTATTTTATGTTAAACAAATCAAATTTACTCTAGTTTTTTCCGAAAAAATTAAAAAAATTCCCAAAGTCATCAATGATTTTTGGCCAAATTCAATATAACCTGAAGATTTTAAAAAAATCGCACTGAGCTTATTTATGAAAATTTTTAAAAGATTTTTGGAATAGGAATACATTAAAGTATCTATTTTATGTTAAACAAATCAAATTTACTCTAGTTTTTTCTGAAAAAACTAAAAAAATTCTCAAAGTTATCAATGATTTTTGACCAAATTCAATATAACCTGAAAATTTTTAAAAAATCGCACTGAACTTATTTATGAAAATTTTTAAAAGATTTTTGGAATAGGAATACATTAAAGTATCTATTTTATGTTAAACAAATCAAATTTACTCTAGTTTTTTCCGAAAAAATTTAAAAAATTCCCAAAGTCATTTTTGGCCAAATTCAATATAACCTGAAAATTTTTAAAAAATCGCACTGAGCTTATTTATGAAAATTTTGAAAAGATTTTTGGAATAGGAATACATTAAAGTATCTATTTTATGTTAAACGAATCAAATTTACTCTAGTTTTTTCCGAAAAAATTAAAAAAATTCCCAAAGTCCAACAATTTTAATGCGATGATTCCACAAAACATAAAATTTTATAAATATATCGGATTGAAAGAGAAAAATCGTCAATTCATCCAATAATCGGCTTCTATCACCAAACGAAACAATTATTTCCAACGCCTCGGTACATATAAACGAAAACACGATTGGGAAGTTTAATAAAGCGTAAATGTTGTATATTACGCTTAAGCGTGGTTTCCATATTTCAGGGATTAATAGTAAACCGCCTAGTTATAAAAGAGTTACGTTTAGCTCGAATATTACAAACAAAGACTACTGGAAAATGAGATAAAACAGCTTTGTACGAGTATCTAAATACATAGAAAACACGAATAAAAAAAAATTTATATCTTACAAATGTTAAAAGCTTCTTTTAGAGTAAAAAAAAGTAAAAAATAAAATTATCCTTTTACAAAGGATTTAGAAAGGAATCTTAAAAATCTACGGAATGTCAATATAACTGATCATCTCGCTCTACTACACCCTCTTAAGAAAGAGCTAATATCTAAAGATAAAGAAGGCTAATATCTACCAGATTAATTGAAATTTCTCAACACAAAATAATTTCACTACTTCAAATTCACGTTTTTATCCTCCTGGTAAATTCAATAAAATATATCATTTTTCAATTCGTATCATTCAAGAAGATATACGAGACGACTTTTAAACAAAACCAAAGTTACTTTAATCGACGCCAACGGCAGATAGTCAGAGATCATTTTAAAACGGCAACTTCGTTAAAACTTCATTAAACCGGAGAAAAGACGACCGACAAGATGTCCGTTCTAAAGTAGGGGTCTAATTAAAATTGTCGGAAACGTTTAAGAAAGATTTTCACTGGACTAAAAAGTGGACAGTTTTAAGGTAGTTAATTAGCCGGGAGCGAAGCAAAACTTGATATCGTATCCTTAAAATTCGTTCAGAGATCCTTACATTATTTCAGACTTTGGACTTTTAGATTAGGATGGAATTACAGGAGACGGCAGTTAATCGTTGAAAATGGAAAACGAGACGGCGTGAATGGAAAAAACATGGAAACGTGTCCCAACCCGGATTGTGATAGATTAGTTTAGTTTAATTGAGTTTGGGTTTTGTTACTATTGTTTAGTTGGGGTGGAATTTCATCTCTGAATCTATAAATAAATTTCTATCTTTGAATTTAAAAATAAATAAATTTAAATTTTGATGTGTAATATGTTTATTTGTATATTACATGGGTAATGGATGTATAATATATGGATAATTAAATTTATTATTTAATTAAAATGATAAAATGTTCAAAATATTTATTAAAGAGAATTTCGCATGTTATAACTAGAAAACTTTAACATGATATACTAAAGAGCTTGCTGGAAAATGATTAGTTATGTGTCCTTGTAACTTTAACTTCCTTACTTTACAACTTTTTGTAAGTGCACTATTTGAATTTAAGATTACTTTATCGTAAATTCAGGATTCGTCCTACCTTCATCAAAGTTTGATACAAGGTGCTACATTTCGCAAACTAAAACACCAATTTTCTCAATAATTAATGGACGGCTAAACTTGATAAAGTTTCGTGTCTTGTTATTAAGTGAAATTTTCTTCGTTAATAAATAAAGTTTTTGCTTAAGTTAAATGTAAATATTTCTTTTTATTGGGCGTTTAGTTTTATTATTAATTACTAGTGATGTGACGAATGGCAACTCAACCGAATATCGAATATTCTGTCTTTGCTAAATGGTGTGAAAATAAGATTCAAAGAAATAGAGAAGGAAAAAATTATTTTCTGACAACGCTGTTGAATCTTGATATTGCTTAAACTTTTTCTCATGTGAAAACATATCTGTTATAAGGCATACATTTTCTGGAAGCACTTAGAAGAGACTTAAACTCCGAAAGCAGTAGTAGCAATGATTGAAAGAGCGATGGAAGTGATGAGATAAACATAAATATTCAGAAGCTGACCTATACAACAGGCAAAAATTTGAATCAAAGTCATTTTGCGTTTTGGGACTGCTATAAAGCCATAGCTACATATAGTAAGGTCGTTAATGACTGCAGTCCTAAAAATAAAATAGCAATTGAACTGGTCGGTTACTTGTCTAAGGAATTACTAAACAGAGAGCAAATTCCATTTGTTTGTTGGAAACAACATAGCTTGAAATACCCAAAAAATGAGTAAACTGATCAATGTGTACTTATCAGCTCCATTAAGTACAGTTTTCAGTGAGCAGCTGTTCTCTGAAGCAGGAAACATATACGAAAAAAAGAAGCTAATTGATAATTCTTCAAAAATTCATTGTATGCTTATTTAACATATTCTTCGAATTTATTAAAACTTAGAACAATCACATAGACAACCGAATATTCAGTAAATAAATTCAAAATTCTGCCGAAAACCGAATTTGAATATTGCAAATGAAGCCGAATACCGAATAATTAATTATTCGGCTTCAGTCCCATCTCTATTAATTACTTATAAGGAAAGATTCATGACTGCCAAATTTAAAAATTAATGAACTTGTCAGAAACATAGAGAATGGGGATATGACCATATGCCAATTTTTCATCGGCGGAAAAATACTTTAAAGGGGTGGAAACCTCCCTTGAAATAAGGTAATTAATATTTATAATGCAGGCAACCACAATGGCTAGTGACATAGAAGAGACGAATATAATGTAAGGAATATAAAGTCCAAGTGAAATATTTATACAAATTTTTCTTGAGTTCATTGTTGTTTAATCTATTCTAAAAACACTTTAACAACAAATGAAAGCTACGAACAATACATAACTATTTAAAAAAATCTTAATTTTACATTTGAATTTGGAAATCTAAAGGAGCAATTAATTAAAGATATTCTTGTCAGTGGAATAAATTACTCTGATGCTAAAGAAAACTTATTAAAAATACCTGCGTTAACATTAGAAAAAGCTTTGGAAATATATAGAACTAAAGAGGTTGCAGCTAAACAAACTAAAAGCATTGAAAAAGAAACGCAAGACATTGAAGTAATTCGAAGAAATTCTAAAATATGTGGAAAATGTTTAAAAAGCCATCAACATGGAAAATACCCAGCATATGGAAAAGCTTCTTCAAGCTGTGAGAAAATAGGACATTTTGCAAGAGTGTGTAGATTCAAAGGACAGCAAGGTCAGACGAATACACTGTCGTAATTCCACCAAAGCTTACGAGGCAGTAATTTGGTGGAGCATAACTTCAAAATTCTCCACCGTCACTGCCTGGAATAGAGTACAGCGTTTAGCGTGTTTTTCTGTTACAGGTGCGATGCGGACCATCCCTACCGCAACTATGGAGAACATGCTTAACCTGCCGCCCCTACACTTATTAATACAGGAGATGGTGTTGGCAACTATGGAGCGCCTACGTGAAGTAGCGAGTACTAAATGGGACGAGGATACCGGTAGTAACTCTCAGCGTTGGAGGTAGGCGCTTAAAAGGACTCCCATTCTACACTGTAGAACGGATTTTATGTCTGCTGTATTCGTGTTTTCGAGAAGTTACCTCGTTCTTCTAAACCCGTCAGTAAAAATTGATTACACCAATACCCTCAAAATCTACACCGATGACTCTAAAAAACAGTCAGGTACAGGTGCGGGCGTCTTCTCCTATCACCCCCGGACTCACCTCTCGGAACCCCTTGGAAAGGGTATCTCTGTCATTCATAGTAGACAATCTGTTTTAGCTCTAAGCTGGAAGAGGATTACCTCTCGACTTATATTGGATTGTCACAATGCACTGGAAGTAGCAGCCAAGCATAATAAGGCAACTCTTCAGTGGGTAAAATGGGTAAGTGGGTAAACGAGAACTGCTCGGGAAATAGACGGGCTTACAGGTTGGCCAAAATGGCCGCTACTAGGCGATCCTACTCACCCGAACCAATCACCATCCCCTCTTTAACTTCGTATCTCCATTGCATTAAGCACATTACCCATTCTAAATTTTCAGACTACTGGAACACGGTTAAGAGCTGCCAAGTATCTAAAATATTATTAACAAGGAGACCTTACGACTTGCCCCTCACCGATTTTAACGAAAGTGGTATCAATCGATAGATATTGGTACATAGTACAAATGTATAAAATATTAGGGCGCAATACTCAGAGGTTAGCAAGAAAATTGGTGTTAAAGTTTGCGAATAGCGTAAGTCAATGATAAGTCACGCCCTTTAGGCCCCGCCCATAACCGTAGTAAACATGTATAGGCTTCCACATGCGAGGTTTGAATTCTGAATAATACTTTTGTTATTTCCATTTTTATTTTTACTGCAACATTTCACTTTATTTTTATAATATTTTAATATTACAAAATATAATCAATTAAGGACACTCTTATTTTTCATTAAAAATAAAAATGGAAAGAAAAAAAAAAGTATTATTCAGGATTCGAACCTCGTATGTGGAAGCCTATACATGTTCAGTACGACAATGCGCTGGCTGTATAGGGCGGGGCTTATCACTGACAGTACGCTATTCGCAAACTTTAACACCAATTTTCTTGCGAACCGTTGAGTATTGCGCCCTAATATTTTATACATTCGTACTATGTACTAATATCTATCGATTGGTACCACTTTCGTTAAAATCGGTGAGGGGCAAGTCGTAAGGTCTCCTTGTAAGATACCCTTCGTGTGAGGCGACCCGGTTCTTTATAGGTCTCAACAGGAAGGATCTATGCCTAATTACAGGGCTTATAACGCATTCGAGAACCTAGTTATGTCAGGGGATATTTCTGTTGTAATATGGGAAGGATTGGGAGTTGGATAAATTACTCTACCAATCTTGACAAAAAATATGATTAAAAAAATTGAATTAAAATATGATTTTCTGACCAAAACACCTTCGTATAAATATCTCCGAAATGCTTTTATAAACCTTCCCCAAACAGCTTAGGAATAATTTTTTGAGACCGCGTAAGTTATCCAGGCACTGTTTGGGGCCCTAGCTGTTTCGAAATTTCCTATCCTTTTCATTCTACATAATTTACTGGTGAAAAAGATGGATCGTTATCAAACACTTCCTGATTAAAAACATGATAGGTAAAAATAGCGTTTAGCGACCAGAAACCTAACGTCATATCCTCATTGAAAATCTCTTAAAGTATAAGATATCGAACAAGAGGTTTTACTTATAAATACGAAAGCTTTCACAGCCCGTGTTAACTAAACTAACAAGTTAAGTTAACATGGTTAGGTTTAAATGAAGTATTAGCGGCGATATTACGTCGGTTTGAAAACAAATTTTTCTATGTCCAATTTTCCGTAAAACTGAGTTTTTAACACCAACCTATATTATGCTTCAAACTCTTTTTGGAAGTTAATTCCAAATGAATCATCATCTATTCGTACCGATGCATTATCGAATAGTTAAAGTAAGACTAGTACTAATATTAGCACTAACTCTAACACTAGACTTAGAACCAGGATCTTTCGGTTTTACCCACACGCCTTTTGAAGAAGCGTTTGATGTTTCAGATATCGTTCTAGATCTAGTGTTAGAGAGTGCTAATGTTACTTTTAGACTTACAATTAGTTTAGGTTTTAATAAATAAAAGACTTGAAGTTGAACTGAAGATATTTATTTAAGCTCTCGACTACCCGGGTTTCAATCTAATAGATCGTCTTCAGGTCAATCGCATCATCTGCCAATGGTATATGACAATGAAGAATGTAAGAGATAACTAACAATAAGTTTTAAAAGTTAATCTGTGTAATTTTAAATCGGGGAATGATATAGTGATTTATGATATAATTTTTCGACTTTTAGTTTTTCATGTAGAAAAAACACCCTAATCTAACTTAATTAAAATATCGATTAAATCTTGTTAATTTTTAAAAATTCATATCTAAGAAACTAATTGTTGAGATTTGAAATTGTATGTTGATTTACGATGAAATTCTTTATTATTACCAAAAATGAATTTTCTGACTTTTAATTTTTCCTATAGAAAAGAAATTCTAACGTTCTAAAAGCGAAATTTTCTTTGGATTGCATTAAATTTGACGTTTAGAAGTTGCAAAAAAAGACTCACCAAGAGAATGTTGTTTCCTTGAAAATCTCCTTAAAAAAAATATTAAAAACAAAATATATTTTTTTAAAATTCTTAATAAATCAAAAATATTTTACCTAGTAACATTCGTAAAATAACAATCCGAAGACTTCCTCAAAATGATAATCTGAAGACGACCTCCAATGATATTTGAAATACAATTTGAAACACATTCACGGAAATAAACACTAAAGTTTTTTAACACTAATTACAAAAAAGATTAAACGAATAAAAATAAATAAGGAGAACACACCATAGATTGAAAACTCGTACAGTAACTGCGAAGAATTTCTAAATTTGAGTTTTATGTCGTGTTCAACCCCTAATTTTTGGAGGGGAAACCGGTTTTCTTCGGTAAAAAAACTGGAAATTACAAAGCGTTTGGGTTGAAATTTACCTGCTCGTTTTATGCAAAGAAAATTTCAATTCGAGTTTATTAACGTGAATTTAAAAATAAATTTAAAATTAAAAATATATTAAAAAGTAAACTGTTTAATTCAAGACGTATGATGATTAAAACATGGTTATGATTTTTTGAAATCTTTGAGGTACATTAGTTTTAATAAATGGTAAATATTTATTAAGATACTAATTTTTTAAAACTTGTATCTAAAAAATTAATTGTTGCAGAGGCTTGAAATTTTATAAAGATTTAGATAAAAGCTTAATCTTTATTCCTACCAAACATAGATTTTTTTGACTTTTAGTTTTTTCTTATAGGGTAAAAATTCTAACCTAACTTAATTTACAAGTTTGTTAAAATTTATCAATTTTTAAAAATTCATATCTAAGAAACTAATTGCTGCTAAGGGTTAAAATTTTATGAGGAGTTAGATTGAAATTTAATCTTTGCTTCTGCCAAAGATAAATTTTCTAAGACATTTAGTTTTTCTCTCAGAAGAGAAAATGTAATTTAATGTCAATTAAAATAAGTCAATACTTAAAAATTCATTTCTCAGAAACTAATTGCTATTAAGAATTAAAATTTTATCAAAATTTAGATTAAAACCTAGTCTTTATTTTGACTAAGAATGAATTTTCTACGACTTTTAGTTTTTTCTATAGAGCAAAAATTCTAACCTAACTTAATTTACAAGTTTGTTAAAATTTATCAATTTTTAAAAATTCATATCTAAGAAACTAATTGCTGCTAAGGCTTAAAATTTTATGAGGAGTTAGATTGAAATTTAATCTTTGCTTGTGCCAAAGATAAATTTTCTAAGACATTTAGTTTTTCTTTCAGAAGAGAAAATGTAATTTAGTGTCGATTAAAATAAGTCAATACTTAAAAATTCATTTCTCAGAAACTAATTGCTATTAAGAATTAAAATTTTATCAGGATTTAGATTAAAACTTAATCTTTATTTTGACTAAGAATGAATTTTCTACGACTTTTAGTTTTTTTCTATAGAGCAAAAATTCTAACCTAACTTAATTTACAAGTTTGTTAAAATTTATCAATTTTTAAAAATTCATATCTAAAAAACTAATTGTTACTAAGACTTAAAATTTTATGAGGAGTTAGATTGAAACTTAATCTTTGCTTCTGCCAAAGATGAAGTTTTTACGACTTTTAGTTTTTCTCTCAGATGAGAAAATGTAATTTAATGTCAATTAAAATAAGTCAATACTTAAAAATTCATTTCTCAGAAACTAATTGCTATTAAGAATTAAAATTTTATCAGGATTTAGATTAAAACCTAGTCTTTATTTTGACTAAGAATGAATTTTCTACAACTTTTAGTTTTTTCTATAGAGCAAAAATTCTAACCTAACTTAATTTACATGTTTGTTAAAATTTGTCAATTTTTAAAAATTCATATCTAAAAAACTAATTGTTACTAAGACTTAAAATTTTATGAGGAGTTAGATTGGAACTTAATCTTTGTTTCTGCCAAAGATGAAGTTTTTACGACTTTTAGTTTTTCTCTCAGGTGAGAAAATGTAATTTAATGTCAATTAAAATCTAATTCTCTAATCAAATAAGATAATTGAATATAAATTTTATGAAAATCTCAATGCAAATTTAAATTTCTAGGTTTGGGTTAATAAGGGTTAATTATTCTAGAATTCTTAAAAAGGATCTTTTTAGAATAGATGAAACAACAATAAACACAAAAAAAATGTATATAAAAATTTTACTTTGTCTCACATTCCTTAAATTACATTCGTCTCTTTTGTGTTGCTAGCGATTGTGGTTGTCTACATTATGCATATTATTTCGATTATTTTAAGAAGGGTATTTTTTACCCCTTTAATGTGCTTTTACTATTAGCGTAAAAGCCATTTACACTATTAATTTATTTTATTCGTTGTTGTTGAAATGGTCAGGTGATACCATTCGACCATCTAAAAATAAAAATACAAAATAATATATCTTAAAAATCAGAAATCAATAACAATAATAACTACTTACATATTTCCCCTTTCTCAATTTTGCATTATTTATGGTATAAATTCGATAACTTAATAAAAACACAAAGAAAACTATTAAAATTATTATAACACTAATCAAAAGAATGTAATTACTACCAAACCTAAAAATGAAAACATTTTCTTCATAAATTTACTCAAAATTTCTCTTACCAATGTTGTAAAGTTTTCTTCAAGTTCCATTCTTTTTCATCACACCCTTTTCCAATCCACCCATTATTACAATAACAACTCCCATTTCTACAGCTGCCGTTAACACATTCTGGCAGGCAAGGAATTTCACAACTGCCCGTCGAATAATTATAAACAAAACCGTCGAAACATAAACAAACGTTAGGTGCTATACAAATTCCATTCTTGCAATTTATACAAAATGGAGAACATTGAAACTTGCTTAAATCCGTCCGGTTGGAGTTATAAAATCCATCCAAACACTCGCAATTATTCGGCGACGTGCACGTTGCGTTTATACAGGGTGGATCGCAAATTGGCTGGCATAAATTTGGGTTTGATGAATTTTTTTGGTAATCGTTATAACATGTGCATATATTCGGTTCAATGCATTCTGAATTAATACAATTTGGTTCGCAAATAGGTTCGCAAGAGTTAGTTAATGTTCTATTGTAACCTAAGAAAAAATAAAAATTGTAAAATTTAGAAAAAAGTAAGAAAAAAATATATTTTTACCTTCATTGCAAATACAATTTTCCGGAGAAATACATCTTCCATTCAGACAGGCCTTCGAACAGACCGGATCGCAGGCGTATTTATTGCTTGGATTTAATTTATATCCCGAATTACAGGAGCACGTCTCGGGTGAGGTACACTTTCCATTCAGACAGACCTTCGAACAGACCGGATCGCAGGCGTATTTATTGCTTGGATTTAATTTATATCCCGAATTACAAGTGCACGTCTCGGGTGAGGTACATTTTCCATTCAGACAGACCTTCGAACAGACCGGATCGCAGACGTATTTATTGGTTGGATTTAATTTATATCCCGAATTACAGGAGCACGTCTCGGGTGAGGTACATTTTCCATTCAGACAGGCCTTCGAACAGACCGGATCGCAGGCGTATTTATTGCTTGGATTTAATTTATATCCCGAATTACAAGTGCACGTCTCGGGTGAGGTACATTTTCCATTCAGGCAGGCCTTCGAACAGACCGGATCGCAGGCGTATTTATTGCTTGGATTTAATTTATATCCCGAATTACAAGTGCACGTCTCGGGTGAGGTACATTTTCCATTCAGACAGACCTTCGAACAGACCGGATCGCAGGCGTATTTATTGCTTGGATTTAATTTATATCCCGAATTACAGGAGCACGTCTCGGGTGAGGTACATTTTCCATTCAGACAGACCTTCGAACAGACCGGATCGCAGACGTATTTATTGGTTGGATTTAATTTATATCCCGAATTACAGGAGCACGTCTCGGGTGAGGTACATTTTCCATTCAGACAGACCTTCGAACAGACCGGATCGCAGGCGTATTTATTGGTTGGATTTAATTTATATCCCGAATTACAGGAGCACGTCTCGGGTGAGGTACATTTTCCATTCAGACAGGCCTTCGAACAGACCGGATCGCAGACGTATTTATTGGTTGGATTTAATTTATATCCCGAATTACAGGAGCACGTCTCGGGTGAGGTACATTTTCCATTCAGACAGACCTTCGAACAGACCGGATCGCAGGCGTATTTATTGGTTGGATTTAATTTATATCCCGAATTACAGGAGCACGTCTCGGGTGAGGTACATTTTCCATTCAGACAGGCCTTCGAACAGACCGGATCGCAGACGTATTTATTGGTTGGATTTAATTTATATCCCGAATTACAGGAGCACGTCTCGGGTGAGGTACATTTTCCATTCAGACAGGCCTTCGAACAGACCGGATCGCAGACGTATTTATTGGTTGGATTTAATTTATATCCCGAATTACAGGAGCACGTCTCGGGTGAGGTACATTTTCCATTCAGACAGGCCTTCGAACAGACCGGATCGCAGACGTATTTATTGGTTGGATTTAATTTATATCCCGAATTACAGGAGCACGTCTCGGGTGAGGTACATTTTCCATTCAGACAGGCCTTCGAACAGACCGGATCGCAGACGTATTTATTGGTTGGATTTAATTTATATCCCGAATTACAGGAGCACGTCTCGGGTGAGGTACATTTTCCATTCAGACAGACCTTCGAACAGACCGGATCGCAGGCGTATTTATTGGTTGGATTTAATTTACATCCCGAATTGCAGGAGCACGTCTCGGGTGAGGTACATTTTCCATTCAGACAGGCCTTCGAACAGACCGGATCGCAGGCGTATTTATTGGTTGGATTTAATCTATATCCCGAATTACAGGAGCACGTCTCGGGTGAGGTACATTTTCCATTCAGACAGACCTTCGAACAGACCGGATCGCAGGCGTATTTATTGCTTGGATTTAATTTATATCCCGGATTACAGGAGCACGTCTCGGGTGAGGTACATTTTCCATTCAGACAGGCCTTCGAACAGACCGGATCGCAGGCGTATTTATTGCTTGGATTTAATTTATATCCCGAATTACAGGAGCACGTCTCGGGTGAGGTACATTTTCCATTCAGACAGGCCTTCGAACAGACCGGATCGCAGGCGTATTTATTGCTTGGATTTAATTTATATCCCGAATTACAGGAGCACGTCTCGGGTGAGGTACATTTTCCATTCAGACAGACCTTCGAACAGACCGGATCGCAGGCGTATTTATTGCTTGGATTTAATTTATATCCCGGATTACAGGAGCACGTCTCGGGTGAGGTACATTTTCCATTCAGACAGGCCTTCGAACAGACCGGATCGCAGGCGTATTTATTGCTTGGATTTAATTTATATCCCGGATTACAGGAGCACGTCTCGGGTGAGGTACATTTTCCATTCAGACAGGCCTTCGAACAGACCGGATCGCAGGCGTATTTATTGCTTGGATTTAATTTAAATCCCGAATTACAGGTGCACGTCTCGGGTGAGGTACATTTTCCATTCAGACAGACCCTCGAACAGACCGGATCGCAGGCGTATTTATTGCTTGGATTTAATTTGTATCCCGAATTACAGGAGCACGTCTCGGGTGAGGTACATTTCCCATTCAGACAGGCCTTCGAACAGACCGGATCGCAGGCGTATTTATTGCTTGGATTTAATTTAAATCCCGAATTACAGGAGCACGTCTCGGGTGAGGTACATTTTCCATTCAGACAGACCCTCGAACAGACCGGATCGCAGGCGTATTTATTGGTTGGATTTAATTTGTATCCCGAATTACAGGAGCACGTCTCGGGTGAGGTACATTTTCCATTCAGACAGACCCTCGAACAGACCGGATCGCAGGCGTATTTATTGCTTAGATTTAATTTATATCCCGAATTACAGGAGCACGTCTCGGGTGAGGTACATTTCCCATTCAGACAGGCCTTCGAACAGACCGGATCGCAGGCGTACTTATTGCTTGGATTTAATTTATATCCCGAATTACAGGAGCACGTCTCGGGTGAGGTACATTTTCCATTCAGACAGGCCTTCGAACAGACCGGATCGCAGGCGTATTTATTGCTTGGATTTAATTTATATCCCGAATTACAGGAGCACGTCTCGGGTGAGGTACATTTTCCATTCAGACAGACCTTCGAACAGACCGGATCGCAGGCGTATTTATTGCTTGGATTTAATTTATATCCCGGATTACAGGAGCACGTCTCGGGTGAGGTACATTTTCCATTCAGACAGGCCTTCGAACAGACCGGATCGCAGGCGTATTTATTGCTTGGATTTAATTTATATCCCGAATTACAGGAGCACGTCTCGGGTGAGGTACATTTTCCATTCAGACAGGCCTTCGAACAGACCGGATCGCAGGCGTATTTATTGCTTGGATTTAATTTATATCCCGAATTACAGGAGCACGTCTCGGGTGAGGTACATTTTCCATTCAGACAGACCTTCGAACAGACCGGATCGCAGGCGTATTTATTGCTTGGATTTAATTTATATCCCGGATTACAGGAGCACGTCTCGGGTGAGGTACATTTTCCATTCAGACAGGCCTTCGAACAGACCGGATCGCAGGCGTATTTATTGCTTGGATTTAATTTAAATCCCGAATTACAGGTGCACGTCTCGGGTGAGGTACATTTTCCATTCAGACAGACCCTCGAACAGACCGGATCGCAGGCGTATTTATTGCTTGGATTTAATTTGTATCCCGAATTACAGGTGCACGTCTCGGGTGAGGTACATTTTCCATTCAGACAGACCCTCGAACAGACCGGATCGCAGGCGTATTTATTGCTTGGATTTAATTTAAATCCCGAATTACAGGTGCACGTCTCGGGTGAGGTACATTTTCCATTCAGACAGACCCTCGAACAGACCGGATCGCAGGCGTATTTATTGCTTGGATTTAATTTGTATCCCGAATTACAGGAGCACGTCTCGGGTGAGGTACATTTTCCATTCAGACAGACCCTCGAACAGACCGGATCGCAGGCGTATTTATTGCTTGGATTTAATTTGTATCCCGAATTACAGGAGCACGTCTCGGGTGAGGTACATTTCCCATTCAGACAGGCCTTCGAACAGACCGGATCGCAGGCGTATTTATTGCTTGGATTTAATTTATATCCCGAATTACAGGAGCACGTCTCGGGTGAGGTACATTTTCCATTCAGACAGGCCTTCGAACAGACCGGATCGCAGGCGTATTTATTGCTTGGATTTAATTTATATCCCGAATTACAGGAGCACGTCTCGGGTGAGGTACATTTTCCATTCAGACAGACCTTCGAACAGACCGGATCGCAGGCGTATTTATTGCTTGGATTTAATTTATATCCCGGATTACAGGAGCACGTCTCGGGTGAGGTACATTTTCCATTCAGACAGGCCTTCGAACAGACCGGATCGCAGGCGTATTTATTGCTTGGATTTAATTTATATCCCGAATTACAGGAGCACGTCTCGGGTGAGGTACATTTTCCATTCAGACAGGCCTTCGAACAGACCGGATCGCAGGCGTATTTATTGCTTGGATTTAATTTATATCCCGAATTACAGGAGCACGTCTCGGGTGAGGTACATTTTCCATTCAGACAGACCTTCGAACAGACCGGATCGCAGGCGTATTTATTGCTTGGATTTAATTTATATCCCGAATTACAGGAGCACGTCTCGGGTGAGGTACATTTTCCATTCAGACAGGCCTTCGAACAGACCGGATCGCAGGCGTATTTATTGCTTGGATTTAATTTATATCCCGAATTACAGGAGCACGTCTCGGGTGAGGTACATTTTCCATTCAGACAGACCTTCGAACAGACCGGATCGCAGGCGTATTTATTGCTTGGATTTAATTTATATCCCGGATTACAGGAGCACGTCTCGGGTGAGGTACATTTTCCATTCAGACAGGCCTTCGAACAGACCGGATCGCAGGCGTATTTATTGCTTGGATTTAATTTATATCCCGGATTACAGGAGCACGTCTCGGGTGAGGTACATTTTCCATTCAGACAGGCCTTCGAACAGACCGGATCGCAGGCGTATTTATTGCTTGGATTTAATTTAAATCCCGAATTACAGGTGCACGTCTCGGGTGAGGTACATTTTCCATTCAGACAGACCCTCGAACAGACCGGATCGCAGGCGTATTTATTGCTTGGATTTAATTTGTATCCCGAATTACAGGTGCACGTCTCGGGTGAGGTACATTTTCCATTCAGACAGACCCTCGAACAGACCGGATCGCAGGCGTATTTATTGCTTGGATTTAATTTGTATCCCGAATTACAGGAGCACGTCTCGGGTGAGGTACATTTCCCATTCAGACAGGCCTTCGAACAGACCGGATCGCAGGCGTATTTATTGCTTGGATTTAATTTATATCCCGAATTACAGGAGCACGTCTCGGGTGAGGTACATTTTCCATTCAGACAGGCCTTCGAACAGACCGGATCGCAGGCGTATTTATTGCTTGGATTTAATTTATATCCCGAATTACAGGAGCACGTCTCGGGTGAGGTACATTTTCCATTCAGACAGACCTTCGAACAGACCGGATCGCAGGCGTATTTGTTGGTTGGATTTAATTTATATCCCGAATTACAGGAGCACGTCTCGGGTGAGGTACATTTTCCATTCAGACAGGCCTTCGAACAGACCGGATCGCAGGCGTATTTATTGCTTGGATTTAATTTAAATCCCGGATTACAGGAGCACGTCTCGGGTGAGGTACATTTTCCATTCAGACAGGCCTTCGAACAGACCGGATCGCAGGCGTATTTATTGCTTGGATTTAATTTATATCTTGGGTTGCAAGTGCACGTTTCTGGTGAGGTGCATTTTCCATTCAGACAGGCCTTCGAACAGACCGGATTGCAAAAGTATTTATTACTTGGATTTAATTTATATCTTGGGTTGCAAGTGCACGTTTCTGGTGAGGTACATTTTCCGTTTTGACATGGTGAAGAACAAACCGGTAAGCATTGGTATTTATTGCTTGGATTTAGTTTATATCCAGAATGGCATGTACAAATGTCTGGAGATGAACAGTAACTATTTTGACAGGCCGCTTTACAAATAGGTTTGCATTGTAAATGGGCCGAAGGAACCTTGTAGTATCCAGGACAACATGTGTTGTAAATTTGCGGCGAATTATATGTCTAAATGGAAGATAAAATAATTTCATTATATTTGATAAAAGTTAAGGTTTAAGAAATAAGCTTACTTCAACCCTTTGTCTAGTTCTCCATTTAATTCGTCGTGATAGTCTTCGTAAGAGATATGATACCTTTTTGTAGGATTGTTGGTAAGTTACCATTCTTGTTAGTGTAATCCTAAACATTTCCAATTTAATTCAGATTCGATTACAATCATTTTTTTTTTCTAAAGTTCACTCATTTTAAATTTTGAATTAAAAAGCTAACGATAATCATCAAATCAGGTTTATTAAGTTAAAAAGCTTGAATTTATTTTTTTAGATAACTTTTAGTTTTAAAACAAAATTACCTGGTAGAAATATAAAATAACAATTTGTAAGTTAAAAATAAGTTAAGCTAATACTTACATCCTGGTTTCCTGACATATTCCATTTGAATAAACGATATTAAAAGCACCAAAGAGCACTATAAAGAAATTTAGCAACCACATCCTGACAAGTGTTAATGAGATACTGATAGTGAAAACGATTTCAATGTATGTGATATGTGACGAATGGGCTATCCCAAAATGATAACGATGAAGGACTAAATTTACTTCATTATTTCGGTTTTTATCTATTTTTATATGTAATTTTTACTTTTACAAACGTCTCAAAATGCTTTAGTTTATTTATATATTTTTTTTAATTCTTGAATTATCTTGTTTCATCTTATTTTAAAGTCAACTACTACAATGAATCTTTGGAAAACATTTTTGGAAGCTTATTCAACTTAAAAAATGTATAAATAATACGAATGCAATAACAGTAAATATATTAAAGTAGTAAGCAAGCAGCGCCTCTTTAAAAGAGGGTGCCGCTTTTTTTAATAGTTTTTTTTTTTTTTTAGAAAAAGTTTTCCGGACGATTCAATGGCTTTACGCGATTCTACCGATCATTATCTTCACCCCTCCGACGATTTTGGGGGGGTCCGAGGGCGATTTCGGAAAAAAGGCCCTGAAAATCGAACGACGTTCCGGTAGCCCTAATTGAAATTAAAATTCTCGATCGCCCGTCTATCATTTTCGTTAATTTTCGAACGCACTTTTTGTCTTCCAGCTAACCTTCTGAACGGCTTTATAACGCAACTTTATATGCGAATCGGGGCTCCTTTGGACCCAAAACGGCCGATTTAAGCCCTAAACGAAATCCCCGTTTTCCGTCATTTTCGATTTGGGCCGATAAAACAGTTGGTTCAATTCTCATAAACGTTATTTATTATTCTAACCACGCTAATGCCACATGAAATGTCAAAACGATCGGTTTATTAATAATTATCAAATATTTAATTTATGCAGAGCAAAAACTCGAATAAATTTCATTAAAAACTAATTAAATTCTTGAAAATATCACCAAAAATTTAAGTAAATTTGTAAAAATTCCACCAAAGTTACTAAAATTTTTAATAATTGCACCAAAAACTTATAAAATTTGTAAAAATTCCACCAAAGCAATTTTTAACAATTCCACCAAAAACTGAATTTTTTAAAAATATACTAAAATTAAGATTAATTTCGTTAAGAATTAATTAGATTCTTAAAAATTCCACAAAAATAAAAAAGTAGTAATAAAAATTCCACAAAAGTTAGTTAATTTGAATATAATTTCACCAAAAAATATTAAATTTGGAGACAATTTTACTAAAAACTTACTGAATTCTTTAAAAATTCCACCCAAAATCAATAAAATTGGTAAAAATTCCACCAAAGTTACCAACATTTTTAACAATTCCACCAAAAACGTACTAAATTTTTCCAATTTTCCACCAAAGCTACAAAAATGTTGAATAATTTCACTAAAAACTTACTGACTTTTAAAAAATACCATCAAGAACTTACCAAATTCATAAAAATTCTACTAAAATTACCAATATTTTTAACAATTCCACCAAAAATGATTAAAATTAATAAAAATTCCACCAAAGTTATTAACTTTTTTAACAATTCCATCAAAAACATACTGAATTCTATAAAAATTCCACCAAAAATTAATAAAATTGGAAAAATTTCACTAAAAACTTACTAAATTCGTAAAAATTCCATAAAAAAACACTTTTTTTTTTAATTCCATCAAAATTGAATAAAATTCGCAAAAACTCCACCAATTTTATCAAAATTTTTGATAATTCCACCAAAAACATACTGAATATTTTAAAAATTCCACCAAAAATTGATACAATTTGCAAAAATTTCACCAAAAACTTACTAAATTCATAAGAATTTTACCAAAAACACTGATTCTTTTTTATTCCACCAGAAATGAATAAAATTCGCAAAAATTCCACCAATGTTATCAAGATTTTTGATAATTCCACCAAAAACATACTGAATTTTTTAAAAATTCCACCCATGCTCAATAAAATTGGTAAAAATTCCACGAAAAACTTATTATATTCGTAAAAATTTCACCAAAGTTACCAACATTTTTAACAATTCCACCAAAAACGTACTAAATTTTTTCAATTTTCCACCAAAGCTACAAAAATGTTGAATAATTCCACCAAAAACTTACTGATTTTTAAAAAGTACCACCAAAAACTTACGAAATTCATAAAAATTCTACTAAAATTGCCAAAATTTTTAACAATTCAACCAAAAACTTACCAAATTTTTTAAATATTCCACCAAAATGTCCAAATTCTTTTAAAATTCCATCAAGAATCAATCAAATTAGAAACAATTTCATTAAAAATTAACTAAAACTTTGAAAATTCAAAACTTAGTAGATTCATAAAAATTCCACCAAAGTTACTAAAATTTTTAATAATTCTACCAAAAATAATGACTTTTTCTAAAATTCCACCAAAAAACATACAAAATTTGTAAAAATTTCATTAAAGCTATCAAAATTTTTAACAATTCCACCAAAAACTTGCTGAATTTAAAAAAAAAGTATACTAAAATTAATATTAATTTCGTCAAGAATTGATTAAATTCTTAAAAATTTTACAAAAATAAAAAAGTAATAATAAAAATTCCACAAAAGTTAGATAAATTGAATATAATTTCAAAAAAATTATTAAATTTGGAGAGAATTCTACTAAAAACTTACTGAATTTTTTAAAAATTCCATCCAAAATCAATAAAATTAGTAAAAATTCCACGAAAAACTTACTGTATTCGTAAAAATTCCACTAAAGTTACCAACATTTTTAACAATTTCATCAAAAGCGTACTAAATTTTTCCAATTTTCTACCAAAGCTACAAAAATGTTGAATAATTCCACCAAAAACTTACATTTTTAAAAAGTATCACCAAAAACTTACCAAATTCATAAAAATTCTACTAAAATTACCAATATTTTTAACAATTCCACCAAAAATGATTAAAGTTAATAAAAATTCCACCAAAGTTATCAACTTTTTTAACAATTCCATCAAAAACATACTGAATTTTATAAAAATTCTATCAAAAATTAATAAAATTGGATAAATTTCACTCAAAACTTACTAAATTCGTGAAGATTCCACCAAAAACACTGAATTTTTAAAAATTCCATCAAGAATGAATAAAATTCGCAAAAATTCCAACAATGTTATCAAAATTTTTGATAATTTCATCAAAAATATACTGAATTTTTTAAAAATTCCACCAAAAATTAATACAATTTGCAAAAATTCCACCAAAAACTTACTAAATTCATGAGAATTTTACCAAAAACACTGATTTTTTTTTATTTAACCAGAAATGAATAAAATTCGCAAAAATTCCACCAGTGTTATTAAAATTTTTGATAATTCCACCAAAAACATACTAAATTTTTTAAAAATTCCACCAAAAACTTACTAAATTCATAAGAATTTTACCAAAAACACTGAATTTTTTAAAAATTCCATCATATATGAATAAAATTCGCAAAAATTCCACCAAAGCTATTAAAATATTTAACAACTACACCCAAAACTTACTGATTTTTTTTTATTCCACCAAAAACTTACAAAAATCCTAAAAATTACACCGAAATTGTCAACATTTTTAACACTTCTACCAAAAACTTACCAAATGTTTTAAATATTCAACCAAAACGTCGAAATTCTTTTAAAATTCCACCAAAAATCAATCAAATTAGAAACAATTTTATTAACCAGTTAACTGTGATTGACGAGTATACTCGTCATGGAGAGGTGGCACTATTTTGTGTATTGACGAGTATACTCGTCATGCATATAATGTAGTGACCATTGACTCGATTCTGGTGACACAAAACGGTGCGCGCTTTTAAACGAGAGCGCCACAGTTAACTGGTTAAAAATCAACTAAAACCTTGAAAATTCAAAACTTAGCAGATTCATAAAAATTCCACCAAAGTTACTAAAATTTTTAATAATTCTACCAAAAATAATGAATTTTTTTTAAATTCCACCAAAAAACATACAAAATTTGTAAAAATTCCACCAAAAATTTACCAATTTTTTTAACAATTCCACCAAAAACTTACTAAATTCGTAAAGCTTCCACCAAAGTTACCAAAATGTTGATCAATACAACCAAAAACAATAAATTTTTTTTAGAAAAATACTAAAAATAAAACTAAACTAGTTAAATATTTTTAAATGTATATCAATGAAACGCAGTTTAATAATGAATTAATTTATACAAAGTATGATATTAAATGGAAAAGGATTCATTTCAATTTCAATATTTGTTTATTCATTCTTATCGAAAACTACAAATAATGTCTCATCACCTGAAAGAGAAAATATAAAATAAAAAATTTTAGAAATTTCATTTCAGAAAAGTATTTAAAAAATAGAAACACTTACGTAAAGATTTTGGCTGTCGGAGTTCTAATTTCCTTTTAGTATAAATTTGATAAGTCAAGATAAATACAAAAGAAATAGTTAGGATTATTATAACACTTATTAAAAGAACCTTATTACTACCAAACCTACAAAAAAAGATAATTAAATCATATTTCCTAATTTATCTAAATTTCTCTTTAATTACCAAATTCCTAAATTTTTCTTCAAACTCCATTCTTTTTCAAAACACCCTTTTCCAATCCAACCATCATCACAATAACAGCTCCCATTTATACAATTTCCATTAATACATTCTGGCAAACAAGGAAATTCACAACTATCCGTCGAATTACTATAAATAAAACCCTCCAAACACAAACAAAAATCCGGTTCTATACAAATCCCATTTTCGCAATTATCACAAAACGGAGAACATTCAAAGTTGCTTAAATCCGTTCGATTAGTATTATAAAAACCATCGAAACATTCGCAATTATATGGAGACGTGCATGTTCCATTTATACAGGGTGGATCGCAAATTGGCTCGCATATATTCGGGTCAGTTGAATTTTTTTGATAATCATCATAACATGTGCATATATTTGGTTCAGTACAAACTGAATTAATACAATTTGGTTCGCAAACAGGTTCACAATCATTTGTTATGGTTTTATTATAACCTATAAAAAATTAAATGTTGTTAAAAAATCGAAAATAAATAAGGAAATTTTATTTTAATTATTTTACCTTCGTTACAAATGCAAATTTCAGGAGAAACACAATTACCATTATTACAACCATCAGAACAAATAGGATCGCATTTAAAAGGATTGTTTTCATCCTCAATATAACCATCATTACAGGTGCAAACATTCGGGGAGGTGCAAATTGAATTGATGCAAGTTTTATTACAAACTGGATTACATTTGTATTTATTTCTTTGATCCAATATGTAGTTTTTATCGCAAGTGCAAGTTTCCCACGATGAACATTTCCCATTTAAACATGTTTTTGAGCAAATTGGAAGACATTCATATGAGTTAATCTCACTTTTTTTAAATCCTTCATTACATAAACATTCATTTGGAGATATACATTTGCCATTAATACATTCTTTTAGACAGATTGGTTCACACGAATTAAAATTCATTTTATAACCTTGATTACATGTGCAAACATTCGGAGCTGTACATATTCCATTAATACACTTATCTTTGCAAGTTGGTGAACATGAAGTATTTGATACTTTTTCATAACCATTATAACATTCACAAATATTCGGTGCAACACATTTTGAGTTTATGCAAGTATCACAAATGGGTTCACATAAATTCTCAATTATTTTGTATCCTTGATTGCAAATACAAACGTCTGGAAGTATGCATTTACCGTTGAGACATTCGTTTTTACAAACTGGAAGGCATTCGTTTGTTGAATTAACAGCATATTCGGGAAAACATTGACATGTATTGGGTTCAATACATTTTGAATTAATACATCCTTTTTCACAAATCGGTAAGCATTTGTATTTGTTATTGGGATCTTTTTCGTAACCTTTATTACAAGAGCAACTTTCCGGGGAAGAACAGAAACCGTTTTGACAAGGTTTTGAACAAATTGGTACACATTTGTATTTATCAACTAGAATATGAAGAGAACAGAATGTTGTTAATGTTGTTATTAATTGATTTTAAGTGTGAAAGTCTTCAAAAAATTTATAAAAAGGGTAAAATTAAAGACCACAGTCAAAAAAAGTAAAAAAAATTCCAGTAAACCCGGTTTAAAATGTTAGGAGTTTCATAATATGAAATGAAATATGAAAACATATAAGAAATATGTAACAGTCATGAAACAGGAACTTATTTAGATAATAATTTTTCAAAAATCCCCGATTTTTTTAACGTTGGACATTTTGATAAGATTAAAAGGGAAAATCCATTATTCTCAGAGATGATTAAAAAAGCCAAAAATTTATCCAAATAAACCTAATTATTTTTATGAACAATTTCTTAATTGTCTTGTTTAGTTTTCTAGACAAATATTTTTTATTCGCTAATTTTTATAAATAAGGAAAGGTATGATTTCTTAATTTAGCAATATTTATGGGAGGTAGGGAGTATTTATGAATAGAAACAAACTTTCTCCTTTTTGTAAACACGAGTCTTAATGTTAGTGTTTTTTGCTTATCTCTTTGTTTTACTTGCCTTAACTTTTATGGTTGAATTACTGATAAAAAAGCATTATTTTAAGATTTTTTTAAAATTTTTCAGCAATAGTTATAACAAATCTGTCTTTTTAACTATAAAACAGACATTTTAGTTTATCTTGGATTAATAACTCCTTTCTAGATTTCCTAAAAATAAAGTCTCTAGATTTTTTTTATTTACACTAACTTTCAAGGTTAGATTTCTATCAAAAGAAATACCATTTATTTATTTTTCACTAAAAACTAATTAAATTCTTGAAAATATCGCCAAAAATTTAAGTAAATTTGTAAAAATTCCACCAAAGTTACTAAAATTTTTAAGAATTCCACCAAAAATGATTAAAGTTAATAAAAATTCCACAAAAGTTATCAACTTTTTTAACAATTCCATCAAAAACATATTGAATTTTATAAAAATTCCACCAAAAATTAATAAAATTGGAAAAATTTCGCTAAAAACTTACTAAATTCGTGAAAATTCCATAAAAAACACTGAATTTTTTAAAAATTCCATCAAAAATGAATAAAATTCGCAAAAATTCCACCAATGTTATCAAAATTTTTGATAAATCCAGCAAAATATACTAATTTTGTAAAAATTCCATCCAAAATTAATACAATTTGCAAAAATTCCTCCAAAAACTTACTAAATTCATAAGGTTTTTACCAAAAACACTGATTTTTCTTATTCCACCCGAAATGAATAAAATTCGCAAAAATTCCACCAATGTTACCAAAATTTTTGATAAATCCAGCAAGAACATACTGATTTTTTTAAAAATTCCAACAAAAATTCATACAATTTGCAAAAATTCCACCTAAAACTTACTAAACTCATAAGATTTTTACCAAAAACACTGATTTTTCTTATTCCACCTGAAATGAATAAAATTCGCAAAAATTCCACCAATGTTATGAAAATTTTTGATAATTCCACCAAAAACATACTGAATTTTTTAAAAGTTCTACCAAAAACTTACTAAATTCATAAGAATTTTACCAAAAACATACTGAATTTTATAAGAATTCCACCAAAAATTAATGAATTTAAAAGAATTTCACTAAAAACTTACTAAATTCGTAAAAATTCCATAAAAAAACTGAATTTTTTAAAAATTCCATCAAAAATGAATAAAATTCGCAAAAATTCTACCAATGTTATCAAAATTTTTGATAATTCCACCAAAAACACTGATTTTTTTTAAATTTCACCCAAAATCAATAAGATTGGTAAAAATTCCACGAAAAACTTACTGTATTCGTAAAAATTCCACCAAAGTTACCAACATTTTTAACAATTCCACCAAAAAATGTACTAAATTTTTTCAATTTTCCACCAAAGCTACAAAAATGTTGAATAATTCCACCAAAAACTTACTGATTTTTAAAAAATACCACCAAAAACTTACCAAATTCATAAAAATTCTACTAAAATTACCAATATTTTCAACAATTCCACCAAAAATGATTAAAGTTAATAAAAAATTCCACCAAAGTTATCAACATTTTTAACAGTTCCATCAAAAACATACTGATTCCTATCAAAAGAAATACCATTTATTTATTTTTCACTAAAAATTAATTAAATTCTTGAAAATATCACCAAAAATTTAAGTAAATTTGAAAAAATTCCACCAAAGCTGTCAAAATTTTTAACAATTCCACCACAAATTTGCTGAATTAAAAAAAAATATATACTAAAATTAAGATTAATTTCGTCAAGAATTGATTAGATTCTTAAAAATTAAAAAATAAAAAAGTAATAATAAAAATTCCACAAAAGTTAGTTAAATTGAATATAATTTCACCAAAAATTATTAAATTTGGAGACAATTCTACTAAAAACTTAGTGAATTTTTTAAAAATTCCACCCAAAATCAATAAAATTAGTAAAAATTAAAAAACCTACTATATTCGTAAAAATTCCACCATAGTTACCAACATTTTTAACAATTCCATCAAAAACGTACTAAATTTTTTCAATTTTCCACCAAAGCTACAAAAATATTGAATAATTCCACCAAAAACTTACTGATTTTTAAAAAATACCACCAAAAACATACCAAACTCATAAAAATTTTACTAAAATTACCAATATTTTTAACAATTCCACCAAAAATGATTAAAGTTAATAAAAATTCCACCAAAGTTATCAACTTCTTTAACAATTCCATCAAAAACATACTGAATTTTATAAAAATTCCACCAAAAATTAATAAAATTGGAAAAATTTCACTAAAAACTTACTAAATTCGTAAAAATTCCATAAAAAAACAATGAATTTTTTAAAAATTCCATCAAAATTGAATAAAATTCGCAAAAATTCCACCAATGTTATCAAAATTTTTGATAAATCCAGCAAAAACATACTGATTTTTTTTAAAAATTCCAACAAAAATTCATACAATTTGCAAAAATTCCACCTAAAACTTACTAAATTCATAAGAATTTTACCAAAAACACTGATTTTTTTTATTCCACCAGAAATGAATAAAATTCGCAAAAATTCAACCAATGTTATCAAAATTTTTGATAATTCCACCAAAAACATACTGAATTTTTTAAAAATTCCACCAGAAAGTCACTAAATCCATAAGAATTTTACCAAAAACACTGAATTTTTTTAAAATTCCACCAGAAATCAATAAAATTCGCAAAAATTCCACTAAAGCTATTAAAATGTTTAACAACTACACCCAAAACTTACTGATTTTTTTTTATTCCACCAAAAACTTACAAAAATTCTAAAAATTAAACCGAAATGGTCAACATTTTTAACAATTCTACTAAAAACTTACCAATTTTTTTAAAAATTCCACCAAAATGTTCAAATTCTTTTAAATTCCGCCAAAAATCAATCAAATTAGAAACAATTTCATTTAAACTTAACTAAAACCTTGAAAATTCCATCAAAAACTTAGTAGATTCATAAAAATTCCACCAAAGTTACTAAAATTTTTAATAATTCTACTAAAAATAAGAAATTTTAAAAAAATTCTACTAAAAAACTTACAAAATTTGTAAAAATTCCACCAAAAATTTACCAATTTTTTTCACCAAAGACTTACTAAATTCGTAAGGCTTCCACCAAAGTTACCAAAATGTTGATCAATTCAACCAAAAACAATAAATTTTTCTTAGAATTCATGTGAATTGTGACTAAAAATGTGACTAAATTCGTAAAAATTCCATAAAAAAACACTGAATTTTTAAAAAATTCGACCAAAAATGAATAAAATTCGCAATAATCTTTTATTAAAATATCGAATTTTACAAAAAAATTTTTAGAATTTTTAAAAATTTTTTTTGATAATAATTAGAAAAAATCCGGCTTTTATAATTAAAAATAGAATCTTTTATCTTTCATTTAAATCAAAAATCATTCCTTAATCTTTAAAAATAAAGTCTGAGTGATTTTTTAAAGATTGGTCTGTTTTTTAAAAAGTTAGATTAAAACCGTCAAAAATTTTTAACAAACTTTGAAAATTTTTTTAATTTTTTTGGTAAAATTTAGAACAAAACCATCTTCTTTAGTTAAAATTAGAATCTTTTATCTTTCATTTAAATCAAAAATCATTCCTTAATCTTTAAACATAAAGTCTGGGTGATTTTTTAAAAATTGGTCTGTTTTTTAAAAAGTTAGATTAAAACCGTCAAAAATGTTTACCAAATTTTGAAAATTTTTTAAATTTTTTTGGTAATAATTTGAAAAAATCCGGCTTTTATAGCTAAAAATAGAATCTTTTATCTTTCAGTTAAATCAAAAATCATTCCTTAATCTTTAAAAATAAAGTCTGAATGATTTTTTAAAAATTGGTCTGTTTTTTAAAAAGTTAGATTAAAACCGTCAAAAATTCTTACTAAACTTTGAAAATTTTTTAAATTTTTTTGGTAATAATTAGAAAAAATCCGGCTTTTATAATTAAAAATAGAATCTTCTATCTTTCATTTAAATCAAAAATCACTCCTTAATCTTTAAAAATAAAGTCTGGGTGATTTTTTAAAAATTGGTCTGTTATTTTTAAAAGTTAGGTTAGATCAGTCAAAAATTTTTACCAAACTTTGAAAATTGTTTTAATTTTTTTGGTAAAATTTAGAACAAAACCATCTTCTTTAATTAAAATTAGAATCTTTTATCTTTCATTTAAATCAAAAATCATTCCTTAATCTTTAAAAATAAAGTCTGGGTGATTTTTTAAAAATTGGTCTGTTTTTAAAAAAAGTTAGATTAAAACCGTCAAAATTTTTTACCAAACTTTGAAAATTTTTTTAATTTTTTTGGTAAAATTTAGAACAAAACCATCTTCTTTAATTAAAATTAGAATCTTTTATCTTTCATTTAAATCAAAAATCATTCCTTAATCTTTAAAAATAAAGTCTGGGTGATTTTTTAAAAATTGGTCTGTTTTTTAAAAAAGTTAGGTTAGAATTGTCAAAAATTTTTACCAAACTTTGAAAATTTTTTTAATTTTTTTGGTAAAATTTAGAACAAAACCATCTTCTTTAATTAAAATTAGAATCTTTTATCTTTCATTTAAATCAAAAATCATTCCTTAATCTTTAAAAAGAAAGTCTGGGTGATTTTTTAAAAATTGGTCTGTTTTTTAAAAAAGTTAGATTAAAACCGTCAAAATTTTTTACCAAACTTTGAAAATTTTTTTAATTTTTTTGGTAAAATTTAGAACAAAACCATCTTCTTTAATTAAAATTAGAATCTTTTATCTTTCATTTAAATCAAAGATGATTCCTTAATCTTTAAAAATAAAGTCTGAGTGATTTTTTAAAAATTGGTCTGTTTTTTAAAAAGTTAGATTAAAACCGTCAAAAATTTTTACCAAACTTTGAAAATTTTTTTAATTTTTTTGGTAAAACTTAGAACAAAACCATCTTCTTTAATTAAAATTAGTATCTTTTATCTTTCATTTAAATCAAAAATCATTCCTTAATCTTTAAAAATAAAGACTGGGTGATTTTTTAAAAATTGGTCTGTTTTTAAAAAAAGTTAGATTAAAGCCGTCAAAAATGTTTACCAAACTTTGAAAATTTTTTTAATTTTTTTGGTAAAATTTAGAACAAAACCATCTTCTTTAATTAAAATTAGAATCTTTTACCTTTCATTTAAATCAAAAATCATTCCTTAATCTTTAAAAATAAAGTCTGGGTGTTTTTTTTAAAAATTGGTCTGTTTTTTAAAAAAGTTAGGACTGTCAAAAATGTTTACTAAATTTTGAAAATTTTTTTAATTCTTTTGGTAAAATTTAGATCAAAACCATTTTTTTTTATTAAAATTAGAATATTTTAAGTTTCATTTACAAAAAAAATTAGACCAAAATCTTTAAAATCCAATTTTTTATGAATTTTTTAAAAAATACTGATTTTTTAACTTAAAAAATTTTTTAACCTAAAAATTTTTTTTTACCAACTTCAAAATTTTTTTAAGATTTTTTGACAAAACTTGGAAAAAACCGATCTTTTTTTATATAAAACTAGAATGTTTTAAGTTTCATTTAGAAAAAAAATTTGAACAAAATCTTTAAAATCCAATTTTTTATGAATTTTTTAAAAAATATTGATTTTTTAACTTAAAAAATTTTTTAACCTAAAAATTTTTTTTTACCAACTTTAATTTTTTTTTTAATTTTTTGACAAAACTTGGAAAAAAACGACCTTTTTTATATAAAACTAGAATGTTTTAAGTTTCATTTAAAAAAAAATTAGACCAAAATCTTTAAAATCCAATTTTTTATGAATTTTTAAAAAAATATTGATTTTTTAACTTAAAAAATTTTTTAACCTAAAAATTTTTTTTTACAAACTTCAAAATTTTTTTAAATTTTTTGACAAAACTTGGAAAAAAACGATCTTTTTTATATAAAACGAGAATGTTTTAAGTTTTATTTAGAAAAGAAAAATAGACCAAAATCTTTAAAATCCAATTTTTTATGAATTTTTTAAAAAATATCGATTTTTTAACTTAAAAAATTTCTTAACCTAAAATTTTTTTTTACCAACTTCAAAATTTTTTTTTTAATTTTTTGACAAAACTTGGAAAATACGATCTTTTTTATATAAAACTAGAATGTTTTAAGTTTCATTTAGAAAAAAAATTTGAACAAAATCTTTAAAATCCAATATTTTATGAATTTTTTAAAAAATATTGATTTTCTAACTTAAAAAATTTTTTAACCTAAAAATTTTTTTTTACAAACTTCAAAATTTTTTTTAAATTTTTTGACAAAACTTGGAAAAAAACGATCTTCTTTATATAAAACTAGAATGTTTTAAGTTTCATTTAGAAAAAAAATTAGACCAAAATCTTTAAAATCCAATTTTTTATGAATTTTTTAAAAAAAAATTGATTTTTTAACTTAAAAAATTTTTTAACCTAAAAAATTTTTTTTAGCAATTTCAAAATTTTTTTTAAATTTTTTGAAAAAACTTGGAAAAAACGATCTTCTTTAATTAAAATTAGAATGTTTTAAGTTTCATTTAGAAAAAAAATTAGACCAAAATCTTTAAAATCCAATTTTTTATGAATTTTTTAAAAAAATTGATTTTTTAACTTAAAAAATTTTTAACCTAAAAATTTTTTTTACCTACTTCAAAATTTTTTTAAAATTTTTTGACAAAACTTGGAAAAAAACGATCTTTTTTATATAAAACTAGAATGTTTTAAGTTTCATTTAGAAAAAAAATTAGACCAAAATCTTTAAAATCCAATTTTTTATGAATTTTTTTTTAAAATATTGATTTTCTAACTTAAAAAATTTTTTAACGTAAAAATTTTTTTTTACCAACTTTAAATTTTTTTTTTTAATTTTTTGACAAAACTTGGAAAAAAACGATCTTTTTTATATAAAACTAGAATGTTTTAAGTTTTATTTAGAAAAAAAATTTGAACAAAATCTTTAAAATCCAATTTTTTATGAATTTTTTAAAAAAATTGATTTTTTAACTTAAAAAATTTTTTAACCTAAAAATTTTTTTTTACCAACTTCAAAATTTTTTTAAATTTTTTGACAAAACTTGGAAAAAAAACGATCTTTTTTATATAAAACTAGAATGTTTTAAGTTTCATTTAGAAAAAAAATTGAACAAAATCTTTAAAATCCAATTTTTTATGAATTTTTTAAAAAATATTGATTTTCTAACTTAAAAAATTTTTTAACCTAAAAATTTTTTTTTTACCAACTTCAAATTTTTTTTTTAATTTTTTGAAAAAACTTGGAAAAAAACGATCTTTTTTATATAAAACTGGAATGTTTTAAGTTTCATTTACAAAAAAAATTAGACCAAAATCTTTAAAATCCAATTTTTTATGAATTTTTTTAAAAATATTGATTTTTTAACTTAAAAAATTTTTTAACCTAAAAATTTTTTTTTACCAACTTCAAAATTTTTTTTTAATTTTTTGACAAAACTTGGAAAAGAACGATCTTTTTTATATAAAACTAGGTTTTAAGTTTCATTTAGAAAAAAAATTTGAACAAAATCTTTAAAACCCAATTTTTTATGAATTTTTAAAAAAATATTGATTTTTTAACTTAAAAAATTTTTTAACCTAAAAATTTTTTTACCTAAAAATTTTTTTTACCAACTTCAAAATTTTTTTTTTAAATTTTTTGACAAAATTTGGAAAAAAACGATCTTTTTTATATAAAACTAGAATGTTTTAAGTTTCATTTAGAAAGAAAATCAGATCAAAATCTTTAACCACTTCGGTACGGCGCCTATCGGCCGCGACAGCTGTTTAAGAACCGGCTTTCATCGTTCGTACGCTGGCACAATCGTCGACTATAGTCGACGCTCGGCTGTGTAGGGTCATCTGAAGTTGTTAAAAATGAATTTTTGATAAATTTTTAAAGTTTTTTTTCTGTCTATCATTTTAGTTTTCTTATTTAATTTCAGTGTGTTTTTGGAAGGTGTAGCAAAAGATTTAGCTGTCGTCGGATTGCTATTTTGCGATTGCCAGGAGGTATAAAATGATTTTAATTTACTAGTTATTATCAAAAAAGGTCACTATTTTAAGATTTCCTTAAATTTTTTTCGATAAAACTTAAAAAACTTAAGTCTTTAGAAACATTTTTTAATTTTCAAAATTTCGACATTTTATATTCCTTAATTTTTTATATTCCTAGCTTCCTAGCTTATAAACAAAGGAAGATAATTTCTTAATAATTTTATAGAAGATATTTTCTTAATTTCTACATAATTTGAGTTCTATTCGCAGATGAATTTCCAACTTTAATTTTTACAATTTATTTTATTGTTAGTAAATATTTCATTAACAAAATTATCTTTTACATTACCTGTACTAATTCGATATCCTTCATAACAACTACAAACTTCCGGTGAAGTACACTTCCCATTCTCGCAACTTTGACTACAAACTGGATCGCACACATATTTGTCATCTCGATTCCTTTGAAACCCCTTGTAACAACTACATACTTCCGGTTCCGTACATTCTCCATTTAAACACACTGCTCTGCAAATCGGCGAACATTTTTCTCCATTTCTTTTATACCCTTCATCACAATCGCATGTTTCAGGAGCGACACACTTTCCATGTTCGCAAGATTGAGAACAAATCGGATCGCAAATATATTTATTATTTGGACGTAATTTATATCCCAGTTTGCAAGAACACGTTTCGGGTAAAATACATTTTCCATTCAAACAATTTTGCGAACAAATCGGATCGCAAATGTATTTGCTGGACGGATTTAGTTTATAACCGTGTGAGCAAGTACATTGTTCTGGTGATGTGCATGTTCCATTTTGACAAGGTGAGGAACAAACTGGCAAACAATCGTATTTATTGCTTGGATTTAATTTGTATCCAGAATGGCAAGTACAAACTTCTGGAGATGAACAAAAACCGTTTTGACAAGCATTTTTACAAACTGGATTGCATTGTAAATGGAAAGATGGTACTTTGTAATAACCAGGGCAACATGTATTGTAAATTTCAGGTGCATTATATGTCTAAAATAAAGATAAATGTTAAGATTTATTTTTGTCAAGTCATTTTGAAAAAAATAAAGTGTAAGGAATTTGATTACTTCAATCTTATTTTTAATCCTCCATTGAAGTCGAATTGTTCTTCCGTGAGGCTCATATCTTGCTAGGTAGGATTCTGGATAAGGGATAATCCTTGTCAGTGTAATCCTAAACATTTTCAATTTGATTCAGAATGAATTAGAAAATTTAATGAATGTTTACAAATAATTTCTAACTAAATACATACTCCTAATGCCTTTAAAACTTATTTTCTGACACCCTATATAAGATATTTTTCAATTGAGGAGTAGAAGTAACAAACGGAAGTTTCAAAAACTCTCATTTCAAAATATCTTATTTTCCTGCAAAATTACACTTTAATCTCTTTATAAATTCTGATTTTCTAATCAAGACAAATAACTTTTTTATGAGATTTTTGTCTGAATACTTCCATGATTTGATGGTAATATCCCAGGATTTGGCAAAATGGCATTTAGCCAAGTCTTGAAATATGACCATCTTTTTAAAAATTACTGGGAGTTGACTAATCAGATATTTAAAAACTAAATATTTTTGTTAACAAATCTTAATTTTAAAACAAAATCATTGGGAAAAAAATTAAATAAATATGAATTTATATTATTTACTTACATTTTTGTTTCCTGACATATTCCACTTGAATGCACGATATTAAAACTTTTAAAGAACACAATAAAGAAATTTAACAACAACATCCTGGACAAGTGTTGACGAAACACTGACCAAACGATTATAAGCGTTCATGAAAGTGATATAAATTATCATTTTCATTGGTTAAACGAGATAAAAGTACTGCTAATCTAGAACTTTTATTTATTTTTTTTTTAAGTTTTCTTTATTTTCCATAAGAGCAATTATGATTTATACAGGCTGTTTAAAAAAGATGTGGCAATATTAATGGGGTGATTGTCCAGGTCATTTTATACAAAAAAGTTTATAATAAAAGACATTTTTTTTAAGAACAAAGGTTTTATTCAAGGACAAAAACAAATATTTTACCAAACCAAGAATTTTACCAAACAAAAATGATAAAAACTGCAAAGTTTCTGATATAGTCTGCAAAGTGACCACCTCGAGCTCGAATGCAAGAATCCAATCTTCTCCTCATTGACTGGCGAACTCTCTCAAAAACATTACGATCTGTTTTAATTGAATTGCACCCAACAATGATTCGATTTCTTAAGTCTTCTACGTTTTCCAATGGAATAGCGTACACCAAAGACTTCAAATAGCCCCATAGGAAAAAATTCAGGGGATTTAAGTCCGGGGATCGTGCAGGCCATAAGTGAGGTTCACCTCAGCCAATCCAGCGATTTCCATATGCTTGCATTAAGAAATCACGAGCTTCTTGACTAACACATTGCATCTCTAATTGCTAATGGTACGTCCTCCAGAAAACCAGGGAGCGTGTTTTCCAAAAAAATTGCGATCCACCTCTGCGGTAAGTCTTCGTGGTAAAATACCGGTCCAATTAGGCAGTCACCCACAATTCCAAGCCAAACGTTCAAAGAAAACTGATGTTGAAAACGATCTACAACAATTTTGGATTTTCGTCACACCATACATAATTATTATGGAAATTGCGTATTGCATTTCTTGAAAAATTCGCTTCATTCGTGAACAGAATCAACATTAAGAATTGAGGGATTTCAACCATTTTCTGCAAAAGCGACAGAATGCAATGCGAGGAGAAAAATCAGCAGGAAGTAATGCTTGAACGCGTTGAACTGTTTCAAAATATGTAAATTTTTACTACTTTTTTTAATTAAACTTCAACACGCTGTAGATCGATAAGGGAACGTTTCCAGACCATGTTTATTATAAACTTTTTTGTATAATATGACCTGGACAATCACCCCCTTTAATATTGCCGCATCTTCTTTACATACCCTGTATATTGCTTATGAACAATGTCAATGCTAGAATCTTCAATATTATAGGAAAAATTGATTCGAATTATGAACTTTTCGGTTTACGAACAGGGTCGAAGAAAGGATTATGTTCGTGAACATAATTCATCACTCATTCTTAGTCAATTTTATACAAAGGTACTTTTATTGTGACAGTATTTTTTTTTTTTTTATTCAATTTTACATTCACAATAAATGAATGATATTGAATATACCTCTAATATCTAGTTAATTTAATATAATTTTAATTTTAAAAAACTTACGGATATTTCTTAGCTTTAGGGTTTCGCAAATGAAATCAAATCAAATCTGACCTCAACCAAGAACTTTATTCGACTGCTTCTCGCAAGCTACAAGGTACTGATTCACTTTTAGGTAATTTTTAACATAAAAATAAACCGGAGCGTTACACAACAACTAGTTGTTACAATTAGTCACCCCCGAATAAAAAACGTTCATCACATAACATCCCAACTGGTAAAATATAAATATAAACCCCGAAGAAATAAATGATCTGATAACCAAATACAAGAAACCAAAACAAGATCTAAAAAATTTAATAAAAACAAGAAAAGTAAAAAAGTGGAACGAACTTACGAAAACCTAAACGAAAATATATGGGGTAAAGGTTATCAGATTGTAATGAAAAGATTAAACCTAAAAAGGAGAACTAAAATTGAAGAAAACACTGTTAAAAATGAAATCAAGAAATTTTTTCCTAAGCATAAAGAAATTGAATGGACCAAACAAAAAATTATAGTTGAAGAGGACAAACTTTTTAAGAACGACGAAATAAAATCTATAATATCAAAATTAAATAATAAAAAAGCTCCAGGCCCAGTCGGTATTACAACAGAAATATTAAAAATGTTAGTAGAAAAATTCTGTGAAGATTTAAAAAATGTTTTTAATAAGTGCCTAAAAGAAGGAATTTTCCCCGACATCAGGAGAAAATCTAAATTAGTACTAATTGAAAAACCAAAAAAAAAATAACGAAAAATCATATGGGCCCATTTGTCTAATCGATACAACTGGTAAGGTATTAGAAGGACTAATCAAAAAAAGACTACAAGAAGAAGTAATAGATAAGAAACTAATTGAAAGAAACCAATTTGGTTTTTAGAAAGGTAAGTCAACTCTAGACGCAGTTTCTAACGTTCAAATAATTGTAGATCAATTAAAAGAAAAAAAGCTATAGGAACAGGGAATTATGCGCGTTGGTGCTACTTGATATTAAGGACGCATTTAATTCTGCTCTTTGGAAAAGAATTATAAAAATTTTAGAAGAGGGTGAGATTAGTGACTATTTGATGAACATAATAAAGTCCTATTTCTCAAACAGAAATATCTGAAGAATTGATATCTGAAAACGAGGAAATCTACAAGGTAACTTGCGGAGTTCCTCAAAGCTCTCTTTTAGGGCCTCTCTTTTGGATTATTTTTTATAATAAAATTCTAAAAATGAATCTAGAGCCAAATATTCATTTTATTAAAGATATTAAAGATAGCTCTCTTCTACGAGAAAAGGCTAATTATGCGATTCAAAGGGTCACAGAAGAACTTGATAAAATGGGACTTCAAGTAGCACCAGAAAAAAACAGAAATCGCATTACTACAAGGAAGAAGAAAACTAAAAGAAATACAACTAAAAATAAACGAAAATGAGATAAGGAGTGCCAAGAAGGCAAAATATCTCGGGGTCTACTTAGACAAAGATATGAAAATGACGGAACATATAAAGGAAATTTGCAAGAAAGCAAATGTCATGATAAATAATTTATCGAAAATTATGCCAAACATCAGAGGACCCAAAGAAAAGAAAAGGAAACTCCTTGCTTCTACTGTTCTTTCGGTCATTTTGTATGCCGCTCCGGCATGGAGTAGAGCTCTAAATTATAAATACTGTTTAAATATGCTTTCCTCAATTAATAGAAGATTAGGAATCAGGATATCCTCTGGATATAGAACGGTTTCTAGAGTGGTTATTGAAGTGGTGGCTCATCTACCACCCATTTAATTAATTAAGGAAAAATATAACCTATACAGTAGAGGTAAGGAACATAAAAAACTATTTAGAGAAGAACTATTGGAGAAATGGAACAGAAAACATGGAAATAAATGGACCAACGTATTAATCAAAGATTTAAAAAAATGGTTTGAAAAAACATGGGGCGAATTAAATTACTACCTAACACAATTTTTGACGGGTCATGGAATTTTTTGTGGTTATTTGTTCAAAATAAAAAAGAAGGAGAATGAATTTTGTTGGTTTTGTGAAGAAATAGATAATCCAGAACATACGTTTTTTATATGTAATAATTTTGCCGATGAAAAAAATGTTTGTCGTAATAAAATCGGAAAAAATATAGAAAAAGAAAACATAATAGATATAATGCTAGAAAAACAAGAGCACTGGAGAGCTGTAGATGAAATGGTAACAAACATTATGAAAAAAAAGGAAAAGCAGGAAAGAGAACTAGAAAATAGAAGAAGAAATGTACAGTAGACCCCGAAAATTACATTTATATACCTCTGAAGTTCTTGGTGAGTGGTTCCGGAGGCGGAGGGGAAAGGGTTTTAGTTGGTCGATGTATTCAAGATGAGTACATCAACCCAACACAGGGTGGTCATCGATACGAATCACTTAGATAGTGATTCGGACCACTCGTTTGTCAACAGATTTCCTAAACCCCACCATAAAAAAAATGGTGCAACAAAGGCACATTGAAACTCGCAGCGTAAAAGTGTTGCATCGCGGTTTACGACACAAATGAATGAAGCGCAGTCAAACAGTTAAAGAAGGTGATGTGAACGAAACTTTGGTATGTGTGAAGATTTCAGATTTTCATTTGTATATGTTGTCAAATCAACCAAGCACAAATAATACCAATATCATGGAATTTAAGGCATATGATTGAATTACATTCTTCCTCCCTCTATTAAACCATATTTTGAGGATAACAAACTACCCTTTAAATATATGCGACTTATAAACCATATTTAAGTAACAATCTTCAATGTTATAGGAAAAATTGATTCAAATTGCGAACTTTTCGGTTTACGAACAAAGTCGAAAAAGGGGTTAATTTCGTGAACCGAGTTATCTTATTTAAATCCTAATTTATTAATCATTCTCAGTCAATAAAAAACATCTTTTCTTCCGTACAAAAAATATCTTTATTGTGAACGTGTTTATATTCAATTTTACAAACCTAAAAACAACCAGATTAACAAACAAATCTTCCAAAAATAATCTTATCAAAAATAGCCTTCGTTCCCTTCTATGAAAAAAATTTACTTTCTATGTGTATTAAAAAAAAAACCAATGTAACAAACTTTATTAAAAATAAATAGCGATGAAATAACACAATTTGATTACTAATTCAATTTATACATAATAATAAAAGAAACAGGTTTTAATTCTAATTTGGATATTTATTTATTTATTTATTCATTCATTACTATCAAAATCTGGAGATAATGAAATCAGTCGACCATCTAAAAGAAAAAAAAAATAAGAAAACATTACAAATTTTAAAGGATTGAAACCTTAAAGTATAAAAATCAAATAAAATAAAAAATTACCTAAAGATTCCGAATGTTTAAGTTTTGCTTTCTTTATGATATAAATTCGATAACTTAACATAAATACAAAGAAACACACTAAAACTACTATAACGCTTATCAAAACAACGTAATTACTACCAAACCTACAACAAATATTATTAATCCATTTTTCCTAATTTATTTAAATTTCTCTTTAATTACCAAACTTCTAAATTCTTCTTCAAATTCCATTCTTTTTCATAACATGATTTTCCAATCCAACCATCATCACAATAACAGCTCCCATTTATACAATTACCATTAACACATTCCGTCAAACAAGGAAATTCACAACTATCCGTCGAATTATTATAAATAAAACCCTCCAAACACAAACAAAAATCCGGTTCTATACAAATTCCATTTTCGCAATTATCACAAAACGGAGAACATTCAAAGTTGCTTAAATCCGTTCGATTAGTATTATAAAAACCATCGAAACATTCGCAATTATATGGAGATGTGCATGTTCCATTTATACAGGGTGGATCACAAATTGGCTCGCATATATTCGGGTCAGTTGAATTTTTTTGATAATCGTCATAACATGTGCATATATCCGGTTCAGTACAGACTGAGTTAATACAATTTGGTTCGCAAACAGGTTCACAATCATTTGTTATGGTTTTATTATAACCTATAGAAAATTAAATGTTGTTAAAAAATCGAAGATAAATAAGAAAATTTTATTTAAATTATTTTACCTTCGTTACAAATACAAATTTCAGGAGAAACACAATTACCATTATTACAACCATCAGAACAAATAGGATCGCATTTAAAAGGATCGTTTTCATCCTCAATATAACCATCATTGCAAGTGCAAACATTCGGAGAGGTGCAAATTGAATTGATGCAAGTTTTATTACAAACTGGATTACATTTGTATTTATTTCTTTGATCCAATATGTAGTTTTTATCGCAAGTGCAAGTTTCCCACGATGAACATTTCCCATTTAAACATATTTTTGAGCAAATTGGAAGACATTCATATGAGTTAATATCACTTTTTTTAAATCCTTCATTACATAAACATTCATTTGGAGATATGCATTTACCATTAATACATTCTTTTAGACAGATTGGTTCACAGAAATTAAAATTCATTTTGTAACCTTGATTACATGTACAAACGTTCGGAGCTGTACATATTCCATTAATACACTTATCTTTGCAAGTTGGTGAACATGAAGTATTTGATACTTTTTCATAACCATTATAACATTCACAAATGTTCGGTGCGACACATTTTGAGTTTATACAAGTATCACAAATGGGTTCACATAAATTCTCAATCATTTTGTATCCTTGATTGCATTCACAAATGTCTGGAAGTATGCATTTACCGTTTAGACATTCGTTTTTACAAACCGGAAGGCATTCGTTTGTTGAATTAATAGCATATCCGGGAAAACATTGACATGTATTGGGTTCAATACATTTTGAATTAATACATCCTTTTTCACAGATTGGTACGCATTTGTATTTGTCATTAGGATCTTTTTCGTAACCATTATTACAAGTGCAGGTTTCCGGGGAAGAACATAAACCGTTTTGACAAGGTTCTGAACAAATTGGTACACATTTGTATTTATCGGCTAAAAAGAATAATAACAATGTTATAATTTTATTGTTGTAATAATTTATGATCATAGTTATTAGGGTTTCATTTGATTTTTGCTATGAAAATTTTGATCAAATTTAAAAAATCGTAGAAACTTTATTTTTTAAAATTAATAAATGGAATTTGTATTAACCCTAGAATACTAACCATTCGTAAAATTCACGAAAATAAATCTTCAAGTCAAAGTTTGGGATAGTAAGGCAATTCGCAGAAAACTGGGAGTCCGTATAAGTCTCATACTGGTTGTCAGTGAGTAGGTTACGCGTGTTGTGGTACTTTCTATACTTCATTTAATAACTAGGAGGAGTGATTTGAATTTTGCGCGCCAAAATAGTGAACTATTATTGGTCGCCCCGCAGTCAAGTTTACAAAGACGAAAAATTTGGTTTTTGTCGTTTATTGTTTTCAACGTTTGAGGTTAGGTGCTTTACCTAATTTGTCAACTTGTTTCTTGCTTTTTCGTTGTGTTCAAATGGTTGCGATCAAAAAATATTAAGTTCGAAGAAGGTATGGTACGATGTCATCTGTTGGATATAATACGTCAACACAAGGAACGTCTTTTGGGTAAATTTTGAACAATGTACGTATAGATAAACGGCCATAGAGATATTTGGTATGTTCTAGAATACTACGTTCAAACGCTTGGTGTTTTTTTGGTTGCATAAATGTGACTGGTTTGAAGTTTAAATTCAAATTTGCCGCTAAAAATGTTTAGTGTATTTTTTAGTTACTTTTTCTTATGTAAATGGGGTTTTGAGATTCACCCCTCCTAGTTATTAAATGAAGTATAGTTGAACGTGTGTTAGTAAACAAGGAGGCTGTTCGTAAATTTTACGAAAGGTTAATAGTGACGTTTGGTGACGTTATATTTTTTGACTGACAGGTGAAATGGCACTTTGTTTGTAATGTAGGGTTATTCTGACATAATGTCAAAGAAGTGGGAAGATACAAAACACCTCACACAGAAAGAATTAGAAGAACTTTTGCCTGGAGAATGTGATGAAGAGGAAGGTCTTAGTGGTTCAGAAATGGAGGATAACTTAGAAAAGGATATTAATTCTTCTGAATCGGAATTTGACGTCAGCAGTGATAATGGCACTGACTCTAACGAAAGTGGTCCGTCTTGTTCAACGAAAAAAACTAAATACCATACAAAAAAAATTTATAAAAGAACCTAGCCAACATGTGATAGCTAAACACACAGAACAACATAGAGACCTCGAATCTGATGGAAGGGATTTAGAAAGTCTAGAAAATCTTTCTGACAAGGAGAGTGCAAGGTATTGAGGTCACAGATTTAGTTCAAATTTTGTAGAATAGTAGATTTAGTTTCTCTGTTAATAAAAATATATGGTTGTAGGGGCCACTACTCAATAGCTTTTTAAACATTTGCAATTGAAGTTGCATTTCTCTAGTTAAATTTATTTCTGTAGCAAACGATCAAACGTAATAGGTTTAGCGTAGCAGAAACAAATCGGTGTTTTTCGTTGTTAGGCGTCGAGTTCGGGGAGCGTAATTAATTCTGTTTCAATGTTATGTCTATTTTTAGATCTAAAGGTATCATCGGTGCCCATAACATGTAATGACATCGATACACTTTTTGAGTGTGCACCGCACTTTCGAATTGTTATTTAATATGTCAGAATTTCAAAATGAATACAGGAACATAACCGGACATTATAACTTTCTTTCAAAAAGCCTTACTTAATCGTTAAAAATTCGATTATTTTTGACACTATCCAACTTCGAACGTCTTAACTAGTAAATTGCACCTTCAATTGCAAATATCTAAAAAGCTATTGAGTAGTGGCCCCTATAACCATATATTTTCATCAACAGGGAGACTAAATCTATCACCCTACAAAATTTGAAGCAAATCTGTGACCCCAAGACCTTGCACTCTCCTTGTGAGACAGTAAATTTGCCAAAAAGTCTTAAAGGAAAGAATGGCCATCGTTGGTGTACCGTTTCGAATATTCGTAAAAGAGTTTCTAGCAGAAATATTCTGCACATAGTGCAAGGACCAATAGGAGATACTCGAGCAGCTGATATACCACTGGTTTTTCTCTGTTTATTGAACGAATCAATTTTTCAAAACATTTTGAAACACACTAATTCTGAGATTGTCTTCAAAATTATAAAGATTTCAAATCCACTATTTCCAAGACATACATAGATGAACTACAGGCGCTTGTTGGACTTCTTATATCTCAGGCGCCCAAAAGAATAATCATTTGAGCACGAGAGAAACGTTTGATTCTAAAATTTCTGGAACTATCTACAAAGCCACAATGAGTCGTGAAAAGTTTGAATTTTTCATGCAGTGTTTACGGTTCGACGACAAAACCACACGGGAAGAAAGAAGAATACAAGACCGATTTGCACCAATTAGAGAGATATGGAATGAGCTAATTCTGAAGTGTAATAATTCGTATAAACCAGGTAGTTATATAACTATTGATGAACAACTGCTAGGATTTAGAGGACGTTGTCTTTTTCGAATGTATATTATTCCAACTAAACCATCTAAATATGGAATAAAAATTGTTATGAGTTGCGATGTGGGGACAAAATACATGATAGACGCCAGTCCATGCCTTGGAAAATATACGAAAATTAACGGAGTACAGTTAGGGGAATACTATGTAAAAGAGTTGACCAAAACTGTGCATGGAGGTAACCGCAATATTACAATGGACAACTGGTTTACTTCCGTAAGTTTAGCCGACCAGTTGCTAAATCCTCCTTACAACCTAACGCGGGGTACACACCTTCCGTTTATCTTCACAGTTTATCACGTATGACGTCATGTCTGAACAATAAACCGTGCAAACTGCGCAGTTTAGGCCGGTTTTCACGCAGATAAATTTTCTGTGCGTTTGGATCCTCTTTTACTACGATATCCGCACAATTTTATTTACTTTATCGTACAGTTTGTTCAGTTGCCGTCCTATTTTTGAAATGATTTTTTCAGCAGAGGCAGCTGTCTGGTCCACCCATCAGTACCATCATCCACTCCATCACCATCTCCCAGTTGAAGTTCAAATTCGCATTCTCATTATTCTGAAGGCCAAACGGCAATGATTGATTATTTGATTATGATTCCTATTTTCGGAATATATTATATTCAGTCACATCTATAGTCTTATTTTTCAGTACTTTCCGTATTGCCATGCATGTTTCTATTATTATCTCTCCAAGAGCCTGGGGAGATCCTCTCATTGAGAATGACAAATCTTGAAAACTTCTCCCAGCTGCTAGAAATCGAAGAGTCGCGATCAATCTCACATGTGCTGGTATTGCTTCTCTCAAGACTGTGTCCTTTTTCGTCCATCCTTAGGTAATTTTTATAATCGTTAATTTCCCCACTTTCTTGTAACTCAATCAGTAAGTGGTGATCACTGGATACGTTTCTTTGCAGATACAAAGGTTTGCACCAACGTTCACGGCGTTTTTTTCTTTTTCCTCCTTTATCTAGCAGCACTACTGCAATTATGCAACAAACTGCGGCTTTTCTTTTTCTGTCACCCATTAAACTTCAATTATTCTAAAACACACTTAGAACTAAACCTGTCGAAAGTAACACGAGAACTGAAGAAAAATTGGTCGGAACTGAGGCGAAAATTGAAAGTATACTACACATCTTCAGTTCAGACAACGGCACAGATTTTCACACAGTTATTTACGACAGATAACGGTGCAGATAAACGGAAGGTGTGTACTTCCCTTAACAATTGTTGGAACTATATGGCATAACAAACGCGAAATCCCGCCAGCAATAATTTCTCTAAGAAATCGTGAGGTAGGGAGCTCTATATTTTGTTTTGATAAAGAGAAAACGCTTGTTTCGTATAAGACCAAACGGAACAAATGCGTCATTCTATTATCTACGATGCATAAAGGTTCGTCTGGTTGTCCGGACAGTAACAAGCCTGAAATTGTCAAATTTTATAACGAAACAAAATACGGAGTAGATACTTTTGACCAGATGTGCGGCAGCATGAGTTGCTCAAGAAAAACAAGACGATGACCCTTTTGCATCTTTTATGACATGATAAACATACCTGCTATAAACTCTTAGATCATTTTTAATCATAATTTACAAAGAAATGGGAAATCGCCAATTAAGAGAAGGTAATTTATGATTGAACTTCATGAGCAACTTACAAAACCTTGGTTGGAGCAACGATTTCGATTACCAACTTTGCAACGTTCACTCCGCCTTCTCATTGGGGATATCATCAACGTTCAACCACACGAAGAAAGACAAGATCGTGCCGTGCTGAAGCGCACTACTTGTTATTTGTGTCAATCACAAAAACGTAGAATGACATCTACATATTGTAATCACTGTCGCCGAGCTTTTTGCACGGAGCATCGCGCGGTTTCTTGCGTCCTCTATGACAACGAGCAATAATTTTTCATAGTATTTTGCTATTTATAAATTAGTTTATGTTTCAATAAAAGCGTTTGTCAGTATTTCAACAATAAATATGTTTTAAGTTACTTGATTTATTATATTTGAAAATAAATTCGTGGAAAATACGAATGGTTAGTATTTGTGCCACAATAAATAGAAGTTAGTCTTCTAGGGTTAATTGAAAGCTAAAATATTCTGTTTTGTAATAAAAAAGTCAGTTTTGTTCTAATTATTACCAAAAAATTGAAAAAAAAAAATCTTAAAAGTGACTAAAATTTCTTTTAACCTAACTTTTTTAAAAAATTTTGATCAATTTTAAGAAATCATGACTTTATTCTTTTTATTAAGAAATGAAATTTATACTAATTGAAAGTTAAAATATTCTATTTTTGAAATAAAAAAAAATCATTTTTTTCCTAATTACCCAAAAAATTAAAAAAATTCATAAAGATAATTAAAAATTTTTTACCTTCATCTAACTTATATCCTTCTTTACATCTACAAATTTCCGGATGTGTACATTCCCCATTAATACAAACCCTACTACAAACCGGATCACACCGATTTACGTCTGTTGAATTCTTTGCAAATCCTTTCAAACAGCTACAAACGTTCGGTTCGCTGCAAAATCCATTTACGCATTCCTTTTCACAAACGGGATTACAAACCGTAAGAAATTCATCGGCAAATTTATACCCTTCTAAACATTCGCACACATCCGGTTTGATACATTTTCCATTAACGCACTGGCTGGTGCAAATTGGTTGACACCCATTGCTTTTCATCTCATACTTAGGATTGCAAACGCATACTTCCGGCGCTACACAAGAACCGTTCGGACACCCTGATTTACAAACGGGGTGACAAAGACTTGAATTGGTGGATGCGTAACCGGAATAACATTCACAAACGTTCGGTTGGATGCATTTTGAGTTTATGCAGCCGTCTTTACAAAACGGGATGCAATTGTATTTGTTGTCGATGTCTTTGTGGTAGCCAGGGTTGCAAGTACACGTTTCTGGAGACGAGCAGAATCCATTTTGGCAAGGTTCGGTGCAAATTGGGTCACATTTGTATTTATCAACTTGAATGAAAAAAAAAAAATAATAAAAGAAATTATTAAACAAGTATAAAAATATGAAATAAGTTAATTAACAGGGTGTAACTTAAGTGATGATTTTAACTTCAAGGGGTGATTCCTTGTTATATTTTAAGCATAAAAGTTCGTATAAATATGGGTCCGCAAATTGTTTCAGAGATATAGGGTGTCAAAATTGAGAAAATAAATCGTACTTAAATCGTAAGTGTCAACATTACTGCCAGTTAAAAATCTGTTATTTTGCAGTTAACTATGAATAATGTTGAATTGCAATTGAATATCCCAATACACCACTTCCAACAGCAAGAACTTTCATAAGGCTACATGCTAGACTGTGCGAAACTGGATCTGTAAATGCTCACGCTGAACGTATTGGTAGACCGAGAACAATAATGACACCACAACTAGAAGAAGCAATCTTACAAGAAGCGGAAGCTAATCCGTCAAGGAGCACGGCAAAATTATCTGCACAGTTTAACACCAGTCATCAAAGTATTTTGCACAGAAATTTACTTTATCCATACAACTGAATCTTCTGAATTTGAAGTTAAACCGATTTTGAAACAAATGAGATGATTTTGAAGATGACAAAATACCCAGACTGAGATTTAGAGGAAATGATGAAGGTTCTATTGAAGTTGAAAGAAAAAGAAGAACGATTAGTACTGATTTTAATATTTCTGAAACAATGAAACGAACTCAAGATTCTGATCGAGATTTATACAAAAAAAGACCTGTTTCCGTTTTGGAATTAGTTCAAAGTTTTGAAAACATAACGATTCTTCCATCGGCAGGCGCTATTCCAAAAAAGTCGAGTTTGAAGAGGAGTCAATATAGAAGTAATGATAGAAGCAGGACTCAACCGGTTACCTTCAACGAATTTGAAGCAAGTTTAAGTTTCGTCCAAAAATCAACCTCAGGACGACTACGTCAAAACTCCTTTGTCTGGAACTTCAAGATCGGTGGAGCAAACAATCCAGAGCTTATTCAATCTCAGTTCGTTCCTGGAAGATGACCGCCTGACCGACTTCCTCTCAACGTCTAGCACTAGAATGGACAGTGGCGTTGGGAAGATGTTTTCAGATTTAGCGTGCCAATCGCTTGGGGATGGCCTGGAGCTTGAAGAAGAGGTTACAACTCCATCTCCAATAAAGTTATCACCTGTAAAAAGTGATCCTGCTAAACTCCACATGAAAGCGATCGCCGAAGAAGCCAAAAATATTAAATTGAAACATTTAGGCAGTTCTGGAATTCAAAAGTGTAAGCGCAAGACCGGTCCAAGCTATATGAAACGAGGAAGTAGATATTCAACTCAACCTGTTACGTTAGATGAGGTTGAGGAAGCATCTAAATTGAGTATCAAACAAGAAAGTGACTTTGCCATAGATTCAAACGAAGCCGACCCTTCGAAACTTACGCTATCAGAGCGCATCAAGATTTTCAATGAACAATCGCTTAAAATTGAAGGAAAACTCGCTTTCAGACCCAGCCCGTTACCTTTGAAGAAGTATAGTCCGCTAGATTTTCTGTTTCTGGAGGAATACACATCGTTTCCCGAGCTTTAGAATACCAAGAAAAGACTACCCAACCCCTCTCGGAGAAAAAAAGGCATCTTGAAGTCCACTTTGGATCATCCAAGTGATCCTTTAGTTCGCCTTTAAAGAAATCAACTTTGAAAAAATCGGAATTGTTAAGATCACCTCGTTCAGATAAGAGTCCGCTTCCAGTTTTGAAGGTAGAACCGGCCGACGCAGGGATTTCTTCCAACGTGTCTAATTCGGACTCTGAAAGACTTCGAACGCTTCGGACTAGAAGTGCGCGCGTTGATTTTTGTAGTAGTACCACAAAGTACGCGTCCAAATCTTTGTATAGTGACACTCATACATCTCATGAATTTTCTGGCGGAAGAGAGATTCAAAGTATTATCGGGACCGAGGCAGTTAAGAGAAGACAACGTAACAAGTAAGTACTCTTTTTGTTTTAACTTTTGATGACTGGAGAATTTTTGGACAAAGCCGTGAAGTGGTCTCATTGCTTACAAGCTTTAGTGTACCTTTTTTGATTAATAAGAAAGCTGATTTACCATATACCACATTCAACGCGTGCAACCACTGTTGCCAAGAGATTTTCCTGCACGGTTAGATTATTGTTGGTTTCTCCAAAAAACTACGCAGAATCCCAACTTTAATAAATTCTATTTATAGATGAGGCAAGTTTTCCACATGATGCCATCAGAAACTTCCACAATAATCATTTTTGGGACTATGAAAATCCCCATGCCATTGAAGAACATGGAACAGCAGTTTTTGGTCAATAAGCTGGGTTCTTGGTGATCATCGGACCGCATTTTCCTCCTCCTACCCTGAATGGTGAGATTTACAGACAATTTCTAGATGACACATTGCCTGGTCTGATGAAGCACCACTGCCAGACAGAAATAACATGTGATTTATGCACAACGTTAATGCTCATTTCAGTCTTGCTGTTCGCCAACATCTTAGTGACACTTTTACTCAGAGAGAGGTCGGGAAAAACCACAGCCGTTACCAGCACGATCTCCAGACCTTAATCCTTTGGAGTATTTCTTTTGGGGACATCCGAAGTCATTTATGCAACGCCAGTTGAAAATGAACATGATTTAAGAAACAGAATTGTAAATTCATGTAATGTCATACGCAACATTCCAGGAATTTTGGAACGTATACGATGGTCGATGAGCAGAAGAATACATGATTGTATTGAAAGTCGCGGCTCTCATTTTGAGAAGCATTCGCGAACCCATGTTTGTTTAAACTTTTGTGCTTAAAATATAGCAAGAAATCACAACTTGAAATTAAAGTCATCACTTAAGTTACACCCTGTATAATAAAATAAAATTGAAATGGAGTGTGTTCATATTTCAAGAATTTATATCAAAATAAGTTACTTTTATTAATTAGAAATCCTGGATTACAACTACAATTATCAGGTGAAGTACAATTTCCATTTTCACATTTTTTAATACAAATAGGTAGACATTTTAAAGGATTTTCTGATATTTTATTATATCCACTACAACAATCATCAAATTCTTGAGAAACATTATACGCCTAAAAACCAATCATGTTTTATTAACCCTTTTTTAAAAAAAAAACAATCTTTTTACTTCAGTTTTATAAGAAGTTCTCCAAGCTGTTTCATGAAACCTCCACCTTAAATATTTTCTATAGTATGTTTTCAAATACGATTCTTGGAAAGGTACGCTCCGAGTTAAAGTAATCCTACCAAAAGTTTTATAACATTGATTGTCGCAAAAAAAAATTTATTGGTTACTTACAATTTTGTTTGTTTACAAATTCCATTACTTTTTACTAACACCAAACAAGCAACCAAAAAAAGGATATTTTCAAACCACATCGTCTTAAGAAGGAAAATAATTTATTAATGAACACTTTTATTTAGAATTAGTTTTATTCGTTTGGATGTTGATACTGCATCCAGTGATAAAACAGGAAATGGTTTTGATAATAGTGCGTTTAAAAATCCCTGAGTTTATAAAAGAAATAAGAAACTTTTTGATTAAATTAAATGGGAAATTCCAATTTAATTCCCATTTCATTCCTATTTATGTTAATAAAACATGACAGAAAAGTATATAAAGTTCCTCAAATTATAAATTCCTTTTTATTTCTAAATATTTTCAATTTTCCTTCATTTTAAAAATTTTTCTTTTTAAGTAAGCATCTTGCCTATACTTATATTACCTGTATTAATTCGATATCCTCCATAACAACTACAAACTTCCGGTGAAGTACACTTCCCATTCTCACAACTTCGACTGCAAACTGGATCGCACACATATTTATCATCTCGATTCCCCTGAAACCCCTTCAAACAACTACATACTTCCGGTGCAGTACATTCCCCGTTTACACAAACTTTGCTGCAAATCGGCGAACATTTATCTCCATTCCTTTTGTATCCTTTATTACAAACGCACGTTTCGGGAGCAACGCACGTTCCATGTTCGCATGATTTCGAACAAATCGGATCGCAAACGTATTTATTAGATGGATTTAATTTATATCCCGAATTACAGGTGCACATCTCAGGTGAGGTACATTTTCCATTCAAGCAATTTTGTGAACAAATCGGATCGCAAATATATTTGTTAGATATACTCTTTTTATAACCGTGCGAACAGGTACATTGTTCTGGTAATGTGCATGTTCCATGTTGACAGGGTGAAGAACAAACTGGTAAACATTGGTATTTGTTGCTTGGGTTTAGTTTATATCCAGAATGACAAGTACAAACGTCTGGAGATGAACAAAAACCATTTTGACAAGCTTGTTTACAAACTGGTTTGCATTGTAAATGGAAAGATGGAACTTTGTAATAACCGGTGCAACATGTATCGTAAACTTGAGGTGCAGTATATGTCTAAAATAGATTTAAATTTTAATCCGGTTTATATTAACTGGAATGTCAAAAAAGTCATTACTTCAACCCTATAGTTAGTTCTCCAGGCAACTCTGTGTTTTGTTCTTCGAAAGAAAAATCTCCTTTTCTTGTATGTTTCCATGTAAGATTCTTGGTAAGGAACGTTTCGTGTTAATGTTATCCTAAACATTTTCAATTTAATTCAAATTAATTAGAAATATGTTATCAAATAATTTTTAAATTAAGGAGGAATAAGTATCTACATTGTGTCAAGAAATTGTTTATTTTTTTATACACTGACGAGCAAAAAATGAACTCTTAAAGGTATTTTGTTCAGGCGTTTTAGACATTATATTGTTCTTTGGAGAGTCCTAAGTCTAGATGTTGAATACATGCATTTAGGCACAACAAATTTTATGTTTGGTGTACTGAGACTCAACTAATATCAGGTGTCAAAATAAAAAGATTTTTAAGCGTTAAGTCTTTTAAAAATGTCCCAATAATTTTAAATATCATACTAATTAGGGAATTTTTGGAGTAGTAAGCATTAAATAATTTGATTTTTAGTAGACGTTTTTGTATTAAACATCAGTTCAAGTTTTTTTTTTTTTTGATTTGTTTTTCTTTAAAATCTATTATTTATACGATTTATTTTTTATAGTTTGTTTAACAGGCGATAATGTTTCTCGATCCTGTTGTTGTGAGTAAATTGTTGGCAGGAGTCTCTTCGCTGTACAAAATGCATACCAGCGCTAGTTGAAAAGAGTTCTTACAACCACACGACCTGAATCTAAGGAAAAATGTTCGCTTAACCATAAGATGATCGGTTTTTGGTGTTTTCAAGCTTGCGAAATAGAACTGCTTCTGCAGTTTCGTAGCGAAATCAACTTCAAGAGGTTAGTGGTGTTAATGTTATCAAATAGACCGTTAGAAGAAGGCTCTATACTAATGGATTGTTATACAGAAAGATAGCTAAACGGTCAATTCGTCGACACCGAGTTTCATTATTGATATTTACTCGAAATCACTTGGGATGAAATAACAAAGACTTGGACAAAGTACTTTTTCAGATGAGTTTTTTGTCTTGTTGGGTCATATAGGACGTCAGCGAACATGGAAAAAATGAGGAAAAAGATATTCACACGTTTATATTAACCAGAGACTTCCATTTGGCGAAGGCTGGTTTATGGTTTGAGTAGATGCCACTTCAGAAGCATATGTAGAAGTCTTCATACATAATAGCTTTCTAAATCCGTTTTCTTTTAGCTAAAGTAGAATGCACCAGAATTTGATCTTGAGTGCATAGCAGATGTATATGTCACATTAGCTTAATGCAAAAAGTGCAAGTTCAACAGAACACGATGGAATCAAATATAACCATAAGTGCTAATCTGATCATCGCATAACTTATAAGTATGTTCAAGACTTGAAGTTATTTAAAATAGTTTCTAAACTACAATAATAAAATATAATAGAACACAAAACATTAACGCTCGTATGAATAATCGATCGCCAGCGACTTGTTGGAGTTGATTTCAACGACTCTTTGAATAAATCTCCTGCGAACGATTGGAACATAATTTGTGTTGCATAGTTGGCCTTCGTTTTGGCGAATCGTTGGTGAATTGTAGCGCAGTTCATGACGTAGCATAGCAAGCTCGGTCATTATAACAAATTAACACAAATGAGGAACTAAAGAAAAGAGATTGGCAAATAATACTAGAGCCTTCAAACATGTTATTTTTATTGAAAGTCTCATGTATTCATAGAGGTACCACTATTTAAATGGTTTGAATATTTTCAATACGTTCATTCAACTGCTGCCGGTCATTTTACGAATATAACAATTTTAAAGAATTCGTAATAGGGCTTTTTCAACAGTACTTTGATACTTCGAATTAAAGTAGAAGTATGAGAATTCATTAACGTAATCAACAAATTTCCACACATGTCATACAAGTTTCTTTCACTAAATTTCTATTTCAAATTTGTTTTTACTTTTTTAAGCTATTTAAAAACTGTTGTTTGAATGCCCAATCCTATATTTTGATTTTATTGACGTTTCTGTCATCGATCAATCTCCGACATATCTCTGGAGATGGTATCGATCGTCTTCAGCGCATCGGCAGAAAAATAGCATACCGCACATTAATAATTCAATGCCGATAGACTATGCATCGTAATTTTGAATTAGCGAACTTAGAATCTTCGGCATCGTCCATCACCAGCGACTTGTCGAAGTTTCTCGAAGTTTCACTAATTCAAAATTACGATGCATAGTCAATGTATTAGTCCATTTAACTGGTGGTACCTCAACGAGTACATGAGAATCTGCGTAAAATAGAACTTGGAAGAGCAACAATAATTATTTACCAAATTTAATTTTCAAAAATATCTACTGGTAATAGTCAATGATGGTTTAGATACCTTTATGAGATAAGGTGTAATACATAATTATTTTGATTAAAATAAAAATAAAATGTGGTGTACTAAATTAAACCTCTGTCACATCAATTTTGCTTCCTTCTCCGGCATTATTACCCACAGTCTCCTTTCTTTAGTTCCTCATTTCCTTTATTATGATTAACAAGTTGCTATACTACGTGAGAAATCACGTTAAAAATCACCGACAATTCGCAAAAATAAAGAGCTCTTGGAGATAGATTATGTAAAGGTATTTTAAACCAGACGAACAAAGAGCTAATGTCATAACATAAGCATTCTTTCTTGATTGCGTTTACACCAAAATATCAACCAGCAAAAATGAGAACCTAAATCTAGACTTTTTACACAATAAATGTTTACATCAACCGAACGAATGCTCATTAACTGTGAATTCTATGGTTGGTAGTTGGTAGTGTTTCGTTATGCCCGACTCTGCAGCAATAACAAAATAATGATTGCAAGTGCTGCATTTATTATTTTGTCTCAAAAACTCAAAAAGTAAAGGAAGAAAAGACATTAAGACATTCTTCTGAATGTAAACCATTTTGAATTATAAGTGCCTTTCTTGGCGGTAAGATGCAAAAAGCGAATACATTTTTTTGCTTTTTCAACATTACATTCCAATAGATTTGCAATTTTCTACCAAGTATCTTGTTTTTGAGTTGTATTTTAATATATTTATATGGAATGCCTGTCGATGGAGGCGACCGGTTCGGATGAGAAAGGAAAGAGGAGCGACGGCAGGGAAGGGACTGGAAGGAGCGAGGCAGTTAAAGATGAACCACAGAGAGTTGAACACGAGTCGCAAAAAGCAGAAGAAGAATCAAAGGGAGTTGAAGACGAACCGCAGAAGGTGAAAGACGAGTTGCAGTGAACAGAAGACGAAGCGAAGTTAGTTGAAGACGAACCACAGAGAGTTGAACACGAGTCGCAAAAAGCAGAAGACGAATCAAAGGGAGTTGAAGACGAACCTCAGAGGGTAGAAGACTAGTCGCAGAAAATAGAAAACGAAGCAAAATTAGTTGAAGACGAACCACAGAGAGTTGAACACGAGTCGCAAAAAGCAGAAGACGAATCAAAGGGAGTTGAAGACGAACCTCAGAGAATGGAAAACTAGTTGTAGAGAACAGAAGACCAAGCGAAGTTAGTTGAAGACGAACCACAGAGAGTTGAACACGAGTCGCAAAAAGAAGAAAAAGAATCAAAGGGAGTTGAAGACGAACCACAGAGAACAGAAGACGAACCGTAGAAAACAGAAGACGAGTCGTAGAGGACAGAAAACGAAGCAAAGTTAGTTAAAGACGAACCGCAGAGGGTGGAAGACGAGTCGCAAAAAGCAAAAGACGAATTAAAAGGAGTTGAAGACGAACCGCAGACGGTAGAAGATGAGTTGCAGAGAACAAAAGACGAAGCGAAGTTAGTTGAAGACGAACCACAGAGAGTTGAGCACGACTCGCAAAAAGCTGAAGACGTAGCGAAGTTTGTTGAAGACGAACCGCAGAGGGTAGAAGATGAGTCGCAGAAAACAGAAGACGAAGCGAAGTTAGTTGAAGACGAACCACAGAGAGTTGAACACGAGTCGCAAAAAGCAGAAGACGAATCAAAGGGAATTGAAGACGAACTTCAGAGGGTGGAAGACTAGTAGCAGAGAACAGAAGACGAAACGAAGTTAGTTGAAGATGAACCACAGAGAGTTGAACACGAGTCCCAAAAAGCAGAAAAAGAATCAAAAGGAGTTGAAGACGAACCTCAGAGGGTGGAAAACGAGTCGCAGAGAACAGAAGACGAAGCGAAGTTAGTTGAAGACGAACCACAGAGAGTTGAACACGAGTCGCAAAAAGCAGAAAAAGAATCAAAGGGAGTTGAAGACGAACTTCAGAGGGTGGAAGAGTAGTCGGAGAAAACAGAAAATGAAGCAAAGTTAGTTGAAGACGAACCACAGAGAGTTGAACACGAATCGCAAAAAGCAGAAAAAGAATCAAAAGGAGTTAAGACGAACCTCAGAGGGTGGAAGACCAGTCGCAGAATACAGAAGACCAAGCGAAGTTAGTTGAAGACGAACCACAGAGAGTTGAACACGAGTCACAAAAAGCAGAAGACGAATCAAAGGGAATTGAAGACGAACTTCAGAGGGTGGAAGACTAGTAGCAGAAAACAGAAAACGAAGCGAAGTTAGTTGAAGACCAACCACAGAGAGTTGAACACGAGTCGCAAAAAGCAGAAGACGAATCAAAGGGAGTTGAAGACGAGCCGCAGAGGGTAGAAGATGAATCGCAGAGAACAGAAGACGAAGCGAAGTTAGTTGAAGACGAACTGCAGAGGGTGGAAGACGAGTTGCAGAGGACAGAAGACGAATTGCGGAGGACAGAAGACGAAGCGAAATTAGTTGAAAACGAACCGCTGTGGAACGAAGGGCGAAAGACGCGTTTCAGCGTAGTGAAGCGAGTGAAGGTTAGATTTTAGTTAACAAGGCGTGTTTTTGTATATGATATTTTTATTATTAAACATCATCAAAAGAAAACCTCATTGCGATTTACTCAAATACCACATTTATATACTATTTTATCATTAATAGACATTTTTCTTGAGATCAATTTATTGTTAACCCGATAGAAATGTGTATAAGAACACAAGAACGCTTTGAAGAGACCGCTACGAAGAGTGAACACGTCTAAACACGCAAGAACGCTCTAAGTAGCCATTCGCACGCTCTAGAGTCGTTTAAATACAGCGATCGAGCAATTTTAGAATATTCCATAGTATCTTTGTGAACGTAGAACAATAAAAAGAATACTCTACGTCTACTTACACTAATAGAATTTGATAGAGTGGAGATAGAATGAGCATTTGCTCATCTAATGTAAATCGGAGTTAACAAAAATTATGTTCCGAGCGTTCGCCGATGACTTTTCCGGAAAGTCGCCGAAATGAACTTCAGCGAGTCACTCCCAATCTATGTATATGGATGTAATTTGATGCAAGCAATAGAAAATGCTATTATGCACTGGTGAGTATCAGTTCTGTCAAAAGAAAGCATTATGATGTTTCATAGATATATAACTTAGATTCTGAAAAATCGTATTTTGTCTTTTATGGTAATCTGGGTAATGATGGTAGTTTTATGCATGATAATGCTAGACCTCACACACCTAGAATTGTCAATAAGTATCTAAATGAAATATAAATTAGATGGTTTGATTGGCTAGCCCCCAGTCAAGACACGAAGCACATAAAACATATCTGGGATGAGTTGGGATGACATATCTGAAATTTTTAAGAACTATCCAAAAGCTAAGAAAATTGTTGTCTCAAAAATGGAAAAATATCAATTAAAATATGAATCTTAATTTAATTCAATGTACGCCTCATCGACTGCAAACTGTAATAAACCCAAGAGGGAGAAATGCACATTATTGATTTTCAATTTTTTCTATTTCGTTTGAATTTTTCAAATGTCCTATTTCTTTTGCTCGTCAGTGTATTTTCTTTTTCTTAAATCTTCTTTATTAATCAGAAAAAAGAGATTTTTTTTAATAAATAGCAAATAAAACTTTTTTCTTTTAACTGACTTACAACATCCGATATTCTTTACAAATTTTGAATAAAACAAATTTAAAGATTGTTAAACTAATAATTATAGATACTTCTTCAAAAGTAGGAATTAAAAATATCAAAACTGGTTGTTTTATTTTAAAACCAAACCAATTAGCAAAAATCTAGAAAAACAGCTATTTAATAATACATTTCAACTTTCTAATAATTTAAAAATACCAACCAACAAAGTAATGTAAGTATAAATATTTACTCACATTTTAGTTTCTTTACATATTCCATTTGAATAGACGATACTAAACACTCCACAAAACACAATAAAAAAATTTAACAACCACATCCTGACAATTGTTAGCGAGACACTGATAATAAAAACGTTTTCAAGTATTCGTGCAATTGATATATGAACGACAAGCGGACAGGAACAACGCAAAATGATAACGACGAAGAACCGAATAACGATTTGCTCTTCCTGTTTATTTTATATTACAAAACGACAACATTTAATAAAACTATCAGCTAAATATTTCGATATATTTATTTATAATTTGACAAGTATTTTACACAAGTTTATTTTTTACAAGTTTATTTTTCACAAGTTTATTTTTTACAAGTTTATTTTTCACAAGTTTATTTTTCACAAATTTATTTTTCACAAGTTTATTTATTTTTCACAAGCGCAATAACAATTTGTATGGTAAAGAAAATCTTCAGTTTTAAGTTGTCCCATTTCAGTTATAACAATTAGAGGTATTTGTATGTATTCCTTTTTACAAGTTGTTTGATTGTTGTATTTGTAAATTTCACCACAATTTTTTCTAAAAATCAAAAATTTATAAATATTCAAATTACATATAAAATTTTAATTAGATGTAACACTTTATAATAAACACTTTATAAGTGCTAACTTACCCACAACGAATAATTTTTAATTCCTGTCTTAAATTTTTAACATTAATAATAAATCTGGTTTTATTTTGGATATTTTGACCAACTTGGGGTACCCACATTTCTTTTGTATAATCAGGATTAATGCAATTATTTACAAAACCATTGACAGCGATTCTATTATTCATTTTTTGAAAATTTGATCGTTCTTTATCTGTTAATTTATCAACTATGCTTTCGATTTCTTTCAAAGGATAATTTCGTACATTAGAACAAAAATTTTCATAACATTCGTTATATTTAGTTAACATTTTTGGAACGAAAATATCTAAAAATGTTAATTTAAGTCGATTTGTAATTAAATTTGTAAACATTTTTTAATAAATTTTAATGAACACTTACCATTTTTTCGTGAAAATGTGGAAGGTAAAAATGATGCTAATAAAACTATTAATATTACAGTTGAAACCCAGAACATTGTTGATAGTATTTAATGTTTAGTTTTGATGCTTTAATTTACAAAATGTTAATGATTTAATTTTAAGTAAAGGGTGGTTTATATAGTTTTTTTTCAACACTGATAAGAAATAAATAAAATAAAATCGTGGTTTTTGGTTTGGTATTTGTAAATGTCATCAATTTAACATTTTAAAATATGACCTTTTTAATAATTGAAGAATTAAGTAGATAGAAAGAAAATACGTAATAGGGAAAATCCTATTTCTTTTTTCCACTCGGATCATCAATTATGAATGAAGGTGGATGATTTCATCAACCACATAGCTTCTATTTTACAAGAAATTTTCCGCGCCAATGACTTTTATGGCAAAGGTGTGCTACATTATTCTCATTTTCCATTTTTCAAATCAAATTTAGTAAAAAATAACGCAATTTGTATACTTGCAGGTTCCCAATTTGCAAAACGTAGCCGTTCAGAAGATTTTGGTGAAAGGAAAAAGTACTTAAAATAAAGCACATTTACACGATTTTAAAAAAGTGCTTTTTTGATGTTATTTTATTTCTTTTTTTTTGCCGTAGAAGGAAATTAACATGTTGTACTTTTAAAAAAAGTTTAATTTTTGTGTTAATATACTTTTAGCTTACCATTCTTGTAATATATTAAAGTAGTAAGCTAGCAGCGCCTCAAGCGCCTAGCTCTATTTTTAATAGTTTTTTTGGAAATCGCTTTCCGGACGATTCAATGGTTTTACGTCATTCCACCGACCATTATCTTCACCTCCCCGACGATTTTGGGGGGTCCGCGAGCGATTTCGTAAAAACGGCCCTCAAAATCGAACGACGTTGCGGTAGCCCTAATTGAAATTAAAATTCTCGATCGTCCGCCTATCATTTTCGTTAATTTTCGAACGCACTTTTTGTCCAAAAAGCCACCGTCTCCGCGACTCTGCTTCCGGCTAACCTTCTGAACGGCTTTATAACGCAACGTTATATGCGAATCGGGACTCTTTTTTAAACGGCCGATTTAAGCCCTAAACGAAGTCCCCATTTTCCATTATTTTCGATTTGGGCCGATAAAATAGCTGGTTGAATTTTCATAAACGTTATTTATTATTCTAACCACGCTAATGCCACATGAAATTAAAACGATCGGTTTATTAATAATTATCAAATATTTAATTTATGCAGAGCAAAAATTCGAATAAATTTCACTAAAAACTAATTAAATTCTTGAAAATATCACCAAAAATTTAAGTAAATTTGTAAAAATTTAAAGTTACTAAAATTTTTAATAATTCCACCGAAAACTTACAAAATTTGTAAAAATTCCACCAAAGCTATCAAAATTTTTAACAATTCCACCAAAAACTGACTTTTTAAAAAATATACTAAAATTAAAATTAATTTCGTCGAGAATTGATTAGATTCTTAAAAATTTCACAAAAATAAAAAAGTAACAATAAAAATTCCACAAAAGTTAGTTAAATTGAATATAATTTCACCAAAAATTATTAAATTTGGAGACAATTCTACTAAAAACAACGAATTTTTTAAAAATTCCACCAAAGCTATCAAAATTTTTTAAAATTCCACCAAAGCCATCAAAATTTTCAACAATTCCACCAAAAACTTGCTGACTTTTTAAAAAATATACTAAAATTAAGATTAATTTCGTCAAGAATTGATTAGATTCTTAAAAATTCCACAAAAATAAAAAAGTTGTAATAAAAATTCCACAAAAGTTAGTTAAATTGAATATAATTTCACCAAAAATTATTAAATTTGGAGACAATTTTACTAAAAACTTGGAGAATTTTTTAAAAATTCCACCCAAAATCAATAAAATTGGTAAAAATTCCACGAAAAACTTACTATAGTCGTAAGAATTCAAAGTTACCAACATTTTTAACAATTCCACCAAAAACGTACTAAATTTTTTCAATTTTCCACCAAAGCTACAAAAATGTTGAATAATTCCACCAAAAACTTACTGATTTTTAAAAAATACCACCAAAAACTTACCAAATTCATAAAAATTCTACTAAAATTACCAATATTTTTAACAATTCCACCAAAAATGATTAAAGTTAATAAAAATTCCACCAAAGTTATTAACTTTTTTAACAATTCCATCAAAAACATACTGAATTTTATAAAAATTCCACCAAAAATTAATAAAATTGGAAAAATTTCACATAACATAACCCATTATATAAATGCGAACTCTTAGCATCTGTCATGCACATTATTTTTATGCCGTATTTGGCAGGTTTACTAGGCATGTAGATTCAAAAACCACAGTGACCTCTAAACGGAAGTAGCATCTCACCCACAGTTACACAATCTGACAACGTGAATAGCTTCTGGCAATTAGACACAAAATTATTGAAAATATTTGAAATTGCCGCTGTTTTATCAGTTTTCTTTCGTTCTTCGCGATCCATACTATTATCAAATCTAAGACTTGGCAAAAGTATTTCAAATCTCTTCAAAGACATAGTCATTCTGAATATTGGCCGACCCAAAACACCTTTCGAAGACAGTTGGAGCATATCTTCACGAGAAGATTTTATAATTGAAGATAGCATAAAAAGCCCAATCAGAGCCTTTGTCTCAACTATTAATTGTATCTAATTGTACTTCTGTAGTTTGATGTATTAGTTGAATCAGACAACTTTTCTCTCATTATAATAATTTTTTGGTTTCTCCACGTTACAATTTCTTCTAACATCTCATCAGCCATCAACAAATTCCAAATATCAGATTTAGAAGGGCGGTTTCCAAAAGTCCTGCTATGTTAGGCCTGGTAACCCTGTGATAATGTTATGTCTTCGTGTCCTTGTATTTCTCGGACGCTTCGTTCCCTGCCACTAAAAACTGTTTTTTCCTTTGAATATATTCACATGCTTTTCTGCTTGTAAAGAATTGGCTTTGGATTGTAAATCATTAAAGGGTTCATCTATTTCCAAAAGTTCCGAATCTAAATTCGATTCTTCGCTTCCAGATCGTTCACTTTATCGAATTATAAAATCGTGATCTTCATCCGAATTATCTGTAACCTCGTCACTCTCTAGGTCGGATACATACAAATCTTGACCATCTGCAAGTAGCATGCTTTTTATTTTGTTTGCAAAATCTAGGTCCGCCAGATTTACACGGTCAATTCTGCTAGGTCCTGCTTTATCCATTTTTACTACAAAATTATAAAATATTAGAGTAAATATGCTTTTTACACACAAAATGTGAAATACCTTATTATTCATCAGCACACAATCCGTAACAAGTGGCCTCCTAAACCCATTATAAAAACACTATAATGCGAAACACCTGCCTCACTAGACCTATACGTTTACAAAACTATCGTTATTACAACGTAAACACTACAGCAGTCGCGATGATACTACAGGATTATGCTTATTATAGACTAGCCAGAAGGTATTTAAACGGAAAAGCGTATGGGACTTACAATGTTGCCGTTATTAGCAGATATTCTTTCGCTTTTGGTCTGTCAGAGCAATGTTTGGGGTTAAGGGTTAAAACGATCGGTTTATTAATAATTATCAAATATTTAATTTATGCAGAGCAAAAATTCGAATAAATTTCACTAAAAACTAATTAAATTCTTGAAAATATCACCAAAAATTTAAGTAAATTTGTAAAAATTTAAAGTTACTAAAATTTTTAATAATTCCACCAAAAACAAAATTTGTGAAAATTCCACCAAAGCTATCAAAATTTTTAACAATTCCACCAAAAACTGAATTAAAAAAAAATATACTAAAATTAAAATTAATTTCGTCAAGAATTGATTAGATTCTTAAAAATTTCACAAAAATAAAAAAGTAATAATAAAAATTCCACAAAAGTTAGTTAAATTGAATATAATTTCACCAAAAATTATTAAATTTGGAGACAATTCTACTAAAAACTTAACGAATTTTTTAAAAATTCCACCAAAGCTACCAAAATTTTTTAAAATTCCACCAAAAGCTATCAAAATTTTCAACAATTCCACCAAAAACTGAATTTCTAAAAAATATACTGAAATTAAAATTAATTTCGTCAAGAATTGATTAGATTCTTAAAAATTTCACAAAAATAAAAAAGTAACAATAAAAATTCCACAAAAGTTAGTTAAATTGAATATAATTTCACCAAAAATTATTAAATTTTGAAACAATTCTACTAAAAAATTAAGGAATTTTTTAAAAATTCCACCCAAAATCAATAAAATTGGTAAAAATTAAACGAAAAACTTACTATATTCGTAAAAATTCAAAGTTACCAACGTTTTTAACAATTCCACCAAAAACGTACTAAATTTTTTCAATTTTCCACCAAAGCTACAAAAATGTTGAATAATTCCACCAAAAACTTACTGATTTTTAAAAAATACCACCAAAACTTGCCAAATTCATAAAAATTCAACTAAAATTACCAATATTTTTAACAATTCCACCAAAAATGATTAAAGTTAATAAAAATTCCACCAAAGCCATTAGCTTTTTTAACAATTCCATCAAAAACATACTGAATTTTATAAAAATTCCACCAAAAATTAATAAAATTGGAAAAATTTCACTAAAAAATTACTAAATTCGTAAAAATTTCATAAAAAGACACTGATTTTTTTTTAAATTCCATCAAAAATGAATAGAATTCGCAAAAATTCCACCAGTGTTATCAAAATTTTTGATAATTCCACCAAAATTATACTGAATTTTTTAGAAATTCCACCAAAAATTAATACAATTTGCAAAAATTCCACCAAAAACTTACTAAATTCATAAGAGTTTTACCAAAAACACTGTTTTTTTTATTCCACCAGAAATGAATAAAATTCGCAAAAATTCCACCAATGTTATCAAAATTTTTGATAATTCCACCAAAAACATACTGAATTTTTTAAAAATTCCACCAAAAACTTACTAAATTCATCAGAATTTTACCAAGAACACTGAATTTTTTTAAAATTCCATTAGAAATGAATAAGATTCGCAAAAATTCCACCAAAGCTATTAAAATATTTAACAACTACACCCAAAACTTACTGAATTTTTTTTATTCCACCAAAAACTTACAAAAATCCTAAGAATTACACCGAAATTGTCAACATTTTTAATAATTCTATCAAAAACTTACCAAATTTTTTAAAAATTCCAACAAAAACGTACAAAATTTTTTCAATTTTCCACCAAAGCTACAAAAATGTTGAATAATTCCTCCAAAAACTTACTGATTTTTAAAAAATACCACCAAAAACTTACCAAATTCATAAAAATTCTACTAAAATTACCAATATTTTTAACAATTCCACCAAAAATGATTAAAGTTAATAAAAATTCCACAAAAGTTATCAACTTTTTTAACAATACCATCAAAAACACATTGAATTTTATTCAAATTCCACAAAAAATTAATAAAATTGGAAAAATTTCACTAAAGAATTACTAAATTCTTAAAAATTCCATAAAAAAACACTGATTTTTTTTTTAAATTCCATCAAAAATTAATAAAATTCGCAAGAATTCCACCAGTGTTATCAAAATTTTTAATAGTTCCACCAAAAATATACTGAATTTTTTAAAAATTCCACCAAAAATTAATACAATTTGCAAAAATTCCACCAAAAACTTACTAAATTCATAAGAATTTTACCAAAAACACTGATTTTTTTATTCCACCAGAAATGAATAAAATTCGCAAAAATTCCACCAATGTTATGAAAATTTTTGATAATTCCACCAAAAACATACTGAATTTTTTAAAAATTCCACCAAAAATTTACTAAATTCATAAGAATTTTACCAAAAACACTGAATTTTTCTAAAATTCCACCAGAAATGAATAAAATTCGAAAAAATTTCATCAAAGCTATTAAAATATTTAACAACTACACCCAAAACTTACTGAATTTTTTTTATTCCACCAAAAACTTAGAAAAATCCTAAAAATTACACCGAAATTGTCAACATTTTTAACAATTCTACCAAAAACTTACCAATCTTTTCAAAAATTCCAACAAAATGTCCAAATTCTTTTAAAATTCCACCAAAAATCAATCAAACTAGAAACAATTTCATTAAAAATTAACTAAAACCTTGAAAATTCCATCAAAAACTTAGTAGATTCATAAAAATTCCACCAACGTACTAATTTTTTTCAATTTTCCGCCAAAGCTGCAAAAATGTTGAATAATTCCACCAAAAACTTACTGATTTTTAAAAAATACTACCAAAGACTTATCAAATTCATAAAAATTCTACTAAAATTACCAATAGTTTTAACAATTTCACCAAAAATGATTAAAGTTAATAAAAATTCCACCAAAGTTATCAACTTTTTTAACAATTCCATCAAAAACATACTGAATTTTCTAAAAATTCCACTAAAAATTAATAAAATTGGAAAAATTTCACTAAAAACTTACTAAATTCGTAAAAATTCCATAATAAAACACTGAATTTTTTTAAAATTCCATCAAAAATGAATAAAATTCGCAAAAATTCCACCAGTGTTATCAAAATTTTTGATAATTCCACCAAAAACATACTGATTTTTTTTTAATTTCCAATAAAAATTAATACAATTTGCAAAAATTCCACCAAAAACTTACTAAATTCATAAGAATTTTACCAAAAACATTGATTTTTTTTATTCCACCAGAAATGAATAAAATTCGCAAAAATTCCACCAATGTTATCAACATTTTTGATAATTCCACCAAAAACATACTGAATTTTTGAAAAATTCCACCAAAAACTTACTAAACTCATAAGAATTTTACCAAAAACAGTGAATTTTTTTAAAATTCCACCAGAAATGAATAAAATTCGCAAAAATTCCACCAAAGCTATTAAAATATTTAACAACTACACCCAAAACTTACTGAATTTTTTTTATTCCACCAAAAACTTACAAAAATCCTAAAAATTACACCAAAATTGTCAACATTTTTAACAATTCTACCAAAAACTTACCAAATTTTTTAAAAATTCTAACAAAAACGTACAAAATTTTTTCAATTTTCCACCAAAGCTACAAAAGTGTTGAATAATTCCACCAAAAACTTACTGATTTTTAAAAAATACCACCAAAAACTTACCAAATTCATAAAAATTCTACTAAAATTACCAATATTTTTAACAATTCCACCAAAAATGATTAAAGTTAATAAAAATTCCACCAAAGTTATCAACTTTTTTAACAATTCCATTAAAAACATACTGAATTTTATAAAAATTCCACCAAAAATTAATAGAATTGGAAAAATTTCACTAAAAATTTACTAAATTCGTAAGAATTCTATAAAAAAACACTGAATTTTTAAAAGATTCCATCAAAAATGAATAAAATTCGCAAAAATTCCACCAGTGTTATCAAAATTTTTGATAATTCCACCAAAAATATACTGAATTTTTTAAGAATTCCACCAAAAATTAATACAATTTGCAAAAATTCCACCAAAAACTTACTAAATTCATAAGAATTTTACCAAAAACACTGATTTTTTTATTCCACCAGAAATGAATAAAATTCGCAAAAATTCCACCAATGTTATCAAAATTTTTGATAATTCCACCAAAAACATACTGAATTTTTTAAAAATTCCACCAAGAATTTACTAAATTCATAAGAATTTTACCAAAAACACTGAATTTTTTTAAAATTCCACCAGAAAGGAATAAAATTCGCAAAAATTCCACCAAAGCTATTAAAATATTTAACAACTACACCCAAAGCTTACTGAATTTTTTTATTCCACCAAAAACTTACAAAAATCCTAAAAATTACATCGAAATTGTCAACATTTTTAACAATTCTACCAAAAACTTACCAATTTTTTTTTAAATCCCACCAAAATGTCCAAATTCTTTTAAAATTCCACCAAAAATCAATCAAATTAGAAACAATTTCATTAAAAATTAACTAAAACCTTGAAAATTCCATCAAAAACTTAGTAAATTCATAAAAATTCCACCAAAGTTACTAAAATTTTTATAATTCTCACATTATAAAAATTAATATGATTTAAAAATAAGAATTTTTTTTTAATTCCACTAAAAATTTGCCAATTTTTTTTTTTTAATTCCACCAAAAACTTACTAAATTCGTAAAGCTACCACCAAAGTTACCAAAATGTTGATCAGTTCAACAAAAAACAATAATTTTTTTTCAGAAAAATACTAAAAATAAAACTAAATTAGTTATCTAAAAAAGCTATAATCATTTCAAAATAACACAAATAAGATGTTGAAATAATGATACTTTACAATTAAAGCATCGCGATCTGTCTGTACAATTTTTTTAAGGTGTACAAAATTTTCGAAAATTAGGTTATGTCAATAAACATTCTCATTTTTAAGAATTTTTTTAATTTTTTTGATACTAATTAGAGAAAATCCGTCTTTTTTAGATTAAAGTAGAATGTTTTAGATTTAATTTAATACAAGAATCATATTCTTATTCCTATAGATAAAGTCTGTACGATTTTTTTAAATTTTACTAAATTTTCGAAAATTAGGTTATGTCAACAAACATTTTTATTTTTAAGAATTTTTTTTAATTTTTTTGATACTAATTAGAGAAAATCCGTCTGTTTTAATTAAAACTAGACATTTTAATTTACATTAATTTCAAAAATCTTTCATTAATTTTTATAAATAAACTCTTGGGGATTTTTAAAAAAAGTCAAAATTTTAGGTTAGGTGAAAAATCTTAAAATCTTGTTGTCTTTAGAAATTTTTTTAATTTTTTTCACACTACTTAGGAAAAATCCGTCTATTTTAATTAAAACTAGACATTTTAATTTACATCTATTTCAAAAATCTTTCTTTAATTTTTATAAATAAACTCTTGGGGATTTTTTAAAAAAGGTCAAAATTTTAGGTTAGGTGAAAAATCTTAAAATCTTGTTGTCTTTAGAAATTTTTTTAATTTTTTTGATACTACTTAGGAAAAATCCGTCTATTTTAATTAAAACTAGACATTTTAATTTACATTAATTTCAAAAATCTTTCATTAATTTTTATAAATAAACTCTTGGGGATTTTTTAAAAATGGTCAAAATTTTAGGTTAGGTGAAAAATCTTAAAATCTCGTCTTTAGAAATTTTTTTAATTTTTTTGACACTATTTAGGAAAAATCCACCTATTTTAATTAAAACTAGACATTTTAATTTACATTAATTTCAAAAATCTTTCATTAATTTTTATAAATAAAGTCTTGAGGATTTTTTAAAAAAAGTCAAAATTTTAGGTTAGGTGAAAAATCTTAAAATCTTGTTGTTTTTTGAAATTTTTTTAATTTTTTTGACACTATTTAAGAAAAATCCGTTTATTTTAATTAAAACTAGACATTTTAATTTACATTATTTTCAAAAATCTTTCATTAATTTTTATAAATAAACTCTTGGGGATTTTTTAAAAAAGGTCAAAATTTCAAGTTGGTGGAAAATCTTAAAATCTTGTTGTCTTTAGAAATTTTTTTAATTTTTTTGACACTACTTAGGAAAAATCCGTCTATTTTAGTTAAAACTAGACATTTTAATTTACATTAATTTCAAAAATCTTTCATTAATTTTTATAAATAAACTGTTGGGGATTTTTTAAAAAAAGTCAAAATTTTAGGTTAGGTGAAAAATCTTAAAATCTTGTTGTCTTTAGAAATTTTTTTTAATTTTTTTGACACTACTTAGGAAACATGCGTATATTTTAATTAAAACTAGACGTTTTAATTTACATTAATTTCAAAAATCTTTCATTAATTTTTATAAATAAGCTCTTGGGGATTTTTTAAAAAAGGTCAAAATTTTAGGTTAGGTGAAAAATCTTAAAATCTTGTTGTCTTTAGAAATTTTTTTAATTTTTTTGACACCACTTAGAAAAAATCCGTCTATTTTAATTAAAACTAGACATTTTAATTTACATTAATTTCAAAAATCTTTCATTAATTTTTATAAATAAACTCTTGGAGATTTTTTAAAAAAAGTCAAAATTTTAGGTTAGGTGAAAAATCTTAAAATCTCGTCTTTAAAATTTTTTTTAATTTTTTTGACACTATTTAGGAAAAATCCACCTATTTTAATTAAAACTAGACATTTTAATTTACATTAATTTCAAAAATCTTTCATTAATTCTTATAAATAAACTCTTGGGGATTTTTTAAAAATGGTCAAAATTTTAGGTTAGGTGAAAAATCTTAAAATCTTGTTGTCTTTAGAAATTTTATTAATTTTTTTGACACTATTTAGGAAAAATCCGTCTATTTTAATTAAAACTAGACATTTTAATTTACATTAATTTCAAAAATCTTTCATTAATTTTTATAAATAAACTCTTGGGGATTTTTTTAAAAAAGGTCAAAATTTTAGGTTAGGTGAAAAATCTTAAAATCTTGTTGTCCTTAGAAATTTTTTTAATTTTTTTGACACTATTTAGGAAAAATCCGTCTATTTTAATTAAAACTAGACATTTTAATTTACATTAATTTCAAAAATCTTTCATTAATTTTTATAAATAAACTCTTGGGGATTTTTTAAAAAAGGTCAAAATTTTAGGTTAGGTGAAAAATCTTAAAATCTAATCTTTAGAAATTTTTTTAATTTTTTTGACACTATTTAGGAAAAATCCGTCTATTTTAATTAAAACTAGACATTTTAATTTACATTAATTTCAAAAATCTTTCATTAATTTTTATAAATAAACTCTTGGGGATTTTTTAAAAAAGGCTAAAATTTTAGGTTATGTGAAAAATCTTAAAATTTTGTCTTTAGAAATTTTTTTAATTTTTTTGACACTACTTAGGAAAAATCCGTCTATTTCAATTAAAACTAGACATTTTAATTTACATTAATTTCAAAAATCTTTCATTAATTCCTATAAATAAACTCTTGGGGATTTTTTAAAAATGGACAAAATTTTAGGTTAAGTGAAAAATCTTCGTTGTCTTTAGGATTTTTTTTAATAATATTTTTAATTACTTTTACAAGCACAATAACAACCGTAAGGATAACTAAACTTTTCGATAATAATCTTAGAATCCATTTCGTCCATAACAGCTAATGGCACTTCAACGTACTTTTGAATACATTTCCCTTGGTATCCATCGGGCCAATAATTTTCAAATTTACACGATGCGGTTTCACTGCATAATTTTAAATAAAATATTCAAAAATTAAAAAAAAAAATAAAAAAAAATTAAATGTTAAATACAAACCAACTTGAGAAAAAAAATAATTTACCTGCACACTTCAGTTTCAACAATTTGTTGATATTCCTTAAGATTAACAACGATTCGATTTTTCTTGTCGACGTTTTGTGCCGTTTTAGGGCTGAGGGTCTTCTTAGTTACTTCGCAAATGTTCTCGAAATCTGCTAAAAACCGTTCGCCAATTTGTGGTACTTTTAGTTTGAAGAATGCACTTAAAGATTGGTCGCCTTTTACTAGTTTTAATAATAATTGATCCGGATAATTCTCTGCATGTTCGCAAAAACCGTAAGCACAATTTGATCCGTTTACTGTTAAATATGGGGTTTTGTCGGTTTTTGCTAAAAATAACAAACATTAATTAAATCATTTATTGTTAGATTAAGACAAAAATTGTTCTATAAAAGCAGGCAAATAAATAAATAAATCTTGGGTTGTTGAAGGACTTAAGGTTTATTCACCTTATTGGTTGGTTTCTTAGATTAGCGCGATTGGAGCTTGGATTGTTGAACTTCTTTGGAAGAGGGTGGTTTAGTGAGTTTAGCTCTGATAGAAACCGCGTGATTAAAGAGGTTTATTAGAAAATTCTCTTTGGGATTGTATTTGGTGGAACTTCTATCGAAACTCTCCAGATCTACTCTTGATTCCATTAATTTTTGACATGTTTTGTGTTTAATCAACTTTTCGTGATGAATGATAAAAACCAAGACATTTGCAACTAATTCCGACAAAGCATAAGAAGTTTCCAAAAATTCTTGGAATAAAAAGCAGATTCAGAAAATTCCAAAAACAACACCAAAAATATCTAAAAATATTTTCTAATAAACCTTCTCAACCATGTGGATTCTATCAAAGCCAAAATCATCAATCCACGCTCTTCTAAAACTCAACAACAAAGAAGGCAGAATAATCTAAATTCTGACCAACCAATAGCCTTGTATTTTGCAATAAAACTAACAAATCTGAAAAGGACACCTTTCAACAGATAGCCCAAACCCAAGGATACTGGACTAACAGGATTGCTCAATCCCATAAGATATGTATACGCGGAATTTTTAATGCATTGCACCGTACGTTTCACATCACGATTTAAATATATATCTAAATATATTTTCTAATAAACCTCCTCAACCACTTGGATTCTATCAGAACCAAAATCACCAATTCACATTCTTCCAAAACTCAACAACAAAGAAGGCGGAATAATCTAAATTCTGACCAACCAATAACCCTGTATTTTGCAATAAAACTAACAAATTTGAAAATGACACCTTTCAACACATAACCCAAACCCAAGGATACTAGACTAAGAGGATTGCTCAATCCCATAAGATGTGTATACGCGGAATTTTTAATGCATCGTACGTTTCACATCACGATTTAAAAATTCCCAAGTAAATGTTTTAAATGACCACAAAAGACGCATTTATAGACAGTACATCAGTACAAAAGACCCCTCCACCAAATCAGAATACAACAGTCTAAATAAAAAGATCCATAAAGCAGTCAACAAACACCGCACACAAGAATGGCTAAAAGTGTACAAGGAAGTGAAAAAAAAATGATGATAAAGGACGTACATTTTGGCAAAAGATAAAAAAGCTCAGTAAATATAAACCAGGACATACCATACCCCAACTAATATACAAAAACGCCGAACATATGACCGCATAAATAAATATGCGATTAATGCAAATTTTATCACGAAACGTGGGAGGATAAACATCACGACATTTCTCTTCAAAAACCTCCTCATCGTCTAAGATCTTGGCTGTAATAAAATTCTCTTAAAATAGATCCTCATTCCAGAACCTCGCGCCTTAGAGATGAAGAACCTCCTCATACGCAGATGGGAGGAGGATGCAAAACATTTACCTCCACATATTTCTCACTTTCGGAACCTCCTGGAACACAGATTTGAGGAGGGGTTCCTCCTGGAACGCAGGTTCAAGGAATAATTCTAGAATCGGCAAATACATACTATAAAGAAATAATTGGGAATTTTTTTAACGCAATTAGAATAAATATATTAAAGAAAATTCATTAACCATAGTGCGTTACTGGAAAAAAATGTCATTACTGCACTGGGATCCGAACCAAGAACCTTCTGCTTTCCGGGCAGATGCTCTTACCAATTGAGCTATGCAGCTGGACAACTTGTTTATTTCTTTATATTAATATTTGTGGATTGCCCACCTTCGGGATAATTCTTGACGTTGGTAAGTAATTGTGCGCATGTACATGTGACATTACGTATCCAGAAATGTGAGAAAACTTGTCCAGCTGCATAGCTCAATTGGTAAGAGCATCTGCCCGGAAAGCAGAAGGTTCTGGGTTCGGATCCCAGTGCAATAATGACATTTTTCTCCAGTAACGCACTATGGTTAATGAATTTTCTTTAATATAAATACATACTACTCAGCAAAAAAGTAATCCCTTAGCTATGCATTTCCAAGACGCTTTTATGCCGAAATCGCATCCATCATTCGACCAACATAATCAAAGCACCATCGATGACTGATACGAACAATTTTCGGTGGCTACTCCATCAAATGAAGACTCACCAACCAACATCGACGATGAGGAATACAACGAGCAAATCGGGAAAGGCAAAAGTTTACCTCCTGGCAGAGACTTGGTTACAAAATATTTACTCAGACGGCTAAATCCTAACATCAATGAATTCATACGCCAACGGTTGAATTTCTACTTAAAAACCAATCAATTCCCCTACATATGGAAAACAGGTACAATCCAATACCAAAACCAGATCGAAAACCAAAGCGAAGTACTCTACCACACACATCTCAATCATTCTATTTAACAACATCCAAGCATCTCATCTTCTTTAGAAGATGTAGACGCATAACCACCTTATTATTAGATATAAATAAAGCTTTCGATTCCGTATGGCACAGAGAATTGATTTACAAAATGCACGACATAGGAATTAAAACCTCTTTCCTGAGGATAGAGGATCAATTTCTGACAAACAGGATATTGCAAGTAAGAGTGAACAACACCTATTGAACCCTTTCATTCCATTCCAAAGTGTCCCCTAGGCTCTCCCCTATCAACCTCGCTTTACAATATACAGGGTGTTTAAAAAACTTGTCCTGGACCTAAATTACCCAGGTCATTTTATACAAAAAAGTTTATAATAAACATGGTCTAGAAACGCTTTCTTGCCGATCTACAGCTTGTTGAAGTTTAATTAATTAAAAAAAGCAGTAAAAATTTACATATTTTGAAACAGTTCTGTTTTATTCACTGACATATTGAATGACATTTGATTAATAATTTTGTATGTTACAAATTTGTTGAATTTCCTTATCATGAATCGCTATACGAATGCCGAGATGACCGACATGCACTACATTTATAGCTGATGGCAATGCATTGGAAGCTAGGCGGTTGTATATCGAAAGATTTCCTGGTCGTATTTGTCGTGATAGAAAAACTTTCGAAAGTATTCATCGGCGTCTTTATGAAACCTTTTTTAGATGAAATTGAGGAGCAGGTAGGCCAAGAACGAGAACGATAGTGATGGAAGAGGATGTGCTAGACATGATTGAAGAAGATCAAGGTACTTCTACTCGAAAAATTGCTAACGCTTTAAATATAAGTAATGAAATTTGGCACATTCTAAAGGAAAGTTTGTTGTACCCATTCCATATACAACGCGTTCAAGCTTCCTGCTGATTTTCCTCCTCGCATTGCATTCTGGCTTTTGCAAAAAATGGTTGAAATCCCTTAATTCGTGTTGATTCTGTTCACCGATGAAGCGAATTTTTCAAGAAATGCAATACGCAATTTCCATAATAACCATGTATTTTGTGACGAAAATCCAAAATTGTTGAAGATCGTTTTCAACATCAGTTTTCTTTGAACATTCGGCTTGGAATTGTGGGTGAATTGTAGACCGGTATTTTTACTAGGAAGACTTACCGGAAAGGTGTATCGCAATTTTTTGGAAAACACTCCCTGGTTTTCTGGGGGACGTACCATTAGCAATTAGAGATGCAATGTAGCATATGTACGATGGCGCACCAATTTAGTCAAGTAGATGGTGATTTCTTAACACAAGCATATGGAAATCGGATTGGCCGAGGTTATACTTATGGCCTGCACGATCCCCTGACTCAAATCCCTTGGATTTTTTTCTGTGGGGCCATTTGAAGTCTAGTGTACGCTACTTCAAAACGTAGAAAACTTAAGAAATCGAATCATTGTTGGATGCGACTCAATTAAAACAGATCCTATACTTCATTTAATAACTAGGAGGAGTGATTTGAATTTTGCGCGCCAAAATAGTGAACTATTATTGGTCGCTCCGCAGTCAAGTTTACAGAGACGAAAAAATTGGTTTTTGTCGTTTATTGTTTTTAACGTTTGAGGTTAGGCGTTTTACCTAATTTGTCAACTGGTTTCTCGCTTTTTCGTTGTGTTCAAATGGTTGCGATCAAAAAATATTAAGTTCGAAGAAGGTATGGTACGATGTCATCTGTTGGATATAATACGTCAACACAAGGAACGTCTTTTGGATGAATTTTGAACAATGTACGTATAGATAAACGGCCATAGATATATTTAGTATGTTCCAGAATACTACGCTCAAACGCTTGGTGTTTTGTTGGTTGCATAAATGTGACTGGTTTGATGTTTAGAATTCAAATTTGCCGCTAAAAATGTTTAGTGTATTTTTTAGTTACCTTTTCCTATGTAAATGGGGTTTTGAGATTCATTCCTCCTAGTTATTAAATGAAGTATAGTGTTTTTGAGAGAGTTCACCAGTCAATAAGGAGAAGGATTCTTGCATCCGAACTCGAGGTGGTCACTTTGTTTTTGTAATTTTTGTTTGATAAAATTGTTGGTTTGATAAAATATTTGATTTTGTCCTTGAATAAAATCCTTCTTCTTTAAAAAAAAATTTCTTTTATTATAAACTTTTTTGTATAAAATAACTTGGACAATCACCCACATTAATATTACCGCATCTTTTTTAAACACCCTGTATAATATCAAAATAGACATTTTAAACTATAACTTTTCAAATTTTTTTTTCAATTTTTAGAAATAAATTCCCAGCGATTTTTTAAAATTTTAATTTTAACAGTCTTTTTAAGTCGAAATTTGAAGGTTAATACAAAACAGAGACTTAAAATTGTTAAATAAAACTTACTTATAAAACTTAAATAAAACTCACCTCTTGAAAAATCCTGTCTGGATATTCTAGGTAAATTCGCATCACTTTGATGTTGTTCAATAAAAGAAGGTAAATTCGATGACAAATATTTTTGATCATTTTGCATATTTGGAGTATTTGGAGTATTTCGAGGAAAATTATTATTATTATTATTAAGATTAAAATTGCTTCTTTGTTGTACTGGTTGTGTTAACGGCACATTTTGCCGACTAAACTCTCCTTGATTTGCATTCGGAAGATTAAAAGGAAAATTATCACTTTGTACGTAATCTCCATTCGGCGGAATCGGTTTTTTATACTCGTAATTATAAAAATGGAAAGTACCGTAGGAATAATTAGAAAAATGATCCAAATTAAGCCCTGGTTGGGTTACTCCAAAGACATACAACTAAAAAAAAATAAGATAAAATTTTCTTTATTTTTAGTTTATCGTTGTCTATCGTTGTTTACAATTATTCGGTCAAACACAACCGATATAAAATAAAATAAAATAACCTTGAGTACCAATTCGCGGTTTATTTCTCTTTATAATTATCGGTAGAGTTTTTTTTTTCTTGACAAATAATTTGCGGTTTTCTTCGCGAAGGTGCGCCAATGACAAAGTTAATAAAAAGTTAATAAAAAATAACCATACCTGCCACCGGTAGCCATTTAATAACGAAAGGAAAAAGACTAAACCGCGCATATTCGATTCTCACTTCCCACTTGACTCTACTACTGCTTTACGATCTTGAACTGTAGCCGTATAATTGTGTATTCGATACGTCATACTCTGACTGGATTTTAATGATGTCATTAGTACGAGATTCGATGCTATTTACAGTATTTTTAGTACAAATCGCTCATTACAAGAGTTCATTTACAAGAACAATTAAATTAAATAAACATATTTGTTATTTATTTAAAAAACTATTTGCATTTAACTAAAAATATTTCAAACAACTTTGTAAAAATTCAAGATTATAAAAAAAAAACTCATTTTCTTTAGAACGTTGAAAATCGACAACCTTATAAATATATAGTCAATATTCGTTTCATCGCTGCATTTGAAAGAAACATATTCCAGCAATTTCCACGTCAATTCGATTGGTTCGCAGGTACATTGAATAAATTTTCTAGAATCGCGATCGTTTTCACAGAATTTATTTTTCTTTCAAATACTTTATAACCCAATACAAAGTATATTAATGAGACAAATTGGAGAAATCTGTAAATTCATGAAAGAATTTCTAAGAAAATTTTAAATCTTTGTACACAATCTAAAGTTTAATGCTATTATATTATATTTATACTAGAATGATTTAAGTTTCATTTAGAAAAAAAATCAAATCAAAATCTTTAAAAATGAATTTTTGATGAATTTTTTTAAAAATGATTAATTTTCTAACCTAAAAAAATTTTTACCAACTTTGAAAATTTTTTTAATTTTTTTGACAACATATACAATAAAACGGTTTTTTTAGATTAAAACTAAAATGTTTTAAATTTCTTTTAGAAAAAAAATCAAATCAAAATCTTTAAAAATGAATTTTTTACGAATTTTTAAAAAAATATTGATTTTCTAACCTAAAAAATTTCTTTCCAACTTTGAAATTTTTTTAATTTTTTTTGACAACACTTGGAATAAAACGGAATTTTTTAATTAAAATTAGAATGTTTTGGGTTTCATTTAGAAAAAAAATCAAATCAAAATCTTTAAAAATGAATTTTTGATGAATTTTTTAAAAAATGATTAATTTTCTAACCTAAAAAAATTTTTACCAACTTTGAAAATTTTTTTAATTTTTTTGACAACACAGAATAAAACGGTCTTTTTTAATTAAAATTAGAATGTTTTGGGTTTCATTTAGAAAAAAAATCAAAACAAAATCTTTAAAAATGAATTTTTTATGAATTTTTTTAAAAATGGTTAACTTTCCAACCTAAAAATTTTTTTACCAACTTTGAAAATTTTTTTAATTTTTTTGACAACACTTGGAATAAAACGATCTTTTTTAATTAAAATTAGAATGTTTTGGGTTTCATTTAGAAAAAAAATCAAATCAAAATCTTTAAAAATGAATTTTTTACGAATTTTTAAAAAAATATTGATTTTCTAACCTAAAAAAATTTTTACCAACTTTGAAAATTTTTTTAATTTTTTTGACAACACTTGGAATAAAACTGTCTTTTTTAATTAAAATTAGAATGTTTTGGGTTTCATTTAGAAAAAAAATCAAATCAAAATCTTTAAAAATGAATTTTTCATGATTTTTTTAAAAAATGGTTAACTTTCCAACCTAAAAAAATTTTTACCAACTTTGAAAATTTTTTTAATTTCTTTGACAACACTTAGAATAAAACGGTCTTTTTTAATTAAAATTAGAATGTTTTGGGTTTCATTTAGAAAAAAAATCAAAACAAAATCTTTAAAAATGAATTTTTCATGATTTTTTTTTTAAATGGTTAACTTTCCAACCTAAAAAAATTTTTACCAACTTTGAAATTTTTTTAAATTTTTTTGACAACACTTGGAATAAAACGGTCTATTTTAATTAAAATTAGAATGTTTTGGGTTTCATTTAGAAAAAAAATCAAAACAAAATCTTTAAAAAAGAATTTTTCATGATTTTTTTAAAAAATGGTTAACTTTCCAACCTAAAAAATTTTTTACCAACAACTTTGAAAGGTTATGAGAATTTCTTTAAAAATGATTAATTTTCTAACCTAAAAAAATTTTCACCAACTTTGAAAATTTTTTTAATTTTTTTGACAACACTTAGAATAAAACGGTCTTTTTTAATTAAAATTAGAATGTTTTGGGTTTCATTTAGAAAAAAAATCAAAACAAAATCTTTAAAAATGAATTTTTCATGATTTTTTTAAAAAATGGTTAACTTTCCAACCTAAAAAATTTTTTACCAACTTTGAAACGTTATGAGAATTTTTTAAAAAATGATTAATTTTCTAACTTAAAAAAATTTTTACCAACTTTGAAATTTTTTTAAATTTTTTTGACAACACTTAGAATAAAACGGTCTTTTTTAATTAAAATTAGAATGTTTTGGGTTTCATTTAGAAAAAAATCAAATCAAAATCTTTAAAAATGAATTCTTGATGAATTTTTTTAAAAAATGATTAACTTTCCAACCTAAAAAATTTTTACCAACTTTGAAAATTTTTTTAATTTTTTTGACAACATATACAATAAAACGGTTTCTTTAGATTAAAATTAGAATGTTTTAAGTTTCATTTAGAAAAAAAATCAAAACAAAATCTTTAAAAATGAATTTTTGATGAATTTTTTAAAAAATCGTTAACTTTCTAACCTAAAAAAATTTTTACCAACTTTGAAATTTTTTTTAATTTTTTTGACAACACTTAGAATAAAACGGTATTTTTAAATTAAAATTAGAATTTTTTGGGTTTCATTTAGAAAAAAAATCAAATCAAAATCATTAAAAATGAATTTTTGATGAATTTTTTTAAAAATGATTAATTTTCTAACATAAAAAAATTTTTACCAACTTTGAAATTTTTTTAAATTTTTTTGACAACATATACAATAAAACAGTTTTTTTAGATTAAAACTAGAATGTTTTGGGTTTCATTTAGAAAAAAAATCAAAACAAAATCTTTAAAAATGAATTTTTCATGATTTTTTTAAAAAATGGTTAACTTTCTAACCTAAAAAAATTTTTACCAACTTTGAAAATTTTTTTAATTTTTTTGACAACACTTAGAATAAAACAGTCTTTCTTAATTAAAATTAGAATGTTTTGGGTTTCATTTAGAAAAGAAATCAAAACTAAATCTTTAAAAATGAATTTTTCATGATTTTTTTAAAAAATGGTTAACTTTCCAACCTAAAAAATTTTTTACCAACTTTGAAATTTTTTTTAATTTTTTTGACAACACTTTGAATAAAACGGTCTTTTTTTAATTAAAATTAGAATTTTATATGAACTTCTTTATAAATTAGAAAGGATTCTTGATGACTTATGAACGGATATTGATGGTTTTGGGGAATTTTTGGATTTGATTAATGATTTTAGTTAGATTTTAAATTTGATTGATGATTTTCTTGATGAATTACTTGATTAATTTGATGAATTATGAGAGATTTTTGATGATTTATGAAAGATTATAGATAGTTTCAGATATTTTTTAAATATTCTTGATTCGATTGATGATTATAGTTACATTTTAAGTTTGACTGATGATTTATAAAACATTCTTGATGAATTATGAGGGATTCCTGATGATTCATGAAAGATTGTTGGTAATTTTAATAAGATTCTTGGTTTGATTGATGATTGTAGTCTGAACTTAGGTTTGATCGATGATTTTAGTCAGATTTGAAGATTGATTGATGATTTATAGAAAATTCTTGATAAATTATGAGATATTCTTGACGATTTATGAAAAATCATCGATAATTTTAGAGATATTCTTGATTTGATTAATGATTTTAGTCAGATTTTATGTTTGATTGACGATTTTAGTCAGATTTCAGGTTTGATTGATGATTTATAGAAAATTCTTGGTGATTTATGAAAGATCATCGGTAGTTTTAGAAATATTCCTGATTTGATTGATGATTTTAGTCAGATTTTATGTTTGATTGACGATTTTAGTCAGATTTCAGATTTGATTAATGATTTTAGTCAGATTTTATGTTTGATTGACGATTTTAGTCAGATTTCAGGTTTGATTGATGATTTATAGAAAATTCTTGGTGATTTATGAAAGATCATCGGTAGTTTTAGAAATATTCTTGATTTGATTGATGATTTTAGTCAGATTTCAGATTTGATTAATGATTTTAGTCAGATTTTATGTTTGATTGACGATTTTAGTCAGATGTCAGGTTTGATTGATGATTTATAGAAAATTCTTGGTGACTTATGAAAGATCATCGGTAGTTTTAGAAATATTCTTGATTTGATTGATGATTTTAGTCAGATTTTATGTTTGATTGACGATTTTAGTCAGATTTCAGATTTGATTAATGATTTTAGTCAGATTTTATGTTTGATTGACGATTTTAGTCAGATTTCAGATAAAATCGTCAATCAAATCAAGAATATTTCTAAAACTACCGATGATCTTTCATAAATCACCAAGAATTTTCTATAAATCATCAATCAATCCTGAAATTTGACTAAAATCGTCAATCAAACATAAAATCTGACTAAAATCATTAATCAAATCTGAAATCTGACTAAAATCGTCAATCAAACATAAAATCTGACTAAAATCATCAATCAAATCAAGACTATCTCTAAAACTACCGATGATCTTTCATAAATCACCAAGAATTTTCTATAAATCATCAATCAAACCTGAAATCTGACTAAAATCGTCAATCAAGCATAAAATCTGACTAAAATCATTAATCAAATCTGAAATCTGACTAAAGTCGTCAATCAAACATAAAATCTGACTAAAATTATCAATCAAATCAAGAATATTTCTAAAACTACCGATGATCTTTCATAAATCACCAAGAATTTTCTATAAATCATCAGTCAAACCTGAAATCTGACTAAAATCGTCAATCAAACATAAAATCTGACTAAAATCATTAATCAAATCTGAAATCTGACTAAAGTCGTCAATCAAACATAAAATCTGACTAAAATCATCAATCAAATCAAGAATACTTCTAAAACTATCGATGATCTTTCATAAATCACCAAGAATTTTCTATAAATCATCAATCAAACCTGAAATCTGACTAAAATCCTCAATCAAACATAAAATCTGACTAAAATCATTAATCAAATCTGAAATCTGACTAAAATCGTCAATCAAACATAAAATCTGACTAAAATCATCAATCAGATCAAGAATATTTCTAAAACTATCAATGATCTTTCATAAATCATCAAGAACATCTCATAATTCATCAAACATTTTCTATAAATCATCAGTCAAACCTGAAATCTGACTAAAATCATCAATCAAACATAAAATCTGACTAAAATCAAAAGGACAGATTTTTTTTTAAAAAACCACCTCGCGCCCTCCCCTTGTTAGACAGCTTTATCCCCTAATTAATAGAACATCTCCTATGAGAATAGAGTGCATTCTCCTCCTCTACAAAACTCTTATTAGACCACTGGTCAACTACGCTTGCCCCTTTTGAAGTAACTCAGCAGCCGAAAATATGAAAAAGATTCAACCCTTACAGAACAAAATCCTTGGGATTTCAGTGGTCGCCCCATTTATAAGAGACATTGATCTACATGAAGACCTAAAAGTGCCAACTATTAGTGAGTTTATTAAGAACGCAAAAAGTTCTACAACATCAATACATGCATTAGTGTGGTTCAGCATAAAACTTCTGCCAAATCCACACACGCCTAAAAAAGAAGCTTCTCCAAGATTTGATTTCATCTGATACGGAAATATCCACATCGAAACCAATGCGGATTTCCGTAACTTTACCAACAATAAGTAATCTTTACGTGATGTTTTTTTTTCTGAACCAAAATAACCAAGAAAAGTGTGCTTGCGAAAAAGTGTTGTATAATGCAACTGTTGAAGACTACTAAAACCGAGATTTGAGAATGGCATCAGCTAAGAGAATTTCTATTGCGTTCTATAACCCTGGATTTAGACTACAGAAACCGAGATTTGAGAATGGCAGCAGCTAAGAGAATTTCTGTTGCGCTCTATAACCCTGGATTTGAACCGAAAGACGTTACATCAAAATTTAAAAACTTGAGAAATTCATACTGAAATTTTGAAATTAGTGAAACGGCTTCCAGTAAATAATTAAAGTCATCTTCGGACATTTGCAACATTTGCAAGTTTTTAAAATCCTCTGTGTAACAACTTCTTAGCTCCTGGTCTGGCAAACTATATCCTTCCGATTTTCCATCAAAAATCTTTCAAACCCACCATCATCTTTTCTTCCGTTTTTCTTTTGATTTTAGCAACTGATTCAAGCTTTGTGCTAAAATATCAAAACCTGAACTCACCACAGCATAAGCCTCGCTGAGCAGCTGGTTCATGGTTGGAAATAACTGGATTTGACCATTCCAAATAAAACCTAAAGGTACAAGTTTAAAAAAAATACTCACAATATCTGCATATCTCATTTCATTTCCAAATCATAGTCAATCAATCAAATCAACCGAATAAAAATCATTGTAAATGAATAGAGGTTTAAACACGGTTCCAAATTAATAAAATTACACCAACAACACTTACTTAAGTTTCGATTCAACGCTTAATATATTTTTCCTTAACAAACAGTAAACACTGATATAAACTTCATTAATTTCAAAACTTTAAACTTCAAAGTTCGTGTCCATACTACAAAATAGTTTCTATACGCTTCTAAAGTCTCGTTCCTAACGTAAACAAAAGGATTTCAAAGTCCGAAACCCCACCCTAAAGCTTCATTTGGCGATTCCAAACAAAATCCTGTTTACTTAGGACGACATTCTCGCGATCATCAGACAGATCGTCAGATGAATTTCAGCCCTGAAACCCTGAAACACCGACCTGTAACATGGTACGATGTTCAAACTCGATTGAAAGTTAGCCGGGTGTTGAAACGGGGTTATCTCGTGGAAACGAAATCCGGTTGGATTTACAGGGAGTTTATGATCTGTATGCGAAAGATTTCACGAAAGTTAAATTGTTTTATGTCTTGAGGGTGCTTTAAAAAGATCTTAATGGCGATTAAGGATGCAAACACGCTATTTTCTAACATTTGTAAGTGGGATCGTTTGCGTTGCGGTTGGTTTTAATTATATGGTTTATTTTAGAAGTAGTAGAATTTTCTCGGTTTGCGTGTCGACCTTGTTTTAGTAATCTTTTCCAGGCTTTAAAAAAGGGAAGCGTTTGAAAGGTTGATTTTAAACATGCAACAAAATCAATTCTTAGATTTACATATGTATTACACAGACAAGGAAATGTTCTTTAAAAAAACAGTTTCAAAGTTGGTAAAAATTTTTAACTTTTTTTTAACTTACGATCAATTTTAAAAATTCATCAAAAATTCATTTTTAACCATTTTGTTTTGATTTTTTTTCTAAATGAAACTTAAATCATTCTAGTTTTAATTAAAAAAGATCGCTTTATTCTAAATGTTGTCAAAAAAATTAAAAAAATTTTCAAAGTTGAATAAACAATTTTGACACTTCTAACCTAACTTTAAAAAAACGATCAACTTTAAAAATTCATCAAAAATTCATTTTTAAACATTTTGATTTGATTTTTTTTCTAAATGAAACTTAAATCATTCTAATTTTAATTAAAAAAGATCGTTTTATTCTAAATGTTGTCAAAAAAATTTTAAAAATTTTCAAAGTTGGTAAAAATTTTTAACTTTTTTAACTTACGATCAACTTTAAAAATTCATCAAAAATTTATTTTTAACCATTTTGATTTAATTTTTTTCTAAATGAAATCTAAAACATTCTAGTTTTGATCTAAAAAGACCGTTTTATTCTAAATGTTGTCAAAAAAATTTAAAAAAATTTTCAAAATTGATAAAAATTTTTAACTTTTTTAACTTACGATCAACTTTAAAAATTCATCAAAAATTCATTTTTAACCATTTTTATTTGATTCTCTTTCTAAATGAAATCTAAAACATTCTAATTTTAATTAAAAAAGACCGTTTTATTCCAAGTGTTGTCAAAAAAATTAAAAAAATTTCAAAGTTGGTAAAAATGTTTGACACTTTTTAACCTAACTTTAAAAAAACAATCAATTTTAAAAAATTCATCAAAAGTTCATTTTTAACCATTTTTATTTAATTTATTTTCTAAATGAAACTTAAAATATTCTAATTTTAACTAAAAAAGACTGTTTTATTCTAAATGTTGTCAAAAGAATTAAAAAAAATTTCAAAGTTGGAAAATTTTTTTAACACTTTTCTAACTTAAGATCAACTTTAAAAATTCATCAAAAATTCATTTTTAATGATTTTGGTTTGATTTTTTTTCTAAATGAAACTTAAATCATTCTAGTTTTAATTAAAAATCGTTTTATTCTAAATGTTGTCAAAAAAATTAAAAACATTTTCAAAGTTGGCTAAAAAATTTTGACACTTCTAACCTAACTTTAGAAAATCGACCAATTTTAAAAATTCATTAAAAATTCATTTTTTAAGATTTTGATTTGATTTTTTTTTTGTAAATGAAATCTAAAACATTCTAGTTTTGATCTAAAAAAACCGTTTTATTCTAAATGCTGTCAAAAAAATTAAAAAAATTTTCAAAGTTGGTAAAATTTTTTGACTTTTTTAACTTAAGAGAAAACTTTAAAAATTCATCAAAAATTCATTTTTAACCATTTTTATTTGATTTTTTTTCTAAATGAAACTTAAAATATTCTAATTTTAATTAAAAAAGACCGTTTTGTCCCAAGTGTTACTAAAAAAATTAAAAAAATTTTCAAAGTTGGCTAAAAAATTTTGACACTTCTAACCTAACTTTAGAAAATTGACCAATTTTAAAAATTCATTAAAAATTCATTTTTTAAGATTTTGACTTGATTTTTTTTGTAAATGAAATCTAAAACATTCTAGTTTTGATCTAAAAAAACCGTTTTATTCTAAATGTTGTCAAAAAAATTAAAAAAAATTTCAAAATTGGTAAAAAAATTTTGAACTTCTAACCTATCTTTAAAAAAACGATCAATTTTAAAAATTCATTAAAAATCCATTTTTAAAGATTTTGATTTGATTCTTTTTCTAAATGAAACTTAAAACATTCTAGTTTTAATTAAAGAAGATCGTTTTATTCTAAATGTTGTCAAAAAAATTAAAAAGATTTTCAAATTTGGTAAAAATTTTTTTAACATTTCTAACCTAACTTAAAAAACCAATCCGTTTTAAAAAATTCATTAAAAATTCATTTCTAAAGATTTTGATTTGATTATTTTTCTAAATGAAATCTAAGACATTCTAATTTTAATTAAAAAAGACCGTTTTATTCTAAATGTTGTCAAAAAAATTAAAAAAATTTTCAAAGTTGGTAAAAAAATTTTTGACATTTTTTAACTTAAGTATAACTTTAAAAATTCATTAAAAATTCATTTTTTAAGATTTTGATTTGATTTTTTTTCTAAATGAAATCTAAAACATTCTAGCTTTGATCTAAAAAAACGGTTTTATTCTAAATGTTGTCAAAAAAATTAAAAAAATTTCAAAGTTGGTAAAAAATTTTTTGACATTTCTAACCTAACTTAGAAAGCCAATCAATTTTAAAAAAATCATCAAAAATTCATTTCTAAAGATTTTGATTTGATTCCTTTTCTAAATGAAATCTAAAATATTCTAATTTTAATTAAAAAAGACCGTTTTATTCCAAGTATTGTCAAAAAAATTAAAAAAATTTTCAAAGTTGGATAAAAAATTTTGACACTTCTAACCTAACTTTAGAAAATCGACCAATTTTAAAAATTCATCAAAAATTTATTTTTAACTATTTTGATTTGATTCTTTTTCTAAATGAAACTTAAAACATTCTAATTTTGATCTAAAAAGACCGTTTTATTCCAAGTGTAGTCAAAAAGATTTCAAAAATTTTCAAAGTTGGATAAAAAATTTTGACACTTCTAACCTAACTTTAGAAAATCGACCAATTTTAAAAATTCATCAAAAATTTATTTTTAACTATTTTGATTTGATTCTTTTTCTAAATGAAACTTAAAACATTCTAATTTTGATCTAAAAAGACCGTTTTATTCCAAGTGTAGTCAAAAAGATTTCAAAAATTTTCAAAGTTGGATAAAAAATTTTGACACTTCTAACCTAACTTTAGAAAATCGACCAATTTTAAAAATACATCAAAAATCCATTTTGAAAGGTTTTGATTTGATTTTTTTTCTAAATGAAACATAAAACATTCTAGTTTTGATATAAAAAGACCGTTTTATTCCAAGTGTAGTCAAAAAAATTAAAAAATTTTCAAAGTTGGTAAAAATGTTTGACACTTTTTAACCTAACTTTAAAAAAACAATCAATTTTAAAAAATTCATCAAAAGTTCATTTTTAACCATTTTTATTTGATTTATTTTCTAAATGAAACTTAAAATATTCTAATTTTAACTAAAAAAGACTGTTTTATTCTAAATGTTGTCAAAAGAATTAAAAAAATTTTCAAAGTTGGTAAAAATTTTTTGATATTTCTAACCTAACTTAAAAGACCAATCAATTTTAAAAAATTCATTAAAAATTCATTTCTAAAGATTTTGACTTGATTCTCTTTCTAAATGAAATCTAAAACATTCTAATTTTAATTAAAAAAGACCGTTTTATTCCAAGTGTTATTAAAAAAATGTTCAAAGTTGGACAAAAAATTTTGACACTTCTAACCTAACTTTAAAGAAACAATCAATTTTTAAAAAATCATCAAAAATTCATTTTTAACCATTTTGATTTAATTTTTCTTCTAAATGAAACTTAAAACATTCTAGTTTTAACTAAAAAAGACCGTTTTATTCCAAGTGTTATCAAAAAAATTAAAAAAAATTTCATAGTTGGTGAAAATTTTTAACTTTTTTAACTTACGATCAACTTTAGAAATTTATCAAAAATTCATTTTTAACCATTTTGATTTGATTTTTTTTCTAAATGAAATTTAAAACATTCTAGTTTTGATCTAATAAGACCGTTTTATTCTAAATGTTGCCAAAAAAATTTAAAAAAATTTCAAAGTTGGTAACAAATTTTAACTTTTTTAACTTACGATCAACTTTAAAAATTCATCAAAAATTCATTTTTAAAGATTTTGATTTATTTTTTTTCTAAGTGAAACTTAAAATATTCTAATTTTAACTAAAAAAGATCGTTGTATTCTAAATGTTGTGAAAAGAAATTTAAAGAAATTTCAAAGTTGGTTAAAAAATTTTGACACTTCTTAACCCAACTTTAAAAATACGATCAATTTTTAAAAAATCATCAAAAATTCAGTTTTAAAGATTTTGATTTGATTTTTTTTAAATGATATCTAAAACATTCTAGTTTTGATCTAAAAAGACCGTTTTATTCTAAATGTTTTCAAAAAAATTAAAAAAAGTTTGACAGTTAACTAACCCTCCTTTTTAAAAAAATCGATCAACTTTAAAAAATCCTACAGAGTTTATTTTTAAAGATTAAGAAATGATTTTTGTTTTAAATTAAACCCAAAACTTTCTATTTTCGACTAAAAAGGTCAAATTTTTTAAAATTCTTATCAAAAATTAAAAAAAAAAACTTAAAATTGGTAAAGATTTTTGACAGATAATTAACCTAATTTTTTAAAAAATTCGATCAACTTTAAAAAATCTTACAGAGTTTATTTTTAAAGATTAAGAAAAGATTTTTGTTTTAAATTAAACTTAAAATATCCTATTTTCAACTAAACAGGTCAAATTTCTTGTATTTTTTACCAAAAAATTTAAAAAAAATCTTAAAATTGGTAAAAAAATTTGACAGTTAATTAACCCAACTTTTTAAAAAATTCGATCTACTTTAAAAAATCGTACAGAGTTTATTTTTAAAGATTAAAAAATGATTTTTGTTTTCTATTAAATCCTAAAAATTCTAATTTAAATTAAGAATGTCAAATTGAATAGTTTATAAGAAGGGCCCATCTGACGCAAATTCACATTTTGACATTTTTTCGAAATTTTATTTAAGCTGTTGGGTTTTTTCCTAGTGTGTAATGCACATTGACACACTAGAAAAAACCCACCAGCTGCTTTTGAACATCTATAAATTCAAGTGTCAAGAAATTACTTAACAGAAGAAGGGCCCATCTGTAGCATTTGGGTCTTTTTTCAAATAGGCTGCTGTAGGCTACTTAACTGTCAAATGCGCTTGTGTACCGAGGTTAAAATGGATAGTGAATGTGAAGACGGGAGTGTTGTTAAATTAAAACGTGAAAGAAAACTTGAGGAATGGAAAGTTATAAAAACTAAACGTTTAAAAGCCCAAAGATTGCCTTATATTAACTAAAAGGGTGAACATAAGCCTGCCAGAGTATACCTTTGGTACTAGGTGTAGTCGAAACTGCTTAAGATTACTTAGTGTAACTGAAAAGCAACGTATTATAAAAGCAAAAGCATTAGAAAACTTCAACGCGATTGGAGACCATCTTTCGCAAAATACCTATCTACAAGCACTTATAAAAGTGTCACCGGTAGACCAATTCATTTTAGTTCTATTAAATTTATTCAAATACGTCTAAATTTATGAAAAAATCATCATCACTTTAAAAATTACTGTTAATTTTTTTAAATTAAATAGAATCCAGTAAAATTCATAAAAAATTCGTTTTTATCCGTCAAAAATTTGTCATAATTTGTTAAAAGTTCGTCATAATTCGTGATATTCTCACAAAATTCATCAAATTTGTTAAAAATTGAACTTAATTTATCAAAAATTTATTATAATTTATATTAGTTTGAAGAAACTCAAAAAAAATTCGACAAAATTTATAATAATTCGTTAATAGTTTTTTAAAAATCATCTAAATTCAGTAAAATTCGTATTCTTTTCATAAAATTCGTTCAAATTCGTTAAAAACTTATCTTTATTTATCAAGAAACTCATTATAATTCTGATTAATTTTATAAAATTCATCTGAATTTAGTAACATTCGTCATGATTCGTCCTATTTTTACAATATTCGTCGAAATTCGTTAAAAATGAACTTTTATTTCTCAAAAACTTATCATCATTTAACTTATTTTCATAAAATTTGTCCAAATTCGTTAAAAATTTGCATTTATTTGTCAAAAATTAATTATGATTCGACTTATTTTCATAAAATTCGTTCAAATTCTTTAAAAAATTAACTTATTTATCAAAAAATATATGTGACTCATATTAATTTTATATAATTCACCTGAATTTTATAAACTTCGTCATGATTCGTCTTATTTTCACAATATTCGTTAAAAATTTATCTTTATTTATTAAAAATTCGTCATATTTTTATAAAATTCGTCTTAATTCGATAAAATTAATCTTTATTTATCAAAGAACTGGTCGTAAAATTTAAAAGTTTGTTAAAGATTTGTCAAAATTCGATTAAATTAGATCAAGTTAGCTAAAAATTCGTCAACATTCGTGAAAATTTGGTAAAAATTCGTGGAAATTCCTCAAAATTTGTTGAAAATTTGTCATAATTCGATCGAATTCGATTAAATTTGTTAATAATTTGTTCAAAATCGACAAAATTTGTCAAGATCCGTGCAAATTTTTTCAAAATTCGCCGAAATTCGTCAAAACTTGTAGAAAATTTGTCAAAATTCGATCGAATTCGATCAAATTTGTTAATAATTTGTTCAAAAATCAACAAAATTCGTCAAGATTAATCAAAATTTGTTAACATTTGTCAAAATTTATTAAAAATTCTTTAAAATTCGTCAAAATTTATTGAAAATTTGTCAAAATTCGATCAAATTTGTTAATAACTTATCGAGAAACGACAAAAGTCGTTGAGATTTATCAAAATTTGTTAAAAATTCGTTCAAATTCGTCAAAATTTATTAAAAATACGTTAAAATTACCCACAATTTATTGAACATTTGTCAAAATTTGATCAAATTTGTTAATAACTTGTCGAAAAATGACAAAATTCGTCAAGATTTATCAAGATTTGTTAAAAATTCGTTCAACTTCGTCAAAATTTATTGAAAATTTGTCAAAACTGATCATAAATTCGTTAAAAATTGACATTTATTGAAAAAAATCATCATAATTCGTCTTATTTTCATAAAATTCATAAAGAATTGACCTTTATTTATAAAAAAATTCATCACAGTATGAAAAAAACTAAAAAAAGACAAATTTGTTCTATTTCTTTTCAAAAAATTTTAAAAAATTTTCAAAGTAGACAAAAATTTTTAGAGGTTAGCTTTTCAAGAATTAAAATTTCAAGAAATCTGAGTTTATTTTTGAAGATAAAGAAGTGATTTTTATATCAAATTAAACCTAAAAGATTCTATTTTAAACTAAAAAAGTCAGATTTATTCTCATTTTTTTCAAAAAATTAAAAAAAAATTTCAAAGTTGACAAAAATTTTTAAAAGGTAATTTTTTTAAGAATTTAATTTTAAAAAATCTGATTTTAAGTTTATCTTTGAAGTTAAATAAATAATTTTTATATCAAATTAAACTTAAAAGATTCTATTTTAAACTAAAAAAGCCAGATTTGCTCTAATTTTTTTCAAAAAATTAAAAAAAAAATTTCAAAGTTGACAAAAATTTTTGAGAGGGTACTTTTTAAGAATTTCAATTTTAAAAAATCTGATTGTAAGTTTATTTTTGAAGATAAAGAAATAATTTTTATGTCAAATTGAACTTAAAAGATTCTATTTTAAACTAAAAGAGCCAGATTTGTTCCAATTTTTTTCAAAAAATTAAAACGAATTTTCAAAGTTGACAAAAATTTTTAAGAGGTAACCTTACTTTTTAAGAATTTCAAGAATGGGTTTTTTTTTAAGGTTAAGAAATGATTTTTGTTTTAAATTAAACTTAAAACATTCCATTTTCAACTAAAAAGGTCAAATTTCTCTTAATTATTACCAAAAAATTTAAAAATAATCTTAAATTTGGCAAAAATTTTTGACAATTAGTTAACCTAACTTAGAAAAAATTCATCAACTTTAAAAATTCATCAAAAATTCATTTTTAAAGATTTTGATTTGATTTTTTTTCTAAATGAAATTTAAAACATTCTAATTTTAATTAAGAAAGACCGTTTTATTCCAAGTGTTGTTAAAAAAATTAAAAAAATTTTCAAAGTCGTATAAAAAATTTTGACACTTCTTAACCCAACTTTAAAAATATGATCAATTTTTAAAAAATCAACAAAAATTCATTTTTAATTATTTTGATTTGACTTTTTTCTATATGATATATAAAACATTCTAGTTTTAATTTAAAAACACTGTTTTATTCTAAATGTTGTCAAAAAAATTAAAAAAAATTTTAAAGGTGGTAAAATTTTTTTTGACAGTTAACTAACCTAACTTTTAAAAAAATTCGATCAATTTTAAAAAATCATACAGAGTTTATTTTTAAAGATTAAGAAATGATTTTTGTTTAAATTAAACGTAAAACATTCTATTTTCGACTGAAAAGATCAAATTTCTTCTAATTGTTACCAAAAAATTTAAAAAAAATCTTAAAATTTGAAAATTTTTGACAGTTTACTAACCTAATTTAAAAAAATCGATTTTCTTTAAAAAATCGTACAGAGTTTATTTTTAAAGATTAAGGAATGAATTTTGTTTTAAATTAAACTTAAAACATTCTATTTTCGATTATAAGAGTCAAATTTTTCCTAATTATAACCAAAAAAATTAAAAAAAAAATTAAGTTGGGACAAATTTTTGACGTTTAACTAACCTAACTTTTTTGAAAAAATATCCCAACTTTAAAAAATCACCCAGACTTTATTTTTAAAAATTAAGGAATAAATTTTGTTTTAAATTAAACTTAAAACATTCTATTTTCGATTATAAAAGTTAAATTTTTCCTAATTATAACCAAAAAAATTAAAAAAAAAAAATTAAGTTGGGACAAATTTTTGACGTTTAACTAACCTAACTTGTTTGAAAAAATATTCCAACTTTAAAAAATCACCCAGACTTTATTTTTAAAAATTAAGGAATGAATTTTGTTTTAAATTAAACTTAAAACATTCTATTTTCGATTATAAAAGTTAAATTTTTCTTAATTATAACTGAAAAAGTTAAAAAAAAAAATTAAGTTGGGAAAAATTTTTGACGTTTAACTAACCTAACTTTTTGGAAAAAATATTCCAACTTTAAAAAATCACCCAGACTTTATTTTTTAAAATTAAGGAATGATTTTTGTTTTAAATTAAACTTAAAATATTCTATTTTCGATTATAAAAGTCAATTTTTTCCTAATTTTCACCCAAATTTTTAAAAAAATTTTTAAAATTGGTAAAAAATTTTAGTTGATAAAAATTTTTAAAGTTGGTAAAAATTTTTAGTTGATAAAAATTTTTAAAATTGGTAAAAATTTTTAATAGATAATTTAAAAAATTTTCTTTGGAACTCCTACTTTAGAATCACCTGTACATAATACTTTCTCCACATAGTCTTTTTTTCTAAACCTTCCGCTCTTTAAACTTTATTTACTATAAAAAAGTAGGTTAGTAGGTGCGCAGTATTATTTCCTACCAAACACTCTCTCAAACCAAATTTAAAGAGCCACAATAATATCCTGTTAACACTTCCAAAAGTAAACGTCGCGTCGTCTTCTCATCCTTGACTCAAAGAACCTTCAAATTTGGGAAACCAGTTTGGCGAGTCGAGTTCACTTCTCGATTAGAGGAGGACTTTAATCGACATCTAAGAACGTGGAGAACATTCTTAATGCGATCTGCTCGTGTCGGTGCGTGCGTAAATTAACGGTTCTCATTCGAATGAAATGCAGGAAAACGAAGAAACGCGCTCGCCACTTCGTCCGGCGAGATCTTGAACGGGTTTGTAGTCTATTTATAAAACCATGGTTCTCCACCGTTTCGCCAGTTTTGCATGTGACAACACTCGGTCGTGTCGTTTACCACAAGTTTTTCTTCTACTTCGAAAACATCAAGGATTTTATCAAGGTTATCAAAATTATACGAATCAATGTGGGTTATTCGGAGGAAAAAATGGATCGTTTTTACGACTTTTATTTACTTGGTTTATCTTGTAAGTATATTACTTTTCATATAGGTATACTAATTATAATCACTCAATTTCTAAACTTTTAAAAAATTAAAAACTTATAACTGTTTTATCATATTATATTATTTTTATTTTCTAATTATATCATGTTAACTACAACTTAACTTGTTAACTGACCTTGTGACGTGCGGTTTTATTACACCTCTTATCTGTATAACATTTCAACGATGAATCACGTTTGGTAATTAGTAGGTTTCCCAATGAAATTTACCTTTGGCACGATAGTTCTATTTGTATCTCAAAGCAAAATGAATTGTTGTTATTTGATAAAAGTATCTTTAATTTAAATTTAACAAACTGCTTACATTTCAAACCCTTTGACATAAATCGATAAATGTATCGGTCATTTACCATATCGATTGTCGTTTGACCATCACTTAATCGCTACTACTCATATACTACTATTCATTGAGTCGCTGAACCCGTTAATAGATTTTAAAATGCTGACTCCATGAATAACAATTAATTGCATATTCAACGATATTCCTTTACATTATTTTTTCATTACTAATATCACAACACTTAAATGCTTTAAATGCATTTAAGTTAAATTCTAAGCAAAGATGATTTTATTTTTGATATACTGTGTGCTGTTTTGATTCTCCAATCTTTTACTGGTATATTTCCTGATTGAAAACAAGCAAAAAAGTTCTAATGAACAGGGGTGTGAAAGTGATTGGTTTTCGAGGTATTGAAAGTTTTAGTTTCGTATAAGGTGAGAGATGAAGAGGAATGATGCGAACTCCAGAACTGCATTGCAGTTATAAATTTAACAAGGAAGATCTCCCGGTTAGATTCTCGCCGATTTTAATGAAAGTGGTACCGATCGATAGGTATTGGTATGTTGTACAAATGAATAAAATATTAATGCGTGCTATTTAGCGATTCGCAAGTAAATCGTAAATTAATGACCGTTGGTTTAAAGTTTTGAATCTAGCTGGTCATAAATCAAATTACAAGATAATGAAACCTAAACGAAAAAACAATCGTATTTTCTCTAATTAGTATGTAAATCAAAATAAGCGAATGTTCAACTGAAAACCTGTAACTTGTCTCATACGAAATGGTTGACTTACAATCATCAACTTATGTAAAACGTTTCACATAAATGTTTTTTTCAGCTCATTTTTGAAAAAACGTTTTGAAATTTGGCATTCTTTTATGTGCCAATTCCTATATATGTGAGAATTCATTTGTAAAGTTTTTGAAAGTTTATCATCTTTGTAGTGTGAGAATGTTTCAATTTACTCTACAAGAGTTACTTATTAAACATTCCCAACAATTTTTTTGAAAAGATATATAACAAATTTGTTATATATCAAAGTGCGCCCCGGTATATTTTTTAATATATGGAGGGCTCAGAAGCCAAACAGTCTAAGTCCTAAAAACTACAAATCGAGAAATTTAGTGCTTTATTGTAAATTAATTTAAAAAAATAAATGTCCACATTAAATTACTAAAAAAATTTTTTTATTCATTGTAAAAAGGAAAGGAACTATAAGAATGAAATAACAAGCTAAACAGAAACATAAAATGCTAAATATTTTCCTTTAATTAACTTTTTTATTTAAATTTGGGACTTGGTCTTTTTGCCTACTGAATTTCTTAGTCAATGTAATCATCATCGGTATCAGTTTCGTTTGATTGTAAATGTTTTATGCTGGAATTTTATCCAGCATAAAACATTTAATCCTTTTATAATAAGGAAGCCACATTGGGGGTATGTATTTCAACAAGTCAAACAAGTGCTTTCTTTTAATATCTTTTACCAGTCTTGGTTCTTCATACAAGTGGTTTTGATAAATATTTGCTAAGTTGAAAGGTCTTCCTTGAGACTTTGGTTTCGATAAGTTAATTTCATGAAATTTGGCTTCTTCAGCTATAGTTTCTTTAAAAAAAAACTGAACATTGTCGATTTTTTTAATACCTTAACCATTTTATTTTTAACCAATTTACTTTATGTCCATCAGATGCAATTTTTCTGTTGCAAACGGCGTCTTCCAATATTTTCGTAGACAAAAACTCGTTATGTTTCATTTCAATAACGTTGAACGGATTGGTCCTTTTCGCAGTTTTGACTATTTCTATCCAATCATTTGGACCAAAAATTAAATCTTTCATTTTGGCACTCAGTTCAATTATGCCAAAGTCAGCGTCATTCGGCAGATAACTGTGACCTGATTCTAAAAATTTATGATCTCTGTATTCCGCATTCATCACAGGATCTTGCACTAATTGATTTCACATTTATTTTTCGATTCCTACCATGAACGATCGCACTGCTTTCAGGTTCAGTTACTACACTTTCCAAGTCTGAATTAGCTGCAATAATATTGCAAGACATAATATCGATTACATTATTATAGCACAATTTTTCCTTATTATAGTTGACCTTTTTATGATATAATGAATTAACAATAAAAATGTTGAACTTACACTTAGGACTTGCACTACCTTGTTCGGAATATACAGTAGACATTGTTACTTTGGACTTAATCTATTTGACCACTGAATTTCATGTAAAAATTCTCCGTTGCCAAAGAAAATAACGATAAAGAAAACGTGTTCAAGTTTTTGCACCAACTTGTAACTCTTGACAGTGCCTATTCTATTAATGAATATCATTTATTCATGTCTAATTCAATTTTTGTAAATTTGGGACTTAGACTGTTTGGCTTCTGAAGCCCCCATATAATATATTAAATAATAATAGCCTTTTCCGACTTTATCTGCCTTCCTTAAAAATTGTAGGTGTAAGTAAAAGCCTAAATGAATAAAAACATGTTATTTCATTTGATCAATTACCATAATAATCACCTTTTATCTTAGGCCCCTTAAATCTGAGGTTGATAATCAAAAATCGTATTTTTAATAAAATGTAAGAATAAGATTTGCCTAATTTTAACAAAAAATTGGGTTTTATAGAAAATTTTCTAGTAAATTTTGAAGGCTTCTAGTTATAAAGTTGATAAATTTCATTCCCCCGAAAAATAAGAACTGGTTAACAGACATTTTCGAGTTTCCAAAAGTTATAATGCGATCAGGTCGGTCGGCCGGCAAGAAATTTTGAAGTCTGTTTTGAAAGAACAAAGATGAGAATCAAATAGCCCGGTTAGATAACTCTCGTCCATGCTATCCAAACCAAACTGTATAGCACGGAAAGACGAGTTGCATATCTAGTACTAAAAGAGATCAAGGTATAAGATGTAGAATACTGTACGTTTCTTCAAAATTCTAGAACAATTTTTGTAAAATTTCTAGCTGAGTAGAAGTTACAAATATGTTATAAATATGGGCTTTGTTCGTAGAAGCGATTTCCATCGGTTTCTCATTATTTCAACCAATCAAGCTTTAGGATTTTTTGCATTTGATCAAAATGAAGCAATTTGATTAGTTCAAAAAATTCCAAATCGTTGGAAATTGCTTCTACAAAGCTATAACGTCCATATAAGACGAACATGTCTTTTTTTAACCAATATATTACTTACTCTTTACAAGCTACGAGAAAAGATTGAAAAAAAATCATTTTCTCAATTAATTATTAAAGTAAATAGTTTTGGCCAGTTAGAACGGCTAAATACCCCTATGTGCGCTGGTTTAAAGTTTTAAAGTTGATTTTTAATTTCGATTTTTATTTTAAATTGGTGGAAATGTCGTTTACTTGTTTAAGGCTGTATCGAGTATGTTTCATTATGGGTATAAATTAAATACCCAGTATTACACTTGAATGTAAAGTAGACATACACGCTATATTATTTAATTGCTCAGTAAAAAACTAACCGCTCAGTATTAATATAAATATTCAGTACAGAAACTAAATGACCATTAAAAATGTTAAATGCAGAGTCAATATACTAAACCCTTAGTAAAAATCCTAAATGTTACAAATCTTAACTGTTCAGTAATTATACCAAATAATCAGTAAAAAATTGAAACTACTTTTAAAAAAATAATATGCTCATTTCAAAACTCAACAAAACTTGAACAAATTTAAAAAATCGTACTTAGGCTATTTCTGGAAATTCAGAAAAAAAATTTAAATAGAAATACATTAATCCATCTATTTTATGCTAAACAAATCAAATTTATGGTAGATGTTTCTAAAAAAATTTAAAAAATTCCCAGTCATCGACGATTTTTGCCCGAACCCAAAAAAATTTGAACAAATTTGAAAAATCGTACTGAGCTTATTTAAGAAAATGTTGAAAAGCTTTTTTAAATAGAAATACATTAACATATCTATTTTATGTTAAACATGTTAAATTTACTGTAGCTCTTTCCGAAAAAAATAAAAAAATTCCCAAAGTCATCAATGATTTTTGGCTAAATTCAATATAACCTGAACATTTAAAAAAAAATCGCACTAAGCTTATTTATGAAAATTTTGAAAAGATTTTTGGAATAGGAATACATTAAAGTATCTATTTTATGCTAAACAAATCAAATGTACTCTAGCCTTTTCCGAAAAGATGAAAAAAATTCCCAAAGTCATCAATGATTTTTGGCCAAATTCAATATAACCTGCAAATTTTTAAAAAAATCGCACTGAGCTTATTCATGAAAATTTTGAAAAGATTTTTGGAATAGGAATACGTTAAGGTATCTATTTTATGTTAAACAAATCAAATTTACTCTAGTTTGTTCCGAAAAAATTAAAAAAATTCCCAAAGTCATCAATGATTTTTGGCTAAATTCAATATAACCTTAAAATTTTTTAAAAATCGCACTGAGCTTATTTATGAAAATTTTGAAAAGACTTTTGGAATAGAAATATATTAAAGTATCTACTTTATGTTAAACAAATCAAATTTACTGTAGCTGTTTCCAAAAAAATAAAAAGAAAAAATCCAGAGTAATCGATAATTTTCGCCCGAATTTAGTATAACTTGAAGAATTTTGAAAAATCGCTCAGAGTTTATTTATGAAAATTTTTAAAAGATTTTTGAAATAAGAATATATTAAAGCATCTATTTTATATAAAACCAATCAAATTAACTGTAGTTGTTCCTAAAAAAAAACCAAAGTCATCGACGATTTTTACCCAAACTAAATATAAGTTGAACAAATTTAAAAAATCGTGCTGAGTTTATTTATGAAAATTTTGAAAAGATTTTTTAAATAGAAATACATTAAAGCATCTATTTTATGCTATATAAATCAAATTCGTTGTAACTGTTCTCAGAAAACATAAAAAAAATCCCAAAGTCACCGATGATTATGAATTCAATATAACTTGAACAAATTTGAAAAATCTCATTGAGCTTATTTATGAAAATTTTGAAAAGATTTTTTATACAGAAATACATTAAAGTGTCTATTTTATACAATACAAACCAAATTTATTGTAACTGTTCCCAAAAAATTTTAAAAAATTCGCAGTCATCGATGATTTTTTCCCAAATTCAACAAAATTTGAACAAATTTGAAAAATCTCATTGAGTTTATTTATGAAAATTTTGAAAAGATTTTTTGAATAGAAATAAGTTAAAGTATCTATTTTATGTTAAACAAATCAAATTAATTGTAGTTGTTCCCAAAAAAATTTAAAAAATTCCCAAAGTCATCGATAATTTTTGCCTGAAAAAAAAAACACTTTCTTCGTGTTCACTTTCTCTTTCATCACTCTCGTAATGAGATATTTCATTCATTTGTAATCTAAAATTTTGATAAACAATTTTGAGGTTAGATGAACACATTGTAATTCTTTACTGGGAGTTATTGAATTTCATACTATGCTTTATATGTTTAACATTTCAAATATTTTACTGAGCATTTTTTGTTTTTATACTTAACATGTTTAAAATTAAATACTGAGCGTTTAGTATTTTTTACTGAGCAATAAGGTATAAAAATACTGAGCATTTATTCTTGATAAGATCGTGACGTTGATATTTTATACGCAGTCAATTGAGATGAGTTTTGGTATTGGGTTACGAAAATGTACTCAATTAGGTACGAAAATTAAACAAATTATAGAATAAATAAGGAATGTCTGTTAATCACCATTATGTAAAGAGTTTTTCTAAAGACCTATCCCTCGTATGAATAAACAATCAACTTCGTTACGTATTGTTCTTTTACTTCTTGTTCATCTGGTTGATAATTTACATGTGGTTAATTGAGGTGAGTTTTGGTTTTAGGCCCTGAGGTTTTAGACCCAATTAGGTACGAAAATTGGACAAATTATAGAACAAATAAACAGTGTTTTAAACCGTCATTATCTGGTTTTTCTAAAGATCTATCACCCGTATGAATACACGATCAACTTAGTTACATAATGCTCTTTTAGTTTTTGTTCATCTAAATCATAAATTAGTTCGAAAATTAAGGCCACCTCACTTAAATGTCAGTAATTAATATGTTTTCTCGAAACCGCACCTTGTTGAGTCACTACGAACCAGCTTCCACATACCATCCCAGATAGATCATACCCCATCACGTAACTCTTTTTTTACTTTTAATTATAATATATTAAAGTAGTAAGCAAGCAGCGCCTCTTTAAAAGAGTTAGAAATAGTTTTTTTGGAAATTGCTTTCCGGACGATTCAATGGTTTTATTTTGGGGGGGTCCGTGACCGATTTCGGAAAAACGGCCCTGAAAATCGAACGACGTTGCGGTAGCCCTAATTGAAATTAAAATTCTCGATTGTCCGCCTATCATTTTCGTTAATTTTCGAACGCACTTTTTGTCAAAAAGCCACCGGCTCCGCGACTCTGCTTCCGGCTAACCTTCTGAACGGCTTTATAACGCAACGTTATATGCGAATCGGGACTCCTTTTTAAACGGCCGATTTAAGCCCTAAACGAAGTCCCTATTTTCCGTCATTTTCAATTTAGGCCGATAAAACACTTGGTTCAATTTTCATAAACGTTATTTATTATTCTAACCACGGTAATGCCACATGAAATGTCAAAACGATCGGTTTATTAATAATTATCAAATATTTAATTTATGCAGAGCAAAAATTCGAATAAATTTCACTAAAAACTAATTAAATTCTTGAAAATATCACCAAAAACTTAAGTAAATTTGCAAAAATTTAAAATTACTAAAATTTTTAATAATTCCACCAAAAACTTATAAAATTTGTAAAAATTCCACCAAAGCAATTTTTAACAATTCCACCAAAAACTGAATTTAAAAAAAAATGTACTAAAATTAAGATTAATTTCGTCAAGAATTGATTAGATTCTTAAAAATTTCACAAAAATAAAAAATTAATAATAAAAATTCCACAAAAGTTACTTAAATTGAATATAATTTCACTAAAAATTATTAAATTTGGAGACAATTCTACTAAAAACTTAGCGAATTTTTTAAAAATTCCACCCAAAATCAATAAAATTGGTAAAAATTCCACGAAAAACTTACCATATTCGTAAAATTTCCACCAAAGTTACCATCATTTTTAACAATTCCACCAAAAACGTACTAATTTTTTTCAATTTTCCACCAAAGCTACAAAAATGTTGAATAATTCCACCAAGAACTTACTGATTTTTAAAAAATACCACCAAAAACTTACCAAATTCATAAAAATTCTACTAAAATTACCAATATTTTTAACAATTCCACAAAGAATGATTAAAGTTAATAAAAATTCCACCAAAGTTATCAACTTTTTTAGCAATTCCATTAAAAACATACTAAATTTTATAAAAATTCCACCAAAAATTAATAAAATTGAAAAAATTTCACTAGAAACTTACTAAATTCCATAGAAAACTGAATTTTTTAAAAATTCCATCAAAAATGAATAAAATTCGCAAAAATTCCACCAGTGTTATCTAAATTGTTGATAATTCCACCAAAAATATACTGAATTTTTTAAAAATTCCACCAAAAATTAATACAATTTGCAAAAATTACATCAAAAACTTACTAAATTCATAAGAATTTGACCAAAAACGTTGATTTTTTTTATTCCACCAGAAATGAATAAAATTCGCAAAAATTCCACCAATGTTATCAAAATTTTTGATAATTCCACCAAAAGCATACTGAATTTTTTTAAAAGTCCACCAAAAACTTACTAAATTCATAAGAATTTTACCAAAAACACTGATTTTTCTTTTTAATTCCACCAGAGATGAATAAAATTCGCAAAAATTTCACCAAAGCTATTAAAATATTTAACAACTACACCCAAAACTTACTGAATTTTTCTTATTCTACCAAAAACTTACAAAAATTCTGAAAATTACACCGAAATTGTCAACATTTTTAACCATTCTACCAAAAACGTACCAAATTTTTTAAATAGTCCATCAAAATGTCCAAATTCTTTTAAAATTCCACCAAAAATCAATCAATTAGAAACAATTTTATTAAAAATTAACTAAAACCTTGAAAATTCCATCAAAAACTTAGTAGATTCATAAAAATTCTACCAACGTTACTAAATTTTTTAATAATTCTACCAAAAATAATGAAATTTTTTAAAATCCCACCAAAAAACTTACAAAATTGGTAAAAATTCCACGAAAAACTTACTATATTCGTAAAAACTCCACCAAAGTTACGAACATTTTAAATAATTCCACCAAAAACGTACTAAATTTTTTTTAATTTTCCACCAAAGCTACAAAAATGTTGAATAATTCCACCAAAAACTTACTGATTTTTAAAAAATACCACCAAAAACTTATCAAATTCATAAAAATTCTACTAAAATTACCAATATTCTTAACAATTACAAAAAAATGATTAAAGTTAATAAAAATTCCACCAAACTTATCAACTTTTTTAACAATTTCATCAAAAATATACTGAATTTTATAAAAATTCCACCAGAAATTAATAAAACTGGAAAAATTTCACTAAAAAATTACTAAATTCGTAAAAATTCCATAAAAAAACTCTGAATTTTTTAAAAATTCCATAAAAAATGAATAAAATTCGCAAAAATTCCACCAATGTTATCAGAATTTTTGATAATTCCACCAAAAACATACTGAATTTTTTAAAAATTCCACCAAAAATTAATACAATTTGCAAAAATTCCACCAAAAACTTACTAAATTCATAAGAATTTTACCAAAAACACTGATTTTTTTTTATTCCACCAGAAATGAATAAAATTCGCAAAAATTCCACCAGTGTTATCAAAATTTTTGATAATTCCACCAAAAACATACTGAATTTTTTTAAAATTCCACTAAAAACTTACTAAATTCATAGGAATTTTACCAAAAACACTGAATTTTTTTTAAATTGCACCAGAAATGAATAAAATTCGCAAAAATTCCACCAAAACTATTAAAATATTTAACAACTACACCCAAAACTTACTGAATTTTTTTATTTCACCAAAAACTTACAAAAATCCTAAAAATTACACCGAAATTGTCAACATTTTTAACAATTCTACCAAAAACTTATCAATTTTTTTTTAAATTCCACCAAAATGTCCAAATTCTTTTAAAATTCCACCGAAAATCAGTCAAATTAGAAACAATTTCATTAAAAATTAACTAAAACCTTGAAAATTCCATCAAAAACTTAGTAAATTCATAAAAATTCCACCAAAGTTACTAAAATTTATAATAATTCTACCAAAAATAATGATTTTTTTTTTAAATTCCACCAAAAAACTTACAAAATTTGTAAAAATTCCACCAATAATTTACCAATTTTTTTTTTAATTCCACCAAAAACTTACTAAATTCGTAAAGCTTCCACCAAAGTTACCAAAATGTTGATGAATTCAACAAAAAACAATATTTTTTTTTTAGAAAAATACTAAAAATAAAACTAAACTAGTATTAATAAAATATTAAATATTCCACTTTATTTTTTCCAATATTGTATCGTTTCTATGTTTAGAAAACAAATAATTCAGTTCACTTTATCGTTATTTAGCTTGATTTTAAATAAAAATATATTAAAAAAGAACCTGAGGCGGTCTCTGAGGAAGTGACCTACCACTGACGTAAAGCAATGTAAACTTAAATTGCAAAATTTAGGAATTATTTACTCGCAAATCGTTGAATAGTGCGCCTTAATAATTTATACATTCGTACTATGTAATGATATCTATCCATTGGTACTCCTTTGATTAAAATCGGTGAAGACCTAGTTCTGAGGTCCACTTGAAAGTCAAAAGAACCGATATCTTAATTTATTATAATCTGCTAATTGACATGGTCTGGCATTCAATCTTCGATCAATAACTCGAATTAAAAATTTATTTTATCCAAATAATACACGTAGCTTATTGTTAGTCCATTACGAACACGTTACATTATTCATCATAAACGCTTTTCCAAATTCTCTATAACCTTTTTTGTTATTTGATTATAATCTTTTAATTAGTTTAAAACTTATAATCAAATGAGAATGATATAATCATGTTAGAGTATCTTCATGTTAGTTTGATATGTGCTTACAATCCTGAAGTTTGGTCCCTTCCTTCCGATTCATTTCAGTATATTATATTGACTTATAATTAACATTGATACAGTCAATTCTTAAAACCAATTTTAAATTATTCGCCGTTTATGATGGTATCGACAAATATTAATTACTATTACTTCTAACTAATCAATTTGGTTAAATCTATCATTTTATTATTAGATAGAAATTCAATTAAACACATCTATCTAATAACAGCAATTTATTGAAACTCTCTCACAACCAGCAAACAATTCATTTTAATTAAATCACAGAACGAATATTAATAATAAGTCAGTCTATGAAACTAAACATGAATACATCGAAAACAAATTAATTTCCAGCCCAGTAAAGTTTTTTGCCTATTTTCCATCAGGCAATATTCCAATAAAAGATCCGGTAATAAGAATGAGATATCCTGCATTTTCAATATGCATTTTATCTCTATATTTGAAAGAAACTCACCTTTCAAATCTTTTCCATACGAATTTAAATAATTCCTGGGTATATTGAATAAATTTATTAGAATCGTGATGTCTCTTTATACAAATTTTATTTATACATTTCCTTGTTAAACATCTATACGCATATAAATGTTTTCTTAGAAGGATATTTTTAAACCTTGATTAAAACTTGATTTGAAACCATTATTGTTAATAATCAAATAGTAAATACATTAAAAATAAAACGAAATTCTTTATAAATTTACATTTGAAGGGTACAGAAACTGTAATAAATGGCCAATAGGTAGAGGGAAATGGGAAACAATTTTTCTCTACCCCTTTTCCATAAACCTTAACCCTCATTCCGCGGGGAGCGATTGTTGTTGATGGCACCATCCTCGAGTTACAATGAACAATTATAAATCTACACTATTTCACCCTGTTTCTTTTTTTTTTATTTGTCAAATCGAGTAAAACTTATCAAAAAGATAGACGCAGTTTTTGACTACTGGTTGTACTCTAGAGCCAATCGTAAAATTTACCAAAAATTTTTTTAAACTTTTAAAAATTTTGACCAAATTTAAAAAATCGACTTTATTTTTTAAAATTAAAAAATGAAATTTGTATTAATTAAAAACTAAAATATTCTATTTTGTAATAAAAAAGTCAATCTTATTCTAATTATTACCCAAAAAATTAAAAAAATTCCCAAAGTTAAAATTTCTAACTTGTTAACTGTCAAAGTTGATATTTTTTAAAAAAATCGTACAGATCTTATTTATGAAAATAAAGAAAAGATTTTTTAGAAAATAATAGATTAAAATCCGTGATTTCAGAAAAACGACCCTGAAAATCGAACGACGCACAGTGGGGCAAAACCGGCTTAAACGTGGCAAAAAATCAAAAAATTAAATGTAGAATACAAAGTTTTTTTTATCTGACTTAGGCTAACCACTATCCATTGCACCATTTATGACAATAACCCTTCCTCTTTGATATACATATTTTCTTATAAAAATTATTTAATTGTTGCAACTTTTTGAAGTACATATTCCGAGCATATCCAATAAATTTAATTTGGATTAATTATGCTCTGTATACAAGTCGTACTTTTGTAAAGCAATTGATCGTTGAGTTAATACAGGGTATATACTTTAGTGTAGAACCATTATATTGGGATATCTAGTAATAGTTTAGTAATTAGCATGAAGTTTAGATCGATATTTCTTTCAAGCAAACGGTTACATAAACAATGGGGTTAATAGTTACGTTCCAAGCACGATCAAGCTTCAATTCTTGCTTTTATCGATTTGACAGAATGTACTATTTTAAAATTAATTGAAATTTTTTGTTACTTTTTTGCACTTTAACAGTGAAAGCATTTTTAACTCAAGGACACTTTTCATTCTTTTGTGTTTTATGTAATTCACAAATATTCTTGTTTACTAACATGTTGACACGTATTTATTAAATAGACTACAGGTATTAATAATTTTTGTTTCATTTAGGGCCATTACCACTAAGGCCCGGTCTTACGAAACACAGAATAAATTAATCCTCGAATAATTGCTATAGTTACGCCTTTTTTAAGTAATGTGAGTGGCTGAAATAGAAGTTATTCTGGCAATTATTCCGAAAATAACTTATTCTGCCTTTTATAACACCGGGCCTAAGTCCTAGATAACTTATCTCTTGTACAATTACCCTAGTTACTTCTATTTCAAGAAATCTTATTGGCTACTTGTCCAGTAACCACAGTAATTATACCAGAAATAAGTTGTCTGGGACTTGGTAGTACTGGTCCTTAGTGCTACCGGTAGTTGTAAAGAGAAAATATTCAATGTAGAAATCGATTTAAACAGTGCCCGATTTAATGCCAACTTTGAAGCTCTCTTGCCCCATTGTGCGACGTTGCGGTAGCCCTAATTGAAATTAAAATTTTCGATCGTCCGTCTGTTATTTTCGTTAATTTTCGAACGCACTTTTTGTCCAAAAAGCCACCGGCTCCGCAACTCTGCTTCTGGCTACCCTTCTAAACGGCTTTATAACGCAACGTTATATGCGAATCGGAGCTCCTTTTTAAACGGCCGATTTAAGCCCTAAACGAAGTCCCCGTTTTCCGTCATTTTCGATTTAGGCCGACAAAACACTTGATTCAATTTTCATAAACATTATTTATTATTCTAACCACGTTAATGTCACATGAAATGTCAAAACGATCTGTTTATTAATAATTATCAAATATTTAATTTATTCAAAGCAAAAATTCGAATAAATTTCACTAAAAATTAATTAAATTCTTGAAAATATCACCAAAAATTTAAGTAAATTTGTAAAAATTTAAAGTTACTAAAATTTTTAATAATTCCGCCAAAAACTCATAAAATTTGTAAAAATTCCACCAAAGCTATCAAAATTTTTAAGGATTCCACCAAAAACTAAATTTTTAAAAATACATACTAAAATTAAGATTAATTTCGTCAAGAATTGATTAGATTCTTAAAAATTTCACAAAAATAAAAGAGTAATAATAAAAATTCCACAAAAGTTAGTTAAATTGAGTATAATTTCACCAAAAATTATTAAATTTGGAGACAATTCTACTAAAAACTTAGTGAATTTTTTAAAAATTCCACCCAAAATTAATAAAAATTGGTCAAAAATTGAAAAACTTACTATCTTCGTAAAAATTCCACCAAAGTTACCAACATTTTTAACAATTCCACCAAAAACGTACTAATTTTTTTCAATTTTCCACCAAAGCTACAAAAATGTTGAATAATTCCACCAAAAACTTACTGATTTTTAAAAAATACCACCAAAAACTTATCAAATTCATAAAAATTCTACTAAAATTACCAATATTTTTAACAATTCTACAAAAAATGATTAAAGTTAATAAAAATTCCACCAAAGTTATTAACTGCTTTAACAATTCCATCAAAAACATACTGGATTTTATAAAAATTCCACCAAAAATTAATAAATGTGGAAAAATTTCACTAAAAACTTACTAAATTCGTAAAAATTCCATAAAAAAACCACTGATTTTTTAAAAAATTCCATCACAAATGAATAAAATTTGCAAAAATTCCACCAGTGTTATCTAAATTTTTGATAATTCCACCAAAAATATACTGAATCTTTAAAAAATTCCACCAAAAACTTAATAAATTCATAAGAATTTTACCAAAAACACTGAATTTTTTTAAAATTCCTCCCAAAATCAATAAAATTTGTAAAAATTCCACAAAAAACTTACTATGTTCGTAAAAATTCCACCAAAGTTACCAACATTTTTAACAATTCCACCAAAAACGTACTAAGTTTTTTCAATTTTTCACCAAAGCTACAAAAATGTTGAATAATTCCACCAAAAACTTACTGATTTTTAAAAAATACCACCAAAAACTTACCAAATTCATAAAAATTCTACTAAAATTACCAATATTTTTAACAATTCCACCAAAAATGATTAAAGTTAATAAAAATTCCACCTCAGTTATTAACTTTTTTAACAATTCCATAAAAAACATACTGAATTTTATAAAAATTCGACCAAAAATTAATAAAATTGGAAAAATTTCACTAAAAAATTACTAAATTCGAAAAAATTCCATAAAAAAACACTGAATTGTTTAAAAATTCCACCGGAAATGAATAAAATTCGCAAAAGTTCCACCAATGTTGTCAAAATTTTTGATAATTCCACCAAAAACACACTGAATTTTTAAAAAAATCCACCAAAAACTTACTAAATTCATAAGAATTTTACCAAAAACTTATAAAATTTGTAAAAATTCCACCAAAGCTATCAAAATTTTTAATAATTCCACCAAAAACGATGAATTTTTAAAAAATATACTAAAATTAAGATTAATTTCATCAAGAATTGATTAGATTCTTAAAAATTTCACAAAAATAAAAACGTAGTAATAAAAATTCCACAAAAGTTAGTTAAATTGAATATAATTTCATCAAAAATTATTAAATTTTAGACAATCCTACTAAAAATTTAGTGAATTTTTTAAAAATTCTACCCAAAATCAATAAAGTTGGTAAAAATTAAAAAACTTACTATCTTCGTAAAAATTCCACCAAAGTTACCAACATTTTTAACAATTCCACCAAAAACGTACTAAATCTTTTCAATTTTCCACCAAAGCTACAAAAATGTTGAATAATTCCACCAAAAACTTAATGATTTTTAAAAAATACCACCAAAAACTTACCAAATTCATAAAAATTCCACTAAAATTACCAATATTTTTAAAATTCCACAAAAAATGATTAAAGTTAATAAAAATTCCACCAAAGTTATCAACTTTTTTAACAATTCCATTAAAAACATACTGAATTTTATAAAGATTCCACCAAAGATTAATAAATTTGGATAAATTTCACTAAAAACTTACTAAATTCGTAAAAATTCCATAAAAAACTGAATTTTTTAAAAATTCCATCAAAAATGAATAAAATTCGCAAAAATTCCACCAATGTTATCAAAATTTTTGATAATTCCACCAAAAACATACTGATTTCTTTAAAAATTCCAACAAAAATGAATACAATTTGAAAAAAATCCACCTAAAACTTACTAAATTCATAAGAATTTTACCAAAAACACTGATTTTTTTTTATTCCACCCGAAATGAATAAAATTCGCAAAAATTCCACCAATGTTATCAAAATTTTTGATAATTCTACCAAAGACATACTGAATTTTTTAAAAAGTCCATCAAAAACTTACTAAATTCATAAGAATTTTACCAAAAACACTGAATTTTTTTAAATTCCACCAGAAATGAATGAAAGTCGTAAAAATTCCACCAAAGCTATTAAGATATTTAGCAACTACACCCAAAACTTACTGAATTTTTTTTATTCCACCAAAAACTTAGAAAAATCCTAAAAATTACACCGAAATTGTCAACATTTTTAACAATTCTACCAAAAACTTACAAATTTTTTTAAAAATTCCACCAAAATGCCCAAATTCTTTTAAAATTCCACCAAAAATCAATCAAATTAGAAACAATTTCATTAAAAATTAACTAGAACGTTGAAAATTCCATCAAAAACTTAGTAAATTCATAAAAATTACACCAAAGCTATCAAAATTTTTAACAATTCCACCAAGAACTTGCTGAATTTTAAAAGAATATACTAAAATTAAGATTAATTTCGTCAAGAATTGATTAGATTCTTAAAAATTTCACAAAAATAAAAGTAAAAAATTATATAAAATACAAAAATATTTTTATACAAAAATAAAAAATTATATATTAATATATTTGTGTATTACCCACTTTCGGGAATAATTCTTGACGTTGGTAAGTAATTGTGCGCATGTACATGTGACATTACGTATCCAGAAATGTGAGAAAACTTGTCCAGCTGCATAGCTCAATTGGTAAGAGCATCTACCCGGAAAGCAGAAGGTTCTGGGTTCGGATCCCAGTGCAGTAATGACATTTTTTCTCGGATAACGTATTAATGGTAATGACCTTTCATTAATTATTTGAAAAATAAAAGAGTAATAATAAAAATTCCACAAAAGTTAGTTAAATTGAGTATAATTTCACCAAAAATTATTAAATTTGGAGACAATTCTACTAAAAACTTAGTGAATTTTTCAAATATTCCACACAAAATCAATAAAATTGGTAAAAATTAAAAAAACTTACTATATTTGTAAAAATTCCACCAAAGTTACCAACATTTTTAACAATTCCACCAAAAACGTACTAATTTTTTTCAATTTTCCACCAAAGCTACAAAAATGTTGAATAATTCCACCAAAAACTTACTGATTTTTAAAAAATACCACCAAAAACTTATCAAATTCATAAAAATTCTACTAAAATTACCTATATTTTTAACAATTCCACCAAAAATGATTAAAGTTAATAAAGATTCCACCAAAGTTATCAACTTTTTTAACAATTCCATCAAAAACATATTGAATTTTATAAAAATTCCAACAAAAATTAATAAAATTGGAAAAATCCACTAAAAAATTACTAAATTCGTAAAAATTCCATAAAAAAACACTGAATTTTTTGATAATTCCACCAAAAATTAATACAATTGGCAAAAATTCCACCAAAAATTATTTCCACCAGAAATGAATAAAAATCGCCAGAATTCCAACAAAGCTATTAAAATATTTAACAACTACACCCAAAACTTACTGCTTTTTTTTATTCCACCAAAAACATACCAAAATCCTAAAAATTACACCGAAATTGTCAACATTTTTAATAATTCCACCAAAAACTTGCTGAATTTAAAAAAAATATACTAAAATTAAGATTAATTTCGTCAAGAATTGATTAGATTCTTAAAAATTTCACAAAAATAAAAAAGTAATAATAAAAATTCCACAAAAGTTAGTTAAATTGAATATAATATCACCAAAAACTATTAAATTTGGAGACAATTCTACTAAAAACTTAGTGAATTTTTTAAAAATTCCACCCAAAATCAATTAAATTGGTGAGAATTCCACGAAAAACTTACTATATTCGTAAAAATTCCACCAAAGTTACCAACATTTTTAACAATTCCACCAAAAACGTACTAAATTTTTTCAATTTTCCACCAAAGCTACAAAAACGTTGAATAATTCCACCAAAAACTTACTGATTTTTAAAAAATACCACAAAAAACTTACCAAATTCATAAAAATTCTACTAAAATTACCAACATTTTTAACAATTCCACCAAAAATGATTAATGTTAATAAAAATTCCACCAAAGTTATCAACTTTTTAAACAATTCCATCAAAAACACACTAAATTTTATAAAACTTCCACCAAAAATTAATTAAATTGGAAACATTTTACTAAAAAATTACTAAATTCGTAAGAAATCCATAAAAAAACACTGAATTTTTTAAAAATTACATCAAAAATAAATAAAATTCGCAAAAATTCCACCAGTGTTATCAATATTTTTGATAATTCCACCAGAAATATACTGATTTTTTTTTATTCCACCAGAAATGAATAGAATTCGCAAAAATTCCACCAATGTTATCAAAATTTTTGATAATTCCACCAAAAACATAGAATTTGTTTTAAATTCCACCAGAAATGAATAAAATTCGGAAGAATTTCACCAAAGCTATTAAAATATTTAACAACTACACCCAAAACTTACTGAATTTCTTTTATTCCATCAAAAACTTTAAAAAATCCTAAAAATTACACCGAAATTGTCAACATTTTTAACCATTCTACCAAAAATTTACCAAATTTTTTAAATATTCCACCAAAATGTCCAAATTCTTTTAAAATTCCACCAAAAATCAATCAAATTAGAAATAATTTCATTAAACGTTAACTAAAACCTTGAAAATTCCATCAAAAACTTAGTGAATTCATAAAAATTCCACCAAAGTTACTAAATTTTTTAATAATTCTACCAAAAATAATGAATTTTTTTAAAATTCCACCAAAATATACTGAATTTTTTAAAAATTAGACCAAAAATTAATACAATTTGCAAAAATTTCACAAAAAACTTACTAAATTCATAAGAATTTTACCAAGAACACTGACTTTTATTTATTCCACCAGAAATGAATAAAATTCGCAAAAATTCCACCAAAGTTACTAAAATTTTTAATAATTCTACCAAAAATAATGAATTTTTTTAAAAATTCCACCAAAAAACATACAAATATGTAAAAAGTCCACCAAAAATGTACCAATTTTTTTTTAAATCCCACCAAGAAACTTACAAAATTTATAAAAATTCCACCAAAACTTTACAAATTTTTTTTTAATTCCACCAAAAACTTACTAAATTCGATAAGCTTTCACCAAAGTTACCAAAATGTTGATCAATTCAACCAAAAACAATAAATTTTTTTAGAAAAATACTAAAAATAAAACTAAACTAGGATTTATGCATTCTAGTGATAGTTTAAAATCTATAATTTTCGATAAAATAATCACTTTGGTTCTAATTTCCATCAAAAAAATTAAAAAAATTCCCAAAGTTAAAATTTCTAACCTTATCTGTCAAATTTGATATTTTTTTAAAAAATCGTACAGATCTTATTTATGAAAATAAAGAAAAGATTTTTTAGAAAATGATAGATTAAAATCTATAATTTTCGATAAAATAATCACTTTGGTTCTGACTTCCACCAAAAAAATTAAAAAAATTCCCAAAGTTAAAATTTCTAACCTTATCTGTCAAATTTGATATTTTTTTAAAAAATCGTACAGATCTTATTTGTGAAAATATAGAAAAGATTTTTTAGAAAATGATAGACTAAAATCTATAATTTTCGATAAAATAATCACTTTGGTTCTAATTTCCATCAAAAAAATTAAAAAAATTCCCAAAGTTAAAATTTCTAATCTGAACTGTCAAATTTATTTTTTAAAAAATCTTCCAGATCTTATTTGTAAAAATAAAGAAAAGATTTTTTAGAAAATGATAGTTTAAAATCTATAATTTGCGATAAAATAATCACTTTGATTCGAAAATTTACCAAAAAAATTAAAAAAATTCCCAAAGTTAAAATTTCTAACCTTAAATGTCAAATTTGATATTTTTTTAAAAATCGTACAGATCTTATTTGTGAAAATAAAGAAAAGATTTTTTAGAAAATGATAGTTTAAAATCTATAATTTCCGATAAAATAATCACTTTGGTTCTAATTTCCATCAAAAAAATTAAAAAAATTCCCAAAGTTAAAATTTCTAACTTTAACTGTCAAATTTGATATTTTTTAAAAAATCGTACAGATCTTATTTATGAAAATAGAGAAAAGATTTTTTAGAAAATGATAGTTTAAAATCTATAATTTTCGATAAAATAATCACTTTGGTTCTAATTTCCATCAAAAGAATTAAAAAAATTCCCAAAGATAAAATTTCTAACCTTAACTGTCAAATTTGATATTTTTTTAAAAAATCGTACAGATCTTATGTGTGAAAATAAAGAAAAGATTTTTTAGAAAATGATAGTTTAAAATCCCTAATTTTCGATAAAATAATCACTTTGGTTCTAATTTCCATCAAAAAAATTAAAAAAATTCCCAAAGTTAAAATTTTTAATCTAAACTGTCAAATTTATTTTTTAAAAAATCTTCCAGATCTTATTTGTAAAAATAAAGAAAAGATTTTTTGGAAAATGATAGTTTAAAATCCCTAATTTTCGATAAAATAATCACTTTGATTCGAAAATTTACCAAAAGAATTAAAAAAATTACCAAAGTTAAAATTTCTAACTTTAACAGTCAAATTTGATATTTTTTTAAAAAATCGTACAGATATTATTTGTGAAAATAAAGAAAAGATTTGTTAGAAAATGATAGTTTAAAATTTATAATTTTCGATAAAATAATCACTTTGATTCGAAAATTTACCAAAAAAATTAAAAAAATTCCCAAAGTTAAAATTTCTAACCTTAACTGTCAAATTTGATATTTTTCAAAAAATCGTACAGATCTTATTTTTGAAAATAAAGAAAAAATTTTTTAGAAAATGATAGAGTAAAATCTATTATTTTCAATAAAATAATCGCTTTGGTTCTAGTTTCCATCAAAAAAATTAAAAAAACTCCCAAAGTTAAAATTTCTAATCTGAACTGTCAAATTTATTTTTTTAAAAATCTTCCATATCTTATTTGTGAAAATAAAGAAAAGATTTTTTAGAAAATGATAGATTAAAATCTATAATTTTCGATAAAATAATCACTTTGGTTCTAACTTTCATCAAAAAAATTAAAAAAATTCCCAAAGTTAAAATTTCTAATCTGAACTGTCAAATTTATTTTTTAAAAAATCTTCCAGATCTTATTTGTAAAAATAAAAAAAAGATTTTTTAGAAAATGATAGATTAAAATCTATAATTTTCGATAAAATAATCACTTTGATTCTAACTTCCATTAAAAAAATTAAAAAAATTACCAAAGTTAAAATTTCTAATTTAATTGTCAAATTTGATATTTAAAAAAAAAATCATACAGATCTTATTTGTGAAAATTAAGAAAAGATTTTTTAGAAAATGATAGATGAAAATCTATAATTTCCCATAAAATAATCGCTTTGGTTCTAATTTCCATTAAAAAAATTAAAAAAATTCCCAAAGTTAAAATTTCTAATCTGAACTGTCAAATTTATTTTTTAAAAAATCTTCCAGATCTTATTTGTAAAAATAAAGAAAAGATTTTTTAGAAAATGATAGTTTAAAATCTATAATTTTCGATAAAATAATCACTTTGATTCTAACTTCCATCAAAAAAATTAAAAAAATTCCCAAAGTTAAAATTTCTAATCTGAACTGTCAAATTTATTTTTTAAAAAATCTTCCAGATCTTATTTGTGAAAATAAAGAAAAGATTTTTTAGAAAATGATAGATTAAAATCTATAATTTTCGATAAAATAATCGCTTTGATTCTAATTTCCATCAAAAAAATTTAAAAAATTCCCAAAGTTAAAATTTCTAATCTGAACTGTCAAATTTATTTTTTAAAAAATCTTCCAGATCTTATTTGTAAAAATAAAGAAAAGATTTTTTAGAAAATGATAGTTTAAAATCTATAATTTTCGATAAAATAATCGCTTTGATTCTAATTTCCATCAAAAAAATTTAAAAAATTCCCAAAGTTAAAATTTCTAATCTGAACTGTCAAATTTATTTTTTAAAAAATCTTCCAGATCTTATTTGTAAAAATAAAGAAAAGATTTTTTAGAAAATGATAGTTTAAAATCTATAATTTTCGATAAAATAATCGCTTTGATTCTAATTTCCATCAAAAAAATTTAAAAAATTCCCAAAGATAAAATTTCCAACTTAACTGTCAAATTTGATATCTTTTTAAAAAATCGTACTGATCTCATTTGTGAAAATAAAGAAAAGATTTTTTAGAAAATGATAGTTTAAAATCTATAATTTTCGATAAAATAATCACTTTGATTCGAAAATTTACCAAAAAAATTTAAAAAATTCCCAAAGTTAAAATTTCTAACCTTAACTGTCAAATTTGATCTTTTTTTAAAAAATCGTACTGATCTTATATGTGAAAATAAAGAAAAGATTTTTTAGAAAATGACAGATTAAAATCTATAATTTTCGATAAAATAATCGCTTTGGTTCTAATTTCCATCAAAAAAATTAAAAAAATTCCCAAAGTTAAAATTTCTAACCTTAACTGTCAAATTTGATATTTTTTTAAAAATCGTACAGATCTTATTTGTGGAAATAAAGATTTTTTTTTTCATTTTAGGAATCGTTAACATCCGCCCGACCAGAACAAACAAATCTAAACACAACATTTCCAAATTTTACATTTCAAAATGGCACCGTTTCCTCAACAGAAAAAGTGGCACTATCCCTAAGAATCTTATCTCCACCGAAAAATAGAAGAGGTGGTAGGTAAATACCCAATTAACTTTAAATAAATCAAAACACCCCAATAAACTAAAGTTTTATCATTTTCCCTCATCTAGGTGTAGCACAAAAATTTCCAAAATTCTCTACATCATCAAATCAAGCTATCATTTTTCCGGATGAAGATTCCAGCGAAGATGATTCAATAGTAATAACTCCGTTTAAACCACACGATAAACCATTATGCGCTAAAGGAACAACTTTTTGCGAAAAAGTCGATGGTTATCCGCAAGATTTGGTGGAAAGGATGTTAAAAGTCCCCAGTCCTTTAGATGATTTATTCGGTATCGATGACGGACCGGATGAAATAGCTAATCGATTAGGGGACGACACCGACATTTCCTTATGCCAAAGTGAAGAGAAGACGATGTTCCCCAAATACGGAAAAACGAAAAGTAACAAATGGAAGTTTATTGTTAATCAGGATGATAGTGATAAGTACGTTCAAGGAATTCGAGTTGAAATCTGTACAAAGTAAGTTATGAGGCTTTAGAATTTAAAAATTTAAGAATAAAAATAAAAATTAGTACTTCTAATTAATTTTTTTTTTAGTCCTGGACAAGCTTGTTCACTCTTATCGAACGAAACTCTCGGATATACGTCTTATTGTAAACAGAAATACGTCTACAGGAGGCTTATAACTCCGTCTAATGATGGTCGTGTGACTACGGACATTTTTGAAGTACCTTCTGCGTGTTGCTGTTCTTATAGGAAAATACCTTTGGATAATTTATCTTTTGAGTGAATTTAAATAACAAAAATATATGAATGAAAATTAATGAAAACGAATGAAAATGAATGAAAACGAAAATGTGTCTAACTAAGTTTAATTTAAGTATAATTAGTCATTGTATATATTTATTTATGTTTTTTTTTCTTTGAAAACTATTTTTATTAACTTAATTATAATTATTTAGTTTTTTTTTTATTTATTTCTTTTTAAATATCCTGTTAAAGTTTAAATAGATTTTCCCAAAATGTCACAAAGCCACAGTATCAAATCATATTAATATTTAAAGTTCATCTGATATAAATTAAAAGGTATAAATACAACACAATAACGAATTTTTATAATTAGTATAATAATAATATTTACTCTAACAATAAGCGTTTATTTCAAAATGAGTTTTTGTTTTATCGTTATTTTCGGTATTGTTCTAACATTGGTAAGTAATAAAATTATGTCATTCTAATTAAAAAAGACCGATTTATTCTAAATGTTGTTAAAAAAATTTAAAAAAAATTTTAAAGTTGATAAAAAAAATTTTGACTATTCATTGAATTTTGACGAATCTTTAATAAATTTTGACGAATCTTTAATAAATTTTGACGAATCTTGACGAATTTTGTTAATTTTGTATAAGTTATTAACAACTTTGATAAAATTCAATCGAATTTTGACGAATTTCGACAAATTTTTAACGAATTTTCACGAATCTTGACGAATTTTTAGCCAACTTGACCTAATTTCATCGAATTTCGACGAATCTTTAATAAATTTTCACGAACCTTGACAAATTTTGTCGGTTTCGAACAAATTATTAACAAATTTGATTAAATTCGATCGAATTTTGACAAATTTTGACGAATTTTTAACAAATTTTCAAGAATCTTAACGAATCTCTAACAAATTTTAACGAATCTTGACGAATTTAGTCCATTTTGAACAAATTATTAACAAATTTGATAAAATTCAATCAAATTTTATCAAATTCTCGACAAATTTTGACAAATCTTGATGAATTTTATCGACTTTGAACAAGTTATTAACAAATTTGATCAAATTCAATCATATTTTGAAAAATTGTTAACAAATTTTGACGAATCTTGACGAATTTTTAGCTAACTTGACCTAATTTCATCGAATTTCGACGAATCTTTAATAAATTTTCACAAATCTTGACAGATATTGTCCATTTCGAACAAATTATTAACAAATTTGATTAAATTCGATCGAATTTTTAACAAATTTTCAAGAATCTTGACGAATCTTTAACAAATTTTAACGAATCTTGACAAATTTTGTCGATTTCGAACAAATTATTAACAAATCTGATTAAATTCGATCGAATTTTTAACAAATTTTCAAGAATCTTGACGAATCTTTAACAAATTTTAACGAATCTTGACGAATTTTGTCCATTTTGAACAAATTATTAACAAACTTGATTAAATTCGATCGAATTTTTAACAAATTTTCAAGAATCTTGATGAATCTTTAACAAATTTTAACGAATCTTGACGAATTTTGTCCATTTCGAACAAATTATTAACAAACTTGATTAAATTCGATCAAATTTTTAACAAATTTTCAAGAATCTTGACGAATCTTTTACAAATTTTAACGAATCTTGACGAATTTTGTCCATTTCGAACAAATTACTCACAAATTTTATTAAATTCGATCGAATTTTTAACAAATTTTCAAGAATCTTGACGAATCTTTAACAAATTTTAACGAATCTTGACGAATTTTGTCCATTTCGAGCAAATTATTAACAAATTTGATTAAATTCGATCGAATTGTTAACAAATTTTCAAGAATCTTGACGAATCTTTAACAAATTTTAACGAATCTTGACGAATTCTGTCCATTTCGAACAAATTATTAACAAATTTGATTAAATTCGATCGAATTTTTAACAAATTCTTAAGAATCTTGACGAATCTTTAACAAATTTTAACGAATCTTGACGAATTTTGTCCATTTCGAACAAATTATTAACAAATTTGATTAAATTCGATCGATTTTTTAACAAATTTTCAAGAATCTTGACGAATCTTTAACAAATTTTAACGAATCTTGACGAATTTTGTCCATTTCGAACAAATTATTAACAAATCTGATTAAATTCGATCGAATTTTTAACAAATTTTCAAGAATCTTGACGAATCTTTAACAAATTTTAACGAATCTTGACGAGTTTTGTCCATTTCGAACAAATTATTAACAAATTTGATTAAATTCGATCGAATTTTTAACAAATTTTCAAGAATCTTGACGAATCTTTGACAAATTTTAACGAATCTTGACGAATTTTGTCCATTTCGAACAAATTATTAACAAATTTGATTAAATTCGATCGAATTTTGACAAATTGTTAACAAATTTTGACGAATCTTGACGAATTTTTAGCTAACTTGACCTAATTTCATCGAATTTCGACGAATCTTTAATAAATTTTCACGAACCTTGACAAATTTTGTCGATTTCGAACAAAGTATTAACAAATTTGATTAAATTCGATCGAATTTTTAACAAATTTTCGAGAATCTTGACGAATCTTTAACAAATTTTAACGAATCTTGACGAATTTTGCCCATTTCGAACAAATTATTAACAAATTTGATTAAATTCGATCTAATTTTTAACAAATTTTCAAGAATCTTAACGAATCTTTAACAAATTTTAACGAATCTTGACGAATTTTGTCCATTTCGAACAAATTACTAACAAATTTGATTAAATTCGATCGAATTTTTAACAAATTTTCAAGAATCTTGACGAATCTTTAACAAATTTTAACGAATCTTGACGAATTTTGTCCATTTCGAACAAATTATTAACAAATTTGATTAAATTCGATCGAATTTCTAACAAATTTTCAAGAATCTTAACGAATCTTTAACAAATTTTAACGAATCTTGACGAATTTTGTCCATTTTGAACAAATTATTAACAAATTTGATAAAATTCAATCAAATTTTTTCAAATTTTCGACAAATTTTGACAAATCTTGGTGAATTTTATCGACTTTGAACAAGTTATTAACAAATTTGATCAAATTCAATCGTATTTTGACAAATTGTTAACAAATATTGACGAATCTTGACGAATTTTTAGCTAAATTGATTTAATTTAATCGGATATTGACGAATCTTTAACTAATTTTGACGAACTTCAACGAATTTCGTCAATTTTGTACAAATTATTAATAAATTTGATTAAATTCGATCGAATTTTGACAAATTTTCAATAAATTTTGACGAATTTCAATGAATTTTGGCGAATTTCAATGAATTTTTAACAAATTTTCACGAATCTTGGCGAATTTTTAGCTAACTTAATCTAATTTCATCGAATTTTTAAAGTTGATAAAAAATATTTTGACATTTCTAACCTCACTTAAAAAAAAAATCGATCAACTTTAAAAAATCACCAAAAATTAAATTTTAAAGATTTTGATTTGATTTGTTTTCTAAATGAAACGTAAAATATTATAGTTTTGATTAAAAAAGACCATTTTATTCAAAATTTTACCAAAAAATTAAAAAAAAATTTTAAAGTTTGTGAAAATTTTTGATGATTTTAACCTAACTTTTTTTAAAAATTGACCAACTTTAAAAAATCCCCCAGACTTTATTTATTAAGATTAAGAAATAAATTTTGTTTTAAGTGAAAGATTAAACATTCTATTTTTATAAATAAAATTAGTCAATTTTTAAAAAATCGTATCTGAAAAACTAAGTATTGTTGAGATTTGAAATTTCCTGGGGATTTAGATTGAAATCTAATTTCTATTTTTGCCAAAGATGAATTTTTCTACAACTTTTAAGTTTTCCCTCAGAAAAGAAAATGTAAATGTCCTTCATTAAGATTTTTTGTTCTCTAAAAATTACGCTATGTTCTAAAAGTGGGAATTTCTTTGGGTTACATTAAAATGTAACGTTTAAAAGTTACAATTTTATTATATATAATAATTAAATATAATCTTTTTCTTTTTTTTTAGATAAATTCCCATTCAATATCAACAAGACACAGTATAAAACCCAAATTGGATCACATACAAGGTAAATTAAAATGCACATATTATTTTATTTTATTAAGAAACTCATATATTAATATTTTTTATTTGCTACATTATTTCTAGATGACGAAAAAGTACTTTCGAATTGTCTCAGAGAAGAAAACTTTTGCGAATCTGTTAAAAACTACCCCAAAGATTTAATAAACAACCTCTTAAAAGAAAATAACATTTTATTAAAAGAATACTTTAACAAAACATTAGATCCAATCATCACAAGTCGAGATAACATCGACCCAACTTATACAAACATGTGCAATGTTGTAAAAATTGTCAAATGGCCCAAAATTGGTAAAAATACAAACAATATCACAAGATTTATTATCAACACTGACGAGTATCAACAAAGTATAACAATGAAGTATTGCGGGTAAGTTAGCATATTAAATCTTTACTTAATTTAATTTTTTGAAATACTTTTTGTATATTTTTAGGCGTAGTAAAAGTTGTGAATGTAATAAAATTAAAATACCAGGTTATACCGTTAAGTGCATTCAAGAAAAACTTAAAGTGAAGCTTATCGTGTTAGATGAAGGTCCTAGTTTTGGAATAGAAGAGTTTAATGTTTTCGGAGGTTGTTCTTGTGCTTATCAATCAGAGAATTATACTTTATAATATCTCTATGATCTGTAGTCACTTTATGATCTTTATATAAGTCTACATATTATAATCTATGGATGTCTAGAACAAAATAAAATCAATAATTCAAGTCTATGTTGAGGTTAAATACTTTTTTATCTTTGTTTAAACAACAATTAGAGTAATGAATTAAAATACAAACATATTAAAAGGTCGGAAATCGTGCAAAATAAACATCGTTAAGTTATGAAAAATATTGCTGGTTAATGATCTGGTAGAACTGTTGTTTATCTATTAATATAAGGGAGAAATTCTCTATTGAATTGATATGTCTCTATAATCTTCTGTTGAGATTTAAAATTAAAAAATTATTTCTTTATTGTTAACAGGAAATTTATTAACCATTATATCCTGCGAAATTGATTTTAAAACATTCTTTGATAAATGAAGTGAATACAAGAATAAAAGTTGTTCATCAATATTTTCAAGAAATTCTAACGACTTTAAAAATTTTGCAGAATTGATTTGTGAAAACTAAGGAATGATTTTTATCTTAAATTAAAGCTTATATATTGTATTTTTTTGTTATAAAGTAAAATTTTTTCTAATTATTACCAAAAAAACTCTTATCTGAAAAAAACTCTTAAAGATTTTTAATATCACATTTTTTTGAGTAATTAAAAGAATCTCCCAGACTTTATTTATAAAACTATTTAGATATAAGGAATATCCAAGCAATCATTTCGCTTGACGATTTTGACGATATTACTAATATCGATAAAGTGGTAATATACGAATAATTTTATTCGACTTCGGTTTAACCTTTTTTTAAATGTCAACAGACAATAGGAGAAACTTAAAATCTTAGCGATTTTTGTATATGTTGCTAAGGTCGCTTACAATCAGAGTGCATACATCGATTGCATCGCCGATAGATTGCTTTCAAATTGCTCCGCTCTATTACCTATTATATAGATAGGAAGCAATTGGAAAGCGATATAACATGGCTGTAGAATTGCTTTCTTGTTGGTTTGTGTGTGGATAACCTAAGAATTAAAAAACAACGACTGGATAAAATAAAACTTTATGGGTTTTCTATAATTTATAATTTTACAATTTTCTGTAATCAATTTTTTTAAACAACTACCAAAAAATAAACACAAATTGTTATAAATTAGATTAGTAAAATTGTACCAACATGTACTCATGGTGGGTTTAGGAATCAAACTTATTGTTAGTTGAATTTTTCTAAATGCTACAGTTATTGCTACGGTTACAGCCTTCAAGCGCATTTTTTAAACAATTTCTACACTAATCACATAAGGTTATCGGTTGACCCGTTTTAGATTATTATATTTTTCAAGTGTTAAACCTGTTTCACACATTGCAGTTCCATTCGGTTCGGTTTGTTTTCGATATCGTTTCGACCGCTACCGACATGTGTAACACAGTATTTAGGTTGCTATTCACTTCCTAATTGAAACCATAAAATACATTCCCTCGACACGAATAGGTTTTAGCAGGTTTGTTTAAGGTATGAATTCGTTTACAGGGAACATAAAGCAATCAAGATATTGTGCATATTCACATATACTATTACTATTATTTTATTAATTAACGAGTTTTAGTTTTTCCCTGAGATATGAAATCCTAACCAAAGTTAATTGAGGTATCCTTTGAAAAAATTTCCCAATTTTTAAAAATTCATATTTGAAAAACTAACTATTCCAGAGACTTGAAATTTTATCAAGATTTACATTGAAACTTAAACTTTATTTTTACCAAAAAGAAATTTTTCCACAATTTTTGGTTTCTCCCTCAGACGTGAAATTCCAACCTAACTTCATTGACATACCTATTAAAAAATTCCTCAATTAAAAAAAAAAATATATCTCAAAAACTAATTATTTTAGAGACTTGAAATTTGATCAAGATTTACATTGAAACTTAAACTTTATTTTTACCAAAAAGAAATTTTTCCACAATTTTTGGTTTTTCCCTCGGACGTGAAATTCCAACCTAACTTAATTGACATACCTATTAAAAAATTTCTCAATAAAAAAAAAAATTATATCTCAAAAACTAATTATTTTAGAGACTTGAAATTTGATCAAGATTTACATTGAAACTTAAACTTTATTTTTACCAAAGAGAAATTTTCTACGATTTTCAGTTCTTCCGTCAGACGTGAATTTCTAACCTAACTTAATTGACGGTATCTATTAAAAAATTCCTCAATTTTAAAAAATTCATATCTCAAAAACTAATCATTCTAGAGACTTGAAATTTTACGAGGCTTTAGATTAAAGCTTAATCATTATTTTTACAAAAGAAAAATATTTCTACGATTTTTAGTTTTTCCCTCATATATGAAATTCTAACCTAACTTAAATGACGTATCCACTAAAAAATTTCTCAATTTAAAAAAATTCATATATCAAAAAATAATTATTCTAGAAACTTGAAATTTTATCTAGATTTACATTGAAACTTAATCTTTATTTTTACGAAAAATAAATTTTCTACGATTTTTAGTTTTTCCCTCACATGTGAAATTCTAACCTAACTTAATTGACGTATTCATTAAAAAAATTTCTCAGTTTTTAAAAATTAATTTCTCAAAAGCTAATTGTTCTGGAGACTTCAAATTTTATGAGGATTTAGATTAATAGTAAGTCTTTATTTTTACTAAAAACAAATTTTCTCCGACTTTTAATTTTTCCCTGATAAGAAAAAATGTAACTTAACATTTTTATTTGAAATTATTAAATATTCTAAAAATTAAGCTATGTTCTAAAAGCGGATTTTTTTTCTGGATTACATTAAGAAATAACGTCTTCAAGTTACAACTTTAATATATATAATTAATTAATTTATTTAATGTTTTTTTTTTCGAAAATTCTATAACATTTTTTTCCTGATGAAATAACCATTTTACTAGAAGATATTGGTGTGGATCAAAGGATTTTTACAGAACAATCAAAATTAGTGCTGTGTAAGAAAATATATGAAAAATACAAGAATAAGTTTAAGACACAGGAAGCATGGGAAAAAGTGTCATTCATTAAACGATTTCATAAACATCCTGAAGATATTTAAAAAAATATCTTTGTGTTCTTTTACCGTCTGGAAAATGGTGTAAAATGCTTCAAATTCCAGTTGTGAAGGAACGAGACGGTGCTTTCAATGAATTCTTAATAAATCTCTTCTTCAATAATTTTACTTCTCTCCATCGACGATCACTATTCTCTGCACGACTCAACATATCTGTGACAAAAAACCAAAAACCTAAGATAAACCGTAAAAGAACTATGTATCTACGAAAGGATTCTATTCGGCTTTGGTTACAACAGAAAACGAATTGAACTGAATAAAACCACAACATTTGAAACAAGCCTTAATAAAGTGTTATTAACAGTTTTAAGTACATTTTCTTTTACCAAAGTTACAGCAAAAATGGTAAAAGAATATTAATGAAACCCCTTTATTTCTGCACCCTTCATACAATTTTAATCCATTAAAAATTCTAAAGCTTGTTTTAGAAGTACATTTATTGATTGGAAGAACGTGACTAAAATTTTATGGCTGTAATTATAACCACTTATAATGCAATACAAGTTAGTAATTTTTTAGGTCGTTCAAACTTTTGTTGCAACAGGCGAATATAAGGAATTTTATACCAAAATTACTTCTTATCCAAAACTGAAAAAGAAATTAAGATGTTAACATCAAATTAAGTGGAATAATAAGTGTAGTAATATTATTTATTTCTTTGTTATTTTATTTCATTTAAATTCTGAATCAGAATCCCATTCTTAAAATAGTTTACAATATTCCATTCATATCATCACAGCCAATTGTTATTTAAATCATGAATAAATTAAAAAGTTTAATCCCCGAGTTTTGTGGCTTTACAGTTACTTATGTATCTACATACGTCATATACTGATAAAATAATTCTATTAATTTGTGACGTATAAACGCAAATTTAATCATTTGCGTTGATAATATTATTGTCGTCATCATATACTTTTATACTGATAAAGCAAAGACCACAACTAACTGATATTATGTTACGCTTCCATTCCATTTCTTACTTATCAATTTATTCTGTGTACATTTAATAATTAGAAAACATTTGTAATTCTTTAAAACTAATTGATACCAACATGAATTTTAAATTTAATTTCAAGCAGATAAGAATTAGAATGAATAATACAAAAAAAATGTAGTTTCAGTAAAATTTCAGAATTGTATGAACACTGGAAACTGAGAAGTTTTGAACGAACAAATTGTACGAAATATTTTTTATTTTATTATGTTCGTACTCATTTTCATCAAGTGTTTGTTATTCCAAAGCAATTTTTAATTTACTTATATACTAAAACTTGTAATGTGGGTGTAATTCGCCCCCAACTTCCATGTGCAGCAGCCGTTTCTATGTAAACTATTAAAAATACAAATCTACGAAAACGTTATGTGCCCATAATTATGAAAGTGGTCTAATTGTAAATCAAAATTTAAAAAAAAATTGGTTTATCACTTATTTCACACCACATTATTCTAAACTAAATTTATTGAATGTAATTTTGGCGATATCGACAAAAATGAACCTTTAGGTAGTGATTGTAATTTCAACGTTATACGGAATTCATTTAGTGTTAATTATGAAGGTAGTCTAAGTCAAAAATCATCAAATTTATATATTGAAAAATAATATTGAAACGCTAGACCATAAATTTTTGGTATCGGGTCATTTCTATCTACCAAATCACCGTGGTTTTGGTTTAATGGAAACGAAAATAAAAAAAGCAAATTTCTTATACAACCCTGAGCATTATTATGAATTGATAGAAATCTGTAGAAGAAGAAATACATTTTCGATAAAACGAATGTCACAGTCGGATGTTATTTCAATGAAATCACTAGAAGAATCATCAACAAGAAGAATAAAAAATACCTCAGACGAATCTGTCTCTTGGCTGCAAATTCAGTGGATGAGATTCTTGAAAAATGAACTTTATAAAATGTTTTATAAAATTTCTTTAGATTATTCTGAATTCCACGTTTTGAATCTTTCACCTAAAAGATGAAGACCAAAAATATACGGAAATATTACTTTACTTTCATTATAGATCGCCATTAGACCAGCAACAGAAGAAAAACATAAAGATATTATATGTTTACTACCATACACCCCTCCAGTTTTTCAAGAACATTTTAAAAATCATAAAACCTCGAAATTCAAGCTTTAAGAATAACATTTTAGTATGAAATTCACACAAAATTTCATATTCATAATAAATTTTCATTAATCAAGACTAATAAAATTATAAATTAATATGTCGTATAACGTAAAAATATTTTTTAATTCGTTCAAATACAACTGAATCTCGAAACAAAAAATATATGACTTACTGTTAGACCACTTTCATAATTATGGACACATATCGACCTATCCAACGAAAACTGTCGTAAGTCAAAAATGGTGATTTTGAAAAATTTGAAAAGAAAACAGAATTAATTGCTATTCTTCTATGGTGAATCCTTTCGGAATCCTCTATAAGATATCTATAGCAACCAAGTAGAAAATTTTTACCTAGAAAATTTTATATCTTAAAATGCAATCGGTTCAAAACCTTTAAACGCTTATATCTCACTCATAATCAGTTCTATCAAAAATGACTTACAATAGTCTTCGTTGCATAGGTCGATATGTAACCCCAATAGCGATACAATTTAATACGACGATGACGTTGCTGATTATTATTTTGTTTGAGTGAATTCAAGAATGGAATTTTCAAACGTGCTAAGTGTCAATAAAAGAAATATAACTTTTCTTTCATAGATAATCTGTTTACAGTCGACAGGTATTGTTACCCGAAATGAAGCTATACCATAAAGAGAAAGATGAAAAAGTAAGCTCCCTCTCCATAACATTGCCGAGTACTCGATCATCTTTTTCTTCATGGTGCAATTCCATTTCGGGTTATAGTACATGTATACACTGCCCTCCTAACAAGAAAGGTCCTACTACAATATTTAAGTTTTGAGCAAATCACGTTTTTTTTTCTTTTTATTGAATAAAACATGGTATTTCAGCAAACCATGTATATTTTATTTCATATATTATGTCGGAGAATAGAATGTAATTGCTAGTCATAATTTTGATGTACCTTTTCTCGATTAGGAAATTTTTGATAATATTGTCACTTAGGAAATAAAGTTTAGTATACTCTTTTCGCGGAAAGATGTCTCATGCATCATTAATTAATTATATTATCCTAGACTACTATTTTCGGTTTTCGTCTCTATCTGACATATATGATTAAATAAAGAAAAAAATATTTGACATATGTCGAGAAAACGGTGACAAGTAATGACGCATGAGACATCTTTCCGCGAAAAGTGTATATATGCAATTCGGTATTTTCAAATTTTACCTAACGAACTTGTCCTAAGTAAAATTAACGTATTATATTGAACAATTTATTACATTTATCATATTTAAAAACTTAACACTTAATTTGTAAATAATAGATAACAACAAGAAATATATTTGAAGGAATATTCAAATATTAATCCACTGCCATATTACTCTTAATTGTCCTAACTGTCATCACTCAACACAAAATACTAGTTTAAATTGTCCTAACTGCATTTTTCAAATAAGAACGGACTATTTACCTTAGTTTATGTGGGATCGCAAAATTTATGTTAGTAAACATGGCTTTTTATTCACTTGGGACAAAACATTTAGGCATAAAATAAAGCATTTTTAACACAGATAGGACATTTTAATTTTCCACACATATTAATAAAATGTTTACGAGCACTTCAAGCCAAAAAAGTCAATTTGCAAAATTTTGCAGATAGGACCTTTCTTGTTAGGAGGGCAGTACAGTGAAATCTCCCTTGTACGGACACCAACAAGACCGACCAAAAGTGTTCGTTCAAGAGGGGTGTCCGCTAAGAGAAATGCGAAGTAAACATCGTGTTTTTTTTATATGTATAAATAAACATATTTTGTATATGTGAATGTTTTTAAAATAAACAAGAAACGTAAATTCATTTATTAAATAAGATTAAGAGTATTCTTGCCCTCTGTATTAACAAATTGACGAAAGTATTAACTTAAAGGACTGGAACTCTCTTTCAAAGATTAAGTAATTCTGGCATTTTTTTTAACTTGCAAAAAAAAAGATTTTTTGGGTTACAAAGTACATACAAAATACATACGTATAATAGAATATAATATGTAGTAATTCGTAATATGAAATTAAATGTAAGTCTAATGACGCAAAAAATCGTCTATTGTTGTTTGTCTCCTCTTTTTCTTTAACATGGCGTCTAGAAATCGAATTTTTAATTTGGAAAGAAGCTTCAAAGACTCTACCACCATAATTTTGGATAATCTCTCCTAATACTAGAACCTCGTCGACGTCAAAATTTTCAGATTCTTGCACTTCTGGATTTTCAATTTCTTGTCCTGAATTTGGGTCCTCAACATACAAATTTTCATCCAGTTTTAAAAAACCATTAAGGTTTTTCTTATCAGTCAATTTCAACAAATTCTTATATTTGAGAATGTCTGTAACTACATTAAGTGGTAAGCCATCTTCTGGATCAGATGTAAAAACCTCATTTAGCTGGTCTTCGCTTTGCATATTGTCATGCTTAAATCCTGCTTTAGAAAGCAATTTTTAACTGTTTCCTTGGTTACTTGGGCCCAAGCAATTTTTGCAAAGTACAATACATCCGCATATCTTTTTCTGCATAGACGTCAAATTAGTATTCAACTCCGTATGTACCGAAAAAAATGGGAACGTTTAAATTTCGGTATACTCGGGGAAGTCCCTCATTCAAGCTAAGCAGAAAGACGATTGTCCGTTTAAGAGATCATCTTCTAATGTCCGCGTCTGTTCAAGAGCATATCCGTCCAAGAGAGAGTTAACGCAATACAAATTATATGAGAGTCGGATGGTTCCATGAGAAACTGTCCGTAAAAGGGAGGTGTCCGTTTAAGTGGGGTGTTTACGATGGGGAATTACACTGTAGCGAAACAGTTTACCAGCTGTTGCAAAATAATACGTAATATAACTACACAAGCAGAATTTCTAAACCCCATTAGTACCATATAACCATACTTCCAAGTTTTATAAAGCTTAATGGAGCTAATATTCGATTGTTTACCAAAACTACGCCTGTTTCAGACAAGCGTACCATGTACTGAATTAGCTCTGGTACAAGCGGGCGCTTTTGACCACGGATTTAATCACAGATTTGCTAATACACGTTTTGGCTTATACGCATTTTAATAGAAGTGTACAGATTCAAACGTTAAACTCCCAACAAACGCGCAATTCGAATTTTTTACTAAAGCTTTTTCTAGCTCCGGTATAAACGAGCACTTTTGAATGAGCGATTAATCATTCGCTTGCTACTGGCAAATGTACAAGTGAACATTAAGGTGCATCCAGACTTATGACAAAACCCCGTAGTATACATAATATTTACTTTAAACGTAACTCTGTAAAATTAATATAAAAAAAATTAACATTTTAAAATTTACTAGCTTAGTTTTATTTTTCTAAAAAAAGTTTATTGTTTTTGGTTGAATTGATCAACACTTTGGTAACTTTGGTCGAAGCTTTACGAATTTAGTAAGTTTTTGGTGGAATTAAAAAAAAAATTGGTAAATTTTTAGTGGAATTTTTACAAATTTTGTAACCTTTTTGGTGGAATTTTTAAAAAACTCATTATTTTTGGTAAAATTCTTATGAATTTAGTAAGTTTTTGGTGGAATTTTTAAAAAATTCAGTATGTTTTTAATGGAATTATCAAAAATTTTGATAACATTGATGGAATTTTTGCGAATTTTATTCATTTCTGGTAGAATTAAAAAAAAATCAGTGTTTTTGGTAAAATTCTTATGAATTTAGTAAGTTTTTGGTGGAATTTTTAAAAAATTCAGTATGTTTTTGGTGGAAAAATCAAAAATTTTGATAACATTGAAGGAAATTTTGCGAATTTTATTCATTTCTAGTAGAATAAAAAAAATCAGTATTTTTGGTAAAATTCTTATGAATTTAGTAAGTTTTTGATGGAATTTTTGCAAATTGTATTAATTTTTTGGTGGAATTTTTGCAAATTGTATTAATTTTTTGGTGGAATTTTTAAAAAATTCATTATTTTTGGTAGAATTATTAAAAATTTTAGTAACTTTGGTGGAATTTTTATGAATTTACGAAGTTTTTTATGGAATTTTCAAAGTTGTAGTTAATTCTTAATGAAATTGTTTCTAATTTGATTGAATTTTTGGTGTAGTTTTAAAAGAATTTAGACATTTTGGTGGAATTTTTAAAAAATTTGATAAGTTTTTGGTAGAACTGTTAAAAATGTTGACAATTTCGGTGTAATTTTTAGGATTTTGTAAGCTTTTGGTGGAATAAAAAACATTCAGTAAGTTTTGGGTGTAGTTGTTAAATATTTTAATAGCTTTGGTGGAATTTTTGCGAATTTTATTCATTTCTGGTGGAATTTTAAAAAAATCAGTGTTTTTGGTAAAATTCTTATGAATTTAGTAAGTTGTTGGTGGAATTTTTAAAAAATTCAGTATGTTTTTGGTGGAATTATCAAAAATTTTGATAACATTGGCGGAATTTTTGCGAATTTTATTCATTTCTGGTAGAATAAAAAAAAATCAATGTTTTTGGTAAAATTCTTATGAACTTAGTAAGTTTTTGGTGTAATTGTTGCAAATTGTATTAATTTTTGGTGGAATTTTTAAAAAATTCAGTATATTTTTGGTGGAATTATCAAAAATTTTGATAACACTGGTGAAATTTTTGCGAATTTTATTCATTTTTGATGGATTTTTTAAAGAATTCAGTGTTTTTTTATGGAATTTTTACGAATTTAGTAAGTTTTTAGTGAAATTTTTCCAATTTTATCAATTTTTGGTGGAATTTTTATAAAATTCAGTGTGTTTTTGATGGAATTGTTAAAAAAATTGATAACTTTGGTGGAATTTTTATTAACTTTAATCATTTTTGGTGGAATTGTTAAAAGTATTGGTAATTTTAGTAGAATTTTTATGAATTTGGTAAATTTTTGGTGGTACTTTTTAAAAATCAGTAAGTTTTTGGTGGAATTATTCAACATTTTTGTAGCTTTGGTGGAAAATTGAAAAAGTTTAGTACGTTTTTGGTGGAATTGTTAAAAATGTTGGTAACTTTGGTGGAATTTTTATGAATTTACTAAGTTTTTGATGGAATTTTCAAAGTTTTAGTTAATTTTTAATGAAATTGTTTCTAATTTAATTGATTTTTGGTGGAATTTTAAAAGAATTTGGACATTTTGGTGGAATTTTTAAAAAATTTGGTAAGTTTTTGGTAGAATTGTTAAAAATGTTGACAATTTCGGTGTAATTTTTAGGATTTTTGTAAGTTTTTGATGGAATAAAAAAAATTCAGTAAGTTTTGGGTGTAGTTGTTAAATATTTTAATAGCTTTGGTGGAATTTTTGCGAATTTTATTCATTTCTGGTGGAATTTAAAACAAAATCCAGTGTTTTTGGTAAAATTCTTATGAATTTAGTAAGTTTTTGGTGAAATTTTTAAAAAATCCAGTATGTCTTTGATGGAATTATCAAAAATTTTGATAACATTGATGGAGTTTTTGCGAATTTTATTCATTTCTGGTGGAATAAAAAAAAGTCAGTATTTTTGGTAAAATTCTTTTGAATTTAGTAAGTTTTTGGTGGAATTTCTGCAAATTGTATTATTTTTTTAAAAAAATCCTTATTTTGATAAAATTATTAAAAATTTTAATTACTTTGGTGGAATTTTTATGAATTTACTAAGTTTTTGATGGAATTTTCAAAGTTTTAGTTAATTTTTAATGAAATTGTTTCTAATTTGATTGATTTTTGGTGGAACTCTAAAAGAATTTGGACATTTTGGTGGAATTTTTAAAAAATTTGGTAAGTTTTTGGTAGAATTGTTAAAAATGTTGACAATTTCGGTGTAATTTTTATGATTTTTGTAAGTTTTTGGTGGAATAAAAAAAATGCAGTGAGTTTTCGGTGTAGTTGTTAAATATTTTAATAGCTTTGGTGGAATTTTTGCGAATTTTATTCATTTCTGGTGGAATTAAAAAAAATTCAGTGTTTTTGGTAAATTCTTATGAATTTAGTAAGTTTTTGGTGGAATTTTTAAAAAATTCAGTATGGTTTTGGTGCAATTATCAAAAATTTTGATAACATTAATGGAAATTTTGCGAATTTTATTCATTTCTGTTGGAATAAAAAAATCAGTGTTTTTGGTAAAATTCTTATGAACTTAGTAAGTTTTTGGTGTAATTTTTGTAAATTGTATTAATTTTTGGTGGAATTTTTAAAAAATTCAGTATATTTTTGGTGGAATTATCAAAAATTTTGATAACATTAGTGGAATTTTTACGAATTTTATTCATTTTTGATGAAATTTTTAAAAAATTCAGTGTTTTTTTATGGAATTTTTACGAATTTAGTAAGTTTTTAGTGAAATTTTTCCAATTTTATTAATTTTTGGTGGAATTTTTATAAAATTCAGTATGTTTTTGATGAATTTTTAAAAAAAGTTGGTAACTTTAGTGGAATTTTTATTAACTTTAATCATTTTTGGTGGAATTGTTAAAAATATTGGTAATTTTAGTAGAATTTCTATAAATTTGGGAAATTTTTGGTGATATTTTTTAGAAATCAGTTTTTAGTGGAATTATTCAACATTTTTGTAGCTTTGGTGGAAAATTGAAAAAGTTTAGTACGTTTTTGGTGGAATTGTTAAAAATGTTGGTAACTTTGGTGGAATTTTTACGAATATAGTAATTTTTTTCAATTTTTACCAATTTTATTGATTTTGGGTGGAATTTTTAAAAAATTCACCAAGTTTTTAGTAGAATTGTCTCCAAATTTAATAATTTTTGATGAAATTATATTCAATTTAACTAACTTTTGTGGAATTTTTATTATTACTTTTTCATTTTTGTGAAATTTTTAAGAATCTAATCAATTCTTGACGAAATTAATCTTAATTTTAGTATATATTTTTTTAATTCAGTTTTTGGTGGAGTTGTTAAAAATTGCTTTGGTGGAATTTTTACAAATTCCAAATACATTAAAATTTACAAATTTTATAAGTTTTTGATGGAACTATTAAAAATTTTAGTAACTTTAAATTTTCACAAATTTACTTAAATTTTTGGTGATATTTTCAAAAATTTAATTAGTTTTTAGTGAAATTTATTCGAATTTTTGCTCTGCATAAATTAAATATTTGATAATTATTAATAAACCGATCGTTTTGACATTTCATGTGGCATTAACGTGGTTGGAATAATAAAAAACGTTTATGAAAATTGAACCGAGTGTTTTATCGGCCCAAATCGAAAATGACGGAAAACGGGGACTTCGTTTAGGGCTTAAATCGGCCGTTTAAAAAGGAGTCCCGATTCGCATATAACGTTGCGTTATAAAGCCGTTCAGAAGGTTAGCCGGAAGTAGATTCGCGGAGCCGGTGGCTTTTTGGACAAAAAGTGCGTTCGAAAATTAACGAAAATTACAGGCGGACGATCGAAAATTTTAATTTCAATTAGAGCTACCGCAACGTCGTTTGATTTTCAGGGCCGTTTTTCCGAAATCGGTCACGGACCCCCCCAAAATAAAACCATTGGATCGTCCGGAAAGCAATTTCCAAAAAAACTATTAAAAAAATAGATTTTGATAAAATTTCGTAAAATTACATAAATAAAACTATCAATTACTAAGCAAATTTTGATCTCCAATTTATATTTTTTAAATTATTTATGCTGGATGGGTTTTCCAATGAGTAATATTACAATGATAACAGTCCACTTTCTATCCAGGACAAAAATAAAAACAAGCATTGATGTAAGAACATCTTTATCTTTGTTGAAACGACGGTCAACTCAAATAATAAATTATGTATCACGGGAAACACACAAATCAATCATAAGATTCATAAGTAAGTGTTATCTAAAAAAATAAAATTCCCATTGAACAGAAAACGCTTCGGATTTATTATTTAGTTTCTCCCATTACACAATAGCGTATATAATATGATAATAGTCTTATAAAAGAAATTTTTGTGGATTAAGATAGATAACGTTCCCGTTTATAGGTATAAAAGAGACGAGAAAAGACGTTTCTAAATTAGTATCTAACGTTTTGCTCGAGTCGAGATGTCTTCATAATTTTTCGCTGAGATAAGTTTAAAAACTGTGATTTTTCCTTATTCACAGGAAATTTATTAACCACTACTTCCTGTGAATTTTACTTGTAAAAAGTTTAAAACAAAAAATGTGTAGTGTTTTAATTATTATATGTTTCTATTTGGTAAATACATTTTTTAAAAATAAAATATGCTCGAAAAATATGTACAAAATAAAAACATTTTAGATAATTCAAACTTTTGCTACAACAGACGAATGTTTCTTCGAATTTTGTAACAAAACCGAAAATTACCCATACGAAAAAATTCAACAAGCTTTAAATGAAAATAAAAATTTCAATAAATATTTTAATATAAAACATGAAAATTATGAAAAATATCCTTACATTAGAAGAAAAAGATTGTTTAAAGAAGACTTTCCAATTAACTGTAAATCAACTAAAGCAATTATTATTCCAAAGTTGGGAAAAAATATCAATGGAGAAACCTCAATTGTTATAAATACCGAAGAATTTAAACAAATTGTTCGCTACGTTCATTGTTGGTAAGTAATTTTATTTTAATTAAAATTCCAAGTTGGAATCACAGTTAATTAAATTATTTTTAATATTTTATCAGAATTACATTCAAGCCAGGAATAAATTAAAGTCAAAATCTTTAATTTAAAACTTGAATTACTTCAATGACATTTTCAAATATCAAAAATGAGAACTTTTTTTTTTATGATTACCGTTAATTTTTCCTAAAAGAAAGGAAATCCTGCAGGAGTTTATTTCAAATTGGTCAATTTTTTAAAATTCATATCTAAGACATTCATTGTTGTTGAGACTAGAAATTTTATGAGGATTTAGATTGAAACTTAGTTTTTATTTCTACCAATTTTTTCTAGAGAAAGAATATTCTAACCTAACTGAATTTACATATGGATTAAAAATTATTAATTTTAAAAATTCATATCTCAAAAATTAATTGTTATTGAGACTTGAAATTTTATCAGGAAATAGATTAATATTTGATCTTTATTTTTGCCAAGAACATTTTTTTATAATTTTTAGTCTTTTCTTCAGAAAAGAAAATGTAACTTAATATTAATTAAAAATTTGTTAATTTTTAAAAATTCATATCTTACAAACTAATTGTTGTTGAGACTTGAAATTTTATGATGATTTAGATAGAAACATTATCTTTATTTTCGGCAAAGATAAATTTTCTACGACTTTTAGTTCTTTCCGCAGAAGAGAAATTCTAACCTAATTTACAAGTCGATTAAAACTTGGCAATATTTAAAAATTCATATCTAAAAAACTAATTGTTGTTGATACTTGAACTTTTAGGACGATTTAAACTGAAACTTAATCTTCACTTTTACCAAAGATGAATTTTCTACGACTTTTAGTTTTTTCCGCAGAAGAGAAATTCTAACCTAACTTAATTTACAAGTCGATTAAAACTTGGCTATATTTAAAAATTCATATCTAAAAAACTAATTATTGTTGAGACTTGAAATTTTATCAGGATTTAGATTGAAACTTGGTTTTTATTTTTGCGAAATATTAATATTCACCGATTTTTAGTTTTTTCTACAGAAAGGAAATTCTAACCTAACTTATTTTACATATCGATTAAAAATTGTTCATTTTTAAAAATTCATATCTAAGAAATAAATAAATTATTGTTGAGACTTGAAATTTTATGATGATTTAGATTCAACCTTAATTTTTATTTTTGCCACAGACGATTTTTCTATGACTTTTAGTTTTTCCCTCAGAAGAGAAAATGTAACTTAATACCCTTAATTGAAAATTTTTAACATTCTAAAAATTGAGCTACTTTCCAAAAGTAAACTCAAACTTAGTCTTTATTTTTACCAAAAAGGAATTTTCTATGACGTTTAATTTCTTCTACAGAAAGAAAAATTTAACCTAACTTAATATACAAATCGATTAAAATTTGGTAATATTTAAAAATTCATATCTAAAAAACTAATTGTTGTTGAAACTTGAAATTTTATGAAGATTTAGATTCAAACTTGGTTTTTATTTTTACCAAATATTAATGTTCACCGACTTTTAGTTTTGTCTACAGAAAGGAAATTCTAACCTAACTTATTTTTACATATCGATTAAAATTTATTAATTTTAAAAAATTCATATGTCAAAAACTAATTGTTATTAAAACTTGAAATTTTATAAAGATTTAGATTATAACTTAATCTTTATTTCTACCAAAGATGAATTTTATACGACTTTTAGATTTTCCCTCAGAAGAGAAAATATAAATGTCCTTAATTTCAATTAAAAACAAGTTTAAACATTCTAAAAATTAGGTTGTGTTCTAATATTTTTTAGGGAACCACATTGCAAATCCATCAACAAAGTCGTCAAACTTGCCATTTTTGATAATAACACCAACCTTATAAAATACGATCGATTTTTAATCCCGGAAAGCTGCCAAACTGAAAACACAGAAAGTTATACATAGTACTGATTAAAAATACATGTTTAAAATGTAAACCAATGTGAATTGTTTGTAACATTTGTAAATTTATTATTTATAAATCATTAAACTAAATTCAAACCGCGAATATATTAAAATCTGAATTTTAGATTTATATTTTGTACACCGCAATATGTTTAGTATATTAAATCGAGACGTATGTGGTAACTGTAACTTATAAATTTATTGTCGTTATCATACACAAACTTTAATTTTAAATCATTACTTTTTAGTTGATTTTAAATCATTACTTTTTAGTTGATTTTAAATCATTACTTTTTAGATGATTTTAAATATGTACTTTGTTAATGTTGTATCTCTTATTTATCAACGTTAATTTTAAATCTGTATTTTGTGTACAGATTTGTAGGATTTGAACGTGAATTTAAATTTATATACTGATATTTTTGTAAATTTTTTCGCTTTTAAGTTGTTTAAAAGTCTATCAATAAAGTTCAGGAAATCGTCGTTAATGATAGACCATCATCAACACCCATCAAGTTCCATCATTACATATCTTAAGTCATTCAAATTCAAAATTTAGAGTAAAATGATTTTATTTTATAAAGTCGTGATTTGAAAATATAGAATAAGATTATTTATTTGTAAAAAATTTTAATGTACCACCGCTGTAGAAAAAAAAAACTAACCTTTTTTTAACATTTTGTGTATCATTTTTATAAATTCCCTAATCTTAAAATCTACAAGTAATTGCTACTTATAGGTTTGTGTTTAAAATGTATATAAAATTAACAGTCTCCAATATTTTTCTTTTTTTGTAATAGAATACAAAAAAAAGGATGGTAATCCAGTTTTTGATTTTTGCTTAAGGGGTTAGACCACTCTAGAATTTTCAAAAAATCGAATTTTTGTTTTTTGCGCTAAAAAGTGCCTTATGGTCTTAAAAATAAGATGCAATGTCAGTTATAAGTGGGAACAGTTTTTAAATGCCTGTATTTTGATTCTGAATGCTGTCCGATAACGCGTGCTCAGTACAGGTTAAACAAACTTTAAATGCGTTTTTCTCTAAATCACTTTTCTTGAAACGGCCGGAAACATAACTCATACAATTCTTTACCGATTTACTTGAAATTTTAACTGCACCTTCCAAGTAGCATTATCTAGAGAAAGACGTAGGATTTTTTTGATATCAAATGTAGTTCTTTAACTATAAACAATTTAGTAGATATTTTGTTAGGCTAAAACGCAAAGTTTTTGTAATATGCCCACCATTTCTGCAAAAAAATAATTAAAAAGAAATCCCTACGTCTTTCTCTAGCTTTTGAGTTGTGAAAACTACATACCTTTTCGTTTTTGCTTTCGATTGAAAATTGTAGGTAAAATCGTTCCGGCCGCGGACCCCTTAGCGCTTAACAAGGTTTTCATCAAGCAGTTAAATCGCGTTCATTTTTTATGCTAATTATTTAGCAAAATATATTTCTTATTCCTAAATGTATGTACAACAAAGATATACAGGGTGTCCTGGAAAATGTGGGAAATCTCTTGGATTCTAATAAAACATTAAAAAATATGATTACAAGTTCCCATAATTTTTTTTCCTAGCGGCCTTCCCCTCGGAGATACGGCCTTCTAAAGGTAGCCACTGGAAAACAATTTTTCTTGAATAAATTTTAAACTACTTAATTTAATTTAATGAAAATTTAATATGATAAACAGTAGTAAGGACCTCTTAAAAAAATGACCTTAACACGTAATTAGTCTCTTTAATTTACCAGGGGCGTACTAGGTTATGCATTTTAATGCTTACATTTTTAACACCCTGTATGATGAGGAGTTAAAAAAAATAAATTTAGATACCTTGAATATTTAGCTAAAGAAAAGGTACTCTTATTCAGTGTCGATAAAATGAACCGTTTTCGAGAAAAAAATTGTAAGAGAAACCATCAAGATTAAAAATTTATTAATATTTCGTATTAATAGTAACGTTACCATAGTAACGTTTGTAAAAGCAGCGCTTTTTTAATACTGATGTTGCAGACAAAAAATTTAGCGCTGTTTTTACAAACGTTACTATGGTACTTACGAAATTTTAATAAATTTTTAATCTTGATGGTTTCTTTTACAATTTTTTTTCTCGATAACGGTTCATTTTATCGACACTGAATAAGAGTGCCTTTTCTTTAGCTAAATATTCAAGGTATCTAAATTTATTTTTTCTTAACTCCTTACCATACAGGGTGTTAAAAATGTAAGCATTAAAATGTACAACCTAGTACACCCCTGGTAAACTAAAGAGACTAATTATGTTTTAAAGTCATTTTTTTAAGAGGTCCTTGCTACTGTTTATCATATTAAATTTTCATTAAATTAAATTAAGTACTTTAGAATTTATTAAAAAAAATTGTTTTCCAGTGGCTTCTTTTAGGAGGTCGTATCTCCGAGGGGAGGGCCGCTAGGAAAAAAAATTACGGGAACTTGTAATCATATTTTTTAATGTTCTATCAGAATCCAAGAGATTTCCCACATTTTCCAGGACACCCTGTATAAACAATTTTTCCACAGCTCATATTGTTTTCTCGGAAAAATATGGGGAAATTACATTAATTTTCCACGGTCTAAAGTGGTCTAACCCCTTAAAGTACATGTGATGAGAATTACACAGGCCTACAAAATTTTATGAAAGATTATATAGATCAAATAACATTTTTCTAAAGGATTTTGGCGCACTGAATTCAAATATAACTTTAGACCTGCTCCATCGCCTTAGGTTTTCAAAGTACTCTAAACTGCAGATGCAAAAAGAACACGAGTGTTCGAATAAAATACCATAGTAAACATTTTTTTATCTATAAAGCTCCATGTGGCATTCGAATGTACCATCTTTCCCGTTCATAATGCATTTTGAATTTTTTCAGTATCTTAATTCCTTTATGGAAAAAAATCTCCTTTTTATAATCCCCCAATTGTAGTCGTCTAAAAGCAATGATTTGCTCAAGAAAATCGCTTTCTTTTTAATTCCCCAAAACGTTGTTGTGACCCAACCGAACTTCTGGAGTTATCTTCCCTTTTCAAAGCTCAGCAATAGTAGACCATCATTCTTTCATCTCATCTACACTCATTTTTTGTATCAAAACGTGCACAAATATAACAAAATTTATTACTTATTTTAACACAGTGGCTTTTTGAAGTCATCCTTGTCTACATATCATCTAAATTGTACAGTTACACATGCTAAAATGACATTATAAACCTTCTTTATCAATGACTACTGCTGCTCCTATGGATTATTGAGTGGGCAAAAAATTATATTTCTTCAAAAAGAAATGATGATATTCGAAATATTTATAATACATCTAAAATAGAAACAGTGATGCTTTCAGATGCCGCATGAAATTTTGTGAATAAAAATGTATTTGCTATGTTATTTAATTCGGAACATGTCTAAAAACCAAGGTTTTTTACATCTTTAAGTTAAAATGTTTCAAAAACATAATGTGATGGAGCAATTTTTAGACCAAATTTGAATTCAGTGCGGAAAAAACTATTAGGAAACCATTGTCTAATCCATGGGTCTAAAAAATGTTGGCCAATATTATTAAAACTATCATCAAGTCAAATTAACTTAAGGATAATACTTTTTGTATGTGAAATTGAAATAAAATATCAACATTTTCGACATTAGTCTATAGATCAAATGTGGTCCCTTTTCAAGATATTTAAGGTTTTTATACACTGCTCACAAAAAAAAAAAAAACGCAACACTCAAAAGCGATAGTCATAAGAGCTTAAAATTTTTGTGGTATATGTATGTACATACATCAAGTGGAAATAGTAAATAATAAAAATTTTATCATTATCCGCAAACTCTGTGTATTTATTCATTCATTACAAAAAAAACGGTATTTTATGTTTTAACAGCTACATTTCTGTGGTTAGTGATTTTAACCAAATCTTTTACTTGTGTATATGTTATGACCCGCGTCTACCAAAATTAGTCTTAAATTCAATTAATACCTCTTAAAAAGAATTGATTTACGGAAATCCATAAAACCGTGGATATTGTTTAGCGAAATTGCTAGCAAATTGGGTCGAGATGACTTTGCAATCATTTGAGCAGGTGCATGTCTAACACAAAGAAGTTTGGAAAACATCTCGATCACAAATCATAAATAAATTGCAAAAGAGACATGTTCACCGAATGCTTTAGATTATACAGGGTGTCTTAAGTTTTAAACCGCAAATTTTACCAAGACATAGTTCTCATTAAAATAACACAAAGGTTTTGTATAAAGATGAAGTTGCAATTCTTTCATTTTTGAGTTATAACCGTCCAAATTTGGAAGAAAAATTTACTTTTTAATTATTATCTCACTGTCATATTAGTATATATTAAAGTAGTAAACGAGCAGCGCCGCCTTTTTTTGCCCTCAGTTTGCACCGAACTACCGAAAATCGACCAATCACAGGGCAGAATTGCCGACAAGCCAATTTTCGACGTTTCCAAACGTCAAAATTACCGTTTTTTGCCCGCTTTTTTGCGACATTTACACCTTGGTTGCCGTTCATGTTGACAAACGAGACGTTCAAACGCACCTTACTTTATAGGTTTCGGGCCGTTTTCGGGCCTAAATCGGTTAAGTAGCGCCGTTTTCAACGTTTTTTTCCGGGTCCGATTCCGGGCCATCGGCGCGGGTACGAGTTCGATTGACCGCGTTTCAAACGACAGAGTTAACAGCGAAAACGGGTAAAATCCAGTTTGATTAATGTAGAAAATTATTCAAAATCGTTAAAATCGAGTAAAGCGAACACGTTTTTGTATCAATTTCTTAAAAAAATGCCTTCAATTTCCGATTTTTTACGCGGTTCGTTTCTCGGCTATTTCAACCAAACTTGCATGATTCATTTCTCGGCTATTCTAATTAAACGTCAAAATGAAAGTCAAAACGTCGTTAAATGTGTACTTAAAACGGAGAATTTGCGCAAATCCGGACCTAATTATATCTGAAATCGACAAGTTTACAATCCGTTTACCGAAATTTACCCCAAGAACGTAAGTTTCGGCGACAAAAACGACGATACGTCAATTTTCGTTTGGTTCGACGGGCGGCGTAGTTTGCGGTTGTCGTAAATTCAAGAAAAAGTGACTTAAAAACGTTGCGGGGACCGAATTTCGACTGCGTCGACGTAAATTAATAGATTTTTTACCGATATCGTTCGTTTAAGGTGGTAAGCAACTTAATGTTACTTGAAAAATTATAAAAATTTTCTCTAAACGTCAAATTTTAGGTAAACGACTGTCTTTATATTTAAAAAAAGAGCAAAAACGCGTTTCCGCGATGAAACCCGGGCTTTATTTAGATGATCAGACGACGAACGAAGCTATTTTAACCCTCAAATGTGTTACTATAATAAAAATATTAAAAAAATCATAACCTAACCTCAATTTGCGTTTGGTTTGACAGCCGGCGTCGATAGCGCTTGGCGTAAATTCAAGAAAAGGTGATTTAAAACCGGCGCGGGGACCGAATTTCGACCGCATCGACGTAATTTAACAGATCATCTGCCGATGTCGTGCGTTTAACGAGGTAAACAACTTAACGTTACTTAAAAAATTGTAAAAATCGTTGCTAAACGTCAAATTTTAGGTAAACGACCGCTTTTATATTTAAAAAGGAGGAAAAACGGGTTTCCGCGATGAAAAGCAGGTTCTATTTGCATGATCGGGTGACGAAATATTTAAAAAATCATTGCAAATTTATAAAAATAATTAACCGTTACCACCGAAAATAATCGGAAAATAGATTAAAATCGCGGGATACGATTTGCTTTAATGTTAATATCAAATTCTATATCCTTGAGAACTAAAAAACCGACCAAAGCAATATTTGAAATTCCTCCATGGGCCGAATTTTTGTTTAAAAAAGAAAATTACAGTTTGCACAGCATTTTTACTTTGCTACATCAGGTTGATGAGTCTGGCAACGGTCATAAATATTGATATTGATTGTATGGCAACTCTATAGAATTAAGATTTATGCGCAAGTACATGAAAAACTATAATTATTTAATAAAATGTTAATAAATACAAATGTGACCTGAAAGATACACGGTTCAATACAGCTGGTTCAAATTCTCTAGATCGTTTTTACAAGTCGTGTAGTAAACTCGGAGCGTCGTAATATTAGTCACTTCAAAATCCTTTTTGTGAAGCCGAATTTAATCCGCATTAGTATTAAAATTTAAAAACGGGTACGATTTGCATAGAATTAAAAAATAGACAAACAATGATTTCAAATTAAAAATATTGATAAGGGTCAGAAAATGCTTGGAGTTTTTGACGAATTTGGGGTCCTCGAAAGGACGGCCGTTGTGCGCATCAACGGTTTACAAAGCGAATTTTTACTTATTCATAGTATCCGTACACTCAAGTGATGCTCCACACTAGTATTTATAAACGCAGGAATGTGAATGTTTACAGCTATGTTACAACCAAACATGATGATTTGTTTGTAATCGATTTGGGAAACTTTTCCGCATATCTGCGAGCTGTAACTCGTGTATTCTAACCCATTTCACCATAATTTTTATCATTTCCCTATATTCTTCAGTAGTAAACATGTTTTATGGCTATTTCGACAGATTGATGATTGTAAAATATTCACGCATTGAAATGCACTTAAACCAATTGTGTCAGATAAACAAAATTACAAGGTGTTAGGTTTAATGATCTTGCTGACCTGTTTATTGAAGTGATTCTTTTTTCATATCCTCCGATCAGGTTAAAACCTATAGCAAAATCTGCATAATTAGGACTAAAAAAGCTAAACCCGGATTATGTTCACAAATCCCGGCAAAAATTTGAACATTTTAAGCAATAAATTACTTCCAAACCTGTAACATGTAGTTTTCTTGAAAGAGCTTCATATTCAGAAAATGTTTTTTTTTTGGAAAAACCGTTTGCCCTATTGAAATTTTCTAAGAAAGGAAATAGTTTTCAAATTAATGTAGCTGTCCAGAAAAAATTGATAGAAAATTATACAGCGTGATTAAAAAGATTTAGATTAATTACTTGTGGTAAAAGTCTTTTTAAACAACCTGTATTTTCAATTAAACGAAAAAAGGGTCGGTTTTTCGACTGGTCCGCGAAAAACGTAAACATTGAGAATTATTTATCAGAAACTGCCGAAGAAAAAAATTGGACATTTTGTAGGATGTAGCCTGATCTGCATGTAACTTGATAGCTGGTCGCATCTTAACGAAATTGCCACTACTTAAGTCTTAAGTGGTACTTAAGAATGGAAGCTGTCTGAATTCTTACGAACTTATACTCATTATTTTGTATTTTTTGGTATTTCTATAAACACAAAATAATTTATTATTATTTAACAATCGAAAAATGAGAATATTCATAGGAAATGAAATAGTTAACATTTTCAACCATTAGCTGGTGGCAATCTCATTAACCACTTCGGTACGGACGTCGACTATAGTCGACGGAAACAGATGACCCCACACAGCCGAGCGTCGACTATAGTCGACGGCTGTGCCAGCGTACGGACGATGAAAGCCCGTTGTTGGCGACGTTTCGCGGCCGATAGACGCCGTACCGAAGTGGTTAATTGTAAGATACGATCAGCGGTTCTCAAGATAGATTATTTCTGGGATTTAATTCTTTAACACGTTAACCGCCATCAAAAAATTAACTAATGTTAAGTTAATGCAACTGTGTCCATATATGGTACACATGGCAGTTAAAGTGTTAACGAAGATAGACGAAATTTTTGAAGAAGAGAAAAGTACCACATTGTAGTAAACAGACGGAGCTACATCCTATAAAAGGTCACATATTTTTTCTGCAGCAACTTCTGAGCAATTTCTAATTAAACTTTGGATTTGCGTTTTCCGCTGTCCGATAAAAAAACCTGTCATTTTTTCATTTAACTTGCAATATTTCTTAAACCGATTAATCTACGATTTTAAATTTTGGTTATATTACGCAGAAATAACCACCGATCATAACAGTCTTTACCTCGATTTTTTTCAGAGAAAACTTCAGAAGTATCAGCTTCACCAACGAAAGTTCACTGACTTGTCTTTTGGCATCGACAGTAGTTCTTTTAGGAAGCAATTTGAAATCTGAAAGTTCTGAATTCTGCATAAATGTATACATTTGAAAATTGAGTTCGAGTTATGTACAGACATTTATTACATATCGACAACACTGTTCTGGTGTTAGGCAACATCTGAACAATATATTTCCTGTGAAAAGGATAAGACAAGGGTATCCTTCTACATGATGGGTTTCTAAAAATAAATAATTGGGGTTTTCGGTAAACCATAGTGTAGGAAATAGCAGTCAATGATCTTCCAACTATACAGGGTGTCCTGGAAAATGTGGGAAATCTCTTGGATTCTAATAGAACATTAAAAAATATGATTACAAGTTCCCATAATTTTTTTTCCTAGCGGCCTTCCCCTCGGAGATACGGCCTTCTAAAGGAAGCCACTGGAAAATATTTTTCTTGAATAACTTTTAAAGTACTTAATTTAATTTAATGAAAATTTAATATGATAAACAGTAGTAAGGACCTCTTAAAAAAATGACCTTAAAACGTAAGTAGTCTCTTTAGTTTACCAGGGGCGTACTAGGTTATGCATTCTAATGCTTACATTTTTAATACCCTGTATGGTAAGGAGTTAAAAAAAATAAATTTAGATACCTTGAATATTTAGCTAAAGAAAAGGTACTCTTATTCAGTGTCGATAAAATGAACCGTTTTCGAGAAAAAAATTGTAACAGGAACCATCAAGATTAAAGATTTATTAATATTTCGCATTACTAGTAACGTTGCCATAGTAACGTTTGTGAAAACAGCGCTTTTTTAATACTAATGTTGCAGACAAAAAATTTAGATCTATTTTTACAAACGTTACTATGGTGCCTACTAAATATTAATAATTTTTTAATCTTGATGGTTTCTTTTACAATTTTTTTCTCGAAAACGGTTCATTTTATCGACACTGAATAAGAGTACCTTTTCTTTAGCTAAATATTCAAGGTGTCTAAATTTATTTTTTTTAACTCCTTACCATACAGGGTGTTAAAAATGTAAGCATTAAAATGTACAACCTAGTACGCCCCTGGTAAACTAAAGAGACTAATTATGTTTTAAGGCCATTTTTTTAAGAGGTCCATACTACTGTTTATCATATTAAATTTTCATTAAATTAAATTAAGTACTTTAAAAGTTATTCAAGAAAAATGTTTTCCAGTGGCTTCTTTTAGGAGGCCGTATCTCCGAGGGGAGGGCCGCTAGGAAAAAAAATTATAGGAACTTGTAATCATATTTTTTAATGTTCTATCAGAATCCAAGAGATTTCCCACATTTTCCAGGACACCCTGTATAGCCTTTAAGTGGAAATTGAATTTAATATTAACAAGTTACAAATACAAACAGAAGTTTGGATTGCTATTACAATAAAATTGTTATTGATCCATAAACGGTTGGTTTCGAATGTATGGTTTATTTGGGTTTTTCTACCGTATTTTATATTCAATCTACAGGTGTCCGGAAATGTCGTGTATAACAGAAGACCTCAGATTCCTTGGGCGACAATATGATGATTTAACTCAACTTATCTATATATAAAGTCGCTTAGTTTACCCGCTAAAGGACTTTAAAAATCATATTTTTCGTGAGTTTTTCTTAAATTACTCGAAAAATATTGGTTACGTTTTATTCATTTCTCGACCATGTCTTTATATTAGTAGGCTACAGCCTTCTGTGGAATAAATTCCAATTTCGAAAAGTACAGGGTGTTTAAAAGCACTCTCACGACAAGTTATCCATCCAGATCTTTTTAGCCAACCTGTATAATTTTCTGTCAATTTTTTTCTGAATAGCTGTATTAATTTAGAAATTATTTTCTCTCTTATAAAATTTCAGTTGAATAAACGGTTTAGCCACAAAAATTTTCTAAATCCCTACAAACCCAAATTGATAAACTAAAATACCATTAGCAGAGTTCAAAGTAGCAATTTCTTTAAACGGAGTGAAGTTCTTTCAAAAAATCTAATTTTTTCAGGTTTATAAGTACTTTATTGCTTAAAATATTCAAATTTTCGGAAAGATTTGTAACCATCATCAGGGCTAAAAATAATACAGAGTGCAAAATTTTTAAAATTTTGCATTTTTGCTTTATAACGCCCCATAAACAAAGCCTTAAGTGATCTTGCTGGCGAATCAGGTTTAAACCCTGGTGATGGTCACAAATCCTTGCGAAAATGTGAATATTTTAAGCAACAAAGTACATATAAACTTGCAACATCTGGTTTTATGGAGAGAACTTCCTACTACTTAAAGAAATTACTATTCAGAACTTCGTTAATGGTACCTTAACTTATGGATTTGGGCTTGCAGGGATTTAAAAAGTATTTTTTTATGGCTCAATCGTTTGTCAAACTGAAATTTTGTAAGAGAGAAAATAGTTTCTAAATTAATGTAGCTATTCAGGTAAAAATTTGATAAAAAGTTATACAGGCTGGTTAAAAAAATCTGGATGGATAACTTGTGACAAGACTGTTTCTAAACATCCTGTATGCTTCGAAATTCGAATTTGTTCCACAGAAAACTGTAGCCTGCTGATATAGAGACATGATCAAAAAATGAATAAAATCTAATAAAGATTTTTCGAGTAATTTAAGAAAAACCCACGAAAAGTATTGTTTTTAATGTCTTCTAGCGGCTAAACTAAGCAACTTTGTATGTAGATAAGTTGGGTTAAATCATCATATTTTTGATCAGGGTATCTGTGGTATTCTGTTGTACACCACATTTCCGGGCACCTGTATATAACTTTTTCCAAATACGTGTTTTTACAAAAATCATAAACCTCTACAATAGACAGAGTATTTCTCAAATATTTGTGTATCCAAAAAAATCATTTCTCCACCTTTCTAATTGTAAGTATAATTTTGACAAAGTTTGTAAATCATTTTGTAGTTTTTAGTGTTTATTAACGCTTTTAATATCCAACCTCAAAGTTCATCCTTTGTATCCCTTAATTTATTAACTTTTAAACATTGTTATTTTAAAATATCTTCCACGTGTTGCTACCTTTTAGAAAAAAATTGGATAATTTGTCTATTTAGACGATCATAGACATCAATAGTTCATCAACCACCAATATACAGGTTAGAGAGGTAATTAAGGAACCTTTATCATAAATTAAATCTGATTTATTAAAAAATCCTTAAATAAATAAATATAAACGAATTATTTTTACAAAACATATTAATTATAATCATTATAATTTTAATTGTTAATATATTTGGTACATGCAAGAACAACCAGACGGCATCGCAAACTGTTCCATCCCTATTGTATTATCCTCGTTTATTACAACCAACCTAATTGTAATAAATTGATTCTTACAAAAACTTGTTGTTCTTAGTGGTAAATACGGTTGTTTTGCATAACATTCAGCCCCTTCTCTACAATATAAAAAAATACCAATTAATTAAATACCAAACAAAATTAATTTCTTAATTAAAAATTAACAAATACAAAAATTTGAACGTTTATATCAAATAATTTACCGGAAATTACTTACTCGCAAGCTTGAAAGGTAACAGATTGATGATACCCTGGAACGTTAACGATTAATTTTTCCCCACCGTGAATAGTACGTCCCTTTTTTGGATACATTGTAACCGATCTGGTTGCACACATGTTGTTTACTTCACCGGATTCAAATCGATTTTCTATTACTTCGTTGGACTTACTACTTGGTGGTAAATCGACGACTTGTCCGAAAAACGGTAGATACTTTTCATATTTAGGAAGTAGCTGTATCACTTTATCCTCGTTGTAATCTGTCGCATTGTCACATAAACCGTGAAGGCAAAATTCCTCGCGGAAAATGTTTTTAATTTGTTCATCTATTGATTTAGAATTAATAATCTTAAAAAAATAGTTTTTTTTTAGTTTTTACTTATTTAAGTTTGAAAAAAATTACATACTGAAAATAGCTGAACCATCATAAAAATAATCGTATACATGTTTACTATTAAATTAAAATTTATATAACTGCACTTCTAGTAAAAGATAAAATGAGATATGATGTTTATAAGATTAATGATCAATCTAATCAAACAACAAATGTTGTAACTCGTTTTATAGTCGCGAATAACTAAATCTAAAACTCGGAATTGTTTAAGACTGCGATCTGTAAATCAGACTCGGAAAAGTTTTTCTAATAATAAGCGTTAACCGTTTGAAATATCAAAAAATATTTTTTTCTATTTATCACTTTTTGATATTTTGCAAAATAAATTAGCAATATTGGAAATTCCAACGGTATAATATTTCGGAGTATTTCCCAAATCGATCAGATAACTTGGCGTCTAATGAAATTTGTAAAAATTGAAAGCTAAAATTATATTATTTATTATACATAATATTACACAATAATATTTAAAAAAAAAACCAAGAAAATAATAAAAACAAACATTGACCCAAACGTTGATATAAAGACATCTTTATCTTCCCCACTATCTATAAAAATAAAGTAATGAATTAAACTCCAATCGTATTACACACTCAGAAATTATAAATAAACGTCATCCAGTAATTGAAAGTCCCATGCAACATCCGAGTTTCAACTCAAGGAGAACGGTTTCGGGTTAACGATTTGGTTTTCCCCATTTTATAAGTGTTAATAATCTTCTGGTAGCGTGTATTTTTAAGATGGATTGCGTTGTCAGCTTATAAGTATAAAAGAGACTAGAAAGGACATTTTTAAATCAGTATCTAACGTTTTACTTGAGTCGAAATGTTTTTATAATTTTGCTGTGATTATTAAGAAAGAACTTTTTCCTTGTTAACAGGAAATTTATTAACCATCTCGCGATTTTGACTTATATAAAATTTAAAATATAAAAAAAAATGTGGAGTGTTTGGATTTTATGTTCCTATTTGGTAAATCATTTTTGAAATTAAATATTGGAATATATTGAAGAAAATAAATATTGTAGATCACTCAAACTATTGCTTCAACAGACGAATGTTTCTATGGATTTTGTAACAAAACCGAAAGTTACCCGTATGAAGAAATTCAACAAGCTTTAAGTAAAGATAACCATTACCAACAATATTTTAATCTAAAATATGAAAAATATTTATACCCTCGAAGAAGAAGAAACGTAGAAAACGATTTTAAAAATAATTGTACGTCAACTGTAATAAGTATTTACCCAAAACTCGGAACAAACACTGATGGAAAACCCGTAGTTATTATCAACACGGAAACATTTAAACAACGTGTAGAAATAGTTCAATGTTTGTAAGTAATTTTATTTTGTTCTAATCATTAACCAAAAAATTTAAAAAAAATAATAAAGGTGACTAAAATTTTTAAGAGTTAACCTAACTCTTAAAATTTTTTATGAATTTTAAAAAATCGTGGAGACTTTATTTTTTATATGTTATACGGGGTGTTTAAAAAAATGCGGTAATATTAATGGGAGTGATTGTCCAGGTCATTTTATACAAAAAAATTTTTAATAAACATAGTCTGAAAACCTTTCGTTCTTACAGCGTGTTGAATTTTAATTAAAAAAAGCAGTAAAAATTTACATATTTTGAAACAGTTCTGTTTTATTCACTAACACTAGTAGAAACATTATTAGTGTTTGTGGTGGTTTTACGAACATTTGCGATGTCATTTTGGTCGTTTTTAGAACAAAATTGAATATTTTTAGGAACTTTTTGAACGTTTCTAGAAAAATTTTGGCCGTTATTTGGGATATTTTGAATTTTAGTTACATTTTGAGTATTTTCAGAAAGGTTTTGAATATTTCCAGAAAGATTTTGAATATTTCCAGAAAGGTTTTGAATATTTCCAGAAAGGTTTTGAACATCACAAGACATATTTCGAACATTTTTAGAAAAATTTTGTTCATTATTTGAGACATTTTGATTTTTAGTAATATTTTGAGCATTTCTAGAAACACTTTCAACATTTTCGTTGTTGTAGAAACTTTTTGAATATTTTCAGAAATGATTTTGAATTCCATTAACATTTTGAACCTTTATAGAATCGTTTTCAACATCTCCGGAAAGATTTCGGACATTTCTGGAATCGTTTTCAACATTTCGAGAAAGATTTTGAAGATTTTCAGAAAGACTTTGATTTCTAATAACATTTAGAACGTTTCCAGAAACATTTTCGATATTTCTAGAAACGATTTGAACATTTCCAGAAAAATTTTGAACATTTCTAGATTCATTTTTAGAAAGATTTTCAACATTTCTAGAAAAATTTTGAACATTTTCAAAAAAATGTTGAACATTTTTAGAAAAATTTTGAACATTTTCAGAAAAATTTTGAACATTTTCAGAAATAAATTGATTTCTAATAAAATTTTGAACACTTATAAAAAGATTTTGAACATTTTCAGAAATAAATTGATTTCTAATAACATTTTGAACACTTATAAAAAGATTTTGAACATTCTCAGAAAAACTGATTTCTAATAATGTTTAGAACGTTTCCAGAAACATTTTCGATATTTCTAAAAACGATTTGAACATTTCCAGAAAAATTTTGAACATTTTCAAAGTTATTTTGAATCTTTTTAAAAGTATTTTCGACATTTTCCGAAAATTTTAGAAGATTTTCAGAAAGACTATCAACATTTTCAGAAAGATTTTGATTTCTAGTAACATTTGGAACATTTTCAGAAAGATTTTGAACACTTTTAGAAACATTTTGAACCTTTCCAGAAAGATTTTGATTTCTAGTAACATTTAGAACGTTTCCAGAAACATTTTCTATATTTCTAGAAACGATTTGAACATTTCCAGAAAAATGTTGAACATTTCTAGATTCGTTTTTAGAAAGATTTTCAACATTTTTAGAAAGATTTTCAACATTTTCAGAAAAATTTTCAACATTTCTAGAAATAAATCGATTTCTAATAACATTTTGAACATTTCTAGAAATAAATCGATTTCTAATAACATTTTGAACATTTATAGAAAGATTTTAAACATTTTCAGAAAAACTGATTTCTAATAATATTTAGAACGTTTCGAGGAACATTTTCGATATTTCTAAAAACGATTTGAACATTTCCAGAAAAATTTTGAACATTTTCAAAGTTATTTTGAATCTTTTTAAAAGTATTTTTGACAATTTCCGAAAATTTTAGAAGATTTTCAGAAAGACTATCAACGTTTTCAAAAAGATTTTGACTTCTAGTAACATTTGGAACATTTTCAGAAATATTTTGAACACTTTTAGAAACATTTTGAACATTTCCAGAAAGATTTTGATTTCTAGTAACATTTAGAACGTTTCCAGAAACATTTTCTATATTTCTAGAAACGATTTGAACATTTCCAGAAAAATTTTGAACATTTCTAGAATCGTTTTTAGAAAGATTTTCAACATTTTTAGAAAGATTTTCAACATTTTTAGAAAGATTCTCCACATTTTCGGAAAAATTTTGAACATTTTCAGAAATAAATTGATTTCTAATAACTTTTTGAACATTTATAAAAAAAATTTGAACATTTTCAGAAAAACTGATTTCTAATAATGTTTAGAACGTTTCCAGAAACATTCTCGATATTTCTAAAAACAATTTGAACATTTCCAGAAAAATTTTGAACATTTTCAAAGTTATTTTGAATCTTCTTAAAAGTATTTTCAACATTTTCCGAAAATTTTAGAAGATTCTCAGAAAGACTATCAACTTTTTCAGAAAGATTTTGATTTCTTGTAACATTTGGAACATTTTCAGAAAGATTTTGAACACTTTTAGAAACATTTTGAAGATTTCCAGAAAGATTTTGATTTCTAATAACATATAGAACGTTTCCAGAAACATTTTCGATATTTCTAGAAACGATTTGAACATTTCCAGAAAAATTTTGAACATTTCTAGATTCGTTTTTAGAAAGATTTTCAACATTTTTAGAAAGATTTTCAACATTTTCAGAAAAATTTTGAACATTTTCAGAAATAAATTGATTTCTAATAACATTTTGAACATTTATAAAAAGATTTTGAACATTTTCAAAACGACTGATTTCTAATAACATTTAGAACGTTTCCAGAAACATTTTCGATATTTCTAAAAACGATTTGAACATTTCCAGAAAAATTTTGAACATTTTCGAAGTTATTTTGAATCTTATTAAAAGTAGTTTCGACATTTTTCGAAAATTTTAGAAGATTTTTAGAAAGACTATCAACATTTTCAGAAAGATTTTGATTTCTAGTAACATTTGGAACATTTTCAGAAATATTTTGAACACTTTTAGAAACATTTTGAACATTTCCAGAAAGATTTTGATTTCTAGTAACATTTAGAACGTTTCCAGAAACATTTTCGATATTTCTAGAAACGATTTGAACATTTCCAGAAAAATTTTGAACATTTCTAGATTCGTTTTTAGAAAGATTTTCAACATTTTTAGAAAGATTTTCAACATTTTTAGAAAGATTCTCCACATTTTCAGAAAAATTTTGAACATTTTCAGAAATAAATTGATTTCTAATAACATTTTGAACATTTATAGAAAGATTTTGATCATTTTCAGAAAAACTGATTTCTAATAATATTTAGAACGTTTCCAGAAACATTTTCGATATTTCTAGAAATGATTTGAATATTTCCAGACAAATTTTGAACATTTTCAAAGTTATTTTGAATCCTTCTAAACGTATTTTCGACATTTTCCGAAAATTTTAGAAGATTTTCAGAAAGACTATCAACATTTTCAGAAAGATTTTGATTTCTAGTAACATTTGGAACATTTTCAGAAAGATTTTGAACACTTTTAGAAACATTTTGAAGATTTCCAGAAAGATTTTGTTTTCTAGTAACATTTAGAACTTTTCCAGAAACATTTTCAATATTTCTAGAAACGATTTGAACATTTCCAGAAAAATTTTGAACATTTCTAGATTCGTTTTTAGAAAGATTGTCAACATTTTTAGAAAGATTTTCAACATTTTCAGAAAAATTTTGAACATTTTCAGAAATAAATTGATTTCTAATAACATTTTGAACATTTATAGAAAGATTTTGAACATTTTCAGAAAAACTGATTTCTAATAATATTTAGAACGTTTCGAGAAACATTTTCGATACTTCTAAAAACGATTTGAACATTTCCAGAAAAATTTTGAACATTTTCAAAGTTATTTTGAATCTTTTTAAAAGTATTTTCGACATTTTACGAAAATTTTAGAAGATTTTCAGAAAGACTATCATTTTCAGAAAGATTTTGATTTTTAGTAACATTTGGAACATTTTCAGAAATATTTTGAACACTTTTAGAAACATTTTGAACACTTTTAGAAATATTTTGAACATTTCCAGAAAGATTTTGATTTCTAGTAACATTTAGAACGTTTTCAGAAACATTTTCTATATTTCTAGAAACGATTTGAACATTTCCAGAAAAATTTTGAACATTTCTAGATTCGTTTTTAGAAAGATTTTCAGCATTTTTAGAAAGATTTTCTACATTTTTAGAAAGATTCTCAACATTTTCTGAAAAATTTTGAACATTTTCAGAAATAAATTGATTTCTAATAACATTTTGAACATTTATAAAAAGATTTTGAACAGTTTCAGAAAAACTGATTTGTAATAATAATTAGAACGTTTCGAAAAGCATTTTCGATATTTCTAAAAATGATTTGAACATTTCCAGAAAAATTTTGAACATTTTCAAAGTTATTTTGAATCTTTTTAAAAGTATTTTCGACATTTTCCGAAAATTTTAGAAGATTTTCAGAAAGACTATCAACTTTCTCAGAAAGATTTTGATTTCTAGTAACATTTGGAACATTTTCAGAAAGATTTTGAACACTTTTAGAAACATTTTGAACATTTCCAGAAAGATTTTGATTTCTAGTAACATTTAGAACGTTTCCAGAAACATTTTCGATATTTCTAGAAACGATTTGAACATTTCCAGAAAAATTTTGAACATTTCTAGATTCGTTATTAGAAAGATTTTCAACATTTTTAGAAAGATTCTCAACATTTTCAGAAAAATTTTGAACATTTTCAGAAATAAATTGATTTCTAATAACATTTCGAACATTTATAGAATGATTTTGAACATTTTCAGAAAAACTGATTTCTAATAATATTTAGAACGTTTCGAGAAACATTTTCGATATTTCTAAAAACGATTTGAACATTTCCAGAAAAATTTTGAACATTTTCAAAGTTATTTTGAATCTTTTTAAAAGTATTTTTGACATTTTCCGAAAATTTTGAAGATTTTCAGAAAGACTATCAACTTTCTCAGAAAGATTTTGATTTCTAGTAACATTTGGAACATTTTCAGAAATATTTTGAACACTTTTAGAAACATTTTGAATATTTCCAGAACGATTTTGATTTCTAGTAAGATTTTGAACGTTTCCAGAAACATTTTCAATATTTCTAGAAACGATTTGAACATTTCTAGAAAAATTTTGAACATTTCTAAATTCGTTTTTAGAAAGATTTTCAACATCTTTAGAAAGATTTTCAACATTTTTAGAAAATTTTTGAACATTTTCAGAAAAATTTTGAACATTTTCAGAAATAATTTGATTTCTAATAACTTCTTGAACATTTATAAAAAAAATTTGAACATTTTCAGAAAAACTGATTTCTAATAATGTTTAGAACGTTTCCAGAAACATTCTCGATATTTCTAAAAACGATTTGAACATTTCCAGAAAAATTTTGAACATTTTCAAAGTTATTTTGAATCTTTTTAAAAGTATTTTCGACATTTTCCGAAAACTTTAGAAGATTTTCAGAAAGACTATCAACTTTCTCAGAAAGATTTTGATTTCTAGTAACATTTGGAACATTTTCAGAAATATTTTGAACACTTTTAGAAACATTTTGAACACTTTTAGAAATATTTTGAACATTTCCAGAAAGATTTTGATTTCTAGTAACATTTAGAACGTTTCCAGGAACATTTTCTATATTTCTAGAAACGATTTGAACATTTCCAAAAAAATTTTGAACATTTCTAGATTCGTTTTTAGAAAGATTTTCAACATTTTTAGAAAGATTCTCCACATTTTCAGAAAAATTTTGAACATTTTCAGAAATAAATTGATTTCTAATAACATTTTAAACATTTATAAAAAGATTTTGAACATTTTCAGAAAAACTGATTTCTAATAATATTTAGAACGTTTCGAGAAACATTTTCGATATTTCTAAAAACGATTTGAAGATTTCCAGAAAAATTTTGAACATTTTCAAAGTTATTTTGAATCTTTTTAAACGTATTTTCGACATTTTCCGAAAATTTTAGAAGATTTTCAGTAAGACTATCAACATTTTCAGAAAGATTTTGATTTCTAGTAACATTTGGAACATTTTCAGAAAGATTTTGAACACGTTTAGAAACATTTTGAACATTTCCAGAAAGATTTTGATTTCTAGTAACATTTAGAACGTTTCCAGAAACATTTTCGATATTTCTAGAAACGATTTGAACATTTCCAGAAAAATTTTGAACATTTCTAGATTCGTTTTTAGAAAGATTTTCAGCATTTCTAGAAAGATTCTCAACATTTTCAGAAAAATTGTGAACATTTTCAGAAATAAATTGATTTCTAATAACATTTTGAACATTTATAAAAAGATTTTGAACATTTTCAGAAAGATTTTGAAAACTTTTAGAAACATTTTGAAGATTTCCAGAAAGATTTTGATTTCTAATAACATTTGGAACGTTTCCAGAAACATTTTCAATATTTCTAGAAACGATTTGAACATTTCCAGAAAAATTTTGAACATTTCTAGATTCGTTTTTAGAAAGATTTTCAACAATATAACAAATAATAATACGCACAATATAATAAAAATATTTATTGTTTAAGATTTATCTGAAATTTTTTTTTAGGGAACCACAATGTATACCCATTAATAGAACTGTACAACTTGTCGTTTATAATAGCACCGACAATGTCTTTAACTTCGATGGATTTTTATTTCCGGGAGAATGCCAAAATGGAAACACAGGAACTTATTTGGACAAAATCAACATGTTTATTCTTTTAATACCAGTATTACTGTTAAATACTTAATATGTTATAAAATGCATGTTTATAGAAAAGTTAATTTATCAATAATTTATTTTTTGAGAACGGAAATTTTGGTTTTCTTTACCTAATTTACTATTATTTTCCGTGAGTTTTCCTTAACCCTTCTTTGCATAATGATGGAAATTTCCATCATAACATTGAATGCTAAGATGTTTTTAACCATCATTCCTTTAATTTTGAACATGAATTATATCACCTTGGTTTATTTCTCTAATAAAGAAAAAATCATGCAAAGAAGGGTTAAATTACTCGAAAAATCTTCTTTAGATTTTAATCATTTACTTATATCAACAGGCTATAGTTTTCTATAAAACTAATTCGAATTTCGAAACAATCAAGGTGTTTAGAAACACTCTCACAAGTTATCCATCCAAATATTTTTAGCCATCATGTATAATTACTTATATATATTTTTTTGAATAACTCCATTAATTTAGAAACTATTTTCTCTTTTACAAAATGTCAGTTGGACAAACAGTTTAGCCACAAAAAGTATTTTCTAAATCCCTACATGCCCAAATCGGGAAATCATGGTAATATTCACAAAGTTTACAGTAGCATTTTCTTGACGGGATATGAACCTCTTTCAAGAAAACTGGATGTTATAAGTTTGGAAGAAATTGTTTACAATATTCAAATTTTCATCAAGATTTGTGAAACAAAACAGGGTTTAGCCCTTTTAACCCCTATTATACAGATGTTATTGTAGATTTTCTCCTAATCGGAGGGTATGAAGAAAGAGCTCCTGTAAACTAGCCAGCAAAATCACTAAACGCCTTGTGATTTCTTTGTCTGACATGACTTGTTTATAGTCCTTTCAAGCATGTGAATATTTTACAATCAACTTATCGAAATAGCAATAAAAAGTCTGTACTGTTGAAAAATATAGGGATGTGAGAATAATTTATGGCGAAATGGGTTGCAATACACGAACTTCAGCCCGCAGATCGACTCCAATCCTTCACACCAACATGAATCAGTTGTCAAATTTGACAAATTACAATACAAATCATAACTGCTTTAAATATTCTTAGCAGAAACGAATGGCTAAAACACCATAGATTTAAAGCATTTTTTTTTTTTTCATAAAGAGTGCGTTTTAGAGATTTAAGAGAAAGGTATCTATTTTTCGTGAAAAACTTGGCATTCAACAATATTACAAAGTAAGCACTTAATACCTTTTTGATGGCAATAAAAAAATGTTAGAAATCGTAGTTTGGAATAAAAATCTGTACTTTTACTAGTCTTTTGAAAAGTACAGGTTTTTATTCCAATCAACGATTTCTAAAATTTTAACTGGTAGAACATGGATCAGACAATAAGCTTTTTGCCATTAAATAAAAAAAATGTTTTGCCAACAAACTTAACTTCTTAGTTTAACTTCTCTTAGGAAGTTATTTCGAATAAAGACTTTTTCGTTGAATCGGCATGAAATCAGCTTTAAAATACGTGCTCAGCGTTTGGCAACTGAGTTTTGGGACATAATGTATAAATGTATATACCTACACTAATCGCCAATAAAATCGCAATACTCGGAATGGTCGCACGAACTAGAAATTTCGATAGTATTTAGAGCTTTTGCGAGATGGTAAATATTTAAAATTTGATCACGATCTGTGCACTCTGGTTATTTTTGTCTGGTATTATGTTTTAACAGTGATATTTCTTTTAAGGCCTGTAGCTTCGTTAATGATTATTGGCAATCTAGACTTTGTCAAATATTGATGGACTTAGCCGTTCAGATATTGAGGAGATTAAACAACAATGACGAGCTTCTTCAGCAATCTAATTTATTCACTAAAAAGCACTTTTATAATTACAATACAACACGCCCTTATTCTTATCGTGTAACTCTCGTGTAACTAACTTCTCTCTGTACTGTTGCCAACCGTACTAAACTAAAGTACCTAAATACGTTTCCTAACAAATATTTCACTTATGTATGTGTTTTATCCCGCATCTAGGAAAATCAGTCTTACATTCAACTAACCCCTTTTAAGGGGAGTCAAAGTGTGGAAATGCATAAAGCTTCGAATTACCTTTCGCGAAATTACCACAAAATTGAGTGAAATGGCTTTATAATCATTTAAACATCGAGTGTCTAGTCTACTGAAGTTTAGAAAACACCTAATAGAGGCAGTGGTCGATCACAAACCAAGAATAAACTGTAAATGATCTAATTAGCCCGTTTGAGACAACTCAGCCAGCGGAAGTTAACTTGTAGAGTGATTTAGAAAAGTCAGGCATCAATGCAAACAATTTATCGAAGAAGCCATTACTATAGTTGGTAATAGTGGTGTAGATTATGGGTGGAATCAAGTTAAAGAATGACACCAAATCGTCTTTAGTGATGAATATTGATTGTGTCGATAGCAATTTGATGATCAATTGTATCTTAGAAGATCTAGAGCAGAAAGACTAAATGTGGAATTCGCTTATGGACGTTAGTCTGGCTTAACATCTCGTGTTGGCATGGGGTGAAATACAGTTTAGAAGCCGGTAATCTTAATTCACCATTCAAGAAAAGTCTAATTGCGATCTGGTACATCAATGAAATTCCAGAACCAATTTTGTTATCACATTTTTAAAGACGCCGCATTAATGTTTGTCGATAAGACAATACTGAATCATACTTACAATCAGTACGATTAACACTAACATTTTTAATAATAATGACAATTTACTGCCATAGAACCCACGATCTCCGGATTTATTTTTTTGTTGAACACCTATCAACAGTAAAACCGAAAACCATTTCCCATACTTTAGCTCCTTTTACTAGGAATTAATTGAATGTAGGGTTGATTTCGATGATCGAGGAGCTTAACAGCAACACAAAGTAAAGGATTTGACAAGATTTAGGTTGTTGGTCATCATTAGTATAGTTATACGATGTAAAAGATGTATATTCAAAAAGTATTTTTTAACAAACCTTCCTAACTAAAGCTAAGAATTTTTATACTAATTTACTAGTCAATTTTTAAAAATTCATGTGTAAGAAGCTAATTATTCTTGAAACTTGAAATTTTATTAGGATTTAGATTAATACTTAATTTTTATTTTTAGCACAAATTAATTTTCTCCTAATTTTAGTTTTTTCTACAGGAAGGAAATTCTAACCTAACTTAATAAACATGCACATTAAAATTTTTCAATTTTTAAAAATTTGTATCTAAAAAACTAATTGTTGTAGAGACTTGAAATTTCATTACAATTTAGATTAAAACTTAATCTTTATCTTTACCAAAGATAAATTTTATACGACTTTTAATTTTTCTCTCAGCAGAGAAAATGTAACTTAATGTCCTTAATTGAAATTTTTTAAAAGTAAGGCTGCGTTCTAAAAGCCATTTTTTTAATACGTTAAAATTTTATATTTAAAAGTTACAAGTAATGAATTAAACGTTAACTTTACTCAGAAATTGTAAATAAACTTCATACAGTAATTGAAAATCCCATGCAACATCCGAACTTGAACTCAAAGAGAACGGTTTCAGGTTAACGATTTGGTTTTCCCCATTTTATATGTGTTAATAATCTTGTAACAGCAAGTATTTTTAAATATGGATTGCGTAATCGGTTTACAGGTATAAAAGGGATTTGAAAGGACTTCTTTAGATCAGTATCTAACGCTTTACTTAAGTCGAGATGTTTTTATAACTTTCTGCTGAGATTATTTTTAAAAAAACTTTTAAACTTCCTTGTTAACAGGAAATTTATCAACCATCTTGCGATTTTGATTTGTATAAAGTCTAAAATATAAAAATGTGGAGTGTTTTGATTTTATGTTTATACTTGGTAAATCATTTTTGAATTTAAATACATATCTGAACATATTGAAGAAAATAAATATTGTAGATCACTCAAGTTATTACTTCAACAGACGAATGTATCTACGGATTTTGTAATAAAACCGAAAATGTTCCGTATGAAGGAATTCAACAAACTTTAAGTAAATATAACCATCACAAACAATACTTTAATCTAAAATATGAAAAATATTTATACCCTCGAAGAAGAAGAAACGTAGAAAATGATTTTAAAAATAATTGTACGTCGACTATAATAAGTATTTTCCCAAATGCCGGAAAAAACACCGATGGAAAAACCGTAGTTATTCTCAACTCGGAAACATTGTTACAACGTGTAGAAGTAGTTGAATGTTTGTAAGTAATTTTATTTTATTCTAATTTCTAATTGTAAGTGAAAATATATTTTAAATCTTTGATAGAATCTTGATTTTAATTCCTACTTCTTGATTTATTAATTTTTTATTAATATAATTAAAAAAAAATATTGTTTAAGATTAATCTCAAACATTTTTTAGGGAACCACATTGTAAACCTGTTAATGGAATTGTGAAACTTCTCGTTTATAATAGCACTAATGGTGTCCCTAATTTCAATGAATTTTTAATCCCGGAAAAATGCCAAAATGTAAACACAGGAACTTAGTTAGAGAAAACCAATTTGTTGATTCTCTTAATGCCATTATTACTGTTAAATACTTAATATATTATAAAATACAAGATTATAGAAAAGTTAATTTATCAATAATTTATTTTTTGAAAACGGAAATTTTGGATTTCTTTAACCAATACTAATACTACTTTATATACAAACTTGTTAATTTTTAAAAAATCATATCTGAGAAACTAATTGCATATAAGGTTTGAAATTTTAGGACGATTTCGATTGAAACCTAATTTTTGTATTTACCAATAATAAATTTTCTACAACTTTTAGTTTTTCCAACAGAAAGGAAATTATAATATATTAAAGTAATAAGCAAGCAGCGCTTCTTTAAAAGAGGGCACCGCATGCGCCTAGCTCTTTTTTTAATAGCTCTTTTTTGGAAATCGCTTTCCGGACGATCCAATGGTTTTATTTTGGAAGGTCATTGACTGACTTCGGAAAAACGGCCCTGAAAATTGAACGACGTTGCGGTAGCCTTAAATGAAACTAAAATTCTCGATCGTATGTCTGTCATTTTCGTTAATTTTCGAACGCACTTTTTGTCAAAAAAGCCACCGGCTCCGCGACTCTGCTTCCGGCTAACCTTCTGAACGGCTTTATAACGCAATCTTATATGCGAATCGGGGCTCCTCTGGACCCGAACCGGCCGATTTAAGCCCTAAACGAAGTCCCCGTTTTCCGTCATTTTCGATTTGGGCCGATAAAACAGTTGGTTCAATTTTCATAAACGTTATTTATTATTCTAACCACGGAAATGCCACATGAAATGTCAAAACGATCAGTTTATTAATAATTATCAAAGATTTAATTTATGCAGAGCAGACATTCGAATAAATTTCACTAAAAGCTAATTAAATTCTTGAAAATATCACCAAAAATTTAAGCAAATTTGTTAAAATTCCACCTAAGTTACTAAAATTTTTAATAATTCCACCAAAAACTTATAAAGTTTGTAAAAATTCCACCAAAGCTATCAAAACTTTTAACAATTCCACCAAAAACTTGCCGAATTTTAAAAAAATATACTAAAATTAAGATTAATTTCGTCAAAAATTGATTAGATTCTTAAAAATTTTGCAAAAATAAAAAAGTAACAATAAAAATTCCACAAAAGTTAGTTAAATTGAATATAATTTCACCAAAAATTATTAAATTTGGAGACAATTCTACTAAAACTTAGTGATTTTTTAAAAATTCCATCCAAAATCAATAAAATTAGTAAAAATTCCACCAAAGTTACCAACATTTTTAACAATTCCACCAAAAACGTACTGAATTTTTTCAATTTTCCATCAAAGCTACAAAAATGTTGAATAATTCCACCAAAAACTTACTGATTTTTAAAAAATACCACCAAAAACTTACCAAATTCATAAAAATTCAACTAAAATTACCAATACTTTTAACAATTCCACCAAAAATGATTAAAGTTAATAAAAATTCCACAAAAGTTATCAACTTTTTTAACAATTCCATCAAAAACATACTGAATTTTATAAAAATTCCACCAGAAATTAATAAAATGGGTTAAATTTCACTAAAAACTTACTAAATTCGTAAAAATTTCATGAAAAAAAAACACTGATTTTTTTTATTCTACCACAAATGAATAAAATTCGCAAAAATTCCACCAATGTTATTAAAATTTTTGATAATTCCACCAAAGACAGACTGAATTTTTTTAAAATTCCATCAAAAATTAATACAATTTGCAAAAATTCTACCAAAAACTTACTAAATTCATAAGAATTTTACCAAAAACACTGTTTTTTTTTATTCCACCAGAAATGAATAAAATTCGCAAAAATTCCACCAATGTTATCAAAATTTTTGATAATTCCACCAAAAACATACTGAATTTTTAAAAAATTCCACCAAAAACTTACTAAATTCATAAGAATTTTACCAAAAAACACTGAATTTTTTTAAGATTCCACCAGAAATGAATAAAATTCGCAAGAATTCCACCAAAGCTATTAAAATATTTAACAACTACACCCAAAACTTACTGAATTTTTTTTATTCCTCCAAAAACTTACAAAAATCGTAAAAATTACACCGAAATTGTCAACATTTTTAACAATTCTACCAAAAACTTTCCAAATTTTTTAAAAATTCCACCAAAATATCCAAATTCTTTTAAAATTCCACCAAAAATCAATCAAATTAGAAACAATTTCATTAAAAATTAACTAAAACCTTGAAAATTCAAAACTTAGTAAATTCATAAAATTTCCACCAAAGCTACTAACATTTTTAATAATTCTACAAAAATAATGAATTTTTTTAAAATTCCACCAAAAAACTTAGAAAGTTTGTAAAAATTCCACCAAAAATTTACCAACTTTTTTAAAATTCCATCAAAAACTTACAAAATTCGTAAAGCTTCCACCAAGGTTACCAAAATGTTGATCAATTCAACCAAAAACAATAAATTTTTTTTAGAAAAATTCTAAAAATAAAACTAAAAATAGAACTCGTTGATTTTAAAAAATTCATATCTAAGAAATTAATTGTTATTAAGATTTGAAATTTGAAATTTCATGACGATGTAGTTCAAAATCTAATCTGCATTTTTACCAAAAATTAATTTTGAAAAAGAAATTTTTTTAGTTCAATACTAAATGAGTAAAAGACGAAACTGCTCGTTTAAAACTTTATTTATGTAATATAGACATAACACTAAAAACAAACGTTTGTTTTAAACGAGAAATCGACTCGTTTAAACAGGATGACGCCGAAAAATCCCAAATGAATAACCTAAACTACCGCTTTAGAAGAACATTAATCATTATTATTTATTGTCATCTCACGTCAACTTTCCCGCTTTAAACCAGCTTAAAATTACAATTCATTTTGAAAATATAAAAGTTTTTAAAATGTTAACTTTCCCTCGTAGTCAAATTTCACTTCATTTTATTTCAAATTTCGGATAAAATTGTATACATTTACTTGAATATTAATATTTACCCTGTAAGGATTAGAAGAAATAAATAAGTTTAAGTTTAACATTTTTTTAATTTCTTTCACGTTCCTCTGCATACAAAATCTAGTTGAGATAATACTAGTTGAGATTTTAAAATCAATGTTTTCTTCAACCAACCTAACCTCAAAAAGTTGGCGAACTTTAAAAAATCACTTCGACTTTATTTTTAGTAATTGAGAACTGATTCTTATATTAAATGAAAGTTAAAAGATTCTATTTTTCATTAGAAAAGTCGGATTTATTCTAATTATTATCAAAAAAATTTAAAAAAATTTCAAAGACATCCATGTTTTTTTTCTACATTTAACCTCAAAAAGCAATTTTAAAAAATCACTATGACTTTATTTATTGGAATTGAGAACTGATTCTTATATTAAATGAAAATTAAAATATTCGATTTTCCATTAAAAAAGTCGGATTTATTCTAATTGTAACTTCTAAATGTCTCTACGAAGTTTGTCAACCCCTGAAATGTCTCTCGATGAAATTTGCCCACCCTTGAAGTCTATTTGAAAAATCGAGGTTTTAGTTATCCTTGAATCGAGTTCCATGAAGTTTGTCAATCTCTAAAATGTCTCTCGACAAAGTTTGCCAACCCTTAAAATGTCTCTCAACGAGGTTTGCCCACCTTTGAAATTCCTTTGAAAAATCGAGTGTTTACTTATCCTTGAATCGGAGTTTTCCGAAGTTTGCTAACCCCTGAAATGTCCTTCGACGAGTTTTGCCCACCTCTGAAGTCAGTTTAAAAAATCGAGGGTTTACATATTCTTGAATCGGTTTTCTAAGAAGTTTGCCAAATCCCTGAAATATCTCTCGACAAGTTTTGCCAACCCTTAAAATGTATTTCGACGAGGTTTGTCCACCCTTAAAGTCCGTTTGAAAAATCGAAGGTTTACTTATCCTTGAATCGAGTTTGTCAATCCCTAAAATGTCTCTCGATGAAATTTGTCCATCCCTGAAGCCCGTTTGAAAAATTGAGAGTTTACTTATCCTTGAATCGGGACTCTACGAAGCTTGCAAACCTTTGAAATGTCTCTCGGCGAGGTTTTCCCACCCCTGAAGCCCATTTTAGAAATAGAGGGTTTACTTATCCTTGAATTTGGTTTCTAGAAAGTTTGACAACCTCTGAAATGTCCCTCGACAAGGTTTGTCAACCCCTAAAATCTCCCTCGAAGATTTTTGCCCACCTTTGAAATACTATTTTTCCTTTTCGGAGATTGTCCACCACTGATAGTCGAGTGTTAAACCACGTCTTTATCAATAAATTATTACTAAAAAAATTAAAGAAATTTTTGAAAGACATCAATGTTTTTTTCTACCAATTTAACCTCAAAAAATTGATCAATTTTAAAAAATCACTACGACTTTATTTATTGAAATTGACAACTAATTCTTATGTTAAATGAAAGTTAAAAGATTTTATTTTCAATTAAAAGAGTCTGATTTATTCTAGTTATTATCAAAAAAATTTAAAAAAAATTAAAAACATCCATGTTTTTTTTTCTACATTTAACCCCAAAAAGCAACTTTAAAAAATCACTACGACTTTATTTATTGGAATTGAGAACTGATTCTTATGTTAAATGAAAGTTAAAAGATTCTATTTCCAACTAAAAAAGTCGGATTTATTCTAATTATTATTAAAAAAATTTAAAAAAATTTCAAAGACATCAATGTTTTTTTCTACCAATTTAACCTCAAAAAATTGATTAATTTTAAAAAATCATCCAGACTTTGTTTACAGGAACTAAGTAAAATTTGTTGGAGAAATTATAAATAAAGGTTTCTTTTTTAATATAACATATGGAAATTTGGATTAGATTAAAACAAATTCCAGAAAAAAAATTTTATCTAAACCTCTACATTTTCAACTAATTTAAAATCGCCAAAGTTTAAAAAATCGCCCAGACTTTATTTATGGGAATAAGAAAAACACTAGTTTAGTTTTATTTTTAGTATTTTTCTAAAAAAAATTTATTATTTTTGGTTGGATTGATCAACATTTTGGCAACTTTGATGGAAGCTTTACGAATTTAGTAAGTTTTTGGTGGAATTAAAAAAAACATTGATAAATTTTTAGTGGAATTTTTACAAATTTTATGTTTTTTTGCTGGAATTTTAAAAAATTCATTATTTTTGGTTGAATTATTAAAAATTTTAGTAACTTTGTTGGAATTTTTATGAATCTACTAAGTTTTGAATTTCCAAGGTTTTAGTTAATTTTTAATGAAATTGTTTATAATTTGATTGATTTTTGGTGGAATTTTAAGAGAATTTAGCCATTTTAGTGGAATTTTTAAAAAATTTGGTAAGTTTTTTGGTAGAATTGTTAAAAATGTTGACATTTTCGGTGTAATTTTTAGGATTTTTGTAAGTTTTTGGTGGAATAAAAAAAATCAATAAGTTTTTGGTGTAGTTGTTAAATATTTTAATAGCTTTGGTGGAATTCTTGCGAATTTTATTCATTTGTGGTGGAATCTTAAAAAAATTCAGTGTTTTTGGTAAAATTCTTATGAATTTAGTAAGTTTTTGGTGGAATTAAAAAAAAAAATTCAGTATGTTTTTGGTGGAATTATCAAAAATTTTGATAACATTGGTGGATTTTTTGCGAATTTTATTCATTTCTGGTGGAATAAAAAAAATCAGTGTTTTTGGTAAAATTCTTATGAATTTAGAAAGTTTTTGGTGGAATTTTTGCAAATTGTATTAATTTTTGGTGGATTTTTTAAAAAATTCAGTATGTTTTTGGTGGAATTATCAAAAAGTTTGATAACATTGGTGGAATTTTTGCGAATTCTATTCATTTTTGATGGAATTCTTTAAAAATTCAGTGTTTTTTTATAGAACTTTTACGAATTTTTTAAGTGTTTTGGTGGGATTTAAAAAAATTCATTATTTTTGGTTGAATTATTAAAAATTTTAGTAACTTTGTTTGAATTTTTATGAATCTACTAAGTTTTTGATGGAATTTTCAAGGTTTTAGTTAATTTTTAATGAAATTGTTTCTAATTTGATTGATTTTTGGTGGAATTTTAAAAGAATTTGAACATTTTGGTGGAATTTTTAAAAAATTTGGTGGGTTTTTATTAGAATTGTTAAAAATGTTGACAATTTCGGTGTAATTTTTAGGATTCTTGTAAGTTTTTGGTGGAATAAAAAAAAATTCAGTAAGTTTTGGGTGTAGTTGTTAAATATTTTAATAGCTTTGGTGGAATTCTTGCGAATTTTATTCATTTCTGGTGGAATCTTAAAAAAATTCAGTGTTTTTGGTAAAATTCTTATGAATTTAGTAAGTTTTTGGTGGAATTTTTAAAAAATTCAGTATGTTTTTGGTGGAATTATCAAAAATTTTGATAACACGTGGAATTTTTGCGAATTTTATTCATTTCTGGTGGAATAAGAAAATCAGTGTTTTTGGTAAAATTCTTATGAATTTAGTAAGTTTCTGGTGGAATTTTTGCAAATTGTATTAATTTTTGGTGGAATTTTTAAAAAATTCAGTATATTTTTGGTAGAATTATCAAAAATTTTAATAACACTGGTGGAATGTTTGCGAATTTTATTCATTTTTCATGGAATTTTAAAAGAATTCAGTGTTTTTTTATGGAATTTTTACGAATTTAGTAAGTTTTTAGTGAAATTTTTCCAATTTTATTAATTTTTGGTGGAATTTTTATAAAATTCAGTATGTTTTTGATGGAATTGTTAAAAAAGTTGATAACTTTGGTGGAATTTTTATTAACTTTAATCATTCTTGGTGGAATTGTTAAAAATATTGGTAATTTTAGTAGAATTTTTATGAATTTGGTAAGTTTTTGGTGGTATTTTTTAAAAATCAGTAAGTTTTTGGTGGAATTATTCAACATTTTTGTAGCTTTGGTGGAAAATTGAAAAAATTTAGTACGTTTTTGGTAGAATTGTTAAAAATGTTGGTAACTTTGGTGGAATTTTTACGAATTTAGTAAGTTTTTAGTGAAATTTTTCCAATTTTATTAATTTTTGGTGGAATTTTTATAAAATTCAGTATGTTTTTGATGGAATTGTTAAAAAAGTTAATAACTTTGGTGGAATTTTTATTAACTTTAATAATTTTTGATGGAATAGTTAAAAATATTGGTAATTTTAGTAGAATTTTTATGAATTTGGTAAGTTTTTGATGGTATTTTTTAAAAATCAGTAAGTTTTTGGTAGAATTATTCAACATTTTTGTAACTTTGGTGGAAAGTTGGAAAAATTTAGAACGTTTTTGGTGGAATTGTTGAAAATGTTGGTAACTTTGGTGGAATTTTTACGAATATAGTAAGTTTTTTTAATTTTTACCAATTTTGTTGATTTTGGGTGGAATTTTTAAAAAATTCACTAAGTTTTTAGTAGAATTGTCTCCAAATTTAATAATTTTTGGTGAAATTATATTCAATTTAACTAACTTTTGCGGAATTTTTATTATTACTTTTTTATTTTTGTGAAATTTTTAAGAATCTAATCAATTCTTGACGAAATTAATCTTAATTTTAGTATATTTTTTTTTAATTCAGTTTTTGGTGGAGTTGTTAAAAATTGCTTTGGTGGAATTTTTACAAATTTTATAAGTTTTTGGTGGAATTATTAAAAATTTAAGTAACTTTAAATTTTTACAAATTTACTTAAATTTTTGGTGATATTTTCAAGAATTTAATTAGTTTTTAGTGAAATTTATTCGAATTTTTGCTCTACATAAATTAAATATTTGATAATTATTAATAAACCGATCGTTTTGACATTTCATGTGGCATTAGCGTGGTTAGAATAATACATAACGTTTATGAAAATTGAACCGAGTGTTTTATCGGCCCAAATCGAAAATGACGGAAAACGGGGACTTCGTTTAGGGCTTAAATCGGCCGTTTAAAAAGGAGCCCCGATTCGCATATAACGTTGCGTTATAAAGCCGTTCAGAAGGTTAGCCGGAAGCAGAGACGCGGAGCCGGTGGCTTTTTGGACAAAAAGTGCGTTCGAAAATTAACGAAAATGACAGGCTGACGATCGAGAATTTTAATTTCAATTAGGGCTACCGAAACATCTATTACTAGTGTAGAATATTTACTACCTTTGTCATATTTACCACGAATCCCTGAAAGGTGTAATTTCACGAAGGGTATCGTTGTTTTTGTTGCCAAAATATACTTTCAACGTTTTGATATTTAATTAGAATAGCCGAGAAATGAACCGTCGAGAAATTCGAAAATTCAAGGGTTTCGTTTGAAGCTTATATCGGACGATTCGGGGAAGCCCCGATTCGCAAAGAAAAGTAAGTCGGTCGCTTTTCGGGCGAACATAACGTTTCAAAACGAGCATATTTAGACGTTTAGCCGAGAAACGTACCCTCGACTAATAATAGCCGAGAAACGAACTGTCGAAAAAATTTTCCAAATAGTTTTTTCGAAAAACGGATACAACAACGTGTTCGTTTTATTCAATTTTAATGATTTACAACAATCTTTTCAATAAGCAAATTGGATTTTATCCGCTTTCGTTGAAAAATTTGTTGTTCGAAAAACGGTCAATAGAAATTGTACCCGCGTTAATGTTCTGAAATCGGACCCGGAAAAAAACGTTCGAAAATGAACTATTTAACTGATTTAGACTTAGAAATGGCATCAAATTTATGAATTAAGTTGTATTTTAACGTTTTGTTTGTCAACGTGAATGGCACCTACCGTTCCTAAATCGGAAAGAACGGTTAGTTTGACGTTTAGAAACGTCAAAAATTCTTTGTCGGTAATTCCGAGCCGTGATTCGTTAATTTTTGTTAGTTCGGTGCAAACTGAGGGCAAAAAAAGACGGCGCTGCTGGTTTACTACTTTATTATATGTGCCGCACAATTTCTTTCATAAATTTCTCATTATCTGTAATTTTCAAAAAAATATATCATTTCTTCTTCTTGTTATTTAAGAATTGAACAACTAAACTAAACATAAACTCAAGTTGGATAACCTTATACTGTAAATTCCATCGACCTTACGATAACGATAACTAACATGCAATTTTTTATTATAAGTCATGTTTTATATACCCAGATGCAAATCAGCGATATTTCTATTAACATTAATTACATTTAGTAGGAAGAAGTTCGGTTTTGCATCTGAATATTCAGATTAAATAACTTCATATTCACTTCGATAAAGTTCCAAGTCGTCGTTTGGTTAAATTAACTATTAATCTGGTAAACGTTACATCCCATTATATTTCTATTGAAAGTGTAATTATATAAATTTTAATAAGAAACATGTACAAGTTTATTTTTATGGCATTTCAACTCTTTTTGGTATGTATTATTATTTATCACAATCAATTGATTTATCACAATCAATAAAAAATACAAAAAAAAAACTATTATAATTTTGTAGATTGTTAATTCTAAATCGTTAAACGGAACAATTAAAAATACTATTAATACCGACCTTTGCCTCCATGGTTTTTGTGAATATGTAGAAAATTACAACCAGGATGCAATTATACGACTACTTTCCGAATACAAGGGTTATCTACCACCATTTGGAAAAGTTATCGATTTAGCACCTATCCACTTCAAGAATTCCATAAAAGATCGTCTGGGATTTGAAACCACCGATGATGTAAATTACATGTGTCCAATTAGAACGGAAACAAGGAACCCCAAAATAGGAATTACCATTGACGGTAGGGCAAAATTGATTGTTAACGTTAAAGGATACATTCAATCGGTCACCTTTCAAGTTTGTACGTAAGTAATTTGTATTAAATTATTTTATCAGTTTCTGGTGTTTAAAAAATTAACAAAGTTTTCATTCATAAATAAAGTTATTCTATACATATGTATCGACTGTTCAGTTTGTTAATTTTAAATTAGTTTGGTACTATTTTTTTTTTTTCATTGCAGTGATGATGCTAAATGTTATGTAGAAGAAGATCACTTACCACTTAATACAACATGTTTCTGTGCGAATCAGTTTATGACAGCTCGATTGGCGGTAATAAACGATAATAACACAATAAGTATGGAAGATTTTCCTGTGCCATCTGGTTGTGCTTGCATGTATCGAATAAACCTAAGTTCAAAATGATGATTGTTAATAAAATTTGTATAAATAATTTTATTGCATTTACTTATCTAGAGAATTTTTATTAAAAACTTTTTTTTTTTCATTTATAATAAAGATCTTTTTTTTTATTCGACGTGAAATTATTAATTCATAATTGGAGAGTTGTTTTAATTGTTACAGTTAAAGAAATTGCAAATATAACCAAACATATTTAATTTCACGATTTTCCTATTCACTAATAAAAAGAACTGTTATCACACATTACATTTTTCCCTTGAAACTTGCATCTAGGGTTTGTCTAAAATTAAACGGAAACTATTAATGAGGTTGATATTCAACCATTCACATTTTTAGTCTAAAGCACATCCATTTTTATGAAGAAATAAGATATAGGCATATTTTTACTCATTATCGGTATGAAACCTTCATTTGTACTGAGCAAGAATGGGAAAATGAGAGCAAGAATTTTAAACTCTACTAAATATGAGAGCAACCGCAGTCACTCATTTTGGATTTAAATAGTAGAACATTTGTTATAGTTTTCTGTAATGAAACTGCAATTCTTTAAAAAGATTCATTTATTTTCATATCTTCTAAGGTTACCTATTATTAACAGACCAACAGTACACAATTTTCTGTCGTTTAAAAGAAATTGAGGGACGGGAATAACGAAATGAAAACGAAATGCTATCAGGTGTTGTAGAAAAACTGTTCTAAAAACCTTACCATATATATGTGGGCTTTTTCTTGATGTAAAATTAAATTTTTTAACCCCTTAACGGTGCACAACAAGATTGGGTTACACGGATTACTTTGTGTTACTAGGCGTTATAAATTAGTATAGTTTACATCAAAGACAATCCATATTATAACTCAAACAGTATGGTAAACAAATTTCAAGCGTCTTCAGACTAATTTAAATCTGTTATCAAAGTTAAAGGAGCCATACTAATAAGGTAACTAAGGAAGAGATAATTGTTTTAAATTCTGTTTGGGTGCTTGTATCAGTTCTCTCACCCTATCTTCCAAATTGTTAGTGCTAGAGCGAGTTATAGCATATCGTTGGAGACTACACTTCATGCGCTATAATACAAAGAAGGAGCAATCGCGATAGAATAGCTAACAAGGGAGATAAAGGCGAGGGAAGTGGTTTAAGTCCTTTTTAAATGCTTGTGTTAGTTTTTTCGCCCTACCTTCCAAAGTGATAGTACTAAAGCGTGCTATAGCCTATCGTTGAAAACTAGACTTCATGACCTATAATATGAAGAAGGAACCATCACGATAGAACAGTTAATAAGGCAGCAAGGGACGAGGAAATTACTTTAACTTCTGTTTGGGTGTTTGTAACAGCTTTTTCACTCTATCTTTCAAAGTATTAATGCTAGAGGAAACTATAGCTTATCGTTGGAAACTAGATTTCATGTCCTATAATATAAAGAAGGAGCCATCGCGATAGAACAGCTATTATGGGAGCTAGGGATGACGCAACAGCTTTAAGTTCTGTTTGGGTGTTTGTATCAGCTTTTTCACTCTAAAGCATTAACGCTTCCAAATCATTAACGCTAGATCGAACTATAACCTATTATTGGAAACTAGACTTCATGCCCTATAATATGAAGAAGAAGACATCGCTATAAAATAGCTAGTAAGGGAGCTAAGAGCGAGGGAAGTAACTTTAAATCCTGTTTGGGTACTTGTGTGTGTTTTTTCGCCTAATCTTCCAAAGTGTTAGAGCTAGAGCAGTGATGGCGAACCTTTTAGCATGGTTGGTCACATTTTGTTTACTATATTGTTTTAGTGCTAGCTCGTGGGTCACAGTATTAAGTCACAAGCAAAAGGGAAATGTGTTTTTAATACATTTACTTTTTATATCCTCACTTCTAAGACTAAGGACTAAAAGAGCTTTTTTTCCTTTTTGTTTTACAACTTTTACATTAGTAAGTAAAGCTCCTTTGGACCCGAAACGGCCGATTTAAGCCCTAAATGAAGTCCCCGTTTTCCGTTATTTTCGATTTGGGCCGATAAAACAGTTGGTTCAATTTTCAACAACGTTATTTATTATTCTAACCACGGTAATGCCACATGAAATGTTAAAACGATCGGTTTATTAATAATTATCAAAGATTTAATTTATGCAGAGCAAATATTCGAATAAATTTCACTAAAAACTAATTAAATTCTTGAAAATATTACCAAAAATTTAAGTAAATTTGTAAAAATTCCACCAAAGCTACTAAAATTTTTAATAATTCCACCAAAAACTTATAAAATTTGTAAAAATTCCACCAAAGCTATCAAAATTTTTAACAATTCCACCAAAAACTGGCTGAATTTTTAAAAAATATACTAAAATTAAGATTAATTAAAGTTAAAATTTAATAATTCCACCAAAAACTTATAAAATTTGTAAAAATTCCACCAAAGTTATCAAAATTTCTAACAATTCCACCAAAAACTGGCTGAGTTTTTAAAAAATATACTAAAATTAAGATTAATTAAAGTGAAAATTTAATAATTCCACCAAAAACTTATAAAATTTGTAAAAATTCCACCAAAGCTATCAAAATTTTTAACAATTCCACCAAAAACTGGCTGACTTTTTAAAAAATATACTAAAATTAAGATTAATTAAAGTTAAAATTTAATAATTCCACCAAAAACTTATAAAATTTGTAAAAATTCCACCAAAGCTATCAAAATTTTTAACAATTCCACCAAAAACTGGCTGAATTTTTAAAAAATATACTAAAATTAAGATTAATTAAAGTTAAAATTTAATAATTCCACCAAAAACTTATAAAATTTGTAAAAATTCCACCAAAGTTATCAAAATTTCTAACAATTCCACCAAAAACTGGCTGAGTTTTTAAAAAATATACTAAAATTAAGATTAATTAAAGTTAAAATTTAATAATTCCACCAAAAACTTATAAAATTTGTAAAAATTCCACCAAAGCTATCAAAATTTTTAACAATTCCACCAAAAACTGGCTGAATTTTAAAAAATATACTAAAATTAAGATTAATTAAAGTTAAAATTTAATAATTCCACCAAATACTTATAAAATTTGTAAAAATTCCACCAAAGCTATCAAAATTTTTGACAATTCCACCAAAAACTGGCTGAATTTTTAAAAAATATACTAAAATTAAGATTAATTAAAGTCAAAATTTAATAATTCCACCAAAAACATAAAATTTGTAAAAATTCCACCAAAGCTATCAAAATTTTTAACAATTCCACCAAAAACTTCCTGAATTTTAAAAAAATATACTAAAATTAATATTAATTTTGTCAAGAATTGATTAGATTCTTAAAAATTTCACAAAAATGAAAAGGTAATAATAAAAATTCCACAAAATTTAGTTAAATTGAATATAATTTCATCAAAAATTATTAAATTTGGAGACAATTCTACTAAAAACTTAGTGAATTTTTTCAAAATTCCACCCAAAATCAATAAAATTGGTAAAAATTCCACGAAAAACTTACTATCTTCGTAAGAATTCCACCAAAGTTACCAACATTTTTAACAATTCCATCAAAAACGTACTAAATTTTTTCAATTTTCCACCAAAGCTACAAGAATGTTGAATAATTCCACCAAAAACTTACTGATTTTTAAAAAATACCACCAAAAATTAACCAAATTCATAAAAATTCTACTAAAATTACCAATATTCTTAACAATTCCACCAAAAATGATTAAAGTTAATAAAAATTCCACCAAAGTTATCAACTTTTTTAACAATTCCATCAAAAACATGCTGAATTTTATAAAAATTCCACCAAAAATTAATAAAATTGGAAAAATTTCACTAAAAACTTACTAAATTCGTAAAAATTCCATAAAAAAACACTGAATTTTTTGAAAATTCCATCAAAAATGAATAAAATTCGCAAAAATTCCACCAATGTTATCAAAATATTTGATAATTCGACCAAAAATTAATACTATTTGCAAAAATTCCACCAAAAACGTACTAATTTTTTCAATTTTCCACCAAAGCTACAAAAATGTTGAATAATTCCACCAAAAACTTACTGATTTTTAAAAAATACCACCAAAAACTTACCAAATTCATAAAAATTCTACTAAAATTACCAATATTTTTAACAATTCCGCCAAAAATGATTAAAGTTAATAAAAATTCCACCAAAGTTATCAACTTTTTTAACAATTCCATCAAAAACATACTGAATTTTATAAAAATTCCACCAAAAATTAATAAAATTGGAAAAATTTCACTAAAAACTTACTAAATTCGTAAAAATTCCATAAAAAGCACTGAATTTTTTAAAAATTCCATCAAAAATGAATAAAATTCGCAAAAGTTCCACCAGTGTTATCAAAATTTTTGATAATTTCACCAAAAATATACTGAATTTTTTAAAAATTCCACCAAAAATTAATACAATTTGCAAAGATTCCACCAAAAACTTATTAAATTCATAAGAATTTTACCAAAAACACTGATTTTTTTTTATTCCACCAGAAATGAATAAAATTCGCAAAAATTCCACCAATGTTATCAAAATTTTTGATAATTCCACCAAAAACATACTGAATTTTTTAAAAATTCCATCAAAAACTTACTAAATTCATAAGAATTTTACCAAAAACACTGAATTTTTTTAAAATTCCACCAGAAATGAATAAAATTCGCAAAAATTCCACCAAAGCTATTAAAATATTTAACAACTACACCCAAAACTTACTGAATTTTTTTTATTCCACCAAAAACTTAGAAAAATCCTAAAAATTACACCGAAATTGTCAACATTTTTAACAATTCCACCAAAATGTCCAAATTCTTTTAAAATTCCACCAAAAATCAATCAAATTAGAAACAATTTCATTAAAAATTACCTAAAACCTTGAAAATTCCATCAAAAACTTAGTAGGTTCATAAAAATTCCACCAAAGTTACTAAAATTTTTAATAATTCTACCAAGAATAATGATTTTTTTTAAATTCCAACAAAAACATACAAAATTTGTAAAAATTCCATCAAAGTTATCAAAATTTTTAACAATTCCACCAAAAACTTGCTGAATTTTTAAAAAATATACTAAAATTAAAATTAATTTCGTCAAGAATTGATTAGATTCTTAAAAATTTCACAAAAATAAAAAATAATAATAAAAAAAATTATTAAAAATGTCCAAATTCTTTTAAGATTCCACCAAAAATCAATCAAATTAGAAACAATTTCATTAAAAATTAGCTAAAACCTCGAAAATTCCATCAAAAACTTAGTAAATTCATAAGAATTCCACCAAAGTTACTAAAATTTTTAATAATTCTACCAAAAATAATGAATTTTTTTTAAATTCCACCAAAAAACTTACAAAATTTGTAAAAATTCCACCAAAAATTTACCATTTTTTTTTATTCCACCAAAAACTTAAGTTACCAAAATGTTGATCAATTCAACCAAAAACAATATTTTTTTTTAGAAAAATACTAAAAATAAAACTAAACAAGTTAATAAATAGATAGTTGAAATAAAATTATTTATTTTCTTTCTAGTTTGCAAAAATCAAGGTATGGATCACTTAAAAGATTGTGTAGGTCAGTGTCTGCCCCTTGGGCCCTCTAGGTTGAAGACAAATTTTGCATTTTTCTCTTATAGCACTATGAAAAGAAAGGTGGAAGATCTGAGCAGTGGAGCTCTGGGTTGAGAACGGATTTTGTCTCCTCCCCTTCATAGTGTTATAAAAGAAAGATACAATATATGAGCGCTAGATCTCTGAATTGAGAACAGACTTTGTATTTTTTTTCTAATAGCACCATGAAGAGGAAGGTGCAAAATCCGAGCACTAGATTTCTGGGTTGAGAACAGATCTTGTTTTCTCCTCTTCATGGTGTTATAAGAGAAAAATGCAAGATCGGAGCGTTAGACTGCTGGGTTGAGGACGGATTTTGCATTTTTCTCTAATACCACCATGAAGAGGAAAATTCAAGATCCGAGCACTAGACTTCTGGGTTAAGAATGGATCTTGTCTTCTTCTCTTCAATGTGTTATAAGAGAAGTCTGCAAGATCCGAGTGTTAGAGTTCTGGGTTGAGGATGGATTTTGCATTTTTCTCTTCAATTATTTATTCTCATAAATAAGACGACATAAAAAATAAGTTTGCAAAAATGCAGTTCATAGGTTTGCCATCACTGTGCTAGACCGAACTATAGCTTACCGTTGGAAACTAGACTTCATGCGATATAATATGAAGAAGAATCCATCACGATAGAAAAGCTTATAAGGGGTCTAGGTATGACAGAGTTGCTTTAAGTCCTGTTTAGGTGCTTGTGTCTATGTTTCCCAATGTCCAACTAACAATAAGTCCTTTTCATTCATTAATTTAGACAATTGATTCGACACTGAATAGTAGGGAAAAACACACGGCATTCTGTGAGTTGAAATACTAAAATAAATGAGAGCACTTAGGTCTCACAGCAGTATATGCAAAATCCAGTGGAATCGAATCTTATTCATGCACCTGAAAGTTGGAGAATCCAATTTCTCGGCAAAATAATGTGTATTCACACGTGGAATGGCATTTACAAGGTTTCTTTCAAAACATCTGATAGGTGTAGGCACTTGGTTATATAATAATTCCATATATAGCGGGCTTTAATTTAAACATTTTTTTAGTTTTATCTTTACGCATCTGTTAAGTTCAGGTCAGACCTTAAATAATAAATCTATGTAATAAACCTGTCGACGATGTCACGTTCTCAAGTGTTTGAAAGTTCAAGTAACCATCTGAAGGATAAGTGACGAACGTTAGGAAAGTTTTTAAAAGGTCTTTTGAGTATTGAGTTTTTTTGAGCTTTTGGCAGATAGTCGGGCATCTGGTCCGCAAATTCAGTTTCGGTAATTTTCCTTAAGAAACCTTCTTAAGGAAAACCTTCTTAAAAAACCTCGCCCCTCTGTGCAACATTGTTCAACAGCAACTAATCGTTTGGAATGCCTAAAATGTTCATTCACCCTCTCTCCAAGGGCGAAGTTACTTCAGGGAGAATTCGTGTTTGTAAACTCACTCTTAACGAGACTCTTATACCAAATTTTCAAAAACGAATTAAAAACCGAATCTTAACAGAATTTTGTGCGTAGAATTAACTTTTCTTAAAGTGGTCTCTTAGCAGACACTTAACGAAAAGTCTAGTAAAGTTCAGCTGGTCAACATTTTCCGATTACGTTTTTTTGCACTCCCTTCCATATACATTATTAAAGCTTGGGTAATCTAAAATAGTTATTTTATTGATGCATGATTCAATATTTATCCACTAGTTTATATGAAGGTATAAATGTATAAAAATTTAATGCATAAAAATGTAATAAACATTTAAAAAATAAAACAACATTCTTTTTACATTACACTTTATAGACACAAGTTAAACTCGGATGTAGCGGTTAGAAAATTTCCTGTTAATAAGGAAAAAGTTACAATTTTTTAAATAAATTTCAACAAAAAAGAATTAAAAAAAAAAATTTATTCAATTGTAGAACGTTAGACAATAATAAAAAGAATTATTTCTCGTCTCTTTTGTACTATAACCCGAAATGGAGTTGCATCATGAAGAGAAAGATAAAAAACTAACTTATAAGCCCCCTCACTGTAACATTGCTGAGTACTCTTTCATCTTTCTCTTCATGGTGCAGCTCCATTTCGGGTTATAGTACCTATGAACAACAACGCTATCAACTTGCAAATTTGTAAAAATCCTTAATGTTTTTAATGCCCACATAACTACTCGTCCAGTAAAATCTAATGGAATACATCGTTTACAAGATTAATGGTTAATTTATCTTCATTTGCAAAACCGCGAACTTTCTGTCGGTAAACGTAATGTTACTAGAAATATTGCTAAATTAGGCAGTATTAAATAGCCTTATCTTATAACATATACAATATATAATTATTTTTTCTAACAGATTTTTTTGTATTCTTAACATATATGAACTTTAAAACTGCTTTAAGTATTATTGCCTAACGCAATGTACAAGTTATGAAATATCTAAATGAAAAAAGAGGAAAAGTACATTAGTCACCTTTCATCCAACAATGACGCCGAGTTAAATACAGACTTCTTACGCGCGTATTACATGCACAATTGCAACTAATCGGAATTCCTATTAACGCTGCAATTATCGAGAAATTAATCTCGTAGATAGGAAAAAAGCCAACAGTTCCTAGAGGAAATACGCGGTTTTGCATCCAGAATGTCCCGATTAAACAATTCCGAGTTTTAGATATAGTTATTCACGACTATAAAACGAGTTACAACACTTGTTGTTTGGTTATATTGATCATTAATCTTATAAACGTCATATCTCATTGCATATTGTACTAGAAGTGCAGTTATATAAATTTGAATTTAATAGTAAGCATGTATAGGATTATTTTTATGGTGGTTCAACTCTTTTTGGTATGTATTATTTTTCAAACTTTTTTTTCAAACATACTTTTAAATAAGCACTAACAAATTATTACAATGTTTTAGATTATTAATTCTAAATCAATAGATGAAGAAATTAAAAACATTTTCCACGCGGAATTTTGCCTTCATGGTCTTTGTGACAATGCGACAGATTACAACGAAGATAAAGTGATACAACTACTTCCTAAATATGAAAAGTATCTACCACTTTTCGGACAAGTCATCGATTTACCACCAAGCACTAAATCCAAAGAATCCATAGAAAATCGATTTAAATCCGACGAAGCAAACAACATGTGTGCAACCAAATTGGTCACAATGTACCCAAAAAAGGGACGTACTATTAACGGTGGGGAAAAATTCATCGTTAACGTTCCGGGGTATCATCAATCGGTTACCTTTCAAGCTTGCGAGTAAGTAATTTCCAGTAAATTATTTCATAAATATTTTTATTTATAAATTTTAGTATTATTAATTAAGAAATTAATTTTATATTGGTAATTTTTTATTCAGAACTTAATTTTTTATTAGTAATTTTTTGTATTGTAGAGAAGGGACTGAATGTTACGCAAAAAAAGAGTACTTACCACTTGGAGCAACAAGTTTCTGTGAGAATCAATTTATTATAATTAGATTGGTTGTAATAAACGAGGATAGTACAATAGGCATGGAACAGTTTGCAATTCCATCTGGGTGTTCTTGCATGTATCAAGTAAATTAATAAAATTATAATGATTATGATTAATATAAGTTAAGTAAAAATAATTCGTTTATTAATTTATTTAAAACATTTTTCGCTAATTAGCTTAATTTTTGAGTTAGAGCCAAACTTGAAGTACACCGTTTTGGAGTAGTTTTAGGTTTATTACTCCATAAATATCGATCGTATGGAAAAATATTTATAACAAAAAATATTCCCAGTTGAACAGTGAACAACTTTTATTTGAAACATTCTTCGCTAACTCGCTTAGTTTTTGAGTTAGAGGGAGCTAAAGTTGAAGTATGCCGTTTTGGAGTGGTTCCAGTTTTTGGTTTATGACTCCGTAAATATCGGTCGTACGAAAAGAAATTTATAATAAAAGATATTTGCAGTCAAAGAGCGAATAACTTCTATTTGAAATATTTTTCTCTAACTCGCTTAGTTTTTGAGTTAGAGGGAGCCAAAGTTGAAGTATGCCGTTTTGGAGTGGTTCTAGTTTTTGGTTTATAACTTCGTAAATATCGATTGTACGGAAAAATATTTATAATAAAAGATGTTTATAGTTGAATAATGAATAACTTTTATTTGAAATACTTTTTCTCTAACTCCTTTAGTTTTTGAGTTAGAGAGATCCAAAGTTGAAGCATGTCATTTTGGAGTTGTTCACGTTCTTGGTTTTTAACTGCGAAAATATCGATCATACGGAAAAATATTTATAACAAAAAATATTCCCAGTTGAACAGTGAACAACTTTTATTTGAAACATTCTTCGCTAACTTGCTTAGTTTTTGAGTTAGAGGGAGTCAGATTTTAAGTATGCTGTTTTGGAGTGGTTCCAGTTTTTGGTTTATGACTCCGTAAATATCGGTCGTACGAAAGAAAATTTATAATAAAAGATATTTGCAGTCAAAGAGTGAATAACTTCTATTCGAAATATTTTTCTCTAACTCGCTTAGTTTTTGAGTTAGAGGGAGCTAAAGTTGAAGTATACCGTTTTGGAGTGGTTCTAGTTTTTGGTTTATAACTTGGTAAATATCGATTGTACGGAAAAATATTTATAATAAAAAATGTTTATAGTTGAATAATGAATAATTTTTATTTGAAATATTTTTTCTCTAACTCCTTTAGTTTTTGAGTTAGAGAGATCCAAAGTTGAAGCATGTCATTTTGGAGTTGTTCATGTTTTTGGTTTTTAATTGCGAAAATATCGATCACACGGAAAAATATTTATAACAAAAAATATTCCCAGTTGAACAGTAAACAACTTTTATTTGAAATATTTTTCGCTAACTCGCTTAGTTTTTGAGTTAGAGGGAGTCACATTTGAAGTATGCCGTTTTGGAGTGGTTTCAGTTTTTGGTTTATGACTCCGTAAATATCGGTCGTACGAAAAAAAATTTATAATAAAAGATATTTGCAGTCAAAGATCGAATAACTTCTATTTGAAATATTTTTCTCTAACTCGCTTAGTTTTTGAGTTAGAGGGAGCTAAAGTTGAAGTATGCCGTTTTGGAGTGGTTCTAGTTTTTGGTTTATAACTTCGTAAATATCGATTGTACGGAAAAATATTTATAATAAAAGATGTTTATAGTTGAATAATGAATAACTTTTATTTGAAACATTTTTTCTCGAACTCCTTTAGTTTTTGATGTTAGAGAGATCCAAAGTTGAAGCATGTCATTTTGGAGTTGTTCATGTTTTTGGTTTTTAATTGCGAAAATATCGATCATACGGAAAAATATTTATAACAAAAAATATTCCCAGTTGAACAGTGAACAACTTTTATTTGAAACATTCTTCGCTAACTCGCTTAGTTTTTGAGTTAGAGGAGTCACATTTGAAGTATGCCGTTTTGGAGTGGTTCCAGTTTTTGGTTTATGACTCCGTAAATATCGGTCGTACGAAAAAATATTTATAATAAAAGATATTTGCAGTTAAACAGTGAACAACTTCTATTTGAAATATTCTTCCCTAACTCGCTTAGTTTTTGAGTTAGAGGGAGCTAAAGTTGAAGTATGCCGTTTTGGAGTGGTTCTAGTTTTTGGTTTATAACTTCGTAAATATCGATTGTACGGAAAAATATTTATAATAAAAGATGTTTATAGTTGAATAATGAATAACTTTTATTTGAAACATTTTTTCTCTAACTCCTTTAGATTTTGAGTTAGAGAGATCCAAAGTTGAAGCATATCATTTTGGAGTTGTTCATGTTTTTGGTTTTTAATTGCGAAAATATCGATCATACGGAAAAATATTTATAACAATAAATATTCCCAGTTAAACAGTGAACAACTTTTATTTGAAACATTCTTCGCTAACTCGCTTAGTTTTTGAGTTAGAGGGAGTCAGATTTGAAGTATGCCGTTTTGGAGTGATTCCAGTTTTTGGTTTATGACTCCGTAAATATCGATTGTACGAAAAAATATTTATAATAAAAGATATTTGCAGTTAAACAGTGAAAAACTTCTATTTGAAATATTTTTCCCTAACTCGCTTAGTTTTTGAGTTAGAGGGAGCTAAAGTTGAAGTATGCCGTTTTGGAGTGGTTCTAGTATTTGGTTTATAACATCGTAAATATCGATTGTACGGAAAAATATTTATAATAAAAGGTGTTTATAGTTGAATAATGAATAACTTTTATTTGAAATATTTTTTCTCTAACTCCTTTAGTTTTTCAGTTAGAGAGATCCAATGTTGAAGCATGTCATTTTGGAGTTGTTCATGTTTTTGGTTTTTAATTGCGAAAATATCGATCATACGGAAAAATATTTATAACAAAAAATATTCCCAGTTGAACAGTGAACAACTTTTATTTGAAACATTCTTCGCTAACTCGCTTAGTTTTTGAGTTAGAAGGAGTCACATTTGAAGTATGCCGTTTTGGAGTGGTTCCAGTTTTTGGTTTATGACTCCGTAAATATCGGTCGTACGAAAAAAAATTTAGAATAAAAGATATTTGCAGTCAAAGAGCGAATAACTTTTATTTGAAATATTTTTCTCCAACTCGCTTAGTTTTTGAGTTAGAGGGAGCTAAAGTTGAAGTATGCCGTTTTGGAGTGGTTCTAGTTTTTGGTTTATAACTTCGTAAATATCGATTGTACGGAAATATATTTATAATAAAAGATGTTTACAGTTGAATAATGAATAACTTTTATTTGAAACATTTTTTCTCTAACTCCTTTGGTTCTTAAGTTAGAGAGATCCAAAGTTGAAGCATGTCATTTTGGAGATGTTCATGTTTTTGGTTTTTAATTGCCAGAATATCGATCATACGGAAAAATATTTATAACAAAAAATATTCCCAGTTGAACAGTGAACAACTTTTATTTGAAACATTCTTCCCTAACTCGCTTAGTTTTTGAGTTAGAGGGAGTCACATTTGAAGTATGCCGTTTTGGAGTGGTTCCAGTTTTTGGTTTATGACTCCGTAAATATCGGTCGTACGAAAAAAAAGTTATAATAAAAGATATTTGCAGTCAAAGAGCGAATAACTTCTATTTGAAATATTTTTCCCTAACTCGCTTAGTTTTTGAGTTAGAGGGAGCTAAAGTTGAAGTATGCCGTTTTGGAGTGGTTCTAGTCTTTGGTTTATAACTTCGTAAATATCGATTGTACGGAAAAATATTTATAATAAAAGATGTTTATAGTTGAATAATGAATAACTTTTATTTGAAACATTTTTTCTCTAACTCCTTTAGTTTTTAAGTTAGAGAGATCCAAAGTTGAAGCATGTCATTTTGGAGTTGTTCATGTTCTTGGTTTTTAATTTCGAAAATATCGATCATACGGAAAAATATTTATAACAAAAAATATTCCCAGTTAAACAGTGAACAACTTTTATTTGAAACATTCTTCGCTAACTCGCTTAGTTTTTGAGTTAGAGGGAGTCACATTTGAAGTATGCCGTTTTGGAGTGGTTCCAGTTTTTGGTTTATGACTCCGTAAATATCGGTCGTACGAAAAAAAATTTATAATAAAAGATATTTGCAGTCAAAGAGCGAATAATTTTTATTTGAAATATTTTTCTCTAACTCGCTTAGTTTTTGAGTTAGAGGGAGCTAAATTTGAAGTATGCCGTTTTGGAGTGGTTCTAGTTTTTGGTTTATAACTTCGTAAATATCGATTGTATGGAAAAATATTTATAATAAAAGATGTTTATAGTTGAATAATGAATAACTTTTATTTGAAACATTTTTTCTCTAACTCCTTTAGTTTTTAAGTTAGAGAGATCCAAAGTTGAAGCATGTCATTTTGGAGTTGTTCATGTTCTTGGTTTTTAATTGCGAAAATATCGATCATACGGAAAAATATTTATAACAAAAAATATTCCCAGTTGAACAGTGAACAACTTTTATTTGAAACATTCTTCGCTAACTCGCTTAGTTTTTGAGTTAGAGGGAGTCACATTTGAAGTATGCCGTTTTGGAGTGGTTTCAGTTTTTGGTTTATGACTCCGTAAATATCGATTGTACCACTATAAAGATGGCAAAAGCCAATCCAGCTTTATAATATAACGATTCTTGAAGGAGAACCGACTGAAAGATAAGGGCAGAAACGCGCCAAATAAAATATTTACACCAAGCGATGAAAGATGGATCATCCAAAAAAATTGTGTAAACCCCAAGTTATCGGCTCAAAAATTCGCTGATGAGGTACAAAATTTTCTTGGTAAGAATTGTAGTGCATCAACAATGTGCCGTATCTTGCTATCACATGATTTTCATGTTCGAGTACCACTCAAGAAGCCTTTTATCAGCCAAAGGAATAAAATTAGCCGGCTGTCCTTCACCAAAAATCATGTTTCCAAGGATTCCAAATTTTTAAACACCGTAATTTTTGCTGATGAATCCAAACTTAACAGTATATTTGGTTCTGATGGAAGGTCGTTAGCACGGCGGAAGTCTAATAAACAGCTCGATTTAAAAAATTTATGCGCGGGTCGTAAAACATGGTGGAGGATGTGTTATGGTTTGGGCCTGCATGGCAACATCAGGCGTTGGAAACCTTGTTTTTATAGACGGGAATATAGATAAAACCATGCATTTAAGCATATTAAAAGAGAACTTGTTACAAAGTGCTGAGAAACTGGGTCTGCGTAACAACTTCAGATTTTACCTAGATAATGACCCTAAACATAAGTCGGGAATTGTACAGATCTGGCTAATATGGAATTGCCCCCACCTCATGGCACCACCGGCGCAATCTCCAGACTTAAACGTTATAGAGAACTTATGGGCATTGCTAGAAACTAAGAAAACATAACATTTCTAGCAAAGAAACTTTGAAAAAAGTATTAGTCTAAATGGACTAAAATTTCGCCGGAAGTAACCAAAAAACTAGTAAATTCTATGGAAAATCGGCTAAAGGCAGTAATCTCACAAAAAGGGTACCATACAAAGTACTGAAAGTACTGCAAAAATCAAAAAAATTGTTTCGTTAACTTGAAACCTAATGTTGTTGCCTGCATCAAATAAGCTGACAATCACTGTATATGAACTAGAATTTCGATCTTTTAACATCAAAAGTAACACTTTAAAGATAAAGAGTGACGTTTAAACGCCAAAATTGATATTTTCAAAACGGATTTAGACATTTAAAAGTCAAGATTGGCATTTCGAAAGAGAATTTTGATCCGTAAACGTCAAAAGTTGCACTTTCAAAACGAATTTAGACATTTAAACGTCAAAATTGACATTTTCAAAACGGATATTGACATTTAAACGTCAGGATTGACATTTTCAAAACGGATATTGACATTTAAACGTCAAGATTGACATTTTGAAAGAGAATTTTGTTCCGTAAACATCAAATGTGACACTTTAAATATGAAAAGTGACGTTTAAACGTCAAAATTGACATTCTCGAAACGGATATAGACATTTAAACGTCAAGATAGACATTGTCAAAACGGATTTTGACATTTAAACGTCAAGATTGACATTTTGTAAGAGTTTTGATCCACAAACGTCAAAAGTGACACTTTAAGGATGAAAAGTGATGTTTAAACATCAAAATTGACATTTTCAAAACGGGTTTAGACATTTAAACGTCAACATTGACATTTTTCAATAAAGATTTAGACATTTAAATGTTAACATTGACATTCCGAAAGAAAATTTTTATCCGTAAACGTCAAAAGTGACACTTTAAAGATGAAAAGTGACGTTTAAACGTCAAAATTGACATTTTTTAAACGGGTTTAGACATTTAAACGTCAAGATTGACATTTCACAAGAGAATTTAGATCTATAAACGCCCAATAAAATAAATTTAAATGTCAATATAGATATTTTCAAAACGCATTTAGACATTTAAACGTCAAGATTCACATTTTTAAAACGGATATTGACATTTGAACGTCAGGATTGACATTTTCAAAACGGATATTGACATTTAAACGTCAAGATTGACATTTTGAAAGAGAATTTTGATTCGTAAACATCAAATGTGACACTTTAAATATGAAAAGTGACGTTTGAACGTCAAAATTGACATTCTCGAAACGGATTTTGACATTTAAACGTCAAGATTGACATTTTGAAAGAGTTTTGATCTGCATACTTCAAAAGTGACACTTAAAGGATGAAAAGTGATGTTTAAACATCAAAATTGACATTTTCAAAACGGGTTTAAACATTTAAGCGTCAAAATTGACATTCTTCAATAAAGATTTAGACATTTAAATGTTAAGATTGACATTCCGAAAGAAAATTTTGATCCGTAAACGTCAAAAGTGACACTATAAAGATGAAAAGTGACGTTTAAACGTTAAAATTGACATTTCGAAACAGAATTTTGATCCATAATCGTCCAAAGTGATACTTTAAAATTAAAAAATGATGTTTAAATGTCAAAATTTACATTTTCAAAACGAATTTAAACATTTAAACGTGAAGATTGACATTTCAAAAGAGAATTTTGATTCCTAAACCTGAAAAGTGACACTTTAAAGGTAAAAAGTGACGGTTAAACGTCAAAATTGACATTTTAAAAACTGATTTAAACATTTAAACGTCAAGATTGACATTTCGAAAGAGAATTTTGATCTATAAACGTCAAAAGTTACATTTTAAAGATAAAAAGTGTCGTTTAAACGTCAAAATTGACATATTAATGGAAAATATTGATTTTTAAACGTTAAAACTATGATTTTAAAGCTATTTTTTATAAAGTTTATTTACAAGTTTATTATATTAGCGATATTAGCGAGTAACTTAACTTAAAAAAATTGGTAATACTTAAAAAATCGTGCCGAACTTATTTATAAGAATTAAAAAATATTTTTTATGTCAAATAAAACCTAAAACATTCCATTTTGTTCTAAATCGGTCAAACTTGTTTTAACTTTTCCCAAAAAAATTAAAAAAATTTCCAAAGATTTTTGACAGGTAACTTAACCTAACTTTTAAAAAATATAAAAAAAATCGTACCGAACTTATTTATAAGAGTAAAGAAACGATTTTTATATCAAATGAAACCTAAAACATTCTATTTTATCTTAAATCGGTCAAATTTATTCCAACTTTTCCCAAAAAAATTAAAAAAAATCCGAAAGAAAACTATAATTTTTGACAGGTAACCCAATCTAATTTTTAAAAAAATCTAAAAAAAAATCGTACCGAACTTATTTATAAGAGCAAAGAAACGATTTTTATATCAAATGAAACCTAAAACATTCTATTTTTTCTTAAATCGGTCAAATTTGTTTCAACTTTTCCCAAAAACTTCAAAAAAAATCCGAAAGACAATTATAATTTTTGACAGGTAAATTAACCTAATTTTTAAAAAATTCTAAAAAAATCGTACCGAACTTATTTATAAGAATAAAGAAACGATTTTTATGTCAAATGAAACCTAAAACATTCTATTTTATCTTAAATCGGTCAAATTTGTTCCCACTTTTTCCAAAAAAATTAAAAAAATTCCGAAAGACAACTATAATTTTTGACAGGTAACTTAACCTAATTTTTAAAAAATTAAAAAAAAATCGTGCCGAACTTATTTATAAGAGTAAAGAAACGATTTTTATATCAAATGAAACCTGAAACATTCTATTTTATCTTAAATCGGTCAAATTTGTTCCAACTTTTTCCAAAAAAATTTAAAAAAATTCCGAAAGACAACTATAATTTTTGAGATGTTACAATTTTGTTTACACGTTGCCCAGTGTACTAATAGTGTAATGCACGTTAAGCAACATTAGTTTACATATTCCTAGTGTGTAGCATTTATGCTGTTGTTACAATAAACTGTAAAAGGGGAGATAATTGCGAAGCGAAGCAAAATGTATTATTGTTTTGTATTCAAACACATATAGAGGAGTTACGCGTAATTAGGTACAATTGATCAATGATAATAGCAGCGAAAATTCATCGTTTCCATCCTTTATTGTAACTTAAATATATGCATAAAAACTTAAAATTAAATGATAAATTAAAATTTACTTACCTTAAAATATCTCACAAATATTTACCCAATAACATTTTTTTTTAATTTAAAAAGTCATATTACCAAACCTAAACATTTCACTTTCACTCACTTCTTAAAAACTAGTAAAAACATGCATAAAGACTTACCGAGCGAATGCCGTTTCCTCAAGGACTAACTAAAAAATAAAAAAGAAAAGTTTTAGTTATCATCTTTAGTTATGTTAATTTATAATAATTTTATACCTCCTGGCAATCGCAAAATAGCAATCCGAAGACAGTTACATCTTTTCCTTCCAAAAACACAAACACACACTGAAATTAAGAAAAATTAAAATCACACAGAGAAAAACAACTAATTTTCTAAATATTATTAACCTTAATAGAGCCATTTTTGACAGAATATTTAACGCATGCGCACAAGCCACTTATGATAATGTGATAACGCTACATCAAAAAACACTAATTTTCTTCAAATTACATCACTTACCTTAAATTAAAACCGGAAAACACTTAGATTAACCTATTAACTAACTAACATGAGTAAAAGTAACACGTTCAAAACGATTTTTACCGGATAAAATTGTTAAAGAAGCTCGGACATGAAAACGACGCGTCTTAAAATTGCAAAATTGACAGTTCAAGTATAAGGTGGTTAAAAAAGGAAACTTCTTTACCGGCAACACATTTCTTGGCTTTAATAATGTACAGTGCCGTTGAAAATTTTTCATATTTTCATAGTAGTTTAAAAAGTTCTTCTTGATTATCTTAAAGTTTCGCCTTTATTAAGTTTATTAATTTACGTAAGTGATAAAATATTCATTTTGTATCATTTTTACATTGTAAAATTTTGTAAATTCAAATTTAAGTCAAAAATTGAAAAAAATTGTTTGTTTGATTAGAAAATGAGAACTAACAAAACATCTAATTGTAAGTGCCATTCTGCAGGAAAATGAAATATCTTCAATAATTGAAAGTTTTAACATTCAGACTCTTTGTTCTACTACTCAAATGTTTAAATTCTGGAACGACATTCTTGTTTAGTTGTAAACCTGATCAGGATGTTCTTCTTTACATAACACATTTTTGATTAAGATTAAGAAATGACCCTGGATTTCATGATTTAAGAAAAGATTCATGATTTCCTGATTTAGGTTTGATTCTAACTCTTGATTTTGGTTCATAAATCTTCTGAAAACCCCCCGCAATAAAAGCTGCAACTACAAATAAAATTCCACTTACAATTAGTACATTAAGAACTATGTTTTTTCTTATTCATCGCAACTGAATTTGAATTCTTAAAAATTAAATCAATTGTAAATGAGAAATGGGGAACGTCAAAGATTATAAACAACCTAAAACGTTAGATACATTCTTTATGACTTTGTAGACTATTTATTTAAATTTTAAAATCTAAAGAACATTTTTTTAAACTAGACCGTTGTAAACACTACATTCTTTACAGTTACGATTCAATTTATTGCTACGATTACGGTTAAGTTTGGCTTCCTAAACCCACCATTACATTGTAAGTTCACTACTTTGTATGATCGTGGGAATCTGAACACTAACGCGAAGTAAGGATTTGTTTACACCATCTCCGATATGCAAACATGAAAAATGTTGAAGTTTTAGTGGCGTGATAGTAGTGAGAGCATTCAAAATAGATGGTTCCATTATTGGGATCTCTCTAACTTTGAGTGGTCGAAATTATTACCCAAAGTATTAGATTATTGACATCTCTGTGGATAAAAAAATGGATCAGTTATTTGTGTCCTAGTTGATTTGTATTAATCGACCAGCTTACGATTGCCTACTGTTGTAGAAACTGATTATTTTCTATTATAAGTTACATAGGTTAACTTTATTGGTAAGACCGCGGAAGTAGATATATAGGGTATGGGATGCAAATATGTTTGGATAAGTTCGGAAACGCTAGGCGAGGAGAGTTTAATTGGGTAGAGAATCGAATATTACTGCTAATTTAATGCTATTTATAAAATTTGAATAAAAAATTTCTTTCTAAACCTCTACATATTCATCCAATCTAAAATTCTCAAAATTTAAAAAATCACCCAGGCTTTATTTTTAAAAATAGAAAAAAATTTTTTTGGGGAATAATACTCTATAATATCTTTTTTAATATAACATAAAAATTTCTAACGAAGGTTACAAAAATTTTGAATAAAAGATTTTTTTTCTAAAGTCCTACATTTTCACCTAACCTAAAATCGACCAACTTTAAAAAATCACCCAGACTTTATTTTTTAAAATAGAAAAAAATTTTTTTAGGGAATAATACTCTAAAATATTTTATTTAATATAAGATAAAAATTTCTAACGGAGGTTAAAAAAATTTTGAATAAAAATTTTTTTTCTAAACTTCTACATTTTCACCTAACCTAAAATCATCAAAAAAAAATTAAAAAATCACCCAGACTTTATTTTTACGAATAGAAAAAAAAAATTTTTTTAGGGAATAATACTCTAAAATATTTTATTTAATATAACATAAAAATTTCTAACGGAGGTTAAAAAAATTTTGAATAAAAATTTTTTTTATAAAGTCCTACATTTTCACTTAACCTAAAATCGACCAACTTTAAAAAATCACCCAGACTTTATTTTTAAAAATAGAAAAAAAACTTTTTGGGGAATAATACTCTAAAATATCTTATTTAATATAACATAAAAATTTCTAACGGAGGTTACAAAAATTTTGAATAAAAAATTTTTTTCTAAACTTCTACATTTTCACCTAACCTAAAATCATCAAAAAAAAATTAAATAATCACCCAGACTTTATTTTTACGAATAGAAAAAAAAAATTTTTAAGGAATTATACTATAAAATATCTTTTTTAATATAACATAAAAATTTCTAACGGAGATTGCAACAATTTTGAATAAAAAATTTTTTTCTAAAGTCCTACATTTTCACCTAACCTAAAATCGACCAACTTTAAAAAATCACCCAGACTTTATTTTTAAAAATAGAAAAAAAAATTTTTGGGGAATAATACTCTATAATATCTTTTTTAATATAACATAATAATTTCTAACGGAGGTTAAAAAAATTTTGAATAAAAAATTTTTTTCTAAAGTCCTACATTTTCACCTAACCTAAAATCGACCAAATTTAAAAAATCACCCAGACTTTATTTTTAAAAATAGAAAAAAATTTTTTTGGGGAATAATACTCTAAAATATCTTATTTAATATAACATAAAAATTTCTAACGGAGGTTAAAAAAATTTTGAATAAAAATTTTTTTTCTAAACTTCTACATTTTCACCTAACCTAAAATCATCAAAAAAAAATTAAAAAATCACCCAGACTTTATTTTTACGAATAGAAAAAAAAATTTTTAAGGAATTATACTATAAAATATCTTTTTTAATATAACATAAAAATTTCTAACGGAGGTTGCAACAATTTTGAATAAAAAATTTTTTTCTAAAGTCCTACATTTTCACCTAACCTAAAATCGACCAACTTTAAAAAATCACCCAGACTTTATTTTTAATAATAAAATTTTTTTTTTTTTTTGAAGAATACTATAAAATATCTTTTTTAATATAACATAACAATTTCTAACGGAGATTAAAAAGATTTTGAATAAAATTTCTTTTTCTAAAGTCCTACATTTTCACTTAACCTACAATAATTTAAAAACCAAATTAGATAGAAAATTTTTTTAAATAAAACTTATAGATTGGTTAATTATGAATATTTTTTAATATAATTTTTTTTTTGAATTTTTAATATTTATGAAGTTATTTTAAAAAATTTGATTATAACCTAAAATCTAAATTTTTCAACTTTAACCTAAAATAACTCAAAAACCAAATTAGATAGAAATTTTTTTTTTAAATAAAGCTTATAGATTAGTTAATTATAAACAATTTTTAATATAAATTATTTTTTTGAATTTTTAATATTTATGAAGTTATTTTAAAAAATTTGATTATAACCTATAATCTAAATTTTTCAACTTTAACCTAAAATAACTCAAAAAACCAAATTAGATAGAAAAATTTTTTTTAAATAAAACTTATAGATTGGTTAATTATGAACAATTTTTAATATAATTTTTTTTTTGAATTTTTAATATTTATGAAGTTATTTTAAAAAATTTGATTATAACCTAAAATCTAAATTTTTCAACTTTAAGCTAAAATAACTCAAAAATCAAATTAGATAGAAATTCTTTTTTAATAAAACTTATAGATTGGTTAATTATGAACAATTTTTAATACAAAATTTTTTTTTGAATTTTTAATATTTATGATGTTATTTTAAAAAATTTGATTATAACCTAAAATCTAAATTTTTCAACTTTAACCTAAAATAACTCAAAAACCAAATTAGATAGAAAATTTTTTTTAAATAAAGCTTATAGATTAGTTAATTATAAACAATTTTTAATATAAATTATTTTTTTGAATTTTTAATATTTATGAAGTTATTTTAAAAAATTTGATTATAACCTCAAATCTAAATTTTTCAACTTTAACCTAAAATAACTCAAAAATCAAATTAGATAGAAAAATTTTTTTAAATAAAACTTATAGATTAGTTAATTTACTTGTTGTAAAGATAAGAGTATTAAATATAAGTACATGGTCTGTGAGTTGTGTAGAGAATTAAGTTGAGTAAAGATGAAAGTTGAGAAAAGACGAAAGTTGAGAAAAGACTAAAGTTGGGTAAAGACGAAAGTAACGACGAAAGCGTATAAAGATGAGAGTTATGAAAAGACGCGAAGTAATGAAGACGTAAAGAAACGAATAATTATATACTTTATTTTTGTTAAATTTATTCGTTTATATTGCTTTACTAAACCAACGGGTCTTATTACCCCAAAATCAAAACTCTAAACACTGCCAAATTCCTACACTAGTTTACCGCGAGTTCAAATTTCCGTTCTATTTGACATTTTCTTTTTCAATTTGACTATTCTTTTACTTGTTTGTTTACTTAATTTTCAATTTGTTGATAATGTCTTCTGTTTAATTAATATGTCTGCTAAGGTAAAGTTTTTGCTTTATTTCAATTTCGAAAAAGAAAAAGAAAAAAACTTTTAAAACCCTTCTGCTCTTCGTTCTCAAACGAATGGTATAGCAGTATGCCGAACCTTTCTAAACAACAACAAACCCAACGAAGCAGCTAAATCGTCAAGAGCAGTACGTTTTGCTCAGACGCAAAAGGGTTTGTTGGGTTGTTACATGTAACAACTACAATAAAATTAATTCCTAAATAGATTTGATTTTTCCTTTATTTTACTCTATTTTATCCCAAATTATTACATTTATACATTAAAGTATTTCTATTCTAGAGATACATTTTGTCATATTGATCCCAGTATTTCACTTTATTGATGACAAGTAGGAATGAACCTAGCTTACATAAATTGTCTAAAAAAGCATGATTAGTGTTCGAAAATCTTGGAACAAGCTGTTTTGAATTGAAAAATGTCAAAAATAACTACACCTATTTATAGAGATTAAATTGGGCTTCTTAGAGAAATGTTAGAAAATAGAGTGACAGTGAAATCTCCATTGTTTACTACAACATTTTGTAACTTCAAGGTTATAGAACATATCGCCGTTCCGGAACAACATCGACGTAACTGCAATTTTTTGACAAAATGAGTAAAGGCCAATGTATCCAAAACATGCTGATTTTAATTATTTTTGCTTCTCCTGCAAATTTTTTTATTTTGCAGTTGTGTCGATGTTCTTCCGGAATGGCGATATAAAGTATTCCAAGGCCAAAGTTAATGACTCATTTCTGTAGTGCGTTCAAAAATTGCTACCACAGAAAATTCAAATATTCCTTCTCCACTTAATCATAGACGGATGAACACAAGTGGCACGAAATTTTCTGATGTAATTTAATTTTATTACTCTTGGACGTTTTGACACCTTCTTTTAGTTAAATTAACTGTTTTATAAGAGCGGCACTTCTTATAAATGCATCGCTGCAATCTTTCGGCATACGTATTTATACATTTTAACTTATTTAAATAAGAGTTCACACAGAAATGCTTTTGGTTACAGCAGAGTGTGGAAGGAGGATGTTAAGAGCCTTACAGACACTTCGGCTTACCTAACGATTTGCCTGTGCAGTGCCAGTTTGGCCAGGTAAGTCGTACTAGTTTTTGTACGTTTAGATGTAATTCTCTTTGGTTAGGCTGCCTGAGCATTGTGGCTTGTGCAGACTTAACTGAAGATAAGCTAGAGCGTCTGTAGGGCCTTCAGGACGCCATCAGGCAAACGTGAGAATTCCTAAAGACCCTAACGAACTGTTCCCCAATAAATGTTCTTTGGCCTTAGAATACTCTGTACCAAGTTTTTGGTATATTTCGAGATTATTGCATTCCAAGCTTCAATAACTTTTCATTGAAGCTACTTAACGTCGTAAGGAAGAAAATCATTTTAGCAGATACATTTTACCATAAAACCCCAACCGTTTTCCATCAGATTTAAGTTAGGGCTCTTTGAAAGCCAGTAGTAAAGTAAAACATTTACTTATTCAATCAAAAATTCCCTAACTATCCTCCCTCGATGCACTGGACAATTATAGAGAATTTTATTCGCAACAAATCGAAATAGTAAGTGAATTATTACTATAGCTGCGATAATAAACGGTAAAAGGAAATGAAGAGCAAACAATCGATTTAATGTAATATTATCTACTGAAAATCCTCCTCAAAGTCATTGAACATTCCCTATATAAGACATATAATTATATGTCTTATATAGGAAATAGCTGATACAAGATTAGTTATAACTGTTGATTCCCAGAAAGATATTTGACCTCAAGGTAAAACGTATACCAGGAAAGCTGTTGTTATTACTAAGAACAAAATTAAAACCCCAATTGTTCATGTTAAATGAAGATTATATGAGCCATAGTACATTAACATAAAGGGTTCGTATTAATCATTCATAATTTACATCTTGACAAATGTGAACAAATCTAATAAATGCTACATTAACATTAGCTGTATAATATATAGCTAGAAAAAATCTGGTAATAATTTGAATTATTAACCCGGCTTGTGTATACTATACTTTTTGAGACACGGTGTGTATACTGGGTCTTTTAGGGAACAGGCATGTTTTCAAAGTTTTCTAAGTTTTAAAAGATTCTAGAAAAAATCTGAGTTACTTATTGAAGCATCTACTACATTGCCGAGTAGTTACCAAATTCAAAAGGTTAAAACTGTTGTCAACAAAAATGAAACAATCGTCTGAAAAGTCAGAAAAACGGAAATTTTGACTGTTCCTTCAAAGACCCAGTGTACACACGGAGGGTTAAGCATAAGCCTAATAATAATTCGAAATTTCATCAGGCTCTAATATTAGATGGTGATGGTACACCAATTAGTGAATTATTAACAATTTTTAGTATAAGGGATATTTTTCGTATTGATGTTTTCATGGATTTAATTTGAAGGTCGTAATGGTCCTCTTTTAAAATTAGTAAATAGGAGGTTAGACTTCTTAATTTTTCTTTGGGCAGTTTTCACACCAATCGGAAAGTCCATCTTCCATTTAGCAACAACTGCCGATTGAAATGAATTTTATCGAATATATTCCACTAATTAGTCATCTTCTTCATTGATTGTAACATTTAACCTTCTCGAATAAGGTTTCCTCCTTATTTTGCCTTACTTCAAAATTTTTTGTTTTGCTAGCAAGACTGTGTTTTTATTAATACCCAATCTGGACCTTTGCACCATACTGTTAATTTAGTGCAGTGCAAGTTTTAACCCAATGAACAAAACTTATGTTAGTCTTGTAGCTTTGACATATGAAATACTAATTGACTAACAAATCCAAAGCATGTTACACAAAAAAAATTGCGTCCTAAAATTTTTGAAGCATCAATGGTATAATCTCCTTCCAAATTCTTTTTGCTTTTAAGCTTATACAACTTTAACCAAAATACTTATCCAAAATATACCAAGGCTTTCGATGTGGGTGGGTTTCTTTGTAACTAGAAGTGTGTTAGGTTCACGGAGAGCGACGTTGTTGCATCCGATGCGGAGTTTGTTTGTTGTTCTCAAATTGAAGATCTTACAGCCGAAGCATCAAATTGACGATTAGTCATCTAACTGTTTTCCCCTTTTGTGTCTTCCCCAAGGGGTTTCCACCTTGCTCCTTGACTATACTGTACTCTGATGAGAACTAATAATTTCGAAACAGGTGTTTACGGTTGCATTTTTGTGACGGTTCTGCCCTTAATTTCGATTCCTTTCTTATTTTCTCACCGCCGATTTTGCTCTTCCTTATATTTCTGGGCTTGGGTTCATGGGGAGTGACGTTGTTGCCTCCGATCCAACGCTATTTTGTTGTTCTCAAACTAGAGAATCTTACAGCCGAAGCACCAAATTGATGATTAGTCCTCTAACTGTGTTTCCTTTTTGTGTCATCCCCAATGAGTTTCCACCTTGCTCCTTAGCTATACCGTACTGATGAAAATAAGTCCGAAACACGTGTCTATGGTTGCATCTTTTTGGAATTTCTACCCTTAATTTCTATTCCTTTCTTTGTAACATTCGCTTATCCTTTCCTTCTTTCTTAAACTTTTGTCTCTTTTTCCGTTTTACGCATCTCATATCCAAACTAATATTAGACAAACTCTAACATGTGAGTACATGTGACTAAAGAACTCTCATGTGAGTGACTTAAAGTACATAATTGAATAATAACATAGCGCTAAGAATAAAACGCTCGTTTTAAATTGGAAATAAGTTTCAAACGTGATCCGACTTGTTAAACGGATGATACAGAAAATGATACGAAAAAAAAATCCCCGGTAAAAAAAAATGTCCCAAAGAAAACCCACAAAACTAATAAATAAATAATGAAGTAGAAGCATTAATCACCAATTAAAATTGTTATATTACTTAACCAACAAATCAAATTTCCTCTTTAAAATTTATCTAATATGACTTATCTTTTTTAAATACAATGTGATTTTAATTGAAGAAATTAATACTCATCTGAATTAAAATTTAAATATAAATTTAAATAAAACATTCTTTCATTTAATTCGCTATTCGCCTTATAAACGTTCGTTTTGTTAACCGCAAAAGATATATTTTTACAATAAGATAACAAACGATATACAGCATTAATACAATTATTAACCAAGTGGTTTTTAATAGAATACAAAGTAGATGATATTATGAGATGATTGTTAATTGGGTACAATAACTCTAAAACTATCTTAAGTATTTTTAAATATGCAGAAGTAAGATTTTTTAATGTTTAGAAATCCCCAAAATAAACGACACGACCCACGGTAAAAATACATTAGTCACTCTTAGATCACGCGATGACGTCGAACAAAGCGCACAGTTCTTCGTGTGTACGCAATGTCTGTTTACTTGCAGACTCACAAAGTTGTCGGCATTTATTGACGTTGCGATTACGGGGAAAATAATCTCGTTGATACGAAAATAAGCCGATTGTTTCCAGAGGAAGTTCGTGGTTACGTCAAAAAACCCTACTTGATTAAACTAATATACTCACAGAAGTATAAAATGAGTTTCAACTTTCCTCCTTTTGTCAGATCGATTGTTACTCTTGTATAAGACTTAACTCGTTGTAATTTTTTTTTTGTACTCTTTAAAATTTAAATTTAATTTCAAAACAATGAATAAATTATTATTTGTGGTGATTCAATGCTTGGTGGTATGTATTATTTTTTTTATTATTATTTTTATTATTTTTTTTATTATTTTTTTTATTATTTTTTTCTTCTTAATGATTACTTAAGTAAAAAATACTACTAATTAATTAAATTTTTTTTAGTTTGTTAATTCTCGACCGACAGAAGAACAAATAAAAAATATTTTTGGAACAAATACCCGTTTAAATGACACTCTTTCAAATCTTTGGGATAACGTAATGGATTACAACGAAAATAAAGTAAAACAATTACTTCCCAAATATCCAAATTTATTACCTCTTTTTGGAAAAGTTGTCGATTTACCTAAAACTACCATAGAGACTAGATTTGGAATCGGTGAAGCAAACAACATGTGTACAACAAGAACTGCCACTATGTTCCCAAGAAAAGGGCTTACAATTGACGGTGGGATGAAACATATCGTTAACGTTCCAGGATATCATCAAACGGTTACGTTTCAAGCTTGCGCGTAAGTAATTTACAATACATTATATTAATATTTCATTTAAACATCCAAATTCAATAAAATAAACGTTCAATAAAAAAAACTAAGGAATTTTATAATAAAATTGATTTTATTTTTGTAAATTTTTTTTTTAGTGATGGTGCTCAGTGTTATGCAGGAGAAGATTACTTACCGATTGGTGTAAAAAGTTTTTGTGAGACTCAATTCATCATAATTAGATTGGTTGTGATAAATGAAGATAACACATTAAGTTTGGATCAGTTTGAAATTCCTTCCGGTTGTTCTTGTATGTATCAAACGGATTAACGTTCAAAATGATTACGGTTACTAATTTAATGTTTGTATAAATAATTTAATTGTATTTATTTTTGATTTAGAGATTTATTTAAGAAAAAAAGTTGTGTTTTAATAAATAATTTTTTATTTATTTTTTAATCTAGACTTTATTTTAATAATGAATACTTAATTAATCAGTACAGACTTGTTTTTTAGAATATTTTAATAGTAATGGAAAATAATCGTGGAGCAAAAATGCAAATAATAATGCAATTGTAAAGCGAAATTACAGAAGAATTGAAAAAATCTTAAAAGTATAAAATATTGTTTAGGGATCATATAATATAATTTCTGACTTTTAATATTAAAATTTTTTTCATAGATTTTTATTCCTATTTTTTCTTTGGGTTTGTCGGTTCTTTAACATATTCTGAAATCCTTCAATTTTTGGTTAAATCGAGTAAAATGCAATCCCGTTAAGGCCTCACTTTTGGAAATGGGGTTATTGTCGGAGTGCAAGAAAAATCGGATTATTCGAGATACACAAATTTACAAGCTTATTTTGTACCCCTCAAAGACATTGTTATGATTTATTTGTCATTCATGAACCACAATTCGCATTTTATAACTTCTAATAAAGGGATCAGATTTCTCAACTTTCAATGCTGTACACATGCAACGCATGTACAGGTGGGCCAAATTGGACAACTTTAAAGGGCGACTCCTATTTCTATAAGAGACAGAGGGAAAATTGATATCGGGTTTGATGGTCAATTTTTATGAAAAATTGAATGATTAAAACCACATAATGATATCTCTTATAATTCCAGAGATGCAAGCTCTCCTTCGAAAAAATGCATTTTTGAAAAGTCTTCATTCATTATTAAGTGGAGAATACTCCACACTAGTAAATAATAATTGAATAGTTAAAACAGGAGGGTTTCGCGCCTAATAGGGGGGTAGGTTGTTTACATGATTGCGCAGTGGACTGACAAAGGATACATAAATGCTTGCAGAGCTAAAAGAGGGACTTTTTACCAAAACCTTTTCTTTTAAAAGACCTCCATCGATTTTTTTAATAGATTCGTTAATTCAAGATTCGTCGTTAAACCTTTGTCGTAAAGTCTTTTTCGTCCGTTATTTTGATTTACATCTAAAGAATTAAAAACAAGGGAAGGACTTCGGCAAGGAGGGTGCTTAAGTCCGACACTCTTCATAACTTATATGGATGCAATTATAAAGAGATGCAGGTAACCTGGAAACGGATATACGGTGGGGTATAAAAATATGCAACCAGTTGAAGTCATGGAAGGAGCGTTTGCTGACGACGTAGTATTGGTGGCAAGAAGTGAGAAGATACTAAGAAGGAGCCTGGAGAAATGGTGCATGGTATTGCAGGAATTCGGAATGAAAATGAATAAAAACAAATCGAAAGTTATGATAATCGGAAAAGAAGAAGACATCGACATAAACATTGAGGGAGCAGACATCGAGCAGGTGAAGCAATTTAAGCATCTGGGTATTGAACTAAGGCACGATGGCAAACAAGATAAACAAATAAATACGAGAAGAAGTTCTTTATCAACAAGAAAGAAGTATCTATGAGGACCAAAATAGACACATATAAGGCAGTGTTAAGACCGGTGCTTACTTTTGGCTGCGAGACGTGGGTGTTAAACAAAAAAGATAATAGTAGACTGTTGGCAGTAGAAATGAGATATTTAAGGAGAACGAAAGGAGTGACTAGAAGAGATAAAATCAGGAATACGGAAATAAGAAAACAACTAAATGTAGAACCACTAAGCGAATACATAGAGAAACGACAGTTGAGCTGGATGAGACATTTGCAAAGGATGGGGGAAAAGAGACAACTCAAGCGAGTATGACAAGCAAAAGTACAGGAGAAGAAGGCAAGAGGAAGACCGCGTCACACATGGAACGACGTAATAAAAGAAATATAACAAAAAGAGGAAAAACAATGCGAGAGGCCGAAAAGCTGTCAAAAAATAAAAAAGAAAGGGCAGTTTCTGTACATGAGAAGGAAACGTCAGGGGAAACACACTGAGAGAAAATAAACTGACAATACGCCTACACTTTATGGTAGAAGGCGTTTTCCCGAGATATACAGATCTGGAAATTTCATTTCAGGACATAGGAAAATAATGCGTGCAACAGCGAGGCATATAGGAAATAGATTAGATAAAGAGCGATATAACTGTTTAACCACGTCAGACTGTCAAACTGTCAGTTCGACAGTTCGTTGGAAGAAGGTGGTTGGTTGGGCGACTAGGGTCGGATCGGAAAAGGCGTGGTTAAACAGTTATATCGCTCTTTGTTTATCTAATCTACTTCCTATATGCGTCGCTGTTGCACACATTATTTTCCTATGTCCTCAAATGAAATTTCCAGATCTGTATATACCTATATGTATATATATTTTGATTAACAATTCGTCTCCGTCTCTAGTTCATGCTGTGTACTTAATTCTGTCGAATTTGTCGTGAAACTTTAATAAATCGCATATTGAAAATTATTGTTACTCGCGAGTGATATTTTAGGTGATTGTTTTGTTAACGATTCTGGTCCACCACGTATAAAGACTTATCGAACTCTACTTTTGGATTAATTATGTCAGTTCGAGCAATTCTTGGCAAGTTTTTGTAAAGTGTAACTAGCCTTCCCGAAACAACGTATTAACTAGATGTAAGTTATCTTGTTGTTTGTTTGTTTTTGTAAGTAATTTTGTTTGAGTTCATTAAATATAACTCCTGCGTTATTCTTGTGTAATAATTCGGATTATTCGGCTGATTCAATTATTACGGGTTGAATTTAAAGATCTTTTTTAAATTAAATTTTAGTTTTGACTTTGGTGTTTTCACTTCAAGTCAGGTAGAAAGGACTCTGCCCCTGCAAAAAAAGTAATAAACTCAAGCAATAAGAATGTCATTTTTAAAAGTGCCTTTTAGCAGGTAGAAAAGTTTAAGGGTTGTTTTTGGAAATTGTTAATGTACGTGCAAGGATTTTGTTTAGTAGAAAAAAAAACACCTAAAGATATTCTCCCACCAACTTTACAAAAAACGCGTGCTTTTAAAGGGAAGTTTCGGACTTGAATCCCTCTCTCTTCCCGGGGTTCTCTTCGAGTCAAGAAGATTTTTTCTTCTTTGCGAAAATGTGTTGGATATGCTTTGAGAAGCTATTCAACACATCGACGGTTTTTCGCGGGTTCAGTTTTCGCGTCCGAGTTTGGTGTTCCTCAGCGATTATGTTCGCATGATAGACTTGCGCGTGCTCGCATCCGGAGTTTATCTCCGTTATGGTAATTTCGCCATCTTCGCAAGCGCAAATTGAGGGCATAACCGCAAACCAATGGGTTTTGTGGTTGAGGAAAAGGGGTGAGTTTTCTGAGCCTGGGTAATTAATTACTAGTAGACAAATCTCTCCGGTTAATAATTATTTGAGTTAGGAATTCGCATAGCTATCCTCTTGATTAATTAGATTAATAAAGTTTTGCATTTTCTTAATAAACTTTTAAGGATAGGTTTGTGTTTTTATTCAATAAAGTTTAATTTTCCCTTTTCTGAATCTGGTTTAATTAAAGTTTTGATAATAAAAATAAAGTAGTTTTCTTTATATCATTTTTTACCCTACAACACTTTTGCATTTCGAATCAAGAGCCTTGGTGCAAGAATCTATGGCTTTTCCGGAAGGTTTTCCCGGGGAAAAACCTTGCCCTGGTGGCGGCTACGTTACCCCGTTCATTTTTAATAATGACGGTACAGCATGGGGTTTAATTATCTTAAATAATTGAGCCCCAAGTTCTACACTTGCGTTAATACCCGGATTTACGAATAGTGATAATAAATAAGGTAGGTAAGTAAAGTTCCCGATTCTTAAAATACTCATTACTCAACTCTCCCTTAGCGTTGTTGGCTAAACTTTAAATTGTCGTTGTTGGCGGTAGCCACTCGCCATTAACACCCCTTTGATCGAGATATACATATTCGATGATAGCTTAAAGTTTCGTTTTCAGAAATATTACACATGATATTTTACTTAAGTCAAATTTGTTATACAGAAATACTTTAACTCTGAATATGAGTTAATCCGAGTTGTACTAATAACATAATTTTAACAATAGCGTAAAGTCAGTAATTCACAGAAATGCCTGTTCTTCCTGCCGATAACAGAAAAATCTATAACATGAATACCATTGTTACTACGCTACTCATTGCAAAAGGTTGTTAATCAACAAATACAACAATAAATTGCGAATGTTGTGAGTTTGCTATACTATAACCCGAAATGGAGCTGCACCATGAATAGAAAGATGTAAAATACTCGGCAGTATTACGGAGCCGGAGCTTACTTCCCCACCTTTCTCTTCATGGTGCAGCTCCATTCCGGGTTATGGTACATGCGTGTATGCTGGATTGCGTATCATATTGCTACAAAATACAGCAAAATTCCGTACGTCTGTTCACCCTAACTTCTATCGACATCGTTGTGAACGACATTTAAGTTAGGTTTAGTCGTTTGATGAAGAACATCTTCGTAGCAATCGTTTATGTCGTTAATAAAACAAAATTGAATTTAAAAATAAGTTCCATGCCGAGTGTATTGCATAAATTACTTTCTATAAATATGTAATTGTTAGTTCAAAATGTGTAAAATCATCATTCAGTATTACCTCTTATAAAATTCCATTTTTACAAGTTATAAGTTTCATCTCTCAATATGCTAACATTGAAGGAAACCAGAAACTCACTGAACCCATTTGAAACGTCAAATAATATTTTTTGAAAACTATACAGATTAGTAGTCAATTTTTCAGAAATGATTTTTTTTTCTTTTAAGTTAAGCCATTTTAGTCGAGACGGTACAAAAATATTATTACCTACAATTTCTCGTATTATACTTTTATGCTTAAAGAAGCTACCAAAGCTATTTTTAAAGCAAAATTATAAAAAATATCGAACTCTTTTCTGGAAAATAATATCAAACAACGGATTTACCAAAAGATTTGATAATTAGTTTTCAAAACTTGACCCGAGAATGTTTTTAGTGTTTTTCAGTACCAAGGCAGACAAAGATCATTGAATCAACCGAGGTGATGGAAATTAATCTAATTGTAAACGAATTAACGAGATTTTATTGTAGTAAAGTTATCATCGAATATCGCTACTTTCTTAAGTTTTTTATCGCGTGAAGATGAAAATTTTGAAATTTTCAACGTTAACCCAGGGAATTTTATTCATATTTTTTTTGTTTTGTTTTCTACTAACAATTTCTTTACCAAAAAGGAGAAATATCTATTATACCTAATTTTCCCAATTATTGATGACTTTGATAAAGTTTCCTAGAGAGTTCCTTGTTGTTGTAAAAATAAATAAATTCTGTGATCGTTTCTAGAACCGCTTCATCGTGTATTTGGGAATTCCCCACAAACACTGGTGCGTCCACAGCAATATTCAATACTTTCCAATACTTTATTTTAAAGAATTTGGCCTGTGTTAATTTTAGATTTAGCTGTAGAACCTCAAACCGGGGTTGCATATGTTACTATGGGTCTTATTAGTGACTTGTAGAGTAATATTGCGCATTCAATTTTTAATTTTGATTTAATCTGGCATACGCCTCTTTTAGTTTCTTGTTGATGTAATACCTTCATGTCAGTCTCTGTTCTAATTGTAATTACACACCCCGGATACCTGAGTGCATTATCTTTGGGATTCCAATTTAAAAGATGGTTATCTAACGAAATCTATAAAATTCAGTCAAACCTGCAGGTTAACTATAACCTTTGCTATAATAGTCACTAATCAGTATCTAAAAAAACCTGTAAAGCGTTAAAGAATCTTTTCAAGATTTCGAATTTTTTTCACCCAATCATACCAATTAAATCATTTGTAATTAATAGAATCTAAACGTAAATTTTAACATAATACAAAGAAAAATCCGCTTTTAGAATGGTGCCTAATTTTTAGAATGTTTAAAAATTTTAATTAAGAATATTAAGTAATATTTTTTTCTTCTGAGAGAAAAACTAAAAGTCGCAGAATATTCATTTTCGGTAAAAATAAAGATTAAGTTTTAATCTAAATCCTAATAAAAATTTTAAACCCTATTAATAGTTAGTTCTTGAGATATGATTCTTTAAAAATAATTAATTTTTAGCAACCAAAAATTTTTTTACCAACTTTAATTTTTTTTTTATTTCTTTGGCAACATTTACAAAAAAAAGACTTTTTAGATAAAAACTAGAATGTTTTAAGTTTCATTTAGAAAAAAAAATCAAATCAAAATCTTTAAAAATTAACTTTTGATGAATTTTTAAAATTCATCTATTTTTTTAAGTTAGGTTAAGAAGTGTCAAAAATTTTTTACCAACTTTGAAATTTTTTTTAATATTTCTGACAACACTTGGAATAAAACGGTCTCTTTTAATTAAAACTAGAATGTTTTGAGTTTCATTTAGAAAAAAAATCAAACCAAAATCTTTGAAAATGAATTTCTTGTGAATTTTTAAAGTAAACTTATGTCAAAATACATGGTCTTTGTTTTTTTAATATTCTTCAAAATTTCTTTAAAACATCATCGATTTCCATACAAATTCACAAAATAAACTATTTTATCTTTGATTTTATGTATAAACCGTTTCCTAATTCCTATAAATAAAGTCAGACTAATTTTTGAAATTCTGATCATTTTTATTGCGATTATGTCAAAAAACATGATCTTCGATTTTTTGGTATTTTAGAAAATTTCTTTAATATATCGTTGATTTTCATATAAATTCACAACGTAAACTATTTTATCTTTGATTTGACGCATAAATCGTTTCTTAATTCCTATAAATAAAGTCAGAATGATTTTTCAAACTGTCAAAATTTTTATTGTTACGTCAAAATACATGGTCTTTGATTTTTTTAATATTCTTCAAAATTTCTTTAAAATATCATAGATTTCCATACAAATTCACAAAATAAACTATTTTACCTTTGATTTGACGTATAAATCGTTTCTTAATTTCTATAAATGAAGTCAGAGTGATTTTTTAAATTCTGATAATTTTTATTGCGGTTATGTCAAAAAACATGATCTTCGAAATCTTTGAAAATGGGGTTACTGCCGGAGTGCAAAAAAAATCAGATTACTCGAGATACAAAAAGCACAGATTTACAGTCCTATTTTGTAACCCTCAAAGACATCGTTATAAATCATTTGTCGTTCATGAACCACAATTCCAGAGATACAGACTTTCCATTGAAAAAGTGCATTTTTGAAAAGTCTTCATTCATTATGAAGAATTTGATGGTGTAGGTTAAAATTCTTTTTAAGTAATAATTGAATAATTATATACAAAAATATGTTTTTTTCAAAAAGAACATCCTGTATATTTTTATATACAGGCTGTCTCCGAAATGCGTGTACAACGTAATACCACAGATTTCTTGGCGCAAAATAGGTCGATTTAAGTTAACTTATCTATATCCAAAGTTGCTTCGTTCCGTCGCCACAGCGCTTTAAAAATTATAGTTTCCGTGCGATTTTCTTAAATTATTCGAAAAATCTTCATTGGATTTCATTCAGTTTTTGACCACGTCTTTATATTAGCTGAGCACAGCTTACTGTGGAACAAATTCGAATTTCGCAACATACAGAATGTTTAAAAACACTCTTACCGCAAGTTATTCATCCAAATCTTTTTAACCACCCTGTATAATTTTCTAACATTTCTTTTGCAGAATAGGTACATTTATTTAGAAACTATTTTCTCCTTTACAAAATTTCAGTTGGGCAAACGGTTTAGGCACAAAAGAAGATTTTCTAAATGCCTACAAGCCCAAAACAGTAAATTAAGGTAACATTAACAAAATTCAAAATACAAATTTCTTCACGGGATATGAAAATCTTTCAAGAAAACCACATGTTATGGGTTTGGAAGTAGTTTATTGCCTAAAATGTTCAAATTTTCGCCAGCATTTGTGAACGTTATCAGGGTTTAGCCCTTTTAATCTGATTTATGCAAACTCTACTGCAGAATCGAAGGAAATAAAGAGGAAATCATGCTCCTGCAAACTGGTCAGCAAGATCACTAAACTTAATACCTTGTGATTTTGCTTATCCGGTATCATAAAAACAAAAATGCAACGAAAAGAGCAAACTGTAAAAAATTTGCACACTGTAATATTTTTGCCCTAATAATATTCAAAAATCCTGAAAACATTTTGAGCAAAAACTACTTCCAATCCTCTAAAATGTGATTTTCTTGAAAAAGCTGCACATCCTGTGAAGAAATTACTATTTTGAACTGGGTTAATGTTACCTTAAATTACAGATTTGAACGTGCAGGGAGTTAGAAAATATTTTTTAGTGGCTAAACCGTTTGCCCAACTGAAATTTTATAAGAGAGAAAGCAGTTTCTAAATTAATATAGCTGTTTAGAAAAAGAAGTGTTAGAAAATTATACAGGGTGGTTAGAAAGATTTGTATGGATAACTTGTGGTGAGAGTGTTTGTAAACGCCCTTTATGTTTGGAAATTCGAATTTGCTCCACAGAAAGCTGTAGTCAGGTGATATAAAGACATGGTCAAAAAATGGAGTTACATCAACGATTTATGAAATAGATAAGGGAATGCTTTAAATTAAATTAAATAATCAAATTATACTTATACACGTCTTGATTTTAATTGATTTATTTTTTGGTACCATAAAATCAGTGACCAGTTTTTGTGACGGTGGACTGATCAAATTTTTCTAAAGGTCACGATAGTGAGGCATGCATGATCTCAACTCGTTTTGGAACTTTGAGCGTCTTTTCGCATTTGTATCTGTTTTAAGAAAATACGTTTCCAATTTTTTAGAAATCTGGATTCCTGCATATATTTTATTTGCTGTAATAGATTCCGGTCTTCTTCTTCTCAATTTTTATAATCTATCAAATTATTGAGAATGTCACTATCATCGATAGTTTGGTTCTCAATCATCTCGTCCAGGTAATTTTCACCGAAAGTATCAAAGCCACGAAATTAGCAAGCGCACTAATTTCAAACGATAACGTTGATCCCTTTTCGATGACTTTTTTGTTCGTCCGCAACATGTATATGTGTTACAGCCAACGTGTTATCTCCAGTGAATGTATAATACACTGGGTAGTCAAATGGACGTTTCAGCCGAAGTATACACAACGAATTGTTTTGAACGCTTTGACTAGTGAGTGTATGCATTAACTAGATAATGTTAACATTCACAATGCTGTGTCAGTGAAAGTGTAGGGGAGACCGGGGTTGGTTGGCACATGGGGCTAATTGACACAGCGTCAACTATGAGCCATTTATTTTACTTACTTAATCGTACTTTTTACTTCACTGGCACTTTCCCGATCGGGTGTCAACGACTCTACACTCACAGAGTTGCATCATCGATATGACTAAAATCGTAGGTAAAATAGATGGCCCTTATTTGACGCTGTGTCAATTAACCCCATGTGCCAACCAACCCCGGTCTCCCCTACATGACAAGCAGCTGTAGAATAATAAATATTGAGAGTTATTATGATAGTTTTATATGAATGCATACAACTTACTTGAAGTAGAATTTCAACTTTATGCACAATGCAATAAATAATAGTACATTATAATATTGTTAAGAGGCATTTCAAATACTAGCAGGCATAGTTAATTTGAAGGTTTATTTATTGCAGCACATTGTGCTATTATGGCATTTGGAATTACACAATACCTTACTTTTAATACAAATACATCTTTTTGTACCACATTTAGTCTTTCATTGGCACTTGAAAAATTCTTGGCCGATACCAGTAGATTGTTGATTAGCGATGCTTCATAGTGGCAATTCAACTGCAGAAATTTTGTCTGTTGAAAGGAATTTTTCAGAGCATACGCTGAATTGCGATCTTGAGTATAATCTTATGACCAATCCGGTTTTGATCACCAATTGATAATAACCATTATCACTTCTGCTCATGACGCATGCCAATAGAGAGCGATAGTCTCCTCTTCCTCTATCTACGTCAGGTAGTTTAATTTTCACCATTGCTCCGATTTCGGGTTCAGGATGAGATTGGTCAGATAGCAACTTCATGCGTTTAGCCTGAGTCTCTAAATTGACTTTCGCTTTCATTATATTACTTTCAATATTGACTAGATTACGGCACAAGTCACAATAATCGCTATTATAAAAAGTGAGGGCTTTATTGCAAGAAAGGCAAGCTCAAACCTCCATTGTAGGATACTTTAACTAAGCGTAGTCAGTTAGGAAGTTAATCACTTTTCGCAATTTGCCTGAGCCTCGTTTGACGCACCTAAGTTTACCTAGTTGCATACTAGGCAAACCCCGAAACAAAAAGTTTCTTTGGACTTGGTTAAAGATACTCGGGCAATGTGCAAATTGCCTAGTCAACCTTAGGTGTGCCGGCGTAATAGAGTATGCCGGTAACATATACATTGCCTGGATTTATATTTTGACTGTAACATATGCATATTGATAGGAAACATTAAACTGGTGCTAACATTGCTAGGATTCATATACCGCATAAAAATAAATCGCACAAAAAAAATCGCATAAAAATAAATTCGCACAAAGCCAATCGTACAAAACGTAAATCGCATAAAAAAGGACCGCACAAAAACAGGTTTTACTATATGTAACTTACTTTAAAATTCAATTTTACTATGTTAACGATGTAAACGACTGCTATGGGAATGTCGTTCACCAAACCACCAAACCTAACCTGAAAGTCGTCCACAACGATGTCCTTAGAAGTTGCAAAATACGAATTGTCGTTCATGAACGACAAACGATTCATAACGACGTCGTTGAGAGTTACAAAAGCAATTAATTTCTTAGATATGACTTTTTTTTAATTGGCAAGTTTTAATCGACCTGCTAATTAATTGTAAGTTACATTTCTGAATTAGTTCAGTTACATTTTCTCTTCTTACTGTTAGAGAAACACTAAAAATCATAGACTGTTCATCTTTGGCGAAAATAAAAATTACAAACTCAACAATAATTAGTTTTTAAAATATGAAATTGTAAAATTAACAAATTTTAATTGACATGTGAATTAAATTAGATTAGAATTCCTATTGCTGTGAAAAAAAAATTAAAAGTCGTGTAAAATAAATTTCTAATATAAATAAAGATTAAATATCAATCTAAATCCTGTTAAAATTTCAAATCTCAACAATAATTAGTTTCTTAGAAACTTACTTTAAAAAATTTTGAAAGAATAATATCGGTCTTTCCTCGTATTTTAGGTAGTTATTCGACCTTTCTCTGTATTTATTAGTCCTTTCTTAATGAAATGTCTGCAAAAGCTGAAAAAATCGATACTCTGTTTTAAAATGCAAAAACTTTTTTTCATTTTATTTGTTAAAACTAAGAATAAATATTTTGGAAATTGATAGATTAAAATATCTATTTTTTATTAAAATTATTAGATTTTTCCAAATTATTATCAAAAAAATAAAAAAAAAATTTCAGAGTTTATTTTCACCCAATTGAAAAATTTTAATCAACTTTAATAAATTCCCCAGATTTTATTTATGAAAACTAAGAAAAAATATTTTGGAAATTGATAGATTAAAATATCTATTTTTTATTAAAATTATTAAATTTTTCCAAATTATTATCAAAAAATTCAAAAAAATTTTCAAAGTTTATTTTCACCCAATTGAAAAACTTTAATCAACTTTAAAAAATTCCCTAGATTTTATTTATAAAAACTAAGAAAAAAAATTTTGGAAATTGATAGATTAAAATATCTATTTTTTAATAAAATTATTAAATTTTTCCAAATTATTATCAAAAAATTTAAAAAAATTTTCAAAGTTTATTTTCACCCAATTGAAAAATTTTAATCAACTTTAAAAAATTCCCTAGATTTTATTTATGAAAACTAAGAAAAAATATTTTGGAAATTGATAGATTAAAATATCTATTTTTTATTAAAATTATTAAATTTTTCCAAATTATTACCAAAAAATTTTAAAAAATTTTCAAAGTTTATTTTCACCCAATTGAAAAATTTTAATCAACTTTAAAAAATTCCCTAGATTTTATTTATAAAAACTAAGAAAAAATATTTTAGAAATTGATAGATTAAAACATCTATTTTTTATTAAAATTATTAGATTTTTCCAAATTATTATCAAAAAATTTTAAAAGATTTTCAAAGTTTATTTTCACCCAATTGAAAAATTTTAATCAACTTTAAAAAATTCCCTAGATTTTATTTATGAAAACTAAGAAAAAATATTTTGGAAATTGATAGATTAAAATATCTATTTCTTATTAAAATTATTATATTTTTCCAATTTGTTACCAAAAAATTTAAAAAAATTTTCAAAGTTTATTTTCACCCAATTGAAAAATTTTAATCAACTTTAAAAAATTCCCTAGATTTTATTTATGAAAACTAAGAAAAAATATTTTGGAAATTGATAGATTAGAACATCTATTTTTTATTAAAATTATTATATTTTTCCAAATTATTATCAAAAAATTTTAAAAAATTTTCAAAGTTTATTTTCACCCAATTGAAAAATTTTAATCAACTTTAATAAATTCCCTAGATTTTATTTGTCAAAACTAAGAATAAATATTTTGGAAATTGATAGATTAAAATATCTATTTTTTATTAAAATTATTAAATTTTTCCAAATTATTATCAAAAAATTTTAAAAAATTTTCAAAGTTTATTTTCACCCAATTGAAAAATTTTAATCAACTTTAAAAAATTCCCTAGATTTTATTTATGAAAACTAAGAAAAAATATTTTAGAAATTGATAGATTAAAACATCTATTTTTTATTAAAATTATTAGATTTTTCCAAATTATTATCAAAAAATTTTAAAAAATTTTCAAAGTTTATTTTCACCCAATTGAAAAATTTTAATCAACTTTAAAAAATTCCCTAGATTTTATTTATGAAAACTAAGAAAAAATATTTTGGAAATTGATAGATTAAAATATCTATTTTTTATTAAAATTATTATATTTTTCCAAATTATTATCAAAAAATTTTAAAAAATTTTCAAAGTTTATTTTCACCCAATTGAAAAACTTTAATCAACTTTAATAAATTCCCTAGATTTTATTTGTTAAAACTAAGAATAAATATTTTAGAAATTGATAGATTAAAATATCTATTTTTTAATAAAATTATTAAATTTTTCCAAATTATTATTAAAAAATTTCAAAAAATTTTCAAAGTTTATTTTCACCCAATTGAAAAATTTTAATCAATTTTAAAAAATTCCCTAGATTTTATTTATGAAAACTAAGAAAAAATATTTTGAAAATTGATAGATTAAAATATCCATTTTTTATTAAAGTTATTAGATTGGCTCAAATTATTACCAAAAAATTTAAAAAAATGTTCAAAGTTTGAAAATTTTCACCCAATTGAAAAATTTTAATCAACTTTAAAAAATTCCCCAGATTTTATTTATGAAAACTAAGAAAAAATATTTTGGAAATTGATAGATTAAAATATCTATTTTTTATTAAAATTATTAGATTTTTCCAAATTATTATCAAAAAATTTAAAAAAATTTTCAAAGTTTATTTTCACCCAATTGAAAAATTTTAATCAACTTTAATAAATTCCCTAGATTTTATTTGTTAAAACTAAAAATAAATATTTTGGAAATTGATAGATTAAAATATCTATTTTTTATTAAAATTATTAGATTTTTCCAAATTATCAAAAAATTAAAAAAAAATTTTAAAGTTTATTTTCACCCAATTGAAAAATTTTAATCAACTTTAAAAAATTCCCCAGATTTTATTTGTCAAAACTAAAAATAAATATTTTGGAAATTGATAGATTAAAATATCTATTTTTTATTAAAATTATTAGATTTTTCCAAATTATTATCAAAAAATTTAAAAAAATTTTCAAAGTTTATTTTCACCCAATTGAAAAATTTTAATCAACTTTAAAAAATTCCCTAGATTTTATTTATAAAAACTAAGAAAAAATATTTTGGAAATTGATAGATTAAAATATCTATTTTTTATTAAAATTATTATATTTTTCCAAATTATTACCAAAAAATTTTAAAAAATTTTCAAAGTTTATTTTCACCCAATTGAAAAATTTTAATCATCTTTAATAAATTCCCTAGATTTTATTTATGAAAACTAAGAAAAAATATTTTGGAAATTGATAGATTAAAATATCTATTTTTTATTAAAATTATTAGATTTTTCCAAATTATTATCAAAAAATTTAAAAAAATTTTCAAAGTTTATTTTCACCCAATTGAAAAATTTTAATCAGTTTTAAAAAATTCCTTAGATCTTATTTATGAAAACTAAGAAAAATATTATGGAAATTGATAGATTAAAATATCTATTTTTTATTAAAATTATTACATTTTTCCAAATTATTATCAAAAAATTTAAAAAAATTTTCAAAGTTTATTTTCACCCAATTGAAAAATTTTAGTCAACTTTAAAAAATTCCCTAGATTTTATTTATAAAAACTAAGAAAAAATATTTTAGAAATTGATAGATTAAAATATCTATTTTTTATTAAAATTATTAGATTTTTCCAAATTATTATCAAAAAATTAAAAAAAAATTTTAAAGTTTATTTTCACCCAATTGAAAAATTTTAATCAACTTTAATAAATTCCCTAGATTTTATTTATGAAAACTAAGAAAAAATATTTTAGAAATTGATAGATTTAAATATCTATTTTTTAATAAAATTATTAAATTTTTTCAAATTATTATCAAAAAATTTAAAAAAATTTTCAAAGTTTATTTTCACCCAATTGAAAAATTTTAATCAACTTTAATAAATTCCCTAGATTTTATTTATGAAAACTAAGAAAAAATATTTTGGAAATTGATAGATTAAAATATCTATTTTTTATTAAAATTATTAGATTTTTCCAAATTATTATCAAAAAATTTAAAAAAATTTTCAAAGTTTATTTTTACCCAATTGAAAAATTTTAATCAACTTTAAAAAATTCCCTAGATTTTATTTATAAAAACTAAGAAAAAATATTTTAGAAATTGATAGATTAAAATGTTTATTTTTTAAAAAAATTATTAAATTTTTCCAAATTATTATCAAAAAATTTTAAAAAATTTTCAAAGTTTATTTTCACCCAATTGAAAAATTTTAATCAACTTTAAAAAATTCCCCAGATTTTATTTATGAAAACTAAGAAAAAATATTTTGGAAATTGATAGATTAAAATATCTATTTTTTATTAAAATTATTAGATTTTTCCAAATTATTATCAAAAAATTTAAAAAAATTTTCAAAATTTATTTTCACTCAATTGAAAAATTTTAATCAACTTTAATAAATTCCCTAGATCTTATTTGTTAAAACTAAGAATAAATATTTTGAAAATTGATAGATTAAGATATCTATTTTTTATTAAAATTATTAGATTTTTCCAAATTATTATCAAAAAATTTAAAAAAATTTTCAAAGTTTATTTTCACCCAATTGAAAAATTTTAATCAACTTTAAAAAATTCCCCAGATTTTATTTATGAAAACTAAGAATAAATATTTTGGAAATTGATAGATTAAAATATCTATTTTTTATTAAAATTATTAGATTTTTCCAAATTATTACCAAAAAATTTTAAAAAATTTTCAAAGTTTATTTTCACCCAATTGAAAAATTTTAATCATCTTTAATAAATTCCCTAGATTTTATTTATGAAAACTAAGAAAAAATATTTTGGAAATTGATAGATTAAAATATCTATTTTTTATTAAAATTATTAGATTTTTCCAAATTATTATCAAAAAATTTAAAAAAATTTTCAAAGTTTATTTTCACCCAATTGAAAAATTTTAATCAGTTTTAAAAAATTCCTTAGATCTTATTTATGAAAACTAAGAAAAATATTATGGAAATTGATAGATTAAAATATCTATTTTTTATTAAAATTATTACATTTTTCCAAATTATTATCAAAAAATTTAAAAAAATTTTCAAAGTTTATTTTCACCCAATTGAAAAATTTTAGTCAACTTTAAAAAATTCCCTAGATTTTATTTATAAAAACTAAGAAAAAATATTTTAGAAATTGATAGATTAAAATATCTATTTTTTATTAAAATTATTAGATTTTTCCAAATTATTATCAAAAAATTAAAAAAAAATTTTAAAGTTTATTTTCACCCAATTGAAAAATTTTAATCAACTTTAATAAATTCCCTAGATTTTATTTGTTAAAACTAAGAATAAATATTTTGGAAATTGATAGATTAAAATATCTATTTTTTATTAAAATTATTAGATTTTTCCAAATTATTATCAAAAAATTTAAAAAAATTTTCAAAGTTTATTTTTTACCCAATTGAAAAATTTTAATCAACTTTAAAAAATTCCCTAGATTTTATTTATGAAAACTAAGAAAAAACATTTTATATTTTATTTATATTTTTTATAAAAAAAGACAATAATCGTGAAATTATAAATTCAATAATCGCTTTTTACAACAACACCCTGATGGCACATGAAAATAATCCTGTACTAACTTTACCCCAGATATATCCACAGCAATCATTCGAATTTTATTATATTGTTGAACGCACTCTGTTGAAGTATCCTTCGAAAGGTATTCTTTTTCTATACACGGTTTACCCTGTGAACTAATGAATAAAAAGTCTTATCAAAAAAATCTTCATTTAATAAATGTAATTTTACTTACACGCATTTTTCACACGTAAAACCTTGATGATAACCCTTAACATTTACAATAATCTTTGGTTCACCTCTTGTATTATTTAAAACTTCAGGAAAAATAGTCTCTTCTCGCACATCACACAAATTTTCCATTTTTGGCATTCTAAACACAGACGGCGGCTTAAGAGGTTCTATAATATTCCCCGATACTGGTATAATTCCTTTGTATTGTTTCACAAGTTTATTAATCTCTTCTATCGAATATTTGGTGTTGTTGCAACGAGAAAAATCCACCTCATTAAAACATTCTTCCTCTTTTACTTTATCCAAGTAATCTGCTAAGTGTTTTAACTCATTCTCACTTAATTTTGATTCATTGAAATAAACCTTTTAAAATTAAATTTTTAACTTAAATAGATTTTATAAATGGATTAAATTTTTAGCTTACCAATGTTAAAAATGCTGAGAGAAAGATGTAGATTTTCATTGTGAATTTTAGGAAAGTTTTGAACAATTTGAATCTAAACAGACCAATTTATAAGTGAATAAAACGCGTTAACCACTTCCTTAAAGATAAGAAAGTACTTGAATTCCTAAATATTTACCCTTCTTTGAATTTGTTTAATTGTGGGTTAAAACGGAAATGACAAAACCGGATATTTCGAAAGTAAATATTTAATGATTTTTAATAATCATTGATAGTAGATATATCTGAGTTATTGTGATGATTTTTGCGGTAGGAAATAGATAAATATTTATTATTTATTCCTTGTTGTAGGTTAGTAACCCAATAGAAAAATAACATATAATCTTTAAAATTGATAAATTTTTTTGACACTTCTTAACCTAACTTTAAAAAAATCAACTTTAAAAATTCACCAAAAATTCACTTTTAAACATTTTGATCTAATTTTTTCTCTAAATGAAACTTAAAACATTCTAATTTTAATTAAAAAAGACCGTTTTATTCCGTGTTGTCAAAAAAATTAAAAAAAATTTCAAAGTTTTAAAAATTTTTAACACTTTTTAACTTAAGACAAAACTTTAAAAATTCTTCAAAAATTCGTTTTTAACCATTTTGATCTAATCTTTTTTCTAAATGAAACTTAAAACATTCTAATTTTAATTAAAAAAGACCGTTTGTTTCCAAGTGTTATCAAAAAAATTAAAAAAAATTTCAAAGTTGGTAAACATTTTTGACACTTTTTAACTTAAGAGAAAATTTTAAAAATTCATCAAAAATTCATTTTTAAAGATTTTGATTTGATTTTTCTTCTAAATGAAACTTAAAACTTCCTAGTTTTAATCTAAAATGACCGTTTTATTCTAAATGTTGCCAAAAAAATTAAAAAAAAAATTCAAAGTTGATGAACATTTTTGACACTTTTTATCTTAAGAAAATTAAAATTTTAAAAATCCATAAAAAAATCATTTTTAAAGGTTTTGATTTGATTCTTTTCTAGATGAAACCTAATACGTTCTAGTTTTAATTAAAAAAGACCGTTTTATTCCAAGTGTTGTCAAAAAAATTAAAAAAAATTTCAAAGTTGGAAAAAATTTTTTACACTTTTTAACTTAAGACAAAACTTTAAAAATTCATTTTTTAAGATTTTGATTTGATTTTTTTCTAAATTAAACTTAAATCATTCTAATTTTAATTAAAAAAGACCGTTCTCTTCAAAGTGTTGTCAAAAAAATGTTAAAAATTTTTCAAAGTTGGTTAAAAATTATTTTTTTATGTTAAAAAATCAATCATTTCTTAAAAATTCATCAACAATTCATTTTTAACCATTTTGATTTGATTTTTTTTTCTAAATGAAACTTAAAACATTCTAATTTTAATTCAAAAAGGACGTTTTATTCCAAGTGTTGTAAAAAAAATTTAAAAAAATTTCAAAGTTGGTAAAAATTTTTTTAGGTTATAGAATTAATGATTTTTTAAAAATTCATAAAAAAATCATTTTTAAAGATTTTGATTTGATTTTTTTATCTAAATGAAACTTAAATCATTTTCATTTTAACTAAAAAAGACCGTTTTATTCTAAATGTTGTCAAAAAAATTAAAAATATTTTCAAAGTTGGTAAAAATTTTTTGAAACTTCTTAACCTAACTTAAAAAAAATCAACTTTAAAAATTCACCAAAAATTCATTTTTAAACATTTTGATTTGATTTTTTTTCTAAATGAAACTTAAAATATTCTAATTTTAATTAAAAAAGACCGTTTTATTCCAAGTGTGGTCAAAAAAATTTTAAAAAATTTCAAAGTTGTTAAAAATTCTTTTAAGTTAGAAAATTAACGATTTTTTTTTAAATTCATCAAAAATTTATTTTTAAAGATTTTGATTTGATTTTTTTTCCAAATGAAACTTAAATCATTCTCATTTTAATTAAAAAAAGATCGTTTTATTCCAAGTGTTGTCAAAAAAATTAAAAAAAATTTCAAAGTTGGTAAAAAATTTTTTAACATAATAAAAATTTTGACAGTTTAAAAAATCATTCTCACTTTATTTATAGGAATTAAGAAACGATTTATGCGTCAAATCAAAGATAAAATAGTTTACTTTGTGAATTTGTGTGAAAATCAAGGGTATTCTGAAAAAACTTTCTAAAATATCAAAAAATCGAAGATCATGTTTTTTGACATAATCGCAATAAAAATTATCAGAATTTCAAAAATCACTCTGACTTTATTTATAGGAATTAGGAAACGGTTTATACATCAAATCAAAGATAAAATAGTTTATTTTGTGAATTTGCATGAAAATCGATGATATCTTAAAGAAATTTTAAAAAATGTTTAAAAAATCAAAGACCATGTATTTTGATAAAAGTTTACTTCACAAGAAATTCATTTTCAAAGATTTTGATTTGATTTTTTTCCTAAATGAAACTCAAAACATTCTAATTTTAATTAAAAAAGACCATTTTATTTCAAGTGTTGTCAAAAAAATTTAAAAAAATTTCAAAGTTGGTAAAAAAATGTTGACACTTTTTTAACTTAAGAAAATTAAATTTAAAAATTCATCAAAAATTCATTTTTAAACATTTTGATTTGATTTTTTCTCTAAACGAAACATAAACATTCTAATTTTAATTAAAAAAGACCGTTTTATTCCAAGTGTTGTCAAAAAAATTAAAAAACATTTTAAAGTTGGTAAATATTTTTTTTAGGTTAGAAAATTAACGATTTTATAAAAATTCATAAAAAATTCATTTTTAAAGATTTTGATTTGATTTTTTTCCAGATGAAACTTAAGTCATTCTCATTTTAATTGGAAAAGACCGTTTGTTTCCAAGTGTTATCAAAAAAATTAAAAAAAATTTCAAAGTTTGTAAACATTTTTGACACTTCTTAACCTAACTTAAAAAAATCGACCAAATTTAAAAATTCATCAAAAATTCATTTTTTAAGATTTTGATTTGATTTTTTTCTAAATGAAACTTAAATCATTCTCATTTTTATTTAAAAAGACCGTTTTATTCCAAGTATTGTCAAAAAAATTTTAAAAAATTTCAAAGTTAGTAAAGATTTCTTTAGGTTAGAAAATTAACGATTTTTTAGAAAATTCATAAAAAATTCATTTTTTAAGATTTTGATTTGATTTTTTTCCAAATGAAACTTAAATCATTCTCATTTTAATTAAAAAGGGCCGTTTCATTCCAAGTGTTGTCAAAAAAATTTTAAAAAAATTCAAAGTTGGTAAAGATTTTTTTAGGTTAGAAAATTAACGATTTTTTAAAAAATTCATAAAAAATTCATTTTTTAAGATTTTGATTTGATTTTTTTTCTAAATGAAACAAATCATTCTCATTTGAATTAGAAAAGACCGTTTTATTCGAAATGTTGTCAAAAAAATTTAAAAAAATTTCAAATCTGGTAAACATTTTTGACATTTTTTAACTTAAGAGAAAACTTTAAAAATTCATCAAAAATTCATTTTTAAAGATTTTGATTTGATTTTTTTTCTAAATAAAACTTAAATCATTCTAATTTTAACTAAAAAAATCGTTTTGTTCCAGGTGTTGTAAAAAAAAATTAAAAAAAATTTCAAAGTTGGTAAAAAAATTTGGACACTTTTTAACTTAAGAAAATTAAAACTTTAAAAATTCATCAAAAATTCATTTTTTAAGATTTTGATTTGATTTCTTTTCTAAATGAAACCTAAATTATTCTAATTTTAATTAAAAAAGACCGTTCTCTTCCAAGTGTTGTCAAAAAAATTTAAAAGAATTTTCAAAGTTGGTAAGAAAATTTTTTAGGCTAAAAGATCAATCATTTTTTAAAAATTCATGAAAAATCCATTTTTAAAGATTTTGATTTGATTTTTCTTCCAAATGAAACTTAAATCATTCTAATTTCAACTAAAATAGACCGTTTTATTTCAAGTGTTGTCAAAAAAATTAAAAAAAAATTTCAAAGTTGGTAAAAATTTTTTAAGTTAGAAAATTAACGATTTTTTAAAAATTCATCAAAAATTCTTTTTTAAATATTCTGATTTGATTTTTTTCCAAATGAAACTTAAATCACTCTCATCTTAATTAAAAAAGACCGTTTTATTTCAAGTGTTGTCAAAAAAATTTAAAAAAATATGAAAGTTTTAAAAAAATTTTTTGGCATAATAAAAATTTTGACAGTTTAAAAAATCATTCTCACTTTATTTATAGGAATTAAGATACGATTTATGCGTCAAATCAAAGATAGAATAGTTTATTTTGTGAATTTATATGAAAATCAACGATACTTTAAAGAAATTTTCTAAAATATCAAAAAATCGAAGAACATGTTTTTTGACATAACCACAATAAAAATTATCAGAATTTAAAAAATCACTATGACCTCATTTATAGAAATTAAAAAACGATTTATACATCAAATCGAAGATAAAATAGTTTATTTTGTGAATTTGTATGGAAATCGATGATATTTTAAAGAAATTTTGAAGAATATTAAAAAAATCAAAGACCATGTATTTTGACATAACAATAAAAATTTTGACAGTTTGAAAAATAATTCTGACTTTATTTATAGGAATTAAGAAACGATTTATGCGTCGAATCAAAGATAAAATAGTTTACATTGTGAATTTGTATGAAAATCAACGATATTTTAAAGAAATTTTCTAAAATATCAAAAAATCGAACATCATGTTTTTTGACATAACCGCAATAAAAATTATCAGAATTTAAAAAATCACTATGACTTCATTTATAGAAATTAAGAAACGATTTATACATCAAATCGAAGATCAAATAGTTTATTTCATGAATTTGTGTGGAAATCGATGATATTTTCAAGAAATTTTGAAGAATATTAAAAAAATCAAAGACGTGTATTTTGACATAAGTTTACTTTAAAAATTCACAAGAAATTCCTTTTCAAAGATATTGATTTGTTTTTTTTTTCTAAATGAAGCTTAAAACATTCTAGTTTTAATTAAAAAAGACCGTTTTATTCCAAGTGTTGTCAAAAAAATTTAAAAAAATTTCAAAGTTGGAAAAAAATGTTTACACTTTTTAACTTAAAACAAAACTTTAAAAATTCATCAAAAATTCATTTTTTAAGATTTTGATTTGATTTTTTTTCTAAATGAAACTTAAAATATTCTAGTTTTAATTAAAAAAGATCCTTTTCTTCTAATTTTTACCAAAAAATTAAAAAAGAGATGCAAACACATTCATGTTTTTTAATCTAAATTAGCAAAATTTTAACCAACTTTAAAAATCATCTAAAATTTATTTATGAAAATTTTTTAAAATAATTTTAGGAAAATGTAAACTAGCATGTCTAGTTTCTATTTAACTGATCAAATTTTTCCTAATTTTTATTAAAAGATTTTTAAAAAATTTCAAAGACATTAATGTTTTTTAACCTAAATTAGCAAAATTTTAACCAAGTTTAAAAAATCGTCTAAAATTTATTTATGAAAATTTTTAAAAATAATTTTGGGAAAATGTAAACTAAAATATCTAGTTTCTATTTAACTAATCAAATTTTTCCTAATATTTATTAAAAAATTTAAAAAAATTTTCAAATACATTCATGTTTTTTAACCTAAATTAACAAATTTTAACCAAATTTAAAAAATCGTCTAAAATTTATTTATAAAAATTTTTAAAAATAATTTTGGGAAAATGTAAATTAAAATATCTAGTTTCTATTTAACTGATCAAATTTTTCCTAAATGTTACCAAAAAAATTAAAAAAATTTTCAAAGTTGGTAAAAAGATTTTTACACTTTTAACTTAACTTAAAAAAATCGATCAATTTTAAAAATTCATTAAGAATTCATTTTTAAAGATTTTGATTTGGTTTTTTCTCTAAATGAAACTTAAAACATTCTAATTTTAATTAAAAAAGACCGCTTTTTTCCTAGTGTTGTCAAAAAAATTAAAAAAATTTTCAAAGTTGGAAAAAAATTTTTTTTTGGTTAAAAAATCAATCATTTTTAAAAATTCATATCTCAAAAACTAGTTACTAACAAGACTTGAAATTTTATAGGAATTTAGATTAAAACTTAATCTTTATTTTTACCAAAGATGAATTTTCTACGATTTTTAGTTTTTCCCTTAGGAGAGAAAATGTAACTAAATGCTCTCAATTGAAATTTTTAATGTTCTAAAAACTGGTCTTACAATAAGTTCTAAAAGTAAAATATTCTTAGAATAACAGTATAATTTGACATTTAGCAATTACGATTTTATTATGTATAGTAAATAATTCACATTCACAATATTTTTTTTAATTTATTTTTTAATTCATCACAATGTGAAATTATTGCCCCATTACTCGCTTTTTACAACAACATCCTGATGGTACTTGAAAATAATCCTGAACTAACGAATTTCCAGCTATGTCCACAACAATCATTCGAATTTTACTATATTGTTGGACACATTTTGCTATAGTACCATACGGGAGATGTTCTTCATCTATACACTGTTTTCCTGGTTTACTAATAAATGAGAACAGTTACATTTCCATTTAAAAAACGACTTAATTTACTTACACGCATTCTTCAAGTTTAATACCTTGATTATAACCATCAACGTTTATAATAATTCTGGGTTCATCGTGAATATTCTTAAAATGAGGAGGAAAATACTTTATTTCTTTCACCTGACACAAATTTTCCATTGTTGCATTATCTGTATGCACTTTCGGAGGCTCGTAATATTCCACAATATTCCCAGATAGTGGAATAGTCTCCTTATATTGCTTTATTATTTTATTAATAATTTTTTTAGGATATTTCGCGTTTTTACAACGAAAATAACCTACCCCATTAACACAATTTTCCTCTTTTACTTTTCCGATATAGTCTTCTAACTGTTTTAACTCTTCGTCACTTATATTTAATTTAGATTCATTGGGATAAACCTTTTAAAAGAAAATTTTAATTACGTTTAATGTAAGTAGATTTTAAGATTACAGTTTGACTTACCAACGTTAAAAGTGTTAAGAGAAAGATGTTGATCTTCATTGTGAATTTTAGAAAAGTGTGAATTTTAAAAAACCATCTGAATTTATAAGAGCTAAATTGAATTAACCACTTCCTTAAGGAAGGAAGTTGATACATTCCTAAATATGTACTTGGCAGTATTTTGTGGTCGTTGAGTTTACATATTTCTACTAAATTTGAGTGTAATAACCTTTTTAGTGTGAAATATCTCTTTGTTTGACGTATCAGATTTATTTATTTATTTATTAGTCAACTTTAAAAAATTCTTATCTCAGAAACTAATTGTTATTGAGACTTGAAATTTTATTACGATTTAGATTAATATCTAATCTTTATTTTTACCAAAAATTAATTTGCTACGACTTTTACTTTTTTCCTCAGAAAATAAAATGTAACTTAATATCAGTCAAAATTTGCTAATTTTTAAAAAATTCATATCTAAGAAACTAATTGTTATTGAGACTTCAAATTTTATTACGATTTAGATTAATATCTAATCTTTATTTTTACTAAAAATTAATTTGCTACGACTTTTACTTTTTTCTTCAGAAAAAAAAAATGTAACTTAATGTCAGTTAAAATTTGTCAATTTTAAAAAATTCATATCTCAGAAATTAATTGTTGTTGAGATTTGAAATTTTATTAAGATTTAGATTAATACTTAATCTTTATTTTCACCAAAAATTAATTTGCTACGACTTTTAATTTTTTCCTTAGAAAAAAAAATGTAACTTAATGTCAGTTAAAATTTGTCAATTTAAAAAAATTCATATCTAAGAAACTAATTGTTATTGAGACTTCAAATTTTATTACGATTTAGATTAATATCTAATCTTTATTTTTACTAAAAATTAATTTGCTACGACTTTTACTTTTTTCCTCAGAAAAAAAAATGTAACTTAATATCAGTCAAAATTTGTCAATTTTAAAAAATTCATATCTAAGAAACTCTTTGTTATTTAGATTTGAAATTTTATTAAGATTTATATTAATACTTAATCTTTATTTTTACCAAAAATTAATTTGCTACGATTTTTACTTTTTTCCTCAAAAAAAAATTGTAACTTAATGTCAGTTAAAATTTTTCAATTTTAAAAAATTCATATCTAAGAAACTAATTGTTATTGAGATTTGAAATTTTATTACGATTTAGATTAATATCTAATCTTTATTTTTACCAAAAATCAATTTGCTACAACTTTTATTTTTTTCCTCAGAAAAAAAAAAATGTAACTTAATGTCAGTTAAAATTTATCAATTTTAAAAAATTCATACCTAAGAAACCAATTATTATTGAGATTTCAAATTTTATTATGATTTAGATTAATATCTAATCTTTATTTTTACCAAAAATTAATTTGCTACGACTTTTACTTTTTTCCTCAGAAAAAAAATGTAACTTAATGTCAGTTAAAATTTTTCAATTTTTAAAAATTCATATCTAAGAAACTAATTGTTATTGAGAGTTCAAATTTTATCAGGATTTAAATTAACATTTAATCTTTATTTTTACCAAAAATTAATTTGCTACGACTTTTAGTTTTTTCCTCAGACGAGAAAATGTAACTCAATATCAGTCAAAATTGGTCTATTTTTTAAAATTCATATCTGAGAAACTAATTGTTATTGAGACTTGAAATTTTATAAGGATTTAAATTGAAAGTTACTCTTTATTTTTACCAAGTATAAATTTTCTATAACTTTTAGTTTTTCTCTCGGAAAGGAAAATGTAACTTAATATCCTTAATTGGAATTTAAAAGTTCCACTATACATAATATAACATGTACTATGTTCAAACATAATTAAAGACATACTCGGAAATTTTCTGTAACGCGAAACAACACATGCTAGTCTTTATTTTGTTGTTTGTTTATTGTCCTGATTTCTTGAGAGATGTTATTTCAAAGTACTTGTGGCGTTTGCAACTTACTTACGAAAGCCTAGCTTTCAAAAAATCTATAAGAAAATATGAGAATCACCAAAATTGTCGTTGTATTTCAACGACAAACTTCGATCGGTGATATGCTTTAACGTAAAAGCTGGTTTGATTCACTAATAGCTACTAAACTACACTAAACAAAATTAGAGTTTTTTTTTCTCTTTTTTTGGGGTATTTTCGGGGATATTTTTTTCTGGGGATTATCTCTGGGTACAGTAGAATGTTAGTTTTATTTTATTTTTTTTTTATTAGTTTGAAAACTTGGAAAAATTTTTAAAATTTTCTTGACAACATTTAGAATAAATCGGTCTTTTTTGGTTAAAACTAGAATGTTTTAAGTTTCATTTAGAAAAAAAATCCAATCGAAATCTTTAAAAATGAATTTTTAAAGTTGATCGATTTTTTTAAGTTAGGTTAGATGTGTTAAAAATTTTTTAACAACTTTGAAATTTTTTTAAATTTTTTTGACAACATTTAGAATAAATCGGTCTTTTTTGGTTAAAACTAGAATGTTTTAAGTTTCATTTAGAAAAAAAATCCAATCGAAATCTTTAAAAATGAATTTTTAAAGTTGATCGATTTTTTTAAGTTAGGTTAGATGTGTTAAAAATTTTTTAACAACTTTGAAATTTTTTTAAATTTTTTTGACAACATTTAGAATAAATCGGTCTTTTTTGGTTAAAACTAGAATGTTTTAAGTTTCATTTAGAAAAAAAATCCAATCGAAATCTTTAAAAATGAATTTTTAAAGTTGATCGATTTTTTTAAGTTAGGTTAGATGTGTTAAAAATTTTTTAACAACTTTGAAATTTTTTTAAATTTTTTTGACAACATTTAGAATAAATCGGTCTTTTTTGGTTAAAACTAGAATGTTTTAAGTTTCATTTAGAAAAAAAATCCAATCGAAATCTTTAAAAATGAATTTTTAAAGTTGATCGATTTTTTTAAGTTAGGTTAGATGTGTTAAAAATTTTTTACCAACTTTGAAAATTTTTTTAAATTTTTTTGACAACATTTAGAATAAATCGGTCTTTTTTGGTTAAAACTAGAATGTTTTAAGTTTCATTTAGAAAAAAAATCCAATCGAAATCTTTAAAAATGAATTTTTAAAGTTGATCGATTTTTTTAAGTTAGGTTAGATGTGTTAAAAATTTTTTAACAACTTTGAAATTTTTTTAAATTTTTTTGACAACATATAGAATAAGTTGGTCTTTTTTGGTTAAAACTAGAATGTTTTAGGTTTCATTTAGAAAAATAATCAAATCAAAATCTTTAAAAATGAATTTTTGATGAATTTTTAATGTTGATCGATTTTTTTAAATTAGGTTAAGTGTCAAAAATTTTTTACCAACTTTGAAAATTTTTTTGACAACATTTAGAATAAATCGGTCATTTTTGGCTAAAACTGAAATATTTTATGTTTCATTTAGAAAACAAATCAAATCAAAACCTTTAAAAATGAATTTTTGATGAATTTTTGAAGTTGGTTTTTTTAAGTTAAAAAGTGTCAAAATTTTTTTACCAACTTTGAAAATTTTTTTAATTTTTTTTGGCAACACTTGGAATAAAACAGTTTTCTTTAATTAAAATTAGAATGATTTAAGTTTCATTTAGAAAAAAAAATCAAATAGAAATCTTTAAAAATGAATTGTTGATGAATTTTTAAAGTTGGTTTTTTTAAGTTAAAAAGTGTCAACATTTTTTTACCAACTTTGAAAATTTTTTTAATTTTTTTGGCGACACTTGGAATAAAACAGTCTTCTTTAATTAAAATTAGAATGATTTAAGTTTCATTTAGAAAAAAAAATCAAATTGAAATCATTAAAAGTGAATTTTTGATGAATTTTTAAAGTTGATCGATTTTCTTAAGTTATTTTTTTTAATTAGAAAAATTATTTTCTGAATATTTTCCAATTCTGGGGGATTTATTTCTAAATTGGCTTATTTTTGGGTATTTTAGAGATATGCTGCAGTCACCAAAATCGATTAAAATTTAAAAGTAATAAATTATAATTTACGAAAACAATAAAATTATTTTCTGGGGATTTTTTATTGAGAACTTCTAAATTTAGGGTATTTTTCAATTGTGATTGGGGAAATCCAATCGAACGATCTGGCAACTCTGCCTCAAATAGAATTGCTAAAAGATAAAATCGTTCAAAAAGTTAATATGATAAAATAAAAGTTGATGCTGTTACAAATTACCGAAAATGTTGAATTATGTTAGAGTAAGCATGGTGGTCTTTTATAAGATGCTGTTTTCAAAATTTAACTGTTGTTGCAAAATTGTATAATGTGCTTAGTAAAACTGTAGACTTTGGCTTTGATCCTTTCATTGCTGTAACCACAGTAACACTTTAAAAATAGGTAAAACCCATAGCACCACCCTGTATTATTGATTTATTCCTTCTCAAACGAAACATTTTGGCAACACGAGTCGCCAATGACAGCTTTCACAAGAAATGAAATCTCAAAGTTGGATAAAAATATGTAAACAAGGATGAATTGTTGTCAACAGTCTGGATGGCTTCACTCTTAGTGATTCACTTTGAATGTTCATCAAAAGCTATAAAGTATAAATGGAGCTTAATGGACACAAACAAAATGATTGTGAAATGGAAAAGTTTTAGTGTGTAATTAAAGCTATCATTAACTTAATAGAGTCTTTTACCCTTTCGCCACCAGCGTCAAATATTCGTGATGATCCGATTTTTTAACCAGGGCTCAGTATCACTTAAGTGTGTCAGTTTGCAAAATTGCTAATGTAATTTATTGTTAGTTAGATTGTTATAAATACATCCCACAAAAATAAATCAAATTTGGTGTCATATTTAAATAATAAGACGTCTGGACTGTTGTGGCAGTTTTCCTCCTGAGGCTCTGGTAGCGAAAGGGTTAACTAATCGGCTTAGAATCAGACTATTCTATGTCCAATTTGCGCAAAACTCAATTTTTAACGCCAACCTATGCTATATTTCAAACTCTTTCTGAAGATTTATTCCAAATCAATCTACGTATATTCGTATCGCTGTATTATCCAGCAGTTAAATGAAGACTAGAACTAACATTAACACTAACTCTAACACTTCACCTAAAAGAACCAGGAAATTTCGGATTTATCTATGCAACTTTTGAAAAGGCGTTTAATATTTCAGATGCTATGTTGCAATCTACTCAACCTTCTCTTACTTCAAACTTGTTTCTAAAATACTTTGCAACATAGCGTCCGAAACGTCGAACGTCTTTTCAAAGAACGCACGGCTATACTCAAAAGCTCCTAGTTCTAGATCTAGTGTTAGAGTTAGTGACAATATTAGTTCTACTGTTAGTTTAGTTAAGACCAACCGTGAAAGCCTTCGTATTTATTGAATAGTCTTTTGTAGATGCCCATTAAATCACATTGAATACAAACACCTAAATCTCGTTTTCTGTAAAATTAAAAAAAAATGGACATAGAATAACGTAGTTCTAAGGCAATGATTTTTATAGTCGTAATCGTTCCTGAATAAAGAATAAAATTTATGTTCAAACATAATTTAGTTTTTTTTTCATTCTGTAAGAAAACGGGGTAAAAGTGTATCAAAAGAAATAATTTAAAAAGTCCTTTTTAATTTCCAATTTATTTAAAAATCATATAATAAAGAGGAATCCCGAAGAAGTATAAATAAGAAAATATCGTAGTTTTCGGAATATAAGACGCACTATAGGAAAATGGATTCAAAGTTTGGATGAATCTTTTGATCCCAAAGCAACTCTAAAGTACATTTTTCCCAAAATCATCTTATACCCCGAAAATACGATACGTGATAGTGTATTAAAGAGAATAATTAAAACAGTACTTCAAATGACTATTTTCTTTTTCAGAACAAATAAATATAATTTTATTATTAGCGAAAGTATCCACAATTCCATATACTCCGGCACCTCCACCAAAAATCGTTACCAATGAAGACTAACGTTATTTTACGTATTTATTTATTTTCCATTTTAATTCGTATGAATTTTCAGTTAATAAATATTTAAAAACTTTTGACAACTACATCCCGATGGTACTTCAAAATAATCCTGGGTTAACAAACCTGTAGACGTGTCCACGGTAACCATTCGAACTTTCAGAAATTCTTGACCGCACCTCGTTATTAAACCAGTTGGAAGATATTCCTTTTCAATGCACGGTTTATCATTTTCACTAATAAAAAAGAAAAACAGTAAAAGTAAATGTACATCTATTACTAGAATTTCCGATTTCAGTATTTCCTATTTCTTCTACTTTATAAAAAACCAGGTGATTAATTTTTTTAACGGTTAACTTTAAAAAAATCGTGGAGATTTTATTTATGGAAATTAAAGAAAACTAATTTAAATGAGAATAGATTGAAATATCTATTTTTTATTAAAAAAGTCAGATTTGTTCCAATATTCACCAAAAAATTTAAAAAAATTCTCAAAGATCGAAAAATTTCGACCAAACCTCAAAATTTACGGTCAACTTTAAAAAATCCCCGAGAGTTTATTTATGAAAATTAAAGGAAACTAATTTAAATGAGAATAGATTGAAATATCTAGTTTTTATTAAAAAAGTCAGATTTGTTCCAATATTTACCAAAAAAATTAAAAAAATTCACAAAAACATCCAAAAATTTCAACCGAATCTAACCTTCAAAATTCTCGGTCAACTTTAAAAAATCGTACAGACTTTATTTATGGAAATTAAAGAAAACTAATTTAAATGAGAATAAATTGAATTGATCTATTTTTTATTAAAAAAGTCAGATTTGTTCCAATATTCACCAAAAAATTTAAAAAAATTCTCAAAAATATCGAAAAATTTCGACCGAATCTAACCTTCAAAATCTTTAGTCAATTTTAAAAAATCGCACAGACTTTATTTATGGAAATTAACGAAAACTAATTTAAATGAGAATAGATTGAAATATCCATTTTTTATTAAAAAAGTCAGATTTGTTCCAATATTCACCAAAAAATTTAAAAAAATTCTCAAAAATATCGAAAAATTTCAACCGAATCTAACCTTCAAAATCTTTAGTCAACTTTAAAAAATCGCACAGACTTTATTTATGGAAATTAAAGAAAACTAATTTAAATGAGAATAGATTAAATTATCTACTTTTCATTAAAAAAAGTCGGATTTATTCCAATATTCACCAAAAAATTTTAAAAAAATCTCAAAAATATCGAAAAATTTCGACCGAATCTAACCTTCAAAATTTTCGGTCAACTTTAAAAAATCGTACAGACTTTATTTATGAAAATTAAAGAAAACTAATTTAAATGAGAATAGATTGAAATATGTATTTTTCATTAAAAAAGTCAGATTTGTTCCAATATTCACCAAAAAATTTAAAAAAATTTTCAAAAATATCGAAAAATTTCAACCGAATCTAACCCCCAAAATTCTCGGTCAACTTTAAAAAATCGTACAGACTTTATTTATGGAAATTAAAGAAAACTAATTTAAATAAGAATAAATTGAAATATCTATTTTTTATTTAAAAAATCAGATTTGTTCCAATATTCACCAAAAAAATTTAAAAAATTCTTAAAGATATCGAAAAATTTCAACCGAATCTAACCTTCAAAATCTTTAGTCAACTTTAAAAAAATCGCACAGACTTTATTTATGGAAATTAAAGAAAACTAATTTAAATGAGAATAGATTGAAATATCTATTTTTTATTAAAAAAGTCAAATTTGTTCCAATATTCACCAAAAAAATTAAAAAAATTCTCAAAAATATCGAAAAATTTCAACCGAATCTAACCTTCAAAAACTTTAGTCAACTTTAAAAAATCGTACAGACTTTATTTATGAAAATTAAAGAAAACTAATTTAAATGAGAATAGATTGAAATATCTATTTTTTACTAAAAAAGTCAGATTTGTTCCAATATTCACCAAAAAAATTAAAAAAATTCTCAAAAATATCGAAAAATTTCAACCAAACCTAAGCTTCAAAATCTTTGGTCAACTTTAAAAAATCGCACAGACTTTATTTATGGAAATTAAAGAAAACTAATTTAAATGAGAATAGATTGAAATATTTACTTTTTATTAAAAGAGTCAGATTTGTTTCAATATTCACCAAAAAATTTAAAAAAATTCTCAAAAATATCGAAAAATTTTGACCGAATCTAACCTTCAAAATTTTCGGTCAACTTTAAAAAATCGCACAGACTTTATTTATGAATATTAAAGAAAACTAATTTAAATGAGAATAGATTGAAATATCTATTTTTTATTAAAAAAGTCGGATTTGTTCCAATATTTACCAAAAAAATTTAAAAAATTCTCAAAAACATCAAAAAATTTCGACCGAACCTAACCTTCAAAATTTTCAGTCAACTTTAAAAAATCGTACAGACTTTATTTATGGAAATTAAAGAAAACTAATTTAAATGAGAATAGATTGAAATATCTATTTTTTATTAAAATAGTCAAATTTGTTCCAATATTCACCAAAAAAATTAAAAAAATTCTCAAAAATATCGAAAAATTTCAACCGAATTTAACCTTCAAAATTCTCGGTCAACTTTAAAAAATCGTACAGACTTTATTTATTGAAATTAAAGAAAATTAATTTAAATGAGAATAAATTGAAATATCTATTTTTTACTAAAAAAGTCTGATTTGTTCCAATATTCACCAAAAAATTTAAAAAAATTCTCAAAAACATCCAAAAATTTCGACCGAATCTAACCTTCAAAATCTTTAGTCAACTTTAAAAAATCGTACAGACTTTATTTATGGAAATTAAAGAAAACTAATTTAAATGAGAATAGATTGAAATATCTATTTTTTATTAAAAAAGTCAGATTTGTTCCAATATTCACCAAAAAAATTAAAAAAATTCTCAAAGATCGAAAAATTTCGACCAAACCTCAAAATTTACGGTCAACTTTAAAAAATCCCCCAGAGTTTATTTATGGAAATTAAAGAAAACTAATTTAAATGGGAATAGATTGAAATATCTATTTTTTATTAAAAAAGTCAGATTTGTTCCAATATTCACCAAAAAATTTAAAAAAATTCTCAAAAATATCGAAACATTTCGACCGAACCTAACCTTCAAAATTCTCGATCAACTTTAAAAAATCGTACGGACTTTATTTATGGAAATTAAAGAAAACTAATTTAAATGAGAATAGATTGAAATATGTGTTTTTTACTAAAGAAGTCAGATTTGTTCCAATATTCACCAATAAAATTAAAAAAATTCTCAAAGATATCGAAAAATTTCAACCGAATCTAACCTTCAAAATTCCCGGTCAACTTTAAAAAATTGCACAGACTTTATTTATGGAAATTAAAGAAAACTAATTTAAATGAGAATAGATTGAAATATCTATTTTTTATTAAAAAGGTCAGATTTGTTCCAATATTCACCAAAAAATTTTAAAAAATTCTCAAAAGCATCAAAAAATTTCGACCGAATCTAACCTTCAAAATCTTTAGTCAACTTTAAAAAATCGTATAGACTTTATTTATGGAAATTAAAGAAAACTAATTTAAATGAGAATAAATTGAACTATCTATTTTTTATTAAAAAAAGTCAGATTTGTTCAAATATTCACCAAAAAAATTAAAAAAATTCTCAAAAATATGGAAAAATTTCAACCGAATCTAACCTTCAAAATTTTCGGTCAACTTTAAAAAATCGTACAGACTTTATTTATGGAAATTAAAGAAAACTAATTTAAATGAGAATAGATTGAAATATTTACTTTTTATTAAAAGAGTCAGATTTGTTCTAATTATTACCCAAAAAATTAAAAAAATTCTTAAATGTGACCAAAAAATTTTTTTAACCTAACTTTAAAAAATTTTGACCAAGTTTAAGAAATCGTGGAGACTTTATTTTTTTAAATTAAGAAATGAAATTTTTACTAATTGAAAGCTAAAATATTCTATTTTTTAATAAAAAAGTCAATTTTGTCTAATTATTACCCAAAAAAATTAAAAAATTCTTAAAGGTGACCAAAATTTTTTTTTTAACCTAACTTTTAAAAATTTTGACCAAATTTAAAAAATCGTGACTTTATTTTTTTTAATTAAGAAATGAAATTTGGATTAATTGAAAGCTAAAATATTCTATTTTGTAATAAAAAAGCCATTTTTTTCCTAATTATTACCCAAAAAATTAAAAAAATTCTTAAAGGTGACTAAAAATTTACTTACACGCATGTTTCAACAACAATACCTTGACGATACTCATCAAGATTTACAATAATTTTTACATCCCCCATAATATTAACTCCACTTCTTGGAAAAACCGTAACTTTTCGCACTTCACACAAATTTTCAAACCCTCCACCAAACCTAGAACCAGGTTTTCGTACATTTGGTTTCTGATTTATTGATTCCACAATATTTCCTGAAACCGGCGTCAACTTCTTGTGTTGCTGAATTAGCTTACTAATCGTCTTTATTGGATATTGTGTTTGATTACAAAGGTTTAAAAGACAATTTTCTGCTTTTATTCTTCCAGTATAATTATTTAAATTTTTCAATTCTTTATTAGATACTTTGGATTCACCTGAATATACCTTAACAACAAGATTTTATTAAAGTTTTAAAATTAAATTTAAACTTACCAAGGTAAGAAAGATAATTAAGAAAGATAAAAACACGTATAAGTTCATGGTGAGCTTCTGAGAAGGTTTTAAACGATATGAATTTAAACGCGGCTCATATATAGGTTGTTTAGGATTGTGGTTAAATACCACTTCCTGTTCAATATTTAGACTGTTTAAAAGAGAATATATAAACATTTTGGTTTAAAATGAATAATTCTTTATTGTGGATGTTTCATAGATTAAATAATATTTAAGTTTTAATTATATCCAACCTAACTTAAGAAAATTAAATCTTTAAAAATTCATCAAAAATTCATTTTTAAAGATTTTGATTTGATTTTTTTCTAAATGAAACTCAAAACATTCTAGTTTTAACCAAAAAAGACCGTTTTATTCTAAATGTTGTCAAAAATATTAAAAAAATTTTCAAAGTATACAAAATTTTTTTGACACTTTTTAAATAAAGAAAATTAAAACTTTAAAAATTCATCAAAAACTCATTTTTAACAATTTTGATTTGATTTTTTTTCTAAATGAAACTTAAAACATTCTAGTTTTGATTTAAAAAGATCGCTTTATTCAAAGTGTTGTCAAAAAAATTAAAAAAATTTTCAAAGTTGGTAAAAATTTTTTTAGGTTAGAAAATTAACGATTTTTAAAAAAATTCATCAAAAATTCATTTTTAAAGATTTTGATTTGATTTTTCTTCTAAATGAAATTTAAAACATTCTAGTTTTGATTTAAAAAGACCGTTTTATTCTAAATGTTGTCGAAAAAATTAGAAAAATTTTCAAAGTTGGTGAATATTTTTGACACTTTTTAACTTAAAGAAAACTTCGAAAATTCATCAAAAATTCATTTTTAACCATTTTGCTTTGATCTTTTTTCTAAATAAAACTTAAAACATTCTAGTCTTGATCTAAAGAAGCCGTTTTATTCTAAATGTTGTCAAAAAATTTAAAAAATTTTCAAAGTTGGTAAAAATTTTTTTAGGTTAGAAAATTAACGATTTAAAAAAAAAAATTCATCAAAAATTCATTTTTAACCATTTTGATTTGATTTTTTTTTCTAGATGAAACCTAAAACATTCTAGTTTTGATTTAAAAAGACTGTTCTTTCCCAAGTGTTGTCAAAAAGATTAAAAAAATTTTCAAAGTTGGTAAAAATTTTTTTAGGTTAGAAAATTAAAGATTTTTAAAAGAATTCATCAAAAATTCATTTTTAAAGATTTTGATTTGATTTTTTTTCCAAATGAAACTTAAATCATTCTAATTTTAATTAAAAAGACCGCTATATTCCAAGTGTTACCAAAAAAATTTTAAAAATATTCAAAGTTGGTAAAAAATTTTTTAACATAATAAAAATTTTGACAGTTTAAAAAATCATTCTCACTTTATTTATAGGAATTAAGAAACGATTTATACGTCAAATCAAAGATAAATTAGTTTACTTTGTGAATTTGTATGAAAATCAACGATATCTTAAAGAAATTTTTTAAAATATCAAAAAATCGAAGATCATGTTTTTTGACATAATCGCAATAAAAATTATCAGAATTTAAAAAATCACTCTGACTATATTTATAGGAATTAGGAAACGGTTTATACATCAAATCAAAGATAAAATAGTTTATTTTGTGAATTTGAGTGGAAAGCGATGATACTTTAAAGAAATTTTCAAAATATTAAAAAAATCAAAGACCATGTATTTTGACATAACAATAAAAATTTTGACAGTTTGAAAAATCATTCTGACTTTATTTATAGGAATTAAGAAACGATTTATGCGTCAAATCAAAGATAAAATAGTTTATTTTGTGAATTTGTATGAAAATCAACGATATTTTAAAGAAATTTTCTAAAATATCAAAAAATCGATGATCATGTTTTTTGACATAACCACAATAAAAGTTATCAGAATTAAAAAAATCACTATGACTTCATTTATAGAAATTAAGAAACGATTTATACATCAAATCGAAAATAAAGTAGTTTATTTTGTGAATTTGTGTGGAAATCGATGATATTTTAAAGAAATTTTGAAGAATATTAAAAAAATCAAAGATCGTGTATTTTGACATAACAATAAAAATTTTGACAGTTTGAAAAATCATTCTGACTTTATTTATAGGAATTAAGAAACGATTTATGCGTCAAATCAAAGATAAAATAGTTTATTTTGTGAATTTGTATGAAAATCAACGATATTTTAAAGAAATTTTCTAAAATATCAGAAAATCGAAGATCATGTTTTTTGACATAACCGCAATAAAAATTATCAGAATTTAAAAAATCACTATGACTTCATTTATAGAAATTAAGAAACGATTTATACATCAAATCAAAGATAAAATATTTTATTTTGTGAATTTGTATAAAAATCGATGATATTTTAAAGAAATTTTGAAGAATATTAAAAAAATCAAAGATCATGTATTTTGACATAAGTTTACTTTAAAAATTTACAAAAAATTCATTTTCAAAGACTTTGATTTGATTTTTTTTCTAACTAAAACTTAAAACATTCTAGTTTTGATTAAAAAAGACCGTTTTATTCTAAATGTTGTCAAAAAAATTAGAAAAATTTTCAAAGTTGGTAAGAATTTTTTGACACTTTTAACCTAATTTTAGAAAATCGATCAATTTAAAAATTCATCAACAATTTATTTCTAAAGATTTTGATTTGATTTTTCTTCTAAATGAAACTTAAAACATTCTAGTTTTGATATAAAAAGACCGTTTTATTCTAAATATTGTCAAAAAAATTACAAAAATTTTCAAAGTTGGTAAATATTTTTGATACTTTTAAACTAAAAGAACCAACTTTAAAAATTCTTCAAAAATTCATTTTTAAAGATTTTGATTTGATTTCTTTTTCGAAATGTAATTTAAAACATTCTAATTTTAATTTAAAAAGACCGTTTTTTTTCCAAGTGTTATCAAAAAGATTAAAAAAATTTTCATAGTTGGTAAAAATTTTTTTAGGTTAGAAAATTAACGATTTTTAAAAAAATTCATCAAAAATTCATTTTTAACCATTTTGATTTGATTTCTTTTCTAAATGAAACTTAAAATATTCTAGTTTTGATTTAAAAAGGCCGTTTTATTTCAAGTGTTGTCAAAAAATTTAAAAAAATTTTCAAAGTTGGTAAAAATTGTTTTTGGTTAGAAAATTAACGATTTTTAAAAAAATTCATCAAAAATTCGTTTTTAACCATTTTGATTTGATTTTTTTTCTAAATGAAACTTAAAATATTCTAGTTTTGATTTAAAAAGATCGTTTTATATCAAGTGTTGTCAAAAAAATTTAAAAAATTTTCAAAGTTGGTAAAAATATTTTTAGGTTAGAAAATTAACGATTTTTAAAAAATTCATCAAAAATTTATTTTTAAAGATTTTGATTTGATTTTTTTTCTAAATGTAACTTAAAACATTCTAGTTTTGATTTAAAAGGACCGTTTTATTCCAAGTGTTGTCAAAAAATTAAAAAAATTTTCAAAGTTGGTAAAGATTTTTTACACTTTTTAACTTAAGAGAAAACTTTGAAAATTCATCAAAAATTCATTTTTAACCATTTTGATTTGATTTTTTTTCTAAATGAAACTTAAAACATTCTAGTTTTGATTAAAAAAGACCCTTTTATTCTAAATGTTGTTAAAAAATTTAAAAAAATTTTCATAGTTTGAAATAGATGAATACATTAGATAGATAGATGTAATCAATAAACCCATTTCTGAATAGTAATTAGTTACATCTCTCCACACAAAGTAAGCTTAACTAACATTAAAGCAAACGCAGCAGCGGAAACGTGTTTGGACACGTATGTATTAGTTGTATATCAAATTAACAGCCAAGACATCAGCTTCAGGTACACGCCCTTTGATATGTAAAGGAGTTATGCAGGAAATTCATTTGAGAGACGTACACGTAAGCTTAGCTCTTTATTTGTGTAACTTCATTTTGCTTATTCATAAAGTTTCTCCTTAATTATTTTAAATTTCAATATCAACAAATTTCATTAATTAATTTGAATAGAGATTTTCTAAATTAAAGTTCAAAGAACGGCTATAACACATAAGGAAAATATTCGAATTGGTAAATCACGAATGACTTTCTCTCTCGGGACAACAAGAAGGGTTATAAATTAGCTATAGAGTTGTCGATAAAGGACGATAGTAACATCCTCTGTGTACGCTTGAAATAAACTGTAAACAGGTGGACATTACTTTTCATTCTTCTCCCTTTTAAGGTCGTCGCGTTCAGTGAAATTTCACGATCAAGGTTAGTTATAGCGTTTAAGTTTTACTTTAGCTATCTACTATCATTGATTTTCACGTTTAAATTTATGGGGAATTTAGTAAATGTTTTTTTTTTCTTTGTTATGTAACTTTAGAAAGTTATGGAGGTATATCAAAGCCTTTTGTTAAAATAAATAAAGTTAAAACTGAAGAACTAGTTTAGGTAAAGAAACTTGAATAGAATCTTTACATAACATGCAATTTCCTAACATCGATCTTTACGTTTATTTTCTCTCATAAAAATTGGCACTCAAAAGAAAACATATGTTCTATGAACCAAAGATTTGTTACAGTTACGGTTTATATTCGACCATAATTTTATTTCAAAACTTCTCCTGTAAGAAGATTTTAAATTTCTTGTCTCCATTTGCATACAACCATTTTCCAGACAGAAATCGACGTAATCGGGATGTGTGCGTGACAACTATTAACGCTTTAAGCACTCTGAACCCTTAATAAGTTACCACACAACCATTCAGTGTTGCCTAGAATCTCATATATGCGTTTTCGCTCAACCATTTGATTTTGGCTATGAATTCATATATGCGTTTTGGCATAACTATTTGGTTTAGGTTACAAACAGATATGTGGGTGTAATTGGGCTTCCTAATTCAGTCTCCAAGTTGCGATCTTTCGTAAAAAATTCGTAGTTCATGGTATTCTTTTTAGTAAGGAGTGAGCAGCGCTCAAAGGGTTAAGGACAATAGCCAATTTTAAAATCTGCAAGTTTTGAACAGTGACACAAGATGAGGTTTGATACTGAACTGTGTACGACTCAACTCGCTTGGAAAGGATGCAAGATTAATGTAGTTGTACCAGCTCATGTTAGCATATTAAGAAATTAAATAGCTATGTTCGATGTAACAATAACATGCGACAAATTAATTACTCTATTTACAATCTCACTTTTATTTTAAAAGGTTAACTATTTTCCAAAATTTCCGATTTTTGTTACGGCGAGGTTAAAAAATTTTCTCCTTAAATTATATTTAAATTAATTTCAGATTTTGTAAACTCGATAAAAAATATACAAGATTTTTATTACTATTCAAGTAAATGTTAGATTTTTAAATTACTTGTAGATTTTGAAAGTTTTTTTTTTAATTTCAATATCAAAAAAGATTTATTGATGCATTAATGATTAACATTTTTTCGAACATAATATCAAATTTATTACATTAAGTTAATAGAAGTATTTTTTAAATCAATTATTTTGTACATTTTCTTTATAATCGCTGTTTCCATCCTCTATCCATTAAATAAATTTAAATTTCCATAAAAATCTTAAATCCCACTTACGTTTTTGTAAGTTTCATAAGAAATATGTACACGATCTTTTTTGCTAATTAAGTAAAACTTTCTCATCAAATTTACAATAAGTTTCTTTCAGCGTATTTTAACTGCACTTAACTTCTAGTTTATAACACTGAATTTTGTAATAATTATTTTGCAGTGTTGCAAAAATAGAGGAATTGCATGTATCAAGGTTTGTGACTGCCGAAGGAAAACTGTTAGTGATGGCTTAAGTTCGGCTTGAAATCGAGTTTGACTTATTAGTATTTTCTTAAAAATGATATAAAATATAAAAAATTTACTTACAGGCCTGTTTCAACAACACTTAGGTTTATTTACTTTAGTTTTTTGAAAAACGTAACTTTTTGCACTTCGAATAAATTTTCAAACCTTCCACCAAACCTAAAGCCAGGCTTCTATAATATTTCCTGAAAGGGGTGTAAACTTCTTGTATTGCCGAATTAGCTTGTTAATCTTTTTTGGACATTGTGTTTGGTTATAAAGGTTTAAAAGACAACTTTTCGCTTTTATTCTTCCGGTCATCAAAATCAGGGTTGATACTGAACTACGACTCAACGCGCTTGGGAAGGATAGAAAGTTAATATTAGCGTGGTTGCACCAGCTCATGCTGGCATATCAAGGAATGAGGAGGCTGACTGTTAGCCAAAAAAGGCGAATCAAAACCCCTCGTAAGATTTGAATCCTTCTGTGGTGCTATTACAGAGGTATTTCAGGAGAAAATCAATAACCAGCTGTAATGGTAGTATGAGAACTATCTTAGAGGGCAACCCGAGCGGGAAACTGCGAAAATATTTCTGAAGAACGCCTCTAGAAGAATGTCTGAGCAAGTATTTCAACTAAATACAAGCGGTCTCAGATTATAGATTCAAAGTATGTGGCTCAATTGGTAAAAGATGGGACCCAATCTGCAAAGAAGGTAAAATCCTCCCTTCATCTGGTGTGTGAATGTGAAGCTTGGTGGGTTAAATAAAACCTCCGGAAGCTTATTTTCACAGTTTGACCCAAACTGAAAACTGTAAAAAGTACTTCTGAAGAACATGTCTAGAAGAACATCTTAGAATATACTTCAACTAAACACAAGCGGTCTCAAAGTGTGAACCACGATTAAAACGGAACACAGAGTGTTTAGATAGCATCTTTAGAAGATATGGGTCAATTTGTAAAACCTGGGATTCAATCTGTAAAGAGGGCAGAAACGTTCCTTCACCTGGTGTGTCAATGTGAGGCTTGGTGGGTTAAATAAAACTACCGGAAGCTTGAAGAGACACGGAAACTGCTCAGGAAAAAGATAGGCCGACAAGCTGGCTAAAATGTTTTAACTTGATGTTTATACTTTAACTTTACATCTCGATTGTATTAAGCACATTACTCATTTTGAATTTTTAGATTACTGGTACACTATTAATGGTTACCAAGTATCTAAGTTATTGCTAAGATACCTTTCGTGTTAGGCGTCCTGGTTCTTTACAGGTCTCAACAAGGAGGACCTGCGCTTAATCACAAGATTCCTAACGGGGCACTGTAAGGTTAATAAGCACCTTTATAATTTAGGACTTGTCGCTATTCCTCTATGTCGTGCTTGCGAGCTAAACGACGAGACTGTTAAGCACATTCTATTTGATTGCCTTAATCTCAAGTATCATAGATTGATGGACTTGGATGACGACTAGCCAACCTGATGGAATCAAGAACACAATTCTGAGCTGCATCCTAACCTTTGATTAATCGCTGGGCTTATTAATGCAGACATAGAGAGTGACAGGGAGATTGTTCAAGGGACGCAATGTAGCCTAAGTGCGGTGTGCCATCTGACGTGTTCTACCGCGTCCTACATACTACAGACATATTACTGGAATCTTATTTTCACAGTTCAATCGTAATTCGAAGGAGACTATACACCTCTATGAGGCTAATTTGTTTTACAATGATAACGTCTTTACGAACACGTCCAAATAAAAATGACAACCTTTTCTTTGTTTATGGAGAAAAAGTATTTTTTTGTTTATAGGAAATCTGTTGATAGACGAGAGGTCCGAATCACTATCTAAGTGACCGTATCATACACCACTCAGTGTTGGGTTGAAGAACTCTTCTTGAATACATAGACCAACTAAAATCCTTTCCCCTCCTCCTCCGGAGGCATACAAATGTGATTTTGGGGGTCTACTGTACATTTCTTCTTCTATTTTCCAGTTCTTTTTCGCGTTTTTTTTCTTTATGATGTTTGTTACCATTACATCTACGGCTGTCCAGATTCCTGCTTTTCTAGCATTATATCCATGATGTTTTCTTTTTCTACATTTTTTTCCGATTTTATAAAAGCAAATATTTCTTTCCCAAACAAAATTATTACAAACAAAATTACAAAGTAATAATTAATAACAATTATTACAAAGAAAACGTATGTTCTAGATTATGTATCTCTTCGCAAAGCTAACAAAAATCATTCCCCTTCTTTCTTATTTTGAACAAATAACTACAAAAAATTCCATGACCCGTTAAAAATTAAGAATGTAATAACCTACACGTCACTTATTCTTATGCCATCTAATAAACGTTTGCCTTCACTAGCATTATTTTATTTAATTAATTTATACTACAACTAATAGTCTTCTCTTCGCGTGGGACAGAAATATCTGAGGGAACGTAAGGTGTGCTCCGATAGACTGGTAATATTTGCTTACCAAAGTTGTGTTGGATTTTATGAAAAATATAGAGCTGTTTTAAACTGAATTTAGCAAGATGCAATAAGCCTAAGGCCACGATATGAGCACCAATTGGAAACACATCCTACTCCACAACAAAAAAACTTCTTATCTATGCAAAAAGAAAATCCCACATTTACATAATGTACCAATACTTCAATCCTTAAATTAATTAATAAATTTAAAACTTTCTCCTTTTTAAAATCATTCCCTCGAAATAACATTTTCGGTATTAATAGAAAACGAGAAACATTGACTTTCTCGATTAAAAACAAAACAAAACCATAATATCAAAAACTTTCATTATAACCAAGTTAATTACATGTGAGACATCCTTAACAAAAGATTCAGGAAGTTCTTATGCACGACACGTTCATATAAACCGATTATTATTTTCGTTTTGTACTTTCACTTTCGATTTTTTTTACAAATTTAGATGAAATTCGAAAAATTAAATTGTTTCGGCATCTAGCTAATTATTAAAAAAATCAAGTATAATAAATAAGTATAAAAAAAATCAAAATACCAATTGAAGTTTTTTTTTAATTTTTTTGACAATACTTGGAATAAAACGGTATTCTTTAATTAAAATTAGAATGTTTTAAGTTTCATTTAGAAAAAAAATCAAATCAAAATCTTTAAAAATGAATTTTTGATGAATTTTTAAAGTTGATCGATTTTCTTTACTTAGGTTAAGAAATGTCAAAAATTTTTTACCAACTTTGAAAATTTTTTTAATTTTTTTGGCAAAATTTAGAATAAAACGGTCTTTTTAAATTAAAACTAGAATGTTTTAAGTTTCATTTAGAAAAAAAATTAAATCAAAATCTTTAAAAATGAATTTTTAATGAATTTTTAAAATTGATTGATTTTCTAAAATTAGATTAAAAGTGTCAAAAATTTTTGTCAACTTTGAAATTTTTTTTAATTTTTTTGACAACATTTAAAATAAAACTGTTTATTAAAATCAAAACTAGAATGTTTTAAATTTCATTTAGAAAAAAAATTAGATCAAAATCTTTAAAATTCAATTTTTCACGAATTTTTAAAAAATTATTGATTTTCTAACCTAAAAAATTTTTTACCAACTTTGAAATTTTTTTTTATTTTTTTGACAACATTTAGAATAAAATGGTCTTTTTAAATTAAAACTAGAATGTTTTAAGTTTCATTTAGAAAAAGAATCAAATCAAAATCTTTAAAAATGAATTTTTAATGAATTTTTAAAATTGAACGATTTTCTAAAATTAGGTTAAAAGTGTTAAAAATTTTTATCAACTTTGAAATTTTTTTAAATTTTTTTGACAACATTTAGAATAAAACTGTTTATTAAAATCAAAACTAGAATGTTTTAAATTTCATTTAAAAAACAACTTAGATCAAAATCTTCAAAATTCAATTTTTCACGAATTTTAAAAAAAAATTTGATTTTCTAACCTAAAAAATTTTCTACCAACTTTGAAATTTTTTTAAATTTTTTTGAGAACATTTGAAATAAAACGGTCTTTTTAAATTAAAACTAGAACATTTTAAGTTTCATTTAGAAAAAGAATCAAATCAAAATGTTTAAAAATGAATTTTTAATGAATTTTTAAAGTTGATTGATTTTCTAAAATTAGCTTAAAAGTGTTAAAAATTTTTATCAACTTTAAAATTTTTTTTAATTTTTTTGACAACATTTAAAATAAAACTATTTATTTAAATCAAAACTAGAATGTTTTAAATTTCATTTAAAAAAAAAATTAGATCAAAATCTTTAAAATTCAATTTTTCACGAATTTTAAAAAAATTTTTGATTTTCTAACCTAAAAAATTTTTTACCAACTTTGAAATTTTTTTTAATTTTTTTGGCAAAGTTTAGAATAAAGCGGTCTTTTTGGATTAAAACTAGAATGTTTTAAGTATCATTTAGAAAAAAAATCAAATCAAAATGTTTAAAAATGAATTTTTAATGAATTTTTAAAATTGAGCGATTTTCTAAAATTAGGTTAAAAGTGTTAAAAATTTTTATCAACTTTGAAATTTTTTTAAATTTTTTTGACAACATTTAAAATAAAACTGTTTATTAAAATCAAAACTAGAATGTTTTAAATTTCATTTAGAAAACAAATTAGATCAAAATCTTTAAAATTCAATTTTTCACGAATTTTAAAAAAATTATTGATTTTCTAACCTAAAAAATTTTTTACCAACTTTGAAATTTTTTAAAATTTTTTTGGCAAAATTTAGAATAAAACGGTCTTTTTAAATTAAAACTAGAATGTTTTAAGTTTCATTTAGAAAAAAAATCAAATCAAAATGTTTAAAAATGAATTTTTAATAAATTTTTAAAATTGAACGATTTTCTAAAATTAGGTTAAAAGTGTTAAAAATTTTTATCAACTTTGAAAATTTTTTTAATTTTTTTGACAACACTTGGAATAAAACGGTCTTCTTAGAATAAAACTAGAATGTTTTAAGTTTCATTTAGAAAAAAAATCAAATCAAAATCTTTAAAAATGAATGTTTTATGAATTTTTTTAAAAATCGTTAATTTTCTAACCTAAAAAATTTTTTACCAACTTTGAAATTCTTTTTAATTTTTTTGGCAAAATTTAGAATAAAACGGTCTTTTTAAATTGAAACTAGAATGTTTTAAGTTTCATTTAGAAAAAAAATCAAATCAAAATCTTTAAAAATGAATTTTTAATGAATTTTTAAAATTGAACGATTTTCTAAAATTAGATTAAAAGTATCAAGAATTTTTATCAACTTTGAAATTTTTTTTAAATTTTTTGACAACACTTGGAATAAAACTGTCTTTTTTAGTTAAAATGAGAATGTTTTAGGTTTCATTTAGAAAAAAAACCAAATCAAAATATTTAAAAATGAATTTTTAATGAATTTTTAAAGTTGATTGATTTTCTAAAATTAGCTTAAAAGTGTTAAAAATTTTTATCAACTTTGAAATTTTTTTAAATTTTTTTGACAACATTTAAAATAAAACTGTTTATTAAAATCAAAACTAGAATGTTTTAAATTTCATTTAGAAAACAAATTAGATCAAAATTTTTAAAATTCAATTTTTCACGAATTTTTAAAAAATATTTGATTTTCTAACCTAAAAAATTTTTTACCAAGTTTGAAATTTTTTTTAATTTTTTTGACAACATTTAAAATAAAACTGTTTATTAAAATCAAAACTAGAATGTTTTAAATTTGATTTAGAAAACAAATTAGATCAAAATCTTTAAAATTCAATTTTTCAGGAATTTTTAAAAAAATATTGATTTTCTAACCTAAAAAATTTTTTACCAACTTTGAAATTTTTTTAAAATTTTTTGACAACACTTGGAATAAAACTGTCTTTTTTAATTAAAATGAGAATGTTTTAGGTTTCATTTGGAAAAAAAATCACATCAAAATGTTTAAAAATGAATTTTTAATGAATTTTTAAAATTGAACGATTTTCTAAAATTAGATTAAAAGTGTTAAAAATTTTTATCAACTTTGAAATTTTTTTAAATTTTTTTGACAACATTTAAAATAAAACTGTTTATTAAAATCAAAACTAGAATGTTTTAAGTTTCATTTAGAAAACAAATTAGATCAAAATCTTTAAAATTCAATTTTTCACGAATTTTTAAAAAATTTTTGATTTTCTAACCTAAAAAATTTTTTACCAACTTTGAAATTTTTTTTTAATTTTTCGACAACACTTGGAATAAAACTGTCTTTTTTAATTAAAATGAGAATGTTTTAGGTTTCATTTACAAAAAGAATCAAAACAAAATCTTTAAAAATGAATTTCTAATGAATTTTTAAAATTGAACGATTTTCTAAAATTAGATTAAAAGTGTCAAAAATTTTTGTCAACTTCGAAAATTTTTTTAATTTTTTTACAACATTTAGAATAAAACTGTTTATTAAAATCAAAACTAGAATGTTTTAAATTTCGTTTAGAAAACAAATTAGATCAAAATCTTTAAAATTCAATTTTTCACGAATTTAAAAAAAATTATTGATTTTCTAACCTAAAAATTTTTTTACCAACTTTGAAATTTTTTTAAATTTTTTTGGCAAAATTTAGAATAAAACGGTCTTTTTAAATTAAAACTAGAATGTTTTAAGTTTCATTTAGAAAAAAAATCAAATCAAAATGTTTAAAAATGAATTTTTAATGAATTTTTAAAATTGAACGATTTTCTAAAATTAGGTTAAAAGTGTTAAAAATGTTTATCAACTTTGAATTTTTTTTAAATTTTTTTGGCAATATTTAAAATAAAACTGTTTATTAAAATCAAAACTAGAATGTTTGAAATTTCATTTAGAAAACAAATTAGATCAAAATCTTTAAAATTCAATTTTTCACGAATTTTTAAAAAATTTTTGATTTTCTAACCTAAAAAATTTTTTACCAACTTTGGAATTTTTTTTAATTTTTTTGAAAACATTTGGAATAAAACGGTCTTTTTAAATTAAAACTAGAATGTTTTAGATATCATTTAGAAAAAAAATAATATCAAAATATTTAAAAATGAATTTTTTATGAATTTTTAAAGTTGGTTTTCTTAAGTTAAAAAATATCAAAAATATTTACCAACTTTGAAATTTTTTTAATTCTTTTTGACAACATTTAGAATAAAACGGTCTTTTTTGGGTAAAACTAGAATGTTTTTGGTTTCATTTAGAAAAAAAATCAAATCAAAATGGTTAAAAATGAATTTTTGATGAATTTTTAAAGTTGATCGATTTTCTTAAACTAGGTTAGAAGTTTCAAAAATTTTTTACCTAAATCTACAAATTTAACAAATCTTTTAGGGATGTTATAACAAAGTAATGGTAGGGTAAATGTAGTGGGATTCTCCCATTTGAAAGTATAAGAAGTGGGTCAAAACGACCGTTCGCGCAGTTTGAAGACCGACCGACGAAGAAGTGAGAGTGAATCTCAACAGTTCTTCGCGAGACTTCGTTTCGTTCTGCTAGAGTTCTACTAAACAGTGTGCATCCAAGTTTACTTTTTCTTTGCGGTATTTGTGCGCATGTGGCCTAGACATTGACTTTACGCGAAAATGAAGGTAAAACTAAATAACTTAACGCTACAATTAAGTTTTTAAACTTTCTTCAACAAAGAAAATTTTTATTTTATTATTTTTATTTTTATTATAGAAAATGTATACAAAATTATATCTTCAATTGTAAAAATATTATCAAAAAAATTATTTTAATAATACATTAATTTTTCTTTTTCTCTTTGTACAAAGTAAACTTATAATTCGACAAAATTTATATAGCTTTTTTTTTTAATTGGACTTTCTCTTTGGTTGAAAGCAAAAAAATGTCAACGATAAGATATTAAACTCTTAAGATGTCTCGTAAAAGTAAACCGGGAAGTAATTTAAACGTCTAAAAGTCTTAAAACGTTACGCAGTGTGCTTTCAACTCCGATCGGTTTCCAAAAGCTTTAATTTTACACAACAACTTGAAGGATTGTTCTGGTCAAGTTGTCACTTCATACATTTGAAATTTTCTTACTTCATAGAAAGCGTAAAAAACTGTATTTTATTTAAATACTTATTATTTATTAAGATTTGAAAATTCTTTTTAATAAAATCCAAAAATAGAATCTTCTCATTCTCTCGTTTAATGCTTTAATTTTCTATTTTCCTTTTAGTGGTAAAACCTTCAATCGAAGGTTTAAATGAAGGGTTTTGCCGTTCGTTTCCCAATAAGGCCACCAGATAAACTATTTAGTTCAGATCGTACTGACCTCAAAGAAAAGTTAACCGGTGGAAAATTCGTTTCAATGTTTAAAAGGATCATTTGAAAAATCTTTCGTTAGTCTCTTTGGCCTTTACTGACTTTGTGAGTGGGAATTTTACAATTTATTGAGTTTTACAATCGATAAAGTTCTAATTGAGGCTAAAGAAATAGATCATTCTTTTAAAGTAAATTTTAATTCCCTTAAAAAATTACAAATAAACTACATAAATGGTGATCTTTCGATCAAATTTTTTTTGTTTAATTAATTATTGAAAAGGAATGTTATTAAACGTTTTTTAAAAAATGGAAATTATTATTAAAAAAGGGGGAGATATGGAAAATTATTTAAAAAATTAAATATAATAAACTCAAAGTTAAGTGCAGTTAAAATACGCTGAAAGAAGCTTATTGTTAATCTGATTAGAAAGTCTTTTACTTAATTAGCAAAAAAGATTCTTATATATTTCTTAGGAAACTTAGAAAAACTTAAGTGGGATTTAAGATTTTTATGGAAATTTATGTTTATTTAATGGATGAAGGATAGAAACAGCGATTATATAGCAAATATACAAAATAATTGAAAAAAAAATACTCTTATTAGTTTAATCTAATAAATTTGACATTAGGTTCGAAAGAAAAGTTAATCATTAATGCATCAAAAAATCTTTTTTAATATCGAAATAAAAGAAAACCTTTCAAAATATTCAAGTAAATCTATTCATGTATTTGAATAGCAAAAAGAAGCACCTATTTTTTAATTAATAAAATTTTAAAAGAATTTAAAATGTGAACACTCTCATTTTTAGTAAATGTTACTACGTTATTAGAATCAGTTTCTATTGCAAATTCATCAGCAACTTCTTATTCTCCAAGTCTTCAACATTACTCTTCATAACACCTATCTTTTTTAGCTTTCTTCTTCTTTATAGCAATAGCATTTCTGTCTTTTTAGGTGCTACTTGAAGTCCCATTCATAAGTTCTTCTGTGACTCTTTCTATCGCATAGTTAGCTCTTTCTTGCATAAGGGTGCTATCTTGATGTGAGTGTAAGATCGTTTGCGTAAGCAATAAAGTGGATATTGCGTTCTAAATAGGTTATTTTTTAGAATTTTATTATAAAAAGTAATCCAAAAGAGAGGTCCTAAAAGAGAGCTTTGAGGAATTCTACAAGTTACCTTGTAGATTTTCTCGTTTTCAGATATCAAGTTTCTGTTTGAGAAATACCCTCTTCTAAAGATTTTATAATTCCTTTTCAAGGAGCAGACTTAACTACGTTCTTAATATTAAGTAATACCAATACACATAATTCCCTATTCCTATAGCTTTTCTCTTTCAATTGATCTACAATGATTTGAACGTTCGAAACTGCGTCTAAGGTTGGCTTACTTTTTTAAAAACCAAATTGGTTTTTTCGATTGGTCTTTTTTTATCTACTACTTCCTCTTCCAACCTTTTCTTGATTAGTTCTTCTAATACCTTACTTGTTTTATCGATCAGACATATTGGTCTATATGATTTTATAATTTTTCTGATGTAATACCATCTGGACCAGGAATTTTTTTGTTATTTAATTTTGATACTATAGATTTTACTTTGCCGTTCCTGAAAAATCTGCCCCTTCAACCATAATTTCTTGTTTGGTACATTCAATTTCTTCATGATTTTGAAAAAGTTTCTTGGTGTAATTTTTATTTTGGGTAATAAGACCCGCTTATTTTGTAAAACAATATAAACGAAAATATTTAACAATAATATATACAGTTCTTTGTCGTTCTAGACCTTAACTAGCCTCGCTTCTTTACATTTTTTCTATCTAAAGTCATTACACTTCTTACGTCTTTACTCAACTCTCGTCATTACTCGTTTTTCGTCTTGACACATCTTTACAATACTCTATTCTCAACCCAACTCTCGTCTTTACAATATTTCGTCTTTATTCGTCTTAATTCTCAAGCCAACTATCGTCGTTACACGTCTTATGTCGTTATACACCTAAACTAGGAATGGAATTCCCATCTTGACTCAAATAAATCCCTTCACCTAGCGTTTCCGAACTGCTTAAAATTGCTTCCAATCCAAACCCTGGGAATTTTACAAGCGTTTGGATACCACTCAGATTTTCGCGATATTTGGAATATAAGTACAAAAGCATATGCAAAACACAATAGCATAAAAAAGAAAGTGCGGAAACGACATTTGCTTACCGAAAATTTATTAAGAAAATAATCATATTTTGTGTTATGGAGATCAGTTCTACGTTCCGTCGGAAGATGGTGCTGTTAGGCCGGAGACACACACACGGCGGTTTTTGGTCGTCCGGCAAAATACGGTCCAGCCACATTCCAATAATGGAGCGAAGAAGTAATTTCACACAAGCCGGCGCGCGCCGACTTGTGTGAAATTACTTCTTCGCTCCATTATTGGAATGTGGCTGGACCGTATTTTGCCGGACGACCAAAAACCGCGTGTGTGTCTCCGGCTTTATTATTGCTACCCTCCCGCTGCCAACCCAACCATCAGCCGCCGAAGCGATCACAGCGCCACCTATTGACCAACACTGTAAGCCGCATCAATAAGTAGAATTTTGAATTTAAACACGCCAATATGCGTTTAAACCAATCACATTGAAGCGCCTACGGCGCCATCTGTTGACAGAACGTGCAATTAATCTCCAAAACACGGAAAATATGATGATTTTCTTAATAAATTTTCGGTAAGTAAATATCGTTTCCGCACTTTCTTTTTTCTTCCATTGTGTTTTATACATGTTTTTATAGGTATATACGAAAAATTAGACTGATCTGAGAGGTATCCAAACGCTTGGATTTACCCAAACCCTGTTTTAGTCTTGCTTGATGACGAAATAAAAGGATTGTTTTTAATAACAAGCTTTATTTTTATTCCTAATTCACCACGTACACTATTACATCTTATATCGAAGTGCGCTCCCTCTAGGGATCTTCTATATGACTAAACTAATGTAGGTAAGAATACGAGCTAACTTATTTAAATTTAAACACTAATCTACAACAAACTCTCAATAAATAATAATACTTCCACGCTCTTACTAATAACAGTATGTATAAATCGCAGAAATATGCAAAAATAGTTGGCACAATTTGCCTAAATTTAACGTTCACTTTTGATGTCTTGAGTCATTTCTTCGCTTTGTGGAATTGTAATTTTCTAGACATTCTTTGGATTCATTTGCATCAATCTCAGGGGTAGGAGATTTAGTAAATTCTTTCCCTGTAAAGGCTAAACCTCTTTCGCGCAGCTTTTCAATATGAGATAAGAATTTTAATTCGTTGGTTCATCTTAACCCTTTGACGAAAGAATTAAAAAGATGTTACCTAACATATTTTTATTTTTACAAGTTATTTATTCCTACACTGGGTCAAAAAAGTGTTTGAATACCTAAATTTTTTCAAGAAAATACCAAAAAATATAAACGGGGTTTATTTTCAATAATAAAATATTATTCTGTATAGTATGTAAACACATTAGCAAAAAAATCAGGCTGAAATCAGAAATATACGTTTATTTTATTAAAAAAAACTAAACTTTCAATAACAGTAAAGTATTTGAACACTTGCACGTTTTGCCTCAAAAAAACCTTTCCTCGAAGAGGGTTTTTTCCCCGAAATTTACGTTGATTTAACCTATCCTCAAAAATACTAAAACATCAGTTAAATTTAGTTTGGTAAAACTAACAATGAGTGAAAAAACACGCAAACTTAGTGTGGACTTGAAAGAATGCATTGTAAACATACACAAACAAAGAAAAAGTGTCCGTAAAATAGCTGATTTCGGTAAAAAATCGCCTAGAACAATACATTTTACCATAAAAAAAATACGAAACCAATAGTGTTGATAATCAAAAATGTTCTGGACGCCCAAAGGTGTTAAGCGTACAAGATGAGAGGTACATTTTACACGAAAAGAAGAAAAATTATTAGTGCACAAACTTTAGCCGTAAACCTGGGAACAATATCAGGAAAACATGTACATTCTGAAAATGTTTAACACGTTAGCTGCCAAAGTGAATTTAATAGTCTTGCCAATAACGCCGTGTCCACCCATTTGGGTTGACAAAAGTTCTCACGTTTCTGCTTTTGTCCACCCATTTGGATGGATAGTAAGGGTTTTTTTAAACTCAATTTTAAACGAAATCTACTTATTACATATTGAAATAAGTCTATAAACTTTTAAAACAAACTTAAAAGATTGCAAGACTTTTAAAAAATTGCAGCGAGATTTGGAAGAAAGGAAGCGAAAGGCAAAGCAAAAAAGGTCACCACGTTTTGCAAATCATGTGACGATAAACCGTTTTTATGTATAGACTGCTTCGAAACGACACACTCTTCTATAAATAAACAAAATAACTAAAATTTGTTGTTCGAAAAATGTAAAATATGTGTTTAATAAATATTTTTCTTTACTACTTCGTTGTCCACCCAAGTGGGTAGACAGCACCACTCTCCAGAATAAAAATGAAACTGTCCACACAATTGGACTGACAAGCTTATTTATCTTAAATAGTTCTCCTGACTAAGCACTATCCGTGTGTGTTATCAAAAGTAACGTATCATTTCTAGAACTCGAGATATAGGCTTGGCAAATACGATATGAACTGCAAATACGAAGACGGTAAAATTGGCAAGTTCGGTGTCCACCCATATGGGTGGACGTGGCAGCGAACGTGTTAAAATGTAATGCAAAAAGCTATCATGGTAGAGTAGCACGAAAAAAGTCATTTATAGGTGAAACCCATAGACTTTGACGCGTTAAATTTACAAGGCAGTATAATGATCAGCCAATAGACTTTTGGAAAAATGTATTTTTTTTCCGATGAAAGTAAATTTAATATATTTGGTTCAGATGGACGAAAAACCGTATTACGTAAACCTAATACTGAACTACAGAAAGAAAACTTGAGACTTACAGTCAAACATGGAGGTGGATGATTTGGGGATGCATGGGGTAGGAAATTTTCATTTTATTGACGGTATTTGGGAGGCAAAAGGTTACCTGAAGATACTCCAAGGTAACTTACATGACAGTGCTATTAAATTAGGCATAGAAGATATATATTCCAACAAGACAATCATCCTAAACATACAGGATTGTAAAGGAATGGATGCTTTACAAAGTTAGAAAAACCCTTCCCCATCCTCCCCAATCCCCGGACTTAAATCCGTTGGAAAATCTATGACATCAGTTACATTTAAATATAAGAAAACACCACATAAGAAGTAAAGATGTACTAAAAATGTACCTGCAAGAAGAATAAATAAAATTATCAGGGAAACTGCTATCAAGCTTGTGTCATCCATGCCCAGAAGATTGCAAGCAGTATTAGAGACTTCTGGAATGGTTACTATTAAGGCCTCGTCGAAATTGCATAAACTAAATATTCTTTTAGTTAAATTTTAGTGTTCAAAGACTTTATTGGAATTAAAATTTAATTTTTATTGAATAAACCATACATTTTTTTGATTTTGACCTGACTTTTTTGTTTTATTGTGTTTACATATTACATAGAATCATATTTTATTATTAGAAATAAAACATTTCTACAAGATATTTTCAAGCAATTCTGGTAGAGTATATTCAAGAAAAATGCTATACACATGACCATTTAATCGTGCAGGCAGTAAATATGGTCCTACTACATAATTATCAACAATCCCAGCTCAAATATTAAGCGAAAACTTCCATTGACTAAAACTATCAACGGCACAAGGATTTTCTTCGCTCCTAATGTGACTTGTGTGTATTGTGTGTATTAAAATAGCCATCTTTTGTAAAACATGCCTCATCTGTCCATAATACATTCCTAGGAAATCTTGGTTCATCAGTAATTTTATTCAAGTATCATTCGGCAATTTATATTATTTGTAAAATGATGCATTTTAAATCAAACACTAATTTGTCTAACAAAAAAAAATAATTTATGACAGACGTTAAGTAACAACTGCGAAATAGAAGATAATAGAGATTGATGTTAGTTTATCTTAATACCAAGAAATTTCCGGACACTAGTATATTAATAAAAAGTGTGTATTTCAGTGTCCTCTATCGTTTCCGAAAATTAGGAATAGTTATTCTGTGACACCTGTATATCATCAAGCATTTTCTTGGAAAATAATAAGTGTCCAAACACTTTTTTGACCCACTGTATGTATACTTGGGTCATATGGAAAATAGTATCCACTATTCGATTGGAGTGATGCAATAGAATTCGTTACAAATGATTCCATACTTAGGTAAAGAGACAGATCAACCTCTTCCAAATCATTTTATTTTTGATTTTCGAACATTTTTCAGAGGAAATGTATGATAAATGAAACACGTCTATCGATACGTTCCAAACGTGCAAACAAGGTAGCTAACAAATCAAAACACGTCAGCTACATCTGATCGAGATATATATAGGCTATATGGGACACTTGTATACCTCGATGAGATTTATTTAATTAATACAGATGGTCCCAGAATAAGTTTATATGCAAAATTGATTATTTGATCTCCATTATGTTGAGTGTGTCCTTGCCTTAAGCAAGAAATTTACTTCTTAATTCATTTTTTGAAGAACGAAAATCGACTATGATCGAATCCTAACACTATCGTGAAGCAAATTATCAAAATTTAAGTAAACACAGTCCACGTGGAATCAAATCAATTTTAAATTTATTCATGTTTAGAGAATTGTGATTGTTATTTTCCCTTATTTTCCCTCAGTATTTAATTTTAAACATGTTAAGTATAAAAACAAAAAATACTCAGTAAAATATTTGAAATGTTAAATACAGGGTGTCTCCGAAATGCAAAAATGAATAAAATCTAACACAGATTTTTCAAGTAATTTAAGAAAAAGTCACAAAAAATATTATTTTTAAAGCCCTCTAATGGCGAAACGAAGCAACTTTGGATATAGTTAAGTTAACTTAAATCGACCTATTTTGAGCCAAGGAATCTGTGGTCTGACGTTGTACACGCATTTCAGATACACCCTGTATATAAAGCATAGTATGAAATTCAACAATTCCCAGTAAAGAATTACGATTGCTTAATTGCTATCAAGTAGATCAGTAAATTTGAGGCACTGCTTTAACTGGTTGGTAACACTGACATCGGAGATCACCGTTTGCAGTGCTCGCCGTGTGTTCATCTAACTTCAAAATTGTTCATGAAAATTTTAGATAAAAAATAAATGAAATACCTCATTACGAGAGTGATGAAAGAGAAAGTGAACACGAAAAAAAGTGTTTTTTTGTTCAGGCAAAAATTATCGATGACTTTGGGAATTTTTTTCATTTTTTTGGGAACAACTACAATTAATTTGATTTTTTTAACATAAAATAGATACTTTAACATATTTCTATTCAAAAAATCTTTTCAACATTTTCAAAATTTTCATAAATAAACTCAATGAGATTTTGCAAATTTGTTCAAATTTTGTTGAATTTGCGAAAAAATCATCGATAACTTTGGGAATTTTGAAAAATTTTTTGGGAACAGTTACACTAAATTTGGTTTGTATTGCATAAAATAGATACTTTAGTATATTTCTATATAAAAAATCTTTTGAAAATTTTTATAAATAAGCTCAGTACGATTTTTCAAATTTGTTCAAGTTATATTGAATTCAAAAATTATCGATGATTTTGGGATTTTTTTTAATTTTTTCTGAGAACAGTTGCAATGAATTTGATTTATTTAGCATAAAATAGATGCTTTAATGTATTTCTATTTAAAAAATCTTTTCAAAAATTTCACAAATAAACTCAGCACGATTTTTTAAATTTGTTCAAATTATGTTTAGTTTGGACAAAAATCGTCGATGACTTTGTTTTTGTTTTAAGAACAGTTATAATTAATTTAATTTGTTTTATATAAAATAGATGCTTTAATATATTCCTATTTCAAAAATGTTTTAAAAATTTTCATAAATAAACTCTGAGCGATTTTTCAAAATTCTTCAAGTTATACTAAATTCGGGTGAAAATTATCGATGACTCTGGGTTTTCTTTTTTTTTTTTTGAAAAAAGCTACAGTAAATTTGATTTGTTTAGTATAAAATAGATACTTTAATGTATTCCTGTTCTAAAAATCTTTTCAAAGTTTTCATAAATAAACTCAGTGCGATTTTTTTAAAATTTCCAGGTTATATTAAATTTGGCCAAAAGTCATTGATGACTTTGGGAATTTTTTAAATTTTTTCGGTAAAAGCTACAGTAAATTTGATTTGTTTAACATAAAGTAGATATGTTAATGTATTTCTATTTAAAAAAGCTTTTAAAAATTTTCTTAAATAAGCTCAGGACGATTTTTCAAATTTGTTCAGATTTTTTTAGGTTCGGGCAAAAACCATCGATGACTTTGGAAATTTTTAAAATTTTTTTGAAAATAGCTACGCTAAATTTGATTTGTTTAGCATAAAATAGATGGATGAATGTATTTCTATTTAAAAATTTTTCTTAATTTTCAGAAATAACCTCAGTACGATTTTTTAATTTTGTTCAAGTTATGTTGAGTATGAGTATATTATTTTTTTAAAAGTAGTTTCGATTTTTTACTGATTATTTGGTATAATTACCGAACAGTTAAGATTTGTACTGAACATTTAGGATTTTTACTGAGTGTTTAGTATATTGACTCTACATTTAACATTTTTAATGGTCATTTAGTTTCCGTACTGAATATTTATATTAATACTGAACGGATGGTTTTTTACAGAGCAATTAAATAATATACTGTGTATGCCTACTTTACATTCAAGTATAATACTGGGTATTTAATTTACATCCCTTCCAAAGGGGTCGTCCAAAATAGTTTGGAGATTCCTGGTTTAGAAATTACAAGTGGGCGCGCTTATCCAGACCCATCCTGTATATAAAGGATATAGACAATAACATAATTAATTGATGACACATGAGACATCTTTCACCCCGAATAAAATATAGATTGATGGCCGTAAACGAGTAACATCACTTTATAAGTTGTGATTAAATTCCATAACACATCCTATGAAACTAACAAAAACGATTATTAACTTCTAACAATAAGATAATTCCGTGAATACCCCAAAAAGTTTTGTTAATCCATCTATAACATTGTTAAAGACTATGCATAAAAAGTTAAAGAACTCATATTTATAAGTAGCCAAACAAGCAAAAGACTTTCTAATCTTTATGCAAACAAAATATTCCTTTTAATCGCCCAAATATACATTCAAAGGCTTTCAAAACATATCCATCAAAATCTCAAGTGAATTTTTATACTTTTTCATTTGATGTAAAATTTTTACAAATGTTTGACTATTTTAACTAATGAAGTTTAAATGAAAATCTGTTTTTTACATTATTTTACATCCAAAATTTTCATCCAAACGTATTTTTTTTAATACAGCAGTTAATCATTTAAAAAAAATCTTTAACATTTTATATTGAAACATAAAACCTAACATACAAGAAAATCTCATTTACTTGTTTAATAAAAAAAACGATTCTTTATCATTTTCTAGTAGTATCATATAAACTAACGTAACACTTTAATTACTCACTTAAGAACGAAAGTCGTAATATATTACATTACATGTGCTTTGTTTCAATCAAGAATTGATTGTAAACTCCTTCCTAAACAACAAAAAAAAACTAAACAAACTGAAAAGTAGGAAAAGAGTTTATCTCTAACAATGTTTCGTTTTTCCCGAGATATAAAGCGCTTTCTCCTCGATCCTTTTATCCAACGACGAACGTACAAACCTCCTCGACGGTCTATAAAAACCGTCTAAAGTGTCTTTAAACTTGCCAACGTTGACCTAGAGTTCGTAAATTACACCTTGCAAACAACTTGTAATACATCTAAAAACACGACATTACAAACTTTTCTTTTTTTATTTTACACGCAGGTTGAAATTATACTCCTTTTAATCTACTTGGTGTCGACGAAAAAAGCCGATCCTATTAAAGCACCTTTACATTTAATAAGTTACGATGATATTTCACCGGCGGAAAGAGAACACTTAGCGTTTTTAGAAGAAATGAGTAAACAAAGGGAGAAGAGATCGGGACATAGTTTACTTTCAATTTTAGGAAATGGATTAAAAAGTAAATTGGGATCTTTAGCTAAAGCTTCGGCGAGTTCTTCGGCTCATTTTATTTCGAGTAGTAGTGGACATTACGATCAACCACATGATTATGATCATCATCATGAAGAACCTGATGTAATATAATAAAATTATTAACAAAATTAATTATATAACAATTTTTAATATTTTTTTTAGTACCACCATGATCAAAAATCATTTGATTTTTGGTCTTTAAACAAATCGATTTTAAACACTCTTCTCCAAGCTGTTAAAGCAATAAAAGGAGCAACGATTGCTTTAACTGGAAAGTTAATAAAGGGTAGTGGATATTTGGTTTCGGCAAAAGGAAAATTAATCAGCCATGGAGGAGATGCTGTGACTACCTTGGGAAAAAATATAGCGACTTCTGCACTTTTAAGTCCGGTGGCTCATGGATCGCATTCTTCATCCTATTCAGGTATTTATATTGTTAATGAACGAACGTTACAATTAAGACATTTAAGTTTAAATTGCAGTAAAGTAGACTATTGTTCTTTAGCATTGTGTTGAACGTTATTTGTATTACAATATAAGTTGGTGGTTTGAAGTAGTCAAAGGAAAGTTGGAGGTTGATTGTTTATAGTGTTACCTCCTTTTAAAATCGCTTTCTGTTTTCTTTTCACACATGCTAAACACTTTTAGGATGTATAAATATGTTAATCATTGAGGAACGTTGAATTTTATCTTGCTTTTGTGCAATTTATTCTATTAAAAATTCGCCAAAAATTCATTTTTTAAAGATTTTGATTTGATTCTTTTTCTAAATGATACCTAGAGCATTCTAGTTTTAACCAAAAAAGACCGATTTGTTCTAAGTGTTGTTAAAAAAATTTAAAAAAATTTTAAAGTTGGTAAAAAATTTTTGACAGTTCTAATTTTAAAAATTTCGATCAACTTTAAAAATTCGCCAAAAATTCATTTTTAAAGATTATGATTTGATTTTTTTTCTAAATGAAATTTAAAACATTCTAGTTTTAATCAAGACGGACCGATTTGTTCTAAGTGTTGTCAAAAATATTCAAAAAATTTTTAAAGTTGGTAAAAATTTTTTGACAGTTTAACCTAATTTTAAAAATTTCGATCAACTTTAAAAATTCGCCAAAAATTCATTTTTAAAGATTTTGATTTGATTCTTTTTCTAAATGAAACTTAAAACATTCTAGTTTTAACCAAAAAAGACTCAATTATTCTAAGTGTTGTCAAAAAAATTCAAAAAATTTTTAAAGTTGGTAAAAAATTGTTGACAGTTCTAACCTAATTTAAAAAGAAATCGATCAACTTTAAAAATTTGCCAAAAATTCATTTTTAAAGATTTTGATTTGATTTTTTTTCTAAATAAAACTTAAAACATCCTAATTTTAATCAGAAAAGGCCGACTTGTTCTAAGTGTTGTCAAAAAAATTCAAAAAATTTTTAAAGTTGGTTAAAAATTTTTGACCGTTCTAACCTAATTATAAAAAAGTCGATCAACTTCAAAAATTTGCCAAAAACTCATTTTTAAAGTTTTTAATTTGATTCCCTTTCTAAATGAAACTTAAAACATTCTAATTTTAATCAAAAAAGACCGATTTGTTCTAAGTGTTGTCAAAAAAATTAAAAAAAGTTCTAAAGGTAAATAAAAATTTTTAACACTTCTAACCTAATTTTAAAAAAGTCGATGAACTTTAAAAATTCGCCAAAAATTCATTTTTAAAGATTTTGATTTGATTTTCTTATTAAATGAAACTTAAGACATTCTAGTTTTCATCAAGAAAGACCGATTTTTTCTAAGTGTTGTCAAAAAAATTCAAAAAATTTTTAAAGTTGGTTAAAAATTTTTGATAGTTCTAACCTAATTTTAAGAAAATCGTTCAATTTTAAAAATTCGCCAAAAATTCATTTTTAAAGTTTTTGATTTGATTCCTTTCCTAAATAAAACCTAAAACATTCTAGTTTTAATCAAAAAAGACTGATTTGTTCTAAGTGTTGTCAAAAAATTAAAAAAATTTTTAAAGTTGGTTAAAAATTTTTGACAGTTCTAACCTAATTTTTAAAAAGTCGATTAACTTTAAAAAATCGCCAAAAATTCGTTTTTAAAGATTTTGATTTGAGTCCTTTTCTAGATGATACTTAAAACATTCTAGTTTTAATTAAAAAAATCAGTTTTGTTCTAAATTTTACCAAAAAAATTAAAAAAAATTTTAAAGTTGTTTAAAAATTTTTTAGGTTAGGAAATTCACTTCTTAAAAATACATTTAAAAAAAATCATAAAAAATTGAATTTTAAAGATTTTGATTTGATTCTTTTTCTAAATGGAACCTAAAACATTCTAGTTTTAATCAAAAAAGACCGATTTGTTCTAAGTGTTGTCAAAAAAATTTTAAAAATTTTTAAAGTTGGTAAAAAATTTTTGACAGTTCTAATCTAATTTTAAAAAAGTCGATCAATTTTAAAAATTCGTTAAAAATTGATTTTTAAAGATTTTGATTTGATTTCTTTCTAAATGAAACCTAAAACATTCTAATTTTAATTAAAAGATGCCGTTTTATTCCAAGTATTGTAAAATAAATTAAAAAAATTATCAAAGTTGGTAAAAATTTTTGACACTTTTTATCTAAAAAAATTAAAAGTTTAAAAATTCATCAAAAATTCATTTTTAATCATTTTGATTTGATTCCTTTTCTAAATGATACTTAAAACATTCTAGTTTTGATCAAAAAAGACCGATTTGTTCCAAGTGTTGTCAAAAATATTCAAAAAATTTTTAAAGCTAGTCAAAAATTTTTGACAGTTTTAACCTTACTTAAAAAGAACGACCAACTTTAAAAATTTATTAAAAATTGATTTTTTAAAGATTTTAATTTGATTCCTTTTCTAAATAATACTTAAAGCATTCTAGTTTTAAGCAAAAAAGACCGTTTTATTCTAAGCGTCGGCAAAAAATTTAAAAAAATTTTCAAAGTTGATAAAAATTTGTTTCGGTTAGAAAATTAATGATTTCTTAAAAAATTCATCAAAAATTTATTTTAAAGATTTTGATTAGATTTTTCCTCTAAATGAAACTTGAAACATTCTAATTTTAATTAAAAAAGACCGTTTTATTCCAAGTGTTGTCAAAAAAATTCAAGAAATTTTTAAAGTTGGTAAAAAATTTTTGAACGTTTTCACCTAATTTTAAAAAAGTCGATCATCTTTAAAAATTCGCTAAAAATTCATTTTTAAAGATTTTGATTTGATTCTTTTTCTAAATGATACATAAAACATTCTAGGTTTAATCAAGAAAGACCGATTTGTTCTAGGTATTGTCAAAAAAATTAAAAAAATTTTTAAAGCTGGTAAAAAAGTTTTGACAGTTCTAACCTATTTTTAAAAAGTCGATCAACTTTAAAAATTCGCCAAAAATTCATTTTTAAAGTTTTTGATTTGATTCTTTTTCTAAATGAAATTTAAAACATTCTAGTTTTAATCAAAAAAGGCCGATTTGTTCTAAGTTTTGTCAAAAAAATTAAAAAAATTTTTAAAGTTGGTTAAAAATTTGTTGACAGTTTTGACCTAATTTTTAAAAAAGTCGATGAAATTTAAAAATTCGCCAAAAATCGATTTTTAAAAATTTTGATTTGTTTCCTTTTTTAAATGATATTTAAAATATTCTAGTTTAAATCAAAAAAGACCGATTTGTTCTAAGTGGTGTCAAAAAAATTTAAAAAATTTTTAAAATTAGTTAAAAATTTTTGACAGTTCTAACCTAATTTTTAAAAAATCGATCAATTTTAAAAATTCACCAAAAATTCATTTTTAAAGATTTTGATTTGATTCCTTTTCTAAATGAAACTTAAAACATTCTAGTTTTAATCAAAGGAGACCGTTTTATTCTAAGCGTTTTCAAAAAAATTAAAACAAATTTCAAAGTTCAAAAATTCATTTTTAAAGATTTTGATTCGATTTTTTTCTAAATGAAACTTAAAACAGTCTAGTTTTAACTAAAAAAGACCGTTTTATTCCGTGTTTTCAAAAAAATGAAAAAAAAATCAAAATTGGCAAACATTTTTGATACTTTTAACTTAAGAAAATCCAACTTTAAAAATTCATCGAAAATTCATTTTTAAAGATTTTGATTTGATTCCTTTTTCTAAATGAAACTTAAAACATTCTAGTTTTAATCAAAAAAGACCGATTTGTTCTAACTGTTATTAAAAAAATTAAAAAAATTTTTAAAATTGGTTAAAAATTTTTAACAGTTCTAACGTAATTTTAAAAAAGTTGATCAATTTTAAAAATTCGCCAAAAATTCATTTTTAAAGATTTTGATTTGATTCTTTTTCTAAATGAAACTTAAAACATTCTAATTTTAACTAAAAAAGATCGTTTTATTCCAAGTGTTGTCAAAAAAATTCTTAAAGTTGATACAAATTTTTGACACTTTTCTAACCTAACCTTAGAAAATCGACCAACTTTAAAAATTCATCAAAAATTCGTTTTTTAAAGATTTTGATTTGATTCTTTTTCTATATGAAACATAAAACATTCTAATTTTAATTAAAAAAGACACTTTTATTCCAAGTGTTGTCAAAAAAATTTAAAAAAAATTCCAAAGTTTGTTAAAAATTGACAGTTAACTAACCCAATTTTTTGTTAAAATTTGACGAACTTTAAAAAATCACCCAGACTTTATTTATAGGAATCAAGAAATAATTCTTACCTTAAATTGAATCTTAAAGTCTCTATTTTTTATTATAAAAGTCAAATTGATTCTAAATATCACCAAAGAATTTTAAAATTTTTTTAAAGAAAAGAGTAGTTTTATTCGAATCTAACCTCACAATTTTCGAATTTTAAAAAATCACTCAGACTTTATTTATAGATATTAAGAAATAATTCTTACCTTAAATTAAATCATAAAGTTTTTATTTTTTATTATAAAGGTTAAATTGATTCTAAATATCACCAAAGAATTAAAAGAAATTTTAAAGAAAAGAGTAATTTTATTCGAATCTAACCTCTAACATTTTTGTCAACTTTGAAAATTTTTTTTAATTTTTTGAAAAAAATTAGAACAGATCTGACTTTTCTAGTTTAAAATAGAATCTTTTAGGTTTAATTTGATATAAAAATTATTTCTTTGTCTTCAAAAATAAACTCAGTATGCTTTTCTAAAATAGGTCGAAATTCCTAAAAAGTTACGTTAGACGTCAAAAATGTTTACCAACTTTAAATTTTTTTTTAATTTTTTTGTAATATTTACAATAAAACAGTCTTTTTTAATAAAAATTAGAATATTTTATGTTTCATTTAGAAAAAAAGTCAGCTTAAAATATTTAAAATTCAATTTTTTATGATTTTTTAAAGAATGGTTAATTTTCTAACCTAAAAAATTTTTTACTAACTTTGAAATTTTTTAAAATTTTTTTGACAACACTTGGAATAAAACGGTCTTTTTTATATAAAATTAGAATGTTTTAAGTTTCATTTAGAAAAAAAATTAAAACAAAATCTTTAAAAATGAATTTTTAATGAATTTTTAAATTTTATAATTTTGTTAAGTTAGGTTAAAAAATATCAAAAATATTTACCAACTTTGAAATTTTTTTTTAATTTTTTTGACAACACTTGGAATACAACGGTCTTTTTTAGTTAAAATTAGAATGTTTTTAGCTTCATTTAGAAAAGAAATCAGACCAAAACCTTTAAAAATGAATTTTTGATGAATTTTTAAAATTGATCGATTTTCTAAAGTTAGATTAGAAGTGTAAAAAATTTTTACCAACTTTGAAAATTTTTTTAAATTTTTTGAAAAAAAATAGAACAAATTGACTTTTTTAATTTAAAATAGAATTTTTTAGGTTTAATTTGATATAAAAATTATTCCTTTATCTTCAAAAATAAATTCAGTATGATTTTTTTTAATTAGTCGAAATTCTTGACAAAAGAAAAAATTTTTGTCAACTTTGAAAATTTTTTTAAATTTTTTGAAAAAAGTTAGAACAAATCTGACTGTTTTAGTTTAAAATAGAATCTTCTAGGTTTAATTTGATATAAAAATCATTTCCTTGTCTTCAAAAATAAACTCAGTATGATTTTTTAAAATAGGTCGAAATTCTTAAAAAGTTAAGTTAGACGTCAAAAATTTTTACCAACTTTAAATTTTTTTTAAATTTTTTTGGTAATATTTAGAATAAAACGGTCTTTTTTAATAAAAACTAGAATATTTTATGTTTCATTTAGAAAAAAAATTAGCTTAACATATTTAAAATTCAATTTTTTATGTTTTTTTTTTAATAGTTAATTTTTTAATCTAAAAAAATTTTTACTAACTTTGAAATTTTTTAAAATTTTTTTGACAACACTTGGAATAAATCGGTCTTTTTTATATAAAATTAGAATGTTTTAAGTTTCATTTAGAAAAAAAATTAAAACAAAATCTTTAAAAATGAATTATTAATGAATTTTTAAAGTTGATCAATTTTTTAAAGTTAGATTAGAAGTGTCAAAAATTTTTACCAACTTTGAAAATTTTTTTTAATTTTTTGAAAAAAATTAGTACAGATCTGACTTTTTTAGTTTCAAGTAGAATCTTTTAGGTTTAATTTGATATACATTTTTTTCTTTATCTTCAAAAATAAATTCAGTATGATTTTTTTTAATTGGTCGAAATTTTTGACCAATAAAAAATTTTTGTCAACTTTGAAAATTTTTTAGAAAAAAATTAAAACAAATCTGACTTCTTTTAGTTTAAAATAGAATCTTTTAGGTTTAATTTGATATAAAAGTTATTTCATTATCTTCAAAACTAAACTCAGATTTTTTAAAATTGAAATTCTTAAAAAGTTATCTCTCAAAAATGTTTGTCAACTTAAATTTTTTTTTTTAATTTTTTTGTTAATATTTAGAATAAAACGGTCTTTTTTAGTTAAAATTAGAATATTTTAAGTTTCATTTAGAAAAAAAACGGCTTAAAATATTAAAAATTCAATTTTTTATGATTTTTTAACAAATGGTTAACTTTCTAACCTAAAAAAATTTTTACCAACTCTGAAATTTTTTTTAATTTTTTTGACAACACTTGGAATAAAGCGGTCTTCTTTAATTAAAATTAGGATGTTTTAAGTTTCATTTAGAAAAAGAATCAAATCAAAATCTTTAAAAATTAATTTTTGATGAATTTTTAAAGTTAATCGATTTTCTAAAGTTAGGTTAGAAATCTCAAAAATGTTTACCAACTTTGAAATTTTTTTAAATTTTTTTGACCACACTTGGAATAAAACGGTCGTTTCTAATTAAAATTAGAATGTTTTAAGTTTCATTTAGAAAAAGAATCAAATCAAAATTTTTAAAAATGAATTTTTGATGAATTTTTAAAGTTGATCGATTTTCTAAAGTTAGGTTACAAGTGTCAAAAATTTTTACCAACTTTGAAATTTTCTTTAATTTTTTTGACCACACTTGGAATAAAACGGTCTTTTTTAATTAAAATTAGGATGTTTTAAGTTTCATTTAGAAAACAAATCAAGTCAAAATCTTTAAAAATGAATTTTTGATGAATTTTTAAACTTGATCGATTTTCTAAAGTTAGGTTAAAAAGTGTCAAAAAATTTTTACCAACTTTGAAAATTTTTTTAAATTTTTTTGTAATATTTAGAATAAAACGGTCTTCTTTAATTAAAATTAGAATGATTTAAGTTTCAGTTAGAAAAAGAATCAAATCAAAATTTTTTAAATTCGATTTTTTATGATTTTTTTTTTTTAATTTATGTGTTTTTTTTTTCTCTCCAAGATCACTCTCATGAAGACTACCACAGCGAATACGGTCCTCCGAGCAATCACGACGCCGAAGTTTCACCTTCAGCAATTGCAGCAGAATACAGTTCCGGTCCAGACTTACCCAACAAATATTTACCAAGCAAATATTCAAGTTACGAAGGTAAATAATTAACTGACCCCAATCTACACAGTGTTAAACTAAAATACGTTTTGTGGTTCTAATAATACTTTCATTTTATTTGCGTCGGAGGTTGAAATTTCTTTAGAAGAAAAAAAAAATCTTTCCAACTCGAATTGTTGTTCCCCATTAACAGTATCCTTAAACAGTCAACCATCTAACTTTGCAAGAAATTATGACCGTGAACCTTTCCCATTGCCAAGGCTGGCGAACTTTCGCCATCTCTATGTCATCATCATCGAGAAGCCGAGTATCGAGAAAGTATTCACTTTCACCGAAATAAATTTCATTCACTGAATAACAAATTACGATTGCACAAACTCATAACTTCCGTCCGTAAATCATCCTCTCCTAAGTTATGATTGAGGTTTTATACTTTATATAAAAAAAAAGAAAAATTAGATAGTGTAAATTCCGGTTGTTATGAACTTTATGCTCGTGTAGAAATGAAAGTTGGTGACACCGTTAGAAGATTCTGTGTATTATTTGAGTTATCGATGCGAAAACGTATCGATATTGTGCACGAAATCGTCTACTTAAAAGAAACTCGGTTATTACGGTAATAATATTACTTTGTTAAATTACTAGTTATTCTTTTTTAAATTCGTATATAAGAAACTATTTTTTAAAAAATCACTCATAAGAAACGAATTCTTGAGACTTGAAATTCTATGGAATCATTTTTGGTTAGTTAAAAAAATCGATTAATACAAAAAAAAATCATAAAAAAACATTTTTTAAGAATCTTGATTTGATTCTTTTTCTAAATGAAACTTAAATCATTCTAGTTTTAAGCTAAAAAGACCGTTTTATTCAAAATCTTGTCAAAAAAATTAAAAAAATTTTCAAAGTTGGTAAAAATTTTTTTAGGTTAGAAAATTAACGATTTTTTAAAAAATTCATCAAAAATTCAGTTTTAAAAATTTTGATTTGCTTTTTTTTCTAAATGAAACTTAAAACATTCTAGTTTTACTTAAAAAAGACCGCTTTATTCTAAATGTTGTCAAAAAAATTAAAAAAATTTTTAAAGTTGGTAAAAGAATTTTTAACATAATTTTGACAGTTTAAAAAATCATTCTCACTTTATTTGTAGGAATTAAGAAACGATTTATGCGTCAAATCAAAGATAAAATAGTTCATTTTGTGAATTTGTATGAAAATCAACGATATTTTAAAGAAATTTTCTAAAATATCAAGAAATCGAAGATAATGTTTTTTGACATAACCACAATAAAAATTATCGGAATTTAAAAAATCACTCTGACTTTATTTATAGGAATTAGGAAACGATTTATACATCAAATCGAAGATAAAATAGTTTATTTTGTGAATTTGTATGGAAATCGATGATATTTTAAAGAAATTTTGAAGAATATTAAAAAAATCAAAGATCATGTATTTTGACATAACAATAAAAATTTTGACAGTTTGAAAAATCATTCTGACTTTATTTATAGGAATTAAGAAACGATTTATGCGTTAAATCAAAGATAGAATAGTTTATTTTGTGAATTTATATGAAAATCAATGATATTTTAAAGAAATTTTCTAAAATAACAAAAAATCGAAGGTCATGTTTTTTGACATAACCGCAATAAAAATTATCAGAATTTAAAAAATCAGTCTGACTTCATTTATAGAAATTAAGAAACGATTTATACATCAAATCAAAAATAAAATAGTTTATTTTGTGGATTTGTATGGAAATCGATGATATTTTAAAGAAATTTTGAAGAATATTAAGAAAATCAAAGACCATGTATTTTGACATAACAATAAAAATTTTGACAGTTTGAAAAATCATTCTGACTTTATTTATAGGAATTAAGAAACGATTTATGCGTCAAATCAAAGATAAAATAGTTTATTTTGTGAATTTGTATGAAAATCAACGATATTTTAAAGAAATTTTCTAAAATATCAAAAAATCGAAGACCATGTTTTTTGACATAACCGCAATAAAAATTATCAGAATTTAAAAAATCACTCTGGCTTCATTTATAGAAATTAAGAAACGGTTTATACATCAAATCAAAGATAAAATAGTTATTCTGTGAATTTGTATAGAAATCGATGGTATCTTCAAGAAATTTTTAAAAATATAAAAAAATCAAAGACCATGTATTTTGACATAAGTTTATTTTAAAAATTCACAAGAAATTTATTTTCAAAGATTTTGATTTGAATTTTTTTCTAAATGAAACTTAAAACATTCTAATTTTAAATAAAAGAGACCGTTTTATTCCAAGAGTTGTCAAAAAAATTAAAAAAAATTTCATAATTGGTAAAAATTTTTTTAGGTTAGAAAATTAACGATTTTTTAAAAATTCATCAAAAATTCATTTTTAAAGATTTTAATTCGATTTTTTTTCTAAATCAAACATAAAACATTCTAATTTTAATCAAAAAAGACCGTTTTATTGCAAGTGTTGTCAAAAAAATTTAAAAAAATTTCAAAGTTGGTAAAAATTTTTTACACTTTTTAACTTAAGACAAAACTTTAAAAAATCATCAAAAATTCATTTTTAAAAATTTTGATTTGGATTTTCTTCTAAATGAAACTTAAAACATTCTAATTTTAATTAAAAAAGACCGTTTTATTACAAGTGCTGTCAAACAAAATAAAAAAAATTTAAAGTTAGTAAAATTTTTTTAGGTTAGAAAATTAACAATTTCTTTAAAAATTCATCAAAAATTCATTTTTAAAGATTTTGACTTGATTCTTTTTCTAAATGAAACTTAAATCATTCTAATTTTAACTAAAAAAGATAGTTCTATTCCAAGTGTTGTCAAAAAAATTAAAAAGATTTTCAAAGTTAGTAAAAATTTTTGACACTTCTAACCAAACTTAAAAAAACGACCAATTTTAAAAATTCATCAAAAATTCATTCTTAAAGATTTTGATTTGATTTTTTTTCTAAATGAAACTTAAATCATTCTAGTTTTAACTAAAAAAGATCGTTTTATTCCAAGTGTTGTCAAAAAAATTAAAAAAAATTTCAAGGTTGGAAAAATTTTTTTTAGATTAGAAAATTAACCATTTTTTAAAAAATCATAAAAAATTTAATTTTAAATATTTCAAGCTGATTTTTTTCTAAATGAAACTTAAAACATTCTAGTTTTAATTTAAAAAGACCATTTCATTCCAAGTATTGTCAAAAAAATTTAAAAAAATTTCAAAGTTGGTAAAAATTTTTTTAACGTAATAAAAATTTTGACAGTTTAACCAGTTAACTGTGGCGCTCCGTTTTGAAAACGCGCACCTATACAAGTTCATCTGAAATTTTTTATATTTTTTATTTGTTTGTTTTATTTCCACCTCGCCTCAAAATATTCTAGACATCTTGAAATTTGAGAATATGTTTTGATTTTCACAAAAATTACAGTTTAAATAGCCAATATCACAACTTTTTACGAGTTGCACAATTTTACGCCATGACGAGTATACTCGTCAATCACAGTTAACTGGTTAAAAAATCATTCTCACTTTATTTATAGGAATAAAGAAACGAATTATGCGTCAAATCAAAGATAAAATAGTTTATTTTGTGAATTTGTATGAAAATCAACGATATTTTAAAGAAATTTTCTAAAATATCGAAAAATCGAAGATCAGGTTTTTTGACATAACCGCAATAAAAATTATCAGAATTTAAAAAATCACTCTGACTTCATTTATAGAAATTAAGAAACGATTTATACATCAAATCAAAGATAAAATAGTTTTTTTTGTGAGTTTGTATGGAAATCGATGATATCTTAAAGAAATTTTGAAAAATATAAAAAAATCAAAGACCATGTGCTTTGACATAAGTTTACTTTAAAATTTCACAAGAAATTCATTTTCAAAGATTTTGATTTGATTTTTTACTAAATGAAACTTAAAACATTCTAATTTTAACTAAAAAAGACCGTTTTATTCCAAGTGTTGTCGAAAAAATTAAAAAAAATTTCAAAGTTGGTAAAAATTTTTTTAGGTTAGAAAATTAACTTTTTTTAAAAAAATTCATCAAAAATTCATTTTTAAAGATTTTAATTTGATTTTTTTTCTAAATGAAACCTAAAACATTCTAATTTTAATTAAAAGAGACCGTTTTATTCCAAGTGTTGCCAAAAAAATTTAAAAAATTTTCAAAATTGGTAAAAAATTTTGACACTTCCAACCTAACTTTAGAAAATCGATCACCTTTAAAAATTTATCAAAAATTCATTTTCTAAGATTTTGATTTGATTTTTTTCTAAATGAAACTTAAAACATTCTAGTTTTAGCTAAAAAAGACCGTTTTATTCCAAGTGTTGTCAAAAAAATTAAAAAAATTTTCAAAGTTGGCAAAAATTTTTTTAGGTTAGAAAATTAACGGCTTTTTAAAAAATTCATCAAAAATTCATTTTTAAAGATCTTGATTTGATTTTTTTCTAGATGAAACTTAAAACATTCTAATTTTAATTAAAAAAGGCCGTTTTATTTCAAGTGTTGTCAAAAAAATTAAAAAAATTTTTAAACTTGGTAAATATTTTTAGCACTTTTTAACCTAACTTAAAAAAATCGATCAATTTTAAAAATTTATCAAAAATTCATTTCTTAAGATTTTGATTTGATTTTTTTTCTAAATGAAACTTAAAACATTCTAATTTTAACCAAAGAAGACCGTTTTATTCCAAGTGTTGTCAAAAAAATTGAAAAAAATTTTAAAGTTGGTAAAAATTTTTGACACTTCTAATCTAACTTTAGAAAATCGATCAACTTTAAAAATTCATCAAAAATTCATTTTTAAAGATTTTTATTTGATTCTTTTTCTAAATGAAACTTAAATCATTCTAATTTTAATTAAAAAAGACCGTTTTATTCTAAATTTTGTCAAAAAAATTAAAAAAAATTTTAAAGTTTGTAAAAATTTTTGACACTTTTAACCTAATTTTAGAAAATTGGTTAACTATAAAAATTCATCAAAAATTCATTTTTAAAGATCTTGATTTGATTTTTTTTCTAAATGAATCTTAAAACATTCTAATTTTAACCAAAAAAGACTGTTTTATTCTAAATGTTGTCAGAAAAATTTAAAAAATTTTCAAAGTTGGTAAAAATTTTTTTAGGTTAGAAAATTCGCGATTTTTTAAAAAATTCATCAAGAATTCATTTTTAAAAATTTTGGTTTGATTTTTTTCTAAATGAAACTTAAAATATTCTAATTTTAACTAAAAAAGACCGTTTTATTCCAAGTGTTGTTAAAAAAATTTTCAAAGTTGGTGGACATTTTTGACACTTTTTAATTTAAGATTAACTTTAAAAATTCATAAAAAATTCATTTTTTTTAAATTTTGATTTGAGTTTTTTTCTAAATGAAACCTAAAACATTCTAATTTTAAATAAAAAAGACCGTCTTATTCTAAATGTTGTCAAAAAAATTAAAAAAATTTTCAAAGTTGGTAAAAATTTTTGACACTTTTTAACTTAAGATCAACTTTAAAAATTCATCAAAAATTCATGTTTAATGATTTTGATTTGATTTTTTTTCTAAATAAAACTTAAAACATTCTAATTTTAAGTAAAAAAAGACCGTTTTATTCCAAGTGTTGTCAAAAAAAATAAAAAAAAATTTAAAGTTGGTAAAAACATTTTTAGGTTAGAAAATTAAGCATTTTTTAAAAAACCATAAAAAATTTAATTTTAAATATTTTAAGCTGATTTTTTTTTCTAAATGAAACCTAAAACATTCTAATTTTAACTAAAAGAGACCGTTTTATTCTAAATATTACCAAAAAAATTAAAAAAATTTTTGTTGAGAAAAAGAGTTGAGAAAAATTTTTGAGAGTTAACTTTTTAAGAACTCCGATCAATTTTAAAAAAATCTGAGTTTATTTTTGAAGATAAAGAAATAATTTTTATATCAAATTAAACCTAAAATATTCTATTTTAAACTAAAAAAGTCAGATTTATTCTAATTTTTTTCAAAAAATTTAAAAAAATTTTCAAAGTTGACAAAAATTTTTGAAAGGTAACTTTTAAAGAATTTCGATCAATTTAAAAAAATCTGGGTTTATTTTTGAAGATAAAGAAATAATTTTTATATCAGATTAAACTTAAAAGATTCTATTTTAAACTAAAAGAGACAGATTTATTCTATTTTTTTTCAAAAAATTTAAAAAAATTTTCAAAATTGACAAAAATTTTTGAGAGGTAACTTTTCAAGAATTTCAGTTTTAAAAAATTTGAGTTTATTTTTGAAAATAAAGAAATAATTTTGATATCAAATTAAACCTAAAGGATTCTATTTTAAACGAAAAAAGTCAGATTTGTTCTAATTTTTTTCAAAAAACTAAAAAAAATTTTCAAAGTTGATAAAAATTTTTGAAAGGTAACTTTTTAAGAATTTAAATTTTAAACTAAAAAAGTCAGATTTGTTCAAATTTTTCTCAAAAAATATAAAAAAATTTTCAAAGTTGATAAAAATTTTAGATTTCTAACCTAACTTTAAAAAAATTGAGCAAATTTAAAAAATCACCCAAACTTTATTTTTAAGAATTAAAACTTAATTTATAGTTTAAATTAAAGCTAGAAGATTCTATTTTATACAAAAAAAAGACAAATTTACTCTAAATATTGTCAAAAAATTAAAAAAAAATTTAACGTTGGGAACAATTTTTATCAACTTAAAAAAAATCGATTAATTTTAAAAATTCGTAAAAAATCGATTTTTAAACTTTTTAAACTGACTCTTTTTCTAAATAAAACTTAAAAGATTTTAGTTTTTATTAAAAAAGACCGTTTTATTCTAAATATTACAAAAAAAAATAAAAAAAATTTCAAAGTTGGTAAAAATTTTTTTGGTTTTAACCTAACTTTAAAAAAATTGACCAAGTTTAAAAAATCACCCAAACTTTATTTTTAGGAATTAAAATATAATTTATAGTTTAAATTAAAACTAAAAGATTCTATTTTAAATCAAAAAAGACAGATTTATTTTAAGTGTTGTCAAAAAAATTAAAAAAATTTTTAACATTAGTTACAATTTTTGTCAACTTAAAAAATTTGATTAATTTTAAAATTTCATAAAAAATCGATTTTTAAAATTTTTGAACTGACTCTTTTTCTATATGAAACTTAAAAGATTCTAGTTTTTATTAAAAAAGACCGTTTTATTCCAAGTGTTGTCAAAAAATTTTAAAAAAATTTTCAAAGTTTGTGAAATTTTTTTAGGTTAGAAAATTAACGATTTTTTAAAAAATTCATCAAAAATTCATTTTTAAAGATTTTGATTTAATTTTTTTCTAAATGAAACTTAGACTATTCTAATTTTAATTAAAAAAGACAGTTTTATTCCAAGTGTTATCAAAAAAATTAAAAAAATTTTCAAAGTTGGTAAAAATTTTTTACACTTCTAACCTAACTTTAGAAAATCGATCAAACTTAAAAATTCATCAAAAATTCATTTTTAAAGATTTTGATTTGATTTTTTTTCTAAATGAAACTTAAAACATTCTAATTTTAATTAAAAACGAGCGTTTTATTCCAAGTGTTGTCAAAAAATTTAAAAAAATTTTCAAAGTTGGTAAAAATTTTTTAGGTTAGAAAATTAACGATTTTTAAAAAAAATTCATTTAAAATTTATTTTTAAAGATTTTGATTTGATTTTTTTTTCTAAATGAAACTTAAAACATTCTAATTTTAATTAAAAAGACCGTTTTATTCCAAGTATTGTCAAAAAAATTAAAAAAATTTTAAAGTGGGTGAAAATTTTTATTAATTTAAAAAAACCACAAAACGTATTTATTAAATTTTCAAATAGACTTTGACATAAACTTCTTGACTTTTAACTTATTGTTAGATAAAAAATCTGTACTTAATCAACTACCCGAAGGAATAATCATACTGAAGAAAATGCCAACAGGACATCATTTAGAAGCCGAAGAAAGTCAAAGAATCCCCGATTTTAAACCTTTAGATCCTCAAACACCAAACTATAGGGAGGTTTTAGGAAGTCTTTTAGCATCAGCTTCAAATGCAAATTCAAATTCAAACTTAAAACAAAACGAATATGAGGATTACAGTGATAAAAATGTTAACATCAATAACATCGCTCAATTACCTTTAGAACACAAATCTCCAAGTGTTAATTACTTAAAATATTTAAAGGACGATAATATTAAAAAACCTTCAAGTTTATCTTTAAATCCAATTCAAGTGTACGACCCTCAAGTTGAATTTTCAAACTATGATTCTCCTTCATTTTCAAATGGACCTTTTATATCAGAATTTAATACAATTCCTATGGATTTAACTCCACAATTTTCAAATCAAGTTTCAAATCAAATTTCAAATCAAGTTTCAAATCAATTTTCAAATCAATTTTCAAATCAAGTTTCAAATCAATTTCCAAATCAAATTTCAAATCAAGTTTCAAATCAATTTTCAAATCAATTTTCAAATCAATTTTCAAATCAACTTTCAAACCAATTTCCAAATCAATTTTCAAATCTTCCAAATAAATTTTCGCATAAACCAACAAATTTAAAAATGATTCAACACCTTCAAGATCCTAGATCGCTTTCCAAATCCAAACCTTTCCTTCCAACTCCATTAACAAACACTGAATTTATGGATCCGGGAAGATTGAAAAAAATGTTAAAAGGAAATCGACAAAATGTGGACGTTGTTAAATCAATTACGTACGAATTAAGACCGAACGGACCTGTAAAAATCTGACTTAAAATAAGACAGATATATGACTTTGACGAAGACTTAGGTAATATAAAAGAAATTTAGTTTAATTGTGGTTGTATTTTTTGGTATTAATTTTGATTTGTATAGGAAGTGGAAAGCCATCGATGTTGGATTTTATTTTAAACCATTACAAGAGTCATTAAGAAAAGTTAAGGAGAGGTGTAAATAACGTTTAAAAAGGAAGTGGATGGACTTTAATAAAATGGAAATCTAAAGGAATTTAAGAAGTAGTCATTTAGGTTTAGGATCTATCGTAATGTTTTTGTATGTTTTTTTTATTTAATTTATTTCGTGTATAAATTAAAAATATATTTTTAATGATAAAGTCTTATTTATTAACCTTAAATATACTCCGTTGGTCGAAAGATGTCTGATGTGTCTCCAATTAATTATTTTATTCTAGTTCAGTATTCATCTCTCACCAAACATCTCTCTATTTTTCACCGAACGGAGATTAAATTACCTAAACGATTTAGATATCAGGCAAAAGATGTATACCGTTATCACCGTTTCCTTTTTTCATTTAAGTCATTACTACATTACATAACGATTACTTAAATACCGCCAATATATGAGGCAATGTAAAACCAAGAGCAGCTATAGTTGATGAATAGTAGTTCAACCTAATATTGAACATTTGGCTAAATTTGAACTTATCATCCGGTCTTTGTTGAATGGCGTAAAAATAAGATTCAACTTTTAAACTTTTTCTCACTTGAAAACATATCCCTTATAAGGAATCCTTTTTTTTTGAAACACTTAAAAGGGATTTAAACTCTAGAAACAGTACTAACGATGATACAGAAAGCGTTGGAAGTGATAAAATGAATATAAACAAGAATAATGGACTAACAGAATAGCTGAATCCCATAAGATGTGTATACGCCAAAATTTCAGTCGAACGTAAGACAGAGAGTCCAGTGTAACACAGAGACGCTAAGCTTGGTAATGACGTTAAAGAGTGGCGGGCGATTATCACAAATTGAACCATCCTATTAGTCAAGTGTCTTTGGAATATAAACACAAATATTCAGCAGCTGACCTGTACAACAGGCGAAAACCTTAATCAAAGTCATTTTGCGTTTTGGAACTGCTATAAAGCCATAGTCACATCTAAGAAGACCGTTAGTGACTCCAGTCCCAAAAGTAGAGTAGCAATTGAACTGGAGTAACTGGACGGTTACTTATCTAAGGAATTGCCAAAAAGAGAGCAAGTTCCGTTTGTTTGATGGAAACTGATGAAATGATACGCAGCCTTACAAAATTCGCAATAGAGTGTGTACCATTTCATCAGGTTATATGCCCAGACCCCAGATTCAGTGCTCAGTTCTAGTCTTATGGTGGTAAATAAGTACTAGAGAATGTGCAATGGCTGAAAACTGTTTAGTAAATTTGAAACAGAGTTACGGTTGACACACTTTAGGAAACGAGAATAAGCTCTTGGGTATCACAACCAAACAGAACAACGAGGGAAATTAAAACAGCATTTCCTTTTTTCAATCCAAGCGTTCGGAATAATTTATTCCTTGATCAGGGCAGAAATGGAATTTGAAAGAGATTGACCAACAATCATGAAAATGGGCATTAAGTTAACTGACAACAACGTGGCGTATAATACTTATAATAATCTAACAATCAAACCTTCCGAAACCGTGGGTTCTTGCACGAAAACTCGGACAGGAAATAAAAACCAATTCGAATATTAACACAACAACTTTATTAAAAAACGGCATATTTTGAACACGCGAGTAAACGAACGGGGACTTAATGATTACGAGGGGCGGTTACCTAACGGGAGAACCCTAATTGTCGCGTCGAAAGAATGAAATAAAAACTCACCACACCAAACACCCGTTTGGTTGCGTTTATGTCCTCAGCGGGTGCCTCGTCGTACGGCTGGAAGTACGTCTCCGGTAGAATAATCACTAGAGAAGAGCGCGCCCAATCTCGATCATACGAACATAAACGCCGAAATTAATCAGAAAATGTTGACCAGTTGAAGTTTACTCGACTTTTCGTTAAATGTCTGCTAAGGGCCCACTCAAAGAAAAGTTAATCCCACACGCAAAATGACTTTACTATTGAAGATTAAAAATGTCTCGCTTAAAAATCTCGTTAAGAGTATATCTCGCTTAAAAGTCTCATTAAGAGTCTAATGACGAGTGATTTAACAAAATGCGAATTCTTCCCAAGTAACTTCGCCCTTGATGAAGGGGTGAAATGAACATTTTGGGCGTTCCTAACAATTGGTTGTTGTTGACCAATGTCGCACACAAAGGCGGAGTTTCCTAAGGGCCTTCGCCCACGACGACTTTTTGTAGCGATGCTGTCGGGCGTTTACGAAACCAGCGACAGTATCGCTACTAACGCACTACTAACATAGATAAAAAGCAAACAGCTAGCGACCGCATCGCGACTGTGTCAATGCGAATCCACGACAGCATCGCTACCTCATCGCTATAACAAGTCGCCGTGTGCGAGGGCCCTAAAGCCGGGAATACACCTGGCGAATGTTACCATTCGTTTGCAGTCGTTCGCATTTGTTCTCACGCGCACCATTGCTACCCGTTCGCAAAGATTCCTTCAGGGTGGCGTGATACATTTGAACGAATAGCTATCTTTCCCTCATTGCGAATAGTTCCACTTGTTCGCATTTAGTTCGTTTGGTGTGCAATCCGTGAACATGGCCATTGCGAAGGTAAATAAATATGAATATAGACTCAAATAGAAGAGATAAGTAGTAGCAAAATCTGAGCTGTTGTTTGAATCTGTATTTTTTAATAGGTTTCATGGAGCGTCAGTGATTATACAAAACTCATTGAGATGGACACAACTAACGAGTTCTGTTACTGTAATGTCAAAAAGAAGGATGCATGGGCAGAAATATGTACGGAAATGAAAATTTCTGTGCATAAGGTTATGAAAGAAATGAAGAGTCTAATGGCATCATTTCATCACTTACTTATCACAAAACCAAAAATTACAACACAACTTATCTCCATGAACGCTAGACAACTACTGCATCTTATTGAACACATCCACATATGAACGTTTCCAGACATTCGTGGCTGACATTTTCCTTTGATCTTTTTACTTTCACCGACAACCAATGGAACGCGTTCGTTCGTGCCTATTCCATTCGTCCTGCTATTAATTTCACTGCAAATGCATGTCCACACATGACCAAGAAATCCTCGAGAATGCGAACGAATGGTAACATTCGCCAGGTGTATTCCCGGCTTAAGACGGGTACTTTCTTAAGGAAAAATACCAGAAACTCAATCTGGGAACCAGATGCCAGACTTTTTACCAAAAGCTCAAAAACACAATACTCAAAAGACCCTTTAAAACTTTCCTAACGTTCGCCTCGTCCTTTATTTATTACTTGAACTTAAGAATTCTTAAAACAATTTCAAACACTTGAGAACGTGACATCGTCGACATATTTATTACACAAATTTATAACTGGGTCCGAGTTCCTAACAAATGTGCAAAGAGAAAACTAAAAAAAATGTTTAACCTAAAGCCCGTAATATATGGAATTATTACAAAATTATTTCAACAAGTTAAATTACTAAAGTTACACATTAAAAATTACTTAATTTGCAAAAGTCGATAATTGGAAAAACACGTTAAAAACTGTTAAACTAGTAAAATTACAATATGTCGTATGCACGAACAAAACAAGACAGTATTCCGAAAGCTTGGAGTGAAAGAAGGAAATGCTGTTTTAATTTATCTCGTCGTTCTTTTCGGTTTTGATACCCAAGACCTTATTCTTATTTAGTAAAAGTTCCACAGTTGAAAGGACGTGAAAACTAGAGTGATTGGTCGTTTACAGCCGAGAACTTTCTGATCTTGGAGGATTTACAAGCAGAGAATTTGAAGATTACCTTCAAAATTGTGAAATACTTCATCAGAAGATAAATCCTTATACACCGGAGTAGAATGGGATTGCAGAATGGTTGAATAGAAGTTTAGTGAGAAAGCTAAAAGTTTGCTTTTTGATGCAAAACTGGATAGGCGTTTTTCGGCTGAAGCTATCAGCACTGCCGTTTACTTAAGGAATAAATCAGTGGTTTCATATCTATAATAAAAGACACCTTTTGAACTATGGTATAGATCAACGGTGGCCAAATGGCAGCTTTAAATGGCGAGCCACATGCGTCTCTTTTAGAGTTTTAGTGTGGCTCAATTAAAAAATGACATCAATACTTTCTACCAAGTTTTCAATGACTAACAAAATTTGTTTCCTATACTGAGAGGGAATCAGGAGGTATAATTCACTGGGAAAATGGCCAAACATGCGGCTCTTTTTGACTTTTATTGCGGCTCAATTAAAAAAAATTCATAAATACTTTTTACTAGGTTCTTAAAGATGCAGGAGGTACAATTTACTGAATGTCCTTTTTTTGAATGGTGAATTTTTCGATATGGCTCTTCAAAATTTTCGATTTTGCAATGCGGCTCTAAGTACCACCAAGTGTGGCAACCACTGGTATACATCAAAACCAAATGTAAGTAATCTTAGGATATTTGGAAGCACCGTAACACATTTGGCACATATACCAAAAGAAAAAAGATTAACGTGGGATAAGAAAGCAGAAAAGAAAATATTTGTGGGATATTGTGAAATCATATCTATGATCCAAAAATAAATTCTATATTAATCAGCAGAGATGTTAAAATCATAGAAGATATTGAAGATCATTACTGTTGTAGAAATTGAAAGGAAATCAGATTCTGAGAAAATGGCAAAAAGATCCATTTTCTCTAATTAGTATAAAAAAATTAGAAAAAATTCTTAAAGATGGGAATGTTTATTGACATAACCTAACTTTTCAAAAATTTAGTCCATTTAAAAAAATCGTACATGCTTTATTCATAGGAATAAAAGCATGATTCTTGTATTAAATTAAATCTAAAAGATTCTATTTTAATCTAAAAAAGACGGATTTTCTTTAATTAGTACCAAAAAAATTAAAAAAATTCTTAAAGATGGGAATGTTTATTTCCATAATTTTTCGAAAATTGACATTAAAAAAATCGTACAGACTTTATTCATAGGAATAAAAACATAATTTTTGTATTAAATTAAATCTAAAACATTCTATTTTAATCTAAAAAAGACGGATTTCCTCTAATTAGTACCAAAAAAATTAAAAAAATTCTTAAAGATGAAAATGTTTATTGACACAACCCAACTTTAAAAAATCACACTGAATTTATTTGTGAGAATTGATGAAAGGAATCTTTAAGAAATAATAGATTAAAATGTCTGTTTTTAAATAAAACTATCAAATTTGTTTTAACTATTACTAAAAAATTAAAAAAAAAAATTTAGAAACATCGACGATTTTTTGGGCAATTTGGAAGTCGTTCCTGGGTGACCCAAAGTGCCCCAAAGATCGGTCAGGCAAGATCGATTTACCCGTTCAAAGGTATCCCTAACGATGCTAAACGTCATTCGGACGTTTTCAAAAAACCCTCTTGAAAGATTTTGTGGGTCGTTTCAAGGTGATCCAAAGTGCCCCAATGGTCGGTCAGGGAAAGTTCAAAAATAACTCAGCGATCGATATACCCCTTCAAATGTAACCTTAACGACGCTTAAACGTCGTTCGAACGCTTCCAAAAGGCAACGGCCTTAAAACGTTGAGGCAGTTTGGAGGTCGTTCCTGGGTGACCCAGAATACCCCAAGGGTCGGTCAAGGAAGGTTCAAAAGTGGCTCAACGGTCGATTTACCCCCCAAAGGTACCCCTAACGATCCCTAAACATCGTTCGAACGCTTCGAAAAGGCCATTTTGAGGCAGTTGATAAATCATTAAAAACGGAAAGTTATCGTTTTAAAATGAATGACTTTGCAACAATAAAATTAATTGTAAGAATGAAAGCAAAAACTAATTGTAGGTAGAAGTAACCAATTATTTTAATTATTTAATAAAAAAACATTGAGTAGATTAGAAAATATGAAATAATAACTTTAGTTATACACTTTCAATAATTATTTAAAAATAAAATTTTAAAATTACTTTTTTTATCTACCCCCCAATTTAAAAAATAAAAAACATAAGTAAGTCTTTTTGTCTTTATTTTTAGGACATATAATTTGAAACAAAATCTCATTTATTCTTCCTAACCGGATGAATAGGATGATCCAAATGGCTTAAATCGGGCGGATTCTTTTCAAATTCCGCAATTTCCTTCATCCCCTCTTCAGCAATAGCCCACAATTCCGGATTTTCCTTTTTAAAAGTTTCGTACCATTGTGTAACATAAGAATATTCAGAAAAATCGAAATTAATCGCTTCTAAACACATCGTCGCCGTACAAAGAGGAAAATCAGCGATGGTTAAATTATCTGAAAATAAAAGGTTTTTTTAATCATTTATAAATAACACAAAATAAAAAAATAAAAAGTAAAAAGAGTAAGAGTAAAAATAAAAAAATAAACTCACCAGCAGCGGCATATTTTGTACCGAGGGTTTTTAAATATGTATTAAATACATTCAAAGCGATGTGGAGCTTTTTTAAACCTAAAGGGGTTCGTTGATAATCAAAAAATATCGGTGCCATCTACAAAAAGAATTTTTTCTAATATTCATATAACAATTTTTTATAAATATAACAATTTTTTATTAATAAATCATTATTTTTATTTAAAAAAAAACTTACAACATAGCTTGAAATCGAACTGTAATAAAAACCCATGTTAAAACACAATCGGTGATTAACAATAGCTCTTGCTTTCGGATCTTTAGGATATAAATCATCTCCTTGGTAATATTTATCAACCAAATACTGTAAAATTGCGTTACTAAAACAAGAACGGAAATAACAATTAACGGAAATAAAAAGTAAGATAAAAAAAGCAAACAATGTATAATGATAAAACGAGTTTTAAGATGACCTAGAATATCATTTCAAAGACACGTAATAAGAAGATTTAATTAACATTGTGGAAGATTTATTTAACTTTATAACTCACCTTTCACTCAATAAAAAACCATCATCGTCTAAAACCGGAATTTCTTTTTGGGGGTTTAACTAAACATAAAAAAGAAAATAAAATTTATAATTATATTTATTCTTAATTTTAAACATTAATTAAATATTATTTTATATAGTACCTTTGCATATTCTTCCGTCATGTGTTCTCCAGCACCGAAATCAACATTTATTAAGGTGTAATCTAAATTTATTGCTTTTAAACATTGTCGAACGGCTAAAGACGGTGGTCCATCGGAGACAGAATATAATTTTAACACCATTTTTCTTATTGTTAGTTAAGTATTACAAGATTTTTTTTTAGCAGTGGATTCTTCGAGAGTTCAACTCGGTTTAAGTTGGTTTAAGTGTGGAGCATGTATTGGTCTGTGGTGTGGAGAGGAATATAATTTGGAAAGTTACGAATGGTCACGAATGAAGGTCGATTGTTAAATTGGTTGCCGGATAAAACATTAAATGTTGGGGTTTTTAATCTTAAAATTAGGTCGAATTGGGTTTGGTTTTGAGGTTTGTTGATTTGGAGTGATAAAAAAATAAAGCTTAATAATTCCTAACCAACTTAAAAATATCTTATGAAAATTTTTTTTTTATTTAGACTTTAATACATTTTGAGCCTTGTATTGATTTAATGTTATAGAGCTTTGAAGAGCTTTTGTAGAAAGAAAAGTATTTTTTATGCGTTGAATATTCAACATTGAATACTGAACATCCGATTTTCAATTAATTTAAGATTAAAAATAATTGGATAGCTTGTAATAAAAAAAATATTCTTTATGTATGCATTAATAAAAATTCACACCTAATAAAAAAACTTAGCACGTAATGGTCTAGACGTCTATAAAGAAATCAGCCAGACAAAATAGACGACGAGGTCATTCACGCATTCAAATTTATATTATTAGTAAATCGAAATTACACTTCTCGCAAAAAAAAACGCAACATCCAGAAAGGATGGTCGTACGAACATGAAATTTTGGTGAAATGTTATTCCTTATTAATATAATTCAAACTTTGGTGACAACACATATTACATAAAAGTTTGTTTCCTCTACAAATACATTTTGCAGTACTACACTGTTTGCGACTAGATTTACAGCAACATTTAAAAAATCCCTGTCTCGCAGAAATCAGAGCTACAGCTTCTCTGATAGAAATTTACATTTGTTGAACTTAGAATCAGTAGAAAGAAAGGTTGCACCTGCTATGATTGAACTTTCTGCTCCAAACCACCCTTTAATAATACCAGGTTCACAACCTAACTGATTTACACCATTTCGTTGATCGATTATAATGCATAAAATGTTTGGAGGATCTGTAGGATCCCTGTCGACTTTTGGAACAGTGAGTAAGACATTGTCTCCTATTTTTAAAGACGGTGTTCGTTCTCGAGCGTAGCTTAACATTTCTTTCGACGTTGTTTGCATCTTTTGCGTTGCATCACATCGTTCTTTCAAAATTCTGTTGTTGAACAAGCACATATTGCATAGATGTTGATCGTTGTCTTTTGAAGGGACGCAGTTTTTGTGAACAAAAGCTGAACATTTGGGACATTTATTTTGAGCAGTATCAATGTGTTTCTCACAAACGCTGCATACGTTCAATTTTTGTGCCGAAGTTTCTTGTAATTTATTTGGTGTCAATATACGTTCTTTTGAAACTATGCCTTCTTCATTTTCTTCGATCATATCAGTTTTTATCAGTACTGCCTTCTTCTTGACCTCTGTTCTTTTCACCTTCCACGCTTAGTGGGGTTGGTTCTTGATTTTTGTTTGTCTTCATGTCCTTGTGATCTGTTTTCACTCTGGTTTTCATCTTTTAAGCTGTTTTGTAAGAGCTGTTCTAGCTCTTCTTTTATCGATAGAATCTTTAACGCAGTCAATGGAATTGAACTTGAAAAAATGTCAACTTTCGGGTCACACCCCAGTAATGCTTTATACGGAGATCGTCCAATTGTTCTATGAAATGAAATATCCTTTGGACAAAATTCAAATCCACACTCCACTGTTTTGTATGGTCATCACTCATTCACGCACGTAACATATGTTCAACATCTTGGTTTGCTCTCTCCACGCTTCCTTGGCTCTGGGGATGTCTGGGCCTCCCATGTACCATAACACATTCTGGCCAAAGCGATTTCAATTCTTGAATAACATTGTTAATAAATTCACTAATTGTGGAACTCTTATCTTTGATAAAGGGCTTCTTATGTGGCCGTTAATCCTAATAAGTAGCAAGTTTTTGATAAAATAATTCTTTGCTAATAATCACTGCGTCATTAATAGCAGCACTCATTTTGGTTTTTTATGTTTATAGTTTATGCGAGGTTATATGTACTTAAGGAACAGAACATCGCAATCATGTGGAATTTATAATATATCAAAAGCGGCTTAACATTTCATGAACTGTTTACGAAGTTTGGACGCTTGGTGTAAATGGAAAGAAGTGCATTATCTGTCAGCGTTTCATGAACTGACCGCATTTTTCATGAAATGTCACATTCCTGTAAGTGTTTGCGACATCTACAGATCTGGAAATTTTACTTCAGGGTATAGGAAAATAATGCGTGCAACAGAGAAGCATATAGGAAGTATATTAGATAAATAAAGAGCGATATAACCGTTGGGGACAGGTTGGGCGTCGAGTCGGAAGAGGCGTGGTTAAACAGTTATATCGCTCTTTGTTTATCTAATCTACTTCCTATATGCTCCTCTATTGCACGCATTATTTTCCTACACCCTGAAGTAAAATTTCCAGATCTGTATATGTTATAATCTACCGAAATCAATCTTACTTTTAATTAACCCCTTTCAAGGAGAATCAAAGTATGGACATGCATAAAGTTTTGAATATGTTTTCGCGAAATTTCCAGAAAATTGAATTGAAATGGTTTTACTATCAATTAACCATAGAGCGTCTAGAAAAAGTCTGGAAAATACCTAATAGAGGCAGTGGTCGATCATAAATCATGAATAAACAATAAAAGATACCTTCTCCGAACGCCTTATTTATCCCATTTGAGACAACTCACTGGAGGTTACTTGGAGAGCTGTATGGAGAAGTCAGACATCGATGCAAGTAATTTATCGAAAAATCCATTGCAATGGTTTAGCGTTACATCTACAAATTTCTCAAACTTCTTTAATCCCAGAACATCAAGTTTTCAGTCCCAAGTGATGTACGTTGAGGAGACATCAGGTCGAAGAATGACACCAAATCATCTTTAGTTATGAATATCGGTTTTGTTTATAGCAATTTAACGGTCAACTCTCAGAAAATCTAGAGCAGATAGTCTAAATTTGGAATTCACTTGTGGACACTTGTGTGGGGAACAACAGCGTAAATTTTTTGAAAAATCGTTTTTTTTTTCTTTACACAATTCGAAAGTATGTACCTTTCAGAATATTGTCCTACAATATTATAGCAAAATTTGTACAAATAATGGAATTATAGCTCTTTTTCTGCTCGCGCGCACGAAGCCATTATTTGAATACGAACATAAACAACCATTGTCACAAAATGTTATCGATGCTATTACTCCCATTTCTATGGATTTGTCCAAGATGGAGCTGCTTGAGCGCTGTATAGGCGGATTTACGCAAAATTCGAATGAGAGCTTTAATGCCCTTATTTGGAAGTTCGCTCCGAAAATTTTATCAAGTCGGGCAATTATTGTGCAAACTGCTACTTATTTGACGGTTTCCATTTTTAATAATGGAATGGCATCTTTATTAAAGGTGGCAAATGAAATACCAATCCAGATTAGTCCCCAAATGTACGCATTTTGTACAGCTAAAGACCAACACCGTATAAATCGAGCTCAAGTGCGTTAAATTTCAAGTGTTTTAGACAATTCAGACAACAAGAAGAAAGTCGAATTATGTTCTAGAAATTCTAAAGCCCTTTATTATGGAGCAGGAATCGATGAATTGTGGTAATTCTTAAAATTTCCTCCATTATATCATCTAGAACTAAACTTAACTTTTTAAATGCGTTTTTCTCACAGCAAAATTTTTTTAATTTGTTGTCACAATTTCTTTACCAACGAGAATCGTATTCAAATTTTATTGGGACGTCCTCAATCTATATAAAATTCCCTTCAGTTAAGCGTACGGATTTTTATTTGTATTAATATTTGCTGCCTCTTTACCCCCTGGAAAGATTAATTATTTTATCGGTTTTCTTAACTCTTTTTTTGCAGGGGTGCCATTTTAACAGCAATTATTATTTTCTAAATCGGGTACGCTTAACTGAAGCTACACTAATATAGATTAAAATGACGTTTCCTTTTTTATTTTGAGATTATTTTTACACGTTTTATAGTGACAACCAACAAGATGTTTTTTTTTTTGATAGTGCATTTGGACACCCTCCATACATGTATTCTAAGACAGATTTTTTTCTTTATACTTCCTAAAATAAGTTTAAACTGCGTAGTTACAAATATCAAATTCCGGTTTTTCTAAAATATATGAGTGAACCAAAATAAAATCTTAATTATCGCCTTTTTTCGCGGTCTCCACCCTGTTGTTCCCCCTTAAGTTATCATTCAAGAAATGTGCAACTACGATCTAGTACATGAACGAAATTCTAAAGCAAATTTTATCATCATATCAAAGACCTTGCAGCAACGTTTTTCAACCAGACTACACTGAACCGCACTCAATATGACTCAAACCAACACATTTAATAAGAATAAAGTCAATTTACTGCCAGAGTTAACCCAATCTTCAGATTTATCTTTCGGTAAACACATATCACCAGTGAAATCGAAAACTTTTCACAATTTTACTCTTTTTAATGGGAGTTTATTGAATCTAAGGCTGTATGCGATGGTCACAGAGCTTAACAGCAATACATGTAAAAGATTTGACAAGGTTTAGGTTGCAGATGATCATTAGTATAGCTACACGCTGTAAAATTTAACTACATTGGGATTTTATTGACAAGCATTTTATTATAAATAGAGAAGAACCTCGCTAATTCACCTTTGCAACTCTTGCAACCCAAAAAAGTTCAATCGCATGTACAGAAAAATACGGATTTAATGTAAAATAAACAATCTCTGCACTCAAGAATAATTTATCTTCAAAGCGTGATCCAAGAATATCTTTCGTATTTCTCGAATTAGCGAGATTCTACTGTATTTACAAGAATAAAAAAAAATAACTTTAAAAAAGGTAGATTAGAATGCCTATTTTTTGTAAATTAATCGTATTAGTTCTAATTATCATACTTTAAAAAGTCGTACTAAATTTATTTGTGAGAATTGATGAAAGGAATCTTTAAGGAATAATGAATTAAAATGTCTATTTTTAAGTAAAACTATCAAATTTGTTTTAACTATTACTGAAAAATTAAAAAAAAAGAAATTAAGAACATCGACGATTTTTGAACCAAATATAACCAGACATAATCACAAACTTTCATCAACTTGAAAAAATCATACTGGATTTATTTATAAGAATTTGGAAAAAGGAATTTCAGGAAGGATAGATTAAAATATTTACTTTTCAATTAAATTATCAAATTCGTTTTAATTATCACCAAAAAAAATTGAAATATTTTTGGAACCAAAAGCGTATTTGATTGAACCCAACAAAAATTGATTAATGTTAAAAAATCGCGCTGGATTTATTTATAGAAATTACAAAAAATAAATGTAAAAAAATATAAAGTAAAATATGTACTTTTTGGTAAATTTTGAGATTTGTTCTAATTATTGTTATGGAATTTTTAAAAATTCTCATATAAAATGTTTTTTTGCCGAACTTAATCTCGGACAAGAATAATCGGATGAACCGAGATAGGATTAGTGATGCTCTACTGTACTTAAAAATTTAACTATATTGTAATCAATTTTTAAAAGCAAATAATTTCAACAAGATTTTATAATTTTGTTTATATTAACAAAAGAAGTTATTAGTCTAAATAAAGTCTATTATAATTTTGTTTATATTAACAAAAGAAGTTATTAGTCTAAATAAATAGCTAATAAGAAATAGTTTCTAGGTACAAAATTATTTGTGTAAACATGACCTAAATGAGGTAAACTCTATCTATATTTACCTCAATTGAAAATAACTTTATTCGTAGAAGCGATTTCCAACGGTTTCTTATTTTTTTAACCAATCAAGATTTAAAATATTTTGCTTGTGATCAAAATGAAACAATTTTCTTGACAAAATCCCAAATCTTTGTAAATCACTTCTACAAACAAAGTTAATAATTATACAGAAAGGAGAGATGAAGCACTACGATCTAATACCTCAGAGACCGTTGATATGTACTTCATTTCATAATCAAATTTGTATTCGAAATTGCTTATAAGAACAGGATTTATCCAAAATGAATTTCTTCTCGCGACATTAACAAACACTAATTATAATTACAAGTTTATGAATCTAGGAAGAATCAATCAATTTCAGTTAGGCATTACACATTGCGGTTCCATTCAGTTCGATTCATTATCTCTTGCAACTGTAGTAATTCGGGAATTACTGTGGGTTTAGGAAAAATACCATTCACATTAGTGATTCGAGTTATGTAACGTGTTTGGTAGAAAAGTCGAAAACCACGTCTTTCGTTTACGACGTCCGGCGGAGGTACTTAAACTTGAGGTATTTTTAGGGAAGTTATGTATCCTCAACTTTATGGGTTTTCGCGGAACAAAATAACCGTTGAAAAATTAAGGATTTTGGCTCACGTAATCGTTGATGGTCCCACGGTTTGGGAATTACGTGAGGGTTCTCGCAATTAGTTGGTTGGCGGGGGGTTTTTGGTAGGTCCCGTGGCCTGAGTGTCGACGCAAGGTGAGGGATTGGTTAATTATTATTGTAAAAACACCCGCCCAAATCTTCTGGATTGTCCTCCTGCGAGAGGTTGTCCAGACGTTAGGTACGCCCAAGTAACTCAGAATTACCACCTCCCAGAACCGAGGTTACTTGCGAGAGAATCTTTTTATTTTGGTTAATCTCAATCGGACTCTCAACCCGAGAATCTCAATCGAACTCTCAATCCGAATCTCAACCAAATCTTAGCTACAACTTTGACATGAGCTTTGAATCTTAGTATTCATCATCGAATCTTAGTATTCGTTCACTTCGGTGCATTCAAACTTCAGGACTTTGGAAATAAACCGCGACGCGTGTTGTTTCGGTGTGGTGTGATCATTGCAAAGGTGTTGGATATTCACGAGCGGCCCAGTTCGAGAAGGCACCAGGGGAATCCAGATCGACGATCAGAATATTTGCATCAATCATCGTTTTATTGCATATTTGGTTGAATTTAGGTACTTTCTGTTTCCTCACAAAAGTTTCACATGGTCTTCATTTTGTTCTTTGGAAAATAGCTTGAAGAAATGATCACATTTGGCATTACCTTTAAAACTATTAATGGCATTAACACATTTTATTACTGAATGTAGTACAAAGACCCATTTGATATTTCGGTCTCGTCAAACGAAATTATACCTAATAATTGAAGGGCCGCGATTAAAAACGATCAAAGACCATTTTTTTTTTCAAAAATGAGATAATGTCACTATAAAATAGCTTATAGTATGTATCATCTAACAATTATCCCCTACTGCTAAAAAAAATAGTATTCTTCGATAAAACGTCCTTCAAAATAATAGGTACCGCCGAAAAACGATCAAAATCCAGGCATTAACAGATATAAAAGATTAGTCTTTTCTGAGAATGTAATGCTTTTTATTAAACAATAGTTGTTCGTTTGAAATCACATTTTTGTTTTATTTCTACTGTACTGACTAATAATAATAATAATCAATTAAAATTTTTCAAATTTAAATACTGTAAAATATAAACGTTTGGACTTTGATCGTCTTTAGCCGCAGCCCTTCAATTATATACCGCAGTTATTTAAGAATTTACTCTTGTCGTTAAATTTGGCACCAAAATCCAGCATTGCATTTAAATGGCCCAGAGCGAAAGGGTTAAATAAGAGTTAAATAATGGATTTTTTAATAGTTCCAAATTTTATCATTTGTATAATGTAGTATGTGATAAAAGCGATTTTTAATTTTTATTTCATATTCATGAAACAGAAAACACAGGATTATATTAAAAAATTCCAAATAGTGATAATAGTAAAGTAATTAAATAAATACAATTATATAATTACGCATATATTTATATAAAGAAAACGATAGATTAGGAGTATTACAATAAATAATTAATACAAAAAAAAGTTGTAACATCAGAATCCCGATCCTGGGCTTCCTGCACAGGAGCGTGGCATACATTCACTGCACTGCGGACAGATACGTCAAATGACATTGCTTTATAGCTTATAACAACAACTGCCAAAAAACATAACTTTCAAAAATTAATAACTTCCCTTAGAAGGGCCATTCGATCAAAAGCTCTTCGGAAACTTACTTATATTCAATATAGATTCACCATAAAAAAATTCATCAAAATTGGTGAAGAGTCAACTGCGATGTCTCCTTGTCAGCTAAAAGACAGATTTAAAAAAAAACACCTCGCGCGCTCCCCTTGTAAAAGTATACGGCACCCCATAAATATACAAAATGCGTATTTACTAACTGAACAATGAATAAATGCTTATAATAAATATAATGTCGGGATCATAAAACATAACCTAGAACAGTAGAAGACATATTTTTGAGGTAATGAAAGTCCTGGTGAGCGAAAACAAAAGTTTTCATGTTAAATAGTTTTATCAGTCGGTATTTAACCATTTGTGTTCGGGATTTTGTCGAATAAAAAAGCTGTTATTTGACGACAAAATTGACAATCAATTTATTATAAAATGCCGAAAAAAGTATTAGTTTGGAAAATCGCATAAAAATCCAACTTTTTTAAGAAGGGCGAAGCCAAAAAGAAATCGCCAAGTTGGTGAAATGAAAAAAAGAAAATTCAGTCTGTCATCAAACGGTTTTTTCAAACTGGCACTCATCAGAACAAACCACGAACTTTTACGCGCAATTACGAAAGTCGAGAACAGAAAATTGATTCGCGAATCATCAAGAAATCGGAAAAAAACTTCCTCTAAACTTTCTGCTGCTTTTTCTGAAGAAACTGGAAAGTGAGTAAGTGCACGAATTGTCGGAAGAAGGTTCGGCGAAGTAAGTCTAAAAAGACGCAAAGCCAGGAAAAAGCTTTGGTTTTTTCCAACAAAAAGAAGCGTTTGCAATGGGCTCTACAGCACCAACATTTTAGGAAGGTTGGTCTAATAAGTTGGTCTAACATTAATAAAATTGGAAAAATTTCACTAAAAACTTACTAAATTCGTAAAAATTCCATAAAAAACCCTGAATTTTTTAAAAATTCCATAAAAAACACTGAATTTTTTAAAAATTCCATCAAAAATGAATAAAATTCACAAAAATTCCACCAATGTTATCAAAATTTTTGATAATTCCACCAAAAACATGCTGAATTTTTTAAAAATTCCACCAAAAATTAATACAATTTGCAAAAATTCCACCAAAAACTTACTAAATTCATAAGAATTTTACCAAAAACGTTGATTTTTTTTATTCCACCAGAAATGAATAAAATTCGCAAAAATTCCACCAGTGTTATCAAAATTTTTGATAATTCCACCAAAAACATACTGAATCTTTTAAAAATTCCACCAAAAACTTACTAAATTCATAAGAATTTTACCAAAAACACTGAATTTTTTTTTAATTCCACCAGAAATAAATAAAATTCGCAAAAATTCCACCAACGTTATTAAAATTTTTGATAATTCCACCAAAAACTTACTAAATTCATAAGAATTTTACCAAAAACACTCATTTTTTTTATTCCGCCAGAAATTGATAAAATTCGCAAAAATTCCACCAATGTTATCAAAATTTTTGATAATTCCACCAAGAACATGCTGAATTTTTTAAGAATTCCACCAAAAACTTACTAAATTCATAAGAATTTTACCAAAAACACTGAATTTTTTTTAAATTCCACCAGAAATAAATAAAATTCGCAAAAATTCCACCAATGTTACCAAAATTTTTGATAATTCCACCAAAAACATACTGAATTTTTTAAAAATTCCACCAAAAACTTACTAAATTCATAAGAATTTTACCAAAAGCACTGAGTTTTTTTTAAATTCCACCAGAAATAAATAAAATTCGCAAAAATTCCATCAATGTTATTAAAATATTTAACAACTACACCCAAAACTTACTGAATTTTTTTTATTCCACCAAAAACTTACAAAAATCCTAAAAATTACACCGAAATTGTCAACATTTTTAACAATTCTACCAAAAACTTACCAAATTTTTTAAAAATTCCAAATTCTTTTAAAATTCCACCAAAAATCAATCAAATTAGAAACAATTTCATTAAAAATTAACTAAAACCTTGAAAATTCCATCAAAAACTTAGTAGATTCATAAATATTCTACCAAAGTTATTAAAATTTTTAATAATTCTACCAAAAATAAGGAATTTTTTTTAAATTCCACCAAAAAATTTACAAAATTTGTAAAAATTCCACCAAAAATTTACCAATTTCTTTAAAAATTCCACCAAAAACTTACTAAATTCGTAAAATTCTACCAAAAATAATGAATTTTTTAAAAATTCCAACAAAAAACTTACAAAATTTGTAAAAATTCCACCAAAAACTTACTAAATTCGTAAAGCTTCCACCAAAGTTACCAAAATGTTGATCAATTCCAACAAAAACAATAAATTTAATAAAATAAAATAAGGGCGAAGCCAAAGAGAAATCTCCAAGTTAGTGGAATGCTTGCGTTGCGCTGTTCAGTTTGCCATCAGACGGTTTTCTCAAACTGGCACTCATCAGAACAAACAACGAACTTTGACGCGCAACTAGCGGACAGAAAATTGATTCGTGAATCATTAAAAAATCGGAAAAAAACTTCCTCTTAGCTTGATGCTGCCTTTTCCGAAAAACTGGAAAGTAAGTAAGTGCGCGAACAGTCAGGAGACTCGGGGAAGCAGGCCTGAAAGGATGCAAAACCAGAAAAAAGTCTTGGCTTTTTCCAAGAAAAAGGAGCGCTTGCAATGGGCTCTACAGCACCAACATTTTACCACGGAAGATAGGTCTAAAAAGTGGTCCGACGAATCTAACTTTGAGGTAAGTTGATTTTAGTACTTTTACTACAATTATTTATTTTTTATTTCATTCAAATAATTTATGATCTTAAATTATGCTTTTAAAAATGCCTTTTTTTCGCTCTTTATTAGGTATTTGGATCACCTGGTGTGACCTTTGTGAGGCGTCGTGTGGGGGGAAGAATACAATCCAGATTACGTCGTACTGACTGTTAAACACGGGGGAGCCAGCGTAATGATCTGGGGCTGCATGGCTGCTGATGGTGTTGGCGAAATGTTTGTTTGTAAACAGGGAAAAGTACATACAAGTACTTGAAACTGCGTTTTTGCCTTCGCTAACAAGCATTCACACCAACCCAGAGTGGGTCATATTCCACCAAGACCTTCCTTGTCATAAGTCAAGGACTACGATGAGGTTTACTGACAACAACATTGAATTGTTGAATTGGCCTGCACAGTTTCCAGATCTCAATTCAATCGAGTTTGGGGGATTTTAAAGCGCAGAATCAAAAAGAGATTATTTCAAAAACGACATTAAAAAATGCTTTGGTGCAAGAATAGCATTCGATTTCGAGGAACGAGTGTTCTGTATGTAGTATTCCAGACAGAATTATTGCTCTGATCAAATCAAAAGGTGAACGAACTAGATTTTAGGCTTAAATGGTTGTTTTTAGATTTAGTTTTTACTTTTGTCAAAAAAGAATTTTCTACGACTTTTAGTTTTTCCCTTAGAAAAGAAAATCTAACTTAATATCTTTAATGTCTTTTCTATTTTCTAAGTTTGAAATTCACTTCGAACTTATTCCTGAAGAAGGTTGCAACATGGCATCCGAAACGTGAAACTCATTTATAAGATATGACCGTCTAAACCCAAAAACTCCTATTTTTAAGTCTAGTATTAAAACTAAAATAATAATAATTAAAAAAAATAAAATTCCATCCAACAACTAAAAAATAATAAATCAAAAAAAAAATTATAAACGAATAAAAATATATAACACTCCCACTTATTATTAAATTCATTTACTAATGATTCATAAAAAAATACTTTCCTCGTTTATAACCGTACAAATGTCCCAGCTGCAAAAATATATTACGTAAATAAACACAAGGTATGTGTCAGAACGGTGATAACGCTTATCTAATATGAACTAACTATAAAACCTTTATGCTTTATATATAAAACGTTTCGAATAATAATAGTCAGTCACCGTTACAGTCGTGCGTCGCCTGGTAATTAATGTAATTTTAATTTCTAATTTTTAATTTTTAAAATGGCTGGCAAAATTAAAGTGGCCATACATTACAACCTCGACAGTTTCTTCTACGCCTTAGATAGAAAGATATCCATCGAGGAAAATATAGATAATATCTGTAAAAAACGAAGCATTGTAAGTACTCAAATAGATACCTTAAATAAATTAAAATATAGGTCATTTATTTGCATAATTTATTTATTTTTTAAGCCTGGAAGTGATTCGTGGGGATTAAAACGAAAAGATATTTCAGATAAATCCAAAAACAAACATACAAAATACACTGAAGAATATTATTACATCGAAGATTTATCCTCAGTTCAAGATGGGGATGAATTAAAATTAGTTACTTCAATTCCGGTTAAACTTGGTTTTATATTTAACGACTACAACGACGTTTCTTTTTCGGATCTTGCGACCGAAAACACCGATAAATTATTTTTAAAGTATTTAGTTCAATACGGGAACCACGAGCATTTACTTAATTATATCCTCGATCATCAATATCTTACCAAAGAAGACTTAAAAATATGTTACCAAACGCTTTTGCAAATTCTCAAACACAACTTGCTTACAGAACTTCCCGAACCGATAGTTTTCAAGATGGTAAACGAAGTCAAAAATTGCAATGTCGATCAAATCGTTCAAGCGTACAATTTAAACAGGGAGAGGCCACATGTTTTAGAGTGTATTATGTCGATTTTATGCCAATTGATGATCATTAAGGACACTCCTATTGAAACTAAGCAAGAGGTAAATATTAAAAAATATTTACAATAAAATAATCTACAAGTTTTATCTAAAAAATTTTTTTCTATCTCACTCGGTTTTTGAACAATTTGAAATTAAAGTTGAAAAATTGACTTTTGAGGTTATAATCAAATTTTAATCTATAGCTGGTTTAATATTAAAAATTCAAAACATTTGCTATAACAAAAAATATTTAGAATAAAATACTCTACAAGTTTTATCTAAAATTTTTTTTTCTATCTAACTCGGTTTTTAAACAATTTGAAATTAAAGTTGAAAAATTGACATTTGAGGTTATAATCAAATTTTAGGTTATAATTTCGTTTATAACTCATTTAATATTAAAAATTCAAAAAAATTGTTATAACAAAAAATATTTAAAATAAAATAATCTACAAATTTTATCTAAAAAATTCTTTTCGATCTCACTCGGTTTTTGAACTATTTGAAATTAAAGTTGAAAAATTGACATTTGAGGTTATAATCAAATTTTAATCTATAGCTGGTTTAATATTAAAAATTTAAAAAATTTATTATAACAAAAAATATTTAGAATAAAATCATCTACAAATTTTATCCAAGAAATTTTTTTCTATCTCACTCGGTTTTTGAACAATTTGAAATTAAAGTTGAAAAATTGACATTTGAGGTTATAATCAAATTTTTGTGCATAACTTAAAAAATATTAAAAATTAAAAAAATTGTTTTTAACTAATAATATTTAAAATAAAATAAGCTACAATTTTTATCTAAATTTTTTTTTCTATCTCACTCGGTTTTTGAAATGTTTTTTAGGTTAGGTGAAAATGTAGAGGTTTAGAAAAAAAATTTTTTCTTAAAATTTTGATAACAACTTACAAATTTTTTTATACTACACCAAAGAAAATATTCTATTTGATAATTTTCTGAAAAATTTTCTTTTTATTCCTAGAAATAAAGTCTGAGCGATTTTTTAAAGTTAATTTTTAAAATTTTGAATTTTGGCGAAAGTGTAGATGTTTGGAAAAAAAATTTTTTCTCAAAATTTTTAAAACCTAACAAAATTTTTCATATCTCACATTAAAATAGACATTTTAATTAATATATTCCTAAAAGATTTTTTCTCAATTTTTAAAAATCAATTTTTGACGATTTTTTAAACTTTGATGTTTTTTTAAGGTTAGGTAAAAATGTAGACTTTTAGAAAAAAAAAATTTTCTGGAAATTTTTACAATTTAATTTTAAACTTTTTATGTTATATTAAAATAGACATTTTAAACTATTATTTTTCTAAAAAAAATTTTTTCCTATTCTTAAAAACCAATTTTTAGCGATTTTTTAAACTTTGATGTTTTTTTTAAGGTGAAGTGAAAATGTAGAGTTTTAGAAAAATTATTTTTTCTCGAAATCTTTTTGAGATAATCTTAAAATTTTTATTAAATAATTACTTTTTTATAGTAATTTAAAATAAACATATTAAACTATTATTTTTCTTAAAAATTTTTTCCCAATTCTTAAAAATCAATTTTTAGCGATTTTTTAAACTTTGATGTGTTTTTAAGGTTAGAATCAAAACCGAGGTTTAGAAAAAAATTCTTTTTTACTTTTTGATAAAAATTTGAAAAGATTTGGTGGTTTTATTGAAAAATAGATATTTCATTCTATATTTTCTTAAATTTCTTTTTCTTGATTCCTAAAAATAAAGTTTAGATGATTTTTTAAACTGTATTTTTCGAATTTAAGGTTAGAATTCAAACCAAGTTTTAGAAAAAAATTCTTTTTTACTTTTTGATAAAAATTGGAAAAAATCTGATGGTTTTATTGAAAAATAGATATTTTAATCTATATTTTCTTAAAAAAATTTTTTTTCATTCCTAAAAATAAAATCTAGATGATTTTTTAAACTTTGATAATTTTTGATAATTTTAGTCTATGACTTCAAAAATATTAAAAAACCAAAAAATTGTTTATAATAAATAATATTTAGAATAAAATCCTCTACAAATTTTATTTAAAATTTTTTTTCTATCTCACTCGGTTTTTGAACTATTTGCAATTAAAAGTGAAAAATTGACATTTGAGGTTATAATCAAATCTTAATCTATAGCTCGTTTAATATTAAAAATTCAAAAAATTTGTTAGAACAAAAAATATTTAAAATAAAATAATCTACAAATCTTATCCAAGAAATTTTTTTCTATCTCACTCGGTTTTTGATCAATTTGAAATTAAAGTTGAAAAATTGATATTTGAGGTTATAATCAAATTTTAATCTATAGCTCGTTTAATATTAAAAATTCAAAAAATTGTTTATAAAAAAAAAATATTTAGAATAAAATAATCTACAAGTTTTATCTAAGAAATTTTTTTCTATCTAACTCGGCTTTTGAACAATTTGAAATTAAAGTTGAAAAATTGACATTTGAGGTTATAATCAAATTTTTGTCCATAACTTAAAAAATATTAAAAATTCAAAAAATTGTTTGTAACAAATAATATTTAAAATAAAATAAGCTACAATTTTTATTTAATTTTTTTTTCTATCTCACTCGGTTTTTGAATTATTTTTTAGGTTAGGTGAAAATGTAGAGGCTTAGAAAAAAATTTCTTTCTTAAAATTTTGATAACAACTTACAAATTTTTTTATGCTACATCAAAGAAAATATTCTATTTGATAATTTTCCGAAAAATTTTCTTTTTATTCCTAGAAATAATGTCTGAGCGATTTTTTAAAGTTAATTTTTAAAACTTTGAATTTTGGCGAAAGTGTAGATGTTTAGAAAAAAATTTTTTTCTCAAAATTTTTAAAACCTAACAAAATTTTTCATATCTCACATTAAAATACATATTTTAATTAATGTATTCCTAAAAGATTTTTTCTCAATTTTTAAAAATCAATTTTTGACGATTTTCTAAACTTTGATGTTTTTTAAGGTTATGTAAAAATGTAGACTTTTAGAAAAAAATTTTTTTCTGGAAATTTTTACAATTTTATTTTAAACTTTTTATGTTATATTAAAATAGACATTTTAAACTATTATTTTTCTAAACAATTTTTTCCCAATTCTTAAAAACCAATTTTTAGCGATTTTTTAAACTTTGATGTGTTTTTAAGGTTAGAATCAAAACCGAGGTTTTAAAAAAAATTCTTTTTTATTTTTTGATAAAAATTGGAAGAAATTTGATGGTTTTATTGAAAAATAGATATTTCACTCTATATTTTCTTAAAAAATCTTTTCTTGATTCCTAAAAATAAAGTCTAGATGATTTTTTAAACTTAAATTTTTTGAATTTAAGGTTAGAATCAAAACCGAGGTTTAGAAAAAAATTCTTTCTTACTTTTTGATAAAAATTGGAAGAAATTTGATGGTTTTATTGAAAAATAGACATTTCAATCTATATTTTCTTAAAAAATCTTTTCTTGATTCCTAAAAATAAAGTCTAGATGATTTTCTAAACTTTGATAATTTTTGATAATTTTAGTCTATGGTTTCAAAAATATTAAAAATTAAGTAAAGTAAAAATTCAAAAAAATTGTTATAACAAATAATATTTAGAATAAAATAATCTACAAATTTTATCTAAAAATTTTTCTTCTATTTCACTTGGTTTTTGAATTATTTTTTAGATTAGGTAAAAATGTGGAGGTTTAGAAAAAAATTTTTTTCTTAAAATTTTGCTAACAACTTACAAATTTTTTTATGTCACATCAAAGAAAATATTCTATTTGATAATTTTCCGAAAAATTTTCTTTTTATTCCTAGAAATAAAGTCTGAGCGATTTTTTAAAGTTAATTTTTAAAACTTTGAATTTTGGCGAAAGTGTAGATGTTTAGAAAAAAATTTTTTTCTCAAAATTTTTAAAACCTTACAAAATTTTTCATATCTCACATTAAAATAGACATTTTAATTAATATATTCCTAAAAGATTTTTTTCTCAATTTTTAAAAATCAATTTTTGACGATTTTTTAAACTTTGATGTTTTTTTAAGGTTATGTAAAAATGTAGACTTTTAGAAAAAAATTTTTTTCTGGAAATTTTTACAATTTAATTTTAAACTTTTTATGTGATATTAAAATAGACATTTTAAACTATTATTTGTCTAAAAAATTTTTTCCCTATTCTTAAAAATCAATTTTTAGCGATTTCTTAAACTTTGATGTTTTTTTTAAGGTGAAGTGAAAATGTAGAGTTTTAGAAAAATTATTTTTTTCTCGAAATCTTTTTGAGATAATCTTAAAATTTTTATAGTAATTTAAAATAAACATTTTCAACTATTATTTTTCTAAAAAATTTTTTCCCTATTCTTAAAAATCAATTTTTGACGATTTTTTAAACTTTGATGTATTTTTAAGGCTAGAATCAAAACCGAGATTTAGAAAAAGATTCTTTTTTAATTTTTGATAAAAATTGGAAAAGATTTGATGGTTTTATTGAAAAATAGATATTTCAATCTATATTTTCTTAAAAAATCTTTTCTTGATTCCCAAAAATAAAGTCTAGACGATTTTTTAAACTTAAATTTTTCGAATTTAAGGTTAGAATCAAAACCGAGGTTTAGAAAAAAATTCTTTTTTTACTTTTTGGTAAAAATTGGAAGAAATTTGATGGTTTTATTGAAAAATAGATATTTCAATCTATATTTTCTTAAATTTTTTTTTCTTAATTCCTAAAAATAAAGTCTAGATGATTTTTTAAACTTTGATAATTTTACTCTATGGCTTCAAAAATATTAAAAATTCAAAAAATTGTTTCTAATAAATAATATTTAGAATAAAATAATCTACAAATTCTATCCAAAAATTTTTTTTTATCTCACTCGGTTTTTGAACTATTTGAAATTAAAATTGAAAAATTGACATTTGAGCTTATAATCAAATTTTAATCTATAGCTCGTTTAACATTAAAAATTCAAAAAATTTGTTACAACAAAAAACATTTAGAATAAAATAATCTACAAATTTTATCTAAAAAATTTTTTTCTATCTCACTCGGTTTTTGAACAATTTGAAATTAAAAGTGAAAAATTGACGTTTGAGGTTATAATCAAATTTTAATCTATAGCTCGTTTAATATTAATAATTCAAAAAACTTGTTATAACAAAAAACATTTAGAATAAAATAATCTATAAGTTTTATCTAAAAAATTCTTTTCTATCTCACTCGGTTTTTGAATTATTTTTTAGGTTAGGTGAAAATGTAGATGTTTAGAAAAAAATTTTTTTCTTAAAATTTTGATAACAACTTACAATTTTTTTTATGCTACATCAAAGAAAATATTCTATTTGATAATTTTCCGAAAAATTTTCTTTTTATTCCTAGAAATAAAGTCTGAGCGATTTTTTAAAGTTAATTTTTAAAATGTTGAATTTTGGTGAAAGTGTAGATGTTTAGAAAAAAAATTCTTTTCTCAAAGTTTTTAAAACCTAACAAAATTTTTCATATCTCACATTAAAATAGACATTTTAATTAATATATTTCTAAAAGATTTTTTCTCAATCTTTAAAAATCAATTTTTGACGATTTTTTAAACTTTGATGTTTTTTTAAGGTTAGGTAAAAATGTAGACTTTTAGAAAAAAAAATTTTTCTGGAAATTTTTACAATTTAATTTTAAACTTTTTATGTTATATTAAAATAGACATTTTAAACTATTATTTTTCTAAAAAATTTTTTCCCTATTCTTAAAAATCAATTTTTAGCGATTTTTTAAACTTTGATGTTTTTTTAAGGTGAAGTGAAAATGCAAAGTTTTAGAAAAATTTTCTTTTCTCGAAATCTTTTTGAGATAATCTTAAAATTTTTATAGTAATTTAAAATAAACATTTTAAACTATTATTTTTCTAAAAAAATTTTTCCCTATTCTTAAAAATCAATTTTTGACGATTTTTTTAAACTTTGATGTGTTTTTAAGGTTAGAATCAAAACCGAGGTTTAGAAAAAAATTCTTTTTTACTTTTTGATAAAAAATTGAAAAGATTTGATGGTTTTATTGAAAAATAGATATTTCAATCTATATTTTCTTAAACAATTTTTCCTTGATTCCTAAAAATAAAGTCTAAATGATTTTTTAAACTTTATTTTTCGAATTTAAGGTTAGAATTAAAACCGAGGTTTAGAAAAAAATTCTTTTTTACTTTTTGATAAAAATTGGAAGAAATTTAATGGTTTTATTGAAAAATAGGTATTTCAATCTATATTTTCTTAAAAATTTTTTTCTTGATTCCTAAAAATAAAATCTAGATGATTTTTTAAACTTTGATAATTTTAGTCTATGACTTCAAAAATATTAAAAATTCAAAAAATTGTTTCTAATAAATAATATTTAGAATAAAATCATCTACAAATTTTATCTAAAAAATTTTTTTCTATCTAACTCGGTTTTTGAACAATTTGAAATAAAAATTGAAAAATTGACATTTGAGGTTATAATCAAATTTTAATCTATAGCTCGTTTAATATTAAAAATTCAAAAAACTGTTTAGAACTAAAAATATTTAAAATAAAATAATCTACAAGTTTTATCTAAAAAATTATTTTCTATCTCACTCGGTTTTTGAACAATTTGAAATTAAAGTTGAAAAATTGACATTTGAGGTTATAATCAAATTTTAATCTATAGCTCGTTTAATATTAAAAATTCAAAAAACTTCTTATAACAAAAAATATTTAGAATAAAATCATCTACAAGTTTTATACAAGAAATTTTTTTCTATTTAACTTGGTTTTTGAATTATTTGAAATTAAAGGTGAAAAATTGACATTTGAGGTTATAATCAAATTTTTGTACATAACTTAAAAAATATTAAAAATTCAAAAAATTGTTTTTAAGAAATAATATTTAAAATAAAATAAGCTACAATTTTTATTTAAATTTTTTTTTCTATCTCACTCGGTTTTTGAATTATTTTTTAGGTTAGGTGAAAATGTAGATGTTTAGAAAAAAATTTTTTTCTTAAAATTTTGCTAACAACTTACAAATTTTTTATGCTACATCAAAGAAAATATTCTATTTGATAATTTTCCGAAAATGTTTCTTTTTATTCCCAGAAATAAAGTCTGAGCGATTTTTTAAAGTTAATTTTTAAAATTTTGAATTTTAGCGAAAGCGTAGAAGTTTAGAAAAAAATTTTTTTCTCAAAATTTTTAAAACCTGACAAAATTTTTCATATCTCACATTAAAACAGACATTTTAATTAATATATTTCTAAAAGATTTTTTCTCAATCTTTAAAAATCAATTTTTGACGATTTTTTAAACTTTGATATTTTTTTAAGGTTATGTAAAAATGTAGACTTTTAGAAAAAAATTTTTTTCTGGAAATTTTTACAATTTAATTTTAAACTTTTTATGTTATATTAAAATAGACATTTTAAACTATTATTTTTCTAAAAAAATTTTTCCCTATTCTTAAAAATCAATTTTTAGCGATTTTTTAAACTTTGATGTTTTTTTAAGGTTAGAATCAAAACCGAGGTTTAGAAAAAAATTCTTTTTTACTTTTTGGTAAAAATTTGAAAAAAATTGATGGTTTTATTAAAAAATAGATATTTCAATCTATATTTTCTTAAAAAATCTTTTCTTAGTTCCTAAAAATAAAGTCAAAATATTTTTTTAAACTTTATTTTTAGAATTTAAGGTTAGAATCAAGACCGCGGTTTAGAAAAAAATTCTTTTTTACTTTTTGATAAAAATTTGAAAAAATTTGATGGTTTTATTGAAAAATAGATATTTCAATCTACATGTTCTCAAAAAATCTTTTCTTAATTCTTAAAAATAAAATTTAGATGATTTTTTAAACTTTATTTTTCGAATTTATTAGAATCAAAACTAAGGTTTAGAAAAAAAAATTCTTTTTTACTTAAAAATAAAATCATCGCATATTAAAATTGATTCATTGGTGATTCAAATAATCTATTTAATGATATCACCAGGAACTTATAATCGTTTTATAATCGTTTTTATTAATAATCACCGGATACGTTTGTCGGTTAAAATTTAAATCACATTCTTTTTATAATAAATCATTCATTTAAAAAATGTGTATGTATATTTTTCCTATGATTATTTTTATTTTTAGATAGCTTATATACCACTAAGCCAATTAATACAAATGTGTCGTTTAAGACAGATGAAATTCCAACTAAAACCCTTAAAACTATTAAATTCTATAGCCACAATGGTTAAGGATGAAAGTAAAGCTAAATTATTAAAAAGTATGGACTCTCCAGAATTTAAGAGCATTCTTTACGAATACGTTGTATCAGATTTAAAGAAATGTAATGATGTGATGGTCAGTAAGGAGATTTATGTCTATCAATGCATGATTTTAAGGTAAATTTTGATTAAAATTTTATTGTTTTATAATTTTTGTACAAACTAAAGCTAAATTTCAATGTATTTTTATTATAATTTTATTTTTATTTAATCACACAGTCCTTTAATGGATAAACTCAGTACTTCCGCCAATCCAGAAAATATGAAACAATACCAGTGCGATGAAAACTCGGAAAATCGTCTTAGCGATATTCTGGAATTCCAAGAAGATGTCTTTGATTATAAAGGAAAATGGGTATCGAGTGAAACTAGTTTAAGCTCAACAGGAGAGTACGTAATAAAAATTACTAATAGTAAATAACTAAAAATCATGATTTTTTAGATCGTGCAGATATAGTATTCAAAGTGTTTCTTCTCGAGATAGTATAACAACAATCAGATCTTATCCAAAAGTAGACGAAGATGTTTGTAAATTAACCGAAGAATGTTTAGGTTTTAATTTTATTTTATTATTTATTTATTTATTATTTTTTTTTTCAATTATTTAAAATACTAATTTCATTCCATTATTTTTTTAGCTTATTATTCATTAATGTACGAAATGAATTTTGCTCAATCTAAACTGGAAGAGGCAGCAAATCAATCGAAAATATGTATATCAGCAGACAGGTTGGTATATATTTATACAATGGGTTTATACAGTATTAAAATAAATGTTTGTTTGATATTAATATGAAATTGGGGATTGAGTGATATTTCAAATGAATGGATGATTGTCTGTTTGGTTTCAATTTTAATTTAGTAAAATGGTTTTTGGAAACTTGACTTAACTTTATGAACGCACTGTATAGTTATATATAAATTATTATAAATGAAAATTATTGTAATTCTATAAAAATTTTTAGAATTGTAAAAATGTTAGCGAGTATTTTACGAATCGGTTCGCGGATCGATAAAAAACGTGAAGAATTCCAACCGTTAGTTTTCAACACGAGTTTAAAACAAGGGTTTTTCATGGAATTATTCTGTCGAACGATGTGGTTATTATCGAAAACAAGAAGGGAAATGCAAGCTTATGTAGCTGATGATTTTGATAAGGTAAATTCTTTTAAGTTAAAAAATTAAACCATTAACTGCCGATTTCTTCTTAAACTTTATATTTTTTATTTTCATAAATAAAATCCATAATCCTTTTAATTAAAAAAAGATTTTTTTTTTTTAATTTTCAGAATATTTTAAATACTTAAACTTTGGTAATACACAATTATAACGAATTTATCATAGAAGATATGAAAAAAGATACTTAAATTTAGTTAAAACTAATCTTACTAAATTATTAAGTTTTATTCAGTTTATCTTAGGTTAAAAGCTCTTTTCTCAATATCTCCAAATAAACTCTGTATGACTCTATATTTTATCAATTTTTTAAAATTCAATTTGATAAAAAAAATCTGTAATATTAAAAAAAAAAAATTAAAAATTTTCTAATTTTCATTTATACACCGCTCAAAAAAATTGATTATTTTAACTTTGTTAGGTTAATTTTGATTTAAATTTGATTAAGGCCCGGTCTTATAAAAGGCAGAATAAGTTATTCTGGCAATTATTCCGAGAATAACTTCTATTTCAGCCACTCACATTACTTAAAAAAGGCGTAACTATAGCAATTATTCGAGGATTAATTTATTCTGTGTTTCGTAAGACCGGGCCTAAACACGTTAGAGATTTGTTCGATTTACGTTGTGCATACATATTGGAAAGAATCCAAATGCAGTCCCAATATTTCTTTAGCAAAGAATCATAAGAAACATACTAAAGAAATGGCATAAAATTATTCGAATTGGTGGAGATTTCTATCAAATGTTGATGTTGTGTAAAAATGCACTACTTAACCCATTCGAGACGACGATTTTTTTCGAACACTATCCCCAGAAACGAAATTTTTTCCCCTTATATTGCTGATATTTAATGAAAAAAAAACATATTAACTATGGAAATCACCCAATTCGTAAATGAATTCACATAAATAAGATCAATAAACACCGAGTGTGCAGCTCCCTCCTCCGATTTTTTTTATTGCGAAGAACGGATTGAACACTATGTGTGCAATGTAAGGTAAAATGAAAATACATAATTAAAAAAGTTTGGAAATTTTGCCCTTGTACTTCCCCATTCTTTAAAACGATTACACGAGCGATAGAAATGAGACAAAGTTGTGTTTGTATTCATAGTCTGTTGCATGAAAGAAAAGCTTCAAATTTTTTGATTTTTTAGCACACAGTAAAACCAATGACAAATTTTGGTTTCCTCCACTTCACAGATTTCATTACTTCAAGAAAAATCACATTTGAATGACTAGTTTACTTCGAATAACTGATAATTACACATTACTATTATTGCACACACAGTGTGCAGGCCATTTTATAACTTCGGAAATCAATTGTATACACGGTTTGCAATAAGTCTCGAATGGGTTAATTAAGTGGTCTAATTATTTATTTATTGCAAACGTCGAGCTGCCAACAAAATATTTCCAAATTATTAGTATATATTAAAGTAGTAAGGAAAAGTGAACAAGTAGCGCCATCTTTTCGAGGTTTTTCACTTTTTTCTCCGTTAAAACGAGCTTTTCGTCAGTTTTGGGGGGTACTACCGGGACCTGATTCTATATGGGCATCTTCCATAAGCGAGTATGGGGCTCGTACGACGTTTTTTAACGGAGAAAAATGCAAAAGAAGTGTTAAAATTTTTCGGAACTAACGCCGGCAGTCGACCATTTTCCCGTTCACTACACTCTTAAACGTCAAACTGGCCCTTTTTTTCCGGGCTTTTCCGACCTTGCCGCCTTAGCTGGCGTTCATGTTGATGAAGAAAACGTTAGAATACAGCTTATTTTATAGGTTTCGGGCCATTTTTGAGCCTAAATCGGTTAAATAGCGCCTTTCCGAACGTTTTTTCCCGAAGCCGATTTTGTGCCATTAGGGCGGGTACAATTTCTATTGACCGTTTTTTGAACAACAAATTTTTCATCGAAAACGGCTAAAATCGCATTTTCTTATGTATAAAATTGTTCAAAATCATAAAAATTGAGTAAAACAAACACGTATTTGTATCCGTTTTTTGAAAAAACTGCCTGGAAAAAGTTAAAAAATAACCCTCTTCGAGTACCAGGGTCGACCAAGAATGACAATTCGTTTTGACGTTTGGCAGTTTTCTCCAATATGCTTCGATTCAAAGCGCAAATTGGTCGAAAATCCTTAAAAATTGTATACAACGGTCTCGAAAACGTTTACCCTTTCGGTTTGGAAACATCGAAACAGGTTAGCTACTTTCACAAGTGTTTATTATTAAAAAAAAATTTAATTAGAATCTAACCTTTTAGCCATGAAAAAAAATATGCTGAAAAAGTCCAAAGATTCGAATTTCTATTAACAAATGGAGTCGGTGATGTTTATTTTAAACTACTTTTATACTTGGAGACATTAAAACAGATTATATGTGATATTGCAAGTGTACTTTTGTTATCTTTTGAACATAACCGGAGCTTTTCGAAGAAGAACTCTCTGGAGTTTCTTGGAGAAGAGTCTCTTTTCTGGAGTTTTTGTAATTTTTGACTTGAATTTGAATTTACAAAGTTTTGCGATGTAAAAATCATACAAAATGAAAATTTTATCATTTACATAAATTAATAAGCTTGACTGACGCGAAACCTTAAGACAATCAAGAAGAACTTTTTTTCAAACTTCTATGAAGATAAATATGAAGAATTATCAATGCCAAGAACGGGCAAGAACAATGTATTAATAATCAATTGCAGGAATAGCTAAAAACGATGTTCAGAGGAAGAAGTAATATGCTGTAGCTTTGTTAGATCAAATAGGGCCAAAAAGAAATAATTAACTAATGAACAAGTTAAAAGGGAAATAAAAGCCTATGGAATAAAAAGAAAAAAATACGAAAATTAATTTTAAGTTAAAATTAAAAAAATCTACATTTTCCAAATTTAAGTGAAATAGCATTAATGACAGCAATTTTAACTATTCATAGTATCCGTACTCTCAATTGATCCACTACGCTAGTAATTCCATAAAGTTTTTGTTGTTGTTGTGCTGCACTGGTCACATTGTGATGAGAGTGTACTACTTAATTGAGTAACCCAATTATTTATTTATTGGTATTGCCGCTTCTGCCAGAAACGTTTCCAGAAAATGCTGCGCTAATAATTTAATTAATTATCCCTAATAGCGCGTAGTGACTTCTTCGAAATCGTGAGTTCTTGTACTAAAACTCTAGTAGAAAGGGAAATAAAAGTCAAGTGTAATACCACACAAATTATATTTACAAAATAACAATAAAGGAAGGAATCAATTACGAATATAAAATGTTAAAACCTTAACATTAACAGACTCGAAGTTCTTTTAGAGAGAGAGAGAGAGAGAAATTGACAGTCTTGATTTTTACTCGATAACCTAAGAACACGAAACGTCCCTAACCAGATGATCATCAGAATTGCCAAACAGACTTACTCTAGACTTGTGATTGCACTGATGCAAATAACTCGTTCTCGAATTAGGTTGTTCGTAAAGATTCAACACCTCTCAAAAGGACACACCATACCGAAATAACACACATGTCGCGGTTTATTTCCAAAGTCTTAAAGTCTGAGTACACCGAAGAAAACGAATACTAAGATTCGACGATGAATACTAAGAATTAATCTCGCGTCGAAGTTGAAGCTAAGAGTAACATTGTGTAAAGATTCGATTAAAATTGGCAAGATGAAGAAAATTCTTTCACAAGTAACCTCATGAGAGAACAACACTAATTTTTACAATAACATTTGAACAACCCACCAATCCACCTTACAACAACACTTTGGCAATGGAACCCAACAACAAAATCTTCTCTACCAACTAATCGTAAAAACTCTTACGTAATTTTCAAACTGCGGGACCAAATATTAAACCTTTAAATGAGCCAACACCTAATTCTTCAATGGTTATTTGCTTCCAGAAAACTATAAAAATATGGGTTTATAAACAGATTACCTAATAGAATCTCTAATGTGAAAGGTATTGTAGGAAATTTGGCTGTGTCTAGGGGTTTGATTTTGGGTAATTAGGTTCGCCTGTTTATTAAAACAATATAAACGAATATATTTAACACTTTGCTGACCAGTGAAGAGTTAACTCGTATTTTCATACTCAAACGTGACTGGTGACGAGTCAACTCGTCATTGTACTCATCATTGTCGGTGACATGACAGTTTCTAATGGCGTATTCGTTTGGTTGCACTGGTGCGCACCAGAATTTCACCTTGAGTGCATAGTGAGTGCATACATCACATTAGCTTAGTACAAAAAAGTGACAGTTCAATAGAACACGCTATTATGCGCTAATGCACACCAGTGCGCACCAGTTTTACCAAACGAATACGCCATAAGCAAAATTCCCGATCAACAAAGTGTTAAAAAAAGTAAATAAAATATAAAATTGTTTGTCCTTCGACGTACTCACTATCGTGTCTTTTCACAACTCTCGTCTTTTATTTAACGTCGTTACAATTTTTTCGTCTTTGCCCAACTCTATTCTCTATACGACTCTGGTTTTTCTCAACTTCGTCTTTGTTCCTTTTTGTTGACGTGTTATTTCTTTACACGTCTTTACAATACTCGATTCTCTAGCCAACTCTTATCGTTACTCATCTTTCGTCTTTACCCGTCTAAACTATCCTCTACCCGACTCTCGTCTTTACTCAACTTCGTCTTTACTCCCTTATCTTTGCAATACTCGCTCTCTACCCAACTCTATTTCCATTGCGACCCCTTCTATACCTACTTCCGCGCTTTTACCAATAAACTTAACCTATGTATGAAGAGATCTGAACATACCAGAGTCGTCTTAAGTATTTTATAGATTTGTAATAATTCTATATATTCTAGGCTTTAGTTTAAACGATTAAGTTTGTTTAGATTCATAATTTCCAGATTTGAGGTTCGAATATGCATGATGTTAACAAGAAAAAAGAAATTTTTTTTCTGTGTTGGATCTGGATTTATTGCTTTATTTAAGTCCTACATGTTTCGAAGTTTTAGAACTTCATCTTCAGGGACGTCTACAAGATATAAATTAAAATTACTTACTACTATATAAAAATACAAAAATAAACTCACGTCCAGCGTCTAATACAATGTTAAAATTTATAAACACAACTTTCGTTAACCACGCCATATATATTAAAATGCGCATGTCTGTTAAGTGAAATATGCGTGAAACTAGATTTTAAAAAACATACAGTATACGTGCTTAATATTGGTACAATAGATATTTATATTTTGAGATAGACTTGATTTTATTGAATTTGATCTAGGTGTATGTGTGGCTTATGATTATGAAATTATGTAGGAAAGGTTTTTAGTTTGGAAAAATATTTAGGTGTAGGATAGGATTTTTGGGTTGGGAATAAGGGAATGAGGATTAGATGGGGAAGGAACATATTGTATTGCGGACATAGTACCCCATCTTGTACTAGCCCCTCGTGTACAATATGTGTAAAAAGGAATTAGGTGAATGGATAGGGTAATTCTTTATATATGGGTTTTTCTGTTAGCTGTAATTTATCATTTAAACAGTTAATATGGTGGTTTTTATATATTTAGTTTAAACATTTTCTTAGTTTTCTTTACGCATTTGTTAAGTTCAGGTAGGGACTCAGACCCAAAGTAATAAATTTGGGTATTAAACATGTTAACAATATCACGTTTCTCAAGGGTCCTTGAACTCTTGAGGCGGCCCTGGATATAGCACACTGCAGCTAAAGAGGCACGCGTAAATTGTAGATCATTTATTGTTGTGCCATTGTAGGTTTTTCGATTCGATAAGTTTTATAAAGTAGAAATGAAATTTACATCAAAATTAACAAATAAAACCCTGTCCGGCCTGTTCAAAATTAATTGTTTGATGACATGATTAACATTCAAATTGTCTGAAACCGGCCCTGGATTATACACTGCAGCTAAAGAGGCACGCGTAATTTTATCTCTATCTACCCGAATACTTTCTCACTCTCCCTGTCGCGCATTTTTGTGAAACCTCAGCCGCAAGTTCTCGTGTGTCGGACTGTAACCTATAATAATGCAAAATAATCAATTCCTACTTGATTTTTCCTAAACCATAGTAAATCCCAAATTACTAGAACAATTAAGATAGTTTACCCATTCAAAAATATGTTTTAATTTATCAGAATTTAAATTTGTGGTTAGTAGTAATAACCAATTATCCTGAAAAGGTTAAATTAAAACTGAAAGTTTGAATTAAGGTTCCTAGCCAAGTAATCATGAGAATAAGCAAACAAACTTACACTGAACCTGTAGATGAACTTGATGTAATATTTCCTGATCCCGGATTTGCATTCTCCTGGTGTCTTCTTGAACTGGATTATTCCTGAAAATACATCTAAAAGAACACACAACACCGAAATATCGAATACCTTGCGATTCATTTCTAAAGTCTGAAAGCACATAAGAAAACATATACATACTAAGATTCGACAATAAATACTAAGACTCAATCTCGTGACAAAGTTGAAGCTAAAGGTTTGATATGATAAATCTCCTAGTGCCTTCTTGAACTGGGCTAATTTTAAAAATACACCTCCAAAAAGGACACACAACACCGAAATACCCAACACATTTATTTCTAATGTTCTAAAGTCGATTCGACGATGCATACTTAGATTCAATCTCATGACAAAGGTGAAGCTAAGAGTTTGATATGATGAAGATCAATTGACAGAAAGAAGAAAGCCATCCCGCAAGTAACGTCGGTTCAAAGGAGGTCGTAATTTTGTCTTTCTGCGGTGTTTCTAACGTCTAGACAACCCCTCGTAAAAGGCTAATCTTCAAAGAAAATGCTTCAAGCGAGCATTTTTTTACAATAATTTTTTGTCAAATCCCTCAACGAATCTTTAGTTGACACTTTGGCCACGAAACCAGCAACAGAACCCCCTTCATTAGCTAATCGCGAAAATCCTCATATAAATGCTAAATTGTAGAACTAAACATTTGGCAAACCAACACCTAATTCTTCAACAGTTATTTTATTCCCTAAACTAGAAAAAAAGGGAAATAAAATCGCCAATAAGTAATATGCTTTAAAATACCTCAAATCTAGGCTTTTCTACGGAACATCGTAAACGAAAAACGTGATTTTCGACTTTTCTAGCAAGCATGTTACCTAAGTCGAACCTCTAATGTGAATGTTTTCTTTTTAAAAACCTATAATAATTTCCGAATTACTACAATGCTCATGCAAAGTCAATTTTAAAATATTTTGCTCAACTAAAGCATCTATTCCCGTTAATTTTTGTGTATCATTTTTAGATTGTTGATCATTTCTTATAAGTAAATAGTTTTTTGTTCATTAAATTTATTAATTTTTGAGATAATAGGTTTTCAAATTATCCATACGCATTATATTTTCACAAAGTTGCAAAGCTACAAGATAATGTTTTCTAATTTTTTTGGATAGTGTATAATTAACACTTAATAGGCAGTTAATGGGTTAAGGAACTTAAGTAAGAAATTTAATATTAAATTTTATACACAAAAATTAATAAAAATTATTTTGAACGTTCACCAAACTCATATCACATTAGTTCCTCAATTTCCAGAATTCTTAAACATTACCACCATTTCATTTTAATGTTTATTCGTTTTTAGGTTTTAAATATTTTAGAACAACAAGTACGAAAAACCTTAGAATGGAAACCTTTAACACTAGCTGAACTTTTAAAACACATGAAAACTTTAACCTACAGTACAATTTGCAATATTCTAGAGGTAAATATTTCTTTCATTTTTCACTTTCTCTTTCATTTTTATTAACTTATTTATTTATTTTATTTTATTTTATTATTTTTTTTTTTTTAATTTTTACTCTTTGGGATTTTTTATTTTACAGAAAGAATCAGAAGTCAACTGGAAAAATAATCTAAATAAAAACCCTTGCGTTCAATTACTTAAAAAACATTTCAGTAGTGGCAATGAAGCATTAATCCAAGAACAAAGATTAAGGGTTTTAAAAGCTGGAGAACAATTTCCTAAATTACCCGAAGTAAAGGTAAATTAATAATTATTTTTAAAGTAACGAACGACATAAATAATTTTTGCTCAAACATTTAGAAAAAACAACAACACTTTTACGTGGAACTCTCCCAAAACTGCAAGCAACTTATTTATTACGACTATACTTCTGAGCTTCGTAAAGTTTCCAAGCCTACAACAATTTACAATATTTCTGCAATTAGACATGTTATAATTGGGACTAATTGTCCCTTATATAAAGACAACTTGTAAGTAATACAATTTCTTTTTTTCCTAACTTAACTTTTTAAAAATTATGACCAAATTTAAAAATTTTAACCAAATTTAAAAAATCATACTGAGTTTATTTTTGAAGATAAAGAAATAATTTTTATATCAAATTAAATCTAAAAGACTCTATTTTAAACTAAAAAAGTCGAATTTGTTCTAATTTTTTTCAAAAAATTAAAAAAAATTTTCAAAGTTGGGTAAAAATTTTTTTAGGTTAGAAAATTAACGATTTTTTAAAAAATTCATTAAAAATTCATTTTTAAAGATTTTGATTTGATTTTTTTTCTAAATGAAACTTAAATCATTCTAATCTTAAATAAAAAGACCGTTTTATTCCAAGTGTTGTGAAAAAAATTAAAAAAAATTTCAAAGTTGGAAAAAATTTCTGACACTTTTTAACTTAAGAAAACCAACTTTAAAAATTCATCAAAAATTCATTTTTAAAGATTTTGACTTGGTTTGTTTTCTAAATGAAACTTAAAATATTCTAGTTTTAATTTAAAAAGACCGTTTTATACCAAGTGTTGTGAAAAAAATTAAAAAAAATTTCAAAGTTGGTAAAAATTTTTGACACTTAATCTAACTTTAGAAAATCGATCAACTTTAAAAATTCATTAAAAATTCATTTTTAAAGATTTTGATTTGATTTTTTTTTCTAAATGAAACTTAAATCATTCTAATTTTAATTAAAACAGACCGTTTTATTCTAAATATTACCAAAAAAATTAAAAGAATTTTCAAAGCTGACAAAAATTTTTGAGAAGTTACTTTTTAAGAACTTAAATCAATCAATCTTAAAAAGTCTGAGTTTATTTCTGAAGATAAAGAAATAATTTTTATATCAAATTAAACCTAAAAGATTCTATTTTAAACTAAAAAAGTCAGATTTGTTCTAATTTTTTTCAAAAAATTTAAAAAAATTTTCAAAGTTGGTAAAATTCTTTGATGTCTAACCTAACTTTTTTAAAAAATTGACCAACTTTAAAAAATCACCCAAACTTTATTTTTAGGGATTAAAACTTAATTTATAGTTTAAATTAAAGCTAAAAGATTTTATTTTAAATAAAAAAAGACAGATTTATTCTAAAACTTGTCAAAAAAATTAAAAAAAATTTTAACTTTGGTAACAATTTTTATCAACTTAAAAAAATCGATTAATTTTAAAAATTCGTAATAAATCATTTTTTAAAATTTTTGAACTGACTCTTTTCCAAAATAAAATTTAAAAGATTCTAGTTTTTATTTAAATAGACCGTTTTATTCTGAATATTACCAAAAAATTTTAAAAAATTTTCAAAGTTGATAAAAATTTTTGAGAGGTGACTTTTTAAGAATTTTAATTTTTAAAACTCTGAGTTTATTTTTGAAGATAAAGAAATAATTTTTATATCAAATTGAACTTAAAAGATTCTATTTTAAACTAAAAAAGTCAGATTAGTTCTAAATATTACCCAAAAAATTAAAAAAATTCTTAAAGCTAACTAAAATTTTTAACAGTTAACCTAACTTTTTTTGAAAATTTTGACCAACTTTAAAAAATCATTAAAAATTCATTTTTAAAGATTTTGATTTAATTTTTTTTCTGAATGAAACTTAAAACATTCTAGTTTTAATTAAAAAAGGCCGTTTTCTTCTAATTTTTACCAAAAAATTTAAAAAAAATTTCAGACTTTCATGTTTTTGAACCTAAATTAGTAAATTTTTCACCAAGTTTAAAAAATTGTCTAAAATTTATTTATGAAAATTTTTTAAAATAATTTTAGGAAAATGTAAACTAAAATGTCTAGTTTCTATTTAACTAATCAAATTTTTCCTAATTTTTATTAAAAAATTTAAAAAAATTTTCAAAGCATTCATGTTTTTTATTCTAAATTAGCAAATTTTTAACCAAATTTAAAAAATCCCCTAAAATTTATTTATGAAAATTTTTAAAAATAATTTTGGGAAAATGTAATTTAAAATGTCTAGTTTCTATTTAACTAATCAAATTTTTCCTAATTTTTATTAAAAAATTTAAAAAAATTTTCAAAGACATTCATGTTTTTTATCCTAAATTAGCAAATTTTTAACCAAATTTAAAAAATCCCCTAAAATTTATTTATGAAAATTTTTAAAAATAATTTTGGGAAAATGTAAATTAAAATGTCTAGTTTCTATTTAACTAATCAAATTTTTCCTAATTTTTATTAAAAAATTTAAAAAAATTTTCAAAGACATTCATGTTTTTGCCTAACCTAACAAACTTTTAACCAAGTTTAAAAAATCGCCTAAATTTTATTATTGAAAATTTTTAAAAATAATTTTAGGAGAATGTAAACTAAAATGTCTAGTTTCTATTTAACTAATCAAATTTTTCCTAATTTTTATTAAAAAATTTAAAAAAATTTTCAAAGACATTCATGTTTTTTATCCTAAATTAGCAAATTTTTAACCAAATTTAAAAAATCCCCTAAAATTTATTTATGAAATTTTTTAAAAATAATTTTGGGAAAATGTAAATTAAAATGTCTAGTTTCTATTTAACTAATCAAATTTTTCTTAAATTTTATTAAAAAATTAAAAAAAATTTTTAAAGACATTCATGTCTTTTAACTTAACATAACAAATTTTTAACCAAGTTTAAAAAATCGTCTAAAATTTATTTATGAGAATTTTTAAAAATAATTTTGGGAAAATGTAAACTAAAATGTCTAGTTTCTGTTTAATTAATCAAATTTTTCCTAATTTTTATTAAAAAATTTAAAAAAATTTTCAAAGACATTCATGTTTTTTATCCTAAATTAGCAAATTTTTAACCAAATTTAAAAAATCCCCAAAAATTTATTTATGAAAATTTTTAAAAATAATTTTGGGAAAATGTAATTTAAAATGTCTAGTTTCTATTTAACTAATCAAATCTTTTCTAATTTATATCAAAAAATTAAAAAAAAAATTCAAAGTTGGTAAAAAAATTTTGACACTTCTAACCTAACTTAAAAAAAACGACCAATTTTAAAAATTCATCAAAAATTTATTTTTAAAGATTTTGATTTGCTTTTTTTTCTAAATGAAACTTAAAACATTCTAGTTTTAATTAAAATAGACCGTTTTATTCCAAGCGTAGTCAAAAAAATTAAAAAAATTTTCAAAGTTGGTAAAGATTTTTGACACTTTTTAACTTAAAAAAATCCAACTTTAAAAATTCATCAAAAATTCATTTTTAAAGATTTTTATTTGATTTTTTTTCTAAATGAAACTTAAAACATTCTAGTTTTAATTAAAATAGGCCGTTTTATTCCAAGTGTTGTCAAAAAAATTGAAAAAATTTTCAAAATTGGTTAATATTTTTGACACTTTTTAACTTAAGAGAAAACTTTAAAAATTCATCAAAAATTCATTTTTAAAGATTTTGATTTGATTTTTTTTTCTAAATGAAACTTAAAACATTCTAGTTATAATTAAAGAAGATCGTTTTATTCTAAGTATTGTCAAAAAAATTTAAAAAAATTTCAAAGTTGGTAAATATTTTTGACACTTTTTAACTTAAGAGAAAACTTTAAAAATTCATGAAAAAATCATTTTTAAAGATTTTGATTTGATTTTTTTCTTTCTAAATGAAACTTAAAGTATTCTAATTTTAATTAATTTATTTTTTTAACATAATAAAAATTTTGACAGTTTATAAAATCATTCTCACTTTATTTATAGGAATTAAGAAATGATTTATGCGTCAAATCAAAGATAAAACAGTTTATTTTGTGAATTTGTATGAAAATCAATGATATTTTAAAGAAATTTTCTAAAATATCAAAAAATCGAAGACCATGTTTTTTGACATAACCACAATAAAAATTGTCAGAATTAAAAAAATTACTATGACTTCATTTATAGAAATTAAGAAACGATTTATACATCAAATCAAAGTTAAATTAGTTTATTTTGTGAATTTGTATGGAAATCGATGATATTTTAAAGAAATTTTGAAGAATATTAAAAAAATCAAAGACCATGTATTTTGACATAAGTTTACTTTAAAAATTCACAAGAAATTCATTTTCAAAGATTTTGATTTGATTTTTTTTCTAGATGAAACTTAAAACAATCTAGTTTTGATTTCAAAAGTCCGTTTAATTCTAAATGTTTTCAAAAAAATTAAAAAAATTTTCAAAGTTGGTAAATATTTTTGACACTTTTTAACTTAAGAGAAAACTTTAAAAATTCATCAAAAATTCATTTTTAAAGATTTTGGTTTGATTTGTTTTCTAAATGAAACTTAAAACATCATAATTTTAATTAAAAAAGACCGTTTTATTCCAAGTGTTGCCAAAAAAATTAAAAAAATTTTCAAAGTTGGTAAATATTTTTGACACTTTTTAACTTAATAGAAAACTTTAAAAATTCATCAAAAATTCACTTTTAAAGATTTTTATTTGATTTCTTTTCTAAATGAAACTTAAAATATTCTAGTTTTAATTAAAAAAGACCGTTTTATTCCAAGTGTTGACAACAAAATTTAAAAAATTTTCAAAATTGGTAAATATTTTTGACACTTTTTAACTTAAGAGAAAACTTTAAAAATTCATCAAAAATTCATTTTTAGAGATTTTGATTTGATTTCTTTTCTAAATGAAACTTAAAACATCATAATTTTAATTAAAAAAGACCGTTTCATTCCAAGTATTGTCGAAAAAATTAAAAAAATTTTCAAAGTTGGTAAAAAATTTTTTTAGGTTAAAAATTTTTTATTATTAAAAAAATCAATTATTTTTAAAAAATTCATAAAAAATTCAGTTTTAAAGATTTCGATTTGATTTTTTTTCTAAATGAAACTTAAATCATTCTAATTTCAATTAAAAAAGACCGTTTTATTCCAAGTATTGTCGAAAAAATTAAAAAAATTTTCAAAGTTGGTAAAAAATTTTTTTAGGTTAAAAATTTTTATTATTAAAAAAATCAATTATATTTAAAAAATTCATAAAAAATTCAGTTTTAAAGATTTCGATTTGATTTTTTTTCTAAATGAAACTTAAATCATTCTAATTTTAATTAAAAAAGACCGTTTTATTCCAAGTGTTGTCGAAAAAATTTAAAAAATTTTCAAAGTTGGTAAAAAATTTTTTTAGGTTAAAAATTTTTTATTATTAAAAAAATCAATTATTTTTAAAAAATTCATAAAAAATTCAGTTTTAAAGATTTCGATTTGATTCTTTTTTCTAAATGAAACTTAAAACATTCTAGTTTTAATTAAAAAAGGCCGTTTTATTCTAAATGTTATCAAAAAAATTAAAAAAATTTTTAAAGGTGATTGAAATTTTTTTTTTTACCCTAACTTTTAAAAATTTTCAGAGTAAAAAACTCAAAATGTTTATTTGCCTTACAACTAGAAGGGGATAAACACATTCATTTCTTGGCAAAAGACGAAAAAACAGCTCATTATTGGATGGATGGTTTTCATATTTTATTAGGTAATATAATAAATCAAAGAAAAAAAAATTAAAAGATTAAAAAATTAATTAATTAAAAATTAAACATTAAACATTTTAGGAAAAGCTGAATTTTCTAACAGTTATAAAAAAGATCTCGAACAACTTACCGAAATGGATATAGCATTGCAATTATTGGAGCTTCAAAACGTTGAGATTCCCGATCAACCACCACCTTTACCATTGGTTCCACCGAGGCCTCCGATACCTCCAAGACCAAACACTCCGTATAATACATCCAATGGAAACTAAACCGAATTGTACTTAAAATTAAAAAACCTGCAATTCAATTCACAATTTCTATTAAAATTAGGTTTAATTTTAATTATATTTAAAATGAATAACCAATTCGTATTATTTTTTTTTTATTAATTTTACTTTCTTTATTTATTTACACAAATAAAAGCATTTTAATAAATATTTACACAATTAAATATGACAGTTTCTAACGTGTATGTTAAATGCTCCTTGTTGTATAAAACCTTTCCCACAAACGTTACAATGGAACCGCTTCTGACCCGTGTGAGTCATAATATGTGTTTTTAAGGTCTTGGATTCCGTAAAACTTTTACCACAAATGTTACATTGGAATTTTCTTAAACCTGTATGAGTTTTCATATGAACCTACAATAAAAAAAAATATTTAAGTTAAAGTTATAGTTATAAAATTAATAAAATTAAGACACTTTAACACAGCAATTATCATGTTCAATATACATTTTTAAAGCGTCTGTTAGACTTTCTTTGAAGATGGTAAATAGCCGAAACTAATAAAGTTCTTTAATGAATAAACTATTAAATAACATTTACAAAAACAAATTAGGGAACCAAAATTGCAATTGTTGTAAAATCAATTACATATTAGGGAGCAAGTTGGGAAACGTTTCGTTGCTAACTCGAACAGATATACGGATGCAGCAAATTGATGTTACTTCTCGCTTTACTCGCGCAGTTAGAGAACATTCGAATTTGCAGTTTCCGAACCGCTGAATCGAAAGCGAAGGAACAATACCGTGACCAACGCCGTTTCATATCCTAAATTCGACTTCTTTTTGTGAAACTACATCAAAGATATAATGTATAAAATGGAAAATGTGATAAATTAAACAACAACTGAACATATAGTTTATTAAAAAGAAATTTTAATTAGAGGAAAACTTTCATATTGCTTTTTTAAACACTCACGTTGCTTTTTTGAGTAATTTGCTTTGAAATAAACATGATTTTATTTGTATAAAAATACTTTATATTATAATATATTAAAGTAGTAAGGAAAAGTAAACAAGTAGCGCCATCTTTTCGAGGTTTTTCACTTTTTTCTCCGTTAAAACGAGCTTTTCGTCAGTTTTGAGGGGTACTACCGGGATCTGATTCTATATGGGCATCTTCCATAAGCGAGTATGGGGCCCGTACGACGTTTTTTAACGGAGAAAAATGCAAAAGAAGTGTTAACATTTTTCGGAACTAACGCCGGCAGTCGACCATTTTCCCGTTCGCTACGCTCTTAAACGTCAAACTGGCCGTTTTTTCCCCGGATTTTCCGACCTTGCCGCCTTAGCTGGCGTTCATGTTGATGAAGAAAACGTTAGAATACAGATTATTTTATAGATTTCGGGCCATTTTTGAGCCTAAATCGGTTAAATAGCGCCTTTCCGAACGTTTTTTTCCGAGGCCGATTTTGTGCCATTAGGGCGGGTACAATTTCTATTGACCGTTTTTCAAACAATAAATTTTTCATCGAAAACGGCTAAAATCGCATTTTCTTATGTATAAAATTGTTCAAAATCATAAAAATTGAGAAAAACAAACACGTATTTGTATCCGTTTTTCGAAAAAACTGCCTGGAAAAAGTTAAAAAATAACCCTCTTCGAGTACCAGGGTCGACCAAGAATGACAATTCGTTTTGACGTTTGGCAGTTTTCTTCAATATGGGTATTCAGCGGTCTCGAAAACGTTTACCCTTTCGGTTTGGAAACATCGAAACAGGTTAGCTACTTTCACAAGTGTTTATTATTTAAGAAAAATTTAAAGTAGAATCTAACCTTTTAGCCATGAAAAAAATATGCTGAAAACGTCCAAAGATTCGATTTTCTATCAACAAATGAAGTCGGTGATGTTTATTTTAAACTACTTTTATACTTGGAGACATTAAAACAGATTATATGTGATATTGCAAGTGTACTTTTGTTATCTTTTGAACATAACGGGAGCTTTTCGGAGAAGAACTCTCTGGAGTTTCTTGGAAAAGAGTCTCTTTTCTGGAGTTTTTGTAATTTTTGACTTGAATTTGAATTTACAAAGTATTGCGATGTAAAAATCATACAAAATGAAAATTTTATCATTTACATAAATTAATAAGCTTGACTGAGGCGAAACCTTAAGGCAATCTAGAAGAACTTCTTTTCAAACTTCAATGAAGATAAATATGAAGAATTATCAATGCCAAGAACGGGCAAGAGAAATAAAAAGAAAATATGAAAATTAATTTTAAGTTAAAATAAAAAAAAATCTACATTTTCCAAATTTAAGTGAAATAGCATTAATGACAGCAATTTTAACTATTCATAGTATCCGTACTCTCAATTGATGCACTACGCTAGTAACTTTCTTATAAATGTACATCATTATTTGTTAGGAAATAACCTAATTCAGCTCTCTTAACTTTGATATTTGCAAAATTTTAGTTATACTATGTGAACGGAAGATCACAAGTACCTTAACCAAAAATGTGATGATTTAATTCAACTTACCTACATGCAAAGTCACTTATAATTAGTTTAGCCGCTAGAGAACTTTAAAAATAATATATTTTCCTTAAATAGCTAGAAAAATTGAACTAATTGTAAAACTAAAACTAACATTACCATTTCTTTAGAACGGTATTTCACTTCAAACTTGTTTCTGAAGAAGGTTGCAACACGTATACAACCCTTATTTCAAAAAATACACTGCTAAACTTTAAAGCTTCTAGTTCTAGGTCTAGTGTTAGAGTTAATGCTAATGTTAGGTCTAATCTTAGTTCAGTTAACACCGGCCGTGAAAATCTTTAAATTTTTTCACCGTACATTTGAACATACAAACAAATTACAGCTTCTCGTGGAATTTCTAAAGTGAAATTCTAATTTTGAAACTTAGAGTCTTCAAAAACTTTACCACGATAAGTTATCGATTTAATTTGTGTATGATCCTCTAAACACCCTGCGAGATCCCTACAATTTTTTCTCTGATTAGCTATTTTAATTTAGAAACTATTTTCTCTCTTAGAAAATTTCAGTTGAGGAAACGATTTACCCACAGAAAATTTTTTTTCTAACATACATCATACGAAATGCAAGTTTTTGAATGCACGAATCTTATTTTTGGAATTAATTAGATAGCAATATTTAATTCCAATTTACTAATTTGATAATTCGAATCACCTTCAGTCTCTTACTTCGGATTGTTCACATTCTCCTGTATGTTTTACTCAAGTCTATGTTTATGAAGAGAGATTGATGTTCTTGTAAAATAGTCAGCAATATTACAAAACCTAACACCTTATGATTTTGTTTATGGACTATCATACAAACAAAAATGCAGCAAAAAAATAAATAACAAATCATTCTTAGTAGTGATGATGGTCACAAAACTAGGTGAAATTTTAACATTGTAACTGATGAAAGAGCTATATACCATTAAAAAAAAATTACTCCTCTGAATTTCGGTTCGATTCGTTTTCGGTTACAATCAAAAACGAATGGAACCCTCACACATATCCATGGTTCTTTTACTGTTTATATTAGGTTTTTGCGTTTTCTACTAACACACGTTCAATCACATAATGAATAGTAATCATCAATGAAAAAAAGTCTTTACTATGTTGTTTATCTATAGTAGAATAAAAGAACGAAGAGGGAACACTAGAATTCATTCTTCACCGCAGGAATTTGAACCATTCCACTTCGTTTTCCAGAAGCTAAGAAAACTCGAAGATACATTTTTTAATTACTTCCGGAAGACAACGAAATCATTTGATGATATCTGTCCATGCTTTCCGCATTTTAAACTTGTCCTTATATTTTTCACATACTTTGTTCCACTGTTAGGTACTGCAGAAATTATTCGATCCACATTAATATCCTTTGGTAATTGCATAATTTTGAAAAAAATCAACTCGTTATCAAGTTAAAATCGTACGTATGTGTACGCTCTCATTGCTTTCTGCTGCTTGCACATGAGTTCATACTTTGTATCAGGTGTTCATTTAAATTCGTGCTCAAGTGACCTATGGATTTTTCTCGCGTATGTGAAGTATGTCTGAAATGAAACACAGTTGACGCACTTAAATGTTGTATGTGACATTGTGTGACAAGACAGTCAAAAAGGCAGAATTATAAAATCAAAATCCTTAATATTAAACTAAGAAACGGCAAAATATCTCATAACATGTGTTTAAAATGCTGCCCAAACTTCCTGATAGCACATTTTGACCCTTCGCGTAAAATTTTGCATCACATTTTCTAAAACTGCAGGGTTATTGCTAAGTTTCAAACATTTATCTAAAATTCTTTGTTGCAATTCACTTATAGTTTCAACACAGGTTTGGTAAATGAAATTTTTAAGATAAGGTCACAAAAAGAAATCACAAGAACGAGTTGGTCAAGGTATTGCGGTATTAAGGCTGATTATACGGTTGTCAAAAAATTCTGCAATAAAATTTTGCGTCTCCCACGTTGTGTGGAGTCTAGCACCATCTTATTGAAAATACTAATACTGGAGTTTATCATCATGCAATTGATTAATGAACGGTTCTAGAATTTCCAAACGATATCTTTGAGCTTTTAATGTATCTGAAAAAAGTGATACCGTAACGTAAACTAAGGTTCGGTTTTTTATTTTAGATATCTCGCCTTGAAAGAAAATGGGACCAATAATTAGTCTATGAGTAAAACTTGCCGAAACGCCAACCTTTTCCGAGTGTAGTGGCACTTCCAAATTTTCGTGTGGATTTTCAGTGCTTCAAATTCTCGTGTTTTTTGTATTCAAGTGTCTCGATTTATAAAACCAAGCCTCATCAGAAAATATATTTTTTTTGTAAAATTGTCCATTACGATTTATGTTGATAAAGCAATTGCAAAAATTTATTTTACGTTGATAATCAACCGCAATAATTCTTGAACGATTGTAATTCTATAAGGATACAGTTGCAAATCTTAACATATCGTTTTATGAGTAGAGCCAACAGAAAGATCGACTTGGTGATTTAATCGCCTGATAGAAGTTTTTGGATTATCATTTAGAATTTCTTGCGCTTGTGCAATAACTTCTACGGTGCGTTTTCTGGGCGCACTACTTCCTGGTTTTCTTGAAAGATTCCCAGTTTCTTTAAATAAAGTTACAGCTCTGTTTAAGGTTTCCTTAAACTGAGCATATTCTACCGGTGCGTTAGGAAATTCATCATTAAATTTGTTAATACAATTTTGAAGTAAATATTTTCAGATTCGACATCGACTTTCCAACCAGTTTGAAAATATGATTTCACAATAAATATTTTTTGTTGCAAATGAAACATCTTATTAAATATTGTATGATTTGAACAAATTTGACATCTGTCTAATTTGAAGTTTTTGTGATTAGAGTGCACTAATAATGCAACATACATTTTTCTCTCTACCTTCATCTAACAAAATTTCAAAGCGCACTTGAGCATGAATTTAAATGAACACCCGATACAAACCTGATGTGAAACAAACCTGTATTCATATGAAATTTGAATCTGTCGCTAATTTCCCGAATTGCTTGGGTGCCGTCGATGGGAAACATATAAGGATCGTCCACCCTCCCAACTCTATGCATATAAATTACAAGGGATATTCGTCTATTATAGTTGTGATGGCAGTAGCTGATGCGGAATACCGAATTGTTTACGCTAATATTAGAGCATATGGAAAAGATTGTGATTTTAACATTTTTCAAAACTGTCAACTGTGGAAATCTATCATTAACAGCGTCACAGATCTACCTGAGGACAACGCCTTCCAGGCATACAGAACCCCCAAAATACGTTACTATTTTATAGGAGATTACGCTTTTAATTTATATAAACATCTCCTCAAACCGTACGAAGGACACAGTTTGATAGTAAAGAAAAAAGTTTACAATTATCCTGTGTGTAGAGCTCGCAGGTACTTGGAACTTTTGCAATACTTAGCAACAAATAGAGAATCTTTCATCGTGCAATTAAGTTGGATCCTAACTGCGCTACTGATATGGTAAAAGTTTGTGTACAAAATTTCTTTCGAGATTAACACATTGCGTACGGGTCAGGACAATTTTTCGTTTTTAACAAACGAGAATTCTCGTTACCCGTACGAAATGTGTTAAGATGGCTTTGAAATGGAAAACACGTTGTCCATATCGGGTTTTGAAGATGTCCCCTCGAGTGAAATGAAAAATCAGGCAACTATGTTTGCCAAAAATATAAGAAATGTGTTGAAAAATTACTTCATAATTGAACAGGGTTCAGTGAGTTGGCAATTTTCTAAAATATGATTTGATTTAATACAGTGCGAACAAAACATCACACACATAAAAATATTATACACTTAACTCTATGGAATGTAACATGTTCGATATTTTGATCACACTGAACTTATCATAAAAAAAATTGTATTTATCAATTTTATGTGTGAATTTTAAATAAATGCCATTGGTTTTTTTGTTTCGAATTATTTTCTTTAAAGTCGCGGTAAATTTACCAATTGTCCTAATGTGCCTTCATATTCTATAGCAACGGTGGGCAACCTCCGGCCCGCGGGCCAAGTCCGGCCCTCGTAATGGTCAAATCCGGCCTGCGAGACCTTCTAAAAGAATAATAAATAATTTTTATTTTAAATCAAAAATGTGCAATAGAAAAAAATAATCGAAGAAAGGTTTTTACCACTATTACGTTAGAGAAGAAAAATATATTTTTACGGCACTAGACCTTTTTTTTTAGTCTTACAAGAAGACAAAAATTTCTCAGTTTTCTATTCCGGCCCGCGTACGAAGAGTAAACCATAATGTGACCCCCACTATACAAAAAGTTGCCCACCCCTGTTCTATAGTAGTATCTAAAAGTTGTGCACTTTCAAAATACATAATTCTATGACATAGAAACTTTGTACTACATGTACTCTATAGCAAGGGTGGTCAAATAGCGGCTTGCGAGCCACATGCGGCTCTTTTTGAGTTTTATTACGGCTCAATTGAAAAATTTCATACATACTTTCTACTAGGTTTTTAATTTTTAAGAAAATTTGTTTCCTATAATGACAGGGAATCAGGAGGTCTTATTTACTGGATCTCCTTTTTTTTTGAGGGCCATTTTTTTTCCGATGAGGCTTAAAAAAGTTTTCGATCTTTCAATACGGCTCTCAGTATTGCCAACTGTGACCACCCCTGCTCTATAGCACCGGTGGCCAAAGGGTGGTTCTTTTTGAGTTTTATTGCGTCTCAATTAAAAAGATTTTATAAATACTTTCTACTAGATTTTGAGCATGTAAAATGTCTTTAAATAGTTTTGAATTTTTAATAAAATTTGTTCCGTATAATGAGAGGGAAGCAGGATGCACAATTTATTAAAGGCCCATTTACTACGTTTTTTTGAAGAGGAGATTTTTTTTCCGATTTGGTTCTTAAAAATTTTCGATTTTTCAATACGACTCTAAAGTATCACCAGACGTGGCCACCCCTGCTCTGTAACATGTACTTATTTATTTTGATGTATGCGATTTTTTAGTCGCCCTGTACAAAAACGAATTTTTCAATACTTACTCCATTCTTTTAATGGCGTTAAATTTATCAAAGCCATGCACAATTTCATTACAAACTTCTTTCCACACTTCCTGCGTCTTTAATTTGTCCTTATATTTTTTCGCAGGTTTTATCCCACAACACAGGTTTAGACTGCATTACACTAATCAGAGTATCTGCATCAAACATCGGCTAAAGAACATTTTAGCACAAAAATACAACTTTCGTAAAGAGAATAGAGAATTAAAATCCAAAGAATCTCGCTATTAGGTCGAAACCGTGAGATTATGAACGCACTGATTTCTTTCTGTTCGAACTCGAATTCATACCTAATGCAAACATGATGAAACCTGTTTGTGTCGAGGGGGTATTTGATGTTGTACGGTTCCTATCAGTAACCAAATATGAACCGAAACATCGTTTCACACTTGTAGTGACCGAAAACATATCGAACCGAATATATTTGAAAGAGGCCTTAATATTAACTAAATTTAACGAATTGGATTTAGAAAACATTTCTTATGGTTAAAACTATTTACCCAACTGAAATATTTTCTAAATACCTACAACCCCAAATCGATAAGTTAAGTTATAATAAGTATGCACCTCTTGTATAATAAGTATGAATCACCCTGTATATAAATGTCTCAGAACTCAGTTGCCAAACGCTAATCACGCATTCTAGAGCTGATATCATGCCGATTCAACGAAAAAGTCCTTAGCCAAAATTACTTCCTAAGAGAACTACCGTCTTTTTCCGAAAATAAGCCCTATCGTGTTTTTTGGAACTTTTTATAATATAAGACATCCTCCGAAAATAAGCCCTAGTTAAAATAAAGTGACAAAAAAAAATCGTTAAAAAATGCTGTTGATAAGTAATACATAATATGTTTAGCTTTTCTAATACTCGTATTTGAGAGAAATATTTGAAATAAAATATTTCGAGAAATTAATTATTTACCTCTACAGTTCGTTTCAAATTAATTCATGAAATTTATCTTAAAAATACAATATAAGGTAGTAGTCTACATTTAGCGACAGTGCAGGTATACAACGTTCATCCATTTCAGTCTTGTAAGTCTGATTATTTCTTCATACGTAATTTTATTCAAAAATAAAGTGAATAATTTTGAACCCCAGTTAAAATGAGTACAAAACGAAAGAGCTATTCCGTCAAGTACAAAAAGGAAATCGTGGAAGACTCCAGGGGTGTAAATCTTGTAGCATTGTATAAAGAAAAGATGCTGGATCTTCGTATGGTTCGTAAATGGCGTGCAGACTACGATTACCTGTGTCAACTGGTGGACCAAGGAAATAAGAAAAAACGCAGGGTTGGATCAGGTCGGCAGCCGTGATTTTCTGAGTTGGAAGATTGCATATGGGAATAGATTGCAGGCAGGAGAGCAATGGCTTTGGTTGTGCGCAGAGTTGATATTGAAAAATTTGCCTTTGAAACAGCAATTGAATTTGATATATTCACAGAACACTTTAAAGCATCATCACACTGGTTGAAGACAATGATGTTGTTAAGCGTGCACTTGCGTTTAAACTTTTTGTTGATGACATCGATTTTTCGAAATACCAACCTTCAACATGATTACTATGGATGAGACCGCGGTATTTCTAGGCCAAGGAGCTCAAATGACAGTTCACCACAAGGCTTCTTCGTTAATTTACGTTCCTTCTACCGGTTACGATAGTGCACGTGTTACCTGTATTTTGGCGATTCGTCTAGATCACGGATTCCCAAAGTGGTCGATATCGAGTAGCACTCGATAGCTCTGTAGCAGCTGTTTTAAGTTAGCGGATCATTATGAAGAAGGGGGTTGATCTTAAAAGTAGGTATTTTGGCCATGGGGGTTTGAGGTAACAGTTCATTTTGGAAAAGGGGTCACTTGTGCAAAATAGTTTGGGGATCCCTGGTCTAGATGGCAAGAAAGTATCGCTATTTTTAATTACTTAAGGTAAAAAGGACCAGATTCACGTGTTTCAAGAATTTATGTCATTGAAAGTGAAAAAGTCTGAGGCACCCAAGCAGTTACAAGAAAGTGGGTTGATTTTATTTTTCACTACTGTTGAGGGGTCAGAATAAAGGTTTACTAGTTTGGGATTAAGGCAGTACTCACCGCTCTAAAGACATGAAAAACTTTGTTGCTGGGAGGAAGATTGATCAAATAATAATTCCGGCAGGTACGACTGGTTATCTCCAGACACTTGACATTGCAATAAACTAGCCATTCAAGGGCCATTTGCGGATGGAAATCAATGAATCGAATACATTGAAAACAGAATGGTGAGAAATCATCGAGGTAATGTTGTAAAACCAGACTTACAAGAAGTTGTGAATTGGATTAAAAATTCATGGAACAAAATAACTGATAGTGATGTTTTACTATACAAACTGGCTACTTAGACAAGAAGTATTCATTTACCGATAGCTTTATCGCAAGATAAAAAAAAGATTTGGACCAATGATTCAACAGAAAATAGATTTGGAAGAAAATCAGAATATAATTCAGAATTTTATTTATGGCGATGTTCCAGAAGAAGATGACATGACTGTAATTGAATAAATTTTAATTTCTGTATTCTGTGTAAAATAAATATTAAATAAAAATATATAAATATACTTTTATTTTTACCTTCCCCCAAAAATAAGCCTCTAGCGCGTATTTTGAACCAAAAAAAAAGTAAGACAGTGTCTTATTTTCGGAAAAAGATGGTAGGGCTTCTTGAAGATGACAGCTATCACAATAAAACTTGGAGCATTTGTAAACTTGGAAATGCTTCATCTTCAAAATTGTTTACTGGCAAAACAATTTTTTATTGCCATTGTAAAGGTGTTAAGTACAACCAGGGTACGATATTTAAGTTGCCAACTTTTTAACATTGTTCAATTCCTCGATTTTAATATCAAAATTTAAAACTTTGAAATTTTTTACGAAAATATATTTGTACATAAGTTGAGTTAAATCCTAATATATTTAATCGAGGTATTTGTGATATTCCACTACACACATCTATATGTATACAAAGTAATTACCTTATAAACCAAATACTATTTACGTTATCAAAAAGAAATCTTAACAAAATGTAATATCATAACATTGTTTCTTTACTCACCCTTAAATGACTTGCAGCAATGTACTTTTTAGGACAAAAAGAACAAACATACGGTCGATCATCTGTATGATACCTCACATGAGTATCTCTTGTATCCTTTTGCCTAAAAGCTTTTCCGCAATGCCAGCATTTATATGGAAGCTCACCAGTATGTCTTAAATTGTGCTTCTTTAATTGATCTCTAGCTACAAAAATACATTTTTAAAATCATCCCTTTCTACTTTCAGTTATATTTTTAATTCATCAATCACATATCATTCATCATCATCAATTCACCATCACATATCACATTCTATAAATTAATAAAGAAGAAAAAACTTACTCGTAAAAGCACTGTCACATTTTAAACACTGATACGGTTTTAACCCCGTATGAGACCGCAAATGAATCTCCAAATGCACATTCGTCGAACACCTTTTATCACAAATATTACACATAAAAGGTTTTTCACCTAAAATTTATTATTTTAGTTCGTATTATTTTATTCAAATCAACTTCTCATTAAAATTTTTTACCTGTATGAGTCCGAATATGAGCATTTAAATTCGAACTTTGATGAAACGACTTCCCACACAAATTACATTTATGCTTTTTGATTTCATTATGAATCAACTTGTGTTTCTGTAAAGAGCTGGGCAAAGAAAACGACTTCCCGCAAACGTCACAATTAAGCGGCCTTTCCCCCGTATGAGACCTCATATGAATAATTAACAATTTATTCTGTTTGTACCTTTTACCGCAAACGTTACAAATGTATTTACGTTCTAATAAATTATTTTCTTCCGTGTGTTCGTCTCTATAGTGCTTTTTTAATGTTTTAACATCGGGAAATTGTTTTCCACACAGCTATAAATTATAAATTAAATTAATTTAATATTTAAAATTAATTAATAAAATTCAAATTAATATTTAAAACTTAAAAACTTAAAAATTAAATAAACTAACATTACAAGTATAACTCATTTTCTTTTTTTCCACGTTCCGATCATTTCTCTCCATCGTATGAATATGTAAGTGATTTTCTAAAGCCGACGGAGTATTACATTCCTTCCCACACATTTCACAATAATATTTCGCTTGACCGGTATGGATTTTTATGTGTTCGCCTAAACACCATTCATCTAATTTTTTAAAATAAAATTAAAACCCATTTATTTAAAATACAAACTAAAAACCTTTAAACATCTCCTCACAAAATTGACACTTATACAATTGTTCCAAATTAAATCCATCGCATGTAGTCGTAACATTTTCCGTTGTTAAATTCGGTTCGTTTTCCCAAGTTGCCGGTAAACATTGTTCGGCAATTGTACGTAAACTTTGCATAGTTTCCGCTAAATCTACAATCATTTTAGATCATTAATAACATAAAAAACCCTCATTAAAAAAATTTTATTAATTTAATTACCCGCATTTTGAGATGTAAAATTATCGACTAACGAATGCGTCTCCGCATCATCAAAAATATCATTAAAAATCGAACTTTGTTGTAAAACCTCACTAGAACTAAACAAATGATCGTTTTTATCATCAGAAATAATACTTTGAGTCGTTTCTAAAGGAATAATATTAATGGAATTGATGTATTGTCGTAAGATTCCGTCAGACTTTTCGCATTGAGTTTTAAAGGTATACGAACGGTTTACAGTTTGTAAACATTGAGTACATATTTGATTTGGTAAACCATCCCCTTCGATCACCTAAATTTATTTATATTAATTTACAAAAAGCATATAATGAGAGTTTTAATAAACACCTGAACGGCAGCACAACTCATTAACATATTTGGAATGCAAGCGTTAAAAATCGGTTTTAAAGCTGTTTTTTCTATTAAACACACTCTACATATCTTATCAAATTTCATTTTTAAACGCTAAAACTCGATTTATTTACATTCAAATTACATTCAATTCTCGATTTAGTTAGGTTATGTGTCAATGTCAAACTGACAGTTTAAAAATTTATTTTGTATAGACTTTATTCAATTTAAAACCACTTGAATCTATAATAATTTTAAAAATTAATTAATTGTAATAACAATAATATTTTCTTAAAGTAAAAAACATTAAAAATTGATATATTTACATTTAAAATGTTGTTTATATTTAGTTAGGTTATATGTTAATGTCAAACTGACAGTTTAAAAATTAATTTTGTATATGTATATAGTTTATTCAATTTAACTCGATTTCCTTCAATGCTAATTTTAAGAATTAATTTATTAATTGTAATACAATTAAAAACATTTTTGTTAAAATAAAAAATTTAGAATTAGTTTTAAATGTAAATAAAATTAAAATTTTATATAATTTATTTTTTATAATTAATAAAAATGAAAATATTAATCTCATTTTAATCTTAAAAATTTAAATGATCTCTATATGATGTAAAAATGTCAAACTTAAAAAAAATAGGATAATGAAAGTTTAATATTTTTTAAATATTTTGATTAAAATTTATAAAATTTTACAATTTATTGATAATTTTAATATAATTTAGTATAATTTAATTTATTTAAATGTATTTTTATTTATTAATTTAAATGTAAAAGCCCAAAAGTTCCATTTTTAGAACGTATTTTAATACTGATTTTCTAGCTTAAAAAATGTTTTACTCAAGTTTAAAATTTTTTTTAATTTTTTTGGTAAAACTTGGAACAAAACGGTCCTTTTTAATTAAAACTAGAATGTTTTAAGTTTAATTTAGAAAAAAAATCAAATCACAATCTTTAAAAATGAATTTTTGATGAATTTTTTTAAGAATCGTTAATTTTCTAACCTAAAAAAATTTTTTACCAACTTTGAAATTTTTTTTAATTTTTTTGACAACATTTAGAATAAAACGGTCTTTTTAGATCAAAACTAGAATGTTTTAACTTTCATTTAGAAAAAAAATCAAATCAAAATCTTTAAAAATTAATTTTTGATGAATTTTTTAAAAAGTCGTTGATTTTTAAACCCAAAAAAAATTTTTACCAACTTTGAAAATTTTTTTAATTTTTTTGACTACATTTGGAATAAAACGGTCTTTTTAGATGAAAACTAGAATATTTTAACTTTCATTTAGAAAAAAGATCAAATCAAAATCTTTAAAAATGAATTTTTAATGAATTTTTTAAAAAATCGTTAATTTTCTAACCTAAAAAAATGTTTACCAACTTTGAAAATTTTTTTAATTTTCTTGACAACATTTAGAATAAAACGGTCTTTTTTATATAAAACTAGAATGTTTTAAGTTTCATTTAGTAAAAGAATCAAATCAAAATCTTTGAAAATGAATTTCTTGTGAATTTTTAAAGTAAACTTATGTCAAAATACATGGTCTTTGATTTTTTTAATATTTTTCAAAATTTCTTTAAGATATCATCGATTTCCATACAAATTCACAAAATAAACTATTTTATCTTTGATTTGATGTATAAATCGTTTCTTACTTTCTATAAATAAAGTCAGAGTGATTTTTGAAATTCTGATCATTTTTATTGTGGTTATGTCAAAAAACATGAGCTACGATTTTTTGATATTTTAGAAAATTTCTTTAAAATATCATTGATTTTCATACAAATTCACAAAATAAACTATTTTATCTTTGATTTGACGCATAAATCGTTTCTTAATTCCTATAAATAAAGTGAGAATGATTTTTTAAACTGTCAAAATTTTTATTATGTTAAAAAATTTTTTACCAATTTTGAAATTCTTTTTAATTTTTTTGACAACATTTAGAATAAAACGGTCTTTTTAGATCAAAATTAGAATGTTTTAAGTTTCATTTAGAAAAAAAAAATCATATCAAAATCTTTAAAAATGAATTTTAGATGAATTTTTTAAGAAATCGTTAATTTCTAACCTAAAAAAATTTTTACCAATTTTGAAAATTTTTTAAATTTTTTTGACAACACTTGGAATAAAACAGTCTTTTTAAATTAAAACTAGAATGTTTTAAGTTTCATTTAGAAAAAAAATCAGATCAAAATGTTTAAAATTCAATTTTTTATGATTTTTTTAAAACTGTATTTTTAAGAAATGAATTTTCCAACCTAAAAAATTTTTTAACCAACTTAAAATTTTTTTTTAATTTTTTTGACAAGATTTAGAATAAAACGATCTTTTTAAATTAAAACTAGAATTTTTTAAGTTTCATTTAGAAAAAAAATCAGATCAAAATGTTTAAAATTCAATTTTTTATGATTTTTTTAAAACTGTATTTTTAAGAAATGAATTTTCCAACCTAAAAAATTTTTTAACCAACTTAAAATTTTTTTTTAATTTTTTTGACAAGATTTAGAATAAAACGATCTTTTTAAATTAAAACTAGAATTTTTTAAGTTTCACTTAGAAAAAAACCCAAATCAAAATATTTAAAATTTGATTTTTTATGATTTTTTTTTAAATGATTGATTTTTTAAACATCAAAAATTTTTAACCTAAAAAAATTTTTTTTACCAACTTTGAAAATTTTTTTAATATTTTTGACAATACTTGGAATAAAACGGTCTTTTTAGATTAAAACTAGAATGTTTTAAGTTTCATTTAGAAAAAAAATCAGATCAAAATCTTTAAAATTCAATTTTTTATGATTTTTTTTAAAAATGTATTTTTAAGAAATGAATTTTCCAACCTAAAAAATTTTTTAACCAACTTTAAAAATTTTTTTAATTTTTTTGGTAAAATTTAGAATAAAACGCTTTTTTTTAATTAAAACTAGAATGTTTTTAGTTTTATTTAGAAATTATTACAAAAAAATAATAACAAAATTAAACATATTTATTGAGAATCGCTCGAAGAACTACTACTAGAATCCGTAGACATAACCTCAACATCTTCATTTTCCTGTTTATGATTTCTAGTCTCCATCGAAACACTCCCTTGTCCAACGCTCATATGAATCTCCCCGGAAGGATGCCAAGCGAATTGATTTTGATTCGCAGCGGGAATTTCACCCGGATGTCCTTGCCGATGCATATCGCTTAAATTAGGTTGTTGTAATAATTGCCCATTATTAGGATCGCTAAATCTTCCCAAAAAACCCAATCTCATTTCAATATCCGTCGGATACGGTCGTCTCGGATCCCCTTGTTGCCAAGTTAAAGGTGCGCAAACAGCATTAGACGCACTAATACGATGAGCAAACTTAATCAACTCTTCCGAAGGAACCGGACGTTTATTCGCTCGATTAATACTTTGTAATTTTTGATTCGCTTGGTAAATAGCCGTCGAAAGGATTTGTTCGGCTTCTTTTAACTGCTTTTGTAACTGATTAATATCTTGATCTTGCCGATCAACTTCCGCTTTTAAAATATCCATTTTTTTATCAATTTGAGCTTGTTCGGAAGCTAATTTTAAAGTATCTTTTAATTCCTTATCTTTTGAAACTAACAAATCAGTTAATTGGGAATATTCTGGTCCGCTTAGTTTTAAATGTTTCGGAGCAATTGCATTTTCGATTAATTCCCTTTAAAATTAAATAAAATTAAAGAAGATAATAAACGAGATGATTTAAAGATTGTTTATATTTATACCTACTTTGAAATTAACTCAATATCATCGATTATATACAAAAGTTTTTCCCTTGTACTAATTTGAGACATTTTTATTTACAAATCTAACCTATTATTGAGTTTTAAGTGACAGATGACAGATAACACAAATTTGTCAATAATCAGGTTGGTAAATATCATAAAAGTAAATTTACTAAATTATAATTTTTTTAAAAAGGATAAAAATTAATTTTACAATTTATTTTTAAAATATTTTTTTATTTAAATTAATTAAATTATTTTTTTTATTTAAATTTAATTTTTTTTTATATTAATTTAATTTAATAACAAATTTGATATTAATTTGATATTCAATACTAATTTCACTTCGGTATCTGTCACTGTCACTGTCATTGATGACTGACGTAATCTAACCTAAAAATTCATCACACCGCTTTTGTATTAAAATTCCCTTTTTATAAAAAAAAAGGAATTGAATTAAAAATGCCGACTGTAGGTGTTAAAAGAGATTTATTATTCGAAGCTTTAGGTAGAACTTACAGTAAGTCATTTTAAACCGTCAATAAGGGAGGTATTTTAACTAAAAAGTATTGATTTCCAGCCGATGATGAATTTCAAAAAGTCTGTTTTGAATTTGGTCTTGAATTAGATGAAGTTGTAAGTAAAATTAATTTTTTAAGATGCTTGATGTTTAATTGAGATGTTTAAATTGTTTAGACGACGGAAAAGCAAATGATAAGTAAAGAACAAGGCGAGGACAGTCAATTGAGTGCCGGAGCTTCGGAAGATGTTATTTATCGAATTGATATCCCAGCGAATCGATACGATTTATTATGTTTAGAAGGATTAGTACTAGGGTTAATGGTTTTTCAAAAAAAGTAATTTTTTCGATTGATAGATTTTTTTAATTTATTTTTTTAAATTAATTAATTTTTTTTAAATAATTAATTATTTTAAGTAATTAATTTAAAAGATAAAATGTAATTTTTATTTGTTAGGATGTCTCAACCAATTTTTAAAGCTATAAAACCACCCGAAGGTTCAATCGAAAGGTTAATAATCCAACCAAACACCGCTAAAATTCGTCCGCACGCCGTAGCGGCAGTTTTACGCAACTTATACTTCACTCAAGATTCCTACAACAGTTTCATTGAATTACAAGATAAATTACACCAAAATATCTGTCGTAAACGTTCCCTAGTTGCTATCGGAACCCACGATTTAGATACAATCGAAGGACCGTTTATTTACGATTGCAAAGATCCGAAAGAAATCAAATTCATTCCTTTAAATCAAATGAAAGAGTACACGGCGGTGGAATTAATGGATTTATACTCAACTCATGCGCAATTAAAACAATATTTACATATTATAAAGGATAAACCTTTATATCCGGTGATTACGGATAGTAAAGGGAGGGTTTTATCGATGCCTCCGATTATTAACGGGGATCATTCGAAAATTAGTTTGAATACTAAAAATGTGTTTATTGAGTGTACGGCGACTGATTTAACTAAGGTAGGGATTTTTTTTTAAAGGGAAATGTTGAATCGGTTTTAATTTTTGATTGATATTTAGGCGAAGATCGTTTTGGATACTTTGGTTTGTATGTTTAGCCAATATTGTTCGAATAAATATACAGTTGAGTATTGTCAAGTTGAAAAACCGGATGGGGATGTTGTTTTATATCCGGAATTGGGTTATCGGGATGAGATTATTTCGGCTAAAACTGCTAACGGTTTAGTTGGGATTAAGTAAGTAATTAGAGGGTGGAGTTAGATTTGGTCGTCATTGCACTTTTCTTCTGTAGTTAAAATAGCATCCAAACTTTACAGTTTAACGTTTGTCTCCGTTTAGCAGGTGCTCGGTTACTGCTCGTGCCACATCGCTTTGTACACTTACAGGTCTACCTGTCCGTTGCTTACCACCGGTTGTATTACAAATCGAGTCCAATGTATTACCCAATTTTAAAATTTTTTTAAAATTTTTTTGGTTAAATTTAGTACAAACCGGTTTTTCCTAATAAATAAGTTGGTTATTTTTGTCGAAAATTTTAGGTTAAAAACGGTGAAGTCTTTAAAAATTTTTTTAATTTTTTTCTGAGTTGTTGGTGAAAATTTGACCGTTTTAGTACAAAATAGGATCTTTTATGTTTCATTTGAGACATAAATCATTTCTCATTTCTAATAAATAAAGTCACAATGAATTTTTAAAGTTGGTTATTTTTGTCGAAAATTTTAGGTTAAAAACGGTGAAGTCTTTAAAAATTTTTTTAATTTTTTTCTGAGTTGTTGGTGATAACTTGACTATTTTATTATAAAATAGGATCTTTTATGTTTCATTTAAGACATAAATCCTTTCTCATTTCTAATAAATAAAGTCACAATGAATTTTTAAAGTTGGTTATTTTGTCGAAAATTTTAGGTTAAAAACGGTGAAGTCTTTAAAAATTTTTTTAATTTTTTTCTGAGTTGTTGGTGATAATTTGACCGTTTTAGTACAAAATAGGATCTTTTATGTTTCATTTGAGACATAAATCATTTCTGATTTCTAATAAATAAAATCACAATGAATTTTTAAAGTTGGTTATTTTTGTCGAAAATTTTAGGTTAAAAACGGTGAAATCTTTAAAAATTTTTTTAATTTTTTTCTGAGTTGTTGGTGATAATTTGACCGTTTTAGTACAAAATAGGATCTTTTATGTTTCATTTGAGACATAAATCCTTTCTCATTTCTAATAAATAAAGTCACAATGAATTTTTAAAGTTGGTTATTTTTGTCGAAAATTTTAGGTTAAAAACAGTGAAGTCTTTAAAAAAAATTTTAATTTTTTTGATAACATTTAGAATAAAACGGTCTTTTCAAATTAAAATTAGAATGTTTTAAGTTTCATTTAGAAAAAAAATCAGGTCGAAATCATTAAAATTCAATTTTTTATGATTTTTTAAAAAAATGTGTTTTTAAGAAATGAACTTTCCAACCTAAAAAATTTTAACCAACTTTAAAAATTTTTTTTAATTTTTTTGGTAAAATTTAGAACAAAACGGTCTTTTTAAATTAAAACTATAATCTTTTTAGTTTCATTTAGAAAAAAACAAATCAAAATCTTTAAAAATGAATTTTTGATGAATTTTTAAAATTGGTCATCCTTCATCGAATAGTGTCAAAATTTTTTGGCCAATTTGAAATTTTTTTTAATTTTCTATTAAAAATTAGGAAAAATTTGATTAGCTAAATAGAAACTAGACATTTTAATTTACATTTTCCCAAAATTATTTTTAAAAATTTTCATAAATAAATTTTAGGGGATTTTTTAAACTTGGTTAAAAATTTGCTAATTTAGGTTAAAAAACATGAATGTCTTTGAAAATTTTTTTAAATTTTTTAATAAAAATTAGGAAAAATTTGATTAGTTAAATAGAAACTAGACATTTTAATTTACATTTTCCCAAAATTATTGTTAAAAATTTTTATTAATAAATTTTAAACGATTTTTTAAACTTGGTTAAAAATTTGTTAGGTTATAAAACATGAATGTCTTTGAAAATTTTTTTAAATTTTTTAATAAAAATTAGGAAAAATCTGATTAGTTAAATAGAAACTAGACGTTTTAATTTACATTTTCCTAAAATTATTTTTAAAAATTTTCATAAATAAAATTTAGACGATTTTTTAAACTTGATTAAAAATTTGTTTTTAGGTTAAAAAACATGAATGTTTTTGAAAATTTTTTTAAATTTTTTAATAAAAATTAGGAAAAATTTGATTAGTTAAATAGAAACTAGACACTTTAATTTACATTTTCCCAAAATTATTTTTAAAAATTTTCATAAATAAATTTTAGGGGATTTTTTAAACTAGGTTAAAAATTTGCTAATTTCAAAAACATGAATGTCTTTGAAATTTTTTTTAAATTTTTTAATAAAAATTAGGAAAAATTTGATTAGTTAGATAGAAACTAGACATTTTAATTTACATTTTCCTAAAATTATTTTTAAAAATTTTCATAAATAAATTTTAAACGATTTTTTAAACTTGGTTAAAAATTTGTTAGGTTATAAAACATGAATGTTTTTGAAAAATTTTTTAAATTTTTTAATAAAAATTAAGAAAAAATTGATTAGTTAAATAGAAACTAGACATTTTAATTTACATTTTCCCAAAATTATTTTTAAAAATTTTCATAAATAAATTTTAGGGGATTTTTTAAACTTGGTTAAAAATTTGCTAATTTAGGTTAAAAAACATGAATGTCTTTGAAATTTTTTTAAAATTTTTTAATAAAAGTCAGGAAAAATTTGATTAGCTAAATAGAAACTAGACATTTTAATTTACATTTTCCCAAAATTATTTTTAAAGATTTTCATAAATAAATTTTAGGGGATTTTTTAAACTTGGTTAAAAATTTGCTAATTTCAAAAACATGAATGTCTTTGAAATTTTTTTAAAATTTTTTAATAAAAATTAAGAAAAATTTGATTAGTTAAGTAGAAACTAGACATTTTAATTTACATTTTCCCAAAATTATTTTTAAAAATTTTCATAAATAAATTTTAGGGGATTTTTTAAACTTGGTTAAAAATTTGTTTTTAGGTTAAAAAACATAAATGTCTTTGAAATTTTTTTAAAATTTTTTAATAAAAATTAGGAAAAATTTGATTAGTTAAATAGAAACTAGACATTTTAATTTACATTTTCCCAAAATTATTTTTAAAAATTTTCATAAATAAATTTTAGGGGATTTTTTAAACTTGGTTAAAAATTTGCTAATTTTAAAAACATGAATGTCTTTGAAATTTTTTTTAAATTTTTTAATAAAAATTAGGAAAAATTTGATTAGTTAAATAGAAACTAGACATTTTAATTTACATTTTCCCAAAATTATTTTTAAAAAATTTCATAAATAAATTTTAAGGGATTTTTTAAACTTGGTTAAAAATTTGTTAGGTTAGATTAAAAAACATGAATGTTTTTGAATTTTTTTTTTTAATTTTTTGGTAAAAATTAGAAGAAAACGGTTTTTTTTAATTAAAACTAGAATGTTTTTAGTTTCATTTAGAAAAAAAATCAGATCAAAATCTTTAAAATTCAATTTTCTATGATTTAAAAAAAAAATGATTACATTTTTAAGAAACCATTAATTTTCTAACCTACAACATGTTTTACAGTTCTAATCTTGTGGACTTTCTTGTCTTCGCCGGTATTTATTAACCGATTCTGAAACATCTTAAGTTTCAATATTTTTCTTTATTATAGAATTCCTCTTCAAGTTATAAAAAAAAAATCCCAAACGAACAAATAATAAGTTGTGTTTTGACGACTAATATAACTAATTATTTTACTCATTACTTACAATTAGATATTAGATAACTAATTTTTTATGTTTTTCTAAGTGAATCGAGTTCAAACATAGCCGACCTTCTTTCAAAAATGTGTCTATCATCCGAAGTACTTCCTTCAAAAGATGATATAAAAGTTAGTATCCCACCAACAAGACACGATGTGATCCATCCGTGCGATATTTACGAAGATGTTGCTATAGCATATGGATACAATAACATAAAACGAACAATTCCGAGTACAAACACAATTGGGGAGCAATATCCGATTAATAAGTTATCGGATTTGTTAAGATATCCGATTGCCGAGGCTGGGTTTACTGAAGCTTTAACATTTTCATTGGTAAATTTTGTTATATTTGAATTATATAGAAATTTATGGATGTTTTAAAGTGTTCAAGGGATGATATTTCGACTAAATTAGGTAAAACGATTGAAGAAATACCAGCTGTGCATATTTCCAATCCAAAAACGTTGGAATTTCAAGTATGTCGTACGACTTTGTTGCCAGGAATTTTGAAAACTATAGCGGCTAATAAAAAAATGCCGCTTCCGATTAAGATTTTTGAAGTTTCTGATGTTGTTTTAAAAGATCCCAATACAGGTAAGATTTTTTTAATTAATTGTATTCATGATTCAAAAGGCCGTTTTATTCCAAGTGTTGTCAAAAAAATTAAAAAAATTTTCAAAGTTGGTAAAAATTTTTTTAAGTTAGAAAATTAATGATTTTTTAAAAAATTCATCAAAAATTCATTTTTAAAGATTTTGATTTGATTTTTTTTCTAAATGAAACTTAAAACATTCTAATTTTAATTAAAAAAGGATGTTTTATTCCAAGTGTTGTCAAAAAAATTAAAAAAATTTTCAAAGTTGGTAAAAATTTTTTTAGGTTAGAAAATGAATGACTTTTTAAAAAATTCATCAAAAATTCATTTTTAAAGATTTTGATTTGATTTTTTTTCTAAATAAAACTTAAAACATTCTAATTTTAATTAAAAAAGGCCGTTTTATTCCAAGTGTTGTCAAAAAAATTAAAAAAATTTTCAAAGTTGGTAAAAAATTTTTTAGGTTAGAAAATTAATGATTTTTTAAAAAATTCATCAAAAATTCATTTTTAAAGATTTTGGTTTGATTTTTTTTCTAAATAAAACTTAAAACATTTTAATTTTAATTGAAAAAGACCGTTTTATTTCAAGTGTAGTCAAAAAAATTAAAAAAAATTTCAAAGTTGGTAAAAATTTTTTTAGGTTAGAAAATTAATGATTTTTTAAAAAATTCATCAAAAATTCATTTTTAAAGATTTTGATTTGATTTTTTTTCTAAATGAAACTTAAAACATTCTAATTTTAATTAAAAAAGGATGTTTTATTCCAAGTGTTGCCAAAAAAATTAAAAAAATTTTCAAAGTTGGTAAAAATTTTTTTAGGTTAGAAAATGAATGATTTTTTAAAAAATTCATCAAAAATTCATTTTTAAAGATTTTGATTTGATTTTTTTTCTAAATGAAACTTAAAACATTCTAATTTTAATTAAAAAAAGGATGTTTTATTCCAAGTGTTGCAAAAAAAATTAAAAAAATTTTCAAAGTTGGTAAAAAATTTTTTAGGTTAGAAAATGAATGATTTTTTAAAAAATTCATCAAAAATTCATTTTTTAAGATTTTGATTTGATTTTATTTCTAAATGAAACTTAAAACATTCTAATTTTAATTTAACAAGACCGTTTTATTCTAAACGATGTCAAAAAAATTAAAAAAATTTTCAAAGTTGGTCAATATTTTTGACACTTTTAATTTAAGAAAATTAACTTTAAAAATTCATCAAAAGTTCATTTTTAAAGATTTTGATTTGATTTTTCTTCTAAATGAAACTTAAATCATTCTAGTTTTGATCTAAAAAGACCGTTTTATTCTAAATTTTATCAAAAAAATTTTAAAAAATTTTCAAATTTGGTAAAAAAATTTTAGGTTAGAAAATCAATAATTTTTTAAAAAATTCATCAAAAATTCATTTTTAAAGATTTTGATTTGATTTTTTTTCTAAATGAAATTTAAATCATTCTAGTTTTGATCTAAAAAGACCGTTTTATTCTAAATTTTATCAAAAAAATCAGAAAAATTTCCAAATTTGGTAAAAAAAATTTTAGGTTAGAAAATCAATAATTTTTTGAAAATTCGTAAAAAATTTAATTTTAAAGATTTTGATCTAATTTTTTTTCTAAATGAAACTTAAAACATTCAAATTTTAATTAAAAAAGACCGTTTTATTTCAAGTGTAGTCAAAAAAATTAAAAAAAATTTCAAAGTTGGAAAAAATTTTTTTAGGTTAGAAAATTAATGATTTTTTAAAAATTCATCAAAAATTCATTTTTAAAGATTTTGATTTGATTTTTTTTCTAAATGAAACTTAAAACATTCTAATTTTAATTAAAAAAGACCGTTTTATTCCAAGTGTTGTCAAAAAAATTAAAAAAAATTTCAAAGTTGGTAAAAATTTTCTTAGGTTAGAAAATGAATGATTTTTTAAAAAATTCATCAAAAATTCATTTTTAAAGATTTTGATTTGATTTTTTTCTAAATGAAACTTAAAATATTCTAGTTTTGATCTAAAAAGACCGTTTTATTTTAAATGTTGCCAAAAAAATTTAAAAAATTTTCAAAGTTGGTAAATATTTTTGACACTTTTTAACTTAAGAAAATTAAAACTTTAAAAATTCATCAGAAATTCATTTTTGAAGATTTTGATCTAATTTTTTTTCTAAATGAAACTTAAAACATTCCAGTTTTAATTTAAAAAGATCGTTTTATTCTAAATTATACCAAAAAAAAATTAAAAAATTTTCAAAATTGGTAAAAAATTCTTGACAGTTAACTAACCTATTTTTTTGAAAAATTTTATCAACTTTAAAAAATCGCCCAAACTTTATTTATGAAGGTAGAGACTTGCACTTTGATTTAAATGAAAGATAAAAGATTGTATTTTTAATTTAAAAAAAACCGTCTTATTCTAAATTATACCAAAAAAATTAGAAAAATTTTCAAAGTTGGTAAAAAATTCTTGACAGTTAACTAACCTATTTTTTTTGAAAAATTTTATCAACTTTAAAAAATCGCCCAGATTTTATTTATGAAGATAGAGACTTGATCTTTGATTTAAATGAAAGATAAAAGATTGTATTTTTAATTAAAAATTACCGTTTTATTCTAAATTTTATCAAAAAAATTAAAAAAAATTCCAAAGTTGGAAAAAAATTTTTTAGGTTAGAAAATCAATAATTTTTAAAAATTCGTAAAAAATTGAATTTTAGAGATTTTGATCTATTTTTTTTTTTTTCTAAATGAAACTAAAAACATTCTAATTTTAATTTAAAAAGATCGTTTTATTCTAAATGATGTCAAAAAAATTAAAAAAATTTTCAAAGTTTGTGAACATTTTTAACACTTTTTTAACTTAAGATCAATTTTAAAAATTCATCAAAAATTCGTTTTTAAATATCTTGATTTGATTTTTTTTTCTAAATTAAACTTAAATCATTCTAGTTTTGATCTAAAAAGACCGTTTTATTCTAAATTTTATCAAAAAAATTTAAAAAATTTTCAAATTTGGTAAGAAAAATTTTAGGTTAGAAAATCAATAATTTTTTAAAAATTCGTAAAAAAATGAATTTTAAAGATTTTGATCTAATTTTTTTTCTAAATGGAACTTAAAACATTCTAATTTTAATTTAAAAAGACCATTTTATTCTAAACGATGTCAAAAAAATTAAAAAATTTTTCAAAGTTGGTCAATATTTTTGACACTTTTAATTTAAGAAAATTAACTTTAAAAATTCATCAAAAATTCATTTTTAAAGAATTTGATTTGATTTTTTTCTAAATTAAACTTAAATCATTCTAGTTTTGATCTAAAAAGACCGTTTTATTCTAAATTTTATCAAAAAAATTAAAAAAATTTCCAAAGTTGGAAAAAATTTTTTTAGGTTAGAAAATCAATATCTTTTTAAAAATTCGTAAAAAATTGAATTTTAAAGATTTTGATCTAATTTTTTTTCTAAATGAAACTAAAAACATTCTAATTTTAATTTAAAAAGATCGTTTTATTCTAAATGATGTCAAAAAAATTTAAAAAATTTTCAAAGTTGGTAAACATTTTTAACGCTTTTTTATTTAAGATCAATTTTAAAAATACATCAAAAATTCATTTTTTAAGATTTTGATTTGATTTTTTTTCTAGATGAAACTTAAAACACTTTAGTTTTGATCTAAAAATACCGTTTTATTCTAAATGTTGTCAAAAAAATTAAAAAAATGTTTAAAGTTGGTAAAAAAATTTTGGTTATTAAAAATTAATCATTTTTAAAAAATCATACCTCAAAAACTAATTATTAATAAGGCTTGAAATTTTTATGAGGATTTAAATTATTTTTAGAAGTTGGAGCTAGGAACGAGCGAAGAATTTGCGCTGTTAATTGTAACAAAACTGCTGGTTTTGAGGTTGTTCATGGTTTATTAGACAGAATTATGCTTTTATTAGAAGTGCCCTGGAACCCAAAGAAAGAAAAAACCGGATATTATTTAAAGGCAATAGAAGGTAATTGTAAGAATGGTGGTATTATGAGGGTAAAAAGTCTAGGAAAAAACTGTTCAATACAAAAGAATGGTTGTTATTTTCAATGAGTTTTTAACCTAAGCTTTTAAAATATATTTATTCCTTTCTTAACTTATATCTCTGAAAAAATGGTTTTTAACATTTAATTTTATCATTCTAGGTACTTCAAATCTTTAGGAATAGTATTCAATCATTAATAGTTCTCAATCATTAACGCTTCCTGTTAATATTGATTGCTTCATGAAAAATATAAGTAGATATAGAGCCTACATAAGAAATTTGATTTCGATTAAATTTATTTGAATTGAGTTAGTGTTTACGGTTTTTTATAAACACTTTTCTACAAAGTAAATTCACTATTCTGAGGTCTGTAAAACTTGTTTCTATTTTGAATTTTGGAAACGATTATTGGGAAGATTTGCGTTTAGGTAGGTTTTAGCTAAAACCAACCTATTGGCCCCGTTTTCTGTCTTAGAAGGAGAGTGCAAGGTGTTGGGGTCGTGGATTTAGTTCAAATTTCGTAGAATGGTAGATTTAGTTTCCCTGTTGATGAAAATATGTGGTTACAGGGGCCACTATTCAATTTTTTAAATATTTGCATTTAAAGATGCAATTAATTCGTTAGGACAAGTTCGGATAATGTCAAAATTAACCAAATTTATACCGATTAAGTCAACTTTTTGAAGAAAGGTTATGTCAAGCCATATTCCTGTATTAATTTTGAAGTCTTGACAGATCAAATGACAATTAAGTGACAAATCCAAAGTGCGGTGCACACTTAAAAAATTTTTCGATGTCGCAACATTTTATATACATCCATGGTATCTTTATATCGACCTATCCAACGAAAACTGTCGTAAGTCAAAAATGGTGATTTTTAAAAGAAAACAGAATTAATTGCTATTCTTCTATGACGAAACCTTTCGAAATCCTCTATAAGATATCTATAGGAACCAAGTAGGAAATTTTTACCTAGAAAATTTTACTTCTTAAGATGCAATCGGTTCAAAACCTTTATACACTTATATCTGACTCAGTTCTATCAAAAATGACTTACAATAGTTTTCGTTGCATAGGTCGATATGTAAAAATAGACACTCTCAGAACTCGAACCCGGCGCCTAATGATGAGAAACACCGATCTATTGCTGCTACGCTAAACCCATTATGTTTAATCGTTTGCTACAGACCTGAATTTAACTAGTGAATTGCATCTTCAATTGCAAATATCTAAAAAGCAATTGAGTAGTGGCCCCTACTACCATATATTTTCATCAACAGGGGAACTAAATCTACTATCCTACAAAATTTGGATTAAATCTATGACCCCAAGACCTTGCACTATCCTTGTTAATGCGTAAAAAACGCCAGTAAAATAGTGGACCTATAGTCCACTTGAGCATGAATGAACACTCGATAAGTTCTTTCATTAACCACTTGCGGTGGCTATTATTCGTACAATCTATAGTGAAAGTGACTCATCGCTTAATAGCGTATGAACAGATGTACTAACAATATGCGCTGTCTTTCTAACACACATCAACTTATTTGAACCATATGCGCAATATTGTACCATAAATCGATGAGTCACTTTCAGTATAGGTGGTACGAATTATAGACGTACACTATACGTCCAGATACTTTTGTTACCGGAACGCCAGCGCGACGATGTTACGCACGCTGCCAGACAAGTAGAAAAATGACTCACCTGGCACGCTCAGCCGTAAATTTCTTGCCACCGCAAGTGGTTAAATTAGGTATTTTCAAAATCTACCTTAAAATGGGCTGATTTTGATTCGTCTGGGTGATATGATCACATATTTAAATCGATTGTGATGTTCTTTGTTAGTTATGTACGATTGGTATATAAAAAAGTCTTTGGACAAGTCTGAAGATGGACAATGTAAGAATAACGGAATTTATACCGATTAAATCAGGCTTTTTAAAGAAAGGTTATACTCTCAGGATATTGTTATTCTTCCGGTTGGATTTTGTAGTTTGAATACTTAATTCATATCAGACTCCAGCTAGAATATTTATGTATAGTTGGTAGAATTCTTTAATTCTTGTGACTTCTTATTCTCTTCTTCTTTGAAGCGTTTTTACTATTTTTGCTCTCTTGTTATCTTTCTTGATTTCCAAATTTATCTGGTTTTTCTTTTCAATAATCTCTCTTTGGCTCTTATTTAATTTCTTGTCGCGTTGCTAACTAAATACTCACAAAATTCTAACTTATTATCAAATACTCTAAAAACTAAACGATAACACACATAATGGGAGACAAAGTTCTTCTGCGAATCATTGAACCGATGACTCGACTTCAGTTATAATCTCAGGTTATATTGGCCTATCAATTTTAAAATTTTTACACATTAAATGACAATTAATTTAGAAATCCAAACCTCAACACATACTAAGAAAAAATTTCGATGTCCCCAACGCTTTATAGGCACCGATGGTACGATTAAGGTCGTCAGAATACACGACCAACACTCATACTTTAATCATTTAAGATAAAACATTTAACACTGCAAATTGTTTCATCGAACGGCGCGTACCACCGGTGGTACGCATAATATAGAATTATATTTTTTGCCGCCAGATGAAGCGCACTATGAAAATCGGTTCCGGCGTGAACGTGTTAATGCAGAAAGTGAATATTTTATATCAGTACACCTTAATTGACCAACTAAAAATGATGTAATTCTTTGAACTAAAGAAATTAGTTGGATATACAGTAAAGCTCCGCTAATCCGAACTCCAATAATCCGGATTCTCCAGTAATCCGGACGAAATTGAAATATTAGTTATTTACATTGTGTATTCCATAATCCGGATTTGCGGATTACTTGTGATTCCATAATCCGGATCGTAGGTTGCGCTGTTTGCCATGTATGTATGTCACGCTGTTTGTGTAAAAAGCAGTTCGTTAAAAAGCATCATGGCGCCAAAGAGAACACACAAAACATCAACTCTAACGGAAAAGCGCGATATATTGCAAAAATTAAAAAGTGGTGTTAGTGGAAAGTAGTTGGCTAATAAGTATGGAGTTGGTATATCGACGATTTTCAATATGTCAGTAGTGTGTGTTTTGATTCAATAAATCCCTACATGTAATTAACGTACTTTTATGACTTTTAAAAAAGTTCCAATAATCCGGATGTTTCACTAATTCGGATTGCCTCGGTTTTCATTGATCCGGATTAGCGGAATTTCACTGTACTATGTTTATGCTTTAAACTATCGATATTCACTCCACAAATCAATCACCAAATTTTATGTTATTATAATTAAATATTTTACCGTCGTTTGGGGTGAGATTGATAACTGGGGGTGAGATTGATCACCAAATTGCTTCTTCATAAATTTAAATCTAACGCGCAAACCAACTATTAGATTCTTTTTTCGTCACCAGGTTTGTGTTGCTTTGGCGAAAAACCAATCTAATAGTTGGTTTGCGCGCTAGATTTAAATTTATGAAGAAGATTTAAATTTATGAAGAAGCAACTTGGTGATCAATCTCACCCCAAACGGCGGTACCTTTAACTAGTCTATCACCTGGTTTTATAAAACTGAAGTTAGTTAACAATTTATTATTTAGTATGGTTACGTCTAATTCAGGTGATACGATTGACTGAAATAGGGTGATTAGAGAAATGTTAACTAATTTGAGTTTTATAATACCAAGCCTGTTACTTTTTTTGTTCGTTTACAACTAAACCAGTTAAAACATTGGAGTTGAAAAATTGTTTTATGTTATCATCTACAATAAATCTTCATCGACAATATTTAGCGTACATTTTTTGTGAAGGAGCTCATAAAAACTTTAACAAATCTAGGGCATTTTATGTAAGAACTTTAATCATATGTTAAATCCTGAGAGCTCTTAGTTTTTTTATTAATTTGAAAGAACTGGTTGCATGACAACGAAGAGTGCAAATTTGATAACTAATAAAAGCCCGACAGCATAGGTGGACGGTAAAATTTGCACGATTCAGTTGACTTGCAATCAGTCTCAAAAATTACCTGATCAAAACTTGAAATACGAGGGGTTTATGTTCAAGATTATTTCCCAAACAATTCAAAAATACATTTGAAATTATTAATTAATTATATGTTGTTACAGTAAACAGATGACAACCAGTAAAAAATCATTTGTACATTTTGGAAGCTGACTTGAGCTATAAGTCATTTAATCGGGAATATTCGATTCTCATTAACGGACATTTTAATTTTGTAGACATTTGATTGGTTTTTAAGGTATGCGGGAGAAAAAACGGACTTAACTTATTTAGCCATTTTGATTGGTATTGTTTATTTCCTCTGGTCTTTTATAGCTGTTTTTTCGTCAAATAATTCGATTGATTTTGCTGGCGGCAGTAACTTTGATATTCCTGATTTATAGGATTTTTAACACATTGAAGACTTCAAAATAAATCTGTAAGAAAGATAAGTCTGAGACCACACGTTTTTTGGTAAAACTCCGTAACAGACGGGACCTGCAATGCTTGAAAACTCTGAACTAACAAGGAGATCTCACGACTTTGGAATCACCTATTTTTATGAAAGTGATATCAATTGATAGGTACTGGCACATAGTAGAAATGTGTAAAATATTAGGGCGCAATGTTTAGCAATTCGCAACTAAATCGCGATTTCAGGTCACGATTCAAGGCCACACCATTTATATCTCAATGGTGGCCTCTTCCCGATTCCACCCCTCGTTAATTCATAACGAACCAGCTTCCAAATGCGAAACAATACGGTTGAAATCTTGGAAAGGAATCTGTTTCTATTTTTAATACAATGAAAATTTTTAATATTTCAATTTATTTTCTCTAATATTTTATTGGTATATGTTCTGAATACAAATAAGTCAACACACTTTTTCATTTTGACTTTGATTTTTAATTTAAATTAATTAAAAAAGAACCACGGAGATTCGGAGGGAGTGGTTAACCACTGACGTAAAGCGGCATGGCCTTGATTCGCTAGCTGAAATCACGATTTATTCGTGAACCGCTGAACATTGCGCCCTAATATTTTACACATTCGTACTATGTATTTATCGATTAGTACCACATTCATTAAAATCGACGAATCCAAAGTCGTGAGGTCTCCTTTTAAGACTAGAACTAACATTGGTACTAACTCTAACACTAGACCTAGAACTAGGAACTTTCAGGTTTTGCCGTGTCGTTTTTTGAAAAAGCATTTGACGTTTTGGATGCCATGGTGCAACTTTCTTCGGAGACATGTCCAAAGTCTGGCTAAACCGGAAAGTTCCTAATTGTTGGTCAAATGTTCTAGTCTTATTGTTAGTTAACACCGACCGTGAAAGTCGTCATATTCACGAGAAAATTCTTAAGCGGTCCATAACAGACGAGATCTGAAATACCAGAAAACTCCTATGTAGTCCTTCATGTGTTAACACTTTAGCGTAACATAAATCGATTGACTGCACTATAACACAATTTTATAATTTTTACTAACAATAAATCTGCGTTATGGAAATAAGCAGGTTAACTTTATTTATTATTATTTCGTTTTCCATCCGCTTAATTATAAATATCCAACGCGAGTTATAATTTAAATAATATTTTGAAAGACTCAATCCAATTATTTCTGTGTCGCTTGTAAAAAATATATAGAAGGCTACATTAGATTAACCGTTTGACTGCTAAGCAATTTTTGCAAGAACGCTCGAAAACTGCGACACATATCTTGACTTGATGTTGACTTTAGCAAAGTACTCGTGAGGTCAGACTACGTTTACTTTAATGGTGCACACTGAAACTCGCAGCGCAAAAGCTCTGCATCGCGGTTTTCTACACAAATGAACGAAGCGTTATCGCGCCTCGTAGCAGTCCAACGGTTAAAAGAAGAAAACATTTGAACTTGGTATTTTAAATCTTCAGCAACATTACTCAATAAACTCTTACTTTGGAGGATTTTCAACCATCTCATTAAAACATTTCATAGAAAAATTAAAAAGGAATAAAATACAATACTAAAAGCTTAGGTTAAAAACAATACAATTCTTCCTTTGATTTCTCCTTTTATTGATCTTTTTTCTTAAGATTTTTTACCTCCATTAAAAAATTTATATTTAATATGGACATTTATTAATTTATTTTTACTTTTTAGATCCGGCATATTTCCCCCAAAGATGTGCGGAAATCATTTGCAACGGAAAACCCATCGGAAAAATCGGCGTTTTACATCCCAACGTTCTCACCAAATTTGAACTAACCAATCCATGTGCTGCAGTCGAAATAAGTATAGAATCCTTTGTTTAATAATTTGATTAAATTTTATTATGAAATTTTAATAACATTGGTAATAAACGCATTTATTATTTATTAATAGAAATATTAAGTGTCTTTTATACATTTCCAAACTTAATTTTAAAGTTCTTTTTTTAGAATTTTTTATTTTAAAGTTCTTTTTTTAAAATTTTTTATTTTAACCAAAAAATAAATAAATAAATAAAGAAAAAATACTTAAATAAGATGTTCAAATTTGTTTACTTATTATTCTCCACCACTACTTAATTCAATAAAAACCAAAATTTTTTTTTCTGGCCATAAAATTTGGTTACCTACTCGCCACAAAGCCATCAATAGGGGTTAACCACTTAGGACGGTCATAAATCATCTTTTATTTCATATTTTTCCAACTAAAAAGTTCTGTACCTGCTCCAATAATGCCATCCACTTACCATTGTTACGAAAAGAGCTACTGGTTTTCTCCCCCATTATTCCCCCCAAACCAATTTCACTAAAACACTCTTTTTTACTTTTCCCGGAATTTTTTGTTTGTTATTAGTTTAAAAATGACTTCTTACCATATTTTGGGATTATTTTTAAATCATCCTTCGAAGGTGAAACATCAACAGATAGTTTGAAAAAGTGAGTTTATTAGTGATTTTTTTTTATTAGTGAAAAATTATGGAGAATTTAATGACACAAGGAAATAATAATCGTTATCAAGGTGAGTGATTATTATTATTTGATTAAAAGGTTAAATTATTATTTAATTACAAGATTAAATAATTTTTTAATTAAATAAATTTTTTAATTTTAATTTTTTTAAAGGTACTGGAAAAATAAATCAATTGGGTGGTGTTTTTGTAAATGGAAGAGCACTTCCTTACGAAACCCGTCTAAAAATTGTGGAATTAGCAGCTGCTGGGGTTAAATCTTCGGAAATCGCACGGGAATTGCGCGTTTCACACGGATGCATTAGTAAAATAATAAACCGATATCAAGTAAGTTAATAAAGAATTATCCAGTTTAAAAATAATTTAAGAAAAATATTTTCATGAAATTTTATGAACGTTCTGAAATTAGCCATAATTTAAGTATGAACACGACTCGCTTAGCTTAAATAGATTCCAAATTATCAACTTTTTTTGATCATATGATCGTCTTTGGTATCAAATTAAATAATTTTTAATGACCTTTGTGAACATTTAAAAATGTTAACAATTTTCGTATTATATTTTTCTAATTTTCAAAAATTTAAATTTTTTACTTGTGAAAATATGTTGTGCTGCATTTTCTAATGTTTGATGATATTTTTGCCATTCTGCTTGTTGTTGTTTTTGTTGTACATATTCTTCAATTGATTTTACATTAAGATCCGTTGTAATTTGATCATTTTTCATTCCCTCCACTTGAATTGTTCGAAATATCCGCCTTCAGCTTGAATGCACGCCTCACATCGACGAAGTAAAGATTCTGTCACACGACTTATGATATCTGGATCATTCCGTATGCTATTACCTGCATCTTGAATTCTGTCCAATAGTTGCTGACGGGTAGTAATTTCTACATGGTACACAAGCTGCTTCATGTGTCCCCAGAAATAATAATCCAGCGGATTTAGATCTGGGGATCGTGGTGGTCAGATTACTGGACCTCCATTGCCAATCCATTTGTTTGGAAAATGTTCATATAACCAAGCGATGACTTGTCAAAGGTTTAAAATGTTCAAAAACTTGTAACTCTTTAACCAAAATGAATCGGACCCATATTCATATAACATCTTTTCCTTAGAATCGCATCACCTTTCATCTGCCAAACTTTGCCATAGAGCTAATGAATTACCCTGTATAACCGGATTCATCACTGTCGAAGTAGATTCACATGTCACAGTTCATGTGTTAATCAAATTTTAATCTATAGCTCGTTTAATATTAAAAATTCAAAAAATTTGTTATAACAGAAAATATTTAGAATAAAATAATCTACAAATTTTATCTAAAAATTTTTTTTCTATCTAACTCGGTTTTTGAACAAATTGAAATTAAAAGTAAAAAACTGACATTTGAGGTTATAATCAAATTTTAATCTATAGCTCGATAAAAATTAAAAATTCAAAAAATTTGTTATAACAGAAAATATTTAGAATAAAATAATCTACAAGTTTTATCTAAAAAATTTTTTTCTATCTAACTCGGTTTTTGAACAATTTGAAATTAAACTTGAAAAATTGACATTTGAGGTTATAAACAAATTTTAATCTATAGCTCGATAAAAATTAAAAATTCAAAAAATTTGTTATAACAGAAAATATTTACAATAAAATAATCTACAAGTTTTATCTAAAAAAAATTTTTCTATCTAACTCGGTTTTTGAACTATTTGAAATTAAAGTTGAAAAATTGACTTTTGAGGTTATAATCAAATTTTAATCTATAACTCGTTTAATATCAAAAATTTAAAAAAATTGTTATAACAGAAAATATTTAGAATAAAATAATCTACAAGTTTTATCTAAAAAAATTTTTTCTATCTAACTCAGTTTTTGAACTATCTGAAATTAAAGTTGAAAAATTGACATTTGAGGTTATAATCAAATTTTAATCTATAGCTCGTTTAATATTAAAAATTCAAAAAATTTGTTATAACAAAAAATATTTAGAATAAAATAATCTACAAATGTTATCTAAATTTTTTTTTTCTATTTAACTCGGTTTTTGAACAATCTGAAATTAAAGTTGAAAAATTGACTTTTGAGGTTATAATCAAATTTTAATCTATAACTCGTTAATTATTAAAAATTCAAAAAATTTGTTATAACAGAAAATATTTAGAATAAAATAATCTACAAGTTTTATCTAAAAAATTTTTTTCTATCTAACTCGGTTTTTGAACAATTTGAAATTAAACTTGAAAAATTGACATTTGAGGTTATAAACAAATTTTAATCTATAGCTCGATAAAAATTAAAAATTCAAAAAATTTGTTATAACAGAAAATATTTACAATAAAATAATCTACAAGTTTTATCTAAAAAAAATTTTTCTATCTAACTCGGTTTTTGAACTATTTGAAATTAAAGTTGAAAAATTGACTTTTGAGGTTATAATCAAATTTTAATCTATAGCTCGTTTAATATTAAAAATTCAAAAAATTTGTTATAACAAAAAATATTTAGAATAAAATCATCTACAAATTTTATCTAAAAAATTTTTTTCTATCTAACTTGGTTTTTGAACAATTTGAAATTAAAGTTAAAAAATTGACATTTGAGGTTATAATCAAACTTTAATCTATAGCTCGTTTAATATTAAAAAATCAAAAAATTTGTTATAACAAAAAATATTTAGAATAAAATAATCTACAAATGTTATCTAAAAATTTTTTTCTATTTAACTCGGTTTTTGAACTATTTGAAATTAAAGTTGAAAAATTGACATTTGAGGTTATAATCAAATTTTAATCTATAACTCATTTAATATTAAAAATTCAAAATATTTGTTATAACAAAAAATATTTAGAATAAAATCATCTATAAATTTTATCCAAAAATTTTTTTTCTATCTAACTCGGTTTTTGAACAAATTGAAATTAAAGTTGAAAAATTGACATTTGAGGTTATAATCAAATTTTAATCTATAACTCGTTTAATATTAAAAATTAAAAAAAATTGTTATAACAGAAAATATTTAGAATAAAATAATCTACAAGTTTTATCTAAAAAATTTTTTTGTATCTAACTCGGTTTTTGAACAATTTGAAATTAAAGTTGAAAAATTGACATTTGAGGTTATAATCAAATTTCAATCTATAACTCGTTTAATATTAAAAATTCAAAATATTTGTTATAACAAAACATATTTAGAATAAAATCATCTACAAATTTTATCTAAAAATTTTTTTTCTATCTAACTTGGTTTTTGAATTATTTGAAATTAAAAGTGAAAAATTGACATTTGAGGTTATAATCAAATTTTAATCTATAGCTCGATAAAAATTAAAAATTCAAAAAATTTGTTATAACAAAAAATATTTAGAATAAAATAATCTACAAATTTTGTCTAAAAAATTTTTTTCTATCTAACTCGGTTTTTGAATAAATTGAAATTAAAAGTGAAAAATTGACATTTGAGGTTATAATCAAATTTTTCTATAGCTCGATAAATATTAAAAATTCAAAAAATTGTTTTTAACAAATAATATTTAAAATAAAATAAGCTACAATTTTTATTAAATTTTCTTTTTCTATCTCACTCGGTTTTTGAATTATTTTTTAGGTTAGGTGAAAACGTAGAGGTTTAAAAAAATTTTTTTTTCTTAAAATTTTGATAACAACTTACAATTTTTTTTATGCTACATCAAAGAAAATATTCTATTTGATAATTTTCCGAAGAATTTTCTTTTTATTCCTAGAAATAAAGTCTGAGCGATTTTTTTAAATTTTAAATTTTGGTTAAAGTGTAGATGTTTAGAAAAAATTTTTTTTTCTCAACATTTTTAAAACCTAACAACATTTTTCATATCTCACATTAAACTAGACATTTTAATTAATATATTCCTAAAAGATTTTTTCTCAATTTTTAAAAATCAACTTTTGACGATTTTTTAAACTTTGATGTTTTTTTAAGGTTATGTAAAAATGTAGACTTTTAGAAAAAAAATTTTTTCTGGAAATTTTTACAATTTAATTTTAAACTTTTTATGTTATATTAAAATAGACATTTTAAACTATAATTTTTCAAAAAATTTTTTTCCCTATTCTTAAAAATCAATTTTTAGCGATTTTTTATACTTTGATGTTTTTTTTAAGGTGAAGTGAAAATGTAGTTTTAGAAATTTTTTTTTTCTCGAAATCTTTTTGAGATAATCTTAAAATTTTTATAGTAATTTAAAATAAACATTTTAAACTATTATTTTTCTAAAAAATTTTTTCCTAATTCTTAAAAATCAATTTTTGACGATTTTTTAAACTTTGATGTTTTTTTTTAAGGTTAGAATCAAAACCGAGGTTTAGAAAAAAATTATTTTTTACTTTTTGGTAAAAATTGGAAGAAATTTGATGGTTTAAAAAATAAAAAAAATCTTAAAGATGGGAATGTTTGTTGACATAGCCTAATTTTTCGAAAATTACAATTAAAAAAAAATCTCACAGACTTTATTTATAGGAATAAAAAGATGATTCTTGTATTAAATGAAACCTAAAACATTCTATTTTAATCTAAAAAAGACCGATTTTCTTTAATTAGTATCAAAAAAAATTAAAAAAATTCTTAAAAATGAGGATGTTTGTTGATTAAAATATTTTACTTTTTTTTAGGAAACCGGAAGTATTCGTCCAGGAGTTGTAGGTGGATTTAAACAAAAAATAACAAACCGTGACCTTCAAGATCGCATCCAACAATACCAAAAGGAAAACCCCAATTTACCAAGCTGGGAAATCCGAGATAAACTCGTCGCTGATGGAACATGCGATAAAAACAACACCCCAACTTTAGCGGCAATTGAAAACTTTCTAACTCAAAAAAATGATCCAGAAAAATCCCCAAATTTAAATCAAGATCCGATTAGCGATTACGATTACGAACCGAATATACATTTAAAACGCAAACGAAAAAATCGAACAGCTTTTACAATCGAACAATTAGAAGAATTAGAAAGGGCTTTTGCAAAAGTCCAATACCCGGATATTGATTTTAAAATGGAATTAGCTCAAAGGACTAATTTAACCGAAGGAACTATCAGGGTTTGGTTTAGCAATCGTAGAGCGAGACTTAGAAAGCAAATGATTGCTTCTAGCTCTCCTCATAGTAATTTAAACGGATTGGAATGGAACAACAAAACGGAACAACAAAATAGAACGGATGGTTTAAGCTCTCCGGATTTTATTTCACCATCGGGGAATTTTCAAATACCCCAAATTGAAAACTACCCGAATTTTAATATGAATCCTTATCAATTACCCCATCAAGAGTCTTCGTATAATTTTTATCAACATCCCGGTTTTATATCCCAACAAAATCAACAGTCGAATTTTTATTCCGGTGAAAATTTTAATTTTATAAAGAATTTTAATTTAATTCAAGAAGGTGAATTAAATCCCTCTAATAATCTTATTAATTATACAAATTACAATTATAATGGGAGTATTACTCAAGAATACACAGCTTCGATTGTTAGTAATTATGAAAATTCACCTCATTATCCGTTTCCGACTTTTAGATAAGTAAGAATTTTTTTTATTAAGGAATTAATTGTAATTTTAAATCACAGGTGATATAATAATAATAATATAAAGAAGTATTATAAATTTAATTGTATAAATAAGTTATGTATTTTTATAAAGTTATTAAATAAATTTTTATGAAGAAATCTTATTTCCTTAATTTTTTTCTAAACCTCTGGTTTTTCATCTAACCTAAAATCACCAAAGTAAAATTTTAAAAAATCACCCAGACTTTATTTATGGGAATTAAGAAATGATTTTCATATTAAATTGAACAAAAAACATTCTATTTTAAACTAAAGAAGACAGATTTATTCTAAGTATTACCAAAAAAATTAAAAAAATTTTCAAAGTTAACAAAAATTTTTGACACTTCTCACTTTTAAAAAAAAATCGACCAACTTTAAAAAATCACCCAGACTTTATTTATGGCAGTTAAGAAATGATTTTCATATTAAATTGAACAAAAAACATTCCATTTTAAACTAAAGAAGACGGATTTATTCTAAGTATTACCAAAAAAATTTAAAAAATTCCCAAAGTTAGCAAAAATTTTTTACACTTCTAACCTAACTTTTTAAAAAAATCGACCAACTTTAAAAAATCGCCCAGACTTTATTTATGGGAGTTAAGAAATGATTTTCAAATTAAATTGAACAAAAAACATTCTATTTTAAACTAAATAAAACAGATTTATTCCAAGTGTTGTCAAAAAAATTAAAAAATTTCCCAAAGTTAGCAAAAATTTTTCACACTTGTAACCTAACTTTTCTAAAAAATCGACCAACTTTAAAAAATCGCCCAGACTTTATTTATGGAGGTTAAGAAATGATTTTCATATTAAGTTGAACAAAAAACATTCTATTTTAAACTAAAAAAGACAGATTTATTCTAAGTATTACCAAAAAAATTAAAAAAAATTTCAAAGTTAGCAAAAATGTTTGACACTTCTAACCTAACTTTTTTAAAAATCGACCAACTTTAAAAAATCGCCCAGACTTTATTTTTACGAATAGAAAAAAAATTTTTTGGGGAATAATACTCTAAAATATGTTCTTTAATATAACATAAAAATTTCTAACGGAGGTTAAAAAAATTTTGAATAAAAAATTTTTTTCTAAACCTCTACATTTTCATCTAATTTAAAATCCTCAAAATTTAAAAAATCGCCCAGACTTTATTTTTGAAAATAGAAAAAAAAAATTTTTAGGGAATCATACTCTAAAATATCTTCTTTAATATAACATAAAAACTTCTAACGGGGGTTAAAAAAATTTTTAATAAAAATTTTTTTTCTAAACCTCTACATTTTCATCTAATTTAAAATCCCCAAAATTTAAAAAATCAGCCAGACTTTATTTTTAAAAATAGAAAAAAATTTTTTAGGTAATCATACTCTAAAATGTCTTCTTTAATATCACATAAAAATTTCTAACGGAGGTTAAAAGAATTTTGAATAAAAAATTTTTTTCTAAACCTCTGCATTTTCACCTAACCTAAAATCACCAAAGTAACATTTTAAAAAATCACCCGGACTTTATTTATGGGAGTTAAGAAATGATTTTCATATTAAATTGAACAAAAAACATTCTATTTTAATCTAAAGAAGACAGATTTATTCTAAGTATTACCAAAAAAATTAAAAAAATTCCCAAAGTTAGCAAAAATTTTTGACATTTCTAGCCTAACTTTTCTAAAAACTGACCAACTTTAAAAAATCGCCCAAACTTTATTTATGGGAGTTAAGAAATGATTTTCATATTAAATTGAACAAAAAACATTCTATTTTAAACTAAAGAAGACGGATTTATTCTAAGTATTACCAAAAAGATTAAAAAAATCCGAAAGTTAGCAAAAATTTTTGACACTTCTAACCTACCTTTTTTTAAAAATCGACCAATTTTTAAAAAATCGCCCAGACTTTATTTTTACGAAGAGAAAAGAATTTTTTTGGGGAATCATACTCTAAAATATGTTCTTTAACATAACATAAAAATTTCTAACGGAGGTTAAAAAAATTTTGAATAAAAATTTTTTTTCTAAACCTCTACATTTTCATCCAATTTAAAATTCTCAAAATTTAAAAAATCGCCCAGACTTTATTTTTAAAAATGGAAAAAATTTTTTTTAGGGAATAATACTATAAAATATCTTCTTTAATATAACATAAAAATTTCTAACGGAGGTTAAAAAAATTTTGAATAAAAAAATTTTTTCTAAACCTCTGCATTTTCACCTAACCTAAAATCACCAAAGTAAAATTTTAAAAAATCACCCAGACTTTATTTATGGGAGTTAAGAAATGATTTTCATATTAAATTGAACAAAAAACATTCTATTTTAAACTAAAGAAGACGGATTTATTCTAAGTATTACCAAAAAAATTAAAAAAATTCCCAAAGTTAGCAAAAATCTTTGACACTTCTAACCTAACTTTTTTTAAAAATCGACCAACTTTAAAAAATCGCCCAGACTTTATTTTTAAGAGTAGAAAAAATATTTTTTGGGGAATCATACTCTAAAATATCTTCTTTAATATAACATAAAAATTTCTACAGGAGGTTAAAAAAATTTTGAATAAAAAATTTTTTTCTAAACCTCTACATTTTCATCTAATTTAAAATCATCAAAATTTAAAAAATCATCCAGACTTTATTTTTAAAAATAGAAAAAAAATTTTTTTAGGGAATTATACTCTAAAATATCTTCTTTAATATAACATAAAAATTTCGAACGGAGGTTAAAAAAATTTTGAATAAAAAATTTTTTTCTAAACCTCTGCATTTTCACCTAACCTAAAATAACCAAAGTAAAATTTTAAAAAATCGCCCAGACTTTATTTATGGGAGTTAAGAAATGATATTCATATTAAATTGAACAAAAAACATTCTATTTTAAACTAAAGAAGACAGATTTATTCTAAGTATTACCAAAAAAATTAAAAAAATTCCCAAAGTTAGCAAAAATTTTTGACACTTCTAACCTACCTTTTCTAAAAATTGACCAACTTTAAAAAATCGCCCAGACTTTATTTTTACGAATAGAAAAAAAAATTTTTAGGAAATAATACTCTAAAATATCTTATATAATTTAACATAAAAATTTCTAACGGGGCTTGAAAAAATTTTCAATAAAAATTTTTTTTCTGCACCTCTACATTTTCATCTAATTTAAAATCCTCAAAATTTAAAAAATCACCCAGACTTTATTTTTAAAAATAGAAAAAAAAAATTTACGGAATAATACTCTAAAATATCTTCTTTAATATAACATAAAAATTTCTAACCGAGGTTGAAAAATTTTTGAATAAAAAATTTTTTTCTAAACCTCTGCATTTTCACCTAACCTAAAATCACCAAAGTAAAATTTTTAAAAATCACCCAGACTTTATTTATGGGAGTTAAGAAATGATTTTCATATTAAGTTGAACAAAAAACATTCTATTTTAAACTAAAGAAGGCGAATTTATTCTAAGTATTACCAAAAAAATTAAAAAAATTTCAAAAGTTAGCTAAAATTTTTAACACTTCTAACCTAACTTTTTTAAAAAATCGACCAACTTTAAAAAATTACCCAGACTTTATTTATGGGAGTTAAGAAATGATTTTCATATTAAATTGAACAAAAAGCATTCCATTTTAAACTTAAGAAGACGGATTTATTCTAAGTATTACCAAAAGAATTAAAAAAATTCCCAAAGTTAGCAAAAATTTTTGACACTTCTAACCTAACTTTTTTAAAAAATCGACCAACTTTAAAAAATCACCCAGACTTTATTTTTACGAATAGAAAAAAAAAATTTAGGGAATAATACTATAAAATATCTTCTTTAATATAGCATAAAAATTTCTAATCGAGGTTAAAAAAATTTTGAATAAAAATTTTTTTTCTAAACCTCTACATTTTCATCTAATTTAAAATCCTCAAATTTTAAAAAATCACCCAGACTTTATTTATGGGAATTAAGAAATGATTTTCATATTAAATTGAACAAAAAGCATTCTATTTTAAACTAAAGAAGACAGATTTATTCTAAGTAATACCAAAAAAATTAAAAAAATTCCCAAAGTTAGCAAGAATTTTTGACACTTTTAACCTAACTTTTCTAAAAATTGACAAACTTTAAAAAATCACCCAGACTTTATTTATAGGAGTTAAGAAATGATTTTCATATTAAATTGGACAAGAAACATTCTATTTTAAACTAAAGAAGACAGATTTATTCTAAGTATTACCAAAAAAATTAAAAAAATTCCTAAAGTTAGCAAAAATTTTTGACACTTCTAACCTAACTTTTTTAAAAAAGCGACCAACTTTAAAAAATCGCCCAGACTTTATTTATGGGAGGTAAGAAATGATTTTCATATTAAATTGAACAAAAAACATTCTATTTTAAACTAAAGAAGACAGATTTATTCTATGTTTACCAAAAAAATTAAAAAAATTCCCAAAGTTAGCAAAAATTTTTGACACTTCTAACCTAACTTTTTTAAAAAATCGACCAACTTTAAAAAATCACCCAGACTTTATTTATGGGAGTTAAGAAATGATTTTCATATTAAATTCAACAAAAAACATTCTATTTTAAACTAAAGAAGACAGATTTATTCCAAGTATTACCAAAAAAATTAAAAAAATTTCCAAAGTTAGCAAAAATGTTTGACACTTCTAACCTAACTTTTTTAAAAAATCGACCAAATTAAAAAAATCGCCCAGACTTTAATTTTACGAATAGAAAAAAAATTTTTTAGGGAATCATACTCTAAAATATCTTCTTTAATATAACATAAAAATTTCTAACGGAGGTTAAAAAAATTTTGAATAAAAAATTTTTTTCTAAACCTTTACATTTTCATCTAATATAAAATCCTCAAAATTTAAAAAATCACCCAGACTTTGTTTTTAAAAATAGAAAAAAAAACTTTTAGGGAATAATAGTATAAAATATCTTCTTTAATATAACATAAAAATTTCTAACGGAGGTTAAAAAAATTTTGAATAAAAAATTTTTTTCCAAACCTCTACATTTTCATCTAATTTAAAATCCTCAAAATTTAAAAAATCACCCAGACTTTATTTATAGGAGTTAAGAAATGATTTTCATATTAAATTGAACAAAAAACATTCCATTTTAAACTAAAGAAGACAGATTTATTCTAAGTATTACCAAACAAATTAAAAAAATTCCCAAAGTTAGCAAAAATTTTTGACATTTCTAACCTAACTTTTCTAAAAATCGACCAACTTTAAAAAATCACCCAGACTTTATTTATGGAAGTTAAGAAATGATTTTAATATTAAATTGAACAAAAAACATTCTATTTTAAATTAAAAAAGACAGATTTATTCTAAGTATTACCAAAAAAATTGAAAAAATTCCCAAAGTTAGCAAAAATTTTTGAGACTTCTAACCTAAATTTTTAAAAAAATCGACCAACTTTACAAAATCACCCAGACTTTATTTATGGAAGTTAAGAAATGATTTTTATATTAAATTGAACAAAAAACATTTTATTTTGAGTTTAAAAAGTCAGATTTATTGTAAGTATTACAAAAAAAAATTAAAAAAATTCCTAAAAACATCAATAATTTTTCTTAATATTTAATCAAACTTTATGTCTATTATTAAACAATATGTTCTAGTATACACAAGTAAATATAAAAATTTCTAAAAACTCAAATAAATACACTGATTTTGGTCTTGAAATACTCTGTATGGAATATTTTACATTTTAATCATATTTTAGAGTTAAACCTGTTAAAAAGGTTAAGAAAAATGACAGTTCTATTGACATCTATTGAAAAAATTTTAAATATATTTTTTTAATTCATTATTTCTAATTTTCATTATACCCAATAATCATTTTTATAAAACAAATCAATTAAATTTATAAAACATTCAAATTAACCAAAAAATTAATTTTTAATTAAAACTACAATTTTAGAATTTTACTATAATTTAATTCAATTCCTAATTTTGATAATTTTTAAATTTAATTAATTTTTTTTAAGAATATTTCCCTACATACATTTTACGCCATCTATTGACAAAGAATATATTAAAGAATAAAACGTCAATTGTGACAATCCCAATGTCAAATGTCATATAAACCTAACCTCTAAAAATTAGTTTGTATACAAAAATTTTTTACCAAATTTAATTAAAATAGAATTAAAATCGATTTATTAATCCAAACTATTAAAAAAATAGTTTATAAAAATGTCTATTGAAATAGAATCAGCCGAGTAAGTTCTTAAATCGGAGGATAAACTAAATAAAAACACTCATAACCTATATTTTTAGTGTGATTCGGCTTATTCAACAATATTTAAAAGAATCCAACCTTTTTCGTACATTACAAACTTTACAGGTGAACAAAATAAATAAATTAAATTAAAAAAAAGTGTAAAATTTCTTATTAATTGTTTATCGTTTCAATTTATTAGGAAGAAACCGGAGTTTCATTAAATACCGTAGACAGCGTTGATGGTTTTGTTGCCGATATCAACAACGGTCATTGGGATACCGTTCTAAAAGCTATACAATCTTTAAAACTCCCCGATAAAAAACTAATCGATTTATACGAACAAATCGTTTTAGAATTAATTGAATTACGAGAGTTAGGTGCCGCTAGGTCTTTATTACGACAAACCGATCCGATGATTATGTTAAAACAAAACGAACCTGAACGATATATTCATTTAGGTAATAATTTGATTAAATTATTACTAAATTTGATTAAATTCGATTAAAATTGATTAAATTCGGTTAAATTAGATTAAATTCGATTAAATTTGATTTAATTTGATTAAATTCGATTAAATTTTATTAAATGTTTTATTAAAATTAAATCATTTTCTTTTTTTTTAAAGAAAATTTATTAGCGAGATCTTATTTTGACCCTCGGGAAGCTTACCCCGACGGTAACAGCAAAGAAAAACGTCGTGCGGCTATCTCCCACGCTTTAAGCGGAGAAGTTTCCGTCGTACCATCATCCCGTCTTCTCGCTTTATTAGGTCAAGCTTTAAAATGGCAACAACAACAAGGTTTATTACCCCCCGGAACAACAATCGATTTATTCCGAGGTAAAGCCGCCATAAAAGACCAAGAAGACGAACAATATCCGACTCAAATGGCTAAACAAATTAAATTTGGTCAAAAATCTCACGTTGAATGTGCTCGGTTTTCACCCGACGGTCAATATTTAATTACGGGGAGTGTTGACGGTATTATTGAAGTTTGGAACTTTACGACTGGTAAGATTCGGAAGGATTTAAAGTACCAAGCGCAGGAGAATTTTATGATGATGGAACATGCGGTGCTTTGTATGGCTTTTTCGAGAGATAGTGAGATGTTAGTTACGGGATCGCAAGCGGGGAGAATTAAAGTGTGGAGAATCAGTACGGGGCAGTGTTTACGGAAGATTGAGAAAGCACATACGAAGGGAATTACTTGCTTGCAATTTTCTAGGGATAATAGCCAAGTTTTAAGCGCTGGGTTTGATCATATGATTAGAATACATGGGTTAAAATCGGGGAAGATGTTAAAAGAGTTTCGGGGGCATAGTTCGTTTGTAAATGAGGTTATTTTTACTCAAGATGGACACAATATATTAAGGTACGTATGGAGGGTAAACATTTTTGACACTTCTTAACCTAATTTAAGAAATTGTTGACAAATTGTTAACCTAATTGTTGACACTTCTAACTTAAGAAAATTAAAACTTTAAAAATTCATGAAAAATTCATTTTTAAAAATTTTGATTTGATTTTTTTTCTAAATGAAAGCTAAAACATTCTAGTTTTGTATAAAAAAGGCCGTTTTATTCCAAGTGTTGTCAAAAAAATTAAAGAAATTTTCAAAGTTGGTAAAAATTTTTTTAGGTTAGAAAATTAATCATTTTTTTTAAAATTCATCAAAAATTCATTTTTAAAGGTTTTGATTTGATTTTTTTTCTAAATGAAACTTAAAACATTCTAAATTTGATTTAAAAAGACTGTTTTATTCCAAGTGTTGTCAAAAAAATATTAAAAATTTTCAAAGTTGGTAAAATTTTTTTAGGTTAGAAAATTAACAATTTTTTAAAAAATTCATCAAAAATTTATTTCTAAAGATTTTGATTTGATTTTTTTTCTAAATGAAACTTAAAACATTCTAGTTTTAATTAAAAATGGTCGTTTTATTCTAAATGTTGTCATAAAAATTAAAAATATTTTCAAAGTTGGTAAAAATTTTTTTAGGTTAGAAAATTATACGTTTTTAAAAAATTCATGAAAAATTCATTTTTAAAGGTTTTGATTTGATTTTTTTTCTAAATGAAACTTAAAACATTCTAATTTTAATTTAAAAAGACCGTTTTATTCCAAGTTTTGACAAAAAAATTAAAAAAAATTTCAAAGTTGGTAAAAAATTTTTTAGGTTAGAAAATTAACGATTTTTTAAAAAATTCATCTACAATTCATTTTTAAAGATTTTGAATTGATTCGTCTTCTAAATAAAACTTAAAACATTCTAATTTTATATAAAAAATACCGTTTTATTCCAGGTGTTGTCAAAAAAATTTAAAAAAATTTCAAAGTTGGGAAAAAATTTTTTAGGTTAGAAAATTAACTATTTTTTTAAAAATTCATGAAAAATTGAATTTTAAATATTTTGAGCTAATTTTTTTTCTAAATGAAACTTAAAATATTCTAGTTTTAATTAAAAAAGACCGTTTTGTTCCAAGTGTTGTCAAAAAAATTAAAAAGATTTTCAAAGTTGGAAAAATTCTTGACAATTAACTAACCTATTTTTTGAATATTTTAATCAATTTTAAAAAATCGCCCAGACTTTATTTATAAAGATAGAGACTTGATCTTTGATTTAAATGAAAGATAAAAAATTGTATTTTTAATTAAAAAAGACCGTTTTATTCTAAATTTTATCAAAAAAATTAAAGAAAATTCCAAATTTGGTAAAAAATTTTTAGGTTAGAAAATTAACGATTTTTTAAAAAATTCATCAAAAATTCATTTTTAAAGATTTTGATTTGATTTTTTTCTAAATGAAACTTGAATCATTCCAGTTTTAATTAAAAAAGGCCGTTTTATTTCAAATTTTGTCAAAAAAATTAAAAAAATTTTCAAAGTTGGTAAAAATTTTTGAAACTTCTTAACCTAACTTTAGAAAATCGATTATCTTTAAAAATTCATAAAAAATTCATTTTTAAAGATTTTAATTTGATTTTTTTTCTAAATGAAACTTAAAACATTCTAATTTTAATTAAAAAATACCGTTTTATTCTAAGTGTTGTCAAGAAAATTAAAAAAAATTTCAAAGTTGGTAAAAAATTTTTTAACATAATAAAAAATTTGAAAGCTTAAAAAATCATTCTCACTTTATTTATAGGAATTAGGAAACGATTTATACATCAAATCAAAGATAAAATAGTTTATTTTGTGAATTTGTATGAAAATCAACGATATTTTAAAGAGATTTTGAAGAATATTAAAAAAATCAAAGATCATGTATTTTGACATAACAATAAAAATTTTGACAGTTTGAAAAATCATTCTGACTTTATTTATAGGAATTAAGAAACGATTTATACATCAAATCAAAGATAAAATAGTTTATTTTGTGAATTTGTATGGAAATCGATGATATTTTAAAGAAATTTTGAAGAATATTAAAAAAATCAAAGACTATGTATTTTTACATGAGTTTACTTTAAAAATTCACAAGAAATTAATTTTTAAAGATTTTTTTTCTAAATGAAACTTGAGTCATTCTAATTTTAATTAAAAAAGTCCGTTTTATTCCAAGTGTTGTCAAAAGAATTAAAAAAAATTTTCAAAGTTGGTAAAAATTTTTGAAACTTCTGAACCTAACTTTAGAAAATGGAACGACTTTAAAAATTCATCAAAAATCCATTTTTAAAGATTTTGGAAAACACTTGGAATAAAATGACCTTTTTCAATTAAAATTAGATTGTTTTAAGTTTCATTTAGAAAAAAAATCAAATCAAAATCTTTAAAAATGAATTTTTGATGAATTTTTTAAAAAATGACTAATTTTCTAACCTAAAAAAATTTTTATCAACTTTGAAAATTTTTATAATTTTTTGACAACACTTGGAATAAAACATCCTTTTTTAATTAAAACTAGAATATTTTAAGTTTCATTTAGAAAAAAAGTCAAATCAAAATCTTTAAAAATGAATTTTTTATGAATTTTTAAAGAAATCGTTAATTTTCTAACCTAAAAGAATTTTTACCAACTTTGAAAATTTTTTAAATTTTTTTGACAACACTTGGAATAAAACGGCCTTTTTTATTTAAAACTAGAATGTTTTAGGTTTCATTTAGAAAAAAAGTCAAATTAAAATCTTTAAAAATGAATTTTTTATGAATTTTTAAAGAAATCGTTAATTTTCTAACCTAAAAAAATTTTTACCAACTTTAAAAATTTTTTTAATTTTTTGACAACATTTGGAATAAAACATCCTTTTTTAATTAAAACTAGAATATTTTAAGTTTCATTTAGAAAAGAAAATCAAGTCAAAATCTTTAAAAATGAATTTTTGATGAATTTTTTAAGAAATCGTTAATTTTGTAACCTAAAAAGATTTTTACCAACTTTGAAAATTTTTTAAATTTTTTCGACAACACTTGAAATAAAACGGCCTTTTTTATTTAAAACTAGAATGTTTTAAGTTTCATTTAGAAAAAAAATCAAGTCAAAATCTTAAAAAATGAATTTTTTATGAATTTTTTAAGAAATCGTTAATTTTGTAACCTAAAAAAATTTTTACCAACTTTGAAAATTTTTTAAATTTTTTTGACAACACTTGGAATAAAACGGCCTTTTTTATTTAAAACTAGAATGTTTTAAGTTTCATTTAGAAAAAAAGTCAAATCAAAATCTTTAAAAATGAATTTTTGATGAATTTTTTTAAGAAATCGTTAATTTTCTAACCTAAAAAAATTTTTACCAACTTTGAAAATTTTTTTAATTTTTTGACAACACTTGGAATAAAGCATCCTTTTTTAATTAAAACTAGAATATTTTAAGTTTCATTTAGAAACAAAATCAAGTCAAAATCTTTAAAAATGAATTTTTGATGAATTTTTTTAAAAATGATTAATTTTCTAACCTAAAAAAATTTTTTACTAACTTTAAAAATTTTTTTAATTTTTTTGGTAAAATTTAAAACAAAACTGTCTTTTTAAATTAAAACTAGAATGTTTGAAGTTTCAATAAAAAAAAAAATTCAAATCAAAATCTTTAAAAATGAATGTTTGATGAATTTTTAAAGTTGGTCGATTTTCTAAAAGTTAGGTTAAAAGTGCCAAAAATGTTTATCAACTTTGAAAATTTTTTTAATTTTTTTGAAATCACTTGGAATAAAACATCCTTTTTTAATTAAAATTAGAATGTTTTAAGTTTCATTTAGAAGAAAAATCACATCAAAATTTTTAAAAACGAATTTTTGATGAATTTTTTAAAAAAGCGATAATTTTCTAACCTAAAAAAATGTTCACAAACTTTGAAAATTTTTTTAATTTTTTTGACACCATTTAGAATAAAATGGTTTTTTAAAACCAAAACTAGAATGTTTTAAGTTTCATTTAGAAAAAAAATCAAATCAAAATCTTTAAAAATTGATTTTTAATGAATTTTTAAAGTTGGTCGATTTTTTTAAATTAGGTTAAGAAGTGTCAAAAATGTTTACCAATTTTGAATTTTTTTTTAATTTTTTTGACAACACTTAAAATAAAACGGTCGTTTCTAATTAAAATTAGAATGTTTTAAATTTCATTTGGAAAAAAATCAAATCAAAATCTTTAAAAATGAATTTTTGATGAATTTTTTTAAGAAATCGTTAATTTTGTAACCTAAAAAAAATTTTACCAACTTTGAAAATTTTTTTAATTTTTTTGACAACATTTAGAATAAAACGGTCTTTTTAGTTCAAAATTAGAATGTTTTAAGTTTCATTTAGAAAAAGAATCAAATCAAAATCTTTAAAAATGAATTTTTGATGAATTTTTTTTATAAGTATTAAATATTTTTATAAATTTAATCTTTAGTGCTTCATCAGATGGAACAGTAAAAGTTTGGAGTATAAAAACCACAGAATGTATAAACACAATAAAAGCTTTGGGTGTTAACGACATAACAGTAAATAACATCCATAACTTTGCAAAAAATCCGGAACATTTTGTGGTATGCAACAGAAGTAATACGGTTGTAATTATGAATTTACAAGGACAGGTTTGTAAACTAAACTTATTGTTAATATTAAATTATCACTTTTATTTCTAATTAATTATTATTTTTATTAATTTAATTCATGATTATAGATTGTTCGATCGTTTTCGAGTGGTAAACGAGAAGGTGGTGATTTTGTATGCTCCACGGTTTCACCGAGAGGTGATTGGATTTACTGTGTTGGTGAAGATTTAGTTTTATATTGTTTTTCAACAAATTCAGGAAAATTAGAAAGAACTTTAAATGTATTATTCTATATTAGTCATCATTTTTTTATATTTGTATTTAATTATTGATTATTTTAGGTTCATGAAAATGATGTTATCGGTATTGCTCATCATCCGCATCAAAACTTATTGTGTTCTTATAGCGAAGACGGTTTAGTTAGATTATGGAAACCTTAAATCGTAAGGATTAATTACGAGTACATTTTTTAAGTTAAGTGTGTTATAGATTTTCTGTCTTTTTTTATTTTGAGTGATTATAATTAGAGTATCTTTTTAAATAAAAATAAATGTATGTAAAAATGGTGAAGTTTAAAGAGTATCTAACATAAAAAATTCACCAAAGTAAAAAAAAAATAAATAAAAAAAATTTTTCTCACATGTATAAACGCACAGATTTGTATTGAACCAATATTTCTTCTGAAATTAATAGGTCCAGTATGTTTATACATGTGTAGTTTAGACGAATTATTTGATTAAATTTAATCAATTTATTTGCATATGGGACATTTAATTTAAAATGTTTTGACCTTTTGGTATTTGAATATGGAAAAATTGAAATTCAATTTTGGACTATTCTATATAACGTAATGTAATAGGAGAACATATTTTCCATTCGGTAATACACTCATACCTCTTTATACGGCTCTTCTTTATATGGCTATTTGGCAATATTAAAGAGAGTGATTGTCCAGGTCATTTTATACAAAAAAGTTTATAATAAACATGGTCTGGAAACGCTTTGTTACCGATCAACAGTGTGTTGAAGTTTAATTAAAAAAAGCAGTAAAAATTTACATATTTTGCAACAGTCCTGTTTTATTCATTGACATATTTCTTGAATTTCTTTATCATGAATCGCTATACGAATGCCGAGATGACCGACATGCACTACATTTATGGACTTGCTGATGGTAATGCATTAGAAATTAGGCGGTTGTATACCGAAAGATTTCCTGCCCGTGTTGCTCCTGATAGAAAAACTTTCGAAAGTATTTATCGGCGTCTCTATCAAACCTTTTTTAGACGAAATGAAGGAGCAGGAAGGCCAAGGACAGCAAGAACGGTAGTGATGGAAGAGGATGTGCTAGACATGATTGAAGAAGATCAAGGTACTTCTACTCGAAAAATTGCTAACGCTTTTAATGTAAATAATGGAACTATTTGGCACATTCTGAAAGAAAATTTGTTGTACCCATTCCATATACAACGCGTTCAAGCATTCCTGCTGATTTTCTACCTCGCATTGCATTCTAACTTATGCAGAAAATGGTTGAAATCCCTCAATTCGTGATGTTAATTCTATTCACTGATGAAGCGAATTTTTCAAGAAATGCAATACTCAATTTCCATAATAACCATGTACGGTGTGACGAAAATCAAAATTGTTGAAGATCATTTTCACCGTCAGTTTTCTTTGAACGTTTGGCTTGGAATTATGGGTGACCGCCTAATTGGACCGGTATTTTTACCAGGAAGACTTACCAGAGAGGTGTATCGCAACTTTTTGGAAAACACGCTACCTGGTTTTCTGGAGGACGTACCATTAGCAAGTAGAGATGCAATGTGGTATATGTACGATGGCGCACCAATTTAGTCAAGTAGATGGTGATTTCTTAACACAAGCATATGGAAATCGGATTGGCCAAGGTTATACTTATGGCCTGCACGATCCCCTGACTTAAATCCCCTGGAGTTTTTCTTGATGGGTCATTTGAAGTCCTTGGTGTAGGCTACTCCATTGGAAAACGTAGAAGACTTAAGAAATTGAATCATTTTCGGCTGCAACTTAATTAAAACAGATCCTAGTGTTTTTGAGAGAGTTCGCCAGTCAAAGAGGAGAAGATTGGATTCTTAGTCACTTTGCACAGTTTTTGTAATTTTTGCTTGGTAAAATTGTTGGTTTGGTAAAATATTTGTTTTTGTCCTTAACTAAAACCCTTGTTCTTAAAAAAAATTCTTTTATTATAAAGTTTTTTGTATAAAATGATGTGGACAATCACCCCCATTAATATTGCAGCATCTTTTTTAAACACCTTTTATAGAGGAACAGGCAATATCTATTTTTAACATGTGTATGGTGAAGGGAAAAGTGATGGTTTATCGATGGGTGAAAAATTCTTGGCAAGTCGCGGTTGGTTCGAAAAATTCAAAAAATGGCATAACTTGCACAACGTCAAGATGAAAGGTGAAGCAACTAGCGCAGATAAAGATGCAGCCCTGGCATATCCAAACGCATTGAAGTTAATTATTGAGAGAGGTGGATACGTTCCAGAACAAATATTTAATGTAGATGAATCCGCCCTATATTGGAAGAGGATACCTGATAGAACTTTTCTAAGAACGAAAGAGCTGCATCGGGATTTAAAGCATCTAAGAACCGATTAACGCTACTACTTGGCGTAAACCCAACTGGGGATTTTAAACTGAAACCTCTTTTAATCTATAAGTCTGAAAATCCAAGAGCTTTAAAAGGTATAAATATGAACGAATTACCCGTTGTTTTGGAAATTTATTAAAAAGTTTGGGTGACAAAAAGCCTATTCAAAGATTGGTTCAGTAATCTTTTTTCCAGTGATGTGAGAGAATACTTGCGGAAATCTAATTTAGACAAAAGAATCTCTAATTTATCTAAATCTATCTAATCTAAAAGAATCTATCTGCTTCTCTTAAATAACGCTCCCGGACATCCCATTAATTTATCATAAATAGATGAATAGAATACAGTGTACTCCAGATATAACGAACCCTCAAGGAACCTGAAAAATCGGTTCGTTTTAACCGAATTTCGTTATCAGCGGTAATTAAAAAAAAATCATGAATTAAATTTATTTAATTTATTTCTACTTCATTGTTGACATAGAATCCGACTTTTCTGAAGCAATTTTTAATCGTGAACTCGGCGATCGTTTCCCACGCTTTATGAATAAAATTGACACCGTCAAGCAATGTCATTTTAATAAGAGAATTTGCGTCTAATCCTTGCACAATTTTCAATAAATGATGTTGTCGGTAATGACTTTTGAGAGAATGAATTATCTTCTGGTCCATTGGCTGAATACTGCTTGAATTTCTTTGGCATAAATATTAACTGAATTGAATTTAAATTAAGGATGTTTTTAAGAACGTTTTTAAGACACCTCGGATTTTTCGATTTGCCTTGATGACCAAAAATTTACTTTTTTCAATGCCAAACATATACATATACACACTTTGCTGGTGCAAAGCAATACTGTTATTCTATCTTTTGACAACTTTCCCTAAATAGTACTAAACAACTTTTTGTTTAGTACTCTTAATAACCACTTCAATAATCATCGGTTCGTTATAACCGAATTCGTTATAAGCAAATTTGTTTACATTTTGTAAAATAGAAATATTTTTTGGGACTATTACGTTCATTCGTTATAACCGGGTGCGTTATAACCGGAGTACACTGTATCTCTCTAAAAATACAACTGCCCCGATTCAGCCAATGTATCAGGAAGTAATAACAACATTCAAAACCTATTACTTGTGTAAAACTCTTCGAAAAGTTATAAAAGAAACTGAAGGCCAATCGTCACTTTACGAATTTTGGAAAAAATTTATTATTAAGTGAACATTATAGGTCGATCATGGGATGAGATGAAACCAATAACTTTAAACCGAGTTTGGAAAAAATCTGGTAAAATTCTTTTATCAGCTTGTGTTACTCCTGCAAGTAGCAATAATAGCTCTGAACTCATTTTTCCAGAAGTCAGACAAAACATATTAAGTTTGACACAAAAAGTTGGTTTTCAGGACCTACAATTAGACGAAGATAATATCATGAATTTGTTGGATGCTGATCGTCATTCACTTTTTAACGATGAGTTAATTGAATTAGCAGAGAGCGAAAAGGCGGAAGAGGAAGAAACAGTTAACAATTTAACAATCCGACAACTAACTTTAAAAAATGTATCTTGAAAATGACCCTAATGAAAAACGTCACCTTAATGTTTCACGTGGTATTAACTCGGTTCTAAGTTGCTATCAAGAGTTGAAAAAAGAAAAGGAGAAGGATGCAAAACAACAAACCTTAGATAAATTTTTCAATGTTGATCTTCAAACGACAATGGAAACTGAGAAAACATGGTATTTATCTGATTCAGATTAATGTTCTATGTCGACGCTGCCAAGTCAAAACGGCATAAACGACATTAACCTAATTTTTCAGAAAACGCAAAAAACGATTGACACAATGAATCTTAAATGGCTTTTACGCAAACTTTAAACCAATTTTATAGCGAATAAAGTTTGTTTGCTGGTATACCGCTTTAACTGTTGCATGCAGATTTAAAAATGCTACTCAACGGTGCAGCTAACTAAAAAATGGCCGTTTTGGCTTGAGAGCGTCGATGTATTCATTATATTAAAGGTTTAGCCACAAACAAACATTTTCTAACTTCCTGTGAGCCCAAATCTGTAAGTTACGGTAACATTAACCCAGTTCAAAGTAGTAATTTCTTCACAGGATGTGCAGCCCTTTCAAGAAAATCACATTTTAGAGGATTGGAAGCAGCTTACTGCTCAAAATGTTGCCAGGATTTGTGACCATAATCAGGGTAAAAATAATACAGTCTGCAAAATTTTTACAGTTTGCTCTTTTCGTTGCATTTTTGTTTTTATGATACCGGATAACCAAATCACAAGGTGTTAGGTTTAGTGATCTCGCTGACCAGTTTACAGGAGCATGATTTCCTCTTTGTTTTCTTCGATTCTACAGTAGAATCTGCATAATACGCACTATCTAAAAAAGTTAAACCCTGATGATGTTTACAAATGCCGGCGAAAATTTGAAAAGCTTTATGGTTTTTTGGTTTTCTTGAAAGATCTTCATATCCCGTGAAGAAATTCCTACTTTGAATTTTGTTAATGTTATCTTAATTTACCCATTTGACCTTATAGACATTTAGAAAATCTTTTTTTGTACCTAAACCGTGTGCCCAATTGAAATTTTATAAGAGAGAAAATAGTTTCTAACTGTATGTAGCTATTCAGAAAAAGAATTTGTAGAAAATTATACAGTGTGCACCCTGTATGTTTCGAAATTCCAATTTATTTCACAGAAACCTATACCCAGCTGATATAAAGGCATGGTCAAAAAATGAATAAAATCTAATAAAGATTTTTCGAGTAATTTAAGAAAAACTCATGAAAAATGTTATTTTTTTCTCTAGCAGCTAAACGAAACAACTTTAAATATAAATAAGTTAAAATAAATCGACCTATTTCAAGCCAAGAAATCTGACAATCATTGTACACACATTTCAAAGACACCTGTATATCTTTTATAAAATCTCTCATAGTTTAATATCAGTCTTACAATTAAACAAAAAAATGGTATTTATTTACACAAATTTCCTGCATTCTTATCATATTAAAACAAAACCGCACGATAATTTACCGTATAACACGTGCATTTTTATCTTATCATTGTAATTAGAGTTTTGAATTGTTAGAGGGAATTTTTTGACAGTAATTTCATCAATCTCTGATAGATGTCATCATTTAGATTGAAACTTAAATTGAATTTTTATTAGTGATTTTTAGAAAAATTAGAATTAAATTAAACGAGTATTCTTCAATAAAATATTTTAATAATTTTTACAAAATTAATTTCTATTTGATTAAGAAATATTTTAAATGTATAAGTTTTAATTCTTTATTATTCGGATAGATGTCGTTTAAAATTAAAATAAATTGACATCTTAATTTTTTTGTTATAAAATATATTAAAATATCAAACGTATATAAAAAAATAATTAATTTTAAAATAAAATAAAATTTATATTAATTTAAATAATTTTATTATTTTGATAAATTAAATTAAATGAAGAAATTTTGAAAGTAAATTTTTAGTTAAGCTTTTAAAGTAGAGATGTCGCTCGTGCAGGTGATCGTTCAGCACGGAATTCGCTTTTCCCGATCGGCCATAGTGCAAAATGGCGTCGCCTACTAGATAATCGTGAGGAATGTGCCTGTATTTCGTGCGCGAAGTGCAACAATAAGAAACGACGAATAAAGCGTAGGACCGGTAACGGAAACCGACGGATTTGATGCTCGTTAAAGATGCAGAATGTGGCGCAGGGCAACGCAGCAGACAGTCCGAAAATAGCCGAGAACATCATCAGCAGCAACAGCAGCAGCGGCGCGAGCCGACCGCCAGCCGCGGCTACTCCCCTTTCGGCCAATTCTAGCCCCGCCAAGTCCGAAACGGAAACCTATTCGGAACACAGACGATTTATGTCCGACACGTCCGAGAGCGAAGAGGACAGCGTATCCGAGGTAGGCGCATTTTAACTAAACCTCTCCGAGAAGTAAAACACAAAAGTATTTTACTTCTGCTTTCATCTTAAATCTGATTTAATCTAATCTAAAACTAAAACGATCGGATTCCAAATAATCCGGATGACAATCATTCCCTAAGAAATGTCTATTATGATGAAGACGTCTATGATTTTAATAAATACAGTATCAATGAACTTGCACCTTTCAGAGACATCTTGTGGCTATGTTTTTACAACTTTTAAAGACCGCGCGATTTAAATTAACTCTCTCTTTTTCTCTTATTCCTTTGTCTGGGGGTACTAAATCCTTATTCTATTCCTCTCTCTCTTTATTTTTCTTTACTATAAATTAATTCTAAACTAATTCTAAACATATGAATGAAGTTATCTCTTAATGAACTTTTCATAATAATAATAAAAAACATAAACAAGGATACCAACTTAAACACACACATCTTCCATATCTGTATTGGTTGAAAGCACCTGCTTTCTCTTTTTATTATCTCGGAATCATAAAAAAAACTACTCCTACGTTTTTTTTTAAATGACTTGAAATAAAAATATTTTTTTTTTTATTTGGCGATTAGAAACTCTTCCGTTTAGGTTATCTTTGTGATTCATTATTAGGAATGCGTGCGTGTCGGATGATGCAGAAACACGTTTGCGGTTCTAGAACCGTCCGGTATCAAGGTTCCACACGTTTTTGAAATTCATTAATCTTTCCTTTTGTTGTCGTTTTTTTCTCGAAATTTTTTTCTTGAAATACATTGTATTTTTTAAAGATGTAAACAATTTTTTTTTAATATCAATTTTTTAAAATATCAATTGTGAGTTTTTATCAAAAGAAATAAAAAAATGTTTATTAAAGAAGTGTGTAAACAAAGATAATATACCATTTAGTAAATATGTCAATGTTACCAACATGAAAATATTTTGACAGGTGTTTATAGACATATAATAATAAAAAAAAATATTTTTCTTGATTTTTCAGGTATTAATCAACGTATTTTTTTTAAATAATGAATACATCGTGTTATTGGTGACGGCAATATTGTGACAGGGCAGTTATTTGAATCCAAACAAATTTTTTTTTGTATAGTTTTTCTCCATAAGAAGGAGAAAAATATTTTTTAAAAGTAGTTAGTGGAATGTTTAAGGTGGAAAAAGTGAGTATTATATGCTTTTTTAAAACTATAAAGATATTTGGTAAGTATAATATAATTTTTAACGTTGAAAACCTAAAAATTAATTGAAGTGAACATAACCTCAAAATGTGTTATGTCAAATATAAACATTAAATATTCGTTTAGTAACAAAATACGATTTGAGTTATTAAATCTTAAAAATGGAATAGTTTTATCTTTAAAATATCTATATAGTTCTTTATAATTTAAAAGGTTTTATTAATATACAAACTATCTCATTGAAGTAAACATAACCTCAAAACTTCTTCTTGTCAAACATAAATTTTACAAATTTATTCTATAACAAATACAATTTGAATCACAAACTTTAACAAATAGAATACTTTTATCCTTAAAATATCTATATAGAGCTTTTATTTGGTGAAAAAATATCCCAAAAAAAGGTTATTTTATGTTTAATCGTAGAAACTCTTGTAAGTTTATGAATAATGCTAGCATTTTGATCTGTAAACGTCAAAAGTGACATTTTAAAGATGAAAAGTGACGTTTAAACGTCATAATTGACATTTTGAAAATGAATTTAGACATTTAAACGTCAAAATTGACATTTTGAAAATGAATTTAGACATTTAAACGTTAGAATTGACATTTTAAAAGAAATTTTTTATCTGTAAACGTCAAAACTGACATTTTTAAAGAGAATTTTCGTCTGTAAATGCCAAAAGTGAGATTTTAAAGATGAAAAGTGACGTTTAGACGTCAAAATTGCCATTTTGAAAATGAATTTAGACATTTAAACGTCAAAATTGACATTTTGAAAATGAATTTAGACATTTAAACGTCAAAATTGCCATTTTGAAAATGAATTTAGACATTTAAACGTCAAAATTGACATTTTGAAAATTAATTTAGACAGTTCAACGTCAAAATTGACATTTTGAAAATGAATTTAAACATTTAAACGTTAGAATTAACATTTTAAAAGAAAATTTTCATCCGTAAACGTCAAAACTTTCATTTTTAAAGAGAATTTTCAACTGTAAATGCCAAAAATGAGATTTTAAAGATGAAAAGTGACGTTTAGACGTCAAAATTGCCATTTTGAAAATGAATTTAGACATTTAAACGTCAAAATTGACATTTCAAAGATGAAAAGTGACGTTTAGACGTCAAAATTGCCATTTTAAAAATGAATTTAAACATTTAAACGTCAAAATTGACATTTTGAAAATGGGTTTAGACATTTAAACGTTAGAATTGACATTAAAAAAAAAATTTTTCATCTGTAAACGTCAAAAGTGACATTTTTAAAGAGAATTTTCATCTGTAAATGTCAAAAGTGGCATCTTAAAGATGAAATGTGACGTTTAAACGTCAAAATTAACATTTTAAAAATGAATTTAGACATTTAAACGTCAAAATTGACATTTTGAAAATGAATTTAGACATTTAAACGTTAGAATTGACATTTTAAAAGAAAATTTTCATCTGTAAACGTCAAAAGTGACATTTTTAAAGAAAATTTTTAACTGTAAATGCCAAAAGTGAGATTTTAAAGATGAAAAGTGACGTTCAAACGTCAGAATTGACCTTTTGAAAATGAATTTAGACATTTAAACGTCAAAATTGACATTTTGAAAATAAATTTTGATCTGTAAATGCCAAAAGTGAGATTTTAAAGATGAAAAGTGACGTTTAAACGTCAAAATTGCCATTTTGAAAATGAATTTAGACATTTAAACGTCAAAATTGACATTTTGAAAATGAATTTAGACATTTAAACGTTCGAATTAACATTTTAAAAGAAAATTTTCATCTGTAAGCGTCAAAAGTGACATTTTTAAAGAGAATTTTCATCTGTAAATGTCAAAAGTGACATTTTAAAGATGAAAAGTGACGTTCAAACGTCAGAATTGACCTTTTGAAAATGAATTTAGACATTTAAACGTCAAAATTGACATTTTGAAAATGAATTTAGACATTTAAACGGCAAAATTGACATTTTGAAAATGGATTTAGACATTTAAACTTTAGAATTGACATTTTAAAAGAAAATTTTCATCTGTAAACGTCAAAAGTGACATTTTTAAAGAGAATTTTCAACTGTAAATGCCAAAATGTGAGATTTTAAAGATGAAAAGTGACGTTCAAACGTCAAAATTGATATTTTGAATATGAATTTAGACATTTAAACGTCAAAATTGACATTTTGAAAATGAATTTAGACATTTAAACGTTAGAATTAATATTTTAAAAGAAGATTTTCATCTGTAAACGTCAAAAGTGACATTTTTAAAGAGAATTTTCGTCTGTAAATGTCAAAAGTGACATTTTAAAGATGAAAAGTGACGTTTAGACGTCAAAATTGCCATTTTGAAAATGAATTTAGACATTTAAACGTCAAAATTGACATTTTGAAAATGAATTTAGACATTTAAACGTTAGAGTTAATATTTTAAAAGAAAATTTTCATCTGTAAACGTCAAAAGTGACATTTTTAAAGAGAATTTTTGTCTGTAAATGTCAAAAGTGACATTTTAAAGATGAAATGTGACGTTTAAACGTCAAAATTGCCATTTTGAAAATGAATTTAGACATTTAAACGTCAAAATTGACATTTCGAAAATGGATTTAAACATTTAAACGTTAGAGTTAATATTTTAAAAGAAATTTTTCATCTGTAAACGTCAAAAGTTACATTTTTAAAGAGAATTTTGATCTGTAAATGTCAAAAGTCACATTTTAAAAATGAAAAGTGACGTTCAAACGTCAAAATTGCCATTTTGAAAATGAATTTAGACATTTAAACATCAAAATTGACATTTTCAAAATGGGTTTAGACATTTAAACGTTAGAATTGACATCTTAAAAGAAAATTTTCATCTGTAAACGTCAAAAGTTACATTTTTAAAGAGAATTTTCAACTGTAAATGTCAAAAGTGAGATTTAAAAGATGAAAAGTGACGTTGAAACGTCAAAATTGACCTTTTGAAAATGAATTTAGACATTTAAACGTCAAAATTGACGTTTCGAAAATGGGTTTAGATATTTAAACGTTAGAATTAACATTTTAAAAGAAAATTTTCATCTGTAAACGTCAAAAGTGACATTTTTAAAGAGAATTTTCATCTGTAAATGCTAAAAGTGAGATTTTAAAGATGAAAAGTGACGTTTAGACGTCAAAATTGACATTTTGAAAATGAATTTAGTCATTTAAACGTCAAAGTTGACGTTTTGAAAATGGATTTAGACATTTAATCGTTAGAATTAACATTTTAAAAGAAAATTTTTATCTGTAAACGTCAAAAGTGACATTTTTAAAGAGAATTTTCATCTGTAAATGCCAAAATGTGAGATTTTAAAGATGAAAAGTGACGTTCAAACGTCAAAATTGACATTTTGAAAATGAATTTAGACATTTAAACGTCAAAATTGGTATTTTGAAAATGAATTTAGACATTTAAACGTTAGAATTAACATTTTAAAAGAAAATTTTCATCCGTAAACGTCAAAAGTTACATTTTTAAAGAGAATTTTCATCTGTAAATGCCAAAATATGAGATTTTAAAGATGAAATGTGACGTTCGAACGTCAAAATTGACATTTAAAAAATGAATTTAGACATTTAAAAGTCAAAATTGACATTTTTAAAATGGGTTTAGACATTTAAACGTTAGAATTAATATTTTAAAAGAAAATTTTCATCTGTAAACGTCAAAAGTGATATTTTTAAAGAGAATTTTCATCTGTAAATGCCAAAAGTGACATTTTAAAGATGAAAAGTGACGTTCAAACGTCAAAATTGCTATTTTGAAAATGAATTTAGACATTTAAACGTTAGAATTAACATTTTAAAAGAAAAATCGACATTTTGAAAATGAATTTAGACATTTAAACATTAAAATTAACATTTTAAAAGAAAATTTTCATCTGTAAACGTAAAAAGTGACATTTTTAAAGAGAATTTTGATCTGTAAATGTCAAAAGTGACATTTTTAAAGATGAAAAGTGACGTTTAGACGTCAAAATTGCCATTTTGAAAATGAATTTAGACATTTAAACGTCAAAATTGACATTTTGAAAATGGGTTTAGACATTTAAACGTTAGAATTGACAATTTAAAAGAAAATTTTCATCTGTAAACGTCAAAAGTTACATTTTTAAAGAGAATTTTCGTCTGTAAATGCTAAAAGTGAGATTTTAAAGATGAAAAGTGACGTTTAGACGTTAAAATTGCCATTTTGAAAATGAATTTAGATATTTAAACGTCAAAATTAACCTTTTGAAAATGAATTTAGACATTTAAACGTTAGAATTAACATTTTAAAAGAAAATTTTCATCTGTAAACGTCAAAAGTGACATTTTTAAAGAGAATTTTCAACTGTAAATGCCAAAAGTGAGATTTTAAAGATGAAAAGTGACGTTTAGACGTCAGAATTGACCTTTTGAAAATGAATTTAGACATTTAATCGTTAGAATTAACACTTTAAAAGAAAAATTTCATCTGTAAACGTCAAAACTTACATTTTTAAAGAGAATTTTCAACTGTAAATGTCAAAAGTGAGATTTTAAAGATGAAAAGTGACGTTTAGACGCCAAAATTAACATTTTGAAAATGAATTTAAACATTTAAACTTCAAAATTGACATTTTGAAAATGGATTTAGACATTTAAACGTTAGAATTATTATTTTAAAAGAAAATTTTCATCTGTAAACGTCAAAAGTTACATTTTTAAAGAGAATTTTCGTCTGTAAATGTCAAAATGTGAGATTTTAAAGATGAAATGTGACGTTTAAACGTCAAAATTAACATTTTGAAAATGAATTTAGACATTTAAAAGTCAAAATTAACATTTTTAAAATGGGTTTAGACATTTAAACGTTAGAATTAACATTTTAAAAGAAAATTTTCATCTGTAAACGTCAAAAGTGACATTTTTAAAGAGAATTTTGATCTGTAAATGTCAAAAGTGACATTTTTAAAGAGAATTTTCATCTGTAAATGCCAAAAGTGAGATTTTAAAGATGAAAAGTGACGTTTAGACGTCAAAATTGACATTTTGAAAATGAATTTAAACATTTAAACGTCAAAATTGACATTTTGAAAATGAATTTAAACATTTAAACGTCAAAATTGACATTTTGAAAATGAATTTAGACATTTAAACGTCAAAATTGACATTTTGAAAGTGAATTTAGACATTTAATCGTTAGAGTTAACATTTTAAAAGAAAATTTTCATCTGTAAACGTCAAAAGTGACATTTTTAAAGAGAATTTTCAACTGTAAATGCCAAAAGTGAGATTTTAAAGATGAAAAGTGACATTTAAACGTCAAAATTGACATTTTGAAAATGAATTTAGACATTTAAACGTCAAAATTGACATTTTGAAAATGAATTTAGACATTTAAACGTTTAGAATTGACATTTTAAAAGAAAATTTTCATCTGTAAACGTTAAAAGTTACATTTTTAAAGAGAATTTTCAACTGTAAATGCTAAAAGTGACATTTTAAAGATGAAAAGTGACGTTTAGACGTCAAAATTGCTATTTTGAAAATGAATTTAGACATTTAAACGTTAGAATTAACATTTTAAAAGAAAAATTGACATTTTGAAAATGAATTTAGACATTTAAACATTAAAATTAACATTTTAAAAGAAAATTTTCATCTGTAAACGTCAAAAGTGACATTTTTAAAGAGAATTTTCAACTGTAAATGCTAAAAGTGAGATTTTAAAGATGAAAAGTAACATTTAGACGTCAAAATTGACATTTTAAAAATGAATTTAAACATTTAAATGTCAAAATTAACATTTTGAAAATGGGTTCAGACATTTAAACGTTAGAATTAACATTTTAAAAGAAAATTTTCATCTGTAAACGTCAAAAGTGACATTTTTAAAGAGAATTTTCAACTGTAAATGTCAAGAGTGACATTTTTAAAGATGAAAAGTGACGTTTAGACGTCAAAATTGACATTTTGAAAATGAATTTAAACATTTAATCGTTAGAATTGACATTTTAAAAGAAAATTTTCATCTGTAAACGTCAAAACTTACATTTTTAAAGAGAATTTTCAACTGTAAATGTCAAAAGTGACATTTTAAAGATGAAAAGTGACGTTTAGACGTCAAAATTGACATTTTGAAAATAAATTTAGACATTTAAACGTCAAAATTGACATTTCGAAAATGGATTTAAACATTTAAACGTTAGAGCTAACATTTTAAAAGAAAATTTTCATCTGTAAACATCAAAAGTGACATTTTTAAAAAGAATTTTGATCTGTAAATGTCAAAAGTGACATATTAAATATTAAAAGTGACATTTAAACGTCAAAAGTGATATTTTAAAGTGAAAAAGTGACGTTTAAACGTCAATAGTAACACTGTAAAGTTACAAAGTGACGTTTAAACGTCAAAAGTAACACTTTAAAGATGAAAAGTAACGCTTTAACGTCAAAATTGAAATTTCAAAGGAAAATTTTGATTTTTAAACGTTAAAAAACTATGATTTTAAAACTATCATTTACAAAGTTTATTTACAGCTTTATTATACTAATACTTATAAAGCTGTTACTAGTTTAAAGGGTTTTGTTAATATACAGACTGTCTTATTAAAGTAAACATAACCTCAAACTTGTTTTTTGTCAAACATAAATTTTACAAATTCATTCTATAGCAAACACGATTTGAGTTACTAAATCTTACAAATAAGATAGTTTTGTCCTTAAAATATTTACATAGAGCTTTTATTTGATGATAAAAATGTCAAAAAGAAAAGGTTATTTTGAGATAAATCATAGAAATTTCTGTAAGTTCGTAAATAATATAAATATTCTTACAAAGAAAATTTTCTTTATAGTCTAATAATAAGTAAGTCTGTTAATATACAGGTGTTTCATTGAAATGAATATAACCTCAAAACTTAATTCTAACAAACATAAACTTTTAAAATTCTTTTTGTATGAAATACAATTTGGCCCAACCAATCTTAGAAATAGAATAGCTTTATACTTAAAATATTGTATATAAGTATCAAAAATGTTTACCAACTTTGAAATTTTTAAAATTTTTTTTTTTAATAACACTTGAAATAAAACGGTCTTTTCTAATTAAAATTGGAATGTTTTAAGTTTCATTTAGACAAAAATTCAAATCTAAATCTTTAAAAATGAATTTTTGATGAATTTTTAAAGTTGATCGATTTTCTAAAAATTATGTTAAAAGTGTCAAAAATTTTTTACCAACTTTAAAAATTTTTTTATTTTTTTTTGACAACACTTGGAATAAAATGGTCTTTTTTATATAAAACTAGAATGTTTTAAGTTTCATTTAGAAAAAAATCAAATCTAAATCTTTAAAAATGAATTTTTTATGAATTTTTTAAAAAATGATTAATTTTCTAACCTAAAAAATTTTTACCAACTTTGAAAACTTTTTTTTAATTTTTTTTATAAGACTTGTAATAAAACGGTCTTTTCTAATTAAAACTAGAATGTTTTAAGTTTCATTTAGAAACAAAATCAAATCTAAATCTTTAAAAATGAATTTTTGATGAATTTTTAAAGTTGCTCGATTTTCTAAAAATTAGGTTAAAAGTGTCAAAAATTTTTTACCAACTTTGAAAATTTTTTTAATTTTTTTTGACAACAGTTGGAATAAAATGGTCTTTTTAAATTAAAATTAGAATATTTTAAGTCTCATTTAGAAAAAAAATCAAATCAAAATCTTTAAAAATGAATTTTTGATGAATTTTTTAAAAAATGATGAATTTTCTAACCTAAAAAATTTTTACCAACTTTGAAAACTTTTTTAATTTTTTTAACAATATTTAGAATAAAACGGTCTTTTTGGCTAAAACTATAATTTTTAATTCAAATCGTCACAAAATTTCAAACCTTAACAAAAATTAGTTTCTAAGATATGATTTTTTTTAAATTGATTAGTTTCAAAAATAATTATTGAATAATGTTTCAAAAATAATAAAATTTCCATGATGAGAGTTCGAAAATTTCATACAAAATGTAGGCGGAATAGTGTTTTAATTTTTAATTCGTCAATTGTGAAGAGATTAATTGAAAAATTTAGAGAGACTATATCAGTTAAAAACGCTAATCGTATTGGTCATTTAAAAAATAATCAGTTCAAACGTCACTATCGAAAGATTTAAAAAAAATCTGTTTCCATGCTTACAAAATTCAATTAACACAACAACTAAAGCTTGATAATCATGCACAACAAAGAGAGTTCCTTGAATGGATCATTGAACATCAATAAGTGGATGCTAATTTTTTCGAGAAAGTTCGTCCTAAATGATGAAACACTTTTTCACCTTGATGGCTTTGTTGTTATAATTGTCAAAAATGTTGTGTTTAGGGTTCCTAGAACTCGCATGTGATTGTTGAAAAGGAAATACATCTACAACGTACAAAGAAATAGTAATTCTTTACAATTTTTAATGTTTGACTACAGGCAAAAAAATAAGCTACATTTTCTTGATTCGAAATTGTGATTCGCTAGTAAATTGAACGAAATTTTATTCCTTTTTAATTATTCAAATGTATCATAAAAAAATTTATACGAGGATCAAAATATTCTTCGAAAAAGACTAATATATCATTTTAAAATGGTTTGGCAATGCATTTACTTATCGAATTATGTTATTACAACTACATTCAATGATTCATGTAATTTCCAAAACTTGAGACAAAATAACCCAAATATTTTTAATAATGTAATTCTATTACTTCATTACTTAACCATGGAATAAAAAAGTAATTTGTCATTTTCATACGATAATATACTCATTTTATTCTCTTATTATCTCCGAAATTTATGTACTTATAGAATTTTAAATTTGTGGTACTTGTACCTTTAGAGATATTTCAACTTGCACACATCGATGAAACATCCTGTAGTTCTTGCAGCTAAACATAACAACTGAGGAAATGTGCATTGTGAAGAGGATAATTATAAATATTAAAATTTTATTATACCTATTAATTATTTTTGTGATTTTAGAAGAATAACTACTTAAAAAAAACATTCTTTTACTGCTTATGAAAAAACTATACGAAAAAAGTTCATTTGGATTCAAGAAATTGCCCCAACACCATATTAACGTCACATTAATACGCCGTATTATGTTTGTTATTCCACCAGAAATGAATAAAATTCGCAAAAATTCCACCAATGTTATCAAAATGTTTGATAATTCCACCAAAAACATACTGAATTTTTTAAAAATTCCACCAAAAACTTACTAAATTCATAAGAATTTTACCAAAAACACTGATTTTTTTTTTTTATTCCACCAGAAATAAATAAAATTCGCAAAAATTCCACCAAAGCTATTAAAATATTTAACAACTACACTCAAAACTTACTGATTTTTTTTTTTATTCCACCAAAAACTTACAAAAATCCTAAAAATTACACCGAAATTGTCAACATTTTTAATAATTCTACCAAAAACTTACCAAATTTTTTAAAAATCCACTAAAATGTCTAAATTCTTTTAAAATTCCACCAAAAATCAATCAAATTAGAAACAATTTCATCAAAAATTAACTAAAACCTTGAAAATTCCACCAAAGCTATTAAAATATTTAACAACTACACCCAAAACTTACTGATTTTTTTTTTTATTCTATCAAAAACATACTGAGTTTTATAAAAATTCCACCAAAAGTTAATAAAATTGAAAAAATTTCACTAAAAACCAACTAAATTCGTAAAAATTCCATAAAAAAAACAATAAATTTTTTAAAAATTCCATCAAAAATGAATAACATTCGCAAAAATTCCACCAGTGTTATCAAAATTTTTGATAATTCCACCAAAAATATACTGAATTTTTTAAAAATTCCACCAAAAATTAATACAATTTGCAAAAATTCCACCAGAAACTTACTAAATTCATAAGAGTTTTACCAAAAACACTGATTTTTTTTATTCCACAAGAAATGAATAAAATTCCGCCAATGTTAACAAATTTTCTGATAATTCCACCAAAAATATACTGAATTTTTTAAAAATTCCACCAAAAACTTACTAAATTCATAAGAATTTTACCAAAAACACTGATTTTTTTTTATTCCACCAGAAATAAATAAAATTCGCAAAAATTCCACCAAAGCTATTAAAATATTTAACAACTACACCCAAAACTTACTGAATTTTTTTTATTCCACCAAAAACTTACAAAAATCCTAAAAATTACACCGAAATTGCCAAGGTTTTTAATAATTCTACCAAAAAACTTACCAATTTTTTTAAAAAATCCACCAAAATATCCAAATTCTTTTAAAATCCCACCAAAAATTAATCAAATTAGAAACAATTTCATCAAAAATTAACTAAAACCTTGAAAATTCCACCAAAGCTATTAAAATATTTAACAACTACACCCAAAACTTACTGAATTTTTTTTATTCTATCAAAAACATACTGAGTTTTATAAAAATTCCACCAAAAGTTAATAAAATTGAAAAAATTTCACTAAAAACTAACTAAATTCGTAAAAATTCCATAAAAAAACACTAAATTTTTTAAAAATTCCATCAAAAATGAATAACATTCGCAAAAATTCCACCAGTGTTATCAAAATTTTTGATAATTCCACCAAAAATATACTGAATTTTTTAAAAATTCCACCAAAAATTAATACAATTTGCAATAATTCCACCAAAAACTTATTAAATTCATAAGAGTTTTACCAAAAACACTGATTTTTTTTTATTCCACAAGAAATGAATAAAATTCGCAAAAATTCCGCAAATGTTAACAAATTTTCTGATAATTCCACCAAAAATATACTGAATTTTTTAAAAATTCCACCAAAAACTTACTAAATTCATAAGAATTTTACCAAAAACACTGAATTTTTTTAAAATTCCACCAGAAATGAATAAAATTCGCAAAAATACCACCAAAGCTATTAAAATATTTAACAACTACACCCAAAACTTAATGATTTTTTTTTATTCTACCAAAAACTTACAAAAATCCTAAAAATTACACCGAAATTGTCAACATTTTTAACAATTCTACCAAAAACTTACCACATTTTTTAAAAATTCCACCAAAATGTCCAAATTCTTTTAAAATTCCACCAAAAATCAATCAAATTAGAAATAATTTCATTAAAAGTTAACTAAAACCTTGAAAATTCCATCAAAAACTTAGTAAATTCATAAAAATTTAAAAAGTTACTAAAATTTTTAATAATTCTACCAAAAACAATGAATTTTTTAAAAATTCCACCAAAAAACTTACAAAATTTTAAAAAATTCCACCTAAAATTTACCAATTTTTTTTTTTAATTTAACTAAAAACTAATTTTTTTTTTGGAAAAATACTAAAAATAAAACTAAACTAGTATTAATTATAAATGTATTTGAAAAATAAAAAGAAATCATTTACATCGAAATCGAAATTATTTACATATCTCATGTTGATAGTTGATAGTTGCAAAACAGCAGTTTTACATAAGGAGCATAACATACAGAACTTACAATAAGACTAGAGTTATTAATAACATTAGCACTAACTCTTATTTGACATTTAGAACTAGGAACTTTCGAATTTAGCCGTCTTTGAAAATATGTTTCACATTTCGGATGCCGTGTTACAGCTTTCTTTCAGAAATAAGTTCGAAATCGTTTCTGAAATACGTTGCAACATAACATTCAAAACGTCAAATGCCTTTTCAAAAGACGCACGGCTAAACTCAAAAGCTCCTACTTCTACGTCTAGTGTTAGAGTTACTGTTAATGGTAGTTTTAGTTTTGACCCTTAAAAGTTCTTTGTCCAGACGTTGTGGATATAACATCTGGACAAAATAAATTTGGGTCGGTTTATTCACCTTTGGGTAAATTAATCTATCTGATATTTTTTACAGTAACTGCAATTTCACTTGTCATGATTATTGCTTGTTATGTTATTTGAAGAATGAACTTTGTCCATGTTCTAAATTTGAAATACTTCTTTGGTCGTTTTTTTTTGAGTTCTCAAAGGTATAGAATATAGTGTTGACATTAAAGCAAATCTTATTCCACGCTTTAGACTCTTTTTGATGATTATAGGCCACCTTAAAGTTTTTAGTTAGATCAGCTAAATTCTCGGACTTTTATTGGTTTTCAAATTTACACTCTTCGTTGCTGTGCATCCAGTTTTCTCAAACCAACCGGCAAAATTTGGAGCTGTCACCTTATGATTATCTCCCGCATACGTTAAGAACCAATCAAATATCTAGAAAATTCAAATGTCAACGAATGAGAATCGAATCTTCCAGATTAAACGCAATGTATCTAGAGTTAGCTTTCATAATAAATAAGTGATCACTCGAGATAATTCGAACGGTTTTATACTTAATTTTTTCTTGGGTTAAAGTAAAAGAGACATTTTAATCTATCTTTACTTGAAAAATCTTTTTTCGATTCTTATAAATAAAGTGTGTACGATTTTTTAAAGTTGATTCACTTTTTTGACAGATTAGCTTTGGTTAGCAAATTGTTAACTTTCGAATTTTATTATAATTTTTTACTAAAAACAAGAACAATTTTGATTTATTTAGTGTAGACATTTTAATTTATCTTTAGTTAAAAAATATTTTCTTTATTCCCATAAATAAACTCTATGGGATTTTTTTAAATTGACCAAAAATTTTAGGTTAGGTGAAAAAACTTTGCCAACTTTGAATTTTTTTTTTTAATTTTTATCAACAGATATAGCCAAGTCGATTTGTTTAAAATAAAATAGACATTTTAATCTATCTTTGGTTAAAAAATCTTTTTTCAATTCCTATAAATAAAGTCTGTACGATTTTCTAAAGTTGACTCACTTTTTTGACAGATTAGCTTTGGTTAAAAAATTGTTAATTTTGGAATTTTATTATAATTTTTTAAATAAAAATTTGGCCTGTTTAGCGCACTCGAATTAACTCGAGAATGTACCTTAAAGAGTTAAATAAAAAATGCCTTTTTAGTAATTTTTTTATATTAAGTGCACGTTAAGGGATTCATAAAACTAATCAAAATGTTATTAATTGTTAAATTTGCACGATTCAGTTAATATGCAATCAGTTATCGAAAATTACCGAATCAAAACTTCGAATTTTCGGGTTTTAACCTATGATTATTTTTGACATTATCTAACTTCGAACATAATCTAAAATTTTTTGCTCGTCAATTGTACTTTACTTTCAATTCTAGAAATCCAAATGAAAAATACAAACAGGAGTCATCCGCAGCAAAAATCTTAAGAAAAGTTATGAAAAATAAGGATTATTAAAATATCATTTTTTACAAAAAAGACGAAAATTTTAATAACAAATTTCAAATATTACAACATTAATTCTTTACATTATCATCCACAAATAAGGTAAAATAAATAAAACGTTTTCTAATCTATACTTTAACAAAGAAACGTTCAAAATCTTTTGCTCGCACCTGTATCTTATCCCTACTATACTTCATTTAATAACTAGGAGGAGTGAATCTCAAAACCCCATTTACATAGGAAAAAGTAACTAAAAAATACACTAAACATTTTTAGCGGCAAATTTGAATTCTAAACTTCAAACCAGTCACATTTATGCAACCAATAAAACACCAAGCGTTTGAGCGTAGTGTTCTAGAACATACCAAATATCTCTATGGCCGTTTATCTATACGTACATTGTTCAAAATTTATCCAAAAGATGTTCCTTGTGTTGACGTATTATATCCAACAGATGACATCGTACCATACCTTCTTCGAACTTAATATTTTTTGATCGCAACCATTTGAGCACAACGAAAAAGCGAGAAACAAGTTGACAAATTAGGTAATGCACCTAACCTCAAACGTTAAAAACAATAAACGACAAAAACCAATTTTTTCGTCTTTGTAAACTTGACTGCGGAGCGACCAATAATAGTTCAATATTTTAGCGCGCAAAATTCAAATCACTCCTCCTAGTTATTAAATGAAGTATAACATATTAAAACAACAATTAGTTGTTTACGACCGAAGTTATAAATTTTCAGACACTCTAGAAGTTACAGTTTTTAAAATGGTTGAGTTGTCGTCGTCTTTGCAGGCCATAAAAACTTGAAACATTGACAAAAGATTGCAATTTGCACGGTTTTATATAACCAGAGTTGCAGAAAATTAAATTCTAGTAAAAGGTATACGATTTACATTGTTTTCTTTTGTCGATATTACGTAATTTAGAAAAGATCTTGTAATATCTAAGAAAGTTACAACACATCAATTAAGATACAAAAATAATTTAAATTTTTTTTATTTTTTGTAATCAAATGTTCAAAATATAAAAACTAGTTACAATTATCGAGGTAAACTTTTTTTATAAGTTGCATTTATAAAGAGTTAGACTGGTTTATAATGTTGCAAAAAATCAAAAAAAAAAAATAATAATAAAATAATAATGCTATATTAATTCAGTTTTTTAACCTCACTACAATTTCCAAACAAATATTATCATTTTATTATCTTGAAAAAATAACTATTGCAATATTTATGTTTAAACTTTTACAATAAAAACACATTTTACTCAAACAAAAAAATCTAATCTTTTAATAACACCAAATAAAATGTAATTGTACACGATTTTTCTGATCCACTAAGATCCCAAAGCTTTATCAAACACGGTATAAAAGATAACCTACCGACAAATCGACTCTATAAGATTATAAATAAACAACCGTTTTAAGTATTATTTCCAAGTATTAAAATTCCAATATTGTTACTTACAATTAGCTTGAAACGTTTTTTTGATAAAGTCGGATGTTTTCGTTTTATAAACGGAAATAACTCACCTTATTGTAATCAATTTCGTAATCGAAAACGATAGTATTTTTTTCTTTGATAATTTTTGAATCACTATTTTCATTTTTATTTTTATTTTTTTTTTTAAGTTTGAGTCATAATCTGAATCAACTCGCGATTCGTTTAGTTGTGAGTTTTTAGTAGTACCTTTATTTAAAAGTTGTTTGCAAGTTGTGGGATTTGTAGGTAAGTTTGAGCTTAAATATAGACCACTTTAAAACGGTTCTGATTGATATCTTGATAACCTCGAAATAAAAATCGATACTTACAAAACACTTACTTACTTTAAAGATTTCCTAAATTGTTTTAAATAATAATTTTAAACTGGAATTTAATGATAAATTTAAACCTAATCAAAGTTAATTAATCACTAAAATTTAAAAAAGATCCATAATGTTTATCTATGATTTTATTTTTTATTATATTTAGGTTGATAGTATGGTTTGTGTATTGACAATGTGGAAATTAGGCTCATACGGGGATATTCAAATTGCGGATACTGGAGGATTGCAATGCAAACACTTCTAGACTCAAGGTCGCAGTTACCTGTCATCTTCACAAGTCCACTACTACAGTTGCAAGTTTTAGCTTGTTTTCTATCAAGCTGTCCAGTTTACAGCTCTCTTCGGATTCTGGATATGCGTTGTTAGTTAGTGAATTTTGTGCAAAATATCTAATGATAGCAGTTGTGATGAGGATGTTATCAAGTATTATTAAAACCGCTACAAAAAGATAATAGTTAGAAGATTTTGGTTACATCTTTACATCGACAAGAACATAAACTATTGTAAATTGTTTGTTGTTTCAAAAAAAATTGCAAAAATCTCATTCTAAATTCCTTACATTTCATGGAATGGACTGCCTTTGCTATGGACAATGAGTCAATGAGTTCTAAGCCTTTTCCATTACACCTTTTCTGGAATATCATTTTAACTTGTAATTGTATAATTCAAAGTAATTGTTTATTTCCGCCATAAATTTTATATTAAATTTTTAATCACTCATTATTTTTCCGGTGAAGACAACCAAGCAACTGAGCCACACGAAAATCAACATGCCGATTTTCCAAGTCTTTGGATGAGCAATTTCTGAGTATCGGCGACTAAGGTATCCCTGTATGAGTGACGTCGTTTGATTATATGTGGGGATTTTCTGCATTCAGGGCCATATCAAGTTTGATTGGGGCCCTAAGGCGGAGATATTCTTGGGGCCTTAAAATTGTTATAAAGATAGTGATTTCTCTATATAAGCAACTCCTTTAAAAGAAACATTCTTCAATAAATCAGGAATATTAATAAATAATTAAAGTTTCGTTTAATTGTAAAAAATTAACAACGAAAAATCCGTTTAACCTGTTACTGTTATTGCCCTAGGGGCCCCCTCACGGCGGGGGGCCTAATGTGCCTAGTAGATAATCCGGCACTGTCTGCATTGTTAAAAATCCCAATCGGTCCGAGATTTCAGTATCTGCGTAAACAGAACCGTTCCCTTTTGAACATCCCTTTACAGAGATAAGATATTCAAATCACATATTAGATGACCGCGATTCGGATAATCGTCAAGAATCCCAATCGGTCCGAGATTTCAATATCTGTGTGAACAAAGCCCTTTGGCATACGGGGATATTCAAATCGCGGATACTAGATGACTGCGATACGGATATTTGTAGACTCAAGACTATTTACCTGACATCTTCATACGTCTTCTATTAAAGTTGCTAGTTTCCTGTCAACCTCTACTAAGTTGCTCTCCGGACTCTAGATGTGCGTTTAGTCGATGCAACCTGTGCAAAATGTCTAGTGATGAGGTTATCGTTATCAAGTATTATTGTTACCTAAATAAATGAAATAATTAAATAATCGTTCTACTCTCTTTTATGCGTTAAAGGAGAAAAATGTCTCATTACTGCACTGGGATCCGAACCCAGATCTCCTGCTCTCCGGGCAGATGTTCTAACCAATTGAAGGGCTCGGTGTAAAAAGCGGACATCTCCATTTTTTCGAATTTTACAGTGTCCCTAAAAAACATGCCGATTCTTGCATCTAGACAAATTAATGCTATCTAACCAGCTCTATTTCTAATGCAACTTCAAGTTTACAACGGTGGAGCTAGCTGTTTCTTTATACCAAACAATGCGCACTGCTGAGTAGGGCCAAGTTCAGGCAAAAAAGCAGTTTCATCAAAAAGTGGAGCTGACCGGTTTTTGCACCGAGCCCTTCAATTGAACTATGCAGCTGGACAAGTTTTCTCACATTTCTCAGTTTATTTAATATTTATGCGTAGTAACCCCATTTATTTCATTATATTAATATTATTATTACCGCCGAAGACAGAAAATAGTCAGAAAATTTAGGTTGCAACCTTACATCGAAAAGAACATAAGTTGTAGATTGTTTGTTGTTGCAAAAGAAGAATCTCATTATAAATTCCTTGCATTCTATAGAATGGACTGGTTTTACTATTGAGTTTTAAGCCTTTTCCATTACATCTTTTCTGGAAGTCTTTTAATTTACAGTTGTACAATTTAGAATACTTTTGTATTTCCGCCACAAACTTTATGTTAAATTCTTGATAATTTAACGCTTTTCTGGTAAAGAAAACGAAGCTATTGAGCAACATAGAGATCAACATGCCAAATTTTCATGTTGCTGGTTATGCATTTGCGGAGTGTCGACGACTGAAATATCCTCGTATGAGCAGCGTTTTCTAATTGTAAATAGTGAATCTCTGAATCGCCAAGTATCCCAATCAGTCCCAATATTTGAGTATCCTTTGTGAGCAGAATTTTTGGTATACGTGAACATTGAAATCGTTGATACTAGATGACTGTCATGCAGAGACTTTTAGACTCAATACTGTAGTTACCCATCATTTTAACACATTCACTACTAAAGTTACGAGTTTCTATCAACCTATTCGGTTGGCTTCAAGCTCTAAATATGCATTTAGTCAGAACATCTTTTGCAAAAGTTTAGTGATAGCAGTAGTGACGAAAATTTCATTATGAAGTATTATTATTACCGTTGCAAAAAGAAAATAGAAGATTCTGGTTACAACCCTACATAAAAAAACATAAATTATTGATTGTTTGTTGCTGCAAAAGAATTGTAAGGATCTCATTTTAAATTCCTTGCATTCTATAGAATGGACTGCTTTTGCTATTGAATTTTAAGCATCTTTTCTGAAACAATCCTTTAACTTGCAGTTGTATAATTTAGAATACTTTTCTATTTCTGCCACAATCTTTATATTAAATTCTTGATAACTCAACTCTTTTCCGATGAAGAAAACCAAGGAATTGTTCGACGTGGAAATCATCATGCCAAGTTTTCAAGATACTGGTTTTACATTTTCCGAGTATTGATACTAAAGTATCTGGTATCGGCAGCATCTTCTGATTACATACACATTGGATTAGAAACTAAGTAATTGCGGATTTCACTCATAGATTGTTTCAGTTGAATTTTTAGGTTTGCAGACGTAGTACAAATGTAAAACACATTTTGTTATTTGATAGTTGGCAATTTAGCAGTCAATCAGTAAAAAAAAGTTTTTGATCAGTAGCGTAGTTTTCGTTTGGCCTGAAAAATGAAAAATCAAAAGAAACATTTTCGTCATATTTTGCTTTTTTATTTCCGAAAACGGAAAAACGAATCACCATAAAGCAAGCTCATAAAAAGTTATGTGCTGTATATGGTGATGAAGCCTTAAAAGAACGGCAGTGTCAAAATTAATTTGCCAAATTTCGTTCTGGTTATTTTTCATTCAAAGACGAAAAACCATCGTCCAGTTGAAGTTGATGAACTTCTAGTCAAAATAATAATCGGTTCGGATCGTCACAGTACAACAGGTGAGATTACAGAGAAGCTTCAAGTCTCACATACATGCATTCTCAACAAATTAAACAGTGCAGTTGAAGGAAAGCGACCCAAATTGACAAATCGAAAACGTGTTGTATTCCATCATGATAATGCAAAGCCACATACATCTTTGGTCACTCGGCAAAAATATACCACCATATAGTACTGATCTTGATCTAATTACTTTTTGTTTCGATCTTTATAAAACTTAAATGGTAAAAATTTCAATAATGATGATGATGTCAAATCGTACCTGATTCAGTTTTTTGCTAATAAAAACCAGAAGTTTTATGAACGTGGGATTATGATGCTGGCTGAAAGATGGCAAAAGGTCATTGATCAAAATGATTAATGGCAATACATTACAGAATAAAGTTATTTAGTTCCATGAAAAAATTGTCTTTGATTTTTTAACAAAAATCCGCAATTAGTTAATTGCCAACCCAATAGTGAATCTTCGAATCGCTAAGTATCCCAATCGGTTCAAGATTTGAATATCTTGTATGAATCTCCAAGTCTTTGGTTGTGCAGTTGCCAAATATCGATGATTGAAGTTTCCTCGTATGAGCCGCGTTTTCTGATTACATACAAATTACAAACATAGTGAATCTTTGAATCGCCATGTATCTTAATCAGTCTAAAATTTGAATATCTTGTATGAATCTTCAAGTTTCTGGTTGTGCAGTTGAAAAGTATCGACGATTGAAATATTCTCGTATCAGCAGCGTTTTCTGATTACATACAGATTACATACATAGTGAATCTTTGAATCGCCATGTATCTCAATCGGTCTAAAAATTGAATATCTTGTATGAATCTCCAAGTCTCTGGTTGTGCAGATGCCGAGTATCGATGATTGAAGATTCCTCGTATGAGCAGCGTTTTCTGATTATATACAAATTACATACATAGTGAACCTTTGAAAAGCCATGTATCTCAATCGGTCTAAAAATTGAATATCCTGTATGAATCTCCAAGTCGTAGTTGTGCAGTCGCCAAGTATCGACGATTAGAATATCCTCATATGAATGATGATGTCTGATCACAAATGGCAAATCTTAGAATCGCCAAGTATCCCAATCTGTCCAAGATTTCAGTATTCCGTGTGAGCAGAACCTAAATCATAACTGAATTAAAGTGTTAATTTTTGACAATATTTAAGGTTTATTAAACAACTATGATTTCAAACTTTAGTAGACGTTATTATTATGCAACTTGTTTTCTTTTAAGAATCTTGTTTGAATCACTATTTGAATCATCTTGTTATTAATTTACATGTTTTATTTATTTTTTTTATTACGTTTTAGAATTTTCATAACAGTTGTACACTTTTTATTTAAATTTAAACTAAAATCTAAAGCATTTACCATTTAACCACCGACTATTTTAAATCAATTATGTCTCAAAACTAATTGATTTTTAATTTGATTTAATCGATTTTGATTTTTTTATTGATCGGATTTTTCTAGTTTGAGTTATTTATTTATTTCTCCAAAGAAGAAGAAAAAAACAAAAATTTTGCAATATGTTTTTAAGTTTTCAATAAAAATTAATGAAGTCATTTGACGTCATTCATACTTTTAACGACAATAACGTAACAATAATCCAAGAAATGTATAACGTAAGAAAAAAATACTTATTGTCGCGGTATCGTTATCGTAAAAATTTTTACTACCTCATTAATTTTAACTCGGGTTAACATTCTGTCCCCTTTAATTTTAACCGTGTCATTTTTAACATGTAATTTTAACGTGTAATTTTTAACTTATAATTCTCCCAATTAGTGTTAAACTACATATTTAACTAAATTTCACTTATCACTAAAATTATAACTAAATGCAATAAAACAGGCATATAATTTAAAAAAATTAAGTGTTAAATTAACAAATGTAATGTTAAATTAACAAATTTAATGTTAAATTAACATATTTAATGTTAAATTCACAAATTTAGTTTAATTGATTCCCTTTTTAATTTCAAAACAGATCTAATTTTATTTAAATGTTTACTAAATTTTAAATATTTTAAGATACTTATACTCGAAAATAGGAGAGAAAGTTTAAATAAATTATATGTGTATGTTTGTGTAATAAGATGCAAAATTGAAACTGGTTTGTACACACATTGATTGGGCTTATATGTAAATTATTATTATTTTTTTAACGATTTATTTTTGTACGGTAAGAAGTATTACATGAAAATTTATTATCAACGTTTTTATAAAAAGTTTCAAAAAATAAGTTTATAAAATATAAATCTTTCATCGAATATGGTCGAAAATAGTCGAATGCTTTCAATTTTGATGAAAGATATTTTATAATATTAATCTTTTATAGAATATGTAGGTACAGCATATACTGTAAAATTCCTTTGACAGAGATATTTTATAAAAGATCTTTTATAAAACCTTTGCTAATACAAATAAAGATGAAATTTTTAAGTAGAGAAGATGAATTTCTTAAAAAGAAATTAAAACTAAAAAATTTTTTACCAACTTAAAAAAAATTTTTTTTTTTTTTTGGTAAAATTTAGAATAAAATGGTCTTTTTAAATTAAAACTATGGTCTTTTTAGTTTCATTTCGAAAAAAAATCAGTTTAAAATCTTTAAAATTCAATTTTTTATGATTTTTTTTAATTATTGAATTTTTAAAAAAGGATTAATTTTCTAACCTAAAAAAATTTTAACCAACTTTGAAATTTTTTTTAATTTTTTTGACAAGACTTGGAATAAAACGGTCTTTTTTAATTAAAACTAGAATGTTTTAAGTTTCATTTAGAAAAAAAATCAAATCAAAATCTTTGAAAATGAATTTCTTGTGAATTTTTAAAGTAAACTTATGTCAAAATACATGGTCTTTGATTTTTTTAATATTTTTCAAAATTTCTTTAAAATATCATCGATTTCCATACAAATTCACAAAATAAACTATTTTATCTTTGATTTGATGTATAAACCGTTTCCTAATTTCTATAAATAAAGTCAGAGTGATTTTTGAAATTCCGATAATTTTTATTGCGGTTATGTCAAAAAACATGATCTTCGATATTTTGATATTTTAGAAAATTTCTTTAAAATATCATCGATTTCCATATAAATTCACAAAATAAACTATTCTATCTTTGATTTGACGCATAAATCGTTTCTTAATTCTTATAAATAAAGTCAGAATAATTTTTCAAACTGTCAAAATTTTTATTGTTATGTCAAAATACATGGTCTTTGATTTTTTTTAATATTCTTCAAAATTTCTTTAAAATATCATCGATTTCCGTACAAATTCACAAAATAAACTATTTTATCTTTGATTTGATGTATAAACCATTTCCTAATTTCTATAAATAAAGTCAGAGTAATTTTAGAAATTCTGATAATTTTTATTGCGATTATGTCAAAAAACATGATCTTCGATTTTTTGATATTTTAGAAAATTTCTTTAAAATATCGTTGATTTTCATACAAATTCACAAAATAAACTATTTTATCTTTGATTTGACGCATAAATCGTTTCTTAATTCCTATAAATAAAGTCTGAATGATTTTTCAAACTGTTAAATTTTTTATTATGTTAAAGAAATTTTTTACCAACTTTGAATTTTTTTTAAACTTTTTTGACAACACTTAGAATAAAATGACATTTTTTAATTAAAATTAGATTGATTTAAGTTTCATTTAGAAAAAGAATCAAATCAAAATTTAAAAAAATGAAATTTTGATGAATTTTTAAAGTTTTTTCTTAAGTTAAAAAGTGTCAAAAATTTTTTATCAACTTTGAAATTTTTTTTAATTTTTTTGACAACACTTGGAATAAAACGGTCTTTTTAGATTAAAACTAGAATGTTTTAAGTTTCATTTAGAAAAAAAATCAAATCAAAATTTTTAAAAATGAATTTTTGATGAATTTTTTAAAAAATCGTTAACTTTCTAACCTAAAAAAAATTTTTACCAACTTTGAAATTTTTTTAAATTTTTTTGGTAAAATTTGAAACAAAACGGTCTTTTTGGATCAAAACTAGAATGTTTTAAGTTTCATTTAGAAGAAAAAATCAAATCAAAATCTTTAAAAATGAATTTTTGATGAATTTTTAAAGTTTTCTCTTAAGTTAAAAAGTGTCAAAAATATTTACCAACTTTGAAAATTTTTTTAATTTTTTTGACAAGACTTGGAATAAAACGGTCTTTTTTAATTGAAACTATGGACTTTTTAGTTTCATTTAGAAAAAAAATCAGATCAAAAGTTTTAAAATCCAATTTTTTATGATTTTTTTAAAATCAATTTTTAAAAAGTAAATTTCCTAACCTAAAATTTTTTTGCCAACTTTGAAAATTTTTTAAATTTTTTTGGTAAAATTTAGAACAAAACGGTCTTTTTGAATTAAAACTAGAATGTTTTAAGTTTCATTTAGAAAAAAAATCAAATCAAAATCTTTAAAAATGAATTTTTGATGAATTTTTAAAATTGGTTTTCTTAAGTTACAAAATGTCAAAAATATTTACCAACTTTGAAATTTTTTTTAATTTTTTTGTCAACACTTGGAATAAAACGGTCTTTTTAGATTAAAACTAGAATGATTTAAGTTTCATTTAGAAAAAAAATCAAATCAAAATCTTTAAGAATGATTTTTTGATGAATTTTTTAAAAATCGTTAATTTTCTAACCTAAAAAAATTTTTACGAAATTTGAAAATTTTTTTAATTTTTTTGGTAAAATTTGAAACAAAACGGTCTTTTTAGATCAAAACTAGAATGTTTTAAGTTTCATTTAGAAAAAAAATCAAATCAAAAACCTAAAAAAAGAATTTTTGATGAATTTTTAAAGTTCTTTCTTAAGTTTAAAAGTGTCAAAATTTTTTTATCAACTTTGAAAATTTTTTAAATTTTTTTGACAAGACTTGGAATAAGACGGTCTTTTTTAATTAAAACTATGGACTTTTTAGTTTCATTTAGAAAAAAAATCAGATCAAAATTTTTAAAATCCAATTTTTTATGATTTTTTTTTAAATCAATTTTTAAAAAGTAAATTTCCTAACCTAAAATTTTTTTGCCAACTTTAAAATTTTTTTTAATTTTTTTTGTTAAAATGTAGAGTAAAACGGCCTTTTTTAATTAAAATTAGAATGTTTTAAGTTTCATCTAGAAAAAGAATCAAATCAAAATCTTTAAAAATGAATTTTTGATGAATTTTTAAAATTGGTTTTCTTAAGTTAAAAAATGTCAAAAATATTTACCAACTTTGAAAATTTTTTTAATTTTTTTGACAACACTTGAAATAAAACGTTCTTTTTAGATGAAAACTAGAATGTTTTAAGTTTCATTTAGAAAAAAAATCAAATCAAAATCTTTAAAAATGAATTTTTGATGAATTTTTTAAAAAATCGTTAATTTTCTAACCTAAAAAAATTTTTATCAACTTTGAAATTTTTTTAAATTTTTTTGACAACACTTGGAATAAAACGGTCTTTTTTAATTAAAATTAGAATGTTTTTAGTTTCATTTAGAAAAAAAATCAAATCAAAATCTTTAAAAATGAATTTTTTTATGAATTTTTTAAAAAATGATTAATTTTCTAACCTAAAATTTTTTTTACCAACTTTGAAAATTTTTTTAATTTTTTTGACAAGACTTGGAACAAAACGGTCTTTTTGAATTAAAACTAGAATGTTTTTAGTTTCATTTAGAAAAAGAATCAAATCAAAATTTTTAAAAATTAATTTTTGATGGATTTTTAAAGTTATAATTTTTTAAAGAGTACTTTATTACCATTTCATAAAGTATTCAGCAATCAATTCAACAATAATATTCAGAGTTAAAGTGAGAGAACCGCGTATAAGACAGAGACGCTATTCCTGATAATGACGTCGAAGGTGGCGGACGATTATCGCAAATTGAGCTATCCTTGTTAGTCCAGTATCCTTGGTTTCTTCCCAAATTCTAGAAATACATTACCTAAATTGATAAAAATGTGAGGTTAGGTTTTAGTAACTAAAAAGTTGTTTTTGTAAAAGGTCAAATGTATATCGAGGTAATTCTAGAACATTTTGTATACGAAATCAGTTCCCAGAATATACAATATGCAGAGAAAAATTGAAGATTCTACGAAATCGAAACGTTTTAAATGCGCAAACTCCCAGGTGTTCGATATTTTAGTGAATACACGGCGAATTCATTCCACGTGCTATTTAAAAAATACGTGACTATTTTCACCATAATAAAGCTTGATTGCGACTAATACAATGTGGTTCGTTAAATTTTCACTGATTGTATTTTCCTTCATTTATTTATTTATTTTTATTTATAATTTTTTTTGGGGTATTTTTAAAAAAGTTTTCTATTTCTAATCACGTTTGTATTTTATACAATTGGCAACATTTCAGTGTGAGTTGAAGGTCGAATTTTTAAAGAGTTAGTGGAAATTTTCTTCTGTATAATAACTAACGGGGGATAATTCTAGATAATTCCAGATCATTCCTTTTCTAGAAGAAAATATCGATGCTTCCTCTAGGTTTTGTGCCAATAAACGAATCCAAAGAGTTCAACGACCCTCTTTTTTTATTGTACATAATTGGACCTTCATTCAATGAGGCATGAAGTGATTCATTATAAATTCATTTTCATTTTTCCTTCCTTTATTTTTACTATTATTAAAATTTTTTATCAACTTTGAAAATTTTTTTAATTTTTTTGACAACACTTGGAATAAAACAGTCTTTTTTAATTAAAATTAGAATATTTTAAGTTTCATCTAGAAAAAAAAATCAGATCAAAATGGTTAAAAATGAATTTTTGATGAATTTTTAAAGTTTTGTCTTAAGTTAAAAAATGTCAAAAATATTTACCAACTTTGAAATTTTCTTTAACTTTTTTGACTATACTTGGAATAAAACAGTCTTTTTTAATTAAAATTAGAATGTTTTAAGTTTCATTTAGAAAAAAAATCGAATCAAAATGTTTAAAAATGAATTTTTGATGAATTTTTTAAAAAAGCGTTAATTTTCTAACCTAAAAAAATTTTCACAAACTTTGAAAATTTTTTTAATTTTTTTGACACCATTTAGAATAAAATGGTTTTTTAAAATCAAAACTAGAATGTTTTAAGTTTCATTTAGAAAAAAAATCAAATCAAAATCTTTAAAAATGAATTTTTGATGAATTTTTAAAGTTGATCGATTTCCTCAACTTAGGTTAAGAATTGTCAAAAATGTTTATCAACTTTGAAAATTTTTTAAATTTTTTTAACAACACGTGGAATAAAACAGTCTTTTTTAATTAAAACTAGAATGTTCTAAGTTTCATTTAGAAAAAAAATCAAAACGAAATCTTTAAAAATGAATTTTTGATGAATTTTTAAAGAAATCATTAATTTCTAACCTAAAAAATTTTTTTACCAACTTTGAAAATTTTTTTAATTTTTTTGACAACACTTGTAATAAAACGGTCTTTTTTAATTAAAATTAGAATGTTTTAAGTTTCATTTAGAAAAAAATCAAATGAAGAGCTTTAAAAATGAATTTTTGATGAATTTTTAAAATTGATCGATTTTTACAAGTTAGGTTAAGAAATGTCAAAAATGTTTATCAACTTTGAAAATTTTTTAAATTTTTTTAACGATACTTGGAATAAAACGGTCTTTTTTAATTAAAATTAGAATGTTTTAAGTTTCATTTAGAAAAAAATCAAATGAAGAGCTTTAAAAATGAATTTTTGATGAATTTTTAAAATTGATCGATTTTTACAAGTTAGGTTAAGAAATGTCAAAAATGTTTATCAACTTTGAAAATTTTTTTAATTTTTTTGACGGTACTTGGAATAAAACGGTCTTTTTTAATTAAAATTGGAATGTTTTAAGTTTCATTTAGAAAAAAAGTCAAATCGAAATCTTTAGAAATGAATTTTTGATGATTTTTTTAAGAAATCATTAATTTCTAACCTAAAAATTTTGTTACCAACTTAGAAAATTTTTTTAATTTTTTTGACAACACTTTGAATAAAACGGTCTTTTTTAATTAAAATTAGAATGTTTTAAGTTTCATTTAGAAAAAAAATCAGATCAAAATCTTTAAAAATGAATTTTTTATGAATTTTTTAAAAATAATTGATTTTTTTAATAATCTAAAATTTTTAACCTAAAAAAATTTTTTACCAACTTTGAAAATTTTTTTAATTTTTTTGGTAAGTCATAAAACAAATTTGCCTTTTTTAGATGAAAATAGAACATTTTAGCTTTAATTTAGCATAAAAATCATTTCTTAATTCCTAAAAATAAGGTCTTGACGATTTTTTAAAATTTTAATTTCGACGATTTTTGGTGAAAATGTAACCTTTTAGAAAAAATTTTTTTCTTAAAAATTTTAAACAAACCAAAATTTTCTTACAGATTACATAAATCAAAACATTTTAATCTATTAATTTTCTAAAAAATCTCCTCCGAATCCTCAAAAATAAAGTCAGGACGATTTTTTAAAGTTGACCAATTTTGACGTATTTAAGTGAAAATGTACAATTTTAGAAAAAAAAAATTTTTCTTAAAAATTTCAAAACTCAACCTAAAAATGTTTATAGTTTATGTTAAAAAAGAGATTTTAATTTATTATTCTTCAAAAAATCATTTTTAATTTCCAAAAATAAGGTCGCGACGATTTTTTAAAATTTTAATTTTGGTGAAAATGTACCCTTTAGAAAAAAAATTTTTTCTCAAAGATTTTAAACAAACCAAAATTTTGTTACAGGTTATATAAATCAATACATTTTAATCTATCGTTTTATAAAAAATCTCGTTTTAATTCCTAAAAATAAAGTCTGGACGATTTTTTAAAGTTAATTTTAACATTTTTTGAGTGAAAATGTACACCTTAGAAAAAATTTTTTTCTTAAAAATTTAAAAACAATCAAATTTTTTTTTATAGATTACATAAAATAAGACACTTTTGTCTATCATTTTCCAAAAAATCTCGTTTCAGTTCTTACAGATAAAGTCTCAGCGATATTTTAAAGTTGACCAATTTTGACATTTTTTGAATTAAGATGTAACACTTTAGAAAAATTTTTTTTTAATTTTTTTGGTAAGTCTGAAAACAAATTTGCCTTTTTTAGATGAAAATAGAATGTTTTAGTTTTAATTTGATGTAAGAATCATTTCTTAGTTCATAAAAATGATTTTTTTATGATTTTTTAAAAATGGTAAAAATTAAATTTCAGGTTAAATTTGGTCAAAAAAATTCCGATGTTTTTAAAATTTTTTTAAATTTTTTTAACGAAATTTAGAATAAAACGGTCTTTTTTAATTAAAACTAGAATGTTTTAAGTTTCATTAAAAAAAATCAGATCAAAATCTTTAAAAATGAATTTTTGATGAATTTTTAAAGTTGGTCGATTTTTTTAAATTACGTTAAAAAGTGTCAAAAATTTTTGCTAATTTTGAAAATTTTTTTAAATTTTTTGACAACACTTGGAATAAAACGATCTTTTTTAATTAAAATTAGAATGTTTTAAGTTTCATTTAGAAAAAAAATCAGATCAAAATCTTTAAAAATGAATTTTTGATGAATTTTTTAAAAAATCGTTAATTTTCTAACCTAAAAAAATGTTTACCAACTCTGAAAATTTTTTTAATTTTTTGGACAATATTTAGAATAAAACGGTCTTTTTAGATTAAAACTAGAATGTTTTAAGTTTTATTTAGAAAAAAAATCAAATCGAAATCTTTAAAACTAAATTTTTGATGAATTTTTAAAAAATTATTAATTTTCTAACCTAAAAAAAATTTTACCAACTTTGAAAATTTTTTTAATTTATTTTACAATATTTAGAATAAAACGGTCTTTATAGATTAAAACTAGAATGTTTTAAGTTTTATTTAGAAAAATATCAAATCCAAATCTTTAAAAATGAATTTTTGATGATTTTTTTAAAAAATGATTAATTTTCTAACCTAAAAAAAAGTTTACCAACTTTGAAAATGTTTTTAATTTTTTTGACAATATTTAGAATAAAGCGGTCTTTTTAGATTAAAACTAGAATGTTTTAAGTTTTATTTAGAAAAAAATCAAATCAAAATCTTTAAAAATGAATTTTTGATGAATTTTTAAAAAATGATTAATTTTCTAACCTAAAATTTTTTTTTACCAACTTTGAAAATTTTTTTAATTTTTTTGACAATATTTAGAATAAAACGGTCTTTTTAGATTAAAACTAGAATGTTTTAAGTTTTATTTAGAAAAATATCAAATCCAAATCTTTAAAAATGAATTTTTGATGAATTTTTTTAAAATGATTAATTTTCCAACCTAAAAAAAAATCTTTACCAACTTTGAAAATTTTTTTTAATTTTTTTGGTAAAATTTAGAACAAAACTGTCTTTTTTAATTAAAATTAGAATGATTTAAGTTTCATTTAGAAAAAAAATCAGTTCAAAATAGTTAAAATTCAATTTTTTATGATTTTTTTTTAAAATGATTAATTTTCTAACCTAAAAATTTTTTACCAACTTTGAAATTTTTTACAATTTTTTTGACAACACTTAGAATCAAACTGTCTTTTTTAATTAAAACTATAATGTTTTACGTTTCATTTAGAAAAAAATCAAATCAAAATCTTTAAAAATGAATTTTTGATGTATTTTTAAAGTTGATCGATTTTCTAAAAATTAGGTTAAAAATGTCAAAAAGTTTTTGCCAACTTTAAAATTTTTTTTAATTTTTTAGACAACACTTGGAATAAAACGGTCTTTTTTAATTAAAACTAGAATGTTTTAAGTTTCATTTAGTAAAAAAATCAGATCAAAATTTTTAAAAATGAATTTTTGATGAATTTATAAAGTTGATCGATTTTCTAAAAATTAGGTTAAAAATGTCAAAAAGTTTTTACCAAATTAAAATTTTTTTAAAATTTTTTAGACAACACTTGGAATAAAACAGTTTTTTTTAATTAAAATTAGAATGTTTTAAGTTTCATTTAGAAAAAAAATCAGATCACAATCTTTAAAAATGAATTTTTCATGAATTTTTGAAGAATTCATTAATTTTCTAACCTAAAAAAATTTTTACCAACTTTGAAAATTTTTTTAATTTTTTTGACAACACTTAAAATCAAACTGTCTTTTTTAATTAAAATTAGAATGATTTAAGTTTCATTTAGAAAAAAAATCAGTTCAAAAGAGTTAAAATTCAATTTTTTATGAATTTTTTTAAAAATGATTAATTTTCTATCATAAGAAAATGGTTTACCAACCTTGGAATTTTTTTTTAATTTTTTTGACAAGATTTAGAATAAAACACCCTTTTTTAATTAAAACAAGAATATTTTAAGTTTCATTTAGAAAAAAATCAAATCCAAATTTTTAAAAATGAATTTTTCATGAATTTTTAAAAAATCATTAATTTTCTAACCTAAAAATATTTTTACCAACTTTGAAAATTTTTTTAATTTTTTTGACAACACTTGAAATAAAACACCCTTTTTAAATTAAAATTAGAATGTTTTAAGTTTCATTTAGAAAAGAAATCAGATCAAAATCTTTAAAAATAAATTTTTGACGAATTTTTAAACTTGATCGATTTTCTTAACTTAAGTAATTTCTTTGTCACGCAAAGTTTACATTATTTTCACCTTATTCGGCAATTTAAACTCAAAAATACCCTTTCGAAACTAATATTAGACCTTTCTACGCACTTAATAATGAATAAATCTATAAATACCCGTTGATATCGTATACCTAATAATGTAAACCTAATAATATAAACTTAACATCGTAAACCTAACCTCACAAACGCTTTTTTTATTATTATTAAATTATTAAAATGCATCTCGCGATTTAAAAATGCAATCGGATACCGCTCGACTTTGGTAAACGAGTTCAAAGGTCGTTTATAACAACAAAACCGAATGCAAATAAGTACGCACTTACGAAACGGCCGCTCGGTTTCGATCCTAGGGACTTTCTCGCCTTTAAGTTTCCCTGTCATATTTGTGAGGTTATGTTCGAGCTGTCATTTACCACTTCCGTAATAGGGGCTCGTTTTAACGGTATTTTCGCCCGATTTCTAACGTTTTTGTGCCCCATTTCGACTACGAATCGATTCTTACATCAGCGATCGCAAGATTTTCACCCGAAAATGAGCCGTAAAATGTCTCTGAGTTCGAAACGGATCGACCAATAACAAACACACCTAAATAGTTGGTGAACTTCTTAGTTGATTGTCTTTGGTGTAATTTCGAGTGTATTTAAACGATGTTTTGATACAGGTGGAGTCGTTTGTCATTGATCAGGAGTTTGAGGAGGATCCCCAGGTTGAGGCCGCCAAGTTTCTTCTCAGTGCCCAAGAGGACCGTTCTGTTGATCCCGAGACCCAGGCTCGACTGGAAGCCCTCCTCAAGGCAGCAGGTGAGAATTCCACTTTTAATATTTAGGTACGTTTTATAAGTTTTTAATGTCCTTTATGATTCCTTTATGTTGTTGGTCAATGACCTAATTTGAATATAAGTGATTTCCGATAGGGTTATTGTTTAAAAATTTTTTAAGTGGGTAGTTGTCGGGTTAAAGAAAGATTGCTTCATGTTGATAGTTAATTAATGTGGGAAGATTTTTTTTAAATGGTACTTAATTTTTATGCAATTATTTTTTCTTTTACAGAAGGTAATTTTTATGAGAATGTTGAGATGTCTTGAACTTTCCGATTGATGTTTTTAGGTTTCCAATTGATGTTTTTAGGCTTCCGATTGATGTTTTTGGCTTCCGATTGATGTTATTTCTTTTAAAAATTATGATTTCCTTAAAAAATACACAAAATAATTTTAAAATAAATCTATTTAAAATACAAAATGATTTAAATAGTTACTAGAAAGATAATCTTTTTAAAAATAAAGTGTACCATTGATGTCTTGAACTTCCCGATTGATGTTTTTGCTTTCCGATTGATGTTATTTTCTTTAAAAATTATGATTTCTTTAAAAAGTACACAAAATAATTTTAAAATAAGTCTATTTTAAATAGAAAATGATTTAAATAGTCATTACCAAGGTAATTTTCTTAAAAATTAAGTGTTCCGTTGATGTCTAGAACTTCCCGATTGATGTTTTAAGTTTCCGATTGATGTTATTTTCTTTAAAAATTATGATTTCTCTAAAAAATATACAAAATAATTTTAAAATAAGTTTATTTTAAATAAAAAATGATTCAAATAGTTAATACCAAGATAATTTTCTTAAAAATTAAGTGTTCCATTGATGTGTTGAACTTCCCGATTGATGTTTTAGGTTTCCGATTGATGTTATTTTCTTTAAAAATTATGATTTCTTTAAAAAATACACAAAATAATTTCAAAATAAGTCTATTCTAAATAGAAAATGATTTAAAAATTTACCACCAAGATAATTTTCTTAAAAATTAAGTATACCGTTGATGTCTTGAACTTCCCGACTGATCTTTTAAGTTTCCGATTGATGTTATTTTCTTTAAAAATTACCATATCTTTAAAAAGTATACAAAATAATTTTAAAATAAGTCTATTTTAAATAGATAATGATTTAAATAGTTAATACCAAGGTAATTTTCTTGAAAATTAAGTCTACCGTTGATGTCTTGAACTTCCCGATTGATGTTTTAGGTTTCCGATTGATGTTATTTTCTTTAAAAATTATGATTTCTTGAAAAAATACACAAAATAATTTTAAAATAAGCCTATTTTAAATAGAAAATGGTTTAAAAATTTACTACCAAGATAATTTTCTTAAAAATTAAGTGTACCGTTGATGTCTTGAACTTCCCGATTGATGTTTTTAGGTTTCAGATTGATGTTTTAGTTTTCCGATTGATGTTATTTTCTTTAAAAATTACGATTTCTTTAAAAAATACACAAAATAATTTAAAAATAAGTCTATTTTGAGTCAAAAATGATTTAAATAGTTAATACCAAAATAATTTTCTGAAGAATTAAGTGTACCGTTAATGTCTTGAACTTCCCGATTGATGTTTTTAGGTTTCCGATTGATGTTTTAAGTTTCCGATTGATGTTATTTTCTTTAAAAATTATGATTTCTTTAAAAAATACACAAAATAATTTTAAAATAAGTCTATTTTAAATAGAAAATGATTTCAATAGTTAATTTCAAGATAATTTTCTTAAAAATTAAGTGTACCGTTGATGTCTTGAACTTCCCGATTGATGTTTTAGGTTTCCGATTGATGTTATTTTCTTTAAAAATTATGATTTCTTTAAAAAATACACAAAATAATTTTAAAATAAGCCTATTTTAAATAGAAAATGATTTAAATAGTTAATATCAAGATAGTTTTCTTAAAAATTAAGCGTACTGTTGATGTTTTGAACTTCCCGATTGTTGTTTTTGCTTTCCGATTGATGTTTTTTTCTTTAAAAATTATGATTTCTTCAAAAAATACACAAAATAATTTTAAAATAAGTCTATTTTAAATAGAAAATGGTTTTAAATAGAAAACCAAGATAATTTTCTTAAAAATTAAGTTTATCGTTGATGTCTTGAACTTCCCGATTAATGTTTTTGCTTTCCGATTGATGTTTTTTTCTTTAAAAATTATGATTTCTTCAAAAAATACACAAAATAATTTTAAAATAAGTCTATTTTAAATAGAAAATGATTTCAATAGTTACTACCAAGATAATTTTCTTAAAAATTAAGTGTACCGTTGATGTCTTGAACTTCCCGATTGATGTTTTAGGTTTCCGATTGAAGTTATTTCCTTTAAAAATTATGATTTTTTTAAAAAATACACAAAATAATTTTAAAATAAGCCTATTTTAAATAGAAAATGATTTAAATAATTACTACCAAGATGATTTTATTAAAAATTAAGTGTACCGTTGATGTCTTGAACTTCCCGATTGATCTTTTAGGTTTCCGATTGATGTTTTTTTCTTTAAAAATTATCATTTCTTTAAAAAATACACAAAATAATTTTAAAATAAGTCTATTTTAAATAGAAAATGATTTAAATAGTTACTACCAAGATAATTTTCTTAAAAATTAAGTGTATCGTTGATGTCTTGAACTTCCCGATTGATGTTTTAGGTTGCCGATTGATGTTATTTTTTTTTAAAATTATAATTTCTTTAAAAGGTACACAAAATAATTTTAAAATAAGTCCATTTTAAATAAAAAATGATTTAAATACTTACTACCAAGATAATTTTCTTAAAAATTAAGTGTACCGTTGATGTCTTGAACTTCCCGATTGATGTTTTAAGTTTCCGATTGATGTTATTTTCTTTAAAAATTATGATTTCTTCAAAAAATACATAAAATAATTTTAAAATAAGTCTATTTTAAATAGAAAATGATTTAAATAGTTAATAACAAGATAATTTTCTTAAAAATTAAGTGTACCGTTGATGTCTTGAACTTCCCGATTGATGTTTCAGGGTTCCGATTGATGTTCTTTTCTTTAAAAATTATGATTTCTTCAAAAAATACACAAAATAATTTTAAAATAAGTCTATTTTAAATAAAAAATGATTTAAATAGTTAATGCCAATATCAAAAATAATAGCAAGATAATTTTTTTTTAAATTAATGACATTGTGCCTGCATTAATTTATTTCCAGGTATCAGTCAGTTTGCTACAAAGGATGGTAAGCATTTAGCCGATCCCGAAGTATTAAGACGATTGACATCAAGTGTATCGTGCGCCTTAGACGAGGCGGCCGCAGCACTGACCCGTATGCGCTCGGACAGCACGCGCGGTCAATCGGAGAAGACCTCTCTGGTGGAGGCGTGCACGGATGGCGACGTCGGCACCGTCCGCAAGCTGCTGACCGAGGGCCGGTCCGTGCACGAGACGTCCGAAGAGGGGGAGAGCCTCCTGTCGCTCGCCTGCAGCGCCGGCTATTACGAACTCGCACAGGTACCAAACCAATATCTTCTATTTGCCTCTTCTTAAATCGGAAACGTAAAGCGTCGTCGCCCGAAAGAGGGAATTGACGATAACTAACTTGATTGTGTCCTTTTTACGCGAAGCAGGTGTTATTAGCGATGCACGCCAACGTGGAAGATAGAGGTATCAAGGGGGAGTGTACCCCTTTGATGGAAGCCGCGTCAGCCGGACATTTGGATATTGTACGGCTTTTGGTCGTTCACGGAGCGGACGTAAATGCACAGTCAACATCAGGTAATTCACCAATCAAAATTTACTCCTTAACACTTCAATTTCCCCCTTAATTTTGTTAACTTATCTTAGGAAATACGCCGTTAATGTACGGTTGCGCCGGCGGTCATCAAGACGTGGTCAAATTCCTCCTAGAAAACGGAGCAAACGTCGAAGACCACAACGAAAACGGTCACACGCCGTTAATGGAAGCGGCGTCCGCGGGACACGTCGGTTTAGCTAAAATCCTCTTAGAGCACGGCGCCGGCATAAACACGCACTCGAACGAATTCAAGGAGTCGGCGTTGACGCTGGCGTGTTACAAGGGTCACCTGGATATGGTTAAGTTTTTGCTGGAGGCGGGCGCCGATCAGGAACACAAAACCGACGAAATGCACACCGCTTTGATGGAGGCGTCCATGGACGGACACGTCGAGGTCGCGAGGCTGCTACTCGACTCGGGGGCGCAAGTCAACATGCCCACCGACAGTTTCGAATCCCCTTTAACTTTAGCCGCTTGTGGGGGTCACGTCGATCTCGCGTTGTTGCTCATTGAAAGGGGCGCGAATATCGAGGAGGTTAACGATGAAGGGTATACGCCTTTGATGGAGGCGGCACGTGAGGGTCACGAGGAAATGGTTGCTTTACTGCTTAGTCAAGGTATGTGAGATTATATGAAAGAAACAAAAATACAGTGGAATTTCTATGTAACGAATTTTCTCTATAACGAATTTTTTTTGTCTCAAGAAATCTCAAAAAAATCTCAAGAAATTTTTTTATACAAACACTTATAACGAAAAAACTTCTATATAACAAACTAAAACCCTCTGACGAAGTAGGGTGAATCATCGAGAAGAGAGGTAGATATTCTAGGGGATCCCTGAGAGGCTCTTCTTGTGACATATAGTAGTTGATCGGATAGTTCAGTAGAGTAACAAATGTTATTGTGTTAATTCTAATTTCATCTTGTCATCCTATCTAAGCGAAAGGCTTTTATTTGAAGTACATGAAATAATGTATGTGTTACTGGCCAAACCCGATTTTAAGATGAACTAGTTCGCCTAGGCCAAACCAATTCTTCCTGTATGGGATAGGACAAATCAGTACAGCCTATGCCAAACTCGCTCATCCTATTGCCTGCAGGGTAAACCAGTTTAACCTAGGTCGAATCAGTTTATGCTAGTTAGAATTTATATGCTTTAGGATAAACTGGTACGTACTAGTCTGAACTGATTTCACCTAGTTTGTGTCTTCTATAAGCTTTTGAAAGTAAATTGAATAAAAGGATAGAAATAAAATATGAATATGATTTATTAAAGTTGTTTGAGGAGCTGTTGAATAAAAGCGGTCTTGTCCCAGAAAAAAAATTGTTCAGGGGCGCCAAAAAACTGTAATGGTTGTATGGAAAAAAAACAAATCTTTTTTGGTTTTGCATAGTTCAATATCATTTCTTAAGCGCTTTTAGGTAGTTTTCATTAAAACTATGAGGTAGGATATATAAAAATAGACATTTACAATTCGAAACCAACAAAATATAAAATTCATCATATTGTGGACAAATCCGCTTTTGCTCGCCAGCTCCTCATTTATTAGCTAATCAATAATTTCATATTTATCACTAAATCAACTTCACCCATTCATCCACAGAAATCACCTGTAATTCATCTGTAATTTACTTATTTACTTATTTTTGCAAGGTTTACTCTGGTGGCACTTAGAATTGCAGAATACTTTGTTTTTCTTACAATTGCATTATTTTGTTGTACAGTTTTTCATGCAACTGCATTTCACAAAGCCTTGTCCTAATCCAACAAAATATTTTATGGCTGCAATCTTTAAAGATATTTCAATATCCTGGTTAATATCTCTTACATCTAAAAACTTCTAAATAGAGACGTCGAAGATAGACGTATCACTAATTTTCAAAACAGCAAATCATTTCAATCTTCTTTTTTGGAATGATGTTCTTTCTGCGAACTTTTCCGCGTCTTCTACTTCTTTAACCAAATCCGCATTTTCGTCTACTGATAACATATCGCCGTTCCGGAACAACATCGACGTAACTGCAATTTTTTGATAAATTGAGATAAGGCCGTCAATGCATCCAAAAAATGATGATTTTAATTATTTTTGCTTCTCCAGCAAAAAAATTTTTTTTTGCAGTTATGTCGATATTCTTCCGGAACGGCGATATTATAATGAGAAGCCTTTTTGTATTCGCTCTGCAAAATTTCCTCCAAAAACTTTTCTCTCCACAGCTTTTGATTGGCTTGTTTACTACACGAAGGCTTATCCGTGATAAAACGCCTCACAATAATTATACTAGGATTTTAATGAAACCCTTTAAACGCAAACAGCAACTTAACTCGCACACTCGTCAATGCAAAATACCGTTGAAATCAACGAATATGGCTAGTAAAGAGCGGTTAGGTTAGGTTGATGGACGAGCCTGGATTCTTCAGGGATTTCCTGTTTGTACAGGCAGCGACATGCGTTATGACTAGGTGAAATTAGTTGAGTCTAGGACGAACCAGTTTATCCTAAAGCATAGAAACTCTAACTAGGATAAACCGATTCGACCTAAGCTAAACTGGTTTGTCCTATCAGTAACAGTATGAATGAGTTTGGCCTAGGCTAGGCTATACTGATTTATCCTATCGCGCGTAGGAGAACTAATTTGGCCTAGGCGAAACTAGTTCATCCTAAAATCGGGTTTGGCCGGTAAGATATACATATTATAAAACATTGAAATAGTTACGCGTTACTATTTCATATTGCATCTTGTTTTTCTTGCTGATATGTTTCGCCATCTGTTAAGAACAAACAAATCCGCAGGAGTTGCCTCTAATTGTTGTTCGATGTTCCTTAAGGGGTTATACCTAGTTGTGAACTCAAAGTAATGTGTTTTTTTATAATTTTTTTTGAAAAGACCTTTCATTTAATTTCAGTAGATATAACATGTAAATATAGAGAATTTCTTCTACTTTCAAACCCCGGTGTCCGTTTTTAGAAATATTAAATAATAGTGCTCCTGTAGACCATTCCCTGGTGGTTCTCCACAAAATGGTGTCCGGCGGTGAGTACGACATCTCTGGTTTGGATTATCTGTAATAAAAATTTTTGGAAAATTTATTAAGCGGATAGATGAATGCAGGTATTAATCGAAGGAACAGTTAAAATTTTAATTTTTGACAAAATGGTGGCTCCTCAAGAAAAAAAGTTAAAATTTTTGAAAAAAATTTTAATTTCAAGTGGTCTAAAAAATAGAAATAATTTGCAAAAATCTTATTCCTTCGATTAATACCTGAAGAATATATCTAAGAAGGTTGTGTAAAAATTTGAAACCGATCGGTCAAACCGATTTCGAGAAATCGTGCTCACCGACTTTAAAAACACCGTTTTGACAAAAACGAGTTCAAAGTTTCAAATGACAAATTTGGTCAACAAAAAAAATTTCGACTTACATCGAATCATCTATTCCGGTGCCAAAAGATGTGCCCTCGGCGTCATCATTTGCTTCCAATATACCCAGCTGTTGTTGTCTGCGAGCCATTCTTCCCTCTCGTGTGCTTCCTTGCGCTCTCGAGTCGGAGATTTATCTTTTATTTATCGGCGTTTATTTTTATAAATATTTGCCGGATCAATTTAAAAGTTTCAGAGAATATACTTAAATATGTGTACATTACGGAAGTGCAACAAAAAAAAATCCGTTTTTTGAAAATTCCAACTAGGTATAACCCCTTAAAGCTTTTTCCAGAGTAGCAAAACCTTGATGGGATATCTTAATGGGAGGCTGTTCATCCACCTCTTTGTCGTCATCTGATTTTTCGGTTTCCTGAAAGACATTCGTTAGTTCTTCAACAATAATTTCTTCTTCTAAATCATTTTTAGATTGGTTCGGTTAATCTAGAGCTTGAATAATTGCCTCTCGGATAATTGGGATTTTACTGTATACAACAAGAGACCTCACATTTTCAAATAAACAATATATGAGAAACTATAATGAATTTATATTATTTACTATTTAAGTCAACGAATTATTCATATGAATTTGTGAGCTGATTTTAAAACAGAAAGCTAAATTGTTCTAAGAGGCTCTCCATTGTGTTGAAATTCTTTTTAAAATTTTACAATAAGGAGCTAATTCCACAAGCATTTTGTAAAACTTTTTATAAGTAAACATTTTTAAATATACAAAATCTTTTTAGATATTAAAACTTATCCAAAAAGATCACCTTTGCTCATAGAACCAATTTCCAAAAGTTTGTGATTTTTTCAACTACAGAGTATTCCACAGCAAAAGCTAGTGACTCATTTCTGCAGTGTGCCCAAAAATTAACATTAGTGAAAATCCAAGTATTTCTTCTCCACTTAATCATAGGTGGGTGAACACAAGGGACACGAAATTTTCTGATGTAATGTAATTTTATTGCTCTTGGACGTTTTGACACATTCTTTTAGTTAAATTAACTCTTTTATGAGGGTGGCGCGACTTATAAATACATCGCTGTAACCTTTCGAGACGCGTATTTATACCTTTTAATTTATTTGAATAAGAGTTCACACGACAATGAGTTTGGTTACTGGAAAATTTGGGAAGGGGATGTCAAGACGCCATCAGGTAAACATGAAAATTCCTAAAGACCCCAATGAATCACTAGCTTTGGCCTTGGAATACTCTGTATTCAAATTGTTTAATTTTGATTACAGGCATACAATCTTAAATCTTGATTAGTTGAAAAAATAAGAAACCATTGGGATTTGCTTCTAAGAACAAAGCTATAATTTTACAACTTTTAGTTTTTTTGATAGAAAGAAGTAATTATTAAAGAAAGGTTTTTACCAATAATGCGTTAGAAGAGAAAAAATATCTCATTACTATACTGAAATCCGAACCCAGATCTCCTGCTTTCTGGGAATAACTATCCAGAAATGGAAAAATGGATCTCAGTAAATGAGATATTATCTCATCAAAAATTTCATGAAAAAATTAGACACTTTCTTCTCTAACGCATTAGTTATAAAAACCTTTCTTTAATTTCTTTCTATTAACATTTCTTTCTAAAAATGTTTCTTTCTATTAATATTCATGTGTTAAAAATTCCCCAATATTTCCTTATATTTAAGTTTTTGACTGATCGAAGTATAGTATACAAATGTTTTTTTTTTATTATTAGGAGCAAACATTAACGCCCAAACGGATGAGACCCAAGAAACCGCCTTGACGTTAGCATGTTGCGGCGGTTTTACCGAAGTAGCAGATTTCCTCCTAAAAGCGGGTGCGGACATCGAATTAGGCGCTTCGACGCCCCTAATGGAAGCGGCGCAAGAAGGCCATTTGGAATTAGTAAAATATCTACTGGAGAACAACGCGAACGTTCACGCCCAAACCCAAACGGGCGACACGGCCCTCAGTTACGCTTGCGAAAACGGTCACACGGACGTCGCCGACCTCCTGTTACAGTACGGGGCGGACCTCGAACACGAGTCCGAGGGCGGCAGGACGCCGCTGATGAAGGCTTGTCGTGCCGGTCATCTCTGCACTGTGCAGTTTTTAATATCGAAAGGAGCGGATGTACGCAGGCAGACATCTAACAACGACCACACGCCGCTTTCCTTGGCTTGCGCCGGAGGACATTTGAGCGTGGTTGAGTTGTTGTTGACGCACCGTGCCGATCCTAACCACAAGCTCAAGGATAACTCCACGATGTTGATCGAGGCGGCCAAAGGAGGCCATACGGCTGTCGTCCAATTACTTCTAGATTACCCCCATTCGATGAACTCAATGATGCTGAACCAGCAGGGAGCGGCGGCTGCAGCCGCGGCTACTAACTTGTCGATACTGCCGGGACAAGTCGGCAGCCGGGATTCGCCGCTTCCATCCACTTTACCCCAACCAATTAATTTCTTTCAACCACCGCCCAATAACCTTGGATCCACTGGTAATTTTCTATTTATTTTGGTTAATTAAAATTTTAAATAATTAAAAAAAAAATTTAAATAATTTAAAAAATTTTTAAATAATTTAAAAAATTTTTAAATAATTTAAAAAATTTTTAAATAATTTAAAAAAGTTTTAAATAATTTAAAAAAATTTTAAATAATTTAACAAAATTTTAAATAATTTAAAAAAAATTAAAATAATTTAAAAAAAATTAAATAATTAAAAAAAGAATTAAATAATTTTAAAAATATCAACTTCAATGTAGTTTTACAAGAAGTCCCTGAAGCAGTAAGGATCATAACCCAAGAAGAAGCCTCTACATCAGTACAAGACGTTAGCAAGTTGGTGCACGGCGGCGATTCTTCGGGACGGCTCGCCGACATCCAACAGCAACATCACCAGCAAGCGTTCGACGGAAGTTTGACGTCCGCGGAAGCGCAACAGGTGCGGACGCAACCTGTGCCCGTAGCCGAACTCGAAGACCACGACGTTTTCGCCACTTCGGCAACCGTGCACTTCCTTTCCAGCGAAACCGAGCGATTAAAAGACGACGAGATCGATGAAGGGGGCGATCAGAAAAAACAACAGATATTAGAGGAATTACATGTAAGTTAACCTTTCGCTACACGCACCGGACTCTCAGTCCGGATTTTGAGCACCATCTATTAGTGTTATTTCGAACTTGCCCTGACCATAATTTTTTTTTGATGAATTTCTTTCTTACCGACATTTTATTATCTGTCAACATCTGTCAATGCATCGTGTGTTGAGTTTGAATTCAATTTCAAAATCGGTTATATTGAAAATATGAGCTATAACGAAGAAAGGAACAAAAACTTGTCCAATAATGAGGTGGAAAACCTATTATTGGACAACAACGTTTCCAACGTTTAACCCTCATCCGGATTTTGTGTCAAATTGACACAATTTTCAAAGTTAATTGTTAATCTTTTTGTTATTTACGGTCGAATCCACTACATATTTTGGCTCAGTGAACGAATTTTTTTTAATAAAATATAAAAAACTAAAGAAAGATCCTTATTTTCAACTATTGAAATGCATTCAATCAACCAATCATAAGAAAAATAGGCATACAATTATTATCTGGCATTGTGTCAATTTGATACACGAAGTCCGGATTTGGTTCTAGAAACGAAGTCCGGATGAGGGTTAAATTGTTTTTCTTAACATATTTTTTTATTTCATATCAGCTCCCTCTCTTATTTATATTCCGAACCCGGACTCATAGTCCGTTGCGTGCAGTCGCGCGAACAAAAAAAAAAACACGTGTACTGGACGGTTAATCAATTGAAGAACTTTATTCCAAAACTAAATAATAATGAAAATCTATCCTCATGACACTACATTGAACTCTCAGGATTGTTTCCATATCTTATGGGAACATCTGGATGTTACTAAACTAGACGTAACATCTAGCCGCAACATTGTATGCTGAATGGGAGAATAAAATGTCATCGGAATGTCATTTTGACATCTTGTAGTGTCATGCAGATATAACCTATAAGTCTAAATTTGGTTTGACAAGTCTCTTGAGTTGTCTTGAGTTAAAATAACCAAATTCTGTCCGATGTTAGTTCCTACGAGAACATAACATTTAATCGTGTCAATTTTGGAATGAAATTTTTTAATTAAAAAGGTTAGAGAAATTGATAGATTTAATAGAATTTCTATTATAGCAGGTAGATAGAGAGTTTCATGGAAAGCAGCAGACGCACAATCACCTGCTGTTGTCGCAGTACGCTGTTCCTCCAGAGCAGTGTCAACCGACGACTGCCAACGCCTCACTGCCACACACTCTCAACATTGATATTGCAATGCAACAACAGCCAGGTATAATAATTTCTTTTCAAAAATATATACAGTGAAATTCTCCTTTGCGGACACCCTTCTTGAACGGACAACCTTCTTAAACGGATAACCCCCTTGGATGGATAATTTCTCATGAAACTGTCCAACTCTCATATAATTACTTTGCATTTCTCTTAAGCGGACACCCCTCTTGAACGGACAACCCTCTTAAACGGACAACCCTCTTGAACGGACAACCCTCTTAACGGATAACCCCCTTGGATGGATAATTTCTCATGAAACTGTCCAACTCTCATATAATTACTTTGCATTTCTGTTAAGCGGACACCCCTCTTGAACGGACAACCCTCTTAAACAGACAACCCTCTTAAACGGACAACCCTCTTAAACGGATAACCCTCTTAAACGGATAACCCCCTTAAACGGACAGTTTCTCATGGAACCGTCCAACTCTCATATAATTACTTTGCATTTCTCTTAAGCAGACACCCCTCTTGAACGGATACTTTTAGTGGGTTCTGTAGGTGTCCGCAAAGGGAGATTTCACTGTATATTTTTTATCAATACTGGTTTTATACAACGTCAAAAAAAATCAATAAGGAATTATAATAAAAATTAATAAGAAATATAAATTTATAGGTTTGGGTACGAGTATGCCAGGAACGATGTTCTCTAGTAGCAATCTACAAGTGCACAATGCATTCTATACAGGTGCAACTTGTCTTCAATCGCCTGGCGTTCCTCTAAAATTAGCGGTCGGAAACGATTCCGCGACCGGTTTCGCCCCAGCCCAAGCACCGCCGACCTTCTATTTCGCCCCGTTGAACAGTTCGGTGGCCGTACCGCTATCTTCGACGGCGACCACGAGCGCCCCCGCCCAGCCCATCAAAGTCCAAACGGTTGCCTCGCACGCGGAAGTCAACCAGAGTACGGCCATCAGCGATCGGCCCAAAGCTAAACCCGTCTCGAAAAAGGATTGTAAAAATCTTCGAAAGCAACCGTACCAACCGAATTTGTACGGAGCGGCCCAACCGTTGCTCTTCCCCCAACCTTTATCGCAAACCCAACCGACGGCGACTCAAAACCAGCAATCGGCTCAACAGAACGGTCAACCGGATGCGAGCAAGTTGAGCGTTATCGAGACCTTAAACGTGGAATTGGAATCTTTGAATATGGATCAGACGTTTGAACTGAAAGATGACGCGCAGGAGAATTTACTAACCGCGTCGATATTACAACAGTTTCATAATTCGCCACAGTTGAATTCAATTAGGGCGGCTTTCGTTGGGTCACCGGTTAGTATACAATTTACCATATTCGTTCAAATGCAAGCCGCACCTGAATCTAAGCCGCACCCTATTTTTGTGAATAATTAGTAAAAAAAAAAGTTTCTTAAAATAAAGTTGGTAAATAGGTAAATCATAATATTACGATAAAATTTTTTGTTAGGTATTTTAAATTTTTGAATTTGGTTCGAATCTAAGCCGCACCCGATTCTAAGCCGCTACCCATTTTTATGAACGATTATGCAATAAAAATAGTGCGGCTTAGATTCAAACGAATACGGTAAATAGTCTTTCAGAGTTTTAATTTGTTTTTCTGGGTTAAATTTAGGTGCAGTCGTATCCGACGACACTTGATGAGACGATGATCGCTACCTTAGCTGCACACCAACAAGAACCTGCGCAAACGGATGTGTCTAGGGTGGAGTATTTTGCTGTTCCAACAGGAAATACTACTCAATTACAGGTAAAGTATTTTAATGCAGAATTTATAAACTAATTTTTTGCTCTTTTGACAAAAATTTACTGATTTTTTTTCTTTTTTAATGCGAGGGTTTTGAGCTATGTTTTGAGCAACATAAACGTATCTACAAATTTGTTTTCATTTCAATTAAACTCAAAAATGATTTTGAGTTAATTTAGAGCTTTGTTTTCTATTAAAAGATAATTTTATGCTTGCTGCGGCATATGTAAAATTCATAAACTGCAAGCACACTAAAGATAAACCAATTTATCTATTTCAATGTTAACACACTACTCCCCGTTGACGTACTAATACGTTTTTCTCATATAAAATCTCATAGCCATTGACGTAGTAATACGTCAACGCATATTCAGTAGTTGCGTATCTAGATAATGTTTCGGCAAGCATAATTAGGATTTCTAAATGGTTGGTATAGTGTTCTTTTAATTAACGCAATGTAAATTCATATTTTTATTAAAGCAATGCAAATTCATATATGTATGTAGTGGGCCCTTGACTTTCGGACATAATTGGTTCCTGAGAGTGTATGCGAAAGTTGAACGTTCGAAAGTACAGGGATGTAAAAAATTATGTTGTAAAAAAAAATTGTAAAATCGCTCATCATTTCTGGGCATAACTTTTTCCAGGAACCTTTCATTGTCGACACTTTTATTTCAGTCCACGAATCTCCAATATTATTTATTGCATTCCATATATTTTAATTCTTCCAAAAATCTCTTAATGTTGGTTCATCTTGCCAGTCAGTTACTTCGGTGGCCTTAGTCATTATTGTCCTTATATTGTCGCGTACCGGTGAGCTACTCGCTGCTTACTGGATTACTCGGGGGAAAATAGGCAAAAAGTACTTACTGTTCGCTTACTATTTTCACTGGCACTGGTAGATGGGGGTTGAGGGATGTTACAAAAATCAGTTGGTTGACTTGGACAACAATCTATTCGTTTCAAACGGAGCCAGCACCTCGACATCTTCGAACCGCGTGTTGTTAGCAAGTCCCGTCTTTTTATTAACATTTGTTCGATTAGACTTCGGTGCTGATTCCGCATTTACAATGACCCCCTTTTGGGGTTTTGCCCTGATCGTGGCAATATAATATCGTTTAAACGTAGTTATCACTATTTGATCCATGGGCTGGATGAGGCAGGTAGTATTAAGAGGAAGAAACACAACATTGATTTCCGGGTATAAATTCTGCAGAGATTTTGGGTGTCCTGGAGTATTGTACTCTAAATTGTAAATTATTATTTTTACAATATTGTTTAACTATCGGCACGAAATGATGAGTGAACCAATTTTCAAATATTAATCCAGGCATTTTTGTTTGATTTCCAATTGACTGGAAGCAATTCTTTATCTTGAATGCTCTTTTTAATGCTCTAGAATTTTCTGCTTGGTAAATTAACAATGACTTCAATTTTAAATCATTAGCTAAATTTCCATCAAAAAGTAATGTCAATTGGTTTTTGGAAGGTTTATGTCCAGAGGCAACTGATTCTTCCTTCGATAAAAATGTACAATTAGGCATTTTTTTCCAAAACAAACCCGTCTTACATTGAATATTTGACTTGGAGAATATTCTCCATCTTCAATAATTTTGGACGATGAAGAAATAAATTCTTTCGCCGCATATCTTTATCCACATCGGCTGATTCTCCAATGAATTTAACCTTTTGCGGTCGGTGTCGTCACTGTGGCGGCATTTCGAAACTGTTATAGAAGTCGGCGTTGCCGCTGTGGCGGTATGATCACGTCTCGAAAGAGTAATCCAGAAAAACTGAGATTAACAGAATGCTAGCCATTTCGGACGAAAAGCTAAATTCGTCCTGATTTGCTGGTAGTCCCAGCCGAAAAATCTACCGATCGCAAATGATTAATATTATGTAATCTCATTTTAAAATTTTCAAACCAACCATTACTTGCTTAAAATACTGTTTTAGAATCTTCATTTAATCTAGTCTTTCAATCTTCATACAAACTAAGAGCCTTAACTTGAATAATTGAAATACTACTAGTTATTTTCCAATTATTTCATAGAGGGACGTTAATTATATTGATGTTGATCATCAATCCATAACGACAAAAATCTTTCCATTTCATCCATCCCTATGCCGTGTCTTTTAGAAACAACCTTTGAAGATGTATTTCCACAATTTCGAACGTATTACTTAATTTTACTCTTATTTTTCAAAATTGAACAGATCGTAGATCTGTTTACACCGTACGAACGTCCCATTGAAGCAAAAGATTCACCGTTTTCGGAACATTTAATTATTTCGATCTTTGTCTCGATCGTATGAAGTTTATGAGTCTTTAATTTCTTTTTGTTTCTATCAATACAGCAATTTTTCCGCTTCTGGCTTATGTTTATTAACTTATAACGGCGAAATATTTAAACTTAAAACAAATAAATCAGCAAAACACAACACGTTGACGTACGTCCTAACCCAAGACTGCACAGACCATATCGTAGGCTTAGGGCCGGTTGTACAATATGCCGATATACTTCCTGACAGTGTTATCTTGCCGATAAGTTAGTTTGTTCCGTATTACGATCTAGTGATATTTTTATCGGTCAGATTGTCGGTAGAATAACATGTCGGGTACCCGATGCTGCCGATAACACAGTTGTCGGCCAGATAAATTTAAACGTGATTGACATAAATAGTCCGTTTTGTCAAATTGTTATATGTTTTTTTGAAAATATGAGTGAAAGTGTCAATAGTAGTAAGCGCACCGCAAATTATTCAAAAGAGGAGTGTTGGCGACTCATCGAAATAATAGAGGAACATGCTGGTGAGAGAGAATAAAAAAAACGTCTGTCCACAATTCGAGCTAAAAGGTCCACATTATTTTTTCTTAACCGAAACCGTTTAAGAAATTCTGTTTCGTCCCATTGCTCCATGTGGTTAGGTCGTTCTCTAATCTGTTTCTCCTTACTTTTACTCAAGAATACGTTACCGAGAAATTCGTTTTCAGATTCGCTGCTACTACTATCTAGTGTTGTATAAATTAAACATTTTTCACTAATATTCAAAATATTACACTTTAAACGACTGTTGTCAAACGTTAACTAACAATAAGACGTTAGCCGCAGATGTTAGCGATCCCAACCTAATCTGCACTAATTCCTAGATTTTGGGGAAAAATGCTACCAACCGACTCTTATTTCGCCGATAGCAATCCTACCGACAAATTCAGTTTGTACTACAGGAAATACTTTTATCCTCCCGATAAACTTATCGGCCAGATAGTTGTCCGGTAGATTTATCCTAAGATTGTACAACCGGCCCTTAGTACAACAACTAGGTAATTTTACTTTTTTGGGAAATAGCGTTACATGATGGTTCGTAACACTATGATGCAGTTCTCTCTAATACTACAACTAGATAAGCCGTAAGACATTCCAATTGGTCGCGCTTAATGTGTTTTAAAAGAGGTATCTCTTAAAAATGAACAATCCTCAAAAATATCGATTTTTCCACCAGGATTTCCCAGAAACTGATTTTTCTAGATACCTAATTGTTGTACTAAACCCACGATATAATGTGCATATCGAACCCCATGCAAAGCCTCAGAGCGCGAAAATATTTCAACTATGGCATCGGGTTCCATTTTCCCTGGGCTACCGATATGGTTCGATTTGCAGTTAGGATAGTATGATGCAATACCATTCTTCAAATTCTGCGGTATTTTTCTTTTTCTGCCAATATTCACATGTCTTACAGTATCTTGATTTTACACAAAAATCCAGAACTTTTCCTGTAAATCACTCGATGACACTGACAAAGCGAAATAGAGAGAAGCCCCGTTTTTGCCAAGAGCCGTCTCTGGAAATTATGAGTCTATCTCCATGTCTTTTGCCTGCAAATATGTTTTTTGTTGCTTGCATTAAGTAGAAAAAGATGGTGTATAATAGCATCGCAACAGTTTACGGTGACCTTCAAAACTAGTTTTTATGCAGCGTTTAGAAATTAAGCTGTAGAATTGTAAATTAAAAGTATCTTCTTAAAATTTATACTGGCTATCATATTTAGGGTGCTTACACGTCATTTGAGCAAAAGAAAATTGTAAAAATTTTTTGTTCAAGTAGCCTAATCCCTTAAAAAGTTGATTTTTTAAAAATGTACGAAAGTAGATTTTGCGAAAATTGAGGACCGCCTGTATATGTTGGCTTTGTAAGTGTTTTGTAGTAACGTCTGTTTTCCTTTAAACCCCCGAATTTTTTCTTAATAAACAATCAATTTCGGGTATTTATATTCACGTCATGTTATTGAACCTAGTTTGGATTCGCTTTAATTTCTCCTTCATTTATGTGTTTTTGTACTTTCCTATATTTCAGTATTTTTCACTTTTAGTTCTCAATTTACAGTTAATTTTTCCTATTTATTAAATTTTTGAAGTTAGTCTCCTCTTAATTTTGTTGTTTTCATTTTCCTACATTTTACTAAAAAGCCTTTCATTTCCAATAAATATTTTACTGTAATTATTTACCTTTCTACTTCAAATTATTCCTGTTACAAAGAATTAACCCTTTGCATTCGTATGTCGCCGAAGGAGCGGCAAGATGTGTTTCACCGTTGCGCTCGTATTCACCACAATATGGTTTAACCTTTGCACATGTATGTCACCGTATAAGTGGCAAACCATGTCTTATCATTACAGCGGGTTAGCCGATCTATCATTCCCTGAGCTCATTTCTAATATTTGTGAAGTGCTTTCTTAAATCGTTGTTGAGGACATACATACGAGTGCAAGGGGTTGACTCATTTCCCGTCAAATAACTATTCTCACTATTTGATAATTTAATTATTATCTAAAAAAAATTATAAGGTCAAGTTCTTAAAAGTATTTTCAACTTTACTACAATTATCAATTTATCACTTCATTTAGCTTTTCACAAATACAAAATACAAGTCATTTAACTCTCAGTTTTTCATAATTAGACTACTGATGAGTAATTCCAGGAAGTTATCGTTTCGATGTTGTTACGGAATCGCCTTGGTTATATTCTAATCTTATCTAACATAATAGTAAAATCGATTAATAATAGTTATGTCTCAATTTTTTGCAGTCGAATTTAAAACAGTTACATTTCGCTTCTAGACCCTGCACATATATAATTTAAATATTACTATTTTGAAATGCAGGTACAACACACTTTATATCCATACGAACACTACCTTCCCGGAGTTGGTTTGGGAACCGTTGGCACCATCTCCAATAAAGAACAAAGTGGAGCAATTTACCAAGCAGGATTTCAAGCGGGGATCAATCTTATGCAACAACAACTAGGTAATTTTCAAATAATTTTTTTCTTTTTAATGGTGTTTTATAATTTGGTTTTTTTACTTTTTGATTTTCTTTTTGATTTTCTTTTTAATTTTTTTTTTAATTGTTAACCTAAAACACAATAACTTATAACCGTTTTTCTTCTAATCACTAATTTTACATCTAAAAACGCCCATAAAATTATATAGCATGTCCAACCGTCTCATCCACCGATACTGTCACAACTGCAACCGTCATCCCAGCTACATTAGTCCCGGCTACAGTGGCTACAATACAAGGCACAGCCGCGCAGTACAACACAACCCCCCTGCCGACTTCTTGCGCCCACGGGGTCGTCCCTCCGGGAGCAATTCCCGCCCACCACTGCCAAGTGCCCTGCACCGGTCAACATCATCAACCGCTGCAGGTGCAGGCGCAACAACAAGTCCAGCAGCAGCAACAATCGGCCCATCAGGTTCAAGCGGCTACGCAGACCCAACCGGCGGCTGTAAACGATGGAAAAAGGCAGACGAAGTCGGTTGGGTCGCAGGATTACGCGACTAATGGCAGTGGTGGGGGTAAGAAGAAAGGGAAAATGTTGTATAGGCATCAAAATCAGAATCAGAGTCAACAAGGTGGATTTCAACAAGGACAAGGGAATCAAATTGATCCGAATGCTGGTAAGATGGTTTTTTTTGAGTTTGATTTTTTTTCTTTTTTGAGTTTGGTTTTTTTTTCTTTTTTGAGTTTGGTTTTTTTTAAATTTTGAATTAATTTTACTAATTAAATAATATTAATAACAATTCTTAGGGTTACTTTTAATAAGTTTTTAAAAATTGAAAATTAAATATTAAATAAATTGAAATCTTTATAACTAATAAAATCTATTTTAATAATTTTATAGTAAACCAATACACCGGTACCCCATCTCAAGGATGTCAAATGGCCGTAGCAGTCCCCCCGCCAGGATATTGCATGGATGTCGATTCAGAAACTGAAAGTAATCACGATACAGCCCTAACATTAGCTTGTGCGGGAGGTCACGAAGAACTCGTTGAGCTTTTGTTGCAAAGAGGAGCCGATATCGAACACCGGGATAAGAAAGGATTCACCCCTCTCATCTTAGCCGCTACTGCCGGACATGAAAAAGTTGTTGAAATCCTTTTGAATCACAGCGCGGACATTGAAGCGCAATCTGAAAGAACTAAGGATACTCCTTTGAGTCTTGCATGTTCCGGAGGACGATATGAGGTGAACTATTTATTATTTTATTTTATTACTAGAATTTTGATCTGTAAACGTCAAAAATGACATCTTGAAAGAGAATTTTGATTTTTAAACGTTAAAATTGACACTTTAAAGATAAAAAGTGACGTTTAAACGTCAAAATTGACATTTTCAAAACGGATTTAGACATTTAAACGTCAAGATTGACATATCCAAAGAGAATTTTGATCCTTAAACGTCAACAATGACATCTTGAAAGAGAATCTTGATTTTTAAACGTTGAAATTGACACATTAAAGATGAAAAGTGACGTTTAAACGTCAAAATTGACATTTTCAAAACGGATTTAGACATTTAAACGTCAAGATTGACATATTCAAAGAGAATTTTGATCCTTAAACGTCAAAAATGACATCTTGAAAGAGAATTTTGATTTTTAAACGTTAAAATTGACACATCAAAGATGAAAAGTGACGTTTAAACGTCAAAATTGACATTTTCAAAACGGATTTAGACATTTAAACGTCAAGGTTGACATTTTCAAAACGAATTTAGACATTTAAACGTCAAGATTGACATATCCAAAGAGAATTTTGATCCTTAAACGTCAAAAATGACATCTTGAAAGAGAATTTTGATTTTTAAACGTTAAAATTGACACATTAAAGATAAAAAGTGACGTTTAAACGTCAAAATTGACATTTTCAAAGGAAAATCTTGATTTTTAGACGTCAAAACTATGTTTTTTTTTAACTATTATTTACAACTTTATAATTTTTTTTAATTTTAATGATAATTTTTTATTTTTAAAAGGTGGTCGAGCTTCTTTTAAATCGAAACGCAAACAAAGAACATCGCAACGTTTCCGATTACACCCCTCTAAGTCTAGCAGCTTCCGGTGGATATGTAAACATAATAAAATTACTATTAAACAACGGCGCGGAAATAAATTCCCGTACGGGGAGTAAACTTGGAATTTCCCCTTTAATGTTAGCCGCTATGAACGGTCACACGGCTGCTGTTAAACTCCTCTTAGATATGGGAAGCGATATTAACGCCCAAATTGAAACAAACCGAAACACCGCGTTAACCCTGGCTTGTTTCCAAGGTCGACATGAAGTCGTTAGCTTACTTTTAGATAGAAAAGCTAACGTTGAACATCGCGCAAAAACGGGGTTAACACCTCTTATGGAAGCAGCTAGCGGTGGGTACGTTGAAGTCGGTCGGGTTTTATTAGATAAAGGAGCAGATGTAAACGCAACCCCAGTTCCTTCATCGAGAGATACAGCTTTAACAATAGCAGCCGATAAAGGCCACGTGAGATTCGTGGAATTATTACTTTGTCGAGGAGCTTCCGTTGAAGTAAAAAACAAAAAGGGTAACTCTCCGTTATGGTTAGCTGCAAACGGAGGTCATTTAAGCGTCGTCGAGCTTCTTTATAACTTAAACGCGGATATAGATTCCCAAGATAATCGAAAAGTTTCTTGTCTAATGGCTGCGTTTCGAAAAGGTCACGTTAAGGTGGTTAAATGGATGGTAAATCACGTTACACAATTTCCCAGCGATCAAGAGATGATTAGATACATCTCAACGGTGAGCGATAAAGAACTTTTGGATAAATGTCAGGAATGTGTTAAAATAATTCGCGCGGCTAAAGAAACTCAAGCTGCAAAAGCTAATAAAAACGCTACAATTCTTTTGGAAGAATTAGATATGGAAAAAAATAGAGAAGAATCTAAAAAAGCAGCTGCCGCTCGTAGGAGGGAAAGAAAGAAAAAGAAGAAGTTGGAGAAAAAGGAAGAAAAACGAAAATTACACGAGGAAAATAAGAAAAATGAGAATTACGATGATAAAGAGGAAAAAGGTGATGATAATGAAACTCAAGAAGAAGAAAATAGAGAAAATACAAATTCACCCGTTCGAGAAAACGAAAAAGAAGAGGGTGATAGCGGTATCGATGCTAACAGTCAAGGAAGTTGTTCGAGTAATGAAGTTAAAGCTAAAGAAAAACGTAAAGATAAAAAGAAAAAGAAAGGGGGAAGTTCTAAAAGCGAAGCTAGATCTAATCGGGGGAATAAATCCGATTCTAAAAAAGATGAAAAAGAAAGTTTGAAAGATAAAGATATGAAAAAGACAACTTCGAGTACCCCAAGGAAAAATTTAGTTTTCGAAGCGACTAAACATCCAGCCGAAAGAGATGATTTCGAAGCAACCGGAAATGAATATTTTTCTCCACCGAAAAACAAAAAACTAGAATATTTTGAAATGCCGGCAACAACCAGTACAAAATCATCTCAACAAACCAGTCCGAAACAACTCGGTAAACGTGAAGAAGGTTGGAAAGAAGTTGTACGCAAATCATCACAACCGGTGGTCACTTCCGCTGAAATAGCCGGTGTTAAAAAAGTTTCCGTACCTCTCAATGCAATTTCAAGAGTAATCGGAAGGGCTGGAAGTAATATTAATGCAATTAGAGGAGCGACCGGTGCTCATATCGAAGTTGAAAAACAAAGTAAAGGTCAAGGTGAAAGAATAATAACCATAAAAGGTAACGGGGATGTTGTTAAAAAAGCCGTTGGGTTAATCCAAGCGTTAATTAAAGATCCCGATGCGGATATCTTTCAATTATTATCAACAAAAAAGAATTCAACTACAACTACACTTTGGGATAAAACCCAAATGGCACAGATTAAGAAAACTACAGTTTTAAAAAGTGTGGTTAGTTGTTCTCAAGTTCCGGTTACAACAACCCAACCGAAAAGCCTTACGGTTGTATCAACAACCACTACTCCGAGATTATTGGTGAAATCGCGAAGTACGATCGCTTCTTCAAACACGAGATCTATAGCGCCACCTAGAATGATCGCACAAGCTGAAAAATACGTTACTAAATTACCAACTTCCCAACCTAATATTATAACAAGTAGGATTACCACAAAACCGATTACAACCGTTGCTACAGAAACTTTTGCAGCTAAATTAACCGAATCGAGTCATTTAAATATTGTTGTTAGTTCTCAAGGAAAAACTCAGCAAAAAACTAGTTTAACCGTTCAAAGTCAATCTAATATGGGTCCGGTTAGTCCTTTATTAAGTTCGAGTTCGAATACTTCTGTTAATCAATTATCTCCTAAGCATCAATATAACAGGCCGAGTTCTACCGGTTCGGCACCTCCATCTCATTTCCCAATTCCGGGAAAGATTCCTTTCCCACCGACAACATCTTCGGAGCAAAGTAATAATCATAGGAGTAGTACACCGATTCAAACCAGTTCTTCGAACGTTCAAGAAGAACAAATTCAACAAGTTACAACTTCGATGCCTACGCCACAACAATATTCTTTATTTAATACGGTTTCGCAACAATCGATGTTCCAACAGTCTATGTTAAGGAGGGAAAGTGAACAGAAAAATTTCGCTGCTGTAACCGGTGGTGGTGGGAATCAACCGGTTGCACAATTTATTGAAACGGAAACACCTACCGTTGATGCTTCAAAAGCGCCCGGTTATCGAGGAACGACCGTTTCGAGTCCGGTTTCGTCAAAAGCTAGTACTAATAGTAATAGTACAACACCGCCGAATTTAAATCTACCGACGAATACCAGTTTTAATCAATCCAATCAAACTTTACCGCCGATCGGATCGAATATTTTACATTCGACGAGGCCGGCGTCTCAATCAAATCAAAACGATCTAAACGCGACGTATTTTTCAAATTCGGATTTACCGTCGAGAAATATCCCCCATTTAACTCATTCGGATACGAATTTATACAAGCGACAGAATAAAAGTTATCCGAATCCGATGAATTCGATAGCTTTGAGTTTGAGTAATGATGCGCAGATTTTACATTCTAATATGAATAATTTCTCCCAACCTCAATTGGCTTCGTCTCAAAATCTTCCGCCGCAACCGACCATTTCGCGTCTTAATCCGAAAGCGCCGGATTTTTCGAGTTCCGTTCATGGAAAATTCGGCATGGATCTTTTTAATCCTTCGTCGTTCCAACCAGGCGGATCGATGGGGTACCATCCGATGACTAAACAACCGATACCGCCTACGTTCCACCAGCGTTCTGCTCAATCGGCCCCTCAAAATCGATGGCCCATGATGCAAATCCAACCGCCTTATAATCAACAAACGAATGATCTTATTAGTGGAATGGCCGGGATGACCATTCATGGGTTGGCGAGGGTAACGGGTGGGGAGATTTTAGAGAATGGTGAATTGGGATTTTCGAATAGTTCGCCGGCGATGTCGCCGAATCTCCAACCGCAACTTATTCAAGCGGAGAACCATCAGGAGGAGAGGAAACCGCCGCCGATTGGAACGGAAAGGAGAAAGACGTATCCGCAACCTGGAGGCGATCACAGTTGGGTTAATGTTGAACCTAAAATGTACGCTGCCGATCGGGGTTGGAATATGTCGAGTAATTTGGATCGATATCCACCCATGCAACCCCAGAAGCAGATGTATAATGATAGTGGAATACCACCGTTGATGGATACTTTTCAGGTAAGTCGATATTTATTTTGACTTGAGGTTATTTTGTATAATAATTGAAGACCTGAAGTAAATAATGGGCTAAGTGTCAAAAAATCTGAAATTAGTTTTATTCGCTTAAAGTGGACTAGGTGCCATCGTGTTTAGCCTACATAGCCAGTTATGTAAAAATACACCGCCAAATGCTTTAATTTTCAGCCGTAATGTAACGCATCTGTCAACAATATTTTACATTTTACAAAGTTTTTATATCATAACTAAAAATAATTTTTTTGACACCTAGCCCCTTATTTACTTCAAGTCTTCAATTAAGTATAGGTTATTGGGAATTAAACCAAAAGAGGAGAAATCAAAAAACCTCCTTTTTTTCAAGCCTTGATCTTTCGATCAATTTATTACAATCTTCATCAAGGTTTACTAAAATGAAAATGGAAAACATAACTGGCTTGAAAAAAAAGGTTTTTTGATTTCTCCCCTTTTAGTTGAATTCCCTTTTGGTATACTTAATTCTTAACGTGTACAACCAGTACTTCCACTTTTCTTAATTTTGTATATTATTTATCAACTTTTAAGCATTTAAAAAGTATTCTTACAATTAGCTGTAAATTAATGAATGTTGTATACACATTTTACCTCCTATTTAGGCAGGTCTCACACTGAGACAACTATTAACTTAGAGTGAGACATACCTTATATACTGTTTTCAATCAGTTCCGTTCCATGTTTCATTTCATATACGTATTCTATACGGACAGAAGATATGTCGAAAATACTATTGATTTTACTCATTTTTAATGTTCACTATAAAAGGTAAAAAATTAATTAAGTTGGTGAAACTGAATAGTTTTTTTAATAGTAGTCAATAAGTTTTGTATAATTTAAAAAATACTTAATACAGTGATAACCACTACAAAGAAGAAAATGTCGTTTATAATTTAGAATGATGTTATAATTAATAAAAAATTATTCGAATATAATTAAATAGAGTAAGTAAAAAATGGACAATAAATAAAAGCATTAACAAAGTTTATAAAGAGGAAAAAAAGTAGTTCACAAAGTCTACCAAAGCTATTAAAATTGTTATTAAGGTGTTATAAAGATTCAAAAAAATACTCTATAAATACATCAATAAATACCTAAAGGGCATTTAAGATATTCTTAAATCGTTGATAATTAGGGCTTGAAAATCACTTATATTCTGGAATTGTTGAAAACTGACTGAAAATGTTCAAATTTATTCCTTAAAATCATACCATAGATGATTGGAGACGGTATTTAAATGGAACGGAAGGTTGACATGATGAAATAGTTCTGATATGGAACGGAGACGGAACTTGTAATGAGAATCAACCTATATACGTTTCTTGTAAGATGCGTATTCACCAAAGAAGTGAACATGAACAAATAAGAGCGAAAGAGCATTCGTTATCAATAATCGTTGTATAAGTACTCGTCAATGAGCGAGCAAACGTTTCTTCGTGTCCAAAAAAGGTCGAGTCGATGTCGGTACATCAAAGAAAAGTCATATACTTGCTATCAACAATTACTAGTTGTTAACACTTTCACAACCGCAGGTTTGCACAATGAAACGTCTACAGTAGCCGGCATTACTTTAGATAATAATGAATAACGACTGGCCTACCAATGACACCACATTAGTGTCACCGGCATACAACGATTGGCCTGCTTATGGGACCACATTGGTGTTTTTATTATTTTTAAAAGTATGAACCGTCGTGTTCAAATACACAATAATAACACATGATAAGTTCCCCCGTCTTCTTCCCTTGGAACCACCAAGAAGGTATAACTTCAAGGAACCAAAGTCGGGGCCATCATGTCTCTCATCATCTCTCTCCAATGTTTCACGGCTTCAGCCTATCTGCCCCGTTGAAGGGGGGGCTCCTGAGCCTATATGGGTTTCTCTTCTCTATGCGTCTGTCAGACTTATGGAGGTTCATGGCAACAGTGCATCCATAGCCCGTTTCTTCGCCTTGAGTATTCCAGTGACAAAGCCAACTATCGTGTTCCACGTCTCTTGGTCATTCATCATCTTGGCCACGACATTGTCCGGAGTCAAAGCCCCCACCTTGGTAGTCAATTGTGCTCTTTCTAGTCTCCAGTGATTGCAATGAAAAAATGTATGTTCGGCGTCGTCGATTTCTGAGTCCGCAAAAATACAGGTTGAAGTATCTTTTTTTTTTGATCGTGTATAAATATTTCACAAAATATCCGTGGCCAGTGAGAAACTGGGTCAGGTAGTAACCCACCTCTCCGTGACGCCGATCACTCCAAATCTTAACATCTGGTATTAATCTCGCCGTCCACCTTCCTCTAATTTCAGCGTCCCACTTGGTTTGCCGGGTGTGATAGGCCTGTTCACGTGCTTCCCGCTTAGCAGTCGCTTTGTCCTTATTTGTTCTGTTTTCGTAGATAGTTCTCCTTTGCGAGGCCATTAAGTCTATCGGGAGTGTGCCTGTTACTACCTGTATTGCCGTGCCGGTCTCGACACTGTTCTGTAGGCACTGGCGATTCGTAACATCCCCCTCCGCTGGATATTGTGTAGACTTTTCCATTTATTGGCAGTCAGATCTGCCGACCACACCTCACATCCATATAAGAGGATCGCATGTGCCACTTCCATCAGTAATCGTCGTATTTTCGCGGTTGGGCCCCCATTGGTGTTAGCGGTTGTGAAAGTGTTAATAGTGCAGGGAAAAAATTGTTCTGTTGTTCGGTAAACGCTCTTCACTGTCAAACGATCAATTGTGAACAAGAACATATTCGTATTGGTATGGACTTAAAGCCGACGTTTCTGAAAATTATGGACAAACTACGCCGAACAGAAGGAAACGTTTGTTCATATTCGCTTTTTTTGTGAATACGCACCTTTACATATCAGGATTTAACACTGTTCTTGCGTCATTGTAACTGCTGGTTGAATTTTACTGTTGTTGTTTTGTTACAAACAGAAATAGAATTCCTCTAATCTATTATTTTTGGGACTGGGGACATTGTCGGAACACAAAAAGGTCGAAATGTTTGAAAAGACAAATATAGATTAACAGTAAACAATCTCTGAACTTTAAAATGATGTTATTGTCTTTAGTGATTGTCCATATTGAAGGATAAACACGGTCAATTTTCCTAATTCTACTGTATTTTCTTTGCGCATAACTTTTGTATTCTTTGTTATTTTCATATAAGGTGAAGTGGGGTAAGTGCGTTTACGGGGCAAGTGCACTTTTAGTCATTAAATGTTACATGTTTGAATTTATGGTGCTGAGACCTATGAATAAAAACTTTTACTAACCTACTCGTCCCTATTTTATTGATTGGCGATATTCGCTTCCCTCGTTACTTTGAAAAAAACGCGTTCAAAATTTTTGTTGCAGTCGAAATTGCAAAGCGAGTTAGTGTTGTTTGAGTAAATAGTCCAACAGTTTCAATATTAGTTAAGTTATTGTGGTGATATGTGGCAGGCATACAGGTTTCTAAATTACATTAATTATTTTTAAGGTATTTTTCTTACTGGTTAATACGGTTCCATTTATGTGGCTATAGTCCATTTTAATTGACGGGGCAAGTGCGTTTATTTCAGTAGGGGTTTCGTTCTAGCCAGAAAAGAAATACAGAAGAATAATAACGTTTCTTGGTTACTTGTAGACTAAATTAGAATAATATTTTATTTGTTATGTTTGTCGCAACTTCTTTTTAACGAAACAGTCTTGTGTTAAGTTTCATAGCTTATACCGCGGCAGTTAAAAGTGACTAACTGCGTTATCTTACAAATTAATGATTTTCGCTTCGGTACACAATAAAGAATATTCTTTAAATTAGTTTGCATTAGTCCCATTTGTTAATCAAAGTATTTTGTTGGGAGAAAGAGGCCCTAGTCGCTCTTGCCCCACATTAGCGGGGCAAGTACGTCCACGACGAATACAATTATAAAAATAATTTATTCAGTATTACTTTATTTAATCAAATATCTTTCATTATCTAGAGTATGCCCCAAGTTATTATACTGACGAAAGAAAAAATCCATTGGCAAGCATTATTGATGTTGTAACGATTGAAAGTTACACTTATCATTTTTTATGCCGCACTTACCCCACCTTACCTTAGTTATTTGTTGAATAGATGATTAAACATGAGAATAAATTAAATAAACATTAAAAACGACGGGTGATAGATAGTTAGCTTAATACTTATTACCTCAAGTGTTGCCATTTTGAAATGCCTTTTAACTCTTCTGGTTGGACTCTATAATGTTATACATAGCCCCAATCTTATTGATTGATTCATGAAAATTTTAAATATTTATAAACTTCTGCATAAACGATAAATGGTGCTTCAAAATAACTTTTAAGTGAGATTTGGAATGATAATACTAAATGTCTGATCTCTCTTAAATAGTTGACGGTACGAGTCGTGTAAATCTTGCTAAAGCTTAATATGAAATTGGATTGAAAAATTTATAGAAGTTATAATAAATAAATATTATTTCCACTTCACCCCATTTTAACCTCACATTCATTAATCTTTGAGTCTCAGCAGTAAACCAGTGATAACAATTCAGAACTCTGATGTCAGTCAGCTATCTAACCGATGTGTACGCTAAACTCATTACTTTTTAACCCAACTCAACCCATTACTTTTTTCCAACGCTATATCGTCACCTTAGAACCTGGTATATAGTCACCTTATCAGTTTATATTATGTCATCTCTGTTAGAATCAGACTATTCTATGTCAATTTTTTTCTTTTCTTTAATTTTGCAAAAAACGAGATTTTTATGTTTTGATAGTAAATGTAATAAACAACCACAAAAAACAATTCGATAATACAGTGAACGCTCCATATAAGCAACCTCTCTATAAGCAACATTCTTTATAAGCAACCTCTATACAAGCAACTTTTTTTAGTTCAACTCTTCTGTATAAGCAACTTATTTTTTTAAAGCTAAATATTTAACTTAAGTTTAAGCCAGTTCAAAAGTAAAATCAGCTGTTGATAACCAAATATGAATCAGAAGAAAAAAAGACGTTCAATTTCGTGAGAAGATAAACCAAACTATCCATTTTAAAGAACATTGAAAATGGTAAGAAAACAAAGGACATTTCTAACAAATATAAAGTTGCTAAATCTACAATAAGTAGAGTAAAAGAAAATAAAGGAAATTTAGAAGAATATGCATCCAAAAAGATTAAGAGTAGTATGTATTTACCTATTCAAGAACCTCCACCTCGAACCTGCGCTCCAGGAGAAGGTTCTTGAATCGGCAAATACATACTACTCTTAAGCGAATGAAGAAAATAAAATATAGTGACGTCGAGGATATAGTGTTTTCTTGGTTCTTGGAGCGATGACAATTAAACGATTTAGTTCCACATGAAATGATAAAATTAAAAGCACTCGAAGTAAATAGATTAAATAATGGACCTGAAACATTTGTAGCAAGTGTCGGATGGTTAACGACATTTAAGAAACATCATCAATATGTTGCTGAAAACGGCTTTTTGCCTGAACAAATATATAATTGCGACGAAACTGGCTTCGTCTATAAAGAGTTTGCCCAATAACGTTACTTTACTAACTAAAACTAACGTTATTCTACACAGTTTAGTTAGTAAAAGAAATAAGTAAAAATATTTTCCAGACAGTAAGCATTTTTATATTCCTTTTTCCCTATAAGCAACTTTTCCAATAAGAAACTTTTTTATTAAAATTGGTTCAAATTAGTTGCTTATACAGAGAGTTCACTGTATATCGACACAAATAGATTGATGAATTATAAACTCAAGAAAAAGTCTAGTTCTAAGGTGACTGTCTGTGATATGTCAGAAATTGGCAACTTTTTCTGGAGGATGGACCATTTTCAAAAAGAATATCTTTAAGCTGGCTGTAGATATAAGCCACGAGTCATATCAGTTATAATACAAAAAATAGAAAAGCTTTCCTAATTTTTATTTTATAATATGAAAATTATTTTACTAGATTGATAGCACAACACCTTGTAACGAGCCCCCTAGTTATCGGTCTAAGTATTAGGCAGGCAAAACGCAAATTACGCCGCAGAATTTTCGACAGAACCAATTTTACGTTCCCATTACATTTCCATGTGAAATTTGAATTACAATGCTGTCACATTAGGCGGAAATTGCGTTTAAACCTTCGACGTACGGACGTTTTCGATTAGCATATGTTATAGCAACTTTTCGGGAGCGTAATTCCACATCGCTGGAATTTCAATTGGAATCGGTTTCGATACAAATCATATGAGCTACGCCAAATGATGACCAAATTTCGATACATACGCATCATCTGTACGCTATACAGGGTGTTTGACACCGATAGATGATTTCTAAATTCATGATATAAGGAATGAAAGAGGCCATGTGAGAATCTTGTCGTATTTAAACGATGAATCCACAGTTTTCTTTTCCTCCTGTCTTGTTCCAGAACGTAATACAGTGAAATCTCCCTTGGGCGGACACCAACAGGACCCACCAAAGTGTCCGTTCAAGAAGGGTGTCCGGTTAAGAGAAATGAGAAGTAATTGTATCAGAGTCAGACGGTTCCACGAAAACTGTTCGTTCAAGAGGGGTGTCCGCGAATGAGAATTTCACTGTATATATAAATTATTTCATAAACATTCAGTTTGAAACGTTCAGTATAAGGGCTTAGCGTAAACTGATTTCAGTCATAATGTGTTATATCATACATGATTTTATTAAAATATAAGTTTCCATTCAAAATGAAATGTAATCTAAAAATGCAATTTACCATAAAATTTTAAAACATTTTTTCACCCAGAATTTTTAAGATTCTTTTAAAATATGCTCAAGTTTACATAATCAATTTTAATTTCCTCTATTTAGGGTATGGGAATGGATAACAGCCACGGTTACGCCAACGGCACTCCCCTTCAACACTTCTACCTTCAACAACAACCGATGGTAAACATGAGAGGTAACGAATACCCACCAAACGATCCGATTAAAATGGGAAGTGGCGGATTATCATGGGAGCAGCCAAACATGGATTTACAAGACAAACAACAGGTAAGTTTTATCCAATACAACAACTAAAAAGTACTTTTTGATTTTATTCTTATATTTTTTTTAAAGGGTTGGCCGATGATGACTAACAAATGGACCAATCCTTAGACGATAAAAAAAGAAACTTGGATACAAAGTTCTTTTTCATAATAAAACCCAAATGAGACAAATACGAATACACATACACGAACATCAAAACTCTAAATAAAAAAAAAGAAAATAAAATAAAATAAAACAACTAGCTTTCGCGGTAGGAGATACTAGCAGGTATTTTAGTTTACACTTTTTAATAAGAATGAATAAGAATTAAAAAAGAAAAAAAAAAACGTAATAATATATACATTTTGCGGTGGAAAAGTTTAATAGTCAGATCATTTTATTGTTAATTATATAAGAAGTCCATGACAACCGTTCGTATATTATTATTATTGTTATATTTATACATAATATGGAATTTTCAAGAAAAAAAAAAAATTGGAGTGGAACCAAACCGTTCTGCTTAAGATATTTAATTATAAAAAGAAACGTGTAATTTGTAGAATATGGTTTTATATTTTTGTGTTTTTATTTTGATTATATCTCACTTTTTTTTTTCTTTGTATAACCACTTTATACTTTCTTTTTTTTGATTATTTGTGTATTGCTTACCTAAAAAAAAAAACTTTAAAACTTTATTGAGAATATGAATATGAATGTAAAAGATGAAAAAATAGTAATATATTTTGAGGAAAAAAAAAATCGCATAAAAAAAATACATTATAAAGGAGTTGATTATAGTGTAATAATGATAATTCTACACGGCGATGATATAATGAAAAGATATTGGACAAGATTTATACACGTGGTCGAACGTGATTTACACACGTGGTTTTTACGTGGTTCTTACGTGATTTACGGGCCGCGCCCAGCTGAACTTAGACGTTTATAATTATAATATAATCTAATAAACACTATTGTATCTTGTAGTAGTCGCGCAGGTTTTCGAGGGATTGGCGATTTAGGGGCAAGTGTGTTCCACTTGTGATTTATTATCGATTTTCGTTCTCTATTTCGAATATATAATTCTTTTTCCTCCTTTTAATTCTTTTTTCTTTTTTTCGTTTCGTTTTTTTTCCTTTTTTTTTTCATAATAATATACATACATAAATAAATAAAATTAAAAATACATACATACATGTGTAAGCAGCGCAGTGTTTGTACGCGAAGCGAGCGTCTCACGCCCTTGAGCCCCCCGATGGGGCTCGCAGGCCTCGCAGCGAGCACTCCTTTTTAGGTGGGCAGCCCGGTCTCCCACGGAACTGTAGGGTTATTATTAATATAACGGATTATGTAATATTGCTTGTACATGAAGACTTAAATATATCTTTATGCACTGAAATTACTTATTTAATTCTTTTGATTGAGTAATTTTTTTGATTCCAGTTTATCCGATCCTCTTTTAATACTTTGTTGACCGGAAATTTTACCTAGAAACTATGTCATATCACCGGGTATGACGAGTGCAGTTAACTCGTCACTGGTCACCGACGTTTAGGTATGAAAAGACGAGTTATTTTGTCACCGGTCAGCAAAGTGTTAAGAATCCATTCTGCTTTAAGGGATTATTTTCTTAATGTTAGACAAAGAAGGGAAAGTCAAACGAATACCTTTTATCAACTTTGACTGTATGTAAAAAATTAAATAAATTATAAATTTTGACCTTTTTTTGAACAATTTTGCCTTTTTTTTTGAAAAATTTTACATTATTTTTGAAAATGTTATTTTTCGTGAAATTTTTAACATTTTTTTGAAAATTCCGACATTTCTTTTTAAATTTTGACCTTTTTTTGAAAAATTTTTCATTATTTATGAGAATTTTGACATTCTTTTTGAAATTTTTGGTATTTTTGAAAATTTTGACCTTTTTTTTGAAAAACTTTACATTATTTTTGAAAAAGTTGATATTTTTCTTGAAATTCTTGACTTTTTTTGAAAATTCCGACATTTCTTTTTAAATTTTGACCTTTTTTTGAAAAATTTTTCATTATTTTTGAGAATTTTGATATTTTTTTAAAAATTTTTGATATTTTTGAAAAATTTTGACATTGTTTTGAAAAATTTTGATTTTTTTTGAAAAATTTTACATTACTTTTGAAAATGTTTATATTTTTCTTGTAATATTTACATTTTTTTGAAAATTCCGATATTTCTTTTTAAATTTTGACCTTTTTTTGAAAAATTTTGACTGTTTAAAAAAATGTTGACAATTTTTTGAAAAATTTTACATTATTTTTGAAAATGATATTTTTCATGAAATTTTTGACATTTTTTTGAAAATTCCGACATTTCTTTTTAAATTTTGACCTTTTTTTGAAAAATTTTTCATTATTTATGAGAATTTTGAGATTCTTTTTGAAAGTTTTGGTATTTTTGAAAATTGTGACCGTTTTTTGAAAAATTTTTCATTATCTTTGAGAATTTTGATATTTTTGTTAAAAATTTTTTATATTTTTGAAAAACTTTGACATTGTTTTGAAAAATGTTGACTTTTTTTGAAAAATTTTACATTACTTTTGAAAATGTTGATATTTTTCTTGAAATTTTTGACATTTTTTTTTTAATTTTTGATATTTTTGAAAAATTTTGACATTGTTTTGAAAAATTTTGACTTTTTTTGAAAAATTTTTCATTATTTTTGAGAATTTTGACATTTTTTTTAAAATTTTTGATATTTTTGAAAAATTTTGACATTGTTTTGAAAAATCTTGACTTTTCTTGAAAAATTTTACATTATTTTTGAGAATTTTGGCATTCTTTTTGAAAGTTCTTGTATTTTTGAAAATTATGACCTTTTTTTGAAAAATTTTTCATTATTTTTGAGAATTTTGACATTTGTTTTGAAAGTTTTGGTATTTTTGAAAATTTTGACCTTTTTTTGAAAAATTTTTCATTATTTTTTGAGAATTTGGACATTCCTTTTTAAATTTTTTGTATTTTTGAAAATTTTGACATTTTTCTGAAAAATTTTGACATTTGTTTAAAAAATTTTGACAGTGTTTTAAAAAATTTTGACAATTTTTTGAAAAATTTTACATTACTTTTGAAAATGTTGATATTTTTCGTGAAATTTTTGACATTTTTTTGAAAATTCCGACATTTCTTTTTAAATTTTGACCTTTTTTTGAAAAATTTTTCATTATTTTTGAGAATTTTGACATTCTTTTTGAAAGTATTGGTATTTTTGAACATTGTGACCTTTTTTTGAAAGATTTTTCGTTATTTTTGAGAATTTTGACATTTTTTAAAAAATTTTTGATATTTTTGAAAATATTGACCTTTTTTTTAAAAAATCTTTCATTATTTATGAGAATTTTGACATTCTTTTTGAAACTTTTGGTATTTTTGAAAATGGTGACCTTTTTTTGAAAAATTTTTCATTATTTTCGAGAATTTTGACATTCTTTTTGAAAGTTTTGACATTTTTTTGAAAAATTTTTCATTATTTTTGAGAATTTTGACATTCTTTTTAAAATTTTTTGTATTTTTGAAAATTTTGACATTTTTTTGAAAAATTTTGACAATTTTTTGAAAAATTTTTCATTATTTTTGAGAATTTTGACATTCTTTTTTAAATTTTTGCTATTTTTAAAAATTTTGACATTTTTTAAAAGAATTTTGACAGTGTTTAAAAAAATGTTGACAATTTTTTGAAAAATTTTACATTATTTTTGAAAATGTTGATATTTTTCGTGAAATTTTTGACATTTTTTTGAAAATTTCGACATTTCTTTTTAAATTTTGACCTTTCTTTGAAAAATTTTTCATTATTTTTGAGAATTTTGACATTCTTTTTGAAAGTTTTGGTATTTTTGAAAATTGTGACCTTTTTTTGAAAAATTTTTCATTATTTCTGAGAATTTTGATATATTTTTTTAATTTTTGGTATTTTTGAAAATTTTGACATTTTTTTAAAAAATTTTGACAGTGTTTAAAAAAATGTTGACAATTTTTTGAAAAATTTTACATTATTTTTGAAAATGTTGATATTTTTCATGAAATTTTTGACATTTTTTTGAAAATTCCGACATTTCTTTTTAAATTTTAACCTTTTTTTGAAAAATTTTTCATTATTTATGAGAATTTTGACATTCTTTTTGAAAATTTTGGTATTTTTGAAAATTGTGACCTTTTTTTGCAAAATTTTTCATTATTTTTGAGAATTTTGACCTTTTTTTGAAAAATTTTTCATTATTTTTGAGAATTTTGACATTCTTTTTGAAAGTTTTGGTATTTTTGAAAATGGTGACCTTTTTTTGAAAAATTTTTCATTATTTTTGAGAATTTTGACATTTTTTTTTAAATTCTTGATATTTTTGAAAAATTTTGACATTGTTTTGAAAAATTTTGACTTTTTTTGAAAAATTTTACATTATTTTTGAATATTTTGATATTTTTCTTGAAATTTTTGAAATTTTTTTGAAAATTCCGACATTTCTTTTTAAATTTTGATCTTTTTTTGAAATATTTTTCATAATTTTTGTGAATTTGGACATTTTTTTTTTGAAAGTTTTGGTATTTTTGAAAATTATGACCTTTTTTTGAAAAATTTTTCATTATTTTTGAGAATTTTTACATTTTTTTTTTAATCTTTGATATTTTTGAAAAATTTGGCATTGTTTTGAAAAGTTTTGACTTTTTTTGAAAAATTTTACATTATTTTTGAAAATGATATTTTTCTTGAAATTTTTGACATTTTTTGAAAAATTTTTCATTATTTTTGAGAATTTTGATATTCTTTTTGAACGTTTTGATATTTTTGAAAATTGTGACCTTTTTTTGAAAAATTTCTCATTATTTTCGAGAATTTTGATATTTTTTTAAAAATTATTGATATTTTTGAAAAATTTTGACATTGTTTTGAAAAATTTTGACCTTTTTTGAAAAATTTTACATTACTTTTGAAAATGTTGATATTTTTCTTGAAATTTTTGACATTTTTTTGAAAATTCCGACGTTTCTTTTTAAATTTTGACTTTTTTTGAAAAATTTTGCATTATTTTTGAGAATTTTGACTTCTTTTATAAATTTTTGGTATTTTTGAAATTTTTGACATTTTTTTGAAAATTCCGACATTTCTTTTTAAATTTTGACCTTTTTTGAAAAATTTTTCATTATTTTTGAGAATTTTGACATTCTTTTTTAAATTTTTGGTATTTTTGAAAATTTTGACATTTTTTTGAAAAATCTTGACAGTGTTTTAAAAAATTTTGACAATTTTTTGAAAAATTTTACATTATTTTTGAAAATGTTGATATTTTTCGTGAAATTTTTAACATTTTTTTGAAAATTCCGACATTTCTTTTTAAATTTTGATCTTTTTTTGAAAAATTTTTCATTATTTTTGAAAGTTTTGGTATTTTTGAAAATTGTGACCTTTTTTGAAAAATTTTTCATTATTTTTGAGAATTTTGACATTCTTTTTTAAATTTTTTGTATTTTTGAAAATTTTGACATTTTTTTAAAAAATTTTGACAATTTTTTGAATTTTTGCTATTTTTAAAAATTTTGACATTTTTGTAAAAAATTTTGACAGTGTTTAAAAAAATGTTGACAATTTTTTGAAAAATTTTACATTATTTTTGAGAATTTTGATATTTTTCATGAAATTTTTGACATTTTTTTGAAAATTCCGACATTTCTTTTTAAATTTTGATCTTTTTTTGAAAAATGTTTCATTATTTTTGAGAATTTTGACATTCTTTTTTAAATTTTTGGTATTTTTGAAAATTTTGACATTTTTTTTGAAAAATTTTGACAATTTTTTGAAAAATTTTGACAGTGTTTAAAAAAATGTTGACAATTTTTTGAAACATTTTTCATTATTTGTGAGAATTTTGACATTTTTTTTTAAATTTTGACATTTTTTTGAAAAATTTTGACAATTTTTTGAAAAATCTTTCATTATTTTTGAGAATTTTGACATTCTTTTTTAAATTTTTTGTATTTTTGAAAATGTTGACATTTTTTTGAAAAATCTTGACAATTTTTTGAAAAATTTTTCATTATTTTTGAGAATTTTGACATTCTTTTTTGAATTTTTGCTATTTTTAAAAATTTTGACATTTTTGTAAAAAATTTTAAGTGTTTAAAAAAATGTTGACCTTTTTTTGAGAAATTTTACATTATTTTTGAGAATTTTGACATTCTTTTTGAAAGTTTTGACCTTTTTTTGAAAAATTTTGACTTCTTTTTTAAATTTTTGGTATTTTTGAAAATGTGGACATTTTCTTGAAAAATTTTATATTAGTTTTGAAAATGTTGATATTTTTCTTAAAAATTCTGAAATTTCTTTGAAAAATTTCTCATTATTTTTGAGAATTTTGACATTTTTTTTTTAATTTTTGATATTTCTGAAAAATTTTGACATTGTTTTGAAAAATTTTGACTTCTTTTTTAAATTTTTGGTATTTTTGAAATTCTTGACATTTTTTTTAAAATTCCGACATTTCTTTTTAAATTTTGACCTTTTTTTGAAAAATTTTTCATTATTTTTGAGAATGTTAACATTTTTTTTTTAATTTTTGATATTTTTGAAACATTGTGACATTGTTTTGAAAAATCTTGACTTTTTTGCAAAAATTTTACATTACTTTTGAAAATGTTGATATTTTTCGTGAAATTTTTGACATTTTTTTGAAAATTCCGACATTTCTTTTTAAATTTTGACCTTTTTTTGAAAATTTTTTCATTATTTTTGAGAATTTTGACATTCTTTTTGAAAGTTTTGGTATTTTTGAAAATTTTGACCTTTTTTTGAAAAATTCTTCATTATTTTTGAGGATTTTGACATTCTTTTTTAAATTTTTTGTATTTTTGAAAATTTTGACATTTTTTTGAAAAATTTTGACATTTTCTAAAAAAATTTTGACAGTGTTTAAAAAAATGTTGACAATTTTTTGAAAAATTTTACATTATTTTTGAAAATGTTGATATTTTTCATGAAATTTTTGACATTTTTTTGAAAATTCCGACATTTGTTTTTAAATTTTGACCTTTTTTTGAAAAATTTTGCATTATTTTTGAGAATTTTGACATTCTTTTTAAAATTTTTGGTATTTTTGAAAATTGTGACCTTTTTTTGAAAAATTCTTCATTATTTTTGAGAATTTTGACATTTTTTTAAAAATTTTTGATATTTTTGGAAAATTTTGACATTGTTTTGAAAAATTTTGACTTTTTTTGAAAAATTTTACATTACTTTTGAAAATGTTGATATTTTTCATGAAATTTTTGACATTTTTTTTGAAAGTTCCGATATTTCTTTTTAAATTTTGACCTTTTTTTTGAAAAATTTTGCATTATTTATGAGAATTTTGACATTCTTTTTGAAAGTTTTTGTATTTTTGAAAATTGTGACCTTTTTTTGAAAAATTTTTCATTATTTTTGAGAATGTTGACATTCTTTTTTTAAATTTTTGATATTTTTGAAAAATTTTGACATCGTTTTGAAAAATTTTGACTTTTTTTGAAAAATTTTACATTATTTTTGAAAATGTTGATATTTTTCGTGAAATTTTTAACATTTTTTTGAAAATTCCGACATTCTTTTTAAATTTTGACCTTTTTTTGAAGAATTTTTCATTATTTTTGAGAATTTTGACATTCTTTTTTAAATTTTTGGTATTTTTGAAAATTGTGACCTTTTTTTGAAAAATTTTTCATTATTTTTGAGAATTTTGACATTTTTTTTTTAATTTTTGATATTTTTGAAAAATTTTGACATTGTTTTGAAAAATTTTGTCTTTTTTTGAAAAATTTTACATTACTTTTGAAAATGTTGATATTTTTCTTGAAATTTTTAACATTTTTTTGAAAATTCCGACATTTCTTTTTAAATTCTGACCTTTTTTTGAAAAATTTTTCATTATTTTTGAGAATTTTGACATTCTTTTTGAAAGTATTGGTATTTTTGAAAATTGTGACCTTTTTTTGAAAAATTTTTCATTATTTTTGAAAATTTTGACATTTTTTAAAAAAATTTTGATATTGCTTTGAAAAATTTTGACTTTTTTTGAAAAATTTTACATTACTTTTGAAAATGTTGATATTTTTCTTGAAATTTTTGACATTTTTTTGAAAATTCCGACATTTCTTTTTATATTTTGACCTTTTTTTGAAAAACTTTTCATTATTTTTAAGAATTTTGACATTCTTTTTGAAGATTTTGGTATTTTTGAAAATTGTGACCTTTTTTTGAAAAATTTTTCATTATTTTTGAGAATTTTGACATTTTTTTAAAAAATTTTGATATTTTTGAAAAATTTTGACATTGTTTTGAAAAATTTGGCTTTTTTTGAAAAATTTTACATTACTTTTAAAAATGTTGATATTTATCATTAAATTTTTGACATTTTTTTGAAAATTCCGACATTTCTGTTTAAATTTTGACCTTTTTTTGAAAAATTTTTCATTATTTTTGAGAATTTTGACATTCTTTTTTAAATTTTTTGTATTTTTGAAAATGTTGACAATTTTTTAAAAAATTTTTCATTATTTTTGAGAATTTTGACATTCTTTTTTAAATTTTTGGTATTTTTTAAAATTTTGACATTTTTTTAAAAAATTTTGAGTGTTTAAAAAAATTTTGACAATTTTTTGAAAAATTTTACATTATTTTGTTACAAATGTTGATATTTTTCGTGAAATTTTTAACATTTTTTTGAAAATTCCGACATTTCTTTTTAAATTTTGACCTTTTTTGAAAAATTTTTTATTATTTTTGAGAATTTTGACATTTTTTTTTTTAATTCTTGAAAAATTTTGACATTGTTTTGAAAAATTTTGACGTTTTTTGAAAAATTATACATTATTTTTGAATATTTTGATATTTTTCTTGAAATTTTTGACATTTTTTTGAAAATTCCGATATTTCTTTTTAAATTTTGAACTTTTTTTGAAAAATTTTTCATTATTTATGAGAATTTTGACATTCTTTTTGAAAGTTTTGGTATTTTTGAAAATTTTGATCTTTTTTTGAAAAATTTTTCATTATTTTTGAGAATTTTGATATTTTTTTTGAAAGTTTTGGTATTTTTGAAAATTTTGACATTTTTTTGAAAAATTTTGACATTTTTTTAAAAAATTTTGACAGTGTTTAAAAAAATGTTGACAATTTTTTGAAAAATTTTACATTATTTTTGAAAATGTTGATATTTTTCATGAAATTTTTGACATTTTTTTGAAAATTCCGTTATTTCTTTTTAAAATTTTAACTTTTTTTGAAAAATTTTTCATTATTTGAAAAAGATGGTTTTCTTTTAAAATATCAATTTTTTAAAGATCATCAAAATGATTTTTTCTTCATTTTTGCCTTTTTTTAGAAATTTTTTGAACTTTTTGATATTTCTTAGCACTACGGTCCCCAAAAAAAAATTTTTTTTGTTAAAAACGTTTTTTAAGCTAGAAAATGTTTATTTAACTCAGAAAAGAAAAAAAATTTTTTTCGAAGAAATTCACTGTCAACCGATGCTTCGGTTACAGACGTCGCGACACTGAGTTGGGTTGGCTGACTGACCACCACCCCAACAAAAAAAAAAAATTTTTTTTTTGTTAAAAACGTTTTTTAAGCTAGAAAATGTTTATTTAACTCAGAAAAGAAAAAAATTTTTTTCGAAGAAATTCACTGTCAACCGATGCTTCGGTTACAGACGTCGCGACACTGAGTTGGGTTAGCTGACTGACCACCACCCCAACAAAAAAAAAAATTTTTTTTGTTAAAAACGTTTTTTAAGCTAGAAAATGTTTATTTAACTCAGAAAAGAAAAAAATTTTTTTCGAAGAAATTCACTGTCAACCGATGCTTCGGTTACAGACGTCGCGACACTGAGTTGGGTTAGCTGACTGACCACCACCCCAACAAAAAAAAAAATTTTTTTTGTTAAAAACGTTTTTTCAGCTAGAAAATGTTTATTTGACTCAGAAAAGAAAAAAATTTTTTTCGAAGAAATTCACTGTCAACCGATGCTTCGGTTACAGACGTCGCGACACTGAGTTGGGTTGGCTGACTGACCACCACCCCAACAAAAAAAAAAAATTTTTTTGTTAAAAACGTTTTTTAAGCTAGAAAATGTTTATTTAACTCAGAAAAGAAAAAAATTTTTTTCGAAGAAATTCACTGTCAACCGATGCTTCGGTTACAGACGTCGCGACACTGAGTTGGGTTGGCTGACTGACCACCACCCCAACAAAAAAAAAAAATTTTTTTGTTAAAAACGTTTTTTAAGCTAGAAAATGTTTATTTAACTCAGAAAAGAAAAAAATTTTTTTCGAAGAAATTCACTGTCAACCGATGCTTCGGTTACAGACGTCGCGACACTGAGTTGGGTTGGCTGACTGACCACCACCCCAACAAAAAAAAAAAATTTTTTTTTTGTTAAAAACGTTTTTTCAGCTAGAAAATGTTTATTTAACTCAGAAAAGAAAAAAAATTTTTTTCGAAGAAATTCACTGTCAACCGATGCTTCGGTTACAGACGTCGCGACACTGAGTTGGGTTGGCTGACTGACCACCACCCCAACAAAAAAAAAAAAATTTTTTTTTGTTAAAAACGTTTTTTAAGCTGGAAAATGTTTATTTAACTCAGAAAAGAAAAAAAAATTTTTTCGAAGAAATTCACTGTCAACCGATGCTTCGGTTACAGACGTCGCGACACTGAGTTGGGTTGGCTGACTGACCACCACCCCAACAAAAAAAAAAATTTTTTTTGTTAAAAACGTTTTTTCAGCTAGAAAATGTTTATTTAACTCAGAAAAGAAAAAAAATTTTTTTCGAAGAAATTCACTGTCAACCGATGCTTCGGTTACAGACGTCGCGACACTGAGTTGGGTTGGCTGACTGACCACCACCCCAACAAAAAAAAAAAATTTTTTTTGTTAAAAACGTTTTTTAAGCTAGAAAATGTTTATTTAACTCAGAAAAGAAAAAAAATTTTTTCGAAGAAATTCACTGTCAACCGATGCTTCGGTTACAGACGTCGCGACACTGAGTTGGGTTGGCTGACTGACCACCACCCCAACAAAAAAAAAAAAAAAATTTTTTTTGTTAAAAACGTTTTTTCACCTAGAAAATGTTTATTTAACTCAGAAAGGAAAAAAAAATTTTTTCGAAGAAATTCACTGTCAACCGATGCTTCGGTTACAGACGTCGCGACACTGAGTTGGGTTGGCTGACTGACCACCACCCCCAAAAAAAAAAAAAAATTTTTTTTGTTAAAAACGTTTTTTAAGCTAAACAATGTTTATTTAATTCAGAAAAAGGAAAAAAAAAATTCGGAAAAAAACAAATTAATTTAAATTTGCAATTTATTTTTTATTTTGTTAACAAATATCTTAAAAATAACGACAAAACGGAAACTCCAAGTCCCGTAGTATGATCGATACAATTTTCAGTAATAACATTACTTTCCCTTTTAATCCTACTTCCGTTTAAACTTTCAAAATCGATTGTAAAACAACCTGATGGTTGTTGAATTGACAAAACGTATTCTATCAAATCTTGTGTTAAAAAATCAGCAAAACCTTCATAACCACATAAAGTAACTGAATTTTACAAAAAAAAATTAATTAATTATTTCAAACTAATTAATTATATACATAAAAACTTACTTTGTTCTAATAATAAATCATCGAGAGATGATAAAAATCCATATTCGACGTTTTGTCTCATTTCCCAATTGATATACGAACAATAATTTATAATTTTCTTCTTTAATTGAGTTTCGTTTATTTTACATTTTTGTGATTTAGCTAATTGTAGAAATAATAAGCTAAAAAAGAAATTTTTTTAGTATAAAAAAAATAATTATTTTAGGTAATTATTTTAAATAATTATTTTAAGTAATTATTTTAAGTAAATATTTTAAGTAATTATTTTAAGAAAATATTTACCTATGAGTTACCCCATAAGCTGGATCAAACCTAGAATTTGAATTCAATCTCATCGTTTTGTAACATTCCGAACTAATAAAACAACTTAATAATAAATTTTTGATACAATCGTCTGATTTTTGTTCATTAAAAGTACTTTGAGTGAGATATTTTAAATACGTTTTGTAAGTATTTATAGAATTTAAATAAAACCGAGAATTGGTTTTAAGTCGCTTATTAAAAGTTATATTTTTTAACCAGTTTTCAACATTTAAAACCGTTTTTAAATCTAAAATTAGAAAATATTAAATTAATTACAAAAAATAAATTAATTCAAAAAATTTAATTAAATTAATTCAAAAAATTTACTAACAAATCAAATTTTTTTGATTATCTTTCAAATTATTTTTAGTTTCATCAATAATCCCATTTAATTTTATTAAAATCTCCAAAGTTCTATTAAAATCTTTCCTTGGAAGGTCTTTATAACCATTTATATGAATTAGATGAGCTAGAAAAAAAAATTTTTACTTACATTTTTAAATTAAAAGTAATATAATATTAAAATAAAATTGATACCTTGTCCTAAAATTAATCCAAATACAGCGTCGACGTTCATAAGCTTGGAATTCGCTTCGACATAGTTTAAAACTTTCTCCAAAGCGTTGAAAACTTGGTCGACGTGACGATGATAACATGACGAGGAAGGAAGGTGGAAGGAAGCGAGGAGGAGGACGTAGAAGAGTCTCTGCATTACTGGAGGTGTTCGAAGGAGTCGGTTTCGATTTATATACTCCTCCCACGACGGCGACGCTTTAAACGGAGTATTAAGACCGATTACGCATGATTTTTTGGAGTTTATATATTTTGGAGAGGTTTCATAAAAAAAATTATCATTTATTTTTCAATTTTTGTTAAATAAAATTTTCGATTTTGTAAAAACTTTTTTTCTAGTTATAATAAAATGTCAAAAATTGGAAACGTCCAAAGATACTTTTAACATATTTGTGAATGCCATAACATTCATGTCATTCTATGCTATAATGAAAATGAGTGATTAGTATTTAGCAAGTTAGTCACTTAATAGTCATTTGATATGACGGGAATCCAGCTGTGATATTTATCGAACTGTTATACAATTAGGTAGTTCAATAGTTTTGTAATAACATAGAAATGAGTTAAATTAAATAAATGAGTCGAAGAGTGAAGATCACCGAAAAGGAAAAAACTTGATAAATTTGGAATTCAAGAAAGTTAATAGTTGAGAAAAAATAATAAAAACGCTTCAAAGAAAAAAAGAATAAGAAGGCAGAAAAGTCCAAGAATTCCATCAACTCTGTAAAATCTTGTAGCTGAAGTGTGATATGAACTAAGTGTTCGAACTCCAAAACCCTTTAATAAATAAATAATAATAAGCAAACATAATCTTTCTAATTTTTTATAACATAATAGAAGAAGTTAATGACAGGTCTCTTGTCAGTAAATTTTACCATATAATTTCGCTCGCTCCATGGGAATTCAGCTATTTTATCAAAGGACACGATATTAGAAATCCTTCACCTATTTATGTGCCTTATAAAGGAATTAATCAATTTCTTTTAATAAGGTGTCAACATTTAGAAAATTCAATTTCGCTTAACTCATTACTGGCCGCTGACGTATTAATACGTCATTTTTTCTTCCCAACCCAGAAGCCGTTGACGTATTAACACGTTTTTACACAATCAGTTTGTTCTATTGCTTGTTTAGGCACATCGCAAAGATAATCGAACGTCAAAACGAAAGTGTATCATATTTTTGTATTTTCTGTTGTGAAAATGCTGATGAAACCTTGTCAGCCGTAGAACGTGGACCGTTCACACGGATTGTAGTATCAACAAAAACGTGATTTAATTAATCGGGGAAAGCCCACCATGAACCAACTGCTCGTTGAGGCTTGTGCTATGGTGAATTCAGGTTTTGATGTTATTTTAGCGCAAAGAATGAATCAGCTGCTAAAATCGAAAGAAAAACGGAAGAAAATACGATGATGGGTTAGAAAGATTTTTGACAGAAAATGTGAAGCACATAGTTAGCAAACAGAGAGCTAAGGAGTTATTACACAGAGGATTTTAAAACTTGTTGCGAATGTCTAAAGGCGATATTCATTTATACAAAAAATTGAAACCGGCAAAGAAAATAAAATTTACCTCTTATTTACTACAAGTTGCTAAAGATTGGACGAAAATTCAGAGGTCCATCAAAAATAATCTCTTGTAAAGATAGACTAGGCTTTCAAGAGACATAAAAAAAGCACAGATTGATAAAAATTATAGTTCGGGAAAAAAAATTTCCTCGGAAACGTTGCAAAGTTTGCAAAAATCACGACAAAGGAAAAGAAACCTGCTTCGTGTACGGATATTGCCAGATGCCTTTACGCGCAGAAAAATATTTTGCGGAGTACCATAATAAATGAAATTACTAGAAATTCAATTTTCAGATTGGGCACTCGTTTTTGAATAAATTCACTAGTTATTTGAATGACTAAGGCCCGGCTTCACGTCGGGTGAAATAAGGATTTTTAGCGGCCAGTAATGAATTAATGATGGTGATTCAAGTAGTTTGGAAGAAGACAATGATCCAGATGTTATTATTAAAGATGATAGTAAAAGTGAAGGAGATAAAAACAAATCAGAAAATAAAAAACACGAACAAGAAGAAAAAGAGATAGAGAAATAAAAAAATTTCAAAATCGAAGTTCTTCCAGACGAATATAACTTATTAAAAATAGTTGAATTGTGATACAATTAAATAGGAAAACTAACATATTTATTTTAGAATAAGAACAAGACTAAAACTAAGCTTGTAGTCTCGCAATAGTACTAATGAACTGACTGTGGTAATTTTCCTTAGTTAATCATTAATCCTCCGTGTGTACACTGGGTCTTTGAAGGAACAGTCAAAATTTGAAAATCGAAATTCTCTCTTATGGATAGAGGGTAGGCTTCAGCTAGGTCCCCTAAAAAAAGTTTGGTAACTGTTCGGCCATGTAGTAGACGCTTCAATAAGTAACTCAGAATTTTTCTAGAATTTTTGAAAGCCTAGAAAACTTTGAAAACATGCCTGTTTCCTAAAAGACCCAGTATACTCTCCGTGTCTCAAAAAATATAGTATACACACGCCGGGTTAAATAACCGATTCCTTTTCCAGACATAGAAATCCAAGAATCCCTCTGATACTTCCAGTCAAATCACTGGATCTCTGACTGACAGAAGAATTTTGTTCTCCCATTGCATATGTTATCGTCCATTTTTAAGAGTGTTTTATAATAAATTAGAAATTTGTGAGCATTTATTAAATCACGGTCAGGAAATTAAATAAAGTTGTCGAAGGGAGAAGATCACTGAAAAGCAAAACCTAACAAATTTGGAAACCTGAAAAGATAACAGAAAATTAAAAATAATAAAAATGCTTAAAAAAAGAGAATAGAAAGTCACAAGAATCAAAAAATTCGGTCAAGTTTGCTGAACTCCTAGAATTTAATATGAACTGTAGGTTCGAACACCAAAACCCAACCGAAAAAAAGAAAACTAATTAACTAATAACCTGACATAAAAAGCCTGGGTTAATCGGTATAAATTCCTTTATTTTTGATATTTTTCAACTTTACACTTATCCCAAAATTTGTTGGGTACCGATGCTATTTTTGTTCTATAATAAGTGAGCCAATTCTGTTTTCTGTGAAACTTATTTTCAATTATTTTTTAAATTTTACTTGAAATAGTAGAAAAAATTGATTTGGAAGTAGTTGTATCAAAAAAGAAATTTGGCAAGAAACCTTATACACGGTGTCCCAGAACTCAGTTGCCAAACACTAACCACGCATTCTAGAGCTGATTTCATGCCGACTCAACGAAAAATTTCTTAGCCGGAATTACTTCCTAAGAGACCTTACCCTGGTAGCGCTTAACACCTTTACGATGGCAATAAAAAAATTGTTTTGTCAACAAACGAAGAAGCATTTCGAAGTTTACAAACGCTCAAAATTTCATTGTAATAACTAAATCGTTATTAATATATTTCGAAAAAAAAACATGATCAGACACGTCATCTTCAGGATGATTTAGTTCTCTTAGGAAGCAATTTCGCATAAGGACTTTTTCATTGAATCGGCATGAAATAAGCTCTGGAATGCGTGGTTTGCGTTTGACAACTGAATTTTGGGACACTCTGTATAACTAATCCAAAAAAATGTTTACTGACTACAGCGACAAATAAGACCACTGCAAATCATCTAAAATTATACAAAAAGTTATTAATTTAGAAGGTGAACTGAGTTCACAGAAAGCAGCAAAAACACAACTAATTAGTTGTCAAATATTAGTTAGATCAATATCTAGCTAAATTCCAAGCAAATTCTGAAACGAAAATGATACAAAACTATACAGGAAATTAGATAATTCCTACTAAATTAGAGATTTCGCTAAAGAATTGTATAAAAGTTTGTGCTAAAGTGAGTTATGGAAAGTCAGAAAAATTGTCAGAAATTTGTGTATGAAATGGCGATGAAGAACAATATTAACGTCCCCAAAACTTGGCAAGTTACAAAAATAGCATCAACATTCTGGATAAAGAACTTCCCTAAAGCTCATCCAAGTATCTCATTGAGAGTAGCTGACGGCTATAGCTTAAATCACACAAAAAATCTATAATACCGTCGGACACACCAGAAAAAGATATCGAATAGGAAGAAAAAGGAATCAGAATTTTAGAAAAATATAAAGGTGAAGAACTTCTTTCAAAGTGTTGTAATAATCGGAAAATAATGATTAACTAGCTACAGTTTACCCTACTTTTCGTTGAGTATCTGCTAAGAGCCTACTCAAAGAAAAGTTAACCAAACTTAAACAATACAACTTTAATAGCGTAAAATCAAAAAATGATTTTTAAGAGAAATTATCACAAGGGAGATTTTTTAAGAGATTCTCAAGAGATTAAATTAAAAACGCGAATTCTTAAATAACTTTGCCCTTAGAGAGATGGCGGATAAACATTTTGGGCATTCCTAACGATTGGGTATTTTTTTTACAACAAGACAGTCACATACGAAGTGAGGTTTTTGAGACGGTTACTTTTCTACAGAAAATTCCCACGACTTTGGAGGTCTGCGAGTCAGGTAATCAATCATCTGCCGCTACCTAAATTTCAAAAAACAGAATAATTCAATAACCCTTTTTAAAACTTTGCTAACTTTTGCCACTTATCATTTATTCATTAACCCTCCAGATGGTTACTTGAATTTAAAAATTCTTTAAACAATTCTAAACACTTGAGGACGTGACAACGTCAACATGTTTATTGCATAAATTTATTACTTTGGGTCCAAGTAGACGACCAAGGTCCAAGGACTTGAATGCACAGAAACAAAACTAAAAAATGTTTAAACTAAAGCCCAATGATGATGAAAATGAATATACTGCTTGTTTTGTGTGTAAAATTGGTATGGATATTTTTAAAACAGAGTTTGAAGCAGAAGATATTACTTCAGTTAAAATAAAGGAAGCAATTTGTACAGAAGAAATTTTATTTCAGCAATTAAATATGTTTGTTTAATTTAAAAAGTTAATCATCAGGCCAATCGCGTCAAAAAATAGCTAAGATGTTATAAAATAACTTCGAAAACACATTGGAAAATTTGTATAAAGTTTAAAACCGAAAACGATAGATAAATTTTCATTAAAATCTTTTCTATCATCTTTAGAGAATATAGTAATGTAACCTGTGATACAAAATCTCAATAAGTTGTGTTTGTTTAACTTCAAGATAAGAGAAAGATTGATAAAAAACTGTGAACTGTTACTGTGAAAACTTACTGTGAAAAAGTTCAAAAAATAAAAGGAGACAACAGGCAACAGACAACACTTAGAATAAAACGATCTTTTTTTAGTTAAAACTAGAATATTTTAAGTTTCATTTAGAAAAAAAATCAGTTCAAAATATTTAAAATTCAATTTTTTATGAATTTTTTAAAAAATGTTTACTTTTCTAACACAAAAAAAATTTTACCAACTTTGAAATTTTTTTTAATTTGTTTGACAACACTTGGAATGAAATGACTCCTTTAAATTAAAACTAGAATGTTTTGAGTTTCATTTAGAAAAAAAATCAAATCAAAATCTTTAAAAATGAATTTTTGGTGAATTTTTAAAGTTGTAATTTTCTTAAGATAAAAAGTGTCAAAAATATTTATCAATTTTGAAATTTTTTAAAATTTTTTTGACAACACTTGGAATAAAACGGTCTTTTTTAATTAAAATTAGAATGTTTTAAGTTCCATTTAGAAAAAGAATTAGTTCAAAACATTTAAAATTAAATTTTTTATGATTTTTTTTTAAATGATTGATTTTTAATGATCAAAAATTTTCAACCTAAAAAATTTTTTTACCAACTTTGAAATTTTTTTTTTATTTTTTTGACAACACTTGGAATAAAACGATCTATTTAAATTAAAACTAGAATGTTTTAAGTTTCATTTAGAAAAAAAAATCAAATCAAAATCTTTAAAAATGAATTTTTGATGAATTTTTAAAGTTAATCGATTTTCTAAAAGTAGGTTAAAAGCATCAAAAATTTTTTACCAACTTTGAAAATTTTTAAAATTTTTTTGACAACACTTGGAATAAAACAGGCTTTTTTAATTAAAATTAGAATGTTTTAAGTTTCATTTAGAAAAAAAAATCAGTTTAAAACATTTAAAATTCAATTTTTTATGATTTTTTTAAAAATGATTGATTTTTAATAATCAAAAATTTTTAACCTAAAAAATTTTTTTACCAAGTTTGAAAATTTTTTAAATTTTTTTGACACCACTTGGAATAAAGCGATCTTTTTAAATTAAAACTAGAATGTTTTAAGTTTCATTTAGAAAAAAAATTAGATCAAAATCTTTAAAAATGAATTTTTGATGAATTTTTAAAATTGATCGTTTTTTTTAAGTTAGGTTAAAAAATGTTAAAAATATTTACCAACTTTGAAATTTTTTTTAATTTTTTTGACAACACTAAAAATAAAACGGTCTTTTTTAATTAAAACTAGAATGTTTTAAGTTTCATTTAGAGAAAAAATCAGTTCAAAATATTTAAAATTCAATTTTTTATGAATTTTTTTAAAAATGATTGATTTTTAATGATCAAAAATTTTTAACCTAAAAAATTTTTTTACAAACTTTGAAAATTCTTTTAATTTTTTTGACAACACTTGCAATAAAACGATCTTTTTTAATTAAAATTAGAATGTTTTAAGTTTCATTTAAAAAAAAATCAAATCAATATCTTTAAAAATGAATTTTTGATGAATTTTTAAAGTTTTAATTTTCTTAAGTTAAAAAGTGTCAAAAATGTTTACCAACTTTGAAATTTTTTTTAATTTTTTTGACAACACTTGGAATAAAACGGTGTTTTTTAAAATTAAAATTAGAATGTTTTAAGTTTCATTTAGAAAGAAAATCAAATCAAAATCTTTAAAAATGAATTTTTGATGAATTTTTAAAGTATTGTCTTAAGTTAAAAAGTGTCAAAAATTTTCTCCAACTTTGAAATGTTTTCTAATTTTTTTGACAACACTTAGAATAAAACGGTCTTTTTTAATTAAAATTAGAATGTTTTAAGTTTCATTTAGAAAAAAATCAAATCTAAATCTTTAAAAATGAATTTTTGATGAATTTTTAAAGTAAACTTATGTCAAAATACATGGTCTCTGATTTTTTTAATATTCTTAAAAATTTCTTTAAGATATCATCGATTTCCATACAAATTCACAAAATAAACTATTTTATCTTTGACTTGATGTATAAACCGTTTCCTAATTCCTATAAATAAAGTCAGAGTGATTTTTGAAATTCTGATAATTTTTATTGCGGTTATGTCAAGAAACATGATCTTCGATTTTTTGATATTTTAGAAAATTTCTTTAAAATATCGTTGATTTTCATACAAATTCACAAAATAAACTATTTTATCTTTGATTTGACGCATAAATCGTTTCTTAATTCCTATAAATAAAGTCAGAATGATTTTTCAAACTGTCAAAATTTTTATTGTTATGTCAAAATACATGGTCTTTGATTTTTTTAATATTCTTCAAAATTTCTTTAAAGTATCATCGATTTCCATACAAATTCACAAAATAAACTATTTTATCTTTGATTTGGTGTATAAATCGTTTCTTAATTTCTATAAATGAAGTCATAGTGATTTTTGAAATTCTGATAATTTTTATTGTGGTTATGTCAAAAAACATGATCTTCGATTTTTTGATATTTTAGAAAATTTCTTTAAAATATCATTGATTTTCATACAAATTCACAAAATAAACTATTTTATCTTTGATTTGACGCATAAATCGTTTCTTAATTCCTATAAATAAAGTCAGAATGATTTTTCAAACTGTCAAAATTTTTATTGTTATGTCAAAATACATGATCTTTGATTTTTTTAATATTCTTCAAAATTTCTTTAAAGTATCATCGATTTCCATACAAATTCACAAAATAAACTATTTTATCTTTGATTTGGTGTATAAATCGTTTCTTAATTTCTATAAATGAAGTCATAGTGATTTTTTAAATTCTGATAATTTTTATTATGGTGATGTCAAAAAAACATGATCTTCGAATATTTGATATTTTAGAAAATTTCTTTAAAATATCGTTGATTTTCGTACAAATTCACAAAATAAACTATTTTATCATTGATTTGACACATAAATCGTTTCTTAATTTCTATAAATAAAGTGAGAATGATTTTGTAAACTTTGAAATTTTTTATTATATTAAAAAATTTTTTACCAACTTTTTTAAAATTTTTGAAATTTTTTAAAATTTTTTTTGACAACACTTCGAATAAAACGATCTTTTTAAATTAAAATTAGAATGTTCATTTAGAAAAAAAATCAAATCAAAATCTTTAAAAATGAATTTTTGATGAATTTTTAAATTTAATCGATTTTCTAAAATTAGGTTAAAAGTATCAAATATTTTTTACCAACTTTGAGAATTTTTTAAATTTTTTTGATAACACTTGGAATAAAACGATCTTTTTTAATTAAAATTAGAATGTTTTAAGTTTCATTTAGAAAAAAAATCAGTTCAAAACATTAAAAATTCAATTTTTTATGAATTTTTTAAAAATGATTGATTTTTAATAATCAAAAATTTTTAACCTAAAAAACTTTTTACCAACTTTGAAATTTTTTTTAATTTTTTTGACAACACTTGGAATAAAACGATCTTTTTAAATTAAAATTAGAATGTTTTAAGTTTCATCTAGAAAAAAAATCAAATCAAAATCTTTAAAAATGAATTTTTTATGATTTTTTAAAAAATGATTGATTTTTAATAATCAAAAATTTTTAACCTAAAAAATTTTTTTACCAACTTTGAAAATTTTTTTAATTTTTTTGACAACACTTGGAATAAAACGATCTTTTTTAATTAAAATTAGAATGTTTTAAGTCCCATTTAGAAAAAAAATCAGTTCAAAATATTTAAAATTCAATTTTTTATGAATTTTTTTTTTAAATGATTGATTTTTAATAATCAAAAATTTTTAACCTAAAAATTTTTTTTACCAACTTTGAAATTTTTTTAAATTTTTTTAACAACACTTGGAATAAAACAATCTTTTTAGATTAAAACTAGAATGTTTTAAGTTTCATTTAGAAAAAAAATCAGTCCAAAATATTTAAAATTCTCCCAAAACGAATGATTTGTCTTTCCGCTTTATTTTCATCAAGCTAATATAAAATTCCTTCGAGAAACACTCAATTTATTTCATTCCAAGTAAATCTCCAGATAATCCAACCGCAATTTGTACGGATTTATTTCAAATAAACGTAAAAACAACACTCCAGGCATTTAATTCTACTTCGAAAACATAAAAAATATTTATTTAAAAATTCCAGAAAGAATATTAAAAGAAAAAAAAATTTTTTTAATTAAAATAATCTTTTAACCTTGTTGATGACCTTTTAAGTCATTCTAAGTCAATCAGCTGCTAAATTTAGCCGACAACAATCCAGTTTTAGAGATTATTAAACCTTAAATCATTTATAAAAGTTACTTCATACCGATTACAATAAAAATTTTTATTATTTGAATCATAAGGATGGAAATTTCATTTAAAGGAAAAAGAGCTTTGGTTACCGGGGCAAGTCAAGGTGTTTATTTAAATAAAAATTAAGTTAAAATATATATACTTAAGTAATAATAATTCTATATAATTTTTTAGGAATCGGAAGAGATATAGTCAAACAATTATCAGCTTGCGGAGCTCAAGTTGTTGCTATTAGCCGATCCAAAGACCTTTTAGAATCATTAAAAGCCGAAACAACAAACGTAGAAATAAAAATAGCAGATTTATCAAATTGGGATGAAACCACAAAAGTTCTCAAAGACATCGTTTCAATCGGTCCAATTGATTTATTAGTAAATAATGCCGCAGTGGCACTTTTAGCACCAATTCTTGAAATAACCCAAGAAGAGATTGATAAATCATTCGATTTAAATATCAAATCGATAATTCATGTAACACAAATCGTGGCTAAAAACATGATTGAAAGAAAATCACCCGGATCGATTGTAAACATCTCATCGCAAGCATCTTTAGCCGGATTAACAAACCATGGGGTTTATTGCGCTACAAAAGGAGCTTTAGATGCATTTACTAGAGTTGCCGCTCAAGAATTCGGACCTTTTAATATAAGAGTTAATTGTGTTAATCCAACTGTAATTATGACTGATATGGGAAAGATCGGATGGAGTGATCCGAAAGTTGCTGAACCTATGAAAGAAAAAATACCATTAAAAAGGTAATTTTTTTATTATTTTCATCTCCCAATCAGAGAAATAAGTTATTTAATTTTATAATTGTAGGTTTGGTGAAGTTCGAGAAGTTACCGATGCTGTTTTATACCTTTTAAGTGATAAATCGAGTTTAATCACCGGATCTTGTCTTCCGGTTGATGGTGGATTTTTAGCTATTTAAGAAAATAATTTTTTACAATTTTTTAAGTCAATAAAGAAATTATTATTGATTATTCTCTTTTTAAATGAATAATTTTAACATTTTAAAAGAAATAAAAATCAATAAAATAAATTTTAGGTTAGAAAAATTTAATTTCAGTTTAGATTATGCAACCTAATAAACAAGCATGATGTTTAAGACATGTTTATTAGGTTGCATATACATCAGGGTAAAAATAAGAATTATGTTATAATGAAATAAAAATATAAAGAGGAAATGAAGGAAATTGAATTGAAGAAAAATACTCCTCCTTAATGAAGAGAAGAGGAGTATTTTTGGGATGAAAGTAAAATTCTCTTATATTAATTGAGTCGTGATGTTCACTGCTCCAATATTTTTTTGTGATTTTTATGTTAGTTTGATAAAAATAAAGCGGAAAGACAAATCATTCGTTTTGGGAGAATTTGAAATATTTTGAACTGATTTCTTTTCTAAATGAAACTTAAAACATTCTAATTTCAATTTAAAAATACCGTTTTATTCCAAGTATTATCAAAAAAATTAAAAAAATTTTCAAAGTTGGTGAAAAATTTTTAACACTTTTAACCTAATTTTAGAAAATTGATCAACTTTAAAAATTCATCAAAAATTCATTTTTAAAAATTTTGATTTGATTCTTTTTCTAAATGAAACTTAAAACATTCTAATTTTAATTAAAAAAGACCGTTTGATTCCAAGTGTTGTCAAAAAAAATTAAAAAAATTTTCAAAGTAGAAAAGAATTTTTTTAGGTTAGAAAATTAATCATTTTTTTTAAATTCATGAAAAATTGAATTTTAAATATTTTGAGTTGATTTTTTTTCTAGATGAAACTTAAAACATTCTAGTTTTAATTTAAAAAGATCGTTTTATTCTAAATTTTACCAAAAAAATTAAAAAAAATTTCAAAGTTGGTAAAAATTTTCTGACATTTCTAACCTACTTAAAAAAAAAACGACAAATTTTAAAAATTCATCAAAAATTCATTTTTAAAGATTTTAATTTGATTTTTTTTCTAAATGAAACTTAAAACATTCTAATTTTAATTTAAAAAGACCGTTTTATTGTAAGTGTTGTCAAAATAATTAAAAAAATTTTCAAAGATGATAAATATTTTTGACACTTTTTATCTTAAGAAAATTACAACTTTAAAAATTCGTCAAAAATTCATTTTTTAAGATTTTGATTTGATTTTTTTTCTATATGAAACTTAAAACATTCTAATTTTAATTTAAAAAGACCGTTTTATTCCAAGTGTTGTCAAAAAAATTAAAAAAATTTTCAAAGTTGGTAAATATTTTTGATACTTTTTAACTTAAGAAAAAACTTTAAAAATTCATAAAAAAATCATTTTTAAAGATTTTGATTTGATTTTTTTTTCTAAATGAGACTTAAAACATTCTAATTTTAATTTAAAAAGACCGTTTTATTCCAAGAGTTGTTAAAAAAATTAAAAAAAATTTTCAAAGTTGGTAAAGATTTTTGACACTTTTAACCTAATTTTAGAAAATCGATCAACTTTAAAAATTCATCAAAAATTCATTTTTTAAGATTTTGGTTTGATTTTTTTTCTAAATGAAACTTAAAACATTTTAGTTTTAATTTAAAAAAACCGTTTTATTCCAAAGGTTGTCAAAAAATTTAAAAAAATTTTCAAAGTTGAAAAAAAATTTTTTGGGTTAGAAAATTAATCATTTTTTTAAAAATTCATGAAAAATTGAATTTTAAAGATTTTGATTTGATTTTTTTTCTAAATGAAACTTAAAACAGTCTAATTTTAATAAAAAAATGTCGTTTTATTCCAAGCGTTGTCAAAAAAATTAAAAAAAATTTCAAAGTTGGTAAAATTTTTTTTAGGTTAGAAAATTAATCATTTTTTAAAAAATTCATCAAAAATTCACTTTTAAAGATTTCGATTTGATTTTTTTTCTAGATGAAGCTTAAAAGATTCTAATTTTAATTAAAAAAGACCGTTTTATTCCAAGTGTTGTAAAACAAATTAAAAAAATTTTCAAAGTTGGTAAACATTTTTGATACTTTTTAACTTAAGGAAAAACTTTAAAAATTCATCAAAAATTCATTTTTAAAGATTTTAATTTGATTTTTTTTTTTCTAAATGAAACTTAAAACATTTTAGTTTTAATTAAAAAAGACCGTTTTACTCCAAGGGTTGACAAAAAAAATTAAAAAAAAATTCAAAGTTGGTAAAAATTTTTAACACTTTTTAACTTAAAAGAAAACTTTAAAAATTCATTTTTAAAGATTTTGATTTGATTTTTTTTCTTAATGAAACTTAAAACATTTTAGTTTTAGTTTAAAAAGATCGTTTTATTCCAAGTGTTGTCAAAAAAATTTAAAAAAATTTTCAAAATCGATAAAAAATTTTTGACACTTTTAACCTAATTTTAGAAAATCGATCAACTTTAAAAATTCATCAAAAATTCATTTTTAAAGATTTTAATTTGATTTTTTTTCTAAATGAAACTTAAAACATTTTAATTTTAATTAAAAAAGACCGTTTGATTCCAACTGTTGTCGAAAAAATTTCAAAGTTGATAAAAAATTTTTGACACTTTTAACCTAATTTTAGAAAATCGATCAACTTTAAAAATTCATCAAAAATTCATTTTTTAAGATTTTGGTTTGATTTTTTTTTTCTAAATGAAACTTAAAACATTCTAATTTTAATTTAAAAAGATCGGTTTATTCCAAGTGTTGTTAAAAAAATTAACAAAATTTTCAAAGTTGGTCAAAAATTTTTGACATTTTTTAACCTAACAAAAAAAATCGATCAACTTTAAAAATTCATTTTTAAAGATTTTGGTTTGATTTCTTTTCTAAATGAAACTAAAAACATTCTAGTTTTAATTTTAAAAACCGTTTTGTCCTAAATTTTACCAAAAAATAAAAAAATTTTTAAAGTTGGTTAAAAAATTTTTAGGTTAATAAATTAATCATTTTTTAAAAATTCAATAATTTTTTAAAAAATCATAAAAAATTGAATTTTGAAGATTTTAATTTGATTTTTTTTCCAAACAAAACTTAAAACATTTTAGTTTTAATTTAAAAAAATTGTTTTATTCCAAGTGTTGTCAAAAAAATTAAAGAAATTTTCAAAGTTGGTAAATATTTTTGACACTTTGAAATTAAAAAAAAAAATTAAAACTTTAAAAATTCATCAAACTAGCAAAACGGCGGGAGATACTTGAAGGATTTGCAAAATCATTCTTTATGCCATAAAATGTTCTTTCAAACTGAAAAAGAAATGAGTGGATACCTCACAAGGAATTTATTTTATTTACTTTTATTGGAAGATTCTGTAGTTAGGTATCTTCACGAATTTCTATATTATCTCTTTGAAATTTCCAAAGTTTTACAAGATCTAAAAACTGTGGTTTTGTAGAAAAAAGAAGTTGAAAACTTGAAATGATATTTCGGCAGATTCATTTTGCTTATAGCTTTCATATATTACAGTAATTAGTACTTAGCAGAATATTTCTCATAAAATAATATAAGGCTAACTGTTTGAGGCAAATTTCTATCTGAAATCACAACCGTCTTAATGGCTCCAAAATATATCGAACGTACTTAAAGAGTTAAAGATTTTTCATCTATGAATTCTCAGAAACACTGAAAAGAAACTGATAAGATACTTATTGTTAGTCAATTTATGAATCCGAATATATTTTGTAATTAAAGTTAATGAATGGATAGGTCTACCACAAAAGTTAGAAACATGGATAATCGAAATTTAAATCAACGAATCGTGCTAAGGGTTTAGGAAAAGCTTGCACGTCATTAGCAGATTTAAATTAACTGCGTACGAGCCATTTACAAGATGATACTGTACACGGTAGTAATTTTTACCTATTCAGAATATCCTCACACTCAAATGAGGGTTACGCTAGTTAAAAAAAAATTAAAACTTTAAAAATTCATCAAAAATTCATTTTTAAAGATTTTGATTTGATTTTTTTTTTTAATGATTGTGAGATTAATATACCGCATAAAAAAATCACACAAAATAAAACCATATAAAAAAGAACCACACAAAAAGAGGTTTTATTATAGTATACACATACTTTATAAAAATTAAGAATTAAGTTATAATAAACTATAATATATTCGCCTATGCCATCATATTGTATGACTCATTTAGCTTTTGATTGGGTTCTTTTAACCGACTGCTTTTAAATCCTTATCACAAACATTCTAAACCAAGCCGGAAATGCGATAATTTTTAAATGAAAAAAATTCCCTCTAATATTACTGATTTTAAAGTGAACAAAGCGTGTTCTAAAGCTTTTCTTCGATTACAGAACTTTAGTTGAGAATCTTCCGTTTAATTTACGTGCCATTTAAGAGTTTGTGAATTCAAAATAACGAAAAAGAAGAAAAATTTACGAAAAATAATAAACAATGGATTTACCTAAGAACGTTCACACCCCATCTAAATTCGACGGACAGAACTTCAATAATTGGAAATTCAGAATGGAAAACTATCTGGATCAATACGGTTTAAAAGAATGCATTACAAATAATCCTCAAGAAAAGGAACGATCGGAATCATTCATCAACAAAGATAAGGAATGTAAGAATATACTGGTAGATTTAATATCCGACTCTTACATAGATCTAATCAGAGATAAAACAACCTCTTTTGATACCTGGAATACGTTAGTAAATCACTTCGAAAGAAAAAGCGTCGCGACGCATTTAACCTTACGTCTTGACCTGTTAAAATTAAAACTAAATCCAAACGAAAGTCTAAACAATCATTTTTTAAAATTTGATAAAAAAATTAAGGAGGTGAACGACTCCGGAATAAACCTTGAAGACATGGAGATAATTTTTCACCTATTAGCCACTTTACCAAGTTATCATGAAATTATAAAAGAATTGGATGCAGTAGATACGAGTGGATTAACAATCGATTTTGTAAAAAGGAAGCTTTGGGTTCATGAGGTGGAAGTAAGAAGAAGTAAACCCCTGAAGTTAAATCATAGTACAATTGCACCAAATCAATTTAACGCATCTACAAGCAGTCGAATTAACGAAGCATCTACAAGCAGTTTTCAACAAAATTCATCTGTAAAAAACCGTAAATGCAGCATTTGTAGATCGCAAGGTAATTATTTCAAATCATTTTGTAGACTTTAACGTAATACATTTGTATTAATAATTTGTATTTTAGGTCACATTCGTTCACATTGTCCGATGATAAAAAATAAAAAATTTTGTAAACCACTTCAAAGAAATTTTCTTTTTGAATGATTATAAATCGTCAGTTCTCTAATAATTTAAGTTGATGGTAATTGTAATTAAATGAAAAATAAATTGTCTTTGATTGTCATTAGTTATTTCTTGAAACCTTTATTCTAATTTATTTTTAGTATTTTTCTAAAAAAAAATTATTGTTTTTGATTGAATTGATCAACATTTTGGTAACTTTGGTGGAAGCTTTACGAATTTAGTAAGTTTTTGGTGGAATTAAAAAAAAAATTGGCAAATTTTTGATGGAATTTTTACAAATTTTGTAAGTTTTTTGGTGGAATTTTTAAAAAATTCATTATTTTTAAAATTATTAACAATTTTAGTATCTTTGGTGGAATTTTTATGAATTTACTGTTTTTGATGAAATTTTTAAGGTTTTAGTTAATTTTCAATGAAATTGTTTCTAATTTGATTGATTTTTGGTGGAATTTTAAAAGAATTTGGACATTTTGGTGGAATTTTTAAAAAATTTGCTAAGTTTTTGGTAGAATTGTTAAAAATGTTGACAATTTCGGTGTAATTTTTAGGATTTTTGTAAGTTTTTGGTGGAATAAAAAAAATTCAGTAAGTTTTGGGTGTAGTTGTTAAATATTTTAATAGCTTTGGTGGAATTTTTGCGAATTTTAGTCATTTCTGGTGCTATTTTAAAAAAATTCAATGTTTTTGGTAAAATTCTTATGAATTTAGTAAGTTTTTGGTGGAATATTTAAAAAATTCAGTATGTTTTTAGTGGAATTATCAAAAATTTTACTAACATTGGTGGAATTTTTACCGAATTTTTTTCATTTCTGGTGGAATAAAAAAAATCAGTGTTTTTAGTAAAATTCTTATGAATTTAGTAAATTTTTGGTGGAATTTTTGCAAATTGTATCAATTTTTGGTGGAATTTTTAAAAAATTCAATATGTTTTTGGTGGAATTATCAAAAATTTTGATAACATTGGTGGAATTTTTGCGAATTTTATTCATTTTTTATGGAATTTTTTAAAAATTCAGTGTTTTTTATAGAATTTTTACGAATTTTCTAAGTTTTTTGGTGGAATTTTTAAAAAATTCATTATTTTGGTAGAATTATTAAAAAATTTAGTAACTTTGGTGGAATTTTCATGAATTTACTAAGTTTTTGATGGAATTTTCAAGGTTCTAGTTAATTTTTAATGAAATTGTTTCTAATTTGATTGATTTTTGGTGGAATTTTAAAAGAACTTGGACATTTTGGTGAAATTTTTAAAAAATTTGGTAAGTTTTTGGTAGAATTGTTAAAAATGTTGACAATTTCGGTGTGATTTTTAGGATTCTTGTAAGTTTTTGGTGAAATAAAAAAAATTCAGTAAGTTTTGAGTGTAGTTGTTAAATATTTTAATAGCTTTGATGGAATTTTTGCGAATTTTATTCATTTCTGGTGCAATTTAAAAAAATTCAGTGTTTTTGGTCAAATTCTTATAAATTTAGTAAGTTTTTGGTGGAATTTTTACAAATTGTACTAATTTTTGGTGGAATTTTTAAAAATTTTGATAACATTGGTGGAATTTTTGCGAATTTTATTCATTTTTGATGGAATTTTTTAAAAATTCAGTGTTTTTTTATAGAATTTTTATGAATTTTGTAAGTTTTTTGGTGGAATTTTTAAAAAATTCATTATTTTTGGTGGAATTATTAAAAATTTTAGTAACTTTGGTGGAATTTTTATGAATCTACTAAGTTTTGAATTTTCAAGGTTTTAGTTAATTTTTAATGAAATTGTTTCTAATTTGATTGATTTTTGGTGGAATTTTAAAAGAATTTGGACATTTTGGTGGAATTGTTAAAAATGTTGTCAATTTCGGTGTAATTTTTAGGATTTTTGTAAGTTTTTGGTGGAATAAAAAAAATTCAGTAAGTTTTCGGTGTAGTTGTTAAATATTTTAATAGCTTTGGTGGAATTTTTGCGAATTTTATTCATTTCTGGTGGAATTTTAAAAAAATTCAGTGTTTTTGGTAAAATTCTTATGAATTTAGTAAGTTTTTGGTGGAATTTTTAAAAAATTCAGTATGTTTTTGGTGGAATTTTCAAAAATTTTGATAACATTGGTGGAATTTTTGCGAATTTTATTCATTTTTGATGGAATTTTTTGAAAAATTCAGTGTTTTTTTATAGAATTTTTACGAATTTTGTAAGTTTTTTGGTGGAATTTTTAAAAAATTCATTTTTTTTTTGGTAGAAATATTAAAAATTTTAGTAACTTCGGTGGAATTTTTATGAATCTACTAAGTTGTTGATGGAATCTTCAAGGTTTTAGTTAATTTTTAATGAAATTCTTTCTAATTTGATTGATTTTTGGTAGAATTTTAAAAGAATTTGGATATTTTGGTGAAATTTTTTAAAAATTTGGTAAGTTTTTGGCAGAACTGTTAAAAATGTTGACAATTTCGGTGTAATTTTTAGGATTTTTGTAAGTTTTTGGTAGAATAAAAAAAATTCAGTAAGTTTTGGGTGTAGCTGTTAAATATTTTAATAGCTTTGGTGAAATTTTTGCAAATTTTATTCATTTCTGGTGAAATTTAAAAAAAATTCAGTGTGTTTGGTAAAATTCTTATGAATTTAGTAAGTTTTTGGTGGAATTTTTAAAAAATTCACTATGTTTTTGATGGAATTATCAAAAATTTTACTATCATTGGTGGAATTTTTTACGAATTTTATTCATTTCTGGTGGAATAAAAAAATCAGTGTTTTTGGTAAAACTCTTATGAATGTAGTAAGTTTTTGGTGGAATTTTTGCGAATTTTATTCATTTTTGATGGAATTTTTTAAAAAATTCAGTGTTTTTTTATAGAATTTTTACGAATTTTGTAAGTTTTTTGGTGGAATTTTTAAAAAATTCATTATTTTTGGTAGAATTATTAAAAATTTTAGTAACTTTGGTGGAATTTTTATGAATCTACCAAGTTTTTGATGGAATTTTCAAGGTTTTAGTTAATTTTTAATGAAATTGTTTCTAATTTGATTGATTTTTGGTGGAATTTTAAAAGAATTTGGACATTTTGGTGAAATTTTTAAAAAATTTGCTAAGTTTTTGGTAGAACTGTTAAAAATGTTGACAACTTCGATGTAATTTTTAGGATTTTTGTAGGTTTTTGGTGGAATAAAAAAAATTCAGTAAGTTTTGGATGTAGTTGTTAAATATTTTAATAGCCTTGGTGGAATTTTTGCGAATTTTATTCATTTCTGGTGGAATTTAAAAAAATTCAGTGTTTTTGGTAAAATTCTTATGAATTTAGTAAGTTTTTGATGGAATTTTCAAGGTTTTAGTTAATTTTTAATGAAATTGTTTCTAATTTAATTGATTTTTGGTGGAATTTTAAAAGAATTTGGACATTTTGGTGAAATTTTTAAAAAATTTGGTAAGTTTTTGGTAGAACTGTTAAAAATGTTGACAATTTCGGTGTAATTTGTAGGATTTTCGTAAGTTTTTGGTGTAGTAAAAAAAATTCAGTAAGTTTTGGGTGTAGTTGTTAAATATTTTAATAGTTTTGGTGGAATTTGTCCTAATTTTATTCATTTCTGATGGAATTTTAAAAAAATTCAGCATTTTTCGTAAAATTCCTATGAATTTAGTAAGTTTTTGGTGGAATTTTTAAAAAATTCAGTATGTTTTTGGTGGAATTATCAAAGATTTTGATAACATTGGTGGAATTTTTGCGAATTTTTTTCATTTCTGGTGGAATAAAAAAATTCAGTGTTTTTGGTAAAATTCTTATGAATTTAGTAAGTTTTTGGTGGAATTTTTGCAAATTGTATTAGTTTTTGGTGGAATTTTTAAAAAATTCAGTATGTTTTTGGTGGAATTATCAAAAGTTTTGATAACGTTGGTGGAATTTTTGCGAATTTTATTCATTTCTGGTGGAATAAAAAAAAATCAGTGTTTTTCGTAAAATTCTTATGAATTTAGTAAGTTTTTGGTGGAAATTTTAAAAAATTCAGTGTTTTTGGTAAAATTCCTATGAATTTAGTAAGTTTTTGGTGGAAATTTTAAAAAATTCAGTGTTTTTGGTAAAATTCTTAGGAATTTAGTAAGTTTTTGGTGGAATTTTTAAAAAATTCAGTATGTTTTTGCTGGAATTATCAAAAACTTTGATAACATTGGTGGAATTTTTGCGAATTTTATTCATTTCTGGTGGAATAAAAAAAAAATCAGTGTTTTTGGTAAAATTGTTATGAATTTAGTAAGTTTTTGGTGGAATTTTTGCAAATTGTATTAATTTTTGGTGGAATTTTTAAAAATTTTCATAACATTGGTGGAATTTTTGCGAATTTTATTCATTTTTGATGGAATTAAAAAAAAAAATCAGTGTTTTTTTATAGAATTTTTACGAATTTTGTAAGCTTTTTGGTGGAATTTTTAAAAAATTCATTATTTTTGGTAGAATTATTAAAACATTTAGTAACTTTGGTAGAATTTTTATGAATTTACTAACAAGGAGACATCGCAGTTGACTCTTCACCAATTTTGATGAATTTTTTTATGGTGAATCTATATTGAATATAAGTAAGTTCCCCCAGAGCTTTTGATCGAATGGCCCTTCTAAAGAGTGTTATTAATTTTTGAAAGTTACGTTTTTTGGGAGTTGTTGTCATAAGCTATAAAGCGATATCGTTTGACGTATTTGTCCATAGTGCAGTGAATGAATGCCGCGCTCCTGTGCAGGAAGCCCAGGATCGGGATTCTGATATTAAAACTTTTTTTTGAAACAGAAAACATGTGTTATGAGGTTTTATTAAAAGGAATTATTAAAAAATCCAAATAGTGATGCTAATAAAGTAATTAAAAAAATACAATTATATATAAATATAATTACGTATATGTTGATATAAATAAAAGAATAGATTAGGAGTATTACAATAAATACCTAATTAAAACAAAAAAAGTTGTAACATCAGAATCCCGATCCTGGGCTTCCTGCACAGGACCGCGGCATTCATTCACTGCACTATGGACAGATACGTCAAACGACATCGCTTTATAGCTTATGACAACAACTCCCAAAAAACGTAACATTCAAAAATTAATAACACTCTTTAGAAGGGCCATTCGATCAAAAGCTTTGGGGGAACTTACTTATATTCAATATAGATTCACCATAAAAAAATTCATCAAAATTGGTGAAGAGTCAACTGCGATGTCTCCTTGTAAGTTTTGAATTTTCAAGGTTTTAGTTAATTTTTAATGAAATTGTTTCTAATTTGATTGATTTTTGGTGGAATTTTAAAAGAATTTGGACATTTTGGTGAAATTTTTAAAAAATTTGGTAAGTTTTTGGTAGAATTGTTAAAAATGTTGACAACTTCGATGTAATTTTTAGGATTTTTGTAAGTTTTTGGTGGAATAAAAAAAATTCAATAAGTTTTGGATGTAGTTGTTAAATATTTTAATAGCTTTGGTGGAATTTTTGCGAATTTTATTCATTTCTGGCGGAATTTAAAAAAAATTCAGTGTGTTTGGTAAAATTCTTATGAATTTAGTAAGTTTTTGGTGGAATTTTTAAAAAATTCACTATGTTTTTGATGGAATTATCAAAAATTTTACTAACATTGGTGGAATTTTTGCGAATTTTATTCATTTCTGGTGGAATAAAAAAAATAGTGTTTTTGGTAAAATTCTTATGAATTTAGTAAGTTTTTGATGGAATTTTTGCAAACTGTATTAATTTTTGGTGGAATTTTTAAAAAATTCAGTACATCTTTGGTGGAATTATTAAAAATTTTGATAACACTGTTGGAATTTTTGCGAATTTTATTCATTTCTGATGGAATTTTTTTAAAATTCAGTGTTTTTTATGGAATTTTTACGAATTTAGTAAGTTTTTAGTGAAATTTTTTCAATTTTATTAATTTTTGGTGGAATTTTGATAAAATTCAGTATGTTTTTGATGGAATTGTTAAAAAAGTTGATAACTTTGGTGGAATTTTTATTAACTTTAATCATTTTTGGTGGAATTGTTAAAAATATTGGTAATTTTAGTAGAATTTTTATGAATTTGATGTTTTTGGCGGTATTTCTTAAAAATCAGTAAGTTTTTGGTGGAATTATTCAACATTTTTGTACCTTTGGTGGAAAATTGAAAAAATTTAGTACATTTTTGGTGGAATTTTTACAAATTTTGTAAGTTATTTGATGGAATTTTAAAAAAATTCATTATTTTTGGTAGAATTATTAAAAATTTTAGTAACTTTGGTGGAATTTTTATGAATCTACTAAGTTTTTGATGGAATTTTCAAGGTTTTAGTTAATTTTTAATGAAATTGTTTCTAATTTGATTGATTTTTGGTGGAATTTTAAAAGAATTTGGACATTTTGGTGGAATTTTTAAAAAATTTGGTAAGTTTTTGGTAGAATTGTTAAATATGTTGACAATTTCGGTGTAATTTTTAAGATTTTTGTAAGTTTTTGGTGGAATAAAAAAAATTCAGTAAGTTTTGGATGTAGTTGTTAAATATTTTAATAGCTTTGGTGGAATTTTTGCGAATTTTATTCATTTCTGGTGCAATTTTTAAAAAATTCATTGTTTTTGGTAAAATTCTTATGAATTTAGTAAGTTTTTGGTGGAAATTTTAAAGAATTCAGTATGTTTTTGGTGGAATTATCAAAAATTTTGATAACATTGGTGGAATTTTTGCGAATTTTATTCATTTCTGGTGGAATAAAAAAAATCAGTATTTTTGGTAAAATTCTTATAAATTTAATAAGTTTTTGGTGGAATTTTTGCGAATTTTATTCATTTCTAGTGGAATAAAAAAAATCAGTATTTTTGGTAAAATTCTTATAAATTTAGTAAGTTTTTGGTGGAATTTTTACAAATTGTATTAATTTTTGGTGGAATTTTTAAAAAATTCAATGTTTTTGGTGAAATTATCAAAAATTTTGATAACATTGGTGGAATTTTTGCGAATTTTATTCATTTTTGATGGAATTCTTTAAAAATTCAGTGTTTTTTTATAAAATTTTTACGAATTTTGTAAGTTTTTTGGTGGAATTTTTATAAAATTCCTTATTCTTGGTAGAATTATTAAAAATTTTAGTAACTTTGGTGGAATTTTTATGAATCTACTAAATTTTTGATGGAATTTTCAAGGTTTTAGTTAATTTTTAATGAAATTGTTTCTAATTTGATTGATTTTTGGTGGAATTTTAAAAGAATTTGGACATTTTGGTGAAATTTTTAAAAAATTTGGTAAGTTTTTGGTAGAATTGTTAAAAATGTTGACAATTTCGGTGTAATTTTTAAGATTTTTGTAAGTTTTTGGTGGAATAAAGAAAATTCAGTAAGTTTTGGGTGTAGTTGTTAAATATTTTAATAGGTTTGGTGGAATTTTTGCAAATTGTATTAGTTTTTGGTGGAATTATCAAAAATTTTGATAATACCGGTGGAATTCTTGCGAATTTTATTCATTTTTGATGGAATTTTTAAAAAATTTAGTGTTCTTTTATGGAATTTTTACGAATTTAGTAAGTTTTTAGTAAAATTTTTCCAATTTTATTAATTTTTGGTGGAATTTTTATAAAATTCAGTATGTTTTTGATGGAATTGTTAAAAAAGTTGATAACTTTGGTGGAATTTTTATTAACTTTAATCATTTTTGGTGGAATTGTTAAAAATATTGGTAATTTTAGTAGAATTTTTATGAATTTGATAAGTTTTTGGTGGTATTTTTTAAAAATCAGTAAGTTTTTGGTGGAATTATTCAACATTTTTGTAACTTTGGTGGAATATTCAAAAAATTTAGTACGTTTTTGGTGGAATGTTGGTAACTTTGGTGGAATTTTTACGAATATAGTAAGTTTTTAGTAGAATTTTTACCAATTTTATTGATTTTGAGTGAGATTTTTTAAAAATTTAAGTTTTTAGTAGAATTTCTCCAAATTTAATAATTTTTGGTGAAATTATATTCAATTTAACTAACTTTTGTGGAATTTTTATTGTTGCTTTTTTATTTTTGTGAAAATTTTAAGAATCTAATCAATTCTTGACGAAATTAATCTTAATTTTAGTATATATTTTTTTAAATTCAGTTTTTGGTGGAATTGTTAAAAATTTTGATAGCTTTGGTGGAATTTTTACAAATTTTATAAGTTTTTGGTGGAATTATTAAAAATTTTAGTAACTTTAAATTTTTACAAATTTACTTAAATTTTTGGTGATATTTTCAAGAATTTAATTAGTTTTTAGTGAAATTTATTCGAATTTCTGCTCTGCATAAATTAAATATTTGATAATTATTAATAAACCGATCGTTTTGACATTTCACGTGGCATTAGCGTGGTTAGAATAATAAATAACGTTGTTGAAAATTGAACCAATTGTTTTATCGGCCCAAATCGAAAATGACGGAAAACTGGGATTTCGTTTAGGGCTTAAATCGGCCGTTTTGCGACCAAAGGAGCCCCGATTCGCATATAAAGTTGCGTTATAAAGCCGTTCAGAAGGTTAGCTGGAAGCAGAGTCGCGGAGCCGGTGGCTTTTTGGACAAAAAGTGCGTTCGAAAATTAACGAAAATGACAGGCGGACGGTCGAGAATTTTAATTTCAATTAGGGCTACCGCAACGTAGACAAGACCAACAAAGACGAGAACAAATAGACATTTCAATTTATCTTTTCTCAACTGGATTTTTCTCCATTTTTATAAATAAATCCAGAGGGATTTTTTAAAGTTGGTGAGAAATTTTAAAATTTGGTAAAAATTCAGAGGTGTCTTTGAAAATTTTTTTAAATTTTTTGATAAAAGTTGGAATAATTCTATTGATTTTCACAAACTCTTAAATGGCACGTAAATTAAACAGAAAATTTTCAACTAAAGTTTTGTAATCGAAGAAAAGTTTTAGAACACGCTTTATTCACTTTACTATTGGTAGCACTTGAGATTTTTTTCAGATAAATATTATCGCATTTTCGGTTCGTTTAGAATGTAATAAGGATTGAAAAATACTGAAGTCGCTCAAAGAAATCCCCGTCAAAAGCTAAATGAGTCATACAATATGATGATGTGTATACGGTGAAACCTCTTTTTATGCAGTTCTTTTTTATATGGTTTTATTTTCGTGTGTTTTTTTTATGTGGTACATTAATCACACAATCACAGAGTGGCGTTAGCACCAACTATTTAATCGAAATGTAACTGAAAATGCATTATTATCAGAAATTGCTGCGCTCACACATGACATTAGATCTATAGACGAAAGAATATACATAGAAGGTCAACTCTAACTATCTGGAAATGTCGCTCGCTACACTCTCTCTGGATGAGTAATGCCTTATCTTTTTACACTGGTTTGTTTTTCCCATTTTCCCCAGCATTATCCCCTCCGTAAACCTCAATGCTGTGTTATTGTTGACATTTTGCGTTTACAATCAGAACGGCGCCATATTTTCATTTAAAATTTTATGTGCAGCGGTTATCAAAAATTATTTTGGTTAAAAATGACATTCTAAATTTAAGCTATCGTGATTTAAAGTAAAATTTAAAAGTAGTAGTGTGTTAAAAATTACTTTTAACAGTAAATATATTAAAGTATCAATTAATAGAAGTACGCAAAAGTTTTTTTTTTTTTAAATAGCTCAATTACACGTGAGTTCTGTTAATCATTAAATCAAAGATAATTACAATTTTGGGACCAAGAATGATCCACACCGTTACCAACTAAGAAATACTTCAAGAAACCGAGTCATCCATTCAGCAGGAAGAAAATCAATAGGAGGAATTAATCCGATCTGTTAATGAGTGCGGAATTAGGTGCTGGCCAAACGTTTAGTTTGTTATATTCGATTGTTCTCCTTTGGAATATCATGTTGAATAATTTTCATTTTCACACCTCCGTTGCTATATTTATTATAAAGCTCTTAATGATAATTAGTCTTTTTTTGTTAAAAACAGTCTTTCAATTAGGTCATCCGAATCCGTTTACTCCTTGTAAGGCTAGGGAGTCTTAAACTCCATCTTTCGAAGTAAAGTATTAAATAATTAAGCATATTATCTTCACCTCCCCGACAATTTTGGGGAGTCCGTGACCGATTTCGGAAAAACGGCCCTGAAAATCGAACGACGTTGCGGTGGCCCTAATTGAAATTATAATTCTCGACCGTCCGCCTGTTATTTTAGTTAATTTTCGAACGCACTTTTTGCCCAAAAAGCCACCGGCTCCGCGACTCTGCTTCCAGCTAACCTTCTGAACGGCTTTATAACGCAACTTTATATGCGAATCGGGGCTCCTTTTTAAACGGCCGATTTAATCCCTAAATGAAATCCCAGTTTTCCGTCATTTTCGATTTGGGCCGATAAAACACTCGGTTCAATTTTCATAAACGTTATTTATTATTCCAACCATGCTAATGTCACATGAAATGTTAAAACGATCGGTTTATTAATAATCATCAAATATTTAATTTATGCAGAGTAAAAATTCGAATAAATTTCACTAAAAACTAATTAAATTCTTGAAAATATCACCAAAAATTTAAGTAAATTTGTAAAAATTTAAAGTTACTAAAATTTTTAATAATTCCACCAAAAACAAAATTTTCTAAAATTCCACCAAAGCTATCAAAATTTTTAACAATTCCACCAAAAACTTACCAAATTCATAAAAATTCTACTAAAATTACCAATATTTTTAACAATTCCACCAAAAATGATTAAAGTTAATAAAAATTCCACCAAAGTTATCAACTTTTTTAACAATTCCATTAAAAACATACTGAATTTTATAAAAATTCCACCAAAAATTAATAGAATTGGAAAAATTTCACTAAAAACTTACTAAATTCGAAAAAAATCCAAAAAAAAACACTGAAAGTTACTAAAATTTTTAACAATTCCACCAAAAACTGAATTAAAAAAAAATATACTAAAATTAAGATTAATTTCGTCAAGAATTGATTAGATTCTTAAAAATTTCACAAAAATAAAAAAGCAACAATAAAAATTCCACAAAAGTTAGTTAAATTGAATATAATTTCACCAAAAATTATTAAATTTGGAGACAATTCTACTAAAAACTTAGTGAATTCTTTAAGAATTCCAAAATCAATAAAATTGGTAAAAATTCCACGGAAAACTTACTATATTCGTAAAAATTCCACCAAAGTTACCAACATTTTTAACAATTCCACCAAAAACATGCTATTTTTTTTCAATTTTCCACCAAAGCTACAAAAATGTAAATCCACCAAAAACCTACTGATTTTTAAAAACTACCACCAAAAACTTACCAAATTCATAAAAATTCTACTAAAATTACCAATATTTTTAACAATTCCACCAAAAATGATTAAAGTTAATAAAAATTCCACTAAAGTTATCAACTTTTTTAACAATTCCATTAAAAACATACTGAATTTTATAAAAATTCCACCAAAAATTAATAAAATTGGAAAAATTTTACTAAAAACTTACTAAATTCGTAAAAATTCCATACAAGAACACTAAATTTTTTAAAAATTCCATCAAAAATGAATAAAATTCGCAAAAATTCCACCAGTGTTATCAAAATTTTTGATAATTCCACCAAAAACATACTGATTTTTTTAAAAATTCCAGCAAAAATTAATGCAATTTGCAAAAATTCCATCAAAAATTTACCAATTTTTTTTTTAATTCCACCAAAAACTTACTAAATTCGTAAAGCTTCCACCAACATTACCAAAATGTTGATCAATTCAACCAAAAACAATAATTTTTTTTAAATACTAAAAATAAAACTAAACTAGTTTTTTTTTTTAAATCAGTAAGTTTTTGGTGGAATTATTCAACATTTTTGTAGCTTTGGTGGAAAATTTAAAAAATTTAGTACGTTTTTGGTGGAATTGTTAAAAATGTTGGTAACTTTGGTGGAATTTTTACGAATATAGTAAGTTTTTCGTGGAATTTTTACCAATTTTATTGATTTTGAGTGAAATTTTTAAAAAGTTCACTAAGTTTTTAGTAAAATTGTCTCCAAATGTAATAATTTTTGGTGATCTTATATTCAATTTAACTAACTTTTGTGGAATTTTTATTATTAGTTTTTTATTTTTGTGAAATTTTTAAAAATCTAATCAATTCTTGACGAAATTAATCTTAATTTTAGTATATTTTTTAAAAATTTTGTTTTTGGTGGAATTGTTAAAAATGTTGATAGCTTTGGTGGAATTTTTACAAAATTTTATAAGTTTTTGGTGAAATTATTAAAAATTTTAGTAACTTTGGTGGAATTTTTACAAATTTACTTAAATTTTTGGTGATATTTTCAAGAATTTAATTAGTTTTTAGTGAAATTTATTCGAATTTTTACTCTGCATAAATTAAATATTTGATGATTATTAATAAACCGATCGTTTTGACATTTCATGTGGCATTACCGTGGTTAGAATAATAAATAACGTTTATGAAAATTGAACCAACTATTTTATCGGCCCAAATCAGGGTGGGCGAACTCTATGTAAAATATTTGAAATTGATTTTTAGTACGTAAACCGAAACACCTTTAGCGCTGATGTATAATTTTTTAGTGAAGTCCCTAGATTTATAAATCTAGGGACATTCATTTTAAACAAATACGAAAATACAACAACGTTTCCATGACAACACGTTCAAAACATATTTTAACTTCATGTAAGAGCATTCGGAGTTATTATGATTGATTTTTGATCATTTCGAGCTTAAACGTGAAACATAACGTTTACAGTGACTACAATTGTATTCCGTAGTATTTTTTTTTACTTCTATTACCGGTAAGTGTTGATTAACTTTAACATTTTTACAATCTTTCGTTATATTATGTTTCCTTTTCAAATATATATAGCGTGTACGGTTTCTATTTGTAATGATAAGGAGTCTTCCCGCTATCGATTCCCGAATTGCAGCAAGGATCCGGAGAGATTTAATAAGTGGATTTGGGCTAAGTGGATGTTAGGTATATTTGTTTAGTTTAATAAATTACGCATTCTTGTATTAGCTTCATAAATGAAAATAAAAAAGATTAATCTATTTTAAAAAATGTTTTTTCTTTTACCATTGCCACTTATTTTTCGTACACAATAATTGAGTCACTTATGGTAGTACGAATAAAGAAATAAAATTAAATAAAAAATATTTTATTCCAAATTTCGCGGTTTTTTTTTGAATAGTTGCACATCAGCGCTGTGAGTTTTCGGCTTACGTACTAAATTTGACGCATTTCAAAAATCTAGTGGGAGTTCACCTTCTATATCTTTCTTTTTCTATGTAAATAACGTTTATGAAGGTTGAACCAACTGTTTTATCGGCCCAAATCGAAAATGACGGAAAACGGGGACTTTGTTTAGGGCTTAAATCGGCCGTTTCGGGTCCTAAGGAGTCCCGATTCGCATATAACGTTGCGTTATAAAGCCGTTCAGAAGGTTAGCCGGAAGCAGAGTCGCGGAGCCGGTGGCTTTTTTGACAAAAAGTGTGTTCGAAAATTAACGAAAATGACAGGTGGACGATCGAGAATTTTAATGTCAATTAGGGCTACCGCAACGTCGTTCGATTTTCAGGGCCGTTTTTCCGAAATCGGTCACGAACCCCCCAAAATAAAACCATTGAATCGTCCGGAAAGCGATTTCCAAAATAACTATTAAAAAAAGAGCTAGGCGCCTGCGGCGCCCTCTTTTAAAGAGGCGCTGCGCTGCTTGCTTACTACTTTAATATATTAAATAAATAAATTAAATTCTTTTTTCTCAGTATTTTCTAAACTCCCACGTTATCTCAATAAATATATCTTTATTGTTTACCTAAACTTTGTGTTTTCCTTCTGTTTGAACCTTGGACATTATTTTCTCCACTGTTAAAAGCTACTCAGAGGTACAAAAGAGGTCCTTTTCCCTCGTTTATAAGAAAAGGTGGCGCCCGAGAACTGTCGTCTCAAATTAACAACGAATTAAATTTTGGGAAACGGTCGGGGTCGTCGCAAACCAACTAAACGATACAATTCAATCTATTGCGCCTAATTTAACCCTTAACAGTTCTGCTATTTTGACACATATTATTAGCTGATTGTGAGTCCACATTTATTTTTTCGTGAAATATTGGTTATCTAAAATCACGGGGTTTACATTTAAAAAGTACGACACTATACATATACAGGGTGTCCTGGAAAATGTGGGAAATCTGTCGGATTCTGATAAAACATTAAAAAATATGGTTACGAGTTCCCATAAGTTTTTTTCCTAGCGGCCCTCCCCTCGGAGATACGGCGTCCTAAAAGAAGTCACTGGAAAACATTTTTCTTAAATAAATTTCAAAGTACTTAATTTAATTTAATGAAAATTTAACACATTGACAGCCGGCCCCGCAAAAATGCGGGTTTCTGAGTCTGTCGCTTGAGCGCCGGCCCCGTGAAAACGCGTTTTTTAAAATTTATATTATAATTTAATTGTATTATTTTACGAAAATATATAACGTTTTAAATATTTTTTTGGCTATTCAGTGATCAGAAACCAGCGAATAAGGCCGGCGTTTGGGATTTAAGTGATCGATACGTTGCCGGCGCTCAGGCTTTAAACGTCTCTTAAGTCGGCGGCTGTCAATGTGTTAATATGATAAACAGTAGTAAGGACCTCTTAAAAAGATGACCTTAAAACATAATTAGTCTCTTTAGTTTACCAAGGGCGTACTAGGCTGTACATTTTAATGCTTACATTTTTAACACCCTGTATGGTAAGGAGTTAAAAAAAAAATAAATTTAGATACCTTGAATATTTAGCTAAAGAAAAGGTACTTTTATTCAGTGTCGATAAAATGAACCGTTTTCGAGAAAAAAATTGTAAAAGAAAAGAGATTAAAAAAATATTAATATTTCGTAGGTACCATAGTAACGTTTGTAAAAATAGAGCTAAATTTTTTGTCTGCAACATCAGTATTAAAAAAGCGCTGTTTTTACAAACGTTACTATGGTAACGTTACTATTAATGCGAAATATTAATAAATTTTTAATCTTGATGGTTTCTTTTACAATTTTTTTCTCGAAAACGGTTCATTTTATCGACACAGAATAAGAGTACCTTTTCTTTAGCTAAATATTCAAGGTATCTAAATTTATTTTTTTAAACTCCTTACCATACAGGGTGTTAAAAATGTAAGCATTAAAATGCATAACCTAGTACGCCCCTGGTAAACTAAAAAGACTAATTATGTTTTAAGGTCATTTTTTTAAGAGGTCCTTACTACTGTTTATCATATTAAATTTTAATTAAATTAAATTAAGTACTTTGAAATTTATTCAAGAAAAATGTTTTCCAGTGGCTTCTTTTAGGACGCCGTATCTCCTATGGGAGGGCCGCTAGGAAAAAAAATTATGGGAACTTGTAATCATATTTTTTAATGTTCTATTAGACTCCAGGAGATTTCTCACATTTTCCAGGACACCCTGTATATTTTTTTGACAATTTTCTTTTCATAGTCATTCCTAGAACGTCTGGATAATGAACCAACTAGTAGAACAAGCCATCATAACAACGAAAACTATTAAATTATTTGCCTAGATACTTTGAACATTGTTGTGTCTAGACCAGTGATCGCGAACCTTTTTAAGTAGTGGGCCAATTTTTGCTCATTATATTATTTTAGTGCTGGCTCGTGGGGCACTAGTAGTATTAAGTCACTTGCAAAGGAGGAATTTGTTTTTATAAACTTATTTCTTGGGTCTTTCTAAGAGTAAAAGAGCTCTCTTTCTTTTTGTTTAAAAATGACATCACCGGAATAACCCCAGTTCTCCTGCAATGAGTATTTCACTAAACATAGAATAAAATTTCATACCTGCCATAAAATAGTAATATTATATACAAATAAATACACAGATGTCTCGTTTTGATTCCAATCTCACTTTTGGTGAGTGTATTTTAATGACACCGCTAGAGAGCACTTTTCAATATATCCATAGAAATTCTAAATTTTCTCTGAAAAATGCATTAATATATCTTATAGTAGAAATCGCACCTCGATATCTTGCACCTAACAAAAAATATCGGTTAACTACGATTTAAATTTAGTTTAGAAATTTTCTCGAAAATTAAAAGAAAATTATATTCTCTAATTTAACCGCATTATTTTTGCCATGGCACTAACATAAATTAACTATTTTTTTATATTTCAAAAATCATCAATTGAACATTGAAACCTAACAATGAATGTTTTTTGTGGTTAACTTTATTTTCTATTACAAAAGTAGCAATCATACAAAGTATGAAACAATTTAAATCATCATTTGAGCAATTTTCTGGAGTAATATTCAATTAAAACTGGAGTAAGTCGTTCTTGGACGTGTATTAACAGTCATCGTGAATGTATATGTGATAAAGCGTATAAACTTGTACTCTGTATATTAAATTTCCTCGTATAAACTTTCTTAAAACATTTTTGTCTATTCTCTATTTCAAGACATGAGAAATAACTTTATTAAAATAAACGTGTGGGTCACTTAAAAGTATTACGTGGCTCAGTGTTTGACCCGCGGGTCATAGGTTCGCCATCAGTGGTCTAGACCAGGCTATGTTACCTCTGTATAGAAATTCGTTGACAATAATTTTAGTTCAACCCGCATCACTGGAAGCGCTGATGGCGGAAAATAACAGCTTCTTTACCGGCCAAAATGAAACGCACTAACAATAAGACACAATAAGATGTCCAACGTAATATCTGACCATAGAAAAAATAATATACATAGAAGGTCAACTCTCACTAGATCAGTGAAATCGGCTTGCGCCTTCATATGCCGACACAGTGATGGCGCTAATATGATTTTTTCGAAAGCGCCCCCTGCCGAAATACCCAAAACCACTTCTAAACCCGCCAAATTCGAAATAAAATTCTTTTTTTTTTTAATTTATACTTTATTTCACCTGTACAACAATAAGTGACTATAGCACACTTATTATTGTACGGAAAATAGTAATGCAAAAAAAAACGGTTTTAAAATACGTTCAAATATTTTTTAATTTTCATTTACGTAATTAATACAAGTATAGATAATAATTTTTGGTAAAGTTATTCCTTATTCCTTTAATAAGATAGGGCGAATACTTGGTATATTTTCGTTAGATGTCTTTGCCCAATCAGGTAATTAATAGCCTCTTGGTTATTGCCTTCCCAATTATTTCTTTGAAAAGTTTTGTAATTTACAAACATTTTGGCAGTCTTTTGTTCTTGGAAGATAGCGGATATTTGACAAAATTTGTTATTTTTACTTGTCCATAGTCAACAGAATCTTAGAATAAGTCGCCAATTGATGGTTTCTGAATTGAGCAACCTGGTCAAAACGAAATCTTTATGAATTTTTTGTTAACAAAAGTAACCAATACTTACATAATGCAGAATGACAAAGCTTAGCAGAGTACTGGATTTGAGAAGATTGAGGGGTTTCAGCTGAGCAGGACTGAATTGGTTCATAGTTAATTTCTTTAGACTTCATCAACTTTTACAAACGTTGTAATGCCGAGATTCAAAATTTTTAAGTTAGTTACCTTACCGATTTCAGGATTAATTAGAAAAGTATTGGATTTTATTCTACATTTTTTCACATTTGCGTTAAATTTTTTTTAATAAACAAGTAAATAGTAACGGTAAGCAGGAAATTACTTGAGGCGTTTTCTGGCGATGCAGCGGTTTGAAAGCTTTTGAAATCTTTTTATTCTCGCGTCAAACTGTGACGTCACTGACGAAAACGCTTGAACCGTTTCAAAATGCTCTACGATCTCGGTTCAAAACTTTACACACACATGCGTTATGAAAGATGAACATAACCTCCTAACATAACCTAATTTTTTAGTGAATTTAGTTTCTAATAAAATTGTAATACTCAAAATGCAATAAGCAGATGAAAATAAACTAGTCGACGTAGTAGTGGACGATATTCAGATAAAGGTCGACGAAATCTTTTCCCCAGATATAGGCAGATTATCAATAAAATTTTTATTACATTCAAGGCAATTAATCTTTTCTAACAGAGTTTTAAACGTAGCTCTTCCCATTTGGAATAATTGAAAAAAGATCGTGCCCAAGGTACAAAGTTAACCATCCTTCATAATATCCTCTAATGCAAGGGTGGGCAACCTCCAGCCCGTTGGCCAACTCCGGCTCATGTGAGAGTCTTATCTGGCCCGCGAGATCTTTAGAAAGAATAATAAATAATTTTTGTTTAAACTCGAAAGTTTTTGACAGAAAGAAATGATCAAAGAAAGGTTTTTATAACTAATGCAGTACAGAAGAAAAATGTCTTATTGCTGCAATGGCATTCGAACCTAGATCTCTTTCTTTCCCGGTAGTTGTTATACCAAGGAAAGCAGAAGATCTAAAACGAACTTTATTTTTTATATAAAAAAACTTATAAGTAACAAAAATTTGCCAATTTTGTATTCCGGCCAGAGTAGGAAAAGTAAATCATAATCTGGCTCACACTACAAAAAGTTGCCCACCCCTGCTCTAATGGTTAAGTATTGAGTTTTTTTTATAATAAAATAGAAAAGCGTGGCAGTTCTTCTCCATTATTCAACATTCACAACATTACCATTTCCCTGTTCGTATTAAAATTATTGTTAATTAAACATAATACCGAAGTTCTGAGGTCCATTTTTGAAAATAATAGAAATAAAAAATTGTAGGTTATGTAACGATTGTTGATAATCGAATGGTTCGAATGCGGTTTAAAAACACGCATTCGCGCGAATGCACAAACTATGACGTAGCGTTTCAAACCGATTTGAATCCACGTTCGAAAGCGCTGCACGCCAGAAAACGCCTATAGATTGATTTGAACCATAGAAGAAGAAAGATATAGAAGGTGAACTCCCACTAGATTTTTGAAATGCGTCAAATTTAGTACGTAAACCGAGAACTCACAGCGCTGATGTGCAACTATTCAAAAAAACCGCGAAATTTGATATAAAATATTTTTTTATTTAATTTTATTTCTTTATTCGTACTACAATAAGTGAGCCATAAGTGACTCACTTATTGTGTACGAAAAATAACTAGCAATGATAAAAGAAAAAACATTTTTTAAAATAGATTAATCTTTTTTATTTTCATTTATGAAGCTAATACAAGAATGCGTAATTTATTAAACAAAACAAATATACCTAATATCCACTTAGCTCAAATCCACTTATTAAATCTCTCCGGATCCTTACTGCAATTCGGGAATCCATAGCGGGAAGACTCCTTATCATTACAAATAGAAACCGTACACGCTATACATTTGAAAAGGAAACATAATGTAACGAAAGATTGTAAAAATGTTAAAGTTAATCAACACTTACCGGTAATAGAAGTAAAAAAAAATACTACGGAACACAATTGTAGTCACTGTAAACGTTATGTTTCACGTTTAAGCTCGAAATGATCAAAAATCAATTACAATAACTCCGAATGTTCTTACATGAAGTTAAAATATGTTTTGAACGTGTTGTCATGGAAACGTTGTTGTATTTTCGTATTTGTTTAAAATGAATATCCCTAGATTTATAAATCTAGGGACTTCACTAAAAAATTATACATCAGCGCTAAAGGTGTTTCGGTTTACGTACTAAAAATCAATTTCAAATATTTTACATAGAGTTCGCCCACCCTGATTTGAACAAATCAAACTGTCATGGAGACATTTTCTATAAATTTCTGCAACCTTTCAAAATTAACACATCAGCGCCAGCAGTGTGTCGGCATATGTACTTTTTTTTGATTTCACTTTTTCCCGCTGAGTTGAACTACCCTGAAGTAGACTTATTTACGTAAGAGTGAACGTCTTGTTGCAATTACGTAACTGTAACCATTTTCGAGTAAATCGTTTTTGAAGATCGACTAATCTCATTTTTGAACTAAGCAGCATTTTTTGCTAAGAGTGCGCTAAGCGCATTAACAGCGCACTGTCATTTTCGTTGGGATTCAATTTTATGACTAAATTGCGTTACCAAAAAAATTACAAAATTCTAAGATGGTCTATTTTGCCATTGCCCCTTTCAAGGAACTATAGGAAGAAATTCCTTTTGAAAGCATTTTTCGATCAATGGTAGAATACGCTGGTAGCATATGGCCGTCTAATTTCGGGCCACCTGTATATTATTTTTCAAAATTCGTATATTACCGCCATCAGTCTTTCAATCGATGCTATTTTACACCGATTTAATTTGCCCTACACGCTTGTAAACCTCACGATAACACCTAATGATAACATAAACCCGTTTTTGGTTAAATTTAGATTAAGTAAAGCCAAAATCGCTGTTATGAGATTCATATACCGCATAAAACAATCATACAAAAATAAAACCATATAAAAAAGAACTGCATAAAAAGAGGTTTTACCGCATACACGTCATCATATTGTATGATTCATTTAGCTTTTGAAGGGGATTTTTTTTTTAGCGACTTGAGTACTTTTCAATCCTTATCACAAACATTCTAAACCACACCGGAAATGCGATAATTTTTAACTGAAAAAAAGTTCTCTCCAGTATTACTAATAGTAAAGTGAATAAAGTGTGTTCTAAAGCTTTGTCTCTGATTATAAAACTTTACTTGAAAATTTTCTGTTTAATTTACGTGCCATTTAAGAGTTTGTGAATTCAAAATAACGAAAAGGAAGAAAAATTTACGAAAAATTCCAATAATCAACAATGGAATTCAAAAATGTTCACACCCCATCTAAATTCGACGGACAGAATTTCAGCATTTGGAAATTTAGAATGGAAAACTATTTGGATCAATGCGGTTTAAAAGAATACATTACAAACAATCCTCAAGAAAGGGAACGATCGGAATCTTTTATTAACAAAGATAAGGAATGTAAGAATATATTGGTAAATTTAGTATCTGACCCTTACATAGATCTAATCAGAGATAAAACAACCTCTTTTGATATCTGGAATACTTTAGTAAATCACTTCGAAAGAAAAAGCGTCGCGAAGCATTTAACCTCACGTCTTGACCTGTTAAAATTAAAACTAAATCCAAACGAAAGTCTAAACAACCATTTTTTAAAATTTGATAAAAAAATTAAGGAGGTGAACGATTCCGGAATAAACCTTGAAGATACGGAGATAATTTTTCACCTATTAGCCACTTTACCAAGTTATCATGAAATTATAAAAGAATTAGATGCAGAAGATGCGAGTAGATTAACAATCGATTTTGTAAAAAGGAAGCTTTTAGATCACGAGGTGAAAATAAGGATTAGCAAATCCCCAAAGTTAAATCATAGCACAATTGCACCAAATCAAATTAATGCATATACAAGCAGTCAAATTAACGATGCATCTACAAGCAGTTTTCAACAAAACTTATCTATAAAAAACCGTAAATGCGGTATTTGTAGATTTGAAGGTAAATTATTTTAGGACATTTTATAGACTTAAATGTAATATATTTATATTAACATTGTTTTAGGTCACACTCGTATGAATTGTCCAAAGATAAAAAAACCAAGATTTTGTGCCCCACTTCAAAGAAGTTCGTTTTAAAATGAGAATAAATCATCGATTCTCTAATAGTTTAAGTTGATGGTAATTGTAACTAAAGGAGAAATAAATTGTGTTTGATTGTCATTAATTATTTTTCAAAATCTTTATTCTAATTCGTTATAAAAAAGCTACCATCCAAAAAATTCTCCCTACTTCTAATATTTTATGTTAAAATACGTAAATTCTCCTTCTACTTTTTTAACCCTTTCAGGATAAATTTAGTTTAGCTCAAAACCACTAGCTTTATGAAATTTGCTGAAAAAAAGATTCAGCTGCTTTCGTATAAAGTTCTTATAATTTTTCTAATGAATGAAGGTTTATTAGAGTAAAAGAAAAATCAGCCCAAAATTACTATAAATTATATACTGATTATGATATTTTTTTATTAAGCATATTCATATTTTATCAATCATCTCTTAAAAAAATATAAATTCCATCCTGATTTTAACGTTGAGTACTTTTAGCAATCTGCTCTTTTAATACCAAAATACTATTACGTTGTTCGGGCGGTAACAACCCGATTTGTTCGTCTGAAAGTTGTAAAACCTGCATTATTAGAGCCGCTTTTTCTTGATCTGAAGCGCCAGACGGTCCTATATTTGGAGAAATAGCCGCAGCGCTTCTAAACGCTTGCTGTTGAGTCGGTGGAGGTTGTGCCGGAGCTGGCACTGGTTGCGGTCGAATACTTGGAACGGAAGTTGGAGTTGGTACAGGAGCTACTATAGAAAATTTCCTCAGTATAAGTTAATTTAAAACATTTATCATGAACGATTAATAAATAAATAAATAAAATAAATTTTAAACTTACCAGCACTTTTTTGCCTTGGATCACCTCTCGTAGGTTGTCTAACGGTTTCAGTTGGATAATTAGTTCTTGGATCTCTTATGTAACTAAATTTATAAAATAAAAAAAAAAACAATTATTGAAGTAATGATAAATTAATACTAATAAATAAATAAATAATAAATTTACTTCATAAATTTGACATTTATTTGAAAGAAAAACAACTGCTTAGAAAGATTTTGACATTTACAATAAAATTTTAACGTTTGCTTTAAAAAATTTGACATTTACATTAAAGAAATTGACGGTTATGTCAAAATTTTAATATTTATTTCATAAATTTGACATTTATTTGAAAGAAAAACGTTTGCTTAGAAAGATTTTGAGATGTATGACAAAATTTTGGAGTTTACTTAAAAAAAAATTGACATTTATATAAAAAAATTGTCATTTATATAAAAATATTGTCATTTAAATAAAAAAAATTGACATTTATGTCAAAATTTTGACATTTTCTTCATAAATTTGACATTTATTTGAAAGAAAAACACTTGCTTAGAAAGATTTTGACGTTTACAATAAAATTTTGACGTTTGCTTTAAAAAATTTGACATTTACTTTAAAGAAATTGACGTTTATGTCAAAATTTTAACATTTATTTCACAAATTTGACATTTATTTGAAAGAAAAACGTTTGCTTAGAAAGATTTTGAGATGTATGGCAAAATTTTGACGTTTACTTAAAAAAAATTGACATTTATATAAAAAAATTGTCATTTATATAAAAAAATTGACATTTATATAAAAAAATTGTCATTTATATAAAAAAAATTGACATTTATGTAAAAATTTTGACATTTTCTTCATACATTTGACATTTATTCGAAAGAAAAACTCTTGCTTAGGAAAATTTTGACATTTACCATAAAATTTTGACGTTTGCTTTAAAAAAATTGACATTTACTTTAAAGAAATTGACGTTTATGTCAAAATTTTAACATTTATTTCACAAATTTGACATTTATTTAAAAGAAAAACGTTTGCTTAGAAAGATTTTGAGATGTATGACAAAATTTTGGTGTTTACTAAAAAAAAAATTGACATTTATATAAAAAAAATGTCATTTATATAAAAAAATTGACATTTATATAAAAAAATTATCATTTATATAAAAAAAATTGACATTTATGTAAAAAAATTCTCATTTATATAAAAAAAATTAACATTTATGTAAAAATTTTGACATTTTCTTCATAAATTTGACATTTATTTGAAAGAAAAATTCTTGCTTAGAAAGATTTTGACATTTACAATAAAATGTTGACGTTTGCTTTAAAAAAGTTGACATTTACTTTAAAGAAATTGACGTTTACATAAAAAAAATTGTCATTTATATAAAAAAATTGACATTTACGTCAAAATTTTGACATTTTCTTCATAAATTTGACATTTATTTGAAAGAAAAACACTTGCTTAGAAAGATTTTGACGTTTGCTTTAAAAAATTTGACATTTAGTTTAAAGAAATTGATGTTTATGTCAAAATTTTGACACTTACTTCACAAATTTGATATTTATTTGAAAGAAAAACGTTTGCTTAGAAAGATTTTGAGATGTATGGCAACATTTTGACATTTACTTAAAAAAAATTGACATTTATAAAAAAAATTGTCATTTATATAAAAATTTTGACATTTTCTTCATAAATTTGACATTTATTTGAAAGAAAAATTCTTGCTTAGAAAGATTTTGACATTTACAATAAAATTTTGTCGTTTGCTTTAAAAAAGTTGACATTTACTTTAAAGAAATTGACCTTTACATAAAAAAAATTGTCATTTATATAAAAAAATTGACATTTACGTCAAAATTTTGACATTTTCTTCATAAATTTGACATTTATTTGAAAGAAAAACACTTGCTTAGAAAGATTTTGAAATTTACAATAAAATTTTGACGTTTGCTTTAAAAAATTTGACATTTACTTTAAAGAAATTGACGTTTATGTTAAAATTTTAACATTTATTTCACAAATTTGACATTTATTTGAAAGAAAAACGTTTGCTTAGAAAGATTTTGAGATGTATGGCAAAATTTTGGCGTTTACTTAAAAAAAATTGACATTTATATTAAAAAAATTGTCATTTATATAAAAAAATGTCATTTATATAAAAATATTATCATTTATATAAAAAAAATTGACATTTAAGTCAAAATTCTGACATTTACCTCATAAATTTGACAATTATTTGAAAGAAAAACACATCCTTAGAAATATTTTGACATTTACAATAAAGTTTTGACGTTTGCTTTAAAAAAATTGACATTTACTTTAAAGAAATTGACGGTTATGTCAAAATTTTGATATTTATTTCACAAATTTGACATTTATTTAAAAGAAAAACGTTTGCTTAGAAAGATTTTGAGATGTATGGCAAAATTTTGACGTTTACTTAAGAAAAATTGACATTTATATAAAAAAAAATTATCATTTATATAAAAAAATTGTTATTTATATAAAAAAATTGACATTTATATAAAAAAATTGTCATTTATATAAAAAAATTGTTATTTATATAAAAAAATTGTCATTTATATAAAAAAAATTGACATTTATGTCAAAATTTTGACATGTTCTTCATAAATTTGACATTTATTTGAAAGAAAAACTCTTGCTTAGAAAGATTTTGACATTTACAATAAAATTTTGACGTTTGCTTTAAAAAACTTGACATTTACTTTAAAGAAATTGACGTTTATGTCAAAATGTTGACACCTACTTCACAAATTTGACATTTATTTGAAAGAAAAACGTTTGCTTAGAAAGATTTTGAGATTTATGGCAACATTTTGACCTTTAGTTAAAAAAATTTTACATTTATATAAAAAAATTGTCATTTATATAAAAAAATTGACATTTATGTAAAAATTTTGACATTTTCTTCATAAATTTGCCATTTATTTGAAAGAAAAACACTTGCCTAGAAAGATTTTAACATTTACGGTAAAATTTTGACGGTTGCTTTAAAAAATTTGACATTTACTTTAAAGAAATTGACGTTTATATCAAACTTTTGACATTTACTTAACAAATTTGACATTTATTTGAAAGACGGACATTTACTTTAAAAAGTTTGACATTTACTTCGAAACATTTTGACATTTATTTAACAAATTTGACATTTATTTGAAAGACGGACATTTACTTTAAAAAGTTTGACATTTACTTCAAAAATTTGACAATTAAATTTTGAAGATTTTTAAGTAAAATGACTAAATTTTACTTAAACTCTTTTAAAAAAACAAGATTTTTAACATCTCTAATTATTAAAAAGTTAAGTTGTTGAATACTTTTTTGTACACGTTATTTCCGAACACCTGTATATTATATATTTAATATATTTTATATAAATTTTCTGATATGTAGTCTTTTCAAAATACATTCTAAACTAGAATTTAGCTAAAAAATCAATTTCTTTAATTTTTCTAATTTTTTTTAATGTTTCTTTTAAATACAGGTGTCCCAGAATTCAGTTGCCAAACGCTAACTACATATTCTAGATGAATTCTTTTTCTTTATAATTTATTTAAACCGACGTCGTTATCTGCTCAATTACCTGAATGTTTCTCACTAAAGGTCTCCTAAACCAACCATAATAACACTCGTAAATAAATAAATTAATAAAGGAATAAATACCTTTCTCCAACAGGTGGCAATGGATTAGGTAATTGTCCAGGAATTGTACGCATATCCTGATCACCCATATTTCTATTCATTCGAGGATCGGGACCTCTAGGATCCAAAGAACGTAAATCTACGTCTTGAGCTATTTAAAATTAACATAAAAAATAAATATAAAATTTAAGAAAAAAGAAAACTAATCTTAAGGCCGGTTTTAGTGCTCAACCGACGGTCGGTACCGACGTCGGTCGCGCGTAGCTTCGCAACGTATTCATATGTAGCCGTTCAGTGCTGCACTGATGAACCCTACGCGCGTACGGTACGCGACGCGTATGACAACTGTCGGTCGAACGCGTCCGTATGTACACACTTGGACAGCGATTACGACGCCTAAAGCTCTGTGCGAGAGCGATAGCTAGAACGGGCTCGGACACGGTCGGTTTTCGAGGGAAAGAAACCTAGCATGAGGCTAGGTGTAGAAACGTTCGACGGGCCGCAGCCAGACTCGGTGCAGGCTCGGTAAATACGAGGCAGGTAAACGAACAATCACTTGGATAAATTATTGGTACACGATATTGTTTGAATACGTTTGAATTGGAGAGGATCTACCGAAAAGAGATCTATCAGATCCCTACTTAAATTTTAACCATTTAAAAAGTTATTTATGATTTCTGATTTCGGTTAAAAAATGAAAACGGCATTAATTTGTTTGCAGTGTAGAAACAATAATGGAGTAATAATCAACCGCAAAACAATGTATAATAAAATATACATTTATTTACATAAAAGAAATAATATTTAATGTTGGAAATAATGTATTGGGATATTAATACCCATATGCATAGTCGATCGCCAGCGACTCAACTGCCTAAGAGTTTTTAACAGTTTAATATAAATACAATAGTTTTAAAATAATAATAATTATTTATTTAATTTAAATGTTTTGTTTTATGTAAACTTACTTAAAATGTGGTTAATGGTTATATTAATTACATAATATTACAATCATATGGAATAAGAAATGCTAAAATATTAAAAGCGATCTCCAAACCTTATAGAGAAATTTTGGCTCAGAATAGTTAACATACAGAAAAAGGAAAATTTTACAGCAACACAATATATTGATGTATTACAAGAAGTGTTTCTGCCTTGTGTCAGGGCTGTGTATGGGGATGTAGAGACAATCCCATTTGTCCAAGATAACAGCCCCATACACACAGCGAAGTGTGTACGTGATTGGTTTGAGGACCACAAAGAAATAGAGTTGATAAAGTGGCCAGCAAGATCACCGGACCTCAACCCTATAGAAGAGGTTTGGTCTTATATGACTAAAATGACAAATTACGTAGATCTTCAATCTTCGGCAGCAGTTGAAAGTAATGCTTTCAGAAAATGGGAAGCATTACGCGGCAAAGATTTATGTAGAAAATTAGTTAATTCTATGCGCAATAGATTAGAATTATGTATAGAAAATAATGGATTCTATACAAACCATTAATACTCAAATAAAAGTGGATGTTACTGTTTATGATTTTTTGTTTTATTTACCTTTAACTTTTATTTTATAATTAATATAACCATTAACCACATTTTAAGTAAGTTTACATAAAACAAAACAACATTTAAATTAAATAAATAATTATTATTATTTTAAAACTATTGTATTTATATTAAACTGTTAAAAACTCTTAGTCAGTTGAGTCGCTGGCGATCGACTATGCATATGGGTATTAATATCCCAATACATCATTTCCAACATTAAATATTATTTCTTTTATGTAAATAAATGTATATTTTATTATACATTGTTTTGCGGTTGATTATTACTCCATTATTGTTTCTACACTGCAAACAAATTAATGCCGTTTTCATTTTTTAACCGAAATCAGAAATCATAAATAACTTTTTAAATGGTTAAAATTTAAGTAGGGATCTGATAGATCTCTTTTCGGTAGATCCTCTCCAATTCAAACGTATTCAAACAATATCGTGTACCAATAATTTATCCAAGTGATTGTTCATTTACCTGCCTCGTATTTACCGAGCCCGCACCGAGTCTGGCTGCGGCCCGTCGAACGTTTCTACACCTAGCCTCGTGCCAGGTTTCTTTCCCTCGAAAACCGACCGTGCCCGAGCCCGTTCTAGCTATCGCTCTCGCACAGAGGTTTAGGCGTCGTAATCGCTGTCCAAGTGTGTACGTCAGCCAACTGACAGACTGCTGTCAGTACGTGTACAGTCATCGTGAAATAATGAGCATAGACACAGAACGATTAATAACCGAAGTCCGGTTGCATCCGGAATTATGGGATTTTGTCTCATAATTTATATAAAGACCGTGATGCATGGTTAAAGAATTACAGAATAATGAAATACCCAAGTATCGTGCAATTTGTTAATGCGTCCATTTTTCGTGAGACTGTACAAACTGACGGTCAGCGCGTTTTGACAGATCTGTCAATCAGCTAAGCACTGAACAACACAAACCGACGGTCGGTACTGACCGTCAGTATTGACGGTCAGTACCGACCGTCGGTTGAGCACTAAAACCAGCCTAAATATACCCGAAAAAACAGGTTGATTTCCGGTGATAACCGGCGGCACAGGTGTAAAATCAGATCGACTTGCTGTTGAATTGGAATTCTGAGGAGTCCCGAAATTAGTATTGATGGGCACTTGACCCATTATAGGTTTATCGCTGGGCAGTAAAGGTGTTGGTTGAGCGCTTTGTGGATGTAACATTCCCTGTAAATTAATTCATATATGTGTACATTTTTTACACAAAAAAAATCTACAACATCCAGAAATGAAACACCTACGAAATCAGTCTTATATTAAATTAACCCAAATTAAGAAATAGAATTTTGTTAACACACTAACAATTAATAGAAATTAAGAATAATTATTTAACCCTATGTGCGTTATTAAAGAAAATATGTCTCATCGCTGCATTGAAAGTCGAACCCAGATCTCCTGCTTTCATGGCAAATGTTCTTATTGATAAATCCTGATATTGGACGATAATTTTCGGGTTGTTGGTTAGAATTAATGTCTAAATGTCAAAATTTTGACGTTTTGATGTCAATTGAAAGTGTAAAACATTTTTGTTAATTTTTTTTTTCGGAGTGAAGTTAGCAATGTTTACTGTCATATGTCAAAAGTGTCAAATTATTTATTGATTAATCATGATAATAAACGATAATTGTTTATAGCTTTTATAATATGCTAGATTATCAAAAAAAGTTACTAAATTGTCAAAAAAAGTTACTAAACTGTCAAAAAATGGTTAAATTATTAAAAAAAGTTACTAAATTGTTCAAAAGTTACTAAACTGTCAAAAAATGGTTAAATTATCAAAAAAATACTAAACTGTCCAAGATTGTTACCAAACTGTCAAAAAAATACTAAATTATAAAAAAAGTTACTAAATTATTTAAAAATGTTACTAAATTGATCAAAAATAATACTAAATTGTCCACAAAAGGTAACTAAAGTGTCAAAAAAATTACTGAAATATCAAAAAATTTACTAAATTATCCAAAAGTTACTAAATTATCAAAAAAGTTACTAAATTATTCACAAATGCTACTAAATTGCAAAAAAAACTTAAAAGAATTATCAAAAAATGCTAGATTACTAAAGAAACGTTACTGAATTGTCCAAAAAAGGTACAAAATTATCAAAAAAGTTACTGAATTATTCACAAATCTTATCAAATTGCCAAAAGAAATTACTAAATTATCAAAAAATACTAAATTACTAAAGAAAAGTTACTAAATTGTTCAAAAACAATACCAAATTGTCCAAAAAAGTTACTAAAGTGTCAAAAAAGTTACTAAATTATCGAAAAAGTTACTGAATTATTCACAAATGTTATTAAATTGTGAAAAGAAATTATTAAATTATCAAAAAATACTAAATTACTAAAGAAAAGTTACTAAATTGTTCAAAAACAATACCAAATTGTCCAAAAAAGTTACTAAAGTGTCAAAAAAGTTACTGAATTATCAAAAAAGTTACCAAATTATCGAAAAAGTTACTGAATTATTCACAAATGTTATTAAATTGTCAAAAGAAGTTACTAAATTATCAAAAAATACTAAATTACTAAAGAAAAGTTACTAAATTGTTCAAAAACAATACCAAGTTGTCCAAAAAAAATTACTAAAATGTCAAAAAAGTTACTGAATTATCCAAAAAAGTTACTAAATTATCAAAAAGTTACCAAATTATCGAAAAAGTTACTGAATTATTCACAAATGTTATTAAATTGTCAAAAGAAGTTACAAAATTATCAAAAAATACTAAATTACTTAAGAAAAATTACTAAATTGTCCAAAAAAGTTACTAAATTATCAAAAAAGTTACTGAATTATTCAAAAATGTTATTAAATTGTCAAAAGAAGTTACTAAATTATCAAAAAATACTAAATTACTTAAGAAAAATTACTAAATTGTCCAAAAAAGTTACTAAAGTGACAAAAAAGTTACTAAATTGTCCAAAAAAGTTACTAAATTATACAAAAAAGTTACTAAATTATCAAAAAATACTAAATTACTAAAGAAAAATTACTAAATTGTCTAAAAAGTTACTGAATTATTCACAAATGTTATTAAATTGCCAAAAAAAGTTACTGAATTATCAAAAAATACTAAATTACTAAAGAAAAGTTACTATATTGTTAAAAAAAATACTAAATTGTCCAAAAAAGTTACTAAAGTGACAGAAAAGTTACTAAATTATCCAAAAAAGTTACTTAATTATCCAAAAAGGTTACTAAATCAACAAAAAATACTAAATTACTAAATAAAAGTTATTAAATTGTCCAAAAAAGTTACTGAATTATTCACAAATGATATTAAATTACCAAAAAGTTACTAAATTATCCAAAAAAGTTACTAAATTATCAAAAAATACTAAATTACTAAAGAAAAGTTACTAAATTGTTCAAAAACAATACCAAATTGTCCAAAAAAATTCCTAAAGTGTCAAAAAAGTTACTGAATTATCCAAAAAAGTTACTAAATTATCAAAAAAGTTACCAAATTATCGAAAAAGTTACTGAATTATTCACAAATGTTATTAAATTGTCAAAAGAAGTAACTAAATTATCAAAAAATACTAAATTACTTAAGAAAAATTACTAAATTGTCCAAAACAGTTACTAAAATGTCAAAAAAGTTACTAAATTGTCCAAAAAAGTTATTAAAGTGTCAAAAAAGTTACGAAATTATCCAAAAAGTTAATAAATTATCAAACAATACTAAATTACTAAAGAAAAGTTATTAAATTGCCGAAAAAAGTTACTAAATTATCAAAAAATACTAAATTACTAAAGAAAAGTTACTAAATTGTTCAAAAAAATACTAAATTGTCCAAAAAAATTACTAAAGTGGCAAAAAAGTTACTAAATTGTCCAAAAGTTACTAAATTATCCAAAAAAGTTACTAAATTATCAAAAAATACTAAATTACTAAAGAAAAGTTACTAAATTGTCCAAAAAAGTTACTGAATTATTCACAAATGTTATTAAATTGCCAAAAAAAGTTACTAAATTATCAAAAAATACTAAATTACTAAAGAAAAGTTACCATATTGTTAAAAAAAAATACTAAATTGCTCAAAAAAATTACTAAAGTGACAAAAAAGTTACTAAATTGTCCAAAAAAGTTACTAGATTAACAAAAAATACTAAATTACTAAATAAAAGTTACTAAATTGTCCAAAAAAGTTACTGAATTATTCACAAATGATATTAAATTACCAAAAAGTTACTAAATTATCCAAAAAAAGTTACTGCATTATCAAAAAAAATTACTAAATTATCAAAAAAGTTACCAAATTATCGAAAAAGTTACTGAATTATTCACAAATGTTATTAAATTATCAAAAGAAGTAACTAAATTATCAAAAAATACTAAATTACTTAACAAAAATTACTAAATTGTCCAAAAAAGTTACTAAAATGTCAAAAAAGTTATTAAAGTGTCAAAAAAGTTACTGAATTATCCAAAAAAGTTACTAAATTATCGAAAAAGTTGCTGAATTATTCACAAATGTATTAAATTGTCAAAAGAAGTTACTAAATTATCAAAAAATACTAAATTACTAAAGAAAAGTTACTAAATTGCTCAAAAACAATACCAAATTGTCCAAAAAAGTTACTAAAGTGTCAAAAAAGTTACTGAATTATCCAAAAAAGTTACTAAATTATCATAAAAATTACCAAATTATCGAAAAAGTTACTGAATTATTCACAAATCTTATTAAATTGTCAAAAGAAGTTACTAAATTATCAAAAAATATTAAATTACTTAAGAAAAATTACTAATTTGTCCAAAAAAGTTACTAAAATGTCAAAAAAGTTACGAAATTATCCAAAAAAGTTACTAAATTATCAAAAAAGTTACTGAATTATTCACAAATGTTACTAAATTGTTCAAAAACAATACCAAATTGTCCAAAAAAATTACTAAAGTGTCAAAAAAGTTACTGAATTATCCAAAAAAGTTACTAAATTATCGAAAAAGTTACTGAATTATTCACAAATGTTATTAAATTGTCAAAAGAAGTTACTAAATTATCAAAAAATACTAAATCACTAAAGAAAAGTTACTAAATTGTTCAAAAACAATACCAAATTGTCCAAAAAAGTTACTAAAGTGTCAAAAAAGTTACTGAATTATCCAAAAAAGTTACTAAATTATCAAAAAAGTTACCAAATTATCAAAAAAGTTACTGAATTATTCACAAATGTTATTAAATTGCCAAAAAAAGTTACTAAATTATCAAAAAATAGTAAATTACTAAAGAAAATTTATTAAATTGTCCAAAAAACTTACTAAAGTGTCAAAAAAGTTACTAAATTGTCCAAAAAAAGTTACTAAATTATCAAAGAAGTTACTAAATTATTCACAAATGTCACTAAATTGCCAAAAGAATTTACTAAATTATTAAAAAATACTAATTTACTAAAGAAAAGTTACTAAATTGTCCAAAAAAGTTACTAAAGTGTCAAAAAAGTTACTAAATTGTCCAAAAAAGTTACTAAAGTGTCAAAAAAGTTACTAAATTGTCCAAAAAAGTTACTAAAGTCTCAAAAAAGGTACTAAATTGTCCAAAAAAGTTACTAAAGTGTCAAAAAAGTTACTAAATTATCCAAACGTCACTAAATTATCAAAAAAGTTACTGAATTATTCACAAATGTTATTAAATTGCCAAAAAAAGTTACTAAATTATCAAAAAATAGTAAATTACTAAAGAAAATTTATTAAATTGTCCAAAAAACTTACTAAAGTATCAAAAAAGTTACTAAATTGTCCAAAAAAAGTTACTAAATTATCAAAGAAGTTACTAAATTATTCACAAATGTTACTAAATTGCCAAAAGAATTTACTAAATTATTAAAAAATACTAATTTACTAAAGAAAAGTTACTAAATTGTCCAAAAAAGTTACTAAAGTCTCAAAAAAGGTACTAAATTGTCCAAAAAAGTTACTAAAGTCTCAAAAAAGGTACTAAATTGTCCAAAAAAGTTACTAAATTGTTCAAAAAAGTCACTAAAGTATCAAAAAAGTTACTAAATTATCCAAAAGTCACTAAATTATCAAAAAAGTTACTGAATTATTCACAAATGTTATTAAATTGCCAAAAAAGTTACTAAATTATCAAAAAATAGTAAATTACTAAAGAAAATTTATTAAATTGTCCAAAAAACTTACTAAAATGTCAAAAAAGTTACTAAATTGTTCAAAGAAAGTTACTAAATTATCAAAGAAGTTACTAAATTATTCACAAATGTTACTAAATTGCCAAAAGAGTTTACTAAATTATTAAAAAATACTAATTTACTAACGAAAAGTTACTAAATTGTCCAAAAAAGTTACTAAAGTGTCAAAAAAGTTACTAAATTGTCCAAAAAAGTTACTAAAGTCTCAAAAAAGTCACTAAATTATCAAAAAAGTTACTGAATTATTCACAAATGTTATTAAATTGCCAAAAAAAGTTACTAAATTATCAAAAAATAGTAAATTACTAAAGAAAATTTATTAAATTGTCCAAAAAACTTACTAAAGTGTCAAAAAAGTTACTAAATTGTCCAAAAAAAAGTTACTAAATTATCAAAGAAGTTACTAAATTATTCACAAATGTTACTAAATTGCCAAAAGAATTTACTAAATTATTAAGAAATTATTGTCCAAAAAAATTACTAAATTGTCCAAAAAAGTTACTAAAGTGTCAAAAAAGTTACTAAATTATCCAAAAGTCACTAAATTATCAAAAAAGTTACTGAATTATTCACAAATGTTATTAAATTGCCAAAAAAAGTTACCAAATTATCAAAAAATACTAAATTACTAAAGAAAATTTATTAAATTGTCCAAAAAACTTACTAAAGTGTCAAAAAAGTTACTAAATTGTCCAAAAAAAGTTACTAAATTATCAAAGAAGTTACTAAATTATTCACAAATGTTACTAAATTGCCAAAAGAATTTACTAAATTATTAAAAAATACTAATTTACTAAAGAAAAATTACTAAATTTTCAAAAAAAGTTACTAAAGTGTCAAAAAAGTTACTAAATTGTCCAAAAAAGTTACTAAAGTCTCAAAAAAGGTACTAAATTGTCCAAAAAAGTTACTAAATTGTCCAAAAAAGTTACTAAATTGTCCAAAAAAGTTACTAAAGTCTCAAAAAAGTCATTAAATTATCCAAAAGTCACTAAATTATCAAAAAAGTTACTGAATTATTCAAAAAATGTTACTAAATTGCAAAAAAAAGTTACTAAATTATCAAAAAATACTAAATTACTAAAGAAAATTTATTAAATTGTCCAAAAAACTTACTAAAGTGTCAAAAAAGTTACTAAATTGTCCAAAGAAAGTTACTAAATTATCAAAAAAACACTAATTATTTTAAAAAGGCTACTAAAATGTAAAAAAATTACTAAATTATCAACAAAAGTTACTAAACCGCCAAAGAAATTACTAAATTATCATAAAAAGTTATCAAAATTGATTAAAAATTTAGATAATAGTCAATAATTTTAATAATCGAACTGTCATTATTTGATATTTCATTAATAATTAACCCTTAGCACTCCGAACGGTTTTGTACGTTATGATGAAAGGCTCCGTAGCGGAGCGGGAAGGGTTAAATAGCAACTTACACAAGCTGTTTGTGGATCTAAAATCCTCATAACTACTTGCGCTTGAAGTAAAGCGTAAGTCAGTTGCGGATTTTGTAATAACATAGTGCGAGCTTCCGTTGGATTATTCTAAAATAAATAAATAAAATAAAATCAATTTTTTCCTCTTATTATTATTATTATTATTTTAACCTGGATACACAACTTCATTTGCTTCATCAACTCAAACATTTGTTCCGGCGGTAACGAAGCAACAGCTTTGCTAATAGCTTCTGGAGCTTTTTCAGCCTGTATCGGTTCTCCATAAGGATTTTCAACCGGCGGTTGATTTAACAAATTCTGCATTTCCATCCTAGATTTTTCCGTACAAGCATTATCAACACGTAAATTCCTACCGCCTATTTCATAACCATTTAGATTACGCATAGCGCTCAAGGCGGTTTCCTGATCTCGATATTCACAAAAACCATAACCTTTCGGTTTACCAGTTTCACGATCAAACACCAACCTAAAAAAAATTTCAATTTATTTTTAGGTTATGTTAAAAAATTTTTAATGTTAATTTTTTTTTTATTATAACTTACTTAAACGATAAAACTTGCCCAACTTCCGCAAAGATATCTTTAAGCTTTTCTTCTGTGGCTTCGTAAGGAATATTTCCAACTAAAAAGCCGGTAAATCTTAATAAAATTAATAAAAGTGAGGTTATATTGTACTTACCAAAAACGGATCGCATGGATTTATCCATGATGTTCGCGTCTAAACTGTCCATTGTTTCGGGCGTTGTTTAAAACCTTCTTTCAATTAAAATAGTTGGCTTTTTATTGTATTATTATCCCCAAAATCCCGAAAAAATGTTAAGTTTCTATGACATTAAAAACAAACTGACATTTGGTGACATTAAAACCAAGCCAAACCAATTTGTATAAAAGCGACATCTAAGAAACACTACGGAAACTACATTTATAACTTTAGAAATTAAATTTATTAAATAAATTTATTTTTAATTTTAATTTTTAAAACTAAAATTATATCTCTTTAATCATAATTAATACTAATTTAATAATAAATCTTTTTTTTTAATATGTAAAATAATTATAATCTTGGAATTTTTATTTAATAGCTAACTTCATAAAACAATCATCAATTTAAAAATATTAATTGTAATATTTAATCTTAATATTTAATTTAAAAAATGTATTAAATATTAAGTAAAATTGATTATATTTTACGATTTTACTAAAATTTTAATTAAATCTTAACTAATTTTTAATAATTTTTTAAATTAATTTTAATGTAAATAATTTTTTTTTAATATAACCTAATTTTTAAAATGTCTAAAAATATTATTTGTAATATTTAATTTAAAAAATCTATTAAATATTAATTAAAATTGATTAAATTTTACCACTTTACTAAAATTTTAATTAAATCTTAACTAATTTTAATAATTTTTTTATATTAATTTTAATCTAAAAATATTTTTTTTAAATAGCCTAATTTTTAAAATATCTAAAAATATTAATTGTAATATTTAATTTAAAAAATTTATTAAATATTAATTAAAATTGATTAAATTTTACGATTTTATTATAATTTTCATTAAATTCTAATTAATTTTAACAATTTTTTTTAATTAATTTTAATGTAAATAAAATATTTTTTTAAATAGCCTAATTTTTTAAATATCTAAAAATATTAATTGTAACATTTAATTTAAAAAATCTATTAAATATTAACTAAAATTGATTAAATTTTACGATTTTACCAAAATTTTAATTAAATCTTTACTAATTTTAACGATTTTTTAAATTAATTTTAATGTAAAAAAAATATTTTTTAAACTTACAATTAGCCTAACTTTTAAAATATTTAAAAATATTAATTGTAATATTTAATTTAAAAAATCTATTAAATTGTAATTAAAATTGATTAAATTTTACGATTTTATTATAATTTTAATTAAATCTTAACTAATTTTAACAAGTTTTTAAATTAATTTTAATGTAAATAAAAATATTTTTTTAAATAGCCCAATTTTTAAAATGTCTAAAAGTATTATTTGTAATATTTAATTTAAAAAATCTATTAAATTTTAATTAAAATTGATTAAATTTTACGATTTTACTAAAATTTTAATTAAATTTTAATTAATTTTAATGATTTCTTAAATTAATTTTAATGTAAATAAAAATATTTTTTTTAACCTAATTTTAAAAAATTAAAAAATATTATTTGTTATATTTAATTCAAAAAATCTATTAAATTTTAATTAAAATTGATTAAATTCTACGATTTTATTATAATTTTAATTAAATCTTAACTAATTTTAACAAGTTTTTAAATTAATTTTAATGTAAATAAAAATATTTTTTTAAATAGCCTAATTTTTAAAATACCTAAAAATATTAATTGTAATATTTAATTTAAAAAATCTATTAAATATTAATTAAAATTGATTAAATTTTACGATTTTATTATAATTTTAATTAAATCTTAACTAATGTTAACGATTTTTTAAATTAATTTGAATGTAAAAAAATTATTTTTTAAACTTACAATTAGCCTAATTTTTAAAATATTTAAAAATATTAATTTTAATATTTAATTCAAAAAATCTATTAAATTTTAACTAAAAGTGATTAAATTTTACGATTTTATTATAATTTTCATTAAATCTTAATTAATTTTTACAATTTTTTTAATTAATTTTAATGTAAAAAAATTATTTTTTTATCTTACAATTAGCCTAATTTTTAAAATATTTAAAAATATTAATTGTAACATTTAATTTAAAAAATCTATTAAATATTAACTAAAAGTGATTAAATTTTACAATTTTATTATAATTTTCATTAAATCTTAATTAATTTTAATAATTTTTTAAATTAATTTTAATGTAAATAAAAATATTTTTTGGACGTAGCCTAATTTTTAAAACGTTTAAAAACATTTATTGTAATTAATTAAAGATTTTAAATTAAAAAATCGACTAAGTTTTAATTAAAATTAAATTTTTTGATAATTTTTATTAAATTCAAATTGATTTTTTTTATTTTATAAAAATCTTTTATAAAATCGTATTTTAGAACGTAACCCAATCTTAATTTGACAAATGTCAAAGTGACAACGTCAAAAGAACATAACCTCAATAACAATAAATTTTAAAAATGTGTCATTATATTAAACAATTAGAAGAGAGAATCGTTCCGAACGAAATAGATTTGTTATCATGGAGCGAACGTATGGATTTGGTAGCTTTTTCAAATATAAAAGGTAAGTCTTAATATAAAACATATTCATATTAACCTAACCTATAAAAAATTCCTAGGTGAGGTTTCTTTACACCGTTTAAATTGGTCGAGAGCTTGGAGTTTAGCCCCCGAAAAAGATGGGGACTTAGTAAAAGCCATGGCGTGGAATCCGGATGGGAAATTAATTGCTATAGGGTATAATTCAGGTATTTAAAAAAAAAAGTGAGGTTATGTTTTTATAATTGGGTTATTTTCTTAGGTTTAATAATATTTGTTAGTATAGAAAATAAAAATATTATTAATAGATTAGAAGTACATGGTGGTATAAATTGTATGGAATGGTTTATGGAAAAAGTGGAAAATAACGGTGTTAAAATTACTTCCGAAGATAAAGATCAGAACGTCTCAAAATATTTTGTTAGTTTTTTTTTATTAAATTAAATTAAAGTAAATAAAAAAGATGTTTTTTTTTGATAAAATTTTATTTTTATTTACAGGATAACTCATCAACATTTTTATCGGATCCACAACCGCTTTCAAACATAACTTCATTCGCCTCATCTTCCGAAACCGAACCGACCTACACTATTTTACATAAACAATCTCAACTAAACATGTTAACAATAGGAACAAACACCGGCTGTATTTATCTAAGCATTTTTGGTTGTTTTCCGCTCATAACCTACGATCTCAAAGAAAGATTTTTACATTCATGCTCGGTGATTAAAATTCACGTCTCGGATGATTTAAATTTCCTTTACGCTACCATCTTAGATCATTTAAACGTCGTTAAAATCGTTATAATCGAATTGGGGATTTTTAAAACGCACTCGAATGAAATGTTTGCTGTTTGCGTAAAGTACGAGTACATAAATTCGATTGTTAATTATTTGGAGAAGACTATAACTGCGATTAAGGAGACTTGGGAGAGTATTTTGTTGGAGATGGATGCTAAGTTGTCGAATTACGCTTCGAAAGTGCCTCTGGGGACGCTTTCGGTTGATTTCTTAGATGTTTTGGTTTTTGGAGCCGTGTCGGATTTAATGCATCAGTTTTTATTGGTGGAATTAACGAAGAAAGGTTTGGAAAAGTTTGGACAGACTATCGAAATGAGTTACGCTAGTATTCAAAAGTTGTTGCTTAAAAATGTGACTAAAGTTGGACAGAATGCTACGTATCATTTAGCGGAGTTGAGGGGGATGGCTAGGTTTAAAGATAGATATGAGGTAATTTTTTAAAAAATCGTGGAGACTTTATTTTTTAAAATTAAGAAATGAAAGTTGTATTAATTGAAAGCTAAAATATTTTATTTTGTAATAAAAAAGTCAATTTTATTCTAAATATTACCCAAAAAATTAAAAAAATTCATAAAGGTGACTAAAATTTTTAACAGTTAACCTAACTTTTTTGAAAATTTTGACCAAATTTAAAAAATCGTAGAGATTTTATTTATGGAAATTAAAGAAAATTAATTTAAATGAGAATAGATTGAAATATCTATTTTTCATTAAAAAAAGTCAGATTTATTCCAATATTTACCAAAAAAATTAAAAAAATTCCAAAAAACATTGAAAAATTTTAACCTCAAAATTTTCGGTCAACTTTAAAAAATCCCCCAGACTTTATTTATGGAAATTAAAGAAAATTAATTTAAATGAGAATAGATTAAAATATCTATTTTCCATTAAATAAGTCAGATTTATTCCAATATTTACCAAAAAATTCCCAAAAACATTGAAAAATTTTAACCTCAAAATTTCGGTCAACTTTAAAAAATCCCCCAGACTTTATTTATGGAAATTAAAGAAAAATAATTTAAATGAGAATAGATTAAAATATCTATTTTCCATTAAATAAGTCAGATTTATTCTAATATTTACCAAAAAATTTAAAAAAAATCCCAAAAACATTGAAAAATTTTAACCTCAAAATTTTCGGTCAACTTTAAAAAATCCCCCAGACTTTATTTATGGAAATTAAAGAAAATTAATTTAAATGAGAATAGATTAAAATATCTATTTTTCCATTAAATAAATCAGATTTATTCCAATATTTACCAAAAAATTTAAAAAAATTCCCAAAAACATTGAAAAATTTTAACCTCAAAATTTTCGGTCAACTTTAAAAAATCCCCCAGACTTTATTTATGGAAATTAAAGAAAATTAATTTAAATGAGAATAGATTAAAATATCTATTTTCCATTAAAAAAGTCAGATTTATTCCAATATTTACCAAAAAAATTAAAAAAATTCCCAAAAACATTGAAAAATTTTAACCTCAAAATTTTCGGTCAACTTTAAAAAATCCCCCAGACTTTATTTATGGAAATTAAAGAAAATTAATTTAAATGAGAATAGATTAAGATATCTATTTTCCATTAAATAAGTCAGATTTATTCCAATATTTACCAAAAAATTAAAAAAAAATTTTAAAAACATTGAAAAATTTTAACCTCAAAATTTTCGGTCAACTTTAAAAATTCCCCCAGACTTTATTTATGGAAATTAAAGAAAATTAATTTAAATGAGAATAGATTGAAATATCTATTTTTCATTAAAAAAGTCAGATTTGTTCTAATTATTACCCAAAAAATTAAAAAAATTCTTAAAGTTGACCAAAATTTTTTTAACCTAACTTTTAAAAATTTTTTGAATTTTAAAAAATCGACTTTATTTTTTAAAATTAAGAAATGAAATTAATATTAATACTAACTAATAACAAACTAATACCAGATTTTTTTTAGATTCTTGGATTAGACGAAGACAAAATAACCAAAGCCATTTTATCAACCGGAGCATTTTTAACAAAAAGCGGCGAAATGCAACTCGTTATAAACGCCTCAATGGGAAACCACAAAACCTTTTTCCAATGGTTATACACCGTAATCATGCACATAACAGACGAACCAATCCCAAGCGAGATTTCAAAGATGACCCAAGACGATTTAGCCCAAATAAGCGAATTTGTACTCAACTTTGATAACATAAACACCGAAGGATCGAAAACCGGCTTCGTTATGGAACGCATCGGACAGTATTTAATAGACGCTCCATTAAAAGTACCTTCCGGCATTGAAAAAAACGAATGGAACGCTTTCTTAGACGAAAACGAATGCCTTAGAAACTTAAAAAACGTTATAAACCACTCAAAAGATAACTCATTAATCCAACAATTTAAAATTTTAAGAGCATCAATCGATGATTGTTTCGATAACTTAAAAGATTCAGTTGTCAGACAATTCACCGTAAAAAAAGTCATCGATGTTATGGAATTTAACAGTTTAAAAAATGATTTTAAAATTACAAACGTTTCTAATGGTTTAAATAAAGTTTCTTTTGCTTATTTACCAAAAAACCCACCTTTTCAAGGTTTTTATTTCTTAGAGTTAACCATCGGTGAAGAAATTTTAGCTAAATCGGGGTATATTTTTATTTCAAACGATCAAAATGAAAGTACAAATGGAGATTATCAGATTTTAACACTTCAATTTTACACTCAAAATTTATTATCTTTATTACTTCAAGAAAATAATCAATTTAAAACGGGAGTTATTTGCCAAATTTCCACAACAAGTATTCGAGAAAAAATCCAACAAGTTTCTCTTAAAAAAGAGATTTGTAATCAAGATTTAATACAAATAAACGCGTCTAATGTTGAAAATTGGATGTTGAAAAGTACGGAAGGAATGGCTGTCTCAAACTTTGCTGTTTCCGGCTCAAGAAAAGTTTCTATAGTTTTAGCGGATAATAAACGTAAAGTGAGGATTTATGAAATGGAGGCGGATGAAGATGAAGAGGAAGAAGCTGAAATGACTGCTAGTACTGTTAGGGAGAGTGATATTAGTATGCAAGAAGAAGAAAATAGTGATTAATTTAAAAAAAAGAAGGTTTAATTTATTTATAATAATCTGTTTAAAGATTTTTTTTAGTTTTCTAATAATAATCAATGTTTATTTATTTATTTTTTTATTTATTTTAAAATTATTTTGTGTACTTTTTGAAGAAATCATAATTTTTAAAGAAAATAACATCAATCGGAAACTTAAAACATCAATCGGAAACCTAAAAACATTAATCGTGAAGTTCAAGACATCAACGGTACACTTAATTTTAAAAAAATTATCTTGGTGGTAACTATTTAAATCATTTTCTATTTAAAATAGACTTATTTTAAAATTATTTTGTGTATTTTTTAAAGAAATCATAATTTTTTAAAAAAATAACATCAATCGGAAACTTAAAACATCAATCGGAAACCTAAAAACATTAATCGGGAAGTTCAAGACATCAACGGTACACTTAATTTTTAAGAAAATTTTCTTGGTGGTAACTATTTAAATAATTTTCTATTCAAAATAGACTTATTTTAAAATTATTTTGTATATTTTTTAAAGAAATCATAATTTTTAAAGGAAATAACATCAATCGGAAACATAAAACATCAATCGGAAACCTAAAAACATCAATCGGGAAGTTCAAGACATCAACGGTACACTTAATTTTTAAGAAAATTATCTTGGTATTAACTATTTAAATCATTTTTTATTTAAAATAGACTTATTTTAAAATTATTTTGTATATATTTTCAAGAAATCGTAATTTTTAAAGAAAATAACATCAATCGGAAGCCTAAAACATCAATCGGGAAGTTTAAGACATCAATGGTACACTTAATTTTTAAAATAATTATCTTGATATTAACTATATAAATCATTTTATATATAAAATAGATTTATTTTAAAATTATTTTGTATATATTTTCAAGAAATCGTAATTTTTAAAGAAAATAACATCAATCGGAAACTAAAAACATCAATCGGGAAGTTCAAGACATCAACCATACACTTAATTTTTAAGATAATTATCTTCGTAGTAACTATTTAAATCATTTTTTACTCAAAATAGACTTATTTTAAAATTACTTTGTGTATTTTTTGAAAAAATCATAATTTTTAAAGAAAATAACATCAATCGGAAACCTAAAACATCAATCGGGAAGTTCAAGGCATCACCGGTACACTTAATTTTTAAGAAAATTATCTTAGTAGTAACTATTTAGATCATTTTCTGTTTAAAATAGAATCTATTTAAATATTTTAAAATTATTTTGTGTATTTTTTAAAGAAATCATAATTTTTAAAGAAAATAATATCAATCGGAAACCTAAAACATCAATCGGGGAGTTCAAGACATCAACGGTACACTTAATTTTTAAAAAAATTATCTTGGTAATAACTATTTAAATCGTTTTTTATTTAAAATAGACTTATTTTAAAATTATTTTGTATATTTTTTAAAGAAATCATAATTTTTAAAGAAAATAACATCAATCGGAAACCTAAAACATCAATCGGGAAGTTCAAGACTACAACGATACACTTATTTTTTAAGAAAATTATCTTGGTATTAACTATTTAAATTATTTTTTACTCAAAATAGATTTATTTTAAAATTATTTTGTATACTTTTTGAAGAAATCATAATTTTTAAAGAAAATAACATCAATCGGAAACCTAAAACATCAATCGGGAAGTTCAAGACATCAACGGTACACTTAATTTTTAAAATTATCTTGGTAGTAATTATTTAAATCATTTTCTATTTAAAATAGACTTATTTTAAAATTATTTTGTGTATTTTTTAAAGAATTCATAATTTTTAAAGAAAATAACATCAATCGGAAACCTAAAACATCAATCGGGAAGTTCAAGACATCAACGGTACACTTAATTTTTAAGAAAATTATCTTGGTATTAACTATTTAAATCATTTTCTATTTAAAATGGACTTATTTTAAAATTATTTTGTGTATTTTTTAAAGAAATCACAATTTTTAAAGAAAATGACATCAATCGGAAACTTAAAAGATCAATCGGGAAGTTCAAGACATCAACGGTACACTTAATTTTTTAAAAATTTTTCTTGGTAGTAACTATTTAAATCATTTTTTACTCAAAACAGACTTATTTTAAAATTATTTCGTGTATATTTAAAAAAAATCTTAATTTAAAAAAAAAATAACATCAATCGGAAACTTAAAACATCAATCGGGAAGTTCAAGACATCAACGGTACACTTAATTTTTAAGAAAATTATCTTAGTATTAGCTATTTAAATTATTTTCTATTTAAAATAGACTTATTTTAAAATTATTTTGTGTATTTTTTTAGGAAATCGTAATTTTTAAAGAAAATAACATCAATCGGAAACTTAAAACATCAATCGGGAAGTTCAAGACATCAACGGTACAATTAATTTTTTAAAAAAATTTCTTGGTGGTAACTATTTAAATAATTTTCTATTTAAAATAGACTTATTTTAAAATTATTTTGTGTATTTTTTAAAGAAATCATAATTTTTAAAGAAAATAACATTAATCGGAAAGCAAAAACATCAATCGGGAAGTTCAAGACATCAACGGTACACTTAATTTTTAAAAAAATTATCTTGGTGGCAACTATTTAAATAATTTTCTATTTAAAATAGACTTATTTTAAAATTATTTTGTGAACTTTTTAAAAAAATCATAATTTTTAAAGAAAATAAGATCAATCGGAAAGCAAAAACATCAATCGGGAAGTTCAAGATATCTACGGTACTCTTAATTTTTTAAAAAATTATCTTGAAATTAACTATTTAAATCATATTCTATTTAAAATAGACTTATTTTAAGATTATTTTGTATACTTTTTAAAGAAATTATAATTTTTAAAGAAAATAACATCAATCGGAAACCTAGAACATCAATCGGGAAGTTTAAGACATCAACGGTACACTTAATTTTTAAAATAATTATCTTGATATTAACTATTTAAATCATTTTCTATTTAAAATAGACTTATTTTAAAATTATTTTGTGTATTTTTTGAAAAAATCATAATTTCTAAAGAAAATAACATCAATCGGAAACTTAAAATATCAATCGGGAAGTTCAAGACATCAACGGTACACTTAATTTTTAAGAAAATTATCTTGGTAGTAACTATTTAAATCATTTTTTATTTAAAATAGACTTATTTTAAAATTATTTTGTATATTTTTTAAAGAAATCATAATTTTTAAAGAAAATAACATCAATCGGAAACTTAAAACATCAATCGGGAAGTTCAAGACATCAACGGTACACTTAATTTTAAAAAAATTTTTCTTGGTGGTAACTATTTAAATAATTTTCTATTTAAAATAGATTTATTTTAAAATTATTTTGTATATTTTTTAAAGAAATCATCATTTTTAAAGGAAATAACATCAATCGGAAACTTAAAACATCAATCGGGAAGTTTAAGACATCAACGGTACACTTAATTTTTAAGAAAATTATCTTGGTAGTAACTATTTAAATCATTTTCTATTTAAAATAGACTTATTTTAAAATTATTTTGTGTATTTTTTAAAGAAATCATAATTTTTAAATAAAATAACATCAATCGGAAACTTAAAACATCAATCGGAAACCTAAAAACATCAATCGGGAAGTTCAAGACATCTACGGTACACTTAATTTTTAAGAAAATTATCTTGGTATTAACTATTTAAATCATTTTCTGTTTAAAATAGTCTTGTTTTAAAATTATTTTGTATATTTTTTGAAGAAATCATAATTTTTAAATTAAATAACATCAATCGGAAAGCAAAAACATCAATCGGGAAGTTCAAGATATCTACGGTACACTTAATTTTTAAGAAAATTATCTTGGTAGTAACTATTTAAATCATTTTTTACTCAAAATAGACTTATTTTAAAATTATTTTGTGTATTTTTTCAGGAAATCATCATTTTTAAAGAAAATAACTTCAATCGGAAACTTAAAACATCAATCGGGAAGTTCAAGACAGCAACGGTACACTTAATTTTTAAGAAAATTATCTTGGTGGTAACTATTTAAATCATTTTTTATTTAAAATAGACTTATTTTAAAATTATTTTGTGTATTTTTTGAAAAAATCATAATTTTTAAAGAAAATTACATCAATTGGAAACCTAAAACATCAATCGGGAAGTTTAAGATATCAACGGTACTCTTAATTTTTAAAAAAATTATCTTGAAATTAACTATTTAAATCATTTTCTATTTAAAATAGACTTATTTTAAAATTATTTTGTGTACTTTTTGAAGAAATCATAATTTTTAAAGAAAATAACATCAATCGGAAACCTAAAAGATCAATTTTAGTAAGAATTCTTTAGTAAGAATCCAATAATGCACGTTCTTCTGTACGGTTGATAATCAACTTTACACAGTTTTCTTTTGCTTCTATTATATTAACTTTGTGATCTGATTTTTGTCTCATTTCTTGTTTTTCTGAGCTTCCATTCTTCCTTGGACACCTTGATGCTATATGTCCAAAGTTGTCGCAATTGTAACGCTTAGTACCTCTGTTTTTATTTCGACAATGAATTGATTTATGGCCCTTCAAACCACAATTGAAACAAGATATTCCATCTTTGTTCGCTTTATTATCTTGACTGTCTTTTTTCTTACTCTTCTTATCATAACTTTTGATTTTATTGAAATCTGAAAAACGTTTGCTCTGAATGGTTTCATAAATTTTGAGTTTTTCCTTGAATTCAGTGAAGGTGCGCGCTCCGTACAACACCATCTTTATTTTTCTTTCTCATCATCAGCAATTTATGGATTTGTACACCGCTAACTTTTACTTCAAATTCTTCAATTAACTTCTTTTTGAATATCGCCCACGATGTAATGCCTTCCTCTGATTGGATAAAATGCTTGGCAAAACCTTTCAAACATTTTTTTGCATAAATCAATTTTTGTAAGCTAATTAAAATTAAAATGATTTAAGTTTCATTTAGAAAAAAAATCAAATTAAAATCTTTAAAAATGAATTTTTGATGAATTTTTAAAGTTTTCTCTTAAGTTAAAAAGTATTAAAAATTGTCACCAACTTTGAAAATTTTTTAAAATTTTTTGGAAAAACTTACGAAAAATTTGATTAGTTAAATAAAAACTAGACATTTTAATTTACATTTTCCCAAAATTATTTTTAAAAATTTTCATAAATAAATATTAGATGATTTTTTAAACTTGGTTAAAAATTCGCTAATTTTGGTTAAAAAACGTGAATGTCTTTGAAATTTTTTTTAAATTTTTTAATAAAAATTAGGAAAAATTTGATTAGTTAAATAGAAACTAGACATTTTAATTTACATTTTTCCAAAATTATTTTAAAAAATTTTCATAAATAAATTTCAGGGGATTTTTTAAACTTGGTTAAAAATTCGCTAATTTCGGTTGAAAAACATGAATGCTTTTGAAATTTTTTTAAAATTTTTTAATAAAAGTTAGGAAAAATTTGATTAGTTAAATAGAAACTAGACATTTTAATTTACATTTCCCTAAAATTATTTTTAAAAATTTTCATAAATAAATTTTAGAAGATTTTTTAAACTTGATTAAAAATTTGTTAAGTTAAAAAACATGAATGTCTTTGAAAATTTTTTTAATTTTTTTGGTAAAAATTAGAAGAAAACGGTCTCCTTTAATTAAAATTAGAATGTTTTAAGTTTCATTTAGAAAAAAAATCAAATCAATATCTTTAAAAATGAATTTTTGACGAATTTTTTAAGTTCGTTTTCTTAAATTAAGAAGTGTCAAAAATGTTTACCAATTTTAAAAATTTTTTTTAATTTTTTTGACAATCCTTGGTATAACGATCTTTTTTAATTAAAATTAGAATATTTTAAGTTTCATTTAGAAAAAAAATCAAATCAAAATCTTTAAAAATAAATTTTTGATGAATTTTTAAAATTGATCGATTTTTTAAGTTAGGTTAAAAAGTGTTAAAAATTTTTATCAACTTTGAAAATTTTTTAAATTTTTTTGACAAAACTTGGAATAAAACGCTCTATTTTAATTAAAATTAGAATGCTTTTAGTTTCATATAGAAAAAAAATCAAATCAAAATATTTAAAATTCAATTTTTTATGATTTTTTTTAATGATTAATTTTATAACCTAAAAAATTTTTGTACCAAGTTTAAAAATTTTTTTAATTTTTTTGACAACACTTAGAATAAAATAGTTTTTTTTATATAAAACTAGAATGTTTTAAGTTTCATCTAGAAAAAAAATCAAATCAAAATTTTTAAAAATGAATTTTTGATGAATTTTTAAATTTGATCGGTTTTTTTAAGTTAGGTTAAAAAGTGTTAAAATTTTTTACCAAGTTTAAAAATTTTTTTAAGAACACTTGGAATAAAACGGGTTTTTTTTAACTAAAATTAGAATGATTTAAGTTTCATTAAAAAAAATCAAATCAAAATCTTTAAAAATGAATTTTTGATGAATTTTTTAAGAAGTGGTTAATTTTCTAACCTAAAAATTTTTTTACCAAGTTTAAAGTTTCTTTTTAATTGTTTGACTACATTTAAAATAAAACGGTCTTTTTTAATTAAAACTAGAACGCTCTTGGTTTCATTTAGAAAAAAAATTAGATCAAAATCTTTAAGATTCAATTTTTTACGAATTTTTAAAAAAATATTGATTCTTTTAACCTAAAAAATTTTTTACCAACTTTGGAAATTTTTCTAATTTTTTGGTAAAATTTAGAATAAAACGGTTTGTTTTAAATTAAAAATACAATCTTTTATTTTTCATTTAAATCAAAAATCAACTGACTATAAATAAAGTCTGGGCGATTCTTTAAAGTTGATCAAATTGTTTTTAAGTTAGTTAATTGTAAAGAATTTTTCACCAACTTTGAAAATTTTTCTAATTTTTTTGATAAGATTTAGAATAAAACGATCCTTTTTAAATTAAAACTGGAATGTTTTTAGTTTCATTTAGAAAAAGAATTAGATCAAAATTTTTAAAATTCAATTTTTTAGGAATTTTTAAAAAAATATTGGTTTTCTAACCTAAAAAATTTTTCACCACCTTTGAAAAATTTTTTAATTTTTTTGTTAAAATTTAGGATAAAACGGCCTTTTTTTAATTAAAAATACAATCTTTTATCTTTCATTAAAATCAAAAATCAAGTCTCTATCTCCATAAATAAAGTCTGGGCGATTTTTTGAAGTTGAACAAATTTTTTTTAGGTTAGTTAACTGTCAAAGATTTTTCACCAACTTTGAAATTTTTTTTAATTTTTTTGGTAAAATTTAGAATAAAACGATTCTTTTTAATTAAAACTAGAATGTTTTTGGTTTCATTTAGAAAAAAAATTAGATCAAAATCTTTAAAAATAAATTTCTCATGAATTTTTAAAGAAATGAGTAATTTTCTAACCTAAAAATTTTTTTACCAAGTTTAAAAATTTTTTAAAATTTTTTGACAACACTTGGAATAAAACGGCCTTCTTTAATTAAAATTAGAATATTCTAACTTTCATTTAGAAAAAAAATCAAATCAAAATCTTTAAAAATGAGTTTTTGATAAATTTTTAAATTTGATCGATTTTTTTAAGTTAGGTTAAAAAGTGTCAAAAATATTTACCAACTTTGAAAATTTTTTAAATTTTTTTGACAACACTTGGAATAAAACGGTCTTTTTTAATTAAAATTAGAATGCTTTTAGTTTCATATAGAAAAAAATCAAATCAAAATCTTTAAAATTCAATTTTTCATGAATTTTTTAAAAAATGATTAATTTTCTAACCTAAAAAATTTTTTACCAAGTTTAAAAAAATTTTTAAATTTTTTGACAATACTTAGAATAAAACGGTCTTTTTTAATTAAAATTAGAACGTTTTAAGTTTCATTTAGAAAAAGAAAACAGCTCAAAACATTTAAAATTCAATTTTTCATGAATTTTTAAAAAAATAGTTAATTTTCTAACCTAAGAAAATTTTTCCCAACTTTGAAATTTTTTTTAATTTTTTTGATAACATTTGGAATAAAACGGTCTTTTTTATATAAAACTAGAATGATTTAAGTTTCATTTAGAAAAAGATCAAACCAAAATCTTTAAAAATGAATTTTTGATGAATTTTTAAATTTAATCTATTTTTTAAAGTTAGATTAAAAAGTGTCAAACATTTTTACCAACTTTGAAAATTTTTTTAATTTTTTTTGTCAACGCTTTGAATAAAACGATCTTTTTTAATGAAAACTAGAATAATTTAAACTTCATTTAGAAAAAAAATCAAATCAAAATCTTTAAAAATAAATTTTAATGAATTTTTAAAAAAATGAGTAATTTTTTAACCTAAAAATTTTTTTACCAAATTTAAAATTTTTTTAAAATTTTTTGACAACACTTAGAATAAAACGGTCTTTTTTAATTAAAACTAGAATGTTTTAAGTTTCATTTAGAAAAAAAATCAAATCAAAATCTTTAAAAATGAATTTTTGATGAATTTTTAAAATTGATCGATTTTTTTAAGTTAGATTAAAAAGTGTTAAAATTTTTTGCCAAGTTTAAAACTTTTTTTAATTTTTTTGACAAAACTTAGAACAAAACAGTCTTTTTTAATTAAAACTAGAATGTTTTAAGTTTCATTTAGAAAAAAAATCAGATCAAAATCTTTAAAAATGAATTTTTGATGAATTTTTAAAAAATGATTAATTTTCTAACCTAAAAATTTTTTTATCAAGTTTAAAATTTTTTTTAATTTTTTTGACAACACCTCGAAGTTCGAAAATTTTAAGAAATTTGAGATAAAATTTCACAATTTTTAGATAAATTAAGCTATTTTTCAATGAAATTCAACAAATTTAAGCGAAATTTCGCGAAATTTTAGATGAAATTGGACGAACTTTGAAAATTTTGGTTTACATTTCACAATTTCTAAAATTAAGTTTTATTTTAATGAAATTCGAGAAAATTTTGATGAAATTTCGTGAAATTTTAAATAAAATTCGACGACTTTAGAAAATTTCAAAAGAAATTCAACGGTTTTAGATGAAATTTCACAATTTTAAGACAAATAAAGTTATTTTTCAATGAAATTCGACAATTTTAGACGGAATTTCGTGAAATTTCAAACGAAATTGGACGAATTTTGAAAATGTTGGTCGAAATTTCACAATTTCAAGCTAAATTAAGTTATTTTTTAATGAAATTCGAAAAAATTTTGATGAAATTAAACGAAATTCCACAATTTTGTACTAAATTTCTTGAAATTTTGGAAAAAATCCATGATTTTAAAAAATTTTAAGTGAAATATTACAATTTTAGACCAAATTAAGTCATTTTTTAACAGTTTTAATCTAAATCAAGTTACATTAACTTTAATTCTTAAATAATTTTCCATTTTTTTATCTTTTTTTAGGCTATAAAAAATTTTAGTCAACTTTGTGAATTTTTTTCATTTTTTTTGACAACACTTGAAATAAAACGGTCTTTTTTTTACTTAAAATTCGATCTTTTATGATTTTCTTAAAAAAATAATTAATTTTCTAACCTAAAATTTTTTTACCAAGTTTAAAATTTTTTTTAATTTTTTGACAACATTTGGAATAAAACGATTTTTTTAATTAAAATTAGAATACTTTAAGTTTCATTCAGAAAAAAATCAGTTTAAAATATTTAAAATTCAATTTCTTATGAAGTTTTTAAAAAATGATTAATTTTCTAACCTAAAAATTTTTTTACCAAGTTTAAAAATTGTTTTAATTTTTTTGATAAGATTTGGAATAAGATGGTCTTTTTAGATTAAAACTAGAATGTTTTAAGGTTCATTTAGAAAAAAAGTCAAACCAAAATCTTTAAAAATGAATTTTTCATGAATTTTTAAAATTGATCGATTTTTTTAAGTTAGGTAAAAAGTGTCAAAAATATTTACCAATTTTGAAAATTTTTTTAATTTTTTTGGCAACACTTAGAATAAAACGATCTTATTTAATTAAAACTATAATGTTTTGAGTTTCATTTAGAAAACAAATCAGCTCAAAATATTTAAAATTCAATTTTTTTTGAATTTTTTAAAAAATGATTAATTTTCTAACCTAAAAATTTTTTTACCAAGTTTAAATTTTTCTTTAATTTTTTTTGACTACATTTAGAATAAAACGGTCTTTTTAAATTAAAACTAGAATATTTTAGGTATCATTCAGAAAAAAAATCAAATCAAAATCTTTAAAAATGAATTTTTAAAATTAATCAATTTTTTAAGTTAGATTAAAAAGTGTTAAAAATATTTACCAACTTTGAAGTTTTTTTAATTTTTTGACAACACTTAAAATAAAACGGTCTTTTTTAGTTAAAACTAGAATATTTTAAATTTCATTTAGAAAAAAAATCAAATCAAAATACTTAAAATTCGATTTTTTATGATTTTTTTAAAAAATGATTAATTTTTTAACCTAAAAATTTTTTTATCAAGTTTAAAAATTTTTTAAATTTTTTTGACAACACTTGGAATAAAACGGTCTTTTTTAATTAAAACTAGAATGTTTTAAGTTTCATCTGGAAAAAAAATCAAATCAAAATCTTTAAAAATGAATTTTTGATGAATTTTTAAATTTGATGGATTTTTTTAAGTTAGATTAAAAAGTGTTAAAATTTTTTACCAAGTTTGATTTTTTTTTTAATTTTTTTGACAAAACTTAGAACAAAACTGTCTTTTTTATATAAAACTAGAATGTTTTAAGTTTCATTTTGAAAAAAAATCAGTTCAAAAGATTTAAAATTCAATTTTTTATGAATTTTTAAAGAAGTTGTTAATTTTCTAACCTAAAAATTCTTTTACCAAGTTAAAAATTTTTTCTAATTTTTTTGATAAGATTTGGAATAAAACGGTCTTTTTTAATTAAAACTAGAATAATTTAAGTTTCATTTAGAAAAAAAATCAAATCAAAATCTTTAAAATTCAATTTTTTATGAATTTTTTAAAAAATCAATTTTCTAAAAACCAATTTTATAATTTTTTCAACATACAAAAGAAAACATAATATAAAAATATAAAAAAAATAAGCATAATATTCCAAATAATTTATATTAACATGGCTTTTTACTTCCATCTCGTCCACCTCCACCTTTTTTAGCATGAGCTATAGCTTTCAAAGCAGCCTCTTCAAAACTTTCAGCACTATCAATCGGTACCTTAGCACCTTTAACAATCTCCCTCGCTTTTTCAGCATTAGTACCTTCTAATCTCACCACCAAAGGAACTTTAATAATTTCCGTAGCTTTAATAATACCCTTAGCTATCAACGCACAATCTACAATTCCCCCAAAAATATTAACCAAAATCACTTTAACCTGTTTTGATTTCGTCAAAATTTTAAAAGCGTTAAAAATTGCTGCTTCAGTTACACCACCGGAAACATCTAAGAAATTTGCAGGTTCTCCTCCGTTATTTTTAATAATATCCATTGTAGCCATCGCCAAACCGGCTCCATTTACCATACAACCGATATTTCCGGTTAATTGTATATAATTCATACCAAATTTGGTAGCTTCTGCTTCTGTCTCAGGCATATCAGGATCTGGTTTGAATAAATCTTTATGCCGAAATTGAGAATTATTATCTATATTGAATTTAGCATCTAAAATTTGAATTTTATTATCGTTGGTTTCTGCCAATGGGTTAATTTCTAATTGCATCATATCGTATTTTTTAAAAATTTTCCATAAACGTTGCATGGTTTCAATAAGTTGGGGATAATTCATCTTTTTAAAGCGAAAAAAATCAGCATATTCGCAAGCTTGTTCGCAAGTAAATCCTTCGAAGATATCCACTGGGATTTTTCTCATTAAAGAAGGATCTTTTTTTGTAACAGTTTCAATATCCATCCCTCCAGCTGGACAAATCATCATAATTGGGTCTTTAAATTGAGGATTTAGTAGAAAACTAAAGTAAGCTTCTTTTGCTATATTAGCAGCTTGTTCGACCATCACAGTTCTTACTTTAACACCTTCTTCGGTCGTTTGTTTAGTTATTAAGTTATGTCCTAACATTTGCTTGATGAAATTTCTTGCTTCATCTTTATTAGCAGTTACTTGAACCCCTCCTTTTAAACCTTCTTTAAAATGACCCAATCCACGACCTCCAGCAGCTACTTGAGCTTTTACCACGTAACGATCCGCCTTAAAATCTTCAAATTCTTCGTAACCTTTATCTTTGTCAACGGTAACGAAATCGTTCAATTGAAGACCTTCACAACGAAGAATTTGCTTGCTTTGAAATTCCATCAAACTGAGATTTCGAATGGATTTTTGTACGATTTGGATTGAGAGGGGTTTTAATAAAGGGAAGAACATTTTTACTAATCCTGACCTTTGAAATTATTTATCTAGATTTGATTAATAATAAACAAATTGACTACTAACAAATAAATTGACATTGATTTTAAAAAAATGTCAATTAAAAAAAAAAATTCATTAAAAATTCATTTTTAAAGATTTTGATTTGATTTTTTTCTAAATGAAACTTAAAATATTCTAGTTTTAATTAAAAAAGACCGTTTTGTTCCAAGTGTTGTCCAAAAAATTTAAAAAAATTTTAAACTTGGTAAAAAATTTTTAGGTTAGAAAATTAATCATTTTTTAAAAAATTCATGAAAAATTGAATTTTAAATATTTTGAGCTGATTTTTTTTCTAAATGAAGCTTAAAACATTCTAGTTTTAAATAAAAAAGACCGTTTTGTTCCAAGTGTTGTCAAAAAAATTAAAAAAAATTTCAAAGTTGGTAAATATTTTTAACACTTTTTAACCTAACTTAAAAAAATCGATCAACTTTAAAAATTCATCAAAAATTAATTTTTAAAGATTTAGATCTGATTTTTTTTCTAAATGAAACTTAAAACATTCTAGTTTTATATAAAAACGACCGTTTTATTCCAAGTGTTGTCAAAAAAATTAAAAAAATTTTCACAGTTGGAAAAAGATTTTTTAGGTTAGAAAATTAACTATTTTTTTAAAAATTCATGAAAACTTGAATTTTAAATATTTTGAGCTGATTTTTTTTCTAAATGAAACTTAAAACATTCTGGTTTTATATAAAAAAGATCGTTGTATTCTAAATATTGTCAAAAAATTTTTAAAGTTGGTAAAAAATTTTTTATATTTTTAACCTAATTTTAAAAAAACGATTAACTTTAAAAATTCATCAAAAATTCATTTTTTAAGATTTTGATTTGATTTTTTTTTTAATGAAACTTAAAACATTCTAGTTTCAACTAAAAGAGACCGTTTAATTCCAAGTTTTGTCAAAAAAATTTAAAAAAAAATTCAAAGTTGGAAAAAAATTTTTTAGGTTAGAAAATTAACTATTTTTAAAAAATTCATAAAAAATTGAATTTTAAATATTTTGAGCTGATTTTTTTTCTAAATGAAACTTAAAACATTCTAGTTTTATATAAAAAAGACTATTTTATTCCAAGTGTTGTCAAAAAATTAAAAAAACTTTCATAGTTGATACAAAATTTTTCACACTTCAACTTAAGAAAATTAACTTTAAAAATTCATCATAAATTCATTTTTAAAGACTTTGATTTGATTTTTTTTTCTAAATGAAACTTAAAACATTCTAGTTTTAATTAAAAAGACCGTATTCTTCTAATTTACCAAAAAATTTAAAAATATTTTCAAAAACATTGTTGTTTTTTAACCTAAATTAGCAAATTTTTAATCAAGTTTAAAAAATCGTTTAAAATTTGTTTATGAAAATTTTAAAAAATAATTTTAGGAAAATGTAAATTAAAATATCTACTTTCTATTTAACTAATCAAATATTTCCTAATTTTTACCAAAAAATTAAAAAAAAATTTCAAAAACATTCATGTTTTTTAACCTAAATTAGCAAATTTTTAATCAAGTTTAAAAAATCGTCTAAAATTTATTTATGAGAATTTTTAAAAATAATTTTAGGAAAATGTAAATTAAAGTGTCTAGTTTTTATTTAACTAATCAATTTTTTCCCAATTTTTATTAAAAAATTTTAAAAAAAATTCAAATGCATTCATGTTTTTTAACCTAAATTAGCAAATTTTTAACCAAGTTTAAAAAATCGTCTAAAATTTATTTATGAAATTTTTAAAAAATAATTTTGGGGAAATGTAAATTAAAATGTCTAGTTGCTATTTAACTAATCACAATTTTCCTAATTTTTTATTAAAAAATTAAAAAAAAATTTCAAAGACATTCATATTTTTTAATCTAACCTAATAAATGTTTAACCAAGTTTAAAAAAATCGTCTAAATTTTATTTATGAAAATTTCTTCCATCCTGTCAATCAGTATATTCCTCTACTTATGATAGAAAGCAAACCCTTATGTCTACTTATAAAGAAGTAAAACCAACTTATCTAGTTGGATATGGTTCATTAGAAAGTGATTCAAAACCTGATTATGATTTGAATCAAATTGTTGTAGCGTAAGCGGTTAAAGTGAACTAGTACTAAAAACAGAGCGAAATACGTGTCGATCGCCATCATCAACTAAAAAACCAACGTATGATTCGTACATGAATCAAGACTCAAATTCATCATCAAAGTCAAGTGATGAAAATATTAATACGAGGATATCACAAAGTCAGATGCACGATTCGGTTTTACCACAGCATCCTGTGTTGAGGAAGCAAATCTTATTGTTACGGGACAAATTGGCTAGAATGCTAGATTTGAACTCTCGCCCTCCCGAAGATTAGCCGAATCATTCTTTTGCTAGAAGATACATCTTACCTTGTGAGGTGGCCATAGACGGACAAGTTTGCCGGAAAAGAGGCCATTCAGTTAAATCGAAAAAAAACTCACTTTTAGTGGACAAACCGGAATGCTAAGCCATGGGCAAAACCTTCCAACAAACCTCGGGATAAATTTATGTTGGATCATGGAGTTAGGAAAAGGTTGTTACCTTATGGCTTTGATGATGGCAGGAATCAGTTGTTTCATCGATCATCCTATCATCATTCTCTTATGTCTTATGTCAGAAGAAAAGAGCTGGTATATCTCTTTGATTCTAATCCTGCCTTAAGTGTATATACTTAGGGCATGTTTAGATATACATAAACATGACAACCACTACAACGCTTTAATATGAAATTCTTCTATGGAATTAAGGGGATGGGTTTAACTTATGGAGAAGTAAATAAAGCAGACCTTAGAATTAATAATTTATTAATTAAATAAAAATTATTTTAAATTCACTAAAACGTACTGTATTTTTTTAGTACGTAATTTCAAACGTTATCCTTGCGTTTGGAAATGTGTTCATAAACACTACAGAGGTAGCAAAAATTGAAAGATGTATGAAACCTGAATAAAAATTATTTACGATCAAAGTAATGTTTTATAAACAAAAATAAATAATTTGTCAGTAATAAAAGTCAATGTAAAATACTTTTCGGACATTAAATTCGTTCAAAATTCTAGTTAAAAATTCATCAAAATTAACAAACCAATTTAAAACAAAAAAAAAAGGTGTAAAAAATGGGTCTTTTTTCAAGATATTCCGATCCCGTAAGTTACTATTTTAATCTATTTAAAAAAAAAATCAGAAGTAGATCCATTTTTTTCTTACGTTTTAGAACAATCCCTTTTGGAAAGGAAAATTAAGTCTGTCTTTTTACAAGAAACATCCCGAGGTAAATAATTATTTTTTTTTTAATTATTAATATTCTGTTTTATACAAATATTTCTTTTTATAAAAGTGTTTTATAAAAGCATTTTATAAAAGTATTTTATAAAAATATTTTATGAAAACCAGCAAATTAACTTACCAAATATCAATTACCTCTTGAAAATATTAAAAATATACTTGACAAAAAAATATTGAAAAAATAACTTTACATATTTAAAAATGTATTCACGAGTGTAACTTTTCTCCTTTTTTTGTAGTCAAAATCGTATTTTAACCGGATTTTTGGTAATTTTTTTCGTTTTTGAATCAATTCTTAATCAAAATTCTATCTATATCACTTAAAAGGTGAATAAACCAGACTTAAAAACATTTATATTGTCTGTTCAAAACCTTCGGAGAAGATACAGTGAGTGTAAAAAGTATTCGTACGACTGATTATTTTTATTAAATAGAGTTGAAATTACTTAATTTGTTAAATGATTTTTTGAAAAGTATGGAAGATTCCATTGGAAATGATTGGAAGAAAGCATTGATAATTGATATGTGTATCGCGCTAATATACTTCACATATTTGGAGATCAAGTATGTACTATAACCTCAAAAGGAGCTGAACCATGTAAAGAAAGTTGAAAGAGTACTCGGCAATCACAGAGTGGGCTTACTTTTTCATCTTTCTTTTCATGGTGCAGCTCAATTTCGTGTTATTATACATGTACGTCTATAGCGAATCAGTCGCAACTATTACTTATTGATTTTGCATAATGAATCGAGTATTTGCATAATAAGACTAAGGAAACCACAGTGGAAGAACAAAAAATGGTCATTACTTTGCATAATCACTACAAATCTCTTTCAGAGATATAAAAAATAATGAACAGACTTCGTTCCACAATACAGTCCATAATTGATAGATATTCGTCAGAGAAGACATTGAAAAATAAACCTCGAAAAGGACGGGTGAGAAAATTAAATAATCATGCTGAAAATGCAATTCTGCGAAAAATTAAAAATAACCCTAAAATTAGCGCACCAAAGATTACTTTAGATATTAAAACGACTTTGGGATTAGTAATATCATCAAGTACCGTGAGAAATATTTTACGGAATAACGGATATCATAGAAGAACAGCCCGTCGAAAGTACTGGGTTAATTAGATTGTCACTAGATATACCAGACCAGTCAAAAGAACTGTTTTTATATTTCAATTTAAAATTCCTACTACCTGTAATATATATATTTTTCGTAATGATATTATGACTTCTAGTTATTTTTAAGAAGCTAGTATATTTTTGGTGGAATTTTTAAGAATTTCGTAAATTTTTAGTGGAATTATTACAAATTTTGAAAATATTGTTAAAATTTTAAAAAATCTCTAATAAACTTTGGTGGAATTGTGAGAATATCGATCAGTCTTGGTGGAATTTATCACAACTTTGATATCTTTGGTGGAATCTTTAGATATTTATTAAGCTTTTAATGGAATTGTTTTCGATTTTAGTAATTTTTGGTGAAATTTTTAAGAATTTAGTAAATTGTTGGTGGAATTTTTAAGAATTTCGTAAATTTTTTGTGTAATTTTGAAGAATTTCGTATATTTTTGGAATTTTTAGGTTTCCATAACTAAAGAATTCTTGTATCATAATTGCGGGGCAAAATATATGATTTCCTGAAGATATTTATACTTTTGACAAAAATAGGGTCTTAAGTTGTTTTCACACCGCGCATTTTCCCGAAATCCTAAATAAACACACTAACCATTTTACCATATTTACGTCTAAATCCTTTATACCACGCAAACAGCAAATTTATTGCTCGTCATAGATTACACATCCTCCATAAGATATCCCTAAACTATTCTTAGTAAAAGCACTTAACAAACTCATGCGCATTCGTCATTCTAAATCACCATCATGTTTGCGTTATTATAAAAGGAAGGAAATGATTAGAAGTAACGCAATTGGTATTGATAATAAGGCGTTATTGTCGCAGCCAAAATTGTGTTTATGTGTTTCTGTAGTGAAATAATTATCATACTGTAATAAATTCGGTTTGCAAATGATAGTGAATTCCTGCAATTTCATCGCTAAATTTTGTTGTGACACTGGGAAAAAACATTTATGTAGATGTTGAAGTATTTAAAAATATATTCTTCAGTAAAAAACTAAATACAGAGTGAGGTACAATCCTTCTATTTGTTTCAATTAGTTTTTATAGTTATCACCACCCTGAAAATGGCAAAACGTATGAAAACTTTTGAAATATCTAACTAGTATATCTGTGAGAAGTTCGAATGGTGATCATGACGAAAGTGAACTATTACAGATCCAAAGTGATCAACACGAAAGTAGCGATGGAAGTATTATTATCGAGAGAAGTGAGAACGAAAGTTCTGATATGGCCAATACAGGAAAGCGAAAGTGATTATAAAAACATAACAAACAAACGTAAACGTAGATGTATGCGATTGGCTTCCAGTTTTGAAGGCGAAGGTGATAATAAAATACAAAATCGGAAAACTGAAACGGCTGTAGACGGTACTATTTGGAAAAGAATTGAAGAAGGAGGAATTGTTGAAAGATTACCAATTCAACCACCAAACACCACCGTCCAAAACAAAGGACATTTGTAACGAATATAAAGTTGCTAAATCTGCAATAACTGGAATAAAAGAAAAAAAAAGAAAATTTAGAAGAATGTGCATCGAAAACGTGCCTTGGTTCTTGAAGCGGCGACAATTAAACGATTTAGTTCCAAATGAAGTGATAAAATTAAACGCACTCCAAGTAAATAGATTAAATAATGGACCTGAAACATTTGTAGCAAGTGATGGATGGTTAACGAAATTTAAAAAACGCCACGATATACGCATTTTGTCTGTTTGTGGAGGAAATATGTCTTGGAATGTGATTAGATTTGATGACGACATAGATTAGATTTGATGATGATAGGGAAATCGAAATCTGCTCGTTACTTCAAAAATATCTATTTACCAATATATTACAAATAATCCAAAAATGTTTTGCAAATTTATACACTTTTTAGCGTCTGGTAGAATGATATATTCATACCTTCAGTATCATCGACACTTGGAATCTAAAAACCGTCCTGTAAAAGCCCTTCTCTTAGTATATAATGCAACTTGCCATGGGTCTGAGAATAATTTTACTGGTAACCCAAATTTCAAAGTTATGTTTTCCCCTAATTACACAATATTATTGCAACCACTAGATCAACATGTGACAAAATCACTAGAACAATGCTATCCCAAGCATCTACTTGCATTTTTTGCAACCTTTGGTGCAAACGATGGAATACTTTCAGTACTGAAAAATATAAACTTGAAAGATGTTTATTTAGTGGTGCAGACATGGAATCAAATTCCCGTGTTAGTTATACAAAATTCATTTAAACATCTTTTTGCGTCAAGTGATGAAATTCAATACAACATTCCTTCTGATAATTTTTTAGAAGAAGATGATATTCCCTTGGTAAGATTGTATAACTCGATATTTAATGATTGTAATCTAGCAGATACTGAAATTATAGAATGGGCAAGTGGAACAAGCGAGGCAAGACATCCATTTCACCTTGAAGAAAATCCTGAAGTAGAAAGTAAAGTTATTCCTGTTGAAGAAATTAAAAAGCGTTGGATAACTCCAACAAAAACATCAATCATGTTACAAATTCTTTTAATTTGGTGATAGAATGGGTAAAAGAAAATGATTCCTTTTTCCCTATAAGCAACTTTTTCCAATAAGAAACTTTTTTATTGAAATTGGTTCAAATGAGTTGCTTATATAGAGCGTTCCCTGTATTATCAAGGACTCGCTTGGGCCCACAGCACATACAAAAAGAAATATGAAAGGGGAGCTAAGTAGTGCATTCTTTTTACTAATTGACCATCACATCTTAGAACATATAAGAACTTGTACTGAGTTAGAAGCCTCCAGAGTTTTAGGAAAGAAATGAATCCTAACTCAATTGAAATCGAAGGCGTTTCTTTTAATATTGCACATTTAAAAAATTTAAGGAATGATTTTTTTATGGAATAATAAATGGGAACCAATTTTTCTACAACTATGAGCAGACGTGATTTTACCGAGATTCTACGATTCATTCGCTTCGATAAAAAAAAATGAGAGGAGTCAACGTTTACAAAGGGACAAATTTACTTTAGCTTCAACAATTTCGAATAAATTTATACAAACTAGTCAAAATTGCTTCAAACAGGTTACTTATTTACAGGAATAGTATTTGATTCCAATCGGTTTACTCATCTGTCAAACACAAAAGCGCTTTGCAATTGCAGGATTGATTAAATTCAAAATATTTAGATATTTATCTTTAATTTTTCAATATCTCGATGAAAAATCAATTTGAGACTTATGTTTATATAAACTTTCTTGTTTATTTCGTGCTGAAGAACATATCCATGAAATAGTGCCGTGTCATTTTGAAACATCCTGTATTTTCGTCAGATGGAAAGTGCTTGATATGAAAGAAGAAAAATACTGAGCTTGAAAATAAAACTATTTATCCCAGTGTGGAGCACAGATGAAGATCTCAACTTGTATGGGGTAGTATGAGTGACAATGATGTTGGTAATCTTCATTTTATAGATTCTATCATGAACCGTAAATACTACATAAATATCAGTTGTTTATTTAAATTCATGCTCAAGTGTATTATGAATTTTTTTTTTTAGTCGAAGGTAAAGAGAAAAATGTTTGTTGCATTATTAGTGCATTTTTATTACAAAAAACTTTAAATTTGACAAAAGTCAAATTTGGTCAAATCACACAATATTTAATAAGATGAGGCACTGGATTCCAAACCGGTCTTCATCTATCAAACCTCATTTTCAGCAAAACAAGAAAAACCTATAGTTACTTATCAATAAGTATGGCAGTTAATATTTTTTTTCAAAAAATTTATAAAAAAGAATAATCTTGTTATTAATATAATAAAGTTATAAGCAAACTTGGTAAATAATAGCTTTAAAATGATAGTTTTGACGTTTAAATGTCAAAATCCATTTTCAAAATGTCAATTTTGACGGTTACAGATCAAAATTCGCTTTCAAAATGTCAATTTTGACGTTCAAACGTAAGCCTTTCTTTTTAAAATGTCACTTTTGATGTTTAATTGTCAAAATCAATTTTTAAAATGTCAATTTTGACGTTTAAACGTCACTTTTCGTCTCTAAAGTGTAATTTTTAACGTTTACAAATCAAAATCAATTTTTAAAATATCAATTTTGACGTTTAAATGTCAAAATCCATTTTTAAAATATCAATTTTGACGTTTAAATGTCAAAATCCATTTTTAAAATGTCAATTTTGTCGTTTAAATGTCAAAATCCATTTTTAAAATGTCAAATTTGATATTCGAAATCACTAAAATTACTTTAAAAAGTTAAATTTGATGTTTGAAACCACAAAAATTCTTTTAAATAGTCAATTTTGACATTTCACATTTCAAAACTTGTCTTTAATTGTCAAATTTGACATTTCACACATCAAAAACTACTTTAAATTGTCAAATTTAACGTCTAAGACCACAAAAATTGCTTGAAATTGTCAAATTTTACGTTTTACAGATCAAAAACTACTGTTAAATGTCAAATTTAAGGTTTAACACTTCCAGGGCTCTTTTAAATTATGTAAATTGACGTTTGACACTTTAAAATGTCAAATATAACATTTCAAACTACAAAAATTACTTTATAAAATTAAATTTGATGTTTAACATTTCAAATATTATCTTAAAATGTCAAATTTGACGTTTGATACTTCAAAAGTTACGTTAAAATGTCAAATTTAAGGTTTGATACTTCTAAAATTGCCTTAAATATGAAAATGATGTTTGACAATTTAAGAATTTCCTTAAAATGTCAAATTTGACATTTGAGATTACAAAGATTACTTTGAAATGTCAAATTTGGCATTTGAGATCACAAAGATTACCTTAAAAAGTCAAATTTGACGTCTGACATTTCAAAATTTATCTTGTTTTATATAAATTTATAAAGAAAAAAACGTTTTTAAAGTTGGATGAGGATGGTCTTAGAACAAAAGCGACTATGAAGCTGGTTTTGGAACTCCGACTAATGGATGAGATTTCTTTTGGAACATTCGTAATACTGATGAAACAAGTTTGGTTCTGAATGGTCATTTATTTAATTAAAATATAAAACCATTATTTTGGACACTAGTTTAAGAAAATTGAATAATTAAACGTTAACATTTCAAAAAAAGAAGAAGAAATGTTGTTATTGTTGTTTCCATTCTAGCTTTTTAGATCTTCTTCATTTTCTTCATTCTCATACAGGTTCTCGTTTGATGTTTGTAAATCCGGAAGCTGTCTTCATTCTTCACCAAAGTGTGTCTTTAGAAGTTTATCTACATCTTTCAATTTTTCAGGCTTTATTGGAAAAATATTTGGTACTAAATATGGGTCAATGTCACGAACAGTTTTTCTAGTCTTAAGTATACTTTTATAATTTCCAGTATCACACCGATAATTTACCTCACCTCTGACGAGAACCTTGCCTGTTTTGATAGATTTTTTTAACACCATTTTAACATTTTTTCATTAATTATTCCTTCAATTCAGGGAATAAATCGCATCACTATGTGTACCCGTAGTATAATAATTAAAAAGCTAAAAAATCTTTCAATTGATATTGTACAGTGATAGGTTTCGGGAATGAGGTTTGTTTAGAAACAAACGTAGTTGTTGAAAAACCATCTTGCATTGGATGGAGATTGGTTTGGAGCAAATTATGGGAAATGGTTGAGGATTTATTTGGAACGAAAGAGGAAGCGGATGAAGAAGGTTCTGGAGCATCAATAGATTTTCAAAATCACTTTTAAATAGCATAAAGAATTTTCTGGAACTTAAAAAAGACACAGGCACATGCAGACCAGTCATCTTTATGAGGAGATACCCATAATGCAATTTTCGATTTTTTTTGGATAAGAAACGATTTGAAATCCAGTGCATCAGATGTTTAATTTGGAACAAAAAATACTTATGGTGAAATCATATTTTCAAGCTGGTAGGAAAATTGATGGAATCTGGAAATATTATCTTTAAGATTGTAATACAATCTTAAAATGAATTTCCAACAAATTACAAATTTAATAATGAATTTCCTAATGTACTGATAGAATACGTTCAGTTTAAGGGAACCTTAAAAAGAGCTGTAGCTTTATTTAACGAAACTGGAAATCTTTCAAGAAAATTAGGAAGTAGCGCGCCCAGAAAACCCACCGTAGAAGTTATTGCATAAGCGCAAGAAATTCTAAATAAAAATCTAATAACTTCTATCAAGCGATTAAATCAACAAGTCGGCCTTTCTATTGGCTTTATTTATAAAATGGTACGTTAAGATTTAAAACTTTATCCCTATAGAATTGCCATCGTTCAAGAATTGTTACCAGTTGATTATCAACATAGAATATATTTTTGCGATTTATCAACATGAATGGTAAAAGACAATTTTTCAAAAAGATTATATTTTCTGTTAAGGCTTGGTTTTATAAATCGGGAAATTTCAATTCAAAAAAAAACCGAGAATTTGAAGCATTGAAAATCCACATGAAAATTTGGAAGTGCCATTACACTTAGGAAAAGTTGACGTTTGGGCAAGTTTTAGTCATAGATAAATTATTGGTCCCATTTTATTTCAATGCGAGATATCCAAAATAAAAAACCCAATTTTACTTTACGTTATGGCCACACTTTTTTGGGTAGATTCAAAGATACCGTTTGAAAATTGTAGAACCATTTATTAATCAATTGCATGATGATCAACTCCACTATTGGTATTTTTAGCATGGTGGTGCTACTCCACACTACTCCACAAAATGCGGGACACTTTAAATTTTATTGCAGAATTTTTTGACAACCATATAATGAGCCTTAATATCGCAATATCTTGGCCATCTCGTTCTAGTGACTTCTTTTTGTGGCCTTATCTTAAAAATTTAATTTTCTAAACTCGTGTTGAAACTATAAATGAATTGCAACAAAAAATTTTAGGCAAATGGAACTTAACAATAAGCCTTTTTGACTGTCTTGTCACATAATTCACATGAAAACCTACACAACATTTAACTGCGTGATTTACATCGTTTCTTTTTGTAAATGGTAGGTGTACGAATACTTTTTACACTCACTGTAGTTAAGTTTACAAATTTTTAATGTCTCTCTATGTTGGTCCATCCTTGAAATGTCTCTCGATGAGGAATCTTCCACCCCTGAAATTTCATTTTACCTTTTTGAAATTAACCAAGTTTAAAATCACATCTTTACTAACGGATTTCTAGCTTCTTTCTTTACCAAAGTATTTACTCAGGTATTTTATAAAAATATTTTATAAAACCCAATTAAAATATTTTATAAAATACAGAACAAAAAGGGTATTTAATAAAAGAAAGGACAAATTCGTACATATTTCAAAACGAAATTTATTTGTACTTTAGGCCTGTAAGTTGACACACTGTGTTTTAAATTTATTTCCAAAAACACGGAAAAAGAAAAATTCAACTCTAAATAGTCCAAAATTTCTTTGGAATGTTTACCATATTTTTTATTCTATTTTATTTATTTTTTTTTTTGTAGTAGGAGTCGATTAAACAGAAGGAGTCTTAATCCTAAGGTTATTAATTCTTACAAAAAACGATATGTCAGGGTTTGTTTATTCACTTAATTTTTCTCGTCTGTATCTCGATTTTGTTAAAGTTAACTTTAACAAACGTTTTTTCCCACTTTTAAGACTTAAGTTTTTTTTTAACTCGTTTTTTCATTTAATTCATTGTAAAGTCGTCGTTATTTTAAAAATCAAAGGCCAAGGAAGACAACAAGGCACAGTTTGCCGTCTCACAATCAGACGAACGAAGAGTACTTTTTATGTTCCCAATTTTTTCTTTAATTTTTTTTTTTTTTTTGATAATTTTCGCTTATTACATTCTTAATTTTTGAGTTAAAAACTCAATTTAAAAAATTTTGATTCGTTTTTTTTATTTTTACTAATTGATTTGATTGACTTTCTTTTTGCAAAATTTATACTAATTAAATTTTTAATTGTTTACTAAAATAAAAATTTAAACAAACCTTCTACAAAGAAAAGTCTTCTACTTATTCTGCTATTCTCTATTTAGCCCCTAAAAAAATGCAAAGTTACATTATTAATAAATAAAACACATATAGAATAAAGCACAAAAATTAATATATACAGGGTGGTGTTTTAAAAATTGCTTTTTGCAATTAAACACCATCCTTATTTTATTTAATTAATAATAATAAAAAAAAATAAAAATACCTACTGACCTTTGGATTAATAGAAAACAAATATGTATAATATATACTGAGGGTGGGAAAATAGTTGCTTCTACTGCATACACAAACAGGCCATATTCTACCACACTCTACGTTTTACATCATCTACAAAAAGGGGGTTTTTTGTAGTTATTTTTCGCCCCCTTTTTTTTAGTCCGTTCGGTCCGCAGCTTTGATGATTAACACTTTGATTTCGTGGTAACTTTTCGTCTAAGATTTTTTTTTAATCTCGGTTTCTTCTTTTATTTTTTAAGATTTCGTTATTATTATTATTTTTTTTTTTCGTTATTATTTTTTTGTTCGTTATTATTATTTTTTTTTTGTTCGTTATTATTATTATTTTTTGTTAAGTATTGTCCGATCCGCAGTGCGGTAAGGCACGGGAAAACAGCTATACAGACACAAACCGTGCAGTGAGTGACCAGACTGTTATCACAGTAAGCAGTGATTATAAGACTAGAACTATTAATAATAATAATTACGGTAAATAAAATGGAAGGAATTAAATTAAAATTTGGGGTTTTTGGGTTGGATTAGATTTTTAAATCCCCGTGGAAGATGTAAAAAGTGAGTTTTGTTTAGTTTGAAGGGGTGTTTTACTTTTGGGTAAACTTTGGGTAATTTTGGGTAACTTTGAAAATTTATAAGGGGTTAATTTATGAAAATTAAGGAGAAATTTTTTGGATATGGATAGATTAAAATGTATTTTTTAAAATAATTTATAGTAAGTTATAAGTTGGATAATAAAATTTTTGAGTTAGAATTTTTTTTTTTTTTACCTTTAAAAAATTTGACGTTTTTAACCTTAGAAAATTGAGTAACTTTAAAAAATCGTCCGGAGTCTATTTTTGGAAATGGAGGAAAATTTTTTTGGAGAAATTGTAGTTTAAAATGTTTTTTAAAAGAACACATAAAAATTTTTAAGTTAGGTTTTGAAAATTTCCAAAAAAAATTTTTTTTCTAAAAGTTTACATTTTCACCTAACCTTAGAAAAAAAAATTTCAAAGTTTAAAAAATCATCTAGAGTTTATTTTTAAGAATGGAGGAAAAATTTTTTGGGGAAATTGTAGTTTAAAATGTTTTTTAAGAGAACACATAAAAATTTTTAAGTTAGGTTTTGAAAATTTCCAAAAAAAAAAAAAAATTCTAAAAATTATTTTTACCTAACCTTAGAAAAAAAATTTTCAAAGTTTAAAAAATCATCTAGAGTTTATTTTTAAGAATGAAGGAAAAATTTTTTGGGGAAATTGTAGTTTAAAATGTTTTTTAAAAGAACACATAAAAATTTTTAAGTTTGGTTTTGAAAATTTCCAGAAAAAAATTTTTTTCTAAAAGTCATTTTCACCTAACCTTAGAAAAAAAATTTTCAAAGTTTAAATAATCATCTAGAGGTTATTTTTAAGAATGGAGGAAAATTTTTTTGGAGAAATTGTAGTTTAAAATGTTTTTTAAAAGAACATAAAAATTTTTAGATTTTGAAAATTTCCAAAAAACAATTTTTTTTCTAAAAGTTATTTTCACCTAACCTTAGAAAAAAAATTTCAAAGTTTAAAAAATCATCTAGAGTTTATTTTTAAAAACGGAGGAAAAATTTTTTGGGGAAATTGTAGTTTAAAATGTTTTTTAAAAGAACACATAAAAATTTTTAAGTTAGGTTTTAAAAATTTCCAAAAAAAAAAATTTTTCTAAAAGTTATTTTTACCTAACCTTAGAAAAAAATTTTCAAAGTTTAAAAAATCATCTAGAGTTTATTTTTAAGAATGGAGGAAAAATTTTTTGGAGAAATTGTAGTTTAAAATGTTTTTTAAAAAAACACATAAAAATTTTTAAGTTATGTTTTGAAAATTTCCAGAAAAAAATTTTTTTCTAAAAGTCATTTTCACCTAACCCTAGAAAAAAAATTTCAAAGTTTAAAAAATCATCTAGAGTTTATTTTTAAGAATGGAGGAAAAATTTTTTAGAGAAATTGTAGTTTAAAATGCTTTTTAAAAGAACATATAAAAATTTTTAAGTTAGGTTTTTAAAATTTCCAGAAAAAAATTTTTTTCTAAAAGTTTACATTTTCACCTAACCTTAGAAAAAAAAATTTCAAAGTTTAAAAAATCATCTAGAGGTTATTTTTAAAAATGGAGGGAAAAATCTTTGGAGAAATTGTAGTTTAAAATGTTTTTTAAGAGAACACATAAAAATTTTTAAGTTAGGTTTTTAAAATTTCCAGAAAAAAAATTTTCTAAAAGTCATTTTCACCTAATTTTAGAAAAAAATTTTCAAAGTTTAAAAAATCATCTGGAGTTTATTTTTAAGAATGGAGGAAAAATTTTTTGGTGAAATTGTAGTTTAAAATGTTTTTTAAAAGAACATAAAAATTTTTAGATTTTGAAAATTTCCAAAAAACAATTTTTTTTTCTAAAAGTCATTTTCACCTAACCTTAGAAAAACAATTTCAAAGTTTAAAAAATCATCTAGAGTTTATTTTTAAGAATGGAGAGAAAATTTTTTGGTGAAATTGTAGTTTAAAATGTTTTTTAAAAGAACATAAAAATTTTTAGATTTTGAAAATTTCCAAAAAACAATTTTTTTTTCTAAAAGTCATTTTCACCTAACCTTACAAAAAAATTTTCAAAGTTTAAAAAATCTTCTTTAGAGGGTATTTTTAAGAATGGAAGAAAAATTTTTTGGAGAAATTGTAGTTTAAAATGTTTTTTAAAAGAACACATAAAAATTTTTAAGTTTGGTTTTGAAAATTTCCAGAAAAAATTTTTTTTCTAAAAGTCATTTTCACCTAACCTTAGAAAAAAAAATTTTAAAGTTTAAAAAATCATCTGGAGGTTATTTTTAAAAATGGAGGAAAAATTTTTTGGGGAAATTGTAGTTTAAAATGTTTTTTAAAAGAACACATAAAAATTTTTAAGTTAGGTTTTTAAAATTTCCAGAAAAAAAAATTTTTTTCTAAAAGTAGTTTTCACCTAACCTTAGAAAAAAATTTTCAAAGTTTAAAAAATCATCTGGAGTTTATTTTTAAGAATGGAGAAAACATTTTTGGTGAAATTGTAGTTTAAAATGTTTTTTAAGAGAACACATAAAAATTTTTAAGTTAGATTTTGAAAATTTCCAGAAAAAAAAATTTTTCTAAGTCATTTTCACCTAACCTTAGAAAAAAAATTTCAAAGTTTAAAAAATCATCTAGAGTTTATTTTTAAGAATGGAGGAAAAATTTTTTGGGGAAATTGTAGTTTAAAATGTTTTTTAAGAGAACACATAAAAATTCTTAAGTTAGGTTTTGAAAATTTCCAGAAAAAAAATCTTTTCTAAAAGTCATTTTCACCTAACCTTAGAGAAAAAAATTTCAAAGTTTAAAAAATCATCTGGAGGTTATTTTTAAGAATGGAGGAAAAATTTTTTGGGGAAATTGTAGTTTAAAATGTTTTTTAAAAGAACACATAAACATTTTTAAGTTAGGTTTTGAAAATTAAAAAAAAAAATTTTTTTTCTAAAAGTCTACATTTTCACCTAACCTTAGAAAAAAAAATTTCAAAGTTTAAAAAATCATCTAGAGTTTATTTTTAAGAATGGAGGAAAAATTTTTTGGGGAAATTGTAGTTTAAAATGTTTTTTAAAAGAACATAAAAATTTTTAGATTTTGAAAATTTCCAAAAAACAATTTTTTTTTCTAAAAGTCATTTTCACCTAAACTTACAAAAAAATTTTCAAAGTTTAAAAAATCTTCTTTAGAGGGTATTTTTAAGAATGGAAGAAAAATTTTTTGGAGAAATTGTAGTTTAAAATGTTTTTTAAGAGAACACATAAAAATTTTTAAGTTAGATTTTAAAAATTTCCAGAAAAAAATTTTTTTCTAAAAGTTATTTTCACCTAACCTTAGAAAAAAAAAATTTCAAAGTTTAAAAAATCATCTGGAGGTTATTTTTAAGAATGGAAGAAAAATTTTTTGGGGAAATTGTAGTTTAAAATGTTTTTTAAGAGAACACATAAAAATTTTTAAGTTGGGTTTTGAAAATTTCCAGAAAAAAAAAAATTTCTAAAAGTCATTTTCACCTAATTTTAGAAAAAAATTTTCAAAGTTTAAAAAATCATCTCGAGTTTATTTTTAAGAATGGAGGAAAAATTTTTTTGGGAAATTGTAGTTTAAAATGTTTTTTAAAAGAACACATAAACATTTTTAAGTTAAGTTTTAAAAATTTCCAAAAAAAAATTTTTTTTCTAAAAGTCATTTTCACCTAACCTTAGAAAAAAAATTTTCAAAGTTTAAAAAATCATCTGGAGTTTATTTTTAAGAATGGAGGAAAAATTTTTTGGGGAAATTGTAGTTTAAAATGTTTTTTAAAAGAACATATAAAAATTTTTAAGTTAGGTTTTGAAAATTTCCAGAAAAAAAATTTTTTCTAAAAGTTTACATTTTCACCTAACCTTAGAAAAAAAAATTTCAAAGTTTAAAAAATCATCTAGAGTTTATTTTTAAGAATGGAGGAAAAATTTTTTGGGGAAATTGTAGTTTAAAATGTTTTTTAAAAGAATACATAAAAATTTTTAAGTTAGGTTTTGAAAATTTCCAGAAAAAAAATCTTTTCTAAAAGTTTACATTTTCATCTAACCTTAGAAAAAAAAATTTCAAAGTTTAAAAAATCATCTAGAATTTATTTTTAAGAATGGAGGAAAATTTTTTTGGGGAAATTGTAGTTTAAAATGTTTTTTGAGAGAACATATAAAAATTTTTAAGTTAGGTTTTAAAAATTTCCAAAAAAAAAAATTTTTTTCTAAAAGTCATTTTCACCTAACCTTAGAAAAAAAAATTTCAAAGTTTAAAAAATCGTCTAGAGGTTATTTTTAAGAATGGAAGAAAAATTTTTTGGGGAAATTGTAGTTTAAAATGTTTTTTAAAAGAACACATAAAAATTTTTAAGTTAGGTTTTGAAAATTTCCAAAAAAAAATTTTTTTCTAAAAGTTTACATTTTCACCTAACCTTAGAAAAAAAAATTTCAAAGTTTAAAAAATCATCTAGAGTTTATTTTTAAGAATGGAGGAAAAATTTTTTGGGGAAATTGTACTTCTAAGTGTTTTTTAAGAGAACACATAAAAATTTTTAAGTTAGGTTTTGAAAATTTCCAGAAAAAAATTTTTTTCTAAAAGTCTATATTTTCACCTAACTTTAGAAAAAAAAAATTTCAAAGTTTAAAAAATCATCTAGAGTTTATTTTTAAGAATGGAGGAAAAATTTTTTGGGGAAATTGTAGTTTAAAATGTTTTTTAAAAGAACACATAAAAATTTTTAAGTTAGGTTTTGAAAATTTCCAGAAAAAAATTTTTTTCTAAAAGTCATTTTTACCTAACTTTAAAAAAAAAATTTCAAAGTTTAAAAAATCATCTAGAGTTTATTTTTAAGAATGGAGGAAAAATTTTTGGTGAAATTGTAGTTTAAAATGTTTTTTAAAAGAACACATAAAAATTTTTAAGTTAGGTTTTGAAAATTTCCAGAAAAAAAAATTTTTCTAAAAGTAATTTTCACCTAACCTTAGAAAAAAAAAATTTCAAAGTTTAAAAAATCATCTAGAGTTTATTTTTAAGAATGGAGGAAAAATTTTTTGGGGAAATTGTAGTTTAAAATGTTTTTTAAGAGAACACATAAAAATTTTTAAGTTAGGTTTTGAGAATTTCCAGAAAAAAAAATTTTTCTAAAAGTAATTTTCACCTAACCTTAAAGAAAAAAATTTCAAAGTTTAAAAAATCATCTAGAGTTTATTTTTGGGAATAGAGGAAAATTTTTTTGGGGAAATTGTAGTTTAAAATGTTTTTTAAGAGAACATAAAAATTTTTAAGTTAGGTTTTGAAAATTTCCAGAAAAAAATTTTTTTCTAAAAGTCATTTTCACCTAACCTTAGAAAAAAAAATTTCAAAGTTTAAAAAATCATCTAGAGTTTATTTTTAAGAATGGAGGAAAATTTTTTTGGGAAAATTGTAGTTTAAAATGTTTTTTAAAAGAACACATAAAAATTTTTAAGTTAGGTTTTGAAAATTTCCAGAAAAAAATTTTTTTCTAAAAGTCATTTTCACCTAACCTTAGAAAAAAAAATTTCAAAGTTTAAAAAATCGTCTAGAATTTATTTTTAAGAATGGAGGAAAAATTTTTTGGGGAAATTGTAGTTTAAAATGTTTTTTAAAAGAACATAAAAATTTTTAGATTTTGAAAATTTCCAAAAAACAATTTGTTTTCTAAAAGTTATTTTCACCTAACCTTAGAAAAAAAAATTTCAAAGTTTAAAAAATCATCTAGAGTTTATTTTTAAGAATGGAGGAAAAATTTTTTAGAGAAATTGTAGTTTAAAATGTTTTTTAAGAGAACACATAAAAATTTTTAAGTTAGGTTTTGAAAATTTCCAGAAAAAAATTTTTTTCTAAAAGTCTACATTTTCACCTAACCTTAAATAAGATTAAAATTTTTAATCTGATTTTTTTTAACCTTTAAATTTAACATTTTGACATTTCTAATCTCAAAAATTTTATTATTCAACTTTAAATAATCACTTTGAAAATAAAAAAAATAAATCTTTGGAATTAGTTTGGAATAAAAATGGATTTGGATTTCACCAGACCGGATTTTTAGTATTTCCTCATCGAATACCGTTACAAAAATACTAATAAATAGACAACTAAGTAGTTTGTAAATAGTGGTGTAAGTAAATAAGTAATAATAATAAATAAATAAGTTGTAAATAAGTAGTAAATAGCGTCTAAACAGCTAAAAATTCTTCACAACACCGTATTTCGTTTTTTCTTTCATTAATTTTCTATTTTATGATGAGATAGAAAGAGATAAGATGTTTATATGTAATAAATACGGTTTCAAGCACAAATAGTTATAAATATGAATATATATATAATATGTATATAATAATAATAATATATCGAGGTAAATTTGAACAAGCACAGCAATACTCTACGTTCATAAGACTACTTTATTCAATACAACTCTACTACAGTGCAATGTAGACTACGCCTACACACAAACATACTTACTACAAAAAACTCTAAACGCTAATTAAGGTTTTTTTCCCTTTTTGTTACTTTTTCTTTAATTAATTAATTAATTAATTATTATTACGTTGGTTTTTCTGTTCAACTTTTTGCTAATAATACGGTTTTTTGAAAATAATAATGATAGTATAATACTTTTTTTTTAACATTTAGCTCTCCTATCGTATTTTTTGTTCGTCGCTTATTTTATACGTTTATTAATTTTAACTTTTAGTTAATTGTTGTTTTTTTTTTTTTTTTGGTAAATATTTCCTCGATAAAAGTATTTGTTTATGTTTTTTTGTTAAGTTTATATATTGACCGAGAGTAAAATCCTTAAAAGTTAGCTTAAAAATTAATCACATACTCAAATCGATGATTTAATTCGTTTCGATTTAAAAAATTAAGTTAAAAAAAATTTTTTTTTAATTATGAATTTTATCAATCGATTTGAGTTAGTTTTTATATCACTAAACCTTATTATTTAATGTATTTACAAACAATCGTTTATTTTTATTTTTATTTTCGAGAGTCTTTATCATCAAAAAGTGGGGTTAAGTTTGATTTTTATTTATTTATTTTTTTTTAAACATAAAAAATGGAAAATCTCGTCTTTTAACGTTTTTTTTTTCTTTCTTTCTCTCATTGTTTCTTTTTTTTCTACTACCAACTAGGAAATAGTCTTGTATACAAAAATAGAGGGTTTTTAAATCTTGTCTCACAACACTTATTGCTGTTTAAAACGGATCCAGAGAAAGCAAACTCCCATTTTTTTTTGTCATTATTATTTTTTTTTTTTTAGTTTTTGACACACCGTTTTTTTTTTTTAGTCGGGCTTATAAATCTTTTTTTTTGCTATTTTTATTTAATCTTTAAAAGTCTTTTAAATTATGTTTGTTTTTTATTGAATATTATGTTTAAATGTTGTAGATTTAACTACAATATTTGAAAAAAGAAGGAAAGTGTAAAGTTTTGAAATCAGATTTAATTCAAATTTTGTTAGAATGGTAGATTTAATTTAAACGTTGTCAAAATCGACACCTTAGGTTGGCTGCACTTTCAATTGATATCAAAATGTCAAACAAAACGTCAAAATTTTGATATTTCTACATTAAATCTAACAAATAATTTGAAACTTTGAAATTAATACGATTCATCAATCATTTGACACTTTTAACAGATGAGAGTGAACGTTGCTAACTTCACTTTTTAAAAAAATCAACAAAAATGTTTTAATACGTTCAATAAAAAAAAAAATATGAGAAAATAAGGCGTTCAAGAAAAGAAAATCTTCACTTTAGGTTGGCTGCACTTTCAATTGAAATCAAAATGTCAAACAAAACGTCAAAATTTTGACATTTCTACATTAAATCTAACAAACAATTTGATACTTTGAAATTAATACGATTCATCAATCATTTGACACTTTTAACAGATGAGAGTGAACGTTGCTAACTTCACTTTTTAAAAAATCAACAAAAATGTTTTAATACGTTCAATAAAAAAAAAATATGAGAAAATAAGGCGTTCAAGAAAAGAAAATCTTCACTTTAGGTTGGCTACACTTTCAATTGATATCAAAATGTCAAACAAAACGTCAAAATTTTGACATTTCTACATTAAATCTAACAAATAATTTGAAACTTTAAAATTAATACGATTCATCAATTATTTGACACTTTTAACAGATGAGAGTAAACGTTGCTAACTTCACTTTTTAAAAAATCAACAAAAATGTTTTAATACGTTCAATAAAAAAAAAATATGAGAAAATAAGGCGTTCAAGAAAAGAAAATCTTCACTTTAGGTTGGCTGCACTTTCAATCGACATCAAAATGTCAAACAAAACGTCAAAATTTTGACATTTCTAAATTAAATCTAACAAATAATTTGAAACTTTAAAATTAATACGATTCATCAATAATTTGACACTTTTAACAGATGAGAGTAAACGTTGCTAACTTCACTTTTTAAAGAAATCAACAAAAATATTTTAATACGTTCAATAAAAAAAAAATATGAGAAAATAAGGCGTTCAAGAAAAGAAAATCTTCACTTTAGGTTGGCTGCACTTTCAATTGACATCAAAATGTCAAACAAAACGTCAAAATTTTGACATTTCTACATTAAATCTAACAAATAATTTGAAACTTTGAAATTAATACGATTCATCAATAATTTAACACTTTTGACAGATGAGAGTAAACGTTGCTAACTTCACTTTTTAAAAAAATCAACAAAAAAGTTTTAATACGTTCAATAAAAAAAAAATATGAGAAAATAAGGCGTTTAAGAAAAGAAAATCTTCACTTTAGGTTGGCTATACTTTCAATCGATATCAAAATGTCAAACAAGACGTCAAAATTTTGACATTTCTACATTAAATCTAACAAATAATTTGAAATTTTTAAATTAATCTAACTTATCAATAATTTGACACTTTTGACAGATGACAGAAAACGCTGCTGACTTCACTTGCAACATATGAAAATCATAGTTTGATTAATAAATTAATAACTGATATATTTTCATCAACTTTAAAGAATTTTAAATGGTCAATATTTGGGTTTTAAGAACACGAAAAAAAAAAATTTTTTTATTCGTAAATTATACGCTAAAATTATTCGATAAAAAAGTAATTACAATGCGAAAAATGAAAAAAAAAAAAATCCCAAAACCTAAGTACGGTACTGTTTATTAAACGTCAATTTGACAGTTAATGTCAAAATAAATTATAAATTTCATTCGAAATTACTAATATTTTACCTTAATAATGAATTAATTGAATTGTTATTTTAAAAAATAGATAAAATTAAGAATGTTTTCCAACATTTTAACATCAAACTTTTATAATATTTTCAACTACCTTCTGATTTTAGGCAACATATTTCTCAAAATTATTAAAAAGAAAAATAGATTAATTTCATGTGTTAAAATGAAAAAAAAACTTTAAACTCAACAAAACTTAATTATCAAAGTTCAAGGTGCCAACCTAAAAAATTTAATAGGAAATTCTTGTATATTTTTTCAATGTTGTGTCAAAAAAAACTAATCCATACTTATAAATTTTTTTGTAGTTAAAGTGACTATCGCTATTAATTCTTAAAGTATTGATTATTTTTCATGATCCATCCTGTATATTTTATTTTTCATTATGACATTAATTTTCCTTTTTTAAAATCTAAATTTTTTAAATCTTATCTTTTTCATAATAATATACTAATACTTAATACAAAAAATCCTAAAGCTTCATTAGTTGAAAAAATCAGAAACTATTGGAAATCGTCTGCACGAACAAACCTATTCTAACTGCTTCCTATACAGGGGTGTTTCACGACGAACTTCGTCGATTTTCAATCACGATTTCGTCGAACTTTTTCCCCACTATAAACATAGTGGGGAAAAAGTTATGTGCCATCTTTTCAAAAATATTTTCAAAACTGTGACACTTGCTGTATTAATTTTGAAATTTTGATACGTTAAATGATAATTTATTGACAAATCCAAAGTGTCCACACTCAAAAAAATCTTTCAATGTCGCAACATTTCATAGACACTCATGGTATTTTTATACAGGTGTCCCAGATCATCTGTACCACCTTGTTTATTAAAAAAATAACAATTCCTAGGAACTTGAAACACAAAATTTGATGGATAAATTGGATATTAAATTATCGAATCAAATTTCTTATTTCAAGGTTCTAGGTTTTATGGTTTTGAATAAATCAGCTGGTATGGCTTCAATTAGGACACCCTGTATGCAAAAATAGACATAACATTGAAAAAAAAAAATTCACACTTCATGAATTCGAATCCAGTATTTACTGATGAGAAGCACCAATTTATTGCTTTATACTAAACACATTACATTTAATCGTTTGCTATAAAATTGCATTTAACTAATGAACTGCATCTTTAATTGCAAATATCTAAATTTAAACATCATTTTTTCACGTTTAAAATGTCATTTTTGACGTTTAAATGTTTACATACGTTTTCGAAATGTCAATTTTGACATTTAAACGTCACTCTTCATATTTAAAATGTCAATTTTGACATTTAAATGTTAGTTTTCATGTCCAAAACGTCAATTTTGACGTTTAAATGTCATTTTTCATGTTTAAAATATCACTTTTGTCATTTAAAGATTAAAATTTTCTTTCAAAATCTCAATTTTGACGCTTAAATGTCTAAACCCACTTTCGAAATGTCAATTTTGATATTTAAACATTAGTTGTCATATTTAAAATGTCAATTTTGACGTTTAAACGTCATTTTTCATCTCTAAAATGTCACTTTTGACGTTTAAAGATCAAAATTCTCTTTTAAAATATCAATTTTCAAGATAAATGTTTAAATCCATTTTGAAAAAGTCAATTCTGACATTTAAATGTTACTTGTCATATTTAAAAAGTCAATTTTGACGTTTAAACGTCATTTTTCATGTTTAAAATGTCACTTTTAACGCTTAGAGGACAAAATTGTCTTTTAAAGTATCAGTTTTCAAGATTAAATGTTTAAATCCATTTTGAAAAAGTCAATTTTGACATTTAAATGTTACTTGTCATATTTAAAACGTCAATTTTGACGTTTAAATGTCTAAACCCACTTTCGAAATGTCAATTTTGATATTTAAACACTAGTTTTCATATTTAAAATGTCAATTTTGACGTTTAAACGTCATTTTTCATCTCTAAAATGTCACTTTTGACGTTTAAAGATCAAAATCCTCTTTGAAAATTTCAATTTTGACGTTTAAATGTTTACATCCGTTTTCGAAATGTCAATTTTGACATTTACATGTTAGTTTTCATGTCCAAAATGTCAATTTTGACGTTTAAATGTCATTTTTCATGTTTAAAATATCGCTTTTGTCATTTAAAAATGAAAATTTTCTTTCAAAATGTCAATTTTGACGTTTAAATGTCTAAACCCATTTTCGAAATGTCAATTTTAATATTTAAACATTAGTTTTCATATTTAAAATGTCAATTTTGACGTTTAAACGTAATTTTTCATCTCAAAAATGTCCCTTTTGACGTTTAAAGATCAAAATCCTCTTTAAAAATTTCAATTTTGACGTTTAAATGTTTAAATTCGTTTTCGAAATGTCAATTTTTACATTTACATGTTAGTTTTCAAGTCCAAAATGTCAATTTTGACGTTCAAATGTCATTTTTCATGTTTAAAATAACATTTTTGTCATTTAAAGATGAAAATTTTCTTTCAAAATCTCAATTTTGACGCTTAAATGTCTAAACCCACTTTCTAAATGTCAATTTTGATATTTAAACATTAGTTTTCATATTTAAAATGTCAATTTTGACGTTTAAACGTAATTTTTCATCTCTAAAATGTCACTTTTGACGTTTAAAGATCAAAATCCTCTTTGAAAATTTCAATTTTGACGTTTAAATGTTCAAATTCGTTTTCGAAATGTCAATTTTTACATTTACATGTTAGTTTTCATGTCCAAAATGTCAATTTTGACGGTTGAATGTCTAAATCCATTTTCTAAATGTCAATTTTGATATTTAAACATTAGTTTTCATATTTAAAATGTCAATTTTGACGTTTAAACGTCATTTTTCATCTCCAAAATGTCACTTTTGACGTTTAAAGATCAAAATTCTCTTTTAAAATATCAGTTTTCAAGATAAATGTTTAAATCTATTTTCAAAAAGTCAATTTTGACATTTAAATGTTACTTGTCATATTTAAAACGTCAATTTTGACGTTTAAACGCCATTTTTCATGTTTAAAATGTCACTTTTGACGTATGGAGGACAAAATTGTCTTTTAAAATATCAGTTTTCAAGATAAATGTTTAAATCCATTTTCAAAAAGTCAATTTTGACATTTAAATGTTACTTGTCATATTTAAAAACGTCAATGTTGACGTTTAAACGTCATTTTTCATGTTTAAAATGTCACTTTTGACGTTTAGGGGACAAAATTTTCTTTTAAAATATCAGTTTTCAAGATAAATGTTTAAATCTATTTTGAAGAAGTCAATTTTGACATTTAAATGTCACTTGTCATATTTAAAACGTCAATTTTGACGTTTAAACGTCATTCTTCATGTTTAAAATGTCACTTTTAACGTTTAGAGGACAAAATTCTCTTTTAAAATAACAGTTTTCAAGATAAATGTTTAAATCCATTTTGAAAAAGTCAATTTTGACATTTAAATGTCACTTTTCATATTTAAAACGTCAATTTTGACGTTTAAACGTCATTTTTCATGTTTGAAATGTCACTTTTGATATTTACAGATCAAAGTTCTCTTTTAAAATATCAGTTTTTAAGATAAATGTTTAAATCCATTTTGAAAAAGTCAATTTTGACATTTAAATGTTACTTTTCATATTTAAAACGTCAATTTTGACGTTTAAACGTCATTTTTCATCTCTAAAGTGTCACTTTTGACGTTTAAAGATCAAAATTCTCTTTTAAAATATCAGTTTTCAAGATAAATGTTTAAATCTATTTTGAAAAAGTCAATTTTGACATTTAAATGTTACTTTTCATATCTAAAACGTCAATTTTGACGTTTAAACGTCATTTTTCTTGTTTAAAATGTCACTTTTGACGTTTGGAGGACAAAATTGTCTTTTAAAATATCAGTTTTCAAGATTAAATGTTTAAGTCCATTTTGAAAAAGTCAATTTTGACATTTAAATGTTCCTTTTCATATTTAAAACGTCAATTTTGACGTTTAAAGGTCATTTTTCATGTTTAAAATGTCACTTTTGACGTTTGGAGGACAAAATTCTCTTTTAAAATATCAGTTTTCAAGATAAATGTTTAAATCTATTTTGAAAAAGTCAATTTTGACATTTAAATGTTACTTGTCACATTTAAAAAGTCAATTTTGACGTTTAAACATCATTTTTCATGTTTAAAATGTCACTTTTAACGTTTAGAGGACAAAATTGTCTTTTAAAATATCAGTTTTCAAGATAAATGTTTAAATCCATTTTGAAAAAGTCAATTTTGACATTTAAATGTTACTTGTCATATTTAAAACGTCAATTTTGACGTTTAAACGTCATTTTTCATGTTTAAAATGTCACTTTTGACGTTTGGAGGACAAAATTGTCTTTTAAAATATCAGTTTTCAAGATAAATGTTTAAATTCATTTTGAAAAAGTCAATTTTGACATTTAAATGTTACTTTTCATATTTAAAATGTCAATTTTGACGTTTAAACGTCATTTTTCATGTTTAAAATGTCACTTTTGACGTTTAAGGGACAAAATTTTCTTTTAAAATATCAGTTTTCAAGATAAATGTTTAAATCTATTTTGAAAAAGTCAATTTTGACATTTAAATTTTACTTTTCATATTTAAAACGTCAATTTTGACGTTTAAACGTCATTTTTCATGTTTAAAATGTCACTTTTAACGTTTAGAGGACAAGATTCTCTTTTAAAATATCAGTTTTCAAGATAAATGTTTAAATCCATTTTGAAAAAGTCAATTTTGACATTTAAATGTTACTTTTCATATTTAAAACGTCAATTTTGACGTTTAAACGTCATTTTTCATGTTTAAAATGTCACTTTTAACGTTCAGAGAACAAAATTCTCTTTTAAGATATCTGTTTCCAAGATAAATGTTTAAATCTATTTTCAAAAAGTCAATTTTGACATTTAAATGTAACTTTTCATATTTAAAACGTCAATTTTGACGCTTAAACGTCATTTTTCATGTTTGAAATGTCACTTTTGACGTTTGGAGGACAAAATTGTCTTTTAAAATATCAGTTTTCAAGATTAAATGTTTAAATCCATTTTGAAAAAGTCAATTTTGACATTTAAATGTTACTTGTCATATTTAAAACGTCAATTTTGACGTTTAAACGTCATTTTTCGTGTTTAAAATGTCACTTTTGACGTTTAAAGATTAAAATTGTCTTTCAAAACGTCAATTTTGACGTTTAAACGTCATTTTTCACGTTTAAAATGTCACTTTTGACGTTTGAAGGACAAAATTCTCTTTTAAAATATCAGTTTTCAAGATAAATGTTTAAATCTATTTTCAAAAAATCAATTTTGACATTTAAATGTTACTTTTCATATTTAAAACGTCAATTTTGACGTTTAAACGTCATTTTTCATGTTTAAAATGTCACTTTTGACGTTTGGAGGACAAAATTGTCTTTTAAAATATCAGTTTTCAAGATAAATGTTTAAATCCATTTTGAAAAAGTCAATTTTGACATTTAAATGTTACTTGTCATATTTAAAACGTCAATTTTGACGTTTAAACGTCATTTTTCATGTTTAAAATGTCACTTTTGACGGCTAAAGATCAAAATTCTCTTTTAAAATATCAGTTTTCAAGATAAATGTTTAAATCCATTTTGAAAAAGTCAATTTTGACATTTAAATGTTACTTTTCATATTTAAAACGTCAATTTTGACGTTTAAACGTCATTTTTCATGTTTAAAATGTCACTTTTGACGTTTGGAGGACAAAATTGTCTTTTAAAATATCAGTTTTCAAGATAAATGTTTAAATCCATTTTGAAAAAGTCAATTTTGACATTTAAATGTTACTTCTCATATTTAAAACGTCAATTTTGTCCTTCAAACGTCATTTTTCATGCTTAAAATGTCACTTTTGACGTTTGAAGGACAAAATTCCCTTTTAAAATATCAGTTTTTAAGATAAATGTTTAAATCCATTTTGAAAAAGTCAATTTTGACATTTAAATTTTACTTGTCATATTTAAAACGTCAATTTTGACGTTTAAACGTCATTTTTCGTGTTTAAAAATGTCATTTTTGACGTTTAAAGATTAAAATTGTCTCAAAACGTCAATTTCGACGTTTAAACGTCACTTTTGAACATTTCTAACCTCAAAACTTTACACTCTCTCCTTATAATCAAAACAAATTTTACTTTTGAAATACTTAAATTCAACTAATATCTCAATATTAAATCTCAATTAATATCAAAAGAAAAAGACTTTTAACGATTAAACCCTTCAAATTACTTTCTCCAATCATTTTCTTTTTTGGCACTATTTATAAAATTTTGCTTTTATTTAGGTAATCTTTTTAAGCCCGACTTATCTCTTGTATATGCACCTGCCGCTACCTAACACGTATCACAAGGTTTGAGCAGTCATACACCATGTTCAACGGCGTTAATTTTTCGTCTTTAAATACACAATAAATTATTATTATTAACTTACTTAAATGTAAAAACAGTCACGGAACGTATCGAGAAAAAAAAATATTATAAAGGATAACGCGCACACACAAACGATAACGAAAGAAAACGGTACCGATTAAATTAATTAACACGCCGCCGTCGCTTGTACATTTTTGTATAATAATACGTTTATATAATAATAATAATAGGTATGAATATTAAGTATTTAAGTTTATTTATATACGGATTATTAAGGAAGTTTTTCATATTTTTTAATATTTCTTTCTAGTTTGCTTGCTTTAAGTTTTCGTCTTTAAATTCCGATTAGTTTTTTCCCGTCCGACCTACGATAAATATCACAGTTATACGTGTATGTGTGTGGATATTTACTTTTTGGAAAAATATACACACAAAAGAGTATTTTTATTTTTATTTATTTTTTCCATTCTGATTTTTTTTAATTTGGAAAATGATTTATTTACATCTGGAAGTTTATAACTTAAAAAAATTGACATTTCTAACCTTAAAAAAAAAATTAAACTTTAAAAAATCCCCTAGACTTTATTTATTAACATTAAGAAAAGATTTATACGTCAATTTAAACCTAAAAGTGTCTATTTTAAGATTATTTATAAATATTTACTAAATTAAAAATAAATTTCCAGAAAAAAAATATTTTCTAAAACACTGCATTTTAACATAACCTTAAAAACGTCAAAATCAAACTTTAAAAAATCCCCTGGGCTTTATTTATTAACATTAAGAAAAAATTTATACGTCAATTTAAACCTAAAAGTATCTATTTTAAGATTATTTATAAGTATTTATAAAATTAAAAATAAATTTCCAGAAAAAAATTATTTTCTAAAAGAGTGCATTTTAACCTAACCTTAAAAATGTCAAAAACTTAAAAAAATCCCCTAGACTTTATTTATTAACATTAAGAAAAAATTTATACATCAATTTAAACCTAAAAGTATCTATTTTAAGATTATTTATAAATATTTGTAAAATTAAAAGTAAATTTCCACAAAAAAATTATTTTCTTAAACACTGCATTTTAATCTAACCTTAAAAATGTCAAAATCAAACTTTAAAAAATCCCCTAGACTTTATTTATTAACATTAAGAAAAGATTTATACGTCAATTTAAACCCAAAAATGTCTATTTTAAGATTATTTATAAATATTTGTAAAATTAAAAATAAATTTCCAGAAAAAAATTTTTTTCTAAAACACTGCATTTTAATCTAACCTTAAAAACGTCAAAATCAAACTTTAAAAAATCCCCTGGGCTTTATTTATTAACATTAAGAAAAGATTTTTACGTCAATTTAAACCCAAAAGTATCTAGTTTAAGATTATTTAGAAATATTTGTGAAATTACAAATAAATTCCCAAAAAAGAATTATTTTCTAAAACACTGCATTTTAATCTAACCTTAAAAACGTCAAAATCAAATTTTTAAAAAATCCCCTAGGCTTTATTTATTAACATTAAAAAAAGATTTATACGTCAATTTAAACCCAAAAGTATCTATTTTAAGATTGTTTAGAAATATTTATAAAATTAAAAACAAATTTCCAGAAAAAAATTATTTTCTAAAAGATTACATCTTTGCCTAACCTTAAAAACGTCAAAATCAAACTTTAAAAAATCCCCTAGACTTTATTTATTAACATTAAGAAAAGATTTATACGTCAATTTAAACCCAAAAGTGTCTATTTTAAGATTATTTATAAATATTTGTAAAATTAAAAATAAATTTCTAGAAAAAAATTATTTTCTAAAAGAGTGCATTTTAATATCTAACCTTAAAAATGTCAAAATCAAATTTTAAAAAATCCCCTGGGCTTTATTTATTAACATTAAGAAAAGATTTTTATGTCAATTTAAACCTAAAAGTATCTATTTTAAGATTATTTAGAAATATTTGTAGAATTAAAAATAATTTTCCAGAAAAAAATTAATTTCTAAAAGAGTGCATTTTGATCTAACCTTAAAAACGTCAAAATCAAACTTTAAAAATTCATCACGACTTTATTTATGAAAATTAAAAAATAATTTTTTTACTAAAGATAGATTAAAATGTCTTTTTTTAATTACCATATAAATTATTATATGTTAAATAATAAAATTTTTGAGTTAGAGTGATTTTTCTAAACCGCTACAAAATTTAAGAATTAATTTTTTTGATACTAATTAGAGAAAATCTGTCTTTTTTAGATTAAAATAGAATGTTTTAGATTTAATTTAATACAAAAATCATGTTTTTATTCCTATAAATAAAGTCTGTACGAATTTTTTTAAATGTCAATTTTCGAAAAATTAGGTTATGTAAAAAAACATACTCATCTTTAAAAATTTTTTGAATTTTTTTGATACTAATTAGAGAAAATCCGTCTTTTTTAAATTAAAATAAAATGTTTTAACTTTAATTTAATACAAAAATCATGTTTTTATTCCTATAAATAAAGTCTGCACGAATTTTTTAAAATTGTAATTTTCGAAAAATTAGGTTATGTCAAAAAACATACCCATCTTTAAATTTTTTTTAAATTTTTTTGGTACTAATTAGAGAAAATCCGTCTGTTTTAGATTAAAATAGAATGTTTTAGATTTAATTTAATACAAAAATCATGTTTTTATTCCTATAAATAAAGTCTGTACGAATTTTTTAAAATTGCAATTTTCGAAAAATTAGGTTATGTCAAAAAACATTCCCATCTTAAAATTTTTTTTTAATTTTTTTGATTTTAATTAGAGAAAATCCGTCTTTTTTAGATTAAAATAGAATGTTTTAGATTTAACTTAATACAAAAATTATGTTTTTATTCCTATAAATAAACTCTGTACGATTTTTTTTAAATGTCAATTTTCGAAAAATTAGGTTATGTAAAAAAACATTCTCATGTTTAAAAATTTTTTTAATTTTTTTGATAAGAATTAAAGAAAATCCGTCTTTTTTAGATTAAAATAGAATGTTTTAGATTTAATTTAATACAAAAATCATGTTTTTATTCCTATAAATAAAGTCTGTACGAATTTTTTAAAATTGTAATTTTCGAAAAATTAGGTTATGTCAAAAAACATACCCATCTTTAAATTTTTTTTACATTTTTTTGGTACTAATTAGAGAAAATCTGTTTTTTTAGATTAAAATAGAATGTTCTAGATTTAATTTAATACAAAAATCATGTTTTTATTCCTATAAATAAAGTCTGTACGAATTTTTTAAAATTGTAATTTTCGAAAAATTAGGTTATGTCAAAAAACATACCCATCTTAAAAAATTTTTTTAATTTTTTTGGTAGTAATTAGAGAAAATCTGTCTTTTTTAAATTAAAATAGAATGTCTTAGCTTTAATTTAATACCAGAATCATGTTTTTATTTCTATAAATGAGGTCTGTACGAATTTTTTAAAATTGTAATTTTCGAAAAATTAGGTTATGTAAAAAAACATTCCGATTTAAAATTTTTTTTTTAATTTTTTTGGTACTAATTAGAAAAAATCCGCTTTCTTTAGATTAAAAGAGAATGTTCTAGATTTAATTTAGTGCAAGAATCATGTTTTTATTCCTATAAATAAAGTCTGTACGAATTTTTTAAAATTGTAATTTTCGAAAAATTAGGTTATGTCAAAAAACATTCCCATCTTAAAAAATTTTTTTTAATTTTTTTGGTACTAATTAGAGAAAATCTGTCTTTTTTAAATTAAAATAGAATGTTTTAGATTTAATTTAATACAAAAATCATGCTTTTATTCCTTTAAATAAAGCCTGTACGAATTTTTTAAATTTGTAATTTTCGAAAAATTAGGTTATGTCAAAAAACATTCCCATCTTAAAAATTTTTTTTAATTTTTTTGATTTTAATTAGAGAAAATCCGTCTTTTTTAGATTAAAACAGAATGTTTTAGCTTTAATTTAATACCAGAATCATGTTTTTATTCCCATAAATAAAGTCTGTACGAATTTTTTAAAATTGTAATTTTCGAATAATTAGGTTATGTCAAAAAAACATTCCCATCTTTAAAATTTTTTTTAATTTTTTTGATACTACTTAGGAAAAATTCGTCTATTTTAATTAAAACTAGACATTTTAATTTACATTCAGTTCAAAAATCTTTTACTAATTTCTATAAATAAACTCTTGGGGATTTTTTAAAGATGGTAAAAATTTTAGGTTATGTGAAAAATTTTGGTTATCTTTGGGAATTTTTTTAATTTTTTTGAAACTAATTAAAGAAAATCCGTCTTTTTTAGATTAAAATAGAATGTTTTAGATTTCATTTAATTCCAGAATCATGTTTTTATTCCCATAAATAAAATCTGTAGGATTTTTTTAAGTATCAATTTTCGAAAAATTTTATGGTAATTAAAAATCCCCATGTTTAAGAATTTTTTTAATTTTTTTGGTACTACTTAGAGAAAATCCGTCTATTTTAATTAAAACTAGACATTTTAATTTACATTCAGTTCAAAAATCTTTTAGAAATTCCTATAAATAAACTCTTGGGGATTTTTTAAAAATGGTAAAAATTTTAGGTTATGTGAAAAATCTTGGTTGTCTTTAGAAATTTTTTTAATTTTTTTGAAACTAATTAAAGACAACCCGTCTTTTTTAGATTAAAATAGAATGTTTTAGATTTCATTTAGTACAAGAATCATATTTTTATTCCTATAAATAAAATCTGTACGATTTTTTTTAAAGAGTACTACATTTTTAAGAAGTTAGGTTATGTCAAAAAAACATTCCCATCTTTAAAATTTTTTTAATTTTTTTGGTACTAATTAGAGAAAATCCGTCTTTTTTAAATTAAAATAGAATGTTTTAAATTTCCTTTAATACAAGAATCATGTTTTTATTCCTATAAATAAAGTCTGTGCGATTTTTTTAAAGTGCACTAAATTTTCGAAAATTAAACTTCCAGATTTATTTTTCATTTAAACCATTTACACATTTATTAACCAATTTCTTTCCATGTTATTCATTCAACTTTACTTCTAAATATTGAAAAATGCCTTATTTTTTATTTTATTAAGTATTTTATTTTATTTTTTTTGAAATTTGTATTTCCGGGAAAAACGGGATTTTAAAGACGAAAACCCGTCTACAAATTTCGGCAGTTAAGCCGTCTCAAGCGACACATTGGTCCGCAAATCACATAATACATATCTTAAAAATGTAAAAATTAAAAAGTAAAAAGTAAAACGTCCAAACGGTTATTAAAATTAAACCTTACATTTTTTTTTTTTTTTTAATTTTCATCAACTTATTTTTTTATCAAATTATTTCTTTAATTAATTACAATTAATAGGAATGTAAGCGTGTGTCTTTACGGTGAGTTATTAAAAAAGAAGGGGGAAATGTAATTTCATGACTAGATCGGAAGAAAAGTATTGAATAATTGAGGTTATGTTGAATTTTTTAAATTATTTTGACTTGTTTTGAATTTTTAAATTTAAATTTAGGGAAAAAAAAAATTTGGCAAGCTTCGACATTTAATTAAAAAAAAATTTTTTTTAGGATTTACTTAAGATTATAGGAGTATTTTTTTCTTCTCGATTAAAAAATTGAGATCTCGAGAAAAAAAATTTTTTTTTGTGGGGTTATTTTTTATAATCTGTTTTTTTTTTTAAGTACACGCTACATTTAATACGGTTTTTTTTTTTAATTTAGTATCTCGTCTCTAATTAATACTGATCGTGTTTTTCGTTAATAGCGAAAAAATTGTCCTCCTTATTGCGTGTTATTGCTAAATGCTAAAAATATTATACAGGGTGTCCTAAAAAAATTAGTTAAAATACCTCAAAATATCTCAAAAACTACAAGTATAATAAAATTAAAATTTTACGCACATATTTAAGACATATTAAATAATTATTTTAAAGTTTTGGAAAAAATTTTGGGTCATTTTTAACTTCCGGTTAAACCGGAAGTCATTAAAAAATTAATTTTCTTTAAACGAAATTTTTATTTTTTGTTAAGTTGGTGAATTTAAAGATAATTTTATTAAAAAAAAAATTTTCTATCGCTTATACATTAAGAGAAATTTATGACTTCCGGTTAAACCGGAAGTGGTTAAAAATTAATTTTTTTAAAACGAAATTTTTATTTTTTATTAAGTTAGTGAATTTAAAGATAATTTTATTAAAAAATTTTTTTTCTATCATTTGTGGTTTTTGAGGAAAAAAAAATAAAACGTAAAATTACAAAAATAATTTTTTTTTCTGTTGAAGTATAAATGATAGAAAAAAATTTTTTTAATAAAATTATCTTTAAATTAACCAATTTAACGAAAAATTAATATCCCGTTTTTTTTTTAATTTTTTAACCACTTCCGGTTTAACCGGAAGTTATTTTCTTACTAAACTATAAGTGATAGAATTTTTTTTTTTTAATAAAATTATCTTTAAATTAGCCAATTTAATGAAAAATAAAAATTTCGATTAAAAAAAATTTTTTTTTAACCACTTCCGGTTTAACCGGAAGTCATTTTTTTAGTGATAGAAAAAGATTTTTTCAATAAAATTATCGTTAAATTGACTAATCTAATCAAAAATAAAAATTTTATTACAAAATCAATTTTTTTTAACCACTTCCGGTTTAACCGGAAGTCACAAATGATTGAAAATAATTTTTTTCTCCTAAAGTATAAGTGATAGAAAAAATTTGTTTTAATAAAATTATCTTTAAATTCACCAATCTAACGAAAAATTAATATTCCGTTTTTTTAAAAGAATTTTTTAACCACTTCCGGTTTAACCGGAGGTTATTTTCTACCTAAGTACAAGTGATAGAAAATTTTTTTTTTAATAAGATTATTTTTAAATTAATCAAACTAAAGAAAAATAAAAGTTTTATTTAAAAAAATGTTTTTTTACCACTTCCGGTTTAACCGGAAGTCATTTTTTTAGTGATGGAAAAAGATTTTTTCAATAAAATTATCGTTAAATTGACTAATCTAATCAAAAATAAAAATTTTATTACAAAATCAATTTTTTTTAACCACTTCCGGTTTTACCGGAAATTAACTGATGATTTAAAAATAATTTTTTTCTCTTAAAGTAGAAACGATAGAAAAAATTTTTTTTAATAAAATTATCTTTCAATTAACCAATCTAACGAAAAATTAATATCCAGTTTTTTTTTTTTAATTTTTTTAACCACTTCCGGTTTAACCGGAAATTATTCCCTTAATAAAGTATGAATGATAGAAAAAAATTTTTTTAATAAAATTATCTTTAAATTAATTAAACTAACAAAAAATTAATATTCCGTTAAAAAAAATTTTTTTTAACCACTTCCGGTTTAACCGGAAGTCATTTTCTTAAAGTATAAATGGTAGAAAAAAATTTTTTTCAATAAAGCTATCGTAAAATTAACCAATCTAACGAAAAACTAATATCCCGTTTTTTTTTTAAATTTTTTTTACCACTTCCGGTTTCACCGGAAGTTAATTGATGATTTAAAAATATTTTTTTGTCTTAAAGTATAAATGATAGAAAAAAAATTTTTTAATAAAATTATCTTTAAATTAACTAATCTAACGAAAAATTAATATCCCGTTTTTTTAAAAAAATTTTTTTAACCACTTCCGGTTTAACCGGAAGTAACAAATGATAGAAAATAATTTTTTTCTCTTAAAGTACAAATGATAGAAAAACTTTTTTTTAATAAAATCATCTTTAAATTAACCAATCTAACGAAAAATAAAAGTTTCATTTAAAAAAAAGTTTTTTTTTACCACTTCCGGTTTAACCGGAAGTCATTTTTTTAGTGATAGAAAAAGATTTTTGCAATAAAATTATCGTTAAATTGACTAATCTAATGAAAAATGAAATTTTATTTAAAAAAAAAATTTTTTAACCACTTCCGGTTTAACCGGAAGTCACAAATGATAGAAAATAATTTTTTTCTTTTAAAGTATAAATGATAGAAAAATTTTTTTTTAAATAAAATTATCTTTAAATTAACCAATCTAACGAAAAATTAATTTTCCGTTAAAAAAAAAGTTTTTTTTTACCACTTCCGGTTTAACCGGAAGTCATTTTTTTAGTGAGAAAAAAGATTTTTTCAATAAAATTATCGTTAAATTGACTAATCTAATGAAAAATAAAAATTTTATTAAAAAAAAAAATTTTTTTAACCACTTCCGGTTTAACCGGAAGTCACAAATGATTGAAAATATTTTTTTTCTCTTAAAGTATAAGTGATAGAAAAAAATTTTTTTAATAAAATTATCTTTAAATTAACTAATTTATCGAAGAATAAATTTTCCGTTCAAAAAAAAATTTTTTTTTAATCACTTCCGGTTTAACCGGAAGTCATTCTCTAAAGTATAGATAGAAAAAAATTTCTTTTACAAAATTATCGTTAAATTGAGTAAGCTAACAAAAAATAAATATTTTATTGAAAAAAAAAAATTTTTTAACCACTTCCGGTTTAACCGGAAGTCATCATTAAAACAATTTTTTCCTCTTAAAGTATAAATGATAGAAAAAAAATTTTTTAATAAAATTATCTTTAAATTAATTAATCTAACAAAAAATTAATATTCCGTTAAGAAAAGAAAATTTTTAACCACTTCCGGTTTAACCGGAAGTCATTCTCTTAATAAAGTATAAGTGATAGAAAAAATTTTTTTTGATAAAATCATCTTTAAATTAATCAATCTAACAAAAAATAAATTTTTCGTTTAAAAAAATTTTTTTAATTACTTCCGGTTTAACCGGAAGTCATAAATGACTCAAAATTAATTTTTTCCTCTTAAAGTATAAATGATAGAAAAAATTTTTTTTAATAAAATCGTCTTTAAATTAACCCATTTAACGGAAAAAAAATATTTCATTAAAAAAAAAATTTTTTACCACTTCCGGTTTAACCGGAAGTCATTTTCTTAATAAAGTATAAGTGATAGAAAAAAATTTTTTTAATAAAATTATCTTTAAATTAACCAATTTAACGAAAAATTAATATTCCGCTAAAAAAAAATTTTAATCACTTCCGGTTTAACCGGAAATCATAAACGACCCAAAATTAATTTTTTCCTCTTAAAATATAAATGATAGAAAAAATTTTTTTAATAAAATTGCCTTTAAATTAACCAATCTAACGAAAAATTAAAATTCCGCTAAAAAAAAATTTTAATCACTTCCGGTTTAACCGGAAGTCATAAATGACCCAAAATTAATTTTTTCCTCTTAAAGTATAAACGATAGAAAATAAATTTTTTAATAAAATCGTCTTTAAATTACCCAATAAAAAAAATAAAAATTTCATTTGACAAAAAAAATAATTTTTTAACCACTTCCGGTTTAACCGGAAATCAAAAATGACTCAAAATTTTTTTTCAAATTGTTAAAATAAATTCTTAATTTATACTAAATACGTGTATAAAGTTTTAAATTTATCAAACTTGTATTTTTTTAAATATTTAGATATTTCGACTTAATTTCAATGAGACACCCTGTATTTTTAATATGATAGGAGAAAGCATATACATATTATTACTTATTTTAAGTATCGTTATTATTATTATTATTAGTATCATTAAATATAAATAAGTTTTTATTCTAAAGACGATTTTTAAATTTTTTTTTTTTTTAATTGTTGCCTTCTTGTCTTTTTTTAACTTTTTTAATTAACAACATTAATGAGATTCTATTTACAACAAGCCGCTCGTTAATAATTAATACAATTTTCATTTTTGAATAATTAAAAACTGAAAAATGTTTTTCATTTTCACTTTATTTTTTAATTTTAATTTTCATTTTCGTTTTCGTTTTCATTTTCATTTTCGTTTTAATTTTAATTTTCATTTCTAATTTTAATTTTTTTTTAATAATAAATCATTGACTTTTTTTGGAAATATTAAAACGTGGAAGTCCATAATATTATTGTTTATTGTATTTTTTTATTATTATTTTTTAAAACTAAACTTAATAAAAAAATAAACGCGGAAGAATAAGATGAAGAAAGGAGTATTTAAGCTTTTTGTTAAAGATGAGCTGATTCTTACGTTCAAACGTACATTCCCATTCCGTACATCGATCCCCAATCGACTCCTTGGAAGCTCGACATATCGACATTGGTCAAATTGTAACCCTGATACGGGCTTGCGGTTACTTGAGGGGCTAAAGCGGGGGTAGCTGCCGCTGCAGGTCCTTGAGTGGGGTTTCCCCCAGCTGCTGCTCCAACTCCAGGGGTAACAGTTGGAATGGGGTACGGTGCGTAACGATAACCAGCTAAAGGTGGATATAAAAGCTTTCCGTAACCGGTAACCGCCGCCGTTTGAGCTTGAGCGGCTGCCGCCGCCGCTGCGGCAGCTTGAACGTGAGCTTGAGCTTGAACGACCGCTAAAGGATTCGCCGCAGCCGCCGCTGCAATCGCCCCCGCGGTTGGAGCTGCCATCCTCATCCCCAATCCACTCAACATTAACCTCTTCCCCAACAATTGAGCGTTTGCTTGAACCGCTTCTTTCGGTTGAGCTTTCTTACATTCAACCCTTTTATTTTTTAACGTGTGATAGTGTATATCGCAAACTCTATCAACGACTTCTTCGCTTTCGAAAGTTACGAAACCGAAACCTCGATGACGTTTGGTTTGTTGGTCCATTAACATAACCGTTTCTTCCACTTTGCCGAATTGGTTGAAGTAAGCTTTTACTTCTTCGGCTGATGTATCTTGACTAACGCCCCCGACGAAGATCTTCTTCGTTTTGCTCGGTTGTTTTGGTCGATTTTTAGGGGTGGCGTGTTTTGGGTCGATCTTTTTACCATCCAACGTGTGAATCGGTACTTTTAAGACGTTGTCCACGCTTGAAGGATCCGAAAAGGTTATAAAACCGAAACCTCTACTTCTCTACAATAAGAACAAAAAAAATCATTACTATAAAATTTATAAATATTAATATACCGAATGTTTCATTTAAAATGATATATAAAAACTAAGTTAATTTCACAAAAATAAAAATTAAAAAATTTTAAAATGAAATTTTTATTAAAAATCGATAGGAAATTAAATTTCCTTTAATTTGAGTACAAACACGGCATATCTAACTTTAATAGATCGAAAGTTATCGAAATTTTTAATTTAAACAAAAACCGGAAATCGGTCATTTTTAAAATTTTATCATAAATTATTAGAAAATTAAATTTCCTTTAATTTGAGTACAAACACGGCATATCTAACTTTAATAGTTCGAAAGTTATCGAAATTTTTAATTTAAACAAAAATCGGAAGTCCGCTATTTTTTAAATTTTATCATAAATCATTAGAAAATTAAATTTCCTTTAATTTAAGTACAAACACGACATATCTAACTTTAATAGTTCGAAAGTTATCGACATTTTTAATTTTAATGGAAACCGGAAGTCGGCCATCTTGGAATTTTTAAAATGAAGATAACTTTTTTATCTTTTATCCGAATATAGTCGTGTATGGTATCAAATTAAAGGGTTTTTAATAAACTTTAAGAATTTTTAACAAAAATTTCATTTTTTTCAAAAAAAATGTCAATTTTTGCAATGATAATGTAAAATTTTTGAAAAATAATGTAAAATTTTTTAAAATAATGTAAAATTTTTTAAAATAATGTAAAATTTTTTAAAATAATGCAAAATTTTTCAAAATAATATAAAAATTTTCAAGAAAAAATATCAAAATTTTCAAAGGAATATCAATTATTGATTTTAATGACAACCGGAAGTCGGCCATCTTGGAATTTTTAAAATAAAAATAACTATTTTATTTTTTATTCGAATATAGTCGTGTTCGATATCAAATTAAAGGATTTTTAATAAACTTTAAGAATTCTTAACAAAATTTCAATTTTTTCAAAAAAAGTGTCAATTTTTGAAAAATAATGTAAAATTTTTTAAAATAATGTAAAATTTTTTAAAATAATGCAAAATCTTTCGAAATAATTAAAAATTTTCAAGAAAAATATATCAAAATTTTCAAAGAAATATCAAAACCTTAAAAAAATTTCTAAAAAAGGACAAAATGCTAAAAAATTACACAAAAATGTTAAAAATCTCAACATAGGAAATGTTAAAAGTAATTTTATAACGAAATTTTTACTAAAAATCAATAGGAAATTAAATTTCCTTTCATTTGAGTACAAACACGACCTACCTAACTTTAATAGATCGAAAATTATCGAAATTCTTAATTTTTTAAACAATCGGAATTCGGCAATCTTTAAAATTTTATCATAAATCATTAGAAAATTTAATTTCCTTTAATTTGAGTACAAATACGACATATCTACCATCAAAAATAAAAAAGTTATCCAATTTTTTGATTTTAATGAGAACCGGAAGTCGGCCATCTTGGAATTTTTAAAATCGCGATAACTTTTTTGTTTATTATTGGAATATAGTCGTGTTTGGTATCAAATTATAGGATTTTCAATAAACTTTAACAATTATCAACAAAAATTTCAATTTTTTCAAAAAAAAGTCAAATTTTTCAAAAATGTCAAACGAAATTTTTATTAAAAATCGGTAAGAAATTCAATTTCCTTTAATTTGAATACAAACACAACATATCTACGATCAAAAATAAAGAAGTTATCGAAATTTTCAATTTTAATTACAACCGGAAGTCGGCCATCTTGGAATTTTTAAAATCACGATAACTTCTTTGTTTTTTATTCAAATATAGTCGTGTTTGGTATCAAATTGAAAGATTTTTAATAAACTTTAAGAATTTTTTATAAACATTTAAAATTTTCCAAAAAAATAGTTAAGATTTTCAAAAATAATGTAAAATTTTCAAAAATACTGTAAAATTTTCCATAATAATGTCCAAATTTTCAAAAAGAAAAAATTTAAAGGTTTTTCTTATATATTAGAAACATTAAAAAACGTTTAAAAAAAGACAAAAATGTTCAAATGTTCAAAAAAAGAAATGTCAAAGATAATTTTAGAACATGACATATCTACCATCAAAAATAAAAAAGTTATCCAATTTTTCGATTTTAATGACAACCGGAAGTCGGCCATCTTGGAATTTTTAAAATCACGATAACTTTTTTGCTTTTTATCCGAATATAGTCGTGTTTGGTATCAAATTAAAGGGTTTTTAATAAACTTTAAGAATTTTTAACAAAAAGTTCTTTTTTTCAAAAAAAGTGTCAATTTTTTCAATAATAATGTAAAATTTTTGAAAAATAATGTAAAATTTTTTAAAATAATGCAAAATATTTCAAAATAATATAAAAATTTTCAAGAAAAAATATCAAAATTTTCAAAGTATCAAAACCGTCAAAAAATTTCCAAAAAAGGACAAAAATGCTAAAAATTTCACAAAAATGTTAAAAAATTCAACATAGGAAATGTCAAAAATAATTTTAGAATGAAACTTTTAATAGAAATTAATAGAAAATTAAATTTTTTTTAATTTTAATTTAATTTTAGAATAAAATTTTTATTAAAAATCGATAGGAAATTAAATTTCCTTTAATTTGAGTACAAACACGACATATCTACGATCAAAAATAAAAAAATTATCCAACTTTTCGATTTTAATGACACAACCGAAAGTCGGCCATTTTGATTTTTTTTAAATGAAGATAACTTTTTTATTTTTTAACCAAATCTAGTCGTGTTTGGTATCAAATTAAAGGATTTTTTATCAGCTTCAAGAATTTTTAACAAAAATTTGAATTTCTTCAAAAAAAAATTCAAATTTTTCAAAAATAATGTAAAATTTTTCAAAAATAATGTAAAATTTTTCAAAAATAATGTAAAATTTTTCAAAAATAATGTAAAATTTTCAAAATAATGTAAAAATTTTCAAAAATAAACTATCAAAATCTTGAAAGAAATATCGAAACATTAAAAAAAATTCTAAGAAAGGACAAAAATGTTAAAAATTGAATAAAAATGTCAACAATCTCGATATAGAAAATACCAAAAATAATTTTAGAACGAATTTTTTTTTAATCAATGGGAAATTAAATTTCCTTTAATTTAAGTACAAACACGACATATCTAACTTTAATAGATCGGAAGTTATTAAAATTTTTAATCTTTTAAAAAACCGGAAGTCCGCCATCTTTAAAATTTCATGATAAATCGTTAGAAAATTCAATTTCCTTTAATTTGAATACAAACACGACATATTTACGATCAAAAATAAAAAAGTTCTCGAAATTTTTTATTTTAATAAAAACCGGAAGTCGGCCATTTTGAATTTTTTTAAATGAAGATAACTTTTTATTTTTTAACCGAATATAGTCGTGTTTGGTATCAAATTAAAGGATTTTTAATCAACTTTAACAATTTTAAAAAATAAGTTTAAATTGTTCAAAAAAAAAAGTCAATTTTTTCAAAAATAATGTAAAATTTTTGAAAAATGTCAAATTTTTTGGAATGATGTAAAAATTTTCAAGAAAAAAATATCAAAATTTTCAAAGAAATATAAAAACGTTCAACAAATTTTTAAAAATGTTAAAAATTTCACAAAAACGTTAAAAACTCAACATGGGAAATGTCAAAAATAACTTTAGAATAAATTTTTTTTTAAAAATCGATAGGAAATTAAATTACCTCTAATTTAAGTACAAACACGACCTATCTAACTTTAATAGATCGAAAGTTATCGAAACTTTCTATTTTTTAAATAATCGGAAATCGGCCATCTTTAAAATTTTATCATAAATCATTAGAAAATTAAATTTCTTTTAATTTGAGTACAAACACGACATATCTATGACCAAAGATAAAAATGTTATCAAAATTTTTAATTTTAATGACAACCGGAAGTCGGCCATCTTGAATTTTTTTAAACAGCGATAACTTTTTTGTTTTTTATTCGAATATAGTCGTGTTTGGTATCAAATTAAAGGATTTTTAATAAGCTTTAACAATTTTTCATAAAAATTTCAATTGTTTCAAAAAAAAATTCAATTTAAAAAAACAAAAAATGTTAAATTTTTCAAAAATAATATCAAATTTTTGAAAATAATGTGAAATTTTCAAAATAATGTAAAAATTTTCAAGAATAAATTATCAAAATTTTCAAAGAAATATCAAAACCTTCAAAAAATTTCTAAAAAAGAACAAAAATGCTAAAAATTTCACAAAAATGTTAAAAATCTCAACATAGGAAATGTCAACAATAATTTTAGAATGAAATTTTTAATAAAAATTGATAAGAAATTAAATTTTCTTTAATTTAAGTACAAACATGACCTATCTAACTTTACTAGATCGAAAATTATCGAAATTTTTAATTTTTTAAACAATCGGAAATCGGCCATCTTTAAAATTTTATCATAAATCATTAGAAAATTTAATTTCCTTTAATTTGAGTACAAACACGGCATATTTACCATCAAAAATAAAAAAGTTATCCAATTTTTTGATTTTAATGAGAACCGGAAGTCGGCCATCTTGGAATTTTTAAAATCACCATAACTTTTTTGTTTATTATTCGAATATAGTCGTGTTTGGTATCAAATTAAAGGATTTTTAATAAACTTTAAGAATTTTTAATAAACATTTTAAATTTTTCAAAAAAACGTTAAAATATTCAAAAATTATGCCAAAATTTTCAAAAATAACGCCTAATTTCCAGAAATAACTTCAACGTTTTCAAAAAAGAAGCCAAACTTTTCAAAAAAACTATCAAAAACTTCAAAAAAATTCTAAAAAGGAAAAAAATGTTAATTTTTTTTTTTATGTCAAAAAAGTGTTGTCAAAAATAATTTTCGAACGAAATTTTTAATAAAAATCGATAGGAAATTAAATTTCCTTTAATTTGAATACAAACACGACATATCTATAATAAAAAATAAAAACGCTATCGAAATTTTTCGATTTTAATGAGAACCGGAAGTCGGCCATCTTGGAATTTTTAAAGTCACGATAACTTTTTTGTCTATTATTCGAATATAGTCGTGCTTGGTATCAAATTAAAGGATTTTTTATAAGCTCTAACAATTTTTAATAAAAACTTTAATTTTTTTAAACCGCCATCTTGAAAATTTAAAAATTGTCATAACTTTTTTATTTTTAATCGTAGATAGGTCGTGTTTGTACTCAAATTAAAGGATTTTTAATGAATTTTAAGAATATATAAGAATTTTAAAGAAATGTTTTCATTAGAAATCATTGGTAAATAAAATTGTATTATAAAACTACTGTATAATGTATTTTCACCCTGTATATTTTATGAACCTTTTATAAAATTCTTGTTAGTGTAACAACGTCTTTAGAAAGAATTTCTTATAAACCTTTTAATCACACAATACATCTAAATCCATAAAAATTTCGAATCCATGCAACCATCGTTTCTAAATATTGCGGTATTTTTAAGCAATCGGTTTTAATTTTAAAAGCATTTAAAAAATCTCAGTTCATTGTTTAAAAAATAAAAATAAAAATAGAATTTATTACTTTTGGACGTTCTTCAAACCGTAGTCATTTTTATATTTACATACCTGGGTTATCGGATCTTTCATAATAAGTACATCGGTAACGTTTCCAAACATCCCGAAATATTCCCTGAGTTTTTCGCTCGACGTCTGCCAGCTGAGGCCGCCGACGAACAGTTTTCCCGGCGCCGGGTCCGAACTGTTGTTCGGGGTGCTTCTGCCGGAAGAGCTCGAATGGCTGCCGTTTATTTTGATGGAACTGTGGAGGTCCTGATCGAGGATGCCGTTTCGGCCATCGTTCATTGCGGCGCTATGAAAGAACAAAAATTTACAATCAATAAAAATTCATTTAAAAAATCATTAAAAATTCATTAAAAACATTCGTTAAAAAAAATTTTTTTTTTAATTACAGGTTTTACCAATTGTATTTGTGGTTTCATTCGTTTTGGCAAATCTTCCTTGGTACATCACTTATCAAGCGACTACCAGACCGGATGTTACAATGTAAGTGGAAATTTATTAAGGATGATTAAAAATGTGTCCACAATTTGTCCAAACATTGTGGAAATTATACAGGGTGTTTAAGATTTGCAATTCAGATTAATAAATTTAAATTTAAAATAGTAGTAGAGATTATAAAAGCGAAATCGAGATCTTAAATTAGGATTTGATTTAATTTAAAGTCGGTTTAAATCGTCCGACGGTGAAAAGGAAACGTGACCGATTTTATTTACGACGATTTTTAGAGCGTATCCTTTACAAGAGTTTGTTGTAATTTGATACGATTTCGAATTGAACAAAAAAGAAATTAAATACAACTAAATAAACAACAAAACGGTTTATAATATAAATTTAAAAGTCGATTAAAAAAAATTTACTTTTAAAATAAAGATAAAAACGGTCAAAAATTATTTTAAAATAAAATTTTTGTTTTAAAACAAAATTTATTTATTTTAAATCGACAGGAAATTAAATTTCCTTTAATTTGAGTACAAACACAACATATCTAGCTTTAATACTTTCCAAGTTATTAAAATATTTAATTTTAATAAAAACCGGAAGTCGGCCATCTTGGAATTTTTTAAACTAACCTAACTTCTTTGTTTTTTATCCGAATATAGTCGTATTTGGTATCAAATTAAAGGATTTTTAATAAACTTTAAAAAATTTTAATTAAAATTTCAAATTGTTCAAAAAATCATTCGAAATTTTTAAAAATAATGCAAAATTTTCAAAAATAATGTCTAATTTTAAAAATTAACGTTAAAGTTTTCAAAAAAGAAGTCAAAGTCTTCAAAATTAATATCAAAAACTTTAAAAAAATTCTTTAAAAAACAAAAAAGGCTAAAAAAATTTTAAAATATGTTAAAAATTTCAAAAAAATTAAAAATTTCAAAAAAATGTTAAAAATTTCAAAAAAATGTTAAAAATTTTAAAAAAAGTTATATCAAAAATAATTTTATAATGAAATTTTTATTAAAAATCGATAGGAAATTAAATTTCCTTTAATTTAAGTGCAAACACGACCTATCTAACTTTAATAGATCGAAAGTTGTTAAAATTTTTAATTTTTTAAACAACCGGAAGTCGGCTATCTTTAAAATTTTATGATAAATCGTTAGAAAATTCAATTTTCTTTAATTTGAGTACAAACACGACCCATCTATCTTAAATACTTTCCAAGTTATTAACATTTTTAGTTTAAATGAAAACCGGAAGTCGGCCATCTTGAAATTTTTTAAACTAACCTAACTTTTTTGTTTTTAATCCGAATATAGTCGTATTTGGTATCAAATTAAAGGATTTTTAATAAGCTTTAATAATTTTTAGTAAAAATTTCAAATTGTTCAAAATTTATTCGTAATTTTTAAAAATAATGCAAAATCTTCAAAAACAACGTTAAAAATAACGTATAGTTTTCAAAAAAGAAGTCAAAATCTTCAAAAATAATATCAAAAATTTTTAAAAATTTCTAAAAAAGACAAAAAAGGTTAAAAATTTTTTAAAAAATGTTAAAAATTTCAAAAAAAGTTGTGTCAAAAATAATTTTAGAATGAAATTTTTATTAAAAATCGATAGGAAATTAAATTTCCTTTAATTTGAGTACAAACACGACATATCTAACTTTAATAGATCGAAAGTTGTTAAAATTTTTAATTTTTTAAACAACCGGAGGTCGGCTATCTTTAAAATTTTATGATAAATGGTTAGAAAATTCAATTTCCTTTAATTTGAGTACAAATACGACATATGTACGATCAAAAATAAAAAATTTATCGAAATTTTTAATTCTAATGACAACCGGAAGTCGGCCATCTTGGAATTTTTTAAATCACGATAACTTCTTTGTTTTTTATCCGAATATAGTCGTGTTTGGTATCAAATTAAAGGATTTTTAATAAGCTTTAACAATTTTTTTATAAAAATTTCAAATTGTTCAAAAATTATTCGAAATTTCTAAAAATAATGCAAAATTTTCAAAAATAATGCCTAATTTTAAAAAATAACGTTAAAGTTTTCAAAAAAGAAGTCAAAGTCTTCAAAATTAATATCAGAAACTTTAAAAAATTTTCTTATAAAAACAAAAAAGGCTAAAAAAATTTTAAAATATGTTAAAAATTTCAAAAAAATATTAAAAATTTTAAAAAAAGTTTTGTCAAAAATAATTTTAGAATGAAATTTTTATTAAAAATCGATAGGAAATAAAATTTCCTTTAATTTGAGTACAAACACGACCTATCTAACTTTAATAGATCGAAAGTTATTAAAATTTTTAATTTTTTAAACAACCGGAAGTCGACTATCTTTAAAATTTTATGATAAATCATTACAATTTTCAATTTCCATTAGTTTGAGTACAAACACGACATATGTACGATTAAAGATAAAAAATTTATCGAAGTTTTAAATTTTAATGGCAACCGGAAGTCGGCCATCTTGAATTTTTTTAAACTAACCTAACTTTTTTGTTTTTTATCCGAATATAGTCGTGTTTGGTATCAAATTAAACGATTTTTAGTAAGCTTTAACAATTTTTACTAAAAATTTCAAATTGTTCAAAAAATTATTCGAATTTTTTAAAAATAACGCAAAATTTTTAAAAATAATTCCTAATTTTAAAAAATAACGTTAAACTTTTCAAAAAAGAAGTCAAAGTCTTCAAAATTAATATCAAAAACTTTAAAAAAATTCTTAAAAAAACAAAAAAGGCTAAAAAATTTTTAAAATATGTTAAAAATTTAAAAAAAAAAGTTAAAAATTTCAAAAAAATGTTAAAAATTTTAAAAAAAGTTATGTCAAAAATAATTTTATAATGAAATTTTTATTAAAAATAGATAGGAAATAAAATTTCCTTTAATTTAAGTACAAACACGACCTATCTAACTTTAATAGATCGAAAGTTATTAAAATTTTTAATTTTTTAAACAACCGGATGTCGGCTATCTTTAAAATCTTATGATAAATCGTTAGGAAATTCAATTTCCTATAATTTGAGTACAAACACGACATATGTACGATCAAAACTAAAAAATGTATGGAAATTTTTAGTTTTAATGAAAACCGGAAGTCGGCCATTTTGAATTTTTTTAAATCACGATAACTTCTTCGTTTTTTATCCGAATATAGTCGTGTTTGGTATCAAATTAAAGGATTTTTAATAAGCTTCAAGAATCTATAACAAAAATTTCAATTCTTTTTCAAAAAAATGTCAAATTTTTCAAAAAAATGTCAATTTTTTCACAAATAATATGAAATTTTCAAAATAATGTAAAGATTTTCAAAAATAAATTATCAGAATGTTGAAAAAAATATCAAAACTTTCAAAAAATTTCTAAAAAAAGAACAAAAATGTTAAAAATTGAACAAAACAATTAACAATTTTTAGTAAAAATTTCAAATTGTTCAAAAAAAGTCGAAATTTTCAAAAATAATGTCAAATTTTCCAAAAAAAAATGTCAAATTTTCCAAAAAAATGTCAAATTTTTGAAAATAATGTAAAAATTTTCAAGAAAAATATATCAAAATTTTCAAAGAAATATCAAAACCTTCAAAAAATATCAAAACCTTCAAAAAATTTCTAAAAGAGGACAAAAATGTTAAAAACTTCACAAAAATGTTAAAAATCTCAACATAAGAAACGTCAAAAATAATTTTAAAACGAAATTTTTATTAAAAATTGATAGGAAATTAAATTTTCTTTAATTTGAGTACAAACACGACATATCTACGATCAAAAACAAAAACGTTGTCGAAATCTTTAATTTAATGACAACCGGAAGTCGGCCATTTCAATTTCGGCCATCATGAAATTTTTTATATTAACCTAACTTTTTCATTTTTTATCCCAATATAGTCATATTTGGTATCAAATTAAAGGTTTTTTAATAAACTTTAACAATTTTTAAGAAAAATTTTAAATTGTTCAAAAAAAAAGTCGAAATTTTCAAAAACAATGTCAAATTTTCCAAAAAAATGTCAAATTTTTGAAAATAATATAAAAATTTTCAAGAAAAAAATATCAAAATTTTCAAAGAAATATCCAAATGTTCAAAAAATCTCTAAAAAAGGACAAAAATGTTAAAAATTTCACAAAAATGTTAAAAATCTCAACACAGAAAATGTCAAAAATAATTTTAGAACGAAAGTTGTATTAAAAATCGATAGGAAATTTAATTTCTTTTAATTTGAGTACAAACACGACATATGTACAATCAAAAATAAAAAATTTATCGAAATTTTTAATTTTAATGACAACCGGAAGTCGGCCATTTTGGAATTTTTTGAAATCACGATAAATTTTTTGTTTTTTGATTCGAATATAGTCGCGTTTGGTATCAAATTAAAGGATTTTTTATGAATTCTAATAATTTGTAGGAATTTTTAAAGATGGCGGTTTTTATTTGTTTTTAAAGTTAAAAAATCGTATGATTTTTGAAGTAATAAACTTAGATTTGTTTAAAAATATTAAAGATTATTAAAAAAATATTAAAATATTAAAAAACCCTTTAATTTGGTACCCAAAACGAGTATGTTTTGAATTAAAAATAAAAAAGTAAGGTTAGTTTTAAATATTTCAAGATGGCGATTTCAAAATTTCTAAAATTTTGCTAAAAATTCTTAAAAAGCATTAAAAATCCTTTAATTTGATACCAGACACGATATACCTACCTTTAATAGTTTAGTAGTTATACGGATTTTTAATTCAAAAACAATTGATGATCCGCCATCTTGAAAATTGAAAAATTAACCTAACTTTTTTATTTTTAATCTGAATATAGTCGAGTTTGGTATCAAATTAAAGGATTTTTAACGCTCTTTAAGAATTTTTAATTTTTTTATCATTTTTTAAATTTTTTTATCATTTTTTAATTTTTTTTTCATTTTTTTTTATTTCTTTAAACGTTTTTTTTTGTATTTTTTAACAATTTTTTATGTTTTAACTCTCGATTTTTTTTTAAATAAACGTTCCAACTTTGTAGAATAAACTGTTTGACAATTCTAAATAATTTTTAACAATTTTAACAAAATTTTATGTTTTAACATCCGATTTTTTTTAAATTAATTATTCAAAAATGCTTTTAGAATAAAATTTTTATTAAAAATCACTAGGAAATTAAATTTCCTTTAATTTGAGTACAAACACGAATTATTTATCTTCAATAGTTTCTAAGTTATTAATATTTTTAATTTTAAAAACAATTGATGATCCGCCATCTTGAATTTTTTTAAACTAACCTAACTTTTTTGTTTTTTATCCGAATATAGTGGTGTTTGGTATCAAATTAAAGGATTTTTAATAAACTTTAAGAATTTTTAAAAATTTCGAAGAAAATTGATAATCGACCATTTTGAAATTTTTTAAATTAATGTAACTTTTTTATTTTTTATTGAAACATAGTCGTGTTTGGTATCAAATTAAAGAATTTTTAATAACCTTTAAGAATATTTAAGAATTTTGATAAAATTTTAATTTATCTTTCAATTTTTTTTTACAATTTCATCTAATTTTTACATTTTACTATTTCAAAAAAGCATATTAATACAAAACCTTTATTTTAAATCGTTAGGAAATTAAATTTCCTATAATTTGAGTACAAACACAACCTATCTATCTTAAATAGTATTAAAGTTATTAACGAAATGAATTTTAAAAATAATAAATGACTAAAATTTTTATTATAAAACGATAGGAAATAAAATTTCCTTTAATTTAAGTACAAACACGACCTGTTTATCTTCAATAGTTTTTAAGTTATCAATATTTTTCATTTTAACAACAATTGATGATCCGCCATCTTGAATTTTTTTAAATTAACATAACTTTTTTGTTTTTTATTGAAATATAGTCGTGTTTGATATCAAATTAAAGGATTTTTAATGAACTTTGCGAATATTAAAAAATTTCAAAGAAAATTGATAATCGGCCATTTTGAAATTTTTTAAATTAATGTAACTTTTATATTTTTTATTGAAATATAGTCATGTTTGGTATCAAATTAAAAGACTTTTAATAATCTTTAAGAATATTTAAGAATTTTGATAAAATTTTAATTTATCTTTCAATTTTTTTACAATTTCATCTAATTTTTAAATTTTATTATTTCAAAAAAGCATATTAATACAAAACCTTCATTTAAAATCGTTAGGAAATTAAATTTCCTATAATTTAAGTATAAACACAACCTATCTAACTTAAATAGTATTAAAGTTATTAACGAAATGAATTTTAAAAATAATAAATGACTAAAATTTTTATTATAAAACGATAGGAAATAAAATTTTCTTTAATTTGAGTACAAACACGACCTATTTATCTTCAATAGTTTTTAAGTTATCAATATTTTTCATTTGAAAAACAATTGATGATCCGCCATCTTGAATTTTTTTAAACTAACCTAACTTTTTTGTTTTTTATCTGAATATAGTCGTGTTTGGTATTAAATTAAAGGATTTTTTATGAACTTTAAGAAGATTTGAAAATTTCAAAGAAAATTGATAATCGGTCATCTTGAAATTTTTTAAACTACCTTAACTTTTTTATTTTTTATTGAAATATGGTCGTGTTTGGTATTAAATTAAAGGATTTATAATGAACTTTAAAAATATTAAAAAATTTAAAAGAAAACTGACAATTGGCCATTTTGAATTTTTTTAAATTAATGTAACTTTTTTATTTTTTATTGAAACATAGTCATGTTTGGTATCAAATTAAAGGTATTTTATTAATATTTAAAAATATTTAAGAATTTTGATAAAATTTTAATTTATCTTTAAATTTTTTTACAATTTCATCTAATTCTTACATTTTACCATTTCAAAAAAGCATATTAATACAAAACCTTTATTTTAAATCTTAGGAAATTAAATTTCCTATCATTTAAGTCCAAACACGACCCATTTACCTTAAAAACTTTCAAAGTTATTAACGAAATTAATTTTAAAAATAATTAACGACTAAAATTTTTATTATAAATCGATAGGAAATAAAATTTCTTTTAATTTGAGTACAAACATGACCTATCTAACTTAAATAGTTTCCAAGTTATTGACATTTTTAACCTTAAAAACAATTGATGATCCGCCATCTTGAATTTTTTTTAATTAACCTAACTTTTTTGTTTTTTATCCGAATATAGTCGTGTTTGGTATTAAATTAAAGGATTTTTTATGAACTTTAAGAATATTTAAAAATTTCAAAGAAAATTGAAAATCGGTCATTTTGAAATTTTTTAAATTAGTGTAGTTTTTTTATTTTTTATTGAAATATAGTCGTGTTTGGTATCAAATTAAAGGATTTTTAACGATCTTTAAGAAAATTTAAGAATTTTCATAAAATTTTAGTTTATCTTACATTTTTTTTTTAATTTCATTTTAATTTTTTACTTTTTCTATTTTTTATTGAAATATAGTCATGTTTGGTATCAAATTAAAGGATTTTTAATAATTTTTAAAAATATTTAAAAATTTTGATAAAATTTTAATTTATCTTTCAATTTTTTTTACAATTTCATCTAATTTTTACATTTTACCATTTCAAAAAAGCATATTAATACAAAACCTTTATTTAAAATCGTTAGGAAATTAAAATTCCCATAATTTGAGTACAAACACGACTTATTTATCTTAAAAATTTTCAAAGTTATTAATAAAATAAATTTTAAAAATAATTAACGACTAAAATTTTTATTGTAAATCGATAGGAAATAAAATTTCCTTTAATTTAAGTATAAACACGACCTATCTAACTTAAATGGTTTCGAAGTTATTAACATTTTTCATTTTAAAAACAATTGAAAGTTGGCCATTTTGAATTTTTTTAAACTAACCTAACTTTTTTGTTTTTATCCGAATATAGTCGTGTTTGGTATCAAATTAAAGGATTTTTTATAAACTTTAAGAATATTTAAAAATTTCAAAGAAAATTGATAATCAGCCATCTTGATTTTTAAAAAATTAATATAACTTTTTTATTTTTAATCCAAATATAGTCGTGTTTGGTATCAAATTAAAGGATTTTTAATAAACTTTAAGAATATTTAAAAATTTCAAAGAAAATTGATAATCGGCCATTTTGAAATTTTTTAAATTAATGTAATTTTTTTTATTTTTTATTGAAATATAGTCGTGTTTGGTATCAAATTAAAGGATTTTTAATAAACTTTAAGAATTTTTAACAAAAATTTTATTTTTTTTAAAAAAAGTGTCAATTTTTTCAATAATAATGTAAAATTTTTGAAAAATAATGTAAAATCTTTTAAAATAATGCAATATTTTTCAAAATAATATCAAAATTTTCGAAGAAATATCAAAACCTTCAAAAAATTTCTAAAAAAGGACAAAAATCTTAAAAATTTCACAAAAATGTTAAAAATTTCAACATAGGAAATGTCAAAAATAATTTTAGAATGAAATTTTTATCATAAATCGTTAGAAAATTAAATTTTCTTTAATTTGAGTACAAACACGACATATCTACGATTAAAAATAAAAAAATTATCGAAAATTTTAATTTTAATGACAACCGGAAGTCAGCCATCTTGAATTTTTTTAAATCAACGTAACTTTCTTGTTTTTTATCCAAATATAGTCGTGTTTGGTATCAAATTAAAGAATTTTTTATAAACTTTAAGAATATTTAAAAATTTCAAAGAAAATTGATAATCAGCCATTTTGAAATTTTTTAAACTAACCTAACTTTTTTGTTTTTTGTCCGAATATAGTCGTGTTTGGTATCAAATTAAAGGATTCTTAATAAACTTTAAGAATTTTTAATAAAAATTTTTAATTTTTCAAAAAAACGTTAAAATATTCAAAAATTATGCCAAAAATTTTAAGAATTTTTAAAATTTTTTAGAAATTTTAAATGATTTTTAGTGTTTTTAATGTTTAATTATTTTATTACACAACTATTTTTGTTTCAAACCTCATTTATAGAAATTACTAAAAATAAAATCTTATTTTCTTATAGATTTGACGATCCCAAGAAGAAACCCTGGGAAAAAGTCGACTTAATCAACCCTAAAGTACACAAGGTAAATGTAATGATTAAAAAATAACGTTAAAAACATTATTTTAGGGGTAATTTTTAAGAATTAGGCAAAAAAATTTTTTGCTATTTCGATTAAAAGAATGAAAACTAAAAGATAAGGTTTTTGGGGTAGAGTCCCGGGGGAAGGATGAGGAGGAGGTGATGGCGGAGGCGGAGGCGGAGGTTTTCACCCCTCGTCCGTCGCCCGCGTAGGTTCTCCCGAATCGATAAGGGTGCAGAGCGCCGAATCGGGCACGTGTGTATACATTAGTGATGCGGGGCGCGGCCCTCGGTGACGTGGCGGCGGCGGCGGCGCAGGCTCGGTCCCGCGGTGGCGGCAACCAACGACGGGGCGCCCGTCGCCCCCGCGGCTCAGTCTGCGAAGGGATCGCGTTCGCGCAACTCTCTCCCCCGAACAAAAACCAAACCGAATCCAACCTTCCAAACGGTTATCACCTCCACTTACTTCGGTTACCTTTGCTCAACTCACATTTTCAAAAACGTTTCCAGAAGAAGAGAAGAAAAATTATTAAAAATAGGGTTGAGGCTGGGATATTGTCCTGTCACAGCAGTAGGTCATTTTCCCATTACTGCTGCTTCGGGACATGACCCTAGCTTAACCCAAAAATCGACAACACCCAAAATTTTAAATTCGACAACAAGATATTAATCGACAACGCCTAAAATATCCAAAAAAGAAGAAAAATTTTCATTAAAAATAAAGTGTTTAAGTGTGATAATAATTCTAACAAAGTGTGAAAATAATAAAAAAAAATAATAAAGAAAATTTTTGTGGTGATGGTTCAATAAAAAATTTTTTTTTGAAAAAGAATAGTTTTCAGGTCATTTCTCTTTAGTGTTTAAAAGGGATGTTAGTAAAAAACGAGGGGATAAAAATAAAAAGATGAAAAAGAGGGATTCTCTTTTGAATAAGAAGCATATACGTTCACATAGAGAAAGAATGAAAGAAAGGAGGAACGGAAGAAGAATAAAAAAAAAGCTTTGTGTGAACAATGGACGTTGGGAGCGGAAACATGGGACTCTATAGGGTGGAGCTAAATATTGATCCCCTTCTTGGTCGAGAGAAGAGGGTTTTGCTTCGGGAGGTACGCGCGCGCCATCTACCGTTCGATCTACTTTCGCAACTAACCGAACCTTAAAATGGCCGAAATGATTTACCCTGTTTTTCGGTCTGAATCAACCTTAACTCTGTATTTTACAACTAAAATCCAATAAAAATCTAAGAATAATGCAACAAGAAAAAAAAAAATTATGTTAAACCTAAAAACCAAGTGAAATTTATTTAAAAAATTGTTTACAAAAATTTTGTTCTTATTTTATAAAATAATCTGTAACATAAACATTGAATAAAAAATATCAAAAAGTAAAACAGAAAAAAAATCATTATTTCACTAAAAAAAAATTTGCCACCTTTAAAATTTTTTTTTAATTTTTTGTTGCAAATTAGAACCAAAACGATTATTTTATCGAAAATTCTAGATTTTCATCTATCATTTTCTAAAAAATCTTTTCTCTATTTTCACAAATAAAATCTGTACGATTTTTTAAAAAAATATCAAATTTTGACAGTTAAGGTTAGAAATTTTAACTTTGGGAATTTTTTTAATTTTTTTGGTAAATTTTCGAATCAAAGTGATTACTTTATCGAAAATTATAGATTTTAATCTATCATTTTCTAAAAAATCTTTTCTTTATTTTTACAAATAAGATCTGGAAGATTTTTTAAAAAATAAATTTGACAGTTGTTAGAAATTTTAACTTTGGGAATTTTTTTAATTTTTTTGGTAAATTTTCGAATCAAAGTGATTGTTTTATCGAAAATTATAGGTTTTAATCTATCATTTTCTAAAAAATCTTTTCTTTATTTTCACAAATAAGATCTGTCCGATTTTTTAAAAAAATATCAAATTTGACAGTTAAGGTTAGAAATTTTAACTTTGGAATTTTTTTAATTTTTTTGGTGAATTTTCGAATCAAAGCGATTATTTTATCGGAAATTATAGATTTTAATCTATCATTTTCTAAAAAATCTTTTCTTTATTCTCAAAAATAAAATCGGTACGATTTTTTTTAAAAATATCAAATTTGACAGTTAAGGTTAGAAATTTTATCTTTGGGAATTTTTTTAATTTTTTTGGTGAATTTTCGAATCAAAGTGAGTACTTTATGGAAAATTATAGATTTTAAACTATCATTTTCAAAAAAATCTTTTCTTTATTTTCAAAAATAAGATTTGTACGATTTTTTAAAAAAATATCAAATTTGACAGTTAAGGTTAGAAATTTTATCTTTGGGAATTTTTTTAATTTTTTTGGTGAATTTTCGAATCAACGTGATTATTTTATCGAAAATTATAGATTTTAATCTATCATTTTCTAAAAAATCTTTTCTTTATTCCCAAAAATAAGATCTGTACGATTTTTTAAAAAAATATCAAATTTGACAGTTAAATTAGGTTAGAAATTTTAACGTTGGTAATTTTTTTAATTTTTTTGGTAAAAGTTAGGAAAAATTTGATTAGTTAAATAGAAACTAGACATTTTAATTAACATCTTTCCAAAATTATTTTTAAAAATTTTCATAAATGAATTTTAGACGATTTTTTAAACTTGATTAAAAATTTGCTAATTTTAAAAAACATGAATGTCTGAAAATTTTTTTAAATTTTTTAATAAAAATTAGAAAAAATTTGATTAGTTAAATAGAAACTAGACATTTTAATTTACATTTTCCCAAAATTGTTTTTAAAAATTTTCATAAATAAAATTTAGGGGATTTTTTTAAACTTGGTTAAAAATTTGCTAATTTCAAAAAACATGAATGTCTTTGAAATTTTTTTTAAATTTTTTAATAAAAATTACAAGAAAATAGTATTTTTTAATAAAAATTAGAATGTTTTCAGTTTCATTTAGAAAAAAAAATCAAATCAAAATTTAAAAAAATAAAGTCTCTACGATTTTTTAAAATTTGTCAAAATTTTCATCACCAAATTTGACGATTTTAGTAAATTTTAGATAAAATTTTACAATTTTAATCTAAATAAAGTTATATTTCAATGAAATTTGAGTACTTTTATCGAAATTTGTTGAAATTTCAAACGAGATTCGATAAATTAAGGAAATTTTAGGTGAAATTAGACGAAATTCAACAATTTTAGGTAATTTCATACAAAATTAGGCGAAATTTTAGAAGAAATTTGACGATTTTAAGAAATTTTAGATGAAATTTCTCAATTTTAATCTAAATAAAGTTATTTTTCAATGAAATTCGACAACTTTGGACGAAATTTAGTGAAATTTTAAACAAAATTGGACGAATTTTGAAAACTGGTCGAAATTTTACAATTTCAAGCTAAATTAAGTTATCTTTCAATGAAATTCGAAAAAGTTTAAATGAAATTAAACGAAATTTAACAATTTTAGATAATTTTACATCAAATTTCGTGAAATTTTAGAAAAGAATCGGATTTTAAAAAATTTTAGATGAAATTGTACAATTTTAAGATAAATAAAGGTTTTTTTAAAATGAAATTCGACAATTTTAAACGAAATTTCATGAAATTTCAAACGAAATTCGAAAATTTTAAGAAATTTGAGATAAAATTTCACAATTTTTAGCTGAATTAAATTATTTTTCAATAAAATTCGACAAATTTACGCGAAATTTCGTGAAATTTTAGATAAAATTTGACGAATTTTAAAAATTTTAGTTTAGATTTCACAATTTCTAAAATTAAGTTTTATTTTAATGAAATTCGAAAAAATTTTGATGAAATTTCGTAAAATTTTAAATAAAATTCGATAACTTTAGAAAATTTCAGAAGAAATTCAACGATTTTAGATGAAATTTCACAATTTTAAGACAAATAAAGTTATTTTTCAATGAAATTCGACAATTTTAAACGGAATTTCCTGAAATTTCAAATGAAATTGGACGAATTTTGAAAATGTTGGTCGAAATTTCAAGGTAAATTATGTTATTTTTTAATGAAATTCGAAAAAAATTTGATGAAATTAAACGAAATTCCACAATTTTGTATCAAATTTCGTGAAATTTTGGAAAAAAAATCTATGTTTTTAAAAAATTTTAAGTGAAATATTATAATTTTAGACTAAATTAAGTCATTTTTTAACAATTTTAATCTAAATTGAGTTAAATTAACTTAAATTCTTAAATAATTTTCAATTTTTTTTTAGGTTATAAAAAATTTTAATCAACTTTGTGAATTTTTTTAATTTTTTTGACAACATTTAGCAAAAAACGATTTTTTAAAATTAAAAGTAGAATGTTTTAGGTTTCATTTAGAAAAAAAATTAGATTAAAAACTATAAAAGGCGATTTTTTACGAATTTTTGTAGTTAATCAATGTTTTTAAGTTGATAAAAATTGTTACCAACTTTGAAAATTTTTTAATTTTTTTGACAATATTTACAACAAATCGGTCTTGTTTACTTAAAACTAGAATGTTTGATATTTCATTTAGAGAAAAAATCAAATCAAAATCTTTAGAACTGAATTTTTAATAAATTTTTAAAGTTGATAGTTTTTTTTAAGTTAGGTTAGAAAATTGTCAAAATTTTTTACCAATTTTGAACATTTTTTAAATTTTTTTGACAACATTTAGAATAAAACGGTTTTTAAGAATTAAAATTAGAATGTTTTAGGTTTCATTTCGTAAAAAAAGTTAGATTAAAAACTATAAAAGGCGATTTTTTACGAATTTTGTAAACTTTTGGTGTAATTTTTAAGAATGAAGTGAATTTTTTGTGAAATTGTTCTCAATTTTAATAATTTTTGATGAAATTGTTCCCAATTTAACTAATTTTTGGTGGAATTATTTAAAATTTTGTTAATTTTAGTGGAATTACATCGAATTTAGTAAGTTTTTGAAGGAATTTTTAGGAATATAGTAAATTTTTGATTAAATAAGTCTCAATTTTATTTTTGGTAAAATTGTTTTAAATTTAATTAATATTTAGTGAAATTTTTATTAATTTTTTGTAACTTTGGTGGAATTTTTAAGAAATCTAATAAATTTTTGGTGGAATTATTCTTAATTTTAGATATTTTTAGTAAATTTAAAAAGAATCTAAAAAGTTTTAGTGGAATTGTTCAAAGTTTTGGTAACTTTGGTGGAATTACATCGAATTTAATTAGTTTTTGAAGGAATCTTAAATTAAGTTAGAAATTTTAACTTTGGGAATTTTTTTAATTTTTTTGATAGAAATTAGAACCAAAGTAATTATTTTATCGTAAATTATAGATTTTAATCTATCATTTTCTAAAAAATCTTTTCTTTATTCTCAAAAATAAAATCGGTACGATTTTTTTTAAAAATATCAAATTTGACAGTTAAGGTTAGAAATTTTAACTTTGGGAATTTTTTTAATTTTTTTAATTTTTTTGATGGAAATTAGAATCAAAGCGATTAATTTATCAAAAATTATAGATTTTAATCTACCATTTTCTAAAAAATCTTTTCTTTATTCTTACAAATAAGATCTGTATGATTTTTTAAGAAAATATCGAATTTGACAGTTAAGGTTAGAAATTTTATCTTTGGGAATTTTTTTAATTTTTTTGGTGAATTTTCGAATCAAAGCGATTATTTTATCGAAAATTATAGATTTTAATCTATCATTTTCTAAAAAATCTTTTCTTTAATTTCAAAAATAAGATCTGTACGATTTTTTAAAAAAATATCAAATTTGACAGTTAAGGTTAGAAATTTTATCTTGGGGAATTTTTTTAATTTTTTTGGTGAATTTTCGAATCAAAGTGATTACTTTATCGAAAATTATAGATTTTAATCTATCATTTTCTAAAAAATCTTTTCTTTATTCCCACAAATAAGATCTGTACGATTTTTTTAAAAAATATCAAATTTGACAGTTAAGGTTAGAAATTTTATCTTTGGGAATTTTTTAAATTTTTTTGATGAATTTTCGAATCAAAGTGATTATTTTATCAAAAATTAGAGATTTTAAACTATCATTTCCTAAAAAATCTTTTCTTTATTTTCACAAATAAGATCTATACGATTTTAAAAAAAAATTTAGTAACTTTTTAGTAAAATTATTCAAAATATAGTCATTCTTGAAACAATTCTTCAAAATCTAATAACTTTTTGATGATTTTGTTTAAAATTCAGTAACTTTTTCAGTTTATTTCTTCAAAAACTGAAGATTTTTGATGAAATCCTTTGAAATCTAGTGACTTTTTATGATTTTAATTAAAATCCAGTGACTCTTTAATAAAATTATTCCAAATTTAATGTTTTTTCGATCATTTTGGTTAAAATCTGGTAACTTTTTTCGTTCATTAGTCTAAAATTTAGTGATTTTTTAAGAAATTCGTGGAAATCTAGTAACTTTTTAATAAAATTATTCAATTTGTAACGATTTTTAATCGTTTCTCTTAAAATTTAGTAACATTTTAAATTTATTTGTTTAAAAACTGGAGACTTTTGATGAAATTCTTTGAAATCTAGTGACTTTTTATGATTCTAATTAAAATCTAGTGACTTTTTATTAAAATTGTTCGAAATCTAGTGAGTTTTAAAGAAATTATTTGAAATCTAGCTACTTTTTATTTAAATTGTTCGAAATCTAGTGACTTTTAAAGAAAGTATTCGAAATTTAGTTACTTTTTGCTAATTTTAGTTAAAATCCAGTGATTTTTTTAGTAACTTTTTTAAAATTCTAGTGACTTTTGATAGTTTCGCTTAAAACTAGTAATTTTTGAAAAAATTCTTGGTAATTTAGTGATTCTTAAAGAAATTCTTTCAAATCTAGTTACTTTTTGATAATGTTAGTTAAAATCTAGTGATTCTTTATCAAAATTATTCAAAATCTGGTGACTTTTGATAATTTTGGTTTAAATCTGGTAACTCTTTTGGTTTAGTTGTTCAAAATTTGGGGATTTTTTAATAAATTCTTCGAAATTTACTGACTTTCTGGTAATATTAGTTAAAATTTAGTGATTTTCTGATATTATCATTTAATATTTAATGTCCTTTTAAAGAAATTCTTTGAAATCTAGTTGCTTTCTGATGACTCAAATGAAAATCTAGTGATTTTTTTATCAAAATTATTCCAAATCTGGCGATTTTTGACAACTTTGCTTTAAATTTGGTAACTTTTTTAGTTTCTTTGTTCAAAATCTAGTAATTTTTGAAGAAATTCTTCGAAATTCTGTGACTTCTTCATAACATCATTTAAAATATCAAATTTGACAGTTAAATTAGGTTAAAAATTTTAGTCATCTTTGGGAATTTTTTAAATTTTTTTGATGGAAATTAAAACCAAAGCGATTATTTTATCGAAAATTATAGATTTTAATCTATCATTTTCTAAAAAATCTTTTATTTATTCCCAAAAATAAGATCTGTACGATTTTTTAAAAAAATATCACATTTGACAGTTAAGGTTAGAAATTTTATCTTTGGGATTTTTTTAAATTTTTTTGGTGAATTTTCGAATCAAAGTGATTATTTTATCGAAAATTATAGATTTTAATCTATCATTTTCTAAAAAATCTCTTTATTTTCACAAATAAGATCTGTACGATTTTTTAAAAAAATATCAAATTTTGACAGTTAAGGTTAGAAATTTTAACTTTGGGAATTTTTTTAATTTTTTTGGTGAATTTTCGAATCAAAGCGATTATTTTATCGAAAATTATAGACTTTAATCTATCATTTTCTAAAAAATCTTTTCTTTATTTTCAAAAATAAGATCTGTATGATTTTTTAAGAAAATATCGAATTTGACAGTTAAGGTTAGGAATTTTAACTTTGGGAATTTTTTTAATTTTTTCGGTAAATTTTCGTATCAAAGCGATTATTTTATCGGAAATTATAGATTTTAATCTATCATTTCCCAAAAAATCTTTTCTTTATTTTCATAAATAATATCTGTACGATTTTTTAAAAAATATCAAATTTGACAGTTAAAGTTAGAAATTTTATCTTTGGGAATTTTTTAAATTTTTTTAATTCCTATAACTACTATCGTTTAGTGAAATGGGAATATCACTTTAGAATTTCATTGTTCGTTAAAAAGAGTCTCGAATCCATGCGAATCCAAATCCCTCCCATTATAAAAATGAAAATTCAGCGCTACATTACACTAGAAAATAAAAATCAACAAAACGCGAAAAAGAAAAGGTGCGCCCGAGGTACAATTAAGGTCCATTCTTGATATTGCTTTTTTGCAAACCGTCTCACATCTCTTTCTCTCTCTTGCTCTCTTAACGATAATAAGAGAAACAATGGGAGTTCGCTTCTTTAAAACTCTCGAGAGAAAGAAAAAACAAAGACCCCAATTGTACTAAGGGTTAATAAGACAAAAAGGTCCGTTTTATAAAAATCCTTATATGTATACAATTTTCTAAAAGACAACAACGAAAAAAAAGATTTTATTCGTTGAGATGTAAAATAAATTATTTTTTACAATTCAATATAGAAGGTGTATTTAAAATTTAATTTTGATCGATTTTCTTAAGTTAGGTTAAAAAGTGTCAAAAAAATTTTTCCCAACTTTGAAAATTTTTTAGATTTTTTTGACAACATTTGGAATAAAACGACATTTTTTAATTAAAATTAGAATGTTTTAAGTTTCATCTAGAAAGAGAACCAAATCAAAATCTTTAAAAATGAATTTTTGATGAATTTTTAAATTTTTGCCTTAAGTTAAAAAGTGTCAAAAATTTTCACCAACTTTAAAAATTTTTTTAATTTTTTTGACAAAACTTGGAATAAAACGATCTTTTTTAATTAAAATTAGAATGATTTAAGTTTCATTTAGAAAAAAAATCAAATCAAAATGTTTAAAAATGAATTTTTAATGAATTTTTAAAGTTTTGTCTTAAGTTAAAAAGTGTAAAAATTTTTTGCAAACTTTAAAAATTTTTTTAATTTTTTTGACAACACACTGAATAAAACTGTTTTCTTTAGATAAAATTAGAATGTTTTAAGTTTCATTTAGAAAAGAATCAAATCAAAATCTTTAAAAATGAATTTTTGATGAATTTTTAAATTTTTGTCTTAAGTTAAAAAGTGTCAGAAATTTTCACCAACTTTAAAAATTTTTTTAATTTTTTTGACAACACTTGAAATAAAACGGTATTTTTTAATTAAAATTAGAAGGATTTAAGTTTAATCTAGAAAAAAAATCAAATTAAAATTTTTAAAAATGAATTTTTTATGAATTTTTAAAGTTGATTTTTTTAAGTTAAAACTGTCAAAATTTTTTTACCAACTCTAAAAATTTTTTTATTTTTTTTGTCAACACTTGGAATAAAACGGTTTTTTTTTTAATTAAAATTAGAATCTTTTAAGCTTCATCTAGAAAAAAAATCAAATCAAAATCTTTAAAAATGAATTTTTGATGAATTTTTTAAAAAATGATTAATTTTCTAACCTAAAAAAATTTTTACCAACTTTGAAATTTTTTTAAATTTTTTTGACAACGCTTGGAATAAAACGACATTTTTTAATTAAAATTAGAATGTTTTAGGTTTCATTTAGAAAAAAAATCAAATCAAAATCTTTAGAAGTGAATTTTTTATGAATTTTTTAAAAATAATTGATTTTTTTAATATTCAAAAATTTTTAACCTAAGAAAATTTTTTACCAACTTTAAAAATTTTTTAAATTTTTTGGTAAATCTTAAAACAAATTTGCCTTTTTTTAGATGAAAATAGAATATTTTAGCTTTAACTTAACATAAAAATCATTTCTTAATTCCTAAAAATAAGGTCTTGACGATTTTTTAAAATTTTAATTTTGACGATTTTTGGTGAAAATGTAACCTTTTTAAAAAAAAAAATTTTTCTTAAAAATTTTAAACAAACCAAAATTTTGTTACAGATTACATAAATCAAGACATTTTAATCTATTAATTTCTAAAAAATCTCCTCCGAATCCTCAAAAATAAAGTCCGGACGATTTTTTAAAGTTGACCAATTTTGATGTATTTAAGTGAAAATTTACAATTTTAGAAAAAAAAATTTTTCTTAAAAATTTCAAAACTCAAACTCAAAATTTTTATAGTTTATGTTAAAAAAGAGATTTTAATTTATTATTTTTCAAAAAATCATTTTTAATTTCCAAAAATAAGGTCGCGACGATTTTTTTAAAATTTTGGTGAAAATGTAACCCTTTAGAAAAAATTTTTTTTCTCAAAAATTTTAAACAAATCAAAATTTTGTTACAGGTCATATAAATCAAGACATTTTAATCTATCGTTTTATAAAAAAATCTCGTTTTAACTCCTAAAAATAAAGTCTGGACGATTTTTTAATGTTAATTTTAACATTTTTTGAATGAAAATGTAACACCTTAGAAAAAATTTTTTTTCTTAAAAATTTAAAAACAATCAAATTTTTTTTATAGATTACATAAAATAAGACACTTTTGTCTATCATTTTCCAAAAAATCTCGTTTCAGTTCTTACAAATAAAGTCTCAGTGATATTTTAAAGTTGACCAATTTTGACATTTTTTGAATTAAGATGTAACACTTTAGAAAAATTTTTTTTTTTAATTTTTTTGGTAAGTCTAAAAACAAATTTGCCTTTTTTAGATGAAAATAGAATGTTTTAATTTTAATTTGATGTAAGAATCATTTCTTAGTTTATAAAAATGATTTTTTTATGATTTTTTAAAAATGATAAAAATTAAATTTTAGGTTAAATTCGGTCAAAAAAATATCAATGCCTTTAAAATTTTTAAAATTTTTTTTGACAACACATGGAAAAAAAGGTCTCTTTTAATTAAAATTAGAATGTTTTAAGTTTCATTTAGAAAAAAAATCAAATCAAAATCTTTAAAAATGAATTTTTAATGAATTTTTAAAGTTTTGTCTTAAGTTAAAAAGTGTAAAAATTTTTTACCAACTTTAAAATTTTTTTTTAATTTTCTTGACAACACTTTGAATAAAACTGTTTTCTTTAGATAAAATTAGAATGTTTTAAGTTTTATTTAGAAAAGAATCAAATTAAAATCTTTAAAAATGAATTTTTGATGATTTTTTAAAGTCGATCGATTTTTTTTAAGTTGGGTTAAAAAGTGTCAAAAATGTTTACTAATTTTGAATTTTTTTAAATTTTTTTGACAAAACTTGGAATAAAACGATCTTTTTTAATTAAAATTAGAATGTTTTAAGTTTCATTTAGAAAAAAAATCAAATCAAAATCTTTAAAAATGATTTTTTTATGAATTTTTAAAGTTGGTTTTCTTAAGTTAAAACTGTCAAAAATTTTTTACCATCTTTAAAAATTTTTTTAATTTTTTTGACAACATTAGGAATAAATCGGTCTTTTTTAATTAAAATTAGAATGTTTTAAGTTTCATTTAGAAAAAAAATCAAATCAAAATCTTTAAAAATGAATTTTTGATGAATTTTTAAAATTTTGTCTTAAGTTAAAAAGTGTACAAATTTTTTGCCAACTTTGAAATTTTTTTTAATTTTTTTGACAAAACTTGGAATAAAACGGTCTCTTTTGATTAAAATTAGAATGTTTTAAGTTTCATTTAAAAAGAAAATCAAATCAAAATCTTTAAAAATGAATTTTTGATGAATTTTTAAAGTTTTGTCTTAAGTTAAAAAGTGTAAAAAATTTTTGCCAACTTTAAAAATTTTTTTAATTTTTTTGACAACAGTTGGAATAAAACTGTTTTCTTTAGATAAAATTAGAATGTTTTAAGTTTTATTTAGAAAAGAATCAAATTAAAATCTTTAAAAATGAATTTTTGATGAATTTTTAAAGTTGATCGATTTTTTTTAAGTTGGGTTAAAAAGTGTCAAAAATGTTTACCAACTTTGAAAATTTTTTTAATTTTTTTGACAACACTAGGAACAAAACGGGGGTTTTTAATTAAAACTAGAATATTTTAAGTTTAATTTAGAAAAAAAATCAAATCAAAATCTTTAAAAATGAATTTTTGATGAATTTTTAAAGTTGATTGATTCTTTTTAAGTTGGGTTAAAAAGTGTCAAAAATGTTTACCAATTTTGAAATTTTTTTTAATTTTTTTGACAAAACTTGGAATAAAACGGTCTTTCTTAATTAAAATTAGAATGTTTTAAGTTTCATCTAGAAAAAAAATCAAATCAAAATCTTTAAAAATGATTTTTTTATGAATTTTTAAAGTTGGTTTTCTTAAGTTAAAACTGTCAAAAATTTTTTACCAACTTTAAAATTTTTTTTAATTTTTTTGACAACACTTAGAATAAAGCGATCTTTTTTAATTAAAATTAGAATAATTTAAGTTTCATTTAGAGAAAAAATCAAATCAAAATCTTTAAAAATGATTTTTTTATGAATTTTTAAAGTTGGTTTTCTTAAGTTGAAACTGTCAAAAATTTTTTACCAACTTTAAAATTTTTTTTTAATTTTTTTGACAACACTTGGAATAAAACGATCTTTTTTAATTAAAATTAGAATGATTTAAGTTTCATTTAGAAAAAAAATCAAATCAAAATGTTTAAAAATGATTTTTTTATGAATTTTTAAACTTGGTTTTTTTAAGTTAAAACTGTCAAAATTTTTAACCAACTTTAAAATTTTTTTTAATTTTTTTGACAAAACTTGGAATAAAACGGTCTTTTTTAATTAAAATTAGAATGTTTTAAGTTTCATTTAGAAAAAAAATCAAATCAAAATGTTTAAAAATGAATTTTTGATGAATTTTTAAAGTTTTGTTTTAAGTTAAAAAGTGTAAAAATTTTTTGTCAACTTTAAAAATTTTTTTAATTTTTTTGACAACACTTGGAATAAAACGATTTTTTTTAATTAAAATTAGAATGATTTAAGTTTCATTTAGAAAAAAAATCAAATCAAAATGTTTAAAAATGAATTTTTGATGAATTTTTAAAATTTTGTCTTAAGTTAAAAAGTGTAAAAATTTTTTGCCAACTTTGAAAATTTTTTTAATTTTTTTGACAAAACTTGGAATAAAACGTCCTTTTTTAATTAAAATTAGAATGATTTAAGTTTCATTTAGAAAAAAAATCAAATCAAAATCTTTAAAAATGAATTTTTTATGAATTTTTAAATTTGATTGTTTTTTTTTTGTTCGGTTAAAAAGTGTCAAAAATATTTACCAACTTTGAAAATTTTTTTAATTTTTTTGACAACATTTGGAATAAAACGGTCTTTTTTAATTAAAATTGGAATGATTTAAGTTTCATTTAGAAAAAAAATCAAATCAAAATCTTTAAAAATGAATTTTTCATGAATTTTTAAAGTTTTGTCTTAAGTTAAAAAGTGTAAAAATTTTTTGCCAAGTTTAAAAATTTTTTAAATTTTTTTGACAACACTTCGAATAAAACTGTTTTCTTCAGATAAAATTAGAATGTTTTAAGTTTCATTTATAAAAGAATCAAATTAAAATCTTTAAAAAAGAATTTTTGATGAATTTTTAAAGTTGATCGTTTTTTTTTAAGTTAAAAATTGTCAAAAATGTTTACCAACTTTGAGAATTTTTTTAATTTTTTGGGTAATAATTAGAACAAAATCGACTTTTTTATTATAAAATAGAATATTTTAGCTTTCAATTTTTACAAATTTCATTTCCCAATTAAAAAAAATAAAGTCTCCACGATTTTTTAAAGTTGGTCAAAATTTTTTAAAAGGTTAGGTTACTAGTCAAAAGTGGTGATGATAATAAATACAAATCGAGATAAAAATTAGCACTAATTTTATAAAAGTAAGTTAATAAAAGACTTATAGTACGGATTGCTTAGGTTTTTCTAATTTAAAACTTAAAAACTAAAAACCCTATTAAGTTAATACTTAATATTTCTCCTTCATTTTTTTTTAGTACAGGCAAAACAACTAAATAGTAGTTCTATGTATTAAAAACCTTATTTTTTTTTTCTACAATTTCTCTCTACGATTTTTAAATCTCATTTACTTTTGTCTTTACCTTTTCGGCGACGTTCATCCCCATCAGTTTCAATCCGATCTCGCGTTCCTCATCATCTTCTGTGAAACTAAAATATATGATTTTTTTTTTTGATTTTATTTCTCTAATTTTGGTTAATTTAACGACCAGTGTTAAGATAGTAATAATAGTAATAAAATTACATGGTTTTATGCTATGGTAGTAGCGACATGACAGGTACAAAGACAATCTACTTCACAATCCGCACTAAAAAAAAAATTACTATTTAAATACATAATACTGAGTGTGTATTACGAGTTCTCTTACCGGAGTTATTAAATGTTAATATTAACAACAACAAAAATAAATAACAAAATGGATAAATAAACATAAAAATTAAAAGTAAAATTAAAACCAGCCAAAGTGTGATATATGATGATATTACTAAATAAGTGAATTAAATGATGAATCGGTTAAATCGATTCAATTTAAGAGAAAATACTTTTAAATTTTTACAAGTTATAGGTGTGTAGAAAACTACGTTTTAAACGGTTAATCTAGACTCTAGACAACCCAAGAGACACACGACACTTATCAAAAAAATAAATAAAATATCTACTTTAGAATCTAAAGATTATATACAATAGAAGCTTAGTTAGGTTTTTATTTTTAATTAATTAATTAGTTATAAAATACGTTCAAATACTAATTTATACTCAATTTCTTACAAAAATGTACATTTTTTATTTAATTAATTTTTTTAATTAAATAAGAAGGATTTGAAAAACTGTCTCGATATTCACGAATATAATTAATATAATACCGATTTTATTTTTTGATCGTTTTAGTTAATACAATTTCACGAAGAATATCCTTCTAGAAGGGATTTGGTGAGGATTTATCAGGAAATGGATGAGGAAGAACGACGACAAAACAGGGAACAGCAAAAATGAGGAAAAAATATTAAAACAAATCGTACGATCATTTCTTATTAATTTGGTTTTAAGATTTTTAACGTTTTAAATGTCAAAGTTGATATTTTAGGTTAATTTTTGACATTTAAAATGTCAAAAATGATATTTTGAGGTTATTATTTTTAACTTTTGGTTAACATAATCTCAAAATTTTTCTTTAAAACGTCATAATTTTGTCATATTTTAATATATTAGACATTAAAAACGTCAAAGTTAATATTTTTAGGTTAACTTTTGTCGTTTAAAACGTCAAAGATGACATTTTGAGGTTACTATTTTTGCTCTTATTGTTAGTTGATATTACCTCAAAATTTTTCTGCGTCAAAATAAAACTTTATTATTTTTGAACTAACTTTAGTTGTATTTCTGCTCGAATTAAAAGATTTTTTTTAATCTTTATGATTTTGAGAAATCTTTTAAAAAGTTAAGTTAAAATTTGCAAAAAAATTTTACTAACTTTAAAATTTTTTTAATTTTTTTGATAGCATTTGGGAAAAATTTGCCTTTTAAAATCAAAAATGCAATGATTTAAGTTTTATTTGATATAAAAATCTTTTTTCAATTCTTAAAAATAAAGTCTGGATGATTTTTTAAAGTTGGTTAAATTTTTTTTTGTTAGGTTAAAATTTGCTAAAAAAATTTACTAACAAAAAATTTTTTTAATTTTTTTGGTAACACTTGGGAAAAATTTGCATTTTAAAATCAAAAATAGAATCATGTAAGTTTCATTGGATATAAAAATCTTTTTTCAATTCCAAAAAATAAAGCCTGGATGATTTTTTTTAAAGTTGGTCTAATTTTTAAAAAAGTTAGGTTAGATAACTGTCAAAAGTTCTTAGTAAGTTTTAAGATTTTTTTTTAATTTTTTTGGTAGCATTTGGGAAAAATATGCCTTTTAAAATTGAAAATATAATCATTTAAGTTTCATTGGATATAAAAATCTTTTTTGAATTATTAAAAATAAAGTCTGGATGATTTTTTAAAGTTGGTTAAATTTTTAAAAAAATTAGGTTAAAAATTGACAAGTTTCAAGAACAATTAGTTTCTTGGATATGAATTTTTAGAAATTGATTAGTAAATATAAAAAGCAGTAAAAACACAAAGAAAAGTCTTTCTAATTTCTGGTATAATTAATTATACCATTGATTTTAATTTGCTTAAATTAAATGTTTTAAACATAGAAATCTTTAGAGTAGGAGCATAGCAATTCTATAGCCACCGTTTAACCGTGAGGAAGAAGAAGAAGAAGAAAAAATTAAAATATGAGAATGCCAATGTATCATCGGTTGGTAAACCACGAACGTTTGAACGACTAACACCTTGAAGATAAAAATGCAAGATCCAAACGTTAGGTATTTGAGTAAAAAACGGACCTTGCATCTTTCTCTTCATAGTTTCTATCGTACGTTTACCAACAAATCGATTGTCTCAAGTCAATACCTCGTAAGTTCGAAAATTTCTATTTTCAAATTTAAACGTTTTCCAATTCATTAAAATTAGAGGCATCATCTAATAAACGGTAACAAGTTTTCAAAAATGGTACCATTTCCTTGTTAACGGATTTTTTTAATTTAATTTAATTTAATTTCCCCTCATACGTCATTACTTGCCACCGTTTTCTTGACGTATATCAAATATTTGTTTTTATCTAACTGTACTATAACCATAAATGAAGCTGCACCATGAAGAGAGAAATAAAAAAGTAAGCTCCCTCTTGGTAACATTGCCGAGTACTCTTTCATCTTTCTCTTCATGGTGCAGCTCCATTTCGGGTTATTGTACATGGCAAGACAAAACTAAAAATGTTTGTTTTGAATATCATAATTAATTGATGACGCAAAAGACATCTTTCACCGAACGGAGTATACATAGTTAACATAGCATGGATTTGTCAGTTGATTCCCGCTTGATACGTCAAAATTTCAAAATTTACAAAACAATGCACCATGACATTACAACTTTCCTTTAATGAGCCTAAGCTATAAACTATAATTTTGTGCCCGGAGGTAAAAGACATCATGTCCTTTTTTTACGAAATTGATCTAACACCATGAAACAAAATTTTTATGGCTAAAAACTACAGAAAATCTACTCTCCTGAACAATTACGAAAATGTGACGTAGTATCCTTTACCTCCGGGGTACAGAATTTATGACATTATCCAATTTCAGACAAGTCCCAACTTTTTACCGATGATACCTTAGCTATGCGTAATCAAAGGTTCCTTATAACTTCCATATTGGTTAAATGGTGCGCATACGCAAAACACGAATCGAAAATTTAACAAAGTGACAATCAATCACAAGTAATAATTTGTTGTAGTAGTTGTTATTAAAAGCATTGAAAACCAATAAAGCTACGTAACATTAAATGTCATTTTTTTTTTCTTTGACTATATTTTTATGAAAATGTTATACAACCTAAACATCACTGTTGCATATGTATAGAGTATGTATCATCTTTTGCAAGAAATTGCAATATTTTAACCATACTATGCAAGAAACACACAAAAAATATTTTTTCATTAATTACTTATGTTATAGACTAATAAAATCCGTGTATAATTTACGGTTAAATCCTCCAAATGAATGCAAATTTTCTTTCCGATACAAACGCACCATTCACCAACAGATGCGCGAGTTTAATTGGACCCCATCTCTCCGCCATTGAATTAGCATTCTCCCATTCTAAGATTTCTATGTCTTTACAAGTTATTATTTTAAAATTTCTAATTAATATAATCTCAAAACTTTTCCTTAAAACGTCATAACTCTATTATTTAAGACCCAACCTTAAGTTAACGTTTTGAAATCAACTTTTGACGCTTCAAACGTCAAAGTTAGTATTTTAAGACTGAGTTAAATACCTTAAAAGTTATTATTTTTTATTTTTAATCGACATAACCTCAAAATTTTTCTTTAAAATGTCATAATTTTATCATTTATAAACCAACCTTACTCAAGCTAGTATTCAAATTTAAAAAAAATTTAAGATTTTTATAATTTTAAATCAATTTTTTAACAATTCACCCTATATATATAAAAAAATAATAACTTTTAGATGTTTTTAAAAGATTTTAAACGTCAATGTTAACGTTTTGAAGTTAATTTTTGACGTTTCAAACGTCAAAGTTAATATTTTGAGGTTAAATTAAAAATTTATAGATTATTATATTTAATTTTTAGTTGATTTAACCTAATTTTTTTTTAATATCATATCTTAATAATTAACATCATATTTTTGTTTATGAATCAACCTTAATTACTTTATGTTTAAATTTAATTAAAAAAAAAAAAAAAAAAAGTAAAAGGTTTTGATGTAAATTTTTTAACGCTTCAAACGTTACACAGTTAATAATTTTAGGTTAAGTTAAAAACTTACAAGTTATTATTTTTAAGTTTTAATCGATATAACCTCAAAATTTTTCTTTAAAGGTCATAATTTTGTTTAGCAATCAACTTTAGTCGATTTGTCGATTAAAGAATTTTTTTTTAAAGATTTTTGTGAATCAATTTTTTACAATTCAACCTGTATATATAAAAATATAACTGTTTTCTAAGATTTTAAACGTCAAAATTGACGTTTTAAAATTATTTTTTTACCTTTAAAACGTCAAAGTTAATATTTTAAGGTTAAGTTTTGACATTTTAAATAATTAAAAGTTAAAATAGTTTTTTTTAATTAAAATTTTGAAATCGAAATAAAATTAAGAGTAAATTTAAAATATAATTTATTTAAAACCGTCTCGATATTATTTATTTTTCATAAACAATGATGATTTATAATCGATTTGATTGATTATTTCAGTTATCAAGTTTTCATGAAGTCGTTTTTCTTCGAAAAGACTCGGTAAGAATTTACCCGGAAATAATAAAAAACAAGAAAGAAAGAAGAAGAAGAAGAAGAAGAAAAGAAAAGTGGAATAAAATGTAAACATTAAACGTTAGCGTAGGTCCGAAACGGTAAATAAAGCATTGACAAGAAGACGAAAATAATGTTATTTAAAGCGAAGTTTCCAGAATTAAGGGGGGTTGGGTTGGGGTTCCCTTTTAAATTTAGAACCAAAACCAGACGGGACGCCTCTAAATATAGAGTTCCTTCTGGAAACGGTCCCCACAAAGACCTCAGGTAAAAATCGGACCCCCGGTACAGTCTGCGCATAACCGCGCATTGTTTTCGTACTCAACTCGTACCTCTTTGTCTTTCTTTTTTTCGCGATATCTAACTCACGTGTTTCAACTAAAGTAAAATAAAATAAAAATAACAAAATATATCATGCAATATTTACACACAGATATCAGCTTTCAATTCTATTTAAAAAAATATACACATAAACAATCAAACACGTGAAAGTGTTTCTACACAAAATTAAGTTGTTTTATATAATGGTAGTAATAATAATAAAAAGAAGTAAAAATGTTTCTTACTTGATTGCCGGTGGAGGAACGGTACACGAGAAAAATTGAGCACCCGGTTCGAAGAGCATCGTGGCCATAGCACTTGTTATAAGAGAATCACAAACGACCACGTTTGGCGAGGACACTTTTTCGACTAAATGGCGGTAACGGATAACGAAAGTTCGGTTACGTGAAATTCACCCTTCGAGGATTCGGCCTCAACTGGCGCGACCGGGGCAGCTGCGATCGGCTCCGGCAAACGACTGCCCCTCAGCTGGCACCAAGAACACGGCGGAAAGAACGAACAGAGACGTACTGCACTTCAAACTAATTTTTTTTTAATGTGTGTTACGAAATAATCTTAAAAATCTCTAATAAAAATCTCCCAAAATAAAAGAAATTAAAAGGATGAGTTAACATTAAATTTAAATTTTAAAATGCCAAAATTAATTTTTATAACCTTGAAATTTAAAAAGTCAAGAGTATAAATTATAATAAAACTAAAAAAAATAGTCCGTTTAAAATTAGAAATAATTTAAAGAAAAAAATCAAAAAAAATTAATTATAAAATCGAAAATGTAGAAAAATAACCTTAAAACTTTTGACGTTTAAAACGTCAAAATTTGATCAAGACTTCATGATGATTAAACGAAAAAAACCCTCAAAACATCAATTTGACGTTTAAAATATCATTGAAACGTCAAACTTGATGTTGAAAAAACGGAAAAATAACCTCAAAACATCAAATTTGACATTTAAAATGTCATTGAAACGTCATACTTGATGTTGAAAAACCGGAAAAATAATCTCAAAACATTTGACGTTTAAAACTTCAGATTTGATACTCAATAAACGAAAAAATAACCTTAAAACATTAAATTTAACGTTTAAAATGTCTTTGAAACGTTAAATTCGATGTTCAGGAAATGGAAAAATAATTTCAAAATTCCAACTCCAATATCTTGAACTTATCAATCAATCAATAACCTCAAAACATCAAATTTGACGTTTAAAATATCCTTGGAACGTCAAACTTAATGTTGAAAAACTAAAAAAATAACCTCAAAGCATTTGACGTTTAAAAAGTCAGACTTGATGCTCAATAAACGAAAAAATAACCTTAAAACATTAAATTTAACTTTAAAATGTCTTTGAAATGTCAAATTCGATGTTGAGAAAATGGAAAAATAACCTCAAAACTCCAACTCCAATATCTTGAATTTATCAATCAATCAATAACCTCAAAACATCAAATTTGACGTTTAAAATGTCATTGAAACGTTAAACTTGATGTTGAAAAAAAGGAAAAAAATCCTCAAAACATCAAATTTGACGTTTAAAATGTTCTTGGAACGTCAAACTTAATGTTGAAAAACTAGAAAATAACCTCAAAGCATTTGACGTTTAAAACGTCAGACTTGATGTTTAATAAACGAAAAAATAACCTTAAAATATCAAATTTGACGTTTAAAAAGTCTTTGAAAAGTCAAGTTCGATGTTGAAAAAAAATGAAAAATAACTTCAAAACTCCAACTCCAATATCTTGAATTTATCAATCAATCAATAACCTCAAAACATCAAATTTGACGTTTAAAATGTCTTTGAAACGTCAAATTTGATATTGAAAAATGGAAAAATAACCTCAAAACATCAAATTTGACGTTTAAAATGTCATTGAAACGTCAAACTTATTGTTGAAAAACCGGAAAAATAACCTCAAAACATTTGACATTTAAAACGTCAGATTTGATGTTCAATAAAGGAAAAAATTCCTTTAAAACATCAAATTTGACGTTTAAAATGTCTGAAACGTCAAACTTGATATTGAGAATGTAGAAAAATAACCTCAAAACTCCAACTCCAATGCCCTGAACTTATCAATCAATCAATAATTTCAAAACATCAAATTTGACGTTTAAAATGTCATTGAAACGTCGTACTTGATGTTGCAAAAACGGAAAAATAACCTCAAAACATTTGACGTTTAAAACGATGTTCAATAAAGGAAAAAATAACTTTAAAATATCAAATTTGACGTTTAAAATGTCTCTGAAACATCAAATTTGATGTTAAAAAACGTGTAAAGTGTAAAATTTTTCCCAACTTTGAAATTTTTTTTAATTTTTTTGATAAGATTTAGAATAAATCGGTCTTTTTTAATTAAAATTAGAATAAATCAAATTTCATTTAGAAAAGAAATCAAATCAAAATAGTTAAAATTCAATTTTTTATGAATTTTTTTTTAAATCGTTAATTTTCTAACCTAAAAAAATGTTTACCAACTTTGAAAATCTTTTTAATTTTTTTGACAACACTTGGAATAAAACGGTCTTTTTAAATCAAAACTAGAGTGTTTTAAGTTTCATTTAGAAAAAAGATCAAAACGAAATCTTTAAAAATGAATTTTTGATGAATTTTTAAAGTTTTTTCTTAATTTAAAAAGTGTCAAAAATGTTCACCAACTTTGAAAATTTTTTTAATTTTTTTGACAACATTTAGAATAAAACGGTCTTTTTTAATTAAAACTAGAATAATTTAAGTTTCATTTAGAAAAACTCGTAAATCAAAATAGTTAAAAATGAATTTTTGATGAATTTTTAAAGTTTTTTCTTAAATTAAAAAGTGTCAAAATTTTTCACCAACTTTGAAATTTTTTTTAATTTTTTTGATAAGATTTAGAATAAATCAGTCTTTTTTAATTAAAATTAGAATAAATCAAATTTCATTTAGAAAAGAAATCAGATCAAAATATTTAAAAATGAATTTTTCATGAATTTTTAAATTTGATCGATTTTTTTTTGTTAAGATTAAAAAGTGTCAAAAATATTTACCAACTTTGAAAATTTTTTTAATTTTTTTGACAACTCTTGGAATAAAACGGTCTTTTTTAATTAAAATTAGAATGTTTTAAGTTTTATCTAGAAAAAAAATCAAATCAAAATCTTTAAAAATGAAGTTTTGATGAATTTCTAAATTTGACCATTTTTTTTGTTAGGTTAAAAAGTGTCAAAAATATTTACCAACTTTAAAAATTTTTTTAATTTTTTTGACAACACTTGGAATAAAACGGTCTTTTTTAATTAAAATTAGAATGTTTTAAGTTTTATCTAGAAAAAGAATCAAATCAAAATGGTTAAAAATGAATTTTTGATGAATTTTTAAGGTTTTCTCTTAAGTTAGAAAAGTGTCAAAATTTTTTACCAACTTTGAAAATTTTTTTAATTTTTTTGACAACACTTGGAATAAAACGGCCCTTTTTAATTAAAATTAAAATGTTTTAAGTTTCATTTAAAAAAAAAATCAAATCAAAATCTTTAAAAATGAAATTTGACGTTTAAAATGTCTCTGAAACATCAAATTTGATGTTAAAAAACCGGAAAAATAACCTCAAAGCATTTGACGTTTAAAACGTCAGACTTGATGTTCAGTAAACGAAAAAATAACCTTAAAACATTAAATTTGACCTTTAAAAAGTCTTTGAAACGTCAAACTCAATGTTGAGAAAATGAAAAAATAACCTCAAAACTCCAACTTCAATACCTTAAACTTACCAATCAATCAATAACCTCAAAACATCAAGTTGACAGTTAAAATGTCATTGAAACGTCAAACTTGATGTTGAAAAAACGGAAAAATAACCTCAAAACATCAAGTTTGACGTTTAAAATGAGGTTATTTTTCGGCTCTTTCAAAATCTAGTTTGACGTTTTAAACGTTGAATGCTTTTGAGATTATTTTTCGACTTTTTCGGTTTTATAATTTAGTTTTGGATTTTTTTTTCTTTAACTTTCTGAATTTAAACAAATTATTTTGTATCCTAATTTTTAAATATTTTAATTTTTTATGGATAATAACCTCGAAACGTTAAATTTGACGTTTAAAATGTCAGCGAAACGTCAAACTTGATGTTGAAAAAACGGAAAAATAACCTTAAAACATCGTTTAGCGTTTAAAATGAGGTTATTTTTCGGCTCTTTCAACATCTAGTTTGACGTTTTAAACGTTGAATGTTTTCGAGGTTATTTTTCGACTTTTTCGGTTTTATAATTGAGTTTTGGATTTTTTTCTTATTTAGATTTTTTAACGTTCTAATTTTAAATAAATTATCTTTTATCCTAATTTTTATATATCTTGATTTTTAACGGATAATAACCTCGAAACTTTAAATTTGACGTTTAAAATGTCATTAAGGTTAATTTTCTGTTTTATCAACAGCAAATTTGACGTTTTAAACGTCAAATGTTTTTGAGGTTATTTTTCGACTTTTTCGGTTTTATAATTTAGTTTTGGATTTTTTTTTTCTTTAACTTTCTGATTTTAAACAGATTATTTTTTATGTTCATTATAATTTATTCTTTTGGCGTTTTAAATTTCAAACTTAAAAATTAATTTAATAAACGTTTTAAACGTCAAAGAGTAACTTCAAAACGTTAACTTGAATATAAAGTAATTTCAAACCAACTTTGAAACATCCTAAAACCCAACCTAAAATAGATTGACATTTATAACGTCAAAGTATAACCTCAAAACGTGAATTTAGATATTTTCAAGTAACTTTACAATTGTCATACCAACCTATGCTATATATCACGCTCTTTCTGACAGTTTTAGACAGTTTTATCCTAAATCAATCTACTCTACTCGTACCTCTGTATTATTGAACTGTTTTGTAGATTTAAAAAAAATGGAAATTAAAAAAAAAATGGATCTGGAATAATCTGATTCTAAGAGAATGATTTATCATTCGATGATAAATCCAAAGTCAGTATTTAAAGTGGCAAATGTAAATGAATCATTGCATAAAATTTTTTAATAAAATGTTATTCTATAATTGTTGCCCGTGAATAGCAAATCAACAATATTTAGACGATTTTCGGCACATTTCTGTACATACATACATAGAACATAATTAAATGTCATAGAAAGAATTCCACGAAACCAGTTAAAAATAATAATTATATGAATTGGAGGTTGATAAAGTTTGAAATGCTTCGTAGAACAATTCAACATATTTCGAGTACAATTTGATTCGCTTAAAAAGCTTTTTGAAATTCTATCTGGTTCATTATCTGGATTGGTATGCTTTCACTCATTTATACACAAAATTATACATCGAAAAGCAAATGAGTACAATTCACGTAGCTTGCATCACAATTCATATGATTTGTCAACTGTGGAAAGTATCTCCTCAACTTTTTAATAAATCCTCCACATTAAAAAAAAATATATATCTCAGAAACAAAATAAACACAATTCATCTGGTTTACAACATAAAATACTACAAAATGTTGACTATTAATTTTAATTTTGTTGAAAAAAAATTTGATGTTTTATGTTGTTACACTCCTTAATATTAGAAATAAATCATTTCATAAAATATTTAAATTAGCAGTTAACTTAAACCTCTCTAATTACTTAAAACTGTACAATAATTTATACTTGTACTCATTTTGTTCTAAACTCATCAATTACAAAAGTCAAAACAGGTCGAAAATTAGATTTTAAAATGTCAACTTTAACGTTTAAAATCTCAACTTGTTTTTAACAAACTTCATAATTAAATTTTAAATTTAACGTTTTAAATATCAAATTTAACATTTAAACGTCAAATTTTAACGTAATCAAAAGAAAATTCTGCTTTTAGAAAGGTTTTTGGTTAATTTTTATAAAGTTTAAAAATTTCAATTATGGACATTTAGTTACATTTTCTCTTCTCAGAGAAAAACTAAAAGTCGTAGAAAATTTATCTTTGGTGAAAATAAAGATTAAGTTTCAACCTAAATCCTTATTAAATTTCAACTTTCAACAACAATTAGTTTTTAAGATGTAAATTTTTAAAAACGATATAACCTAAAAATTTTTTTACCAACTTTAAATTTTTTTTAAATTTTTTTAACAACATTTAGAACAAATCGGTCTTTTTTAATTTAAATTAGAATGATTTAAGTTTCATTTAGAAAAAGAATCAAATCAAAATCTATAAAAATAAATTTTTGATGACTTTTTAAAGTTTTTTCTTAAGTTTAAAAGTGTCAAAAATTTTTACCAACTTTGGAAATTTTTTTAAATTTTTTTGACAACACTTGGAATAAAACGATCTTTTTTAATTAAAACTAGAACGTTTTAAGTTTCATTTAGAAAAAAAATCAAATCAAAATCTTTAAAAATGAATTTTTAATGAATTTTTAAAATTGATTGATTTTTTTATGTTAGGTTAAAAAATGTCAAAAATATTTACCAACTTTGAAATTTTTTTTAATTTTTTTAACAACACTTGGAATAAAACGGTCTTTTTTAATTAAAATAAGAATAATTTAAGTTTCATTTAGAAAAAAAATCAAATCAAAATATTTAAAAATAAATTTTTGATGAATTTTTAAAGAAATTGTTAATTTTCTAACCTAAAAAATTCTTTACCAACTTTGAAATGTTTTTAAATTTTTTTGATAAGATTTAGAATAAAATGGTCTTTTTTAATTAAAATTAGAATGCTTTTAGTTTCATTTAGAAAAAAAAATCAAGTCAAAATCTTTAAAAATGAACTTTTTGTGAATTTTTTAAAAAATTATTAATTTTCCAACCTAAAAATTTTTGTACCAAGTTTAAAATTTTTTGTAATTTTTTGACAACATTTAGAATAAAACGGTCTTTTTTAATTAAAACTAGAATGATTTAGGTTTCATTTAGAAAAAAAAATCAAATCAAAATGATTAAAAATGAATTTTTGATGAATTTTTAAAGTTTTGTCTTATGTTTAGAAATGTCAAAAATGTTTACAAACTTTGAAAATATTTTAAATTTTTTTGATAAGATTTAGAATAAAACGGCCTTTCTTAATTAAAATTAGAATGTTTCAGATTTCATTTAGAAAAAAAATCAAATCAAAATGGTTAAAAATGAATTTTTGATGAATTTTTAAGGTTTTCTCTTAAGTTAAAAAGTGTCAAAAATATTTACCAACTTTGAAAATTTTTTAAATTTTTTTGACAACATTCAGAATAAAACGGTCTCTTTAAATCAAAACTAGGATATTTTAAGTTTCATTTAGAAAAGAAATCAAATCAAAATCTATAAAAACGAATTTTTAATGAATTTTTAAAGTTTTTTCTTAAGTTAGAAAAGTATAAAAAATTTTTACCAACTTAGAAAAATTCTTTTAATTTTTTTGACAACATTTAAAATAAAACGATCTTTTTTAATTAAAACTAGAATGATTTAAGTTTCACTTAGAAAAAAACTCAAATGAAAATGGTTAAAAATGATTTTTTGATGAATTTTTACAGTTTTTTCTTAAATTAAAAAGTGTCAAAATTTTTCACCAACTTTGAAAATTTTTTTAATTTTTTTGATAAGATTTAGAATAAATCCGTCTTTTTTAATTAAAATTAGAATAAATCAAATTTCATTTAGAAAAGAAATCAGATCAAAATAGTTAAAATTCAATTTGTTATGAATTTTTTTTAAAATCGTTAATTTTCTAACCTAAAAAAATGTTTACCAACTATGAAAATTTTTTTAATTTTTTTGACAATATTTGGAATAAAACGGTCTTTTTTAATTAAAATCAGAATGACTTAAATTTCATTTAGAAAAGAAGTCAAATCAAAATATTTAAAAATAAATTTTTGATGAATTTTTAAAGAAATTGTTAATTTTCTAACCTAAAAAATTATTTACCAACTTTGAAAATTTTTTTAATTTTTTTGACAACATTTAGAATAAAACGGTCTTTTTTAATTAAAACTAGAATGATTCAAGTTTCATTTAGAAAAAAGCTCAAATCAAAATGGTTAAAAATGAATTTTCGATGAATTTTTAAAGTTCTTTCTTAAATTAAAAAGTGTCAAAATTTTTCACCAACTTTGAAAATTTTTTTAATTTTTTTGATAAGATTTAGAATAAATCGGTCTTTTTTAATTAAAATTGGAATGACTCAAATTTCATTTAGAAAAGAAATCAGATCAAAATAGTTAAAATTCAATTTTTTATGAATTTTTTTTAAATCGTTAATTTTCTAACCTAAAAAAATGTTTACCAACTTTGAAAATCTTTTTAATTTTTTTGACAACAATTGGAATAAAACGGTCTTTTTAAATCAAAACTAGAGTGTTTTAAGTTTCATTTAGAAAAAAGATCAAAACGAAATCTTTAAAAATGAATTTTTGATGAATTTTTAAAGTTTTTTCTTAATTTAAAAAGTGTCAAAAATGTTCACCAACTTTGAAAATTTTTTTAATTTTTTTGACAACATTTGGAATAAAACGGTCTTTTTTAATTAAAATTAGAATAATTTAAGTTTCATTTAGAAAAAAAATCAAATCAAAATATTTAAAAATAAATTTCTGATGAATTTTTAAAGAAATTATTAATTTTCTAACCTAAAAAATTCTTTACCAACTTTGAAAATTTTTTTAATTTTTTTGACAACATTTAGAATAAAACGGTCTTTTTTAATTAAAACTAGAATGATTTAAGTTTCATTTGGAAAAAAAACTCAAATCAAAATGGTTAAAAATGAATTTTTGATGAATTTTTAAAGTTTTTTCTTAAATTAAAAACTGTCAAAATTTTTCACCAACTTTGAAAATTTTTTTAATTTTTTTAATAAGATATAGAATAAATCGGTCTTCTTTAATTAAAATTAGAATGACTCAAATTTCATTTAGAAAAGAAATCAGATCAAAATAGTTAAAATTCAATTTTTTATGAATTTTTTAAAAAATGATTAATTTTCTAACCTAAAAATTTTTTTACCAAGTTAAAAATTTTTTTTTAACTTTTTGACAACGTTTAAAATAAAACGGTCTTTTTTATATGAAACTAGAATGATTTAAATTTCATTTAGAAAAAAAAATCAAAACAAAATCTTTAAAAACGAATATTTAATAAATTTTTAAAGTGTTTTCTTAAGTTTAAAATTGTCAAAAATGTTTATCAACTTTGAAAATTTTTTTAATTTTTTTAACAACATTTAGAATAAAACGATCTTTTTTAATCAAAATTAGAATGATTTAAGTTTCATTTAGAAAAAAAAATCAAATCAAAATCTTTAAAAATGAATTTTTGATGAATTTTTAAATTTGATCGATTTTTCTTTGTTAAGATTAAAAAGTGTCAAAAATATTTACCAACTTTGAAAATTTTTTTAATTTTTTTGACAACTCTTGGAATAAAACGGTCTTTTTTAATTAAAATTAGAATGTTTTAAGTTTTATCTAGAAAAAAAATCAAATCAAAATCTTTAAAAATGAAGTTTTGATGAATTTCTAAATTTGACCATTTTTTTTGTTAGGTTAAAAAGTGTCAAAAATATTTACCAACTTTAAAAATTTTTTTAATTTTTTTGACAACACTTGGAATAAAACGGTCTTTTTTAATTAAAATTAGAATGTTTTAAGTTTTATCTAGAAAAAGAATCAAATCAAAATGGTTAAAAATGAATTTTTGATGAATTTTTAAGGTTTTCTCTTAAGTTAGAAAAGTGTCAAAATTTTTTACCAACTTTGAAAATTTTTTTAATTTTTTTGACAACACTTGGAATAAAACGGCCCTTTTTAATTAAAATTAAAATGTTTTAAGTTTCATTAAAAAAAAAATCAAATCAAAATCTTTAAAAATGAATTTTTGATGAATTTTTAAATTTGATTGTTTTTTTTTTGTTCGGTTAAAAAGTGTCAAAAATATTTACCAACTTTGAAAATTTTTTTAATTTTTTTGACAACTCTTGGAATAAAACGATCTTTTTTAATTAAAATTAGAATGTTTTAAGTTTCATTTAGAAAAAGGATCAAATCAAAATCTTTAAAAATGAATTTTTGATGAATTTTTAAAATAAGGAAGTAAAAATTTAAAATTTAAAAAATCACTTTAGAAAAAAAAAACATTAAGGTACCACTTTTTTCTTAACAAGATAACATTCCTAAAGCAAAAACAAAACTTTCACTTTCATTTAGATAACAATTTTTTCCTTTTAAATTAAAGCACCTCAACTTCCTCCTTTAAAACTATTATCTATACTTAAAATTGAGCCGTAGAAATTCCTTAGAATTTCCAAGAAGCTCACTTCAACAAATTTTCCAGAACGATCACGCCGCCCATCCACTCGATCTCGATGTCGAGAGTGACCAAGAAAGAGCGTGGGCGTGATCTTTGCAAGACAAAAATACCCCGAGTGCGTGCGTGTGGCAATGACCTTCACCGAGGGCCCCGTCGTTGGCCGAGTCGCCGTCGCCGTCGTCGTCGAAACGACGTCGTCTCGTCGCCCGACGACGACAACTTCGACGCGCTTTGTTTACCACCGACGACGCCGTCCAAGCGTCATAACTTTATAACACGGGAACGGCAGAAGGGAGAAGGAACGAAAACCTTCAACTAGATTCCAGTTCTAGAACGTACAAAAGGTGTCCTTTTTTTAGTTCTTTTCCTTTGTGTCGTTTCTCCCTCAATGAAGAAAGAAAAAGAGAGAGACCCCGAAGTGAGTTTACTCCTCCGGACCATAACGTACCTCATCGTCGCTACCTGGGAGGCAGCAGGAGGGAAAAGACGAAAAGATCCGACCGTTGAAAAGAGAAAATAGACGTTGTTATGGGTTATGGGGAAAGAGGAGGAGAGTGAGACAGAGGGAGAAAAAGAGAGGTTTCGACGACGAGAGAACGTTTGCGACATGTGGTCGGTTTAATACAGGACCGGAATCGGGAGGAAATTATTTGAGTGATGTGAACGATTTGTCAAAACTAAACTTAATCGAGTAAATATAAAAAAAATTGACACTTTTTAAATTAACCAACTTTAAAAATTCATCAAAAATTCATTTTTAAAGATTTTGATTTGATTCGTTTTCTAAATGAAACTTAAAACATTCTAATTTTATTTAAAAAAGACCGTTTTATTCCAAGTGTTGTCAAAAAAATTAAAAAAATTTTCAAATTTGGTGAAAATTTTTGACACTTTTTAACTTAAAAGAAAACTTTAAAAATTCATCAAAAATTCATTTTTAACCATTTTGATTTGATTTTTTTTCTAAATGAAATCTAAAACATTCTAATTTTAACTAAAAAAGACCGTTTTATTCCAAGTATCGCCAAAAAAATTAAAAAAATTTTCAAAGTTGGTGAAAATTTTTGACACTTTTTAATTTAGGAGAAAATTTTAAAAATTCATCAAAAATTCATCAAAAATTCATTTTTAACCATTTTGATTTGATTTTTTTTCTAAATGAAACTTAAAACATTCTAATTTTAATTAAAAAAGACCGTTTTATTCCAAGTATTGTAAAAAAAATTAAAAAAATTTTCAAAGTTGGTAAAAATTTTTATAGGTTAGAAAATTAATCATTTTTAAAAAAATTCATAAAAAATTGAATTTTAAATATTTTGCTTTGATTTTTTCTCTAAATGAAATTTAATACATTTTAATTTTATTTAAAAAAGACCGTTTTATTCCAAGTGTTGTCAAAGAAATTTAAAAAATTTTGAAAATTGGTAAAAATTTTTTACATTTTTTAACTTAAGACAAAACTTTAAAAATTCACCAAAAATCGATTTTTAAAGATTTTGATTTGATTCTTTTTCTAAATGAAACCTATATCATTCTAGTTTTAACTAAAAAAGACCGTTTTATTCTAAATGTTGTCAAAAAAATTTAAAAAAATTTCAAAGTTCGTAAAAATTTTTATAGGTTAGAAAATTAATCATTTTTTAAAAAATTCATAAAAAATTGAATTTTAAATATTTTGCTTTGATTTTTTTCTCTAAATGAAACTTAATATATTCTAATTTTATTTAAAAAAGACCGTTTTATTCCAAGTGTTACCAAAAAAATTAAAAAAATTTTCAAAGTTGGTGAAAATTTTTGACACTTTTTAACTTAAGAGAAAACTTTAAAAATTCATCAAAAATTCATTTTTAACCATTTTGATTTGAGTTTTTTTCTAAATGAAACCTAAATCATTCCAGTTTTAATTTAAAAAAAACCGTTTTATTCTAAATGTTGTCAAAAAAATTAAAAAAATTCACAAAGTTGACTAAAATTTTTTATAACCTAAAAAAAGATGGAAAAAATGGAAAATTATTTAAGAATTAAAGTTAATGTAACTTAATCTATATTAAAATTGTTAAAAAATGACTTAATTTAGTCTAAAATTGTAATATTTCACTTAAATTTTTTTAAAATTATGGATTTTTTTCCAAAATCTCATAAAATTTGGTACAAAATTGTGGAATTTCGTTTAATTTCATCAAAATTTTTTCGAATTTCATTAAAAAATAACTTAATTTTAGAAATTGTGAAATCTAAACCAAAATTTTTAAAATTCGTCAAATTTTATCTAAGATTTTCAAATTTGGTGAAAATTTTTGACATTTTTTAACTTAAAAGAAAACTTTAAAAATTCATCAAAAATTCATTTTTAAAGATTTTGATTTGATTCTTTTTCTAAATGAAACATAAATCATTCTAGTTTTAATTAAAAAAGACCGTTTTATTCCAAGTGTTGTCAAAAAAATTAAAAGAATGTTCAAAGTTGGTAAAAATTTTTATAGGTTAAAAAATTAATCATTTTTAAAAAAATTCATAAAAAATTGAATTTTAAATATTTTGCTTTGATTTTTTCTCTAAATGAAACTTAATGCATTCTAATTTTATTAAAAAAGACCGTTTTATTCCAAGTGTTACCAAAAAAATTAAAAAAAATTTCAAAGTTGGAAAAAATTTTTGCCATTTTTTAACTTAAGAGAAAACTTTAGAAATTGATCAAAAATCATTTTTTAAGATTTTGATTTGATTCTTTTTCTAAATGAAACTTAAAACATTCTAGTTTTAATTAAAAAAGACCGTTTTATTCTAAATGTTGTCAAAAAAATTTAAAAAATTCACAAAGTTGACTAAAATTTTTTATAAGCTAAAAAAAGATGAAAAAAATGGAAAATTATTTAAGAATTAAAGTTAATGTAACTTAATTTATATTAAAATTGTTAAAAAATGACTTAATTTAGTCTAAAATTGTAATATTTCACTTAAACTTTTTTAAAATTATGGATTTTTTTCCAAAATCTCATAAAATTTGATACAAAATTGTAGAATTTCGTTTAATTTCATCAAAATTTTTTCGAATTTCATTAAAAAATAACTTAATTTTAGAAATTGTGATATTTCGACCAAAATTTTCAAATTTCGTCCAATTACGTTTGAAATTTCACGAAATTCCGTCTAAAATTGTCGAATTTCATTGAAAAATAACTTTATTTGTCTTAAAATTGTGAAATTTCATCTAAAATCGTTGAATTTCTTCTGAAATTTTCGAATTTTATTTAAAATTTCACGAAATTTCATCAAAATTTTTTCGAATTTCATTAAAATAAAACTTAATTTTAGAAATTCTGAAATCTAAACCAAAATTTTTAAAATTCATCAAATTTTATCTAAAATTTCACGAAATTTCGCGTAAATTTGTCGAATTTCATTGAAAAATAACTTAATTCAGCTAAAAATTATGAAATTTTATCTCAAATTTCTTAAAATTTTCGAATTTCGTTTGAAATTTCATGAAATTTCGTTTAAAATTGTCGAATTTCATTAAAAAAAAAACTTTATTTATCTTAAAATTGTACAATTTCATCTAAAATTTTTTAAAATCATCGATTCTTTTCTAAAATTTCACGAAATTTGGTGTAAAATTATCTAAAATTGTTGAATTTCGTTTAATTTAATTTAAACTCTTTCGAATTTCATTGAAAGATAACTTAATTTAGCTTGAAATTGTAACATTTCGACCAAAATTTTCAAAATTTGTCCAATTTCGTTTAAAATTTCACTAAATTTCGTCCAAAATTGTCGAATTTCATTGAAAAATAACTTTATTTAGATTAAAATTGTGAAATTTCATCTAAAATTTCTTAAAATCGTCAAATTTCTTCTAAAATCTCGCCTAATTTTGTATGAAATTGCCTAAAATGATTGAATTTCGTCTAATTTCATCTAAAATTTCCTTAATTTATCGAATCTCGTTTGAAATTTCAACAAATTTCGATAAAAGTACTCAAATTTCATTGAAATATAACTTTATTTAGATTGAAATTGTAAAATTTTATCTAAAATTTGCTAAAATCGTCAAATTTGGTGATGAAAATTTTAATCAATTTTAAAAAATCGTAGAGACTTTATTTTTTTTAATTTTGATTTGATTTTTTTTCTAAATTAAACTTAAAACATTCTAATTTTAATTAAAAAGAGACAGTTTTCTTGTAATTTTTATTAAAAAATTTAAAAAAAATTTCAAAGACATTTGTGTTTTTTTAAATTAGCAAATTTTTAAGCAAGTTTAAAAAATCCCCTAAAATTTATTTATGAAAATTTTTAAAAGTAATTTTGGGAAAATGTAAATTAAAATGTCTAGTTTCTATTTAATTGATTAAATTTTTCCTAATTTTTATTAAAAAGTTTAAAAAAATTTTCAAAGACATTCATGTTTTTAAAATTAGCAAATTTTTAAGCAAGTTTAAAAAATCCCCTAAAATTTATTTATGAAAATTTTTAAAAATAATTTTGGGAAAATGTAAATCAAAATGTCTAGTTTCTATTTAACTAATCAAATTTTTCCTAATTTTTATTAAAAAATTTTAAAAAATTTTCAAAGATATTCATGTTTTTGAAATTAGCAAATTTTTAATCAAGTTTAAAAAATCCCCTAAAATTTACTTATGAAAATTCTTAAAAATAATTTTGGGAAAATGTAAATTAAAATGTCTAGTTTCTACTTAACTGATCAAATTTTTCCTAATTTTTATTAAAAAATTTTAAAAAATTTTCAAAGATATTCATGTTCTTGAAATTAGCAAATTTTTAACCAAGTTTAAAAAATCGTCTAAAATTTATTTATGAAAATTTTTTAAAATAATTTTGGGAAAATGTAAATTAAAATGTCTAGTTTCTATTTAATTGATCAAATTTTTCCTAATTTTTATTAAAAAATTTAAAAAAATTTTCAAAGACTGATGTTTTTTTAAAATAGCAAATTTTTAACCAAGTTTAAAAAAATCCCCTAAAATTTATTTATGAAAATTTTTAAAAATAATTTTGGGAAGATGTAAATTAAAATGTCTAGTTTCTATTTAACTAATTAAATTTTTCCTAATTTTTATTAAAAAATTTAAAAAAATTTTCAAAGACTGATGTTTTTTTAAAGCAGCAAATTTTTCACCTAGTTTAAAAAATCCCCTAAAATTTATTTATGAAAATTTTTAAAAATAATTTTGGGAAAATGTAAATTAAAATGTCTAGTTTCTATTTAACTAATCAAATTTTTCCTAATTTTTATTAAAAAATTTAAAAAAATTTTCAAAGACATTCATGTTTTTTAACCTAACTTAAATTTTTAACCAAGTTTAAAAAATCCCCTAAAATTTATTTATGAAAATTTTTAAAAATAATTTTGGGAAAATGTAAATTAAAATGTCTAGTTTCTATTTAACTGGTTAAATTTTTCCTAATTTTTATTAAAAAATTTTAAAAAATTTTCAAAGACATTCATGTTTTTTAACTTAACTTAAATTTTTAACCAAGTTTGAAAAATCCCCTAAAATTTATTTATGAAAATTTTTAAAAATAATTTTGGAAAAATGTAAATTAAAATGTCTAGTTTCTATTTAACTAATCAAATTTTTCCTAATTTTTATTAAAAAATTTAAAAAAATTTTCAAAGACTGATGTTTTTTTAAAGCAGCAAATTTTTCACCAAGTTTAAAAAATCCCCTAAATTTTATTTATGAAAATTTTTAAAAATAATTTTGGGAAAATGTAAATTAAAATGTCTAGTTTCTATTTAACTAATCAAATTTTTCCAAAGTTTTATTAAAAAATTTAAGAAAATTTTCAACGTTGGTAAAAGAATTTTGACATTTCTAACCTGACTAAAAAAATGACCAATTTTAAAAATTCATCAAAAATTCATTTTTAAAGATTTTGATTTGATTTTTTTTCTAAATGAAACTTAAAACATTCTAATTTTAATTAAAAAAGGCCGTTTTATTCCAAGTGTTGACAAAAAAATTAAAAAAAATTTTAAACTTGGTACAAAAATTTTTAGGTTAGAAAATCAATCATTTTTTAAAAAATTCATCAAAAATTGAGTTTTAAAGATTTTGATCTGATTTTTTTTCTAAATGAAACTTAAAACATTCTAATTTTAATTAAAAAAGACCGTTTTATTCCAAGTGTTGTCAAAAAATTTAAAAAAATTTTCAAAGTTGGTAAAAATCTTTCACATTTTTTTTCCCCTAATCATTTCTATTATACAGAGTGTTTAAAAATTCAAAACGTTCGATCGGCAATTATAATACCCATAATTTTAATGTATTCCAAAAACTGACGAGACGAGACCCCATAAATACATAACGTCGCGTGTTTTAAACATATTTAGCGTGCTCCCGCAGGCGCGGAATGCACGGACAAGTTCGTACCGGACCGTGCCGAGCGCTCGGCATTGATTTACCGCCGTAATTGCACGGATCCGACATTATCCTGATTGCCAAAACAGACCAAAAATTCCCAGAAGCGATCGTTATCATAATAATAATAAACCATCCATTTTTTTTAAAACCATATTTTTCAAACACTTTCAAAATTTTTTCCCTCCCATTTGGAATTATTTACAGCATTTTAAAATACTTCATACCCTTTAAAAACGTTTACAGTTTTGTATCAAAAGAATAATTTAAGTAGAATAGACGGAATGGGAATGTGAATGGAGAAAAGAGGAAAAAAAATGGGTGAAAGAGGAAGTTATTGTGGCGCAAGCGTGGAAGTCATTTTCGTCTCTAAGGAAATCAATAATTTACATGGAAATTATGTTGGGATTTTTTACTAGATAAAAAATTAAATTCGGGGGATAAATAATATATGTTATTGATTGATAAATTTTAATAATAAATAAATTTTTATAATAAAAATAAAGATAAAGGAAGAAAATTTTTGCTCGGGTGACATCTGTTGAATGGTAGGGTTACTAAAAGTTTAAAGGGGGATGGTTATAGGAATCTTCTCATGCGTCATCGCCACCTATGTGAGTATTCTTTTAACTAATTAACTTATACGTGTATACAGTACCCACCAAAAAGTATTGAACAATTTTTTAAAATCAAAAGGTTACGTTTCAAAAATTTTAATCACCTTTAAGAATTTTTTTAATTTTTTTGACAACACTTAGAAAAAACGGTCTTTTTAAATTAAAATTAGAATGTTTTAAGTATCATTTAGAAAAAAAATCAAATCAAAATCTTAAAAAATGATTTTTTGATGAATTTTTAAAGTTTTCTCTTAAGTTAAAAATTGTCAAAAATATTTACCAACTTTGAAATTTTTTTAAATTTTTTTGATAAAATTTGGAATAAAACGGTCTTTTTTGGATAAAATTAGAATGATTTATGTTTCATTTAGAAAAAAAAATCAAATTAAAATCTTCAAAATTCAACTTTTGATGAATTTTTTAAAAAATGATTGATTTTCTAACCTTAAAATTTTTGTACCAAGTTTAAAAATTTTTTTAATTTTTTTGTTAACACTTGGAATAAAACGGCCTTTTTTAATTAAAATTAGAATGTTTTAAGTTTCATTTAGAAAAAAAGTCAAATCAAAATCTTAAAAAATGAATTTTTCATGAATTTTTAAAGTTCTCTCTTAAATTAAAAAGGTTCAAAAATGTTCACCAACTTTGAAAATCTTTTTAATTTTTTTGACAACAGTTGGAATAAAACGGTCTCTTTTGGATAAAATTAAAATGATTTAAGTTTCATTTAGAAAAAAAATCAAATTAAAATCTTCAAAATTCAATTTTTGATGAATTTTTTTAAAAATGAGTGATTTTCTAAACAAAAATTTTTTTCCAACTTTGAAAATTTTTTTAATTTTTTTGACAACACTTGGAATAAAACTGTCTTTTTTAATTAAAATTAGAATGTTTTAGGTTTTATTTAGAAAAAAAATCAAATCAAAATCTTTAAAAATGAATTTTTGATGAATTTTTAAAGTTTTCTCTTAAGTTAAAAAGTGTCAAACATTTTCACCAATTTTGAAATTTTTTTTAATTTTTTTGGCAACACCTGGAATAAAACGGTCTTTTTTAATTAAAAATAGAATATTTTAAGTTTCATTTAGAAAAAGGATCAAATCAAAATCTTAAAAAATGAATTTTTGATAAATTTTTAAAGTTTTCTCTTAAGTTAAAAAGTGTAAAAAAAATTTTTCAACTTTGAACATTTTTAAAATTTTTTTGACAACACTTGGAATAAAACGGTCTTTTTTGAATAAAATTAGAATGTTTTATGTTTCATATAGAAAAAAAATCAAATCAAAATCTTAAAAAAATGAATTTTTAAAGTTTTAATTTAAAAAGTGCAACAAATTTTCACCAACTTTGAAAATTTTTTTAATTTTTTTGACAACACTTGGAATAAAACAAGATAATTTTCCATTTTTTTAGGTTATAAAAAATTTTAGTCAACTTTGTGAATTTTTTTAATTTTTTTGACAACACTTGGAATAAAACGGTCTTTTTTGGTTAAAATTAAAATGTTTTAAGTTTCATTTAGAAAAAAAAAATCAAATCAAGTTCTTAAAAAGTGAATTTTTCATGAATTTTTAAGTTTTGTCTTAAATTAAAAAGTGTCAAAAATTTTCACCAACTTTGAAATTTTTTTTAATTTTTTTGACAACACTTGGAATAAAGCGGTCTTTTTTAATTAAAATTAGAATGTTTTAAGTTTCATTTAGAAAAAAATCAAATCAAAATGTTTAAAAATGAATTTTTGATGAATTTTTAAAATTGATCGATTTTCCTAAGTTAGGTCAAAAATGTTTACCAACTTTGGAAACTTTTTTAATTTTTTTGACAACACTTGGAATAAAACGACCTTTTTTAAATAAAATTAGAATGATTTCAGTTTCATTTAGAAAAAAAATCAAATCAAAATCTTTGAAAATGAATTTCTTGTGAATTTTTAAAGTAAACTTATATCAAAATACATAGTCTTTAATTTTTTTAATATTTTTTAAAATTTCTTCAAGATATCATGGATTTCCATACAAATTCACAAAATAAACTATTTTATCTTTGATTTGATGTATAAATCGTTTCTTAATTTCTATAAATGAAGTCATAGTGATTTTTTTAATTCTGATAATTTTTATTGTGGTTATGTCAAAAAAACATGATCTTCGATTTTTTGATATTTTAGAAAATTTCTTTAAAACATCGTTGATTTTCATATAAATTCACAAAATAAACTATTTTATCTTTGATTTGACGCATAAATCGTTTCTTAATTCCTATAAATAAAGTCAGAATGATTTTTTAAACTGTCAAAATTTTTATTGTTTTGTCAAAATACGTGGTCTTTGATTTTTTTATTATCCTTCAAAATTTCTTTAAAATATCATCGATTTCCATACAAATTCACAAAATAAACTATTTTATTTTGATTTGATGTATAAACCGTTTCCTAATTCTTATAAATAAAGTCAGAGTGATTTTTTTAATTCTGATAATTTTTATTGCGGTTATGTCAAAAAACATGATCTTCGATTTTTTGATATTTTAGAAAATTTCTTTAAAATATCGTCGATTTTCATACAAATTCACAAAATAAACTATTTTATGTTTGATTAGACGCATAAATCGTTTCTTAATTCCTATAAATAAAATGAGAATGATTTTTCAAACTGTCAAAATTTTTATTGTTATGTCAAAATACATGGTCTTTGATTTTTTTATTATTCTTCAAAATTTCTTTAAAATATCATCGATTTCCATACAAATTCACAAAATAAACTATTTTATTTTGATTTGATGTATAAACCGTTTCCTAATTCCTATAAATAAAGTCAGAGTGATTTTTTAAATTTTGATAATTTTTATTGTGGTTATGTCGAAAAATATGATCTTCGATTTTTTGATATTTTAGAAAATTTCTTTAAAATATCATTGATTTTCATACAAATTCACAAAATAAACTATTTTATCTTTGATTTGACGCATAAATCGTTTCTTAATTCCTATAAATAAAGTCAGAATGATTTTTTAAACTGTCAAAATTTTTATTGTTTTGTCAAAATACGTGGTCTTTGATTTTTTTATTATTCTTCAAAATTTCTTTAAAATATCATCGATTTCCATACAAATTCACAAAATAAACTATTTTATCTTCGATTTGATGTATAAATCGTTCCTTAATTTCTATAAATTAAGTCATAGTGATTTTTTAAATTCTGATAATTTTTATTGCGGTTATGTCAAAAAACATGATCTTCGATTTTTTGATATTTTAGAAAATTTCTTTATAATATCGTTGATTTTCATACAAATTCACAAAATAAACTATTTTATCTTTTATTTGACGCATAAATCGTTTCTTAATTTCTATAAATAAAGTCAGAATGATTTTTTAAACTGTCAAAATTTTTATTATGTTAAAAAATTTTTACCAACTTTGAAACTTTTTTTTTTTTATTTTTTTAACAATATTTGGAATAAAACGGCATTTGTTGGTTAAAATTAAAATGATTTAAGTTTCATTTAGAGAAAGAATTAAATCAAAATCTTAAAAAATGAATTTTTGATGAATTTTTAAAGTTTTCGTTTAAGTTAAAAAATGTAAAAAATTTTTTCCAATTTTGAAAATTTTTTTAATTTTTTTGACAACACTTGGAATAAAACGTCCTTTTTTAATTAAAATTAGAATGTTTTAAGTTTTATTTAGAAAAAAAATCAAATTAAAATCTTTAAAAATGAATTTTTGATAAATTTTTAAAATTGATCGATTTTCTTAAGTTAGGTTAAAAAATGTCAAAAATGTTTACCAACTTTGAAAATTTTTTAAATTTTTTTGACAACACTTGGAATAAAACGGTCTTTTTTAATTAAAATTAGAATGATTCAAGTTTCATTTAGAAAAAAAATTAAATCAAAATGTTTAAAAATGAATTTTTGACGAATTTCTAGAATTGATCAATTTTCCTAAGTTAGGTTAAAAAATGTCAAAAATTTTTACCAACTTTGAAAATTTTTTTAAATTTTTTGGTAAAATTAGGAAAAATTTGATTAGTTAAATAGAAACTAGACATTTTAGTTTACATTTTCCTAAAATTATTTTTAAAAATTTTTATAAATAAATTTTAGACGATTTTTTAAACTTGGTTAAAAATTTGCTAATTTCAAAAACATGAATGTCTTTGAAAATTTTTTTAAATTTTTTAATTAAAATTAGAAAAAATTTAATTAGTTAAATAGAAACTAGACATTTTAATTTACATTTTCCCAAAATTACTTTTAAAAATTTTCATAAATAAATTTTGGACGATTTTTTAAACTTGGTTAAAAATTTTTTAGGTTATAAAACATGAATGTCTTTGAAAATTTTTTAAAATTTTTTAATAAAAATTAGGAAAAATTTGATTAGTTAAATAGAAACTAGATATTTTAATTTACATTTTCCCAAAATTATTTTTAAAAATTTTCATAAATAAATTTTAGGGGATTTTTTAAACTTGGTTAAAAATTTGCTAATTTAAAAAAACATGAATGTCTTTGAATTTTTTTTTTTAATTTTTTTGACAAACTTAGAATAAAACGGTCTTTTTTAATTAAAATTAGAATATTTTAGGTTTCATTTAGAAAAAAAATTAAATCAAAATCTTTAAAAATGAATTTTTGATGAATTTTTAAAGTTTTCTCTTAAGTTAAAAAGTGTCAAAAATTTTCACCAACTTTGAAATTTTTTTTAATTTTTTTGACAACACTTGGAATAAAACGGTCTTTTTTAATTAAAATTAGAATGTTTTAAGTTTCATTTAGAAGAAGGATCAAATCAAACTCTTTAAAAATGAATTTTTGATGAATTTTTAAAATTGATCGATTTTCTTAAATTAGGTTTAACTTTAAATTTTTTTTTTAATTTTTTGGTAAAAATGAGGAAAAATTTGATTAGTTAAATTAGAAAGTAGACATTTTAATTTACATTTTCCCAAAATTATTTTTAAAAATTTTCATAAATAAATGTTAGGGGATTTTTTAAACTTGGTGAAAAATTTACTAATTTAAAAAACATGAATGTCTTTGAATTTTTTTTTTTTTAATTTTTTTGACAACATTTGGAATAAAACGGTCATTTTTAATTAGAATTAGAATGTTTTAGGTTTCATTTAGAAAAAAAATCAAATCAAAATCTTTAAAAATGAATTTTTGATGAATTTTTAAAGTTTTGTCTTAAGTTAAAAAGTGTTAAAAATTTTCACCAACTTTGAAAATTTTTTTAATTTTTTTGACAACACTTGGAATAAAACGGCCTTTTTTAATTAAAATTAGAATGTTTTAAGTTTCATTTAGAAAAAAAATCAAATCGAAATGGTTAAAAATGAATTTTTGGCGAATTTTTAAAATTGATCAATTTTTTAAAATTGTCTTTTCTACTTTTTTTTACTTTTCCAGTTTTAAGCTTTTATTCTAGAGTTTCCGCGTAATCATCCGGTTGGAAGACCGCGCGATTTCGTTGTATACTATCTATGGAAGCGTCTCCGCCGCAAAACCGGCTAACAATGAGCCATTGTTTCGAGCAGAACTGGAACGAAAACGCGCACACGTTCCCCGGCCATAATAAACCATAAGGATTCCTCTTTCCAAACCTAATCCTGTTATTCTAACAGGGCTTCTTTACTTCCAACATTCGATACCTTTTACGCCAATTATCGTATATTTATACGGTTTCAATTATCGAGACAGTACTTTTTTTTTGCTAAATAATACCTCAACATATATGTTGTTATATATAACGCATAAAAAATGTAAGTTAATACATATGAAAAACAAGGAGAGGAAATAGAAAAAGACGTCCCACACGCTTAATAATTCACTACGATATCTATACATAATAAAAACAGTATTTAAGTGTTCTATTACCAAACGTCTAAAGACTAAAGATAAAATATGGTGGTGCTACCCACGCTCTTTTAAAATGTTACAACGGCTCATTTTAATTAATTGTAATATGCATGCTGACGCTATTGTTAGTATTCAAAAAAAGTAGCTCGACTCAAACGGGTATGAATTACATGTTACATGTAGCTGCGGCTATTTACGAGATCTCAATTAAGACAGAAAACGCCTCAAAAAAACGACTATTATAGAATAGTAATCTAATTTCTAAGTATTACTGTGGTGTGGTATTATTTAATGGTAATAATAATAAAGGTAGCAGACGTAAGATGTGTTAATGATATTTTGAGAAAAAAATTAAAAAATACCCTCAATCCCATTTTTTTTTTTTTATTGAAATATAGATTATTTAAAATAAATAGTCTGCTTACCACTTCAGTTCCATGTTTGGATACACCGTCACGGCCATTGATGTGTTGGTTTATGTCGATTGTTGTGTGATTGTTGGTGGTTGTGTTTAGGTGATGATGATACCCTAAAAATAAAAAAATTACATAAAATTTCTTAATTTTTTTTAAATTTTTTTAAATGTTTTTAAAATTTTTAAAATTTTTTTTTAAATTTTTTTAAATGTTTTTAAAATTTTTTAACTTTTTTTTTAAATTTCTTAAAATTTCCAAAGGAAATACATGAATTGAGTGAAGAAACAATATTGGGAAACATTAAAAACTCGGTTTTGTTTCTGGAAGGAAATAAAACGCACAAAAGGAGAAAGTTTTAACTCTTTGACTCGGTCACGCACTGATTCTCTTCTTATAAAAGAGAGCCAAGTGACGATTTGACTTTCTCGGATATTTTAGATACAGTACTACCTCGGTAATTGCAATTAATAGAAATTGAGATTTAATTATAAAGATAGGAAAAAGTATACATTGTGTAATTTAAAGTCGTACAATCCTTTTAACTGATGATAGTCTTTAAAATGTTAGAAGGAGTTTTTCTGAACAAATACAAATTTTTATATGAAACATTTTTTAACTGTCAAATTTGATATTTTTTTAAAAAATCCTACAGATCTTATTTGTGAAAATAAAGAAAAGATTTTTTAAAAAATGATAGATTAAAATCTATAATTCCCGATAAAATAATCACTTTGGTTCGAAAATTTACCAAAAAAATTAAAAAAATTCCCAAAGTTAAAATTTCTAACCTTAACTGTCAAATTTGATATTTTTTAAAAAAATCGTACAGATTTTATTTGTGAAAATAAAGAAAAGATTTTTTAGAAAATGATAGATTAAAATCTATAATTTTCGATAAAATAATCACTTTTATTCGAAAATTTACCAAAAAAATTAAAAAAATTCCCAAAGATAAAATTTCTAACCTCAACTGTCAAATTTGATATTTAAAAAAAAATCGTACTGATCTTATTTGTGAAAATAAAGAAAAGATTTTTTAGAAAATGATAGATTAAAATCTATAATTTTCGATAAAATAATCACTTTGATTCGAAAATTCACCAAAAAAATTAAAGAAATTCCCAAAGTTAAAATTTCTAACTTTAACTGTCAAATTTGATATTTTTTTAAAAAATCGTACAGATCTTATTTGTGAAAATAAAGAAAAGATTTTTTAGAAAATGATAGATTAAAATCTATAATTTTAGATAAAATAATCACTTTGATTCGAAAATTTACCAAAAAAATTAAAAAAATTCCCAAAGATAAAATTTCTAACCTCAACTGTCAAATTTGATATTTAAAAAAAAAAATCGTACAGATCTTATTTGTGAAAATAAAGAAAAGATTTTTTAGAAAATGATAGTTTAAAATCTATAATTTCCGATAAAATAATCACTTTGGTTCTAATTTCCATCAAAAAAATTAAAAAAATTCCTAAAGATGAGTAAAATTTTTAACCTAATTTAACTGTCAAATTTGATATTTTGAATGATGTTATGAAGAAGTCACAAAATTTCGAAGAATTTCTTCAAAAATTACTAGATTTTGAACAAAGAAACTAAAAAAGTTACCAAATTTAAAGCAAAGTTGTCAAAAATCGCCAGATTTGGAATAATTTTAATAAAAAAATCACTAGATTTTCATTTGAGTCATCAGAAAGCAACTAGATTTCAAAGAATTTCTTTAAACGTCACTAGATTTCGAAGAATTTCTTTAAAAGACACTAGATTTTGAACAATTTTACTAAAAGGACATTAAATATTAAATGATAATATTAAAAAACCACTAAATTTTAACTAATATTACCAGAAAGTCAGTAAATTTCGAAGAATTTATTAAAAAATCCCCAAATTTTGAACAACTAAACCAAAAGAGTTACCAGATTTAAACCAAAATTATCAAAAGTCACCAGATTTTGAATAATTTTGATAAAAAAATCACTAGATTTTAACTAACATTATCAAAAAGTAACTAGATTTGAAAGAATTTCTTTAAGAATCACTAAATTACCAAGAATTTTTTCAAAAATTACTAGTTTTAAGCGAAACTATCAAAAGTCACTAGAATTTTAAAAAAGTTACTAAAAAAATCACTGGATTTTAACTAAAATTAGCAAAAAGTAACTAAATTTCGAATACTTTCTTTAAAAGTCACTAGATTTCGAACAATTTAAATAAAAAGTAGCTAGATTTCAAATAATTTCTTTAAAACTCACTAGATTTCGAACAATTTTAATAAAAAGTCACTAGATTTTAATTAGAATCATAAAAAGTTACTAGATTTCAAAGAATTTCATCAAAAGTCTCCAGTTTTTAAACAAATAAATTTAAAATGTTACTAAATTTTAAGAGAAACGATTAAAAATCGTTACAAATTGAATAATTTTATTAAAAAGTTACTAGATTTCCACGAATTTCTTAAAAAATCACTAAATTTTAGACTAATGAACGAAAAAAGTTACCAGATTTTAACCAAAATGATCAAAAAAAACATTAAATTTGGAATAATTTTATTAAAGAGTCACTGGATTTTAATTAAAATCATAAAAAGTCACTAGATTTCAAAGGATTTCATCAAAAATCTTCAGTTTTTGAAGAAATAAACTGAAAAAGTTACTGAATTTTAAACAAAATCATCAAAAAGTTATTAGATTTTGAAGAATTGTTTCAAGAATGACTATATTTTGAATAATTTTACTAAAAAGTTACTAAATTTTTTTTAAAAATCGTATAGATCTTATTTGTGAAAATAAAGAAAAGATTTTTTAGAAAATGATAGATTAAAATCTATAATTTCCGATAAAATAATCACTTTGATTCGAAAATTCACCAAAAAAAATTAAAAAAATTCCCAAAGTTAAAATTTCTAATCTTAACTGTCAAATTTGATATTTTTAAAAAAATCGTACAGATCTTATTTATGAAAATAAAGAAAAGATTTTTTAGAAAATGATAGATTAAAATCTATAATTTTCGATAAAATAATCACTTTGATTCGAAAATTTACCAAAAAAATTAAAAAAATTCCCAAAGTTAAAATTTCTAACCTTATCTGTCAAATTTGATATTTTTTAAAAAAATCGTACAGATCTTATTTGCGAAAATAAAGAAAAGATTTTTTAGAAAATGATAGTTTAAAATCTATAATTTTCGATAAAATAATCACTTTGATTCGAAAATTCACCAAAAAAATTTAAAAAATTCCCAAAGTTAAAATTTCTAACCTCAACTGTCAAATTTGATATTTTTTAAAAAATCATACAGATCTTATTTATGAAAATAAAGAAAAAATTTTTTTAAAAATGATAGTTTAAAATCTATAATTTCCGATAAAAAAATCGCTTTGGTTCTAATTTCCCTCAAAAAAATTTAAAAAATTCCCAAAGATAACTAAAATTTTTAACCTAATTTAAAGTTAAGGTTTATCCTCGCAACACTACAGGATGTTAATATAACATTCTGACCACATGTCATTCCTCCTACGATCGATACCATGCACACAATGTTGCATAAACGTGGTGTAGTAAAATGTGGATGCTCCCATAAAAATATACGGAGGTAACTTCGAGATGTCAGTGTCGTGTTAACGTCTTGTAGTCTCATAGAAATAAATCTTTATTTATCATTTTCTAAATCTATCTAGTATTTCTAAAATTTTTAATAAATTATATATGAACTAAGAACTTGAAAGTTACAATCGAAAAACTGACACAAATATTAAAACAGAACTTCCAGCACTTCTATCATCTATAACTTCCTTATTAGTTGTGCTATCAAAATCCTTTCTTCGGTGTGTTATAGCCTTTAAAATCCAGTTTCTAACGATATGCTATAGTTTCTCTAGCTCTAAGAACTTGGAAGCTACAATCGAAAAACTGACACAAATACCAAAAAAGAACTTCAAGCACCTCCATCATCTATAGCTCCTTTATTAGTTGTGCTATCGAGATGCCTCCTTCGGCGTGTTATAGCACTTAAAATCTAGTTTACAACGATATGCTATAATTCACTCTAACTCTGAGAACTTGGAAGCTACAATCGAAAAATTGACATAAATACCAAAATGGAACTTCTAGCACTTTCATCATCTATAGCCCCCTTACTAATTGTGTTATCGATATGCCTTCTTCGAAGTGTTATAACACTTAAAATCTAGTTTACAACGATATGCTATAGTTCACTCTAGCTCTAAGAACTTGGAAGCTACAACTAAAAAACTGACACAAATACCAAAACGGAACTTCTAACACTTTCATCATCTATAGCTCCCTCATTAGTTATGCTATCGAAATGCCTCCTTCGGCGTGTTATAGCACTTAAAATTTAGTCTTCAACGATATGTTATAGTTCCTTCTAGCTCTAAGAACTTCGAAGCTACAATCGAAAAACTGACACAAATACCAAAAAAGAACTTCAAAAACCTCCATCATCTATAGCTCCCCTATCAGTTGTGCTATCGAGATGCTTCCTTCGGTGTGTTATAGAACTTAAAATCTAGTTTACAACGATATGCTATAGTTCGCTTTAGCACTAAGAACTGGGAACTTACAACTAAAAAACTGACAGATGTACCCAAGGAGAACTTTCAACATTTCATCGTTCATAGATTTCTTACTAATTGTGTTATTAACACTGTGACGGCCAAAGTTACGTATACGTGAGTTTGACTGATTGCGAGTGAGTTTGAATATCATTTTGATACAATTTAACAACAATTTGACAAAATGCTCCACCGGCAGGTACAACACTCTTTCCGAAACGTGCGGCCGTCAAAGTGTTAAGATGCACAACTAATCAAGTAAATAAACAAACTAACGTCAAATTTTAATGTAATAAAAAAACATCAAATTTTAGAACGTAACCTAATTTTTAGAATGTTAAAAAATTTGAATTAAGGACATTAGTTAGATTTTCTTGTCTAAGGGAAAAATTAAAAGTCATGGGAAATTTACCTTTGGTAAAAATAAAGATTAAGTTTCAGTCTAAGTCCACATAAAATTTCAAAACTAAACAACAATTAGTTTCTTAGATATAAATTTTTAAAATTGACAAATTTTAACAAACATGTTAATTAAGATAGGTTAGGGTTTCTCTTCTGAGGGAAAAACTAAAATTCGTAGAAAATTCCTCTTTGGTAAAAATAAAGATTATATCTCAATCTAAATCCCCATAAAATTTTATGTCTCAAAAACAATTAGTTTTTTAGATATGAATTTTTAAAAATGGACAAGTTTTAATAAACATGGTTAATTAAGTTAGGTTAGAGTTTCTCTTCTGAGGGAAAAACTAAAAATCGTAGAAAATTCTTCTTTGGTAAAAATAAAGATTATATCTCAATCTAAATCCCCATAAAATTTTAAGTCTCAAAAACAATTAGTTTTTTAGATATGAATTTTTAAAAATTGACAAGTTTTAATAGATATGTTAAATAAGTTAGGTTAGAGCTTCTCTTCTGAGGGAAAACTAAAAATCGTAGAAAATTCCTCTATGGTAAAAATAAAGATTAAGTTTCGATCTAAATCCCCATAAAATTTCAAATCTCAAAAATAATTACTTTCTTAGATATGAATTTTTAAAAATTGATAAATTTTAATAGACATGTTGATTAAGTTAGGTTAGGATTTCTCTTCTGAGGGAAAAACTAAAAATTGTAAAAAATTTACCTTTGGCAAAAATAAAGATTAAGTTTCAATCTAAATCCACATAAAATTTCAAATCTCTACAACAATTAGTTTCTTAGATATGAATTTTTAAAAATTGACAAGTTTTAATGGACATGTTAAATAAGTTAGGTTAGAGTTTCTCTTCTGAGGGAAAAAACTAAAAATCGTAGAAAATTCCTCTTTGGTAAAAATAAAGATTAAGTTTTAATCTAAATCCTTATAAATTTTCAAATCTCAACAACAAATAGTTTCTTAGATGTGAATTTTTAAAAATTGAGAAATGTGAACAGACATGTTAATTAAGTTAGGTTAGGGTTTCTCTTCTGAAGGAAAAACTAAAAATCGTAGAAAATTCCTCTTTGGTAAAAATAAAGATTAAGTTTTAATCTAAATCCTTATAAATTTTCAAATCTCCACAACAATTAGTCTTTGAGATATGAATTTTTAAAAATTGACAAGTTGTAATAGACATGTTAAATAAGTTAGGTTAGAGTTTCTCTTCTGAGGGAAAAACTAAAAATTGCAGAAAATTCATCTTTGGTAAAAATAAAGGTTAAGTTTTAATCTAAATCCCCATAAAATTTCAAATCTCAAAAACAATTACTTTCTTAGATATGAATTTTTAAAAATTGATAAATTTTAATAGACATGTTAAATAAGTTAGGTTAGAGTTTCTCTTCTGAGGGAAAAATTAAAAATCGTAGAAAATTCCTCTTTGGTAAAAATAAAGATTAAGTTTCAATCTAAATCCATATAAAATTTCAAAACTAAACAATTACATTCTTAGATATGAATTTTTAAAAATTGATAAATTTTAACGTACATGTTAATTAAATTAGGTTAGAATTTCTTTCCCGTGGAAAAAACTAAAAGTCGTAAAAAATTCATTTTTGGTAAAAATAAAGATTATATCTCAATCTAAATCCCCATAAAATTTAACGTCTCAAAAACAATTAGTTTTTTAGATATGAATTTTTAAAAATTGACAAGTTTTAATAGACATGGTTAATTAAGTTAGGTTAGGGTTTCTCTTCTGAGGGAAAAACTAAAAATCGTAGAAAATTTTTCTTTGGTAAAAATAAAGATTAAGTTTCAATCTAAATCCATATAAAATTTCAAAACTAAACAATTACATTCTTAGATATGAATTTTTAAAAATTGATAAATTTTAACGTACATGTTAATTAAATTAGGTTAGAATTTCTTTCCCGTGGAAAAAACTAAAAGTCGTAAAAAATTCATTTTTGGTAAAAATAAAGATTATATCTCAATCTAAATCCCCATAAAATTTAACGTCTCAAAAACAATTAGTTTTTTAGATATGAATTTTTAAAAATTGACAAGTTTTAATAGACATGGTTAATTAAGTTAGGTTAGGGTTTCTCTTCTGAGGGAAAAACTAAAAATCGTAGAAAATTTTTCTTTGGTAAAAATAAAGATTAAGTTTCAATCTAAATCCCTATAAAATTTCAAATCTCAACAACAATTACTTTCTTAGATATGAATTTTTAAAAATTGATAAATTTTAACAGACATGTTAAATAAGTTAGGTTAGAGTTTCTTTTCTGAGGGAAAAACTAAAAATCGTAGAAAATTCCTCTTTGGTAAAAATAAAAATTAAGTTTTAATCTAAATCCTTATAAAATTTCAAATCTCAATAATAATTAGTTTCTTAGATATGAATTTTTAAAAATTGATAAATTTTAATAGACATGTTAATTAAGTTAGGTTAGGATTTCTTTTCTGAGGGAAAAACTAAAAGTCATAGAAAATCCACTTTTGGCAAAAATAAAGATTAAGTTTTAAACTAAATCTTTATAAAATTTCAAATCTCAACAACAATTACTTTCTTAGATATGAATTTTTAAAAATTGATAAATTTGAACAGACATGTTAATTAAGTTAGGTTAGGATTTCTTTTCTGAGGGAAAAACTAAAAATCGTAGAAAATTCCTCTTTGGTAAAAATAAAGATTAAGTTTCAATCTAAATCCTCATAAGATTTCAAATCTCAACAACAGTTAGTTTTTGAGATATGATTTTTTTTAATTAACAAATTTTTATATGCAAACTAACTAGCTTAGGTCAGAGTTTTTTTTTTTTCTATATAAAAAACTAAAAGTCCTAGAAAGTCAATTTTTGGTACAAATAAAGATCAAATTTCAATTAAAATCGTCATAATATTTCGAATCTCAATAACAAATAGTTCTTTAGATATAAATTAGTGATATCTAATAGTACCACTAAATAGATAGATAGTACCACTAAATAAACTTTCAAAACCTTCCAAAACCTTCCAAAACCTTTCAAAAAATGTCCTTTTATAATAGTTATCTGTTGTTTATTTCGTTAACAAGAATGCTATAGATAATGTTTTTTGAACATTTTGTGCCTCATTAGATTTTTTATAAATGATGTCTAATAGCACCACTAAAAGTTACTTTCAAAATTAATAATGTGGTTTTATGAAAGTTACTTCTTATTTATTTTCTTAACAAGAATGCTACAGATAATGTTTTTTTTTTTGAATATTTTGTGCCTATTTGGGGTCTATTCTCATAACATTACAGAATGTTATCTCCATATTGACGCCTTAATTCTTTCACTACCATAGCTTTAGGAGAAAAATTCCCTCTACAGCCCAGAAGTCTTATTGTTTAAATATGATACCAATTGTCATTTATTTTTGTGAAATGTATCTGTTAGGCGTAAAAAACGAATACCCTCAATCAGCGAAAAAACCCATCCACAATACGATATGGTCTCTTTAACTCGTCCACAACACGATGTTCATGTTGTGGCATTAGTACAAATAGCCACAACGCGTTGTAACTCTACCCGAAAAGACCACGAAGCGAAATTCGCTTCGTGGCTTCAATAATGTTTTACCATTACACGTTGTGACAATTATCAAAACCCATAACGCATTCTAAAGGTTAGAAAACGTCCATATTCTAACGTGCCAACGGCAGCATTCTAAAAATCATCAAGATTGTATTCACATTCGGTTATTATTTCTCAAAGAATATAAAATACAACTCGAAATGTCACAGTAACAATTCTTGCAAAAATAAATGTTTGATGAATTTTTAAAATTGATCAATTTTCCTAAGTTAGGTTAATAAATGTTAAAAATTTTTACCAACTTTGAAAATTTTTATTTTAATTTTTTTAACAACATTTAGAATAAAACAGTCTTTTTTAATTAAAACTAGAATGTTTTATGTTTCATTTAGAAAAAAAAAAAAAAAATCAAACCAAAATCTTTAAAAATGAATTTTTGATGAATTTTTAAAATTGGTCGTTTTTTAGTCAAGTTAGAAATGTCAAAATTTTTTTACCAACTTTGAAAATTTTTTTAATTTTTTTGGTAAAAGTTAAGAAAAATTTGATTAGTTAAATAGAAACTAGACATTTTAATTTGCATTTTCCTAAAATTATTTTCAAAAATTTTCATAAATAAATTTTAGACGATTTTTTAAACTTGGTTAAAAATTTGCTAATTTAGATTAAAAACCATGAATGTTCTTGAATTTTTTTTTTTAATTTTTTTGACAACACTTGGAATAAAACGGTCTTTTTTATATAAAATTAGAATGTTTTAAGTTTCATTTAGAAAAAAAATCAGCTCAAAATATTTAAAATTCAATTTTTTATGAATATTTAAAAAATGGTGAATTTTCTAATCGAAAATTTTTTTTATTAACTTTGAAAATTTTTTAAATTTTTATGACAACCTTTGCAATCTTGCGACTTGTATACAGGGTCCCAATATTACCCGATTTGAGTACATTTTTGGATTCTATGGTACAAACGCTTTTATAGAATTTGTTTTTACCTAAATTGTCAGCAAAATTTGATTTATGATACATTTTTTTGTTAGAATTTCGAAAAAATTTAAAATTCTAATCTTAAATATCCTTGCTTTAATTTCAAAGTAATCGACGTTGTTTGATTGTTGAATTTTTGTTGTATTTTTAAAGTGTTTACTCAACACGACTTATTTTACCTGTCAAAAGGTATTCTAACAAGCTTATTTTACCTTATTATGGATGGAAAGTTTGTTAGAATAACTTTTTGGTCACTTCAATAATAAATAGAGGATGTTATTTGATTTTCTTTGACTCATCACGTTTAAAAAAATAGCAGTAGACAAAAGTAACTAAGCAGGTTGTTGAGCAAACTTAAATACTTTAAAGTTAAGTTAAAAATTTGGCAGATAAGAATTTTTGAACTGATCGGACATTTTGAAATTCTGGCAAAAAAGGTATCATAAATCAAATTTTCTGACAGTTTGGATAAAAATGTCCTGTATAAAAGTAAATCGTATTGCACCATAGAATCCAAAAATAAAATAAAATCGGGTACATTGCATTTAAAAAATTCTAACTTTAGTATTTATGTAATTTTGTGGAAAAGTCTATATTTTCAATAATAAACAAGTTATGCAGCATTTTTGGATTGTTGAGACACTTTGTATATATGATGTTGGTAGAGAAAGGGTTAATATTGACTCCATATATTCTTATGAAACATTATATGCTGATCATATGGGGAATGAAATGTTATCCGAATGTCATGTTAATGTCCTGTAGTGTCGTGAAAATAGATTCTTAAATACTGATGGTATTTAAAAGCAATCACTGTTTCTAATTATTGTTAAAATTAAAGAAAAGAAATTGAAGACAATATTTAGCAGTAATATCGACCAATCTTAAAGTTGATTGCTTTGAGAAGTTTTTTATAACAACACCCTAATTAATCATTCTTCCCATATGAAATTTCAAAGCAACGTCTAATTCGATTATGAAATGTTCAATGTTTCATATTTTCGGTAGTTATTTTTCTCTGAGTTCACACTCATTGTCAGTAAAAAAATCTATTTGAAGTATTAAATTATTAAGTATTAGAAAATCTACTTTAAGTGTTAAATTTTTTATTTGGTTTTCCTACAACTCACAATATGTGAATAAATCAGATGATTAAAGAAAATTCCAATGCTCTTCAAACAAAGTTACTACTTTGTGCATCCCAGAAATCATAATAAACATTTGTGTAAGATATTGAACGCGATCAACGCTCACAGTAGGTGAGTAGTTGAGCAATATTAAATTTCTGAACAATATCATTGGTTTACCCAAGAAATTAAAGCTTTGTCAATTTGGAAAAAAGTTTTGGTTTGACTTTTAAATAAATATAACGTTTAAGTAGGATAAATGGAGAATAATACAAAACGTTTAAGACTTCTATACATTTTTTAATCCTATTGCTGGTTTATTCACCTTTGGATAAATTAATCTATGTGATATTTTTCATAGTTACTGTAATTTCACTTACCATGATTAGTTAGCTATTTAGCCAGTAACTACGGTTAATATCCAATGGGTTAAAAGGTGAATAAACCGGTCTTTAATTTTAACTTTGTTCGTAGAAGGGATTTTCAAAGATTTTTTATTTTTCCCATTGGTTGAAAAATCAGAAATTGTTGAAAATTCTTTTTACGAACAAAGCTATTAAACTGTTGCAAGATTAACACGTCACAAACTGTTAACTATTTAACACTTTGCTGATCGATGACGAGTCAAATCGTCATTGCACTCGTCTTACAATTAATCTACAGTCTAGTTTCTATATAAAATTTCTGATCAACAAAGTGTTAATAGATATCAGAAATTTTAATATTTTAATGTCACCAAGTATAAAAAACAGTTTAAAATAATCATCGATTCCATTTGATGATAAAAAATTAAATCGTTGGACTTTTTGAACAAATTTCTTTCTTGTTTAAAAGGTTAGGTTCTAATCTTAAAACATTTTTAAATAATAAAGACTTGTGAAAGTAACTAACCTGTTTTAGTATTTCCAAATAGAGAAATTAAACGCTTTCGAGATCGTTTTGTATCATTTTTAATGATTTAACAACGATTTGCGCTTGGAATCTGATCCCATCGGTGCAAATGATGAAATGTTAACAACGAAACGTCAAATATTAATTCGATTGATCCTGGTATTCGAAGAAGGTTACTTTTTTAATTTTTTCAGACAATTTTTTTGAAAAACAAATACAAAAATGCGTCCGTTTTACTTAATTTTAATGTTTTTGAAAAATCTTTCACATAAATAAATCCGATTTAACCCGTTTTCGTTGAAAAATTTGTTGTTCGAAAACGGGTCAATCGAAATTGTATCCGCGTTAACGTTCTGAAATCGGACCCGAAAAAAAACATTCGAAAATGGACTATTTAATTGATTTAGGCCCAGAAATAGCTTAAAACCTATAAAATAAGCTGTATTTTAACGTTTTATTCATCAACATGAACAGTAGCAAAGACATCAAGGTCGAAAAAAGCGAGAAAAAAACGGTTAGTTTGACGTTTAGAAACGTCAAAATTTCGCTTGTGTTTAAATATGTCAAAAATGATTACAACTACCGTTTAGCCACCAGAAATATACTGTTTACCATTATTATCATTATAAAAGCTACTTTTTACATCATTTGTGTGCACTAAATACATTCTTCATTGGTTATTTAGTATTACTTTAGTGAGAATTATCACCAGTTAATAGAATTCATTAACTTTCAATTACACTCTGTATGACGTATTAGCTTTGTTCGTTAGGGCTGCACTATTTGCACTGAGCAGTGCAGTGTATTATTAAATTTTAATTACATATGCGTTCGTTGGATAATTCATACCTGAACAAAAGAGTACTAAATTACAGCAGGTCCCTTTTTAATGCTGTACGAAACTGTACCTTTGCACCATAGTGTGAGTTAGTGCAGTGCAAGTTTTAACACAACGAACAAAGCTATTGTATAATATCACTTTTGTTACAATACTGGCATAATTTAATGACAGATTTTCTACTATATTTATGCTAAAAATAAGACATTAAAGCAAGTTTAAAAGTTGTACTTACAATTAAAAAGATTACAAAATTATTTTGTGCTATTGTGATAATCAAAAAGTTGTTATATCAAGTATTGCTCTTACTGAGGTAATTCATAGTATCTTATTTTGTATAAGTACAAAAGTTTTAATTAAGTTGAACATAGCTACAATTCTAAAAAAAGTAATAAACGTCTGAGAGGTTTAACATTTCCGACCACCACTATTGATTAAATCTACTTTCAACCTAATACACCTCCGACTAAATTCATTATCACCGCCACAATCAATTCTTCTCCACCACCTCCGACCCCCTAACAGCGTCCAATCAAAGTGGCAATAGTCATCGGGGTATCAATCCGGTAGTTTTCCCCGACAATAGTCCGCCTCGCCGCAAATTGGAAGGGACGAGATTTCGAATGCAAAATTGAACCAATATGTATGAATTTCTAGGGAGAATGGATGCCCTTTATAAGACACCTTTATTCCTTTATAAGAAGAAATTGTCAATGTAGATTTGAAGTGAAGGAATTAAAATGATTTTTTTAATGAAGAATAAAAAAAATTAAATAATGAATTTGGGTTTAGATTATTTTGAGAGTGAATTCTTTTGAAAGAAGATTTAAAGTGGTGGTAAGAGTCAGTTACTCGAAAGAAGAAGGAGATGAAAAAAGCTAGCTAGCTGAAGAGATAGAGGAGGAGGTGGTTGTCGGATTTTTGGATTCTATGATATAATATGATATATTTTTATGAAGGTGATTTCTATCTAAACTGTCAGAAAATTTGAGTTATGACACCTTTTTTGTCAAAATTTTGAAATGCATCGATCTGATTGAAAATTCTTATCTGCCAAATCCTTGGTTTAAGTTTAAAGTAGTTAACACCGCTTAATCGTTGAATGTTCAGGATCCTTCTAACAGAGGATTGAAAGAAATTGTCATTGTGGTAAAGTCAGTCACCGAAAAGAAGAAAAATAAGGCTAACTAGCTAAAGAGATAGAGGAAGACGACTGTAAAATTTTTGGATTCTATAGAATAATAAAATTTATTTTTATTGAAGTCATTTCTATTTAAACTATGAGCAAATTGGATTTATGACACTTTTTTGCTAAAATTTTGAAATATTTTGTTCAAAAATTCTTATCCGCCAAATACTTGGCTTAATTTTAAAGTAGTTGACGCCTTTTAATTGCCAAATGTTAAAGATTCTTTTAGCAAAAGATTGAAAGAAATGGTGGTTATAATAGAGTTAGTCACCCGAAAGAAAAAGAGGAGGAAGAAGAAGAAAAGTTGGCTAGCTAGCTGAAGAAGTAGAGGAGGACGTAGCTGTGAAATTTTTTTACTCTATGGTACTATGAGTTGATTCTAAGCCTCACCATGGAGAGAAGGATGCAAAATCGAGATTTTTCCTCGTAACTTTACGAAGGAGGACCAACTGGAATGCAGTAGAAGGGAGAACTGGAGTATTGTCTGGTTTTCCTTACTGTAAAGGTCTTGCAGGCCAAAACACTATCAAAAAGAGACTCCCCGCACCTCGCTACTTTAAGCTTTTTGAACAAAATTTTAATCAATTTTCGAGTTTAATAAGAAAGGCGACAAGGATTAACTCTCAAACCACAAAATATTAATATATCAAAAATTTTGGAAATTGAAGATTAATTAGGCATGGGAAATGTGTGCTTTCCAGGTAAAACACAAAATTAACGTTGAGTCTGTGTCACGCTTTTAGAAACACTGTCTCCTTAATATCTTGCGAGCTTAGAGGTCTTGCAAACCAAAAAATTCAAAAAGAGTACTTTAAACCAGTCGCCCAGACTTTTGATCCTTTTTCGAGTTATACAGCAAAAGCGAAAACGATGTCAAAAGTCCGGGCGAAAGAGTTAAAGTTTGTTTGCTTTATATTTTATTAAAAGTATTATCCGTGAAAATGATTTTTGGATTTTTGTGATACTTTAAGTTAATTTTAAATCTCACCATGGAGAGAAGGATGTAAGATCGAGGTTCCTCTCCGTAACTATATCAAGGAAACCTAAATGGAATACAGTAGAAGGGAGAATTAGAGTATTGTCTGGTTCTCCTTAATATCTTGCAAGCTTAGAGGTTTTGCAAACCAAAAAATGTCAAAAAGAGTACTTTAAACCTGTCGTTCGAACTTTTGATCCTTTTTCGAGTTTTATAACAAAAGCGAAAATGAAGTCAAAAGTCCAGATGAAAGAGTTAAAGTAGCAAAATGCGGTGGACCTCTCTTTTCAAGGATGTTTGAAAAGAAAAGAACTTTGCATTAAAAAGGACTTCTACTGCTTCCTTCTACTATACTCCAGTTGAGCTTATTTGGTAAAATTACGGGAAGAAACCTCGATTTGACATCTTTCTTTCCATGGTGAGGCTTAGGATCAACTTATAGTACAATACGATTTACTTTTATACCGGGTGTGTAAGATCACTCGTCCACCCCTTTCAAAACCAAGAGAAATGGTTTTTTTGAAAAATCCAAAAAATTTTGATTACCAAATGGGGTATGCTCTACCCATTGATGATATTTTACTGACCGGAAATAAGTTATTCAGACCGGAAGTTCATTTTTTTAAATGGAACGTGGTATTTTTTATTACATATTTTAATTCTACGTAAACAAATATGACAACAATTTGATTGTCATCAAAATTATTTGGCTGCTGAGCGTCTTTACGTCGAGCGATATCCAAATCGGGGAAATCGTTCTCGTAAAGTTTTTCAACGATTGGCATTACGACTCCGGTATTAGTAATAGGATGGTTGCTCAAATTTTAAACTAAAATAAATTTTATCCATATTGCATCCAGCTTCATCAAGAATTAAGCGAAGGTGACTTCCACAAACGCCTGAAATCCAAAAATATGTAATAAAAAGTACCATGTTCCATTTAAAAAAAAATGAACTTTCGCTCTGAATAACCTATTTCCGGTCAGAACCGCAAGTTGAAAATATCATCAACGGATGGAGCATAGTTCATTTAGTAATCAAAATTTTTTGGATTTTTCAAAAAAACCATTTCTCTTGGTTTTGAAAGGGGTGGACGGGTGGTCTTACACACCCGGTAGAGGTCGTTCTTACATAAACTGTCCGAAAATTTCATTTATAGCACCTTTTTTGCCTAAACTTTGAAATACAGTGGTTTGTTCAAAAATTTTTGCTAAAATTTTTAAATGTTTTGTTCAAAAATTCTTATCAGCCAAACTCTCGGCTTAGTTTTAAAGTAGTTGACGCCATTTCAAAGTTAAATGTTTAGATTTTTCTTTTAACTGAAGATTGAAAGACGTAATGTTGAAAGAAGTTGATAGTAGAGTCAGTCACCCGAAAGAAGATGAAGAAGAAGGCTAATTAGCTGAAGAAGTAGAAGAGGAAGCGGTTGTTGAATTTTTTGATTTTATCATACAAGAAGATTTACTTTTATAGAAGTCGTTTTTATCTAAATTATCAGCAAATTTGATTTATGACACTTTTTTGCTAAAATTTTGCAATATTTTGTTCAAAAATTCTTATCAACCAAAGCTCTGGTTTAATTTTAAAGTAGTAGATGCCATTTAATTGTTAAATGTTTCGATTTCTTTTAACTGAAGATTGAAAAAAGTGATGTTGGTGGTAGAGAGTCAGTCATCCGAAAAAAGAAGAAGGTTAGCCAGCTGAAGAGGAAGAGGTAGAGGAGAAAGTGGCTGTTGGACTTTTTGATTTTATGATACAACTAGATTTACTTTTATAGAAGTAGTTTGTATCTAAATTATCAGCAAATTTGATTTATGGCACTTTTTTTGTTAAAATTTTGAAATGTTTTGTTCAAAAATGTTTATCTGCCAAATCCTTGGCTTACCTTTAAAGTAATTGACGTTTAATTAAGGAATTTCGATCCCTGAAGAAGCGGTTGCTGCGTTCAGAATACATGTCGTTGCCTAAATGCAGAACTATACTATGTCAAAAAACTAAATTTTTTAGGAGATGATTTTTTCTTTTTTAGGCGTATTATATTTAAGTATTTTAAACTACAAAATCTTAATTGAAGTGAAGGTGAAATTGAACGCTGGGATTCATAATACTTCTGCATGCAACGAAGCACACTATTAGCTATCATTTCGACGATGCCAAGCCAAAACGGCATAAACGCCATTAACCTAATTTTTCAAAAAACGCAAAAAATGATTGACATAATGAATCTTAAATGGCTTTTACGCAAACTTTAAACCAATTTTATAGCGAATGAAGTTTGTTTGCGGGTATACCGCTTTAATTGTTGCATGCAGATTTAAAAATGCTACTCAACGATGCAGCTAACCAAAAAATGGCCATTTTGGCGTTTATGCCGTTTTGGCTTGAAAGTGTCGATTTACTGACCAAAACCGATTTTAAGAAAACATGGACTTACACTGGTTCTACATTCAAGCGACGATGTTTTGGAGATATTTCAATCAGAGTGCCAAAAGTGTTTCGACAATTGGTTCAAATGCATGCAAAAATGTATACATCTTCTCCAAGAAGATGGATATTTTGAGAAATAAAACGATTTTCGATTATGATGGGATTCTATCAATAGAAAATTGAATTTAAAGAAGGGGTTTGGTGGTAGAGAGTCAGTCACCCGAAAGAAGAAGACGAAAAAGAAGGCTAGCTAGCTGAAGAGGTAAAGGATGAAACGGTCGTTGGATTTTTTGATTTTATAATACAATAAGATTTACTTTCATAGAAATCATTTCTATCTAAATAATCAGTAAATTTAATTTATGACCCTTTTTTTACTAAAATTTTGAAATGTTTTGTTCAAAAATTCTTATCAACCAAACTCCCGGCTTACTTTTAAAGTAGTTGACGCCATTTAATTGTTAAACGTTTAGATTTTTTTTTAACTGAAGATTGAAAGAAGTAATGTTAGTGGTAGAGAGTCAGTCACCCGAAAGAAGAACAAGAAGAAGAAAGCAAGCTAGTTGAAGAGGTAGAGAAGGAAGCACCTGTTGGATTTTTTGATTTTATGACACTTTAAGTTTATCCTAAGCTTTACCATGGAAAGAAGGATGCAAGATCGAAGTTCTTCCCCGTAACTTTACCAAAGAAACCCGATTGGAATACAGTAGAAGGGAGAAATAGAGTATTGTCTGATTCTCCTTAATGTCTTGCAAGCCTAAAGATTTTGCAGGCCAAAGGACTGTCAAAAAGAGTACTTTAAGTTTGTCGTCCGAACTTTTCATCCTTTTTTGAATTTTGCATCAGAAGCGAAAATGAAGTCAAAAGTCCAGACGAAAAAGTTAAAGTAGAGAAGTGCAGTGAATTTTTTTCCGATGATGTTTTGACCCACAAGAACTTTGCATTAACCCATTAAGCGGCTCGATGGATTGAAATTACATGAGATCATGACGAATATATACATCATAGCCGCTTAAGGGGTTAAGGAGGACCGGACAATACTCTCGTTCTCCTTTTTATTGTACTTTAGACATCTTTCTTTCCATGGCGAGGCTTAGTATCAATTTATAGTATAATACGACTTACTTTTATAGAAGTCATTTTTATTTAAAGTGTCAGTAAATTTGATTTATGACATTTTTTTTGCAAGAACTTTGAAATACAATGTTCAAAAATTCATGTCTGTTCAAAAATTCTTATTTGCCCAAATTCTAAGCTTAACTTTAAAATACTTGACGTTGTTTAATTACTGAATATTAGGGATTTTATCAATAAAAGGTTGGAATAAGGGGTTTGGTGGTAGAGAGTCAGTCACCCGAAAGAAGAAGAAGAAGAAGAAGACGAAAAAGAAGAAGAAGGCTAGCTAGTTCAAGAGGTAGAGGAGGAGGCGAGTGTCGGGGCCGTTCCCGTGCAGAAAAGAACAATACACCGAGAACTGGTTCCGCGGTCTGCGCCAGGAAGTTGTTGGCCTTGTGGTTCGGTTCGCGACGGCGACCGCGACGGCCATAAACGCCCGAGAGACGATGCACTGCTACGGTTTTGCTTTCTTTGCCCAAACGGAGGACAACAACAATTAAAGCCGACGATTTAAAACGACGACGTGGTACTTCAACGCAACCAAAAACCAACATCATAAAAAATTTTTAGAGTTTAAATTTTAACCAACCAAATTTCTTAATGATGTGAACTCCTAAAACTCCCCGGTTAAATTTAGAAACTCAAAAACCGACAACCGATCGAAAAATATTAATCATTTACTTCAAGAGAGAGATTAATTTTAACCGCTCCACTTTTTTTTGTGGGTCACGATTTCGTAATATAAAAGACACTTTCAGTTTCAATATTTTTCTTTTAATAAGATTGATTTTTTTAATTTTAAATTATAAACCAAATTATTAAACTACTTTAATTAAAATGAACATAAAAAAGTGTTCTTTTAGATTAGACTTTAGGACAAAATCTTAAAATTTATAATCAAGTGTATGGATATACACATAGACAGACAATATCCTCGTCTGTGGCAATGGACCAGTTGTTGCTATTGACCGGAAACCGAATGCTTTCTAATCGGTTGTTACGTGCGTCGGGCGCCGCAAGAGACCGTATTTCGCGACGTTACAATTTTACGTTACAAATTTACATTACAAATTTACGTAACATCCCTTTTAACATCAACCCGACAAACGTAAAAAACCACTTCAGTTCGTCAAAGAGGAATTCGTGGACCGCCGCCGACGCGAATCGATACCCAACCGCCTGGGCCTCGGTATATTTCGAAAAACAACATTCAAGGAACAAGGAATCTACCAAAAACACCATCTCGTTAAATTCTTACCTTTTTTTAAAAAATCTAAAATTCCCAAAGTTTTTATCCACTTTTTTTTTTTAAAAAGAATCACCTTTTTAACTTCTTCCAATTTAGTCTTTATTTACACACCATCCGTACAAAGTCAAAGAGAAGCATTTCACGATTTCTCACACTATTCAGAGAGATATAACAAACCCATCTATTTAAAAAATCGGATTAAAATCGATAAAATTAAGATTTAGTTTTTCGACTTTGTTTGAAACCCGAACGATTAAGAAGCCACGTGAAAAAACGTCGCACACGGTTTATCTTGCAAAACGTTTGCCGGGTACGCGATCCGCCTCTTTCGGAGGGTCAACACGGAGTGCGGTCGTCCGGTGGCGGCGGCGTTAGCGGCGGCGGCGACGGCGGCAGAGGTCCCGGCGCGGCCCGAACGGTGGGGAGAAAGTGTAGCGCGCAGCTCGAGATCCGAAACCAACAACGACCACGACGACGACGACGACGACAACCTACAGAGAGATGTAAAACGATGTAACAAAGAACAAGACAATGATTGCTCCAACACGATGAACATTTCCAATCTAATAGACGGAGTAATTTACTGAGAATTAACTAACAAACTAGAAATGTTAATTTTGACATTTGAAATGTCAAGTTTTAAGTAAAACTGTCAATTTTGACGTTTTAAATGACAATTTTTAACTAAAAACTGTCAATATTGACACTTTAAACATGAAATTTTAACTTAAACGTCAATTTTGAGATTTCAAACGTTAAATTTTAATTAGAAATGTTAATTTTGGTATTTTAAATGTCAAATTTTCCCTGAAACTGTCAATTTTGACGGTTTAAAAGACAATTTTTAACCAAAAATGTCAAGTTTTACATTTTAAACGTCAAATTTTAACCAGAAATGTTAATTTTGACGTTTGAAATGTAAAATTTTAAATAACTCTGTCAATTTTGACGTTTTAAGTGACCATTTTTAACTAAAAACTGTCAATATTGACACTTTAAACGTGAAATTTTAACTTAAACGTCAATTTTGAGATTTTAAACGTTAAATTTTAATTAGAAATGTTAATTTTGGTATTTTAAATGTCAAATTTTCCCTGAAACTGTCAATTTTGACGGTTTAAATGACAATTTTTAACCAAAAATGTCAAGTTTTACATTTTAAACGTCAAATTTTAACCAGAAATGTTAATTTTGACGTTTGAAATGTAAAATTTTAAATAACTCTGTCAATTTTGACGTTTTAAGTGACCATTTTTAACTAAAAACTGTCAATATTAACACTTTAAACATGAAATTTTAACTTAAACGTCAATTTTGAGATTTCAAACGTTAAATTTTAATTAGAAATGTTAATTTTGGTATTTTAAATGTCAAATTTTCCCTGAAACTGTCAATTTTGACGGTTTAAATGACAATTTTTAACCAAAAATGTCAAGTTTTACATTTTAAACGTCAAATTTTAACCAGAAATGTTAATTTTGACGTTTGAAATGTAAAATTTTAAGTAAAACTGTCAATTTTGACGTTTTAAATGACAATTTTTAACTAAAAACTGTCAATATTAACACTTTAAACGTGAAATTTTAACTTAAACGTCAATTTTGAGATTTTAAACGTTAAATTTTAATTAGAAATGTTAATTTTGGTATTTTAAATGTCAAATTTTCCCTGAAACTGTCAATTTTGACATTTTAAATGACAATTTTTAACCAAAAATGTCAAGTTTTACATTTTAAACGTCAAATTTTAACCAGAAATGTTAATTTTGACGTTTGAAATGTAAAATTTTAAGTAACTCTGTCAATTTTGACGTTTTAAGTGACCATTTTTAACTAAAAACTGTCAATATTGACACTTTAAACGTGAAATTTTAACTTAAACGTCAATTTTGAGATTTTAAACGTTAAATTTTAATTAGAAACGTTAATTTTGGTATTTTAAATGTCAAATTTTCCCTGAAACTGTCAATTTTGACGGTTTAAATGACAATTTTTAACCAAAAATGTCAAGTTTTACATTTTAAACGTCAAATTTTAACCAGAAATGTTAATTTTGACGTTTGAAATGTAAAATTTTAAATAACTCTGTCAATTTTGACGTTTTAAGTGACCATTTTTAACCAAAAACTGTCAATATTAACACTTTAAACATGAAATTTTAACTTAAACGTCAATTTTGAGATTTCAAACGTTAAATTTTAATTAGAAATGTTAATTTTGGTATTTTAAATGTCAAATTTTCCCTGAAACTGTCAATTTTGACGGTTTAAATGACAATTTTTAACCAATAATTTTGCAAAATAATTTTCAGTCCTAAGATTTTCCAGGCATCGATGATGCACTACCTTAAAAAATTCTCTCATAAAAACTAAACGAAAAAAATAATGGAAATTTACACAATATCATAGGTAAAGCGTTTACTATCCAAAACTGTTAACACTTTGCTGACCGGTAACGAGATAACTCATCATTCCACTTGCATTGCAGTGACATGACATAGTTTCTGTGTAAAATTACCGATCAACAAAGTGTTAAAAACATGGAATACATCAAATGATTAGCCAGAAGTTTTAATTTCAAAAAATCCTGTTTGTTCCCTTTGATGTCTCTTTTCATGAAAAATTGCATTTCAAATTAAAACCCGTTAAATCATACGATATCTGTCATGTAAAACCGATTTCTATTGGGATATTAATTACATAAAATCGTCATTTAAAACCATTTTTTTTATGTTATGTAAATAATTAAGGAAAAGTAGTGATGTTTTCAACAACATATTCATTCCGTCTGATTGTGAACTTATAATTTTTTGAACACCAAAATTTTACATGAAGAAGATTTTTCTTAGGACGTGGAATCATGTACAGGTGTTCTAAATTCGATCGTTGCGAATCAGCATCGCGATCTTCAATACGTTCAAATTAGTTAATAGTTTTGTTCGTAGAAGCGATTTCTAACAGTTTCTGATTTTTTTTTTAATCAAGCAACAGTTAAAATTTTTGCATACGATCAAAATTAAACAATTTGATTGGTTGAAAAAAATCATAAACCTTTGGAAATTGCTTCTACGAACAAAGTTATTGTCAGTGCATAAATTGTCATCATGGATATTGCAGCAACTGCGTATATTATAAAATGGCGAAAATAACTTACTGAAAGATTTGAAATTTCAACAAGTTAGTGGTCTTTATAAAAATTTTACGAGGATGTCACCAATCGATTTTTTGGATACCTTATAAGTTTAATTGGATCAAAAATTGCTAAAGAGATACATTTCTAAGGAATGCCAATAACTATCCAAGAAAAATTAGCCGCGACTCTTAGATTTAGACAAACGCATCTTCATCTCTCTACAATTATATAAATGTTATGTCCACTCTATACTTTTGACCACTAACACTGGACAACAAATTTTGTTTTATTTGCTGTATCGTCTTTGAAAAGTACGGTTTTTAGGTATTTTTGGGGTGCTGAATACAAATATGACAATTAAATTTAAAACTTAGTTGCAGTTTTTAAGAACACATTTTTATTTTATTTTTATCAAACTAGAAAAAGAAATAGGTATTTTTGCACTTTTAGACTTTAGTTATAGCGCTGTCTTTTTGTTACTTTTTTGTAGATTGTTTCTGGAGCACCTCTAACAAGAGTCTAGCAATAGTCTGCAAGCATGAAAAGATTCCACTTTCCCTGGTACCTTTTTTTCATATATGATATATCCTGATGAAAACGTTCGCCGTGTTCATCACTTACAGCTCCGCAGTTTTCAGGAAAAAAGTCCAAGTGTGAATGTAGGAAGTGGATCTTTAGAGACATATTACAACTCATTTTTTCTTAACAAGAGTAACCTAATTGTCAGCTTTTTGATTTCCCAAGAAATTGGTGACCACCAAGCGAAAGTCATTCCAGGAATTTTTTTAATATCTGTTAGGGTGTTGTCAAATTGTTCGTTTTTCAAAATATTTCGAATCTTTGGCCCAACAAAAATACCTTATTTCACTTTTGCTTCACTTAGCCTTGGGAATTTCTGACGCAGGTATTGAAAAGCTGGCCCATCTCTATTTAATGCCTTGACAAAATTTTTCCAGTTACAGTATTATTATATTTTATTATAGGGTCATGTAGCATCACGTATCTCTAAAACGCGAACTAATATTGCAAAAATTAAATTATTTTCGGATTCAGCGCACCAAAAATACTAAAGTTTTGTTGATTTTATTTTAGATACTTTTTGGCTGTTGTCCAATGTAATTGAAGAGTGGAGTGCAAGAAGTACCTAAGTAGCATTTTTATAAAATCTGTCTAATTATTACAAACATGGTTTATCAAACATGATAAACCTAGATATCGCGGTTAGGCAGATTTTACAAAAATGCTACTTAGGTACTTCTTGCACTCCACCCTTCAATTGTAAATTAAACGAAACTCGTAATGTGCAACATTCAAGATGCAATGACGATACGCGATCACGTCTAGACTTATCGAATCAAAGTACGTATCATATTTTGATGTGACACAGAAAAACCGACAAGACATTTTCGGCTGATGATATGGCAAGATATGGAACGGGCTGATGATATGCAGCGAACACAATAATATAACGCGTTGTAGTTATGAGGTACCGTCCAGAATATACGTGACAAAGTTCGCGATGTTGATACGCCACGGAATTTTGTCACAAATCTGGACGCAACTTTAAGTTTGCATTAACATTTCAGTACACACGCTCGAGCTGAGAGTCTAAAAAATTTGAATGGTATAATTTGATTGTGACACTATTTATTGATAAGTAGTTCAATTATTTGATCAGAACGTACGTTTGACGCAAGGATGTTGAACTAACAGAATAGCTCAATCTGCGATAATCGTCTGCCAACTTTTAACGTTACTGCTACGCTTACCGTTTCTGTCTTACACTCAATTGTCTCATACTCGATTCTCTCTCTTAAACGGTTTACACACGTAGCGATTTGTCATACTGCACACAGTACAACATTAGTCGAAACTACTGCAGTTAGGATAAATTATAACATGTGTAAACAAATCCTGCTTTGTAGTACGCAGTGATCCAATCGTCTGTAGATTGGGACTTCCATAAAATACGTATCAACGGTTATGTTTGGAAGCAAGTTGATACGTGTGTAGAAGATGGCGCTTGTTGTAGATCACTTTTCTAGTTAACGTACTTACATTGAATTTAACCTTTAACTGGTGACGTATGGGTCTCTAGGACCCGTGATTTTTGATTTTGGTTGCCAAAATGTAGGCTATTGCTGTTTATTTAATACCGGTCTTAATAGTAATAAAATGAGCAGATCCACTTTTCTAATTAAGTAAGGTTTGAAGTGAAGCATAAAACAGCAAATTAAAAGAAAAATTGAAGAAAAATATACCAAAGGCTCTTAAAAAGACATGGGTCCCTAGGACCCAACGTCACCACGTACGTCCATGGACATGCACGTCTCCAGTTAAAGATTAAATAAGTTTATTGAGTAAATGAGTTAGTTGAATTTGACGATGGACGTTAAAAACAAGAAATTCTGGAAACAATTTTTTGAACTATACCGTGTGCATGCCGGCGAGCTGCGGATACGTTTACCGTAAGTGGAAAAAGGACGACAATAAGGCTTCCACTAGTTAACATAGGACAGATATACTGCGTTTACTTATCTGGCCGATTGGAGTTGATATGGTGCCTCTTTATCTAACTCATTAGAATCATATGCAATTCGCTGCCCTATCTAACACATTGACCTGTTCTATCCGCAGATCAAATGCGTATATATTGTATAGGCAAAACACCTGTGTATAGGATCATCAAGCAATAATACTGCAATTACAAGTGCGGCAGCACTTTTTAGTATTTTGTTACTTGAACGTATGTAGTTCACACTCATCAGGGTGTGGCAAAAGTCCTTGACTACCCCCTCCCCCATTCCGGACCCATATCGTCAATTTTTCGTTTGTTGTTCTATTTCGTTGATTTTTTGCATATTTGTTATATTATTGTTAATCATTCTTCCAAATTTCACGCTCCTACATATCTTATTTCCAGAGTTATAGTCTCTGAAGCAGATCGGGCCACCATTCTGACCTTGGATCATGCCGAAAAGTCCAACCGTGAGATCCGAATCTTCATCGGATTTTCCCGATCGACGATTCAGAACAGCCTCCGTCGTCACAGAAAGCTTGGTATGGTCCAGGACCGTCCTCAAAACGGAAGACCAAAGACTGCAGTGACTCAGAAAAATGGCATCCGACCTGAATATCAGCGTTCCTTTCGTCGGCAGAATCTCCAAACAGCATCTCAAACCTCGCAGCATCAAACTGCAGAAGACCTATTTACGTTCACGGACAAGATGCTCACGGACAAGATGAAGACCACTCGGCTTCAGAGGTGTCGTCAACTTGTGAACCGAGTTTCTTCGGCAGGCCACATGAACGTCCTCTTCACATACGAGAAGTTGTTCACCGTTGTATTCTTGCTCAATCGGTCCGGAATGCCAATAAGAAGAGTCGCTACGTCACCAGAAGCGCACATCCCGTTCAGGTCATGGTCTGGGGTGGCATCACCTTCACCGGCAAAACGCCCCTGACTTTCGTCGATCAGGGCGTCAAACTGAACACCGCTAACTTCCTGAACGACATTATGAAAAAGGTAGTGCTTTCTTGGAGCCAGATAAACTTCAACGGACGCCCTCGGACCTACCAGCAGGACAGCGCGCCCGTCCACAAGATCAGAGTGGTTCAATTTTTAAGGCCAATTTTTCTGCAATGATCACCTCCTCGGAATGGTCATCTTACTCCCTGGATTTGAATCCATTGGACTTGACCGTGTGGTCGGCGCTTTAGCAGAAAGCCTGCGCGAAGGCATACACCAGTTGGAACGCTTTAAAGCACGCCCTTTAAAAGGCGTGGGACGAACTCAACATCAATTACCTGTCTGCCACGGTGGGCGCCTTCCCCACCAGACTCCGTGCCTGCATCAAAACCAAGGGAGGGTATTTCGAACTTTGATGTTAAATTATTATTGTTGACACTTTGAATAAACTATATAACAAATTTGGTATGTTTATCTTTATCCGTTCTGTTTTTGGCAGACTATGTACCATGTTTAAGGACTTTTGCCATACCCTGTACTGTAGTGCGTTATGTTTGAACCGTTTGTAGAGAAAACGACAGTAGTGCAATTCCTACGATTTTCTCTCCAATTAAAATTTATAGCTTTCGATAAAATAACCGCTTTAGTTTTAATTTCCATCAAAAAAATTAAAAAAATTCCCAAAAATAAATAAAATTTCTAACCTAGTTTAACTGTCAAATTTGATATTTTTTAAAAAAATCGTACAGATCTTATTTGTGAAAATAAAGAAAAGATTTTTTTAGAAAATGATAGATTAAAATCTATAATTTCCGATAAAATAATCACTTTGATTCGAAAATTCACCAAAAGAATTAAAAAAAATCCCAAACATAACTAAAATTTCTAACCTAATTTAACCGTAAAATTTGATCCTTTTTTAAAAAATCGTACTGATTTTATTTTTTGAAATAAAGAAAAAATTTTTAGAAAATGTTAGTTTAAAATATATAATTTTCAATAAAATAATCGCTTTGGTTTTAATTTCCATCAAAAAAATTAAAAAAATTCCCAAAGATGACTAACATTTTTAAACTAATTTAACTGTCAAATTTGATATTTTAAATGATGTTATGAAGAAGTCACAAAATTTCGAAGAATTTCTTCAAAAATTACTAGATTTTGAACAAAGAAACGAAAAAAGTTACCAGATTTAAAGCAAAGTTGTTAAAAATCGCCAGATTTGGAATAATTTTGATAAAAAAATCACTAGATTTTCATTTGAGTCATCAAAAAGCAACTAGATTTCAAAGAATTTCTTTAAACGTCACTAGATTTCGAAGAATTTCTTTAAAAGACACTAGATTTTGAACAATTTTATTAAAAAGACTTTAAATATTAAATGATAATATTAAAAAATCACTAAATTTTAACTAATATTACCAGAAAGTCAGTAAATTTCGAAGAATTTATTAAAAAATCCCCAAATTTTGAACAACTAAACCAAAAGAGTTACCAGATTTAAACCAAAATTATCAAAAGTCACCAAATTTTGAATAATTTTGATAAAAAATCACTAGATTTTAACTAACATTATCAAAAAGTAACTAGATTTGAAAGAATTTCTTTAAAAATCACTAGATTACCAAGAATTTTTTCAAAAATTACTAGTTTTAAGCGAAACTATCAAAAGTCACTAGAATTTTAAAAAAGTTACTAAAAAAATCACTGGATTTTAACTAAAATCAGCAAAAAGTAACTACATTTCGAATAATTTCTTTAAAAGTTACTAGATTTCGAACAATTTAAATAAAAGGTAGCTAGATTTCAAATAATTTCTTTAAAAGTCACTAGATTTCGAACAATTTTAATAAAAAGTCACTAAATTTTAATTAGAATCATAAAAAGTCACTAGATTTCAAAGAATTTCATCAAAAGTCTCCAGTTTTTAAACTAATAAATTTAAAATGTTACTAAATTTTAAGAGAAACGATTAAAAATCGTTACAAATTGAATAATTTTATTAAAAAATTACTAGATTTCCACGAATTTCTTAAAAAATCACTAAATTTTAGACTAATGAACGAAAAAAGTTACCAGATTTTAACCAAAATGATCAAAAAAAAAACATTAAATTTGGAATAATTTTATTAAAGATTAAATTTTCACTAGATTTCGAATAATTTTAATAAAAAGTCACTAGATTTTAATTAGAATCATAAAAAGTCACTAGATTTCAAAGGATTTCGTCAAAAATCTTCAGTTTTTGAAGAAATAAACTGAGAAAGTTACTGAATTTTAAACAAAATCATCAAAAAGTTATTAGATTTTGAAGAATTGTTTCAAGAATCACTATATTTTGAATAATTTTACTAAAAAGTTACTAAATTTTTTTTAAAAATCGTATAGATCTTATTTGTAAAAATAAAGAAAAGATTTTTTAGAAAATGATAGATTAAAATCTATAATTTTCGATAAAATAATCACTTTGATTCGAAAATTCACCAAAAAAATTAAAAAAATTCTCAAAAATAAAATTTCTAACCTTAACTGTCAAATTTGATATTTTTTTAAAAAATCGTACAGATCTTATTTTTGGGATTAAAGAAAAAATTTTTTAGGAAATGATAGTTTAAAATCTATAATTTTCGATCAAATAATCGCTTTGGTTCTAATTTCCATCAAAAAAATTAAAAAAAATCTCAAAGATAAATAAAATTCTTACTTACAAAAACGAAATAAATTCAACGTTCGTCGTCGCTTGACTGACTTAAAAAAAAACTAAAATAAATAAACGAAAATAAGATTACAAGATTTAAAACCATTTTAAAGCGATCTAATTCCGAGGCGATGATAACAAAGTGCGGATTTGCCAGATAAACGCGACGACTAAACCGCCCGGTATTTAATGAAAAATCTTGGCACGAACGCGACCTTAAATAAAAAACGTAAACGCATATAAGTATACATAAATATACACATAAATCGAATGAAATCGTAAACTATAAACTATCCGAGTTGAGCACTCAAACTACCATTACGTCTACATTTCTACTATCATAGATACGTTTGTAGAGCTTTTCGTACGTTTAGATTATTACGTTTTACGTTTTGCGTTTTTAAATGCTTCTAAAATTAAAAATGAGATAAAATCTACTTACTCAAACGTTCGTTTAGGCATCTAAGCAAATACAAAATCTGGACGGAAAATCTTGTGCGAACGGTTTAACCACAAAAAATACTAAAGCACCTACAAATAAAACCTACGATAAAATAATAACGAAATAAGTCTAAATGAATAAAATAAAATATCTACTTTTAACTACTTGTACCTTTAGAATTTTTTTTCTAATTCTACTCAACGTCACTAATTTATTTTTGACATGTAATTAATTTTTTTTTTTGATGATTTTTTTTAACCAAAGGAAATGTGATTTTTTTTATCGAAAATTATAGATTTTAAACTATCATTTTCTAAAAAATTTTTTCTTTATTCCCAAAAATAAGATTTGTACGATTTTTTAAAAAAATATCAAATTTGACAGTTAAGGTTAGAAATTTTATCTTTGGGAATTTTTTTAATTTGTTTGGTGAATTTTCGAATCAAAGTGATTATTTTATCGGAAATTATAGATTTTAATCTATCATTTTCTAAAAAATCTTTTTTTTATTCCCAAAAATAAAATTTGTACGATTTTTTAAAAATATATCAAATTTGATAGTTAAGGTTAGAAATTTCCACTTTGGGAATTTTTTTAATTTTTTTGGTAAATTTTCGAATCAAAGTAATTATTTTATCGTAAATTATAGATTTTAATGTATCATTTTCTAAAAAATCTTTTCTTTAATCCCAAAAATAAGATCTGTACGATTTTTTAAAAAAATATCAAATTTGACAGTTAAGGTTAGAAATTTTATCTTAGGGAATTTTTTTAATTTTGTTGGTGAATTTTCGAATCAAAGTGATTATTTTATCGAAAATTATAGATTTTAATCTATCATTTTCTAAAAAATCTTTTCTTTATTCGCAAAAATAAGATCTGTACGATTTTTTAAAAAATATATCAAATTTGACAGTTAAGGTTAGAAATTTTATCTTTGGGAATTTTTTTTAATATTTTTGGTGACTTTTAGAATCAAAGTGATTATTTTATCGAAAATTATAGATTTTAATCTATCATTTTCTAAAAAATCTTTTTTTTATTCCCAAAAATAAGATCTGTACGATTTTTTAAAAATATATCAAATTTGATAGTTAAGGTTAGAAATTTTATCTTTGGGAATTTTTTTTAATATTTTTGGTGACTTTTAGAATCAGTGATTATTTTATTGAAAATTATAGATTTTAATCTATCATTTTCTAAAAAATCTTTTCTTTATTTCCAAAAATAAGATCTGTACGATTTTTTAAAAAATATCAAATTTGACAGTAAGGTTAGAAATTTTAACTTTGGGAATTTTTTTAATTTTTTTGGTGAATTTTCGAATCAAAGCGATTATTTTATCAAAAATTATAGATTTTAAACTATCATTTTCTAAAAAATCTTTTCTTTATTCTCAAAAATAAGATCTCTACGATTTTTTAAAAAAATATCAAATTTGACAGTTAAGGTTAGAAATTTTATCTTTGGGAATTTTTTTAATTTTTTTGGTGAATTTTTGAATCAAAGCGATTATTTTATCGGAAATTATAGATTTTAATCTATCATTTTCTAAAAAATCTTTTCTTTATTTTTACAAATAAGATCTGTACGATTTTTTAAAAAAATATCAAATTTGACAGTTAAGGTTAGAAATTTTATCTTTGGGAATTTTTTTAATTTTTTTGGTGAATTTTTGAATCAAAGTGGTTACTTTATCGTAAATTATAGATTTTAATCTATCATTTTCTAAAAAATCTTTTCTTTATTTTCAAAAATAAGATCTGTATGATTTTTTTACAAAAATATCAAATTTGATTTACCAACTTTGAAATTTTTTTAAATTTTTTTAACCACACTTGGAATAAAACATCATTTTTTAATTAAAATTAGAATGTTTTAAGTTTCATTTAGAAAAAAAATCAAATCAAAATCTTTAAAAGTGAATTTTTGATGAATTTTTAAAATTGGTCGTTTTTTTAAGTTAGGTTAGAAGTGCCAAAATTTTTTTACCAACTTTAAATTTTTTTTTAATTTTTTGGTAAAAGTAAGGAAAAATTTGACTAGTTAAATAGAAACTAGATATTTTAATTTCCATTTTCCCAAAATTATTTTCAAAAATTTTCATAAATAAATTTTAGGGGATTTTTTAAATTTGTTTAAAGATTTGCTAATTTAAAAAACATGAATGTCTTTGAAATTTTTTTAAAATTTTTTCATAAAAATTAGGAAAAATTTGATTAGTTAAATAGAAACTAGACATTTTAATTTACATTTTCCCAAAATTATTTTTAAAAATTTTCATAAATAAAATTTAAGAGATTTTTTAAACTTCGTTAAAAATTTAAGTTAGGTGAAAAAACATGAATGTCTTTGAAAATCTTTTAAATTTTTTTAATAAAAATCAGGAAAGATTTGATTAGTTAAATGGAAACTAGACATTTTAATTTACATTTTCCTAAAATTATTTTTAAAAATTTTCATAAATAAATTTTAGGGGATTTTTTAAACTTGGTTAAAAATTTGCTAATTTAGGTTAAAAAACGTGAATGTCTTTGAAAATTTTTTAAAATTCTTTAATAAAAATTAGGAAAAATTTGATTAGCTATACAGAAACTAGACATTTTAATTTACATTCTCCCAAAATTATTTTTAAAAATTTTCATAAATAAAATTTAGGAGATTTTTTAAACTTTGTTAAAAATTTGCTAATTTCGAAAACATGAATGTCTTGGAAAATTTTTTTTAATTTTTTGGTAAAAGTTAGAAGAAAACGGTATTTTTTAATTAAAATTAGAATGTTTTAAGTTTCATTTAGAAAAAAAATCAAATCAAAATTAAAAAAAATAAAGTCTCTACGATTTTTTAAAATTGGTCAAAATATTCATCACCAAATTTGACAATTTTAGCAAATTTTAGATAAAATTTTACAATTTTAATCTAAATAAAGTTATATTTCAATGAAATTGGAGTACATTTATCGAAATTTGTTGAAATTTCAAGCGAGATTCGATAAATTAAGGAAATTTTAGATAAAATTAGACGAAATTCAATCATTTTAGGCAATTTCATACAAAATTAGGCGAAATTTTAGAAGAAATTTGACGACTTTAAGAAATTTTAGATGAAATTTCGCAATTTTAATCTAAATGAAGTTATTTTTCAATTAAATTCGACAATTTTGGACGAAATTTAGTGAAATTTTAAACGAAATTGGACGAGTTTTGAAAATTTTTGTCGAAATGTTACAATTTCAAGCTAAATTAAGTTATCTTTCAATGAAATTCGAAAAAGTTTAAATGAAATTAAACGAAATTCAATAATTTTATATAATTTTACCCCAAATTTCGTGAAATTCTGGAAAAAAATTGATGATTTTAGAAAATCTTAGATGAAATTGCACAATTTTAAGATAAATAAAGTTTTTTTTTTAATGAAATTCGACTATTTTAAACGAAATTTCATGAAATTTCAAACGAAATTCGAAAATTTTAAGAAATTTGTGATAAAATTTCACAATTTTTAGCTGAATTAAGTTATTTTTCAATTAAATTCGTCAAATTTACGCGAAATTTCGTGAAATTTTAGATAAAATTTGACGAATTTTAAAAATCTTGGTTTAGATTTCACAATTTCTAAAATTAAGTTTTATTTTAATGAAATTCGAAAAAATATTGATGAAATTTCGTAAAATTTTAAATAAAATTCGAAAACTTTAGAAAATTTCAAAAGAAATTCAACGATTTTAGATGGAATTTCACAATTTTAAGACAAATAAAGTTATTTTTCAATGAAATTCGAGAATTTTAGATGGAATTTCGTGAAATTTCAAACAAAATTGGACGAATTTTGAAAATGTTGGTCGAAATTTCACAATTTCATGCTAAATTAAGTTATTTTTTAATAAAATTTGAGAAAATTTTGTTGAAATTAAACGAAATTTCACAATTTTGTACCAAATTTCATGAAATTTTGGAAAAAAATCCATAATTTTAAAAAATTTTAAGTGAAATATCACAATTTTAGAGTAAATTAAGTCATTTTTTAACAATTTTAATATAAATTAAGTTATATTAACTTTAATTCTTAAATAATTTTCCATTTTTTCATCTTTTCTTATGTTATAAAAAATTTTAGGCAACTTTGTGAATTTTTTTAATTTTTTTGACAACATTTGAAATAAAACGGTCTTTTTTAATTGAAACTAGAATGTTTTAAGTTTCATTTAGAAAAAAAATCAAATCAAAATCTTTAAAAATGAATTTTTGATGAATTTTTAAAGTTGATCGATTTTCTAAAAATTAGGTTAAAAGTGTCAAAAATTTTTACCAACTTTGAAATTTTTTTTAATTTTTTTGACAACATTTAGAATAAAACGGTTTTTAAAAATTAAAACTAGAATGTTTTAGGTTTCATTTAGAAAAAAAAAAATAGATTAAAAACTATAAAACGCGATTTTTTATGAATTTTTGGAGTTAACCAATTTTTTTAAGTTGATAAAAATTTTTAACAACTTTGAAAATTTTTTTAATTTTTTTGACAATATTTACAACAAATCGGTCCTGTTTATTTAAAACTAGAATGTTTGATATTTCATTTAGAGAAAAAATCAAATCAAAATCTTTAGAACTGAATTTTTAATAAATTTTTAAAGTTGATCGTTCTTTTTAAGTTAGGTTAGAAAACTGTCAAAAATTTTTACCAACCTTGTAAATTTTTTTTAATTTTTTTGACAATATTTACAACAAATCGGTCTTGTTTATTTAAAACTAGAATGTTTTAGGTTTGATTTAGAAAAAAAATTAGATTAAAAACTATAAAAGGCGATTTTTTACGAATTTTGTAAACTTTTGGTGTAATTTTTAAGAATGAAGTGAATTTTTTTGTGAAATTGTTCTCAATTTTAGTAATTTTTGATGAAATTGTTCCCAATTTAACTAACTTTTGGTGGAATTGTTCAAAATTTTCTTAATTTTAGTGAAATTACTTCGAATTTAGTAAGTTTTTGAAGGAATTTTTAGGAATATAGTAAATTTTTGATTAAATAACTCTCAATTTTATTTTTGATGAAATTGTTCGGAATTTAATTAATATTTAGTGAAATTTTTATTAATTTCTTGTAACTTTGGTGGAATTTTTAAAAATTTAATAAATTTTTGGTGGAATTATTCCTAATTTTATTTTTAGTAAATCAAGAATCCAAAAATTTTGGTGGAATTGTTCAAAATCTTAACTTTGGTGGAATTACTTCGAATTTAAGTAAGTTTTTGAAGGAATTTTTAGGAATATAGTAAATTTTTGATTAAATAAGTCTCAATTTTAATAATTTTTGGTAAAATTGTTTTAAATTTAATTAATATTTAGTGAAATTTTTATTAATTTTTGGTAACTTTGGTGGAATTTTTAAAAATCTAATAAATTTTCGGTGCAATTATTCCTAATTTTAGCTATTTTTAGTAAACTAGACTGTTTTATTATTGGTATTTGTATGCATAAGATGTTTGTAGTTACATTTAAAAAGTATGGAAAATATTTCTTAATCACTACACTTCCTTATTTTGGCATTTTTAAAACTGTCAAAAACTTAACTTAAAATATCTCAAAAATTAAAAGAGATATTAAAAAAATTTTCAAATAAAACTTATTCCTTATTTAATTAGGAATCTTTTTATTTATAAAAAATTTTTTGATATTTTTACTTTTAAATGAGCTATAATTAAAAATCACTTAACCTAAATTTTCATCAAAATTGACATTTTTAACTTAAAATATCTCAAAAATTAAAAGAGACATCAAAAAAATTTTCAAATAAAACTTATTCCTTATTTAATTAGGAATCTTTTTATTTATAAAAAATTTTTTGATATTTTTACTTTTAAAGGAGCTATGATTAAAAATGTCACTTAACCTCAATTTTTATTAAAGTTGTAATTTAACTTAAAATATCTCAAAAATTAAAAGAGATATTAAAAAAAATTTCAAATAAAACTTATTCTTTATTTAATTAGGAATCTTTTTATTTATAAAAAAATTTTTGATATTTTTACTTTTAAAGGAGCTATAATTAAAAATGTCACTTAACCTCAATTTTTATTAAAGTTGTAATTTAACTTAAAATATCTCAAAAATTAAAAGAGATATTAAAAAATTTTTCAAATAAAACTTATTCCTTATTTAATTAGGAATCTTTTTATTTATAAAAAAATTTTGATATTTTTACTTTTAAAGGAGCTATAATTAAAAATGTCACTTAACCTCAATTTTTATTAAAGTTGTAATTTAACTTAAAATATCTCAAAAATTAGAAGAAACATTAAAAAAATTTTCAAATAAAACTTATTCCTTATTTAATTAGGAATCTTTTTATTTATAAAAAAAATTTTGATATTTTTACTTTTAAAGGAGCTATAATTAAAAATGTCACTTAACCTCAATTTTTATTAAAGTTGTAATTTAACTTAAAATATCTCAAAAATTAAAAGAAATATTAAAAAAATCTTCAAATAAAACTTATTCCTTATTTAATTAGGAATCTTTTTATTTATAAAAAATTTTTTGATATTTTTACTTTTAAAGGAGCTGTAATTAAAAATGTAACTTAACCTCAATTTTTATTAAAGTTGTAATTTAACTTAAAATATCTCAAAAATTAAAAGAGATATTAAAAAATTTTTCAAATAAAACTTATTCCTTATTTAATTAGGAATCTTTTTATTTATAAAAAAATTTTTGCTATTTTTACTTTTAAAGGAGCTATAATTAAAAATGTCACTTAACCTCAATCTTTATTAAAGTTGTAATTTAACTTAAAATATCTCAAAAATTAAAAGAGATATTAAAAAAATTTTCAAATAAAACTTATTCCTTATTTAATTAGGAATCTTTTTATTTATAAAAAAAATTTTGATATTTTTACTTTTAAAGGAGCTATAATTAAAAATGTCACTTAACCTCAATTTTTATTAAAGTTGTAATTTAACTTAAAATATCTCAAAAATTAAAAGAAATATTAAAAAATTTTTCAAATAAAACTTATTCCTTATTTAATTAGGAATCTTTTTATTTATAAAAATTTTTTTGATATTTTTACTTTTAAAGGAGCTATAATTAAAAATGTCACTTAACCTCAATTTTTATTAAAGTTGTAATTTAAAAGTTTATTAAATTCTAGTTTTTATTAAAAAATATCGATTTAGTTTAATTATTATCAAAAAAATTAAAAAAATTTTCAAAATTGGTAAAAATATTTGACAGTTAACCAACCCAACTTTTTAAAAAAAATGACCAAGTTAAAAAAATCATCCAGACTTTATTTATGAAGATTAAGCAATGATTTTTGTTTTCATTGAAAGTTAAAACATTCTAGTTTTTATTAAAAAACACCGATTTATTCTAATTATTATCAAAAAATTTTAAAAAATTTTCAAAGTTGGTAAAAATATTTGACAGTTAACTAACCCAACTTTTTTTAAAAAATGACAAAGTTTAAAAAATCATCCAGACTTTATTTATGAAGATTAAGGAATGATTTTTGTTTTCAATGAAAGTTAAAACATTCTAGTTTTTATTAAAAAATACCGATTTACTCTAATTATTATCAAAAAATTAAAAAAAATTTTCAAAGTTGGTAAAAATTTTTAACAGTTAACTAAAATTTGACAAATTTCAAAACTTTCCTATCAATTACCTACTTTAATAATTATATTTAAATGAATCCAAAAAGTTTTAGTGGAATTGTTCAAAGTTTTGGTAAGTTTGGTGGACTTTCTTCGAATTTAGTTAGTTTTTGAAGGAATCTTAAATTAAGATAGAAATTTTAACTTTGGGAATTTTTTTAATTTTTTTGGTGAATTTTCGAATCAAAGTGATTATTTTATCGTAAAGTATAGATTTTAAACTATCATTTTCTAAAAAATCTTTTCTTTATTTTCAAAAATAAGATCTGTACGATTTTTTAAAAAAATATCAAATTTGACAGTTGAGGTTAGAAATTTTAACTTTGGGAATTTTTTTAACTTTTTTGGTGAATTTTCGAATCAAAGCGATTATTTTATCTAAAATTATAGATTTTAATCTATCATTTTCTAAAAAATCTTTTCTTTATTTTCAAAAATAAGATCTGTACGATTTTTTAAAAAAATATCAAATTTGACAGCTAAGGTTAGAAATTTTATCTTTGGGAATTTTTTTAATTTTTTTGATCGAAATTAGAACCAAAGCGATTAGTTTGTCGAAAATTATAGATTTTAAACTATCATTTTCTAAAAAATCTTTTCTTTAATCCCACAAATAAGATCCGTACGATTTTTTTAAAAAATATCAAATTTGACAGTTAAGGTTAGAAATTTTATTTTTGGGAATTTTTTTAAATTTTTTGATGGAAATTAGAACCAAAGCGATTATTTTATCAAAAAATATAGATTTTAATCTATCATTTTCTAAAAAATCTTTTCTTTATTCCCAAAAATAAGATCTGTACGATTTTTTAAAAAAATATCAAATTTGACAGTTAAGGTTAGAAATTTTATCTTTGGGAATTTTTTTAATTTTTTTGGTGAATTTTCGAATTAAAGTGATTATTTTATCGGAAATTATAGATTTTAATCTATCATTTTCTAAGAAATCTTTTCTTTATTCCCAAAAATAAGACCTGTACGATTTTTTAAAAAAATATCACATTTAACAGTTAAGGTTAGAAATTTTATCTTTGGGAATTTTTTTAATTTTTTTGGTAAATTTTCAAATTAAAGTAATTATTTTATTGAAAATTATAGATTTTAATCTATCATTTCCTAAAAAATCTTTTCTTTATTCCCAAAAATAAGATCTGTACGATTTTTTAAAAAAATATCAAATTTGACAGTTAAAGTTAGAAATTTTATTTTTGGGAATTTCTTTAATTCTTTTGGTGAATTTTCGAATCAAAGTGATTAATTTATCGAAAATTATAGATTTTAATCTATCATTTTCTAAAAAATCTTTTCTTTAATCCCAAAAATAAGATCTATACGATTTTTTAAAAAAATATCAAATTTGACAGTTAAGGTTAGAAATTTTATCTTTGGGATTTTTTTTAATTTTTTTGGTGAATTTTCGAATCAAAGTAATTATTTTATCGAAAATTATAGATTTTAATCTATCATTTTCTAAAAAATCTTTTCTTTATTCCCAAAAATAAGATCGGTACGATTAAGAAAAAAATATATCAAATTTGACAGTTAAGGTTAGAAATTTTATCTTTGGGAATTTTTTTAATTTTTTTGGTGAATTTTCGAATCAAAGCGATTATTTTATCGGAAATTATAGATTTTAATCTATCATTTTCTAAAAAATCTTTTCTTTAATTCCAAAAATAAGATCTGTACGATTTTTTAAAAAAATATCAAATTTGACAGTTAAGGTTAGAAATTTTAACTTTGGGAATTTTTTTAATTTTTTTGGTGAATTTTCGAATCAAATTAATTATTTTATCGTAAATTATAGATTTTAATCTATCATTTTCTAAAAAATCTTTTCTTTATTTTCATAAATAAGAACTGTACGATTTTTTAAAAAAATATTAAATTTGACAGTTGAGGTTAGAAATTTTATCTTTGGGAATTTTTTTAATTTTTTTGGTGAATTTTCGAATCAAAGTGATTATTTTATCGGAAATTATAGATTTTAATCTATCATTTTCTAAAAAATCTTTTCTTTATTTTCACAAATAAAATCTGTAGGATTTTTTAAAAAATAAATTTGACGGTTAAGGTTAGAAATTTTAACTTTGGGAATTTTTTTAATTTTTTTGGTGAATTTTCGAATCAAAGTGATTATTTTATCGGAAATTATAGATTTTAATCTATCATTTTCTAAAAAATCTTTTCTTTATTTTCACAAATAAAATCTGTAGGATTTTTTAAAAAATAAATTTGACAGTTAAGGTTAGAAATTTTAACTTTGGGAATTTTTTTAATTTTTTTGGTGAATTTTCGAATCAAAGTGATTATTTTATCGGAAATTATAGATTTTAATCTATCATTTTCTAAAAAATCTTTTCTTTATTTTCACAAATAAAATCTGTAGGATTTTTTAAAAAATAAATTTGACAGTTAAGGTTAGAAATTTTAACTTTGGGAATTTTTTTAATTTTTTTGGTGAATTTTCGAATCAAAGTGATTATTTTATCGGAAATTATAGATTTTAATCTATCATTTTCTAAAAAATCTTTTCTTTATTTTCACAAATAAAATCTGTAGGATTTTTTAAAAAATAAATTTGACAGTTAAGGTTAGAAATTTTAACTTTGGGAATTTTTTTAATTTTTTTGGTGAATTTTCGAATCAAAGTGATTATTTTATCGGAAATTATAGATTTTAATCTATCATTTTCTAAAAAATCTTTTCTTTATTTTCACAAATAAAATCTGTAGGATTTTTTAAAAAATAAATTTGACAGTTTAGGTTAGAAATTTTAACTTTGGGAATTTTCTTTTATTAATATTTTTTATGGAAATTCAGTACGTGGAAATTTTGAAAGGTGTACTCTCGAGCACGTTTTACATTTACCCGGTCCCATCTTCCAAATATCAATTAAGGTATTTTACTACAGCACCTGGCTTACACTTTGCGCCGACGGCTTTCCTAAACCTAACAATACATTTGCATACATTACACGGCCTCGGCCTTCATAACTATGCGCTATCCACTATCCGAGATCACCTTTCTATCGATCCGGAATTTTGTATATGAAAGCTTTAAGCTCTACACTCAAAAGGAGAAAAAAAAAATTAGACCGGAAGATAACTGAAAGGAATCTCGAGAGAAGTCTCAAGAAGAGACTTTAAGACGTTTCCGATTAATTAAAGCTAAGCCTCGGGAAATTATTATTTTGTTTGTAGTCCGTGTAACTGATGGCTGTTATTAATTTTGATTTTCCCCCGGGTTTTATTACCCGTTTAGATAATTTATCTTTCGGTGTTACATTTAATTAATTATTACAACAAACAAAAGGGTTAAAGTTTTAATTCGAATTGGAAATTAAAATGATTATTAATGTCAAATGCAATGTTTTCAGTTTTAAAGAATAAATTATTTTAAACTTGGTTAAAAATTTGCTAATTTTAAAAACATGAATGTATATGAAAATTTTTTAAAATTTTTTAATAAAAATTAGGAAAAATCTAATTAGTTAAATAGAAACTAGACATTTTAATTTATATTCTCCCAAAATTATTTTTAAAAACTAGTAAGAAATTCTTTCTAAAAAAAATTACTGAATTAACTTTTAAAACAGATGTCAAAAAACGTTAAAAAATCTTTATTTAACCTATTTTATAGTGAAAAATCGGTTGAAATTTAAAGAATAAGTTCTATTTTAACGACTTTTACATCAACATGTATCGAAAATAAAGTTTTAACGTCGAAAAATAATGAATAAAAAGTTCTTCATTTGACAGTTTTTTAGTAAATGACAACAAAAACACACTCACTAAAAAACGTTCAAAAAATCTCTATGAAACCTATTTATGGCTAAAAATCGGTTGAAATGTAAAGAATAAGGTCTATTTTAATGATTTTTATATCAACATGAACCGGAGATAAAGTTTTAAGGTCGAAAAATAGTGAATAAAAAGTCGTTAATTTGACATTTCTTTTAGTAAATGACAGCAAAAACACACTCATTAAAAAACGTTCAAAAAATCTCTATAAAACCTATTTATGGTTAAAAATCGATTGAAATGTAAAGAATAAGGTCTATTTTAGTGATTTTTATATCAACATGAACCGGAGATAAAGTTTTAAGGTCGAAAAATAGTGAATAAAAAGTCGTTAATTTGACATTTCTTTTAGGAAATGACAGCAAAAACACACTCACTAAAAAACGTTCAAAAAATCTTTATTTAATCAATTTATGGTAAAAAATCGGTTGAAATGTAAAGAATAAAGTCTATTTTAATGATTTTTATATCAACATGAACCGGAGATAAAGTTTTAAGGTCGAAAAATAATGAATAAAAAGTCGTTAATTTGACATTTCTTTTAGTAAATGACAGCAAAAAGACACTCACTAAAAAACGTTCAAAAAATCTTTATAAAATCTATTTATGGCTAAAAATCAGTTGAAATTTAAAGAATAAGGTCTATTTTAATGATTTTTATATCAACATGTTTTGGAGATAAAATTTTAAGGTCGAAAAATAGTGAATAAAAAGTCGTTAATTTGACATTTCTTTTAGTAAATGACAGCAAAAATACACTCACTAAAAAACGTTCAAAAATCTTTATTTAATCAATTTATGGTAAAAAATTGGTAGAAATGTAAAGAATAAGATCTATTTTAACGATTTTTATATCAACATGTTTTGGAGATAAAATTTTAAGGTCGAAAAATAGTGAATAAAAAGTCGTTAATTTGACATTTCTTTTAGTAAATGACAGCAAAAACACACTCACTAAAAAACGTTCAAAAAATCTCTATTTAATCAATTTATGGTAAAAAATCGGTTGAAATGTAAAGAATAAGATCTATTTTAATGATTTTTATATCAACATGAACAGGAGATAAAGTTTTAAGGTCGAAAAATAGTGAATAAAAAGTCGATAATTTGACATTTCTATTAGTAAATGACAACAAAAACACACTCACTAAAAAACGTTCAAAAAATCTTTATTTAATCAATTTATGGTAAAAAATCGGTTAAAATGTAAAGAATAAAGTCTATTTTAACGATTTTTATATCAACATGTTTTGGAGATAAAATTTTAAGGTTGAAAAATAGTGAATAAAAAGTCGTTAATTTGACATTTCTTTAGTAAATGACAACAAAAACACACTCACTAAAAAACGTTCAAAAAATCTTTATTTAATCAATTTATGGTAAAAAATCGGTTGAAATGTAAAGAATAAAGTCTATTTTAACGATTTTTATATCAACATGTTTTAGAGATAAAATTTTAAGGTCGAAAAATAGTGAATAAAAAGTCGTTAATTTGACATTTCTTTTAGTAAATGACAGCAAAAACACACTCACTAAAAAAAGTTCAAAAAATCTTTATTTAATCAATTTATGCTAAAAAATCGGTTGAAATGTAAAGAATAAAGTCTATTTTAACGATTTTTATATCAACATGTTTTGGAGATAAAGTTTTAAGGTCGAAAAATAGTGAATAAAAAATCGTTAATTTGACATTTCTTTTAGTAAATGACAACAAAAACACACTCACTAAAAAACGTTCAAAAAATCTTTATGAAATCTATTTATGGTAAAAAATCGGTTGAAATGTAAAGAATAAAGTCTATTTTAACGATTTTTATATCAACATGAACCGGAGATAAAGTTTTAAGGTCGAAAAATAGTGAATAAAAAGTCGTTAATTTGACATTTCTTTTAGTAAATGACAGCAAAAACATACTCACTAAAAAACGTTCAAAAAATCTTTATTTAATCAATTTATGGTAAAAAATCGGTTGAAATGTAAAGAATAAAGTCTATTTTAACGATTTTTATATCAACATGTTTTGGAGATAAAATTTTAAGGTTGAAAAATAATGAATAAAAAGTCGTTAATTTGACATTTCTTTTAGTAAATGACAGCAAAAACACACTCACTAAAAAACGTTCAAAAAATCTTTATTTAATCAATTTATGGTAAAAAATCGGTTGAAATGTAAAGAATAAAGTCTATTTTAACGATTTTTATATCAACATGTTTTGGAGATAAAATTTTAAGGTCGAAAAATAATGAATAAAAAGTCGTTAATTTGACATTTCTTTTAGTAAATGACAACAAAAACACACTCACTAAAAAACGTTCAAAAAATCTTTATTTAATCAATTTATGCTAAAAAATCGGTTGAAATGTAAAGAATAAAGTCTATTTTAACGATTTTTATATCAACATGTTTTGGAGATAAAATTTTAAGGTCGAAAAATAGTGAATAAAAAGTCGTTAATTTGACATTTTTATTAGTAAATGACAGCAAAAACACTTACTAAAAAACGTTCAAAAAATCTTTATTTAATCAATTTATGGTAAAAAATCGGTTGAAATGTAAAGAATAAAGTCTAGTTTAACGATTTTTATATCAACATGTTTTGGAGATAAAATTTTAAGGTCGAAAAATAGTGAATAAAAAGTCGTTAATTTGACATTTCTTTTAGGAAATGACAGCAAAACACACTCACTAAAAAACGTTCAAAAAATCTTTATTTAATCAATTTATGGTAAAAAATCGGTTGAAATGTAAAGAATAAAGTCTATTTTAACGATTTTTATATCAACATGTTTTGGAGATAAAATTTTAAGGTCGAAAAATAGTGAATAAAAAGTCGTTAATTTGACATTTCTTTAGTAGATGACAATAAAAACACACTCACTAAAAAACGTTCAAAAAATCCTTATTTAAACTATTTGTGATGAAAAATCGATTAAAATCTAAAGAATAAGTCTTATTTTATCAATTTTTATATCAACATGAATCGAAGGTTAATTTTAAAAGTCGAAAAAGAATGAGTAAAAAGTCCTTAATTTGACATTTCTTTAGTAGATGACAACAAAAACACACTCAAAGAAAACGTTCAAAAAATCTTTATTTAAATAATTTATGGCTAAAAATCGATTGAAATCTAAAAAATAAATCTTATTTTACCGATTTTTTTATCAACATGAGTCGGAAATAATGTTTTAAGATCAAAAAAGAGTAATTAAAAAGTGGTTGATTTGACATTTAGAAATGTCAAATTTTTTAAGGTTAATTTCAATATACAGGGTGCTCTTTTATCACATCATTTTTTATAGTAGAATTTTTTTAGTCGAAATTTAAACATTAAATTTTCATAAATAAAATTTAGGGGATTTTTTTAAACTTAGTTAAAAATTTAAGTTAGGTTAAAAAACATGAATGTTTATGAATTTTTTTTTTAATTTTTTAATAAAAATTAGGAAAAATCTAATTAGTTAAGAATTTGATTAGTTAAATAGAAATTAGACATTTTAATTTACATCTTCCCAAAATTACTTTTTAAAAATTTTCATAAATAAATTTTAGGGGATTTTTTAAACTTGGTTAAAAATTTGCTAATTTCAAAAACATGAATGTCTTTGAAAATTTTTTTAAATTTTTTAATAAAAATTAGGAAGAATTTGATTGGTTAAATAAAAACTAGACGTTTTAATTTACATTTTCCCAAAATTATTTAAAAAAATTTTCATAAATAAATTTTAGGGGATTTTTTAAACTTGGTGAAAAATTTACTAATTTAAAAAACATGAATGTCTTTGAAAATTTTTTTAAATTTTTTCGAAAAAACTTGAGATAAATCTGTTTTTTTTAGATAAAAATAGAATGTTTTAGGTTTAATTTAGCGAAGGAATTACATCTCAATTCATGTAAATTAATTTTTGACGATTTTTTAAAGTTGGTCAAAATTTTTAAATTTTAGGTTAGATTCCGTCTAAAAATCATAGATGTCTTTAAGAATTTTTTTAATTTTTTTGAAAAAACTTGAGATAGATCTGCCTTTTTTAGATAAAAATAGAAAGTTTTAGGTTTCATTTAGAAAAAAAATTAAATCAAAATTTTTAAAAATGAATTTTTGATGAATTTTTAAAATTGATCGATTTTTTTAAATTAGATTAAAAAGTATCAAAAATGTTTACCAACTTTGAATTTTTTTTTAAATTTTTTTGACAACACTTAGAATCAAACGGTATTTTTTAGATAAAATTAGAATGATTTAAGTTTCATTTAGAAAAAAAATCAAATCAAAATCTTAAAAAATGAATTTTTCATGAATTTTTAAAATTTTTTCTTAAGTTAAAAAGTGTCAAAAATTTTTACCAACTTTGAAAATTTGTTTAAATTTTTTGACAAAATCTAAAATAAAACGGTCTTTTTTAATTAAAATTAGAATGATTTAAGTTTAATTTAGAAAAAAAATCAAATCAAAATCTTTAAAAATGAATTTTTAATGAATTTTTAAAGTTGATCGATTTTCTTAGGTTAGGTTAAGAAATATCAAATTTTTTTACCAACTTTGAAAATTTTTTTAAATTTTTTGACAACACTTAGAATAAAGCGGTCTTTTTTAGTTAAAATTAGAATGTTTTAAGTTTCATTTAGAAAAAAAATCAGTTCAAAATAGCTAAATTTCAATTTTTTATGAATTTTTTTAAAAATGATTAATTTTCTAACCTAAAAAATTTTTACTAACTTTGAAATTTTTTTTAATTTTTTTGCCAACATTTAGAACTTATCGGTCTTTTTAAGTTAAAATTAGAATGTTTAAAGTTTCATTTAGAAAAAAAAATAAAATCAAAAAAAAGAAAAATAAAGTCTCAACGATTTTTTAAAATTGATCAAAATTTTCGTCATTAAATTTGATAATTTTAGCAAATTTTAGATAAAATTTTTCAATTTTAATCTAAATAAAGTTATTTTTCAATGAAATTTGAGTACTTTTATCGAAATTTGGTGAAATTTCAGACGAAATTCGATAACTTAAGGAAATTTTAGATGAAATTAGACGAAATTCAATCAATTTCATACAAAACTAGGCGAAATTTAAGAAGAAATTTGACAATTTTAAGAAATTTTAGATTAAATTTCACAATCTTAATCTACATAAAGTTATTTTTCAATGAAATTCGAGAATTTTAGACGAAATTTCGTGAAATCTTAAACGAAATTAGACAAATTTTAAAAATTTTGGTCGAAATTTCACAATTTCAAGCTAAATTAAGTTATCTTTCAATGAAATTCGAAAAAATGTTGATGAAATTTTAAATAAAATTCGATAACTTTACAATATTTCAGAAGAAATTCAACGATTTTAAATGAAATTTCACAATTTTAAGACAAACAAGGTTTCTCAGTGAAATTCGACAATTTTAGACGGAATTTCGTGAAATTTCAAACGAAATTGGACGAATTTTGAAAATGTGTGTCGAAATTTCACAATTTCAAGCTAAATTAAGTTATTTTTTAATGAAATTCGAAAAAATTTTGATGAAATTAATCGATTTTTTTAAGTTTGGTTAAGAAGTGTCAAAAATTTTTTCCAACTTTGAAAATTTTTTAAATTTTTTTGACAACACTTGGAATAAAACGGTCTTTTTTAATTAAAATTAGAATGTTTTAGGTTTCATGTAGGAAAAAATCAAATCAAAATCTTTAAAAATGAATTTTTAATGAATTTTTAAAATTTTTATTTTGTTAAGAAAAGTGTCAAAATTTTTTTCCAACTTTGAAATTTTTCTTACATTTTTTGACAACATTTGGAATAAAACGGTCTTTTTTAGTTAAAACTAGAATGATTTAAGTTTTATTTAGAAAAAAAATTAAATCAAAATGTTTGAAATTCAATTTTTTATGATTTTTTTAAAAAACGGTTAATTTTCTAACGTAAAAAATTTTTTACCAACTTTGAAATTTTTTTAAATTTTTTTGACAACACTTGGAATAAAACGGTCTTTTTTAATTAAAATTAGAATGTTTTAGGTTTCATGTAGGAAAAAATCAAATCAAAATCTTTAAAAATGAATTTTTAATGAATTTTTAAAGTTGATCGATTTTGTTAGGTTAGGTTAAGAAAGATCAAAATTTTTTAACAATTTTAAATTTTCTTTTTAATTTTTTTGGCAACACTTGGAATAAAACAACCTATTTTAATTAAAATTAGAATGATTTAGGTTTCATTTAGAAAAAAAATCAAATCAGAATATTTAAAATTCAATTTTTTATGAATTTTTTAAAAAATAATTAATTTTCTAACCTAAAAATTTTTTTACCAACTTTGAAATTTTTTCAAATTTTTTTGACAACCCCTTAGAATAAAACGGTCTTTTTCAGTTAAAATTAAAATATTTTAAGTTTCATTTAGAAAAAAATCAAATTGAAATCTTTAAAAATGAATTTTTGAAGAATTTTTAAAGTTTTTCTTAAATTAAAAACTGTCAAAAAATTTTACCAACTTTGAAAATTTTTTTAACAACATTTAGAGCAAAACAGTCTTCTTTAATTAAAATTAGAATGATTTAAGTTTCATTTAGAAAAAAAGTAAAATCAAAATAAAAAAAAATAAAGTTTCTACGATTTTTTAAAATTGATCAAAATTTTCGTCACCAAATTTGACGATTTTAGCAAATTTTAGATAAAATTTTACAATTTTAATCTAAATAAAGTTATTTTTCAATGAAATTTGAGTACCTTTATCGAAATTTGGTGAAATTTCAGAAGAAATTCGATAACTTAAGGAAATTTTAGATGAAATTAGACGAAATTCCATCATTTTAGGCAATTTCATACAAAACAAGGCGAAATTTTAGAAGAAATTTGACAATTTAAAGAAATTTTAGATTAAATTTCACAATTTTAATCTACATAAAGTTATTTTTCAATGAAATTCGACAATTTTAGACGAAATTTCGTGAAATTTTAAACGAAATTAGACAAATTTTAAAAATTTTGGTCGAAATTTTACAATATCAAGCTAAATTAAGTTATCTTTCAATGAAATTGGAAAAAGTTTAAATGAAATTAAACGAAATTCAACAATTTTAGATAATTTTACACCAAATTTCGTGAAATTTTGGAAAAAAACGAAGATTTTAAAAAATTTTAGATAAAATTGTACAATTTTCAGATAAATAAAGTTTTTTTTAATGAAATTCGACAATTTTAAACGAAATTTCGTGAAATTTCAAACGAAATCCGAAAATTTTAAGAAATTTAAGATAAAATTTCACAATTTTTAGTTAAATTAAGTTATTTTTCAATGAAATTCGACAAATTTAAGCGAAATTTCGCGATATATTACATGAAATTTGACGAATTTCGAAAATTTTGGTTTAGATTTCACAATTTCTAAAATTAAGTTTTATTTTAATGAAATTCGAAAAAATTTTGAAGAGATTTCGTGAAATTTTAAATAAAATTCGATAACTTTAGAAAATTTCAGAAAAAATTCAACGATTTTAGATGAAATTTCACAATTTTAAGACAAACAAAGTTATTTTTCAGTGAAATTCGACAATTTTAGACGGAATTTCGTGAAATTTCAAACGAAATTGGACGAATTTTGAAAATTTTGGTCGAAATTTCACAATTTCAAGCTAAATTAAGTTATTTTTTAATAAAATTCGAAAAAATTTTGTTGAAATTAAACGAAATTCCACAATTTTGTACCAAATTTCGTGAAATTGTGGGAAAAAATCCATAATTTTTAAAACTTTTAAGTGAAATATTACAATTTTAGACTAAATTAAGTAATTTTTTAACAATTTTAATCCACATTAAGTTACATTAACTTTAATTCTTAAATAATTTTCCATTGTTTTTAGATTATAAAAAAATTTAGTCAACTTTGTGAATTTTTTAAATTTTTTTGACAACACTTGGAATAAAACGGTCTTTTTTAATTAAAATTAGAATGTTTTAACTTTCATTTAGAAAAAAAATCAGATCAAAATCTTAAAAAATGAATTTTTGATGAATTTTTTAAAAAATGTTAATTTTCTAACCTAAAAAAATTTTTACCACCTTTGAAAATTTTTTTAATTTTTTTGATAACACTTGGAATAAAACGGTCTACTTTATATAAAATTAGAAAGTTTTAAGTTTCATTCAGAAACAAAATCAAATCAAAATGTTTAAAACTGAATTTTTGATGATTTTTTAAAATTTTTTCTCAAGTTAAAAAGTGTAAAAAATGGTTTCCAACTTTGAAATTTTTTAAAATTTTTTGACAACATTTGGAATAAAACGGTCTTTTTCAATCAAAACTAGAATGTTTTAAGTTTCATTTAGTAAAAAAATCAAATGAAAATCTTTAAAAATGAATTTTTGATGAATTTTTAAAGTTTTTTCTTAAGTTTAAAAAGTGTCAAAAATATTTACCAATTTTGAAATTTTTTTAAAATTTTTTAACATCATTTAGAATAAAACGGTCTTTTTTAATTAAAACTACAGTGTTTTAAGTTTCATATAGAAAAAAAATTAGAATAAAATACTTAAAATTGAATTTTTTTAAAGTGATTAATTTTCTAACCTAAAAATTTTTTACCAAGTTTAAAAATGTTTTTAATTTATTGACAACCCTTGAAATAAAACGATCTTTTTTAATTAAAATTAGAATAATTTAGGTTTCATTTAGAAAAAAAATCTAATCAAAATAGTTAAACTTGAATTTTTAAAGTTTTTTCTTAAGTTTAGAAATGTGAAAAAAATTTACCAACTTTGAAAATTTTTTAAATTTTTTCGACAACACTTGGAATAAAACGGTCTTTTTTAATTAAAATTAGAATGTTTTAGGTTTCATTTAGGAGATAATCAAATCAAAATCTTTAAAAATGAATTTTTGATGAATTTTTAAAGTTAATCGATTTTTTAAGTTTAGGTTAAAGAGTCAAAAAAATTTTTCAACTTTAAAATTTTTTTTAATTTTTTTTACAACATTTAGAATAAAACGGTCTGTTTTAATTAAAATTAGAATAATTTAGGTTTCATTTAGAAAAAAAATCAAATCAAAATGGTTAAAAATGAATTTTTAATTAATTTTTAAAGTTGATCTTAAGTTAAAAAAGTGTTAAAAATTTTCACAAACTTTAAAAATTTTTTTAACTTTTTTGACAACGTTGGAATAAAACGGTCTTTTTTAATTAAAATTAGAATGTTTTAAGTTTCATTTAGAAAAAAAATCAGATCAAAATCTTTAAAAATGAATTTTTGGTGAATTTTTAAAGTTGATCAGTTTTCTAAAGTTAGGTTATAAGTGTCAAAATGCTTTTAAATTTTTTTGACAATACTTGGAATAAAACGGTCTTTTGTAATTAAAATTAGAGTATTTTAAGTTTCATTTAGAAAAAAAACCAAATCAAAACCTTTAAAAATGAATTTTTGATGAATTTTTAAAATTGGTCGTTTTTTTAAAATTAGGTTAGAAGTGTCAAAAATTTTTTATCAACTTTGAAATTTTTTTTAATTTTTTTGGCAAAGGTTAGGAAAAATTTCATTAGTGAAATAGAAACTAGATATATTAATTTACATTTTCCCAAAATTATTTCTAAAAATTTTCATAAATAAATTTTAGACGATTTTTTAAACTTGGTTAAAAATTTGCTAATTTAAAAAACATGAATGTTTTTGAAATTTTTTTAAAATTCTTTGTAAAAATAAAAAAAAAAAACGATCTTGTTTATTTAAAACCAGAATGCTTTATGTTTCATTTAGAGAAAAAATCAAATCAAAATCTTTAAAAATGAATTTTTGATGAATTTTTAAAGTTGATAGTTCTTTTTAAGTTAGGTTAGAAAACTGTCAAAAATTTTTACCTACTTTGAAATTTTTTAAAATTTTTTTGACAACTCTTGGAATAAAACGGTCTTTTTCAATTAAAATTAGAATATTTTAGCTTTCATTTAGAAAAGAAATCAAATCAAAATGGTTAAAAATGAATTTTTGATGAAGTTTTAAAGTTGATCTTAAATTAAAAAGTGTTAAAAATTTTCACCAACTTTGAAAATTTTTTTTAATTTCTTGACAACACTTCGAATAAAACGGTCTTCTTTAGCTGAAATTAGAATGTTTTATGTTTCATTTAGAAAAAAAATAAATCAAAATACTTAAAATTCAATTTTTTATGAATTTTTTTTAAAGTGATTAATTTTCTAACCCAAAAATTTTTTTACCAAGTTTAAATTTTTTTTTAATTTTTTTGAAACCACTTAGAATAAAACGGCCTTTTTAAATTAAAACTAGAATTATTTGAGTTTCATTTAGAAAAAAAATCAAAGCAAAATCTTTAAAAATGAATTTTTGATGAATTTTTAAAATTTTTATTTTCTTAAGAAAAGTGTCAACATTTTTTTCCAACTTTGAAATTTTTTTTACATTTTTTGACAACATTTGGAATAAAACGTTCTTTTTGTATATAAAATTACAAAGTTTTAAGTTTCATTTAGAAAAAAAAATCAAATGAAAATGTTGAAAATTCAATTTTTTATGAATTTTTTAAAAAATGGTTAATTTTCTAACGTAAAAAATTTTTTACCAACTTTGAACATTTTTTTAATTTTTTTGACAACACTTGGAATAAAACGGTCTTTTTTAATTAAAATTAGAATGTTTTAGGTTTCATTTAGGAAAGAATCAAATCAAAATCTTTAAAAATGAATTTTTGATGAATTTTTAAAGTTAATCGACTTTTTAAGTTTAGGTTAAAAAGTGTCAAAAATTCTTTTCAACTTTAAAAATTTTTTTAATTTTTTTGACAACATTCAGAATAAGACGGTCTTTTTAAATTAAAATTAGAGTGTTTTAGGTTTCATTTAGAAAAAAAATCAAATCAAAATCTTTAAAAATGAATTTTTGATGAATTTTTAAAGTTTTCTCTTAAGTTAAAAACTGTCAAAAATGTTTACCAACTTTGAAAATTTTTTTAAATTTTCTAACAACTCTTGAAATAAAACGGTCTCTCTTAATCAAAACTAGAATGTTTTAAGTTTCATTTCGAAGAAAAATCAAATCAAAATCTTTAAAAATGAATTTTTGATGAATTTTTAAATTTAATCCATTTTTTTAGGTTAGGTTAAGAAGTGTCCAAAATTTTTACGAACTTTGAAATTTTTTTTAATTTTTTTGACACCACTTAGAATAAAGCGGTCTTTTTTAATGAAAATTAGAATGATTTTAGTTTTATTTAGAAGAAGAATCAAATCAAAATCATTAAAAATGAATTTTTGAAGAATTTTTAAAATTGGTCGTTTTTATTAAGTTAGGTTAAAATATGTCAAAAATTTTTACAAACTTTGAAAATTTTTTTAAATTTTTTGACAACACTTGGAATAAAACGGTCTTCTTTGATTAAAACTAGAATGTTTTAAGTTTCATTTAGAAAAAGGATCAAATCAAAATCTTTAAAAATGAATTTTTGATGAATTTTTTAAGTTTTCTCTTAAGTTAAAAAGTGTCAAAAATCTTTACCAACTTTGAAAATTTTTTTAAATTTTTTGACAACTCTTGAAATAAAACAATCTTTCTTAATCAAAACTAGAATGTTTTAAGTTTCATTTCGAAGAAAAATCAAATCAAAATCTTTAAAACTGAATTTTTGAGGAATTTTTAAAATTAATCTATTTTTTTCAGGTTAGGTTAAGAAGTGTCAAAAATTTTTACCAACTTTGAAATTTTTTTTAATTTTTTTGACAACACTTGGAATAAAACGATCTTTTTTAATTAAAATTAGAATATTTTAGCTTTCATTTAGAAAAAAGATCAAATCAAAATCTTTAAAAATGAATTTTTGACGAATTTTTTTAAAAATGATTAATTTTCTAACCTAAAAATTTTTTTACCAACTTTGAAATTTTTTTTAATTTTTTTGACAAATCTTGGAATAAAATGGTCTTTTTTAATTAAAACTAGAATGATTTAGGTTTCATTTAGAAAAACAATCAGCTCAAAATATTTAAAATTCAATTTTTCATGAATTTTTAAAAAATGGTTAATTTTCTAACCTAAAAATTTTTTTACCAACTTTGAAAATTTTTTTTAATTTTTTGACAACACTTAGAATAAAACGGTCTTTTTTATATAAAACTAGAATGTTTTAAGTTTCATTTAGAAAAAAAATCAAATCAAAATCTTTAAAAATGAATTTTTGATGAATTTTTGATAAATTTTTCAAAGGAATTTTAAGTGCAAATAATTCGCTTTGTAATCCAAAAATTATAGCAATTTTCGAGGGTCGTGGAACAAAAGGTGACCCGTGGCTTTTATTTTTAGGAAAATTTCGGTATCGAGGTACACTTATTGGTCTCTAAAAAATTCCTTTATCACCGTTCGGGGGTTCGGAATTAATAAATTCACCGCTTTTGGCGTTCGGGGTCGTCCCCTTTTATGTCCCACCGCACGAAAAGCTGACCCGTCAAAAGCTCGCGTCGTATGAATTATAGACTTTACACTTCAACCACCGTTCCTGGTCTGGTCAAATCCGAAGGGTGTTTTTTTCATTTTTCCATAGTGAGATATAAACAAGAATTGCCTTGAAAATCTAGCTCGGTTGGGTTAAACGGGGTTGGATTGTATCGGGGGTTTGGGGGCCTTTTATTGTTTCACCGTTTGGCTTAAGCTTGAGTAATTACTCCGGGATTACCCGTTATACAGTTTCCCGAGTCTACTTCTATTTTCCCATCCCATGGCATAGCATCGTCCCCGATTGTTCGGATTATCTCAAGTAGGTAGAGCAAGCGGAAGCACAATAGGTGTGAGTGACGAGTGTCTTTTAAAGCGGACGCTTCTCTTTGTTTGAAATCTTTGTTACGATTTCTGCAAGTGTCTTGAGCGTTCAACGACGGCTAAAAAGACGTCATGAAGACCTACTTTTCCGAAAATAAAAAAAAGAAGGGAAAAAATGCAAAAAAAGGAAAAAAAGGAAAAAAGTAAATTCGCCTTGGAGTTTGAAAAAAAGAGGAAACTTATTTCCCAAAATGAACGTGTTGTGTTCCTTCGTTTTTTAAACATGCGACGACGATTTTTCATCTGGAGCGGTCATTAAACCGTTTTTCTTTCGCGTCTGGTGGGGTTTTAAATTCGTTTTTTTAATTATTTCTAGAAACGTGTGTTGAATACGAAGTTAATTGGTTTCATAAAGCCGGAAAGAATGAAATTACTCGAATCTACAACGTGGAAAAAAAGTTGGCATTTTTGACAATTCTAACCTAACTTTAAAAAATCGATCAACTTTAAAAATTCATCAAAAATTCACTTTTAAAGATTTTGATTTGATTTTTTTTCTAAATGAAACCTAAAACATTCTAATTTTAACAAAAAAAGACCGTTTTGTTCTAAGTGTTCTCAAAAAAATTAAAAAAATTTTCAAAGTTGGTAAAAAATTTTTTAGGTTAGAAAATTAACAATTTTTTAAAAAATTTATCAAAAATTCATTTTTAAAGATTTTGATCTGATTTATTTTCTATATGAAACCGAAAATATTCTAGTTTTAAATAAAAAAGACCGTTTTATTTCAACTGTTGTTAAAAAAAATTAAAAAAATTTTCAAAGTTGATAAACATTTTTGACACTTCTTAACCTAAGTTGAAAAAATCGATCAACTTTAAAAATTCATCAAAAATTCATTTTTAAAAATTTTGATCTGATTTTTCTTCTAAATGAAACTTAAAACATTCTAATTTTAATTAAAAAAGACAATTTCATTCCAACTGTTGTCAAAAAAATTAAAAAAATTTTCAAAGTTGGTAAAAAATTTTTCATGTTAGAAAATAAACCATTTTTTAAAAAATTCATAAAAAATTGAATTTTAAACATTTTGATTTGATTTTTTTTCTAAATGAAACTTAAAACTTTCTAATTTTATATAAAAAAGACCGTTTTATTCTAAGTGTTGTCAAGAAATATAAAAAAATTTGCAAAGTTGGTGAAAATTTTGTACACTTTTTGACTTAAATAAAAATCTTTAAAAATTCATCAAGAATTCATTTTTAAAGATTTTGATTTGATTTTTTTTCCAAATGAAACCTAAAACATTCTAATTTTAATTAAAAAAGACCGTTTTACTACAAGTATTGTCGAAAAAATTTAAAAAATTTTCAAAGTTGGTAAAAAATTTTTTAGGTTAGAAAATTAACAATTTTTTAAAAATTCATTAAAAATTCATTTTTAAAGATTTTGATTTGATTTTTTTTTAAATGAAACCTAAAACATTCTAGTTTTAATTAAAAAAGACCGTTTTATTCCAAGTGGTTTCAAAAAAATTAAAAAAGATTTCAAAATTGGTAAACATTTTTGACAATTTTTAACTTAAGAGAAAACTTTAAAAATTTATCAAAAATTCATTTTTAAAGATTTTGATTTGATTTTTTTTCTAAATGAAACCTAAAACATTCTAATTTTAATTAAAAAAGACTGTTTTATTCCAAGTGTTTTTTTCTAAATAAAACCTAAATTATTATAATTTTCATTAAAAAAGACCGTTTTATTCTAAATATTGTCAAGAAATTTAAGACAATTTTCAAAGTTGGTAAACATTTTTGACATTTCTAAATTTAAGAAAACACTTTAAAAATTCATCAAAAATTCATTTTTTAAAATTTTTATTTGATTTTTTTTCTAAATGAAACCCAAAACATTCTAATTTTAATTAAAAAATACCGTTTTATTCCAAGTATTGTCAAAAAAATTAAAAAAATTTTCAAAGTTGGTAAAAAATTTTTTACGTTAGAAAATTAACCATTTTTTAAAAAATTCATAAAAAATTGAATTTTAAACATTTTGATTTGACTTTTTTTCTAAATGAAACTTAAAACTTTCTAATTTTATATAAAGAAGATCGTTTTATTCCAAGTATTGTCAAAAAAATTAAAAAAATTTTTAAAGTTGGAAAATTAACCATTTTTTAAAAAATTCATAAAAAATTGAATTTTAAACATTTTGATTTGATTCTTTTTCTAAATGAAACTTAAATCATTCCAATTTCAATTAAAAAAGATCGTTTTGTTCTGTGTTGTCAAAAAAATTAAAAAAATTTTCAAAGTTGGTAAAAAATTTTTTAGGTTAGAAAATTAACAATTTTTTAAAAAATTTATCAAAAATTCATTTTTAAAGATTTTGATCTGATTTATTTTCTATATGAAACTGAAAACATTCTAGTTTTAAATAAAAAAGACCGTTTTATTCCAACTGTTGTTAAAAAAAATTAAAAAAATTTTCAAAGTTGATAAACATTTTTGACACTTCTTAACCTAAGTTGAAAAAATCGATCAACTTTAAAAATTCATCAAAAATTCATTTTTAAAGATTTTGATTTGATTTTTTTCCTATGTGAAACTTAAAACATTCTAATTTTAATTAAAAAAGACCGTTTCATTCCAACTGTTGTCAAAAAAATTAGAAAAAATTTCAAAGTCGGTAAAAAATTTTTTAGGTTAGAAAATTAACAATTTTTTAAAAAATTCATCAAAAATTCATTTTTAAAGATTTTGATCTGATTTATTTTCTATATGAAACCGAAAACATTCTAGTTTTAAATAAAAAAGACCGTTTTATTCCAACTGTTGTCAAAAAAATTTAAAAAATTTTCAAAGTTGATAAAAATTTTTGACAGTTCTTAACCTAAGTTGAAAAAACGACCAATTTTAAAAATTCAGCAAAAATTCATTTTTAAAGATTTTAATTTGATTTTTTTTTCTAAATAAAACTTAAAACATTCTAATTTTAATTAAAAAAGACCGTTTTATTCCAAGTGTTGTCAAAAAAATTAAAAAAATTCACAAAGTTGATTAAAATTTTTTATAACCTAAAAAGAGATGAAAAAAATGGAAAATTATTTAAGAATTAAAGCTAATGTAACCTAATTTATATTAAAATTGTTAAAAAAATGACTTAATTTAGTCTAAAATTGTGATATTTCACTTAAATTTTTTTAAAATTATGGATTCTTTTCCAAAATTTCATGAAATTTGGTACAAAATTGTGAAATTTCGTTTAATTTCAACAAAATTTTTTCGAATTTTATTAAAAAATAACTTAACTTAGCTTGAAATTGTGAAATTTCGAAAAACATTTTCAAAATTCGTCCAATTTCGTTTGAAATTTCACGAAATTCCGTCTAAAATTCTCGAATTTCATTGAAAAATAACTATATTTGTCTTAAAATTGTGAAATTTCATCTAAAATCGTTGAATTTCTTTTGAAATTTTCTAAAGTTAGCGAATTTTATTTAAAATTTTACGAAATTTCATCAAAATTTTTTCGAATTTCATCAAAATAAAACTTAATTTTAGAAATTGTGAAATGTAAACCAAAATTTTTAAAACTCGTCAAATTTTATCTGAAATTACACGAAATTTCGCGTAAATTTGACGAATTTCATTGAAAAATAACTTAATTCAGCCAAAAATTGTGAAATTTTATCTCAAATTTCTTAAAATTTTCGAATTTCGTTTAAAATTGTCGAATTTCATTAAAAAAAACTTTATTTATCTTAAAATTGTACACTTTCATCTAAAATTTTTTAAAATCATCAATTTTTTCTCAAAATTTCACGAAATTTGGGGCAAAATTATCTAAAATTGTTGAATTTCGTTTAAACTTTTTCGAATTTCATTGAAAGATAACTTAATTTAGCTTGAAATTGTAACATTTCGACCAAGATTTTCAAAACTCGTCCAAGTTCGTTTAAAATTTCACTAGATTTCGCCTAAAATTGTCGAATTTCATTGAAAAATAACTTTATTTAGATTAAAATTGTGACATTTCATCCAAAATTTCTTAAAATTTTCTAATTTCATCTAAAATTTCCTTAATTTATCCAATCTCGTTTGAAATTTCAACAAATTTCGATAAAAGTACTCAAATTTCATTGAAATATAACTTTATTTAGATTAAAATTGTAAAATTTCATCTAAAATTTGCTAAAATCGTCAAACTTGGTGATGAAAATTTTTACTAATTTCAAAAAATCGTAGACTTTATTTTCTTTAATTTTGATTTGATTTTTTTTCTAAATTAAACTTAAAACATTCCAATTTTAATCAAAAAAAAACCGTTTTCTTTTAACTTTTACAAAAAATTTAAAAAAATTTTCAAACACATTCATGTTTTCTAAATTAGCAAATTTTTAACCAAGTTTAAAAAATCGTCTAAAATTTATTTATGAAAATTTTTAAAAATAATTTTGGGAAAATGTAAATTGAAATGTCTAGTTTCTATTTAACTAATCCAATTTTTTCTAATTTTTATTAAAAAATTTAAAAAAATTTTCAAAGACATGTCTTTTAACCTAAATTAGCAAATTCTCAACCATGTTTAAAAAATTGTATAAAATTTATTTATGAAAATTTTTTAAAATAATTTTAGGAAAATGTAAATTAGAATATCCAGTTTCTATTTCACTAATCAAATTTTTCCTAACCTTTACCAAAAAATTAAAAAAAAATTTCAAAGTTGGTAAAAAAATTTTGACACTTCTAACCTAATTTTAAAAAAACGACCAATTTTAAAAATTCACCAAAAATTCATTTTTAAAGATTTTGATTTGATTTTTTTTCTAAATGAAACTTAAATCAATCTAATTTTAATTTAAAAAGATCGTTTTATTCCAAGTGTTGTCAAAAAAATTAAAAAAATTCCCAAAGATAACTAAAATTTCTAACCTGTTTTAACTGTCAAATTTGATAGTTTTAAAAAAAATCGTATAGATCTTATTTTTGAAAATAAAGAAAAGATTTTTTAGAAAATGATAGATTAAAATCTATAATTTTAGATAAAATAATCCCTTTGATTCGAAAATTCACCAAAAAAATTAAAAAAATTCCCAAAGATAAAATTTCTAACCTTAACTGTCAAATTTAATATTTAAAAAAAAATCGTACAGATCTTATTTATGAAAATAAAGAAAAGATTTTTTAGAAAATGATAGATTAAAATCTATAATTTTCAATAAAATAATCGGTTTGGTTGTAATTTCCATCAAAAAAAATTAAAAAATTCCCAAAGTTAGAATTTCTAATTTGAACTGTCAAATTTATTTTTTTAAAAATCCTCCAGATCTTATTTGTGAAAATAAAGAAAAGATGTTTTAGAAAATGATAGATTAAAATCTATAATTTTCAATAAAATAATCGCTTTGATTCGAAAATTTACCAAAGAAATTAAAAAAATTCTCAAAGATGAAATTTTTAACCTTAACCTCCAAATTTGATATTTTTTTAAAAAATTGTACAGATTTTATTTTTGGGATTAAAGAAAAGATTTTCTAAAAAATGATAAATTAAAATCTATAATTTTCGATAAAATAATCACTTTGATTTGAAAATTCATCAAAAAAATTAAAAAAATTCCCAAAGTTAAAATTTCTAACCTTAACTGTCAAATTTGATATTTTTTAAAAAAATCGTACAGATCTTATTTGTGAAAATAAAGAAAAGATTTTTTAGAAAATGATAGATTAAAATCTATAGTTTCCGATAAAATAATCAGTTTGATTCGAAAATTTACCAAAAAAATTAAAAAAATTCCCAAAGTTAAAATTTCTAACCTTAACTGTCAAATTTGATATTTTTTAAAAAAATCGTACAGATTTTATTTGTGAAAATAAAGAAAAGATTTTTTTAGAAAATGATAGATTAAAATCTCTAATTTTCGATAAAATAATCACTTTGATACGAAAATTTACCAAAAAAATTAAAAAAATTCCCAAAGTTAAAATTTCTAATTTAAACTATCAAATTTATTTTTTAAAAAATCCTCCAGATTTTATTTGTGAAAATAAAGAAAAGATTTTTTTAGAAAATGATAGTTTAAAATCCCTAATTTTCGATAAAATAATCACTTTGGTTCGAAAATTCACCAAAAAAATTAAAAAAATTCCCAAAGATAAAATTTCTAACCTTAACTGTCAAATTTGATATTTTTTAAAAATCGTACAGAACTTATTTATGAAAATAAAGAAAAGATTTTTTAGAAAATGATAGATTAAAATCTATAGTTTTCAATAAAATAATCGCTTTGGTTCTAAGTTCCATCAAAAAAATTTAAAAAATTCCCAAAGTTAAAATTTCTAATTTAAACTATCAAATTTATTTTTTAAAAAATCTTCCGGATTTTATTTGTGAAAATAAAGAAAAGATTTTTTAGAAAATGATAGATTAAAATCTATAATTTTCGATAAAATAATCGCTTTGGTTCTAATTTCCATCAAAAAAATTAAAAAAATTCCCAAAGTTAAAATTTCTAATCTAAACTGTCAAATTTATTTTTTAAAAAATCTTCCAGATCTTATTTGTGAAAATAAAGAAAAGATTTTTTAGAAAATGATAGATTAAAATCTATATTTTTTAATAAAATAATCGCTTTGGTTCTAATTTCCATCAAAAAAATTTAAAAAAATCCCAAAGTTAAAATTTCTAACCTTAACTGTCAAATTTGATATTTTTTTAAAAAAATCGTACAACTTTCTGATATCTGAGATTGAAAAAAAACTACAGTGTAACGAATTGCGAAGAGTTAAACGCATGTTATGATCGGGACTGTCAAAAACAAACCCGAGGGGGCCAACATTCGTATATCGGGACCGAATTTATATCCACTACTCGTCGGAGAGCTCGGGCGGGCGATTGTCACCGCCAGAACGGCGCAATTTATTTCGTTCAGTGCCCCGTATGAAAATATAAATTTGGCGCGACGCGACGCGACTCGACGCGGTCGTCGGCTCCGTACTAACGTTTAATTAACGCCAAATTGAATTAAATATGTTCTCGCGGACATAATGAACATTAAAAAAATAAATCCTATCACTGTCGTCATCATGTCACAGTTAGTCCACAGTTAAAATGAATCCACTCGGATAGTTATTTTTAAAGGGGAATATTCGAAGGTATTTACATTCATTTAGCGACCGGTGGTGTTGAATGATTGATGATTTATCAGCTCGGCGCGGCGGTCAAGCGGCACATCTGCGCAGGACACCCATTAATTCAGCATCGAAGCGTCTCGCGTTAATTAATTTGAAACGTGCCGTTGACAAAAAAAAAGTAACCGGGGATTGCGGGTTGAACCGCGAACTCATTAGTTCGCCCGCATATTTTAAGTGCTTCTGCGTTGCGGCGGCAAGACTCCGCCGCATTCAACCGGGACTCCGGACAAAAGACCTAGCCTACGATAATAGAGTGTCAGATTGCGGTTGGGTTGGAGGTTTGCGCGAAACTCGATACACGAGACGTCACACGTGCACCAACATACGATTTTAATACTTACATGATATTCAAACTTAAATAAGGACTATTATATTCAAATATATCGGGTGTTCATTTAAAATTTTTACCAACATTTTTGACGTATGTCCAAGAAAAGCAACTTTTCTGTTCTTAATAGAACCAGTAATAAACAATAACGATTGCGAACGAATGGTTTTTCTGTTTTTCATTTTAGGGGTTGACTGTCGGCGACAACGCGGGTTATTAACGGCCCCCTAATTGTCTTATTGAGCGGAAAGCGGCCAGATAAGGCCCCGCAACGGCGCCGCTCATCAATTACGCACCTTTTTCGGACGCTTTACGCCCCCCCGAACAGAGTTATCCCGCGAATTATCGAAAATCGGGGTTCGGTTAAAGAGCGTTAATGCCCTGGAAGACCGATAAGAACGCTAATGTTAAAACCGTATCGTTTTACGTCGAAATTATCATTTTGTGTTTGTGTTTATAGGGAGTTAGTAAAATCACCCCATATAATACACGATTTGAACTGTTAAAAAAGTTAGGTTAACTGTTAAAAATTTTAGTCACTTTATGAATTTTTTTAATTTTTTTGATAGAAATTAGAATCAAAGCGATTATTTTATTAAAAAATATAGATTTTAAACTATCATTTTCTAAAAAATCTTTTCTTTATTCCCAAAAATAAGATCTGTACGATTTTTTAAAAAAACATCAAATTTGACAGTTAAGGTTAGAAATTTTATCTTTGGGAATTTTTTTAATTTTTTTGATGGAAATTAGAACCAAAGCGATTATTTTACCGGAAATTATAGATTTTAAACCATCATTTTCTAAAAAATCTTTTCTTTATTTTCACAAATAAGATCTGGAAGATTTTTTAAAAAATAAATTTGACAGTTTAGATAAGAAATGTTAACTTTGGGAATTTTTTTTATTTTTTTTGGTAAATTTTCGAATCAAAGTGATTATTTTATCGGAAATTATAGATTTTAATCTATTATTTTCTAAAAAATATTTTCTTTATTTTCACAAATAAGATCTGGAAGATTTTTTAAAAAATAAATTTGACAGTTTAGATAAGAAATTTTAACTTTGGAAATTTTTTTTATTTTTTTTGGTAAACTTTCAAATCAAAGTGATTATTTTATCGAAAATTATAGATTTTAATCTATCATTTTCTAAAAAATCTTTTCTTTATTCCCACAAATAAGATCAGTATGATTAAAAAATATATATCAAATTTGATTTACCAACTTTAATAATTTTTTTAACCACACTTGGAATAAAACACCCTTTTTTAATTGAAATCAGAATGTTTTAAGTTTCATTTAGAAAAAAAATCAAATCAAAATTTTTAAAAATGAATTTTTGATGAACTTTTAAAATTGGTCGTTTTTTTAAGTGAGGTTAGAAATGTCAAAATTTTTTTACCAATTTTGAAAATTTTTTTAAATTTTTTGGTAAAAATTAGGAAAAATTTAATTAGTTAAATAGAAACTAGATATTCTAATTTATATTTTCCTAAAATTATTTTAAAAAATTTTCATAAATAAATTTTAGAGGATTTTTTAAACTTGGTCAAAATTTGCTAATTAAAAAAAACATGAATGTCTTTGAAAATTTTTTTAAATTTTTTGATAAAAATTAGGAAAAATTTGATTAGATAAATAAAAACTAGACATTTTAATTTACATTTTCCCAAAATTATTTTTAAAAAATTTCATAAATAAATTTTAGACGATTTTTTAAACTTGGTTAAAAATTTGTTAATTTGGGTTAAAAAACATGAATGTTTTTGAAAATTTTTTTAAATTTTTTAATAAAAATTAGGAAAAATTTGATTAGTTAAATAAAAACTAGACATTTTAATTTACATTTTCCCAAAATTATTTTTAAAAATTTTCATAAATAAATTTTAGGGAATTTTTTAAATTTGGTTAGAAATTTGCTAATTTAAAAAACATGAATGTCTTTGAAAATTTTTTGTAAAAGTTAGAAGAAAACGGTCTGTTTTGATTAAAATTAGAATGTTTTAAGTTTAATTTAAAAAAAAATCAAATCGAAATTAAAAAAAAATAAAGTCTTTACGATTTTTTAAAATTGGTCAAAATTTTCATCGCCAAATTTGACGATTTTAGCAAATTTTAGATAAAAGTTTACAATTTTAATCTAAATAAAGTTATATTTCAATGAAATTTGAGTACTCTTATCGAAATTTGTTGAAATTTCAAACGAGATTCGATAAATTAAAGAAATTTTAGATTAAATTGAACGAAATTCAATTATTTTAGGGCAATTTCATACAAAATTAGGCGAAATTTTAGAAGAAATTTGACGACTTTAAGAAATTTTAGATGAAATTTCTCAATTTTAATCTAAATGAAGTTATTTTTCAATGAAATTCGACAATTTTGTACGAAATTTAGTGAAATTTTAAACGAAATTGGACGAATTTTGAAAATTTTGGTCGAAATTTTACAATTTCAAGTTGAATTAAGTTATTTTTTAATGAAATTCGAAGAAGTTTAAATGAAATTAAACGAAATTCAATAATTTTAGATAATTTTACCCCAAATTTCGTGAAATTTTGGAAATAATTGATGATTTTAGAAAATTTTAGATGAAATTGTACAATTTTAAGAAAAATAAAGATTTTTTTTTATGAAATTCGACAATTTTAAACGAAATTTCATGAAATTTCAAACGAAATTCGAAAATTTTAAGAAATTTGAGATAAAATTTCACAATTTTTAGCTGAATTAAGTTATTTTTCAATGAAATTCGTCAAACTTACGCGAAATTTCGTGAAATTTTAGATAAAATTTGATGAGTTTTAAAAATTTTGGTTTACATTTCACAATTTCTAAAATTAAGTTTTACTTTAATGAAATTCGAAAAAATTTTGATGAAATCTCGTAAAATTTTAAATAAAATTCGATAACTTTAGAAATTTTCAAAAGAAATTCAACGATTTTAGATGAAATTTCACAATTTTAAGACAAATAAAGTTATTTTTCAATGAAATTCGAGAATTTTAGACGGAATTTCGTTAAATTTCAAACGAAATTGGACGAATTTTGAAAATGTTGGTCGAAATTTCACAATTTCTAAAATTAAGTTATTTTTTAATGAAATTCAAAAAAAATTTTTTGTTGAAATTAAACGAAATTCCACAATTTTGTACCAAATTTCATGAAATTTTGGAAAAAAATCCATAATTTTAAAAAATTTTAAGTGAAATATCAGAATTTTAAACTAAATTAAGTCATTTTTTAACAATTTTAATATAAATTAAGTTACATTAACTTTAATTCTTAAATAATTTTCCATTTTTTTTAATTTTTTTTTAGGTTATAAAAAATTTTAGTCAACTTTGTGAATTTTTTTCATTTCTTTTACAACACTTGGAATAAAACGGTATTTTTTAATTGAAACTAGAAAGCTTTAAGTTTCATTTAGAAAAAAAATCAAATCAAAATCTTTAAAAATGAATTTTTGGTGAATTTTTAAAATTGGTCGTTTTTTTAAGTGAGGTTAGAAGTGTCAACATTTTTTATCAACTTTTCTTAAATTTTTTAATAAAAATTAGGAAAGATTGGATTAGTTAAATAGAAACTAGACATTTTAATTTACATTTTTAAATTACAGTTAAGGTTAGAAATTTTAACTTTGGGAATTTTTTTAATTTTTTTGATAGATTTTCAAATCAAAGTGATTATTTTATCGAAAATTATAGATTTTAAACTATCATTTTCTAAAAAATCTTTTCTTTATTTACAAAAATAACATCTGTACGACTTTTTAAAAAAATATCAAATTTGACAGTTAAGGTTAGAAATTTTATCTTTGGGAATTTTTTTAATTTTTTTTATGGAAATTAGAACCAAAGCGATTATTTTATCGAAAATTATAGATTTTAATCTATCATTTTCTAAAGAATCTTTTCTTTATTTTTACAAATAAGATCTATACGATTAAAAAGAAAAAAATTAGTAACTTTTTAGTAAAATTATTCAAAATATAGTGATTCTTGAAACAATTCTTCAAAATCTAATAACTTTTTGATGATTTTGTTTAAAATTCAGTAACTTTTTCAGTTTATTTCTTCAAAAACTGAAGATTTTTGACGAAATCCTTTGAAATCTAGTGACTTTTTATGATTCTAATTAAAATCTAGTGACTTTTTATTAAAATTATTCGAAATCTAGTGAAAATTTAATCTTTAATAAAATTATTCCAAATTTAATGTTTTTTTTGATCATTTTGGTTAAAATCTGGTAACTTTTTTCGTTCATTAGTCTAAAATTTAGTGATTTTTTAAGAAATTCGTGGAAATCTAGTAACTTTTTAATAAAATTATTCAATTTGTAACGATTTTTAATCGTTTCTCTTAAAATTTAGTAACATTTTAAATTTATTTGTTTAAAAACTGGAAACTTTTGATGAAATTCTTTGAAATCTAGTGACTTTTTATGATTCTAATTAAAATCTAGTGACTTTTTATTAAAATTGTTCGAAATCTAGTGACTTTTAAAGAAATTATTTGAAATCTAGTAACTTTTTATTAAAATTGTTCGAAATCTAGTGACTTTTAAAGAAATTATTTGAAATCTAGTAACTTTTTATTAAAATTGTTCGAAATCTAGTGACTTTTAAAGAAATTATTTGAAATCTAGTAACTTTTTATTAAAATTGTTCGAAATCTAGTAACTTTTAAAGAAATTATTCGAAATTTAGTTACTTTTTGCTAATTTTAGTTAAAATCCAGTGATTTTTTTAGTATTTTTTTTAATTCTAGTGACTTTTGATAGTTTCGCTTAAAACTAGTAATTTTTGAAAAAATTCTTGGAAATCTAGTGATTTTTAAAGAAATTCTTTCAAATCTAGTTACTTTTTGATAATGTTAGTTAAAATCTAGTGATTTTTTATCAAAATCATTCAAAATCTGATGACTTTTGATAATTTTGGTTTAAATCTGATAACTCTTTTGGTTTAGTTGATCAAAATTTGGGGATTTTTTAATAAATTCTTCGAAATGTACTGACTTTCTGGTAATATTAGTTAAAATTTAGTGATTTTTTGATATTATCATTTAATATTTAATGTCTTTTCAATAAAATTGTTCAAAATCTAGTGACTTTTAAAGAAATTCTTCGAAATCTAGTGACGTTTAAAGAAATTCTTTGAAGTCTAGTTGCTTTCTGATGACTCAAATGAAAATCTAGTGATTTTTTTTATCAAAATTATTCCAAATCTGGCGATTTTTGACAATTTTGGTTTAAATCTGGTAACTTTTTTAGTTTCTTTGTTCAAAATCTAGTAATTTTTGAATAAATTCTTCGAAATTTTGTGACTTCTTCATAACATCATTTAAAATATCAAATTTGACAGTTAAATTACGTTAAAAATTTTAGTCATCTTTGGGAATTTTTTTTAATTTTTTTGATGGAAATTAAAACCACAGCGATTATTTTATCGAAAACTATAGATTTTAATCTATCATTTCCTAAAAAATCTTTTCTTTATTTTTAAAAATAAGATCTGTACGATTTTTTTAAAAATATCAAATTTGACAGTTAAGGTTAGAAATTTTAACTTTGGGAATTTTTTTAATTTTTTTGGTGAATTTTCGAATCAAAGCGATTATTTTATCGAAAATTATAGATTTTAATCTATCATTTTCTAAAAAATCTTTTCTTTATTCCCACAAATAAAATCTGTACGATTTTTTAAAAAAATATCAAATTTGACAGTTAAGGTTAGAAATTTTATCTTTGGGAATTTTTTAAATTTTTTTGACGGAAGTTAGAGCCAAAGTGATTATTTTATTGGAAATTATAGATTTTAATCTATCATTTTCTAAAAAATCTTTTCTTTATTTTCATAAATAAGATCTGTACGATTTTTTAAAGAAATATTAAATTTGACAGTTAAGGTTAGAAATTTTAACTTTGAGAATTTTTTTAATTTTTTGGGTAATAATTAGAACAAATTTACATCGAAATTATCATCTTGTGTTTGTAGATAGTTTTGTAAAACGACTCCGTATAATGATATACGGTCGAATAACTACGTATATCGATCAGGGACATAACTCTGTCGGTGACATGTATTATGTGTCGTCTTGTAACTGCAACAGAACAAGATACCGATCGGTTTCCCGGTCGAACCGAGGCGTATCGGGGAGGAGGCGGCCTAAATACGGCCCCCGGGGGTCGAATTCGGGAAAAGCTCGACCGTAAATAGAGTACTGGATACACAACGCAGAGAAAGAATAGATAGTAAAGTCTTCGTTAAAATACCAAGATGGTTTCTGTCGAGGATTTTCAATCTGACTTGTATATATTTTTTAAAATTGATAAAAAAAAACTTATTAATTTCAAAAAGAATAACAGTTCTTTTTAAAACTTTTTAAATTTTAACACAAAATCATCTAATAATTCAATAAAATCATTCAACAAATAGTCAAAAATTTTTACCAAGTTTGAAAATTTTTTTAATTTTTTTGGTAAAAATTAGAACAAATCTGACTTTTTTAATTCAAAATAGAATATTTTATCTTTCATTTAAATCAAGAATCATTCCTTAATCTTTATAAATAAAGTCTGGGTGATTTTTTTTAAATGGTCGAATTTCTTAAAAAGTTAGGTTAATAAACTGTCAAAAATTTTTTAATAACTGAAATTTTTTTTTTTAATTTTTTGATAAAAATTAGAATAAATCTGATTTTTTTAAATCAAAATAGAATCTTTTATCTTTCATTTAAAACAAAAATCATTTCTTAATCTTCATAAATAAAGTCTGGGTGATTTCTTTAAAATCGTGAAATTTTTTAAAAAGTTAGGTTAACAAACGGTCAAAAATTTTTACCAAGTTTGAAATTTTTTTTAAATTTTTTGGTAAAAATTAAAACAAATCTGACTTTTTTAATTCAAAATAGAATCTTTTATCTTTCATTTAAAACAAAAATCATTCCTTAATCTTCGTAAATAAAGTCTGGGTGATTTTTTAAAAATCATGAAATTTTTTAAAAAGTTAGGTTAACAAACTGTCAAAAATTTTTACCAAGTTTGAAAATTTTTTTTAATTTTTTGGTAAAAATTAAAACAAATCTGACTTTTTTAATTCAAAATAGAATCTTTTATCTTTCATTTAAAACAAAAATCATTCCTTAATCTTCGTAAATAAAGTCTGGGTGATTTTTTTTTTAATCATAATTTTTTTAAAAAAGTGAGGTTAGTAAACTGTCAAAAATTTTTACCAAGTTTGAAATTTTTTTTAAATTTTTTGGTAAAAATTAGAAAAAATCAGACTTTTTTAGTTGAAAATAGAATCTTTTATCTTTCATTTAAATCAAAAATCATTCATTAATCTTTATAAATAAAATCTGGGCGATTTTTTTAAAATCATGAAATTTTTTAAAAAGTTAGGTTAACAAACGCTCAAAAATTTTTACCAAGTTTGAAAATTTTTTTTAATTTTTTGGTAAAAATTAAAACAAATCTGACTTTTTTAATTCAAAATAGAATCTTTTATCTTTCATTTAAAACAAAAATCATTCCTTAATCTTCGTAAATAAAGTCTGGGTGATTTTTTTTTTAATCATAATTTTTTTAAAAAAGTGAGGTTAGTAAACTGTCAAAAATTTTTACCAAGTTTGAAATTTTTTTTAAATTTTTTGGTAAAAATTAGAAAAAATCAGACTTTTTTAGTTGAAAATAGAATCTTTTATCTTTCATTTAAATCAAAAATCATTCATTAATCTTTATAAATAAAATCTGGGCGATTTTTTTAAAATCATGAAATTTTTTAAAAAGTTAGGTTAACAAACGCTCAAAAATTTTTACCAAGTTTGAAAATTTTTTTAAATTTTTTGGTAAAAATTAGAACAAATTTGACTTTTTTAATTCAAAATAGAATCTTTTATCTTTTATTTAAAACAAAAATCTTTCCTTAATCTTCATAAATAAGGTCTGGACGATTTTTTTAAAATCACGAAATTTTTTAAAAAGTTAGGTTAACAAACTGTCGAAAATTTTTACCAAGTTTGAAAATTTTTTTAAATTTTTTGGTAAAAATTAGAACAAATCTGACTTTTTTAATTCAAAATAGAATCTTTTATCTTTCATTTAAATCAAAAATTACTTCTTAATCTTCATAAATAAAGTCTGGGCGATTTTTTTAAAATCATGAAATTTTTTGAAAAGTTAGGTTAATAAACTGTCAAAAATTTTTACAAAGTTTGAAAATTTTTTTAAACTTTTTGGTAAAAATTAGAACAAATCTGACTTTTTTAATTGAAAATAGAATCTTTTATCTTTCATTTAAAACAAAAATCATTTCTTAATCTTCATAAATAAAATCTAGGTGATTTTTTTAAAATCCCGAAATTTTTTAAAAAGTTAGGTTAACAAACGGTCAAATTTTTTTACCAAGTTTGAAATTTTTTTTTTAATTTTTTGGTAAAAATTAGAACAAATCTGACTTTTTTAATTCAAAATAGAATATTTTATCTTTCATTTAAATCAAAAATCATTTCTTAATCTTCATAAATAAAGTCTGGACGATTTTTTTTTTAAATCTTGAAATTTTTTAAAATGATGAAATTTTTTCAAAAGTTAGGTTAACAAACCGTCAAAAATTTTTACAAAGTTTGAAAATTTTTTTAAATTTTTTGGTAAAAATTAGAACAAATCTGACTGTTAAAATTCAAAATAGAATATTTTATCTTTCATTTAAACCAAAAATCATTCCTTAATCTTTATAAATAAGGTCTGGGTGATTTTTTTAAAATCATGAATTTTTTTAAAAAGTTAGGTTAACAAACTATTAAAAATTTTTACCAAGTTTGAAAATTTTTTTAAATTTTTTGGTAAAAATTAGAACAAATCTGACTGTTAAAATTCAAAATAGAATATTTTATCTTTCATTTAAACCAAAAATCATTCCTTAATCTTTATAAATAAGGTCTGGGTGATTTTTTTAAAATCATGAATTTTTTTAAAAAGTTAGGTTAACAAACTATTAAAAATTTTTACCAAGTTTGAAAATTTTTTTAAATTTTTTGGTAAAAACTAGAACAAATCTGACTTTTTTAGTTGAAAATAGAATCTTTTATCTTTCATTTAAATCAAAAATCATTTCTTAATCTTCATAAATAAAGTCTGGGTGATTTTTTTAAAGTCATGAATTTTTTTCAAAAGTTAGGTTAATAAACTGTCAAAAATGTTTACCAAGTTTGAAAATTTTTTCAATTTTTTTGAAAAAAATTAGAACAAATCCGACTTTTTTAATTCAAAATAGAATCTTTTATTTTTCATTTAAAACAAAAATCATTTCTTAGTCTTTATAAATAAAGTCTAGACGAATTTTTTAAGACGATCAAGTTTTTTAAAAAGTTAGGTTAATAAACTGTCAAAAATTTTTACCAAGTTTGAAAATTTTTTTAAATTTTTTGGTAAAAATTAGAACAAATCTGACTTTTTTAAATCAAAATAGAGTCTTTTATCTTCCATTTAAAACAAAAATCATTTCTTAATCTTTATAAATAAAGTCTGGGTGATTTTTTTAAAATCATGAAATTTTTTAAAAAGTTGGGTTATAAAACTGTCAAAATTTTTTATCAACTTTGAAAATTTTTTTAAATTTTTTGATAAAAATTAGAACAAATCTGACTTTTTAAATTCAAAATAGAATCTTTTATCTTTCATTTAAATCAAAAATCATTTCTTAATCTTCATAACTAAAGTCTGGATGATTTTTTTAAAATCATGAATTTTTTTTAAAAATTAAGTTAATAAACGGTCAAAAATTTTTACCAAGTTTGAAAATTTTTTTAAATTTTTTGATAAAAATTAGAACAAATTTGTCTTTTAAAATTCAAAATAGAATCTTTTAGCTTTCATTTAAAACAAAAATCATTTCTTAATCTTCATAAATAAAGTCTGGGCGATTTTTTTTAAATCATGAAATTTTTTAAAAAGTTAGGTTAATTAACTGTCAAAAAATTTTACCATCTTTAAAATTTTTTTTTAATTTTTTGGTGATATTTGAAACAAATTTGTCTTTTTTAATCCAGAATAGAGAGTTTTAAGTTTCATTTAATATAAAAATCATTCCTTAATACTTATAAATAAAGCTGTAGGGATTTTTCAAAACTGGTCAACAATTTTTTAGGTTAAGTTTTGTTTAAGGGTTTTTTCTAAGCTTAAAAATCGTAATAAACCCATGTTTTCGGTTGTAAATTCTAAACCGTGTTGATAAATAATAATCATCGCGTAAGAAATCTTCTTACGCGTTCCGAAAATAACCCCATATTTAAATTTAGTCGGTCTATTTCGATCGGCCATCCCGAAAATCCTCAACACGCCCAGTTGCGCAGCATTTCGTCTAGACCTTAGTAATTAATTCTGGCGCGTTTCACTTGTGTTACTTTGTCTTTGGCACGGAATCTAAGCTCCTTGCTTAAAACCGCGTGCGTTTACGTTTTACCTGCGTTTCGATCGAACCACAACGTCTCGTCTCTTGGCTCGCAATCAGCTTGTAATCCCTTTACATCTCCCGATTTAATAGATTCCAAACTACACTGCAGAGCGACTCTCTTTACCGCAGTCTCATTATAATTTCTCGTTTTCCATTTATCATCCTTGCCAGATTTATTAAACGTTGTTTCTAATATATTTCGACGGATGACTACTAGGTATATAAACGACGTTTTCACTTAAACGTTTAAACATTTAAAGCTGTGTTTCGATTGAACTAACGTTTTTTGGCTCAGAATCCTATAATTCCTTTATATCTCTCGATTTAATACATTCTAAATATATTAAATATTATTTAAAATAAAATTTCGTTATTAAAATATTTAAAATTGGTCTATAGATACTAATCCCCATTCCAATATTAAAGAAAAAACATTGCCCTTGATCACAATAAAATTTTATAATACAATTACATTTTTTAACGGTTTCTAATGAAAATTTTTCGTCAAAATTCTTAAATATTCTTAAAATTTATTAAAAATCCTTTAATTTGAGTACAAACACGACCTATCTACGATTAAAAATAAAAAAGTTAGGTCAATTTTTTAATTTTCAAGACGGCGGTTTAAAAAAATTAAAATTTTTATTAAAAATTCTTAAAGTTTATTAAAAATCCTTTAATTTGATACCAAACACGACTATATTCGGATAAAAAACAAAAAAGTTAGGTTAGTTTAAAAAATTCCAAGATGGCCGACTTCCGGATTCCATTAAAATTAAAAATTTTTATAACTTTTGATCTATTAATGCTAGATAGATCGTGTTTGTACTCAAATTAAAGTAAATTTAATTCTCTAACGATTTTTAATAAAAATTTTATTCTAAAAGTATTTTTGAAAAATTATTTTTTTAAAAATTCGATGTTAAAACATAAAATTTTGTTAAAATTGTTAAAAATTATTTAAAATTATTAAAAATTTTATTCTATAAATTTGAAAAGTTTATTTACAAAAAAAATCAAAAGTTAAAACGTAAAAAATTGCAAAAAATACAAAAAATTGTTAAAAATTATGAAAAAATTAAAAATTCTTAAAGGACGTTAAAAATCCTTTAATTTGATACCAAACACGACTATATTCGGATAAAAAATAAAAAAGTTAGGTTAGTTTAAAAATTTTCAAGATGGCCGACTTCCGGTTTCCATTAAAATTAAAAATTTTGATAACTTTCCATCTATTAAAGTTAGATAGGTCGTGTTTGTACTCAAATTAAAGGAAATTTAATTTGCTATCGATTTTTAATAAAAATTTCGTTCTAAAATTATTTTTGACATTTATTTTTTGTTTTTTTTTTTTTGACATTATTTTGAAATTTATTAACATTTTTTTCATTTTTAGGAATTTTTTAAAGTTTTTGATTTTTATTTGAAAATTTTAACATTTTTTCTTAAAAAGTTTGAAATTATTTTGGAAAATTTGACATTATTTTGGAAAATTTGACATTTCTTTTTGAAAAATTTAAAATTTTTATTAAAAATTCTTAAAGTTTATTAAAAATCCTTTAATTTGGTACCAAATACGACTATATTCGGATAAAAAATAAAAGAGTTAGGTTAGTTTAAAAATTTTCAAAATGGCCGACTTCCGGTTTCCATTAAAATTAAAAATTTCGATAACTTTCCATCTATTAAAGTTAGATAGGTCGTGTTTGTATTCAAATTAAAGGAAATTTAATTTGCTATCGATTTTTAATAAAAATTTTGTTCTAAAATTATTTTTAACATTTCCTATTTTGAAATTTTTGAGATTTTTTTTGAAATGTTTAACATTTTTTTTGAATTTTTTAACGTATTGGTCTTTTTTATAAATTCTTTGATATCTTTGATACCTCTTTGAACATTTTGATATCTTTTCTTAAAGATTTTGACATTATTTTGGAAAATTTGACATTTCTTTTTGAAAAATTTTACATTTTTCTTAAAAATTCTTAAGGTTTATTGAAAATCATTTAATTTGATACCAAATACGACTATATTCTGATAAAAAATAAAAAAGTTTGGTTAGTTTAAAAAAATTCAAGATGGCCGACTTCCGGTTTTTATGAAAGTTGAAAAATTCGATAACTTCTAAACTATTGAAGTTAGATAGGTCATGTTTGTACTCAAATTAAAGGAAATTTAATTTCCTATCAATTTTTCATCAAAATTTCCTTCTAAAATTATTGTCGACATCCTTATTTTTGAAAATTTTTATTTTCTTTTGAAATTTGTAACATTTTTGTCTCCTTTTACAAATTTCACTAAGTTTTTGGTATTTCTTCAAAAATGTTGACATTATTTTGAAATTTTTGACATTGTTTTAAAAATTCTTAAACCATTTTTGAAAATTTTTACCTTTTTTTTTAATTTTTAACCTTTTTGTCATTTTTTTAGAAATTTCCTTAAGTTTTTGGTATTTCTTCAAAAATGTTGATATTATTTTGAAAATTTTGACATTGTTTTGAAAATTTTTAAACTATTTTTGAAAATTTTTAACTTTTCTTTAAAAATTTTTAACATATTTGTCTTTTTTTAGAAGTTTCGCTAAGTTTTTGGTATTTCTTTGACAATTTTGACATTATTATGAAATTTTTGACATTGTTTTAAAAATTTTGAAACTATATTTGAAAATTTTTACATTTTTTTAATAAAAATTTGAAATTTTTATTAAAAATTCTTAAAATTTATTAAAATTCCTTTCATTTGATACCAAACACGACTATATTCGGATAAAAAACAAGAAAGTTCCGTTGATTTAAAAAAATTTCAAGATGGCCGACTTCCGGTTTCTATTAAAATTAAAAATTTCGATAACTTTCGATCTATGCAAATTAAATAGGTCGTATTTATAGTCAAATTAAAGGAAATTTAATTTCCTGTCGATTTTTAACAAAAGTTTCGGTCTAAAGTTATTTCTAACATTTAATTTCTAGAAATTAAAATTTTTTTTTCCAAATTTTTTACATTTTTGTTCTTTTTAAGAAATGTTTTTAAGTTTTTGATATTTCTTCGACAATCTTGATATTACATTGGAAAATTTGATATTATTTTTTAAAACTATGATTCTTTTTTAAAAATCTTGACTTTTTTTTTGAAATTTTTAACATTTTTTTTTTAATTTTTAACGTTTTTGTCATTGTTATAAATTGTTTGAAATTTTTGATATTTCTTTAAAAATTTTAACATTTTTTCTTAAAAATGTTGACGTAATTTTGGAAAATTTGACATTTTTTTTGAAAATTTTGACATCTTTTTTTCAAATTCAAAATTTTTATTAAAAATTCTTAAAGTTGATCAAAAATCCTTTAATTTGATACCAAACACGACTATATTCGGATAAAAAATAAAAAAGTTATCTTAATTTTAAAAAATCCAAGATGGCCGACTTCCGGTTTCCATTAAAATCAAAAAATGTAATAACTTTTAACCTATTAACGCTAGATATGTCGTGTTTGTGCTCAAATTAAAGGAAATTTAATTTCCTGTCGATTTTTAATAAAAATTTCCTTCCAAAAATTTTTTTGACACTATTTCTTTTGAATTTTTTTACTTTTTTTTTGAAATTTTTAATATTTTTGTCCTTTTTAGAAATTTTTTGAAGCTTTTGATATTTCTTTAAAAGTTCTGACCTTTTATTTTAAAATTTTTAAATTATTTAGGAAAATTTTACATTTCTTTTGAAAATTTTGACATCTTTTTTTCATATTCAAAATTTTCTTTAAAAATTCTTAAAGTTTATAAAAAATCCTTTAATTTGATACCAAACACGACTATATTCGGATAAAAAACAAAAAAGTTATCTTCATTTAAAAAAATCCAAGATGGCCGACTTCCGGTTGTCATTAAAATTAAAAACTTCGATAACTTTTTTATTTTTAATCATAGATATATCGTGTTTGTACTCAAATTAAAGGAAATTTAATTACCCATCGATTTTTAATAAAAATTTCGTTCTAAAATTATTTTTGACATTTCATCTTTGGAAATTTTTTACTTCTTTTCATAATTTTTTAACATTTTTGCCTTTTTTAAGACATTTTTTTAAAGTTTTTGATACTAATTTGAAAATTTTGATATTTCTTTAGAAAATTTAACATTATTTTTAAAAATTTTAACTTTTTTTTTGAAAATTTTTATTTTCTTTTTATAAATTTTTATTTTCTTTTTATAAATTTTTAACATTTTTGTCTTTTTTAACAGATTTTTTAAAGTTTTTAAATTTCTTCGAAAATTTTGATATTATCTTTTAAAATTTTGATTTTTTTTGACATTTTGACTTTTTTTGAAAAAATTTTGACTTTTTTTGAAAAAATTTTGACTTTTTTTGAAAAAATTTTGACATTTTATTGAAAAAATTTTGACACATTATTAAAAAAATTTAAAAAATTATTAAAAATTTTTAAAGCTTATTAAAAATCCTTTAATTTGATACCAAACACGACTATATTCGGATAAAAAACAAAAAAGTTATCTTTGTTTTAAAAAAACCAAGATGGCCGACTTCCGGCTGTCATTAAAATCAAAAATTTCAATACCTTTTTTTATTTTTCATCGTAGATATATCGAGTTTGTACTCAAATTAAAGGAAATTTAATTTCCTATCGATTTTTAATAAAAATTTCGTTCTAAAATTATTTTTGACATTTCATCTTTGAAAATTTTTTACTTCTTTTCATAATTTTTTAACATTTTTGTTCTTTTTAAGACATTTTTTTTAAGTTTTTGATACTAGTACTGAAAATTTTGATATTACTTTGGAAAATTTAACATTATTTTTGAAAATTTTAACTTTTTTTTTTGAAAATTTTTATTTTCCTTTTATAAATTTTTATTTTCTTTTTATACATTTTTAACATTCTTGTCTCTTTTAACAATTTTTTTAAAGTTTTCGAAATTTCTTCGAAAATTTTGACATTATTTTTTAAAATTTTGATTCTTTTTGAAATTTTGACTTTTTTTGAACAAATTTTGACATTTTATTGAAAAAATTTTGACATTTTATTGAAAAAATTTTGACATTTTATTGAAAAAATTTAAAAAATTATTAAAAATTCTTAAAGCTTATTAAAAATCCTTTAATTTGATACCAAACACGACTATATTCGGATAAAAAACAAAAACGTTATCTTCATTTAAAAAAATCCAAGATGGCCGACTTCTGGTTGTCATTAAAATCAAAAATTTCGACAACTTTCTTATTTTTAATCGTAGATATAGCGTGTTTGTACTCAAATTAAAGGAAATTAAATTTCCTATCGATTTATAATAAAATTTTAAAGATGGCCGACTTCCGATTTTTTTAAAAATAAAAAATTTCGATAACTTTCGACTTATTAAAGTTAGATAGGTCGTGTTTGTACTCAAATTAAAGCAAATTTAATTTCCTATCGATTTAAAATAAAATTTTAAAGATGGCAAACTTCCGGTTTTTTTTAAATAAAAAAATTCAATAACTTTCGATCTATTAAAGTTAGGTATGTCGTGTTTGTACTCAAATTAAAGGAAATTAAATTTCCTATCGATTTATAATAAAATTTTAAAGATGACAAACTTCCGGTTTTTTTTTAAATAAAAAATTTCGATAACTTTCGACCTATTAAAGTTAGATATGTCATGTTTGTACTCAAATTAAAGGAAATTTAATTTCCCATCGATTTATAATAAAATTTTAAAGATGGCCGACCTCCGGTTTTGGAAAAAATAAAAATTTTTGATAACTTTCGATCTATTAAAGTTAGATAGGTCGTGTTTGTACTCAAATTAAAGGAAATTTAATTTCCTATCGAGTTTTAATCAAAATTTCATTATAAAATTATTTTTTTAATTTTTATTTTTGAAAAATTAACTTGGTTTTAGGTTCACCGGACAGAGAAAGATTATCAAACGACGTTTCTAATATATTTGGACGGATGACTCGGTATATAAACGACGTTTCCACTTAAAACGTTTAAACTTTGATAATACTCCAAAGGATCTTGAAGGATTATTCGAGGGACCAACGCGGTTTGACCGTGTATTTATCATTCTAAATACGACGGGATTTCTAAGATAAGGGTCACGGGTTTTGTCATTTTCAATTTTTCTTTTTCTTTCTTCTTAATTTTCCCCCTTTTTTCCTTGTTTTTTTTGTCTTTTTTCTAGTTAAAGTTTTAATTGGAAACTATTACGTTTTTAGAAACTCATTAATCACTCAACCGTTGGTAAACTTTCAATATACCTAAAATAGTTGTTCTCTAAACTAGACAATGAGTTACAACTCTCCCGTTCCTAAAATTGTTCCGCGTGTAAAAATTATCGCACGTAACTCATTTTTAATTACGGTCAAAGTGTCGGCTCGAAATTGGCAACGAGTTCCAACCGGTACAAATGTTCAGAACAGGTGCGTTTTCGTTTCGGGTCTATTACTAATTTCGAATCGTTTTACTCGAGGTGAGGTTCTCATTTCGCTTCCAGATAGTTTTGTTCGGTCTCGTTTTATCTCTAGTGTCGTTGTTGCGGGATCGCAAACGAGCTACAACGCCCGAAATTGAATTTTCATCAAGGACGACGACTTAAACGTTCCGAGGGAAATTTCCTTCCAAGTGTTTTTGTCGTTTCGTTGTCAAGCCATCTGCCGAGAGGAAGCGACCCTTCGGCGCCCTTCCTTCCTTCCGTTTGGGTCTTGTCTGAACCAAAAACATTAAAAAAAAATTGTAGTTAAGATGAAGCGAGACGTCGTTACCCTATTTTTTCCTTTTCGTTAGCTTTCTTGAATCTTAGTATCCCCTTTAAGTGAGGGGAAGAGAATTAATCCATTTTTTTAGCTGAATTGAGATGACTTGTAATGAAATTTATTTCAATTAAATCTTTAAAAATTCATTAAAAATTCATTTTTAACCATTTTGATTTGATTTTATTTCTAAATGAAACTTAAAACATTCTAGTTTTAATTAAAAAAGACCGTCTTATTCTAATTTTATCCAAAAAATTTAAAATAATTTTCAAAAACATTTATGTTTTTTAACCTAACTTAAATTGTGAACCAAGTTTAAAAAATCCCCTAAAATTTATTTATAAAAACTTTTAAAAATAATTTTGGGAGAATGTAAATTAAAATGTCTTGTTTCTATTTAACCAATCAAATTTTTCCTAATTTTTATTAAAAAATTTAAAAAAATTTTCAAAGACATTCATGTTTTCTAAATTAGCAAATTTTTAACCAAGTTTAAAAAATCCCCTAAAATTTATTTATGAAAATTTTTAAAAATAATTTTGGGAAAATGTAAATTAAAATGTCTAGTTTCTATTCAACTAATTAAATTTTTTCTAATTTTTATGAAAAAATTCAAAAAAATTTTCAAAGACATTCATGTTTTTTAACCTAACTTAAATTTTTAACCAAGTTTAAAAAATCCCCTAAAATTTATTTATGAAAATTTTTAAAAATAATTTTGGGAAAATGTAAATTAAAATGTCTAGTTTCTATTTAACTAATCAAATTTTTCCTAATTTTTATTAAAAAATTTAAAAAATTTTTCAAAGACATTCATGTTTTTAAAATTAGGAAATTTTTAACCAAGTTTAAAAAATCCCCTAAAATTTATTTATGAAAATTTTTAAAAATAATTTTGGGAAAATGTAAATTAAAATGTCTAGTTTCTATTTAACTAATCAAATTTTTCCTAATTTTTATTAAAAAATTTAAAAAAAATTTTCAAAGGCATTCATGTTTTTTAAATTAGCAAATTTTTAACCAAGTTTAAAAAATCCCCTAAAATTTATTTATGAAAATTTTTAAAAATAACTTTGCGAAAATGTAAATTAAAATGTCTAGTTTCTATTTAACTAATCAAATTTTTCCTAATTTTTATTAAAAAATTTAAAAAAAATTTTCAAAGACATTCATGTTCTTTAAATTAGCAAATTTTTAACCAAGTTTAAAAAATCCCCTAAAATTTATTTATGAAAATTTTTAAAAATAATTTTGGGAAAATGTAAATTAAAATGTCTAGTTTCTATTTAGCTAATCAAATTTTTCCTAATTTTTATAAAAAAATTTAAAAAAATTTTCAAAGGCATTCATGTTTTTAAAATTAGCAAATTTTTAACCAAGTTTAAAAAATCCCCTAAAATTTATTTATAAAAATTTTTTAAAATAATTTTGGGAAAATGTAAATTAAAATGTCTAGTTTCGATTTAATTAATCAAATTTTTCCTAATTTTTATTAAAAAATTTAAAAAAATTTTCAAAGACATTCATGTTTTTTAAATTAGCAAATTTTTAACCAAGTTTAAAAAATCCCCTAGAATTTATTTATGAAAATTTTTAAAAATAATTTTGGGAAAATGTAAATTAAAATGTCTAGTTTCTATTTAGCTAATCAAATTTTTCCTAATTTTTATAAAAAAATTTAAAAAAATTTTCAAAGGCATTCATGTTTTTAAAATTAGCAAATTTTTAACCAAGTTTAAAAAATCCCCTAAAATTTATTTATAAAAATTTTTTAAAATAATTTTGGGAAAATGTAAATTAAAATGTCTAGTTTCGATTTAATTAATCAAATTTTTCCTAATTTTTATTAAAAAATTTAAAAAAATTTTCAAAGACATTCATGTTTTTTAAATTAGCAAATTTTTAACCAAGTTTAAAAAATCCCCTAGAATTTATTTATGAAAATTTTTAAAAATAATTTTGGGAAAATGTAAATTAAAATGTCTAGTTTCTATTTAACTAATCAAATTTTTCCTAATTTTTATTAAAAAATTAAAAAAAATTTTTCAAAGACATTCATGTTTTTGAAATTAGCAAATTTTTAACCAAGTTTAAAAAAATCCCCTAAAATTTATTTATAGAAATTTTTTTAAATAATTTTGGGAAAATGTAAATTAAAATGTCTAGTTTCTATTTAACTAATTAAATTTTTCCTAATTTTTATTAAAAAATTTTAAAAAAGTTTCAAAGACATTCTCGATTAATTTGATTTTTATTGAAAAATCACTTGATTTTGAGTGATTATCTGATTTTCGTCGATTTTTTAAAGGTCTTGATTGATTTTTATACATTTTAATCGGTTTTAAATAATTAAAAGTTTTTTTTATAATAAATTTTCATAATTTTTACAAAATTTACGGAAATATTTGATCATTATCAAAGATTTATGATTTTCAAAGTAAAGTAACTGGATTTTTATTGAAAAATAAGTTGATTTTGATGGATATTTCTTGATTTTTACGAATTTCTGTCGATTTTTTTTAAGATTTTGATCGATTTTTAAAGGTTTTAATCAACTTTAAGTAATTTAAGAAGATTTCTTTACCAAATAAAAATTAACTTTTAAGTTTAAAAAGGTAAGTTTTTACCTTTAAGTTTTTTTAAGTTTTTTCTTTTTAAATTATTGAATTATGTTCGATTTATTAAAGTTTTTATCGATTGTTGAGGGTTTTAATCTTGATTTTTGTCGGATTTCGGTTGATTTTTGTCTGATTTTAAATGATTTTTGACTGATTTCGACTGATTTTTAAAGTTTTTAATCGATTTCAAAGGAATTTGAAAAATTTTTAAACTCTTTTTGGTGAATTTTAAAAAATATTTTACAATTTTTGGGTTTTATTCGGTTTTTTTTTTAAGTTTTATCAATTATTGAAGGTTCTAAATTTGATTTTTGGTGAAAAATCGCTTGATTTTCATTGATTTTGTTGATTTTTAATGATTTTTGGCGGATTTCGATTGATTTTCGTCAGAATTCGGATAATGTTTGTCTGATTTTAAACGTATTTTTACTGATTTCAAATGATTTTGAAACTTTTTTAATCTTTTTTTGGTGAATTTTAAAAAATATTTTACAATTTTCAGGTTTTAATCGGTTTTTTGAGTTTTGATCGATTGTTGAAGGTTTTAATCTTGATTTTTGTTAATAAATCACTTGATTTTCATTGATTTTTGTCCGAATTCCATTGATTTTCGTCGGATTTCGGATGATTTTTGTTTAATTTTGATTGATTTTTCGCTGATGTCGATTAATTAGTAAAGTTTTTAATCGATTTCAAACGATTTTGAAAAATTTTTAAACTTTTTTTGGAAATTTTAATAAATATTTTACAATGTTCAGGTTTTATTCGTTTTTTAACGTTTTGATCAATTGTTGAAGGTTTTAATTTTTTATAACTTAAAAAAAGATAAAAAAAAATGGAAAATTATTTAAGAATTAAAGTTAATTTAACTTCATTTATATTAAAATTGTTAAAAAATGACTTAATTTAGTCTAAAATTGTGATATTTCACTTAAAATTTTTTAAAATTATGGATTTTTTTTCCAAAATTTCATGAAATTTGGTACAAAATTGTGGAATTTCGTTTAATTTCAACAAAATTTTTTCGAATTTCATTAAAAAATAACTTAATTTTAGAAATTGTGAAATTTCGACCAACATTTTCAAAATTCGTCCAATTTCGTTTGAAATTTCACGAAATTCCGTCTAAAATTCTCGAATTTCATTGAAAAATAACTTTATTTATCTTAAAATTGGGAAATTTCATCCAAAATCGTTGAAGTTCTTTTGAAATTTTCTAAAGTTATCGAATTTTATTTAAAATTTTACGAAATTTCATCAAAATTCTTTCGAATTTCATTAAAATAAAACTTAATTTTAGAAATTGTGAAATCTAAACCAAAATTTTTTTAATTCGTCAAATTTTGTCAAAAATTTCAAGAAATTTCGCGTAAATTTGACGAGTTTCATTGAAAAATTACTTAATTCAGCTAAAAATTGTGAAATTTTATCTCAAATTTCTTAAAATTTTCGAATTTCGTTTGAAATTTCAGGAAATTTCATTTAAAATTGTCGAATTTCATTAAAAAAAACCTTTATTTATCTTAAAATTGTACAATTTCATCTAAAATTTTTTAAAATCATCGATTTTTTTCTAAAATTTTACGAAATTTGGGGTAAAATATCTAAAATTATTGAATTTCGTTTAATTTCATTTAAATTTTTTCGAATTTCATTTAAAGATAACTTAATTTAGCTTGAAATTGTAACATTTCGATCAAAATTTTCAAAACTCGTCCAATTTCGTTTAAAATTTCACTAAATTTCGTCCAAAATTATCGAATTTCATTGAAAAATAACTTCATTTAGATTAAAATTGTAAAATTTCATCTAAAATTTCTTAAAGTGGTCAAATTTCTTCTAAAATTTCGCCTAATTTTGTATGAAATTGCCTAAAATGATTGAATTTCGTCCAATATCATCTAAAATTTCTTTAATTTATCAAATCTCGTTTGAAATTTCAACAAATTTCGATAAAAGCACTCAAATTTCATTGAAATATAACTTTATTTAGATTAAAATTGTAAAATTTTATCTAAAATTTGCTAAAATCGTCAAATTTGGTGATGAAAATTTTGACCAACTTTGAAAAATCGTAGAGACTTTACTTTTTTTAATTTGGATTTGATTTTTTTTCTAAATTAAACTTAAATCATTCTAATTTTAATTAAAAAAGACCGTTTTCTTGTAATTTTTATTAAAAAATTTAAAAAAATTTTCAAAGACTGATGTTTTTTTAAAGCAGCAAATTTTTAACCAAGTTTAAAAAATCCCCTAAAACTTATTTATGAAAATTTTTAAAAATAATTTTGGGAAAATGTAAATTAAAATGTCTAGTTTCTATTTAACTAATCAATTTTTTCCTAATTTTTATTAAAAAATTTTAAAAAATTTTCAAAGACATTCATGTTTTATAACCTAACAAATTTTTAACCAAGTTTAAAAAATCCCCTAAAATTTATTTATGAAAATTTTTAAAAATAATTTTGGGAAAATGTAAATTAAAATGTCTAGTTTTTATTTAACTAATCAAATTTTTCCTAATTTTTATTAAAAAATTTAAAAAAATTTTCAAAGACATTCATGTTTTTAAAATTAGCAAATTTTTAACCAAGTTTAAAAAATCCCCTAAAATTTATTTATGAAAATTTTTAAAAATAATTTTGGGAAAACGTAAATTAAAATGTCTAGTTTCTATTTAACTAATCAAATTTTTCCTAATTTTTATTAAAAAATTTAAAAAAATTTTCAAAGACATTCATGTTTTTTAAATTAGTAAATTTTTAACCAAGTTTAAAAAATCCCCTAAAATTTATTTATGAAAATTTTTAAAAATAATTTTGGGAAAATGTAAATTAAAATGTCTAGTTTCTATTTAACTAATTAAATTTTTCCTAATTTTTATGAAAAAATTTAAAAAAATTTTCAAAGACATTTGTGTTTTTTAAATTAGTAAATTTTTAACCAAGTTTAAAAAATCCCCTAAAATTTATTTATGAAAATTTTTAAAAATAATTTTGGGAAAATGTAAATTAAAATGTCTAGTTTTTATTCAACTAATCAAATTTTTCCTAATTTTTATGAAAAAATTTAAAAAATTTTTCAAAGACATTTGTGTTTTTTAAATTAGTAAATTTTTAACCAAGTTTAAAAAATCCCCTAAAATTTATTTATGAAAATTTTGAAAAATAATTCTAGGAAAATGTAAATTAAAATGTCTAGTTTTTATTCAACTAATCAAATTTTTCCTAATTTTTATTAAAAAATTTAAAAAAAATTTCAAAGACATTCATGTTTTTTAACCTAACTTAAATCTTTAACAAAGTTTAAAAAATCCCCTAAAATTTATTTACGAAAATTTTTAAAAATAATTTTGGGAAAATGTAAATTAAAATGTCTAGTTTCTATTTAACTAATCAAATTTTTCCTAATTTTTATTAAAAAATTTAAAAAAATTTTCAAAGACATTCATGTTTTTTAAATTAGCAAATTTTTAACCAAGTTTAAAAAATCCCCTAAAATTTATTTATGAAAATTTTTTAAAATAATTTTGGGAAAATGTAAATTAAAATGTCTAGTTTTTATTTAATTAATCAAATTTTTCCTAATTTTTATCAAAAAATTTAAAAAAATTTTCAAAGACATTCATGTTTTTTAAAATTAGCAAATTTTTTACCAAGTTTAAAAAATCCCCTAAAATTTATTTATGAAAATTTTTAAAAATAATTTTGGGAAAATGTAAATTAAAATGTCTAGTTTCTATTTAACTAATCAAATTTTTCCTAACTTTTATTAAAAAATTTTAAAAAAATTTCAAAGACATTCACCTTTTTAAAATTAGCAAATTTTTAACCAAGTTTAAAAAATCCCATAAAATTTATTTATGAAAATTTTTAAAAATAATTTTGGGAAAATGTAAATTAAAATGTCTAGTTTCTATTTAACTAATCAAATTTTTCCTAATTTTTATTAAAAAATTTAAAAAAATTTTCAAAGACATTCATGTTTTTAAAATTAGCAAATTTTTTACCAAGTTTAAAAAATCCCCTAAAATTTATTTACGAAAATTTTTAAAAATAATTTTGGGAAAATGTAAATTAAAATGTCTAGTTTCTATTTAACTAATCAAATTTTTCCTAGTTTTTATTAAAAAATTTAAAAAAAATTTCAAAGACATTCATGTTTTCTCAATTAGCAAATTTTTAACCAAGTTTAAAAAATCCCCTAAAATTTATTTATGAAAATTTTTTTAAATAATTTTGGGAAAATGTAAATTAAAATGTCTAGTTTCTATTTAACTAATCAAATTTTTCCTAATTTTTATTAAAAAATTTAAAAAAATTTTCAAAGACATTCATGTTTTTTAAATTAGCAAATTTTTAACCAAGTTTAAAAAATCCCCTAAAATTTATTTATGAAAATTTTTAAAAATAATTTTGGAAAAATGTAAATTAAAATGTCTAGTTTCTATTTAACTAATCAAATTTTTCCTAATTTTTATCAAAAAATTTAAAAAAATTTTCAAAGTTGGTAAAAAAATTTTGACACTTCTAACCTAACTTTAAAAAAACGACCAACTTTAAAAATTCATCAAAAATTCATTTTTAAAGATTTTGATTTGATTTTTTTTCTAAATGAAACTTAAAACATTCTAGTTTCAATTAAAAAAGACCGTTTTATTCCAAGTGTTGTCAAAAAAATTAAAAAAAATTTCAAAGTTGGTAAACATTTTTGACACTTTTTAACCTACTTCATTTGGTGGATGCGCCGGTTTTAAAAAACTAATTCCTTTCCAACAACATCCTTTTTTTACCTTCTTAAAGATAAACTTTCCCCACAAAATAAACAAACGTGCTCATCTCGTTTTAAAAAGCAGCTTATCTACTTCTTTCGGTTAACGGAACCAGTAATAAGTCGTAGGTTTTCCCCATTTCCTTTCCTCGTTTTTTCTTCCATTTCAGCATCGATTCCATATAACTGAACGGGAGAATCGGTTCGGGGAAACGTGAGTGTGAGTCTATGTGAGTGTATGTGTGGGAGCTTCGGTTTTCCCTGGTTAAAGCTCACCTGTTCGCGCCGGATTCTTACAGCCGTGTCAACCCGAGCCGAGGGAAAATTACGAAGCCGTAAAATCCGCAGAGACGTGCGAGTTTCCTTATATAACACCCCTCCAGGCCGAGGCTCGAACTGCGCCGACTTTACGGCCGAATAAATTTCCAAAACGCCGACTTAAAGGCAAATCATTGGCTGACAAAATAAAAATAAGGTTTTAGTAAATATTTAAACAAGTTTTTAGAGGCTTTAAATGGTTATTTTAAGAAAAAAAAGGGAGATGTGGGTCAAACTATTAAGGTTATCCTTTCATAAAGCCTATGTAAACAGTTTTTTAATTGCGTGCTTTTAAAAAAAGCTTTTTTAGTCGTTTTTTTTTCACTAGTTTTTCTCAAATATTTTCTATTTTTTATGTTACTTTTAATTTTTTTCCATCTAGCTTGGTTTTTGAATCATTTAAAATTAAAGTTGAAAAATTGACATTTTGGGGTTATAACAAGTTTTTAGGTTATAACTCCTTTAATATCAAAAATTGAAAAAAATATTTAAAATAAAAAATGTTTATAATTAAAAATGAAACAAATTTTATTTAAAACATTTTTTTCTATTTCATTTAGTTTTTGAATTATTTGAAAATAAAGTTGAAAAATTGACATTTTGGGGTTACAACAAGTCTTTAGGTTATAACTCCTTTAATATCGAAAATTGAAAAAAATATTTAAAATAAAAAATGTTTATAATTAAAAATGGAAGAAATTTTATTTAAAACATTTTTTTCTGTTTTGTTTAGTTTTTGAATTATTTGAAAATAAAGTTGAAAAATTGACATTTTGGGGTTATAACTGATTTTTAGGTTATAACTTCTATAATATCGAAAATTGAAAAAAATATTTAGAATAAAAAATGTTTATAATTGAAAATCGAAGAAATTTTATTTAAAACATTTTTTTCTATTTTCTTCAGTTTTTGAATTATTTGAAAATAAAGTTGAAAAATTGACATTTTGGGGTTATAACCAGTTTTTAGGTTATAACTTCTTTAATATCAAAAATTGAAAAAAATATTTAGAATAAAAAATGTTTACAATTAAAAATGGAAGAAATTTTATTTAAAACATTTTTTTCTATTTTGTTTAGTTTTTGAATTATTTGAAAATAAAGTTGAAAAATTGACATTTTTGGGTTATAACTGATTTTTAAGTTATAACTTCTTTAATATTAAAAATTGAAAAAAATATTTAGAATAAAAAATGTTTATAATTAAAAATGGAAGAAATTTTATTTAAAACATTTTTTCCCATTTCGTTTAGTTTTTGAATTATTTGAAAATAAAGTTGAAAAATTGACATTTTGGGGTTATAACCAGTTTTTAGGTTATAACTTCTTTAATATCAAAAATTGAAAAAAATATTTAGAATAAAAAATGTTTATTATTAAAAAGGGAAGAAATTTTATTTAAAACATTTTTTTCTATTTCGTTTAGTTTTTGAATTATTTGAAAATAAAGTTGAAAAATTGACATTTTGGGGTTATAACTGATTTTTAGGTTATAACTTCTTTAATATCAAAAATTGAAAAAAATATTTAAAATAAAAAATGTTTATAATTAAAAATGGAAGAAATTTTATTTAAAACATTTTTTTCTATTTCGTTTAGCTTTTGAATTATTTGAAAATAAAGTTGAAAAATTGACATTTTTGGGTTATAACTGATTTTTAGGTTATAACTCCTTTAATATCGAAAATTGAAAAAAATATTTAGAATAAAAAATGTTTATAATTAAAAATGGAAGAAATTTTATTTAAAACATTTTTTTCTATTTTGTTTAGTTTTTGAATTATTTGAAAATAAAGTTGAAAAATTGACATTTTGGGGTTATAATCGGTTTTTAGGTTATAACTCCTTTAATATCGAAAATTGAAAAAAATATTTAGAATAAAAAATGTTTATAATTAAAAATGGAAGAAATTTTATTTAAAAGATTTTTTTCTATTTCGATTAGTTTTTGAATTATTTGAAAATAAAGTTGAAAAATTGACATTTTAGGGTTATAACAAGTTTTTAGGTTATAACTCCTTTAATATCGAAAATTGAAAAAAATATTTAAAATAAAAAATGTTTATAATTAAAAATCGAAGAAATTTTATTTAAAACATTTTTTTCTATTTCATTTAGTTTTTGAATTATTTGAAAATAAAGTTGAAAAATTGACATTTTTGGGTTATAACAAGTTTTTAGGTTATAACTCCTTTACTATCGAAAATTGAAAAAAAATATTTAGAATAAAAAATGTTTATAATTAAAAATGGAAGAAATTTTATTTAAAACATTTTTTTCTATTTCGTTTAGTTTTTGAATTATTTGAAAATAAAGTTGAAAAATTGACATTTTGGGGTTATAACTGATTTTTAGGTTATAACTTCTTTAATATCAAAGATTGAAAAAAATATTTAGAATAAAAAATGTTTATAATTAAAAATGGAAGAAATTTTATTTAAAACATTTTTTTCTATTTCGTTTAGTTTTTGAATTATTTGAAAATAAAGTTGAAAAATTGACATTTTGTGGTTATAACCAGTTTTTAGGTTATAACTTCTTTAATATCAAGAATTGAAAAAAATATTTAGAATAAAAAAATGTTTACAATTAAAAATGGAAGAAATTTTATTTAAAACATTTTTTTCTATTTTGTTTAGTTTTTGAATTGTTTGAAAATAAAGTTGAAAAATTGACATTTTGGGGTTATAACCAGTTTTTAGGTTATAACTTCTTTAATATCGAAAATTGAAAAAAATATTTAGAACAAAAAATGTTTATAATTAAAAATGGAAGAAATTTTATTTAAAACATTTTCTTCTATTTTCTTTAGTTTTTGAATTATTTGAAAATAAAGTTGAAAAATTGACATTTTGGGATTATAACTGATTTTTAGGTTATAACTTCTTTAATATCGAAAATTGAAAAAAATATTTAGAATAAAAAATGTTTATAATTAAAAATCGAAGAAATTTTATTTAAAACATTTTTTTCTATTTTGTTTAATTTTTGAATTATTTGAAAATAAAATTGAAAAATTGACATTTTGGGGTTATAACTGATTTTTAGGTTATAACTCCTTTAATATCAAAAATTGAAAAAAATATTTAGAATAAAAAATGTTTATAATTAAAAATGGAACAAATTTTATTTAAAACATTTTCTTCTATTTCGTTTAGTTTTTGAATTATTTGAAAATAAAGTTGAAAAATTGACATTTTGGGGTTATAACCAGTCTTTAGGTTATAACTCCCTTAATACCAAAAATTGAAAAAAATATTTAAAATAAAAAATGTTTATAATTAAAAATGGAAGAAATTTTATTTAAAACATTTTTTTCTATTTTGTTTAGTTTTTGAATTATTTGAAAATAAAGTTGAAAAATTGACATTTTGGGGTTATAACTGATTTTTAGGTTATAACTTCTTTAATATCGAAAATTGAAAAAAATATTTAGAATAAAAAAATGTTTATAATTAAAAATGGAAGAAATTTTATTTAAAACATTTTTTTCTATTTTGTTTAGTTTTTGAATTATTTGAAAATAAAGTTGAAAAATTGACATTTTGGTGTTACAACAAGTTTTTAGGTTATAACTCCTTTAATATCAAAAATTGAAAAAAATATTTAGAATAAAAAATGTTTATAATTAAAAATGAAAGAAATTTTATTTAAAACATTTTTTTCTATTTTGTTTAGTTTTTGAATAATTTGAAAATAAAGTTGAAAAATTGATATTTTGGGGTTATAACAAGTTTTTAGGTTATAACTCCTTTAATATCAAAAATTGAAAAAGATATTTAGAATAAAAAATGTTTATCATTAAAAATCGAAGAAATTTTATTTAAAACATTTTTTTCTATTTTGTTTAGTTTTTGAATTATTTGAAAATAATGTTGAAAAATTGACATTTTGGGGTTATAACCAATTTTTAGGTTATAACTTCTTTAACATCGAAAATTGAAAAAAATATTTAGAATAGAAAATGTTTATAATTAAAAATGGAAGAAATTTTATTTAAAACATTTTTTTCTATTTTCTTCGGTTTTTGAATTATTTGAAAATAAAGTTGAAAAATTGACATTTTAGGGTTATAACTGATTTTTAGGTTATAACTTCTTTAAAATCGAAAATTGAAAAAAATATTTAGAATAAAAAATGTTTATAATTAAAAATGGAAAAAATTTTATTTAAAACATTTTTTTCTATTTCGTTTAGTTTTTGAATTATTTGAAAATAAAGTTGAAAAATTGAAATTTTTGGGTTATAACCAGTTTTTAGGTTATAACTTCTTTATAATCGAAAATTGAAAAAAATATTTAGAATAAAAAATGTTTATAATTAAAAATGAAAGAAATTTTATTTAAAACATTTTTTTCTATTTTGTTTAGTTTTTGAATTATTTGAAAATAAAGTTGAAAAATTGACATTTTGAGGTTATAACAAGTTTTTAGGTTATAACTCCTTTAATATCGAAAATTGAAAAAAATATTTAGAATAAAAAATGTTTATAATTAAAAATGGAAGAAATTTTATTTAAAACATTTTTTTCTATTTTGTTTAGTTTTTGAATTATTTGAAGTTAAAGTTGAAAAATTGATTTTTGAGGTTATAACCAAATTTTAATCTATAATTCGATAAATATTAAGAATTCAAAAAAATGTTTTTAATAAATAATATTTAGAATAAAATCATTTATAAGTTTTGTCTAAAAAATTTTTTTCTATCTAACTTGGTTTTTAATATATTTGAGGTTAAAGTTGAAAATTGATGTTTTAAATTTGACATTAGTCTCAAACTTACAAAAAAAAAGAATTTTTTCAAGCAACAAATACTCCTCTTTTTTAAAAAACCTCTTTTATAGGCACATACACTAATAAAACATTCTTCGAGGAGAAAAACGAAACCCCGAAGGTGGGATTAGAGCTACTTTAGAAGTTTTCTTGAAGGAAAAACTTGCCAACACCTGAGCCCCAAGTTTTACCCGTCTGCCGGGATTAAAACCTTCACATTTATAAATAAATTAAATTAAATTCCTCCAAAGGTTTATAATCATCGTAAAACCCGATAAAATAAATTCCAACTTTGATACTCAAATACTCGAATACTTGAATAAATTCTCCCAAAAGTTAAAATTTCACCCCGATAAATTCCCAGTTTAGATAAACGGTTCATTAGAACGTTTGTAAATTAGACGTTTCGACTTTACGACTTCAATGACTTTAACGACATCTTACATCTCTTCTTGTAACTGATCGTCGTCTCTTTATTAAATTCCTAAAACTTAGGTTAAACGTATTTTAAATTCTCAATGTATTAATAAATTTTAAATATTAGAAACTAAAAGATTGGTTCAAACGTCAATTAGATATTTTAAAACGTCATTTTGATTCAAACGTCAAGTTGATATCTTAAAACGTCAAAATGACATTTCGACCGTCAGATTGATTGAAACTTCAAGTTGACGTTTTAAACGTCATTAACTTAAAAGTAAGTAATATTTCTTTGATTATAGCTTAAATAATAAGATCTAAAATTGTAATTATTTAAAGAAATTAAATCGATACAAATTTTGGTTAGAATACCAGCGATAAATTACCGAAATTACCTTCACAAACCGAGTATCAATTAATTACGACCGCGTTTCTCTCAAACACGCCGCTTTATTGTCTTCCCGGTGCGATCGAGCTCGTAACAGAATACTTCGGTGACGTCTCAATGGTGAAATTAATTTACTAACGGCCGAATATTCGATTCTAAGTGGGTATACATTTGAGGTATGCGAACCAAAGCGAACGAACATCCATTTTGGCCACTTATCATTACCCTAAATCACCCTAAACCACCCTAAATTCCTACCTGGGGAATAAATCTAGGTTTAAATAAACTTAAAAGAGTGAGTTTCATTTATAAAAACGTTTACTTTGAGATGTTACGCTTGGGAAAGGTGAAAAAAACGCTTCGTACTTACCTGAAGACTTGTTGGTTACCTGAAGCCATCCATGGAAGATTTTCGATGGGAATAATTACGGTTAGGAAACGTACACCGGTTAATTAAAAGTTAAAACGCGGTTAATTACGATTAAGTGGTTCACTTTCGGAGCACTTTTAGACCCGGGTCCCCACGAACGGTTTATTATTTTTCTTGTTTTCTCGTCTCGAACGGATTTGTAACGATTTATTTCAAGACATCTATCGGGGAATTGCCCAAAGTTCAACTTACAGTTATATATAATAGATGGCGAATCGCCAACAAATCAACTTATATTAAAAAATATCAAAAATTTTTACCAACTTTGAAAATTTTTTTAAATTTTTTAATAAAAATTAGAAAAAATTTAACTAGTTAAATAGAAACTAGACATTTTAATTCACATTTTCCCAAAATTATTTTTAAAAATTTTCATAAATAAATTTTAGGGGATTTTTTAAACTTGGTTAAAAATTTGCTGCTTTAAAAAAACATCAGTCTTTGAAAATTTTTTTAAATTTTTTAATAAAAACCAGGAAAAATTTAACTAGTTAAATAGAAACTAGACATTTTAATTTACATTTTCCCAAAATTATTTTTAAAAATTTTCATAAATAAATTTTAGGGGATTTTTTAAACTTGGTTAAAAATTTGCTGCTTTAAAAAAACATCAGTCTTTGAAAATTTTTTTAAATTTTTTAATAAAAACCAGGAAAAATTTAACTAGTTAAATAGAAACTAGACATTTTAATTTACATTTTCCCAAAATTATTTTTAAAAATTTTCGTAAATAAATTTTAGGGGATTTTTTAAACTTGGTTAAAAATTTACTAATTTAAAAAACATGAATGTCTTTGAAAATTTTTTTAAATTTTTTAATAAAAATTACGAAAAATTCGATTAGTTAAATAGAAACTAGACATTTAAATTTACATTCTCCCAAAATTATTTTTAAACATTTTCATAAATAAATTTTAGGGGATTTTTTAAACTTGGTGAAAAATTTACTAATTTAAAAAACATGAATGTCTTTGAAATTTTTTTAAATTTTTTAATAAAAATTAGGAAAAATTTGATTAATTAAATAAAAACTAGACATTTTAATTTACATTTTCCCAAAATTATTTTTAAAAATTTTCATAAATAAATTTTAGGGGATTTTTTAAACTAGGTGAAAAATTTACTAATTTAAAAAACATGAATGTCTTTGAAAATTTTTTTAAATTTTTTAATAAAAACCAGGAAAAATTTGATCAATTAAATAGAAACTAGACATTTTAATTTACATTTTCCCAAAATTATTTTTAAAAATTTTCATAAATAAATTTTAGGGGATTTTTTAAACTTGGTTAAAAATTTGCTAATTTAAAAAACATCAGTCTTTGAAAATTTTTTTAAATTTTTTAATAAAAACCAGGAAAAATTTAACTAGTTAAATAGAAACTAGACATTTTGATTTACATTTTCCCAAAATTATTTTTAAAAATTTTCATAAATAAATTTTAGGGGATTTTTTAAACTTGGTTAAAAATTTGTTATTTAAAAAAACACAAATGTCTTTGAAATTTTTTTAAAATTTTTTAATAAAAATTAGGAAAAATTCAATTAGTTAAATAGAAACTAGACATTTTAATTTACGTTTTCCCAAAAATTATTTTTAAAAATTTTCATAAATAAATTTTAGGGGATTTTTTAAACTTGGTTAAAAATTTGCTGCTTTAAAAAAAACATCAGTCTTTGAAAATTTTTTTAAATTTTTTAATAAAAACCAGGAAAAATTTAACTAGTTAAATAGAAACTAGACATTTTAATTTACATTTTCCCAAAATTATTTTTAAAAATTTTCATAAATAAATTTTAGCGGATTTTTTAAACTTTCTTAAAAATTTACTAATTTAAAAAACATGAATGTCTTTGAAATTTTTTTAAAATTTTTTAATAAAAATTAGGAAAAATTCAATTAGATAAATAGAATCTAGACATTTTAATTTACATTTTCCCAAAATTATTTTTAAAAATTTTCATAAATAAATTTTAGGGGATTTTTTAAACTTGCTCAAAAATTTGCTAATTTTAAAACATGAATGTCTTTGAAAATCTTTTTAATTTTTCTAATAAAAATTAGGAAAAATTTAACTAGTTAAATGGAAACTAGACATTTTAATTTACATTTTCCCAAAATTATTTTTAAAAATTTTCATAAATAAATTTTAGGAGATTTTTTAAACTTTCTTAAAAATTTACTAATTTAAAAAACATCAGTCTTTGAAAATTTTTTTAAATTTTTTAATAAAAATTAGGAAAAATTTAACTAGTTAAATAGAAACTAGACATTTTAATTTACATTTTCCCGAAATTATTCTTAAAAATTTTCATAAATAAATTTTAGGGGATTTTTTAAACTTGGTTAAAAATTTGCTAATTTAAAAAACATGAATGTCTTTGAAAATTTTTTTAAATTTTTTAATAAAAATTAGAAAAAATTTGATGAGTTAAATAGAAACTAGACACTTTAATTTACATTTTCCCAAAATTATTTTTAAAAATTTTTATAAATAGATTTTAGACGACTTTTTAAACTTGGTTAAAAATTTGCTAATTTAGGTTAAAAAAAACATGAATGTTTTGAATTTTATTTTTAATTTTTTGGTAAAAATTAGAAGAAAGCGGTCTTTTTTAATTAAAACTAGAATAATTTATGTTTCATTTAGAAAAAAAATCAAATCAAAATCTTTAAAAATGAATTTCTTGTGAATTTTTAAAGTTTTCTCTTAAATTAAAAAGTGTCAAACATTTTCACCAACTTTGAAAATTTTTTTAATCTTTTTGACAACATTAAGAACAAGGCGGTCTTTTTTAATTAAAATTAGAATGATTTAAGTTTCATTTAGAAAAAAAATCAGATTAAACTCTTTAAAAATAAATTTTTCATGAATTTTTTAAGAAATTATCAATTTTTTAACCTAAAAAATTTTTCACCAACTTTGAAATTTTTTTTAATTTTTTTGACAACATTTAGAATAAAACAGTTTTTTTTAATTAAAATTAGAAAGATTTAGATTTTACTTAGAAAAAAAATCAAATCAAAATCTTTAAAAATGAATTTTTGATGAATTTTTTAAAAAATCGTTAATTTTCTAACCCATTAATATTTTTACCAACTTTGAAAATTTTTTTAATTTTTTTGGCAACATTTAGAATAAAACAGTTTTTTTTAATTAAAATTAGAAAGATTTAGATTTTACTTAGAAAAAAAATCAAATCAAAATCTTTAAAAATGAATTTTTGATGAATTTTTTAAAAAATCGTTAATTTTCTAACCCATTAATATTTTTACCAACTTTGAAAATTTTTTTATTTTTTTTGACAACACTTGGAATAAAACGGCGTTTTTAAATCAAAACTAGAATATTTAAAGTTTTATTTAGTAAAAGAATCAAATCAAAAATGTTAAGATTGAATTTTTTATGCATTTTTAAAAAAATTATTAATTTTCTAACCTAAAAAAATTTTTACCAACTTTGAAAATTTTTTTAATTTTTTTGACAACATTTAGAATAAAGCAATCTTTTTTATATAAAATTAGAATGTTTTAAGTTTCATTTGGAAAAAAAATCAAATCAAAATCTTTAAAAATGAATTTTTGATGAATTTTTAAAGTTTTCTCTTAAATTAAAAAGTGTCAAAAATTTTTACCAACTTTGAAAATTTTTTTAATTTTTTTGACAACACTTGGAATAAAACATCCTTTTTATATAAATCTAGAATATTTTAAGTTTCACTTACAAAGAGAATCAAATCAAAAACTTAAAAAATGAATTTTTGATGAATTTTTAAAGAAATGGTTAATTTTCTAACCTAAAAAAATTTTTACCAACTTTGAAAATTTTTTTAATTTTTTTGACAACATTTAGAATAAAACAATCTTTTTTATATAAAACTAAAATGTTTTAAGTTTCATTTAGAAAAAAAAATCAAATCAAAATCTTTAAAAATGAATTTTTCATGAATTTTTAAAGAAATTATTAATTTTTTAACCTAAAAAAATTTTTTCCAACTTTGAACATTTTTTTAATTTTTTTGACAAGACTTGGAATAAAGCGGTCTTTTTTAATTAAAATTAGAATGATTTAAGTTTCATTTAGAAAAAAAATCAAATCAAAATCTTTAAAAATCAATTTTTGGTGAATTTTTAAAGTTGATCAATTTTTTAAATTAGGTTAAAAAATGTCAAAAAATTTTTCCAACTTTGAAAATTTTTTTAATTTTTTTGACAACATTTAGAATAAAACGATCTTTTTTAATTAAAACTAAAATGATTTAAGTTTCATTTAGAAAAAAATCAAATCAAAATCTTTAAAAATGAATTTTTAATGAATTTTTTAAAATTGGGTTTTCTTAAGATAGGTTAGAAGTATCAAAAAGATTTTGACACTTTTTTGAAAATCCCCAAACTTTATTTATAGGAATTAAGAAGTGAGTAATACATAAAAACAAAGATAAATTATTCTATTTTGTGATTATTTAATATAATTAATGATATCTTAAAGAAATTTTGAGAAATCCAAAAAAATCGAAGACTAATTTTTGTCTTACAAATTTACCACAAAAATTAATCGACTTTAAAAATCCCCAAACTTTATTTATACGAATTGAGAAACTATTTATACATAAAAATAAACATAAAAAATTTAATATTCTTCATAATTTATGGAAGATTATCGATAGTTTTAGAAAGATTTTTGATTTGATTGATGATTTTAGTTAGATTTTTGATTTGATTGATGATTTTAGTTAGATTTTAGATTTGATCGATGATTTTAGCCAGATTTCAGGTTTGATTGATGATTTTTAGAAAATTCATAATGAATTATAAGAAATCTTTGATGATTTATGAAATATTATCGATAGTTTTAGAAAAATTCTTGATTTAATTGATGATTTTAGTCAGATTTTAGGTTTGATCGAAGATTTTAATCCAATTTCAGGTTTGATTGATGATTTATAAAACATTGTCGATGAATTATGAGAGATTCTTGATGATTCATGAAAGATTATTGATAGTTTTAGAAAGATTTTTGATTTGATTGATGATTTTAGTTAGATTTTTGATTTGATTGATGATTTTAGTTAGATTTTTCGTTTGATCGATGATTTTAGCCAGATTTCAGGTTTGATTGATAATTTTTAGAAAATTCATAATAAATTATAAGAAATCTTTGATGATTTATGAAATATTATCGATAATTTTAGAAAAATTCCTGATTTGATTAATGATTTTAGTCAGATTTTAGGTTTGATAGAAGATTTTAATCCAATTTCAGGTTTGATAGATGATTTATAAAACATTGTCGATGAATTATGAGAGATTCTTGATGATTCATGAAAGATTGTTAATAATTTTAATAAGATTCTTGGTTTGATTGATGATTCTAGTCTGAACTTTGATTTGAACGATGATTTTCGTCAGATTCCAGGTTTGATTGATGATTTATAGAATATTCTTAATGAATTATGAGAAATTTTTGATGATTTATGAAAGATTATCGATAGGTTTAGACAGATTTTTCATTTGATTGATGATTTTAGTTAGATTTTAGATTTGATTGATAATTTATAGCTAGTTTTTTACGCATTCTTGATGATTTATGAAAGGTTATCGATACATAATAATTTTGTGATTATAAAATAACTATCTCTTTTAATTAAAATTAGAATGTTTTAAGTTTCATTTAGAAAAAAAATCAAATCAAAATCTTTAAAAATGAATTTCTTGTGAATTTTTAAAGTTTTCTCTTAAATTAAAAAGTGTCAAAAATTTTCACCAACTTTGAAAATTTTTTTAATTTTTTTGACAACATTAAGAATAAAACGGTCTTCTTTAATTAAAACTAGAATGATTTAGGTTTTACCTACAAAAAAAATCAAATCAAAATCTTTAAAAATGAATTTTTGATGAATTTTTTAAAAAATCGTTAATTTTCTAACCCATTAATATTTTTATCAACTTTGAAAATTTTTTTATTTTTTTTGACAACACTTGGAATAAAACGGCGTTTTTAAATCAAAACTAGAATATTTAAAGTTTTATTTAGTAAAAGAATCAAATCAAAAATGTTAAGATTGAATTTTTTATGAATTTTTAAAAAAATTATTAATTTTCTAACCTAAAAAAATTTTTACCAACTTTGAAAATTTTTTGAATTTTTTTGACAACATTTAGAATAAAACAATCTGTTTTATATAAAACTAGAATGTTTTAAGTTTCATTTAGAAAAAAAATCAAATCAAAATCCTAAAAAATGAGTTTTTGATGAATTCTTTAAAAAATTATTAATTTTTTAACCTAAAAAAATTTGTTCCAACTTTGGAAATTTTTTGAATTTTTTTGACAACACTTGGAATAAAACGGTCTTTTTTAATTAAAATTAGAATGATTTAAGTTTCATTTAGAAAAAAAATCAGATTAAACTCTTTAAAAATGAATTTTTGACGAATTTTTTAAAAAATTATTAATTTTTTAACCTAAAAAATTTTTCACAAACTTTGAAATTTTTTTAAATTTTTTTGACAACATTAAGAATAAATCGGTCTTTTTTAATTAAAATTAGAATGATTTAAGTTTCATTTAGAAAAAGAATCAAATCAAAATCTTTAAAAATGAATTTTTGATGAATTTTTAAAGTTTTTTATTAAATTAAAAAGTGTCAAAAATTTTCACCAACTTTGAAAATTTTTTTAATTTTTTTCACAACATTAAAAATAAAACGGTCTTTTTTAATTAAAATTAGAATAATTTAAGTTTCATTTAGAAAAAAAATTAAATCAAAATCTTTAAAAATGAATTATTGATGAACTTTTAAAGTTTTTTCCTTAATTTAAAAGTGTCAAAATTTTTTTTTAACTTTGAAAATTTTTTTAAATTTTTTGACAGCACTTCGAATAAAACCGTCTTTTTTAATTAAAATTAGAATGTTTTAAGTTTCATTTAGAAAAAAGTCAAATCAAAATCTATAAAAATTAATTTTTCATGAATTTTTTAAGAAATTATTAATTTTTTAACCTAAAAAAATTTTTTCCAACTTTGAAATTTTTTTTAATTTTTTTGACAACACTTGGAATAAAACGGTCTGTTTTAATTAAAATCACAATTATTTAAGTTTCATTTAGAAAAAAAATCAAATCAAAATCTTTAAAAATGAATTTTTGATGAATTTTTAAAGTTTTCTCTTAAGCTAAAAAGTGTCTAAAATTTTTATCAACTTTGAAATTTTTTTTAATTTTTTTGACAACATTAAGAATAAATCGGTCTTTTTTAATTAAAATTAGAATAATTTAAGTTTCATTTAGAAAAAGAATCAAATCAAAATCTTTAAAAATGAATTTTTCATGATTTTTTAAAGAAATTATTAATTTTTTAACCTAAAAAAATTTTTTCCAACTTTGAAATTTTTTTTATTTTTATTGAAAACATTTGAAATAAAACAGTCTTTTTTGATTAAAACTAGAATGATTTAGGTTTTACCTAGAGAAAAAATCGGATCAAAATCTTAAAAAATGAATTTTTGATGAATTTTTTAAAAAATTGTTAATCTTTTAACCTAAAAAATTTTTCACCAACTTTGAAATTTTTTTTAATTTTTTTGACAAGACTTGGAATAAAACGGTCTTTTTTAATTAAAACTAGAATGATTTAAGTTTCATTTAGAAAAAAAATCAGATTAAAATCTTTAAAAATGAATTTTTGAAGAATTTTTAAAGTTTCCTCAAATTAAAAAGTGTCAAAAATTTTCACCAACTTTGGAAATTTTTTGAATTTTTTTGAGAACACTTGGAATAAAACGGTCTTTTTTAATTAAAATTAGAATGTTTTAACTTTCATTTAGAAGAAAAATCAAATCAAAATAAAAAAAAATAAAGTCTCTACGATTTTTTAAAATTGGTCAAAATTTTCATCACCAAATTTGACGATTTTAGCAAATTTTAGATAAAATTTTACAATTTTAATCTAAATAAAGTTATTTTTCAGTGAAATTTGAGTATTTTTATCGAAATTTGGTGAAATTTCAGACGAAATTCGATAACTTAAGGAAATTTTAAATGAAATTAGACGAAATTCAATCATTTTAGGCAATTTCATACAAAATTAGGCGAAATTTTAGAAGAAATTTGACAATTTTAAGAAATTTTAGATTAAATTTCACAATTTTAATCTAAATAAAGTTATTTTTCCATGAAATTCGACAATTTTAGATGAGATTTCGTGAAATTTTAAACGAAATTGGACAAATTTTAAAAATTTTGGTCGAAATTATACAATTTCAAGCTAAATTAAGTTATCTTTCAATGAAATTCGAAAAAGTTTAAATGAAATTAAACGAAATTCAACAATTTTGGATAATTTTACACCAAATTTCATGAAATTTTCGAAAAAAACGAAGATTTTAAAAAATTTTAAACAAAATTTTACAATTTTAAGATAAATAAAGGTTTTTTCTAATGAAATTCGACAATTTTAAACGAAATTTCATAAAATTTCAAACGAAATTCGAAAATTTTAAGAAATTTGAGATAAAATTTCACAATTTTTAGCTAAATTAAGTTATTTTTCAATGAAATTCGACAATTTTAGACGAAATTTCGTGAAATTTTAAACGAAATTAGACGAATTTTCAATATTTTGCTCGAAATGTTACAATTTCAAGCTAAATCAAGTTATCTTTCAATGAAATTCGAAAAAGTTTAAATGAAATTAAACGAAATTCAATAATTTTAGATAATTTTACACCAAATTTCGTGAAATTTTGGAAAAGACGATGATTTTAAAAAATTTTAGATAAAATTGTACAATTTTCAGATAAATAATTGAATTAAATAATGAAATTTTGTGAAATTTCAAACGAAATTCGAAAATTTTAAAAAATTTAAGATAAATTTCACAATTTTTAGCTAAATTAAGTTATTTTTCAATGAAATTCGACAAATTTAAGCGAAATTTCGTGAAATTTTAGACAAAATTTGACGAATTTTAAAAACTTTGGTTTAGATTTCACAATTTCTAAAATTAAGTTTTATTTTAATGAAATTCGAAAAAAAATGATGAAATTTCGTAAAATTTGAAATAAAATTCGATAACTTTAGAAAATTTCAAAAGAAATTCAACGATTTTAGATGAAATTTCCCAATTTTAAGACAAATAAAGTTATTTTTCAATGAAATTCGAGAATTTTAGACGGAATTTCGTAAAATGTCAAACGAAATAGGACGAATTTTGAAAATATTGGTCGAAATTTCACAATTTCATGCTAAATTAAGTTATTTTTTAATAAAATTCGAAAAAATTTTGTTGAAATTAAACGAAATTCCACAATTTTGTACCAAATTTCATGAAATTTTGGAGAAAAATCCATAATTTTAAAAAAATTTAAGTGAAATATCACAATTTTAGACTAAATTAAGTCATTTTTTAACAATTTTAATATAAATTAAGTTATATTAACTTTAATTCTTAAATAATTTTCCATTCTTTTCATCTATTTTTAGGTTATAAAAAATTTTAGTTAAGTTTGTGAATTTTTTTAATTTTTTTGACAACACTTGGAATAAAACGGTCTTCTTTAATTAAAACTAGAATGATTTAAGCTTCATTTAGAAAAAAAATCAGATTAAAATCTTTAAAAATGAATTTTTGAAGAATTTTTAAAGTTTTCTTTTAATTTAAAAAGTGTTCAAATGTCCACCAACTTTGAAAATTTTTTTAATTTTTTTAACAACACTTGGAATAAAACGGTTTTTTTAATTAAAACTAGAATGTTTTAAGTTTCATTTAGAGAAAAAATCAAATCAAAAACTTTAAAAATGATTTTTTGATGAATTTTTTAAAAATTGTTAATTTTTTAACCTAAAAAATTTTTCACCAACTTTGAAAATTTTTTTAAATTTTTTTGACAACATTTAGAATAAAACAGTCTTTTTTAATTAAAATTAGAAAGATTTAGATTTTACCTAGAAAAAAAATCAAGTCAAAATCTTTAAAAATGAATTTTTGATGAATTTTTTAAAAAATTGTTAATTTTCTAATCTAAAAAATTTTTCACCAACTTTGAAAATTTTTTTAATTTTTTTGGCACCACTTGGAATAAAACGGTCTTTTTTAATTAAAACTAAAATGATTAAAGTTTCATTTAGAAGAAAAATCAAATCAAAATCTTTAAAAATGAATTTTTGAAGAATTTTTAAAGTTTCCTCACATTAAAAAGTGTCCAAAATTTTCACCAACTTTGAAAATTTTTTGAATTTTTTTGACAACACTTGGAATAAAACGCTCTTTTTTAATTAAAATTAGAATAATTTAAGTTTCATTTAGAAAAAAAAATAAATCAAAATCTTTAAAAATGAATTTTTGATGAATTTTTAAAGTTTTTTCTTAACTTAAAAAGCGTCAAAAATTTTCACCAACTTTGAAAATTTTTTTAATTTTTTTGACAACATTTAGAATAAAATGGCCTTTTTTAATTAAAATTAGAATGATTTAAGTTTCATTTAGAAAAAAAATCAGATTAAACTCTTTAAAAATGAATTTTTGATGAATTTTTTAAAAAATTGTTAATTTTTAACCTAAAAAATCTTTCACCAACTTTGAAAATTTTTTTAATTTTTTTGACAACATTTAGAATAAAACAGTCTTTTTTAATTAAAATTAGAAAGATTTAGATTTCACCTAGAAAAAGAATCAAATCGAAATCTTTAAAACTGAATTTTTGATGAATTTTTTTAGAAATGGTTAATTTTCTAACCTAAAAAAATTTTTACCAACATTGAAAATTTTTTTAATTTTTTTCACAACATTTAGAATAAAACGGTCTTTTTTAATTAAAATTAGAATGACTTAAATTTCATTTAGAAAAAAAATCAAATCAAAATCTTTAAAATTCAATTTTTGATGAATTTTTAAAATTTTTTCTTAAGTTAAAAAATGTCAAAAATTTTCACCAACTTTGACAATTTTTTTAATTTTTTTGACAACACTTGGAATAAAACCATCTTTTTTATATAAAACTAGAATGATTTATGTTTCATCTAGAAAAAAATCAAATCAAAACCTTTAAAAATGAATTTTTGACGAATTTTTTAAAAAATTGTTAATTTTTTAACCTAAAAAATTTTTCACCAACTTTGAAATTTTTTTAATTTTTTTGACAACATTTGGAATAAAACGGTCTTTTTTAATTAAAACTAGAATAATTGAAGTTTCATTTACAAAAAAAAATCAAATGAAAATCTTCAAAAATGAATTTTTGATGAATTTTTAAAGGAATTGTTAATTTTTTAACCTAAAAAATTTTTCACAAACTTTGAAATTTTTTTAACAACATTTGGAATAAAACGGTCTTTTTAATTAAAATTGGAATGTTTTAAGTTTCATTTCGAAAAAAAATCAAATCAAAATCTTAAAAAATAAATTTTTCATGAATTTTTAAAATTTTAAAGTTCTTAAGAAGTGTCAAAATTTTTTTCCAACTTTGAAAATGTTTTTAAATTTTTTGACAATACTTAGAATAAAACGGTCTTCTTTAATTAAAACTAGAATGATTTAAGTTTCATTTAGAAAAAAAATCAAATCAAAATCTTTAAAAATGAATTTTTCATGAATTTTTTAAGAAATTATTAATTTTTTAACCTAAAAAAATTTTTCCCAACTTTAAAATTTTTTTAAATTTTTTTTACAACGTTTAGAATAAAACGGTCTTTTTAAATTAAAATTAGAATGATTTAAGTTTCATTTAGAAAAAAATCAAATCAAAATGGTTAAAAATGAATTTTTCATGAATTTTTAAAGTTTTTTCTTAACTTAAAAAGTATCAAAAATTTTCACCAACTTTGAACATTTTTTTAATTTTTTTGACAATTCTTGGAATAAAACGATCTTTTTTAATTAAAATTAGAAAGATTTTACTTTCATCCAGAAAAAAAATCAAATCAAAATGGTTAAAAATGAATTTTTAATGAATTTTTAAAAAATTTAAATTAAATCATATATATGTATAGTCTATTTTATATTCCTTTATAAAATAGACTTATACCCATCTCTCATAGATGTCTCTTATATTCATGTTTTTATTATAAATAAACTTTTTTAAATTATTTATTTTTATTTATTCTTTATATTAATTTTAAACACTAACTTTGCTTTATAATAACCTAATAATAAAGTTTCACATTTTAAATATTTAATTGAAACGAATTATTTTGTAATTTATTTAAGTATTGTTTGTGTGTGTGTTTTTATATGAATGTGTGTTTGTGTTGTGTGTTTTTATATGTATGTGTGTGTGATTCATCCAAATTAATTGTAAAACGAGATCAACTCATTTTGATAAAATCATTAGATAAGTTAGTTGGATATTGAACTCTTTAAGGTTAAGTTTCCAATAATTTTATTTAAATAAATACAAATAAATAAATAAATAAAAATCGTTTGTCTACGTGAGTGAATGTAGCTAATAAAGGTTATTCAACCATATTTTACTTGACAGGTGAAGGTAAGTTTGACGTTTACGTGACGTTTACATAACCTTGAAAACTAGGAAAAAAAAATTATTGTTCTTTGATTTGTAACGATTCGTTTGATTATTATTATTATTATTATCAATCTTGAGGTTGTTTGTGATTGGGGCGAGAAAACACAAGAGAGAAAACGAGCCATGACAGGTTTTACATCACTATTTTTAGATCGCGCCGCGTTTTGAGGTTAACTCCTTTATCTTAGGGCGACTTCTTCTCATCGTTTCAGGGTAATATGTCCAAGGAAAGTAAACTTTTGAACTCGTTGTCGCGCGCATTTCCCGACGATCGACCTATCACAGCTTTACAAGTAATAATTTATTGTTAGATTTTGATGTTTTGTGTTCGATTATTTAAAACCGATTTATTTTTAGATTATAGAATCTTTGGATAAGTGTCCACCCGGATTTCATCCAATACACCGTACTTACGATCAAGATCAAGATGCTGATTTATGGAGGGAAGGTAGTTTTATAAGAAAGAAAACTCGATATTTGTGTATTTCAAAAACCGAAGGTTAATTTTTTTTTTTTTAATTAAAAATGAATACTTTTTTGTATAAATTAAGTTTAATTTTAATTAAACTTATTATAAATTAGTTTTAAAAATTTAAATTTTAGGTTCTCATAATTTAGTCTTAAAAGACTTGGTAATAATCAACGAAAAATCAATTCCGAGCGAAGGTTTTAGTTTGATTTCACGCACAGCCGATACCGAACAAAAAGCTTGGCGTAAAAAACAAATCACATACAAATTAGCTAATAAGCGATTCACCCCGCAAGCCGTAACCGATATAATTGTTTGTTCGCGGTTAAAAAAAGCCCCCGACGGGTTTTCCTACGCGGGGGAAATCAACGGAGTGATCGTTTGTTATAAAATGGGGAACGTACAAAGTACCGATGTTAATTTAACCGGTGGTCAAGTTCCGTCTCGACCTCCTAAACCACCGCAACCGAGTATTTACCCTTCGATTGCTCCGAATGACGGTGGTGATCACGATTATGAGATTTTAAACCCTCCGGGCTATGTACCACATCGACCGGCACCTCAACCACCACCTCAATCACCGTCGCAATCATTACAACTGATCGCAAACATAAATTTTCATGCTTTAGATGGAGTACCGTTTGTATTAAATTCAAAATTTATTACGAGTGGAAACGGAAACCAGGTTAGTTATTTTTTCCTTTTTTAAACACTCCGATATATTTAATCCAATATTAAAATAATAATTTAATTATTATTTTAGGTTCAAATCCCAATAATAAAATCAAAAACCATGCAACAACTATTAAAAGATTACGATTACCCTTTTACAGTTGAACGGCAAACTTAATACGACTGATTTATCTACGACTAAATGCCATTTATTTATCCCGATGATTACTGACCAGTTTATCTCTTATTTAAACATCACATTTTTTAAAAATTATTTTTTATAGTGTCATATTTTTATTATGTTTACAATTTATATTAATTTTTTTGGTGTCGTACTAATTATTAAAGAAAGAAATTTTTAATTAATTATTGAAAAAGAAATAATAATAAAAACACATTGTGCTTATTTGAATTGTATAATCGATTAATTTTAGTTTAAGTTTAGTTTAAAGTTAAAAATTTAAAATTTAGCTTTTTGTAATTTCTATTTGCCATTTAATCAATTTACATTTAATCAGTTTTTGTGTTACTTTAGATTTTTTTTATAGGTTAGAGAGTTTTATAGTCAAGATTACTGTACGATATGTAAACGAACTGTATGATATTTTATGTGATCTGTTTATTAAAAAATACATAAGTGAATAAATTCGACGTAAACAAATTATTTTATTAAATTAGATTTTTTTTAAGGATTTTTTTTTTGAAAATACTAAAAACTGTTTCGTAAAATTAAAATTTCAAAATTATGACGGTTAACTAACCTCACTTTTTCAAAACTTTTTTCAAATTTCTCAAAGATAAAAATTATAAAAATAATTTTATAATGAAATTTTTATTAAAAATCGATAGGAAATTAAATTTACTTTAATTTGAGTACAAACACGACCTATCTAGCTTTAATAGATTAAAAGTTATTATAATTTTTAATTTTAATGGAAACCGGAAGTCGACCATCTTGAAAATTTTTAAACTAACCCAACTTTTTTGGTATTTACCCGAATATAGTCATGTTTGGTATCAAATTAAAGGTTTTTTAAGAATTTTTAAGAAAAATTTCAAATTTTTCAAAAAGAAATGTCAAAATTTTCAAAAATAATGTCAAAAATTTCAAGATAATGTCAAAATTTTCAAAATAATGACAAATTTTGAAAGAAAAATTTCAATAAATTTCTAAAAAGGAAAAATGTTAAAAAAAAGTTAAAAATTGAAAAAAAAAAGAAATGTCAAAAATAATTTTAAAACGAAATTTTTATTAAAAATCGATAGGAAATTAAATTTCCTTTAATTTGAGTAGAAATACGACATATCTAACTTTAATAGATCAAAAGTTATCGAAATTTTTTATTTTAATGGAAACCGGAAGTCGGCCATCTTGGAATTTTTTAAACTAATCTAACTTTTTTGGTTTTTATTCAAATATAGTCGTGTTTGACATCAAATTAAAGGATTTTTAATAAATTTTAACAATTTTTAATAAAAATTTCAAATTTTTCAAAAAGAAATATCAAAATTTTCAAAAATAAATTCAAAGTTTCCAAAATAAGGTCAAAAATTTTAAATAATGTCAAAATTTTCAAAGAAATGTCAAGAAATTCAAGACATTTCTTAAAAAAAAAAGACAAAAAAATTAAATTCTTCAAAAAAATGTTAAAAATTAATAAAGAAGGAGCTCCAAAAATAATTTTAGAATGAAATTTTTATTAAAAATCGATAGGAAATTAAATTTCCTTTAATTTGAGTACAAACACGACCTATTTAGCTTTAATAGATTAAAAGTTATTATAATTTTTAGTTTTAATGGAAACCGGAAGTCGGCCATCTTGGAATCTTTTAAACTAACCTAACTTTTTTGGTTTTTATCCGAATATAGTCGTGTTTGGTATCAAATTAAAGGATTTTTAATAAGCTTTAAGAATTTTTAATAAAAATTTCAAATTTTTCAAAAAAATTAAACATTTTCAAAAAAATCAAATTTTTCAAAATGTCAAAATTTTTAAAAAAAATATCAAAATCTTGAAGAAATTTTTAAAAAAGAAATTTACAAAATTTTAGAAAAAGTGTTAAAAATTACAAAAAACATTAAAGTTTTTCAAAGAAATCTAAATTTTCAAAAAAAAAAAATGTTAAAATTTTCAAAAATAATATCAAAATTTTCAAAAATTATGTCAACATTTGCAAAGAAATATCAAAGAGTTCAAGAAATTTCTAAAAAAGACAAAACTTTTAAAAATTTCAAAAAGAAAAAATAGAAATTTCAAAAAGAAAATAATTTTAGAATGAAATTTTTATTAAAAATCGATAGGAAATTAAATTTCCTTTAATTTGAGTACAAACACGACCTATCTAACTTTAATAGATCGAAAGTTATCGAAATTTTTAATGTTAATGACAACCGGAAGTCGGCCATTTTGAATTTTTTTAAACTAACCTAACTTTTTTATTTTCCATCCCAATATAGTCGTGTTTGGTATCAAATTAAAGGATTTTTAATAGATTTTAAGAATTTTTAATTAAAAATGTAAAATTTTTCAAAAAAGAAATATAAAATTTTTAAAAATAATGTCAAAATTTCAAGAATAATGTCAAAATTTTCAAAATAATGACAAATTTTTTAAAAAAATTAAAAAAATTTCTAAAAAGAATAAAGATGTTAACATTTTTTTTAAAAACGTTAAAAATTAAAGAAACAGGAAATGTCAAAAATAATTTTAGAACGAAATTTTTATTAAAAGTCGATAAGAAAATTAAATTTCCTTTAATTTGAGTACAAACACGACATATCTAGCTTTAATAGATTAAAAATTATTAAAATTTTTTAGTTTTAATGGAAACCGTAAGTCGGCCATCTTGGAATTTTTTAAACTAACCTAACTTTTTTGGTTTTTATCCGAATATAGTCGTGTTTGGTATCAAATTAAAGAGTTTTTAATAAATTTTAAGAATTTTTAATAAATTTTAAGAATTTTTAATAAAAATTTGAAGTTTCTCAAAAAGAAATATCAAAATTTTCAAAAATAAATTCAAAGTTTGCAAAATAATGTCAAAAATTTTAAATAATGTCAAAATTTTCAAAGAAATGTCAAAAAATTCAAGACATTTCTTTAAAAAAAAGACAAAAAAATTAAATACTTCAAAAAAATGTTAAAAATTAATAAAAAAGGAGCTCCAAAAATAATTTTAGAACGAAATTTTTATTAAAAGCCGATAAGAAAATTAAATTTCCTTTAATTTGAGTGCAAACACGACCTATCTAGCTTTAACAGATCAAAAGTTATCGAATTTTTTAATTTTAATGGAAACCGGAAGTCGGCCATCTTGGAATTTTTTAAACTAACCTAACTTTTTTGGTTTTTATCCGAATATAGTCGTATTTGGTATCAAATTAAAGGATTTTTAATAAGCTTTAAGAATTTTTAAGAAAAATTTCAAATTTTTCAAATGAAAACTCAGAATTTTCAAAAATAGTGTAAAATTTTTCAAAAAAATATCAAAATTTTCAAAAAAATATTAAAATTTTCAAAAGAAAAAACCAAAATTTTCAAAAGGATTTTAAAATTTTCAAAAAAATGCCAAAATTTTCAACAAAATATCATAATATACAAAAATAATGTAAAATTTTTCAAAAGATGTAAAATTTTTCAAAAAAATGTAAAAACTTTCAAAAAAATATTAAAATTTTCAAAAGAAAAACCCAAAATTTTCAAAAAAATGCCAACATTTTTAAAAATAATGAAAAATTTTTCAAAAAAAAAAATCAAAATTTTCAAAATACGAGAACATTTTCAAAAAATGTCAGAATTCTCAAAAATTATGTAAAATTTTTCAAAAGAACGTCAAAATTTTTAAAAATAATGTAAAATTTTTCAAAAAAAAAGGTCAAAATTTTCAAAAAAAATGCCGAAATTAAAAAAAATGTCAACATTTCCAAAGAAATATAAAACAGTTTAAGAAATTTTTAAAAAAGACAAAAAATTTTTAAAAAAATGTTAAAATTATTAAAAGAAAAAGCCTAAATTTTCAAAAAAATGTCAACATTTTCAAAGAAACATAAAACAGTTTCAGAAATGTTTAAGAAAAGACAATTTTTTAAAAAATGTAAAAATTTTAAAAAGTGAGTTATCAAAAATAACTTTAGAACGCAACTTTTATTAAAAATCGATAGGAATTTAAATTTCCATTAATTTGAGTACAAACACGACATATCTAACTTTAATACATCAAAAGTTATCGAAATTTTTAGTTTTTTTAAAAAATAGAAGTCAGCCATCTTTAAAATTTTATGATAAATCGATAGGAAATCAAATTTACTTTAATTTGAGTACAAACATGATATATCTATGATTAAAAATAAAAAAGTTATCGAAATTTTTAATTTTAATGGCAATCGGAAGTCGGCCATCTTTAAAATTTTATCATAAATTGCTAGAAAATCAAATTTACTTTAATTTGAGTACAAACATGATATATCTATGATTAAAAATAAAAAAGTTATCGAAATTTTTAATTTTAATGACAACCGGACGTCGGCCATTTTGGATTTGTTTAAACTAACCTAACTTTTTTATTTTTTATCCGAATATAGTCATGTTTAGTATCAAATTAAAGGATTTTTAATAAGCTTTAAGAATTTTGAATAAAAATTTTATTTTTTTTAACCGCCATCTTGAAAATTAAAAAATTAACCTAACTTTTTTATTTTTTATCCGAATATAGTCGTGTTTAGTATCAAATTAAAGGATTTTTGATAAATTTAAAAGATTTTTAATAAAACCGGAAAGTCGGCCATCTTGAAATTTTTTAAACTAACCTAACTTTTTTATTTTTTATCCGAATATAGTCATGTTTAGTATCAAATTAAAGGATTTTTAATAAGCTTTAAGAATTTTGAATAAAAATTTTATTTTTTTCAACCGCCATCTTGAAAATTAAAAAATTAACCTAACTTTTTTATTTTTTATCCGAATATAGTCATGTTTAGCATCAAATTAAAGGATTTTTGATAAATTTAAAAGATTTTTAATAAAACCGGAAAGTCGGCCATCTTGAAATTTTTTAAACTAACCTAACTTTTTTATTTTTTATCCGAATATAGTCATGTTCAGTATCAAATTAAAGAATTTTTAATAAGCTTTAAGAATTTTGAATAAAAATTTATTTTTTTTTAACCGCCATCTTGAAAATTAAAAAATTAACCTAACTATTTTATTTTTTATCCGAATATAGTCATGTTTAGTATCAAATTAAAGGTTTTTGATAAATTTAAAAGATTTTTAATAAAACCGGAAAGTCGGCCATCTTGAAATTTTTTAAACTAACCTAACTTTTTTATTTTTTATCCGAATATAGTCATGTTTGATATCAAATTAAAGGATTTTTAATAAGCTTTAAGAATTTTGAATAAAAATTTTATTTTTTTCAACCGCCATCTTGAAAATTAAAAAATTAACCTAACTTTTTTATCTTTTATCCGAATATAGTCGTGTTTGGTATCAAATTGAAGAATTTTTAACAAGCTTTAAGAATTTTTAATAAAAATTTTAAAATTTTTCAAAAAATAAGTGAAATTTTTCAAAAATGTTAAAATTTTCAAAGAAATGTCAACATTTCCAAAGAAATATCAAAAAATTTAAAATTAAATTTAAGAAATTTCTAAAAAAAGACAAAAATGAAAAAAAAAAACATTTTGATGACCTTTAAAAGGTTAATATTTTAAAAGAAAACTATAGAATATTAATCAAAGTTCTTTATTCAATACAAAAACAGAGAAAAACAAAGCGTTTTCGAATCACAGAGTTCAATGATAACTAAAGAAAAAAAATACTACTTGTAGGATGTAAATAAAATACAGATAAAAACCCAATTTATATCTGTATCACTTCCTACAAAGATGGTAACTATTCGATATTAATTATTCGATATTAACTACAGATCCTCTGATTTATTTATTTAATAGACGATTTATTTATTTTACTTTTTTGTTTTAAGAGCAAAAATATTGTCAATAATTTTTTTTTTTTTTTCATTTAGAAAAAATATTTCTTAAATATTTTTAAATAATTATTTTTAGATAATTAAATATTTTTAGATAATCAAACATTTTTATATTTTAATTCCAACCATATTTTAATTTCATAGAATATTTATCATTTTATATCTATGTAATTATTTTTGGTAACTAAACCCCCATTTCAAAAATTCAAAAATTAAATAAATCAAAAATAAATAATTTCTTTTCAAAAAAAATAAAAATTAACAGAAAAAAAAATTTAAGTACAACTCAAATACTCAAAAAAATAAATCATAATACTGTTCTAAAAAAAAAAAAAAACTAATTTTTTAATCTTCGTGTGCGGCTAAAAATACTTTTTGCGATACTAAGGTAATTTTTCCCATTATTTTTTGAAACCATTCGGGTTTTTCCGTCCATTTTACGCCAAAATAATAAAATGGGATCCCCGATAGAGTTAATAAAGCTCCAATTCCAACCTCTTTAGGCGCTTCGACGCACGGTAAGACTATTAAAAATAAACAGATCAATACGAAAACTATCGGAATGATTATATTGACTCGGATTGGTCGCGGTAAATCCGGTTGTTTCCATCTTAAGTATAATAATCCGGAGACTGATAACATTACGAAAAAGGATTCGACGATTGTACAGTAAGTTATTAAGGCGTGGATGTCGCTGCTGATTAACATGAAGAGAGATAGTATATTCTGAAAATTAAAAAAAATAATAATAAGTATATGCGGCACATATAATAAAGTAGTAAACGAGCAGCGCCGTCTTTTTTTGCCCTCAGTTTGCACCGAACTAACGAAAATCGACCAATTTCGGCGCAGAATTGCTGACAAGCGAATTTTTGACGTTTCTAAACGTCAAACTAACCGCTTTTTCCGACCTCGACGCCTTAGCTGTCGTTCATGTTACAAATAAAACGTTAAAATACAACTTGATTTATAAGTTTGATGCCATTTCTAGGCCCAAATTGGTTAAATAGCGTCTTTTCGAACGTCCTTCTCTCGGTTAGATTTCGGGACATTAGAATCGCGACATCTAGGTTTATCAAACATGATAAACCTAGATTTTAAACCTAGGCAGATTTTATAAAAATGCTACTTAGGTACTTCTTGCACTCCACCCTTCAATTAAATCAATTTAGGTAGTTTTCTACAAAATCTGACAAAAATTTTAATAAAATTCGATAATTTCAGAAGAAACTTTGAAAATTTTTTTTAATTTTTTTGGTAACAATAAGAAAAAAATATCTCTTTTAATTGAAAATAGAATCTTTTAGCTTTAATTTAAACCAAAAATCAATCTCTAATTCCAAAAAGTAAATTCTCAGTGATTTTTTAAAGTTAGTGGATTTTTTTAAAAAAAGTTGGGTTGAAACCGTTAAAAATTTTTACCAACTTTGGGAATTTTTTTAATTTTTTTGGTAATAATTATAAAAAATCTGCCTTTTTTAAATCAAAACAGAATCTTTTATTTTTCATTTATACCAAAAATCATTCCTTAATCTTCAAAAATAAAGTCTGGACGATTTTTTAAAGTTGGTCGATTTTTTTTTAAGTTAGGTTAGTCACCTGTCAAAAAAATTTTCCAACTTTAAGAATTTTTTTAATTTTTTTGATAATAATTAGAAGTAACCTGTCTTTTTTAATTAAAAACAAAATCTTTGAAATTTCACTTAAACCAAAAATCTTTCCTTAATGTTCATAAATAAAGTCTGGGTGATTTTTTAAAATTGGGTGACTTTTTAAAAAAGTTTGGTTAGAACTGTCAAAAATTTTCACCAACTTTAAAATTTTTTTTTTAATTTTTTTGGTAAGAATTAAAAAAAATCTGTAATTTTTATTTCAAAACAGAATCTTTTATCTTTCATTTAAACCAAAAATCATTCCTTAATTTTCAAAAATAAAGTCTGAACGATTTTTTAAAGTTGGTCGATTTTTTTTTAAGTTAGTCACCTGTCAAAAAAATTTTCCAACTTCAAGAATTTTTTTAATTTTTTTGATAATAATTAGAACTAACCTGTCTTTTTTAATTCAAAACAGAATCTTTGAAGTTTCATTTAAACCAGAAATCTTTCCTTAATCTTCATAAATAAAGTCTGGGTGATTTTTTAAAATTGGGTGATTTTTTTAAAAAGTTTGGTTAGAACTGTCAAAAATTTTTACCAACCTTAAATTTTTTTTCATTTTTTTGGTAAGAATTAGAAAAGATCTGTAATTTTTATTTCAAAACAGAATCTTTTATCTTTCATTTAAGCCAAAACTCATTCCTTAATCTTCAAAAATAAAGTCTGGACGATTTTTTAAAGTTGGTCAAAATTTTTAAGGTTAGGAAAAATTTTAGTTAACTTTATGAATTTTTTTTATTTTTTGGGTAATAATTAGAACAAAATTGACTTTTTTATTACAAAATAGAATATTTTAGTTTTCAATTTACACAAATTTCATTTCTTAATTTAAAAAAATAAGGTTTCCACGATTTTTTAAAATCGGTCAAAATTTTCATCATTAAATTTGCCGATGTTAGCAAATTTTAGACAAAATTTTAAAATTTTAATCTAAATAAAATTATTTTTCAATGAAATTTGAGTACTTTTATCGAAATTTGGTGAAATTTCAGACGAAATTCGATGATTTAAGGAACTCTTAGATGAAATTACACGAAATTCACTCATTTTAGGCAATTTTACACAAAATTTAGCGAAATTTTAGAAGAAAATTGAAAATTTTAAGAAATTTTAGATGAAATTTCACAATTTTAATATAAGTAAACTTATTTTTCAATGAAATTTGAGTACTTTTATCGAAATTTGGTGAAATTTCAGACGAAATTCGTTAACTTAAGGAAATTTTAGATGAAATTAGACGAAATTCAATCATTCTAAGCAATTTCATACAAAATTAGGCGAAATTTTAGAAGAAATTTGACGACTTTAAGAAATTTTAGATGAAATTTCAGAATTTTAATCTAAATAAAGTTATTTTTCAATGAAATTCGACAATTTTAGAAGGAATTTCGTGAAGTTTTAAACGAAATTGGGCGAATTTTAAAAATTTTAGACGAAATTTTACAATTTCAAGCTAAATTCAGTTATCTTTCAATGAAATTCAAAAAAGTTTAAATGAAATTAAACGAAATTCAACAATTTTAGATAATTTTACACCAAATTTCGTGAAATTTTGGAAAAAAAACGATAATTTTAAAAAATTTTAGATAAAATTGTACAATTTTCAAATAAATAAAGTTTTTCTTAATGAAATTCGACAATCTTAAACGAAATTTCGTGAAATTTCAAACGAAATTCGAAAATTTTAAGAAATTTAAGATAAAATTTCACAATTTTTAGCTAAATTAAGTTATTTTGTTAATGAAATTCGACATATTTAAGCGAAATTTCGCGAAATTTTAGATGAAATTTGACGAATTTTGAAAATTTTGGTTTAGATTTCACAATTTCTAAAATTAAGTTTTATTTTAATGAAATTCGAAAAAATTTTGATGAAATTTTAAATAAAATTCGATAACTTTAAAAAATTTGAAAAGAAATTCAACGATTTTAGATGAAATTTCACAATTTTAAGACAAATAAAGTTATTTTTCAATGAAATTCGACAATTTTAGACGGAATTTCGTGAAATTGTAAACGAAATTGGACGAATTTTGAAAATTTTGGTTGAAATTTCACAATTTCAAGCTAGATTAAGTTATTTTTTAATGAAATTCGAAAAATTTTTGATGAAATTAAACGAAATTCAACCATTTTAGGTAATTTTACACAAAATTTAGCGAAATTTTAGAAGAAAATTGAAAAATTTAAAAAATGTTAGATGAAATTTCACAATTTTAATCTAAGTAAAGTTATTTTTCAATGAAATTCAACAATTTTAGACGAAATTTACCGACACTTCAAACGAAATTTGAATTTTGAAAATTTTGGCCCAAATTTCACAATTTCAAACTAAATTAAGTTATTTTTCAATGAAATTCGACAATTTTAGACGAAATTTCGTGAAATTTCAAACGAAATTCGACAATTTTAAGTAATTTGAGATAAAATTTCACAATTTTTAGCTAAATTGAGTTATTTTTTAATGAAATTCGACAATTTTAGACGAAATTTCGTGAAATTTCAAACGAAATTTAACAATTTTAAGAAATTTAAGATAAAATTTCACAATTTTTAGTTAAATTGAGTTATTTTTCAATGAAATTCCACAATTTTAAACGAAAGTTCGTGAAATTTCAAACGAAATTCGACAATTTTAAGTAATTTGAGATAAAAATTCACAATTTTTGTCTAAATTGAGTTATTTTAAGTAATTTGAGATAAAATTTCACAATTTTTAGCTTAATTAAGTTATTTTTCAATGAAATTCGACAATTTTAGAAGAAATTTCGTGAAATTTCAAACGAAATTCGACAATTTTAAGTAATTTGAGATAAAAATTCACAATTTTTGTCTAAATTAAGTTATTTTTCAATTAAATTCGACAATTTTTGTCGAAATTTCACAATTTCAAGCTAAATTAAGTTAATTTTGCACCAAATTTCGTAAATTTTCAAACAAAATTAGACGAATTTTGAAAATTTTTGTTTAGATTTCACAATTTCTAAAATTAAGTTATTTTTTAATGGAATTCGAAAAAATGTTGATGAAACTAAACGAAATTCAACAATTTCGCACCAAATTTCGTGAAATTTTGGAAAAAGATGGATGATTTTGAAAAATTTTAAGTGAAATATTACAATTTTAGACTAAATTAAATCATTTTTTAACAATTTTAATATAAATTAAGTTACGTTAACTTTAATTCTTAAATAATTTTCCATTTTTTTCATCTTTTTTAGTCTTTTTTTAGGTTATAAAAAATTTTAGTCAAGTTTGTGAATTTTTTAAAATTTTTTTGGGTAATCATTAGAACAAAATTTTTTTTTTTATTACAAAATAGATTATTTTAGTTTTCAATTAATACAAATTTCATTTATTAATTAAAATAAAGTCTCCGCGATTCTTTAAAGTTGGTTAAAATTTTCAAAAAGTTAGGTTATGAACTATCAAAAATTTTGATCATCTTTGTAAACTCTTTAATGTTTTGGGTAATATTTAGAGAAAATTTGGTTTTTTTTTACTATAAAATAGAATATTTTCACTTTCAATTATTGTAGATTCCATTTGTTAATTTAAAAAAATAAAGTCTCCACGATTCTTTAAAATTGGTTAAAATTTTCAAAAAGTTAGGTTATGAACTGTCAAAAATTTTAATCATTTTTGGGATTTTTTTTAATTTTTTGGGTAACATTTAGAGAAATTTTGATCTTTTTATTACAAAATACAATATTTTAACTTTCAATTAATACAAACTCTATTCCTTACTTGTAAATAAATAAAATTATAATTTGAGGTGATTTAAGAAAAGAATTAAAAAAATCTTACCAGGAAGATTAACGATGGTAAAGGTGTGAAATATTTAACGTTTATGTGAGATAATAAGGCTGGGAAGTGTCCGTTCCTTGCTCCGACAAATAACATTCGAGAGGAAGCCATTATGTGAACGCTTAAACCACCAAAAGCTGAGATTGCAACTAATACTGGGATTATCCAGGCGAAATTACCCATTATTTTATCACCAAAAGTCTAAAATAATAAAAAAAATTTAATTAATGATTTTTTTTTTAATTCAAAACAAAATCTTTTATTTTTCATTTAAATTGAAAATAATTTTTTAATCTTTATAGTCTTGGCAATTTTTTTAAGATAACAAGTCGGTTAGAATTCGTTCATCACAACAAGTTTTCAAAATAACCTAACCTATAAGTACTAAAAACACGGGCTTTCAAAGTATTTGGAATAAAATATCTTCTTTTAAAACTTCTTGCAGCATTTGAATGTATCATTGTTCACATTCAAAATGCACTTTGAATTTTTTCAATATTTTAATTTGTTCTGGATGAAATCACCTTTCAATTATTGCCTCATCGTAATCGTCGATAAAATTGATTGGCTACATTATTTAATATAGTACATGATTAATAACCGTGGTTTTTACACCTTTAGGTTGGAGTATATCAAAAACCTGATGTCATGGAGCAATTCTGAGGATGAATTTGAGTTCACCGAGCCTAGAAATTTCAGTAAATTATTGTCTAATTTGTGGGTTTAAAAATGTCGGCTGATGTAATCTATTTCTTTTAAAAATAACTTAAATGGTGATCATAAAACTTAAAAACTGTTGATAATTTTCATTTAATCTTAAGTCGGGTGTCCATTAGTAAAATTAGTGGTTTAGTATAACGGCGGCCAAACGGCGGTTTGCGAGCCATATGCGGCTCTTTTTGAGATTTATTGTAGCTCAATTAAAAAAGCTCAATGTTGTGTTGTGAATTGTAGCTCAATAAATTTTAAGAAAATTTATTTCCTATAATGAAAAGGAATCAGGAAGTACAATACTGGATCTCTTTTTTTTTTAAAGGTGAATTTTTTCCGATTAGGCTCTCAAAAATTCTTATTTTCGATATCCTTCCCTTGTTGTCAAAGTATTTGACCCCGTTTGATTGTTAAATGTTTTTTGGATTTTTAAAATGTTTATTCAATGACCTGTTTGTTGCATTTGTCTACTGCGATTTTTTAAAGATGATAAACTGAATTAAATACAATCGAATAATAAAATATTAAATAAAATCTATTCAGATAAAAAATTTGTCTAAACTAAATAAACCATAATTTATAATTTTCTTTGATACATTCAATATTTTCTTACTGTGTATAAATAAATAAAGTTTTTATAGGCGGTGTAATCACAATATCAGCTATAAAACAAACAAAAAGAAAAGCTATTTCTTTGGAAGTTAAATTCAACATTTTAGATAATTTAGCTAATGGAGACAGCGCCAAAACTGTAAGACAACATTTCGGTTTAAGAGAATCCACAATCCGAATTATAAAGAAAAATAAGGACACGATTAGAAAATCTATAATTGTGGGGACAAAATTAAGTGCTTATACTACATCCTACACAAGAGACATTGTGAAGCAAAAAATGGAAAAGGCTCTTGTATTATATATGGAGGATATGTCTCAAAAACGAATACCTGTTGACGGAAATAGCATCAAGCAGATGGCATTAAAGATTTACAACCAGATTAATGAAGTGGAAACTCAAACATCCCGCGAAAAAAGAAGTAAATTTGAATTTTCTGCAAATACTAGTTGGATGAATGGTTTTCTACAACGAAATGCGCTACATAACATAAGGATAAAAGGTGTAATTACATCTGCAGATGATCTAGCAGCTAAAGAATATCCAGCAATACTGTTGAAAATAATTGAGAAACGTGGTTACACTCCAGATCAAGCGTGGAATGCGGACGAAACATGCTTTTTCTGGAAGCCTATGTCAAATAGAACATTAAGGCTTTAACCCTTTTAATTAATAAAAAAGCCTGGGTGACTAAAAACATTTTTAACGAATGGTTTGTCAAGCATTTTACTCCAGAAGTGCGGCGCTATTTGAGCGATAAAGGTTTTGAATTTAAGATTCTTCTGATTACAGATAACGCACCTAATCATTCACACATAGAGCATACGAATGTTGAATTTTGTTTTTTTCCACCAAATACGACTTCTTTAATACAGCCGTTAGACCAAGGAATTATTGCAACGTTTAAGATCTATTACGTAAAGCAAACATTTCGCTACATTTTAGACAAATTAAGAAATGATAAAAATTTAACGGCCATTGACGTATGGAAGAAATTTTCAATAAATGACTGCTGATAAACAGGCTATAACAAGTGCGATGAAACCGGTACAACAACCATTGAAAGGAAAATCTATTGATGTTTTAATGGTGGTGAAAAAAGAAATGTCCAAATATAAGTTATTTTAACTCTACAAATTATTTTTCTAATTTTTCGGAATTTCGAGATTAATCCCGGGATTGAAATACAAAATTCCGAAATTCAATTCTGATCCCGAAATTTGGAAACCCTAATCTGCAGACATCGATGAAGTTTTAAAGGATAAAGCACTTACCGATGACGAAATCATTAGTTTCGCACTTGAGGATCCTAATGTTAAACACAGTTCAACAAGTCACAGTTAGTGACGATGTTAGATGTTAGTGACAATGACGAAGAGGTTCCTTTCCTTACTGCAGATGTAATCTAAGAAAGACTACAACTGGCTGTTAAATTAGGCAGTCATTTTCAGAAGCATAATCATATTTAGGAGAGTTAGCAAATTTCAACGTGAAATTAAATTATTAATAGGCAATTATCGTGAATTGTATAACAGCCTCATCAAACCAGTAAGACAACGATCAATAACAGAATTTGTGTCTAGACGTATTGAAGTGACAGTACAGCTAGAGAAGGAAAACGCACCAGATAGTGCTAGTTAATAGTAATAGTTAGAAATTCATTTTGGTTTCACTAAATAATGAATTTTTATTTACTCTTTTTTTTTCCTTTTTTAAGGGGAGATATCAAAACGGGACGACGACGCCAAAAAACCACTCGTCTCAATAACAAGAACATCATTGGTCTTCGTTAGCAAAACCTCAGACTAACTGCGGTCGACATTGGTGTGGGAATTATGGAATGACAATTAATAACCATCCGTTTCCACTATGAAGAGAAGATTGAATGCTGCGGGATTTCGTGGATGTCGTCCGACGAAGAAACTAATTATTTCAAATAAGATCACGAAACCGCTCGCTAAGTGAGGGAAGAAGCACGTTTTTTTAAACGCAGTAAGACTGGGACAAAGTCGTCTGGAGCGACGAATCGAAGGTACGAGATCCTGATGGCACTCGCTTCAACCCCAAGTACAAGCTGCTCACCATATTATTTCATAGTGCCAAGAGTGTAATGGTGTGGAGGTACTTTAGCGCAGGTGGTACCAATTTTCTTGGTCATGTACAGGGGAATATGAATCATCCTATGTACAAGGATATTCTACAAGATGATATGCTTCCTTGGGCACGTTCAAATTACTGCAAAATCACGCGACAATCGCTCGAAGAATCGGTGGGATTGGTTCTCACAACGTCACGTCAGTGCTCTCAACCGGAATCTCAATATCATCGAGTCGCCATGGGACATCCTCAAGAGTAAATAGTCAAAAGTTTGAACCAGCTCCGTCGATGAGAAGTTCTGCCAGCTGTTGGAAAAGTAAGTCAAGAGCGACAAGAAGATTATTGACATCATCATCGAACCCATTCCCCATCGGTGGTTATAATCGTTGCCAAAAACGAAGTACTACCTAAGTAATATCCTACGAAGTACATTGTTCCTAAAATGTTATAGTTTATTTTTTTCAAGCAAATAATACGTGTCACATAAAAATGCTTTTAGTATTACTTTTCTTAACATTAAACGACGATGATTAGGGTTCATTCTCGATATTTCCAGTACTGTATTATTTACTACTACCTTCTAAACAAACCATACCATTTTCAATTTAAGTAAAAACGACTACTTTATTAATCTAAATAAAGTAAACTTAACCCAACTTAAAAGTAGGTCAGTTTTTTTACTACCAATTCTACTAATAAAAACCTCATTTTATTCCTACAATACTTACAACTGCAATAGCATCGGATGACATCATCTGAATCGGTGTTAAAACCGATAAATAAGCCATATTAGCCAACACATAAATAGCCGTTACCAAAGGAATTGAAATGTAAATAGCACGAGGTAGATTCCTACAAGTAAATTAAATTAAATTAAAAAAAATTAAATTAAATTAAAAAAAAATTAAATTAAATTAAAAAAATTAAATTTCCAACTAACAAAAAGCCAAATCAAATAAGTATTTACTCACACAAAAGGATTTTTTAACTCTTCCGTCATAAAATTTAAATAACTCCATCCGGAATAAGAAAAAATCCCCGAATAAAACGCTTTGGCAATCTTCCCGGGATTCGTGGTGGTTCCTTCAAAGGCATTCTCAAAGTTTTCAACGTTTCCCATCCCCATCCAAACCACCCCCATTAATATCACTAGTATTAAGGCACCGACCTTCGAAAACATGAACACATTTTGCATTTTGGTGGTCGCTTTCACATTGTATCCGTTTAAAAACGATAGAAAACCTTTTAAATCAGAAAAAAAGAAGTTTTAAATCAAATTATTTATGTTTTAAAATACTTTTTTTATTTTCTCACAGATGGTAGCTGCGGCTAATAACGTTGCGCTTATATCCGGTAAGTTACACTGTCCGAAGAATGGTTGGATGACGTATTTGGCAAAAGTTAAACCCATAATTGCGTTTGTTGTCGGCCTAAAAAACAATATTGATATTAAATTATATAAATTAAACAAAAAAAATTATAATTAAAAAAAAGTTATAATTAAAAAAAAAATTTATAACATTAAAATATCAATTTTTGAAAAATGTCAAATTTTTAACTTTAACCTAAAATAATTCAAAAACTAAATCAGATAGAAAAAAAATTTTCAAATAAAATTTGTAGATTTTTTAATTATAAACATTTTTTATTATAAACAATTTTTTTGAATTTTTGATATTAAACGAGTTATAATAAAAAAACAAATTTTAACCTAAAAATGTCAAAATTTTGACTTTAACCTAAAATAATTCAAAAACTAAATCAGATATAAAAAAATGTTTCAAATAAAACTTATTCATTTTTTAATTATAAACATTTTTTATTATAAACATTTTTTTCTAATTTTTCATATTAAAAAAGTTATAAGAAAAAATTAATTTTAACCTCAAAATGTCAAAATCTTGACTTTAACCTAAAATAATTCAAAAACTAAATCAGATAGAAAAAAATTTTTCAAATAAAATTTATTCCTTTTTAAATTATAAACATTTTTTATTATAAACAATTTTTTCTAATTTTTCCTATTAAGAGAGCTATAACAAAAAAACCAATTTTAACCTAAAAATGTCAAATTTTTGACTTTAACCTAAAATAATTCAAAAACTAAATAAAATAGAAAAAAAAATTTCAAATAAAATTTGTACCTTGTTTAATTATAAACATTTTTTATTATAAAAGATTTTTTTTAATTTTTGATATTAAACGAGTTATAACAAAAAAACTAATTTTAACCTAAAAATGTCAAATTTTTGACTTTAACCTAAAATAATTCAAAAACTAAATCAGACAGAAAAAAATGTTTCAAATAAAATTTGTAAATTTTTTAATTATAAACATTTTTCATTATAAACATTTTTTTCTAATTTTTCATATTAAGAGAGTTATAACAAAAAAACCAATTTTAACCTAAAAATGTCAAATTTTTGACTTTAACCTAAAATAATTCAAGAACTAAATAAAATAGAAAAAAAAATTTTAAATAAAATTTGTAGATTTTTTAATTATAAACATTTTTTATTATAAACAAATTTTTCTAATTTTTGATATTAAGACAGTTATGATATAAAAATTAATTTTAATCTCAAAATGTCAAATTTTTAACTTTAACCTAAAATAATTCAAAAACTAAATCAGATAGAAAAAAATGTTTCAAATAAAATTTGTAGATTTTTTAATTATAAACATTTTTTATTATAAAATTTTTTTTCTAATTTTTTATATTAAGAGAGTTATAACAAAAAAACAAATTTTAACCTAAAAATGTCAAAATTTTTGACTTTAACCTAAAATAATTCAAAAACTAAATAAAATAGAAAAAAAAATTTCAAAAAAAATTTATACCTTTTTTAATTATGAACATTTTTTATCCTAAATTTTTTTTCTAATTTTTCATATTAAGAGAGTTATAACAAAAAAACAAATTTTAACCTAAAAATGTCAAATTTTTTACTTTAACCTAAAATAATTCAAAAACTAAATCAGATATAAAAAAATGTTTCAAATAAAATTTATAGATGTTTTAATTATAAACATTTTTTATTATAAATAAATTTTTCGAATTTTTAATATTAAAAGAGTTATAACAAAAAAATAAATTTTAACCTAAAAATGTCAAAATTTTGACTTTAACCTAAAATAATTCAAAAACTAATTCAGATAGAAAAAAATTTTTCAAATAAAATTTATTCCTTTTATAATTCTAAACAATTTTTATTATAAATATTTCTTTCTAATTTTTCATATTAAAACAATTATGACATAAAAATTAATTTTAACCTTAAAATGTCATTTTTTCAACTTTAACCCAAAATAATTCAAAAACTAAATCAGATAGAAAAAAATTTTTCAAATAAAATTTATTCCTTTTTTGATTATGAACATTTTTTATTATAAACAATTTTTTCTAATTTTTCACATTAAGACAGTTATTACATAAAAATTAATTTTAACCTCAAAATGTCATTTTTTCAACTTTAACCTAAAATAATTCAAAAACTAAACCAGATAGAAAAAAATTTTTCAAATAAAATTTGTAGATTTTTTAATTATAAACATTTTTTATTACAAACATTTTTTTCTAATTTTTCATATTAAGAGAGTTATAATAAAAAAACAAATTTTAACCTAAAAATGAAAAAATTTTGACTTTAACCTAAAATAATTCAAAAACTAAATCAGATAGAAAAAAATGTTTCAAATAAAATTTATTTCTTTTTTAATTATAAACATTTTTTATTATAAACAATTTTTTCTAATTTTTCATATTAAAAAAGTTATAAGAAAAAATTAATTTTAACCTAAAAATGTCAAAATTTTGACTTTAACCTAAAATAATTCAAAAACTAAATCAGATAGAAAAAAATCTTTCAAATAAAATGTATTCCTTTTATAATTCTATACAATTTTTATTATAAATATTTTTTTCTAATTTTTCATATTAAAACAATTATGACATAAAAATTAATTTTAACCTTAAAATGTCATTTTTTCAACTTTAACCTAAAATTATTCAAAAACTAAATCAGATAGAAAAAAATGTTTCAAATAAAATTTGAAGATTTTTTAATTATAAATATTTCTTATTATAAAAGATTTTTTCTAATTTTTCATATTAAAAGAGTTATAACAAAAAAATTAATTTTAACCTAAAAATGTCAATATTTTGACTTTAACCTAAAATAATTCAAAAACTAAATCAGATAGAAAAAATTTTTTCAAATAAAATCTATTCCTTTTTTAATTATAAATATTTTTTATTATAAACAATTTTTTCGAATTTTTCATATTAAGAAAGTTATAACAAAAAAACAAATTTTAACCTAAAAATGTCAAATTTTTGACTTTAACCTAAAATAATTCAAAAACTAAATCAGATAGAATAAATTTTTTCAAATGAAATTTGTAGATTTTTTAATTATAAATATTTTTTATTATAAATAATTTTTTTGGATTTTTGATATTAAGAAAGTTATAACAAAAAAACAAATTTTAACCTAAAAATGTCAAATTTTTGACTTTAACCTAAAATAATTCAAAAACTAAATCAGATAGAAAAAAAATTTTCAAATAAAATTTATAGATTTTTTAATTATAAACATTTTTTATTATAAAATTTTTTTTCTAATTTTTCATATTAAGACAGTTATGGTATAAAAATTAATTTTAACCTGAAAATGTCATTTTTTCAACTTTAACCTAAAATAATTCAAAAACTAAACCAGATAGAAAAAAAATTTTCAAATAATATTTGTAGATTTTTTAATTATAAATATTTTTTATTATAAAAAAATTTTTCTAATTTTTCATATTAAGAGTTATAACAAAAAAATTAATTTTAACCTAAAAATGTCAAAATTTTGACTTTAACCTAAAATAATTCAAAAACTAAATCAGATAGAAAAAAAATTTTCAAATAAAATTTGTACCTTGTTTAATTATAAACATTTTTTATTATAAACAATTTTTTCTAATTTTTCCTATTAAGAAAGTTATAACAAAAAAACCAATTTTAACCTAAAAATGTCAAATTTTTGACTTTAACCTAAAATAATTCAAAAACTAAATTAGATAGAAAAAACTGTTTCAGATAAAATTTACCCCTTTTTTAATTATAAACATTTTTTATTATAAACAATTTTTTCTAATTTTTCCTATTAAGAGAGTTATAACAAAAAAACAAATTTTAACCTAAAAATGTCATTTTTTCAACTTTTACCTAAAATAATTCAAAAACTAAATCAGATATAAAAAAATTTTTCAAATAAAATTTATTCCTTTTTTAATTATAAACATTTTTTATTATAAAAATTTTTTTCTAATTTTTCATATTAAGAGAATTATAACAAAAAAACCAATTTTAACCTAGAAATGTCAAATTTTTGACTTTAACCTAAAATAATTCAAAAACTAAATCAGATAGAAAAAAATGTTTCAAATAAAATTTGTAGATTTTTTAATTATAAATATTTTTTAATATAAACAAATTTTTCTAATTTTTGATATTAAGACAGTTATGATATAAAAATTAATTTTAACCTCAAAATGTAAATTTTTCATCTTTAATTTTAAATAATTTAAATTAAATATGAAGAAATGTTTCAAAAACTTCATTTTTATATTTAAAAATAAATAAATAAATAAGTAAATAAAATTAGTATTAAAGAAATTAAATAAAAACCACTTCTGGTTTTGCGGTTTTAACCAAATCAGGTTCTTAGAAAGTTTAAATCCGAAGAAAAAACGGTTTCAATTTACATACGATAAACAAACTAGGATAAACATCCTACTTTTCCTATGTTAATTTTACCATTTATACTATTATTATGGTCAATTATCATCTTGTTAACCTAATTTTACAAAAGAAAAAAGTAGCCGATGATTGAGAAATTTGGTTCGGAGAAAATAAAAATTAACACTTAAACATTAAAAAGTGTAAATTGACTTTTAACTTTCATTTAATTATTTTAAAAAAATCGTTTTTTTAATCTTTATAAATAAAATTAAATGTTTTTTAAAAATTTTTAATTAAAATTATTTAAATTTTTATTAAAAATTTTTAGGTTATGTCAAATCTGACATTAAAAAAAAATTTTTTAACCAAATTTTTTAACCTAAAAAAATTTCATAAAATCATTAATTTAAAAAAAAGAATAAAAATAAAATTTATTTTTAAATTAAATCAACAGATAAAAAAAATAAAATGCTTTCGGTTTTAATCCAACTTTCATTTTCCCTTTTAAATTAAGACATTGTTTACTCCGCTTTTTATGATTACTCATTCCGTTGACACAAATCGTGTTATTTCTGGTTTTAATTTACATCGAAAAACAAAGAGTTTTATTTTTAACTTTTTCCTTTGTCCTTTAAACCGTAGACTTACACAAAAATAACGTTAGCGGCCCAAAGGTAAAGAAACGCAGGTAAAGGTCCAAACGAATCATAAATATAAGCGTAATCACCACCCGATTTTGGTATCATAGTTCCTAATTCAGCGTAACATAACGCTCCTATCATAGATAAGAAGCCGCATAATACCCAAACGACTAACGAGAAGCCAATCGAGTCGACTTCTTGAATTACACCTTTCGGAGATATAAAAATACCTTAAAAAGATAACGATTAGTATAAAAAATTAAATTAAATTAATTTTTAAGACATTTTAATACTTACCAGAACCAAAAATAATCCCTAAAATAATCGCAACACCTTCAAGTAACCCCAATTCTTTTTTTAACTTAACCTCACTTTTATCACCCTCTTGAATTTGTTGAATTTCTTCAACGGGGTTGATTAATTTAATTTCGGTGGGTGATGAAACGTGTTCGTTATTCATTATCACTCAGTTTTTTAACTTCCCTCTTTTTAAAACGGCTTTTATTCGAACGTTTCGACGTCCGAGCGAAGACTGAGATCTTTGAAAGTTCGCACGTTTATTACATCATATTAACAAGGTTAGGTTAACCTCAATAAAAACCGGGGTTAACTCCTTAAGCTCGACAGAGACGTATTGAAACGTTTTAAAAAGGAAATGCGCTAGAACGACGAACGGAAACGTGATACTCTAATTGAAAATGCACCGTGTGTATTGAGGTTATGGTCAAATGTCACATGGTTGTCAAATAGTTTTTGGCGGGAAATTTTAGATGGATTAAATTTAAAATAATTAAAAGATTTCTTCTTAATAAAATGAAATAATATAATTTATACGATAATAATTTTATTATAAAAATGAAATATAAAAATAATTTAAATTAAATTTAAAAATTAAAATATCATTTTTATTTAAAATTTCTTAACGACATCTATCAATAAAATTTAATAATAACTATTATTAATTTTTGGTTGATTTTGGTCAATTTTAAACAATCACCACGACTATATTTATGGAAATTTTACAAAAATTCCTTAAAAGAAAGATAAACTAAAATGTTCTTTTTAAAATAACATAAAAATCTAAACATTAAATAATAAAAATTTTGAATTAGGGATTTTTTTCTAAACCTCTACAAAATCTAACGTTTCTAACCTCTAAAAAATTGGTCAATTTTAAACAATCCCTACGACTTTATTTATGGAAATTTTACAAAAATTTTTTAAAAGAAGGATAAACAAAAATGTTCTTTTTAAAATAACACAAAAAAATCTAAACGTTAAATAATAAAAATTTTGAATTAGGAATTTTTTTCTAAACCTCTACAAAATTTAACGTTTCTAACCTCTAAAAAATTGGTCAATTTTAAACAATCCCTACGACTTTATTTATGGAAATTTTACTAAAATTTTTTAAAAGAAAGATAAACTAAAATGTTCTTTTTAAAATAACACAAAAAAATCTAAACGTTAAATAATAAAACTTTTGTATTAGAAATTTTTTTCTAAACCTCTACAAAATTTAACGTTTCTAACCTCTAAAAAATTGGTCAATTTTAAACAATCCCTACGACTTTATTTATGGAAATTTTACTAAAATTTTTTAAAAGAAAGATAAACTAAAATGTTCTTTTTAAAATAACACAAAAAAATCTAAACGTTAAATAATAAAAATTTTGTATTAGGAATTTTTTTCTAAACCTCTACAAAATTTGACATTTCTAACCTCTAAAAAATTGGTCAATTTTAAACAATCCCTACGACTTTATTTATGGAAATTTTACAAAAATTTTTTAAAAGAAAGATAAACTAAAATGTTCTTTTTAAAATAACACAAAAAAATCTAAACGTTAAATAATAAAAATTTTGAATTAGGAATTTTTTTCTAAACCTCTACAAAATTTAACGTTTCTAACCTCTAAAAAATTGGTCAATTTTAAACAATCCCTACGACTTTATTTATGGAAATTTTACAAAAATTTTTTAAAAGAAAGATAAACAAAAATGTTCTTTTTAAAATAACACAAAAAAATCTAAACGTTAAATAATGAAAATTTTGAATTAGGAATTTTTTTCTAAACCTCTACAAAATTTGACGTTTCTAATCTCTAAAAAATGACGCGATTTGAACCCTCTTAAAATCACCCGAAACAGCTTTATTTGATCGATTTACACCGATAAAAGACTTAAAACTTAAAAAATAGACTTTATTTTTATGATTTTTATATCAACATGTAAAGTAACAAAGATTACAAGGTCAAAAAAAGCGAGAAAAAAAGGGGTTCGTTTGACGTTTTAAACGTCAGAAATTTTATTTAAAAATTTTCCGAAAGTCATCTTAAAAAATCATCCGAAAGAGCTTTATTTTATCGATTTACACCGATTAAAGACTTAAAACTTAAAAAGTAAACTTTATTTTAATGATTTTTATATCAACATGTAAAGTAACAAAGGTTACAAGGTCAAAAAAAGCGAGAAAAAAAGGGGTTCGTTTGACGTTTTAAACGTCAGAAATTTTATGTAAAAATCTTTCGAAAGTCATCTTAAAAAATCATCCGAAAGAGCTTTATTTTATCGATTTACACCGATAAAAGACTTAAAACTTAAAAAATAGACTTTATTTTAATGATTTTTATATCAACATGTAAAGTAACAAAGATTACAAGGTTGAAAAAAGCGAGAAAAAAAGGGGTTCGTTTGACGTTTTAAACGTCAGAAATTTTATGTAAAAATCTTCCGAAAGTCATCTTAAAAAATCGTCCGAAAGAGCTTTATTTGATCGATTTATACCGATTAAAGACTTAAAACTTAAAAAATAAACTTTATTTTAATGATTTTTATATCAACATGTAAAGTAACAAAGATTACAAGGCTAAAAAAAGCGAGAAAAAAGGGGTTCGTTTGACGTTTTAAACGTCAGAAATTTTATGTAAAAATCTTCCGAAAGTCATCTTAAAAAATCATCCGAAAGAGCTTTATTTGATCGATTTACACCGATAAAAGACTTAAAACTTAAAAAATAGACTTTATTTTAATGATTTTTATATCAACATGTAAAGTAACAAAGATTACAAGGTCAAAAAAAGCGAGAAAAAAAGTGGTTTATTTAAGAAAGCGGTTGTTTTTGGATTTTTTTTTTAATTTTTTTAGTAATAATTAGAATAAATCTGACTATTTTAATCGAAAATAGAATATTTTAGCTTGATTTTAATTCAAAAATCATGACTTAATTCTTATAAATAAAGTCAGGGTGATTTTTTAAAATTGACCAATTTTTTAAGGTTAGATGAAAAAAATGGTTGTCTTTAAAAATTTTTTTATTTTTTTTGATAATAATTAGAATCAATCTAACTTTTTTAATCGAAAATAGAATCTTTTAACTTTCATTTAGTATAAGAATCATTTCTTAATTCCAATAAATAAAATCGTAGTGATTTTTTAAAATTGATTTTTATTTTTTAAAATTTTCTTAAATTGATAAGATAAACTTATAAATGTTTTAATTAAAACAGACTTTAATTAGACTTTAAATATAAAATTGATTAATTTTCTTTTAAAAAATAATTACTTTTAAAAAAATGTAATTAATAATTAAATTTTTATATAATATATTTTAGTGACATCTATCAACGAAAACTCACACTAATTACTTATTGATTAATCATGCGCAATAGGTTATGTATCCGTCACTCCCTGTCACATTTTATCTAAAAGTCATATGATCGTCAAATTCAGTTGAAAGATCACAAGATTTACCCAGCCAAGTTTTAAAAATGTTTAAAATACTCTTATATATAAGCGCTTTAATCGCTTTGGGTACGTATTTTTTAATTAAGAGGCTTTAAAAGCTTTATAACCTCAAATTTAACATTAAATTTGTCTTTAAAACCAATTTAGTTCACTCTACGGGGGAGTTTACCGTCTTACACCATCCGAAAAGTCTCGATTTTAAGGGGCATGAGTCTTTACAAGAGAGTGTTTTACCCGAAGTGTTTTCGACGGCTTTGGGATTAACTATCGAAAAGGTAAATTTTAAAAGCGATCCTTTTTTAAGGCTCGTTTAAAGATATAATAAAGAAAAATTATATAAAAATGTTTTTTATATGTGTTTAATATGTTTTTAATGTATTTCAGGAGTCGAATTGGCAAGGATTGTTTTTATCCGATCCGTTTAATTTAGCCGATAATGTTTTTTCAGTCACCGTCGATGGTATTCCCGCTTTAGAACTCAACAAAGGGCATTTTTACCCTTTAATTACAGATGCCGATGAAGCGGAAGTCTTTTCCGCTTTGGAAAATCGCATTTTAGAACATAATCCGAAAGACGGTAAAAGTTTGAGGGTTGATTTATCGCAAGATGATACGGTGGGTTAATTTTTTGATCAAAATTAATTAAAAAAATTAATTTAAAATAAAATTTTATTTAATTTCAATATAAAAATGACTAAAATTGGTTAAAAATTAGAAAAAAAAATGATTATTTTTAATTTTTTGAAAATATAACCTTAATTTTTTTAAAACATAACCTCACTTTTTTTAAAAAAACCACTTTTTTAAAAAAAACATAACCTCACTTTTTTTAAATAATTTTTTATTAAAAATTAATTTAATTTTTTTTTTTTTTTTAGAGTTCAGTTTATGAATTATTTAAAAATAAAATAAAAACTCAAAACGTACAATATAAATTTTTAAACACCGATTTAGAAGAAGACAGGAAATTCGTCGAAGAACTTCAAGTATTAAAAGCAGTTTCCGATGCTTTAGAACTCGGTACGGTTCAAAAAGAAACTTTACCGAAAGTACTTTGGTTGAAATTAGGTTCTTTGCACGCTTTAACCGATGTGTACGGACAAAACTCAACCGTAGTTCAAGAAGCTAAACAACTTTTAACGGCAACTTTATTAACCATTAATAACTCTTTACAAAAGGTATTTTCCGGACGAGTTTTTGTTACTGTTATAACCAGCGATGCTAGTCACACAAGGAGATTTAAACGAGACACTGCCGCTGCTGATATAAACTTGGCTAAAACTTACAGCGAGGATTATCCGGTTATTTTTAATATTATTTTATGGTTTTGTGTAATTTTCTTCTTTTCTTTGCTTGCGATCTCGATGTACATTGCCGATATGGATCCGGGAAGGGATTCTATTATCTATCGTATGACCAGTACTCGTATGAAGAAGGATAATTAAACGGGGGAGTTAGAAAAAAGTGTATTTTGAAAATACGATAGTATTAAATGTAATAATTTTTTTTTGTCGATGTGTATAGGTAATTTGTAAGACATTCCCGAGTGTATAATGATGTAATTAGTTAAAAAAGTATGTTGGAGGTTGTAAATAAATAAATAAAATTTGATGAAAAAATAATTTGTAAAATTTTTTTAACCTAACTTTTTTAAAAAAATTTAAACGTCAAATTTGATATTTTTTAAAAAAATCGTACAGATCTTATTTTTGGGAATAAAGAAAAGATTTTTTAGAAAATGATAGATTAAAATCTATAATTTTCGATAAAATAATCGCTTTGATTCGAAAATTTACCAAAAAAATTAAAAAAATTCCCAAAGATAAAATTTCTAACCTTAACTGTCAAATTTGATATTTAAAAAAAAATCGTACAAAACTTACTTTTATTTAAGTAAATTAAGCAAAACTAAATAAAACAACTTTTAATTTTTTTAATCTTATATCCAATTTTTATTTTTACAAATTGGTACAACCAAGACACAACTACATTTATTCAAAATTAAAAAAAGGAAACACCTCAAAATAATAAAAAAAAATCGATAAATAACTAAATGTGAAAATCACAAAATGCATAATCCTTATTTTTCTTTTTTTAAACCCGTGACGACTTATTTCTCACCTTTTATTATACAAATAAAGGTTAATTTAATCTACTCCGGTCTTTACTTGAGGTGAACGTAATGCCATTTATCCACTGAAACAAACAGAACAACAAATTACCCAAAAACAGTCTACAGTTTACACGGACAAGACGGGTTTTCCCTCACAAAAAAGATCTTGTTAACTGAAAGATTAAAAAAAAATCACAAACACTCTCTAAAAAATCTAAACGGAAAGAAAAAACATAAAAATAATTCAAAATACTCACCGATTGGATCTACCGGTTGAGGTTGCCCCAACGGAGGGGTTTTATTTACAATGTCATTTGCTTCCGATGAAAATATTTTAAAGGGGCTTCCATCAATTGTTGTATTTACACTAAAAAATAATTTATTAATGTTTTTTTTTTCTATCAACCTAACCTTAAAAAATTGATCAATTTTAAAAAATCACAACGACTTTATTTATTGGAATTAAGAAATGATTTTTATGTTAAATGAAAGTTAAAAGATTCTATTTTCGATTAAAAAAGTCAGATTTATTCTAATTATTACCAAAAAAATTAAAAAAAATTTCAAAGACATCCATGTTTTTTCTCTTCTAACTTAACCTTAAAAAATTGGTCATCTTAAAAAATCCCTACGACTTTATTTATTGGAATTAAGAAATGATTCTTATGTTAAATGAAAGTTAAAAGATTCTATTTTCGATTAAAAAAGTCGGATATTTCCTAATTATTACCAAAAAAATTAAAAAAATTCCCAAAGACACTTAAATTTTTTTACCGAATTTAACCTCACTTTTTTTAAAATATCGTCCAACTTTAAAAATTCCCACAGACTTTATTTATAAAAATAAAGAAAAGATTTTTTAAATAAAAATAGATTAAAATGTCTACTTTTTATTAAATTAATCAGATTTTTCCTAATTATTACAAAAAAAATTAAAAAAATTCCCAAAGACACTTAAATTTTTTTACCGAATTTAACCTCACTTTTTTAAAATATCGTCCAACTTTAAAAATTCCCACACACTTTATTTATAAAAATAGAGAAAAGATTTTTTAAATATAAATACATTAAAATGTCTACTTTTCATTAAATTAATCAGATTTTTCCTAATTATTACCAAAAAAATTAAAAAAATTCCCAAAGACACTTAAATTTTTTTACCGAATTTAACCTCACTTTTTTAAAATATCGTCCAACTTTAAAAATTCCCACAGACTTTATTTATAAAAATAAAGAAAAGATTTTTTAAATATAAATAGATTAAAATGTCTACTTTTCATTAAATTAATCAGATTTTTCCTAATTATTACCAAAAAAATTAAAAAAATTCCCAAAGATACTTAAAATTTTTTACCGAACTTAACCTCACATTTTTAAAATATCGTCCAACTTTAAAAATTCCCACAGACTTTATTTATAAAAATAGAGAAAAGATCTTTTAAATAAAAATAGATTAAAATGTCTACTTTTCATTAAATTAATCAGATTTTTCCTAATTATTACCAAAAAAATTAAAAAAATTCCCAAAGACACTTAAATTTTTTTACCGAATTTAACCTCACTTTTTTAAAATATCGTCCAACTTTAAAAATTCCCACAGATTTTATTTATAAAAATAGAGAAAAGATTTTTTAAATATAAAAAGATTAAAATGTCTACTTTTCATTAAATTAATCAGATTTTTCCTAATTATTACCAAAAAAATTAAAAAAATTCCCAAAAACATTTAAAATTTTTTAACCAAATTTTGAACTGTCATTTTATCCCAACTTTAAAATTTTCCCACAGACTTTATTTATAAAAATAAAGAAAAGATTTTTTAAATATAAATAGATTAAAGTGTCTATTTTTTAATAAATTAATCAGATTTTTTCTAATTATTACCAAAAAAATTAAAAAAATTCCCAAAGACACTTAAGATTTTTTACTAAATTTAACCTCACTTTTTTAAAATATCGTCCAACTTTAAAAATTCCCACAGACTTTATTTATAAAAATAGAAAAAAGATTTTTTAAATTAAAATAGATTAAAATGTCTACTTTTCATTAAATGAATCAGATTTTTCCTAATTATTACCAAAAAAATTAAAAAAATTCCCAAAGACACTTAAGATTTTTTGACCAAACCTAACCTCATTTTTTTTAAATATCGTCCAACTTTAAAAATTCCCACAGACTTTATTTATAAAAATAGAGAAAAGATTTTTTAAATATAAATACATTAAAATGTCTACTTTTCATTAAATTAATCAGATTTTTCCTAATTAGTACCAAAAAAATTAAAAAAATTCCCAAAGACACTTAAATTTTTTTACCGAATTTAACCTCACTTTTTTAAAATATCGTCCAACTTTAAAAATTCCCACAAACTTTATTTATAAAAATAGAGAAAAGATTTTTTAAATAAAAATAGATTAAAATGTCTACTTTTCATTAAATTAATCAGATTTTTCCTAATTAGTACCAAAAAAATTTAAAAAAATTTTCAAAGACATCCGTGTTTTCCTTTTCTTCCAATGAAATAAACTTACGCTGATATTCCATTAGCATCAACCTCTTTATTAACCAACAACTTCCAAAAGCCGTGAACTTCTTCGACAACATTTTGGGCAAAAGCAGCCGGTTTAGCTTCACCGTTAAAAGCAAATTGGTTTTCCGGTTTGCCATCAGGGATTTTGTATATTTTAAACCATTCCACAGAGGCTTTTAAAAGTCCCGGGAAATGTTTTTCAACATCCGGAATGTCATTTACTTGGTCTGCTATTGGATCGTTTACATCGATTGCTAGAACTTTCCAATCAGTTTCACCTTCAAACAAAAAAAAAAAAAAAAATTATTAGTTACTTCTAAAATGTTAAGGTAGCTATTAAACTGTCAATGTTGATGTTTAAAAAGTTTAAAATAATAATAAAAGTTTTGAAATTGATGGTTAAAACTTTAAAATGTTACTTTTTCTTTTAAAATTGACGATTAAAACATTAAAATGGAAATTAAACGAAAAAATTTGACCTTTAAAACGTCAATTTAGTAATTAAACTGTCAAATTTGACATTTAAAACGTCAATTTAGTAATTAAACTGTCAAATTTGACATTTAAAACGTTAAGTTTGACATTTAAAATGTCAAAATGACATTTAAAACATTAAAATAACAATTAAACGAGAATATTTAACCTTCAAACTGTCAATTCAGCAGTTAAACTGTCAAAATTGACCTTTAAATCTTACAAATGTCATTTGAAACGTTGGGGTTAACAGTTAAAACGACAAAATGACAGTTAAACGAGAATATTTAACCTCCAAACTGTTAATTTTGCAGTTAAACTGTCAAAATTGGGATTTAAAACGTCAAAATGACAATTAGACGAGAAATTTTGGCATTCAAAACGTTAAATTAGCAATTAAACTGTCAAAATTGACCTTTAAAACTTAACAATGACATTTGAAACGTTTAGATTGACAGTTAAAACGTCAAAATGATAATTAAATGAGAAAATGTAACCTTCAAAACGTCAATTTAGCAGTTAAAGTGTCAAAATTGACATTTAAAACGTCAAAATGACAATGAAACGAGAAAATTTGACTTTTAAAACGTCAATTTAGCAGTTAATCTGTAAAAATTGACATTTAAAACTTAAAAATGATATTTGAAAAGTTCAAATTGACAGTTAAAACGTCAAAATGATAATTAAATGAGAAAATGTAACCTTGAAAACGTCAATTTAGCAGTTAAACTGTCAAAATTGACATTTAAAACGTCAAAATGACAATTAAACGAGAAAATTTGACTTTTAAAACGTCAATTTAGCAGTTAATCTGTAAAAATTCACATTTAAAACTTAAAAATGATATTTGAAACGTTCAAATTGACAGTTAAAACGTCAAAATGATAATTAAATGAGAAAATGTAACCTTCAAAACGTCAATTTAGCAGTTAAACTGTCAAAATTGACATTTAAAATGTCAAAATGACAATGAAACGAGAAAATTTGACTTTTAAAACGTCAATTTAGCAGTTAATCTGTAAAAATTGACATTTAAAACTTAAAAATGATATTTGAAACGTTCAAATTGACAGTTAAAACGTCAAAATGATAATTAAATGAGAAAATGTAACCTTCAAAACGTCAATTTAGCAGTTAAACTGTCAAAATTGACATTTAAAACGTCAAAATGACAATGAAACGAGAAAATTTGACTTTTAAAACGTCAATTTAGCAGTTAATCTGTAAAAATTGACATTTAAAACTTAAAAATGATATTTGAAACGTTCAAATTGACAGTTAAAACGTCAAAATGATAATTAAATGAGAAAATTTAACCTTGAAAACATCAATTTAGGAGTTAAACTGTCAAAATTGACATTTAAAACGTCAAAATGACAATGAAACGAGAAAATTTGACTTTTAAAACGTCAATTTAGCAGTTAATCTGTAAAAATTCACATTTAAAACTTAAAAATGATATTTGAAACGTTCAAATTGACAGTTAAAACGTCAAAATGATAATTAAATGAGAAAATTGAACCTTGAAAACGTCAATTTAGCAGTTAAACTGTCAAAATTGACATTTAAAACGTCAAAATGACAATGAAACGAGAAAATTTAACTTTCAAAACGTCAATTTAGCAATTAACCTGACAATACTGACATTTAAAACGTCAAAATGACATTTAAACGACTAATTTTGACTTTCAAAATGTCAATCTAGTAAACGATCAACGAGTTAAACGATCAAAATGGACATTTAAAATTGAAAAATGACATTTGAAACGTTGAGATTAACAGTTAAAACGTCAAAATGACAATTAAATAGAAAAATGTAACCTCGAAACGTCAATTTAGCAGTTAAACTATCAAAATTGACAGTTAAAACATGAAAATGATACACAAACGATAACATTTAACTTTCAAAACGTCAATTTAGCAATTAACGTGACAATACTGACATTTAAAACGTCAAAATGACATATAGATTAGAAACTTTGACTTTCAAAATGTCAATTTAGCAGTTTAATTGTCAAAATGAACATTTAAAACTTAAAAATGACATTTGAAACGTTGAGATTGACAGTTAAAACGTCAAAATGACAATTAAGTGAGAAATGCTAACCTTCAGAACGTCAATTTAGCAGTTAAACTGTCAAAATTGACATTTAAAACGTCAAAATGACAATTAAACGAGAAACTTTGACTTTTAAAATGTCAATTTAATAGTTAAAATATCAAAATTGATCTTTAAAACTTAAAACTAAAATTTGAAACGTTGAGATTGACAGTTAAAACGTCAAAATGACAATTAAGTGAGAAAAGCTAACCTTCAGAACGTCAATTTAGCGGTTAAACTGTCAAAATTGACATTTAAACGTCAAAATAACAATAAAATTGTCAAAATTGTCATTTTAAAACGTCAAAAATAACAATAAAACCATCAAAACTTACGTTCAGCCTCAAAATGACGTTTAATAAAGAAAATCTTAACTTCGAAACGCCAATTTAGCAACTAAACTGCCAAAATTGGCATTTAAAACGTAAAAATGACATTTAAAACGTTAACATAACATTTAAAACGTTGAATTTCTCATTTAAGATATCAAAGTGACAATAAAACCTTAAAAGTTGACGTTTAAAACCTTAAAATGACAATTAAACTGTCAAAACTAATGTTTTAAACGTCAAAATGACAATTAAACTGTCAAAAGTAATGTTTTAAACGTCAAAATGACAATTAAATTGTCAACATTGACATTTAAAACGTCAAATTAGTAGTATAATTGTCAAAATTGATATTTAATCATAAGAATTAATAAAAAAACTATTAAAACTAACGTTTAAAACCTCAAAATGATAATTAAATCATTAAAGTTGACGTTTAAACCGACAAATTGACGTTTAAACTGTTAAAGTTGACGTTTTAAATGTCAAAATTGACATTTTAAAACGTCAAAATAACAATAAAACTATCAAAATTTATGTTCAGCCTCAAAATGACATTTAATAAAGAAAATTTTTACTTTGAAACGCCAACTTAGCAACAAAACTGTCAAAATTTACACTTAAAACGTCAAAATAACAATAAAACCCTAAAAATGGACGTTTAAAAGGTTAAAACGTTAACTAAACTGTCAAAATTGACATTTCAAACGTCAAAATAACAATAAAACCTTAAAAGTTTGCGTTTGAAAGGTTAAAACGTTAATTAAACTGTCAAAATTGGTATTTAAAACGTCAAAATGACAATTAAATCATCGAAGTTAACATTTAAACCAACAAATTGACATTTAAACTGTTAAAGTTGACATTCTAAACGTCAAACTGAAAATTAAACAGGAAAATTTGACATATAAAACATCAAAAAAATAATAAAATTGTCAAAATCGGTATTTAACCATAAAAACCAATATAAAACCATCAAAATTGATCTTTAAAATGTCAAACTGATAATTAAATCGTCGAAGTTGACTTTTAAACCGACAAATTGACATTTAAATTGTTAAAGTTGACATTTAAAACGTCAAATTGAGAATTAAACGGAAAATTTTGACATTAAAAACGTCAAAATTACAATAAAACTGCCAAAATTGATGTAAAGCCATCAAAATTGACATTTGAAATAATAAAATAACGAAATGTCAAGAAAATTGACGTTTAAAACGTCAAAATGACAATTAAATAGTCAAAATTGATACCTAAAATGTCAAACTGTCAAAATTGACATTTGAAATGTCAAAATAACAATAAAACCTTAAAAGTTGACGTTTAAAAGGTTAAAATGTTAACTAAACTGTCAAAATTGACGTTTAAACCGTCAAAATGATTTTTAAATCATCGAAATTGACGTTTAAACCGTTAAACTTAACGTTTAAAATGTTAAAATGAGTAGTAAACGAAAAATTTTGACAATTAAAACGTCAATTTAGCAATTAAACTGTCAAAATCGATATTTACAATGATAAAATAACAAAAACTATCAAAATTGACGTTTAAAACGCAAAAAAATGACAATTAATCTTTAAAATTGACGTTTATTACTTCAAAAAGATAATTAAATCTTCAAATTTGACGTTTTAAACGTCATAATCATCAAAATTGGCGTTTAAAAGATCAAAATGACAATTAAATATTCAAAATTAATGTTTTAGATGTCAAAATGACAATTAAATCATTAAAGTTGACGTTTAAAATTTAAAAAAGATAATTAAATCTTCTAATCTAACGTTTTAGACGTCAAAATCATTAAAATTGACATTTTAATCGTGAAAATGACAATTAAATTTTCAAGATTGGCGTTTTAAACGTCAAAATGACAATTAAATCATTAAAGTTGACGTTTAAAATTTAAAAAGATAATTAAATCTTCAAATTTGACGTTTTAGACGTCAAAATAATGAAAATTGACGTTTAAAACGTCAAAAAAACAATTAAATTTTCAAAATTGACGTTTAAAACGTCAAAAAAACAATTAAATCTTTAAAATTGACGTTTAAAACGTCAAAGTGACAATTAAATCTTCAAAATTAACGTTTTAGACGTCAAAATGGCAATTAAATCATTAATATTGACGTTTTAAACGTCAAGAAGACAATTAAATCGTCAAACTTGACGTTTTAAACGACAAAATGACAATTAATCGTCAAACTTGACGTTTAAAACGTCAAAGTGATAATTAAATCATCGAAGTTGACATTTAAACTAATAAATTGACATTTAAATTGTTAAAGTTGACATTTTAAACGTTAAAATTAACATTTAAAACGTCAAAGTGAAAATTAAACGGAAAATTTTGACATTCAAAACAACAAAATAACAACAAAACTGTCAAAATTGATATTTAACCATAAAAATTGAAATGAAACCCTCAAAATTGACACTTGAAATGACAGAATAACAAAACGTCAAGAAAATTTACGTTTAAAACGTCAAAATGACAATTAAATTTTTAAAATTGACGTTTTAGATGTCAAAATAACAATAAAACCTTAAAAGTCGACGTTTGAAACGTTAAAATAACAATAAAACTTTAAAAGTTGACGTTTAAAATGTTAAAATGTTAACTAAACTGTCAAAATTGACGTTTAAAACGTCAAAATGATAATTAAATGATCGAAATTGACGTTTAAACCGTTAAACTTAACGTTTAAAACGTTAAAATAAGTATTAAACGAAAAATTTTGACAATTAAAACGTCAATTTAGCAATTGAAATGTCAAAATCGATATTTGCAATGATAAAATTACAAAAACTGTCAAAATTGACGTTTAAAACTTCAAAACGATAATTAAATCTTCAAATTTGACGTTTTAGACGTCATAATCATCAAAATTGACGTTTAAAACGTCAAAATGACAATTAAATATTCAAGGTTGACGTTTTAAACGTCAAAATGACAATTAAATCATTAAAGTTGACGTTTAAAATTTCAAAAAGATAATTAAATCTTCAAATTTGACGTTTTAAACGTCAAAATTATTAAAATTGTCATTTAAAACGTCAAAATGACAATTAAATTTTCAAAATTGACGTTTTAGACATTAAAATGACAATAAAACCTTAAAAGTTGACATTTAAAACGCTAAAATGTTAACTAAACTATCAAAATTGACGTTTAAAACGTCAAAATGACAATTAAAACATTAATTTTGACATTTAAAACGTCAAAAAGACAATTAAATCTTTAAAATTAACGTTCTAGACGTCAAAATGACAACCAAATCTTTAAAATTGATGTTTTAAACGTAAAAATGACAATTAAATCATCAAAGTTGACGTTTAAAACGTCAAAATGACAATTAAATATTCAAAATTGACGTTTTAAACGTCAAAATGACAACCAAATCTTTAAAATTGATGTTTTAAACGTAAAAATGACAATTAAATCATCAAAGTTGACGTTTAAAACGTCAAAATGACAATTAAATATTCAAAATTGACGTTTTAAACGTCAAAATGACAGCCAAATCTCTAAAATTGATGTTTTAAACGTCAAAATGACAATTAAATCATTAATTTTGACATTTAAAACGTCAAAAAGACAATTAAATCTTCAAAATTAACGTTGTAGACGTCAAAATGACAATTAAATCATCAAAGTTGACGTTTAAAACGTCAAAATGACAATTAAATATTCAAAATTGACGTTTTAAACGTCAAAATGACAACCAAATCTTTAAAATTGATGTTTTAAACGTCAAAATGACAATTAAATATTCAAAATTGACGTTTTAAACGTCAAAATGACAACCAAATCTTTAAAATTGATGTTTTAAACGTCAAAATGACAATTAAATCATCAAAGTTAACGGTTAAAACGTCAAAATGACAATTAAATATTCAAGATTGACGTTTTAAACGTCAAAATGACAATTAAATCTTTAAAATTGACGTTTAAAACGTCAACATTTTTACTTAAAAAACCAAATCGAATGTAAAAATGTCTAATTAAGTTTTAAATCGATAAAATTCAACACCAAAATCTACTTAAAAGTGTTTCTAATCGAAGTAATCGATTTAAAAGCTTCGTTAAATAAAAAATCAAGCCGATTTGAAAATGATTTTCGTCCAGAAATCATTTCGAAATGATGAATAAAAGACAAAGAAACGATTTAACATTCTTAAAAATTTCTCTTAAAGTTTTCAAAAAATAATCGGAATTACAACAACATTAAAATCGAGTAAATTCGAAACGTTAAAAATTATTTTAACGATAATTTTTGTCGTGTATTCATTTTCATGAGTTTATTACAAACTACAAACGATTATAAACATTCTAGAATTGTATACAGATTTATTAACAACAAGCATTTTAATGATTTTTACCTTTCGCACCATTTTACCCTTTGGATTTTTTTTAAACGAGAAAACTTTGATGAATTCACCAACGAACTTCAAGCAGTAGAAATTAATTTTAATTTAAAATCATATTTAAACGTCAAAATAAAAAAAATTTCACTATTAATTTTAATTAAAAATAATTAAAATAAACGACAGTTAGTTATCTAAAGTATTCATCTAATTGAAGCTGAGTCATAAAAATAAAAATAAAAAAAAATGCAAATAATGTCGAAACAATCAAGATAAAAATTTTTCGGAAGTTTTATCAACATTATATAACAAAAATCACACAATTTATAAATTGATAAGTCCTCGGAGTAAATTAAAGGTCATTGATTAATCAACGAGATATTTTCCAATAACTTAACCTTTAACTTTCACTTTTCCTCCAACAAAAATCTCTTCTCACCTTCATCTATTAAAGCGATTGTACCCAAGACTTTCACCTGAAGTATTTCTCCCCTTTTCGCCACCCTATACCCGATTTCGATCACATCGATAGGATCGTTATCTCCTTTACATCCGGTTCCATCGTCTAAATGATCCGGATTTTCCCACGTTTGCGGAAGAGCACCGTAATTCCATATGTAACCGTGATGGGGGAAACAATTAGCTACGTATCGTAATTTTCCTTTTTTTACATCTTGTTTAATCGGGTTTAAAGTTTCTTTCATGGTTATTTCCATCTTTGCGTTCGTCCATCGAGGTACTTCAACGACCATATTGTATATCTTTTTAGAAGCGTCTGCGTATAATGGGATATCGTGTAAGGGAGAAATCGGTCCATTTTGATCCTCTAAAAAATTTTTTATAAATATATTTTTTTATAAATGTATTTTTTATAAAATGTCAAATTTGACATTTCCAAATTTTTAGGTTAAGTACTTACTGATATAAACGCGGTAATCTTGACTATGCGGGGCACCTCTTTCTATTATAGAATAAGCCATTTTGTGTGTATACGTCGATTGCAAACGGGATACTAACGATACTAACGAGGGAACGGTTCTTAATGAATAAAACGAACCGCTTCGAGTCGTTTGACAGATCAATTTTTTGACGTTAAACAACACGTGTGTCGCGAACATTTTAACACCATCTAGTGTGAGATTTTAGAGATAAAACGGGGGTGATTTTTGGTGGTTTTTATAAAATTAATTTAGTGTACGGATTATTACTAATTAATTATTTATCACAAATGGACTTTGTATTTTGTTGATAACTTACAGGAAATTAGTTTTTAGATATTTAAATTAATGAAAATTAAATTGGGAATATTTAAAGAAGATGATAATAGATGGCGTTTATTTTATGACTTTTAAATTAAAATTTTATTTATTTTAGAAAGAATTAAAAAGAAAATTTATTTCTAAAAGAAATAACTAATATATATTTATATAATAATATATTTTTATCATATAAATAATAAAAAATTATTATTAATACGTTTTAATGAAAAATAGGGAAAAATTTGTTTAAAAAGGTGATAAAAGATGGCGTTTATCTTATGATTTTAAATTAAAATTTTATTTAATTTAAAAAGAATTTAATCAAAAATGCTTATTCTAAAAGAAATTTAGTAACTAAATCATTAAATTCATCGGAATATTTCAAATGGATGTTGTGTTTTCCTTCCGGGAATTGATATAACCTAAAAAAAAGTATAAATTAAAACTAACCTAAAAAATTAACCTCAAAAATGTATGTATTTAATCTAAAAACCCATTAATACCGTGAATTTTTGATTTTTTCAATTAAAAATTTAGGATGTTCCGGTGCTACTAAAGGATCTTTATCACCGTGTAAAATAAAAGTGGGGCATTTTATCATCGAGACGTCTTTTTTGCAAATATCACCACCGTTTTTAAACATTTCTCCAACGGAATCGCACCAACTTCCCCACATTTCTTGTAAACCGTCATTTCCGTATAATTTTACAAGTGGTGCGCGCATTCTTTCAGACCATTTACTCACATCACGAATTTCTAAAAAGAAAAGTATGACTTAGGGCCGGCTTTTTCACCGTTGGGTAAATTAATTTACCCGATATTAACCACAGTTACTAATAATTTCACTTGGTATGTATCGGACAGAATAATTCACCCAAAAATGTATAAATCAAGCTTTAATATATTCAATTTTTTAATAAACTTTAAATTACTTTCGTAAGATTGATATTCCCACTCGACAACATAAGCGTTCGACCCCCATGTGACTAATTTTTGAACAACCTGAGGATATTTAGCAGCTAAAATCATTCCTGAAATTCCACCATCGCTCCAACCTAAAATAGAATACTTTTCAACTTCTAACGCTTTCATAAATTCATAAGCCATGTCGGCATCGTTTCTATAAAAGTTTTTATTGAATACTCGGTTTGGTGGACGGCTAAAACCATAACCCGGAGGATCCCAAGCTATTATTGTAAATTTGTTTTTATCTAGTTTTTCTATTTGGGGTTTAAAGTCACTCCAAATAGTTCCCAAAGCTCCCGGAAAACATAAAACATTATGTGGACCATTTCCGGCTTTTACATAATTTATCGTTTGATTCTTTATTTGGATTTTTGTTTCCTATTTAAGAAAAAAACGAAGTAATAATTAATATAATTGTAAATAGAATTGAATGTTAAACTTTACTTACATTTATAGTTGTTGAGTATTTACAAAGGTTAATAATTAAATTTTTGTTAAAATTGGAAATTTTTAAGATGCTGCTGGTTAAAGATAACATTTTGTACTCTGGATTTAACAAAAATAAACGACCTTGAAGGTTTATTAGAAAGTTGTTTACGATTTTATCTCCTTTGAGGTAGAAAACCAAGTAAACACTTTAGGCTTGAAAAAATTATTTAACTAACGATATTTTCTGAACCCTATGACTTAGGGTTTTAATACTTTCGTCAAAAATATGGTATACAACCCTAATATCATTATTCTACGTCATTAAACGATAATTTTATGATACAATTTTATTTTAAAACGAACTCTAATGAAAGCCCTTCTTTAAATTTTTTAAATATTCTTAAAATTCATTAAAAATCCTTTAATTTGAGTACAAACACGACCTATCTACGATTTAAAATAAAAAGGTTAGATTAATTTTTTTAATTTTCAAGATGGCGGTTTAAAAAATTAAAGTTTTTATTAAAACTTGTTAAAGTTCATTAAAAATCCTTTAATTTGATACCAAACACGACTATATTCGGATAAAAAACAAAAAAGTTAGGTTAGTTTAAAAAATTCCAAGATGGCCGACTTCCAGTTGTCATTAAAATTAAAACTTTCGGTAATGTTCGATCTATTAAAGTTAGATAGGTCGTGTTTGTACTCAAATTAAAGGAAATTTAATTTCCCATCGATTTTTAATACAAATTTAATTCTAAAAGTATTTTTGAAAAATTTATTTTCAAAAAATCGGATATTAAAACATTAAATTTTGTTAAATTGTAAAAAATTTTATTCTTTAAATTTGAAAAGTACATTTAAAAAGAAATCGAGTGTTAAAATATAAAAAAAAAATGCAAAAATACAAAAAATTGCTAAAAATTGCTAAAAAAATCAAAAAAATATTAAAAAAATTATTAAAAGAATTAAAAATTCTTAAAGCTCGTTAAAAATCCTTTAATTTGATACCAAACACGACTATATTCGGATAAAAACCAAAAAAGTTAGGTTAGTTTAAAGATTTCAAGATGGCCGACTTCCGGTTGTCATTAAAATTAAAAATTTCGATAACTTTCGATCTATTAAAGTTAGATATGTCGTGTTTGTACTCAAATTAAAGGAAATTTAATTTCCCATCGATTTTTAATAAAAGTTTCGTTCTAAAATTATTTTTGACATTTTTCTTTTTGAAATTATTAATCATTTTTTGAAATTTTTATCTTTCTTTAGAAATTTCTTCAACTTTTTGATATTTCTTTTGAAAATTTAATATTTCTTTGAAAAATGTTTACAATATTTTTGAAAATTTTGACTTTTTTTTTTTGAAAATTAAAGATTAAAACATCAACTGTAATAAATGTTTGCGTTATATTTTAAATAAGGACTATTTTTTTTATTAAATCGGCTTTTACAAATAGTTTTTAAAAAAATTCGCTGTCCCTGTTTAAAGGAAGCACATCTATTCGCCATCTATTGACAAATATCCAAGGTGGCAAAAGTTGCTATTAACAAGCAGATGGCAGCCAACTTCACTTTTAAAGAAATTCGCCTTCTCTTATAAATACACAAATGTATCATGGGAAATATCCAATAATATGAACAGATTTATAAAGTTAATAAATCCATTCAAATTGTAATATTGTTCACCTCTGATGAATTAATCCTACTTACATTGCAGTGACATGACATGATTTCTATGTAAAATTCTCAGTCAGCAAAGTATTAATTATCCTAGGGTTTTTCAAACGACCTTTTTCTTAAAAAAAATAAAATAAAAATCGTTAACTGCACTGTTGTCAAACTTACGATGTAAACATTTCGAAGGTAACAACGTTTAGCATTAAAAATTACTAAGGTACACAAGTTCAAAGATCATAAAATAATTTATGAACGCTCGGCAAAACACAAATGTAAATTTTATAGATGTTTATTCATTTCAATACACGAGAGCAGTAAAGAAATTACCGCATTTCTTGCTTACAATTACCGAAACGAAAATTTAAAAAAAAATGGAATGTAATTCTTATTAAAAATCGATAGGAAATTAAATTTGCTTTAATTCGAGTACAAACATGATGTATCTAACTTTACAACATCGAAAGTTTTGGATTTTTTTTATTTTTTAAACAACCGGAAGTCGGCCATCTTGAAAATTTTAACATGAATAGTTAGAAAATTAAATTTTCTTCAATTTGAGTACAAACAAGACATATCTGCAACCAAAAATAAAAAAGCTGTCGAAATTTTTAATTTTAATAAGAACCGGAAGTCGGCCATCTTGGAATTTTTTTAATTAACCTAATTTTTTGACTTTTTATCAGAATATAGTCGTGTATGGTATCAAATTAAAGGATTTTTAATAAATTTTAAGAATTTTTAATAAAAAATAAAAAAAATTAAAAAAATCTAAATTTTCTAAAGAAAAAGGCAAGTTTCGAAAATACTGTCAATGTTTAAAAAAAAATTAAATAAATACCTATCAAAAACTTTCTAAAAACAGCTAAAAATATAAGAAATTTCAAAAAAAAGTCAACAATTTCAAAAAAACGTCAAATTTTTAGAAATAACGACTAAATTTTCAAAAGAATTGTTAGAATTTTTAAAGAAACATTAAATATTTCAAGAAATTTTTGAAACAGAGAAAAATGTTAAAAATTAAAAAAAAAATAATAAAAATTCAAAAAAAGATAAATCAAAAATAATTTTAAAACGAAATTTTTTATTAAAGATCGATAGAAAATCAAATTTCTATTAATTTGAGTACAAACACGACATAGCTAGGATTAAAAATAAAAAAGTTATCGCAATTTTTAATTTTAATGACAACTGGAAGTCAGCTATCTTGAATTTTATAAACTAATCTAACTTTTTTATTTTTAATCCGAATATAGCCGGTGTTTGGTATCAAAATAAAGGATTTTTAATAAACTTTGAAAAACTTTTAATAAAAATTTAAAATTTTCGAAAAAAAGTCAAACATTTCAAAAAAGTCAAAATTTTCAAAAAAATGTCAGAATTTTTAAAGAAATATCAAAAACTTTAAGAAATTTCGTAGAAATTCTTTTAGAAATCGTACAGAGGTTAATAAAAATTTAAAATTTTCCAAAAAAATCAAAGTTTTAAAAATAAGTCCAAATTTTCAAAAAAAGAAAACGTCAAAATTTTTAAAAAGCACGTCAAAATTTTCAAAAAAAAAAGTTTAAGAATTTTTTAAGAAATATCAAAAATTCCAATAAATTTATAAAAGAGAAAAATTTAAAAAGAAATATTAAAAATTCAAAAAAAGAAAAATCAAAAATAATTTTGAAACGAAATTTTTATTAAAAATCGGTAGAAAACCGAATTTCTTCTAATTTGAGTACAAACACGAGATATCTAACTTTAATAGATCGAAAGTTATCGAAATTTTTAATTTTAATGGAAACCGGAAGTCGGCCATCTTAGAATTTTTTTATAAACTAACCTAACTTTTTTATTTTTCAGCCAAATATAGTCGTGTTTGGTATCAAATTAAAAGATTTTTAATAAACTTTAAAAAACATTTAATAAAAATTTTAAATTTTCCAAAAAAAGTCAAAAATTTAAAAAAAAAAACTCTAAATTTTCAAAAAAATGTCAGAATTTTTAAAGAAATATCAAAAACTTTAAGAAATTTCGTAGAAATTCTTTTAGAAATCATAGATAGGTCAATAAAAATTTAAATAAAAATAAAAATTTTAAATTTTCCAAAAAAAAGTCAAAGTTTTAAAAATAAGTCCAAATTTTCAAAAAAAAGAACGTCAAAATTTTCAAAAGAAAAGTTTCAGAATTTTTTAAGAAATATCAAAAATATCAAGAAATTTATAAAAGAGAAAAATTTAAAAAATATATATATTAAAAATTCAAAAAAAGAAAAATCAAATATAATTTTAAAACAAAATTTTTATTAAAAATCGATTGGTAATTAAATTTCCTTTAATTCGAGTACAAACACGATATATCTAACTTTAATAGATCAAAAGTTATCGAAATTTTTAATTTTAATGGAAACCCGAGGTCGGCCATCTTGAATTTTTTTAAGCTAACCTAACTTTTTTATTTTTCAGCCGAATATAGTCGTGTTTGGTATCAAATTAAAGGATTTTTAATAAACTTTAAAGAAATGTTAATAAAAATTTACAATTTTTCAAAAAAAAATCAAAAATTCAAAAAAGAAAAATCAAAAATAATTTTGAAACAAAATTTTTAATAAAAATCGATAGAAAATCAAATTTCTTTTAATTTGAGTTCAAACACGACATATCTACAATAAAAAATAAAAAAGTTATCGAAATATTTAATTTTTATGACAACCGTAAGTCGGCCATCTTGAATTTTTTTAACCTAACCTAACTTTTTTATTCTTTATCCGAATATAGTCGTATTTGGTATCAAATTAAAGGATTTTTAATAAACTTTACGAATCTTTAATAAAAACTTTAATTCTTTTAAACCACCATCTCAAAAATTAAAAAATTAACCCAACTTTTTTATTTTTAATCGTAGATAGGTCGTGTTTGTACTCAAATTAAAGGATTTTTAATAAACTTTAAAAAACTTTTAATGAAAATTTTAAATTTTCGAAAAAAAATTCAAAAATCTTGAGAAAAAAGTCCAAATTTTCAGAAAAAAGTTAAAAATTTTCAAAAAAGTACAAATTTTCAAAAAATGCCAAATTTCCAAGAAAACATCAAATTTTTAAAAATAACGTCAAAATTTTCAAAAAAAAAATGTCAGAATTTTTTAAGAAACATCAAAAACTTTAAGAAATTTGTAAAAAAGAGAAAAATATTAAAAATATCAAAAAAAAAAATAAAAAATTCAAAATAGAAAATCAAAAATTCAAAATAAAAAATCAAAAATTCAAAAAAAAAAATCAAAAATTCAAAGAAAAATCAAAAATAATTTTAAAACGAAATTTTTTATTAAAGATCGATAGAAAATCAAATTTCTTTTAATTTGAGTACAAACACGATATATCTATGATTAAAAATAAAAAAGCTATCGAAATTTCTAATTTTAATAAAAACCGGAAGTCGGCCATCTTGAATTTTTTTAAACTAACCTAACTTTTTTGTTTCTTACCCAAATATAGTCGTGTTTGGTATCAAACTAAAGGATTTTTAATGAACGTTAACAATTTTAATAAAAAAATTCAAATTACTTTTAAAAAAATGTCAAAATATTTAAAAATAATGTAAAATTTTTCAAAATGATGTAAAATTTTGCAAAATAATTTCAAACATTTCTAAAAAATATCAAGTAATTCTAAAAATGTTCTTAAATGAACAAAGATTTTAAAACAAGGTTATAATTTTCAAAAAAGTAAATGTGGAAAATAATTTTAGAAAATTTTTTTATTAAAAATCAATAGGAATTTAAATTTCCTATAATTTGAATATAAACACGATATATCTACGATATCTACGATACGAAAGCCGGAAGTCGGCCATCTTGGATTTTTTCAAATTAACCTAACTTTTCTGTATTTTACCCGAATATAGTCGTGTTTGGTGTCAAATTAAAAGATTTTTAATAAATCTTAAAAAAACATTTAATAAAAATTTAAAATTTTCGAAAAAAAAATTCAAAAATTTCAAAAAAGAAAGTCAAAAATTTTAAGTAAAAGTACAAATTTTCAAAAAAATGTTAAATTTTCAAAAAAACATCAAATTTTTAAAAATAACGTCAAAATTTTCAAAAAAAAATGTCAGAATTTTTAAGAAAATTCCAAAAATTTCAAGAAAATTTTGAATTTCTTTTACAAAAAAGAAAAATATTAAAAATTAAAAAAAATTTAATATTCAAAAAGAAATCAAAAATTCAAAAAAGAAAAATCAAAAATAATTTTGAAACGAAATTTTTAATAAAAATCAATAGAAAATCGAATTTCTTTTCATTTGAGTACAAACACGACATATCTACGATCAAAAATAAAAAAGTTATCGAAATGTTTAATTTTAATGACAACCGGAAGTCGGCCATCTTGAATTTTTTTAAACTAACCTAATTTTTTTATTTTTTATCCGAATATAGTCGTGTTTGGTATCAAATTAAAGGATTTTTAATAAATTCTAAGAATCTTGAATAAAAACTTGACTTTTTTTAAATCACCATCTTGAAAATTAAAAAAATAACCTAACTTTTTTATTTTTAATCGTAGATAGGTCGTGTTTGTAGTCAAATTAAAGAATTTTTAATAAAGTTTAAAAAACTTTTAATAAAAATTTTAAATTTTCCAAAAAACAGTCAAAACTTTCGAAAAAAACAGTCAAATTCTTCAAAATAACGTCAAAATTTTCAAAAAAAAATTTTTTAGGAAATATCAAAAACTTCAAGAAATTTATAAAAAAGAGAAAAATGTCAAAAATAAAAAAAATTATATTCAAAATTAAAAAAAAGAAAAATCAAAAATAATTTTAAAACGAAATTTTTATTAAAGATCGATAGAAAATCAAATTTCTTTTAATTTGAGTTCAAACACGACATATCTACGATCAAAAATAAAAAAGTTATAGAAATGTTTAATTTTAATAAAAACCGGAAGTCGGCCATCTTGAATTTTTTTTTAAACTAACCTAACTTTTTTATTTTTTACTCGAATATAGTCGTGTTTGGTATCAAATTAAAGGATTTTTAATAAACTTTTTGAATTTCTAATAAAAACTTTAATTTTTTAAACCGTCATCTTTAAAATTAAAAAATTAACCTAACTTTTTTATTTTTAATCGTAGATAGGCCGTGTTTGTACTCAAATTAAAGGATTTTTAATAAATTTTAAGAATATTTAAGAATTTTTATAAAATTTAAGAATTTTAGAGAAGTAAATTCGTTTTAACCCCACCTAACGTACAATAGCTTAAATTATACACAAATTTAAATCAAATAGGGTTAGAAATCCCACATAATTGGATTGAAACTTAACTAAAAATTTTCCATTAGCCGCTTTCAAGGTCACCAAAGATAAAATTAACTTTTGGAATTTTACTTCTTATAAATTACCCATCATAATAATAAACGTATTATCATTTTAAAAGGATTAAAGGTTAGATTAACTTAGGAAATATCAATAAATTTAAAAAAATAATTAATAGAAAAAAATTAATTAATAGAAAAAAATTTATAATAAATAAAAGAATTTATAATAAAAAACCAAAGGTATATTCCGCACATGATTTATTTCATTTATGTTACTTTTCCAAAACGTCAAATTACGACCGCAGCTTTTATAAACATTACAAACCAGAACTGCTTTTGACATGCTATATCATATACCTAGATAAATGTTTTACAAGTAAATGGCAGGAGAAACGCCAAAAACATTTCATCACAAACTCTACCGAGAAGAAATTTTTCGACTCTTACAAAAACAAAAACTTTTTCATAATTAACCGATACACCTATAAAAATCTAGGAAGATAAAAGCGGAATGAAAACATCTTATATATAAAGCTAAATCAAATCAAATGCATTTATTTCATATTCTTAACCACCTATTTTACTATTATTATTACAATAAATGTATATATCAAAAAGAAAACTTAAAAAAACTTAACCAAAAAATGTTTATTTTATTAAATGTTTTTAATTTTATGTTTAAATGTTAATTTTTAGGTGCATCGTGATTTTTAAAAAAAGAAAAAATGAGACATCTTTTACAATTAAAATAAAAATTTATTTTTTATTTTATTTTTTGTGACCTTACGACCTTTTAAAACCCTTACAACTGTCCGCAATCCGCTACAACAATCTTTTTGCTCGTCTTCCCGGATTGCGAACCCATCGACTCGATATGCTTCACCACGTCCATCCCTTCGACGACTTGTCCGAACACCACGTGCCTATTATCCAACCAGGATGTCTTAACGGTGGTTATAAAGAATTGGGAGCCGTTCGTATTGGGTCCGGCGTTCGCCATCGACATTATTCCCGGTCCGGTATGTTTCAACGTAAAGTTTTCATCCTCGAATTTAGTTCCGTAGATGGATTTACCTCCGGTACCGTTATGATTGGTGAAATCACCACCTTGGCACATGAAATTCGGGATGACACGGTGGAAGGTTGACCCTTTGTAACCGAAACCTTTCTCTCCGGTACATAAAGCTCGGAAGTTTTCACAGGTTTTTGGAGTGACATCCGAACGGAGCTTTATTTAAATAAAATAAAATACAAAAATTAGTATAAAATAAAACACAAAAAATATAAAATAAAACACAAAAAATATCATAAAATAAAACACCAAAATTAGTAAAAAATAATTTTATTAAATAAGAAGTTTTAAAAACGCCATCTTTTGATAACTTTTCTAACCGAAGAGATTAATTTTAAATTTTATTGATCACAGCAACTTTTTTTTTTCTTAAATTGGTAATTTTCCGATATAAAAATGGCCGATGTTGAAATCATAAAACTTTGGGGGAAAAAAATTAATAAAATTAAAAAAAAAATTATTAAAATTTAAACAAAAATTCATTAAAATAAAAAAAAATATATTTTTTTCTTGTAAAAAATCAAATTTTCCCCATTAAACCAACCCCATGTTTTAATTAAAAATAAAAATTTAATCCCCAATATAAAAAAAATCCATGACTAATAAAATGATTAACATACAAAACCATCCGCCATTACACACGCCTTAAATTCATCAAATTTCCCCCAAAAAATCCCCATAAAACCCCCTACACCCATCAAAAACCCCAAATTCCAGTCTTAATCTACCCAAACAACCCTATAAAACCACCCTATACACCTTAAAAAAGCTTAAAAATCCCATCAAAGTAAAAACGCCGGTACACAGCCGGCATTTTGATGAACCACATTGAACGTTAGTAGGGTTAAAAGCACACCTATAAAATAACCTACCTCCATGACGATTCGGCCGAGGGGTTGGCCGTCCGAGGTCATGTCGAAATAAACACGTGGGAGACCCATTTTGCTGGCGAAATAACGAAGCGAGCCGGAGGACCAAAGTGACCGCACCAAAAGTCGATTCGAGAATGCGCACTGGCGGTAAATCGCGAAGATGGCCATGATTGAAACGACGCGGGTCAAATCACCTCTCTCTACTAATAAATCCCCCCTAAATAATAATTTATTAACACTTAAAAAGATTTAAAATAAAACTTATGTAATAATTTTAATTTTAACCATTAAAAATTAAAAAAACTTTAAGAGATAACCTACTTGACGTTAAACTAAACGATTATGTAATGATTTCAATTGACCCCCGCAGTACTTCAGTAGTGAAATTGATACAAAAGAAAATTAATAATTTCTTTTTAAATTTAAACAAAACCTATTAAAAAACATTTAAAATTAACTAAAAAAATAATTTAAAAACATTTTCTAAATTAAAAATTGTTTCTATTGTATTTATTTTAACCATAAAAATAAATCAAGAAAGTGCCATCTCTTAGTATTTTATATATCTAAAAATGATTTTTTTTAAAGAAATAATAAAATAACTTTAATTTTTATGTATTTAAAAGGAAAATAGTGAACGAAAATCATAAAAAAAAGAAAAATAACTTTACATTTAATTAAGAATAATTTACAAATTAAAAATTACGATTAAATTTCATTTTAATAATCAAGGTTAAGTGCCATCTGTTATTACTTAGATGTAATTGTCTAAAATGTCATAAAATGTCAAACAAATTATTGTTTGTTAAAAAAAAACCAGCTAAATTTTATTCTTTATTTAAGATTTGCTTTAATAAAGACGCGGTTTGATGCTTGGTTATTAAAAATAGATAAAATCTAAAAAGGAAAAATTAAATTTCAAAGGTGGGTAAACTTCCCAAAGTTTTAAAACAACAAATATAAAATATATTGTTTGATGTTTAAAAAAATTTTTAATGTCTTTAAAAATTTTTTTAATTTTTTTGGTAATATTTAGAAAAAATCTGATTAATTTAATAAAAAGTAGACATTTTAATCTATTTATATTTAAAAAATCTTTTCTTTATTTTTATAAATAAAGTCTGTGGGAATTTTTAAAGTTGGTGTAAAATTTTTTAAGGTTATATTAAAATCGGCAAAAAATTTTAAGTCTCTAGGATTTTTTTAAATTTTTTTGATAATAATTAGAAAAAATCTGATTAATTTACTAAAAACTAGACATTTTAATCTATTTTTATTTAAAAAATCTTTTTTCTATTTTTATAAATAAAGTCTGTGGGAATTTTTAAAGTTGGACGATATTTTTAAAAAATGAGGTTAAATTCGGTAAAAAAATCTTAAGTGTCTTTGGGAATTTTTTTTAATTTTTTGGCAATAATTAGGAAAAATCTGATTAATTTATTAAAAAATAGACACTTTAATCTATTTATATTTAAAAAATCTTTTCTTTATTTTTATAAATAAAGTCTGTGGGAATTTTTAAAGTTGGACGATATTTTTAAAAAATGAGGTTAAATTCGGTAAAAAAATCTTAAGTGTCTTTGGGAATTTTTTTTAATTTGTTGGCAATAATTAGGAAAAATCTGATTAATTTATTAAAAAATAGACATTTTAAACTAATTATATTTAAAAAATCTTTTTTTTATTTTTATAAATAAAGTCTGTGGGAATTTTTAAAGTTGGGCGATATTAAAAAAAAATGAGGTTAAATTCGATAAAAAAATTTTAAGTGTCTTTGGGAATTTTTTTAATTTTTTTGGTAATAATTAGAAAAAATCTGATTAATTTATTAAAAAATAGACACTTTAATCTATTTATATTTAAAAAATCTTTTCTTTATTTTTATAAATAAAGTCTGTGGGAATTTTTAAAGTTGGTGTAAAATTTTTTAAGGTTAGGTTAAAATCGGTAAAAAAATTTAAGTCTCTTTAGGAATTTTTTTAATTTTTTTGGTAATAATTAGGAAAAATCTGATTAATTTATTAAAAAGTAGACATTTTAATCTATTTATATTTAAAAAATCTTTTTTCTATTTTTATAAATAAAGTCTGTGGGAATTTTTAAAGTTGGACGATATTTAAAAAAAAATGAGGTTGAATTCGGTAAAAAAATCTTAAGTGTCTTTGGGAAATTTTTTTAATTTTTTGGTAATAATTAGGAAAAATCTGATTAATTTAATGAAAATTAGACATTTTAATCTATTTAAATTAAAAAGATCTTTTCTCTATTTTTATAAATAAAGTCTGTGGAAATTTTTAAAGTTGGTGTAAAATGACTCTTAACCTAAAAAATTTTTTTACCAACTTTGAAATTTTTTTTTAATTTTTTTGGTAAAATTTTGAATAAAGCGGCCTTTTTAAATTAAAACTAGAATGTTTTTAGTTTTATTTAGAAAAAAAATTAGATCAAAATCATTAAGACTCAATTTTTTACGAATTTTTTTAAAAATTATTGATTTCTTAACCTAAAAAATTTTTTGATCAAATTTGAAAATTTTTTTAATTTTTTTTGGTAAAATTTAGAACAAAGCGGTCTTTTTAAATTAAATCTAGAATATTTTTAGTTTTATTTAGAAAAAAAATTAGACCAAAATCATTAAAATTCGATTTCTTACGAATTTTTTTAAAAATTATTGATTTCTTAACCTAAAAAATTTTTTGCCAACTTTGAAAATTTTTTTAATTTTTTTGGTAATAATTAGGAAAAATCTAATTAATGTAATGAAAAGTAGACATTTTAATCTATTTAAATTTAAAAAATCTTTTCTTTATTTTTATAAATAAAGTCTGGGGAAATTTTTAAAGTTCACTTTTTAAATTTTAAGGTTAGGTGTAAAATGTAGACATTTAGAAAATAATTTTTTTAATTTTTTTGGTAAAATCTAGAAAAAATTTACTAATTCTAATTGAAAATAGACATTTTCAACTATTATTGTTTAAAGAATCTTTTCTTAGTTTCTATAAACAAAGTCTGGGCGATTTTTTAAAGTTGACTTTTCAACTTTTAAGGTTAGGTAAAAATGTAGACATTTAGAAAATAATTTTTTTAGTTTCTTTGTTAAGGCTTAGAAAAAATCATTTAAATCTAATAAAAAATAGACATTTTAAACTATTATTATTTAAAAAAAATCTTTTCTTAGTTTCTATACAAGAATTTAATTCTTCAAACTTAGAAAAACGACATTTTAAGACAGAATTTGACGTTTAAAAAGTCAAAAATTACAGTTTATGATTAAAATTGACGTTGAAAATGTCAAAAATTACAATTTAAGTAAAAAAATTGACGTTTAAAATGTCAAAAATTACAGTTTAAGATAAAAATTAACCTTAAAACATCAAAAAATGACAATTTATGTAAAAATTTGACGTTTAGAATATCAAAAATGACAGTTTAAGAAAAAGATTGACGTTTAAAACGTCAAAAATGACAATTTATAATAAAACTTGACATTTAAAATGTCAAAAATAATAGTTTAAGATAAAACATAACCTTTAAAACGTAAAAAATGACAATTTATGTAAAAATTTGACGTTTAGAATATAAAAAATGACAGTTTTAGAGAAGAATTGACGTTTAAAACGTCAAAAATGACAATTTATGATAAAACTTGACATTTAAAATGTCAAAAATGATAGTTTAAGATAAAACATAACCTTTAAAACGTCAAAAAATGACAATTTATGTAAAAATTTGACGTTTAGAATATCAAAAATGACAGTTTAAGAAAAAAATTGACGTTTAAAACGTCAAAAATGACAATTTATAATAAAACTTGACATTTAAAATGTCAAAAATAATAGTTTAAGACAAAACATAACCTTTAAAACGGAAAAAAGTGACAATTTATATAAAAATTTGACGTTTAGAATATCAAAAATGACAGTTTAAGAAAAAAATTGACATTTAGAACGTCAAAAATGACAATTTGGAATAAAACTTGACATTTACAATGTCAAAAATAATAGTTTAAAACAAAACATAACCTTTAAAACGTAAAAAATGACAATTTATATAAAGATTTGACGTTTAGAATATCAAAAATGACAGTTTAAGAAAAAAACTGACGTTTAAAACGTCAAAAATGACAATCTATAATAAAACTTGACATTTAAAATGTCAGAAATAATAGTTTAAGATAAAACATAACCTTTAAAACGTAAAAAATGACAATTTATGTAAAAATTTGACGTTTTGAATATCAAAAATGACAGTTTAAGAAAAAAATTGACGTTTAAAACGTCAAAAATGACAATTTATAATAAAACTTGACATTTAAAATGTCAAAAATAATAGTTTAAAACAAAACATAACCTTTAAAACGTAAAAAATGACAATTTATGTAAAAATTTGACGTTTAGAATATCAAAAATGACAGTTTAAGAAAAAAATTGACGTTTAAAACGTCAAAAATGACAATTTATAATAAAACTTGACATTTAAAATATCAAAAATAATAGTTTAAGAGAAAACATAACCTTTAAAACGTAAAAAATGACAATTTATATAAAAATTTGACGTTTAGAATATCAAAAATGACAGTTTAAGAAAAAAATTGACGTTTAAAACGTCAAAAATGACAATTTATAATAAAACTTGACATTTAAAATATCAAAAATAATAGTTTAAGAGAAAACATAACCTTTAAAACGTAAAAAATGACAATTTATATAAAAATTTGACGTTTAGAATATCAAAAATGACAGTTTAAGAAAAAAATTGACGTTTAAAACGTCAAAAATGACAATTTATAATAAAACTTGACATTTAAAATGTCAAAAATAATAGTTTAAGATAAAACATAACCTTTAAAACGTAAAAAATGACAATTTATATAAAAATTTGACGTTTAGAATATCAAAAATGACAGTTTAAGAAAAAAATTGACGTTTAAAACGTCAAAAATGACAATTTATAATAAAACTTGACATTTAAAATGTCAAAGATAATAGTTTAAGATAAAACATAACCTTTAAAACGTCAAAAATGACAATTTATATAAAAATTTGACGTTTAGAATATCAAAAATGACAGTTTAAGAAAAAAATTGACGTTTAAAACGTCAAAAATGACAATTTATAATAAAACTTGACATTTAAAATGTCAAAAATAATACTTTAAGATACAAATTAACCTTAAAACGTCAAAAAATGACAATTTATATAAAAATTTGACGTTTAAAATATCAAAAATGACAGTTTTGAAGAAAAATTGACGTTTAAAACGCCAAAAATAACAATTTACAATAAAACTTGACATTTAAAATGTCAAAAATGATAGTTTAAGATAAAAATTAACCTTTGAAACCTCAAAAAATGACAATTTACGTAAAAATTTGACGTTTAGAATATCAAAAATGACAATTTAAGTAAAAAATTGACGTTTAAAATATCAAAAAATGACAGTTTTAGAGAAAAATTGACGTTTAAAACGTCAAAAATGATGGTTTAAGTTAAAATTTGACGTTTAAAATGTCAAAAATGATAATTTATGATAAAATTTTTTTTACCAACTTTGAAAATTTCTTTAAATTTTTTGGTAAAATTTAGAACAAAACGGTATTTTTAAATTAAAATTAGATTGTTTTTAGTTTCATTTAGAAAAAAAATCAGATCAAAATATAAAAAATTCGATTTTTTACGAATTTTTTAAAAATTATTTATTTTTTAACCTAAAAAATTTTTTCCAACTTTGAAAATTTTTTTAATTTTTTTGGTAAAATTAAGAACAAAACGGTATTTTTAAATTAAAACTGGAATGTTTTTAGTCTTATTTAGAAAAAAGATTAGATCAAAATCATTAAAATTCATTTTTTTACGAATTCTTTAAAAGTTATTGATTTTTTAACCTAAAAATTTTTTTTCCAACTTTGAAAATTTTTTTAAATTTTTTGGTAAAATTTAGAACAAAACGGTATTTTTAAATTAAAACTCGATCAAATTAAGATCATTTACTAGATCATCAAATTTCTTCCAATTTTTATCAAAAAATAAAAAAGAATTTTTTTTAAAACTCTACATTTTACTTAACCTTAAAAAAAAACATCAAAGTTTAAAAAATCGTCAAAAATTGATTTTTAAAAATTGGGAAAAAATTTTTTAGAAAAATAATAGTTTAAAATGTTTATTTTAAATTACCATAAAAATTTTGAGATTATCTCAAAAAGATTTCGAGAAAAAAATTTTTTTCTAAAACTCTACATTTTCACTTCACCTTAAAAAAAACCATCAAAGTTTAAAAAATCGCTAAAAATTGATTTTTAAGAATAGGGAAAAGATTTTTTAGAAAAATAATAGTTTAAAATGTCTATTTTAATATAACATAAAAAGTTTGAAATTATTTTATAAGAATTTCCAGAAAAAAAAATTTTTTTAAGTCTACATTTTTACCTAACCTTAAGAAAAAACATCAAAGTTTAAAAAATCGTCAAAAATTGATTTTTAAAAATTGAGAAAAAATCTTTTAGGAATATATTAATTAAAATGTCTATTTTAATGTGAGATATGAAAAATTTTGTTAGGTTTTAAAAATTTTGAGAAAAAATTTTTTTTCTAAACATCTACACTTCAACGAAAATTCAAAATTTTAAAAACTAACTTTAAAAAATCGCTCAGACTTTATTTCTAGGAGTAAAAAGAAAATTTTTCGGAAAATTATCAAATAGAATATTTTCTTTGATGTAGCATAAAAAAATTTGTAAGTTGTTATCAAAATTTTAAGAAAGGAATTTTTTTCTAAACCTCTATATTTTCACCTAACCTAAAAACTAATTCAAAAACCGAGTGAGATAGAAAAAAAATTTTCAAATAAAAATTGTAGATGATTTTACTCTAAATATTTTTTGTTATAAAAATTTTTTTGAATTTTTAATATTTTTGAAGCTATAGACTAAAATTTGATTATAACCTCAAATGTCAATTTTTTAAATTTAACTTCAAATAATTCAAAAACTGAAGAAAATAGAAAAAAATGTTTTAAATAAATTTTCTTCCATTTTTAATTATAAACATTTTTTATTCTAAATATTTTTTTCAATTTTTGATATTAAAGGAGTTATAACCTAAAAATCAGTTATAACCCCAAAATGTCAATTTTTCAACTTTATTTTCAAATAATTGAAAAACTAAACAAAATAGAAAAAAATGTTTTAAATAAAATTTCTTCCATTTTTAATTATAAACATTTTTTGTTCTCAATATTTTTTTCAATTTTTGATATTAAAGGAGTTATAACCTAAAAACTGGTTATAACCTCAAAATGTCAATTTTTCAACTTTGTTTCCAAATAGCTCAAAAACTAAATAAAATAGAAAAAAATGTTTTAAACAAAATTTCTTCCATTTTTAATGGTAAACATTTTTTATTCTAAATATTTTTTTCAATTTTCGATATTAAAGGAGTTATAACCTAAAAATCAGTTATAACTTCAAAACGTCAATTTTTCAACTTTATTTTCAAATAATTCAAAAACTGAAGAAAATAGAAAAAAATGTTTTAAATAAAATTTCTTCCATTTTTAATTATAAACATTTTTTATTCTAAATATTTTTTTCAATTTTTGTTATTAAAGGAGTTATAACCTAAAAACTGGATATAACCCCAAAATGTCAAATTTTCAACTTTATTTTCAAATAATTCAAAAACTGAAGAAAATAGAAAAAAATGTTTTAAATAAAATTTCTTCCATTTTTAATTATAAACATTTTTTATTTTAAATATTTTTTTCAATTTTTGATATTAAAGGAGTTATAACCTAAAAATCAGTTATAACCTTAAAACGTCAATTTTTCAACTTTATTTTTAAATAATTCAAAAACTAAACAAAATAGAAAAAAATGTTTTAAATAAAATTTCTTGCATTTTTAATTATAAACATTTTTTATTCTAAATATTTTTTTCAATTTTTGATATTAAAGGAGTTATAACCTAAAAACTGGTTATAACTCCAAAATGTCAATTTTTCAACTTTATTTTCAAATAATTCAAAAACTGAAGAAAATAGAAAGAAATGTTTTAAATAAAATTTCTTTCATTTGAAATTATAAACATTTTTTATTTTAAATATTTTTTTCAATTTTTGATATTAAAGGAGTTATAACCTAAAAATTGCTTATAACCCCAAAATGTCAATTTTTCAACTTTATTTTCCAATAATTCAAAAAACAAGTTAAATAGAAAAAAATTTTTTAGATAAAACTTGTAGATGATTTTATTCTGAATATTTTTTGTTATAAAAAATTTTTTGAATTTTTAATATTTTTTAAGCTATAGAGTAAAATTTGATTATAACCTCAAATGTCAATTTTTCAACTTTAATTTCAAATGGGTCAAAAACCGAGTTAGATAGAAAAAAAATTTTTAGATAAAACTTGTAGATAATTTTCTTCTAAATATTTTTTGTTATAAAAAATTTTTTGAATTTTTAATATTTTTTAAGCTGTAGACTAAAATTTGATTATAACCTCAAATGTCAATTTTTTAACTTTAATTTGAAGTAGTTCAAAAACCGAGTTAAATAGAAAAAAATTTTTTAGATAAAACGTAGATAATTTTATTTTAAAGATTGAAAATTTTAACCTAAAGAATTTTTTTACCAATTTTGAAATTTTTTTTTAATTTTTTGGTAAAATTTAGAACAAAACGGTCTTTTTAAATTAAAACTAGAATGTTTTTAGTTTCATTTAGAAAAAAAATCAGATCAAAATATTAAAAATCCGATTTTTTATGAATTTTTTTAAAAATGCTTTTAACGATAAAAAATTTTTAACCTAAAAAAATTTTTTTACCAACATTAAAAATTTTTTTAATTTTTTTGGTAAAATCTAGAATAAAACGGTCTTTTTAAATTGAAACTAGAATATTTTTAGTTTCATTTAGAAAAAAAATCAGATCAAAATATTGAAAATTCGATTTTTTATGAATTTTTTAAAAGTAATTGATTTTTTAAAGGATTAAAAATTTTTAACCTAAAAAATTTTTTTACCAACTTTGAAAATTTTTCTAATTTTTTTGGTAAAATTTAGAACAAAACGGTTTTTTTAAATTAAAACTAGAATGTTTTTAGTTTCATTTAGAAAAAAAATCAGATCAAAATATTGAAAATTCGATTTTTTATGAATTTTTTAAAAGTAATTGATTTTTTAAAGGATTAAAAATTTTTAACCTAAAAAATTTTTTTACCAACTTTGAAAATTTTTTTAATTTTTTTGGTAAAATTTCGAACAAAACGGTCTTTTTAAATTAAAACTAGAATGTTTTTAGTTTCATTTAGAAAAAAAATCAGATCAAAATATTGAAAATTCGATTTTTTATGAATTTTTTAAGTGATTGATTTTTTTAACGATCAAAAATTTTTAACCTAAAAAATTTTTTTACCAACTTTGAAAATTTTTTTAATTTTTTTGGTAAAATTTAGAACAAAACGGTCTTTTTAAATTAAAACTAGAATATTTTTAGTTTCATTTAGAAAAAAAAATCAGATCAAAATATTAAAAATCCGATTTTTTATGAATTTTTTTAAAAATGCTTTTAACGATTAAAAATTTTTAACCTAAAAATTTTTTTTACCAACTTTGAAAATTTTTTTAATTTTTTTGGTAGTAATTAGAAAAAATCTGATTAATTTAATAAAAACTAGACATTTTAATCTATTTAAATTAAAAAAATTTTTTCTTTATTTTTATAAATAAAATCTGTGCGAATTTTTAAAGTTGGTGTAAAAATTTTAGGTTATATAAAAAATAAAACAAATTTAAGAAACATACACTTTTATTCACTCAAAATATTTACAAATAATTGTAATCTCTACAAACTTAAATATCAAAAATACTCCCTTAACAATTAAGAAGTCGCTTGCAAGTCTTGTATAATCATTTGGAAATCAACAGTCGAAAAATCAATACTTTGTCTGGTATCGGAGACAACATTCCTCACCATACTCGTAAAAAACTGGGTGTGTTTCGGTTTTTCAGAGTACCTTTCGTACTGATCCAAAGAATCTTGAAGTTTCAACGTTAAACTATCATAATTCTTCCGTACAACCTCTAAAATTTGGTCTTCGGAGGGCGTAGAAAGGTTTTGAGATGTCAACCATTGCTCGATTTTCGGCGAAAAGTGTTTAATTATCGCCCGAATATTAATCAAGCAATTATTCAATTTCTGAGCGTTGTCTTTAAATTCAGAATCACCGGAAGTGTATCTCAATCCCATTGTATACACATTATCAAAGACTTGATGCATGCGAATCAGCTCGTAGTATAATTCATCATAACTCCCCGGAGTTGGGAGAAAAGTGTCACCGTAAGTGATAAAAAGGTTCAAAATGTTTACAACTTGAATGAGTAAATCAAAAATGTTCATTTTTTTGGTTAATTGGGATTCATTTTGAACCAAAAATCTTAAGAGGGTTATTAAAGCCGTCCAGAGATCTTTCCATTGGTAATTAATCCTCACTCTGCAGCGTTTTTGATAACATAAGATCCGGTGAATCACTCCGATGCATAATGTGTAGAGTTCCATGGGGAATTTTTTCATCATATGACTCATTATGAACTCAACTAGTAAATCTGAAACACAAAAATATAAATTTTAATAAAAAAAAAATTAAAAAAATTTTTAAAGTTGGACAAAAAATTTTTTAGGTTAAGAAATGAATTTTTAAAAAATTCATAAAAAATCGAATTTTCAATATTTTGATCTGATTTTTTTTCTAAATGAAACTAAAAACATTCTAGTTTTAATTTAAAAAAACCATTTTGTTTTAAATATTACCAAAAAAATTAAAAAAATTTTTAAAGTTGGTAAAAAATTTTTTAGGTTAAAAATTTTTTACCTAAAAAATTTTTTATCATTAAAAACATTTTTAAAAAATTCATAAAAAATCGAATTTTCAATATTTTGACCTGATTCTTTTTCTAAATGAAACTAAAAACATTCTAGTTTTAATTTAAAAATGTCGTTTTGTTCTAAATTTTACCAAAAAAATTAAAAAAATTTTCAAAGTTGGTAAAAAATTTTTTAGGTTAAAATTTTTTAATCGTTACGTTATTTTAAAAAAATTCATAAAAAATCGAATTTTCAATATTTTGACCTGATTTTTTTTCTAAATGAAACTAAAAACATTCTAGTTTTAATTTAAAAAGACTGTTTTGTTCTAAATTTTATCAAAAAAATTAAAAAAATTTTCAAAGTTGGTAAAAAAATTTTTTGGTTAAAAATTTTTAATCGTTAAGTCATTTAAAAAAAAATCATAAAAAATTGAATTTTTAATGTTTTGATCTGATTTTTTTTCTAAATGAAACTAAAAACATTCTAGTTTTAATTTAAAAAGACCGTTTTGTTCTAAATTTTACTAAAAAAATTAAAAAAATTTTCAAAGTTGGTAAAAAAATTTTTTAGGTTAAAATTTTTTAATCATTAAAAGCATTTTTAAAAAAATTCATAAAAAATCGAATTTTAAAGATTTTGACCTGATTTTTTTTCTAAATGAAACTAAAAACATTCTAGTTTTAATTTAAAAAGACCGTTTTGTTCTAAATTTTATCAAAAAAATTAAAAAAGTTTTTAAAGTTGATAAAAAAATTTTTTAGGTTAAAAATTTTAATCATTAAAAAACCATTTTTAAAAAATTCATAAAAAATCGAATTTTTAACATTTTGACTTGATTTTTTTTCTAAATGAAACTAAAAACATTCTAGTTTTAATTTAAAAAGACCGTTTTGTTCTAAATTTTACCAAAAAAATTAAAAAAATTTTCAAGGTTGGTAAAAAAATTTTTTAGGTTAAAGATTTTTAATCGTTAAAAACATTTTTAAAAAATTCATAAAAAATCGAATTTTTAAAAATTAATTAAAAAAAACGGATTTTAAAATAATAAAAATTTATTAAAAACAAGGAGAGTCGCGGAAAGCGAGGGTCGAAGCGAATGTCGAGCGGCGTTCGGCGATCCCTCGGAAGGCTACACGCGAAAATTTGCCGATCTGGCGGTCTAGAAACGTTCGAAAACCGCTCGGGAGGAATTCTCAATTTCGCCCACTGAAGGGTTTGGCTTACACCCGCTGCTGCCCGTTTCCGCGCCCACGGAACGGTTTGGATATGTTCAATGAGCGCGAGCGACGACGAAAAAAGTTCAAATCCGGCATCAAGGGATATTCGTGGATGCCTTCTTAATCGAGAAATCGGAAATTCACCGACGAAAAGTAGCCGCCGCATCCACAGGCCGGCGATAACCGGAATTTCGCGCATCGGTAGGTCGCCCACGGAAGGGTTCGTGTTGTTTGAAACATTTTCGAACGGCTGGCCAGCCTCAACCGCCCGCCGTTCCGTCAGATTCGCACGTCCTGACTCCGAACCCGGTTTGACCAAATTTTCCACATTTAATTAGCTTTAATAATATATTATAGAATTATGATCTTTAACCACTTCGGTACGGCACCTATCGGCCACGAAACTTTGTCAACAACCGGCATTCATCATCCATACGCTGACACAACCGTCGACTATAGTCGACGTTCGGCTGTGTGGGGTCATCTGTGGCCGTCGACTATAGTCGACGCTCGTACCGAAGTGGTTAAACGTCAAAAGTGACATTTTAAAAATGGATTGAGACATTTAAACGTAAAATTTGACATTTTGAAAGAGAATTTTCATCTATAAATGTCAAAAATGACACATCAAGGATGTAAAGTGACGTTTAAACGTCAAGATTGACAGTTCGAAAGAGAATTTTGATCTGTAAACTTCGAAATCGACATTTTGAAAATGGATTTTGACATTTAAATGTCAAAATTGACATTTTTAAAATGAATTTTGACATTTAAACATCAAAAGTGACATTTTAGGCAGAAAGGCTGACATTTAAACGTCAAAGTTGACATTTTGAAAGAGAATTTTGACATTTAAACGTCAAAATTGACATTTTTAGAATGAATTTTGACATTTAAACATCAAAAGTTACATTTTAGGCAGAAAGACTGACATTTAAACGTCAAAATTGACATTTTGAAAGAGAATTTTGACATTTAAACGTCAAAATTGACATTTTGAAAGAGAATTTTGACATTAAACGTCAAAATTGACATTTTTAGAATGAATTTTGACATTTAAATATCAAAAGTTACATTTTAGGCAAAAAGACTGACATTTAAATGTCAAAATTGACATTTTGAAAGACAATTTTGACATTTAAACGTGAAAATTGACATTTTGAAAGAGAATTTTGACATTAAACGTCAAAATTGACATTTCTAGAATGAATTTTGACATTTAAATATCAAAAGTTACATTTTGAAAGAGAATTTTGACATTTAAACGTCAAAATTGACATTCTGAAAGGGACTTTTGACATTTAAACGTCAAAGTTGACATTTTGAAAGAGAATTTTGACATTTAAACGTCAAAATTGACATCTTTAGAATAAATTTTGACATTTAAACATCAAAAGTTACATTTTAGGCAGAAAGACTGATATTTAAACGTCAAAATTGACATTTTGAAAAAGAATTTTGACATTTAAACGTCAAAATTGACATTTTGAAAGCGAATTTTGATCTGTAACCGTTAAAATTGATATTTTGAAAGAAAATTTTGCCATTTAAACGTCAAAATTGACATTTTTTAAAATGGATTTTAACATTTAAACATTAAAATTGACATTTTAGGCAGAAAAGCTGACATTTAAACGTCAAAATTGACATTTTAGGCAGAAAAGCTGACATTTAAACGTCAAAATTGACATTTTAAAAGAGAATTTTGATTTGTAAATGTCAAAAGTGACATTTTAAACATGGATTACGACATTTAAATATCAAGATTGACATTCTGAAAATAAATTTTGACATTTAAACATCAAAAGTGACATTTTAGGCAGAAAGGCTGACATTTAAACGTAAAAATTAACATTTTTAAAATGGATTTTGACATTTGAACATCAAAAATGACATTTTAGACAGAAAGGCTGACATTTAAACGTCAAAATTGACATTTTGAAAATGGATTTTGACATTTAAACATCAAAAGTGACATTTTAGACAGAAAGGCTGACATTTAAACGTCAAAATTGACATTTTGAAAGAATTTTGATTTGTAGCCGTTAAAATTGACATTTTGAAAATGGATTTTGACATTTAAACAACAAAAGTGACATTTTAGACAGAAAGGCTGACATTTAAACGTCAAAATTGACATTTTGAAAATGGATTTTGACATTTAAACGTCAAAATTGACATTTTGAAAATGGATTTTGACATTTGAACATCAAAAATGACATTTTAGACAGAAAGGCTGACATTTAAACGTCAAAATTGACATTTTGAAAATGGATTTTGACATTTAAACGTCAAAATTGACATTTTTAAAATGAATTTTGACATTTGAACATCAAAAATGACATTTTAGACAGAAAGGCTGATATTTAAACGTCAAAATTGACATTTTGAAAGAGAATTTTGAACTTTAAATGTCAAAATTGACATTTTAAGATAATTTTTAAAGCGTCAAACATCAATTTTGACTTTTTAAAGTAAGTTTTGAAGTATCACACTTTGAAATTGACAATTTATTGTAATTTTTAAAATGTCAAACGTCAAATTTGACAATTTCAAGCAATTTTTGTGGTCTTAGACGTTAAATTTGAGAATTTAAAGTAGTTTTTGATGCGAGAACTGTCAAATTTGACGATTAAAGACAACTTTTGAAATATGAAATGTCAACATTGACTATTTAAAAGAATTTTTGCGGTTTCAAACGTCAAATTTGACATTTCAAAGTAGTTTTTGATGCGTAAAATATCAAATTTGACAATTTAAGATAATTTCTGATGTCTCAAACCCAACATTCGACATCTTAAAATCATTTTTATACTTTCAAACATTAATTTTGATCATTTAAGATAATTTCTGTGATTTCCAACGTTAAATTAGACATTTTAAGAAAATTTTTTAAATGTCAAACGTCAAATTTAACTTTTTAAAGTAATTTTAGCGATTTCGAATATCAAATTTGACATCTTAAAAATGGATTTTGACATTTAAACGTCAAAATTGACATTTTTAAAGTGGATTTTGACATTTAAACATCAAAAGTGACATTTTAGACAGAAAGGCTGATATTTAAACGTCAAAATTGACATTCTGAAAGAAAATTTTGACATTTAAACGTCATAATTGACATTTTGAAACAGAATTTTAATCTGTAAACGTTAAAAATTATACTTTAAAGATGAAAAGTGACGTTTAAACGTCAAAATTGACATTTTAAAAATGCATTTAGACATTTAAACGTCAAAATTGACATTTTGAAGAATTTTGATCTGTAAACGTCAAAAATCACACATTAAAGATGAAAAATGACGTTTAAACGTCAAAAGTGACATTTTAAAAATGCATTTAGACATTTAAACGTCAAAATTGACATTTTTCAAACAGAATTGTGATCAGTAAATATCAAAAATCACACATTAAAGGTGAAAAGTTACGTTTAAACGTCACGATTGACAGTTCGAAAGAGAATGTTGATCTTTAAACGTCAAAAGTGACATCTTAAAGTTAAAAGTGACGTTTAAACGTCAAAGGTGACACTTTAAAGTACAAAAAGTGACGTTTAAACGTCAAAAGTAACACCTTAAAGATGAGAAGTGATTTTCAAACGTGAAAATTGACATTTCAAAGAAAAACTTTTGATTTTTAAACGTTAAAACCATGATTTTAAAACTATCATTTACGTAAAGTAAATTTTTATTAGATTATAGTTGGATTTACGGTTTGATTGATGATTTGTATGAACTTCTTTATAAATTAGGAAGGATTCTTGATGACTTATGAACGGATTTTGATGGTTTTGGGGAATTTTTGGATTTGATTAATGATTTTAGTTAGATTTTAAGTTTGATTGATGATTTTTTTGATGAATTGTTTGATTAATTTGATGAATTATGAGAGATTTTTGATGATTTATGAAAGACTATCGATACTTTTAGATATTTTTTAAATATTCTTGATTTGATTGATGATTATAGTTACATTTTAGGTTTGATTGATGATTTATAAAACACTCTTGATGAATTATGAGAAATTCCTGATGATTCATGAAAGATTGTTGGTTTGATTGATGATTCTAATCTGAACTTAGGTTTGATTGATGATTTTAGTTAGATTTGAAGTTTGATTGATGATTTATAGAAAATTCTTGATGAATTACGAGATATTCTTGATGATTTATGAAAAATCATCGATAGTTTTAGAGATATTCTTGATTTGATTAATGATTTTAGCCAGATTTTATGTTTGATTGATGATTTTGATCAGATTTCAGGTTTGATTGATGATTTATAGAAAATTCTTGATGAATTATGAGAAATTCTTGTTGATTTATGAAAAATCATCGATAGTTTTAGAGATATTCTTGATTTGATTAATGATTTTAGCCAGATTTTATGTTTGATTGATGATTTTAGTCAGATTTCAGGTTTGATTGATGATTTATAGAAAATTCTTGATGAATTATGAGAAATTCTTGTTGATTTATAAAAAATCATCGATAGTTTTAGAGATATTCTTGATTTGATTAATGATTTTAGCCAGATTTTATGTTTGATTGATGATTTTGGTCAGATTTCAGGTTTGATTGATGATTTATAGAAAATTCTTGATGAATTATGAGATATTCTTGATGATTTATGAAAGATCATCGATAGTTTTAGAGATATTCTTGATTTGATTAATAATTTTAGTCCGATTTTATGTTTGATTGATGATTTTAATCAGATTTCAGGTTTGATTGATGATTTATAGAAAATTCTTGATGAATTATGAGAAATTCTTGTTGATTTATGAAAGGTTAGCAATAGTTTTAGAGATATTCTTGATTTGATTATTGATTTTAGCCAGATTTTATGTTTGATTGATGATTTTAATCAGATTTCAGGTTTGATTGATGATTTATAGAAAATTCTTGATGAATTATGAAAAATTCTTGTTGATTTATGAAAAATAATCGATAGTTTTAGAGATATTTTTGATCTGATTAATGATTTTAGCCAGATTTTATGTTTGATTTATGATTTTAGCCAGATTTCAGGTTTGATTGATGATTTATAGAAAATTCTTTATGAATTATGAGAAATTCTTGTTGATTTATGAAAGGTTAACAATAGTTTTAGAGATATTCTTGATTTGATTGATGATTTATAGAAAATTCTTGATGAATTATGAGATATTCTTGATGATTTATAAAAAATCATCGATAGTTTTAGAGATATTCTTGATTTGATTAATGATTTTAGCCAGGTTTTATGTTTGATTGACGATTTTAGTCAAATTTCAGGTTTGATTGATGATTTATAGAAAATTCTTGATGAATTATGAGATATTCTTGATGATTTATGAAAGATCATCGATAGTTTTAGAGATATTCTTGATTTGATTAATAATTTTAGTCCGATTTTATGTTTGATTGACGATTTTAGTCAGATTTCAGGTTTGATTGATGATTTATAGAAAATTCTTGATGAATTATGAGAAATTCTTGTTGATTTATGAAAGATCATCGATAGTTTTAGAGATATTCTTGATTTGATTAATGATTTTAGCCAGATTTTATGTTTGATTGATGATTTTGGTCAGATTTCAGGTTTGATTGATGATTTATAGAAAATTCTTGATGAATTATGAGATTTTCTTGATGATTTATAAAAAATCATCGATAGTTTTAGAGATATTCTTGATTTGATTAATGATTTTAGCCAGATTTTATGTTTGATTGATGATTTTAGTCAAATTTCAAGTTTGATTGATGATTTATAGAAAATTCTTGATGAATTATGAGATATTCTTGATAATTTATGAAAGATCATCGATAGTTTTAGAGATATTCTTGATTTGATTAATGATTTTAGCCAGATTTTATGTTTGATTGATGATTTTGGTCAGATTTCAGGTTTGATTGATGATTTATAGAAAATTCTTGATGAATTATGAGAAATTCTTGTTGATTTATGAAAAATCATCGATAGTTTTAGAGATATTCTTGATTTGATTAATGATTTTAGCCAGATTTTATGTTTGATTGATGATTTTGGTCAGATTTCAGGTTTGATTGATGATTTATAGAAAATTCTTGATGAATTATGAGAAATTCTTGTTGATTTATGAAAAATCATCGATAGTTTTAGAGATATTCTTGATTTGATTAATGATTTTAGCCCGATTTTATGTTTGATTGACGGCTTTAGTCAGATTTCAGGTTTGATTGATGATTTATTTAATGTATAAATAAACAAATTAACAAAATCTTATTCTATTTAAAAACTTACCTAATAAAGTAGAAGCAAGCGGTTGAGAGGCTGCTATTTTATCAACCGGTACCTTCCGATGTCTCATCGGCATCCTATGTAAATGCACCTTAAAAGTCAAACTGATGTCGTGCATTAAAGAGTTTGCATACTGATCTTCCGCTATGCAACTTAGAATTAAAAAGCAAAGTTTTACCGTGTTTCCACCCCCTTCGGATTTAGTATCTTGCATTACAATCGAACTAAATGAAAAAAAAAATTTTTAGGTTAGTTTTTTTAATCATTTTATTTATTAATCATTTATTAAATTATTTACCAATATTGAAAGAAAGTAACCAACAAATTTGACGGTTGAGCTATAATATCCCCAACGGGTAAGTTAGATAAGTTCGGAACGGCTTGCCCCGCACTTAAAGTATTACTCGGAGAAGGTGGTAAACTCGTATCGGTTTGAGTTTGACTTAAAGTCGTTATAAAATTCCTATTTAAATGAATCGCTTCATACAAAGCGACTAAAAGTGCATTATTAGCCCTTATTTGTTGAGTCCGAATAGCTCCCTCTTCCGATATAAACATATTTCCAACCATGTTAGTTAACGATGATAACCAAGAAGCGTTTTGCATCTCCGATTGTTGTAAACTAAACTGTCTGCAGAATTCCGTTAAAGATGATGTGATAACTTGTCCGTAACCGTTCAAAGCTAACTCATCGTCGAGAATCGATAACTTTACTATGTACGGATTAGCCGCTTCATGTTTCCGATAATTAACCAGTAACGTTAGTAATAAAACCACATCGTGACCGTGTTGTTGTCTCGTCGGAGCATCGCATAATAATTGCATTAAACATTCAAACATTGAGGTTATCATAATATACTCGACCAAAGTATTTTGACTCACATTTTCAGTCCCCGTAACGAAAACTAATAATAATTTTAAACATAAACCTTTTAACGAGTCCGGATAATCTCCGATTAAAAAACTATGACAATGATTTAAAATCTTTTGCATCTTTTTCTCAGCATCTTCAAACCCAATTAGTAAATTTATAATATCCAAACCGCTTTCGGCGGTTACTCGTTTATAAATCGAGTGAACCAAAGCGCATAAAGTTTGCATAGCGCATATAATCCGAATGTACTGCTCTTTACTCGCTTGGGGACCATTTTCATGAGTTAACGTTTCAATACACTGAGCGAATAATTCGTTTATGTTGTCTTTAACTAACGAAAGCTGATCGGAAGGGATTTTTTGGATTTCATTCTCCAAATGTGTCACTTTGGGTTTTAACAAGAAAAATTCCTCCCAAAACGTTGGGTTTGTTTTATATGCATCGTCCCCTTTAAAAAACGACTCGTAAATCTGTACCACCTTCTCTTTTAATTGTCTTTTCGAACCAGAACCGCTCCTCTTTCGCGTAGTCATTTTTTGACAGATAAAAGTTAGGTTATCTTATAGGTTAGAATTTATCTGTCACCCGGTTTATTTAAATTAAATTTGAATTTAATAAAATCAAATAAAAACTATCTTTTTTAATTATAAAATTTAATATTTTTATATATATTTAAATTAAATATTTCATTAAAAAATTTAATTAAATTATTTTTTTTATAAGTTAATTTACAGAAAACTATTTTACCCACATCTTATATACCTACATTTTCATATAAATTATATCAAACATTCCCATCTTTAAAAATTTTTTGAATTTTTTTGCTACCACTTAGAAAAAATCCGTCTCTTTAAAATTAAAATAAAATGTTTTAGATTTAATTTAAAACAAAAATCATATTTTTATTCCTATAAATAAAGTCTGTAGGATTTTTTAAAATTTTTTTTAACAAAATATAAAAGACGATTTTATTAATTCATTTTTAAATGACTTTAAAAAATCTTTAATTTATGAAATCAATAATATAAAAATTGTTGTGTATTAATTAAATAATTAACTAAAAATAATAAAAATAAAGTTTAAAAATTAAAATATTAAAAATTATTTTTTTAAATTAAACATTTACAAAAAACTGTTTTACCGACATCTTGTCAAAAGTGACAAATCTGTCAAAACGTTAAAAGTGAGGTTAGTTTATATAAAAATCAAAATAAATCCTCTTTTTTCTTTCGTATATAAACAATCCGATTAATTTAACGCAAAGATGAATAAGAAGAAACATAGAAAAAGGGATGAAAGTTCTTCTTCGGACGATAGCTCGACTTCTTCGTCCAGTTCGAGTTCAAGTTCTAATTCGTCCGAATCAGATGGAAAAAAGCCTTCTAAATCAATGACTAAGTCTCAGAATACTAAAATATCTAAAGAGGCGTCTAATAAAATGGTTAAAAAGAGAACCGAGGATAAATCGAAATTAGAACATTCAAAATGGGATAGTCCCGATGAAAAATCAAAACGGGAAAGGTTAATATTAGTTTAGTTAGAAAATAAAGCTTATTTTAAATAAATTTTTTTTTTTTTTATAAAGTAGAGATTTTAAATTAACTGTAGATAAATTTTTTTTTTTAAATTTTAATAAATAAACTCTCGAAGATGGTAAATTTATTTTTTCTTATAGCGATAAGCTTCCGAGACATTCCAAGCAGTCGCAATTGGATCGAAACGAAAAAAAACATGTTGAAAATATAGATGAAGGTAAAAATAAGTCGGATGATCGATATTCGGGTCATTCGAGGAATCAAAAAGGTGAGTCGAGGGATCGGCAAGGTTTTAAAAATGAGAATTATAGAGAAAATCGAGGCGAAAGGTATAAATACGATGAAGCGAGGTATAAAAATGATGAATCGAGGTATAAAAATGATGAAAAATATAAAAATGATGATTTGAAATATAAAAATGATGAATTTAAGTATAAAAATGATGAATCGAGATATAAAAATGATGAATTTAGGCATAAAAATGATGATTTTAGACAGAAAAATGATGATTTTAGACATAAAAATGATGAATCGAGATATAAAAATGATGAATCGAGATATAAAAATGATGAATCGAGATATAAAAATGATGAAATGAGATATAAAAATGAATCAAGATATAAAAATGACGAACCAAGATATAAAAATGAAGAATCGAGATATAAAGATGATCAATTAAGATATAAAAGAGACGATAGAGACCGAACAAGACAAGATAATCGAAGAAACGATTACAACCCAAGAAGAAACGACTACAAAGACTACAAACCTAAAGATTTTAAAGACCGAGGTCGAGAAAGAAACGAATCCTTTAACAGAAACAAACGCCGAAGAAGTCGAAGCGGCTCCTTTAACCATAAAGAAGCTAAATGGGGTAAAGAAGACGATTCAAAACAATCCGATCAAAATCAACAACCGAAAGAAAAAGAAAAACCCAATTTTGCACTTTCCGGGAAACTCACCGAAGAAACAAACACCTACAGAGGGGTCGTAATTAAGTACAGTGAACCTCCGGAAGCTAGAAAGCCGAAAAGACGTTGGAGATTATATCCATTCAAAGGAGATAAAGCATTACAAACGCTTTATATACATCGAGAGAGTGCATACTTAATCGGAAGGGAGAGAAAAGTTGTTGATTTACCCGTTGATCATCCGTCGTGTTCTAAACAACACGCCGTGCTTCAATATAGACTCGTACCATTCACTAGAGAAGACGGATCAACCGGAAAAAGGGTTAGACCGTATTTAATCGACTTAGAATCAGCTAACGGAACGTTTATAAACAATAAAAAGATTGAGCCGAAGCGTTATGTTGAATTATTGGAGAAGGATGTGATTAAGTTTGGGTTTAGTTCGAGGGAGTACGTGCTTTTACACGAGAATAGTAAGGATGAAGGGGATGACGATGACGTTAAAGAGGAGGAGGTGGTTGAGAAGGTTAAACAGGAACGGGAGTAGGATTTGTAATTGTAAATTAATTAAAGATTACAAATTAATTAAAAATTACAAATTAATTAAAAATTACGATTGTAATTTTTTAGATTTAAGTGAATTTTTAGAATTGAAATGTATTTTTCTTCTTTATTGTTGTGTATAGGAAGAAAGAATGGATGTGAGTTGATAATAAAAAGAATTGAGAATTTGATGTGTTTAATGGTTGTTTTTATTCTTTAAGAATTTTACCAAAAAAATTATTTTCTAAATTACATTTTAAACTTAACCTTAAAATTAAAAAAATCAAATTAAAAAATCAAATTAAAAAATCAAATTAAAAAGTCAACTTTAAAAAATCACCCAGACTTTATTTATAGAAACTAAGAAAAGATTTTTTAAATAATAATAGTTGAAAATGTCTATTTTCAATTAGATTTGGTAAATTTTTTCTAAATCTTACCAAAAAAAATTAAAAAAATTATTTTCTAAATGCTTACATTTTAAATCTAACCTTAAAATTTAAAAAGTGAATGTTAAAAAATCACCCAGAGTTTATTTATAGGAACTAAGAAAAGATTTTTTAAATATAAATAGTTTAAAATGTCTATTTTTAATTAAACTTGGTAAATTTTTTCTAAGTTTTACCAAAAAAATTAAAAAAATTATTTTCTAAATGTCTACATTTTAATAACCTTAAAATTTTAAAAAGTGAACTTTAAAAAATCACTCTGACTTTATTTATAGGAACTAAGAATGGATTTTTTAGATAATGATAGATGAAAATGTCTATTTTCAACTAGATTCAGTAAATTTTTTCTAAATTTTACCAAAAGAATTAAAAAAATTATTTTCTAAATGTCTACATTTTAAATCTAACCTTAAAATTTTAAATGTGAATTTTAAAAAATTACCCAGACTTTATTTATAGGAACTAAGAAAAGATTTTTTAAATAATAATAGTTTAAAATGTCTATTTTTTATTAGATGTGGAATTCTTTTTGTAAGTTTTAATAAAAAAATTAAAAAAATTATTTTTTAAAAGTCTACATTTTAAACCTAACCTTAAAATTTTAAAAGTAAAGTTTAAAAAATCATTCTGACTTTATTTATAGGAACTAAGAACAGATTTTTTAGGTAATAATAGTCTAAAATGTCTATTTTTAATTAGATAAAAAATTTTTTTTGTAAATTTATCAAAAAAAATTAAAAAAATTATTTTCTAAACGTCAAAAAAACAGACCTTTTATCATCAATAACTCACTTATTATTTATGCTATAGGGATGCTTTTTTCTTCATTTTGTGAATTTTGAGTTTTACTTTCCAACAATATACTATAACTCGGTTTAGCTTCAAGAATTTGGAAGCTTCATTTAAAAAACTAAAATATTTCAAAAACAGACATTTTATCATCCACGACTCGCTTATTATTTATGTTATCGGGATGATTTTTTCACCATTTTGTAGATTTTTAATTCTACTTTCCAACAATATACCATAACCGAAATCAACGCACAGCACCACGTTTAGAAAGCAACGTAACCTTAAAATTTTAAAAGTCAACTTTAAAAAATCACCCTGATTTTATTTATAGAAACTAAGAAAAGATTTTTTGGATTATAATAGTTAAAAATGTCTATTTTCAATTAAATTTAGTAAAATTTTTCTAAATTTTACCAAAAAAATTAAAAAAATTATTTTCTAAACGTCTACATTTTAAACCCAACTTTAAAAATTAAAAAGTCAACTTTAAAAAATCGTCCAGACTTTATTTATAGGAACTAAGAAAAGATTTTTTAGAAAATAATAGTTTAAAATGTTTATTTTCAATTACACTTAGTAAATTTTTTCTAAATTTTACCAAAAAAATTAAAAAAATTATTTTCTAAATGTCTACATTTTTAACCTAACCTTAAAATTTAAAAAGTCAACTTTAAAAAATCACCCAGACTTTATTTATAGGAACTAAGAAAAGATTTTTTAGATTATAATAGTTAAAAATGTCTATTTTCAATTAAATTTAGTAAAATTTTTCTAAATTTTACCAAAAAAATTAAGAAAATTATTTTCTAAATGTCTACATTTTAAACTTAACCTTAAAATTTAAAAAATCAACTTTAAAAAATCACCCTGGCTTTATTTATAGAAACTAAGAAAAGATTTTTTAAGTAATAATAGATAAAAATGTCTATTTTCAATTAGATTTAGTAAATTTTTTCTAAATTTTACCAAAAAAATTAAAAAAATTATTTTCTAAATGTCTACATTTTTAACCTAACCTTAAAATTTAAAAAGTCAACTTTAAAAAAATCACCCTGGCTTTATTTATAGGAACTAAGAAAAGATTTTTTAGATTATAATAGTTAAAAATGTCTATTTTCAATTAAATTTAGTAAAATTTTTCTAAATTTTACCAAAAAAATTAAAAAAAATATTTTCTAAATGTCTACATTTTTAACCTAACCTTAAAATTTAAAAAGTCAACTTTAAAAAATCACCCAGACTTTATTTATAGAAACTAAGAAAAGATCTTTTGGGTAATTATAGATAAAAATGTCTATTTTCAATTAGATTTGGTAGATTTTTTCTAAATTTTACCAAAAAAATTAAAAAAATTATTTCCTAAATGTCTACATTTTAAACCCAACTTTAAAAATTAAAAAGTCAACTTTAAAAAATCATCTTGGCTTTATTTATAGAAACTAAGAAAAGATCTTTTGGGTAATTATAGATAAAAATGTCTATTTTCAATTAGATTTGGTAGATTTTTTCTAAATTTTACCAAAAAAATTAAAAAAATTATTTCCTAAATGTCTACATTTTAAACCCAACTTTAAAAATTAAAAAGTCAACTTTAAAAAATCATCTTGGCTTTATTTATAGAAACTAAGAAAAGATCTTTTGGGTAATTATAGATAAAAATGTCTATTTTTAATTAGATTTGGTAGATTTTTTCTAAATTTTACCAAAAAAATTAAAAAAATTATTTTCTAAATGTCTACATTTTTAACCTAACCTTAAAATTTTAAAAGTCAACTTTAAAAAATCACCCTGGCTTTATTTATAGGAATTAAGGAAAGATTTTTTAGATAATGATAGATAAAAATGTCTATTTTTAATTAGATTTGGAGTTTTTTTTGTAAGTCTTAACAAAAAAATTAAAAAAAATTTTTTTTAAACGTCTACATTTTTTGTCCATTTTTGTAATTCAAAATGTACCGCCCACCATACATCTAACAAACTCTCGTCACTAACTACTGCTGTTTGAGCGAGTTGAGTGGAACAAGTGGAGCATAGAACAGAAGCTCAACTCTTTCAGTTCTTCACGAACTGTTGCGGTAACCAGTCGTTCTTAAAACGGACGTTTAAAACCAAACGTTTGGTGAAAAAAGCGCGCTAAAATCAAACATTTAGTGAATTATAATTAAAAAAAATTATTTTTAATAGTTAAAAAAAATTTTTTTCTTTGATTATAAAATGATTTTGTGTCTGGAACGAATTAAACTTTGCACTTGGAAGAAATTAACTCTCACAGTTTAGATAGGAACGTTATTGTGCGCTTCGAATGAACCGTTTTGATGTCGTTTTTGAAAAAATCAGTGAATCAAGTCCGAACATGAACACTTTGTTCGTTTACTGGTGTGTAACTGCGACAATAGTGTCCGCATTGTCGGCCTTCGGAGCTCAAATTTACGACGCTGATGTCTCTTCAAAATGCGTCGAAAATTGCTACAAGGTAAGAAAATAAAATAGCAAAAAGTAAAAAAGCAAAAAAAAATATAAACTGACGTCGAAACGACTCAAAGATTAACTTTGAAATATTAGCAATCGTTTGCTAAACTTTAAAACGATAAAAAGAGGTCATTATCTATCTCCTAATGTTTTCCAATTACTTAATTTTCAAACGTCCTTCAAATTTGATCTCAATTTTATAGATTAATCTCTATTTTTTATTTTATTTTTTTTTCTATTTTTTTTTATTTAATTTTTTTGGTAAATAAATTCCCCAACATTTATTAAAAAGAGGAAATGAACGATTTGAAATTACTCTTTTGGATTAGAACGGATATAAACTCACAAATACATACAAATACAATATACAGGATGTTTAAATTTAAAACTCCATCAACCTTGAATCCTTGTTCGAGTTGTTTTACGTCGGTAAAAATCTTGCCAGGACCTTAATTTCACGCCAGGTACGTTTTTAAAACGGAAAAAGGGCTCGCAGGATGTTCAGGTGAGGAGTCACTCGAGTGTGATGTTATTTGAGTCAGGTGGTAAACAGGAAGACTTGGTATAAAAGGGAACATTTAGTAAAAAAAAAATCTTAAGTGTCTTTGGGAATTTTTTTAATTTTTTTGGTAACAACTAGAAAAAATCTGATTAATTTAATGAAAAATAGACATTTTAATTTATTTATATCCAAAAAATCTTTTCTCTATTTTTATAAATAAAGTCTGTGGGAATTTTTAAAGTTGGACGATATTAAAAAAAAAACATCAAAGTTTAAAAAATCGTCAAAAATTGATTTTTAAAAATTGGGAAAAAATTTTTTAGAAAAATAATAGTTTAAAATGTCTATTTTAATATAACATAAAAAGTTTGAAATTATTTTATAAGAATTTCCAGAAAAAAAAATTTTTTTAAGTCTACATTTTTATCTAACCTTAAAAAAAAACATCAAAGTTTAAAAAATCGTTAAAAATTGATTTTTAAAAATAGGGAAAAGATTTTTTTTTAAATAATAGTTTAAAATGTCTATTTTAATATAACATAAAAAGTTTGAAATTATTTTATAAGAATTTCCAGAAAAAAAAATATTTTTTTAAGTCTACATTTTTATCTAACCTTAAAAAAAAACATCAAAGTTTAAAAAATCGTCAAAAATTGATTTTTAAAAATTGGGAAAAGATTTTTTTTTAAATAATAGTTTAAAATGTCTATTTTAATATAACATAAAAAGTTTGAAATTATTTTATAAAAATTTCCAGAAAAAAAAATTTTTTTAGGTCTACATTTTTACCTAACCTTAAAAAAAAACATCAAAGTTTAAAAAATCGTCAAAAATTGATTTTTAAAAATAGGGAAAAGATTTTTTTTTAAATAATAGTTTAAAATGTCTATTTTAATATAACATAAAAAATTTGAAATTATTTTATAAAAATTTCCAGAAAAAAAAAATTTTTTTAAGTCTACATTTTTACCTAACCTTAAAAAAAAACATCAAAGTTTAAAAAATCGTCAAAAATTGATTTTTAAAAATTGGGAAAAATTTTTTTAGAAAAATAGTAGTTTAAAATGTTTATTTTAATATAACATAAAAAGTTTGAAATTATTTTATAAGAATTTCCAAAAAAAAAAAATTTTTTAAGTCTACATTTTTACCTAACCTTAAAAAAAACATCAAAGTTTAAAAAATCGTTAAAAATTGATTTTTAAAAATAGGGAAAAGATTTTTTAAAAAAATAATAGCTTAAAATGTCTATTTTAATATAACATAAAAAGTTTGAAATTATTTTATAAGAATTTCCAAAGAAAAAAATTTTTTTAAGTCTACATTTTTACCTAACCTTAAAAAAAAACATCAAAGTTTAAAAAATCGTCAAAAATTGATTTTTAAAAATTGGGAAAAAATTTTTAGAAAAATAATAGTTTAAAAAGTCTATTTTAATATAACATGAAAAGTTTGAAATTATTTTATAAGAATTTCCAGAAAAAAAATATTTTTTTAAGTCTACATTTTTACCTAACCTTAAAAAAAAACATCAAAGTTTAAAAAATCGTCAAAAATTGATTTTTAAAAATTGGGAAAAAATTTTTTAGAAAAATAATAGTTTAAAATGTCTATTTTAATATAACATAAAAAGTTTGAAATTATTTTATAAGAATTTCCAGAAAAAAAAATTTTTTTTTAAGTCTACATTTTTACCTAACCTTAAAAAAAAACATCAAAGTTTAAAAAATCGCCAAAAATTGATTTTCAAAAATTGGGAAAATTTTTTTTAGAAAAGTAATAGTTTAAAATGTTTATTTTAAATTACCATAAAAATTTTGAAATTATCTCAAAAAAATTTCGAGAAAAAAGTTTTTTTCTAAAACTCTACATTTTCACTTCACCTTAAAAAAAAACATCAAAGTTTAAAAAATCGCTAGAAATTGATTTTTAAAAATAGGGAAAAAATTTTTTAGAAAAATAATAGTTTAAAATGACTATTTTAATATAACATAAAAAGTTTGAAATTATTTTATAAGAATTTCCAGAAAAAAAATATTTTTTTAAGTCTACATTTTTACCTAACCTTAAAAAAAACATCAAAGTTTAAAAAATCGTCAAAAATTGATTTTTAAAAATTGGGAAAAAGTTTTTTAGAAAAATTGTAGTTTAAAATGTTTATTTTAAATTACCATAAAAATTTTGAAATTATCTCAAAAAAATTTCGAGAAAAAATTTTTTTTCTAAAACTACATTTTCACTTCACTTAAAAAAAAAACATCAAAGTTTAAAAAATCGTCAAAAATTGATTTTTAAAAATAGGGAAAAGATTTTTTTTTAAATAATAGTTTAAAATGTCTATTTTAATATAACATAAAAAGTTTGAAATTATTTTATAAAAATTTCCAGAAAAAAAAAATTTTTTTAATTCTACATTTTTACCTAACCTTAAAAAAAACATCAAAGTTTAAAAAATCGTCAAAAATTGATTTTTAAAAATTGAGAAAAAATCTTTTATTAATATATTAATTAAAATGTCTATTTTAATGTGAGATATGAAAAATTTTGTTAGGTTTTAAAAATTTTGAGAAAAAAATTTTTTTCTAAACATCTACACTTTCACAAAATTCAAAATTTTAAAAACTAAATTTAAAAAATCGCGCAGACTTTATTTCTAGGAATAAAAAGAAAATTTTTCGGAAAATTATCATGTAGAATATTTTCTTTGATGTAGCATAAAAAAATTTGTAAGTTGTTATCAAAATTTTAAGAAAAGAATTTTTTTCTAAACCTCAACATTTTCACCTAACCTAAAAAATAATTCAAAAACCGAGTGAGATAGAACAAAATTTTTCAAATAAAAATTGTAGACGATTTTATTCTAAATATTATTTGTTATAAACAATTTTTTGAATTTTTAATATTTCTTAAGCTATAGACTAAAACTTGATTATAACCTCAAATGTCATTTTTTCAACTTTAGTTTCAAATAATTCAAAAACCGACTTAGATAGAAAAAAAATTTTTAGATAAAATTTGTAGATGACTTTATTCTAAATGTTTTTTGTCATAAACAATTTTTTGAATTTTTAATATTAAACGAGCTATAGATTAAAACTTGATTATAACCTCAAATGTCAATTTTTCAACTTTAATTTCAAATAGTTTAAAAACCGAGTGAGTTAGAAAAAAAATTTTATATAAAACTTGTAGATGATTTTATTCTAAATTTTTTTTGTTATAATCGATTTTTGGAGTTTTTAATATTAAGCGAGCTATAGATAAAAATTTAATTATAGCCTCAAATGTCAATTTTTCAATTTTAATTTCAAATGGGTCAAAAACCGAGTTAGATAGAAAAAAATTTTTTAGATAAAACTTGTAGATGATATTATTCTAAATATTATATGTTATAAACAATTTTTTGAGTTTTTAATATTTTTGAAGCTATAGACTAAAATTTGATTATAACCTCAAATGTCAATTTTTCAACTTTAATTTCAAATAATTCAAAAACCGAGTGAGTTAGAAAAAAAATTTTTAGATGAAACTTGTAGATGATCTTATTCTAAATATTTTTTGTTATGAAAAGTTTTTTGAATTTTTAATATTATTGAAGCTACAGAATAAAATTTGATTATAACCTCAAATGTCAATTTTTCAACTTTAATTTCAAATGGGTCAAAAACCGAGTTAGATAGAAAAAAATTTTTTAGATAAAACTTGTAGATGATTTTATTCTAAATATTTTTTATTAAAAACAATTCTTTGAAATTTTAATATTTTTTAAGCTATAGACTAAAATCTGATTTTAACCTGAAATGTCAATTTTTCAACTTTAATTTCAAATAGTTCAAAAACTGAAGAAAATAAAAAAAATATTTTAAATAAAATTTCTTCCATTTTTAATTATAAACATTTTTTATTCTAAATATTTTTTTCAATTTTTGATATTAAAGGAGTTATAACCTAAAAACTGCTTATAACCCAAAATGTCAATTTTTCAACTTTATTTTCAAATAATTCAAAAACTAAACAAAATAGAAAAATATGTTTCAAATAAAATTTCTTCCATCTTTAATTATAAACATTTTTTATTCTAAATATTTTTTTTAATTTTTGATATTAAAGGAGTTATAACCTAGAAACTGGTTATAACCTCAAAACGTCAATTTTTCAGCTTTATTTTCAAATAATTCAAAAACCAAAGAAAATAGAAAAAAATGTTTTAAATAAAATTTCTTCCATTTTTAATTATAAACATTTTTTATTTTAAATATTTTTTTCAATTTTCGATATTAAAGGAATTATAACCTAAAAACCGGTTATAACCCCAAAATGTCAAATTTTCCACTTTATTTTCAAATAATTCAAAAACTAAACAAAATAGAAAAAAATCTTTCAAATAAAATTTCTTCCATCTTTAATTATAAACATTTTTTATTCTAAATATTTTTTTCAATTTTTGGTGTTAAAGGAGTTATAACCTAAAAACTGGTTATAACCCCAAAATGTCAATTTTTCAACTTTATTTTCAAATAATTCAAAAGCCGAAGAAAATAGAAAAAAATGTTTTAAATAAAATTTCTTTCGTTTTTAATCATAAACATTTTTTGTTATAAACATTTTTTTTCAATTTTCGATATTAAAGGAGTTATAACCTAGAAATCAGTTATAACTTCAAAATGTCAATTTTTGAACTTTATTTTCAAATAATTCAAAAACTAAACAAAATAGAAAAAAATGTTTTATATAAAATTTCTTCCGTTTTTAATAATAAACATTTTTTATTCTAAATATTTTTTTCAATTTTCGATATTAAAGGAGTTATTAGGTTATAACCCCAAAATGTTAATTTTTCAACTTTATTTTGAAATAGTTCAAAAACTAAAGAAAATACAAAAAAATGTTTAGAATAAAATTTCTTCCTTTTTTAATTATAAACATTTTTTTGTATAAATATTTTTTTTTCCATTTTGTTATAACCCCAAAATGTCAATTTTTCAATTTTAATTTCAAATAATTCAAAAAACAAGTAAAAAAAAAAAATTTTAAGATAGAACTTAAGATGATTTAATAGTAGATGATTTTATTTTAAAGATCAAAAATTTTAACCTAAAAGATTTTTTTACCAACTTTGAAAATTTTTTTAATTTTCTTGGTAAAATTTAGAACAAAACGGCATTTTTAAATTAAAACTAGAATGTTTTTAGTTTCATTTAGAAAAAAAATCAGGTCAAAATGTTGAAAATTCGATTTTTTATGAATTTTTTAAGTGATTGATTTTTTTAATGAAAAAAAATTTTAACCTAAAAATTTTTTTATCAACTTTGAAAATTTTTTTAAATTTTTTGGTGAAATCTAGAACAAAACGGTCTTTTTAAATTAAAACTAGAATGCTTTAAGTTTCATTTAGAAAAAAATCAGATCAAAATATTGAAAATTCGATTTTTTATGAATTTTTTAAAAATGAATTTTTTTAACGATTAAAAATTTTTAACCTAAAAAATTTTTTTAATAACTTTAAAAATTTTTTTAATTTTTTTGGTAAAATTTAGAATAAAGCGGTCTTTTTAAATTAAAACTAGAATATTTTTAGTTTTATTTAGAAAAAAAATCTTTTCTTGATTCCTATAAATAAAGTCAGGGTGATTTTTTAAAGTTTCTTAAATTTTAAGGTTAAGTTAAAAATGTAGACATTTAGAAAATAATTTTTTTAATTTTTTTGGTAAAAGATAGAAAAAATCTTCTAAATCTAATTAAAAATAGACATTTTTGACTATTATTATTTAAAAAATCTTTTCTTAGTTCCTATAAATAAAGTCTGGGCGATTTTTTAAAGTTGACTTTTTTAATTTTAAGGTTAGATTTAACATGTAGACGTTTAGAAAATATTTTTTTTTAAGAATAGACGAAAGATCGATAAATCCCATGAAACACATATCAAAGCGATAAGTTTCCCGCCTAAAATTATATAAGCATTTTTTTTTAATTAGGTTGTTTTGACTCTAACGAAGATAAATCGTAAAAATAACGCCTTGTATAGTGTATTTATACACTACGTTCGAGATAAATCCCAGTTTTTTTTTATTCTATAATCTTGTAATAACGAACCCAACTTAATATGACCCCAAGGGTTAATTAGATATTAACAGATTCTTCTAAATTCCTTACTAAATAAGGAATACGACTTAAAAGTTAAGTTACTAAGCGATTTATTAAACATTTCGAGAGTTTAAATCAAAGAAATTACTCTAATAATACATTCAATAAGACTACAAACAGGTTACACAAGTTATTATGTAATATACAATTTAAATATGCAAATCATAAATCATAAAAACACTTTGAGAAGAATAAAAACATAACCTAATTGTTTAAAAACGTCAATTTAGGACATTAAGTTACAATTTTTTTTCTGAGGGAAAAACTAAAAGTCGTAGAAAATTCATCTTTGGTAAAAATAAAGATTAAATATTAATCTAAATAATCGTAAAATTTCAAGTCTTAATAATAATTAGTTTTTGAGATATGAATTTTTAAAAATAGACAAAATTAAATCTACATAACCTCACATTTTCATCTCTGAGAAAAAAACTAAAAGTCTTAGAAAATTCATCTTTGGTAAAAATAAAGATAAAATATCAACCTAAATCCTCATAAAATTTCAAGTCTTAATAACAATTAGTTTTTGAGATATGAATTTTTAAAAATTGACAAATTTTAATCGACATGTAAATTAAGTTAGGTTAGAATTTCTGGTATAAAAAAAAAATATATTTATAAAAATTTTTATATAATTTTTTTTTTATAACCTCTATAATAAAAATAATTACCGAAAGGCGTTAAAAAAAGATGTTTATCGTACGATTATGAATAAATAACGCTAATTAATACAGCTTCTTTCATCATAATAATTAATTTAGAAATTGTTTATGGCGCTTATCCGACGAAAAAACGGTTTAAACCGAAGAAAAAAATAACATAAAATTGCTCACGTAGTACATCATCTGGGTTTGAGGATAAATAAATCGGGATTTGATAAATAAACCGGTTTAAACCGTGGGATATATTTATCGGAGGGCAAATTTTAAAAAAATCGCCCAGACTTTATTTATAGAAATTAAGAAAAGATTTTTTAAATAATAATAGCTAAAAATGTCTATTTTTTAATAAATTAATTAGATTTTTCCTAATTATTACCAAAAAAATTAAAAAAATTCCCAAAGACACTTAAAATTTTTTAACCTAATTTTGAACTGTCATTTTACACCAACTTTAAAAATTTCCACAGACTTTATTTATAGAAACTAAGAAAAGATTTTTTAGATTTTAATAGCTAAAAATGTCTATTTTTAATTAGACTTGGTGGAATTTTTCTAAATTTTACCAAAAAAATTAAAAAAATTATTTTCTAAATGTCTACATTTTCAACCTAACCTTAAATTTTAAGATTAGTTTAAAAAATCACCCAGAGTTTATTTGAAGGAATAAAAGGGACAAAGTTTAAAAAATCGTCAAAAATTGTTAGGTTTTAAAAATTTTAAGAAAAAAATTTTTTTCTAAACATCTACACTTTCACCAAAATTCAAAATTTTAAAAATCAACTTTAAAAAATCGCTCAGACTTTATTTCTAGGAGTAAAAAGAAAATTTTTCGGAAAATTATCAAATAGAATATTTTCTTTGATGTAGCATAAAGAAATTTGTAAGTTGTTATCAAAATTTTAAGAAAAGAATTTTTTTCTAAACCTCTACATTTTCACCTAACCTAAAAAATAATTCAAAAACCGAGTGAAATAGAAAAAAAAATTTCAAATAAAAATTGTAGCTTATTTTATCCTTAATATTATTTGTTATAAACATTTTTTTGAATTTTTAATATTTTTTAAGCTATAGACTAAAATTTGATTATAACCTCAAATGTCAATTTTTCAACTTTAATTTCAAATAATTCAAAAACTAAAGAAAATAGAAAAAAATGTTTTAAATAAAATTTCTTCCATTTTTAATTATAAACATTTTTTATTCTAAATATTTTTTTCAATTTTTGATATTAAAGAAGTCATAACCTAAAAACTGGTTATAACCCCAAATGTCACTTTTTCAACTTTATTATCAAATAATTCAAAAACTAAACAAAATAGAAAAAAATGTTTTAAATAAAATTTCTTTCACTTTTAATTATAAACATTTTTTATTCTAAATATTTTTTTCAATTTTTGATATTAAAGGAGTTATAACCGAAAAACTGGTTATAACCCCAAAATGTCAATTTTTCAACTTTATTTTCAAATAATTCAAAAACTAAACAAGATGGAAAAAAATGTTTTAAATAAAATTTCTTTCATTTTTAATAATAAACATTTTTTATTCTAAATATTTTTTTCAATTTTCCATATTAAAGGAGTTATAACCTAAAAACTGGTTATAACCCCAAAATGTCAATTTTTCAACTTTATTTTCAAATAATTCAAAAACTAAACAAAATAGAAAAAAATGTTTTAAATAAAATTTCTTCCATTCTTAATTATAAACATTTTCTATTCTAAATATTTTTTTTAATTCTTGATATTAAAGGAGTTATAACCTAAAAACTGGTTATAACCCTAGAATTTCAATTTTTCAACTTTATTTTCAAATAATTCAAAAACTAAACCAAATAGAAAAAAATGTTTTAAATAAAATCTCTTCCGTTTTTAATTATAAACATTTTTTATTCTAAATATTTTTTTCAATTTTTGATATTAAAGGAGTTATAACCGAAAAGCTGGTTATAACCCCAAAATGTCAATTTTTCAACTTTGTTTCCAAATAGTTCAAAAACTAAATAAAATAGAAAAAAATGTTTTAAATAAAATTTCTTCCATTTTTAATTATAAACATTTTCTATTCTAAATACTTTTTTCAATTTTTGATATTAAAGAGATTATAACCTAAAAACTGATTATAACCCCAAAAAGTCAATTTTTCAACTTTATTTTCAAATAATTCAAAAACCGAAGAAAATAGAAAAAAATGTTTTAAATAAAATTTCTTCCATTTTTAATTATAAACATTTTTTATTCTAAATACTTTTTTCAATTTTTGATATTAAAGAAGTTATAACCGAAAAACTGGTTATAACCCCTAAATGTCAATTTTTCAACTTTATTTTCAAATAATTCAAAAACTAAACAAAATAGAAAAAAATGTTTTAATTAAAATTTCTTCCATTTTTAATTATAAACATTTTTTATCATAAATATTTTTTTCAATTTTCGATATTAAAAAAGTTATAGCCTAAAAACTGGTTATAACCCCAAAATTTCAATTTTTCAACTTTATTTTCAAATAATTCAAAAACTAAACAAAATAGAAAAAAATGTTTTAAGCAAAATTTCTTCCATTTTTAGTTGTAAACATTTTTTATTCTAAATATTTTTTTCAATTTTTGATATTAAAGGAGTTATAACCTAAAAACTGGTTATAACGTCAAAACGTCAATTTTTCAACTTTACTTTCAAATAACTCAAAAACCAAAGAGAATAGAAAAAAATGTTTTTAATAAAACTTCTTCCATTTTTAATTATAAACATTTTCTATTATAAATCTTTTTTTCAATTTTTTATATTAAAGGAGTTATAACCTAAAGGCTGGTTATAACCCCAAAATGTCAATTTTTCAACTTTATTTTCAAATAATTCAAAAACTAAACAAAATGGAAAAAAATGTTTTAAATAAAATTTCTTCCGTTTTTAATTATAAACATTTTTTATTCTAAATATTTTTTGCAATTTTTGATATTAAAGGAGTTATAGCCTAAAGACTGCTTATAACCCCAAAATGTCAATTTTTCAACTTTATTTTCAAATAATTCAAAAACTAAACAAAATAGAAAAAAATGTTTTAAATAAAATTTCTTCCATTTTTAATTATAAACATTTTTTATTCTAAAGATTTTTTTCAATTTTTGACATTAAAGGGGTTATAACCTAAAAACTGGTTATAACCCCTAAATGTCAATTTTTCAACTTTATTTTCAAATAATTCAAAAACTAAACAAAATAGAAAAAAATGTTTTAAATAAAATTTCTTCCATTTTTAATTATAAACATTTTTTATTCTAAACATTTTTTTCAATTTTTGATATTAAAGGAGTTATAACCTAAAAACTGATTATAACCCCAAAATGTCAATTTTTCAACTTTATTATCATATAATTCAAAAACTAAACAAAATACAAAAAAATCTTTTAAATAAAATCTCTTCCATTTTTAATTATAAACATTTTTTGTTATAAACATTTTTTTCAATTTTTGATATTAAAGAAGTTATAACCTAAAAACTGATTATAACCCCAAAATGTCAATGTTTCAGCTTTATTTTCAAATAACTCAAAAACTAAACAAAATAGAAAATAATGTTTTAAATAAAATTTCTTCCATTTTTAATTATAAACATTTTTTATTCTAAATATTTTTTTCAATTTTTGTTATTAAAGGAGTTATAGCCGAAAAACTGGTTATAACCCCAAAATGTCAATTTTTCAACTTTATTTTCAAATAATTCAAAAACTAAACAAAATAGAAAAAAATATTTTGAATAAAATCTCTTCCCTTTTTAATTGTAAACATTTTTTATTCTAAATATTTTTTTCAATTTTTGATATTAAAGAAGTTATAACCTAAAAACTGCTTATAACCCCAAAATTTCAATTTTTCAACTTATCTTCAAATAATTCAAAAACTAAACAAAATAGAAAAAAATGTTTTAAATAAAATTTCTTCCATTTTTAATTATAAACATTTTTTATTCTAAATATTTTTTTCAATTTTTGATATTAAAGGAGTTATAACCTAAAAAGTGGTTATAACCCCAAAATGTTAATTCTTCAACTTTATTTTCAAATAATTCAAAAACTAAACAAAATAGAAAAAAATGTTTTAAATAAAATTTCTTCCATTCTTAATTATAAACATTTTTTATTCTGAATATTTTTTTCAATTTTCGATATTAAAGGAGTTATAACCTAGAAACTGCTTATAACCCCAAAATGTCAATTTTTCAACTTTATTTTCAAATAATTCAAAAACTAAACAAAATGGAAAAAAAATTAAAAATAAAAAATAATAAAATTTAATAGAAAATACATATTTTTTATTAAAACTATTTATTTTTTATTAAAACCATTTATTTTTCCTTAAATATAATTACAAAGGCACAAATATAGGCTTTTAACAACTACCATCGCTTATTTTAATCCACTCAGCTTCCGGTTTTAAACAACTTTTCACCTTAAACTCACACAAATTCCCAAACGTTTTAAAATTACCCAAAATATTTCTCCCACAAAGTGGTTTATACTCAAAAGTACAAATTTGGGCGCAATTTATGTCCAATAAATCACCATTAATCAAATAAATAACTAAAAAAATACATTTACAATTAATTTATTAAATGTATAAGTTTAAAAATTTATATATAAAACATACCTGAATAAAATAAAAGTAATAGAAATAATTTTTTTGGAGGATTCATAATTTTTTTTTATAGTTGTTCTCTCAACGATCATCAAAGCAATTTTAAATCATTTTCTAGGAAAGATCTAATAAATGGATGAATACAATAGACTTGTTTTAAAGATTATGTAATGATTTTACATCGAGATATTAAAAAAAAAATGTACAAAGCGTGTAACTTGAGGGCAAAAATTATGTAATAATCTTTTTTTAATTTAAAAATTTATATCTACCAAACTAATTGTTATTAAGACTTGAAATTTTACAAGGATTTAGATTGAAATATAATCTTTATTTTTACCAAAAATGAACTTTCTACAACTTTTAGTTTTTCCCTCAGAAGAGAAAATGTAAACTTATTACAAGATTATTAAATTCAAATTTAAAATTGAATTTTTAATATATAAAAACCTCAATAGATGGTGTAATTTCCCTTATTAATTTTCAAACTTTATTTTAAAAAATCCAATTAATTTAAAAGTAAAATTTTAATTTAATTTTCATTTTAATTCATTTTATTTAAAAATAACATTTTAAACTAATAAATTTATTATAAAAGTTGATTTTTTTAAGTAAATTAATTTATAAAAATTATGTTGGTAGTCAAGTGACGTTTATAAAAGTCAAGTGACATTTCTAAACGTCAACGAAATTTTCTAACCTCAAATCTTAAATCTACCCTTTTTTAACTCATTAATCAATTAAAATCCACTAAAAACCGATTAAAAAGATAATTTTTATTACAAAAAATGGAAATTTTACATTCGTAAGTACTTTTTTAAATATATAAACTTATATTTTTCCATATTTTTAGACGATATTTACATTTAATTTCTATAAATGCCTTAAAAATGGTTTTATTAATAACATATTAGTAATACGCATTAAAAGGACGGTTGCGTGACCTCGAATGGAATAACAAAAGTGGTAAAAACGCTGATAAACTCGATGATTGTGGACCATCTTTCACTTAAGTCTTAAGAGATGACCGCTAAATATAAATTTATTATTGCGTTCGGCTGGAAGAAGCTGTTTACGCCGACTCGGCGACTTGGAGATGATTTTTCTGCTGTAAAACATGTTTGTCTATTGTAAAGTTGTTCTCGTATCGTCGGGGAGTCGACCACACGCACTATTCTCGAGTCTATTCCCGATATTTACTTCATTAGTCACGTTTCGTTCATTGATCGGGGTAATTAATTTATGTAGAGGAGGTTATTTATGGTGATTAGGGAGATTTATTAAGGAAGGATGGATTAATATGTTTTTCGTTTACATTCTGGGTGGTTGTTATGATAAATGTTTGCGGTTTTGACATTTGAGGTTATAATCAAATTTTAGTCTATAGCTTAAAAAATATTAAAATTTTAAAAAATTGTTTCTAATAAATAATATTTAGAATAAAATCATCTACAAGTTTTATCTAAAAAATTTTTTTCTATTTAACTTGTTTTTTGAATTATTGGAAAATAAAGTTAAAAAATTGACATTTTGGGGTTATAACCAGTTTTTAGGTTATAACTCCTTTAATATCAAAAATTGAAAAAAATATTTATAATAAAAAATGTTTATAATTAAAAATGCAAGAAATTTTATTCAAAACATTTTTTTTTATTTTCTTCGGTTTTTGAATTATTTGAAAATAAAGTTGAAAAATTGACATTTTGGGGTTATAACTGATTTTTAGGTTATAACTCCTTTAATATCAAAAATTGAAAAAAATATTTAGAATAAAAAATGTTTATAATTAAAAATGGAATAAATTTTATTTAAAACATTTTTTTCTATTTTCTTTGGATTTTGAATTATTTGAAAATAAAGTTGAAAAATTGACATTTTGGGGTTATAACCAATTTTTAGGTTATAACTCCTTTAATATCAAAAAATGAAAAAAATATTTAGAATAAAAAATGTTTATAATGAAAAATGGAAAAAATTTTATTTAAAATATTTTTTCTATTTTCTTCGGTCTTTGAATTATTTGAAAATAAAGTTGAAAAATTGACATTTTAGGGTTATAACCAGTTTTTAGGTTATAACTCCTTTAATATCGAAGATTGAAAAAAATATTTAAAATAAAAAATGTTTATAATTAAAAATGGAAGAAATTTTATTTAAAACATTTTTTTCTATTTTGTTTAGTTTTTGAATTATTTGAAAATAAATTTGAAAAATTGACATTTTGGGGTTATAACCACTTTTTAGGTTATAACTCCTTTAATATCAAAAATTGAAAAAAATATTTAGAATAAAAAATGTTTATAATTAAAAATGGAAGAAATTTTATTTAAAACATTTTTTTCTATTTTGTTTAGTTTTTGAATTATTTGAAAATAAAGTTGAAAAATTGACGTTTTGAGGTTATAACTAATTTTTAGGTTATAACTCCTTTAATATCAAAAATTGAAAAAAATATTTAGAATAAAAAATGTTTATAATTAAAAATGGAAGAAATTTTATTTAAAACATTTTTTTCTATTTTCTTCAGTTTTTGAATTATTTGAAAATAAAGTTGAAAAATTGACGTTTTGAGGTTATAACCAGTTTTTAGGTTATAACTTCTTTAATGTCAAAAACTGAAAAAAATATTTAGAATAAAAAATGTTTATAATTAAAAATGGAAGAAATTTTATTTAAAACATTTTTTTCTATTTTCTTCGGTTTTTGAATTATTTGAAAATAAAGTTGAAAAATTGACATTTTGAGGTTATAACTAATTTTTAGGTTATAACTCCTTTAATATCGAAAATTGAAAAAAATATTTAGAATAAAAAATGTTTATAATTAAAAATGGAAGAAATTTTATTCAAAACATTTTTTTCTATTTTCTTCAGTTTTTGAATTATTTGAAAATAAAGTTGAAAAATTGACATTTTGGGGTTATAACCAGTTTTTAGGTTATAACTTCTTTAATATCGAAAATTGAAAAAAATATTTAGAATAAAACATGTTTATAATTAAAAATGGAAGAAATTTTATTTAAAACATTTTTTTCTATTTTGCTTAGTTTTTGAATTATTTGAAATTAAAGTTAAAAAATTGACATTTGAGGTTATAATCAAATTTTAGTCTATAGCTTCTAAAATATTAAAAATGTAAAAAATTGTTTATAACAAATAACATTTAGAATAAAATCGTCTACAATTTTTATTTAAAAAATTTTTTTCTGTCTCACTCGGTTTTTGAATTATTTTTTAGGTTAGGTGAAAATGTAGAGGTTTAGAAAAAAATTCTTTTCTTAAAATTTTGATAACAACTTACAACTTTTTTTATGCTATATCAAAGAAAATATTCTATTTGATAATTTTCCGAAAAATTTTCTTTCTATTCCTCGAAATAAAGTTTTTTAAAGTTAGTTTTTAAAATTTTGAATTTTGGTGAAAGTGTAGATATTTAGAAAAAAAATTTTTTCTCAAAATTTTTAAAACCTAACAAAATTTTTCATATCTCACATTAAAATAGACATTTTAATTAATATATTCCTAAAAGATTTTTTCTCAATTTTTAAAAATCAATTTTTGACAATTTTTTAAACTTTGATGTTTTTTTTAAGGTTAGGTAAAAATATAGACTTAAAAAAATTTTTTTTTCTGGAAATTCTTATAAAATAATTTTAAACTTTTTATGTTATATTAAAATAGACATTTTAAACTATTATGTTTTTAAAGAATTTTTTCCCTATTCTTAAAAATCAATTTTTAGCGATTTTTTAAACTTTGATGTTTTTTTTTAAGGTGAAGTGAAAATGTAGTTTTAGAAAAAAAATTTTTTCTCGAAATCTTTTTGAGATAATCTCAAAATCTTTATACTAATTTAAAATAAACATTTCAAACTATTATTTTTCTAAAAAATTTTTTCCCAATTCTTAAAAATCAATTTTTGACGATTTTTTAAACTTTGATTTTTTTTAAGGTTAGAATCAAAACCGAGGTTTAGAAAAAAATTCTTTTTTACTTTTTAATAAAAATTGCAAGAAATTTGATGGTTATTGAAAAATAGATATTTCAGTCTATATTTTCTTAAAAAATTTTTTCTTGATTCCTAAAAATAAAGTCTGGGGGATTTTTTAAAGTTGACTTTTAAAATTTTAAGGTTTGAATCAAAACCGAGGTTTAGAAAAAAATTCTTTTTTACTTTTTGATAAAAATTGGAGAAATTTGATGATCTAGTAGATGATCTTAATTTGATCTAGTTTTAATTTAAAAATACCGTTTTGTTCTAAATTTTACCAAAAAAATTAAAAAAATTTTCAAAGTTGGTAAAAAAATTTTTTAGGTTAAAAATTTTTGTTCATTAAAAAAAATCAATCACTTTAAAAAAATTCATAAAAAATCGAATTTTCAATATTTTAATCTGACTTTTTTTCGAAATGAAACTAAAAACATTCTAGTTTTAATTTAAAAAGACCGTTTTGTTCTAAATTTTACCAAAAAAATAAAAAAAATTTTCAAAGTTGGTAAAAAAATTTTTTAGGTTAAAAATTTTTTATCGTTAAAAAAATTAATTTTTAAAAAATTCATAAAAAATCAAATTTTTAATATTTCGATCTGATTTTTTTTTCTAAATGAAACTAAAAACATTCTAGTTTTAATTTAAAAAGACCGTTTTGTTGTAAATTTTACCAAAAAAATAAAAAAGATTTCTAAGTTGGTAAAAAAATTTTTAGGTTAAAAATTTTTGACCGTTAAAAGTCATTTTAAAAAAATTCATAAAAAATCGAATTTTTAATATTTTGACCTGATTTTTTTTCTAAATGAAACTAAAAACATTCTAATTTTAATTTAAAAAGACCGCTTTATTCTAAATTTTACCAAAAAAATTTAAAAAAAATTTCAAAGTTGGTAAAAATTTTTTTTAGGTTAAAATTTTTTTATCGTTAAAAAAATTCATTTTTAAAAAATTCATAAAAAATCGAATTTTTAATATTTTGACCTGATTTTTTTTCTAAATGAAACTAAAAACATTCTAATTTTAATTTAAAAAGACCGTTTTGTTCTAAATTTTACCAAAAAAATTAAAAAAATTTTCAAAGTTGGAAAAAAAATTTTTTTGGTTAAAAATTTTTAATCAAGTCATTTTTAAAAAATTCATAAAAAATCGAATTTTTAATATTTTGACCTGATTTTTTTTCTAAATGAAACTAAAAACATTGTAGTTTTAATTTAAAAAGACCGTTTTGCTTTAGATTTTACCAAAAAAATTAAAAAAATTTTCAAAGTTGGTAAAAAAATTTTTTAGGTTAAAAATTTTTGATCGTTAAAAAAACATTTTTAAAAAATTCATAAAAATTTGAAATTTGAAGATTTTGATCTGATTTTTTTTCTAATTGAAACTAAAAACATTGTAGTTTTAATTTAAAAAGACCGTTTTGCTTTAGATTTTACCAAAAAAATTAAAAAAATTTTCAAAGTTGGTAAAAAAATTTTTTAGGTTAAAAATTTTTGACCGTTAAAAAAATCAATCATTTTTTAAAAATTCATAAAAAATCGAATTTTTAATATTTTGACCTGATTTTTTTTCTAAATGAAACTGAAAATATTCTAGTTTTAATCTATAAAAACCGTTTTGTTCTAAATTTTACCAAAAAAATTAAAAAAATTTTCAAAGTTGGTAAAAAAATTTTTCAGGTTAAAAATTTTCAATCGTCATTTTTAAAAAATTCATAAAAAATCGAATTTTTAATATTTTGATGTGTTTTTTTTTCTAAATGAAACTAAAAACATTCTAATTTTAATTTAAAAAGACGGTTTTGTTCTAGATTTTACCAAAAAAATTAAAAAAATTTTCAAAGTTGGTAAAAAATTTTTTATGTTAAAAATTTTTGACCGTTAAAAAGTCAATCATTTTTAAAAAAATCATAAAAAATCGAATTTTCAATATTTTGACCTGATTTTTTTTCTAAATGAAACTAAAGACATTGTAGTTTTAATTTAAAAAGACCGTTTTGCTTTAGATTTTACCAAAAAAATTAAAAAAATTTTCAAAGTTGATAAAAAAATTTTTTTGGTTAAAAATTTTTAATCGTTAGACATTTGTTAAAAATTCATAAAAAATCGAATTTTATAGATTTTGACCTGATTTTTTTTCTAAATGAAACTAAAAACATTCTAGTTTTAATTTAAAAACACCGTTTTGTTCTAAATTTTACCAAAAAAATTAAAAAAAATTTCAAAGTTGGTAAAAAAATTTTTTAGGGTTAAAAATTTTTTATCATTAAAAAAATCCATTTTTAAAAAATTCATAAAAAAACGAATTTTTAATATTTTGATCTGATTTTTTTCTAAATGAAACTAAAAAGATTCTAGTTTTAATTTACAAATACCGTTTTGTTCTAGATTTAACCAAAAAAATTAAAAAAATTTTCAAAGTTGGTAAAAAAAATTTTTAGGTTAAAAATTTTTGTTCACTAAAAAAATCAACAACTTTTAAAAAATTCATAAAAAATCGATTTTTTAATATTTGGATCTGATTTTTTTCTAAATTAATCTAGAAACATTCTAGTTTTAATTTAAAAAGACCGTTTTGTTCTAAATTTTACCAAAAAAATTAAAAAAATTTTTTTCTAAATGTCTACATTTTAAATTTAACCTTAAAATTTAAAAAGTCAACTTTAAAAAATCATCCTGTCTTTATTTATAGGAACTAAGAAAAGATTTTGTGGATTATAATAAATAAAAATGTCTATTTTTTAATAGATGTGGTAGATTTTTTCTATATTTTACCAAAAAAATTAAAAAAAAAAATTTCTAAATGTCTACATTTTTAACCCAACCTTAAAATGTAAAAAGTCAACTTTAAAAAATCACCCTGACTTTATTTATAGGAACTAAGAAAAGATTTTTTGGACAATAATAAATAAAAATGTCTATTTTTAATTAGATTTTGTAGATTTTTTCTAAATTTTACCAAAAAATTAAAAAAAAAATTTTTCTAAACGTCTACATGTTTAACCTAACCTTAAAATTTAAAAAGTCAACTTTAAAAAATCACCCTGACTTTATTTATAGGAACTAAGAAAAGATTTTTTGGATAATAATAGATAAAAATGTCTATTTTTAATTAGATTTGGTAGATTTTTTCTAAATTTTACCAAAAAATTAAAAAAAAAATTTTTCTAAATGTCTACATTTTTAACCTAACCTTAAAATTTTAAAAGTCAACTTTAAAAAATCACCCTGGCTTTATTTATAGGAACTAAGAAAAGATTTTTTAGATTATAATAGATAAAAATGTCTATTTTTAATTAGTTTTGGTAGATTTTTTCTAAATTTTACCAAAAAATTAAAAAAAAATTTTTTCTAAATGTCTACATTTTTAACCTAACCTTAAAATTTTATGTCAACTTTAAAAAATCACCCTGACTTTATTTATAGGAACTAAGAAAAGATTTTTTGGGTAATAATAGATGAAAATGTCTATTTTTAATTAGATTTGGTAGATTTTTTTTAAATTTTACCAAAAAATTAAAAAAAAATTTTTTGTAAATGTCTACATTTTTCATCAAATTTGGTGTTTTTAACCAACTTTGGTCGTTTTTAATCAACTTTGGGTCTTTTTAACCCCCTTAATCGTACAGATGGTCACAATTACAATCTCATTTTAACTAATATTCAAGTGCCTTCGAACGTTAAAAGGATGTTCAACCCTCTTCGGTAGTAAAAGTAGGTAATTAAGTTGTTTATCGTCACGCTACTTCTACCACGATATTCGTTAAGAAAGAAACTCAACGTCCTTTTAGAAAAAAATTTTTTTTTCAAGGCGAACAAACCCGCATTATTAAATCCAATCAAGTTATTAAAATTAAAATTAAAAAGGGTGAACAACCCTATTTTTAAAATACATTTTTAATATGCATTTATAATTAATTTCTTTTTCTTTTTTTTAATTTCAGAATCATACAGATTTTGGTGATATTTGCAGCGCTTATGAAACGGAATGCCACGAACAGGTAATTAAATTAAAAAAAAAAATGTTGTTTCATAAAAAGAGGAAATGAAACACTTTAACAAAGCTAACGAGTTGGAATTTTTCTGGTTTTAAAAAAGACTTTTGCTAGGAATTAATTGAACTCTTCCGCTCTCTAAAAAAGAGTTAATTTTCGCCTCTCGTTTGGAGTATGGAGTTTCAAGAGACGCCTCCGTCTCTCGTATAAATCAATTTAATACAAAATATTTGTGATGCTGATTAGGTTTGATGACGTTTTGACCCCGACTTGACCCGCAACCGTTCGTGTATCTTAACTTCTGTAAATAAACAGTGCGTGGAGCGCCAGACCTCCTGTAAAAAATCTTTTGCTCGCTTCTCGGGGCTCTTGAACCACTTCAACACGTCTTGTTTTAAAGTTTTTTGCCGTGTTTATAATTTTTTAGAAGGTTTTATAAATATTTTTAAATCAGCATTTAAGGATTTTTTTTCTAAACGTCTACATTTTAAATCTAACCTTAAAATTTAAAAAATCAACTTTAAAAAATCACCCTGACTTTATTTATAGGAACTAAGAAAAGATTTTTTAGATTATAATAGATAAAAATGTCTATTTTTAATTAAATTTGGTAGATTTTTTCTAAATTTTACCAAAAAATTAAAAAAAAAATATTTTCTAAATGTCTACATTTTACACCTAACCTTAAAATTTAAAAAGTCAACTTTAAAAAATCACCCTGACTTTATTTATAGGAACTAAGAAAAAATTTTTTAGATAGTGATAGATAAAAATGTCTATTTTTAATTAGATTTGGTAGATTTTTTCTAAATTTTGCCAAAAAAATTAAAAAAAATTTTTTCTAAATGTCTGCATTTTAAACCTAACCTTAAAATTTTAAAAGTCAACTTTAAAAAATCCCCCAGACTTTATTTATAGGAACTAAGAAAAGATTTTTTAGATTATAATAGATAAAAATGTCTATTTTTAATTAGATTTGGTAGATTTTTTCTAAATTTTACCAAAAAATAAAAAAAAAATTTTTTCTAAATGTCTACAATTTTAACCTAACCTTAAAATTTTAAAAGTCAACTTTAAAAAATCACCTTGACTTTATTTATAGGAACTAAGAAAAGATTTTTTGGATTATAATAGATAAAAATGTTTATTTTGAATTAGATTTGGTAAATTTTTTCTAAATTTTACCAAAAAATTAAAAAAGAAATTTTTCTAAATGTTTACATTTTTAACCTAACCTTGAAAATTTAAAAAGTCAACTTTAAAAAATCACCCTGATTTTATTTATAGGAACTAAGAAATGATTTTTTGGATTATAATAGATGAAAATATCTATTTTCAATTAAATTTGGTAGATTTTTTGTAAATTTTACTAAAAAATTAGAAAATTTTTTTTTAAATGTCTACATTTTACACCTAACCTTAAAATTTTAAAAGTCAACTTTAAAAAATCACCCTGATTTTATTTATAGGAACTAAGAAAAGATTTTTTAGATTATAATAGATAAAAATGTCTATTTTTAATTAGATTTGGTAGATTTTTTGTAAATTTTACCAAAAAATTAAAAAAAAAATTTTTTAAATGTCTACATTTTTAACCTAACCTTAAAAATTTAAAAAGTCAACTTTAAAAAATCACCCTGATTTTATTTATAGGAACTAAGAAAAGATTTTTTGGATTATAATAGATGAAAATGTCTATTTTCAATTACATTTGGTAGATTTTTTGTAAATTTTATAAAAATATTAAAAAAAAATTTTTTAAATGTCTACATTTTTAACCTAACTTTAAAATTTTAAAAGTCAACTTTAAAAAATCACCCTGACTTTATTTATAGGAAGTAAGAAAAGATTTTTTAGATAATGATAGATAAAAATGTCTATTTTTTAATAGATTTGGTAATTTTTTTCTAAATTTGACCAAAAAATTAAAAAAAATTTTTTTCTAAATGTCTACATTTTTAACCTAACCTTAAAAATTTAAAAAGTCAACTTTAAAAAATCACCCTGATTTTGTTTATAGGAACTAAGAAAAGATTTTTTAGATTATAATAGATAAAAATGTTTATTTTTAATTAGATTTGGTAAATTTTTTCTAAATTTTACCAAAAAAATTAAAAAAAAATTTTTCTAAATGTCTACAATTTTAACCTAACCTTAAAATTTTAAAAGTCAACTTTAAAAAATCCCCCAAACTTTATTTTTATCAATCAAGAGAAAATTTTTTAGATAATGATAGTTAAAAATGTTTATTTTCAATTAGATTTAGTAAATATTTTCTAAATCTTACCAAAAAATTAAAAAAATTATTTTCTAAATGTCTACATTTTTAATCTAACCTTAAAAATTTAAAAAGTCAACTTTAAAAAATCACCCTGATTTTATTTATAGGAACTAAGAAAAGATTTTTTAGATTATGATAGATAAAAATATTTATTTTTAATTAGATTTGGTAGATTTTTTCTAAATTTTACCAAAAAAAATTAAAAAAAAATTTTTCTAAATGTCTGCATTTTAAACCTAACCTTAAAATTTTAAAAGTCAACTTTAAAAAATCACCCAGACTTTATTTTTATCAATCAAGAAAAAATTTTTTAGATAATGATAGTTAAAAATGTTTATTTTCAATTAGATTTAGTAAATTTTTTCTAAATTTTATCAAAAAATTAAAAAAAAATATTTTCTAAATGTCTACATTTTATACCTAACCTTAACATTTAAAAAATCAACTTTAAAAAATCCCCCAGATTTTATTTCTAGGAAGCAAAAAAAGATTTTTTAGATATTGATAGTTGAAAATGTCTATTTTCAATTAGATTTAGTAATTTTTTTCTAAATCTTACCAAAAAATTTAAAAGAATTGTTTTCTAAATGCCTACATTTTAAATCTAACCTTAAAATTTAAAAAAACAAAGTTTAAAAAACCCCCAGACTTTATTTTTAGGAATCAAGAAATTTTTTTTTAAGAAAATATAGATTGAAATATCTATTTTTTAATAAAACAATCAAATTTCTTCCAATTTTTATCAAAAAATAAAAAAGAATTTTTTTTAAACCTCGGTTTTGATTCTAACCTTAAATGTCAATTTTTCACATTTAATTTCAAATAACTCAAAAACCGAGTGAGATAGAAAAAAATTTTTCAAATAAGAATTATAGCTTATTTTATTCTAAATATTATTTGTTTAAAACAATTTTTTGAATTTTTAATAGTTTTGAAGCTATAGACTAAAATTTTATTATAACCTCAAATGTCAAATTTTCAACTTTAATTTCAAATAATTTAAAAACCAAGTTAGATAGAAAAAAATGTTTTAGATAAAATTTGTAGATGATTTTATTCTAAATATTATTTATTAGAAACAATTTTTTGAATTTTTAATATTTTTGAAGCTATGGATTAAAATTTGATTATAACCTCAAATGGCAATTTTTCACTTTTAATTTCAAACGAGGCAGTGAAGAAGGTGCTTTGAATGTTGAAAGATGTTGAAAGATTTGTGAATAAGATTTAACTGGGTTAAATTAAAATTGATTATGATTCTATGAATGTTGAAAGGAGGAGGTTTAATTGGTTTGGTGTAAAATTTAAATTTTAATTTTAAAAAAATCCCCACGACTTTATTTTTAGATGTGAAGACAAAATTTTTTTATAGAGTTATAGATTAAAATGTCTATTTTAAGAAAATATATAAAAATCTGTAAGTTGGGTTATAAAAATTTCCAGAAAATAATTTTTTTTAAAGCTCAACATTTTCACTTAACCTTAAAAAAAACATCAAAGTTTAAAAAATCGCTAAAAATTGATTTTTAAGAACAGGGAAAAGATTTTTTAGAAAAATAATAGTTTAAAATGTCTATTTTAATATAACATAAAAAGTTTGAAATTATTTTATAAAAATTTCCAGAAAAAAAATTTTTTTTTCAAGTCTGCATTTTTACCTAACCTTAAAAAAAAAACATCAAAGTTTAAAAAATCGTCAAAAATTGATTTTTAAACATTGAGAAAAAAATCTTTTAGGAATATATTAATTGAAATGTCTATTTTATTGTGAGATATGAAAAATTTTGTTAGGTTTTAAAAATTTTGAAAAAAGAATTTTTTTCTAAACATCTACACTTTCACCAAAATTCAAAATTTAAAAAATTAACTTTAAAAAATCGCTCAGACTTTATTTCTAGGAATAAAAAGAAAATTTTTCGGAAAATTATCAAATAGAATATTTTCTTTGATGTAGCATGAAAAAATTTGTAAGTTATTGTAAAAATTTTAAGAAAAGAATTTTTCTCTAAACCTCTACTTTTTCACCTAACCTAAAAAATAATTCAAAAACCGAGTGAGATAGAAAAAAATATTTCAAATAAAAATTATAGGTTTTTTTATTCTAAATATTATTTGTTATAAAGAATTTTTCGAATTTTTAATATTTTTTAAGCTATGGATCAAAATTTGATTATAACCTCAAATGTCAAATTTTCAACTTTAATTTCAAATAATTCAAAAACCAAGTTAGATAGAAAAAATTTTTTTAGATAAAACTTGTAGATTATTTTATTCTAAATATTATTTGTTATAAACAATTTTTTGAATTTTTAATATTTTTGAAGCTATGGATTAAAGTTTGATTATAACCTCAAATGTCAATTTTTCAACTTTATTTTCAAATAATTCAAAAGCCGAAGAAAATAGAAAAAAATGTTTTAAGTAAAATTTCTTCCATTTTTAATTATAAACATTTTTTATTCTCAATATTTTTTTCAATTTTCGATATTAAAGGAGTTATAACCTAAAAACTTGTTATAACCCCAAAATGTCAATTTTTCAACTTTATTTTCAAATAATTCAAAAACTAAACAAAATAGAAAAAAATGTTTTAAATAGAATTTCTTCCGTTTTTAATTATAAACATTTTTTATTCCAAATATTTTTTTCAATTTTTGATATTAAGGGAGTTATAACTTAAAAATTGGTTATAACCCCAAAATGTCAATTTTTCAACTTTATTTTCAAATAATTCAAAAACTAAACAAAATAGAAAAAAATGTTTTGAATAAAATTGCTTCCATTTTTAATTATAATCATTTTTTGTTTCAAATATTTTTTTCAATTTTTGATATTAAAGGAGTTATAACCTAAAAACTGGTTATAACCCCAAAATGTCAATTTTTCAACTTTATTTTCAAATAATTCAAAAACTAAACAAAATGGAAAAAAATGTTTTAAATAAAATGTCTTCCATTTTTAATTATAAACATTTTTTATTCTAAATATTTTTTTCAATTTTTGATATTAAAGGAATTATAACCTAAAAACTGGTTATAACCCCAAAACGTCAATTTTTCAATTTTACTTTCAAATAATTCAAAAACCAAAGAAAATAGAAAAAAATGTTTTAAATAAAATTTCTTCCATTTTTAATTATAAACATTTTTTATTCTAAATATTTTTTTCAACTTTTGATATTAAAGGAGTTATAACCTAAAAACTGGTTATAACCCCAAAATGTCAATTTTTCAACTTTATTTTTAAATAATTCAAAAACTAAAGAAAATAGAAAAAAATGTTTTAAATAAAATTTCTTTCGTTTTTAATAGTAAACATTTTTTATTCTAAATATTTTTTTCAATTTTTGATATTAAAGGAGTTATAACCTAAAAACTGGTTATAACCTCAAAACGTCAATTTTTCAACTTTATTTTCAAATAATTCAAAAACTAAACAAAATAGAAAAAAATGTTTTAAATAAAATTTCTTCCATTTTTAATTATAAACATTTTTTATTCTAAATATTTTTTTCACTTTTTGATATTAAAGGAGTTATAACCTAAAAATTGGTTATAAACCCAAAATGTCAATTTTTCAACTTTATTTTCAAATAATTCAAAAACTAAACAAAATAGAAAACAATGTTTTAAATAAAATTTCTTCCATTTTTAATTATAAACATTTTTTATTCCAAATATTTTTTTCAATTTTTGATATTAAAGGAGTTATAACCTAAAAACTGGTTATAACCCCAAAATGTCAATTTTTCAACTTTATTTTCAAATAATTCAAAAACCGAAGAAAATAGAAAAAAATGTTTTAAATAAAATTTCTTCGATTTTTAATTATAAACATTTTTTATTCTAAATATTTTTTTCAACTTTTGATATTAAAGGAGTTATAACCTAAAAACTGGTTATAACCCCAAAATGTCAATTTTTCAACTTTATTTTCAAATAATTCAAAAACTAAAGAAAATAGAAAAAAATGTTTTAAATAAAATTTATTCCATTTTTAATTATAAACATTTTTTATTCTAAATATTTTTCTCAATTTTTAATATTAAAGGAGTTATAACTTAAAAATTGGTTATAACCCCAAAACGTCAATTTTTCAACTTTATTTTCAGATAATTCAAAAACCAAAGAAAATAGAAAAAAATGTTTTAAATAAAATTTCTTCCATTTTTAATTATAAACATTTTTTATTCTAAATATTTTTTTCAATTTTTGATATTAAAGGAGTTATAACCTAAAAACTTGTTATAACCCCAAAATGTCAATTTTTCAACTTTATTTTCAAATAATTCAAAAACTAAACAAAATAGAAAAAAATGTTTTAAATAAAATTTCTTCCATTTTTAATTATAAACATTTTTTATTCTAAATATTTTTTTCAATTTTTGATATTAAAGGAGTTATAACCTAAAAACTTGTTATAACCCCAAAATGTCAATTTTTCAACTTTATTTTCAAATAATTCAAAAATCAAAGAAAATAGAAAAAAATGTTTTAAATAAAATTTCTTGCATTTTTAATTATAAACATTTTTTATTCTAAATATTTTTTTCAATTTATGATATTAAAGGAGTTATAACCTAAAAACTGGTTATAACCTTAAAACGTTAATTTTTCAACTTTATTTTCAAATAATTCAAAAACTAAAGAAAATAGAAAAAAATGTTTTAAATAAAATGTCTTCCATTTTTAATTATAAACATTTTTTATTCTAAATATTTTTTTCAATTTTTGATATTAAAGGAGATATAACCTAAAAACTGGTTATAACCTCAAAACGTCAATTTTTCAACTTTATTTTCAAATAATTCAAAAACTAAACAAAATAGAAAAAAAATGTTTTAAATAAAATTTCTTCCATTTTTAATTATAAACATTTTTTATTCTAAATATTTTTTTCAATTTTTGATATTAAAGGAATTATAACCTAAAATCAGTTATAACCTCAAAATGTCAATTTTTCAACTTTATTTTCAAATAATTCAAAAACCGAAGAAAATAGAAAAAAATGTTTTAAATAAAATTTCTTCCATTTTTAATTGTAAACATTTTTTTGTTCTAAATATTTTTTTCAATTTTTGATATTAAAGGAGTTATAACCTAAAAACTGGTTATAACCTCAAAACGTCAATTTTTCAACTTTATTTTCAAATGATTCAAAAACCAAAGAAAATAGAAAAAAATGTTTTAAATAAAATTTCTTCCATTTTTAATTATAAACATTTTTTATTCTAAATATTTTTTTCAATTTTTAATATTAAAGCAGTTATAACTTAAGAACTGGTTATAACCTCAAAACGTCAATTTTTCAACTTTATTTTCAAATAATTCAAAAACTAAAGAAAATAGAAAAAAATGTTTTAAACAAAATTTCTTCTATTTTTAATTATAAACATTTTTTATTCTAAATATTTTTTTCAATTTTGGATATTAAAGGAGTTATAACCTAGAAACTGGTTATAACCCCAAAATGTCAATTTTTCAACTTTATTTTCAAATAATTCAAAAACTAAAAAAAATAGAAAAAAATGTTTTAAATAAAATTTCTTCCATTTTAAATTATAAACATTTTTTATTCTCAATATTTTTATCAATTTTTGATATTAAAGGAGTTATAACCTAAAAACTGATTATAACCCCAAAATGTCAATTTTTCAACTTTATTTTCAAATAATTCAAAAACCGAAGAAAATAGAAAAAAGTGTTTTAAATAAAATTTCTTCCATTTTAAATTATAAACATTTTTTGTTTTAAATATTTTTTTCAGTTTTTGATATTAAAGGAGTTATAACCTAAAAACTGGTTATAACCTCAAAACGTCAATTTTTCAACTTTATTTTCAAATAATTCAAAAACCGAAGAAAATAGAAAAAAATTTTTCAAATAAAATTTCTTCCATTTTTAATTATAAACATTTTTTATTCTAAATATTTTTTTCAATTTTTGATATTAAAGGAATTATAGCCTAAAAACTGATTATAACCCCAGAATGTCAATTTTTCAACTTTATTTTCAAATAATTCAAAATCCAAAGAAAATAGAAAAAAATGTTTTAAATAAAATTTCTTCCATTTTTAATTATAAACATTTTTTATTCTAAATATTTTTTTCAATTTTTGATATTAAAGGAGTTATAACCTAAAAACTGGTTATAACCCCAAAACGTCAATTTTTCAACTTTATTTTCAAATAATTCAAAAACTAAACAGAATAGAAAAAAATGTTTTAAATAAAATTTCTTCCATTTTTAATTATAAACATTTTTTATTCTAAATATTTTTTTCAATTTTTGATATTAAAGGAGTTATAACCTAAGAATCAGTTATAACCCCAAAATGTCAATTTTTCAACTTTAATTTCAAATAGTTCAAAAACCGAGTGAGATAGAAAAAAAATTTTTAGATAAAATTTGTAGATTATTTTATTCTGAATATTTTTTATTCTAAACAATTTTTTGAATTTTTAATATTTTTTAAGCTATAGATTAAAATTTGATTATAACCTCAAATGTCAATTTTTCAACTTTAACCTTAAATATCTAACAAATTAAACGAAATAGAAGTAAAAATCTTTTTTTAATTTATTAAAAATTTATCCCTAAAACGATTTTCTTCCTTAAAAAAATCATCATCAAACGTTAAAATCCCACCAACCTAAATCGTTTAGCATTGCGTCCAGTTTCTGACCCAACTCGACCAATTGAACTAATTGCGGCATTCACCAACAATTTAATTCTCTATTTTTCCTTTTTTATTTTCGAACCGAGGACGTTGATGCTCCTCTGACATCAATTCTATTTTAAAATTGTTTAAAATTGCAACTCGTACAATTTCCAAACTTTACACTCAACTTTTCCAGTCACGTTTTTTCAATTGTAAAAGAATTACATCGATTTAACGAATAAAACGAGTCGCGTTTTTAATCATCAGATCTTTTTAATTATCGGAACGATGCTTTCTAATTAATTAGAGTTAATTTCTAGGTATAAAAATTGCTTGTGTTTTTTAAAAAGCCATCTGTCGTTCTTGGTATTTTTTAATTTTTCTTAAATGAAAGATTATACACAAAAAAGGTAAAGAAATAACCTTAAATTTTGTAAAAAATAAAATATTTATTGAGTTATTATAAACAAACTTTTTTTTTAAACCGGAGATTTTTTGTTTATGATCTTTTTAAACGGTTTTAGTCTGTCAACGTTGAAATTTTTAAGGTTATGTAAACAGCTACCTGAGATATTTACCTTTTATAAAAAACTTTCTTTACTTTAAAAAAATTTTGGTTCATTTTTAACTTTAAATAACTCTAAATAACTCATTTTAATCCTTTAAAACACAATTTTTTGTCTATTAGAAAAATTAAAAATAATTTTATTTAAAAAATTTTAGAAAAAATCGATAGGAAATTAAATTTCCTTTAATTTGAGTGCAAACACGACCTACCTAACTTAATTAGTTTTGAAGTTATCAATATTTTTAACTTTAATAAAAACCGGAAGTCGGCCATCTTGAATTTTTTTAAACTAACCTAACTTTCTTGTTTTTTAACCGAATATAGTCGTATTTGGTATCAAATTAAAGGATTTTTGATCAACTTTACGAATTTTTACTAGAAATTTAAAATTTTTCAAAAAAAATATCAAAATTTTCAAAAAAATATAAATATTTTCAAAAAAAATGTCAACATTTAAAAAAATAATGTCAAATTTTTCAAAGTGATATCAAAATTTTCGAAGAAATATCAGAACCTTTAAAAAATTTCTTGAAAAAGACAAAAATGTTAAAAATTTCCAAAGATGAAATGTGAAAAATAATTTTATAATGAAATTTTGATCAAAAATCGTTAGAAAATTAAATTTCCTTTAATTTAAGTACAAACACGACCCATCTAACTTTAATAAATCGAAAGTTATCGAAAACTTTAATTTTAATGACAATCGGAAATCGGCCATCTTGGAATTTTTTAAGCTAACCTAACTTTTTTGTTTTTTATCCGAATATAGTCGTGTTTGGTATCAAATTAAAGGATTTTTGATAAGCTTTAAGAATTTTTAATTTTTTATCATCTTTTGTATTTTTTTAAACATTTTTGTTGTATTTTTTAACCATTTTTTTATATTTTTTAACAATTTTTTATGTTTTAACTATCGATTTTTATTTAAATAAACTTTTCAACCTTATAGAATAAAATGTTCAACAGTTTTAAATAATTTTTAACAATTTTAACAAAATTTTAATGTTTTAACATCCGATTTTTTTAAAATAAATTTTTCAAGAATACTTTTAGATTAAAAATGTTATTAAAAATCGTTAGAAAATTAAATTTTCTTTAATTTGAGTACAAACATGACCTATCTAGCTTCAACGGTTTCAAAATTATGGATTTTTTTCGTTCCAAAAACATTTTATGGTCGGCCATTTTTAAATTCTTCATCAAAAACGGTTAGAAAATTAAATTTTCTTTAATTTAAGTACAAACACGGCATATCTATCTTAAATAGTTTTGAAATTATCAATATTTTTAATTTTAATGACAACCGGAAGTCGGCCATCTTGAATTTTTTTAAACTAACCTAACTTTTTTGTTTTTTATCCGAATATAGTCGTGTTTGGTATCATTTTAAAGGAGTTTTTACGAACTTTAAGAATTTTTATTTATTTTTTTTTGATTTTTTAACAATTTTTTGTATTTTTTGCAATTTTTAATGTTTTAACTTTTGATTTTTTTTCTAAATCAACTTTTCAAATTTAGAGAATACATTTTTTACCAATTTTAAGTAATTTTTAATAATTCCACCAAATTTTTGTTTTTTTAAATTCGATTTCTTTAAAATAAATTTTTCAAAAATATTTTTAGAATTAAATTTTTATTAAAAATCGTTAGAAAATTAAGTTTCCTTTAATTTGAGTACAAACACGACATATCTAACTTTAATAGATCAAAAGTTATCGAAAATTTTAATTTTAATGACAACCGGAAGTCGGCCATCTTGACTTTTTCAAACTAACCTAACTTTTTTGTTTTTTAACCGAATATAGTCGTGTTTGGTATCAAATTAAAGGATTTTTAACGAACTTCAAGAATTTCTAACTTTTTTATAATTTTTTTGGATTTTTTTTAAACTATTTTTTGGATTTTTTAACAATTTTTTATATTTTTAAACAATTTTTTATGTTTTAACTGTCAATTTTTTTTTAAATAAACTTTTCAACTTTATAGAATAAAATTTTTTAACAATTTTAAATAATTTTTAACAATTTTAATAAGATTTAATGCTTTAACATCCAATTTTTTGAAAATAAATTTTTCAAAAATACTTTTAGATTAAAAATGTTATTAAAAATCATTAGAAAATTAAATTTCCTTTAATTTGAGTACAAACATGACATATCTAACTTCAACGGTTTCAAAATTATTGACTTTTTTTCATTCTAAAAACATTTGATGGTCGGCCATTTTTAAATTCTTCGCCAAAAACGGTTAGAAAATTTAATTTTCTTTAATTTAAGTACAAACACGGCATATCTATCTTAAATAGTTTTGAAATTATCGAAATTTTTAATTTTAATGACAACCGGAAGTCGGCCATCTTGAATTTTTTTAAACTAACCTAACGTTTTTGTTTTTTATCCGAATATAGTCGTGTTTGGTATCAAATTAAAGGATTTTTAACGATCTTTAAGAATTTTTTATTTTTTACCATTTTTTGTATTTTTTTAAACATTTTTTTTCTATTTTTTTAACAATTTTTTATGTTTCAACTCTCGATTTTAAAAAAAATAAACTTTTCAACTTTATGGAATAAAATTTTTAATAATTTTAAATAATTTTTAACAACTTTAACAAAATTTTATGTTTTAACATCCGATTTTTAAAAGAATAATTTTTCAAAAATAGTTTTAGAACTAAATTTTTATTAAAAATCGTTAGAAAATTAAATTTCCTTTGATTTAAGTACAAACACGACATATCAATCCTAAACAGTTTGGAAATTATCAATATTTTTAATTTTAAAAACAATTGATGATCCGCCATCTTGAATTTTTTTTAAACTAACCTAACTTTTTTGTTTTTTAACCGAATATAGTCGTGTTTGGTATCATTTTAAAGGATTTTTAACGAGCTTTAAGAATTTTTAAGATTTTTTATAATTTTTTGGATTTCTTAACAATTTTTTATATCTTTTAATAATTTTTAATGTTCTACTTTTGATTTTTTTTCTAAATAAACTTTTCAAATATATAGAATAACATATTTAACAATTTTAAGCAATTTTTAACAATTTCATCAAATTTTATTTTTTTTTAATAAGATTTTTTCAAAATAAATTTTTCAAAAATACTTTTAGAATTAAATTTTTAATAAAAACCGTTAAAAAAATAAATTTGCTTTCATTTGAATACAAACACGACATATCTACGATTAAAAATAAAAAAGTCGTCGAAATTTTTAATTTTACTAAAAACCAGAAGTCGGCCATCTTGGATTTTTTAAACTAACCTAACTTTTTCTGTTTTTTATCCGAATATAGTCGTGTTTGGTATCAAATTAAAGGATTTTTGATAAGCTTTAAGAATTTTTCCTTTTTAAACATTTTTTTGTATTTTTAAAACATTTTTTTGTATTTTTTAACAATTTTTTATGTTCTAACTCTCAATTTTTTTTTTTTAAATAAACTTTTCAACTTTATAAAATAAAATTTTTAACAATTTTGAGTAATTTTTAACAATTTCACCAAAATTTATTGCTTTATCATCCGATTTTTTGAAAATAAATTTTTCAAAAATACTTTTAGAATTAAACTTTTATTCAAGATCGTTAGAAAATTAAATTTCTTTCAATTTAAGTGTAAACACGACCTATCTATCTTAAATAGTTTTAAAGTTATCGATATTTTTAAAAACCGGAAGTCGGCCATCTTGGAATTTTTTAACCTAACCTAACTTTTTTGTTTTTTAACCGAATGTAGTCATGTTTCATGTCAAATTAAAGAATTTTTAACAAACTTTAAAAATTTTTAATTTTTTTTATAATTTTTTTGGATTTTTTAACCATTTTTTGGATTTTTTTTAACAATATTTTATGTTTTTTAATAATTTTTAATGTTTTAACTTTTGATTTTTTTTCTAAACAAACTTTTCAAATTTATAGAATAAAATTTTTAAGAATTTAAGCAAATTTTATTTTTTTAACTTCGATTTTTTAAAGATAAATTTTTCATAAACATTTTTAGAAATAAATTTTTATTAAAAGTCGTTAGAAAATTAAATTTCCTTTAATTTGAGTACAAACATGACCTATCTAACTTCAACGGTTTCAAAATTATCGATTCTTTTTCATTCTAAAAACATTTGATGGTCGCCCATTTTTAAATTCTTCGTCAAAAACGGTTAGAAAATTAACTTTTCTTTAATTTAAGTACAAACACGGCATATCTATCTTAAATAGTTTGGAAATTATCAATATTTTTAATTTTAAAAACAATTGACGATCCGCCATTTTGAATTTTTTTAAACTAACCTAACTTTTTTGTTTTTTATCCGAATATAGTCGTGTTTGGTATCAAATTGAGGGATTTTTAACGACTTTTAAAAATTTTTATTTTTTTTATAATTTTTTTGATTTTTTTAACAATTTTTTATTACTTTTTTTGTAATTTTTAATGTTTTAACTCTCGATTTTTTTTTTGAATAAACTTTTTAAATGTATCGAATAAAATTGTTACCAATTTTAAGTAATTTTTAACCATTTCACCAAAATTTATTTTTTTAACATCCGATTGTTTAAAATAAATTTTTCAAAAATACTTTTAGACTAAAAATTTTATTGAAAATCGTTAGAAAATTAAATTTCCTTTAATTTGAGTACAAACACGACCTACCTAACTTTAATATATCAAAAGTTATCGAAATTTTTAATTTTAATGGAAAGCGGAAGTCGGCCATCTTGGAATTTTTTAAACTAACCTAACTTTCTTGTTTTTTATCCGAATATAGTCGTGTTTGGTATCAAATTAAAGGGTTTTTAATCAGCTTTAACAATTTTTAATAAAAACTTTATCTTTTTTACCGCCATTTTGAAAATTTAAAAACTAACCTAACTTTTTTATTTTTAATCGAAAACTAGTCTTGTTGGGTATCAAATTAAAGGATTTTTAAAAATTTTTAAGAATATTCAAGAATTTTTAATTTTTATATCTTTGATTTTTTAATTTTAATATTTTTGATTTTTTAAAAATTACATTTTTATTAATTTAAATAAAAATTTTTTATTGATTTATTTAAATAAATAAAATTAAAGTATTTAATTTTAAATAACAATAAATTTTACTCCTTTCCGTCTTCATATTCAATTTTGAAAACACACAGAGTTATTGTACACAGCGCTGGTTGCCTAAATAATTCTCTACTTCCTCATTAACTCTACTTAACAATGAAGCACAGTTGCTCTGTTCGTTGAACGACTAAAATTCCACCTCTTTGTCTCTTTCTCTCTCTCTCTCATTCACTCAATTTACCAAAGTTATCTCTTTAAAAACATCTCCTTCTCTCTCTTTGATGTCGTTCACGAACACCCTTCAAATTACAACTCATTTAGCTCGGTTTAACCGATGCCAACGGGGATTATGAATGGGTTTTTTAAACGGCCGGTTTAAAAGAGATCGGAAGCTCTTCGGTTTTTCGACCTTTTGCGGAGCTTTTCGACCGAAACGCGCTTTTAATAAAACAGGACGCGTTTAATTTATTCCGCATACGTTTAGAAAAATGTGGAACGGTTTCGTGGGAAATTCCTCTCTCGAATGGGGTGTCTCGGCGAAGCCCGATAAATGTACCAATTGCGGTATCCTGTTGTATAATAAATTAGAACGTTCCACGCGGATAATATTTCATGAGGTTGATATATGAATATATGAATGAAAGTAGATTAAAATAAAAGATAAAAATTTATATGAATGAAAAATTAAAAAATGTTTTTTTTTTCTATTTTTTTTAGTGCGAATATGGTTGTTATAAATGGAAGGAGTCGCTTGATAATTCTTGCCAGTTAGTTTGTGTAAGTATTTTTATTATACAGGGTGGTTAAATAATGTATCAAAAAAAATTACTTATCATACATAATAAAAAAAATAATAACAATTAAAATGGAAAAGATGAAATATTAAAGAAATATTTTTTAGTTTCTAAAATGGTCGTTAGGGGGTGTAATTGTCATTTTAAACAAGAAAATTTAATTTCTTATAACTGTTTTATATTAAAATAACAAAAAAATATAATTTTTATAAAAAATGTTTAAAAAACCTCTCTAATGGCGATATGTAAAATTAAAATCATCGATTTGAATATCGACCATCTTTAAAATTTTATCACAAATCGATGGGAAATTGAATTTCGTTTAATTTGAGTACAAACACGATATATCTAACTTTAATAGGTTAAAAGTTATCGAAATTTTTTATTTTCTAAACCAAAGAAAATCGGCCATCTTGGAAATTTTATAATAAATCGTTAAAAAATAAAATTTCCTTTAATTTGAGTACAAACACGATATATCTACTATTAAAAATAAGAGACTTATTGAAATTTTCAATTTTACTGAAAACCGGAAGTCGGCCATCTTGAATTTTTTTAAATTACAATAACTTTTTTGTTTTTTATCCGAATATAGTCGTATTTGGTATCAAATTAAAGGATTTTTAATAAATTTTAAGAATTTTTAATAAAAATTTTTAATTTTTCAAAAAATATATCAAATTTGTCAAAAATAATGCTAAATTTTTCAAAATAATGTCAAATTTTTCTAAATTATGTCAAAAATTTTCCAAAGAACTTCTAAAAATTTCTATAAAAGACAGAAATGTTAAAAGTTTGAAAAAAATCTTAAAGATATTAAAAAGAAAAATGTCAAAAATAATTTTTGGACAAAATTTTGACTAAAAATCGATAGGAAATTAAATTTCCTTTAATTCGAGTACAAACACGATATATCTAACTTTAATGGATCGAAAGTTATCGAAATTTTTTATTTTAATGGAAACCGGAAGTCGGCCATCTTGAATTTTTTTAAGTCAACCTAATTTTCTTGTTTTTTATCGGAATATAGTCGTGTTTGGTATCAAATTAAAAGATTTTTTATAAACTTTAAGAATCTTTAATAAAAATTTCAAGTTTTTCAAAAAATGTATCAAATTTGTCAAAAATAATGTTAAATTTTTTAAAATAATGTAAAATTATGAAGTAAAAAATGTCAAAAAATTTGAAAGAAATATCAAAAACGTCAAGAAATTTCTAAACAAGAACAAGAATGTTAAAAATTTCAAAAAAGTGTTAAAAATTTCAAAATAGGAAATGTCAAAAATAATTTTGGAAAAAGACTTTTATTAAAAATCGATAGAAAATTAAATTTCCTTTAATTTGAGTACAAACACGACATATCTAGCTTTAATAGATCAAAAGTTATTAAAATTTTTAATTTTAATGGAAAAGCGGAAGTCGGCCATCTTGAAAAATTTTAAATTAACCTAACTTTTTTGTTTTTTATCCAAATATAGGTGTGTTTGGTATCAAATTAAAGGATTTTTAATAAATTTTAAGAATATTCAATAAAAACTTCAAAATTTTCAAAAAATATATCAAATTTGTCAAAAATAATGCTACATATTTCAGATTAATGTCAAATTTTTCAAAATTATGTCAAATTTTCCAAAATAATGGTAAAATTTTCAAGAAAAAATGTCAACATTTTCAAAAAAAGATGAAAAATTTCAAGAAATTTCTAAAAAAGAAAAAGATTCTAAAAATTTCAAGAAAATGTAAAAACTGAACAGTCAAAAATAATTCTATTTCAAAATTTTTATTAAAAATCGTTAGGAAATTAAATTTCCTTTAATTTGAGCACAAACACGACCTATCTAACTTTAATAGATTGAAAGTTATCGAAATTTTTAGTTTTTTGAATAACCGGAAGTCGGCCATCTTTAAAATTTTATCATAAGTCGTTAGAAAATCAAATTTCCTTTAAGTTGAGTGCAAACATGACATATCTATGATTAAAAATAAAAAAAGTTATAGAAATTTTTAAGTTTAATGACAAGCGGAAGTCGGCCATCTTGAAAATTTTTATATTAACCTAACTTTTTTTGTTTTTTATCGGAATATAGTCGTGTTTGATATCAAATTAAAGGATTTTTAATAAGCTTTAAGAATTTTTAATAAAAAAAATACAAATTTACGAAAAAAGTATCAAAATTTTCAAAAAAAAAATGTCAAAATTTTCAAAAAAAATATCAACATTTTCAAAAATATAGTCAAATTTTCTGAAATAATATCAAAATTTCCAAAGGAAATTGTCAACATTTTCGAAGAAATATAAAAAATTAAAAAAAAAGACAAAAATCTCAAAATTTTTAAAAATAAGGTCAAATTTTTTAAAATAAAATTAAAATTTCCAGAAAAAATTGTCAACATTTTCAAAGAAATGTTAAAAATTTAAAAAAAAATCAAAAAATAAGAAAAGAATGTTAATATTTTCAAAAATAGGTTAAAAATTTGAAAAAAGAAAAGTAAAAAATAATTTTAGTACAAAATTTTTATTAAAAATCGATAGGGAATTAAATTTCTTTTAATTTGAGCACAAATACGGTATATCTACGATAAAAAAAGAAGAGAGTTATCGAAATTTTTAATTTTAATGACAACCGGAAGTCGGCCATCTTGGATTTTTAACAATTAAGATAACTTTTTTGTTTTTTATCCGAGTATAATCGTGTTTGGTATCAAATTAAAGGATTTTTAATAAATTTTAATAATTTTTAATAAAAATCTAAAATTCTTCAAAAAATATATCAAAATTTTCAAAAATAATGTCAAATTTGTCAAAAAATTTTTAAATTTTTGAAAAATAATGTCAAATTTTTCAAAATAATGTCAACAATTTTGAAAAAAATATCAAATCCTTCAAAAGAATTCTAAAAAAGACAAAAATATTAAAACTTACAAAAACGTTAAAAATTTCGAAAAGGAAAATAATTTTAGAACGAAATTTTCATTAAAAATTGATAGGAAATTAAATTTCTTTTAATTTGAGTACAAACACGATATATCTACTATCAAAAATAAAAAAATTAGCGAAATTTTTAATTTTACTAAAAACCGGAAGTCGGCCATCTTGGATTTTTTAAATTAACCTAACTTTTTTATTTTCTATCGGAATTTAGTCGTGTTTGGTATCAAATTAAAGGATTTTTAATAAATTTTAACAATTTTTAATAAAAATTTCAAATTTTTCAAAACAAAGATCAAAATTGTTTAAAAATAATGTAAAATTTTCCAAAATATCAAAATTTTCAAGAAAAAAATTTCAAAAAATTTTAAAGAAATATTAAAAACTTCAAGACATTTCCAAAAGAATACAAAAATATAAAAAAAATTGGAAAGAATGTTAGAAATTTCAAAAAGAAAAATGTCAAAAATAATTTTAGAACAAAATTTTTATTAAGTATCGATAAGAGATTAAATTTCCTTTAATTTGAGTACAAACACAATATTTCTACGATCAAAAATAAAAAAACTATCGAAATTTTTAATTTTAATAAAAACCGGAAGTCGGCCATTTTGGAATTTTTTAAACTGACCTAACTTTTTCATTTTTTACCCAAATATAGTCGTGTTTGGTATCAAATTAAAGAATTTTTAATGAACTTTAACAGTTTTAATAAAAAATTTCGAATTACTTTTAAAAAAATGTCAAAATATTTAAAAATAATGTAAAATTTTTCAAAATAATATTAAATATTGCGAAACTATTTCAAAAATTTCCAAAAAAATATCAAGAAATTCTAAAAATTTCCTTAAAAGAACAAAAATTTTAAAACAATGTTACAATTATGAAAAAAGTAAAAGTCGAAAATAATTTTAGAAAAAAAATTTTATTAGAGATCGATAGAAAATCAAATTTCTTTTAATTTGAGTACAAACACGACATATCTACTATCAAAAATAAAAAAATTAGCGAAATTTTTTATTTTACTAAAAACCGGAAGTCGGCCATCTTGAAAATTTTTAAATTAACCTAACTTTTTTGTTTTTTATTTGAATTTAGTCGTGTTTGGTATCAAATTAAAGGATTTTTAATAAACTTCAAGAATTTTTAATAAAAACTTTAATTTTTTTAAACCGCCATCTTGAAAATTTAAAAATTAACCTAACTTTTTTATTTTTAATCGTAATTAGGTCATGTTTGTACTCAAATTAAAGTATTTTTAATACATTTTAACAATTTTTAATAAAAATCTCAAATTTTTCAAAAAATATATCAAAATTTTCAAAAATAATGTCAAATTTTTCAAGAATAGTATCAGATTTTTCAAAATTATGTAAAATTTTTCGAAATAATGTCAGCAATTTTCAAAACAATATCAAATTATCCAAAAAAAATCTAAAAACGACAAAGAATTTCAAAAATAGATTAAAAATTTCAAAAAGGAAAAATGTCCAAAATAATTTTAGAAAAAATTTTTTACTAAAAATTGATAAGAAATTAAATTTCCTTTCATTTGAGTACAAACACGACATATCTACGATCAAAAATAAGAGAGTTATCAAAATTTTTAATTTTAATAAAAACCGGAAGTCGACTATCTTGGATTTTTTAAATTAACCTAACTTTTTTATTTTTTATCGGAATTTAGTCGTGTTTGGTATCAAATTAAAGGATTTTTAATAAACTTTAAGAATTTTTAATAAAATTTTAAAATTTTTTAAACCGCCATCTTGAAAATTTATTAATTAACATAACTTTTTTATTTTTAATCGTAATTAGGTCATGTTTGTACTCAAATTAAAGTATTTTTAATAAATTTTACGAATATTTAAAAATTTTGAGGAAACATTTTCATTAGAAATCGTAGATGATAATTTTACCATAAAATTACTGATTTTATAGTTTCAAAATTTTTGATATTTTATAATTTTTATTATAAAATTTTATAATTTATAAAAAATTCGTTGAGATATTTTGAAATTATGGGTATTTATTTATTTATAGTTTTAAACTCCCCCCACTACTTTATTTTTAAAGTTAGAAAAAAAAATTTTTAATAAAAAAGTATTAAAATTATCTCAATTTTACAAATAAAATATTTGTTTAGTATATTAATATAAAAAAAAATCCAAGAAAAGGGGATTTTTTAATTTAAAATGGTAGTTACGCCCCCTAGCGGTTATTTTAGAAAGTTAAAAATGATTTCTAAGGTTTTTTCTTGGTCACTTTTATTATTAAATTTTTTACCGGAAGTTTCTACGATGAATAGTTTTTGAGATATAGTTTGGTTGTTTATTTGATCACCCTGTATATTGTTACAAAAAAATTTAATAAGAAAAAAAATTTTTTTTTCATTTTTTTTTATATTTTTTTAATTTTTTTTATATTTTTTTTAAATATATTTTTTAAATTATTTTTTAATATTATTTTTCTTAACAGAATAGTACAAATGGAAGTTTAACACCCCGCCAAATTTATTGTTTAATCGGTTGTAACGATGGAGTCTCAATTTTCCGCGATAAGATGCAATCTCACCTCGGATTACCTCCACCTCCGGTTCTTGTAGCGGATTCTCTAACTTCTACATCGTTACAATTAGAATGGAACTACGATAAAGCTCAAATGCCGGGTTTAAAATACCTCATTCAATGGAGATTCGAAGAGATGCAATCGACTTGGCAGTTTTACAAGAAAACTAATTGGATGTCGAAGGATAATATTTTCACAGTGGAGAATCTTCAACCTTATACAAAATATAGAGTTGAGTTTTTTTTTTTATTTAAAATTTTTTTTATTTAAGATTTTATTTTTTAAGATTTTTATTAAGTAAAAAAAATGTTTTTTGTGTTTTTAGTTTCGTGTGGCGATCTTAATCTATCAATTAAGCGAGCCAATCTTTAGTGCTCCGAGTGTGGTGATGATGACGCTTCCGAAGGGAGCTCCGCTTTCGCCTCCAGCTTCTGTACGAGCCGTTCCGGTGGATTGTACCCGCATAAGTGTTAGCTGGACTCCCGGTTCCTTTCCAAACGGTCCAATCCTTTCCTATGTCGTCGGATTGATTGATTTAGAGACAAACATATCAGCGTTTAAGGTTTCAAACATTATAATTAAATCAAAAAAATTTTTTCTCTTTTCTTTGCACTTAACTTATACTTTTTTTATTCTTTTTATTTAATTTGATTTAATTTTCTTATTTAATAATTCATCTTTGATCTTTATTTTCTAGCTTTTTGCTTTTTTATTCTTATTACATTTCAGTTTTAATTTCTTAATCGTATTTTCAATTTTTAATCTTGATTTTTAATCTTAATTCTTAATTTTTCATCTTAATTCTTAATTTTCACTTGTAATTAAACGCAATCCAAGCTTTTCTTTACTTAATCCACATTTTCTTTACTTTTTTCTTCCTTTATTGAATTATATCTAACTTAATCCAACGTTGCCAACCTTCGGTAAAGAATTCAAAAAAATAAAAATAATTTTGGAATGAAATTCTTATTAAAAATCGATAGGAAATTAAATTTGCTTTAATTTGAGTACAAACATGACATATCTAACTTTAATAGATCGAAAGTTATCGAAATTTTTAATTTTTTAAATAACCGGAAGTAGGCCATCTTTAAAATTTTATCATAAATCGATAGGAAATTAAATTTGCTTTAATTTGAGTACAAACACGATATATCTACGATTAAAAATAAAAAAGTTATCGAAATTTTTAATTTGAATGGAAACCGGAAGTCGGCCATCTTGGATTTTTTTAAATGAAGATAACTTTTTTGTTTTTTATCCGAATATAGTCGTGTTTGGTATCAAATTGAAGGATTTTTAATAAGTTTTAAGAATTTTTAATAAAAATTACAAATTCTTCAAAGAAAAAGTCGAATTTTTCAAAAAAAATTAAATTTTTCAAAAATAACGTCAACATTTTCAAAAATAATATCAAAATTTTCGAAGAAATATCGAAAACTGCAAAAAATTTTTAAAAAAGACCAAAAATGTTAAAATTTTCAAAAATAGGTAAAAAATTCGAAAAAAAAATTTTTCAAAAATAATTTTAGAACGAAATTTTTATTAAAAATCGATAGGAAATTAATTCTCCTTTAATTTGAATACAAACATAACATATCTACGATTAAAAATAAAGAAGTTATTGAAATTGTGAATTTTAATAGAAACCGGAAGTCGGCCATCTTTAAAATTTTATGATAAATCGATGGGACATTAAATTTCCTTTAATTTGAGTACAAACACGATATATCTACAGTTAAAAATAAAAGAATTATCGAAATTTTTGGTTTTAATGGAAACCGGAAGTCGGCCATCTTGGATTTCTTTGTGTAACGATAACTTTTGTGTTTTTTATTCGAATATAGTCATGTTTGGTATCAAATTAAAGGGTTTTTAATGAACTTTAAGAATTTTTAGTGAAAATTTCAAAATTTTCAAAAAAATTGTCAAATTTTTCAAAAAAATTGTCAAAATTTTCAAAAAAATTGTCAAAATTTTCAAAAAAATTGTCAAAATTTTCAAAAAAATTGTCAACATTTTCAAAAAAATTGTCAAAATTTTTCAAGAAAATGTCAAATTTTTCAAAAAAATGCCAACATTTTCAAGAAAATGTCAAATTTTTCGAAAAAAATATGAAAATTTTCAAAAATAATGTAAATTTTTTCCAAAAAATGTCAAAATTTTCAAAAAAAATGCCAACATACTTAAAAAAATATTAAAATTCTCAAAAATAATGTAAATTTTTTCCAAAAATTGTCAAAATGTTCAAAAAAATTGTCAACATTTTCAAAAAAATTGTCAAATTTTTCAAAAAAAATATCAAAATTTTCAAAAATAATGTAAATTTTTTCCAAAAAATGTCAAAATTTTCAAAAAAATGCCAACATACTTAAGAAAATATTAAAATTCTCAAAAATTTATCTAAAAAAATGTCAGAATTTTCAAAAACAATGTAAAATTTTTTTAAAAAATGTCAACATTTTCAAAAAAAAGTCAACATTTTCAAGAAAATGTTAGAATTTTCAAAAAAGAAATATCAAAAATTTCAAAAATATTGTAAATTTTTTCCAAAAAATGTAAAAATTTTCAAAAGAATGCCAACATACTTGACAAAATATCAAAATTCTCAAAAATAATGTAAAACTTTTCAAAAATCATGTAAAGTTTATCAAAAAAAATGTCAGAATTTTCAAAAACAATGTAAAATTTTTCTAAAAAATGTCAAAATTTTCAAAAAAAAGTCAACAGTTTCAAAAAGATGTCAACATTTTCCAAAAAATGTCAAAATTCTCAAAAATAATATAAGATTTTTCAAGAAAACGTCAAAATTCTCAAAAATAATATAAAATTTTTCAAAAGAATATCAAAATTTTCAAAAATAATGTCAAATTTAAAAAAATAATTTCAAAATTTTCGAAAAAAATTGTCAACATTTTCAAAGAAATATCAAAAATTTCTAGAAAAAGACAAAAATGTCAAAATTTTCAAAAATAAGGTCAAATTTTTCAAAATAATGTCAAATTTTCCAAAATAATATCAAAATTTCAAAAAAGAATTGTCAAAATTTTCAAACAAATATAAAAAATTTAGAAAAATTTCTATAAAAAGACAACAATGTTAAAATTTCCAAAAATAGGTTAAAAATTCGAAAAGAAATGTCAAAAATAATTTTTAAAACGAAATTTCTATTAAAAATCGATAGGAAATTAAATTTCTTTTAATTTGAGTAGAAACACGACATATCTACGATTAAAAATAAGCAGGTTATTGAAATTTTTAATTTTAATGGAAACTGGAAGTCGGCCATCTTGGATTTTTTTAGATCACTATAACTCTTTTGTTTTTTATCCGAATATAGCCGTGTTTGGTATCAAATTAAAGGATTTTTAATAAACTTTAAGATTTTTTTGTTTAAATTTCAAATTTTTCAAAAAATATATCAAATTTGTCAAAAATAATAATAATTTTCCAAAATAATGTCAAATTTTCTAAAATAAAGTCAAAATTAAAAAAAAAAATCTCAACATTTTCACAGAAATATCAAAAATTTCTAAAAAAAAGACAAAAATGTCAAAATTTTCAAAAATAAGGTCAAATTTTCCAAAATAGTGTCAAATTTTCCAAAATAATATCAAAAATTTCTTAAAAAATTGTCAACATTTTCAAAGAAATATCAAAAATTTCAAAAAATTTCTAAAAAAAGAAAGAAGTGTTAAGATTTTCAAAAATAGGTTAAAAATTCGAAAAGAAAAATGTTTCAAAAATATTTTTTTTACCGAAATTTTTATTGAAAATCGATAGGAAATTAAATTTCCTTTAATTCGAGTATAAACATAGCATATCTAGGGTCAAAAATAAAAAAGTTATGAAAATTTGTAATTTTAATGGAAACCGGAAGTCGGCCATCTTGGAATTTTTTAAATCATGATAAATGTTTTTATTTTTTATCCTAATATAGTCGTGTTTGGTATCAAATTAAAGGGTTTTTAATAAACTTTAAGATTTTTTAATAAAAATTTCAAATTTTTCAAAAAATATATCAAATTTGTTAAAAATAATGTTAAAATTTCCAAAATAATGACCAATTTTCGAAAATAATGTCAACATTTTCAAAAATAAATGTAAAAATTTTCAAAGAGATATCAAAAACTTTAAGAAATTTCTAAAAACCACAAAAATTTTAAAAATTTCACAAAAAGTGTTAAAAATTTAAAAAAGAGAACTGTCAAAAATAATTTTAAAACGAAGTTTTTATGAAAAACCGATAGGAAATTAAATTTATTTTAATTTGAGTACAAACACGGCATATCTACGATTAAAAATAAAAAAGTTATGGAAATTTTTAATTTTAATTGAAACCGGAAGTCGGCCATCTTGAATTTTTTTAAAACTAACCTAACTTTTTTATTTTTTATCCGAATTTAGTTGTGTTTGGTATCAAATTAAAGGATTTTTAATACACTTTAAGAATTTTCAATAAAAACTTTATTTTTTTTAAATCGCCATCTCAAAAATTAAAAAATTAACCTAACTTTTCTATTTTAAATCGTAGATAAATCGCCAACTTTAAGAATTTTAATAAGAAATTGAAATTCTTAAATAAAAATGTAAATTTTTTCAAAAAAAATGTGAAATTTTTCAAAAATAATGTCAAATTTTCAAAAAAAAGTCAAAATTTCCAAAAAAAATAGTCAAAATTTTCAAAGGAATATCAAAAATTTCAAAAAATTTCTAAAAAAGAAACAAAAGTGTTAAAATTTTCAAAAACAAGTTAAAAATTCGAAAAAAGAAATGTCAAAAATAATTTTTAAAACGAAATTTTGATGAAAAATCGATAGAAAATTAAATTTCCTTTAATTTGAGTGTAAACACGATATATCTACGACTAAAAATAAAAAAGTTGTCGAAATTTTTTATTTTAATGGAAACCGGATGTCGGCCATCTTAGAATTTTTTAAATCATGGTAACTTTTTTGTTTTTTATTCGAATATAGTCGTGTTTGGTATCAAATTAAAGGATTTTCAATAAACTTTAAGAATTTTTAATACAAATTTCAAATTCTTAATAAAAAAGTCAAAATTTTCAATAAACAATATAAAATTTTTCAAAAATAATGTAAAATTTTACAAAGTAATTTCAAGAATTTCAAAAAAAATTGTCAACATTTTCAAAGAAATATCAAAAATTTCTAAAAAAAAGACAAAAATGTCAAAGTTTTCAAAAATAAGGTAAAATTTTCCAAAATAATGTCAAATTTTTCAAAAATTATATCAAAATTTCCAAAGAAAATGTCAATATTTTCAAAGAAATATAAAAAATTTCAAAAAAATTCTAAAAAAGCAAAAATTTTCAAAAATAGGGAAAAAATTTGAAAAAAGAAATGCCAAAAAAAATTTTTAGAACGAAACTTTTGACGAAAAATCGATGGAAAATTAAATCTCCTTTAATTCGAGTACAAACACGATATATCTAGGATAAAAAATAAAAAAATTATGGAACTTTGTAATTTCAATGGAAACCGGAAGTCGGCCATCTTGGATTTTTATAAATTAAAATAACATTTTTGTTTTTTATGCGAATGTAGTCGTGTTTGGTATCAAATTAAAGGATTTTTAATAAACTTTGACAATTATTTATAAAAATTTCAAATTTTTCAAAAAATATATCAAATTTCTTAAAAATAATGTTAAATTTTCCAACATAATGCCAAAATTTTCAAAAATAAATGTAAAAATTTTCAAAGAGATATCAAAATCTTTCAGAAATCTCTAAAAAAGACAAAAATTTTAAAAATTTCAAAAAAAAAAAGTTAAAAATTCCAAAAAAGAAATGTCAAAAATAATTCTAAAACGAAATTTTTATTAAAAATCGATAGAAAATTAAATTTCCTTTCATTTGAGTACAAACACGGCATATCAACAATTAAAAATAAAACTGTTGTCGAAATTTTTCCAAGTCGGCCATCTTGGATTTTTTAAAACTAACCTAACTTTTTTGTTTTTTATCCGAATATAGTCGTGTTTGGTATCAAATTAAAGCGTTTTTAATAAGCTTTAACAATTTTTAATAAAAACTTTATTTTTTTTAATAGCCATCTTGGAAACTAAAAAATTAACCTAACTTTTTTATTTTAAATCGTAGATAGGTCGTGTTTGTACTCAAATTAAAGGAAATTTAATGAATTTTAAGAAAATTCAAAAATTTTAAAAATTTTTTAATGAAATTTTAAAGAAATTTTAATGAAATTTTAAAGAAATTTAAAATTTTAATGAAATTTAAAATTTTTTATGAAATTTTAAAGAAATTTTAATGAAATTTTGAAGAAATTTAAAATTTTAATGAAATCTAAAAGTTTTAAAGAAATTTTAATGAAATTTCGAAAAAAATTTAATGAAATTTAAAAATTTTAAAGAAATTTTAATGAAATTTTAATGAAATTTAAAATTTTTAATGAAATTTTAATGAAATCTAAAAGTTTTAAAGAAATTTTAATGAAATTTCGAAAAAATTTTAATGAAATTTAAAATTTTTAAAGAAATTTTAATGAAATTTTGAAGAAATTAAAAAATTTTAGTAAAATTTAAAAATTTTAAAGAAATTTTAATGAAATTTAAAAAAATTTTAAAGAAATTTTAATGAAATTTAAACATTTTAAAGAAATTTTAATGAAATTAAAAAAAAATTATGAAATTTAAAAATTAAAAAAAAAATTGAATGAAATTTAAAAATTAAAAAAAGAAATTGAATGAAATTAAAAAAAAAATTATGAAATTTAAAAATTTTAAAAAAATTTTAATGAAATTCAAAAATTTTAAAGAGATTTTAATGAAATTTTAAAGAAATTTTAATGAAATTTTAAAGAAACTTTAATGAAATAAAGAAATAATTTTACGAAATTTAAAAATTTTAAAGAAATTTTAAAGAAAAATTTTCATTAAAAATCGTTAGAAAACAAAATTATGGCATAAAATTACCATATTAATTAAACCATATGGTAAAAATACAGTTGGCAATTCTGACTTAACCTCAATTTTTTTTTCTTTTTTTTTTCTTTTCACCTTCCTAACTCAACCTTTTAAATTTAATCAACTTCTTTTTCTACTCTGCATGTTAAATGTTTTCGCTTATGTGTGCTTTTTTTGCATGAAAAATCAAAAAAATAAAAATAATTCTTTTCCTTAAAATCATTGTATTTATATTTTTAAATTTATTTTTTATTTATTTTTATTTAAATCATTTTATTTTTTAAATTAAATTAATGAACGTAGCCTAAATTCTCAATCAATTTAATTTAAAACTTTTTTGTTAGATGGCGCTAAAATTATTAATTCCAATTTTATTTAATTTAAGGAAAATTAAAATAATTTAAGATATAATTTTATTATAATCTTATTTATTAAAAAATTACAAACTAATTTATTAAAAAATATAATTTATTAAAATATAAATACAATGTTTAAAATTAAATTTAAAAATAAATTTCAAAATAAATTTAAAAGTAAAAATAAAACCCTCTAAAAAAAAAAAAATATGTTGGCAGCACTAATGACAATTTGTAAACATGTAAACAAAGCTTTGAGGTTATATTTCTGTCTTTATACGTTTTAAGAATTTAGAATAAAATTTTTAATTTAGAGGGTTTTTTTTTAATTTAAAGAAATAAATATTAATTTTTTAATTTTTTTTTTTTTAATATTTTAATTTTTTTTTAATATTTTTATTTCTTTTTTAATATTTAGGATGTCCCAGCCGAAAGAACTTCAGATATAATCGGCTCATTAAGAGCTGGAAGTCGATATAACGTTTCCGTTAGGTTAACAAACAGTGATGGAACCGGCCCGGCTGCTTTCGCTTCAGTTACCACACCGTTAGAAACAACAATAAGAGATATCCAAGGTCCGGTGCTTATAATAGGTACCGATAAAGAAATTGTCGAACAAGGAGTTGAAATAACCGATGAACCGATTATTTTATATAATAATACGGAAGATAATGTTCGGATTAAGGGTGTTGCAATACATGTTAAATATAAATTACTTTTTATATCCGATTCGATGAGATACGTTTATAAGATGCCGTTAACTAAATCGAATTTAGAAAAAAAAGTTATTATTTCACCGAATCAAACAAATTTTTATCCGTTGGATTTATCCGTTGATTGGTTGAACGAACAACTTTATATTTTAGTTGAACGGAAGTTTAAATCTGGTTTAATAACCAAAATATGGTCGATTATGAGGTGCGATTTTAACGGTGAAGGTTTAACCGTTGCAATCGGTGGATTAAACGTAAAACCACATCATATCGAAGTCGATCCTTATAACGGCTATTTATTTTGGATATCGGATAATAGCTCGAGAAGTAATTTATTTAAATTAGATCTTTCCGATATAAGTAATGGAATTAAACATGAAAATCACCCCGAATTAATCTTTTCGAGTAAAAATCTGGGTTCTTTTATCGTAGATCATACTAATTTTAAATTATTAGTTTCCAACCAACATAAAAAGACTGTAAATTCAGTTTCTTTAGATGGGAAAGAAATTCATGATGTTCGACCGAAGATTTCAAACTCGATTATGGAAAAAGTTAAATCTTTAGCTACGGCAAATAAAAAATTTTATTGGACGGATGGTTCCCAAGTTTTTTATGAGGAGTACCATGCCGAGGATGATACGTACTTTCAAAATTCATACGGGGCTTTGATGAAAGCCAGTTATTTAAAAGTAATTATAAATATGCCGAGTTCCCAACCGATTCCGGTCCCGGTAAACCCTCCGACACAAATCCAGGGGATTTTTGGAAGTAATCGGGGTAAAAGTTCCTGGAAAGTACCTCATTTACTCGGCGGACAAGGAAAAGGAGCTTGGCAAAATTGGTCGTATGAATTATCAATTAAAAACTTAAAAAATAACCAAATAAAAATTTATAAAAACATAAATACAACTTCATTTACTATATTAAACTTAAATCATGATACCGATTACATAATAAAAGCTGCGGCTTATACCTCATCGGGAAAAGGACCCTGGTCTACGGAATTCAAAGGAAAAACTTTAAAACATTTTAAAAATTTATCCCAACCGATTATTTTATGGTCCGCTTCGAATGGTTTATCAAAATCTGATGTTATCGGAGAAAATATGGAGATTTTAATCCACAAAAATGAAATAAAAAGTTCAAATATAATCTCATCGAGTTGGTTTAAAGATGAAATTTATTTACTAACAAATTCTTCCGAAGTGTTTATTTATAATTTAACCTCCCATCAAAAAAGACTTTTACCTAAATTAGATAACGATATAAAAAGTATATCAATCGATTGGATCGGAAAGAGATTATATTGGTCGAAACAACAATGGATTATGCGAGCTAATTTAACCGGAGGTAATAAAGAACCACCGATTGCTGCAACAGCTAACGAACTAGTAATCGATTCATTACGAGCTTACCTTTATTGGTCAACCGGATATGCTATAACATGTTCCCGATTAAACGGAGACAACCAACTCATTCATTATTACATCGATAGAGAATTTTCCGGTAAAAGAATAATGGGATTAACCTTAGACATAGAAAATAAGTTTATATACTGGATCGTAAGAGGTTCCGAAGGTGCTAATCTTTTCAAAGGACCGTTAGCCGGAACAATTCCCATAAAAACCATCGAAAATGAACCAAACACTATGATTTCAACCATTCAAAAACCGAACATAAAAGGATACCTTTCTTATTTTAATAATAGATTTCTTTGGCAACAAGATGATGATAACGCTGTTATAAGTAATTTAGAAGGGAGAAATTTAGCCGTTATAAACTCTGAAAGTTTAACGGGACTTCATATGATCACCGTTTTAGATCCTTCGGTTCATCAATTACCCAACAAATCGCATTTAACATTAGAAAATATAAATGTAATCCCCGATCCGGTTGACATCGACTCGATTAAAGTTATCGGAGCTTGGGATTCTTTTAATATCACTTGGAAAGGTGTCGATAATGTTAATTATGGAAATGTATTTTATGAGGTGAAATTTTCAGATCGAGATGCAACAGTAAGTTATTTTATTTTTTATGGGTTGATTTTTACTTTTTAACCTTAATTCTTTTTAATTTTTGACACTTAATTCAAACATAACCTATAATAACCTATAAATAACGTGACGTTTATTTATGACGTTTATTTACAAGTAAAGATGATGGTGCCATCTATTAAATTTACTCAAAACTTAAAAATTTATATAAAATCTAAATTAATTAAATTTACATAAAAAAATTTAAAAATTCATCAAAAATTCATTTTTAAAGAATTTGATTTGATTTTTTTTCTAAGTGAAACTAAAAACATTCTAGTTTTAATTTAAAAAGACCGTTTTATTCCAAGTTTTGTCAAAAAAATTAAAAAAAATTTTAAAGTTGGTAAAAAAATTTTTTAGGTTAAATTTTTTTAGCAATTAAAAATTTTTAATCGGTAAAAAAAATCAATCATTTTTAAAAAATTTATAAAAAATCGGATTTTAAATATTTTGACTTGATTTTTTTTCTAAATGAAACTAAAAATATTCTAGTTTTATATTAAAAAAACCCTTTTATTCCAAGTGTTGTCAAAAAAATTAAAAAAAATTTCAAAGTTGGTAAAAAAATTTTTTAGGTTAAAAATTTTTTTACCGATTAAAAATTTTTAATCTTTAAAAAAAATCAATGACTTAAAAAATTCATAAAAAATCGGATTTTTAATATTTTGATTTGATTTTTTTTCTAAATGAAACTAAAAACATTCTAGTTTTAATTTAAAAATACCGGTTTGTTCTAAATTTTACCAAAAAAATTAAAAAAATTTTCAAAGTTGGTAAAAAAATTTTTTAGGTTAAAAATTTTTAATTTAAAAAAAAAATCAATGACTTAAAAAATTCATAAAAAATCGAATTTTCAATATTTTGATCTGCTTTTTTTCTAAATAAAACTAAAAACATTCTAGTTTAAATTTAAAAAGACCGTTTTGTTCTAAATTTTACCAAAAAAATTAAAAAAATTTTCAAAGTTGCTAAAAAATTTTTTTAGGTTAAAATTTTTTGACCGTTAAAAAAAATTAATCATTTTTAAAAAATTCATAAAAAATTGAATTTTAAAGATTTTGATTTGATTTTTTTTCTAAATAAAACTAAAAACATTCTAGTTTTATATAAAGAGACTGTTTTATTCCAAGTGTACTCAAAAAAATTTAAAAAATTTTCTAAGTTGGAAAAAATTTTTGACACTTTTCTAACTTAAGAAAATCAACTTTAAAAATTTATCAAAAATTCATTTTTAAAGATTTTGATTTGATTTTTTTTCTAAATGAAACTTAAAACATTCCAATTTTAATTAAAAAAATTTGTGACTATCTTCATGACATTACGAGATGTCAAAATGACATTTGGAAGAGGTGTTAGTCTTATACATGGTGGATTATATACAGGGTGGATTAATTCAACGTCATTTTTTACTTATTTATTGAAAATTTTTAACACTACTGCCAAAAATTTAAAAAAAAATCTAACTTTTTTCGTTTTGAGATTTAAAAAGGTTTAATATAATTTAAAAATTTGTTAATTTGATAAAATTCGTTAAAATTTTACAAAATTTGTTCAAATTCGACAAAATTTCTTCAAATTCGACAAAATTCTTTAAAAATTCGTCAGAAATTTTATAAAATATGATAAAATTTCATAAAATTCGTCATAATTCGTATAATTTTTTATGAAATTCGTTCAAATTTGACAAAATTCTTTAAAAATTTGTCATAATTCGTTAGTAATTTTATAGAATGGGACTAAATTTCATAAAATTCGTTATAATTCGTGTAATTTTTGATGAAATTAGTTCAAATTCGACAAAATTCTTTAAAAATTTGTCATAATTCGTTAGTAATTTTATAAAATGGGACTAAATTTCATAAAATTCGTCATAATTCGTGTAATTTTTTATGAAATTCGTTCAAATTCGACAAAATTCTTTAAAAATTTGTCATAATTCGTTAGTAATTTTATAAAATGGGACTAAATTTCATAAAATTCGTTATAATTCGTGTAATTTTTGATGAAATTAGTTCAAATTCGACAAAATTCTTTAAAAATTCGTCATAATTCCCCAGAAATTTTATAAAATAAGACTAAATTTCATAAAATTCGTCATAATTCGCGTAATTTTTTATGAAATTTATTTTAATTTGACAAAATTCGTTCAAATTCAACAAAATTCTTTAAAAATTCGTGTAATTGTTTATGAAATTCGTTCAAAATTGACAAAATTCGTACAAATTCGACAAAATTCTTTAAAAATTCGTCATAGTTCGTGTATTTTTTTATGAAATTCGTTCAAATTTGACAAAATTCGTACAAATTCGACGAAATTCTTTAAAAAAATCGTTCAAATTCGAAAAATTCTTTAAAAATTCGTTACGATTCGTGTAATTTTTTATGAAATTCGACAAAATTTGTTCAAATTCGACAAGATTCTTTAAATATTCGTCATAATTCGTTAGTAATTTTATAAAATAGGATTAAATTTAATCAAATTCGTGTAATTTTTTTATGAAATTCGTTTAAATTAGACAAGATTCGTTCAAATTCGACAAAATTCTTTAAAAATCTGTCATAATTCGTTAGTGATTTTATAAAATGGGACTAAATTTCATAAAATTCGTTATAATTCGTATAATTTTTCATAAAATTAGTTCAAATTCGACAAAATTCTTTAAAAATTTATCATAAATTGTCAGAAATTTTTATAAAATAAGACTAAATTTCATAAAATTCGTCATAATTCGCGTAATTTTTTATGAAATTTATTCTAATTTGACAAAATTCGTTCAAATGCAACACAATTCTTTAAAAATTCGTTATAATTCGTGTAATTCTTTATGAAATTCGTTCAAATTCGACAAAATTCTTAAAAAAATCGTCCAAATTCGACAAAATTCTTTAAAAATTCGCCGTGATTCGTGTAATTTTTTATGATATTCGACAAAATTCGTTCAAATTCGACAAAATTCTTTAAATATTCATCATAATGCGTTAGTAATTTTATAAAATAGGACTAAATTAATAAAATTCGTTATAATTCGTGTAATTTTTTATGAAATTCGTTTAAATTAGACAAGATTCGTTCAAATTCGACAAAATTCTTTAAAAATTCGTCATAATTCGTTGTTAATTTTATAAAATTCATCATAATTCGTATAATTCTTTAAAAATTCGTCATAATTCGTTAGTAATTTTATAAAATGGGACTAAATTCGACAAAATTCGTACAAATTCGACAAAATTCTTTAAAAATTCGCCATAATTCGTGTAATTTTGTATGAAATTCGTTCAAATTCAGCAAAATTCTTTCAAAATTCAACAAAATTTGTCATAATTCGTTAGTAATTTTATAAAATGGGACTAAATTTCATAAAATTCGTTATAATTCGTGTAATTTTTGATGAAATTAGTTCAAATTCGACAAAATTCTTTAAAAATTTGTCATAATTCGTTAGTAATTTTATAAAATGGGACTAAATTTCATAAAATTCGTCATAATTCGCGTAATTTTTTATGAAATTTATTCTAATTTGACAAAATTCGTTCAAATTCAACAAAATTCTTTAAAAATTCGTTATAATTCGTGTAATTGTTTATGAAATTCGTTCAAATTTGACAAAATTCGTACAAATTCGACAAAATTCTTTAAAAATTCGTTATAATTCGTGTAATTGTTTATGAAATTCGTTCAAATTTGACAAAATTCGTACAAATTCGACAAAATTCTTAAAAAAATCGTTCAAATTCGACAAAATTCTTTAAAAATTCGTCGTGATTCGTGTAATTTTTTATGAAATTCGACATAATTTGTTCAAATTCGACAAGATCTTTAAATATTCGTCATAATTCGTTAGTAATTTTATAAAATAGGATTAAAGTTAATAAAATTCGTGTAGTTTTTTTATGAAATTCGTTTAAATTAGACAAGATTCGTTCAAATTCGACAAAATTCTTTAAAAATTTGTCATAATTCGTTAGTAATTTTATAAAATGGGACTAAAGTTCATAAAATTCGTCATAATTCGTGTAATTTTTGATGAAATTAGTTCAAATTCGATAAAATTCTTTAAAAATTTGTCATAATTCGTTAGTAATTTTATAAAATGGGACTAAAGTTCATAAAATTCGTTATAATTCGTGTAATTTTTGATGAAATTAGTTCAAATTCGATAAAATTCTTTAAAAATTTGTCATAATTCGTTAGTAATTTTATAAAATGGGACTAAATTTCATAAAATTCGTTATAATTCGTGTAATTTTTGATGAAATTAGTTCAAATTCGGCAAAATTCTTTAAAAATTCGTCATAATTCGCCAGAAATTTTATAAAATAAGACTAAATTTCATAAAATTCGTCATAATTCGCGTAATTTTTTATGAAATTTATTCTAATTTGACAAAATTCGTTCAAATTCAACAAAATTCTTTAAAAATTCGTGTAATTGTTTATGAAATTCGTTCAAATTTGACAAAATTCGTACAAATTCGACAAAATTCTTTAAAAATTCGTCATAGTTCGTGTATTTCTTTATGAAATTCGTTCAAATTTGACAAAATTCGTACAAATTCGACAAAATTCTTAAGAAAATCGTTCAAATTCGACAAAATTCTTTAAAGATTCGTCGTGATTCGTGTAATTTTTTATGAAATTCGACAAAATTCGTTCGAATTCGACAAGATTCTTTAAATGCTCGTCATAGTTCGTTAGCAATTTTATAAAATAGAACTAAATTTAATAAAATTCGTTATAATTCGTGTAATTTTTTTATGAAATTCGTTTAAATTAGACAAGATTCGTTCAAATTCGACAAAATTCTTTAAAAATTCGTCATAATTCGTTGTTAATTTTATAAAATTCATCATAATTCGTATAATTCTTTATGAAATTCGTTCAAATTCGATAAAGTTCGTTCAAATTCGATAAAATTCTTTAAAAATTCGCCATAATTCGTGTAATTTTGTATGAAATTCGTTCAAATTCAGCAAAATTCTTTCAAAATTCAACAAAATTCGTCATAATTCGTTGTTGATTTTAGAAAATGAGACTAAATTTCATCAAATTCGATAAAATTTGTCATAATTCCTGTATTTTGTATGAAATTCGTTCAAATTCGAAAAAATCCTTTAAAAATTCGTCATAATTCGTTAGTTACTTTATAAAATGAGACAAAATTTTATAGAATTCGTCATAATTCATGCAATTCGTTATGAAATTCGTTCAAACTTCTTCAAAATTGATTTTAATTTATCAAAATTTTATTATTTTTATAAAGTTTGCCCAAATTCAACGAAATTCATCATAATTCGTTGTTAATTAAAAAAAATGAGACTAAATTTTATAAAATTCGTCAAGATTCGTGTAATTCTTTATGAAATTCTTTCAAATCCGACAAAATTCTTAAAAAATTCGTCATAATTCGCTAGCAAGGTTATAAAATTAGACCAAATTTAGTAAAATTCGTCATAATTCGTGTGATTTTTTATAAAATTCGTTCAAATTCGACAAAATTCGTGAAAATTCCGCAAAATTCTTTAAAACTTTGTCATAATTCGTCGTTGGTTTTACAAAATAAGATTAATTTCCATAAAATTCATCATAATTTGTTTAATTCTTTATTAAATTCATTCAAAGTCGACAAAATTCTTTAAGAATTCGTCATAATTCGTTGTTGATTTTATAAAATCAGACAAAATTTCATAGAATTCGTGTAATTCTTTATGAAATTCGTTCAAATTCGACACAATTCGTTCAAATTCGACCAAATTCCTTAAAAATTCGTTCAAATTCGACAAAATTCGTCATGCTTCGTGTAATTCTTTAAGTAATTCGTTCAAATTCGACAAAATTCTTTAAAAATTCATTCAAATTCGACAAAATTCGTTCAAATTCGACAAAATTCGTCATAATTCGTGTAATTTTTTAAGTAATTCGTTCAAATTCAACAAATTTCTTTAAAAATTCGTTCAAATTCGTCATAATTCGTGTAATTCTTTAACTAATTCATTTAAATTCGACGAAATTCTTTCAAAATTTGTCATAATTCGTTAGTAATTTTATAAAATGAGACTAAATTTCATAAAATTCGTCATAATTCGTGTAATTCTTTAAGTAATTCATTCAAATTCAACAAAATTGTTTAAAATTTCGTTCACATTCGACAAAATTCGTCATAATTCGTGTAATTCTTTAACTAATTCATTCAAATTCGACGAAATTCTTTCAAAATTCGTTAGTAATTTTATAAAATGGGACTAAATTTTATAAAATTTGTCATAATCCGTATAATTCTTGATGAAATTCGTTCAAATTCGATAAAATTCGTTTAAATTCTTTAAAAATTCGTCATAATTCGTTGTTAATTTTATAAAATGAGACTAAATTTTATAAAATTCGTGATAATTCGTGTAATTTTTTATGAAATTCGTTCAAATTCGACAAAATTCGTTCAAATTTGACAAAATTCTTTAAAAATTCGTCATAATTCATTGTTGATTTTATAAAATGAGACTAAATTTCATCAAATTCGTCATGATTCGTGTAATTATTTACGCAATTCGTTCTAATTCGTCAAAATTCTTTAAAAATTCGTCATAATTCGTTAGTAATTTTATAAAATAGGTCTAAATTTTATAAAATTCGTCATAATTCGTGTAGTTCTTTATGAAATTTGTTGTTAATTTTATAAAATTAGACTAAATTCAGTAAAATTGGTCAAAATTTTTTTAAAAAGTTAGGTTAACTGTCAAAAATTTTAGAATTTTTTAAATTTTTTGGGTAATAATTAGGAAAAAATTAACTTTATTATTACAAAATAGAATATTTTAGCTTTCAACTAATACAAATTTCATTTCTTAATTGAAAAAAATAAACTCTCCACGATTTTTTAAATTTGGTCAAAATTTTTAAAAAGTTAGGTTAACAAAAATTTTAATCACCTTAAAGAATTTTTTTAATTTTTTGAGTAATAATTAGGAAAAAATTGACCTTTTTATTACAAAATAGAATATTTTAGCTTTCATTTAATACAAATTTCATTTCTTAATTTAAAAAAATAAAGTCTCCACGATTTTTTAAAATTGGACAAAATTTTTTAGAAAGTTAGGTTAAAAAAATTTAGTCACCTTTAAGAATTTTTTTAATTTTTTGGGTAATAATTAGAATAAAATTGACCTTTTTATTACAAAATAGAATATTTTAGCTTTCAATTAATACAAATTTCATTTCTTAACACTTTGTTGACCGGCAATTTTACGTACAAACTATGTCATGTCACCGCGTTTTTCTAACGTAAGTGTAATGACGACGAGTTAACTCGTCACCGGTCAGCAACGTTTGGGCATGAAATGACGAGTTATCTCGTCACCGGTCAACAAGGTGTTAAGTAAAAAAAATAAAGTCTCAAAATTTAATTTATAAATACTATTAAAATTTAATAAATCTAGGGATTTTAGCCTATTTAGTGACATTCTCAACGCCATCTCGTAACTTACCGTAAAAATATTACAACGTCAACATAACCTATAAATATCCAGGTTAATTTTATGTTTATAAATCGAAAAAATACAATATTTATTAATTAAAACTAAAAATATCTACTTAATTAAAAATAAAAATATCTACTTACCATTAAATAAATCTAAAAATTTTTTAAAAAAAGTAAAAACCAACCAAATTAAAAAAGAAAACAAATTTTAAGGTTAAGTATTTATTTCAGATTGTTCATCAACCGAGCATAAACTATCCATACACCGTTCCACCGTTTTCAAAGATCCAAATATGGATTCGATCGTGCACTTATTGGACCTCCGCACCTCAAATTTTATCATCAGTACATTCACCGTCTTCAACTCCGACGGAACCACAAAACCTCCGTTCTTTTGTAACATACAAAAAACACTTCAACCTTATAACAAACACAACCATAACCATTCGTTGGGATGAACCGATAAATTCAAACGGAGTAATTGAACGGTACAAAGTATCCCATTGGATTTATAAAAACGGAACGATGGAAAAAGTACGGGAAGATTATACAATGGCCGATAATAAAGAATACGTTTTAAATAACGTTACCGATGAGGTTGTTTTCTTTAAAGTTTTGGCTTACACCGATAGCGAAGGATCACCAGCTACGATTCAAGTAAATACAAGCTTAGAAAATCCGATCCCCACCTTAATTATTTCCGGGGAAGAATCAATTTACATCCAAGATTTAGACGTAAATAAAACTAAAAATTTATTGTACGGAATAAGTAAACCGTTGGAAATCGCAGTAATGATGAGGGAAAATAAATTATTTTGGTTAAACGACATGCAAGAATTAATCGTTTATAACATAGAAACAAAAAGTAAAAATAAGATCATCGATATGAGTGAAAATGTGATTTCTTTGAGTGTCGATTGGCTCGAACGGAGTTTATATTACGTTCAATTTAAAGAGGAGTTTTTTATTTACAAATTGGATTTGAATTTAGTCGAGAAGAATATTATTAAACCGGAATTTTTATTTAAAAGGTCGATGATTGTTTCTAAATTGGAAGTTTCACCTTTTACAAAGTAAGTTTTAGGTTATGTTTATTTTACTGATTTAAATTATTTTTTAAGTCAAAATAAAAACCCAAAATTGATTAATTTTTTTAGTATATATAAAAAATTATATATAAATTATTATAAAAGGGTAATAAAATAATTTAAAAGTTATTTACTTACCGAAAATTGGGAAAAATAAGATTTTTAGGTTATGTCACTTTGTTTACATTTTACATTTTAAGAAGTGTCAATAGATGGCGTTATTAACGCCTGGATTTATTCCATTTTTAAGATTAAAATTTAAAATTGAATAAAAACCAAAATAATTTCATATTTTGATTTAATAAATTTAATTCTATTAATTAAAAAGTGATTTTATAAATTATTTAATTATAATTTGTGAAAATGTGAATTATTTAAAATTCCTTTTTAATACTTTAATATAAAAACTAAAAATTATTTTTTTGACTAAACATAAAAAATTATCTAAAAATTACTACCTTAAATAAATAAAAATAAAAAGTTAATTACTTACCGAAAATTGGGAAAAAAATTGAGATATTTTTAGGTTATGTTACTTTGTTGTCATTTAACCTATATTTTAATAACTGTCGATAGATGGCGTTAACGCTTCTAATTATTGAATTTTTATTAAAATTCGTTCTAATTCGACCAAATTCTTTAAAAATTCGTCATAATTCGTTAGTAATTTTAGGAAATGAGACTAAATTTCGTAAAATTCGTCGTGATTCGTGTAATTTTTTATGAAATTCGTTCTAATTTGACAAAATTCGCTCAAAGTCGACAAAATTCTTTAAAAATTCGTTATAATTCGTGTAATTCTTTATGAAATTCGTACAAGTTCGACAAAATTCTTTAAAAATTCGGCAAAATTCGTTTAAATTCTTTAAAAATTCGTCCGAATTCGTTAACAATTTTATAAAATTAGACTAAATTTAGTAAAATTCGTCATTATTCGTGTAATTCTTTATTAAATTCGTTAAAATTCGACAAAATTTTTTAAAAATTCGTTGAAACTCGACAAAATTTGTTAAAATTCGACAAAATTCTTTAAAAATTCGTTGAAACTCGACAAAGTTTGTTAAAATTCGACAAAATTCTTTAAAAATTCGTCCGAATTCGTTAACAATTTTATAAAATTAGACTAAATTTAGTAAAATTCGTCATTATTCGTGTAATTCTTTATTAAATTCGTTAAAATTCGACAAAATTCTTTAAACATTCGTTGAAACTCGACTAAATTTGTTAAAATTCGACAAAATTCGTCATAATTCGTTAGCAATTTTATAAAATTAGACTAAATTTGGTAAAATTCGTCATTATTCGTGTAAGTTTTTATTAAATTCGTTAAAATTCAACAAAGTTCTTTAAAAATTCGTTGAAACTCGACAAAATTTGTTAAAATTCGACAAAATTCTTTAAATATTCTTCATAATTCGTTAGCAATTTTATAAAATTAGACTAAATTTGGTAAAATTCGTCATTATTCGTGTAAGTTTTTATTAAATTCGTTAAAATTCAACAAAATTCTTTAAAAATTCGTCAGAAATTTTATAAAATGAGACTAAATTCGTATAATTCTTGACGAAATTCGTTCTAATTTGATCAAATTCTTTAAAAATTCGTCATAATTCGTTGTTGATTTTATAGAATGAGACTAAATCTAGTAAAATTCGTCATGATTAGTGTAATTTTTTATAAAATTTGTTCAAATTCGACAAAGTTTCTTCAAATTCGACAATATTCTTTAAAAATTCGTCATAGTTCGTATAATTCTTTATGAAATTCGTTTAAATTTGACAAAATTCGTACAAATTCGACGAAATTCTTTAAAAATTCGTTATAACTCGTTAGTAATTTTATAAAACTAGACTAAATTTCATAAAATTCCTCATGATTCTTGTAATTCTTCATAAAATTCGTTCAAATTTGACAAAATTCTTTAAAAATTCATCATAATTCATATAATTCTTTATGAAATTCGTTCAAATTTGACAAAATTCGTTCAAATTCGACAAAATTCGTCATAATTCGTTAGTAATTTTATAAAATGAGACTAAATTTCATAAAATTCGTCGTGATTCGTATAATTCTTTATGAAATTCGTTGAAATTCGACTAAATTCGTTGAAATTCGACAAAAGTCTTTAAAAATTCGTCATAATTTGTTAGTAATTTTATAAAATGAGACTAAATTTCATAAAATTCGTCGTGATTCATATAATTCTTTATGAAATTCGACAAAGTTCGTTCAAATTTGACAAAATTCGTTCAAATTTGACAAAATTCGTTCAAATTTGACAAAATTCTTTAAAAATTCGTCATAAATTTTGTAAAATTTGTCATGATTCGTGTAATTTTTTATGAAATTCGTTCAAATTCGACAAAATTCGTTCAAATTGGACAAAATCCTTTAAAGATTCGTCATAATTTGTTAGTAATTTTATACAATGAGACTAAATTTCATAAAATTCGTCGTGATTCGTATAATTCTTTATGAAATTCGTTGAAATTCGACAAAATTCGTTCAAATTCAACAAAATTCTTTCAAATTCGACAAAATTATTTAAAAATTCGTCATAATTCGTATAATTCTTTTTGAAATTCGTTCAAAGTCGACAAAGTTTCTTCAAATTCGACAAAATTCTTTAAAAATTCGTCATAATTCGTATAATTCTTTATGAAATTCGTTCAAATTCGACAAAATTCTTTAAAAATTCCACCAAAAACGTACTAAATTTTTTCAATTTTCCATCTAAGCTATAAAAATGTTGAATAATTCCACCAAAAACTTACTGATTTTTTAAAAATACCACCAAAATGTCTAAATTCTTATAAAATTCCACCAAAAATCAATGAAATTCGTAAAAATTCCATAAAAAACACTGAATTTTTTAAAAATTCCATCAAAAGTGAATAAAATTCGCAAAAATTCCACCAAAGTTATCAAAATTTTTGATAATTCTACCAAAAACATACTGAATTTTTTTAAAATTCCACCAAAAGTTAATACAATTTGTAAAAATTCCACCAAAAACTTACTAAATTGATAAGAATTTTACCAAAAATACAAAAATTTTTTTAAAATTCCACCAGAAATGAATAAAATTCGTAAAAATTCCACCAAAGTTACCAAAATTTTTAACGATTTCACCGAAAACACCAAATTTTTTAAAAATTCCACCATAAATCAATCAAATTAGAAACAATTTCACTAAAAATTAACTAAAACCTTGAAAATTCCATCAAAAACTTAGTAAATTCATGAAAATTCCACCAAAGTTACTAAAATTTTTAATAATTCTATCAAAAATAATGAATTTTTTAAAATTTCACTAAAAACTTACAAAATTTGTAAAAATTCCACCAAAGCTACCAAAATTTTTAACAATTCCACCAAAAACTTACCAAATTTTTTAAAAATTCCATCAAAAACACCAAATTTTTTAAAGATTCCACCAGAATGTCCAAATTCTTTAAAAATTGCACCAAAAATCAATCAAATGAGAAACAATTTCACTAAAAATTAACTAAAACCTTGAAAATTCCACCAAAAACTTAGTAAATTCATAAAAATTCCACCAAAGTTACTAAAATTTTTAATAATTCTACCAAATATAATGAATTTTTTAAAAATTCCACCAAAAAACTTACAAATTTTTTGAAAAATCCACCGAAGTTACCAAAATTTTTAACAATTCCACCAAAAATTTACCAAATTTTTTTAAAATTCCACCAAAAAAATTACATTTGTAAAAATTCCACCAAAGTTACCAAAATTTTTAACAATTCCACAAAAAATTTGCCATTTTTTTTTTTTAAATTCCACCAAAAATTTACCAAATTTTTTTAAAATTCCACCAAAATGTCCAAATTCTTTTAAAATTCCACCAAAAATCAATCAAATTAGAAACAATTTCACTAAGAATTAACAAAAATTTTGAAAATTCCATCAAAAACTTAGTAAATTCATAAAAATTCCACCAATGTTACTAAATTTTTTAATAATTCTACCAAAAATAATAAATTTTTTAAAAATTTCACCAAAAAACTTACAGAATTTGTAAAAATTCCACCAAAGTTACCAAAATTTTTAACAATTCCACCAAAAACTTACCAAATTTTTTAAAAATTCCATCAAAAACACCAAATTTTTTAAAGATTCCACCAAAATGTCCAAATTCTTTAAAAATTGCACCAAAAATCAATCAAATGAGAAACAATTTCACTAAAAATTAACTAAAACCTTGAAAATTCCACCAAAAACTTAGTAAATTCATAAAAATTCCACCAAAGTTACTAAAATTTTTAATAATTCTACCAAATATAATGAATTTTTTAAAAATTCCACCAAAAAACTTACAAATTTTTTGAAAAATCCACCGAAGTTAGCAAAATTTTTAACAATTCCACCAAAAATTTACCAAATTTTTTTAAAATTCCACCAAAAAAATTACATTTGTAAAAATTCCACCAAAGTTACCAAAATTTTTAACAATTCCACAAAAAATTTGCCAATTTTTTTTAAAAATTCCACCAAAAACTTACCAAATTTTTTAAAAATTTCACCAAAATGTCCAAATTCTTTTAAAATCCCACCAAAAATCAATCAAATTAGAAACAATTTCACTAAAAATTAACTATAACCTTGAAAATTCCATCAAAAACTTAGTAAATTCATGAAAATTCCACCAAAGTTACTAAAATTTTTAATAATTCTATCAAAAATAATGAATTTTTTAAAATTCCACTAAAAACTTACAAAATTTGTAAAAATTCCACCAAAGCTACCAAAATTTTTAACAATTCCACCAAAAATTTACCAATTTTTTTAAAAATTCCACCAAAAATTTACCAAATTTTTAAAAAATTCCACCAAAATGTCCAAATTCTTTTAAAATTCCACCAAAAATCAATCAAATTAGAAACAAGTTAACTAAAAATTAACTAAAACCTTAAAAATTCCATCAAAAACTCAGTAAATTCATAAAAATTCTACCAAAGTTACTAAAATTTTTGATAATTCTACCAAAAATAATGAATTTTTTTAAAATTCCACCAAAAAACTTACAAAATTTCTAAAAATTCCACCAAAGTTACCAAAATTTTTAACAATTCCACCAAAAATTTATCAATTTTTTTTTAATTCCACCAAAAGCACCAAATCTTTTAAAAATTCCACCAAAATGTCCAAATTCTTTTAAAATTCAACCAAAAATCAATCAAATTAGAAACAATTTAACTAAAAATTAACTAAAACCTTGAAAATTCTATCAAAAACTTAGTAAATTCATAAAAATTCCACCAAAGTTACTAAAATTTTTAATAATTCTACCAAAAATAATGAATTTTTTTAAAGTTCCACCAAAAAACTTACAAAATTTGTAAAAATTCCACCAAAGTTGCCAAAATCTTTAACAATTCCACTAAAAATGTATCAAATTTTTTAAAAATTCCACCAAAAACACCAAATTTTTTAAAAATTCCACCAAAATGTCTAAATTCTTTTAAAATTCCACCAAAAATCAATCAAATTAGAAACAATTTCACTAAAAATTAAATAAAACCTTGAAAATTCCACCAAAAACTTAGTAAATTCATAAAAATTCCACCAAAGTTACTAAATTTTTTAATAATTCTACCAAAAATAATAAATTTTTTAAAAATTTCACCAAAAAACTTACAGAATTTGTAAAAATTCCACCAAAGTTACCAAAATTCTTAACAATTCCACCAAAAATTTACCAAATTTTTTAAAAATTCCATCAAAAACACCAAATTTTTTAAAAATTCCACCAAAATGTCCAAATTCTTTAAAAATTGCACCAAAAATCAATCAAATGAGAAACAATTTCACTAAAAATTAACTAAAACCTTGAAAATTCCACCAAAAACTTAGTAAATTCATAAAAATTCCACCAAAGTTACTAAAATTTTTAATAATTTTACCAAATATAATGAATTTTTTAAAAATTCCACCAAAAAACCTACAAATTTTTTGAAAAATCCACCGAAGTTACCAAAATTTTTAACAGTTCCACCAAAAATTTACCAAATTTTTTTAAAATTTCACCAAAAAAATTACATTTGTAAAAATTCCACCAAAGTTACCAAAATTTTTAACAATTCCACAAAAAATTTGCCAATTTTTTTTAAAAATTCCACCAAAAACTTACCAAATTTTTTAAAAATTTCACCAAAATGTCCAAATTCTTTTAAAATCCCACCAAAAATCAATCAAATTAGAAACAATTTCACTAAAAATTAACTATAACCTTGAAAATTCCATCAAAAACTTAGTAAATTCATAAAAATTCCACCTAAGTTACTAAAATTTTTAATAATTCTGCCAAAAACAATAATTTTTTTTTTTAGAAAAATACTAAAAATGAAACTAAACTAATTATTTAATTAAGGAAGTATCTTTTTATTACTCAGCGCCATCTATTGAGTTAGTAAGAAAGTATACATAACCTTAAAATGTCACAAAGTTTTAATTTATATTTCTTTAACGTTAAATTTTTTTATTTCAATCGTTCAAGATGTTTTAAATTTAGTAAGTATTTCTTTTTTTATAAGAAAAAAATTAATTTAGTTACTTATCAAAATGAAAAAAGTTAATTTTTACTTACTAATTATCTATATTTTTATTTTTTATCCCTTCTAGAAAAATCTACTGGATAGAAACCGATCAAAATGAAAAATACATCCTAATGGAAAGCAACGGAACAACTATAACACCATTTTTCGATAAACACCAAACCAATCTATTAAATTTCGATGACTGCAACCGTCTTTTAATGCTACCGATCGACAAAAACTTTGCTATCGATCATTCCGAAAACATGTACAATCCAAAATTCATCTTTGTCGATTCATCAAATGTGATTACTTCCGATAAATTAGGTTGTAACTTTGAAATAATAACAAACACACCGATTTCAACCCCAATTTTATCATCTATAAAATCGGAATATAATCATTTATACTTATTAGACGGTTTTAATAAGGATTTACACATCTACGATAAAAAATCTAAAAGTTTTACTTTGGAACATCAACCGAAAGCGAGGGAAATTTTAATTTACGGTAATCACATTCAACCGTATCCATCTAAAAAGTGTTTAGAACCAAATTTTGATTTTAAACTTACTCCGAAGTTATTAAATAGGACTTCGAGTAGCTTGACTTTAAAAATGCCAAACGTCGAGGCTAAAGATGAGTGTAAAGGAATTTCTTTGGCTACGATTGAATATAAATTGTGTTATAAACCGATCGGTGATGAGAATAATTGTACGGTTGTGAGTACGTTTGATAAGGTTGTTACGATTGGGAATTTAAAACCTTATTCGAAGTATTTGGTCTTTTTGGATGTTGGGAATTATTATTCCGAGAAAGAGGAGAGTGCGGGTTTTAAAGGAGATGGGAATGTTTTTCAAACGGCTGTTGGAGGTAAGTTAAATGATTATAAATTAAAAACTGAAACTAAATGAAACTAAAAACATTCTAGTTTTAATTTAAAAATATCGTTTTGTTCTAAATTTTACCAAAAAATTTCAAAAAAATTTCAAAAACATCAAAAATTTTTCATCGAACTTAACCTTAAAATTTATGACCAACTTTAAAAAATCACCAAGGGATTAATTTTAAAGCTATAGGTGAGAAATTTTAAATAATGGTGAATTAAAATGTCTATTTTTTAATAAAACAAACCGATTTTTTCTAATTATTTCCAAAAAATTAAAAAAAAATTTCAAAAACATCAAAAATTTTTCATCGAACTTAACCTTAAAATTTTTGACCAACTTTAAAAAATCCTCAAGGGATTAATTTTAAGGCTAGAGGTGAGAAATTTTAAATAATGGTAAATTAAAATGTTTATTTTTTAATAAAATAAACCGATTTGTTCTAATTATTACCAAAAAATTTAAAAAAATTTTCAAAGTTGGTAAAAAAAATTTTTAGGTTAAAAATTTTTGATCGTTAAAAAAATCAATCATTTTTAAAAAATTCTTTTTAATTTTTTGATAAAACTTGGAAAAGATTTAATGGTTTTAGTAAAAAATCGACATTTTAATTTATGATTTGTAAAGAAAGGAAAATAAAAAAATCGTCAGAAAAAAGAAATAAGAAATGTTGAAGTTGAAGGTAACAATTTATTAAAAACCTCATGTAAAATTAATGAGCATGGTAAAAGCAAACTAGTTACATTGACACAGATATGTTTACAACACTTTAATCTCCCATTAATTACCAATAAATAATTAATGTTAATCGAATAATTAATGATAACAGAATTGAATCTAATAAAAACTTTGTCCTAACTGTTGCTGTTGAAAATATTCCGGAGGTTGAAATCCATAACCGATTAAATCAGCTCTAGCACCAGTAAAAGGTCTTGGAATTGGCACGGAAGGGAATCTAATTGCCATACGATTATCCCTAGGATCACCCATATACATATTTCCAACAGTGTATCCAATCGGCATTAAATCACCATTTTGATATTGGCACTTTATATCTTTGATTTGATTAAAAACCAAACCGAAAAAACACAAAAAAATTATAAAACTCATCACTTAAAAACTTTTAAAATAAGATTATTAATTAAAAAAAAAATAATTTTTTAATTAAAAAAAAATAATTTTTGAATTTTGATTTTAGCGTTTGATACTTTTGAGATAAGTCGAGGATTGATTCGATTGAACGGTTGTAAGTTGACTGACGGAAATGCTATCGAGTTAGTTAGTTAGTTGGAATCTCTCGCTTATTATTATTATACATTTCTTCATTTTTACGGTAGATCAAGGCGAGTTTCAAGCGCACGAAAGTCGTTTGCATTGATTAATATCGCTCCTAGAACCTATTAACCGTGAACGGGTTACCCATTTCTCGGTAAACCGAGTCCTTTGTACTTAATCTTTAATAATTATTGTTTTAAAACCGCAACCTTTATGTTTACGGTTTATAGTGATGGTTTTATAACTTTCGCTTTTTAATAAAACTTTGTGGTTTTTAAGATTTGAGGTTAAAAAAATTTTTACCAACTTTGAAAATTTTTTAAATTTTTTTGGTAAAATTTAGAACAAAACGGTATTTTTAAATAAAAACTAGAATGTTTTTAGTTTCATTTAGAAAAAAAATCAGATCAAAATATTAAAAATTCGATTTTTTATGAATTTTTTAAAAATGAAAACGATAAAAAATTAACCTAAAAAATTTTTTTACCAACTTTGAAAATTTTTTTAATTTTTTTGCTAAAACTTAGAACAAAACGATATTTTTAAATTAAAACTAGAATGTTTTTAGTTTCATTTAGAAAAAAAATCAGGTCAAAATATTCAAAATTCGATTTCTTATGAATTTTTTAAAAATGACTTAACGATTAAAAATTAACCTAAAAAATTTTTTTACCAACTTTGAAAATTTTTTTAATTTTTTTGAAAAAATTTAGAACAAAACCATCTTTTTAAATTAAAACTAGAATGTTTTTAGTTTCATTTAGAAAAAAAATCAGGTCAAAATATTAAAAATTCGATTTTTTATGAATTTTTTTAAAATATACGATCAAAAACTAACCTAAAGAATTTTTTTACCAACTTTGAAAATTTTTTAAATTTTTTTGCTAAAACTTAGAACAAAACGGTATTTTTAAATTAAAACTAGAATGTTTTTAGTTTCATTTAGAAAAAAAATCAGATCAAAATATTGAAAATTCGATTTTTTATGAATTTTTAAAAAATGATTGATTTTTTTTTAACGATTAAAAGTTTTTAACCTAAAGAATTTTTTTACCAACTTTGAAAATTTTTTAAATTTTTTTGGTAAAACTTAGAAAAAAACGACATTTTTAAATTAAAACTAGAATGTTTTTAGTTTCATTTAGAAAAAAATCAGATCAAAATATTAAAAATTCGATTTTTTATGAATTTTTAAAAAATAATTGATTTTTTTAATGATTAAAAATTTTTAACCTAAAAAATTTTTTTACCAACTTTGAAAATTTTTTTAATTTTTTTGGTAAAACTTAGAACAAAACCATCTTTTTAAATTAAAACTAGAATCTTTTTAGTTTCGTTTAGAAAAAAAGTCAGATCAAAATATTAAAAATTCGATTTTTTATGAATTTTTTTAAAATATACGATCAAAAATTAACCTAAAGAATTTTTAACCTAAAAAATTTTTTACCAACTTTGAAATTTTTTTTAATTTTTTTGCTAAAACTTGGAACAAAACGACATTTTTAAATTAAAACTAGAATGTTTTTAGTTTCATTTAGAAAAAAAAATAAATCAAAATATTAAAAATTTGATTTTTTATGAATTTTTTAAAAATTACTTAACGATTAAAAATTAACCTAAAAATTTTTTTACCAACTTTGAAAATTTTTAAAATTTTTTTGCTAAAACTTAGAACAAAACGACATTCTTAAATTAAAACTAGAATGTTTTTAGTTTCATTTAGAAAAAAAATCAGGTCAAAATATTAAAAATTCGATTTTTTATGAATTTTTTTAAAATATACGATCAAAAATTAACCTAAAAAATTTTTTTACCAACTTTGAAAATTTTTTTAATTTTTTTGGTAAAATTTAGAACAAAACGGTATTTTTAAATTAAAACTAGAATATTTTTAGTTTCATTTAGAAAAAAAATCAGGTCAAAATATTAAAAATTCGATTTTTTATGAATTTTTTTAAAATATACGATCAAAAATTAACCTAAAAATTTTTTTTACCAACTTTGAAATTTTTTTAATTCTTTTGCTAAAACTTAGAACAGAACGGTATTTTTAAATTAAAACTAGAATGTCTTTAGTTTCATTTAGAAAAAAAATCAGATCAAAATATTAAAAATTCGATTTTTATGAATTTTTAAAAAATAATTGATTTTTTTAATGATCAAAAATTTTTAACCTAAAAAATTTTTTTACCAACTTTGAAAATTTTTTTAATTTTTTTGGTAAAATTTAGAACAAAACGGTATTTTTAAATTAAAACTAGAATGTTTTTAATTTCATTTGGAAAAAAAATCAAATCAAAATATTAAAAATTCGATTTTTTATGAATTTTTTAAAAAATGATTGATTTTTTTTAAATAAAAAATTTTTAACCTAAAAAAATTTTTTACCAACTTTGAAAATTTTTTTAATTTTTTTGGTAAAATCTAGAACAAAACGGTATTTTTAAATTAAAACTAGATTATTTTTAGTTTCATTTAGAAAAAAATCAGATCAAAATATTAAGAATTCGATTTTTTATGAATTTTTAAAGAATAATTGATTTTTTTAATGATAAAAAATTTTTAACCTAAAAAATTTTTTTACCAACTTTGAAAATTTTTTTAATTTTTTTGGTAAAATTTAAAACAAAACGGTATTTTTAAATTAAAACTAGAATGTTTTTAGTTTCATTTAGAAAAAAAATCAGGTCAAAATATTAAAAATTCGATTTTTTATGAATTTTTTTAAAATGATTGATTTTTTAACGATCAAAAATTTTTAACCGAAATTTTTTTTTTACCAACTTTGAAAATTTTTTAAATTTTTTTGATAAGAATTCAAAAAGATTTGATGATTTTATTGAAAAATAGATATTTCAATCTATATTTTCTTAAAAAATTTTTTCTTAATTCCTAAAAATAAAATCTGGACGATTTTTTAAACTTTAATTTTTAAAATTTTAAGGTTAGAATCAAAACCGAGATTTAGAAAAAAATTCTTTTTTATTTTTTGATAAAAATTTAAAGAAATTTGATGGTTTTATTGAAAAATAGATATTTTAATCCATATTTTCTTAAAAAATCTTTCCTTTATTCCTAAAAATAAAGTCTGGACGATTTTTTAAACTTTAATTTTTAAAATTTTAAGGTTAGAATCAAAACCGAGGTTTAGAAAAAAATTCTTTTTTATTTTTTTGATAAAAATTGGAAGAAATTTGATGTTTTTATTGTAAAATAGATATTTCAATCTATATTTTCCCAAAAATTTTTTTCTTAATTCCTAAAAATAAAATCTGGACGATTTTTTAAACTTTAATTTTTTTAATTTTAAGGTTAGAATCAAAACCGAGGTTTAGAAAAAAATTCTTTTTTATTCTTTGATAAAAATTGGAAGAAATTTGATGGTTTTATTGAAAAATAGATATTTCAATCTATATTTTCTTAAAAAATTTTTTCTTAATTCCTAAAAATAAAATCTGGACGATTTTTTATACTTTAATTTTTAAAATTTTAAGGTTAGAATCAAAACCGAGGTTTAGAAAAAAATTTGTTTTTATTTTTTGATAAAAATTGGAAGAAATTTGATGGTTTTATTGAAAAATAGATATTTCAATCTATATTTCCTTAAAAAAAATTTTCTTAATTTCTAAAAATAAAGTCTGGATGATTTTTTAAACTTTAATTTTTTAAATTTTAAGGTTAGAATCAAAACCAAGGTTTAGAAAAAAATTCTTTTTTACTTTTTGATAAAAATTGGGAAAATTTTGATAGTTTTATTGAAAAATAGGTATTTCAATCTATATTTTCTTAAAAAAATTTTTCTTGATTCCTAAAAATAAAGTCTGGATAATTTTTTAAACTTTAATAATTTTTCAAATTTAAGGTTAGAATTAAAATCGAGATTTGGAAAAAAATTCTTTTTTACTTTTTGATAAAAATTGGAAGAAATTTGATGGTTTTATTGAAAAATAGATATTTCAATCTATATTTTCTTAAAAAATTTTTTCTTAATTCCTAAAAATAAAGTCTCGATGATTTTTTTAAACTTTAATTTTTAAAATTTTAAGGTTAGAATCAAAACCGAGGTTTAGAAAAAAATTCTTTTTTATTTTTTGATAAAAATAGGAAGAAATTTGATGGTTTTATTGTAAAATAGATATTTCAATCTATATTTTCTTAAAAATTTTTTTCTTGATTCAAAAAATAAAGTCTGAGTGATTTTTTAAACTTTGATAATTTTTTTAAATTTAAGATTAAAATCAAAATTGTGGGTTTGAAATTTTTTTTTTAACTTTTTGGTAAAAACTAGAAAAGAATTGATGGTTTTATTTAAAAAGTAGACTAAATTTATGCTTATTTTAAAGAAATTAGGGAGAAATTGGGCAAATCAGAACAAATTTTGAACAAATTAAAATAAATTTTGGAAAAAAATTGATTGTTTTATTAAAAAATAGACATTTTAATCTGTATTTTGTTAAAAAATCTTTTTTGATTTTTAAAAATAAAGTTTGAGCGATTTTTTAAACTTTGACAATTTTTTGAATTTGAGGTTAAAAATGTAGACATTTAGAAAATAAATTTTTAGAACTTGTTGATAAATGTTGGAAAAAGTTTGATGGTTTTATTGAAAAATAGACATTTTAATCTGTATTTTGTTAAAAAATCTTTTCTTGATTTTTAAAAATAAAGTTTAAGCGATTTTTTAAACTTTGACATTTTTTAAATTTGAGGTTAAAAATGTAGACATTTAGAAAATAAAATTTTAGGATTTTTTGCTAAATGTTGGAACAAAATTGATGGTTTTATGGAAAAGTAGACATTTTAATTTGCATTTTGTTAAAATATCTTTTCTTTATTTTTATAAATAAAGTCTAGATGATTTTTTAAACTTTGATCATTTTTTAAGGTTACAATCAAAATTGACGTTTTGAAAAAAATTTTTTTTTAAACTTTTTGATAAAAATTGGAAAACATTTGATGATTTTATTGAAAAATAGATATTTTAATTTATATTTTGTTAAAATATCTTTTCTTCATTTCTATAAATAAAGTCTGGACGATTTTTTAAACTTTGACTTCCCTTGAATTTTTAGGTTAGAATTAAACCTAATTTTTTTTTTTACTTTTTGGGAAAACTTATTGTTCGATAAAAACATTAACAGTTTTTCTAAAAAACTAATATAATCTAGTTTGAGACGGAAATTTTCAGAAGAGTGTAAATCATGTTTTGTAATCTCTGTATAGGTTTTCGTCCACTAAGATTTTTTTAATTCAGAATAGAAGATGAAGTGTCAATAATGAAAAATTATTCATTAGTGAATATTATTTCTGAATCATTCTTTGGACAACATTCGACTTCAATAAAAAAAAACTTTTAATATTCATTTAAAAAGACATGTTTACATTAGCTTTGTTCTTAGAAGCGATTTCTAGCGGTTTAGGATTTTTCCAGCCAAGTAAATGATTTAGTTTTGATCACATGCTAAAAATACTAACTCTCTTGATTGGTTTGAAATCTTGACTGTCTATAAAAATATGAAAATTTTCGAAAAAATATCAAAAACTTCAAGAAAATTCTAAAACAGACGAAAATTTTAAAAATTTCCAAAGAAAAAGTTAAAAATTTCAAAAAAGGAAATATCAAAAATAATTTTAGAACGAAATTTTTATTAAAAATCGATGGGAAATTAAATTTCCTTCAATTTGAGTACAGACACGATATACAGGGTGTCCCACATTTTAATACGCAAACTTCACCAGGACATAGTTCTCATAAAAATAATACAAAAGTTTTATATAAACATGGGGTCGCAACTCTTTTGTTTTCGAGATATGGCCGTTCAAAGTTGGAGGAAAAATTTACATTTTCATTCTTATTTCAGCTATTTATAAACACAGAAATGTGAATTTTTACAATAATGTACTACAGCCTAATATGTTATTTCCAAGCCTTAATTAATCCACCCCGGCGTATCTGAAAGGGTTGAAATTCACGATCACCACTACATTTTCCAATAGAACTTTTTAACTCGGTGAAATTTTAACATGAAAAAATATCCCTTAGAAAGCTTATTCCTTTGCGAGACTTTTTTGTCTCTTACATTTTTTGCATAAAACTGATAGTTTTCGAGAAAAAAAATAAAATCTTAGCGCGTGTCAGACCAATTTTCCAAAAGAACTTTTTAATTCGGTAGAATTTTAACCTAAAAAAATATGCGTTAGAAAGCTCATTCCTTAGCGAGATTTTTTTGTCTCTTACATTTTTCGCATAAAACCAATAGATTTCGAGAAAAAAAATAAAATCTTAGCGCGTGTCGTACTGTACCGCCTCACCCCTAACCAAATGTTCTTTAAAAGTTGGCTATGGTTTTAGAATAATAAGTGATAACAATAATAATAAGCTAAAAAGGTTAACAATTACACTTTAAATTAAATGCATTCTATCTTAGTCAACGTACAGTTCATCAGTACAAAGAAATCAGACCAAAACCACGGCCAACTTTTAAAGAACTTTTGGTTAGGGATGAAGCTGTACAGTACGACACGCGCTAAGATTTTATTTTTTTTCTCGAAAACTATCAGTTTTATGCAAAAAATGTAAGAGACAAAAAAGTCTCGCTAAGGAATGAGCTTTCTAACGCATATTTTTTTAGGTTAAGATTCTACCGAATTAAAAAGTTCTTTTGGAAAATGTAGTGATGATCGTGAATTTTAACCCTTTAAGGTACGCCGGGGTGGCTAAATTAATGCTTGAAAATAACATGCTTGGCTGTAGTACATAACTGTAAAAATTCACATTTCTGCGTTTATAAATAGCTGAAATAAAAATGAAAAAGGAAATTTTTCTTCCAACTTTGAACGGCCATATCTCGAAAACAAAAGAGTTACGACCCCATGTTTATATAAAACTTTTGTGTTATTTTTATGAGTACTATGTCCTGGTGAAGTTTGCGTATTAAAATCTGGGACACCCTGTATCTACCATCAAAAATAAAAAAGTTATCAAAATTCTTAATTTTAATGACAACCGGAAGTCGGCAATCTTGAATTTTTTTAAACTAGCCTAACTTTTTTGTTTTTTATCCGAATATAGTCGTGTTTGGTATCAAATTAAAGGATTTTTAATAAATTTTAAGAATTTTTAATAAAAATTGCAAAATCTTCAAAAAGAAAATAAAAATTACCAAAAATTATGAAAATTTTCAAAAATAATTTAAAATTTTCCGAAGTAATATAAAAATTTTTAAGAAAAAAAATGTTAAAAATTTCAAAGAAATATCAAAAAACTTCAAAAACGGCTAAAATGCTAAAAAGTTTAAAAAAATGCTAAAAATTTCAAAAAAGAAAATGTCAAAAATAAATTTAAAACGAAATTTTTATCAAAAATCGACGGGAAATTAAATTTCCTTTAATATGAGTACAAACACGACCTATCTAACTTTAATAGATCGAAAGTTATCGAAAATTTTAATTTTAATGACAACCGGAAGTCGGCCATCTTGAATTTCTTTAAACTAGCCTAACTTTTTTGTTTTTTATCCGAAGATAGTCGTGTTTGGTATCAAATTAAAGGAATTTTAATAAACTTTAAGAATTTTTAATAAAAATTTCAAATTTTTCAAAGAGTATATCAAATTTCTTAAAAGTAATGTTAAATTTTCCAGAATAATGCCAAAATTTTCAAAAATTAATGTAAAAATTTTCAGAGAGATATCAAAATCTTTCAGAAATTTTTAAAAAAGGACAAAAATTTAAAAAATTTCAAAAAAGAAGTTAAAAATTTCAAAAAACGAAATGTCAAAAAAGTTTTAGAACGAAATTTTTATTAAAAATCGATGGGAAATTAAATTTCCTTCAATTTGAGTACAGACACGACATATCTGCCAACAAAAATAAAAAAGTTATAAACATTTTTAATTTTAATGACAACCGGAAGTCGGCCATCTTGAATTTTTTTAAACTAGCCTAACTTTTTTGTTTTTTATCCGAATATAGTCGTGTTTGGTATCAAATTAAAGGATTTTTAATAAATTTTAAGAATTTTTAATAAAAATTGCAAAATTTTCAAAAAGAAAATAAAAATTACCAAAAATTATGAAAATTTCCAAAAATAATTTCAAATTTTCCGAAGTAATATAAAAATTTTTAAGAAAAAAAATATTAAAAATTTCAAAGAAATATCAAGAAACTTCAAAAAATTTCTAAAAACGGCTAAAATGTTAAAAAGTTTAAAAAAATGCTAAAAATTTCAAAAAAGGAAATGTCAAAAATAAATTTAAAACGAAATTTTTATCAAGAGTCGATGGGAAATTAAATTTCCTTTAATATGAGTACAAACACGACCTATCTAACTTTAATAGATCGAAAGCTATCGAAAATTTTAATTTTAATAAAAAGCGGAAGTCGGCCATCTTGAATTTTTTTAAACTAGCCTAACTTTTTTGTTTTTTATCCGAATATAGTCGTGTTTGGTATCAAATTAAAGGATTTTTAATAAATTTTAAGAATTTTTAATAAAAATTGCAAAATTTTCAAAAAGAAAATAAAAATTACCAAAAATTATGAAAATTTTCAAAAATAATTTCAAATTTTCCGAAATAATATAAAAATTTTAAGAAAAAAAATATTAAAAATTTCAAAGAAATATCAAAAAACTTCAAAAACGGCTAAAATGCTAAAAAGTTAAAAAAAAATACTAAAAATTTCAAAAAAGGAAATTTCAAAAATAAATTTAAAACGATATTTTTATGAAAAATCGATGGGAAATTCAATTTCCTTTAATATGAGTACAAACACGACCTATCTAACTTTAATAGATCGAAAGTTATCGAAAATTTTAATTTTAATGACAACCGGAAGTCGGCCATCTTGAATTTCTTTAAACTAGCCTAACTTTTTTGTTTTTTATCCGAATATAGTCGTGTTTGGTATCAAATTAAAGGATTTTTAATAAACTTTAAGAACTTTTAATAAAAATTTCAAATTTTTCAAAGAATATATCAAATTTCTTAAAAGTAATGTTAAATTTTCTAGAATAATGCCAAAATTTTCAAAAATTAATGTAAAAATTTTCAGAGAGATATCAAAATCTTTCAGAAATTTCTAAAAAAGACAAAAATTTTAAAAATTTCATAAAAGAAGTTAAAAATTTCAAAAAAGGAAATGTCAAAAAATTTTTAGAACGAAATTTTTATTAAAAATCGATGAGAAATTAAATTTCCTTTAATTTGAGTACAGACACGACATATCTGCCAACAAAAATAAAAAAGTTATAAACATTTTTAATTTTAATGACAACCGGAAGTCGGCCATCTTGAATTTTTTTTAACTAGCCTAACTTTTTTGTTTTTTATCCGAATATAGTCGTGTTTGGTATCAAATTAAGGGATTTTTAATAAATTTTAAGAATTTTTAATAAAAATTGCAAAATCTTCAAAAAGAAAATAAAAATTACCAAAAATTATGAAAATTTTCAAAAATAATTTCAAATTTTCCGAAATAATATAAAAATTTTAAGAAAAAAAATATTAAAAATTTCAAAGAAATATCAAAAAACTTCAAAAAATTTCTAAAAACTACTAAAATGTTAAAAAGTTTAAAAAAATGCTAAAAATTTCAAAAAAGAAAATGTCAAAAAAAAAGAAATTCAATTTCCTTTAATTTGAGTACAAACACGACATATCTAGCTTTAATAGATCGAAAGCTATCGAAAATTTTAATTTTAATGAAAACTGGAAGTCGGCCATTTTGAATTTTTTTAATTTAACCTAACTTTTTTGTTTTTTATCCGAATATGGTCGTATTTGGTATCAAATTAAAGGATTTTTAATAAACTTTAAGAATTTTTAATAATAATTTTAATTTTTTTAAACCGCCATCTTGAAAATTTAAAAATTAACCTAACTTTTTTATTTTTAGTCGTAGATAGGTCGTGTTTGTATTCAAATTAAAAGACTTTTAATAAATTTTAAGAATATTTAAGAATTTTAAAGAAATATTTTCATTAGAGGTTCTTTAAAAACAAAATTGTGTCGTAAAATTACTGTATAATATTCAACAAATACAAACTAAAAAAAAATCTTTATTTTAATTTCCATAAAAAAAGTTTTAATTAGAATTAAAAGCTTTCAATAAAATTAAATTCCCAGACACAGGTTTACCTTGACATATATTTTACTACTAAATAAAATCCCATCTTTATTTTACCTATTAATTATTTTTTTTTTTTAATTAAAGTACCTTCAAACCCAACAAACATAACATTTATTTTATTAATTTATTGATCTTTTTATCAAAGCACCTTGAAAACTAAAACATTTATTTTATTTACTTATTTATTAATCTTTTTTTTTATTTTTTTTTTATTAAAGCACCTTCAGAACCAAGAAATATAACAGTAACCGTCCTCAACCCAACTTTACTAAAGCTATCCTGGCTTCCACCGGAAGAATTCAACGGTGATTCAATCTACTATGAAATTCACTGGCAAACGGAAGCTACATCATCGGGAATTCGCAAGAAAGGAGAACAAATCGTCATGGAAAATGATATAAACTCAAATCATTCCCCATTCACTACAAACCTACAAAAAATGTCCCAAAATGAAACTTATTCAATCTGGGTTCGAGCCTACAGCCAAAATAACGACTCATCAAACGAAAGTCAAACCATTAAAGTAACAACTTTCCCCGAACCGGAAAATATAACCTTATGGAATTGTTCCGCCTACGACCTTCAATTAAACTGGAAAATTTCCGAATACATACAAAGTTACATCATTCAATACACTTTATTAACATCAAACGATTGGCAGAAAGTTCAAGAAGAATGGATTGAAAACGATTTTTATAACGAATCTGTTACCATAAACATTAATAATTTAAAACCAAAGACTCAGTATAAATTTAGATTTTTGTTAAGTTATCCGGAAGATGGGAAAGATTATATTTGGCCGGATGATGGACGGTTTGTTTTTGAGACGAAAGGTGATCGACCCACACCACCGGGAAAACCCGAATATAGGAGTATGAATGGGAATGAATCTAAAATTTGGTGGCAACCGTCGAAGGATAACGGAGGACCGATTGAATTGTATAAATTGGAAGGGTTAAAAAGTAGGAATTATCGAGAGAAGAGGAGTACTAATCGATCTGCTTGGTATCATGGTGCACCATCGGTTGAACAAATTGATTACGAATGGAAGGAATTTTATAATGGAAGTGGTATGTTTTAAAATTTGATTAAAAAATTTTTATTTAAATTAAAAAAATTTTTAACCTAAAAAATTTTTAACCTAAAAAATTTTTTTACCAACTTTCAAAATTTTTTTAAATTTTTTGGTAAAATTTAGAACAAAACCGCCTTTTTAAATTAAAACTAGAATGTTTTTAGTTTCATTTAGAAAAAAAAATCAGGTCAAAATATTAAAAATTCGATTTTTTATGAATTTTTTAAAAATGATTAATTTTTTTATCGACAAAAAATTTTTAACCTAAAAAATTTTTTTAACAACTTTGAAAATTTTTTTAATTTTTTTGGTGAAATTTAGAACAAAACGGTCTTTTTAAATTAAAACTAGAATGTTTTTAATTTCATTTAGAAAAAAAATCAATTTAAAATATTGAAAATTCGATTTTTTATGAATTTTTCAAGTCATTGATTTTTTTAACGACCAAAAATTTTTAACCTAAAAATTTTTTTACCAACTTTGAAAATTTTTTTAATTTTTTTGATAAAATTTAGAACAAAACGACATTTTTAAATTAAAACTAGAATGTTTTTAGTTTCATTTAGAAAAAAAATCAAATCAAAATATTGAAAATTCGATTTTTTATGAATTTTTTAAGTCATTGATTTTTTTTTTAAAGATTAAAAATTTTTAACCTAAAAAATTTTTTTACCAACTTTGAAAATTTTTTTAATTTTTTTGGTAAAATTTAGAACAAAACAGTCTTTTTAAATTAAAACTAGAATGTTTTTAGTTTCATTTAGAAAAAAACCAGGTCAAAATATTAAAAATTCGATTTTTTATGAATTTTTTAAAAATGATTGATTTTTTTAACGATAAAAAATTTTTAACCTAAAAAATTTTTTTACCAACTTTGAAATTTTTTTTTAAATTTTTTTGGTAAAATTTAGAACAAAACGGTATTTTTAAATTAAAACTAGAATGTTTTTAGTTTCATTTAGAAAAAAAATCAGATCAAAATATTAAAAATTCGATTTTTTATGATTTTTTTAAATCATTGATTTTTTTTTTAAAGATTAAAAATTTTTAACCTAAAAAATTTTTTTACCAACTTTGAAAATTTTTTTAATTTTTTTCATAAAATTTAGAACAAAACGGTCTTTTTAAATTAAAACTAGAATGTTTTTAGTTTCATTTAGAAAAAAAATAAGGTCAAAATATAAAAAAATCGATTTTTTATGAATTTTTTAAGTCATTGATTTTTTTTTTGAGATTAAAAATTTTTAACCTAAAAAATTTTTTTACCAACTTTGAAAATTTTTTTAATTTTTTTGGTAAAATTTAGAACAAAACAATCTTTTTAAATGAAAACTAGAATGTTTTTAGTTTCATTTTGAAAAAAAATCAAATCAAAATATTAAAAATTCGATTTTTTATGAATTTTTTAAAAATGACTTAACAATCAAAAATTAACCTAAAAAAATTTTTTACCAACTTTGAAAATTTTTTTAAATTTTTTGGTAAAATTTAGAACAAAACCGCCTTTTTAAATAAAAACTAGAATATTTTTAATTTCATTTAGAAAAAAAATCAAATCAAAATATTGAAAATTCGATTTTTTATGAATTTTTTAAGTCATTGATTTTTTTTTAAGATTAAAAATTTTTAACTTAAAAAATTTTTTTACCAACTTTGAAAATTTTTTTAATTTTTTTGGTAAAATTTAGAACAAAACGGTCTTTTTAAATTAAAACTAGAACATTTTTAGTTTCATTTAGAAAAAAAATCAGGTCAAAATATTAAAAATTCGATTTTTTATGAATTTTTTAAGTCATTGATATTTTTTTAAAGATGAAAAATTTTTAACCTAAAAATTTTATTAACCAACTTTGAAAATGTTTTTAAATTTTTTGGTAAAATCTAGAACAAAACGGTCTTTTTAAATAAAAACTAGAATGTTTTTAGTTTCATTTAAAAAAAAAATCAGATCAAAATATAAAAAATTCGATTTTTTATGAATTTTTTAAAAATGACTTAACGATCAAAAATTAACCTAAAAAATTTTTTTATCAACTTTGAAAATTTTTTTAATTTTTTTGGTAAAATCTAGAACAAAACAATCTTTTTATATTAAAACTAGAATGTTTTTAGTTTCATTTAGAAAAAAAATCAGATCAAAATCTATAAAATTCGATTTTTTATGATTTTTTTTTTAAATGAAACGATCAAAAATTTTTAACCTAAAAAATTTTTTACCAACTTTGAAAATTTTTTTAATTTTTTTACTAAAATTTAGAACAAAACGGTCTTTTTAAATTAAAACTAGAATATTTTTAGTTTCATTTAGAAAAAAAATCAGATCACAATATAAAAAAATTCGATTTTTTATGAATTTTTTAAAAAATGATTGATTTTCTTTAAAGAGTAAAAATTTTTAACCTAAAAAATTTTTTTACCAACTTTGAAAATTTTTTTAATTTTTTTGGTAAAATCTAGAACAAAGCGGTATTTTTAAATTAAAACTAGAATATTTTTAGTTTCATTTAGAAAAAAAATCAGATCAAAATATTAAAAATTCGATTTTTTATGAATTTTTTTAAAATATACGATCAAAAATTAACCTAAAAAATTTTTTTACCAACTTTGAAAATTTTTTTAATTTTTTTGGTAAAATTTAGAACAAAACGACATTTTTAAATTAAAACTAGAATGTTTTTAGTTTCATTTAGAAAAAAAATCAGATCAAAATATTGAAAATTCGATTTTTTATGAATTTTTTTAGAAATAGTTTTTTAAACGATCAAAAATTTTTAACCTAAAAAATTTTTTTAGGTTAGTTTTTTTAATTATATTTAATTTTTTTTTCTTTTATTAATTATTTACCAATATTGAAAAAAAGTAACCAATAAATTTGACGGTTGAACAATGATATCCCCAACCGGTACATTAGATAAGTTCGGAACAGCTTGCCCGGCACTTAAAGCATTACTCGGAGAAGGTGGTAAACTCGTATCGGTTTGAGTTTGACTTAAAGTCGTTATAAAATTCCTATTTGAATGAATCGCTTCATACAAAGCGACTAAAAGTGCATTTTTAGCTCTTATTTGTTGAGTTCTAATAGCTCCTTCTTCCGATATAAACATATTCCCAACCATGTTAGTTAACGATGATAACCAAGAAGCGTTTTGCATCTTTGATTGTTGTAAACTAAACTATCTCCAGAATTCTGTTAAAGATGATGTGATAACTTGTCCGTAACCGTTCAAAGCTAACTCATCTTTTAGAATTGATAGCTTTACTATGTACGGATTAGACGCTTCATATTTCCGATAATTAACCAATAACGTTAGTAATAAAACCACATCGTGACCGTGTTGTTGTCTCGTTGGAGCATCGCATAATAATTGCATTAAACATTCAAACATTGAGGTTATCATATTATACTCGACCGAAGTAGACTTACGTTTTCAGTCCTCGTAATGAAAACTAATAATTTTAAACACAAACCTTTTAACGAGTCCAAATAATCTTCGATTAAAAAACTATGACAATGATTTAAAATCTTTTGCATCTTTTTTTCGGCATTTTCAAACCCAATTAGTAAATTTATAACATCCAAACCACATTCGGTGGTTACTCGTTTATAAATCGAGTGAACCAAAGCGCATAAAGTTTGCATGGCGCATATAATCCGAATATACTGCTCTTTACTAGCTTGCGGTCCATTTTCATGGGTTAACGTTTCAATACACTGAGCGAACAATTCGTTTATGTTGTCTTTAACTAATGTAAGCTGTTCGGAAGGGATTTTTTGGATTTCATTCTCCAAATGTATCACTTTATGTTTTAACAAAAAAAAATCCTCCCAAAACGTTGGGTTTGTTTTATACCCATCATCCCTTTTAAAAAACGACTCGTAAATCTGTACCACCTTCTCTTTTAATTGTCTTTTCGAACCAGAACCGCTCCTCTTTCGCGTAGTCATTTTTTGACAGATAAAAGTTAGGTTATCTTAGGTTAGAATTTGTGTGTCACCCGGTTTATTTAAATTAAAATTGAATTTAATAAAATCAAATAAAAACGTACTTTTTTGATTATAAAATTTAATAATTTTATATATATTTAAATTAAATATTTCATTAAAAAATTTAATTAATTTTTTTTTCATAAGTTAATTTATAGAAAACTATTTTACCCACATCTTATATACCTACATTTTCATATAAATTATATCAAACATTCCCATCTTTAAAAATTTTTTTAATTTTTTTGATACCACTTAGAAAAAGTCCGTCTTTTTTAAATTAAAATAGAATATTTTGGATTTAATTTAAAACAAAAATCATGTTTTTATTCCTATAAATAAAATCTGTACGATTTTTTAAAAGTTATAATAACTTAAAAAATGTTTTCCCAACTTTGAAAATTTTTTTAATTTTTTTGGTAAAATTTAGAACAAAACGGTATTTTTAAATTAAAACTAGAATGTTTTTAATTTCATTTAGAAAAAAAATCAGGTTAAAATATTAAAAATTCGATTTTTTATGAATTTTTTAAAAATGACTTAACGATCAAAAATTTACCTAAAAAATTTTTTACCAACTTTGAAAATTTATTTAATTTTTTTGGTAAAATTTAGAACAAAACAGTCTTTTTAAATTAAAACTAGAATGTTTTTAGTTTCATTTAGAAAAAAAATCAGATCAAAATATAAAAAATTCGATTTTTTATGAATTTTTTAAAAATATACGATAAAAAATTTTTAACCTAAAAAATTTTTTTTAGCAACTTTGAAAATTTTTTTAATTTTTTTGGTAAAATTTAGAACAAAACCATCTTTTTAAATTAAAACTAGAATGTTTTTAGATTCATTTAGAAAAAAAATCAGATCAAAATATTAAAAATTCAATTTTTTTATGAATTTTTAAAAAATCATTTTTTTATCAACCAAAAATTTTTAACCTAAAAATTTTTTTAAATTTTTTGGTAAAATCTAGAACAAAACGGTATTTTTAAATTAAAACTAGAATGTTTTTAGTTTCACTTAGAAAAAAAATCAGGTAAAAATATAAAAAATTCAATTTTTTATGAATTTTTTAAAAATGACTTAACGATCAAAAATTAACCTAAAAAATTTTTTACCAACTTTGAAATTTTTTTTTAATTTTTTGGTAAAATCTAGAACAAAACGGTATTTTTAAATTAAAACTAGAATGTTTTTAGTTTCATTTAGAAAAAAAAATCAGGTCAAAATATTGAAAATTCGATTTTTTATGAATTTTTTAAGTCATTGATTTTTTTTTAAAGATTAAAGATTTTTAACCTAAAAAATTTTTTTACCAACTTTGAAAATTTTTTTAATTTTTTTGATAAAATTTAGAACAAAACAATCTTTTTAAATTAAAACTAGAATAGTTTTAGTTTCATTTAGAAAAAAAATCAGATCAAAATATTAAAAATTCGATTTTTTATGAATTTTTTAAGTCATTGATTTTTTTTAAAGATTAAAAATTTTTAACCTAAAAAATTTTTTAACCAACTTTGAAAATTTTTTTAAATTTTTTGGTAATAATTAGAACAAGTCGGTTTGTTTTATTGAAAAATAGACATTTCAATTTACCATTATTTTAAATTTCTTTCCTCCAGCTTTAAAATTAAAGCCTGGGCGATTTTTTAAAGTTGGTCAATTTTTAAGGTTAAGTTTGATCAAAATTTTTCTATATTTTTGAACTTTTTTTTTAATTTTTGGTAATAAAATTAAAGCAATTGGTTATTTTTCAGAAACTTTTTGGAAAATCGAAGGCTTATCAGACGATTACAGCTACTCCTTCCGAGCTTTAGCCCTAAACGAATACGGCTGGTCCGAGCCAAGCGAAGAAATGCAATTCGATTTAACAACGGCAGCACTTTTAGCAGAAAAACCAGATCCTCTAACGATGATCTTAATAGCGATATGCGCCCCCGTAATCGGCGTCATCCTCGTCACCTGTCTGTGCCTGTTATGCTGTAAGTTCATCATCCACTCCTCCTGAAACTATCTCTGTTCTTCTCTTCCACCTGTGTGGCGTTTCACGTGTGTGTTACAAATCGATTTTTATTGACCCGCTTTATCTAATGTACCACAAATCTAAAGTCGTAATTACAGGCCGATGGGATTGTAGCAAAAACAAGAAGGACGCTCACATTATCGTTCCGATTCGAAGACCGGACGTTGAATTGGCCACTTTAAGAGAGTTGCCGAGGAGGAGTAATTTTATACAAAATACTAACGTTTTATATGTTTCCGCTCAACCCACACCGGAAGAAATTAAACTTTTACCACACATACGAAGGTTTGTATTCTTACATTCGGTGGTTTTGATCGTTGCCGAGAAGACTAACTCTCCCTTTAAGACTTTACCTACTTTACCTACCTTTTTTTTATCTTTTGAATGACTCTTTAACTTTTTCAAGACTTATACCTTATTTCCTAACAACACCGAGCTTAAATCTAAGTCAACTCAATCGCACTTTAAAAATGAAGTAAAATATTAGAATAAAATTATCAAATATTTTTAGAAAAACATGAAAAATCATCTAAAAATTACTTTAAAGTCGTAAAAAAACACTTAAAATATTATTTACACACCAAAAATTAAAAAAAAATAAGATATTTTTAGGTTATGTTCATTTTGTTATTGTTGACAATTTAATTCACTTCATTAATTTAATATAAAAGTCTAAAATTGTCTAATTTTTTTGAGTAAATATAAAAAATCATCTAAAAATTACTTTAAACCGAAAAAATACGTTTAAAAAGTTGTTTATTTATCGAAAATTAAAAATTAGAAATTTTTTAGGTTATGTCACTTTGTTGCCATTCTATATACGAATTGATACGTTTTGAGAACTATCAATAGATGGCATTATTAACGCTTTGATTATTCGGATTTTAAGTTTAAAATTTAATTTAAAAAAACCCAAATTATTTAAAAATTTATCATTTATAATTTTAAAAAATTAAATTTTATTAATTAGGAGGTAATTTTATTTTAGAAATTATAGGAGTTATAACCTAAAAACTGATTAAAACCCCAAAATCCCATTTTTTCAACTTTGATTTCATCTAATTTAAAAACTAAAGAAAATAGAAAAAAATGTTTTAAATAAAATTTCTTTCATTTTTAATTATAAACATTTTTTATTTTAAATATTTTTTTCAATTTTCGATATTAAAGAAGTTATAACCTAAAAATCAGTCATAACCCCAAAATGTCAATTTTTCAACTTTATTTTCAAATAATTCAAAAACTAAACAAAATAGAAAAAAATGTTTTAAATAGAATTTCTTCCATTTTTAATTATAAACATTTTTTATTCTAAATATTTTTTTCAATTTTCAATATTAAAGGAATTATAATCTAAAAATCAGTTATAACCCCAAAATGTCAATTTTTCAACTTTGTTTTCAAATAATTCAAAAACTAAACAAAATAGAAAAAAATGTTTTAAATAAAATTTCTTCCATTTTTAATTATAAACATTTTTTATTCTAAATATTTTTTTCAATTTTTGATATTAAAGAAGTTATAACCTAAAAACTGGTTATAACCCCAAAACGTCAATTTTTCAACTTTATTTTCAAATAATTCAAAAACTAAAGAAAATAGAAAAAAATGTTTTAAATAAAATTCCTTCCATTTTTAGTTATAAACATTTTTTATTTTAAATATTTTTTTCAATTTTCGATATTAAAGGAGTTATAACCTAAAAACTGATTATAACCCCAAAATGTCAATTTTTCAACTTTATTTTCAAATAATTCAAAAACTAAAGAAAATAGAAAAAAAAGTTTTAAATCAAATTTCTTCCATTTTTAATTATAAACATTTTTTATTCTAAATATTTTTTTCAATTTTTAATATTAAAGGAGTTATTACCTAAAAATCAGTTATAACCTTAAAACGTCAATTTTACAACTTTATTTTTAAATAATTCAAAAACTAAACAAAATAGAAAAAAGTGTTTTAAATAAAATTTCTTCCATTTTTAATTATAAACATTTTTTATTCTAAATATTTTTTTCAATTTTTGATATTAAAGGAGTTATAACCTAAAAATTAGTTATAACCTTAAAACGTCAATTTTTCAACTTTATTTTCAAATAATTCAAAAACTAAACAAAATAGAAAAAAATGTTTTAAATAAAATTTCTTCCATTTTTAATTATAAACATTTTTTATTCTAAATATTTTTTTCAATTTTTAATATTAAAGGAGCTATGATTTAAAATCTAGTTATTTAATTAATCACATAACTTACGTTTTGAGAACTATCAATAGATGGTGTTATTAACGCTTGGATTATTCGGATTTTAAATTTTAAATTTAAAATTTAATAAAAAAAAACTAAAATTTAAAATTTATGATTTTTATGTTTTAAAAAATTAAATTTTATTAATTAAAAGGTAATTTTATTTTAGAAATTATTTAATTATTTTTTTCTTTATAAAAATATTTTTACATCTTCGTGCCATCTATTGACTCAATTAGAAATTTAACATAACCTAAAAAAATTAATGACGTTTATTTTGACAGCTTTAAGATATTTCTTTTAAGTCATTTTTTAATTAAAAAAATAAATAATTTTAGATAATATTATGTTTTTTTTTATGTAATTAGATTAATTATGTAATTTAATCTTCAGGGATCAAATTTCTTTAACAAAATTCTTGGGTTCGGGTGCTTTCGGAGAAGTTTACGAAGGAAAAGCAAGAGGGATTAGTGAAAATAACTCAGAAATGAAAGTGGCTGTAAAAGTATGTTTTAAAATCTTAAAATTATTATCATTTTATTAAAAAAAATTTAACTTTAAAATGGTTTTTATTTTAAAATTTCTTTAGACTTTGCGGAAAGGTGCCTCGGAACAAGAAAAAACCGAATTCCTCCAAGAAGCTCAATTAATGAGTCACTTTAAACACAAACACATCCTTCAATTACTCGGCGTTTGTTTGGATAACGATCCCCATTATATAATTATGGAGTTGATGGAAGGCGGAGACCTTTTAACTTATTTACGAGCTTCTAGAAACACTTCCGCTTTACGAACACCACCTTTAACTTTAGTAGAACTTTTAAAAATGTGCCTAGATGTAACTACGGGGTGTAGATATTTAGAAGAGATGCATTTTGTTCATCGGGATTTAGCCTGTAGGAATTGTTTAGTGTCTTCGATCGATTCGGCAACTAGAATAGTTAAAATCGGAGACTTTGGATTAGCTAGAGATATTTATAAGAACGATTACTATCGAAAGGAAGGTGAAGGTTTACTTCCGGTTCGTTGGATGGCTCCGGAATCTTTAGTAGACGGGGTTTTTACCTCCCAATCGGATGTCTGGTCTTTTGGGGTGCTTTTATGGGAAATTATGACCTTAGGACAACAACCGTATCCAGCTAGAAATAATTTAGAAGTTTTACATTATGTACGAAGAGGTGGAAGATTGGGAAAACCTACCGATTGTCCGGAAAAATTGTAATTATAATAAAAATTAAAAAAAAAATAGTTTAGTTTTAATTTTTAATTTTAATATTTAATTTTTTATTTCTCTAGACATGAATTAATGCTTCTTTGTTGGTGTTTCGAACCGGAAGGTCGACCAACATTCAAATACTGCCTCGAAACGTTAACTAAACTTCACGAACAAGTTTTAAAAAGCCCCGTTACAAGTGCCCACACGGGACAGTACATTAGTACGATTCCTGATCGTAAGTAAACACTTTATAAAGTCGTTTTTAATCTCATGATTGATTAAAAGCATGTATTTTAACATTCGCATGTTTTTTTTTTTCTTTTATCCGGCTTTTACAGACTTAGACGGAGTGACTAACCAGCTTTATTTTCAGGATTTTAATCATAATCATTCAGGTAATCATCGCTTTCAACTTTCGCTTTAACTAAAATTTAAAAAATAAAAAATAAATTAAAAAAAAAAAATAGAAAAAAAGAAAGAAATCATCATTTTAAAAGCTAAAATCAAATACTATAAATAAAAATATTTGCAAGTTAAAATTAAAAAAATAATTTTAAAATGAAATTTTTATTAAAAATCGATAGGAAATTAAATTTCCTTTAATTTGAGTACAAACACGACTTATCTAACTTTAATAGATCGAAAGTTATCGAAATTTTTAATTTTTTAAATAACCGGAAATCGGCCATCTTTAAAATTTTATCATAAATCGATAGAAAATTAAATTTCCTTTAATTTGAATACAAACACGATATATCTACGATTAAAAATAAAAAAGTTATCGAAATTTTTAATTTTAATGACAACCGGAAAGTCGGCCATCTTGAATTTTTTTAAACTAACCTAACTTTTTTATTTTTTATCCAAATATAGTCGTGTTTGGTATCAAATTAAAGGATTTTTAATAAACTTTAATAATTATTAATAAAAATTTCAAATTTTTCAAAAAAAAAATGTCAGAATTTTAAAAAATAATATAAAATTTTCCAAAATGTCAAATTTTCAAGAAAAAAAAGTAAAAATTTTCAAAGAGATATCAAAAACTACGAGAAATTTCTGAAGAGAAATAGAAACATTAAATGTTTAAGAAAAATGTTAAAAATTAGAAAAAAATAAATGTCAAAAATGATTTTAGAATGAAATTCTTATTAAAAAACGATAGGAAATTAAATTTCCTTTAATTAGAGTACAAACACGACCTATCTAACTTTAATAGATCAAAAGTTATCGAAAATTTTAATTTTAATGGAAACTGGAAGTCGGCCATCTTGAATTTTTTCAAACTAACCTAACTTGTTTAATTTTTACCCTAATATAGTCGTGTTTGGTATCAAATTAAAGGATTTTTAATAAGCTTTAAGAATTTTTAATAAAAATTTCAAAATTTTCAAAAAAAGTCAATTTTCAAAAAAAATGTCAAAATTTTCAAAAGTAATGTCAAAATTTCCAAATTGATGTTAAAATTTTCAAATAAAAAATACTAAAACTTTCAAAGAAATATCAGAACTTTTAAGAAATTTCTAAAAAAGACAAAAATGTTAAAAATTAAAAAAAATTGTAAAAATTTCAAAAAAAAAAAAATTTTTAATTTATTTTTGAACGAAATTTTTATTAAAAATCCATAGTAAATAAAATTTCCTTTAATTTGAGTATAAACACGATATATCTACGATTAAAAATAAAACAGTTGTCCAAATTTTTAATTTTAATGGAAACCGGAAGTCAGCCATCTTGGATTTTCTTGAATCATGATAACTGCTTTATTTTTTATCCAAATGTAGTCGTGTTTGGTATCAAATTAAAGGATTTTTAATAAGCTTTAAGAATTTTTAATAAAAGTTTCAAAATTTTCAAAAAAAATCAAAATTTTCAAAAGAAAATCAAAATTTTCAAAAAAAGTTCAAAATTTTCAAAAATAATGTAAAATTTCCCAAAAAAATGTTAAAATTTTCAAGAAAAAAAATGTCAATGTTTTCAATGAAAAATAAAAAACCATGAAATTTCTAAAAAATACAAAAATGTTAAAAATTTAAAAAAAAATTGTAAAAATTTCAAAAAAAAAAAGTTAAAAATTATTTAGACTGAAATTTTTGTGAAAAATGAATAGGAAATTAAATTTCCTTTAATTTGAGTACAAACACGACATATCTACGGTTAAAAATAACAAGGTTATTAAATTTTGAAATTTTACTAAAAACCGGAAGTCGGCCATCTTGAAAATTAAAAAAATTAATCTAACTTTAAAATTTTTGGCATTTTATGAAATTCTTTAAAATTTTTGACATTTCTTGGAACGTTTTGAAATTTTTGACAATTCTTTAATTTTTGACAATTTTTGACATTTTTTCAAGTTTTCGATATTCTTGACAGTTTTTGACATTTCATGGAATTTTTTTAATTTTTGACACTTCTTGGAAAGTTTTGACATTTTATGAAATTCTTTCAAATTTTTGACATTTCTGGGAACGTTTTGAGATTTCTGACAATTTTTGACTTTTCACGAAAATTTTATAAATTTTTGACACTTTTTTAAGCTTTTGATATTTTTGACTATTTTTGACATTTTATGGAAATTTTTCAATTTTTGACATTTGATGGAAATTGTTTCATTTTTTGGAATTTTTTCAATTTTTGACATTCCTTGGAAAGTTCTAAAATTTTTGACATTTTGTGAAAATCTTTCAAATTTTTGACGTTTCTGGGAGTTTTGAAATTTTTGACATTTTATGAAAATCTTTCAAATTTTTGACGTTTCTGGGAGTTTTGAAATTTTTGACATTTCATGAAAATTTTATAAATTTCTGACACTTTTTTAAGTTTTTGATATTTTTGACCATTTTTGACATTTCATGGAAATATTTCAATTTTTGACATTCCTTGGAAAGGTTTAAAATTTTTGAGATTTTATGAAATTCTTTTAAATTTTTGACATTTCTTAGAACGTTTTGAAATTTTTGACAATTTTTGATATTTCATGAAAATTTTATAATTTTTGACACTTTTTTAAGTTTTTGATATTTTTGACATTTCATGAAAATTTTTCAATTTTTGACATTCCTTGGAACATTTTGAAATTTTTGACATTTTATGAAATCCTTTCAAATTTTTGACAATTTTTTAATTGTTGACAATTTTTGACATTTCATGAAGATTTTATAAATTGTTGACACTTTTTTAAGTTTTTGATATTTTTGACATTGTTTGGAACGTTTTAAAATTTTTGACATTTTATGAAAATCTTTCAAATTTTTGACGTTTTTGGGAGTTCTGAAATTTTTGACGTTTTATGAAAATTTTATAAATTTTTGACACTTTTTTAAGTTTTTGATATTTTTGACTATTTTTGACATTTTATGGAAATTTTTCAATTTTTGACATTCCTTGGAAAGTTTTAAAATTTTTGACATTTTATGAAATTCTTTCAAATTTTTGACATTTCTTGGAACGTTTTGAAATTTTTGACATTTTATGAAAATCTTTCAAATTTTTGACATTTCTGGGAGTTTTGAAATTTTTGACAATTTTTAATATTTCGTTGAAATTTTTTCATTTTTTGGAATTTTTTTAATTTTTGACATTTTTTAAAGTTTCTGATATTTTTGACAATTTTTGACACTTCAGAAAAAAATTTTCACTATCAATTATCGATAGTATTTGATAAAAAATATTTTTAAAAAATCCATCTTAAAATTTAACCACTTCGGTACGGCGTCTATCGGCCGCGAAACGTCGTTAAAAACCGGCTTTCATCGTCCGTACGCTGGTACAGCCGTCGACTATAGTCGACGCTCGGCTGTGTGGGGTCATCTATGGCCGTCGACTATAGTCGACGTCCGTACCGAACTGGTTAAAATTTAATAAATAAATTAATTTTTTTAATTTTAAAATAATTTTTTAGGTACTTCATGGAAAAGCGACGACGAATCAAGCAGAGAATTAACTCCGTTTTTAAATTCCGATCAAAGCACCGATCAAAACGACACTTCAAATGGAATTCCTAAATATTTAGAGATCGTTTACGACGCAAATACGGACGATAACGACGGATATGAAATTCCACGAAAGGACATTAAAGATATCAAAGATATAATTAACATAGATGACGTTCAAGAAGATAGAAGTGAATTGAATGTAAAGTGAATTTTTTATTTTTAAAAAGAGGAATTGACGCTCAAGTACCTTCTTTCTGACAATCATTTAGTAACTAAAGAGACTAGAATTTATTATTAATGTAACTCTTCTTTCTCTGTAAAGACAGAGAAGTAGCTTTAATTATTTATGTCGACATTTTTTTTTTTTTTGGATTTTTTGATTTTTTGATTCTTTTTATAATAAGTAAGTAAGTTTTTGAGGACAAAATGTTAACTGTGATAGTATTTTGTAAATAATCGGTTATTTAGAGATATTCGTTGTAGAATATTATTTAAAAGAAAAGGAAAAAGTCAAATGAAATGAAAGTATTATTGTATTTTTAGATTATGAATTTAAAAAATGTGTGTTTGTGTAAAGATTTTTTTTCTTTTATTAGTTTTTAAGATTGGACCAAAAAAAAAAAAATATTTAATGTGTATCCGTATAAAATCTATATTATATTTTTATTTTAAGTTACTATTTGTTTGTAAGCTTAATAAAACATTTATAAAATTTATGATTTTGTGTTATTTATGATTTGATTTTAGACTTTTTAAGAATAATAATTTTAATTTATTTTATGTACCAACTAAACAAGAATGTGATATCGCTTCCTATTTAGTTGCTTCTTAAGCTGCGTATGCATTTACTTTCCGATTGTGTGTGCGGACGGCCTTAGATACCAACAACTTTGATTAACCACAAGTTAACGGAGGTTGTCCTCACACGAAATAACCGGAAAGCAACTCAACAGCAATGTGATATCGCTTTTCAATGGCTTCCTAGGTTATAAAGTGGAGATCGGTCAATGGAGCAATTAGAAAGCAACATATCAGGGAAGTAATCGATGTACACATTTTACTCAACCTTAACAACCTGCACGGAAGTCATCAAGATTTTAAGTTGTTGATATCGTCTGTTAACATTGAGGCATTTAATACTAAATATACTTCATTTATATATTTCCCGTACTTTTATTATTCAGTATCTAGTCAATATTACGATATCTAGCCATTATTACAATATTCACTTACAGAATATTCGAAGAACTGCTAGCAATTTAATAATAGCAATATTAATATACATATATTATTATTTACTAGCTAAAATTTCATTAATAAAGACGTGGTTTGACACTCGACTATCAGGGGTGGACAAACTCCGAAAAGGAAAAAGGGGATTTCAGGGGTAGAGAAACCTCTTCGAGAGAGATTTTAGGAGTTGATAAACGTTGTTGAAGAACATTTCAGGGGTTGTCAAACTTTGTAAAAATCAAATTCAAAGATGAGTAAATCCTCTATTTTTCAAACGGGCATTTCAAAGATCTGTAAACTTCGTAGAAACTCGGTTCAAGGATGAATAAACTTTCAATTTTTCAAACGGGCTTCAGGGATGGACAAACCTCATCGAGAGACATTTTAGGGATTGACAAACTCGATTCAAGGATAAATAAACCCTCTATTTTTCAAACGGACCTTAAGGGTGGGCAAACCTCGTCGAGAAACATTTTAAGGATTGGCAAAACTTGTCGAGAGACATTTCACAGGTTGATAAACTTCGTAGAAACCTGATTCAAGGATAGGTAAACTTTTGATTCTTCAAACTGACTTTAGGGATGGGCAAAACTCATCGAGAGACATTTTAAGGGTTGGCAAACTTTGTCAATAGACATGCTAGAGATTGACAAACTTCGTAGAAACCCGATTCAAAGATAACTAAACCCTCGATTTTTCAAATAGATTTCAAGGGTGGGCAAACTTCATCGAGAGACAGTTTAGGAGTTGATGAACTTCGTACAGACATTTAGAAGTTACAACTTTATTGTATATAATGTGCATATAGCATAATAACAATATTTAAATTTCCAGAAAAATGTCTTAAACGGCAGGTCTATTTGAGTACACAGCAAATATATGATTCCCTCGAAATCAACATAATAATTATCATCCAGCAGTTTTATATTAATTAGTTTTACGTAATAAAGTTATCAAAAATTGGATTTCTCGAGTAGGTGCTATTCATTAAAACCGCAGGAAAAATTTTAAACGTGATTTTAAATTCCTTATTACTTATTGCAATAAAATATTCATTCCAGAGAAAGAAATGAGTGGATACCTCACACAAAATTTATTTTATTTACATTTAAAACTAGCCAGACAAATAGAAGGTCCGATTATAGATCATAAAATTGGTTTCGTTTTATTTTTGGAAATGTACTGATTTTTCGTAGAACCTTTTAGAGTTTCATCTTTTAGGCTGGATTTCGTACTCAACCAACTACTTATGTACCAATGAAATGGTACTGATGTCAGTACTGATTAAACGCGCTCTCCATCAATTAGTGGAGTGTTGTTCAGTATGTGGCTGATGGACAGATGAAAACAAACTTGTAAATTCTCAATAAAAACTTGACATTCTCAATTAGCAAGATTAGAAAATAAAACTTGACACACCTACAACCAAGTTTTTAATCGTGCATCACTGTCTTTATATACTGCGTGACATTGAAATTGCAACACCTTAAAGGAGTATGCATTTTTTGATAAAATTTGGCAGAAATCTTGCTCTATAGAAGTGTAACAGTCGATTAAAATTTTTATGCCCTAGATAACATAGGTTTGGCCAAATTAACTTTTCTTTTCTGTAGATACTTCAGCAATTTTTTATTATTCTGGCAGTAATTTGTGTGCTTCTTGATGGGGTTGTTTGTTAGTATGATTACTTCTGAAGTTCCTATTATTCGTAGACCAACAGTACACAAATTGTTTTTAATTTAAAAGAAATTGAGGGACCAAAAATAACGATATGAAGGTGGATCGTTTTTCATTTGCTAAAACTGCTATCCAAATAAACTAAAAGCACTCCACTGCGCGTACTCTTCTTTGCTATAAAATTGAACTTTCTAACCTCTACCAGTACGTTGAATGGTCATGGACGAACATTTCAACATTATATTGCGAAATGTGCAACTTTAAACTGCGCTGAATTAGCTTAAGGTTATCATATATTTGCAGACTAATTCAAATCCTGTTATTGAAGGTAAACTTACGTTTCTTAATGTTCAATTAAGACCTTTACGTTGATTAATTTAGGCAATTCCTCGATACCGAACAGTAGAACATAACTCGTTGTATTCTATGAGTCTAAAACACCTAATTAGGTAGTAAAATGCCCGGAAAATGAACGTGTATCTCAATAGATACTCTTTGATCACAAATAAAAACACTTCTTACAGCAGTACATACAAAAACTAGTGGAATCGAATTTTTGTACGTACATCGAAAAGTTAGAGAACCTATTTTTTCAACTAAAGATTGTGTACCCATACGTGAAATAACTTTTACAAGATTCCTTCTAAAACATCTGACGAAGGTGGGTACTTTAGATGTACACAAAAAACGATTTCAGTAAACGACAAACTGCCTATTTTAATATCGTTTTTCTATAGTCTTATTTTCTGTTTAATTACAGTAATTTATCTAATTTATCTCGTGATTTGGGAACAAACACAAACTCATAAGGAGTCAAAGTGATAGATAGTCGTCGCAATACACACAAATTACGATCTGGTGGCAAGAAATTACTGCACAACGTACAGAAAAAGTCTCTTAAGTTAAAAAGTGTCAAAAATGTTTACTAACTTTGATTTTTTTTTAATTTTTTTGACAACACGGAATAAAACGACCTTTTTTAATTAAAATTAGAATGTTATAAGTTTCATTAAAAAAAAAAATCAAATCCAATTCTTTAAAAATGAATTTTTCATGAATTTTTAAAGTTTTTTCTTAACTTAAAAAGTATCAAACATTTTCACCAACTTTGAAAATTTTTTTAATTTTTTTGGTAAAATCTAAAACAAAACGGTCTTCTTTAATTAAAACTAGAATGTTTTTAGTTTCATTTAGAAAAAAAATCAGATCAAAATATAAAAAATTCGATTTTTTATGAATTTTTTAAAAATGACTTAACGATCAAAAATTAACCAAAAAAAATTTTTTTACCAACTTTGAAAATTTTTTTAAATATTTTGGTAAAATTTAGAACAAAACACTCTTTTTAAATTAAAACTAGAATGTTTTTAGTTTCATTTAGAAAAAAAATGAGATCAAAATATAAAAAATTCGATTTTTTATGAATTTTTTTAAAATGAATTTTTTAACGATAAAAAATTTTTAACCTAAAAAATTTTTTACCAACTTTGAAAATTTTTTAAATTTTTTTGGTAAAATTTAGAATAAAACGGTCTTTTTAAATTAAAACTAGAATGTTTTCAGTGTCATTTAGAAAAAAAATCAGATCAAAATATTAAAAATTTAATTTTTTATAAATTTTTTAAAAATGACTTTTAACAATCAAAAATTAACCTAGAAAATTTTTTTACCAACTTTGAAAATTTTTTTAATTCTTTTAGTAAAATTTAGAACAAAACGACATTTTTAAATTAAAACTAGAATGTTTTTAGTTTAATTTAGAAAAAAAATCAGGTTAAAATATTAAAAATTCGATTTTTTATGAATTTTTTAAAAATGACTTTTAACAATCAAAAATTAACCTAAAAGATTTTTTTACCAACTTTGAAAATTTTTTTAATTCTTTTGGTAAAATTTAGAACAAAACGACATTTTTAAATTAAAACTAAAATGTTTTTAGTTTAATTTAGAAATAAAATCAGATCAAAATATTAAAAATTCGATTTTTTATGAATTTTTTAAGAATGATTTTAACGATTAAAAATTAACCTAAAAAAGTTTTTTACCAACTTTGAAAATTTTTTTAATTTTTTTGGTAAAATCTAGAATAAAACGGTCTTTTTAAATTAAAACTGGAATGTTTTTAGTTTAATTTAGAAAAAAAATCAGGTTAAAATATTAAAAATTCGATTTTTTATGAATTTTTTAAAAATGTTTTTAACGATTAAAAATTAACCTAAAAATTTTTTTACCAACTTTGAAAATTTTTTTAATTTTTTTGGTAAAAACTAGAACAAAACTGTGTCTTTAAATTAAAACTAGAATGTTTTTAGTTTAATTTAGAAAAAAAATCAGGTTAAAATATTAAAAATTCGATTTTTTATGAATTTTTTAAAAATGATTTTAACGATTAAAAATTAACCTGAAAAATCTTTTTACCAACTTTGAAAATTTTTTTAATTTTTTTGGTAAAATCTAGAATAAAACGGTCTTTTTAAATTAAAACTAGAATGTTTTTAGTTTCATTTAGAAAAAAAATCAGTTTAAAATATTAAAAATTCGATTTTTTATGAATTTTTTTAAAATGAATTTTTTAACGATAAAAAATTTTTAACCTAAAAAATTTTTTGACCAACTTTGAAAATTTTTTTAATTTTTTTGGTAAAAACTAGAACAAAACTGTGTCTTTAGATTAAAACTAGAATGTTTTTAGTTTCATTTAGAAAAAAAAACAGATCAAAATATTAAAAATTTAATTTTTTATAAATTTTTTAAAAATGACTTTTAACAATCAAAAATTAACCTAAAAGATTTTTTTACCAACTTTGAAAATTTTTTTAATTTTTTTGGTAAAATTTAGAACAAAACGGCATTTTTAAATTAAAACTAGAATGTTTTTAGTTTCATTTAGAAAAAAAATCGGGTTAAAATATAAAAAATTCGTTTTTTTATGAATTTTTAAAAAATTAATTTTTTTAATGATCCAAAATTTTTAACCTAAAAATTTTTTTACCAACTTTGAAAATTTTTTTAATTTTTTTGGTAAAATTTAAAACAAAACGGTACTTTTAAATTAAAACTAGATTGTTTTTAGTGTCATTTAGAAAAAGAATCAGATCAAAATATTGAAAATTCGATTTTTTATGAATTTTTTAAAAATGATTGATTTTTTAACGATCAAAAATTTTTAAATTAAAAATTTTTTTTACCAATTTTGAAAATTTTTAAAATTTTGTTGGTAGTAATTAGGACAAATCGGTTTGTTTTATTAAAAAATCGACATTTTAATTTACCATTATTTAAAATTTCTCACCTCTAGCTTTAAAATTAAAACCTGGGTGATTTTTTAAAGTTGGGCATAATTTTTAAGGTTAAGTTCGATGAAAAATTTTTGATGTTTTTGAAAACTTTTTTAAATTTTTTGGTGATAATTAGAACAAATCGGTTTATTTTATTAAAAAATAGACTTTTCAATTTACCACTATTTAAAATTTCTCACCTCTAGCTTTAAAATTAAACCCTTGGTGATTTTTTAAAGTTGGTCATAATTTTTAAGGTTAAGTTTGATGAAAAATGTTTGATATTTTTGAAATTTTTTTTAAATTTTTTGGTAATAATTAGAACAAATCCGTTTGTTTTATTAAAAAATAGACATTTCAATTTACCATTATTTAGAATTTCTCACCTCTAGCTTTAAAATTAAACCCTTGGTGATTTTTTAAAGTTGGTCATAATTTTTAAGGTTAAGTTTGATGAAAAATGTTTGATATTTTTGAAATTTTTTTTTAATTTTTTGATAATAATTAGAACAAATCGGTTTATTTTATTAAAAAATAAACATTTTAATTTACCATTATTTAAAATTTCTTGTCTCTAGCTTTAAAATTAAAGCCTGGGTGATTTTTTAAAGTTGGGCATAATTTTCAAGGTTAAGTTCGATGAAAAATTTTTGATGTTTTTGAAAATTTTTTTATTTTTTTTTGGCAACACTTGGAATAAAACGGTCTTTTTTATATAAAAGTAGAATGTTTTAAGTTTCATTTAGAAAAAAAATCAAATCAAAATCTTTAAAAATGAATTTTTGATGATTTTTTAAAATTGATCGATTTTTCTAAGTTAGTTTCGATGAAGAATTTCAGTTATTTAGATATCTAAACAAATAAAGACCCACCTTTCGATAAGCATTAAAAAAAACTATTTTGAATAAATACTCAACTAGATATAAAATCTAGGCAGGATATGGTAAAGTTTAGTTTCGATTATCATTTAAAATCGATTTTTGATGCAAGACAAAAATGTTAAAATATACCTTTTGTCTTTTATTTGCCGTTCTCGGTGAGTTAACTCGATTTAATTGATTAAATTAAATAAAATTTATTTTTATTTAACTTTTATTGATTTTTTAAGGTGTAACAACAGCAGTTAACAACGTTACAAGTTGTTACTATTGCCATAATGATAAAAGTTGCATCGATCCGTTTGATCCTTCTAAAGCGAACTCAGTAGAATGTTCTAGTTTGAAATACGATCACGAAAGATATACCGGGTCTTTTGTCTTTGGTTGTCTTAAAATCACCGCGAAAGATAGTAAGTAAAGTAAAATACAATTTTGTAAGTAAAAAGAAGTAACAAACAAATACGTTCAAACATTTAGATAACGTAACCAGGACTTGCGTCAAGAAATATCACACCAATTCAGACCTATGCGAGTTTATCATAAAAGAATCAAAGGATATAATGATAGTGGAAAGTTGTACCTATTGTGACACCGATAATTGTAATTAGGATTTATTTCATTTTTTTTAGCGATAAATAAATAAATTTTTATATTAAATGAAACCTGAAACATTGTATTAATAACTTTTAAAAATTTTAAAAAATCGTACTGAACTTATTTATAAGAGTTAAGAGATGATTTTTATATCAAATAAAACCTAAAACATTCTATTTTAAATCGGTCAAATTTGTTCCAATTTTTCCCAAAAAAATTAAAGAAATTCCGAAAGACAACTATAACTGCACCCCAGGTTTCGGTAATGAGACCACATTTTGTTGATTGATCTCATTACCATTACGGCACTAACACCTCAGCATTTCTTATATTCGCGTCCTAGTCTGAACAAATCCTTAATTCACAACCGAATGTTCAGATTTGCACGCCATACAAAATAGTGAACTTACAATGTAGTAAATTTGATTATGTTTATATCTGAAATACGGTTTATTACATTTTTGATTTCGTCGCAACAATCAGGATTTCTCCAGTTAAGTAATCGCCTTAAAAATTGTTAAATTACCGAACCAAAATTCGTCCACTCGCGGGTTTGAAGTCTTATTGTTAGTTTGAAGTTTATTCTAGTTTCAAATTTCCTGCCCGAGCCTTAGTGCAAGGACCCACGGGTTTCGGAAGGTTTCATCCGGTTAAAAACCTTGCCTTAGTGGCAGCACGTTTTCAGATTTATGGAGGTTTATGGCAACAGTGCATCCATAGCTCGTTTCCTCGCCTCGCCATCGAAATAGCCTTCAATAATTCTCGTTATGTATGCTGGCATAAGAAATATCTCTCTTAGAGCAAGTTGAATGTCGTCCTAGCGCGCAAAGTTGAATACATTTCGGACGTCCAGGGTTATCAGAACCACCATCGGCAGAGAGAATAGATTCAAAAAGTGGACAATACATCTCTAGCAGCGTCAATCACGGATTTTCCGTTCCAGAAACCATATTGCTTTTCTGACAACCCCCCAGCTCTCTCTACGACCACTTCAATTCGAATTTGCGGTAACTTTTCGCACAATTTTCCAACAGTATTCAACATACACGGTCTGTAAGATGATGGGTTAAGGGGTCGCCTTTTGTCTTTGGAATAAGGACTAATTTCTGTTCTTTCCAGAAGCTGTGGAAGCATCCATCCCTCATACATGTCCCTCATACATATTATACATGTCTAATAACAGTTCAGGTGCAACATTTACCATTGTTTTAAGAGCTTCTGTTAGTATTCCGTCCGGTTCAGGAGCCTTCCGGTTCTTCATGGATTTAGCGGCGATAAGTAGTTCGTTCAGCGTAAAAAGCGGAGGGTCAACAACAGAAGGCATTGTAATTCCATTGATTTCAGGTCTTTCGGGGAACAAGGTGTCCACTATGTTTTTCATCTCTTCAGATTTCAATTCCGCTGGAGAGGTTGTTAGTCCCAATTTCCTCATGACTAATTTGTAGCCCATACCCCACGGGTCGCGGTTTACATCTTCGCGAAGCTCATCCCATTTTTTCTTTTTACTGTTTTTAATGGCCTTTTTGAGTTCTTTCTTGGCGGTTTTCAGTCCGTTGGTCTTTTGTTGAACGTCCTTGATTCCGTCTCCTTGTCCTCGCAACGCGCCTGTGGCATGCTAAACATCTTCTTCGGATTTTTATTTCTAACGTCCACCAATAAACAGTTTTTTTTTCTGTGTCCGCTTTTTCCTCGGCATGCTGCCATCACATGGTTTCCTTATAAGGGCCATGGTCGCCGGGACCAGAAATTTTGCGAAATGTTGGGTCACTTCTCGAAAGCGGGCTTCATTGAGTCTTGAAACATCCCAGCGTGGACCTATTCGTTGGGGAGTTTGGACTGTAAGTTGTTCGTGAGTTATGCTAAATTGGTGGTCGCTTCCAGTATAATCTTTTTCAGTTCACTTAATTGTGAATCGTTCATTTCCATATCAAAGTTTTCGAAAAAATGTACTTTTCGCAAGTTATAGCGGTTCTATTCTGCTATCGTTGAAGCCGCGTCGTCGCAGTTGCTGTAGTAGCCTCTGTGGCAAACGTCGCAATCGCGTTATTAACAACGCATCCATATAATTCAATGCAAACTAATGGCTGATTTCATTCATTAACACCTGGAACAGACGCTTAGTGGTTGAACTCGCCTCTTGGTGGAAGGTTGATGATACCTCGAATGCCTTGAAAGGGATGACTTCCTTCCTCGAAGTCAAGACGCTTCAACTATGAATACAAGCGTTCGGTATTTTCAATACAACATTCAATAACAGTGGACAAGAATCGTGTCTTGGGGATTTTTTAAAAATGGTCAAAATTTTAGGTTAGATAGATCTTCATTGTCTTTAGGAATTTTTTTAAATTTTTTGATAATACTTAGGAAAAATCCGTCTATTTTAATTAAAACTAGACATTTTAATTTACATTCAGTTTGAAAATCTTTCGCCAATTTTTATAAATAAACCCTTGAGGATTTTTTAAAGTTTGTCAAAATTTTAGGTTAAGTGAAAAATCTTCATTTTTAGGAATTTTTTTAAATTTTTTGATAATACTTAGGAAAAATTCGTCTATTTTAATTAAAACTAGACATTTTAATTTACATTCAGTTTGAAAATCTTTCACCAATTTTTATAAATAAACTCTTGGGAATTTTTTAAAAAATGGTCAAAATTTTACTTTAGGTGAAAAATCTTCATTTTTAGGAATTTTTTAAAATTTTTTAATAATACTTAGGAAAAATCCATCTATTCTAATTAAAAGTAGACATTTTAATTTACATTTAGTTCAAAAATCTTTCATTAAATCCTAAAAATAAAGTCTTGGGGATTTTTTAAAATTATTCGATTTTTATATTTTTAGGTTAGATGAAAATGTAAGACTTTAAAAAAAAATTTTTTCTCAAAAATTTTATAACCTAAGCTGTATTTTTTTATAGATTATTTGAAAAAAGACATTTTAATCTATTACTTTCTAAAAGATTTTTTAAAAATTCCTATAAATAAAGTCTCGGGGATTTTTTAAATTTGGTCGATTTTAACATTTTTAAGTGAAAATGTAAGACTTAAAAAAAATTTTTTTTTTCTCAAAAATTTTATAATCTAAGGTGATTTTTTTAATAGATTATTTGAAAAAAGACATTTTAATCTATTATTCTTTAAGAGAATCTCTTTTTAATTCCTATAAATAAACTCTTGGGGATTTTCTAAATTTGTTCGATTTTGACATTTTTAAGTGAAAATGTAAGACTTAAAAAAACTTTTTTTTTCTCAAAAATTTTATAATCTAGCCAATATTTTTTTATAGATTATTTGAAAAAAGACATTTTAATCTATTATTTTCTAAAAGATTTTTTTTAAATTCCTATAAATAAAGTCTTGGGGATTTTTTAAAATTGTTCGATTTTTATATTTTTAGGTTAAGTGAAAATGTAAGACTTTAAAAAAAAATTTTTTTTTGGAAAATTTTATAATCTAAGCTATATTTTTTTATAGATTATTTGAAAAAAGACATTTTAATCTATTATTTTCTAAAAGATTTTTTTTTAGTTTTTATAAATAAAGTCTTGGGGATTTTTTAAAATTGTTCGATTTTTATATTTTTAGGTTAAATGAAAATGTAAGACTTAAAAAAAAATTTTTTTTTGGAAAATTTTATTATCTAAGGTGAATTTTTTATAGATTATTTGAAAAAAGACATTTTAATCTATTATTTTCTAAAAGATTTTTTTTTAGTTTTTATAAATAAAGTCTTGGGGATTTTTTAAAATTGTTCGATTTTGACATTTTTAAGTGAAAATGTAAGACTTGAAAAAAATTTTTTTCTCAAAAATTTTATAATCTAAGGTGAATTTTTTTATAGATTATTTGAAAAAAGACATTTTAATCTATTATTTTCTAAAAGATTTTTTTTTAATTCCTATAAATAAAGTCTTGGGGATTTTTTAAAATTGTTCGATTTTTATATTTTTAGGTTAAGTGAAAATTTAAGACTTTAAAAAAAATTTTTTTCTTAAAAATTTTATAATCTAAGCTATATTGTTTTATAGATTATTAGAAAAAAGACATTTTAATCTATTATTTTCTAAAAGAATTTTCTTTAATTCCTAAAAATAAAGTCTTGGGGATTTTCTAAATATGTTCGATTTTGACATTTTTAAGTGAAAATGTAAGACTTAAAAAAACATTCTTTTCTCAAACATTTTATAATCTAAGCTATATTTTTTTATAGATTATTTGAAAAAAGACATTTTAATCTATTATTTTCTAAAAGATTTTTCTTTAATTCCTATAAATAAAGTCTTGGGGATTTTTTAAAATTGTTCGATTTTTATATTTTTAGGTTAAGTGAAAATGTGAGACTTTAAAAAAAATTTTTTTTTCTCAAAAATTTTATAATCTAACCTATATTTTTTTATAGATTGGTTGAAAAAAGACATTTTAATCTATCATTTTTTAAAAGAATCTCTTTTTAATTCCTAAAAATAAAGTCTGGGCGATTTTTTAAAGTTGCTCGATTTTGACATTTTTAAGTTAAATGCGAATGTAAGACTTTAGAAAAAAATTTTTTCCTCAAAAATTTTATAATCTAAGCTATAATTTTTTATAGATTACTTGAAAAAAGACATTTTAATCTATTATTTTCTAAAAGATTTTTTTTCTAATTTCTATAAATAAACTCTTGGGGATTTTTTAAATTTGTTCGATTTTTATATTTTTAGGTTACGTGAAAATGTAACACTTTAAAAAAAATTTTTTTCTCAAAAATTTTATAATCTAAGCTATATTTTTTTATAGATTATTTAAAAAAAGACATTTTAATCTATTATTTTCTAAAAGATTTTTTTTTAAATTCCTATAAATAAAGTCTCCAGGATTTTTTAAATTTGGTCAAAATTTTCATCTCCAAATTTGACGATTTTAGCAAATTTTAGAAAAAACTTTACAATTTTAATCAAAATAAAGTTATTTTTGAATGAAATTGAACAACTTTTGTAGAAATTTGCTGAAATTTCAGATGAAATTCGATGACTAAAGAAAATTTTAGATGAAATTAGACGAAGTTCAATCATTTTAGGCAATTTTATACAAAATTTGGCGAAATTTTAGAAGAAATTTGACGATTTTAAGAAATCGTGGATGAAATTTCACGATTTTAATCTAAATAAAGTTATTTTTCAATGAAATTCGACAATTTTAGACGGAATTTCGTGAAATTTCAAACGAAATTGGACGAATTTTGAAAATTTTGGTCCAAATTTCACAATTTCAAGCTAAATTAAGTCATCTTTCAATGAAATTCGAAAAAATTTTGATGAAATTAAACGAAATTCAACAATTTTAGATAATTTTACACCAAAATTCGTGAAATTTTGGAAAAAAATCGATGATTTTAGAAAATTTTAGATGAAATTTCACAATTTTAAGATAAATAAAGTTATTTTTCAATGAAATTCGACAATTTTAGACGAAATTTCGTCCAAAGTCATTAAAAATTCTCCGTAATTTCATAAATTTTGTTAAGCATTCGCCTTAATTTTATAAAATTTATCTTACTTTGTTAAAAATTTCTAATAATTTCAAAAAATTCGTCAAGATTCGTTCAATAAAGATAAGATTTGCTAAAAATTCGTGAGAATTGGATAAAATTCATCCAAAATCAACAAAATTTGTTAAAAATTGGTGTAAATTTAATTAAATTCATATAAATTAGTTAAAAATTGATTTTAATTTCATTCATTTCGTCAAAATTCACTAAAAGTTGTTAAAGATTCGTTGGAATTTGAATAAATTCCTTAAAAATTCGTTAAATTTTTTTAAAAATTCGTCTAAAATTCGTCAGAATTCGATCAAATTCGTTGAAAATTGATAAAATTTATTAAAAATTCGTCGAAAACTGAGAAGATTTGTCAAAATTTTGAGAAAATTCGGAATTATTCAATAAAAATTTGTCCAAAACTAACAAAATTTGTTAAAAATTCGTCTCGATTTAAATAAATTCGTCCAGATTTGTTAAAAATTCCTCTTAATTTAATAAATTTCGCTAAAATTCGTTAAAATTATCTAAAATTCAACAAAATTCGTTATAAAATCATCAAAATTCGTTCAAAATCGACAAAATTTATAAAAATTCGTCAGAATTCGATCAAATTCGTTGAAAATTGATAAAATTTATTAAAAATTCGTCGAAAACTGAGAAGATTTGTCAACATTTTGAGAAAATTCGTGAATATTCAATAAAAATTTGTCCAAAATCAACAAAATTTGTTAAAAATTCGTCTCGATTTAAATAAATTCGTCCAGATTTGTTAAAAATTCCTCTTAATTTCATAAATTTCGCTAAAATTCGTTAAAATTATCTAAAATTCGTTATAAAATCATCAAGATTCGTTCAAAATTGACAAAATTTGTAAAAATTCGTCTAAAATTCGTCAGAATTCGATCAAATTCGTTGAAAATTGATAAAATTTATTAAAAATTCGTCGAAAACTGAGAAGATTTGTCAAAATTTTGAAAAAATTCGTAAATATTCAATAAAAATTTGTCCAAAATTAACAAAATTTGTTAAAAATTCGTCTCGATTTAAATAAATTCGTCCAGATTTGTTAAAAATTCCTGTTAGTTTCATAAATATCGTCAAAATTCGATAAAATTTGTTAAAGATTCGTAGGGATTTAAATAAATTTGTTAAAAATTTGTCAAAATTCGCTAAAATTCGTCAAAATTATCTAAAATTCGACAAAATTCGTTATAAAATCATCAAAATTCGTTCAAAATCGACAAAATTTGTTAAAAATTCGTCTAAAATTCGTCAGAATTCGATCAAATTCGTTGAAAATTAATAACATTTATTAAAAACTCGTCTTAATTTCATTAAATTCGTCCAACTTCGTTAAAAATTCTTCATAATTTTATAAAATTCATGAAAATTCGTTGATAATTGATCAAATTGATCGAAATTCGTTCAAAATTCCTCATAATTTTACAAAATTCATTAAAAATTCAATCAAATTCGTTAGAAATCGACAAAATTGGTTAAAAATTCGTCTTAATTTCATTAAATTCGTCCAAATTCGTTAAAAATTCCTCATACTTTCATTAAATTCGTTCAAATTCTTTAAAAATTCCTCATAATTCATTAATAATTCGTCAGAATTCGATCAAATTTGTTAAACATACCTCTTAATTTCATAAAATTCGTTCAAGTTCGTCAAAATTTGTTAAAGATTCGTCAAAATCCGATTAAATTAAATCAATTTACACAAAAATTCGTCAAGATTCGTCAAAATTCGTCGACAATTTGTCAAAATGCGATTGAATTTTATCAAATTTGTTAATAATTTGTTCAAAATGGACAAAATTCGCCAAGATTCGTTAAAATTTGTTAAAGATTCGTAAAGATTCTTGAAAATTTGTTAAAAATTCGTCAAAATTCGATTGAATTTAATGAAATTTGTTAATAATTTGCTCGAAATCGACAGAATTTGTCAAGGTTCGTTAAAATTTATTAAAGATTCGTCATAATTCGATGAAATTATGTCAAGTTAACTAAAAATTCGTCAAGATTCGTGAAAATTCGTAAAAAATTTGTCGAAATTCGTAAAAATTCGATTGAATTTTATCAAAGTTGCTAATAATTTATGCAAAATTAACAAGATTCGTCAAAATTTATTAAAGATTCGTGAAAATTCGTTAAAAATTTGTCGAAATTCGTCAAAATTCGATTAAATTTCATCAAATTTGTTAATAATTTATTCAAAATTAACAAAATTCGTCAAAATTTATTAAAGATTCGTCAAAATTCGATGAAATTAGGTCAAGTTAGTTAAAAATTCGTCAAGATTCGTGACAATTCGTTAAAAATTTATCGAAATTCGTCAAAATTCGATTTAATTTTATCAAATTTGTTAATAATTAACTCAAAATTAACAAAATCCGTCAAGATTCGTGAAAATTCGTTAAAAACTTGTCGAAATTCGTCAAAATTCGATGAAGTTAGGTCAAGTTAGCTAAAAATTCGTCAATATTCGTGAAAATTCGTTAAAAATTTGTCGTAATTCGTCAAAATTCGATTGAATTTTATCAAAGTTGTTAATAATTTATTAAAAATTAGCAAAATTCGTCAAGGTTCGTTAAAACTTATTAAAGATTCGTCAAAATTTATTAAAGATTCGTCAAAATTCGATAAAATTAGGTCAAATTAGCTAAAAATTCGTCAAGATTCGTGAAAATTCATTAAAAATTTGTCGAAATTCGTCAAAATTCGATTGAATTTTATCAAATTTGTTAATAATTTGTTCAAAATTAACAAAATTCGTCAAGATTCGTTAAAATTTATTAAAGATTCGTCAAAATTTATTAAAGATTCGTCAAAATTTATTAAAGATTCGTCAAAATTTATTAAAGATTAGTCAAAATTCGATAAAATTAGGTCAAGTTAGCTAAAAATTCGTCAAGATTCGTGAAAATTCGTTAAGAATTTGTCGAAATTCGTCAAAATTCGATTGAATTTTATCAAATTTGTTAATAATTTATTCAAAATTAACAAAATTCGTCAAGATTCGTTAAAATTTACCAAAGATTCGTCAAAATTTATTAAAGATTCGTCAAAATTCGATTAAATTAGGTCAAGTTAGCTAAAAATTCGTCAAGATTCGTGAAAATTCGTTAAAAATTTGTCGAAATTCGTCAAAATTCGATTGAATTTTTATCAAATTTGTTAATAATTTATTCAAAATTAACAAAATTTGTCAAAATTCGTTAAAATTTATTAAAGATTCGTCAACATTTTATGAAATTAGGTCAAGTTAGCTAAAAATTCGTCAAGATTCGTGAAAATTCGTTAAAAAATTGTCGAAATTTGTCAAAATTCGATTGAATTTTATCAAATTTGTTAATAATTTATTCAAAATTAACAAAATTCGTCAAGATTTGTGAAAATTTATTAAAGATTCGTCAAAATTTATTAAAGATTCGTCAAAATTCGATTAAATTAGGTCAAGTTAGCTAAAAATTCGTCAAGATTCGTGAAAATTCGTTAAAAAATTGTCGAAATTTGTCAAAATTCGATTGAATTTTATCAAATTTGTTAATAATTTATTCAAAATTAACAAAATTCGTCAAGATTTGTGAAAATTTATTAAAGATTCGTCAAAATTTATTAAAGATTCGTCAAAATTCGATTAAATTAGGTCAAGTTAGCTAAAAATTCGTCAAGATTCGTGAAAATTCGTTAAAAAATTGTCGAAATTCGTCAAAATTCGATTGAATTTTATCAAATTTGTTAATAATTTATTCAAAATTAACAAAATTCGTCAAGATTTGTCAAAATTTATTAAAGATTCGTCAAAATTCGATGAATTGTCAAAAAATTTGTTATCAACTTTAAAGATTTTTTTAATTTTTTTGGCAACATTTAGAATAAAACGGTCTCTTTTAATTAAAACGTTCGATTTTGACATTTTTAAGTGAAAATGTAAGACTTAAAAAAAAATTTTTTTCTCAAAAATTTTATAATCTAAGCTATATTTTTTATAGGTTATTTGAAAAAAGACATTTTAATCTATTATTTTCTAAAAGATTTTTTTAAAATTCCAATAAATAAACTCTTGGGGATTTTTTTAAATTGTTCGATTTTTATATTTTTAGGTTAAGTGAAAATGTAAGACTTAAAAAAAAAATTTTTTTCTCAAAAATTTTATAATCTAACCTCTATTTTTTTATAAATTGGTTGAAAAAAGACATTTTAATCTATCATTTTTTAAAAGAATCTCTTTTTAATTCCTAAAAATAAAGTCTGGGCGAATTTTTAAAGTTGCTCTATTTTGACATTTTTAGGTTAAATGCGAATGTAAGACTTTAAAAAAAAATTTTTTTTTGGAAAATTTTATAATCTAAGGTGTATTTTTTTATAGATTATTTGAAAAAAGACATTTTAATCTATTATTTTCTAAAAGATTTTTTTTTAATTCCTATAAATAAAGTCTTGGGGATTTTCTAAATTTGGTCGATTTTGACATTTTTAAGTGAAAATGTAAGACTTAAAAAAAAATTTTTTTTTGGAAAATTTTATAATCTAAGCTATATTTCTTTTATAGATTATTTGAAAAAGCATTTTAATCTATTAGTTTCTAAAAGATTTTTTTTTAATTCCTATAAATAAACTCTTGGGGATTTTTTAAAATTACTCGATTTTTATATTTTTAGGTTAGATGGAAATGTAAGACTTTAAAAAAAAATTTTTTTTTGGAAAATTTTATAATCTAAGCTATATATTTTTTTATAGATTATTTGAAAAGACATTTTAATCTATTATTTCCTAAAAGATTTTTTTTTAATTCTTATAAATAAAGTCTTGGGGATTTTTTAAAATTAAAAAAACAATTCAATCAAATTTAAACCATTAAAAAGTATAATAAAGCAATTTTACGACCATATTAAACCCCATTTATCAATCAAAACCTTCTTTATTAATCAGTATAATAATCAGTACATAAATAATATGTTTTAATCATGTTTTTTATAAACTTTTACACCGATCACAAAGATTTAATCCAATTATTCACCTTAATAACCATTTCAACAACCATATTAACAACTATAACAGTTTTATTATACTTCCACCATGCTTTTAACTACTGGAAACGAAAAAACGTACCTCATATTAAACCAAAATTCCCCTTCGGAAGTTTCACCATCTCCGGATTCTTCAAAAAAGGTTTTCACCTCTCAATGTGGGAGCACTATAAATTTTTTAAGAAACAACAAGTAAGATACTTTGGAACTTATGCTATAACATCCCCGATGCTAACAATAATCGACCCGGAACTCATAAAAACCATCTTAATTAAAGACCACGATTACTTTCTAAGCCACGGTTTACAATACGACAAAAAAGATGTATTTACTTTAACGTTATTTAACATGGAAAACCAAGAATGGAAGGTAATGAGGTCGAAATTAACCCAAACTTTCTCATCGGGGAAATTAAAATCAATGTTTAGTACTTTGGTTGATTGTACGATACCTTTAAAAGAGTTTTTATATGAAAAATCTACTTTAAAAAGGCAATTTGAAATTGATTTATCTGAATTATGTGGAAGATTTTTCATTACGGTGATTGGATCGTGCATTTTTGGGTTGGATTGTAATTGTATAAAAAACCCGGATGATGTTTTTAGAAAATACGGTAAACAATGTTTCGAAGAAAGATTAGACTTAAAAATAAGACGAGTTGTAGCATTCACCGCACCGTGGTTAATAAAATATTTACGTTTTAAGGTCTTAAAAAAAGAAGCCGATGAATTTTTTAAAAAAATTTTTAAAGAAATGTTTGATAATCGTGAAAAATCAAACGTACGCCGTAACGATTTCGTTCAAATTCTTTTAGATCTTAAGAAAAAATCCATATCGGAAGGTGAAACACCCCTAACGTACGAAGAAATGTTAGCGAATTCATTTTTATTCTTTTCGGCTGGTTTTGAAACTTCATCGAGCACAACAACTTACTGTCTACATGAATTAGCTTATCACCAAAACATCCAGGAAAAAATCCGGGGGGAAATTCAATCAATCGTTAAGAAATTTAACGGATTTAGTTACGACTGCCTATCGGAATTAAAATACACCGATCAAGTTTTATACGAAACTTTAAGAAAACACCCCTCGGCACCAACAATACCAAGAAAATGTACCAAAAACTATCAAATACCAAACGGCCCTAACATAAAAAAAGGTACGAAGGTTTTTATAAATCCTTTAGCGCTTCATTGGGATGAAGATTATTTCCCAAATCCGGATAAATTCGATCCGGAACGGTTTTCAAATAAGGAAAACATCCTTCCGTATACGTTTTTACCCTTTGGGATTGGACCTAGAAAATGTATCGGTGAGAAATGTATTTCATAACCTCAAAATTTTATAAAATTATTTATTTTTTAGCCGAAAGATTTGGTATAGCACAAATAAAAGTCGCCCTAGTTGCTATTTTAACCAATTATATAATAAAACCTCACCCCAAAACGGGTTACAAGTTGGATTATAATAAAAATAATATACTTTTAATATCAGATAAACCGATTCATGTTATTATGGAAAGAATTCAATAAATTTAAATGAAATTTACGTTGTTATTAATTAATTTTTAATAAATCTAAAAAACACATAATTATTAATGATTATTTATTATTAAAATATTAATATCTGTATTTATATAACCTTAAATTTTTTAGGTTAGATTTCACATCTGTCGTTTGTCATATTTAAGATTCAGTACCTAAAAAGTCAAATTAAAATTTAAATAAAAATAATTACTTCTTATTATTAATTTATAACAAATTTTATTAAAAATAAAATTAACAATTAAATTTTTATTAATTCTTAATTAATATTTCCCCCCCAGTCTTTAAATTTTAAATATTTTAATTATAACTGTAATGATATAAGATTCTATTTTGACTTTGAAGGTTTACCATCTTGAATTTTCGGCTCGGTCGATTAAAAAGTTCAAATTTATTTCAGTTTCGCGTCGCGTTTCGTAAATATCGGTGGTGTGATACGTTTAAGCGTTTATTACAATTCTTTATTACAATAATTTACCACCAAAGCCACCAAACGATGGCTTAAAATTGTGTGCATAAAATAGGTTAGTTGGTATATTTTAACTTTCAATGTATTTGTAATTTATCAAAGAATATTTAATGCTTAAAAAATAAATATAAAAAGGGGTAAATTTACTAACACAAAATACAAACAAATATGGCGGATAAACACCTTAAAAATTCATGGGTATCTTAGATATTTTTTTAATTTTAATATACAGGGTGGTTAAATAATAAAATCGTTTTTTTAAGTTTTATTATTTTTTAAAATGTTTATTTTTTTTGTGGATGCGACGTTATTTTGGACAATTCTATACGAAATTTGGTGAAATTTTAGAAGAAATTCGACAATTTAAAAAAAATTTGGATGAAATTTGGCGAAATTTAGTAATTTTAGACAGTTTTATACAAAATTTGGTGAAATTTTCGATGAAATTTGACAATTTTAGAAAATTTTAGATGGAATTTCACAATTTTAAGCTAAATTAAGTTATTCTTGGAATGAAATTTGACGAAATTTTACAACTTTAGACAACTTTATACGAAATTTAGTGAAATTTTAGATAAAATTCGGCAATTTTGGAAAATTTTAGGTAAAATTTGACGAAATTTAACAATTTTAAACAATTTTCTTTTAAATTTCATCCTTTTAACATAAATTAAGTTATTTTGTAAATGAAATTCGTAAATTTTATATGAAATTTGGTGAAATTTTAGACGAATTTCGACAATTCTAGATAATTTTATGAGAAATTTGACGAAATCTTGTTCGAAATTCGACAATTTTAAAAAATTGTAGACGAAATTTCACAGTTTTAAGTCAAATTAAGTAAAATGGACAAAATTCGCCAAGATTCGTTAAAATTTGTTAAAGATTCGTCAAGATTCTTGAAAATTTGTTAAAAATTCATCAAAATTTGTCAAAATTCGATCGAATTTAATTAAATTTGTCAATAATTTGTACGAAATCGACAAAATTTGTCAAGGTTCGTTAAAATTTATTAAAAATTCGTCAAAATTCGATGAAATTAGGTCAAGTTTGCTAAAAATTCGCCAAGATTCGTGAAAATTCGTAAAAAATTTGTCGAAATTCGTCAAAATTCGATTGAATTTTATCAAATTTGTTAATAATTTATTTAAAATTAACAAAATTCGTCAAGATTCGTCAAAATTTATTAAAGATTCGTCAAAATTCGATTGAATTTTATCAAATTTGTTAATAATTTATTTAAAATTAACAAACTTCGTCAAGATTCGTCAAAATTTATTAAAGATTCGTCAAAATTCGAAGAAATTAGGTCAAGTTAGCTAAAAATTCGCCAAGATTCGTGAAAATTCGTTAAAAATTTGTCGAAATTCGACAAAATTCGATTGAATTTTATCAAACTTGTTAATAATTTATTCAAAATTAACAAAATTCGTCAAGATTCGTAACAATTCGTTAAAAATTTGTCGTAATTCGTCAAAATTCGATTGAATTTTATCAAACTTGTTAATAATTTATTCAAAATTAACAAAATTCGTCAAGATTCGTCAAAATTTACTAAAGATTCGTCAAAATCTGATGAAATTAGGTCAATTTAGCTAAAAGTTGGTCAAGATTCGTGAAAATTCATTAAAAATTTGTCGAAATTCGTCAAAATTCGATTGAATTTTATCAAATTTGTTAATAATTTATTCAAAATTAACAAAATTTGTCAAGATTCGTCAAAATTCATTAAAGATTCGTCAAAATTCGATGAAATTAGGTCAAGTTAGCTAAAAATCCGCCAAGATTCGTGAAAATTTGTAAAAAATTTGTCGAAATTCGTCAAAATTCGATTGAATTTTATCAAATTTGTTAATAATTTGTTCGAAATCGACAAAATTCGTCAAGATTCGTCAAAATTTATTAAAGATTCGTCAAAATTCGAAGAAATTAGGTCAAGTTAGCTAAAGATTCGTCAAGATTCGTGAAAATTCGTTAAAAAATTGTAGAAATTCGATAATTTTAGAACATTTTAGGTGAAATTTCACACTTTTAACATAAATTAAGTTATTTTTTTAATGAAATTCGTAAATTTTATATGAAATTTGATGAAATTTTAGACGAAATTCGACAACTTTAGATAATTTTATGAGAAATTTGACGAAATTTTGTTCGAAATTCGACAATTTTAAAAAATTGTAGACGAAATTTCACAGTTTTAAGTCAAATGAAGTTGTTTTTTAAAGAAATTTGAAAATTTTAGATGAAATTTGAGGAAATTTAGTAATTTTAAGCAATTTTATACGAAATTGAATGAAATTTTAGACGAAATTCGACAATTTTAAATAATTTTAGTAAAATTATTTAAATTTGGTAAAATTTTAGATGAAATTTGACAATCTTAGAAAATTTTAGATGGAATTTCACAATTTTAAGCTAAATTAAGTTATTTTTTTATTGAAATTTTAAAATTGTAGATGAAATTTAGTAATTTTAGACAATTTTATACGAAATTTGGTGAAATTTTAGTTGAAATTTGACAATTTTAGATGGAATTTCACAATTTTAAGCTAAATTAAGTTATTTTTTTAACGAAATTTGAAAAAATTTTAGATGAAATCTGTCGAAATTTAACAATTTTAGACAGCTTTATACGAAATTTAGTGAAATTTTAGATTAAATTCGCCAATTTTAGAAAATTTTATTCAAAATTCTATCCCATTTTATACAAAATGGTCTAAAATTATTAAATTTCATTAAAAATAACTTAATTTAGATTAAAATTGTGAAATTTCTTCTAAAATTTTCCAAAATTGTCGAATTACATCTAAAATTTCACCAAATTTCGTAGAAAAGTATCTAAAATCATTAAATTTCATCTAAAATTTTTGACTTTCATTAAAAAGAATGTCTTAATTTAGCTCAAAATTGTAAAATTTCGTCCAAAATTTTCTAGAATCGACAAATTTCGTCTAAAATTTTACAAAATGTTATACAAAACTGCCCAAAATTATTGAATTTTGTTAAACTTCATCTAAAATTGTTGAATTTCATTTAAAAATCGTTTAATTTAGTTTGAAATGAAGAAATTTCATCAAACATTTTGTAAAATCGTCAAATTTTATTCAAAATTTTATCTAATATTTCGCTAATTATTAAATTTCTTTAAAAAATACCTTAAATTACCTAAAAATTTTGAAATTTTTCCTAAAATGGTCTAAAATCATCAAATTTTATCTAAGATTTTACTTAATTTTGTATGAAATTGTCTAAAATAATTGAATTTCGTCAAATTTCATCAAGAGTTTTCAAATTTCATCCAAAAAATAACTTAATTTGGTTTAAAATTGTGAAATTTCCTCAAAATTTTTTTAAAATTGTCGAATTTCGTTCAAAATTTCACCAAATTGCGAATAAAACTGTCTAAAATTACTAAATTTCGTCAAATTTCATCTAAAATTTTCAAGTTTTATTTAATAAATAACTTAATTCAGCTTAAAGTTGTGAAGTTTCATGCAAAACTTTGTAAATTCGTCCAGTTTTATTTAAAAGTTCATCAAATTTCGTAGAAAATTGTCTAAAATTATTGATTTTTTTCCAATTTCATGAACAGTTTTTAAGTTTCGTCAAAACAATAATTTACTTTGCTTTAAAATTATGAAATTTAGTATAAAATTGTCAAAAATCGTTAAATTCCATCTAAAATTTCACCAAATTTCACATAAAAATACCTAAAATAGTCAAATTTCGTCCAATTTACTTTAAAATTACAAAATTTCTTCTAAAATTCACTAAAAGCATTAAATTTTATCAAGAATTTCATATAAAATTATCAAAAGTGATCAAATTTCGTCAAATTTCATCTAAAATTTGTGAATTTCATTTAAAAAATAACTTAATATAGCTTAAAAGAGTGAAATTTCACCTAAAATGTTTTAAAATTGTCGAATTTCGTTTAAAATTTCATCCAATTTCGTATAAAATTGTCTAAAATTAGTAAATTTCGTCAAATTTAATCTAAAATTTTCAAATTTCATTAAAGAAATAACTTAATTTTGCTCAAAATTGTAAAATTTCGTCTAAGATTTTCTAAAATTGTCGAATTTCGTCTAAAATTTCGTCAAATTTCCTATAAAATTGTATAAAATTGTCTAAAATTATTAAATTTCGTCAAATTTTATCCAAAATTGTTAGATTTCATTAAAAAATAACTTAATTTTGCTTAAAATTGTAAAATTTCGTCTAAAATTTTCTAAAATTGTCGAATTTCGTCTAAAATTTCACGAAATTTCGTATAAAATTGTCTAAAATTACTAAATTTCGTCGAATTTTATCTAAAATTTTCAAATTTCGTTGAAAGAATTACTTAATTTTGCTTAAAATTGTAAAATTTCGTCTATAATTTTCTAAAATTGTTGAATTTCGTCTAAAATTTCACGAAATTTCGTATAAAATTGTCTAAAATTATTAAATTTCGTTAAATTTCACCTGAAATTTGCGAATTTCATTTAAAAAATAACTTATTATAGCTTAAAAGTGTGAAATTTCACCTAAAATGTTCTATAATTATCGAATTTCGTCTAAAATTAAAAAAAAGTCGTATAAAATTGTTAAATTTCGTTAAATTTCAGCTGAAATTTTCTAAAATTGCCGAATTTAATTTAAAATTTCACCAAATTTCGTATAAAGTTGTCTAAAATTGTAAAATTTCGTCAAATTTCAACTAGAATTGTGGAATTTCATCTAAAATTTCACCAAAATTCGTATAAAATTGTCTAAAATTACTAAATTTCGCCAAATTTCAACTAAAATTTTTAATTTTCATTAAAAAAATAACTTAATTTGGCTTAAAATTGTGAAACTTCGTCTAAAATTTTCTAAAATTGTCGTATTTCGTTTAAAATTTCGTTAAGTTTCGTATAAGATTGTCTAAAATTACTAAATTTCGCCAAATTTCTACAAAAATTTTTTAAAATTGTCGAATTTCGTTTAAAATTTAATCCAATTTCGTATAAAGTTGTCTAAAATTACTAAATTTCGCCAAATTCCATCTAAAATTTTCGAAAATTGTCAAATTTCATCTAAAATTTCACCAAATTTCTTTTAAAGTTGTCTAAAATTGTAAATTTCGTCAAATTTCAACTAAAATTGTCAAATTTCATCTAAAATTTCACCAAATTTCGTATAGAATTACTAAATTTCGCCAAATTTTACCAAAAATTTTTCTAAAATTGTCGAATTTCATCTAAAATTTCACCAAATTTCTCATAAAATTGTCTAAAATTACTAAATTTCATCAGGTTTCGTTAAATTTTATCTAAAATTTTCAAATTTCATTGAAAAAAATAACTTAATTTAGCTTAAAATTGTGAAATTTCTTCTAATATTTTTAAAAATGATCGAATTTCGTCTAAAATTTCACCAATTCTCGTAAAAAATTGTCTAGAATTACTAAATTTCGTCAAATTTCGTTTAAAATTTGGTCAAATTTCATATAAAATTGTCTAAAATTACTAAATTTCATCTAAAATTTTTAAATATCATTAAAAAAATAACTTAATTTAGCTTAAAATTGGGAAATTTCATCTAAAATTTTTAAAAATTATCGAATTTCTTCTAAGATTTCACCAAATTTCGTATAAAATTGTCTAAAATTACTAAATTTCGTCAAATTTTATATAAAATGTTCAAATTTCATTAAGAAAATAACTTAATTTAGCTTAAAATTGTGAAATTCCATCTAAAATTTTCTAAAATTGTCGAATTTCGTCTAAAATTTCGTCAAATTTCATATAAAATTGTATAAAATTGTTTATAATTACTAAATTTCGTCAAATTTCATCAAAAATTTTCAAATTTCATTTAAAAAATAACTTAATATTGCTTAAAAATGTGAAATTTCACGTAAAATGTTCTAAAATTATCGAATTTCGTCTAAAATTTCACCAAATTTCATATAAAATTGTCTAAAATTACTAAATTTCATCTAAAATTTTCAAATTTCATTAAAGGAATTACTTAATTTTGCTTAAAATTGTAAAATTTCGTCTAAAATTTTCTAAAATTGTCGAATTTCGCCTAAAATTTCACGAAATTTCGTATAAAATTGTCTAAAATTACTAAATTTCGTCGAATTTTATCTAAAATTTTCAAATTTCATTAGAACAATTACTTAATTTTGCTGAAAATTGTAAAATTTTGTCTAAAATTTTCTAAAATTGTTGAATTTCGTCTAAAATTTCACGAAATTTCGTATAAAATGGTCTAAAATTACTAAATTTCGTCGAATTTCATCTAAAATTTTCAAATTTCATTGAAAGAATTACTTAATTTTGCTTAAAATTGTAAAATTTTCTAAAATTGCCGAATTTCGTTTAAAATCTCACGAAATTTCGTATAAAATTGTCTAAAATTACTAAATTTCGTCGAATTTCATCTAAAATTTTCAAATTTCATTGAAAGAATAGCTTAATTTAGCTTAAAATTGTGAAACTTCGTCTAAAATTTTCTAAAATTGTCGAATTTCGTCTAAAATTTCGTCAAATTTCGTATAGAATTGTCTAAAATTACTAAATTTCGCCAAATTTCTACAAAAATTTTTTAAAATTGTCGAATTTCGTTTAAAATTTAATCTAATTTCGTATAAAATTGTCTAAAATTACTAAATTTCGCCAAATTCCATCTAAAATTTTCGAAGATTGTCAAATTTCATCTAAAATTTCACCAAATTTCTTATAAAGTCGTCTAAAATTGTAAAATTTCGTCAAATTTCAACTAAAATTGTCGAATTTCATCTAAAATTTCACCAAATTTCGTATGAAATTGTCTAAAATTACTAAATTTCGTCAAATTTCACCTAAATTTTTTTAAAATTGTCTAAAATTACTAAATTTCGCCAAATTTCTACAAAAATTTTTTTAAATTGTCGAATTTCGTTTAAAATTTAATCTAATTTCGTATAAAATTGTCTAAAATTACTAAATTTCGCCAAATTCCATCTAAAATTTTCGAAAATTGTCAAATTTCATCTAAAATTTCACCAAATTTCTTATAAAGTCGTCTAAAATTGTAAAATTTCGTCAAATTTCAACTAAAATTGTCGAATTTCATCTAAAATTTCACCAAATTTCGTATGAAATTGTCTAAAATTACTAAATTTCGTCAAATTTCACCTAAATTTTTTTAAAATTGTCTAAAATTACTAAATTTCGCCAAATTTCTACAAAAATTTTTTTAAATTGTCGAATTTCGTTTAAAATTTAATCTAATTTCGTATAAAATTGTCTAAAATTACTAAATTTCGCCAAATTCCATCTAAAATTTTCGAAAATTGTCAAATTTCATCTAAAATTTCACCAAATTTCTTATAAAGTCGTCTAAAATTGTAAAATTTCGTCAAATTTCAACTAAAATTGTCGAATTTCATCTAAAATTTCACCAAATTTCGTATGAAATTGTCTAAAATTACTAAATTTCGTCAAATTTCACCTAAATTTTTTTAAAATTGTCTAAAATTACTAAATTTCGCCAAATTTCTACAAAAATTTTTTAAAATTGTCGAATTTCGTTTAAAATTTAATCTAATTTCGTATAAAATTGTCTAAAATTACTAAATTTCGCCAAATTCCATCTAAAATTTTCGAAAATTGTCAAGTTTCATCTAAAATTTCACCAAATTTCTTTTAAAGTTGTCTAAAATTGTAAATTTCGTCAAATTTCAACTAATATTGTCAAATTTTATCTAAAATTTCACCAAATTTCGTATAAAATTGTCTAGAATTACTAAATTTCGCCAAATTCCATCTAAAATTTTCGAAAATTGTCAAATTTCATCTAAAATTTCGCCAAATTTCTTATAAAGTTGTCTAAAATTGTAAATTTCGTCAAATTTCAACTAAAATTGTCAAATTTCATCTAAAATTTCGCCAAATTTCGTATAAAATTGTCTAAAATTACTAAATTTCGCCAAATTTCACCTAAATTTTTTTTTAATTGTCGAATTTTATCTAAAATTTCATCAAACTTCGTATAAAATTGTCTAAAAGTACTAAATTTCGCCAAATTTCACCTAACATTTTTTAAAATTGTCGAATTTCGTCTAAAATTTCATCCAATTTCGTATAAAATTGTCTAAAATTACAAAATTTCGTCAAATTTCATCAAAAAATTTTCAAAAGAAACGATTTTATAAAATTTTAAATCCAAATTTCTTAAAATTGAGGTTAGATTTAAGGTTATGTTAAATTTAATATACAGGCTGGTTAAATAATAACTGAATTTTTTATAGTTTTATTTTTAATGTTTTTTTTACAGTGTGTTTTTTAATGATGCCGTTATTTTAAGGTCTAAGAAGTCGGATTATTATTTTTCGGATACTCGCAGGTAAAATAATAATTTTATAAACTTTAAATATATGAAATAAAACTTTCTTCTTTTTGCTTTTTCTTTTTTTAGCCCATTGAAAGAAACAGTGTCCGTTTGGTAAGTAAGTTTTTATAGGATTTTATTAAAAATTTTAAATCTCAAAGAAAAAAAAAACTAATTTTATTTTATTTATCTAAGTCATTTAATTTTCACAAACGGTTCCTTTTACGGCTTCGTATACATTTTTCATCCAAACTCTAAAATTAATCTGATCGTAATTTAAATGTGAGTACAAAAATACGGGCATGGTGTTCGTTAAAACGATTAAATCGTCTTTGTAAATTTTCAAATCAGAGGGATAAATCATTTTTTGATCGTCTCGTTGGATGATTCCAAAATTTTTCGGATCGAACGGTTTGTTTATGTTGTAACAACCAACAGCGTTTTGGTTTACCAAAGCTAGGAATAACACTCCGGTTGGTTTGTGTAAATCGGAGGCTGAAGTTTGGGAATTTGGTCCGCGATCACCTAAAACCTAAAAAAAATAAATATAGTTAGAGATAATTTAAAAAAATTGAATTTAATTTACTTTAAAATCATCTCCGTGATAAGATCTCGTCGCTAAAGTTTCATTTCTTAAAACTCTCGTCGACACAGAATACAGATGAGTACCAGCCATCGAATGAAAGATAACATCTCTAAATCCATCCCTTTTAACATTACTTAAAGCCACGCTAAACACACCATCGTTCCATTGAAAGGGAATTCCCCCGATCTTAAAATCTCCACCTAACGGTTCTAAATAAAAATAATTGTGTCTAACCCTCCAAGAATTATTCTGTTTTAAGCTATAAACGATTAAACCATAACCGGCTAAGTCTGGAAAATAAGCGTAGGCATCGTCACATTTATCCGGAGTTACATCAACAACCGTCATTGCCAGAACTGTGGCTGGTGTTAAATCCGAATCTTTAAAATTGTAAGTATGGATGATTTTGTCGGTGTTTAAATCCATTATAACGATTCTTTGTGGTTGAACGCTCGTTGGGTTTCCTAAAGTTTCTATGATTCCTGTGTCGACCATCCAGAGTCGATCGCAAGGATCTACGGCAACTCTATAAACCGAGACTAAGTGTTCTTGACCTGGTTTGACGTTTAGAAGGTTTGTTTGTTGATCTGGATAAGCAATAACCGGAAGGTTTTCTCGTTTGGTGCTTTTCATTGAGACGTAGTTTAAGGTTGATGGTACTCCAGCTCTTCTACGAGGGATCGTGATGAATAATTTGTCTTTCCAGCGGTTTGCACCCATTGGTATATTATTTTCTAAAAAAAAATAATAATAAAATAGAAAAAGAAAATTATTAAAAGGGCGTGTGAGGCAAGAAGAAGAAATATGATAAGATGGAATAGTTGAACTATATTTGCATTAAAATATTTTTATGTAATGTTAAAAAATTGTGAGAGTTTTTATTAGGTAGTTCATTCTTGTTAGTCACTTGATAATCTATGAAGGAAGAAATATATCTAATTTTTTTTAATCGTTTTTTGTCTTTAACGCGTGTTAAAACTGTGGCTAGAAATAGATGAAATATTTGTGTACATAAAAAAAAATCTTAACATTCTTTAGTTATCGAGATTATTTCGTGTCATTAAGAAATTATTTAAAACTATTTCGTAGATCGATTTTAATGTGCACCTATATGTGATAGTGTTTCCGTAATTTTTTCCAAGACTTTTGATGCTCAATTTGTATAAGAAATAGAATGGTGAAAACCGCAGATTGATATCTCTTATAATTTCAGAGATACGGGTGTTTTTCGAAAAAGTACATTTATGAAAAGTTTTCATAACCTTTTTATTGGAGAATGTTCGATTCTGTGAAAACATTCCCATAGTAATTTTTTATGTAAAACTGGACGGTGATTTGAAAAAATCATTTTTTTGCGTTGATGTACTATAACCCGAAATAGAGCTGCTATTTCGGGTTATTCTCATGAAGAGAAAGATGAAAAAGTACTCGGCAATGTTACGAAGAGGGGACTTACTTTTTTATCTCTCTCATCATAATGCAGCTCCATTTCGGGTTATAGTTCAAATTTTTTAAAGTTACAAAACTGTTTTCACGATAGTTTTATTTGTTCAAATATATTTATGAAAAACTTGAATACTTAGGTCAAAAATTTGAAAACCGATTTAATTTTTTTGATTCTTTGTAAGATTCTAAAATACCTAACATAATTATTTGTTCCTTGCATTAGTCTTATAATCGGTGGACGGAAGACAATTTTGATAGGAGAACGTGTTTTTGTGAGCAAATGATGAAACCTTTAATAACAATGTGATCCAATTAGAACATGTTTTGTTTTCTGATGAGTGCACCTTTTCACTAAACGATTATAGCAATCGTCAAAATTGCAGCCATTGGTTTGGGGAAAAACCTCACTGGATGAGAGAAGATCATCATATATACAATACCCCGAAAAGATTAATGTTTGTGTAGGGATTGCTTAAGATCTTATCATAGTTCCCTTTTTTTATCGATGGAAAATTGAGTGGTAATAATCATTTGGTAATTCTTCAAAATAACGTCGTGCCAACTTTGACAAATTTATAACTCGATCCAGATAACAAGTTCCAATGAATATAATATGGTTTCAGTAAGATGGAGCACCGCCCCAATACTAAATTAATGTCCGGCAGTACCCCAATCAAATAGTTCCAAATCGGTGGATAATAGGCGAGGATCGATTTAGAGTGGCCGGCACGATCCCCTGATCTAACACCGTTAGATTCCTTCTTATGGGGATATGACAAAAGTATCGCATACAAAACTAAACCCCTCGAGTTAACTGAATTAAGAAGACGAATAACAGATGCGATTAGATCAGTTATGCCTGAGATGTTGAGCAATATTAAAAGAAATTTCTATTCAAGATTAGATTTTTGCCAGAACGTTCTCGGCCAGCATTTTGAAGATCTACATTGACATTAATATACTTTTTTGTTTTTTACATTATCAAGAGATAAATAGTGTTACTTATTAACTTCTGAAATTCTGTAATCAAATACTTTTTTTTAGTATTTTTTTTTTTGTAATAAATCAGAAAACACTCATTGTTTTCGAAACAGTTGAAGCTAAGTATAGGACATTGTACACGAAATATGTCTAAAATTTTCTGAAGAATCTAGAATTTGAATAATATACAGAATGTTGCATTTGAAATAAAAATGTTGGTGTTGGTCCTTGTTAGATGAAACACCCTGTATAAAAAAAATTTAATAAAAAAATACACGCAACTAAAAATATCAATCAACGTGTCCGACCTTTTTTTAAACGCGTCCCCATTTATTTGTCATCGAATTTATTCTATTTAGCTGAGACGTACTAATATAAATAATCACTTATTGCTCTACAGATAAAATAGCAAAATTCAATTTTTGAAAAAAATGTTTTATTTCGAATTTCTCGGATTCAGAAGTAGTTTTGTGTATTTCGGTAGGGAACAGTTTCTAAAAAAATCATATTAGCGCCATCATTATGTCGGGGTATGAACAAAAATAACCTGTATGTATTATTTTTTCTACGGCAAGTGCAATGACGAGTTAACTAGTTATCGGTCTACAACGTTTGGATATGAAAAGACTACTTAGTTAACTTGTCACCGGTTAACAAAGTGTTAAAATATTGCTTATAAAAAAATCTAACGTACATTGCCAAATTCTATATGAAACGTTGCAATGGAAATATTTTCACAGAATCGAACATTTTTTAATAGGGAAAAAAGTTGTGAAAACTTTACAAAAACGCACTTTTTCAAAAAACACCCTGTATATTTAAAACCATAAGGCTGATTTTAGTACTCAACTGACGATCGGTACCGATGGTCAGTACTGACCGTCAGCGCTAACCGTCGATTTGTGTTGTTCAGTGCTTACATGATTGACAGATCTGTCAAAACGTGCTGACAGTCAGTTTGTACAGTCTCAAGAAAAATGCATGCGTTAACAAACTGTATGACACTTGGGTATTTAATTGTTCTGTGTCAATGCTCATTTTGTTGTTTTTATGATGACTATACACGCACTGACGTATCTGCCAAACACTAAACGCGATAATATAATTCAACAGTCTATCAGTTGGATGACGTACTATAATCCGAAATGGAGCTGCACCGTGAAGAGAAAGATGAAAGAACACTCGACAATGTTACGGAGGGAGGGCTTACTTTTTCATCTTTCTCTTCATGGTGCAGCTCCTTTTCGGGTTATGGTACGTCAGGCAAACACGTTCGACCGACAATTTTCATATGCGACGCGTAGCGTACGCACGTAGGGTTCATTAGTACAGCACTGAACAGCTACATATAAACACGTTGATAAGCTACGCGCGACCGACGTCAGCGCTGATCGTCGGTTGAGCACTAAAATCGGCCTAAGAGTTTCCGAACCTATAAAACTATTCATAAAGAAAGACCGTAATGAAAATGAGTCAAACGTAAAATATATCAACTCCATGCTTGGTTACAATTTATCGCAGGTGGAAAAAGTGTTTTTCCGTGGGAATAATATGCGCGTCATTGACACAATGCACTGATTATGAAATACACGTTGAGCAACATTGATTGACAAAAATAACTTGATAACCTAGCAACTACAAGTACTATAACTCGAAATGGAGCTACACCATGAAGAGAAAGATGAAAGAGTACTCGGCAATGTTACGGAGAGCGGGTATCATCTCTTTCTTCATGGTGCAGCTCTATTTCGGGTTATAGTACATATTGTTCCAAGGTCAAACGGAGTGACTTCTTTTTGTTGTATTCCCAATAATTGGTACGACAGAAAATTGAAATATCTTTAGACCGTCTGATCATAGGCGTACGAATACAAGGGCCACGAAAAGTTCGGGTGTAATTTAAGTTGACTATTTCAATAAATTTGAGAGCCTATGAGAGACAACAACCTCATTCTGATATCAAAATAAAAAGACTTTTTTGTTCAATTTAATGACATTATAACCATAAAAATCCACTTCATTTAGGGTATTGTACTCACTAATAGATATGTACACCTGTGATGTAACTTCGAACACAGAAAATAAATTTGGCATGTCTATGGTTTTGTTTAAAATCACCAAGATTTTATTTGAAAAGGTTAAAAAAACAACTTATGGTTCAAATTAAACCTAAAAATGTCTATTTTATAACGATTTATAACAAATCAACAAATTTAGAAATGAATCTTTTAGTAATAAATTAAAATCGACTAAACCTTAAAAACGTCAAAGTCCAACTTTTAAAAAATCACCTAGATTTTATTTATTAAGATTAGAAAATGTTTTTTGATTTAAATGAAAAATAAAAGATTCTACTTTGAATTAAAAAAGTTATATTTGTCCTAATTGTTACCAAAAAAATTAAAAAAAAAATTATTAAAGTTAACAAAAATTTTGACAGTTAATTAACCTAACTTTTTAAAAAATCACCCAGACTTTATTTATAAAGATTAAAAAATGATTCTTGGTTTAAATGAAAAATAAAAAACTCTATTTTGAATTTAAAAAGTCAAATTTGTTCTAATTTTTACCAAAAAAATTAAAAAAATTCTGAAAGTTGGTAAAATTTTTTTTGACATTTTAACCTAACTTTTAAAAAAAATTTCACCAACTTTAAAAAATCACCCAGACGTTATTTTTAAAGATTAAAAAATGATTTTTGTTTTAAATAAAATATAAAACATTCTAATTTTAATTAAAAAAGACCGATTTATTCTAAATGTTACCAAAAAAATTTAAAAAATGTTTAAAGTTGGTAAAAAATTTTGACACTTCTAACCTAACTTATTAAAAAAACTAGTCATTTTAAAAAAATCGCCCAGACTTTATTTACAAAGATTAAAAAATGATTCTTGGTTTACATGAAAAATAAAAAACTGTATTTTTAATTAAAAAAATCAGATTTATTCTAAATGCCACCAAAAAAATTTAAAAAAATTTTAAGTTGGTAAAAATTTTTGACACTTCTAACCTAACTTATTTAAAAAATTAGTCATTTAAAAAAAAATCGCCTAGAGTTTATTTACAAAGATTAGAAAATGATTTTTGGTTTTAATGAAAGATAAAAGATTCTATTTTAAATTAAGAGAGGCAAATTTGTTCTAATTTTTACCAAAAAAAATTAAAAAAATTCTTAAAGTTGGTAAAAATTTTTGACACTTCTAACCTAACTTATTAAAAAAACTAGTCATTTTAAAAAAATCGCCCAGACTTTATTTACAAAGATTAAAAAATGATTCTTGGTTTACATGAAAAATAAAAAACTGTATTTTTTAATTAAAAAAATCAGATTTATTCTAAATGCTACCAAAAAAATTTAAAAAAATTTTAAGTTGGTAAAAATTTTTGACACTCCTAACCTAACTTATTTAAAAAATTTGTTCATTTTAAAAAAATCGCCTAGACTTTATTTATAAAGATTAAAAAATGATTCTTGATTTAAATGAAAGATAAAAAACTCTATTTTTAATTAAAAAAGTCAAATTTGTTCTAATTGTTACCAAAAAAATTAAAAAAATTCTTAAAGTTGGTAAAAATTTTTGACACTTCTAACCTAACATTTAAAAAATTAGTCATTTTAAAAAAATCGCCCAGACTTTATTTACACAGATTAAGAAAAGATTTTTTATTTAAATGAAAAATAAAAAATTCTATTTTCAATTAAAAAAATCAAATTTATTCTAATTTTTACCAAAAAAATTAAAAAAAATTCTCAAAGACACTTAAGATTTTTTGACCAAACCTAACCTCATTTTTTTTTTAAACATCGTCCAACTTTAAAAATTCCCACAGACTTTATTTATAAAAATAGAGAAGAGATTTTTTAAATAAAAATAGATTAAAATGTCTATTTTTTAATAAATTAATCAGATTTTTCCTAAGTATTATCAAAAAAATTAAAAAAATTCCTAAAGTTGGTAAAAATTTTTGACAGTTTGACCCAACTTTAATAACAAATTTTTAAAAAATTTCACCAACTTTAAAAAATCGCCCACACTTTATTTATAAAAATTAAGAAATGATTTTTATTTTAAATAAAAGATAAAAGATTCTATTTTCAATTAAAAAGGTTAGATTAATTCCAAATTTTATCAAAAAAAATTAAAAAAAATTTTAAAGTTAGTAAAATTTTTTTTTACATTTTAACCTAACTTTAAAAAAAAATTTTTTTTCTCAAAATTTTTAAAACCTAAAAAAACTTTTCATATCTCACATTAAAATAGACATTTTCATTAATATAATCCTAAAAGATTTTTTCTCAATTTAAAAAAATCGATTTTTGACGATTTTTTAAGCTTTGATGTTTTTTTTAAGGTTAGGTAAAAATGTAGACTTAAAAAAAAATTTTTTTTCTGGAAATTCTTATAAAATAATTTCAAACTTTTTATGTTATATTAAAATAGACATTTTAAACTATCATTTTTCTAAAAAAAATTTTCTCTATTCTTAAAAATCAATTTTTAGCGATTTTTTAAACTTTGATGTTTTTTTTAAGGTGAAGTGAAAATGTAGAGTTTTAGAAAAAAAAATTTTTTTCGAAATCTTTTTGAGATAATCTCAAAATTTTTATAGTAATTTAAAATAAACATTTTAAACTATTATTTTTCTAAAAAAATTTTTCTCAATTCTTAAAAATCAATTTTTAGCGATTTTTTAAACTTTGATATTTCTTTTAAGGTGAAGTGAAAATGTGGAATTTTAGAAAAAAAAATTTTTTTCGAAATCTTTTTTAGATAATCTCAAAATTTTTATAGTAGTTTAAAATAAACATTTTAAACTAATATTTTTCTAAAAAATTTTTTCCCAATTTTTAAAAATCAATTTTTGACGATTTTTTAAACTTTGATGTTTTTTAAGATTAAAATCAAAACCGAGGTTTAGAAAAAAAATTTTTTTTTTGCTTTTTAATAAAAATTGGAAGAAATTTGATGGTTTTATTGAAAAATAGATATTTCAGTCTATATTTCCTTAAAAAAATTTTTCTTGATTCCTGAAAATAAAGTCTGGGCGATTTTTTAAACTTTAATTTTTAAAATTTTAAGGTTAGAATCAAAACCGAGGTTTAGAAAAAAATTCTTTTTTACTTTTTGATAAAAATTGGAAGAAATTTGATGATCTAGTAGATGATCTCAATTTGATCTAGTTTTAATTTAAAAATACCATTTTGTTCTAAATTTTACCAAAAAAATTAAAAAAATTTCAAAGTTGGAAAAAAAATTTTTTAGGTTAATTTTTGATCGTTGTCATTTTTAAAAAATTCATAAGAAATCGAATTTTTAATATTCTGATATAATTTTTTTTCTAAATGAAACTAAAAACATTGTAGTTTTAATTTAAAAAGACCCCTTTATTCTAAATTTTACCAAAAAAATTTAAAAAATTTTCAAAGTTATCAAAAAAATTTTTTAGGTTAAAAATTTTTGATCGTTAAAAAAACATTTTTAAAAAATTCATAAAAATTCGAAATTTGAAGATTTTGATCTGATTTTTTTCTAAATGAAACTAAAAACATTCTAGTTTTAATTCAAAAAGATTGTTTTGTTCTAAATTTTACCAAAAAAAGTAAAAAAATTTTCAAAGTTGGTAAAAAAATTTTTTAGGTTAAAAATTTTTGATCGTTAAAAAACATTTTTAAAAAATTCATAAAAAATCGAATTTTTAATATTCTGATATAATTTTTTTTCTAAATGAAACTAAAAACATTCTAGTTTTAATTTAGAAAGACCCCTTTATTCTAAATTTTACCAAAAAAATTTAAAAAAATTTCAAAGTTGATAAAAAAATTTTTTAGGTTAAAAATTTTTAATCAAGTCATTTTAAAAAATTCATAAAAAATCGAATTTTTAATATTTTGACCTGATTTTTTTTCTAAATGAAAGTAAAAATATTTTAGTTTTAATTAAAAAAAACCGTTTTGTTCCAAATTTTACCAAAAAAATTAAAAAAATTATTTTCTAAATGTCTACATTTTTAACCTAACCTTAAAATTTTAAAAGTCAACTTTAAAAAATCTCCCTGACTTTATTTATAGGAACTAAGAAAAGATTTTTTAGATAATGATAGATAAAAATGTCTATTTTTAATTAGATTTGGTAGATTTTTTCTAAATTTTACCAAAAAATTAAAAAAAAATTTTCTAAATGTCTACATTTTTAACCTAACCTTAAAATTTTAAAAGTCAACTTTAAAAAATCACCCTGATTTTATTTATAGGAACTAAGAAAAGATTTTTTGGATTATAATAGATAAAAATATCTATTTTCAATTAAATTTAGTAGATTTTTTCTAAATTTTACCAAAAAATTAAAAAAAATATTTTCTAAATGTCTACATTTTTAACATAACCTTAAAATTTTAAAAGTCAACTTTAAAAAATCACCCTGACTTTATTTATAGGAACTAAGAAAAGATTTTTTAGATTATAATAGATAAAAATGTCTATTTTTAATTAGATTTGGTAGATTTTTTCTAAATTTTACCAAAACATTTAAAAAAAAAATTTTTCTAAATGTCTACATTTTTAACCTAACCTTAAAATTTTAAAAGTCAACTTTAAAAAATCACCCTGACTTTATTTATAGGAACTAAGAAAAGATTTTTTGGATTATAATAGATAAAAATGTCTATTTTTAATTAGATTTGGTAGATTTTTTCTAAATTTTACCAACAAATTTAAAAAAAAATTTTTCTAAATGCCTACATTTTTAACCTAACCTTAAAATTTTAAAAGTCAACTTTAAAAAATCACCCTGACTTTATTTATAGGAACTAAGAAAAGATTCTTTGGATAATAATAGATAAAAATATCTATTTTCAATTAGATTTGGTAGATTTTTTCTAAATTTTACCAAAAAATTAAAAAAAAATTTTTCTAAATGTCTACATTTTTAACCTAACCTTAAAATTTTAAAAGTCAACTTTAAAAAATCACCCTGATTTTATTTATAGGAACTAAGAAAAGATTTTTTAGATAATGATAGATAAAAATGTCTATTTTTAATTAGATTTGGTAGATTTTTTCTAAATTTTACCAAAAAATTAAAAAAAAATTTTTTCTAAATGCCTACATTTTTAACCTAACCTTAAAATTTTAAAAGTCAACTTTAAAAAATCACCCTGACTTTATTTATAGGAACTAAGAAAAGATTTTTTAGATTATAATAGATAAAAATGTCTATTTTTAATTAGATTTGGTAGATTTTTTCTAAATTTTACCAAAAAATTAAAAAAAAATTTTTTTCTAAATGCCTACATTTTTAACCTAACCTTAAAATTTTAAAAGTCAACTTTAAAAAATCACCCTGACTTTATTTATAGGAACTAAGAAAAGATTTTTTAGATTATAATAGATAAAAATATCTATTTTCAATTAAATTTAGTAGATTTTTTCTAAATTTTACCAAAAAGTTTAAAAAAATTTTTTTCTAAATGCCTACATTTTTAACCTAACCTTAAAATTTTAAAAGTCAACTTTAAAAAATCACCCTGACTTTATTTATAGGAACTAAGAAAAGATTTTTTAGATTATAATAGATAAAAATGTCTATTTTTAATTAGATTTGGTAGATTTTTTCTAAATTTTACCAAAAAATTAAAAAAAAAAAATTTTCTAAATGTCTACATTTTTAACCTAACCTTAAAATTTTAAAAGTCAACTTTAAAAAATCACCCTGACTTTATTTATAGGAACTAAGAAAAGATTTTTTAGATAATGATAGATAAAAATGTCTATTTTTAATTAGATTTGGTAGATTTTTTCCAAATTTTATCAAAAAATTAAAAAATTTTTTTTTCTAAATGTGTACATTTTTAACCTAACCTTAAAATTTAAAAAGTCAACTTTAAAAAATCACCCTGACTTTATTTATAGGAACTAAAAAAAGATTTTTTGGATAATAATAGATAAAAATGTCTATTTTTAATTAGATTTGGTAGATTTTTTCTAAATTTTACCAAAAAATTTAAAAAAATTATTTTCTAAATGTCTACAATTTTAACCTAATTTTAAAATTTTAAAAGTCAACTTTAAAAAATCACCCTGACTTTATTTATAGGAACTAAGAAAAGATTTTTTAGATAATGATAGATAAAAATGTTTATTTTTAATTAGATTTGGTAGATTTTTTCTAAATTTTACCAAAAAATTAAAAAAAAAATTTTCTAAATGTCTACATTTTTAATCTAACCTTAAAAATTAAAGTCAATTTTAAAAAATCGCCCAGACTTTATTAAAATCAATCAAGTTACTTAACACTTAATTAATTAACACTTAAAGTCTCGTTAATAATAACAAAAAGAAACCAGACTGGATATAGAATGTTATGTAATCTTTTTTGCATTAACTCATCAATTTTTTTAATCGTCACGTTTCTTATTTCTTATTTCTTATTTTTTATGTTTTATTTTTAATTTTTTTTGCATAATCAACTATACTTTAAGTTCTAACTCACCATAAATGTACTCAATACTTAGAGGATCATCCGGAACGGGAATACTTCTTGGTGTTGATGAAGTAGTTGTAGTTCTTTGAATCATCATTCGATCTTGATCGGGAAAAATAAATCCATCCGAAGGAATTCCATATCCAGGTCTTGAAGGCGGTTTTTTATTATCATGCGAATAAGAATCTGGCCTCCAAAACCTCGACTGAGCTTCCGGAGGATAGCTAATCCGACTCCAAGAAAATTCTTCGTTTAAACCAACACCTTCCACGTGAAATAATCGAAGAAGTGAAGAATTAAAGACGACACTTATTGTTAGAAATAAAAATAGAAATAACATTTTTTATTATTTTTAAAAAAAATTTTTATGAACGGAAAGTTTTTAATTTTGGTTGATTTTAGTGCAAGTTGTTGTTTCGCAATTCGCGAGGCGACTGATCGGAGTCGGTTGTTAGTTTTTGATTATATGAAAGACACACGTTCGTTGAGCACGAAGGCGGAGAGAAACTTGCCCTTGAAGCTGGTGAAGTTGAAATTTTTAAATCGACATAAATATAAGACTGGTTATGGGGAATTTAAAAAAGTACATAGGAATGGATTAATAGGTTTAATAGCTTTAATACGTGAGATATTAATCGGATAATTGGTTTTTAGTACGGATTAAAAGACTTAATACGAGTTAAAATAAACCAACTTTCTTATCTTTATTTTATTTGGGTTTTATTTTGAAAAGTTTATCTGTTTTGATTTTAATTAAACTTATCTTAATTTAAATTTAGAAAAAAAAATCAAATCAAAATCTTTAAAAATGAATTTTTGATGGATTTTTAAAGTTCTCTCTTAAGTTAAAAAATCTCAAAAATTTTTATCAACTTTGAAAATTTTTTTAATTTTTTTGGTAAAATTTAGAACAAAATAATCTTTTTAAATTAAAACTAGATTATTTTTAGTTTCATTTAGAAAAAAAATCAGATTAAAATATTAAAAATTCGATTTTTTATAAATTTTTTAAAAATATACGATAAAAAAATTTTAACCCAAAAATTTTTTTTACCAACTTTGAAAATTTTTTTAATTTTTTTGGTAAAATTTAGAACAAAACGATCTTTTTAAATTAAAACTAGATTATTTTTAATTTCATTTAGAAAAAAAATCAGATCAAAATCTTTAAAATCCGATTTTTTATGAATTTTTTTTAAAATGATTGATTTTTTAACGATTAAAAATTTTTAACCTAAAAAATTTTTTTACCAACTTTGAAAATTTTTTTAATTTTTTTGGTAAAATCTAAAACAAAAGGTCTTTTTTAATTAAAACTAGATTATTTTTAATTTCATTTAGAAAAAAAATCAGATCAAAATATTGAAAATTCGATTTCTTATGAATTTTTTAAAAATAATTGATTTTTTTAACGATCAAAAATTTTTAACCTGAAAAATTTTTTTTTCCAACTTTAAAAATTTTTTTAATTTTTTTGGTAAAGTCTAGAATAAAACGGTCTTCTTTAATTAAAATTAGAATGATTTAAGTTTTATTTAGAAAAAAAATGAAATCAAAATCTTTAAAAATGAATTTTTGATGAATTTTTAAAGTTTTCTTTTAAGTTAAAAAGTGTCAAAAATTTTCACCAACTTTGAACATTTTTTTAATTTTTTTGACAACACTTGGAATAAAACGGTCTTTTTTAATTAAAATTAGAATGCTTTAAGTTTCGTTTAGAAAAAAAAAATCAAATCAAAATCTTAAAAATGAATTTTTGATGAATTTTTTAAAAAATGGTAAATTTTCTAACCTAAAAAAATGTTTACTAATTTTGAAATTTTTTTTAATTTTTTTGACAACACTTGGAATAAAACAGTCTTTTCTAATTAAAATTAGAATGTTTTAAGTTTCATTTACAAAAAAAAATCAAATCAAAATCTTTAAAAATGAATTTTTGATGAATTTTTAAAATTTTCTCTTTAATTAAAAAATGTAAAAAATTTTTACCAACTTTGAAAAATTTTTTAAATTTTTTTGACAACACTTGAAATAAAACGACCTTTTTTAGTTAAAATTAAAATATTTTAAATTTCATTTAAAAAAAAAATTAAATCAAAATCTTTAAAAATGAATTTTTGATTAATTAAAACTTTAAATTTAATTATAAATAAGTAAGGTGACCAGACGTACGGAATTTTACTGTATTATACAGGTAGTCAAATTAGAATGCAGAGTACTGTATCGGAAACTATTAACCACTTCGGTACTGACGTCGACTATAGTCGACACAGCATATGCAGCTACAGATGCCCCCCACACAGCCGAGCGTCGACTAAAGTCGACAGTTTTGCCAGCGTACGGACGATGAAAGCCGATTCTTACCGACATTTCGGGGCTGATAGGCGCCGTACTGAAGTGGTTAATCGTAAAGACTTGCGGTAAAAAAATTAAAAACTAAAGTGGCCAAAAGAAAATTTTGAAAATTATTTTCAAGTTTCAATTCAGTTTTCTAATGAATGGTTTTTCATCAATTAGGTTAGGAATACGATATCGAGGTGCGGTTTTCACTAGTTTATTTGGACTTTATTATACTATTTTTCTATGAAGAAAAAGTGATACCGTTTCATTTAATTTTTTGGAGAAAATTCGCAATTTATAAAAAAAATTTCGAAAATATCATCTAGCGGCGATATATAAAATAACAATCACCATCAAAATGGTAGGATTTATTGTCCAAGAAAAACTCTTTTCAACGACATCAAATTTATTAAATTCCGTTCAGCCGTTTTGAAATTATAGCCATTTATTTTCAAGCACTTTCGAACGCCCCCCACCACTTTATTTTTAGAGATACAGAAAAAAGTTTTTACTAAAAAAGATTGATACTTATCTCCACTTTAAAATGTGCATATTTTTGTGTTATCTTAATATAGCGAAATTCCGAGAAAAGCCACTTTTTGTAATTCAAGATGGCGATTACGCCACCTGGCGATCATCTTATAAACTTGAAAATAATTTCCGGCATTTTCTCTTGGTCATTTTAGTTATTAAATTTTTTTCCGCAAGTCTTTACGATGAATAGTTTCCGAGATACAGCACTCTGCATTTTTATTTGACCACCCTGTACAGCAATTTAATACGCAATACGGCAAACGCACAGCATTTACAGTTTATTATTGAACAAGTGACTAACCTAACTTTCTTAAAAAATCACCCAGACTTTATTTATTGGAATTAAAGAATAATTTTTGCTTTAAATGAAAGATAAAAGATTTTATTTTGAATTAGAAAGGACAGATCTTTCCTAATCCTTACCAAAAAAATTAAAAAAAATTTTAAAGTTGGTGAAAATTTTTGACAGTTCTAACCAAACTTTTTTAAAAAAATCACTCAATTTTAAAAAATCGCCCAGGCTTTATTTATGAAGATTAAGAAAGGATTTTTGGTTTAAATGAAATTTGAAAGATTCTGTTTTTAATTAAAAAAGACAGGTTAGTTTTAATTATTATCAAAAAAATTAAAAAAATTCTTAAAGTTGAAAAATTTTTTTGACAGGTGACTAACCTAACTTAAAAAAAAATCGACCAACTTTAAAAAATCGTCCAGACTTTATTTTTGAAGATTAAGGAATGATTTTTGGTTTAAATGAAAGATAAAAGATTCTGTTTTGAAATAAAAATTACAAATCTTTCCTAATTCTTATCAAAAAAATGAAAAAAAAATTTAAGGTTGGTGAAAATTTTTGACAGTTCTAACCAAACTTTTTTAAAAAAATCACCCAATTTTAAAAAATCACCCAGGCTTTATTTATGAAGATTAAGGAATGATTTTTAGTTTAAATGGAAGATAAAAGATTCTGTTTTGAAATAAAAATTACAAATCTTTCCTAATTCTTACCAAAAAAATGAAAAAAAATTTTAAGGTTGGTGAAAATTTTTGACAGTTCTAACCAAACTTTTTTAAAAAAATCACCCAATTTTAAAAAATCACCCAGGCTTTATTTATGAAGATTAAGGAAGGATTTTTGGTTTAAATGAAATTTGAAAGATTCTGTTTTGAATTAAAAAAGACAGGTTAGTTCTAATTATTATCAAAAAAATTAAAAAAATTCTTAAAGTTGAAAAATTTTTTTGACAGGTGACTAACCTAACTTAAAAAAAAATCGACCAACTTTAAAAAATCGTCCAGACTTTATTTTTGAAGATTAAGGAATGATTTTTGGTTTAAATGAAAGATAAAAGATTCTGTTTTGAAATAAAAATTACAAATCTTTCCTAATTCTTACCAAAAAAATGAAAAAAAAATTTAAGGTTGGTGAAAATTTTTGACAGTTCTAACCAAACTTTTTAAAAAAATCACCCAATTTTAAAAAATCACCCAGGCTTTATTTATGAAGATTAAGGAAGGATTTTTGGTTTAAATGAAATTTCAAAGATTCTGTTTTTAATTAAAAAAGACAGGTTAGTTCTAATTATTATCAAAAAAATTAAAAAAATTCTTAAAGTTGAAAATTTTTTTTGACAGGTGACTAACCTAACTTAAAAAAAAATCGACCAACTTTAAAAAATCGTCCAGACTTTATTTTTGAAGATTAAGGAATGATTTTTGGTTTAAATGAAAGATAAAAGATTCTGTTTTGAAATAAAAATTACAAATCTTTCGTAATCCTTACCAAAAAAATTAAAAAAAATTTTAAAGTTGGTGAAAATTTTTGACAGTTCTAACCAAACTTTTAAAAAAAAAATCACCCAATTTTAAAAAATCGCCCAGACTTTATTTATGAAGATTAAGGAAAGATTTTTGGTTTAAATGAAATTTCAAAGATTCTGTTTTTAATTAAAAAAGACAGGTTAGTTCTAATTATTATCAAAAAAATTTAAAAAATTCTTAAAGTTGAAAAATTTTTTTGACAGGTGACTAACCTAACTTAAAAAAAATCGACCAACTTTAAAAAATCGTCCAGACTTTATTTTTGAAAATTAAGGAATGATTTTTGGTTTAAATGAAAGATAAAAGATTCTGTTTTGAAATAAAAATTACAAATCTTTCCTAATTCTTACCAAAAAAATGAAAAAAAAATTTAAGGTTGGTGAAAATTTTTGACAGTTCTAACCAAACTTTTTAAAAAAATCACCCAATTTTAAAAAATCACCCAGACTTTATTTATGAAGATTAAGGAAAGATTTTTGGTTTAAATGAAATTTCAAAGATTCTGTTTTTAATTAAAAAAGACAGGTTAGTTCTAATTATTATCAAAAAAATTTAAAAAATTCTTAAAGTTGAAAAATTTTTTTGACAGGTGACTAACCTAACTTAAAAAAAAATCGACCAACTTTAAAAAATCGTCCAGACTTTATTTTTGAAGATTAAGGAATGATTTTTGGTTTAAATGAAAGATAAAAGATTCTGTTTTGAAATAAAAATTACAAATCTTTCCTAATTCTTACCAAAAAAATTAAAAAAAAATTTAAGGTTGGTGAAAATTTTTGACAGTTCTAACCAAACTTTTTTAAAAAAATCACCTAATTTTAAAAAATCACCCAGGCTTTATTTATGAAGATTAAGGAAGGATTTTTGGTTTAAATGAAATTTCAAAGATTCTGTTTTTAATTAAAAAAGACAGGTTAGTTCTAATTATTATCAAAAAAATTAAAAAAATTCTTAAATTTGAAAAATTTTTTTGACAGGTGACTAACCTTACAAAAAAAAATCGACCAACTTTAAAAAATCGTCCAGACTTTATTTTTGAAGATTAAGGAATGATTTTTGGTTTAAATGAAAGATAAAAGATTCTGTTTTGAAATAAAAATTACAAATCTTTCCTAATTTTTACCAAAAAAATGAAAAAAAAATTTGATTGGTGAAAATTTTTGACAGTTCTAACCAAACTTTTTTAAAAAAATCACCCAATTTTAAAAAATCACCCAGGCTTTCATTTCTGGAAATTAAGGAATGATTTTTGGTTTAAATGAAAAATAAAAGATTCTGTTTTGATTTAAAAAAGACAGGTTAGTTCTAATTATTATCAAAAAAATTAAAAAAATTCTTAAAGTTGGAAAAATTTTTTGACAGGTGACTAACCTAACTTAAAAAAAAATCGACCAACTTTAAAAAATCGTTCAGACTTTATTTTTGAAGATTAAGGAATGATTTTTGGTTTAAATGAAAGATAAAAAATTCTGTTTTGAAATAAAAATTACAAATCTTTCCTAATTCTTACCAAAAAAGTGAAAAAAAATTTTAAACTATTAAAATTTTAAAACTATTTCTAAAGCAAATTCGCAAAAAGTATCAGAAATTACAGCTTTTTTCGGAAAATAATGTCAAATAATGGATACTTCTAAAGAGAGTTCCTTCATCCACTTGCGTCATTAATGTGTGTCGTTACAACTAAAATTGCTAACAACTGATTTACAAAACACGGTTTTTACAAAAAGTCTAATTGGCAATTATAAAATAAGCCTATTATTAATATCAAAATTGAAAACTTTAGAAAATCATTGTATCTTTATTTATAGAGATTAACAAATGCTTTATGCATGAAAATTAAAGTTAAAATCCCACATATTCTTTAGCATAAAATGTATTTTCCGTTTATGTTCGTGATTTGCCTCGGGATGTGAAATAAAAAATACCAATTGTTCAAATGTTGATTTATTAAAGTAAAGATATAATTTTTTTAATAAACCACACAGTCAAAGGTTACATTCACATGTGAATCGTGATAAATGTTAAATGGTAATTCTAAGAAAACGTTTTAGAGGAAAACAATTCTTTTTAATTACTATTTTCTATTACTTATTAGAATGTCCAAGTCCAATTTATACTATTAAGGATTTTGGGAGAATTTTTTAAGGTTAGGTTGGAAGGAAGGAAAACATGGATGTCTTTGAAAATTTTTTTAATTTTTTTGGTCATAATTAGCAAAAATCTGATTAATTTAATGAAAAATAAACGTTTTAATCTATTTTTATTTAAAAAATCTTTTCTCCATTTTTATGAATAAAGTCTATGGAAATTTTTAAAGTTGGTCAAGTTTTAAGGTTAGGTAGGAAAAAATGTAGATAAGTCTGTGGAAATTTTTAAAATTGGTCAATTTTTTAAAGTTAGGTTGGAAAAACAACACAATGTCTTTAAAATTTTTTTTAATTTTTTTGGTAATAATTAGGAAAATTTTGATTAATTTAATGAAAATTAGATATTTTAATTTATTTATATTTAAAAAATCTTTTCTTTATTTTTATAAATATAAAAAATAAAAAATCTTAAGTGTCTTTGAAAATCTTTTTAAATTTTTTGGTAATAATTAGGAAATTCTGATTGATTTAATGAAAAATAGACATTTTAATCTACATTTATTCAAAAAAATTTTTTCTCTATTTTTATAAATAAAGTCTGTGGAAATTTTTAAAGTTAGTCAATTTTTTAAGGTTAGGTAAAAAAAATACATAGATGTCTTTAAAAATTTTTTTAATTTTTTTGGTAATAATTAGGAAAAATCTGATTAATTTATTAAAGAATAGACATTTCAATCTATTTATATTTAAAAAATCTTTTTTTTATTTTTATAAATAAAGTCTGTGGAAATTTTTAAAGTTAGTCAATTTTTTAAGGTTAGGTAAAAAAAATACATAGATGTCTTTAAAAATTTTTTTAATTTTTTTGGTAATAATTAGGAAAAATCTGATTAATTTATTAAAGAATAGACATTTCAATCTATTTATATTTAAAAAATCTTTTTTTTATTTTTATAAATAAAGTCTGTGGAAATTTTTAAAGTTGGTGTAAAAAGACATTTCAAAATTCGGTTAAAAATTTTAAGTGTCTTTGAAAATTTTTTTAATTTTTTTGATAACAATTAGGAAAAATCTGATTAATTTAATAAAAAGTAGACATTTTAATCTAATTTTATTTAAAAAATCTTTTCTCTATTTTTATAAATAAAGTCTGTAGCAATTTTTAAAGGTAGTCAATTTTTTAAGGTTAGGTTAGAAAAAAAAATACATAGATGTCTTTAAAATTTTTTTTAATTTTTTTGGTAATAATTAGGAAAAATCTGATTAATTTAATGAAAAGTAGACATCTTAATCTATTTCTATTTAAAAAATCTTTTCTCTATTTTTATAAATAAAGTCTGTAGAAATTTTTAAAGTTTGTAAAATTTTTGAAGGTTAGGTTAATTCGGTAAAAAAAATCTTAAGTGTTTTTGAGAATATTTTTAATTTTTTTGGTAGTAATTTGAAAAAATCTAATAATTTTAATAAAAGATAGACATTTTAATCTATCAATTCCCAAAATATTTCTTCTTAGCTTCCATAAATAAAATCTAGGGAATTTTTTAAAGTTGATTGAAATTTTGAAGGTTAAATTAGGTGAAAATTTTCGATCAACTTTGAAAATTTTTTTAAATTTTTTGTTAATAATTTGGAAAAATCTAATAGTTTTAATAAAAAATAGACATTTTAATCTATCAATTCCCAAAATATTTTTTCTTAGTTTTCATAAATAAAATCTAGGAAATTTTTTAAAGTTGATTGAAATTTTTAAGGTTAAATTAGATGAAAATTTTGGATCAACTTTGAAAATTTTTTTAAATTTTTTGGTAATAATTTGGAAAAATCTAATAGTTTTAATAAAAAATAGACATTTTAATCTATCAATTTCCAAAATATTTTTTCTTACTTTTCATAAATAAAATCTAGGGAATTTTTTAAAGTTGATTGAAATTTTGAAGGTTAAATTAGGTGAAAATTTTCGATCAACTTTAAAATTTTTTTAATTTTTTTGTTAATAATTAAGAAAAATCTGATTAATTTAATGAAAAATAGACATTTAAATGTATTTTTATTTAAAACATCTTTTCTCTATTTTTATAAATAAAGTCTATGGAAATTTTTAAAGTTGGTTCATTTTTTAAGGTTAAGTTAGAAAAGAAAACATGGATATCTTTAAAAAATTTTTTAATTATTTTGGTAATAATTAAGAAAAATCTGATTAATTTAATGAAAAATAGACATTTTAATCTATTTCTATTTAAAAATCTTAACCTAAAAATTTTTTTGCCAACTCTGAAAATTTTTTTAATTTTTTTGGTAACATTTAGAATAAAGCGGTCTTTTTTAATTAAAATTAGAATATTTTTAGTTTTATTTAAAAAAAAATTAGATCAAAATCATTAAAATTCAATTTTTTACGAATTTTTTAAAAATTATTGATTTCTTAACCTAAAAAATTGTTTGTCAACTTTGAAATTTTTTAAAATTTTTTGGGTAAAATTTAGAATAAAGCGGTCTTTTTAAATTAAAACTAGAATATTTTTAGTTTTATTGAGAAAAAGAATAGATCAAAATCATTAAAATTCAATTTTTTACGAATTTTTTAAAAATTATTGATTTCTTAACCTAAAAAATTTTTTGCCAACTTTGAAAATTTTTTTAATTTTTTTGGTAACATTTAGAATAAAGCGGTCTTTTTTAATTAAAATTAGAATATTTTTAGTTTTATTTAAAAAAAAATTAGATCGAAGTCATTAAAATTCAATTTTTTACGAATTTTTTAAAAACTATTGATTTCTTAACCTAAAAAATTTTTTGCTAACTTTTAGAATTTTTTTAATTTTTTTGTTAATAATTAGGAAAAATCTGATTAATTTAATAAAAAGTAAACATTTTAATCTATATTTATTTAAAAAATCTTTTCTTTATTTTTATAAATAAAGTCTGTGAAAATTTTTAAAGTTAGTCAATTTTTTAAGGTTAGGTTGGTAAAAAAACACAGATGTCTTTAAAAATTTTTTTAATTTTTTTGACAACAATTAGAATAAGTTCGACTTTTTTAATTGAAAATAGAATATTTTAGCTTTCATTTAACATAAGAATCATTTCTTAATTTTGATAAATAAAGTCTAGGGGATTTTTTAAAATTGGTCAATTTTTTAAGGTTAGGTTAGAAAAAAAACATGGATATCTTTAAAATTTTTTTTAATTTTTTTGGTAATAATTAGCAAAAATCTGATTAATTTAACGAAAAGTAGACATTTTAATCTATTTCTATTTAAAAAATCTTTTCTTTATTTTTATAAATAAAGTCTGTGGAAATTTTTAAAGTTGGTCAATTTTTTAAAGTTAGGTTGGAAAAAAAATATAGATCTCTTTAAATTTTTTTTTTAATTTTTTTGGTAATAATTAGCAAAAATCTGATTAATTTAATGAAAAGTAAACATTTTAATCTATTTATATTTAAAAAATCTTCTCTCTATTTTTCTAAATAAAGTCTGTGGAAATTTTTAAAGTTTGTAAAATTTTTGAAGGTTAAGTTAATTCGGTAAAAAAATTTTTGGACTTTTTTTTAATTTTTTTAGTAATAATTAAGAAAAATCTGATTAATTTAATGAAAAATAGACATTTTAATTTATTTTAATTTAAAAAATCTTTTCTCTATTTTTATAAATAAAATCTGTGGAAATTTTTAAAGTTTGTAAAATTTTTTAAGGTTAGGTTAATTCGGTAAACAAATTTTAAGTATCTTTGGGAATTTTTTTAATTTTTTTAGTAATAATTAGGAAAAATCTGATTAATCTATTAAAAAGTAGATATTTTAATCGATTTTAATTTAAAAAATCTTTTCTTTATTTTTATAAATAAAGTCTGTAGGAATTTTTACAGTTGATCAATTTTTTAAGGTTAGGTTGGAAAAAAAGCATAGATGTCTTTAAAATTTTTTTTAATTTTTTTGGTAATAATTAGGAAAAATCTGATTAATTTAATAAAAAGTAGACATTTTAATCTATTTTTATTTAAAAAATCTTTTCTCTATTTTTATAAATAAAGTCTGTGGGAATTTTTAAAGTTTGTAAAATTTTTTAAGGTTAGGTTAATTCGGTAAAAAAATTTTAAGTGTTTTTGGGAATTTTTTAATTTTTTTTGGTAATAATTAGGAAAAATCTAATAATTTTATTAAAAAATAGACATTTTAATCTATCAATTCCCAAAATATTTTTTCTTAGTTTTCATAAATAAAATCCAGGAAATTTTTTAAAGTTGACTGAAATTTTTAAGGTTAAATTAGATGAAAATCTTGGATCAACTTTGAAATTTTTTTTTAATTTTTTGGTAATAATTTGGAAAAATCTAATGATTTTAATCAAAAATAGATATTTTAATCTATCAATTTCCAAAATATTTTTTCTTAGTTTTCATAAATAAAATCTCGGGAAATTTTTAAAGTTGATTAAAATTTTAAAGGTTAAATTAGGTGAAAATTTTCGATCAACTTTGAAAATTTTTTTAATTTTTTTGTTAATAATTAGGAAAAATCTGATTAATTTAGTGAAAATTAGACACTTTAGTCTATTTTTATTTAAAAAAGCTTTTCTCTATTTTTATAAATAAAGTCTGTGGAAATTTTTAAAGTTGGTAAATTTTTTAAGGTTAGGATAAAAAAAACACAGATGTCTTTAAAAATTCTTTTAATTTTTTTGACAATAATTAAAATAAATCCGACTTTTTTAATCGAAAATAGAATATTTTAATTTTCATTTAACATAAGAATTACTTCTTAATTTTAATAAATAAAGTCTAGGAGATTTTTTAAAGTTGATCAATTTTTTGAGGTTAGATGTACAAAAAAAAATAAGTTGTCTTTAAAATTTTTTTTAATTTTTTTGACAATAATTAGAATAAATCCGACTTTTTCAGTTGAAAATAGAATATTTTATCTTTCATTTAACATAAGAATCATTTCTTAATTTTAATAAATAAAGTCTAGGGGATTTTTTAAAGTTGGTTCATTTTTTAAGGTTAGGTTGGAAAAAAAACACATCCTTTTAAAAATTTATTTAATTTTTTTGACAATAATTAGAATAAATCCGACTTTTTTAATTGAAAATAGAATATTTTAATTTTCATTTAACATAAGAATCATTTCTTAATTTTAATAAATAAAGTCTAGGGGATTTTTTAAAATTGGTCAATTTTTTAAGGTTAGGTTAAAAAAAAACAGATGTCTTTAAAATTTTTTTTAATTTTTTTGACAATAACTAAGATAAATCCGACTTTTTTAATTGAAAATAGAATATTTTAACTTTCATTTAACATAAGAATCATTTCTTAATTTTAATAAATAAAGTCTAGGGGATTTTTTAAAGTTGGTCAATTTTTTGAGGTTAGATGTACAAAAAAAAATAAGTTGTCTTTAAAAATTTTTTTAAATTTTTTTGACAATAACTAGAATAAATCCGACTTTTTTAATTGAAAATAGAATATTTTAATTTTCATTTAACATAAGAATTATTTCTTAATTTTAATAAATAAATTCGTGGTGATTTTTTAAAATTGATCAATTTTTTAAGGTTAGGTTGGAAGAAAAAAAACGGATGTCTTTAAAAATTTTTTTAATTTTTTTGGCAATAATTAGAATAAATCCGACTTTTTTAATCGAAAATAGAATATTTTAGCTTTCATTTAATATAAGAATCATTTCTTAATTTTAATAAATAAAGTCTAGGGGATTTTTTAAAATTGGTAAATTTTTTAAGGTTAGGTTGGAAAAGAAATATAGATGTCTTTAAAAATTTTTTTAATTTTTTTGGTAATAATTAGCAAAAATCTGATTAATTTAATAAAAAGTAGACATTTTAATCTATTTTAATTAAAAAAATCTTTTCTCTATTTTTATAAATAAAGTCTATGGAAATTTTTAAAGTTTGTAAAATTTTTTAAGGTTAGGTTAATTCGGTAAAGAAATTTTAAGTGTCTTTGGGAATTTTTTTAATTTTTTTGGTAATAATTAGGAAAAATCTGATTAATTTAATGAAAATTAGACATTTTAATCTATTTTTATTTAAAAAATCTTTTCTTTATTTTTATAAATAAAGTCCGTGGGAATTTTTAAAGTTTGTAAAATTTTTGAAGGTTAGGTTAATTCGTTAAAAAAATTTTAAGTATCTTTGAAAATTTTTTTAATTTTTTTGGTAATAATTAGGAAAAATCTGATTAATTTAATGAAAACTAGACATTTTAATCTATTTCTATTTAAAAATCTTAACCTAAAAAATTTTTTGCCAACTTTGAAAATTTTTTTAATTTTTTTGGTAACATTTAGAATAAAGCGGTCTTTATTTAATTAAAATTAGAATATTTTTAGTTTTATTGAGAAAAAGAATAGATCAAAATCATTAAGATTCAATTTTTTACGAATTTTTTAAAAATTATTGATTTCTTAACCTAAAAAATTTTTTGCCAACTTTGAAAATTTTTTTAATTTTTTTGGTAACATTTAGAATAAAGCGGTCTTTTTTAATTAAAATTAGAATATTTTTAGTTTTATTTAAAAAAAAATTAGATCAAAATCATTAAAATTCAATTTTTTACGAATTTTTTAAAAATTATTGATTTCTTAACCTAAAAAATTTTTTGCTAACTTTTAGAATTTTTTTAATTTTTTTGTTAATAATTAGGAAGAATCTGATTAATTTAATAAAAAGTAAACATTTTAATCTATATTTATTTAAAAAATCTTTTCTTTATTTTTATAAATAAAGTCTGTGGAAATTTTTAAAGTTAGTCAATTTTTTAATGTTAGGTTGGAAAAGAAACATAGATGTCTTTAAAATTTTTTTTTAATTTTTTTGACAATAATTAGAATAAATCCGACTTTTTTAATTGAAAATAGAATATTTTAATTTTCATTTAACATAAGAATCATTTCTTAATTTTAATAAATAAAGTCCAAGGGATTTTTTAAAGTTGGTCAATTTTTTAAGGTTAGGTTAAAAAAAAAACATAGACATCTTTAAATTTTTTTTTAATTTTTTGGTAATAATTAGGAAAAATCTGATTAATTTAATGAAAAGTAGACATTTTAATCTATTTGTATTTAAAAAATCTTTTCTCTATTTTTATAAATAAAGTCTGTGGAAATTTTTAAAGTTTGTAAAATTTTTGAAGGTTAGGTTAATTCGGTAAAAAAATTTAAATATCTTTGCAAATTTTTTAAATTTTTTTGGTAATAATTAGGAAAAATCTGATTAATTTAATGAAAAGTAGACATTTTAATCTATTTTTATTTAAAAAACCTTTTCTCTATTTTTATAAATAAAGTCTCTGGGAATTTTTAAAGTTTGCAAAAATTTTTGAAGGTTAGGTTAATTCGGTAAAAAAAATTTAAGTGTTTTTGGGAATTTTTTAAATTTTTTTGGTAATAATTAGGAAAGATCTGATTAATTTAATGAAAAATAGACATTTTAATCTATATTTATTTAAAAAAATCTTTTCTCTATTTTTATAAATAAAGTCTGTGAAAATTTTTAAAGTTAGTCAATTTTTTAAGGTTAGGTTGGTAAAAAAACACAGATGTCTTTAAAAATTTTTTTAATTTTTTTGACAATAATTAGAATAAATCCGACTTTTTTAATCGAAAATAGAATATTTTAGCTTTCATTTAAAATAAAAATCATTTCTTAATTTTAATAAATAAAGTCTAGGGGATTTTTTAAAGTTGATCAATTTTTTGAGGTTAGATGTACAAAAAAAATAAGTTGTCTTTAAAATTTTTTTTAATTTTTTTGACAATAATTAGAATAAATCCGACTTTTTTAATTGAAAATAGAATATTTTAACTTTCATTTAAAATAAGAATCATTTCTTAATTTTAATAAATAAAGTCTAGGGGATTTTTTAAAGTTGATCAATTTTTTGAGGTTAGATGTACAAAAAAAATAAGTTGTCTTTAAAAATTTTTTTAATTTTTTTAACAATAATTAGAATAAATCCGACTTTTTTAATTGAAAATAGAATCTTTTAACTTTCATTTAAAATAAGAATCATTTCTTAATTTTAATAAATAAAGTCTAAGGGATTTTTTAAAATTGGTCAATTTTTTAAGGTTAGGTTCAAAAAAAACATAGACATCTTTAAAAATTTTTTTAATTTTTTTAGTAATAATTAGGAAAAATCTGATTAATGTAATGAAAATTAGACATTTTAATCTATTTCTATTTAAAAAATCTTTTCTCTATTTTTATAAATAAAGTCTGTGGTAATTTTTAAATTTGGTCAATTTTTTAAGGTTAGGTCGGAAAAAAAAATAGATGTCTTTAAACATTTTTTTAATTTCTTTGGTAATAATTAGCAAAAATCTGATTCATTTAATGAAAAGTAAACATTTTAATCTATTTATATTTAAAAAATCTTTTCTCTATTTTTATAAATAAATTCTGTGGAAATTTTTAAAATTGATCAATTTTTTGAGGTTAAATTGGGGAAAAAAATATGGATGTCATTAAAAATTTTTTTAATTTTTTTGGTAATAATTAGAAAAAATCTGATTAATTTAATGAAAACTAGACATTTTAATCTATTTTCATTTAAAAAATCTTTTCTTTCTTTTTATAAATAAGGTCTGTGGAAATTTTTAAAGTTTGTAAAATTTTTGAAGGTTAAGTTAATTCGGTAAAAAAATCTTTGGAATTTTTTTTAATTTTTTTAGTAATAATTAAGAAAAATCTGATTAATTTAATGAAAAATAGACATTTTAGTTTATTTTAATTTAAAAAAATTTTTTTCTATTTTTATAAATAAAGTCTGTAGAAATTTTTAAAGGTAGTGTAAAATGACAGTTCAAAATTCGGTTAAAAATTTTAAGTGTCTGAAAATTTTTTTAATTTTTTTGGTAAAAATTAGAAGAAATCTGATTAATTTAATAAAAAGTAGACATTTTAATCCATTTATATTTAAAAAATCTTTTCTCTATTTTTATAAATAAATTCTGTGGAAATTTTTAAAGTTGGTGAATTTTTTAAGGTTAAACTGGAAAAAAAAACACAGATGTCTTTAAAAATTTTTTTAATTTTTTTGACAATAATTAGAATAAATCCGACTTTTTTAATTAAAAATAGAATATTTTAACTTTCATTTAGTATAAGAATCATTTCTTAATTTTAATAAATAAAGTCTAGGGGATTTTTTAAAGTTGATCAATTTTTTGAGGTTAGATGTACAAAAAAAATAAGTTGTCTTTAAAAATTTTTTTAATTTTTTTGACAATAATTAGAATAAATCCGACTTTTTTAGTTGAAAATAGAATATTTTAATTTTCATTTAACATAAGAATCATTTCTTAATTTTAATAAATAAATTCGTGGTGATTTTTTAAAGTTGATCAATTTTTTAAGGTTAGGTTAAAAAAAACACAGATGTCTTTAAAAATTTTTTTAATTTTTTTGACAATAATTAGAATAAATCAACTTTTTTAATCGAAAATAGAATATTTTAACTTTCATTTAGCATAAGAATCATTTCTTAATTTTAATAAATAAAGTCTATGGGATTTTTTAAAGTTGATCAATTTTTTGAGGTTAGATGTACAAAAAAAAATAAGTTGTCTTTAAAAATTTTTTTAATTTTTTTGACAATAATTAGAATAAATCCGACTTTTCTAATTGAAAATAGAATATTTTAGCTTTCATTTAATATAAGAATTATTTCTTAATTTTAATAAATAAAGTCTAGGGGATTTTTTAAAATTGATCAATTTTTTAAGGTTAGGTTGGAAGAAAAAAAAACGGATGTCTTTAAAAATTTTTTTAATTTTTTTGGCAATAATTAGAATAAATCCGACTTTTTTAATCGAAAATAGAATCTTTTAGTTTTCATTTAGTATAAGAATCATATCTCAATTTTAATGAATAAATTCACAGGGTGTCCCTTTAATAACATCATAAACATTCCCAACCCAAACCCTAAAATTAACCTCATTATAATTCAACTTAGAATAAACGAAAACCGGCATTGCGTTTGTCAAAACGATTAAATCATCATTGTAAATTTTTAAATCCGACGGATAAACCATTTTTTTATCATCTTTATGAACAATCCCAATGTTGGATTTTTTAAAAGTCTTTTTAGTATTCCAACAACCGATTGCGTTTTGATTAACTAAACCAAAAAATAACACCCCGGATTTTTTATGTAAATCGGAAGCTGAAGAATGAGTATTTTTTCCTTTATTCCCCACCAGAATAAAATCACCTCGATTATAACTTTTAACCCCATTTTCATTTTGTAAAACTTTCGTTGAAACTTTATATAAATTATTCCCCATTAAAGAATGAAAAAATCCATTTCTAAAACCATCGGAATTTATGGCACTTAAACCCAAACTAAAAATCCCATCCGTCCATTGAAATCTAACTCCTCCGATGTTTAAATCTCCAGCTGTTGGTTCTAAATAAAAGTAATTGTGTCTAACCCTCCAAGATTTATTCTTTTTTAAACTATAAACAACTAAACCATAACCTGCTAAATCGGGGAAGTAAGCAAAAGCATCGTTACAATTTTTTTTGGTTACATCAACAACAACCATAGTTAAAGTAGTCTTTTTTTCTAAATCGGAGTCTTTAAAGTAATATTTTTTGATGATTTTATCGGTGTTTAAGTCGATTATTATGAGTCGTTGACGTTTTAAAACGGTTCGGTTTCCGGGAACTTCTATAATTCCTGTATCGACCATCCAGAGACGGTCGCAAACGTCGATGGCTATTCTATAAATGGAGATGAAGTTGTCTTTTCCCGGTAAGGAGGTTAAAGTGTTTACGTGGAAGTTCGGATATGGTATTAATGGTTGGTTGTGGTGATTTGTGGAGTTGTATTCGATGTAGTTTAACGTTGATGGGATTCCAAATTGTCTTCTAGGAACGGTTATAAATAGTTTATTTTTCCAGCGGTTTGCTCCGATTGGAATGTTCTTTTCTAAAAAAAAAAAACATTGGTCTTTAAAAATTTTTTTGTATATCCTTTAGATATTTAACGGGTTTCACTAATTAAAGGGTAATAAGTCCCTTAACTAGGAATAACTTTATTTCTAAAGACAATTAATAGGTTAATACATAACCTAACTAACGAACGCCAGCGTTTCTACTCTAGCGACATCTACATTAAAACTTTTTAAAGTTGATTAAAATTTTTCAATTGGGTGAAAATTTTTAAACTTTGAAAATTTTTTTAAATTTTTTGGTAATAATTTGGAAAAATCTAATAATTTTAATAAAAAATAGACATTTTAATCTATCAATTTCCAAAATATTTTTTCTTAGTTTTCATAAATAAAACCTAGGGAATTTTTTAAAGTTGATTGAAATTTTGAAGGTTAAATTAGGTGAAAATTTTCGATCAAATTTGAAAATTTTTTTAAATTTTTTGTTAATAATTTGGAAAAATCTAATAATTTTAATCAAAAATAGACATTTTAATCTATCAATTCCCAAAATATTTTTTCTTACTTTTCATAAATAAAACCCAGGGAATTTTTCAAAGTTGATTAAAATTTTTCAATTGGGTGAAAATTTTTAAACTTTGAAAATTTTTTAAAATTTTTTGGTAATAATTTGGAAAAATCTAATAATTTTAATAAAAAATAGACATTTTAATCTATCAATTTCCAAAATATTTTTTCTTACTTTTCATAAATAAAATCTAGGGAATTTTTTAAAGTTTATTAAAATTTTTCAATTGGGTGAAAATTTTCGATCAACTTTGAAAATTTTTTTAAATTTTTTGTTAATAATTTGGAAAAATCTAATAATTTTAATAAAAAATAGACATTTTAATCTATCAATTTCCAAAATATTTTTTCTTAGTTTTCATAAATAAAATCTGGGGAATTTTTTAAAGTTGATTGAAATTTTGAAGGTTAAATTAGGTGAAAATTTTCGATCAACTTTGAAAATTTTTTTTAATTTTTTGGTAATAATTTGGAAAAATCTAATAATTTTAATAAAAAAATAGACATTTTAATCTATCAATTTCCAAAATATTCTTTCTTAGTTTTCATAAATAAAATCTAGGGAATTTTTTAAAGTTGATTGAGATTTTTAAGGTTAAATTAGGTGAAAATTTTCCATCAACTTTGAAAATTTTTTTAAATTTTTTGGTAATAATTTGGAAAAATCTAATAATTCTAATTAAAAATAGACATTTGAATCTATCAATTTCCAAAATATTTTTTCTTAGTTTTCATAAATAAAATCTAGGGAATTTTTTAAGACTGATTATAATTTTTCAATTGGATGAAAATAAACTTTGAAAAAATTTTTTTAATTTTTTGGTAATAATTAGATAAAAAAATTCTTACCGTAAACAAAAGGATCATTTTCGAAATAACTCGGAATGTATTCATCATTTCCATCGTCATCTTGTGGGAATAAAAGTGCTTTAGAATGAATATTGCGATTAACTCTATTTAAACCAAACTTGTAACTTAATCTCGTCCAAGAAAATCGCTCATTTAAACCGATCGAAAAAACTTGGTTACAATTATCCAGGAATAAAGTGAAGGTAAAGACGAAAAGAAGTGATAGGCGTGTCGTCTTCATTGTTACTGCTTTGTAACGGACAAAAATATTATGAACATGAACCAGTTTTGCTTCTCACGAAACGAACAAAATGTAAATAAAGTCGTTCGACCTTGAACCTTGACTTTGGGATAATTTTACGGTTATTAACATTTCTAAGTAGATGTAAATTTTAATTATCAGGAAAAATAAAAAAACCCATTCATTCAATACTTATTTTTAAAAAGAAATTTAGTTAATTTTTTTTTGTAAATAATTTTCTTATTAATTTGGTTGAAAAATTCTTAAAGAGTATGAAAAATCCTTTAATTTGATACCCAACATGACTATATTCGGATTAAAAATAAAAAAGTTGGGTTAGTTTTAAAAAATTTCAAAATCGTGAATTTAAAATTTTTAAATTTGGTTAAATATTCTTAAAGAGGATTAAAAATCCTTTAATTTGATACCCAACATGACTATATTTGAATTAAAAATAAAAAAGTTAGGTTAGTTTAAAAATTTTCAAAATGGCGATTTTAAAATTTGATTAAAAATTCTTAAAATTCATAAAAAATCTTTTAATTTGGTACCAAACACGATATATCTAACTTAAATAGTTTTGGAGACATAAAGATTTTTATTTAAAAAAACAATTGATAATCCGCCATCTTGAAAATTTGACAACTAACCTAACTTTTTTATTTTTTATCCGAATATAGTCGTGTTTGGTATCAAATTAAAGGACTTTTAATAAATTTTAAGAATTTTTAAAAATTATGGTTTTCGATTGTTTTTAAAGTTAAAAAATCGAATAACTTTTGAACGAATAAAGTTAGATATGTCGAGTTTGTACTCAAATTGAAGGATTTTTAATGAATTTTAACAATTTTTAGGAATTTTAAAAATTTATTTAATTTTTGTTTTTAAAGTTAAAAAAATCGTTTAATTTTTGAAGTTATAAAATTCAATTTGTTAAAAAATGTTTTGAAATGTTTAAAAACGTTAAAAATTATTAAAAAATATTAAAAATCCTTTAATTTGATACCCAACACGACTATATTTGGAATAAAAATAAAAAAGTTAGGTTAGTTTAAAAATTTTCAAAATGGCGATTTTAAAATTTGATTAAAAATTCTTAAAATTCATAAAAAATCTTTTAATTTGGTACCAAACACGATATATCTAACTTAAATAGTTTGGGAGTTATCAAGATTTTTATTTAAAAAAACAATTGATGATCCGCCATCTTGAATATGTGACAACTAACCTAACTTTTTTATTTTTTATCCGAATATAGTCGTGTTTGGTATCAAATTAAAGGATTTTTTATGAGTTTTATTAATTTTCAAAAATTAAAAAAAAAATTAAAAATTTTATAGATGGCGGTTTTCAATTGGTTTTAAAGTTGAAAAAATCGAATAGCTTTTGAATGAATAAAGTTAGATATGTCGTGTTTGTACTCAAATTAAAGGATTTTTAAGAAATTTTAAGAATTTTTAGGAATTTTTTAAAAAATTTCTTTTTTTTTTGTTTTTAAAGTAAAAAAAAACGTTTAATTTTTGAAATAATAAAATTATATTTGTTTAAAAATGTTAAAAATCTTAAAAATTATTAAAAATCCTCTAATTTGATATCCAACACGACTATATTTGGATTAAGAACAAAAAAGTTAGCTTAGTTTTTAATTTTCAAAATGGCGATTTTAAAATTTAAAAAATTTGGTTAGAAATTCTTAAAAAGCATTAAAAATCCTTTACTTTGATACCAAACACGATATATATAATTTAAATAGTTTTGGAGATATAAAGATTTTTATTTAAAAAAACAATTGATAATCCGCCATCTTGAAAATTTGACAACTAACCTAACTTCTTTATTTTTCATCCGAATATAGTCGTGTTTGGTATCAAATTAAAAGATTTTTAATAAATTTTAAGAATTTTTAGGAATTTTTAAAAATTATGGTTTTCAATTGTTTTTAAAGTTAAGAAATTGAATAACTTTTGAATGAATAAAGTTAGATATGTCGTGTTTGTACTCAAATTAAAGGATTTTTAATAAATTTTAATAATTTTTAAAAGTTTTATTTAATTTCCAAAATTTTTTTAAAGATTTCTTTTTTGGGTTGTTTTTAAAGTTAAAAAATCGTTTAATTTTTGAAGTTATAAACTTAAATTTGTTTAAAAATATTAAAAATTAAAAAAAATCTTTTAATTTGATACCAAACATGACTATACTTGGATTAAAAACAAAAAAGTTAGGTTAGTTTTAAAAAAATTCAAAATGGCCATTTTAAAATTTAAAGAAATTTATTGAAAATAGTTAAAGAATGTTCAAAATCCTTTAATTTGATACCCAACACGAATTAAAATTAAAATTTGAATTAAAAGTAAAAAAGTTAGGTTAGTTTAAAAAATTTCAAAATCGCGATTTTAAATTTTTTTAAATTTGGTTAAATATTCTTAAAGAGGATTAAAAATCCTTTAATTTGATACCCAACACGACTATGTTTGGATTAAAAACAAAAAAGTTAGGTTAGTTTTTAAATTTTCAAAATGGCGATTTTAAAATTTTTAAAATTTGATTAAAAATGCTTAAAATTCATACAAAATCCTTTAATTTGATACCAAATATGATATATCTCGCTTAAATAGTTTTGGAGTTATAAAGATTTTTAGTTTAAAAGCAATTGATGATCCGCCATCTTGAAAATTTGACAACTAACCTCACTTTTTTACTTTTTACTCGAATATAGTCGTGTTTGGTATCAAATTAAATAATTTTTAATGAACTTTAACCATTTTTATTAAAAACTTTATTTTTTTTAAACCGCCATCTTGAAAATTTAAAAATTAACCTAACTTTTTCACTTTTAATCCGAATATAGCCGTGTTTGGTATCAAATTAAAAGTTTTTTAATGAATTTTAATAATTTTTAAAATTTTTTCAAAATGGCGGTTTTCCATTGTTTTTAAAGTTAAAAAATCGGATAACTTTTGATCTATTTAAGTTAGATAGGTCGTGTTTGTACTCATATTAAAGGATTTTTGATAAATTTTAATAATTTTTAGAAATTTTAAAAATTTATTTTTTTATTTGTTTTTAGAGTAAAGAAAATCGTATGATTTTTGAAATAATAAAGTTAGATTTGTTAAAGAATGTTAAAAAATGTTTAAATATATTAAAAATTATTAAAAATCCTTTAATTTGATACCCAACATGACTAAATTCGGATTAAAAAAAAAAGTTAGGTTAGTTTTAAAAAATTTCAAAATCGCGATTTTAAATTTTTTTAAATTTGGTTAAATATTCTTAAAGAGGATTAAAAATCCTTTAATTTGATACCCAACACGACTATATTTGGATTAAAAATAAAAAAGTTAGGTTAGTTTAAAAAATTTCAAAATGTCGATTTTAAAATTTTAAAATTTTGATTAAAAATTCTTAAAATTCATACAAAATCCTTTAATTTGATACCCAATATGATATATCTCGCTTAAATAGTTTTGGAGATATAAAGATTTTTATTTAAAAAAACAATTGATGATCCGCCATCTTGAGAATTTAACAGTTAACCTAACTTTTTTATTTTTTATCCGAATATAGTCGAGTTTGGTATCAAACTAAAGGATTTTTAATGAACTTTAACAATTTTGATTAAAAACTTTAATTTTTTTAAACCGCCATCTTGAAAAATTTATAATTAACCTAACTTTTTCATTTTTAACCCGAATATAGTCGTGTTTGGTATCAAATTAAAGGATTTTTTATAAATTTTAACAATTTTTAAAAATTTTTAAACAATTTTTAAAATTTTTAAAGATTATGGTTTTCGATTGCTTTTAAAGTTAAAAAATCGTATAACTTTTGAACGAATAATGTTAGATATGTCGTGTTTGTACTCAAATTAAAGGATTTTTAATAAATTTTAATAATTTTTAGGAATTTTTAAAATTTCGTTTTTTCGTTTGTTTTTAAAATTAAAAAATCGTATAACTTTCGAACGAATAAAGTTAGATATGTCGTGTTTGTACTCAAATTAAAGCATTTTTAATAAATTTTAAGAATTTTTAAATAATTTTTTAAAATTTTGATTTTTAAGTTTACTATGTTAAAAAAACTTGTTATTTTTCAATTAAATATGTATTAATTTACTGTTATACAACATTAAGTAAGAAAATTCTTGTAGAAAATGTAGTTTACCTTCATTAATACACTTGGGTAATAAAATAATTAAGTGTTCCAGTTACAATGACCTAAAATAGTAGTCATTTAAAAAAAAATCTTGTTTGTTGTTTTGGTTTGCAAAAAAATTAATCATCATCTGACTTCTTAGTAAGATGATGATTAAATCTCACCTCACAATGTCAAATCAACTAGCATAAAGTAGAAGGGGAAGGTATATAAGCTTGTAACACTTCTGTAACAATCGGATCAGTTTGTTAATTTAAACCAAGCGAACAACAAAGAATCCAAACCAACCAAACGAACCAAAATGAAGGTCGTTGTAATTTTCGCTCTCTTTTTAGGTGAGTTTCGCTTGGTTTCACTTTTATTTTGCTTAATCATGTTAATTACTACATTTACAATACTTACAAATAAATTAAACAAAGAAAAAACAGGATACATTTCAAGGTTACGTCCCAATAAACCGAATAAACCAATTTATAAATTATCTACTTTAAGAAGATTGCCTCTCCTTTATTAAAATTTAAATCTAACAATCTAACAATCACTTTTTAGACTTCCTAGACTTCTCATTGTCAACTAACAACTTCCCTTTTATCACTTTTATCATTTTAATTCCTTTTTTTTTGAACATAAAATGACTAAATTCCTTCTAATACTGATTTTCGGCCATTTATTTTGGCGAGTATTTTCAGTTTTATTGTCCACCGTTTTGGGATCTCCGGCGAGAGGTTCAACAAAACCGTCTTTAAAAAAGAAATGTTTGAAAGAGTGTCCCGATGATTACACTCCCGTTTGTGGTGGAGATGACGGTGGAAGAAAGTTATCTTTTGGAAACGAATGCGTTTTGAATAATTATAATTGCGAACAAAGTGCTAGTAAGAGAAAAAAAAATGTTGGTTTTGATGGATTTATCATTAATTTTTGTTGTAGATTTGAGGATTTTAAGTAAAGGTGAGTGTCCTGGAGGTCAAGGAGTTAGATTGTCTTAAAATTTAAAATAAAACGATCTACAAAGCTATTACAGTGAATAAAAGTTATTAATTAGAAGTTTTTGTGAGTTAGAAATGTTATTTTGTTAGTTTTAGAAACATCATAATTAAAAAATAAACTTTTAAAAATCCCCCAGAGTTTATTTATTAACATTAAGAAAAGATTTTTCCATCATTTTAAACCTAAAAGTATCTATTTTAAGATTTTTTATAAATATTTGTAAAATTACAAATAAATTTTTAGAAAAAAAATATTTTCAAAAACACTGCATTTTTAACCTAAAAAATTTTTTTACCAACTTTGAAAATTTTTTTAATTTTTTTGGTAAAATTTAGAACAAAACAGTCTTTTTAAATTAAAACTAGAATGTTTTTAGTTTCATTTAGAAAAAAAATCAAATCAAAATATTAAAAATTCGATTTTTTATGAATTTTTTAATAATGAATTTTTTTAGCGGTCAAAAATTTTTAACCTAAAAAATTTTTTTTACCAACTTTGAAATTTTTTTTAATTTTTTTGGTAAAATCTAGAACAAGACGATATTTTTAAATTAAAACTAGAATGTTTTTAGTTTCATTTAGAAATAAAATCAGATCAAAATATTAAAAATTCGATTTTTTATGAATTTTTTAATAATGATTTTTTTTAACGATTAAAAATTTTTAACCTAAAAATTTTTTTTTACCAACTTTGATAATTTTTTTAATTTTTTTGGTAAAATCTAGAATAAAACGGTCCTTTTAAATTAAAAGTAGAATGTTTTTGGTTTAATTTAGAAAAAAAATCAGGTCAAAATATCAAAAACTCGATTTTTTATGAATTTCTTTAAAATGATTGATCTTTTTAATGGTTGAAAATTTTTAACCTAAAAAATTTTTTTTACCAACTTTGAAAATTTTTTAAGTTTTTTTGGTAAAATCTAGAACAAAACGGTATTTTTAAATTAAAACTAGAATCTTGTTAGTTTCATTTAGAAAAAGAATCAGGTCAAAATATTAAAAATTCGATTTTTTATGAATTTTTTAAAATGATTGATTTTTTTAACCATCAAAAATTTTTAACCTAAAAAATCTTTTACCAACTTTGAAATTTTTTTTAATTTTTTTGACAACACTTGGAATAAAACGGTATTTTTAAATTAAAACTAGAATGTTTTTAGTTTCATTTAGAAAAAAAATAAGGTCAAAATATTAAAAATTCGATTTTTTATGATTTTTTTAAAATGATTGATTTTTTTAACCATCAAAAATTTTTAACCTAAAAAATCTTTTACCAACTTTGAAAATTTTTTTAATTTTTTTGACAGCACTTGGAACAAAACGGTCTTTTTAAATAAAAACTAGAATGTTTTTAGTTTCATTTAGAAAAAAAATCAGATCAAAATATTAAAAATTCGATTTTTTATGAATTTTTTAAAAGTGATTGATTTTTTTAACGATAAAAAATTTTTAATCTAAAAAATTTTTTTACCAAATTCGTCAGAATTCGACCAAATTCGTTGAAAATTGAAAAAATTTATTAAAGATTCGTCGAAAACTGAGAAGATTTGTCAAAATTTTGAGAACATTCGTGAATATTCAATAAAAATATGTCCAAAGTTAACAAAATTTGTTAAAAATTCGTCTCGATTTAAATAAATTCGTCCAGCTTTGTCAAAAATTCCTCTTCATTTCATAAATTTCGCCAAAATTCGATAAAATTTGTTAAAGATTCGTCGGGATTTAAATAAATTTGTTAAAAATTTGTCAAAATTCGCTAAAATTCGTCAAAATTATCTAAAATTCGACAAAATTCGTTCAAAATCGACAAAATTTGTTAAAAATTCGTGCCGATTTAAATAAATTCGTCCAGATTTGTTAAAAATTCCTCTTAATTTAATAAATTTCGCCAAAATTCGATAAAATTTGTTAAAGATTCATCGGGATTTAAATAAATTTGTTAAAAATTTGTCAAAATTCGCTAAAATTCGTCAAAATTATCTAAAATTCGACAAAATTCGTTATAAAATCATCAAAATTCGTTCAAAATAGAGAAAATTTTTTAAAAATTCTTCTAAAATTCGTCAGAATTCGATCAAATTCGTTGAAAATTGATAAAATTTGTTAAAAATTCGTCTCGATTTAAATAAATTCGTCCAGATTTGTCAAAAATTCCTCTTAATTTCATAAATTTCGCCATAATTCGATAAAATTTGTTAAAGATTCATCGGGATTTAAATAAATTTGTTAAAAATTTGTCAAAATTCGCTAAAATTCTTCAAAATTATCTAAAATTCGACAAAATTCGTTCAAAATCGACAAAATTTGTTAAAAATTCGTGCCGATTTAAATAAATTCGTCCAGATTTGTTAAAAATTCCTCTTAATTTAATAAATTTCGCCAAAATTCGATAAAATTTGTTAAAATTCATCGGGATTTAAATAAATTTGTTAAAAATTTGTCAAAATTCGCTAAAATTCGTCAAAATTTGACAAAATTCGTTATAAAATCATCAAAATTCGTTCAAAATCGACAAAATTTGTTAAAAAATCGTCCCGATTTAAATAATTTCGTCCAGATTTGTTAAAAATTCCTCTTAATTTCATAAATTTCGCCAAAATTCGATAAAATTTGTTAAAGATTCGTCGAGATTTAAATAAATTTGTTAAAAATTTGTCAAAATTCGCTAGAATTCGTCAAAGTTATCTAAAACTCGACAAAATTCGTTATAAAATCATCAAAATTCGTTCAAAATCGACTAAATTTGTTAAAAACTCTTCTAAAATTCGTCAGAATTCGATCAAATTCGTTGAAAATTGATAACATTTGTTAAAAATTCGTCTCGATTTAAATAATTTCGTCCAGATTTGTTAAAAATTCCTCTTAATTTCATAAATTTCGCCAAAATTCGATAAAATTTGTTAAAGATTCGTCGAGATTTAAATAAATTTGTTAAAAATTTGTCAAAATTCGCTAGAATTCGTCAAAGTTATCTAAAACTCGACAAAATTCGTTATAAAATCATCAAAATTCGTTCAAAATCGACTAAATTTGTTAAAAACTCTTCTAAAATTCGTCAGAATTCGATCAAATTCGTTGAAAATTGATAACATTTATTAAAAATTCGTCCAACTTCGTTAAAAATTCTTCATAATTTTATAAAATTCATGAAAATTCGTTGATAATTGATCAAATTTATTGAAATTCGTTAAAAATTCCTCATAATTTTACAAAATTCATTAAAAATTCAATCAAATTCGTTAGAATTCGATCAAATTCGTTGAAAATTGATAAAATTTATTAAAAATTCGTCGAAAACTGAGAGGATTTGTCAAAATTTTGAGAAAATTCGTAAATATTCAATAAAAATTTGTCCAAAATCGACAAAATTTGTTAAAAATTCGTCTTAATTTCATTAAATCCGTCCAAATTCGTTAAAAATTCCTCATACTTTCATTAAATTCGTTCAAATTCTTTAAAAATTCCTCATAATTCATTAATAATCCGTCAGAATCCGATCAAATTCGTCGAAAATCGATTAAATTTGTTAAAAATTCCTCTTAATTTCATAAAATTCGTTCAAGTTCGTCAAAATTTGTTAAAGATTCGTCAAAATCCGTTTAAATTAAATCAATTTAGCCAAAAATTCGTCAAGATTCGTCAAAATTCGTCGACAATTTGTCAAAATGCGATTGTCAAAATGCGAACTTGTTCAAAGTCGATAAAATTCGTCAAGATTTGTCAAAAGTTGTTGAAAATTTAACAAAATTTCATTGAACTTTATCAAATTTGTTAATAATTTGTTCAAATTGGACAAAATTCGCCAAGATTCGTTAAAATTCGTCAAAATTCGATGAAATTAGGTGAAGTTAGCTAAAAATTCGTCAAGATTCGTGAAAATTCCTTAAAAATTTGTCGAAATTCGTCAAAATTCGATTGAATTTTATCAAAATTGTTAATAATTTCTTCAAAATTAAGAAAATTCGTCAAGATTCGTCAAAATTTATTAAATATTCGTCAAAATTTATTAAAGATTCGTCAAAATTCGATGAAATTAGGTCAAGTTAGCAAAAAATTCGTCAAGATTCGTTAAAATTCGTTTAAAAATTGTCGAAATTCGTCAAAATTCGATTGAATTTTATCAAAGTTGTTAATAATTTATTCAAAATTGATAAAATTCGTCAAGATTCGTCAAAATTTATTAAAGATTCGTCAAAATTCGATGAAATTAGGTCAAGTTAGTTAAAAATTCGCCAAGATTCGTGAAAATTCGTTAAAAATTTGTCGAAATTCGTCAAAATTCGATGAAGTTAGGTCAAGTTAGCTAAAAATTCGTTTAGATTCGTGAAAATTCGTTACAAATTTGTCGAAATTCGTCAAAATTCTATTGAATTTGATCAAAGTTGTTAATAATTTATTCAAAATTAACAAAATTCGTCAAGATTCGTCAAAATTTATTAAAGATTCGTCAAAATTCGATGAAAGTAGGTCAAGTTAGCTAAAAATTCGCCAAGATTCGTGAATATTCGTTAAAGATTTGTCGAGATTCGTCAAAATTCGATTGAATTTTATCAAAGTTGTTAATAATTTGTTCGAAATCGACAAAATTCGTCAAAATTTATTAAAGATTCGTCAAAATTCGATGAAATTAGGTCAAATTAGCTAAAAATTCGTTAAGATTCGTGCAAATTCGTTAAAAATTTGTCGATATTCGTTAAAATTCGATGAAATTAGTTCAAGTTAGCTAAAAATTTGTCAAGATTCGTGAAAGTTCGTTAAAAATTTGTCGAATATCGTCAAAATTCGATTGAATTTTATCAAATTTGCTAATAATTTATTCAAAATTAACAAAATTCGTCAAGATTCGTTAAAATTTATTAAAGATTCGTTAAAATTCGATGAAATTAGGTCAAGTTAGCTAAAAATTCGTCAAGATTCGTGAAAATTCGTTAAAAATTTGTCGAAATTCGTCAAAATTCGATTGAATTTTATCAAAGTTGTTAATAATTTATTCAAAATTAACAATATTCGTTAAAATTTATTAAAGATTCGTCAAAATTCGATGAATTGTCAAAAATCTTTTTATCAACTTTAAAAATTTTTTTAATTTTTTTGACAACACTTGGAAAAGAATATTTTTTTTTTAATTAAAATTAGAATGTTTTATGTTTCATTTAGAAAAAAATCAGATCTAAATCTTTAAAATTCGATTTTTTATGAATTTTTTAAAAATGAATTTTTTTTTTGACCAAAAATTTTTAAGCTAAAAAATTTTTTTTACCAACTTTGAAATTTTTTTTGATTTTTTTTGGTAAAATCTAGAATAAAACGGTCTTTTTTAATTAAAACTAGAATGTTTTTAGTTTCATATAGAAAAAAAATCAGATCAAAATATTAAAAATTCGATTTTTTATGAATTTTTTAAAAATAATTGATTTTTTTAACGATCAAAAATTTTTAACCTAAAAAATTTTTCTACCAACTTTGAAATTTTTTTTTAATTTTTTTGATAAAATTTAGAATAAAGCGGTATTTTTAAATTAAAACTAGAATGTTTTTAGTTTCATCTAAAAAAAATCAAATCAAAATATTAAAAATTCGATTTTTTATGATTTTTTTAAAAATAGTTTTAACAATAAAAAATTTTTAACCTAAAAAATTTTTTTACCAACTTTAAAAATTTTTTTAATTTTTTTGATAAAATTTAAAATAAAACAGTCTTTTTCAATTAAAACTACAATGTTTTTAGTTTAGTTTAGAAAAAAAATCAGAATAAAATATTAAAAATTCGATTTTTTATGAATTTTTTAAAAATAGTTTTAACAATAAAAAATTTTTAACCTAAGAAATTTTTTTACCAACTTTAAAAATTTTTTTAATTTTTTTGATAAAATTTAAAATAAAACAGTCTTTTTCAGTTAAAACTAGAATGTTTTTAGTTTAGTTTAGAAAAAAAATCAGAATAAAATATTAAAAATTCGATTTTTTATGAATTTTTTAAAAATAGTTTTAACGATAAAAAATTTTTAACCTAAGAAATTTTTTTACCAACTTTAAAAATTTTTTTAATTTTTTTGATAAAATTTAAAATAAAACAGTCTTTTTCAGTTAAAACTAGAATGTTTTTAGTTTAGTTTAGAAAAAAAATCAGAATAAAATATTAAAAATTCGATTTTTTATGAATTTTTTAAAAATAGTTTTAACGATAAAAAATTTTTAACCTAAAAAATTTTTTTACCAACTTTGAAATTTTTTTTAATTTTTTTGACAACATTTAGACTAAAACAGTCTTTTTTATATAAAATTAGAATGTTTTAAATTTCATTTAGGAAAAGAATCAAACCAAAATCTTTAAAAATGAATTTTTGATGAATTTTTAAAGTTTTTTCTTAAGTTAAAAAGTGTCAAAAATTTTTTACAAACTTTAAAAATTTTTTTAATTTTTTTGACAACATTTAGAATAAAACGGTCTTTTTAATTAAAATTAGAATGTTTTAAGTTTCATTTAGAAAAAAAAAAACAGATCAAAATATTAAAAATTCGATTTTTTATGAATTTTTTAAAAATGAATTTTTTTTATCAATAAAGAATTTTTAACCTAAAAATTTTTTTTACCAACTTTAAAAATTTTTTTTAATTTTTTGACAACACCTGGAATAAAACGGTCTTTTTTATATAAAATTAGAATGTTTTCAGTTTCATTTAGAAAAAAAATCAAATCAAAATCTTTAAAAATGAATTTTTAATGAATTTTTAAAGTTTTCTCTTAAGTTAAAAAATGGTCAAAAATGTTCATCAACTTTGAAATTTTTTTAAATTTTTTTGACAAGACTTGGAATAAAACGGTCTTTTTTATATAAAACTAGAATAATTTGGGTTTCATTTTAAAAAAGAATCAAATCAAAATCTTTAAAAATCAATTTTTAATGAATTTTTTAAAAAAATATTTTTTAACCTTAAAAAAAATTAGTTAATTTCTAAAAGAGATTAAAGTAAATTATAACAATTAATCTGATATGTCAATTGATCCAACTTAGATTAAATAATTAATCTAAAAATTAAAAATATATAAATTTTAATTTACAAAATTAATAAAAATCGAATTAAAGTTTATTTATTTTAATAAAAAAGGATTTTTAAATTAAAAAAATTAAATAAATAAAATAAATTAAATAAATAAAATAAAATAAATAAATTATAAATTAGATAAAATGACACATTAGAACAAATGTATGTATTTTTTAAATCGACTTGAAGTTTAACCCGGTTGACGTTTACTTGACGTTTCTTAAAAAGAGAGGTTAGGTTTATTATTTGTTTGTCAAAATAAGACTAAAGTAAGTTTTTTTTTGACGATAGAATCTTTAATAATGATAATTTAATTAACAACATGTTAAATTACAGTAAAACTATGTAATAATGATGTCCGAAGAAGTACAAAACTTATCACACATCCTACGATTGGAATCCGATAAATTATTATCAAACGAGTGTAAATTAAGCCTCTCAACAGATTTAATCGATGAATTAAATGATTTATTTAATACAAACTTAGAAAACAATGAAAATTCACTAACATCTTCATTTCACGTTTTAAATTACAACCAAACGGAGATAAATCGAGATTTAATTTTCTTACACAACATCGTACAAAAATCGAAAAGCCTAAAATTAAGTTTAGGTAAACCGAGGGATTTACACGCTGATAATATAGACATTTCCAAGTTTAAATCGTTGTCTTTATTGGAATTACATAAAATAAATGTTGATAATATAACCGGTTTAAGTAATTTACGATCAAAATTAAAGTTTTTAATTTGCGAAAGAAGTTTGAATAATTTAAGGGATATTTTTGAACGTTGCGGGGCTGATGATTCGGATGGAAGTAATTTTTATGAATTAAAAGAGGCGGTTTTAAGAAATAATTCGATTAAAAGCATCGACGATAGCTTAAAATACCTTCCGATGTTAACAACGTTAGATTTATCTTATAATTTGATTAAAAATTGCGATGAAATTAAAATTTTGGTTAATTTAAAGTATCTAAATTTAAGTTTTAATAAATTGGAAAAAGTACCTTTATTTTCCGGTCAAATTTGTTCCCGTTTACAAGTTTTAATATTAAAAAATAATTTTATCGATGATTTAGAAAACGTTTGTAAGTTGAAAAGTTTAACGCAATTAGATTTGGGTGATAATTGTTTGTTGGAACATAACGATTTAATTTCGATCTCTTATTTGTGTTTTTTACAATTGTTAAATTTAAACGGTAACCCGTTAAGTTATCATCCGTTACATCGGATTAACACGGTTAAGTTTTTACATTCTTATGTTTTATCGTTGAGATTTATCCTCGATGGGAATATTTTGAGTGAAAATGAAAAAGAATACGTTGGGAGTTTATACCCGAAGAGGTTTTACAAAGACGATAAGTCCGAGATGAATAGTTTTGATGAAACTAACATCGAGGGGAATTTAGAACGTTCGATGAGAGTCCGACCGGCTATTATAAATGAAAACCAATCCGAGGAAGAACTTCCGAGTGAAAAAATTACAATTTCTGTTTCCGTTGAAGTTCCAAATCAACAAAAAGAGTGTTTAAAATCACTTCCGAAGGATTATATTAAATCTTTATATGGAAAAACCGGAGTGAGTCCGTTTGATTTAGAAGGGAGTTTACCGTCTTCATCGACCCCGCTTCAAGAATACATTTCCGATGAAATAGCTAAAGTTAATCAACCCAAACCAAATAAACCTTTAGAAAACTTAGAAAACACGGAAGAAATTAAAATTAACTTCGATGAAAATACCTTTTATGATAATAAAAGTGAATCCGAGGAAGAAAAATTAAGTGACGATGACTTCGAAAGCGGTGATAGTAATATATTTTTAGTGAATATAAAAAATGGAAAAAGTGATGTGTTTGTAATCTTTGGAAAAAGTCACCTAATCGAGCGAAACGCCATAACCTCAAAAGTTTTATCAAAAATTTCTTTAGACTCGATAACGCTTTGTTCGAAAACTCTCACCGAAGAAACCGAGTACATTTACATTGAGTTTGAAACGTTTAGAAATAGTAATTGTAGATGTTATTTGATAGAAAACCGAGAAGAAAGGGAAAGATTTTTTGAACGGATTCAAGTTATTATTGAAGCTAGGCCGGCTTCGGAAGCTCACAACGTGTTTACGTGTTTGAAATGTTCCACTCAATTTGGTGTCGAAGAACAAAATACCATACATAAAGATAAGATTGTTTGTCCGGCTTGTAAAAGCGATTTGGTGTTCGAGGATAATAGCTAACTAAGGATTTTTATGGTATTTGTGATATGTAAATTGCTCTTTGTAAGTTTATTATGTAAAATATTAAAAATGAAAAAATATATATTTTTGTAATTAATAAAATTGTTGTTTTATTTAATTTTTTTATTTTATTTTATTTTATTTTTTTAATTTTATTTCTTTATTTCATTTTATTTTAAATTTTATTAAAAATAAAAAATAATTTCAATCATGTTAAAAAATTTGACTGTAGACTAACATTGAAAAATTGATTGTTAAATATAGGTCAATTAAATTAACATGATGGTTTTTTTTCTTTTCAAATTTGATTTTAAATTTAAAATTTGAGCTTATAAAGGAAATAAAATATTAAAATTTATAAAATATTTAGTGTGATTTATTTCAATTATTAAATTATTTACTGAAATTTTTTAAAAATTAAATTAGAATTTTAAATTAAAATTTGAAATTAAAATTTTACCCAGTTTAAAAATTTTTTTAATTTTTTTGGTCATAATTGGAATAAATCTAACTTTTTTAATTAAAAATAGAATCTTTAATCTTTCATTTAAAACAAAAATCGTTTTAAAATCTTTATAAATAAGCTCTGGGTGATTTTTTAAAGTTGGTTAAATGTTTTAAAAATTATTGATTTCTTAACCTAAAAAATTTTTCACCAACTTTAAAAATTTTTTTGATTTTTTTGGTAAAATTTAGAATAAAGCGGTCTTTTTAAAATTAAAACTAGAATATTTTTAGTTTTATTTAGAAAAAAAATTAGATCAAAATCATTAAAATTCAATTTTTTAGGAATTTTTTAAAAATTATTGATTTCTTAACTTAAAAAATTTTTTGTCCAACTTTGAAATTTTTTTTAATTTTTTTGGTAAAATTTAGAATAAAGTGATCTTTTTTAACTAAAACTAGAATATTTTTAGTTTTATTTAGAAAAGAAATTAGATCAATATCATTAAAATTCAATTTTTTACGAATTTTTTAGAAAATTATTGATTTTTTAACGATCAAAAATTTTTAACCTAAAAAATTTTTTGTCCAACTTTGAAATTTTTTTTAATTTTTTTGGTAAAATTTAGAACGAAACGGTCTTTTTAAATTAAAACTAGAATGCTTTTAGTTTTATTTGGAAAAAAAATCAGGTCAAAATATTAAAAATTCGATTTTTTACGAATTTTTTAAAAAAATATTGAGTTCTTAACCTAAACAATTTTTCACCAACTTTAAAAATTTTTTTAAATTTTTTGAAAAGAATTAGAATAAATCTGACTTTTTAAATTCAAAATAGAATCTTTTATCTTTCATTTAAACCGAAAATCATTCCTTAATCTTTATAAATAAAGTCTGGGTGATTTTTTAAACTTAATGAAATTTTTTAAATAAAGTTAGGTTAAATAGCTAAAAAAATTTGTCTCAACTTTAATTTTTTTTTTTAATTTTTTGGTTAAAATTTGAATAAATCTGATTCTTTTAAGTAAAAATAGAATGTTTTATCTTTCATTTAAACCAAAAATCGTTTTTTAATCTTTATAAATAAAGTCTGGGTGATTTTTCAAAGTTAATGAAATTTTTTAAAAAAGTTAGGTTAAATGGCTAAAAAAATTTGTCTCAACTTTAAATTTTTTTAATTTTTTTGAAAGGACTTGGAATAAATTTGATTAGTTTATCGTAAAATAGATACTTTTATCTATATTTAGTAAAAAAATCTTTTCTTAATTCTAATAAATAAAGCCTGAGTGATTTTTTAAAATTGGTCAATTTTTTTTTAAGTTAGGTTAGTCAACTGTCAAAAATTTTTACCAACTTTGAAAATTTTTTAAATTTTTTTGATAAAATTTAGAATAAAGTGATCTTTTTTAACTAAAACTAGAATATTTTTAGTTTTATTTAGAAAAAAAATTTGATAAAAATCATTAAAATTCAATTTTTTACGATTTTTAAAAAAAAATATTGATTTCTTAACCTAAAAAATTTTTTGCCAACTTTGAAGATTTTTTTAATTTTTTTTGGTAAAATTTAGAATAAAGTGATCTTTTTTAACTAAAACTAGAATATTTTTAGTTTTATTTAGAAAAAAAATTAGATCCAAATGATTAAAATTCAATCTTTTACGATTTTTTTTTAAATTATTGGTTTCTTAACCTAAAAAGATGTTCACCAACTTTGAAAGTTTTTTTTTAATTTTTTTAAAAGAATTAGAATAAATCTGATTTTTTTAATTCAAAATAAAATCTTTTATTTTTCATTTAAATCAAAAATCATTTCAAAATCTTTATAAATAAACTCTGGATGATTTTTTAAACTTAAAGAGATTTTTTTAAAAAGTTAGGTTAAGCTGTCAAAAAATTTGTCCCAACTTTAAAATTTTTTTGAATTTTTTTCGAAGGTCTTGGAATAAATTTGATGAGTTTATCGTAAAATAGATACTTTTATCTATATTTAGTGAAAAAATCTTTTCTTAATTCTAATAAATAAAGCCTGAGTGATTTTTTAAAATTGGTCAATTTTTTTTTTAAGTTAGGTGTCAACTGTCAAAAATTTTTTGTCCAACTTTGAAAATTTTTTTAATTTTCTTGGTAAAATTTAGAATAAAGTGGTCTTTTTAAAGTAAAACTAGAATACTTTTAGTTTTATTTGGAAAAAAATTAGATCAAAATCATTAAAATTCAATTTTTTACGACTTTTTTAAGAGTTATTGATTTCTTAACCTAAGAAATTTTTTGTCTAACTTTGAAAATTTTTTTAATTTTTTTGGGAAAATTTAAAACAAAGCGGTCTTTTTAAATTGAAACTAGAATATTTTTAGTTTCATTTAGAAAATAAAATTAGATCAAAATCATTAAAATTCAATCTTTTACGAATTTTTAAAAAAATATTGATTTCTTCACCTAAAAAACTTTTTCTCCAACTTTAAAAATTTTTTTGAATTTTTTGAAAAGAATTAGAATAAATCTGACTTTTTTAATTCAAAATAGAATCTTTTATCTTTCATTTAAAACTTAAATCATTTTAAAATCTTTATAAATAAAGTGTGGACGATTTTATAAACTTGATCAAATTTTTTTAAAGTTAGGTTAAACTGTCAAAAAATTTGTCCCAAATTAAAAATTTCTTTTAATTTTTTTGGGAACAATTTGAATAAATCTGATTTTTTTAATTAAAAATAGAATGTTTTATCTTTCATTTAAAACAAAAATCATTTTAAAATCTTTATAAATAAAGTCTGGGTGATTTTTTAAAAGAGTTAGGTTAAATGGCTAAAAAAATTTGTCCCAACTTTAAAAATTTTTTAAATATTTTTTAAAAGAGTTGGAATAAATTTGATTAGTTTATCGTAAAACAGATACTTTTATCTATATTTGGCCAAAAAATCATTTCTTAGTTTTAATAAATAAAGTCTGAGGGATTTTTTAAAGTTTGACTTTTCTTCAAAATTTAAGGTTAGGATAGAAATGGAATGTTTGATTTGTTTTTTTTTTTTAATTTTTTTGAAAAGGCTTGGAATAAATTTCATGAGTTTATCGTAAAATAGATACTTTTATCTATATTTAGTGAAAAAATCTTTTCTTAATTCCAATAAATAAAGTCTGGGTGATTTTTTAAAATTGGTCAATTTTTTTTTAAAGTTAGGTTAGTCCACCATCAAAAATTTTCACCAACTTTAAGAATTTTTTTTTAATTTTTTGGTAATAATTAGAAGAAATCTGATTTTTTTAGTCAAAAACAGATTCTTTTATGTTTAATTTGGTAAAAAAATCATTTCTTAACTCCTATAAATAAAGTCTAGGTGATTTTTTAAAGTTTGACGTTTTTCAAAATTTGAGGTTACAATCGAAATCAAATATTTTATTTTTTAAAATTTTTTTGGAAACATTTGGAATAAATTTAATTAGCTTATCGTAAAATAGATACTTTTATCTATATATTAGGGAAAAAATCTTTTCTTAATTCTAATAAATAAAGCCTGAGTGATTTTTTAAAATTGGCCAATTTTTCTTTTAAGTTAGGTTAGTCAACTGTCAAAAATTTTTACCAACTTTAAGATTTTTTTTAATTTTTTGGTAATAATTAGAACAAATCTGACATTTTAAATTTAAAATAGAATCTTTTATCTTTCATTTAAAACAAAAATCGTTTTTTAATCTTTATAAATAAAGTCGGATTATTTTTTTCTAAAATCTTACATTTTCACCTAACCTAAAAATATCAAAATCGAACAATTTTAAAAAATCGCCCAGACTTTATTTCTAGGAATTAAAAAGAGATTTTTTTTAAAAATGATAGATTAAAATGTCTTTTTTCAAGCAATCTATAAAAAATTTTAGGTTAGATTATAAAATTTTTGAGAAAAAAATTTTTTTCTAAAGTCTTACATTTTCACTTAACCTAAAAATGTCAAAATCGAACAATTTTAAAAAATCGTCCAGACTTTATTTTTAGGAATAAAGAAATAATTCCTTCTGTATATTAAATCTAAAACATTCTATTTTAATTTAAAAAAGACGGATTGTTTCTATTTAGTGCAAAAAAAATTAAAAAAAAATCCTAAAGATGAGAATGTTTTTTAATCTAACCTAACTTTAAAAAATTTGGGTCAACTTTAAAAAATCCTACAGATTTTATTTATAGGAATAAAGAAATAATTCCTTGTATAAATTAAATCTAAAACATTCTATTTTAATCTAACAAAGAAAGATTGTTTCTAATTAAAGTTAAGAAAATTTAAAAAAATCCTAAAGATGAGAATGTTTTTTAAACTAACCTAACTTTAAAAAATTTGGGTCAACTTTAAAAAATCCTACAGACTTTATTTATAGGAATAAAGAAATAATTTCTTCTGTAAATTAAGTCTAAAACATTCTATTTTAATCTAACAAAGAAAGATTGTTTCTGACTAAAGTCAAAAAGTTTAAAAAAAAAAATTTTCACAACTGCGATTTTTAACTTAACCTAACTTTCGAAAATTTGAGTCAACTTTAAAAATTCCTACAGACTTTATTTATAGGAATAAAAATATGATTCTTGCACTAAATTAAATCTAAAACATTCTAATTTAATTTAAAAAAGGCAGGTTGTTTCTAGTTGATTTCAAAAAAATTAAAAAAATTCCTAAAGATGATTATGTTTTTTTGACATAATAAGTTTCGTAAATTTTTACTAACTTTAAGAATTTTTTTAATTTTTTTGACAACAATTAGAATAAATCTGATTTTTTAAATTTAAAATAGAATCTTTTATCTTTCATTTAAAACAAAAATCATGTTTTAATCTTTATAAATAAAGTCTGAGCGACTTTTTTAAAATAGACATTTTTTTTTTAAATTAGGTTAAACCATCAAAAAATTTGTCCCAACTTTAAAAATTTTTTTAATTTTTTTGACAACAATTTGAGTAAATCTGACTTTTTTAATTAAAAATAGAATTTTTTGACTTTCATTTAAAACAAAAATCATTTCTTAATCTTTAAAAATAAAGTCTGGGCGATTTTCTAAAGTTGGTGAAAATTTTTTAAAAAAAGTTAGGTTAAACTGTCAAAAATTTTTACCAAATTTAAGAATTTTTTTAATTTTTTTGACAACAATTAGAACAAATTTGACTTTTATAATTGAAAATAGAATCTTTTATCTTTCATTTAAAACAAAAATCATTTCTTAATCTTTAAAAATAAAGTCTGGGCGATTTTTTAAAATTGGTGAAAATTTTTTTAAAAAAGTTAGGTTAAACTGTCAAAAATTTTTATCAAATTTAAGAATTTTTTTTAATTTTTTGACAACAATTAGAACAAATTTGACTTTTATAATTGAAAATAGAATGTTTTATCTTTCATTTAAAACAAAAATCATTTTTTAATCTTTACAAATAAGTTCTGGGTGATTTTTTTAAAATTGTGAAATTTTTTTAAAGTTAGGTTAAATTGCCAAAAAATTTTTCACCAACTTTAAAAATTTTTTTAATTTTCTTGACAACAATTTGAGTAAATCTGACTTTTTTAATTAAAAATAGAATTTTTTGACTTTCATTTAAAACAAAAATCATTTTTTAATCTTTAAAAATAAAGTCTGGGCGATTTTTTAAAGTTGGTGAAAATTTTTTAAAAAAAGTTAGGTTAAACTGTCAAAAATTTTTACCAAATTTAAGAATTTTTTTAATTTTTTTGACAACAATTAGAACAAATTTGACTTTTATAATTGAAAATAGAATCTTTTATCTTTCATTTAAAACAAAAATCATTTCTTAATCTTTAAAAATAAATTCTGGGCGATTTTTTAAAATTGGTGAAAATTTTTTTAAAAAAGTTAGGTTAAACTGTCAAAAATTTTTATCAAATTTAAGAATTTTTTTTAATTTTTTGACAACAATTAGAACAAATTTGACTTTTATAATTGAAAATAGAATGTTTTATCTTTCATTTAAAACAAAAATCATTTTAAAATCTTTATAAATAAGCTCTGGGTGATTTTTTTTTAAATAAAGAATTTTTTTAAGGTTAGGTTAAACCGTCAAAAAATTTTTCACCAACTTTAAAATTTTTTTTAATTTTTTTGACAACAATTTGAGTAAATCTGACTTTTTTAATTAAAAATAGAATTTTTTGACTTTCATTTAAAACAAAAATCATTTCTTAATCTTTAAAAATAAAGTCTGGGCGATTTTTTAAAGTTGGTGAAAATTTTTTAAAAAAAGTTAGGTTAAACTGTCAAAAATTTTTACCAAATTTAAGAATTTTTTTTAATTTTTTGACAACAATTAGAACAAATTTGACTTTTATAATTGAAAATAGAATCTTTTATCTTTCATTTAAAACAAAAATCATTCCTTAATCTTTACAAATAAATTCTTGGTGATTTTTTAAAAATGGTCAAATTTTTTTAACATTAGGTATAAAATTGTATAAAATTTTCTTCTATATTTTTTAAAGTAGTTTATAAAAAATTATAAAATTTATAAAATAAATAAAATATTAAAGATTAAAAATCATTTTTTAATATAATTTTATTAAAATTATTATATTTTAATAAAATTAATTAACTTAAAAAAATCATTTCAAAAAATCTGACTGTATATTAACATTAAAATTCCTATTATAATATACAGGTCAATTAAACTAACACGAAATCTTTTTGTATAAAACTTTTATTAAATAATTTATAAAAACATTTAAAAAAAGATTATTTATTATTACAATTAATGTCTTAATTAATCTTAATTATAAATAATACATATACAACATTAACAATTAAATAAACCCAATCAGACTTAAATAAACGTTTCCTTACAATTAAACAAAATTTTTTAAATCAAGTTTTTAAACACGAATAATGAGGTAAAATGACTCTTATTTACAAAATTTTAAATAATTTTTTTTTACAATCAAATTTCTTATTGATTTTCAACCCTTAGTATCACTCCTATGAACCTGAAAATGATACCCTCTCCCCGGAATGGTAAAAAAATTCCCTCCACCTCCAAAATGATTATAAGATAACACTTTAGAAACGATATTTAAATCTTCTTGTCTTCCTTTACTTATCCCAGCTTGATTTAGTAAGTTTCTTAAGTGATGATTCACCAACGGAGGTTGAATTTGCACCGATCCGGGTTGAAATTGCTCGTTTGACCTTAAAAACCTTGATGGTACTTGAATCGAAGGTTGAATATGTACTTGATTTTGATTTAATAAATGATTTTGATTTAATAATTGATTTTGATTTAAATGTTGAATGTGATTTTGATTTAAAAGTTGATTTTGATTCAAATTTTGATTAAAAACTTGATTTTGATTCAAATTTTGAATATGATTTTGATTTAAAACTTGATTTTGATGTTGATTTAAAGGTTGGATTTGTAAATGATGATTTATATGTTGATTTATAAGTTGATTTTGATTTACAAGTTGATTTTGATGGGGATTTATAATGTGATTTTGATTTGTAACTTGATTTTGATTTATAAGTTGATTTTGATGTGGATTTATAACATGATTTTGATTTATAAGTTGATTTTGATGTGGATTTATAACTTGATTTTGATTTATAACATGATTTTGATTTATAAGATGATTTTGATTTGGATTTATAACTTGATTTGATAAAATTTGATGTTGATTTGATTGTTGAATTGTAGATTGAATTGAAGGTTGAATAGAAGGTTGAATTTGAACCTGATTTGAAGATTGAATTTGATTTATCCCATGAATTTGACCTTGATTTGGTCCTTGGTTGATTTGAATTTGATTTTGATTTGGGTTAAAACCAAAATTATTTTGAAAGTTCCCCGTTTCTTGTTCTTGCCGGTAAATCCTCACATTTTGACTCCTTGGAGGAACTTCAACACTTGTCGGAATGTTATATTGGTGCGGAGGGGTTAAATTGGGGTCAATCGTTTGAATATTTTGGATCGGTTGGACCGATTGAATTGGTTGAACCGATTGAATTGGTTGAACCGATTGAACCGTTTGAATTGAGTTCGGAGGTAAAATTTGGTTCGATAAAACTTGATTTGATAAGATTTGATTATTTGGTGGAATTTGATTTTGTAAATTTTGTAAAACCGGATTAAAATAAGTCTGTCTAAAATCACTATAATCTTTAACCGGAAGTTGTTGAGCGTTTAAAGGTAAATCACCCGTTTTACTAAATTTACTAAACTCAGCCGGATTAAACGAAACACTAGATTGAAAAACAACAGTTGACGGCTTCGGATTTGAAGTTGTAAACTCAACGCTTTCAATATGATTGGGAATTATCGGCACGAAAGGTTGTTCGTTACTTTTCAACCGATTCCTTTCACGTTCCTCCTTTAAAATCCTCTCTTGTTCCCGAATCAACTCCTGTTGCTTTAATAAAACCTCTTGTTGTTGTCTCTGTTGATTTTGCAACTTATATAATTGAACTTCCAAAGCCCTTTGCTTTTCTTGAATTGCAAATCGTTCCTGTTTTTGTTGTTCGTGTCGATTAAAAACCTCCCCTTGATAAAACCTCTGATCGTCTATAAAATTAGTAACCACCGGAATTGAATTCGTAGATGCTTTAAAAATCGGTTCAACACTTTTCGGTAAACCGCGTTCGTCTTGATGTACGGTAAAAGCTGCAACTAACGGAGCCGAAAAGAATTGAACGTCTTCAACTTTAGCTTCGCTTTCTTCCGTAGTTGGGGTTTCAACCGTCGGAGCTGGTGAAGTTAAATCACTTTTTGTTAACTTATCATTTATAGAAATTGCTTTCGGAGGTGTTGTCGTTGATGGAATGAATGTCGTTATCGGTTTGTGTTGAATTCCGGAGCTCTTTTGAATTAATACGATTTGTTTTTTACTTTGCGGAGATTTAGTTGTTGTTTTTATATCTTTTAAAGTGTCTTTTGAGTCTTTTGTGTCTTTTATTGTGTCTTTTAATGTGTCTTTTAATGTATCTTTTAACCCATCTTTAATTTCTTTCGTTGTTTGATTAATCGTATCTTTCTTTATTGTTGTAAAATTTGAATTTTCAATAAAAGAAATCGAACTAGCTTTAGCTCTTTGTACGGAACTATCTGAACTTTTTTCTCTTTCTTTTTCATTCTCATTTTCAGTCTCTAACTCGGTTAAAGCTTTTAAAAGTGCTTTCCGAAGGTTTGAGTCTAAATTAGGTGAAGTCGAGGTGAGTTTATTACTTTCTTCTTCATTTGAGGAGACTGTTATGATTAATAACGCGAAGAAAATCTGAAATAATAAAAATAATAAATAACAACAACTACTAATAAAAATAAATTAAGATTTTATTCGATTAGTTTTGATTTAATCCATAAAAAACTTGCGACAAGTAAGTTCCTAACCCTAAAATTTTTAGGTTATGTTGACAGTTGACACCAACGATCTGGCAACGTCGCTCGCTACGCTCTCTCTGGATGGAGCATAAGCCGGTTTGTTTTGTAATACACATAAACAGTAAACAAAGCGCCCTCCTATCCTCATGTTTGTAAACAGTTGAGTGTTTATGGTTATGATCTGAGTTTTCAAACATAGCCTATGAAGTCTTTTTCTAAATTTGCTTTTCCAAATATCGAAAATCCTTGATTTCACGATTAAAAGTTTTTTATTTCATTACGTTTCTAAGCCCCAAATTATCAAATTAATGTTTGTAAATAAACCTACGGTGTTTGTAAACACAAAACCAGCAAGATGGCGGCATTCATCCTTGTTACAAAACAAACCGGCAGAATACAATAGCAATGCTCCATCCAGAGAGAGCGTAGCGAGCGACGTTGCCAGATCGTTGGTTGACACAATTTAAAATTTCAATAATTTTGAATTTAAATTTAATTTTAATTAAAAATCTAAATATTTAATTAAAAATCATATTTTATACGTATTTAATTAAAAAAATTAAATTAATTATCGATAATTATTATTAATTTTAAAGTTTTAAATTTTTAATTTTGTTTTTTTTAAGGTTGGCACTAAAATCAAACTTTTAACTTGACATTCAGAAACGTCAAAAGTAAAAGTACCTTTTTATATATACAGGTGGTCAGAAATAAACATTTTTTTCTGTTTTAACTAATTTCAAGTTATTTTTGATAAAAATTAATAAAAAACAATTAAATTTTATTAAATTTAATGGATTTTTTGCTTTTTTTTATATTTTTTATATAAATAAATTCGATTTTATAAAATTTTTAATAAAAAATTTGCTTATTTATTAAAAAAAAATAAATAAATAAATTTAATATTTTAGTCGGGAAATCGATTAAAGCAAATTAAATTAAATCAAAATCGAACTCAATCAACCCCCGAAAAAAAAAACGTTTATAAAATCATTATTTAATTGAATTAAATTTAAAAAATCACTTAAAATTTAAAAATATAAATTCTAATTTAACGTTTTTTCAATTAATATGAACACTAAATAAAGTTTTAAAGTCAAAAATTGTAAGAAAAAAATAGGTTAATTTGACTTTTAAAAACATCAAAAGTAAAAATATTTTTTTATATACAGGTGGTCAAAAATAAACATTTTTTTAAAACTAATTTTAAGTTTTTTTGCAAAAATGAGTAAATAATTACATTTTATAAAATTTAATGGATATTTAATAAAAATTTTAATAAAATTTTTAAATATTTATCCAAAAAAAATCAATTAATAACTTTGTTTTAACTCTATTTTAACCCTATTTTAGATTTATTTTTTTAAATATCAACTAGAATCAATTAAAATTTTAAAATATTCTGAAAATTCACTAAAAATCCTTTAATTTAAGTACAAACACGACGTATTTACGATTAAAAATAAAAAAAGTTAGGTTAGTTTAAAAAGTTTCAAGATGGCTGATATAATAATCGCAAAAGTTATTAAAAATCTTTTAATTTGATACCAAACATGACTATATTTGGATAAAAAAAAAAAAAGTTAGGTTAATTTTTAAATTTCAAAATGGCGAGTTTAAAATTTTTAAAATTTGGTTAAAAATTCTTAAAATTTATTAAAAATCCTTTAATTTGATACCAAACACGATATATCTAACTTAAATAGTTTGGGAATTATAAAAATTTCTAATTTAAAAACAATTGAAGGTCGGCCATCTTGAAAATTTGACAACTAACCTAACTTTTTTATGTTTTATCCGAATATAGTCGTGTTTGGTATCAAATTAAAGGATTTTTAATGAACTTTAAGAATTTTTAATAAAAAAATACAGATTTTAGAAAAAATATCAAATCTTTCAACAAAAATATCAAAATTTTCAAAAATAATCTCAAATTTTACAAAATAATTTCAAAATTTTCAAAAAAAAAATTGTCAACATTTTCAAAGAAATATCAAAAATTTCTAAAAAAAGACAAAAAGTTCAAAATTTTAGAAGAATTTTAAAAGAATTTCAAAGATCAAAATTTCCAAAAAAAAAATTGTTAACATTGTTAAGGTAATATCAGAAATAAAAAAAAAAAATCTAGAAAAAGATAAGAATGTTAAAATTTTCAAAAATAGGTTAAAAATTCGGAAGAAAGAAATGGCAAAAATCATTTTAAAACGAAATTTTTATTAAAAATAAATAGAAAATTAAATTTATTTTAATTTGAGTACAAACACGATATATCTGTGATTAAAAATAAAAAAGTTATCGAAATTTTTAATTTTAATACAAACCGGAAGTCGGCCATCTTGGAATTTTTTAAACTAACCTAACTTTTTTTGTTTTTTATCCGAATATAGTCGTGTTTGGTATCAAATTAAAGATTTTTTTATGAATTTTAATAATTTTTAAAAAATTTTAAAAATTGTATTTTTCAATTGTTTTTAAAGTTAAAAAATTGTATAACTTGTGAATGAATAAAGTGAGATATGTCGTGTTTGTACTCAAATTAAAGGATTTTTAATAATTTTTAGAAATATTGAAAATGTATTTATTTTTTTTTGTTTTTAAAGTAAAAAAATCGTTTAATTTTTGAAATAAAATAATTAAATTTGTTCAAAAATGTTAAAAATGTTTAGAAATGTTTATAAATGTTAAAAATTATTAAAAATCTTTTAATTTGATACCCAACACGACTATATTTAGATTAGAAATAAAAAAGTTAGGTTAGTTTTAAAAAATTGAAAATGGCGATTTTAAAATTTTAAAAATTTTATTAAAAATTCTTAAAGAGCATTAAAATTCCTTTAATTTGATACCAAACACGTCATATGTAACTTAAATAGTTTTGGAGTTATAAAGATTTTTATTTAAAAAAACAATTGATGATCCGCCATCTTGAAAATTTAAAAACTAACCTAACATTTTTATTTTTTATCCGAATATAGTCGTGTTTGGTATCAAATTAAAGATTTTTTTCTAAATTTTAACAATTTTTAAAAATTTTAAAAAATTGCATTTTTCAATTGTTTTTAAAGTTAAAAAAATCGTATAACTTTTTAATGAAAAAAGTTAGATATGTCGTGTTTGTACTCAAATTAAAGGATTTTTAATAAATTTTAATAATTTTTAGAAATTTTAAAGATTTCTTTTTTTCGATTGTTTTTAAAGTAAAAAAATCGTTTAATTTTTGAATTAATAAAGTTATATTTGTTTAAAAATTAAAAGAAAATCATTAAAAATCCATTAATTTGATTAAAAATTCTTAAAGAGTATAAAAAATCCTTTAATTTGACACCCAACATGACTACATTTGGATAAAAAATAAGAAAGTTAGGTTACTTTTCAAATTTTCAAAATGGCGATTTTGAAATTAAAAAAATTTGGATAAAAATTCTTAAAGAGCATTAAAAATCCTTTCATTTGATACTAAATACGATATATCTAACTTAAATAGTTTGGGAATTATAAAAATTTCTAATTTAAAAACAATTGAAGGTCGGCCATCTTGAAAATTTTAAAACTAACCTAACTTTTTTATTTTTAATCCGAATATAGTCGTGTTTGGTATCAAATTAAAGATTTTTTTATGAATTTTAATAATTTTTGAAAATTTTTAAAAATTGCATTTTTCAATTGTTTTTAAAGTTGAAAAATCGAATAACTTTTTAATGAAAAAAGTTAGATATGTTGTGTTTGGTATCAAATTAAAGGATTTTTAATGCTTTTTAATAATTTCTAATAATTTTTAAAGATGGTGATCATCAATTGTTTTTTTTTACAAAATTGTTTATAATTTTAAAAGTATTAAAGTTAGATATGTCATGTTTATATTCAAATTAAGGAAAATTTAATTTTATAATCATTTTTAACTTTTATTCTTTTTTAAAAACTGAATTTGTAAAGATTAAACGATTAAATGTTTTTTTAACAAAAATAAATACAATCAATTATTGCTACTAATTTTTTTAAATTACTTTTTAGTATTTCTATTTAATTATTTGTGCTTTTTATTTTGTAAGGAATATACTTGGTGGTATAAATTGATACAAGTTAATACAAGTTGATACAAGTAAAGGCTTTCAGTGTAAAACGAAAAAAGAGTAAAAGTGAAATTTACTGCTTTGTAGTGTTAGTGTGTGCGTTTGTGTTAAATATTTTTCAAGAAATCGTATTCGATCGTTTTCGTGTTGTGGTTTTGTTAAGGAAAGCGTAAATGAGGATAAGTTTTAACCTTTAGAGAATGGAAAATTTTTCAAGTTTTATTGGTTTTAGGTTGGGTTTTTAATTTAATTTAATTTAAAGGTAGGTATTAAATTTTAAATTAGAGAAAGTTTATTTTATTGAATGGAGAGAAATTTTATTTTCATCTCGCAATCAAAATTTCTTTTGTAAAATTATTTATGTTTTTTTTATTTGAATTTAAAAGTAAAATTTCCAGTTTGGTTAAAAAATTTGAATCTTTGACTTTTTATTTTGACAGATGATATTTAGTTCACTTTTTAAAAATAATTTTGAGAAATATTAACCATCTAAAATCAGAAAGTTTTTAGTTTTATTTTATCATAAATTAACAATATTTATAAATCAATTCTTTATTCTTTACCATTGATTTAATTTATAATTTGATTTTGCTCGTTACATAAAATGTAAGAGGTTCCAAAAAAACTGTTCGCAAAGGTTGTAATGAAAATGAGTTAAACGTCAAGTATCAACTCGTTGTTTGGTTACAATTTGGTTGGATTCTCTAAGAAAGTAAAGTGCACAGTACACTTATTGTGCAATGCACGCTGAGTAGCGCTGGTCTACAAGATTTTAGTAGTAATTGAACATCGAGAACACTATTTTGTATGGCAATATGTCCCATTTTGGTATCTTAGAATTAGTGTTATCTTATTGTTAGACTGCAAACTTTTGTGGAAATCTCACTTTGATGACAAGGTTAGAAAGTGTCATAGGGGAGGACGTGGGGGTTGTCCCCCAAAATGACTCTTGTTGTACACTGTCGTTATTCGATCAATGCTTACATACGGGGCGATAATTTGGTGGAGCATAACCTCAACATTCTCCACCGTTACTTCCTTCAATAGAGCACAACGTCTAACGCGTCTTTTTGTTACAGGTGTGATGTGGACTACGCCTGTCGTGGCTATAGAGAACATCCTTAACCTGGCGGCCCTACACTTATTCATACTGAAAGCGATGGCAACCATCAGCAATTTGCACTTGTGGAGAGAGGCGTTCAAAATAGCCCCTATTTTACATTGCAAAACGGATTTTATGCCTGTTAAATTCGTGTTTTCGAGAAGTTACCCCGCCCTTCTAAACCTGTCAGAAGTGTGTAATAACACCAACACCCTCAAAATCTACACTGATGGCTCTAAAAAACAGTCAGGTTAGGTGTGGTCGTCTTCACCCATCATCCCCGTATTCGTTAATACTACAGTTATTCAGGCAGGATTTACTGCCATTTTGCTGCCAACCGTATTTTTTAACAGTAACGTACGTGGTAAGTGTTTCACTATCGTCACAAATAGTAGACAGTCTGTTTTAGCCCTCAGCCGTGTGAGGATTACTTCCCAGCTAATATTGGGCTGTTATTATGCACTAGAATTAGCAGCCGTGCACAATTGAGTAACTCTCCAGTGGGTGAAGGGACACGGGAACTACTCGGAAAATAGACTTTTTGCCCACAGGTTGGCAAAAATGGCCGCCAGTAAACATTCCTACTCACCCGAACTAGTCATCATCCCCTCTTTAAGTTTATTAGAATTTTTTGCTTGGATTTCTGCAAGGGGGTACAATGTTTATGGGGAGGAAATGAAATAGTATTTACAATACACTTGTAGAAAGAGTTCTATAGTTTTCATTTTCTGATGGTGTGGCAAACCGGTCTTTAGGGTAGATTTCCAAGAAGCAGTTAATATACTTAATGGCCGACATTCGAGATGCTGCCCTGGGACTAAAAATTATTGGGGAGCGTTGTAAGGTTTTGGAAAATGGTTAAGGAGGAAGCTAGGATGGGTTTAATTTGGTATTGGATTTTGCTAGGCTGCTGTTAATAATGAATGAGGTATTGGGTTTCTTTGTTAGTATACTATGTTTGGCAAGCGTGTAAGGTTATTTATTTCGTGGGGGAATTTGTGCTTCGTGTGATGTGTGGTTTTTTTCGTGATGTTTTTTATCAGTGGGTTGGGGTGGTTTAGAGTAGTGGTGAAATTTTTTGTTGTGTTTCAGAAGTATTTGTTTTCTTGGGAGGGTTTGGGTTATTTGGTGTAGGTTCTTAAAGTTGATCTATCGGTTTGAGTTTGAAATGATTCGTAGGATTTTATTTTGGGTCGTTTACAGCTTTTTGAGGTTAGTGACTGCCGCATTTAACCAGATTGGGGCGGCGTAGGTGAGGAAGTTGCGTATGATGGGGGAATATATTAGTTTCTTATTTTTTTAAGCTAAGGTTGTTCGTGATATAAGAGAATATATGGTTTTGTTTGAGGGTGTGGCGTTTGAAATAGCTTTGGAGATGTGATTGAAGAAGGTAAGTCGTTGGTCTAGAGTAACACCAAGGTATTTGATGCTTGTTTTGATAAGAATTGCGGAGTTAAGGATTTTTAGGGGAGTGGGGATTCTTGTGGGATGGTTGTTCTGAGTAAATGCAATGGATTCTGATTTCTCTGGGTTAACGGTGATTTTCCAAACGTTATAGTATTTTTCTAGGAAGGGAAGGTGTGATCGGATAGAAAGGATTGGACAGACTGCTATTTTTGAGTCTCTGGAATATGTGTAAACGACTCTGTCATCGGCGTAAGTGGCGATTTTGGTTTGAGGAAGTTGGGGTAAATCTGAAGTGTATATGTTGAAGAGGTGGGGTGAGATTACAACTCCTTGTGGGATTCCGTATTCGAGGCGTTTGGGGTAGGACAGCGTTGAATTTACTTTAACTTGGATTTTATGGTTTGATAGGTTGCCAATTGGTTAGTTTGATAACGTATGGAGGATAAGGAAAGAACAATATCGGCGGTGGGAAAATTAGAAAGGAGCCGAAATTAAGGGCAAAACCGTCACAAAGATGCAAACTGTAGACACGTGTTTAGAACTTATTAGTTCTCATCAATACGATATAACCAAGGAGCAAGGTGGAAACTCATTGGGGAAGACACAAAAAGGGAACACAGGCAGAGGACTAATCATCAATTTGGTGCATCGGAGGCAACAACGAGGGGTGACGTTGCTGCTTTCGATGCGAAGTTTGTTTGTTGTCCTCAAATTTCGGTTCCTTTCGTATGGAAGGTAGTTTGAGTGGACCAATTTATGGATTACTTCGCCGATTCACACCGTGTTGAAGGCTTTTTCATACGGCGTATTCGTTTGATTGCAATGGTGCGCATCAGAATTTGATTTTGAGTGCATACATCACATTAGCTTAGTACAAAAAAGTGACAGTTCAATAGAACACGCTATTATGCACGAGTGCGCGCCAGTTTTACCAAACGAATACGCCATTAATCGAGCGATACTAGCGGTGTGTAGGATCGTTTGTTAAAAGCTTCGATTGAATCGCTTACGATTCTTGATATTTGGTGTGTTGTGGAATGCAAAGGTTAGAATCTGTATTGGTAGTTGGGAATTGTTTGATGTGTCTGGGAGTGGGAGTTTAATCTTTCCAGGATTACTTTTTCCACTATTTTGGATATGGATGGTAAGAGGGAAATGGGTTTATATCTTGAAGGAATGGTGAGGTCTTTATTCGGTTTTGGGATGGGAATAATAACCGCTTTTTTCAAATCTATTAGGAAATGTTGGAACTTTAAGATGTGTCTCATTATACAGGGTATCACAGAATAACTATTCCTAATTTTCGGAAATGATAAAGGGCACTGAAATACACACTTTTTATTAATAAACTGGTGTCCGGAAATGTCTCAGTATGAAGATAAACTAACATCAATCTCAATTAATAATAATAACAAACTTTAATAACAATCTCAATTACAACAGACCAGATTCGAAGTAACGACCATCATTTTCGATACACCAGTTGTAACGATTTTCAATCGAATGCCCAATTCCTTGAAATATCTGAGGATGTTCACGAATATCGTCAAATGCTAGAACAATTCGAGCCGGTAACTCTTCTTCTGTATTAACAGGTGTCTCATAAACCATTGGTTTAATATGACCCCAAATAAAAAAATCAACTGGTGTCATATCTAGTGAACATACAGGCCAAAATATCGGTCCCCTCTTCCAATCCATCTGGTTTGGAAATTGTGCATTTAAATAATTTCGGCAATTTAATCCAAAGTGCGCTGGTGCACCATCATGTTGAAAAATAATATTTCTTCGAATATTAAGTGGGATATTTTCAAGCAATTCTGGTAGAGTATATTCAAGAAAAATGCTATACACATGACCACTTAATCGTGCAGGCAGTAAATATGGTCTACTACATAATTATCAACAATCCCAGCCCAAATATTAAGCGAAAACTTCCATTGATGATGTAAACTATGAACGACACGAGGATTTTCTTCACTCCAAATGTGACTCTTATGTGTATTAAAATAGCCATTTTTTGTAAAACATGCCTCATCTGTCCATAATACTGTAATAATTCCATATATTGCGGGCTTTAGGTTAAACATTTTTTTTTTTAGCTTTCTCTTTGCACATTTGTTAGGAACTCGGACCTAGTCATAAATTTGTGTAATAAATATGTCGACGATGTCACGTTCTCAAGTGTTTGAAATTGTTTTAAGAATTCTTAAGTTCAAGTAAGAAATAAAGAACGAGGCGAACGTTAGGGAAGTTTTAAAGGGTCTTTGAGTATTGTGTTTTTTGAGCTTTTGGTAAAGAGCCGGGCATCTGGTTCGCATATTTAGTTTCGAGATTTTTCTTAGAAAATAGCCGTCTTAGAAAACTCCGCCTCTGTGTGTGACATTGGTTAACAACAACCAATCGTTAGGAACGCCTAAAATGTTCATTAACCCCCTTCTCCAAGGGCGAAGTTACTTGGGGAGAATTCGCGTTTTGTAAAGACACTCTTCGTGAGACTCTTCATGAGACTCTAAAACAAGACTCTCTTCACGAGACTCTAAAACAAGACTCTTCATGAGACTCTTAACGAGATTTTTTAAGCGAGACACTTTTAATCTTCAATAGTAAAGTCATTTTGCGTGTGGGATTAACTTTTCTTTGAGTGGGCTCTTAGCAGACACTTAACGAAAAGTCGAGTAAAGTTCAGCTGGTTAACATTTTCCGATTAATTTCAGCGTTTATGTTCGTATGATCGAGATTGTGCGCGCTCTTCTCTAGTGATCATTCTACCGGAGACGTACTTTCAGCTGTGTACGACGAGCCCGTCTGCTGAGGACATAAACGCAACCAAACGGGTGTTTGGTGTGGTGAGTTTTTATTTCATTCTTTCGACGCGACAATTAGGGTTCTCCCGTTAGGTAACCGCCCGTCGTAATTGCTAAGTCCCCGATCGTTTACTCGCGTGTTCAAAATACGTCGTTTTTTTTAATAAAGTTGTTTTGTTAATATTCGAATTTGTTTTATTTCCTGCCCGAGTTTTCGTGCAAGTACCCACGGTTTCGGAAGGTTTGATTGGGTTAAAAACCTTGCCCTGGTGGCGGCGACGACTACCCCGATTATTACAATACATACCTAGGAAATCTTGGTTCGTCAGTAATTTTATTCAAGTACCATTCGACAAATTTAACTCTGTTGGGGTAATCAGCTGGAACTAATGTATGAACTTTTTGAATGTGAAACGGATGCTTCTGGTATTCCTTCAATACCCTCCATACAGATGTGCGACTTGTATGCATCGTCTGTGCAATGGCAGGAGTACCTGTTTTTGGGTTATTTTCAAAATGTTGAAGAACTTCGTCCTCAAAGTTAATATTTTGAACAGTACGAATGGCTCCCGAATCTCTTTTCTTTACTTGAAATTCACCAGTACCTCGAAGCCGCTGATCCAATCTTGAACATGATGTATGACAGGGAACGTGACGCTACGGATCAGCGGATATCGCTCCGAGATTAATTTATGACAGACGTTAAATGACAACTACGAAATAGAAGATACTAGAGATTGATATTAGTTTATCTTGCTACCGAGAAATTTCCAGACACTAGTTTATTAAATAAAAAGTGTATATTTCAGTGTTGTCTATCATTTCCGAAAATTAGGAATAGTTATTCTATGATACCCTGTATAAGTTGGTTGTACTATTGCTTTTTTTGGGGAGGTAAGCAGGATGTTCGGTATGTCGTTGCCAGGAGTTTTGAATGGTTTGAGGCGTTTTATAATTGTTTTTACGGTTGCTGGAGTAATTAGGTGTAGATCGGAAGGAGGGCCATGTTTTTGATTAAGGAAATTTTGGGCGTTTTGGGAGATTTTGGTTGTTTTAGTCGGGTTTGTATTTTGTGCACTGTGGCGAAGTAGTTCACTATGAGGTTTGCTTTGTCGGGATCGGAGATTTGATGTTTTGGTCTGTTAAGAGTATTAGGATTGGTCTGAACTTTTTCTTTAGTTTCCTTATTTCTTACCAAATAGAGTTGTCGCCGGGCTTTAGGGAGCTGAATTTGCGAGACCAGCTTTCATTCTTGTGGATTTTTAGGTCGTGTCGGGTTTGGCGGTTAAGGTTATGGTATTGGATTTGTGCTTCTGGATTATGTGTGCGTTGGTAGAGTCTGCGGAAAAAGTTGCGGGTCTGGATCGTGGTTGTAATGTGTGCTGGAGCGGAAGGTAATAGGTGGTTCTTCTTTGTGATTAGGGGAACAGCTGATTTCTTGGCAGTTTTTATTATGACTCTTAGTGAGGAGATTTCCTCTTCGGAAACCGAATCGCGCCACCTGATTTAAAATCCATGAGCGTTGCTTAGTGGAGTGGCTAAACACTGCCATATAAGCCGATCAAATTTTATACGTTATTTATTAATAACTTTAGTAAACATTTAATCCGGGTCCCTAAATAGTGCCCCCTAATATTTTTCAGGGGTGTTAGTTGTCTGTTTCGACCAAATAACCTGGCATTTCCCGACACAAAATCTAAAGAATGTGAAACTGATTTATGGCACGCAAACGGTTAAACATATCCTATGTAATTGCCCAAATCTTAAGAAGCTTAGATTAAAGGACTTGCGTGACCACTGACCAATCATATAATCAGAAACATACCTCTGAGCTGCATCCTAATCTTTAGTAAATCCCTAGGTAAATAAATCATTGCTTAATTCATATAAAAAACCTTTTACGATTTTATTTAAAGCTAACTTTAATTAATCAAAACATTATTATTACTTTATTACAAATTAATCGTTTAACCTTTGAAAATTTCTTTCAATTAACCTCTTCTTTTAACGATCTCAAATTAAAATAATACTAAAAACTTTCACCGCGAGATGCGTTTTTGTTACCCGAGCTGCTGGGAACCTGAAAATCTCGAAAATGCATCTCAACGCAAGAAGAAAAAGATGAGAAATTTCCCATCAAACCAAATTTTTTAAATTCCTTTAAATTTATATTTCAATAAATTTTAAAAATGTATCTTAGAATAAGATGAAAAAATAATCGAACGTAAACATATATTGAAATCGAAAAAGTATGTCATCTGATAGTGAAAATATAATTACCAAGACGTATGTAGTCTCAAGAGCATCACCGGTGCCTTATTAGATTTCGCTTTCACCCAGACCCTGAATATACGAGAGATCTTCCTTCTAAAGGAATTTCTATGACCTCAAGAAACGTTTACGATGCTTTATAATGGCTTTATGATAATTTATAAGCTAACTTCTCAACTTTTCTTTAACGACGATTTAAGAAATTCTCTAAAAATGATTTAAGAAATTCTTTAAAAACAATTTAAGAAATTATTTAAGAGAAGATTTAAGATGTAAGATAAGTATTACATCATTTGACCACTTAGAGTAATTATTTTACATAATTTCCTAACTGGCACGTAATTAACATCCTTTACTAATCTTTCCTTCTTTATTAGTTGCTGGGTCTTTGTTAAAAAAACAGGTAGTGACCTTAAACGCAGTCATTGTGAGAAGTGAAACCGTCAGAGATTTGACCCAGTGAACTATAACTCCTTTAACTTACCATCTTTGAAACGAAGGCGTGTACATACAATCAGATTGTAATCAGTAATCAACTCTCGTTTGATGGATTTAATTATCTTTTATTAAAAATGATTAAATTAGAGAAACATTTTTGCCTCTTTTTTTGTGTTTAATTTTGATTGGTGAGGATTTTCTCCTTTTAAATACTGTATAGGAAGTTTTACGAGTGGTTTCACTCGACTTTCGCTTCGACAAATCAAATCAAATCTTTCTTTCGATTTTATTTCTACTTACTTACAATTGGAAGTGTTAGTTAATTGGAAAAGTTTGTTTCATTAAATGAAATATTAAAAAAGGAAAAAATATTAAACCAAAAATCATTTCTTAACCTTTATAAATAAAGTCTGGGTGATTTTTTAAAGTTGGTCAATTTTTTTTAAAGTTAGGTTAGTCCACTGTCAAAAATTTTCACCAATTTTAAAATTTTTTTTTAATTTTTTGGTAGGTAATAATTAGAAGAAATCTGATGTTTTTAGTCAAAAATACAATCTTTTAAGTTTAATTTAGTAAAAAAATCATTTCTTAACTCCTATAAATAAAGTCTAGGTGATTTTTTTAAAGTTTGACATTTTTCAAAATTTGAGGTTAAAATGGAAATCGAACGTTTCATTTTTTTTTAATTTTTTTTCGAAAGATTTGGAATAAATTTGATTAGTTTATCGTAAAATAGATACTTTTATCTATATTTAGTGAAAAAATCTTTTCTTAATTCCAATAAATAAAGTCTAGGTGATTTTTTAAAATTGGTCAATTTTTTTTAAAAGTTAGGTTAGTCCACCATCAAAAATTTTCACCAACTTTAAGAATTTTTTTTTAATATTTTGGTAATAATTAAAAGAAATCTGATTTTTTCAGTCAAAAACAGATTCTTTTATGTTTAATTTAGTAAAAAAATCATTTCTTAACTCCTATAAATAAAGTCTAGGTGATTTTTTAAAGTTTGACGTTTTTCAAAATTTGAGGTTAAAATCGAAATCGAACATTTTATTTTTTTTTAATTTTTTTGGAAAGACTTTAAATGAAATATTAAAAGAAGAAATATTAAACCAAAAATCATTCCTTAATCTTTATAAATAAAGTCTGGGTGATTTTTTAAAGTTGGTTTAATTTTTTTAAAAAGTTAGGTTAAACTGTCAAAAAATTTTTACTAACTTCAAAAATTTTTTTACTAACTTTAAAATTTTTTTTTAATTTTTTGGTAAAATTTGGAAGAAATCCGACTTTTTTGACTTAAAATACAATCTTTTAACTTTCATTTAAAATAAAAATCATTTCTTAATCTTTAAAAATAAAGTCCGGGCGATTTTTTAAAGTTGGGTAAATTTTTTAAAAAAGTTAGGTTAAATTGTCAAAAAATTTTTACCAAATTTAAAAATTTTTTTAATTTTTTTTGTAAAATTTGAAAGAAATCCGACTTTTTTAAATCAAAATACAATCTTTTATTTTTCATTTAAAATAAAAATCATTTCTTAATCTTTATAAATAAAGTCTGGGTGATTTTTTAAAGTTAGTGAATTTTTTTAAAAAGTTAGGTTAAACCGTCAAAATGTTTACCAACTTTAAAATTTTTTTAAATTTTTTTGGTAAAATTTGGTAGAAATCCAACTTTTTTAATTCAAAATAGAATCTTTTACTTTTCATTTAAAACAAAAATCATTTCTTAATCTTTAAAAATAAAGTCTGGGTGATTTTTTAAAGTTGGGTAAATTTTTTAAAAAAGTTAGGTTAAATTGTCAAACAATTTTTACCAAATTTAAGAATTTTTTTAATTTTTTTGGTAATAATTAGGAAAAATCTGATTGATTTAATAAAAAGTAGACATTTTAATCTATTTTTATTTAAAAAATCTTTTCTCTATTTTTATAAATAAAGTCTGTGGAAATTTTTAAAGTTGGTGTAAATAAATTTTAACCTTAAAATGTCAAATTTTCAACTTAACCTAAAATAATTCAAAAACTAAGTTAAATAGAAAAAAAATTTTCAAATAAAATTTATTCCATTTTTAATTATAAATATTTTTCATTCTAAATATTTTTTTCAATTTTCTATATTAAAGGAGTTATAGCCTAAAAATCAGTTATAACCTTAAAATGTCAATTTTTCAACTTTATTTTCAAATAATTCAAAAACTAAAGAAAATAGAAAAAAGAATTTTAAATAAAATGTCTTCCATTTTTAATTATAAACATTTTTCATTACAAATATTTTTTTCAATTTTCGATATTAAAGGAGTTATAACCTAATAATCAGTTATAACCTTAAAATGTCAAATTTTCAACTTTATTTTCAAATAATTCAAAAACTAAAGAAAATAGAAAAAAAATTTTCAAATAAAATTTATTCCATTTTTAATTATAAATATTTTTCATTCTAAATATTTTTTTCAATTTTCTATATTAAAGGAGTTATAGCATAAAAATCAGTTATAACCTTAAAATGTCAAATTTTCAACTTTATTTTCAAATAATTCAAAAACTGAAGAAAATAGAAAAAAAAATTTTTGAGTAAAATTTCTTCCATTTTTAATTATAAACATTTTTCATTCTAAATATTTTTTTCAATTTTCGATATTAAAGGAGTTATAGCCTAAAAATCAGTTATAACCTTAAAATGTCAATTTTTCAACTTTATTTTCAAATAATTCAAAAACTGAAGAAAATAGAAAAAAAATTTTTGAGTAAAATTTCTTCCATTTTTAATTATAAACATTTTTTATTACAAAGATTTTTTTCAATTTTCGATATTAAAGGAGTTATAACCTAAAAATCAGTTATAACCTTAAAATGTCAAATTTTCAACTTTATTTTCAAATAATTCAAAAACTAAAGAAAATAGAAAAAAATTTTTGAATAAAATTTCTTCCATTTTTAATTATAAACATTTTTCATTACAAATATTTTTTTCAATTTTCGATATTAAAGGAGTTATAATCTAAAAACTGGTTATAACCCCAAAATGTCAATTTTTCAACTTTAACCTAAAATAAGTCAAATACTAAATCAGATAGAAAAAAATTTTTCAAATAAAATTTATTCCTTTTTTAATTATAAACATTTTCTATTATGAACAATTTTTTTGAATTTTTGATATTAAGAACGTTATAAGAAAAGTAAGTTTTAACCTAAAAATGTCAAATTTTCAACTTTAACCTAAAATAACTCAAAAACTAAATCAGATAGAAAAAAATTTTTCAAATAAAATTTTTATCATTTTTAATTATAAATATTTTTTATTATAAACAATTTTTTTTAATTTTTGATATTAGGACAGTTATAATATAAAAATTAATTTTAACCTCAAAATGTCAAATTTTCAATTTTAACCTAAAATAATTCAAGAACTAAATCAGATAGAAAAAATTGTTTCAAATAAAATTTATTCGTTTTTTCATTATAAAATTTTTCTATAATAAACATTTTTTTTGAATTTTCAATATTAAGAGAGTTATGATATAAAAATTAGTTTTAACCTCAAAATATCATTTTTTCAACTTTAAACTAAAATAATTCAAAAACTAAACCAGATAGAAAAAAATGTTTCAAATAAAATTTATTCCTTTTTTAATTATAAATATTTTTTATTACAAACAATTTTTTGAATTTTTGATATTAAGGCAGTTATAATATAAAAATTAATTTTAACCTCAAAATATTATTTTTTCAACTTTAACCTAAAATAAATCAAAAAGTAAATCAAATAGAAAAAAATTTTTCAAATAAAATTTATTCCTTTTTTAATTGTAAATATTTTTTATTACAAACAATTTTTTTTAATTTTTGGTATTAAGAGAGTTATGATATAAAAACCAATTTTAACCTAAAAATGTCAAATTTTCAACTTTAACCTAAAATAATTCAAAAACTAAATCAGATAGAAAAAAATTTTTCAAATAAAATTTTTATCATTTTTAATTATAAACATTTTTTATTATAAACAATTTTTAGAGTTTTTGATATTAAGGAAGTTATGATATAAAAATTAATTTTAACCTTAAAATGTCAATTTTTCAACTTTAACCTAAAATAATTCAAGAACTAAATCATATGGAAAAAAAAATTCCAATAAAATTTACCCCCTATCTAATTATAAACATTTTTATTCTAAACAATTTTTTTTAATTTTTGATATTAAGACAGCTATGATGAAAAATTAATTTTAACCTCAAAATGTCAGATTTTCAACTTTAACCTAAAATAATTCAAAAACTAAATGAGATAGAAAAAAATGTTTCAAATAAAATTTATTTCTTTCTTAATAATAAAAAATCTTTATTATAAACAATTTTTTTTAATTTGTGATATTAAGCGAGTTATAACATAAATATAAGTTTTAACCATAAAATGTCAAATTTTTGACTTTAACCTAAAATATTTCAAAAACTAAATCAAATAGAAAAAAATGTTTCAAATAAAACTTATTCCTTTTCTAATTATAAACATTTTTATTATAAACAATTTTTTTGAATTTTTGATATTAAGTGAGTTATGACATAAAAACCAATTTTAACCCTAAATGTCAAAATTTTGACTTTAATCTAAAATAATTTAAAAACTAAATTAGATAGAAAAAAATCTTTCAAATAAAACTTATTCCTTTCTTAATTATAAACATTTTTTATTACAAACAATTTTTTGAATTTATAATATTAAGCAAGTTATGGTATAAAAATTAATTTTAACCTCAAAATGTCATTTTTTCAACTTTAACCTAAAATAGTTGAAAAACTAAATCAGATAGAAAAAAATGTTTCAAATAACACTTATTCCTTTTTTAATTATAAACATTTTTTACTATAAACAATTTTTTGAATTTTTGTTATTAAGACAGTTATGATATAAAAAAGAGATTTAACCTTAAAATGTTAATTTTTCAACTTTAACCTAAAATAATACAAAAACTAAATCAGATAGAAAAGAATGTTTGAAATAAAATTTATTCCTTTTTTAATTATAAACATCTTTTATTACAAATAATTTTTTTGAATTTTTGATATTAAGAGAGTTATGATATAAAAATGAAATTTAACCTTAAAATGTCATTTTTTTCAACTTTAATCTAAAATAATTCAAAAACTAAATCAGATAGAAAAAAATATTTCAAATAAAATTTATTCCCTTTTTAATTATAAACATTTTTTATTATAAACAATTTTTTTGAATTTTTGTTATTAAGACAGTTATGATATAAAAAAGAGATTTAACCTTAGAATGTTAATTTTTCAACTTTAACCTAAAATAATTCAAAAACCAAGTTGAATAGAAAAAAAATTTCTTAATAAAAGTTGTAGCTTATTTTATTTTAAATATTATTTATTATAAACATTTTTTGAATTTTTAATATTAAACGAGCTATAGATTAAAATTTGATTATAACCTCAAATATCAATTTTTCAACTTCAATTTCAAATAACTCAAAAACCAAGTTAGATAGAAAAAAATTTTTTAGATAAAACTTGTAGATAATTTTATTCTCAATATTATTTGTTATAAACAATCTTTTAAATTTTTAATATTTATGGAGCTATAGATTAAAATTTGATTATAACTTCAAATATCAACTTCTCAACTTTAACCTTAAATAATTCATAAACTACACCAAATATTTTACCATTTCTAGTATAAATAATCTTTCTTAGAACCTATTTTTGTTTGTTCGATAAACTTTGACAATTTTTTCCCTTAAAAATACCCCATAAAATGACTTATCGATTCCATTTTACCTATTTCCATCGCGATTTTTGTACCTCTCACCGCAAAAACACCTCAATACCATCATTTCAACCAGAAACTACTCATTCCTTTACAATACTCCACTTGAAAAACTTATATTTGCCTCTTATTAGAGTTAAAAATTAAAATTAAACTATTAAATTAAATAAAATAATAAATTAAATTATTAAATTATGGTAGTTTTTAAAGATAGAGAGATATTAAGTTGGAACGTTGATAAAGAAAAGAAACGTTTAAAAAAAATACAAGAGCAGAAAGAAAATCGGGAAATGTTCGAAAAATTTTGGCCTTGGAACAAACCTATTCATCCAAGGGGATTGAGAAATCTCCGATTGGAATAAAATTTTTCCCAATGATGAATTAGAAAGATGTAAACGGTTAACTAAAAGTAATTCTAACTTGGGAAAACCCGGTGCGAATGTTCCACATAAAATAAGAACGGTGGAAGATCCTTTATTGAGGTTTCAAAGGAATAAAGACTTGAGAAGTGCTGTTGAGAATAATTTTAGGTATAAAAGGAATCGGGAGGAACAACAAGAGTATAAAATATATTTACGTTTGTATTTTTTTTTAACTGTCAAAAATTTTTACCAAATTTAGGAATTTTTTTAAATTTTTTGGTAACATTTAGAATAAATCGGTCTTTTTTAACTAAAATTAGAATGTTTTAAGTTTCATTTAAAACAAGAATCATTTCTTAATCTTTAAAAATAAAGTCTGGGTGATTTTTTAAAGTTGGTGAAAATTTTTTTAAAAAGTTAGGTTAGTTTCAAAAAAATTTGTCCCAACTTTAAATTTTTTTTTTAATTTTTTTGGTAAAAATTAGGAAAAATTTGACTCTTTTAATTGAAAATAGAATCTTTTATCTTTCATTTAAAACAAAAATCATTTCTTAATCTTTAAAAATAAAGTCTGGGCGAATTTTTAAAATCGGTGAAATTTTTTAAAAAGTTGGGTTAAACTGTTAAAAAATTTTACCAACTTTGAGAATTTTTTTAATTTTTTTAGTAATAATTAGGAAAAGTCTGATTAATTTAATGAAAAGTAAGCATTTTAATCTATTTTTATTTAAAAAATTTTTTCTTTATTTTTATAAATAAAGTCTGTGGGAATTTTTAAAGTTGGACGATTTTTTAAAAACAATGAGGTTAGGTTTGGTAAAAAAATCTTAAGTGTTTTTGGGAATTTTTTTAATTTTTTTGGTAATAATTAGGAAAAATTTGATTAATTTAATAAAAAATAGACATTTCAATCTATTTATATTTAAAAAATTTTTTCTCTATTTTTATAAATAAAGTCTGTGGAAATTTTTAAAGTTGGTGTAAAATGACAGTTCAAAATTCGGTAAAAAAAATCTTAAGTGTCTTTGGGAATTTTTTTAATTTTTTTGGTAATAATTAGGAAAAATTTGATTAATTTATTAAAAAATAAACATTTTAATCTATTTATATTTAAAAAATCTTTTCTCTATTTTTATAAATAAAGTCTGTGAAAATTTTTAAAGTTGGTGTAAAACAGTTCAAAGTTCGGTAAAAAAATCTTAAGTGTTTTGGGAATTTTTTTTAATTTTTTTGGTAAAATTTAGAATAAGGCGGTTTTTTTTAAATTAAAACTAGAATGTTTTTAGTTTCACTTAGAAGAAAAATCTGGTCAAAATATTGAAAATTCGATTTTTTATGAATTTTTTAAAAATTGTTGATTTCTTAACCTAAAAAATTTTTTGTCAACTTTGAAAATTTTTTTAATTTTTTGTGTAAAATTTAGAATAAAGCGGTCTCTTTAAATTAAGACTAGAATATTTTTAGTTTTATTTAAAAAAAGAATTAGATCAAAATAATTAAAATTCAATTTTTTACGAATTTTTTAAAAATTATTGATTTCTTAACCTAAAAAATTTTTTGCCAACTTTGAGAATTTTTTTAATTTTTTTGGTAAAATTTAGAATAAAGCGGTCTTTTTTAATTAAAATTAGAATATTTTTAGTTTTATTTAAAAAAAAATTAGATCAAAATCATTAAAATTCAATTTTTTACGAATTTTTTAAAAATTATTGATTTCTTAACCTAAAAAATTTTTTTCCAACTTTGAAAATTTTTTTAATTTTTTTGGTAACATTTAGAATAAAGCGGTCTTTTTTAATTAAAACTAGAATATTTTTAGTCTTATTGAGAGAAAAAATTAGATCAAAATCATTAAAATTCATTTTTTTACGAATTCTTTAAAGAATTATTCATTTCTCAACCTAAAAAATTTTTTGCCAACTTTGAAAATTTTTTAAATTTTTTTGGTAAAATTTAGAATAAAGCGGTCTTTTTAAATTAAAACTAGAATGTTTTTAGTTCTATTTAGAAAAAAAAATTAGATTAAAATCATTAAAATTCAATTTTTTACTATTTTTTTAAAAATTATTGATTTCTTAACCTAAAAAATTTTTTGCCAACTTTGAAAATTTTTTTAATTTTTTTGGTAAAATTTAGAACAAAGCGGTCTTTTTAAATTAAAACCAGAATATTTTTAGTTTTATTTAGAAAAAAAATTAGATTAAAATCATTAAAATTCAATTTTTTACGAATTTTTTAAAAATTATTGATTTTTTAACCTAAGAAATTTTTTGTCAACTTTGAAATTTTTTTAAATTTTTTTGGTAAAATTTAGAATAAAGCGGTCTTTTTAAATTAAAACTAGAATATTTTTAGTTTCATTTAGAAAAAAAATTAGGTCAAAATCCTTAAAATTCAATTTTTTACGAATTTTTTAAAAATTATTGATTTCTTAACCTAAAAAATCTTTTGCCAACTTTGAAAATTTTTTTAATTTTTTTGGTAAAATTTAGAATAAAACGGTCTTTTTAAATTAAAACTATAGTATTTTTAGTTTTATTTAGAAAAAAAATTAGATCAAAATCATTAAAATTCAATTTTTTACGAATTTTTTAAACAATTATTGATTTCTTAACCTAAAAAATTTTTTGTCAATTTTGAGAATTTTTTTAATTTTCTTGGTAACATTTAGAATAAAGCGGTCTTTTTAAATTAAAACTAGAATATTTTTAGTTTCATTTAGAAAAAAAATTAGATCAAAATCATTAAAATTCGATTTTTTACGAATTTTTTAAAAATTGTGGATTTTTTTAACCTAAAAAATTTTTTTCAAATTTTGAAAATTTTTTTAATTTTTTTGGTAATATTTAGAATAAAGCGGTCTTTTTTAATTAAAACTAGAATATTTTTAGTTTTATTTAAAAAAAGAATTAGATCAAAATCATTAAAATTCAATTTTTTACGAATTTTTTAGAAAATATTGATTTCTTAACCTAAGAAATTTTTTGTCAACTTTGAAAATTTTTTTAATTTTTTTGGTAATATTAAGAGTAAAGCGGTTTTTTTAATTAAAATTAGAATATTTTTAATTTTATTTAGAAAAGAAAATTAGATAAAAATCATTAAAATTAAATTTTTTACGAATTTTTTAAAAATTATTGATTTCTTAACCTAAAAAATTTTTTGCCAACTTTGAAAATTTTTTTAATTTTTTTGATAAAATTTAGAATAAAGCGGTCTTTTTTAATTAAAATTAGAATATTTTTAGTTTTATTTAGAAAAAGAATTAAATCAAAATCATTAAAATTTAATTTTTTACGAATTTTTCAAAAATTATTGATTTCTTAACCTAAAAGATTTTTAGCCAACTTTGAGAATTTTTTTAATTTTTTTGGTAACATTTAGAATAAAGCGGTCTTTTTAAATTAAGACTAGAATATTTTTAGTTTTATTTAAAAAAAGAATTAGATCAAAATCATTAAAATTAAATTTTTTATGAATTTTTAAAGAATTATTGATTTCTTAACCTAAAAAATTTTTTGCCAACTTTGAAAATTTTTTTAATTTTTTTGGTAATAATTAGGAAAAATCTGATTAATTTAATGAAAAGTAGACATTTAAATCTATTTTAATTTAAAAAATCTTTTCTCTGTGTTTTTAAATAAAGTCTGTGGAAATTTTTAAAGTTGATGTAAAATTTTTAGATAATAATTCTATTAAATTATCAAAATTTAAGACAAAAAATAAGTACATACCAAACGCATATCGTCTCCAAAAACTTTTTAAACTCCACCAAACACCACTTAAAACGAAAAGCTTTACTAAGTTCTTCGCGAAGTTGGAGTCGAAATCGAACTGAGTTGAGGATCTTCTTGCAAGGAAGAAGACCTAAAAGCACTAAACGATTCGCGTGCTTCCACGCACGGTTAATTCTAGAGATTTCTGGGGGATATCACACTCACACCCAAGATTTCATTTCGATTTTATCGTCAAATATCTATTATTTAAGAACAAAAAGAGTCAAAAGAGAAACGACTTAAAAAAATGTTGACTTAAAAATCTGATTTTTGAAAATTTTTTTAAATTTTTTGGGAAAATTTGGAACAAATTTGACCGATTTAAGATAAAATAGAATGTTTTAGGTTTCATTTGATATAAAAATCGTTTCTTTACTCTTATAAATAAGTTCGGTACGATTTTTTAAATTTTTTAAAAAAATTAGGTTAAGTTAATCGTCAAAAATTTTAGTTGTCTTTCGGAATTTTTTAAATTTTTTTGGAAAAAATTTTAACAAATTTGACCGATTTGAGATAAAATAGAATGTTTTAGGTTTCATTTGATATAAAAATCGTTTCTTTACTCTTATAAATAAGTTCGGTACGATTTTTTAAATTTTTTTTTTAAATTAGGTTAACCTGTCAAAAATTATAGTTGTCTTTCGAAATTTTTTTAAATTTTTTAAAACTATTTACGAATAATCTGCCTTTTTTAAATCAAAATAGAATATTTTAGATTTAATTTGACATAAAAATCATTTCTCCATTCCTATAAATAAAGTCAGTGTGATTTTTTAAACTTGACTAAAATTTTTAAGGTTAGAAATCACAACTAACTTTGAAATTTTTTTTAAATTTTTTAAAACTATTTACGAATAATCTGCCTTTTTTAAATCAAAATAGAATATTTTAGATTTAATTTGACATAAAAACCATTTCTCCATTCCTATAAATAAAGTCAGTATGATTTTTTAAACTTGACTAAAATTTTTAAGGTTAGAAATCACAACTAACTTTGAAATTTTTTTTAAATTTTTTAAAACTATTTACGAATAATCTGCCTTTTTTAAATCAAAATAGAATATTTTAGATTTAATCTGACATAAAAATCATTTCTCCATTCCTGTAAATAAAGTCAGTGTGATTTTTTAAACTTGACTAAAATTTTTAAGGTTAGAAATCACAACTAACTTTGAAATTTTTTTTAAATTTTTTAAAACTATTTACGAATAATCTGCCTTTTTAAAATCAAAATAGAATATTTTAGATTTAATTTGACATAAAAATCATTTCTCCATTCCTATAAATAAAGTCAGTGTGATTTTTTAAACTTGACTAAAATTTTTAAGGTTAGAAATCACAACTAACTTTGAAATTTTTTTTAAATTTTTTAAAACTATTTACGAATAATCTGCCTTTTTTAAATCAAAATAGAATATTTTAGATTTAATTTGACATAAAAATCATTTCTCCATTCCTATAAATAAAGTCAGTGTGATTTTTTAAACTTGACTAAAATTTTTAAGGTTAGAAATCACAACTAACTTTGAAATTTTTTTTAAATTTTTTAAAACTATTTACGAATAATCTGCCTTTTTTAAATCAAAATAGAATAGTTTAGATTTAATTTGACATAAAAATCATTTCTCCATTCGTATAAATAAAGTCAGTATGATTTTTTAAACTTGACTAAAATTTTTAAGGTTAGAAATCACAACTAACTTTGAAATTTTTTTTAAATTTTTTAAAACTAATTATGAATAATCTGTCTTTTTTAAATTAAAATAGAATGTTTTAGATTTAATTTGACGTAAAAATTAAATTACATAGAATGTAATTTAATTAAAATAATAAATATTTAAATTGAAAAATGAAAAAATGAAAGTGAAATAAAGAGAGAATGAAAGTAAAGAGTTTGATAAATAGAGTTCATCACGCAAAATATAAATTGGGATTTAATTGGTTTTAATGCATCTATTAAATAGTAAAAAATTTTTTCTTCTTGGAAGAATTCCAATTTGAATAAATGATGAATGATCGTCATCGCTTTTCTTTCATCATCTTTCTTCCGTTTGTCGATTTATAAGCAAACACATCTGCGTAACAGGGACAAATTTCTCTACCTAAGGCTAAAGACGATATTATGCTTGGAACAAAACCAGCTGCCGTTTCGTCGCTCGGAGAAATCATACTCACTAAACCATAGGTGTTGCTAACATTAAACATTATCTCCTTTACGTTTTCGTTTTTCTTATTTGAATTTTTTATTTGAATTGCTAATCAGGAGATTTTAGGTAATTTACATTTTGTTCTTCTTTTCACTCCTTTAAACCATCTTATATACTTTTTCTATTAAAGATGTTTTAAGTAGTATTATAATTAACACTTTTAACACACGCTTAAATATCAACAAGTATAAATTAGAAACACTTAGGATAATTAACATTTGTTTTTTTCGATTCGAGTAAATTAAGTTGTAATAGTTTTTTATTTAAGACATCATGGATTATATAAAAATATGAGAAATTAATCCAACTTATGACTGAGGTAACCAACAATTAGCAGCTAATAAGCAATTAGCAATTAACAACAAGCGATATTGCCATTTGGTGACATTTTACATAGAATTAAAGCAGACGTTAAAATGTCATCAAATGGCAATATCGCTTATTGCTAGTTGCCTCAAAGTGACATCTATCTTAAGCATCTACAGCTTACAGCTTTCTAGCAAAAACCATAGCGGTGTGTACATTGTTTAGGTAATAGAGATACTATGTACATAAATTTTAGGTTGGTATCAATTTTATTTCTATACCTCTATAAATAGTTGGTAAAAATAAAAATATATTACGTACAATTTTTTTTAATTCTGTTCTCAAAGGTTAATTTGTAATTAAAGATTTTTATGGTAAGTCTTACTTTCTAACTGGTTCGAAAGTTAATGAAGTTTGAGAATACTCACTGCATAATTTTAGTGGTCAGTTGATAAGCAACGAATTTTAAAAATTTTGGCACGGAATAATTACTGAAAAGATTGGCGTTTAGATAAATTTTAGCCAAAAAACAGCCTATTGGCCTTATTTTTTGTCTTATTATTTATAAACGGGGCGTTTTTAAGCGCACGATTAATAGCATGTTTTCCAACCAGAGCACACTACGTTCAAAAATAGAAAAAGAAGCTTAAAAAACATTGATTGAATGCTTCCTAAAGGAGTAATAAAATAAGTTCTTTAACCCCTTAACATACAATGACGAGTCAGACCGGCCATAATTACATTACGTTCGAAATAAATCGTCACGCAAAGGGTTAAAGGGAGTAATGGCAAAATAAACCATGTTAGAATTTTGTAGTTTATATGGCTAGGCAACTCACAATCAGTTATAAAATCAAACCCCGAATGATAACGACATACTGCGTTGTTAAAGTTCATTCTCACTATACGTGTCGTTTCCGTTCCATAAGCTTCCGTTCCGTTTTCATAAAAATATTCTTAAGCTGCAGTGTCAATCATGCGACTGCTACGGCTATAGCCGCGCGGCTACAGACACGTGATTTTTGTAGCGCGTCTGCAGCGACCTTATTAACCTTCCAGTACACGCGCTTTTTTTTTGTTCGCGCGACTACACGCATCGGACTGTGAGTCCGAGTTCGGAAAATAAATAAGAGAGGGAGCTGATACGAAATAAAAAATTATTTTATAATGTCAAATCGTCTTCTTCATTTTCATCTTCCTCATCTTCATATTCTGAAACGTTGTTGTCCAATAACAGGTTTTCATCCTCTTCCTCCTCATTATTAGACAACAAGTTTTTGTTCCTTTCTTCGTTATAGCTCATATTTTCGAAATAACCGAATTTGAAATTGAATTAAAACAACACACGATGCATTGACAGATAATAAAATGTCGGTAAGAAAGAAATTCATTAAAGAAATTGTGGTCAGGGCAAGTTCGAGATAACACTAATAGATGGCGCTCAAAATCCGAACTGAGGGTCCGGTGCGTGTAGCGAAAGGTTAAGTGTCAATTGTAATGTCAATTAATGTCAACGTCAGTTACTTGAACCTCACAAAAAACGTTCGTGAGAGTGTTATTTAACCAATTTAGACCCAAAAACCACCTGAAATTAAAAAAAACAAATTGGTTATTGAATTTTTTTCACCAACACAAATGTGAATTTTGATGTTACGGAGGAAAAATCAGCGAAACAAAAAAGACAGATTCGAGAAGAAGAATGAAAAAATAGTGAAGAAGAGAACTACACTGAGTCCGATCCCTTTGCGCGTAAAAAAAAAAATGGCACGATCACCAACGAGGACGTAGGGTTGACCGGGGTTGGTTGACACATGGGGTTAATTAACACAGCGTCAAATATGGGCCATCTATTTTACCTATGATTTTTAGTCATATCGATGATTCAATGCTGTGAGTGTAGAGTCGTTGACACCCGATCGAGAAAGTGCCAGTGAAGTACAAACTACGCTTAAGTAACTAAAATAGATGGCCCATATCTGACGCTGTATCAATTAGCCCCATGTGTCAACCAACCCCAGTCTCCCCTACTCGTCTACGACAGAAGTGGATGACGAGAGAGAATCTCTCTTTACCGACCAAGAACTAGACGATAATTTAGAACAAATAGGGGAAGATAATGCAGCTACCGATACGACGGTATCGAATATGGAGGTAACTCAAGTGGAAGTCACCAAATCTAATGCACCCCTGCGTACGTTACTCAAAAAAGAATACCTCGACAAAATTAAGAGAGATGAAGAACTTGAAATTAAGAAATGCCTTGAAATAATTTCTAAAATGAAACTGGCAACTAACAGACAGAAAAACATCTCAAATGATACTCCCTCTGTCCCATAATAAGTGTCCGATTTTGGTATTTCTCGAAACTTAACGTTATTTCGAAATGTCAGTTACAATCTTGTATTCCATCAAGAGACTTAAGTTAAAACTGACACATGAATGTTGTTAAACAATTTAAACGCGTCTACTTAACTTTTGAGTAGTGATTTATAAACATACGCCATCTTCTTATTTTTAAAAGTACCGGAGTGATCACATAATGGACCGTCGAAGAATTTTTGAAATTGTGCCTTAACGAGAAAGGCCTAACCTAAAGCAGGAAGCGCATTAAAGTGTGTACCATTATTTGCTAGAAGTGTAAATGATAAACATGGATCGATAAAGAATAATGCTCGGTATTTCGCATCGGAGAAGACTGTAGAAATTGACATCGAGGACAAAAAACTTTACGCGAAGGAACAATAAGCGGGAATTTAAATTCTCGAAATTCTGGAAGAGTTGGCAGGAAACGAAAAATCGTAGATATAGAAAAAATAAAAGAGATACCAATTCATCACCGCAGAAATCTCCGATCACTTGCATATGCCATTAAAATTTCAAAAATCACAATTCACAGATGCATTAAATCTGGACTGATCAAACCTCATTCAATTAAAACCATTTCTTACCGACTGTAACAAAATCCAACGTTTGGACTACTGTTTGGCAATGCTTGATTCTGAAAGTATCGCTGCTGGTGAACCTATTTTTAATGATATGAAACACTACATTCATGTTGACGAGAAATGGTTTTATTTAAAAAATACCTCTAATAAATACTACCTCGTTCATGATGAGAAGGAGCCTGATGAAACATGTAAAAGCAAGAGTTTTATTATAAAGGTCATGTTTTTAGCCGCTGTTGCCCGTCCAAGATGGGGTAATAATAATCAATGGTTTAATGGAAAACTAGGGATTTCGCCATTTGTAACTCAACAACCTGCCAAACATTTTTTTTATTTCAAAACGGATTTTGGGACTTAAATTTTCACCATATCGATCACTTATTATGGGATAGATGTAGTATAAAACAAGGTATTTTTGAGCTTGAAGAATCACTAGAAGTAATTGCTTTCTGCATGTTATATCAGGAGAAAGTTGAAAAACGGATAGAAATAAGAACAAAGGAAAAAAGAAAGAAGATTGAGGTAGCGGATAAAGCAACCTAACCGTTTCCAAAAGAGGTTATATACAAAAATCGAGCTGCGACGAACCCTGAAGATTATCTAAAGAAAAAAAAGAAAGATGGCAAGATAAGAACGGAGACCCTGGTCACACCCCCCAGTCGGTTCACGTCAACAATAAGAGGTGTAGACTGGATAAGTGTTGTGAGAAAGAAGAACAGAAGCGAAAGGAGAGACGGCAAGAAAGGGGAACACCTATTGCTACGCAACTAGACCGAACCGACGCAAAAAACATCGGGAAATAACGCAAATATGCAAGAAAAAACTAAAATTAAAATGCAGAAGAAACCGAACAGAAGAAACCCAGCACTACTGATAAAATCGGCAGAAAACAAAAGCTACGTGGATATTCTCCGTAAGATTCGTTGCGAAGCAAAACCAGAAGAAACGAAAACAACCGTTAGGTTTATTCGACAGACTGGGAACGGTGATATCCTCCTCGAAATGGAGTCAGTGGCTCAGCGGCTCACTCTCGTGGTAGCACGCTTGATGATCCGGGTTCGAGCCCGAGTCTTTCCAACATCTAATCGCTCTACCGACCTTCGGAGGGGTCGTTAAGTCGTCGGTCTTAAGCGGCACTTCGCGGATAAGACTGATCCGAGCCAAGGTGTGGCTCGCGTCGCCTTGGTTGCGGGGGGGCAGCGAGGAAGCGGTACTGGTTATTTGAATACCGACAAACCTTCTGGGGTTTAATACAAAGGGTGTACTGAGGCCTAAATGTTAGGGTGATATCACCCTGCCCCGAACATCTACATACATACATCCTCCTCGAACTTGGGAAGAACCCCAAAAACAAGGAAAGTTTCGGAAAGAAGATACGTGATGTACTTGAAAGCGAGGCTCAAGTCACCAACTTAGAACCGAAGACTACCTTAGAACTGTTGAACCTTGACTGTATTATGGAGAAAGACTGTATGGAGAAAGAAATGATAGTGGCTATCCGGGCGAGACTTTCGGAGTTGACCAACGATACGAAGATAAGACTCACTGAATCCAACAAACAACAGTTGAGGAAAGCTATTGTTCAGATGAACACACGACGCATTAAGATCGGCTATGTCTCTAGCAAAGTAAAGGAGAGGATCGAAGTAAAACGTTCCTTCAGGTGATTCGAATATGGCCATGGACAGGGTGAATGTAAAAGACTGGATAGGGAAAACCTGAAAATGTGCTTTAAGGACTCTGCCTACTACACCGTTCCATACTAGGACAGTAACAGGAACGTGTCAGGTACGAAAGAGAACGTTCCGAATGCCCACTGCAACGTATCAATAACGTTGTGTTCCTGTATGAAACGCGTATCATGCTCGTATGCGACGCGTATTATACCCGTGTATTGGAAAGTGTAAACGCCCATGCAGTGCAGCATCGGATCTGGTAGTTGTAAGTTGTTGCTGTTTCCCGAACGTTCGGTTAGTTTTATAAAAACGGTGGTATGGGCACTAAAAACTTATCTATTAGGCAATTGGCAATGATTGCCATTATTTTGGATGAGGAAGAAGAAGAACCCAAAAAAAAGAGACGACGCTACTGGATTCACGATGCTCTAAAAGAACGAAAAGCCGAGGGAGAATACTAGACATTGTATAGACACTTAGTTGATGATGAAGAAAATTTTTTTCAGTATTTTCGTATGTCATCATTCAAATTTAATGAATTGCTGAATAAAATAGAAAATGATATAGCCAGAAGAAACACCAACTTTAGAGAAAGTATTTTACCTAAAGAAAAGCTTGCTGTATGTTTACGGTAAGTGAAACTATTTTTATACTAAATATATTTATTTTAATCGAACATAGCACAAATATAATTGAATGGTTTACATATATAGTGTAAAATATTATCGAAGTTCGTTTGATAAGTGATCAGTCCAGTTGTTATTTGATGTATCATTCCAATTCTGAGGGGACGTAGGCATGGGTGTAGCACTTGGTGGAACATGCGACGCTGTCGACTGCGGAGATGGGGTTTCGAAGTCCTTTGAAAATGTATACTGGGATGAATGAATAAGGTTAGAGGGTGTAAGCTGCTGTAATTCCATTTCCGAAACCAAACTAAATATTTTATTTTTTGCCAGTGCTTGTTGGTATGGCGAAAATGTTTTCACTGTTTCTGATATATTTAGAAAAAATCGATCTACCCCGTCGTATTCACGTTGTGGGGAATAGTTTCGTTCGTCCAATAATTTTTCCATCAATACAGCAGATGCTGATTGCACGAACTTTAGCCTTTCTTCTTATTTTTTTGGTTTGATTATGTTGTTGGGTGTTATTATGAACCTCATTTTCATCTTCTTTCCGAATCTCTGTCTCTATAGTGTTTTCAGAACTATCAACAGCAGCAACAGCGTGGTGCACTCCACTGTTCTGGCTTTCAAGCGCTTCATTGTCTGTACGTTCTTCATCATCGCTAGTCAGTTCAACGGACTCTAGCGTTTTTCTGTCTACGAAAAATGGAGCAACAAAGGACACCTCCTCCTCGTATTTCCATTTTTTTTTGTTTTTTCGCTGCTTGTCCACGTTTCCCCTTCTTTTTATTTAATACTCTTCTATAAGCATCTCTTAGTGCTTGCCATTTTTGTTTACAAGCTGCAACTGTAAAATAAAATAATTATGTATTAATATTTTGTTTGCAGGTACTTAACAACTGGTGATTCGTTCACAAGTATTGCCTTTAGCTATAGTATGGGACTAAGTACTGTGAGACGTGCCGTACTGGACGTTTGCGATGCTATAATAAAAAACATATTTCAAGAAGCTATTCCCAAAACTAACACAGAACAATGGGAGAAAAACATTGAAGAATTTTGGAATAAATGGAATTTTCCTAACTGTAGGTGCTATCGACGGAAAGCATGTTGTTATTGTAGCACCTCCAAATAGTGATTCTCTTTATTTTAATTATAAAAAAACATTTTCTATTGTACTTTTGGCTATAGTTGACGCGAATTATAACTTTATAGCTGTAAATGTTGATGCCTTCGGCAAAGATAGTGATGGTGATATTTTGTCAAAATCAAAAATGGGAAAAGCTATATCGCCGTTTCGGAACAACATCGACGTAACTGCAATTTTTTGACAAAATGAGATAAGGCCATCAATCTATCCAAAAACTGCTGATTTTAATTATTTTTGCTTCTCCTGCAAAATTTTTTATTTTGCAGTTATGTCGATATTCTTCTGGAACGGCGATATATGAGAATAAATTTAATATTCCAATTAACAAAAATTTTCCCGGGACTAATATAAGTGCGCCATGTGTTCTGTTAGGAGATGAAGCTTTTCCCTTAAAAAATAATCTTCTAAGACCTTATCCATCGCAACAGTCTATTAATGATAACAAGAAACGCCACTATATAACTATCGACTTTGCCGAGCTCGACGTGTCGTAGAAAATGCTTTCGGAATCTTAAGCCAAGAATTTCGTATTTATAATAGACGTTTGCATTTGAAGCCAGAATATGCGGAAAAAATTGTATTAACAACTTGCATTTTATATAACTTCATAAGACGTGGAGAACCTATAACTTTTACGGAAGTAACTAATTCTGTACAGTTTAACAACCTAAGACATCAAGGAGGAAATGCAGTTTCTACAGCCTTTGAAATACGCGACCTATTTGCGAATTTCTTCCAAACAGCTCAAGGCCAAATAGACTGAATACCTATGTAATTAAAAATAAACAATAATTTAATACACCTGGTTGTTTCTGTTCTTCTGAAATTTCCCTCCAGGCTCTCTCTTTCCTTTGGGTGTCCATATGTTTTGGATGTTGAAGATTATATAAAAATTTACACATTCTATTAGTTTTTCGTCCTCCATATTGAGTACTTATTATAACTGCCTTTATTGCACTGTTTCTAACCTACAATGACTAGCAAAACAGATGCTTTGCTGGCCGCGGCGCAAACGCAGAGCAAACACGGAGCATGCGCGGCAAGCACGCGTTTGGGCCGCCTAAGCACATCGGTTAGCAACAGAGCGTGCCATGCACGGAACGTTTCGATACCTGCAAAATATTCCTACCGTGGAATTGCTGTCGGACCGGGCATGGCACGGTACGGTGTTGGCCGGTAACGGAACGGTCAAGTGGGCATGGCCTCATAGTAATGTATACAAAGAATATTTTTTTGCATGTGTCGGTACGGTTACGGTCATGGTATGATACGGTGTAGTGGGTAGAGACCTTTAGGCTGGTTTTAGTGCTCAACCGACGGTCGGTACCGACGTCGGTCGCGCGTAGCTTATCAACGTATTTATATGTAGCTGTTCAGTGCTGCACTGATGAACCCTACGCGCGTACGGTACGCGGCGCGTATGACAACTGTCGGTCGAACGCGTCCGTATGTACGTCAGCCAAGTGACAGAATGCTGTACAGTCATCGTGAAATAATGAGCATAGACACAGAACGATTAATAACCGAAGTCTGGTTGCATCCGGAATTATGGGACTTGTCTCATAATTTATATAAAGACCGTGATGCACGGTTAAAGAATTGCAGAACAATGAAATACCCAATTATCGTACAATTTGTTAATGAGTCCATTTTTCGCGAGACTGTACAAACTGACGGTCAGCGCGTTTTGACAGATCTGTCAATCAGCTAAGCACTGAACAACACAAACCGACGGTCAGCGCGTTTCGTCAGTACTGACAGTCAGTACCGACCGTCGGTTGAGCACTAAAACCAGCCTTAATTGTGGAGAAACCGGCCATTTTCGTGCCGAATGCAAGAGCTCACCAAAATGCTTCCTATGCGAAAGCAATAAAGAACAGAAAAACCATCCACCTGGCTCAAGTCACTGCGAAACGTTTAGAAAGGCCCTAGACAAGGTAAAGAAAGACGCTTTCAAGATAATGCAAGCCAACATCCATCGAAGTAAAAGCACAGACGCACTCCTTTTGCAGTCTCAAAATAAACACCTAGCGATCTTTTGCTAATCATTGAACAATACAAAAACGAAGATGGCTGATGGACGGACGGGCTCAACGCGGCGGCTATCTGGATTAATAGAAGGTACAGGAACAAGATTCGATGTCAGGAAGCGCGGGAAAGGTTCGTCTGGGTGAAGCTACGGGACATTACCATTATAAGCTATTATTTCACGCCCAACCAGTCTATAGCGGACTTTCAACACAAACTGGACAATCTCGAAAACGAACTACGAGAGAGATGATGCACCTACGTGCTCTAGACATGGCGGGTGAAGCGAGGACGTACATGATGGTTCCCGATTTTAGTTCCCTGAAGTTATACCTTCTTGGTGGTCCCAAGGGAAGAAAACGAGGAACTTATCATACGTTGTTATTGTTGATTTGAAGACGAGGAATATTTATAAACTAAAAAAAAAAACATTTTATTTCATTAAATGCACTCCTCTGTAAGACATATTAGTTCTTTTATAAACTGGATTTACCCTTTTTGCAAATCAAGTACTTTTTTTAACTGACGAGAAAATCTATGTTTTTCCTTTGATGTATTTATTGAAACTACCTACTCCAGCATAAACATGTTTTAATAATCGATAATTACTATTTGAAAATCATTTATTGTATAAAAGTTGTTGAAAAATTTTGAAAATATTAAAATTTGTTCTTGAAAAACATAGGATACCACTATGGTATGCAACTTATTAGAAATGGCAAGTATGGAAACGGAATGTAAACTGAACGAAAAATGTGTGCACGTTAATTTACTTGACAACCTAAAACATTGTATATAAACGGAATGGTTCGGATATGGAAAGGAAACGGAACGTATGGTGAGAACCAACCATTAACGTACTTAACATTCTCTTAACAAAAAAATCCTGCTTACAATTAATTCAAAGATGGGATTAGTCGATCTTCAAAGACGTTTTACTCGAAATGGTTGCAGTTATTCAATTGCAACAAGAGGTCCATTCTTACGTAGAAAGGTCTAAGATATCTAAATTTTAAATCAGGGCAGTAAAATGTTGACATGCAGAAAAGTTAGATAAATAATTAACCCCATCCCTTGGCACGTACATCACTGATGAATTTTATGCAAAATCGATATCATCATCGAATTTCTCTTTAAATTTTGAATTAGTTACAAATTTTTGTTGCCTTTTAGAACAAATCTGACTTAATTAACGTAAAATAGAATCTTTAAGCTTTAATTTAGTGTAAAAATCATTTCTTAATTCCAAAAAATAAAGTTCTTTCGATTTTTTAAATTCCATTAAAATTGTAAAAAAGTTAGGTTAAGAAGTATCAAAGGTAAACTCGGCTTTGGATTTTTTTTTTTTAATTTTTTTGATAATATTTAGAACAATTGTGACTTAATTATCATAAAATAAAATTTTTAAGTTTTCATTTAGTATAAAAATCATTTCTCAATTCCAAAAAATAAAGTTCCTACGATTTTTTAAATTTCATTAAAATTGTAAAGTTAGGCAAAAAGTGTCAAAAATATTTACCAACTTTGAAAATTTTTTTAATTTTTTTGACAACACTTGGAATAAAACGGCCTTTTTTAATTAAAACTAGAATGATTTAAGTTTCATTTAGAAAAAAATCAAATCAAAATTTTTAAAAATCAATTTTTGATGAATTTTTAAAGTTGATCGATTTTCTTAAATTAGATTAAAAGTGTCAAAATTTTTTTACCAACTTAGAAAATTTTTTTAAATTTTTTGGTAAAAATTAGAAAAAATTTGATCAGTTAAATAGAAACTAGACATTTTAATTTACTTTTTCCCAAAATCATTTTTAAAAATTTTCATAAATAAATTTTAGACAATTTTTTAAACAAGGTGAAAAATTTGTTAGGTTAGGTTAAAAAACATCGATGTCTTTCAAATTTTTTTAAAATTTTTTAATAAAAATTAGAAAAAATTTGATCAGTTAAATAGAAACTAGACATTTTAATTTACTTTTTCCCAAAATTATTTTTAAAAATTTTCATAAATAAATTTTAGACGATTTTTTAAACTTGGTTTAAAATTTAAGTTAGGTTAAAAAACATGAATGTTATGAAAAATTTTTTAAATTTTTTAATAAAAATTAGGAAAAATTTGATCAGTTAAATAGAAACTAGACATTTTAATTTACATTTTTCTAAAATTATTTTTAAAAATTTTCATAAATAAATTTTAGAGGATTTTTTTAACTTGGTTAAAAATTTAAGTTAGGTTAAAAAACATGAATGTCTTTGAAAATTTTTTAAAATTTTTTAATAAAAATTAGGAAAAATTTGATCAGTTAAATAGAAACTAGACATTTTAATTTACATTTTCCCAAAATTATTTAAAAAAATGTTCATAAATAAATTTTAGACGATTTTTTAAAACTTGGTGAAAATTTTGTTAGGTTAGGTTAAAAAATATGAATGTCTTTGAAATTTTTTTAAAACTTTTTTGTAAAAACTAGAATAAAACGGTCTTTTTTAATTAAAATTAGAATGATTTTAGTTTCATTTAGAAAAAAAATCAAATCAAAATGTTTAAAAATGAATTTTTAGTGAATTTTTAAAATTTTGTCTTAAGTTAAAAAAGTGTCAAAAATTTTTACCAACTTAAAAATTTTTTTAATTTTTTTGACAACACCTCGAATAAAACAGTCTTTTTTAATTAAAATTAGAATGATTTAAGTTTCATTTAGAAGAAAAATCAAATCAAAATGGTTAAAAATGAATTTTTAATGAATTTTTAAAGTTTTTTCTTAAGTTAAAAAATGTTAAAAATGTTTTCCAACTTTAAAAATTTTTTTAATTCTTTTATTAATGATTATAATAAATATAACGGTTTTAATTAAAATTAAATACATTAATTTATCTTTAATCAAAAAAATCATTTCTTAATCTCCATAAATAAGCATTTTTAAGCCGCGGAAATAAGTTGAGGAAATAGCAGTTTCTCCAGATGACCTTTCTTCTTCACGGGTTTAGGAGCACCATGACCCGGTTTACCCCAAAACGTATTCCAAGTGGAAAAATGAAGATTCGAACAAAATAAATCATCCTCTTTTATCTTCTGTTTTTTATCCAATCGAAAAGAAAAAAAAAATAAATTACTAAGTTATTCATTAAAAATAAAAAATAAAAAAAATTACCTTAATATCATCCAATTTCTTCTTCATTTGCTTTGTAAGTTCTTCTAAATAACTTCTATTTTCTTCTTGAATCTTAATATAATACGCTCTAAAAAAATTTTTTTTAAATTATTTATTTTAAGAAATAAAATTATTATAATTTTAAACATACAAACATCTTTTTTCTTTCGTTACATCTGTACTAATTAATGGGACAATCGGTGGATATCTTTTCTTGGCGATTAAATTCACTAAATCTTCTCCAGGACCTTTGCAAGATCGCAAAGGACTGAGTCTGTAAGGTTTTATATCCAAGATTTTTTTATTATTATCTTGAGATTTACTTAAGTATGTTTGTTTCGAAGCGAGTTTAAATTCTCTTTGTTCTTTATGTGGTTTATATTTTTTGTAATCGTTATCTAGTTGGTTTAAAGTTGATTCATCAGACCAACCCTAAAAAATCGTCTAGACTTTATTTATGAACATTAAGAAATGATTTTTATTTTAAATGAAAGACAAAACATTCTATTTTCAACTAAAAAAGTCAGATTTGTTCTAATTTTTACCAAAAAAATTAAAAAAAATTTTAAAATTGAGAGAAATTTTTTTGACAGTATAACCTAACTTTTTAAAAAAATTTACCAACTTTAAAAAATCACCCAGACTTTATTTTTAAAGATTAAGAAATGATTTTTGGTTTAAATGAAAGATAAAAGATTCCATTTTTAACTAAAAAAGTCAGATTTGTTCTAATTTTTACCAAAAAAATTAAAAAAAAATTTTAAGTTAGGACAAATTTTTTTGACACTTTAACCTAATTTTTAAAAAATTTACCCAACTTTAAAAAATCACCCAGACTTTATTTTTAAAGATTAAGAAATGATTTTTATTTTAAATGAAAGATAAAAGATTCTATTTTTAACTAAAAAAGTCAGATTTGTTCTAAGTTTTACCAAAAAAATTAAAAAAAATTTTAAGTTGGGACAAATTTTTTTGACAGTTTAACCTAACTTTTTAAAAAATTTATTCAACTTTAAAAAATCACCCAGACTTTATTTTTAAAGATTAAGAAATGATTTTTGATTTAAATGAAAAATAAAAGATTCTATTTTCAATTAAAAAAGTCAGATTTGTTCTAATTTTTACCAAAAAAATTAAAAAAAATTTTAAAATTGGGAGAAATTTTTTTGACAGTATAACCTAACTTTTTTAAAAAAATTTATCCAACTTTAAAAAATCACCCAGACTTTATTTTTAAAGATTAAGGAATGATTTTTATTTTAAATGAAAGACTAAACATTCTAGTTTTGATTAAAAAAGACCGATTTATTCTAATTTTTTCCAAAAAAATTAAAAAAAAATTTAAGTTTGGGACAAATCTTTTTTGACAATTTAACCTAACTTTTTAAAAAAATTTGACCAATTTTAAAAAATCACCCAGACTTTATTTTTAAAGATTAAGAAATGATTTTTGTTTTAAATGAAAAATAAAAGATTCTATTTTTAACTAAAAAAGTCAAATTTGTTCTAATTTTTACCAAAAAAATTTAAAAAAAATTTAAAATTGGGACAAATTTTTTCGACAGTTTAACCTCACTTTTTAAAAAAATTTCACCAACTTTAAAAAATCACCCAGACTTTATTCTTAAAGATTAAGAAATGACTTTTGGTTTAAATGAAAGATAAAAGATTCTATTTTGAAATTTAAAAGTCATATTTGTTCTAATTTTTACCAAAAAAATTAAAAAAAAAAAATTTAAATTTGGGACAAATTTTTTTGATAATTTAACTTAACTTTTTAAAAAATTTACCCAACTTTAAAAAATCACCCAGACTTTATTTTTAAAGATTAAGAAATGATTTATGTCTTAAATAAAAGATAAAAGATTCTATTTTCAACTTTAAAAGTCAGATTTGTTCTAATTTTTACCAAAAAAAATTTTAAAGTTGGAACAAATTTTTTTGGCAGCTAACCTCACTTTTTAAAAAAATTTCACCAACTTTAAAAAATCACCCAGACTTTATTTTTAAAGATTAAGAAATGATTTTTGTTTTAAATGAAATATAAAAGATTCTATTTTCAATTAAAAAAGTCAAATTTTTTCTAATTTTTACCAAAAAAATTAAAAAAAAATTTTAAAATTGGGACACATTTTTTTGACGGTTTAACCTAACTTTTTAAAAAAATTTCACCAACTTTAAAAAATCACCCAGACTTTATTTTTAAAGATTAAGAAATGATTTTTGGTTTAAATGAAAGATAAAAGATTCTATTTTTAACTAAAAAAGTCAGATTTGTTCTAATTTTTACCAAAAAAATTAAAAAAAATTTTAAAATTGGGAGAAATTTTTTTGACAGTATAACCTAACTTTTTAAAAAAATTGACCAACTTTAAAAAATCACCCAGACTTTATTTTTAAAGATTAAGAAAAGATTTTTATTTTAAATGAAAGATAAAAGATTCTATTTTTAACTAAAAAAGTCAGATTTGTTCTAATTTTTACCAAAAAAATTAAAAAAAATTTTAAATTTGGGACAAATTTTTTTGACAATTTAACCTAACTTTTTAAAAAATTTACCCAATTTTAAAAAATCACCCAGACTTTATTGTTAAACATTAAGAAATGATTTTTAATTTAAATGAAAGATAAAAGATTCTATTTTTAACTAAAAAAGTCAGATTTGTTCTAATTTTTACCAAAAAAATTAAGAAAAATTTTAAATTTGGGACAAATTTTTTTGACAATTTAACCTAACTTTTTAAAAAATTTACCCAATTTAAAAAAATCACCCATACTTTATTTTTAAATATTAAGAAATGATTTTTAGTTTAAATGAAAGATAAAAGATTCTATTTTTAACTAAAAAAAGTCAGATTTCTTCTAATTTTTACCAAAAAATTAAAAAAAATTTTAAAGTTGGGACAAATTTTTTTGACAATTTAACCTAATTTTAAAAAAATTACCCAAATTTAAAAAATCACCCAGACTTTATTTTTAAAGATTAAAAAATGATTTTTGGTTTAAATGAAAGATAAAAGATTCTATTTTGAACTAAAAAAGTCAGATTTGTTCTAATTTTTACCAAAAAAATTAAAAAAAATTTCAAACTCGATGAAATTTTTTGACGGTTTTTAAAAAATTTCATGGTTGAGTTAATCTTTTTTTCATTTAAAATTTAATAATAAATTTTAAAGTAAAAATAAATAATAAATATAAAAACCAAAGATTGAAGAAAATTCAATCCAATTTCCTTCGGTTGTCTCCAAAGTAACCCTCCAGGTCCTGGTTTACCCCAAGGAGGGGTTTTAGCCATCTAAAACAATTAAAAAAAGTTTAAATTTAAGCCAAATTAAAGAATAACATCTTATTTTATTTATTTATTTTTTCTTACAAGAGCTACATCTTCTTTTAAACCATCTCGTTTTTCCTTCTCTCTTTGTTTCTTTCTTTCGTAAACGATTTTATCTGAAAAAAAGAATAAAAATAAAAAAATAAAATAAAATAATAAAAAAATAAAATAAAATAAAATAAAAATAAGAAAAAGAAAAGGAAAAGAAAATATTAAGTAAGTACACAGAGAGTAAAAGAAAGTGAAATCTTTTTTGAATTATTTATTTATGGGAGTGTAAGTTTAACGTTTAAGAAACTTTCTCCTGAGGTGAATCTTAAAAGAATTTCGATTTCGATTGGAAATTAATTTCTAAGTTTTACTTAAAAAAAAATTGTATAAAATTTATTTGTTTATCGACTCAAAAAAAAAATTTATCATTTCAGCTTAAAAAGTTCCTAAAAGTGGTAAAAACTTTTGACAGTTTACTAACTTAACTTTAAAAAAAAAATTTACCATCTTAAAAAAATTGCTCAGACTTTATTTATAAAAATAAAGAAAAGATTTTTTAAATTTAAATAGATTAAAATGTCTATTTTTTATTAAATTAATCAGATTTTTCCTAATTATTACCAAAAAAATTAAAAAAATTCTCAAAGACACTTAAGATTTTTTGACCAAACCTAACCTCATTTTTTTTTAAATATCGTCCAACTTTAAAAATTCCCACAGACTTTATTTATAAAAATAAAGAAAAGATTTTTTAAATTTAAATAGATTAAAATGTCTATTTTTTATTAAATTAATCAGATTTTTCCTAATTATTACCAAAAAAATTAAAAAAATTCCCAAAGACACTTAAGATTTTTTAATCTAATTTTGAACTGTCATTTTACACCAACTTTAAAAATTTCTACAGACTTTATTTATAAAAATAGAGAAAAGATTTTTTTAATAAAAATAGATTAAAATGTCTACTTTTCATTAAATTAATCAGATTTTTGCTAATTATTACCAAAAAAATTAAAAAAATTCCCAAACACACTTAAGATTTTTTTACCAAACCTAACCTCATTTTTTTTAAATATCGTCCAACTTTTAAAATTTCCACAGACTTTATTTATAAAAATAGAGAAAAGATTTTTTAAATAGAAATAGATTAAAATATCTACTTTTCATTAAATTAATCAGATTTTTCCTAATTATTACCAAAAAAATTAAAAAAATTCCCAAAGTTGTTAAAAATTTTTGACAGTTTAACCTCACTTTTTAAAAAATTTCACCAACTTTAAAAAATCACCCAGACTTTATTTTTAAAGATTAAGAAATGATTTTTGTTTTAAATGAAACTTAAAATATTCTAATTTTAATTAAAAGAGGCCAATTTATTCTAAATATTACCAAAAAAATTAAAAAAATTCCTAAAGTTGGTAAAAATTTTTGACGGTAAAAAAAAATACAAACCTAAATATTTTTTATACTCTTGTTGTTCCTCCCGATTCCTTTTATACCTAAAATTATTCTCAACAGCATTTCTCAAGTCTTTATTCCATTGAAACCTCAATAAAGGATCTTCCACCGTTCTTATTTTATGTGGAACATTCGCACCGGGTTTTCCCAAGTTAAAATTACTTTTAGTTAACCTTTTACATCTTTCTAATTCATCATTGGGAAAAATTTCTTCCAATCGGAGATTTCTCAATCCCCTCGGATGAATAGGTTTGTTCCAAGGCCAAAATTTCTCGAGCATTTCCCGATTTTCTTTCTGCTCTTGTATCTTTTTTAAACGTTTCTTTTCTTTATCAACATTCCAACTTAATATCTCTCTATCTTTAAAAACTACCATAATTTATTAATTTAATTTCTTATTTTATTGAATTTAATAGTTTAATTTTAATTTTTAACTCTAATAAGAGGCAAATATAAGTTTTTCAAGTGGAGTTTTGTAAAGGAATGAGTAGTTTCTGGTTGAAATGATGGTATTGAGGGGTTTTTGCGGTGACAGGTACGAAAATCGCGATGGAAATAGGTAAAATGGAATCGATAAGTCATTTTATGGGGTATTTTTAAGAGAAAAAATTGTCAAAGTTTATCGAACAAACAAAAATAAGTTCTAAGAAAGATTATTTATACTAGAAATGGTAAAATATTTGGTGTAGTTTATGAATTATTTGAGGTTAAAGTTGAAAAATTGATATTTGAGGTTATAATCAAATTTTAGTCTATAGCTCCATAAATATTAAAAATTCAAAAAATTGTTTATAATAAATAATATTTAGAATTAAACCATCTACAAGTTTTATCTAAAAAATTTTTTTCTATCTAACTTCGTTTTTGAGTTATTTGAAATTAAAATTGAAAAATTCATATTTGAGGTTATAATCAAATTCTAACCTATAGCTCGTTTAATATTAAAAATTCAAAAAAATGTTTTTAATAAATAATATTTAGAATAAAATAGGTTACAACTTTTATTAAGAAAATTTTTTTCTATTCATTTGGTTTTTGAATTATTTTAGGTTAAAGTTTAAAAAAATGACATTTTAAGGTTAAAATTAATTTTTATGTCATAACTGTCTTAATATCAAAAATTAGAAAAAAATATTTATAATAAAAAATGTTTATAATTAAGAAGGGAATAAATTTTATTTGAAGAATTTCTTTCTATCTGATTTAATTTTCGAATTATTTTAGGTTAAAGTTTAAAAATTGACATTTTAAGATTAAAATTAATTTTTATGTCATAACTCGTTTAATATCAAAAATTCAAAAAATTGTTTATAATAAAAGATGTTTATAATTAAAAAAGGAATAGATTTTATTTGAAAAAAAAATTTCTATCTGATTTAGTTTTTGAGTTATTTTAGGTTAAAGTTGAAAAAATGACATTTTGAGGTTAAAATTAATTTTTATATCATAACTGTCTTAATATCAAAAACTCAAAAAAATTGTTTATAATAGAAATTTTTTATTATTAAAAAAGGAATAAGTTTTATTTGAAACATCTTTTTCTATTTGATTTAGTTTTTGAATTATTTTAGGTTAAATTCAAAAATTTTACATTTTAAGGTTAAAATTAATTTTTACACCATAACTTTCTTAATATCAAAAATTCAAAAAAAATGTCTATAATAAAAAATGTTTATATTTAAAAAAGGAATAAATTTTATTTGAAACATTTTTTTCTGTCTGATTTAGTTTTTGAATTATTTTAGGTTAAAGTTGAAAAATTGACATTTTAAGGTTAAAATTAATTTTTATGTCATAACTCGCTTAATATCAAAAATTGAAAAAAATTGTTTATAATAAAAAATGTTTATAATTAAAAAAGGAATAAATTTTATTTGAAACATTTTTTTCTATTTTGTTTAGTTTTTAAATTATTTGAAAATAAAGTTGAAAAATTGACACTTTGGGGTTATAACCAGTTTTTAGGTTATAACTCCTTTAATATGAAAAATTGAAAAAAATATTTAGAATAAAAAATGTTTATAATTAAAAATGGAAGAAATTTTATTTAAAACATTTTTTTCTATTTTCTTTAGTTTTTGAATTATTTAAAAATAAAGTTGAAAAATTGACATTTTGGGGTTATAACCAGTTTTTAGGTTAAAACTCCTTTAATATGAAAAATTGAAAAAAATATTTAGAATAAAAAATGTTTATAATTAAAAATGGAAGAAATTTTATTCAAAACATTTTTTTCTATTTTCTTTAGTTTTTGAATTATTTAAAAATAAAGTTGAAAAATTGACATTTTGGGGTTATAACCAGTTTTTAGGTTATAACTCCTTTGATATCGAAAATTGAAAAAAATGTTTGTAATAGAAAATGTTTATAATTAAAAATGGAAGAAATTTTATCCAAAACATTTTTTTCTATTTTCTTCAGTTTTTGAATTATTTGAAAATAAAGTTGAAAAATTGATATTTTGAGGTTATAACTGATTTTTAGGTTATAACTCCTTTAATATCGAAAATTGAAAAAAATATTTAGAATAAAAAATGTTTATAATTAAAAATGGAAGAAATTTTATTTAAAACATTTTTTTCTATTTTGTTTAGTTTTTGAATTATTTAAAAATAAAGTTGAAAAATTGACATTTTGGGGTTATAACCAATTCTTAGGTTATAATTCCTTTAATATCGAAAATTGAAAAAAATATTTAGAATAAAAAATGTTTATAATTGAAAATGGAAGGAGTTTTATTTAAAACATCTTTTTATATTTTGTTTAGTTTTTGAATTATTTGAAAATAAAGTTTAAAAATTGACATTTTGGGGTTATAACGGATTTTTAGGTTATAATTCCTTTAATATCGAAAATTGAAAAAAATATTTAGAATAAAAAATGTTTATAATTAAAAACGGAAGGAATTTTATTTAAAACATCTTTTTATATTTTGTTTAGTTTTTGAATTATTTGAAAATAAAGTTTAAAAATTGACATTTTGGGGTTATAACGGATTTTTCGGTTATAACTCCTTTAATATCGAAAATGGAAAAAAATATTTAGAATAAATAATGTTTATAATTAAAAATGGAAGAAATTTTATTTAAAACATTTTTTTCTATTTTGTTTAGTTTTTGAATTATTTAAGAATAAAGTTGAAAAATTAACATTTTGGGGTTATAACCAGTTTTTAGGTTATAACTCCTTTAATATCGAAAATTGAAAAAACTATTTAGAATAAAAAATATTTATAATTAAAAATGGAAGAAATTTTATTTAAAACATTTTTTTCTATTTTCTTCGGTTTTTGAATTATTTGAAAATAAAGTTGAAAAATTGACATCTTGGGGTTATAACGAATTTTTAGGTTATAACTCCTTTAATATCGAAAATTGAAAAAAATATTTAGAATAAAAAATGTTTATAATTTAAAATGGAAGAAATTTTATTTAAAACATTTTTTTCTATTTTCTTCGGTTTTTGAATTATTTGAAAATCAAGTTGAAAAATTGATATTTTGGGATTATAACCAGTTTTTAGGTTATAATTCCTTTAATATCGAAAATTGAAAAAAATATTTAGAATAAAAAATGTTTATAATTAAAACTGGAAGAAATTTTATTTAAAACATTTTTTTCTATTTTCTTCGGTTTTTGAATTATTTGAAAATAAATTTGAAAAATTGATATTTTGGGGTTATAACCAGTTTTTAGGTTATAATTCCTTTAATATTGAAAATTGAAAAAAATATTTAGAATAAAAAATGTTTCTAATTAAAAATGGAAGAAATTTTATTTAAAACATTTTTTTCTATTTTCTTCAGTTTTTGAGTTATTTGAAAATAAATTTGAAAAATTGACATTTTGGGGTTATAACCAGTTATTAGGTTATAACCCCTTTAATATCGAAAATTGAAAAAAAATATTTAGAATAAAAAATGTTTATAATTAAAAATGGAAGAAGTTTTATTTAAAACATTTTTTTCTATTTTATTTAGTTTTTGAATTATTTAAAAATAAAGCTGAAAAATTGACATTTTGGGGTTATAACAAATTTTTAGGTTATAACTCCTTTAATATCAAAAATTGAAAAAAATATTTAGAATAAAAAATGTTTATAATTAAAAATGGAAGGAATTTTATTTAAAAGATTTTTTTCTATTTTCTTTAGTTTTTGAATTATTTGAAAGTAAAGTTTAAAAATTGACATTTTGGGGTTATAACGGATTTTTAGGTTATAACTCCTTTAATATTAAAAATTGAAAAAAATATTTAGAATAAAAAGTGTTTATAATTAAAAATTGAAGAAATTTTATTTAAAACATTCTTTTCTACTTTCTTTAGTTTTTGAATTATTTAAAAATAAAGTTGAAAAATTGACATTTTGGGGTTATAAAGGATTTTTAGGTTATAACTCCTTTAATATTGAAAATTGAAAAAGATATTTAGAATAAAAAATATTTATAATTAAAAAATGAATAAGTTTTATTTGAAATTTTTTTTGCTATCTAATTTAGTTTTCGAATTATTTTAGGTTAAAGTTGAAAAAATGACATTTTGAGGTTAAAACTCATTTTTATGTTATAACTCGCTAAATATCAAAAATTCAAAAAAATGTTTATAATAAAAAATATTTACAATTAAAAAATGTACATATTTTATTTGAAACATATTTTTCTATCTGATTTAGTTTTTGAATTATTTTAGGTTAAATTTGGAAAATTTCCTCATATTTAAATTATACTATAATCTATAGTTACAGCATTGATATCGTTATTTATTATCTAAAAAAGAACACCTACATATTGGAAAACACGACCATCCTGAAAAAAAAACTATTCCTTTATTATCAAACTCGTGGGAAATGTGACTAATTAAAAAATCCTTGTCCCACGAGAAGAGAGTACTCGGTATCTGTCTGAAAATGTTAAAATCCCGGGACTTCCTGTTTACGTGATAAAGCGGTCGCATGAAGACTGTAAAAGTGTAAAAAGAGGCCAGTTGTGGTTAAACAGTAGTTAATTACAAATCGGTCATTTAATGAGAACGATGCATTTTGTATTTATTCAAGTTTTTGTGGTTTTATTTAGTGTAGTTTTTCCCGTTTATTCTAAGTAAGTTAATTTCATAATTATTGTTATTATTATTATTGAACGTTTAAAAAATAATAATTACGTTTGAATTCAGCACGAAATTTTCTAAGGTTGGCATCGCAGCTTTGAAGAAAGTTGGTAATTTTTTAAAAAGTTAGGTTAAATCATCAAAAATTTTTATCAACTTTAAGAATTTTTTTAATTTTCCTGGTAACAAATAGAACAAATCTGATTTTTTTGGTTGAAAATAGAATATTTTATCTTTCATTTAAAAAAGAAATCATTTCTTAATCTTTAAAAATAAAGTCTGGGTGATTTTTTAAAATTGGGTAAATTTTTTAAAAAGTTGGGTTAGTTAACTGTCAAATAAATTTGTCCCAACTTTAAAATTTTTTTTAATTTTTTTGGTAAAAATTAAAACAAATCTGACTTTTTTGGTTGAAAATAGAATCTTTTATCTTTCATTTAAAACAAAAATCATTCCTTAATCTTGAAAAATAAAGTCTGGGTGATTTTTTAAAATTTGGTAATTTGTTTAAAAAGTTAGGTTATAGTGTCAAAAAAATTTATCTCAATTTTAAAATTTTTTTAAATTTTTTTGGTAAAAATTAGAACAAATCTGACTTTCTTTAGTTAAAAATAGAATCTTTTATCTTTCATTTAAAACAAAAATCATTTCTTAATCTTTAAAAATAAAGTCTGGGTGATTTTTTAAAGTTGGGTAAATTTTTTAAAAAATGAGGTTAGTTAACTGTCAAAAAATTTTATCAAGTTTGGAATTTTTTTAAATTTTTTTGGTAAAAATTAGAACAAATCTGACTTTTTTAATTAAAAATAGAATCTTTTATCTTTCATTTAAATAAAAATCATTTCTTAATCTTCAAAAATAAAGTCTGGGTGATTTTTTAAAATTTGGTAATTTGTTTAAAAAGTTAGGTTATAGTGTCAAAAAAATTTGTCCCAATTTTAAATTTTTTTTTAATTTTTTTGGTAAAAATTAGAACAAATCTGACTTTTTTAGTTAAAAATAGAATCTTTTATCTTTCATTTAAAATAAAAATCATTTCTTAATCTTTAAGAATAAAGTCTGGGTGATTTTTTAAAATTGGGTAAATTTTTTAAAAAGTTAGGTTAAATTGCCAAATAAATTTGTCCCAACTTTAAAATTTTTTTTAATTTTTTTGGTAAAAATTAGAATAAATTTGATTTCTAAATTTCAAAATAAAATCTTTTATCTTTTATTTAAAATAAAAATCATTTCTTAATATTTAAAAATAAAGTCTGGGTGATTTTTTAAAGTTGGTGAAATTTTTTAAAGTTAGGTTAATCTGTCAAAAAATTTTTCCAAGTTTGAAAATTTTTTTAAATTTTTTGGTAATAATTAAAATAAATTCGACTTTTTTAGTTAAAAATAGAATCTTTTATCTTTCATTTAAAATAAAAATCATTTCTTAATCTTTAAAAATAAAGTCTGGGTGATTTTTTAAAGTTGGGTAATTTATTTTAAAAAGTTAGGTTATAGTGTCAAAAAAATTTGTCCCAATTTTAAAATTTTTTTTTAATTTTTTTGGTAAAAATTAGAACAAATCTGACTTTTTTAGTTAAAAATAGAATCTTTTATCTTTCATTTAAACCAAAAATCATTCCTCAATCTTTAAAAATAAAGTCTGGGTGATTTTTTAAAGTTGGGTAAATTTTTTAAAAAATGAGGTTAGTTAACTGTCAAAAAATTTTATCAAGTTTGAAATTTTTTTAAATTTTTTTGGTAAAAATTAAAACAAATCTGACTTTTTTGGTTGAAAATAGAATCTTTTATCTTTCATTTAAATAAAAATCATTTCTTAATCTTCAAAAATAAAGTCTGGGTGATTTTTTAAAGTTGGTTAAATTTTTTAAAAAGTTAGGTTAAACTGTCAAAAAAATTTGTCCCAATTTTAAAATTTTTTTTAATTCTTTTGGTAAAAATTAGAATAAATTTGACTTTTAAAATTCAAAATAGAATCTTTTATCTTTTTATTAAAGCAAAAATCATTTCTTAATCTTTAAAAATAAAGTCTGGGTGAAAAAAAATATATCTACAAAAATTAACATCAAAAATCATTAATAAACAGTACGAACGCACTAAATTGAAACATTCTTCAATCATTTTTTGTATTTTTATATTTAATCATTTTTAATTTTTTTAAATTTTTTTTAAAGTACAGTGGAACCTCGCATAACGAGTGTAATTCGTTCTAGGACCTTACTCGTTATATGAAACACTCGTTAAGACAAAAATACTCGGCATGTTTTTATAATATAACGTTTATTTACATATACATATAATAAGATCCTATCTACTTATATACAACTTTTAACGAACGAAATTATCCTTTCTCTTTTGTAGAGTATCGAGAAACTTGGAATGTGATTTAATCATGTAGTTCAATATTTTTATGAATTTATGAGAATTATATCTACCTAATTCTTTTTAATTAGAAAACTATATTTCATTTAATAACTAGGAGGAGTGAATCTCAAAACCCCATTTACATAGGAAAAAGTAACTAAAAAATACACCAAACATTTTAGCGGCAAATTTGAATTCTAAACATCAAACCAGTCACATTTATGCAACCAACAAAACACCAAGCGTTTGGGCGTAGTATTCTAGAACATACCAAATACCTCTATGGCCGTTTATCTATACGTACATTGTTCAAAATTGATCCAAAAGACGTTCCTTGTGTTGGCGTATTATATCTAACAGATGACATCGTACCATACCTTCTTCGAACTTAATATTTTTTGATCGCAACCATTTGAGCACAACGAAAAAGCGAGAAACAAGTTGACAAATTAGGTAAAGCACCTAACCTCAAACGTTAAAAACAACAAACGACAAAAACCAATTTTTTCGTCTTTGTAAACTTGACTGCGGAGCGACCAATAATAGTTCACTATTTTGGCGCGCAAAATTCAAATCACTACTCCTAGTTATTAAATGAAGTATATCTAATGTCGTTTGCTTTCGTCGACGCTTCAAAATTTGGTCAAAGTATGACACCGCATTGTCGTAGAACAAATTTGCAGAGCGTACAGCCACCTCTTTATTGGGATGATGTTTTTCAATGAATAACGTAACAGTTCCCCATGCTTTTAACATTTCTTTCACTGCATCAAATGATGGCTCCTCTACTGCTTCCTCGTGTGAAAGACTCTCCTTTTCATCTTCACCTTCTTGCTGTGCAAGGTTTAACAGTTCTGTAAGCTCTTCGGTGGTTAGATGATTAAGCTCTTCTTGATTGTGCTCTTCCACAAGCTCTTCAATATCGGCGTTATTTACCTCTAGTTCCATGGCGTTAGACATAATTTCGTTAACTAAAAGATTCGCATCTACTGCATCAGCACCCTCAAGGTCACTTTCAACGATGCTTTTTGGCCAAAGCTTTTTCCAAACCGAAGTGAGAGTTCTCTTCGTGACTCCTTCCCATGCTTTATCAATCATTTTGAGGCAATTAACGATATGGAAGTGATACTTCCAGAACTCTCTAAGAGTAAGATTTGTCCCTTCCGTCACCTTAAAACAACGTTCAAAAAGTATTTTAGTGTAGAGTTTCTTAAAGTTGGAAATAACTTGCTGGTCCATAGGCTGAAGTAACGGTGTGGTGTTAGGAGGCAGAAACAGAATTTTGATGAAGTTAAATTCTTCACGGAGATCGTTTTGTAAGTGTTGGGGATCAGCGTTGTCCATTACAAGTAAGACTTGGAGTGGTAGATTCATCTCTAGCAAATATTTTTTCACAGAAGACCCAAACTCTTGATATATCCAATCAGTGAACATTACACGGGTCACCCAATCCTTGGATCTCCACATAACATTTAGCTTGCTCTTCTGGACATTATACTTTTTAAATGCTCGTGGATTTTCTGAGTGATAAACAACCAGCGGTTTAATTTTTAGATCGCCACTTGCATTAGCACAAAACAACAACGTGAACCGGTCTTTCATTGGCTTGTGGCCGGGCAGCGCATTCTCCTCTGCTGTTATGTAGGTTCGTTTTGGCATCTTTTTTCAGAAGAGACCCGTTTCGTCACAATTAAAAAATTGTTGTGGGAGGTAACCTTCAGTATCTACAAGATTTTTGAACTCATCGATAAACATTTCGGCAGCCTTTGTATCAGCACTTGCTGCTTCACCGAGTCTTACAACGCTATGAATCCCGGTTCTTTTCTTAAACTTCTCGAACCATCCATGACTGGCTTTAAATTCCATTTCTTCGCCCGTTGACGATCCTGGCGTATTCTTAACAAGGTCAGCAAAAATGAGTTTCGTTTTTTGACAAATGATATTTTCATTAATAGTCTCGCGTTGTAATTGTTTTTCATTGATCCATATGAGAAGCAGCCTTTCAATATCATTAAGAATGCGTAAACGTTGGGTAGAATTTCTTGTAACTACCTTTGAAGCGTCTAATTCTTTAATGTTGTCTTTATTTTTGAGGATAGTGCAAATTCTCATCTTCATCTTCTTGCTTTTGAATGATTTCTTTTATCATTTCTACGGTTATTTTTCTCCTTTTATGCATGGCGGCCATCTTGTGCCTTATTCGTCGACAATGTGAACAGAGTTATTAAACTTTGCCAAAATAAATAATATCCAAACAAAAACAACATTAACACACTAGCGCAACTGTAGAAAACAGATTTAATAGAATCACTGACGACGAACATCACATAAACGCGCAAAGTACGGTTAATTCCAACTTGCATGTTGCGCAAAAACAAAAAAGGCTGGGTCAAAGGATAATAAATTAACACTTTGTCATGTCGACTTTATAACATCTCCTTATTGCTGGCAAGTAGAGAATGACCCGACCTACATACATAAATAACCTCAAAAAATATATATTCTTCTTGAAAATTGTTTTTGCCTTTGCGTCTAGACACATTTGGGCAAATTGTTTATTACTCGTTATGCGAAATGTCGCTCGTTAAACGAGCCATTTTTTTACCATTCTTTTCGCTCGTTATGCGAAATACTCGTTGTGCGAGGTACTCGTTAAGCGAGGTTCCACTGTATGTTAAAGTAGTACATACTATAATTTTCTTTTTGTGCCAACAGTCGGGATCACTTCAACAGGTGTCCGAAACTGTGCGTTAATGGAGTTTGTCACGGACACAACAGATGTATCTGTAAGAAAGGGTATGTTAAAGATCCTAAAGATACATTTCTATGTAATCCGCGCTGTACTAGAAGTTGCATAAATGGAAAATGTGCATCCCCGGAAGTTTGTATTTGTAACAATGGGTTTATATTAGATCCGAAAAATAAATACCAATGTAATCCAAAATGTTCTAAAGCTTGTGTTAATGGTAGATGCTCAGCACCTGAAATGTGTGCTTGTAATAACGGGTTTATCTTAGATCCTTTAAATAAATATCAATGCAATCCAAAATGTTCAAAACCGTGTGTCAATGGAAGATGTTCAGCACCTGAAACTTGCGCTTGTAATAACGGGTTTATTCTGGATCCTAAAAATAAATACCAATGCAATCCAAAATGTTCAAAACCGTGTGTCAATGGAAGATGTTCAGCACCCGAAACGTGCGCATGTAATAATGGATTTCTTCTCGATCCCAAAAACAAATACCAATGTAATCCAAAATGTTCAAAACCTTGCATCAATGGAAGATGTTCAGCACCTGAAACTTGCACTTGTAACACTGGTTTTCTACTAGATCCAAAAAATAAATATCAGTGTAACCCAAGATGTTCCAAACCTTGCGTCAATGGAAGATGTTCAGCACCTGAAACATGTGCTTGTAATAATGGATTTATTCTGGATCCGAAAAATAAATATCAATGCAATCCAAAATGTTCCAAACCGTGTACAAATGGAAGATGTACATCTCCGGAGTTATGCTCTTGTAATAACGGATATTTACCAGATCCTAAAGATAAATACAAATGTAATCCTAAATGTTCAAAACCGTGTATCAATGGAGTATGCTCATCTCCTGAAATTTGTACATGTAACAATGGTTTTCTACTAGATCCAAAAAATAAATATCAGTGTAATCCAAAATGTTCAAAATCATGTGCCAATGGAAGATGTTCGGCACCTGAGACATGCACTTGCAATAATGGATTTGTTCTTGATTCGAAAAACAAATACCAATGTAATCCAAAATGTTCAAAACCTTGCATAAATGCCAGATGTACAGCTCCAGAGACTTGCTCGTGTAATAATGGATTTTTGACAGATCTTAAAGACAAATATAAATGTAATCCTAAATGTTCAAAACCATGTGTTAACGGAATATGCTCAGCTCCTGAAATTTGTACTTGTAACAATGGTTTTCTACTAGATCCAAAAAATAAATATCAGTGTAATCCAAAATGTTCAAAATCATGTGCCAATGGAAGATGTTCGGCACCTGAGACATGCACTTGCAATAATGGATTTGTTCTTGATTCAAAAAACAAATACCAATGTAATCCAAAATGTTCAAAACCTTGCATAAATGCCAGATGTACAGCTCCAGAGACTTGCTCATGTAATAATGGATTTTTGACAGATCCAAAAGATAAATATAGATGTAATCCTAAATGTTCAAAACCATGTATTAATGGAATATGCTCATCTCCTGAAATTTGTACATGTAACAATGGTTTTCTACTAGATCCAAAAAATAAATATCAGTGTAATCCAAAATGTTCAAAATCATGTGCCAATGGAAGATGTTCGGCACCTGAGACATGCACTTGCAATAATGGATTTGTTCTTGATTCAAAAAACAAATACCAATGTAATCCAAAATGTTCAAAACCTTGCATAAATGCCAGATGTACAGCTCCAGAGACTTGCTCGTGCAATAATGGGTTTTTGACAGATCCAAAAGATAAATATAGATGTAATCCTAAATGTTCAAAACCTTGTGTTAATGGAATATGCTCATCTCCTGAAATTTGTACGTGCAATAATGGTTTTCTATTAGATCCAAGGAACAAATATCAATGCAATCCAAAATGTTCCAAACCTTGCATAAATTCAAGATGTACAGCTCCAGAAACTTGTTCGTGTAACAATGGATTTTTAACAGATTCTAAAGACAAATACAAATGTAATCCTAAATGTTCAAAACCTTGTATAAACGGAATTTGTTCTTCTCCTGAAGTTTGTACCTGTAACAGTGGCTATCTACTAGATCTAAAAAATAAATACCAATGTAACCCAAAATGTTCAAAACCTTGTATAAATGGAAGATGCACAGCTCCAGAGTTATGCTCTTGCAACAATGGATTTTTGCCAGATCCCAAAGACAAATACAAGTGTAATCCTAAATGTTCAAAAGTTTGTATAAACGGAACATGTTCATCACCTGAAATTTGTACATGCAATAATGGATTTGTATTAGATTTGAAGGATAAATATCAATGCAATCCAAAATGTTCTAAACCATGCATCAATGGAAGCTGCTCATCTCCTGAAATATGCTCATGTAACAATGGATTTATCTTGGATTCTTTAAATAAATACCAATGTAACCCAAAATGTTCAAAACCGTGTACAAATGGAAGATGTACAGCCCCAGAGACTTGTTCTTGTAATAATGGATTTCTGCCAGATCCCAAAGATAAACATAAGTGTACTCCTAAATGTTCAAAATCGTGTATAAATGGAACATGTTCTTCACCTGAAATTTGTACTTGCAATAATGGATTTTCATTAGACTTGAAGGATAAGTATCAATGCAATCCAAAATGTTCTAAACCATGCATCAATGGAAGGTGTTCATCTCCTGAAATATGTTCATGTAATAATGGATTTATCTTAGATGCTTCAAATAAGTATCAATGTAATCCAAAATGTTCAAAACCGTGTACAAATGGAAGATGTACAACTCCGGAGACTTGTTCTTGCAACAATGGATTTTTGTCAGATCCCAAAGATAAATATAAGTGTAATCCTAAATGTTCAAAATCATGTATTAATGGAATTTGTTCATCACCTGAAATTTGTACTTGCAATAATGGATTTTCATTAGACTTAAAGGATAAATACCAATGTAATCCAAAATGTTCAAAACCATGCATCAATGGAAGATGTTCATCTCCTGAAATATGCTCATGTAATGATGGATTTACCTTAGATCCTTCAAATAAATACCAATGTAACCCAAAATGTTCAAAATCTTGCACAAATGGAAGATGTACATCCCCAGAGACTTGTTCTTGCAACAATGGATTTTTGCCAGATCCTAAAGACAAATACAAATGTAATTCAAAATGTTCAAAACCATGTATTAATGGAATTTGTTCATCACCTGAAATTTGTACTTGCAATAATGGATTTTCATTAGACTTAAAGGATAAATACCAATGTAACCCAAAATGTTCAAAACCATGCATCAATGGAAGATGTTCATCTCCTGAAATATGCTCATGTAATGATGGATTTACCTTAGATCCTTCAAATAAACACCAATGTAATCCAAAATGTTCAAAACCGTGTACAAATGGAAAATGTACATCTCCAGAAACATGTTCTTGCAATAACGGATTTCTACCAGATTCTAAAGACAAATACAAATGTAATCCAAAATGTTCAAAACCTTGCATAAACGGAATATGTTCCTCGCCAGAAGTTTGTAGCTGTAATATTGGATATCTACCAGATCTTAAAAATAAATACCAATGTAATCCAAAATGCACCATCCCTTGTTCAAACGGAACATGTACATCCCCAGAAACATGCACCTGCAACCCTGGTTATTCTCTAAATCCAACCAATAAATATTTATGTAATCCAAAATGTTTGAAAACTTGTACAAATGGAATATGTTCCTCCCCCGAACAATGTACTTGCCATCCCAATTATTTTCCAGATCCCCTCAACAGATATTTATGTTCACCCAAATGCAAATCTTGCACAAATAGTTACTGCTCCAGTCCGAATATTTGTACTTGTTTCCCGGGTTTTAAACCAGATCCAAGAAATAAAACTCATTGCAAACCCGTTTGTAAAGAACCTTGTCTACATGGCACGTGTACCAGTCCAGATGTTTGCACGTGCGACGTCGGTTATCATAAAAATCAAGAAGGATTTAAATCAAATAACACAAAGATTATTTGCGTTAAAATTAAAGAAAAAAAATTTTTGGAATTAGACTTAAAATATTATATTGGAGGATGTGGATTGATTATTATTGGATTTTTTAGTCTTTTTGGATGTGTAACTTGGCTAAAACGCAGAAAAAGAAGAACAAACTTAGCTGAAAAAACTGGTAAGTTTTTTTATTTTTTTAAATTTCCATTTTGTATTTTGTATTTTATTTTTCAATGGTAATTTTATGAATCACAAGTACAGATGATTAATAGCTTGTTTTATTTTTAGACGACATCCTTCTTTCACCTGTTATGATTGTTAATGGTCTTCCGGATAAATCACAATTACATTGTTAAAAACTTCATTAAATTTTATTAAAATTTTATTAAAATTTTTTTAAAATTTTTTTAAAATTTTTTTAAAAATATTTTAACCACAAAAAGTTTTATGTTAAAAAAATCCATTTTTGGTCAAAGAAATGTACATTATTTTTGATAAACTTTAATCAATTGGAATTTACAAAAATCCGGCGATAACCAAGCTATTCCAAGAAGTTAACTATTTTTAAAAAGGAATCGTGATTCACTTCAAGATTTCGGGCTGTGATTCAGTATAAAAACTCAATTTAAATAGGCGAATAAGTTAGTTTTAAAGTAACCTCGATAGTGAACGTTAACCCAGAAGAAATAAAGAAATAAATCGAAAAACGAAGAAAGATCATTTCAAAATGCTTCCAAGTACAATTTTTATTATTGTACTCTTCAACGTTTTTATTATTCCATCCGAGTCGAAGACAACTTGTGATCCATCGTAAGTACTTTTTATAATAACTAATCAGTTTAAAAAAATCATATCTCAGAAATTAATTATTGTTAAGGTTTGAAATATTATGACGATTTGAATTAAAAGTTATACTTTTAATTAAAAAAGACCGTTTTATTCTAAGTATTGTCAAAAAAATTTAAAAAATTTTCAAAGTTGGTAAAAAAATTTTTTTAGGCTAAAAATTTTTGGTCGTTAAAAAAAATTAATCATTTTTAAAAAATTCATAAAAAATCGAATTTTAAAGATTTTGATTTGATTTTTTTTCTAAATGAAACCTAAAACATTCTAATTTTAATTAAAAAAGACCGTTTTATTCCAAGTCTTGTCAAAAAAATTTAAAAAATTTTCAAAGTTGGTAAAAATTTCTAACTTAACTTTAGAAAATCGATCAACTTTAAAAATTCATCAAAAATTCATTTTTGAACATTTTGATTTGATTTTTTTTCTAAATGAAACTTAAAACATTCTAATTTTAATTAAAAAAGACCGTTTTATTCCAAGTGTTGTCAAAAAATTTAGAAAGATTTTCAAAGTTGGTAAAAATTTTTGACACTTCTAACCTAAATCTAGAAAATCGATCAACTTTAAAAATTCATCAAAAATTCATTTTTAAAGATTTTGATTTGATTCTTTTTCTAAATGAAACCTAATACATTCTAATTTTAATTAAAAAAGACCGTTTTATTCCAACTGTTGTCAAAAAAATTAAAAAAATTTTCAAAGTTGGTAAAAATTTTTGACACTTTTTAACTTAAGACAAAACTTTAAAAATTGATAAAAAATTCATTTTTAAAGATTTTGATTTGATTTTTTTTCTAAATGAAACTTAAATCATTCTAATTTTAATTAAAGAAGACCGTTTTATTCCAAGCGTTGTCAAAAAAATTAGAAAAATTTTCAAAGTTGGTAAAAATTTTTGACCCTTCTAACCTTTGACGTTTTTAAGGTTAAACTAAAATGTAATCTTTTAGAAAATAATTTTTTTCTGAAAATTTATTTTTAATTTTACGAATATTTATAAAAAATCTTAAAATAGATACTTTTAGGTTTAAATTGAGGTATAAATCATTTCTTAATGTTAATAAATAAAGTCTAGGGGATTTTTTAAAGTTCAATTTTGACGTTTTAAAATTAGGTTAAAATACACTCTTTTAGAAAATAATTTTTTTCTGAAAATTTATTTTTAATTTTACAAATATTCCTAAATAACCTTAAAATAGATACTTTTTGGTTTAAATTGATGCATAAATCTTTTCTTACTATTAATAAATAAAGTCTAGGGAATTTTTTAAAGTTTAATTTTGACATTTTAAAATTAGGTTAAAATACACTCTTTTAGAAAATAATTTTTTTCTGGAAATTTATTTATAATTTTACAAATATTTATAAATAATCTTAAAATAGATACTTTTAGGTTTAAATTGACTTATAAATCTTTCCTTGATGTTAATAAATAAAGTCTAGGGGATTTTTTAAAGTTCAATTTTAACGTTTTAAAATTAGGTTAAAATACACTCTTTTAGAAAATAATTTTTTTCTGGAAATTTATTTTTAATTTTACAAATATTCCTAAATATCCTTAAAATAGATACTTTTTGGTTTAAATTGATGCATAAATCTTTTCTTACTATTAATAAATAAAATCTAGGGGATTTTTTAAAGTTTAATTTTGACGTTTTAAAATTAGGTTAAAATCCATTCTTTCAGAAATTAATTTTTTTCTGGAAATTTATTTTTAATTTTACAAATATTTATAAAAAATCTTAAAATAGATACTTTTTGGTTTAAATTGACGTATAAATCTTTTCTTAATGTTAATAAATAAAGTCTAGGGGATTTTTTTAAAGTTCAATTTTGACGTTTTTAAGGTTAGATTAAAATACACTCTTTTAGAAAAAAATTTTTTTCTGGAAATTTATTTTTAATTTTACAAATATTTATAAAAGATCTTAAAATAGATTCTTTTAGGTTTAAATTGACGTATAAATCTTTTCTTAATCTTAATAAATGAACTCTAAGGGATTTTTTAAAGTTTGATTTTGACGTTTTTAAGGTTAGATTGACACACTTTTAAAAATTATTTTTTTTCTGGAAATTTATCTTTACTTTAATAAATTCTTATAAATAATCTTAAAATAGATACTTTTAGATTTAAAATAAAGTATAAATCTTTCCTTTATGTTAATAAATAAAGTCTGGATGATTTTTTAAAGTTTGATTTTGACGTTTTTAAAATTAGGTTAAAATACACTCTTTTAGAAAATAATTTTTTTCTGGAAATTTATTTTTAATTTTACAAATATTTATAAAAAATCTTAAAATAGATACTTTTAGGTTTAAATTCATGCATAAATCATTTCTTAATCTCAATAAATAAAGTCTGGGTGATTTTTTTTAAAGATCAATTTTTTTTTTTAAATTTTGGTCAACTTTAAAAAATCCTCCAAACTTTATTTATAGAAATAAAGACATAATTCCTTCTATAAATTAAATCTAAAACATTCTATTTTAATCAAAAAAAAAAGATTGTTTCTAGCTAAAGTCAAAAAAATTAAAATTTTTTTTTTCACAAGTGGGATTTTTAACCTAACCTAACTTTCGAAAATTTGGATCAACTTTAAAAATTCCTACAGACTTTATTTATAGGAATAAGAATATGATTCTTGCACTAAATTAAATCTAAAACATTCTAATTTAATTTAAGAAAGGCAGATTGTTTCTAGTTGGTCTCAAAAAAATTAAAAAAATTTTTAAAGATGATTATGTTTTTTGACATAACCTAAAATTTCATAAATTTTTACCAACTTTAAGAAATTTTTTTAATAACAATTAGAACAAATCTGACTTTTTTAGTTCAAAATAGAATCTTTTATCTTTTATTTAAAATAAAAATCATTTCTTAATCTCTATAAACAAAGTCTAGGGAATTTTTTTAAACTTTGATTTTGACGTTTTTAAGGTTAGATTTTAAAATGCACTCTTTTAGAAAATAATTTTTTTTGGAAATTTATTTTTAATTTTACAAATATTCATAAAAAATCTTAAAATAGATATTTTTAGGTTTAAATTGACGTATAAATCATTTCTTAATGTTAATAAATAAAGTCTAGGGGATTTTTTAAAAATTTGTTTTTGACGTTTTAAAATTAGGTTAAAATCCATTCCTTTAGAAAAAATTCTTTTTCTGGAAATTTATTTTCAATTTTACAAATATTTATAAAAAATCTTAAAATAGACACTTTTAGGTTTAAACTGATGTATAAATCTTTTCTTAATATTAATAAATAAAGCCTAGGGGATTTTTTAAAGTTCAATTTTGACGTTTTAAAATTAAGTTCAAATACACTCTTTTAGAAAATATTTTTTTTCTAAAAATTTATTTTTAATTTTACAAATATTTATAAATAATCTTAAAATAGATACTTTTAGGTTTAATTTGACGTATAAATCTTTTCTTAATGTTAATAAATAAAGTCTAGGGGATTTTTTAAAGTTCAATTTTGACGTTTTAAAGTTAGGTTAAAATGCACTCTTTTAGAAAATAATTTTTTTCTGGAAATTCATTATTAATTTTACAAATATTTATAAAAAATCTTAAAATAGATACTTTTAGGTTTAAAATGATGTATAAATCTTTTCTTAATATTAATAAATAAAGTCTAGGGGATTTTTTAAAGTTTTATTTTGACGTTTTTAAGGTTAGATTAAAATGCACTCTTTTAGAAAAAAAATTTTTTCTGGAAATTTATTTTTAATTTTACAAATATTCATAAAAAATCTTAAAATATATACTTTTAGGTTTAAATTGACGTATAAATCTTTTCTTAATCTTAATAAATAAAGTCTAGGGGATTTTTTAAAATTGGATTTTGACGTTTTTAAGGTTAGATTTTAAAATGTAATCTTCTAGAAAAAAATTTTTTTCTGGAAATTTATTTTTAATTTTACAAATATTTATAAAAAATCTTAAAATAAATACTTTTAGGTTTAAATTAACATATAAATCTTTTCTTAATTTTCATAAATAAAATCGGGATGAATTTTTAAAGTTTAATTTTTTTTTGAAGGTTAGAAATGTTAAATTTAAAGGTTTACAAAAATCATTCTAATTAAAAATTTTTATTATCTAACATATAATAAATTATATATTAATTAAAAAAAGGCATTTTAATCTATCTTTAGTACAAAAATTATTTCTTAATTTTCATAAATAAAGTCGTGATGAATTTTTAAAGTTAAATTTTCTTTTATCCACAGTGAGTTGTATTTTCTCTTCCGAGATAAAATCTAAAAGTTGTAGAAAATTTGTATTTGGTGGAAATAAAGATTAAGTTTTAATCTAAATCCTTATTAAATTTTAAGCCTCTATGATAATTACTTTTTTAGATATGAATTTTTAAAAACTAACTTTTTAAAAAGTATGGAAATTAAATTAGGTTATTTCTTGTTAGTAATATAAGGTTTATTTAAATTAAACTGAATAAAATCGAAAGAATAAAACTCAAAAATTTACAACATTTTTAAAGAATTAATTTGTTAAAAAGTATTAAAATATACAAAAAATACGAATGATTTAATTTCCATTTGATTTTTTAATTTAATTATGTTAATTTTAAAAATAAAAATAATAATTTAATCTTTAGATTATTTTCGGTTTATTTTAAACGAACTATAGATCATTAAAAGTGACATTAGCTACATTTCTATTATTTGGATTAAATTAAATAAAGATAATTTATTTAAAAAATTTAATTTTAATGATTTAAAATAAGTAATAATAACACAATAAATAAATTTTTATACATAATTATAATAATTAAAAGTAAATAAAAATTTAATTTTAAATATAAACGTTAGATTTGACATTTAACATAACCTAAAAAAATTGTTATGTTATTGGAGTGTTTGGATTTTTGATTTTAATTTTTATTAAATTCTCATACTAAATTAAAAAATAATGATATATTAAAATTTTCTATTGTGTTTTTTTTTTGTGTTAAATTAAATTAAATTAAAAAATAAAGGTATCAATGTTTTTTTTTTTCATTTTTCTAGCCTTCCGGAACACTTATGCAAACACCACTGCCCCAGGGGTCAAGCATACGATGAAAATCTAAAAGAATGTGTTCCACTTTGTACTAAAAACTGTATAAACGGACAATGCACATCAAAAGAATACTGCACTTGTAACTACGGCTTCGTAAAAGATCGGGAAGATCCTTTTACATGCCATCCGCAATGTACCTATCCATGCGAAAATGGTCGTTGTGTAGGATTCGAAAGATGCGCTTGCAACTTAGGTTTTTACAAAGACACAAGGGATCGCTACAAATGCCACTCGTTATGTTCAAAACCGTGCGAAAACGGTACATGTACCGGCTTAGACGTTTGTTCGTGCAACACCGGTTACATCCACGATAAAAACAACACCTTTAAATGCATCCCCGATTGTGGAGATTGTAAAAATGGTATTTGCACCGCTCCGAATACTTGTTCCTGTCTTCCGGGTTATATTCCCGATAAAGAAAATCCAAATGAATGCGTTCCGACTTGTTCGAAGGAGTGCATAAATGGTTATTGTGCCGATGTTGATGTTTGTCGTTGTAAACAAGGATACGAGGAGGAATCGGGAAAATGCATCCCCGTTTGTTTCCCACCGTGCGTAAATGGAACTTGCACCGCTCCGGATGTTTGCGAATGTCCGAAAGGATTGAGATTTAATCGGAATATGTACGCTTGTGATAAACCGTGTCTACTGGGATGCGAACATGGTCGGTGTGAAAACGGAGAGTGTATTTGTCAAGATGGGTATAACGGAAAAGCTTGCGATAGAAAAGTTGGAGTGTTTAAAAGATTATATTTAAAATGGTAAGATTTTACGGTTAAGAAATTATATTTATGTATTTATTAATTGAAATTAAAATTTATTTGTAAAAATTAAAAGTGTTTTTTAACGGAACCATTTAAAAATTCTTATACGCAAGTTGAAAACGTAAATAAAAGTGAAAGCTATTCTTAGATCGATTACAACATTCATGAGTAGTCGTAAATGTTGATGACTTCAATGGACTTTGTTCTTTTTGGTGTTATGACATTTTTATTATCTTCTATTCGTACATAGATCAAGTTTTATGTGGGTTTTAATCCGATGAATAAGAAAGTTTAAAGAGACGGTTAATTTTAATCAAGTATTTTGAAAAAAAAAATAATTTTAAAGGAGTGCATTCCATCCTAACCTTAAAACGTCAAAATCAAACTTTAAAAATTTCAAAATCAAACTTTAAAAAATCACCCAGACTTTATTTATTAACATTAAGAAATGATTTATACCTTATTTTAAACCTAAAAGTATCTATTTTAAGATTTTTTATAAATATTGATAAAATTAAAAATAAATTTCCCGAAAAAAATTTTTTTTTTAAAGAGTGCATTTTAACCTAACTTTAAAAACGTCAAAAACTTTAAAAAAACACCTAGACTTTATTTATTAACATTAAGAAATGATTTTTATTTTAAATGAAACATAAAAGACTATATTTTAAATTAAAAAAGTCAGATTTATTCTAATTATTACCAAAAAAATTAAAAAAATTCTTAAATTTGGGACAAATTTTTTTGACAGTTTAACCCAACATTAAAAAAAAAGTTTCATTATTTAAAAAAAATCACCCAGACTTTATTTATAAACATTTTAAAATGATTTTTGTTTTAAATGAAAAATAAAAGATTCTATTTTCAACTAAAAAAGTCAGATTTACTCGAATTATTACCAAAAAAATTAAAAAAATTCTTAAAGTTCTGACACATTTTTGACGGTTTAACCTAACTTTAAAAAAATTTTTATTAAAAAAAAAATCACCCAGACTTTATTTATAAAGATTTTAATATGATTTTTGTTTTAAATGAAAAATAAAAGATTCTATTTTCAACTAAAAAAGTCAGATTTACTCGAATTATTACCAAAAAAATTAAAAAAATTCTTAAAGTTGGTAAAAATTTACGAAACTTTAGGTTATGTCAAAAAAACATCTTTAGGAATTTTTTTAATTTTTTTGATACCAATTAGAAACAATCGGCATTTTTAAAATTAAATTAGAATATTTTAGATTTAATTTAGTGCAAGAATCATATTTTTATTCCTATAAATAAAGTCTGTAGGAATTTTTAAAGTTGACCCAAATTTTCGAAAGTTAGGTTAGGTTAAAAATCATAATTTGAGACATTTTAGTAAAATTTGTACAAATTCATTAAAAGTTCGTCACCATTCGTGTTATTTTCATAGGATTCGTCCAAATTCGTTAAAAATTGATTTGAATTAGTCAAAAATTCGTCATAGTTTGTATTAGTTTTACAAAATTCGTCTAATTTTGATATTATTCGTTAAAAATTTGTCATAATTCGTGAAAATATTACAAAGTTCGTCTAAATTCGCTAAAAATTCGTGGTTTTTTGAGATTTTTTAATAAAATTCGTCCAAATTTGTTAAAAGTTCGTCGTAATTCGAGTTATTTTTCATAAAATTAGTAAAAATTAATCTAAATTCGTCTAAAATTCATCCTAGGTTGAGTTAATTCCACAAAATTCGTCAAAATTTGTTAAAAATTGGTCATAATTCATGTTATTTTCACAAAGTTCGTCTAAATTCGTTAAAAATTCGCCATAATTTGGGACATTTTAGTAAAATTCGTCAAAATTTGTTAAAAGTTCGTCGTAATTCGAGTTATTTTTTTATAAAATTCGTTAAAAATCGATCTTAATTCGTCCAAAATTCATCATAAGTTGGGTTAATTCTCCAAAATTTGCCCATATTCGTTAAAAATTGGTCATAATTCATATTATTTTCACAAAGTTCGTCTAAATTCGTTAAAAATTCGTTATAATTTGCGACATCTTAGTAAAATTCGTCCAAATTTGTTAAAGATTCGTCATAATTCTAGTTATTTTTTATAAAATTAGTGAAAATTAATCGTAATTCGTCTAAAATTCATCCTAGGTTGAGTTAATTCCACAAAATTCGTCAAAATTTGTTAAAAATTGGTCATAATTTATGTTATTTTCACAAAGTTCGTCTAAATTCGTTAAAAATTCGTCATAATTTGGGACATTTTAGTAAAATTCGTCCAAATTTGTTAAAAGTTCGTCATAATTCGAGCTATTTTTTATAAAATTCGCTAAAAATTGATCTTAATTCGTCTAAAATTCGTCCTAGGTTGAGTTAATTCCACAAAATTCATCAAAATTTGTTAAAAATTGGTCATAATTCATGTTATTTTCACAAAGTTCGTCTAAATTCGTTAAAAACTCGTCATAATTTGGGACATTTTACTAAAATTCGTCCAAATTTGTTAAAAGTTCGTCGTAATTCGAGTTATTTTTTATAAAATTAGTAAAAATTGATCTTAATTCGTCTAAAATTCATCCTAGGTTGAGTTAATTCCACAAAATTCGTCAAAATTTGTTAAAAATTGGTCATAATTCATGTTATTTGCACAAAGTTCGTCTAAATTCGTTAAAAATTCGTTATAATTTGAGACATTTTAGTAACATTCGTCCAAATTTATTAAAAGTTCGTCGTAATTCGAGTTATTTTTTATAAAATTAGTAAAAATTGATCATAATTCGTCTAAAATTCATCCTAGGTTGAGTTAATTCCACAAAATTCGTCAAAATTTGTTAAAAATTGGTCATAATTCATGTTATTTTCACAAAGTTCGTCTAAATTCGTTAAAAATTCGTCATAATTTGGGACATTTTAGTAAAATTCGTCCAAATTTGTTAAAAGTTCGTCATAATTTGAGTTATTTTTCATAAAATTCGTTAAAAATTGATCTTAATTCGTCCAAAATTCATCCTAGGTTAAGTTAATTCCACAAAATTCGTCAAAATTTGTTAAAAATTGGTCATAATTTATGTTATTTTCACAAAGTTCTTCTAAATTCGTTAAAAATTCGTCATAATTTGGGACATTTTAGTAAAATTCGTCCAAATTTGTCAAAAGTTCGTCGTAATTCGAGTTATTTTTTTATAAAATTCGTTAAAAATTGATCTTAATTCGTCCAAAATTCATCCTAGGTTGAGTTAATTCCACAAAATTCGTCAAAATTTGTTAAAAATTGGTCACAATTTATGTTATTTTCACAAAGTTCGTCTAAATTCGTTAAAAATTCGTCATAATTTGGGACATTTTAGTAGAATTCGTCCAAATTTGTTAAAAGTTCGTCGTAATTCGAGTTATTTTTTATAAAATTAGTAAAAATTGATCTTAATTCGTCTAAAATTCATCCTAGGTTGAGTTAATTCCACAAAATTCGTCAAAATTTGTTAAAAATTGGTCATAATTCGTGTTAATTTTACAAAGTTCGTCTAAATTCGTTAAAAATTCGTCATAATTTGGGACATTTTAGTAAAATTCGTCCAAATTTGTTAAAAGTTCATCGTAATTCGAGTTATTTTTTATAAAATTAGTAAAAATTGATCTTAATTCGTCTAAAATTCATCCTAGGTTGAGTTAATTCCACAAAATTCGTCAAAATTTGTTCAAAATTGGTCATAATTCATGTTATTTTCACAAAGTTCGTCTAAATTCGTTAAAAATTCGTTATAATTTGGGACATTTTAGTAAAATTCGTCCAAGTTTGTTAAAAGTTCGTCGTAATTCGAGTTATTTTTTATAAAATTAGTAAAAATTGATCTTAATTCGTCTAAAATTCATCCTAAGCTGAGTTAATTCCACAAAATTCGTCAAAATTTGTTAAAAATTGGTCACAATTCATGTTATTTTCACAAAGTTCGTCTAAATTCGTTAAAAATTCGTCATAATTTGGGACATTTTAGTAAAATTCGTCCAAATTTGTTAAAAGTTCGTCGTAATTCGAGTTATTTTTTATAAAATTAGTAAAAATTGATCTTAATTCGTCTAAAATTCATCCTAGGTTGAGTTAATTCCACAAAATTCGTCAAAATTTGTTAAAAACTGGTCATAATTCATGTTATTTTCACAAAATTCGTCTAAATTCGTTAAAAATTCGTCATAATTTTGAACATTTTAGTAAAATTCGTCCAAATTTGTTAAAAGTTCGTCATAATTCGAGTTATTTTTTATAAAATTAGTAAAAATTGATCGTAATTCGTCTAAAATTCATCCTAGGTTGAGTTAATTCCACAAAATTCGTCAAAATTTGTTAAAAATTGGTCATAATTCACGTTATTTTCACAAAGTTCATCTAAATTCGTTACAAATTCGTTATAATTTGGGACATTTTAGTAAAATTCGTCCAAATTTGTTAAAAGTTCGTCGTAATTCGAGTTATTTTTTATAAAATTAGTAAAAATTGATCTTAATTCGTCTAAAATTCATCCTAGGTTGAATTAATTCCACAAAATTCGTCAAAATTTGTTAAAAATTGGTCGTAATTCATGTTATTTTCACAAAGTTCGTCTAAATTCGTTAAATATTCGTCATAATTTGGGACATTTTAGTAAAATTCGTCCAAATTTGTTAAAAGTTCGTCATAATTCGAGTTATTTTTTATAAAATTAGTAAAAATTGATCGTAATTCGTCTAAAATTCATCCTAGGTTGAGTTAATTCCACAAAATTCGTCAAAATTTGTTAAAAATTGGTCATAATTCATGTTATTTTCACAAAGTTCGTCTAAATTCGTTAAAAATTCGTCATAATTTGGGACATTTTAATCAAATTCGTCCAAATTTGTTAAAAGCTCGTCGTAATTCGAGTTATTTTTTATAAAATTAGTAAAAATTGATCTTAATTCGTCTAAAACTCATCCTAGGTTGAGTTAATTCCACAAAATTCGTCAAAATTTATTAAAAATTGGTCATAATTCGTGTTATTTTCACAAAGTTCGTCTAACTTCGCTAAAAATTCGTTATAATTTGGGGACATTTTGGTAAAATTCGTCCAAATTTGTTAAAAGTTCGTCATAAATCGAGTTATTTTTTTTAAAATTAGTAAAAATTGATCGTAATTCGTCTAAAATTCATCCTAAGTTGAGTTAATTCCACAAAATTCGTCAAAATTTGTTAAAAATTGGCCATAATTCGTGTGATTTTCACAAAGTTCGTCTAAATTCGTTAAAAATTCGTCATAATTTGTGACATTTTAGTAAAATTCGTCCAAATTTGTTAAAAGTTCGTCGTAATTCGAGTAATTTTTTATAAAATTAGTAAAAATTGATCTTAATTCGTCTAAAATTGATCCTAGGTTGAGTTAATTCCACAAAATTCGCCAAAATTTGTTAAAAATTGGTCATAATTCATGTTATTTTCACAAAGTTCGTCTAAATTCGTTAAAAATTCGTCATAATTTGGGACATTTTAGTAAATTTCGTCCAAATCTGTTAAAAGTTCGTCGTAATTCGAGTTATTTTTTATAAAATTAGTAAAAATTGATCTTTATTCGTCTAAAATTCATCCTAGGTTGAGTTAATTCCACAAAATTCGTCAAAATTTGTTAAAAATTTGTCATAATTCATGTTATTTTCACAATGTTCGTTTAAATTCGTTAAAAATTCGTCATAATTTGGGACATTTTAGTAAAATTCGTCCAAATTTGTTAAAAATTGGTCATAATTCGTGTTATTTTCACAAAGTTCGTCTAAATTCGTTAAAAATCCGTTATAATTCGGGACATTTTAGTAAAATTCGTTCAAATTTGTTAAAAGTTCGTCGTAGTTCGAGTTATTTTTTATAAAATTCGTTAAAAATTGATCTTAATTCGTCTAAAATTCATCCTAGGTTGAGTTAATTCCACAAAATTCGTCAAAATCTGTTAAAATTGGTCATAATTCATGTTATTTTCACAAAGTTAGTCTAAATTCGTTAAAAATTCGTCATAATTTGGGACATTTTAGTAAAATTCGTCCAAATTTGTTAAAAGTTCGTCGTAATTCGAGTTATTTTTTATAAAATTAGTAAAAATTGATCTTAATTCGTCTAAAATTCATCCTAGGTTGAGTTAATTCCACAAAATTCGTCAAAATTTTTTAAAATTTGGTCATAATTTATGTTATTTTCACAAAGTTCGTCTAAATTCGTTAAGAATTCGTTATAATTTGAAACATTTTAGTAAAATTCGTCCAAATTTGTTAAAAGTTCGTCATAATTCGAGTTATTTTTTATAAAATTAGTAAAAATTGATCTTAATTCGTCTAAAATTCATCCTAGGTTGAGTTAATTCCACAAAATTCGTCAAAATTTTTTAAAATTTGGTCATAATTTATGTTATTTTCACAAAGTTCGTCTAAATTCGTTAAGAATTCGTTATAATTTGAAACATTTTAGTAAAATTCGTCCAAATTTGTTAAAAGTTCGTCATAATTCGAGTTATTTTTTATAAAATTAGTAAAAATTGATCTTAATTCGTCTAAAATTCATCCTAGGTTGAGTTAATTCCACAAAATTCGTCAAAATTTTTTAAAATTTGGTCATAATTTATGTTATTTTCACAAAGTTCGTCTAAATTCGTTAAGAATTCGTTATAATTTGAAACATTTTAGTAAAATTCGTCCAAATTTGTTAAAAGTTCGTCATAATTCGAGTTATTTTTTATAAAATTAGTAAAAATTGAACTTAATTCGTCTAAAATTCATTCTAGGTTGAGTTAATTCCACAAAATTCGTCAAAATTTGTTAAAAATTGGTCATAATTCGTGTTATTTTCATAAAGTTCGTCTAAATTCGTTAAAAATTCGTCATAATTTGAGATATTTTAGTAAAATTCGTTCAAATTTGTTAAAAGTTCGTCGTAATTCGAGTTATTTTTTATAAAATTAGTAAAAATTGATCTTAATTCGTCTAAAATTCATCCTAGGTTGAGTTAATTCCACAACCTTCGTCAAAATTTGTTAAAAATTGGTCATAATTCATGTTATTTTCACAAAGTTCGTCTAAATTCGTCATAATTTGTTACATTTTAATAAAATTCGTCCAAATTTGTTAAAAGTTCGTCATAATTTTAGTTATTTTTTATAAAATTAGTAAAAATTGATCTTAATTCGTCTAAAATTCACCCTAGGTTGAGTTAATTCCACAAAATTCGTCAAAATTTGTTAAAAATTGGTCATAATTCATGTTATTTTCACAAAGTTCGTCTAAATTCGTTAAAAATTCGTCATAATTTGGGACATTTTAGTAAAATTCGTCCAAATTTGTTAAAAGTTCGTCGTAATTCGAGTTATTTTTTATAAAATTAGTAAAAACTGATCTTAATTCGTCTAAAATTCATCCTAGGTTGAGTTAATTCCACAAAATTCGTCAAAATTTGTTAAAAGTTGGTCATAATTCGTGTTATTTCCACAAAGTTCGTCTAAATTCGTTAAAAATTCATCATAATTTGGGACATTTTAGTAAAATTCGTCCAAATTTGTTAAAAGTTCGTCGTAATTCGAGTTATGTTTTATAAAATTAGTAAAAATTGATCTTAATTCGTCCAAAATTCATCCTAGGTTGAGTTAATTCCATAAAATTCGTCAAAATTTGTTAAAAATTGGTCATAATTCATGTTATTTTCACAAAGTTCGTCTATATTCGTTAAAAATTCGTCATAATTTGGAACATTTTAGTAAAATTCGTCCAAATTTGTTAAAAGTTCGTCGTAATTCGAGTTATTTTTTATAAAATTAGTAAAAATTGATCTTAATTTGTCTAAAATTCATCCTAGGTTGAGTTAATTCCACAAAATTCGTCAAAATTTGTTAAAAATTGGTCGTAATTCATGTTATTTTCACAAAGTTCGTCTAAATTCGTTAAAAATTCGTCATAATTTGGGATATTTTAGTAAAATTCGTCCAAATTTGTTAAAAGTTCGTCGTAATTCGAGTTATTTTTTATAAAATTAGTAAAAATTGATCTTAATTCGTCTAAAGTTCAACCTAGGTTGAGTTAATTCCACAAAATTCGTCAAAATTTGTTAAAAATTGGTCATAATTCATGTTATTTTCACAAAGTTCGTCTAAATTCGTTAAAAATTCGTCATAATTTGAGACATTTTAGTAAAATTCGTCCAAATTTGTTAAAAGTTCGTCATAATTCGAGTTATTTTTTATAAAATTAGTAAAAATTGTTCTTTATTCGTCTAAAATTCACCCTAGGTTGAGTTAATTCCACAAAATTCGTCAAAATTTGTTAAAAAATGGTCATAGTTCATGTTATTTTCACAAAGTTCGTCTAAATTCGTTAAGAATTCGTCATAATTTGGGACATTTTAGTAAAATTCATCCAAATTTGTTAAAAGTTCGTCGTAATTCGAGTTATTTTTTATAAAATTAGTAAGAATTGATTGTAATTCATCTAAAATTCATCCTAGGTTGAGTTAATTCCACAAAATTCGTCAAAATTTGTTAAAAATTGGTCATAATTCATGTTATTTTCACAAAGTTCGTCTAAATTCGTTAAAAATTCGTCATAATTTGAGACATTTTAGTAGAATTGGTCCAAATTTGCTAAAAGTTCGTCGTAATTCGAGTTATTTTTTATAAAATTAGTAAAAATTGATCTTAATTCGTCTAAAATTCATCCTAGGTTGAGTTAATTCCACAAAATTCGTCAAAATTTGTTAAAAATTGGTCATAATTCATGTTATTTTCACAAAGTTCGTCTAAATTCGTTAAAAATTCGTCATAATTTGGGACATTTTGGTAAAATTCGTCCAAATTTGTTAAAAGTTCGTCGTAATTCATTTTATGTAGATTTTTTATAAATATTTATAAAATTAAAAATAAATTTCCAGAAAAAAATTAATTTTTAAAAGAATGCATTTTAACCTAATTTTAAAAACGTCAAAATCAAACTTTAAAAAATCACCCAGACTTTATTTTTTGAGATTAAGGAATGATTTATACATTAATTTAAACCTAAAAGTATCTATTTTAATATTTTTTATAAATATTTCTAAAATTAAAAATAAATTTCCAGAAAAAAATTATTTTCTAAAAGAATGGATTTTAACCTAATTTTAAAACGCCAAATTTTAAAAAATCACCCTGACTTTATTTATTAAAATTAAGAAATGATTTATACATCAAATTAAATCTAAAAGTATCTATTTTAAGATTACTTATAAATATTTATTAAACTAAAAATGAATTTTTAGAATTTTTATTTTTAATAAACTAATTTATTTTTATTTTTTTTAGGATGAATCCCATAGTCAACCGTTTCAAGAAAACCAAGTCTAATTAATTCCAAATGTATTACAAATTATTTATTATATATTTTCATTATATTTAATTGTTATTATATTTAAAATAAATTTTTAATTTCAATAAAATTAATAATTAAACGAGTTTTTAATCAATTTATTTGAATTGAGACGAATATTTAACACATTTTATCGATTTTCGATAAATTTTATAAAATTGAACCAATTTTTTAACGAATTTTCTTGATTTTAGACGAATTTGATCGAATACTCACGAATTTTGAACGAATTTTCTCGAATTTTTAACGAATTTTGTCGAATTGTTAAGAAATTTTCTAAATTTTTAACAAATTTGATCAAATTTTAACGAACTCTTAATAAATTTATTTAAATTAAGACGAATCTTTAAAATATTTTATCGAATTTTGACGAAATGAATGAAATTAAGATGAATTTTTAACTAATTTAGGTGAATTTAATTAAATTGAGACCAATTTTTAACAAAGTTTGTTGATTTTGGATGAATTTTATCCAATTCTTATGAATTTTTAGCAAATCTTATCTTTATTGAATGGATCTTGACGAATTTATAACGAATTTTATTAAATTTATTTGAATTAAGACGAATCTTTAACATATTTTATTGATTTTCGACCAATTTTATGAAATTGAACCAATTTTTTAACGAATTTTGCTGATTTAAGACGAATTTGATGGAATACTCACGAACTTTTAAGGATTTTTCTCAAATTTATAACAAATCTTCTCAAATTTGATCGAATTTTAACGAATTTTTAATAAATTTATTTGAATTAAGACGAATCTTTAACATGTTTTATCGATTTTCGACCAATTTTATGAAATTGAACCAATTTTTTAACGAATTTTGCTGATTTAAGACGAATTTGATGGAATACTCACGAACTTTTAAGGATTCTTCTCAAATTTATAACAAATCTTCTCAAATTTGATCGAATTTTAACGAATTTTTAATAAATTTATTTGAATTAAGACGAATCTTTAACATATTTTATTGATTTTCGACCAATTTTATGAAATTGAACGAATTTTTTAACGAATTTTGCTGATTTAAAACGAATTTGATGGAATACTCACGAACTTTTAAGGATTTTTCTCAAATTTATAACAAATCTTCTCAAATTTGATCGAATTTTAACGAATTTTTAATAAATTTATTTGAATTAAGACGAATCTTTAACATATTTTATTGATTTTCGACCAATTTTATGAAATTGAACCAATTTTTTAACGAATTTTGCTGATTTAAGACGAATTTGATGGAATACTCACGAACTTTTAAGGATTTTTCTCAAATTTATAACAAATCTTCTCAAATTTGATCGAATTTTAACGAATTTTTAATGAATTTATTTGAATTAAGACGAATCTTTAACATATTTTATTGATTTTCGACCAATTTTATGAAATTGAACCAATTTTTTAACGAATTTTGCTGACTTAAGACGAATTTGATGGAATACTCACGAACTTTTAAGGATTTTTCTCAAATTTATAACAAATCTTCTCAAATTTGATCGAATTTTAACGAATTTTTAATAAATTTATTTGAATTAAGACGAATCTTTAACATATTTTATTGATTTTCGACCAATTTTATGAAATTGAACCAATTTTTTAACGAATTTTGCTGATTTAAGACGAATTTGATGGAATACTCACGAACTTTTAAGGATTCTTCTGAAATTTATAACAAATCTTCTCAAATTTGATCGAATTTTAACGAATTTTTAATAAATTTATTTGAATTAAGACGAATCTTTAACATGTTTTATTGATTTTCGACCAATTTTATGAAATTGAACCAATTTTTTAACGAATTTTGCTGATTTAAGACGAATTTGATGGAATACTCACGAACTTTTAAGGATTCTTCTGAAATTTATAACAAATCTTCTCAAATTTGATCGAATTTTAACGAATTTTTAATAAATTTATTTGAATTAAGACGAATCTTTAACATGTTTTATTGATTTTCGACCAATTTTATGAAATTGAACCAATTTTTTAACGAATTTTGCTGATTTAAGACGAATTTGATGGAATACTCACGAACTTTTAAGGATTTTTCTCAAATTTATAACAAATCTTCTCAAATTTGATCGAATTTTAACGAATTTTTAATGAATTTATTTGAATTAAGACGAATCTTTAACATATTTTATTGATTTTCGACCAATTTTATGAAATTGAACCAATTTTTTAACGAATTTTGCTGATTTAAGACGAATTTGATGGAATACTCACGAACTTTTAAGGATTTTTCTCAAATTTATAACAAATCTTCTCAAATTTGATCGAATTTTAACGAATTTTTAATAAATTTAGTTGAATTAAGACGAATCTTTAACATGTTTTATTGATTTTCGACCAATTTTATGAAATTGAACCAATTTTTTAACGAATTTTGCTGATTTAAGACGAATTTGATGGAATACTCACGAACTTTTAAGGATTCTTCTCAAATTTATAACAAATCTTCTCAAGTTTGATCGAATTTTAACGAATTTTTAATAAATTTATTTGAATTAAGACGAATCTTTAACATGTTTTATTGATTTTCGACCAATTTTATGAAATTGAACCAATTTTTTAACGAATTTTGCTGATTTAAGACGAATTTGATGGAATACTCACGAACTTTTAAGGATTTTTCTCAAATTTATAACAAATCTTCTCAAGTTTGATCGAATTTTAACGAATTTTTAATAAATTTATTTGAATTAAGACGAATCTTTAACATATTTTATTGATTTTCGACCAATTTTATGAAATTGAACCAATTTTTTAACGAATTTTGCTGATTTAAGACGAATTTGATGGAATACTCACGAACTTTTAAGGATTTTTCTCAAATTTATAACAAATCTTCTCAAATTTGATCGAATTTTAACGAATTTTTAATAAATTTATTTGAATTAAGACGAATCTTTAACATATTTTATTGATTTTCGACCAATTTTATGAAATTGAACCAATTTTTTAACGAATTTTGCTGATTTAAGACGAATTTGATGGAATACTCACGAACTTTTAAGGATTTTTCTCAAATTTATAACAAATCTTCTCAAATTTGATCGAATTTTAACGAATTTTTAATAAATTTATTTGAATTAAGACGAATCTCTAACATATTTTATTGATTTTCGACCAATTTTATGAAATTGAACCAATTTTTTAACGAATTTTGCTGATTTAAGACGAATTTGATGGAATACTCACGAACTTTTAAGGATTTTTCTCAAATTTATAACAAATCTTCTCAAATTTGATCGAATTTTAACGAATTTTTAATAAATTTATTTGAATTAAGACGAATCTTTAACATATTTTATCGATTTTCGACCAATTTTATAAAATTGAACGATTTTTTAACGAATTTTGCTGATTTAAGACGAATTTGATGGAATACTCACGAACTTTTAAGGATTTTTCTCAAATTTATAACAAATCTTCTCAAATTTGATCGAATTTTAACGAATTTTTAATAAATTTATTTGAATTAAGACGAATTTTAACACATTTTATTGATTTTAGACAAATTTTATAAAATTAAACCAATTTTTAAACAAATTTAACCAAATTTCTCAATCTTTTAATAGAAATTTTTTTATTAGAATTAAAAAGTTTTAATAATATAGAAACCTTTTTTTTAAAATTTGTTCGTTTGGATGAGAGATGGCGCGATATGTTTTAGCTTTGAACGTTTGGCATGTTTGACGTTTCTTAATAACCTTAAAAACGTTAAACGTCAAATCTGACATTTTTATAATAATTATTGGTAAATTATTACCCATTCAATCTAATTAAAACCAATTTAATTGTTTTTTATATTTATAATTAAGTTAAAAATGATTTCCATGGTAAAATAAGTGTTTAATTTAAATTATTAGGGTTGTTGACATCATAAAAGGTAAAATTTTGAGGTTAGAATTTTTAATTTTTTGTCTTTATACTTGTTAATTAAATTTAATTTAATAATTTGTTTATTTTAAAAAAGGTAAACGATGGGGAATGAACAATCGTTAAGTTCGGCGATAGAAATCCATCAAAAAGCCATTGAAGTTACCGATTTTTACACCCACCATACAGCGAATTTAAACAACATCAACGGCAACATTAACAATTTATCCGTATTCATCGGTGAACCGATTTTAGACGGATCGATTTGGATTAAACAAACCCCATTAGAAAAATCAACAAAAAATTTAATGGTTTATCATGAATGAATTTTGCTGATTTAAGACGAATTTGATGGAATACTCACGAACTTTTAAGGATTTTTCTCAAATTTATAACAAATCTTCTCAAGTTTGATCGAATTTTAACGAATTTTTAATAAATTTATTTGAATTAAGACGAATCTTTAACATATTTTATTGATTTTCGACCAATTTTATGAAATTGAACCAATTTTTTAACGAATTTTGCTGATTTAAGACGAATTTGATGGAATACTCACGAACTTTTAAGGATTTTTCTCAAATTTATAACAAATCTTCTCAAATTTGATCGAATTTTAACGAATTTTTAATAAATTTATTTGAATTAAGACGAATCTTTAACATATTTTATTGATTTTCGACCAATTTTATGAAATTGAACCAATTTTTTAACGAATTTTGCTGATTTAAGACGAATTTGATGGAATACTCACGAACTTTTAAGGATTTTTCTCAAATTTATAACAAATCTTCTCAAATTTGATCGAATTTTAACGAATTTTTAATAAATTTATTTGAATTAAGACGAATCTCTAACATATTTTATTGATTTTCGACCAATTTTATGAAATTGAACCAATTTTTTAACGAATTTTGCTGATTTAAGACGAATTTGATGGAATACTCACGAACTTTTAAGGATTTTTCTCAAATTTATAACAAATCTTCTCAAATTTGATCGAATTTTAACGAATTTTTAATAAATTTATTTGAATTAAGACGAATCTTTAACATATTTTATCGATTTTCGACCAATTTTATAAAATTGAACGATTTTTTAACGAATTTTGCTGATTTAAGACGAATTTGATGGAATACTCACGAACTTTTAAGGATTTTTCTCAAATTTATAACAAATCTTCTCAAATTTGATCGAATTTTAACGAATTTTTAATAAATTTATTTGAATTAAGACGAATTTTAACACATTTTATTGATTTTAGACAAATTTTATAAAATTAAACCAATTTTTAAACAAATTTAACCAAATTTCTCAATCTTTTAATAGAAATTTTTTTATTAGAATTAAAAAGTTTTAATAATATAGAAACCTTTTTTTTAAAATTTGTTCGTTTGGATGAGAGATGGCGCGATATGTTTTAGCTTTGAACGTTTGGCATGTTTGACGTTTCTTAATAACCTTAAAAACGTTAAACGTCAAATCTGACATTTTTATAATAATTATTGGTAAATTATTACCCATTCAATCTAATTAAAACCAATTTAATTGTTTTTTATATTTATAATTAAGTTAAAAATGATTTCCATGGTAAAATAAGTGTTTAATTTAAATTATTAGGGTTGTTGACATCATAAAAGGTAAAATTTTGAGGTTAGAATTTTTAATTTTTTGTCTTTATACTTGTTAATTAAATTTAATTTAATAATTTGTTTATTTTAAAAAAGGTAAACGATGGGGAATGAACAATCGTTAAGTTCGGCGATAGAAATCCATCAAAAAGCCATTGAAGTTACCGATTTTTACACCCACCATACAGCGAATTTAAACAACATCAACGGCAACATTAACAATTTATCCGTATTCATCGGTGAACCGATTTTAGACGGATCGATTTGGATTAAACAAACCCCATTAGAAAAATCAACAAAAAATTTAATGGTTTATCGCCATCCATGTATTTTAAAATACGTCTCATCTTGGGAGAAAGGATCCAAGTTTTATTTAGCCGTCGAAGATGTCAAACCACTTTCTTTAGTCCTATCTACTTTAAACAACTTACAAATTTGCATCGGTTTACATTCCGTTTTAAAAGCACTTTATTTTTTACATAATAACGCTGGTGTATCGCATAATAACGTTTGTTTAGCTTCGATTTACGTTTCGAAAGACAATAATAATTGGAAATTAGGTGGGATGGAATATTTATGTAAACTCGACGAGGTTAACGGAGATTATTTAAGTAAAATTAAAGGTTATCGATATAATAAAGCCATCGATCCGAATGAATTAAGTTATTTCGAGGGGAAAAAACCCGAAAGAAAAGATTTTATTGATTTATACGGATTTAGTGTTTTAGTTTTAGACGTTTTAAAAAAAAATGATTATATTCCGTATTTAAATGAATTTTTAGATTTATCTAAAAATGATTTACAAAATCCGGATATTAATTTAAGACCTAAATTTAATACTTTATTACAACATGAATTTTTTAATCATGATTTTATAAAAATCCACTGTTTTTTAACTGAGTTACCTTTAAAATTGGACCAAGAAAAAAATGATTTTTTCATAAATTTGGTAGAAAAATTAAAAAATTTTAACGAAGTGATTGTTGCAAGTCAATTAACTAATTTATTATTATCTCGGATGGTTTTATTAAATAAGACAGCTCAGGTGAATTTGATTCCGAGCTTACTTTCACCGAAAAATGAATTTGAAAGTGAAAATTTAGGTTTATTTAGTGTCGAGGTGTTTAAAAAGTATTTAATTCCGAAATTATTGGAGATTTTTTGCGTTCGAGACGCCCAAATTCGTTTATTACTTTTGGAACATTTAAATCGGTATGTAAATTGTTTCCGAGTGGATGAATTACAAAGTAATATTTTACCGGAGTTGTTAGTTGGGATAAAAGATACAAATGATTGTTTGGTAGCTGTTACTTTAAGAGCTTTAGCTGATTTGGTACCTATTTTGGGTTCGGAAGTTGTTATCGGAGGGAAAAGAGCTAAGTTGTTTAACGATGGAAGACCGATTCAACATTCAATTAAAAAACAAAGACGGTCTTTGAGGAAAAATGAATTAAATCAGTTTGATAATGAAAATGAAAGTAATCGTGATCAAGTTTTACCCGAGAGACCTTCTCCCGATGGTGAAGAAGTAACATCGGAAGACTTAGAACAAGAAAATTTAGAACAGGAATTAGAACAAGAAAATTGGGAAGATTGGGGTTTAAATCTAAATGAAAATGAAAGTGAAAATCAAGAAGAATCGAATTTAAACACTCAACTGGGTTCTTTAAACTTAAATCGGCAAGTTTCCTCGAACGTTAAAAATAACATCCCGGATATTTTAGAGTTGGATATTAAAAATCAAAAGAATAAAAGTGAATTAGATGATATAGACTTTTTTCAAGATATGGAACCGGTGATTCAAGTTAATAAGTTTAATATCGAGTTAAAAAGTGAGGTTGATGTAAAAAAATTTGGGGTTGTTAGCGAGGATCACGAAGAAGGTTGGGGTGAAGATGATTGGTAATTTTTTAAGTTTATATTAACTAATAAGGACTTTTAAATGTATATTTGCTATTGTAAATAAGTTTTTTTCCAAATAAAAATGTTTAATATAAAAAAAAAATAATAATAAACTAAAAAAATTTTTGACACTTCTAAACTTAAGAGAAAATTTTAAAAATTCATCAAAAATTCATTTTTAACCATTTCGATCCGATTTTTTTTCTAAATAAAACCTAAAACATTCTAATTTTAATTAAAAAAGACCGTTTTATTCTAAATTTTACCAAAAAAATTAAAAAAATTTTCAAAGTTGGTAAAAAAATTTTTTAGGTTAATTTTTAATCATTTTAAAAAAAAATCATAAAAAATCGAATTTTTAATATTTTAATCTGATTTTTTTTTCAAATAAAACTAAAAATATTCTAGTTTTAATTTAAAAAGACCGCTTTGTTCTAAATTTTACCAAAAAAATTAAAAAAATTTTTAAAGTTGGTAAAAAAATTTTTTAGGTTAATTTTTAATCGTTGTCATTTTTAAAAAAATTCATAAAAAATCGAATTTTTAATATTTTGACCTGATTTTTATTCTAAATGAAACTAAAAATATTCTACTTTTAATTTAAAAAGACCGTTTTACTCTAAATTTTACCAAAAAAATTAAAAAAATTTTCAAAGTTGGTAAAAAATTTTTTTAGGTTAATTTTTAATCATCATTTTAAAAAAAATTCATAAAAAATCGAATTTTTAATATTTTAATCTGATTTTTATTCTAAATGAAACTAAAAATATTCTACTTTTAATTTAAAAAGACCGCTTTATTCTAAATTTTGTCAAAAAAATTTAAAAAATTTTAAAGTTGGTAAAAAATTTTTTTAGGTTAATTTTTAATCGTTGTCATTTTTTAAAAAATTCATAAAAAATCGAATTTTTAATATTTTGACCTGATTTTTTTTCTAAATGCAACTAAAAACATTCTTGTTTTAATTTAAAAAGATCGCTTTATTCTAAATTTTACCAAAAAAATTAAAAAAATTTTTAATGTTGGTAAAAAATTTTTTTAGGTTAATTTTTAATCGTTGTCATTTTTAAAAAAATTCATAAAAAATCGAATTTTTAATATTTTAATCTGATTTTTTTTCCAAATAAAACTAAAAATATTCTAGTTTTAATTTTAAAAAACCGCTTTATTCTAAATTTTACCAAAAATATTAAAAAAAAATTTTAAAGTCGTTAAAAAATTTTTTTAGGTTAATTTTTAATCGTTGTCATTTTTTAAAAAATTCATAAAAAATCGAATTTTTAATATTTTGATCTGATTTTTATTCTAAATGAAACTAAAAATATTCTACTTTTAATTTAAAAAGACCGCTTTATTCTAACTTTTACCAAAAAAATTAAAAAAAATTTCAAAGTTGGTAAAAAAATTTTTTAGGTTAAAAGTTTCTGATCGTCAAAAACATTTTTCAAAAATTCATAAAAAATCGAATTTTTAATATTTTAATCTGATTTTTTTTCTAAATGAAACGAAAAACATTCTAGTTTTAATTTGAAAAGACCGCTTTGTTCTAAATTTTATCAAAAAAATTAAAAAAATTTTCAAAGTTGGAAAAAATTTTTTAGGTTAATTTTTAATCGTTGTCACTTTTAAAAAAATTCATAAAAAATCGAATTTTTAATATTTTGATCTGATTTTTTTTCCAAATAAAACTAAAAATATTCTAGTTTTAATTTAAAAAGACCGCTTTATTCTAAATTTTACCAAAAAAATTAAAAAAATTTTCAAAGTTGGTAAAAAAATTTTTTAGGTTAAAAATTTTTAATCGTTAAAGACATTTTTAAAAAATTCATAAAAAATCGAATTTTTAATATTTTAATCTGATTTTTTTTCTAAATGAAACTAAAAATATTCTGGTTTTAATTTAAAAAGACCGCTTTATTCTAAATTTTACCAAAAAAATTTAAAAAATTTTCAAAGTTGGTAAAAAAATTTTTTAGGTTAAAAATTTTTGATCGTTAAAAACATTTTTAAAAAATTCATAAAAAATCGAATTTTTAATATTTTAATCTGATTTTTTTCTAAATGAAACTAAAAATATTCTAGTTTTAATTTAAAAAGACCGCTTTATTCTAAATTTTACCAAAAAAATTAAAAAAATTTTCAAAGTCGGTAAAAAATTTTTTAGGTTAAAAAATTTTGATCGTTAAAGACATTTTTAAAAAATTCATAAAAAATCGAATTTTTAATATTTTAGTCTGATTTTTTTTCTAAATGAAACGAAAAACATTCTAGTTTTAATTTTAAAAAAACTGCTTTATTCTAAATTTTACCAAAAAAATTAAAAAAAATTTTAAAGTTGGTAAAAATTTTTTTAGGTTAATTTTTAATCGTCATTTTTAATAAAATTCATAAAAAATCGAATTTTTAATATTTTAATCTGATTTTTTTTCTAAATGAAACTAAAAATATTCTAGTTTTAATTTAAAGAGACCGCTTTATTCTAAATTTTACCAAAAAAATTAAAAAAATTTTCAAAGTTGGTAAAAAAATTTTTTAGGTTAAAAATTTTTGATCGTTAAAAACATTTTTTTAAAATTCATAAAAAATCAAATTTTTTATATTTTAATCTGATTTTTCTTCTAAATGAAACGAAAAACATTCTAGTTTTAATTTAAAAAAACCGCTTTATTCTAAATTTTACGAAAAAAATTTAAAAAATTTTCAAAGTTGGTAAAAAAATTTTTTAGGTTAAGAAATCAATAATTTAAAAAATTCATAAAAAATCAAATTTTTTATATTTTAATCTGATTTTTTTTTCTAAATGAAACTAAAAACATTCTAGTTTTAATTTAAAAAGACCGCTTTATTCTAAATTTTACCAAAAAAATTTAAAAAATTTTCAAAGTTGGTAAAAAAATTTTTTAGGTTAAAAATTTTTGATCGTTAAAGACATTTTTAAAAAATTCATAAAAAATCGAATTCTTAATATTTTGATTTAATTTTTTTTCTAAATGAAACTAAAAACATTCTAGTTTTAGTTTTAAAAAACCGCTTTGTTCTAAATTTTACCAAAAAAATTAAAAAAATTTTCAAAGTTGGTAAAAAATTTTTTTAGGTTAAAAATTTTTGATCGTTAAAAACATTTTTAAAAAATTCATAAAAAATCGAATTTTTAATATTTTGATCTGATTTTTTTCCATATAAAGCTAAAAATATTCTAGTTTTAATTTAAAAAGACCGCTTTATTCTAAATTTTACCAAAAAAATTAAAAAAATTTTCAAAGTTGGTAAAAAAATTTTTTAGGTAAAAAATTTTTGATCGTTAAAAATATTTTTTAAAAATTCATAAAAAATCGAATTTTTGATATTTTAATCTGATTTTTTTTCTAAATGAAACTAAAAATATTCTAGTTTTAATTTAAAAAGATCGCTTTATTCTAAATTTTACCAAAAAAATTAAAAAAATTTTCAAAGTTGAAAAAAAAAAAATATTTTTGTTAAAAATTAATCATTTTTAAAAATTCATATCTCAAAAACTAATTATTAATGAGACTTGAAATTTGATGAGGATTTAGATTAAAACTTAATCTTTATTTTTACCGAAGAAAAATTTTCTACGACTTTTAATTTTTCTCTCAGAAGAGAAAATGTAACTTAATTGAAATTTTTTTATGTTCTAAAAATTGGGCTACGTTCTAAAGTGGCAATTACTACAACGCACTCTATTGCCATAAATTGGTAGTAACGCTTCGGTTCGATTTGACGTTTTACAAGCGTCTTTGTTACCTCCTCAAAAACTTACAAAATTTCGTTGGAAAAACGGATTTTCTCGGTACGAAACTAGTGAGAAAATTATCGCGAACAATCAACACATTCGTGCGTGATAAATTTACCAAGCGAGAAAGTAGTTTTTGTAACCTTTTTTCTCAAAATCGTTTTTATAACCAGCTTGGGTTAAATCGGATTTATTCGGATGACGTCGGCTTTTTCCGGGCAATCGGGAAATTTCGAAAAATAAGGTTGGTAGATTTGAATTTTAATGTTTACATTGAGATTGACATAAATATAACTTTTACTAAAGAAAAATTTTTTTTACGTCTTTTTTCTAGTTTTTATAATTTTTGACTTGAATTTGAATTTATAGTTTTGAAATGTAAAAATAAAAATGAAAATTTTATCACATACATAAATTAATTAATCGAGGCGAAACCTTAAGATAAGCAAAAGGTACTTTTTTTCAAACTACTATGAAGTTAATATGAAAAATTTTGAACGATACTGTACATTAAAGCCAAGAAATGTGTTGTCGGTAAAGAAGATTTCCTGTTTTTAAGCAGTTTAGAACTGTCAATTTTGCAATTTTAAGACGCGTCGTTTTCATGTCCGAACTTCTTTGACAATTTTACCCGGTAAAAATCGTTTTAAACGTGTTACTTTTACTCGTGTTAGTTAGTTAATATTTCAATCTAAGTGTCTAATGCTTTTAATTTAAGGTAAGTGATGTAATTTGAAGAAAATTAGTGTTTTTAATGTAGCGTTATCACCTTATCATAAGTGGCTTATGCGCATGCGTTAAATATTCTGTCAAAAATAACTCTATTAAGGTTAATATTTAGAAAATTAGTTTTTTATCATTTTAATTTTCTTTAATTTCAGTGTGTGTTTGTGTTTTTGGAAGGTGTAGCAAAAGATGTAGCTGTCGTCGGATTGCTATTTTACGATTGCCAGGAGGTATAAAGTGATTGTAATTTAACATAATTAAAGATGATATAAATTTTTTTTTCTATTTTTTAGTTATAAAGAAACGGCATTCGCTCGGTAAGTCTTTACGCATGTTTTTACTAGTTAAAAAGTAACAGTAAGTATTAAAAAATAATTTTTGAGTCCAAGGCTGCCATCTGTTTTTGAGTAAAGACTTTTACCACTTTGGATATTTATCAATAGATGACGCTTCTAACAAATATTCAGAGTAATTTTTTTTTTTAATTTTTTTAATCTAATAAGTGTGAATTTTTAATAATAAAAAGTATTTGGGTTCGTTTGAAAGTTAATTGATATTTTTTATGTGTCTATGACTAAGAATTTAATTATTGCTTATTGAGAATTTTAGCCTATGCTAAGTTTTTTATAGTAAATGAAGACTTTTCAAAAATGGAAGAACAGCCTGTATCTAGAATCGTAAGAGATATTATTATGTGACTTTGACCGTTCAATTTCTTATAAAAACCGGATATCAAACACTGATATCAATTTTTCACTGTTTCTTATACAAGGTGTTTCAGAATTTTTTTTTTTGAATTTTTAACACCTTTTTCTTTTTTATAATTTTCTTGAAGTTTTTAACGTTTCTTTAAAAATTCTGACATTTTCTTTTTTAATTTTAACGTTATTTTTAAAAATTTAACATTTTTTTTTTTTAATTTGGACTTTTTTTGAAATTTTTGTTTTTTTTTTTTTGAAAGATTTTAAATTTTTATTAACATTTTTTAAAAGTTTATTAAAAATCGTTTAATTTGATACCAAACACGACTATATTCGGATAAAAAATGAAAAAGTTAGGTTAGTTTAAAGAATTCAAGATGGCCGACTTCCGGTTTTTGTTAAAACCAGAAATTTCGATAGCTTTTTTATTTTTAATGTTAGATATATCGTGTTTGTACTCAAATTAAAAGAAATTCGATTTTCTATCGATCTTTATTAAAAATTTTGTTCTAAAATTATTTTTGATTTTTCTTTTTTGTTTAATTTTTAATTTTTTTTTGAAATTTTTAATATTTATCTCTTTTTTATAAATTTCTGGATGTTTTTGATAGTTATTTAAAAATTCTGACAATTTTTTTTGAAAATGTTGACGTTATTTTTAAAAATTTGGTATTTTTTTGAAGATTTTTTGACCTTTTTTTGATTTTTTTTGCTTTTTTTCTAAAGCTTTTAAAGTTTTTGATATTTTTTCAAAATTCTGACTTCTTTTTTTAATTTTAAGGTTATTTTTAAAAATTTGACATTTTTTTTGAATATTTGGACTTTTTTTTGAAATTTTTAACTTTTTTTTGAAAGATTTTAAAGTTTTTGATATTTCTTAAGAAATTCTCACTTTGTTTGTTAAAAATGTTGACGTTATTTTTAAAGATTTGACATTTTTTTTGAAAATTTGGACTTTTTCTTGAAATTTTTGACATTTTTTTGAAGGATTTTGAATTTTTTTTCATTTTTTTTGAAAGTTGATTTCAAATCCTTTAATCTGATACCAAACACGACTATGTTCGGACAAGAAATTAAAAAGTTAGGTTAGTTTAAAAAAATTCAAGATGGCCGACTTCCGGTTGTCATTAAAATAAAAAATTTCGATAGCCTTCTTATTTTTGATCCTAGATATATTGTGTTTGTACTCGAATTAAAGGAAATTTGATTTCCTATCGATTTATAATAAAATTTTAAACATGGCCGACTTCCGGTTGTCATTAAAGTTGAAAATTTCGATAACTTTTGATCTATTAAAGTTAGATGAGTCGCGTCTGTGCTTAAATTAAAGGAAATTTCATTTGCTATCGGTGTTTAATAAAAACTTTAATCCAAAACTATTTTTTTTTAATTAGCATGTTGAGGTTTAGATCTGTTATAAAGACGTTTGGCGTTTCGAATACCACGTTGTTACTTCAAATCTAGAAGAAAATTCTTTTATTAACTTATTTATAATTTCTAAATATGATGTAGAAGTAAAATTTTCATTATTCAAATTTTAGCTATCAACAGAGTATTTTATGTTTGGGAAATGTGATAATGATTTTTTCAATAGATGGATTTCAGCAACACTAACATGCATTTGAATGCATTTACTGCACTAATCATATCAGCGATATGCTGATTTTTCTCTTGTATTTTAAAATTTAATTCATTCAACTTTGCCATTATATCTATCAGAAATCCGAGGTCGATTAGCCAACCCTTTTTTTCTAATTGCTCGTAAAATTCGCCTCTTGCTGCAATACATTCCTTCATTTGTGGCAAAAGCATGATAAACCGCTCAAGTATTTTACCTCTGCTGAGCCACCTCACTTTAGTTATATAAAAGAAGATTCGTGAACTGAATGTCCTTTTTTTTTAAAGTAATTTAAACAATTTGTGTTGCATAGCTCCCGATCTCATGGAATTAAGTAACCTCTTTGAGGGTTAGTGGGTGGCTTAATGTACCACTTCGAATTTTGACCTTTGTGCTCGCTGGTACACAAAATAAACCATTTTTTTAAATTGCTACTCCTTTTGCTGTACAGTGGTTGACAGTTCGTACCACCTCACCACTTCAAGCTCAGATTATGCTTTTTGCTAATCTCTTAGATGACATAATATCTATGTTGTGCCCACTTTCGGTTTTTTATTTGAAAATGTCCGCCCTTTAAAGAGTTAACAATTTTTGTTGATATCGTAAATACGTGTTGAAAGCCGATTGTTGCGCATAAATTTTCCTGATGTATGAGGCAATAGTAAGAAATAAATTTCGGGAATAAGGAATCACATAAGGCAATAAATCCTTTTTTCTTACCTGTCATCGCTGGTGCCTCAACTGTTATAATTGACGATAACTTTTGTACAGGTAATTTTACATCTGTTATATACTTTTTGAAAGTAGAAAAGATATTTTCTCTGGTGCTTCCCTTTAATGGCAGAATTTTAAGGAATTCCTCTTTTGTTGTAAAATCAGAAAATACTATTTATTTTAAATAATAATTGCTAATTGTGATATATTTCTTACGTCTGTCAATTCATCCATCTGTAGTGAAAAGAAAATATAATTTTCCATCTCATTTGCTAATTCTGCCTCCAAATTCTCCACAATTACTTCAATTCTTCTAGTAATAGTTCGTGCTGATAATTGCAACGTATTTATAGCTGAAACTATTTCCTCTTTATTTTAAAATTTTCCAAAAAGTAAATCAGCAGCTTCTAAAATGGCCTCTTTTATCTGTAAATGGTTTTTTATTCTTAGCTAGCAAATGTGATATTTTATATGATGCGATCGTTGTTGCTTTATGTTGTTGCAGTGGTTTAGTAAAAACAACTTTGCTGGGTAGTTATAGAAGATTTTAAAGAAATATTTTTTTTCTTCTAATTTCAGAGTTTATTGGATAGTCACTATCAAAATTGGTATGAACGGTCTTAAAATGTCGTTCAAAATTACTTTTCTTGGGAATCGCAACACTATTATTACACAACAAACAAATACTTACACTTCTTTTTGTAATCAAGGAAACAATATGGATGTTTACATTCATCGTTAAAATAATATGTTCTTTTTCTTTTACATTTATCCATGAAGAGTTTTGAAAGAAAAGATTTATTTCGGATTACTTGGAAGTTTTAAATGCACTGTCTACGCGTGGATTCAACAATACGGAGGACACTTTGAATAGTTAGTCTGAATGTTTTATTGTTAAATAAATTAATTTTTCAATATCTCGATAAAAAATTAATTTAAGACTTATGTTTATACTAGCGTAGTGCATCAATTGAGAGTACTGATATTATGAATTTTTATTCCATAGGCTTTTATGTCCCTTTTAACTTGTTCATTAGTTAATCATTTCTTTTTGGCCCTATTTGATCTAACAAAGCTACAGCATATTACTTCTTCCTCTGAACATTGTTTTTAGCTATTCCTGCAATTGATTATTAATATAATACATTGCTCTTGCCCGTTCTTGGCATTGATAATTCCTCACATTTATCTTCATAGAAGTTTGAAAAGAAATTCTTCTAGATTGCCTTAAGGTTTCGCGTCAGTCAAGCTTATTAATCTATGTAAATGATAAAATTTTCATTTTGTAGGATTTTTACATCGCAAAACTTTGTAAATTCAAATTCAAGTCAAAAATTACAAAAACTCCAGAAAAGAGACTCTTCTCCAAGAAACTCCAGAGAGTTCTTCTCCGAAAAGCTCCGGTTATGTTCAAAAGATAACAAAAGTACACTTGCAATATCACATACAATCTGTTTTAATGTCTCCAAGTATAAAAGTAGTTTAAAATAAACCTCATCGACTCCATTTGTTGATAGAAAATCGAATCTTTGGACTTTTTCAGCATATTTTTTTCATGGCTAAAAGGTTAGATTCTAATTTAAATTTTTTTAAAATAATAAACACTTGTGAAAGTAGCTAACCTGTTTCGATGTTTCCAAACCGAAAGGGTAAACGTTTTCGAGACCGTTGTATACAATTTTTAAGGATTTTCGGTCAATTTGCGCTTTGAATCGAAGCATATTGGAAAAAACTGCCAAACGTCAAAACGAATTGTCATTCTTGGTCGACCCTGGTACTCGAAGAGGGTTATTTTTTAATTTTTTCCCGGCAGTTTTTTCGAAAAACGGATACAAATACGTGTTTGTTTTACTCAATTTTTATGATTTTGAACAATTTTATACATAAGAAAATGCGATTTTACCCGTTTTCGATGAAAAATTTATTGTTCAAAAAACGGTCAATAGAAATTGTACCCGCTCTAATGGCACAAAATCGGCTTCGGGAAAAAACGTTCGGAAAGGCGCTATTTAACTGATTTAGACTCAAAAATAGCCTGAAACCTATAAAACAGGCTGTATTCTAACGTTTTCTTCATCAACATGAACGCCAGCTAGGGCGGCAAGGTCGGAAAAGCCCGGAAAAAAAGGGCCAGTTTGACGTTTAAGAGCGTAGCGAACGGGAAAATGGTCGACTGCCGGCGTTAGTTCCGAAAAATTTTAACACTTCTTTTGCATTTTTCTCCGTTAAAAAACGTCGTACGGGCCCCATACTCGCTTATGGAAGATGCCCATATAGAATCAGGTCCCGGTAGTACCCCCCAAAACTGACGAAAAGCTCGTTTTAAGGGAGAAAAAAGTGAAAAACCTCGAAAAGATGGCGCTACTTGTTTACTTTTCCTTACTACTTTAATATATTACGAGGAGTAAATTCTTGGACCGATGTTTTCCTGATATAAAGTATCAGAATTGTTGAAAAGATTAAATTTTAGTAGATAAAATTTTCGAAAACTCAGTTAAGGTGCAGTAGTAAACGTCAAAAATAACGCTTTAAAGATGAAAAGTGACGTTTAAACGTCAAAATTAACATTTTGAAAATGGATTTTGACATTTAAACGTCAAAACTGACATTTTAAACAGAAATACTAACATTTCAACGTCAAAATTGACATTTTGAAGGAAAATCTTGATCTGTAAATGTCAAAAGTGCCGCTTTAAAAATGAAAAGTGACGTTTAAATGTCAATATCGACGGTTTGAAAGTGGAATTTAACATTTAAACGTCAAAAGTGACATTTTAAGCAGAAAGGCTAACATTTGAACGTCAAAAGTGACATTTTGAAAGAAAATTTTGATCTGTAAACTACACAGTTGACATTTTGAAAGAGAATTTTGATCTGTAAACTTCAAAACTGACATTTTGACAATGTATTTTGACATTTAAACGTCAAAATTGACATTTTAAAAATAAATTTTGACATTGAAACGTAAAAAGCGAAATTTTAAACAGAAAGGCTAACATTTAAACGTAAAAATCGACATTTTAAAAATGAATTTTGACATTTAAACGTCAAAAGTGATATTTTGAAAGAAAATTTTGATCTGTAAACTACACAGTTGACATTTTGAAAGAGAATTTTGATCTGTAAACTTCAAAACTGACATTTTGACAATGTATTTTGACATTTAAACGTCAAAATTGACATTTTAAAAATAAATTTTGACATTGAAACGTAAAAAGCGAAATTTTAAACAGAAAGGCTAACATTTAAACGTAAAAATCGACATTTTAAAAATGAATTTTGAGATTTAAACGTCAAAAGTGACATTTTGAAAGAAAATTTTGATCTGTAAACTACACAGTTGACATTTTGAAAGAGAATTTTGATCTGTAAACTTCAAAACTGACATTTTGACAATGTATTTTGACATTTAAACGTCAAAATTGACATTTTAAAAATAAATTTTGACATTGAAACGTAAAAAGCGAAATTTTAAACAGAAAGGCTAACATTTAAACGTAAAAATCGACATTTTAAAAATGAATTTTGACATTTAAACGTCAAAAGTAACATTTTAAAGCTATCATTTACCAAGTTTACTTACTACTTTATTATATTAACTAACCTAACTTTCTTAAAAATCACCCAGGCTTTATTTATTGGAATTAAAGAACAATTTTTGGTTTAAATGAAAGATAAAAGATTCTGTTTTGAATTAAAAAGGACAGATCTTTCTTAATCCTTACCAACAAAATTTAAAAAAATTTTAAACTTGGTGAAAATTTTTGACAGTTCTAACCAAACTTAAAAAAAATCACCCAGACTTTATTTATGAAGATTAAGGAAAGATTTGTGGTTTAAATGAAATTTCAAAGATTCTGTTTTGAAATAAAAAAACAGGTTAGTTCTAATTATTATCAAAAAAATAAAAAAAAATTCTTAAAGTTGGAAATTTTTTTTGACAGGTAACTAACCTAACTTAAAAAAAAATCGACCAACTTTAAAAAATCGTCCAGACTTTATTTTTGAAGATTAAGGAATGATTTTTGGTTTAAATGAAAGATAAAAGATTCTGTTTTGAAATAAAAATTACAGATCTTTCCCAATTCTTACCAAAAAAATGAAAAAAAATTTTAAGGTTGGTGAAAATTTTTGACAGTTCTAACCAAACTTTTTTAAAAAATCACCCAATTTTAAAAAATCACCCAGAATTTATTTATGAAGACTAAGGAAAGATTTTTGGTTTAAATGAAATTTCAAAGATTCTGTTTTGAATTAAAAAGACAGGTTAGTTCTAATTATTATCAAAAAAATTCTTAAAGTTGGAAAAATTTTTTGACAGGTGACTAACCTAACTTAAAAAAAAATCGACCGACTTTAAAAAATCGTCCAGACTTTATTTTTGAAGATTAAGGACTGATTTTTGGTTTAAATGAAAAATAAAAGATTCTGTTTTGATTTTAAAACAGGCAGATTTTTTATAATTATTACCAAAAAAATTAAAAAAATTCCCAAAGTTGGTAAAAATTTTTAACGGTTTCAACCCAACTTTTTTTTAAAAATCCACCAATTTTAAAGAATCACTGAGACTTTATTTTTTGGAATTAGAGATTGATTTTTGGTTCAAATTAAAGCTAAAAGATTCTATTTTCAATTAAAAGAGATATTTTTTCCTATTGTTACCAAAAAAAATTAAAAATTTTCAAAGTTTCTTCTGAAATTTTATCAAAATTTTTCAGATTTTGTAGAAAACTACCTAAATTGATTTAATTGAAGGGTGGAGTGCAAGAAGTACCTAAGTAGCATTTTTATAAAATTTGCCTAGGTTTAAAATTTAGGTTTATCATGTTTGATAAACCTAGATGTCGCGATTCTAATGTCCCGAAATCAGACCCAGAAAAGGACGTTCGAAAAGGCGCTATTTAACCAATTTGGGCCTAGAAATGGCATCAAACTTATAAATCAAGTTGTATTTTAATGTTTTATTTGTCAACATGAACGACACCTAAGGCGTCTAGGTCGGAAAAAGCGGTTAGTTTGACGTTTAGAAACGTCAAAAATTCGCTTGTCAGCAATTCTGCGCCGAATTGGTCGATTTTCGTTAGTTCGGTGCAAACTGAGGGCAAAAAAAGACGGCGCTGCTCGTTTACTACTTTATTATATGTGCCGCATATAATAATAAACGTTCTTGTTTATTTCGTGCTAGAGAACATATCCCTGAAATGGTGCCGTGCAATTTTGAAACACCCTGTACAAACAGAGGTCTCCCTTTAAAGGTGTCCGATTTGGACCATCCTGTACACGCGTTTTATGTATGCATCATTGAAAGTTGAGAAATTTGGTCACCCTATTTTTAACGTTCACACGTGAATATCGTGTTTATCGATGCAGCCACTACACATACACTTTGAATGAATCTATTAACTTTATAAATTTCGTACCTTTGGATATTTTTCATGATATGCTTTAATATAGAGAGATAAAAATTAACCTTTAATGGGCTAAATTAATTTAACATGAAAGTTTTACAACATTTGATTTATGCCAACACATTATGAAAACTGTTACAGAATCGTTTTTAAGATTGTATTTAAGACAAATTAGAAATAGAAAATTCCATTAAAATAAAAATACGATTTTGTTTTTGAATGTGCAAATATAACATATTCTCTTAAGCATATATAAATTTTATACATAATAATAACAACATATAATAATAACAATATACATAATAACAACAGTGTCAATTAACGTACAAATTAGTAAAATTAAATGTTTGTATTTATCGGGTTATACATGTTACGTAATTGAAGGAAGTTCCAATTATGTCTCTAAATATAGCTACAATTGATACCTGTATAGTATCACAATTATCAGATGGTGGTATAGGTGTGTATCTGAATTCTCTTGTCACAAGATCATAACCAGATTGTAAAATTGTCTCACCATGATTCCCCAGTAAATGAACGTTATATGTTAGTTCACACGCTGCTAATCCAAGCGGAGGTTGCCAAGATACTCTTACGCTACGGTCTGCTTCCCAGAATTCCATCAACGAATTCCGTACAACAGGTATAGAACTCGGTTCGACTGCAAAGAGTGTATTTAAGCTATGCTCAACATAATAATTTCTTGTTCTTACCTGCTATTGTTCCATCTAATTGTTGATCACGTCCGGGAATACCATGTATTTCAGGTTTTACCATAACCATGTTATTTTCACATGCTGGGTTCAATAAATCAGCTGGTAAAGTGAAAAAGTTGCTTTCAATCTTTTTCAGTGAAAGATTATTTACGGTGACATCGTACGTTACTGTACATTCCGTAAACGGTCTGTTAAGATTCCATGATAATACTCTAGTTTCCGAATTGAAGTTGTCAAATGTAACTATTGCCTCTTGAATTTCCTTCACAGTAGGATAGACTAGATAAACATATAAAGCAGTTGAATATTAATCTTGGAACAATATTTAAAATTTCTTACCGACTATTCTTCCATCTAACTGTTGATCACGTCCTGGTATGAATTGTACTTCAGGTCTTACCCTAACCACGTTATGTTCGCATCCTGGGTTCAATTGAACAATACTTAAATTGAAGCTGTTGCTTTCAACCCTTATAGGTGTAAGATTATTTACAGTGACGCTGTATGTGACTATACATTCCTTAAAAGTTTTAGTAAGAATCCATGACAATAACTTAGTTTCCGAATTGAAGTCGTAAAATACAACCATTGCTTCTTGAACTTCCTCCAGAGTAGGATTGACTAGATAAATCCAAAGGAGTTGAGTATTAATCTAGGAATAAAATTTCAAATAAAAATAATTTTTTTCTTACCAACTATTCTTCCATCTAATTGTTGATCATGTCCAGGTATACCTTGTATAAAAGGTCTTACCCTAAATACGTTATTTTCACATGCTGGTTTCAATTGAACAGTATGTAAATCGAAACTGTTACTTTCAACCATTATAGGTGGAAGATTATTTACGGTGACATAGTATGCCATTGTACATTCCGTAAACGGTCTGTTAAGATTCCATGATAATATCCTAGTTTCCGAATTGATGTCGTAAGATGTAACTATTGCTTCTTGAACTTCCTCCAGAGTAGGATCGACTAGATTAACATAAAGCAGTTGAATATTAATCTTGGAATAATATTTAAAATGAAGATAGTCTCCCTCTTACCGACTATTCTTCCATCGTATTTTTGATCACGTCCGGGTATACCCTGTATTTCAGGTCTTACCATAACCACGTTATTTTCACAAGCTGGGTGCAGTTGAACAGTATGTAAATTCAAGCTGTTGCTTTCAACCCTTATAGGTGGAAGATTATTTACGGTGACATAGTATGCTACTGTACATTTTGTAAATGGTTTGTTAAGTTCCCACGATAATATTTTAGTTTCTGAATTGAAGTCACCAAATGTAACTATTACTTCTTGAACTTCCTCCACGGTAGGATTAACTAGATAAACACAAAGCAGTTGAATATTAATGGTGGAATAATACTTCAAACAAGAAAGTCTATTTTGGTGATTAATTATATAAAATGAAAATTTTATTTAAAAATTATTTTGAGAAATTTTCTTTTTTTAGCACTTGTGGTGGTGAGAAATTTATGGCTAAAAGTGCCAAGTCAGTCATTTTCGTAAAGCTAGGTTCACATGACAAAAATCTGACGTGTGATTTCTAAGCGCGCGTTTAGATATAGTGGTATTTAACCGTTTGGGTCCCAAGCAGCACAATCGCGCTGTTCAGATTTTATATCGAGAAAACCCAACATACGTACTATAAGACGATCTCAAGCCACACCATGAAAAGAAGGATGCAAGAGCGCGGTTCCTCCCCGTAACCTTACCGAGTAGTCCCGACTAGAATACAGTAGAAGGGAGGACAGGAATATGAACCGATCTTCATTAACGTAAAGGTCTTCAGGCAAAAACGCCGTCCAAAACAGGCCAACCGCACCTCGCTACTTTAATTTTTCGGTTGACACTCCGGTCCTCCCTTCTACTGTATTCTAGTCGGGACAACTCGGTAATGTTACGGGAAGGAACCGCGCTCTTACACCCTTCTCTCCATGGTGTCGCTTGAGATCGTCTTATAGTATACCAGCATACGTACTATAATCCAAGCTCAATTTACACCATGGAGAGAAGGATGCAAGAGTGCGCTTTCTCCCCGTAACTTTACCGAGTAGGCCCGAGTGGAGTACAGGGGAAGGGAGAAACTGAGTTTTAAACGGTCCTCGCAAACGCAAAGGTCTACCGGCAAGAACGCCGTCGTAGACAGGCCCGCGGCACCTCGCTGTTTTAATTTTTTCGATCAGACTTTTAGCCCTTTTTCAGGTCTTACAGGAAAAGCGAGAAGTGTTAATTCACCAACCACAATCATTGGTTGTAGTTTTAATCATATTTGACAAAACCCGGTAAAAATTGAAGAAATTAATTGGTCACCGGGACTGGGCGCTTTCCAGGTAAAGCACAAAATTCACATCGGGTCTTTGTCACCCCGAACACCACGGATATTTGAGAATACCTGCATGTTTGTTGACTTATATTTTATTAAAAGTATTATTATTAACGAAAATTACTCCAACAATAGAAATGTTGCAGGTGTTTTCCATCAACTCTTCTACTTTCCATCAAGACTTCTACTAATTAAACTCTTACTCGTGTTGGCAATCGTCTTTTAATTCTATATCCAAACCGTTTTTGTTCTGTGTTACAACAAAATCAACAAACTTTGAAAGAAATTTATTTAGTAATCGAGATATTTTTAAACTAATAGGTAGAATCGGGAAAATTAAATTACTAAAAAATGAATTACAAAGATAATATATTTTTATAAACATCAATGCTTAATTGTTGGTTTGTGATTTATTGCTACTTACAGTTAAAAGTTAAATTCAAACTTTCTTATTTTCATTTGTAGCAAATTCATAGAATTATTATAGTCACATTACTCTGTTACATTATGCAAAATCAGTTTACTATTTGCTATAATAATTATTTAAAAATTGTTACTTAAAAATCCTAAAGTTGTAAGTTAGCTTTTGATTGTTTAAATGTTAATATACTTTAAAATCATTGGAACTTTTCTAATTATTTAAATACACGATTTCTTTTCAGTGTGTGTTTTCCTCGACCTTCTTTTTAAATGAAAATCAATTAAGCAAATTTACAGATTATTCGTGAACATTATATATAATGAAGAAAATTAATAAATTTATTGCTATCTAGCAGTATCTTGAAAATTAATTTCCTTATTTCATTACAATAATAAATGTTTGCCATAAAAACTTATTACTTGTTTATTTTTCCCATATTTAAATATCCCTTTCCTAATTAGACATTCGATTATTCTAAAACCAGTTTTCTTTTTGGCTTTTGGGCCAATTTTCTAATTTTTAAATCAAAAATTGATAAAGTTATAAATTGATTTAAAGATAAAGTTATTATGACATGACGACGTTGTTCATTTGTGATAAAATTAAACGATGAAAGTTCATCAAAACTTGATTTTAAAATAATAAATTTGTAAGAATGAAGGCGAATTTGTGACGCCACATCCTAATATGTATAAAATATGATTAAAACTACAACCAATGATTGTGGTTGGTGAATTAACACTTCTCGTTTTTCCTGTAAGACCTGAAAAAGGGCCAAAGGTCCGACCGAAAAAGTTAAAACAGCGAGGTGCCGCGGGCCTATCTACGACGGCGTTCTTGCCGGAAGACCTTTGCGTTTGCGAGGACCGCTTAAAACTTCGTTTCTCCCTTCCCCTGTACTCCACTCGGGCCTACTCGGTAAAGTTACGGGGAGAAAGCGCACTCTAGCATCCTTCTCTCCATGGTGTAAATTGAGCTTGCATTATAGTATATGACAACGCGATCGCGCTGCTTCGGATTCTTCGACGGTGTTTTTTCAATACCGTCTAGGACTCAAATGGCTAAATACAACCATTCATATGAACGCGCGTTAGGACACGTTAACGCAGCGTTCAACCAAAAAATCTCTAAACACGTGCGATTACGCGTTAACACTAAAGTGACCATATTTTTTTTATTTTAAATCCGGTACGGGAACTTTTAGCGGGGGGTATAGTTAAGTTAAATTAATGAGTACAAAACTTTTTATACTTTTCTGAACTATGGATCTTTTTCGCATTGAACCATTTTATAAAATTCTGTACAATTTTCTTCATAATTAACTTTAGTAAGTAATATCGCTTTTAGTGTGTCTATTTCAAGTCGAGTCTTCTCACTTGTCCAAAAGCTATTCATTAAAAAAATATATATATTCTTTCCGTAGAAACATTTGTGCCAGGCAGACAGAAAAAGAACTTTGCTAATTTTCGTGAATTTGAAAATGGAAGTTCGCGATTATTAAAATGAGAGAACATTTCAACCCACTGGATTGATGCAGTTTGATTATTTTTCCATTCGACAATTTTCTCTTCCGTAACGCATAGTTTGATACCTCTTGAGGAGATCTCTCCATACTGTCCAATCATCATTATTTTGCGTTTCTTCTTTCACCTAACGCTCAGAGACACGTGTACCATAGGCGCTGGAAACCAGTGCTTCCTTGAAGGGAATTCGAAGAATCGGGAGTTCACTGTGTGCTTCAAATGGTGTAAAGCGTACCGCGTATTTTGATATGCACAATTTTTTCTGTTCAAATTTTGCAAATTCGGGACAAAAAACCTGAATCCAGGACAAATATTGCTTCAAGGAAAATACGGGACGCAAGGTGGAAATCCGGGACATACCTTAGTTAACACGCGCATTGAGTTCTACATTCCATCTATTAATCTTCACATGAACATGCGTTTTTATTACGAAACAGGTTGTTGTGGGAATGTACCACATATAAGTTATATCTGGGCTGTAGTTTGTGAAAAAAAATGGCTGAGACTGCAAATATTAACATCGACTTACTAATTGATGAAATAGAAAAAAGACCGGGAATTTGGAATATAGGTTCTGAATCATATAGTTTTTCACTGTTCAGAGACATTCTAAAGTAGTTAAAGAATTTTCCTTCATTATCTCTCACAAGGAGACCTCACGGCTTTGGAATCGCTGATTATAATGAAAGTGGTACCAATCGATAGACATTGGTACATAGTAAAAAAAACGCATTATTCAGCGGTTTGCGAATAAATCCACCCTTCCGATTGCCAAAAAAGTTCGAGCGACTTACATGTCAATGTTAGACCACACCCCTTGAAATCCGCCCATATCTAAGGGGCAATCGGTCGGCTTTCCGATGGAAACGTCGATGATTCGAATCCAGAATAAAATAACTATTTTTTTTTGTTAATTTCTATTTTTAATGCAATGTTTTATTTTATTTTTATAATATTTTATAAATTAAGGAAAAAGATAATTATTTTATTCGGGATTCGAATCATCGACATTTCCATCTGAAAGCCAGCCGATTGCCTTTTGGCTACGGGCGGATCTTAAGAGTCACTCGAACTTTTTTGGCGATCGTAAAGGTGGATTTATTCGCGAACCGCTGAATAGTGCGCCCTAATATTTTCGATATTAGGCCGCACTATTGGTATCGATATTGGTATCGATTGGTACCACTTTCATTAAAATCGACGATTTCAAAGCCCTGAAGTCTCCTTCTCAGTGTCGGATTTAAGGTTATGAGTAAACTTTTGTTTCTATTTTTCAAAAGAGGATGAATCCAATGTGCCCGTCATCTTGGTTTCTTTTTTTTATAATATTTCCATATAATTATTGCTCCTTCTATATCCAGTCTCACAAGGAGACCTTACGACTTGCCCCTCACCGATTTTAACGAACGTGGTACCAATCGATAGATATTAGTACATAGTACAAATGTGTAAAATATTAGGGCGCACTATTCAGCGGTTCGCAAGAAAATTGGTGTTAAAGTTTGCGAATAGCGTCTGTCAGTGACAAGTTCCGCCCTTTAAGCCCCGCCCATTGTCGTACTGAATATGTATAGACTTCCAGATACGAGGTTCGAATTCTGAATAATACCTTTTTTATTTCCATTTTTATTTTTAATGCAACATTTCACTTTATTTTTATAATATTTTGATATTACAAAATATAGTCAATTAAGGACACTCTTTCATTATCCTACTTTTTAATTTCTCTCCTTCTATGTTCAGGAAACTTAAAGTACTTTTGGTACCACTTTCGTTAAAATCGGTGAGGGGCAAGTCGTAAGGTCTCCTTGTCAGATGTATTATCTCGAAAACATTTCGAAACCAACTGATCTGAATTGATCAAAATTCACCGGTTTTATAATTAAAGCGAGCGTCAGCGCTCGTCATGTGAACATTTTCAATCTTCTATCGCGCGTTAACGTGCATTTTTATGCGTCATATGTGAACCTAGCCTAACAAAAGTATCTCGACGTACCTGGTACGTCTTTCCACCGCTAGGGATTAAAAAACGAAAATTAAGAAATTAAAAATAATGTCAAAATTATCCAAAATTAAAAAAATAACCATATTTTGATAAAAAAAAAAGAATTACATCGATTTCAAAAATGGCGATCATCGATTATTTTTTATGTTATTGAAACCGATAACTTCTAAATTATTTAAGATAGATGGGTCGTGTTTGTACTTAAATTAAAGGAAATTTTAATTTCCTAACGATGAAGGAAATCTTTCTCTTACCGACTATTTTTCCATCGAATTGTTGATCACGTCCTGGTATAAAATGTATTTCAGGTGTTACCCTAACCACGTTATTTTCACATGCTGAGTTTAGTTGAACAGTTTGCAAATTGAAATGGTTGGTTTCAATCTTTACAGGTGGATGATTATTTACGGTGACGTTGTATGTTACTATACATTCCGTAAATGGTCTGTTAAGTTCCCACGATAATATTTTAGTTTCCGAATTGAAGTCGTCAAATATAACTACTGCTTCTTGAACATCCCCTACAGTTGGAACGACTGAATAAACAAAAAGCAATTGAATATTAATCTTGGAATAATATTTCGAATAAAGATAATCTTTTTCTTACTGAATAGTCTTGAATCTAATGTTAGATCACGTCCTGGTATAAGTTGTACTTCAGGTTTTACCCTAATCACGTTCCTTTCACATGTTGGGTTCAGTTGAACACCTTGCAAACTGAACTGGTTGGTTTCAACCCTTTTAGGTGGAAGATTATTTACGGTGACGTCGTATGTTACTATACATTCGGTAAATGGTTTGTTAAGTTCCCAAAATAATATTTTAGTGTATGAACTGAAGTTGCTAAACCTAATTATTGCTTCTTGAACTTCCTCCACAGTAGGATTGACTAGATAAATACAAAGCAGTTGAATATTAATCTTGGGGTAATACAGGGTGTTTATAAATGAATGTAGGGGTTTTAACTCTTTATAATATTTGTTACATTAAACTTACAGTTATAAATTGTATGCCAAATTAAAGAGCAACTCAAACAGTTTTACCACGAACGTTATAAATGTTTAATGTGGCAACCATTTGTCACACGGCACACATCAAGTCTATAGCCGAGTTTTCCCGGCTATATCCGGTTTTTTAATTCAGGGAGGTCAGCTGGCAGCGGAGGCACGTACACATGATCCTTGATGAAGCCCCAAACGTAAAAATCGCATAGCGTTAGGTCAGGAGACCGTGGAGGCCATGCATAGCAAGCCCTGTCATTTGGGCCTTTGCGCCCTATCCAGCGCTCGGTTCAGACGTTCAGCTAATCGCGTACTTCGTTATACCAGTGAGGTGGCGCACCATCTTGCTGGAAAATGAAGTTCTCTGGCTCATTTTCTTCCAACTGAGGGAAGAGCCATTGCTCTAGTGTGTCAAGGTAATCTTTGCTATTATCGCCGTCTAGTGGATTGTAGCAGAAACATTGCGCGCACTGGTGCCACCAAACAAAACTGTTTGAGTTGCTCTTTCATTTGGCATATTATTTATAACTGTAAGTTTAATGTAATAAATATTATAAAGCGTTAAAACCCCTACATTCATTTATAAATACCCTATATTTCAAATAAAGATAATCCCTTGTTTACCAACTATTTTTCCATTTAATTGTTGATCACGTCCTGGTATACGTTGTATTTCAGGTTTTACCCTAACTACATTATTTTCACATGCTGGGTTCAATAACTCAGTTGGTAAAGTGAAGGTGTTGGTTTCAACCCTTATAGGTGGAAGATTATTTACGGTGACGTTGTATGTGACTATACATTCCGTAAACGGTCTATTGAGTGTCCATCTTAACCTTCTAGTTTGCGAATTGAAGTTGTTAAACGTAACTATAGCTTCTAGAACTTCCTCCACATTAGGATTGACTGGATAAACACAAAGCAGATGAGTATTAATCTTGAAATAAAATTTCAAACGAAGATAATCTTTCTCTTACCGACTATTCTTCCATCTAATCGTTGATTACTTCCGGGAATAGCATTTATTTCAGGTTTTACCATAACCACGTTATTTTCACATGCTGGGTTCAATTGAATAGTTTGTAAATTGATGCTATTACTTTCAACCCTTCTAGGTGGAAGATTATTTACGGTGACGTTGTATGTTACTATACATTCCGTAAAAGGTTTATTAAGAATCCATGACAATATTTTAGTTTCCGAATTGAAGTCGTCAAATGTGACTATTGCTTCTTGAACTTCCTCCACAGTAGGAACGACTGGATAAACACAAAGTAATTGAATATTAACCATGGAATAAAATTTCAAAATAAAAACAATTTTTTTCTTACCGACTATTTTTCCATCGAATTGTTGATCACGTCCCTGTATAGATTGTATTTGAGGTCTTATCCTAACCATGTTATTTTCACATGCTGGGTTCAATTGATCACCTGGTAAAGTGATGAAATTGCTTTCAACCTTTTTAGGTGGATGATTATTTACTGTGACATCGTATGTTACTGCACATTTTGTAAATGACTTGTTGAGTGTCCATGTTAATGTTCTAGTTTGCGAATTAAAATCGTCAAATATAATTATTGCTTCTTGAACATCCTCCACAGTAGGATCAACTGGATAAACACAAAATAATTGAATATTAACCTTGGAATAACATTTGAAATACAATTAATTTTTTTCCTACCGACTATTTTTCCATCATATTGTTGCTCACGTCCGGATATTCCTTGTATAAAAGGTGTTATTTGAATCACATTATTTTCACAAGCAGAGTATAGTTTGGTAGATGGTAGCCAGAAATAGTTGTAATCATTTTCGAATTCGTACGTATTTACGTTAACTATGTATTTAATTATACACTCCGGAAATGGATTATCATCGATTGTCCATTTTAATAATTTATTAACCGAATCATAAGCTTCGAAAGTAACATTAACGTCTTTAACGTCATTCTCACTGGGTGCAACTAAACATAAATTGTTAGAAAAGTGAAAAATAAGTGTTTCAAAGTCAAACGGTGTGATTCATTTCTACAGTACGGTCAAAAATTGGTACGATAGAGAATTCAAATATCCCTAAATCGCAGTCTAAGGTAAAGACAAAATTGGAGTCGGTTCAAATCAGTTCAGACCAGACTAGATCAGACCAGACCAGACAAGAATTTGTATTCGGTCATTTTGTGTGCTGCTCATACATGGAGAGCTCTAAATTATAAATACTGTTTGAATATGCTTTCCTCAATTAACAGAAGATTAGAAATCAGGATATCCTCTAGATATAGAACGATTTCTATAGTGGGTATTGAAGCGATGGCTCGTCTACCACCCATTGACGTATTAATTGAAAAAAGATGTAACCTGTACAGTAAAGGTAAAGAACATAAAAAATCGTTTAGAAGTTATTGGAAAAATTAAGCAGAAAACACGGAAATAAATGGACCAACGTGTTAATCAAAGATTTAAGAAAATGGTTTAAGAGAACATGGGGTGAATTAAATTACTACCTAATACAATTTTTAACGGGCCATGGAATTTTTTGTAGTTATTTGTTCAAAATAAAAAAGAAGGGGAATGATTTTTGTTGGTTTTGCGAAGAAATAGATAATCCAGAACACACGTTTTTTATTTGTAATAATTTTATTAAGGAAAGAAATATTTGTTTTAATAAAATCGGAAAAAATATAAAAAAGAAAACATAATAGATATAATGCTAGAAAAACAAGAGCACTGGAGAGCCGTAGATGAAATGGTGACAAACATCATGAAAAAACGGAAAAACATGAAAGAGAACTAGAAAATAGAAGAAGAAAGGTGCAGTAGACTCCGAAAATTACATTTATATGTCTCTGAAGTTATATCTTGATAGGTGATTCTGAAGGCGGAGGGGAAAGATAGGAAAGAGAGGTCGATGCATGCAAGATCAAGATGAGTACATCAACCCAACACAGAGTGGTCTTTTATACGGTCACGTAGATAGTGATTTGGACCTTTCGTCTGTCAACAGATTTCCTAAACCCCTTCTTAAAAAAATAAAAAAGACCAGACCACACTGGGCAAAATCAGATTAGGTCTGGTCGGAAAGTAAACGTACGTGTCTGGTGAAAACGTGTCTGTCGTGATCTGGTCTGGTCTGATCTGCTGTGCTCTGGTCTGATCTGGTCTAATCTTGCCTGATCTGATCTGGTCTGGTCGAGTCGTGTCTGGTCTATTCTGTTCTGGTCTGGTCTGGGTTAGTCTGATCAGAACATTTAAACTCTACACATATAAAACCGCAGTCAGTAAAAAGACTGACCACAGGATAATCTCCATAAATATTAACACATTGACGGACAGTAAGAATAAGTGAAGTCGCGTCATAAGACATTCATAAGACATTCAATAGTTGACATGTTTTCATCGTTTTCTCGACGGCCTTTGTATATTTCTATATTCAAAACATAGCCTTTGGCTGAACAAAGTTCGTAAAATTTAATTCCCTATTTCGCCTTTTTGCCTTTCATGTACGTGCGAAAATAAAGCCTTCCTCGAAATAATAATAAAGATTCGTCTAATGGTAATGCTTCATTTGGTGTATATGCATTCGCAAATTTTTGTATGAGCAAATCCAAAATATCTTTATTTTCCTTAAAGTGTCGTTTGAATTTTCTTTTTCTATACAAAAGCATCTCAATATTTGCTCAAACCTCCTTCCAGACATTTGTGAGGGAAATGTTGGGTGATAATGTAATGCGTCAATGGAAAAGAGCTTTCTAATGCTGGAGAATTTTAACTGGGATTGAAGCAAAGACAAACCTAAAAACTTTTTCATTTCAATCTTATCAGTATTTTTGAAATTTGCTTTCCTATGCCTTGTATATTGGTTCAATATGCCTTGTATGTGGCCGTGTTTGATAGCAAAGTTTTATGTTGTAATCATTTGTAGATTTTATAATCATGTCCATTACTTGGTCATCCCATATTTTTTCAAAAACCTAAATTGGAGAAACATTTTCATCTATATGCAAAAGAATCCCAGCAGCATCTGCATCAAAAGAGAAGTTTCTTATAGGTATTGTATTGGTATGCCATGTCACATCATTTTCTGGTTCTTCTGACGCTTCATATTCTTTCAACTGTAGTTGATTCATTATCTTCACTACTCGAACTGTTATTTTCAGTACTGTCAGCATCAGTTTCAGATTCACTGTTGCTTGCATCACTGCTAATTTCCATCTTTTTATTAAAACTGCGTACTAAAACTACAAGTGGTGTAAACAGGTGGAAACCGTAAATCAACCTAAAAAATTGTTTCCAAAAGACACCAGACTAAAGACGACCGTTTCGTTTTGGACGGCTGTTGCCGTTATGCCACATAGTGAACTTCGCTTTGACGGCTATAGGCGCAAGTGTCCGTCAACGTGTTAATAAATACATCACATTTAATATCACACAACATTTTCCCTCCATATTTAACGTTGGGTTCACAGCCAATGATTAGATCAATATTTTTTTTCTTTGACCGTAATTTCCAACAGTTCATATGCCGCCCTGGTGTCGTTAAAATTCAACTGTAATACATTTATCCTGTCTTGTGTCATCTCTAAAGCGGAAGTATTATCGTTTGTCGCCTTTGCCTTGTTTGTAACAGACTTTTTTCTTTCGCCTTCTTTATCTCTCCTTTCTGCTTTCCTAGCTTTAGATAGTACCTTCCTAAAGGCGTCACACCTACCCGATCTTGCCCTTTGCCCCTCCCTATTGTATAGAGGGCAAGCTTCCTTATTTTGACAGTCTTTAGAGATGTGGTCCTTTTCGCCACATTTATAGCTGGCGATTCGTCTATCCATTTCTTCGCAGTTCTTCATTTCGTGGCCGTATTCCCAGCATTTGTAACATCTTCTTATTATGAACTTCTTCTCGAGCTTGGATCTGCTCAGCTCTAGTTTTAACGTCTCCATTCTCGAGAGGGTGTCCGCGCCTTCCTTGCTTAGCGTCTTAGTTGCTTATATCTTGTCTCTTATAATGCGTAGCTCGCTCATTTTAATTTCCTTATCTTTTTTGTTTAATGCTAGCATAACCGCTTGCAAAACTTCTTCTCTTTCAGCGATTGTATCCATACCTCTTAGATAAATGGTTTATGCTTATTCTGGTCTGGTCTGATCTGATTTGGTTTGGTCTGGTCTGTTCTATTCTGGTCTGCTCTGGTCTGGTTAGCCTGATTTGGTCTTGTCTGGCCTAGTCTGATTTGCCTGATCCCCTACTTTCTGCACAGTTGTTCCTTCACTCACCCCCATTTGAAGTACCTCCCTTGCTTTCTCAACTACCCCTTCATTTCTCTCGGTGATTAGAAGTCTGCCATCCCTTGTACTTTGCACGTTTTTTATTGCCTTCTTCAACCCTCTGTCTTTCAAGGCTTCTTTAACAGGTTTTAGTGAGTCGTAAAAATTCGCGTTTTTATTTCCGACTATTAGGATATACGATGTCCTTTTTCTTTCTGTACTCTTACTTTTTCCATACTTGTAGTTCCTCGGCGTGTAAAGGAGCCTAAATGAGCCCGACAGACTTTAAGGGTACGTACACACCAAGCGGTTTTTGTCGACTCGACAGTCGCCTCGACAATCGCGCGAAACATTCACACTAGCAGTGAAATCGTACGACAGGATGACGTCCTCTAAACAGACCAACGCAGTGTTTCCCAACCTTTTTGTGCCATGTCCCACCTTTGCCTTTCTAAAATTCTTATGGCACCCCTATGTAACATACATAATTTTTAATATTAAAAGATTAAACTGTTCACTTGAAAAACTTAAATGATAGGTTTTACAAAGTTTTAGGAAACCACTAGGGAATTGTTAATGAAAGACAGTAAGTAAATTTTCAAAACGTATACAAAAAACTGAAATTTAAATGCCAAATGATTTTAATAAAGATTTTTCTATATTAATTTGTTATTTTAATTTAGTGAGATCCTTGTGTTTGATGCTTACTGCATAAAGGTTTTATATTAGGTTCTAATTTGGTTAGCTTCAGTTTCAAGTTTCCAAATTGTGTTATATCCAGCCGATTTCTTTTTTTACCAAAAATCATTTGCAGTGCTAAATCCACGTTCAATTAAATATGAAGATGGAAACGGTAGCAATGGTTTTCTTGCACATTTGGTTGAATTTGCGTATTTGATTTTTGTTTCCTCACAAAGCCATTTCATCGTTCTTTTTTATATTAAATAAGGTTTTAACTGAATAGTCATCAGACAAATCCACTAACATTGACTGCATCATCCATTTTGGAAAATCAATTTGTTTTAAATCAGAAAATCTTTCATTTAAAGCAGCCGATAGAACATTTAGATGATTGACAATAACAAGTAAAATGGTATTAGTTACTTCACATTTTTAGAGCCAATGAAACTGTTGAAAGTTTTTGTTCTTATGTTTCTGACATAACTCAATATGGGTAATGAAACCAAATATCTTTGCTTTTGCATCGACGAGAGTTTTATTTGTTCCTTGAACAAATGCTTTACCATCCATTGTTAGCAAATACTTTATTTCAGATTTGTCGCTTAAAAAAATCACTGAGTATCAAACAATTCCATAAATCTTTTCAAGCACTTCCATTAAGATAGCCATCTTACTTCAATATGAAGTAAAAGTCTCACATGGTGTTCATTTTGTTCTTCACAAATTAGCTTGAAGATACGCTCACATTTAGCATTAGCTGTAAAGCTATTAGCTGCATTAACACACTTTATTACTGAATGTATCTCGTTTAGAAGAGGCGAGATCTTTTTAGTTACCAAACACTCAGTTGATATTTTGGTATCGTCAAGCCAAATTATGCCTAATAATTATTTACTGCAATTATTTAAGAATCTATTTTTTTCGTTAAATTTGGGCTAAATTTTGGAAATTTGGGAAGGGCTAAACTGACCTAGAGTTGATTTTCGAATTGCCCCCCAGTGGGGCGTGGACCCCACATTGGGAAACACTGGACCAACGCCTCATCAATCTAAACACCGTGTGAACACTTCCATTGAAAACGTGATAATGATATGTCGAGAGACTTGGTTTGTCGAATGGGCGCCGTCGGTAAAATCATAGGTCGAGTCGACACCATTCGACCGTCGCGACGTAGTCGACGTCGTGTGAAGAGTTTGGACGATTTCAAAGAAGCATTTCTCAATTCGACGGTCGAGTCGACAAAAACCGCTTAGTGTGAACGTAGCCTAACAGACACCCCGACTTATCTAACGACTTGCCTGCGCAGTGCCAGTTTGCGCAGGTAAGACGTATTATAACCCGAAATAGAGCTGCATCATAAAGAAAAAAACGAAGAAGTAAGCCCTCCTCTCTGTAACATTGCCGAGCAATCTTTCATCTTTCTCTTCATGGTGCAGCTCAATTTCGGGTTATAGTACATGTGGATGTACGTGTAGATACAATTTTTTCTATTCAGATGGCCTAACCAATGTACTTCATACAGGCCTGCCTGTAGATAAGTTGAAACGTCTGTAGGGACCTTAAAAACTCCAACCAACAAACGTAAAATTTACTAATTCCCCGATGAATCACACCGTTTTAACCTTAAAACACCATACTTAATTTATTATATTACCAATTATTTTTTCTTCGATTTGTTGTTCTCGTCCACTAATCCCATCAACTATCACCTTGATTTTAACATCATTATTTTGACAAATTGAATTCAATTTATCTCCCGGCAATTGGTAAATTTTTTCACCCGTTTTGAACGGTTCATGATCATTGATCCTAAGCTGATATTCAGTTTTACATAATGAAAAGTTTCTATCTACACTCCATCTTAACTCCCTCGTTGTTGAATCAAAAGAATCGTATGTAATCAATGCACTATCAATATCTTCCTGAGTAGGTTTGACTAAAAAGTAAATTAAATAATAAAACTAAACAAACTAAATTAAATAAATTTTTACTAAAATACGATGATGTTACAACATCACTTTTTGAATTCTTCCCTATGGCTTTTACAGTTACTTCAATTTTCGAACAAGACATCGATTTTCTCGATATCGTAAAAAATGCTTTATTCGTTAGACATTTTAAGATAAAATCTTCTTCTCCTTCTTTTCGTACAGTAACTTTATAACGAACGTTACATTCTGATTTTGAAGACCATTGTACGACAATACGATCATCCCTTGAAGCGATTCTTACATCAGACGGAGGTGAAATATCTAAAAAAATAATCAATTTTATTTAAAATTTAATGCTAAATAATAAAAAAAAATTTACTTAAACATTCATCATCTGCTGATACTAGAATTACAAAAAATACTAAAAAAAAAATTAAATTAAATTTTAATTTTATTTTGTTTTTTATACAATTGTATAATAATATTATTACTTACCAAGTTTAATAAAAATATTAATCATTTTTAGATGTTATTTACATCGTACTTTTACGAGTAAGTGATTTTAAATCTCGTAGCGGCAGTTTTAAATGTTTGAATGCGGAAATCCACTAAAGCCGTTTGATTATAGTATTAATTTTTGATTAATGCGATGAAACGGATTTAATAATTTAATCTTAAAGGATTCGTTTATCTGTTTTTCGAACAAATAATTTTGTTGTTTTTAATAACGTTTATTGTAATCATTTCTTTAAAGAATTACGAATTACGACTTTATTTATAAAAATAGGGAAAAGATTTTTAAAATAAAAATAGATTAAAATGTCTACTTTTCAATAAATTAATCAGATTTTTTTCTTAATTATTAGCAAAAAAATTAAAGAAAAGATTTCTTGCAAAATGATGGGGTTGTTTCTGAATGCGCAAATAAAACACATTCTCTTAAGCATACATTAATTTTATTTATGTTCTTATAGCGAACTTTTATGCAGTATTTAACAGAAATGGAAATATTACAACAGTATCATTTAACGTACAAATTAATAACATTAAATGCTTGCGCCTATAGGGTTATGCATGTTACGTGGTTACTTGTAGTACTAGTTTTGTGTCTAAATATAGCTACAATTGCTACCTGTATACTATCACAATTTTCATCTATTGGTATAACATCGAATCTGAATTCTCTTTCCATAAAGTCATAACCAGATCGTAAAACCGTATCAGCATTACTTCCCCATAAATGAACGTGGTATGATAGTGGACATGCTTCTAATCCAAGCGGAGGATCCCAAGATACTCTTACGCTGCGGTCTTTTTCCCAGAATTCCCTCACGGAATTCTGTACAATCGGTATAAAACTCGGTTCGACTGCAAAGAGTGTATTTAAGCTATGCCCAATATAATGATAATTTCTTGTTCTTACCTACTATTCTTCCATCGTATTGTTGATCACTTCCTTGTATGGATTGTATTTCAGGTCTTACCCTAACTACGTTATTTTCACATGCTGGGTTCAATTGAACAGTTTGTAAATCGAAGCTGTTGCTTTCAACCCTTGTAGTTGGATGATTGTTTATGGTGACATCGTATGTTACTGCACATTTTGTAAATGGCTTGTTAAGTGTCCATGTTAACGTTCTAGTTTGCGAATTGAAGTCGTCAAATATAACTATTGCGTTTTGAACATCCTCCACAATTGGAACGACTGGATAAACAAAAAATAATTGAATATTACTTTTCAAATAAGATTTGAAATAAAAAAAATATTTTTCCTACCGACTATTTTTCCATCATATTGTTGCTCACGTCCGGATATACCTTGTATAAAAGGTCTTATTTTAACCACATTATTCTCACAAGCAGAGTATAGTTTGGTAGATGGTAGCAAAAAGTAGTTGTAATTATTTTCGAATTCGTACGTATTTACGTTAACTATGTATTTAATTATGCATTCCGGAAATGGATTCTCATTGATTGTCCATTTTAATAATTTATTAACCGAATCAAAAGCTTCGAAAGTAACATTAACGTTTTTAACGTCATTCTCGCTGGGTGCAACTAAACATAATTCGTTAGAAAACTTAAAAATAAAAGTGTTCCAAAGTCAAACGGCGTGATTCATTTCTATAGTACGGCCAAAAATTGGTATCATAGAGAATTCAAATATCCTTAAATCGCAGTTTAACAAAGAGAGTGCAAAATCTTAATAAATATTATTATTATTTATTTTATTTTACAGGGTATTGGATTTGGAGTTTGAGTGTTTAGCTCTTCTTCTCCAGTCTTGATGTTTGAGTTTCACTATTTTCCATTAAAATCTTCGATCCTTTCAAAAGTATAGTCTATTAACATTCACAAAATCATACAAAGCAAGATATATTTCCAGATTATTATCGGCAAGTAAAGAAGTTAGGTTATAAGGGGGATACCTTTCTTTTAATATTAATTTGTGTATTATATTGTTTCTAGCTAGTTCATACTTGTTACAAGCAAAAAACAAATGATTCAAATCGCCGTACTGTCCACAATCGCAATTTGGGCTTTGTCTCAGCTTAATTCTGTGAAGATGGACTAAGAACATAGCATGCCCCAAACGGAGTCTTGAGAATAACGAAAAAAAATTTCTTGATATAAAAGGAAAGGTCTCAAACCACGCCCTGCTACCAATTTCACTTTGTACTGCTCTGTGGGATAATCCTTTATAATTTAGCGAGTTTTTCGTTTCAAGCTGCCACCTTTCCCAAATACGTTTCCTCACATCAACAAAAACCTCCCCCACTCCTAGCTTGGTATTCAACATTTGTTTCTCATGTCCATGTCTGGCTAAATCAACAGCTTTTTCATTTCCCTCTATTCCATAATGACCCTGTATCCAGCAAACATAAATATTTCTTTTTTCCTGCCAAGCCTTATACAATTCCTCTACGATCTCAAGCAAAAAGTGATGTCCTTCAAAAATAGATTTGTACTCCTCCAAAGCCACAACTGCACTCAGTTAATCTGTAAAAATTACCGTTTCATTTACAGTTAGTAGTTTAGCAATTTTAAGAGCTGTCAAGATTCCAAACAGTTCTGCTCCATAAATAGATGTCAATGTAGGCAATCGGCAAGAAAAATCAACATTCAAACTTTCTGAATAGACTCCACAAGCAACACTTCTAGGATTGTAACATAGTGATCCATCAGTATATACATATGAAGCATCAGGCCACTCTTTGTGTATATGTCGCAGGGAAATGGTAAAAACAGAGATTTAATCAAAATCCTAAGAGATTTGATCAATTCACTGCAGATGTTAAAATGATAGTTATTATCATTTTGTCTCCTCCTTCAACCTTATTTTCACAAACAATACAAAGCGTTTTTTCTACTCCGTCAAGTGCTGCATCTTCTGATGCACCTAACAATACAGGTGTTGTATCAGTCGATATGGGAGCTGAAGTAGGGTCAAGGACAGGATCGAATTCTTGAATCGAAAATGTTGGTTCCGCTGTTAATAAATTCTCTGTTGAAACTTGCGTTGAAATATCATTATTTTCAGTAGCTGGAATATCTTCAGGAATATCAGTTTCGTCACTTTGTAGCCGTTTAAGGAACTGATCTAGATCTTCTTCAGTAACAAGCTTTTCAAATAATTCTGCTAGAATATGAGTGGAGTGTAGGCCAATCTTTGGCTCTGTTCCAAATAAGGCTTTGTACGGTGATAGTTTAATAGTGAAGTGAAAGGAGGAGTTCTTCTCAAATTGTACAAAATAACGACCAATAGCCCAGTTTTTTGTACCATTGTCTCTTAGCCAAGCTCGTAACATAGTTTCTACATCTTGATTCGATCGTTCAACCGATCCTTGACTTGCAGGATGTCTAGGTCTACCATTAACAATTTTGCATGTTGGCCACATAGCGGTTAGTTCACTTTGTAATATTTTAGGACAACCAACTTCCCGAAAGATTTTTAATACCTCTATTGCTACCTCTGCAGCTCTTTTGGAAGTTAAAGGACGTAGAAAGCTGAATTTTGTCCCGTGGTCCTGATAATGTAATAACCATTTATAATTTCTATAACGGGTCGCTTGTAAATCAATTAAATCGACCTGATCACGATGGTTGAAGTCGCTAGGACAGAATTGGACAAACAACGATTCCCTTTCTTAGAAATTTCTTTTTGGATTGACATACCGCGCACAGTTTCAAAAATTCTAGGGAACTGGGGATGAAGTATTTCCATTTTAAACTATACAGCCTTTTGTCGGGACCTCCGTGTCCAGTTAACTGATGTGTTTCTCGAAGAATGTGATAACATTCTTCCGTCGGTACTATTCTCACAACCGGACCAGTCAGATTTTCTCTTCAAAATCAAAGTTTTTTACTACCTACTTCCATTAAATCGTATTTTTTCCGTAGTAATACTGTTTATTTGTTCGTTGAATTCTTAACACTGGTGCTAATTTAAACTGTTCAATGGCTATGATAGCTCCTTCTATCCTTACGGGAGTCCATAACGGTTTTTCTTTACAATCCCGGCTTTCTAAAATTGTTCTAATAACGTCAGCAAACTGTTCTTCACACTCAAATCCGGTCTGTGTTTGATTTTTCCCTTCATACGACTCCATTTTTTACCATGCGTACAATTGAACGACCTTGCGAACTGCTTACTCGGGACTACTAACAATAAGTGGCGTGTGGGTTGTTCTAGCAGCGTCCCCTAATTTTTGTCATTTCACCAAATCAGTTTAGGGATTTGATCAAATTTCTGTTTTTATCAATTACCCGCGACATATATAATCTTTAAAATTACTGTTGATCAGCTGTTTATGATTGTGGGTAATTATTTGAGATACTCGTATTGGTGGGCATCTTACCACCCTGGGTATAAAATGTCTAATGCCATAATTTATCCTAAAAATATCATGGATGTGGTAAGTATTCAGTTCTGTGCTTTTTTCTTTAATTTTCTCGAATATATTGACAATTAGTGGGGTTCCCTTCCTAGAATTATTTTTTCTTGCATACGAATCTGCTAGTTCCATTATTGTTTTGATAGCAATATTATTTTCTTCTTTCATATTATTCAAGATAAATTATGTTGCCATTATTTCTGCCCTATAAGAAAAGAGAGTTTCTCCCATCTCTATTGTCAATGCATTACCGGAAAAGTCTTTATTACAACCAAAATCAATTGGTATGCCATGTAAGTTATTCCTAATTTTTGTTAATGTCAGGTTATATTCCTGTATTAATTTTGAAATTTTGAAATTTTGACACATTAAATGAAAATTAGCTGACGAATCGAAAGTATGGTACACACTCAAAAAATGTATCAATATAATTACATTTTATGGGCATCGATGATACCTTTTTATCTAAAAATAGACATAAAATTGAAAAAGAATTAATTACACTCCCCGAACTCAAACTTCGCTCCTAACGATGAAAAACGCCGATTTGTTGTTGCTACGCTATACTTATTACGTTTAATCGTTCGCTACAAAAATAAATTTAACTAGAGAATTGCAAATTCAATTGGAAATATCTAAAAAGCTATTGGGCAGTGGCCCATACAACCACATATTTTCATCAACAGGGAGACTTAATCTATCATCCTACAAAATTTGAAGCAAATCTGTGACCCTAACACCTTGCACTCTCCTGGTAAGCTAAAGACAAAAGAGGCGTCGGTTCAAATCAAATCAGACCGGATTTATACGGTAGATAATACCAGACGGGTACATACGAGGTTATTGTTATTTAGCAAAGAGCTTTCAAGAGGTTTAAAATGAATTCCTCAGATTCCGATGAATGGGATGAATGACTCATGGAAAGTATTACTGATAAATACAATAAACTGAAACGTCGTTATTGGATGCATACATTATACCAATAATGTGAAGAAGGGGAGTATACAAAAACTTCTTTTAACAGGTTGACTGGCACGCACGTTTACAAGGAAATCTCCGTCAGGTCATGCGTACCGCTATATGAAGTGTATTCTGCTATAATCACTCGTTCTGTGTATTTCCATAGTATCATATTTGTTTTTCTTGTTATTTCGCGTTTAGTTTTCATTTAGTACATTGTACAGGATCAGTTTGACTCCTTGCCGAGTAACCAGCGAGAGTCAAACAGCAGTGAACAAAAACCCTCTAAAAATAGAAATGTGAATAGAATTATATCGTTTGATTCCGATTCGGATATTGATCAGTGCAATTCTAGTGATACTGAATGTAATGAAGATCCACTGACGAGATTTTGCAAAAATTGGTCATTGTTGAAAAAACAAGAACTGATGATACCGAGGAAAATACAACTCAATTTCATCTTATTAGGCAATTACCAGGTGATATTAATCCATATGATGTGTTTGAGCTGTTCGTTGATGACGAAATAATAAACTTACTTGTATCTGAAACAAATAGATACGCGGAATAAAAGTCAGATAAATCTGACTTAACACCGTGTTCATAAATGCATAAATGGACACCTACTAATCCCGAAGAAATTAAAAAAAAAACTCTTGGGACTGATTTTATATATGGGATTTGTAAAAGTACCGTTGCCAATTACACAAGCCTACAAAATTTTATAAAAGGTGAGACCCAAAGATCAAATAGTACTTTTCTAAAAGGTTTTGGCGCGTTGAACTCAAATGTGATCTCAGAATTTCTCCATCACCTCAGGTTTTTAAGATATTCTAATCTGTAGATGAAAAAAAAAAAAAAAAAACACGAGTTTTGAACATATTTGAAATTAAATAACGTAGCAAATAAATTGTTATTTACAAAACTCCTTGTGGCATCCGAATGTACCACCATTCCCATTCAAAATGCATTTTGAATTTTTTGAATATCTTAATTTTTTCATGAAAAAAATCTTGTTTTTATAATCTCCAAATTGTAGTCATTCCTAATATGGCGAACTAACAGTAAGTAGTAAGCAATGATTTGGTCGTAGTCTCAAAAACATGTTAAAGTTTTCAAATCCTTGTTTCAAATGAACGTTGTTTCCAACCCAACTTATGGAATTATCTTCTCTTTTCAAAGCTGAGCAATGGCTGGCCATCATTCTTTTATCTTATCTACACTCAATGTATCACTTTTTTGTGTCAAAACGTGCTCAAATATAACAAATTTTCTTAATTTTTTTTAACACTGAAAATTCAGCTTCCTGAAGCCATCGTTGTTTGCAAATCATCTAAATTGTACAGATTACGCACGCTAGAATGACATTATAGGTCAAAATGATTGGACAAAACGTGATGTTATAAAAATTACATACCTTCAAGAAAAAAATGAAAATATTCGAAAAATTCAAAATACGTTTAAACTGAGAACAGTGGTGCTTTCAGATGCCGCATGGAATTTTGTGAATAAACACTTATGGTGGAATTAGGATATCAAACGTTCAATTATTTTGTTTCAGTAGAAACGTTTACACAACATCTAAAAATTACAGCAAATTTGATGGTTATTACAGCTAAAGTTACGGTTAAATTTGACATCCTAAACCCACCATTATTCACTATGTACTTAATTCAATCCCGAACATGTTTGAAAACCGACATTTTTGCATCTTTCGGTTAGAACATTTTAAAAACCTAATGTGATGGATCAATTCTGAGGCCAAATTTGAGTCTAGCATATCTAAAACTACTAGGAAACTATTGTTTGATCTATGGGTTTAAAAAATATTGGCCTGTGTTATTGATCGAAAAGCCCACTGTGCAATTTTTAATTACCTATTACTATTATTATGAAGATAATAACGGGATTATGGTACTGAAATGGAGAAACACTCAGGACGTTAAAATTTTATCAACAAAACACGTTTCTATCATGGGACTTACTACAAACGAAAATCGTAGTATTCGTTCTGTTTCTCGAATCTTCAACATTAAAACCGTTAGTTGTTGTTGAATATAATTAGGGAAAGTGTGGCACAAATTATTCTGACCAAATGGTTTTTTATGTCACCACAATTAGAGAAGGAATCAATTGATGCCGAAAGCTTGGCATCCAACCACTTCTGGAAATTTCAGTTGTAAACCCTTTGATGGTTTATAAAATTGCGACAAAGAATATTGTAAATATCAAAATACTTTTGAAATTGTTAGCTGGAAAATTATTAGGGTTGACTGAAAATACAAAAAATCCTTTTCTTCATCAAAGTCAGCATAATATCGCCATTTGGAAAAATAATTCCGGAGGAAGCGTTAGACATGTGTGCAAAAACAGTTATGCAGATAAAAGACCTGAAATGGGTTGATCAAAGACACGGGGAATTTAAAGGAAACAGAAACTTATTGTCTATGATGTCCCAACCTACTTTTATAAAAATTTAATAATTTTGTTACTTCCTTTGCAAAATATTTTTTCAAAGGCATACGAATATCCTTCGTAAAAAATCAAATAAGCGTCATCCTAATACTGCCCTGTTAATTCAAAAGGACGTATCTACAAATGTTGATGGTTTTGAGTTAAACACATTTCTTGGTTCACCTGCACCTAATACATCTCACTGTTAAGAAATTTCGACGTATCAATTATTTTCGTAAGAGAAAACAGTTAATAAACGAAAACGGTTTTTTTGTTCCAAATTATGAGGATAGCTTGTGTTAGAAGAAAAGGGCGTATCTATCAAAAGTCAAATTTATAATATAAAACTTCTGTTTTTAAACTTTGTAATGAAAGTTGAAAATAGAAGTTAAATTTTAACACTTTTTAAAGACAGAAGTTTATTTTTTTTATAACTTAATCATAGCATAAAACAAAACACAAAAGTTCATTTTGCTCAAAATTCTGTTTTGTGCAGATACGTCCATTTGGATTAACAGGGCAGAATACGGGTGACGTGGCTTGATTAGAAACTTTACTGTCACCCGAATATGGGTGACGTGGCAGTCAACGTGTTAAAGCGTCAAAATTACCTTGAGAAGTCTATAGAGTATTGTCAAATGGATGTAACAACTTTTGATTATATTAGAAGCTATTTTTGGAGATTTAAAACAGTATTCAAATTTAATCCATAGCAGAGTTTTTATTATTCTGTGGATTTTCTTTGATAAGGTCGATTAACATTGATTTTTCCACTGTTTGAAAAGTAAATATGGCCGTTGCTTGACAGAATATCAAACACCTTTGTTCCATACCGACTATCGGAATGTAGGGTAAACCGGACAACAAAGTGTTCATAGATGCACAAGAGAAGACCTTAAGCGATTATTTGATGCAATGTACTGACATTTATTTTGGGCTGTCTCCAAAGAAAGTGACTATAAAATATAATCTAAAACGACCAAGTTCTTGCCCAAGCCACTAGCTTGCCAAGGGCGAGTAGTTTTAATCGAACGAACGTTGATGCATTTTACAATTTATAAAGAGTAATGGACCGGGATAGTTTCGAGTCACAAGATACTTAAAATGTAGAGAAAACGGGTGTAACTACTGTCCAAACACCTGAGAGAATGGTAGTGATAGTGGTAGTGGTAGACGAGGTATTCGCCAGGCTGAAGCAGTAACATCAGCGAAGCGAGGCACACTCGTCACAATAGCTTTTGCTGTTAATACTTTAGGAAACGCTATACCTCCCTTATTTGCATTCCCTCGCGTTCGATATCAAGATCATTGTATAAAAGGTGGAGCATTAGGCACAGTAGGAAGAGCAAGTCGGTCAGGTTGAATGCAAGATGAAGATTTCTTATTATTTTTTAAACATTTTCAGAAATACACAAATTCTTCAACTGCTCACAAAGTATTACTTGTATTAGATAATCATTCATCTCACGTTCATATTAATGCCTTCGATTTCTGTAAAGGAAACGGAATCGTTTGTCAGTCGTTTCCGCCACATTGCTCGCATAAGTTACAGTAATTAGATCAATCGGATTATGGACCATTCAAGAAAGCAATAAATTCTCAGTGTGAGTCTTGGATGAAGAACCATCCCGGTAAAACAATGACCATTTACGACGTACTTGGTATTGTGGCTACTGCTATGCCATTATTCATATGTGACTGACCGACCAAATTTGAATGAAGTAAATCCAGAAGATAATAATAACAACAGTGTATCAGAAAGTCCTTTTATTTTATGCCAACTACCAAGCATCTATGAACATGATGAACCCAATCCAAATCCGAATAATGCTAACAGTGGAAAAGATAATGGATCTGGAAACAAGGAATCAATGAAATAAGCCCTAGAACCATTTACGAGCACCAAAGTGTTTTCGTCTAAATCAGTAAACCTTTACCCCATAGCACTACGGAGAGTAAAGGCAAACAATGGAAGAAAAAAGAGAAAATTTACTATATACACAGATACTCCAGAAAAAGAGGCAATACGAGAAGAAACTAAAGAAAGAGATAAGAAGAAAGAATCTTCAGATGATGATGAAGATGAAGAATATTATTACTTGGTTTGTATGGAAAACTATGGGAAAGTTAGTAAATTAGCAGACGATTGGATACAATGCCGAGACTGTCGAATGTGAGCTCATGAGGCTTGCATAGGTGGCGATACTTATTACAGTGCTGGCACGTTAATTAGCACACCCTTGCAAGTTCGCACAGTATTTCCTATACTTGGAACTATAACGGCATTTTAATATAATTTTTAAGTTAATTGTATGGACTATTATTTTATTGTTCGTAATGGACCAATTGCAATAAGATTTTATCGCAGCTTAAATGGATACAAGCACTTTCCAAAAATTAGTTTAGTTTAAGTTGGCATTTTAATTAGCACACTCCGATGTTAGCAAAGTTTCTTTGGTGTGAAGTTCGCGTGGATAGTTGAATTTGATTGAAAGGCAGGTTAAACGTTAGTTAAATCAATTAATAAACGTAAAGCATTCAAACACAATTAAGATGGGACGCAAAAAAAGCTCTACGGAGGGAGAAAGACTGCTAATATGGAAAATGTGTGAAAAAGAAAAAAATATCAGTAAGATTGCCAGATCTATTGGATGTTCGTGGAAAAAAGTTCAAAATGCACTCAAATATTACCGACAATATAAAACTCTTGCAAATTAAAAATGATCCAGACGTAGAAAAACTTTCAAAAGGGAAGATTCTCTAATTGTTCGATGTGCACTTAAAGACCCTCCCCTTTCCTGGAATTCTGTAATTTGGAGCGATGAATCTAAATTTAACCCTTTCATTACGGGTGCCGCCTATAGGCGGCGGCCGCGCGACGATCTGTGTGTACGGGTGCCGACTATAGGCGGCGGCCGCGCGATAACCTGTGTGTACGGGTGCGTTCAGTGGCGTCACTCCAGCGGAGCGGACTGCCGTAAGGAAAGGGTTAATGTATGCGGTCCGGATGGTAGGAGTTATGTGCGACGTCCTCCAAATAAGGAATTGGATCCAAGGTATACGAGAAAAACGGTGAAGTTCGGCGGCGGAAGCGTAATGGTATGGGGTTTGCTTCAGCGAGCGTGGTGTTGGATCAAGTGTTGAAATAAAAGGAAAGCTCAATGCCCTAGCTTATAAAAATTTGTTGTCAGATACTCTTATACCATATTTAGAAAATTTGCCGTTGTCAATTTATTCAAAAACGGTGTTCCAACAAGTCATCGGTCGAAGCTGGTGATAGAGTGGTTTCGAAATCAGGCAATACCTCTATTGAATTGGCCTGCGCAAAGTCCGGATTTAAATCCAATTGAAAATGTATGGGCAATTATTAAAAGGAAGGCTAAAACCAAAAACGCAACAAGAATTATGGGATGTCATTCAGCAGGAATGGCAAAAAATCCCGAGGGCAACATGCGCAGGTCTTGTATCGTCCATGCAAAGGCGATGTAAAGCCGTAATTGCCCAAAAGGGATTTCCAACAAAGTATTGAAAACTTATGAACCTTATACACTACATCGTAAATATTTTTCAGTTGTATTAAATAAGGTGTTATTTTTCATTAAGTATGTTGATAAATGGTTGACGACTTCCCTTGATTCTGATTCTATTTTCAACGTTTGTTTTGATGTTTTGATCTTTGATTTTATATAAAAAATAGATATTATTGAGTTCCTTGTCGAAATCTTTCATTTTTCTGCGATTTTTGCGTTTTCGCCAACATACCTTACGGTGTGCTAATTAGCGTGCCACCCCTTTACTTGTGCCATAGTTGTGAATCTAACTGATTACTTTTGGATTTTGTATATTAATACTCAATTTTAGTTTAATAAACATTTACATAACAATGTAAGTCTCCTTATTTTGATAATGTTACTGGGGTTAGTTATAACTGAAGTTACATTCTCTGTTCCAACCGCATCTAGTAAGTGGACGGTTGAAACATTTTTCGAGATTAAAAAAATATTTTTAGATATTTTGGTAATACAGATAATGCTATTATAAATTCATTCATTTATAATCTGGTAACTAACAATAAGTTTCAATTAGGTTTTATTTTCGTATATGTTAAGGTCAAGATGTTGACACCAAGAACGATTTTGAACGTCGTGATTTGAAGGGATAACTGTAGCCACTTATCTGGTCTGGTCTAATTTGATCTGATCTCGTCTGATCTCGTCTGATCTGGTCTGATTTGAACCAGCGCTAGTGAAGCCCCAATTTAAGAACGCCAACCAACAAACGTGAAATTCACTAAAACCCCCGATGAGTCACTCCGTTTGACCTTGAAACACTATACTAAATTTATTATATTACCAATTATTTTTTCTTCGATTTGTTGTTCCCGTCCACTAATCCCATCAACTATCACCTTAATTTTAACATCATTATTTCGACAAATTGGATTCAATTTATCTTCCGGCAATTGGTAAATTTTTTCTCCCGTTTTGAACGGTTCATGATTATTGATACTAACTTGAAATTCAGTTTTACACAATGAAAAGTTTCTATCCATACTCCATCTTAACTCCCTCGTTGTTGAATCAAATGAATCGTATGTAATCAAGGCACTATCAATATCTTCCTGAGTAGGTTTGACTAAAAAATAAATTAAATAATTAAATTAAAGAAACTAAACGAAATAAATTTTTACTAAAATACGATGATGTTACAACATCACTTTTTGAATTTTTCCCTATGGCTTTTACAGTTACTTCAATCTTCGAACAAGACATCGATTTTCTGGATATCGTAAAAAATGTTTTATTCGTTAGACATTTTAAGATGAAATCTTCTTCCCCTTCTTTTCGTACAGTAACTTTATAACGAACGTTACATTTTGATTTTGAAGACCATTGTACGACAATACGATCATCTCTTGAAGCGATTTTTACATCAGACGGAGATGAAATATCTAAAAAATAATCAATTTTATTTAAATTTTAATGTTAAATAATAAAAGAAAACCTACTTAAACATTCATCATCTGCTGATACTAAAATTACAAAAAGTACTAAAAAAAAAAAAAATTAAAGTAAATTTTAATTTTATTGTTTTCTATAAAATCCCATAATAATTTCATTGATACTTACCAAGTTGAATAAAAATTTTAATCATCTTTAGATGTTATTTATTCCACACTTTTACGAGTAACTAATTTTAAATTTCGCAGCAGCAGTTTTAAATGTTAAAAGCGGAAATCCAGTAAAGTCGTTTGATTAAAGTATTCATTTTTCGTTAAAACGATGAAACAGACTTAATAATTTAATCTTAAAGGATTCGTTTATCTGTTTTTGTAACAAATAATTTTGTTGTTTCGAGTGAAATTTATTGTAGTTATTTATTTAGAGAATTACGAAAAATTTGAGGAAACCATTTTAAAGAATAAGTGAGGAATAAATTAAATTAAGTAGTATTTATTATTTTCTAGATAACTCAAACTGTTCGAAATATTTATCAGATGCACTTGGAGCAGTGGTAAAATCAAAGATATATGCAAAAGTATAGTCCTACGTAAGCTATCCTTCTCCCCAAAATTGCAATTTCCTAACACTTCAATTTCTCCTTTTGTCATGGAGAAAAGATAAAAAACGATTTCACTCAATGAAGAAGGGTAAATCCTCTTCTTAATTTATCCGACGTGTTATTAAGTATTTATACTCTCTTTCTAATTACTGTTTGAAAATGGTCTTTCGTTGTGTTTATATTCATTGCCAAATCAACAATAACAACGCATGATAAGTTCTTTGTCTTCTTCCCCTGGGACCATAAAGTACGTATAACTTCAGGGCATCAAAATCGAAGTCCATCATGTACATCCTCTCTTCATCCGCCATGTCCAGGGCAACTCTGGTGTGCCCTTCTAGTGTCCGATGGTCTCAGCTTATCCACCGCTCAAAGAGAGCCGGTTCGCCATTGCCGCCAGGTCATTGTCACTTATGTCGTGAAAACTGCTGCAAGGGAGGCTGTTTAGCCCGTATGGATCCCCCTCTTTATGTCTTCTAGATCTATGAAGGTTTATGGCAATAGTGCGTCCATAGCTCGCTTCTTCGCCTTGAGTATTTTAGTGGCAAAGTCAGCTATCGCGTCTCACGCTTCTTGGTTACCTAGCATCTTGATCACGACAGTGTCCGGAGTCAAAGCCCCCACCTTAGAAGTTAGTTGCAATCTTTCCAGTCTCCAGCGTTCGCAGTGGAAAAACGTATGTTCTGCGTCGTCGATTTCTGCGTCCGTAAAAATGCAGGTTGAAGTTTCCATTTTTCTGACGTGTGTATGTACTTCATGAAATACCCGTGGCCGGTGAGAAACTGGGTCAAGTAGCAACCCACCTCTCCGTGACGTCGATCGCTCCAAATCCTAACGTCTGGTATTAACCTGGCCATACACCTTTCTCTAATTTCAGCGTCCCATCTGGTTTGCCAGGTGTGATAGGCCTGCTCACGTACTTCATGCTTAGCTGTCGCTTTGTCTCTAATGGTCCTGATTTCGTAGGTGGTTCTCCTTAGCGAGACCATCAAATCGAGCGAGAGTGTACCTGTTACCACCTGTATATTGCATAGACGTGTCCATATCATGGTAGTCAAATCTACCGACCACACCTCGCTTCCATATAAGAGGATCGCATGCGCCACCTCCATCAGCAATCGTCGTATCTTCGCGGTTGGGCCCCCGACGTTCGTCATCATCCTTGACAGGTTTGAGACAATTCTAGCCGCTTTATCGCAGACCGTCCTAATGTGTTCAGTAAAAGCGGCTTTGCTGTTAATGGTCAGACTAGAATATTTCGTGCTTCTTCTAGATGTTACCTCCAAATCATGAATCCGAAATAGGATTTCGAGCGGTATTCTTTTTCGGGTTAAGAGTACTATTTTAAGGAATAAACCTTTAAGGATTGCGGAAAAGGTACAGCTTGACAAATTGACACGAGTCACTCGCTTGTTTCTGGTTACGGGGTTAAATAAGCATGAGGTATTTTGTGTTGGGGCTTTCCTTGGAGCTTCACTAATACTCGCAGGGGAAGAGGGACATACAAGTAATACACCAGTGGACGTTCCCTAACTTCCTTTATTGACCTCACGGGCGGAGCTAGCACCTGCAGTGGCGCACCCAGGGGGGGTTTTGGGGGTTAAACCCCCCCCCCCCCCAGACGAAACATAAATTTTTAATTTTGTCGTTAATGGTCGTTAAGACATTAAGACAATTTGAACTCATTATACTATAGGTTGTACAAAAATTTGCATTAAAAGTATAAGCCAAGAAAATTTTTAGCGAAAACCCCCCCTAAGGGAAATTTCTCGGTACGCTACTGAGCACCTGGAACCTCTTCGAAAGAGCTGACGGTAGGCTGATAACCAAGAGTCAAAAAAACGTCCTTACCATTGAATTCGGAGCAAAAAGGAAGCAGTATACAAGAGTTGCCTTTTATATTTCGGAATCAGAGATACTCCTCATGAAGATGTATACATTTTTGCAATTGTCGAAGCAGTTTTGCCACTCTGATTGAGGTATCTTCAAAATATGCATTCTGAACGCAGCAATCGCTTCTTCAGGTGTTGAAAAACGTTGATCTCTTAATTTGTTTTTTCCGTACGAGATTAACGAGAAGTCATTCGGTGCCAAGTCAGGACTATACGGCGGATGACTCATCAAATCGATGTTTCAAGCGCTCAAAAATGCAGTTGTAATGTTGTCGTGATGAAGAATGATTCGTCTTCGGCGGTTGGTTTTCCTGATTTCTTGGAAGACAACTGGCAAACAAATAGTTGTGTACTGCCAAGAATTGACTGTTTAGCGTTGTTCTAATGGTACGGTTGCGACATCTCCAGTTTTTCCGAAAAAACAGGTGACTATTTGCTTGGAAGTACTTTGTGCGCGAACAACTTTTGTTGGATTTGGCTCATCTTGAAACATTCATACAGTCAACAGCTTACTTTCGGGCTCATATGAGTAAATCCACGATTCATCACCAGTCACGATGTCATAGGCGTGTTTCAAAGCGATCGTACTTTTCAACATTTCTTTCGAACAAAACGAGCCTTTTTTTGAGCGATAGACAAATTGTGTGGGATCTAATGCGAACAAATTTTTTTTTTGACAGTTAAACGTTTATGCAATATTGAATGTATGCTGGTCCAGCTAATGCCTAAAGTTGTCTCGGCTGGTCATATGACGATCTTGCGATATCGGTTTGCGCACAGCATCAATGGTTTCCCGAACAACTGATTTTGGACGACTTTCACGAAATTCTTTTTAGAGTGAACTACGACCTCGATTGAATTCACCATACCATCAATAAGCACTGGTCCTTGATGGAGCTTATAGCCAAAAACTGAATCCAGTTCGTCCATGCACTGCCGCTGGGCTATTCCACGTCGAAAGTTGTAAAAAATAATCGCACGAAAATGTTTACGATTTAATTCCATTATTTGGCCCAGATGAATCTTCGAAGTTATTGTAAACAACACAAATACTATGTCAAAATGTTCTAAGTACGTATAACATAAAACATATCAAACTTTATGATAGAGCTGGCAGTTGCTAGATTGTGCAACGCTAGGGTTGTCCAATCCCGAAATATAATAGGTAACCTACGGACTATACAGATCTGGAAATTTCATTTGAGGACATAGGAAAATAATGCGTGCAACAGAGAAGCATATAGGAAGTAGATTAGATAAACAAAGAGCGCCTTTGTTTTAACCACGCCTTTTCCGATTCGACCCTAGTCGCCCAACCAACCACCTTCTTCCCACAAACTGTCGAACTGTCAGTTTGTTGCGTGGTTAAACAGTTATATCGCTCTTTGTTTATCTAATCTACTTCCTATATGCTTCTCTGTTGCACGCATTATTTTCCTGTGTCCTCAAATAAAATTTCCAGATCTGTATAGCCCGAAATGGAGTTGCACCATGAAGAGAAAGATGAAAACGTAAACTCCCTCTCCCTCAATTTTGGTTTTGCTTGATTTTCTGGTTTGGTGTTTATTTGCTTTTCGCTGGTATGGCTATTTCCTTTTCTTTGCTCTTTTCTGTTCCTTCGTCTTTGTCCTCGATTAGTAGCTGCGAGTCCCTCCGAGGGGTTGACCTGGGGACGTTTAGTTGTCACTCTTTACGTATCACATAAGGAAGGGTTCATTCCATCTCTTCTGTACCACGTGCTTTCTTATTTTGGTGCTCTTTACTCATGTTAAAGGTTTCTGTTGAATCTTTCACAGGGTTAGCTAGAGCATTGGCGAAGACTTTTCTGTGACTCCGCGACTGGTGAGATAAGAGCTACTTAGGTTCATACACCAATATACAAAGTTTTACAACCAATATTCTCCCCCTTTCGCAAGAAGAAGAAAAAGAGATAACCTTCCATGTTATTCGAAACTTGAGATCCATACAAATAAAAAAAATTATTGATAATTTTTAACCGTACCATTCGAGACTTCGTACAATTTAAGTACCGTGCTATTCAAAGTATGCTTGTATAATGTAATACAGTAAATAACATAATGAAGAAAATCACAAACACTCCCTCTCTTCTAAACCGCATTTAAGGTTAACTTAAAACATGCGAGTAGAATTCTACATATTCTACAATTGGACAAAGAAATCTAAGCTACTTAGGTGAAAATTTTAATAATTAAGAAAATATCATTTTAGATTTCATACAGATTTATTTTCTCACTGTTTTAAAATTAACCTTTATTAATTTAATAGTAATAATTTTAATTTGTAAAGAGTAAAGTTCGGCTTGTTTATAATAGAGAGCGCCACTTGTCCATGTTTAAAAAGTAGTAGTCAAATAAAACTTAAGACATTCCAATTTTAATTAAAAAAGGACGTTTTATTCCAAGTGTTGTCAAAAAACTTAAAAAAATTTTCAAAGTTGGTGAAAATTTTTGACACTTTTTTAACTTAAGAGAAAACTTTAAAAATTCATCAAAAATTCATTTTTAAAGATATTGATTTGATTTTTTTTCTAAATGAAACTTAAAACATTCTAATTTTAATTAGAAAAGGATGTCTTATTCCAAGTGTTGTCAAAAAACTTAAAAAAATTTTGAAAGTTGGTGAAAATTTTTGACACTTTTTTAACTTAAGAGGAAACTTTAAAAATTCACCAAAAATTCATTTTTAACCATTTTGATTTGATTTTTTTTCTAAATGAAACTTAAATCATTCTAATTTTAATTAAAAAAGACCGTCTTGCTCCAAGTGTTGTCAAAAAAATTTTAAAAATTTTCAAAGTTGGTTAAAATTTTTGACACTTTTTTAACTTAAGAGAAAAATTTAAAAATTCATTAAAAATTCATTTTTAACCTGTTTTATTCAAAATTTTACCAAAAAAATAAATAAAAATTTCAAAGTTGGTAAAAAATTTTTTAGGTTAAAAAATCAATAATTTTTAAAAAATTCGTAAAAAATTGAATTTTAATGATTTTGATCAAATTTTTTTTAAAATAAAACTAAAAATATTCTAGTTTTAATTCAAAAAGATTGCTTTATTCTAAATTTTACCAAAAAAATTAAAAAAATTTTCAAAGTTGGCAAAAAATTTTTTAGGTTAAAAAATCAATAATTTTTAAAAAATTCATAAAAAATTGAATTATAATGATTTTGATCTAATTTCTTTTCTAAATGAAACTGAAAATATTCTACTTTTAATTTAAACAGACCGCTTTATTCTAAATTTTATCAAAAAAATTAAAAAAATTTTCAAAGTTTGTAAAAAATTTTTTAAGTTAAGAAATCAATAATTTTTAAAGAATTCGTAAAAAATTGAATTTTAATGATTTTGATCTAATTCTTTTTCTAAATGAAACTAAAGATATTCTAGTTTTAATTTAAAAAGACTGTCTTATTCTAAATTTTACCAAAAAAATTTAAAAAAATTTTCAAAGTTGGAAAAAAATTTTTTAGGTTAAGAAATCAATAATTTTTAAAGAATTCGTAAAAAATTGAATTTTAATGATTTTGATCTTATTCTTTTTCTAAATGAAACTAAAGATATTCTAGTTTTAATTTGAAAAGATTGCTTTATTCTAAATTTTACCAAAAAAATTTAAAAAATTTTCAAAGTTGGCAAAAAATTTTTTAGGTTAAAAAATCAATAATTTTTAAAAAATTCCTAAAAAATTGAATTATAATGATTTTGATCTAATTTCTTTTCTAAATAAAACTAAAAATATTCTAGTTTTAATTTAAAAAGACCGTTTTATTCTAAATTTTACCAAAAAAATTTAAAAAATTTTCAAAGTTGGAAAAAAATTTTTTAGGTTAAGAAATTAATAATTTTTAAAGAATTCGTAAAAAATTGAATTTTAATGATTTTGATCTAATTCTTTTTCTAAATGAAACTAAAGATATTCTAGTTTTAATTTAAAAAGACTGTCTTATTCTAAATTTTACCAAAAAAATTAAAAAAAATTTCAAAATTGGCAAAAAATTTTTTAGGTTAAGAAATCAATAATTTTTAAAAAATTCGTAAAAAATAGAATTTTAATGATTTTGATCTAATTTCTTTTCTAAATGAAACTGAAAATATTCTACTTTTAATTTAAACAGACCGCTTTATTCTAAATTTTATCAAAAAAATTAAAAAAATTTTCAAAGTTTGTAAAAAATTTTTTAGGTTAAGAAATCAATAATTTTTAAAGAATTCGTAAAAAATTGAATTTTAATGATTTTGATCTAATTCTTTTTCTAAATGAAACTAAAGATATTCTAGTTTTAATTTAAAAAGACTGTCTTATTCTAAATTTTACCAAAAAAATTAAAAAAAATTTCAAAGTTGGTAAAAGATTTTTTAGGTTAAGAAATCAATAATTTTTAAAGAATTCGTAAAAAATTGAATTTTAATGATTTTGATCTAATTCTTTTTCTAAATGAAACTAAAGATATTCTAGTTTTAATTTAAAAAGACTGTCTTATTCTAAATTTTACCAAAAAAATTAAAAAAAATTTCAAAATTGGCAAAAAATTTTTTAGGTTAAGAAATCAATAATTTTTAAAAAATTCGTAAAAAATAGAATTTTAATGATTTTGATCTAATTTCTTTTCTAAATGAAACTGAAAATATTCTACTTTTAATTTAAACAGACCGCTTTATTCTAAATTTTATCAAAAAAATTAAAAAAATTTTCAAAGTTTGTAAAAAATTTTTTAGGTTAAGAAATCAATAATTTTTAAAGAATTCGTAAAAAATTGAATTTTAATGATTTTGATCTAATTCTTTTTCTAAATGAAACTAAAGATATTCTAGTTTTAATTTAAAAAGACTGTCTTATTCTAAATTTTACCAAAAAAATTAAAAAAAATTTCAAAGTTGGTAAAAGATTTTTTAGGTTAAGAAATCAATAATTTTTAAAGAATTCGTAAAAAATTGAATTTTAATGATTTTGATCTAATTCTTTTTCTAAATGAAACTAAAGATATTCTAGTTTTAATTTAAAAAGACTGTCTTATTCTAAATTTTACCAAAAAAATTAAAAAAATTTTCAAAGTTGGCAAAAAATTTTTTAGGTTAAAAAATCAATCATTTTTAAAAAATTCATAAAAAATTGAATTATAATGATTTTGATCTAATTTCTTTTCTAAATGAAACTGAAAATATTCTACTTTTAATTTAAACAGGCCGCTTTATTCTAAATTTTATCAAAAAAATTAAAAAAATTTTCAAAGTTGGAAAAAAATTTTTTAGGTTAAGAAATTAATAATTTTTAAAAAAATTCGTAAAAAATTGAATTTTAATGATTTTGATCTAATTTTTTTCCTAAATAAAAGTAAAAATACTCTACTTTTAATTTACAAAGACCGTCTTGCTCCAAGTGTTGTCAAAAAAATTTAAAAATTTTCAAAGTTGACAAAAAATTTGGACACTTTTAAACTAAGAAAACCAATTTTAAAAATTCATCAAAAATTCATTTTTAAAGATTTTAACTTGATTTTTTTTTTCTAAATGAAACTTAAAACATTCTAATTTTAATTAAAAAAGACCATTTTATTCCAAGGATTGTCAAAAAAATTAAAAAAATTTTCAAAGTTTGTTAAAATTTTTGACACTTTTTTAACTTAAGAGAAAACTTTAAAAATTCATCAAAAATTCATTTTTAAAGATTTTGATTTGATTTTTTTTCTAAATGAAACTTAAATCATTCTAATTTTAATTAAAAAGGACCATTTTATTCCAAGGATTGTCAAAAAAATTAAAAAAATTTTCAAAGTTGGTTAAAATTTTTGACACTTTTTTAACTTAAGAGAAAACTTTAAAAATTCATCAAAAATTCATTTTTAACCATTTTGATTTGATTTTTTTTCTAAATGAAACTTAAATCATTCTAATTTTAATTAAAAAAGGATGTTTTATTCCAAGTGTTGTCAAAAAAATTTAAAAAATTTTCAAAGTTGGAAAAAAATTTTTTTTTGGTTAAAAATTAATCATTTTTAAAAATTCATATCTCAAAAACTAATTGTTAACGAGACTTGAAATTTGATGAGAATTTAGATTAAAACTTAATCTTTATTTTTACCAAAGATGAATTTTTTATGACTTTTAATTTTTCCCTCAGAAGCGAAAATATAACTGAATGTCTTTAATTGACATTTTTAATTGACATTCTTCAGAATGGAGATCCAAATACGTTATTTTTGCTTTAAAAGTTTTCCAAAATTATTTTATTACATTAAAACCAAGAAAACCGGATTTGTTTACAAATTTAATCGCAGGTCAGGTTTAAAACAGGTGTTTACCAGATGTGGGTAGAAGGTATTCTACACGTCTTTACTCGTCGATAGTTTATACGTCGGAAAACTTGTTTTTGAAAGAATCCTACGGGTTAATAAGTGAAATTATTTAGTTAGTGATTATCTCAGTTAATTATTAAAGATTCGGACGAAAGTTTTCTTTATATTAGTGCAACAAAGAAGAAGAAGTAGGGTAAGTGTTATCCAATTTATTACTTACCTGTTTTTAGGGTAATAATTAGAACGAAATTGACTTTTTTATTATAATATAGAATAATTGGCAATCTCTTATTTGTAAAAATTCCGATCTCGGAAAATCTCCGAAACGATTGAGATTTGTTGAAACTTCTATTTCCTGTTAGTGATTGATTTTTTTATTTCTCCATTTTTACCTTCGACGAAACATCAAACCATAAACAATCGTAAAATGAAATCGTTATTGCTATCCATCCAATCTAAAACAAAATTGAGAAAGAAATTCAGGAAGAAAAATCAGGAAGAAAAAAATTTCTTAGTTGCAATTTAAAAAAATAAAGTCTTATAAAAGGCAAACGACCTTTATACGAACTCTTCTGCATTCTTTTTCTTTTGAAGAAGATATTTTCGGACGTGAACTCACGCGTTTTATTGCACAGGTGGAATTTAAATTGAGCACCCTACGAGCTGACTTTTAAAACCAGGTTTAAAAGGCGGTTCCGAACGTTTATTGACATTTTTTGGTTTTAACTTTTTAACTTTGGTAAATCCAAGCCATAAAATTAAAAAAAAAAATGTATTTATTTTCTTTCTAAAAACGAAAATCGATAATAATTTCAAAAAAGATCGAATTTTGTATTTCAACGATCTCTAATAAAAACGTTTCTTTAAAATTCTTAAATATTCTTAAAATTCATTAAATTTCCTTTAATTTGAGTACAAACACGACCTATCTACGATTTAAAATAAAAAAGTTAGGTTAATTTTTAAATTTTCAAGATGGCGGTTTAAAAAAATTAAAGTTTCTACTAAAAATGTTTGAAGCTTATTAAAAATCCTTTAATTTGATACCAAATACGACTATATTCGGATAAAAAATAAAAAAGTTAGGTTAATTTAAAAAAATTCAAGATGGCCGACTTCCGGTTTTCATTAAATTAAAAATTTCGATAATTTCTTTATTTTTAATCGCAGATATATCGTGTTTGTACTCAAATTAAAGGAAATTTAATTTCCCATCGATTTTTAATAAATATTTCGTTTTAAAATTATTTTTAACATTTTATTTCTTTGAAATTTTTAATATTTTTATAAAATTTTTAACATTTTTATCCTTCTTTAGAAATTTTTTGAAATTTTTGGTATTTCTTTGAAGATTTTGATATTTTTTTTTTGAGAATTTTAACATTTTTGAAAATTTTAACATTTTTGAAAATTTTAACATTATTTTTGAAAATTTTGACTTTCTTTTTGAAAAATTTCAATTTTTTATTAGAAATTATTAAGGTTTATTAAAAATCCTTTAATTTGATATCAAACACGACTATATTCGGATAAAAAATAAAAAAGTTAGGTTAATTTATAAATTTTTAAGATGGCGGTTTTAAAAAATTAAAATTTTTATTAAAAATTGTTAAAGCTTATTAAAAACCCTTTGATTTGATACCAAACATGAATATATTCGGATAAAAAATGAAAAAGTTAGGTTAGTTTAAAAAAATTCAAGATGGCCGACTTCCGGTTTCTATTAAAATTAAAAATTTTGATATCTCTTTTGGTTTTAATTGTGGATATATCGTATTTGTACTCAAATTAAAGGAAATCTAATTCCCTATTGATTTCTAATAAAAATCTCGTTCTAAAATAAATTTTGACATTTCTTTCCTTTGAAATTTCTAATATATTTTTGAAATTTGAAACATTTTTGTCTTTTTTTAAATATTCTTCAAGTTTTTGAAGTTTCCTAGAAAATTTTGACATTTTTTCCGTTTAAAATTTTGACATTTTGTAAAATTTCACCTTATTTTTGACAATTTTGACATTTTTTTTTCAAGTTTGAACTTTTTATTAAAAATTCTTAAAGTTTATTAAAAATCCTTTAATTTGATACCAAACACGACTATATTCGGATAAAGAATAAAAGAGCTGTCCGGATTTAAAAAAATTCAAGATGGCCGACTTCCGGTTTTTATTAACATTAAAAATTTCGATAACTGATTTATTTTTGATCGTAGATATATCGTGTTTGTACTCAAATTAAAGGAAACTTAATTTCCTGTCGAGTTCTTAAAAAAATTTCGTTCTAAAATTATTTTTGAAATTTTTTTTTTGAAATTTTTGGTAATTTTTTTCAAATTTTATACATTTTTATCTTTTTTAAAACTTTCCTGAAGTTTTTGATACTCCATTAAAAATTTTGATGTTATTTTTAATGAAAATTTTAAAATTTTTGAAAATTGAAATATTGTTTTTGAAGATTTTGACTTTCTTTTTGAAAAATTTAAATTTTTTATTAGACATTATTAAAGCTTATTAAAAATCCTTTAATTTGATACCAAACACGACTATATTCGGATAAAAAATAAAAAAGTTAGGTTAGTTTAAAGGAATTCAAGATGGCGGACTTACGGTTGTCATTAAAACTTAAAATTTTGATAACTTTTTTATTTTTGATAGTAGATATATCGTGTTTGTACTCAAATTAAAGGCCATTTAATTTCCTATCGCTTTTTAATAAAAACTTCTTTTTAAAATTATTTTTGACATTTTATTTTTTGAAATTTTTAATATTTTTATGAAATTTTTAACATTTTAGTTCTTTTTAGAAATTTCCTGAAGTTTTTAATACTTTTTTAAACATTTTGATTTTTTTTTCTTCAAAATTTTAATATTTTTTTGCAAAATGCGATATTTTTGAAAATTTTGACTCATCTTTTGAAAAATCCAAAGTTTTTATTAAAAATTCTTAAAGTTTATTAAAAATCCTTTAATTTGATACCAAACACGACTATATTCGGATAAAAAATGAAAAAGGTAGGCTAGTTTAAAAAATTTCAAGATGGCCGACATCCGGTTTTTAAAAATTTCGATAACTGATTTATTTTTGATCGTAGATACATCGTGTTTGTACTCAAATTAAAGGAAATTTAATTTTCTATCGACTTTTAATAAGAATTTCCTTCTAAGATTATTTTTGACATTTAACTTTTTGAAATATTTATTATTTCTTTGATTTTTTTTAACATTTTTGTTTTTTTTTTAGAAATTTCCTGAAGTTTTTCATAATTTTTTAAACATTTAGAATTTGTTTCTTCCAAATTTTAACATTTTTTTGCAAAATTTGACAATATTTTTGAAAATTTTGACTTTTCTTTTGAAAAATTTAATTTTTTTATTAAGAATTCTTAATGCTGATTAAAAATTCTTTAATTTGATACCAAACACGACCATATTCGGATCAAAAATGAAAAAGTTAGGTTAATCTAAAAAATTTCAAGATGGCTGCCTTCCGGTTTCTAAAAATTTCGATAACTGATTTATTTTTGATCGTAGATAGAGCATGTTTGTACTCAAATTAAAGGACATTTAATTTTCTATCGAACTATGATACAATTTCAACGATGGCCGACTTCCGGTTGTTTAAAGGATTAAAAATTTCAATAACTTTCGATCTATTAAAGTTAGATATGTCGTGTTTGTACTCAAATTAAAGGAAATCTAATTTCCTATCGATTTTGAATAAAAATTTTGTACTATAGTTACGTTTAACATTTCTCTTTTTCAAATTTTTGACATTTTTATGAAATATTAAGCATTTCTGTCTTTTTTTAGAAATTTTTTGAACTTTTTAATATTTTTTTGAAGATTTTTTTTAAATTTTGACATTTTTTTGAAAATTTTGATATTTTCTTTTTCAAAATTTTAATATTTTTTGCAAAATTGACAATATTTTAGAAGAAATTGAAGTTTTTATTAAAAATTCTTAAAACTTATTAAAAATCCTTTAATTTGATACCAAACACGACTATATTCGGATTAAAAATAAAAAAGTTATCCGGATTTTAAAAAGTCCAAGATGGCTGACTTCCGGTTTTTATTAAAATCAAAAATTTTGATATCTTTTTTTGTTTTAATTGTAAATATATCGTCTTTGTACTCAAATTAAAGGAAATTTAATTTCCAATCGATTTTTAATAAAAATTTCCTTCTAAAATTATTTTAGACATTTATTTTTTTTTTAATTTTTAATGTTTATATGAAATTTTAATAATTTTTGTCTTTTTTAGAAATTTCCTGAAGTTTTTAATATTTTTTAAAACATTTTGAATTCCTTTTTTCAAAATTTTTACATTATTTTGCAAAATCTGACAATATTTATGAAAATTTTGACGTTTCTTTTGAAGAATTTGAAATTTTTATCAAAAATTCTTAAAGTTTATTAAAAATCCTTTAATTTGATACCAAACACGACCATATTCGGATAAAGAATGAAGAAACTATCCGGATTTTAAAAAATCCAAGATGGCCGACTTCCGGTTGCCATTCAAATAAAAAATGTTGATAATTTCTTTAGCTTTGATCGTAGATATATCGTGTTTGTAGTCAAATTAGAGGATATTTAATTTCCTATTGATTTTTAAGAAAAATTTCGTTCTAAAATTATTTTTGACATTTCTGTCTTTTTACATTTTTAACATTTTTTAAAAAATTGAAACATTTTGGTATTTTTTAGAAATTTTTTGAAGTTTTTGATATTTCTTTGAAAATTTTGAATTTTTTCATGAAAATTTTGATATTATTTTTGAAAATTTTGACATATTTTTGATAGTTTTGACATTTTTTTTTGAAAATTTGACTTTTTTTATTACAAATTGTTAAAATTCATTAAAGATCCTTTAATTTGACACCAAACACGACTATATTCAGATGAAAAATAAAAAAGTTAGGTTAGTTTATAAAACATCCAAGATGGCCGACTTCCGGTTTTATTAAAACTAAAAATTTCGGTAACTCTCTTATTTTTGATCATAGATATATCATGTTTGTATTCAAATTAAAGGAAGTTTAATTTCCTATCGACTTTTAATAAAGATTTCGTTCTAAAATTATTTTTGATATTTTTCTTTTGGAGATTTTTAACGTTTTTTCTAAACTTTTCATATTTTTGTCATTTTTAGATTTTTTTTGAAGGATTTAATAGTTTTTTCAAAATTTTTGACATTTTTTCCTTAAAAATTTTGATATTTTATAAAATTTCACCTTGTTTTTGAAGAATTCGACATTTTTTTTTGAAAAATTTGATTTTTTTATTAAAAATTATTAAAGCTTATTAAAAATCCTTTAATTTCATACCAAACACGACTATATTCGGATAAAAAATAAAAAAGTTAGGTTAGTTTTAAAAAATCCAAGATGGCCGACTTCCGATTTTATTAAAACTAAAAATTTCGATAATCTTTTTATTTTTGATCATAGATATATCATGTTTGTACTCAAATTAAAGGAAGTTTAATTTCCTATCGACTTTTAATAAAAATTTCGTCCTAAAATTATTTTTGACATTTTTCTTTTGGAAATTTTTAACGTTTTCTCTAAACTTTTAATATTTTTGTCATTTTTAGATTTTTTTTGAAGGATTTAATAGTTTTTTCAAAATTTTTGACATTTTTTTCCTTAAAAATTTTGATATTTTATAAAATTTCACCTTATTTTTGAAAAATTGGATATTTTTTTTGAAAAATTTGATTTTTTTATTCAAAATTATTAAAGCTTATCAAAAATGCTTTAATTTGATACCAAACACGACTATATTCGGATAAAAAATAAAAAAGTTAGGTTAGATTAAAAAATTCAAGATGGCCGATTTCCGGTTTTTATTAAAATAAAAAATTTCGATAGATTCGTTATTTTTAACCGCAGATACATCGTATTTGTACTCAAATTAAAGGAAATTTAATTTCCTTTCGATTTTTAATAAAAATTATGTTTTAAAATTATTTTTGACATTTATTTTTTTTGAAATTTTTAATATGTTTATAAAATTAAAAAGAATTTTGTAAATATCTTGAATTTTTTGATATTTCTTTGAAAATTTTGATTTTTTTTTGAAAATTTTGACATATTTTTTGAAAATTTTGAAATTTTTTTTGAAAATTTTGAATTTTTTATTAAAAACTCTTAAAGCTTATTAAAAATCCTTTAATTTGATACCAAACACGACTATATTCGGTTAAAAAATAAAAAAATTAGGTTAGTTTAAAAAACTCAAGATGGCCGACTTCCGGTTTTTATTAAAATTAAAAATCTCGACAACTTTTTTATTTTTAATCGTAGATATATCGTGTTTGTACTCAAATTAAAGGAAATTTTATTTCCTATCGAATTATGATAAAATTTTAAAGATGGCCGACTTCCGGTTGTTTAAAAAATTAAAAATTTCGACAACTTTCGATCTATTAAAGTTAGATATGTCGTGTTTGTACTCAAATTAAAGGAAATTTAATTTCCTTTCGATTTTTAATAAAAATTATGTTTTAAAATTATTTTTGACATTTATTTTTTTTGAAATTTTTAATATATTTATAAAATTTAACATTTTTTTGTAAATATCTTGAATTTTTTGATATTTCTTTGAAGATTTTGATTTTTTTTGAAGATTTTAACATTTTTTTAAATTTTGACATTATTTTCGAAAATGTTGACATATTTTTTGAAAATTTTGAGATTTTTTTTGAAAATTTTGAATTTTTTATCAAAAACTCTTAAAGCTTATTAAAAATCCTTTAATTTGATACCAAACACGACTATATTCGGATAAAAAATAAAAAAGTTAGGTTAGTTTAAAAAAATCCAAGATGGCCGACTTTCGGTTTTTATTAAAATTAAAAGGTTCTATAACTTTTTTATTTTCAATCGTAGATATGTCGTGTTTATACTCAAATTAAAGAAAATTTAATTTCCTATCGAATTATGATAAAATTTTAAAGATGGCCGACTTCCGGTTGTTAAAAAAATTAAAAATTTCGATAACTCTCGATCTATTAAAGTTAGATATGTCGTGTTTGTACTCAAACTAAAGGAAATTTAATTTCCTATCGATTTTTAATAAAAATTTTGTTGTAATATTATTTTTTTAATTTTTATTTTTGAGAAATTAGTTATAGAAGTTTCCAACAAATTTTTTCTAACCTAATAATTAAAGAATATCTTTTTTAATTTATTAATCGATTTAAAAAAATGCTAAAAATTTTAGTAGTTTTGCTGATTTATGATAGAAAACACATTTTATTAGTATTATCGTAGTAGTGACGTCGTTCACTGCAGACCACACTGCGAAAACAGTAGCCGGCTGTATCGATTCGGTTACACTTGCCAAGAACTAAAGCTCAGACCCTTGACAATCGTAAAGACGACCAATTTTTTTATCAATTCATTTTACTCTTTGAGAGTAAGTACGACAGTCGAGTCGTCGCCGTCGCTCGGTCGTTCCGCTTAATTTACATAGAAAACTCAAACGTAAAGGAACAAAACGAGACCTGACGACAACTACGACGGCAAAAGAACGGCGGAAAACGATTCGGTCCAGGTTGACCGGAGCAATTTGTATACACTCCGTATACAACGGGGACGACGCGACGGTTCGCTTCCAGCAGCTTATTATTTCTCGGAGCGCGTTTATTTGATCTCGGCGCCGCCTAATATGAATACAATGACCTCCTCATTACGACGTCATATAAATATTGCCGCAAATTGCTTTATTGTGAACGCCGGGAGATCGTAAAATCCCGACGAGAAGAGGACAATGAGCTAACTGAGACTACCTACCTTTTAAATTATAATAATAAGACTTTAATAAGGCTCTGATCTTCTTTGATTTTAAATATCTCAAAAATTTGAAGAAATAGAAAAAAAAAATTTTAATAAAAATTAAAGTTTGGTTAATTATTAACATTTTTTATTAAAAACATTTTTTAATTTTTTTTAATATTAAACGAGTTATAACCTTAAATGTCAAATTGAAAAATGTCAAATTAAAAAATGGCAATTTACCAACTTTGATTTTAAATATCTCAAAAATTTGAGGAAATGGAAAAAAAAATTTTTAATAAAAATTAAAGCTTGGTTAATTATTAACATTTTTTATTAAAAATATTTTTTAATTTTTTTAATATTAAACGAGTTATAACCTTAAATGTCAAATTGAAAAATGTCAAATTAAAAAATGGCAATTTACCAACTTTGATTTTAAATATCTCAAAAATTTGAGAAAATAGAAAAAAAAATTTTTAATAAAAATTAAAGCTTGGTTAATTATTAACATTTTTTATTAAAAACATTTTTTAATTTTTTTAATATTAAACGAGTTATAACCTTAAATGTCAAATTGAAAAATGTCAAATTAAAAAATGGCAATTTACCAACTTTGATTTTAAATATCTCAAAAATTTGAGGAAATAGAAAAAAAATTTTTTAATAAAAATTAAAGCTTGGTTAATTATTAACATTTTTTATTAAAAACATTTTTTAATTTTTTTAATATTAAATGAGTTATAACCTTAAATGTCAAATTGGAAAATGTCAAATTAAAAAATGGCAATTTACCAACTTTGATTTTAAATATCTCAAAAATTTCAAAAAATAGAAAAAAATTTTTTTAATAGAAATTAAAGATCGATTAATTATTAACATTTTTTATTAAAAACATTTTTTAATTTTTTTAATATTAAACGAGTTATAACCTTAAATGTCAAATTGAAAAATGTCAAATTAAAAAATGGCAATTTACCAACTTTGATTTTAAATATTTCAAAAATTTGAGGAAATAGAAAAAAAAATTTTAATAAAAATTAAAACTTGGTTAATTATTAACATTTTTTATTAAAAACATTTTTTAATTTTTTTAACATTAAACGAGTTATAACCTTAAATGTCAAGTTGAAAAATGTCAAATTAGAAAATGGCAATTTACCAACTTTGATTTTAAATATCTCAAAAATTTGAAGAAATAGAAAAAAAAATTTTTAATAAAAATTAAAGCTTGGTTAATTATTAACATTTTTTATTAAAAACATTTTTTAATTTTTTTAATATTAAACGAGTTATAACCTTAAATGTCAAATTGAAAAATGTCAAATTAAAAAATGGCAATTTACCAACTTTGATTTTAAATATCTCAAAAATTTGAGGAAATAGAAAAAAAATTTTTTAATAAAAATTAAAGCTTGGTTAATTATTAACATTTTTTATTAAAAACATTTTTTAATTTTTTTAATATTAAATGAGTTATAACCTTAAATGTCAAATTGGAAAATGTCAAATTAAAAAATGGCAATTTACCAACTTTGATTTTAAATATCTCAAAAATTTCAAAAAATAGAAAAAAATTTTTTTAATAGAAATTAAAGATCGATTAATTATTAACATTTTTTATTAAAAACATTTTTTAATTTTTTTAATATTAAACGAGTTATAACCTTAAATGTCAAATTGAAAAATGTCAAATTAAAAAATGGCAATTTACCAACTTTGATTTTAAATATTTCAAAAATTTGAGGAAATAGAAAAAAAAATTTTAATAAAAATTAAAACTTGGTTAATTATTAACATTTTTTATTAAAAACATTTTTTAATTTTTTTAACATTAAACGAGTTATAACCTTAAATGTCAAGTTGAAAAATGTCAAATTAGAAAATGGCAATTTACCAACTTTGATTTTAAATATCTCAAAAATTTGAAGAAATAGAAAAAAAAATTTTTAATAAAAATTAAAGCTTGGTTAATTATTAACATTTTTTATTAAAAATATTTTTTAATTTTTTTAATATTAAACGAGTTATAACCTTAAATGTCAAATTGAAAAATGTCAAATTAAAAAATGGCAATTTACCAACTTTGATTTTAAATATCTCAAAAATTTGAGAAAATAGAAAAAAAAATTTTTAATAAAAATTAAAGCTTGGTTAATTATTAACATTTTTTATTAAAAACATTTTTTAATTTTTTTAATATTAAACGAGTTATAACCTTAAATGTCAAATTGAAAAATGTCAAATTAAAAAATGGCAATTTACCAACTTTGATTTTAAATATCTCAAAAATTTGAGGAAATAGAAAAAAAATTTTTTAATAAAAATTAAAGCTTGGTTAATTATTAACATTTTTTATTAAAAACATTTTTTAATTTTTTTAATATTAAATGAGTTATAACCTTAAATGTCAAATTGGAAAATGTCAAATTAAAAAATGGCAATTTACCAACTTTGATTTTAAATATCTCAAAAATTTCAAAAAATAGAAAAAAATTTTTTTAATAGAAATTAAAGATCGATTAATTATTAACATTTTTTATTAAAAACATTTTTTAATTTTTTTAATATTAAACGAGTTATAACCTTAAATGTCAAATTGAAAAATGTCAAATTAAAAAATGGCAATTTACCAACTTTGATTTTAAATATTTCAAAAATTTGAGGAAATAGAAAAAAAAATTTTAATAAAAATTAAAACTTGGTTAATTATTAACATTTTTTATTAAAAACATTTTTTAATTTTTTTAACATTAAACGAGTTATAACCTTAAATGTCAAGTTGAAAAATGTCAAATTAGAAAATGGCAATTTACCAACTTTGATTTTAAATATCTCAAAAATTTGAAGAAATAGAAAAAAAAATTTTTAATAAAAATTAAAGCTTGGTTAATTATTAACATTTTTTATTAAAAACATTTTTTAATTTTTTTAATATTAAACGAGTTATAACCTTAAATGTCAAATTGAAAAATGTCAAATTAAAAAATGGCAATTTACCAACTTTGATTTTAAATATCTCAAAAATTTGAAAAAATAGAAAAAATTTTTTTAAATAAAAATTAAAGCTTGGTTAATTATTAACATTTTTTATTAAAAACATTTTTTATTTTTTTAAATATTAAACGAGTTATAACCTTAAATGTCAAATTGAAAAATGTCAAATTAAAAAATGGCAATTTACCAATTTTGATTTTAAATATCTCAAAAATTTGAAGAAATAGAAAAAAAATTTTTGAATAAAAATTAAAGCTTGGTTAATTATTAACATTTTTTATTAAAAACATTTTTTAATTTTTTTAATATTAATCGAGTTATAACCTTAAATGTCAAATTGAAAAATGTCAAATTAAAAAATGGCAATTTACCAACTTTGATTTTAAATATCTCAAAAATTTGAAAAAATAGAAAAAAAATTTTTTAATAAAAATTAAAGCTTTGTTAATTATTAACATTTTTTATTAAAAACATTTTTTTAATTTTTTAATATTAAGCGAGTTATAACCTTAAATGTCAAATTGAAAAATGGCAATTTACGAACTTTGATTTTAAATATCTCAAAAATTTGAAGAAATAGAAAAAAAATTTTTTAATAAAAATTAAAGCTTGGTTAATTATTAACATTTTTTATTAAAAACATTTTTTATTTTTTTTAATATTAAACGATTTATAACCTTAAATGTCAAATTGAAAAATGTCAAATTAAAAGATGGCAATTTACCAACTTTGATTTTAAATATCTCAAAAATTTGAAAAAATAGGAAAAAAATCTTTTAATAAAAATTAAAGCTTGGTGAATTATTAACATTTTTTATTAAAAACATTTTTTAATGTTTTTAATATTAAGCGAGTTATAACCTTAAATGTCAAATTGAAAAATGTCAAATTAAAAAATGGCAATTTACCAACTTTGATTTTAAATATCTCAAAAATTTCAAAAAATAGAAAAAAAATTTTTAATAAAAATTAAAGCTTGGTTAATTATTAACATTTTTTATTAAAAACATTTTTTTAATTTTTTAATATTAAGCGAGTTATAACCTTAAATGTCAAATTGAAAAATGGCAATTTACGAACTTTGATTTTAAATATCTCAAAAATTTGAAGAAATAGAAAAAAAATTTTTTAATAAAAATTAAAGCTTGGTTAATTATTAACATTTTTTATTAAAAACATTTTTTATTTTTTTTAATATTAAACGATTTATAACCTTAAATGTCAAATTGAAAAATGTCAAATTAAAAGATGGCAATTTACCAACTTTGATTTTAAATATCTCAAAAATTTGAAAAAATAGGAAAAAAATCTTTTAATAAAAATTAAAGCTTGGTGAATTATTAACATTTTTTATTAAAAACATTTTTTAATGTTTTTAATATTAAGCGAGTTATAACCTTAAATGTCAAATTGAAAAATGTCAAATTAAAAAATGGCAATTTACCAACTTTGATTTTAAATATCTCAAAAATTTCAAAAAATAGAAAAAAAATTTTTAATAAAAATTAAAGCTTGGTGAATTATTAACATTTTTTATTAAAAACATTTTTTAATTTTTTTAATATTAATCGAGTTATAACCTTAAATGTCAAATTGAAAAATGTCAAATTAAAAAATGGCAATTTACCATCTTTGATTTTAAACATCTCAAAAATTTGAAGAAATAGAAAAAAATATTTTTAATAAAAATTAAAGCTTAGTTAATTATTAACACTTTTTATTAAAAATATTTTTTTAATTTTTTTAGTATTAAACGAGTTATAACCTTAAATGTCAAATTGAAAAATGTCAAATTAAAAAATGGTGATTTACCAACTTTGATTTTAAATATCTCAAAAATTTGAGGAAATAGAAAAAAAAAATTTAATAAAAATTAAAGCTTGGTTAATTATTAACATTTTCTATTAAAAACATTTTTTATTTTTTTAAATATTAAACGAGTTATAACCTTAAATGTCAAATTGAAAAATGTCAAATTAAAAAATTGCAATTTACCAACTTTGATTTTAAATATCTCAAAAATTTGAAAAAATAGAAAAAAAATTTTTAATAAAAATTAAAGATTGATTAATTATTAACATTTTTTATTAAAAACATTTTTTAGTTTTTTTAATATTAAACGAGTTATAACCTTAAATGTCAAATTGAAAAATGTCAAATTAAAAAATGGCAATTTTCCAACTTTGATTTTAAATATCTCAAGAATTTGAAAAAATAGAAAAAAAAATTTTTAATAAAAATTAAAGCTTGGTTAATTATTAACATTCTTTATTAAAAACATTTTTTAATTTTTTTAATATTAAACGAGTTATAACCTTAAATGTCAAATTGAAAAATGTCAAATTAAAAAATGGCAATTTACCAACTTTGATTTTAAATATCTCAAAAATTTGAGGAAATAGAAAAAAAATTTCTTAATAAAAATTAAACCTTGGTTAATTATTAACATTTTTTATTAAAAACATTTTTTAATTTTTTTAATATTAAACGAGTTATAACCTTAAATATCAAATTGAAAAATGTCAAATTAAAAAATGGCAATTTTCCAACTTTGATTTTAAATATCTCAAAAATTTGAAAAAATAGAAAAAAAAATTTTTAATAAAAATTAAAGCTTGGTTAATTATTAACATTTTTTATTAAAAACATTTTTTAATTTTTTTAATATTAAACGAGTTATAACCTTAAATGTCAAATTGAAAAATGTCAAATTAAAAAATGGCAATTTACCAACTTTGATTTTAAATATCTCAAAAATTTGAAGAAATAGAAAAAAAAATTTTTAATAAAAATTAAAGCTTGGTTAATTATTAACATTTTTTATTAAAAACATTTTTTAATTTTTTTAATATTAAACGACTTATAACCTTAAATGTCAAATTGAAAAATGTCAAATTAAAAAATGGCAATTTACCAACTTTGATTTTAAATATCTCAAAAATTTGAAAAAATAGGAACAAAAATTTTTAATAAAAATTAAAGCTTGGTTAATTATTAACATTTTTTATTAAAAACATTTTTTAATTTTTTTTATATTAAGCGAGTTATAACCTTAAATGTCAAATTGAAAAATGTCAAATTAAAAAATGGCAATTTACCAACTTTGATTTTAAATATCTCAAAAATTTAAGGAAATAGAAAATATTTTTTTTAATAAAAATTAAAGCCTGGTTAATTATTAACATTTTTTATTAAAAACATTTTTTATTTTTTTAAATATTAAATGAGTTATAACCTTAAATGTCAAATTAAAGAATGTCAAATTAAAAAATGGCAATTTACCAACTTTGATTTTAAATATCTCAAAAATTTGAGGAAATGGAAAAAAAATTTTTTAATAAAAATTAAAGCTTGGTTAATTATTAACATTTTTTATTAAAAACATTTTTTAATTTCTTTAACATTAAACGAGTTATAACCTTAAATGTCAAGTTGAAAAATGTCAAATTAAAAAATGGCAATTTACCAACTTTAATTTTAAATATCTCAAAAATTTGAAAAAATAGAAAAAAATTTTTTTAATAAAAATTAAAGATTGATTAATTATTAACATTTTTTGTTAAAAACATTTTTTAATTTTTTTAATATTAAACGAGTTATAACCTTAAATGTCAAATTGAAAAATGTCAAATTAAAAAATGGCAATTTTCCAACTTTGATTTTAAATATCTCAAAAATTTGAAAAAATAGGAACAAAAATTTTTAATAAAAATTAAAGCTTGGTTAATTATTAACATTTTTTATTAAAAACATTTTTTAATTTTTTTTATATTAAGCGAGTTATAACCTTAAATGTCAAATTGAAAAATGTCAAATTAAAAAATGGCAATTTACCAACTTTGATTTTAAATATCTCAAAAATTTGAGAAAATAGAAAAAAAATTTTTAATAAAAATTAAAGATTGGTTAATTATTAACATTTTTTATTAAAAACATTTTTTAATTTTTTCAATATTAAGCGAGTTATAACCTTAAATGTCAAATTGAAAAATGTCAAATTAAAAAATGGCAATTTACCAACTTTGATTTTAAATATCTCAAAAATTTGAAAAAATAGAAAAAAATTTTTTTAATAAAAATTAAAGATTGGTTAATTATTAACATTTTTTATTAAAAACATTTTTTTAATTTTTTAACATTAAACGAGTTATAACCTTAAATGTCAAATTGAAAAATGTCAAATTAAAAAATGGCAATTTACCAACTTTGATTTTAAATATCTCAAGAATTTGAAGAAATAGAAAAAAAAATTTTAATAAAAATTAAAGCTTGGTTAATTATTAACATTCTTTATTAAAAACATTTTTTAATTTTTTTAATATTAAACGAGTTATAACCTTAAATGTCAAATTGAAAAATGTCAAATTAAAAAATGGCAATTTACCAATTTTGATTTTAAATATCTCAAAAATTTGAGGAAATAGGAAAAAAAATTTTTAATAAAAATTAAAGCTTGGTTAATTATTAACATTTTTTATTAAAAATATTTTTTAATTTTTTTTATATTAAGCGAGTTATAACCTTAAATGTCAAATTGAAAAATGTCAAATTAAAAAATGGCAATTTACCAACTTTGATTTTAAATATCACAAAAATTTGAAAAAATAGAAAAAAAATTTTTTAATAAAAATTAAAGCTTGGTTAATTATTAACATTTTTTATTAAAAACATTTTTTAATTTTTTTAACATTAAACGAGTTATAACCTTAAATGTCAAATTGAAAAATGTCAAATTAAAAAATGGCAATTTACCAACTTTGATTTTAAATATCTCAAAAATTTGAGAAAATAGAAAAAAAAATTTTTAATAAAAATTAAAGCTTGGTTAATTATTAACATTTTTTATTAAAAACATTTTTTAATTTTTTTAACATTAAACGAGTTGTAACCTTAAATGTCAAATTGAAAAATGTCAAATTAAAAAATGGCAATTTACCAACTTTGATTTTAAATATTTCAAAAATTTGAGGAAATAGAGAAAAATATTTTTAATAAAAATTAAAGCTTGGTTAATTATTAACATTTTTTATTAAAAACATTTTTTAATTTTTTTAGAATTAAGCGAGTTATAACCTTAAATGTCAAGTTGAAAAATGTTAAATTAAAAAATGGCAATTTACCAACTTTGATTTTAAATATTTCAAAATTTTGAGGAAATAGAAAAAAATTTTTTTAATAAAAATTAAAGCTTGGGTAATTATTAACATTTTTTATTAAAAACATTTTTTTAATTTTTTAATATTAAGCGAGGTATAACCTAAAATGTAAATTTTTAACCTAGAATGTTACACCAATTTGACACTTCAAAAAAACTTCATAAAGTTTTAACTTGAAGGTATTTTCATATAAAATATTGTTGCATTCGTAAGCGTCCGTATGTTTATTGATCGACGCCGGGTCGTCGCGACGCTGGTTTAACTCAACAAACCTATCTGCTACATTATTTGCACGTCACCGGCAAATGTTGCATAACTTACGACTTCACTAAACCTCTCACAATCAATTTTATCCTTTCTGTTAGTCATATTACCCCTTAACAGGCAGTTAACAATTGTAGCAAAACGAAACAACATTTTTTTTTGTTGTAATTTTCATCATAAGGAATGGATAACAGGTAGAAACTTCTTTGGCGTGTTTAAAACGCATAACTCGTCCGTTACATCATCCGAAGGGTACATAAACCGTTTTTAAAACGGTTCTAAATGGCATGAAATAAAAATGACAAAGTGTAACCGGTTGTATTGGTTTTTAACGTGATGTATCATCTTCTGGTTAAATGGTTTCTTTTTTGAACAACGGTACGTCACGTAGAAAGTCAAAGTGCATCGAACTAAAAACATCTTTTATGTTTTTACCAACTTTAAATTTTTTTTTAATTTTTTTGACAACACTTAGAATAAAACCGTCTTTTTAAATTAAAATTAGAATATTTTAACTTTCATTTAGAAAAAAATCAAATCAAAATCATTAAAATTCAATTTTTTACGAATTTTTTAAAAGTAATTGATTTCTTAACCGAAAAAATTTTTTCCCAACTTTGAAAATTTTTTTAATATTTTTGATAAAATTTAGAATAAAACGGCCTTTTTAAATTAAAACTAGAATATTTTTAGTTTCATTTAGAAAAAAAATTAGATCAAAATCATTAAAATTCAATTTTTTACGAATTTTTTAAAAATTATTGATTTCTTAACCTAAAAAATTTTTCACCAACTTTGAAAATTTTTTTAATTTTGTTGGTAAAATTTAGAATAAAACGGTCTTTTTAAATTAAAACTAGAGTATTTTTAGTTTTATTTAAAAAAAAAATTAGATCAAAATCATTAAAATTCAATTTTTTACGAATTTTTTAAAAAAATATTGATTTCTTAACCTAAAAAATTTTTTGCCAACTTTGAAAATTTTTTTAATTTTTTTGATAAAATCTAGAATAAAGCAGTCTTTTTAAATTAAAACTAGAATATTTTTAGTTTCATTTAGAAAAAAATCAGATCAAAATCATTAAAATTCAATTTTTTACGAATTTAAAAAAAAAATATTGATTCCTTAACCTAAAAAATTTTTTGGCAACTTTGAAATTTTTTTTTAATTTTTTTGGTAAAATTTAGAATAAAGCGGTCTTTTTAAATTAAAACTAGAATATTTTTAGTTTTATTTACAAAAGAAATCAGATCAAAGTCATTAAAATTCAATTTTTTACGATTTTTTTAAAAATTATTGATTTCTTAACCTAAAAAATTCTTTGCCAACTTTGAAAATTTTTTTAATTTTTTTGGTAAAATTTAGAATAAGACGGTCTTTTTAAATTAAAACTAGAATATTTTTAGTTTCATTTGGAAAAAAATCAGATCATAATCATTAAAATTCAATTTTTTACGAATTTTTTAATAATTATCGATTTTTTAACCTAAAAAATTTTTTATTAACTTTGAAAATTTTTTTAATTTTTTTGGTAAAATTTAGAACAAAGCGGTCTTTTTAAATTAAAAATAGAATATTTTTAGTTTTATTTAGAAAAAAAATTAGATCAAAATCATTAAAATTCAATTTTTTACGAATTTTTTAAAAATTATTGATTTCTTAACCTAAAAAATTTTTCACCAACTTTGAAAATTTTTTTAATTTTTTTGGTAAAATTTAGAATAAGACGGTCTTTTTAAATTAAAACTAGAATATTTTTAGTTTTATTTAGAAAAAAATTCAGATCAAAATCATTAAAATTCAATCTTTTACGAATTTTTTAAAAATTATTGATTTCTTAATCTAAAAAATTTCTTGCCAACTTTGAAAATTTTTTAAATTTTTTTGGTAAAATTTAGAATAAAACGGTCTTTTTAAATTGAAACTAGAGTATTTTTAGTTTTATTTAGAAAGAAAATAGATCAAAATCATTAAAATTCAATTTTTTACGAATTTTTTAAAAATTATTGATTTCTTAATCTAAAAAATTTTTTTGGCAACTTTGAAATTTTTTTTAATTTCTTTGGTAAAATTTAGAATAAAGCGGTTTTTTTAATTAAAATTAGAATATTTTTAGTTTTATTTAGAAAAAAAATTAGATCAAAATCATTAAAATTCAATTTTTTACGAATTTTTTAAAAATTATTGATTTCTTAACCTAAAAAATTTTTTGCCAACTTTGAAATCTTCTTTAATTTTTTTGGTAAAATTTAGAATAAAACGGCCTTTTTAAATTAAAACTAGAGTATTTTTAGTTTTATTTAGAAAAAAAATTAGATCAAAATCATTAAAATTCAATTTTTTACGAATTTTTTAAAAATTATTGATTTCTTAACCTAAAAAATTTTTTGCCAACTTTGAAATTTTTTTTAATTTTCTTGGTAAAATTTTGAATAAAACGGCCTTTTTAAATTAAAACTAGAGTATTTTTAGTTTTATTTAGAAAAAAAATTTGATCAAAATCATTAAAATTCAATTTTTTACGAATTTTTTAAAAATTATTGATTTCTTAACCTAAAAAATTTCTTGCCAACTTTGAAATTTTTTTAAATTTTTTTGGTAAAATTTAGAATAAAGCAGTCTTTTTAAATTAAAACTAGAATGTTTTAAGTTTCATTTAGAAAAAAAATCAAATTAAAATATTTATTTTAGTCTCTAAAAGCCCGCCTCTTGAAACTCCGGATATCGAAGTTAAAATGCATCGAACGTCTCCTTTTTTACTTGCTTCGCGACGAAAGCGAATACAAATTGGCTTTCTGCGTGCACGTGTGAGCTCGTTCGTTCTCACCTGTCCGATTTTAAACGGGAAACGAACGCTTTTTCGCGTCAAAGGTAGCTTTTAGATTTGTTACGTCGAATTTAAACCCTTTGAACGTTTTAAAAGGAGGACGGTCTCTTTGAACCATGTCTGGGTTTCAGGGTTTCAAAGTTTCGAAGTTTCAAACGGAATTCCCGATTGGAGGCTTTTTATTTTTCGCAAAGTGACGAAATTCGATCTTTTTAATGGTATTTTGGAATTTTGGTATTTTCGGAATGGATTAATTTCAACCGGCAAATTCATACCTGTTAAAATAACCCGAATATTTTCAAAGTTGTTCCCCGAAACAATTTACCTCCAGTTTTAGGGAAATTCCAGGCGTGCCAACCGCTTATCTCGTTGTTATTTCCAACAATTTCGACATTTTAAGCTATAACTCGTTTAATATTAAAAAATTAAAAAAATGTTTTTAATAAAAAATGTTAATAATTAACCAAGCTTTAATTTTTATTAAAAAATTTTTTTTCTATTTTTTGAAATTTTTGAGATATTTGAAATCAAAGTTGGTAAATTGCCATTTTTTAATTTGACATTTTTCAATTTGACATTTAAGGTTATAACTCGTTTAATATTAAAAAAATTAAAAAATGTTTTTAATAAAAAATGTTAATAATTAATCAAGCTTTAATTTTTATTAAAAATTTTTTTTTCTATTTTTTGAAATTTTTGAGATATTTAAAATCAAAGTTGGTAAATTGCCATTTTTTAATTTGACATTTTTCAATTTGACATTTAAGGTTATAACTCGTTTAATATTAAAAAAATTAAAAAATGCTTTTAATAAAAAATGTTAATAATTAACCAAGCTTTAATTTTTATTAAAAAATTTTTTTTCTATTTTTTGAAATTTTTGAGATATTTAAAATCAAAGTTGGTAAATTGCCATTTTTTAATTTGACATTTTTCAATTTGACATTTAAGCTTATAACTCGTTTAATATTAAAAAAATTAAAAAATGTTTTTAATAAAAAATGTTAATAATTAACCAAGCTTTAATTTTTATTTAAAAAAAAATTTTCCATTTCCTCAAATTTTTAAAATACTTAAAATCAAAGTTGGTAAATTGCCATTTTTTAATTTGACATTTTTCAATTTGACATTTAAGGTTATAACTCATTTAATATTAAAAGAATTAAAAAATGTTTTTAATAAAAAACGTTAATAATTAACCAAGCTTTAATTTTTATTAAAAGTTTTTTTTTCTATTTCCTCAAATTTTTGAGATATTTAAAATCAAAGTTGGTAAATTGCCATTTTTTAATTTGACATTTTTCAATTTGACATTTAAGGTTATAACTCGTTTAATATTTAAAAAAATAAAAAATGTTTTTAATAAAAAATGTTAATAATTAACCAAGCTTTAATTTTTATTAAAATTTTTTTTTTCTATTTTCTCAAATTTTTGAGATATTTAAAATCAAAGTTGGTAAATTGCCATTTTTTAATTTGGCATTTTTCAACTTGACATTTAAGGTTATAACTCGTTTAATATTAAAAAATTTAAAAAATGTTTTTAATAAAAAATGTTAATAATTAACCAAAGCTTTAATTTTTATTAAAACAAATTTTTTCTATTTTCTATAATTTTTGAGATATTTAAAATCAAAGTTGGTAAATTGCCATTTTTTAATTTGACATTTTTCAATTTGACATTTAAGGTTATAACTCGTTTAATATTAAAAAAAATTAAAAAATGTTTTTAATAAAAAATGTTAATAATTAACCAAGCTTTAATTTTTATTAAAAAATTTTTTTTCTATTTCTTCAAATTTTTGAGATATTTAAAATCAAAGTTGGTAAATTGCCATTTTTTAATTTGACATTTTTCAATTTGACATTTAAGGTTATAACTCGTTTAATATTAAAAAAAATAAAAAATGTTTTTTATAAAAAATGTTAATAATTAACCAAGCTTTAATTTTTATTAAAAAAATTTTTTTCTATTTTTTCAAATTTTTGAGATATTTAAAATCAAAGTTGGTAAATTGCCATTTTTTAATTTGACATTTTTCAATTTGACATTTAAGGTTATAACTCGTTTAATATTAAAAAAATTAAAAAATGTTTTTTATAAAAAATGTTAATAATTAACCAAGCTTTAATTTTTATTAAAAATTTTTTTTTCTATTTCCTCAAATTTTTGAGATATTTAGAATCAAAGTTGGTAAATTGCCATTTTCTAATTTGACATTTTTCAATTTGACATTTAAGGTTATAACTCGATTAATGTTAAAAAAATTAAAAAATGTTTTTAATAAAAAATGTTAATAATTAACCAAGCTTTAATTTTTATTAAAAAATTTTTTTTCTATTTCTTCAAATTTTTGAGATATTTAAAATCAAAGTTGGTAAATTGCCATTTTTTAATTTGACATTTTTCAATTTGACATTTAAGGTTATAACTCGCTTAATATTAAAAGAATTAAAAAATGTTTTTAATAAAAAATGTTAATAATTAACCAAGCTTTAATTTTTATTAAAAAATTTTTTTTCTATTTCCTCAACTTTTTGAGATATTTAAAATCAAAGTTGGTAAATTGCCATTTTTTAATTTGACATTTTTCAATTTGACATTTAAGGTTATAACTCGTTTAATATTAAAAAAATTAAAAAATGTTTTTAATAAAAAATGTTAATAATTAACCAATCTTTAATTTTTATTAAAAATTTTTTTTTCCTATTTCCTCAAATTTTTGAGATATTTAAAACCAAAGTTGGTAAATTGCCATTTTTTAATTTGACATTTTTCAATTTGACATTTAAGGTTATAACTCGTTTAATATTAAAAAAATTAAAAAATGTTTTTAATAAAAAATGTTAATAATTAGCCAATCTTTAATTTTTATTAAAAAGTTTTTTTTCTATTTCCTTAAATTTTTGAGATATTTAAAATCAAAGTTGGTAAATTGCCATTTCTTAATTTGACATTTTTCAATTTGACATTTAAGGTTATATCTCGTTTAATGTTAAAAAATTTAAAAAATGTTTTTAATAAAAAATATTAATAATTAACCAGGCTTTAATTTTTATTAAAAAAATTTTTTTCTATTTCCTCAAATTTTTGAGATATTTAAAATCAAAGTTGGTAAATTCCCATTTTTTAATTTGACATTTTTCAACTTGACATTTAAGGTTATAACTCGTTTAATATTAAAAAAATTAAAAAATGTTTTTAATAAAAAATGTTAATAATTAACCAAGCTTTAATTTTTATTAAAAATTTTTTTTTCTATTTCCTCAAATTTTTGAGATATTTAAAATCAAAGTTGGTAAATTGCCATTTTTTAATTTGACATTTTTCAATTTGACATTTAAGGTTATAACTCGTTTAATATTAAAAAATTTTAAAAATGTTTTTAATAAAAAATGTTAATAATTAATCAAGTTTTAATTTTTATTAAAACAAATTTTTTCTATTTCCTCAAATTTTTGAGATATTTAAAATAAAAGTTGGTAAATTGCCATTTTTTAATTTGACATTTTTCAATTTGACATTTAAGGTTATAACTCGCTTAATATTAAAAAAATTAAAAAATGTTTTTAATAAAAAATGTTAATAATTAACCAAGTTTTAATTTTTATTAAAAAAATTTTTTTCTATTTTCTCAAATTTTTGAGATATTTAAAATCAAAGTTGGTAAATTGCCATTTTTTAATTTGACATTTTTCAATTTGACATTTAAGGTTATAACTCGCTTAATATTAAAAAACTAAAAAAATGTTTTTAATAAAAAATGTTAATAATTAACCAAGCTTTAATTTTTATTAAAAAATTTTGTTTCTATTTTTTCAAATTTTTGAGATATTTAAAATCAAAGTTGGTAAATTGCCATTTTTTAATTTGACATTTTTCAATTTGACATTTAAGGTTATAACTCGCTTAATGTTAAAAAAATTAAAAAATGTTTTTAATAAAAAATGTTAATAATTCACCAAGCTTTAATTTTTATTTAAAAAAAAATTTTCCATTTCCTCAAATTTTTAAAATATTTAAAATCAAAGTTGGTAAATTGCCATTTTTTAATTTGACATTTTTCAATTTGACATTTAAGGTTATAACTCGATTAATATTAAAAAATCAAAAAAATCTTTTTAATAAAAAATGTTAATAATTAACCAAGCTTTCATTTTTATTAAAAAATTTCTTTTCTATTTTTTGAAATTTTTGAGATATTTAAAATCAAAGTTGATAAATTGCCATTTTTTAATTTGACATTTTTCAATTTAACATTTAAGGTTATAACTCGTTTAATATTAAAAAAATTAAAAAATGTTTTTAATAAAAAATGTTAATAATTAACCAAGCTTTAGTTTCTATTAAATTTTTTTTTTCTATTTTCTCAAATTTTTGAGATATTTAAAATCAAAGTTGGTAAATTGCCATTTTTTAATTTGACATTTTTCAATTCGACATTTAAGGTTATAACTCGCTTAATATTAAAAAAAATAAAAAATGTTTTTAATAAAAAATGTTAATAATTAACCAAGCTTTAATTTCTATTAAAATTTTTTTTTCTATTTCCTCAAATTTTTGAGATATTTAAAATCAAACTTGGTAAATTGCCATTTTTTAATATGACATTTTTCAACTTGACATTTAAGGTTATAACTCGTTTAATATTAAAAAAATTAAAAAATGTTTTTAATAAAAAATGTTAATAATTAACCAAGCTTTAATTTTTATTAAAAATTTTTTTTTCTATTTTCTCAAATTTTTGAGATATTTAAAATCAAAGTTGGTAAATTGCCATTTTTTAATTTGACATTTTTCAATTTGACATTTAAGGTTATAACTCGTTTAATATTAAAAAATCAAAAAAATGTTTTTAATAAAAAATGTTAATAATTAACCAAGGTTTAATTTTTATTAAAAAATTTTTTTCCTATTTTTTCAAATTTTTGAGATATTTAAAGTCAAAGTTGGTAAATTGTCATTTTTTTTAATTTGACGTTTTAGCTTAAACTATTAAAAATCCTAAACTGATTTTAACGTCTTTTATAGTCATCTTACTCCTTTAAAGCAACTTATTACTAATCGATACAAATTTAATTTGTAAGCGACTGCAAGAAGTTAGTTTGTAGGTTATTTAATTGAACGGGAGAGAGGGTCGCTTTTAATAAAACAAAAAGAAAAACCGTTGTCGAACTAATCGGAATTGGAAAGCGGCTATGTAACCGGCAGAATCCTCTTTATTGGGAGGAACCCCGATCGTCTGGGTTTCGATAAAGTAGGATTTGAATTGCTAATGGAAATATCGAGGCACAAACCGGGGAGTTAGAAGTTTATAAACTTCCGCTTTTAGTCCGAGTCTTTGCCTCTTATTGAAAATTTCTTAATTACTAAATGGACTTATTTTAACTAAATAAATTTATTCAATAAGATGGATTTGTTTCAGCAAAATAAATTCATTAAATTAAATGGAATTAAAAAGAAGACAAAAAATTACTAATAAATTTTTAAAAATTCATATCTAAAAAACTAATTGTTATTGAGACTTGAAATTTTATCAAGATTTAGATTAAAATTTAATCTTTATGTTTACCAAAAATTAATTTTCTATCACTTTTAGTTTTTCCCTCAGAAGAGAAATTCTAACCTAACTTAATGAACTTGGGGTTTTGAGGTTGCTCTAGTTTTAAGGTTATAACTCCCTTAATATCGAGAATTGAAAAAAATGTTTAAAATAAAAAATATTCGCTATTAAAAAGGACATAACTTTTATTTGAAAAATTTTTTTCTATCTGATTTAGTTTTTGAATTATTTTAGGTTAAAGTTGAAAAAATGACATTTTGAGGTTAGAATTAATTTTTATATCATAACTCGCTTAATTTCAAAAATTCAAAAAAATTGTTTATAATAAAGAATGTTTATAATTAAAAAAGGAATAAGTTTTATTTGAAACATTTTTTTCTATTTGATTTAGTTTTTGAATTATTTTAGGTTAAAGTTGAAAAAATGACATTTTGAGGTTAAAATTAATTTCTATGTCATAACTCGCTTAATATCAAAAATTCAAAAAAATTGCTTATGATAAAAAATTTTTCTAATTAAATAAGGAATAGATTTTATTTGAAACATTTTTTTCTATCTGATTTAGTTTTTGAATTATTTTAGGTTAAAGTTGAAAAAATGACATTTTGAGGTTAAAATTAATTTTTATGTTATAACTCGCTTAATATCAAAAATTCAAAAATATTATTTATCATAAAAAATGTTTATAATTAAAAAAGACATAAGTTTTATTTGAAATATTTTTTTCTATCTGTTTTAGTTTTTAAATTATTTGAGGTTAAAGTTGAAAAAATGACATTTTGAGGTTAAAATTAATTTTTATATCATAACTCGCTTAATATCAAAAATTCAAAAAATTGTTTATAATAAGAAATGTTTATAATTAAAAAAGACATAAGTTTTATTTGAAATATTTTTTTCTATCTATTTTAGTTTTTAAATTATTTTAGGTTAAAGTTGAAAAAATGACATTTTGAGGTTAAAACTAATTTTTATGTCATAACTCGCTTAATATCAAAAATTCAAAAAAATTATTTATTATGAAAAATGTTTACAATTAAAAAAGACATAAGTTTTATTTGAAACATTTTTTTCTATCTGTTTTAGTTTTTGAATTATTTTAGGTTAAAGTTGAAAAAATGACACTTTGAGGTTAAAATTAATTTTTATATCATAACTGTCTTAATATTAAAAATTTAAAAAATTGTTTATAATAAAAAATGTTTACAATTAAACAAGGAATAAATTTTATTTGAAACATTTTTTTATATCTGATTTAGTTTTTGAATTATTTTAGGTTAAAGTCAAAAATTTGACATTTTGAGGTTAAAATTATTTTTTATGTCATAACTCGCTTAATATCAAAAATTCAAAAAAATTGTTTATAGTAAAAAATGTTTATAATTAAAAACGGAATAGATTTTATTTGAAACATTTTTTTCTATCTGTTTTAGTTTTTGAATTATTTTAGGTTAAAGTTGAAAAATTGACATTTTGAGGTTAAAATTAATTTTTATGTCATAATTCGCTTAATATCAAAAATTCAAAAAAATTGTTTATAATAAAAAATGTTTACAATTAAAAAAGGAATAAATTTTATTTGAAACATTTTTTTCTATCTGTTTTAGTTTTTGAATTATTTTAGGTTAAAGTTGAAAAAATGACATTTTGAGGTTAAAATTAATTTTTACGTCATAACTCGCTTAATATCAAAAATTAAAAAAAATTGTTTATAATAAAAATTTTTTATAATTAAAAAAGGAATGAATTTTATTTGAAACATTTTTACCTATCTGTTTTAGTTCTTGAATTATTATAGGTTAAAGTTGAAAAAATGACATTTTGAGGTTAAAATTAATTTTTATGTCATAACTCGCTTAATATCAAGAATTCAAAAAAATTGTTTATGATAAAAAATGTTTACAATTAAAATATCTACAAATTTTATTTAAAACATTTTTTTCTATCTGATTTAGTTTTTGAATTATTTTAGGTTAAAGTTGAAAAAATGACATTTTGAGGTTAAAATTAATTTTTATATCATAACTCGCTTAATATCAAAAATTCAACAAAATTGTTTATAATAAAAAATATTTATAATTAAAAAAGACATAAGTTTTATTTGAAATATTTTTTTCTATCTGATTTAGTTTTTGAATTATTTTAGGTTAAAGTTGAAAAAATGACATTTTGAGGTTAAAACTAATTTTTATGTCATAACTCGCTTAATATCAAAAATTCGAAAAAATTATTTATCATAAAAAATGTTTATAATTAAGAAAGACATAAGTTTTATTTGAAACATTTTTTCTATCTGTTTTAGTTTTTGAATTATTTTAGGTTAAAGTTGAAAAAATGACATTTTGAGGTTAAAATTAATTTTTATGTCATAACTCGCTTAATATTAAAAATTTTAAAAAATTGTTTATAATAAAAAATTTTTATAATTAAACAAGGAATAAATTTTATTTGAAACATTTTTTTCTATCTGATTTAGTTTTTGAATTATTTTAGGTTAAAGTTGAAAAAATGACATTTTGAGGTTAAAATTAATCTTTATGTCATAACTCGCTCATTATCAAAAATTCAAAAAAATTGTTTATTATAAAAAATGTTTATAATTAAAAAAGGTACAAGTTTTATTCGAAACATTTTTTTCTATCTGATTTAGTTTTTAGGTTATTTTAGGTTAAAGTTGAAAAAATGACATTTTGAGGTTAAAATTAATTTTTATATGATAACTGTCTTAATATTAAAAATTAGAAAAAAATGTTCATAATAAAAAATATTTACAATTAAAAAAGGAAAAAATTTTATTTGAAATATTTTTTTCTATCTATTTTAGTTTTTGAATTATTTTAGGCTAAAGTTGAAAAAATGACATTTTAAGGTTAAAACTAATTTCTATGTCATAACTCGCTTAATATCAAAAATTCAAAAAAATTGTTTATAATAAAAAATGTTTATAATTAAAAAAGACATAAGTTTTATTTGAAACATTTTTTTCTATCTGATTTAGTTTTTGAATTATTTTAGGTTAAAATTGAAAAAATGACATTTTGAGGTTAAAATTAATTTTTATGTCATAACTCGCTTATTATCAAAAATACAAAAAGACTGTTTATTATAAAAAATATTTATAATTACAAAAGACATAAGTTTTATTTGAAATATTTTGTTCTATCTGTTTTAGTTTTTATATTATTTTAGGTTAAAGTTGAAAAAATAACATTTTAAGATTAAAATTAATTTTTATATCATAATTGTCTTAATATCAAAAATTAGAAAAAATTGTTTATAACAAAAAATGTTTATAATTAAACAAGGAATAAATTTTATTTGAAACATTTTTTTCTATCTGATTTAGTTTTTGAATTATTTTAGATTAAAGTAGAAAATTTGACATTTTGAGGTTAAAATTAATTTTTATGTCATAACTCGCTTAATATCAAAAATTCAAAAAAATTGTTTATAATAAAAAATGTTTACAATTAAAAAAGACATAAGTTTTATTTGAAATATTTTTTTCTATCTGTTTTGGTTTTTAAATTATTTTAGGTTAAACTTGAAAAAATGATATTTTGAGGTTAAAATTAATTTTTATGTCATAACTCGCTTAATATCAAAAATTCAAAAAAATTGTTTATAATAAAAAATGTTTATAATTAAAAAAGGAATAAATTTTATTTGAAACATTTCTTTCTATCTGATTTAGTTTTTGACTTATTTTAGGTTAAAGTTGAAAAAATGACATTTTGAGGTTACTCTAGTTTTTAGGTTATAACTTCCTTTATATAATCATTCTTATTAAACTAAATGGAAGAATTAAACTCAAAAGAAATAAAGAATCTTTTCGCTCCTCAATAATTAATCATAATTATTTATTACTGGTCGAAGAAGAAGAGGAGCACTTCTCGGAAAATTTCGGCGAGTGCACGCAATACCCTCCTGGAAAGGTTAAGGCGTTAAGGAGTGCAGAAGACACTCTCTCATTAAATCTCGAATCGTAAAAACATCGGAACGGGACGTGTTCGATGATATAGGGAGCTGATTTCGTGGTTTAGTGCTCCCTCAGGAAACAAGGCGTAAATAATCGATGCTTTACGATTCGATGGTAGATAGATTTAAAATAAAATATGTACTAAAAACGATTTTAATGACAAGAAATTAAAAAATATATACGAAATTATTTTAATTTTTTGTGTAAAAATTTCCGACAGTTTGTAAAATTAACTTTATGTTTCATGTTGATAATTAGTTTATCGTTCGTTAACGAACTTTGAGGACGCAAACTTGTTTACCGTCACGTTTATACCAGTTTCAATGTTAAATTACAATAAACTTTCTGAATAAGCAAATTGAACATTCCAATAAAAGTTGTACAAAAATTTAAATTAATTTAGATTTAATTAAAAGTTAGGTTATGTTAAAAAAAATAAAGAAATTTGAAAAATACGGTATACGGTCCTGATATCATTACCCTACGTTGTTATACGGTAATTTTATGATACAGTTTTCTTTTTTAACGATCTCTAATGAAAACTTTTTCTTAAAATTCTTAAATTTTCTTAAAATTTATTAAATTTCCTTTAATTTGAGTACAAACACGACCTATCTACGATTAAAAATAAAAAAGTTAGGTTAGTTTTTAAATTTTCAAGATGGCGGTTTAAAAAAAATAAATTTTCTATTAGAAATTCTTAAAACTTATAAAAAATCCTTTAATTTGATACCAAACACGACTATATTCGGATAAAAAATAAAAAAGTTAGGTTAGTTTACAAAAATCCAAGATGGCCGACTTCCGGTTGTCATTAAAATTAAAAATTTCGATAACTTTTTTAATTTTAATCGTAGATATATCGTGTTTGTACTCAAATTAAAGGAAATTAAATTTCCTATCGATACTTAATAAAAATTTCGTTCTAAAATTATTTTTGACACATCTCTTTTTGAATTTTTGAATATTTTTATGGAATTTTTTACATTTTTATCTTTTTTTTGGAAATTTCTTTATATTATTGGCATTTTTTTTAATATTTAGACATTTTTTCTTGAAAATTTTAACATTTTTGCGAAATTTCACAATATTTTTGAAAATTTTGACGTTTCTTTTGAAAAATTTGAAATTTTTATTAAAAATTCTTAAAGTTTATTAAAAATCCTTTAATTTGATATTAAACACTACTATATTCGGATGAAAAGTAAAAAAGGTAGATTGGTTTAAAAAAATTCAAGATGGCCGACTTCCGGTTTTTAGTAAAATTAAAAAATTCAATAATTTTTTCTATTTTTGATCGTAGATATATCGTGTTTGTACTCAAATTAAAGGAAATTTAATTTCCTATTAATTTTTAGTAAAAATTTTGTTCTAAAATTAAATTTTGACATTTTTTTTTTTAATTTTGAATATTTTATTAAAAATTTTTAAAGTTTATTAAAAATCCTTTAGTTTGACACCAAACACAACTACATTCGGATCAAAAATAAAAAAGCTATACGGATTTAAAGAAATCCAAGATGGCCGACTTCCAGCTTTTATTAAAATCAAAGATTTCGATAACTTTTTTAGTTTTAATCGTAGGTATATCGTGTTTGTACTCAAATTAAAGGAAATTTAATTTCCTATCGAGTTTTAGTAAAAATTTTGTTCTAAAATTAATTTTGACATTTTATTTTTTTAATTTTTTAATGTTTTTATGAAATATTTAAAATTTCTGTCTTTTTTTAGAAATTTTTTGACATTTTAGATATTTCTTTGAAAACTTTGAATTATTTTTTTGAAAATTTTGATATTCTTTTAAAATATTTGACGTTGTTTTTTAATTTTTTGACAGTTTTTTGTTAAATTTTGATTTTTTATTGAAAATTTTTAAAGTTTATTAAAAATCCTTTAATTTGATACCAAACACGACTTTATTCGGATAAAAAACAAAAAAGTTAGGTTGGTTTACAAAAATCCAAGATGGCCGACTTCCGGTTTTTATTGAAGCCAAAAATTTGGATAACTTTTTTATTTTTGATCGTAGATATATCGTGTTTGTACTCAAATTAAAGGAAATTAAATTTCCCATCGAGTTTTAGTAAAAATTTTGTTCTAAAATTAATTTTGACATTTTATCTTTTTAATTTTTTAATGTTTTTATGAAATATTTAAAATTTCTGTCTTTTTTTAGAAATTTTTTGACATTTTAGATATTTCTTTGAAAATTTTGAATTATTTTTTTGAAAATTTAGATTTTTTTTTAATATGACGTTATTTTTTGAAATCTTTTTGTTAAATTTTGGATTTTTTATTAAAAATTTTTAAAGTTTATTAAAAATCCTTTAATTTGATACCAAACACAACTATAATCGGATAAAAAACAAAAAAGTTAGGTTAGTTTAAAAAAAATTCAAGATGGCCGACTTCCGGTTTTTGTTAAAATAAAAAATTTCGATAACTTAATCAAAGGAAATTAAATTTCCTATCGATTTTTATTAAAAATTTCGTTCTAAAATTATTTTTAACATATTTTTTGGAAATTTTATACATTTTTGTGTTTATTAGAAATTTCTTGAAGTTTTTGATATTTCTTTGAAAATTTTGACATTTTTCCTTTGAAAATTTTGACATTTTTCCTTTGAAAATTTTGACATTTTTCCTTTGAAAATTTTGAAATTATTTTGGAAAATTTTACAATTTTTTGGAAAATTTTACAATTTTTTGGAAAATTTTACAACTTTTTGGAAAATTTTACAATTTTTTGGAAACCTGTTAAAGTTTATTCAAAATCCTTTAATTTGACACCAAACACGACTATATTCGGATAAAAAACAGAAAAGTTACATTAATTTAAAAAATTTCAAGATGGCCGACTTCCGGTTGTCATTAAAATAAAAAATTTCGATAACTTCTTTATTTTTGATCGTGGATATGTCATGTTTGTACTCAAATTAAAGGAAATTTAATTTCCTATCGATTTTTGGTAAAAATTTGGTTCTAAAATAAATTTTGACATTTTATTTTTTTGAAATATTTAAAATTTTTGTTTTGTTTTTGATATTTCTTTGAAAATTGTTACATTTTTCCTTTAAAAATTTGGAAATTATTTTGGAAAATTTTACATTATTTTAGAAAATTTTACATTTTTTTGAAAATTTTGATTTTGTTTTGAAAATTTTGAAATGTTTCTTAAAAATTGTTAAAATTTTTTAAAAATCCTTTAATTTTACACCAAACATGACTATATTCGGATAAAAAATAACAAAGTTAGGTTAATTTAAAAATTTTCAAAATGGCCGATTTTCGGTTATCATTAAAATAAAAAAATTCGATAACTTCTTTATTTTTGATCGTAGATATGTCGTGTTTGTACTCAAATTAAAAGAAATTAGATTTCCTGTCGAGTTTTAATAAAAATGTCGTTTTAAAATTATTTTAGACATTTTATTTTTTTGGAATTTTTAATATTTTTACAAATTTTTTAGCATTTTTGTCTTTTTTAGAAATTTCCTGCAGTTTTGAATTTTTTTCTTCAAAATTCTAATATTTTTTTCTTAAAAATTTTAATATTTTTTTGTAAAATTTGACAATGTTTACGAAAATTTTGACTTTTCTTTTCAAACATTTTAATTTTTTATTAAAAATTCTTAAAGTTTATAAAAAATCCTTTAATTTGATACCAAACACGACTATATTCGGATAAAAAACAACAAAGTTAGGTTAATTTACAAAAATTCAAGATGGCCGACTTCCGGTTGTCATTAAAATTAAAAATTTCGATTACTTTTTTATTTTTGATCGTGGATATATCGTGTTTGTACTCAAATTAAAGGAAATTTTATTTCCTGTCGATTTTTTATAACAGCTTCGTTCTAAAATTATTTTTGAAATTTTTTTTTTTGAATTTTTTTACATTTCTTTGAATTTTTTTACATGTTTTTGAATTCTTTAACATTTTTTTGAATTCTTTAACATTTTTTTTGATTCTTTTAAACATTTTTGTGCCTTTTAGAAATTTCTTCGTGTTTTGGATATTTATCTTTTAGTTTTTAGCATTTTTTTCTTGAAAATTTGACGTTGTTTCTGAAAATTTTGACTTTCCTTTTGAAAAAATTGAAGTTTTTATTAAAAATTATTAAAGTTTATTAAAAATCTTTTAATTTGATACCAAATTTTCATCAAAATCAAAAAATTTTGACAATTTTTCTTTCAAAATTTTGATATTTTTTCAAAAACTTTAACATTTTCTGCAAAATTTGACAATATTTTTGAATAAATTGAAGTTTTTATTAAAAATTATTAAAGTTTATTAAAAATCCTTTAATTTGATACCAAACACGACTATATTCGGATAAAAAATCAAAAAGTTAGGTTAGATTTTAAAAATCCAAGATGGCCGACTTTCGGTTTCTATTAAAATTAAAAAATTCGATAAGTTTTTTATTTTTGGTCGTAGATATGGCATGTTTGTATTCAAATGAAAGGAAATTGAATTTTCTATCGATTTATGTTAAAATTTTAAAGATGGCCGACTTCTGGTTGTCATTAAAATTAAAAATTTCTATAACTTTTTTATTTTTGGTCGTAAATATGGCATGTTTGTACTCACATTAAAGGAAATTGAATTTTCTATCGATTTATGTTAAAATTTTAAAGATGGCCGACTTCCGGTTGTCATTAAAATTAAAAATTTCTATAACTTTCGATCTATTAAAGTTAGATAGGTCGTGTTTATACTCAAATTAAAGGAAATTGAATTTGCTATCGATTTTTAATAAAAATTTAATTCTAAAATTATTTTTTAAACTTTTAGTTTTGAGAAATTGGTTTTAAATTCGCTGGTAAGGTATAATAAGCTGTAGAGATGGTGGAAATAAAAAACAAAAAGGTTTGTAAGTGAAGTTTAGTGTCAAATAAGAATAAATATAAAGTAAAATTTAGAAGTAGATACAAAAAAAGTTTGATTTAAAACTATCGACAGTTTCAGCAAATCCAATAAATATAACATAAAGATATGTATGAAAGTAATCTGTCATTAAAGAGAAAAAGGAATAAATCCATTTATTATTGGTTTTTAAACGAGAATAATTTTATTTTTCTAAAAAAAAAGGTCGAATAATTTTATTTGAAAAGAACGTCATTTGAAAAGTATTAATTCTGAAATTCTGATTATACAGGTGGTCGGAAATAATGTATCTCAACTTATTTATGTACAGGGTGGACAAATAAGAATGCAGAATGCTGTATCTCGGTAACTATTCATCGAAAAGACTTGCGAAAAAAAATTTAATAACTAAAGTGGCCAAGAGAAAGTGATAGAAATTATTTTTAGATTGCTAAGATGGCCGCTAGGGGGTATAACCGCTACCATGAATTACAAAATGTGAATTTTCTTGGAATATCACTTTATTAAGATAACACAAAAATATATGCCTTTTAAAGTGGAGATAAGTATTAATTTTTTTTTATTAAAAACTTTTTTCCTTATCTCCAAAAAATTTAATAAGTTATTGACCTTGACGAGTGTTAAAAAGTGAGTGATTTGCAATTTTCCGAGTTGTCACTCAACAAGAAGGGAAAAAAAGTTTATTACGGTCGAATTTAACGCCCTCGCTGTCAAATTAAACGCCTCGTAGCGTAAAAGACGGACCGAAATGATGAAGAAGAGGAACGAAATAAAAGAAATGACAAATAAAAAAAGTAAAAAACAGAAAATAAAAGTTAAGATATCACGCACCTGCACATAATGTGTTCTTTCTTTCTCTCTCTTGAAATATTTCCTTCTCTGTCTTAAAATATATCTCTCTCATTGGAAGAAGAAGGAGAGGAAGAATAAGAAGAAGAAAGATAGGGAAAAGAGTTCAACAAACCTTCGAAAATCAACTAAATAAAAGTAAATGTGCGAAAAGAAAGTAAATAAAGTAAATAAAAAGGAAAAAATGAGAATGAAGAAGAAGGTCTCGAGTCGATTTCTTGAACGAAGAATGAAGTGTCCTTAGAGGTGACATAAGTATGAAATATTTTCAGGTGGGGGCGCGGTGGGAGAGTCGAAAATCCCAATTAAAGTGGGTCGCATTAAAGGGCCGTGTATTACCGGTCGATACGCGCGATTTACGGCGAACGCCCTGTATAAATCGGGGGATTACGTCGCGAACGAAATGAAATATTTATACGCTTTTACAAGCGCGCGATTTCGCGCTCTATTTGTCTTCTATTCGTGTTTTATAGCTTTTACCGATTCGATGGAAAAAATTAAAAAAATAAAAAAAAAATTAAAAATTAAAAAAAAAAATTAAAGATTAAAAAAAAAATTTAAATTCAAAAAAAATGTTTTCATTAAATAGACATTTTAATCTATTAAAATCCAAAAAATCTTTTCCCAATTCTTAAAAATAAACTCAGAATGATTTTTTAAATTTTACGTTTCAAATTTATAAAAACGTAACATTTTATAAAAAAATTTTTTTCAAAAAATTTTTAAAACCTAACCTAAATTTGTACATGTTTTCATAAAATAGACATTTTAATCTATTAAAATCCAAAAAATCTTTTCCCAATTCTTAAAAATAAACTCAGGATGATTTTTTAAATTTTACGTTTCAAATTTATAAAATCGTAAAATTTTATAAAAAAATTTTTTTCAAAAAATTTTTAAAACCTAACCTAAATTTGTACATGTTTTCATAAAATAGACATTTTAATCTATTAAAATCCAAAAAATCTTTTCCCAATTCTTAAAAATAAACTCAGGATGATTTTTTTAATTTTACGTTTCAAATTTATAAAAACGTAACATTTTATAAGAAAATCTTTTTCAAAAAATTTTTAAAACCTAACCTAAATTTTTACATGTTTTCATAAAATAGACATTTTAATCTATTAAAATCCAAAAAATCTTTTTCCATTTCTTAAAAATAAACTCAGGATGATTTTTTAAATTTTACGTTTCAAATTTATAAAAACGTAACATTTTATAAAAAAATTTTTTTCAAAGAATTTTTAAAACCTAACCTAAATTTGTATATGTTTTTATTAAATAGACATTTTAATCTATTAAAATCCAAAAATCTTTTCCCATTTCTTAAAAATAAACTCAGGATGATTTTTTAAATTTTACGTTTCAAATTTATAAAAACGTAACATTTTATAAAAAAATTTTTTTCAAAAAATTTTTAAAACCTAACCTAAATTTGTACATGTTTTCATTAAATAGACATTTTAATCTATTAAAATCCAAAAAATCTTTTCCCATTTCTTAAAAATAAACTCAGGATGATTTTTTAAATTTTACGTTTCAAATTTATAAAAACGTAACATTTTATAAGAAAATTTTTTTCAAAAAATTTTTAAAACCTAACCTAAATTTGTACATGTTTTCATAAAATAGACATTTTAATCTATTAAAATCCACAAAATCTTTTCCCAATTCTTAAAAATAAACTCAGGATGATTTTTTAAATTTTACGTTTCAAATTTATAAAAACGTGACATTTTATAAAAAAATTTTTTTCCAAAAAATTTTTAAAACCTAACCTAAATTTGTACATGTTTTCATAAAATAGACATTTTAATCTATTAAAATCCAAAAAATCTTTTCCCAATTCTTAAAAATAAACTCAGGATGATTTTTTAAATTTTACGTTTCAAATTTATAAAAACGTAACATTTTATAAGAAAATTTTTTTCAAAAAATTTTTAAAACCTAACCTAAATTTGTACATGTTTTCATAAAATAGACATTTTAATCTATTAAAATCCAAAAAATCTTTTCTCAATTCTTAAAAATAAACTCAGGATGATTTTTTAAATTTTACGTTTCAAATTTATAAAAACGTAACGTTTTATAAAAAAAATTTTTTCAAAAAATTTTTAAAACCTAACCTAAATTTTTACATGTTTTCATAAAATAGGCATTTTAATCTATTAAAATCCAAAAAATCTTTTCCCAATTCTTAAAAATAAACTCAGGATGATTTTTCTAATTTTACGTTTCAAATTTATAAAAACGTAACATTTTATAAAAAAATTTTTTTCAAAAAATTTTTAAAACCTAACCTAAATTTTTACATGTTTTCATAAAATAGGCATTTTAATCTATTAAAATCCAAAAAATCTTTTCCCAATTCTTAAAAATAAACTCAGGATGATTTTTTAAATTTTACGTTTTAAATTTATAAAAACGTAACATTTTATAAAAAAATTTTTTTCAAAAAATTTTTAAAACCTAACCTAAATTTGTACATGTTTTCATAAAATAGACATTTTAATCTATTAAAATCCAAAAAATCTTTTCCCATTTCTTAAAAATAAACTCAGGATGATTTTTTAAATTTTACGTTTCAAATTTATAAAAACGTAGCATTTTATAAAAAAATTTTTTTCAAAAAATTTTTAAAACCTAACCTAAATTTTTACATGTTTTTATTAAATAGACATTTTAATCTATTAAAATCCAAAAAATCTTTTCCCATTTCTTAAAAATAAATACAGGGTGATTTTTTAAAGTTCGACTTTTAATTAAAAAATTTTAATCGACATTTAGTTACATTTTCTCATCTGGGAAAAAAACTAAAAATCGTAGAAAATTCATCTTTGGTAAAAATAAAGATTACATTTCAATCTAAATCCTGATAAAATTTCAAGTCTCAATAACAATTAGTTTTTTAGATATGAATTTTTTAAAATTGATAATTTAATAACGTAATAATTGAAACATCAAAGATGAAAGGAAGTGTTTCAAAATCGATTTCGAATTCAATTTGGTTTATTGTATTCGGTACTTGGGGAACACTTCTAATTGGTAACCGCTTTAACTGGCAGCGGCAATTATTGCGACCGGGTAATTACAATTTTAATTGAAAGCGGTTGGACAATAATCCCGGACACAAATTGGACCTTCACAATTGGTAGGGTTTCACACAAACGTTAGCAAATTGATCGGTAAATTGTAAATTGTTCGATTGGTAGCTTGGCAAACATCAAAAATGTTCACCTTGATTAGTTAGTAATTTATAGTTTGGGTAAATTTTAAACTTAACCTAAAAATTAAAAAAAAAATTTAAAAATCAAAGTTTAAAAAATCACCCAGACTTTATTATAAGGAATTAAGAAAAAATTTTTTAAGGAAATATAGACTGAAATATCTATTTTTCAATAAAACCATCAAATTCCTTCCAATTTTTATAAAAAAATAAAAAAGAATTTTTTTCAAACCTCGGTTCTGATTCTAACCTTAAATGTCAATTTTTCACATTTAATTTCAAATAACTCAAAAACCGAGTGAGATAGAAAAAAATTTTTTAAATAAAATTTGTAGATGATTTTATTTTAAATATTATTTGTTATAAACAATTTTTTGAATTTTTAATATTTTTTGAGCTATGGATTAAAATTTAATTATAACCTCAAATGTCAATTTTTCAACTTTAATTTCAAATAATTCAAAAACTGAGTGAGTTAGAAAAAAATTTTTTAGATAAAACTTGTAGATGATTTTATTCTAAATATTTTTTGTTAAAAATAATTTTTTGAATTTTTAATATTAAACGTGCTATAGATTAAAATTTGATTATAACCTCAAATGTCAATTTTTCAACTTTAATTTCAAATAATTCAAAAACTGAGTGAGTTAGAAAAAAATTTTTTAGATAAAACTTGTAGATGATTTTATTCTAAATATTATTTGTTATAAACAATTTTTTGAATTTTTAATATTTTTTGAGCTATGGACTAAAATTTGATTATAACCTTAAATGTCAATTTTTCAACTTTAATTTCAAATGGTTCAAAAACCAAGTTTCATAGAAAAAAATTTTTTAGATAAAACTTGTAGATGATTTTATTCTAAATATTATTTATTATAAACAATTTTTTGAATTTTTGATATTTTTGAAGCTATGGAAAAAATTTAATTATAACCTCAAATGTCAATTTTTCAACTTTAACTTCAAATAGTTCAAAAACCGATTGAGAGAGAAAAAAAATTTTCAAATAAAAATTGTAGCCTATTTTATTCTAAATATTATTTGTTATAAACAATTTTTTGAATTTTTAATATTTTTGAAGCTATGGACTAAAATTTGATTTAACCTCAAATGTCAATTTTTCAACTTTAGTTTCAAATCATTCAAAAACCAAGTTTCATAGAAAAAAATCTTTTAGATAAAACTTGTAGATGATTTTATTCTAAATATTATTTCTTATAAGCAATTTTTTGAATTTTTAATATTAAACGAGCTGTAGATTAAAATTTGATTATAACCTCAAATGTCAATTTTTCAACTTTAATTTCAAATGGATCAAAAGCCGAGTGAGTTAGAAAAAAATTTTTTAGATAAAAATTGTAGCCTATTTTATTTTAAATATTATTTCTTATAAAACATTTTTTTGAATTTTTAATATTTTTTAAGCTATGGACTAAAATTTGATTATAACCAAAAATGTCAATTTTTCAACTTTAAGTTCAAATAATTCAAAAACCAAGGTTGATAAAAAAGATTTTTTTAGATAAAACTTGTAGACGATTTTATTCTAAATATTATTTGTTATAAACAATTTTTTGAATTTTTGATATTTTTGAAGCTATGGACTAAAATTTGATTATAACCTCAAATGTCAATTTTTCAACTTTAATTTCAAATAGATCAAAAACCGAGTTAGATAGAAAAAAATTCTTTAGATGAAACTTGTAGATGATTTTATTCTAAATATTATTTGTTATAAACAATTTTTTGAATTTTTAATATTTTTGAAGCTATGGACTAAAATTTGATTATAACCTCAAATGTCAATTTTTCCCTTTTAATTTCAAATAGTTCAAAAACTGAGTTAGATAGAAAAAAATTTTTTAGATAAAACTTGTAGATGATTTTATTCTAAATATTTTTTGTTATAAACATTTTTTTGAATTTTATATATTTTTTAAGCTATAGATTAAAAGTTAATTATAACCTCAAATATTAATTTTTCAATTTTAATTTCAAATAATTCAAGAACCGAGTGAGCTAGAAAAAAATTTTTTAGATAAAACCTGTAGATGATTTTATTCTAAATATTTTTTGTTATAAACAATTTTTTGAATTTTTAATATTAAACGAGCTATAGATTAAAATTTGATTATAACCTCAAATGTCAATTTTTCAACTTTAACTTCAAATAATTCAAAAACCGAGTTAGATAGAAAAAAATTTTTTAGATAAAACTTGTAGATGATTTTATTCTAAATATTATTTGTTATAAACAATTTTTTGAATTTTTAATATTTTTGAAGCTATGGATTAAAATTTGATTATAACCTAAAATGTCAATTTTTCACCTTTAATTTCAAATAGTTCAAAAACCGAGTAAGATAGAAAAAAAATTTTCAAATAAAAATTGTAGCTTATTTTATTCTAAATATTATTTATTATAAACAATTTTTTGAATTTTTGATATTTCATGGTAAGATGATGTCTACATTTTACACCTAACCTTAAAATTTAAAAAGTCAACTTTAAAAAATCACCCAGACTTTATTTTTAGGAATCAAGAAAAAATTTTTTAAGGAAATATAGATTGAAATATCTATTTTTCAATAAAACCATCAAATTTCTTCCAATTTTTATCAAAAAATAAAAAAGAATTTTTTTCTATACTTCGGTTTTGATTCTAACCTTAAGATTTAAAAAATCAAAGTTTAAAAAATCGTCTAGACTTTATTTATAGGAATAAAAAGATGATTTTTTCAACTAGATGTAAATAAAAGTATCTATTTTTGATTAAAATTGTCAAATTTGTTCAAAAATTTTTTTTTTATTTTTTACGATTTTTTTTTCAAAATGTTTACATTTCATCTAACCTTAAAATTTTAAAAATCAAAGTTTAAAAAATCGTCTAGACTTTATTTATAGGAATAAAAAGATGATTTTTTCAATTAGATGTAAATAAAAGTATCTATTTTTGATTAAAATTGTCAAATTTATTCAAAATTTTTTTTTTTATTTTTTACGATTTTTTTTCAAAATGTTTACATTTCATCTAACCTTAAAATTTTAAAAATCAAAGTTTAAAAAATCGTCTAGACTTTATTTATAGGAATAAAAAGATGATTTTTTCAATTAGATGTAAATAAAAGTGTCTATTTTTGATTAAAATTGTCAAATTTGTTCAAAAATTTTTTTTTTATTTTTTACGATTTTTTTTCAAAATGTTTACATTTCATCTAACCTTAAAATTTTAAAAATCAAAGTTTAAAAAATCGTCTAGACTTTATTTATAGGAATAAAAAGATGATTTTTTCAATTAGATGTAAATAAAAGTGTCTATTTTTGATTAAAATTGTCAAATTTATTCAAAAATTTTTTTTTTATTTTTTACGATTTTTTTTCAAAATGTTTACATTTCATCTAACCTTAAAATTTTAAAAATCAAAGTTTAAAAAATCGCCTAGACTTTATTTATAGGAATAAAAAGATGATTTTTTCAATTAGATGTAAATAAAAGTATCTATTTTTGATTAAAATTGTCAAATTTATTCAAAATTTTTTTTTTTATTTTTTACGATTTTTTTTTCAAAATGTTTACATTTCATCTAACCTTAAAATTTTAAAAATCAAAGTTTAAAAAATCGTCTAGACTTTATTTATAGGAATAAAAAGATGATTTTTTCAATTAGATGTAAATGAAAGTATCTATTTTTGCTTAAAATTGTCAAATTTGTTCAAAAATTTTTCTTTTATTTTTTACGATTTTTTTTCAAAATGTTTACATTTCATCTAACCTTAAAATTTTAAAAATCAAAGTTTAAAAAATCGTCTAGACTTTATTTATAGGAATAAAGAGATGATTTTTTCAACTAGATGTAAATAAAAGTATCTATTTTTCATTAAAATTGTCAAATTTGTTCAAAATTTTTTTTTATTTTTTACGATTTTTTTTCAAAATGTTTACATTTCATCTAACCTTAAATTTTTAAAAATCAAAGTTTAAAAAATCACCCAGACTTTATTTATAGGAATAAAAAGATGATTTTTTCAACTAGATGTAAATAAAAGTATCTATTTTTGATTAAAATTGTCAAATTTATTCAAAAATTTTTTTTTTATTTTTTACGATTTTTTTTCAAAATGTTTAGATTTCATCTAACCTTAAAATTTTAAAAATCAAAGTTTAAAAAATCACCCAGGCTTTATTTATAGGAATAAAAAGATGATTTTTTCAACTAGATGTAAATAAAAGTATCTATTTTTGATTAAAATTGTCAAATTTATTCAAAAAATTTTTTTTTATTTTTTACGATTTTTTTTCAAAATGTTTACATTTCATCTAACCTTAAAATTTAAAAAATCAAAGTTTAAAAAATCGTCTAGACTTTATTTATAGGAATAAAAAGATGATTTTTTCAACTAGATGTAAATAAAAGTATCTATTTTTGATTAAAATTGTCAAATTTGTTCAAAAATTTTTTTTTTATTTTTTACGAATTTTTTTCAAAATGTTTACATTTCATCTAACCTTAAAATTTTAAAAATCAAAGTTTAAAAAATCGTCTAGACTTTATTTATAGGAATAAAAAGATGATTTTTCAACAAGATGTAAATAAAAGTATCTATTTTTGATTAAAATTGTCAAATTTGTTCAAAAATTTTTTTTTTATTTTTTACGAATTTTTTTCAAAATGTTTACATTTCATCTAACCTTAAAATTTTAAAAATCAAAGTTTAAAAAATCACCCAGACTTTATTTATAGGAATAAAGAGATGATTTTTTCAACTAGATGTAAATAAAAGTATCTATTTTTGATTAAAATTGTCAAATTTATTCAAAAATTTTTTTTTTATTTTTTACGATTTTTTTTCAAAATGTTTACATTTCATCTAACCTTAAAATTTTAAAAATCAAAGTTTAAAAAATCACCCAGACTTTATTTATAGGAATAAAAAGACGATTTTTTCAATTAGATGTAAATAAAAGTATCTATTTTTGATTAAAATAGTCAAATTTGTTCAAAAATTTTTTTTTTATTTTTTACGATTTTTTTTCAAAATGTTTACATTTCATCTAACCTTAAAATTTTAAAAATCAAAGTTTAAAAAATCGCCTAGACTTTATTTATAGGAATAAAAAGATGATTTTTTCAACTAGATGTAAATAAAAGTATCTATTTTTGATTAAAATTGTCAAATTTATTCAAAAATTTTTTTTTTATTTTTTACGATTTTTTTTCAAAATGTTTACATTTCATCTAACCTTAAAATTTTAAAAATCAAAGTTTAAAAAATCACCCAGACTTTATTTATAGGAATAAAGAGATGATTTTTTCAACTAGATGTAAATAAAAGTATCTATTTTTTATTAAAATAGTCAAATTTATTCAAAAATTTTTTTTTTATTTTTTACGATTTTTTTTCAAAATGTTTACATTTCATCTAACCTTAAAATTTTAAAAATCAAAGTTTAAAAAATCACCCAGACTTTATTTATAGGAATAAAGAGATGATTTTTTCAACTAGATGTAAATAAAAGTATCTATTTTTGATTAAAATTGTCAAATTTATTCAAAAATTTTTTTTTTATCTTTTACGATTTTTTTTCAAAATGTTTACATTTCATCTAACCTTAAAATTTTAAAAATCAAAGTTTAAAAAATCGTCTAGACTTTATTTATAGGAATAAAAAGATGATTTTTTCAATTAGATGTAAATAAAAGTATCTATTTTTGATTAAAATTGTCAAATTTATTCAAAAAATTTTTTTTTATTTTTTACGATTTTTTTTCAAAATGTTTACATTTCATCTAACCTTAAAATTTTAAAAATCAAAGTTTAAAAAATCGCCTAGACTTTATTTATAGGAATAAAAAGATGATTTTTTCAATTAGATGTAAATAAAAGTATCTATTTTTGATTAAAATTGTCAAATTTATTCAAAAAATTTTTTTTTATTTTTTACGATTTTTTTTCAAAATGTTTACATTTCATCTAACCTTAAAATTTTAAAAATCAAAGTTTAAAAAATCGCCTAGACTTTATTTATAGGAATAAAAAGATGATTTTTTCAACTAGATGTAAATAAAAGTATCTATTTTTGATTAAAATTGTCAAATTTATTCAAAAAAATTTTTTTTTATTTTTTACGATTTTTTTTCAAAATGTTTACATTTCATCTAACCTTAAAATTTTAAAAATCAAAGTTTAAAAAATCACCCAGACTTTATTTATAGGAATAAAGAGATGGTTTTTTCAACTGGATGTAAATAAAAGTATCTATTTTTGATTAAAATTGTCAAATTTATTCAAAAATTTTTTTTTTATTTTTTACGATTTTTTTTCAAAATGTTTACATTTCATCTAACCTTAAAATTTTAAAAATCAAAGTTTAAAAAATCACCCAGACTTTATTTATAGGAATAAAAAGATGATTTTTTCAACTAGATGTAGATAAAAGTGTCTGTGTTTGATTAAAATTGTTAAATTTATTCAAAAATTTTTTTTTTATTTTTTACGATTTTTTTTCAAAATGTTTACATTTCATCTAACCTTAAAATTTAAAAAATCAAAGTTTAAAAAATCGTCTAGACTTTATTTATAGGAATAAAAAGATGATTTTTTCGATTAGATGTAAATAAAAGTATCTATTTTTGATTAAAATTGTCAAATTTATTCAAAAATTTTTTTTTTATTTTTTACGATTTTTTTTCAAAATGTTTACATTTCATCTAACCTTAAAATTTTAAAAATCAAAGTTTAAAAAATCGCCTAGACTTTATTTATAGGAATAAAAAGATGATTTTTTCAATTAGATGTAAATAAAAGTATCTATTTTTGATTAAAATTGTTAAATTTATTCAAAAATTTTTTTTTTATTTTTTACGATTTTTTTTCAAAATGTTTACATTTCATCTAACCTTAAAATTTTAAAAATCAAAGTTTAAAAAAATCGTCTAGACTTTATTTATAGGAATAGAAAGATGATTTTTTCAACTAGATGTAAATAAAAGTATCTATTTTTTATTAAAATAGTCAAATTTATTCAAAATTTTTTTTTTTTATTTTTTACGATTTTTTTTCAAAATGTTTACATTTCATCTAACCTTAAAATTTTAAAAATCAAAGTTTAAAAAATCGCCTAGACTTTATTTATAGGAATAAAAAGATGATTTTTTCAATTAGATGTAAATAAAAGTATCTATTTTTGATTAAAATTGTCAAATTTGTTCAAAAATTTTTTTTTTATTTTTTACGATTTTTTTTCAAAATGTTTACATTTCATCTAACCTTAAAATTTTAAAAATCAAAGTTTAAAAAATCACCCAGACTTTATTTATAGGAATAAAAAGATGATTTTTTCAATTAGATGTAAATAAAAGTATCTATTTTTGATTAAAATTGTCAAATTTGTACAAAATTTTTTTTTTTTATTTTTTACGATTTTTTTTCAAAATGTTTACATTTCATCTAACCTTAAAATTTTAGAAATCAAAGTTTAAAAAATCACCCAGACTTTATTTATAGGAATAAAAAGATGATTTTTTCAACTAGATGTAAATAAAAGTATCTATTTTTGATTAAAATTGTCAAATTTGTACAAATTTTTTTTTTTTATTTTTTACGATATTTTTTCAAAATGTTTACATTTCATCTAACCTTAAAATTTTAAAAATCAAAGTTTAAAAAATCGTCTAGACTTTATTTATAGGAATAAAAAGATGATTTTTTCAACTAGATGTAAATAAAAGTATCTATTTTTGATTAAAATAGTCAAATTTATTCAAAAATTTTTTTTTTATTTTTTACGATTTTTTTTCAAAATGTTTACATTTCATCTAACCTTAAAATTTTAAAAATCAAAGTTTAAAAAATCGTCTAGACTTTATTTATAGGAATAAAAAGATGATTTTTTCAACTAGATGTAGATAAAAGTATCTATTTTTGATTAAAATTGTCAAATTTGTTCAAACATTTTTTTTTTTATTTTTTATGATTTTTTTTCAAAATGTTTACATTTCATCTAACCTTAAAATTTTAAAAATCAAAGTTTAAAAAATCGTCTAGACTTTATTTTTAGGAATAAAAAGATGATTTTTTCAACTAGATGTAAATAAAAGTATCTATTTTTGATTAAAATTGTCAAATTTATTCAAAAATTTTTTTTTTATTTTTTACGATTTTTTTTTCAAAATGTTTACATTTCATCTAACCTTAAAATTTTAAAAATCAAAGTTTAAAAAATCGTCTAGACTTTATTTATAGGAATAAAAAGATGATTTTTTCAACTAAGTGTAAATAAAAGTATCTATTTTTTATTAAAATAGTCAAATTTGTTCAAAAATTTTTTTTTTTATTTTTTACGATTTTTTTTCAAAATGTCTACATTTTGGATCTAACCTTCAAAATTAAAAAAAAAATCAGATTGTATAAAATTTATTGAGTATTATCTGTCTTTAAAAAGAAAATCATAATCTATAATGATTTTAGAAGAGTTATGGAAGGAAAAGTCACGTTCCGGCAAGTTACTGTTACGCGTGAACGATTTTAAAGGAGATTATGTGGTACGCGGAAAACGGTTTCACGAGGAAATGAAAACTTCCTCGGTATTCGCCATATGTCTCCTTTCAAATAATCTCTTAAATACTTTTCTATTTGTCCTATACTTTCATGTAAAGTACTTTTTTTGTATGTACATACATAAAAAGTGTATCGTAATTGAACATTGAAACTGGTATGAACATGATGGTAAACAAGTTCGCGTCCTGAAAGTTCGTCAGCAGGCGATAAACTAATTATCGACTCGGAGATAACTCAATTTCGGGTTTAGTTAGTCATTTGCCGTGCAACCGGAAATTGCGTACTCCGTGTGCCAATTAGTTGGAGAGTTTCATGGGGTGACGTTTTGAACTCGTTAAAAATTTCCTGCTTACAGCGAAAAATTCGTAAAAAGTTCATTTTTAAAGGTTTTGATTTGATTTTTTTTCTAAATGAAACTTAAAACATTCTAGTTTTAATTAAAAAAGACCGCTTTATTCTAAATTTTACCAAAAAAATTAAAAAAATTTTCAAAGTTGGCAAAAAATTTTTTAGGTTAAAAAATCAATAATTTTTAAAAAATTCGTAAAAAATTGAATTTTAATAATTTTGATCTAATTTTTTTTCTAAATGAAACCAAAAATATTCTAGTTTTAATTTAAAAAGACCGCTTTATTCAAAATTTTACCAAAAAAATTAAAAAAATTTTCAAAGTTGGTAAAAAAATTTTTTAGGTTAAAAATTTTTGATTATTAAAAAAAATCAATAATTTCTTAAAAATTCATAAAAAATCGAATTTTCAATATTTTGACCTGATTTCTTTTCTAAATAAAACTAAAAATATTCTAGTTTTAATTTAAAAAGACCGCTTTATTCTAAATTTTACCAAAAAAATTAAAAAAATTTTGAAAGTTGGCAAAGAATTTTTTAGGTTAAAAAAATCAATAATTTTAAAAAAATTCGTAAAAAATTGAATTTTAATGATTTTGATCTATTTTTTTTCCAGATGAAACTAAAAATATTCTAGTTTTAATTTAGAAAGACCGCTTTATTCTAAATTTTACCAAAAAAATTAAAAAAATTTTCAAAGTTGGCAAAAAAATTTTTAGGTTAAGAAATCAATAGTTTTTAAAAAATTCGTAAAAAATTGAATTTTAATGATTTTGATCTGATTTTTCTTCTAAATAAAACTAAAAATATTCTAGTTTTAATTTAAAAAGGCCGCTTTATTCTAAATTTTATCAAAAAAGTTAAAAAAATTTTCAAAGTTGGCAAAAAATTTTTTAGGTTAAAAAATCAATAATATTTAAAAAATTCGTAAAAAATCGAATTTTAATGATTTTAATCTAATTTTTTTTCTAAATGAAACTAAAAACATTCTAGTTTTAATCTAAAAAGATCGTTTTATTCTAAATTTTACCAAAAAAATTAAAAAAATTTTCAAAGTTGGTAAAAAATTTTTTAGGTTAAGAAATCAATAATTTTTAAAAAATTCGTAAAAAATTGAATTTTAATGATTTTGACCTGATTTTTTTTCTAAATAAAACTAAAAATATTCTAGTTTTAATTTAAAAAGATCGCTTTGTTCTAAATTTTACCAAAAAAATTAAAAAAATTTTCAAAGTTGACAAAAAATTTTTTAGGTTAAGAAATCAATAATTTTTAAAAAATTCACCAAAAATAGAATTTTAATGATTTTGATCTAATTTTTTTTCTAAATAAAACTAAAAATATTCTAGTTTTAATTTAAAAAGACCGTTTTATTCAAAATTTTACCAAAAAAATTAAAAAAATTTTCAAAGTTGGTAAAGAAATTTTTTAGGTTAAAAATTTTTGATTATTAAAAAAAATCAATAATTTTTTAAAAATTCATAAAAAATCGAATTTTTAATATTTTGATCTGATTTTTTTCTAAATAAAACTAAAAATATTCTAGTTTTAATTTAAAAAAACCGCTTTATTCTAAATTTTACCAAAAAAATTAAAAAAATTTTCAAAGTTGGTAAAAAAATTTTTTAGGTTAAAAATTTTTAATAGTTAAAAAAATCAATCATTTTTAAAAAAATTCATAAAAAATCGAATTTTCTATATTTTGACCTGATTTTTCTTCTAAATGAAACTAAAAATATTCTAGTTTTAACTTAAAAAGACCGCTTTATTCTAAATTTTACCAAAAAAATTAAAAAAATTTTCAAAGTTGGCAAAAAATTTTTTGGATTAAAAAATCAGTAATTTTTAAAAAATTCGTAAAAAATGGAATTTTAATGATTTCGATCTAATTTTTTTTTCTAAATGAAACTAAAAATATTCTAGTTTTAATTTAAAAAGACCGCTTTATTCTAAATTTTACCAAAAAAATTAAAAAAATTTTCAAAGTTGGTAAAAAAATTTTTTAGGTTAAAAATTTTTAATAGTTAAAAAAATCAATCATTTTTTAAAAATTTATAAAAAATCGAATTTTCAATATTTTGACCTGATTTTTTTTCTAAATAAAACTAAAAATATTTTAGTTTTAATTTAAAAAGACCGTATTATTCTAAATTTTACCAAAAAAATTTAAAAAAATTTCAAACTTGGCAAAAAATTTTTTAGGTTAAAAAATCAATAATTTAAAAAAAAATTCGTAAAAAATTGAATTTTAATGATTTTGATCTAATTTTTTTTCTAAATAAAACTGAAAACATTCTAGTTTTAATCTAAAAAGATCATTTTATTCTAAATTTTACCAAAAAAAATTAAAAAAATTTTCAAAGTGGACAAAAAATTTTTTAGGTTAAAAAATCAATAATTTCTAAAAAAATTCGTAAAAAATTGAATTTTAATGATTTTGATGTAATTTTTTTTCTAAATTAGTTTTAATTTAAGAAGACTGTTTTATTCCAAATTTTACTAAGAAAATTAAAAAAGATTTCAAAGTTAGTAAAAAATTTTTTAGGTTAAAAAATTAATAACTTTTAAAAAATTGGTAAGAAATTGAATTTTAATGGTTTTGATCTAATTTTTTTTCTAAATGAAACTAAAAATATTCTAGTTTTAATTTAAAAAGGCCGCTTTATTCTAGATTTTACCAAAAAAATTAAAAAAAATCCCAAAGACACTTAAGATTTTTAACCGAATTTTGAATTGTCATTTTACACCAACTTTAAAAATTTCCACAGACTTTATTTATAAAAATAGAAAAAAGATCTTTTAAATAAAAATAGATTAAAATGTCTACTTTTCATTAAATTGATCAGATTTTTCCTAATTGTTACCAAAAAAATTAAAAAAATTCCTAAAGAGACTTAAAATTTTTTAACGAATTTAACCTAACCTTAAGAATTTTACACCAACTATAAAAATTCCCACAGACTTTATTATTTTTTAAAATTAAGAAATGAAATTTGTTTTAATTGAAAGTTAAAATGTTCTATTTTCTATTAAAAAACTCAGATTTGTTCTAATTATTAGCCAAAGAATTCAAAAAATTCTTAAAGGTGACAAAATTTTTTTAACCTAACTTTTTTTTTTAATTTTGACCAAATTTAAAAAATGGTGGAGACTTTATTTATGGAAATTAAAGAAAACTAATTTAAATGAGAATAGATTAAAATGTCTATTTTTCATTTAAAAAGTCAGATTTGTTTCAACATTCACCAAAAAATTTAAAAAAATTCTCAAACACATGGAAAAATTTTTACCGAACCTAACCTTCAAAGTTTTCGGTCAACTTTAAAAAATCCCCCAGACTTTATTTATGAAAATTAAGAAAAAAAAATTATACTAAAGACAGATTAAAATGTCTATTTTCAAATAATAAATAAAAATGTAGATGTTAGATAATAAAAATTTTTAGTTAGAATTTTTTTTCTAAACCTCCACAAAATTTGACGTTTCAAAAAAAATTTGACATTTCTGAAAAATTGACCAACTTTAAAAAATTCCCCAGACTTTATTTATGAAAATTAAGACAAAAAAATTTATACTAAAGATAGATTAAAATGTCTATTTTCAAATAATAAATAAAAATGTAGATGTTAGATAATAAAAATTTTGAGTTAGGAATTCTCTTCTAAACCTCTACAAATTTTGACGTTTCAAAAAAATTTTGACATTTCTAAAAAAAAACAACTTTAAAAAATCCCCAAGACTTTATTTATAAAAATTAAGAATAAAAAATTATACCAAAGACAGACTAAAATGTCTATTTTTCATTAAAAAAGTCAGATTTATTCCAACTTTCACCAAAAAATTAAAAAAAAAATTTAAAGACATCGAAAAATTTTCTTAACCTCAAAATTCTTGATCAACTTTAAACTTAAATAATTTAAAAACTAAAAAAAATACGCAAAACTTTTTCAAATAAAACTTACAGATAAATTAATTGTGAATACTTTTTGTTAAAAAGATTTTTTTAGATTTTTAACATTAATTGAGTTATAACCTAAAATGTCACTTTTACATCAAACGTCAATTTCTTAAATTTAAAATAATTCAAAATCTAAAGTAGATAGGAAAAAAATTTTCAAATGAAACTTGTTTATAAAAATAAAGAAAAGATTTTTTATATAAAAATAGATAAAAATGTCTACTTTTTATTAAATCAATCAGATATTTCCTAATTATTACCAAAAAAATTTAAAAAATTTTCAAAGTTGGTAAAAAATTTTTTAGGTTAAAAAATCAATGATTTTTAAAAAAATCGTAAAAGATTGAATTTTAAAGATTTTGATCTGATTTTTTTTCTGAATAAAACTAAAAATATTCTAGTTTTAATTTAAAAAGATTGTTTTATTCTAAATTTTACCAAAAAAATTTAAAAAATTTTCAAAGTTGGCAAAAAATCTTTTAGGTTAAAAAATCAATAATTTTTAAAAAATTCGTAAAAAATTGAGTTTTAATGATTTTGATCTGATTTTTTTTCTAAATGAAACTAAAAATATTTTAGTTTTTATTTAAAAAGACCGCTTTATTCTAAATTTTACCAAAAAAATTAAAAAAATTTTCAAAGTTGGGCAAAAAATTTTTTAGGTTAAAAAATCAATAATTTTTTAAAAAATTCGTAAAAAATTGAATTTTAATGATTTTGATCTAATTTTTTTTCCAAATGAAACTAAAAATATTCTAGTTTTAATTTAAAAAGACTGCTTTATCCTAAATTTTACCAAAAAAATTAAAAAAATTTTCAAAGTTGGTAAAAAAATTTTTTAGGTTAAAAATTTTTAATAATTAAAAAATCAATCATTTTTTAAAAATTCATAAAAAATCGAATTTTCAATATTTTGACCTGATTTTTTTTCTAAATAAAACTAAAAATATTCTAGTTTTAATTTAAAAAGACCGCTTTATTCTAAATTTTACCAAAAAAATTAAAAAAATTTTCAAAGTTGGTAAAAAAATTTTTTAGGTTAAAAAATCAATAATTTTTAAAAAAATCGTAAAAAATTGAATTTTAATGATTTTGATCTATTTTTTTTTTAAATAATACTAGAAATATTCTAGTTTTAGTTTAAAAAGACTGCTTTATTCTAAATTTTAACAAAAAAATTAAAAAAAATTTTCAAAGTTGGTAAAAAAATTTTTTAGGTTAAAAATTTTTGATTATTAAAAAAATCAATCATTTTTAAAAAATTCATAAAAAATCGAATTTTCTATATTTTAACCTGATTTTTTTTCTAAATAAAACTAGAAATATTCTAGTTTTAATTTAAAAAGACCGCTTTATTCTAAATTTTACCAAAAAAATTTAAAAAATTTTCAAAGTTGGCAAAAAATTTTCTCGGTTAAGAAATCAATAATTTTTAAAAAATTCGTAAAAAATTGAATTTTAATGATTTTGATCTGATTTTTTTTCTAAATGAAAGTTAAAATATTCTAATTTTAATTTAAAAAGACCGCTTTATTCCAAATTTTACCAAAAAAATTTAAAAAATTCTCAAAGTTGGTAAAAAAATTTTTAGGTTAAAAATTTTTGATTATTAAAAAAATCAATCATTTTTAAAAAATTCATAAAAAGTCGAATTTTCCATATTTTGACCTGATTTTTTTTCTAAATAAAACTAAAAATATTTTAGTTTTAATTAAAAAAGACCGCTTTATTCTAACTTTTACCAAAAAAATCAAAAAAATTTTCAAAGTTGGTAAAAAATTTTTTAGGTTAAGAAATCAATAATTTCTAAAAAATTCACCAAAAATAGAATTTTAATGATTTTGATCTAATTTTTTTTCTAGCTAATACTAAAAATATTTTAGATTTAATCTAAATAGACCGCTTTATTCTAAATTTTACCAAAAAAATTAAAAAAATTTTCAAAGTTGGCACAAAATTTTTTAGGTTAAGAAATCAATGATTTTTAAAAAATTCGTAAAAAATTGAATTTTAATGATTCTGATCTAATTCTTTTTCTAAATAATACTAAAAATATTATAGTTTTAATCTAAATAGACCGCTTTATTCTAAATTTTACCAAAAAAATTAAAAAAAATTTTCAAAGTTGGTAAAAAAATTTTTAGGTTAAAAAATCAACAATTTTTAAAAAATTCGTAAAAAATTGAATTTTAATGATTTTGATCTAATTTTTTTTTAAATAAAACTAAAAATATTCTAGTTTTAATTTAAAAAGGCCGCTTTGTTCTAAATTTTACCAAAAAAATTAAAAAAATTCCCAAAGACACTTAAGATTTTTAACCGAATTTTTAACTGTCATTTTACACCAATTTTAAAAATTTCCACAGACTTTATTTATAAAAATAGAGAAAAGATTTTTTAAATAAAAATAGATTAAAATGTCTACGTTTCATTAAATTAATCAGATTTTTCCTAATTGTTACTAAAAAAATTAAAAAAATTCCTAAAGAGACTTAAAATTTTTTAACGAATTTAACCTAACCTTAAGAATTTTACACCAACTATAAAAATTCCCACGGACTTTATTATTTTTTAAAATTAAGAAATGAAATTTGTTTTAATTGAAAATTAAAATATTCTATTTTCTATTAAAAAAGTCAGATTTGTTCTAATTATTACCCAAAGAATTAAAAAAATTCTTAAAGGTGACAAAATTTTTTTAACCTAACTTTTTTTTTTTAATTTTGACCAAATTTAAAAAATCGTGGAGACTTTATTTATGGAAATTAAAGAAAACTAATTTAAATGAGAATAGATTAAAATGTCTATTTTTCATTTAAAAAGTCAGATTTGTTTCAACATTCACCAAAAAATTTTAAAAAATTCTCAAACACATGGAAAAATTTTTACCGAACCTAACCTTCAAAATTTTCGTCAACTTTAAAAAATCCCCCAGACTTTATTTATGAAAATTAAGAAAAAGAAATTATACTAAAGACAGATTAAAATGTCTATTTTCAAATAATAAATAAAAATGTAGATGTTAGATAATAAAAATTTTTAGTTAGAAATTTTTTTCTAAACCTCTACAAAATTTGACGTTTCAAAAAAATTTGACATTTCTGAAAAATTGACCAACTTTAAAAAATTCCCCAGACTTTATTTATGAAAATTAAGACAAAAAAATTTATACTAAAGATAGATTAAAATGTCTATTTTCAAATAATAAATAAAAATGTAGATGTTAGATAATAAAAATTTTGAGTTAGGAATTCTTTTCTAAACCTCTACAAATTTTGACGTTTCAAAAAAATTTTGACATTTCTAAAAAAAAAACAACTTTAAAAAATCCCCAAGACTTTATTTATAAAAATTAAGAATAAAAAATTATACCAAAGACAGACTAAAATGTCTATTTTTCATTAAAAAAGTCAGATTTATTCCAACTTTCACCAAAAAATTAAAAAAAAAATTTAAAGACGTCGAAAAATTTTCTTAACCTCAAAATTCTTGATCAACTTTAAACTTAAATAATTTAAAAACTTAAAAAAATACGCAAAACTTTTTCAAATAAAACTTATAGATAAATTAATTGTGAATACTTTTTGTTAAAAAGATTTTTTTAGATTTTTAACATTAATTGAGTTATAACCTAAAATGTCACTTTTACATCAAACGTCAATTTCTTAAATTTAAAATAATTCAAAATCTAAAGTAGATAGGAAAAAAATTTTCAAATGAAACTTGTTTATAAAAATAAAGAAAAGATTTTTTATATAAAAATAGATAAAAATGTCTACTTTTTATTAAATCAATCAGATTTTTCCTAATTATTACCAAAAAAATTAAAAAAAATTTCAAAGTTGGTAAAAAATTTTTTAGGTTAAGAAATCAATAATTTTTAAAAAATTCGTAAAAAATTGAATTTTAATGATTTTCATCTAATTTTTTTTCTAAATAAAACTAAAAACATTCTAGTTTTAATTTAAAAAGACCGCTTTATTCTAAATTTTACCAAAAAATTAAAAAAATTTTCAAAGTTGGCAAAAAATTTTTTAGGTTAAAAAATAAATAATTTTTAAAAAATTCGTAAAAAATTGAATTTTAATGATTTTGATCTAATTTTTTTTCTAAATAATACTAAAAATATTCTAGTTTTAATCTAAAAAGATCGTTCTATTCTAAATTTTTCCAAAAAAATTTTCAAAATTTTCAAAATTGGCAAAAATTTTTTAGGTTAAAAGATAAATAATTTTTAAAAAAATCGTAAAAAATTGAATTTTAATGATTTTGATCTGATTTTTTTTCTAAATAAAACTAAAAGTATTCTAGTTTTAATTAAAAAAGACCGTTTTGTTCTAAATTTTACCAAAGAAATTAAAAAAATTTTCAAAGTTGGTAAAAAAATTTTTTATGTTAAAAATTTTTGATTATTAAAAAAATCAATCATTTTTAAAAAATTAATAAAAAATCGTATTTTCTATATTTTGACCTGATTTTTTTTCTAAATAAAACTAGAAATATTCTAGTTTTAATTTAAAAAGACTGCTTTATTCTAAATTTTACCAAAAAACTTAAAAAAATTTTCAAAGTTTGCAAAGAATTTTTTAGGTTAGAAAATCAATAATTTTAAAAAAATTCGTAAAAAATTGAATTTTAATGATTTTGATGTAATTTTTTTTCTAACTAAAACTAAAAATATTCTAGTTTTAATTTAAAAAGACCGCTTTATTCTAAATTTTACCAAAAAAATTTAAAAAATTTTCAAAGTTGGCAAAAAATTTTTTAGGTTAAAAAATCAATAATTTTTAAAAAATTCGTAAAAAATTGAATTTTAATGATTTTGATCTAATTTTTTTTCTGAATAAAACTAAAAATATTCTAGTTTTAATTTGAAAAGACCGCTTTATTCTAAATTTTACCAAAAAAATTAAAAAAATTTTCAAAGTTGGTAAAAATTTTTTTAGGTTAAAAAAAAATTTTTTTTAACCGTATTTTAACACCAATAAATTTTATCATTGTGGACGTTTCAACGCGTGTATACATTTTTTCCTCGCATTAAAAGGCGAACCGTAACGTCTTTATACGAACGCCTATAACGCGTTTATATAGAAATACCTCGAGATTTTTTCCTCGCCTCGCTCTTTCCGGCCCAAAAATGGAAGTCGTCGATGGAAGGAATTAATTGAAAAGCTCCGGCGAGCTTTGTATCGTTCACCACCGCGATTTATCTACACGCTCCACCTTTAAATTTTTCGGTGGCGATTCTTCTTTAAAGAGTAGGGTACTTCTTCTTGTTTTTTCTCCCTTGAAGTAGAGTTTTTCTTTTCGTACTTGGGGATCGTGGTAAATTTTCTTTTTAAATTCTCTCTTTTGGAGAATAATTTTTGAGGAGAGTTACGAAGACGCTCGTCATGTACGTAGATATTTATTGGCGTGCGAGAGCGCGTTTCTCTTGAACCGCCGAAAAACAGAGCAAAGTAAACGGATAAATTATAATGAGAACGGGCAGAGTACAGATTGCTATCTCTGCTCGGCTGTAAATCCGAGCTGTACCGCTTATAAGGGCAGAAATTAAACAAGCCGCAAACCGCTACGATATAAATTACCGAGGGTATGTGCGTGAGCGACCTTTTACACACAAAATACCGAGCGTAGGTGCGATATTTATACTATTTCATTTACATAACATTAATTTTATTAATCAGAAAAAAAATTTTTACCAAAAAAATTTTTCCCAACTTTGAAATTTTTTTTAATTTTTTTGACAACACTTGGAATAAAACGGTCTTTTTAAATTAAAATTAGAATATTTTTAGTTTCATATAGAAAAAAAATCAGATCAAAATCATTAAAATTCAATTTTTTACGAATTTTTTAAAAATTATTGATTTCTTAACCTAAAAAATTTTTTACCAACTTTGAAAATTTTTTTAATTTTTTTGGTAAAATTTAAAATAAAGCGGTCTTTTTAAATTAAAACTAGAATATTTTTAGTTTCATTTAGAAAAAAAATCAGATCAAAATCATTAAAATTTAATTTTTTACGAATTTTTTAAAAATTATTGATTTCTTAACTTAAAAAATTTTTACCAATTTTGAGAATTTTTTTAATTTTTTTGGTAACATTTAGAATAAAGCAGTTTTTTAAATTAAAACTAGAATATTTTTGGCTTCATTTAGAAAAAAAACTACATCAAAATCCTTAAAATTCAATTTTTAACGAATTTTTTAAAAATTATTGATTTTTTAACCTAAAAGATTTTTTACCAATTTTGAAAATTTTTTTAATTTTTTTGGTAAAATTTAGAATAAAGCAGTTTTTTTTAATTAAAACTAGAATATTTTTAGTTTCACTTAGAAAAAGAATTAGATCAAAATCATTAAAATTCAATTTTTTACCAATTTTTTAAAAACTATTGATTTTTTAACCTAAAAAATTTTTTTACCAACTTTAAATATTTTTTTGGTAAAATTTAGAATAAAGCGGTCTTTTTAAATTAAAACTAGAATATTTTTAGTTTCATTTAGAACAAAAATCAGATCAAAATATTAAAAATTCGATTTTTTATGAATTTTTTAAAAATAATTTTTTTAACGACCAAAAATTTTTAACCTAAAAAATTTTTTTACCAACTTTGGAATTTTTTCTAATTTTTTTAGTAAAATTTAGGATAAAGCGGTCTTTTTAAATTAAAACTAGAATATCTCTAGTTTCATTTAGAAAAGAAATTAGATCAAAATCATTAAAATTCAATTTTTTACGAATTTTTAAAAAATTATTGATTTCTTAACCTAAAATATTTTGCTCCAACTTTGAAATTTTTTTTAATTTTTTTGGTAAAATTTTGAATAAGGCGGTCTCTTTAAGTTAAAACTAGAATATTTTTAGTTTCACCTAGAAAAAAAATTAGATCAAAATCGTTAAAATTCAATTTTTTACGAATTTTTTAAAAATTATTGATTTCTTAACCTACAAAATTTTTTACCAACTTTGAAAATTTTTTAAATTTTTTTGGTAAAATTTAGAATAAAGCGGTCTCTTTAAATTAAAACTGGAATATTTTTAGTTTCATTTAGAAAAAAAACTAGATCAAAATCATTAAAATTCAATTTTTTACGAATTTTTTAAAAATTATTGATTTTTTAACCTAAAAAATTTTGTGCCAACTTTGAAAATTTTCTTAATTTTTTTGGTAAAATTTGGAATAAAGCGGTCTTTTTAAATTAAAATTAGAATATTTTTAGTTTTATTTAGAAAAAAAATCAGGTCAAAATATTGAAAATTCGATTTTTTATGAATTTTTAAAAAATGATTGATTTTTTTAACTATTAAAAATTTTTAACCTAAAAAATTTTTTTACCAACTTTGAAATTTTATTTAATTTTTTTGGTAAAATTTAGAATAAAGCGGTCTTTTTAAATTAAAACTAGAATATTTTTAGCTTCATTTAAAAAAAAATTAGATCAAAATCGTTAAAATTCAATTTTTGACGAATTTTTTAAAAATTGTTGATTTCTTAACCAAAAAATTTTTTTGCCAACTTTGAAATTTTGTTTAATTTTTTTGGTAAAATTTATAATAAAGCGGTCTTTTTAAATTAAAACTAGAATATTTTTAGTTTCACTTAGAAAAAAAATTAGATCAAAATCATTAAAATTCAATTTTTTACGAATTTTTTTAAAAATTATTGATTTCTTAACCTAAAAAATTTTTTGTCAACTTTGAAAATTTTTTTAATTTTTTTGTTAAAATTTAGAATAAGACGGTCTTTGTAAATTAAAACTAGAGTATTTTTAGTTTAATTTAGAAAAAAAATTAGGTTAAAATCATTAAAATTCAATTTTTTAAGATTTTTTTTAAATATTATTGATTTTTTAACCTAAAAATTTTTTTGCCAAGTTTGAATTTTTTTTTAATTTTTTTGATAAAATTTAGAATAATGCTGTCTTTTTAAATTAAAACTAGAATATTTTTAGTTTCATTTAGAAAAAAATTAGATCAAAATCATTGAAATTCAATTTTTTACGAATTTTTTTAAAAATTATTGATTTCTTAACCTAAAAAATTTTTTGTCAACTTTGAAAATTTTTTTAATTTTTTTGTTAAAATTTAGAATAAGACGGTCTTTGTAAATTAAAACTAGAGTATTTTTAGTTTAATTTAGAAAAAAAATTAGGTTAAAATCATTAAAATTCAATTTTTTAAGATTTTTTTTAAATATTATTGATTTTTTAACCTAAAAATTTTTTTGCCAAGTTTGAATTTTTTTTTAATTTTTTTGATAAAATTTAGAATAATGCTGTCTTTTTAAATTAAAACTAGAATATTTTTAGTTTCATTTAGAAAAAAACTAGATCAAAATCATTAAAATTCAATTTTTTACGAATTTTTTTAAAAATTATTGATTTCTTAACCTAAAAAATTTTTTTCCAACTTTGAAAATTTTTTAAATTTTTTTGGTAAAATTTAGAATAAAGCGGTCTTTTGAAATTAAAACTAGAATATTTTTAGTTTTATTTAGAACAAAAATCAAATCAAAATCTTTAAAATTCATTTTTTTATCATTTTTTAAAAAAATTGTTAATTTTAAAGGTTTTTTTTAATGTCAAAATTTTAGAGGTCAAAATTTGTTGACACATTGACGATCAGTAGGAATAAGTGAAGTTCGAAACTTGACACTATATGCTTCTGTAATTTTTAGAATATTAGAAGTATAGTTTTACTCTTTCTGTGTAAATAAACTTAATTTTGATTAATTAATACCTTTAATTAAGTTGCGGCTATAACCGTCATGGCACCAGGGGACTCTACATAGGTACTAAGTAAGTAATGGGACAATGTTTGTTATAACAGCAAACAAAAAACGTAGATGACAGGTTTAACCCTTTTAGTGCCGGGCGAAGTCGAAGTGATTTTACACGATTTTACTAAGGTATGGAAAAAGGCTTATAAAAACCAAACAAAAACCAGTATTTTTTACACAATTTACAAAGCAGAGTAATGGACAGATTAGATACATAAGTATTTATCTTATTTTGAGGTAGAGTTCTGGCAAAACGATACAAAGTGCGAGCCGATATAATGACCTTGGCATTTTTCGCCAATGCAGCAAAGGCCCATATATCGGCTTCCGGCACTATAGGGGTTAATGACTCAAGTAAGCAATTTTTGTATGCAACCAAGTACTTTTGGGAGTTTTACACGAAATTATAGTTCATAATCAAACAAAACTGAATAAATAACAAAAAATTTATTATAATTTTATAATTATTACACAGTACTTTCAGTATACCATGTTTCAAAGCATGGTGTAGAACACAGTGCAGATTTTGACATGCAATTCTTGCAGCAGTATGATGTTTTCCTCCTTATTCCCTGTTTATAACATTGTTTGCAACGTTGAAAATATGTTTTTCACTGATAATTTTCAGGAGGAGAAATTTTCTCAGGAAAATGCTGTGATCCATTGTAATTGATTTCATTGGTTGGAATTTGTGCATGTTTAAATTGAACCAAAGACCTTCCATCCTGTTTATAATCTATACTAGTTAGAGATCATATGACTGCGTCTCTGTATTCTATAAATTTCATTCGAGAACCTGTTCTTTATTTAAAGATATAGTAAGAATTCTACACTGTTACATCCAGTAGATGAAAGATTACAGCCGGCCCAAACCATCTTGGCCTTCCGAGGTCACCTGCGCAATAACAAAAGGTGGGGAGTTCTTAGAGAGCTCATTTGCGTAGTATACTCAACAGGGTACTGATCGTATACAAATCAAAGCAAAAGTTTGTGTATAAGTGCGTGAGATAACATTTAAGTTCGAGATGGCGGAAAGTAAAGTGAAAAATAAAGTAAGTTCTCATTTATTTATTATTTTTGTTATTGTTTTAGCAGATATTGTACTATTTGCAGCTTAAAATATGTTTGATTAATGGGTTTGTTAATTTAAAAATTACTTTTAAACTTAAAAACCCTGAAAAATAAGCTACTACAAAGAAATTCATTATTAAAAATTTACCTGTTTAAAATTTATAATACAATATATGTACATATTTTTGTACAGGTCAACTTTTGCCGCGCTCTATACTTGCCGCTCCCATCTAACGAATACACCCATCTTTCTCCAACGATTTACTGTCGCACTCCTTCGTCTGCGCATTTTTCGTGACCTCGGAAGGCCAAGATGGTTTGGGCCGGCTGTACCTTTTTATACAGGGTGCGGCAATTAATTCTCCCACATTTGAAAGAGCTGTTAAATAAAAACAAAATGAGATATTTGAAAATTTTTTTATTCAAAAAGCTTGTACAATCAAGTTTATTTTGACTTAGGATTTAAAAATAATGTCCCTCCTTAACATACCGTTGTCAATGTGAACGATTTCCTCCGCAATTGCCTCTTTTAACTCTTCCAAGATCCTAGGGCAGTGTTTGAACACCTCAACTTTGAGGTAGCCGCACACGAAAAAGTCACAGGGAGTCAAATCCGGCGAGTGAGGAGGTCAAGGAATGTTCTCATGTAGGGAGATCACCTGATTGGGGAACATGTTCTGCAGAATTTGACGCGAACAATTTTTTTTCCATTTAAAATGCTATATGTCCTCTCTATTGTTCTCTTCCCCGTATTCCTCAATCGAGGGCCCAGTAGCAACAGTTTTGCTTATTAACGCAGCCCGACAGGTGGAAATGGTCTTCGTCGCTCGTCCATAAAACTGCACTGGGTGGCACCGCCTCGTTGATAGCGTTACAACAATCCCATCGTCTTCCCCAGTCAGCTGGGGATAATTCCTGAACCACAGCAATTTTGTATGAGTGTAACTTGATGTCGCAGTGTAAAATTCGTCTCATCTGTCCGAAATTTGAAGAGCAGCCGAATGTTTCCGTGCAGAGCGCGTTGGAGATTGCTCGATGGATGTCCTCACTCTGGCTATGTTTTCCGGGGTCCTCTTCCATTTCGAGGAGCCTCTACGCTTTACACCTACAGCTGATGATGTGGTCCTAAAGTTGTGAACCCAACTCAAAATTGTATTTCGATCAGGGATAGGATCTGTGATCTGCAAACCATATCTTGTGTGGAACGCTCTCTGAGTATTTGTAACGGATTCGCTATTTTTTAAAAACACTTCGGCAACGTAAGCACGATGCGCACATGGCCAAACCATTGCGACGACTAAAAACTTGAGCTGTTTTGCGTGGAACATGTTAATCCCCATGTCTCTGTCGCCATCGATGTCCTTAGCACGATTTTTTGGAAAGTGAGAGAACTACCGTAAAGTGGAATCACTTGAACACCTTGGGGCTACATGGATACAACATGCACGTGTTTCGTCATGTGTCACAAAAGCGAACTTCGGTTATATTTTTGTCTAGTAATGTTTTACTTCTTATTATTAACCCTTAACGGTCCTGCTATTTTGACATATGTTATTAGCTGAGTCCGCATTTACAATTGAAAAGTATATATCTATATATGTGGGATGTCCCTCGATCCAGGAGGCTGGTTCAAAAAAAACAGAACAGAAGACGACGTAAGAACGGTTGACAAAAAAACGAAAACAACAGTTGATGACAAACCGTGGAGAAAGGAGGACGCAAGAGGAGTGAAAGACGAATCGGAGCTCGGTGAAGATCGGAAGACGCGTTTTCGGGGACAGAAGCACGTGAGGGTTAAGTTTTAGTTTGGAGGACGTATTTTGTGTTTGATGTGTTTGGAGCTGTCAAAGGTCATTGAAGAAAAGCTTTGCTATGATTTTTCCGTAATCCCACATATATTTTTTTCTTTACCAATTTTCTTTTCATAGTCATTCCCAGAACGTCTGGACAATGAACCAACTTGTAGAATAAGCCTTCATAACAATGAAAACTATTTAATTATTTGTCTAGATACTTCAAATATTGAATTTGTTGTGTCTAAACGTCATATCCACAACGTCTGGACATAGGACTTGACAGGAATAATGCAATGTCCACAACGTCTGGACAACGGACCGTTTAGGGTTAAGGGTAGTCAGTCATTAAAACTGATGCGTACGTATCAAAAGACCCCAGAGTCGAAACCGTACATGAACTACAATGTGGAAAATTTGGAAAAAGCCATTAATGCAGTTCGGGAAGGGATGTCAAAGAAAAAAAGCCATAGAAACGTTCAAAGTGCCTCGAACAACATTAGTATAGAAGATGCTTGGAAGAAATTCGCGACCTGTTGGACATCCAACTATTTTCAGCATGTCTGAGGAGTAGTTGATTTCTGAAACTCTATCTGTTGCTGCGAATTGGGGATTTCCCTTGACAAACTCCGACATTCGAGATGTGGTGAAAAAATACCTAGATAAACAAGGCAAGCAGGTCAAGGTCTTCAAAAACAACACCTGGGGTGTTGTTGTCCAGACTTCATCGATTCTTTTATCGTCAAAAACAAGCTGTCCATCAGGATTGCATCAAACATCAATCGGTCCAGGTCGTCAGTCAACCGCAATGACATTATAATATTTTTTAATAACGCTAATCTTGGTCTTTTCTAAGTGAAAAGCGTAAACTTATACAACTATGATGACACGAATGTTACTGATGATCCTGGTAGCAAAAAAGTCATAGTGCAAAGAAACACAAAAAGGGTGGAAAGAGTGCAAGAACATTTTCGGGAACTTGACCGTCTGACATGCAAAGTATGACATTTTCCCTAAAACAGAATTTAGTATCCAAGAAGCCCTAAGAACGGGATTATTTCTTGTGGCAGACCCTTTCTATTTACACAAAGAGTTCTTGTCATATGTGCCTTTTTGCTAAGTAATTTGTTAGATAATGGTAGACTGTTATAATAGTTATCATTGAACAAATTGTGGCGTTCGTTTAAATATGACTTCATCAATCGCATCACAAGACTTGCAATAGTTGACATGTTTTCATCGTTCTCTCGACGGCCTTTGTATATTTCCATATTCAAAACATAGCCTTGGGCTAAACAAAGTTCGTAGAATTTAATTCCGTATTTCGCCTTTTTGCCTTTCGTGTACGTGCGAAAATACTGCTTTCCTCGTAATAATAACAAAGATTCATCTAATGATTCGCATTTTTTTATGAACAAATCCAGAAATATCTTTATTTTCCTCAAAGGGTAGTTTGAATTTTCTTTTTCTATACAAAAGCATCTCAATATTTGCTCAAACCTCCTTCCAGACATTTGTGAGGGAAATGCTGGGTGATAATGTAATGCGTCAATGGAAAAGAGTTTTCTAGTGTTGAAGAATTTTAGCTGGGACTGAAGCAAAGACAAATCTAAAAACTTTCTCATTTCAATCTTATCAGTATTTTTGAAATTTGGTTTCCTACCATGCCATGTATGTGGCCGTGTTTGCAAAGTTTTATGCACTAATTATTCGTAGATCTTATAATCATGTCCATTACATAGTCATCCCATATCTTTTCAAAAACCTGAATTGGAGAAACATGTTCATCTATATCCAAAAGAATCCCAGCGGCATTCGCATCAAAAGAGAACTTTCTTATAGGTATTGTATTAATATGCCATGTCTCATCATTTTCTGGTCCTTCTAGTGCTTCATATTCCTCATCTATAGCTGATTCATTATCTTCACTACTCGAACTGTTATTTTTAGTGCTGTCAGCATCAGTTTCAGATTCACTATTGCTTGCCTCACTACTCATTTCCATCTTTTTCTCTACTAGATCTTTTATTTCAAAATAGAAACTTTTAATTTTAATTCAACATAAAAACCGTTTCTTAAATCCTATAAATAAAGCTGCAGTTATATTTTAAAAAATGACTAATTTTTTATAGGTTAGGTTAGTCTTAATTTTTTTTTAATTCCTATTTCAATTTTGACTTTTGCACAGTCAAATAAAAATTGATAAAGGAAATTGTAAAAATTAGAAAGAATTTAGTTGTCAAAAAAGGTAGAGGTTATATTATAACACTTAATACCAACATAAGCATGACTTTTTTAATATAACTTTACAATTTTAACCATTTTAAAAGAATATGATCACTTTTAAAAAATCGCCCAGACTTTATTTATGAAAATTAAGGAACGATTTTTGCTTTAAATGGAAGATAAAAGATTCTATTTTGAATTAAAAAAGTTAGATTTATTCTAATTGTTGTCAAAAAAAATTAAAAAAATTTTTAAAGTTGGTACACATTTTTGACATTTCTAACCTAACTTTAAAAAATTGATCAATTTTAAAAATTCATCAAGAAATCATTTTTAAAGATTTTTATTTGATTGTTTTTCTAAATGAAACTTAAATCATTCTAATTTTAATTAAAAAAGACCCTTTTATTCCAAGTATTGTCAAAAAAATTAAAAAAAATTTCAAAGTTGGTGAAAATTTTTGATATTTTTTAACTTAAGAGAAAACTTTAAAAATTCATCAAAAATCCATTTTTAAAAATTTTGATTTAATTTTTTTTTCTAAATGAAACTTAAAACATTCTAATTTTAATTAAAAAAGACCGTTTCATTCCAACTGTTATCAAAAAAATTAAAAAAATTTTTAAAGTTGGTGAAAATTTTTGACATTTTTTAACTTAAGAGAAAACTTTAAAAATTCATAAAAAATTCATTTTTAACCATTTTGATTTGATTCTTTTCTAAATGAAACTTAAATCATTCTAATTTTCATTAAAAAAGACGGTTTTATTCCAAGTGTTGTCAAAAGAATTTCAAAAATTTTCAAAGTTGGTAAACATTTTTGACATTTCTTAACCTAAGTTAAGAAAATCGATCAACTTTAAAAATTCATCAAAAATTAATTTTTGAAGATTTTGATTTGATTTTTTTTCTAAATGAAACCTAAAACATTCTAATTTTAATTAAAAAAGACAGTTTTATTCCAAGTGTTGTCAAAAAAATTAAAAAAAATTTCAAAGCTGGCAAAAAATTTTATAGGGTTAAAAAATCAATAATTTTTTAAAAATTCGTAAAAAATTGAATTTTAATGATTTTGATCTGATTTTTTTTCTAAATGAAACTAAAAATATTCTAATTTTAACTAAAAAAGACCGCTTTATTCTAAATTTTACCAAAAAAATTAAAAAAAAAATTTCAAAGTTGGCAAGAAAATTTTTAGGTTAAAAAATCAATAACATTTAAAAAAATTCGTAAAGAATTGAATTTTAATGATTCTGACCTAATTTTTTTCTAAATAAAACTAAAAATATTCTAGTTTTAACTTAAAAAGACCGTTTTATTCTAAATTTTACCAAAAAAATTAAAGAAATTTTCAAAGTTGGTAAAAAAATTTTTTAGGTTAAAAAATCAATAGTTTTTAAAAAATTCGTAAAAAATTGAATTTTAATGATTTTGATCTAATTTTTTTTCTAAATAATACTAAAGATATTCTAGTTTTAATTTAAAAAGAGCGCTTTATTCTAAATTTTACCAAAAAAATTAAAAAAATTTTCAAAGTTGGTGAAAAGTTTTTTCGGTTAAAAAATCAATAATTTTTAAAAAATTCGTAAAAAATTTAATTTTAATGATTTTGATCTAATTTGTTTTCAAGATAAAACTAAAAATGGTTTAGTTTTAATTTAAAAAGACCGCTTTATTCTAAATTTTACCAAGAAAATTAAAAAAATTTTCAAAGTTGGCAAAAATTTTTTTAGGTTAAGAAATCAATAGTTTTTAAAAAATTCGTAAAAAATTGAATTTTAATGATTTTGATGTAATTTTTTTTCTAAATAAAACTAAAAATATTCTAGTTTTAATTTAAAAAGACCGCTTTATTCTAAATTTTACCAAAAAAATTAAAAAAAATTTCAAAGTTGACAAAAAATTTTTGACACTTTTAAACTTAAGACAAAACTTTAAAAAATTCATTTTTATCCATTTTGATTTGATTTTTTTTCTAAATGAAACTTAAATCATTCTAATTTTGATTAAAGAAGACAGTTTTATTCCAAGTGTTGTCAAAAAAATTAAAAAAATTTTCAAAGTTGGTAAAAATTTTTTACACTTAAATCCATATAAAAGTGCTTTTCGATAACCTTCTTGGTATCTTTTTAAAAGAGTGTGGAAGCGTCGAAACCTTTTAAAAACGGCCGGTTCGTTCACCCTTATCCCGTGACTAATCAAAAGGCTCGGGAGTGCTTTTTGTCGGTCACTGGACTGACGAAGGATGGAACGAACGAACGAACGAACGAACAGTCGGAGGCGATTTTCAATTTTACCGGTAAAAACCAGACCAGCGGTAGGTCCCTTCGGGTCGTTTCTACGACTGCTTCTTTCATCTCTTTCAACGAGATATCCATTTTATACCTTTTCAGCTCCCCACATAAACCACCACCAACCACTCAAATACACGATTTACACACAACAAAAATAAACCAGAACAATCCACTAATTATCTTTGAATTATCTCTCTTTATGTTCAACCTTGAAGGTTAAATATCAAAGGATGAAAATCATCTGCATTTAATATTTAAAACCGTCTTTGTATTTGATTTTTTTAAGTCTTATTTTTCTTCTTTTGATTTGTCTTTCTTATTTTTTATTTTTTTATCGGTGTGTTGAAATAACTCGGAGTGAATAAGATACGGATAAAGCTTTCAAGAGACCACCACCGCCTCAATTAAACGAATCCCTTTCATCGATTGTCCGCAGACGTAACGAAGTGCCATTATGAAAAATCAGCTTTATTTCGTACCGATCATCGCTCGTAATTGGGACGACGACTGCCTCGGTCTCATCAGCACCATATTGTCCTCGAACGGACCGTCTATCGGGTTTAATTATCTTAATTCCAATGGTAGAAGGAGAAGTAGATTGATCTTACGACCTTAAATCGTAAAATTTTTTTTACCAACTTTGAAAATTTTTTTAATTTTTTTGGTAAAATTTAGAATAAAGCGGCCTTTTTAAATTAAAACTAGAATATTTTTAGTTTTATTTAGAAAAAAAATCAGATCGAAATCATTTAAATTCAATTTTTTATGAATTTTTTAAAAATTATTGATTTTTTAACCTAAAAAATTTTTTGGAAACTTTGAAAATTTTTTTAGTTTTTTTGGTAAGATTTAGAATAAAGCAACCTTTTGAAATTAAAAGTAGAATATTTTTAGTTTTATTTAGAAAAAAAAAACAGTTCAAAATCATTAAAAATCAATTTTTTACGAATTTTTTAAAAATTATTAATTTTTTAACCTAAAAAATTTTTTGCCAACTTTGAAAATTTTCTTATTTTTTTTGGTAAAATTTAGAATAAAACGATCTTTTTAAATCAAAACTGGAATATTTTTAGTTTTATTTAGAAAAAAATTAGATCAAAATCATTAAAATTCAGTTTTTTACGAATTTATTAAAAATTATTGATTTTTTAAAGTAAAAAATACTTTTACCAACTTTGAAATTTTTTTAAATTTTTTTGGTAAAATTTAGAATAAAGCGGTCTTTTTTAAATTAAAACTAGAGTATTTTTAGTTTTATTTAGAAAGAAAATTAAATTAAAATCATTAAAATTTAATTTTTTATCAATTTTTTAAAAATTATTGATTTCTTAACACAAAAAATTTTTCCCCAACTTTGAAAATTATTTAAAATCTTTTGGTAAAATTTAGAATAAAGCAATCTTCTTAAATTAAAGGTAGAATATTTTTAGTTTTATTTAGAAAAAAATCAGATCAAAATTATTAAAATTCAATTTTTTACGAATTTTTTAAAAATTATTGATTTTTTAACCTAAAAAATTTTTTGCCAACTTTGAAAATTTTTTTGTTTTTTTGGTAAAATTTAGAATAAAGCGGTTTTTTTTTAATTAAAACTAGAATATTTTTAATTTCATTTAAAAAAAATCAGGTTAAAATATTAAAAATTCGATTTTTTATGAATTTTTAAAAAATAAAAAATTTTTAACCTAAAAAATTTTTTTGTCAACTTTGAAAATTTTTTTGGTAAAATTTAGAATAAAGCGGTCTTTTTAAAATAAAACTAGAATATTTTTAACTTCATTTAGAAAAAAAATTAGATAAAAATCATCAAAATTCAATTTTTTACGAATTTCTTAAAAATTATTAATTTTTTAACCAAAAAAATTTTTTGCCAACTTTGAAAATTTTTTAAATTTTTTTGGTAGAATTTAGAATAAAGCGGTCTTTTTAAATTAAAACTAGAATATTTTTAGTTTTATTTAGAAAAAAATTAGATCAAAATCATTAAAACTCAATTTTTACGAATTTTTTAAAAATTATAGATTTTTTAACCTAAAAAATTTTTTGCCAATTTTGAAATTTTCTTAGAAAAATTTAGAATAAACCAGCCCTTTTAAATTAAAACTAGAATATTTTTGCTTTTATTTAGAAACAAAATTAGATCAAAATCAATAAAATTCAATTTTTTAGGAATTTTTTAAAAAATTATTGATTTTATACCTAAAAAATTTTTTACCAACTTTGAACATTTTTTTAATCTTTTTGTTAACATTTAGAATAAAGCGGTCTTTTTAAGTTAAAACTGAAATATTTTTAGTTTTATTTAGAAAAAGAATTAGATAAAAATCTTTAAACTTCAATTTTTTACGAATTTTTAAAAGAATATTGATTTCTTAACATAAAAATTTTTTTCCAACTTTGAAAATTTTTTTAATTTTTTTGGTAAAATTTAGAATAAAACTGTCTTTTTAGATTAAAACTAAAATATTCTTAGTTTTATTTAGAAAAAAAATTAGACCAAAATCATTAAAATTCAATTTTTTACGAATTTCTTAAAAATTATTAATTTTTTAACCTAAAAAATTTTTTGCCAACTTCGAAAATTTTTTTATTTTTTTTGGTAAAATTTAGAATAAAACGATCTTTTTAAATCAAAACTAGAATATTTTTAGTTTTATTTAGAAAAAAAATTACATCAAAATCATTAAAATTCAATTTTTTACGAATTTATTAAAAATTATTTATCTTTTAAAGTAAAAAATATTTTTACCAACTTTGAAGATTTTTTTAAATTTTTTTGGTAAAATTTAGAATAAAGCGGTCTTTTTAAATTAAAACTAGAATATTTTTAGTTTCATTTAGAAAAAAAAATTAGATCAAAATCATTAAATTTCAATTTTTTAGGAATTTTTTAAAAATTATTGATTTCTTAACCTAAAAAATCTTTTGCCAACTTTGGAAATGTTTTAAATTTTTTTGGTAAAATTTAGAATAAAACTGTCTTTTTAGATTAAAATTAAAATATTCTTTGTTTTATTTAGAAAAAAAAATTAGATCAAAATCATTAAAATTCAATTTTTTACGAATTTTTTAAAAATTATTGATTTCTTAACCTAAAAAATTTTTTTACCAACTTTGAAATTTTTTTTAATTTTTTTGATGAAATGTAGAGGAAAATGGTATTTTTGAGTTAAAACTAGAATATTTTTAGTTTCATTTAGAGAAAAAACCAAGTAAAAATATTGAAAATTCGATTTTTTATGATTTTTTTAAAAAATTATTGATTTTTTAAAATTAAAAGATTTTTTAACCTAAAAAATTTTTTTACCAACTTTGAAATTTTTTTAAATTTTTTTGGTAAAATTTAGAATAAAACAACCTTTCTAAATTAAAACTAGAATATTGTGGGTTTAATTTAGAAAAAAAATGAGATCGAAATTATTAAATTTGATTTTTTTACGAATTTTTTTAAAATTATTGATTTCTTAACCTAAAAAATTGTTTACCAATTTTGAATTTTTTTTTTTAATTTTTTTGGTAAAATTTGGAATAAAGCGGTCTTTTTAAATTAAAACTAAAATATTTTTAGTTTCATTTAGAAAAAAAATCAGATCAAAATCATTAAAATTCAATTTTTGGCGAATTTTTTAAAAATTATTGATTTCTTAACCTAAAAAATTTTTTGCCAACTTTGAAAATTTTTTTAATTTTTTTGGTAAAATTAAGAACAAAGCGGTCTTTTTAAATTAAAACTAGAATATTTTTAGTTTCATGTAGTAAAAAAATTACATCAAAATTATTAAAATTCATTTTTTTATGAATTTTTTAAAAATTAATTTCTTAACCTGAAAAATTTTTTGCCAACTTTGAAAATTTTTTAAATTTTTTTGACAACACTTGGAATAAAACGTCCTTTTTTAATTAAAATTAGAATGTTTTAGGTTTATTAGAAAACAAAACCCCATCCTTAAAAAGCCTATCAATTTCCTTTTTTTCTAATTTTTTATAGTTGTTTGTGTTTTTCGTGTTGGTGTTGGTGTTGTCGTGTGGACGGGTGAAACGCAAAATCAATAGAGGTAACAAGCGTGAACGCGGACGTTCGAAAAAAACCTGTATTGGATTGCCCATTGAATCGAATTACAAAAAAGTCTCCCGTTTCAAATAGTTTTTTTCCCTCCCGTTTAGTTTTATTTTGTAAATCGATTGCATTCTTTTTTCCTCAATATAACGTTTTCATTAAAGCGATTCTCGTACAATGAAAGGAATATTGCACAAACTGTCAACGTGATATGTGGGGGTTTTTTTTGTCATTTTTGGAAAAGGAAAATCTTGTAGAGATTTTCCGGGGAAAATTTTTCCGCGCCAGAAGCGTTAATTAAAATAAACGCGGGACCGGGTTTTAGGTTAGGTTTTCGCTCCTCACCCCAAAAACCGAAACTCGCGCGAACCGCTTTTGTTAGATTTAATTAACGTACAGCGCGTTTACATCGGGGGTTTTCATATTTTGAACCGGGAATTTCCTTTACAATTAGTAGCAAACAGTTGGTTTTTGATGTTGGGGGTTTGATAAAAAAAGAAAGGTGTAATGCGGTTTAAATTTTAGTAATTAATGTTTAGGAATTAAAAAAGTACTACAAAATTATTTATAAAAATTAAAACAAGATTTATGGTATAAATTAAAGCTTAAATGTTCTATTTTAAGATAAAATAATTAAATTTATATCATAATTAAAATGGGAATTTTAAAAAATTTAAGGGCTAACTGCAACTTTTAAAAGTTGCAAAAATTTGACAACAGTTCCACCCAAAATTTGTTAGATTCTTAAAAATTCCACCAAAGTTTCAAAAATTTTATGACAATTCTACCAAAAGTTAGCTAAATTCAGTACAATTCCACCAAACATTTGTTAAGTCATCAAAAATTTCACGAAAAACTTAGTAGAGTCTTAAAAATTTCACCAAAGTTGCAAAAATTTGAAAACAATTCCACCAAAAATTTGTTAAATCATCAAAAATTTCATGAAAAATTTAAGAGAGTCTTAAAAATTCCACAAAGTTGCAAAAATTTCAAAATAATTCCACCAAAAAGTTGTTAAATCACTGAAAAATTTGACCAAAAACTTATTAGATTCTTAAAAATTCTACCAAACTTCAAAAATTTAATAATAACTCTACAAAAAGTTGGCTAAATTAAGAACAATTCCACCAAAAATTTCTTGAATTATTAAAAATTTCACCAAAACCTTACTAGAGTCTTAAAAATTCCACCAAAGTTGCAAAAATTTAAAAACAATTCCACCAAAAATTTGTTAAATCACTAAAAATTCCACCAAAAACTTACTAGATTCTTAGAAATTCTACCAAAGTTTCAAAAATTTGATGACAATTCCATCAAAAGTTAAATAAATTAAGAATAATTCCACCAAAAACTTACTAGGGTCTTAAAAATTCCACCAAAGTTTCAAAAATTTAATGACAATTCCACCAAAAGTTAGCTAAATTAAGAACAATTCCATCAAAAACTTGTTAAAAATCACTAAAAATTTTACCAAAAACTTACCAAAGTCTTAAAAAGGATGATGACATAAAGTCGAAACATGTAAGGCTATTTTATAACAATAAACCAGTTAAGTGCAGAAGATATCGTTTATTTCAAATCATCTTAAAAATTCCATCAAAGTTGCAAAAATTTGAGAACAATTCCACCAAAGGTTAGCTAAATTAAGAACAATTCCACTACAAACTTACTATATTCCTAAAAATTCCGCCAAAGTTTCAAAAATTTAATGACAATTCCACCAAAAGGTAGCTAAATTGAGAACAACTCCAGCAAAGACTTTTTCAAAACAATTAAAACACCATCGATATTTGGTATGAAGAATTTTTGGCAACTACTCCATCAAATTGTGAAAATTTACTAACATAGACGACAAAGAATACAACGAATCAATTTGAGAAAGACGAGGGTTCAATTCCAGGCAAAGACTTTGCACAAAATAATTATTCACAAGGAGACCTCACAACTTTAGAATCGCCGATTTTAATGAATGTGATACCAGTCAATAGGTATTGGTTCATAGTACGAATGTATAAAATATTAGGGTGCACTATTCAGCGGTTCGCGAGTAAATCGCTGTTAAAGTTCGCGAACGGCTTATATGTTAGTGATTAGTCACTTCCCTTAAAAACCCCCAACAGTGAACTGGATATAAATCGGTTTCCACATGTATAGGACAGCGGTTCAATTCAATCTAAACTGCTACTGGATTATGGACATATACTGACAGCGAACATAACTTGATAGCCGAAAGGAAATACTTAACCACTTCGGTACGGGCCTATCGGCCATGAAACGTCACCAACAGCCGGTATTCATCATCCATACGCTGGCACAGCCGTCGACTATAGGCGACGCTCAGCTGAGTGGGGTCATCTGAGCCGTTGACTATACTCGACGCTCGTACCGAAGTGGTTAACAGGGTTATTTTGTAACTCTTAACGACGTCGTTATGAACGACTTTCTGGTTAGGTTCGGTCGTTTGGTGAACGACTTCCCCGCAGCAGTCGTTTACGTCGTTAGCATAGCACAATTGAATTTTTAAATGATTTACGTACCGAGTGTATTGAACAAATGACTTTTCATATATTTAATTGTAAGCTCAAAATATGTAAGATCATCTCTGGCATTATCTCTAGTATAAGATCATCGTTTGGCATAATCTCTGGTAAAATTCCATTTTTACAAGTTCAGACCTTGATACCCTAACATTGAAGAATGCCAGAAACTCACTGAACCCATTTGAAATGCCAGATAACATTTTTTAAAAACTACAAATTTCTAGTGATTTTTTCAGAAATGATTTCTTCTTTCAAGTTATGCCACTTTCCTCAAGACGGCACAAACATATTACTACCTATAATTTCTTGTGAAACCATACTTCTATGCTTGAAGAAGCTATCAAAGCTATTTCTAAAGCTAATTCAAGAAAAATATTAGTGATTACAGCTTTCTTTCGGAAAATAATATCAAATAATGGATTCTTCTAAAGATAGCTCCTTCATCCACTGCGTCATTAACTGTTAAAGCTTGCCAAAATGCAGACACAAGTTCCCCTTTGAGGTTATGTTGTTAGTTCAAAAGATCTAAAATTGGATCAAAAGTAACATTTTATATTACTATCCTATATGAAAACATTAACTTAGGTCGTTATAGCTAAAATTCCTAACGATTGATTTAGAAAATACGGTTTTAACAAAAAGTCGTTTGGGATTGGAGTCGTTGGCTGAACGATGTCATTAAGTAACGATAATTACAAAATAAGCCTGTAAGAATCATAATGAAAGTAAGACAAGAAATATCAATAAAGCAACGTCACGACAGGCAAACTGAAATTTATTCAAAATCTTCAGAACAGAAACGTATTAGACTGTATATCAAACTGACTGATACTATCGCAAGACAACGAAACTCTATTTTATGCGAAACGCTGACTAAAGGTTGATTCTCACTATACAGGTTGTTCCAGAATTTCACGCATCATTTCAGGGATATGTTCCCCAGTATAAATAAACAAGAAAGTTTATATAAACAAAAGTTTCAAATGAATTTTTTATCGAGATATTGAAAAGTTAATTTATTTAACAATAAAACATTCGGAGTAACTGTTCAAAGTGCCCTCCTTTTTGTTGAATGCAGCATTCAGCACGACGAATACACGATTCTCTGGCACGGCTTATAGCATTGGGACGACCCCTCATAGTAGCTCCTGCTTCTTCGATGCAATTTCTTAACTCTTCTTGCGTAACACTAGACGTAGAATAAACCACAGACTTCATCCAATCCCACGCAAAATAATCTAACGGCGTGAGATCAGCAGATCGTGGTGGCCATTTAACAGATCCGTTTCGGCAACCCATCGGTTATCATATGCTGTGTTTAAATAATTGGTGATAATATGAGAAAAGTGAGCAGGGGCACCATCATGCATAAACCGCATTCCCTGCCTGTTGGCAATCGGACTATCGTCTAGAACAGTGATGGCGAACCTTTTTGAGAAGTGGGTAAAATTTTGTTGATTGTATTTTTTTAGTGCTTCCTCGTGGGTCACTAATTTCAAATCACTTGCAAAAGAGGAAGATCATTACTTCTATACTTCATTTAATAACTAGGAGGAGTAAATCTCAAAACCCCATTTACATAGGAAAAAGTAACTAAAAAATACACTAAACATTTTTAGCGGCAAATTTGAATTCTAAACTTCAAACCAGTCACATTTATGCAACCAACAAAACACCAAGCGTTTGAGCGTAGTATTCTAGAACATACCAAATATCTCTATGGCCGTTTATCTATACGTATATTGTTCAAAATTTATCCAAAAAACGTTCCTTGTGTTGACGTATCATATCCAACAGATGATATCGTACCATACCTTCTTCGAACTTAATATTTTTTGATCGCAACCATTTGAGCACAACGAAAAAGCGAGAAACAAGTTGACAAATTAGGTAAAGCACCTAACCTCAAACGTTAAAAACACTAAACGACAAAAACCAAATTTTTCGTCTTCGTAAACTTGACTGCGGAGCGACCAATAATAGTTCACTATTTTGGCGCGCAAAATTCAAAACACTCCTCCTAGTTATTAAATGAAGTATAGGATTAAAAGAGCATTGTAGGTCACTTAAAAGGTCTGTGTGGTCAGTGTTTGACTCGCGGGTCATAGGTTCGCCATCACTGGTCTAGAAGCTCATACAGATTATTTTGCAAAAAAAATCAAGTAAGATATTTCTTTTTTTATTAACAAAATCAGTTGACATCGCGTAAAGATTACTTACAATTAGTAAAGTTATGGAAATCCGCACTGGTTCCGATGGGGATAGTTATTACTTCGTATCAGACAATATCAGGTCTTGAAGAAGCTTCCTCTTTAGGCGTGTGCGGATTTGGCACAGGGTCACTTTATGCTGAACCGCACTAGAGCATGTGCTAATGCTGTTATAGAACTTTTTGGTTAAGGTGCAGTGTCATTCACGCGACAGTAGCGGTTATAGTCGCGTGGCTTAAAAAGTCGCATGTCTATAGCCGTCTTATTAAGTGTCAATTATGTGACAATAATTACTTTCGCGTTCTTTCTCTTTCGAATTTTACACTAAAAATTAGTTTTTGTTATACTATTATGGAGGTAGCTTGAACCTAGTATAAATTCCTGTATGTTTTACTCATTATCTGATTGCTTTAAAATGTTCAGTATTTCTTCCCATGCACCATCTTTTTTATTTTGGTCCTTATAATTCTTACTTTTCAGATTAGACAGGAAATGGTGGAGTCCTACGAGCTCATTTGATTATGATTCGCCCATTTTCTTATCAAAGTTTTAGAAAAAAACGTGCTTTTCAGAAGTTGTCGTAGCGGCTCTGGCGGCTAGACTGCTATTGTGGCAGCCGCGTCGTCACGGTCGCCGCGGCCACTTCTATCCCCAAGGCCGCACTCGCGTTGTTGACAACGTATCCATATAATTCAATGCAAACGAGTGGCTGACGTAAAGTCACCAGAGTCGCGTGCCTGATTGACACTGCATCTTTACGTTCTTAATAAACTCACTAATAGTTAGCACTTTTAGGTCTTCATATAGATTATTACTGTTCCTTATAAACCCTGGAGGGTGTACTGAAATCTCAAAGAATTTGTTTTGTAAGGTTTGAATCTTTTTCATATTTGAGGCTGATGAATTACTCCAAACCGAGCAAGTGTATGTAGCCAGTGGTCTAATAAGAGCTTTGTAGAAGAGGAGAATGCACTGTATTCCCATAGGAGTGGTTCTATTAAATAGAGGATAAAGTTATCTAACAAGGAGACCTTACGACTTGCCCCTCGCCGATTTTAACGAAAGTGGTATCAATCGATAGATATTGGTACATAGTACAAATGTATCAAATATTAGGGCGCAATACTCAGTTGTTCGCAAGAAAATTGGTGTTAAAGTTTGCGAATAGCGTAAGTCAATGATAAGTCACGCCCTTTAGGCCCCGCCCATAACCGTAGTAAACATGTATAGGCTTCCACATACGAGGTTCGAATCCTGAATAATACTTTTTTTTATTTCCATTTTTATTTTTAATGCAACATTTCACTTTATTTTTATAATATTTTGATATTACAAAGTATAATCAAGGACACTTATTTTTCATTAAAAATAAAAATGGAAATAAAAAAAAAGTATTATTCAGGATTCGAACCTCGTATGTGGAAGCCTATACATATTCAGTACGACAATGGGCGGGACTTGTCACTGATAGACGTTATTCGCAAACTTTAACACCAATTTTCTTGTGAACCACTGAGTATTGCGCCCTAATATTCTATACATTCGTACTATGTACTAATATCTATCGATTGGTACCACTTTCGTAAAAATCGGTGAGGAGCAAGTCATAAGGTCTCCTTATAAGTCTAGCATATCCTTGATTGAGTTTTGTGTTGATATATTTTCAAATTAAGTCAAGGAATACTCCAAGGTATTTGATAGTGTATTCTTTTGCGCTCCACGGAATTATTTGGTTGTTGATAACTAACAACGCAAGGGGCATTACGTTGCGTGCATGTGTCTTAGCGTAAAGATTTTGGATTGACATTGCCATTGTGCACAATGCCCCACTTTGTTAACCAGTGTTAGATTTTATCAACTGATCTTTGCAGTGATTCGATTGCGTCGTTAAGAATGTCATTTTGTGCCATTATTAGCATATCATAAGCAAATATTATCATTTCGAAATTTGTGTCAGAAGGGATATCATGCATAAAAATGATAAATAGAACTGGGGATAAGCTACTTCCTTGGAGGACTCCAGTAAAAATTTTCCAGATGCTGGAGAAGAATCCATTGATGACAATCGTAATAGTTCCTCCAGGAAAAATAGGAGGATGATAAGTAATTGCTGATTCCGATTTTATTAAGTTTAGACATCTAGAGAAATAGCAGCTGTAAATTTTTTGGATTCGAAGCCTTTCTCCATAAAAGGTATTCCTGAAAGCCTTGTTTGCAAAAAGAAAGGGCCGATGCGATTATCATCAAGATCATATCAGACATTTAATGAAATGTCATGTTGGTAATGCGTAATAGCAGTCCTTTTTGAAGCAGGGTTTTCATCACTCCAAGTATGAGTTTTTCGAAAATTAGTAATTCCATTTCTGGTAAAGCAAGATTGATAACTAGAAGGCAGTTCAGGAAGTTAAGATCTCTGCATTGTCGAATCAACCATTGGCAAAAACGACAGAAAGAACAGGAATGAAACAAAAAGATCCGATTCCTCGAGTTGTACGTTGGATTTTGCTACTACAAGAATATGACTTCAATACAGAATACTGACCTGGAATAAACATGATACACGTAGACGTATTTAGCCGGCATTTTGGCGATCCACCCAGAGATATTGAAGTTGCTGGACTAAAAGTTTTGACCATTGAAATTGATTCAAAAGGATGGTTATTGACGACGCAGTTAAAAGACCAAGAGTAGAAGACAATTTACGATATTCTAAAGAAGAAACCCGAAACAAACGAGGAAAAACAGATTCATACCGATTACAAATTAAACTAGAATCGATTTTATCGGCGAGTAGAAAAAACTTAAGATGGGTTGTGCCAAAAGCAATGAGATGACGAGTAATCAAATTCTGTCACGACGACATGGGTCATTTTAGATTCGAAAAAGTGTTACAACTTTGAAAGACCTACTGGTTCCCAGAAATGACGAAAACCGTGTAAGGTTATCTAGCATCTTGTGTAGAATACGCGTATCACAAGATGAAAGGTGGGAAAAGTGAAGGGAGACTTCATAACATTGAACGAATCGCCATCCCCTTCCATACAGTGAATGTAGATCATTTAGGGCCATTTCCGAAGAGTGCCAAAGGGAATCATATCCTGGTGTATGTGGATATTTTCACCAAATACGTTTACTTAAAGGTAGTAAAAGACACGAAGATAAGGAACGTGATCAACACTTTGGATGAGAATATTTCGATCTTTGGACCACCAAAACGGCTGATCACCGATCGATGGACGGTGTATACCTCGAAGGAATTTGAACAATATTGCAAAGAAAACGACAGACCACATCAAAAGATACAATCGAACTATCACTACTGCGATTACAACTGCGTGCATGAGGGAAGACGGAAAGGATTGGGACAAGCATCTGCAACGAATCCAATATTCTCTTAATACCATGGAGAACAAGACAACTGGGAAGTCAGCTCATGATCTTTTCTTTAATTATCACCCTCGTAACGCGTTGCAGAATAAATTAACCCTGGCATTAACCATCGATGAGGACAAAGAAGATATCTCAGTTTTCAAAGAGGATGCTTTACGACGCATCCAAACTGTTCAGCAGTAAAAAGAAAAGTACGACTATCGACATCGACCACCCTGTGCTTATCAAATTGACGTTCTGGTTCTTATCAACCGAGAAGCACCTGCAACCAGAGAACCTCGAAAATTGCAACCCCATTTCAAAGGGCCCTACGTAGTTGAAGAAGTCTTAGGCAATGATCATTATCGATATACAGGGAACTGAAAGAACACAATGCCCTTTTCATTCTGTATACTCCGCAGACCGTATGAAACCCTGGTGTTTCCCATGTGACCCCCAAGAGATCGAGGACGACCCTGATGGTAGCAAAGCCGAATGTTAGTGAAGAGCATGCGTGGTCACCACATGATGTGGTCAGCAACACACAACACAGAGAGTTGCTTACGAACAACGGTCAAAGAAGTATCTTTCTAAATTTTCTTTACGTTATTGTGTTATAGTTTCTTTTTTAATATATTGCTTTGATAATACACTGATTGTGAATATTATTTTTTGCCGCGACCAAGTGTTAATATTTGTTATAAAAAATTTTTAAGATTAAGGTAGTTCTAGCCGTAGACTAGTTCTTAGATGTGACTTTTTAAAAACTGATAAGTTTCTAATAAAAAATACAATCTTTTACAACAAATAGAATTTGAAAGAAGTTTGTATATCATCCAAGATACAAGGAAGCACACATCATAGAAGTAGCAACAAAAATCCAATAATTCGTCCTTACGTGACACGCGAACGCGAAGAAGACGGAGTTATTTTCGTCTACCGCGGAATTTCCACGAAATTCAATTTAAAAAGCGTTACGGAGTGAGTTTATTCCACCGGCAGGCGGACAATCGCCTCCATCCGGAGACACAATGGGGCGACGTCGATTTTTCTTCCCTTTTTTTTCCTCTCGCCGAAGAACGTTTGCTTTACTAAATTGTTTCGGTCGGAACGATCGATTTTAACACGTGCCTCCACCGCATTATTTTTTCCTCTTTTCTTTGCGCTTTTTTAAATAAGGATTCTCGCCAATTATTACGCGTAGACTATTTAAAAAGTAGTTTAAAAAGAAAAAAAATTTTTTTCTAAGAGAAACCGACCACCTGTTAGTTGGAGTACGTTAGCTGGAATACGTTCGCTCGAAGGAGCGAGTATTTTTAACAAGTATTCTTTATAGTACAAAGAGAGTCAAGTGAAGAAGGGTCGGATGACTATTTGCATGTAAGAACGCACTGCATAATTCTCCCGAAGCACCGTCGATTGGTAGCCCCGATACAGTGACCTTGAAAAAAGGAAATAAAAAAAAAATCTTTGCCGACTTCAATAAGTTAACGTGGATTGTGGATCGGTTTTATTTTAAAAGATCGGCTTTATTTTAAAACCTTGTCGGGTTGCCACACAAGACACGTATAAAAACAACAAGGAATGTCAAAGAGAACAATTCTAAATGTTTTTTTTCTTTTTAAAGTGTGTTTTTCTAGTTTTAGTACGTTTTAAAATGACGTATAAAACGTGTAAGTGTTAAAAAATTAACTTATCTTTAAAAAAAATCGACCAAACTTTATTTATGAAAATTAAGGAATGATTTTTGATTTAAATTAAAGATAAAAGATTATATTTTGAATTAAAAAAGCTATATTTGTTCTAATTGTTGCCAAAAAAATTTAAAAAAATTTCAAAGTTGGAAAAAACCTTTTTCAATTTAAAAAATCAATAATTTTTAAAAAATTCGTAAAAAATTGAATTTTTACGATTTTGATGTATTTTTTTTTCCTAAATAAAACTAAAAATATTCTAGTTTTAATTTAAAAAGACCGCTTTATTTTAAATTTTACCAAAAAAATTAAAAAAATTTTCAAAGTTGGCAAAAAAATTTTTTAGGTTAAAAAATCAATCATTTTTAAAAAATTCGTAAAAAATTGAATTTTAACGATTTTGATCTAATTTTTTTCCTAAATAAAACTAAAAATATTCTAGTTTTAATTTAAAAAAACCACTTTATTCGAAATTTTACTAAAAAAATTAAAAAAATTTTCAAAGTTGGCAAAAAATTTTTTATGTTAAAAAATCAATAATTTTTAAAAAATTCGTAAAAAATTGAATTTTAACGATTTTGATCTAATTTTTTTCCTAAATAAAACTAAAAATATTCTAGTTTTAATTTAAAAAAACCACTTTATTCGAAATTTTACTAAAAAAATTAAAAAAATTTTCAAAGTTGGCAAAAAATTTTTTAGGTTAGAAATTCAATAATTTTTAAAAAATTCCTAAAAAATTAAATTTTAATGATTTTGATCTAATTTTTTTTCTAAATGAAACTAAAAATATTCTAGTTTTGATTTAAAAAAAGCACTTTATTCTAAATTTTACCAAAAAAATTAAAAAAAATTTCAAAGTTGTCAAAAAAATTTTTTAGGTTAAGAATTCAATAATTTTTTAAAAATTCGTAAAAAATTGAATTTTAATGATTTTGATCTAATTTTTTTCCTAAATAAAACCAAAAGTATTCTAGTTTTAATTTAAAAAGACCGCTTTATTTTAAATTTTACCAAAAAAATTAAAAAAATTTTCAAAGTTGGCAAAAAGATTTTTTATGTTAAAAAATCAATAATCTTAAAAAAATTCGTAAAAAAATGAATTTTAATGATTTTGATCTAATTTTTTTTCTAAATAAAATTAAAAATATTCTAGTTTTAATTAAAATTAACCGCTTTATTCTAAATTTTACCAAAAAAATTAAAAAAATTTTCAAAGTTGGCAAAAAAATTTTTAGGTTAAGAATTCAATAATTTTTAAAAAATTCGTAAAAAATTGAATTTTAATGATTTTGATCTAATTTTTTTTCTAAATGAAACGAAAAATATTCCAGTTTTAATTTAAAAAGACCGCTTTATTTTAAATTTTACCAAAAAAATTAAAAAAATTTTAAAGGTTGGTGAAAAATTTTTTAGGTTAAAAAATCAATAATTTTTAAGAAATTCGTAAAAAATTGAATTTTAATCATTTTGATCTAATTCTTTTTCTAAATGAAATTAAAGATATTCTAGTTTTTATTTAAAAAGATCGCTTTATTCTAAATTTTACCAAAAAAATTAAAAAAATTTTCAAAGTTGTCAAAAAAATTTTTTAGGTTAAGAATTCAATAATCTTTAAAAAATTCGTAAAAAATTTAATTTTAATCATTTTGATCTAATTTTTTTCCTAAATAAAACCAAAAATATTCTCGTTTTAATTTAAAAAGACCGCTTTATTTTAAATTTTACCAAAAAAATTAAAAAAATTTTCAAAGTTGGCAAAAAAATTTTTTATGTTAAAAAATCAATAATTTTTAAGAAATTCGTAAAAAATTGAATTTTAATCATTTTGATCTAATTCTTTTTCTAAATGAAATTAAAGATATTCTGGTTTTAATTTAAAAAGACCGCTTTACTCTAAATTTTACCAAAAAAATTAAAAAAATTTTCAAAGTTGGCAAAAAAATTTTTTAGGTTAAGAAATCAATAATTCTTAAAGAAATCGTAAAAAAATGAATTTTAATCATTTTAATCTGATTTTTCTTCTAAATAAAACTAAAAATATTCTAGTTTTAATTTAAAAAGACGGCTTTATTCTAAATTTTACCAAAAAAATTAAAAAAAAATTTTAAATTGGCAAAAAATTTTTTAGGTTAAGAAATCAATAATTTTTTAAAAATTCGTAAAAAAATGAATTTTAATCATTTTGATCTAATTTTTCTTCTAAATAAAACTAAAAATATTTTAATTTTAATTTAAAAAGACCGCTTTATTCTAAATTTTACCAAAAGAATTAAAAAAAAATTTAAAGTTGGTAAAAAATTTTTTAGGTTAAGAATTCAATAATTTTTAAAAAATTCGTAAAAAATTGAATTTTAATGATTTTGATCTAATTCTTTTTCTAAATGAAACTAAAAATATTCTAGTTTTAATTTAAAATGACCGCTTTATTCTAAATTTTACCAAAAAAATTAAAAAAAATTTCAAAATTGGCTAAAAAATTTTTAGGTTAAGAAATTAATAATTTTTAAAAAAATTCCTAAAAAATTGAATTTGAATGATTTTGATCTGATTTTTTTCCTAAATAAAACCAAAAATATTGTAGTTTTAATCTAAAAATACCGTTTTATTCTAAATTTTACCAAAAAAATTAAAAAAATTTCCAAAGTTGACAAAAAATTTTTTAGGTTAAAAAATCAATAATTTTTAAAAAAATTCGTAAAAAATTGAATTTTAATGATTTCGATCTAATTTTTTTCTAAATGAAACTAAAAATATTCTAGTTTTAATTTGAAAAGACCGCTTTATTCTAAATTTTACCAAAAAAATTAAAAAAAATTTTAAAGTTGGTAAATTTTTTTTACATTTAAAGTTGATAAAAAATTACCAACCGATATTTCTAGGTCATCTCTATAATTTCAAAAGGTTCCGACTTTGTAGCGAATTCTCTTTTTATTAAAAAAGGAAGCCCTTTTCACTCTGAAAGCTTCGAGCATTGAATTTTTTTCATCTAACATCAGCCCTTTTTAAAACGGATAATTGGAGGCGAGCCAGAAATTTTACGATGTTCCGACCACATAAATTGGATATTGATTTCACCATCGAATCCAATCACGTTAAGCTTAATAAAAATCAAACACACATTTTCAATCCAATACAAGATTTATTAATTATAAGAGACAATCTTATTTTAAAAACAATCTTTAAATTAATAATCGATCAACATTTCTTTTGCCGCTTCTACAGCAGCCGCTCTCCCATTTAAATACTCAACGATCCAAAGCGCAAAATGCCAAGAAGTGTAATTACCACGACTGCTGATAAAATTACCATCTTTAACCACGTCATCATATTTGTAGATGTAATGATCGCCATCTCGAACCCTCTCCTCGACTATTCTAGCCGGATAAGATGTTATTTTCCTTCCGTACATGATTTTATGATTTCTTAAAGCAACGGCAGCTGGAAAAATTTAATTAAAACATATCGATTAAAAACTTTTATTTAAATAAATCTTTTCTGTCTAACTTGGTTTTTGAATTATTTGAAGTTAAAGTTGAAAAATTGATATTTGAGGTTATAATTAAATTTTAATCTATAGCTCGTTTAATATTAAAAATTCAAAAAATTATTTATAACAAAAAATATTTAGAATAAAATCATCTATAAGTTTTATCTAAAGAATTTTTTTGTATCTAATTTGGTTTTTAAATTATTTGAAATTAAAGTTGAAAAATTGACATTTGAGGTTATAATCAAATTTTAGTCTACAACTCGATAAATATTAAAAATTCAATAAATTGTTTATAACAAATAATATTTAGAGTAAAATAAGCTACAATTTTTATCTAAACAATTTTTTTTCTATCTATCGCGGTTTTTGAATTATTTAAAATTAAAGTTGAAAAATTGACATTTGAGATTATAATCAAATTTTAGGTTATTATTCCGTTTATAACTCATTTAATATTAAAAATTCAAAAAATTGTTTATAACGAAAAATATTTCTAATAAAATCATCTACAAATTTTTTCTAAAAAATTTTTTTCTATCTAATTTGGTTTTTGAGTTATTTGGAATTAAATTTGAAAATTTGACATTTGAGGTTATAATCAAATTTTAATCCATAGCTTCAAAAATATTAAAAATTCAAAAAAATGTTGATAACAAAAAATATTTATAATAAAATCATCTACAAGTTTTATATAAAAAATTTTTTTCTATCTAACTTGGTTTTTGAATTATTTGAAATTAAAGTTGAAAATTTGACATTTGAGGTTATAATCAAATTTTAATCTATAGTTTCATAAATATTAAAAATTCAAAAAATTGTTTTTAATAAAAAATATTTAGAATAAAATAATTTACAAGCTTTATCCAAAACAATTTTTTCTATCTAATTTGGTTTTTGAATTATTTGAAATTAAAGTTGAAAAATTGACATTTAAGGTTATAAACAAATTTTAATCTATAGCTTGGTTAATATTAAAAATTCAAAAAATTGTTTATAACAAAAAATATTTACAATAAAATCATCTAAAAATTTCATCCAAAAAATTTTTTTCTATCTAACTTGGTTTTTGAATTATTTCAAATTAAAGTTGAAAAATTGACATTTGGGGTTATAATCAAATTTGAATCTATAACTCATTTAATATTAAAAATTCAAAAAATTATTTATAACAAAAAATATTTAAAATAAAATCGTCTACAAGTTTCATTCAAAAATTTTTTTTCTATCTAACTTGGTTATTGAATTATTTGAAATTAAAGTTGAAAAATTGATATTTGAGGTTATAATCAAAGTTTAGGTTATAACTCCGTTTATAACTCATTTAATATTAAAAATTCAAAAAATTGTTTATAACAAAAAATATTTAGAATAAAATCATCTGTAAATTTTATCTAAAAAATTTTTTTCTATCTAACTTGGTTTTTGAATTATTTGAAATTAAAGTTGAAAAATTGGACATTTGGGGTTATAATCACATTTTAATCTATCGTTCGTTTAATATTAAAAATCCAAAAAATTGTTTATGACAAAAAATATTTAGAATAAAATCGTCTACAAGTTTTATCTAAAAAATTTTTTTCTATATAACTTGGTTTTTAAACTATTTGAAATTAAAGTTGAAAAATTGACATTTGGGGTTATAATCACATTTTAGGTTATAACTCCATAAATATTAAAAATCCAAAAAAATTGTTTATAACAAATAATATTTAGAATAGAATAGGCTACAATTTCTATCTAAACAATTTTTTTCTATCTATCGCGGTTTTTGAATTATTTGAATTTAAAGTTGAAAAATTGACATTTGAGATTATAATCAAATTTTAGGTTATTATTCCGTTTATAACTCATTTAATATTAAAAATTCAAAAAATTGTTTATAACAAAAAATATTTAGAATAAAATCATCCATAAATTTCATCTAAAAATTTTTTTTCTATCTAACTTGGTTTTTGAATTATTTGAAATTAAAGTTGAAAAATTGACATTTGAGGTTATAATCAAATTTTAATCTATAGCTCGTTTAATATTGAAAATTCAAAAAATTAGTTTTAACAAAAAATATTTAGAATAAAATAATTTACAAATTTTATTTAAAATTTTTTTTTCTATCTAATTTGGTTTTTGAATTATTTGAAATTAAAGTTGAAAAATTTACTTTTGAGGTTATAATCAAATTTTGGTCTATAGCTTCAAAAAAATTAAAAATTCAAAAAAATTGTTTATAACAAAAATTATTTAAAATAAAATCATCTACAAATTTTATCTAAAAAATTTTTTTCTATCTAACTTGGTTTTTGAATTATTTGAAATTAAAGTTTAAAAATTGATTTTTGAGGTTATATCTTCGAACAAGAGACTTTTAAGGGTAAAAAATGATTTAATTTACCGGTGCAAATCGACGCAATTAATTTCCCATTATTTTCATGATCTTTTAAAACTTTTCCAACGTGCGGATCTTCTGTAAGACTTCTCCATCCATTGGCTCCTCCACCAACTACTATAACGTCGTAAGGACCTTTGTGCATGGCTTCTCTTAAAGTCGTTTCAGGAACGATGTACATTCCTCGAGATCCAATTACTGGATCTTTAGTTTGTCCAGCGATTGTTACTTCAAACTAACCACAATATAAATTTTTATATTCTTAGAATTAAATAAAATCTAAAAAAGAAAGTACTTACATTAGCTTTTCGAAGAACAGTAACTGGAATAATGATTTCATTCTCTTCGTTTTGAGGGTACATTAAAACCAAAGCTCGTTTTGCCATATTTTAATGTTGTTTTGTAAACTTATTTTTAGGTAAAAAACGTTTGGGTTTCAAATTAAAACTAACATCCTGAATAGAAATGATTGTATTTATACACAGAAGCTAGATTAATAGAAAGATTGCGCACTTATTTATTATTTTCTGACTTTATTAACCGCAATCGCGGTATTTTCACAGTCGCAATAGGAAAATTCCTCGGTTCCCGTGTATATTTACACGTTGGAACGGAAATGACGTGATTTAGTGTGAGAAATTTGTCTTACCGCAATCAGAGTATCTTTAAAAAATTTTCCTTTGTTAGATTAATTTTTATTTTTTTCTATTTTCCTTGTAACAATTAGAACAAATTTGATTTTTATAATAAAAAACAGAATCTTTTATCTTTAATTTGAATCAAGAATTATTTTTTAATCTTTATAAATAAAGTCTGGGTGATTTTTTAAAAATGATTATATTTTTTAAAAAGTTAGGTTAGTAACTGTCAAAAATTTTTCCCAACTTTAAGAATTTTTTTAATTTTTTTGTCAACATTTACAATGAAACGGCCCTTTTAAATTAAAACTAGAGTGTTTTAGGTTTTATTTAGAGAAAAAATCAAATTAAAATCTTTAAAAACGAATTTTTGATGAATTTTTAAAGTTGATCGATTTTCTAAAGTTAGGTTAGAAGTGTCAAAAATTTTAACCAACTTAAAATTTTTTTTTAATTTTTTTAACAATAGTTTGAATAAAACGGCCTTTTTAAATTAAAATTAGAATGTTTTAAATTTCATTTAGAAAAAAAAATAAATCGAAATCTTTAAAAATGAATTTTTGGCGAATTTTTAAAGTTGATCGATTTTTTTAGGTTAGAAGTGTCAAAAATTTTTTACCAACTTTGAAATTTTTTTAATTTTTTTTGGTAACAATTAGAACAAATCTGACTTTTTTTATTTCAAAATAGAATCTTTTATCTGTCATTTAAATCAAAAATCATTTCTTAATCTTTATAAATAAAGTCTGAGTGATTTTTTTAAGATGGTCAATTTTTGTTAAAAAGTTAGGTTAGTTAACTGTCAAAAATTTTAACCAACTTATTTTTTTTTTAATTTTTTGGCAACAATTAGAACGAATCTGACTTTTTAAATTTAAAGTAGAATCTTTTATCTTTCATTTAAATCAAAAATTATACTTATTATTATTATTTTTTTGTTTATAAACTTCAATTAGATGACTATAGATATCACTGATAATGAGTTCCTGTGAGTCAGTTCTCAAAACTAATAGAGTTCTCTAAGGAAGTAATATGCCACATTTGCAAAAACATTCTCTTTGAATACACTGTCTCCCTACTAAGGATTTTTGCATTATCATGGTTAAATGGATGAGCAGTAGTGACATGGTGTTCAGCCAGGGTTGTACCTCCTGATTTCTTGAGGGAGCACTCCCTTTAATGTTGGGCTATTCTAACTTTGAGGTATTGGGAGGTGGTACCAACACAACAACTACCACAGGTACGGCAATTTATTTTATAGCCCAAATTAGAATGGTGTAATGGGGACGTAACGTCGTTTAAACTAGAGAACAGACATTTTAGAGGGGAGAGAGTATATTTTGCGAATTTTAGTGATGGACTATTGAAGATGGTAATCAGCTTATTATTAACAATCGGAATGAAGGGCAGCTTGACGAATCGTACAGACAATGACGGATCAATACCATCATTTGGGTGGGTGAGAGACCCATCTAGCTGGGAAGATAGCCGTCGGCAGAAACCCATTGCGGGGAACCCATCTGTGGAAAAAAGGAGTCTGTTGACTAATGAACGAGGAAAACCCTTATTACAGAAAACATCTCGTAACAAATTCAGGATTGGAAATACGCATAACTCTATTTTTCATGCCTTTCAAGGTGTTATTCTTAATTTGTGTTGGATGACACGAGAAGTAATTAATAAACCGACTTGAATAGGTTGGTTTTTTGTACCAGTTTAAGACAATCCGTTGGTTCGGTTTTCTGATGACAAGTGAGTCCAAAAAGGGAACAGAGTTATTTGATTTCTTTTCAATGGTGAACTGAACATTGGGGTTAACAGAGTTAAAAATACCCTGTACGTTATCCAAGGAGGTCCCAGGTACCGCACAGATGATGTCATCCACATATTTGTATATAAATGGCAATTCAAACGCTAAGAGAGGAATGCATTCGTCCAAAATAAAATCCATTACTATTCCCGCCAAAATGAGGCTAAGGAAGCTTCCCTTTAGAGTTTCAAACTTCTGTTTATAAATCACGTCCCTGAAGAAAAAAACAGATGAATTAAATAAGAAATCAATGATCTTAAGAAACAGTTGTCTAGGTATTTCTGCATGATTCTGTATACTATCCCATTCGGCTTCCAACCTTTCAGTAACAAGCTGTAAAGGTATGTTGGTAAATAGAGACCACATCTAATGAGATCAAAACAAAGCCAGGTGGTAAAATCATTTCCTGCATCGCCTCTGCAAACAAGAAAAACTCTGAGATGTATGTATGTAGGAGAGCACGCTAGATGGCGCCTTTTGTACAACCTCCCTGTCACTCACTCTGTTTACATCAACCAGCCTAGGGATCTATCAAAGGTTAATATGCAGTTCAGAGGTGTGTCCCTGATTCCATCCATGGTTGGCCAGTCGTCACCCAAGTCCCTTAACCTAAGGTCCTTGAGAAGCGGCAAATTCTAAATTATAAAGGTGCTTATTAATCTTACAGTGTCCCGTGAGGAGCCCTGTGGTTAGGAGTAGATCCTTCCTATTGAGACCTGTAAAGAACCGGGCCGCCTCACACGAAAGATATCTTAGTAATGATTTAGATACTTGGCAGCTCTTAAGGGGTTATACCTAGTTGGAATTTTCAAAAAACGGATTTTTTTTTGTTGCACTTCCGTAATGTACACATACTTAAGTATGTTCTCTGAAACTTTTAAATTGATCCGGCAAATATTTATAAAAATAAACGGCGATAAATAAAAGATAAATCTCCGACTCGAGAGCGCAAGAAAGCACACGAGAGGGAAGAATGGCTCGCAGACAACAACAGCTGGGTATATTGGAAGCAAATGATGACGCCGAGGGCACATCTTTTGGCACCGGAATAGATGATTCGATGTAAGTCGAAATTTTTTTTGTTGACCAAATTTGTCATTTGAAATTTTGAACTCGTTTTTGTCAAAACGGTGTTTTTAAAGTCGGTGAGCACGATTTCTCGAAATCGGTTTGACCGATCGGTTTCAAATTTTTACACAACCTTCTTAGATATATTCTTCAGGTATTAATCGAAGGAATAAGATTTCTGCAAATTATTTCTATTTTTTAGACCACTTGAAATTAAAATTTTTTTCAAAAATTTTAACTTTTTTTCTTGAGGAGCCGCCATTTTGTCAAAAATTAAAATTTTAACTGTTCCTTCGATTAATACCTGCATTCATCTATCCGCTTAATAAATTTTCCAAAAATTTTTATTACAGATAATCCAAACCAGAGATGTCGTGCTCACCGCCGGACACCATTTTGTGGAGAACCACCAGGGAATGGTCTACAGGAGCACTATTATTTAATATTTCTAAAAACGGACACCGGGGTTTGAAAGTAGAAGAAATTCTCTATATTTACATGTTATATCTACTGAAATTAAATGAAAGGTCTTTTCAAAAAAAAATTATAAAAAAACACATTACTTTGAGTTCACAACTAGGTATAACCCCTTAACCGTATTCCAGTAGTCTGAAAATTTAGAATGGGTAATGTACTTAATGCAATCGAGATGCGAAGTTAAAGAGGGGATGGTGACTGGTTCGGGTGAGTAGGATTGCCTATTAGCGGCCATTTTGACCAGCCTATTGGTCCGTCTATTTCCCGAGCAGTTCCCGTGTCCCTTTACCCACTGGAGAGTTACCTTATTGTTCATGGCAGCTACTTCCAGTGCATTGTGACAATCCAATATAAGCCGGGAGATGATCCTTTCTTGGCTTAAAGCTAAAAAAGTCTGTCTACTATCTGTGAGAATAGTAAAACAGTTACCATGTACGTTACTGCTGGAAATGCAGTTGGCGGCAAGCTTGATGGCAGTAAGTTCTGACTGAATGACAGAGGTACCCGCCCCAAGGGGGTTCCGAGAAGCGAGTCGGGGGTGATAGGAGAAGACTCTCGCACCTATACCTGACTATTTTTTAGAGCCATCAGTGTAGATTTTGAAGGTGTTGGTGTAATCAATCTCTGCTGACGGTTTTAGAAGGACGAGGTAACTTCTCGAAAACACGAATACAGCAGGCATAAAATCCGTTCTGTAGTGCAGAATGGGGGCTCTTTTGAGCGCCTCCTTCCACAACTGAGAATTGCTGCCGGTATGCTCGTCCCATTTAGTATTCGCTACTTCACGTAGGCGCACCATGGTTGCCAACGCCACTTCCTGTACGAATAAGTGTAGGGGCGGCAGGTTAAGCATGTTCTCCATAGCTGCGGTAGGGGTGGTCTGCATCGCACCTGTAACAGAAACACACGCTAAACGCTGTACTCTATTCAAAGCAGTGACGGTGGAGAATTTTGAAGTTATGCTCCACCAAATTACTGCCCCGTATGTAAGCATTGGTCGAATTACGGCAGTGTATAACCAGAGGGGACAACCCCCACGTCCTCCCTATGACCCTTCTGCACTGACCGAATGCGACAATTGCATTTTTGACCCTGTTTTCAAGGTGAGATTTCCATGAAAGTTTGCTGTCCAAGGTAATACCAAGATACTTAACAAACTCTGAGATATTGTACTTAGTGCGATTCGCAAGAGCTTTGGTTAGGATAGAGGCCAAGTGACTGGACAATCCATATATAGGAGAACCAATAAACGAGATTATCGGTCTCAGTGGTAAACCATCCTTATGAATTTTTGGCAAGCCATAGAACTAGGGCAATACCATTGTGACAAACGAGCGATTTAAAAGTAGCTAGGGGGATGAATTCCCCTTCTAACAACTCTTTACAAAATTTATTTTTTCTCTGTATAGTAGAGGTAGGGTTGGATTTTAATACATCATAAGTGTAATCACTCAACAAGGCATGGGCTTTCTCGACATATTAGGATTGATTAAGTGCTACTGTTAACTGGCCTTTGTCAGCCGGGTCAATAATCAGAGGGTTTGGTCTGTCCTCTTTAAGAGATTTCCTCGAGGTTGTATGAAGACAAGATATTAAACTATTGATAGGTGTAACAATACGTCTATCTTTAAAGCCGTTGGTTATTACATTTGTGGCTTTGTCTCTATGTGAATTAATGGAATGATCCGGGACAGATTTAAGGATCGCTTCAACATCACTCAGTAACTTGGGGATACAGTTATTATATTACTGCTAGATAGCACAGCTGGGTGCCCGAACTTAGGACCCAAAAACAGAAAATCTGACACATCCTGAGAAATTTGAACATTAGAGACATTGAAAAATCATATAATCAATGTTATCTTTAACCGACCGACATAAACTGTTAAGTTGTACTGTTAAACGTTTTAAGGTCGAAAAAGCGTTAGAAATCTCTAAATTAATAAACTTAATTCCTAACTTATCATTAACCACTTCGGTACGGCGCCTATCGGCCGCGAAACGTCGTTAAAAACCGGCTTTTATCGCCCGTACGCTGGCACAGCCGTCGACTATAGTCGACGCTCGGCTCTGTGGGGTCATCTGTGGCCCCATATGCTGTGTCGACTATAGTCGACGTCCGTACCGAAGTGGTTAAGGCTGGTGATCTTCTCTGTCGTATGTCTTGAGGAACCATCAACAAGGTTGAAAAGATGTTTGGAGTTGTCTCGCATTTCATCAAAAAGTGTTTCCTATTGTTGAAATTTGTCAGCTTTCGGTTGAAATTCATGAATCTCTTGATCTCCATGGTTACTTGTTCACCGTAAGTGTTCGTGATGTTCCTTAAAAATCCCATTTGGAAGTATTAAGAGTGGAATTACTGGTTGTACACATTAGGAATTAAGTATAATTCTTGTAAATTCAATCAAAAAGGGGAGAAATCAAAAAGCTTCATTTTTATCAAGCCAAGCTTTCGATCAATTTATTGCGATTATCATCAGGGTTTGAAACAGAGGTGACTGTATCTGAGGCGATGTCATTTAAAAATAATCCTCGGAATCTCGAACATTAAGGCAAACAAGTTAAAATATATTCAATTTACAGGACAGAGCTATAAGATGGATTAAGTGTGTGGCGGAAACTCTCTTATAAATAAAGTCTGGATGATTTTTTAAAGTGAATGAAATTTTTTAAAAAGTTAGGTTAGTAACTGTGAAAAATTTTAACCAATTTTAAGAATTTTTTGGTAACATTTTAAAAGAATTTTAAGAAATTAATTTTTTTCAAAAACCTAACCTAGAAATGTCAAAATCAAATTTTAAAAAATCGCCCAGACTTTATTTTTTGGAATAGAAAAAAGATTTTTTGAAAATTTATAAACCAAAATGTCTATTTTAATACAACATAGGAAAATTTATATTAGGTTATAAAATTTTTGAAAAATTAATTGTTTTTTAAACCTCTACATTTATACCTAAGTTAGAAATATCAAACCCAAATTTAAAAAAATCGCCCAGACTTTATTTTTAGGAGTAGAAAAAAGATTTTTTTGGGAAATTATAAATAAAAATGTATATTTTAATTTAACACAAACATTTATAAAACATTTTAAAAGAATTTTAAGAAATTAATTTTTTTCAAAACATAACCTAGAAATGTCAAAATCAAATTTTAAAAAATCGCCCAGACTTTATTTTTTGGAATAGAAAAAAGATTTTTTGAAAATTTATAAACCAAAATGTCTATTTTAATACAACATAGGAAAATTTATATTAGGTTATAAAATTTTTGAAAAATTAATTGTTTTTTAAACCTCCACATTTATACCTAAGTTAGAAATATCAAACCCAAACTTAAAAAAATCGCCCAGACTTTATTTTTAGGAGTAGAAAAAAGATTTTTTTGGGAAATTATAAATAAAAATGTATATTTTAATGTAACACAAACATTTATAAAACATTTTAAAAGAATTTTAAGAAATTAATTTTTTTCAAAAACATAACCTAGAAATATCAAAATCAAATTTTAAAAAATCGCCCAGACTTTATTTTTTGGAATAGAAAAAAGATTTTGTGGAAAATTATAAATCAAAATGTCTATTTTAATACAACATAGGAAAATTTATATTAGGTTATAAAATTTTTGAAAAATTAATTGTTTTTTAAACCTCCACATTTATACCTAAGTTAGAAATATCAAACCCAAATTTAAAAAAATCGCCCAGACTTTATTTTTAGGAGTAGAAAAAAGATTTTTTTGGGAAATTATAAATAAAAATGTATATTTTAATGTAACACAAACATTTATAAAACATTTTAAAAGAATTTTAAGAAATAAATTTTTTTCAAAAACATAACCTAGAAATGTCAAAATCAAATTTTAAAAAATCGCCCAGACTTTATTTTATGGAATAGAAAAAAGATTTTGTGGAAAATTATAAATCAAAATGTCTATTTTAATACAACATAGGAAAATTTATATTAGGTTATAAAATTTTTGAAAAATTAATTGTTTTTTAAACCTCCACATTTATACCTAAGTTAGAAATATCAAACCCAAATTAAAAAAAATCCCCCAGACTTTATTTTTAGGAGTAGAAAAAAGATTTTTTTGGGAAATTATAAATAAAAGTGTCTATTTTAATGTAACACAAACATTTATAAAACATTTCAAAAGAATTTTAAGAAATTAATTCTTTTCAAAAACATAACCTAGAAATGTCAAAATCAAATTTTAAAAAATCGCCCAGACTTTATTTTTTGGAATAGAAAAAAGATTTTGTGGAAAATTATAAATCAAAATGTCTATTTTAATACAACATAGGAAAATTTATATTAGGTTATAAAATTTTTGAAAAATTAATTGTTTTTTAAACCTCTATATTTATACCTAAGTTAGAAATATCAAACCCAAGCTTAAAAAAATCGCCCAGACTTTATTTTTAGGAATAGAAAAAAGATTTTTTTGGGAGATTATAAATAAAAATGTATATTTTAATGTAACACAAACATTTATAAAACATTTTAAAAGAATTTTAAGAAATTAATTTTTTTCAAAAACATAACCTAGAAATGTCAAAATCAAATTTTAAAAAATCGCCCAGACTTTATTTTTTGGAATAGAAAAAAGATTTTTTGGAAATTTATAAATCAAAATGTCTATTTTAATACAACATAGGAAAATTTATATTAGGTTATAAAATTTTTGAAAAATTAATTGTTTTTTAAACCTCCACATTTATACCTAAGTTAGAAATATCAAACCCAAATTTAAAAAAATCGCCCAGACTTTAATTTTAGGAGTAGAAAAAAGATTTTTTTGGGAAATTATAAATAAAAATGTACATTTTAATGTAACACAAACATTTATAAAACATTTTAAAAGAATTTTAAGAAATTAATTTTTTTCAAAAACATAACCTAGAAATGTCAAAATCAAATTTTAAAAAATCGCCCAGACTTTATTTTTTGGAATAGAAAAAAGATTTTGTGGAAAATTATAAATCAAAATGCCTATTTTACTACAACATAGGAAGATTTATATTAGGTTATAAAATTTTTGAAAAATTAATTGTTTTTTAAACCTCCACATTTATACCTAAGTTAGAAATATCAAACCCAAATTTAAAAAAATCGCCCAGACTTTATGTTTAGGAGTAGAAAAAAGTTTTTTTTGGGAAATTATAAATAAAAATGTATATTTTAATGTAACACAAACATTTATAAAACATTTTAAAAGAATCTTAAGAAATTAATTTTTTTCAAAAACCTAACCTAGAAATGTCAAAATCAAATTTTAAAAAATCGCCCAGACTTTATTTTTTGGAATAGAAAAAAGATTTTTTGGAAATTTATAAATCAAAATATCTATTTTAATACAACATAGGAAAATTTATATTTGGTTATAAAATTTTTGAAAAATTAATTGTTTTTTAAACCTCCACATTTATACCTAAGTTAGAAATATCAAACCCAAACTTAAAAAAATCGCCCAGACTTTATTTTTAGGAGTAGAAAAAAGATTTTTTTGGGAAATTATAAACAAAAGTGTCTATTTTAATGTAATATAAACGCTTATAAAAAAATTTAAAAGAATTTTGAGAAATAAATTTTTTTCAAAAACCTAACCTAGAAATGTCAAAATCAAATTTTAAAAAATCGCCCAGACTTTATTTTTTGGAATAGAAAAAAGATTTTGTGGAAAATTATAAATCAAAATGTCTATTTTAATACAACATAGGAAAATTTATATTAGGTTATAAAATTTTTGAAAAATTAATTGTTTTTTAAACCTCCACATTTATACCTAAGTTAGAAATATCAAACCCAAATTTAAAAAAATCGCCCAGACTTTATTTTTAGGATTAGAAAAAAGATTTTTTGGGAAATTATAAATAAAAATGTATATTTTAATGTAACACAAACATTTATAAAACATTTTAAAAGAATTTTAAGAAATTAATTTTTTTCAAAAACATAACCTAGAAATGTCAAAATCAAATTTTAAAAAATCGCCCAGACTTTATTTTTTGGAATAGAAAAAAGATTTTGTGGAAAATTATAAATCAAAATGTCTATTTTAATATAATACAAGAAAATCTATATTAGGTTATAAAATTTTTGAAAAATGAATTGTTTTTTAAACCTCCACATTTATACCTAAGTTAGAAATATCAAACCCAAACTTAAAAAAATCGCCCAGACTTTATTTTTAGGAATAGAAAAAAGATTTTTTTTGGAAATTATAAATAAAAATGTATATTTTAATGTAACACAAACATTTATAAAACATTTTAAAAGAATTTTAAGAAATTAATTTTTTTCAAAAACATAACCTAGAAATGTCAAAATCAAATTTTAAAAAATCGCCCAGACTTTATTTTTTGGAATAGAAAAAAGATTTTGTGGAAATTTATAAACCAAAATGTCTATTTTAATACAACATAGGAAAATTTATATTAAGTTATAAAATTTTTGAAAAATTAATTGTTTTTTAAACCTCCACATTTATACCTAAGTTAGAAATATCAAACCCAAACTTAAAAAAATCGCCCAGACTTTATTTTTAGGAGTAGAAAAAAGATTTTTTTGGGAAATTATAAATAAAAACATCTATTTTAATGTAACATAAACATTTATAAAAAAAATTTATAAGAATTTTGAGAAATTAATTTTTTTCAAAAACCTAACCTAGAAATGTCAAAATTAAATTTAAAAAAATCGCCCAGACTTTATTTTTTGGAATAGAAAAAAGATTTTGTGGAAATTTATAAACCAAAATGTCTATTTTAATACAACATAGGAAAATTTATATTAAGTTATAAAATTTTTGAAAAATTAATTGTTTTTTAAACCTCCACATTTATACCTAAGTTAGAAATATCAAACCCAAACTTAAAAAAATCGCCCAGACTTTATTTTTAGGAGTAGAAAAAAGATTTTTTTGGGAAATTATAAATAAAAACATCTATTTTAATGTAACATAAACATTTATAAAAAAAATTTATAAGAATTTTGAGAAATTAATTTTTTTCAAAAACCTAACCTAGAAATGTCAAAATTAAATTTAAAAAAATCGCCCAGACTTTATTTTTTGGAATAGAAAAAAGATTTTTTGGAAAATTATAAACCAAAATGTCTATTTTAATACAACATAGGAAAATTTATATTAGGTTATAAAATTTTTGAAAAATTAATTGTTTTTTAAACCTCTACATTTATACCTAAGTTAGAAATATCAAACCCAAATTTAAAAAAATCGCCCAGACTTTATTTTTAGGAGTAGAAAAAAGATTTTTTTGGGAAATTATAAATAAAAGTGTCTATTTTAATGTAACATAAACATTTATAAAACATTTTAAAAGAATTTTAAGAAATTAATTTTTTTCAAAAACATAACCTAGAAATGTCAAAATCAAATTTTAAAAAATCGTCCAGACTTTATTTTTTGGAATAGAAAAAAGATTTTGTGGAAAATTATAAATCAAAATGTCTATTTTAATACAACATAGAAAAATTTATATTAGGTTATAAAATGTTTGAAAAATTAATTGTTTTTTAAACCTCAACATTTATACCTAAGTTAGAAATATCAAACCCAAATTTAAAAAAATCGCCCAGACTTTATTTTTAGGAATAGAAAAAAGATTTTTTTGGGAAATTATAAATAAAAATATCTATTTTAATGTAACATAAACATTTATAAAAAAAATTTATAAGAATTTTGTGAAATTAATTTTTTTCAAAAACATAACCTAGAAATGTCAAAATCAAATTTTAGAAAATCGCCCAGATTTTATTTTAGGGAATAGAAAAAAGATTTTGTGGAAAATTATAAACCAAAATGTCTATTTTAATAGAACATAGGAAAATTTATATTAAGTTATAAAATTTTTGAAAAATTAATTGTTTTTTAAACCTCTGCATTACACCTATGTTAGAAACGCCAAAATCAAAGTTTAAAAAATCGTCCAGAGTTTATTTTTAGGAATTTCAAAAAGATTTTTTTGGGAAATTATAAATAAAAGTGTCTATTTTAATGTAACATAAATATTTACAAAAAAGTTTATAAGAATTTTGAGGAATCAAGTTTTTTCAAACACCTTACTTAAAAACCTCAATCAATTTTTCTTTTCTAACCTTTAAATTTTTTTTTTTTATTTTTTTGATAACTATTAGAACAAATCTGACTTTTTTAATTTAAAATAGAATCTTTTAGCTTTCATTTAAACCAAAAATCATTCCTTAATTTTCATTAATAAAGTCTGGGCGATTTTTTAAAAAATGGTCAAATTTTTTAAAAAGTAAGGTTAGTTAACTGTCAAAAATTTTTACCAACTTTAAGAATTTTTTTAATTTTTTTGATAACAAGTAGAATAAATCTGACTTCTATAATTAAAAGTAGAATATTTTATCTTCCATTTAAATCAAAAATCATTTCTTAATCTTCATAAATAAAGTCTGGGTGGTTTTTTAAAAATTGTTAAATTTTTTAAAAAGTTAGGTTAAACCGTCAAAAATTTTTCCCAACTTTAAAATTTTTTTTAATTTTTTTGGTAACAATTAGAACACATCTGCCTTTTTTAAGTTAAAATAGAATCTTTTATGTTTCATTTAAATCAAAAATCATTTCTTAATCTTCATAAATAAAGTCTGGGCGATTTTTTAAAGAATGATTAAATTCTTTAAAAAGTAAGGTTAGTTAACTGTCAAAAAATTTTTCCAATTTTAAGAATTTTTTAAATTTTTTTAGTAATAATTAGGAAAAATCTGATTAATTTAATGAAAAGTAAGTATTTTAATCTATTTTTAATTAAAAAATCTTCTCTCTATTTTTATAAATAAAGTCTGTGGAAATTTTTAAAGTTGGTGTAAAATGACAGTTCAAAATACGGTTAAAAAATCTTAAGTGTTTTTGCGAATTTTTTTAATTTTTATGGTAGTAATTAGGAAAAATCTGATTTTTTTAGTTTAAAATAGAATCTTTTGTCTTTCATTTAAATCAAAAATTATTCCTTAATCTTCATAAATAAAGTCTGGGCGATTTTTTAAAAAATGGTCAAATTTTTTAAAAAGTAAGGTTAGTTAACTGTCAAAAATTTTTACCAACTTTAAGAATTTTTTTAATTTTTTTGATAACAATTAGAACAAATCTGACTTTTTTAATTCAAAATAGAATCTTTTATCTTTCAACTAAATCAAAAATCATTCCTTAATATTCATAAATAAAGTCTGGGCGATTTTTTAAAGAATGGTCAAATTTTTTAAAAAGTAAGGTTAAACCGTCAAAAATTTGTCCCAATTTTAAGAATTTTTTTAATTTTTTTCATAACAATTTGAATAAATCTGACTGTTTTAAGTCAAAATAGAATCTTTTATCTTTCATTTAAATCAAAAATCATTCCTTAACCTTCATAAATAAAGTCTGGGCGATTTTTTAAAATTGATAAAATTTTTTAAAAAGTTAGGTTAAGTGTTAAAAAATTTTATCAATTTTGGAATTTTTTTCAATTTTTTTGGTAATAATTAGAACAAATCTGACTTTTTTAAGTCAAAATAGAATCTTTTCTTTTTCATTTAAATCAAAAATCATTCCTTAATCTTCATAAATAAAGTCTTGGCGATTTTTTTAAGAGGGTCTAAGTTTAAAAAAGTTAGGTTAGTTCAAAATTTTGTTTCAACTTTAAGAATTTTTTTAATATTTTTAATAACGAATAGAATAAATCTGACTTTTTAAATTCAAAATAAAAACGATAGAAAGTTAAAATACAAAAAAAAACTAGAGCATAAAGTGTTTACAGTCTTCAATCGTCCTTTTAAAACGGTTCCAATGTTTCCATCGCGTGATAATAAAAACATCCATCGGTAGTTATAGAAAGTCCGTATTATAATTTGCGACTTTAATAAGTAGACCGATACCGATTTGAAAACGCTTTCGCTTTATTAGAAAATTTATAAAATTTATTCGCACCAAAAGAAGTAAAACTAAAATGAGTTAGAAAAAAAAATTAAAAAATTTTTTTCTCCTCTACAGAGAAAACTTTGAAAATTCATCAAAAATTCATTTTTAACCATTTTGATTTGATTTTTTTTCTAAATTAACCCTAAAACATTCTAATTTTAATCAAAAAAGACTGTTTTATTCCAAGTGCTGTCAAAAAAATTAAAAGAATTTTCAAAGTTGGTAAAAATTTTTTTAGGTTAGAAAATTAACCATTTTTTTAAAAATTCATAAAAAATTGAATTTTAAAGATTTTGATTTGATTTTTTTTCTGAATGAAACCTAGAATATTCTAATTTTAACTAAAAAAGACCGTTTTATTCCAAGTGTTGTCAAAAAAATTAAAAAAAATTTTAAAGTTAGTGAAAATTTTTGACACTTTTTAACTTAAGATAAAACTTTAAAAATTCACCAAAAATTCATTTTTAACCATTTTGATTTGATTTTTTTTCTAAATTAAACCTAAAACATTCTAATTTTAATCAAAAAAGACTGTTTTATTCCAAGTGTTGTCAAAAAAATTTCAAAAAATTTCAAAGTTGGTAAAAATTTTTTTAGGTTAGAAAATTAACGATTTCTTAAAAAATTCATAAAAAATTGAATTTTAAAGATTTTGATTTGATTTTTTTTCTAAATGAAAGTCACAACATTCTAATTTTAACTAAATCAGGCCGTTTTATTCCAATTGTTGTCAAAAAAATTTAAAAAATTTTCAAAGTTGGTAAAAATTTTTGACACTTTTTAACTTTAGAGAAAACTTTAAAAATTCATCAAAAATTCATTTTTAAAGATTTTGATTTGATTCTTTTTTTAAGTGAAACCTAAGACATTCTAATTTTAACCAAAAAAGACAGTTTTATTCCAAGTGTTGTCAAAAAAATTAAAAAAATTTTCAAAGTTGCTAAAAATTTTTGACATTTTTTAACTTTAGAGAAAACTTTAAAAATTCATCAAAAATTCATTTTTAAAGATTTTGATTTGATTCTTTCTTTAAGTGAAAACTAAAACATTCTCATTTTATCTAAAAAAGACCGTTTTATTCCAAGTGTTGTCAAAAAAATTAAAAAAATTTTCAAAGTTGGTAAAAATTTTTGACATTTTTTAACTTTAGAGAAAACTTTAAAAATTCATCAAAAATTCATTTTTAAAGATTTTGATTTGATTCTTTTTTTAAGTGAAACCTAAAACATTCTAATTTTAATCAAAAAAGACAGTTTTATTCCAAGTGTTGTCAGAAAAATTAAAAAAATTTTCAAAGTTGCTAAAAATTTTTGACATTTTTTAACTTCAGAGAAAACTTTAAAAATTCATCAAAAATTCATTTTTAACCATTTTGGTTTGATTTTTTTTCTAAATGAAACTTATATCATTCTAATTTTAATTAAAAATGACCGTTTTATTCCAAGTGTTGTCAAAAAAATTTAAAAAAATTTCAAAGTTGGTAAAAATTTTTTTAGGTTAGAAAATTAACCATTTTTTAAAAAATTCATAAAAAATTGAATTTTAAAGATTTTCATTTGATTTTTTTTCTAAATAAAACTTAAAACATTCTAGTTTAAATTAAAGAAGATCGTTTTATTCCAAGTGTTGTCAAAAAAATTAAAAAAATTTTCAAAGTTGGTAAAAATTTTTGACACTTTTTAACTTAAGAGAAAACTTTAAAAATTCGTCAAAAATTCATTTTTAACCATTTTGATTTGATTTTTTTTCTAAATTAAACCTAAAACATTCTAATTTTAATCAAAAAAGACCGTTTTATTCCAAGTGTTGTCAAAAAAATTTAAAAAAATTTCAAAGTTGGTAAAAATTTTTTTAGGTTAGAAAATTAACCATTTTTTTAAAAATTCATAAAAAATTGAATTTTAAAGATTTTGATTTGCTTTTTTTTTTAAATGAAACCTAAAATATTCTAATTTTAACTAAAAAAAACCGTTTTATTCCAAGTGTTGTCAAAAAAATTAAAAAAATTTTTAAAGTTAGTGAAAATTTTTGACACTTTTTAACTTAAGATAAAACTTTAAAAATTCACCAAAAATTCATTTTTAACCATTTTGATTTGATTTTTTTTCTAAATTAAACCTAAAACATTCTAATTTTAATCAAAAAAGACTGTTTTATTCCAAGTGTTGTCAAAAGAATTTAAAAAAATTTCAAAGTTGGTAAAAATTTTTTTAGGTTAGAAAATTAACGATTTTTTAAAAAAATTCATAAAAAATTGAATTTTAAAGATTTTGATTTGATTTTTTTTCTAAATGAAAGTCACAACATTCTAATTTTAATTAAAAAAGACCGTTTTATTCCAAGTTTTGTCAAAAAAATTTAAAAAATTTTCAAAGTTGCTAAAAATTTTTGACATTTTTTAACTTAAGAGAAAACTTTAAAAATTCATCAAAAATTCATTTTTAACCATTTTGGTTTGATTTTTTTTTTAAATTAAACCTAAAACATTCTAATTTTAATCAAAAAAGACTGTTTTATTCCAAGTGTTGTCAAAAAAATTTAAAAAAATTTCAAAGTTCTTAAAAATTTTTTTAGGTTAGAAAATTAACGATTTTTTAAAAAAATTCATAAAAAATTGAATTTTAAAGATTTTGATTTGATTTTTTTTCCAAATGATAGTCACAACATTCTAATTTTAATTAAAAAAGACCGTTTTATTCCAAGTGTTGTCAAAAAAATTAAAAAAAATTTCAAAGTTGGTAAAAATTTTTGACACTTTTTAACTTTAGAGAAAACTTTAAAAATTCATCAAAAATTCATTTTTAAAGATTTTGATTTGATTCTTTTTTTAAGTGAAACCTAAAACATTCTCATTTTAATTAAAAAAGACAGTTTTATTCCAAGTGTTGTCAAAAAAATTTAAAAAATTTTCAAAGTTGGTAAAAATTTTTGACATTTTTTTAATTTAAGAATTAACTTTAAAAATTCATCAAAAATCCATTTTTAACCATTTTGGTTTGATTTTTTTTTCTAAATGAAACTTAAATCATTCTAATTTTAATTAAAAATGACCGTTTTTTTTTCTAAGTGTTGCTAAAAAAATTTTTCAAAGGGAATTTTTCCCCTTATTTTACAAGGAAGTGTTGTTGTTTGTGATCCCCTAACATAACCTCTGCTCCTCGTTAAGAGGTTTCTTCTCTGGTCTTTGGCGGCGGAAAAAGAATAAATTCCTCGAACGTGCGCGACTTGCTCGCAACGAGTCTCATCTCTAATTTACACGCGGCTTGTTTCTTACAGGCCCCTCGTATATTATACCTTAATGTCGGGAAAATGTGCGACCGGTAAATTTTTTTCTCGTCGCCGCCGCCACTGGCTTCCGGGTATAAATTCCGTTGAAAGCAACTTTACTCAGCTAGCCGGCGATAATTCCACTTTATCTGCTGATTGATTGTCTCGGATAAGAGAAATCCCACACAAAAAAGGATGCACACCCGCAGGAATTTCAATTACTCGTCAACGGTTTTACATTTTGTCATATTTCACTTGAAGTTGTGAAGTGTGTTAAGTACCAAAGTAGATAAGATTATTATAAAAGCCGGTTTTAAACGTAAATACGTGATTTTTTACAAGTATACAAGAAAATTTTTTTTACCAACTTTGAAAATTTTTTTAATTTTTTTGACAACACTTGCAATAAAGCAGTCTTTTTAAATTAAAACTAGAATATTTTTAGTTTTATTTAGAAAAAAAATTAGATCAAAATCATCAAAATTAAATTCTTGACGAATTTTTTAAAAATTATTGATTTTTTAACCTAAAAATTTTTTTGCCAACTTTGAAAATTTTTTTAATTTTTTTGGTAAAATTTAGAATAAAACGGTCTTTTTAAATTAAAACTAAATTATTTTTAGTTTTATTTAGAAAAAAAATTAGATCAAAATCATTAAAATTCAATTTTTTACGATTTTCTTAAAAATTATTGATTTTTTAAACTAAAAAACTTTTTACCTACTTAGGAAATTTTTTTAATTTTTTTGGTAAAATTTAGAATAAAACGGTCTTTTTAAATTCAAACTAGAATATTTTTAGTTTTATTTAGAAAAAAATTAGATCAAAATCATTAAAATTCAATTTTTGACGAATTTTTAAAAAATTATTGATTTCTCTTAACCTAAAAATTTTTTTACCATCTTTGAAAATTTTTTTAATTTTTTTGGTAAAATTTAGAATAAAGCGGTCTTTTTAAATTAAAACTAGAATATTTTTAGTTTTATTTAGAAAAAAGATTAGATCAAAATATTGAAAATTCGATTTTTTATGATTTTTTTAAAAATGAATTTTTTTTTAGCGATAAAAAATTTTTAACCTAAAAAATTTTTTTACCAACTTTGGAAATTTTTTTAATTTTTTTGGTAAAATCTAGAACAAAGCCGTCTTTTTAAATTAAAACTAGAATATTTTTAGTTTTATTTAGAAAAAAGATTAGATCAAAATATTGAAAATTCGATTTTTTATGATTTTTTTAAAAATGAATTTTTTTTTAGCGATAAAAAATTTTTAACCTAAAAAATTTTTTTACCAACTTTGGAAATTTTTTTAATTTTTTTGGTAAAATCTAGAACAAAGCGGTCTTTTTAAATTAAAACTAGAATGTTTTTGGTTTCATTTAGAAAAAGAATCAGGTCAAAATATTGAAAATTCGATTTTTTATGATTTTTTTAAAAATGATTGATTTCTTTAACGATCAAAAAGTTTTAACCTACAAAATTTTTTTACCAACTTTGGAAATTGTTTTAATTTTTTTGATAAAATTTAGAAAAAAGCGGCCGTTTTAAATTAAAACTAGAATATTTTTAGTTTTATTTAGAAAAAAAATCAGATCAAAATCATTAAAATTTAATTTTTTATGAATTTTTTAAGAAAATATTGATTTCTTAACCTAAAAGACTTTTTGCCAATTTTGAAATTTTTTTTAATTTTCTTGGTAAAATTTTGAACAAAACGGTCTTTTTAAATTAAAACTAGAATATTTTTAGTTTTAATTAGAAAAAAAATTAGATCAAAATATTGAAAATTCGATTTTTTATGATTTTTTTAAAAATGAATTTTTTTAGCGATAAAAAATCTTTAACCTAAAAAATTTTTTTACCAACTTTGAAAATTTTTTTAATTTTTTTGGTAAAATCTAGAACAAAACGGTCTTTTTAAATTAAAACTAGAATGTTTTTCGTTTCATTTAGAAAAGAAATCAGGTCAAAATATTGAAAATTCGATTTTTTATGAATTTTTAAAAAATGATTGATTTTTTTAACGATCAGAAATTTTTAACCTAAAGAATTTTTTTACCAACTTTGGAAATCTTTTTAATTTTTTTGGTAAAATTTAGAATAAAGCGGTCTTTTTAAATTAAAACTAGAATATTTTTAGTTTCACTTAGAAAAAAAATTAGATCAAAATCATTAAAATTCAATTTTTTACGAATTTTTTAAAAATTATTGATTTTTTAACCTAAAAAATTTTTTGCCAACTTTGAAAATTTTTTTAATTTTTTTGGTAAAATTTAGAATAAAACGGTCTTTTCAAATTAAAACTAGAATATTTTTAGTTTCATTTAGAAAAAAAATCAGATCAAAATCTTTAAAATTCAATTTTTTACGAATTTTTTAAAAATTATTGATTTCTTAACCTAAAAATTCTTTTGTCAACTTTGAAATTTTTTTTAATTCTTTTGGTAAAATTTAGAATAAAGCGATCTTTTTAAATTAAAATTAGAATATTTTTAGTTTTATTTAGAAAAAAAAATTAGAGCAAAATATTGAAAATTCGATTTTTTATGATTTTTTTAAAAATGAATTTTTTTAGTGATAAAAAATTTTTAACCTAAAAAATTTTTTTACCAACTTTAGAAATTTTTTAAATTTTTTTGGTAAAATCTAGAACAAAGCGGTCTTTTTAAATTAAAATTAGAATGTTTTTGGTTTCATTTAGAAAAAAAATCAGGTCAAAATATTGAAAATTCGATTTTTTATGAATTTTTAAAAAATGATTGGTTTTTTTAACGATCAAAAATTTTTAACCTAAAAAATTTTTTTACCAACTTTGGAAATTTTTTTAATTTTTTTGGTAAAATTTAGAATAAAGGGGTCTTTTTAAAATAAAACTAGAATATTTTTAGTTTTATTTAGAAAAAGAATTAGATCAAAATCGTTAAAATTAAATTTTTTACGATTTTTTTAAAAATTATTGATTTTTTAACCTAAAAAATTTTTTGCCAGTTTTGAAAATTTTTTTAATTTTGTTGATAAAATTTAGAATAAAGCGGTCTTTCTTAATTAAAACTAGAAATTTTTAGTTTTATTTAGAAAAAAAATTAGATCAAAATCTTTAAAATTCAATTTTTTACGATTTTTTTTTTAAATTATTGATTTCTAAACCTAAAAAATTTTTTGCCAAATTTGAAAATCTTTTTAATTTTTTTGGTAAAATTTAGAATAAAACGGTCTTTTTAAATTAAAACTAGAATATTTTTAGTTTTATTTAGAAAAAAAATCAGACTAAAATCATTAAATTTTTTTTACGAATTTTTTAAAAACTATTGATTTCACCTAAAAAATTTTCTTACCAACTTTGAAAATGTTTTTAAATATTTTGATAAAATTTAGAATAAAGCGATCTTTTTAAATTAAAACTAGAATATTTTTAGTTTCACTTAGAAAAAAAATTAGATCAAAATCATTAAAATTCAATTTTTTAGGAATTTTTTAAAAATTATTGATTTCTTAACCAAAAAATTTTTTTTGCCAACTTTGAAAATTTTTTTAATTTTTTTGATAAAATTTTGAACAAAACGGTCTTTTTAAATTAAAACTAGAATATCTTTAGTTTCATTTAGAAAAAAAATTAGATCAAAATATTGAAAATTCGATTTTTTATGATTTTTTTAAAAATGAATTTTTTTAACGATAAAAAATTTTTAACCTAAAAAATTTTTTTACCAACTTTGGAAAATTTTTTAATTATTTTGGTAAAATCTAGAACAAAGCCGTCTTTTTAAATTAAAACTAGAATATTTTTAGTTTCATTTAGAAAAAAAATCAGGTCAAAATATTGAAAACTCGATTTTTTATGAATTTTTTAAAAATAATTTTTTTAACGATCAAAAATTTTTAACCTAAAAAATTTTTTTACCAACTTTGGAAATTCTTTTTAATTTTTTTGGTAAAATTTAGAATATAGCGGTCTTTTTAAAATAAAATTAGAGTATTTTTGGTTTTATTTAGAAAAAAAATTAGATCAAAATCATTAAAATTCAATTTTTTACGAATTTTTTAAAAATTATTGATTTCTAAACCTAAAAAATTTTTTGACAACTTTGAAAATTTTTTTAATCTTTTTGGTAAAATTTAGAATAAAGCGGCTTTTTAAAATTAAAACTAGAATATTTTTAGTTTTATTTAGAAAAAAAATTAGATCAAAATATTGAAAATTCGATTTTTTATGATTTTTTTAAAAATGAATTTTTTTAACGATAAAAAATTTTTAACCTAAAAAATTTTTTTACTAACTTTGGAAATTTTTTTAATTTTTTTGGTAAAATCTAGAACAAAGCGGTCTTTTTAAATTAAAATTAGAGTGTTTTTGGTTTCATTTAGAAAAAAAATCAGGTCAAAATATTGAAAATTCGATTTTTTATGAATTTTTAAAAAATGATTGATTTTTTTAACGATCAAAAATTTTTAACCTAAAAAATTTTTTTACCAACTTTGGAAATTTTTTTAATTTTTTTGGTAAAATTTAGAACAAAGCGGTTTTTTAAAATTAAAACTAGAATATATTTAGTTTTATTTAGAGAAAAAATTAGATCAAAATCATTAAAATTCAATTTTTTGTGATTTTTTAGAGAATTATTTATTTCTTAATCTAGAAAATTTTTTGCCAACTTTGAAAATTTTTTTAATTTTTTTGGTAAAATTTAGAATAAAGCGGTCTTTTTAAATTAAAATTAGAATTTTTTAGTTTTATTTAGAATAAAAATTAGATCAAAATATTGAAAATTCGATTTTTTATGATTTTTTTAAAAATGAATGTTTTTAGCGATAAAAAATTTTTAACCTAAAGAATTTTTTTACCAACTTTGGAAATTTTTTTAATTTTTTTGGTAAAATCTAGAACAAAGCGGTCTTTTTAAATTAAAATTAGAATGTTTTTGGTTTCATTTAGAACAAAAATCAGGTCAAAATATTGAAAATTCGATTTTTTATGAATTTTTAAAAAATGATTGATTTTCTTAAGGATCAAACATTTTTAACCTAAAAAATTTTTTTACCAACTTTGAAAATTTTAAAAATTTTTTTGGTAGAATTTAGAGTGAAACGGTATTTTTAAATTAAAATTAGAATATTTTTAGTATTACTTAGAAAAAAAATTACATCAAAATCAATAAAATTCAATTTTTTACGAATTTTTTTTTAAATTATTGATTTCTTAACCTAAAAAATTTTTTGCCAACTTTGAAAATTTTTTTAATTTTTTGGTAAAATTTAGAATAAAACGGTCTTTCTAAATTAAAACTAGAATATTTTTAGTTTCATTTAGAAAAAATTAGATCAAAATCAATAACATTCAATTTTTTACGAATTTCTAAAAAATTATTGATTTCTTAACCTAAAAAATTTTTTGCCAACTTTGAAAATTTTTAAAATTTTTTTGGTAAAATTTAAAATAAAGCGGTCTTTTTAAATTAAAATTAGAATATTTTTAATTTCATTTAGAAAAAAAATTAGATCAAAATATTGAAAATTCGATTTTTTATGATTTTTTTAAAAATGAATTTTTTTAACGATAAAAAATTTTTAACCTAAAGAATTTTTTTACCAACTTTGAAAATTTTTTTAATTTTTTTGGTAAAATCTAGAACAAGACGGTCTTTTTAAATTAAAACTAGAATGTTCTTAATTTCATTTAGAAAAGAAATCAGATCAAAATATTGAAAATTCGATTTTTTATGAATTTTTAAAAAATAATTGATTTTTTTAACGATCAAAAATTTTTAACCTAAAAAATTTTTTTACGAATTTTGAAAATTTTTTAAATTTTTTTGGTAAAATTTAGAATAAGGCGGTCTTTTTAAAATAAAACTAGAATATTTTTAGTTTTATTTAGAAGAAAAATTAGATCAAAATCTTTAAAATTCAATTTTTGGCGAATTTTTTTAAAAATTATTGATTTCTTAACCTAAAAAATTTTTTGCCAACTTTGAAAATTTTTTTAACTTTTTTGGTAAAATTTAGAACAAAACGGTATTTTTTAATTAAAACTAGAATATTTTTAGATTTATTTAAAAAAAAAATTAGATCAAAATCAATAAAATTCAATTTTTTACGAATTTCTAAAAGATTATTGATTTTTTAACCTAAAAATTTTTTTCATCAATTTTGAAAATTTTTTAATTCTTTTGATAAAATTTAGAAAAAGCGGCCGTTTTAAATTAAAACTAGAATATTTTTAGTTTTATTTAGGAAAAAAATTAGATCAAAATCATTAAAATTAAATTTTTTATGAATTTTTTAAAAAATTATTTATTTCTTAACCTAAAAAATTTTTTGCCAACTTTAAAAATCTTTTTAATTTTTTTGGTAAAATTTAGAATAAAGCGGTCTTTTTAAATTAAAACTAGGACATTTTTAGTTTTAATTAGAAAAAAAATTAGATCAAAATCATTAAAATTCAATTTTTTATGATTTTTTTAAAAATGAATTTTTTTAGCGATAAAAAATTTTTAACCTAAAAAATTTTTTTACCAACTTTGGAAATTTTTTTAATTTTTTTGGTAAAATCTAGAACAAAGCGGCCTTTTTAAATTAAAACTAGAATATTCTTAGTTTCATATAGAAGAGAAATCAGATCAAAATATTGAAAATTCGATTTTTTATGAATTTTTTAAAAATGATTGATTTTTTTAACGATCAAAAATTTTTAACCTAAAAAATTTTTTTACCAACTTTGGAAATTTTTTTAATTTTTTTGGTAAAATTTAGAATAAAGCGGTCTTTTTAAATTAAGATTAGAATACTTTTAGTATTATTTAGAAAAATAATTAGATCAGAATCATCAAAATTAAATTTTTGACGAATTTTTTAAAAATTATTGACTTTTTAACCTAAAAAATTTTTTGTCCAACTTTGAAAATTTTTTTAATTTTTTTGGTAAAATTTAGAATAAAGCGGTTTTTTAAAATTAAAACTAGAACATATTTAGTTTTATTTAGAAAAAAAATTAGATCAAAATCATTAAAATTCAATTTTTTATGAATTTTTTAAGAAAATATTGATTTCTTAACCTAAAAAATTTTTTGTCAACTTTGAAAATTTTTTTAATTTTTTTGGTAAAATTTAGAATAGAGCGGTTTTTTAAATTAAAACTAGAATATTCTTAGTTTTATTTAGAAAAAAAATTAGAGCAAAATCTTTAAAATTCAATTTTTTACGAATTTTTTAAAAATTATCGATTTTTTAACCTAAAAAATTTTTTGTAAACTTTGAAAATTTTTTTAATTTTTTTGGTAAAATTTAGAATAAAGCTGGATTTTTAAATTATAACTAGAATGTTTTCAGTTTCATTTAGAAAAAAAATTAGATCAAAATGAATAAAATTCATTTTTTTACGAATTTTTTAAATATTATTGATTTCTTAACCTAAAAAATTTTTTTCCAACTTTGAAAATTTTTTTAATTTTTTTGGTAAAATTTAGAATAAAACGGTCTTTTTAAATTAAAACTAGAATATTTTTAGTTTCATTTAGAAAAAAAATTAGATCAAAATCATTAAAATTCAATTTTTTACGAATTTTTTTAAAAATTATTGATTTCTTAATTTAAAAATTTTTTTCCAACTTTGAAAATTTTTTTAATTTTTTTGGTAAAATTTAGAATAAAGCGGTCTTTTTAAATTCAAACTAGAATATTTTTAGTTTTATTTAGAAAAAGAATCAGATCAAAATCTTTAAAAATGAATTTTTAATGAATTTTTAAAATTTTTAGTTTGACGTATTCTTTAAAGAAATCTATATTAACTTAATTACAGTTTAGATTGGTTTAGTGACTCAACTTTACCTCGTTTTAAATCGTTTTACTTCCAGTAATGTACACACGTGAATCACAATTTACAATTTGCAATTTCGCTTCGGGCGGATAAAAACGAAAACTCGCTCGAAAACGTTTATAATGTTTCCGTCCGAATCCCGGTCGGTCCTCATTACTCCTCAGATGAAGTTACAACGTTCTAACATTCGCGTCGGTATTTCCTAAAGCGAAACGACGCCGAGGTAAATACACAGAGTTGCAGCGGGTTAATTGCATTTAATCCGTCACGGTTTCTGAGCCGTAAATGTTTTTACTGAGCAAATAATAAACTTTAAAAAATCGCCCAGACTTTATTTATAAAGATTAAGGAATAATTTTTGTTTTAAATGAAAGATAAAAGATTCTATTTTCAATTAAAAAAGTCAGATTTATTCTAATTGTTACAAAAAAAATTAAAAAAATTTCCAAAGTTGGTTAAAATTTTTGACACTTAACCTAACTTTTTTAAAAATTTGACCATCTTAAAAAAATCGCCCAGACTTTATTTATAAAGATTAAGGAATAGTTTTTGTTTTAAATGAAAGATAAAAGATTCTACTTTGAATTAAAAAAGCCAGATTTATTCTACTTTTTACCAAAAAAATTAAAAAAATTTCCAAAGTTGGTAAAAAATTTTAACAGTTTAACCTAACTTTTTAAAAAATTTGACCATCTTAAAAAAATCGCCCAGACTTTATTTATGAAGATTAAGGAATGATTTTTGATTTAAATGAAAGATAAAAGATTCTATTTTTAACTAAAAAAGTCAGATTTGCTCTAAGTGTTACCAAAAAAATTAAAAAAATTTTTAAAGTTGGTAAAAGTTTTTGAATTTTCCTAAAACCATAAAATGCCTTATATACCTTACATTAATTGATAAAATAATTTAATAAACCGGGAAAACATCTGTTATAGCAACAAAATATAATAATTGGTTTCGGTAAAGCAGTAAAAGCCGCGCGGGAGTAGAACCGGAGTTAATTGTCTCGTAAATTTTCCAATTTACTTCGCCCCCTTTCGAGGAAATCGAGCCGCGCAACCTGCGCAACCTGTAACCGGCCCGAACCGTTAATATCAATTTCCCCGTTTCTCTATTTACAGACAAACCTCCATCTGGCATTCGATACCCCGCGAAATAGATAAAGCCCGGTCAAAACCATCCCAGACGCGCATAACTCACCGCGTAAGTTAATACCATACCGTTCGTACTTGCAAAAATAAAACGACTTGCAAGAGGTTGGGTTAACTTAAAATATACATATGTTGTATATATGTATATATACCTATATATCGGGTGTTCGTTTAAAAACGATTTGAAATTAAAGTTAAAAAATTGACTTTTGAGGTTATAATCAAATTTTAATCCATAGCTGGTTTAATATTAAAAATTCAAAAAATTGTTTTTAATAAAAAATATTTAGAATAAAATAATCTATAATTTTTATTTGAAAAATTTTTTTCTATCTAAATTGGTTTTTGAATGATTTGAAATTAAAGTTGAAAAATTGACATTTGAGGTTATAATCAAGTTTTAATCTATAGCTCGTTTAATATTAAAAATTCAAAAAATTGTTTAGAACAAATAATATTTAGAATAAAATAGGCTATAATTTTTATTTGAAATTTTTTTTTCTATCTCACTCGGTTTTTGAATTATTTGAAATTAAAGTTGAAAAATTGACATTTGAGGTTATAATCAAATTTTAGTCTATAGCTTCAAAAATAGTAAAAATCCAAGAAATTGTTTTTAATAAATAATACTTAGAATAAAATAAGCTACAATTTTTATTTGAACAAATTTTTTCTATCTATCTCGGTTTTTGAGTTATTTGAAATTAATGTTGAAAAATTGACATTTGAGGTTATATCAAATTTTACTCCATAGCTTCAAAAATATTAAAAATTCAAAAAATTGTTTATAACAAATAATATTTAGAATAAAATCATCTACAAGTTTTATTTAAAAATTTTTTTTCTATCTAACTTGGTTTTTTAACTATTTGAAATTAAAAGTTAAAAAATTAACATTTAAGGTTATAATCAAATTTTAGTCTATAGCTTCAAAAATATTAAAAATTCAAGAAATTTTTTATAATAAATAATATTTAAAATAAAATAATCTACAATTTTTATTTGAACAAATTTTTTATATCTGAATCGGTTTTTGAACTATTTAAAATTAAAAGTTAAAAAATTGACATTTAAGGTTATAATTAAATTTTAGTCCATACCTTCGAAAATATTAAAAATTCAAAAAACTGTTTTTAATAAATTATATTTAGAATAAAATAGTCAATAATTTTTATTTGAAAAATTTTTTTCTATCTAATTCGGTTTTTGAATTATTTGAAATTAAAGTTTAAAAATTAACCTTTGAAGTTATAATTAAATTTTAGTCTATAACTCTATAAATATTAAAAATTCAAAAAATTGTTTATAACAAAAAATATTTAGAATAAAATTATCTATAAGTTTTATCTAAAAATTTTTTTTCTATCTAACTTGGTTTTTGAACTCTTTGAAATTAAAGTTGAAAAATTGACATTTGAGATTATAATCAAATTTTAGTCTATAGCTTCAAAAATATAAAAAATTCAAAAAAATGTTTATAGCGAATAATATTTAGAATAAAATAAGCTACAGTTTTTATTACAACAATTTCTTTCTATCTAAATCGGTTTTTGAATTATTTGAAATTAAAGTTCAAAAATTGACATTTTAGGTTATAATCAAATTTTAATTTATAATTCCATAAATATTAAAAATTCAAAAAATTGTTTAGAATAAATAATATTTAGAATAAAATAATCTACAAATTTTGTTTGAACAAATTTTTTCTGTCAAACTCGGTTTTTGAATTATTTAAAATTAAAGTTGAAAAATTGACATTTGAGGTTATAATCAAATTTTAATCTGTAGCTTCAAAAATATTAAAGATTCAAAAAATTGTTTATAACAAATAATATTTAGAATAAAACAAGCTATAATTTTTATTTAAACAAATTGTTTCTATCAATCTTGGTTTTTGAATTATATGAAATTAATGTTGTAAAATTGACATTTTAGGTTATTATCAAATTTTACTCCATAGCTTCAAAAATATTAAAATCTTTTAAAATTGTTTATGACAAATAATATTTAGAATAAAATAGGCTACAAGTTTTATTCAAACAGTTTTTTTCTATCTAAATGGGTTTTTGAGTTATTTGAAATAAAATTTGAAAAATTGACATTTTAGGTAATAATCAAATTTTAACTTAACTCCCTTAATATTAAAAATTCAAAAATTTGCTTTTAACAAATAATATTTAGAATAAAATAAGCTACAATTTTTATTCGAATGAATTTTTTCTATCTATCTCAGTTTTTGAATTATTAAAAATTAAATTTGAAAAATTAACATTTTAGGTTATAATCAAATTCTAACTTATGATTCCATAAATATTAAAAATTCAAAAAATTGTTTATAATAAATAATATTTAGAATAAAATAAGCTACAATTTTTATTTGAATGATTTTTTTGTATCTAAATCGGTTTTTGAATTATTTGAAGCTAATGTTGAAAAATTGACATTTGAGGTTATAATCAAATTATAGTCTATAACTCCATAAATATTAAAAATTCAAAAAATTGTTTATAATAAATAATATTTAGAATAAAATCTTCTATAAATTTTATCTAAAAATTTTTTTTCTATCTAATTTGGTTTTTGAATTATTTGAAATTAAATTTGAAGAATTAACATTTTAGGTTATAATCATGTTTTAACTTATAACTTCCTTAATATTAAAAATTCAAAAAATTGTTTACAATAAATAATATTTAGAATAAAATAAGCTATAATTTTTATCTACACAGTTTTTTTATATCTAAATCGTTTTTTGAATTATTTGAAATTAAAGTTAAAAAATTGACATTTTAGGTTATAATCAAATTTTAATTTATAATTCCATAAATATTAAAAATTCAAAAAATTGTTTAGAATAAATAATATTTAGAATAAAATAATCTACAAATTTTGTTTGAACAAATTTTTTCTGTCAAACTGGGTTTTTGAATTATTTAAAATTAAAGTTGAAAAATTGACATTTTAGGTTACAATCAAATTTTAATCTATAGCTCGTTTAATATTAAAAATTCAAAAAATTCTTTATAACAAATAATATTTAGAATAAAATAATCTATAATTTTTATTTGAAAATTTTTTTTCTATCTTACTCGGTTTTTGACTTATTTGAAATTAAATTTGAAACATTGACATTTGAGGTTAGAATCAAATTTTAGTCTATAGCTTTAAAAATATTAAAAATTCAAAAAATTGTTGTTAATAAATAATATTTAGAACAAAATAAGCTACAATTTTTGTTTAAATAATTTTTTTCTATTTATCTCGGTTTTTGAATTATTTGAAATTAAAGTTGAAGAATTGACATTTTAGGTTATAATCAAATTTTAGTCTATAGCTCGTTTAATATTAAAAATTCAAAAAAATTGTTTATAACAAAAAATATTTAGAATAAAATCGTCTACAAGTTTTATTTAAAAATTTTTTTTCTATCTTACTCGGTTTTTGAATTATTTGGAGTTAAAGTTGAAAAACTGACATTTGAGGTTATAATCAAATTTTAGTCTATAGCTTCAAAAATATTAAAAATTCAAGAAATTTTTTATAATAAAAAATATTTGAAATAAAATAATCTATAATTTTTATTTGAAAATTTTTTTCTATCTAAATCGGTTTTTCAATTATTTGAAATTAAAATTGGAAAATTGGCATTTAAGGTTATAATCAAATTTTAACCTATAGCTCGTTTAATATTAAAAATTCAAAAAATTGTTTATAACAAACAATATTTAAAATAAAATAAGCTATAATTTTTATCTAAACATTTTTTTTTACCTATCTCGGTTTTTGAATTATTGAAAGTTAAAGTTGAAAAACTGACATTTGAGGTTATAATCAAATTTTATGTCATAACTCCATAAATATTAAAAATTCGAAAAATTGTTTATAATAAAACTTGTTTACAATTAAATAAGTTACAGGTTTTATTCATCAGAATTTTTTCTATCTCGCTTGGTTTTTGAGTTATTGTAAGTTAAATTTAAAAAAATGACAGATTTTAGGTTATGATACATTTTAAGTTACAGCATCCTTAATGTCAAAAATTCATAAAAATATTTATAATAAAACTTGTTTATAATTGAATAAGTTACAAGTTTTATTTAAAAAAAATTTTTCTATCTCGCTTGCTTTTTGAATTATTTTAGGTTAAAGTTGAAAAATTGACATTTTGGGTAAAAATTTTCGATTTCTTTTAAGGAATTTTTTTAAATTTTTTAGTTGCAATTAGAACAAGTTTGATTATTTTAATTAAAAATAGAAACTTTAATTTAGTTTTGGTTAAAATTTTTTTCCTTAATTTTAATAAATAAAGTCTGGGTGATTTTTTAAACTTTCTTTTTTGAAATTTGTGGTTGGATTAAAAATCTTTTATTAATTATTATTTTTTTTAATTTTTTTGGTAATGATTAGAACAAAATTGATTTGTTTATTAGAAAATAGATATTTTAATCTATCTTTAGCTAAAAAATCTTTTCTTAATTTTCATAAATAAAATCTGGGCGATTTTTTTAATTTCATTAAATTGATTATAGGTAAAATTCGATGAAAAATTTTCGATTTCTTTAGAGATTTTTTAAAATTTTTTGATTGAAATTAGAACAAATTTGATTTTTTTAATTAAAAATAGAAACTTTAATTTAGTTTCGGTTAAAATTTTTTTTCTTAATTTTAATAAATAAAGTCTGGGTGATTTTTTAAACGTTGATAATTTTTTTAAATTTAAGGTTAGGTTCGTTTAAAAATCTTTTATTAATTATTATTTTTCTTTTAGTTTTTTGATAATAGTTAGAATAAAATTAATTTGTTTATTGAAAAATAGATAAACAAGTTGATTCGTTGGTTTTTGTTCCTAAAAAAATAAAATAATAGATATAATAAAATGTTACAATTAAAATAACATAATTAAATAACTACAACTTAACCTAAAAAATTTTAACCAAATTTAAAAATTCCCCCAAGCTTTATTTATAAAAATTAAGAGAAAATATTTCTACATTAGATGAATTAAAATGTCTATTTTTTGATGAAAAAAGTAAATCTTTTAAGGAAAAAATTAAAAAAGTTTTCAAAGTTGGTAAAAAATTTTTTAGGTTAGAAAATTAATCATTTTTTAAAAAATTCATGAAAAATTCATTTTTAATGATTTTGATTTGATTTTTTTTCTAAATGAAACCTAAAACATTCTAATTTTAATTAAAAAAGACCGTTTTATTCTAAATGTTGTTAAAAAATTTAAAAAAATTTTCAAAGTTGATAAACATTTTTGACACTTTTTAACTTAAGAAAATTAAAACTTTAAAAATTCATCAAAAATTCATTTTTAACCATTTTGATTTGATTTTTTTTCTAAATGAAACTTAAAACATTTTAATTTTAATTAAAGAAGACCGTTTTATTCCAAGCGTTGTCAAAAAAATTAGAAAAATTTTCAAAGTTGGTAAAAATTTTTGACACTTTTTAACTTAAGACAAAACTTTAAAAATTCATGAAAAATTTATTTTTAATGATTTTGATTTGATTTTTTTTCTAAATGAAACCTAAAACATTTTAATTTTAATTAAAAAAGACCGTTTTATTCCAGGTGTTGTTAAAAAAATTAAAAAAAATTTCAAAGTTGGTAAAAAATTTTTTAGGTTAGAAAATTAATCATTTTTTAAAAAATTCATGAAAAATTCATTTTTTAAGATTTTGATTTGATTTTTTTTCTAAGTGAAACCTAAAACATTCTAATTTTAATTAAAAAAGACCGTTTTATTCTAAATGTTGTCAAAAAAATTAAAAAAAATTTCAAAGTTGGTAAAAAATTTTTTAGGTTAGAAAATTAACCATTTTTAAAAAATTCATCAAAAATTCATTTTTAAAGATTTTGATTTGATTTTTTTTCTAAATGAAATTTAAAACATTCTAATTTTAATTAAAAAAGACCGTTTTATTCTAAATGTTGTCAAAAAAATTAAATAAATTTTCAAAGTTGTTAAAAAATTTTTTAGGTTAGAAAATTAACCATTTTTTAAAAAATTCATCAAAAATTCATTTTTAATGATTTTGATTTGATTTTTTTTCTAAATGAAACCTAAAGCATTCTAATTTTAATTAAAAAAGACCGTTTTATTCTAAATGTTGTCAAAAAAATTAAATAAATTTTCAAAGTTGGTAAAAAATTTTTTAGGTTAGAAAATTAATCATTTTTTAAAAATTCATGAAAAATTCATTTTTTAAGATTTTGATTTGATTTTTTTTCTAAATGAAACCTAAAACATTCTAATTTTAATTAAAAAAGACCGTTTTATTCTAAATGTTGTCAAAAAAATTAAAAAAAATTTCAAAGTTGGTAAAAATTTTTTAGGTTAGAAAATTAATCATTTTTTAAAAAATTCATGAAAAATTCATTTTTAAAGATTTTGATTTGATTTTTTTTCTAAATGAAACCTAAAACATTCTAATTTTAACTAAAAAAGACCGTTTTATTCTAAATGTTGTCAAAAAAATTAAAAAAAATTTCAAAGTTGGTAAAAATTTTTTAGGTTAGAAAATTAATCATTTTTTAAAAAATTCATGAAAAATTCATTTTTAATGATTTTGATTTGATTTTTTTTCTAAATGAAACTTAAAACATTCTAATTTTAATTAAAAAAGACTGTTTTATTCCAAGTGTTGTTAAAAAATTAAGAAAAATTTTCAAAGTTGGTAAAAAATTTTTTAGGTTAGAAAATTAATCATTTTTTAAAAATTCATGAAAAATTCATTTTTAAAGATTTTGATTTGATTTTTTTTCTAAATGAAATTCAAAACATCCTAATTTTAATTAAAAAAGGCAGTTTTATTCCAAGTGTTGTCAAAAAAATTTAAAAAAATTTCAAAGTTGGTACAAATTTTTGACACTTCTAACCTTACTTTAGAAAATCGATAAAATTTAAAAATTCACTAAAAATTCATTTTTAAAGATTTTGATTTGATTTTTTTTCTAAATGAAACTTAAAACATTCTAATTTTAATTAAAAAAGACCGTTTTATTCTAAATGTTGTCAAAAAAATTAAATAAATTTTCAAAGTTGGTAAAAAATTTTTTAGGTTAGAAAATTAACTATTTTTTAAAAAATTCATCAAAAATTCATTTTTAAAGATTTTGATTTGATTTTTTTTCTAAATGAAACTTAAAACATTCTAATTTTAATTAAAAAAGACCGTTTTATTCTAAATGTTGTCAAAGAAATTAAAAAAAATTTCAAAGTTGGTAAAAATTTTTTAGGTTAGAAAATTAATCATTTTTTAAAAAATTCATGAAAAATTTATTTTTAATGATTTTGATTTGATTTTTTTTCTAAATGAAACCTAAAACATTTTAATTTTAATTAAAAAAGACCGTTTTATTCTAAATGTTGTCAAAAAAATTAAAAAAAATTTCAAAGTTGGTAAAAAATTTTTTAGGTTAGAAAATTAATCATTTTTTAAAAAATTCATGAAAAATTCATTTTTAAAGAGTTTGATTTGATTTTTTTTCTAAATGAAATTTAAAACATTCTAATTTTAATTAAAAAAGGCAGTTTTATTCCAAGTGTTGTTAAAAAAATTTAAAAAATTTTCAAAGTTGGTAAAAATTTTTGACACTTCTAACCTTACTTTAGAAAATCGATAAAATTTAAAAATTCACTAAAAATTCATTTTTAAAGATTTTGATTTGATTTTTTTTTCTAAATAAAATCTAAAACATTCTAATTTTAATTAAAAATCTTTTCTTAATTTTTATAAATAAAGTCTATGCGATTTTTTAAATTTCATCAAATTGATTTTAAGTAAAATTCGAAGAAAAATTTTCTATTTTTTTTAGAAATTTTTTAAAATTTTTTGGTTAAAATTAGAACAAATTTGATTGTTTTAATTGAAAATAAAAACTTTAAATTAGTTTTGGTTAAAAATTTTTTTCTTAATTTTAATAAATAAAGTCTGGGTGATTTTTTAAACTTTCTTTTTTGAAATTTGTGGTTCGATTAAAAATCTTTTATTAATTATTATTTTTTTTTAATTTTTTTGGTAATGATTAGAACAAAATTGATTTGTTTATTGAAAAATAGATATTTTAATCTATCTTTAGTTAAAAAATCTTTTCTTAATTTTTATAAATAAAGTCTAGGCGATTTTTTAAATTTCATTAAATTAATTTTAGGTAAAATTCGATGAAAAATTTTCGATTTTTTTAGAAATTTTTTAAAATTTTTTGGTTGAAATTAGAACAAATTTGATTATTTTAATTAAAAATAGAAACTTTAATTTAGTTTCGGTTAAAATTTTTTTTCTTAAGTTTAATAAATAAAGTCTGGGTGATTTTTTAAACTTTCTTTTTTGAAATTTGTGGTTCGATTAAAAATCTTTTATTAATTATTATTTTTTTTTAATTTTTTTGGTAATAATTAGAATAAAATTGATTTGTTTATTGAAAAATAGATATTTTAATCTATCTTTAGTTAAAAAATCTTTTCTTAATTTTTATAAACAAAATCTAGCCGATTTTTTTAATTTCATTAAATTGATTTTAGGTAAAATTCGATGAAAAATTTTCGATTTTTTTAGAATTTTTTTAAATTTTTTGGTTAAAATTAGAACAAATTTGATTATTTTAATTAAAAATAGAAACTTTAATTTAGTTTTAGTTAAAATTTTTTTCCTTAATTCCAATAAATAAAGTCTGGGTGATTTTTTAAACTTTCTTTTTTGAAATTTGTGGTTCGATTAAAAATCTTTTATTAATTATTATTTTTTTTAAATTTTTTTGGTAATAATTAGAATAAAATTGATTTGTTTATTGAAAAATAGATATTTTCATCTATCTTTAGTTAAAAAACAAGTTGATTCGTTGGTTTTTGTTCCTAAAAAAATAAAATAATAGATATAATAAAATGTTACAATTAAAATAACATAATTAAATAATTACAACTTAACCTAAAAAATTTTAACCAAATTTAAAAATTCCCCCAAGCTTTATTTATAAAAATTAAGAGAAAATATTTCTACATTAGATGAATTAAAATGTCTATTTTTTGATGAAAAAAGTAAATCTTTTAAGGAAAAAATTAAAAAAATTTTCAAAGTTGGTAAAAAATTTTTTAGGTTAGAAAATTAACCATTTTTCAAAAATTCATGAAAAATTCATTTTTAAAGATTTTGATTTGATTTTTTTTCTAAATGAAACCTAAAGCATTCTAATTTTAATTAAAAAAGACTGTTTTATTCCAAGTGTTGTTAAAAAATTTTAAAAAATTTTCAAAGTTGATAAACATTTTTGACACTTTTCAACTTAAGAAAATTAAAACTTTAAAAATTCATCAAAAATTCATTTTTAATGATTTTGATTTGATTTTTTTTTCTAAATGAAACTTAAAACATTCTAATTTTAATTAAAAAAGACCATTTTATTCTAAATGTTGTCAAAAAAATTTAAAAAAATTTCAAAGTTGGTAAAAATTTTTTAGGTTAGAAAATTAATCATTTTTAAAAAAATTCATGAAAAATTCATTTTTAATGATTTTGATTTGATTTTTTTTCTAAATGAAACTTAAAACATTCTAATTTTAACTAAAAAAGACCGTTTTACTCTAAATGTTGTCAAAAAAATTAAATAAATTTTCAAAGTTGGTAAAAAATTTTTTAGGTTAGAAAATTAATCATTTTTTAAAAAATTCATTAAAAATTCATTTTTAAAGATTTTGATTTGATTTTTTTTCTAAATGAAATTTAAAACATTCTAATTTTAATTTAAAAAGACCGTTTTATTCTAAATGTTGTCAAAAAAATTTAAAAAAATTTCAAAATTGCTAAAGTTTTTTTTAGGTTAGAAGATTAATTATTTTTTAAAAAATTCATGAAAAATTCATTTTTAATGATTTTGATTTGATTTTTTTTCTAAATGAAACTTAGAACATTCTAATTTTAATTAAAAAAGACCGTTTTATTCTAAACGTTGTCAAAAAAATTAAAAAAAATTTCAAAATTGCTAAAAATTTTTTAGGTTAGAAAATTAATCATTTTTTAAAAAATTCATGAAAAATTCATTTTTAATGATTTTGATTTGATTTTTTTTCTAAATGAAATTTAAAACATTCTAATTTTAATTAAAAAAGGCAGTTTTATTCCAAGTGTTGTTAAAAAAATTAAAAAAAATTTCAAAGTTGGTAAAAAGTTTTTAGGTTAGAAAATTAATCATTTTTTAAAAAATTCATGAAAAATTCATTTTTAAAGATTTTGATTTGATTTTTTTTCTAAATGAAACTTAAAACATTTCAATTTTAATTAAAAAAGACCGTTTTATTCTAAATGTTGTCAAAAAAATTAAGAAAATTTCAAAGTTGGTAAAAATTTTTTAGGTTAGAAAATTAATCATTTTTTAAAAAATTCATGAAAAATTCATTTTTTAAGATTTTGATTTGATTTTTTTTCTAAATGAAATCTAAAACATTCTAATTTTAATTAAAAAAGACCGTTTTATTCTAAATGTTGTCAAAAAAATTAAATAAATTTTCAAAGTTGGTAAAAAATTTTTTAGGTTAGAAAATTAATCATTTTTTAAAAAATTCATGAAAAATTCATTTTTTAAGATTTTGATTTGGTTTTTTTTCTAAATGAAACCTAAAACATTCTAATTTTAATTTAAAAAGATGGTTTTATATCAAGTGTTGTCAAAAAAATTAAAAAAAATTTCAAAGTTGGTAAAAATTTTTGACACTTCTAACCTTACTTTAGAAAATCGATAAAATTTAAAAATTCACTAAAAATTCATTTTTAAAGATTTTGATTTGATTTTTTTTCTAAATTAAACTTAAATCATTCTAATTTTAATTTAAAAAGATGGTTTTATTTCAAGTGTTGTTAAAAAAATTAAAAAAAATTTCAAAGTTGGTAAAAATTTTTTAGGTTAGAAAATTAATCATTTCTTAAAAAATTCATGAAAAATTCATTTTTTAAGATTTTGATTTGATTTTTTTTCTGAATGAAATTTAAAACATTCTAATTTTAATTTAAAAAGACCGTTTTATTCTAAATGTTGTCAAAAAAATTAAAAAAAATTTCAAAGTTGGTAAAAATTTTTGACACTTCTAACCTTACTTTAGAAAATCGATAAAATTTAAAAATTCACTAAAAATTCATTTTTAAAGATTTTGATTTGATTTTTTTTCTAAATTAAACTTAAATCATTCTAATTTTAATTTAAAAAGATGGTTTTATTTCAAGTGTTGTTAAAAAAATTAAAAAAAATTTCAAAGTTGGTAAAAATTTTTTAGGTTAGAAAATTAATCATTTCTTAAAAAATTCATGAAAAATTCATTTTTTAAGATTTTGATTTGATTTTTTTTCTGAATGAAATTTAAAACATTCTAATTTTAATTTAAAAAGACCGTTTTATTCTAAATGTTGTCAAAAAAATTAAAAAAAATTTCAAAGTTGGTAAAAATTTTTGACACTTCTAACCTTACTTTAGAAAATCGATAAAATTTAAAAATTCACTAAAAATTCATTTTTAAAGATTTTGATTTGATTTTTTTTCTAAATGAAATCTAAAACATTCTAATTTTAATTAAAAATCTTTTCTTAATTTTTATAAATAAAGTCTAGGCGATTTTTTTAATTTCATTAAATTAATTTTAGGTAAAATTCGATGAAAAATTTTCGATTTTTTTAGAAATTTTTTAAAATTTTTTGGTTAAAATTAGAACAAATTTGATTGTTTTAATTAAAAATAGAAACTTTAATTTAGTTTTGGTTAAAATTTTTTTTCTTAATTTTAATAAATAAAATCTGGGTGATTTTTTAAACTTTTTTTTTTGGAATTTAAGGTTAGGTTTGATAAAATTTTTTAATTTTTTTTTCCTTCTTTCTTTTTAATTCTTTTTCTTTCTTTCTTTCTTTTTAATTTTTTTTCTTTCTTTCTTTCTTTTTAATTTTCTTTCTTTCTTTCTTTTTAATTTTCTTTCTTTCTTTCATTCGTCTTAATTTTTAAAATTGATCTTTTTTTGTTGATACAATAAATGAAAATGAGAATACAAAACGAGATAAACCATAAATCTTCCTCAAAGAGGATTTTTCCGTTATTTTTCCGTCAAGTCACTAAGTTATCTGTGACGCGAATGGAATGTTCACATGATCCAGGAAGGAAACGTCAAAAGGGAAGGAAAATTTATGACGATGCATGTACCATTCCCAACTTACACCATTTTAAATTGGTACTATTTACAACCTACTTTCAAACCGTTTAAAATCTAAATTTACACATAACCTCACTTTGTAACTTATCCCTTTACCTTTTTTAACCATTACAAAAGACTATTTGGGTGGTTAAATTGTAAAATTTTTACGAAACCGAACTACTAGTACCACCACGAGTATAACGAAACGGGACAGTTTCGAAATTTATAGTACCAGGTGTAATATATCACGGTACACGCACAAAAGCCTGGAAACGCGTAGAAAAATACTAGCGGTGGTCGTCGTAGTCGTTGTCAGGGGAAAAAAATCGCGTTTGAAAGCGAAAGTGGCTTCGTACGGGCGACGTTTATCTGCCTGAAATATAATTTATGTTTCAATTTTGCGCGTCCGCATAGAGAATGGTTCGGAATTTATCGCCGACGCGCGCGCGCCGTTTTAATTTGTCAAGATGGACGCAGGCTTGTTTACACGTGTTCGTTTCTTGCGGCGAGACGCTGCCGGTAAAACGCATAAATACGCGCGAAAACGGCTAAATAAGAAAACGGAGAAAAACGGACAATAAAGGGGAATATTTCATTTTGAGCGGAGATCGAATGCGGGAGATACCGGCAACCGCCCTGCGCGTATACGTATGTGTACGTAAGTATATATACAGGGTGTCTTAGACCACCCATTGTAACTGATTTATTTAAAAGTTACAAGTCTTAGGAAGTTGAAACAAAAATTTTTTATTGAATTAGAAAATCATTTAGAAATAATGGTTGATAGTAAACCTGTTTTCAAAAAGTAGATGAAATAAACAAGGAAGACTTTTTTGGTGCTAAAAAATTCAAATTCCGAAATGGACGATCTTGAGAACCGCTGGTCGCATCTTAACGAGATTGCCACTAACAATAAGTGATAGTGAAATATTCAAACTATCTCAGTTCTTACGAATATACTCATTTTTCGATTGTTAAATAATAATAAAAAAATTATTTTAAATAACGCTTCCCCCTTCATACATCTTCTGCTTTGGCCTCGCCCTCGACGTCCATGAAACTCACAGTCAGACGGCTTCTGGTCATCAGGGTGATAGCTTGGATATTCGCTCAATTTTTATTTTAAATGAACTCGTACCACATTCTTTTTACACAGTAAATTATATGATTATACGTACAAAATCTGTTTTTAGCACTCAAATTATTTGAACTTTTTTTTTAAATTTATTAACAAAACCAGTTCAACAGCATTATATTTTTCTTGATTATTTTGGTTCAGAAAAAAATAAACATCACGTAAAGATTACTTAGTAAAGTTACGGAAATCCGCACTGGTTTGGATGTGGATAGCTATTACTCCGTATCAGATGAAATCAGGTCTTGGGGAAGCTTCCTCTTTAGGCGCGTGTGGATTTGGCAGAGGCCCACTTTATGCTGAATCGCACTAGAGCACATGTTGATGTTATTGTAGAACTTTTTGGTTACGTTCTTAATGAACTCACTAATAGTTGGCACTTTTAGGTCTTCATGTAGATCACTGTTCCTTATAAACCATTATTAATTGAGATCCTAAGGATTTTGTTTTGTAAGGTTTGAATCTTTTTTATATTTGAGGCTGCTGAGTTGTTCCATACCGTGCAAGCGTAGGTGACCAGTGGTCTAATAAGAGCTTTGTAGAGGAAGAGAGTGCACTCATAGGAGATTCTATTACTATTCACTATTCTCATAGGAGATGATCTATTAATTAGAGGATAAAGCTGTCTAAGCCTGGCATATCCTTGGTTGAGTTTGGCGTTGATGTGGTATTTTCAAATTAGACGTTGGTCAAGGTATACTCCAAGGTATTTGATAGTCTCGTCTTTTGCGCTCCACGGGATTATTTAGTTGTTGATAACGCAAGACGCATTACGGTGGGGTCTTAGAGTAAAGATCTTGGATTGACATTTATTGCCATTGAGCACAGTGCCCCACTTTGTTAGCCAGCGCTGGATTTTATCAATTGATTTTTGCAGTGATTCGATTGCGTCGTCAAGGATGTCATTTTGTGCCATTATTAGCATGTCATCAGCAAACATTGCCATTTCGAAATTTGGGTCAGAAGGGATATCATGCATAAAAATGTTAAATAGAGTTGAGGTTAAGCAGCTTTTTTGGGCGACTCCAGAATTTTCCGGGTGCTGGAGGAGAATCCATTGATGACAATTTAAAAGATCTTTCCTTCAAGAAGGATAGCAGGATAGTAGGTAGTTGCAGACTCTAATTTTATTAAGTTTAAATTTAAGTCCTTCAATCCAGACTGTATCAAACGTTCTTGCTACATCCAGAGAGATCTGTAAATTTTTTGGCTTCGAAGCCTTTCTGCATTCCGTCACTTTAGCTAGCTGATGAATTTTAGAATACCCCTCTCTAAAACCGTACTGGATGTTTGGTATGGTTTTGAGGAGACTTAGCTCATCTTGAAGTCGACTGTTGATAGTTCATTCAAAAAGTTTAGGTAGTAAAGAAAGCAGGCTTATTGTTAGTTAGCTGTATTCATCTTGGATTTACCTGGCTTCGTGAACATTAGAATTTACGCATTTTTCCACTCTACCGGGAAATAGCCCATTTCTAAGCAGCGATTAAAAATTGCTGAGATGTAGTTTAGCAAATTCGCAGTAATATGTTTCAAGACTATAGGCGTTTTCTGGCGTGCAGCGCTTTCGAACGTGGATTCAAATCGGTTTGAAACGCTACGTCATAGTTTGTGCACTCGCGCGAATGCGTGTTTTTAAACCGCATTCGAACCATTCGATTATCAACAATCGTTACATAACCTACAAATTTTTATTTTTATTATTTTCAAAAATGGACCTCAGAACTTCGGTATTATGTTTAATTAACAATAATTTTAATACGAACAAGGAAATGGTAATGTTGTGAATGTTGAATAATGGAGAAGAAATGCCACACTTTTCTATTTTATTATAAAAAACTCTATACTTAACCATTAGAGCAGGGGTGGGCAACTTTTTGTAGTGTGAGCCAGATTATGATTTACTTTTCCTACTCTGACCGGAATACAAAATTGGCAAATTTTTGTTACTTATAAGTTTTTTTATATAAAAAATAAAGTTCATTTTAGATCTTCTGCTTTCCTTGGTATAACAACTACCCGGAAAGAAAGAGATCTGGGTTCGAATCCCAGTGCAGCAACAAGACATTTTTCTTTTGTACTGCATTAGTTATAAAAACCTTTCTTTGATCATTTCTTTCTGTCAAAAGCTTTCGAGTTTAAACAAAAATTATTTATTATTCTTTCTAAAGATCTCGCGGGCCGGATAAGACTCTCACATCGGCCGGAGTTGGCCAATGGGTCGGAGGTTGCCCACCCTTGCATTAGAGGATATTATGAGGAATGGTTAACTTTGTACCTTGGGCACGATCTTTTTCAATTATTCCAAATGGGAAGAGCTACGTTTAAAACTCTGTTAGAAAAGATTAATTGCCTTGAATGTAATAAAAATTTTATTGATAATCTGCCTACATCTGGGGAAAAGATTTCGTCGACCTTTATCTGAATATCGTCCACTACTACGTCGACTAGTTTATTTTCATCTACTTATTGCATTTTGAGTATTACAATTTTATTAGAAACTAAATTCACTAAAAAATTAGGTTATATTAGGAAGTTATGTTCATCTTTCAATGTGCGCATGTGTGTGTAAAATTTTGAACCGAGATCGTAGAGCATTTTGAAACGGTTCAAGCGTTTTCGTCAGTGACGTCACGGTTTGACGCGAGAATAAAAAGATTTCAAAAGCTTTCAAACCGCTGCATCGCCAGAAAACGCCTTATGTTGGGTATTTGATCTGGGCCTGGGGCTTTTTTAGTGGGGAGCTTTCCTATTTCTGCCTTAAGTTCCTCGAAGGAGATAGTATCTATTTCGGTAACTGCGGCAGTTAGGTGGGATTCATTTTATAACTGGATTGCGGTGAAATCTCGGATATTGTTGTTATTGGTGTTCGGACGGAAAATTCTCTCAAGATAATCTGCGAAGGTGTTGGCCTTGTCTTGATCGGAGAAAACTGGGGTTTCATTGACTAGGACGGTGGGTATTTCTTGATACACTCGAGTTATTTTTTTTTTGTAGTTTTCCATAAACTGGGGTCGTTTGTTTCGAAGCTTTGTATTAGGTTTCGGTAATTTTTGATTTTACAAACTTCGAGTTCCATCGAGATTGTATGAGTTACTCGGTTAAGAATGGTTTTCAGGTCTGGGTTTCGCGACTGCTACCATACACGACGTATTCTCCGCTTTTATATTTGAACGTGAAGGTAGGGAGATTACTTCCAATATGCCTTGAAACCCATCGTTGAATGTTATAATCGCAATATTAGCTGCGATATCAACAATATTTTTGCCACTCGAAGTTCTTTTAGGAATTATTGACCAAACAATAGAATTTAAACTTTCGTTTGTATTTTGCGAGTACCCTCCTATACAATGAGCAATTAGAGCATCCCTACTGAGATCCTCATAGATGCTCGTAGTAGCGTTAAAAACTTTCATTGACATTGCTGGCTTGTGTACATATGTTTCGAGAGTGTGAAAAGCCGCTGCTCTTTGTCATGAACATCATGAATCTTCACTTATGGGATATCTGTCGTGCTGCAGTTTCTCATCTGTCGAAATTTTGTGGTATAAGGTTGCCCATATATCATTTCGCATTTTCTCTATAGATTTCTCTACAGAGTCCGTGTTTCGATGGATGGGCAAACCGTAGTAAATACTTAGTTTGTCAATAAGTTTTCCAGTCCAGTCCAAGATTTTTTGCCCCTGTTTTAGGTTTCTTAACTGCGTTCCAAACCTCTTTTTGGACGTGACCGATACATTCTTTCTCGGAGGCAGTGAAATTACCATATGGTTTCGCATCTATAATACTCTTATGGGTTTTACGGTCTCTATCGCCCACGTAATGTGCATATCGAACCCCATGCAAAGCCTTAGAGTGCGAAAATATTTCAACTATGGCATTAGGCTTCATTTTCCCTGCGCCACCTATATGGTTCTATTTGCAATTAGGCTGGTGTGACGCATACCATTCTTCAAATTCTGCGGTACTTTTCTTTTTTAGCCAATATTCACATGTCTTACAGTATCTTAATTTTACAGAAATATCCAGAATTTTTCCTGTAAACCACTTGATGACAATGACAAAGCCAAATAGAGAGGAGAAGCCCCGTTTTTTCCAAGAGCCGTCTCCGGAAACTATGACTCCATCTCCATGTCCTTTACCTGTACATATGTCTTTCTCTTCTTGGGCTGCTTTTCTAATGCTATTAGTTTTTACAGTTTTAGTGACTGTAGTAATAGTTTTCACAATTGCATCGTATACTTTATAAAACACTGGTTTTTGAAACTTCGTAAAAGTACAACATTTTTCAATTCCGAAATGTCCAACACCAATTAATCTCATTGCCAGTGTAAGGCGTCTATTTATGTCGTAAGCATTCCCAGTTACTTTGGAGCTGCTGTCTATTAAAATGTTTTCATAGTTTTCACAGGAGACAAGTTTAAAACCAAGACCGCGTTTACTCGTTTCAGAAAAATTTATAGAACCATTACACCGTTTACATATCAATATTTTAGACAATGTCGTAAAAACTAGAATAAAGTTTAAAATTGTATAACCAAAACTTTCATCAATTGATATTGGAATACCGGATGATTTTTATTTCGTGCTGGAGAACATATCCCTAAAATGGTACCGCGCAATTCTGAAACACATTGTGAAAAATCGGAACGCGCCGATACATCAAGAACAAGTATTGGCACTTCTCTTGTGCGTAAATGGTGTAAAATAAGACAATGTACCAATAACAAGACAAATTTAATTTACTCTAATTGCAAGTAATATGTATGCGGGAAATGCACAAAAAGGAAAATGTAATGTAAGCATTTCTGCTCTCAGACTCCAAAACGTAAAACCATACTAATCAGATACTGCATTCATACATGTATCAGTTTAAAATTTACCTACACAAATATAAATATCTATTCATAAACTCATGCGATCCATTCAAGAATTCTTATCATTTCGAGATATCGAAACGAGGTAACGCTTTTAGCGGAAATTAATTCCGACCAGTACGATACCCATGACCAAATTAAGTACGTTCGAAAAGAGTTAATATTTCTATATTAGATATTATTTTTATTATTTTAAAAGTAAATATAGAATAGTAACCTCACTAAGCACTTTTTTGCTGTACTATGCTTCGCTCATCTCGATATGTAAGAAGAGATGGTCAATCAAATCGTGGATGTGAGATCTAATGTGCAGCGTATTTGTAGTTGTTGATGACTCTCTAAATGGAGGAATGTGATTTGCCTATAATTGTTTCTATTTTTCGAATAATCTTTCCCTCTTTTCATAGTTTTACAATAAGCAGATTTCTTTAAATTTCCGTGATTTTTGCAAAATTTCAAACGTTTCTCAGGATTTTTTTTCCCGAACTACAATGTTTATCAATCTGTGCTGTTTTATACTTCTTGAAAGCCTAGTTAGTACATCTTTACAATAGATTCTTTCTGATGAACGTCTGGATTTTCATCCAATCTTTAGCAACTTGTAGTATATAAAAGATAAATTTGTGATTTAGCTGTTGACGTCACAAGCAAGTGTGGTACTCACGTCTCAGATCAAATATGTTTGATTTTATTTGAATTCATTTTCATAAGTCGGTTTTTAGAAATGACGACAAGTAGTAACATGAAAAGTCGTGTTATTATTAAATTACAAGACAATAAGACCATGCAATTTCTTGAATCCTATTTTGTTGAAAAAGCGTTATATGATGTCACTATTAAAGACTGCAGAAATTGAGATTTGAGAATGTGAGCACCTAAGAGAATTTCTGATGTGCACAATATCACTGGATTTGGACCACAAAACGTTACATTAAAATTTAAACAAATTTCAAATTAGTGAAACAGCATCCAGTAAATAATCAAAGTCTCCTTCAGACATTCGCAATAAGTTTTTAAAATCCTTTGTGTAATAACTTCATAGCTCCCTGTTTGCCAAACTATGTACTTCCGATTTCCTGTCAAAAATCTTTCTAAACCACTTTTCTCCTGTTTCTCTTTCGATTTTAGCAACTGATTCATTCTTTGTGCTAAAATAACACCAAAACCTGAACTCACCACAGCACAAACCTTGATGAGCAGTTGGTTCATAGTCGGACTTCCACGATCAGCTAAATCACCTTTTTGGTTGATAGTGCAATCCGTGTGAATGGTCCACGTTTGGATTTAAATGAAAGATAAAAAATTCTATTTTGATCTAAAAGAGTCAGATTTGTTCTAATTATTACCACAAAATTTTAAAAAATTCTTAAAGTCGGTAACATTTTTTGACAGGTAACTAACCTGACTTTTTTAAAAATTTTATCAACGAAAAAAATCACCCAGACTTTATTTTTAAAGATTAAGAAATAATTTTTGATTTAAATGAAAGATAAAAGATTCTATTTTAAATTAAAAAAGTCAGATTTGTTCTAATTATAACCAAAAAAATTAAAAAAATTCTTAAAGTCGGTAAAATTTTTTGACAGTTTACCCTAACTTTTTAAAAAAATTTCACCAACTTTAAAAAATCACCCAGACTTTATTTTTAAAGGTTAAGAAATGATTTTTGATTTAAATGAAAGATAAAATATTCTATTTTAAATTAAAAAAGTCAAATTTGTTCTAATTATAACCAAAAAAATTACAAAAATTCTTAAAGTTGGTAAAAATTTTTGACAGTTTAACCTCACTTTTTCAAAAAATTTCACCAACTTTAAAAAATCACCCAGACTTTATTTTTAAAGATTAAGAAATAATTTTTGATTTAAATGAAAGATAAAAGATTCTATTTTCAATTTAAAAAGTCAAATTTATTCTAATTATTACTAAAAAAATTAAAAAAATTCTTAAAGTCGGTAAAATTTTTTGACAGTTTAACCTAACTTAAAAAAAAATTTATCAACTTTAAAAAATCACCCAGACTTCATCTTTAAAGATTAAGAAATAATTTTTGTTTTAAATGAAAGATAAAAGATTCTATTTTAAATTAAAAAAGTCAAATTTGTTCTAATTATAACCAAAAAAATTAAAAAAATTCTTAAGGTCGGTAAAATTTTTTGACAGTTTAACCTAACTTTTTAAAAAAAATTCACCAACTTTAAAAAATCACCCAGACTTTATTTTTAAAGATTAAGAAATAATTTTTGATTTAAATAAAAGATAAAAGATTCTATTTTCAATTAAAAAAGTCAAATTTGTTCTAATTATTACCAAAAAAATTAAAAAAATTCTTAAAGTTGGGAAAATTTTTTTGACAGTTTAACCTAACTTTTTAAAAAAATTCACCAACTTTAAAAAATCACCCAGACTTTATTTTTAAAGATTAAGAAATGATTTTTCTTTTAAATGAAAGATAAAAGATTCTATTTTCAATTTAAAAAGTCAAATTTATTCTAATTATTACCAAAAAAATTAAAAAAATTCTTAAAGTTGGTAAAAATTTTTGACAGTTTAACCTAACTTTTTAAAAAAAAATCACCAACTTTAAAAAATCACCCAGACTTCATTTTTAAAGATTAAGAAATAATTTTTGATTTAAATGAAAGATAAAAGATTCTATTTTCAATTTAAAATGTCAAATTTATTCTAATTATTACCAAAAAAATTAAAAAAATTCTTAAAATTGGTAAAAATTTTTGACAGTTTAACCTAACTTTTTAAAAAAATTCACCAACTTTAAAAAAATCACCCAGACTTTATTTTTAAAGGTTAAGAAATAATTTTTGATTTAAATGAAAAATAATAGATTCTATTTTCAATTTAAAAAGTCAAATTTGTTCTAATTATTAGCAAAAAAATTAAAAAAATTCTTAAAGTTGGTAAAATTTTTTGACAGTTTAACCTAACTTTTTAAAAAAAATTCACCAACTTTAAAAAATCACCCAGACTTTATTTTTAAAGATTAAGAAATAATTTTTGATTTAAATGAAAGATAAAAGATTCTACTTTAAATTAAAAAAGTCAAATTTGTTCTAATTATTACCAAAAAAATTAAAAAAATTCTTAAAGTTGGTAAAAATTTTTGACGGTTTAACCTAACTTTTTAATAAAATTTCACCAACTTTAAAAAATCACCCAAACTTCATTTTTAAAGATTAAGAAATAATTTTTGTTTTAAATTAAAACTAAAAGATTCTATTTTAAATTAAAAAAGTCAAATTTGTTCTAATTATTACTAAAAAAATTAAAAAAATTCTTAAAGTTGGTAAAAATTTTTGACAGTTTAACCAAACTTTTTAAAAAAATTTCACCAATTTTAAAAAATCACCCAGACTTTATTTTTAAAGATTAAGAAATAATTTTTGATTTAAATGAAAGATAAAAGATTCTATTTTAAATTAAAAAAATCAAATTTGTTCTAATTATAACCAAAAAAATTAAAGAAATTCTTAAAGTTGGTAAAAATTTTTGACAGTTTAACCTAACTTTTTAAAAAAATTTCACCAACTTTAAAAAATCACCCAGACTTCATTTTTAAAGATTAAGAAATGATTTTTGTTTTAAATGAAAGATAAAAGATTCTATTTTCAATTTAAAAAGTCAAATTTATTCTAATTATTACCAAAAAAATTAAAAAAATTCTTAAATTTTGGTGACACAAAAATTTTTAACCTTAAATTTTCAAACAATTTCCATTAAGTTAAAAAAATCAACTTTATAAGCATTAAGAAGTATCTTATTCCTTAAATAGGTATAAACCTCGATGCAAAGTCAAGTCTACATATCAAGATAATTAAGATTTAGTGAAGAAGCTGATCTTCTCGGTGTCCATTGAAAGTATCACAACTAACACCTCGTAATCTAACGGAAAAGGGGACGTCCACTCTCAAAACGGATCGCGAGGAGGATCGCGAAGAGCATAATTCAGCAAAGCGACAAAACCGCCGCCTCTCGGACGGTAATGAAGCCCATTCAACCAGGAGTTGCGTTGCGAACGCGTTTTTTACTTTTCTTTTAAATCCGGAAAGAGACGAGCAGAGGACCACACGCAATAAGGAACGGTTGAAAAAATTTACAAGTATCCACCTTGTACATAAATATAAATACACATATTCCTTATTAATTCAAAAAAAAATGAGTAAATTAAATTAGGTTAGAATTTTTTTTTCTGGAGAAAAAACTAAAAATCGTAGAAAATTTTTCTTTGGTAAAAATAAAAATTAAATATTAATCTAAATCCTCATTAAATTTCAAGTCTTAACAACAATTAGTTTTTAAGATATGAATTTTTAAAAATTAAAAAAATTTTAATCGAGGTTATGTTACATTTTCTCTTTTGAGAGGAAAACTAAAAATCTTAGAAAATTTATCTTTGGTAAAAATAAAGATTAAATATTAGTCTAAATCCTCATAAAAATTCAAAACTCTAAAAAAATAAGTTTTTGAGATATAAATTTTTAAAAATTGAAAAAATTCTTTATCGAGGTTATGTTACATTTTCTCTTCTGAGAGGAAAACTAAAAATCTTAGAAAATTTATCTTTGGTAAAAATAAAGACTAAATATTACTCTAAATCCTCAAAAAATTTCAAGACTTAAAAAAAATTAGTTTTTGAGATATGAATTTTTTAAAATCTAAAAGAAATTTTAATCGAGGTTATGTTACATTTTCTCTTCTGAGAAGAAAACTAAAAGTTGTAGAAAGTTCATCTTTAGTAAAAATAAAGATTAAATATTACTCTAAATTCTGATAAAATTTTAAAACTTAGTAACAATTAGTTTTTAAGATATGAATTTTTAAAAATTGAAAAAGAATTTTATTGAGGTTATGTTACATTTTCTCTTTTGAGAAAAAAACTAAAAATCGTAGAAAATTCATCTTTGGTAAAAATAAAGACTGAATGTTGGTCTAAATCCTCATAAAATTTCAAGAGTTTAAAAAAATTAGTTTTTGAGATATGAATTTTTAAAAATTGAAAGAATTTTTTACCAAGGTTATGTTACATTTTCTCTTCTGAGAGGAAACTAAAAATCGTAGAAAATTGATCTTTGGTAAAAATAAAAATTAAATATTAGTCTTAATTGTGATAAAATTTCAAGTCTCAATAATAATTAATTTTTGAGATATGAATTTTTAAAAATTGAAAAAATCTTAATCGAGGTTATGTTACATTTTCTCTTCTGAGAGAAAAACTAAAAATCGTAGAAAATTGATCTTTGGTAAAAATAAAGATTAAATATTAGTCTAAATCCTTATAAAATTTCAAGTCTCAATAACAATTAATTTTTGAGATATGAATTTTTAAAAATTGAAAAAATTTTTTATCGAGGTTATGTTACATTTTCTCTTCTGAGAAGAAAACTAAAAATCGTAGGAAATTAACCTTTGGTAAAAATAAAGATTAAATATTACTCTAAATCCTGATAAAATTTTAAAACTTAATAACAATTAGTTTTTAAGATATGAATTTTTAAAAATTGAAAAAAAAATTTTATTGAGGTTATGTTACATTTTCTCTTTTGAGAGAAAAACTAAAAATTGTAGAAAATTTATCTTTGCTAAAAATAAAGATTAAATATTACACTAAATCCTCATAAAATTTCAAGACTTTAAAAAAATTAGTTTTTGAAATATGAATTTTTAAAAATCGAAGACATTTTAATGGAGGTTATGTTACATTTTCTCTTCTGAGAGGAGAATTAAAAATCGTAGAAAGTTCATCTTTGGTAAAAACAAAGACTAAATATTACTCTAAATCCTGATAAAATTTTAAAACTTAATAACAATTAGTTTTTAAGATATGAATTTTTAAAAATTGAAAAAAATTTTTAATCGAGGTTATGTTACATTTTTTCTTCTGAGAGGAAAACTAAAAATCGTAAAAAGTTCATCTTTGGTAAAAATAAAGACTAAATATTACTCTAAATTCTCAGAAAGTTTCAAGACTTTAAAAAAATTAGTTTTTGAAATATAAATTTTTAAAAATGGAAGAAATTTTAATGGAGATTATGTTACATTTTCTCCTCTGAGAGGAAAACTAAAAATCGTAAAAAAATCATCTTTGGTAAAAATAAAAATTAAATATTAATCTAAATCCTCATAAAATTTCAAGACTCTAAAAAAATTAGTTTTTGAGATATGAATTTTTAAAAATAGAAAAAACTTTTTATTGAGGTTATGTTACATTTTCTGTTCTGAGAGGAAAACTAAAAATCGTAGAAAATTTATCTTTGGTAAAAATAAAGATTAAATATTAGTCTAAATCCTCATAAAAATTCAAAAATCTAAAAAAATGAGTTTTTGAGATATGAGTTTTAAATGTTGAAAAAATTTTTTATCGAGGTTATGTTACATTTTCTCTTCTGAGAAAAAAACTAAAAGTTGTAGAAAGTTCATCCTTGGTAAAAATAAAGATTAAGTATTACTCTAAATTCTGATAAAATTTTAAAACTTAATAACAATTAGTTTTTAAGATATGAATTTTTAAAAATTGAAAAAAATTTTAATCGAGGTTATGTTACATTTTCTCTTCTGAGAGAAAAACTAAAAATTGTAGAAAATTCATTTTTAGTAAAAATAAAGATTAAATATTAAACTAAATCTTCATAAAATTTCAAGACTTTTAATCAATTAGTTTTTGAAATATGAATTTTTAAAAATCGAAGAAATTTTAATGAAGGTTATGTTACATTTTCTCTTCTGAGAGGAAAACTAAAAATCTTAGAAAACTAATTATTGGTAAAAATAAAGATTAAATATCACTCTAAATCCTGATAATATTTTAAAACTTAATAACAATTAGTTTTTAAGATATGAATTTTTAAAAATTGAAAAAATTTTTATTGAGGTTATGTTACATTTTCTCTTCTGAGAGGAAAACTAAAAATCGTAGAAAGTTCATCTTTGGTACAAACAAAGACTAAATCTTAATTTAAATCCCCATAAAATTTTAAGACTCTAAAAAAATTAGTATTTGAAATATGAATTTTTAAAAATTTTTAAAATTTTTAATCGAGGTTATGTCACATTTTCTCTTCTGAGAGAAAAACTAAAAGTCGTAGAAAACTCATTTGTGGTAGAAATAAAGATTAAATATTAGTCTAAATCCTCATAAAATTTCAAATTTTAATAACAATTAGTTTTTGAGATATAATTTTTTTAAAATTGAAAAAAAATTTAATCGAGGTTATGTTACATTTTCTCTTCTGAGAAAAAAACTAAAAGTTGTAGAAAGTTCATCTTTGGTAAAAATAAAGATTAAATATTAATCTAAATCCTCATAAAATTTCAAGTCTTAATAACAATTAGTTTTTTAGATATGAATTTTTTAAAATTGAAAAAAATTTTATCGAGGTTATGTTACATTTTCTCTTCTGAGAGGAGAACTAAAAATCTTAGAAAATTAATCATTGGTAAAAATAAAGATTAAATATTACTCTAAATTCTAATAAAATTTTAAAACTTAATAATAATTAGTTTTTAAGATATGAATTTTTAAAAATTGAAAAAAATTTTAATCGAGGTTATGTTACATTTTCTCTTCTGAGAGAAAAACCAAAAATCGTAGAAAGTTCATCTTTGGTACAAATAAAGACTAAATATTACTCTAAATCCTGATAAAATTTTAAAACTTAATAACAATTAGTTTTTAAGATATGAATTTTTAAAAATTGAAAAAAAATTTTATTGAGGTTATGTTACATTTTCTCTTTTGAGAGAAAAACTAAAAATCGTACAAAATTCATCTTTGGTAAAAATAAAGATTAAATATTAATCTAAATCTTCATAAAATTTCAAGACTTTAAATCAATTAGTTTTTGAGATATGAATTTTTAAAAATTGAAAAAAAAATTTGTTGAGGTTATGTTACATTTTTTCTTCTGAGAGAAAAACTAAAAGTCGTAGAAAGTTCATCTTTGGTACAAATAAAGATAAAATATTAATCTAAATCTATATAAAATTTCAAGACTTTAAATCAATTAGTTTTTGAAATATGAATTTTTAAAAATTGAAAAAAAAATTTATCGAGGTTATGTTACATTTTCTGTTCTGAGAGGAAAACTAAAAATCGTAAAAAAATTATCTTAGGTAAAAATAAAGACTAAATATTAGTTTAAATCCTCATAAAATTTCAAGACTTAATAACAATTAATTTTTGAGATATGAATTTTTAAAAATTGAAAAAATTTTAATTGAGGTTATGTTACATTTTCTCTTCTGAGAGAAAAACTAAAAATCGTAGAAAATTCATTTTTGGTAAAAATAAACATTAAATATTACTCTAAATCCTCATAAAATTTCAAGACTTTAAAAAAATTAGTTTTTGAGATATGAATTTTTAAAAATTGAAAGAATTTTTTATCGAGGTTATGTTACATTTTCTCTTCTGAGAGGAAAACTAAAAATCATAGAAAGTTCATCTTTGGTAAAAATAAAGATTAAATATTACTCTAAATTCTTATAAAATTTTAAAACTTAATAACAATCAGTTTTTAAGATATGAATTTTTAAAAATTGAAAAAAATTTTAATCGAGGTTATGTTACATTTCCTCTTCTGAGAAAAAAAATAAAAATTGTAGAAAATTCATCTTTGGTAAAAATAAAGATTAAATATTACACTAAATCCTCATAAAATTTCAAGATTTGAAAAAAATTAGTTCTTGAGATATGAATTTTTAAAAATTAAAAAGAATTTTTAATCGAGGTTATGTTACATTTTCTCTTCTGAGAAAAAAACTAAAAGTTGTAGAAAGTTCATCTTTGGTAAAAATAAAGATTAAATATTACTCTAAATCCCGATAAAATTTTAAAACTTAATAACAATTAGTTTTTAAGATATGAATTTTTAAATATTGAAAAAAAAATTTATTGAGGTTATGTTACATTTTCTCTTTTGAGAGAAAAACTAAAAATTGTAGAAAATTTATCTTTGGTAAAAATAAAGATTAAATATTAATCTAAATCTATATAAAATTTCAAGACTTTAAATAAATTAGTTTTTGAGATATGAATTTTTAAAAATTGAAAAAACTTTTATCGAGGTTATGTTACATTTTCTTTTCTGAGAGAAAAACTAAAAATCGTAGAAAGTTCATCTTTGGTAAAAATAAAGACTAAATATTACTCTAAATTCTCAGAAAATTTCAAGACTTTAAAAAAATTAGTTCTTGAGATATGAATTTTTAAAATTGAAAGAATTTTTTATCGAGGTTATGTCACATTTTCTCTTCTGAGAGAAAAACTAAAAATCGTAAAAAATTTTTCTTTGGTAAAAATAAAGATTAAATATTAATCGAAATCCTCATAAAATTTCAAGTCTTAATAACAATTAGTTTTTGAGATATGAATTTTTAAAAATTGAACAAAAAATTAATGGAGGTTATGTTACATTTTCTCTTCTGAGAGGAAAACTAAAAATCGTAGAAAATTCATCTTTGGTGCAAATAAAGATTAAATATTAGTCTAAATCCTCATAAAATTTCAAGACTCCAAAAAAATTAGTTTTTGAGATATGAATTTTTAAAAATTGAAAAATTTTTCTATCGAGGTTATGTTACATTTTTTCTTCTGAGAGGAAAACTAAAAATCGTAGATAATTCATCTTTGGTAAAAATAAAGATTAAATATTAATCTAAATCCTCATAAAATTTCAAGACCTTAAATCAATTACTTTTTTAGATATGAATTTTTAAAAATTGAAATTTTTAAAAAATGAGTAAATAGAATCGAATAAAATATAACGACAACATCAATGGGTTAAAATCGATTTGTAGCTTTGCTAGATCGTAGAACGAAGTCACGTTTCGGTCGTAACGTACGGCAAACAGCAATAAGTAACGGTTATTCGAAAACATGGGGCATTTTATGTGAGGGGGGTTGGGTTGGTAGACGTACCAACCCTCCGCTAACGCGATCGAACGAACGAACGGTCGAGATTGCGAGCGCCCCCTAGCGAGCGCGCATACGTCTCGTTTAATGTTAAACGGGGCCTTAATGGAACGGCCGGAAGCCCCTCTCGACCTGTTAACCGACAACGTTTACTAATACATCACCGGTTTTATTATTACCGAACTTTAAACCCTTTTAAATCTTTAATTTTTAATTTTTAGAACTATTTTTTTTAATTACTTTTAATTTTTAAAGTTGGTAGTTGTAAAATTTGACGTTTTGATAAAGTGAGGTTAGGTTTTTGTTCTAAATTTTACCAAAAAAATTTTAAAAATTTCTTAAATTTGGTAAAAATTATTAAAAAATGTTGATCAAATTTAAAAAATCACCCAGACTTTATTTATTAAAATTAAGAAAAAAAATTTTAACCACAACTAAATTAAACTTTCTACTTTTAATTAAAAAAATCAAATTTATTTTAATTTCAACCAAAAAATTTAAAAAAATTCCTAAAAAAATCGAAAATTTTTCATCGAATTTTACCTAAAATCAATTTGATGAAATTAAAAAAATCGCCTAGACTTTATTTATAAAAATTAAGAAAAGATTTTTTAACTAAAGATAAATTAAAATATCTATTTTCTAATAAATAAATCAATTTTATTCTAATTATTACCAAAAAAATTAAAAAAAATAATAATTAATCAAGGATTTTTAAATGAACCTAACCTTAAATTTTAAAAATTTATCAAAGTTTAAAAAATCACCCAGACTTTATTTATCGGAATTAAGGAAAAAAAATTTAACCACAACTAAATTAAAGTTTCTATTTTCAATTAAAACAATCAAATTTATTCTAATTTCAACCAAAAAATTAAAAAAAATTCCTAAAGTTGGTAAAAATTTTTGACAGTTAACTAACCTAATTTTTTACAAAAATATGATCATCTTAAAAAAATCACCCAGACTTTATTTATTGAAATTAAGGAAAAAAATTTTAACCAAAACTAAATTAAAGTTTCTATTTTTGATTAAAAAAGTTAGATTTGTTCTAATTTCAACCAAAAATTAAAAAAAAATTCCTAAAGTTGGTAAAAATTTTTGACAGTTAACTAACCTAATTTTTTACAAAAATATGATCATCTTAAAAAAATCACCCAGACTTTATTTATTGAAATTGAGGGAAAAAATTTTAACCAAAACTAAATTAAAGTTTCTATTTTTGATTAAAAAAATCAGATTTGTTCTAATTTCAACCAAAAAATTAAAAAAAAATCCTAAAGTTGGTAAAAATTTTTGACAGTTAACTAACCTAATTTTTTACAAAAATATGATCATCTAAAAAAAATCACCCAGACTTTATTTATTGAAATTAAGGGAAAAAATTTTAACCAAAACTAAATTAAAGTTTCTATTTTCAATTTAAAAAAATCAGATTTGTTCTAATTTCAACCAAAAAATTAAAAAAAAATCCTAAAGTTGGTAAAAATTTTTGACAGTTAACTAACCTAATTTTTTACAAAAATATGATCATCTTAAAAAAATCACCCAGACTTTATTTATTGAAATTAAGAAAAAAAATTTTAACTAGAACTAAATTAAAGTTTCTATTTTCAATTAAAAAAAATCAAATTTGTTCTAATTTCAACCAAAAAATTTAAAAAAATTCCTAAAGTTGGTAAAAATTTTTGACAGTTAACTAACCTAATTTTTTACAAAAATATGATCATCTTAAAAAAATCAGCCAGACTTTATTTATTGAAATTAAGGAAAAAAATTTTAACCAAAACTAAATTAAAGTTTCTATTTTTGATTAAAAAAATCAGATTTGTTCTAATTTCAACCAAAAAATTTAAAAAAATTCCCAAAGTTGGTAAAAATTTTTGACAGTTAACTAACCTAATTTTTTACAAAAATATGATCATCTTAAAAAATCACCCAGACTTTATTTATTGAAATTAAGGAAAAAAATTTTAACCGAAACTAAATTAAAGATTCTATTTTCAATTAAAAAAATCAGATTTGTTCTAACTTCAACCAAAAAATTAAAAAAAATTCCTAAAATTGGTAAAAATTTTTGACAGTTAACTAACCTAATTTTTTACAAAAATATGATCATCTTAAAAAAATCACCCAGACTTTATTTATGAAGATTAAGGAATGATTTTTGTTTTAAATGAAAGATAAAAGATTCTATTTTGAATTAAAAAAGTCAAATTTGTTCAAATTTTTCCCAAAAAAATTAAAAAAATTCCTAAAGTTGGAACAAATTTTTGACAGTTAATTAACCTAACTTCAACTTTGCGATTTTTTTTTAATTTTTTTATCATACTTAGATTAAATCCGTCTTTTTTAATTAAATTTACAATCTTTTAATTTTCATTTCCTAAAAAATTATTTTCAAAATTTAAAAAATAAATTTTACACGATTTTTTAAAGTTGACTCAAATTTCTTAAAAAAAAATTTAGGTTAAAACTGTCAAAAATTTTCATCAAATTTGAGATTTTTTTTATTATTTTTTTTTAATTTTCAGATCGTAATAAAAATCATACAATAAACTTAAAAGAAAAAAACTGAAAAAAAAGGCAAAAAATGGAGAAAAAGAATGATTTTAAGATCACTTTAATGGAGATGTAAAAACTTTTGTAGAAATTAAAAGGGAATATTTCTGCCCTAATTTGCAATTCATATCCTCTCGCGGCTGTTAAATAAGTAGATTTTAATATAAGCATTCCTCCCGCGGCTTTCGAGCGCTTTTCGAGGCTTTATTTTCCGGCTCGCTTCCATTAACATTTAAAATTCGATAATGCTCCTACGTTTTAACGTTTAATTATTTAATTTCAAAAATAAAATCGCATCTTTGTCAATTTTGATTTGATTTGTTTTCTAAATGAAACTTAAAACATCCTAATTTTATTTAAAAAAGACCGTTTTATTACAAGTTTAGTCAAAAAATTTAAAAAAATTTTCAAAGTTGACAAAAAAATTTTTAGGTTAAAAAATCAATAATTTTTTAAAAAATTCGTAAAAAATTGAATTTTAATGATTTTAATCTAATTTTTGTTCTAAATAAAACTAAAAATATTCCAGTTTTAATTTAAACAAACCGTTTTATTCTAAATTTTACCAAAAAAATTACAAAAATTTTCAAAGTTGGTAAAAAATTTTTTAGGTTAAAAAATCAATAGTTTAAAAAAAAATTCGTAAAAAATTGAATGTTAATGATTTTCATCTGATTTTTTTTTCTAAATAAAACTAAAAATATTCTAATTCTAATTTAAAAAGACCGCTTTATTCAAAATTTTACCAAAAAAATTAAAAAAAATTTCAAAGTTGGTAAAAAATTTTTTAGGTTAAGAAATCAATAATTTTTAAAAAATTCGTAAAAAATTGAATTTTAATGATTTTGATCTGATTTTTTTTCTGAATGAAACTAGAAATATTCTAGTTTTAATTTAAAAAGACCGCTTTATTCTAAATTTTACCAAAAAAATTTAAAAAAATTTCAAAGTTGGAAAAAAATTTTTTAGGTTAAAAAATTAATAACTTTTAAAAAATTCATCAAAAATTCATTTTTAAAGATTTTGATTTGATCTTTTTTCTAAATGAAACTCAACACTTTCTAATTTTAATTAAAAAAGACTGATTTATTACAAGTGTTGCCAAAAAAATTAAAAAAATTTTTAAAGTTGGCAAAAAATTTTTTAGGTTAAAAAGTTAACAGTTCTTAAAAAATTCCTAAAAAATTTAAATTTAATGATTTTGATCTAATTTTTCTTCCAAATAAAACCAAAAGTTTTCTAGTTTTAATTTAAAAAGACCGCTTTATTCTAAATTTTATCAAAAAAATTAAAAAAAATTTCAAAGTTGGCAACAAATTTTTTAGGTTAAAAAATCAATATTTTTTAAAAAAATTCATACAAAATCCAATTATAAATATTTTGACCTGACTTTTTTTCTAAATGAAACTCAAATCATTCTAATTTTAATTTAAAAAGACCGCTTTATTCTAAATTTTACCAAAAAAATTAAAAAAATTTTCAAAGTTGGCAAAAAATTTTTTAGGTTAAAAAATCAATAATTTAAAAAGAAATTCGTAAAAAATAGATTTTAATGATTTTGATCTGATTCTTTTTCTAAATAAAACTAAAGATATTCTAGTTTTAATTTAAAAAGACCGCTTTATTTTAAATTTTACCAAAAATATTAAAAAAATTTTCAAAGTTGGCAAAAATTTTTTACGTAATTTTTCAAATATTGTTAAAATATAGTTAATCATCTACTAAATCTATGTGTAAAATTTTAAATTTGTCGGTCGTTTACTTCTCGAGATACTAAGACTTTGGTTTATTTTGATGGGACACCCTGTATGTGACGTTTTAGAAATTTTCACTTTGGGTTCGCGTAACTCGGCGGTTAATCGTCTGATTTTTATGCGGTTTGTTTTAAACGATTCTTTATTTAGTTCTAAATAAGTGCTTAAAAGGGCATTTTTATATTGAATTTGAAAAATTCTTGGCAAGAGTTTTTCCAAACTTCTACATCGAGAAATTAGTCATTTTAGAAATTTTTACTTTGAGCTCATGTAAATCAGCTTCTAATCGCTTAATTTTCGTACAGTTTATTTTAAATGATTCTTCATTTAGTTCTAAATAAGTTTCTAGAAAGGTATTTTCATATCGAATTTGGAAAATTCTTGGCGAGTGTTTTTCCAAACTTCTACATTTTCCAAACTTCCAAACAATCATTTTAGAAATTTTTACTTTAAGGTCACGTAACTTGGCTTCTAATTGTCTAATTTTCGTACGGTTTGTTTTAAGCTATTCTTTATTTAATTCTAAATAAATTTCTGGAAGGGCATTTTCATACTGAATTTGGAAAATTCTTAACGAGAGTTTTTCCAAACTTATACAGCGAGAAATTAATCATTTTAGAAATTTTTACTTTGAGCTCATGTAACTCAGCTTCCAATTGTCTAATTTTCTTACAGTTTGTTTTAAACGATTCTCCATTTAATTCTAAATAAGTTGCAAGAAGGGTATTTTCATATCGAATTTGGAAAATTCATGATAAGCGATTTTCCAAACTTATACATCGAAAAATAAGTCATTTTAGAAATTTTGACTTTGAGCTCACGTAACTAAGCTTCCAATAGCCTAATTTTAGTACTGTTTATTTTAAGCGATTCCTCATTTAGTTTTAAATAAGTTTCTAGAAGGGCATTTTCATATCGAATTTGGAAAATTCTTGGCGAGAGTTTTTCCAAACTTCTACATCTAGAAATTAATCATTTTAGAAGTTTTGGAAAATTTAGAAATACGGTTTGTTTGAAATGATTCTGCATTCAATTTTGAATAGGATTCTAAAAGGGCATTTTCGTGTTGAATTTAGAAAATTCTTCACGAACGGTTTTCCAAATTTCTAAACCGAAAAATTAACCATTTTCGAAATTTTCACTTTGAACTTGTTTATAAAAATTAAGAACAGTTTTTTTTTAAATAAAAATAGATTAACATGTCTACTTTTCATTAAATTAATCAGATTTTTCCTAATTATTACCAAAAGAATTAAAAAAATTTTCAAAGTTGGTAAAAACTTTTTAGGTTAAGAAATCAATAATTTTAAAAAAATTCGTAAAAAATTGAATTTTAATGATTTTAATCTAATTTTTTTCGAAATAAAACTAAAGATATTCTAGTTTTAATTTAAAAAGACCGCTTTATTCTAAATTTTACCAAAAAAATTAAACAAATTTTCAAAGTTGACAAAAATTTTTTTAGGTTAAAAAATCAATAATTTTTAAAAAATTCGTAAAAAATTGAATTTTAATGATTTTGATCTGATTTTTTTTCTAAATGAAACTTAAAACAATCTAATTTTAACTAAAAGAGCCTGTTTTATTCTAAATGTCGTTAAAAAAATTTTAAAAAAATTTAAAATTGGTGAAAAATTTTTGACATTTTAACCTAAGAAAATCGACCAACTTTAAAAATTCATCAGAAATTCATTTTTAAAGATTTTGATTTGATTCTTTTTCTAAATGAAACTTAAAACAATCTAATTCAAACTAAAGGAGCCTGTTTTATTCTAAATGTAGTCAAAAAAATTAAAAAAAAAAAATTAAAAAAAAATTTTTTTAAAAATTAAAAAAAAAAATTAAAAAAAAAATTAAAAAAAAATTAAAAAAAAAAAATTAAAATTCGTAAAAAATTTTTGACACTTCTAACTTAATTTAAGGAAATCGGCCAACTTTAGAAATTCATTTTGAAAAATTTTGATTTGATTTTTTTTCTAAATGAAACTTGATACATTCTGGTTTTGATTTTGAAAGACCGATTTATTGTAAATTGTCGTCAAAAAAATTAAAGAAAATTTCAAATTTGGCAAAAAATTTTTGACACTTCTAACCTAACTTCAGAAAACCCATCAACTTCAACCATGATCTTGCAAATAGAATCGCGCCCGACCGATCAGCATACGGCTTCAGTCGGGGCAACTAATGCCGTATCAACAAACATTGACACTCCACCTAAGTGTTCATTTTTACTTTTTTGTGTTACTTGAAAGCGATGGTATGAGTATCTCACCCCACGTAAAAACAACTTTACAAGCATTGTAACATTACAGCAGATTCTTCTTCTCGATGACATGTCTCCAAAAACTAAAACAAAAAGTTTCTAACCCAACTAAAATTAGTTACACAGTAGTAGTGGACAGACACATCGACGATTTATATCGTTCCGACCAATCCTATAAATTAATCGTAATGTAATCCCATAATTTGTCTAAAAATCATTGAGATATTCATCAAAATATCTGGCAGATATTCTAAAGTAATCGAAAAATGTATCGTCGTATTTTCGTAGTTTTGAATATGAAGTCGTAAATTCTCTTTGCTGCACTCATTCACTAATTGAGAACATGATAACGTGTTTGCATTTTATCTGGATTTTGTCTTAGAATAAAATAACCAAATATCGATTTCTTAATGCATCCATTTTTATTTTAAAATATACAAGTTTACTTCCATTTGTCAAACAATCAAGTACTGAATAATACTCAATTACTACCCGAATTAATACTCGACTATAGTCGACGGCCACAGATGACCCCACCTATGTATGCCGACTGGGGGAAACGTTTCGCGGCCGATAGGCGCCGTACCGAAGTGGTTAAAGCGTGTCAATACTGACGTCACTACATATCATCAGATGAGTACTAAATCCAGCCTAAAAGATAATTAATTATTTATTGTAAAATTTCAAACTTGCATTCATGTTTGTAGTTTTTGAGATATTATCACCTAAACACTTCTAAGGCCGTCCGCACACACAGCAACTGGAAAGTAACTCAACGGCAATATGATGTCGCTTCTCGGTTGCTTTCTAGGTAGTAAAGTGGAGGTCCGTCAACGGAGCAATTTAAAAGCAACCTATGGGTGATATAATCGATATGAGCGACCTACGTAACCTTACCAACCTGCACGGAAGTCACCAAGATTTTAACTTGTTCATATCGCCAGTTGACATCTGACAGAAATCTTACCGAAGGCGACAGTTTTAACCGACAGTCATCAAAAATTTTACTTCTCGACTATGTCTTCATTCATTAAAATCACGAGGTATTTGAGTGATTTTAAATTTCGCATTTATTGCCATAAAATATTCTTTAAAACAGAAAGAAATGAACGTAGGGCGTTCTTATTGAAAGACGCTATGCATAAGCTACACACTGTAATGTCTGCTTAATGAAAAATTTGTCAAAATGGAAATTCGTAATTCTTTGATTAGCATTAAGCTGACGAATAATCAAACAAACAAATAGAAGATGTCCGATTATACATTTGAACTCGTTGATAATCTGTCCCAATCCGGTTGAAAGTTCAACCAAATATTCATTATTTAGTAGCACTGTCACGCCTTAAAAATGTCAAAATTTTATTTAATCACGGAATTTTCAAAAAAATGTTAAGAAAAATATCAAAATATTCAAAAATAATGTAAAATTTTTCAAAAAAAGTCAAAATTTTTCAAAACAATGTCTAAATTTTTCAAAAATATCAAAAATTAAAAAATAATGTCAACATTCTCAAAAATAATGAAGAATTTTTCAAAAAAAGGTCAAAATTTAAAAAGAAATGTCGGAATTTTCAAAAAAATTTCAAAAATTTCACGAAAAATATCAACATTTTCAAAAATAATGTAAAATTTTTCAAAAAAAGTCAAAATTTTTCAAAACAATGTCAAAAATATCAAAAATTTAAAAAAAAATGTCAACATTTTTAAAAATAATGAAGAATTTTTCAAAAAAAGGTTAAAATTGAAAAAGGAAAGTCGGAATTTTCAAAAAAATGTTTAAATTTCACAAAAAATATCAACATTTTCAAAAATAATGTAAAATTTTTCAAAAAATTGTCAACATTTTTTAAAACACTGTCAAAATTTTTCAAAAAAATGTCAAAATTTTTAAAAATACCAAAAAATTAAAAAAGAAATGTCGGAATTTTCAAAAAAATGTTAAAAATTTCACGAAAAATATCAACATTTTTTAAAACACTGTCAACATTTTTCAAAAAAAGGTCAAAATTTTCAAAAATACCAAAAATTTAAAAAAGAATGTCAAAATTCTCAAAAATAATGAAAAATTTTTCAAAAAAAGGTCAAAATTTAAAGAGAAACGTCGGAATTTTCAAAGAAATGTCAAAAATTTCATGAAAAATATCAACATCTTCAAAAATAATGTTAAATTTTTCAAAAAATTGTCAAGATTTTTTTAAACTGTCAAAATTTTTTAAAAAAATGTCAAAATTCTTAAAAATAATGAAGAATTTTTCAAAAAAAGGTCAAAATTTTCAAAAATACCAAGACTTTCAAAAAGAATGTCGAAATTCTCAAAAATAACGAAAAATTTTTCAAAAAAAGGTCAAAATTTAAAAAGAAATGTCGGAATTTTCAAAAAAATGTCAAAAATTTTAAGAAGAATATCAAAATATTCAAAAATAATGTAAAATTTTTCAAAAAAAGTCAAAATTTTTCAAAACAATGTCAAAAATATCAAAAATTAAAAAAAAAATGTCAATATTCTCAAAAATAATGCAAAATTTCTCAAAAAAAGGTCAAAATTTAAAAAGAAATGTCGGAATTTTCAAAAAAATGTCAAGAATTTTAAGAAGAATATCAAAATATTCAAAAATAATGTAAAATTTTTCAAAAAAAGTCAAAATTTTTCAAAACAATGTCAAAAATATCAAAAATTTAAAAAAAATGTCAATATTCTCAAAAATAATGCAAAATTTCTCAAGAAAAGGTCAAAATTTAAAAAGAAATGTCGGAATTTTCAAAAAAATTGTAACGCCTTATCCGACACAAAATCACGCTAACACAAATATCAACCAAATATCGAGGAAATATCGCAGGGCCAAGCCAGTTCAGTGAAGAAGGGTTGGTTCGATTTATAAGGCTCGAAACTCGATATTATTAAAAAATATATATATCAGAAGATACATAACACGAATAAAATAAAACATACCTCAAGATGACATAAGGCCTTGCACCAAACAGAAGATAATTTCTCTAACGAGTCCAAAATCCGGAATTTCCGTAATTCGTTAATAAATTAATTAACAGAAGAAAATTCTTAACATCGATGATTATCCCACAATCAGCGGATTACTTTCTCCGACCGAAACCAAAAGGATTTCCAATCTAAAATGTCGGTTTTGAAAATTTATACCATCAATGCGTACTCTACGAGAGTTGGTGCGAGAAGAGAGCGAATTCGAGGTCGTCGCCAATATATGCCTCCCCAAACTAGTTTTCCGAGAAAAAGAACCAAGAAATACAGACCTCAAACAAATAAAATTTCTAACAAAATAATAGATGACTTTGAATAACCCGAAAATAAATGTAGATGACAAACAAAATCAACCAAATCACCCAACTAATAACTACCGGAAATCCAAAATTAATGAATATTAAAATTGGCCTGTAACAGCACTCTCCCCTTAGAAACCACGAGTTGACTAACAAACAAATTGCCCCATGTGCAGATCTCTTCTACTCAAGTCAGTGATATCAGCAATATCGTCAACATCATCCCACCATATTATTGCTTTGATGTTGCCCGTGTGCGGATGGACTAACAATTCTTACAACGTCTTGTACAAACATTATGATCGTAATTTTTAATGTTATTTATTAGCCAACGATGGTACAATGAGTAGAACTCGTCACAAAACAATTTTACGCTTGTCAAGAAGCGTGCGTTTGGTTTTTGGAACACATGGCTGAAGATACTTGATGGCCCGTTCAGGTATTCCTAAAATGTTCGAATCAAATGTTTAGACAAATGTTTCAAAGGCTGTGTATTCACGTTATACAAAGGCTAAAGTAACTTAATCGTAAATTTTTCCCTATTGGGGTTTTTTATTTAGATAATTTTAGACGTAAGTCGGCTCGATTATGATTCACATGATCTGATACACACTCGATCGTATGGTTCACTAGATCAATAATTAGTTTCCTCTAGTGTTGTTCTAATCTACCTAAGATAACCTTCTTTCTACAAAATAAATCGCCAAATAGATCTTAACTCATTACTGGCCGCTGACGTAATAATACGTCCTTTTTTCTTCGCAACCCAGAAGCCGTTGACGTATTAATACGTTTTTACACAATCAGTTTGTTCTATTGCTTGTTTAGGCACATCGCAAAAATAATCGAACGTCAAAACGAAAGTGTATCACACTTTTGTACTTTCTGTCGTGAAAATGCTGAAGAAACCTTGTCAGCTGTAGAACTTGGACCGTTCACACGGATTGCAGTATCAACGAAAACGTGATTTAATTAATCGTGGAAAGCCCACCATGAACCAACTGCTCGTTGAGGCTTGTGCTATGGTGAGTTCAGGTTTTGGTGTTATTTTAGCACAAAGAATGAATCAGCTGCTAAAATCGAAAGAGAAACGGAAGAAAAGACGATGATGGGTTAGAAAGATTTTTGACAGAAAATGGGAAGCACATAGTTTAGCAGACAGAGAGCTAAGAAGTTATTACATAGAGGATTTTAAAACTTGTTGCGAATGTCTGAAGGCGACATTCATTTATACAAAAAATTGAAACCGACAAAAAAAAATAAAATTTACCTCTTATTTACTACAAATTGCTAAAGATTGGGCGAAAATCCAGAGATCCATCAAAAATAATCTCTTGTAAAGATGCACCAACTAGGCTTTCAGGAGATATAAAAAAAGCACTGATTCAAAAGTCAGAAACGTTGCAAAGTTTGCAAAAATCACGACAAAGGAAGAGAAACCTGCTTTGTGTACGGATATAGTCAGATGCCTTTATGTGCAGAAAAATATTTTGAGGACTACCATATTAAATGAAATTACTAGAAATTCAATTTTCAGGTTAGGCACTCATTTTTGAATAAATTCACTGGTTATTTCATTGACTAAGGCCCGGCTTCACGTCGGATGAAGTAAGGATTTTTAGCGGCCAGTAATGAGTTAATACATAAATGCGTCGGGGTTAACGGATGTCCTAATCTCACAATCAGTCTTAACCACTTCGGTACTGACGTCGATTATAGTCGACGGCCACAGACGACCCCACCCAGCCGAACGTGGACTATTATAGTCGACGGCAACAGATGACCCCACATATGTATGCCGGCTGTGGAAAACGTTTCACGACCGATAGGCGCCGTACCGAAGTGGTTAATAGACAGTCTTATAGAATTGTCTACACACGAATGGGTTTTTGTGTATAATTGGTTGACATCTAACATAGAAACTGCCCTTGATGTGGGTTGACTACAACCGTTTTTTCCCAATCTCTAAATATTTCTTCCCTGAACACACAATCTACTTTACTCTTAGGAATCTTAATTTTTGATCTTCGTGTTATGTCTATTAGTAACAAAATGATCAACGCTCTCATTACCTTTTATTCTCACAGGGTTTGGAAACTGAGGTTATGTCAATTCTTTCACTGAACATTCTACCAACTTAGATATAACCGAAAATGAAGTTATAAAAGAGTTAACCCCTTGAGTACATTTGACGTTTGAGACTCGTCATAAGTTGCATAACGTCCGAAATAAATCCGTACTTAAGAGGTTAAAGAGAAAAAAAGGAATGAAAATTTCCTTAACTCTTTACCTGCTGAATACTCTCTTTTGAAACCTTTCGTGTTGACGTCACGCCAGCCACAGGTTAAATTATAATGTAATACAAAATCCAATTATCATTACTTTATTTACGCAATGATAGCTTTCGAAAGGCGCACAGTTGTGCAACTAGCAGTTAAAGAGTTAGTAATAAAAATTTTTTAAAAAATAGAGAATTTTTGAAGCCTTAGGTATGTCTCATACTGAGACAACCAGCAACTAGCAATTAGAAACACACGATATTGTCACTTGATGATATTTTACATAGAATTAAGGTATAATAACTACGTAATGGTACGAAATGGAGCCACACCATGAAGAGAAAGATGAAAGAGTACTCGGAAATGTTACAGAGAGCAGGCTTATTGCTGGTTGCTAGTTGCGTGTTGCTGGTTGCCTTAGTGTGAGACGTACTATAACCCGGAATGGAGCTGCACCATGAAGAAAAAGAGTACTCGGCAATGTTACAGAAAGGGGACTTACATTTTCATCTTTCTTTTCAGAGTGCAGCTCTATTTCGGGTTATAGTACGTCTCACACTAAGGCAACCAACAACACGCAACTAGCAACCAGCCACAAGCGATATTGTCACTTGATGACATTTTATACACAATTCAATGATGGCTCCACATCGAAGCAATTCGATATCGCAAATAGAAAGGCGATGTCAGACTGCTTCAGTGTTAAGGCCCCTACAGACGCTCCGACTTACTAATGCAGGCGGCCTGCGCAGGCCAAAACTGCGCAGGCCGCCTGAACCATGGAATTGCCTCCACACGTACAGTCCAATTTGCTGGATTAGTTCAGTTTTTCAGCATGGAGGGAAGTAGTGATCTTTTAGCCGCAGATTTCTTATGTTTATCACTATATTCTTTGGATTTCACTTTCCAAAGACATGGAAAGTTTTTGTAATATTCCATGAAACTCAATAAAAAGTCTTTTGAAATATTTCTGGTATCCATTTTGTAAATTTACGTGGAGAAAACTAAGTATGTTCACTTTTTAGGTTAAGTTAAGTATTTTAACTAATTACTTCACGACAAAAACTGAGGTAACGGACTGAGCCTGCATACACAAGTATGAAGTTGCCTGCACAGTTTTATGAAAATATTAAACAAGACGGATTTAGCACAGGCCAAGCCATCCGCCTGCACAAGCGCCTCAATCGAGAAAAATTACTACTACTAGGACTTGCCTGCGCAAACCGGAACTGCGCAGGCAAGTCGTAGGATAAGTCGGAGCGTCTGTAGGGGCCTTTAGACGTGCGATTTAATTCCATGTAAAATGTCATCAAGCAACAATACCTCTTGCTTGTTGCTAGTTACCTGTTGCTGATTACTTGTATTACTGATTACCCTCAGTGTAAGACGTACTTAAACAAAAACCTGGTAGTAGTTGGTATTAAGAAACATATCACCAGCCTAACTATAAACAAAGAGGAGGAAAAAATTTCTATTAAAGCGTTAAAAAAATAAAAGAGTTTTTCCCTTTCAACACATGCAATCAATAAATGATATATGCTTCTTACAAAACATATCACATCAATCACCCAAATAACTTTTTTAAACCACCACAAACACAATCTTCATTCTATAAGGTTATTATTTATTTATTTTCGATCGGACGTGATGAATTGAACGTTTTTACCATCCGAGCACACCGTTTAACCTTCGTCATGAAAGGTGACGTCGCGGTCGACGACAACGGCCGTTTTAAAAGCGAAAGATTAATAGCTCTTTTGCAGTCACCGTCCGAACTAATTAATATTGTCAACCCGACTCGTATCTGACGATCCGACAAAACAATCTGTTTGTCTTCCCTCGTTCCAAAACGTTCTTATATCGCAATCTTCCGCCCTTCGACTCGGTTTAAGTTTAAAGCTCGTTGTCTATATCCACGTCGGTTTTCCTCCTCTTCTGTTTAGTTCTAAACTCGAAGTAAGTAATTTGCATAAGCGAATTAGTTCCGAGAAAGTATTAGAGGGCGGTAAATATGATTTACGCGCGATCCTAAAACCGAAGCTGCGGCTTCGCGTTAACCGTTTTCGTCGAAGCGTGATTAACGATAGCGATAACTCGAAATTAAGTAGTCGGTAAATCAACCGAAGCGGATGGAAATTGCCGGATTGTTTCAACGGCCGACGGTTAAGAACTCGACGGCGGGTAGCTGTTTAAGATTAAGGCGAAACTACTTCCTCATTACTTAACGTCAACATCTACTTATGTACTTAGCGAGAGAGAGATGGATGGGGAATATTTATCTTTATGTTTTGTAGGGTGTGTTATCAAACAGATCTAGTATAAAAAAATTTTCATAATCAATCAATTTTTACTAACTTTAAGAATTTTTTCAATTTTTTTAATAATAACTAGAACAAATTTGACTTTTTTAATTGAAAATACAATCTTTTAGCTTTCATTTAAATCAAATATTATTCCTTAATCTTCATAAATAAGGTCTGGGCGATTTTTTTTAAGTTGGTTAAATTTTTTAAGAGTTAGGTTAAAAATGTCAAAAATGTTTACCAACTTTTACAACGAAAATTTTTTTAATTTTTTTGACAACAGTTGAAATAACGGTCATTTTTTACATAAAATTAGAGTGCGATTTAGAAAAAAGTCAAATCAAAATCTTTAAAAATGAATTTTTGATGAATTTTTATAGTTTGACTTCTTTAAGTTAAAAAGTGTCAAAAATGTTTTACCAACTTTGAAAAATTTTTTAATTTTTTTTACAACACTTGGAATAAAACGGTCTTTTTTACATAAAATTAGAATGTTTTAAGTTTCATTTAGAAAAAGAATCACATCAAAATATTTAAAAATGAATTTTTAATGAATTTTTAAAGTTGGTTTTTTAGTTTAAAAGTGTCAAAAATTTTTACCAATTTTGAAAATTTTTTTTAATTTTTTTGACTACACTTGGAATAAAACGGTCTTTTTCAGTTGAAATTAGAATATTTTAGGTTTCGTTTAGAAAAAAAATCAAATCGAAATCTTTAAAATTCAATTTTTGATGAATTTTTAAAAAATGGTTAATTTTCTAACCTAAAAAATTTTTTACCAACTTTGAAAATTTTTTTAATTTTTTTGACCACACTTGAAATGAAACGGTCTTTTTTAATTAAAATTAAAATGTTTTAAGTTTCATTTAGAAAAAAAATCAAATCGAAATCTTTAAAATTCAATTTTTTATGAATTTAGAAAAAAATGGTTAATTTTCTAACCAAAAAAAATTTTTACCAACCTTGAAAATTTTTTTAATTTTTTTTTTACAACACTTGGAATAAAACGGTCTTTTTTACATAAAATTAGAATGATTTAGGTTTCATTTAAAAAAAGAACCAAATCAAAATTTTTAAAAATGAATTTTTGATGAATTTTTAACGTTTGACTTTCTTAAGTTAAAGTGTCAAAAATTTTTACCAACTTTGAAATTTTTTTAATTTTTTTTTGACAACACTTGGAATAAAACGGTCTTTTTTAATTGAAATTAGAATGTTTAAAGTTTCATTTCGAAAAAAAATCAAAACAAATTCTTTAAAAATGAATTTTTGATGAATTTTTAAAGTTTGATTTTCTTAAGTTAAAAAGTGTCAAAAATGTTTTACCAACTTTGAAAATTTTTTTAATTTTTTTGACAACAGCTGGAATAAAACGGCCTTTTTAAATGAAATTAGAATGTTTTAGGTTTCATTTAGAAAAAGAATCAAATCAATATCTTTAAAAATGAATTTTTGATGAATTTTTAAAGTTGATTTTTTTAGTTTAAAAGTGTCAAAAATTTTGACCAACTTTGAAAATTTTTTTAATTTTTTTGACAACAGCTGGAATAAAACGGCCTTCTTTACATAAAATTATAATGATTTAGGTTTCATTTAGAAAAAAAACCAAATCAAAATCTTTAAAAGTGAATTTTTGATGACTTTTTAAAGTTTGATTTTCTTAAGTTAAAAAATGTCAAAAGTGTTTTACCAACTTTCAAATTTTTTTTAATTTTTTTGACAACACTTTTAATAAAACGGTCTTTTTCAGTTGAAATTAGAATATTTTAAGTTTCATTTAGAAAAACAATCAAATCGAAATCTTTAAAATTCAATTTTTGATGAATTTTTAAAAAATGGTTAATTTTCTAACCTAAAAAAATTTTTACCAACTTTGAAAATTTTTTTAATTTTTTTGACCACACTTGAAATGAAACGGTCTTTTTTAATTAAAATTAAAATGTTTTAAGTTTCATCTAGAAAAAAAATCAGATCGAAATCTTTAAAATTCAATTTTTTATGAATTTTTTAAAAAATGGTTAATTTTCTAACCAAAAAAAATTTTTACCAACCTTGAAAATTTTTTTAATTTTTTTGTCAACACTTGGAATAAAACGATCTTTTTAGATGAAAACTAGAATGTTTTATGTTTTATATAGAAGAAGAATCAAATCAAAATCTCTAAAAATGAATTTTTGATGAATTTTTAAAGTTTTCTCTTAAGTTAAAAAATGTCAAAAATATTTACAAACTTTGAAACTTTTTTTAATTTTTTTCAAAACACTTGGAATAAAACGGTCTTTTTTAATTAAAATTAGAATGTTTTAAGCTTCATTTAGAAAGAAAATCAAATCGAAATCATTAAAATTCAATTTTTTATTAATTTTTTAAAAAATGGTTAATTTTCTAACCTAAAAAAAATTTTACCAACTATGAATTTTTTTTTGATTTGTTTGACAACACTTGGAATAAAGCGGTCTTTTTTAATTAAAATTAGAATATTTTAGGTTTCATTTAGAAAAAAAATCAAATCAAAATCTTTAAAAATGAATTTTGGATGAATTTTTAAAATTTTTTCTTAAATTAAAAAGTGTTAAAAATGTTTACCAACTTTGAAAATTTTTTTAATTTTTTTTACAACACTTGGAATAAAACGGTCTTTTTTACATAAAATTAGAATGTTTTAAGTTTCATTTAGAAAAAGAATCAAATCAAAATCTTTAAAAGTGAATTTTTGATGAATTTTTAAAGTTAATCTATTTTCTTAAGTTAGGTGAAGAAATGTCAAAAAATGTTTTGCTAACTTTGAAATTTTTTTTTACTTTTTTTGACACACTTGGAAAAAGACAGTCTTTTTTAATTGAAATTAGTTGTGAGGACGGAAATCATTATAGTAGATGTATTTTACCATGAAATCCCAAACATTTTCCAAGGATTTAAGTCAGGGTTCTTTGTAGACCAAGTGAAACATTAATTTGTTGTTTATTCAAAAATTCCCTAACTATTTTGGTTCGATGCACTGGACAATTTGGTTAACTTTTGGTTGTCAAACATATGTAAAATTGAGGGAAGCATAACTTCTTCCAATAATCTTCCATAAATCGTTTAAGTTTTCTTTCAATATGATACCCACTCCTTTGACCATACTACTGATCCAATTCCATACATTTTAGCAAAAACGACCAATTCTCTTGAATCTTTCAGTGTATTTTTCTACATATTATTGTATTTGGCAGTCATTTAGCAAAAAGTTGAAATGTCTTTTCATCTGAAAAGATCTCTGCGTTCCACATAGTCTTATTGTAATCTATACAGGTGTCTCAAAATTAGACAATCATACACTACCCATGCATTCTACGTTCAAATATAAGAATAAAGTCTGAAATAAACATTGGTCATTCACCAGTGGTTTATTAATACTTATTTTGTCTATTAAACTTATCGCGAAAGTAGTTGTGAGTGCATTTCCAATATTCTCTTGAAGATTACTATTCTTACAAGTGTTTTGAAAAACACCCAGTGGTTGAGAATTATAAAAAGTAGTTCTCAAATTGCAATACTTTATCATTATATTTCTTTTTAACAAATAACAACAACAGATTGCTAATCATCTGGTCAGCGATGGACATAACAGGGAAGTAAAAGAAATTGAGATTTCTAGGAGCATCGTAGAACGTGTGTTGCGGGAAGAAATATTTAGAGAATAGAAAAGAAAACGGGTGGAGTTAATCTACATCAAAGACAGTTTCTATGTTAGATGTCAACCAATTACGCATAAAAACCTATTCGTGTGCAGACGGTTCTATACTCTTATATTAAGATAAAGTTTAAATCATGCTTTAATCCCGGCGCATTTATGTAGGCGATTTATTTTGCAATCTATTTCGTGGAAAAAGGGAAATCTTAGATAGATTAGAAGAACATTAGAGGAAATTAATGGAAATTAAGAGGATCTATTGAACCATACGACCGGGTATCTATCGGATCATTCGAACCATAATCGGACCGACTTACATTAATCCTCTAAGCTCTGTGAACCTATATATGGGTTCGCACACAATCATTCAGTTTTGGCTATGAACTCATGCGTTTTCACACAGCCATTCGATTTTGACTATAAACCTATACAGATGTCCCGTTTTGAGTGTCCGATCCTTTACTGGCGTATTCTCTGATTGAAAGCAAGCAAAAAAGTCTTAAAGAACATAGGTCCGAAAGTACTTCGCTTTCAAAATATTCAAGATTTTAATTTCATATATTAACCCATTATTAACATTATTGCAATGAATTATTTAATTAAATTATTTAATAATTTAATTTAAATAATTCAATTCGATTATGTTAATGATAGGAAAACGTATGGAATTAAACTTCCAATATCTTGAAAACGAATCACTTTTGGACTCATGTTTATTGAAACTTCTGGACGTATTTTTAGTCTAGTAATACGCCAGTAAAGGATTGGACAATCAAAACAGGACATTCTATGTAACTTCTGATATAACTGTTTGGTTTAAGTTAAAAACGTATATATGAATGTAATTCAGCCTGCCTAATTCAGTCTGCAAATTGCGATTTTTCATAAAAAGTCCGCAGTTCATGTTCGGCTTTTTTGTACAGAGAGGTCGCGCTCAAAGGATTAATTTGTGGAATTGGTCGAAACGATGCAAATTGATAATGCGCATCCATTGCTACTGTGTATCCAATTTTAGTTGGGTTAGAAACTTATAGTTTTAGGTTTTAGTAACATGTCATCGAAAAGAACACTCTGTTCCAACCTTGCAATGCTTATAAACGTGATCTTACATAGGGTGAGATAGCCAAACCACTGTTTTCAAGTAACACAAAAAAGTAGAAACGAATACTTAGGCCGGATGTCCACCAAATCGACCCGATTAAAATCGGTGCGATTAGAATCGTCCATTGATACATTAGTTGGCCCAATTGAAGTTGTATGCTAACCGGTCTGACCCGACTCTATTTGCATGTTCATGGTTGGTAGTCGTTATCCAATTTGACAGTTTTTAAATTTCACTTATATTTCAATATCTTTGTTACCATGCACTTATAATAGTACCTCTATGAAGGATGTCTTTTATGTATGCTTATTGCAAGCTTGGATATTCACGTCGGTACGATTACAAACAATCCATAACAATTCCATAAGAAGATGATCAAGAAAGTCCATATGAGGATGTTCAAAAACCATCACCATCAATGATACTAATTGTGAGTAAGAGTCATAATATATTTGAAGAAATCCAATCGTCATTAACCTATATTACTTTCAATTTTTCTTTCGTTTAAAAACATTCATGTAGTACATTTTTTTATTAAAAAAAGAATGTTTGACTGCCCTTTCTGTATGTGCGCATGGATATTTTGCTATATCGAGACGTAAATTTATATTTATTTTTCTTCACTATACACGATTGTAATATTAAACATGATATATAATACACAAAAAGAAGTTCCAATTCAGAAACGACTGACGAGGAATGAGATCGGCCAATGATCGCGCATACAGTATTGTGCGCGACTGATCAGCATACGCGTTCCATCAGAAATAACTAATATCGTGTCAATCTACACACGGCAATATGAAATCATAAGCATTACCTTTATCGAACGGCTCAAATCGCACCGATTTTGGTTGTCATTTCGATGAACACCTGGCCTAACTGTGAACTATCCCTAAACCTAACACTAATATTAGTCAGATTATCCTTTGAGATTTATTTGTTGTTGTTCCAATTTGTGATAGAGAACAATTTACAGTTATGATGACTACTTTTAATATGAAATATAGATTTTATATCGATTAATATTACAATGTATAATGATGCATATTTGCATCAAGCAAATAATTAAGTAAATATGTAATATGCTTCCAGAAAAAGTAAAGGTGCATAATCTCATATATAAACAATCATACCTTATATTTTACAATTAGCTATAATTATATCGTTCATTTGTGACAAAGGCGTCATAATTCAAAAAAAAAAACAAAAGTTTTGAGAAAAATCGATTTAGTTTTTAATCTTAATTGACTATTTTACGCTACTTAACATTCAATAACAAAATCTGTTGTACTTATTCCTAAAATGGTTGGATTGTTGGACTTATTGGATTTAGGACGTCAAACTTATGGTGGGTTTAGGATGTCAAACTTAACCGTAACCTTAGCTGTAATAACCAACAAATTTGCCGTAATTTCTAGATGTTGCCTAAACGCTTCTGTTGAAACAAAATAATTGAACGTTTTTTAAATACTAGAGTTACTGCTATGGTTACGATTACAGCCTTTACGTTTGACATCCTAATTCCACCATTAATGTCAAAAAGGGGCTGTAAACGTAATCCTAGCAGTTGCTGTAGCATTAAAAAAGTTTAATGGTAGGTTTAATTGTGAGTTTAGGACGTCATACTTAACCGTAACCTTAGCTGTAATAACCATCAAATTTGCCGTAATTCCTAGAAGATTTCTAAATGATTCTATTGAAACAGAATAGTTAAACTTTTTTTAAATACCAGAGTTACTGCCACGGTTACGATTACAGCCTTTAAGTTTGACATCCCAAATCCACCATAAGATATAATCTAGTGAGAATTGAACTTCTATAATATAGATTATTTTTATATGGGGAGTAATGGCCACACAGTGTGCACAGTGCACTATTTGCGCAATGCACATCAAGCAGCACTGATCTAAATGATGTCGTTTGGGTGCCGTTAGGCTTACGACAGTTAAATACTACGTCAAATTTAATCGTAAGTGCAAAAATGAATCAACTTTTAATAATACTACGTCAAATTTAATCGTAAGTGCAAAAATGAATCAACTTTTAATTTTTTACAATTACTACTAAATACTTGCTGACAGTTACGTTAGTGCATTAACGCATTAATGTTAGTGTATTAATGACGACTTCTATCGACTTCAATTATTCCGATATTTTCTCTAAATGTTTAAATTCTTGAAATATCATTCTTATATATTTGAAAACCTGACTGTCATCTTCTTCCTTACATAACTTATCTTTTATTAAAAACGAGAAATGACCCTCTATCTTTCGATTTCGATTCATTGATTTTCTGAAACACTGCCGATGAATTTTCATCCAAGAACTATCTTTTTCTCATTTATCGCAACTGAATTCGAATTCTTAGATAATAAATCAACTGAAAGAGAAAAAAAGAGGGCATGTTAATGATTATGAATGTATTATAACTTTAGCTAAATTCTGCATCATTTTATTGCTTGATTACACAAACCTACAAAATTTTATGAAAGGTGAGACCCATAAATCAAACACTACTTTTCCAAAAGGTTTTGGCGCACTGAATTCAAATATGACTACAAATTTTCTCCATTAATTCAGGTCTTCAGGATATTCTAGTCGCAAATGAATTTTTATCTACCAAATTTTTTGTGACATCCGTATGTACCACTTTTCCCATTCAAAATGCATTTTGAATTTGTTCATTATTTTAATTTATTGATAGAAAAAATCTTATTTTTATATAATCCCGCAATCGTAGTCGCTAGTATAGTAAACTAATAAGCAATAATTTGCTCCTAGACTCAAAAAGATGTAACAGTTTCAAATCCTTGTTTCCAGCATCTTTACCGAACCCAAAGCAAGAAAGCGAAATATCCCGTGGAATTCTAATGGCGTTGAAAATAGAATTCCGCTTACGCAATTGACTTGTTAAGAATTCGGCACAGAAAGAGAGCGATCTTCTCTGAGAACTGCATATATCGAGGATGCAGAAAAAACTGGATTATGACGCTACATCTTAAACCAATAAGGTTAAAATAAGATTTAAAATGTAAGGAAGAATATCATTAATTGTATTAAAAAGAAAAAGTATTAAAACTAATCATAAATTAAGGGAAAAAATGCTTAAAGAAAAGAATAACAATAAAAGGGACCAGGAATCGGAAAATCAGAACACTAAAGCTATTTGACCATCAAAATAAGAACCTGTAACAGAGCTTAAAAAGTAATAATAAATGCTATTAACTGATACACAGCAACAAAAAAATGTAATGAAAAAAGAACAGTTTTAAAAAAAATTAGTTTTTTGTCGCAAACATAATAAAAAAAACCGTAACACGTGTTCGAAAAAAATCGTTGTCTTCAATGGGATCAAAAACCGTTTTTCTTCTGCCTCCTGTAAGGATCTGTAGCTCCCTTAGAAAGCATTTTTTGACCAATCTATATTTGAGTTTTTTTTCTTATTTTTAAACGTAGAATGCGTAGTAGTCTAATTTCGAGATACTTTGTATACTAAAATACGCAATTTAGAGTAGGTTTAGGATATCAAACTTAACCATAACCGTAGCAATAATTTTAATCGTAACTGTAAAAAATATAGTGTTTACAACCGCCTAATTTAGGGAGATGTTATTTCGATTTTAAATAATCAGCAAATAAAATGGTAAGGAATCTATCTATTATTTTAGAACATTTGTGAACGTTTCGCTTAAAGCTGATTTAATATCTGCAAATTCGGATTCGGCTGCGATGAATAAAAAAAAATTGTTCTTTGTGTAGTAAGAGCTTTGCTAGTAGCTGCAGTTATAGTTGTAGTGGTTTTTCAGGAGATATCTGAACCGAAATTAAGAGTTAGAATGGATGAGGGATTATTTTTCGATCTTAATAAAAGATATGTTATGTAAAGAATAAGATCCCGGTTTTCAAATATACAAGAATGTCGTTTTATGAATTTAAATATATGAGTAGTACAACAAAGGGTCTAAATGCAAAAACTTTTAGTTATTGAAGATATTTTATTTTCCTATAGAATGGCACTTATATTAGCTGTTTTGTAAGTTATCATTTTCTAATCAATTACTTAGTTGCCAACCCAATATTTTTGTCAAAGAAATTTTACAATGTAATAGTCTATATTTTATAAAAGATTTATTGCATAAAATATCTATTATTAATGTTGGCTACATTATACCATATTTGATTAAAGATTTGTAGTAGTTTGGCAAAATGTCGTCAAGCCAGCTCGCATGGACATTAAATGCTATAAAAATCTTAATTCTAGAATACGAAAGACCCACCTTTTTATATAATGTGCAGCAAAAAGATTACAAAAACAACAATAAAAGATTGGAATTTTATAAATACACATCTTATTCAGGTATTATAGAGCTTAATGTACGTTGTGCTTCTCGACTTGAATACATTAAACTGGAATAACCTTCCTTTGTGGCAAAAAAAACCTAAGAGTTGCAAAAACACGATCTTCTACACTAATGCAGCTTCTTAAACGTGTATTTTTTCGTCTAATAAAAGAACTGAAAGAACTGAAAGGTGTCATTATCCATTCTTAACTCATTACTAACCGCTGACGTAATAATACGTTTTTACACAATCAGTTTGTTCTATTGCTTGTTTAGGCACATTGCAAAAATAATCGAAATACAAAACATATAATTTCCACAATACATTAAGCTGCGTTCCCATTGAACGTCAAAACGAAAGTATCTCACGCTTTTATAAGTATAAATAAAAAAGTTATAAAGTTGTGAAAATGCTGAAGGAAGCTTGTCAGTCGTGAAACGTGGACTGTTCATACGGATTGTAGTATCAACGAAAACGTCATTTAATTGATTGGGGAAAGCCGATCATGAACCCACTGCTCATTGGGGCTTGTGCAGTGATGAGTTCAGGTTTTGGTGTTATTTTAGTACAAAGAATGAATCAGTTGCTAAAATCAAAAGAGAAATGGAAGAAACGATGATGAATATAAAAATTTGTCGCGAATGTTTGAAGGCGACTTTGATTACCTACTGAAACCCGTTTCACTACTGATTTTAAAATTACAGTATGAACTCCTCATGTTTCTAAATTTTGATGGAACATCTTTCGGTCCAAATCCAGGGATATTGAGTGCATCAGAAATTTTCTTAGCTACTGAAATCTCAAAACTCGATTTCTATAGTCTTCAATAGTGGCATCGTACAATATTTTTCCAACAGCATACGATTCAAGAAACCGTGTGGTCTCATTGTCTTGTAATTTAATGATACGACTTTTTATTTTATTACTTGTCATTTTTAAAAACCGACATACGAAAGCGAATTTACGGCAAAAAACATATTTGATCTGAAGCGTACGCAGCACGCTTGCCTGTGACGTCAACACAGGCAAGCCCAACACCCACGACACTTCGTTCATACGGGGTGTATTCCTGGAACGTGTGCCTCACGAAAGCGTGTTATGATCTGCCAGAACGTACTATAACCCAAAATCGAGCTGCATCATGAAGAGAAAGATGAAAGGGTAGTCGGCAATGTTACGGAGAGGGGACTTACTTTTTCATCTTTCTCTTCATGGTGGAGCTCCATTTCTGCTTTTGGTACGTTCCTGTATGATTAACAAAAATCGGTAAAATAAATTAAAAAAACTGGTGAAATGAAAAAAAAAAAAATAATAAATAAATAAGAAAGTATTATGGATTACAGTATGTCTATGAAAGGTGTTGACTTTGCAGACCAGTACTTTCCTTATAATTCAGTTGTAAGAAACGGTGTCAAATGGACAAAAAAGGTTTTTATGTTTATGTTGAATTGTGCATTATTCAATTTATTCATACAAAAAAACTAAAACAAAATTTATCTTTTATTCATTACAAGTTACTAAAAATTGGACGATAATCCAGAGATCCATCAAAAATAATCTCTTGTAAAGATGTGTCAACAGACTGATAAAAATTTTTGTTCGAGAAAAAAGTTTCCTCAGAAATGTTGCAAAGTTTACAAAAATCAAGGCAAAAGAAAAGCAACTTTTATGTACAAAAAAATATTTTAAAGACTACTATATTAAATGAATTTACTAGAAATTCATTTTTTAGATTAGGCACTTTTTTATTTGAATAAATTCACTAGTTGTTTGAATGATTAAGATCCGACTTCACGCCGCACAGTGGAGCAAGACCGACCTAAACGTGGCAAAAAATCAAAAAATTAAATGTAAAATATACGGTTTTTTTATCAGACTTAGGCTAACCACTATCCATTGCACCGTCGTACTTTTGTAAAATAATTAATCGTTGGGTTAACACAGGTTATATGCTTTAGTGTAGAACCATTATGTTGAGATATCTATACTTCATTTAATAACTAGGAGGAGTAAATCTCAAAACCCCATTTACATAGGAAAAAGTAACTAAAAAATACACTAAACATTTTTAGCGGCAAATTTGAATTCTAAACTTCAAACCAGTCACATTTATGCAACCAACAAAACACCAAGCGTTTGAGCGTAGTATTCTAGAACATACCAAATATCTCTATGGCCGTTTATCTATACGTACATTGTTCAAAATTTATCCAAAAGACGTTTCTTGTGTTGACGTATTATATCCAACAGATGACATCGTACCATACCTTCTTCGAACTTAATATTTTTTGATCGCAACCATTTGAGCACAGCGAAAAAGCGAGAAACAAGTTGACAAATTAGGTAAAGTACCTAACCTCAAACGTTAAAAGCAATAAACGACAAAAGCCAATTTTTTCGTCTTTGTAAACTTGACTGCGGAGCGACCAATAATAGTTCACTATTTTAGCGCGTAAAATTCAAATCACTCCTCCTAGTTATTAAATGAAGTATAGTCTGTACCGGGACTGAACGTATTTATAATAACGTCTGTATTTAATTAAATATTCATAGTAAGAATGTGACGATCGCTTTGCGATCTCTTCTAAACGTCAAATTAGATCACTTGACCTCACTTTTGGTTGTAAGACAATTCCACAGAATATCTAACAATATGCAAGTGTCTCTAAAATATGTGTAAAATGTAATACCTCATTACATGGTTCAAAATAAAGTCTAAAATGTCAGTTAGCAATGCCATACGAAGTACACTCTAACTACCCTTATCTTATATTTTAGTTATACAGACCAAGTTATAATCTATTAGAAATTGCATCGCATTTTAGTTTCTTCTAAACGTCAAGTTAGATCACTTAACATCACTTTTAGCTATATTTATGACAACTCCACAGAATATCTAACGATATACATCTAACGATGTCTTTGAAATGTGTGTACAATGCAAGATTTCATCTCCTTTAGCTCAAAATAAATGGATCTGTATACAAAGTTGCTTCCCAAAGTTGTTTTCCTGATAGCGTAGGTTTAATTTCGGGATATCTGTATAGTTGAAAACTAGTTTAATTTTATTTTTAGTATTTTTCTAAAAAAAATTTATTGTTTTTGGTTGAATTGATCAACATTTTGATAACTTTGGTGGAAGCTTTACGAATTTAGTAACTTTTTGGTGGAATTAAAAAAAAATTGGTAAATTTTTGGTGGAATTTTTACAACTTTTGTAAGTTTTTTGGTGGAATTTTTAAAAAATTCATTATTTTTGGTAGAATTATTAAAAATTTTACTAACTTTGGTGGAATTTTTATGAATTTACTAAGTTTTTGATGGAATTTTCAAGGTTTTAGTTAATTTTTAATGAAATTGTTTCTAATTTGATTGATTTTTGGTGGAATTTTAAAAGAATTTGGACATTTTGGTAGAATTGTTAAAAATGTTGACAATTTCGATGTAATTTTTAGGATTCTTGTAAGTTTTTGGTGGAATAAAAAAAATTCAGTAAGTTTTGGGTGTAGTTGTTAAATATTCTAATAGCTTTGGTGGAATTTTTGCGAATTTTATTCATTTCTGGTGGAATTAAAAAAAAAAATCAGTGTTTTTGGTAAAATTCTTATGAATTTAGTAAGTTTTTGGTGGAATTTTTAAAAAATTCAGTAAGTTTTGGGTGTAGTTGTTAAATATTTTAATAGCTTTGGTGGAATTTTTGCGAATTTTATTCATTTCTGGTGGAATTAAAAAAAAAATCAGTGTTTTTGGTAAAATTCTTATGAATTTAGTAAGTTTTTGGTGGAATTTTTAAAAAATTCAGTAAGTTTTGGGTGTAGTTGTTAAATATTTTAATAGCTTTGGTGGAATTTTTGCGAATTTTATTCATTTCTGGTGGAATAAAAAAAAATAGTGTTTTTGGTAAATTTCTTATGAATTTAATAAGTTTTTGGTGGAATTTTTGCAAATTGTATACATTTTTGGTGGAATTTTTAAAAAATTCAGTATATTTTTGGTGGAATTATCAAAAATTTTGATAACACTGGTGGAATTTTTGCGAATTTTATTCATTTTTGATGGAATTTTTAAAAAATTTAGTGTTTTTTTTATGGAATTTTTAGGAATTTAGTAAGTTTTTAGTGAAATTTTTCCAATTTTATTAATTTTTGGTGGAATTTTTATAAAATTCAGTATGTTTCTGATGGAATTGTTAAAAAAGTTAATAACTTTGGTGGAATTTTTATTAACTTTAATCATTTTTGGTGGAATTGTTAAAAATATTGGTAATTTTAGTAGAATTTCTATGAATTTGGTAAGTTTTTGGTGGTATTTTTTAAAAATCAGTAAGTTTTTGGTGGAATTATTCAACATTTTTGTAGCTTTGGTGGAAAATTGAAAAAATTTAGTACGTTTTTGGCGGAATTGTTAAAAATGTTGGTAACTTTGGTGGAATTTTTACGAATATAGTAAGTTTTTCGTGGAATTTTTACCAATTTTATTGATTTTGGGTGGAATTTTTAAAAAATTCACTAAGTTTTTAGTAGAATTGTCTCCAAGTTTAATAATTTTTGGTGAAATTATATTCAATTTAACTAGCTTTTGTGGAATTTTTATTCTTACTTTTTTATTTTTGTGAAATTTTTAAGAATCTAATCAATTCTTGACGAAATTAATCTTAATTCTGGTATATTTTTTAAAAATTCAGCAAGTTCTTGGTGGAATTGTTAAAAATTTTGATAGCTTTGGTGGAATTTTTACAAATTTTATAAGTTTTTGGTGGAATTATTAAAAATTTTAATAACTTTAAATTTTTACAAATTTACTTAAATTTTAGGTGATATTTTCAAGAATTTAATTAGTTTTTAGTGAAATTTATTCGAATTTTTGCTCTGCATAAATTAAATATTTGATAATTATTAATAAACCGATCGTTTTGACATTTCATGTGGCATTAGCGTGGTTAGAATAATAAATAACGTTTATGAAAATTGAACCAACTGTTTTATCGGCCCAAATCGAAAATGACGGAAAACGGGGATTTCGTTTAGGGCTTAAATCGGCCGTTTCGGGTCCAAAGGAGCCCCGATTCGCATATAACGATGCTTTATAAAGCCGTTCAGAAGGTTAGCCGGAAGCAGAGTCGCGGAGCCGGTGGCTTTTTGGACAAAATGTGCGTTCGAAAATTAACGAAAATGACAGGCGGACGATCGAGAATTTTAATTTCAATTAGGGCTACCGCAACGTCGTTCGATTTTCAGGGCCGTTTTTCCGAAATCGGTCACGGACCCCCCAAAATCGTCGGGGAGGTGAAGATAATGGTCGGCAGAATGACGTAAAACCATTGAATCGTCCGGAAAGTGATTTCCAAAAAAACTATTAAAAAAAGAGCTAGGCGCCTGTGGCGTCCTCTTTTCCGTCCAAAAATCAGCCGTTTCCTAATTACAGCCTGTTTTTCAAATTAAAATAATTTACACTCAGTAGGAGTGATTCGCGTATTTATGAAGTCATCCATGGAAATAACAAAACAAATTTTGTTCGTTTCGTTTTGTTTATTGAAGTAGTTGTTGCTGTAACCCATTGTTGAAATTTTCGAATATGCCTTATACCAACGCAGAAATGGCAGACATGCATTTTATGTATGGCAAAGCCGATGGAAATGCTTGTGAGGCACGTCGCCTTTATGCCGAAGCATTCCCAAACCGGGTACTTCCGTGTGACAAACTTTTTACAAATTTACATCAACGTTTATCCGAAGTTGGATCGTTTAAATCAAGGAACGGGGATGGTGGTCGGCCTAGATCAGTTTGTACTCCCGACGCAGAACTTAACATTTTAAGACGAATTGAAGAAAATCCTGGTACTTGTACTAGAAGACTCTCTACTGAAACAAGTATTAATTTTTCCCTAATTTGGAGAATTTTACGGGAGCAGCAATTGCACCCATACCATATTCAAAGGGTACAGGCTCTAGCTGTGCCTGATTATGCCGCACGACTGGTGTTTTGTCGAAGCATGTTGACAAAAGTCGCGGAGAAATGGCATTTTTAATTTTCATAATAGCCATGTTTGGGCCGACGAAAATCCGCATGCCGTTGTTGAATCGAATCATCAACACCGATTTGCAATCAACGTTTGGCTTGGTGTGTTAGGAGACCATCTGATAGGACCTTGTTTCCTGCCTAACCGTTTGACTAGTCAATTGTACCTTGACTTTTTGCGGAATACATTACCGCTGCTGTTAGAAGATGTGCCCCTCAACCACAGAATTAACATCGTGTGGTTGATGCACGATGGAGCTCCTGCGCATTACGGAGTCTTGGTCAGAAATTATCTAAACGAAAATTACAATGGCAGGTGGAGAGGGCGAGGAGGTCCAATTGTATGGCCCCCTAGATCTCCCGACCTCACTCCACTCGATTTTTGCATTTGGGGGTATTTAAAGACATTAGTTTATTCAAGTCCTGTGAATAATTTAGATGAGTTGCGAGAACGAATTGAACATGCCTGCCAGACTGTTCGTATAAATCCGGGACTCTTTGAAAGAGTGCGGCGTTCACTTTTACGGAGATGTGAAATGTGTATACAAATGGAAGGACATTTTGAACATCTTCTTTAAGAATCATTAATTTGTAATAATTAAAATGTATTTATACTGATATTTGAGTGTAAATTATTTTAATTTGAAAAACAGGCTCTAATTAGGAAACGGCTGATTTTTGGACTTATGTTTATTTTGACCTTTTTGTTTGTACTGATGAGATCTATAAGTGGGCCAAATATTCGAACGTATTTTTTAAACACCCTGTATATTGCCGGTTTATAATTTTGAGAAGTATTGTTGGAAGTGTATAATTTTTATTGCTCGTTTACACACCCCTTTACAACAAATTTCCCACCCCTTAAAAACCGGGGGTAGAATCACGGTTGGAAAGCATACGCACAAACCTCCGTCGAAGTCGACGTCGACGCAACGGGGAGGTTCGTCCGGTGAAAGGCTGCGTACGAGCAGCAGCAGCAGCTCCGGCGGTAACTCCTGCGTCTTTCGCCGGCAGTCGTAACCGCGCCGTCCGCGTAGCAGCGTCAGCGCTTTCCACTTTCCACCCGGAGCACGGACGCGATCATCAGGCGAAGCGTGCGCCTCCGCGAAGGTCCCCCACGAAGGAGGACCGCAGACACCTTCAGCGGCGTTTTAATCCCCGTTCGGAAATCTCTTTCGCGATGCGATTGTGTTAGCCGCGTGATGTAACCAAACCGTAAAGTACCGTTTTATTACCGGAGATTGATTACTAGAAACTTATCTCTTTGGGATAAAACCAAGTGTGTGTGGCTTTTGTAAATCTCCAATCTTAAATATTAAATCCATAATAAAAAAAAAAATTAATTAAAAAAAAAATTTAACTAAAAAAAAATTTAATTAAAAAAAAAATTTAACTAAAAAAAAAATTTAACTAAAAAAAAATTAAATTAATAAAAAAAAATAAAAACTATTATACTAAAAGACTAAAATAAAAATAAATAAAAAACTTTTTTAAAAGTGTATATATTATAAGGATAAATTTATCCTTATAATTAATTTTAATAGAAATGTTTTCTCTAACGGGGAAATTTATTTTAACCCTGTGGCTTTTTTCTACTTTTTCGGTAATTTTTGAAGGAGTTAATTCACAAGGTAAGTAAATAAATCTACCATCCAATTTATAAACCAATTAGAAAAATGTATAACAAGGTCGTTTATACTAACAATAAGTGATGAGTGTTGAGTTGAATTCACCTCAAATAAAATTCCAATGCGTAAATCTGATACCATATAAAATACAGGTTGTACGGTATTTTAGCCTTTGTTACGGTACATTTTGACCTACACGCCGCGTAAATGCGCCTTTTGTTAATGGCTAACCATTAGATAAGAAGTTTTGAGACGTTTTCACTTTACAACTCTTGTCTATCCTTCTCGTTAAGATGCCAGTTTTAACGTGAAACTTAAAACTTGGAAGTTGGAAGTGAAAAGATGGTTTATCCTTTAATCTTATATAAGAATCTTAATATAACTATGAAATTTTAATTTTTTTGTATTTTTTTTTTAATTTTTTTGTATTTTTTTAAATTTTTTCTTTAATTTTTTTATATTTTTTTAAATTTTTTTGTATTTTTTTAAATTTTTTTGTATTTTTTTGTATTTTTTTAAATTTTTTTGTATTTTTTTTGTATTTTTTTTGTATTTTTTTTATATTTTTTTGTATTTTTTTTGTATTTTTTTATATATTTTTAAAAATTATTTTATTTTTTATTAAAGGAAGAACCATCCAGTTAAAAACTAATAACACACATATAACCAGAGGTTTTCGAAACTTGGGGAAACTTTTCCTATTACGACTTTTACCTCCACTTCTTTTAAAAGTTTTCCACGAAAAATATGGCCTTTCACTAAAATATTGAAAAACTAAGTTTACTAAAGAAAAAAAAAGTAAACATAAATTGGAATTAAATTTTTTTACTAACTTTAAAAAAATCCCACTGGATTTATTTATAAAAATAGAGAAAAGATTTATTAAATAAAAATAGATTAAAATGTCTACTTTTCATTAAATTAATCAGATTTTTCCTAATTATTACCAAAAAAATTAAAAAAATTCCTAAAGAGACTTAAAATTTTCTAACGAATTTAACCTAACCTTAAGAATTTTACACCAACTATAAAAACTCCCACGGACTTTATTATTTTTTAAAATTAAGAAATGAAATTTGTTTTAATTGAAAGTTAAAATATTCTATTTTCTATTAAAAAAGTCAGATTTGTTCTAATTATTACCCAAAGAATTAAAGAAATTCTTAAAGGTGACAAAATTTTTTTAACCTAACTTTCTTTTTTAATTTTGACCAAATTTAAAAAATCGTGGAGACTTTATTTATGGAAATTAAAGAAAACTAATTTAAATGAGAATAGATTAAAATGTCTATTTTTCATTTAAAAAGTCAGATTTGTTTCAACATTCACCAAAAAATTTAAAAAAATTCTCAAACACATGGAAAAATTTTTACCGAACCTAACCTTCAAAATTTTCGATCAACTTTAAAAAATCCCCCAGACTTTATTTATGAAAATTAAGAAAAAAAAATTATACTAAAGACAGATTAAAATGTCTATTTTCAAATAATAAATAAAAATGTAGATGTTAGATAATAAAAATTTTTAGTTAGAAATTTTTTTCTAAACCTCTACAAAATTTGACGTTTCAAAAAAATTTGACATTTCTGAAAAATTGACCAACTTTAAAAAATTCCCCAGACTTTATTTATGAAAATTAAGACAAAAAAATTTATACTAAAGATAGATTAAAATGTCTATTTTCAAATAATAAATAAAAATGTAGATGTTAGATAATAAAAATTTTGAGTTAGGAATTCTTTTCTAAACCTCTACAAATTTTGACGTTTCAAAAAAATTTTGACATTTCTAAAAAAAAACAACTTTAAAAAATCCCCAAGACTTGATTTATAAAAATTAAGAATAAAAAATTATACCAAAGACAGACTAAAATGTCTATTTTTCATTAAAAAAGTCAGATTTATTCCAACTTTCACCAAAAAATTTAAAAAAAAATTTAAAGACATCGAAAAATTTTCTTAACCTCAAAATTCTTGATCAACTTTAAACTTAAACAATTTAAAAACTAAAAAAAAATACGCAAAACTTTTTCAAATAAAACTTATAGATAAATTACTTGTGAATACTTTTTGTTAAAAAGATTTTTTTAGATTTTTAACATTAATTCAGTTATAACCTAAAATGTCACTTTTACATCAAACGTCAATTTCTTAAATTTAAAATAATTCAAAATCTAAAGTAGATAGGAAAAAAATTTTCAAATGAAACTTGTTTATAAAAATAAAGAAAAGATTTTTTATATAAAAATGGATAAAAATGTCTACTTTTTATTAAATCAATCAGATTTTTCCTAATTATTACCAAAAAAATTAAAAAAATTTTCAAAGTTGGTAAAAAATTTTTTAGGTTAAGAAATCAATAGTTTTTAAAAAAATTCGTAAAAAATTGAATTTTAATGATTTCGATGTAATTTTTTTTCTAAATGAAACTAAAAATATTTTAGTTTTTATTTAAAAAGACCGTTTTATTCCAAATTTTACCAAAAAAATTAAAAAAATTCTCAAAGTTGGTAAAAAAATTTTTTAGGTTAAAAATTTTTTATCGTTAAAAACATTTTTAAAAAATTCATAAAAAATCGAATTTTTAATATTTTAATCTAATTTTTTTTCTAACTGAAACCAAAAATATTCTAGTTTTAATCTAAAGAGACCGCTTTATTCTAAATTTTACCAAAAAAATTAAAAAAATTTTCAAAGTTGGTAAAAAATTTTTTAGGTTAAAAATTTTTTATCGTTAAAAACATTTTTAAAAAATTCATAAAAAATCGAATTTTTAATATTTTGACCTGATTTTTTTTCTAAATGAAACTAAAAGTATTCTAGTTTTAATTTAAAAAAACCGTTTTATTCTAAATTTTACCAAAAAAATGAAAAAAATTTTCAAAGTAGACAAAAAAATTTTTAGGTTAAGAAATCAATAATTTTTAAAAAATTCATAAAAGATTGAATTTTAATGATTTTGATCTGATTTTTTTTCTAAATAAAACTAAAAATATTCTAGTTTTAATTTAAAAAAACCGCTTTATTCTAAATTTTACCAAAAAAATTAAAAAAAATTTCAAAGTTGGTAAAAAAATTTTTTAGGTTAAAAATTTTTAGTCATTAAAAAAAAATCAATCATTTTTTAAAAATTCATAAAAAATTGAATTTTAATGATTTTGATTTAGTTTTTTTTCTACGTAAAACTAAAAACATTCTAGTTTTAATTTAAAAAGACCCCTTCGCTCTAAATTTTACCAAAAAAATTTGAAAAAATTTCAAAGTTGACAAAAAATTTATCATGTTAAGAAATCAATAATCCTTAAAAAAATTTTAAAAAATTGAATTTTAATGATTTTGATTTAATTTTCTTTCTAAATAAAACTAAAAATATTCTAGTTTTAATTTAAAAAGACCGTTTTGTTCTAAATTTTACCAAAAAAATTTTCAAAGTTGGTAAAAAAATTTTTTAGGTTAAAAATTTTTAATCGTTACAAGTCATTTTAAAAAAATTCAAAAAAATCGAATTTTTAATATTTTGATCTAATTTTTTTTTCTAAATGAAACTAAAAATATTCTGTTTTTAATTAAAAAAACCGTTTTATTCTAAATTTTATCAAAAAAATTAAAAAAATTTTCAAAGTTGGTAAAAAATTTTTTAGGTTAAGAAATCAATAATTTTTAAAAAATTCGTAAAAATTTAAATTTTAATATTTTGACCAGATTCTTTTTCAAAATAAAAGTAAAAATATTCTAATTTTAATTTAAAAAGACCGCTTTATTCTAAATTTTACCAAAAAAATTTAAAAAAATTTCAAAGTTGGTAAAAAAATTTTTTAGGTTAAAAATTTTTTATCGTTAAAAACATTTTTAAAAAATTCATAAAAAATCGAATTTTTAATATTTTGACCTGATTTTTTTCTAAATAAAGCTAAAAATATTCTAGTTTTAATTTAAAAATCCCGCTTTATTCTAAATTTTACCAAAAAAATTAAAAAAAATTTTTAAAGTTGGTAAAAAAATTTTTTAGGTTAAAAATTTTTTATCGTTAAAAACATTTTTAAAAAATTCATAAAAAATCGAATTTTTAATATTTTGACCAAATTTTTTTTCTAAATGAAACTAAATATATTCCAGTTCTAATTTAAAAAGACCGCTTTATTCTAAATTTTACCAAAAAAATTAAAAAAATTTTCAAAGTTGGTAAAAAAATTTTTTAGGTTAAAAAGTTTTTATCGTTAAAAACATTTTTAAAAAATTCATAAAAAATCGAATTTTTAATATTTTGACCTGATTTTTTTTCTAAATGAAACTAAAAATATTCTAATTTTAACTAAAAAAGACCGTTTTTTTCTAAATTTTACCAAAAAAATTAAAAAAAATTTTAAATTTGATAAAAAATTTTTTAGGTAAAGAAATCAATAATTTGTAAAAAAATTCGTAAAAAATGAATTTTAATGATTTTGATCTAATTTTTTTTCTAAGTGAAACTAAGAATATTCTAGTTTTAATTTAAAAAGACCGCTCTATTCTAAATTTTACCAAAAAGATTTAAAAAAATTTTTAAAGTTGGTAAAAAAATTTTTTAGGTTAAAAATTTTTAATCGATACAAATCATTTTAAAAAAATTCATAAAAAATCGAATTTTCAATATTTTGACTTGATTATTTTTCTAAATAAAACTAAAAATATTCTAGTTTTAATTTAAAAAGACCGCTTTATTCTAAATTTTATCAAAAAAATTAAAAAAAATTTCAAAGCTAGAAAAAAACTTTTTAGGTTAAAAAATCAATAATTTTTAAGAAATTCGTAAAAAATTGAATTTTAATGATTTTGATCTAATTTTTTTTCTACATGAAACTAAAAATGTTCTAGTTTTAATTTAAAAATTCCACTTTGTTTTAAATTTTATCAAAAAATTTAAAAAAATTTTCAAATTTGGTGAACAAATTTCTTAGATTAAGAAATCAATAATTCTTAAAAAATCCGCAAAAAATTCAATTTTATTGATTTTGATGTAATTTTTTTTCTAAACAAAACTAAGAATGTTCTAGTTTTAATTTAAAAATCCCGCTTTGTTCAAAATTTTACCACAAAAATTGAAAGAAATTTCAAAGTTGGCAAAAAATTTCTTAGGTTAAGAAATCAACAATTTTAAAAAAAATTCGTAAAAAATTGAATTTTAATGATTTTGACCTGATTTTTTTTCTAAATGAAACTAAAAATATTCTAGTTTTAATTTAAAAAGACCGCTTTATTCTAAATTTTACGAAAAAAATTAAAAAAATTTTCAAAGTTGGCAAAAAATTTTTAGGTTAAAAAATCAACAATTTGTTTAAAAAAAGTCGTAAGAAATTGAATTTTAATGATTTTGATCTAATTTCTTTTCTAAATAAAACTAAAAATATTCTAATTTTAATTTAAAAAGACCGCTTTATTTTAAATTTTACCAAAAAAATTAAAAAAAATTCAAAGTTAGAAAAAAATTTTTTAGGTTAAGAAATCAATAATTTTTAAAAAAATTCGTAAAAAAATTAATTTTAATGATTTTGGTCTGATTTTTTTTCTAAATAAAACAAAAAATTTTCTAGTTTTAATTTATAAAGACCGTTTTATTCTAAATTTTACCAAAAAAATTAAAAAAATTTTCAAAGTTGACAAAGAATTTTTTAGGTTCAAAAATCAATAATTTTTTAAAAATTCATAAAAAATTGAATTTTAATGATTTTGATCTAATTTTTTTTTTCTAAATGAAACTAAAAATATTCTAGTTTTAGTTTAAAAAGGCCGCTTTATTCTAAATTTTACCCAAAAAATTAAAAAAATTTTCAAAGTTGGTAAAAAATTTTTTAGGTTAAAAATTTTTTATCGTTAAAAACATTTTTAAAAAATTCATAAAAAATCGAATTTTTAATATCTTGACCTGATTTTTTTTCTAAATGAAACTAAAAATATTCTAGTTTTAATTCAAAAAAACCGTTTTTTTCTAAATTTTACCAAAAAAATTAAAAAAATTTTCAAAGTTGACAAAAAATTTTTTAGTTTAAAAAATCAATAATTTTTAAAAAATTCGTAAAAAATTGAATTTTAATGATTTTGATCTAATTTCTTCTCTAAATAAAACCAAAGATATTCTAGTTTTAATTTAAAAAGACCGCTTTATTCTAAAGCTTACCCATAAAATTAAAAAAAATTTCAAAGTTGGCAAAAAATTTTTTAGGTTAAAAATTTTTTATCGTTAAAAACGTTTTTAAAAAATTCATAAAAAATCGAATTTTTAATATTTTGACCAAATTTTTTTTCTAAATGAAACTAAAGACATTCCAGTTTTAATTTAGAAAGACCGCTTTGGTAAAAAAATTTTTTAGGTTAAAAATTTTTAGTCATTAAAAAAATCAATCATTTTTTAAAACATTCATAAAAAATCGATGATTTTTTTCTATATAAAACTAAAAATATTGTAGTTTTAATTTAAAAAAACCGTTTTATTCTAAATTTTACCAAAAAAATTTAAAAAAAATTTCAAAGTTGACAAAAAATTTTTTAGGTTAAAAAATCAATAATTTTAAAAAAATTCGTAAAAAATTGAATTTTAATGATTTTGATCTAATTTTTTCTCTAAATAAAACTAAAAATATTCTAGTTTTAATTTAAAAAGACCGCTTTATTCTAAATTTTACCAAAAAAATTAAAAAAATTTTCAAAGTTGGTAAAAAAATTTTTTAGGTAAAAAATTTTTAATCGTTAAAAAAATCAATTACTTTTAAAAAATTCATAAAAAATCGAATTTTCAATATTTTGACTTGATTATTTTTCTAAATGAAACTAAAAATATTCTAGTTTTAATTTAAAAAGACCGTTTTCTTCTAAATTTTACCAAAGAAATTTAAAAAATTTTCAAAATTTGTAAAAAATTTTTTAGGTTAAAAAATCAATAATTTTTAAGAAATTCGTAAAAAATTGAATTTTAATGATTTTAATCTAATTTTCTTTCTAAGTGAAACTAAAAATATTCTAGTTTTAATTTAAAAAGACCGCTTTATTCTAAATTTTATCAAAAAAATTAAAAAAATTTTCAAAGTTGATAAAAAAATTTTTTAGGTTAAAAATTTTTTATCGTTAAGAACATTTTTAAAAATTCATAAAAAATCGAATTTTTAATATTTTGACCAAATTTTTTTTCTAAATGAAACTAAAAACATTCTAGTTTTAATTTAGAAAGACCGCTTTATTCTAAATTTTGTCAAAAAAATTAAAAATAATTTCAAAGTTGGTAAAAAACTTTTTAGGTTAAAAATTTTTGATCGTTAAAAACATTTTTAAAAAATTCATAAAAAATCGAATTTTTAATATTTTGACCTGATTTTTTTTCTAAATAAAACTAAAAACATTCTAGTTTTAATTTAAAAAGACCGCTTTATTCTAACTCTTACCAAAAAATTTAAAAATATTTCAAATTTGGCAAAAAATTCTTTAGTTTAAAAAATCAATAGTTTTAAAAAAATTCGTAAAAAATTGAATTTTAATGATTTTGACAATTTTTTTTCTGAACAAAACTAAAAATATTCTAGTTTTAATTTAAAAAGACCGATTTATTCTAAATTTTACCAAAAAAATTTAAAAAAATTTCAAAGTTGGTAAAAAAATTTTTTAGGTTAAAAAATCAATAATTTTTTAAAAAATTCGTAAAAAATTGAATTTTAATGATTTTGATCTATTTTTTTTTTAAATAAAACTAAAGATATTCTAGTTTTAACTTAAAAAGACCGCCTTATTATAAATTTTACCAAAAAAATTAAAAAAATTTTCAAAATTGGTAAAAGAATTTTTAGGTTAAGAGTCATTTTACACCAACTTTAAATATTTCCGCAGACTTTATTTATAAAAATAGAGAAAAGATTTATTAAATAAAAATAGATTAAAATGTTTATTTTTCATTAAATTAATCCGATTGTTCCTAATTATTACCAAAAAAATTAAAAAAATTCCCAAAGACACTTAAGATTTTTTTACCGAATTAACCCAACCTTCAAAAATTTTACAAACTTTAAAAATTCCAACACACTTTATTTTTTTTATACAGGGGTGTTCATTTAAATTCGTTGGGTTAAATTTTCAACTGACTTTTATTAGTATTTTTAATGTATATTTAATATACTCTTAATTTTAATTATCTTATATCACGAATTCTAACTTATTTTTTTAATCAAAAAACACAAAAAATTAAAAAGAAAAAAAAATTTTTTTCTCTAAAAGTATAAATGAAAAAAATTTTTTCTCTAAAAGTATAAACGAAAAAAAATTTTTTTCTTAATAAAATTGTCTTTAAATTAACCAACTTATCAAAAAATAAATATTGTGTTTAAGAAAAATTAATTTTTAAACTACTCCCGGTTTAAGCGGAAGTCATAAACGTCTTAATAATTTTTCAAATATTGTTAAAATGTAGTTAATCATCTACTAAATCCATGTGTAAAATTTTAAATTTGTCGGGCGTTTACTTTTCGAGATATTAAGACTTTGGTTTATTTTGATGGGACACCCTGTATGTGACGGTTTAGAAATTTTCACTTTGGGTTCGCGTAACTCGGCGGTTAATCGTCTGATTTTTATGCGGTTTGTTTTAAACGATTCTTTATTTAGTTCTAAATCACTTTTGAAAAGGGCATTTTTATATTGAATTTGGAAAATTCTTGGCAAGAGTTTTTCCAAACTTCTACATCGAGAAATTAGTCATTTTAGAAATTTTTACTTTGAGTTCATGTAAATCAGCTTCTAATCGCTTAATTTTCGTGCAGTTTGTTTTAAATGATTCTCTATTTAGTTCTAAATAAGTTTCTAGAAAGGTACTTTCATATCGAATTTGGAAAATTCTTGACGAGAGTTTTTCCAAACTTTTACATCGAGAAATTAGTTATTTTAGAAATTTTTACTTTGAGGTCACGTAACTTGGCTTTTAATTGTCTAATTTTCGTACGGTTTGTTTTAAACTATTCTTTATTTAATTCTAAATAAGCTTCTAGAAGGGCATTTTCATACTGAATTTGGAAAATTCTTAACGAGAGTTTTTCCAAACTTCTACATCGAGAAATTAATCATTTTAGAAATTTTAACTTTGAGCTCATGTAACTCAGCTTCCAATTGTCTAATTTTCTTGCAGTTTGTTTTAAACGATTCTCCATTTAATTCTAAATAAGTTGCAAAAAGGGTATTTTCATATCGAATTTGAAAAATTCATGATAAGCGATTTTCCAAACTTATACATCGAAAAATAAGTCATTTTAGAAATTTTGACTTTGAGCTAACGTAACTCAGCTTCCAATCGTCTAATTTTCGTACGGTTTATTTTAAACGATTCTTCATTTAGTTCTAAATAAGTTTCTAGAAGGGCATTTTCAAATCGAATCTGGAAAATTCTTGGCGAGAGTTTTTCCAAACTTCTATATCGAGAAATTAATCATTTTAGAAATTTTGGAAAATTTAGAAATACGGTTTGTTTTAAATAATTCTCTATTCAATTTTGAATAGGATTTTAAAAGGGCATTTGGGTGTTGAATTTGGAAAATTCTTCACGAACGGTTTTCCAAATTTCTAAACCGAAAAATGAACCATTTTCGAAATTTTGACTTTGCACTTGTTTATAAAAATTAAGAAAAGATTTTTTAAATAAAAATAGATTAAAATGTCTACTTTTCATTAAATTAATCTGATTTTTCCTAATTATTACCAAAAAAAATTAAAAAGATTTTCAAAGTTGGAAAAATGTTTTTTAAGAAATCAATAATTTTTAAAAAAATTCGTAAAAAATTGAATTTTAATCTAATTTTTTTTCTAAATAAAACTAAAAATATTCTAGTTTTAATCTAAAAATCCCGCTTTATTCTAAATTTTACCAAAAAAAATTAAAAAATTTTCAAAGTTGGCAAAAAATTTTTTAGATTAAGAAATCAATAATTTTTTAAAAAATCGTAAAAAATTGAATTTTAATGATTTTGATCCAATTTTTTTTCTAAATGAAACTAAAAATATTCTAGTCTTAATTAAAAAATCCCGCTTTATTCTAAATTTTACCAAAAAAATTAAAAAAATTTTCAAATTTGACAAAAAATTTTTTAGGTTAAAAAATCAATAATTTTTAAAAAATTTATAAAAAATTGAATTTTACTGATCTTGATCTAATTTTTTTTCTAAATGAAACTAATAATATTCTAGTTTTAATTTAAAAAGACCGCTTTATTCTAAATTTTACCAAAAAAATTAAAAAAATTTTCAAAGTTGACAAAAAATTTTTTAGTTTAAAAAATCAATAATTTTTTAAAAATTCGTAAAAAATTGAATTTTAATGATTTTGATCTAATTTCTTTTCTAAATAAAATTTAAAATATTCTAGTTTTAATCTAAAAAGACCACCTTATTCTAAATTTTACCAAAAAAATTAAAAAAAATTTCAAAGTTGGTAAAAAAATTTTTTAGGTTAAAAATTTTTTATCGTTAGAAACATTTTTAAAAAATTCATAAAACATCGAATTTTTAATATTTTGACCTGATTTTTTTTCTAAATGAAACTAAAAATATCCCAGTTTTAATTTAAAAATCCGGCTTTATTCTAAATTTTACCAAAAAAATTAAAAAAATTTTCAAAGTTGGCAAAAAATTTTTTAGGTTAAGAAATCAATAATTTTTAAAAAAATTCGTAAAAAATTGAATTTTAATGATTTTGACCTATTTTTTTTTCTAAGTAAAAATAAAAATATTCTAGTTTTAATTTAAAAATACCGCTTTATTCTAAATTTTACCAAAAAAATTAAAAAAATTTTCAAAATTTATAAAAAATTTTTTAGGTTAAGAAATCAATAATTTTTAAAAAATTCGTAAAAAATTGAATTTTAATGATTTGGATCTAATTTTCTTTCTAAGTAAAATTAAAAATATTCTAGTTTTAATTTAAAAAGACCGTTTTATTCTAAACTTTAGCAAAAAAATTAAAAAAATTTTCAAAGTTGGTAAAAAATTTTTTAATTTAAAAAATCAATAATTTTTTAAAAATTTGTAAAAAATTGGATTTTAATGATTTTGATCTAATTTTTTTTTCTAAATAAAACTAAATATATTCTAGTTTTAACTTAAAAAGACCGTTTTATTCTAAATTTTACCAAAAAAATTAAAAAAATTTTCAAAGTTTGCAAGAAATTTTCTGATCAACATTGAAAAGGAAAATTAACTCGAAAGCAGCTTCTCCCACCTACAATTTCTAAAGTAGATTAAAAGGTGGAATAAAATACCTCGAATTCTCTTGATTATAAAGCAAAAAAAAACCTTTCAAGGTTCGGTCAGTTCGGATAAAAGCGGTTGGCATTTAATAAACATCGAGAAGTCGTTCTCGATTTACATTTAAACCGTTTCTTCTTCTCGTTTAATAAAGAGAAAGAGAGAGTTTTGTAATTACCGATGGATAATTAAAGATTCTTTATTGGAATGGGAAGGAAGTTGGGGTTTTAATTAAAAATCAATATCCTTGATTTGAACCTAATTCTCATTTTTAAATTTTAATGAAATGATTTTATAATTTTTAATTTTTAGGTTATATTTTTTGGTTTTTCTTCCGTACCTTTTTGTTTGTATTATAATTGGGAAATTAAACTTTTGTTGGAATAGATTCCAATCCGAAAATTAGTGTTGACCTGTTGCGGAGGTTCCATCGCTGATGAGAAATCGGTTCGCTCTCCGGGACTTCTCTCGTTTTGTATTATTGATTTTAGAAGTTCCTACGCGCGGCCCGGTTCGGTCAAACGGGCCCCAAAGAATCGATTAGTGTTTTATTTAATGCCCCTCGGATCGGTTTCCATTTATAATCTTGCGGAAAAATTCCAACTGTGAAAAATTATGCTTTGAAAAATATAGAAATGAAACATTTTTACCAATTTTTTTTAAAATTTTATAACTCCCTTAATATCAAAAATTCCTAAAAATTATTTATAATAAAACTTGTTTATAATGAAATTATCTGTAAATTTTATTTGAAAAAATTTTTTCTATCTCATTTGGTTTTTGAATTATTTTAGTTTAAAGTCGGAAAGTTGACTGATTTTAGGTTATGGTACATTTTAAGTTATAACTTCCCTAATATCAAAAATCCCTAAAAATTATATCTAATAAAACTTGTTTGTAATTAAATTATCTACAAATTTTATTTGAAAACATTTTTTCTATCGTGCTTAATTTTTGAATTATTTTGGGTTAAAATTGAAAAATTGTCAGATTTTAGGTTATGAATTTTTTTTCAATTATAACTTCCTTAATATCAAAAATTCCTAAAAATTATTTATAATAAAACTTGTTTACAATTAAATTATCTACAAATTTTATTTGAAAATGTTTTTTATATCTCGCTTAGTTTTTGATTTATTTTAGGTTAAAATCGAAAAATTGTCAGATTTTAGGTTATGACTTATTTTTCAATTATAACTTCCTTCATATCAAAAATTCCTAAAAATTATTTATAATAAAACTTGTTTATAATTAAGTTATCTACAAATTTTATCTAAACAAACTTTTTCTATCTCATTTGGTTTTTGAATTATTTTAGGTTAAAATAAAAAATTTGACAGATTTTAGGTTATGATTTATTTTTCAATTAAAACTTCCTTAATATCAAAAATTCCTAAAAACTGTTTATAACAAAATTTATTTATAATTAAATTATCTACAAATTTTGTTTGAAAAAATTTTTTCTATCTCATTTAGTTTTTGATTTATTTTAGGTTAAAATCGAAAAATGGCCAGATTTTAGGTTATGACTCGTTTTTCAACTATAACTTCCTTAATATCAAAAATTCCTAAAAATTATTTATAATAAAACTTGTTTACAATTAAATTATCTACAAATTTTATTTGAAAAAGATTTTTCTATCTTTCTTGATTTTTGAATTATTTTAGGTTAAATCGAAAAATTGTCAGATTTTAGGTTATGACTTATTTTTCAATTATAACCTCCTCAATATCAAAAACTCCTAAAAATTATTTAGAATAAGACTTGTTTATAATTAAATTATCTACAAATTTTATTAGAAAAAATTTTTTCTATCTCTTTTCGTTTTTAATTTATTTTAGGTTAAAATCGGAAAATTGTCAGATTTTAGGTTATGACTTATTTTTCAATTAAAACTTCCTTAATATCAAAAATTCCTAAAAAATATTTATAACAAAACTTGTTTACAATTAAATTGTCTACAAATTTTGTTTGAAAAAATTTTTTCTATCTCATTTGGTTTTTGATTTATTTTAGGTTAAAGTTCGAAAATTGTCAGATTTTAGGTTATGACTTATTTTTCAATTATAACTTACTTAATATTAAAAATTTCTAAAAATTGTTTATAATAAAACTTGGTTATAATTAAATTGTCTACAAATTTTATTTGAAAAAATTTTTTCTATTTCATTTGGTTTTTGATTTATTTTAGGTTAAAATCGGAAAATTGTCAGATTTTAGGTTATGACTTATTTTTCAATTATAACTTCCTTAATATCCAAAATTCCCAACAATTATTTATAATAAAATTTATTTATAATTAAATTATCTACAAATTTTATCTGAAAAGATTTTTGCTATCTCATTTCCTTTTTGATTTATATTAGGTTAAAATCGGAAAATTGTCAGATTTTAGGTTGACTTATTTTTCAATTATACCTTCCTTAATATCAAGAATTTCTAAAAATTATTTATAATAAAACTTGTTTATAATTAAATTATCTATAAATTTTATCTGAAAAAGGTTTTTCTATATCATTTGGTTTTTGATTTATTTTTAGTTAAAATCAGAAAATTGTCAGATTTTAAGTTATGACTTATTTTTCAATTATAACTTACTTAATATCAAAAATTCCTAAAAATTATTTATAATAAAACTTGATTATAATTAAATTATCTACAAATTTTATTTGAAAAATTTTTTTCTATCTCATTTGGTCTTTGATTTATTTTAGGTTAAAGTCGGAAAATTGTCATATTTTAGGTTATGTCTTATTTTTCAATTATAACCTCTTTAATATCAAAAATTCCTAAAAATTATTTATAATAAAACTTGTTTACAATTAAATTGTCTACAAATTTTATCTAAAAAAATTTTTTCTATCTCATTTGGTTTTTAATTTATTTTAGGTTAAAATCGGAAAATTGTTAGATTTTAAGTAATGACTTATTTTTCAATTAAAACTTCCTTAATATCAAAAATTCCTAAAAAATATTTATAACAAAACTTATTTATAATTAAATTATCTACAAATTTTATTTGAAAAAATTTTTTCTGTCTTATTTGGTTTTTGATTTATTTTAGATTAAAGTTCGAAAATTGTCAGATTTTAGGTTATGACTTATTTTTCAATTATAACTTACTTAATATCAAAAATTTCTAAAAATTGTTTATAATAAAACTTGGTTATAATTAAATTATCTACAAATTTTATTTGAAAAATTTTTTTCTGTCTTATTTGGTTTTTGATTTTTTTTAGGTTAAAGTTGAAAAATTCACAGATTTTAAGTTATGATACATTTTAAGCTATAACCTCCTTAATATCAAAAATTCCTAAAAGTTATTTATAATAAAACTTGTTTATAATTAAATTATCTACAAATTATATTTGAAAAAATTTTTTCTGTCTTATTTCGTTTTTGATTTATTTTAGATTAAAGTTCGAAAATTGTCAGATTTTAGGTTATGACTTATTTTTCAATTATAACTTACTTAATATCAAAAATTTCTAAAAATTGTTTATAATAAAACTTGGTTATAATTAAATTATCTACAAATTTTATTTGAAAAAAATTTTAATATCTCTTTTACATTTTGAGTTATTTTAAGTCAAATATAGTAACAAAAAATGTAACTAAAGAAGGATTCATTTTTAAGACGTTAAATAATAATTTTAAACTTAAACCCCCTTCATCATTATCTACAATCAACTCGTTTTCAAACTACATATTTACGATGAAACCCTTTGATAAACACTGATTGCCAAAAGGACGTTTTAAACGCTTAGCCCGAAGGTGTAAAATCTTTACAACCATCTCTTCGGCTGACAATGAATTCTCGCTATGTAAAAAATGACTTTTCTTTTCGGCTGTCTGTCTGTTCCAAGCGACTTCAAATTATTTCTGTTTTTCTTCTTGTTTTTTGGGACGACGAAGCGATTCGAAACGATTCGTAGGTATAATAAATCGAGTTCTTTGTTACGCGGCCCTTTCAAACTTGTTTACGACTTGTTTGCTTCGAATCTTTCATTTCACCTCATTAATACTTTTCTTATTATTATTAAGTTTTCACCCGTTGCTCTTTATTTGCTCTGTTTTCGGTCTCAAATATAAAAATAGCTTTGCGAACTTAAAAATGAGTCATAATGTAAAATTTGTTAATTTTTTGGTTTTAATCGAAAATCATTCGAAAACCAAACGGGATAGAAAAAATCTTTTCAAATAAAAGTTGTAGATAATTTAATTATAAATAAGTTTTGATATAAACAATTTTTGTGAATTTTTGATAATAAGGGATTTATGATTGAAAAATGAATCATAACCTAAAATCCGTAATTTTTCGACTTTAACCTAAAATAAATCAAAAACTAAACGAGATAGAAAAATTTTTTTCAAATATAATTTGTAGATTTTATAATTACAAACAAGTTTTATTATAAATAATTTTTGTAAATTTTTGATATTGAGAATGTTGTAATTGAAAAATGAATCGTAACCTTAATAAACTTAAATCTGTCAAATTTTTGACTTTAACCTAAAATAAATCAAAAATTAAACGCGATAGAAAAAATGTTTTCAAATAAAAGTTGTAGATTATTTAATTATAAACAAGTTTTATTATAAACAATTTTTAAGAATTTTTAATATTAAAACCGTTATCATTGAAACATTAGTCATAACCTAAAATTTGTCGATTTTCTAACTTTAACCGAAAATAAATCAAAAATCGGACGGGATAGAAAAAAACTTTTCAAATAAAAGTTGGAGACTATTTAATTATAAACAAGTTTTATTATAAACAATTTTTAAGAATTTTTAATATTAAAACCGTTATCATTGAAGAATTAGTCATAATCTAAAATTTTTCGATTTTCTGACTTTAACCGAAAATAAATCAAAAATCGAACGGGATAGAAAAAACTTTTTCATATAAAATTTATAGATTATTTAATTGTAAACAAGTTTTATTCTAAAGAATTTTATGAATTTTTAATATTAAAAAGGTAACAATTAAAAATGAGTTATAACCTAAAATATGCCAATTTTTTAAATTTAACCTAAAATAAATCAAAAACCAAACGAGATAGAAAAAAATATTTCAAATAAAACTTGTAGATAATTTAATTATAAATAAGTTTTATTATAAATAATTTTTGGGAATTTTTGATATTAAGGAAGTTATAATTGAAAAATTAGTCATAACCTAAAATCTGACAATTTTTCGACTTTAACCTAAAATAAATCAAAAACCAAATGAGATAGAAAAAAAATTTTCAAATAAAATTTGTAGATAATTTAATTATAAATAAGTTTTATCATAAATAATTTTTAGGAATTTTTGATATTAAGGAAGTTATAATTGAAGAATAAGTCATAACCTAAAATCTGACAATTTTCCGATTTTAACCTAAAATAAATCAAAAACCAACTGAGATAGAAAAAAATTTTTCAAATAAAATTTGTAGATAATTTAATTGTAAACAAGTTTTATTATAAATAATTTTCAGAAATTTTTGATATTAAGGAAGTTATAATTGAAAAATGAGTCGTAACCTAAAATATTTCAATTTTTCGATTTTAACCTAAGATAAATCAAAAACTAAACGAGGTAGAAAAATTTTTTTCAAATAAAATTTATAGATTATTTAATTATAAACAAGTTTTATTTTAAAGAATTTCATGAATTTTTAATATTAAGAAGGTTAGAATTAAAAATGAGTCATAACCTAAAATCTGTAAATTTCTCGAATTTAACCCAATATAATTCAAAAATTAAGCGAGACAGAAAAAATTTTTTCAGATAAAATCTATAAATTATTTAATTATAAACAAGTTTTATTCTAAAGAATTTTATGAATTTTTAATATTAAGAAGGTTAGAATTAAAAATGAGTCATAACCTAAAATCTGTCCATTTTCCGATTTTAACCTAAAATAAATCAAAAATCAAACGAGATAGAAGAAATTTTTTCAAATAAAATTTGTAGATTATTTAATCATAAACAAGTTTTATTATAAATAATTTTTAAAAATTTTTAATATTAAGAACGTTATAAATGAAGAATGAATCGTAACCTAAAATCTGTCAAATTTTTGACTTTAACCTAAAATAAATCAAAAACCAAATGAGATAGAAAAAATTTTTTCAAATAAAACTTGTAGATAATTTAATTATAAACAAGTATTATTATAAATAATTTTTATGAATTTTTAATATTAAGAACGTTATAATTGAAAAATGAATTATAACCTAAAATCTGCAATTTTTGACTTTAACCTAAAATAAATCAAAAATCAAACGCGATAGAAAAAATTTTTTCAAATAGTATTTGTAGATTATTTAATTATAAACAAGTTTTATTCTAAAAAATTTTATGAATTTTTAATATTAAGGTTATAATTAAAAATGAGTCATAACCTAAAATCTGTCAATTTTTCGAGTTTAACCTAAAATAAATCCAAAAGCAAACGAAGTAGAAAAAAATTTTTCAAATGAAATTTATAGTTTACTTAATTATAAATAAGTTTTATTTTAAAGAATTTTATGAATTTTTAATATTAAGCAGATTATAATTAAAAATGGGTCATAACCTAAAATCTGTATATTTTTCGACTTTAACCCAAAATAATTCAAAAATTAAGCGAGATAGAAAATTTTTTTTCAAATAAAGTTTATAGATTATTTAATTATAAACAAGTTTTATTATAAACAATTTTTAAGAATTTTTAATATTAAAACCGTTATCATTGAAAAATTAGTCATAACCTAAAATTTTTCGATTTTCTGTCTTTAACCGAAAATAAATCAAGAATCGAATGAAATAGAAAAAATTTTTTCAAATAAAATTTGTAGATAATTTAATTGTAAATAAGTTTTGTTATAAATATTTTTTCTGAATTTTTGATATTAAGAGAGTTATAATTGAAAATGAATCATAACCTAAAATTTGTAATTTTTCGACTTTAATCCAAAATAATTCAAAAACCAAATGAGATAGAAAAAAATTCTTCAAATAAAATTTGTATATTATTTAATTGTAAACAACTTTTATTATAAATAATTTTTATGAATTTTTAATATTGAGAACGTTATATTTGAAAAATAAATCGTAACCTAAATTCTGTCAAAGTTTTGACTTTAACCTAAAATAAATCAAAAACCAAACGAAATAGAAAAAATTTCTTCAAATAAAAGTTGTAGATTATTTAATTATAAACAAGTTTTATTATAAATAATTTTTATGAATTTTTAATATTAAGGAAGTTATAATTGAATAATGAATCATAACCTAAAATCTGTAATTTTTCGACTTTAATCCAAAATAATTCTAAAATTAAGCGAGATAGAAAAAAGATTTTCAAACAAAACTTATAGATTATTTAATTATAAACAAGTTTTATTATAAAATGTTTTTACGAGTTTTTGATATTAAAGATGTTATTAAATTTCTTAAAAATAATAGGAAAATTTCTAATAAAATATCGAAATTTTAGCAATATTGTATAATAATTTATTGTTAGAAGGTTGGTAAAGTTTCTTTAAAGGTTACCACATATACAACGGCGAGACTTTAAGACTTTACGACTTAAAGACTTTCTCTATCTGCCTACTTTCTTGTATTATGTAACCATATTCACGAAATATCTTCAAGAACGTAAAGAATAAAAGTATTTCTTTTTATTAAAAGTTTATCTACCTTATTTGCTAGAGGTAAATTACGATTGTTTATTTCTTCGGCTTCACTTCTTATAAAGTGACCTTTCCGAAGAAATTCTGTTCCGTTCACCTTATTAATTCGTCCAAGGTTGACACCAAGCACGTTGCTTGCGACAAGAAGTCGCCGTGACTCAATGAAAAAAATGTTATGGAAACTGTAAAGGTGTGTTGTGGTATGTTCATTGTTCGATCTTAACAAATCCAACGAATTTCAAATTCCAATCTAATAAAACTAGAAATTATTAAAGTCACTCGTTATAACTTGAAATGTATCACAACCTAAAATCTGTCAATTTTTCAACTTTAACCTAAAATAATTCAAAAACCAAGCAAGTTAGAAAAAAATTTCTTTAATAAAACTTGTAACCTATTTAATTATAAACAAGCTTTATTATAAAAAATTTTTATGAATTTTTGATATTAAGGGAGTTATAACTTAAAATGTGTCATAACCCAAAATCCATCAATTTTCTGACTTTAACTTAAAATAATTTAAAAACCAAGCGAGATAGAAAAAAAATGTTCAAATAAAACTTGTTTCTTATTTAATTAGAAAACGTTTTGTTTATAAACAATTTTTTGATATTTCTGATATTAAAGGAGGTATAATCAAAACAGTCACTTAACCTCAATTTTTATTAAAATTAATTTTTAACCCAAAATAACTCAAAAATTTTAAATAATATCGAAATATTTTTCAAATAAAATTTCTTTCTTATTTAATTAGGAATCGTTTTGGTAATAAATAATTTTTTGATATTTTCGATATTAAATGAGTTATAATCAAAAATGTTACCCAACCGCCATTCTGATAACAAATTTGAGAATACTAACATTTAACCCAAAATAACTCAAAAAGTAAAAAAGACATCAAAAAAATTTTCAAATAAAACTTTTTTCTTATTTAATTGAGAATCGTTTTGATAATAAATATTTTTTTGATATTTTCAATATTAAATAAGTTATAATTAAAAATGTAACTTAACTACCATTTTGATAACTAATTTGAGAATACTAACATTTAACCTAAAATATCTCAAAAAGTAAAAAAGATATCAAAAAATTTTTCAAATAAAACTTGTTTCTTATTTAATTAGAAAACGTTTTGTTTATAAACAATTTTTTGATATTTCTGATATTAAAGGAGGTATAATCAAAACAGTCACTTAACCTCAATTTTCATTAAAATTAATTTTTAACCCAAAGTAACTCAAAAATTTTAAATAATATCGAAATATTTTTCAAATAAAATTTCTTTCTTATTTAATTAGGAATCGTTTTCATAATAAATATTTTTTTGATATTTTCAATATTAAACGAGCTATAATTGAAAATGTAACCTAACCTCAATTTAGATAACTAATTTGAGAATACTTACATTTAACCTAAAATAACTCAAAAAATTAAGAAAAAATCAAAAAATTTTTCAAATAAAACTTCTTTCATATTTAATTAGAAAACTTTTCGGTTATAAACATTTTTTTGAAATTTCTTATATTAAACGAGTTATAATCAAAATAGTTACTTAACCTCAACTTTTATTAAAATTAATTTTTAACCTAAAATAACTCAAAAACTTAAAGTAATATCGAAATCTTTTTCAAATAAAACTTGTTTCTTATTTTATTAAGAATCGTTTTCATAATAAATATTTTTTTGATATTTTCAATATTAAATGAGTTATCATCAAAAATGTTACCCAACCACCATTTTGATAACTAATTTGAAAATACTAACATTTAACCTAAAATAACTCAAAAAGTAAAAAAGATATCAAAAAATTTTTCAAATAAAACTTGTTTCTTATTTAATTAGAAAATCTTTTAGTTATAAACAATTTTTTGATATTTCTTATATTAAAGGAGGTACAATCAAAATTGTCACTTAACCTCAATTTTTATTAAAATTAATTTTTAACCTAAAATAACTCAAAATCTTAAAGTAATATCGAAATTTTTCTCAAATAGAACTTGTTTCTTATTTAACTAGGAACCGTTTTGGTAATAAAAATTTTTTTGATGTTTTCAATATTAAACGAGCTATAATCAAAAATGTTACCCAACCACCATTTTGATAACTATTTTGAGAATACTAACATTTAACCTAAAATAACTCAAAAAGTAAAAAGGGTATCAAAAAATTTTTCAAATAAAACTTGTTTAATATTTAATTATAAAACCTTTTGGTTATAAACAATTTTTTGATTTTTTTTATATTAAAGGAGTTATAATCGAAATTGTCACATAACCTCAATTTTGATTAAAATTAATCTTTAACCTAAAATAACTCAAAAAGTTAAAGTAGTATCGAAATTTTTTTCAAATAAAATTTGTTTCTTATTTAATTAAGAATCGATTTTATAATAAATATTTTTTTGATATTTTCAATATTAAACGAGCTATAATCAAAATGTTACCCAACCACCATTTTGATAACTAATTTGAGAATACCAAAAAATTTTTCAAATAAAACTTGTTTCTTATTTAATTAGAAAACGTTTTAGTTATAAACATTTTTTTGATATTTCTAATATGAAGGGAGTTTTAATCAAAATTGTCACTTAACCTCAATTTTTACTAAAATCAATCTTTAACCTAAAATAACTCAAAAATTTAAAGCAATATCGAAATTTTTTTCAAATAAAACTTGTTTCTTATTTAATTGAGAAGATTTTTGATCATAAACATTTTTTTGATATTTCTTATATTAAAGGAGATATAACCAATATTGTTACTTAACCTCAATTTTTATGAAAATTACAAGACCAATTTTTAACTTAAAATAACTCAAAAAATCAAAGTAATACCAAGATTTTTTTCAAATGAAACCTGTTTATTATTTATTTAGGAACATTTTTGTTTATAAATAATTTTTTGATATCTTTTTCTAATAAATAAAATCTCAATTTTCTTATTACTATTTTATTTTTTTCTATGGCATAAAACCCATCACAATATGATATTTGTCAGAGATGATGAACACATCCCACAACTTAACAAACCGCATTTGACCGTCGAGGAATGTCAAATGCGCTTGCGAATTTGCGTACTTCGCGTTAAATGTCAAGGATCCCACATATCTCGCGCCCGAAGCGCCTCCCATTACCATATTTAACCGTTTACCTCACTTACTGTTACTTTTCATTTCGTTTTATTACCTTACATGCGATTTACACGACACAAATAAAAATTATTTTGGTATAAATAAAGTTGTAATTATTAAACGTCAAATTTTAATGTGATTCAAAGTTAATTTCGCTTTTAAAACGTAGCCTAATTTTTAGAACGTAAAAAAATTTCAATTAACGACATTTTAGTTAGATTTTCTCTTCTGGGGGAAAAACTAAAAATCGTAGAAAATTCATCTTTGGCAAAAACAAAGATTAAGTTTCAATGTAATTCCCCATAAAATTTCAAGTCTCAATAATAATTAATTTCTTAGATATGAATTTTTAAAAATTGGTAATTTTTAATAAATATGTTAATTACTTTTACATAAAATAACTCAAAAACCCAGTTAGATAGAAAAAAATTGTTTTAATAAAAATTATAGCTTATTTTATTCTAAATATTTTTTGTTATAAACATTTTTTTGAATTTTTAATATTTTTGAAGCTATAGACTAAAATTTGATTATAACCTCAAATGTCAATTTTTCAACTTTACTTTCAAATAATTCAAAAACCAAGATAGATACAAAAAATTTTTTCAAATAAAAATTGTAGCTTATTTTATTCTAAATATTATTTATTATAAACAATTTTTTGAATATTTAATATTTTTGAAGTTATAGACTAAAACTTGATTATAACCTCAAATGTCAATTTTTCAACTTTAATTTCAAATAATTCGAAAACCAAGAGAAATAGAAGAATTCCATTCAAATAAAAATTGTAGCTTATTTTATTCTAAATATTATTTATTATAAACAATTTTTAGAATTTTTAATATTTTTTAAGCTATAGACTAAAATTTGATTATAACCTCAAATATCAATTTTTCAAATTTAATTTCAAATAATTCAAAAACCGAGATAAATACAAAAAATTTGTTCAAATAAAAATTGTAGCCTATTTTATTCTAAATATTATTTGTTATAAACATTTTTTTTGAATTTTTAATATTTTGGAAGCTCTAGACTAAAATTTGATTATAACCTCAAATGTCAATTTTTCAACTTTAATTTCAAATAATTCAAAAACCAAGTTAGATAGGAAAAATTTGTTCAAATAGAAATTGTAGCTTATTTTATTCTAAATATTATTTATTATAAACAATTTTTTGAATATTTAATATTTTTGAAGCTATATACTAAAATTTGATAATAACCTCAAAAGTCAATTTTTCAAATTTAATTTCAAATAATTCAAAAACCGAGATAAATACAAAAAATTTTTTCAAATAAAAATTTTAGCTTATTTTATTCTAAATATTATTTATTATAAACAATTTTTTGAATTTTTAATATTTTTGAAGCTATGGACTAAAATTTGATTATAACCTCAAATGTCAATTTTTCAACTTTAATTTCAAATAATTCAAAAACCGAGATAGATACAAAAAAATTTTTCAAATAAAAATTGTAGCTTATTTTATTCTAAATATTATTTATTATAAACAATTTTTTGAATATTTAATATTTTTGAGGCTATATACTAAAATTTGATAATAACCTCAAAAGTCAATTTTTCAACTTTAATTTCAAATAATTCAAAACCAAGTTAGATAGAAAAAATTTTTTTAGATAAAACTTGTAGATGATTTTATTTTAAATATTATTTATTATAAAGAATTTTTTCAATTTTTAATATTTTTGAACCTATAGACTAAAATTTGATTATAACCTCAAATGTCAATTTTTCAACTTTAATTTCAAATAATTCAAAAACCGATATATAAATTTTAAAAAAGAATGTCGAGATAGAAGAGTAGAAGGGTATTATTCAATGATGTAAAAGTAAAAGATTGTCTTGGAAAAGTAAATTGCTTCCCCGATAAGAAAATCGATTCGAACCACTACAACTACTACGGCCACCACTTTACCCTCACAATAACCCTTCTTTACGAAACGGTCTACTGAATTATTGCTCGATCGTAAAAGACGTTTGTCTTTACTTCACGAAATTCGCAAAGAACGGACGCTTTTCGTTTTGCGCAGGTTTTAAAAGCGTTGTAAATCAATTATTTATACACTTTTTAGCCTTTTAAACCTTTAAAAGTATTATCTAATTAAAATTTTTAATTTTTTGTTATAAAAGTTTGTATTATACAATCCTTTTGATTTTATATTCAAAAATTAGGTTAAAAGTTAATACGGTACCTTACCTACTACCAACTATCAGCTCAGTTAATAAAATGAAGATTAAGGAAAAATTTTAATTGTAGCTCATTTAATATTGAAAATATCAAAAAATTATTTGTAAACAAAAATGTTCCTATTTAAATAATAAAAAAGTTTTATTTGAAAAAAATTTTGATAATACGTTGATTTTCTCAGTTATTTTAAGACACAAATCGGTCTTGTAATTTTCATAAAAATTGAGGTTAAGTAACAATTTTAATTATACCTCCTTTAATATAAGAAATATCAAAATATTTTTTATAACCAAGAAGTTTTCTAATTAAATAAGAAACAAATTTTATTTGAAAATTTTTTTGATATCTTTTTTACTTTTTGAGTTATTTTAGGTTAAATGTTAGTATTGCCAATTTAGTTAATAAAATGGGGGTTAGGTTACATTTTTGATTATAGCTCATTTAATATTGAAAATATCAAGAAAATATTTATTACCAAAATGATTCCCAATTAAATAAGAAATAAGTTTTATTTGAAAAAAACTTCCATTTTACTTCAAGTTTTTGAGTTATTTTCGGTTAAAGTTAATTTTAATAAAAATTGAGGTTAAGTGACTATTTTCATAATACCTCCTTTAATGTAAGAAATATCAAAAAATTGTTTATAACCAACAAGTTTTCTAATTAAATAAGAAACAAGTTTTATTTGAAAAATTTTTTGATATCTTTTTTAATTTTTGAGTTATTTTAGGTTAAATTTAGGTATTCCCAAATTAGTTATCAAAATGGTGGTTGGATAACATTTTTGATTATAACTCATTTAATATTGAAAATATCAAAAAATTATTTATTATCAAAACGATTCTTAATTAAATAAGAAACAAGTTTTATTTGAAAAAAATTTTGATATTACTTTAAATTTTTGAGTTATTTTAGGTTAAAAATTAATTTTAATAAAAATTGAGGTTAAGTGACTATTTTGATTATACCTCCTTTAATATAAGAAATATCAAAATATTGTATATAACCAAAAGAATTTCTAATTAAACAAGAAACAAGTTTTATTTGAAAAATTTTCTGAAATTTTTTTTTACATTTTGAGAAATCTTTGGTTAAATGTTGATATTCTTAGGTTAATTATCAAAATGTAGGTGAAGTAACATTTTTGATTATAACTCATTTAGTATTGAAAATATCAAAAAATCATTTATTATCAAAACGATTCTTAATTAAATAAGAAACAAGTTTTATTTGAAAAATATTTCGATATTACTTTAAGTTTTTGAATTATTTCAGATTAAATATTACTTTTAATAAAAATTGAGGTTAAGTGACTCTTTTAATTATACCTCCTTTTATATAAGAAATATCAAAAAATTGTTTATAAACAAAAAGTATTATTATTAAATAAGAAACAAGTTTTATTTGAAAAATTTTTTGATATCTTTTTTACTTTTTGAAATATTTTAGGTTAAAGATTTGATTCTCAAATTAGTTATCAAAACGGGGGTTGGGTAACATTTTTGATTATCACTCATTTAATATTGAAAATATCAAAAAATTATTTATTATCAAAACGTTTTATAATTAAATAACAAGCAAGTTTTATTTGAAAAAATTTCGATATTACTTCAAGTTTTTGAGTTATTTTGGATTAAAAATTAATTTTAATAAAAATTGAGGTTAAGTGACAATTTTGATTATACCTCCTTTAATATCAGAAATATCAAAGAAATTTTAGAATGAAAAGGATTTATAATCAAATAAGAAACAAATTTTATTTGAAAAATGTTTTGAAATCTTTTTTACTTTTTGAGTTATTTTAGGTTAAATGTTAGTATTCTCAAATTAGTTACCAAATTGGTGGTTGGATTACATTTTCGATTATAACTTATTTAATATTGAAAATATCAAAAAATTATTTATTATCAAAACGATTCTTAATTAAATAAGAAATAGGTTTTATTTGAAAAAAATTTCGATATTATTTTAAGTTTTTGAGTTATTTTAGGTTAAAAATTAATTTTAATAAAAATTGAGGTTAAGCGACTATTTTGATTACACCTCCTTTAATATAAGAAATATAAAAAAATTGTTTATAACCAAAAGGTTTTATAATTCAATAAGGAACAACTTTTATTTAAAAAGTTTTTTTATATCTTTATTACTTTTTGAGTTATTTTAGGCTAAATGTTAGTATTCTCAAATTAGTTATTAAAATGGTGGTTGGGTAACATTTTTTATGATAACTCATTTAATATTGAAAATATCAAAAAAAATATTTATTATAAAAACGATTCTTAATTAAGTAGGAAACAAGTTTTATTTGAAAAAAATTTGGATATTACTTTAAAGTTTTGAGTTATTTTAGGATAAAAATTAATTTTAATAAAAATTGAGGTTAAGTGACCATTTCGATTATAACTCTTTTAATATTATAAATATCAAGAAATTGTTTATGATCAAAAAGTTTTTTAATTAAATTAGAAACAAGTTTTATTTGAAAAATTTTTTGATATCTTTTTTACTTTTTGAGTTATTTTAGGTAAATGTTAGTATTCTCAAATTAGTTATCAAAATGGTGGTTAGGTGACATTTTTGATTATAACTCATTTAATATTAAAAATATCAAAAAATCATTTATTATCTAAACGATTCTTAATTAAATAAGAAACAAGTTTTATTTGAAAAAAATTTCGATATTACTTTAAGTTTCTGAGTTATTTTAGGTTAAAAATTAATTCTAATAAAAATTGAGGTTAAGTGACTATTTTAATTATGCCTCCTTTAATATAAGAAATATCAAAAAATTATTTATAACCAAAAGGTTTTCCTATTAAATAGTAAACAAGTTTTATTTGAAAAATTTTTTGATGTCTTTTTTACTTTTTGAGTTATTTTAGGTTAAATTTTAGAATTCTCAAATTAGTAATTAAAACAGTGGTTGGGTAATATTTTTGATTATAATTCATTTAATATTGAAAATATCAAAAAATTATTTATTATCAAAACGATTCCTAATTAAATAAGAAACAATTTTTATTTGAAAAAATTTTCGATATTACTTTAAATTCTTATGTTATTTTAGGTTAAAAATTAATTTTAATAAAAATTGAGGTTAAGTGGCAGTTTTAATTATACCTCCTTTAATATATGAGATATCAAAAAATTGTTTATAAACAAAAAGTTTTCTTATTTATAATTAAATAAGAAACAGGTTTTATTTGACAATTTTTTTGATATCTTCTTTACTTATTGAGTTATTTTAGATTAAATTTTAGTATTCTCAAATTAATTATCAAAATGGTGATTGGGTAACATTTTTAATTATAACTCATTTAATATTGAAAATATCAAAAAAATATTTATTATCAAAACCATTCTTAATTAAATAAGAAAGAAGTTTTATTTGAAAAAAATTTTGATATCTTTTTTACTTTATGAGTTATTTAAGGTTAAATGTTAGTATTCTCAAATTAGTTATCAAAATGGTGGTTGGGTAACATTTTTAATTATAACTCATTTAATATTGAAAATATCAAAAAAATATTTATTACCAAAACGATTTCTAATTAAATAGGAAACAAATTTTATTTGAAAAAATTTTCGATATTACTTTAAATTTTTATGTTATTTTAGGATAAAAATTCATTTTACTAAAAATTGAGGTTAAGTAACAATTTTAATTGTACCTTCTTTAATATAAGAAATATCAAAAAATTGCTTATAACCAAAAAGTTTTCTAATTAAATAAGAAACAAGTTTTATTTGAAAAATTTTTTGATATCTTTTCTACTTTTTCAGATATTTTAGGTTAAATGTTAGTATTTCCAAATTAGTTATCAAAATGGTGGTTGGGTAATATTTTTGATTATTACTCATTTAATATTAAAAATATCAAAAAAATATTTATTAAAAAAATGATTTATAATTAAATAAGAAATAAGTTTTATTTGACAAATATTTCGATTTTATTTCAAATTTTTGAATTATTTTAGATTAAATATTAATTTTAATAAAAATTGAGGTTAAGTGACTTCTTTGATTATACCTCCTTTAATATAAAAAATATCAAAAAAATGTTTATAACCAAAAAGTTTTCTAATTAAATAAAAAACGAGTATTATTTGAAAAATATTTTGATATCTTTTTTACTTTTTAAGTTATTTTAGGTGAAATGTTAGTATTTTCAATTTAATTAATGAAATGGAGGTTAGGTTACATTTTTAATTATAGTTAGTTTAATATTGAAAATATCAAAAAAATGTTTATTACCAAAACGATTCCTAATTAAATAAGAAATAACTTTTATTTGAAAAGAATTTCGATATTACTTTAAGTTTTTTAATTATTTTGGATTAAAAATTGATTTTAATAAAGATTGAGGTTAAGTGACAATTTTGATTATAACTCATTTAATATTGAAAATATCAAAAAATTATTTATAACCAAAAAGTTTTCTAATTAAAGAGGAAACAAATTTTATTTGAAACATTTTTTGATATCTTTTCTACTTTTTCAGATATTTTAAGTTGAATGTTAGTATTTCCAAATTAGTTATCAAAATGGTGGTTGGATAACGTTTTTGATTATAACTCATTTAATATTGAAAATATCAAAAAATTATTTATTACCGAAACGATTCCTAATTAAATAAGAAAAAAGTTTTATTTGAAAGAAATTTCGATGTTTCTTTAAGTTTTTGAGTTATTTTAGGATAGAAATTCATTTTAATAAAAATTGAGGTTAAGTGACTATTTTGATTATACCTCCTTTAATATAAGAAATATCAAAAAAATGTTTATAACCAAATGGTTTTCTAATTAAAGAGGAAACAAATTTTATTTGAAAAATTCTTTGATATCTTTTCTACTTTTTCAGATATTTTAGGTTAAATGTTAGTATTTCCAAATTAGTTATCAAAATGGTGGTTGGATAACATTTTTGATTATAACTCATTTAATATTGAAAATATCAAACAAATATTTATTATCAAAACGATTCCTAATTAAATAAGAAACAAGTTTTATTTGAAAAATATTTCGATATTACTTTAAGTTTTTGAGTTATTTTAGGTTAAAAATTAATTTTAATAAAAATTGAGGTTAAGTGACTATTTTCACTATAACTCCTTTAATATTAGAAATATCAAAATATTGTATATAACCAAAAGAATTTCTAATTAAATAAGAAACAAGTTTTATTTGAAAAATTTTCTGAAATTTTTTTTTACATTTTGAGAAATCTTTGGTTAAATGTTGATATTCTTAGGTTAATTATCAAAATGTAGGTGAAGTAACATTTTTGATTATAACTCATTTAATATTGAAAATATCAAAAAATTATTTATTATCAAAACGATTCTTAATTAAATAGGAAACAAGTTTTATTTGAAAAACATTTCGATTTTACTTTAAGTTTTTGAGCTACATTAGGTTAAAAATTAATTTTAAATAAATTGAGGTTAAGTGACTATTTTCAATATACCTCCTTTAATATAAGAAATATCAAAAAATTGTTTATAACCAAAGGTTTTCTAATTAAATAACAAACAAGTTTTATTTGAAAAATTTTTTGATATCTTTATTACTTTTTGAATTATTTTAGGTTAAATTTTAGTATTCTCCAATTAGTTACCAAATTGGTGGTTGGATAACATTTTTGATTATAACTCAATTAATATTGAAAATATCAAAAAATTATATATTACCAAAACGATTCTTAATTAAATAAGAAATAAACCTTATTTGAAACAAAATCGATTTTACTTTGAGTTTTTAAGTTATTTTAAGTTAGAAATTAATTTTAATAAAAATTGAGGTTAAGTTACAATTTTGATTATATCTCCTTTTATATAAGAAATATCAAAAAATTGTTTATAAACAAAAAGTTTTACTATTAAATAAGAAACAAGTTTTATTTGAAAAATTTGTTGATATCTTTTTTACTTTTTCAGATATTTTAGGCTAAATGTTAGTATTTCCAAATTAGTTATCAAAATGGTGGTTGGGTAACATTTTTGATTATAACTCATTTAATATTGAAAATATCAAAAAATTATTTATCATAAAAACGATTCTTAATTAAATAGGAAACAAGTTTTATTTGAAAAATATTTCGATGTTACTTTAAATTTTTAAGTTATTTTAAGTTAAAAATTCATTTTAATAAAAATTGAGGTTAAGTGAAAATTTTAATTACACCCTCTTTAAAACACGAAATATCAAAAAATTGTTTATAACCAAGAAGTTTTCTAATTAAATAAGAAACCAGTTCTATTTGAAAAAATTTTTGAAATCTTTTTTACTTTTTGAGTTATTTTAGGTTAAATGTTAGTATTCTCAAATTAGTTATCAAAATGGTGGTTGGGTAACATTTTTAATTATAACTCATTTAATATTGAAAATATCAAAAAAATATTTATTACCGAAATGATTCCCAATTAAATAAGAAATAAGTTTTATTTGGAAAACATTTTGATAATACGTTGATTTTTTAAGTTATTTTAAGACAAAAATTGGTCATATAAATTTTCATAAAAATTGAGGTTAAGTAACAATTTTAATTATACCTCCTTTAATATAAGAAATATCAAAAAATTGTTTATAACCAAAAGGTTTTCTTATTAAATAGTAAACAAGTTTTATTTGAAATATTTTTTGATATCTTTTTTACTTTTTGAGTTATTTTAGGTTAAATGTTAATATTCCCAAATTAGTTATCAAAATGGTGGTTTGGTGACATTTTTGATTATAACTCATTTAATATTGAAAATATCAAAAAAATATTTATTATCAAAACGATTCTTAATTAAATAAGAAAGAAGTTTTATTTGAAAAATATTTCAATATTACTTCAAGTTTTTGAGTTATTTTAGACTAAAGATTAATTTTAATAGAAATTGAGGTTAAGTAACAATTTTCATTATACCTCCTTTAATATAAGAAATATCAAAATATTGTTTATAATCAAAAGAATTTCTAATTAAATGCGGAACAAGTTTTATTTGAAAAATTTTTTGATATCTTTTTTACTTTTTGAGTTATTTTAGGTTAATTTTTAGAATTCTCAAATTAGTAATTAAAACAGTGGTTGGGTTACATTTTTGATTATAACTCATTTAATATTGAAAATATCAAAAAAATATTTATTATGAAAACGATTCCTAATTAAATGAGAAACAAGTTTTATTTGAAAAATATTTCGAAATTACTTTTAATTTTTGAGTTATTTTAGGATAAAAATCAATTTTTACAAAAATTGAGGTTAGTTAAACGTCAAAATTTTTTACTAACTTTAAGAATTTTTTAAATTTTTTTAACAACAATTAGAACAAATTTGACTTTTTTAAAACAAAATAGAATCTTTTATCTTTCATTTAAATCAAAAATCATTTCTTAATCTTCATAAATAAAGTCTGAGCGATTTTTTTAAGTTGATCAAATTTTTTAAAAAACTAGGTTAATTAACTGTCAAAAATTTTTCCCATTTTTTAAATTTTTTTTAATTTTTTTGACAACAATTAGAACAAATTTGTCTTTTTTAAGACAAAATATCAAATCATATTTACTTGTTAAAAACCCTCAGGCTTAGAAAGAGAGTGAAAGTCAACCTAAAGAGAAGGTTTTTTATTTTTAAACCGACGTCGAAACGAGTTAAATAGAAAGTAACCTTGGAACTTAAAAAACGTAAATCATAATTATCAAAGAATTTAAAACATTTTTAAAAACTAGTTTTCAAAAATTTAAAAATATTTTAAAAATTTAACCTTCATACGACCTTAAAAACCATTTTTTTTTAATTTCCCTTTTTTTCTAATTGAGGTTAAGTCTCAAAATTTAACCAACAATCCAAACATAGCAAATACCCTCTAAATAAACTCTCAAACATTCAAATACTCAAACAACCGTCATTTTCACGTTCAAACAAAGCTCCGCAAACGTCCGAATGGGTCATCAGTCTCTTCTCTGTGTTCTTTTCACGGACTCACGTGTAGAAAGCGGATGGTTGGGCTTTCTTTTTATTGTTCGCTTTATGGATCGTCCGCGCGCTTTAATTTAATGTCTTTCTAATGAAGACCTTTTTTTACTCATACTTCAAAAAAGGTCTGTCGCCTTTTTTCGAAAGAAAAGCGCCGTTCGTTCGAAACGGACCGTCCGTCCTTTTTCTGGGACTCTTTTATTTTGAATAAAATTCCTTGTTCGGGGAGGCGGAAAAATCGAGGTTAGAATAAAGCCCACGCGAGTTGAGTGACCGAGCTCAAGTTGTTGTTTGTTGGAACTTGGAACACGAACGATGTGATTCGGATAAAACGACTATAATAACCATAACAACGCAACAGTCGTAACCGTATATGAACGGAGTTAAGGAGTTGAATGTTAAATACTATAAAATGTTTAGTTTATTTGTTACTTTACTTCTATTTTTGTTTATAATTGACAGAAAATTTTTACAAAAAAATTTGAACTCACCTCATATTTTGACATAAAATTAAGACATAACCTCAAATTTTTATATGAATTTAAGACATAACCTTAAATTATTAACACAAAATTTTGAACTAACTTCAAATATTGACATAAAGTTAAGACATAGCCTCAAATTTTAAGAAAAAAGTTTTCAACTAATCTCAAATTTTGACAAAAAAATAAAGACATAACCTTAAATTTTTAGAAAAAATTTTGAACTTACACCAAATTTTGACATAAAGTTAAAACCTAACCTTAAATTTTAAGAAAAAAATTGATCTAATCTCAAATTTTGTCAAAATTAAGACATAACCTCAAATTTTAATATGAAATTGAGATATAACCTCAAATTTTGAAAGAATTAATACATAACCTTAAATATTAAGATGACATGAAGACATAACCTTAAATTTTTAGACAAAATTTTGAAGTAACTTGAAATTTTAAAATAAAGTTAAGACATAACCTCAAAATTTAAGAAAAATTTTTGAACTAATCTCAAATTTTGACACAATTAAGATATAACCACAAATTTTTACAAAAAATTTTGAACTAAACTCAAATTTGGACACAATTAAGATATAACCTTAAATATTAATGAAATAAAGACAACTTTAAATGTTTAGACAACATTTTGAACTAACTTCAAATTTTGACATAAAGTTAAAACCTAACCTTAAATTTTAAGAAAAAATTTTGATTTAATCTCAAATTTTTGCTAAATTAAGACAACCTTAAATATTAAAAAAAAATTTGAACTAACCCCAAATTTTGCCACAATTAATACCTACATAACCTCAAATATTGACATGAAAATAAGACAACCTTAAATTTTCAGACAAAATTTTGAACCAACTTTAAACTTTGACATAAAATTAAAATATCACCTTAAAATTTTAGACAAAATTTTGAACTAACCTCAAATTTTGACACAATTACTACATAACCTTAAATATTAAGATGAAATAAAGACATAACCTTAAATTTTTAGACAACATTTTGAACTAACTTCAAATCTTGACATAAGGTTAAGACCATGTTAAGACATGACCTCAAATTTTAAGAAAAAAATTTGATCTAATCTTAAATTTTAACAAAAAGTTAAAACATAACCTTAAATTTTTAGAAACAATTTTGAACCAACCTCAAATTTTGACACAATTAATACATAACCTTAAATATTAACATAAAATGAAGACAACCTTAAATCTTTAGACAAAATTTTGAACTAACTTTAAATTTTGACACAAAGTTAAGACATAACCTCAAAATTTAAGAAAAAATTTTGAACTAATCTCAAATTTTGACAAGAAATTAAGACATAACCTTAAATTTTTAGAAAAAATTTTGAACTTACACCACATTTTGACATAAAGTTAAAACCTAACCTTAAATTTTAAGAAAAAATGTTGATCTAATCTCAAATTTTGTCAAAATTAAGACATAACCTCAAATTTTAATATGAAATTGAGATATAACCTTAAATTTTAAGATGAAATTAAGGCATAACCTTAAATATTAACATGAAATGAATACATAACCTCAAATTTTAAGGAAAAATTTTGAACTAGCCTCAAATTTTAACAAAAAAATAAGACATAACCTTAAATTTTTAGAAACAATTTTGAACCAACTTCAAATTTTGACACAATTAATACATAACCTTAAATATTAACATAAAATGAAGACAACCTTAAATCTTTAGACAAAATTTTAAACTAACTTTAAATTTTGACACAAAGTTAGGACTTAACCTCAAATTTTAAGAAAAAATTTTGAGCTAATCTCAAATTTTGACCAAAAATTAAGACATAACCTTAAATTTTTAGACAAAATTTTGAACCAGCTTTAAATTTTGACATAAAGTTCAGACATAACCTCACATTTTGAGAAATTTTTTTGAATTAATTTCAAATTTTTACAAAATTAAGACACAATCCTAAATTTTTGGAAAAAAATTTTGAATTAACCTCAAATTTTGAGACAATTAAGACATAACCTTAAATATTAACACTTGGAATGCGGGCATATTTCGCTGTCATAAGCGTAAAACGTAAAAATACGTTTCCCGCATGCTAAGTGTTAACATGAAATGTAAACATAACTTCAAATTTTTAGAAAGAATTTTAAACTAACCTCAAATTTTAACATCAAGTTAAGGCATAAATTCAAATTTTAAGCAAAAATTTTGATCTAATCTTAAATTTTGACAAAATTAAGACAACCTTAAATTTTTAGAAAAAAATTTAAACTAACCCGAAATTTTGACACAATTAATACATAACCTTAAATATTAAGATGAAATAAAGACATAACTTTAAATTTTTAGACAACATTTTGAACTAACTTTAAACTTTGACATAAAGTTAAAACCTAACCTTAAATTTTAAGAAAAAATTTTGATCTAATCTCAAATTTTGACAAAATTAAGACATAACCTTAAATTTTTAGACAAAATTTTGAACCAACTTCAAATTTTCACATAAAATTAAGACGAAACCCCAAATTTTGACATGAAATTAAAACATAGCCTTAAATTTTTAGATAAAATTTTGAACTAACCTCTAATTTTGACACAATTAAGACATAACCTTAAATATTAACATAAAATGAAGACAAAACCTTAAATTTCTATACAAAATTTTGAACCAATTTTAAATTTTCACATAAAATTAGGACATAACCTCAAATTTTAACATAAAATAAAGATACAAGCTGAAAATTTTGATTTAACCTCAAATTTTGGTAGAATATGTTTAATTAACTTAAAAAATTGTTATAAAATTAAGTTAATTTTTATTTTCAACACAAAATTAAGACATAACCTCAAATTTTAACATGAAATTAATACATAACTTCAATTTTTGACAAATAATTTTGAATTAACATCAAATTTTGACAAAAAAATAAGACACAACATTAAATTTTGACAAACAGTTTTAAACTAACCTCAAATTTTGACAAAAATTAAGATAAAAGTTCAAATTTTGACAAATAATTTTGAATTAACCTCAAATTTTGACAAAAACTAGGACATAACATTAAATTTTCACAAACAGTTTTTAACTAACCTCAAGTTTTAACAAAAAATTAAGATAAAACTTCAAATTTTGACAAACGATTTTGAATTAACCTCATATTTTGACAAAAAAAATGCTAAAACTTCAAATTTTGACAAACGATTTTGAATTAACCTCAAATTTTTGCAAAAAAATTAAACTAAAACTTCAAATTTTGACTAACAATTTTGAACTACGTACCTCATATTTTAAGAAAAGTTAAGACAACCTCAAATTTTTACAAACAGTTTTAAACTAACCCCAAATTTTGATAGAAATGAAGATAAAGCTTCAAATTTTGACAAATGATTTTGAATTAACCTATAATTTTGACAAAAAAAAAAATAGAAAAAACTGCAAATTTTGACAAACAATTTTGAACTAACCTCAAATTTTAATAAATAATTTTAAATTAACCTCAAATTCTGACAAAAATTAACATAAAACTTTGAATTTTGACGAAAATTAAGATAAAATTTCAAATTTTGACAACGAATTTTGAATAAGCGTTAAATTTTGACAAAACCTAAGACATAACCTCAAATCTTGACAAAAAAAATTAGAAAAAACTGCAAATTTTGACAAACAATTTTGAATTAACCTCAAATTGTGTCAAATGGTTTTAAACTAACTTTAGAATTTTGTAGAAAAAATAAGAAAAAGCTTCAAATTTAGACAAATAACTTTGAGTTAACCTCAAATTTTGACAAAATTTAAGAAAAAATTTCAAATTTTGACAAACAATTTTCAATTAACCTCAAATTTTGGCAAAAACCAAGACATAACCTCAAATTTTGACAAAAAATAAGATAAAACTTCAAATTTTGACAAACAATTTTGAATTAACCTCAAATTTTGACAAAGAAATAAGAAAAAACTTAAATTTTACAAACAATTTTGAATTAATCTCAAATTTTGACAAAAACTAAGACATAACCTCAAATTTTGACAAAAGAAATAAGAAAATTTTCAAATTTTGACAAACACTTCTGAATTAACTTCAAATTTTGACAAACAATTCTGAATTAACTTCAAGTTTTGACAAAAATTAACAAAAAACGTCAAATTTTGGTAAGCAACTTTGAACTAGTTTCCAATTTTGACACAAAATTAAAACGATATAAATTTTGGACATAAAATTTTGACGTAACCTCAATTTTTCAAAAATTTTTTTCATAATCCTAATTTTTATCAATTTTCGAAATAAAGTTTTGACATAATCTCAATTTTTTAGAAAGAAATCTTGAACTAACCTGAAATTTTGACAAAAAATTTTGGACTAATCTCAAATTTTAATTTTTTAGATTAATTTTTGACATAACATTTTGACATAACCTCAATTTTTGACATAAATTTTTTTCATAATCCTAATTTTTGACATCCAATTAGGACATAACCTCAATTTTCGATATAAAATTTTGTCATAACCTCAATTTTTTAAACAAAATCTTAAACTGTCCTTAAATTTTGACAAAAAATTTTGAACTAACCTCAAATTTTGACATAAAATTAAGACAATTTTACTTTTTGACATAAAATTTTGATATAACCTGAATTTTTGACATAAATTTCTTTCATAATCCCAATTTTTGATATCCAACTAGGATATAAACTCAATTTTCGATATAAAACTTTGTCTTAACCTCAATTTCTTACACAAAATTTTTACATAATCCCAATTTTTAGACAAAATCTTGAACTAATCTCAAATTTTGACAAAAAATTTTGAACTAACCTCAAATTTTAACATAAAATGAAGACAATTTTAATATTTGACATAAAATTTTGACATAACCTTAATTTTTGACATAAATTTCTTTCAGAATCCCAATTTTTGACATCCAACTAGGATATAACCTCAATTTTTGAAATAAAATTTTGACATAATCCTAATTTTTTAGACAAAATTTTGCACTTACCTCAAATTTTGACAAAAAAATTTGAATTAACCTCAAATTTCGACATAAAATTAAGAAAATTTTACTTTTTGACATAAAATTTTGACATAACCTCAATTTTTGACATAAATTTCTTTCATAACCTCAATTTTTGACATAAATTTCTTTCATAATCCCAATTTTTGACATTCAACTAGGATATAACCTCAATTTTTGAAATAAAATTTTGACATAATCCTAATTTTTTAGACAAAATTTTGCACTTACCTCAAATTTTGACAAAAAATTTTGAATTAACCTCAAATTTTGACAAAAAATTAAGAAAATTTTACTTTTTGACATAAAATTTTGACATAACCTCAATTTTTGACATAAATTTCTTTCATAACCTCAATTTTTGACATAAATTTCTTTCATAACCTCAATCTTTGACATAAATTTCTTTCATAATCCCAATTTTTGACATTCAACTAGGATATAACCTCAATTTTTGAAATAAAATTTTGACATAATCCTAATTTTTTAGACAAAATTTTGCACTTACCTCAAATTTTGACAAAAAATTTTGAATTAACCTCAAATTTTGACAAAAAATTAAGACAATCTTAATTTGTGAAATAAAATTTTGAAATAACCTCAATTTTCGATATAAAATTTTGTCTTAACCTCAATGTTTTAGATAAAATCTTTAACAAACCTTAAATTTTGACAAAATTTTTTTAACTAACCTCAAATTTTGACAAAAAATTAAGACAATCTTAATTTTTGACATAAAGGTTGGACATAACCTCAATTTTTGACAGAAAAGTTTTTCGTAATTTTAATTTGTCACAAAATTTTTACATAACCTTAATTTTTGCACTAAAATTTTGACATAAACGCAATTTTTCACATAAAATTTTGACATAAGCTCAATTTTTGACACAAAATTTTTTCATAATTCCAATTTTTGACATTCAATTAGGATATAACCTCAATTTTCGACAAAATTTTGACAACCACAATTTTTAACTTAAAATTTTCTTCATAATCTCAATTTATGATAAAAATTTTTTCATAACCTTAATTTTTGCACTAAAATTTTGACATAAACGCAATTTTTGACATAAAATTTTGACATAAGCTCAATTTTTGACACAAAATTTTTTCATAATTCCAATTTTTGACATCCAATTAGGATATAACCTCGATTTTCGACAAAATTTTGACAACCACAATTTTTAACTTAAAATTTTCTTCATAATCTCAATTTATGATAAAAATTTTTTCATAACCTTAATTTTTGCACTAAAATTTTGACATAAACGCAATTTTTGACATAGAATTTTGACATAAGCTCAATTTTTGACACAAAATTTTTTCATAATTCCAATTTTTGACATTCAATTAGGATATAACCTCAACTTTCAACAAAATTTTAACAACCACAATTTTTAACCTAAAATTTTCTTCATAATCTCAATTTATGATAAAAAATTTTTTCAGAACCTTAATTTTCGACATAAAATTTTTACACAATATTTATTTTTGACATAAAATTAAAACACAACCTCAATTTTTGGATACAAAATTTTAACCTAACCTCAATTATATAAAACGTTACAATCCATTTTTGCTTTTTCGTTTTATCCGAAATGATTAACACGTTCAATTTGTCAGAATCCTGGTAGGATTACATAATTCGGTTGTTGTTTTTCGGGCTGCCGGGGTTAAAAATCGATACGATATCCGGTTGCAAACGCGAGCACATACATCCGACGCGCATTAAATTAATAATAACCGGCAATTACCGTCGGTCACGTGGAAATTCGCGTCGTTCTGCTGCCGGTGTATAGTTTGATTTACGGTTGAGGAGAGCGGCAGCAGCTCGCTCGGTTCGATTAGCGGCTCCGAAATTGAAACGTGGGCGTGTTCCGTTCGTTTGTAAACTTCATCGAGTCCGATCGCGGCGCGGCGACTTGCTCCTTTGTAAGGTCGTCCGTCGCTGGAAATGCCATCGAGTAGGATCTTAATTAACGGCTGGAGTTGTACATACTTGGGGAAAAAAATAGGTTTAAAAACACAAGAATAAGAAAAAAATTTGAAATATTCCATAAACTTTAAAAAATCACCCAGACTTTATTTATAAAGATTAAGAAATGATTCTTGTTTTAAATGAAAAATAAAGGATTCTGTTTACAATTAAAAAAGTCAAATTTATTCTAATTGTTATCAAAAAAATTTAAAAAAATTCTTAAAGTTGGAAACATTTTTTGACAGAAAACTAACCTAACTTTTCAAGAAATTTGAGCAACTTAAAAAAATCGCCCTGGCTTTATTTATGAAGATTAAGAAATGATTTTTGATTTAAATGAAAGATAAAAGATCATATTTTGATTTATAAAGGTCAAATTTATTCCAATTATTACCAAAAAAATTTAAAAAAATCACAAATTTGATAAAAAATTTTGACACTTTTAATATTGAAAACTCATTTAATATTGAAAATATCAAAACAATATTTACTATTAAAACGATTCTTAATTGAATAAGAAATAAGTTTTATTTGAAAAATATTTCGATATTACTTTAAGTTTTTGAGTTATTTTAGGTTAAAAGTTAATTTTAATAAAAATTGAGGTTAAGTGACTATTTTGATTATACCTCCTTTAATATAAGAAATATCAAAAAAATGTTTCTAACCAAAAGGTTTTCTAGTTAAATAAGAAACAAGTTTTATTTGAAAATTTTTTTGATAACTTTCTTACTTTTTGAGTTATTTTAGATTAAATGTTAGTATTCTCAAATTAGTTATCAAAAAGGTGGTTGGGTAACATTTTTGATTATAATTCATTTAATATAGAAAATATCAAAAATAATTTATTATGAAAACGATTCCTAATTAGATAAGAAACAACTTTTATTTGAAAAAATTTCGATATTACTTTAAGTTTTTGAGTTATTTTAGGTTAAAGATTAATTTTAATAAAAATTGAGGTTAAGTGACTATTTTGATTATACCTCCTTTAATATAAGAAATATCAAAAAATTGTTTACAACCAAAGGGTTTTCTAATTAAATGAGAAATAAGTTTTATTAGAAAAATTTCTTGATATCTTTTTTATTTTTTGAATTATTTTAGGGTAAATGTTAGTATTCTCAAATTAGTTTTCAAAGTGGTAGTTGGGTAACATTTTTGATTATAACTCATTTAATATTGAAAATATCAAAAAATTATTCATTACCAAAACGATTCCTAATTAAATAAGAAATAAGTTTTATTTGAAAAAAATTTCGATATTACTTTAAGTTTTTGAATTATATTAAGCTAAAAATTAATTTTAATAAAAATTGAGGTTAAGTGACAATTTTAATTATACCTCTTTTAATATTAGAAATATCAAAAAATTGTTTATAAGTAAAAAGTTTTCCAATTAAATAGGGAACAAGTTGTATTTGAAAAAAATTTTGATATCTTTTTAACTTTTTGAGTTATGTTGGGTTAAATGTTAGTATTCTCAAATCAGTTATCAAAACGGTGGTTGGATGACATTTTTGATTATAACTCATTTAATATTAAAAATATCAAAAAGTTATTTATTATCAAAACGATTCTAAATTAAATAAGAAACAAGTTTTATTTGAAAAATATTTCGATATTACTTTGTTTTTGGATTATTTTCGGCTAAAAATTAATTTTAATAAAAATTGAGGTTAAGTGACAATTTTGATTATAACTCATTTAATATTAGAAATTGCAAAAAGTTGTTTATAACCAAAAGGTTTTCTAATTAAATAAGAAACAAGTTTTATTTGAACATTTTTTTGATATCTTTTTTACTTTTTGAGTTATTTTAGATTAAATGTTAGTATTGTCAATTTAGATAATAAAATGGAGGTTAGGTTATATTTTCAATTATATCTCGTTTAATATTGGAAATATCAAAAAATTATTTATTATCAAATCGATTCCTAATTAAATAAGAAACAAGTTTTATTTGAAAAATATTTCGATGTTACTTCGAGTTTTTGAGTTATTTTAGGTTAAAAATTAATTTTTATAAAAATTGAGGTTAAGTGTTTATTTTGTTTATACCTCCTTTAATATAAGAAACATCAAAAAATTGTTCATAACCAAAAGGTTTTCTAATTAAATAAGAGACAAGTTTTATTTGAAAAATTTTTTGATATCTTTTTTACTTTTTGAGTTATTTTAGGTTAAATGTAAATATTCTCAAATTAGTTATCAAAATGGTGGTTCGGTAACATTTTTTATTATAACTCATTTAATATTGAAAATATCAAAAAAATATTTATTATCGAAACGATTCCTAATTAAATAAGAAATAAGTTTTATCTGAAAAAAAATTCGATGTTACTTTAAATTTTTGAGTTATTTTGGATTAAAAATTAATTTTAGTAAAAATTGAGGTTAAGTGACTATTTTGATTATATCTCCTTTAATATAAGAAATATCAAAAAATTGTTTATAACCAAACGGTTTTCTAATTAAATAAGGAACCAGTTTTATTTGAAAATTTCTTTGATATCTTTTTTATTTTTTGAGTTATTTTAGATTAAATGTTAGTATTCTCAAATTAATTTATCAAAATGGTGGTTGGGTAACATTTTTGATTATAACTTATTTAATATTGAAAATATCAAAAAATTATTTATTATCAAAACGATTCCTAATTAAATAGGAAACAAGTTTTATTTGAAAAATATTTCGATATTACTTTAAATTCTTGAGTTATTCTAGGTTAAATATTAATTTTAATAAAAATTGAGGTTAAGTGACAATTTCGATTATAACTCTTTTAATATTAAAAATGTTAAAAAATTGTTTATAACCAAAAAGTTTTCTAATTAAATAAGAAACAAGTTTTATTTGAATATTTTTTTGATATCTTTTTTACTTTTTGAGTTATTTTAGATTAAATGCTAGTATTGTCAATTTAGATAATAAAATGGAGGTTAGGTTATATTTTCAATTATATCTCGTTTAATATTGGAAATATCAAAAAATTATTTATTATCAAATCGATTCCTAATTAAATAAGAAACAAGTTTTATTTGAAAAATATTTCGATATTACTTCAAATTTTTTAGTTATTTTAGGTTAAAAATTAATTTTAATAAAAATTGAGGTTAAGTGACACTTTTGATTATACCTCCTTTAATATACGAAATATCAAAAGATTGTTTATAACCAAAAGGTTTTCTAATTAAGTGAGAAACAAGTTTTGTTTGAAAATTTTTTTAATATCTTTTTTACTTTTTCAGTTATTTTAAGTTAAATGTTAGTATTCTTAAATTAGTTGTTAAAATGGTGGTTCGGTAACATTTTTGATTATAACTCATTTAATATTGAAAATATCAAAAAATTATTTATTATCAAATCGATTCCTAATTAAATAAGAAACAAGTTTTATTTGAAAAATATTTCGATGTTACTTCGAGTATTTGAGTTATTTTAGGTTAAAAATTAATTTTAATAAAAATTGAGGTTAAGTGACTATTTTGATTATAACTCCTTTAATATAAGAAATGTCAAAAAATTATTTATAACCAAAAAGTTTTCTAATTAAATAAGAAACAAGTTTTATTTGAAAAATTTTTTCATATCTTTTTTACTTTTTGAGATATTTTAGGTTAAATGTTAGTATTTCCAAATTAGTTATCAAAATGGTGGTTGGATAACATTTTTGATTATAACTCATTTAATATTGAGAATGTCAAAAAATTATTTATTATCAAAACGATTCCTAATGAAATGAGAAATAAGTTTTATTTGAAAAAAATTTCGATATTACTTTAAGTTTTTGAGTTATTTTAAGTTAAAGATTAATTTTAATGAAAATTGAGGTTAAGTGACAATTTTGATTATACCTCCTTTAATATAAAAAATATCTAAATTTTTTTATAACCAAAAAGTTTTCTGATTAAATAGGAAATAGGTTTTATTTGAAAAATTTTTTGATATCTTTTTTACTTTTTGAGTTATTTTAGGTTAAATGTTAGTATTCTCAAATTAGTTACCAAAACGGTGGTTGGATAACATTTTTGATTATAACTCATTTAATATTGAAAATATCAAAAAATTATTTATTATTAAAACGATTCCTAATTAAATAAGAAATAAGTTCTATTGAAAAAAATTTCTATATTTCTTAAAGTTTTTGAGTTATCTTAGGTTAAAAATTAATTTTAATAAAAATTGAGGTTAAGTGACTATTTTGATTATACCTCCTTTAATATGAGAAATATGAAAAAATTGTTTATAACTACAAGATTTTAGAATTAAATAAGAAACAAGTTTTATTTGAAGAATTTTTTGATATCTTTTTTACTTTCTGAGTTAGTTTAGGTTAAATGTTAGTATTCTCAAAATAGTTATCAAAATGGTGGTTGATAACTTTATTTATGAAAATTAAGAAATGATTTTTATTTTAAATGAGGGATAAAAGATTCTATTTTTAATTAAATCAAATTTATTCCAGTTGTTACCAAAAAAAATTAAAAAATTCGCAAAGTTGGTAATTTTTTTTTTACTGTTAATTAACTTTATTTACGAAGATTAAAGCGAAAGTCGTTCTTGGAAATAGATAGACTTAAAAAGACACAAACAGAAAAAAAATTGATTAATAAATAAACGTTAATTTTCTTAATTTTTTGTTCTTTTCTTTTACCATCTTGCAAAAGGGTATAATTTAGAAAATACAACACGCTTTATGCAATAGTTTCTCTTTCACTTTAAATTACCAAAGATGTAATAAACGCGACATTATGAAATCACTTCTTTAAAAGGACATAATGTTCATTCGGCGCAAAGAAAAATTCTACCTTTTTTTCCCATTTAATTTAATTTAATTTTCAATTTACAATCACAAACCGTTTTAAGTGGGTTAAACGCAATACTTTAATTATAACCTATAACCACAATAGTTTACTTCTTACCTCTTACATAAGATTAATTTTTATTTTCAACTCTACTTAAGTTAGTATTAAGATGTTATGACATAACCTCAATTTGAAAAACCTATTATTAAGACTTTCAATTACCAATACTTAAAAATACTTTGTAAAATTAAAAATAAGTTGAAATAAGGATGAAAATCGATTGTAAAGTGTAAAGGTGATGAATTATTTGTTTGTGGGTTTATCCAAAAAATGACTTGTTTTTTTCTTTCTTTTAAAGAAATTTCTTAAGAGTGAGGTGGAAGTATTTTCCGAAGGTCGACGTGAATTAATTTCGAAATAGCCTCGTCAAACGACCAAGCCCCCGGTGTACAATGATACTTGACATTTTCGTGGAACAAACCGGTCGGAATTCATAATGGAACCGATTTAATCGACTTTAAATTATAAATTCCCCTTGAAATTACAACAAAAAATTAAAAAAAAAAACGTTGGTCTTGTCTTTCCAAATAAAAATTAAATCGATATGTAGATTTATATTGGCTTTATATTGGCTATATAAATTAATAAAGTAATAAAATATAGATACCGAATGATATTAATTGAATTCTAACCTTAAAATTTTTCGACCAACTTTGAAAAATCGTCCAGACTTTTTTTATAAATATTAAGGAATGGTTTTTGATTTAAATGGAAGATAAAAGATTGTATTTTGAATTAAAGACGTGAAATTTATTCTAATTGTTATCAAAAAAATTAAAAAAATTTTTAAAGTTGGTAAAAATTTTTGACAGTTTATTAATCTAACCTTTAAAAAAATTTTCATGATTTTAAAAAAATCGCCCAGACTTTATTTTTAAAGATTAAGAAATGATTTTTGATTTAAATGAAAGATAAAAGATTTTATTTTATCTTAAAAAAATCAAATTTGTTCTTATTCATGTTAAAAAAATTAAAAAAATTTTTAAAGTTGGTAAAAAATTTTGACAGTTATTAAAGCTAATTTTTAACCTAAAATAACTCAAAAACTTAAAGTAATATCGAAATATTTTTCAAATAAAACTTGTTTCTTATTTAATTAAAAATACTTTTGGTTATAAACAGTTTTTTGATATTTTTAATATTAAATGAGGTATAATCAAAATAGTCACTTAACCTCAATTTTTATTAAAATTAATTTTTAACCTAAAATAACTCAAAAACTTGAAATAATATCGAAATATTTTTCAAATAAAACTTATTTCTTATTTAATTAAGAATCGTTTTGATAATAAATATTTATTTGATATTTTCAATATTAAATGAGTTATAATTAAAAATGTTACCCAACCACCATTTTGATAACCATTTTGAGAATACCAATATTTAATCTAAAATAACTCAAAAAATAGAAAAGATACCAAAAAAATTTTCAAATAAAACTTGTTTCTTATTTAATTAGAAAACTTTTTAGTTATAAACAATTTTTTGATATTTCTTATATTAAAGGAGGTATAATCAAAATAGTGACTTAACCTCAATTTCTATTAAAATTACTTTTTAACTTAAAATAACTCAAAAACTTAAAGTAATATCAAAATATTTTTCAAATAAAACTTGTTTCTTATTTAATTAGGAATCGTTTTTATAATAAATAATTTTTTGATATTTTCAATATTAAATGAGCTATAATCAAAAATGTAACCTAACCTTCATTTTGCTAATTAATTTGAGAATTAATGGAAATAAATAATTAAGAAATTCTATACCTCTTAAGCGTTATGGAGAAAAAATGTCTCATTACCGCACTGGGACTCGAACCCAGGTCTTCCGCTTTCCGGGCAGATGTTCTAACCACTAAACTATGCAGCTCGACAAGATTTCTCACAATTTCTGGCTATGTAACTGTCGCATAAACATGCGCACTAGAAACTTACCAACGTCATAGGTTATCCCAAAGTGGGTAATGCAATTTTAATATGAAGAATTAAATGGGAAATTTTAATACGCTCGATAATAATTAATGGAAATAAATAATTAAGAAATTCTATACCTCTTAAGCGTTATGGAGAAAAAATGTCTCATTACCGCACTGGGACTCGAACCCAGGTAATGAGACATTTTTTCTCCATAACGCTTAAGAGGTATAGAATTTCTTAATTATTTATTTCCATTAATTATTATCGAGCGTATTAAAATTTCCCATTTAATTCTTCATAATTTGAGAATACCAAAATTTAACCTAAAATAACATAAAAAGTAAAAAAGATATCAAAGAATTTTTCAAATAAAACTTGATTCTTATTTAATTAGAAAAGCTTTTGGTTATAAACATTTTTTTGATATTTTTTATATTAAAGGAGGTATAATCAAAATAGTCGCCTAACCTCAATTTTTATTCAAATTAATCTATAACCGAAAATAACTCAAAAATTTAAAGTAATATCGAAATCTTTTTTAAATATGACTTATTTCCTATTTAATTAGAAATCGTTTTGATAATAAATATTTTTTTGATATTTTCAATATTAAATGAGTTATAATCAAAAATGTTACCCAACCACCATTTTAATAACTAATTTGAAAATATTAACATTTAACCTAAAATAACTCAAAAACTAAAAAAGATATCAAAAAATTCTTCAAATAAAACTTGTTTCTTATTTAATTAGAAAACCTTTTGTTTATAAACAATTTTTTGATATTTTTTATATTAAAGGTGGTATAATCAAAATGGTCACTTAACCTCAATTTTTATTAAAATTAATTTTTAACCTAAAATAACTCAAAAATTTAAGGTAATATCGAATTCTTTTTCAAATAAAACTTGTTTCCTATTTAATTAGGAATCGTTTTTATAATAAATATTTTTTTCATATTTTCAATATTAAATGAGTTATAACCAAAAATGTTACCCAACCAAAATTTTAATAATTAATTTGAGAATACTAACATTTAACCTACAATAACTCAAAAAATAAAAAAGATATTAAAAAAATTTTCAAATAAAACTTATTTCTTATTTAATTGGAAATCTTTTTGGTTATAAACATTTTTTTGATATTTCTTATATTAAAGAAGGTATAATCAAAATAGTCGCCTAACCTCAATTTTTATTAAAATTAATCTTTAATCTAAAATAACTCAAAAACTTGAAGTAATATCGAAATATTCTTCTAATAAAACATGTTTCTTATTTAACTAAGAATTATTTTGATAATAAATATTTTTTTCATATTTTCAATATTAAATGAGTTATAATCATAAATGTTGCCCAACCGCCATTTTGATAACTAATTTGAGAATATTTACATTTAACCTAAAATAACTCAAAAAGTAAAAAAGATATCAAAAAATTTTTCAAATAAAACTTGTTTCTTATTTAATTAGAAAACCTTTTCTTTATAAACAATTTTTTGATATTTTTTATATTAAAGGAGGTATAATCAAAATAGTCACTTAACCTCAATTTTTATTAAAATTAATGTTTAACCTAAAGTAACTTAAAAACTTAAAGTAATATCGAAATATTTTTCAAATAAAACTTGTTTCTTATTTAATTAGGAATCGTTTTGATTATAAATATTTTTTTGATATTTTCAATATTAAATGAGTTATAATCAAAAATGTTACCCAACCACCATTTTGATAACTATTTTGAAAATACTAACATTTAACCTAAAATAACTCAAAAAGTAAAGAAGACATCAAAAAATATTTCAAATAAAACTTGTTTCTTATTTAATTAGAAAACCTTTTGTTTATAAACAATTTTTTGATATTTTTTATATTAAAGGAGGTATAATCAAAATAGTGACTTAACCTCAATATTTATTAAAATTAATTTTTAACCTAAAATAACTCAAAAACTTGAAGTAACATCGAAATATTTTTCAAATAAAACTTGTTTCTTATTTAATTAGGAATCGTTTTGATAATAAATATTTTTTTGATATTTTCAATATTTTAAAAACCAAAGAATTTTTTCTGAACCTAACATAAATTTTTCCTTCTGTTCTTTTTGAAGCTAGATCCGGGTCTGAACCTCGCACACACATCAAAATTCATCAAAATTGAAATGTATTCAGCTCGGATGCGATTCGTCCCGTCAGAGACAAACAGAACTCACGTCGCGTTGAATCCCGTAGCCGCTCACAAACCAATGTTGTCGTTTTGCGCGTCCGCTTAAATATTAAAATGCACGCGCGACAAAGCGTACAAAGTACGTGAAGGCACAACGGGAAACATGAAAAATAGTCTCGCAGGACTTCAATTAAAATTCATCGAGGAGAATAGAACTTCCGATAATGAAAAAAGAGACATATATAAAGTTAGGTTAAAAAAAATTTTAGTCATCTTTAAGAATTTTTTTAATTTTTTGGGTAATAATTAGGAAAAAATTAACTTTTTTATTACAAAAAAGAATATTTTAGGTTTCAATTAATACAAATATCATTTCTTAATTAAAAAAAATAAAGTCTCCACGATTTTTTAAATTTGGTCAAAATTTTTAGGTTAGGTTAAAAAATTTTTGTCAACTTTATGAATTTTTTTAATTTTTTGGGTAATAATTAGGAAAAAATTAACTTTTTTATTACAAAATAGAATATTTTAGGTTTCAATTAACATAAATTTCATTTCTTAATTTAAAAAAATAAAGTTTCCACGATTTTTTAAATTTGGTCAACATTTTTTTTAGGTTAAAAATGTTAGTCATCTTTAAAAAATTTTTTAATTTTTTGGGTAATAATTAGGAAAAAATTGACTTTTTTATTACAAAATAGAATGTTTTAGTTTTCAACTAATACAAATTTCATTTCTTAATTTAAAAAAATAAAGTCTCCACGATTTTTTAAATTTGGTTAAAATTTTTATCGAACGTTTTATAATTTAAACAAGAAATCTATTTCTATTTGAATCTCCTTGTTTGAAAAGTTGTTAATTTCAGGTCGATAGACCTTGTAGGCGTTCGCGACCTTAATTGAAAACCCGTTGCGTAGCTATTTGTGTATTTTGCACAAATCCGCCCCCGCCCGGAGGCGTAATACGTAATAGGGGGCGTAATTGGGTCTCGGTAAGTCGTTTCTCGTGTACGATCGCGACGACAACCGCTCCAATTACGACCTTCGAACCGAAGACGAAGGATAAAACCACGTATTTCCTCCGTGTAACGTCGCATACGTAATTGAGATCATTCCGATCGTTTTATTTTGTATCGAATTACCCCAAGATATCTTTTTCTTTACCTCTTTTTACCTCATTTCAGTTATAAAAATAATTTAAAAAAAACTCTGATCATAGATAGGATGGGTATTACCAAGACTTTTGTTTGTCATTGTATGTGTAGGTTGATATGAATTAAATTTAAGATTTTAGATGAATCATAAACTTGAGTATTTCCTCGGCGAAAGTTTAAGGTCGCTTAGGTTATGAAATTACATACTTATATCTTTCATGGTTTTATTGTATAACTTTATGAAGTAACTTAAGATGACTAAAAATCGATGAGTAAAAATATTTTTTTAAAAATAAGTTTATTTTATAAAATAGAACTTCCTGTATATACTCGTATATCGCCAATTTACGATATGATTCGATTTACAACCTTCCGTATAGAGGCAGACTGATAATATGAAAAGAGCTGAGCGTAAAATTTCCATTACGGCCCTTTCTCCTTAGATAATAAAGACCCAGGACGGATCAATATAGGAACACCTTGTTATGCCACTCGAAGAACCTTCTTTGTGTTTTATCCGAACCGTACCCTCTAAATTGCATGATTTTGCAGATTTCCAGAATAAGAAATAAGAACATTTTTCTCTTTTTTTTTATAATATTAAAAAACTAGTTTTGGACCTTATTTTGGGTAAGATTTTTTATCAGGAAAATTTTGATCAATTTTAAAAAATCGTGGAGAAACGGGGGAACTAACCGATTTTTCAGAAGAAAACGATCGAAACACGTTAAAACGGTCGCGACGACGATTTCGGGGGCCGCGAAAAAAAAGTTCGGAAGACGGCGAAGCCGTCGGACGGGCCCGGAGGGCCCGCACGCGGAGCCCGTTCGCGTAAGATCCGAATTAAAGTTAACCTAAAATCTCGGACGTCTCTCGCGCAGAATCGCGCTCCTTTCGTCGACGGAGGCGTCCTCTAAGAACGGGGCTGCTAGTGTAATATGTTAAAGTAGTAAGCAAGCAGCGCCTCTTTAAAAGATTATCAAATATTTAATTTATGCAAAGCAGAAATTCGAATAAAATTCACTAAAAACTAATTAAATTTTTGAAAATATCACCAAAAATTTAAGTAAATTTGTAAAAATTGAAAGTTACTAAAATTTTTAATAATTCCAACAAAAACTTATAAAATTTGTAAAAATTCCACCAAAGCTATCAAAATTCTTTACAATTCCACCAAAAACTGAATTAAAAAAAAAAAAATACACTAAAATTAAGATTAATTTCGTCAAGAGAAGAAGAAAATAATCTTTATTAGGCTATCGACCTAATAGGTCTTTCTGCCTTGTATAGTATTTACAATAGTACCTATTTACAATAGTAAACTAATTAAAATACATTTGTTTGCTTTATGTGGTCGTCAACGTCTCGTATAGGGTTCGTTGTCTGTGGATAGTGTCAGTCAGTTTAATGCAAAGTCCGTCTAATATTTCTCTGTTTTGGGGATTTCGAATAAAATTCTGTCTAAGTCTGTCGTGACGTTGTCTTATTGGTGTTATTTGTGTTTGTTCGTACAGTTCTTCATTCCTGATGTTGTGTAAAGGGTTGTTCGGATGTCTGATTTTCGTAATAATTCGTAAGCTTTTCCTTTCTGCTTTGTTTATAACGTCTACCGTCTGTCGAGCAGTGTTTGCTGTCAGTATGTGTCCATAGTCCAGTAGTGGTCTGCAGATACTTTTGTAGATGGTAGTGGCGTGCTCAAGCGATATTCCCTTGTTTTTGTAGGTTAGAGCTCTGAAGTATTTTGATCTTTTGGCAATTTCACTGCTTATTACTTTGTAATGTTTGGTAAGTTTTAATTGGCTGTCGAATTGGATACCCAGATATTTTATTGACGGAGATGGAGTAATATGTTTTTCGCCTGTCCATATTCGCGGTGATGACTCCGTGATGCGATGGTTTGGAATGAAAAGTTGAAATTTGTCGGGGTTTGGGGAGAGTCTCCACTTGTGGAGCCAGTCCAATGTATTGTTGTAAAGGTTTTGGAGATTATCTACTGTTGTATTCAGATTTTTGCCGTGGGAGATTAACGTTGTATCATCGGCGAATTGGAGAATGTATAAGTTTTCATCTCGATGGTGTACATTTACAGAGTAGATATCGTGGCAGTATATATTATAAAGTGAGGGTGATAGGGGAGAGCCTTGGGGGACGCCTTGGAATGGAGTGAGAGGGTTAGAATAGGTGTTGTTCACTCTTACTTGCAGTGTCCTGTTTGTTAGAAATTTGTCCACAATCCTCAGTAAATACGTCTTAATTCCTATGTCGTGCATTTTGTAAATCAATCCTCTGTGCCATACGGAATCGAAAGCTTTATTTATATCTAACAATAAGGTGGCCGTGCGTCTGTGGAGAAGATGAGATGCTTGGATGTTATTAGATAGGATTATTAAGGGGTGAACGGTAGAGTGTTTCGCTTTGAATCCAAATTGATATGTAGGTACAGCGTCTTTTGCTTTCTTCTCAATTCTTTGGTTTAGTATGCCTTCGTAGATCTTGCCAATTACCGGTAGTAGCACAATTGGGCGATAACTTTTTGGGAGGGAACGATCACAATCGGGTTTTGGTATTGGGATTATCGTACCTGTTTTCCATATGTCAGGGAATTGATTGGTTTTTAAGCAGAAATTCAACAGTTGGCGTAAGAATTCGTGGATGTTAGGATTTAGCCGTCTGAGTAAATATTTTGTGACCAAGTCTCTGCCTGGAGCAGAACTCTTGCCTTTCTCGATTTGCTCGTTGTATTCCTCGTCGTCGATGTCGGTTGGTGAGTCTTCACGATCTGATGGAGTGGTCGCCAAGAATTGTTCGTATCAGTCATCGATGGTGGTTTGATTGTGCTGATCGAATGATGGATGTGGTTTCGGCATAAAAGCGTCTTGGAAGTGCGTGGCTAAAGCATCGCTTTTTTGCTGTGCGGTCATATGTTCGGCGTTGTTGTGTGTTAGTGTGGGTATGGTATATGCTGTTTTATATTTACTGAGCTTCTTAATCTTTTGCCAAAATGTACGTCCTTTATCGTCTTCCACTTCTTTGCACACTTTTAACCATTCATATGTGCGGTGTTTGTTGACTGCTTTGTGGATTTTCTTGTTTAGAATGTTATATTCTGACTTGATGGAGGGTTTCGTCAAGAATTGATTGGATTCTTAAAAATTTCACAAAAATAAAAAAGTAATAATAAAAATTCCACAAAAGTTAGTTAAATTGAATATAGTTTCACCAAAAATTATTAAATTTGGAGACAATTCTAATAAAAACTTAGTGAATTTTTTAAAAATTCCACCCAAAATCGATAAAATTGGTAAAAATTCAAAACTTACTATATTCGAAAAAATTCCACCAAAGTTACCAACTTTTTTAACAATTCCACCAAAAACGTACTAAATTTTTTCAATTTTCCACCAAAGCTACAAAAATGTTGAATAATTCCACCAAAAACTTACTGATTTTTAAAAAATTACTACCAAAAACTTACCAAATTCATAAAAATTCTACTAAAATTACCAATATTTTTAACAATTCCACCAAAAATGATTAAAGTTAATAAAAATTCCACCAAAGTTATCAACTTTTTTAACAATTCCATCAAAAATATACTGGATTTTATAAAAATTTCACCAAAAATTAATAAAATTGGACATATTTCACTAAAACTTACTAAATTCGTAAAAATTCCATAAAAAAAACACTGAATTTTTTAAAAATTCCATCAAAAATGAATAAAATTCGTAAAAATTCCACCAGTGTTATCAAAATTTTTGATAATTCCACCAAAAATAAACTGAATTTTTTAAGAATTCCACCAAAAACTTACTAAATTCATAAGAATTTTACCAAAAACACTGACTTTTTTTATTCCACCCGAAATGAATAAAATTCGCAAAAATTCCACCAATGTTATCAAAATTTTTGATAATTCCACCAAAAACATACTGAATTTTTTTAAAATTCCGCCAAAAATTAATACAATTTGCAAAAATTCCACCAAAAACTTACTAAATTCATAAGAATTTTACCAAAAACACTGATTTTTTTTTATTCCACCAGAAATGAATAAAATTCGCAAAAATTCCACCAGTGTTATCAAAATTTTTGATAATTCCACCAAAAATATACTGAATTTTTTTAAAATTCCGCCAAAAATTAATACAATTTGCAAAAATTCCACCAAAAACTTACTAAATTCATAAGAATTTTACCAAAAACACTGATTTTTTTTTTTTAATTCCACCAGAAATGAATAAAATTCGCGAAAATTCCACCAAAGCTATTAAAATATTTAACAATTACACCCAAAACTTACTGAATTTTTTTTATTCCACCAAAAACTTACAAAAATCCTAAAAATTACACCGAAATTGTCAACATTTTTAACAATTCTACCAAAAACTTACCAAATTTTTTAAAAATTCCAACAAAATGTCCAAATTCTTTTAAAATTCAACCAAAAATCAATCAAATTAGAAACAATTTCATTAAAAATTAACTAAAACCTTGAAAATTCCATCAAAAACTTAGTAAATTCATAAAAATTCCACCAAAGTTACTAAAATTTTTAGTAATTCTATCAAAAATAATGAATTTTTTAAAAATTCCACCAAAAACTTATAAAATTTGTAAAAATTCCACCAAAGCTATCAACATTTTTTACAATTCCACCAAAAACTGAATTAAAAAAAAATACACTAAAATTAAGATTAATTTCGTCAAGAATTGATTGGATTCTTAAAAATTTCACAAAAATAAAAAAGTAATAATAAAAAATTCCACAAAAGTTAGTTAAATTGAAGATAATTTCACCAAAAATTATTAAATTTGGAGACAATTCTACTAAAAACTTAGTGATTTTTTTAAAAATTCCACCCAAAATCAATAAAATTGGTAAAAATTCAAAACTTACTATATTCGTAAAAATTCCACCAAAGTTACCAACTTTTTTAACAATTCCATCAAAAACGTACTAAATTTTTTCAATTTTCCACCAAAGCTACAAAAATGTTGAATAATTCCACCAAAAACTTACTGATTTTTAAAAAATTACCACCAAAAACTTACCAAATTCTTAAAAATTCTACTAAAATTACCAATACTTTTAACAATTCCACCAAAAATGATTAAAGTTAATAAAAATTCCACCAAAGTTATCAACTTTTTTAACAATTCCATCAAAAACATACTGGATTTTATAAAAATTTCACCAAAGATTAATAAAATTGGACATATTTCACTAAAACTTATTAAATTCGTAAAAATTCCATAAAAAAACACTGAATTTTTTAAAAATTCCATCAAGAATGAATAAAATTCGTAAAAATTCCACCAGTGTTATCAAAATTTTTGATAATTCCACCAAAAATATACTGAATTTTTTTAAACATTTCACCAATAATTAATACAATTTGCGAAAATTCCACCAAAAACTTACTAAATTCATAAGAATTTTACCAAAAACACTGATTTTTTTTTATTCCACCAGAAATGAATAAAATTCGCAAAATGCATATATATTACAGTTCAACCAGTTTGTTATAATAGTCTTAACTATATTCACAAGTGGTTAGATTTCGTCGGTATACTTCGCGAAATAAACAGTATGAACGTATTTCCCGAAAACGAAGCAATTAACTGATCGTTCAACCAGGTCTGACAATGAAACATTTAATCGCGAGAAAAAGTTTATGATAAATTAAGTAGAAATTTTCACGTGAAGAACGATAATGTGAATTTTGCTTGAGATTATTTGGGGTCATTCTTCAACATGGTGCTTCTTCAACCTATTTCACTCGTCTGACAGCTCAATGTTTTGGAATTAAGAAAACCTGACAAATTGATCGGTGTTATGCTAAAACACAGCAATGAATCTTTTGATAAATTGTTCGCATTGATATCTAATATAAGAAAACAGCCTTTCCAGTAATCTTGAGTAGGTATTATTTTATTTTCATAAAATCACATTTTTGTTCACTTTACACTCTATACTTCATTTAATAACTAGGAGGAGTGATTTGAATTTTGCGCGCTAAAATACTGAACTATTATTGGTCGCTCCGCAGTCAAGTTTACAAAGACGAAAAAATTGGTTTTTGTCGTTTATTGTTTTTAACGTTTGAGGTTAGGTGCTTTACCTAATATGTCAACTTGTTTCTCGCTTTTTCGTTGTGCTCAAATGGTTGCGATCAAAAAATATTAAGTTCGAAGAAGGTATGGTACGATGTCATCTGTTGGATATAATACGTCAACACAAGGAACGTCTTTTGGACAAATTTTGAACAATGTACGTATAGATAAACGGCCATAGGGATATTTGGTATGTTCTAGAATACTACGCTCAAACGCTTGGTGTTTGGTTGGTTGCATAAATGTGACTGGTTTGAAGTTTAGAATTCAAATTTGCCGCTAAAAATGTTTAGTGTATTTTTTAGTTACTTTTTCCTATGTAAATGGAGTTTTGAGATTTACTCCTCCTAGTTATTAAATGAAGTATAGTTATTAATGACAGTAAACAAGCTTTAGGTGTTTTAGTCCGGTTGAGTCACTTCCAGATGAATTACGAGCCGGTTGGTACACTTAATAAACGCCCGACGAGGTTTTCCGGAAGGCGAAAGGAGAGAGAAAAAAAAACGTTAATTGCCTCCTGACACTTAAACACAGACGACGACTTTTCCGGAGAGTTTCTTAACTTCTTCTTCTTCTTCTTCCAGCTTATTTCTTGTTTTTAACCGGCAATTAACTTCTACTCTTAAGACCAGTTTTCTAAAGCTCAAATTAGTTAAAAGAGTTAACAATTTATTAATTAGTATGGTTCTGGTCCTTCATTTAAAATAAATTTAATCTTCGATTAAAATATATTTTTTTAAATCTATCACTATGAGTATCGAAAATAAACAGTGAAGATGAGTTAGATGGAAACTTTTTCGATCCTCTGATCTTTTCGTAAAAAAACCCGGCTGCCGGATAAAATATTAAAGTCACGAAGCGAGCCGGCGAGATCCGGCTTGGTTTAAAAATTAAACGACGAGAGGGACACGTAAAAGCTCGCGGCACGAAAAGCTCGAAAAACCCGGGTACACCGCGCGCATAATAAAGTACGCCATCTAGGAGCATGTTTTATACGTAATTATGGTCCGCGGACTGCACCAAATTAACTTAATATTTTATGTAACGGGCTTTTTAATGTGAATAAGTCGTAAGAGGAAAGAAGTAATATCTCTAAATTGTAATGATCTTTTTTCATAGAAGAATCAAAAATTGAGGTTAACTTAAGAAAATTAAAACTTTAAAAATTCATCAAAAATTCATTTTTAACCATTTTGATTTGATTTTTTTTCCAAATGAAACTTAAAATATTCTAGTTTTAATTAAAAAAGGTCGTTTTATTCCAAGTGTTGTCAAAAAAATTAAAAAAATTTTCAATGTTGGTAAAAATTTTTTTTAGGTTAAAAATTTTCGATCATAAAAAAATCAATCATTTTTAAAAAATTCATCAAAAATTCATTTTTAAAGATTTTGATTTGATTTTTTTCTAAATGAAACTTAAATCATTCTAATTTTAATTAAAAAAGAGCGTTTTATTCCAAGTGTTGTCAAAAAAATTTAAAAAATTTTCAAAGTTGGTAAAAAATTTTTTAGGTTAAAACTTTTCGATCATAAAAAAATCAATCATTTCTAAAAAAATTCATCAAAAATTCGTTTTTAAAGATTTTTATTTGTTTTTTTTTCTAAATGAAACTTAAATTATTCTAGTTTTAATTAAAAAAGACCGTTTTATTCCAAATGTTGTCAAAAAAATCAAAAAAATTTTCAAAGTTGGTGAACATTTTTGTCACTTTTTAACTTAAGAGAAAACTTTAAAAATTCATCTAAAATTCATTTTTAACCATTTTGATTTGATTCTTTTTCTAAATGAAACTTAAAACATTCTAATTTTAATTAAAAAAGACCGTTTTACTCCAAGTGTCGTCAAAAAAATTAAAAAAATTTTCAAAGTTGGTAAATATTTTTGACAATTTTTAACCTAACTTAAAAAAATCGATCAACTTTAAAAATTCATTTTTTAAGATTTTGATTTGATTTTTTTCTAAATGAAACTTAAAACATTCTAATTTTAATTAAAAGAGACCGTTTTACTCCAAGTGTTGCCAAAAAAATTAAAGAAATTTTCAAAGTTGGTAGATATTTTTGACATTTCTAAACTTAAGAGAAAACTTTAAAAATTCATCAAAAATTCATTTTTAAAGATTTTAATCTGATTTTTTCTCTAAATGAAACTTAAAACATTCTAGCTTTAATTAAAACAGACCGATTTATTCCAAGTGTTGTCAAAAAAATTTAAAAAATTTTCAAAGTTGGTAAAATTTTTTTTAGGTTAGAAAATTTACCATTTTTTAGAAAAATTCATAAAAGATTGAATTTTAAATATTTTAAGCTGATTTCTTTTCTAAATGAAACTTAAAGCATTCCAATTTTAATTTAAAAAGACCGTTTTATACCAAGTGTTGTCAAAAAAATTTAAAAAAATTTCAAGTTGAAAAAAATTTTTAACACTTTTTTAACTTACGATCAACTTTAAAAATTCATCAAAAATTCATTTTTTTAGATTTTTATTTGATTTTTTTTTAAATAAAACTTAAAACATTCTAATTTCAATTAAAAAAGACCGTTTTACTCCAAGTGTTGTCAAAAAAATTAAAGAAATTTTCAAAGTTGGTAAAAATTTTTGACATTTCTAAACTTAAGAGAAAACTTTAAAAATTCATCAAAAATTCATTTTTAAAGATTTTTTTTGATTTTTTTTTTAAATGAAGCTTAAAACATTCTAATTTTAACTAAAAGAAACCGTTTTACTCCAAGTGTTGTCAAAAAAATTAAAAAAATTTTCAAAGTTGGTAGATATTTTTGACATTTCTAAACTTAAGAGAAAACTTTAAAAATTCATCAAATATTCATTTTTAAAGATTTTAATTTGATTTTTTTTCTAAATGAAACTTAAAACATTCTAGTTTTAAATAAAAAAGACCGTTTTATTCCAAGTGTTGTCAAAAAAATTCAAAAAATTTTCAAAGTTGGTAAAATTTTTTTTAGGTTAGAAAATTTACCATTTTTTAGAAAAAATCATAAAAAATTGAATTTTAAATATTTTAAGCTGATTTTTTTTCTAAATGAAACTTAAAGCATTCTAATTTTAATTTAAAAAGGCCGTTTTATTCCAAGTTTTGTCAAAAAAATTTAAAAAAATTTTAAGTTGAAAAAAATTTTGACACTTTTTTAACTTACGATCAACTTTAAAAATTCACAAAAAAATCATTTTTAACCATTTAGATTTGATTTTTTTTCTAAATGAGACTTTAAACATTCTAATTTTGATTAAAAAAGGTTGTTTTATTCCAAGTGTTATCAAAAAAATTAAAAAAATTTTCAAAGTTGGTAAAAAATTTTTCAAGTTAAGAAATCAATAATTTTCTAAAAATTCGTAAAAAATTGAATTTTATTGATTTTGATCTAATTCTTTTTTTAAATAAAAGTAAAAATATTCTAGTTTTAATTGAAAAAGGCCGTTTTGTTCTAAATTTTACCAAAAAAAATTAAGAAAAAATTCAAAGTTGGTAGAAAAATTTTTTAGGTTAAGAAATCTAAAATTTTTTAAAAATTCGTAAAATATTGAATTTTAATGTTTTTGATCTAGTTCTTTTTTTAAATAAAACTAAAAATATTCTAGTTTTAACTTAAGAAGACCGCTTTATTCTAAATTTTACCAAAAATATGAAAAAGATTTTTAAAGTTGGTAAAGAATTTTTTAAGTTAAAAAATCAATAATTTTTAAAAAATTCGTAAAAAATTGAATTTTAATGATTTTGATTTAATTTTTTTTCTAAATAAAACTAAAAATATTCTAGTTTTAATTTAAAAAGACCGCTTTATTCTAAATTTTACCAAAGAAATGAAAAAACATTTTAAAGTTGGTAAAAAATTTTTTAAGTTAAAAAATCAATAATTTTTAAAAAATTCGTAAAAAATTGAATTTTATTGATTTTGATCTAATTTCTTTTCTAAATGAAACTAAAAATATTTTAGTTTTAATTTAAAAAGGCCGCTTTTTTCTAAATTTTACCAAAAAAAATTAAAAAAATTTTCAGTTGGCAAAAAATTTTTTAAGTTAAGAAATCAATAATTTTAAAAAAATTCATAAAAAATAGAATTTTAATGATTTTGATCTAATTTTTTTTCTAAATAAAACTAAAAACATTCTAGTTTTAACTTAAAAAGACCGCTTTATTCTAAATTTTACCAAAAATATGAAAAAAATTTTTAAAGTTGGTAAAAAATTTTGTAAGTTAAAAAATCAATAATTTTTAAAAAATTCGTAAAAAATTTAATTTTAATGATTTTGATCTAATTTTTTTTCTAAATAAAACTAAAAATATTCTAGTTTTAATTTAAAAAGACCGCTTTATTCTAAATTTTACCAAAAAAATTAAAAAAATTTTCAAAGTTGGTGAAAAAATTTTTTAGGTTAAGAAATCAATAATTTTTAAAAAATTGTAAAAAATTAAATTTTAATGATTTTGATCTAATTTTTTTTCTAACTGAAACTAAAAATATTTTAGTTTTAATTTAAAAAAATCGCTTTATCCTAAATTTTACCTAAAAAATTTAAAAAATTTTCAAAGTTGGCAAAAAAGTTTTTAGGTTAAAAAATCAACAATTCTAAAAAAATTTGTAAAAAATAGAATTTTAATGATTTTGATCTAATTTTTTTTCTAAATAAAACTAAAAATATTCTAATTTTAATCCAAAAAGACCGTTTTATTCTAAATGTTGTCAAAAAAATTGAAAAAATTTTCAAAGTTGGCAAAAAATTTTTGCCAAAATTGGTTTACGTTTTAAAAGTAAATATTTACGTTTTTAAGCGAGGATGTTTATTTCTTTAAAAAGGACAAACACAATTCAAACTAATAACTCTATAAATCATTGTGGATCAATTTCCGACAACAATTTGGCCAACAATAGCCCGCGCAGTTAGCGTAACGAGCAATCACAGCGCCAGCAGATCGATTGGATTAGTGCGGAGAGGTAACCAACAGCCTTGATTAGAGTACACAGAGCGAGAGAGTTTAATTACGATCCGATCGACATTCGTTACTGTAATATGTCTCCTGAAGGATGACTAACAACCCAACGTCCTAACGTCTCTAACGTTCCAACAGCTGTAAGTTAGAGGTTTCGAGATTTATAAATCTTTTAAGGTTCGAGTATGTGGGAGATTTCTCCGGCTCGGAAGGTTCTCGGAAAAATGGTCGACCATTAAGTTAGTCGAGCGAAACGTGATATTGGACCGTGGACGTCTCACTCGTATCGAAATCGAGTAAATGTGACTTGGAGTGCAAAGAGTTTGCGAGTCGATTTTCTTGGAAGAAGAATAGGTCGGCGTATGGATAAGGAGCGTGTACAAAACAATTTTACACGGTCGTATATATCATCCGGGGCACAAAGCCGGTTGCGAACTGTAAATACCTATTGACCTAGAGCCTCCGGCCGAGAAACATTTGTCCGAAGCTATCGTATAAACCTGTACGTATTGTCGTATGCGAGGAGAGTGGTTTATCGAGGTATTCCACGCGATCACTTTTTTCCATCTCGAACTACATAATATATTTGCAATCGGATCGAGTTTCCAGTAACTTCACTCGAAGGATGATTGCTAAGGTATGGAGAATTCATAACGTTTTCAATGGATTTCACATTAATCTTATTTGGGAAATGAGTGCAATTTCAAAAATTTGATTATAACCTCAAAAATCAATTTTTCAACTTTAAGCTTTAATAACATAAAAACTAAGATAGTTAGAAAAAAAATTTTCAAATAAAATTTGTAGCTTATTTTATTCTAAATATTATTTATTATAAAAAATTTTATTGAATTTTTATTATTTATAAAGTTATGGACTAAAATTTGATTATAACCCAAAATGTCAATTTTTCAACTTTAATTTCAAATAATTCAAAAACCGAGTTAGATAGCAAAAAAATCTTCAAATAAAATTTGTAGCTTATCTTATTCTAAATATTATTTGTTATAAACAATTTTGTTGAATTTTTAATATTAATTGAGTTATAGAGTAAAATTTGATTGTAACCTAAAATGTCAATTTTTTCAACTTTAACTTCAAATAACTCAAAAATCGAGATAATTAGAAAAAAATTTTTCTAATAAAATTTGTAGCTTATTTTATTCTAAATATTATCTGTTATAAAAAATTTTATTGAATTTTTAATAGTTATGAAGCTATAGACTAAAATTTGATTATAACCCAAAATATCAATTTTTCAACTTCAACGTCAAATAATTCAAGAACCGAGTGAGATAGAAAAAAAATTTTCAAATAAAAACTGTAGCTTTTTTTATTCTAAATATTATTTGTTATAAACAATTTTTTGAATTTTTAATATTTTTGAAGCTATAGACTAAAATTTGATTATAACCTAAAATGTCAATTTTTCAACTTTAATTTCAAATAATTCAAGAATTGAGCTAGATAGAAAAAATTTTTTCAAATAAAAATTGTAGCTTATTTTATTCTAAATATTATTTATTATAAATAATTTTGTTGGATTTTTAATATTATTTGAGTTATAGAGTAAGATTTGATTATAACCTAAAATGTCAATTTTTTAACTTTAATTTTAAATAACTCAAAAACCGAGTAAGATAGAAAAAAAGTTTTAAATAAAAATTGTAGCCTATTTTATTCTAAATATTATTTGTTATAAACAATTTTATTGAATTTTTAATATTTATGGTGTTAAAAGCTAAAATTTGATTATAACCTCAAATGTCAATTTTTCAACTTTAATTTCAAATAATTCAAAAACCGAGTGAGATAGAAAAAAAATTTCAAATAAAAACTGTAGCTTATTGTATTGTAAATATTATTTGTTATAAAGATTTTTTTCAATTTTTAATATTTTTGAAGCTATAGACTAAAATTTGATTATAACCTCAAATGTCAATTTTTCAACTTTCATTTCAAATAATTCAAAAACCGAGTGAGATAGAAAAATTTTTTTCAAATAAAATTTGTAGCTTATTTTATTTAAAATATTATTTGTTATAAACAATTTTTTTTAATTTTTAATATTAATTGAGTTATAGAGTAACATTTGGTTATAACCTCAAATGTCAATTTTTCAACTTTAATTTCAAATAATTCAAAAACCGAGTGAGCTAGAAAAAAATTTTTCAAATAAAATATTTAGTTTATTTTATTCTAAATATTATTTATTATAAATAATTTTGTTGAATTTTTAATATTAATTGAGTTATAGGGTAAAATTTAATTATAACCTCCAATGATAATTTTTCAACTTTAACTTCAAATAGTTCAAAAACCGAGTTAGATAACAAAAATTTTTTAAATAAAATTTATAGCTTATTTTATTTTATATAGTATTTATTATAAATAATTTTTTGAATTTTTAATATTTTTGAAGCTATGGACTAAATATTTGATTATAACCTCAAATTTCAATTTTTTAACTTTAACTTTAAACAGCTAACAAACTAAATGAAATAGAAAAAAATTTTAATAAAAACTATAGCTTGGTTAATTTTGAATACTTTTTTATATAAATAATTTTTTTTAATTTTTAATATTTTTGGAGTTATTGAAGAATTTTTTCTAAACCTCAGTTTTAATTCTAACCTTAAATTCGAAAAACCATCAAAGTTTAAAAAATCATCTACACTTCATTTTTAGGAATCAAGAAAATATTTTAGAAGAAAATTTAGATTGAAATATCTATTTTTCAATAAAACCATCAAATTTCTCCCAATTCTTACCAAAAAGTAAAAAAAAAATTTTTTAACCTCGGTTTTGATTTAAATTCGAAAAATTATCAAAGTTTGAAAAATCATCTAGACTCTATTTTTAGGAATCAAGAAAAAAATTTTTAAGAAAATATAGATTGAAATATCTATTTTTCAATAAAACCATCAAATTTCTTCCAATTTTTACCAAAAAATAAAAAAAAAATTCTAAACTTCGGTTTTGGTTCTAACTTTTCCACTTTAGCTTAAATAATTCAAAAACTAAACAAGATAGAAAAATTTTATTCAAATACAAATTATAGCTTGGTTAATTTTGAATACTTTTCTATATAAATAATTTTTTTGAATTTTTAATATTTTTGGAGTTATAGGTTAAAATTTGAGTATAACCTCAAAAATCAATTTTTTAAGTTTATCTTCAAATAATTCGAAAATCGATGTAGATAGAAAAAAGAATTTCAAATAAAATTTGTAGCTTATTTTATTGTGAATGTTATTTGTTATAAACAATTTTTTCAATTTTTAATATTTATGGAGTTATAGATTAAAATTTGATTATAACCTCAAAAATCAACTTTTCAACTTTAACCTAAAATAATTCAAAAGCCGAGTTAGATAGAAAAAATTTATTTAAATAAAAATTGTAGCTTATTTTATTCTAAATATTATTTGTTACAAATAATTTTTTGAATTTTTAATATTAAGGGAGTTACAATTTAAGATTTGATTATAACCTCAAAAGTCAATTTTTCAATTTTAATTTCAAATAATTCAAAAACCGAGATAAATACAAAAAATTTGTTCAAACAAAAATTGTAGCTTATTTTACTCTAAATATTATTTAGTATAAACAATTTTTTGAATTTTTAATATTTTTGAAGCTATAGGCTAAAATTTGATTATAACCCCAAATATCAATTTTTCAACTTTAATCTTAAATAACACAAAAACCAAGTTAGATAGAAAAGAAAAGTTCAAATAAAATTTATAGCTTATTTTATTCTAAATATTATTTGTTATAAATAATTTTATAGAATTTTTATTATTTATGGAGTTATAACCTATAATTGAGTATAACCTAAAATGTCTATTTTTAGTTGTTGAGAATTCATAGCATTTTCGAAGGATTTCAACTAAATCTTGTTTGTGAAATAAGTGCAATCCCGACTTGTGCGCGTATATATCATCGTAGGGAAAAATCTAGAACCACCTTCGTCCTTCTCGGTTGAGAGATAAGGACTAAAGAGAGCCATATCTCACGTGAAAATATTCGAGAAGCCGTCCGGACCAACTGTTTTCTTTCGTTGGCAACACTCCTCTTCTCCGGCCGGAAACAAAATTGCTCCCTCCCGGAGAACGACGAGATCTGAATTTAAATTTCCGGCCTCGCTCGCCTCTCAAGCCCCCGAATATAAACAATCTGACCGACCTAACCTAAAGCCGAATCCGACGAAACGAGAAATTTGTACAAATATTTTGATCTTCGGGTCGGCTGGAGCAAACAACGCGAAATAATTTAATAACAATCTTTTAAATCATCTGTTCCATTTGAAAATCGCAAATCTAATGATATATTTTTATTACTAGTTGAAAAAATATTCTATTTTATAATAAAAAAGTCAATTATGTTCTAATTATTACCCAAAAAATTAAAAAAATTCTTAAAGATTACTAAAATTTTTTTTAACCTAACTTCAAAATTTTGACCAAATTAAAAAAATCGTGGAAACTTTATTTTCAAGTTTGTGAAAAATTGATTTAACACTTTCTTTGCCTGTAGTCCTCACTTGTGAAAATAAGCTTCTGGTAGTTTTATTTAACCCATCAAGTTCTGGAACTTTCATTTCATAGAACTTTCATTTTAACCTACCATTAGTTAAAAACTAAACTACCTTTTAAGACGGTAACATCGCAAAATAGATGTATTTTTAGACATATTAACAAGTGAAATGAATGCCAAGTGAAAAAAAGTCCAATCCGAACAATTTATTTAATGTAAGAGACGAAATAGAAACAATTAAACGCAAAACTTAAAATATGTGTCCTATGTTAACGGAACCACAATTAATGATTAATAACTGATAAATTTACTGCATAAAAAAATAATATTACAGAAGCTTAACTTCTACTAGGTCAATGACATTCGTTCAGGATAGTAAGTAAACCGACACAATGATGGCGCTGCTAACAATTTCTTAGACAGCATTCTGTACTTTCGGTAGAAGATGCTGAATTATTTCAAAACTACCTTAAACTATTTCAACCCCCGTGAAATTCGAAATAATATATATTTTTTTCAATATTGAATGTTATTACTTCATCCATGTCAGAATAAGTAAGCTGTAAGAGGCTTATTTATTGCATAAGGAAGATAGGCAGTAGTAGATAAAAAATGATTTTAAAGGGAAGTGAAACTAAACGAACTTATTCTTCCGCAGAAGCTTCAAAATGAACATTTCGTCCTACATATGAATGATATTTGACTGTACTCGCAGGCGATAAACTAGAAAAACGGATACGGTGGGCACAGTATTTATTTTAGGTTTCCATATTAAACCAGCCATATTTCCATATTATACAGGTGTCCCACAATTAGACGCCTATACACTACCAGTGTATTCTACGTTCAAAAATAAGAATAAAATCTCAAATAAACATTGGTCGAAAAATGCTTCCTAAAAAAGCTAGTGTCTTGAATGAGATAGCAGAAAAATGGTTTTTAAAGAATATCCTCGGAATGGCTTGGGTTTAGTCAACAAAAATTGGTATACTAACCTAAAATTCTAAACAGAATTATATGGTGATATCGATTTTGCATGAAACCCATCATTAACTTGCGTGCGAGAGGGTGACTTGGTTCATTCTTTATCTAACTTTTATGCAACTTAACTTTATACAAGCTAATTAACAATCCTGTCTTAAAATTTAGATATCTTAGACCTTTCTACGTAAGAATGATTGTCTTGTTGCAATTTCGTAACTGTATCTAAAATGTACCTAAAATCGTAATCGCGATTTTAGGTCGCAATTCAAGGCCACACCGCTTATATGTCAATGGTTGTATTCTTCCCAACCCCTCTTCTTAGTGACTCATCACGACCAACTTCCACTTGCGGAACAAGATGGTCTGAACCTCATGACGTACCTGCTTTTTATTTTTAATATAATCAAAATTTTTAATATTTCACTTTATTTCTTCTAACATTTTTTTTGTTATATGTTTTGAAAATAATTCAACATACTTTTTCGTTTTTACTTTGATTTTCAATTTAATTTAATTAAAAAAAAAAAAAAAAACCCAGAGGCGGTCGTAGAGGGAGTGGCTAACCGATGACGTAAAGTGGTGTGGCCTTAAATCGCGAGCTAAAATTGCAATTTACTCGCGAATCCCTGAATAGTACGCCCTAATATTTTACAAATTTGCATTGTGTACCACTACCTATTGATTGATACCACTTTCATCAAAATCGGTGAATACAATATCTTGTGGTCTCCTTATAAGCAGGATTCTGTTACTAAATTAAGCACTTTAACGGCACATTTTGTCGTTATCATTGGAGTTTGATTTTATAACTAAAATAACCATGGAAATTACAAAATTCTAAAATTGTATATTTTACCATTGCTACCTTCAAGGAACTGAAGATTCCTTTATTAAACATTTTTTTTAATGTTTATTTGGGGTTTTATTTTTATTTTTTAACGTAGAATACCCTCGTACCGTATGATCGGTCTAATTTTGAAACATCATGTATATGTTTGATAATAAGACGTAGACCAAAGAAGCGACTTAACATTTTTCAACAAACTTCCTTGGAAACGCCTTGTATGTAGTATGTATGTGTATAGGAGATGAGGGGGCACGCCAGATGGCATTCCGCACTTAGCGCCCATTGCGCCTTTTGTACAGCCTCCTTGTCACTCACTCTATCTACATCAGCGATTCCTAAAGTAGTCGATGTTGACCTCTTGAATGAAAAATAACACTCTTTAGCAGCTGTTTTAAGTTAGCGGACCATTATAAATAAGGGAGTTGGTCTTAAAAGTAGATAATTTGACCATGGGGGTCTGAAGTAACAGTTCATTTTGGAAAAGGGGTCACTTGTCTAAAATAGTTTGGGGATCCCTGGTCTACATCAACCAGCCTAGGGATTTACCAAAGGTTAGGATGTAGTTCAGAAGTGTGTCCCTGATTCCATCCATGGTTGGCAAGTCGTCACCCAAGTCTTTGGCCCCAATGAATAAAAAATTAGCAATTGCTTTTTCTTGCAATATCAAAGAAAATGCTTGAAAACTAATGAATAAAAATTGAAGTAATTGCTGTTGTTCCGAGGAATTGCTTAAAAGTGCAGCAATTGCTTCTAGTTAAATAATGTTCTTAAAAAATAGAAGCAATTGCTTACATGTACTTAAAATGAGATGAATAAACCAAGGAATTGCTTTTGCTAGTGTGGCAATTGCTTTCGTATTTGTAAGCTAGGTCGACCCCTGCATCATTTGCTTGTACACAGTACAGTCAACTATTTCTCTGTGGTGTACACGTGAGTTCCTATTTATTAGATTTCTTTTTATTATTGCCGAATTCATGAATGTGTGTAAACGAAAAATATACAGTGTACGTAAAAATTGTAGAGACGATGATTTCAGAAAGTTATATCGGTTTGATCGGGAAAACGTTGAGTGGTTAGCAAATTATTTTTTAACTGACAATGGTGAAACGCGAGGTGCTGCATTATCACCTATAAATTAGATGAAAATCTTTTTGGGACAGCTTTCAGATCCCGGATTTCAAAATTCTGTAGCTGAAGAACTCGGTGTCCGTTAGAGTACTATCAGCAAGACGTTTACTTCCGTTTTGTGGAAGCAAAATTGCTGTGGTCAGAGAGATACCGTTTTCCAACCGCCATCGGTGCAATAGATTGCACACATGTTAGAATACCAAAATTTCAAGAATTTGGAGATGAATATACAAATCGAAAAGGATACCCCTGTATTAACGTACAGGCAATATGTAATGCAAAAGAAATTTTTGCAAGTGTAGACTGTCAATGGCCAGGTTTTCAGGAATTTTCAAAAATTCTAATATATACAGTATTCTTAAATGGAGTACAGAAGAAAGTGTATTATTAGAAGACGATGGCCACTCGATATTACCTTGGATTATGACTCCCTGGAGAAATCCTGCAACCCAACAGCAGCAAAATTATAATAAAATTTTCTGTCGAGAAAATTTTTCGTGTCGTTATTGAACATTGTTTCGGACAATTAAAAGCAAGATTTCCTGTGCTTCAATATAAAATTAGGGATGCATTAGAAAGGATACCATCCACGATTATATCCTGCGTTGTGCTTCACAACATCGCAATTGCTGTGGTAAGCAATTGCTGTAGAGATGTAGAAGAGGCAGCATTTACTTAAAAATATTATTTTATGTGCAGATCTAGCTATTGCTTTTATTAGTAGCTTTTACTTGTGAAGCAATTGCTTTTCCTAAAAAGCATTTGCTTAAAGCAAATGCTAAAATTTTATTCATTAGGGCCTTTAATCTAAGAATCTAAGGTCCTTGAGATTTGGGCAATCACATAGAATGTGCTTAATAGTCTCATTGATTTAATGTTAGAAACGTTAAGAGGCTATAAAGTGAGACTTGTATGTACTATAAGTTGAACCTAAGCCTCACCATTGAAAGAAGGATGCAAGACCGAGGTTCGTCCCCGTATTTTACCGAGGAGGCCTGACTGGAATACAGTAGAAGGGAGAACCGGAGTATGCAAGGTCGATTTTGTAGTTTGACAGTTAACCTTTTTCACCACTACTGTTAAACTCGAAAAAGGGTCCTAAGTCCGGGCAAAGGAGTACATTAAGGACCGGACAACACTCTGATTCTTTCCTCTACTGTATTCCAGTCGGGATTCCTCGGTAGACCTACGAGGGGGAACCTCGATCTTGCATCCTTCTTCCCATGGTGAGACTTAGAATCAACTTATAGTATGTAGGAAGCGGAAAGGCACTTACTCTGTCTACATCGACCAGCCTAGGGATTTACCAAAGGTTAGGATGTAATTCAAAAGTGTGTCCCTGATTCCATCCATGATTAATCGTCACCTAAGTTCCTTAATCTAAGATCCTTGAGATTCAGGCAATCACATAGGATGTGCTTAACAGTTTCAACGTCTTACTCGCAAGCACGACATAGAGAAGCAACAAAACCTAAATTATAAAGGCGTTTATTAGAATGGAAACGCTTTACAGCCTTCTAAAAATTTATTTTTAAAAATATGTATATTAGCGCCATCAGTGTCTCGGTTTACGTACTAATCCAAGCTTCCCCAGCTATTTTACACAAAGTTAGACCACCCTGGTTTACTACAAAGGTGGGAAAAATTATAATATAGGAAAACTCCTCTTTTAATAAGAAAAATAATGTCACAGAAAAACTTGGGACGTAGAGTACGAGTATTTTGAAGAATTTTTGGTTTACGATGAAAATGTTCGTCTCATGCGTATTTGTGGTATCTTAGACTAATATTTTCAGTTTTTCTGTCATGTATTATTAGATTTAAAAAAAAATTTTGATGTATGTCGAGAAAACGGTGACAAGTAATGACGCATAAGACATCTTTTATCGAACAGTGTATAAATATAGCTATGAATACGGGGTTTGCGTAGTAACCATAAACTAATAAATACATAGACGGAGTCTTTTGAAAATGGGAGCTGATTTTAGCGATACTGGGAGAGTAGTTGCACTTCGATTAGTTTCGTCGTGACTCGATTGTGTTCGGCATTTTATGATATCTACCCTGTGTATCACTGAAAAGTGGCCATAGTCTATTATAGAGTACATAAGCTTAAATGAAGTATTTGTAGAAAAATTACATAAATAAACTGTGATTTACTCTGAATATCAGCTTCCTCTTCTCCATGAATTATAGTAAAGGCTCCGTCTATGTATTTATTAGTCTATATATGGTAGTAAAACTTAAAAATGACGTTAGTAGTCACTAAAAAAGCTATGTACATGGTTATAAAACTTTTCGAACACTGCTGTATACACCTACTTTAGTTTAAAAATTCGGGTCGGTTCATTATCCGGCTCGAAGGCTCCGAAGAGAAGATCCAATTAGCGAGATAAACTCCTAGATTTTTTTTTATTTATTTTTTTTACTTTTTCTTTTGGAAGGACGCCCCAAACAGATATTTAAATCACCAAAGGACCATTTATTATTCCAAACAGTCCTTTATCGCCCGAGAGGGTTTATCCCTCTCACTGTCACAACAACGAAAAAATCCCAACTAACATTTTTTATGTTTTTTGTTACAGGTAGATACCCATTATCCAATTCAACTTTTATAGTAAGTAAAGTAGTTTACCATACCCTAAAAGTGTTAAAGTCAAATTCCTTACAAACAGTCAGTTTCCCCACTTAAAATAAAAATAAATTTTATCGTGCGTGGTAGAACGGGTAAAACGTCCCTCTTGGAATTTACGTTAAAACGACGAATAAACCCGATTACGTTACAATGCGAAACTATCTAACACACGCCCCACATCTTCGCTTGTAACTTCTTCGGCTACAAGTCCACACCTCTGTTGCCCGGCTGACCACAGATAGCGGACGCGAGTGGGCACAAACGGCGACAAATTCAATTGTGAACCGATCTAATCCGCGTAATTGCGCCGTAATAATAAATTCCACAAGGATATGTAAATAGATACGTACGCGTTGAACTTACAAATTGCCATCCTCCACCTTCCACCTTCCACCTTCCACCATTCCATCTTGATATCTTGATGGATGAAGTTGTTTTACTACCTCGGTGTTTTACTGTGTCGGTGATGGATGGGAAACTTTTTTTTTTTTTATTTTATTTTTTGGATGGGAAGAAGATCGTCCTTCTTTCCGAGAGTCCGGAAACAGAACCTTTTCGTAGCGGTCCATCGAAGCCATTGTGTCGTCAACAAGGGCTGTAATAAATCATCTCCGTGAAGCTATTTGTTTTCCTCGATTCTACTATTCTTTTAATTTTTTTATTTCCAAGTTAGATTTTTCTAAGTTTTATAAAAAATAAAATAAAAAAATTTTTTAAATTGAAAAAAAATTTTTTGGGTAAAAAATTTTCGACCATAAAAAAAAAATCAATCATTTTTAAAAATTCATCAAAAATTCATTTTCAAACATTTTGATTTGATTTCTTTTCTAAATGAAACTAAAAATATTCTAATTTTAATTGAAAAAGACCGTTTTATTCCAAGTGTTGTCAAAAAAATTAAAAAAATTTTCAAAGTTGGAAAAAATTTTTTTAGGATAAAAATTTTCGATAATAAAAAAAATAAATCATTTTTTAAAAATTCATAGAAAATTGAGTTTTAAATATTTTGAACTGATTTTTTTCTAAGTGAAACTTAAAACATTCTAATTTTAATTAAAAAAGACCGTTTTATTCCAAGTGTTGTCAAAAAAATAAAAAAAATTTTCAAAGTTGGAAAAAATTTTTTTTAGGTTAAAAAATCAATAATTTACTAAAAAATTCGTGAAAAATTGAATTTTAATGATTTTCATCTAATTCTTTTCCTAAATAAAACTAAAAATATTCTAGTTTTAATTTAAAAAGACCGCTTTATTCTAAATTTAACCAAAAAAATTAAAAAAATTTTCAAAGTTGGCAAAAAATTTTTTAGGTTAAGAAATCAATAATTTTTAAAAAGTTCGTAAAGAATTGAATTTTAATGCTTTTGATCTAATTTTTTCTCTAAATAAAACGAAAAATGTTCTAATTTTAATTTAAAAAGGCCGTTTTATTCTAAACTTTACCAAAAAAAATTAAAAAAATGTTCAAAGTAGGCAAAAAATTTTTTTAGGTTAAAAAATCAATAATTTTTTAAAAAATTCGTGAAAAATTGAATTTTAATGATTCTTATCAAATTTTTTTTCTAAATGAAATTAAAAATATTCTAGTTTTAATTTAAAAACACAGCTTTATTCTACATTTTACCAAAAAAATTAAAAAAAATTTTAAAGTTGGTAAAAAAATTTTTTAGGTTAAAAATTTTCAATAATAAAAAAACCAATCATTTTTAAAAAATTCATCAAAAATTCATTTTTAAACATTTTGATTTGATTTTTTTTCTAAATGAAACTCAAAACATTCTAATTTTAACTAAAAAAGACCGTTTTATTCCAAGTGTTGTCAAAAAAATTAAAAAAATTTTCAAAGTTGGAAAAAAATTTTTTTAGGTTAAAATTTTCGATCATAAAAAATTCAGCAATTTTTACAAAAATTCATCAAAAATTCACTTTTAAAGATTTTGATTTGATTTGTTCTTTAAATGAAATTTAAAACATTCTAATTTTAATTAAAAAAGGTCGTTTTATTCCAAGTGTTGTCTAAAAAATTAAAAAAATTTTCAAAGTTGGTAAAAAATTTTTTTAGGTTAAGAATTTTCGATCATAAAAAAATCAATCATTTAAAAAAAAATCATCAAAAATTCATTTTTAACCATTTTGATTTGATTTTTTTTCTAAATGAAAGTTAAGTTATTCTAATTTTAACCAAAGAAGACCGTTTTATTCCAAGTGTTGTCAAAAAATTTAAAAAAATTTTCAAAGTTGGTAAAAAAATTTTTAGGTTAAAAATTTTCGATCATAAAAAAATTAATCATTTTTAAAAAATTCATCAAAAATTCATTTTTAAATATTTCGATTTGATTCTTTTTCTAAATGAAACTTAAAATATTCTAATTTTAATTAAAAAATGTTTTATTCTATTTGTTGTCAAAAAAATTAAAAAAATTTTCAAAGTTGGTAAAAAAATTTTTAGGTTAAAAATTTTCGATCATAAAAAAAGTCAATCATTTTTTAAAAATTCATCAAAAATTCATTTTTAACCATTTTGATTAGATTTTTTTTCTAAATGAAACTTAAAATATTCTAGTTTCAATTTAAAAAGACCGTTTTTTTATAAGTCGTACCAAAAAAATTAAAAAAATTTTCAAAGTTGGAAAAAATTTTTTTAGGTAAAAAATTTTTGATAATAAAAAAATCAATCATTTTAAAAAAATTCATCAAAAATTCATTTTTAAAGATTTTGATTTGATTTTTTTTCTAAATGAAACTTAAAATATGCTAGTTTTAATTAAAAAAGGTCGTTTTATTGCAAGTGCTGTCAAAAAAATTTAAAAAATTTTCAAAGTTGGTGAAAAATTTTTTAGGATATAAATTTTCGATAATAAAAAAATCAATCATTTTTTAAAAATTCATCAAGAATTCATTTTTAAATATTTCGATTTGATTCTTTTTCTAAATGAAACTTAAATCATTCTAATTTTAATTAAAAAAGGTCGTTTTATTCCAAGCGTTGTCAAAAAAATTAAAAAAATTTTCAAAGTTGGAAATAAATTTCTTTAGGCTAAAAAAACAATAATTTTTAAAAAATTCGTGAAAAATTGAATTTTAATGATTTTGATCTAATTCTTTTCCTAAATAAAACCAAAAATATTCTAGCTTTAATGTAAAAAGACCGCTTTATTCTAAGTTTTACCAAAAAAAATTAAAAAAAATTTTAAAGTTGGCGAAAAATTTTTTAGGTTAAGAAATCAATAATTTTTAAAAAATTCGTAAAAAATAGAATTTTAACGATTTTGATCCTATTTTTTTTCTAAATGAAACTAAAGATATTCTAATTTTAATTTAAAAAGACCGTTTTATTCTAAACTTTACCAAGAAAATTTTAAAAATGTTCAAAATTGGCAAAAAATTTTTTTAGGTTAAAAATTTTTGATAATAAAAAAATCAATCATTTTTAAAAAATTCATCAAAAATTCATTTTTAAAGATTTCGATTTAATTCTTTTTCTAAATGAAACATAAATCATTCTAATTTTAATTAAAAAAGGACGTTTTATTCCATGTGTTGTCAAAAAAATTAAGAAAATTTTCAAAGTTGGTAAAAAATTTTTTTAGGTTAAAAATTTTCGATAATAAAAAAATCAATCATTTTTAAAAATTCATCAAAAATTCATTTTCAAACATTTTGATTTGATTTCTTTTCTAAATGAAACTAAAAATATTCTAATTTTAATTGAAAAAGACCGTTTTATTCCAAGTGTTGTCAAAAAAATTAAAAAAAATTTCAATGTTGGTCAAAAATTTTTTAGGCTAAAAAATCAATATTTTTTAAAAAAATTCGTAAAAAATTAAATTTTATTGATTTCGATCTATTTTTTCTTTCTAAATAAAACTGAAAATATTCTAGTTTTAATTTAAAAAGACCGCTTTATTCTAAATTTTACCAAAAAAATTTAAAAAATTTTCAAAGTTGGCAAAAAATTTTTTAGGTTCAGAAATCAATAATTTTTAAAAAATTCGTCAAAAATAGAATTTTGATGATTTTGATCTAATTTTTTTTCTAAATAAAACTTAAAATATTCTAATTTTAATTAAAAAAGACCGTTTTATTCCAAGTGTTGTCAAAAAAATTAAAAAAATTTGAAAGTTGGTAAAAAATTTTTTTAGGTTAAAAATTTTTAATCTTAAAAAATCAATCATTTTTAAGAAAATTCGTCAAAAATTCATTTTTAAAGATTTTGATTTGATTTTTTTCTAAATGAAACTTAAATCATTCTAATTTTAATTAAAAAAGGTCGTTCTATTCCAAGTGTTGTCAAAAAAATTTAAAAAATTATCAAAATTGGAAAAAATTTTTAACACTTTTTTAACTTACGATCAACTTTAAAAATTCACCAAAAATTCATTTTTAAACATTTTGATTTGATTCCTTTTCTAAATAACACCTAAAACATTCTAATTTTAACTAAAAAAGATCGCTTTATTCTAAATTTTACCAAAAAAATTAAAAAAATGTTCAAAGTTGGAAAAAAATTTTTTTAGGTTAAGAAATCAATAATTTAAAAAAAAATTCGTAAAAAATAGTATTTTGATGATTTTGATCTATTTTTTTTCTAAATAAAACTGAAAATATTCTAGATTTAATTTAAAAATTCCGTTTTATTCTAAACTTTACCAAAAAAATTAAAAAAGTGTTCAAAGTTGGCAAAAAAATTTTTAGGTTAAGAAATCAATAATTTTTAAAAAATTAGTAAAAAATAGAATTTTGATGATTTTGATCTGATTTTTTTTCTAAATGAAACTAACAATATACTAGTTGTAATTTAAAAAAACCGCTTTATTCCAAATTTTACCAAAAAAATTAAAAAAAAATTTAAAGTTGGCAAAAAATTTTTTAGGTTAAAAAATCAATAGTTTTTAAAAAATTCGCAAAAAATTGAATTTTACTGATTTTGATCTGATTTTTTTTCCAAATGAAACTTAAAACATTTTACTTTTTATTTAAAAAGACGGCTTTATTCTATATTTCACCCAAAAAAATTAAAAAAAATTTCAAAGTTGGTGAAAAAAATTTTTTAGGTTAAAAATTTTTGATTATTAAAAAAACCAATCATTTTTTAAAAATTCACCAAAAATTGAATTTTAAAGATTTCGATTTGATTTTTTTTCTAAATGAAACTTAAATCATTCTAATTTTAATTTAAAAAGGCCGTTTTATTCCAAGTGTTGTCAAAAAATTTAAAAAATTTTCAAAGTTGGTAAAAAAATTTTTTAGGTAAAAAATTTTTAACCATTAAAAAAATCAATCATTTTTAAAAATTCATGTAAGAAACTTTATATCCGAACTTTTTAAATTTTTATTAACGATTAAAGTTTTACGTTCAATTAAAACTTGAACGTAACCCAACCTTTCAAACTTAGTTTTAGCAAAAAAAGGAAACGTTAAGAAATCGGATGTTTGTATGTGTTTGTGGATGTGTTTGTACATTTACGAACGTTTCTCTAAGGTCAGTGGAAGTTGTAAATTTCAACTTCTTCTCAATCCATCTAACTCTAACCCAACCGTCACATATTATTTAGAATTCAACGGTTAACGCTGTAAATACAAAATGAACTCTGACCCCGGGGGGTTTTAGGTTCTCAAACTCCGTTAATCCTCCGAAATTTCGTTGACACCCAACACCCGGCCGGATTAAACTCTCCGAAAACCGCAGCTGAGCGGCCGGTGGATTACGCGATTACGTCATAGCACCAGATTATCGTCGGATACCCCATTTTAAGGTAATTGCCGAGACGGTTATCTGTATCGTACGATCGCATTGAGGCGCACCTTTGAGTATCAAACGAGAAACGGTGAAAAGTGAAAGGAAAACGAACGAGTGAACGAGTGAACGAGCGAACGAACGAACGTTTTATAATCTGGGTCAACAACGATTATGCACTTGCGGTAATACCGCTTTCAGTCGATAATCTTATAAGTGGATAGTATACTTCTAGTTAGTGTATAATAAAGCATTGTTTGATTTATAATGAGATTCAAAATATATTAGATAACTTTATAAAATTAAGACTTAAGTCTGGAACAATCCCAAAACGGCATATTTCAACTTTGGCTCCCTCTAATTCAAAAACTAAACGAATTAGAGAAAAATGTTTCAAATATAAATTATTTCTTATTGGACTATGAATATCTTTTATTAAAAACATTTTTCCGTACGATCAATATTTACGGAGTTATAACCCAAAAATTTGAACCACCCCAAAATGACATACTTTAACTTTGGCTCCCTCTAACTCAGAAACTAAGCAAGTTAGTGAAAAATATTTCAAATAAAAGTTATTTCCTATTCGATTACGAACATCTTTTATTCTAAACATTTTCCCGTATGATCGATATTTATGGAGGTATAATCCAAAAATTTGAACCACCCCAAAATGACATACTTTAACTTTGACTTCTTCTAACCTAAAAATTAAGCGAGTTAGTGAAAAATGTTTCAAATAAAAGTTATTTCCCATTCGATTACAAACATCTTTTGTTATAAACATTTTTCCACACGATCGATATTTACGTACGTATAATCCAAGAATTTGAATCACCCCAAAATGACATACTTTAATTTGACTTCTTCTAACCTAAAAATTAAGCGAGTTAGGGAAAAATGTTTCAAATAAAAGTTATTTCCTATTCGATTACGAACATCTTTTGTTATAAACATTTTTTTCTACGATCGATATTTATGGAGGTATAACCCAAAAATTTGAACCACCCCAAAATGACATACTTTAACTTTGACTTCTTCTAACTTAAAGATTAAGCGAGTTAGTGAAAAATGTTTCAAATAAAAGTTATTTCCTATTCGATTACGAACATCTTTTGTTATAAACATTTTTTTCTACGATCGATATTTATGGAGGTATAACTCAAAAATTTTAACCACCCCAAAATGACATACTTTAACTTTGACTTCTTCTAACCTAAAAATTAAGCGAGTTAGTGAAAAATGTTTCAAATAAAAGTTATTTCCTATTCGATTACGAACATCTTTTGTTATAAACATTTTTTTCTACGATCGATATTTATGGAGGTATAACTCAATAATTTTAACCACCCCAAAATGACATACTTTAACTTTGACTTCTTCTAACTTAAAAATTAAGCGAATTAGTGAAAAATGTTTCAAATAAAAGTTATTTCTTATTCGATTATGAACATCTTTTGTTCTAAACATTTTCCCGTATGATCGATATTTATGGAGTTATAACACAGAAACTAGACCCACCACAAAACGGTATATTTCAAATTTGAATCCCTCTAACTTAAAAACTAAGCAAATTAGGAAAAAATGTTTTCAATAGGAATTATTCTTTGTTCGACTGGAAACATCTTTTGTTAAAAACATTCTTCCCCATGATCGATATTTACGGAGTTATAACCTAAAAATTTGAACCACCTCAAAATGACATACTTTAACTTTGGCTTCCTCTAACTTAAAAATTAAGCGAATTAGTGAAAAATGTTTGAAATAAAAGTTATTTCGTATTCGATTACGAACATCTTTTATTAGAAACATTTTTCCGCGCGATCTATATTTACGGAGTTATAACCCAAAAATTTGAACTACCCCAAAATGACATACTTTAACTTTGACTTTTTCTAACTTAAAAATTAAGCGAATTAGTGCAAAATGTTTCAAATAAAAGTTATTTACTATTCGATTACGAACATCTTTTATTATAAATATTTTTCCCTTAGGATCAAGATTTATAGCATTATAACCAAAAAATTGGAAACAACCCCAAAACGGCATACTTGAACTTTGGCTCCTTCTAAGTTAAAAATTAAGCAAGTTAGCGAAAAATGTTTTAAATAAAAATTATTTCCTATTCGACTACCAACATCTTTTCTTATAAATATTTTCCCATACGATCGATATTTACGGAGGTATGACCCAAAAACTGGAATCATCCTAAAACGGCATATTTGAACTTTGGCTCCCTCTAACTCAAAACCTAAGCAAGTTAGTGAAAAATATTTCAAATAAAAGTTATTTCCTATTCGATTGCGAACATCTTTTATTATAAATATTTTTCCGTACGATCGGTATTTATGGATGTATAACCCCAAAACTGGAAACACCCCAAGACGGCATACTTCAACTTTGGCTCTCCCTAAATTAAAAACAAAGCGAATTAGCGAAAAATGTTCCAAATAAAAGTTATTTCTTGTTAGACTGCAAACATCTTTTGTTAAAAATATTTTTCCATACGGTCGGTATTTACGGAGGTATAACCCAAAACCTATAACCATCCCAGAACGGTGTACTTCAATTTTCACTCCCTCAAACTCAAAAATTAAGCGAGTTAGCGAAAAATATTTCAAATAAAAGTTATTTATTATTCGATTGTGAATATTTTTTCTTACAAATGTTTTTCCGCATGATCGGTATTTACGGAGGTATAATCCAAAAACTGAAACCACTCTAAAACGGCTTACTTTAATTATGACTCCCTCTAACTCAAAAACTAAGCAAGTTAGCAAAAAATATTTCAGAAAAAAGTTATTCCTTATTTAACTGCAAACATCTTTTATTTGAAACATTTTTTCGTACGATCGATATTTACGGAGGTATAACCCAAAAACTGGAAAAGACCCCAAAACGGCATACTTCAACTTTGATCCCCGCTAACTGAAAAATTAAGCAAGTTAGAGAAAAATATTTCAAACAAAAGTTTTTTCTTATTCGATTGTGAACATCTTTTATTCCAAATATTTTTTCCTATAATCGACATTTATGGAGGTATAACCCAAAAACTAGACCTACCCCAAAACGACATACTTCAACTTTCATATTTAAAAAATCACACAGACTTTATTTAAAAGAATAAAGGAAAAATTATTTAACCAAATAAACATTAAAATGTCTACTTTTCATTAAAATCTTTCAAATTTTCCCAAGTTTTATGAAAAAGATTAAATTTTTTTTTTTTCTAAACCTCTACATTTTAAAGCTAACCTTAAAATCCAAATTGTCAAGTTTTAAAAAATCGCCTAGACTTTATTTATTAAAATAAAGAAAAGATTTTTTTGCAAAATATAAATTAAAATGTCTAGTTTTTATTAAAACCATTAAATCTTTTCCAATTTTTATCAAAAACCAAGAAAGAATTTTTTTCTAAACCTCAATTTTGATTCTAACCTTAAATTCGGAAAATTTAAAGTTTAAAAAATCGTCTAGATTTTATTCATTAAAATAAAGAAACGATTCTTTTAACTAAATGTAGATTAAAATGTCTATTTTTCAATAAAACGACTCAATTTTCCTCAAATTTTATCCAAAAAATTTTATGAATTTTTTTCTAAACTTGTCTATTTTTAACCCAACCTTAAATTTCAGAAATAATCATATTTAAAAAATCACCCATACTTTATTTATAGGAACTAAGAAAAAATTTTTTAGAGAAATTATAAATAAAAGTGTCTTCTTTAATATAACATATAAAAATTTACACTAGATTAGTAAAATTTCGGGAAATTTTTTTTTCCTAACCTCTATATTTTCACCTAACCTAAAATCGTCAGTCAAATTTTAAAAAATCACCCAGATTTTATTTATAGGAACTAAGAAAAAAATTTTTAAAGAACTTATAAATAAAAGTGTCTTTTTTAATATAACATATAAAAATTTACACTAAATTAATAAAATTTCGAGAAAAAAAATTTTTTCTAAACCTCCACATTTTCACCTAACCTAAAATCGTCAAAGTCAAACTTTAAAAAATCACCCAGATTTTATTTATAGGAACTAAGAAAAAAATTTTTAGAGAAATTATAAATAAAAGTGTCTTTTTTAATATAACATATAAAAATTTACACTAAAATAATAAAATTTCGAGAAAAAAATTTTTTTCTAAACCTCTACATTTTCACCTAACCTAAAATCGTCAAAGTCAAATTTTAAAAAATCACCCAGATTTTATTTATAGGAACTAAGAAAAAAATGTTTAGAGAAATTATAAATAAAAGTGTCTTTTTTAATATAACATATAAAAATTTACACTAAAATAATAAAATTTCGAGAAAAAAATTTTTTTCTAAACCTCTATATTTTCACCTAACCTAAAATCGTCAAAGTCAAACTTTAAAAAATCACTCAGACTTTATTTATAGGAACTAAGAAAAATTTTTTAGAGAAATTATAAAGAAAAGTGTCTTCTTTAATATAACATAAAAATTTACACTAGATTAATAAAATTTCCAGAAAAAAAAATTTTTTTTTACACCTCTACATTTTCACCTAACCTAAAATCATTAAAGTCAAACTTTAGAAAATCACCCAGACTTTATTGCTGTGAATAAAGGAGAAAGATTTTAACCAAATAAACATTAAGGTATCTACTTTTCATTAAAATGTTCCAAATTTTCCATTCCAAGTTTTATCAAAAAGATAAAAAAAAATTTTTCTAAAGCTCTACATTTTAAAGCTAACCTTAAAATCCAAATTGTCAAATTTTAAAAAATCGCCTAGACTTTATTTATTAAAATAAAGAAACGATTTCTTTAACTAAATGTAGACTAAAATGTCTATTTTTCGATAAAACGACTCATTTTTCCTCAAATTTTATCCAAAAAATTTTATGAATTTTTTTCTAAACATGTCTATTTTTGACCCAACCTTAAATCTCAAAATTTCTACCAACTTTGAAAATTTTTTTAATTTTTTTGACAACACTTGGAATTAAACGGTCTTTTTTAATTAAAATTAGAATGTTTTAAGTTTCATTTAGAAAAAAAATCAAATCAAAATGGTTAAAAATGAATTTTTGATGAATTTTTAAAGTTGATCGTAAGTTAAAAAGTGTTAAAAATTTTTTCCAACTTTGAAATTTTTTTTAATTTTTCTGACAACACTTGGAATAAAACGATCTTTTTAAATTAAAATTAGAATGATTTAAGTTTCATTTAGAAAAAAAATCAAATCAAAATGGTTAAAAATGAATTTTTGATGAATTTTTAAAGTTGATCGTAAGTTAAAAAAGTGTCAAAAATTTTTACCAACTTTGAAAATTTTTTTAATTTTTTTGACAACACTTGGAATAAAACGGTATTTTTTAATTAAAATTAGAATCTTTTAGATTTCATTTAGAAGAAAGATCAAATCAAAATGGTTAAAAATGAATTATTCATGAATTTTTAAAGTTGATCGATTTTTTAAAGTTAGGTTAGAAAGATTAAAAATTTTTACCAACTTTGAAAATTTTTTTAATTTTTTAGACAACACTTGGAATAAAACGGGGTTTTTTAATTAAAACTAGAATCATTTAGGTTTCATTTAGAAAAAGAATCAAATCAAAATGGTTAAAAATGAATTTTTGATGAATTTTTAAAGTTCATAGTAAATTAAAAAAGTGTTAAAAATTTTTTCCAAGTTTGAAATTTTTTTTAATTTTTTTGACAACACTTGGAATAATACGGTCTTTTCTAATTAAAATTAGAATAATTTAAGTTTCATTTAGAAAAAGAATCAAACCAAAATGGTTAAAAATGAATTTTTGATGAATTTTTAAAGTTGATCTTAAGTTAAAATTTGTAAAAAAATTTTATCAACTTTAAAAATTTCTTTAATTTTTTTGACAACACTTGGAATAAAACGATTTTTTTTAATTAAAATGAGAATGTTTTAAGTTTCATTTAGAAAAAAAAACAAAACAAAATCTTTAAAAATGAATTTTTGATGAATTTTTAAAATTAATCGTAAGTTAAAAAGTATCAAAAATGTTTACCAACTTTAAAATTTTTTTAAATTTTTTTGACAATACTTGTAACAAAACGGTCTTTTTTAATTAAAATTAAAATGATTTGAGTTTCATTTAGAAAAAGAATCAAACCAAAATGGTTAAAAATGAATTTTTGATGAATTTTTAAAGTTGATCTTAAGTTAAAAAAGTGTCAAAAATTTTTTCCAAGTTTGAAAATTTTTTTAATTTTTTTGACAACACTTGAAATAAAACGGTCTTTTTAAATTAAAATTAGACTATTTTAAGTTTCATTTGGAAAAAAAATCAGATCAAAATGGTTAAAAATGAATTTTTGATGAATTTTTAAAGTTGATCGTAAGTTAAAAAAGTGTCAAAAATGTTTACCAAGTTTGAAAATTTTTTTAATTTTTTTGACAACACTTGGAATAAAACGGTCATTTTTAGATGAAATTAGAATGATTTAAGTTTCATTTAGAAAAAAAATCAAATCAAAATTCTTAAAATTGAATTTTTGATGAATTTTTAAAGTTGATCGTAAGTTAAAAAAGCGTTAAAAATTTTTTCCAACTTTGAAAATTTTTTTAGTTTTTTTGATAACACTTGGAATAAAACGGTATTTTTTAATTAAAATTAGAATGTTTTAAGTTTCATTTAGAAAAAGAATCAAACCAAAATGGTTAAAAATGAATTTTTGATGAATTTTTAAAGTTGATCGTAAGTAAAAAATGTTAAAAATTTTTTCCAACTTTGAAATTTTTTTTAATTTCTTTGACAACACTTGGAATAAATTTTTGAGACTTTTTTAATTAAAATGAGAATGATTTAAGTTTCATTTAGAAATAGAATCAAACCAAAATGGTTAAAAATGAATTTTTGATGAATTTTTAAAGTTGATCGTAAGTTAAAAAGTGTCAGAAATTTTTTACCAACTTTGAAAATTTTTTTAATTTTTTTGAAAACACTTGGAATAAAACGGTCTTTTTTAGTTAAAATTAGAATGACTTAAGTTTCATTTAGAAAAAAAAATCAAATCCAAATGGTTAAAAATGAATTTTTGATGAATTTTTAAAGTTGATCTTAAGTTAAAATGTGTAAAGAATTTTTATCAACTTTAAATTTTTTTTTAATTTTTTTGACAACACTTGGAATAAAACGGTCTTTTTTGTATAAAATTAGAATGATTTAAGTTTCATTTAGAAAAAAAATCAAATCAAAATGGTTAAAAATGAATTTTTGGTGAATTTTTAAAGTTGATCGATTTTCTAAAGTTAGGTTAGAAGGGTCAAAAAATTTTACAAACTTTGAAAATTTTTTTAATTTTTTTGACAACACTTGGAATAAAACGGTCTTCTTTATATAAAATTAGAATGTTTAAAGTTTCATTTAGAAGAAAAATCAGCTTAAAATATTGAAAATTCAATTTTTTATGATTTTTTTTTTTAATGATCAGTTTTTTTTTAATGTAGGAATGTGACTTATTTTATTTATTTAAAGGAATAAGATAAAGATTTGATGATATATCAATAAACATAAAGTAAAGCGTTAGAGGTTGTTCCAATTAGGCAAGATCGTGTTGGTTTCGCGTCGTGACGCCAAAGCTAAAGTGTCGTTGAGGACGTCCCGGTTAATCGCCGTCGAAACATCTCGCGACGACTAACGAGGGCGAGATGGCGACTTTCAAACGGCGGTTTAAGTTCCTTCGTTGGTTCGTTCGACTCCCAGTTTCGTTTTGCTGTTCGTTTCAGCTCGTTTCAACCGGTCGTAAATTCGGCGATGCTCATCGCGTCGCAAGAATTCCCTTTATTTTATTCCCCCTTTTTTCCTTACATTTACCACCCTCTACACCCAGCTAAATTCCATTTTCATCGATTCCATCTCAAATCGTGATAGTTCATGTTTAATTGCGAATACCATTTAAAATTTTTTCCCCTGATTTCCTTCACCTATTGATGAAATATTCCCGCAGCAAGGAGCGGTTAACATTTCCATAAATAGTTTCAAGATTCAAACGTTAAACGTGACGAACAATACCGTATAAATACGGAAGCTGTCGTACCTTTTGTTCCCCTCTGAAACGTTTCTAAATAGCATTGAATCCCATTGGGTACAAAGTTATATCGATCGGGTTGGTGCACAACTGAAACATGAATATGCGATGGGGTAGATTGTCAGAAACCTAATCGACAAAGGCACCCTCCGCCCATACGCTTTAACACAATTAATGATTAATCACACGGTGACCACTTTGTCCGGAAATTACAAGTACAAGTAAAGGTTTTACGCAACGATTTCGTACTCGTATAAAGTGAGGAAACTCGCAACACCGACCTTGTCTTTATTTCTTCTCAAGCATTTTTCCCACCTTGCAAAACAACTTTTGTAACTCGCGGTGACAAATAGGTAATTGAACACGTCTCGACGGTTTATTCTCGATCGGCTCTCTTGAATTTATTGTGATTAAAGTTTAATGCATCGATGAGCTTTCCTCGAACTTTACTGCCTACCCGGTATCTATTTTACTTGAATTTCGGAGGTCTTACACGTAGGTACTACTTACAACCTGATTTTGGTTCAACTCCCTCGACGCTAGTGTATTATAATTCCCAACTTCCTTCCCGAGCCTAAAGTTCTAGTTAGTTGTAAAGCCGTACGAAGTACTACGAACTACCCTTATCTCATATTTAAGTTGTACAGACTATTTCGCCGATTCTATACTTGGTTTAAAGTTTTCAAACTACGTTTCGTTTTGTATCTCACTCATTGTTAAGTGTGTGTCATAATCTATTATGAATTGCATCGCTCTTACATATAGTTATTGGGTTGTTTATTAAATTATACAATTTTACCAAGCAAAAATTACAAAAACTGTCCAAAGTGACCACCTCGAGCTCGGATGCAAGAATCCAATCTTCTCCTCATTGACTGGCGAACTCTCTTAAAAACACTAGGATTTGTTTTAATTGAGTTGCACGCAATGATTCGATTTCTTAAGTCTTCTACGTTTTCGTAGTAACGTCCACTACGACTTCAAATGACCCCACAGGAAAAAATCCAAGGGATTTAAGTCTGGGGATCGTGCAGGCCATAAGTATAACCTCGGCCAATCCGATTTCCATATGCTTGTGTTAAGAAATCACCATCTACGTGACTAAAGTGAGCTGGTGGGCCATCGTGCATATACCACATTGCATCTCTAATTGCTAATACGACGTCCTCCTGAAAACCAGGGAGCGTGTTTTCCAAAAGTTGCGATACACCTCTCCAGTAAGTCTTCCTGGTAAAAATACTAGTCTAATTAGGTAATCATACAATTCCAAGCTTAATGTTCAAAGAAAACTGATGATGAAAACGATCTTCTTTTCATGTGGATTCCCCTCACACCATACATGGTTATTATAGAAATTGCGTATTGCATTTCTTGAAAAATTTGCTTCATTGGTGAACAGAATCAACATCAGGAATTGAGGAATTTCAACCATTTTCTACAAAAGCCATTGACAGAATGCAATACGAGGAGGAAAATCAGCAGGAAGTAATGCTTGGACGCGTAATGCGTTGTATAATGGGTACAACAAATTTTCCTTCAGTATGTGCCTAATAGTTCCATTACTTACATTCAAAGCGTTAGCAATTTTTTGAATAGAAGTACCTTAATCTTCTTCAATCATGTCTAGCACATCCTCTTCCATCATTACCGTTCTTGTTTTTGGCCTTCCTGCTCCTCCATTTCGTCCAAAAAAGGTTTCATAAAGACGCCGATGAATACTATCAAAAGCTTTTCTATCAGCAGCAATACGGCCAAGATATCTTTCGGTATTTAACCGCCTTCTTAGCTTTTAATGCATTGGTTTCAGCAAGTCCATAAATGTCATCAAATGTCATCTGTAAATCGGTAACGAAGCGTTCCCAGATCATGTTTATTATAAACTTTTTTGTATAAAATGACCTAAACAATCGTCCAGACCATTTAAAATTGCCGCATCTTTTTTAAACACCCTATATATTGACCATTTTGATTCAATACCTTTTGCCATCTTTCTGGTAGTAGCATAATTCCACTCTCATAAAATTTTTGGTCTCTGTTCGGCAAAAAAACTCATGAAGGTGGTTTTTGACTTCTTCATTTACCCACTTGCGGTGGTTGGACGTACACTGTACGTCGAAATACGTTTGTTACCGGAACACCAGCGTAATAGTGTTACGCACGCCGTCAGACCATTGTTGCAGGTAGAAAAATGACTCACCTGGCACGCTCAGCCGTAAATTTCTTGCCACCGCAAGGGGTTAAAGGGAAGGTTTTACTGTCTAAAAAAATTTTGGTAGTGATTGGATCAAATAATAATCCGAAAATGCCAGATCTGGAGAATATGGTAGATGTGGCATTGCATCCCATTCAAGCTGTAAAAGCTTTTGGCGAGTGGCCGAACTTGTATGTGGATAAAATACTACACCTTTTCTGTTTATTAATTCTGGCCTTTTCTGTTGAAGTGTCTCATTCAGTTTGTCCAGCTGATGAAACTAGACTTCCGAATTAATTGTTGTTATCTGGTAAAAGTTCAAAAAAAAGGGAAAATTCCTGAAAAATGCCAGTAATGAGACAGCATTACCTTTTTTTGATGGATATCAGTTTTGGAAATGCTGTGAGTCGGTTCATTCTTTTTGCTTCATGATCTCTTACGTTTGACATTGTTACATACAACCCATTTTTAGTCCCCAGTAATGATGGGGCTTCAAAAATGGATCGTTTTCATGACTTTTGAGAATTTTATCATATATTAAAAAATTTCTCTTGGTGAAAACATGGGGAACCCATATTTCAAGCTTCGAGGTTAAACTTAGGCTTTTCAAGTAGTCATAAAGAGTAGTCATAAATAAAATTCCTTAATAGTTTTACATATATCGTTCAATATTCTACGGCGTTTCTAGGTATAAATAATAGAATTTAGAATAGAAATAAGTTTGATGTTAAGACTTTATAGTCGTATGGGTATCTTCCACGCTTCTAACCCGACGCGACTGACCTGATGATGGCCTAGAAAGTCGAAACCCGGGTAGTCAAGAACCAATAAATTCCACTCTTCAGTTTTATTGATTGTTTGATTCCAGTCATAAAGAGGTTTGTATCAACTAATGCCTTTATCCAGGGCTTACTTATCCATTGGGCTAATAGGGCTATAGCCCTAGGGCGCTGCTCTATATGGGGCGCCGATCAGTAAATTAAGAAAAAACTTAGTGAGAATTAGTTAAGCACAGTTTTGTAATAAAATTCTATCTATATTAAAACTGAAGGGCGCCTCAGATTTTTAGCCCTAGGGCGCTTGCTTGTCTTAAAACGGCTCTGCCTTTATCGTGTCTTTATCAGCTTCAACCAGCTTTCCAGAACGTGACGCATCTTCGACATCAAAATTTCTGAATCGATTTGTAAATTGGCGTACTGTCATCACATCTTCCCCATACACATTGGTTAATTTTTTTCTGGATTGAACAACATTCTTAAATTTTCTATAGTAAAACAATAAAATATGATGAAAATGCTGTTTATTGCTTTCAATATTTAAAAGAACACCAACCAAAAACTATTAGACTTTTCCACACACAAACCTAGCTGTATTACCTCCTAAAACATATCGACGCTCTCAAGCCAAAACGGCATAAACGACAAAACGGCCATTTTTTAATTAGCTGCACTGTTGAGTAGCATTTTTAAATCTGCATACAACAGTTAAAGCGGCATACCCACAAACAAACTTCATTCGCTATAAAATTGGTTTAAAGTTTGCGTAAAAACCTTTTAAGATACATTATGTCAATCGTTTTTTGCGTTTTCTGAAAAATTAGGTTAATGGCGTTTATGCCGTTTTGGCTTGGCAGCGACGATATAATGATTATTCTTATAATGGCTTAAGTGTGAAGTTGAGAGCAAACAAATACAATTAAATGCCCTGTTAGAAAAAAAAGTAATTACTTTCCCAATAACCCAATACTTACTTTAAGAATGCGTTTACACGAGCGATGAAATCGCAACGATTAGTGTAATGCATTTATTTTAATGGATTGGTCTATACGAATGCCTCGCAGCGTCTTTGACGTCCGTACAGACCTATTAAAGTAAATGTATTACATTTTTGGGTAAAGTTAGGTTTTCACGCACATGTAATTTGCGCAAGTTGACTTGTGCATGCCAGTGTAAACAACCCTCCACATCGACGCATGCGCAGTAAGTAGTAAAAAGCGAATTTTAATCAGCGAGTTGGCGCAGGCTTAGTGTTCTGCTATACAATATTTATATATTACGTATATTTCCTATATTTGGGCAATATGTAAAACAAAAAAGAAAAAGGATTTATGACTGAGGACATTACACTTTATAGATCATTTCCTTGTCTTTGGAAAATAAAATCCAAAGACTATAGTCTACTCTCTCTTTTCGATCCAACATTTCTGCGATCTTCTTGATATCGAACTTTTTTTACCAGTTTCAACTTTTTAATTAAACAAACACCAGCTACTGCCAATAATTCCTCTTCGTGGTCCATCGTTGAATTTTACTGATACAACATTGACAATTTCAATTGTGCTAGTAAATAAGTTTGTGCAAAAAACTGACCGTTTAAATGGGTACACTAATTCAGTTTTATATGTGCAAATTGGCATGCACAAGTCAAATTGGGCAAATTGCATGTGCGTGAAAACCTACCTTAAAATCCCTGCTATTCTATCGTTGCGATTTCATCGCCGTGTAAACGCGCCCTAATAGTTTTAGAGGTTGCCAACGATGACCATGTTGGTTAAGTATGGGAAGATGTACATTAGCAGTATCGTTATATTAACAATTATAACGTTATTTAAATAATCATAAACGTTAAATAATCACGTTATTTAAATAATAAGCCCCAGCACAGAGGAGGTATTTTTGAACGTGTGCTTAATCGTACGCTTGCTATTGACAAATGCACTTTCGACAGGCGTTGGATGTCATAAAACGAACGCTTTAACAAAAAGCTCGAATCGCACGTTAAAAGCTTAAGCGTGTATTATTATTATTATTATGTGTTATAAACGTATTTATAATAACGTCTGTATTTCATTAAATATTCATAGTAAAAATGTAAAAATCGCTTTACGATTTCTTCTAAAGGTAAAATTAGGTCACTTGACCTCACTTTTCGTTGGAAGACAATTCCATAGAATATCTAATAATATGAAAGTGTTTTTGAGATATGTGTAGAACGCAATAGCTCTTATTCCTTGGTTCAAAATAAAGCCTAAGATTCTAGTTGGTAGTAAAGCCACTAAAATATTAGACTAACAGAATGGCTCAATCCCACAAGATGCTGATGGATTTGTGGTTATTTCATTGCGTGCTGACGTGCTTACGTTTCAACAAATGAACTTTAACTTTTGTGTTAATGTTAGTGTCACTATTCCAAAGGCTATTAGGCAATCAATAGTTCAGCAATAAAATTCAAGGTTACAATGAGATAATCGAGTGTAAGACAAAGACGCTAAGCCTGGCAGTGACGTTAAAGGTGGCGGGTAATTATCACAGATTGAGCTATCCTGTTAGTCCAGTGTTCTTGGTGAAGCCATACGAAGTATACTCCAACTACCCTTATCTTACATTTAAGTTACACAGACTATATCATAACCTATTAGAAATTCCATCGCTAGTTAATCTCTTCTAAACATCAAATTGGATCATTCGACCTCACTTTTGATTGTAAGATAAATCCACAGGATACCTAGCAATATGCAAATGTCTCTGAAATGTCTGTTAGTGGTAAAGCCGTACAAATAATCAAATTGTTCAACTTTGAGCACACGCAAAAAATTCTAAATTTTGATTGGTTCAAAAATCAGAAACTGTTGGAAATCATTTGCATGAACAAAGCTTATATTGTTCTATAATTGATTTAAAGATTTCAAAATATGTTTCGTTTTGTATTTTATCACTAATTGTAAGTAAGATAATCTATTAGAAATTGCATCGCTTTTCGATCGTTTCTAAACGTGAAATTAGATTATTTAACCTCACGTTTGGTTGTAAGGAAATTCCATAGAATATACATCTAACTATTGTTAGACAGGTGTTTCTGGAATATATGTACTATAAGTTGATTCTAAGCCTCACCATGAAAAAAAGGATGCAAGAGAAGGTTCCTCCTCGTAACTTTTCCGAAGAGGCTCAACTGCAGCACAGCAGAAGGGAAAAGTACTGTCCAGCCCTTCTTAATGCGAAGGTCTTGCAGGTTAAAATACCGTCGAAATCAAGGATTGTAATGCAGAGTCGATTTTGTGATTTGGAAGTTAACCTTTCTCGCCTCTACTGCTAGACTTGAAAAAGGACCAAAATCCGAGCGAAAGAATTAAAACATCGAGGAGCGGTGGGTCACTATTCGACGGTATTTTGGTTTGCAAGACCTTTGCATTAGAGGTTGAGAGGTATGCTTGATTTTTTTTTATTTTGAGCCCTACGTCATCAATTTGAAAGACAACGTCATCACTTTTTAGTGACGTCACATCCTACGTTGCCAAGCGTTTATTGTTTTGGTTAGGACAGACAAACGTGAACATAACCTCGAAATCAGGTTATTTATCAGGTTAAGACACTTGACAACAGCGCTTTAGCGAACATAAACAACTTGTATCACGTGAAGTAAGGCAGTAACGTTTATTGCATTTTGTACTTATATTTTTATACGTATCTCTCTGTAATTCAGTTATATTACCTACAGAAACCAACAGTATCGAAATTGCATTTAATTAAATGTTAATTTCTATGTATTCATTTGAGCAGTTTAAATTTGAATATTTGGGCGGTGTTTTCTCATTAATGACATAGAGCTCAAAATTAAAAAAAATCAAGCATAGAGAAGCTCCCTTCCACTCTACTCCTGTCGGGCTTACTCGGTAAAGTTACGGGGAGGAACCTCGATCTTGCATCCTTCTTCCCATGATGGGGCTTAGGATCAAGTTATAGTACAACGTAATATCTCATATTCTTTTCTTTAAAACAAGTCGATTTAACATACAATAAACCCCCGACTTACGAGTGCTCTAATTTACGTGAAGTTCAACTAATGAGATGTTTAAAATTGAAGGTCATAAGTCAAGTTACAAAAACAAATTCAATTAATTAAAAAACATTCTGAAGGAATTAAACATATGGACTTAGTGAACGAATAAGAACATTATTCGTCTACTATTTCAACTATTATAAAAAAATAAAGGGAAAATTATGAGGATAAAGGTTAAAAATTGTAATCGTGAAAGGTAGGGATTTGATTTACGAAATGAAAAATTTACTACTGCTTTATATCAAAGACCAAAAGACATAAAGAGACTATCTGGCACATTTATTTGTAAAAAGGTATTAAAAATCTTTAATGACAAAAAGTGAATTGGGAAATTTTGAAAATATGCGTTTTAATGACTTCAAAGCTAGTAAGGGTTGGTTTGATGAATGGTTTTAAAAAAAGGTATGGTGTACACAGCGTCGCCAGACATGTTAAAGCTGCCAAACCGGATAAAAGAGATATGGAAAATTTTTAAATCAAATTCGTGAAATTTGTGGAAAATAATAGTTTCCTTCTTCAACAATTTTTTTTGAAAAAAGTTTTCTAACAGAACCTAAGTCGCACAAGAAATGTCACACCTTCCAACTCATAAATCCATGAAAGGTAGAGTAACACTTCTCGTTGGTGTAAATTCCTTTAAAGATATGAAATCGAAACCTATGTTTATTTATCACTTTGCTAATTCTTGAATATTAAAAACAGAGAAAGTCTATAAAGAAAGCTTGGGAGTTTGCTGGACATTTAATAAGGAAGCTTGGGTCATCCTTTTTAGTCAACGTTACCTTTTTAATCAATGGACGAACAATATCTTTGGTCTTATGGTCAAGAATTATTTGACGAAAAATAAACTTCCACTTAAGACTCTATTATTATTGAATAACGTCCTTAGTTATGATCCTAACCTAACTTTTCCTCTCGATGAAGAATTTGTTTGGATTACTATAAAATTTTTTTCACCAAACTCAACTTCAATTTTACAGTCTATAAATCAGCAAATAATTGTAACTTAATCTTAATAACTTCTGTAAAAAGTTACTTCGTTTCGCCACTAGAAAACTCTAAAGTTATAAATCGGTTAATTTCTTAAAAAAAATTCCAACCTAATTTAACAAATATGTTGATTAAAATTTATCAATTTTTAAAAATTCATATTATCTAAAAAATGAATTATTGTTGAAGCATGAAATTTTATGAGAATTTAGTTTGAAAATTAGTCTTTATTTCTACCAAAAATGAATTTTCTACAACATTTAGTTTTTTCTATGGAAAGGAAACTTTAACCTAATTTAATGAACATGTTTATTAAAATTTGTCAATCTTAAAAAGTTCATATCTCAAAAACCAATTCTTGTTGAGACTTGAAATTTTATGACGATTTAGTTTGGAATTTAGTCTTTACTTTTACCAAAAATAAATTTCCTATAACATTTAGTTTTTTCTCTGGAAAGGAAATTCTAACCTAACTTAATGAACATGCTTATTAAAACTTATCAATTAAAAAAAAATCATATCTAAGAAACTAATTATTATTGAGACTTGAAATTTTATGATGGTTTAGCTTAAAATGTAGTCTTTATTTTTACCGAAAATGAACTTTCTACGACTTTTAGTTTTTCCCTCGAAAGAGAAAATATAACTAAATGTTTTTAATTGAAATTTTTAAATGTTCTAAAAATTAGGCCACGTTCTAAAATCGTAATTTTCTTTCAACTATATTAAAATTTGTTTAAATGTTACAATTTTATTATTCACACTGTTATATATTTAATATTAATTCAAAATTATAAATCTATTCAAGTTTATTTCTTCTATTCTGTGAAAATACGCTATGATCATGATGTAAATTAAGGCTTAGGGATCGATAAATTCAGTTCTACTTATGATTATTTGATATTATCCGGTGAACCGTGGCGATAATAAGACCCTCAAGTGGGATCTTAACGAACCCCTCGGGAGTTTCGACCCTTGTGAACGGGAATGAATCGAAACTGCTGTGTGTCACGTTTGATTTTATTGAAACTTGACCTGTTTTCGAAATATGATTTGAGATAACCTAAAATATTTTCTTCTTTTAATTTTTCTTTTACATTTTTTCTTTTTTAAATAAAAATTGTTAATATTGAATAAAAATTCCAACACTTAACCCTTAACGGTCCGTTGTCCAGACGTTGTGGACAATGCATTATTCCTGTCAAGTCCTATGTCCAGACGTTGTGGACATGACGTTTAGACACAACAAATTTAATATTTGAAGTATCTAGACAAATAATTAAATAGTTTTCATTGTTATAAAGGCTTGTTTTACAAGTTGGTTCATTGTCCAGACGTTCTGGGAATGACTATGAAAAGAAAATTGGTAAAGAAAAATATATATAGATATATACTTTTCAATTGTAAACCCCGTGATCTTAGACAACCAATATTTCACGAAAAAATAAATGCGGACTCTGCTAATAACATATGTCAAAATAGCAGGACCGTTAAGGGTTAATAAAGACAGGAAATTTTATCATGTCACGTCTTTGACGTTTTATATTTTGAATTTGTACACCTAACTTAAAATTAAACAGAAATAGAAAATCATAACACACTTATTATTTGGACAAACGTTGAAGGAGAGTTAACAATTCGTCACAATAGAAATTTAGCGATTCTTGAACGAATTGTTGACGAACTATTAAACATTAAAGCTCGATTATTGATAATATTGATTATTGTTTAAATTTTTAATAATTTAATAGACCTTTTAATGGATTTTTTTGGACGATTAAATGATTTGAGTTTCTTGTTAGGACTACTTATTGTTAGTTTGTTGTAAATCTTTATAAATTGGTAGTCATCGTTAATTTTATTAAGTTCGTCAAAATTTTTCAAAACTTCATTTTAATTTGTCAAAAATTCATCAAATCTTCCGTCATTTTTATAAAATTCCCCAAAATCCCCAAAATTCATTAAAAATGCATCAAAATTTTCATTAATTTTATAAAATTCGTTAAAATTTCGCCACACTTCATGTTAATTTTATAAAATACATTAAAAAATAGTTTTTATTTGTCACAAGTTTAAAATCCGCCTTTAAATTTATAACATTCGTCTAAATTTATTAAAAATTCAACTAAAGTATGTCAAAAATTCGTTATAAATTTAAGATTCTTTGTTAATTTTTGAAATATTCGTCCAAATTTGTTAAAAATGAATAGTGAGTTGATAAATTTTCACGATTTTTAATTTATTCAGTTAACAACGTTTCACTATTCGTCTAAATTTAGAATTATTTGTTCAACTTTGAACTATTTGTCCAAATTCGTTAAAAATTTATAGCAGTTGACACATTTTTACGATTTTAATTTATTCAGTTAGCAATATATCATAATTCGTATAAATTTGTTAAAAAATCATCGGAACTTGTCAATAATTCGTCATAAATTTAGGATTATTTGTTCATTTTTGACATAATTCGTCTAAATTCGTTAAAAAATAATAGTAAGAAAAAGACTCACCAAGCGAAAGTTGTTTCCTTGAAAATCTCCTAAAAAAATATTTTAAAAAAAAATATATATTTTTTAAAAATTCTAGATAAATCAAAAGTATTTTACCTGGTAACATTCGGAAAATAACAATCCGAAAACTTCTTCAAAATGATAATCTAAAGACGAACTCCAATGATTTGAAATGAAACACATTCACGAAAATAAACACTAAAGTTTTTTAACATTAATTGCAAAAAAGGTTAAACGAACAAAAATAAATAAGAAGAACGCACTACAGATCTGTTGAAAACCCGTACAGTAACTGCGAAGAATTTCTAAATTTGAGTTTTATGGTGTGTTCAACCCCTAATTGTTGGAGGGGAAACTGGTTTTCTTCGGTATAAAACTGGAGATTGCAAAGCGTTTGGGTTAAAATTTACCTGCTCGTTTTCCAGTTTGCAAGGAAAACTCCAATTCGAGTTTATTAACGTGAATTTAAAAATAAATTTAATATTAAAAAGATATTAAAAGTAAATTGACATAAAAATCGTTTCATTACTCTTATAAATAAGTTCGGTACAACTTTTTTAGAATTTTTTAAAAATTATGATAATAAATATTCCCATCTTTAAGATTTTTTTAAATTTTTTTGGTACTAATTAGAGAAAATCCGTCTTCTTTAGATTAAAATAGAATGTTTTAGATTTAATTTAATACACGAATTATGTTTTTATTCCTATAAATAAAGTCTGTAGGATTTTTTTAAATGTCAATTTTCGAAAAATTATGATAATAAACATTCCCATCTTTAAGAATTTTTTAATTTTTTTGGTACTAAATAGAGAAAATCCGTCTTTTTAGATTAAAATAGAATGTTTTAGATTTAATTTAATACAAAAATCCTGTTTTTATTCCTATAAATAAAGTCTGTACGATTTTTTAAATTTGTCCGAAATTTTTATGGTTAGAATCTATCAAAAAATCTTTGATGTCTTTAAAAATTTTTTTTAATTTTTTGATAAATACCAGAATGGATTTAATCAATTGAAGAGAAAATAGACACTTTGATTTATATTAGATTCCAAGATTTTTTTTTCAATACTTATAAATAAAGTCTGTACGATTTTTTAAATTTGTCCGATATTTTTAAGGTTAGAATCTATCAAAAAATCTTTGATGTCTTTAAGAATTTTTTTAAATTTGTTGATAAATACCAGAATGAATTTAATCAATTGAGGAGAAAATAGACACTTTGATTTATATTAGATTCCAAGATTTTTTTTTCAATACTTATAAATAAAGTCTGTACGATTTTCTAAATTTGTCCGATATTTTTAAGGTTAGAATCTATCAAAAAATCTTTGATGTCTTTAAGAATTTTTTTAAATTTTTTGATAAATATCAAAATGGATTTAATCAATTGAAGAGAAAATAGACACTTTGATTTATATTAGATTCCAAGATTTTTTTTTCAATACTTATAAATAAAGTCTGTACGATTTTCTAAATTTGTCCGATATTTTTAAGGTTAGAATCTATCAAAAAATCTTTGATGTCTTTAAGAATTTTTTTAAATTTTTTGATAAATACCAGAATGGATTTAATCAATTGAAGAGAAAATAGACACTTTGATTTATATTAGATTCCAAGATTTTTTTTTCAATACTTATAAATAAAGTCTGTACAATTTTTTAAATTTGTCCGAAATTTTTAAGGTTAGGATCTGTCAAAAAATCATTGATATCTTTAAGATTTTTTAAAATTTTTTTCGTAAAGTTGATAATAGCCACTAGGTTTTTAACATTGAATTATTAAATGGATACTATTAATAAGATTTAGTCATAAAATGGAGCAATTCGATATTGTAAATACTGCGGTGATATCGATTTGCTCCAATATGAGAGTCATCATGTGCCAATTCTGTTGCTGGTGGTAGAATGTAAGACATCACTGAGAAATATTCAAATACCAAGTAGTAAACTAAACTATCAAACGTTATTACCTACTAAGAAAAAAAACTTTTTAATTAGACGATAAACCCTTCGGGTAAACTGAATCCCCCGGGTTAATGGAGATAACACCGCGTCGCAGCATCGTCCCAATTACCCCTAACTCGGTTATCTATGGAACACAACGAGGGGGGCCCCGACCCGCAGAGAAAGTACTATCGGACGGGTATCAATCTACGAGCCGAACCAACCCACTCGAATCAACCCACACACGTGCCTAGCAAAACCTATCGATGGTGTAATACATTCCGTTAAAACTCTGACAGTGACCGGCGTCGTAGTCGTCGTGGTCGTCGTCGTGACTTGATTGTCGTGCCCGTATTTGGACGTGTGTGGAAAAAGCTTAGAGGGGCCATTAAGATATCAACGGATGGATTTACCGTCGACGTCGGTTGAATGGACACGTATAAAATCTACCATGATGACACTTATCAAAAAGAAAAAAAATGTGTAAACACATAGAAGTAATTAAAATGGTGATTACTATAATTGTTAATTAAATTTTAAATTGAAGTCTGGTGAAATATTGTCACGTTTTTGTTCGGGGAGGAAAAATAGGTTGAAAAGGTTGGAGAAGGTTTAATAAGGAAGGAAGGAAGGCGGACGATCTCTTTTCCCTCGAGAACGGAAAATTGCCGAGCGATTAATTTTCATTCCTGAAGTTACGCCCAAATAGTTTAGGTCGACCTTCTAAGGGGATATTTCAAACCGTATAACCGGAAAGAATGTCCCCCGTCCGTTTAAAAGCCCCGGTAATCACGTTTAAAAATTAATTGAAGAAAATAGTTTATAAAATATAAGATATTCTAACCCAACTTGATTTACGTATATATTAATTTTGACCAAATTTAAAAAATCGTAGAGACTTTATTTTTTTTAATTAAGAAATGAAATTTGTATTAACGGAAAATTACTATTTTTCTTTTTCCCTTCTTGGGTTTGATAACCTTTCGAGAAACTACTGCCCTTATTAATCTGTGCTGCACATAGTTCCACCACGTTGCTATCGGTACCCACTTTAATCCGATCTTCTTGGTTCCGAATCTTCTTTATCAGCACATCCAATGATCTGGACTCATTGGATTCTGTTTCCCAGACTGTTTTTACTAGTGTATAGAGTGCACGCCAGTCAGCTGCGGATACGTTTAACATAAGTGGAAAAAGGACGACAATAAGACTTCTATTAGTTAACACAGGACAGATAGACTACGTTTACTTATCGGGCCAATTGGAGTTGATATGTGTCTCTTTACCTAACTCATTAATATCGTATGCAATTCGATGCCTTGTCTAACACATTGAAGAGTCCTATCCGCAGGTCGTAGTAACCACGCGAACCTCAAAGTGTGACGAAGACAGACGCAATCAACCGCACCGTTCTGAGAGTGCAAGCTCCGCCCACTTACAATCGCCCAACTGCTGCTAATGCGTCTGTCCGCAGATCGAATGGGTGCACACTGTATATTCTGTTAGGATTATGTACAATACTCTTCCCAATAAAATACATTCGGGCAATTGAGACTTCGTTTTCATTGACAATTCGGTATTAATCTCATTAAAAAAAATATGAAGCCCTCCAATATGGGTAATCATGTCTACTTTAGCATTATAAGCATACGCAAAGAATTCCAAATTTCCCATTTAAACATTCCCACATTTCATTGGGGGTTTTACAGCCAAGAATATGACGTGTATTTTGCTGACTCGACGTTTTTATAACATATATTTGATCTCTTGTCCAATCATTGTTATAACCTACCATTTCTTCAATCTGTTCCCGTGTTAGATTTTCCAGCTTGGCAGGTTCTTTTCGTACTCCAATTATTACATCCAAAACACGTACTGCGTGAAAAAGCATGACCATGGCTTCCATTCACACTTCCCAAATTTCGAATCATACTAATTCGTCCACACGATTCAGCAAATCTAATCTATTTGCCATTTTCTATCCGTGAATTAAACTCTGATAGAGAAATGCTACAATATCAATACTGTCACAGTACTAATAATTCGACTTTTTGCAACCCTAACAACTTATTCTACGCAACTTTAAGGACCCTACAGACACCCTGACTTACTTAACGACTTGCAGGCAAGTCCATACATATGTAGAAAAATTCAGAACATTATTTCAGTTTTTGCCTTCGTTCAGGAGGCCTGAGCAGTGTGGCTTGTGCAGGCCCGCCTGAAGTTAAGTTGGAACGTCTGTAGACTGCTTTACACGTTTTATGGGACCATAACCTGTTGAGCTGAGACTATCTAATGAAGGAGAATGGGATATCAAAATGGATGTTGTGTAACGTTGCAAAACAAGACATATTATAGACTATCTCTAGAGTACATAGGTACTAATTTCCTTTTTTAAGGCTTCTACAGACGTTCCAACTTATCTTCAGGCAGGCCTGCACAAGCCACACTGTTCAGGCCGCCCGAACAAAGAGAATTGCATCCACACGTACAGTCGGATGTGCTGCATTACCTCATGTCAGTTTTTCAGAATGGAGGGAACTAGTGATGTTTTATTATTAAGCGCTCTAGCAATAGGTTTATTAAAAGCAATGACGGAAAATTAAAAAAAAAACTTATAGTACGACTTACCTGCGCAAACTGGCACTGCGCAGGCATGTCGTTAAATAAGTCGGGGTATCTGTAGGGCCCTTTACACAATTTACAGTGTCAGAATACTTGCTACAAATATGTATTAAACAACAAATTGTCATTATAAACAAAAAATTTGGCAATTAATATGACGAAGAAGGTAAAACCATGTCCGACAAGAAACTAATGTCTTGTTGGCCAATATTGTTCCGCAAATGATCATTGAAAAAATTGTATAGTTTTAACAGAAAATTTATAAAGAAATCAAGATACTTTTTTAGCATCGTTCTTAAGGTTTCAAGGAAATACCTAGAAACAAAACATTGACATGGTTTAATTAAGAAGGGTCTATCTTCATGACACTACAAGATGTTAACACGACATTGATGCTTTGAAGTTGCATCCATATATCTTTATAAGAACATCCAGACATTGCTACATTATATCCATGCAACATTATATAATGACCATAAGGAGAATAACATGTTTTCTGAATGTCACGTTGAAGTTTTGTAGTGTCGTGAGCATAGACCCTAAGTTACGAACATTATTTGTTGACAACATTCGAGAATCTTGGAAATTAAGATTGTCAGAAATGTAAAACCACACCTCATTTGAAAAGAAACTAATATCTTGTTAATCAATATTGTCCTACAAATAATTACTGTAAATTTACAAACATACATAACTTATTAGCAAAATAACACAAAATCAAAAAAAATGTGTTACACCCATAACTTTTATAAAAAAAATACGATATCTCAAACTACGTATTTCGAAAACAGGTCAACTTGACACCAATAAAATCAAACGTGACATAAACCAGCTTCGATTCATCCCTCGCGAGGGTTGAAATCCCCGAGGGGTTCGTTAAGACCCCACTTGAGAGTCTTATTACCGCGGTTCCCCGGCTTATATCAAATAATCACAACTAGAAATCAATTTATCGATCCCCAAGCCTCAATTTACACCATGATCAGAGTGTATTGTCTTCGAAATCTAATACAATCTAACCTCATTCCATCACAAGACGCGTGCCACAATATACACCGTATATTGTATATACCGTTTGCGAAACGTCCAAACACAATCCACTCTGTCGATATGTGTAGCATAGAGAGAGGGGAATATCGACAACCATCGGAGGTCGGATGTATGTCAAGATCTTCGCCGTCCGAAGACCCGTTTCTAGAGCCTCCGGGCGCGAAACAGTGAAAGTTAGCGAACTCATCACTTGCGTCACCGACAACAAGAATACAGTTAATGTAGATGTACTTTTAACGGGCTACCTATTAACTACGTACTATTATTAACCGGTAGCACTCGTTTTTAAATTATTAGGTCGTTCGTTTTAACGCGTCTATAAAACCACCTTCGTGGAGGAGAAGTTTAGACACCCAGGTGTAAAGTATTTATATAAGGTGAAGTCACTTTTGTTACAGTTGTTCACGTGGGATTTATTTACTCACTCACAAATACGAGTGGGTATTTTAAAACAAGGCAAGAAAGTTATTTTTTTATCTTTCAAAATGTATTATACAAATAATTTTCATTACAAGTAATTTGACATAACTTCAAATTATAAAAAAAATATTTTCAATTTAAATTAATTAGTTATAGTAAAAAAATACAATAAAAAAAACTGACTCAAATACCCTAAGAGAACTTCCATCCTCCATAGCTTGCATACTAATTGTGCTATCAAAACGATTCCTTCGGTATATTATGGCCTTGAAAATCTAGTTTCTAACGATGTGCTATAATTCATTCTAGCACTAAGAACTTGAAAACTAGAGTTAAAAAACTGGTCAGACAGGACTTTTGTCAACAAATATGACTTTCATCCTCCATAGCTTCCATACTAGTTGTGTTATCAGAACGATTCCTTCGGTATATTATAGCCTTGAAAATCTAGTTTCTAACAATGTGTTATAATGCATTCTAGCACTAAGAATTTGGAAGGTAGAGTTAAAAAACTGGTTAAACAAGACTTTTGTCAACAAATATGACTTTCATCCTCCATAGCTTCCATACTAGTTGTGTTATCAGAACGATTCCTTCGGTATATTATAGCATTGAAAGTCTAGTTTCTAACGATGTGCTATAATTCATTCTAGCACTAAGAACTTGGAAGCTAGAGTTAAAAAACTGATTAAACAAGACTTTTGTCAACAAATATAGCTTTCATCCTCCATAGCTTCCATACTAGTTGTGTTATTAGAGCGATTCCTTCGCTATATTATAGCCTTGAGAATCTAGTTTCTAACGATGTGCTATAATTCATTCTAGCACTAAGAATTTGGAAGCTAGAGTTAAAAAACTGGTTAAACAGGACTTTTGTCAACAAATATGATTTTCATCCTCCATAGCTTCCATACTAGTTGTGTTTTCAGAACGATTCCTTGGGTATATTATGGCCTTGAAAATCTAGTTTCTAACGATGTGCTATAATTCATTCTAACACTAAGAATTTGGAAGTTAGAGTTAAAAAACTGGTTAGACAGGACTTTTGTCAACAAATATGACTTTCATCCTCCATAGCTTCCATAATAGTTGTGCTATCAAGACGATTTCTTCGGTATATTATAGCCTTGATAATCTAGTTTCTAACTATATGCTATAATTCATTCTAGTGCCAAGAACTTGGAAACTAGAGTTAAAAAACTGGTTAGATGGGACTTTTATCAACAAATATGACTTTCATCCTCCATAGCTTCCATACTAGTTGTGTTATTACAACGATTCCTTCGCTATATTATAGCCTTGAAAATCTAGTTTCTAGCAATGTGCTATACTTCATTCTAGCACTATGAACTTGGAAGCTAGAGTTAGAAAACTGGTTAAACAGGATTTTTGTCAACAAATATAACTTTCATCCTCCATAGCTTCCATACTAGTTGTGTTATCAGAACGATTCCTTCGGTATGTTATAGCCTTGAAAATCTAGTTTCTAACGATGCGCTATAATTCATTCTAGCACTAAGAATTTGGAAGCTAGAGTTAAAAAACTCGTTAAACAGGACTTTTGTCAACAAATATGACTTTCATCCTCCATAGCTTCCATACTAGTTGTGTTATCAGAACGATTCCTTCGGTATATTATAACCTTGAAAATCTAGTTTCTAACGATGTGCTATAATTCATTCTAGCACTAAGAATTTGGAAGCTAGAGTTAGAAAACTGGTTAAACAGGACTTTTGTCAACAAATATGAATTTCATCCTCCATAGCTTCCATACTAGTTGTGTTATCAGAACGATTCCTTCGGTATATTATAGCATTGAAAATCTAGTTTCTAACGATGTGCTATAATTCATTCTAACACTAAGAACATGGAAGCTAGAGTTAAAAAACTGGTTAAACAGGACTTTTGTCAACAAATATGACTTTCATCCTCCATAGCTTCCATACTAATTGTGTTATCAGAACGATTCCTTCGGTATATTATAGCCTTGAAAATCTAGTTTCTAACGATGTGCTACAATTCATTCTAGGACTAAGAATTTGGAAGCTAGAGTTAAAAAACTGGTTAGACAGGACTTTTCTCAACAAATATGACTTTCATCCTCCATAGCTTCCATACTAGTTGTGTTATCAGAACGATTCCTTCGGTATATTATAGCCCTGAAAATCTAGTTTATAACGATGTGCTATAATTCATTCTAGCACTAAGAACTTGGAAGCTAGAGTTAAAAAACTGGTTAAACAGGACTTTTGTCAACAAATATGACTTTCATCCTCCATAGCTTCCATACTAGTTGTGCTATCGGGACGATTCCTTCGGTATATTATAGCCTTGAAAACCTAGTTTCTAACGATGTGCTATAATTCATTCTAGCACTAAGAATTTGGAAGCCAGAGTAAAAAAACTGGTTAGACAGGACTTTTGTCAATAAATATGACTTTCATCCTCCATAGCTTCCATACTAGTTGTGTTATCAGAACGATTCCTTCGCTATATTATAGCCTTGAAAATCTAGTTTCTAACGATGTGCCATAATTCATTCTAGCACTAAGAATTTGGAAGCTAGAGTTAAAAAACTGGTTAAACAGGACTTTTGTCAACAAATATGACTTTCATCCTCCATAGCTTCCATACTAGTTGTGTTATCAGAACGATTCCTTCGGTATATTATAGCCTTGAGAATCTAGTTTCTAACGATGTGCTATAATTCATTCTAGCACTAAGAATTTGGAAGCTAGAGTTAAAAAACTGGTTAGACAGGACTTTTGTCAACAAATATGATTTTCATCCTCCATAGCTTCCATACTAGTTGTGTTATCAGAACGATTCCTTCGGTATATTATAGCCTTGAGAATCTGGTTTCTAACGATGTGCTATAATTCATTCTAGCACTAAGAATTTGGAAGCTAGAGTGAAAAAACTGGTTAGACAGGACTTTTGTCAACAAATATGACTTTCCTCCTCCATAGCTTCCATACTAGTTGTGTTATCAGAACGATTCCTTCGGTATACTATAGCCTTGAAAATCTAGTTTCTAACGATGTGCTATAATTCATTCTAGCACTAAGAATTTGGAAGCTAGAGTTAAAAGACTGGTTAGACAGGACTTTTGTCAACAAATATGACTTTCATCCTCCATAGCTTCCATAATAGTTGTGCTATCAAGACGATTTCTTCGGTGTATTATAGCATTGAAAATCTAGTTTCTAACGATGTGCTATAATTCATTCTAGCACTAAGAATTTGGAAGCTAGAGTTAAGAAACTGGTTAAACAGAACTTTTGTCAACAGATATGACTTCCATCGTCCATACCTCCCTTCCTAGTTGTACTATCGAGATTATTCCTTCGGCATATAATTTTTAAAAATTCTTTAGGAAGATAATCATAATTCCCGGAGAGATAACACTTTGTAGATAGTAAATTCGGGTTAATTTAGTTGGTAAAAGTCGTAAATTCGATCTCTTGGCTAATGACCGAGACGCCTAAACGAATTCGTACGAGCTGCGCGCGACAAAACGATAATTTAGTTCCGCTTTCCCGGTACAAAACGGCGGCAAATTGATCGCGGTGCCCCCGGGACAGCGTAAACACCGGTGAGTTATGGGGGTTAAGGGGGCGCCTTCGCCGCGAGCCGTCCGGGCCGTGATATTATCCGGCGTAACGACGTTAGCGCGAGCGGAGATTGAGATTTAAGGACGATGTTCCTTTTAGCACTTACTTATAAATCTTTTTAAGGCGAGAATTTGTTGGTATTGTTATTGTTAAAAGAGAAAAAAAATAGATTGAAGATTAACCGGCGCACCCACCATTATTTTGAACTGATTTTTTTTCTAAATGAAACTTAAAACACTCTAATTTTAATTAAAAAGGATCGTTTTATACCAAGTGTTGTCAAAATTAAAAAAAAATTTTAAGGTTGGTAAAAAATTTTTTTAGGTTAAAAATTTTCGATGATAAAAAAAAATCAATCAATTTAAAAAAATTCATCAAAAATTTATTTTTTAAGATTTTGATTTGATTTTTTTTCTAAATGAAACTTAAAACATTCTAATTTTAACTAAAAAAGACCGTTTTATTCCAAATGTTGTCAAAAAACTTGAAAAAAATTTCAAAGTTGGTAAAAATTTTTTGACATTTTTAACCTAACTTAAAAAAATCGATCAACTTTAAAAATTCATCAAAAATTCATTTTTAAAGATTTTGATTTGATTTTTTTTCTAAATGAAACTTAAAACATTCCAATTTTAATTAAAAAAGGCCGTTTTATTCCAAGTGTTGTCAAAAAAATTAAAAAAAATTTCAAAGTTGGAAAAAATTTTTGACATTTTTTAACTCAAGACAAAACTTTAAAAATTCATCAAAAATTCATTTTTAAAGATTTTGATTTGATTTTTTTTCTAAATGAAACTTAAAACATTCCAATTTTAATTAAAAAAAAAAACGTTTTATTCCAAGCGTTGGCAAAGAAATTAAAAAAATTTTCAAAGTTGGAAAAAATTTTTGACATTTTTTTAACTTAAGACAAAACTTTAAAAATTCATCAAAAATTCATTTTTAAAGATTTTGATTTGATTTCTTTTCTATATGAAACTTAAAACATTCCAATTTCAATTAAAAAATGCCGTTTTATTCCAAGTGTTGTCAAAAAAATTAAAAAAATTTTCAAAGTTGGTAAAAAATTTTGACATTTTTTTAATTTAAGAATTAACTTCAAAAATTCATCAAAAATTCATTTTTAAAGATTTTGATTTGATTTTTACTCTAAATGAAACTTAAAACATTCCAATTTTAATTAAAAAAAGCCGTTTTATTCCAAGTGTTGTCAAAAAATTTAAAAAAATTTTCAAAGTTGGTAAAAATTTTTGACATTTTTTAACTTAAGACAAAATTTTAAAAATTCATCAAAAATTCATTTTTAAAAATTTTGATTTGATTTCTTTTCTAAATGAAACTTAAAACATTCCAATTTTAATTAAAAAAGACCGTTTTATTCCAAGTGTTGTCAAAAAAATTAAAAAAATTTTCAAAGTTGGAAAATATTTTTGACATTTTTTAACTTAAGAATTAACTTTAAAAATTTATCAAAAATTCATTTTTAAAGATTTTGATTTGATTTTTTTCTAAATGAAACCTAAAACATTTTAATTTTAATTAAAAAGGGTCGTTTTATTCCAAGTGTTGTCAAAAAAATGAAAAAAAATTTCAAAGTTGGAAAAATTTTTTTTAGGTTAGAAAATTAACCGTTTTTTTAAAAATTCATAAAAAATTGAATTTTAAATATTTCAAGCAGATTTTTTTTCTAAAAGAAACCTAAAACATTTTAATTTTAATTAAAAAAGGCCGTTTTATTACAAGTGTTGTCAAAAAAATTAAAAAAATTTTTAAAGTTGGAAAAAATTTTTGAAATTTTTTAATTTAAGACAAAACTTTAAAAATTCATCAAAAATTCATTTTTAAAAATTTTGATTTGATTTCTTTTTTATATGAAACTTAAAACATTCTAATTTTAACTAAAAAAGATCGTTTTACTCCAAGTCATGCCAAAAAAATTAAAAAAATTTTCAAAATTGGTAAAAATTTTTTTAGGTTAGAAAATTAACCATTTCTTAAAAAATTCATAAAAAATTGAATTTTAAATATATCAAGCAGATTTTTTTTCTAAAAGGAACTTAAAACATTTTAATTTTAATTAAAAAAGATCGTTTTATTCCAAGTGTTGTCAAAAAAATTAAAAAAATTTTCAAAGTTGGAAAAAATTTTTGACATTTTTTTAACTTAAGACAAAACTTTAAAAATTTATCAAAAATTCATTTTTAAAGATTTTGATTTGATTTTTTTCTAAATGAAACCTAAAACATTTTAATTTTATTTAAAAAAGGCCGTTTTATTCCAAGTGTTGTCAAAAAAATTAAAAAAATTTTCAAAGTTAGAAAAAATTTTTAACATTTTTTAACTTAAGACAAAACTTTAAAAATTCATCAAAAATTCATTTTTAATGATTTAAAAAATTTTTTTTATTTGAACGAATGGATAATCAATTAACGAACGCTCGTCGCTTTTAAACCGAAATAAATCACAACCGATCCGTGATGTAATAGCTAATAATTCCCGGAATTGGTTTAATTTTCGATTATCGTTCTCTCGATTTGATTTGCGCTTTAAAAACCGAACGCGCGATATTCGCAGAAATTACCCGAGCGGTTAATTAACCGTTCAATTTCGATTTAGTAACGCAAATCAAAACGTTTTACCATTTCAAATAGAGCCCTCTATATTTCATTTATACATTACATAATTTTACATTTTAAAAATCCCTCATTTTTGCTTTATTTTAACTCAATTTAAATAAAAAAATTAATGACGACAAAAAAACAATTTTTTATCACAATACCAACACTCAACGTGTTAAAACCCCCACCGTTCAAAATAGGAACGAAATAAACATGTCAAGTACGGTCCTGTCCACGTTCGAAACATGGCAGTTTCGTTTTAATTTCCTATTCCGTCCAACACGCCGTTTAAATATCCGGTCCGGTGCTTTCGTTGCGTTTTTCTCTCTTTCACTCACTCATTCAACCCCGAATCGGTGAGTGAGCGTTATAATTCAACGGATGTACTCAGGACCGGAGTCAGCCAAACGTGAAAAATGTACTTTTCGTTCCAAAAATATTCTTTAAAACTTTTTTTAATATATGTAACCTTTTAATCTTTTTTAAAGTCATAAAAACGTAATTTAAGTTATTAAATCGTAGTTGGAATTAATAGAAAATTAATTTGAAATAAAATCTCTGACATTTTAAGTTTGTTTTAAAGGTTAATTGTAAAATAATAAATGGTATTTGGAAGGGGAGTCGTTTCGTAAACGTCGACCTTATTCGGGTTTATAGTTGTTTATACAGTCGAGTTGTAAAGCGTCGGACGGATTTATCAGGTCCGTACGAGGCGCAAACGCCCCGTAAAATAAATTTCGTCGACCCGGCGCGCCGGGTACCAAATTAATCTATCCGCGCTTTCCGCCCGCATTTCGCCTCTTTGTTTTATCTTCTAACGAGTTTTCCACAACGAATTCGCATCTCTTTTATCAAGTCTACATCCGAACTGAATTCAACCGAAACAAATTTTACCTTACTAAAGAACAATGATAAATTTTTAAACATTTTTTATTATAAAAGAAAAAAAAACTTTCATTTTTCATTAAAAGATGACAATTGTTTGATAACATTTTTTAATATTTGTCAGGTATTCATCTTAATTCGCCCAAAATTCGTTTGAATTCGTGTTAATTTTATAGAATTCGTCCTAACTCATTATAATTTATCCTAATTTGTTAAAAAAAATTTTTTTTTACTTAAAAATCGTTTTTAGTTATACAAAATTAATCAAAAATTAATAACATTTATCAAAAATTCGTCATAATTCGTGTTAATTTTCTAAAATTCATTTAAAATTCACCTTATTTTATTAAAAAGTCGCCATAGTTAAAAAATTCGTTGTTAATTTCATAAAATTAATTTAAATTTAGTATTATTTGTCAAAAATTCGTACACATTCGCAAAAAATTCGTCTTAATTCGTGCTAATTTTCTGAAATAAGTTTAAAATACATCTTAATTTATTAAAAAATCGTCACAATATTAAAATTCGTTGCTAGTTTTATAATATTGATTAAAATTTAGCATAATTTATCAAGAATTTGTCCAGATTCGTAAAAAATTCGTCTTAATTCGTGTTAATTTTCTAAAATTTATTTAAAATGTATCTTATTTTATTAAAAAATCATCATAATATTGAAATTCATTGTTAGTTCTATAAAACTGATTCGATTTCAGTATAATTTACCAATAATTCACCCAAATTTGTAAAAAATTCGTCTTAATTCGTGTTAATTTTCTAAAATAAGTTTAAAATTCATCTTAATTTGTTAAAAAAAACATCATAATATTGAAATTCATTGTTAGTTTTATAAAATTGATTAAAATTCAATATAAATTATCAAAAATTCGTCCAGATTCGTAAAAAATTCGTCTTAATTCGTGTTAATTTTCTGAAATTCGTTTAAAATTAATCTTAATTTATTAAAAACTCATCATAATATTGAAATTCACTGTTAGTTTTATAAAACTGATTTAAATTCAGTATAATTTGTCAAAAATTCGTCCTGATTCATAAAAGATTCGTTTTAATTCGTGTTAATTTTCTGAAATAAGTTTAAAATTCATCTTAATTTATTAAAAAATCATCGTAATATTGAAATTCATTGTTAGTTTTATAAAATTGATTTAAATTCAGGATATTTTATCAAAGGTTCGTCCAGATTCGTAAAAAATTCGTCATGATTCCTAGTAATTTTCTAAAATTCGTTCAAATTCGTTAAAAATTCATGTTAGTTTGTTAAGAAAAAAGTCATAACTTTAAAAATCGTTCTTAATTTTATAAATTTAATCCAAATTTCATACAATTTGTAAAAAATTCGTCATGATTCGTGTTAATGTTCTAAAATTCCTTTAAATTCGTTTAAAATTCATCTTAGTTTGTTAAGAAAATTTCACAATTTTAAAGTTCGGTGTTAGTTTTACATAATTAATCTAAAATCGACATAATTTATCGAAAATTCGTCTAGGTTTGCAAGAGATTCGCCATAATTCGCGATAGCTTCCGAAAATTGGTCCAAATTCGTTTGAAACCCATCTGAGTTTGTTGAAAATTCATCATAATATTAAAAATCGTCCTCAATTTTGTAAAATTAATCTAAGACCAGCATATTTTGTCGAAAATTCGTTTCGATTTGTTAAGGATTCGTCATAATTCGCGTTAATTTTCTAAAATTCGTCTAAAGTTCATTTTGGTTTATAAAAAGACATCATAATTTAAGAATTCGATGTTAGCTTCATAAAAATTAACTTAAATTTAGCACATTTTGCCAAAAATTCGTTTCAATTTCTAAAAAATTCGTCTTAATTTCCCAAAATTCCATTACAATTCAACTTATTTTGTTAAAAAGTCATCATAATTAAAAAATTCGTTATTAATTTTATAAAATTGATTTAAATTTAGTATCTATCAAAAATTCGTCCAGATTCGTAAAAAAATTCGTCTTAACTCGTGCAAATTTTCTGAAATAAGTTTAAAATTCATCTTAATCTATTAAAAAAACATCATAGTATTGAAATTCGTTGTTAGTTTTATAAAATTGATTAAAATTCAGTATAATTTATCAAAAATTCGTTCAGATTCGTAAAAAATTCGTCTTAATTCGTGTTCATTTTCTAAAATAAGTTTAAAATTCATCTTAATTTGTTAAAAAAAACATCATAATATTGAAATTAATTGTCAGTTTTAAAAAATTGATTAAAATTCAATATAATTTATCAAAAATTCGTCCAGATTCGTAAAAAATTCGTCTTAATTCGTGTTAATTTTTTGAAATAAGTTTAAAATTCATCTTAATTTATTAAAAACTCATCATAGTATTGAAATTCATTGTTAGTTTTATAAAATTGATTTAAATTCAGTATAATTTATCAAAAATTCGTCCAGATTCGTAAAAAATTCGTCTTAATTCGTGTTAATTTTCTAAAATAAGTTTAAAATTCATCTTAACTTGTTAAAAAAACATCATAATATTCAAATTAATTGTCAGTTTTATAAAATTGATTAAAATTCAACATAATTTATCAAAAATTCGTCCAGATTCGTAAAAAATTCGTTTTAATTCGTGTTAATTTTTTGAAATAAGTTTAAAATTCATCTTAATTTATTAAAAACTCATCATAATATTGAAATTCACTGTTAGTTTTGTAAAACTGATTTAAATTCAGTATAATTTGCCAAAAATTCGTCCTGATTCGTAAAAAATTCGTGTTATTTTGTGTTAATTTTATGAAATAAGTTTAAAGTTCATCTTAATTTATTAAAAAATCATCGTAATATCAAAATTCATTGTTAGTTTTATAAAATTGATTAAAATTCAGTATAATTTATCAAAAATTTGTCCAGATTCGTAAAAGATTCGTTTTAATTCGTGTTAATTTTCTGAAATAAGTTTAAAATTCATCTTAATTTATTAAAAAATCATCGTAATATTGAAATTCATTGTTAGTTTTATAAAATTGATTTAAATTCAGTATAATTTGTCAAAGATTCGTACAGATTCGTAAAAAATTCGTCTTAATTCGTGTTAATCTTCTGAAATGAGTTTAAATTTCACCTTAATCTGTTAAAAAATCATCATAATATTGAAATTCATTATTAGTTTTATAAAACTGATTCAATTTCAGTATAATTTACCAAAAATTCCCCCAGAGTTGTAAAAATTCGTCTTAATTCGTATTAATTTTACAAAATTCGTTTAAAATGTATCTCAATTTGTTAAAAGAGCAGTTATAGCTTTAAAACTCGTTCTTAATTTTGTAAAATTAAGTAATATTCAATACAATTTGTCCAAAATTCGTCATGATCCGTGTTAATTTTCTAAAATTCGTTCAAATTCGTTTAAACTTCATTTTAGTTTTTTTAAGAAAAAAGTCGTAATTTAAAAAATCGTTCTTAATTTTCTAGATTTAATCAAAATTCCATATAATTTGTCAAAAATTCGTGTAAATTCGTGTTAATTTTGCAAAATTCGTTCAAATTCGTTTAAAATGTGTCTTAATTTGTTAAAAAAACAACTATAACTTTAAAAATTATTCTTAATTTTATAAAATTATTCAAAAATCAATACAATTCGTCTAAATTCGTTTAAAATTCATGTTAATTTGTAAAAAAGTTGTCATAATTTTAAAGTGCGTTGTTAATTTTACAAAGTATATCTAAAATCAACATAATTTGCCAAACATTCGTCTCGATTTGCAAAAGATTAGTCATAATTCGCGATAGCTTCCGAAAATTCGTCCAAATTCGTTTGAAATCCATCTCATTTTGTTGAAAATAAATCGTAATATTAAAAATCGTCCTCTATTCTGTAAAATCAATCTAAAATCAATATAATTTGTCGAAAATTTGTTTCGATTTCTTAAAGATTCGTCATAATTCGTCTAAATTTTCTAAAATTCGTCTAAAATTCATTTTGGTTTGTAAAAAACATCATAATTTAAAAGTCCGATGTTAGTTTTATAAAAATTAACTTAAATTCAGCACAGTTTGTCAAGAATTCGTTTCAATTCGTAAAAAATTCGTCTTAATTTCCCAAAATTCCTTTAAAATTCATCTTATTTTGTAACAGAGTCATCATAAGTAAAAAATTCATTATTGATTTCATAAGATTAATTTAAATTTAGTATTTATCAAAAATTCGTTCAGATTCGTAAAAAAATTCGTCTTAATTTTCTAAAATTCGTCTTAATTTCTTTAAAATTCACGTTAATTTGTAAAAAAATTGTCATAATTTTAAACTACGTTGCTAATTTAGTCTAAAGTTAATCTAATCTTAATAAATTGATCTAAAATTAGTGTAATTTGTCAGAAAATTGTCTCAATTTGTTAAAGGTTCGTCATAATTCGTGATAGTGTTCTAAAATTTGGTCAAATTCGTTTAAAATTCATCTTAATTTGTTAAGAAAAAATCATAACTTTAAAAATCGTTCTTAAACTATAATATTAATCAAAAGTCAACATAATTTGTCAAAAATTCGTCATCATTCGTGTTAATTTTCCAAAATTCGTCAAAATTCGTTTAAAATCAAAGTTAATTTGTAAACAAATTGGCATAATGTTAAAGTACGTTGTTAATTTTACAAAGTTAATCTAAAATTAGCATAATTTGTCAGAAATTCGTTTTGATTTGTTAAAGGTTCGTCATAATTCGTGATACCTTCCTAAAATTCGGTCTAAATTGGTTAGACTTCATCTAAATTTGTTTGAAATTCATCATAATATCAAAATTCGTTCTTAATTTTATAAAATTAATCTAAAATCAGCATAATTTCCCAAAAGTTCGTCTCGATTTGTTAATGATTCGTCATAATCATTACTCAATCAACACATCATATTAATCAACACTCAATACAATTTGTCAAAAATTCGTCATAATTCGTATTAGTTTTCTAAAATTCGTCTAACTTCGATTAGAATTCAACTCAATTTGCTAAAAGATAATCATAATATTAAAATTCGTTGTTAGTTATATAAAATAAATCTAAAATCACCATAATTTGTCAAAAGTTCGTCATCATTCGTGTTAATTTTCTAAAATTCGTTCAAATCTGTCCAAATTCGTCTAAAATTCATCTCATATTGTGAAAAAAATAGTCATAATTTAAAAATTCGTTGTTAAATTTACAAAATTAATCGAAAATCAGCATAATTTATTAAAAATTCGTCTCGATTTGTTAAAGATTCGTCATAATTCGCGATAGTTTTCTAAAATTTGTTCAAATTCGTTTAAACCTCATCTTAGTTTGGAAGAAAATTGTCATAATTTCATAGTTCGTTGTTAATCTTACAAAATTTTAACAAATTGAGATGAATTTTAATCAAATTAGGACGAATTTTTAGAAAACTGCCACGAATTTTGACGAACCTTTAACAAATCGAAACGAATTTTTGACTAATTATGCTGATTTTCGCTTAATTTTGTAGTCTAAAATCGAAAATTGATTTAAAATCAGTATAATTTATCAAAAATTCGCCCAGATTCTTAAAAAAATCGCCTTAATTCGTGTTAATTCTCAGAAATAAGTTAAAATTCATCTTGATTTATTAAAAAAAAATCATCATAATATAGAAAATCATTGTTAGTTTTATTTTAACTAAAAAAGGAATAAATTTTATTTAAAATATTTTTTTTCTATTTTATTCGGTTTTTAAATTAAATGAAACCAAAGTTGAGGAAATGACGTTTGGGAGTTATAACCACTTTTTGGGTTACAACTCCTTTAATATCGAGAATTGAAAGAAATGTTGAGAATAAAAAATATTTGTAATTAAATAGGGTATAAATTTTATTTGAAACATTTTTTTCTACCTTGTTTAGTTTTTGAATTAGATGGAAGCACAGTTGTGAAAAAGACGTTTAGAGGTTATAAATAGTTATTAGGTTATAACTCGCTTAATATCGAGAATTGAACAAAATATTTATAATAAGAAATGTTCATAATTGAAAAAGGAATAAATTTTATTTGAAATATTTTTTTCTATCTTGTTTAGTTTTTGAATTAAATGAAACCAAAGTTGTGAAAAATGACGTTTTAAGGTTATAACCAGTTTTTAGGTTATAACTCCCTTAATATCAAGAATTGAAAAAAAATATTTAGAATAAGAAATGTTTAGAATTAAAAAAGAAATAAATTTTATTTGAAAGATTTTTGTCTATCTTGTTTAGTTTTTAAATTGGATGGAACCAAATTTGAGAATATGACATTTTGGGGTTATAACAAGTTTTTAGTTATAACTTCCTTAATATGAAGAACTGAAAAAAATGTTTCGAATAAAAAATGTTTATAATTAAGAAATGAATAAATTTTATTTGAAATATTTTTTTCTGTCTTGTTTAGTTTTTGAATTAAATGAAACCAAAGTCATAATAAAGACGTTTTCTGGTTATAACCAGTTTCTAGGCTATAACTCATTTAATATCGAGAATTTAAAAAAAATGTTTAGAATAAGAAATGTTTATAATAATAAAAGGAATAAATTTTATTTGAAATATTTTTTTCTACCTTGTTTAGTTTTTGAATTAGAAGGAACCAAAGTTGAGAAAATGACGTTTTGGGGTTATAACCAGTTTTTGGATTACAACTCCTTTAATATCGAAAATTGAAAAAAATGTTTATAACAAAAAATGTTCATAATTAAGAAAGTAATAAATTTTATTTGAAATATTTTTTTGTATCTTGCTTAGTTTTTGAATTAGATGGAACCAAGGTTGAGAAAATGACATTTTGTGGTTAGAATCAGTTTCTAGGCTATAACTGCTTTAATATCGAGAATCGAAAAAAATGTTTAGAATAAGAAATGTTTATAGTTAAAAAAGGAATACATTTTATTTGAAACATTTTTTTCTATTTTGTTTAGGCTTTAAATTAGATGGAACCAAAGTTGGAAAAATGACATTTTGAGGTTATAACCGGGTTTTAGGTCATAACTCCCTTAATATAAAGAATTGAAAAAAATGTTTAGAATAAAAAATGTTTATAATTAAAAAGGGAATAAATTTTATTTGAAACATTTTTTTCTATTTTATTTAGTTTTTAAATTGGAGGGAATCAAAGTTGAGAAAATGACGTTTTGGGGTTATAACCAATTTTTAGGTTATAACTCCCTCAATATCAAGAATTGAAAAAAACGTTTAGAATAAAAAATATTTATAATTAAAAAGTGAATAAATTTTATTTGAAACATTTCTTTCTGTCTTCTTTAGTTTTTGAATTAGATTAGAAACAAAATTGTGAAAATGACATTTTGGGGTTATAACCAGTTTTTAGGTTATAGTTTCTTTAATATCGAGAATTGAAAAAAATGTTTATAATAACAAATGTTTAGAACTAAAAAAGGAATAACTGTTATTTGAAATATTTTTTTGTATCTTGTTTAGTTTTTGAATTAAATGAAACCAAATTTGAGAAAATGACCTTTTGGGGTTATAACCCGTTTTTAGGTTATAACTCCTTTAATACCGAGAATTGAAAAAAATGTTTAGAATAAGAAATATTTACAATTAAATACGGAATAGATTTTATTTGAAACATTTTTTTCTATCTTGTTCAGTTTTTGAACTAAAACTTTCTCAATTAAAAAAAGGTAATTTTTGTCAATTTTGAAAAAATGATTTTTTCTTTTAATTTTTTTAAGTTGTCATCTTGAAATTTGACAGTTTAATAAAAAATTAAGATTATGTCTATAAAAAAATAATAATAATAACATAACCACAATTACTATTTAATTAATTAAAAATTATTAATTACTCCATTTAGATTTCTTTTTTCTCTCTTACTTCTCATAAGCAAATTTACCTTGACATTCCTTTTATTCCGTCGCGTTCCGATTTTCTACATTTAATTCAACCTCGCCCGGCTTACGTACCTTAAAGAAAAAAAGAGAAAACATGTCGTAACTTTCACTTTCCGCTCCGCGTGCCGTAACGTAACGTTGTGAAACGGACCGTGTGTATTATTCGATTCGTAACACGCAAAACGCAATTTGACTTATTACGATCCGAGAATTCCCTTAAACTCGATTTAAAATAGTTAGGTCGAATTATACTAAAACGTAATAACGCGATTTGGTAATTCGGTTGACGTTGACCGTGAAATTAAATTAGAAGCGGTTCCGGAAAACCCGTACGGAAAGTTTATACACGTTGGGAGTTTTTAATTAAAGTCGCCGTTCGTTTTCCGACCCGTTCATTCATCGCATCGGGAAAAGTTGCAAAGTTTACAACTTTTCGCGATGAGATGAATTGGGAAACAAAGTTAGGAAAAAAGCTATTCAATTTCCATTAGTAGTAATTTTAAGTTTGGTATAATGGAATGTAGTGTATATTTGAATTAATTAAGTTGGTGGTAGATGGAAATCGGAGCTTGTGATTGTCTGTAATTGAAGACGGGTTTAATATGGTTTTGACAGGTGGAAATAATTTGGAATTAATGCTGTAATTGATATCAAGAGGGAATGAAATTTTTATGACAATTTAAATTTGTAAGAGAAAACTTTAATTTTTATTCGTAATTTAAATTTTTTGTTGATTTACTAACTTTGGCAAAATTAAGGTATTAATTTTTTTTGTTGAAATTTCGAACTTCGACAGATTTCCAAAATTGTTAAAAATTTTTTCAAAAATTCCTCAAAATTGATAAAAAAAATTTCAATGATTGTTCAAAATTGATAAACAATTTTCAAAAATTGTTCAAAATTGATAAAAAAACTGTTCAAAAATTGTTGAAAAATGTTTCAAAAATGGTTTAATAGTTTCAAAATTTGTTCAAAATTGTTCAAGAATTTTTAAAAAATTGTTCAAAGGCTGTTTAAAATTGTTCAAAAATTGTTTAAAAATGTCAAAATTTGTTCAAAATTCAAACATTTTTAAAAAATTGTTCAAAATTGATAAAAAAACTGTTCAAAAATTGTTGAAAAATGTTTCAAAAATGGTTTAATAGTTTCAAAATTTGTTCAAAATTGTTCAAGAATTTTTCAAAAATTGTTCAAAGACTGTTCAAAATTGTTCAAAAATTGTTTAAGAATGTCAAAATTTGTTAAAAATTCAAACATTTTTAAAAAATTGTTCAAAAGTTTCAAGTTTTTTTCAAAGATTGTTCAAAAATGGTTTAAAAGTGTCAACATTTATTCAAAATTGTTCAAACATTTTTCAAAAATTGTTCAAAAGTTTCAAGATTTGTTCAAAATTATCGAAGATTTTCTCAAAAACTGTTCAATACTGTTCAAAAATTGTTTAAAAGTTTCAAGATTTGTTCGAAATTGTTAAAGAATTTTTCAAAAATTGTTCAAAAATATTCCAAAATTTTTCAAAAATTGCTGAAAGGTTTCAAAATTAATTCAGAATTTTTTAAAATTTGTTCAAAGTTTTTCCAAAAATTGTTCAATTGTTTCAAGAATTGTTCAAAATTGTTCAAAAATTGTTCAAAATTTCAAAATTTGTTTAAAGTTGTTCAAGAAATTTTTAAAGTTTTTCAAAAGTTGTTTAAATGTTTCAAAATTTGTTCAAAAATTTTTCAAAAATTATTCAAAAGTTTCAAGAGTTGTTCAAAATTGGTCAAAGTTGTTCAAAAATGATTTAAAAGTTGCAAAATTTGCTCAAAATTGTTCAAAAATTGTTTAAAAGCTTCAAAATTTGTTCAAAATTGTTCAGAAATTGTTTAAGTGTCAAAATTTGTTCAAAATTGTTCAAAATTTGTTCAAAAGTTTCAAAATTAGTTCAGAATTTCTCAAAATTTGTTCAGTTTTTTCCAAAAATTGTTCAATAGTTTCAAAATTTCTTCAAAATTGTTCAAAACTTCAAAATTTGTTCAAAAATTTTCAAAAATTGTTTAAAGGTTTCAAAATTTCTTCAAAAATTTTTCACAAATTATTTAAAAGTTTCAAGAATTGTTCAAAATTGGTTAATATTGTTTAAAAGTGTCGAAATTTGTTCAAAATTGTTCAAAATTTGTTCAAAAGTTTCAAAATTAGTTCAGAATTTCTCAAAATTTGTTCAGTTTTTTCCAAAAATTGTTCAATAGTTTCAAAATTTCTTCAAAATTGTTCAAAACTTCAAAATTTGTTCAAGATTGTTCAAGAATTTTCAAAAATTGTTTAAAGGTTTCAAAATTTCTTCAAGAATTTTTCACAAATTATTTAAAAGTTTCAAGAATTGTTCAAAATTGGTCAAAATTGTTTAAAAGTGTCGAAATTTGTTCAAAATTGTTCAAAATTTGTTCAAAAGTTTCAAAATTAGTTCAGAATTTCTCAAAATTTGTTCAGTTTTTTCCAAAAATTGTTCAATAGTTTCAAAATTTCTTCAAAATTGTTCAAAACCTCAAAATTTCTTCAAAATTGTTCAAGAATTTTCAAAAATTGTTTAAAGGTTTCAAAATTTCTTCAAAAATTTTTCACAAATTATTTAAAAGTTTCAAGAATTGTTCAAAATTGGTCAAAATTGTTTAAAAGTGTCGAAATTTGTTCAAAATTGTTCAAAATTTGTTCAAAAGTTTCAAAATTAGTTCAGAATTTTTCAAAATTTGTTCAGTTTTTTTCCAAAAATTGTTCAATAGTTTCAAAATTTCTTCAAAATTGCTCAAAATTTCAAAATTTGTTCAAAATTGTTCAAGAATTTTCAAAAATTGTTTAAAGGTTTCAAAATTTCTTCAAGAATTTTTCAAAAATTATTTAAAAGTTTCAAGAATTGTTCAAAATTGGTCAAAATTGTTTAAAAGTGTCGAAATTTGTTCAAAATTGTTCAAAATTTGTTCAAAAGTTTCAAAATTAGTTCAGTATTTCTCAAAATTTGTTCAGTTTTTTCCAAAAATTGTTCAATAGTTTCAAGATTTCTTCAAAATTGTTCAAAACTTCAAAATTTGTTCAAAGTTGTTCAAGAATTTTCAAAAATTGTTTAAAGGTTTCAAGATTTATTCAAAAATTTTTCACAAATTATTTAAAAGTTTCGAGAATTGTTCAAAATTGGTCAAAATTGTTTAAAAGTGTCGAAATTTGTTCAAAATTGTTCAAAATTTGTTCAAAAGTTTCAAAATTAGTTCAAAATTTCTCAAAATTTGTTCAGTTTTTTCCAAAAATTGTTCAATAGTTTCAAAATTTCTTCAAAATTGTTCAAAACTTCAAAATTTGTTCAAAATTGTTCAAGAATTTTCAAAAATTGTTTAAAGGTTTCAAGATTTCTTCAAAAATTTTTCACAAATTATTTAAAAGTTTCAAGAATTGTTCAAAATTGGTCAAAATTGTTTAAAAGTGTCGAAATTTGTTCAAAATTGTTCAAAATTTGTTCAAAAGTTTCAAAATTAGTTCAGTATTTCTCAAAATTTGTTCAGTTTTTTCCAAAAATTGTTCAATAGTTTCAAAATTTCTTCAAAATTGTTCAAAACTTCAAAATTTGTTCAAAATTGTTCAAGAATTTTCAAGAATTGTTTAAAGGTTTCAAAATTTCTTCAAAAATTTTTCACAAATTATTTAAAAGTTTCAAGAATTGTTCAAAATTGGTCAAAATTGTTTAAAAGCTTCAAAATTTGTTCAAAATTGTTCAAAATTTGTTCAAAAGTTTCAAAATTAGTTCAGAATTTCTCAAAATTTGTTCAGTTTTTTCCAAAAATTGTTCAATAGTTTCAAAATTTCTTCAAAATTGTTCAAAACTTCAAAATTTGTTCAAAATTGTTCAAGAATTTTCAAAAATTGTTTAAAGGTTTCAAAATTTCTTCAAAAATTTTTCAAAAATTATTCAAAAGTTTCAAGAGTTGTTCAAAAGTTTAAAATTAGTTCAGAAATTTTCAAAATTTGTTCAGTTTTTTCTAAGAAATTGTTCAATAGTTTCAAGATTTATTCAAAATTGTTCAAAATTTCAAGGTTTATTCAAAATTGTTCAAGAAATTTTCAAAATTTCTCAAAAGTTGTTTAAAGCTTTCAAAATTTGTTCAAAAATTATTCAAAAGTTTCAAGAGTTGTTCAAAAGTTTCAAAATTAGTTCAGAATTTTTCAAAATTTGTTCAGTTTTTCCAAGAATTGTTCAATAGTTTCAAGATTTGTTCAAAATTGTTCAAAATTTCAAGGTTTGTTCAAGAAATTTTCAAAAGTTTTCAAAAGTTGTTTAAAAGTTTCAAAATTTGTTCAAAAGTTTCAAAATGAGTTCAGAATTTTTCAAAATTTGTTGAGTTTTTCCAAAAATTGTTCAATAGTTTCAAGATTTGTTCAAAATTTCAAGATTTGTTCAAAATTGTTCAAAATTTCAAGGTTTGTTCAAGAAATTTTCAAAATTTTTCAAAAGTTGTTTAAAGGTTTCAAAATTTGTTCAAACATTTTTCAAAAATTATTCAATAGTTTCAAGAGTTGTTCAAAATTGGTCAAAATTGTTCAAAAATTGCTTAAAAGTGTCAAAATTTGTTCAAAATTGTTTAAAAGTGTCAAAATTTGTTCAAAAGTTTCAAGATTTTTGAAAATTGTTAAAAAACTGTTCAAAAATTTTTCAAAAATTGTTCAAAAGGTTTTCAAAAATTGCTCAATCATTTTCAAAATGATAATTCCTTAATGACAAATCAATTCTTAACTTGATCGAAAGTTCTTTAGATATTCATCTTAATTCGCTCAAAATTCGTCTTAATTTCATAAAATTCTTCCAAATTTGTTTAAGTTTCTTCTTAATCTATTAAAAAATCGTCATAATTTTAAAATTCGACGTTAATTAGACAAGATTTACCTAAATTCAGTATAAGTTATGAAAAATTCGTTTAGATTTGTTAAAAGTTCGCTATAATTCGTGCTAGTTTCTTAAAATTCGTTGAAAATTCAGATCAATTTGTTAAAAAACATTATAAAATAAATACTTGCAAAATTCGTCTCAATATCTTAAAAATTCGTTATAATTCGGGTTAATTTCATAAAATTCGTTTAAAATTTTTCTTAGTTTGTTAAAAAATCGTCCTAGTTTTAAAATTCGTTGTTAATTTTATAAAGTTGATCTAAATTCCACAAAATTTTTTAAAGATTCGTCTTGATTTGTCAAAAATTCTTTACAATTCGTGTTAATTTTCCAAAATTTATCTAAAATTGTTTACAATTCGTCTAAATTTGTTAAAACATTATCATAATATTAAAATTAATTGTTGTTTTTATAAAATTAATTCAAATCTAATATAATTTACCAAAATTTCGCCTCGATTTCTTAAAAATTCGTTATAATTCGTGTTAATTTTCTAAAATTCTTAAAATTAACTTTAGTTTGTTAAAAAAATCTTCATAGTTTTAAAATTCGTTGTTAATTTTTTAAAATTACTCTAAATTCCGTACAATTTTTCAAAGATTCGTCTCGATTTCTTAAAAACTCGTTATAATTCGTCCTAATTTCATAAAACTCGTCCAAATTCGCATAAAATTGATCTTAGTTGGTTAAAAAACGCCATAGTTTTAAGATTCGTTGTTAATTTTATAGAATGAATCTAATTTCAATATAATTTTTCAAAAATTCGCCTCGATTTATCAAAAATTCGTCATGACTCGTGTTAATTGTCTAAAATTCGTCCAAGCTCATTCAAAATTCGTCTCAATTTGTTAAAAAATTTTCATAATATTAAAATTCATTATTAATTTTATAGAACTAATTTAAATTTAATATAATTTGCCAAAAATTCATCTCGATTTCTAAAAAAATTCGTTATAATTCGTGTTCGTTTCAATAAATTCCTCCAAAATGATTAAAAATTCATCGTAATTTGTTAAAAAATCGTCAACATTTTAATATTCGTTGCTAATATTATGAAATTAACCTAAATTCTGTACAATTTGTCAAAAATTCGTCTCAACTTCCCAAAAATTTGTTAACATTCCTTTTGATTTTATAAAATTCAGCTGAAATGAATCTTAATTTATTAAAACATCATCATTATGTTAAAATTCATAAATTAATTTTACAGAACCATTCTAAATTTAGTATAATCTATTAAAAGTTCGTATCAATTTGTTAAAAATTCGTCATAGTTCGTGTTAATTTAATAAAATTCGTTCAACATTGATTTTGTGTTAAAAAATCGCCTTAATTTGAAAACTCGTTACTAATTTTATGAAATTCCATAAAACCTTTGAAGAATACGTTTTAATTTATCAAAAGTTTGTTATAATTCGTGCAAATTTCCTAAAATGCGTTCAAATTGGTTTGAAATTAATCTTTATTTGTTAAAAAATCATCATAATTTTAAAATTCGTACATTAATTTCATATAATTATTCTAATTTTAGTTTAATTTATTAAAAGCTCGTTTCAATTTGTTAAAAATTCGTCATAGTTCGTGTTAATTTAATGAAATTCATTCAAATTCTTTAAAAGCTGTTTAATTTATTAAAAAATCGTCATAATTTGAATATGGGTTGTTAATTTTATAAAATTCGGTAAAATTGTTTAAGAATTCATCTTTAATTTATCAAAAATTCATCATAATTCGATATAGTTTTATACAATTGGTCCACATTCGACAAAACCCATTAAAAACTTGTCGTAACTTGCCTATAATTCATTTTCGTTTTATGCAGTATGTCTAATTTCGACAAAATTCATGGTGTTTATTAATAGTTGATGTTACTTTATAAAATTCGTCCAAATTCGATAAAATGATTTAAAAATTTGTCATAAGTCGTATTAATTTCATAAAATTCGTCCAAATTCGTTAAATATTCGTCTTAATTCGTTCAAAAATTATATTAACTCTAAAAATTCGTCGTAATTTATCAATAATTCGTTCTAGTTTCATAAAATTCGTTCAAATTCGATTAAATTCGTTAAAAATTCATTAGAATTCGCCTTAATTTTATAAAATTCGACAAAATTCGTTAGAAATTCGTACTAATTTATCAATAATTCCTTTTACGTTTATAAGATTTGTTCAAATTCAACAAAATTCGTTTAAATTCGATCAAATTCGTTAAAAGGTTGTCAGAATTCGCATTAATTTGACAAAATTACTCCAAATTCTACAAAATTCATGAGAAATTCGTCGTAATTTATCAATAATTCTTCTTAGATTTATAAGATTTGTTCAAGTTCAACAAAATTCTTTAAAGTTCGATCAAATTCGTTAAAAATTCATTCGAATTCGCGTTAAGTTTAAAAAATTCGTCCAAATTCGACAAAATTCATTAAAAATTCGTCGGATTTAATTAATAATTCGTGTTAGTTTTATAAGATTTATTCAAATTCGACAAATTACGTTCAAATTCGATAAAATTCGTTAAAAATTTGTTAAAAATTTATTAAAAATTCGTTAAAATTCACCTTAATTTTATACAATTCGTCCAAATTCGACTAAATTCATTAAAAATTCGTCGTAATTTATCAATAATTCGTCGAATTTATTCAAATTCGACAAATTTCGTTCAAATTCAATAAAATTCGTGAAAAAATCGTAAGAATTCGTATTAATTTTAAAGAATTGGTTAAAATTCGACAAAATTCATTCAAAATACATCGTAATTTATCAATAATTCATCTTAGTTTTAGAACATATCTTCAAATTCGACAAAATTCGATAAAATTCGTTAGAATTCGCATTAATTTTACAAGAATCGTTCAAATTCGACAAAATTCATTAAAAATTCGTCGTAGTTTATCAATAATTCGTGTTAGTTTTATAAGATTTGTTAAAATTCGACAAAATTCGTTCGAATTCGCATTAATTTTACAAAGTTCGTCCAAAAGCGACAAAATTCATCAAAAATTTGTCGTAATTTACCAATAATTCGTTTTAGGTTTATAAGATTTGTTTAAAATCAACAAAATTCGTTCAAATCCAATAAAATTTGTTAAAAGATTGTTAAAAAATTGTTAAAAATTCGTTAGAATTCGCCTTAGTTTTTTAAAATTCGTCCAAATTCGACTAAATTCATTAAAAATTCGTCGTAATTTATCAATAATTCATGTTAGTTTTAAAAGATTTATTAAAATTTGAAAAAGTTCGTTTGAAATCGATAAAATTCGTGAAAAAATCGTAAGAATTCGTATTAATTTTAAAAAATTGGTTAAAATTCGACAAAATTCATTCAAAATTCGCCGTAATTTATCAATAATTCATCTTAGTTTTAGAACATATCTTCAAATTCGACAAAATTCGATAAAATTCGTTAGAATTCGCATCAATTTTACAAAAATCGTTCAAATTCGACAAAATTCATTACAAATTCGTTGTAGTTTATCGATAATTCGTGTTAGTTTTATAAGATTTGTTCAAATTCGACAAAATTCGTTCGAATTCGCATTAATTTTACAAAATTCGTCCAAATTCGACAACATTCATCAAAAATTCGTCGTAATTTACCAATTATTCGTTTTAGGTTTATAAGATTTGTTCAAAATCAACAAAATTCGTTGAAATCCAATAAAATTCGTTAAAAGATTGTTAGAATTCGCATTAATTTGACAAAATTCGTCCAAATTCTACAAAATTTATTAAAAATTCGTCGTAATTGATCAATAATTCATTTTAATTTTATAAAATTTGATCAAATTCCAACAAATTTGTCCAAATTCCATAAAATTCATTAAAAATTCGTTCAAAGTCGTGAAAAATTCTTTAGAATTCATATTAATTTTAAACAATTCGTCCACATTCAACAAAATTCGTCTTACTTTATCCATAATTCGCGCTAGTTTTATAAAATTTATTCAAATTCGTATTAATTTAAAAAAGTTCGTTCAAAAATCATTATAAATTCGTCGTAGTTTATCAACAATTCGTGTTAGTTTTATAAGATTTGTTCAAATTTGACAAAATTCGATAAAATTCGTTAAAAATTCGTTCTAATTCGCATTAATTTTACCAAACTCTTCCAAATTCGACGAAATTCATTAAAAATTCGTCGTAATTCATCAATCATTCGTCTTAATTTTATAGGATTTGCTCAAATTCAACAAAATTCGTTCAAAATTCTTCGTAATTTATCAGTAATTCGTGTTAGTTTTATAAGATTTATTCAAACTTGGCAAAATTCATTAAAATTCGTTAGAATTCGTATTAACTTTACAAAATTCTTTCAAATTCGACAAAACTCACTAAAAATCATCGTAATTTACCAATAATTCGTCTTAGTTTTATAATATTTGTTCGAATTCGACAAAATTCGTTCAACTTCGTTAAAAATTAGTTAGAATTCGCATTAATTTTAAGAAATTTGTCCAAATTCGACCAAATTCGTCGTCATTTATCAATAATACGTGCTAATTATATAAGAATTCGTTCAAATCGTTCAAATTTAATAAAATTCCTTAGAAATCGCCTTAATTTTATAAAATTCGGCCAAATTTTACAAAATTCTTTCAAATTCGATAACATTCGTTAACATTCGTTAAGAATAGTTAGAATTCGTATTAATGTTACAAAATTCGTCCAAATTCGACAAAATTCATTAAGAATTCAACATAATTGACCTATAATTTATTTTAGTTTTATAAAATTCGATAAAATTTGTCTAAATTCGACAAAATTCATTAGAAATTCCTTATAACTTCTATTGATTTTATAAAATTCTTTCAAATTCGATAAAATTCATTAAAAATTCGGTAAAACTCATTAAAAATTCGTCATCATTCGCATTGATTTTATAAAATTCGTTCAAACTCTATTTAATACATATAAAATGAACAATAATTTAAAAAAAATACTTTTGGAATTGATTTCTAAAAATTAAAGTTATCAGCTTTTCCAAATTAATTTTTTTAATGTTGTCCATAACCTCCATTTTTAAACGCGAAAAAGTAAAGAAAATAATACAATTAATTCACCCTTAAAACTCAAAAAAAAGATCACTTCACAAAACGACTCGAACTAGAAATTCACTCCACTCGAATATAAAAATGTAAAAAAGGGTCCAAAAAAAGAGCAGCACATCACAAAGGCTTTCCGTCCGATTTTTTCCTACCATTTGTATTCTCGGTTCACTTAGCACTCTTCGACCCGACTTTTTTTTCCATATACCCTCCACGGTTACGCGAACCCTGATAAAAGGGGATCGTAAATATCAAGTATCTAGTTTTAACGTTCTCCGAAAAAAATTCCAAATGCGTCGTCTAACGTTCATTTCTAGCTGTTGAAACCTCCTTTCAAGTTTAACGTTGCGACGTTCGTCGCTTTTAACGTAGAGACATTGTGTAAAATCGTCGGAGCGGAACCGAAATCTAAGTCAAACATAATTAGCGAGATTAAACACGAACGAGATGAGATTGGAAATTGTTAGCAGAGTAAGAGACTTTATCTTTTAGAACAATGTGAATTAATTTTGTTTCGTAATTAATTTATTATTGTGTTAAAATGAAAACTAGTTTAATCTTTCTAGGGATTAGAAGATAACTTACAACAAAAAAAAAACTAAACTTATAACAAAACCAAGAAGAAGAAGTCGGTCGTTTGTTATTTCATAAAGTCGTTAAGTAGAGATGTTTATGGTAACGTTCTCTTTTCGCGGCTCTTTTCGTTTCTTCCACCGTCTGCCTACTACTACGTGTACATCCTTCTTTATCGTATTTATTCGGTTTATTTTCGTTTTATTTTTCCCACTTCATACGTTTTATACGTGCGACGTCGATCCTCCTCCCTAGACTACTTACGAGGCGCTATCCACACCTACTTATCTCGTCCATTCTTATAAATTACCACCTGCGATACGCGCTCACCTTGACTCCCTCTTCGAGTCGTCGGCATTGTTGCTGAAGGAAACGTTCGGAAGACACGGAGGGCTAACTTATAGATCTCGTTACGTTGATTGCCCGATTAGACCGGGTTTTATTTGAAACGCCCCCTCGTACACTTTAACAGCTACTGTTTCAACCTTCCTCTCTTCTTCTAAACTAAAAAGATATACTTAGGAATTTTCTTTTTTAAGAATGGGAACTGTGTAGTATTTTAAAAGATTAATATATGAATAATGTATTTGTATTTTGATTTATTATCTGTTAATAATCATTTTCTAGGATCGATTATGCAACACAAAAGGAGATATAGGAATTATGCGCATACGCATTTGATTTTGCGCATGCGCATTTGATTTTACGCATGCGCATTTGGTTGTACGCATGCGTAATAGTTTCTAACAGTTTTGTGTTTTGGTCGTATGCGTATTTTCTTTGTATGCATGTTTCTACTTGATTATCTAAAGTTAGAATTACACCATTCTTAAAATTGATACAAAATAATTGATTTTATAATCAAAAATTAAAATCCCAGTAACTCAAAATTACTTTCTATGAACTTGGTGACTTTTTCCTGTACACCCACGAAATACAGTTTACATAAAATGAATTTTCTATTCAGGAACTAACCATCAAACAATTTCCATGCAACTAGCGCACGATACATGTTTTCTCGGTATTTCAACCCTCCTCCTCCTTCACCCTCATGAATATGCAAATCAATTTGTCGAGCAAATTGAAACTTTATTTAACCTCTTTTTATCCCTCCATTGTCGGTTTGCTCCGCTCGCTTTTTTTGCCAAACTTTTTTCCAAACTCTTTTCCAGACATGTTTAGAAAAGAACTTGTTAATATTTAAAAACCCCCCTTCCCCTTCAAAAAAAATAAAATAAAACTTATTTTTCACCCTCGACGTCGTCGTCGTACATAAACTTATATAACCGTGCAGCCACTCTTGCCCGATATTTTCCTTGCGAGTTAAGCTTTTTAATTAAAGTACACGCTACTCCACGGGTACTTCCTCGACGTAATTAAATTTTCCGCCGCTTTGTTACGTCCGGCGAACTTGCCCGGACCGTATTTCAACTTTATACTTTGACACTCGACTCTCAACCCTTCAATTATTGATTTAAATTGTATAAATTTAAAATACACACGGATATAGAAACGTATTTATATATCAAATTGAAGTCTGTCTGAATATGACATGATATTGAATAAATTTGAAATTTAGTTTAATATTTTAACAACTAAACTCCATTTAAATTAAAATCGAAATAGATATCGGAATTGTATATTGTTATTGAAAGCGATGGCTTTATAATAATTTCAATATTAGTTAAGTTAATTTAATAATAATAAATGTAATTGAATATTGATTAAAATTTATTGAATTCTCCAGCATGAAATAAACAATAACGTTTATATAAACATAAGTCTCAAATTAATTTTTTATCGAGATATTGAAAAGTTAAAAATAAATATCTAAATCTCTTATATTTAATCAGTGGATTGAAATTCCAAAGCTCTTTTATCTTTGGTAGATGATTCAACCGATTAGCATAAAATACTTATCGTATAAATAAGTACATGTTATTGATAGGTCAGATATGGAATCTGTAGGTCTGGGTAGTAATGATTGCGATAGTGACTTCTATTTATATAACCTTGATGATTCTAACGAAGAAGATGAAGATGAAGTTGATCAATATAAAGTGTGGTATGAAGTCAATGTGCAAAATATTCCATCCCCATCACCAAGATTTACCTTCACCGAGAAACCGGCTGTAGCTGTAGACATAGCCTTCATTGCAAAGCCATTAAATTCTTTTGAACTTTTTTTTCGATCATGGATTGTCCATGAAGACAATCCATGACGATCATGGATTGTCATAATTATAAGGGAGGCAAACAAATACGCTTATCAATGGATTAGCAAACATCCTCCAAAAGAAAGATCACTCTATAAAACATAGTCGCCTACTTCTGAAGATGAGATGAGACTATTTTTAGATATTTTGATGCTTCAAGGGATTGTGAAGCTGCCACACCAAGACATGTGTTTTGCCTAATGAAAAATCATTCGTATACGGGTTTTTCAAGAACTCAGAAATAGATTTCTCCTGCTTACAAAGTTCTTGCATATTAGTGACAACGAAAGCTTAGATCTAACCAACCATCCCAATCCAAAATTGTACAAATTTTATGATATAATGAGACATTTACGTGATAGACTTCGTGGAGTATATGTTCCAACAGAAAATCTTAGCTTACAATTAGATGAGAATTTGATGCTTTATAAAGGATGTCATACTGAAAAATGTTCAATGCAGAAAAGAACTACATTTGGAAATTTTTTGTAATTTGTGAGACTGAATCAGGAAACATTTGTGATTTTCTTTTATACACTGGAAAGAGCACAGTTGATAACGACAAATAGATTTTTTAATTTCTTCGAAAGTTGTCCTGCATTTGATGGACAATTTTTTGTCGAAGGATTATTATGTAACTGTAGATAATTGGTACATTTCTCCTGACCTTGCGGATACTCTAATAAACAAGTATATATCTATGGGATTGTAAACAATAGAAGAAATGATTTACCTCAAGGGTTCTCCTTGAGGTAGGAAAACTACAAAAGGGAGAAATTCGGGCATTTCAGTGGGGTAAGGTGATGGCTCTAAAGTGGCAAGATAAGAAACCAGTTTGCCTTTTAAGTGCAATACATGATGCAACAACCAAAGCAATGAGATAGAAATGTGGAAAAACCACTTGTTGTGGTTTAAGTCGAGTGTGGTTTAAGACAGAGAGTCGAATGTAAGGATGGCGGGCGATTATCGCAGATTCAGGTATCCTGTTACTCCAGTGTCTTTGCTCCTAACTCACTCAGGCTTACAGCTCGCCATTTTGCTAACCACATTTCACCAAATGATGTAAAAAAAGATACCAGGCGACAATATGTTGTTTATTGATCAAAGAGAAACCAAAATGGTAAAAGAGTGAGAAAAGAAACCAGAACTTGGTGTAAGGATTGCGAAGTTCGACTTTGTTTGGAGCCATCGAAATAGCTTCAAAATATATCCCACAAAAAAAAACTTGAGTATAATTACATGTTAATTATTCTGCCCTCATAAAGAAGAACGCGGTATGTCACAAAAACATGAAACTGAGAAAACACTTTTTTTGTGTTCCCTCTCAGGCTTTAGATATATGTCACAAAACTTTACTTTTTTGGGTGAATACCTTTGTTTTGTAACTATAGCTTATACGATAAAATTAGTTATTATACGTTTAAACCATATTACGCCTTTAACTCAAATTTGAACAATTTTGAACATACCGCGTTTATCCTTATGGGGGCAGTATTATTGTTAATTGAAGTGGGGTAGGGGAGTACTGGTTGTACACCGTTAGGAATCGAATGTAGTCTTTAGTTGTTCATTTCTCCGGTAGATTTCTTTTAGTATGTCACATTTTTAGCTTCAACGTAGTTTCTGATTCCCTCAAATTAGTTTGCTCCAGTTTTAATACATTTCTTGGTAGTATTCCATATTTTCACGTTTCTTGGGTTGTGTAATTGTTGGTTTGATGCGTTTTGCGGTTTTTTATCGTCGCACTATTAGCTTTTTCCACCTGCATTGGATGCACTGATGCCTTAACCTCTAATTGTAAATGTTTTTTCGGCCAGATTGTTTGAAATTTTAACTTTAATTGAGTGTCTATCGTTTAATTTTGTAATAATTTTTAGTGTACCTCTGATGAAGGTTGTAATTTTAGCCGAAAGCTTAGGAATGAATAAAAGAGGTGTTTAATTTCGACATCGTTTTGGTTGACTTCCCAGAATTTACTACATTTCATTATTGTTAATGTTATATGTTTATTATATGTTATTATATGTTAAATTTCTATTAAAAAGTATTTATTTTGTTATTTACCAACCAAAAAAAAAAATACATTTTTTTATCAATCAAATCAATTTTGAAAAAAAAATATGCTAAATATTTCTTTTTTGTTACAGATTCAAACTACTTCTTCACCGATCAACAAACGCGTTTCGTACAGAATTTCCCTCCCCAGGACGATTTCGGGGGTCAGGACGTTTCGCACTTTCGCCCATCATCGGAAACCTTCCAACCATATAATTTCAACGTCCAACCGGACTTGCAAACTTCCGATTTGCCGCCACATTTACAACAAACGCTTCCACAATATAGATTTTCCGGATTATCTTTAACGACTAAGGAACCTTCCGGATTTAAACTCTCTTCGAATACTTATCAGAATAATAATTTTAAAAATAATTTACAAAATAACTTTCAAAATAATTTACAAAATAACTTCCAAAATAATTTCCAAAACAACCTCCAAAATAATTTCCAAAATAATTTACAAAATAACTTCCAAAATAATTTACAAAACAACTTCCAAAACAACCCCCAAAATAATTTCCAAAACAATTTAAAAAATAACTTCCAAAATAACTTTAAAAATCATATTCAAAGTCAAAGAAGCAATCAAAACATCCCGGCTTCAACTTATCGACCGAATTATTCCCACATTTACAAAAATCGCGATCCAAAAACGGAAACTTTTTTGGGACAAATAACCGTTGATAGTCCGGCGGAATTACCACCAGAATTTAATCATTTCAACCCAGTTATTGACATCCAAAAAACGAGAACACCCCCACCTCCAGCTACGGAATGGTCTCGAAAACCAAAATACTTAAACTCTCAAGATAACCAAAATAATCAAGATAACATCAACCAAGACAACATCAATCAAGATAACATCAACCAAAATTTAGATTTTTCTGAAAAACCGAGATTAAACTCGGTTACATTTGGAAAACCAACCAGAAGCACTTATTTAAATAAACGTACGAGAATCTTTGCTCCATCTTCAGACTTATCTTCACCTCAAAGTAAAGATTACTTTATCAATACAAACGGAGATGTTTTAACAACTAAAAACGAACAAATTAAAAACGAACAAACCAAAAACGAGCAAACCAAAAAAGAACAAACATCACCAACCGAACCACCTTTCGAATCCAAAAGATTAACAAAAACAACCACCGAATCTAACTTAGAATCTTTATTAGAAGAACCCATTAACACAAAAGAATCTTCAAAACACGGTAAACAAGACGTCGAAGTCATCCAATCAGTTACCGTTCCACCAGATCAATTATTCACTTTACCACAAAGCGATGAGAATGAAGAATACGACGATGAAGAATTTACAACCGAAGATTATGAAGAATACGAAGAACCGAGTGTAAGTGATGGATATTCTAACGAAACTGAGGGTGGAAATAAAACTTTAGTTAAAAATGAAGAAATTGAAAAAGAGGATGATTATGATGAAGAAGAGGGCGATGAAGACGTTCAGGAAAAAGATGTGAAGAAATTTAGAGAAGATAAGGATAAAAATGAGGAAGTTGTAGATGAAAATGAAGAAGATGTTGAGAGAAATGAAGAAAATATCAAGAAAAATGAAGAAGATATCAAGAAAAATGAAGATAATATGAAGAAAAATAAAGATAATATAAAGAAAAATGAAGAAAATTTGAAAAATAACGAAGGCAATTTGAAGAAAATTAAAGAAGAAGGAAATAAAAGAGGGGAAGATGTGATCGAAGAAGAATTAAAGATGGAAAAAGAAAATGATTTGAAGAAACAAGGAGATTTGAAGATGGGAGGAAATATCAAGATAAAAGGTGGAAATCTAAAGAAGGAAGGAGGAAATCTGGATAAGGAAGAAGGAAATCTAAACAAAGAAGGAAATCTAAAGAAGGAAGAAGGAAATCTGGAGAAGGAAGAAGGAAATCTAAACAAAGAAGGAAATCTGAAGAAAGAAGGAGGCAATCTGAAGAAAGAAGGAGGAAATCTGAAAAAAGACGGAGGAAATTTGAGGAAAGAAGAAGAAAATGTTCAAAAAGAAGGAAAATATTTGAAGAAAGACGAAGAAAATATTAAAAAAGAAGAAAGTAATCTCAAAAACGGAAATAATAAAACGAAGAATGACGATTCTAAAGGAAGAAATGAAGAAAGTGGTATGAAAAACAAAGGAGATAAAGGAAAACTTAATGAAGAACGTGTTATTGAAGATGAAGAAATTCAAGAAGATTTAAATGCAGAAAATGAAAATGAAGATGAAGAAAATGAAAATGAAGATCAAGGAAATGAAGATAAAAGCCAAGAAACTCAAGGAAACTCGAAAAAAGGAATTAAGAACGAAGATAAAATTAAAAAAGGAATAAATAATGAAGAAGAAGAAAGCTCAAAAGGATTCAGCCAAAAAGGAATTGGCAAAAGTCAGCAAAATAATAATTCCAGTAAAGATTTGGAGTCAACTAAAGACAAAGAAGAAGATTTTCCCCAATATGAGTATTACGATGAAGAAATTGAAGACTCAACCGAAGAAATTAACACTAATAAGGATAATAATGATCAATCTTCAACAATAAAACCTAACCAAGACAAAACAAGTATAAAATCTTCAAAAGAATTTCATCAAAATCAATCGAAAGAAGAAATATCTTCAAATTCCAAAAATGGATTATCTAATCTCAAAAATAAACCTTCAAACCTCAAAAATGAATCCTCAAATCTACAAAATGAATCCTCAAATCTACAAAATGAATCCTCAAATCTACAAAATGAATCCTCAAATCTACAAAATGAATCTTCAAATCTACAAAATGAATCTTCAAATCTACAAAACGAATCATCTTCAAGTCTACAAAAAGGTCTATCATCAAATCAAAAATTATCTTCAAAACCAAAACAATCTTCAAATCCAAAACAATCTTCAAATCTTAAAAACAAATCATTTCCAAGTCCAAAACAATCTTCAAATCTTAAAAACGAATCATTTCCAAATCCAAAATTACCCTCAAACACCGAAGAAGAACTAACCTCAAATTCGGAAGAAGAAATCAGCTTAGAAAATGATTTAAACCCCAACAAAGACGAAGAATACGAAGATGATGGCGGTAAAGAAGATTTTAATGAAATTCCAGATCCTAAATCTTCGACCAGAAATAATAAAACCTATGAAATAATTACCATGCAGTCTCCAATTAACTCATCTCAAGATTTATTCAAAAATCTCAATTTTAAAAACTTTACAGACTCGGAAAGTATAGACACAACTGATCCGTCTCATTTCTCTCTCAGAAATAATAAAACCTATGAAATAATCACCATGCAACCTCCAATTAATTCATCCCAAGACTTATTTAAAAATTTAAATTTTAAAGACTTTACAGACTCGGAAAGTATAGACACAACTGACCCATCTCATTTAAGCACCAATTCAAATGAAGAAACTCAAATAAGTGAGACAAAACCGGGAAGTAATCAAAGTGTTGTATCTGTATCTGTTGTAACCACAAAAAGTGTTGTAAATAATACGGTTATAGGAACTGTAACTCCACCTCCGATGACCACCCAACAAATGTTGGTACAAAGTGAAAATAGTACCGATTCATGGATTGTTATAGCTTCTGTTCAAACGAGTAGAAGTATTTCCGGAGCTAGATACATCCCATCTGGAATTGTCGAGCAACAAGAAAGGAAGACTTTGCTTAAAGATAGGGGGTTAATTGAAAATGAAGAAGATACAACTATGAAATCATCAACTGAGAGTTTAATTGATAAATTAGATCGGGTTCAGTCTGATTTATCCAGTAAATATTTACCGAGTCAATTTAAAAACGACGATAATAATTATATTATTAGTGATGGCAAAGAAGATATTTTGATTGAAATGACGACTTCTTCACATCTTTTAACAACCGCACCAACTAGAACGACAACTTTACCACCGGTTAAAATAAGGAAGTTTTCTTCTGCTTCAAGACCAAGTACGATTAAACCAAAAAGAATTTATCCAACGTTAAATATAAAACCAAGTACTAAATTGTTGGATTTACCCCAAGGTGATCAACCGTTCCAACAAAACGGAACAACTGGAAGGTCTTCAGGTTTACAAACCAAACCCAAAGATACTTCTTCATTTTTGCCAAGTGGATATAAACCAATCAAAGAAGAAAATCAATCCGGATCGAAATTATTAGAAGAGTTGTTGAAGAAAGTCAAAGTGCAAGATCCAACAGCTTTATTACCACCGGGTTATAAAGAAAATGTTTCTTCTTTATTACCACCTGGGTATAAAATCGATTTGAATAAATCTTCAACGGCAGGTTTAACGAGCACAACTGAAAAACCAAAAGGAACGACGAAAAAATCCAATAAGGTTGATGATTTATTCAAAAATGCTGTTTCTGTAGATGTTAGTCAATTTTTACCGAAAGGATTTAAATTTAATGGATCTGGAGATAAAAATGAATCTAAAAATGAATCTAAAGATGTCAAAAATGATTCTAAAGATATCAAAAATGAATCAAATGGTAAAAATGATTCTAAAGATGTCAAAAATGAATCTAAAGATGTCAAAAATGAATCTAAAGATGTCAAAAATGAATCTAAAGATGTCAAAAATGAATCTAAAGATGTCAAAAATGAATCCAAAAATAAACCCAAAAATATTTTCGAAAACGCCTTCCAAGAAGACATTTCAAAATTCCTTCCACCTGGATACTCAAGTAAATCAACGTCAAAACCAAGAATAATGAATTCACCAGAAGGAAGTTCCAATAATAATAATAAAACGAAACAAAAAGACCTTAGTAGTCTTTTCGAAGAGGCTAAAACCGACGATTTAGCTAAATTCCTCCCTCCAGATTTTAAATTTAAATTTAGAAAACCATCTACTACCTCTATTCCATCAACTTCTTCCACACCTTCATCTCCTCCATCTCCTTCATCACCTGAAACAACATCTTCAACTCCTTCTTCATCTTCCTCATCCCCATCGCAATCTTTCAAAGTAGTCTTCCCATCTAGACCGGGTCAAAATCGTAAAGTAACCCGATTAACAACCCCAAAACCATCTCAAAGTGAATTCGTTCCGCCAACGGTACCTTCAATTCAAAAAGGTTGGCCTTCAAGGGCTACCACTGAGTTTACGGGATGGCCGACACCTTCTACAACGCCGATTTCTATCGAGAAACTTTTGGAGCAAGCTAAAAACTTGGCTGATAAAGATGCTGCGACGTCAACTACTGAAATTAGTTCGACGGTTTCTACAACGACTACGACGACGACAACCACCACGACTGTTCGGCCAACAACTCCTGGTGTTTGCGAGGATGATTGCGAGCTCGGTGGGACTATTAAGTTGGTTGGTGGGGCTAAATGGGTGCCGGAATTATTGGATAGGAATACGAAGGAGTGGCAGATTTTGGCTAATGAAGTTCAATCACAGGTAAGTGAAGATATGTAATTCAATTGACTTTTAGGTGATCTTAAAATTATAGTTTATTAGGTTGATGTTAGCTGTTCCAAAATTATACGCTTACACCGAGGCATTTTACGTTCAAAAATAAGAATACAAATTTGAATAAATATTGGTAGAAAAATGCTTCTATGATATAGCCCCTTGAATGGGGTAGCAGGAAAACAGTTGTTAAGGAGTATCCTTAGAATCGCTTAAGTCAACAAAAATTTGTACACTAGCCTAAAATTTTAAGAGAAATTAAATGATGGAATCGATTTTACATAAAACTTATCAGTGGTTTTCGTACCAAAAGGTGATTTAGTTAACTTTTTACCACCTTGACTTAAAATTTTGATTTCTTATGGTGGGTTTAGGATGTCAAACTTAACCGTAACCTTAGCTGTAATAACCATCAAATTTGCCATAATTCCTAGATATTGCCTAAACGCTTCTATTGAAACAAAATAGTTGAACTTTAAATACTAGAATTACTGCTACGGTTACGATTCCAGTCTTTAAATTTGACACCCTGAACCCACCATAGACCCTTAACCCTTTCGCTTGGCACTCGTACACACAGCAGGTCTCGCGGACACCGACTATAACTGGCATCCGTACACACAGCACTTCGCGCGGCCGCCGACTATAGTCGGTGTCCGTAGCGAAAGGGTTAAAAATGGTCTTGTCGATGCAACTGCGTACTTGCAACCGTTCTTGAGTAAATCATCTTTCAACCCCGACTAATCTCATCATTGAACTTATTGTTAAGGGGACTTTTTGAAACGTTTGGTAAACACTTTGACGGCGCTTAGTGTGTCGTTATCAAAATTCCAAGATGGTCTATTTTACCATCGCTCTCTTCAAGGAACTGTAGCTTCCTTAAGAGGAATTTTTCAAAAGAATTTTTAGGAATATTTATTTGAGCTTTTCTTCTTGTTTTTGTACGTAAAATGTGCTGTTACCGTATAGCCACTTAATTTTGGAACAGCCTGTATAGAGTGGGATAGAGCAACTTGCTTATTTAGAAATTAAATTATAATAAAATTATCGTAATAAAAGTATACATGTAATTCCTTAGGAGGTACACAATAACTATGTAAAATTTTCAAAGAATCCAAAAAATTTTCTTTCCTTAAATGATGGTTTGAGTCTTAAAAATGATATACGATGATATATACTCTCCCCTATAGAGAATTTTATCCGTGAAATTTTCCGTATCGAAACGCTTTCTTGCAAACAAATGTTGCCGAACGCTCTCTTACAAAAGCCGTTAGGCTTGTTTCATACATATGCTGTTCTATTCGGTTCGGATTGTTTTCGATTCATTTTCGGTCGCTATCAATAAATGTGAAGCGGTGTTTCGCTTCCTATTCAATTCCTAATAGAAACCGTAAAACACTGAACATTCCCTCGACATGAATAGGTCGAGTGAATAATCGACATTCTGAAATAATTAAAAAAATTTACATCATGAAAAGCTTGGGAAGATGTAATGTTCCATCTTATTATCAAAAATCAACCCTTAGATACAACAAATTTCCTACAGACATGAATACTATACTTCATTTAATAACTAGGAGGAGTGAATCTCAAAACCCCATTTACATAGGAAAAAGTAACTAAAAAATACACTAAACATTTTTAGTGGCAAATTTGAATTCTAAACTGAAAATCAGTCACATTTATGCAACCAACAAAACACCAAACGTTTGAGCGTAGTATTCTAGAACATACTAAATATCTCTATGGCCGTTTATCTATACGTACATTGTTCAAAATTTATCCAAAAGACGTTCCTTGTGTTGACGTATTATATCCAACAGATGACATCGTACCATACCTTCTTCGAACTTAATATTTTTTGATCGCAACCATTTGAGCACAACGAAAAAGCGAGAAACAAGTTGACAAATTAGGTAAAGCACCTAACCTCAAACGTTAAAAACAATAAACGACAAAAACCAATTTTTTCGTCTTTGTAAACTTGACTGCGGAGCGACCAATAATAGTTCAGTATTTTGGCGCGCAAAATTCAAATCACTCCTCCTAGTTATTAAATGAAGTATAGAATTAACAAATTTCGAATGTTCTTATTAAAAAACACTAGACATTGCTCGCTTAGGAAACAACAAAACCAAGAAAGGATGATCGTACGAACTTGAGATTTTTTCATAATTACTAAACCCTTTGGTTATTTTTCTATAGTATTTTATGTTTTAATACCCCTCAAACATAAAGATCGCTCTTCTTTTAAAGTGTGTAGTAGCTACGTTAACGATTACAAGCGTCTATCGAATCTAGACCATCACAACGTCTACCGAAATCAGTCTTACATTCAATTAAAGATGCGTATTCACAGTACGAGCCTACATATTTCAAACATCCTCACGTCGCATAGTTTATAAGTGGATACCAGCTTTCGAGCTACTCGCATTGTGTCTATCGCGCCAAGTCACGTGTTGTCGGTAAATCGGTGATGTTCAAAGATGCTTTGATATGATCTACTCGATACGTGAAGACCATGTTTGAATGATCGGAATCATAATGCTGTTTTGGCTATTCACCATGAATATTTGATGCTTCCAAAATACATGCTTGTAAATGCCTTATTTTGTGGAATGTGTGCCGAGGTATTTGTAGTGAGCAACCTCGCATAGTTAATATGCACCTTAACAGCTTTAAAAGAAAATCGATTTCTGGAAGAGCATAAGCATTTGAATATCGTTTCGCAATTTTGCCAGAAATTCAAAGTGATTTTATAATTATTGGATAGGCAAACTAATATAGTGACTACTCTAATGTAGCCTTGAAAACACCTAATAGCGGCAGTGGTTGATCACAAATCGTTAATAAACGGCAAACAAATACATTTTCAGTGAATGCCTTACAATTAGTTAATCTATTTGAGACCATTTGGTTAGTGGAGATTACTTGAATTACTGTTCTGGGAAGTAAGGTATGAATCCGAAAAATTTGTCGAACGAAAATACACAGCTCTGGTTCAATATCAAACTGACCAATTTATCATGCTTCTTTAATCCCAAAGTATCAAGTTGAAGAATGGCACCAAATCGTCTTTAGTGATTAATATCGATTTTGTCTATCGATAAATCCATCTAATTGGATGGATGATTTCGTCTAAAAAGATCTAGAGTAGAAAGGTTAAATTTGGAATTTGTCTATTGACGCTGTTCTAGTTTAACATATGGTATTATAATGAGGTGAAATACAGTTTAGAACCTAATAAACTCTAGCCTCCAGTCACGCAAAGCATGACTATGTTCCGGAACATCAACGAAATTTTAGAATTAATTTTGTTACCACATCTTGAAAGACGTCGCAACAATGTTTTTCAACAAGAAAACGCTGAATCACACTCACAAGGAGACCTTACGACTTGCCCCTCACCGATTTTAACGAAAGTGGTACCAATCGATAGATATTGGTACATAGTACAAATGTATAAAATATTAGGGCGCACTATTCAGCGGTTCGCAAGAAAATTGGAGTTAAAGTTTGCGAATAGCGTCTGTCAGTGACAAGTCCCGCCGTTTAAGCCCCGCCCATTGTCGTACTGAATATGTATAGACTTCCACATACGAGGTTCGAATTCTGAATAATACTTTTTTTATTTCCTTTTTTATTTTTAATGCAACATTTCACTTTACTTTTATATTATGATATTACAAAATATAGTCAATTAAGGACACTCTTTCATTATCCTACTTTTTAATTTCTCTACTTCTATGTTTAGGAAACTTACGATACTTTTATTAGAAACATTCTTTACAATTTCTTCTTTACCATTTAAAATAGTATTTTTTATTTATTATAAAACGTTTTATAATAAAAATACCCACGTAAACATCCAGTCTTACCTCCTTTATTTAGGGGAGGATGAGATAAGACGGGGAAATAAGGTAACATGTGGAACCCAGTGTTAAGAAGAAAGCTAAAAGACTCAAAAAAGAAGATGAAAAACTGATTAAAAAGAAACATTTTATGATTAAACCCCAAACACAAGAAAACGTATAATTAATGTGCTTGTGTAGATGATGATGGCGTTGAGGCAATCCAAGTTTGCGTATTTTGTGAATCTGATTAACAGTCTTTTATAACGTATATTTAACACGTTGAGTGCCATGTCAGTCATCGATGACTGACACCGAGCTTTCCGTACAGGCCGTGTCAGTCATCAGTGACTGTCACAATTTTTCGTTCAGGTCGCGACAGTCACCAGTGGCCTGACGGGGAAGTCGTTATAAAACCGCGTAGCATTCAACGTGTTAATTACATTTTATCTTGTTCCACGTAAATTGGCTGGTAGCACGTAACGATCCTCAAAACAATCATATGCACAAGAGTCAATTAATTTATACTTATCGATAATCGTTCCTCCTTTTCTGACATGTTCTTCCTATCTCTTTAATTCTCTTATGTTTTTTAAGCGTCAACATCCTTTCTTCTGTAGAGTTTGCAAAGGCCAATAGGGATGTTCTTCAGCGCGATTCACACTTTTACCTTGTAATGAAAGGGAATATTATAATCGTCTTGTACTTGCTTTGTCGGTAGTTCCGGAGATAAATTTGCGTCAAACGGAAACACGAATTCGGAAGCACATTCTTCGTCAGTTTAGTCCATGAGTATTAAGTTATCCGTACTTACAAAAAATGTTGTCTTTGTCAAGATGTCGAGACCAATATTAAGTATTTCTTCGCCAATTTACATAGTGCCTTTTGAAATTTCCACAGTTGGTTCCACAGTCACGGGATTACTGTTCATTAGCAGTTTCTCAAAATACAACTGACATAAGTATCACTCAAGAGTAACGTTGATTTGCTACTTTGAATCATTATCAATATAATCATAATATCGATCCCTAGTGTTATATCTCTTATAATAATATCCCTTATAATACGTATAAGTTAGATGTAAGCAATATAATAAATTATTTTACATTACTTATGCGGGTATTTTTTTTATAAAACGTAATACCATTTTAAATGGTAAAGAAGAAATTTGGAAAGAACGATTCTAATAAAAGTATCGTAAGTTTCCTAAACATAGAAGTAGAGAAATTAAAAAGTAGGATAACGAAAGAGTGTCCTTAATTGATTATATTTTGTAATATCAAAATATTATAAAAATAAAGTGAAATGTTGCATTAAAAATAAAAATGGAAATAAAAAAAAGTATTATTCAGAATTCGAACCTCGTATGTGGAAGTCTATACATATTCAGTACGACAATGGGCGGGGCTTAAAGGGCAGGACTTGTCACTGACAGACGCTATTCGCAAACTTTAACACCAATTTTCTTGCGAACCGCTGAATAGTGCGCCCTAATATTTTATACATTTGTACTATGTACCAATATCTATCGATTGGTACCACTTTCGTTAAAATCGGTGAGGGGCAAGTCGTAAGGTCTCCTTGTCAGTATTCAAAGTTTCCAGATTTATCTTGCATTAAACACCTATCACTTTAGAAGTCACACAGTTCGCGGATCATGATATAATTTTAATCATTAACCCTTAACGCTTTCAGCACTGAGTTGTCCGACGTTAAGCGTTCGCCGTAAACTCCTCACTCCATACAAATATGGCTGTGGACGACTCATATATGGGTTCATAGCGCTCCAAGGGTTAAAAGTCTTCTTATTTTGACACATGACAATAGCTGAATCTCAGTACTTCAAACATAATATGCGTTGTTCCCAGATACATGTCCACAATGTCTGGACATAAGGCTGGACAAAGAATAATATTCATAATGACTGGACAAATGTCTTTTAAGAGTTAACTATTTGACTTGAGGAAGTGTACATACTAGCAAACTTCAACTTCGTACGACCATCTCTTCTAGATATTGCAATTTTCTGACGAATAGTTTATAATATTTTGATGTTGCTCATCGCAGAATTAGATAAATACTTACATTCTTTTTATTGAATTTCTAAATAAGTAAGTTACTCTATTCCACACTGTACAGGGTATCCGAAAAAATGTTCGTGTATTGAAGGGGGTAATTCTAGAGCAAAAAATATGAAGAAAAGTTCACATAAACATTTCTCCGAAAATCCTTCCTAAAGGAGCTACAACTCTTTGAAGAGTTTTTTTATTCTGTGTTTTTTCTAATTATTTCACTTATCATACAGAATTAGTTAATAAATTTTGGAACATCCCCTAAGATTTGTATAAGAAATATGATGATGATAATGTAAATAATCTACGATGAACATGCTTTGGTACAGAGGTTGAGGAGTGCACCCTTATCATGCACCCTTTTCGAGAAATTTGACGATAATGCAGAAGCGAACTTAAAATTTTACGTTCATAAAATTTCAAAACATCATGTTTTTCATCTAAATCCAAGTCTAAAATTTTGTTTCTAATGTAGGTCTTCTAAAATTTATCATTTAACTTTGTATGCCAAATAATTAGATAAAGATCACACAATGAGTATCATCTTCAAAAAGCCATAACTCCTCTAGGAAGCATTTCCAGACAAGCAGAATATAATTCGAATTTTTCCTACTAATTTTTTTCTTTTTTCTAGCTTGATAGAGTTTACAGCAAATCAAATATACTTAACAAATGGTACAGAAAGATTCGAATCGATGGATTTAGCGAAGGAAGCGTTTTAGTCGACTACGTAGTCGTTTTAAACGACATAGGCAGACAAATAAACACCCAAGAATTAAAGAAAATCTTCCACGATTCTCTAGACGACGGTTTACGAACTTCAAACAGGGAACCAAAATCCACAGACTTGGATGGTTCAGATAAAGACGATAGATTAACTTTAGGAGACTTTATAGTCGATCCAAAATACACAGATTTTGTTGGTAAGTACTTTTTACAATTTCATCTTTTTCAAAAAATTAATTTATTTTTTTCTGTTCTTACTATTAAATAGTTTTACCTCCAATCGTCGTTCCAACCATCGGTTACGCCGAAGACGACGTTTTACTTCCACAATGGGCGATAGCAGTCATAGTTATCGGCTTAGCTTCTTTATTATTCGTCATAATCTTTGGTGTTACTGTTGTAAGTATCAAAAAACTCTTAAATTTTAACTTCTAGATTCTAATCATTTAAATTTAATTTAATTTCATTTTAATAAAATTCTAGTTGGTGAACCGTCAAAAAAATAACAAAAAGAAACAACCCATCCCGTTAACCGAAGATATGATAAACGAGCTGAATAAAAACCACATGGGAGGTATAGATAATTACGGTGCGGACGATTTGTATAACATGGAGGACGTTTGGAACGACAGGCCGTACGATGTCAAGCCGAAGAAGGTGAGTTTTAAGCTAAATTACCTATAGTTATAACGAAATTGCCTATAGTTATAACGAAATTACCTAATTTCGTTATACGTACTCGTATATAACGGGGAGTGTTGCTCGAACTGGGGGTAGCATGTGTGTGCTTGGGGCGTAATTACCCTTTCAGATTAATCGCTGAGATTCTCTTGGAATTAATTAATTAAGGAAAATTGTGTATGTGCGAAAAAGATGAAAACTTAACTTTTCAATGCTTAATTGGAAAATAAAAAAAAAATAAATAAAATAAAATAATAAATAAGATTTTAAAAGTTAATTTTAAAAAATTAACTTTAATCTCAAATAAGTCAAAAATTAAATTAGATGTGAAAAAATTTTTTCAAATAAAACTTGAAACTTATTTAATTATGAACAATTTTTGTTATAAAAACCTTTTTGAAATTTTTAATTTTAAGGGATATATAAATAAAAATTTTAGTTAAAAAAGTTTACCCTCAAAATGTCAAAATTTTTGATTTTAACATCAAAAAACTGAAAAAGTAAACTAAATACGAAAAATTTTTTCAAATAATACTTATTGCTTGTTTAATTACGAACACTTTTTGTTATAAAAATTTTTCTGAATTTTTAATTTTAAGAAAGGTATAAATAAAAATCATCGACCTTTCAAGTTTTGACATTTTGAGGTTAAATTCTTTACTTTAACCTTAAGAAACCCAAAAAATAAGCTATATACGAAAAAAATCTTCAAATAAAATTTAAAGCTTATTTAATTATGAATACATTTTACATAAACAACATATTTGAATTTTTGATTTTAGCCGAGTTATAACTAAAAAAATGTAATTTTTTGAAAAATGTCAAAATTGTCAACTTTAACCTTAAATAACTCAAAAACTAAACAAAATATTTGAAAGAATTTCAAATAAAACTCGAAGCTTAGTTAATTATGAACACTTCTTATTATAAACTTTCTTTTCGAATTTTTAATTTTAAGCAACTTACATTAATTTTTCAAAATTAACCCCAAAATATCAAAGTTTTAACTTCTAACCTCAAAAATCTAAAAAACTAAGCCAAAACCGAAATAATTTTTCAAATAAAACTTGAAGCTTAATTAATTATGAACACTGTTTATTCTAAATACTTCTTTCGAATTTTTTATTTTAAACGAGTTATAATCATTTCTCTAATTTAACCTCAAAGAAGTCAAAATTTTCAACTTTAACCTTAAATAATTCAAAAACTATACCAAATACAAAAAAGTTTTTCAAATAAAACTTAAAGACAATTTAATTATCAGTATTTTTTATTCCCAAATATTTTTTAGAATTTTAAATTTTAAGCGAGTTATAGTAAATTTTCAAGTTTAACCTCAAAATATTCAAAAAAAAAACAAATCTAACCTCAAAATACTCAGAAACTAAATCAAATACGAAAAAAATTTTCAAATAAAACTTGAAGTTTGTTTAATTATAAATATTTTTTGTTATAAACATTTTTTTCGAATTTTTAATTTTAAGAGAGATATAAACAAAAATCATCAAACTTTCAAATTTTAATATTTTGAGGTTAAATTCTTAACTTTAACCTTAAAAAACTCAAAAACTAAACTATATACGAAAAAAAATTTCAAATAAAACATAAAGCTTGTCCAATTATAAATACTTTTTGACATAAATAACATATTTGATTTTTTATTTTAAGCGAGTTATAACCCAAAAAAGTGATTTTTTGAAAAATGTCAAAATTGTCAACTTTAACCTCAAATAACTCAAAAACTAAACAAGATATGAAAAGAAAATTCAAATAAAACTTAAAGTTTAGTTAATTATGAATACTTTTTGTTACAAATATTTTTTTCAAATTTTTAATTTTGAGTAACTTATATTAATTTTTCAAAATTAACCTCAAAATGTCAAAATTTTCACTTCTAACCTCAAGAATCTTAAAAACTAAGCCAAACACAAAATAACTTTTCAAGTAAAACTTGAAGCTGAATTAATTATGAACACTTTTTATTATAAATACTTCTCTCGATTTTTTTATTTTAAACGAGTTATAATTGTTTTTCTAATTTAACCTCAAAAAATGTCAAAATGTTCAACTTTAACCTTAAATAGTTCAAAAACTACACCAAATACAAAAAAGTTTTTCAAATAAAACTTAAAGACAACTTAATTATCAATATTTTTTATTATCAAATATTTTTTGGAATTTTTGATTGTAAGTGAGTTATAGTAAATTTTCAAGTTTAACCTCAAAATCTCAAAAATATCAAATCTAACCTCAAAAAACTCAAAAACTAAATCAAACACAAAACATTTTTTTAATAAAAGTTAAAGCTTATTTAATTGGGAATATTTTTTGTTATAAAAAATGTTTTTGAATTCTTGATTTTTAAGCGAGTTATATTAATTTTTCAAGTTTAATTTCAAAACGTCAAAAATATCAACTTTAAACTTAAATAATTCAAAAAATCAACTAAATACGAAAAAGTTCTTCAAATAAAATTTATAGCTTATTTAATTCTGAATACTTTCTGTTATTAACAGTTTTTTGCAGTTTTTTATTTTAAATGAGTTATGTTAAATTTTCAACTTTAACCTAAAAATGTCAAAATTTTCATTTTTAACCTCAAATAACTCAAAAACTAAGTGAGATATAAAAAAAATTTTCAAATAAAACTTAAAACTTATTTAATAATTGACATTTTTTGTTATAAAGATTTTTTTTTTAATTTTCATTATAAATGAGTTACTTTAATTTTTCAACTTTAACCTAAAAATGTCAAAATTTTTACTTTTAAGTTCAATTAACTCAAAAATTAAGCGAGATATGAAAAAATTTTTCAAATAAAACTTAAAACTTATTTAATTATCAACACTTTTTATTACAAAAATTTTTTTCGAATTTTTCATTTTATACGAGTTATGTTAATTTTTCTACTTTAACCTAAAAATGTCAAAATTTTCAGTTTTAAGTCCAATTAACTCAAAAACTAAGCGAGATATGAAAAAATTTTTCAAATAAAACTTAAAACTTATTTAATTATCAATATATTTTATTATAAAAATTTTTTTCAATTTTTTATTTTAAGCGAGTTATAATAATTTTTCAACTTTAACCTAAAAATATCAAAATTTTCAATTTTAAGTCCAAATAAATCAAAAACTAAGCGAGATATGAAAAAAAATTTCAAATAAAACTTAAAACTTATTTAATTATCAACATATTTTATTATAAAATTTTTTCTCAATTTTTTTATTTTAAATGAGATATTATTTTTTCAACTTCAACCTAAAAATGTGAAGATTTTCATTTTTAAGTCCAAATAACTCAAAAACTAAGCAAAATATGAAAGAGTTTTTCAAATAAAACTTAAAACTTATTTTATTATCAACACTTTTTATTAGAAAATTTTTTTTCGGTTTTTTAATTTTAAACGAGTTATGTTAATTTTTCAACTTTAATCTAAAAATGTAAAATTTTCAATTTTAAGTCCAAATAACTCAAAAACTAAGCAAGATATGAAAAAAATGTTCAAATAAAACTTAAAACTTATTTAATTATTAACACTTTTTATTATAAATTTTTTTTTCAATTTTTTTATTTTAAACGAGTTATCTTAATTTTTCAACTTTAACCTAAAAATTTAAAATTTTCATTTTTAACCTCAAATAAATCAAAAACTAAGCGAGATATAAAGTTTTTTTCAAATAAAACTTAAAACTTATTTAATAATCAACAATTTTCTTTTTCCAGAGATCTTCAGGTTCAATTCACGACAACAGCATGTCGAATTTATACGATAGCTGGCGCTCGGAATGGAACGGCTACTATTACAACGCCTACTACGCAAACAACCCCGGAAGTAGTCGCCGAAGGTCCGATTACGATACCAACTTTTAAAAAATAAAACTAACTAAATAAACAAAACGGAATAAAAGTAATTATAATAGCAGCTCTTCTGGAACATTGGCTAAATGAAAAAAAAAAAATAGGCGCTGTTACTTTCTAGTCACAAACAGCCGTGGTTAACTGGCTGTGAACGTAACCTTTCGGTTAATAAAAGAGAAAAGACGGGAAAAAACATATAGATGGCGCTTTTACATTAATTACCGAAGACCGAAGTAGTAAAAAGGGTAAAAAAAAACCAATCATCAAAGCCGTACTTCTTCCAATTCCTCTCCTCGAATGCTCAAATTGTCAATTAGATGCGACTTAAGATAAATATAACTATGTAATTATACAGGATGTCTCTTATTTAATGCTTAGCGTCCAAAGCATTTTCGAGATGTTACGTATTTACGAATATTTACCGAGATTTTTTCTACCCCCGGTGGATATTTTCTCTCGTATGTAATATTTTACAAATCCCGCCAAACTATCTTTAAGAAATGACGCACTAGGCTAATGAATTAATTAAATAAAAAAAAACTCCCTGTATATAACTTGTAAATATTAAAATATATATACATTTAAAACTGTTTAGTATGTAACGATTTTCGAAGCATTTACTTTTAGAGAAATTAAAATTAAAGACTCTCCGCGTTTTAAATTATTTAAATGACTCGTAAATGATGTTAAATTATACAATAAAAATATATTACGTTAAAATTAGGTTTTTTTTACTTACCTTTCAACTAACATTGCATCGGTGTATATTCGGTTGCCTACATCTGTCAAAGAAGAAATTTATCATTTTTATTTTTAATTTTATTTTTATTTTAAAAAATTAATAAATACATACCAATCTTTATTTTCTTCATCTAATTAACTCACTTAAATCACTACATTTAAATTATTAATTTAAAATCTTTAGAAATTTAAAACCCGAATACGACCGAAGAAAAATCCGATCATAGTCGAAATAACCCGAACGAAATCAACTCCGAAAAACATTATTTTAAGAAGTTTTCAAATAAAACTGACCGCAAACAGCTAAAAGAAAACACTCCCCGGATGTTTGAGTTTATGTTCCGATCGGTTTTTATCCGAATTTAAAAGAATATACTGCAAAGACTTCAAATTCAAGAGAGTTACAAACCGGCGTCACAAATGACACGTACTAAACTAATAATAAGACTAATAGATGGAGCTTTAATTACTTTTTTATTCGAAGTAAATTTATTAATTTAAATACATTTATTGAGTTTTTATGTTTAAAACGATTTAGAATATCGTAAAAATCGATAATCTTGCAATTTGCTAAATTAACTTTGATTTTTAAGAGATTTAATATTCGCGTTAATGCAACTATATTCAAATAGATGCCGCTTAGTTAACTTCTTCATAGGAATAATTTAAAAATTTAATTTTAATAATTTATTTAAAACTATTCAATTTTTATGTTTAGAATATTTTAAAATATAACAATAATCAACATTTTTCTATTTTTTTATATTAATTTTAATTTATATAAAATAAAATATTCACATTTGTGTTATTACAACCAGATAGCAATAGATGGCACCCAAATCAATTTTAGTCTTCATGACATAAATTTTAATTTTTTTTAAATAATTTATTTATAATTATTGAATATATTTATTTAAAATCATTTAAAATATACTAATAATATCTTTTTTGATTAATATCAACATTAAATTTAATAATTTTAAATTAGAAATTAAAGGTAAGATTTCTAGATTCCTGCTTTAACGTTTGACGTTTAAAATGACATAACCTCAAAACTTGATTTTTTAATTTTTTATTCAATTTAAAACATAAACAACATATAACAACTATTTATTACTTCTTCGATTTAATTAACTTCAATTCAGGTATCTTATTCTGCCGTCCAAACGTATTCTTATCTCCCATAAAAGTTTGTAAAACTTCCGGAATACTAATCGTACCGTTTGAATTCTGATGTGTTTCAACTAAAGCGATAATCATCCTAGGAACAGCACAAGCTGTCCCGTTTAAGGTATGTACAAAAAACTCCTCGTTCTTTTCATTCTTATATTTTATGTTCAATCTTCTCGATTGGTAATCGGTACAATTGCTACAACTTGAAATTTCTCCGTACATCTTTCTTCCGGGCATCCAAGCTTCTATATCGTATTTTTTATAAGCCGGAGCACCTAATTCGTGTGCGGCCATGTCGAGGATTTGTAAATGTAAACCTAAAGTGGCAAAGTGTTGTTCTTCGAACTCTCGGATTGATTCTAAAATGGATTCGGAGTCTTCGGGTTTGCAAACGATGAACATTTCGACTTTTGTAAATTCATGAACTCGGTAAATTCCTTTTTCTTCGGCTAGGGCGGATGTTTCGGCTCTGAAACAACGGCTTACGGTTGCTAGTTTCTTTGGAAGTTCGTTTTCTGGGATTGTCGTATCCATGAAGTAGCCGGCTAAAGCCATTTCAGATGTTCCGGATAAACATAAGTTTAAGCCGTGTTTTTCATCCAAGGTAAATACCTAAAAATGATTAAAATTATAAAATTAAAGAATTTTATTTTTAAAATTTTTGTATTTTTTTTTTTTTATTTTTGTATTTTCTTTTTAATTTTTGATATTTCTTAGAAATTTTTGACAATTTTAGAAATGTCAAAAAAAATCAATATTTTTCAAGAAATGTCAAAAATTGTTAAAAATGTCAAATATTGAAATATTTTCATGAACTGTCAAAAATTTCCTAGAAATGTCAAAAATTTAAAAAAAATCCAAAAACTCAAAAGTTTTTTAAGTTGTTAAACATTTTCAAGAAATGTCAAAAATTGTTAAAAGTGTCAAAAATTGACAAATTTTCATAAAATGTCAAAAATTTCTTGAAAATGTCCAAGATTGTTAAGTGTCAAAAATTAATACATTTTCATGAAACGTCAAAAATTAACAAATTTTCATAAAACGTCAAAAATTTCTTGGAAATGTCAAAAATTGTTAAGTGTCAAAAATTAAAACATTTTCATGAAACGTCAAAAATTTCTTAGAAATGTCAAAAATTGATAAATTTTCATGAAATGTCAAAATTTAATACATTTTCATGAAACGTCAAAAATTTCTTAGAAATGTCAAAAATTGTTAAGTGTCAGAAATTGGTAAATTTTCATGAAATGTTAAAAATTTCTTAGAAATGTCAAAAATTGTTAAAAGTGTCAAAAATTAATAAACTTTCATGAAATGTCAAAAATTTCTTAGAAATGTCAAAAATTGTTAAAAGTGTCAAAAATTGAAATATTTTCATGAACTGTCAAAAATTTCCTAGAAATGTCAAAAATTAAAAAAATGTTGAAAGTTTTTTAAATTGTCAAAATTTATCAAGAAATGTAAAAAATTGTTAAAAATGTCAAAAATAAAAATTTTTTTCATGAAATGTCAAAAAATCTTAGAAATGTCAGAAATGACAAAAGTTTTTGACAATTAACATTTTTTTGACAATTCTTGGAAAATTTAAAAATTTTTTACATTTCTTTAATTTTTGAAAATTAAAAACATTTTTGACATGTCTTGAAAATTTTTGACAATTCAAAAGAAATTTTGGCTTTTTTGACATTTTTAAAATTTTTGACAATTTCAAAAAAAATCACATTCTTGACTAGTTTTGACGTTTTTTTGATGAACGTTTAAAATTTTGACATTTTATGAAATTTCATAAAAATTTTATATATTTTTGACATTTTTTTATGCTTCTGATATTTTTGACAATTTTCGACATTTCATGGAAATTTTTAATTTTTGACATTTCTTGAAAATTTGATAAACTTTTGACATTTTTTAAAGTTTTTGATATTTTTGACACTTCATGGAAATTTTTTAATTTTTGGCATTTCCTGTAACGTTTTGAAGTTTTTGACAATTTATGACATTTCATAAAAATTTTATATATTTTTGACATTTTTTTATGCTTCTGATATTTTTGACAATTTTCGACATTTCATGGAAATTTTTAATTTTTGACATTTCTTGAAAATTTGATAAACTTTTGACATTTTTTAAAGTTTTTGATATTTTTGACACTTCATGGAAATTTTTTAATTTTTGGCATTTCCTCTAACGTTTTGAAATTTTTTACATTTCTGGGGAGTTTTGAAATTTTTGATAGGTTTTGACAATTTTTGACATTTCATGGAATTCTTTTCATTTCTTTGAAATTTTTTAATTTTTGACATTTTTTGAAAAGTTTTGAGATTTTTTGACATTTTATGAAATTCTTTCAAAATATTGGCACTTCTTGGGAAGTTTTAAAATTTTTGATATTATTCACAATTTTTAACATTTTTTGGAAAGTTTTGAAATTGTTGACAATTTTCTTAATTTTTGACATTCCTTGGAATTTTTTTAATTTTTGACATTTTTCAAAATTTTTTATATTTTTGACTTTTCATGAAGATTTTTGACATTTCTTGGAAAGTTTTCAAATTTTTGACAATTTTCTTACTTTTTATATTTTTTTTGGAAATTTTTGAGATTTTTAAAAATGTTTGATATTTTTGCCATTTCATGAAAATTTTTGACATTTCTTGGAAATTTTTGACATTTCTTGGAAAGTTTTTATATTTTTGTCAGTTTTTGACATTTTTTTAAATTTTTGATATTCTTGACATCTCATGAAGATTTCTGACATTTCTTGGAGATTTTTAAATTTTTGGTATTTTTGACATTTCTTGGAAAGTTTTGATATTTTTGACAATTTTCTTACTTTTTATATTTTTGACAATTTTTGACATTTTTTAACATTTTTGACACATGAAGATTTTTTACATTTCATGGAAATTTTTCAATTTTTGATATTTTCTTGGAAAGTTTTGATATTTTTTAATTTGCTTATGCTTTATATTTCTGACAATTTTTGACATTTTTTTGGAAATTATTGACATTTTTTGGAAATTTTTGACATTTTTTAAATTCTTTATATTTTTGACATTTCATCAAAATTCTTGACATTTCTTGGAAATTTTTTAATTTTGTAGTGTTTTTGGCATGTTTTGGAAAGTTGAAATTTTTGACAATTTTCTTACTATTTATATTTTTGACATTTTGTTGGAAATGTTTGACATTTATTTAAATTTTTCATATTTTTGATATTCCATGGAATTTTTTTCATTTCTTGGGCATTTTTTAATTTTTACCATTCTTGACATTTCTTGGAAAGTTTTGGCATTTTTGATAATTTTTGAAATTTTTGACATATTTAAAATTTTTTTCCAACTTTTGACATTTCACGCAATTTTTTAAAATTTTTGAGTTTTTAAAGTTTTTGACAATTGAAAAATTTTTTGACGTTTTTTTTGACAAATGTTGAATTTTTAACATTTTAACAATTTTTTGGAAATATTTGACAATTTTTAACATTTTGATCATTTTAGATAATTTTTAAAATTATTGACATTTTTAACCATTTTATTAATTTTTGACAATTCTTGGAAACTTTTGATAATTTTCAAAACTTTTGACGTTTTTGACAATTATTGACATATCTTAGAAATTAAAAAAATTTTTACCATTTTTTAATTTTAGAAATTTTTGATAAAAACATTTTTGACATTTCTTGAAAATGTTTGACAATTTGAGATTTGACATCTTTTTAACTTTTGACATTCAAAAAAAATTTTGACTTTTTTTTGTCATTCTTTGGATTTTTTTAAAACATTTTTAACAATTCTTGACTTTTCTTAAATTTTTGACAATTAAAAACATTTTTGACATTTCTTGAAAACTTTTGACAACCTGAGATTTGACATTTTTTTTTAACTTTTGACATTCAAAAAAAATTTTAACTTTTTTTGACATTTCTTGAATTTTTTTTAACATTTTTGACAATTCTTCACATTTCTTAAATTTTTGACAATTTAAAAAATTTTTCATATTTTTGTTTAGTTTTGACATTTCCTGAAAATTCTAAAAATATTTGATTAAAATTATTGAATTTTAGGCGAAATACCAAATCTCAAAAAAACCTAACCTCAAAATTTAAATGTCAAACTTTAAAATAAATCAAAAACCAATTAAAAAAATTTTCTTTTATTATTATTTATTTATTTATTTCTAATAAATTTTGTAACTTATTTAATCGTAAATATTTATAAATAAAAAAAAAACTAAAACAATCAATTAACAATTTACCTGAGTTCGCTCACCTCGAGTATTCAATCCACAAGCCTCAATAATATCCCTATGTAAAACATCGGGAACGGTAACAACCTTAAACCCGATCTTTTTCAAAGCGTCTAAAGTATACTTAACCAAAGCGTTCTCCAACTGAGCCACCTCACCTTGCAAAACGTAACTTCTCCCTCCGGTAACACTCCCTAAATGTTCCGTCCGAACGATATTTAGCTTTTTAGCAATCTCTTGAAAGTCAAAAACTTTATCGAACGCTTTCTTCTCCCCGATTTTCTTAACGACTTTATTCTCTTCCCCGTATTTTATAACTTTAGGATCGGTTTTATTCGGTATTCGAAAACATTCCTCATAAAACCGACTTTTAATTTCATTATAATCTAATTCTCTCGGATCAGATTTATCTAATTGGGTTTTTAATTCCATTACGAGGTTAATATCCCCGACACCTTTTCTCCGAGCAATATTTGCTTTAATCTCATTTAGATTTTCTTGATTTAATAAATAAGCGAAGTCTAAATCTGGTCGAGATGTAACTTTCCAATGGTTTTTATTAGATAAATGTAGTAAACGTTTAAAATAGGTGAAACTTTTAGTCATGATGAAATTTTGAGGTTATGTTTTAGAAGAAACCTAAAAATATAAAAAATTAAGGTAAGTAGTGATACTTTGGGTTATTTTTTAATAAAGAATTTAAAAGTTAGAATTAAAAATTAACCGGTTTTTGATATTTAAAGAGATTTTCATTGAAAAACTTACGTTTTCTCTAAAAAAATGTAATAAATTGACATTTATGACATTGACATAACCTAAACCTACATTGATTTTATTTACAAATTTTTTGTATAAAGATTTTAATAAAAATAAAGAATTTAATGTAAAAAGTGTTTTATTTTAATGTATTTAATCAGTTCGATTGTATATTTCAATACTTGAGTTAAAATTAAAAGTAAATTAAGTAATCAAAAATTAACTAACTTCACGATTTATACAAAAGTATAAAAAATTTTTAGAATAAAACGAAAGAATTTAATTTAAAATGTGTCGTATTTTAATATATTTAATCAATTTGATTGCTTAATTTAGTGTTTAGTTTAAAATTGAAAGTAAATTAAAAAAATAAAAATAACCAAAAAGAAACTTATGAAGTTCATTGACAGAAAATAAATTTATAGAATTTAATAAAAACGAAAAATTGAATGTAAAAAGTGTTTTATTTTAATTTATTTAATCAATTTGATTATATATTTCAATATTTGAGTTAAAATTAAAAGTAAATTAAGAAATTAAAAATTACCTAACTTCACTATATTCACAAAGGTATAAAATTTTATGATTTTTTTTAGAATAAAAAGAAAGAATTTAATTTTAAATGTGTCTAATTTTAATATATTTAATTTGATTGCTTATTTTAAAATTTAGTTTAAAATTGAAAGTAAATTAAAAAGATAAAAATAACCTAATTTATGGGTTTTTGTGACAGATAAAATTTATAGAATTTGATAAAAACGAAATATTTAATGTAAAAAGTGTTTTATTTTAATATATTTAGTCAATTTTAGTATATTTTTCAACTTTTGATTAAAAATTAAAAGTTAATTAAGAAATTAAATATTATCTAACTTCACTACGTACACAAATTTTATGAAAATTTTTTAGAATAAAAAGAAAGAATTTAATTTAAAATGTGTCTAATTTGAATATATTTCATCAAATTGATTGTATATTTTAATATTTAGTTTAAAATTAGAAGTAAATTAAAAAAATAAAAATAACCTACTTCACTAAATTCAGAAAATTTATGAAATTTTTTTTAGAATTAAAGAAAGAATTTAATTAAAAATATGTCTAATTTTAATATATTTAATCAATTTGATTGTATATTTTAATATTTAGTTTAAAATTAAAAGTAAATTAAGAAATTAAAAATTACCTAACTTCACTACATTTACAACTTTTATGAAAATTTTTTAGAATAAAAAGAAAGAATTTAGTTTAAAATGTATCTAATTTTAATATATTTCATCAAATTGATTGTATTTTTTAAAATTTAGTTTAAAATTGAAAATAAATTAAAAAGATAAAAATAACCTAATTTATCGACTTTTATGAGATAAAAAGAAAATTACAGAATGTAATAAAATCGAAAAATTTAATGCAAAAAGTGTTTTATATTAATTTACTTAATCAATTTGATCATATATTTCAATATTTGATTTAAAATTAAAAGTAAATTAAGAAATTAAAAATTATCCAACTTCTCGACATTCACCAAACATGAAAAATTTTTTAGATTAAAAAGGGAATTTAATTTAAAAAATGATTTAATTTGAATATATTTTATCTAATTGATTGTATATTTTATAAATTGGTCTAAAATTAAAAACATATTTAAAAAATATATAAATAATTTATTGACGTTTTTGACAGTTAATTGACAAATAAAAGTGTGGTTATAATCTCAAAATCTTGTTTAAAAATCAATAAAAATCCCAATTATAATTAATATTAATGATATTTAAACGTTCTATATTATTCTCATCACTTATTTTAAGGTATCTACACCTTTTTTCATTTAAATCAAAATATAAATCACAAAATTTTCTCCAAATAAAATTTTTTTTTGTCTTTTTCTTTATAGTTTATTTAAAAATCATTCGTTAGCTTGCCAAATGTCCACGAATTCATCTTACATCCCCGGAACACATTCCGCGGCGTATGTAACAGCCCCCAATGAAGAAGTCGCCAAGAAAATAGCTCACGGTTTAGTGTCGAATAAGTTAGCGGCTTGCGTTAACATCATCCCTAAAATTACTTCTGTTTATGAATGGGAGGGTAAAATCGAAGAGGATTCGGAAGTTTTAATGATGATTAAAACGAGGAGTTCGAGAGTTGATGAAATGACGGAGTTCGTTAAAAGTAATCATCCATATACGGTTTGCGAGGTGATTTCTTTACCGATTCAAGGTGGAAATGAAAAATATTTAAGTTGGATTGGGGATGTTGTACCGAGTAAATGTTAAATTAAGTGAACCAACAAAATTAGAATGTAGAAATTAAATAAAAGAATTTTATGTGATTTTTTTAGATTTTTTTATTCCGTTCTTATGAATAAATTGATTTTTAATAAAATCGATGATTATTACTATAGAAATATTTTTTTATTTTTGAAAGTTAACATAAAATAAATTATTAAAATGTCAACTTCACCATCGAGGGTTTCTCAAAGTTCAATTAAATCGTTTTTAATCTTTCCTCAATGGTCCGATGTTGAGTTAAATAATGAAAAATGGGATCCCGAATCTAAAAAGGTTGGTATTTTCATTTTAATACTAGTTTCATTTAAATTAAAATATTTTTTTTTATTTTTCTTAGGATGCTAAAAAACCGTCTACAAAATACACTCCGAGACCTACGATCCTCCCTCAATCGTTTTCTTCGGTTCGTTCGGCTGCTTCATTAATCTTAGATGAGCAGTTAAAAGATCCTCAAGAATTTTTAATGCCTCCGAGTCTTCAAGAATTGGTAGTTGAATGGAAAAGACCTGCTGAATTGTTTCGAGATGTAAATATTTTTATGAAGTTTTAAAAAAATTCTTCTTTAACTTTAAAAAATCGCACCAACCTTATTTCTTGAGATTAAGAAATGATTTATATACCAAATTAAAGCTAAAAGTATCTAGTTTAAAATAATATGGAGTAATTTATAGGTTTATTTGAAAATTTTTTTAGAAAAAAATTTTTTTGTTAACCTCTACATTTGTATTTAACCTAAAAATGGTAAAAATGACAAAGTTTAAAAAATCGTACTGACTTTATTTTTTGAGATTAAGAAATGATTTATATACCAAATTAAAACTAAAAGTATCTAGTTTAAAATAATATGAAATAATTTATAAGTTTATTTGAAAATTTTTTTAGAAAAAAATTAATTTATTAACCTCTATATTTGAACTTAACCTAAAAACGTAAAAAATGACAAAGTTTAAAAAATCGTGGAGACTTTATTTTTTGAGATTAACAAATGATTTATATACCAAATTAAAGCTAAAAGTATCTAGTTTAAAATAATATGGAATAATTTATAGGTTAATTTGAAAATTTTTTTAGAAAAAAATTAATTTATAAACCTCTATATTTGGACTTAACCTAAAAACGTCAAAAATGACAAAGTTTAAAAAATCGTGTAGACTTTATTTTTTAAGATTAAGGAATAATTTATATACCAAATTAAAGCTAAAAGTGTCTAGTTTAAAATAATATGAAATAATTTATATGTTTATTTGAAAGTTTTTTTAGAAAAAAATTAATTTATTAACCTCTATATTTGAACTTAACCTAAAAACGTAAAAAATGACAAAGTTTAAAAAATCGTGGAGACTTTATTTTTTGAGATTAAGAAATGATTTATATACCAAATTAAAGCTAAAAGTATCTATTTTAAAATAATATGGAATAATTTATAGGTTTATTTAAAAATTCTTTTAGAAAAAAATTAATTTATTAACCCCAATATTTAGACTTAACCTAAAAACGTCAAAAATGACAAACTTTAAAAAATCGTATAGACTTTATTTTTTAAGATTAAGGAATAATTTATATACCAAATTGAAGCTAAAAGTGTCTAATTTGAAATAATATCGAATAATTTATAGGTTTATTTGAAAATTTTTTTAGAAAAGAATTAAAATGTTAACCTCTACATTTATACTTAACTTGAAAACGTCAAAAGTGGTAAAAATGACAAAGTTTAAAAAATCGTGTAGACTTTATTTTTTGAGATTAAGGAATAATTTGTATACCAAATTAAAGATAAAAGTATCTAGTTTAAAATAATATGGAATAATTTATAGGTTTATTTAAAAATTCTTTTAGAAAAAAATTAATTTATTAACCCCAATATTTAGACTTAACCTAAAAACGTCAAAAATGACAAACTTTAAAAAATCGTGTAGACTTTATTTTTTAAGATTAAGGAATAATTTATATACCAAATTAAAGCTAAAAGTGTCTAGTTTAAAGAAATTTATAAAAATTTATATGTTTATTTGAACATTTTTTTAGAAAAAAATTAAATTGTTAATCTCTACATTCGAACTTAACCTAAAAACGTCAAAAATAGCATATTAAAAAAAATCGTGGAGACTTTATTTTTTGACATTAAGAAACGATTTATATACCAAATTAAAGTTAAAATTGTCTATTTTAAAGAAATTCATAAAAATTTATATGTTTATTTAAAAATTTTTTTAGAAAAAAATTAAATTGTTAATCTCTACATTCGAACTTAACCTAAAAACGTCAAAAATAGCAAATTTTAAAAAATCGTGGAGACTTTATTTTTTGAGATTAAGAAATGAAAGTTGTATTAATTGAAATTTAAAGTATTCTATTTTGTAATAAGAAAGTCAATTTTGTTCTAATTATTAACCAAAAAATTAAAAAAATTCACAAAAAATTTGTCTAGTTTTAACGAATTTTGTAAAACTAATAAAAATTATGATGAAATTTTGATAAATTAAAATCAATTTTTAAGAAATTTGAACGAATTTCATAAAAAATTACACGAATTACGACGAATTTTATAAAATTTAGTCTCATCTTTAAAATTAACAACAAATTATGACGAACTTTTAAAGAATTTTGTCGAATTTGAACGAATTTTGAAAGAATTTTGTCGAATTTGAATGAATTGTTTAAAGAATTACACGAATTATGGCGAATCTTGTCGAATTTGGACGAATTTTGTCGAATTTGAACGAATTTTTAAAGAGCTATGTCGAATTTTTAAAGAATTTTGTCGAATTTAAACGAATTTTTAAAGAATTTTGTGGAATTTGAACAAATTATTTAAAGAATTACACGAATTTTGTGGAATTTGAACAAATCTCATAAAGAATTACACGAATTATGACGGATTTATAAAGTTTAGTCTCATTTTAAAAAATTAACAACGAATTTTTAAAGAATTTTGTCGAATTTTAACAAATTTTGTCGAATTTCATCGGATTTTTAAAGAATTTTGTCGAACTTTTAAAGAATTTTGTCGAATTTGAACGAATTACATAAAGAATTACACGAATTATGACGAATTTTATAAAATTTAGTCTCATTTTAGAAAATTAACGAATTCGGACGAATGTTTAAAGAATGTTGTCGAATTTTAACAAATCTTGTCGAATTTTAACAAATCTTGTCGAATTTCAACAAATTTTGTCGAATTTCAACGAATTTTTAAAGAATTTTGTTAAATTTTAACGAATTTTGTTGAATTTGAACGAATTTCATAAAGAATTACACAAATTATGACGAATTTTATAAAATTTAGTCTCATTTTAGAAAATTAACAACGAATTCGGACGAATTTTTACAGAATTTTGTCGAATTTTAACAAATTTTGTCGAATTTCAACGAATTTTTAAAGAATTTTGTCGAATTTTTAAAGAATTTTGTTGAATTTCAAGGAATTTTTAAAGAATTTTGTCGAATTTTAACAAATTTTGTGGAATTTCAACGAATTTTTAAAGAATTTTGTCGAATTTGAACGAATTTCATAAAGAATTACACGAATTAGGGCGAATTTTATAAAATTTAGTCTCATTTTAGAAAATTAACAATAAATTCGGACGAATTTTTAAAGAATTTTGTCGAATTTTAACAAATTTTGTCGAATTTCAACGAATTTTTAAAGAATATTGTCGAGTTTCAACGTACTTTTAAAGAATTTTGTCGAATTTAAACGAATTTCATAAAGAATTACACGAATTATTACGAATTGTATAAAGTTTAGTCTCAGTTTAGAAAATTAACAACGAATTCGGACGAATTTTTAAAGAATGTTCTCGAATTTTAACAAATTTTGTCGATTTTCAACGAATTCTTTAAGAATTTTGTTGGATTTTAACAAATTTTGTCGAATTTTAACGAATTTTTAAAGAATTTTGTCGAATTTGAACGAATTTCATAAAGACTTGTACAAATCATGACGACTTTTATAAAATTTAGTCTCATTTTAGAAAACTAACAACGAATTCGGACGAATTTTTAAAGAATTTTGTCGATTTTTATCAAATTTTGTCGAATTTCAACGAATTTTTAAAGAATTTTGTCGAATTTTAACAAATTTAGTCAAATTTCAACGAATTTTTAAAGAATTTTGTCGAATTTTAACAAATTTTGTGGAATTTCAACGAATTTTTAAAGAATTTTGTCGAATTTGAACGAATTTCATAAAGAATTGTACAAATCATGACGAATTTTATAAAACTTAGTCTCATTTTAGAAAACTAACAACGAATTCGGACGAACTTTTAAAGAATTTTGTCGAATTTTAACAAATTTTGTCGAATATCAACGAGTTTTTAAAGAATTTTTTCGAATTTCAACGAATTTTTAAAGAATTTTGTTAAATTTTAACGAATTTTGTTGAATTTGAACGAATTTCATAAAGAATTACACGAATTATGACGAATTTTATAAAATTTAGTCTCATTTTAGAAAATTAACAACGAATTCGGACGAACTTTTAAAGAATTTTGTCGAATTTTAACAAATTTTGTCGAATGTCAACGAGTTTTTAAAGAATTTTGTCGAATTTCAACGAATTTTTAAAGAATTTTGTTAAATTTTAATGAATTTTGTTGAATTTGAACGAATTTCATAAAGAATTACACGAATTATGACGAATTTTATAAAATTTAGTCTCATTTTAGAAAATTAACAACGAATTCGGACGAACTTTTAAAGAATTTTGTCGAATTTTAACAAATTTTGTCGAATTTCAACGAATTTTTAAAGAATTTTGTCGAATTTTAACAAATTTTGTCAAATTTCAACGAATTTTTAAAGAATTTTGTCGAATTTTAACAAATTTTGTGGAATTTCAACGAATTTTTAAAGAATTTTGTCGAATTTGAACGAATTTCATAAAGAATTACACGAATTAGGGCGAATTTTATAAAATTTAGTCTCATTTTAGAAAATTAACAATCAATTCGGACGAATTTTTAAAGAATTTTGTCGAATTTTAACAAATTTTGTCGAATTTCAACGAATTTTTAAAGAATATTGTCGAGTTTCAACGTACTTTTAAAGAATTTTGTCGAATTTAAACGAATTTCATAAAGAATTACACGAATTATTACGAATTTTATAAAGTTTAGTCTCAGTTTAGAAAATTAACAACGAATTCGGACGAATTTTTAAAGAATGTTCTCGAATTTTAACAAATTTTGTCGATTTTCAACGAATTTTTTAAGAATTTTGTTGAATTTTAACAAATTTTGTCGAATTTTAACGAATTTTTAAAGAATTTTGTCGAATTTGAACGAATTTCATAAAGACTTGTACAAATCATGACGACTTTTATAAAATTTAGTCTCATTTTAGAAAACTAACAACGAATTCGGACGAATTTTTAAAGAATTTTGTCGATTTTTATCAAATTTTGTCGAATTTCAACGAATTTTTAAAGAATTTTGTCGAATTTTAACAAATTTAGTCAAATTTCAACGAATTTTTAAAGAATTTTGTCGAATTTTAACAAATTTTGTGGAATTTCAACGAATTCTTAAAGAATTTTGTCGAATTTGAACGAATTTCATAAAGAATTGTACAAATCATGACGAATTTTATAAAATTTAGTCTCATTTTAGAAAACTAACAACGAATTCGGACGAACTTTTAAAGAATTTTGTCGAATTTTAACAAATTTTGTCGAATATCAACGAGTTTTTAAAGAATTTTTTCGAATTTCAACGAATTTTTAAAGAATTTTGTTAAATTTTAACGAATTTTGTTGAATTTGAACGAATTTCATAAAGAATTACACGAATTATGACGAATTTTATAAAATTTAGTCTCATTTTAGAAAATTAACAACGAATTCGGACGAACTTTTAAAGAATTTTGTCGAATTTTAACAAATTTTGTCGAATGTCAACGAGTTTTTAAAGAATTTAGTCGAAATTTAACAAATTTTGTCGAATTTGAACGAGTTTCATAAGGAATTGTACAAATCATGACGAATTTTATAAAATTTAGTCCAATTTTAGAAAACTAACAACAAATTCGGACGAATTTTTCAAGAATTTTGTCGAATCTTAACAAATTTTGTCGAATATCAACGAGTTTTTAAAGAATTTTGTCGAATTTCAACGAATTTTTAAAAAATTTTGTCGGATTTGAACGAATTTTGTTGAATTTGAACGAATTTCATAAAGATTTACACGAATTATGACGAATTTTATAAAATTTAGTCTCATTTTAGAAAATTAACAACGAATTCGGACGAATTTTTAAAGAATTTTGTCGAATTTTAACAAATTTTGTCGAATTTCAACGAACTTTTAGAGAATTTTGTCGGATTTTAACAAATTATGTTGAATTTCAACGAATTTTTAAAGAATTTTGTCGAATTTGAACGAATTTCATAAGGAATTACATGAATTATGACGAATTTGATCAAATTTAGTCTCATATTAGAAAATTAACAACGAATTCGAAGGAATTTTTAAAGAATTTTGACGAATTTCATAAAGAATTACACGAATTCTTAAGAATTTTATAAAATTTAGTCTCATTTTAGAAAATTAACAACGAATTCGGACGAATTTTTAAAGAATTTTGTCGAATTTTAACAAATTTTGTCGAATTTAAACGAACTTTTAAAGAATTTTGTCGAATTTGAACGAATTTCGTAAAGAATTACAAGAATTTTATAAAATTTGGTCTCATTTTAGAAAATTAACAGCGAATTCGGACGATTTTTTTAAAGAATGTCGTCGAATTTTAACAAATTTTATCAAATTTCAACGAATTTTTAAAGAATTTTGTCGAATTTTAACTAATTTTGTCGAATTTCAAAGAATTTTTAAAGAATTTTGTCGAATTTAAACGAATTTCTTAAAGAATTGTACAAATCATGACGAATTTTATAAAATTTAGTCTCATTTTAGAAAATTAACAACGAATTCGGACCAACTTTTAAAGAATTTTATCGAATTTTAACAAATTTTGTCAAATTTCAAGGAATTTTTAAAGAATTTTGTCGAATTTGAACGAATTTCATAAAGAATTACAGGAATTTTATAAAATTTAGTTTCATTTTAGAAAATTAACAACGAATTTGGACACATTTTTAAAGAATGTTGTCGAATTTTAACAAATTTGGCGAATTTCATCGAATTTTTAAAGAATTTTGTCGAATTTCATCGAATTTTTAAAGAATTTTGTCGAATTTGAACGAATTTCATAAAGAATTATACGAATTATGACAAATTTTATAAAATTTAGTCTCACTTTAGAAAATTAACAACGAATTCGGACACATTTTTAAAGAATGTTGTCGAATTTTAACAAATCTTGTCAAATTTCAAGGAATTTTTAAAGAATTTTGTCGAATTTGAACGAATTTCATAAAGAATTACAGGAATTTTATAAAATTTAGTTTCATTTTAGAAAATTAACAACGAATTTGGACACATTTTTAAAGAATGTTGTCGAATTTTAACAAATTTGGCGAATTTCATTGAATTTTTAAAGAATTTTGTCGAATTTCATCGAATTTTTAAAGAATTTTGTCGAATTTGAACGAATTTCATAAAGAATTGTACAAATCATGACGAATTTTATAAAACTTAGTCTCATTTTAGAAAACTAACAACGAATTCGGACGAACTTTTAAAGAATTTTGTCGAATTTTAACAAATTTTGTCGAATATCAACGAGTTTTTAAAGAATTTTGTCGAATTTGAACGAATTTCATAAAGAATTGTAGAAATCATGACGAATTTTATAAAATTTAGTCTCATTTTAGAAAACTAATAACGAATTCGGACGAATTTTTAAAGAATTTTGTCGAATTTTAACAAATTTTGTCGAATCTCAACGAATCTTTAAAGAATTTTGTCGAATTTTAACAAATTTTGTCGAATGTCAACGAATTTTTAAAGAATTTTGTTAAATTTTAACGAATTTTGTTGAATTTGAACGAATTTCATAAAGAATTACAAGAATTATGACGAATTTTATAAAATTTAGTCTGATTTTAGAAGATTAACAACGAATTCGGACGAATTTTTAAAGAATTTTGTCGAATTTTAATAAATTTTGTCGAATTTCAAAGAACCTTTAAAGAATTTTGTCGAATTTCAAAGAATTTTTAAAGAATTTTGTCGAATTTGAACGAATTTCATAAAGAATTGTACAAATCATGACGAATTTTATAAAATTTAGTCTCATTTTAGAAAATTAACAACGAATTCGGACGAATTTTTAAAGAATTTTGTAGAATTTTAACAAATTTTATCGAATATCAACGAATTTTTAAAGAATTTTGTCGAATTTTAACAAATTTTGTCGAATTTCAACGAATTTTTAAAGAATTTTGTCGAATTTTAATAAATTTTGTCGAATTTCAAAGAATTTTTAAAGAATTTCGTCGAATTTCATAAAGAATTGTACAAATCATGACGAATTTTATAACATTTAGTCTCATTTTAGAAAACTAACAACGAATTCGGACGAATTTTTAAAGAATTTTGTTAAATTTTAAAGAATTTCGTCGAATTTCAACGAATTTTTAAAGAATTTTGTCGAATTTTAACCAATTTTGTCGAATTTCAACGAATTTTTAAAGAATTTTGTCGAATTTTAACAAATTTTGTCGAATTTCAACGAATTTTTAAAGAATTTTGTCGAATTTTAACAAATTTTGTCGAATTTCAACGAATTTTTAAAGAATTTTGTTAAATTTTAACGAATTTTGTTGAATTTGAACGAATTTCATAAAGAATTACACGAATTATGTCGAATTTTAACAAGTTTTGTCGAATTTCAACGAATTTTGTCGAATTTTAACAAATTTTATCGAATTTCATCGAATTCTTAAAGAATTTTCTCGAATTTCTAAAGAATTTTGTCGATTTTCAACGAATTTTTAAAGGATTTTGTCGAATTTCAACTAATTTTTAAAGAATTTTGTTAAATTTTAATGAATTTTGTTGAATTTGAACGAATTTCATAAAGAATTACACGAATTATGACGAATTTTAACAAATTTTATCGAATTTCAACGAATTTTTAAAGAATTTTGTCGAATTTCATAAAGAATTACACGAATAATGACGAATTTTTAAAGAATTTTGTCTAATTTTAAAAAATAATTTATATACCAAATTAATCCTAAAACAATCTACTTTTTAGACCGAACTAATAATAGCAGGAACAGACATAAATCCGATAGCTTTACGCGATGAAAACAAACACCTCCTCAAAAGCGATTTTATGCGCGATTTCATCAGTTCAATCTGCATTTTAGAGTATTTAAGTTCAAAAAACTTATGGCAAATCGAAGGGGTTAATCAATCTTATTACCCAAACACTGAACCATACTGTTGGAAGCCCTGGCATCATATTTATTCGCTTTGTAAAGCCGGTAAAGGACAACAGCACAATCCGAAGTATAATAAAAATGGAAAATACATCGTTAGGTTGTTTTGGATGGGTTCTTGGAGGAAGGTTACTGTTGATGATTCAATTCCGGTTGATTCCAATGGGAAAGTACTTCTTCCAGCTTATAAATTTATTAAACCGATTGTTCCACCGATTCAATCGGATGTCGGAGGAGCTAAAGGAAAAGATTCAAAAAAGGATAAGGATTCAAAAGGAAAAAAAGATAAAGACTCAAAGGGTAAAAAAGATAAGAAAGATAAAAAGAGTAAAAAAGGTTCGGAAAGTTCCGGATCTAAAAAGAAAAAAGTAGAAATTTTCGAAGTATATCAATACGAAATATGGCCTTTGATACTTTGTAAAGGACTGTTAAAAATTGCCGCTTTATCTTGGATTAAAACCAGCGAAATAAACGATTACAGTGCGATTTATTGTTTAACCGGATGGATTTTTCAAAGATTAAGTACGAAAGAAATGAGTACAAATGAAATTTGGAACGTTTGTCAAGGATATTCACCGAAGTATGAATACGATGAAGATAGTAAGAAAAAAAAGGGAAGTGGGAGTAAAACTGGGGTTAAAGATAAAGGAAAGAAGGGTAAAAAAGATGATAAAAAAGATAAGAAAGATAAAAAAGATAAAAAAAGTAAATCGAGTGGAAAAAAATCTAAAAGTGCTAAAGATGAGGTTTACGTTCCCGAAGAAGAAGATACTTCGAAGTTGTATTGTTTAGTCGGGTTGTGTAAAGATTTAAAGTTAGCTTTATTCAATTGATTAACTTAAAGTTCATGAAATTAATTTATTATTTTTTAATTTTTATAGAAGTATCATAGATGGGGTTAATTTAGAAGATAAACCAGAAGAATTTCATCAGGATATTTTAATAGAACAATATCGAGACGTTCCATTAGAAAAACCACCAGAACTTCCAGGTTATTTAAACTTTTTATTTAGATAGTAATTAATTCAAAAAGCGTTTTTTGAGTGAAAATTACTTTTTTAAACTTTAAAATTAATTTTAAACAATTATGACATTTTAAGTTTAACAAACTCTTAAAATGCTCAATTTTAGTAATAATTCGGCTATTTTTAATCTTATTCTAGACGTGTTTGTAGTAGATCTTTAAGTATTTTTACCGATTTTGGATGTTTTTAAAAAAGAAAATTAACGGTTCTCATTTGAGTTTTATTGTCCTCACCGTCCAGAGTCAATCGCGTGTCATTCACGGCGAGAATGCTTTTCTCAATCATATTAACGATACTAACGCGCACAATTCGGAACAAAACCGAAGAGTTCGAGCATTACAGATGTAATATCGGTTTTTAAAGTGATTATTTTTCATAATAACAAGTTTATCTTTTTCCACGAATACGCCCGTGGCTGACAGATGAATGTGTTTTAAGAGGTATAAATATACTAAGCGAACAGAAAGCATTAGAAAAATTGATGGATAGGCAGTACTATAAGTAGATTGTAAGTCTCACCATGGAAAGAAGGATGCAAGAGCAAGGTTCCACCCCGTAACTTTACCGAGTAAGCCCGAGTTAAATACAGTAGAAGGGAGGAGCAGAGTATTGTCCCATCCTCTTTAATGCAAAGGTCTTGCCGAATAAACCCCGTCGAAATCAAAGATTATAATACAAAGTTGATTTTGTGATTTGAGGGTTAACCCTTTTCGTTTCTACTCTTAGACTTGAAAAAGGGACAAAATCCGAGCGAAAAAGTTAAAACATCGGGATGTTCTGGGCGTTTACTCTATTCGACGGTATTTTAGCTTGAGAGACCTTTATATTAAAGGTTGAGAGGTAGAGAAGTACCCTTACACTGTATTCCAGTTGAACGTACTTGGTAAAGTTACAGGGAAAAACCTCACTCTTACAGCCTCCTTTCCATAGTGAGGTTTAGGATCAACTTATAGTACATTAGATCCATCTTGAAGGTGCAATAAAATTGCTCTAAATATACTTCTTGACATAGAAGGTGATTTCAATAACACATCGGTGTACTTCATTATTCGTGCCTTGGAAAGCAGGTGTTTACCATAATTATTAAATGGATCACAAACATACTCACACACAGGTAGATCTATGCGACACTGAACGATTTTAGCGTGGGGATGAGTGTCCTAATAGAGTTATACACTGCGGGATATACTGGGGTGGCCTATGCCGATGATATTACTATCATTACCAAGAGAAAGTTGAAGAAAACTATATCCGATAAGACGCAGAGACTCTTCAAGTATACCGAGAGATGGTGTACTGGGTAGAGACTAGCAGTTAATCCAGTAAAGACCAACCCTGTCGCTTTTACGAGGAAAACGGCTGTCATGGGGTTACCTGTATGTCTTAATAGGGTCTGAAAGCTGTTGGATTTGTTATCTTTGCATCTTTTGATGAAGAGTAAAGTGATGACAGGGACGTCTAGGTTGCAGACATATACAGTTGGTGTGTGTCGGAATGGGACAAATTGTCATTCTCTTAGAAATCGATGCAAACTCTATACTGAGTATAGTTCGGAATATGGTTTCCCGAATTTACGTCCTTGAGAGGAACTATAGGGCAATTTTTCCCAGTAGGATATAATAGAAAAGGTGGGAGGTTATATTAAATAGCCTGGTTTATTCCACTGACGGGTTCAAGAAACTGTTTGTCACTGGAGCAAGATTATCCAGTGTGTGTGTGCAAGAACTATTAAATAGAGTAGCCAGTGGTGCTAGAGTCTTCATAGTTAACGATAGCTAGGCGATCCTGTAAACCCAAGACCGTGATGACAGAAGATCAGGGATGGTACTGCACTGGTAGATGGTAAACCCATCCGTGGTGTTACTACACAGGTAATTTAAAGGAAAATCAATAAATAGCAGCGACGATGGTGATGGAACTATCTTAAGGAGTAACCCAAACACGGAACCCAATCTGCAGAGGATGCGGAGGAAAGGTAAAAATCTCTCTTCATCTGATATGTCAATGTGTGGTTTTTATCCCTGGGAAATAGGAACGGCTAAGAAAACCCAAGGTACTATCGGTTGGTAATAGTATAACACAGTGATACTCAAATCGTACACCGTGTATTCTTGCAAATAGTCGTTCACTTAGAGTAGGGTACCGTGGATAAACGAAATATTTTCTATTTATTATCTATGTAAATGACTTATGGTAGATGTTGTAAGGGTTTTATTTTTCGGATTTAATTAAATTTACATTATTTGTTTTGGGCCATCTGTTGGAAAGTGTCATTTTTAAGATCTCTTGGTTTTATTGCGAAATACAGGATATTGGTTCGTTTCTTAGATTAGTGCGATCCGAAATGGTGGGGATAGTTCTTTCCTGCATCGTAGTTTAGGTGATTTCGTCCTCGATCCTTGGAAGAGCGTGGACGATATTTGGCTCCGATAGTAACTGCGTGGGTGGCGAAGCATAATAGAAGCATTCTCTTTGGTGTTTTTGGGAGAACTTCTAATCGCAATTTGGCGGATCAGCTTCCCTCTCCACAGGTTTTGGGCACCTGTTTGTGCTTTATCGGATTGATTCCGGATTAATTGGTTTCTATCAGCCAACACGCAGAGCCGATTAACATCGTAAGGTATGTTTTACGTTTGCAGAGAACTTGAATCTTTTTTTTTTGTTTGTTTGGTGCGTTTTGTAATTCGTGTTTCCCTTAGGCTCCTTTTTCTTTTTGGATTCCTTTTTCTTTGGGTTTTTTTTTTGGATTTGAAGTTATTGCGTCGAAATTTTTGAGTCAACCCCCCCCCCTGGCGGCCATCGTTCATCATTATTGAAAGTCGTTAGAAGAGCAAGGACGGTAGAACATCGAACCGACTTCGTGGCGACGCACGTATCTTGAGAGAGACACCACTCCTGGCAGACCGAGACACCGCAACAGAGATAAGCCCATGCTTTACATTTTCTTTTATTCAATTATCGTTTTTTTTTATTATTTGGTTATTTATTTGGAGCTGCTGCTCGTGCAGTTCTTGTTCTCTGCCTTGCTTTGCGTCGAACTCCTTTTGGAACAATTGTTTTTTAAAATTCGTTAGTTCAGCCTTGGCATCCACCCAAGGCTGCAACTTCTGTCCAGCTACCGAAACATCGCTTATCCTTTTTCTTTTTGTTATTTGAAGAGCTCTATGTTTCGGAGTCTTCAATTGAGCAGGGGAATAGCTGCTCCAATCCTCAATTTCTAACAATAGGTCATCTGCAAGTAAAGTAAGAAAAACATCTACAATTACAACTGCTTACAAAATTACCTTGCACATTAATCGGGGCACTAATTGAACTACTTGCGCATGGTTCTGTATCTGAAAAGATAATTACGTCATGTAAGGTCTACAACAATGTTCCAAAAAGTTACCTATTAAAAGTGGTGACCTAGGGCTTGGCACTTCGGTAACGTTATATTTGCTTTCCAAAGCACTTGTGCTCTGGGTCTGAGTATCTAGAATATCAAAGTAAAAAGAGTTAATATCTCATAAACACAGTTAATCATATATAAAATTATTAAATTAAATTACCTAAACGGTCACTATCAAATTGTGACGGTATTCCATCGCAACTGAGTTTAATGAGCGTTCGAATTTTTTCGTACAAAGGATTTACATTTTCTTCGAAAGGTCCTCCACCAGTACCCAGCATAGAATTTGTCTTTTTCGCAACCGCTCGACGTGTCTCTTTTTTTAATGTTTCGTATTTACTACGGAGTTGCTCCCAAGTACGATGAGACGTACTCGTAGAATTAAAGGTTTGGCAAATGGTTTGCCATGCTATTTTCTAAATTCATAAAATATATAATTATATTACCGAGTATATTGTTCAATAAAGCTTCTCCTTCCATGTTAACGCATCCGTTTTTTTATTCTCTATCACACCAGCATGTTTCTCTATTATTTCAATGAGTCGCCAACACTCCTCTTTTGAATAATTTGCGGCGCGCTTACTACTATTGGCACTTTTTTCACTCATGTTTTCAAAAAAACATATAACAATTTCACAAAACGGACTATTTATGTCAATCACGTTTAAATTTATCTGGTCGACAACTGTGTTATCGACAGCATCGGGTACCCGATAAGTTATCCTACCGACAATCTGACCGATAAAAATATTACTAGATCGTAATACGGAACAAACTAACGTATCAGCAAGATAACACTGTCGGGAAGTATATCGGCATATTGTACAACCGGGCCTTAGGCCCGGTTTGTTCACCCTTGGATAAATTAATCTATCCGATATCTACCATGGTTACAGGCTAACTAGCCATTCATAGCAAGTGAAATTATAGTTACTATGGAAAATATCGGATAGATTAATTTATTCAAAGGTGAATAAACCGGCCCTTAACCCTTTTAGTGCCGGGCGAAATAGAGGTGCTTATGCGAGAAAAACCGGCCGAATTTCACAGTTTTACAAGGGTTCGGGAAAGTGGCTGTAAAAACCAAACCAGAAACAATATTTACGTGATTCAAAAAGCTGCGTATTATGGATGGAATACAGAACTAAACAATGACACTTATTTATAACGCATTACAAATTTATTTTGAGATAGAGCTCTCCCGTTATGCGAGTAGTAAACCGCTACAAGGCGCGAGCCGATATATCAGCTCTGGCACTTTTCACAAGTGCAACAGGAGCCGATATATCGGCTCCCGGCACTAAAAGGGTTAATATACTTATCATACCTGGTGTGACATATGTGAATTAACTTTACGTTATATTATTTAAACTTGCGTTTAGTTTTCATATTATAAAATATAGAGGGCACAACAAAGCAGAGAACCTTATCTTTTTATTATGACCCTTACCCCTGTACCGCGGGTAGCTTTTATTTTTACTGCCACCACCCTCGATCTATTAGGGAAAATTACTAATCCAGTTCCTATTGCTTTTATCCTTCAACTTAAATAATGGGACTGACTTTAAGTAAAACAAGCGCTGTTCTTGCTTATAGGTTGTGCTTGCAGACGAAGTTAAGGAAAACTCCAAAATAATTCACACTAACTAGGTTTATTAACCCGGAATAAAATAACAAATGCGACGTTAATCAAGTAACAAAATTATCACCAATTAATATAAAAAATATAAGTACAATTAAATCCTACCTTAACACGACGATCAATTCACGGCTCGATCTTGGGTGGAAGGCTGATTTAAGGCCAGGTTCCTACTGTAGGGGCTTCCAACTAACACCACAAGGTTATGCTGTATCCTTTTTGGGGTTTCTTACGTCGCCTGTTTGGTACTACGAGCTCCCGTCGACTTTCTTGAGAGTTCAGTTTGGGGCTCGCATCTCGCGAATTTTTGTATTAGTTAGCAAAACGTAGATTAGCGAAAAAGGAGTATTATTAAACGCCCTGGTGCCTATCTGCCGCGGTGCCTAAATTACGTACTATAACCCGAAATGGAGCTGCACCATGAAGAGAAAGATGAAAAAGTAAACCCCCTCTCTATAATATTACCGAGTATCAAGAATACTGGACTAACAGGATGGCTCAATCCCATAACATGTATATACGCTGAAATTTAATGTGCAGCCGCCAGATTGATGTCACTGCTGACCGTTTTGTTGTGCTTTCAATTGAGTGTAAGACAGAGACGCTAAGCCTGGCAGTGACGTTAAAGGATGGCGGGCGATTATCGCAGATTGAGCTATCCTATTAGTCTAGTGTCCTTAGCCGAGTATTCTTTCATCTTTCTCTTTATGATGCAGCTCCATTTCGGGTCATAGTACATAATCACAAAATTGACTTCAAGATCTTTTCACAAACTCACGACTACCATACACGAAATAAACAATTTTAAATTTTGTTAACGTTTATCAACAAACTTTAGTTAGTTTTAATCCGATTTTAATAATTTTTATTATTTCCTTTTAGAATTAGCCCGTTGGAAACGTTTCCGCTGGTTAAAATGGGCAATAAGCAAAGGATTATGGCCCCCCAACGACTTATCAATACCTATAAGATGTTTAAAACTATTCAAAAGCCTCGAAGAACCTCCCGAAAACGTTTCAAAATATCTTGGAAATTTACAAAAATCAAAACGAACATCAAAAAGTAAAACCAGCTTAAAAAGCAAAACCAGTTTAAAAAGTAAAAGCAGTTTAAAAAGCAAAACCAGTTTAAAAAGTAAAAGCAGTTTAAAAAGTAAAAGCAGTTTAAAAAGTAAAAGCAGTTTAAAAAATAAAAGCAGCACAAAAAGCCAAACCACAAGCAAATCATCAAAAAAAGGAAAAAAAGTCGACGCCAAAGTAAAAATATTTTCCCCAATTGAAAAAAGCATTTGGGTTGAATTCAACGACATAGAAGATAAATTAATTAGTTTAAGCGTATTTTTCCGCCCGAATTCTTTTAACAGCGTTGTTAGAATGTCAGATTTATTTCCGATAACTCCCGAAATAGGAACAAAAGTTAAAGATAAGGGTAAAAAAGAAAAAGAACAAAATTGGTATGATGTCGGTTACCAACTACAAGAATCAACCAATCAATGTAGAATGATCGTCGTTAATAGTCTAACACCTAAATTACTAATAGTTAATTTAACAACTTGCGGAAAAGTTGAAAAAATCTCAAAAGAAATCAAACAACAAATCAAAGAGAAACAAGACGACGCTTTCGGTTACGTTTTAATGACTGAATATTTATGGTACACTCATAATTACGGTCAGGGGAGAGCTTTTTTACGAACAAACGGTAGTAAATCGATGTTGATTCACCTAAAACCGGGTAAAACAACTTTACGGATGTTTTTACGAAGTACAAGAAATTTTATCGTTACTATTTTATCAAACACGCAAATGTCTTTTGGGATGATTAACGAAATCGCAGAAGCTTTCACTCAAGAAAGCTTACTCCTTCAAAAAAGCACCCAAGAAGTTTGTACGGCTTTTGGAAAATTAATAAATTCATTTGGAAGGGAAAATTATCTTGAATCTTCAAGAAATTTTCATAAGAGTTATAAATCAGATTTAGATTTAAAATTATTAACAAAGAAAGAAAAGAAAATTATTTATGATAATTTTATTAAAGTTTTTATGGAATTTATTAACGAAAAGGAACAAATATTTGCTTTAAAGGTGCTTTTTTTAGATCCAAATATTGATAAAAATTTTAATTTTAATAAAAATGAAAAAAATTTTAATCAAAATGATAAAAATTTTAATCAATATGAGAAAAATTTTAATCAAAATGATAAAAATTTTAATCAAAATGAAAAAAATTTTAATAAAAATGAAAAATATTTTAATAAACCGAGTCTTGAAAAATTAAGTTTTTCATTTGAAGAAAATATAATCGACGAAATTAATTTGGAAAAATTAAAACAAATATCCGCTATAAAAATCCAATCGTTTTTTAAAGGGATTTTAATTAAAAAATTATTTAATTTACACAAAATCCAAAATCAAAAACAAATTGAAGTTTTTGAAACATTAAGAAGGATTTACCAAGATTATTTTTCCGTACAAAAAAGACAAAATTTTTTATTAATTTTAAGGAATTTATACTTAGAATGTAATTTATTACATTCGACGGAATTATATTTCGATTTATTAAAAACAACCGAGTTTAAAACAATCCAAGGTACGATTTTTGGTGATTCTTGGACTTTTTTAACTCGACAGAGATTTTTCATAAACAGTGAGGAACCAATTCGGATTAGATACACCTTCAGTTGTGATTCCCGAGCTTCGGTATTAAAAGTATACGATAATGACACATTTAAAGAACTTTCAAGTAGTGTTGATGTCCCGTTAATAAACTACTATGGTAAAAATGAAAACGGTTATACTTTATTAAGTTACGGAAGGTGTGATCAACCGACAAAAATCACCTGGAAAATAAGTATGATTTATTTAAAACGTTCGAAACCAATCGTTAGTTTAGCGGAGGATATTCCGAATCAAATTAATTTGATAAAAATTTATCGGCCGAATGTTAAAAATATTGTAACACGTTGTACTTTGGATGTTTATCAAAATACTTATGTGACGATTCGGTTATCAACTTCGGGGAAATTCGCCGATTTGGAATTAAAATTATTCGATTCGAATAATAAATTGGTTGATAAAATAAGAGGGATACAGAATATAATTTTGCCTTTGTCTCGGATTGGAAGTGGTTCTAAGTCGATTTTATCGACTGGGGGTGAAACTTTTAGGGAGAAACGATCGAGGGCTTCTTCAATAGCGAAAATAAAAACTATGTCGAAATTAAAATCAATACCAACTTTACTCGATGAAATACAAAGGTAGGTTTTTAAGTTTTTTAATGTTTCTTTAAAATTGGTCGATTTTTTAAGGAGTACATAAAAAAACCTGTTAAAATTACATTAAAATTAAAAAAATAATAATAAATTCCTGAACGCTAAAAACAGGTTTTTAACGTATAATTATATAATTAATTTATAAAAATTGAGCGCATCTCCAACTTATCATCCAAACGGCCGAATGGCGTCTGGCTAGAATGATATGGAAAGGCGAAGCTAAAGGAGTGGGGAATCGCTACCTGCGCGATATACAAAATTTCTATTAAACACAAAATAATTCTTTATTATTACTTAACAATCAAAAAATGAGCATATTCATAGAAATTGGATAGTTTGAATTTTCCACTACCACCTTATTTTCGGTTTAGAAATCTTGTAAAGATGTGACCAGCAGTTCTCGAGATCGATTATTTCAAAAATTAATTTTTTTTTTTGCGAAAATAGATGAGTTTTTCAAAAAGAAAAAATATCACGTTGTAATAAACAGATAAAACTTACATCCTGTAAAAGACCCGAATTTTTTTCTTGAGCGGTTTCCGAGAAAACAAATCCCAAAGTTTGCGTTCTTCGCGGAACGGTCAAAAAACCTTTACGGCTTCTAATCCGTGATTATTCGGTCTGGATTTCATCGATTTAGGGTTGGATTGAAAGAAGTTGTGTTTAATTATACTGCGGTAGGAGTTAATTCAAAATAAAAATTGAGCCCATCTCCAACTTATCACCCGGACGCCCGAAAGCGTCTGGCGAAAATCATAGATAGACACGGAGTTATTCCAAGAGTGGGGAATCGCAACCTGCGCGAGAGATGATATTTCCATTAAGGGGTAACACCACTGTAACGATCTAAAAAAAGTTGCTTTTTCGACAATTTTTTTTTAATGGAAGGAAAGGAAACAAACTAATAATATTTGTAGAAATTAATAGCTATATATTGAAGTACACGCCAAAAAATTTTTAGTGTAAAATATTACAAAGTCGAGGTATGACAACCATTCTCCCGAGGCATCTAGAATTTAAGGTGCTCTGCGGCAAGCAGTGTAGATGACGTAACTTTACAACTAGAACAAAGAAAAAAAATAGGCACAATCTATAAGGACATATCTAGTACAATACTTAGGGGAATTTAGAAATATTGATTTTAGAGTGATTGACGAGTATTTGAATAATTTCGTTGAAATTTCGACCAAAAAATAACAGTTATTTGTCAATAAAATTTTTTTAAAACAACTTATCGAAAATCCCCTACGTATTGTACTCTGAAATGTTCTTTTGAATATACAGTAAAAAATTTAAATGAAAATAATAAAAATTGTTCGAGTTATACTGCTTGCCGCATTGAAAAAATGTCTTCTAAGAAAAACGCGTTTAAACGATAAAGCTGTCCTTCTATGTTCGAGTATTGCTCCTCAATATTTTTTCTCGAAGATGTAATGCCGGAGCGCGCCTCTTTTGCAGCATCTGATATTGAACGCTCAGCGTGTTGGATTCGCTTGGCGTCGGATTATGTACAAAAATTGTACGATTGGACTCCAATGTCCATCTCCAGCATTTTCATAATTCGTAGAATGCTGGTCATCCCATCGTTAAAGTTACATACTGCGATATCCGTCGCTATATTCAGGATTGTCTTGCCGCTTGAGTACGATTTAGGAGCCAAACTCCACACTGTCGCATTAAAGCTTTCGTTGGCATTTTGTGTGTAACCGCCCAGACAACGATTTAACAACTCGTCTCGGCTAAGATCTTTGTAAATAGGTATGATGGCATCATAAACGTCCTGAGAAAGCGATGGCTTATGATGGTAATCGTCCAAGGTATGTGCTGCTTGCGCCTTCTTCCAATTACACCAAGCTTCTAAACATTTCTCGTGCTGAGGATTTTCGTCAGTTGACAGCTTGTGAAATAAGGTCGCCCAGATTTCATTTTTCATGCCTTCCAACGATTCTGGATTTCGACGTATGGCCAAACCATAATAAATTGTCAATTCATCTATTAATTTGGCAGTTAGTTTCCCTCTCCCTCCTAGACCTTCGATGATTTTTTTAGATTTCGAAGTCGCGTACCCATTCTTTTCTGTACATGCGCAATGCATTCTTTCTTTTGTACTATAAAATTTTCCTAAGGTTCAACGTCGACGATACCTTTGAAGGTTTTACTATCACCATCTCCGATGTAGTTTGCGTATTTGAGTCCGTGCAACTGTTGTGAGCGTTTGAACATCTCGATCACTGCGTCAACTTCCATTTTGCCAGATGATCCTTCATGGTTTGCTTGACATACATCGACATGTGCTTTATACCATTCATCATATTCAGATATTTCCAATTTATTCTTCCAGTGTTCGCAACTTTTGTAATATTTAGACTTTACCTCAACATCAAGAATTTGTCCAGTACACCAACCTATTAATGATGTAATTCCAAAAAGCGAAGAAAATCCGCGTCTTCTCCAAGAACCATCACCGGAAACCGTTATTCCTTGAGGTTGTCCATTTTCTTCACTCATCTTTTTCTCTTTTTGTGCTGCTTCTTTCATGCTGGCGTCTCTTGCTGATGAAGTTGCGATCCAAATTGCATTTACTAATTTGTCGTAGAAAGATTGGAAAATCGGACGTGGTAATTCCATAAAAGCACAAAATTTGACCAATCCATTTAATCCAATTCCTAGTAATCGCATTGCCAGAACTATTCTACGATTAATTTCATATGCATTCTTTATAGTTTTACAACATATTTAGATTGAACATCTACAGCCAACCAAAAATTTTTGCGATATTTGTGCGGCTTATTTGGCATATATGTGGGATTTGAATTAATTGAAATGAGGTTTTCTTTTGATGATGTTTAATAATATAAATATGAAATACAAAAACACGCCTTGTCAACTGAAATCCAACTTTCACTCGTTTCACTCCGCGGAAATGCGTCTTTCGTCCTTCGTTCCACAGCGGTTCGTTTTTAACTAACTTCGCTTCGTTTTCGATTCTCTGTCTTCCACCCTCTACGGTTCTTCTTCAACTATCTTCGATTCATCTTCTACTAACTACGATTCGTCTTCTGCTTTCTGCGACTTGTATTCAATTCTCTGTGGTTTGTCTTCAACTGCCTCGCTCCTTTCAATCCCTCCCCTGTCGTCGCTCGTTTTTCCCTTCTCATCAGAACCGGTCTCCTCCACCAACGGACATCTCACAACTCGGCCCTCCTGCTCGTCATCCGTCTCGAATCATTCGCTGGTCAAAATGTCGAACCCATCAATCAGTTTCCAAGGTTTCATGGAATCAACGGCAGTTGATGTCTTTCTTGGTCCTTCTCCAAATCCTACCTTTTTCACTTCATAACGGTCGTGAGGATTAACCCTTTCGCTACGGGAGTGTGCTCCGTCGGAGTAACACTGCTGAACGGGCCGTTGCGCCGCCGGAGTAGCGCAACTGAACGGAGCATTGAGCCGGAAACTGCATGTTGCGCTAACTCTCGGTGCCATAAAGCAAGTCATATTCCGAAAGTTTTCGTCGAAAAATATCGGGGTAAAGACTGTCATGATCGGTGACAAAACTCAAAATCGTAGGTTCCGCGGTCCAGGAAATATCGCGAGTTAAATGAAAAAAGGACAGGTCGTCGCGCGGATGTCGCCTATAGGCGACGCTCGTAGCAAAAGAGTTAACTTCGGTGACTCGGTAAGATCCCAAATACTTGAGAAATAACTTTAATCCCACTCCAAACTGTGTCTTTTGTATGATTACTGTCGCAACCCAATGGTGTGTTGACGGCGAGCAGCTACCACCAACAACGACAATTAAAAAAATCTGGGCTGCAATAGGCGTTAGCGTCGAGCAGAACCCCAACAACGTTATGGAAGAGTTGAGTAATAAAAGGTCAAAAACTTAACTTACTTGCTTTATTTATAATCACTTTGGGAAAATTCATGTACTAACTCAAGAATAAGGCAGGAATTATTTTTACTATAATATTTAATGAATTTAAACAAAAATTTAATTACAAAAAAACAATCAAACCAGAAAGATAACTTACACCTAGTAGATACGTTGCTTTCAATAACAGGTTTGTTACACAAACATTTATAAAAACTTACCCAAAATCATCTGGGTGGCATTGTATAATCCAAATTTTAAGTACGACAAAATTCTTAATTGCACCGTGGACCGGGACCGATCACACTTCGGACTCGAAATTAATCACTCGTTATTAATTGATACTGACGAAAAGCAAACTAAGACAATTCAAAGGCGAATTAATACCGGAGATGAACTTATAACAAAACGACGAATTTTAACAAACATCTATTGACGATTCGAGCTCGGACGAAGACTCACAAGACGTACTAATTGTCAGACAAGACGTACTAATCGTAATCGTAATTTCAACGTCGGACTAATGATCAAAATCTAATAATCGTAACCGTCATCATAATCGTAATTCATTCTGATTCTCTGATTAACTTCCCCTTTTTTTTTTTCTTCGAGGGTTTATATAACCTTCGCCGGTCCACTGCGCAATCATGTAAACAACGCTACCCCGTATTAGCCGAGAAACCTTCCTGTCCCAAGAGTGGGAGATCTTACTTACAATTTGTATCAATAATTTCAATTAAGTTATAAAACTTTTACTACTAATGGTGGGTTTAGGATATCACGCTTAATCGTAACCTTAGCTGTAATAACCAACAAATTTGCCGTAATTTCTAGATGTTGCCTAAACCCTTCTATTGAAACAAAACAATTGAACATTTTTTAAATACTAGAGTTACTGCTACGGTTATGATTACAGCCTTTACGTTTGACATCCTAATTCCACCATAAATTATTAAGGCCTTTGCGGTTCGCAAAACTACCAAACCGCCCAAATGGTATCGATTCGTTTTCTTCCTATTCTTATTAAAATTTGTCATAATCTCAGTCTGTATTTTCTGAATTTGACTTCGAGCTTCTTTCCTCAGTTCATCCCTTTCCTCCTAGAAACGAACTCTATGTTCTTCCCCTATCATTTCTCTCAACTTTGGATCTTCTTTGTTTCTTATTTCAATTCCCAGCAATAGTCGAATTGGTTAGTTTCATCGTAAATTTTTTCTAATTCGTCTTCTTCTTCTTTGTCGTCTTCTTCTTCTTCTTCTTCGTCTTCTTCTTCGTCTTCTTTTTCTTTTCCTTTTTCGTCTTCTTTTTCTTCTTCGTCTTCTCCTTTGTCTTCTTCTCCTTTAGCCTTTTCTTCGTTTCCTTCTTTGTCTTCTTCTTCGTCTTCTTCGTCTTCTTCGTCTTCTTTGTCTTCTTTTTCCTTCGTCTTCTTCTCCTTCTCCTTCGTCTTTTTCTTCTTCGTCTTCTTCTCCTTTGTCTTCGTCTTTTTCTTCTTCGTCTTCTTCTCCTTCGCCTCCTTCTTTGTCGTCGTCTTCTTCTTCTTTGTCTTCTTCTCCTTTATCTCCTTCTTTGTCTTTTCCTTCGTCTCCTTTGGTTTCTTCTTTGTCGCCTTCTTCGTTTCCTTCTTTGTCTTCTTCTGCGTCATTTTCTTCTTTTCCTTTGTCTTCGTCCTTTTTTCTTCTTCTTCTTCTCCTTTGGCTTCTTCGTGGGCTTATCATTCTCCTTCGTCTTCTTCTCCTTTGGCTTCTTCTTCGTCGTCTTATCCTTCTCCTTCGTCTCCTTCTTTGTCTTCTTTTTCCTTCGTCTTCTTCTCCTTCTCCTTCGTCTTTTTCTTCTTCGTCTTCTTCTCCTTTGTCTTCGTCTTTTTCTTTTTCGTCTTCTTCTCCTTCGCCTCCTTCTTTGTCGTCGTCTTGTTCTTCTTTGTCTTCTTCTCCTTTATCTCCTTCTTTGTCTTTTTCCTTCGTCTCCTTTGGTTTCTTCTTTGTCGCCTTCTTCGTTTCCTTCTTTGTCTTCTTCTTCGTCATTTTCTTCTTTTCCTTTGTCTTCGTCTTTTTTTCTTCTTCTTCTTCTCCTTTGGCTTCTTCGTCGGCTTATCATTCTCCTTCGTCTTCTTCTCCTTTGGCTTCTTCTTCGTCGTCTTATCCTTCTCCTTCGTCTCCTTCTTTGTCTTCTTCTTCGTCGCCTTCTTTTTCTTTGTCTTATTGTTCTTCGTCATCTTCTTTTTCTCCTCTGGCTTCGTCTTCTTCTCCTTTGGCTTCTTCTTTGTCGTCTTCCTCTTCTCCTTCGTCTTCTTCTTCTTCTTGATTCTGAACGTAGCTCTTCTTATCACCTTCAATGTTTCCTTCGTCATCTGTTGTTTCACTTTCTTCTTTCACATCTTCACTTTCTTCCATTTCTTCTGTTTCTACTCGATGATTTTCTTGTTCAATTCCTTCTTGCATGTCTTTTTTACTGATGACTTTCCATTCTGGGTTATTTATTTCTATACAGAATCCTCTATAGTCCTTGGTGATTCGTAAGTTAGGTATATTTAGAGCACTTCTGCCTACTATAATTTGTTCTCCTTGAGTATGGTCGGGTACGATGAAAATGCCCAGGTCATTAACACTTTCACAACCGCTGACACCAATGTGGTGTCATAGGCAGGCAAGTCGTTGTATGCCAGTGACACTCATGTGGTGTCATTGATAGGCCAGTCGTTATTCATTATTATCCAAAATATTGCCTGCCACTGGCGACGTTTTACTACGCAAACATGCGGTTGTGAAAGTGTTAATAATAACTACGTCATTTATGGTACAATATTGGACTCGTTATTTTGCCAAGAATACTGTATATTTCATTCCCAAACCTCTTTAGTCTTAGGTTAGATGATTCGCTTTTCATGCTGTGTATGTTAGCACATGTTTTTCTAATCGTCACCACATTGCTTCCCAAATCGATAAATGCCATTAATTTTGCTCCGTTAACATCTATTATTTTGTAATAATATAAATCAGGTATTTTCTGTAAAACTTCGATTTTATTAACATTTCTTTCAGTTCTACAATAATAACCTTCAAAACATCTCCACTTTTCCAATTCATTCTCGGTAAATAACGTTTTCGCATCTTTTTTTTATGCCGTATTCGATTGGCAGAACTAGTGTGCACTGGTGCGCACTCGTTGAGTGCAAAATGTGACATATGTCACACTAGCTTAGTGCAAAAGCGGGGCAAATTCAACAGAACGCGATGAAATCAAACGTAATCAAAACATCACTTGTAAGTGTGTTCAAGGCTTGATGATGTTTAAAATGTTTTATAAACTACAATAATAAAATATAATAGAACACAACGAAACAACCAATAGAACACGCTGTTATGCACTGGTGCGCACCAGTGAACCAATCGAATTCGCCATTAGTTTATCGTAATTTTGACATAATTTTCTATATATTGCTCAAAAAATCAGCCAATTTTAAAGATGCTAATCTCAAAAAATTCCCACAGGTATTATATTGAAGCGACAGTTGAAGCAAATACCTGGCCTTTAACACCTTCCGAATGGCTTATAACAAAACTAGAAGATAAAAAATACCTTTTAGATCCACCAAATATCTCAAACATATCCTCACCAATCAATTTAACAAATAGAATAAACCCATTTTGGAAATTAACTATAATACACGATTCAAGAGATAAAATCGTCTTAAATGAAGATACAACTCGAAGGGAGGAAATAAATTTAATCAAAAAGACTTGGTACGAAGACGATCCAGAAAGAAAGTCGAAATCGAATGAAATTCGAGATAATTACCTTAAAGATTTGTGTGGTTTAGCAGCTGATTATTGTAACCTTTCGAAAGAAATTGAATTTGGGGTTGTTTCGGAACATAGTGTGGATTCGGGGGTTTTATTTCATAAATGGATTCCGGAGACTATTATGTTACCGAGTTTTAAACTTTGTGATTATTTTTTAAATACTGATGAATATGATGAACCTATGTAAGTATTCTGTATGGTATTTTACAAGAATTAAAAAAAAATTTAGACATTTATGTTTTCTAACCTTAAAAATTTTGGTCAACTTTAAAAAATCATACACACTTTATTTATTTGAATTCAGAAATAATTCTTATATTAAATTAAAGCTAAAATATTCTAATTTATTTTAAATAAATCGAATTATTTCTAATTAGTTTCAAAAAAATTAAAAAAATTTTTAAAGAGAGACATGTTTTCTAACCTTAAAAATTTTGGTCAATTTTAAAAAATCATAGAGACTTTATTTATTGGAATTAAGAAATAATCTTTATATAAAATTAAAGTTAAAAGATTCTAGTTTATTTTAAATCAATCGGATTATTTCTAATTAGTTTCAAAAAAATTAAAAAAATTTTTAAAGAGACAAAATTTTTGGACATCCATGTTTTTAACCTTAAAAATTTTGGTCAACTTAAAAAAATCATAGAGACCTTATTTATTGGAATTAAGAAATAATTCTTATATTAAATTAAAGTTAAAACATTCTAGTTTATTTTAAATCAATCGGATTATTTCTAATTAGTTTCAAAAAAATTAAAAAAAAATTTTAAAGAGAGTCATGTTTTCTAACCTTAAAAATTTTGGTCAATTTTAAAAATTTTGGTCAACTTTAAAAAATCATAGAGACTTTATTTATTGGAATTAAGAAATAATTTTTATACTAAATTAAAGCTAAAACATTCTAGTTTATTTTAAATAACTCAGATTCTTTCTAATAAGTTTCAAAAAAATTAAAAAAATTTTTAAAGAAAGTCATATTTTCTAACCTTAAAAATTTTGGTCAATTTTAAAAATTTTACTCAACTTCAAAAAATCATAGAGACTTTATTTATTTGAATTAAGAAATAATTCTTATATTAAATTAAAGTTAAAACATTCTAATTTATTTTAAATAAATCGGATTATTTCTAATTAGTTTCAAAAAATATAAAAAAATTTTTAAAGAGAGACAAAATTTTTAGACATCCATGTTTTTTAACCTTAAAAATTGGTCAACTTTAAAAATTTTGATCAATTTTAAAAAATCATAGAGACTTTATTTATTGGAATTAAGAAATAATCTTTATATTAAAATAAAGCTAAGACATTCTAGTTTATAATAAATAAATCGGATTATTTCTAATTAGTTTCAAAAAAATTAAAAAAATTTTTAAAGAGAGACAAAATTTTTGGACATCCATGTTCTTAACCTTAAAAATTTTGGTCAACTTTAAAAAATCATAGAGACTTTATTTATTGGAATTAAGAAATAACTCTTATATTAAATTAAAGCTAAAACATTCTAGTTTACTTCATATGAATCAGATTATTTCTAATTAATTTCAAATAAATTAAAAAAAAATTTAAAGAGAGACATGTTTTCTAACCTTAAAAATTTTGGTCAACTTTAAAAAATCATAGAGACTTTATTTATTTGAACTAAGAAATAATTCTTATATTAAATTAAAGTAAAAACATTCTAGTTTATTTTAAATAAATCGGATTATTTCTAATTAGTTTCAAAAAAATTAAAAAAAATTTTAAAGAAAGACAAAATTTTTGGACATCCATGTTTTTTAACCTTAAAAATTTTGGTAAACATTTAAAAATCATAGAGACTTTATTTATTGGAATTAAGAAATAATCTTTATATTAAAATAAAGCTAAGACATTCTAGTTTATAATAAATAAATCGGATTATTTCTAATTAGTTTCAAAAAAATTAAAAAAATTTTTAAAGAGAGACAAGATTTTTGGACATCCATGTTTTTTAACCTTAAAAATTTTGGTCAACTTTAAAAAATCATAGAGACTTTATTTATTGGAATTAAGAAATAATCTTTATATCAAATTAAAGTTAAAACATTCTAGTTTATAATAAATAAATCGGATTATTTCTAATTAGTTACAAAAAAATTAAAAAAATTTTTTAAGAGAGACAAAATTTTTGGACATCCATGTTTTATAACCTTAAAAATTTTGGTCAACTTTAAAAAATCATAGAGACTTTATTTATTTGAATTAAGAAATAATCTTTATATTAAATTAAAGCTAAAATATTCTAATTTATAATAAATAAATCGGATTAATTCTAATTAGTTTAAAAAAAAATTAAAAAATTTTTAAATAGAGACATGTTTTCTAACCTTAAAAATTTTGGTCAACTTAAAAAATTTTAGTCAACTTTAAAAAATCATAGAGACTTTATTTACTTGAATTAAGAAATAATTCTTATATTAAATTAAAGTTAAAATATTCTAATTTATTTTAAATAAATCGGATTATTTGTAATTAGTTTCAAAAAAATTAAAAAAATTTTTAAAGAGAGACATGTTTTCTAACCTTAAATATTTTGCTCAACTTAAAAAATTTTAGTCAACTTTAAAAAATCATAGAGACTTTATTTATTGAAATTAAGAAATAATTCTTACATTAAATTAAAGTTAAAATATTCTAGTTTATTTTAAATAAATCGGATTATTTCTAATTAGTTTCAAAAAAATTAAAAAAATTTTTAAAGAGACAAAATTTTTGGACATCCATGTTTTTTAACCTTAAAAATTTTGATCAACTTTAAAAAATCATAGAGACTTTATTTATTGGAATTAAGAAATAATCTTTATATTAAAATAAAGCTAAGACATTCTAGTTTATAATAAATAAATCGGATTATTTCTAATTAGTTTCAAAAAATTAAAAAAAATTTTTAAAGAGAGTCATGTTTTCTAACCTTAAAAATTTTGGTCAATTTTAAAAATTTTGGTCAACTTTAAAAAATCACAGAGACTTTATTTATTTGAATTAAGAAATAATTCTTATACTAAATTAAAGTTAAAACATTCTAGTTTATTTCAAATAAATCAGATTATTTCTAATTAGTTTCAAAAAAATTAAAAAAAAATTTAAAGAGAGTCATATTTTCTAACCTTAAAAATTTTGGTCAACTTTAAAAATTTTAGTCAACTTTAAAAAATCATAGAGACTTTATTTGTTGGAATTAAGAAATAATTTTTATATTAAATTAAAGTTAAAATATTCTAGTTTATTTGAAATAAATCGGATTATTTCTAATTAGTTTCAAAAAAATTAAAAAAATTTTTAAAGAGAGACAAAATTTTTGGCCATCCATGTTTTTTAACCTTAAAAATTTTGGTAAACTTTAAAAAATCATAGAGACTTTATTTATTGGAATTAAGAAATAATCTTTATATTAAAATAAAGCTAAGATATTCTAGTTTATAATAAGTAAATCGGATTATTTCTAATTAGTTTCAAAAAAATTAAAAAAATTTTTAAAGAGAGACAACATTTTTGGCCATCCATGATTTTTAACCTTAAAAATTTTGGTCAACTTTAAAAAATCATAGAGACTTTATTTATTGGAATTAAGAAATAATTCTTATATTAAATTAAAGCTAAAAGGTTCTAGTTTATAATAAATAAATCGGATTATTTCTAATTAGTTTCAAAAAAATTAAAAAAATTTTTAAAGAGAGACAAAATTTTTGCGCATCCATGTTCTTTAACCGTAAAAATTTTGATCAACTTTAAAAAATCATAGAGACTTTATTTATTGGAATTAAGAAATAATTCTTATATTAAATTAAAGCTAAAATATTCTAGTTTATAATAAATAAATCGGATTATTTCTAATTAGTTTCAAAAAAATTAAAAAAAAAATTTTTAAAGAGACATGTTTTCTAACCTTAAAAATTTTGGTCAACTTTAAAAATTTTGATCAACTTTAAAAAATCATAGAGACTTTATTTATTGGAATTAAGAAATAATTCTTATATTAAATTAAAGCTAAAACATTCTAATTTATTTTAAATTCATCGGATTATTTGTAATTAGTTTCAAAAAAATTAAAAAAATTTTTAAAGTAATTCATGTTTTCTAACCTTAAAAATTTTGGTCAACTTTAAAAAATCATAAAGACTTTATTTATGGGAATTAAGAAATAATTCTTATATTAAAATAAAGGTAAAACATTCTAGTTTTCTTTAAATAAATCAGATTATTTTTAATTAGTTTCAAAAAAATTAGAAAAATTTTAAAGGGAGTCATGTTTTCTAACCTTAAAAATTTTGGTCAACTTTAAAAATTTTACTCAACTTTAAAAAATCATAGAGACTTTATTTATTAGAATTAAGAAATAATTTTTATGCTAAATTAAAGCTAAAACATTCTAATTTATTTAGATATCCAAAAATCGACGATTGGGAACTTTTTATGTCCGAACAAACCGATAAAAAATCATTAAAAGCCATCGAATTATTCTTCGCATGTCAAGATAAAATGGAAGAAATTTTAAACAAACAAGTCGAAGTTTTTGCAAATATCAGAACTTGGTATAACGGTAATTACTTAATTTTACACTAAATCTTAATTTTTTATAATTTTTATTATTATTTTTTTAGAACTTCGAAAAGATTCTTCCGAAATGACTCAAAAAGCTTACTCCGGACGTCAAAAATACATAAATACTTTACTTGCAACTTCTACAACAGATAAAAAGGAATCTAAAAAAGATAAAAAGGGAAAAAAGAAGAAATAAAATTTAATTTTAAATTTCAAATTTAAATTTAAAACGTCAATAAATGGAGTTACGCGCCATCTATTGATATAATAAATAATTATAAATTGTCATTTAAAAGATTTTAAAATAAAATTATTTAAAATCTAAATAATAAATCAAGTTAATTTAAACGAGTTTTAATGTTTAATTTTTAATAGTAAAAAGATTTCTAAAAATAAAAAAGGAAAAAAAAGAAACAGGAAGTGAAACTTCCAGAAATGCTGATAAGAAAATAATCAGTTTTAACTTGATTATTTAAACTTTATTATCTAAACCCAGTTGTTTAAGTGAATTCTTGTGAATTATTCAAACAATTACACATTAAATATTACAAAACTTCTAAAAATAAATAAATAAATTTATCGTGAAGTGAGTTGCAAACCGAAGCTAACTTCGCTCGAATCCTCAAGACATCAATTTACATCAAAATAACCGAAAGAACTCAAGGAACGATCCGCAAATCGGCGAATTAATAACGTTTAGTGTAACAAAACGTTGTATTAAAAGCTTTAAATACGCCTTAAAACGTTTTTAATCCAATCAAAGTGCGTGTTAACTTAGATTTTGAAATTTTCCTGAAACAAATTGCTCATCAAAACCTACAACGGTTAAAATATACGAAATGGCTCAGTAAACGCGGTTTAAATAAGTTTTTTAATTAAAATGGCAACAGCGTGCGTTAGCAACGACGAATTTTGGAAAGAATGTACCGCTTGGTTGATACGGTGGGGCATTTTAAGACCCGATCATCAAGCTAACCTTCCCGATGCTACCATCGGAGACCTTGCCAACACCTTACGAGATGGGGTTATCCTTTGTAAATTACTTAATAAAATCGATCCGCAATGTATCGATATGAAACAAGTTAATTTAAAACCGGCATTTGCACGGGTAAGTTAAAAAAAATAAAAAATGTCAAGTTTGACAGTTGACATAACCTAAAAAATTTTGTTTGACAAGACGAACCTAACCTCAAAATTTTTTATATGTAATTAATTTTTTTAATTTATTTAAGTCTAATTAAAGAAATTTTTTAATTGATATTTTAATTTATTTTTTTAATAATTTTTATTTTTAGTTTCTATGCTTAAGAAATATAGGATTATTTTTAAACGTTTGTAAAACAGCGTTTCACATTTCCGATCATGATTTATTCGAAGATACCATGCTGTTCGATTTGTACAACTTCCATAAAGTTTTATGTACACTTTCGAAGCTATCGTTAACACAAAAAGTCTCAAAAACGGTTTTGTAAGTATTTTAAATTAATTTAAATCATTTTTTTAATAACATAACCTAAAAATTTAACCAAAATTTTTATTTTTATAGAGGTTTTCAAGCTAAAAATAGTAAATCAAGGGAAGAGGAAGAAATCTATCAGTGTTTACAATCGAAGTAAGTATTTAAACTTAAAAAAATTGTAAAAATTTAAGTAAACGAGGCTTTAAATCCGATCAGCGACATAAAACCTACGAATGCGAACGTTTTGGAACCGAGTTGGCTCCAATTTCGCATTCCGTGCCCCCAATTGGAAGATAGGGAGGAAGAGGTCTACGACGATTTGTGTTATGTGACCTTTTCGACTTGTTTAAATAACGAGGTTGGCAAAAAATCACAAAAATTAAATTTTTTTCAACCTTTTTTTTTTGGTTTTGATTTTGGTTTTATTTATTTTATTGTGAATAAGAAAAAAAAGTCGTTATAAGTTTGATTTTGAGTTTTTATTTATTTAAGACTATAATTTATTTGAAATTATAAAAAAAAAATAATAAATAAAATTTTAATTTTTAGGTTATGTCATTAAACGTCAAAATAAAAATTTAAAACGTCAAAAATGACAAATTTAAAACATTCATACCGGGTTTATTTTTTAATATTAAGAAATGATTTATACATTAAATTAAAGCTTAAAATGTCTAGTTTAAAATAACTTGTAAAAATTTATAAGTTTATTTGAAAATTTTTTTAGAAAAAAATTAATTTATTAACCTCTATATTCGGACTAAACCTAAAAACATCAAAAATGACAAAGTTTAAAAAATCATACTGACTTTATTTTTTGAGATTAAGAAATGATTTATATACCAAATTAAAGCTAAAAGTATCTAGTTTAAAATTATATGGAAAAATATATAGGTTTATTTGAAAATTTTTTTAGAAAAAAATTAATTTATTAACCTCTATATTTGGACTTAACCTAAAAACGTCAAAAATGACAAAGTTTAAAAAATCGTGTAGACTTTATTTTTGGAGATTAAGAAATGATTCATATATTAAATTAAAGCTAAAAGTATCTAGTTTAAAATAATATGGAATGATTTATAGGTTTATTTGAAAATTTTTTTAGAAAAAAAATATTTTGTTAACCTCTACATTTTGACGTAATCTAAAAACGTCAAAAATGACAAAGTTTAAAAAATCGTACTGACTTTATTTTTTGAGATTAAGAAATGATTTATATACCAAATTAAAACTAAAAGTATCTAGTTTAAAATAATATGGAATAATTTATAGGTTTATTTGAAAATTTTTTGAGAAAAAAATTAATTTATTAACCTCTATATTTGGACTTAACCTAAAAACGTTAAAAATGGCAAAGTTTAAAAAATCGTGTAGACTTTATTTTTTGAGATTAAGGAATGATTTATACACCAAATTAAAACTAAAAGTGTCTAGTTTAAAATAATATGGAATAATTTATAGGTTTATTTGAAAATTTTTCTTAGAAAGAAATTAATTTATTAACCTCTATATTTAGACTTAACCTAAAAACGTCAAAAATGACAAAGTATAAAAAATCGTGTAGACTTTATTTTTTGAGATTAAGAAATGATTTATATACCAAATTAAAGCTAAAAGTATCTAGTTTAAAATTACATTGAATAATTTATAGGTATATTTGAAAATTTTTTTAGAAAAAAAATTAATTTATTAACCTCTATATTTGGACTTAACCTAAAAACGTCAAAAATGACAAAGTTTAAAAAATCGTGTAGACTTTATTTTTTGAGATTAAGAAATGATTTATATACCAAATTAGAGCTAAAAGTGTCTAGTTTTTAATAATATGTAATTATTTATAGGTTTATTTGAAAAATTTTTTAGAAAAAAAATAAAATGTTAACCTTTACATTCTGACTTAACCTAAAAACGTCAAAAATGGAAAAAATCGTGTAGACTTTATTTATAGGAATTAAGAAAAGATTTTTGAAATAAAGATAAATTAAGATGTCTATTTTAAATTTATAAAAGAATTTTTTTCTATTTGTTGTCTAAATATTTTTAAAAAATTTTTAAAAGATGAGAATTTTTTTTCCAATTTAACTCTATAACGACTTTTTTTTAAACAAAAAGGAACCTTATGCTCGGTTTAATTTCTTATTTTGTTAGTTTCTTTCGATTCATTTGAACGTATTTTATGTTTTTATCAGAGAACCACCCAAATACGATGCACTTAATCACATATACAGTCCGATTATCGAACAGGACTTCGAAAACACTTATCAATCTTTCGTGCATGATAAATTACCCAAACCTGTAAGTTTATTTTTTTATATCATTTTCTTTTTTTAATTTTAATTAGTATGTTGTGTTTTTTTGATTTATAAATTTGATTTATTAATTTATCAAATTAATTTATTAAATTTTCAAGTTACCAATCGACGAACCGTACGAAAAACGAGACCACGTAATCAAAGAATTAATCGACACCGAAAGAAATTACGTCGAAGTTTTAACGAAACTTTACAAAAACTTTTACTTAAAATTAAGGAATATTATGGTTCCGGAAGTTTTAGAAACGATTTTTTATAGAATTCGAGTAAGTATTCAATTTAATTTTTTAAAAATTACTGTTAAAAAAATTTTTTTGAATGTTTAATTAAAAAATCTTTTAGGTGTATTTGATTGAAATTTTTTGTTTGTTTTAGGAACTTTGTGAAACTCACGAAACATTTTTAGATCAACTCGGAAAATTAAATACGATAAAATTAAGTCATATTTTTATAAATACCTGCGAATCTTTCTTAGTTTACGGCGAGTATTGCGCGAATTTGTCGAACGCTTGCGCTTTGCTTCAAGATCAATGCGAGAAGCATCCGGAAATCGGGGCTAAAGTGGAAGAATTGGAAAAGCAGGATAATAACGGAAGGTTTAAATTGAGAGATGTTTTATCAGTTCCGATGCAAAGAGTATTAAAGTACCATCTTTTATTAGAGAAATTAGTTGAATATACTGATCCGGTTAGTTTATAAAATAATTATTTTTTATTAAAAAAAAAAATTTTAACTTAAAAATTTTTTTTTAATTATTGTATTTATTTATTAGAAACACGAAGAATATAAAGATTTAAAACGTGCTCGCGAATGTATGATAGACGTAAACGGTTACATAAACGAATACTCTCGAGACACGGAATTAAAAAGCGTAATAAGACAAATTCGAGAGAACATAACTAATTGGGACGCTCCGATCGGATTGGAACAGTGCGGAAGATTGGTAAAAGACGGCGAATTGAGGATAAAACCGCACGACGACGGGAAATTAAGGACGAGATACGTGTTCATCTTTCAAAAGTACATGATCTTGTGTAAAGCGCAAAAAGACGGGAAGTTTACTTATAGAGATATCTTGCCGCTTAACTTAATGGAGATTCAGGATTGCAATAATAGGGCGGTTTTACATCAGAACGCTCGATGGTGTTATCAATGGGTTTTATTTAAAACGATTCAATCTACCGCTTATACTTGTAGCGTGAGAACGATACAGTTAAAAGAACAAATGGTTAAAGCTTTAAGGGAATGTATGTAAGTATTTTTTTATAAGTCCTAAACTTTTTTAGAATCCAAACGAATGAATTTTTAACGTTAACTGTTTTTAACTGTTTTGGCGAATCGCCGGTGATTTTCTAGTGTGGTTTCTGAGGTGTAGCTTAGCAACCTTGTTCACCTTAACAAATTAAAGCAAATGAGGAACTAAGGAAAGAAAACTGTCTGGCTAATAATGCCGGAGGAGGAAGTAAAATTGATGTAACCGATATATTTAATTTACTACACCAGATTAATTATAATATATACAAAGATTAAAGATGTTTTTATTTTAATCAAAATAATTATGAATTATCTCGTAAAGGTATCTACACTATCATTGACTATTGCTGATAGCTATTTTTAAAAATTGATTCTGGTAAATAATTATTGTTGCTCTTTCGTGTACTTGTTGAAATATCTCCAGTTAAATGGCATGAATTTCCAATATGTTCATTACACTGTATTTTCATATTCATTTTCAGACGTGTAATATAAATTCCTTTTACTCAGTTTATTTTTCTAATTCGTTTTACATCTTCTGAGTTGTTAGAGAAACGGAGGTTTGAGTCCCCGTCATACACTTTGATTTTACTGACGTTTCTGTCGTCGATTAATCTCCGGAGATCTATCTATCATCTCTGGCGCGTCGCCAGAAAAAAATAGCACAAGGCACATGCATGATTTCATGGCGATTGACTATGCATCGTAATTTTCAATTGGCGAATGGAGAAACTTCGGCGAATCGCTGACGATCGACTATGCATACGGGTGTTAGTCTTTATAGTCTGCTCCACACTCTCGGCGACTGTTCGTTGTCAACATAATTCTCCACACTCTCGTCCATTGTACGAATAATCAATATAGATGGAAGATTTACCGAGACATAGACGAGTTGGTGTTATACAAGGTGTCAAACAAAAGACACCCAAAGCCATGTCTCCAATATTTCTGTTCAGATTTTCATGATCCAGATACCAAATGAAATGTTTAAATGTTGTATCGAACTAAAAAGACTTTGTTTTTCTAAATTCCACGATGTACAGTACATGTACATTTATTAACTGCTAACTTACACAGTTGTTAAATGGTTTACTGCAAAAAGGAATCAAATACTTTCAGGAAATCAATCGATTGTAAACCATTTTTTTATTGACACGTAGCTATTTAGAGATTTATTGAGGAAAAAATGTTAAAAATAAAATCGGCGCTATCTATAAGTCGCTGATGAAAAGACATAATCGTTTTGACGTGTACAAACTTTTGATTAAAAACACGATAATTAGAGCTTTTTTAAACATTGGGACAATATCGGGTTCGGAGTCACCTTCAGACCTTAAAAAATCGAGTTTAAAAAGTTTGGCTAAGACTTTTTAGTGACTTATTTAGTAAAAGCACAATGCTGAAGAGAAGTATTTTAATTTTGTTTGCAGTAAATGGTTAATAAAAGTATATGTATTCCACAGCGTTAGATTCAGGAAAAAAAAATCTTTCAAATACCGCGATGAAAAATAAATGTTACAATTTGAAGAATAAATGCAATAGGAAATTTCATTTGGTATCTGGCTCATAAAAATCCGAACAAAAATATCGGATATATCGAGCTTTGGGCGTCTTTTTTCTGGCACTTGTATAACAATATTTAGCGGTGATCAAAACGAGAGTGTGGATGAGTTGTTTTTGCCGAGAGCCCTTTCACTAGGACCAAAATACCGACATAGAGCGGAGACATAGCGAGGTGAGGCGAGAGGATGACCAACTAAGATTGTCCACACTCTCGGTCTCAGTAACCCTCGCCATATCTCGCCGAGTGTGTGGAACCGACTTATGAAGGAGAACAATAAATTTATTTTTTTTATTCCGGGACTTTATACTAACCCTGTATAATAAAGTTGTAAAGGAGTTTTTTTTTCAACTCATCTTTCACTAAATTAATGAATAAAATTAGAACTTTTTATAGGAAATTCGATCATTTTTTTTAAATTTTAGACGAAATTTCACAATTTTAACTTAGAGTATGTCATTTTTTAATGAAATTTGAAAAATTTAGATGAAATTAAACGAAATTCAATAATTTTAGACAACTTTATATGAAATTGGGTGAAATTTTAAACGAAATTCAACGATTTGTTTAAATTTTAGACGAAATTTCACAATTTTAAGTTAAAGTATGTTATTTTTTTAATGAAATTTGGAAAATTTAGATGAAATTAAACGAAATTCAATAATTTTAGACAACTTTATATGAAATTGGGTGAAATCTTAAACGAAATTCGACAATCTTTTAAAATTTTAGACGAAATTTCACAATTTTAAATTAAAGTATGTTATTTTTTTAATGAAATTTCGAAAATTTAGATGAAATCAGACGAAATTCAATAATTTTTGACAACTTTATATGAAATTGGGTGAAATTTTGAACGAAATTCGACGATTTATTTAAATTTTAGACGAAATTTCACAATTTTAAGTTAAAGTATGTTATTTTTTTAATGAAATTTCGAAAATTTAGATGAAATCAGACGAAATTCAATAATTTTAGACAACTTTATATGAAATTGGGTGAAATTTTGAACGAAATTCGACGATTTGTTTAAATTTTAGATGAAATTTCACAATTTTAAGTTAAAGTATGTTATTTTTTTAATGAAATTTGGAAAATTTAGATGAAATTAAACGAAATTCAATAATTTTAGACAACTTTATATGAAATTGGGTGAAATTTTAAACGAAATTCGACGATTTGTTTAAATTTTAGACGAAATTTCACAATTTTAAGTTAAAGTATGTTATTTTTTTAATGAAATTTGGAAAATTTAGATGAAATTAAATGAAATTCAATAATTTTAGACAACTTTATATGAAATTGGGTGAAATTTTAAACGAAATTCGACAATCTTTTAAAATTTTAGACGAAATTTCACAATTTTAAATTAAAGTATGTTATTTTTTTAATGAAAATTTAGATGAAATTAGACGAAATTCAATAATTTTTGACAATTTTATATGAAATTGGGTGAAATTTTAAACGAAATTCGACGATTTGTTTAAATTTTAGACGAAATTTCACAATTTTAAGTTAAAGTATGTTATTTTTTTAATGAAATTTGGAAAATTTAGATGAAATTAAACGAAATTCAATAATTTTAGACAACTTTATATGAAATTGGGTGAAATTTTAAACGAAATTCGACAATCTTTTAAAATTTTAGACGAAATTTCACAATTTTAAATTAAAGTATGTTATTTTTTTAATGAAATTTCGAAAATTTAGACGAAATTAAACGAAATTCAATAATTTTAGACAACTTTATATGAAATTTGGTGAAATTTTAAACGAAATTCGACAATCTTTTAGAATTTTAGACGAAATTTCACAATTTTAAGTTAAAGTATGTTATTTTTTTAATGAAATTTGGAAAATTTAGATGAAATTAAACGAAATTCAATAATTTTAGACAACTTTATATGAAATTGGGTGAAATTTTTAACGAAATTCGACAATCTTTTAAAATTTTAGACGAAATTTCACAATTTTAAATTAAAGTATGTTATTTTTTTAATGAAATTTCGAAAATTTAGATGAAATTAAACGAAATTCAATAATTTTAGACAACTTTATATGAAATTGGGTGAAATTTTAAACGAAATTCGACGATTTGTTTAAATTTTAGACGAAATTTCACAATTTTAAGTTAAAGTATGTTATTTTTTTAATGAAATTTGGAAAATTTAGATGAAATTAAATGAAATTCAATAATTTTAGACAACTTTATATGAAATGGGGTGAAATTTTAAACGAAATTCGACAATCTTTTGAAATTTTAGACGAAATTTCACAATTTTAAATTAAAGTATGTTATTTTTTTAATGAAATTTGGAAAATTTAGATGAAATTAAACGAAATTCAATAATTTTAGACAACTTTATATGAAATTGGGTGAAATTTTAAACGAAATTCGACAATCTTTTAAAATTTTAGACGAAATTTCGCAATTTTAAGTTAAAGTATGTTATTTTTTTAATGAAATTTCGAAAATTTAGATGAAATTAAACGAAATTCAATAATTTTAGACAACTTTATATGAAATTGGGTGAAATTTTAAGCGACATTCGACGATTTGTTTAAATTTTAGACGAGATTTCACAATTTTAAGTTAAAGTATGTTATTTTTTTAATGAAATTTGGAAAATTTAGATGAAATTAAACGAAATTCAATAATTTTAGACAACTTATATGAAATTGGGCGAAATTTTAAACGAAATTCGACAATCTTTTAAAATTTTAGACGAAATTTCACAATTTTAAATTAAAGTATGTTATTTTTTTAATGAAATTTGGAAAATTTAGATGAAATTAAACGAAATTCAATAATTTTAGACAACTTTATATGAAATTGGGTGAAATTTTAAACGAAATTCGACAATCTTTTAAAATTTTAGACGAAATTTCACAATTTTAAATTAAAGTATGTTATTTTTTTAATGAAATTTCGAAAATTTAGATTAAATTAAACGAAATTCAATAATTTTAGATAATTTTATATGAAATTGAGTGAAATTTTAAACGAAATTCGACAATTTGTTTAAATTTTAGACGAAATTTCACAATTTTAAGTTAAAGTATGTTATTTCTTTAATAAAATTTGAAAATTTTAGATGAAGTTAAATTCTAATTTACTTTAGAGAATTTTATATGAAATTGGGCGAAATTTTAGACGAATTTCGATGATTTTTTAAAATTTTAGACGAAACTTGACAATTTTAAGCTAAAGTATGCTATTTTTTTTTAAATGAAATTTCGAAAATTTAGATGAAATTAGACGAAATTCAATAATTTTTGACAATTTTATACGAAATTCGGTAAAATTTTAAACGAAATTGGAGAATGTTTTAAAATTTTAGACGAAATTTCATAATTTCAAGCTAATTAAGTTATTTCTTTTTATGAAATTCAAAAATGTGGCAGTAAATTGTATTACTAGTAGTTAATAAAATTATATGCATTGTACATCATTGGATTCAAAAAGAAGAAGTCTTTGAAATAACGTCGAGAAAAATATGCATGACAATTTGTAAATGAAAAATCATAATCGACTGCCATCGAAGACGACGCTGGAAAAAATTTTAATAATCTACGGAACATAGTATTCGTAAAAACATTTCACTGGATACCTGGTTCATGAAAATATGAACAGAAATAACAGAGATATGGTTCTGGACGTTTTTTGTCTGACACCCTGCATATGAATACTTTTGGTCTTCCAAGTTCTGTCCCAATTAAACGATTGTTCAAGCGGAGTGCGTTATGTGAATGCATCTTTGTAAATTGAAGTATCGTTCGTGAATCGAAAAAAAAATATGTTCGCAGATTTTCTTCGTACACCGATTTATTCGTGAACTGATACGTTTATGATCAGAGATATTATTGTATTTCGCTACGCTGGAAAATAATTTCTAGAAAATTTTAGACCATTTTTTACACTTTCTAAATAGTTATTTGAGACTATTTAATTATCTAAATTCTTTTTTATTTTTCTTGTAAATAATTTAAAATTAGAATTATAAAAACTTTTTTTTTAATTTTAGAACAAATTTAATTCTTTATTATTATTATTATTTTTTAGAGACAACTTAAAACTCCCCGAATACATAAAATCAACGCACAAATACGAAATGCACACCTTCGACAAACCAACCGTCTGCTGGTTTTGCTCCAAATACCTAAAAGGCCTCCTCTTCCAAGGTTACCGATGCAACGAATGCAACTCATCCGTTCACCGAGAATGCATCTGGAGCGCCGGAAGTTGCGGCTCACCTCCCCCAATAGCCGGCCCCCGCTCCCTCCCATCTTTAATCCCCACCCCAACCACCCCCGAAGACAAGCTCAAAGACAAACTATGGTTCGTCGGCGAAATGGACCGTCAAACCGCCTCAATACGCCTTCAAGCCCGAGCTAACGGCACCTTTTTAGTCCGATTAAGATCCGAATCGGACGACAACGTAAAATACGCTTTAAGTTTAAAAACAGACAACACGGTAAAGCATATGAAAATATGCGCCACCTCCGACGCGACTTGTCCCAAGTATTTTTTATCGAGCGCCAAGTATTTTAATTCTTTAGAGGAATTAATCGGCAATTATCAAACGCATAGTTTAAAGGAGAGTTTTGAACGATTACAAGATAGTACAAAGTTGGAGTATGCTTTTAAAAATATCCGAGCGATTGCTTTGAAAGATTACGAAGCGAGAGATGAGAAACAGATGTCTTTAAGAACCGGACAGGAAATTATCGTTTATAGACAGGAAGGTTATAGAGATGGATGGTGGATGGGAAGTTCACATACAAACGGAAGAACTAAAGTAAATTAATTTTTTATTAAAAAAAAAAAATTTTTTTTAATTATTTTTTTTATATTTTAGAATGGATTTTTTCCAGTGGATTGTGTCCAAATTTTAGAACTACTACACGCTCAATAAAAAAAAAATTATTAAGAAAAAAAAATTGATAAATTAAATTAATTTAAAAATTAAAACTTAAAATTGGATGATGAAGAAGAAAAAAAATTGGTGCCATTTATTAATCCATTAAAAAAAAAATAAATACATTCCCGATTACAGTATTTAAAAATACTTAAAAAAAACTTAACAAAAAAAAAACTTTACAAAAACTTTAAAAATAAAACTTTAAATAAATTAAAAAACGCTGTGCCAATAAATTAGGCCTCAAAAAAAACTCATATCATTAAGAAAAAAAAAACCATCAAGCAGATTTTTTTTTCACTTTATAAGCTTTTTTCACTTTATAAGATTAAACTCGTCCATTTTCATCAACGAAAAAAATAAAATACATAAACTAAATAGAAATTTAAAAAAAAAACTAGTAAAAAGAATCTTTTAAAGTTATTACAAATACGTAGAGGTTTATCGAAAGGCCTAAATATTAAATAAATAAAAAAAGTTTACTCGTTTTATAAGCAGTGATCGATTAAAGAAAACGATTGGCTGTTTTTTAAACAAAGAACGCGTAGATAACGTTTAAAATTTTTGCACGCGTTTCAAAGTTTTTGAAGCCGCCCCGTAAAGAAAAAATAAAACGCTCAACGTTTGCAAATTACTCGGATAAATAATACGATATAACGACGATGTTATTGTGTTTATATACCTACATATTTTATTATGTATTTGTAGATATTTATATGTGTATCGTTTAAATGCAATTAAATGTATTTTATGTTATAAAATTTAATGGTGTTTTAATTGTTTGTGTTTTCTAGATTAACTAGTAAGATAGACTTTTTCATAGAAGATTTCAGATTTTTTATGCTTATTTATTATTAAGGTTTAGAAAGTTGTCTATTGAACATTCAGAAATATTATTGAGTTTAATTCCTAATTAATTATTTGGTAATGGAAAAAGTTGCCACAAAAAATTTGCTTATGAAATATCGTTTCAATGAAGAAATGTTATATTTTAACTGGTGAGTCTTTCGTTAGTGGTTTGAATATGACTACAAACTTTAAACATTTTTCAATGCTAAATAGAATATAAAATATAGCTTATAAAACAGATGTAACAAGATGTCTGACAAACGGACAATGTCTTGGGCATAAGAATATTTTATACTCTTTTCAATTTCACAAATTTTAATGTGTTATTGTATTTTGGAGCGTCAAAGCGTTTCATCAAAATTTTTTAAGATAACTTCCAAATTTACTACCTGAAGATGGCGAATAGCCGAAACTAGTCGTACATATTACAAAATAAACCCAGTAAAAGTACAAGACAGGAGTTTTATTAATTCAAATAAACTGGTAGAACAATTTGTTTCCTTTTTCATAAATTGGACAGTTTCAAATAAAATTAAGTAAAAGCTATTACAAAAAAAAGTTAATAATCAATAGAAATAAAACAAACAACAATAGTAATAAAAAATAATACAAAAATATTCTATACAATTAGAATTAATCGGTAAATTAACGCAGATTTACAAACGTTGACAAATTAATTATGGTAAAACTATGACAAAGGTAATAAAACTAATAATAACAAACACAAGTATTAAGTCACAAAATAATACAAAAAAACATACAACAAATTAAATGTTAATCAACAATGTACATATTCAGTCCAAAAATTATTTTACTTCTGGAGCTTGTTCCTCGCTCGTTTTATTTTTTAGAAAGAGTTGTTGTGTCTCCGGAAATAAATTTGATGGCTTACGTCGCAAATATTAGCGAATCCAATGCTTTATGTAAGAAGATCTGATGATATCAAGAGATTGTGTATTATATCTTCATTGGCTAAGATTCTTTTTTGCTTTCCAGAATAGCACTCGAAATTTTCTAAAGCCTTTATTTCTCGCTTCCTTTGATAACTTTTCTATCGGTAGCATTAAAAAGTATTTGCGAATCTCCGCCCCATAATAACTTACGTGGTATACTATATCTCTTTCCCCGATGAAATTGTTTGAAGAATTACAGCAAAACGTTTGAGTAAATGTTCATCGAGCCTTGTAATTTCGGCAGATTTGTCATCAACTGTCGAAGAATTTTCATGCGGTATAGTCATTATTAGTAGAGCCAACCATTTGCTTCACTAAATAAAAATAAAAATTATTCAATAAAAAATCTAAGTCTCATTTTACAAGGAGAGTGCAAGGTCTTATGGTAGGGTAAGTTTAGGATGTCAAACTTAACCGTAACCTTAGCTGTAATAACCATCAAATTTGCCGTAATTCCTAGACGTTACCTAAACGGTTCTATTGAAACAAAATAGTTGAACTCTTTTTAAATACTAGAGTTACTATTACGGTTACGATTACAGCCTTTAAGTTTGACATCCTAAACCCACCATTAGAGTCACTGATTTAGTTCAAAGTTTGTAGGATGGTAGACTTAGTTTCCCTGTTGATGAAAATATATAGTTATAAGGGCAACTACTCAATAGCTTTTTAGATACTTATAATTGAAGATTCAATTCACTAGTTAAATTCAGTTCTGTAGCAAATGATTAAACGTAATGGGTTTAGCGTGGCAGCAACAGATCGGTGTTTCTCACCACACTAATTTCCGATCCCGACAAAGGAAACCTCTTAACAAATTTTTTCGCCACAGTACACAAATTCAAACCCACCAGCAAAAGCAAATTTCCCAATAAGCCCAAGATTTCTTTAATTTAAAGTATGATCTCCCTTCCGATCTACACCTAATCACCCCGGTAACCATCAAAACAATTATAAAGGGCCTCAAACCCTTCGAAGCCCCTGGCAACGATGACGTACTAAATGTCCTGCTTCATTACCTCCTCAAAAAGGCAATAATCCAATTAACTTACATAACGAGACACATCCTAAAATTCCAACGTTTCCCTACAATGTGAAAAACAGCGGTCATTCTCCCCTTACCAAAACTTAACAAAGATCTCATTATCCCCTCTAACTATAGACCCATTTCCCTCTTACCATCTATCTCCAAAGTCGTGGAAAAAGTAATCATGGAAAAATTAAACTCCCGCTCTAATTGTTAGTCATACCAAACCATTCCCAACTACCAGTTTGGATTCCAACCTCTACATTCTACAACACATCAAATAGCAAGAATCGTAAGTGATTCAATTGAGTCCTTTAATCGACTCCTTTAAAATATCTTACACAGCACTAGCATCGCTCGATCACGAAAAAGTCTTTAACATGGTGTGAATCGACGGACTAATCTGTAAAATGGTCCTCTCAAATTATCCCCCGTACCTCATCGAACTAACTCGTAGCTATCTATCAAACCGATGCATCCCAGTCAAGGTAAACTCAATTCTATCCTATCCCAAAAACCTGGGACCTGGAATCCCACAAAGAGCTGTAATCTAACCCCACTTCTTCAACATCTTCACCTCAGACGTACCTCAAACCAAAATCATCACTTACGCTGATGACGTAGCCATTTGCGCAGTCCGGGGACCCAAAAATAGCTGTCCTCTCTGTCCAGTTACACTTTTGCTTCCTAAAAAAACAACCATCCAACAAGGATCCCACGCCCCTAAAAAAAACTTAACTCCACAATTCCCATCAAAACAAACATCAAATACCTTGGATTTACCCTAGACCAACGACTTACCTTCACCAATCACATCTCCAAAGACATTTCCAACGTCTCTTCCTCAATCAAAACCATCTATCCCCTCATATCACTGACTTAATCCATATAAATTGTTATTTTGGGGATTGTCCAACTTCAGAGTTATCCTAACGAATGAATTGCACCTTCAATTGCAAATATTAAAAATATTATTGACTAGTAATCCCTTTAACCATACATCTTCATCAACGGGAAAACTTAATCTAGCATCTCTCTAGCATTCTACAAAATTTGAACTAAATCCACGACTCCAAGACTTTGCATTCTCCTTGTTAAACAGTATACATATAATATAAGCTGTTTTGCAGTATAAACAACATTTAATCATATCTATGCCAAATGTGCTATTATTCAGTAAAAATCAATACTAATAAAATATAACTGTGTATATCCAGCTTAAGCCTGTACTGTTTGACTAATTTGTCTGTAGGACTAAACATACACTGTACTTCTTTGAATAATTTTTGGAAACTTCAGCAAAGAAACCTCGGGCAAATAATATCAAAAAAATCTCTTTTGGTTGGACATGAACAAATAAAATATCAACAGTTTCTTATACTAGACACAACTAATCTTTCTATGCTAATAGTTCACTTATTGTTAGTACTTTTCAGTATTTTTGTTATAGATAATTCAAAATTCTACTGCAAATAGCCATGAATTAAACCATCCTGAAATGGGTCGGTAAATTCATTGCGAAGGTTGACATTATGTTATTGTAAAATCAAAAAGATACAAAACGTAACACCAATTTTCCAAACTTAAAAGTTAATAAACACTTACCAATAATAAGACTTAGCGAAGAGTACAGTGTAAGCACAGTTTGGCATATAAAATAATTATGCTTCGAAAAGTCACTTAACAACGGGTAAACAGGAAGTTACGTTAATGAATACTTTAACAGGTTTTCATAGAAACGCTTTTCCAATATATTTTTTTTTAATTTTTCGAAATTTGGCGCCAATACTATCACCAAAACGAATAAATTACAAATTAAATTTTAATTTCACTTACTTTGCGGCGAATTGACGAAATTATATTATTTATTAACATTAATTCATTATTATTTTTTCAACTTTATGTATTATATTTTCTATGAAGTTGGTTAATAACAATGTTGGTAGGCAGCAGATTTCTAGTCGTTGAACGGTATTTCTACACATCATGTTTTTAAAGAATTTAAACACCAAGTTTCTTACCTTTTTTTTAATAACTTGTCAGTATTAGCCAAAACATATAGAAATCATAAACATTTTATGTTATCCTCACTTCAACCCTACTTTTGTTTAACACGTTGAGTGTTCATAGCGCTCCGAGGTTTGTGAGTAGTAACCAGCAAAGCCAACATTATTAAAAACACATAATTCGAGTAAATTTTTAATGCTTTCAATTATTTTATGTTATTATCATGAATCATATTATTATTACCAAGAAATTTACTTTGGCCAGATGGGCAAACCATGTAAAATTAGCATGTAAAACCATCTAAAACGATGTTCAAGATCAACAGCGCTGAATCTCACAATCAGTGATAAACTAATGACACCCTTCAGAAATACAATGATATTCAATTATTGACCTGCCGTGTGTATTAAACGCGCTCAATAACAACAAGTGAAACAAATAACCTTTTTATTTTTATTACAAACGATCATTTATTTATATACGAAAACTAAACAAAAAAAACTGTATTTTAAGAAATAATACAAATACTAACTATTAACAACACTGATAGAATAAATTTATTATCAGTCGGTGATCGCACGGCACTGTTCCAAAAAGAAAACAGTAAAACTAACCACATTTAAAGTAAACTTGGTCCGTTCCGTCCCACAAACTAACAAAAAAGAAAGTACACTACGGCGACGACATTTATGCACTGCTTTTTTTATTAGCTACATCATTCCGTACTTTTAAGGAAAGAAAAAACCCCGTCGAGAAAAACCTACAGATCCATCGAACTTTGTCCATCAATCACAATTCGAACTTTATTAAGGAAAAAAATTTTGATGATGAAAGCGAAAATTTATACAAAACTAAAAACGAAATTTTTAATTCTTCTCTTCTTTCTTAGCTTTTTCTTCTGCACTTTGATCCGTCGACGTTTGTTGCTGTTGTTGTTGACCACCTTCTCTTTCGGAAGCCATCTAAATAATAAAAAAAGAAGAATATTGATTTAGTTATTTGTATTTTAAACAAATCAAAAGTCTCAATTAATCAAGATTTATATAAAAAAAATTATGTTTAAACGCCAAATTTAATTTAAGAGATTTAATTTGTATTTCTATTTTATTTTTCATTTTTGTGCATAAAGGTAAAGATTAACAAATTAACTTTTTTCTAAAAAAAATTTTCAATTGACAAATTGAACGAAATTTTAGAAGAAATTCGACGGTTTTAAAGAATTTGAGACGAAATTTCACAATTTTAAGCTAAATTAAGTTATTTTTTTTTTAATTAAAATCGAAAAATTTAGATGAAATTAAACGGAATTTAATAATTTTATACAATTTTACACGAAATTTTGTGAAATTTTTGTTGAAATTCGAGGATTTTAGGAAATTTTTGGACGAAATTTCACAATTATAAACTAAATTAAGTTATTTTTTTAATGAAATTCGAAAAATTTGAAATTTGAAGTAATTAAATCATTTTAGTTTTCTAGAAAATTTGACAAAAATTTGAATAAAATTCGATGATTTCAGAAGAAACTTTGAAATTTTTTTTTTGTAACAATTAAAAAAATATATCTGTTTTAATTGAAAATAGAATCTTTTAGCTTTAAATTAAACCACAAATTAATCTCTAATTCCAAAAAATAAAGTCTCAGTGATTTTTTAAAGTCGGTCGATTTTTTTTAAAAAAACTTGGGTTAAAACCGTTAAAAATTTTTACCAACTTTGGGAATTTTTTTTTTAAATTTTTTTGGTAATAATTATAAAAAACCTGCTTTTTTTAAATCAAAATAGAATCTTTTATCTTTCATTTAAACCAAAAATCATTCCTTAATCTTCAAAAATAAAGTCTGGACGATTTTTTAAAGTTGGTCGATTTTTCTTAAAGTTAGGTTAGTCACCTGCCAAAAATTTTTTCCAACTTTAATAATTTTTTTTTTATTTTTTTGGTAATAATTAGAACTAACCTGTCTTTTTTAATTCAAAACAGAATCTTTGAAGTTTCATTTAAACCAAAAATCTTTCCTTAATCTTCATAAATAAAGTCTGGGTGATTTTTTAAAATTGGGTGATTTTTTAAAAAAGTTTGGTTAGAACTGTCAAAAATTTTCACCAATTTAAAATTTTTTTTATTTTTTTTGGGAAAAGTTGGAACAAATTTGACCAATTTAAGATAAAATAAAATGTTGTAGGTTTCATTTGACATAAAAATCGTTTCTTTACTCTTATAAATAAGTTCGGTACGATTTTTTAAAATTTTTTAAAAAATTAGGTTAAGTTACTTGTTTTTAAATAAACTTATAAATTACTCCACATTATTTTAAACTACATTATTTTAGCTTTAATTTGGTACACTAGTTTAGTTTTATTTTTAGTATTTTTCTAAAAAAAAATGATTGTTTTTGGTTGAATTGATCAACATTTTGGTAACTTTGGTAGAAGCTTTACGAATTTAGTAAGTTTTTGGTAGAATTAAAAAAAAAAATTGGTAAATTTTTAGTGGAATTTTTACAAATTTTGTAAGTTTTTTAGTGGAATTTTTAAAAAATTCATTATTTTTAGTAGAATTATTAAAAATTTTAGTAACTTTGGTGGAATTTTTATGAATCTACTAAGTTTTTGATGAAATTTTCAAGGTTTTAGTTAATTTTTAATGAAATTGTTTCTAATTTGATTGATTTTTGGTGGAGTTTTAAAAGAATTTGGACATTTTGGTGGAATTTTTAAAAAATTTGGTGTTTTTGGTAGAATTGTTAAAAATATTGACAATTTCGGTGTAATTTTTAGGATTTTTCAAAATTTTTGGTGGAATAAAAAAAATTCAGTAAGTTTTGGGTGTAGTTGTTAAATATTTTAATAGCTTTGGTGGAATTTTTGCGAATTTTACTCATTTCTGGTGGAATTTTAAAAAAATTCAGTGTTTTTAGTACAATTCTTATGAATTTAGTAAGTTTTTGGTGGAATTTTTAAAAAATTTAGTATGTTTTTGGTAAAATTATCAAAAATTTTGATAACATTGGTGGAATTTTTGCGAATTTTATTCATTTGTGGTGCAATAAAAAAAGTCAGTGATTTTGGTAAAATTCTTATGAATTTAGTAAGTTCTTGGTGGAATGTTTGCAAATTGTATTAATTTTTGGTGGAATTTTTATGAATCTACTAAGTTTTTGATGGAATTTTCAAGGTTTTATTTAATTTTTAATGAAATTGTTTCTAATTTGATTGATTTTTGGTGGAATTTTAAAAGAATTTGGACATTTTGGTGGAATTTTTAAAAAATTTGGTGTTTTTGGTAGAATTGTTAAAAATATTGACAATTTCGGTGTAATTTTTAGGATTTTTCAAAATTTTTGGTGGAATAAAAAAAATTCAGTAAGTTTTGGGTGTAGTTGTTAAATATTTTAATAGCTTTGGTGGAATTTTTGCGAATTTTACTCATTTCTGGTGGAATTTTAAAAAAATTCAGTGTTTTTAGTACAATTCTTATGAATTTAATAAGTTTTTGGTGGAATTTTTAAAAAATTTAGTATGTTTTTGGTAAAATTATCAAAAATTTTGATAACATTGGTGGAATTTTTGCGAATTTTATTCATTTGTGGTGCAATAAAAAAAGTCAGTGATTTTGGTAAAATTCTTATGAATTTAGTAAGTTCTTGGTGGAATGTTTGCAAATTGTATTAATTTTTGGTCGAATTTTTAAAAAATTCAGCATATTTTTGGTGGAATTATCAAAAATTTTGATAACACTGGTGGAATTTTTGCGAATTTTATTCATTTTTGATGAAATTTTTTAAAAATTCACTGTTTTTCTATGGAATTTTTGCGAATTTAGTAAGTTTTTAGTGAAATTTTTCCAATTTTATTAATTTTTGGTGGAATTTTTATAAAATTCAGTATGTTTTTGATGGAATTGTTAAAAAAGTTGATAGCTTTGGTGGAATTTTTATTAACTTTAATCATTTTTGGTGGAATTGTTAAAAATATTGGTAATTTTAGTAGAATTTTTGTGAATTTGTAAGTTTTTGGTGATATTTTTTAAAAATCAGTAAGTTTTTGGTGGAATTATTTAACATTTTTGTAGCTTTGGTGGAAAATTGAAAAAATTTTGTACGTTTTTGGTGGAATTGTTAAAAATGTTGGTAACTTTGGTGGAATTTTTACAAATATAGTAAGTTTTTCGTGGAATTTAAATTTTATTGATTTTGGGTGGAATTTTAAAAAAAATCACTAAGTTTTTAGTAGAATTGTCTCCAAATTTAATAATTTTTGGTGAAATTATATTCAATTTAACTAACTTTTGTGGAATTTTTATTATTACTTTTTTATTTTTGTGAAATTTTTAAGAATCTAATCAATTCTTTACGAAATTAATTTTAATTTTAGTATATTTTTTAAAAATTCAGCAAGTTTTTGGTAGAATTGTTAAAAATTTTGATAGCTTTGGTTGAATTTTTACAAATTTTATGTTTTTGGTGGAATTATTAAAAATTTTAGTAGCTTTGGTGGAATTTTTACAAATTTTATGTTTTTGGTGGAATTATTAAAAATTTTAGTAGCTTTGGTGGAATTTTTACAAATTTACTTAAATTTTTGGTGATATATTCAAGAATTTAATTAGTTTTTATTGAAATTTATTCGAATTTTTGCTCTGCATAAATTAAATATTTGATAATTATTAACCCCTTAACCGGGTATGACGTATATATTCGTCATGATTACATGTAATTCCAATCCATCGACCCGGTTAACAGGTTAATAAACCGATCGTTTTGACATTTCATGTGGCATTAGCGTGGTTAGAATAATAAATAACGTTTATGAAAATTGAACCAACTGTTTTATCGGCCCAAATCGAAAATGACGGAAAACGGGGACTTCGTTTAGGGCTTAAATCAGCCGTTTCGGGTCCAAACGAGCCCCGATTCGCATATAACGTTGCGTTATAAAGCCGTTCAGAAGGTTAGCCGGAAGCAGAGTCGCGGAGCCGGTGGCTTTTTGGACAAAAAGTGCGTTCGAAAATTAACGAAAATGACAGGCGGACGATCGAGAATTTTAATTTCAATTAGGGCTACCGCAACGTCGTTCGATTTTCAGGGCCGTTTTTCCGAAATCGGTCACGGACCCCCCAAAATCGTCGGGGAGGTGAAGATTATGGTCGGCAGAATGACGTCAAACCATTGAATCGTCCGGAAAGCGATTTCCCAAAAAAACTATTAAAAAAGGAAGCTAGGCGCCTGCGGCGCCCTCTTTTAAAGAGGCGCTGCTTGTTTACTACTTTAATATTTTAGTCAAGTTTATGAATTTTTTAAATTTTTTGGGTAATATTTAGAACAAAATTGATTTTTTTATTACAAAATAGAATATTTTAGGTTTCAATTAGTATAAATTCCATTTCTTAATTAAAAAGAATAAAGTCTCTACGATTTTTTAAAATTCATCAAAATTTTCAAAAAATGTTAAGTTACTAAATTTTCTATAACTTCTTCTAGGTTAAAAAATTTTCGAAAATGATCTAAAATCGATTAAGAATTATTAAAATTGAACTTAAAAATGCTTAAACGGTTTTAAAATAAACTAAAATTTTTCTAAAATCGTCTAAAATCAACTAAATTTTACGAGAATCGTTCAAAATTAACTCAAAGATACTAAAATTAGTCAATATTTTCTCTAAATATTCTTAAAATTGTTTAAAATCGCCCCAAAATCGACAAAAATCTATAAAAATTAAGTCAAAAACGCTTAAGTTGTCTTAAAATCAACTAAGATTTTCGAAAATCGTCTAAAATCATCTCGAAAATGCTAAAATTGACGAAATTCACCAACTTCTTCTCTAAATAATGTTAATACTGTCCAAAATCGTCTCGAAATTAGCAAAAATTTACTCAAAAACGTCTAAAATCAACTCAAAATGATCAAAAATTTATTCAAAAACGTTTAAATGAGCTTCAAATTAACTCAAAAATACTTAAATTGTTTTGAAATCGAGTAACATCTTCGAAAATTATCTAAAATCAACTAAATTTTATGAAAATCGTCTAAAATTAGCTCAAAGATACTAAAATTAGTCAATATTTTCTGAAAATATTCTTAAAATTATTTAAAATCGTTAAAAATTAAGTCAAAAATGCTTAATAAGTTGTCTTAAAATCTAAGATTTTCGAAAATCGTCTAAAATCATCTCGAAAATGCTAAAATTGACCAACTTCTTCTTAAAATAATGTTAAAACTGTCTAAAGTCGTCTCAAAATTAGCAAAAATTTACTCAAAAACGTCTAAAATCAACTCAAAATGATCTAAAATTTATTCAAAAACGTTTAAATGAGTAGGAAATAATAAATTTTTGTACCATGCTGGTATTATAATAAATCATTTCTTAATCTCAAAAAATAAACCCACAATAATTTTTTTTTTAATCATTTTTGACGTTTTTAGGTTATGTTAAAATAACTTTATAATTTACCTTTTTATAAGCCATTTCGAATAATTTAAGTGATTGTTGTTGTAAAGCACTTGTCGTTTTACGAATTTCTTCCGGATCAACCTCATCTTTTTTAGCCAACAATTCCCTAACTTTACCAATTTCTTCTTTTAATTTATCACACTGTAAAAAAAAAAACTCAAATTAATAATTTTAATATTTATAACATTTTTTTAATATAATTTAATTTATATAATAATAATATTTACCTCTTCTTTAGGTAATTGATCCTTAAACTCTTCCATTTTTGTTTCGGTATCATGTACAATTCCTTCCGCTTGATTAATAGCTTCAACCCGATCTCTTTTAACCTTATCGGCTTTAGCATATTGCTCAGCGTTCTTAACCATATTCTCAATTTCATCTTTACTTAATCCTCCAGACGATTGAATAACAATTTGTTGTTCTTTTCCTGTACCTTTATCCCTTGCGGAAACATGTACAATACCGTTAGCATCAATATCAAACGTTACTTCGATTTGAGGTACTCCACGAGGAGCCGGAGGGATACCAACTAAAGTAAACTGACCCAAAAGTTTATTATCACCGGCCATTTCACGTTCACCTTGATGAACTTTAATCTCAACTTGTGTTTGTCCATCGGCTGCCGTTGAAAACACCTGACTTTTCTTAGTAGGAATAGTTGTATTTCTTGAAATTAATCGAGTGAAAACACCACCTAATGTTTCAATACCCAAAGAAAGCGGGGTAACATCAAGAAGTAGTACATCTGTAACGTCTCCGGCTAAAACTCCTCCTTGAACGGCAGCTCCAACAGCTACGGCTTCATCCGGATTAACCGCTCTACTCGGTTGTTTACCAAAAATCTCTTGTACCGTACTTTGTACTTTAGGCATTCGGGTCATACCACCGACTAATAAAACTTCCCCAACTTCAGATTTAGAAATTTCGGCATCTTTTATGGCTTTTTGACACGGAGCGATCGTTTTCTTAATTAATTCGCCAACTAAACTTTCAAATTTCGATCGGGTTAATTTTAAATTCATGTGTTTGGGTCCGGAAGCATCCATCGTAAGGTACGGGAGGTTAATGTCGGTTTGAAGGGATGAAGATAATTCGATTTTAGCCTTTTCGGAAGCTTCTTTTAAACGTTGCATCGCCATCGGGTCTTTTGTTATATCGATTCCTTGTTCGCGTTTAAATTCAGATACTAAATGGTTGACTAAGACATTGTCGAAATCTTCTCCGCCTAAGAATGTGTCTCCGTTGGTTGATTTTACCTCGAAAACGCCTTTTTGAATCTCCAAGATTGATATATCGAAGGTTCCACCACCCAAATCATAAACAGCAATGCTATAACACAATAATTTATAATAAATAACATGTATTTTATTTATATTATTATATATAATACAGTTTAAAGGAGTTTTTTTCCAACTCATCTTTTACTAAAATTAATGAATAAAATTAGAATATTTTATACGAAATTGGGCGAAATTTTTTAAAATTTTAGACGAAATTTCACAATTTTAAGTTAAAGTATGTTATTTTTTTAATGAAAGTTGAAAAATTTAGATGAAATTAAACAAAATTCAACAATTTTAGACAATTTCATACGAAATTGGGTGAAATTTTAGACGAAATTCGACAATTTTCCAAAATTTTAGACGAAATTTCACAGTTTTAAGTTAAAGTATGTTATTTTTTAATGAAATTTGAAAAATTTAGATGAAATTAAACGAAATTCCATAATTTTAGACAATTTTGTACGTAATTGGGTGAAATTTTAAACGAAATTTGACAATTTTTTAAAATTTTAGACGAAATTTCACAATGTTAAGGTAAAGTAAGTAATTTTTAGTGAAATTTGAAAAATTTAGATAAAATTAAACAAAATTCAACAATTTTAGACAATTTTAGACAATTTCATACGAAATTGGGCAAAATTTTAGACGAAATTCGACAATCTTTTAAAATTTTAGACGAAATTTCACAATGTTAAGGTAAAGTAAGTAATTTTTAGTGAAATTTGAAAAATTTAGATAAAATTAAACAAAATTCAACAATTTTAGACAATTTCATACGAAATTGGGCAAAATTTTAGACGAAATTCGACAATCTTTTAAAATTTTAGACGAAATTTCACAGTTTTAAGTAAAAGTATGTTATTTTTTAATGAAATTTGAAAAATTTAGATGAAGTTAAAAGAAATTCAATGATTTTAGACAATTTTTTATGAAATTGGGTCAAATTTTAGACGAAATTCTACAATATTTTAAAATTTTAGACGAAATTTCACAATTTTTAAGTAGAGTATGTTATTTTTTTAATGAAATTTGAAATTTAGATGAAATTAAACAAAATTCAACAATTTTAGACAATTTCATACGAAATTGGATGAAATTTTAGACGAAATTCGACAATTTTTCAAAATTTTCGACGAAATTTCACAATTTTAAGTTAAAGTATGTTATTTTTTAATGAAATTTGAAAAATGTTACTTACTAGTATAAATAATAAAAGGAAACAATTTTTTGTTTTTATTTTTTTAAGTTTTTATCAAAAATTAAAAAAAATTACGTTCATGTTGATAAAAAAAATCAAAAAAGTGGTCTTTAAATCGTTCAAAAATTATTTCTTACTCTTTAAAAACTTTTTTTATTAATAATTTTAGATATTTTAAAGTTATTTTTAGAAAAAAATTTAAGCAATTTTTACATACAACAAATAAAGACCACAGACAAAAAAAAAACGCTATATCAAAAAACATCATTTCGAGAAAACTCGTTTTAAGATACTGGAAAGTTCATATTTTTATTTGCTTCTGATAAATATTACAAAACATAGCTTTCACATTTCTTATGATTTTTATTGAATTTTAACGAAAAGACCAAATGAAACCTTTCAGATCCACTACCGCGGTGATATAATGTCTTTTTAGTATATTTGTCAAAATTACAAAACGAAATAACTTCCAACTAAGCGTATTTATTGCACGACCGATTGAATAAAGCGAAAACTTTATAATAGATAACACCAAAAACCTCGATTTTTTGAAAAATTGACTATTTTTTCTTTGTCTATAGTCTTGAAATATTAAATTTGACATTTAAGCAACAGATCCGGACTTGGACTTTTTTGTTCAAAAAAGAAATCGATTAAAATCAATTAAATTCGATAAAAAAAGACTGTACAAAATCGGTAAAACTCGTTGAAAGTTCTTAAAATGTCATCTAGATTAAAAAATCTTTAAAAAATGATTAAAACATCGCTTAAAATAATTAAAAAATCGCCTAAAATAATTAAAAAATCACCTGAAATTATTAAAAAACTACCTAAAATTATTAAAAACCGTCTAAATCGTTTAGAAAGTAACCCAAATTCGTTGAAAAACATTTAAATTTTCTCAAAAAATCGTTTATAAAAAAATTCTTTAAAAATCTCTTTAAAAATGATCTAAAATTGTAAAAGTATCACCTAAATTGATTTAAAATCAACAAAATTTATCTAAAAATCGTCCAAAAATCGTTTAATTGTCTTTAAAAAATCATTTCAAGTCAGGTTTAGAAAAAAAATCGTATGCAATCTTAATAAATATCAAATTTGGCATTCAAACGACAGATCCGGACTTGGACTTTTTTGTTCAAAAAAGAAATCGATTAAAATCAATTAAATTCGATAAAAAAAGACTATAAAATCGTTAAAGCTCTTAAAAGTTCTTAAAATGACATCTAGATTTAAAAATCTTTAAAAAATGATTAAAAAATCCCTTAAAATAATTAAAAAATCGCCTGAAATTATTAAAAAACTACCTAAAATTATTAAAAACCGTCTAAAACATATAAAAAGTAATCCAACTTCCTTTAAAAATAGTTTAAATTTCCTTAAAAAATCGTTTAAAAAAAATACTTTAAAAATCTCTTTAAAAATGACCTAAAATTGTAAAAGTATCACCTAAATTGATTTAAAATCAACAAAATTTATCTAAAAATCGTCCAAAAATTGTTTAATTGTCTTTAAAAAATCATTTCAAGTCAGGTTTAGAAAAAAAATCGTATGCAATCTTAACAAATATCAAATTTGGCATTCAAACGACAGATCCGGACTTGGACTTTTTTGTTCAAAAAAGAAATCGATTAAAATCAATTAAATTCGATAAAAAAAGACTATAAAATCGTCAAAGCTCTTAAAAGTTCTTAAAATGACATCTAGATTTAAAAATCTTTAAAAAATGATTAAAAAATCCCTTAAAATAATTAAAAAATCGCCTAAAATAATTAAAAAATCACTAAAGATTCTTAAAAAATTACCTAAAATTATTAAAAACTCAACTAAAATGCTTAAAAAGTAATCCAAGTTCTATTAAAAACATTTACATTTCCTTAAAAAATCGTTCGTAGAAAACTTTCTTAAAAATTCTTTAAAAGTTGGTTCAAAAATCATCTAAAATGATTAAAATACCGTCTATATTGATTTAAAATCGACAACATTTATTTTAAAATCATTTAATTGTCTTCAAAAAAATCATTTTAAGTCATTTTTAGGGAAAAAAAATCTTAACCACTCATTTTTAAACAAATTTTTTAGTTTCAATTTTTTTAATTTTTTTGATATTAATTAGAGAAAAACAGTTTTTTTTTAGATTAAAGTAGAATGTTTTAGATTTAATTTAATACAAGAATCATGTTTTTATTCCTATAAATAAAGTCTGTACGATTTTTTTAAAGTGTACTAAATTTTCGAAAATTTAGGTTATGTCAATAAACATTCCCATCATTAAGAATTTTTTCAATTTTTTTGATACTAATTAGAGAAAATCCGTCTTTCTTAGATTAAAATAGAATGGTTTAGATTTAATTTAATACAAGAATCATGTTTTTATTCCTATAAATAAAGTCTGTACGATCATTTTAAGATGCACTAAATTTTCGAAAAGTAAGGTTATATCAGTAAACATTCCCATCTTTAAGAATTTTTTTGATACTAGTCAGAGAAAATCCGTCTTTTTTAGATTAAAATAGAATGTTTTAGATTTAATTTAATACAAGAATCATGTTTTTATTTCTATAAATAAAGTCGGTACGATTTTTTTAATTTATTAAAATTTGAAAAAGTTAGGTTATATTGAGAACTCATTTTTAGGAATTATATTGATTTTGATGAATTTTTTAAATTTATTTAATATTAGTAAAATTATTAAAATTTATTTTAAAATAAATTCAAAAATTATTTAATACTTAATAACTAAAACTACTCTAAAAATCTTTTTTTTTTAATTTTGAGTTATTTTAATAAGAACTGTCAAATTTGACATTTAAAAAACAGGTCCGGACTTAAAATCGCTAAGAAAGAGTGTTCAAATTTGCTTAAAATTTTTCAAACCTTATCAAAAATCATTCGAATGTTTATAAAAATTAAACATTTCAACAATCAAAACGTAGTAAAATAAGTAGAAGAAAAATTAAGAAAATAAAAATACAATAAAAAAAGTAAAAAAAAAATCAAACCAATCAAAATTTTTAAACCACCTGATAATTTTCAGGTTATTGGTTAGAATTAATGTGTAAACGTCAAAATCTTGACGTTTTAATTTCAATCGAAAGTGTAGCCAACCTAAATTGAAGATTTTTTTTTATTAAACATATTATTTTCAAATATTATTTATTTTTTTTGAACATATTTTTCATTAGAATATTCTAATTTTTTCCTTTTTAAAAATTAAGTTGGCAACATTGTCAAATTATTTTTTTTATAAATCATGACATTAAATATTAGACAGTAAATGATTTTCGGGTTATTGGTTAGAATTAATCAAAATGTCAAAATTTTGACGTTCTGATGTTAATCGAAAGTGTAGCCAACCTAAATTTAAGATTTTTTTTTTTATTAAAGATATTATTTATTTTTTATTAAACATATTTTTCATTAGAAAATTTTAATTTTTTCTTTTTTAAGAAATTAAGTTGGCAATATTGTCATCTGTCAAAAGCGTCAAATTATTTTTTGATAAATCATGACATTAAACAATAGACATTAAATAATGATTTTCAGGTTATTGGTTAGAATTAATATATAAACGTCAACATTTTGACGTTTTGATGTCAATCGAAAGTGTAGCCAACCTAAATTGAAGATTTTTTTATCAAACATATTATTTTCTTATATTATTTAGTTTTTATTAAACATTTTTTTTTCGTTAGAATATTTTAATTTCTTCTTTTTTAAAAAATTAAGTTGGCAACATTGTCATCTGTCAAAAGTGTCAAATTATTTATTGATAAATCATGATATTGAACGATAATTTTCAGATTATTGGTTAGAATTAATAAACGTCAAAATTTTCTCGTTTTAATGTCAATCGAAAGTGTAGCCAACCTAAATTGAAATTTTTTTTTTATTAAACATTATTTTCTTATATTTTTTATTGAACATATTTTTCATTAGAATATTTTTTTTTTTTTTTAAGAAATTAAGTTGGCAACATTGTCATCTGTCAAAAGTGTCAAATTATTTTATTGATAAATCATGACATTAAATGATTTTCGGGTTATTGGTTAGAATTAATGTAAACGTCAAAATTTTGACATTTAAATGACAGATTAAAAATCAAATTTTTTTTACCCAACCTAATTTTTCACCCAAATTCCTTACATTTTATCCTCGGTTTTATCCATTCCGTAAGCTAAAGCAGCTGCGGTAGGTTCATTAATAACCCTCAAAACGTTTAACCCAGCGATTTGACCGGCATCTTTGGTAGCTTGACGTTGAGAGTCATTAAAATAAGCCGGAACGGTTACAACGGCATTCTTCACCTTCGTATTTAAATACTGCTCGGCGGTTTCCTTCATTTTGATTAAAACGAACGCCCCGATTTGACTCGGAGAGTACATTTTACCATCCGATCCTTGAACCCAAGCGTCTCCATTCGAAGCCCGGACGATTTTATACGAAACATTATTCCTAAATATCACAATCAATAAAAATATACTCAAAATAAATAGATTACGAGAGATTTACATGTCTTTTTTAACTTCCGGATCTTCAAATCGACGTCCGATTAAACGTTTAGTTGCGTAAAAAGTATTCGAAGAGTTTGTTACAGCTTGTCTTTTAGCCGGCATACCAACTAATCGTTCGGAATCTTTTGTAAACGCTACAATCGAAGGTGTTGTTCGTGAACCTTCGGAATTTTCAATGACTTTGGCTTGTTTTCCTTCCATAACCGCAACGCATGAGTTTGTCGTACCTAAATCAATACCGATTACCGCTCCTTTAACACCTTCAGATCTAAATTAAAAAGAAAAATTATTTTTACATTATTAAAATCCTTAAAAAGAGAAAAACGAAAAAAGTGAGGTTATGTTAACTTACTTATTTCGTAATTGGTCGTAACGTGGGTTAAATACAGCCGCGTTAGCCTAAAATAAATATTTTTTAAGTAAATTTTCATAATTAAAGTTAATTTAAGTAAGATTTTCGGGGTTTAAAGTGAAATTACGAAATCGAAATGTGACAAAAATGTGACAACTTACATTTTTGAAAATGTGCGAATAATTCCTTCGGTGAGCGACTTCGGCGCCGAATTTCGCGCAATCGAACGCCCTGCGGCTTAACGTTCTCGCTGCGGTCAACATTTTGCAGGTTTTTCTTCGGGTTTTTCGGGCAAAAAGTCGATTTTCACGTGCTCTACCGACTGCCGGATCTTTCAGAAATGAAAAGGACGCGATTCGTCCAACCGGCTATTGCGCAATAATTCCCAACCAATCAACGAACGACATTTCTACGCGGGTTATTTAAACGACTTTCTAGAAAATTCCCGATTAGGTTATCACTCGAAAGATAAATTATTAACATTGACATGATGAGGAAATGTTTTTTTAGTTTATTTATTACAACAATCGTGGTTATTGCTTTAGAATTAAAGCTTACGCAATATTAAACAATTATTGATTTTTTTTTGGGTTATTATTTAGAGGTTAAAGTTCGATTTTAATTTAAATTTTAAGTTGTTTTTTAAAAATTCCCCTTTTAATTATATGAGTTTTATTAAGAAATAGTAACTTAATTATAAAGGTTTTATTAATATTTAAAAAGTAATTTAATTTTTATAGAATTTATTTTTATCGTATTAATAACTATATCTTGCTAATAGATGGCGGTGTGAATTAAAAAATTTAAATGGATTTTAAATTTAAAATTTAATAGTTAAGTTATTACACTTTCTCTTCTGAGAGAAAAACGAAAAATCGTATTAACTTCATTTTTGGTAAAAATAAAAATTAAGTTTTAATCTAAATCCTGATAAAAATTTCAAGCCTCATTAATAGTTAGTTTTTGAGATATGAATTATTAAAGTTGATCGTTTTCTTTAATTAGGTTAAAACTTTAAATTTTTTTTTAATTTTTTGACAACATTTAGAATAAAACGGTCTTTTTTATATAAAACTAGAATGTTTTAAATTTCATTTAGAAAAAAATCAAATTAAAATCTTTAAAAATGAATTTTTGATGAATTTTTTAAAAATGATTAATTTTTTAACCTAAAAAAATTTTTTACCAACTTTGAAAATTTCTTTAATTTTTTTGACAACACTTGAAATAAAACGATCTTTTTTAATTAAAATTAGACTATTTTAAGTTTCATTTAGAAAAAAAATCAAATCAAAATCTTTAAAAATGAATTTTTGATGAATTTTTTAAAAATGATTACTTTTTAACCTAAAAAAAATTTTTACCAACTTTGAAAATTTCTTTAATTTTTTTGACAAAACTTAGAATAAAACGATCTTTTTTATATAAAACTAGAATGTTTTAACTTTCATTTAGAAAAAAAATCAAATCAAAATCTTGAAAAATGAATTTTTGATGAATTTTTAAAGTTTGTTTCTTAAGTAAAAAAAATGTCAAAAATTTTTCCCAACTTTGAAAATTTTTTTAATTTTTTTGATAATATTTAGAATAAAACGGTCTTTTTTATATAAAACTAGAATGTTTTAACTTTCATTTAGAAAAGAAATCAAATCAAAATCTTTAAAAATGAATTTTTGATGATTTTTTAAAGTTTATTTCTTAAGTTAAAAAGTATCAAAAATGTTTACCAACTTTGAAATTTTTTTAAATTTTTTTGACAACACTTGGTATAAAACGGTCTTTTTTAAATGAAACTAGAATGCTTTAAGTTTCATATAGAAAAAAAATCAAATCGAAATCTTTAAAAATGAATTTTTGATGAATTTTTTAAAAATGATTAATATTTTAACCTAAAAAAATTTTTTACCAACTTTGAAAATTTTTTTAATTTTTTTGACAACACTTGGAATAAAACGGTCTTTTCTATATAAAACTAGAATGTTTTAAGTTTCATTTAGAAAAAAATCAAATTAAAATCTTGAAGAATGAATTTTTGATGAATTTTTAAAGTTGATCGATTTTTTTAAGTTAGGTTAAAATTTTTAAAAATTTTTACCAACTTTGAAAATTTTTTTAATTTTTTTGACAACATTTAGAATAAAATGACCTTTTTTATATAAAACTAGAATGTTTTGAGTTTCATTTAGAAAAAAAATCAAATCAAAATCTTTAAAAATGAATTTTTGATGAATTTTTTAAGAATGATTAATTTTTTAACCTAAAAAAATTTTTTACCAACTTTGAAAATTTTTTTAATTTTTTTGACAACACTTGGGATAAAACGGTCTTTTTTAATTAAAACTAGAATGTTTTAAGTTTCATCTAGAAAAGAAATCAAATCAAAATCTTTAAAAATGAATTTTTGATGAATTTTTTAAAAATGATTAATTTCTTAACCTAAAAAATTTTTTACCAACTTTGAACATTTTTTTAATTTTTTTGACAACACTTGGAATAAAACGGTCTTTTTTTATATAAAACTAGAATGTTTTAAGTTTCATTTAGAAAAAGAATCAAATCAAAATCTTTAAAAATGAATTTTTGATGAATTTTTTAAAAACGATTAATTTTTTAACCTAAAAAATTTTTTTACCAACTTTGAAAATTTTTTTAATTTTCTTGACAACACTTTTAATAAAATGGTCTCTTTTATATAAAACTAGAATGTTTTAAGTTTCATTTAGAAAAAAAATCAAATCAAAATCTTGAAAAATGAGTTTTTGATGAATTTTTAAAGTTGATCGATTTTTTTAAGTTAGGTTAAAATTTTTAAAAATTTTTACCAACTTTGAAAATTTTCTTAATTTTTTTGATAATATTTAGAATAAAACGGTCTTTTTTATACAAAACTAGAATGTTTTAAGTTTCATTTAGATAAAAAATCAAATCAAAATCTTTATAAATGAATTTTTGATGAATTTTTTAAAAAATCGTTAATTTTCTAACCTATACAAAATATTACCAACTTTGAAAATTTTTTTAATTTTTTTGACAACATTCAGAATAAAACGGTCTTTTTTAAATAAACCTAGGACATTTTAAGTTTCATTTAGAAAAAAAATCAAGCCAAAATTTTGAAGAATGAATTTTTGATGAATTTTTAAAGTTGATCGATTTTTTTAAGTTAGGTTAAAATTTTTAAAAATTTTTACCAACTTTGAAAATTTTTTTAATTTTTTTGATAATATTTAGAATAAAACGGTCTTTTTTATATAAAAGTAGAATGTTTTAAGTTTCATTTAGAAAAGAAATCTAATCAAGATCTTTAAAAATGAATTTTTGATGAATTTTTAAATTTAATTCTTAAGTTAAAAAAATGTCAAAAATTTTTCCCAACTTTGAAAATTTTTTTAATTTTTTTGACAACACTTGAAATAAAACGATCTTCTTTAATTAAAATTAGACCATTTTAAGTTTCATTTAGAAAAAAGATCAAATTAAAATCTGTAAAAATGAAATTTTGATGAATTTTTTAAAAATGATTAATTTTTTAACCTAAAAAAATTTTTTACCAACTTTGAAAATTTTTTTAATATTTTTGACTATACTTGGAGTAAAACGGTCTTTTTTAGTTAAAACTAGAATATTTTAAGCTTCATTTAGAAAAAAAATCAAATCAAAATCTTTAAAAATGAATTTTTGATGAATTTTTTAAAAAATTGTTGTTTTTCTAACCTAAAAAAATTTTTACCAATTTTAAAATTTTTTTTAATTTTTTTGACAACATTTAGAATAAAACGGTCTTTATTATATAAAACTAGAATGTTTTAAGTTTCATTAAGAAAAAAAATCAAATCAAAATCTTTAAAAATGAATTTTTGATGAATTTTTTAAACAATCGTTAATTTTCTAACCTAAACAAAATTTTTACCAATTTTGAAATTTTTTTTAATTTTTTTGATTACATTTAGAATAAAACGACCTGTTTTATATAAAACTAGAATGTTTTAAGTTTCATATAGAATAAAAATCAAATCAAAATGTTTAAAAATGAATTTTTGATGAATTTTTAAAGTTTTCTCTTAAGTTAAAAAGTGTGAAAAATGTTTACAAACTTTGAAAATTTTTTTAATTTTTTTGACAGAACTTGGAATAAAACTGTCTTTTTTAAATAAAACTACAATGATTTAGGTTTCATTTAGAAAAAAAATCTAATGAAAATCTTTAAAAATGAATTTTTGATGAATTTTTTAAAAATGATTAATTTTTTAACCTAAAAAAATTTTTTATCAACTTTAAAAATTTTTTTAATTTTTTTGACAACACTTGATATAAAACGGTCTTTTTTATCTAAAATTAGAACGTTTTAAGTTTCATTTAGAAAAAAAATTAAATCAAAATCTTTAAAAATGAATTTTTGATGAATTTTTAAAGTTGAAAGATTTTTTTTAGTTTTTAATAAAAATCAATCTATCTTTAATAAAGTTATCTTGTTAATAGATGGCGACACAAGTGTCAATTTTAGTGAGGAATTTTAATATAATTTATTTATTTATAAAAGAACGTCTAGAAATATAGTAAGTAGGTTTTAACGTTTATATTTTAACATTTTAACAATTTTAACAAAAACAAATTTTGTTTATTTAAAAAAATAAAATCAATATAAATATTTATCATATACTGAGTGTTTTTATCTGTTGTTATGTTAGGAATACGTTTGGAATGTAGACGCCCGTCTAAACACGTCTAGCCGTTTTATTTTTCGCTTTATTATTGCTTTCTTTGTACTTTTAGGTTTATTTACGCGTCCGGAACCGACATCGACCTTTGCGTCTTTGGTCCTTGACCCCCCTTTTGTCTCGGCCGGGGATATTTTGGCACATACACACGTCTAAAACCCCTCCTCCTCAAGTTATTTCTTTTTATTTTTATTCTCAGATAATGAACTTGAACTTGAAATGAAAAAATAATTTAACCTATCTCAACAATAAGTTTTTTTTATGTTTTATTTTTTATATTAGGCAAAAAATAAAAATAAAAATATGCGTGTACACTTTGTCACAAAAGTTTTTGTACAGGTGAAAAAAATACTACAAAATAATGACGTTTCAATCAATCAAAAGAAAAGGATGGATTTTTTTCAAGAACATATTAACAAACTTGTAAAATTTTGAAATGTATTATTTAGTAATGAATCTAAATATAATATTTTTGGATCATATGGACGGGATAAAATATGAACAAAATCAAATATTGAATTTAAAAACACGGATTTATTTTATTCACAAATACCAATTTTTTGTCTGTACGAAGACTTTTGTGATTAAGTGTAGAATTGCTAACGAGTGATTTTTGACGTTTCTAAACGTCAATCCAACCGCTACTTTTCTCGTTTTTTTTCGACCTTGTAACCTTTGTTACTTTACATATTCATACAAAAATCCTTAGAAAAGTACAGGGTGTTTATTTAAATTAATGCTCTACTATACTTTAAATGTTTGTTAGATGAAGACAGAGAAATACATCTTATCTACAGAGTGTTTCAAAGACAAATAGTGATTCGTTGGAAGCTTTAGTAAATTTCACGTTTGTCGGTTGGCGTTCTTAAATGAAACCCTAGATTTCAGATGTAGATTTTAGATACAATCATTGGCGTACTAAATTTAGTTTACATGTTTTATGTTGTGTTTTTTAATAACAACGTTATTGTTTTCAAAATTTTTGACATTTTCTGTCATTTTTAATATTTTGACATTTTCTGTCACTTTTGACAATTTTTAATATTTCGACATTTTCTGTCGCTTTTGACATTTTTAATATTTTCTGTAACTTTTGACAGTTTTTTACATTTTTATCATTTTTGACAAATTTTCTCATTTTCTGTCACTTTATAGGTTTTTTTCATTTTTAACAAATTTTTATATTTTTGAAAATTTTTAATATTTTCTATCACTTTTTACATTTTCTTCATGGTTGAAATTTTTCTTATTTTTAAAAATTTTTAATATTTTTGACGATTTTCTGTCATTTTTGACACTTTGACAATTTTTTTCATTTTTGACAATTTTTTTCATTTTTGACAATTTTCTGTCACTTTTAACATTTTTTGCTTTTCCTGGCTTTTTTTTTACATTTTTGACAATTTTTTACATTTTTGATAATTCTAAACACTTTGACAGTTTCTGTCACTTTTGACATTTTTGATAATTTTTGACAGTTTTTTACATTTTCAACAATTTTTTTTATTTTTAACAATTCTCCACCACTTTTGACATTTTTGACAAATTTTTACTTGTTTGACAATTTTTAAAATTTTCTGTCACTGTTTACACTTTTTTTATATTTGACAATTTTTAATTATTTTTGACAATTTTCTGTCAGTTTTAACAATTTTGACAAAAGTTTTCACTTTTGACTTTTTTTGTCTCTTTTTATATTTTTGACAAATTTTTACATGTTTAGCAATTTTTAATATTTTTGACAATTTTTAAGATTTAGTGTTACTTTTTACATTTTTTCGTATTTGACAATTTTTTTCATTTTTGACAATTTTCTGTCACTTTTGACATTTTTTGCTTTTCTTGGCTTTTTTTACATTTTTGATAATTTTAAACACTTTGACAGTTTCTGTCACTTTTGACATTTTTGATAATTTTTGACAGTTTTTTAAATGTTCAACAATTTTGTTTTATTTTTAACAATTCTCCACCACTTTTGACATTTTTGACAGCTATTTTCATTTTTGACAATATTTTTCATTTTTGACTCTTTTTACATTATTGAAAATTTTCTGTCACTTTTGAGAACTTTCTATATTTTTGAAGTTTTTAACAATTTTTTACATTTTCTGTCACTTTTTACATTCTTTTCATCTTTGACAATTTTGAACATTTTTGACTTTTTCTCTCTCTTTTTATACTTTTCAACATTTCTTCAAAATGTTCACGTTTTTGAACATTTTTTTCATTTTTGACAGTTTTTGACATTTTTGACAATTGTCTTCATTTTTGACAATTTTGAACATTTCGAAATTTTCTGTCACTTCCAACATTTTTTACATTTTATGTCACTTTTGAACATTTTTTTAAAGGTTTTTGTCACTTGTAATATTTTTTTCAGTTTTTCTCATTTTTGCCATTTTCTTTCATTTTTGACATTTTTAAAAATTATTAACATTTTTGACATTTTTAAAAATTATTAACATTTTTGACAAATTTTTACATTTTTGACAAATTTTAATATTTCTGATCAATTTTTTTACATTTTTGACAACGTTTTATATTTTGGAAATTTTTGACAATTTTTTTACATTTTCTGTAACTTTTTACATTCTTTTCATCTTTGACAATTTTGAACATTTTTGACTTTTTCTCTCTCTTTTTATACTTTTCAACATTTGTTCAAAATGTTCACGTTTTTGAACATTTTTTTCATTTTTGACAGTTTTTGACATTTTTGACAATTGTCTTCATTTTTGACAATTTTGAACATTTCGAAATTTTCTGTCACTTCCAGCATTTTTTACATTTTATGTCACTTTTGAAAATTTTTTAACGGTTTTTGTCACTTGTAATATTTTTTTCAGTTTTTCTCATTTTTGCCATTTTCTTTCATTTTTGACATTTTTAAAAATTATTAACATTTTTGACAAATTTTTACATTTTTGACAAATTTTAATATTTCTGATCAATTTTTTTACATTTTTGACAACGTTTTATATTTTGGAACTTTTTGACAATTTTTTTACATTTTCTGTAACTTTTTACATTCTTTTCATCTTTGACAATTTTGAACATTTTTGATTTTTTCTCTCTCTTTTTATACTTTTCAACATTTGTTCAAAATGTTCACGTTTTTGAACATTTTTTTCATTTTTGACAGTTTCTTGACATTTTTGACAATTGTCTTCATTTTTGACAATTTTGAACATTTCGAAATTTTCTGTCACTTCCAACATTTTTTACATTTTATGTCACTTTTGAACATTTTTTTAACGGTTTTTGTCACTTGTAATATTTTTTTCAGTTTTTCTCATTTTTGCAATTTTCTTTCATTTTTGACATTTTTAAAAATTATTAACATTTTTGACATTTTTAAAAATTATTAACATTTTTGACAAATTTTTACATTTTTGACAAATTTTAATATTTCTGATCAATTTTTTTACATTTTTGACGTTTTATATTTTGGAAATTTTTGACAATTTTTTTACATTTTCTGTAACTTTTTACATTCTTTTCATCTTTGACAATTTTGAACATTTTTAACTTTTTCTCTCTCTTTTTATACTTTTCAACATTTGTTCAAAATGTTCACGTTTCTGAACATTTTTTTTTCATTTTTGACAGTTTTGACATTTTTGACAATTGTCTTCATTTTTGTCAATTTTGAACATTTCGAAATTTTCTGTTACTTCTGACATTTTTGACTGTCACTTTTGAAAATCTTTTAACGTTTTTTGTCACTTCTAATATTTTTTTCAGGTTTTCTCATTTTTGCCATTTTCTTTCATTTTTTGACATTTTTAAAAATTCTTAAGATTTTGACAAATTTTTACATTTTTGATAATTTTTAATATTTCTGGTCAATTTTTTCACATTTTTGACAACTTTTTATGTTTTTGAGATTTTTTTACAGTTTTGACAATTTTAAACATTTCGACATTCTTTGCTTCTTTTCACATTTTTGAAAATTTTTAACATTTTTGAAACTTGTTCACATTTTTTATCAATTTTTACATTTGTAACAATTGTTTTGATAATTTTTTACATTTTTGACATTTTCTATCTCTTTACATTTTTAACAATTTTTAACCGTTTTGACAATTTTCTGTCATTTTTGACAATTGTTTTCATTTTTGATAATTGTTCTAATTTTAGAATTTTTTTTACATTTTTGACAATTTTTAACAATTTTTAACCGTTTTGACAATTTTCTGTCATTTTTGACAATTGTTTTCATTTTTGATAATTGTTCTAATTTTAGAATTTTTGTTACATTTTTGATAATTTTTAACAATTTTTAACCGTTTTGACAATTTTCTGTCATTTTTGACAATTGTTTTCATTTTTGATAATTGTTCTAATTTTAGAATTTTTTTTACATTTTTGACAATTTTTAACATTTTCCGTCACTTTTCAGATTTTTTTTGTAGTTGACATTTTTCTCATTTTAGCAATTTTCTTTCATTTTTGACATTTTTGACAAATTTTTACATTTTTGCCAACTTTTAACATTTTTTTTCCTTCATTTTTGACAATCTTTAGTCGTTATGACAACTTGCTGTCACTTTTGATATTTTTAACGTTTTTGACTTTTTTTGCTTCTTTTATATTTTTGACAATATTTTATATTTTTTGGCAATTTTTCTTATTTTTTGGCAATTTTTTTTATTTTTTTGGCAATTTTTTTTATTTTTTTAACTTTTAAAGACTTTTTTTTCGTTTTTAACAATTTTCTGTTAGTTTTGAGTTTTGTGACAATTTTTTCAGATTTTCTGTCACTTTTGACAATTTTTTACATTTTGATATTTTTTGTTTCTCTTTTTACGTTTTTGACATTTTTTGTCTTTACATTTTTGATTTTTTTTCATTTTTGACAATTCTTTTGTCAATTTTGATAATTTTCTGTCACTTTTGACAATTGTTTTCATTTTTGACAATTTTTCTCATTTTTGACATTTTTAATATTTTTGAAAACTTAAAATTTCAAATTTAATTTTAAAAATTTTCAAACTTTTTTTAACATTTTTGATATTTTTGACATTTTTGACAATTTTTCCCATTTTTTACAATTTTAAACATTTTCAAAAGTTTAGGAAATTTGCAAAAATATCAAAAATGGCAGAAACTTTGGAAATGTTTAAGGTTGTAAAAAATGAAAAAAAATTTCAAAAATGTCAAATGTATCAAAAATGTTAAGTTTTCAACATTTTTGACAATTTTCTGTCAATTTTGACATTTTCTGTCTTCTTTTATATTTTTGACAGTTTCCGTCATTTTTGATGTTCTTGACAATTTTTTACATTTTTGATCATTTTTTACCTTTTTGACAATTTTTTACATTTTTACAATTTTTTTTCATTTTTGACAATTTTTTCGTTTTTGACAATTCTTTTCATATTTGACAATTTTAAACATTTTCGAAATTTTCTGTAACTTTTGACATTTTTGACAATTTTCAACATTTTTGAAAGTTTTTAATATTTTTGACAATTTTCTGTCACTTTTGACATTTTCTGTCTTCTTTTACATTTTTCAAATTTTTTAACCTTTTTGACAATTTTAAACATTTTCGACATTTCTGTCATTTTTTACATTTTTGACAATTTTTAACATTTTTCAAATTTTTTAACCTTTTTGACAATTTTAAACATTTTCGACATTTCTGTCATTTTTGACATTTTTAACATTTTTCAAATTTTTAAACCTTTTTGACAATTTTAAACATTTTCGACATTTCTGTCATTTTTGACATTTTTGACAATTTTTAACATTTTTCAAATTTTTTAACTTTTTTGACAATTTTAAACATTTTCTATCACTTTTGACATTTTCTATCACCTGTGACATTTTCTGTCTCTTTTTACATTTTTGACAGTTGTTGACAATTGTTTTCACTTTTGATAATTGTTTTCATTTTTGACAATTTTGAACATTTCGAAATTTTGTGTCACTTTTGACAATTTTTCACATATTTCACGTTTTTGACAATTTTTTACATTTTTAACAATTTTCTGTCACTTTTGACATTTTAAGAATTTTTCTCATTTTTGACAATTTTTTACATTTTTGGCATTTTCGGTCACTTTTTACATTTTTGACAATTTTCTGTCACTTTTGACATTCTTGACATTTGTTTTAATTTTTGACAATTTTTCTAGTTTTTAACAATTTTTCTCATTTTTGATAATTTTTCTCATTTTTTTTTAATTTTTAACATTTTCTGTCACTTTTGACATTTTCTGTCTCTTTTTACATTTTTGACATTTTCCGTCATTTTTGCCGTTCTTGACAATTTTTTTACATTTTTGACGTTTTCTGTCACTTGACATTTTGATAATTTTTCTCATTTTTTTTTTAATTTTTAACATTTTCTGTCACTTTTTAAATTTTTTTCATTTTTGACAATTTTAAACATTTCCACATTTTTGATAAATTCGATATTTTTTGACATTTTCTGTCTCTTTTTACATTTTTGACAGTTATTGACAATTGTCTTCACTTTTGATAATTATTTCATTTTTGACAATTTTGAACATTTCGATATTTTGTGTCACTTTTGACAATTTTTCACATATTTCACGTTTTTGACAATTTTTTACATTTTTAACCAATTTTCTGTCACTTTTGACATTTTAAGAAATTTTCTCATTTTTGACAATTTTTTACATTTTTGGCATTTTCGGTCTCTTTTTACATTTTTGACAATTTTCTGTCACTTTTGACATTCTTGACATTTGTTTTAATTTTTGACAATTTTTCTAATTTTTGACAATTTTTCTAATTTTTAACAATTTTTCTCATTTTTGATCATTTTTCTCATTTTTTTTAATTTTTAACATTTTCTGTCACTTTTGACATTTTCTGTCTCTCTTTACATTTTTGACACTTTCCGTCATTTGTGCCGTTCTTGACAATTTTTTTACATTTTTCACGTTTTCTGTCACTTGACATTTTGATAATTTTTCTCATTTTTTTTTAATTTTTAACATTTTCTGTCACTTTTTAATTTTTTTTCATTTTTGACAATTTTAAACATTTTCACATTTTTGATAAATTTGATATTTTTTGACAATTTTGAACATTTCGAAATTTTGTGTCACTTTTGACAATTTTTCACATATTTCACGGTTTTGACAATTTTTTACATTTTTAACAATTTTCTGTCACTTTTGACATTTTAAGAATTTTTCTCATTCTTGACAATTTTTTACATTTTTGGCATTTTCGGTCTCTTTTTACAATTTTGACAATTTTCTGTCACTTTTGACATTCTTGACATTTGTTTTAATTTTTGACAATTTTTCTAATTTTTAACAGTTTTTCTCATTTTTGATAATTTTTCTCATTTTTTTTAATTTTTAACATTCTCTGTCACTTTTGACATTTTCTGTCTCTCTTTACATTTTTGACACTTTCCGTCATTTTTGCCGTTCTTGACAATTTTTCTACATTTTTGACGTTTTCTGTCACATGACATTTTGATAATTTTTCTCATTTTTTTTTTAATTTTTAACATTTTCTGTCACTTTTTAAATTTTTTTCATTTTTGACAATTTTAAACATTTTCACATTTTTGATAAATTCGATATTTTTTGACATTTTCTGTCTCTTTTTACATTTTTGACAGTTATTGACAATTGTTTTCACTTTTGATAATTGTTTTCATTTTTGATAATTTTGAACATTTCGAAATTTTGTGTCACTTTTGACAATTTTTCACATATTTCACGTTTTTGACAATTTTTCACATTTTTTAACAATTTTCTGTCACTTTTGACATTTTAAGAATTTTTCTCATTTTTGACAATTTTTTACATTTTAGGCATTTTCGGTCACTTTTTACATTTTTGACAATTTTCTGTCACTTTTGACATTCTTGACATTTGTTTTAATTTTTGACAATTTTTCTAATTTTTAACAATTTTTCTCATTTTTGATAATTTGTCTCATTTTTTTTAATTTTTAACATTTTCTGTCACTTTTGACATTTTCTGTCTCTTTTTACATTTTTGACACTTTCCGTCATTTTTGCCGTTCTTGACAATTTTTTTACATTTTTGACGTTTTCTGTCACTTGACATTTTGATAATTTTTCTCATTTTTTGTTAATTTTTAACATTTTCTGTCACTTTTTAAATTTTTTTAATTTTTGACAATTTTAAACATTTCCACATTTTTGATAAATTCGATATTTTTTGACATTTTCTGTCTCTCTTTACATTTTTGACAGTTATTGACAATTGTCTTCACTTTTGATAATTATTTCATTTTTGACAATTTTGAACATTTCGATATTTTGTGTCACTTTTGACAATTTTTCACATATTTCACGTTTTTGACAATTTTTTACATTTTGAACCAATTTTCTGTCACTTTTGACATTTTAAGAATTTTTCTCATTTTTGACAATTTTTTACATTTTTGGCATTTTCGGTCTCTTTTTACATTTTTGACAATTTTCTGTCACTTTTGACATTCTTGACATTTGTTTTAATTTTTGACAATTTTTCTAATTTTTAACAATTTTTCTCATTTTTGATAATTTTTCTCATTTTTTTTTAATTTTTAACATTTTCTGTCACTTTTGACATTTTCTGTCTCTTTTTACATTTTTGACACTTTCCGTCATTTTTGCCGTTCTTGACAATTTTTTTTACATTTTTGACGTTTTCTATCACTTGACATTTTGATAATTTTTCTCATTTTTCTTTAATTTTTAACATTTTCTGTCACTTTTTAAATTTTTTTCATTTTTGACAATTTTAAACATTTTCACATTTTTGATAAATTCGATATTTTTTGACATTTTCTGTCTCTTTTTACATTTTTGACAGTTATTGACAATTGTTTTCACTTTTGATAATTGTTTTCATTTTTGACAATTTTGAACATTTCGAAATTTTGTGTCACTTTAGACAATTTTTCACATATGTCACGTTTTTGACAATTTTTCACATTTTTTAACAATTTTCTGTCACTTTTGACATTTTAAGAATTTTTCTCATTTTTGACAATTTTTTACATTTTTGACATTTTCGGTTTCTTTTTACATTTTTGATAATTTGTCACTTTTGACATTCTTGACAATTTTTTTACATTTTTCACGTTTTCCGCCACGTTTGACATTTTTGTCCATTTTTAACATTTTTGATAAATTTTCTCATTTGTGATAATTTTAAATATTTTCGACATTTTCTGTCACTTTTGACATTTTTTGTTTTTTTTTTACATTTTTGACAGTTTCCGTCATTTTATATGTTCTTGACAATTTTTTACATTTTTGACGTTTTTAATAACTTTTTTACATTTTTGGCAATTTTTTACATTTTTGACAATTTTTTTTCATTTTGGACAATTTCTTCATTTTTGACAATTCTTTTCATATTTGACAATTTTAAACATTTTCGATATTTTCTGTAACTTTTGACATTTTTGACAATTTTTCTAATTTTTGGCTATTTTAAACATTTTCAACATTTTCTGTCACGTTGGACATTTTTGAAAGTTTTTCACATTTTTGACAATTTTCTGTCACTTTTGACATTTCGACATTTTTTCTCATTTTTGAAAGTTTTTCACATTTTTGACAAATTTTTATACGTTTGACAAATTGTTTTCATTTCTGACAATTTATTTCATTTTTAACAATTTTTCCTATTTTTTTTAATTTTTAACATTTTCTGTCACTTTTGATATCTTCTGTCTCTTTTTAAATTTTTGACACTTTTCGTCATTTTTAATGTTCTTGACAATTTTTCTCATTTTTGAAAGTTTTTAACATTTTTGACAATTTTTTACATTTTTGACAATTTTCTGTCACTTTTGACATTTCGACAATTTTTCTCATTTTTGAAAGTTTTTCACATTTTTGACAATTTTTTACATTTTTCATAATTTTTTTCATTTTTGACTATTTTAAACATTTTCTGTCACTTTTGGCATTTTTGACAGCTCTTAACATTTTTGAAAATTTTTAACACTTTTGATATCTTCTGTCTCTTTTTAAATTTTTGACATTTTTCGTCATTTTTAATGTTCTTGACAATTTTTCTCATTTTTGAAAGTTTTTAACATTTTCTGTCACTTTTGATATCTTCTGTCTCTTTTTAAATTTTTGACACTTTTCGTCATTTTTAATGTTCTTGACAATTTTTCTCATTTTTGAAAGTTTTTAACATTTTTGACAATTTTTTACATTTTTAACAATTTTCTGTAACTTTTGACATTTTGACAATTTTTCTCATTTTTGAAAGTTTTTCACATTTTTGACAAATTTTTATACGTTTGACAAATTGTTTTCATTTCTGACAATTTTTTTCATTTTTAACAATTTTTCCTATTTTTTTTTAATTTTTAACATTTTCTGTCACTTTTGATATCTTCTGTCTCTTTTTAAATTTTTGACACTTTTCGTCATTTTTAATGTTCTTGACATTTTTTCTCATTTTTGAAAGTTTTTAACATTTTTGATAAATTTTTATACGTTTGACAAATTGTTTTCATTTCTGACAATTTTTTTCATTTTTAACAATTTTTCCTACTTTTTTTTAATTTTTAACATTTTCTGTCACTTTTGATATCTTCCGTCTCTTTTTAAATTTTTGACACTTTTCGTCATTTTTAATGTTCTTGACAATTTTTCTCATTTTTGAAAGTTTTTAACATTTTTGACAATTTTTTACATTTTTAACAATTTTCTGTCACTTTTGACATTTTGACATTTTTTCTCATTTTTGAAAGTTTTTAACATTTTTGACAAATTTTTATACGTTTGACAAATTGTTTTCATTTCTGATAATTTTTTTCATTTTTAACAATTTTTCCTATTTTTTTTCATTTTTAACATTTTCTGTCACTTTTGATATCTTCTGTCTCTTTTTAAATTTTTGACACTTTTCGTCATTTTTAATGTTCTTGACAATTTTTCTCATTTTTGAAAGTTTTTAACATTTTTGACAATTTTTTACATTTTTAACAATTTTCTGTCACTTTTGACATTTCGACAATTTTTCTCATTTTTGAAAGTTTTTCACATTTGTGACAATTTTTTACATTTTTCATAATTTTCTTCATTTTTGACTATTTTAAACATTTTCTGTCACTTTTGGCATTTTTGACAGCTCTTAACATTTTTGAAAATTTTTAACACTTTTGACATTTTTTGTCTCTTTTTACATTTTTGACAATTTTTAACATTTTTTTACATCTTCCGTCACTTTTGACATTCTTTATTTCGGCATAATTTTTTGGTGAACACAAAAATTAACAAACCATAGTTGTTTATGTTAATTATTACTCTGATTTCATTTAGTTAGTTTTTAAACCATCACCGACATATTTATCAGATACAAAAGTGTTCATTTAACGAAAAGAATGTCTAACAAATATTAGAAGAATAATTATTAAATGCTCCTTACAAAATACTAAATATTTACAGTTAGGCAATCTAAATAACACCGCATTTTTTTTACCCCTTGCATTTCTACGTCTATGACTATTTGAGTTTAGGGATATTTTAATTTTTTTTAACACACCAATTTTTCACAAAACTGCAGAAATGAATCACTCCGTTTAACCTTGAAACACCTTGTATAGAATAAAAGTAATCAATTAAATTTGTGTATTTGATCGATTTAAATATTTACATGTTATTCAGTCTTGAAATGAGAGATTAGATTAGTTTTAAATGTCATTTTATTAATGTGGTTAATTTTAATTAATTAAATTAAATTAATTAATTAAATTTGTTAATTAAATTTATTAATTAAATTAAATAATTAAATTTATTAATTTAATTTACAAATAATTGAATTTATAAATAATTTAATAAACATAAATAAAACCAAAAATATCGAATTTAAACCCAAATTTATTTTATCCATTACTATAAATTTTTCCCCCGTACGAAAACTTTTGTGACAAAATGTACACACAAAGTAATCATAGAAATGATGAATACAAACAAATCTCAAACGTCAAAAATTATTATAACCTCTTTAAAAAAAAACCCTCTTCTAATTTTACCATTTATTCTAACCGATTTAACACACGTGCCCGTTTTAAAATTAGAAAACACTTTAAGAAATTCCTAACATTTTCTAATAGATTAAACGCCGTTTGAGTACCCCTGGTTAGTGACGTGTCGTTTATGGCACAGGCGCAAGTGTCCGGGAGTTTTTCGCATGTAGTCCTGATTGGCGGTGGCCCCAGCGCCTGGCTGCCATGTTTTATTAATCGCGGGGTGTGTTTGTCACATTTTAAGAACTACAACAACATCCCCATCGACAGGTAAGCCTACGATTCATCCCCCAAACCCTTCCGTTTAACCCCCAAATAAGTGATAACGTCTTCGAAGTGGGTTTTCCCGACGAAATTCTTAGTTAAAGTTGTGCAATGTAATGGCGTATTAAGATTTTAGTGTTTGTTTGCTATAACATTTAATTTTATTAAAAACCGAAAGGAATATCTAATTAAAGGGTAAGTTTTTGAGGTTAAAATTTCATTAAAATGGATTTTTTTTTATTTTTATTTAAAATTTTAAGATCAAGTTAATTTGATTTGACGTTTTAACTGTCATTAAAATTATAATATTTGTATAGATATATACAGGGTGGTTTTATTAATAGATTTTATTATTTTTTTAAGATGACGTTTTTATTACTTTTTTTTTTGTTATAAAGTCACGTGCGTGTTGAAAAAAAGAACGCCCCCGTTCGGAGGTTATAATTAAAAATAGTACGTTTTGGCCGGTAGTCGGTTGTTTGGCGCGAAGCCGCCTTTGATACGAAATGGCGGGAACGTAGTTGGCTGTGGCGGTGACGCATCGGCTTTGAACGCTCTGTGCATTCCCGTTCAAGGTCGTAGTAGGTTTTGGACTTCGTCACGGCACGCTTATCTTTTTAAATTATTAAAATTTTAATATTAAATGTAAAAATTTTTAAAAAATTAATTTAAAAAAATACTAAACATTTTTGTATTTTTTTGTGATTTATAGGTCTACAATGGGGGTCTGCCGTAAAAAACCACAGACCGGTTAAGCGAATTAAAAAAAAAATAAAACCCAAATACGAACGACCCACCTAAAAGAAAAACAACTAAAAACCTAAAGTTAACAAACTCAATAAATAACAACAAGAATAAACAACAAAGGAAAACGGAGAAGTAGAAGAGGAAAATTAGAAAAGCAAACTAATTAATAATAAGGTATTAAAGGAAGATTTGTGGCACTTGGTTGATTTTTTTTTATTGGTTATGTATTCGCTAAGCTACGGTTACGATGCACTGTAAGCGAGTCGTCCGGAAAAGGAAACTTGGGAAAGTAAAGTTAAGCGAGCTAGTGGGAATCGGAAGTAAGGAACGACGCAACGCACCCCATTATTACAGCTATTAAACCTAAGTAAGGATTAGATTTTTAAGGAGTTAAATTTGTTCGAAATGGTTTAACATTTTCTTAACGGCAAAGTTTGTGATTAAAAATCAATTAAAAAGCTATCGGTTTTTGAGTAATTCCACCCAAAATCAATAAAAAGTTTTAAGGTTTTTAAGACCTAATTAACACTTTCTTGACCGGAGACGAGTTACTTTCTTGACCAGATACGAGTTAACTTGTTACAAGTTAATTGTCTTTTCATATCTAAATGTTGCTGACTAATGACTAGTCAAGTCGACAGTGCACTCGTCATTTCCGGTGACATGACGTAGTTTCTAATTGTAAGTAAAATTGCCGGTCAATAAAGTGTCAACACTGAAAGAAATACTAGTTCGTTATAAATCAAATATAAAGTATACTCTTTTCGCGGAAAGATGTCTCATGCGTCATTAATTAATTATATTATCCTAGACTACTATTTTCGGTTTTCGTCTCTATCTAACATATATGATTAAATAAAGAAAAAAATATTTGACATATGTCGAGAAAACGGTGACAAGTAATGACGCATGAGACATCTTTCTGCGAAAAGAGAGTAGAAGTAAATGCTTTGGGGTTTAATTGAGGTTATGTGTTTTATTTTTTGGAACAATTTTTTTAACATTTTTGACAATTTTTGTCACTTTTGAAAATTTTTTTATTTTTGACAATTTTTTTCATTTTTGACAATTTCTGTTATTTGACATTTTAATTTTTTTTTTTACATTTTTGACAATTTCTGTCACTTTTCATATTTTTGTCACTTTTGACATTTTTTTTTTCATTTTTGACCATTTTTGTTACTTTTCACCATTTTTTTCATTCTTGACAATTTGTCGTTTGACATTTTTACAATTTTTTGTATTTTTGACAATGTTTTCATTTTTGACGATTTTGTTAATTTGACATTTTACATTTTTTTTTACATTTATGACAATTTTTGTCACTTCTGACATTTTTTTTTGTTTTTGACAATTTCTGTCACCTTACATTTTTAACAGTTTTTTACATTTTCTGTCATTTTTGACAATTTTTATCACTTTTGATATTTTGTTTCATTTCTGACAATTTCTGTCAGTTGTCATTAAAAAAAAAATACATTTTTGACAATTTCTGTCACTTTTGACAATTTTTTTAATTTTTGACAATTTCTGTCACTTAACATTTTGAACAATTGTTTACATTTTTGATCATTTCTGTCACTTTTGATCAGTTTTTTTTTCATTTTTGACAATTTTTGTCACTTTTGACATTTTTTTTTCGTTTTTGACAATTTCTGTCACTTGACATTTTTAATAGTTTTTTACATTTTCTGTCATTTTTGACAATTTTTATCACTTTTGATATTTTGTTTCATTTCTGACAATTTCTGTCAGTTGTCATTAAAAAAAAATACATTTTTGACAATTTCTGTCACTTTTGACAATTTTTTTAATTTTTGACAATTTCTGTCACTTAACATTTTGAACAATTGTTTACATTTTTGATCATTTCTGTCACTTTTGATCATTTTTTTTTTCATTTTTGACAATTTTTGTCACTTTTGATATTTTGTTTCATTTCTGACAATTTCTGTCAGTTGTCATTAAAAAAAATACATTTTTGACAATTTCTGTCACTTTTGACAATTTTTTTAATTTTTGACAATTTCTGTCACTTAACATTTTGAACAATTGTTTACATTTTTGATCATTTCTGTCACTTTTGATCAGTTTTTTTTTCATTTTTGACAATTTTTGTCACTTTTGACATTTTTTTTTCGTTTTTGACAATTTCTGTCACTTGACATTTTTAACAGTTTTTTACATTTTCTGTCATTTTTGACAATTTTTATCACTTTTGATATTTTGTTTCATTTCTGACAATTTCTGTCAGTTGTCATTAAAAAAAAATACATTTTTGACAATTTCTGTCACTTAACATTTTGAACAATTGTTTACATTTTTGATCATTTCTGTCACTTTTGATCATTTTTTATTCATTTTTGACAATTTTTGTCACTTTTGACATTTTTTTTTCGTTTTTGACAATTTGTGTCACTTGACATTTTTAACAGTTTTTTACATTTTCTGTCATTTTTGGCAATTTTTATCACTTTTGATATTTTGTTTCATTTCTGACAACTTCTGTCAGTTGTCATTAAAAAAAAATACATTTTTGACAATTTCTGTCTCTTTTGACAATTTTTTTAATTTTTGACAATTTCTGTCACTTAACGTTTTGAACAATTGTTTACATTTTTGAACATTTCTGTCACTTTTGACCATTTTTTTCATTTTTGAGGATTTCTGTCATTTGACACTTTTAACGCTTTTTTATATTTTCTGTTATTTTTTACAATTTCTGTCACTTGACATTTTTAGCAATTTCTGTCACTTTTGATAAATTTTTTTTCTTTTTTAATGATTTCTGTTACTTTAACCATTTTTTTTTTTTCGTTTTTAATGATTTCTGTTACTTTTGACCATTTTTTTGCATTTTTGAACATTTCTGTCACTTGAAATTTTTAATAATTTTTTACATTTTCTATCATTTTTGACAATTTCTATCACTTTTAATATTTTTCTCATTTCTGATAATTTCTGTCAGTTGTCATTTAAAAAAAAATTACATGTTTGACAATTTCTGTCACTTTTGACAATTTTTTTCATTTTTGACAACTTCTGTCACTTGACATTTTTAATATTTTTTTGTATTTTTGTCATTTTTTGACAATTTCTATCACTTTTCGTATTTTTTTTATCTCTGACAATGTCTGTCAGTTGTCATTTAAAAAAATTACATGTTTGACAATTTCTGTCACTTTTGACAATTTTTTTCATTTTTGACAATTTCTGTCACTTGACATTTTTAACAATTTTTTACATTTTTGACAATTTCTGTCACTTTTGATAATTTTTAACATTTTTGTTATTTTCTGTCACTTTTGACATTTTTAACATTTTTGTTATTTTCTGTCACTTTTGACATTTTTGACAATTTTTTCCATTTTTGACATTTTCTGTCACTTTGGCATTTTTGGTAATTTTTTGCATTTTTGACAATTCATGACATTTCCATTGCACTTGCCATAGTTTCTGAGTAAAATTCCTGATCAACAAAGTGTTAACACCAAAAGAAATATTAATTGCTTACAAATCAAACGTAAAGTAGAAGTAAATGCTTTGGGGTTTAGTTGAGGTTATGTGTTTTATTTTGCAAGAGATTGTTTGATGTTTTGAATGTTATATTTCAACATATTCCACTTTGAACTTGATTCTTGAACTAGTTTAGGTATTCTAGTAGATCATTTAAAAGCAGTTCGTTTAATTAAAGCGTTGTTCATAATTACATTTATAATGTTTGAGATAAATTTAAGACGCATTTTAAATGTTTGATGGTTAATTTTGTTTATTTTATTTTATTCTTTTGATATCGAATTGAAGATTTTTAACACCAGCTTGATTTTTTTTTGAGATTATTTAATATTCTTTTGAAGATTACAAAGTTGTTTGAGATAAATTTAAGATTTCTTGAGTTGAATTTTAGACGTTTTAATGTAAACAAGTAAAATCTCTATATCAAATTTGACCAGTTAGGTTTTGTTAGAAATTTTAGTTAGCTTTGAGAATTTTTTAAACATTTTTGATGGATGGTTGGACCAAAGTGATTATTGTAAATCTGTACGATTTTTTTAAAAAATATCAAATTTGACAGTTAGGTTATGTTGGAAATTTTAGTTACCATTGAAATTTTTCAGTTGATGTTTGAACTAAAGTTATTATTTTACTAAAAATTATAAATCTTAATCATTTTGCAAACAATTTTTATTTTCACAATTAGATCTGTACGATTAAAAAAAAATATATCAATATTTTTTTCTAGACTTCAAGGTTCTTTGAGATAAATTTAAGATTTCTTAAGATGAATATTAGATTTTTTCATATCAACTTAACCCTTTCGCTACGAGAGTGTGCTCCGTCAGAGTGACAACGCCGAATTGGTCGTCGTCCCACCGGAGTAGCGCTACTGTACGGAGCATTGAGCCGATTGAACGGAAAAGTGCAGATTGCGCTGTCGCCTATAGGCGACGTTCGTAACGAAATAGTTAAAATGTTGAGGCTAAAGTAATTTTTTAGATTAATTTAAAGTTTTTCGAGAATAGATTATTTTATTTATTTATTTGAGGTTAGTTTACATATACAGGTGTCCCGAAATAATACAGTCATATGCTACCATTGCATTCTACGTTCAAAAATAAGAATAAAAGGTCAAATAAACTTTTTTATACATTTTGAGAGTATTTTATTTATTTTTGTCTGAAAAAATCATTTTGGGATTATTTTTTTCCAATTTAAACTTTTTTAAACATTAAATTTTTTTTCCTTTATCCTTTTTTCATCTTTTGAAACGTTTTAAATTTGTTTTTATTTAATTCCTAATTTTTAGTTTTTTAAGCTCGTTAAGATATTTTAAGTAGATTTTTTTTACTTTATGTTAATTGACTAATTTTGATGCTTCTTGTAGAATATTATGAAGTATCCGCAACTTCTTTCCATGCCCACGGCCGTGTCCGACTGGCTCGAGGAGCAGCTGGAGGCGCGCGGCATAGACGCCGTCGTCTACACCAGATACGTGCTCAGCATCTTGTACAGGGATCCCGTTGACGTTATTTATTCTGAGCGAGAACTTCAACAGTTTTCTCCTCAACCCAACAAGGTAAATACAAAAAAACAATTTTGGTTTAATTAAAACAGGTTTAATTAAGCTTTAAAAGACCTTTGTTCAGACATTGCAGACATACTGTTCTTTCCCAAGTCCTATGTTCAAACATTATGCACATGCATCCGGTCACAACATATGTAATATTTGAAGTATTAAAACTCAACCAAAGTCGTGTTAAAATAGGAAGACTTTTAAGGGTTAATAAAGATAGGTTATGTACTATTACATTTTATTTATCCTTGAAAATGAAATGTAAGCGTGTAAAAAATAAATTAACAACGTAAGGACGACTTACTTAAAGTTATCAGTCGACAAACTATTGCAAAATAAAGTACAAATAAAAAGTTAAAACATTGCTGATATTAAAACGTTAACTGCCGCATTGTAAAAAGCTACTGCATAAAAGTCAAGTTTGATAAACAGTTAAGGCTCCTTAAACGAGTAGTTTATTAATAGCTTATTTATTTATTAACGGATTGAACTGATTTTCCTATGCAAACCATAAATGATATTGAAAAATATTTAAGATAAGATTTACGTGACCCACAAAGTGCCGGCTATGAAGCGATTTTATAATATAGAAAAATGTCCACTTGTGCATCATGACCTTTTTTTTTAGAAAGATTCAAGCAATGACTTTCCTCGTTTCCAAGTGATTTGAAATTAGTGACCCACGAGGAAGCACTAAACAAATACAATTAACAAAATTTTACCCACTTATCAAAAAGGTTCGCCATCACTGGTCTAGTCAATGTCTCTTACTGCCAAGCATCTCACTCCTGGCCTCATCACAAACTTTCAGACCGTAGATACGGACCCTTAAAAGATGACGTGAATGATATTATAAAATGAAAATGAAATTAGATTTAACACTAAAATCAAGTTTAATTAATTCTATACATTGTTTTTTAATTCAAATTAGTTGATTTCTAGAAAGTGAGACGTTCTTGATATCAAAGGTTTATTTTGTAGATGATTTTGTATAAAACCAAGGTTGAATAAATAGTTACACGATACCATGAATGACATTACATAATTGAAATTAAAGCGAAATTAGATTTAACACTAAAATCAATTTTAATTAATTCTATCGATTTTTAATTCAAATTGGTTAATTTCTAGGAAGTGAGACGATCTTAAATCATCAGGTTGATGTTGTAAATGCTTTTGTATAAAACTAAATTTGGATAAACGGTTAAAAGATGACGTGAAGGACATCAAAGAGTTAATATAAAAGTAAAGTGGTTTCGTACCAGACCATGTGCTGTCCCAGTTACTGAAAAATATCTACTAAAACAAAAAATAACGCCAAGTTGCGCCTCCAAACTGTCTCAATCGTTTCGAGTTTATAAATGATTCATCTCAATCGTTTCCAATCTAATCTAGCAACTGATAACTGTCAAGGTTACTCAGATGATGATTCATTTTCTTACGTCAATTTATTCTTTTCTTTTTAACCATTTCGGTACGGCGCGGGCGCCTATCGGCCATGTAACGTTGCCAACAGCCGGCACAACCGTCGACTATAGGCGATGCTCGGCTGCGTGGGGTCATCTGTGGCCGTCCACTATAGTCGACGCTCGTACCGAAGTGGTTAACGCTTGCCTCTCGTATTTTTACACAAAATTTTTTTAGATATTTTTCCCATTTTCCTTCCTTGAAGAGATCTAGGTTCGAATCTTCTAACGCATTAATTATAAAAACTTTTTTTTAATTAGTTCTTTCTCGTATACATGAAAATCGGATTGGGCAAACATGGCAGCGATTGAGGATTAATTAATCGTAATTCCAAGTGAAGACGATTTACGATTAATTAATCAAAACTCCCAGTGAACGTAATTGACGATTATTATCAATTAATTCCAATGCTAGAAGGCGATTCATTTTCTTCATTTAATCGTAATTTCGATTGAAGAATATTGATTATTAAAACTAACAAGGAGACCACAAGATGTTGTATTCACCGATTTTGATGAAAGTAGTATCAATCGATAAATTGCAATTTTAGGTCGCAATTCAAGGCCACACCGCTTATATGTCAATGGTTGTACTCCTCCCGATCCCTCCTCTTGGTGACTCATCACAAACCGGCTTCCACTTGCGGAACAAAATGGTCTGAACCTCATGACGTAACTGCTTCTTATTTTTAATATAATCAAAATTTTTAATATTTTACTTTATTTCTTCTAATATTTTATTGTTATATGTTTTGAAAACAAATAATTCAGCACACTTTTTCGTTTTTACTTTGATTTTTCATTTAATTTAATTAAAAAAAGACCCAGAGGCGGTCGTAGAGGGAGTGGCTAACTGATGACGTAAAGTGGTGTGGCCTTAAATCGCGAGCTAAAATTGCAATCTACTCGCGAATTCCTGAACATTGCGCCCTAATATTTTACAAATTTGTATTGTGTACCAATACCTATCGCTTGATTATACTTTCATCAAAATCGGCGAATACTAAATCTTGTGGTCTCCTTGTAAGTATTGGAGTTAATAAAATCACATTTCGTTTTTCATTCTTCGCCGTTTGGCCAGATTCCGAATTGAAACTCGTTCCAAAAACCTTAAAAATAGTACAAAACCCTCATAAAAACGTTTATTTTCCGTTCTAAGACACTGAAGCAGTTGCTTTCACTAAATGCTTGATTCAAAAACTAATCGCAATCAAAAAATAATCGCGAATAATTAGTCATTATTATAAATTAATCACGATTAAAATTAATCATAAGATATGAGATTGTTCTAATCGCTATTAAATTGTTAATCGTAACACAGAATTAGTTTATTTCGACTAAATTAATCTCGATTTAGGCTCTCTACCCAAACGACTAAAAAATTGATTGATGCACAACTCAGATGAAGATGTTAATAAATAAACGTTGACTAAATTAATTATCAAAACCTTAATCAAAAAATTAAGTAAAATGTCAATAAAAATGAACTATTAGCTTTGTTGTAGAAGCGATTTCCAACGATTTCCTGTTTTTAAAACGAATCAAGATTTTGGATTTTTTGCATATGATCTGATGATATGGAAATTGCTTCTACAAACAAAGCTATTGAGTCTAGGATTCTGGCTGGGATATATCTTTTCCTGGGATTTAGATGCCTTAGGTTTATGGCAGCACATACGCTCTCCCATCAGTGAACCTTGTGAAATCGTTGTTGCTGATGGTTGACTGTTATGGGGACGTTTATGCATCTAAGAAATCTTTAACCTTTTAGGCATAAAAGTTGTTTTATCTAATACTTGCTTTGAAGGAAACTTGGACTGAATTTTTCATCATATTGAAAGAATAGAAATTATTTAACACTAAATTTAACTGCAATTTATCTTACATATTTATTTTTAATTTAAATTTATTAATTTCTAGGAAGTGAGACGCTCCAGCAGTGGTAGAAAACGTTTCCGTCGTTCTTCAGGCTGGTGCACTCTCGACCTGTCAGATGCCGAACAATTAAAACGCTCCGCGGCCGTACAATGTCTTATGTCCGCTTCTGATCAAGTAAATAAATCAAATTCTAGTCTTAAAATCATTTATTTTTCTTTTAATTATTTTATTCATTATCATTATTTTTTTTAAATTTAGGAATGCGGATTTGAATCATTGGTCGACGAACTTTGCGAAAAATTAAAAGAAGTAAACCAAGGTTTATCCCCCCCGATAGTAACCCCAACGAAAGAAACCCAAAACCAGCCGGTAGAAACGGAAAATCGAACTTCTCCCGCCGATTTAGTAAAACGCTACTACGCGGCGTTTCCGGCCTTATCGAACGATTCGCCGGGAATAATAAACCTAATCCCGAAGTGGTTAGGTTCGCCGAAGAAGCGCGGCAGGAAGCAAACGAAGCCCGATTCCTCCGACATGAAAAAACCGGCAAGATTAAACAAGTTTAAGCAATTAAAGAAACATTTCAACCAATACAACAACTTTAAATACGCTAAAAAAATCGAGGAGAAGGATTTTTGGGATTTTTACAATTGCGAGAATAATAAAAATTTAAAACTAGACGAAAAGGAGAATAATAACGGGAAGTACGATGATTGGAGGTGTTCGGATGATAACTTGAGCATGTACGACGATATGATTCAGGATAATATAAGGAATTTATTAGATTCGCCGGTTGATAAAAACGAAGATACGGTTGAGATGATGAACGTGGCTAATATGAAAAAACAAGAAGGGTTTAATAATAATAATAAAATCGAACATCATTCGATGTTTTTTGACGAAACGATTTGGTCGTGTAAATTAGAAAACACCGAGGATTTCCTTCAAAATAAATTAAAAGCTATTTCTATCGACGCTAAACCCCAAAATCCACTCAATTTACCGCAGCAACTTACTCCTCCGACAATTTGCGCTTTAGAAAACGAAAAAAATACCCTTTTCGAAAACCATCAAAGCTTTTTTTCAATTTGGCCCATTGAAAAATGGTCCGAACCGCACGAAACGGACGATAACCGTAGTTTATCGGCTATTAATCACTCGGAAACGAGTTTATTTAAAAAAGTAACCTCCTTCCCCCATAAAGAACCGGTTCATTTAAACCACGCGACTCCCCCGCCGAGGAAAATAACTAAACTCGATGAGAAATTTGTCGATTTATGGGATTCTCATCATTGTCGGTTCAAACCGATCGGCGAAACGATCGTTCCTGGTTTAAATCAATACGAAGACGGTATGACTTTTCGAGTAAACAGCGATTTGGAAAAAATCGACTGGAGAAAAACCACGTCCGGGTTTTTCTACGTTAACGACGATCCCCTTCAAAGGAAATATTTGGAGTTTAATCGCGGCGAGCCGAAAAAAGGGGAGTTTATCCCGAAATATTTAGTGAAACAGGATGATGAACGTCTCCAAACGGAATTTAATAATCCGTCGGGAAAGGTTTCGGCGCGCAGGAAGCTTTACTTTTCGAGCGAAAGCGAGGACGATGAACTTAACGGATATTTAACGCCGGCGGAAGAAATTGAAAAGGAGTTTGAGGAGGACGGGGAAGAAGTAAAAGAGGATGTATTTAAAAGCGCGAAATGTTCTTGTAATAAAGCCGGTTGGGATGTTTATTTGAGTAATATGGACGATAAGACGCTCGATAAGGATGTTATTAAGAATATTTGGAAGAACGGGGAGAGTTGTTTGTCTTGCGAGAAGAAACAGAACGAGGAGAAACTTTCGATGGAGGAGATTCAATCGAAATTAAGGGAGGAGTGTATACTTGATGGGGAACAGCTTCTTTTAGATTTGAACTCTGTAAGTATAAAAATTTAAAACTTAAAAAATTTACTTATTAAAAAATTACAAACAATTAGAATTAGTTAGAAAGAAACCCAATTATTTTATTATATTTGAAAAAAAATTTTTATCTAAACTCTGATTTAATTGAATTTATTATAATTTAATGTCTATTTACCGGAATTTTTCATTTTTTTGAAATCTAGTTATTTATTTAAACTTCGATTATCAGAACTCTACTTATTCAAATTATTAATCATTTCGATAATTTCAAATTGATTCACTCGATTATCTGACTTATGAATTACAATTTCCAATTCTTTTAACTCCAATTGTTCGAATTTTGGATTTTCTAAACTGTAATTATTCCAATTGACTCAATTCTAAATTATCTGAATTTTTTAATTATCAAAATCTCATAGGATTTTCATTCTAATTTTTTAAAATTCGATTATTTCAAGTATCATTAATGGATTTACACTAATCTAAACTCTATTGGATTTTATTATTATTCTAATTTTGATTATTTAAATTTATCTTTAAATCTTCGATTATCTTAATTCTAATTTCTTAAACATTGATTCGATTATCTGAAGTTAGTCATCCGAACTCTAATTATTGGTTTTTTTGCTAATGTGAATTTTAATTATTTAAATTATGTTTTGAACGTGTAATTATCCAACTATTTGATTTATCTAAATTCAAATTATTCCATTGTTTGAAGTCTCGTTAGAGTTAAGTTCTAATTATCGTATTTTCCTATCATTTGAACTTAAATCTCGATTATCCGAACTCTGATTATCCAAATTCGAGACAATTCGAATTGTAATTATGAGAGTTTTTGACTATTTAATTTTTGATTATACAGATTTTGATATTTTAAACTCTAATAACCCGAATTTTTAACTCTCTTAACTTTAATTATCTGTTCTGAGATTATTCAAAATCTAATTGTGAAATTCTCCCTCGCGGACACCTTTCTTGAACGGACACCCCCCTTGGATGGACAGTTTTTGTGGAACCGACCGACTCCCATACAATGATTTCTCATTTCCCTTAAGCGGACACCCCTCTTGAACGGACACTTTGGTGGGTCCCGTTGGTGTCCGCACAAGGGAGATTTCACTGTATTGAATTTTTCAATTTGGAATTCCAATTACTTATCTACAATTTAAGTTAATCGAAATTTGATTATGCAAACTTCCGAACTGTTCGAATACCAATTATTTAAATGATGCGAATTCTAATTATCCGAATTTCGAATCACTTCTCATTTAAATTAATCGAAATTTAGTTATCCGTATTTTTATTATCCGAATTTTTTCCGTTCGAATTTCAATTATTTAAATTCTGATTAAAAATTAAAAAAATAGTGGGTATTTTTGAACGGAGTATTTTATTCCGCATTCGAAAATGAACGAATATACTATACATGCCATTTAAGAAAAAGAAATTACATTTCCTGTAAAACAGGAAACGATTGAAATATGAAAATGTTATTAGTACAAGGGTTGGGGCATAACTCATTGTAACTATTTTTTTTTTTTTTTGAAAAGAATTGATGTCATCATAAAATTACGTTTGGTGTGTAATTACGAAAGATATGTTGGGTTAGTGTTTGTTTATAACAACAGTTGTCTCTAAATCTTTAATAGTGTGGAGAGAAAAGTTCAAATAGATATCTGACTGTCGCCATGCGAAATGGATGTAACCCGTGTCAAACAGCGCGCATACATTAACTGTTGATATGAACACATACTAACCCAAGATAATTTTCATGCGCCAATCGTGATTTTGTGGCTTGGCATCAATTCTTTTCATATAAAAATACAGCAGAACTTCCATATAACGAACTTGAAGCTTACAAAGAAAAAATTCGTTATATAGAAACTTCGTTAGAAGAAAACCGTGTTCTTTTTCTTATTTAAAAGGGTATAAAATGTGTAATCGACACTTATCAATAAATGTAGAGTTAAGGCTGGGATAGACGCTCCGTGTTGCATATCAACTTGCTTGTACAAACTTAAGTCGTAAGATTTATCGAAACGTTAGTGCTGGTAAGTCTACAGACTTATTTAGTTTGCACAGACAATTGTTGGGTTTGAATGAAATCAAACGTGCTGGATGTTTTTGCTGCGTGTATAGACTTGTTTAAAGGCAAGTTGTAATGTCTAGCGGTTTTTTCAACTTATCTTCAGTCTTCATGTTATTACCGCCAGTAAATATCCTTTCTAATCACGTGTTTATTAGTGTTTTAGTGTGTTCGTACAAATAATAAATGGGTTGCGTATATATTAAATTAAAATAGTGATTCAGTTAAGGCTGTAGTCTTACGGTCATCGAGTTTCTGAGGGGCGCAGGAGACAGACGCGCGGAAGTAAGAAGATGGGCCTTAATTCTGGGCTACGCTCCGCCCTTTGTAGATAACAGACAAAGGATTTATATTCGAAACTCATGTGTTTATTTATCTTTTGTCGAGAAGTGAATACATGAATCGAGGTTCAGTTCGTTTTAGTAAAGTAGAAAAAGACGGAAACATTAGATGTATCTTTCTTACCAAATTTTAATAAGATCCTGACTTATTTTAGTATATGTAATAAACACTGTGCAAAAGAATTAAATGTTTTAAAATGGTAGAGCAGTTCGTAGTACAGATAGGATAATCTACTATTCAGGTGGTCCAAATTGGACATTTGTAAAGGAACACTCCTGTTTCTATAAGAGATAGGGTAAAATAATATTGGTGTCGAATCATTAAAGGATGTCGTCAGACCTATGGCTAATGTCGAGAGAGTTCCTTGTTGAATTCATTAACCTATACAAAGAAAATCCATGCCTCTGGTTGGTAAAATCCAAGGAATACTCGGACAAACTAAAAAAGAATGAGGCGTATGAAGTACTAACTAATAAGAAAGTTAAAGGAAGTTGATCAGGCGGCCAATAAAGACGCAGTGATAAAAAGAATAAATTCATTGCGCACTTGTTTCCGAAAGGAATTGAAAAAAGTTAGAAATTTGCGCTCTGGTATGGATGAAGAAGACAAGATAACAGCTCATCAGCCATATTGATTTTTATAACTGAACGAATGTTGATACAATAAGACTGAATAGTTAGTGGTCAAACGACAATTCAGACTTGCTCTACGACTTCAGTTTGTACAAGCAAGTTGATATACATCACGGAGCGTCTATCCCGGCCTTTATAAATAAATATGTGTGTAAATCAAAGCATAATGAGACAACAAAATAGTATTAATATATTATACACTAAGGGTGGGCAATCTCCGGCCGGCGCACAGTGGTCAATGAGCGGAAAAAATCCAATTTTTTTACTTTCAGTATTAACAAAAAAAAGTCTATAAATCAATTTTTAGAACTTCTAAGATGTAGAATCAACTAATGCCACGTCTCTTACCACGATGGTTTACCTGTAAAAAAATGTTTAAATTTGTACATTTTACGTATAGTTAATCCGATCGTTGTAATAGCTCGTAAGAATCCATAATATTATCGCATCAGTCTGATATTTTAAAATTGTATTGGTTGTTATTTAAAATATACATATTTGAGTAAATGATAATGGAATCGGCGAAAAAAATTACTCATTCTTCTATGTTACATTGATAGGTAAAGATGCTTAAAAAAATAATTGATTTTATGCAGTTTTTAGATTAGAACTTGTTTGCGCCAACTGCCGCCAAGCAACTCTTTATATATACATGTGAACTAATTCATACTTAACACATTTCAGAAAAATTTGGCTGCGCATATCTGCGCTTTTGTTTTTAATTAGCAAATTTCTATTTTTTGTCAGAATTTTAACTATTCGGGGTTTTCAATTTTGATTAAATCACCGAATATCTATAATGGTGATTCAAGTAATTTTATATTGTCTATGCAATCAAAAAGGTTGGTTTTAATTTAAAAATATTAAATATATAATATACCGGGTGTGTAACAACACCCGTCCACCCCTTTCAAAATCAAGAGAAATATTTTTTTTCGAAAAATCCAAAAAATTTTGATTACCAAATGGGGTATGCTCTATCCGTTGATGATATTTTCAACTTCCGGTTCTGACCGGAAATAGGTTATTCAGACCGGAAATTTATTTTTTTTAATGGAAAGTGGTACTTTTTATTACATATTTTAATTCTACTTGAGGTACTCGTGCCACATTGAATACAAGTGAGAGTGTTCGTTTCGAATTAACATAGGGTAGCATTGAATAGAGTGTGCAAAGAGAGAAACATTTTTTGTTCAAAACACAAAACACATCAGATGTTATTTATTAATAAGATAACGAAACGAAGAACGAGAAACAAGACGAAAAACGATACGAGGTAATACCCCATTTGGTATTTATTATGTTGCTGGTATCATCCGATCCTTTCATTGCTACTATGCGAATTACTTTAAAAAAGAAGCACTTAGAAATGCACGAGGACGTTAAGCGATTGATTATAAATTAATATAAGCAAGCGTAACAATTAAAAATGTTACTTTAGCGTTATAAAAACATTTTATGCAATTATTCCAATTTAAACTACACATCCTGTACGAAAAAAAAGGTATATATTTAGGTAAACTATCACTTCCGTTTACACGATTTAATTAACATTTAATATCTGAATATTTTTTATTATTAGTATGGCTTACATAACGATCCATGCGTCTATTTCTATTTAAAATACCAGTTTATAGGTAAAAAATTGGCTTAGGGTTCAGGTAAAGTACCACTTCCGGTTTAGAAATTTGGTTCAAAAGTTGATCTAAATCTTCGTATTGTGGTTTAAAAACTACATATAAAATATTGTCCGGATATACCTTTCGTACTAAAAGTTACAGATTTTTTTCCGAAAATATGCTGATCTGAACCACTGTGCGGCGTGATAGTCTAATCTGGCCCTCCAGACCTTTACAAACAATAAATAATAAATAATCTTTGTTTTAAATTAAAAAAATTTAACAGAAAGAAATAAAGAAGAAAAATGTCTCGTTACTGCATTGGGATTCGAACTCAGATCTCTTGTTTTCCAAGCAATTGTTGTACCAAGAAAAGCATCTAATAATTAACATTCGTTTTATATTGAAAAAAAAAAATTATAAGTAACCAAAATTTATCAATTTTGTACTCTGGTCCGCGTACGAAAAGTAATCCGTACTCTGGCTCCCAACGTACAACATGTTGCCCACCGCTCTTATACACTATGTATTTAGATACATACATTATTTTTTCTATTTCAAATAAAACCCTTTCGCTTAGATAGGATAACAAATGGAATTAAAATTAACACAAGAACAGTTGTTACTCTACTGAACTATCCGATCAGCTGCTATATGTCACAACAACAGGCTCTTGGAGATCCCCTGGAATATCTATCTTCTTCACTTCTCGGCGAAAGATATTTCATGCGTGATTATTGGTCACTGTTTTCTTAAGGGGTTAGACCACTTTAGAACGTGGAAAATTAACGTAATTTCCGCATATTTTTCCGAGAAAACAATAAGAGCTGTGGAAAAATTGTTTATATATCTTTGTTGTACATACATTTAGGAATAAGAAATATATTTTGCTAAATAATTAACATAAAAAATGAACGCGATGTAACTGCTTGATAAAAATCTTGTTAAGCGCTAAGGCGTCCGCGGCAGGAACGATTTTACCTACAATTTTCAATGTAAAGCAAAAACGAAAAGGTATTTAGTTTTTACAACTCAAAAGCTAGAGAAAGACGTAGGGATTTCTTTTTAATTATTTTTTTGCAGAAATGGTGGGCATATTACAAAAACTTTGCGTTTTAGCCTAAAAAAATATCTACTAAATTGTTTATAGTTAAAGAACTACATTTGATATTAAAAAAATCCTATGTCTTTCTCTAGATAATGCTACTTGGAAGGTGCAGTTAAAATTTCAAGTAAATCGGTAAAGAATTGTATGAGTTATGTTTCCGGCCGTTTCAAGAAAAGTGATTTAGAGAAAAACGCATATAAAGTTTGTTTAACCTGTACTGAGCACACGTTATTGGACAACATTCAGAATCAAAATACAGGCATTTAAAAACTGTTCCCACTTATAACTGACATTGCATCTTATTTTTAAGACCATAAGGCACTTTTTAGCGCAAAAAACAAAAATTCGATTTTTTGAAAATTCTAGAGCGGTCTAACCCCTTAACGTACATTAAATAATTTTTTTATCGGATTTGTACACAACCTATAGACACGAATACTGAAAATACTAATCTAGGATAACATAATTAATTGGTGACGCATGAGACATCTTTCGGCGAACGGAGTATAAAATCTCTGTTTTATCAGTACAGATATAACTTTTAACCCCTTAACCTATGATTTAGATTCGAAGATGTTGGGCCGAAATTGTATACAAGCTCGCGCAGCGTTTGGGACGTTCGCACGACTTGTGTAACACGCCAATCCGGGCAATTGGCCTAATCATCGTACGCGGGCTATGCCTGTAAAGCTGGATCCAGACCAAACGCGCCGTTCCGCGTTGCGCCCAAAAATACCGCGCTGAACTGCGCAGCGCCGCACAGAGCAACGCAGAATGGTGCAACCATTTTAAACAAACATGAATCTCAGCTCTGTTCCATTTGGCGCGCGCGCAAGTCAGCATGGAATTTAATAGAAAAATTATAATTGCCGCTGTTATTATTGTTACCAATCATAGTCTGAACAAAAACAGAAAACGGCGTATTGGACAACTCCAATGCTTGCAAGTAGATCCACATACTGTGTAAAAAAACTGTTAAGTGAAATGTTGATGAGCAATACTGGACAACTTGAAAATTTTTGTCGAATGTCTTTGAAAGACTTTGAATTCTTGTTAAATTTAATCAAACCAAGTATAAGAAAAAATGATACAAATTATAGAGAGGCTATTTCTTTCAAAGAAAGATTAGCTGCAACCTTACGGTTTTTGGCTTCGGGAGACTCATTCACCAGCTTGATGTATCTTTATGTAATTTTTGCTTGATGTAATTTTTGATTTAACATTAATTACATCGTAACCCATATCTGACGCAATATTAACCCAAGCATCGTGCTTTTTATTTTTTATATGGTAATTATTGTTTTTTGGATTCCATAATTCGGGTTTTAGGCGGTATAAATCTATAACTTTCTCAATATTATCGTGTGACCACTCAGTTGAACTCATTTTTGCGACTATCAACATTGAAGGGTATGTATGTGGTGGCTTGGTATATTCAAAACACCGTCCAAACCAAATGCGCACAAACAATCGGTTCCCTTTGATGTACCGACACTCGACGGATCGTGTTCGATCATACTCAAAACAGCGCATTCTAGCGCAATTTTGCGCAGTTTGTCGTCCAAACCGAAGACGCCGCGTAGTGCCGCGCTGCCTAAAACAACGCAGCGCGGAGCGGCGCGTTTGGTCTGGATCCAGCTTAATATTTATTTCTGGTCCGATCGTCGTACGCGGGCTTTGCGCATAATATTTACGTTTGGCCCAACCATCGTACGCGGGCTATGCCCATCATTGTAGGTTAAGGGGTTAACCCTTCGTTGGTGTGGTGGGGTATCACCTCATACCTTGAAAATTAAAATAATTATATAGTGAAAATCGTTATAGCGCGTCATTAGAACGTCATTAGAAAAAAGAAATTCTAGGGGTACCACGTACCCCACCACACCAATCACGTCAGTTTTATTCATCACACCAACGAATATAATCATAAGTTATTAGGTCCACACGAATCATATGGACCTAACAACTTATGATCGTATGATACGATCTCTCTAAACTTCTCGGAGTAATTTCGGAGCTTTAGCCAAGCCTTTATATACTGTTTTTTTTCGCCGTATTCTGCCGTATTTTTTCGTCGGAATCTGAAGAATTCATTTTAAACCTCCTGAGAACCCTTTCCTAAATAACAATAATCTCGTGTTTACTTGTCGAGTGTGATCTACTATATAAATCTCATACAAATGAAGCCACTATACCGGACGTGTTTGATCTTGTTTGATATGGTCTGATCTGATTTGATCTGAACCCAGGCTAATGAAGCGCCTACCTTAGGCTGGATTTAGTGCTCAATCGTTGCAAACTTATGCCCTCGAAGAAAAAAATTTACGCTCTCCGACATACTAGTAAAATTAACAAACAAAGCTTGACACACCTCAAGCCAAACTTTTAATCGTGCAACCGAATTATTAGCTGTTCTGTATCAATGTTCATTTTATTGTTTAAGAGGGTTGTACACGCACTGATGAATCTGCTAAACACTGAATGCTTAATACAATGTAACAGTCTGTCAGCTGACTGACGTCCGAATGAAACTCTAAAAGGTTCTAATGAACCAGTTCTAATGGTTCTAACCAGTTGCTTGAAAAATCCTAGTAATAATAATTATTATATTTCAAAGATTAATTTATCTGTAAACAATATTATTAAAAAAAAATCAGTAATACGTTTTTTAGTGCTCTTTAGAGATGTTTTTTAGTATGTTACCAGTAAATAGTATCTGCCTTAGCGGAATAAGGAATATTCGGTTAAATTTTCAACTGAATTGAGACAAAAGCTATTTTGGATCATCAAAGAGTTAGATTTACCGGGATTTGTGTTATCGATGCTCTACTATATTCGTTCAATCGTATAATTGCACATCTTCTATTTGTTTGCTTGCCTATTTGTCAGGTTTTTGTTAATCAGACAACTACGAATTTCCAGTTTGGCAAATTTTTTATTAAACAAAGACATTACATTGTGTAGCTTATGTATAGGATGTTTCAATAAGAACGGTCTACTTTCAAATATAAATAAAATATGTTCTGTGTGAGGAATCACCTAAGTTCTTTCTTTGTTTGAAAATGATACTTTATGGCAATAAGTACGGAATTTAAAGTCACCCAAATATATCCCGCAATTTTAATTAACGACACGTATTTGAGAAGTCTAATTTTTTGATGACTTTTTCGCGTAAAACTGTGGCTTTCGCTTGCATTTTTAATATTTTTATATGACATCCACGTGTTTAGCATTAAATATCTTAACGTAAACATGCAATATGAGCAAGTTAAAATCTTAGCGACTTCTATACAAAAATTGCTACGGTTGCGTAGATCGCGCGTATCGATTACATCTCCGAAAGGTTTACTTTTAAATTGCTTCGTTGACAAATCTTCACTCTATTATCTAGGAAGCAATTGGGAAGCGATATCATATTGATGTAAAGTTGCGTTCCTATTGCTCCATGTTTGAACGTTCTTAGATGTAATAATAGATCAAATACACGCTCTAATAAAAATCTCGAATCGCGCATTTATCGCTTGAGTCTGTACACTCCCATTAAAGTATAATTAAACGCGTCTTCAAAGGAGCCCCGACTGTATATATTTTAAACCCTGTATATACAGCTGTCCCGTTTTGCTTGTCCGATCGTTCACTTGCATATTCTCTGGCTGAAAATCCATCATTACTCACTCAAAGGGATAAAAGACAAATTATTAAAAAGAAATTAAACAAAAACCAAAAACTAGCGCAGTAAAGTTAGCGCAAAATGTTGAATTAGAACTGGAAAAGATACTAGACGCCGAATGTATTCACAGAATTTTGAGAAATTCTGGATATAACTACCGCATAGTGCCGGGCACAAACTACTGATCGGTGGGAAGAATAAAATCGCAGGATTTGAATTTAACCGAAAATACGAAAATGTAGAGTCAGCATTCTAGAATGAAGTTTTATTTACCGACGAAACAAAAATTAACTTATTTCAGTCTGATGGCCGCGTTATTGTTTCGCGACAACCTGATACCGAATTTGAAAAGGAAAATGTGCAACCGGTGGTGAAACATGGCGGACAATCAGTTTTACTTTGGGGTTGTGTCGTTGGCTGGGGTGGGAAACATTGAGTTAATTGGGGGTACTATGAACAAATACAAGTATTATAACCCGAAATGGAGCTGCACCATAAAGAGAAAGAAGAAAAAGTAAGTCACCTCTTCGTAGTATTGCCGAGTACTTCTTCATCTTTCTCTTCATGGTGCAGCTCCATTTCGGGTCATAGTACATTAATACTGTGAAAGGTAATTTAAGAGAACCGTAAACGTACATCTTATTAAGCAAAATAATTTGTACTGTAGAACGTCCCTAAAAAACTTCATTCCCCTCTACAGTCGCCAGACTTAAACCCCATAGAACGTTTATGGGAAGAAGTGAAACGTTGCCTGAAAAAGAGACATGTCAACGGTTGCGATAATTTAAAACGGGTCATAATGGAAGAATTGCAAAAAATACCAAAGATAGTAACAGAAAAATTAGTAAATTCCATGCCTCGACGAATAATGGCTGTTATTAAAGCCAATGGAGGTATTACAAAATATTAGTTAATTCTTTGTTGTTAAATACATATACCGATAAAGATATATTATTGTTTGTTGTCAACAGGAAAATTTGACAACAATATTTGTTTGTTGTCAGGCAGGAAATACGCTGGTAAATGATCGGACAATCAAAAAAGGGCACCTGTATATTTTTTTATTATAGTTTAGTTTTCTTTTTTAATTTGATTTAAATCCTGAATTAGTAATTAGTTAGATTTGAAATTGAAGTAGATTTAAAATTGCAGGTCTTGAGTTGGATATAATCCTAAACAACTCGGATTTGTTAATAAATCCCCCGGATAGGTTTGATTCGGTTTCGTATCGATTCGTATTTTAACTTGTAATTATTCAATTCTCAAATTTGATTCATTTTTAAATTTCAAAAAACAAGTTCAAATACCTTAAACCCCTTTTTTATATTCCGACTTCATCATCTAACCTAATTTTTTTCAACCAGGTACAAAATAAGTTCTTAGAAGAATTACCAGCGATCGAAGACTCGTTCAACATCTCGGATTTATTAAACGGCATAAAAGAACGCAAGAGACGACACCCTTCGTCCGTAAACGACGACGACAGAGCGGCCGTCGCCCCCGATTTCTTCACCACGCGCCTCCAGGAGGATTGTCTTATGAAAATGGGCCGTCTTCCCGTTTTACGTTCGATGACTCTCGGCCGTGTCGGATAAAAAAATTAATTAACTAAAAAAAGAAAGAAAATCCAGGTAAAAAAAGAAGTTTTTTTTTCTTAGCTGTTTAAGTAGCTGTGGCACCGGAAAAATAATCACCTTACTAAAAATAAAATAATTATTAGAAAAAGGGGGTTAATGAAAATATAAATAGATAAAATCGGATATTGGAAGAATTAAAAAAAGGAGGGAAAAAACACACACGCACGGTCGCACACGGCAAAAAAAAATTAAAAAAGTAAATAAATACGTTTCAAATTAATTTATCCGTCTTATTATTTTTATTATTTTTTTTTATTAAATCGTATAAAGCGCGATAATAATTCGAAACGTAAAGTCTCTCTCAAACTGCCATATTAATTTCAGTGCAGATGTTGTTTGAATAACTAAATAATTTAAAAAAGCGGGGGCGCGAATTTTTTTATTTTTATTTAATATAATTTAATTTAATTTTCGAGTCGTCTCTCTCCGATGCGATGGTGTGTGTAATTAAATGTAATTATTTATATATTATTATTATCTATAAATAATAATACGATCGATTTTTGATTTCGTCGTTTTTAAAAAAGTCATCGAAAAAAGATTTAATAAAAACGAAGAAAGTTATTGAACGATTTGACGACGAAAAATTTTTTTTTACCCCAAAAAATAACTTCGAATGACTTTGAGAGGGTAAAAAAATATAAGAAAAAAAATGTTATTTTATAAACGTAAAGTAGGTTTAAAAAAAAGTCGACGCAGATAATTTTTTTTTTAATTTCCTTGTCGCAGAAAATTTAGAAAATGAAAATGTTAAAAAAAGATACAAAAAACGTGTTATTAGCGAATCGTTTTTTTTATGTTATTGTTGTGTGTGTCTCTCTCTTTAGAAGAAGAAGAAGAAAGAAAGAAAAAAAAATTAAATGAAATCCGTAACTTTTTCGTATTATTTTTCTTTTATTATTATTATTAATTATTATTTTCAAAAAAGTTCTTTTCGTGTGTTATTGCTTTTCTTTTTAATTTTTTGTTTTTCAATCGGTTATGAAAAGAAGAAAATTTAAAAAGTTCTCGTTTTATTTATTGTTGTTTATATTGAGTGTGTTAATTTAAATTAAAATTAAAATCGAAATGAAAAAAAAAAAAATTTAGAGTGTTGTCTTTTTATTTTATTTTTTTTTAAGTTGGTATTATCGATTGACATAACCTCAATTAGTTAATTTAATTAACACGACGCTCTAGATTTTTTTTTTTAAGACGGACATACAATATATATATATTCGAATTTAAAAAGAAAAATTATTCTTTTTGAAAAAAATGATTGATTGTTTAAAAGTTAAAATTTGTTTAAAAAAAGTAAATAATTTGAAATACAAAAAAGATTTTGTTTTGAAAAGGAATTTGTTTTAATGAAAAAGTTTTGTTTTAATGAAAAAATTTTGTTTTAATGAAAAAATTTTGTTTTAATGAAAAAATTTTGTTTTAATGACAAAACTTTGTTTTAATGACAAAACTTTGTTTTAATGAAAAAAGCTTTGTTTTATGAAAAAAACTTTGTTTTAATGAAAAAATTTTGTTTTAATAAAAAGAATTTATTGGAATGAAAAAACTTTATTTAAATGAAAAAAATTTGTTTTGATGAAAAAAACTTTCATTTGATAAAAAAAACTTTGATTTAATAAAAATAAAATTTGATTGTAATAAAAAAATCTTTGATTTAATAAAAAAAATTTTTGATTTAATAAAAAAAATTTTTGATTTAATCAAAAATTAATAAAAAAAATTATGTAATGAAAAAAACTTTGTTTAGAAAAGAAAAAAATGATTTTGAAAGTGAATTAAAACAGAAGAAAATTTGAAATTTAGTTTTGTTGTAATTACTTTTCTTAATAATCACGTGAATATTAATATATATTAATAAATTAATAACCACCACGTCTATTTTTCTAGTAGCTTAATATAATCAAATCGAATAAAAGTGTAAATTTGCCTGTAACAAAAAAAAATATTAATAATCTAGAATTAATTAAAAGTAAAATGTAAAAAAAGTCGTTTGAGATTTAAAAAAATCATTCTGGATTTAGTTATGAAAATTTAAAAACGATTTTTTCTCTAAAGATAGATTAATTTATTTAAAATAACATATAAAACTTTAAATATTTTATATTAAATATAAACTTTTTGAGTAAAATTTTTTCTTAAGTTTATCGTTTTGTCATTTGATGTAATCTCAAATTAAGATGGAAAAAAATTGATCGTTTTTTAAAAATTCGTTTTTGTAAGAATTAAATTTCTTTAATAACAAAAAAATAGATTGAAATAACTGGTTTGAATGGTCAGTTGATTGCTTGGTTATCGCGAAATTTGCTAAGTTTATTGCGCGAAAGTACCAACCAATTCTAATCATTTGTGAACATGGTTAAGAATCAAAGATACTGGATTAACAAGGATAGTTCAAATTGGGATAATCGCCCGACTCTTTTGACATCTCTATTACTAATAACTGATTGTCGTATAGTTTATGGAATGGTTAGAATACATTTTGAATTAATTTCAAAACTACATAGGTGTCCAAAAAATATATCTACTATTTAACAATCCATAACTTGCAAACTAATTGACGGAGTTGTCTCATTTTTAGTGAAAGTATAGCTTAAAGTCCAACTTAAAAATATCGCTGAAGGTGTTCAAAATGGTTACCATTAACATCCACACACAAACAATGCCGCCAAACTGCAGCACGAACTATTGACTGCAACGTGTTCAGATATTTACACATGAATGTATGATGGTTTCTTGAAGTTCATCCAATATGCGTGGCTTTTGTTGATAAACGACGTCCTTTAGTATACCCCGAGTCGAGGGTAGATAAGCTTAGGGAACGTGGTGGATATTCTACAACACCTCTACAGCCTATCCATCTTCCTGGTAGATTTTCGTCGAGATAACCCCTGACACGGTTTTGCTAGTGGTCTGGGGCACCATCTTTTTGAAAGTAAAATCTTCCGTTTTCATACAAATCTCAGATGGCAGGTAAAATTGATGTCTGAAGTTTCTGAAGGTACACCTCACTGGTAACTGCCAACAAAGAAGAATGGTCCAATTAAGCCCTGGTAAGACAACCCACACCACACATTTATTCCTGGAAAATTCATGGCTTTGTCTAACTGGACGTTTGAATTTTAGTCCACTAGACGCAAATTTGACGATTTCCTGTACCATTGAGTTTGAACAGTGCATCATCAGTCCACATAATTATCTCTGCAAATTCTTCATCGTTGCGCACCAAGTTATTAAACCACTCGCTGTACTCCATTCTACGATCTGGGTCATCCTCGTTCATTGTGTGTAGCAATGTTGGAATGTAGCATTTCCTCTTTACTGTTTTCAAAATTCACCGAACACTTGAACGACTCACTCCAGTTTCGCGGTCATACTCACAGAATTTCAGAAAGACTTCTGTGGTGAGTGAGTGAATTGTTCTAACACAAGACGGGAGTTAGCTGGACTTGTTACTGTTACAGGTCATCCAGATCGTTGTTTGTGTACATTTTTAACACAACCTTCGTCTTCAAATTTGTCTAGAATGCGACTCTGTTTGATACTCATTTCGTCATTGCCGTTGAACCTCATTAATGTTTTCGTACTTAAAATTCCATTTAAAAACTGACTTCCTTTCATTGAATTTAAGCCTTGCGCCGGCCATGTTTATTCGAGTAACTAGGTACAATCAACAACAAAACTCTCTGGCGACTGTCATCTGACAAAACAAAACACAGTACAACGCTTGTGTAGCGATTGCCGGAACTACAAACTATTACGCTATCAAAAATGAGACAATTTCGTCAATTAGTTTGAAAGTAGTTTGCGGTGGAAAGACGTACCAAGCACGTCGAGATGTTTTTGGTACCAGAACGCCAGCGACGTGTTACCCACATCATCAGACGATTACTTCAGAAAAAAAAAATGACGAAATGGCACGTCGACTATTAATAAAATTCTCACCGCAAGTAGTTAAAAATCATAACAAAACAACCATTAGTTGCGTTAAGATAATGACCATAGATGACATACTAATATAGATATTTGACTGGAACTCCGTTTATTTGCAGATAATATCGCTAATGACATTCGTTTCCTAGTTTTAAGGTCGATTCTCATTTACGCTACACTAACAATAAGCTAATATATGCGACAAGGAGCCGCGCTATACTACACACTTTTTCGAAGAAAATCACAGTTAATATTTGTTTGGTGTCAACTGAAAAGCATTCTATTCTTAAAAATCTATAGCTCTTCAACTAATGATGATGTTCATGTTAGCTATGTGTTACGAATATGGAAAATTAAAGAGAAAAAGATCGAAAAAAAAAAAATAAATAAAGAATAGAATTCTTTATAACACGTAGTAGTTCCAGTTTATGTTTTATTAGTATTAAGCGGATGATTGACTTGGATGCGAATTATGAAAAATTGGTTTTGAATGTTGAGGATGAAGGCAGTGTAAAATGGCATTATTAGGCATTATTATTTGTTGATAGTAAATGTCCTTTTGTGGTATTTACAATATCAAAAACTACGCTTAACTTCTGTTTGCCACAAAGGTAATAAACTGCTGACAATTCTACTAATACGTCTAAAAAATTCTTGCAAAGGATCTGCCTGTTCGGGTTTTGCACTACGCTCTACTATTCTTTTAGATTTTTTTCATCTAGAAATTTAGATTTTTTTCATCTAGAAATTTAGATTTTTTTTTCATCTAGAAAGACTAAGTATGGCGTTCTTTCTTTCTTCTTTCCCAACTGCAAACACTGGATTCAGTCAAAAGTGTGCGTGCTAGGTTGAGTTTCTTGTTCACTAAAAGGAAATTGTATCTCTTCAGTAACGCGCTCATTGCATTCTTTGCCTGTTGTTTTTATGATTGTCACTAAATTCTTCATCCTCTTTATTATCACATTAAAAAAAAAATACTACTGAGTCGTCTATAATACTAATTTAAAAAAATCAAAATACACCAATACTTCGCTTTGGGTCGTTTCGTTTTCCGTTTTTTCGAAGTTGCGTCGGTGCAATTAGTACTAATTTTCACTGTGCGTCGTTAGATTTGCAAGGTTGCGTTGTTTTGAGTTCGAGTCTTTAATTTTTTGGTTTTTTTTTAATGGAGCCTGACAATTGAATTGCTAACCTCGCACAACCAAGAATTCTCTAATCAAGAACTTTTGCAACTCGAATTGCAATTTGCTAAAGAAGAAGATGAAAGTAACCGTTCAATAGAAATCTCCCAAGAACAAAATTTAACTTCCAAACAAATTTCCAAAGCGATGTGTTTGATTGACGAAGCTATGGAGATTAAGAAAAACGATCCTGATAGCAGAAGGAGTTTTAAAGTGTCCCAGGCAGTAGCTACGAATATCAATTACTACAAGGAAATTTATATTTTATGTTAAAAAAAAGCTGTTCAGCAAACATTTGACAATTTTTTTGTGAAAGAAAGCTGACTTTACAACAGCCACTATGGGACTCAGACAGTGATTAATTTTGTTTTGGAACCTATTTTCGATCTTTATATGGTTTGCTATAGAAAATCTTAATTCACTTTGCCTAGTTTCAATTTGTATTGTGTTTGTGGAACGTAACCCCGACGCAAAGTGAGATATTGGTGTAATAATAATTCGCAGCGTGACAAAACCTAAAACAACGCTCACGAAACATTACTAACGTTGTCGCTCGACAAAGCTCTGTATCGAAAGCTGTAGTGTAGCGTAAGGCAGGTCTCTCACACTAAGGCAACCAGAAACTAGCACTCAGCAATATATGACGACATATAATTAAATGATCTTTCTCAGACTAGATCAATTCGATATCGCAGATAATGAGATGACATCTATGTGAACTGTCATCAAATGGCAATATAGTTTGTTGCCAGTTGCTTGTTGATGGTTGGTTGCCTCAGTGTGAGACGTGCCTAAGTGAGAACGTTTCCATTTAAATGGTGATATAATTACCTAGCGATATTTTGCATCACGCGGTTGAGAGTAGCACAAGTGAGAATCCAAGGATACTGGACTAGCAGGATGGCTCAATCCCATAAGATGTGTATACGCCGAAATTTAGTGCGCAGGCACCAGTTTGACGTCATTTGTGATTTCAGTCGAGTGTAAAACAGAGATGCTAAGCTTGACAGTGACGTTAAAGGGTGGAGGGTGATTATCGCAAATTGGACCATCCTGTTAGTCCAGTGTCCTTGGTGAGAATCGACCTTTAAGCACCGACAGGAAATTTAAAAACTAGTTAATTTTATTCCACCAAATCTAAATCACTTAAAATCCAATGAATAAATTAGAATCACTTCAAACAACTTTCACGATTCTCACTTTCCATAAAAAGAACCAACTGAATTGAGCAATCCTGTTAGTCCAGTATCCTTGGTTAAGAATAGTTTAGCAAATTAATTAAACTGTGGTGAATTTGAAGGTTATTGCACATTTGTTTACGCAGCAAGAAATTAACTATACAGAGTTTCAAAGCCAAAGTCAGTGACTGATTTATGAAATGTGTCCAAAAGTATTCCTTCGCCACCTAATCTTAGGTGGGTGAACATAAGAGCCATGAAATTTTCTGATGTAATTTAATTTTATTACTCTTGCATACTTTGATGCATTCTTTTACTTAAATTAATTCATTTATGAGGGAGACATTACTTATGAAAGGCATAGGGTTGACATGGCAAAGATTTGATAACTTTAGAATTTAGGAGGGGGATATTAAAACACCAAGTAATCATGAAATTTCCTAAAATCCCAAGTCATCGGCTTTGAGCTTTAAATACTTAAATGACGTCTTGAAATTATTCTATTATATTCTTCACCTAGTAAGATTTCGGAGTTCAAACCACAGTTCATATTATATTATACTCCAGCAAAAAAAAATACAAATTTATTTTTTTATTTACTCCATTTCAATTTAGTTAATAAACCTTAAGGTCAAAAAAAATCAAAAAAATGAAATTTTTTAAATCTCAAACGATTACTTTTACATTTCTACGCTTTATTTAGCGATTTGATGTTTTCTTTTTCTTTTATTATCATTAATAAACACCATTAACATTTCAAAAAGTAAATTAAAGGTGGATAACAAACGTATTTATGTAAATAAATATATATAAACGTATATATTTTTCATCTTAGCGTAATTTTCTCTATTATATTATTATTATTACGATTATTATTAAAATTTGTTTTTTTCTATTTTGTTAAAAAAAAGATCTGTTTACTAAAAATTGGTTTTTTAAGTTTTAAATTTGATTTTTAAATTTTAATTTTGGTTTTTTGGTTTTTTGGACATTTTTTGGTTAAAAATCAGATCTTATAAAAAATTCAAACTCATTTTGTTTAATTGTTTAAATAAATATACATATTTAGTAACAAAAAAAAGTATATTAAACGTAGTAATTATTAATGAAACCCAAAAAAAAATTATAGGGCATTTTCTTTTTTGTATTCTATTTTTTTATTATTATTATTGTATAAGAATAGAATATTTCTCTTTTATATAAATATTTCCATCTAAAATAAATTTAAACGCAAACGAAATAAAGAGAAAAGAAAAGAATAAAGCTTAATTTAATAATTTAAATGTACATTTTTATTTTTAAAGTCTTTTCTTTTCTCTTTAAAAAAAATATAGTTTAATCACGAATTAAAAATTAAAAATGATTATAGAGCGATTAAATTAACAAAATTTAGAATAAAATAATTTTATTTAATAGTCAAATAAAACCAAAGTTTCTTTTAATTTTTTAATTTTTTTCTATAGCACTAGTTATTTTAATTTAATCACTTTACAATTTAATCATTCTGTAATCTCAAAAGTAATTTAAATAAATAAATAAAAACGCTCGGGAATTTAAAATAAATTAATTTCCGAGTCATATCAAGATAAAATATATAAATGAAAGTAAGTAAAAAAAAATTACAAAAAAAAAATAATAATGTTAGATGTAGGATTGTTTTTTTTTTCAATTTATATAAAGTAAAACGTGTTTATAACGTGTTTAGTTGTCAATATCGATTTCATCATTAATTTTTTAGTTGAAAAAAAAGTTTTTAAAAACTCAAAAGAATTTTCTTTGAAAAAGAATTAAAAAATTGAGTTCTTTTGGGTTTTAAAGACTTGGATATTTTAAAAAATAGGGGAAAATGTTGAAAGAATGAAATTTTTAATGGAATGGATGAAAATTATATTAAAAATGAGTAAAAGTTGTATAAAAAATGAATGAAAGTTGTATAAAAAATGAATAAAAGTTGTATAAAAAATGAGCAAGTTGTATAAAAAATGAGTAAAAGTTGTATATGAAATGAACGAAAGTTGTATAAAAAATGAGCAAGTTGTATAAAAAATGAGCAAGTTGTATAAAAAATGAATGACAGTTGTATAAAAAATGAACGAAAATTGTAATAAAAATGTACTTTTCTTTTAGATTTAAATCTGAAAAATGTAAAAAAAATAAAATAAAAATTAAGAGTGAACGGTTAAAAAGCTTTGAATGAAAATTGAATGATTGTTTAAAAAAAATAAAATAACAATGAATATTTTTTTTTCTAAAATTAAAAATTATTTTAAAAATATAAACTAAAAAAAAAATTCGGTGCTTTTAAGCATAAATAAAAAATAATTTCAAAAAAATAATACCGATAAAAATGATAAATTTTCATAAATAAATTAGGCGAATTTAATTAGTTTAAAAAACTAAAATTAATCGTTTTTTTCATTAAAAATTTATTTTAACGGCAAAAACTTTTAATTAATTCTTTTAAAAAATTTAAAAAATAATAAAATAAAAATCATTTTTAATAATGGAAAAAAAGTTTTTGCCTTAAAACCTTATAAAAAGATAAAATAAAAAACTAATCTAAGTTTTTGCCTTAAATTTTTTGTAATAAGGTAAAGAAATTAGTCAAAAAACTAACAAAGAAAAAATTACAAAATACAAAAAAAAAATCCCAAAAAAAAAAATAATAAACACTTATAACGTGTAAATTTATACATCTTGCAGTTTGATGCTTATAAATAAAAAGAAAAATAAACATAAGTAGTTGATAGAAAGACAAAAAACCCAATACAATATAACTATAGAAATCGAAATACTATTATAAAAAAAATAATACTTTTTATAAATTAAATGATGTGTTTTCCGTTGCCCCAGAATATAAAATATAATAAAATATATTTTTATTTTGAAATTTTCGCTTTGTAAAAGTTGAAAAATACGAAAAAAAAAAAATTAATAAATAAATAAATACAACCAGGTAAAAAAAAAATACAAAATACAAACACTCTGTATATTATTATGATTGTAAATTGCAACAATAAAATTGTATTGTACTTGTGTGATTATTTTTTAATGAGAAAAAGGATCGCTTCAAATATAATGTGTCTAAAAAGTATCGGAATAATAGTTGAATGTATTTATTGTTTTCCATTTACAGAAACGAAGTAATGAAATATTAAAAAAAAATAAAGATACAAAATGCGAATGTTACCAAAATTTGAGAAATAAAAATAAAAACAAGTATTCAATCCAATTTAATGGTGTTTTATTTGTCTGATTTTTTGTGTTGAATTGAAGCCCGTTCCAGGTCTTGTCTGTTTTTCTGCGTCACGTCAAAAGGATCATACGTGGTTTGGTTCGATAAGTCTTGACGTGATCGCCTATCATCGTTGCATCTTAAAAGTTACACATTAAGGTGAGTCCAGACTTGTAACAAAACTCCGTAGCATGACGGCGCACAGTGGTTTAGAAGCGGCAAAAGGTCCATTTTCTCAACTTTCTGATATGGAAATATGGTTCTGGCCATAACATTAGAAATGTCTTACAATTATAAAACAGTAAAAATAATCGTTGTTTCTCATGTTGTTTACGAATAAATCCAAGACAAATGGATAACGAAATCGTATCAAACCACACGGAATTCATTATACATTTTACATTAATATTAAATTAAATCCGGAGTAGATATGAAAATAAAATTTATTTTACGTGAAAGTAGGACATTTTTATAATGTATAGATCGATTTAAATCATACATTACGTGTAAGCGCAAGCCATGTTTTCGATTTTAATAAACACCTAAAAAAGGTTAGAATTTTTTATTTGTGCAGTGAAGAACTTTTGAGCTCCGCGCTGCTCCGTCCAATGGGTACCACTTGGTGTTAGTTTACATCAAACTCGATCCAATAAAGTGAATTTCAGCTGCCCCTATCTGCCACCCCAATAACCAAATATAATTGAAGTGGTAGGTGCTCATTGTTAAGTTTTATTGATGTAATATGCAAATGTCTATGAAGTGCGGAAAATCTCAGATTTTATTGATCAAAATAAGTCGATTTAACATAAGTTATCTCTATACAAAGTTGCTTCGTTTCGCCGCTAGAGGACTTCAAAGTTGGAAAAATAAATTGATTTCTGTCTTTTAATTCGAAAACGCATTAATCGATTTGAACCATTTTTTATGAGTGAGTTTCTACATCTAATTGACATCTTTCAATAGTTTGCAATCTGATTTTAGAAACTTAGAAGTGACCGAAAATCGATATTGGTCTCTAATATTGCCACATTTTTTTTAATCCGCCATAGCATAATTATGTTAATATCGTTTATGGGCAGCACATTTAGTCCTAAATCTTTTTTGTTGCTTATAAAATTCAATCGTTCCTTATGACGATGCTCTTCCAAAGAACTTGCAGTTGTCTGATAGAGTTCTAAGTTTTTTTAATATTAGCAATTCATCGTTCAACGGTTGATTTAAAACAATTAATCGAAAGGCCAAATTTTCCAACTCACTGGCATGTGCTATTGTATCATTACGTCTCTCATATTCCAGATTAAAAAAACTACTGTAAGAGAACACACTTTTACGCATCATTGTGTATTTTGCAGAACTTTTTATACATTTCATGAGCCGGTTACAGTTTATTATATACACCAAAAGTTTCCTATGTATTGTATTTGTAACTTTGTTTTGCGCCTTAGTTTCCTTTTATATTCATTTTTTATTTTCCTTGGTTATTGTTTTTTAAATTCATCTTCCATCTACAATGTTATCCTAATCGTGTAACTTGTAACTTTTTGTTTCGCCTCAATTTTATTCCTTTTTTCAAAAGTCTTTTTTTCTTATTCTCTTACGATTTGGAACCTTATTTTAAGAAAACTTCAGTTGGTGTTTTCTTAATTCATGACATTTGTGATAATTAAATGAATTTATTATTATTATTATTATCCATTTGTTATTATTGTTCAAATTAATATTTATTATATATATTTAATTTGTTATTAATAATTTATTTCGTTTTAAGAAATACTTTTATTATAATAAATACACAAAAAGAATTATAGTAGAAAATGTAGTCAGTTTTATTATCAAAATGTTTTATGTATTGAATGATTCAGTAAATATCTTCGAAGTCGGAGTTTTCGCATGATTTTTGTATCTGTTGTAGAGGATTAATACGCCTACACGCATTTTTAGGGTATAGCCAGCAACTAACTCTCAAATGAGAATGTTAGAAAATTACAACCGATAGTACTTTATGCGTTATAGCCGCATATGTTGAGTCAATTAAATCTTATACCAGAAACAAGTAAATGGGAATGGACTCAAAGAGGAGTATGTTACACCCCCGATGGAACTTTCCCCACATTAAATTGCCATTTATTATGAAAAAACTAAACATATCTTCAAATAAGCTACCACTTCCGGTTATCCGATTTTATTTATATTTACTATCTGAACCCTTTTCATGATTATAAAGGGCTATACAACGTTTTGTCCATTTATAGCAATTTAAAGTACCAGTTTATATGAAAAACAGTGAATAAGAGTTCAGGTAAAGTACCACTTCCGGTTGACGAATTTGATTGAAAAATTGACATGAGTCTCTCAATAGTGTCTATCAACTCCATATGCAATTTCGTCCATATATAAGGTTCGTACCAAAAGTTACAGACTTTTTTCCGCAAACATGCATATCTGAACCACTGTGCGGCGTCGCGTGCCTTTTCCTGACGCTGCAAACTTCGATGCGTATCAAAAAGGTGCACATAATATCATCATTGCGGATGTGTCATCGTTGCGTATCAACATCGCGAACTTCATTGCGTTCCAGTTAGTAGTTTTGTCCGTAGAAGCGATTTCTAGCAGTGTTCTCTTTGACATTCTGTCTTCCCAAATTCTTTTAACCGGCTTAAGGTAAACGCACCAGTTACTGACACTATTAGATAAGAAACCTTTTTTATTTATATTTTTCGCCAAAGTTGATAGTTTTGTTGTGTTTAGTTTTTATAAATTGTTTAACACGTTCACGCCGGAACCGATTTTCATAGTGCGCTTCATCTAGCGGTAAAAAATATAAACCTTTATTATGCGTACCACCGGTGGTACGCGCCGCCCGATGAAACAGTTTAGTGCGGGCCACCGGTGGTACGCGCCGACGTGAACGTGTTAAATATTGATTGGAAGATATCTATAGTTTTTTTTAACCAAAACAGAATAGTTTTCTTTAAGTAATGCTAGACAGCGTGATTTTTTTGCTCCAGTCATTGATGGATAACAAAATGATCTAACACCACCATTGGCACACCATTTATTGACATTAAATTTAATAAATTACTTAGATTATAAATGATAATTTAATTTAAGGTACTCGAAATTATTATCACGAATTTTTTTACTGTACCAGTTATTGAAAATCGCGCTAATAATTGGTACACTGGTATTTTCTTTTGTCCAGTCATCTCTCGATAAAATCTAGTACCGGTTCAATGTCCAATTCTTGTCTAATATCGCTATTTCTCATTTTATGCCTTCTCGTTACACCTCTAAACGTCCTAAAGTACAAGGGTTGCCTTTTTTATTTTGAGATTAGAAAACAAAAACAAATATTAATCATGGAAAATCGCTTTGTTGTTTTTCAAAATATTTCCCATGAAGATCTATACATTTTTGCATGCGTTTGAACCAATTGTCGAAGTACTTTTACCACTTTGATTGAGGTATCTCCAAAACATGCATTCTGAGTGCAGCAACCGTTTTTTCAGGTGTTGAGAAACGTTGACCTCTCAGTTTGTTTTTTAAAAAGTCATTCGGTGCCAAATCAGAATTATACGGCGGATGACTCATCAAATCGATGTATTGAGTGCTCAAAAATGCAGTTGTTTGAGTCGATGTGTAAGAGTTGCAATATCAGTTCGTGCACAGCATCAATGGTTTCCGGAACAACTTATTTTGGACGACCTTTACGAAATTCCTCTTGGAGTGAACTACGACTTCGATTGTATTCACCATACCATCGCTAAACACTGTTCCTTGATGGAGTTTTATCGCCAAAAATTGAATTCAGTTCATCCGTGCACTGTTGCTGAGTTAATCCACGTCAAAAGTTGTAAAAAATAATCACACGAAAATGTTTACGATTTAATTCCATTATTTGGCCGAGATGAATCTTTTAAGTTACTATAAACAACACAAATAGCTCTTATATGTAAAAACGTTTTGAGTACGTATAATTTCAAAAATGTCAAACTTTACGATAGAGCTGTCAGTTGCCAGATTGCAACACTAGGGTTGTCCAATCCCGAAATATAAAAGACAGCCGTAAAAGACGTATTTCATTTCCGTAGCCTGAATTTTACTCTTCTGCTGTCTTGTTAGTACATTGCCTTAATTTCAAAGTAAATGACGCCGTTTGATTGTTGACTGTTAGTTGCATTTTTTTAATGTTAAATCAACATCCTCTAGTAATCATCCTTTAGTCAACATCCTTTAGTCGCATATGTCTACTGCGATTTTTTAAACATGATAAATTGAAAATGTTGAAAACTTAATCATTTGTAAATGGTAACCCCTTTGTTATTATATTGGCCAAAAGTTATTCTGACGAGCTTATTTTATTTTATTATGGATAGAAAGTTTATCAGAATAAGTTTTCACCACTACAATAATAAATAGGGGGTGTTATTTGATTTATTTGACTCATCACGTTTAAGAAATCGCAGTAGGCAAATGTGACTAAGGTTGTTGACTAAACATTTAAATATGCGGCTAACATGCAGCTATCAAACGGCGTCAACTACATACTTTAAAGTCAAGCCAAGAATTTGACAGATAAGAATTTTTAAACAGGCCACTGCATTTTGAAATTCTGGAAAAACAGTGTCACAAATGAAATACGCTGACAGTTTAGGTAAAAACGGCCTGTATAAAAGTGAATCGTGTTGTACCATAGAACCCAAAAATAAAATAAAAGTTCTAAACCTCAATCCGTTTATAGATCTTGCTGGTTTAATGAGAGCCGGTGGACGATTGGCAGAATCTGAATTTGAGTATGATAAGAAATTTCCATCATTTTGTCCCCCTAAGCATTATTTAACTAAATTGTTATTCATCAATGAACGCAAACGTCTATTACATGCTGGACCACAACAACTTTTATTTAATATTCGAGATACATTTTGACCAATTTCAGGAAAAAAACTTGGCCAAGTTAACTGTTCGAGGATTCAATGTCTTAAGTTTAAAGCAATTTCCTTCGCACCAATAATGGGTAATTTGCCAAAAACAAGAACATTAGCTGGCTTTCCATTTCAAGTCATTAGAGTGGATTATGGAGGTCCATTTATGATAAAGGATAGAAAAGGCAGAGGACGTAAGTTAACTAATGGTTATATTTGTTTGTATGTTTTGCAATTAAATGCATTCATCTTGAATTAGTAAGTGACCTTAGTACAGATGCATTTTGAAACAGAACCAAAGTAAGATAAACGAAGGTGCACTAGTTCTAGTGAAGGATGATAATCTTCTATCTCTACAGTGGAAGTTAGGCCGGGTCTTGGAGTTGTTTCCTGGACGTGATGGAATAAATCGAGTGGCACAAAACGGAACAAAATTGTGTCCACTTCCTGTAAATGATAATTAAACGATTTATGTCCTTTAACGTGGCTGGTATGTAAAATTGTTATTACGCATTCTGTTGGTAAAAGAAAGGTATAGACAAAGACAGAAAACAAGTGTAAAATGCATGGAAATCAGTTGTTGATTAATATCTGATAGATCAGAATTGTTTGTTAGTATGAACCAAAAATAAAAAATAATAAATAAACATAACAATCAGTTTTTGTTATTTCCTTCCATAAAACAGAGTTAAATAATATCAAATACCACCAGCGCACAAAATTCTCTATTTTTGACAATTCTCAAGTTGACCTTCCTGGAAACCAAATTGGTTTCTTTCTATTAATCCCTTTTCTATTACTTTTTCAAGTCTTTCTTCAATGTGTCCGGGATTATTCATTCTTTATACACTTGTTCTGTATACACTGATCAATAAACAGTGTGTCCCCGGATAGGTGAAACGACTCTTATAAAATGTAAAAAATTTTCGATGTTAATTTTCATCTTTTGGGGTTTAGCCCTGCATGGTTAAAGATTAATTTGTAACATATCTTCACTTAAAAAAAAAACAAGCAAATCTTGACAGTGAATATTTTGAAATATTTTTTTTTCGAAATGAAACTTAAAACATTCTAGTTTCAATTAAAGAAGACCGTTTTATTCTAACTTATGAAAAAAATTTAAAAAAATTTCAAAGTTGGTAAAAAATTTTTTAGATTAAAAAATTTTTGATTGTTAAAAAATCAATAATTTTTTAAAAATTCATAAAAAATTGACTTTTAAGTATTTTGATCTAATTTTTTTCCTAAATGAAACTTAAAATATTCTAGTTTTAATTAAAAAAGACAGTTTTATTCTAAATTTTATCAAAAAAAAATTTAAAAAATTTTCAAAGTTGGTAAAAAAATATTCTTAGGTTCAAATTTTTTATTATTATAAAAAAACCAATAATTTTTAAAAATTCATATCTCAAAAACTAATTGTTGCTAAGACTTGAAATTTTATAAAGATTTAGATTAGAATTTAATCTTTACTTTTACTGAAAATGAATTTTCTGCGATTTTTAGTTTTTCTTTCAGAAGAGAAAATGTAACTTAATGTCCTCAATTGAAACATTCTAAAAATTAGCCTACCTTCTATAAGTGGGATTTTCTTTGGATTACATGAAAATTTGACGTTTATAAGTTACAATTTTATTATTTACTAGTTGAAAGTTGAAATATTATATTTTATTACAAAAAATCAAATATACTTTTTGTTATTGAAAAAATATTTTAAAAATCATAAAGGTGACTAAAATTTTTAACAGTTAACCTAAACTTTTTTTGAAAATTTTGACCAGATTTAAAAAGTCGTGGAAACTTTATTTTTTAAAATTAGGAAATGGAATTTGTATTAATTGAAAATTAAAATATTCTATTTTGTAATAAAAAAGTCAATTTTTTCCTAATTATTACCCAAAAAATAAAAAAAAAATCATAAAAAGTGACTAAAATTTTTTTACCTAACTATCTAAAAATTCAAAAAATTATGATCAATTTTAAAAATTCGTGTAGACTTTATTTTTTAAATTAAGAAATAGAATTTGTATTAATTAAAAATTAAAATATTCTATTTTGTAACAAAAAAGTTAATTTTTTCATTATTATTAAGCAAAAAATTAAAAAAATTCATAAAGGTGACTAAAATTTTTTTAACCTAACATTCTAAAAATTTTTATCAACTTTAAAAAATCATGGAGACTTTATTTTTTTTAATTAAGAAATTAAATTTATATTAATTGCAAGTTAAAATATTCTATTTTGTAATAAAAAAGTCAATTTTGTGCTAATTATTACCCAAGAAATTAAAAAAATTCATAAAGGTGACTAAAATTTTTTTAACCTAACTTTCTAAAAATTTCGATCAACTTTAAAAAATCATGGAGACTTTATTTTTTAAAATTAAGAAATGGAATTTGTATTAATTGAAAACTAAAATATTTTATTTTCTAATAAAAAAGTCCATTTTGTTCTAATTATTACCCAAAAAATTTAAAAAAATCATAAAGGTGACTAAAATTTTTTTAACCTAACTTTTTTTTTGAAAATTTTTATCAAATTTAAATAATCGTGGAGACTTTATTTTTTTAAATTAAGAAATGAAAATTGTATTTATTGAGAGTTAAAATATTCTATTTTGTAATAAAAAAATCAATTTTGTTTTAATTATTACCCAAAAAATTAAAAAAAAATTTAAAGGTGACTAAATTTTTTTTAACCTAACTTTCTAAAAATGTTTATCAACTTTAAAAAATCGTGGAGACTTTATTTTTTTAAATTAAGAAATGGAATTTGTATTAATTGAAAGTTAAAATATTCTATTTTGCAACAAAAAAGTCAATTTTTTCCCAATTATTACCCAAAAAATTAAAAAAAATCATAAAGTTGACTAAGTTTCTTTTAACCTAATTTTCAAAAAATTTTGATCAACTTTAAAAAATCGTGGAGACTTTATTTTTTAAAATTATGAAATAGAATTTGTGTTAATTGAAAGCTAAAATATTCTATTTTGTAATAAAAAAGTCAATTTTTTCCTAATTATTACCCAAGAAATTAAAAAAATTCATAAAGATGACTAAAATTTTTATAACCTAACTTTCTAAAAATTTTGACCAAATTTAAAAAATCATAGACTTTATTTTCTTAAATTAAGAAATGGAATTTGTATTTATTGAAAGTTAAAATGTTTTATTTTGTAATAAAAAAGTCAATTTTGTCTAAATATTAACTTAAAATAAATATTAATTTTCTAAAAAATTAAAAAAAAATTGCCGTTTAAAAGTTACAACTTAATAAATAAAACAATTAATAAGGTTATGTTTTTATTAATAAATTTTCTCCATTTAAATTATAATAAACAACCTAATTTAATAAATACTCTTTATTATCATTTAATTATTACAATACATCTAAACAAAACTCATTTTAACCCAATCCGGATGGTTTAACATCACTCGTAGTTGCCAGTTGTTGAGTCGTTCTCTCCGTTAAATTCTTACTAAACCAATTAGGCCTCGGTTTTTTCATTTCAACTATTCGTTTACCCTCAAAGAACTCGCTAGGTTTATCATCTTTCTCCCCATCGTACAAAACAACTACCTCTTTTTCAACTGGTTCCAATTTTAATTCTTCTTGTATTTTCGCTTGCATCGATTTCGTTTCTTCGATTACTTTTTTATAACACGTTGCTTTAAAATAAAAAATTAAAAAGGTGTTTAAAATTTAAATTTGTGTATATTTACGACATAAAACTCCCACTTCGTGATCATCACCGCAAGTATTACAAGTCCGAAGAGTGGTTTTAGGTAAAATTATTTTTAGGTTATATTCCGGAGAGCCGTATTTCTTTTTTAACCTTTTTTCAAGGGTCCTCCTACTTTTTGGAACGGCAAATAACCATCCATCACCTATTAAATCCTTTAAACTCCAAGAATTTTCACATTTTCTAGGTTGATTTGAGGTTATGTCGGCAATAACAAACTCTGTCAAAAAATTTTTAGGTTATGTTAATTTAAACTTACAAAACGTCGGTTTAAAAGTTATGTAAGTAACTAACCTGGTGGAAAACGACGAAAAATTAAGGTAAAAATCGTATTTTCGAGTTTTCTTAAGGATTCGTTTAATATTTTAATCAACATGATTCAACGTGCGTTTGTAGGTTAAGTGATAACGAAGAGTGAAGGTGGTGGGAGTGCCCCACGAGGTAAAGTCCTGGTGGAAGAAGTTTTCGACGAGAAGCGCGCTCACAACGTTTCGAACTATGGCCTGTGCAGGTTCCGGAAGGCTCTGTGCCCGGGTACAAGAGAAACTGTGTCAGTGGGGACAGTTACAGCTCGCCACCAGAAGGAAAGCGACTTACGTGCGGGATAAACAACCTTTTTCGAGGAGTATTTTAACTCAATGTCATCACCAGGTTAGAAAAAAAAATTTTTTTTATTAATTTTAATTTTTAATTAAAATTTAAATTTTATAGGTTATATTTGAAAGATTTAAACTGTCATTTTTGACGTTTAAAAATGGGTTTGAGAACTGTCATTTTTTGACGTTTAAAACGTCATTTTTTAAAATTTTTTTACTTATATAATTTTTTTTAAATAAAAACTAAATATTTGGATTAAAAGAAGAGAATTCGCGAAAACTTTCCCAAGAACGACTTTCTTTTATAACATAAAAGTCAATCGAGGTTGAGTTCTCGGTTTGAATTTATAAAATTGAGACTTGTTGAGACTTATTGAGACTTGTTGAGACTTATTGAGACATATTGAGACATACAAAATACAAACTTTCATTTTCTACATTTTTTTTCTTTATTCGTATATACGAAGCGTTTGTTCGCTTCGCCCCATTTTCTTTTTTTCTTATTCCTCGATTAATTTTGAATCTAATTGGCACGATTTTACTTTCGAAATGCGAACCGCGGTTCTCGCTCTAAATATTTAAATAAAAGCGAACAGAACCGAAAACTTGGAGTAATTTAATCTTATCTAAAGATTACGATTTGTATTTTGTCGGTTTATCCGGGAATGTTGATTGAGGTACGTTGGCTCTAGCTGTGGTTATAGGTGAGAGTGGCCTTGCTGGTTTATGTGGGTCAGGTGTTACTTTCTTTTGACGTCTTTAAACGAAGATGATCTTTGTTAATTTCTTTTTATAAGTTTAGATTTTAATTTTTAAGTTTAATCGATTGATTTATTACTTTTACATTTGATTTTAAGAAGTTTTAATTGAGGTTTGAGTTCCTATTGAGTTCCTAATAAGGCGAAAATAATTATCATATTGGTAGTTACTTAACGTCTTTTAAAGTTGTCTTTTTTTATATAGAAAACTCTTAAAACATAAATTTGTTAATTGAGTATTGGATAATGGTTATATAATCAATGATATTTAGCGTACAGATGTATGCAGAGAGTGAAAATTGAGTTAAGTGACCTTAAAAAGGATTAACAATCGATTTAAAGTTGGTAAACTTAAAAAAATAATACTTAAAAACTAAAAGAGATATTAAAAATCTTTATTTTCTATTAAAATCTATATTATTTAATCTATCTTTGGTGAAAATTTCGTTGAAATAGCTTTTGTACTTAGGTAGGTATGAATTTAAATTTTCTTTTAAGATTTGTCAAAATACTGAGAAAATTCGTGAATATTCAATAAAGATTTGTCGAAAATTAACAAAATTTGTTAAAAATTCGTCTCGATTTAAATAAATTCGTCCAGATTTGTTAAAAATTCCCCTTAATTTCATAAATTTCGCTAAAATTCGTTAAAATTATCTAAAATTCGACAAAATTCGTTATAAAATCATCAAAATTCGTTCAAAATCGACAAAATTTATAAAAATTCGTCAGAATTCGATCAAATTCGTTGAAAATTGATAAAATTTATTAAAAATTCGTCGAAAACTGAGAAGATTTGTCAAAATTTTGAGAAAATTCGTGAATATTCAATAAAAATTTGTCCAAAACTAACAAAATTTGTTAAAAATTCGCCTCGATTTAAATAAATTCGTCCAGATTTGTTAAAAATTCCTCTTAATTTAATAAATTTCGCTAAAATTCGTTAAAATTATCTAAAATTCGACAAAATTCGTTATAAAATCATCAAAATTCGTTCAAAATCGACAAAATTTGTAAAAATTCGTCTAAAATTCGTCAGAATTCGATCAAATTCGTTGAAAATTGATAAAATTTATTAAGAATTCGTCGAAAACTGAGAAGATTTGTCAAAATTTTGAGAAAATTCGTGAATATTCAATAAAAATTTGTCCAAAATCAACAAAATTTGTTAAAAATTCGTCTCGATTTAAATAAATTCGTCCAGATTTGTTAAAAATTCCTCTTAATTTAATAAATTTCGCTAAAATTCGTTAAAATTATCTAACATTCAACAAAATTCGTTATAAAATCATCAAAATTCGTTCAAAATTGACAAAATTTGTAAAAATTCGTCTAAAATTCGTCAGAATTCGATCAAATTCGTTGAAAATTGATAAAATTTATTAAAAATTCGTCGAAAACTGAGAAGATTTGTCAAAATTTTGAGAAAATTCGTGAATATTCAATAAAAATTTGTCCAAAATCAACAAAATTTGTTAAAAATTCGTCTCGATTTAAATAAATTCGTCCAGATTTGTTAAAAATTCCTCTTAATTTCATAAATTTCGCTAAAATTCGTTAAAATTATCTAAAATTCGACAAAATTCGTTATAAAATCATCAAAATTCGTTCAAAATCGACAAAATTTGTAAAAATTCGTCTAAAATTCGTCAGAATTCGATCAAATTCGTTGAAAATTGATAAAATTTATTAAAAATTCGTCGAAAACTGAGAAGATTTGTCAAAATTTTGAGAAAATTCGTGAATATTCAATAAAAATTTGTCCAAAACTAACAAAATTTGTTAAAAATTCGCCTCGATTTAAATAAATTCGTCCAGATTTGTTAAAAATTCCTCTTAGTTTCATAAATTTCGCTAAAATTCGTTAAAATTATCTAAAATTCAACAAAATTCGTTATAAAATCATCAAAATTCGTTCAAAATCGACAAAATTTGTAAAAATTCGTCTAAAATTCGTCAGAATTCGATCAAATTCGTTGAAAATTGATAAAATTTATTAAAAATTCGTCGAAAACTGAGAAGATTTGTCAAAATTTTGAGAAAATTCGTGAATATTCAATAAAAATTTGTCCAAAACTAACAAAATTTGTTAAAAATTCGCCTCGATTTAAATAAATTCGTCCAGATTTGTTAAAAATTCCTCTTAATTTAATAAATTTCGCTAAAATTCGTTAAAATTATCTAAAATTCAACAAAATTCGTTATAAAATCATCAAAATTCGATCAAAATCGACAAAATTTGTAAAAATTCGCCTAAAATTCGTCAGAATTCGATCAAATTCGTTGAAAATTGATAAAATTTATTAAAAATTCGTCGAAAACTGAGAAGATTTGTCAAAATTTTGAGAAAATTCGTGAATATTCAATAAAAATTTGTCCAAAACTAACAAAATTTGTTAAAAATTCGCCTCGATTTAAATAAATTCGTCCAGATTTGTTAAAAATTCCTCTTAATTTAATAAATTTCGCTAAAATTCGTTAAAATTATCTAAAATTCAACAAAATTCGTTATAAAATCATCAAAATTCGTTCAAAATTGACAAAATTTGTAAATATTCGTCTAAAATTCGTCAGAATTCGATCAAATTCGTTGAAAATTGATAAAATTTATTAAAAATTCGTCGAAAACTGAGAAGATTTGTCAAAATTTTGAGAAAATTCGTGAATATTCAATAAAAATTTGTCCAAAACTAACAAAATTTGTTAAAAATTCGCCTCGATTTAAATAAATTCGTCCAGATTTGTTAAAAATTCCTCTTAATTTAATAAATTTCGCTAAAATTCGTTAAAATTATCTAAAATTCAACAAAATTCGTTATAAAATCATCAAAATTCGTTCAAAATCGACAAAATTTGTAAAAATTCGTCTAAAATTCGTCAGAATTCGATCAAATTCGTTGAAAATTGATAAAATTTATTAAAAATTCGTCGAAAACTAAGAAGATTTGTCAAAATTTTGAGAAAATTCGTGAATATTCAATAAAAATTTGTCCAAAATCAACAAAATTTGTTAAAAATTCGTCTCGATTTAAATAAATTCGTCCAGATTTGTTAAAAATTCCTCTTAATTTAATAAATTTCGCTAAAATTCGTTAAAATTATCTAAAATTCAACAAAATTCGTTATAAAATCATCAAAATTCGTTCAAAATCGACAAAATTTGTAAAAATTCGTCTAAAATTCGTCAGAATTCGATCAAATTCGTTGAAAATTGATAAAATTTATTAAAAATTCGTCGAAAACTGAGAAGATTTGTCAAAATTTTGAGAGAATTCGTGAATATTCAATAAAAATTTGTCCAAAATCAACAAAATTTGTTAAAAATTCGTCTCGATTTAAATAAATTCGTCCAGATTTGTTAAAAATTCCTCTTAATTTCATAAATTTCGCTAAAATTCGTTAAAATTATCTAAAATTCGACAAAATTCGTTATAAAATCATCAAGATTCATTCAAAATTGACAAAATTTGTAAAAATTCGTCTAAAATTCGTCAGAATTCGATCAAATTCGTTGAAAATTAATAACATTTATTAAAAATTTGTCTTAATTTCATTAAATTCGTCCAACATCGTTAAAAATTCCTCATAATTTTACAAAATTCATTAAAAATTTAATCAAATTCGTTAGAAATCGACAAAATTTGTTAAAAAATCGTCTTAATTTCATTAAATTCATCCAAATTCGTTAAAAATTCCTCATACTTTCATTAAATTCGTTCAAATTCTTTAAAAATTCCTCATAATTCATTAATAATTCGTCAGAATTCGATCAAATTCGTCGAAAATCGATTAAATTTGTTAAAAATTCCTCTTAATTTTATAAAATTCGTTCAAGTTCGTCAAAGTTTGTTAAAGATTCGTCAAAATCCGATTAAATTAAATCAATTTAGCCAAAAATTCGTCAAGATTCGTCAAAATTCGTCGACAATTTGTCAAAATGCGATTGAATTTTATCAAATTTGTTAATAACTTGTTCAAAGTCGATAAAATTCGTCAAAATTTGTCGAAACTTGTTGAAAATTTAACAAAATATCATTGAATTTTATCAAATTTGTTAATAATTTGTTCAAAATGGACAAAATTCGTCAAGATTCGTGAAAATTCGTTAAAAATTTGTCGAAATTCGTCAAAATTCGATTGAATTTTATCAAATTTGTTAATAATTTATTCCAAATTAACAAAATTCGTCAAGGTTCGTCAAAATTTATTAAAGATTCGTCAAAATTCGATTAAATTAGGTTAAGTTAGCCAAAAATTCGTCAAGATTCGTATTTAATTTATTTAATCTTAAATTAACAATCTGTTTGTAGATTGCAAACTTTAAAAATTTTTATTAAAAAAAATAAATTAGAATTTAACAATCTGTCTCTTTTATTCGAATCTATATTATTTAATCTATCTTTGGTGAAAATTTCGTTTAAATATCTTTTGTGGTTTTGTACATATGAATTTTTAAAATTAATCGTGTAAAATACTACTTAATTTGTAGATGGTTAATTAAAAAAAAATCTTGTTTAAAAACTCAAAGAGTTATTAGAAATCTTTATTTTTTATTTAAATCTACATTATTTAATCTATCTTTAGTGAAAATTTCGTTTAAATAGCTTTTGTGGTTTGGTACATATGAATTTTTAAAGTTAATCGTGTAAAATACCACTTGATTTGAAGATGGTTAATTAAAAAAAATCTCATTTAAAAACTAAAAGAGATATTAAAAATCTTTATTTTTTATTTAAACCTATATTATTTAATCTATCTTTGGTGAAAATTTCGTTACAATATCTTTTGTGGTTTGGCAGATATGAATTTTTAAAGTGAACCTGTAAACATTTTTTGATAATTTTTAAATTATTTAAGTTAAATGAGCTGTTTGTATTTAAATCAAAGAAAATTTAATTTCTTCATGATTTTTGATGACAAATAAAGATTTTTTTTTTAATTTTTAAAATTTTTTTGAAATTATTTAGAATTATTTTTAAAATTTTTATTTTTGAAAAATAAAAAAATTAAAAATTCTTAAATATTCTTAAAATTTATTAAAAATCCTTTAACTTGATACCAAACATGACTATATTTCGATTAAAAATAAAAAAAATTAGATTGGTTTTAAAGACTTTCAAGATGGCGGTTTTAAAAAATTAAAATCTTAATTAAAGATTTTTAAAATTCATTAAAAATCCTTTAATTTGATACCAAACACTACCATATTCCGACAAAAAATAAAAAAGTTTGGTTAAATTTAAAAATTTTCAAGATGGCCGACATTCAATTGTTTTTAAAATTAAAAATGTTAATAACTTCGTTATTATTTAAGATAACTAGGTCGTGTTTGTACTCAAATTAAAGAAAATTTAATTTCCTATCGATTTCTAATCAAAAAAATTTCTAAAATTGTTCTAGAAATTTTTATTTTTGAAAAATTAAAGTTAAAACATTAAAATTTATTTAGAATTTATTAAAAATTATTAAAATTCAAGTATTTTTCAACAAAAACGAATATATTTTTATTACGAAACGAAATAAAAGTAAAATTATTGAATACATTTATTTAAAAAAAATTTAAAAATCACTAATTTTTGTTAATGTTCTTAAAGTTTATTAAAAATCCTTTAATTTGAGTACAAACACGACTATATTCCGATAAAAAATAAAAAAGTTAGGTTAGTTTGAAAATTTCCAAGATGGCCGACTTTCAATTGTTTTTAAACTTAAAAATGTTAATAACTTAGTTATTATTTAACCTAGATAGGTCGTGTTTGTACTCAAATTAAAGGAAATTTAATTTCCTACCGATTTTTGATAAAGATTTCCTTCTAAAATTATTTTTGACATTTCTTTTTTTGAAACTTTTAAGATTTTTTTTTTGAAATTTTTAACATTTTTGTCTTTTATAGAAAATTCTTAAAGTTTTTGATAATTTTTTGTAAATTTTGATTTTTTTTTTGTAAATTTTGATTTTTTTTTTGAAAATTTTGATATTTTTGAAAATTTTGATATTATTTTTGAAAGTTTTGAAATTATTTTTGAAAATGTTGACAATATTTTTGAAAATTTTGATATTATTTTTGAAGATTTTGACAATATTTTTGAAAATTTTGATTTTTTTTTTGTCGATTTGAAATTTTTATTAAAAATTCTTAAAGTTTTTGATATTGTTTTGAAAATTTTGAGATTATTTTTGAAAAGTTTGACAATATTTTTGAAAAATTTGACATTATTTTTGAAAATTTTGAGTTTTTTTTTTCAATTTGAAATTTTTATTAAAAATTCTTAAAGTTATTGACATTTTTTTGAAATTTTTGGTATTATTTTTGAAAATTTTGACAATATTTTTGAACAGTTTGACAATATTTTTGAAAAATTGGACATTATTTTCGAAAATTTTGAATTTTTTTTGTAACTTGAAATTTTTATTAAAAATTCTTGAAGTTTTTGATATTTTTTTGAAATTTTTGGTATTATTTTTGAAAATTTTGAATTTTTTTTTCTAATTTGAAATTTTTATTAAAAATTCTTAAAGTTTACTTAAAATCCTTTAATTTGATACCAAACACGACTACATTCGGATAAAAAACAAAAGAGTTATAGTGATTTAAAAAAATCCAAGATGGCCGACTTCTGGTTTCCATTAAAATTAAAAATTTCGATAACTTTCTTATTTTTAATCGTAGATATATCGTGTTTGTACTCGAATGAAAGAAAATTTAATTTTCTATGGATTTTTCATTAGAATTTCATTCTACAAATTATTTTTGACATTTTTCCTCCGAATTTTTAAACTATTTTTGAAAATATTAACATTTTTGTCTCTTTCTTAGATTTTTTTTTTTGAAATTTTTTATATTTGTCTGAAACCGTTGATAATTTTCTTTTATCTTGATATTATTTTGGAAATTTTGATATTATTTTGGAGATTTTGATATTATTTTGAAAAATCTTACATTATTTTGAAAAATGTTGCATTATTTTGAAAAATTTTACATTATTTTTGAGAATTTTGACTTTCTTTTTGAAAAATTTCAAATTTTTATTAAAAATTCTTAAAGTTGACGACCTATCTACGATTTAAAATAGAAAAACTACGACAATTTTTTAATTTTCAAGATGACGGTTTACAAAAATTAAAGTTTTTATCAAAAATTCGTAAAATTTATTAAAAATCCTTTAATTTGATACCAAACACGACTATATTCGCATAAAAAATGAAAAAGTTAGGTTAGTTTAAAAAGAATTCAAGATGGCCGACTTCCGGTTTCCATTAAAATTAAAAACTTCGATAACTCTTTTATTTTTGATCGTAGATATATCGTGTTTGTACTCGAATTAAAGGAAATTTTATTTCCTATTGATTTTTAATAAAAAAAAATTGTTCTAAAATTATTTTAGAAATTTTGATTTTTGAAAAATTAAAGTTAAAACACTAAAATTTATTTAAAATTTGTTAAAAAATCGTTAAAAATGAAATATTTGTTAATAAGAATAGTTAGATTTTTATTAAGAAATGAAATAAAAGTAAAATTCTTGAATAAATTCAATCACAAAAAAAAGAAATCACTAATTTTTTAAAATGTTCTTAAAGTTTATTAAAAATCCTTTAATTTGAGTACAAACACGACCTATCTACGATTAAAAATAAAAAAGTTGGGTTAGTTTTAAAATTTTCAATATGGCGGTTTTAAAAATTTAAAACTTTAATTAAAAATTCTTAAAATGTATTAAAAATCCTTTAATTTGATACCAAACAGGACCTATATACGATTAAAAATAAAAAAGTTAGGTTAATTTTTAAATTTTCAAGATGGCGATTTTAAAAATTTAAAATTTTAATTGAAAATTCTTAAAGTTTATTAAAAAACCTTTAATTTGATACCAAGCACGACTATATTTGGATAAAAAACAAAAAGTTAGGTTAATTTAAAAAAATTCAAGATGGCCGACTTCCGGCTTCCATTAAAATTAAAAATTTCGATAACTCTTTTATTTTTGATCGTAGATATATCGTGTTTGTATTCAAATTAAAGGAAATTTAATTTCCTATCGATTTTTAATAAAAAAATTGTTCTAGAATTATTTTTTAAAAATTTATTTTGGCGAAAGATATATTTTTAAATAAACGGTAAGTTTGTATAAAAAGTAAACGTAAAAATACGGTGATTTTGAATAAGTAATATGGCAATTTCTTTAATGAAGGTTGGTAACTCTGCTTTAAAGATGTAAAACCACCTTATTTGAACTTAAAAACTTTGTTTTAGTTAAAATCATTCCTTTTAAAGTCGATGTTATTCCCGTAAATTTAATTATAATTCCTTTAAACTCGTTAATATTCCACGTGGATTCAGTCTCGTTAGATCCCGATATAATTTCCATTCCGTTAGACTCCTCGCTTTGAATGATTTGATTTCACATTCCGAAACGAAAACGTCGTCGGTCCGATAATGGAACTAGGAAATTCTCATTCATCGGACAGTCAAGGCTAAACCAACACATACATATTAAACGAAAAGTTCTCTGTGTGTTTCCCCCGTTTTTTATAACAATTAGATTTATAAATAGAAATGGAAATGGGCAAAAAGAAGAACCTGCTAAATACGTTAGAGTATAAAGTGTGTTTAGGAGTGGATTTTATCTGACGAAGGGGGAAAATATTGCGTAAAGTATCGACGGTATTTGAGAAAAGCGAGACTTTTCGTTGCTTAACATCGCAAATAAACGCATTGTTGGAAAGTTGTTTGAAGAGAAAAGGAATTTAAAACCTTAGGAGCGGCTGTGATCTTTTTTCTTTGTGTCTTCTATTTTTAAAACCGTGTCAAAACTAATTTAATCAAACGCTTTTATTATTTCTGTTATCTACATATAAACTCAAGTATATACAAACGTTTAATCTACAAACACTCGAAAAAATTAATTTCATAACAACAAACGGTTATCTAATATTATCTATAGGTACATAGGATGTTTTTTTAAATGTATTCAAAATTTATTAAAAAATAAATTAAAAAACACCCTGTATATATTATCTAAATAGTTAGTTTTATTTTTATTTTTTTTCAGATTTATTCAAAAATAAATCTAAATTTAGAATATTCTTGATTTAGGATTTATTAAAAAATAAATTAAAAAAAAAAACACCTGTATATATTATCTAAATAATTAGTTTTTTTTTTTAGATTTATTCAAAAATAAATTTAAATTTAGAATCTTCTTGCTTTAGGATTTCTTAAAAAATGAATAAAAAAAACACCTGTATATATCATTTATGTGCAGTTCATTTTATTTTATCAGGATTTATTTCAAAAATAAATCCGGATTCAGAATTATTTTGAAGCAAGATTTATTAGAAAATAAATTAAAAAACATATATCAATATACAGGGTGTTTTTTATTTTATTTTATTTTATTTTATTTTTTTTCCCTTTTAGTGGTCAAATTTCAATCGGGCGACAAATCATCAAACATTTTAAAATTATTTATTTTTTTTTTACTAATTTTATTTTAATGGATTTTTTAAAATAATATTTATGTAATAAATTTTATTTCAACTTATTTTTAGTATAAAAATTTTATTAAAAATCAATATCAAATTAAATTTCCTTTAATTTAAGTACAAACATGACCCATCTAGCTTAAATACTTTAAAAGCTATTGAATTTTTTTTATTTCATAAACAATTGACAAGCGGCCATCTTGAAAATTGATAAATTAACCTAACTTTTTTATTTTTAATCAAAATATAGCCGTGTTTGATATCAAATTAAAGGATTTTTAATAAACTTTAAGAATATTTAAAAAAAAAAGGTGATTTATTTTCTTTTTTATTAAATCTAACCATTCTTATTAACATATATTTCATTTTTAACGATTTTTAACAAATTTTGATGTTTTAACTTTAATTTTTCAAAAATAAAAATTTCTAAAATAATTTTGGAACAATTTTTTATTAAAAATGAATAGGAAATTAAATTTCCTTTAATTTGAGTACAAACACGACATATCTGGTTTAAAGAATAACAAAGTTATTAATATTTTTAACTTAAAAAACAATTCAATGTCGGCCATCTTGAAATTTTTTGACATCAACCTAACTTTTTTTTTAATCGGAATATAGTCGTGTTTAGTATCAAATTAAAAGATTTTTTATGAACTTTAAGAATTTGTAATTAAAATTTTAAATTTTTAAAACCGCCATCTTGAAAATTTTAAAATTAACCTAACTTTTTTATTTTTAATCGTAGATAAATCGTGTTTGTACTCAAATTGAAGGATTTTTAACAACCTTTAAAAATATAGCAAAAAATTAATAATTTTTTTACTTTTTCATTAAAATTTATTCAATAATTTTACTTTTATTTCGTTTTTTATTAAAAATATATTCGCTTTTGGTAAAGAATCCTTAATTTTTAATAATTTTTAAAAATTTTAAGTAAATTTTAATGTTTTAACTTTAATTTTTTAAAAATAAAAATTTCTAAAATAATTTTAGAACTAAATTTTTATTAAAAATCGATAGGAAATTAAATTTTCTTTAATTTTACTACAAACACGATATACCTAGGTTAAATAATAACGACGTTATTAATATTTGTAGGTTTAAAAACAATTGAATGTCGGCCATCTTGAAAATTTTTAAAACTAACCTAACTCTTTTATTTTTAATCGGAATATAGTCATGTTTGGTATCAAATTAAAGGATTTTTAATGAATTTTAAGAATTTTTAATTAAAATTTTTAATTTTTAAAAGCGCCATCTTGAAAATTTAAAAATTAACCTAACTTTTTTATTCTTAATCGTAGATAGGTCGTGTTTGTACTCAAATTAAAAGATTTTTAATAAATTTTGAGAATAGTTAAGAATTTTAAAGAAAATTTTTCATTGGAAATCGTTAAAAAAAGAAAATTGTATATATACACTTTTTTCATTTCGACTAATTACGTCATCGTTACAAGTTGCGAATTGAAGGAGATTTCTTACGTAATTTTTAGAAATGGAATAAAAACCCAACTCGTTTGATAAATATAATGTAATATTTAAATGTTGTATTTTAAGAAGTTAATAATTTAACAAGTTGAAAAAAAATTGAATTAATGAAGTTGGTTAATTTTTGAATTTATTAAATTTTGAAAGAGTTTTATTAAATTTAAAAAGAATTTTATTAAATTTAAAAAGAATTTTATTAAATTAAAAAAAATTATTAAATTAAAAAAATACATTAAATTTAAAAAGAAATGTATGAAATTAAAAAAAATGTATTAAATTTAAAAAGAAATTTATTAAGTTTAGAAGAAACTATGAAATTTACTAGAAATTAATTAAAGATGGAAGTTTGTTAAAGTTGTAAGGAACGAATTCTTTATAAAGGATGACCGTGAAAGTTATTCTCACTTGGCACGAACGTTTTCTTTTTCTACGAGACGTGAAAGAAATCTTCGCGATGCGAATAACATTTTTTTTTTCTTTACTTTCGTGAGCTTCTGGGTTATTAATTAAAAAAAAACTCGTATAAATTAAGTTTTAAAGTTTTATATCTATACATATATGCAAACCTTCTGTTAACAAAGTGTCTAACTAAATCTGCCTATATTTGTAATCTATGAATGCGGTTTTCTCTAAAAGTATTAATCTTTGATAGACCTTATGTTACCTCAATAAAATTGCTTTTCTAAGTGCTATCTAATAGGCTTACAATACGCATAGCGTTTTAGTACAAAAAACAATTCCTTCTGTTATTACTCTGTTTCAGAGCATCCTGTACAAATGTTTTTTGTTTGACAATGCAGAACATATAACAATTTCTATAACATTTCTAATGATTGAGAAGTTATAGAGGGGGAGCACTTATCCAGATTCACCCCTGTATGTTATGGAGATTAATTCCACGTTTTGTCAGCAGATTCCCTTAATTTTCAACTATTGTTGAGAATTGAGAGGCAGCTTATTACTTATCTCCTCACTTCCAACCTGACCTTTAACCACCAAAGTGCTCCCGCTTACCTATGACCTACTGACCAAACACGAATACTGTTTGTGTAGAATTTTGAAATATAAATTATGAATTTGTGCGGGAATTTCTTCGACCAATTATATTAAATCACTTATAGCGTCATCAGCTGCCAGAACTTGCTACTAATCTTTGTACCTTCGGTGCTCAAAAAATCTTGGGGCGAGTTTAGTGTCTCATGATGCCAACAATAACGAAATTTATATCGATTAAGTCAAGCATTTTGAAGGAAGGTAGATGGGGTATATTGTCTTAATACAATACTGTTAATCATACCAAGTGTTCATAAATGATTGTAGGGTATTTGAATTTAACGCGCGTATTATTTAGTGATTTTTAATGTTAAGGGTTGTTACCTTTGGAATGTTTATATCGTAACCATTTTTTCTTTCTTTTTCTATGATCGTTGCTTTGTCAATAGCAGTGCGGTAGACGATATTTTATTCTTTTTTAGAATAAATACGTCTGGAAAAATCCATAATAATTAAATATTGGATATCAATCGGAATGGCAGATGTCAAGAAAATTGTAATTATTAGTTAATTTCATTAATTATTACATATTGAATAAATTTATTAACATCATAAATTTCCTTACACTTTTAAAAATTTTCCATGATACGCCTATGAGCTGTGATACCAACCTAAAAAATTAATATCTAGCGCGCCAAATTCAAACTCCTTACAATCATTTCTGAACGCTCGTTATCTCATAGACGTGTCATGGAAAGAATTAAAAGCTGTCAAGAGCTGTCAAAAAAAAAACTATATAAGAGATAATTATGAAAGTGTGTACATATATTGTTAAGATTGAAAAAATAAATCATGAATAAATCCGGTCTACGCCACTGATATGCAAGACATGATGTAGGCAACTGACAGGTAACAACGTTCAATACCAAAAATCCCTAAATTGCGAGCGCGCCAAGTTCAAACACCTTACAATTATTTATGAACACTCTGTAGTTTTAAAGTTTTGACACATCAAATGACAGTTAACTGACAAATCCAAAATGCGACACACTAAAAACATTTTCGGTGTCCCAAAATTTTACAGAAACCGATGGTACATGTTTTTCTTGCTATATTTCGTAAATAATGGAAATCTATGACATATACAAAAACTTCGATTGACTCGATATTTTGAACGATTTAAATCAGGGATTATAAAATAGTGCACAATACACATGTGCCAGTTGCTGTGCAAATGTGCTGTGCACTGTGCCCACGTTATGCATTTTTTGTTGTTGTAAAGAAACAATGATTGGGAATCTAGTAAGTAAATGTTTTTGTGTTTAATTGTAAGTGATTGAATTGCACGACACAAAGAAAAATGTGACCCTTTTAATCCAAAATAAAGGTTCTTAAGTTCAATTTAATGCAAAGATTTTTTAAAATTGATAAAGAAATTGTGGGTTTGTTTAAGGCTCACAAAAATCATAAGTCACCGTTTCTTTTTTGGTTTATTTCTGTAATTCTATGTTGTCAAAAGCGAATAATATTTATAAATAAATATTTTATAATTTACTGCTTGACCTTTAAAATTTAATTTTGATCGTTCTGAACCTTGAAAAAAGTTCACAAAAGCTGTAATGAAAATGAGTCAAACGTGAAACATAAACTCTTAATAAGTTAGTTGGTTACAATTTATCACGAAGTAATGATAGATGGAAGGGGTATTTCTCCTAAGTAGTAATGTGCACGTCATGGGCACAGTGCATTGATTGTGCAATGCACATTGAGCAGCACTGACTTAAGTTAACAAATTCATAAAGCGCCCGTACGCTTGGAAATATAAATATCAGCTGTTCTTGGGTGCACATTAGTGACACTGTTAATTCACAGTTGAGGAACTCTTCCTTGAATACCGCTTTGGGACCAAACAAAGTGCAACAGATCGCTAACAGTACCACAGATATTGAGCAACATGCACTCATTGTACGAGCTCGGGTGTTACCAATCTGTTCAACAATATTTACTCAGTCTGTTGATGCCTTTACTCCTTGTACTATAACCCGAAATGGAGCTGCACCATGAAAAGAAAGATGAAAAAGTAAGCTTCCTCTCTGTCACACTGCCGAGTACTCTTTCATCTTTCTCTTCATGGTGTAGCTCCATTTCGGGTTATAGTATCTCGCGAGGATATATGTTGATCGTCTATGGGTATCATGAGGATAAAGGCTTGACTTTGAGGTTTACTCGCCGGAAGATTTACCTTCCGATAAACCTGATCGTCTATGGTCACCCTAAAGTCGATAATGTAGAATTTTTTTTTAACTTATTGCTAAATGTCAAAATATTTTACAGTCGTCCACACCAAAATTCTTAATTACGATAGCGTAAAATAACATTCTTAACAATAGTTTTATGACGGTGCAGATAGAGAAGTCGAAAATCTGAATAGATATTCGTATGGATGACAGAAACCAAGCACGACTCTGTCAACTTATAAAAATAATATACTTTTTGTAGTTTATTGAATTATAATGTAAAATTCCAAACAATTTTTTTAAAGTTTCAACGATATTCAGTTGGACTAAATTGGACACTTTTAAAAGCAAACTGTCTAATATTCGATTTTTGTAAGAAATCGAATAGTCAAACCGCATATTCGTATTTCCTACGGTTTCATAGATACATGATGTTTTTTGAAAAAATTCATTTTTGGAATGCCTTTATAATTTTTTTCCTATTGGAAAATCTTCACATCTATGAAATCATTTTCATGGCAACTTTTTATATAGAATTTGACGGTGTGTGTTAGATTTCTCGGTAAGCAATACATTTGAAACAATACATTTGAAAAAAAATCATTTTTTGTCTGTAAGTATTAAAATACAGTGAACGCTCTATATAAGCAACTCATTTGAACCAATTTCAATAAAAAAGTTTCTTATTGGGAAAAGTTGCTTATAGGGAAAAAAGGAGTATAAAAATGCTTACCGTCTGGAAAATATTTTTACTTATTTCTTTTACTAACTAAACTGTGTAGAATAATGTTAGTTTTATTGGGCAAGCTTTTATAGACGAGACCGGTTTCGTCGCAATTATACAGAATGTCCGGAAATGTCGTGTACAACAGAATATTACAGATGCCTTGGTCAAAATATGATGATTTAACTCAACTTATCTATAAACAAAGTTGCTGAGTTTAGTTGCTAGAAGACTAAAAACAATATTTTTCGTGAGTTTTTCTAAAATTACTCGAAAATTTTTTATTAGATTTTATTCATTTTTTGACTATATCTTTATATCAACAGGCTACAGCTTCCTATGGAACAAATTCGAATTTGGAAACATACAGGATGTTTAGAAACACTGTCATGACAAGTTATCCATCTAGATCTTTTTAACCAGCCTGTATAATTTTCTGTAAATTTTTCTCTTCTGATTCATATTTTATGGTTGACTTTAAAGCACAAAAATATTAATTAATTAATTTATTAATTAACAGAAACTAACAGAATTCAAGTAACTATTCTATTTGACAGAAATTCACTTCAATACTGGCAGCACAAAACTCAAAAATATGCCAATAAAAGATTTTTTTACAAGTTGGGATTCTGTTGTTGTGAACAGCTGATTTTACTTCTATATTGGCCTAAACTTAAGTTAAATATTTAGCTTTAAAAAATTAAGTTGCTTATACAGAACAGTTGGACTAAAAAAAGTTGCTTGTATGGAGGTTGCTTATAAAGAATGTTGCTTATAGAGAGGTTGTTTATATAGAGCGTTCACTGTATTTATTATTTATTGATGGTGGTTTATCGTCATCGGAAATATTATATTTTCAAGGAAAAGGAAGTTTAGGAAGCTTGAAACCGTCACTGGAAAGACTTTTATAATAACAGAATCACGCAGTATCGTTAATTCATCCAGTTATACCACACAGAGAATAATATGCGGGAGTGTGTGCTTCTCGCAGGTTTTCATCTACTGTAGCCAGATTGGATTTTGAATACGGTTGTTTTCCATCCCATCTGTACAGATTAACCCGTTAAGCGGCTCGATGGATTGAAATTACATGTAATCATGACGAATATATACGTCATAGCCGCTTAAGGGGTTAAAGGTCGTTTGTCTCCAAGTTGCAGGTGTGGAATTAAAGTGGGAGACTTTAACTTGATTAGTGTAGACTTCGGGTTCATCGTGACGATTTTAACTCAGGTGGAATGAAACTCAAAAGTTTTTAGAGCCAATGATGACAATTTTTTTATTATACGTTTCGGCCTTAGGCATCTTCAGACACATCATCAGAACATTCAAAGGGTAAGAAAGTAAAAGTAAAAGCTGAAGGCGCGTTAATACATAATGGCACAAAGGCGATACAAAATTTGAAAAACTGAAGGCATGATACTGATTTAATATGACATGTTGGCTTTGAAAACTAAAAATAAGGCTAATAATCAAGGTAAAAATATTGATAAAAACTGAAAATGACTTGGTTCAATATGTAGCCATGTTTAAGGCTCAAACGTGAACGTCGAATGTCATTCTACTTTGAATGTTCTGACGATGTGCCTGAAGACACCTAAGAGTGAAACGTTGGCTCTAAAAAACATCGCTGACTCTAAAAACTTTTGAGTTTCATTTCACCTAAGTTAGGAGACTTAAAAATTTACTATTTATCTGCGCAATTCATAATGAGCATTGTTTCGTTTTTCTTAGACACTTTGTTGGCTTGTGGGTTTTCGTTGTCTGATAATATATCCGTTCTGAGACTCAATCCATCTATTTTTTCTATGGTTTAGAAGTTTCTAAATGATGCTGGTTTGTCGATTTAGTTGTTTAAGTTTTTATGTTGGATAGTTTAAGTTTTGTATTACTACGATTTCAGATTGGTTAAGGTTTTTTTACTTTATGTTTTTCAGTAAATAGATAATGAAAGTACATGTATTCTACATTGTTGAATTTAGAAAGAAAAAAATCTTTGAAATAGCGTAGAGAAAAATATACATCACTATTTGATAAAGAAAAATCTTAGTAGATTGAAATTAAATGGTGCTGGAAAGAATTTAAATGATCTAATTCACGAAAATCCGTACAGAAATAACGGAGATATTTCTGTAAGTCCATATAAAATATGGCTTTGGGCGTTTTTTCTCCGACACCCTATACATGTCAGATGGTGGACACACCTTTTTAGCTTTCTAAAAAACCTTCAACAAGTCTACATACATATGATAAAAGGACTGGTTTTCATCCGGATCGAAAATTTTATATTTACCCAATCCTAAAATAAAAAGAAAATCCTTTCGAATTACTTCACAAAGACGTTGTAAGTAATGTCGTAACAGAACCGTGCATATTTTTATCATCGTTGCACTTTTATGTCGTCGACGTAGCCGTCCGCTCGTCGTTTTATTTTGCAACATCCTCGCGTATTATATGTGTATCGTTTAAGGACGAGTGACGTAACGATCGGGCAACAGCCCCATTGTTCTTGCGATTAGGGAAGTACAGAATTGGTCTTAATTTAGTTTTCGAATCGTTTCCGGTCTCCAGGTGACTAATTTACGCGACTTCGATGTCATTACATCGCGTCATTGTTTTGTAAATTATACTCTTTTACGGTCAGTTATTACAATAAGGACGTGTAAAAATCACATAGTGAGTAATAATTGAAAAAATTGTGAGAAAATAACAATACATATGATTTTGCAAGATTTTTGGTTTATTTTTGAATGTGTCTTTAAATGAGTTTGAGAAAGTTTAATTGCAACAACCTTAAAAAGAGATTTTGATAAAACGTTAAAACTTGTATAACCGGAATTTTATTCTTTATGGATTTATATTATTAGATTTAATTAATTATTTTTATTTAGTTTAAATTATTTAATATTAACTAAATATTGTTTTCGCAAAGACCTTCATTTCGCAGAAAAATATAGGCCGTTAAATTATTGACAATTATCTCTTGCGTTAGTTAGCCGTTTAACGCTAATTGCCGCGTCTTGGTAAATTCAACACCTTGAACCCGTCAAAACGATTATATTCCTATTATTATCATTAAGTATTTACTCTTAACGTGGACGGGCGAGGATTTATTTACAAAAAAAAGTTTGGCACACGATACAACGTGAGGTAATTATTATTCAAAGTCGTTAGATGCACTTTTAAAGTGGATTTAATGTCGGTATAGCGTTTTATAAAGTTGGTTTGAGGGTCAGTGACGATAAATCGTTGCGAAATTATAATTGCCTGGCGAGTTTCGAATCGAAGAGAAAGAAAAAATTCGACTTTGACACGTTTCTTTAATTTTTGAGAAATCACACGTCCAAATTGCGAAAATTTTTAACTCCTGATGATTAAATAACTATTTTTTTTTTAATTTTTTAAGGCTTTTGGGTTTTTCTATTTGAATTTTTCTAAAAGGTCGAGTTTAGGAAGCTTTTTTTGAGAGGTCGAAATTTACCATACTTAAAATACTTAATTAAATTCAACTCTTAAAAGTCTTTTGACATAACATATATAAAAAATTATCTAGGTGCGATTTCTACGAATGAAGAAAAGATTTTTTTTGGGGGAATTACAATTTAAAATGTTTTTTTTTAACATAACATATAAAAATTATCGGTTAATTATATAAATTCAACAAACCGATTTTTTTTTCTTAAGCTGTTATATTTTCATCAACGTTAAAGAAATTTAAAGTTCATATTTGGTTTTTAAAAATCAAAAAATGTTTTTTCGTGTATTAGATTAGAATATACAGCCTTGGCCAAAAGTATTAGACACCCCAATTTTTTCGTAAAATTCCGCAAAAAGAAAAAAAAAATAACTTCCTGGAATTCTTTCTTTAACACATTGACGGACAGTAGGAATAAGTGAAGTCGCATCACAAGACTTTCAATAGTTGACATGTTTTCCTCGTTTTTCGGCGGCCTTTGTATATATTTCTATATTCAAAACATAGCCTTGGGCTGAACAAAGTTCGTAGAATTTAATTCTGTATTTCGCCTTTTTGCCTTTTTTGCCTTTCATGTACGTGCGAAAATAAAGCCTTCCTCGAAATAATAACAAAGATTGGTCTAATGATAGTACTTCATTTGGTGCACATGCATTCGCAAACTTTTGTATGAGCAAATCCAGAAATATCTTTATTTTCCTTAAAGGGTCGTTTGAATTTTCTTCTATACAAAAGCATCTCAATATTTGCTCAAACTTCCTTCCAGATATTTGTGAGGGAAATGCTGGATAATAATGTAATGCGTCAATGGAAAAGAGCTTTCTAGTGCTGGAGAATTTTAGCTGGGATTGAAGCAAAGACAAACCTAAAAACTTTCTCATTTCAATCTTATCAGTATTTTTGAAATTTGCTTTCCTCTGCCTTGTATATTGGTTCAATATGCCTTGTATGTGGCCGTGTTTGATTGCAAAGTTTTATGCCGTAATCATTGGTAGATTTTATAGTCATCCATTACTTGATCATCCCATATCTTTTCAAAAACCTGAATTGGAGAAACATTTTCATCTATATGCAAAAGAATCCCAGCAGCATCTGCATATCTCATCATTTTCTGATTCTTCTAGTGCTTCATATTCCTTTTGTATAGTTGATTCATTATCTTCACTACTCAAACTGTTATTTTCAGTACTGTTAGCATCAGTTTCAGATTCACTGTTGCTTGCCTCACCACTAGTTTCCATCTTTTTACTAAAACTGCATACTAAAACTGCATACTAAAACTGTATACTAAAACTGCATACTAAAACTGCAAGTGGTGTAACAGGTGGAAAACGAAAATCAACCTCAAAAATTGTTTCCAAAACATGACACCAGACTAAAGACAACCGTTTCGTTTCGGACGGCTATTTGAGCCTAAAATCTAGTTGGTCCACCTTTCGATTTGATCACAGCACTAATTCTCTCCGGCATACTGCGTACTAGCTTTGCACACTCGTTCCTCGAAATCGAGTGCCATTCTTGCACCAAAACATTTTTTAATGTCGTTTTTGAAATAATCTCTCTTTGATTCTACACTTTAAAATCCCCCAAACTCAATTGGATTGAGATCTGGAGACTGTGCAGGCCAATCCAACAATTCAATGTTGTTGTCGGTAAACCTATCGTAGTCCTTGACTTATGACAAGGAGCATAGCCTTTTTGGAATATAACCCCTCTAGGTTGGTGTAAATGCCTGTTAGCAAAGGCAAAAGTGCAGTTTCAAGTACTTCTATGTACTTTTCACTGTTCAAGCGACCATAAATAAACATTTCGCCAAAGTCATCAGAAACCATGCAGCCCCAAATCATTACGCTGCCTCCCCCGTGTTTAACAATCGGTAAGACGTAATCTGGATTGTATTCTTCCCCCGCACGACGGCTTACCAAGGTCACACCAGGTGTTTCAAATACCTAATAAAGAGCGAAAAAAAAGGCATTTTTACAACCATAACTTAAGATCATAAATTATTTCAATGAAATAAAAAATAAATAATTATAGTAAAAGTACTAAAATCAACTTACCTCAAAGTTAGATTCGTCGGACCACTTATTAGACCAACCTTAATCGGTAAAATGTTGGTGCTGTAGAACCCATTGCAAGCGCTTCTTTTTGTTGGAAAAAGCCAAGGCTTTTTCTTGGCTTTGCATCCTTTTAGGCCTACTTCCCCGAGTCTTCTTCTGACTGTTCGCGCACTTACTCGCTTTCCAGTTTCTTCGGAAAAGAGAGCAGCAAGCTCAGAGGAAGTTTCTTCCGATTTCTTAATGAGCCCATTGCAAGCGCTTCTTTTTATTGGCTTCTAAAAACCAAGGCTTTTTCCTGGCTTTGCATTCTTTTAGGCCTACTTCCCCGAGTCTTCTTCTGACTGTTCACGCACTTACTCGCTTTCCAATTTCTTCGGAAAAGGCAGCAGCAAGCTTACAGGAAGTTTTTTCCGATTTCTTAATGAGCCCATTGCAAGCGCTTCTTTTTATTGGCTTCTGAAAACCAAGGCTTTTTCCTGGCTTTGCATCCTTTCAAACCTGCTTCCCCGAGTCTTCTTCTGACTTTTCGCGTACTTACTCGCTTTCCAGTTTCTTTGGAAAAGGCAGCAGCAAGCTCAGAAGAAGATTTTTTCCGATTTCTTAATGATTCGCGAATCAATTTTCTGTCCTCGCGTTTCGTAGTTGCGCGTAAAAGTTCGTGGTTTGTTCTGACGTGGACCAGTTTGGCCCGGTACAGACTGGGCGTTTTTGAACGCACGTTTAATCGCAAGCTTGCTATTGACATGTGTACAAGTGAGCGTTAAGGTGCTTTGTCAATCACGCGACTACAGCTGCGATCGTCGCACGGCTCTGTCGATTTTGAGTCAGCCACTCTTTTAAGTTGAATTATATGGATACGTGGATGGATAATCCGAAAGAGAAAAAACCGAAGGCGACTATTGTCACACAACTGACACTTAATAAGGCGACTGTAGAAGCGCTAGAAAAGTCACGAATCTGCAGCCGCGCGACGATTGCGCGCTGCAATCGCGTGATTGACAACGCACCTTTAGATGTCATAAAACGCACGCTTTAACAAAAATCTCGAAACGCGCGGTTGTCGCGCGTTTAACGCTTGAGTCTGTACACTCCTATTAAAACGTATACAGATCTGGAAATTTGATTTGAGGACATAGGAAAATAATGCGTGCAACAGCGACGCATATAGGAAGTAGATTAGATAAACAAAGAGCGATATAACTGTTTAACCACGCAACGAACTGACAGTTTGACAGTCTGACAGTTCGACAATCTGTGGGAAGAAGGTGGTTGGGCGACTAAACTCGGATCGGAAAAGGCGTGGTTAAACAGTTATATTGTTCTATGTTTATCTAATCTACTTCCTATATGCGTCGCTGTTGCACGTATTATTTTCCTATGTCCTCAAATCAAATTTCTAGATCTGTATATACAAAAACGCGCGTTAGCAAGTGCACGATTAAACGCGCGTTCAAAAACGCACAGTCTGTGCCGGGCCTTTAAGAAACCCGTTTGATGACAGATTGAACAGCACAACGCGAGCATTTCACCAACTTGGCGATTTCTTTTTGGCTTCGCCCTTGTTGGTGTAAAAGTTTATAGCTCTATCTTACAAGACAGGAATAGAAAAGGAAAGAAAGGTTTATCTTCACAAACAATTGGGGGAGATGAAGGAAGCTGTCTAATGTCTGTGTGACTATACCTTCTTTCACAAACTAAATTTTAAGTAACAAAATTACAAAAGAGACAAATATTTCATCCGATTAATCCAAAAATCTGGGTCTGTCCGTCTAGTCGGACGTACTCGGACGTGTTGGTCGGATACAGTTTACGTGAGCGGACGCTCGTTCATAATTTTGGATTGGTCGGGCGTTGGTCGGATACATACGGTGAGCCTAAAGCTGGTATATGCTTTTGGATACATCGTTCCAACTCATTCCAGACATGTTCGATGAGCTTCATTTCTCTCGATTAAAATATTTATATTGATCAATCAAACCGTCTAAATTCCTCTAGCCTAAAGTCTAGCTGTGTGTAGTCTAACATTATCACGCATGAAAATCCCATAGTGACTTAATCATTCACAGTGACTATAAACGACATAACATGTTACTTCATTATCTTAGTTTTTTTTGTCTATCTTAGTTTCTTTGTGAAACGTTAGAAAGCCATCCTGTACAAATACCAAATCTGCGCGTGTCTCTGAAGTGATACACCTGCCTAAATCTAAATCCTGCTTAAATCTTAAAAGTCTCTCTTTAATGCAAACTGGGACATATCTCTCTTCAGATGTTCTTCACACTTGATGGTCTTTTTGATACAATGAGACAAAAAACGACTTATTTAAAAACAATACTTTGCTTCAGTTATCGATATTCCATCCTAAATGATTTTGAGCAAATACCAATTTTGTAACTCAATATGGGTCAGGCAATTGTAACTCTGTAGGTATCTTTCTACATGACAATCCATTAGCATGAAGTTTTTTTCTAACAGTCCATTAGCTATACTTCATTTAATAACTAGGAGGAGTGTTTTGAATTTTGCGCGCCAAAATAGTGAACTATTATTGGTCGCTCCGCAGTCAAGTTTACGAAGACGAAAAAATTGGTTTTTGTCGTTTAGTGTTTTTAACGTTTGAGGTTAGGTGCTTTACCTAATTTGTCAATTTGTTTCTCGCTTTTTCGTTGTGCTCAAATGGTTGCGATCAAAAAATATTAAGTTCGAAGAAGGTATGGTACGATGTCATCTGTTGGATATAATACGTCAACACAAGGAACGTCTTTTGGATAAATTTTGAACAATATACGTGTAGATAAACGGCCATAGAGATATTTGGTGTGTTCTAGAATACTACGCTCAAACGCTTGGTGTTTTGTTGGTTGCATAAATGTGACTGGTTTCAAGTTTAGAATTCAAATTTGCCGCTAAAAATGTTTAGTGTATTTTTTAGTTACTTTTTCCTATGTAAATGGGGTTTTGAGATTTACTTCTCCTAGTTATTAAATGAAGTATAGCATTATTTAGGATTTAGTATTTTCTCCTTATTTCGGTTTAGAACATCAGTGACCAATGTTTATCATCAGCTTCCCTTTATCTTTTGATCTAGTAAATAATTGTAAGAAACCTTAACCCTTCCAACGCTAAGTTGCCCAACGTTAAGTGTGTACCGTGGCCTTCCCACTCCGTACGAATGTGGCTGTATGATGACGCATATATGGGTTCATAGCCAAAATTAAATGGTTGTACGACGACGCATATATGGGTTCATAGCACTCACAGGGTTAAGGATTTGACTGTTGTAGATTTGTTATCATTAGACTAGTATTGCAATCAGATTTGAGTTTCGGTTTTTTATTAACCCTCCTTTCAAATATGAATATTTAGTTAAACCACGCTATCCACATTTGGCTAGGTGTTACAACACGTTTAACTTTTTAAGCTGAATTTTTTTGAAGTTTGCAACGCTACTTATTGTAAATGCCTCACGATACGATCCTCAAAGTGAAACATCTAGAAGCACGTATTTTTGAAACATCGAATGCTCATGGTGAATAAGCCAATCACCACATTCTGATTCCAATCATTTGAACAAACATGGTCTTCACGTATCGAACAAGTCATACCGAAGGCGTCTTTGAGCATCATCGGTTTACCGACAAGACGTGACTTGGCGCGATCGAAACGATACGAGTAATGGGCCTGTCCACCATTTTTCAATTTTTATTGCATTGGATAGAGCAGGAAAAAAAAGTTTCTCCGTATTTTTGCGTTTTTTTCATAGCTTATCCCATCGTTCAGAAAAAAATCATAAAGTCGGACAATTTAAAAGAGCGTTTAAACAAGGTACTGTGTGACGTCAGAGCGTTCGATCCCCTCTACCAAAAAACCCGTTCAAATGGTCTGAAGTTGTACAGCAAAACGGTCTGTTTACGGGCGGAAATCACCAGATGCAAATGATAATATCTGTTTTATGGCTAGGTTATTTTTGACGTATTTACGTGTTGTTTACTTCCTTATATGAACTTTTGAGGTGTATATAGCAAATAATACACATATTTAACAACAAAGAAAAATAATTTGTCCACCGACTTCTTAACAATATCTACTAGGTTATTAGAAAGAGATAGGTACAACGAGTTCCTATAATAGAAAAGGATGGATATATATCTTTGCGTCGGATTTTTCTTTTGCCTACCATAAGTACTGTATTAAATCTGTGGCAATTTAAACAACACCAACTTCACAGGGAATTTCAGCATGGCCGACGGATTCAGCCAATGAGCGATCAATTAACGCTTCGACGTCATCAACAGGTCACGTTATGAATCGCATTTCAAAAATATGGGTTTTAAGATCGTTATTTGACGTAATACCGTAAAAATAAATTCTAAAACCTTGATATATATGATCATCGCCTTTTAGAGAATGGATTCCGCCCAAAAAAACCTATACTTTGGAAAAAGTGGACAGGCCCATTCAAGACGAGCAAAACAGGTGTCCATACTATAAGCATGAACACAAGCACATTTGAGGCACGCAACGCCGCAATGTGGTTACGTGGCTTTAAAGTTGTTTTCGCAGCCGATCTACAAAACCTATTCTATCCCGCAAACTTGAAAATATCAAAAACCGATCATCTTTTTGATTGATGAGTTTTCTTTGTCCTGATTCAGCTCTTCTCATTATAAGGTTCGTTTACAGTTTTCAGTTAGCATTAGTATACATTTTGTTCAGCATACGGACTCCAAACAAGAACTCTTGCGATTTCACGCTTTCTTCAATCATCTTGTATAAACGTTATGATTCATACCAGGACAGCAGGATCGAGATGCACATCATTGCTTGCTCAAAAAACTCTACGAACAATAAACGGTTTAAACTATAGGTTTTAAAGAGAAACAAAGCAACACAAATCTGAATAGATGAAGAGATATTTGTTAGAAATAACTGATAGGTAATAATACCTGAGAGGAAAATCTATCGAAAAATAAACTATTATTTGCTTATTAAGTGGCCTAATTCTTTTGCTCGTTAGTGTGTAAAGTTGATAAACATATTGATAAAATAGAAAACTATTTTAAATGTCAAAATTAACAATTATCGAATTTGACAGTGAAGTTGTGTATATACAAAACTATTTTTTTTTAGTAATATCGAACGTTCATAAATAGTTGTAAGATGTTAGGTAATGTCAAAAATAAAGGAATTTGTACTGATTAAGTCAGACTTTTTGAAAGAATGTTATAATGTCAGGTTATATCGCTATATTAATTTTGAAATGTTGATACATCATTTCGTCGGTATACAAGAGAAAGTGACCAAATGCAAAATTCTAGATTTTTAGGTCTTAATATTCATGCAACTGAAATTCAATATTATTTTTAAGGGAAAAATGAAGAAGATCAAAAAATGCCGTTTAATCTCACGTCAAATAATTGATTTTATAACCAGAAGCCAAATTTAAAATATTAATAACTCAATAGAACTATCTGTGGACTTGATCACTTTATCTTGTATACCGACGATTTGATGTATTTGTATTTGTTATTTGACAATTGACAAATCGTTACACACTAAAAAAAATGTTTTGGTATCTCAACAGTTTATGGGCACTGATAGTAATTTGGTGGTTTTTGATGCTAAACGTTGTTACCTCAGGAGTGTTTACATCGTAACTTAGGCAACACTACTGTTAGAACAGTGGCGTAGATGGCAGGGTGGGTTAACTGAATAAGAAATAGAACTCGATGAGTACCATCACTGCCCAGAAAATCTTGAAACAAGCTGTCAATTAAAAAATGTCAAAAATAGCCATATTTATATCGAATCAATCGAACTTTTTGAAGAAACAAATTGATAAGTTAGGACGGTACACTAGCTCTTTCCAAAAACACAGGTGTTACGCGTTGAATATTTAATTTATTGTGAATAAGAATACCAACAATGGAGCGTCTTACTTACAAAAAAAAAACGAATTAATCTTACCATGACAATAAAATTATAACAAAATGTAATCACAAAAAGCATTAGGCCGGAGACACACACAACGGTTTTTCGCCATACGGCAAAATGCCGTCCGATATTTTGCCGGACGGCGAAAAACGAGCTTGCTTTCACACACAACGTTTTATTGTCGTTGTTTGAGTTCAGTATAATATTTTACATTACACAGTTACGTCTTACTAGACAGTGTATTCCAATGACAAGACAATTTCTAGACAATTCCAAACGGCAAAAATCCGTTGCGTGTGAAAGCTTGTATTTAAAGACGTAGGCCACTATCTACTATCTACGGCACGGCTGCCGTCCCTTGTAGTGACTATGGACGGCGGCTAAACGGCACGATTTTTTGCCGTGACGTTTTTTTGTCGGTGCCGGCTAGTGTGAAAGTCCCAATCATTTATTCACTCCACTATTGGAACGTATGGGACGGCATTTTGCCGTACGGCGAAAAACCGTTGTGTGTGTCTCCGGCCTTAGGGGAGACCGGGGTTGGTTGACACATGGGGCTAATTGACACAGCGTCAAATATGGGCCATCTATTTTAGCTACTTAATCGTACTTTGTACTTCACTGACACTTTCTCGATCGGGTGTCAACGACTCTACACTCACAGCATTGAATCATCGATATGACTAAAAATGGTAGGTAAAATAGATGGCCCATATTTGACGCTGTGTCAATTAACCCCATGTGTCAACCAACCCCGGTCTCCCCTACTCAAAACTTCGGCGCCACAGTTACAACAATAAACAGAAACGTGAAACAAAGTCGCAATTATTAAAATGCTTGTTAGATCAACAGGTTAAAACGTACGTACTGACAAGGGTAAATGAAAGGGAGTAACTTAAACGGGATGGATTGGGGAACTAATGGATAGGTGGCGTGACTTTATTCAAATGATTTTAAAAATCGCCAAAATTTACAAGCAAAGTGACAAAGATTAAAAATTTAATAAATTTAAAAGCCGGTGTAAAAACCACTAAGCAAGTAAATTGTTAACCCTGCAGGGTGAAATTGAAAAGCACAAGGCTGGCGTGGTGGTCTCAAAACAAAAAATAACGGGACCGTCAGGTACCAATCAGAAAAATTTTGCAAACCAAGCAACAGGGACAGGGGTCGTAAAATTTATTAACATGAATTAGCAAAAAGAGGGGTTATAACGCCAAAAGGGGCGAGGGGGCAGATCAAAAAGGGGGAGTATGGTCCCTATTAACTAGGCGTAGAAGGTGGTAATACGCTTGACCCAGAGTCTCCAGATCGGTATTAAAATTAACTGTATTTGAAGTATTAAAGATGTGACACATCTCTTTAAGGTTCCTTTTCCTCCAATGTGGCTCCATGTGCAACACTCTAGAGTATTGGAAGTCCAAGTGATGTCCCATTTGAACACAATGGTCAAATAGTGCGATCTTACAATTTTTATTCCTCACATCTGATTCATGTTGTGACAATCTGGTACCCAACCGTTGAGCCTGTCATACCTATGTACTTCGCTGATCAATCTTTACACTGCACTTGGTAAATAAGCTCACTCCTTTGATGTATAGAAGTAGGATTTTTAAGGTTTGAGAAAAACCCTTTAATTTTATTCTTACTTGTCATGGCCATCATAACTGAAGTCACTCTTAGGATATTAATCAGTTTGGGTGTAAGATCTTTTATGATTTCATTTTGTTATAATTTTATGTCACGGTAAGATTAATTCGATTTTTTTGTAAATTAGACGCTCGATTGTTGTTATTCTTTTTTAGCCCTGAAGATGCTTAGAAGCGAAAATTAGGCCCTTTTGACACAATAAATTAAATTTTCATCACGTAACACCTCTGTTTTTGGAAAGAGCTAGAGTACCACCTTAACTTATCAATTTGCTCCTTACGTAGTTCTCTTGTACTTCTTTTGATACGTTTTTGAAAAAAGTTTATAATCCCAGATTATGTTGTCCTATTAATTTTGAAATTTTTATTAAACAAATTTTCGAGGTTCCAACACTTTATGGAGACCGACGATACCTAAACAGAGACACATGTATGAAAGCTTGTTTGTATCTTAACATAATTTCTTGTTTGTCTGTACATTAGAAAACAAGATCTCAACATTCAAATCAATTAGCATTTGTGTTACTGTGAGTAATTAGCTTCATTAATCATTTAACCATTGAATTAAGTTATTAACTTTGTAAATCTCCTGATACCTTTAGATATTTTCAATGTGACGTCTATGGATTACGAAGCGAACTTTAAAAATTAATTTCTAGTCTGCCAAATTCGACTTATAATCATTTATGAACGTTGGGTACATGTATATACTTATATCTACCTGATAAAGTGAAATAATGCATCTCATTTACATCTTGTTTAAAACACTTTTTGTTTAATTTTCTATTTGTCCATTGTAAATTGTTACCGACCTCTGCCTTTTATTTTTTATTCGTTTGAAGTCTTCTATTATTACTTCTAAAATTAATTTAATTTTACTTATTATAATCATTTTTGAACGAAGATTGAAATCTTTTTTATTACAAATGTCAATATATTTTATTTGTTAAATTTGGCATTAAGATTTAATTTTTGGCATTAGTTGGGAACGGATGATTTGTGTTCGTCTAAAAAAACACATGTTAAAACTTATATTCATTGTATGGGAGTCATAAGGACATAGTTCTCAAATCCTACTTCCTATCATAATCATTGCAAAGAAGAAAAAATTGGATAGTAGTTCAACCAGTTCTTCTGGATGAACTGATGCGCCCCAGAATTTGACGTTGAGTGTATAGTTTGTCCATATGTCACATTAGCGTTATGCAAAAAGGGTAAATTTAACAGAACACATTGAAATTAAACATAACACCAATCTGGTTATAACATCACTCCAAGGTGTATATGAGTAAGTGTGTTCAAGGCTTTTTTTTTAATGTCAGTAATTGCCAGTTCAACATTAGATAGGTTTTTTCATGGTTTTTGTGTCATAAATAGAAGGTCACAAAATCACAATAATAGCGCGGGATAAAAATATTTTTCTGAACTTATTAATTATCTATCATACACTATTTTTCTTTGCTGGGATATCTTTTAGAAGTTTCCTTTTTAAGCGCATATGGATACTTACTTTTCCCATTTGATGGCTTCGCACACTTGAAAATTTTTGCAAGTTTTCTAGATATTTTTTGTTGTTCTAGTAATAAATTCGGAGATCGTTTCAAAACCAACTTCATCGTGTATTTGGGAATTCCTCGCAAATCGTAGCGCGTCCATAGTAATTCTCAATGGCCCTAATGAATAAAAATTTAGCAATTGCTTTTTCTTGCAATATCAAAAAAAAATGCTTGAAAACTAATGAAAAAAAATTGAAGTAATTGCTGTTGTTCTGAGGAATTGCTTAAAAGTGCAGCAATTGCTTCTATAAAAAAAAAAATATTTAACTAGAAGCTTACATGTACTTAAAATGAGATGAATAAACCAAGGAATTGCTTTTGCTAGTGTGGCAATTGCTTTCGTATTTGTAAGCTAGGTCGACCCCTGCATCATTTGCTTGTACACAGTATGGTCAACTGTTCCTGTGTGGTATACACGTGAGCTCCTATTTATTAGATTTTTTTTAATTATGGCCGAATTGACAAATGTGCGTAAACAAAAAATATACAGTGTACGTAAAAATTGTAGAGGCGATGATTTCAGAAAGCTATATCGATTTGATCGGGAAAACGTTGAGTGGTTAGCAAATTATTTTTTAACTGACAGTGGTGAAACGCAAGGTGCACTATCACCTATAAATCCGATGAAAATCTTTTTGCGACAGCTTTCAGATCCCGGGTTTCAAAATTCTGTAGCTGAAGAACTCCGTAAAGCATGCTGTTTTGGAAAAAGCTAACTTTTCATTAGATTTCCGAGAAGTGCTGAAGATTTTGCGGAAGCAAAATTGCTGTGGTCAGAGAGATACCGTTTTCCAACTGCCATCGGTGCAATAGATTGCACACATGTTAGAATACCAACATTTCAAGAATTTGGAGATGAATATATAAATCGAAAAGGATACCCCAGTATTAACGTATAAGCAAAATGTAATGCAAAATAAATTTTTACAAGTGTAGACTGTCAAAGGCCAGGTTCTATACACGATAGCATAATTTTCAAAAATTCTAATATACAGGGTGTTTAAAAAATACGTTCGAATATTTGGCCCACTTATAGATCTCATCAGTACAAACAAAAAAGTCAAAATAAACATAAGTCCAAAAATCAGCCGTTTCCTAATTACAGCCTATTTTTCAAATTAAAATAATTTACACTCAAATATCAGTATAAATACATTTTAATTATTACAAATTAATGATTCTTAAAGAAGATGTTCAAAATGTCCTCCTTCCATTTGTATACACATTTCACATCTCCGTAAAAGTGAACGCCGCACTCTCTCAAAGAGTCCCGGATTTATACGAACAGTCTGGCAGGCATGTTCAATTCGTTCTCGCAACTCATCTAAATTATTCACAGGACTTGAATAAACTAATGTCTTTAAAAACCCCCAAATGCAAAAATCGAGTGGAGTGAGGTCGGGAGATCTAGGGGGCCATGCAATTGGACCTCCTCGCCCTATCCACCTGCCATTGTAATTTTCGTTTAGATAATTTCTGACCAAGACTCCGTAATGCGCAGGAGCTCCATCGTGCATCAACCACATATTAATTCTGTGGTTGAGGGGCACATCTTCTAACAGCAGTGGTACTGAATGTATTCCGCAAAAAGTCAAGGTACAATTGACTAGTCAAACGGTTAGGCAGGAAACAAGGTCCTATCAGATGGTCTCCTAACACACCAAGCCAAACGTTGATTGCAAATCGGTGTTGATGATTCGATTCAACAATGGCATGCGGATTTTCGTCGGCCCAAACATGGCTATTATGAAAATTAAAAATGCCATTTCTCGTGAAACCAGTTTCGTCTGTAAATAAAATTTTCGTAACAAAATTTGGGTTCTCCGCGACTTTTGTCAACATGCTTCGACAAAACACCAGTCGTGCGGCATAATCAGGCACAGCTAGAGCCTGTACCCTTTGAATATTGTATGGGTGCAATTGCTGCTCCCGTAAAATTCTCCAAATTAGGGAAAAATTAATATTTGTTTCAGTAGAGAGTCTTCTAGTACTAGTACCAGGATTTTCTTCAATTCGTCTTAAAATGTTAAGTTCTGCGTCGCCGTTCCTTGATTTAAACGATCCAACTTCGGATAAACGGTGATGTAAATTTGTAAAAAGTTTGTCACACGGAAGTACCCGGTTTGGGAATGATTCGGCATAAAGGCGACGTGCCTCACAGGCATTTCCATCGGCTTTGCCATACATAAAATGCATGTCTGCCATTTCTGCGTTGGTATAAGGCATATTCGAAAATTTCAACAATGAGTTACAGCAACAACTACTTCAATAAACACTGACAATAACGGACACACAATAATTACAACAAATGTGGCAACTACACTAACAGAAACGAACAAAATTTGTTTTGTTATTTCCATGGATGACTTCATAAATACGCGAATCACTCCTACTGAGTGTAAATTATTTTAATTTGAAAAACAGGCTGTAATTAGGAAACGGCTGATTTTTGGACTTATGTTTATTTTGACTTTTTTGTTTGTACTGATGAGATCTATAAGTGGGCCAAATATTCGAACGTATTTTTTAAACACCCTGTATACAGCATTCTTAAAAACAGTACAGAAGAATCGGCTTCTCGATATCGCCTTGAATTATGACTCCCTGGAGAAATCCTCCAACCCAGCAGCTCAGAAGATCAGGTATTCGAATTAACACTTAGGTTGTTGTATTCACGTCAGCTTTACTCTAAATGTTAGGACTAACTAAATTTGCAGGTTGAAACCTGTTCGAGTAAGCAATTGCTGTAGGCATGTAGAAGACGCAGCATTTACTTAAAAATATTATTCATGTGCTGATCTAGCTATTGCTTTTACAAATAGCTTTTGCTTGTGAAGCAATTGCTTTTCCTAAAAAGCAATTATTGCTTAAAGCAAATGCTAAAATTTTATTCATTAGGGCCAATATTTTATTTTGAAGAACTTGAATTTTCTTAATACTAGATTTAGCTGTGCAACCCTAAACGGGGTTTGCATATGTTACTATAGGTCTTATTAGAATCTTGTAGAGCAATACTTCTTCATTTAGATTCTTGTTGATATAATACCTCCAAGTAAGTCGTTGGTCTAAGTCTACACCCAGATATTTGACTGCATTGTTTTTGTGATTCCAGCTTAAAGTTGGTTTTCTATTGCCATTATTGAAGGATTTTTAATTTAAGGTGAATATTTTAACTTCTCATTTACTAGGATTTAAGTGGAAACACCACGTGGTCAGCATTTCTGTACTTCATTAATTGAATTTTGCAGGTCTTTAATACAGTATGCGGCAAAATAAACAGTACTGAAATTATGAAACGTTTATTATTTATGTATTTACTTTACATATATACTGAAATATACTTTAAGCATTATTCACGTCGACGACGTTCCCGATAAAACGGATGTTCAAGATGCCCTCCGTTCAGTTCCAAGCATACATATGTTATAACCTCGTTCGGAAACCACTCGACACGTTTCGGCGCATGCCACATAGACGTTTTACACATGCGCATTTCAGTACTGTTTATATTGCCGCATCCCGTAGTTTACATTTTGCATTATAATAACCATATGATCCGCAAATAAAGCTTTTTGATCATTTGCCTGAATTGGAATATTATGTAGACAGACATTAAATAGAAGAGGTGAGAGAATTTACAAAGCTTAGTGTTGTTAAATTTTTTTTCTAAACTATAATAATAAAATGTCGTAGAATACAAAATATTAATTTGGTGCAACCAACAAAACACGTTATTATGCACTGTTGCACACCAGTTGTGTCAAAAGAAACCGCCTTAAATTTTTTAATACAAAAACTTTATTGGTTGGTTTATTATTGTCTGGAAATGTAGATACAAGCAGACGTCGCGTCGCGTTGGGTTGGAGTCCGGTTTCGATCGTCTAACCCAGATTTTCGAGCCGGACAGGAGGAATGTGAAAGTGAAAGAATCGTGTGTACGACGTGCAGAAGCTCGATTCTGACTCCTCGGTTTATTATTGGTCACTCCACCTGTTTTCTTTCTACCGACAGGTGTTTAACGAGCGTTCCAACAATAGACACGTTTTCGGGGTGGTTTTTAAATCCTACTAACTGGTTTATGATGAATTTGAAATCTTACCATATACACCAACTGACGTTCTTAACAAAAAATTTTTTAACATTAAAATAAAAAAAGTGAAAATGGAAATGAAGAAATAAAAAAAGATAATAAAAAGAATTTGAATTTAAAAGAAGAAGAATTTTAATTTTGCACTCTCACTTTTTCTTTTTTTTTCTATATTTAAATGTTATTACACAATGAGATGCGTAACAGTTTTAATATCGGGCTAATGTCATCGGTAAACGTTGAGAAACCGAGAAAGAGAAGAGAGATCGTCGTTTTCTTCGTCGTAGTAAACGTCGACGTACTCGACGAGGAATCGGTTTGTGAAATTGTTTATTCAAGTAGGATGGTTACAAAAGGAAAAACTATTCAGGTTCGGTCCGTAAGAAGCGACCGAGTGGGAAAAAATGTTGGAGCATCAGCTGTTACTTTGCCAATAAAACTAACTTAAATATTTGTAGTTGTTTGTAATGATTTTAAACGTTCGTTGACTTTACATAAATTTGTGTAATTAAGTCAGAATAAGGAAGAATATTGCAACCTACTTAAATCTGTATAAATATGATTTATCGACTTTTTCTTTAGTCAATTTCTCTTTGTGTATGTGAAAAAGATTCAAATTGACTATAAAATTGAATAGTTCAAATATTTTGATATTCAGTATAAGGAAGATTTTTGTTTAGACGTTTTTATTTGGTTTAAGAGAAAGTTTTTAAAGATAAAAAAAATTGTAATATAACAATCATGTTTTTTTTTAACATATTGCAAATTATTATTAAATTAAATTTAAATGTTTGTTTTTATAGTTTTTTTTTTTACGATTTTACATATATTCCAGCGATGTTAGAGAATATAATCGAAAATATAATAAATTTTAAGAAAGAAGTTTTATAGTAAGAATTAATAGTAAGAGATTCCATTAAATTAAATATCAAATATCTGATTTTTTCAAATAACTGTTTAGTTATTTATTGTTTATTAAAATTTATTCTACTTCTGTTCTAAAGGTGATAATTAATCTTTTAACGAGAACTTTTACGTTTACAAATATAAAACTTTAAAACTAAATGAAAAAAATAGGTTAAGTTGGAAATTCTTATTTGTACCGTGCGTTCAGAAATGATTGTAGATCGTTTGAATTTGGCGCGCTCTTAATTTAGTGATTTTCGATGGTCAATATTGTTACCTGTGAATTACCTACGTCGTATCTTGCATATCAGTGGCGTAGCCGGATTTATTCATGATGTATCCTTTTCAGTATTAAGTGTATGTGCACATGTACTCATAACTATTGGAGATCGGATATCAATTGCAATGGCATTGATCAATAAATTCAATAAAATACCTTTGTCTTACGGTTTTTTGACAACTTAAGACAGCTTTCAATATTTTCCATGGCACGCCTATGAGATGTGATTAACATTATTGTATTTATACCAACTTTAAAAATTAATCTATAGCGCGCCAAATTCAAACGATCTACAATCATTTCTGAACGCACGGTACATTCGCACAGAAGTCTACATATCTCCTCAAAAGACTTCCAAACACCTTATGAAAATTAGAAGCATGAAATACTTATTAAATAAATTAGCATTGAGTATGATGAACAAATCGAAAGAATTAATGTGTTATATTTTAAGATTTATTAAAAATAATAGACAATCTAAATCCTGACATCGCTGCTGACTTCAAACAACTTTGTCAATAAAAAAAAATAATATGTAATATGCATTTAACTCTCACTAAATTGCACAAATGAGTTTCCAGTAATTAGTAGACCTCTCGTTACGTCCGGTTTAGCGCCCTAAGCAAATTAATGCCTTCTTCCAAAATATCCAAAACTATGAAAACCAGCGAAATTTGAAATAGTTTTTTTTGCAATTCTTTCAATACTGAATTTTAGTATTTGATCTGTGCCACAATAACCAGAAGAAAACATTTTTTTAAAGACAAATATTTTATTAATTTCTAGATTGTATATGAAAATAATACAATTATTTTTGTGCATCACCTTTACTCAAACATTCTTTTAAACAATATGTAATATTATTGATCGAACCTAGCACGATGGACGCTAAAGTAGAAACACGGGCATGACCTTATTAACCCTTTCACTGCTATGAACGCAAATGTGCGTCTAGCGAAAGCGATCGCTGTGATCTATGGACGCATATCGACCTATCCAACAAAAACTGTCGTAAGTCAAAAATGGTGATTTTGAAAAATTTGAAAAGAAAACGGAATTAATTGCTATTCTTCTATGGTGAATCTTTTCGGAATCCTCTATATAAAATCTATAGCAACCAAGTAGGAAATTTTGACATAGAAAATTTTATTTCTTAAAATGCAATCTGTTCAAAACCTGTTTTTATGAAAAAGGCCTTTCATATGTCTATCTATAAATTTGTTATTTTACAAAACTTGGATAGTAACGCTAAGTGCCAATAGTATATCGAAATGAAAATTTTTAATTTATCATACACCACACAAGAAAAAAATTTATAATCGTTCATGTTTCAATCGCAGAATTCATTCGCCTAATTATCTAACAATAAGTAGTTCAACTTAACATATGGCACCCCGGCAAGAACAATGACATAACTCAAAAATGCAGTAACAGTATTTGAGTAATAACAAATGGCAGTATTTGAGTAATAACAAATAAGAAAAAACTATAAAACTTAAATTGCAATAGTATAAGTTTCTTTTTTTTAGTGACATTACTCCTCTTCGACGGATAAATTGTTAGAGATTTGACGTTTTTCTGCAAGTCAAAGGATACCATACGTATCATTACTGATGGTAATTTCAAAATGGTCATTTTTTGAGTTGTGACACTATTCTCGCCGGGATGTGAAATATAAAAAATATTGTCAACTGTTGGATGCGTACTTAAAATTGCATTGTAAAAAATTGTACTTCAGCATATTTGTATTGTATTGTTTTAAAATAGGCTTTTTTTAACAATGAATGTCAAAGATTAAAAATTCTTAAGAGGGGTGTCAACTGACTGTAAAATGTAAAAATGATAGAAAACCTCTTCGAGAAATTGGAGAATTATTTGGATGAACAAAATCCAGCATTCAAACAGTTATATAAAAGCTATACTTAAACTAAGGCAAGTATCAATCTGAGGCAACTAGCAATCAGCAACACATTTGAGTATTTTGCACATTTTTTTATTAGGTTGCATTAGAAAAATTTTGTAAAACAATGTTGTTTCTTAAGCAACAAATTAATAATCGTTTCTGTTGATCCTTTCAAGTGATTTTTTCTAGAAGAATTTTTTTCCGAGATATTTCACTTGTTCTAATCCTGTTTTTCACTTTGCATAAGTATACATGTATATAAACTTGAAAAAAATTTAAACCATGAATTTGCGACTTGTCATTAATTTATGATTCCCGAGAACATGCAGAGTACTAAACGTACAGAGATTTGTACATTAAGGACATATTTGTACATTTTAAGGACATACGAAGTTTTTCAAAAATTCTGGGTGCATTCTAATACAGTTTGTGTAACCACTAAGTTCTGTTTCATGTAACTCTCAAAGCAAATTTACGATTTTGATTTATTTTATCTCTTAACCATCGTTAACACCATTTTCATACACCATTTACTTTTGTGTTTTTATACAAATGTCAGTAGAATTGACTATAATACTAGTACTGGTATTAGATTATGTAACATTGCATTAGACATTTTGAGTTATTTTAAAGTTGTGGAGGTTTAACTCTATTAAGCGTACAGAAAAGCGTTAATATTTGAACGACTCAGAACGAACCTCATTTTCGTCGAGGCCAATCTTGAAGAGAGCCCTTTGACTCGGACTAAAAGTCCGACATAAAGCGTAGACATAGCGAGGCGAGGAGAGAGGATAACGAGACGACGAATTAGGGTTGTCCACACTCTCGGTCTCGGTAACCCTTGCCATGTGTCGCCGAGTGTGTGAAGCCGGCTTTAGTCGGTATTTTGGACCGAATTAAAGGTCTCTCACCAAGTTCGCCTCGGCGAAAAACAACCCCTCCACACTCTTATTTTGGTCATTGCTGAATGTTGTTATACAGGTGCCAGATAAAAGATCGTCCAAAGCTCGATATCTCCGATATTTCTGTTCGGATTTTTATGATCCAGATGTCAAATGAATTTATTATTGCATTTCTTTTTCAAATTGTCATGTTAATTTTTCTTCGTGTGTTTAAAAGATCTTTATTTCTGGATCTAACTAGTAAGCCACTAATTGTAAGAAATTTTTGTCTAACTTTTTAAACGCGATTTTTTGGATTTGGGATATGACTTCGAACTCGATATTGTGCTTCGGATCCTAAATTGGAGCAATGTGTGCAACGCTTAACCGAATAGGTGCTCCGATGTCTCAAAAGGCTCTAATTATCGTATTTTTAATTAAAAGTTTATACAGGTCTTTTCATCAGCGACTTATAGATTGCGCCAAATTGCTACGTATCAATAAAAAAATTGTTTCAAATCGATTGATTTTTTTTCTGTAATAAACCATTTAACAATCATTTAAGTTAGCGTTAATAAAAGCACATTTATTGTACGTCGTGGAATTCAGAAAAAGAAAGTTTTTTTAAATTGCGACGAGAAAAATTTGTATGGCAATTTGAATAACAAAAATCATAATCGGTAAAAATCATAGGTTGTACGAGAAAAAATAGAAATGAACTCCCAAATATAATAATATTCCTTAAAACATTTCATTTGGAACGTGGATCATGAAAATCTGACCAGAAATATCGGAGATATGGCTTTAGGTATTTTTTGTCTGACACTCCGTATAGCACCAATTGGTAATTATATCAGTTTACTTATGTGTGCAAAAGGACCTCGTTTACGTCTCGGTAAGTCTCCCATCGATATTGATCATTCGTGTAATGAACGAGAGTGTGGAGAATTATGTTGACAACAAACAGTCTCGCTGAGACGTCTCGGCGAGCGTTCTCAGCGAATTAGTGGAGTCGGCATTAGAGTCTTCACAAGAGTCACAGTGTATGAGCTGTTTTACATACAACTCATATTGTTACGAAAAAAAAATTATATAGGGTGACCAGACGTACGAAATTTTGCTGTATTGTATAGCAATATAGTACGTAGTACGGCATATTTTTCTATAGCAATTTTTCCATTATCGATTAGAAGGATAGGCACTTGAATTGCCAACTCTACGCTATTTTTTACGCTGCTGTCAAGGTTTTGTTATTAGTAAATCAATCATGAATAACATTGGGATCAAAAAGAAATCTCAACTAACCTTTGACACTCTAAAAGCGCTACTCATTGTTCGATGTAATACAGGAAGTACATGTTAACAATTGTTATTAAAAAATCAAAACAATTCTTGATGGCGTGTGAATCCCCCCAAACGAACTAACAAAAAGTGTAATCAGTTCTAAGTGAACGAAAAGAAATAAAATAAACTCAAAATTTAATATCTAATCTAATTTAATTTACGAAATAAAATAAAAACTAAACTAAATGAGTTATTTAAATATTTCCGTAACGGTCTTACATCTACTACAAAACTTAATCTTGCTTACAATTATGGTCTGTAGTACATCCTTTTATCCTCCTTTGCTCAATATTATTACCCTCTTAATTCTACACTTTCATCATTTATTATCTGTCCATCGTTAAGTCTCCGTTTCCTTTCAATTGACCCCTGAGATTATTCTCCCTTTTCCTCATCTTCCATCTTCGCGCAGTGCTTTCCGGCTTTGTTTATAATTTATGATAAACTACGCATAAGCCAATCACCCAGATTGTTGTTACATTAATTCTCCACCACAGTCGCCTGATTTAAATCTAATAAAACATGTATGAGACGGATTAGAGTGTTGTATCAGAAAAAAGTAAGCACATCTAAAGTAAGCAAGGTTTTTAAAACACGTTAATGAAAGAATGGGAAAGTATTTTGTCTGAAATTACGAAAAAGTTGATATATTTATTAGAAATAAGATAAATGTTGTCGTCAAAATCATGGTGGACCTACTAAATGTTTAGTAATCTTTATCTTGCTTCCTTACCTTGCCAAGTCCTTTAAAAGATTTTTACAGGAAATATGTAAGCTTTTCTGTGTCACTGTATACACATTATTTTTTATATATAACATACCTTGCACTAAATTTGTGTGTAACATACTAAGTTACATTTTTAGATTGATTATTTACTCTTTATGTTTAAATAGATATTTTATTTTCTTATGTAACTCTAAGATGTCATGTAAAAGCATTGAAACGAAACTTTAAATAAGTTCTTTTTTAAAAAATAACTAGATCATAACAAATTAACTATATTTCTTTCAAAATCGCTTTCTGACTTTCCCACATTTTAAAAGAGAAAACGAAACAACTATCGATTTATTAAAATATTAAAACTAAAACTAAAACAAGAATCGTTACGGATGAAACGTGTTATACAACATCATTGTTGTAAACGCAATACCCTACTCTAATTTCTAATTTTCCTCTCATTATTGTAGATCTTTTGACTACAACAAACACATCTGGGATAATTAATTACGCAATCTCATTCTTATCGTTAGATTATTTAACAAGTATTTGTTGTATCCGCGTAAAAACCTCGGTTTTTAACAATACCCAAACGAATTACGTCGCTGTATCTTTACATCTTCGAACTTTCACGTAACATCTCGCAAAAGGACTTGGAAAGTTGACCTCGGATACTATACTACTACTTAATACTACACATCGGATTTCCAATATTTTAAAAAGTTTCGTCCTTCGATTACTTAATCATTTTGATATTTTAAATTGTGAAAGATTTTGCGAAATTCTTCTTTTGGTTTTTAATGTTAAAACTATGATAAAACTAATTTAAAGATAAAATTAATTTATTTTTATTTTTTGGTTTTTAAGGTAACCAATCAAAGTACTTTGCCGCTTTCTTCGTCAACTGGAAGCAGTACCGATTGTTGGCATCCATGCAGAAGACCGGAATCGGCGTCAACGGCCAGAACGTTCGCTACGATGCGAACCCAACAACCCGGGTCGTTACCAGAGTACCAAGTCGATCCTTATTTACTCCTCGAGGATGATCTTAAAGACGTTTATACTTATATTAGACAGGTAATTATCAAATATTATACAGAGTGATACGTACATAGAAAAAATAATGTTGAAGCTCAACTCCCATTAAATTAATGAAATTTGCCCGATATGTTAAGTAAACCGAGACAATGATGGCGCTGATAGCAAATTTTTAGGAAGCATCTTTTACCGAAATACACTCAATTCTGTTTTTACGCGATAGATACGTTCCCACTAAATTCGCGTAAAAAAAGATATGGTACTTATGTAAAAATAGGGGATAGGTTCCGACATTTAAAAAATCGGTTAAAATCGTAAGATTAAAGTAAACAAATTTATCTTTTTTAACGTGCTTTTATTTAAATTAAACTTATTTAAACATAATTAAAAAGAAAATAAGAAATAATTCATAACTTTAAAAAATGAAAAAATAAAAGTAAACAAAAATTCATTATTTAGTGAAACCAAAATGAATTTCTAACTACTAGCACTTTTCGATCCGCTTTCCTTCTCAAGTTGTACTGTCACTTCAGTACTTCTAGTCACAAATTCTGTTATTGATCGTTATGTTCCTGGTTTGATGAACCTGTTACACAATTCACGATAATTGCCCATTAATAATTTAATTTCACGTTGAAATTTGGTAGATCTTTCCTCGATATGATCATGCTTCTGAAAATGACTGCCTAATTTAGCAACCAGTTGTAGTCCTTCTTTGATTAAATCTGCAGTCAGGAAAAGAACGTCTTTGTCATTATCTACATTCTTTAACATCAGAAGTCTCAAGTCTCAATTTCATCATCGGTAAATTCATCGATATTTGCAGATGATATATCATCAAATCCTTCTCCACCTATTTCATAAGCTAAAGCAGTGATGTTAGAGTATTGATCTATATTAGAATACACATGAGCTTTATTTTTTAGACATTCTGGCCAAAGAGATTTCCAACATGCGTTTAAAGTTGATGGACTCAGTTCAGATAGTGCTAATCCACCATGTTTGATGCAGTCATTTATTAAAAATTTCTTCCACACATCAATAACCGATAAATTTTTATCATTTGTTAGTTTACCTAAAATGTAGCGAAATGTTTGCTTTACGTAATAGATCTTAAACGTTGTAATAATTCCTTGGTCCAACGGTTGTATCAAAGAAGTCGTATTTGGTGGAAAAAAACAAAATTCAACATTCGGATGCTCTTTGTGTGGGTGACCAGATCCGTTATCTATAATCAGAAGAGCCTTAAATTTAAGACCTTTATCGCTCAAATATTGCCGCACTTCTGGAATAAAATGCTTAACAAGCCATTCGTTAAAAATGTCTTTAGTCATCCAGGCTTTTTTATTAGCTGAATAGTAAACTGGTATGGTGTCTAAATTTACATCTTTCATACACCGTGGTTTTAGAACTCGATTAACAAGCAACGGCTTTAAAATTCGATCCCCAAATGTATTACAGCAAAATAAAAAGGTTACATGACCTTTGGCTACCTGGCAGTTTTCTGGGATTTACATATCGACCTATGCAACGAAAACTATCGTAAGTCAAAAATGGTAATTTTGAAAAATTTAAAAAGAAAACAGAATTAATTGCTATTCTTCTATGGTGAATCCTTTCGGAATCCTCTATAATATATCTATAGCAACCAAGTAGGAGATTTTTACCTAGAAAATTTTATTTCTTAAAATGCAATCGGTTCAAAACCTTTAAACACTTATATCTGACACAGTTCTATCAAAAATGACTTACAATAGTTTTCGTTGCATAGGTCGATATGTGTGTTCTATTTGGCATACGCTTCCACACCTAATCTGGAGTGTAACCATCTTTTTCAATTATTTTAAATAGTTTTGCTGGAAATTCTTTAGCTGCTAGATCATTTGCAGATGTAATTTCACCCTTTATCTTTATATTATGTAGCGCATTTCTTAGTAGAAAATCATTCATCCATCCAGTACTTGCAGAAAATTCAAATATTTACTTTTCAAGTGCTTTCACCTACTAGCACGTAAACGAAATTTTAATGTCAAAATTATCCTAGATTATAATTTCTTGGCTCGCGTTAAATCAAATTAAATCGCGTAAAAAAAGACTGGAAAATAATTTTTAAATCGCGTTAAATCAAATTCGCGTAAAAAAAGTTCGTGTAAAAACAGAATTAGGTGTACTCAAATCTATTTAAAAAACCGCGAAATTCAAAATAATACTCATATTTTTTTTTTTTCAATATTCAATTTTATTACTTCATCCGTCTCACAATAACTGAATCGTAAGTGACTCGGTTTAGTCACCTGCCTATAAAGTTCCTGATAAGTTAGTATGCAATAAGTTTATAAGGTGGATGTTAATATCACCATTAATAGAATCGGGTTTATTCACCTGTCCATAAAGTTTCGGATAGCTTAGTAAACAATAAATTTCTAAGGTGACTGATTATGCTATTAATAGAATCGAGTTTATTCGCCTGTCACCTGCCTAAACCTGTTTCCCTATCTTCTAAACGCGTAGCAAAGCCGAAATCACAGAGTAGTGATGGAAGAGAAAAAAAAAAGGAGATAGAAATGTCAACTTTAGTTGTAATGAAATTAATCTTTTGGTGCAGATAATCAATTAATCAATGCAGATAATGCTATAAATACGAATAATCCGCGTAACCTAAAAGAAAATTCACATATAAGTTCCACGTAATAATGTAGTATACTATAGCATTCCTCCATATGTACTTTGGAGGTACTAAAAGCTAAGTATGAGGGGTTGAAACGGAACTTAAAAAAAAATGCACCGACAATAAAACAGAAATGCGGAAAATTGGTAGTGGAATATCAATTATATCTCTTCGTAAGTATGAAGAGTTCAAAAGTTTTTCTTCGTAAGTATGAAGAAAAACTTTTAGGGTTGTCACAATTAAATATTGGTGGCTTACCTGCGAAAGCAGACTATGACGTCTTTTCAAATAATGTAGCGATTGAAGTAAATGGTAGCAACCTATCAAATATGGAGCATTGTTCCAATGATTTTGGAGAGGCAGTAGGGGAAAAGTGGTATGAAAGAGCCAGTTTTAAAAGAAAACCAAAATAATACAAAAACTGGTAAAGAATTTTTTGCTCTCTAATACGAAGTTGTTGTTTCGTTATTAATGTATATAATGCCATAAACCAAATTGCATAAATTAACAAGATAACTAAATATACATTTATTTATAAAAAAAGTTGTATTCGGCTTTTTCATAACATAATGGTATTGAAAGAGCCACCATTAGTTATGAAAGAACCAAATTCGTATTACAAACTTTAAAAGGACTAAATTTAATACTTTTAGGAATTTTTAATGAAAATTGGGAGAATTACTTTTAACATTAAAAACAGTTTTTGCAAAAATAATTGAATATGCCTTTAATACCGCAAGATTCATGTGCCCAACCAAGAGATATTTTGCATTGAAAGTACTCTTGGCTGCTGTATCTAAAATTTTCATTGCACACTACACAATCATCGTGGTCCATGTCAGTTTTATTTAGAGCCTTCGTTTTTAATTTTCTAAATACTGAGCACCTATAAGTTAATAAATTAGAGTTATCGTTTACCTCATTTTTGTTGTTCAGTGGTTTTATAAATTTATTGCTTTTTTCATTTAAACTCCTTCTTTTTGGCTTAACATTTGCCTTCTTCTCCTCTATTTTTCATTTTTCAGAAATTGCCTAACCATTTCTGGTGACATAATTTGTTGTTCAGAAGCACTTGGACTAAAATGTGTGGATGTAAAACCAGTTGAAGACGAAGAAGAAAGAGATTGCAAAGTTTGCTCTAATACGTTATAATCATTATTTTCCTGTGCACGTGGATCAGGTCTATCAGTCACAAACGACGAAAGAAATTCTTTACAAAATATGTTTAAATTCAAGGGATAAATTCCTGTTTTAAGAAAACCCTATGTGATGTTTTGAGGACCGAAAGCTGATAGATAAGCGTCTTTCACAAATTGTCCGACTTGGTAAATTGTTACTGTTCTACCAGGGTTAGACAACATCCACTCATTCATGCAAATTCGATATCTGGTTTTAAAAGGGCCATACACCATAACATTTAGCGGTTGCATTTTATATGGATTACGAAATGTTTAAGGGCTTTCAAGAAGCATTCTTCGTTCATCCATCCAGAAATGTTTGCCAATCCAAAAGCTCCTGATGGACCATTGGTTAACATGATATCTTTAAAGTTTACTCTAGGGAACACAAAAACAGGTGGTAAAACACCACCAACAGCATTAATAAAAAACAAAGTTGTCACCAAAGCCCCTCTTTCAGCTGATATTACTTGTCCAACTTGTTTTGATCCTCTTTCGGCAATTACTTTAGGAGGATTGGTTACTGTACTGCAACCCGTTTCATCTCCATTAAATATCATATGCGGTGGAAAACAATGCTTTAAATAAACACTCGATAATTTTTCAAGGAACATCTTAACATTCGATTTGTTAAAGCTAGTTGCTCTGGATAGAGACGTGCTTTCTGGCTTTCTCACTGCTAATTCCTTATGTCTACCCATAAAACCTTTTAACCAATCATCGCTTGCAATTTGGTTCTGTTTCCATTTATTAGGACACATGAAACAAGTTTCGGCGTATTCATATGCTAATTTTCTTGTTTGTTGCCTTATAAGGTCAAAACACATTTTTGAGGCAATTTTTTAAATAATCAGCTAACATATTTTCTTGTTGTGTACTGAATATTTTTTTATTTCCTTTATTAGGGCAATGTTTGTAACATGATTGGCCTGACGCTTTGAATCTCTTAATTATTTTCGCAAGATATGCTCTTGAAATAGGGAAAGACAATGCCGTTTTATTTATAGATTCGTTTTTTTTCTATCACCTCCTTAACTGCCTCTTCTGTTGTAGACGTTGTTGGTCTTACGCGTTTTTTCAAGCAAGATTGATCTTTTTCTGACATATTTGTTTCTTGAACAGAAAAAATCGTAAAAGAATCTATTTTTTGAAAGTAAACATTCTAAAAGAAATTTATATAGGGAAGAAATTACGTCCAGTTCACTATAATTATCTCAGTTTATGGTACATAGGTACTATGGTCATAGAAGTAACAACCTTCTAAACTACATTTTTTTAGTCTTAAAGGATTCAGTCATGAAAGAGGCTTTTTCATAACCAAACAACACGGCTCTTTCAAAATATTTCTCGTCAGAAATTATAACTCACAAAACCAATATAATATGAAAGCTTTAACTACGACCCTTTTACATAATTAGAAGACAAAATGTGTAATAGACTCAAGGTATGATTATTTTATTGTTATTTGTTTATGTATTACCATTAGAAATAAAATAAAATGAACACAAATACTTACTTTTTGGCGACAAAATTAATAATAGGTTGCACAGGCGTTATTTAGTTCAGGTGAACTGTCAAATTTTTATTGGTAATAGGCGTCCGGTATTGCTATATGAAAACAAAAATTCGCCCAAGGTTGGATCGTTTGATTTTTTATAAACGAGAGTGGCTCTTTCAAAACATGGCTCTTTCATGCCACTCTTCCCCTACTTACTGATAGTTTGTCTTCTGCCAATTTAGATGAAGATAGTAATACAAACAAAATACCAACATCTGTAGCAAATAATTCAAGGGGAGGCTGGCGTCAATAGACACTTTATACCCTTAGGAAGGCGGTAAATCGGACACTGCTGAGGCCATCAGTGACAAATATTCCGAAAAAGAATATATAAGAAGCGTATAAATGCAAAACCACACATTTGACATTCGAATAGTTTTGAATAAGGCGCGAAAAACCTCTCATTGTCGTTTAAGTCATTCAATCGACTTGGTATTTTAACCAAAAGTAGATAATACATTGACGCGTCTTTATGTGCTTTAAAGCGCAAGTCAGGCTTATAGTAAAAAAGTTATTTTGATTAAAAAAATGAGAATGTCTTGTTTTGTATCTAAGGCTTGTAAATCTCTGCTTTGTGAACAGCAAAGTTCTGGATTTGGCTTTCTGAAAAAAAAAATACCAGTATCTGCATTAATAAAATTTGAAATTGCGATAAAGATTTTAAAGAAGCTGATTTCATTGAAAAAAAGTACTACATTAGTTTCTTATGTACACATTTAAATTCGTCAGTATCACATTCATTATCAGAAAACAGTAGTGTGTCATTCACATCCGCCTGAATTTCCGTAGTGTTGGCTGGGTTGTCAAGAAAGGCATTTTTGAAGAACTCCAAACGTTCATCGTTTTCGCATTCTGCACCATAGTGTTTGGCTAGCAAAGAGGAAATGCTTCTTATCTTGTCAGGTTTAAGACTACTGTCTTAAACCTCTTCCTCTTTTTCTTGGCCTTTTCACGTTTCCACTCTTGCTTATTTGCTATTCTCTTTCGCCCTTTGCCATGAGGACTTGGCTCAATGGTAATGTTGTTATCCATTTATTTTGTCACATATAGTAACTAACTAAATATGTCACTTTGGAAGGTAATCAAAACTTCGTAATACGTTCGTTACCACGCTCTCGTTTAAACTAATCATGCAGAAGCGAGCAAAACTAACAGCTACTTCAATATCACGGCTGTCACGTGAGGTAATGCGAGACCTGGATAGGTTCAAACGAAAACGTCTGCTTTTGCACCTAACTACTTATCGCAAATATCTGCTTTTGCATTTAAGGCGGAATTTATTATTGCAATAACTCGCTTAAATGTATTGTTACGCTCCTGGGGGCCACAAAAATTGATTTCTTGCTAAATTTACAATACAGATCCGTGTGTAACTAATTTTTGAAGAAAACCTCGAATGTTTGCTTTTGCATTTATACGTTTCATATGATAATTTAGATATATTAATAGAAGTAGGAAGTCTGACGGAATTACAGAAAGCAGTTACTGAAGAAGACCGTAATATGAAACAAAAGAAACAAAATTTGGAGTTAGAGATTAAAGAAAAAGAAAAAACGAAATCTAGATGCTGCATACGATTTGCTTATGCTAGAAATAGCACATATAAAAGCTGAGCACGAATTAACAATGACCCCGTTATTAATTAAAATCGAAACACTTAACAAAATTATCATAAAATACTTTTTAAAAAGACTTTCTAGATTATGATGCATAATCTGCCAAAATTATTATTTATTAAATTTTGACGTACTGAGTCATTATGCTGAAAGCTACCAGAATTGGATCAAAATCTATATGAATATCAATATCGTCTCCATCCAGAAGATCAATCATCATTGTGTAGTCGGGCAAGATTATGTTAAATGGCAGTGGCAATAATTATGTCCTGCACTAAGGGCAACCTGCATCTCATTCTTACAATCAGTGATAAAACTGAAAATCTTCTCTTCCATATGCCAAAAGAAGTATTCTTAACCACATTCCGCGAACGAATCTGATTGTGAGATTCATTAAGTAACCTTTCGGGTTCGTTCGTGGTATTGTTGAGTGGTGATAGAAGATAGTCTCAGACGGGATTGGGGAACGAGCAATATCGTAGTATTTGTTGTCTCATTGCGTAATAAAATTGGAAATCCTCTCTTCCATATGCCAAAAGTTCTCTCAAGTATATTCCGCGAACAAATCTGAGATTCATTATGTCGCTTACTAAGAACAATAGTGGCGTAAGCGCAAATTAGCGCTATGGAGATAATCGCGTTCAAAATTTTGGTTGAATTTTAATGCAAAGTAAAAAGCAACAACTTGTCGTTTTAAATTTTTTATTTTTTATTTCGTTTTACTGATATTATATTTCATGCAGAGACATAGATTTATTGTAAGGTTTCAAAAATAACATTTTTTTTGTGGTTTCGCCACTATTGCGAACTAGTGGCGAAATCGAAAATATATATCGAGTGGCGTATGTCGCGCTCTATCAACAACGGTTTAAGTTATAGTTTTGTCATTTATGAGCGTAAAAGTACGCTGATTTTTAAACAAGTTGCCCTTTAAAAATCAATAATCAACTTTTTGTAGTTTCGCCACTATGATTCTCAACAAGCGATATAACCTTTCGAGTTCGTGCATGGTATTGTTGAGTGGTGTTAGCAGATAGTCTCGGACGAGATATCCGCCATCACCTATAATGAACCCCTTATCAATTTGTCCACTTTCAAAGAACACTCCGGCATTTGAATTATAATCAAATATGGGTATCATGTGCTGATCCTGGCCAGTGAGCAACTATATTACAAATAACATTTCTGACATCCCATATAATTTATTACAATTGATCCCATATAATTTGCACATTCAAAGAAAAATATCTTTTCCTATTGCGGAAAATTTCTACATCATCACCTCCTGATGATTGTATTCTAATGTGGGTCTCATCTAGTGTTTCTAAGACATTTGGGGAACGAGCAATATCATAGATTTTTTTCATTATCTCATTTCGTTCCTCTTTGGTTTTGGGAAGGTAAATATATTGGCCTCGACACTGGCAAATCGCAGATATCACTTTAGTAATTATTTTACATGCGGTGTTTTTGTGCATTCGCATGCAATTATTCACTGTTGTATAAAAGTTTCCGGATGCATAAAAACGCAATGTTAATAGTAATTGTTCTAATGGTGAAAATGGATTTTCCTGTTGGATACAGTTGCTAACCTATCTGTTAGGTACGTCTCACACTGAGGATATTGCCACTTAATGACACTTTACATATAATTAAATAATGTCTCACATTGGAGCAATTCGATATCGTCTCTGAATCTAGCGATTCAGAGCTGGTTGCCTCAGTGTGAGACGTGCCTTATGTCCTGAAAAATTTCTTGGACGCTCCTTTTGGACAATCTACAACACTCTATAAACTGTTTATCTGTGCATTTCCCAATGTGTTCTACGGGCCGTAATGTATTCATATAATTATATGGAGCTTGAACTAGATTAGCTACTACGTCGCACAGTGTGACAAATAACAATTCAACTTGGACAAAATTTGTAATATAAGAACAATAAATACAAACAATTTCATTTAATGTTTTACAGTTCATCAGAGTCTTTTTTTCAATAGCAGTTGCAACCTTGTACTACTTCCAGTCTAACCGGAAATGTATAGCAATTTAATCATTTAGGAAATACTTTGGTATTGATACCTGCTCTAATTATTATTGAATAACTTCTTTAATCGAAAACTAATGTTTTCTAGTATAATAGATTCTAAAGAGTTCACATATTAAGTTCTTGTTATTATTCGAACAGTTTGAAAAATTTCTTTTTGTCCAATCAGATTATCAATATATCACACTATGTTTCGATGCCCAAAAAATTGAATAACGTTTCTGAAATGGAATATAAATGCGTGCTATAGCCCTCAAATTGGGTGTTAATAAAAACACAGTCTTGTTAGCAAAACAAAAAAATTTAATGGAGCTAAAAATCTACGTTATTTCGTGAAAAATCAGTAAATACATGTCTATCGTGATGACAGTATAGTTTCTTGTACAGAACATTGTAGACAAAAAATCGTTCTAAAAGAAATTGAAACATTTTATTAAATTCTTGAACATTTTTGAAGGTATTACAATTAATTATTTTACATTAGTCTTCAACATTCTCCGGGTAGAACGTCTGCCCGGAAAGCAGGAGACCTTGCTTCGGATCTCAGTGCAGTAATGAGACATTTTTTCTCCTTTAACGCATTAAGTGGTAAAAAAACCCTTCTTTAATTATTTCCTTTATTTAATTATTGTGTATTAATAATTCCCAAATATTTCATTATATTAATATTTTACATTTTTTTCTTATACACTTTTTCATGTAATACTGAGGATTGCTGAACGAACCTATTCGCCAACAGAAGCTCCCAAAACAAGCATTGCGTCGCACGTATGAACGATATCTAACCGCACTGATACGCGCATTAAACGGCAATCAAATTACTACTTATCAACAAACATAATGATTTATGTATGTTTAATTTAATAACAAAGAGACGAAAGAAGCCACTCAACATGAAATTATTTCAACATACAAACTTTCATAGAAACGCATCAACAACCTTTTAAAAATTTGTTATTTTTTTTAATTCGAATATTAGCGTCATCCGTGTCTCGGTTTACGTACTAATCCAAGCTTTTTCAGCTATTTTATACTGTAAATCAGGGTTGCCAGATTAGGGGATTTTCCCCAAAAATTAGGGTTTTTTTTGGGGTATTTTTCGGGGATATTTTTTTCTGGTGATTATTTTTGGGGATAAAAAGTGTAGGTGGACATTAACAGGGGATTTTATGTTTGGAACTACTCGATAATATAAAGACTTGATAAATATAAAAATTCAATTTTGTACTATAAAACGTAAGAATACGTACAGTAGAATTTTAGTTTTATTTAATTTTTTTTTATTATGGTGGGTTTAGGATGTCAAACTTAACCGTAACCTTAACTGTAATAACCATCAAATTTTCCGTAATTCCTTGCCTAAACGCTTCTACTGAAACAAAATTGTTGAACTTTTTTTAAATACTAGAGTTACTGCTACGGTTACGATTACAGTCTTTAAGTTTGACACCCTAAATCCACCATTAGTCTTCAACTGGCACTATGTTGCAGTGTTTTTGTGTGCATTACTGTTAGTTGTAAGCTAGGTTAAAAGTGTCAAAAAATTTTTACCAACATTGAAAATTTTTTAAATTTTTTTGACAGCATTTAGAATAAATCGGTCTTTTTTGGTTAAAACTAGCATGTTTTAAGTTTGATTTATAACAAAAATCAAATCAAAATCTTTAAAAATGAATTTTTGATGAATTTTTAAAGTTGATCGATTTTCTTAAGTTATTTTTTTAATTTGAAAAATTATTTTCTGAATATTTCCCAATTCTGGGAGATTTATTTCTAAATTGGCTTATTTTAGAGATATGCTTCAGTCATGAAAATCAATTAAAATTTAAAAGTAACATTATGATTTACGAAAACAAGAAGATTTTCTGGGGATTTTTTATTGAAACTTCTAAATTTAGGGTATTTTTCAATTGTGACTGGGGAAATCCAATCGAAAGATCTGGCAACCCTGATCGTGTTAACAATTGAGAATTAATAAACCGTCAATCGCCTCCTGGCATTATGATTAATAATAATTGAAGACCACAGGGAAAAAACGTGATAAGTCAAAAAACGAAAATTTTCAGGAGAGCGGTTTTAAGTTTGAAAACCTTACGGTTTCGAAATCTTTTCAATTAAAAATAAGCTACAAACATTACCACGTTCTTAGTGTATTTGATAATGATCTGCAGTGACTGATAAGAATAAATATTAGTTATATTGAATACATCATATAATTCAGTAAATAAACTACCAAAGATACAGGTAAAAAACGTACAAAATTATATTCTGTAGGGTTCTATAAGTTTCGTAGGACGCTGCAAAATCGTTGTACTCTTTGACTTGTTTGCGCTATAGTGACTACTTCTGCCCTTAAAGGAACTTATATGGCCACAAATTTTGTTCTTGATTTCTTCCGACAGTTTGCGATGCGTGGACGAATGCTTACCTCTTCTATCCACTGGAGCTGTATCATGCATCTTTAGAGAATTTTGTATAGTTATGATTCTCCTTTTAGTTATTCCATGAATCGACAAGAAAGCCTTTAAGCACACAGGAACATCTAAAACCGACTGCTCTCTGTAATCTCGAACTCTGTAATGAAAAGACGCCGAACGCAGATTGCTTTCTTCTTCTAATAAGCGACTTTGAACTACGGAAGTAGTCGAAATTAAACCAGAAAGGTAGAGACTTTGGGCGTTCCAGGATTCCATAGTGATAATTCCTTCAAAATTTGTCGTCTTTCATCTGCAGAGGTTGCGGTGAAACATTTAAGTCTCCTACAACCGCAATCAGGTCTTTCTTCATGGCTTTGCAAGCGTAATTTTTTATTAACTTCCAACAAACGACCTGTTTTTTACGCTTTTTCGATGCCGGTGCAACCGAATGAATTTGCTCATGATCATCACTTGACATAACCCCAAACAACACTCAAAACACAAGTGAACTATCCACAACGATTACCAAAATAGTACTACCACCTCAAAGACACCTGTTCTAGAAATCAGCTGATACTGACTTAGAATGTTCTTTCCCTGTTGCGTATGGACTATGTACGTTTTTTCGCTGTACAACTATTTTAAATGCCTGCTAAACTCTTCACGTAGATCGTTATTTCCCTGTATGATTTACCCATATAAACTACACTATTTGAACCACAAAATGACTGCTTTAGATCAGATCCGTGAAAAATTGACTTAGCACGTTTTTTCCCTGTGGTCTTCAATTGTCAATTGCCTTCACTGATAATTTCGATTAATTAATCATAAATCGTCTTTGCTCGGAACTATGACGGAAACTCTTATTGTTAGTGAAGGCAATTGACGATGATTATTAATCCTAATACCAGAAGGCGATTGACTGTTAATTAATCGTCAATCGCTACTACGATTGCTGTTTGCCCAACACTGATGTGTATGTAGCTGTTCATCAGTGCAGCAGTGAATAGACACACACATAAGTTAATATAACTACGCTCAACCTATGTCTCCACTGATCGTCGGTTGAGCACTAAAACCAGCGTTAGCGTCGTCATTATCTCGGTTTACGTACTAATCGAAGCTTTTTCAGCCATTTTACACTGATTGTGAGTTGACTTACCCTGAATACGTACAAGTCAACTGCTTAGTATTTTGACTTCATTTTGAAGAATCTTGATATCATTCCCATTTATTGAATCTTTAATTTTATTGTATAATTCAACCAAATTTAGTGTTATCTAAGCATTAATTAATTCACAATAAAAATTCAAAATTGTAAATAATTTAAACTGACTTAATAAATAAAAAAAAATAAATTAAAAGATTTAATAAAGGTTTGTAACGATCAAAGGGAAGTAATAGATGTTTTAAGCGATATGGATAAATTTAAAAGTCTAAATATTGATGTCGATATCTTTCAAAGTCAATTAAACACTTTTAAAAACAAATTAAATAAATCAATAAATAATAAATCAATAACTAAAAGAATAAAACGATTGTTAAATCGCGAAACTAGTCTTTTAAAAGGTTATCTTTAAATTATGAGGCTGATATAAACGTCAAATTCTTAATTTAAATCAATAAATTATCATTAACAATTCAAACAACCAGATGGCATCAGTTATGTGATATCCTGTTATATAAGATCTGTAGTATTTAATAATACTATAAGACTAGAAATGTTTTTTTAGATTCCACCAAAAACTTACTGATTTTTAAAAAATACCATCAAAAACTTACCAAATTCATAAAAATTCTACAAAAATTATCAATATTTTTAACAATTCCACCAAAAATGATTAAAGTTAATAAAAATTCCACCAAAGTTATCAACTTTTTTAACAATTCCATCAAAAACATACTGAATTTTATAAAAATTCCACCAAAAATTAATACAATTGGAAATATTTCACTAAAAATTTACTAAATTCGTAAGAATTCCATAAAAAAAACACTGAATTTTTTAAAAATTCCATCAAAAATGAATAAAATTCGCAAGAATTCCACCAGTGTTATCAAAATTTTTGATAATTCCACCAAAAATTATCTCTAACGCTTCTAATTCAAATTCCTTACAATCATTTTTAAACGGTCATTGTAATCATTCAATAAAAAGGTTGGAGGTTTTTAGTGTCATGTTTTAAATGCTTTTATTTACTTTAATTTGGAGTTTGATATAAGCTTTGTTCGTGCAGGCAATTTCCAACGATTCTGATTTTCTTCAACTAATCAAGATTTAGATTTTTGTTTAAACTGGTTTAAACTGTTGGAAATTGCCTGCACGAACAAACCTATAAACTGATAGTTCAAACTCCAAAAACTCAACTGACAGAAAACTAACTAACATAAAATATGAACTCAGGGTTTGAACTCCAAAACCCAATCAGAAGAAAATTAACTAATAACTAACCTAAAAAGTCTGTTGGAGTGTGATATAAGCTTTGTTTGTGCAGGCAATTTCCAACAGTTTCTGATTCTTTCAACCAATCAAGATTTAGGATTTTTTGCATGTGATCAAAATTGAACAATTTGATTGGTTGAAAAAATCAGAAACTGTTGGAAATTACTTGCACGAGCAAACCTATAAACTAAGAGTTCTAATTGCAAAACCCAACTGACAGAAAACTAACTAACCTCAAAAATGAACTAAGGGTTTGAACTCCAAAACTCAACCAGAAGAAAACTATCTAATAACTAACTTAAAAAGTCTGTTCGAGTGTGATATAGGCTTTGTATATAGTTAACAGCTAACTATTAACTAACTAAACAACCTCAAAAAAATTAATTATCAAATTTCAACAGTGTGTTAACCCACAACATTTTTTATAGTCATCTAGAAGTTTATTTTCGTAAAACATAAACTTATTTTATAACATTTTTTTATTTTATTAATTATACATCTAGAATATTAATTATAATAATTAATTTTTTTATGATTTTATTTTTATTTTTTTAGAGTTTGAGAAAAAACACTTATCAAGAAGAACTGTACGAAATAGCAACTTACTATTTCGATGGACAGGGAAAAGCAATTCGTCCGATGGTCGCTTTATTAATGGCTAGGGCTATTAATTATCATATGTATAAAAAGAACAGGTAAGAAAAATCATTTTCTCTTCTATTTAATCCGGAATTGAATCCAAAATTAAGGTAGTATAACAAGACTTGGAATTGGTTCAATGACCTGTTTTTCTTTGGTGTTCTTTCTTCGTGTACCGAGGACAATAGGTGAACTTATGAATGAGAAACACTTACCTAGACCTTCATTCATGCAAAACTCTCGGTCATATTCGATAAAATTATGCAAGAAAGTAACTTATTGTTGTTGGTGTAAGAATATTAAAATATTTTTTTTTAAGATAAGAGAAGAAATGTAAATTTTGTTGGGAGATTGTAAAATTTCTTGGTGTTTGTTTGATTTTAAATTGAATTTCGTTTCAAAAGTCTATCACAAACCCATCAAGCACAAACAAGAAGAGAAAGTCTTGAGATAATTAAATTTCTAAGACATGTGCGCGCTCGGTACTGGTTTTACTGGTCTCGAACGAGAATGACAAATAAGTTGAAATTATAATAAAATTGATTTTCGGTTTTATAAAAAAAAAATTATGAGATTTGGATTTACACTGCGGATCAAAGAAAATGAATCAAACGAAAAATTATTAAATAAATAACTAAAAAATTTACGAATAAAATGCGGCACATATAATAAAGTAGTAAACGAGCAGCGCCGTCTTTTTTGCCCTCAGTTTGCACCGAATTAACGAAAATCGACCAATTTCGGCGCAGAATTGCTGACAAGCGAATTTTTGACGTTTCTAAACGTCAAACTAACTGCTCTTTCCGACGTCGACGCCTTAGGTGTCGTTCATGTTAACAAATAAAACGTTAAAATACAACTTGATTTATAAGTTTGATGCCATTTCTAGGCCCAAATTGGTTAAATAGCGCCTTTTCGAACGTCCTTTTCTGGGTCAGATTTCGGGACATTAGAATCGCGACATCTAGGTTTATCAAACATGATAAACCTAGATTTTAAATCTAGGCAGATTTTATAAAAATGCTACTTAGGTACTTCTTGGACTCCCCCCTTCAATTGAATCAATTTAGGTAGTTTTCTACAAAATCTGACAAAAATTTTAATAAAATTCGATGATTTCAGAAGAAACTTTGAAATTTTTGTTTAATTTTTTTGGTAAGAGTAGGAAAAAAATATCTCTTTTAATTGAAAACAGAATCTTTTCTAATTTAAACCAAAAATCAATCTCTAATTCCAAAAAATAAAGTCTCAGTGATTTTTTGAAGTTGGTGGATTTTTTAAAAAAAGTTGGGTTGAAACCGTTAAAAATGTTTACCAACTTTGGGAATTTTTTTAATTTTTTTGGTAATAATTATAAAAAATCTGCCTTTTTTAAATCAAAACAGAATCTTTTATTTTTCAATTAAACCAAAAATCAGTCCTTAATTTTCAAAAATAAAGTCTGGACGATTTTTTAAAGTTGGTCGATTTTTTTTTAAGTTATGTTAGTCACCTGTCAAAAAATGTTTCCAACTTTAAGATTTTTTTCAATTTTTTTTTTGATAATAATTAGAACTAGCCTGTCTTTTTTAATTCAAAACAGAATCTTTGAAGTTTCATTTAAACCAAAAATCTTTCCTTAATCTTCATAAATAAAGTCTGACTGATTTTTTAAAATTGGGTGATTTTTTAAAAAAGTTTGGTTAGAACTGTCAAAAATTTTCACCAACTTTAAATTTTTTTTAATTTTTTTGGTAAGAATTAGGAAAGATCTGTCATTTTTAATTCAAAACAGAATCTTTGAGAATCTTGAGAATCTTAAGTTTCATTTAAACCAAAAATCTTTCCTTAATCTTCAAAAATAAAGTCTGGACGATTTTTTAAAGTTGGTCGATTTTTTTTAAGTTAGGTTAGAACTGTCAAAAATTTTCACCAACTTTAAAATTTTTTTTAATTTTTTTGGTAAGAATTAAGAAAGATCTGTCATTTTTAATTCAAACAGAATCTTTTATCTTTCATTTAAACCAAAAATCATTCCTTAATCTTCAAAAATAAAGTCTGGACGATTTTTTAAAGTTGGTCGAATTTTTTTTTAAGTTAGGTTAGTCACCTGTCAAAAAAATTTTCCAACTTTAAGAATTTTTTAATTTTTTTGATAATAATTAGAACTAACTTGTCTTAATAATAAATGAATAAATTTAAATAAAAAATTAAATTAATTAAAAAAAATTAAATAAATACATGAAGTTATTAATAAATTAAGTGATAGGTAGTGTATAATTCTTTATAAAGTATTTATTTTTAATTTCAATTAACAAACTTATGTTTTTTTTTCAAATTTTCTGTCAAATTTTTTAGTCGAGTTTTTTGGAACTTTTTTATTTGATAATAACTAAGTGTGACAAACTATTATTTATTTATACTATTTATCATGATAATAACTAACAATAAGTCGAACAAACGTCGAAGAAGTTTGTTGATTTTAATGTAATGTAAATGTTTTATTTATCTGTTATTAAAAAAAAAAAAAAAGTTGTAGAGGGTTATAGAGGCTGGTTGAAAAGATTTGGATCGAAAATTTGTCGTGAGAGTGTTTTTAAACACCGTATAATTTTCGAACTTCGAAGTTATTCCAAAAAAAGCTGTAGCCAGCTGATATAAAGACATAATCAAAAAATGAATAAAATCTAATGAAGAATTTTCGAGTAATTTAAGAAAAACTTACGGAAAATATTATTTTTAAAACCCTCCAGTGGCGAAACGAAACAACTTTAGATATAGATAAGTTACCTTAAATGATCTATTTCGAGCTAAGGAATCTGAAGTCTTACGTTGTACACGCATTTTAGAGACACCTGTATTTTTCTTCATAGATACTGTAATTAAATTATGCGTGTTTTTTAAAAGTTAAAGAGCATTTTAGAAAGTTAAGATTTAAGTTGAAAAACTTTTAATCTATCATTGTTTAAAGTATTTCCTGTGAAATACTATGAATAAAATTGTTGATTATTTTAAAGTTGACCAACATTTACTTATTAGAAGTTAGCCTCCATCCTCTATCATATGGGGATTTACATGCATAGTAAACAATTTTTTTAAATAAAACTCTTTAACATATTTTAACGATTTACGTATCATTCGAAAGCTTCATCTTTAGCCTGCTCCACACACTCGGCGAGAGCGCTCGCTGAAATGTCTCAGCGAGACTGTTAGATTGTCAACATAATTCTCCACACTTTCGTGCATTGCACGAATGATCAATATCGATGGAAGATTTACCGAGACGTGTACGAGGTTCTTTCGTACACATAAATGAACTGATATAATTACCAGTTGATGTTATACAGGTGTTGAACAAAAGACATCCAAAACCGATAAATAAATCAGTACCTTAGAGCTAAGGGGACTTAAGTCCAAAATGACATAATTGTGAAATAACGAAAAATATACTATTTTTAATTTGAAATAATAACTTTCATATTCTCAGCTCACAAACAATTTACTTCATAATCGCGGAAATGTTGTTATTTAATACTAATAATCTGCCTTTGTTCATTAACAAAACATTTTTATGAAAACTTTTTATTTTTACGAATTTGTTGGACTTACTACATTTTGGCTTCAAAAAATTATTTCTGAACGACTGTACGGACGTACAACAAAACAATAATTTGGGACAATAATATCATGTATGAACTTATTACAACAAGGCATAAATTTTAAAATATATTAACTCATAAACTCATTCATCATCAGAAAAATCTGATGCTTCTTCAGTATGAGGCATGTATGAGGTAAGTTTCTGAAATAATCCTGATATTCATTCCTCAGGAACCCAGATAAGGAGAATTACAAGATTGTCGTACTTTGTTTTATTTATAGATTTTCTGAAAAATCTTAATTGGGTCAAACTTGATTTATTTGACGGTTTTCGATTATTTGTATACAAATTAATGGAACAAACATTGTTGTCATTAAATGACGTTTTATAAGAAAGGGTTCCTGATAATCCATACACTTCTCGCCAAAGCTGAAGCAAAAAATGTTGGACAGTTTAAACTCTTGGCCATCATTGCTTTTCTTTCTACCCCTTCCAGTTTTGACTTCATTCCACATCATGCACTTACGTGTTTTTGTTACAAGGATCATGAATTGTATAATTTAGGGTCCACAATTTTCGAAGATCGAAACTTTCCGAATTTGTCAAAAAAGGAGTAGGAAGACATTTTTGAAGATCAGCCACTACTACAAGTTGACGTTCATTACCTTCCAAAGCACACTTCTTATCTTCATTCTTCATTTTATATCTACCATTTACGTCATCTAAGTGTGAGTCTTGCTCTTTAGTAATATTTAGTTCTTCTCCATGATACTTCTTAGTACACCTTTCTCGGGAATAATAGCTTTCATAAGTAGGATATAATTGTGATTAACAATTCTTTCGAAATTTTATTAATAGGAACTTTTCTTCCTCTTTGATCCGGTATTGACATATTACGGGTAGATTTCCTTCGTAGAGCGTTATAAACAAATTTTTCGCTGACTGATAATGTGTTCATAAAAAACAGTTTGCAGACTCTGATCTTTTTGTTTTGAATATTAAAAGAATAAAAATGTTGTTGTGTACGGCTTTTTTTGGGCACAGTGTCTCGTGGTCTGCGTCGTTTAACTTTTTTACTAGAAACACAAGAAATTATGAACTGTCTCTTGCACTCCCAAGAAAGGATTTTTTTCCAAAAAACATTATGAATTTGTTGACGTTGGTTTTCAGGTGTTAACGAACTGCACTTGTATGTGCAGCAGGTCAAGCGACATGGCTTTTTAATTTTTTATTTGGTACAAGTGTGTTATTACTAGATAAATATAATTCACTTCGTTGCCTTCTACATTTACGACTATTTGGCCCTAAAACGGTAAGGATTTACTTCTTTATAACCTAAAAATTTTTTTTTCGTAATCAATCTTTTTAGATAATGTTATAAAAAATGAAATGTTGTTTTTCACGAGATACTTATTTTAAGCATACCTCATTTTCATAAAATTTGGATTTACGTGCCTTTAGCTCTCGGCTACAGAAATATCTCCGATATTTCTGTTTAGATTTTCATGATCCAGGTATCAAAGCAAATGTTTAAATGTTGTACCGAATTTAAAAGACTTTGTTTTTCTGAATTCCCCGATGTACAGTATATGTACTTTTATTAACTGCTTACTTACATGGTTGTTAAATGGTTTACTGCAGAAAAGAATCAAATACTTTCAGGAAATCAATCGATTGTAAACCTTTTTTTTATTGATACGTAGCAATTTAAAAATTCATTGAGAAAAAAATGTTAAAAATAAAATCGTCACCGACTGTAAGTCGCTGATGAAAAGGTATAATCGATTTGACGTGTACAAACTTTTGATTAAAAATAAAATTAGAACTTTTTGAAACATTGGGGCACCTGTTCGGTTAAGCGTTGCACACATTGCTCCAATGGACCCGAAGAGCAATATTGAATTCGGAATTATATTTGAACCTTAAAAAAATCCAGTTTAAAAACTTTGACAACTACCTTTTAGCGACTACTCGGTAAAAGCACAATGCTTAAGAGAAGTATTTTAATTTTTTCTGCAGTGAATGGTTAATAAAAGTACATCTATTATACAGCGTTAGATTCAAAAAGAAAAATCTTTCAAATACCGCGATGAAAAATAAACGTTTCAATTTGAAGAAGAAATGCAATAAGAAATTTCATTTGGTATCTGGCTCATGAAAATCCGAACAGAAATATCGGATATATCGAGCTTTGGGCGTCTTTTTTCTGGTACTTGTATAACAACATTTAGTTGTGGTCAAAACGAGAGTGTGAAGAGGATGTTTTTGCCGATGTGAATCTTGACGAAAGCCTTTTGACTTGCACCAAAATACCAACATAGAGCGGTAACATAGTGGGGCGAGGCGAGAGGATAACGAGATGACAAACTAGGGTTGTCCACACTCTCGGTCTCGGTAACCCTCGCCATATCTCGCCGAGTGTGTGGAGCCGGCTTTTGGCGAATATAATAGACGAAATTCAATAATACACATGTGCACGAAAACAATGTGAAAATAGCCCTGTTTATATGTATAGTTGTTGCTCGTAAATCTCTCCACCAATTTCGAAGATCTATACACCAATCGGTTCCCCAGCTGATTATCTATAAATTTATTGAAATAGCCGATCTCCAATTTTAGGGATTAACCTTCTAGAAGAGTTTGAACGGTGCTATGTTTGTCGAATTCTATAGACATCGTGTTGGTACTTGAATATTCAGTCCCCATTTAGATAGGGATTTACATATCGCCGTTCCGGAAGAACATCGACACAACTGCAAAATAAAAAAAATTGCAGGAAATGCAAAAATAATTAAAATCAGCATTTTTTGGATACATTGATGGCCTTAACTCATTTTGTCAAAAAATTGCAGTTACGTCGATGTTGTTCTGGAACGGCGATATATAGTAAATATCATTTTTTTCGAAAATCCTTTAACATATTTTAACAATCTACGCATCATTAGAAAGCTTGATTTTTGGTGAATTCATTAGACAAAATGGCCAATTACAAAATCGTTTAAGAAAATCTCGAAAACAGTTTAAATAGTCTGTAGATCCACACGACAACAATGCGAAAATAGTCTTTTTTTACTTAACTGTTGCTCGTAAACCGCTCGTCCTATTTCGAACGTCTATATGTCGTGGTCACATGGCGAAATCCGTCAGTTTCCGAAAATCCTAGGCAGTTTATGAAGCGTCGGCATTTTGTGTAAATGCTAAGGATTTCGTTTTCTAACGAGGCTGTTCATGAAACGCCTGATAATATTCGGCATATCGCGTACTCCATCTCGGTACACAATCTTCGGCAATAAAGATATCGAAGGTTGACAAAACAAACTGCACAGAATAATAGATAGACAGACTGTATTTCAGCAATGTTATTGGGCATTTCGTTAAATGATATTCTAAGGGTCGGTTCTAATACGTATTCTTTTATAAGGATCAAGATTACTAGAGCATCGGTTAATTCCTAGTTTTTATTGCTTATTGTTTTACAGTGATTAAATAATTAAAATTAATCTAAATTTGTCAACAAAGTTGGCACACGATCCACTTCTACGACATCTTGAATTGCACTGTTTTTTTCCCTTAAAGCAAACGCACCAGTTCGTTTTACACTATTTTTTACTTTGTTGACAAGAACACTTTACAAATCCTTGCCTTTGGAATAATGACTAGGGAACAGCTTCTCTGATGGAAAGAAATTTAGTTTTGCCCACCTGGGTATGTAAAATAAATTTGCTGGTGACAATGTTCAGATCTGGCCTACTGAACTAATTGTAAGACTTTATGATTCCATTTGCGGTTCCAATTTGGTAAACACCATTCTGTATATCAGTAACAACTGCAAGAAGATTAGGTGGATCGCCTGGACTGCGGTCTACGGGATCAATATTGAGTAAAACACAGTCTTCCACATCTATATCAGGTAACCACTTCTTGGAAGTTGACGTCATATCTTCTGCTTGACGTTTCTGGCCTTCATAACATTTTTCCCGTTGTAACTGTATTAGTTGTTTATTTTCCACATTTCTAACATGGATCAATAACTGCACTTTGACACACCGGACAAATTACTACATCGTTTTTTGTCGCCATTTGTAGCCAAAAATTCCACAGTGCATATTGTCACTTGATATGGAGTTTAAGTTTTGAATCTTTTCGTTAGTATCCAGTTCATTCTCCTCTAGTTCGATACCTAGCTCTTTCGTTGCTTCTGTGACTGGTTCTTCACACCGCTGTTCGTGTTCTTCTTCTCTAAAAACTCCCATTTCTTTCTCCTGATTTTCTAGCTCTTCTTTTGTAGTTATATTTGAAAGAATGATGGGCGAAAGATTTGTTAATTTCAAGCCAAATTTGGCGTCATGACCAAAAACTGCTTTATAAGGTGTCCGGCCTATCACTCTGTGCAACAAATTATTTTTCTGCCATTGCGTAAAATAACATCCAACTGACCACCTGGTAGATTTCCATGAACCTGGTAGATTCCATGAACAATTAATAACTGTGGCCACAAGATTTTCAACTCTTCTACTATCTTGTTCGCAAATTCACGCCTATTGTCGCTTTGCAAAATCGATGGCGCACCAAATTGTAGAAAAATCTTCAAAAGTTCTTTCGCAACGTTTACGCCTGTAGTGTTCTTTAAACAGCTTCTCATCACTTCTTCTAGAATGATTTTCCATACTTGCTAATTTAGTTAGTGCTGGGCGTGTCATGAACCTTCGATACCTTTATTGCGGCAGATTGTGTACCGAGATGGAGTACGCGATTTGCCGAATATGATCGGGCGTTTCATGAACAGCCTCGTCAGAAAACGAAATCCTTAACATTTACACAAAATGCCGACGCTTCATGAACTGCCTAGGATTTTCGGAAACTGACGGATTTCGCTATGTGACCACGACATATCGACGCTCCCAACGAAGACTGTACTGACTCAAATTTTGAACTTTGGAGATAAATTAAGTAAAACTTTTGAACCACCTCCAATATTATTTATTTTGTTTGTTATTCAATTTCTTCTTCTTCCACACTCTCATCCTCGTCTTCACTACACGTCGAATTTTTGTTCGTCAGAAGACCACTTGAAAATAAATGTTTTAGGCAATGTAACTCAAATAACCAAAAATTTGAGTTAGTGCAGACTTCGTTGTTAGCATCGATATACACTAATCAATTCGCTAGACCTTCCTCTATCAAGCTAATGAAATGATCGATTTCATATCTCGCAGATTAATCTTGTAGAAGCGTTTAAATGCCGTTGTGCTTGTCGAATTTATAGAACGGAGGTTGGCGCTTGGATGTCCGTGGATGTATATACAGGTGTCCGAATATGACGTTCATATCCTCAAGAGGGTAATTCTACAGCAAAAAAATATGAAGAAATGTTCGTATAAACATATGTCCAGAAATGCTTCCCAAAGCAGTTTCAGTTCTTTGCAGTTGACACTTATGGTGTGGTTTTTTTTAATTATTTCACTTATCGTATAGAGTTGGATGTTGAATTTTGGAACATTCCCTAAGATTTACATAAGAAATATGATGATGGTAACCAAAATGATCTACGATGAACAGGTTTTGGTACTGAGGTTTAGGAGTGCATTTAAAGTCCCGTATTTTTTTTTGGTTGATCATTTTCTGAAAATCTAATCTCAAAATAAAATGTTTAGACAAAATATGCATAAAAAAGTTGTATGAGAAATTCAACGATTATGCAGTAGTGCACATAAGATTTTATGTTTAGAAAATATTTAAATATAATAGTAGGTTCGCGCCATATTATTTGTCAATGAGTATGTGTCACTCCTTAATAAAAAAATAATGATAGATACCTAATTTTATAAACAAAAAGTTCGTTGACTTGAATGAACTGTAAATTTTTTAATGTATTTTTCCTCTTGGATCGTGTTAATATGTTCTTGACGACTTTTTAAAGTTACCTAAAAAAGTTTTTATTACTTAAACATTTATTAACCAAACTTGGTTATGTTGGGTTGAAATACTATTATTGTCGGGAATTTTTTTAATTTTCTTGATAACATCTAGAAAAAAAATTGTTATAAAAACTATGAGTTTTAAGATATGATTGATAAAAATAAAAATAAAAGTCTTCTTAAATCTTAGAAATAAGCTTTGGGTGGTTTTTTAAATTTAATTTCGAAAGTTAACGTTCGATAAAAAAAACTTGTGTAACGACGAAACACATTTCCGAGAAGAGAGTCCGAGCGCGTTCAGACTCGTCCGCCGATAGCCGTCGAAAGGGCGCCAGAACCTTCTAGAAGGTCGCCCAACGCTATATAAGCGCTTGGGCGAAAAAGACAGTTCAGTTCGAATCGGTCGGTTATCGTTAGTGTTTAGTCTAAACCCTTTTGGAGAGTGCGCGTTTTTCGTTCGGACGAATCCATACTTTCTATTATACCTTATTACTTTAATAAAAACGCAATACTTGTTTTTATATATATTTTTGTATTGTTTGGTAGTAATTAGAAGAGTTTGGATGGTTTTAATTACAAGAAGATATTTTAGTTTATCTTTAATTTAATTTGTATTTCTTGAATTCAATAAATAAATTTTTGATGATTCATGAAATTTGATCGAAATTTTTAAAAGTTAGTTTACTGTTGGATCAAAAAGCTTTGTTATTTTTGTGATTGGTTGATTTTTTTATGTAATAGAATAGATTTAATAGTTTTAATCAAAAATAGAGGTTTTGGTTTTATCTTTTATTTAATTTGTGTTTCATGAAATCTGTAAATAGACTTTCTTAACGGTTGGTTTAAAACGATTTTTAAAAAATTTGGTTATTTTTGAACATTTTTTTATTTCTTGGTTTAATTTGTATTAAAAAAATCACTTCTTGACAATTTTTTTAAAGTTAGGTTTTTTCGATCAAAAAGTTTAGCTGTTTTTAATCATTTTTATTATTTCTTGATTTAATTTATATTTTTTATATCCCAAAAATCAATTCTTGGTAATATTTTTAAGTAAATCAATTTTTTTAAGTTGGATTCAGTTCGATCAAAAAATTTGGTTATTTTTGGTTCTTTTTTGGTAGTTTTTTGTAAATAATTAAAATAGATTTAAGGGTTTTAATTAAAAATAAATATTTTAGTCCATCTTTCATTTAGTTTATATTTCTTAGATTTCACCAAATTAATTTTTGACGATTTTTTAAACTTAACACAAATTTTTTAAAGTTAGGTTAATGTTGGATCACAAAACTTGATTAATTTTGCTATTTATTATTATTTTTTTTTCTAATAATTCGAATAGATTTAATATTTTTAATCTAAAATAGAGGTTTTGTTTTTATCATTTATTTAATTTATGCTTTATGAATTTTGTAAATAAACTTTTTTTTAATCATTAGTTTAAAACGACTTTTTAAAACATGACCAAAATTTTTTAAAAGTTAGGTTATTTTCGATCAAAAAACTTGATTACTTTTGATCAATTTTTTTATATCTTGCTTTAATTTGTATTTTTTAGATCCTAAAAAACAATATTTCACAACTTTTTTAAGGTCAATAATATTTGTTTAAGACAGGTTATTTTCAATCAGAAAACTTGGTTGTTTTTGGTATTTTTTTTTGTTTTTTTAATTTTTCTTTGTAAATAATTAAAGTTTTGATGCCCTAGATGACAGGCTTGACAAAATTAACTTTTCTTTTCTGTAGATACTTCAGTAATTGTTCAATATGATTACTGTTGAGGTTCCTATTATTCATAGACCAAGAGTACACAAATTTTTTGTTATTTAAAAGAAACTGAGAGGGTAAAAATAACGGTATGAAAGTGGATCGTTTTTCATTTGCTAAAACTGCTATCCAAATAAACTAAAAACGGTCGACTGCCATCAGATGTTGCAGAAAAACCTTTCTAAAACGCCTACCAGAAGTGAATGTAGTCTTCTTTGTTGTAAAATAGAGTTTTCTAACCCTTTAACAATGCTAAAGAAGAATGAGTTCCATGGATAACATTTTGTTACTATACTTCATTTAATACCTAGGAGGAGTGATTCTCAAAACCCCATTTACATAGGAAAAAGTAACTAAAAAATACACTAAACATTTTTAGCGGCAAATTTGAATTCTAAACTTCAAACCAGTCACATTTATGCAACCAACAAAACACCAAGCGTTTGAGCGTAGGATTCTAGAACATACCAAATATCTCTATGGCCGTTTATCTATACGTACATTGTTCAAAATTTATCCAAAAGATGTTCCTTGTGTTGACGTATTATATCCAACAGATGACATCGTACCATACCTTCTTCGAACGTAATATTTTTTGATCGCAACCATTTGAGCACAATGAAAAAGCGAGAAACAAGTTGACAAATTAGGTAAAGCACCTAACCTCAAACGTTAAAAACAATAAACGACAAAAACCAATTTTTTCGTCTTTGTAAACTTGACTGCGGAGCAACCAATAATAGTTCACTATTTTGGCGCGCAAAATTCAAATTACTCCTCCTAGTTATTAAATGAAGTATAGGCGTTATAAATTTGTACAGTTCACATCAAAGGCAATGTACAGGGTGGGCCAAATTGGACACTTTTAAAGGGAAACTCATATTTCTTTAAGAGATGGAGGAAAAGTGATATCGGTGTCTGACGCTCGATTTTTGTGAAAAACTTAATGGTGAAAACCACATATTGATATCTCTTACGATTTGGGAGATACAGGGTGTTTTTCGAAAAAGTACGTTTTTGAAAAGTCATAACTTTTTTCTAATTGAATAATTTTGGTTTCTGTGAAAACATTCTCCAAGAAACTTTTTAAGTAGAATTTAATGAAATGAGTTAGATTTCTCTACAAGCGATATTTTGGTAGTTATTGACATAAAAATAAGTTTTTATTTCGCTCAAGTCTTTTTTAAAAAGTTAAATTGAATCAAACAATTTGGTTGCTTTTCACAATTTGCTTTTTTTTCAAAAATCAATTGTTGACCATTTTTTCAAGTTAACCGAAATTTTTTTTAAAGTTAGATTATTTTCAATCATTTCGCTTTTGTACATTTTTCTTAATTCTTAATTCTTGGTTTATTTGTGTATTTCATCTCTCAAAAATCAATAGTTTTTTAAAGTTAACCGAATTTTTTTTATAGTTTTTTTATAGATTAAGTTCGATAAAAAAACTTAGGTATTTTTAGAAATTTTTAAAATTTTTTGTTAATTACATAAACAAATTTAACGCTTTTAACAAAACAATAAAAGTATAGTAATTCCAAAAAATTAAGTTTGTATGATTTTTTTACTTTCTAATCTTTCCCAATAAAATCACAAAAAAATATCTTCATAAACTCAAATTTTCATCTAAATTTATTAAAATTTTTTTTTTCAAAAACTTTTTTACATATAATTGAAACTAATTTAAACAATTTTTTCCCCAATTTTAATCGATCATTTTCTTCTTTTTCAAATTTAGTTTACTGTCTTCGCAAAGAGAAGTCTCAATGATATCGGAAATGATCCACACAGCCTCACTAGTCCACGACGACGTCATCGACCAGTCGGACTTTAGAAGAGGAAAACCCAGCGTGAACGTCGTTTGGAATCATAAAAAGGTACGTGATTTATTATTAATTCAAAATTCAAAACGATAATTTAAATTCTAGATACACCAAAGAAATAACACGACTAATAAAGACAATAATCGAATATTAAAAACCGTAAAAAATAAAAAAAAAATCTACATTCATTTTATTTTATTATTTTATTTTTTAATTTAATTATAAATGCATTAAAAATTGCATAGAATGTGTCACTTTGTACTTACGAGAGGTAAGAGAGAACTGGTTGAAACGCAAACGTGTCGAAATTTAACAGGTTTCCGACCTTCTCCGTCGATTGTGTAAAATTATATTTAGATTGGAAACGATTACGTAACGTAACTTGGTGGCTTGTGGAGTTATTAACACGTTTTTAATACAATAAAAGTATCGGGTAAACGTTAAAGTAATAAAACTTTTAAATTTTAAATTATAAAAGACCTTCTTCCGTCTCTTTGAAATCCGTTAGGAATTAATTATTTTCCGACCTTCGAAGATTTAATAACGTTTCGTCTTCGGTTGAGGTTTTGAATTGGTTGAAAAGAAAAGACGGGAGTGTTTATTATTAATTGATATATTTACCTTGAAGGTTTCCGTATTAAAAGATCTCACGTTTTCAAATTAAAAGATGACCTCTGAATTGTGATGATACTTTTTACGAAAGCAAAAAAAATTCGTAATAAACTTCCTTATTGTTTATTTATTTAAATTTTTTAAATTATACTTTGGTTAATTTTGAATGTTTTTTTGGTATTAACAATTTTATTGAATTTGTAATATGCATGAAATTATAACATAAATTTTGATTATAACCTCAAATGTCAATTTTTCAACTTTAACCTAAAATAACTCAAAAACCAAATTAGTTAGAAAAAAATTTTTCAAATAAGATTTGTAGCTTATTTTATTCTAAATATTTTTTGTTATAAATATTTTTTTTGAATTTTTAATATTTACGGAGTTATAGATTAAAATTTAATTATAACCTCAAATGTCAATTTTTTAACTTTAACCTAAAATAACTCAAAAACCAAATTAGATAGAAAAAATTTCTTCAAATAAAATTTTTAGCTTATTTTATTCTAAATATTTTTTATTATAAACATTTTTTTCAATTTTTAATATTTTTGGAGTTATAGACTAAAATTTGATTATAACCTTAAAATGTCAATTCTTCAACTTTAACATAAAGTAACTCAAAAACCAAATTAGCTAGGAACATTTTTTTCAAATAAAATTTGTAGATTGTTTTATTCTAAATATTTTTTGTTATAAACAATTTTTTTGAATTTCTAATATTTATGGAGTTATAGATTAAAATTTGATTTTAACCTCAAATGTCAATTTTCCAACTCTAACCTAAAATAACTCAAAAACCGAGTTAGATACAAAAAATTTTTTCAGATAAAAGTTATACCTTATTTTATTCTAAATGTTTTTTGTTATAAACAATTTTTTTGAATTTTTAATATTTATGCAGTTACAGACTAAAATTTGATTATAACCTCAAATATCAATTTTTCAACTTTAACCTAAAATAACTCAAAAACCAAATTATATAGAAAAAATTTGTTTGAATAAAAATTGTACTTTATTTTATTCTAAATATTTTTTGTTATAAGCAGTTTTTTAAATTTTTAATATTTATGGAGTTGTATACTAAGATTTGATTATAACCTCAAATATCACTTTTTTTAACTTTAACCTAAAATAACTCAAAAACCGCCTTAGATAGAAAAAAATTGTTTAGATAAAAATTATACCTTATTTTGTTCTAAATGTTTTTTGTTATAAAAAATTTCTTGAATTTTTAATATTTATGGAGTTTGGAATTTCATTTATAGACTAAAATTTGATTATAACCTCAAATGTCAATTTTTCAACTTGAACTTTAAATAACCCAAAAACCAAATTAGATAGAAAAAATTTTTTCAAATAAAATTTGTAGCTTATTTTATTCTAAATATTTTTTATTATAAACAATTTTTTTGAATTTTTAATATTTATAGAGGAATAGACTAAAATTTGATTATAACCTCAAATATCAATTTTTCAAATTTAACCTCAAATAACTCAAAAATCGAGTTAGATAGAAAAATTTTTTCAGATAAAATTTATAGCTTTTTATATTCTAAATATTTTTTATTATAAATAATTTTTTGAATTTTTAATATTTATGGAGTTGTAGACTAAAATTTGAGTATAACCTCAAATGTCAATTTTTCAACTTTAACCTAAAATAACTCAAAAACCGAATTTGACAGAAAAAATTTGTTCAGATAAAAATTTTACCTTATTTTATTCTAAATATTTTTTGTTCCAAAATTTTTTTTGAATTTTTAATATTTATAGAGTTGTAGATTAAAATTTGTTTATAACCTCAAATATTAATTTTTAAAGTTTAACCTAAAATAACTCAAAAACCAAGTTAGATAGAAAAAAATTGTTTTCATAAAAATTATAGCTTATTTTATTCTAAATGTTTTTTGTTATAAAAATTTTCTTGAATTTTTAATATTTATGGAATTTGGAATTTCATTTAAAGACTAAAATTTGATTGTAACCTCAAATCTCAATTTTTCAACTTTAACCCAAAATAACTAAAAAACCAAATTAGAAAGAAAAAATTTTTTCAAATAAAATTTGTAGATTATTTTATTCTAAATATTTTTTGTTATAAACAATTTTTTTGAATTTCTAATATTTATGGAATTATAGACTAAAATTTGATTTTAACTTCAAATGTCAATTTTTCAACATTAACTTTAAATAACTCAAAAACTAAATTAGATAGAAGAATTTTTTTCAAATAAAAATTATACCCTATTTTATTTTATACATTTTTTGCCATAAACAATTTTTTTGAATTTTTAATATTTATGGAGTTATAGACTAAAATTTGATTATAACGTCCAATGTCAATTGTTCAACTTTAACCTAAAATAATTCAAAAATCGAATTAGATAGAAAAAATTTTTTCAAATGAAATTTGTAGCTTATTTTATTCTAAATATTTTTTGTTATGAACATTTTTTTTGAATTTTTAATATTTATGGAGTTATAGACTAAAATTTGATTTTAACCTCAAATCCAAATTTTTCAACTTTAACCCAAAATAATTCAAAAACCGAGATAGATAGAAAAAATTTCTTCAGATAAAAATTTTATCTTTTCTTATTCTAAATATTTTTTGTTATAAAAATTTTCTTGAATTTTTAATATTTATAGAGTTTAGAATTTCATTTATAGATTAAAGCTTGATTATAACCTCAAATGTAAATTTTTCATCTTTAACCCAAAATAACTCAAAAACCAAATTAGATAGAGAAAATTTTTTCAAATAAAATTTGTACCTTATTTTATTCTAAATATTTTTTGTTATAAACAGTTTTTTATAATTTTTAATATTTATGGAGTTATAGACTAAAATTTGATTATAACCTCAAATGTCAATTTTTCAACTTTAATCCAAAATAACTCAAAAACCAAATTAGATAGAAAAAAATTATTCAAATAAAATTTGTAGCTTATTTTATTCTAAATATTATTTATTATAAACAATTTTTTGAATTTTTAATATTTATGGAGGTATAGACTAAAATTTTATTATAACCTCAAATATCAATTTTTTAAATTTTAACCTAAAATAACTCCAAAACCAAGTTAGATAGAAAAAATTTCTTCGGATAAAAATTGTGCCTTATTTTATTCTAAATATTTTTTGTTATAAACAATTTTTTTGAATTTTTAATATTTATGGAGTTATAGACTAAAATTTGATTATAACCTCAATGTCAATTTTTCAACTTTAACCTAAAATAACTCAAAAACCGAGTTAAGTAGAAAAAATTTGTTCGAATGAAAATTGTACTTTATTTTATTCTAAATGTTTTTTGTTATAAAAATTTTCTTGAATTTTTAATATTTATGGAGTTTGGAATTTCATTTATAGACTAAAATTTGATTATAACCTCAAATGTCAATTTTTCATCTTTAACCTAAAATAAATTAAAAATCACGAGTTAGAAAAAAATTTTTCAAATAAAATTTGTAGCTTATTTTATTCTAAATATTTTTTGTTATAAAAATTTTTTTGAATTTTTAATATTTTTGAAGCTATAAACTAAAATTTGATTATAACCTCAAAAGTCAATTTTTCAACTTTAATTTCAAGTAATTCAAAAACCAAGTTAGATAGAAAAAATTTGTTTTAATAAAAATTATAGCTTATTTTATTCTAAATATTATTTATCCTAAAAATTTTTTTGAATTTTTAATGTTTTTTAAGCTATAGATTAAAACTTGATTATAACCTCAAATGTCAATTTTTCAACTTTAATTTCAAATAATTCAAAAACTAAGTTAGATAGAAAAAATGTATTCGGATAAAAATTGTAGCTTATTTTATTCTAAATATTATTTATTATAAAAATTTTCTTGAATTTTTAATATTTTTGAAGCTATAGATTAAAATTTGATTATAACCTCAAATATCAATTTTTCAACTTTAATTTCAAATAATTCAAAAACCAAGTTAGATAGAAAAAATTTGTTTAAATAAAAATTGTAGCTTACTTTATTCTAAATATTATTTGTTATAAACAATTTTTTGAATTTTTAATATTAAAGGAGTTATAAACCAAAAATTGATTTACAACCTAAAAATGACCATTATTCAACTTTAACCTCACTTAATTCACAAATTAAACCAAACAGAAAAAAAATCAAATAAAAATTATACCTTAGTTTGTGAATATTTCTTATTTGTATTTATATACGCACAGGAATTCGACTTTTTACTTTTCGAAAGCAGTCGTTAGAAAGCGAACAGAAAATGAATTATTAAACGTTCGTTTAGTTTAGTTTGGAAATACGTAAGTGTCGGTCTTAAATCGTAAGCGTGTCTTTTTTCGAGTCGATCAAATGTGGATCGTTTCAAAGTCACGTCCGGGACTAAATCGTCGAAATAATTTATCGTAAATTGACCGTTGCATCGTTAATAAAACTAAATGGTTGATTCGGAAAGCGTGAAAAAAAAACTATATAAATAGTATATAATCGGTTAATTAATCGCAAACGATCGTTATTATTCGGTCGGTCGCTCCTTTCTATTGTGAGAAAATAATTTATTTAATTTAATACAATAGGCGTCGAAAAACGGAGGCTGTCAATTTGAAACGGATCAATTTGCAATTTTAAAATACACGATAGAGATCGTTCTGTTTACATAATAAAAAATTAAAATAAAAACGCTCTCTAAAAGTTTATTATTAATCGTTTTAACCTACAAGTAGAACCTATGTCATTGCAAACAGTAGAATTTAATAAAAAAATATTATTAATTAAAGATATTATTATTTAAAATAATTAAAATGCAATAAAAGGAAAATCATATTTCTGTAAATTACTCTAAAACTTAAGTTTGAATCCCTACAGTTTTATTCGCAATGAAGACAATTTTAATGGTAGTCTGAAGTTTTTTTGATATTAAAACAAATTAGTTTTTACGTTTTAAACGTCAACTTGACATTTAATGACTTTTAAAACGGCAAATAAACAATTTCTGGTGTTTTTTAACGTTAATAAAACTTTTTTTTTAACTTTTAAACGCTAAAAGGACGAATAATTATCGATAATTTTTGATGTTTTGAACTTCAAATTGACAGCTTTTGGCGTTTTCGACAATTTTTCTAATAATTTGAATGCAAGCTTGATGTTTCTTGACATTTCGAAGATGAAATAAGCAATTTCTTGACAATTCAGTAGTAAAACAAACCATTTTTAACGTTTTTAATGTTAGTCTTGATCATTTTTGACATGTCAAACGTCAAATTGACAGTTTTTGACGCTTTCGATGATATGTCTTACAACTTGAATGCAAACTTGATATTTGATGACGTTTTTAAAGTCAACTTTGACTATTTTTGTCGTTGGAAATGTCAAATTGACGATTTTTTAACGTTTTTGACAATTTTTGTGACAATTTGAATGCAAGCTTGATGTTTCTTGACATTTCGAAGATAGAATAAGCAATTTCTTGACAATTCAATAGTAAAACAAACCATTTTTAACGTTTTTAATGTTAGCCTTGATCATTTTTGACATGTCAAACGTCAAATTGACAGTTTTTGACGTTTTCGATGATATGTCTAACAATTTGAATGCAAACTTGATATTTGATGACGTTTTTAAAGTCAACTTTGACTATTTTTGTCGTTGGAAATGTCAAATTGACGATTTTTTGACGTTTTTGACAATTTTTGTGACAATTTGAATGCAAGCTTGATGTTTCTTGACATTTCGAAGATAAAATAAGCAATTTCTTCACAATTCAATAGTAAAACAAACCATTTTTAACGTTTTTAATGTTAGTCTTGATCACTTTTGACATGTCAACGTCAAATTGACAGTTTTTGACGTTTTCGATGATATGTCTAACAATTTGAATGCAAACTTGATATTTAATGACGTTTTTAAAGTCAACTTTGACTATTTTTGTCGTTGGAAATGTCAAATTGACGATTTTTTGACGTTTTTGACAATTTTTGTGACAATTTGAATGCAAACTTGACATTTGTTGACATTTTTAAAGTCAATCTTGACTGTTTTCACGTTTTACATGTCAAATTGAGAATTTTTGACGTTTTCGACGATTTTTTAAACAATTTGGATATAAATTTGACATTTGTTGACGTTTTTAAAGTCAATCCTGAATATTTTTGTCATTTGAAACGTCAAATTAACGATTTTTTGACGTTTTTGACAATTTTTCTGACAATTTGAATGCAAACTTGACCTGTGTTGACGTTGTAAAAGTCAATCTTGACCATTTTTTGACGTTATTAGCAATTTTTCTGACAATTGATGCTGACAATGAATGCAAGTTTGACATTTTTTAACGTTTCAAAACTGGAATAAGAAATTTCTTGATGTTTCAAAGTCAAAATAGACGATTTCGGATGTTTTCAGTGTTAATCTTGACAATGTTTGACATTTTTAACGTCAAATTGACGATTTTGCAAAATTTTTGACAATTTTTTGACAATTTGAATGTAAGCTTGACATTTTTTGACATTTCAAAACTACAATAAGCAATTTTCTGATCTTTCAAAGTCTAAATAGACGATTTCGGATGTTTTCAGTGTTAATTTTGACAATTTTTGACATTTTTAACGTCAAAATGATGGTTTTTTGACGTTTTCGCCGATTTTTCTAACAATTTAAGGAGAAACTTGACATTTCTTAACGTTTTGAAGATAAAATAAGCAATTTCTTGACAATTCAAAGGTAAACTAGACAATTTCTAATGCTTTTAATGTCAATCTTAACAGTTTTTGACATTTAAAGCATCAAATTGATGATTTTTTGACGTTTTTAACGAGTTTTCTAATCACTTAAATACGAACTTGACATTTCTTGGTGTTTCAAAGCTAAAATATACAAGTTTTAATGTTTTAAATGTCAATCTTGACAGCTTTTGACATTTAAAACGTCAAATTGATGGTTATTTGACGTTTATTAGTATTTTTCTAAAAATTTAAGAACAAATTTAATATTTCTTGACGTTTCGAAGGTAAAATAGACAATTTATGGTGTATTTATTGCCAATTTTTAGAATTTTTGACGTTTTAAACGTCAAATTGACAATTTTTTGGCGCTTTAAACGATTTTTTTGACACTTTAGATACAAACTTGACGTTTCTTGACGTTCGAAGAGTGAACTAAACAATGTTTTGACGTTTCAAACATAAAGTACACAATTTTTAACGTTTTAAATGTCAATCTTGACAGTTTTTGACATTTAAAACGTCAAATTGATGATTTTTTGACATTTTCGACAATTTTTCTAATAATTTGAGTACAAACCTGACATTTCTTGACGTTTCGAAGGTAATATAAACATTTTTGGATGTATTTATATTCAATTTTGATATTTTTGACGTTTTAAATGTCAAATCGACGATTATTTGATGCTTTCAATGGTTTGTTTGACATTTTAAATATCAACTTGACATTTCTTCACGTTTCGAAGGTAAAATAGACAATTTCTGATGTATTTATTTTCAATTTTGACATTTTTTGATGTTTTAAACGTCAAATTCAGGATTTTTGACACTTTCAACGATTTTTTTTGACATTCTAAATACAAACTTGACATTTTTTGACGTTTGAAGGGTAAACTAAACAATTTCTTGACATTTCGAAGGTAAAGTACAAAATTTTTAATGTTTTAAATGTCAATTTTGACAGTTTTTGACATTTTAAACGTCAAATTGATGATTTCTTGACATTTTTGACAATTTTCCTAATAATTTGAGTACAAACCTGACATTTCTTGGCGTTTCGAAGGTAATATAAACATTTTTGGATGTATTTATATTCAATTTTGATATTTTTTGACGTTTTAAATGTCAAATCGACGATTATTTGATGCTTTCAATGGTTTGTTTGACATTTTAAATATCAACTTGACATTTCTTCACGTTTCGAAGGTAAAATAGACAATTTCTGATGTATTTGTTTTCAATTTTGACATTTTTTTATGTTTTAAACGTCAAATTGAGGATTTTTTGACGCTTTAAACGATTTTTTTGACACTTTAGATACAAACTCGACATTTTTTGACGTTTGAAGAGTGAACTAAATAATGTTTTGACGTTTCAAAGATAAAGTACACAATTTTTAACGTTTTAAATGTCAATCTTGACAGTTTTTGACATTTAAAACGTCAAATTGATGATTTTTTGACATTTTCGACAATTTTTCTAATAATTTGAGTACAAACCTGACATTTCTTGGCGTTTCAAAGGTAATATAAACATTTTTGGATGTATTTATATTCAATTTTGATATTTTTTGACGTTTTAAATGTCAAATCGACGATTATTTGATGCTTTCAATGGTTTGTTTGACATTTTAAATATCAACTTGGGATTTCTTCACGTTTCGAAGGTAAAATAGACAATTTCTGGTGTTTTTGTTTTCAATTTTGACATTTTTTGATGTTTTAAACGTCAAATTCAGGATTTTTGACGCTTTTAACGATTTTTTTTAACATTTTAAATACAAACTTGACATTTTTTGACGTTTGAAGGGTAAACTAAACAATTTTTTGACAGTTCAAAGGTAAAATACACAATTTCTAATGTTTTAAATGTCAATTTGGACAGTTTTTGACATTTAAAACGTCAAATTGATTATTATTTGACGTTTACTACGATTTTTCTAACGATTTAAGTACAAACTTGACATTTATTGACGTTTTGAAGTTAAAATATACAATTTCTGATGTATTTATTGCGAATCTTGACAATTTTTGACGTTTTAAACGTCAAATTGACAATTGTTTTGACGCTTTCAACGATTTCTTGGACATTTTAAATACAAACTTGACATTTCTTGACATTTGAAGGGCAAACTAAACAATTTCTTGACGTTTCAAATGTCAATTTTGCAAATTTTTGACATTTCAAATGTCAAATCAAGAATTTTTGACATTTACAATAATCTTTCTAACGTTTCAAACGTCAACTTGACATTTCTTGACATTTGAAGGGCAAACTAAACAATTTCTTGACGTTTCAAATATCAGTCTTAACCATTTTTGACGTTTCAGATGTCAATTTTGCAAGTTTTTGACGTTTCAAATGTCAAATCAAGAATTTTTGACATTTACAATAATCTTTCTAACGTTTCAAACGTCAACTTGACATTTCTTGACATTTGAAGGGCAAACTAAACAATTTCTTGACGTTTCAAATGTCAATTTTGCAAATTTTTGATATTTCAAATGTCAAATCAAGAATTTTTGACATTTACAATAATCTTTCTAACGTTTCAAACGTCAACTTGACATTTCTTGACATTTGAAGGGCAAACTAAACAATTTCTTGACGTTTCAAATATCAGTCTTAACCATTTTTGACGTTTCAAATGTCAATTTTGCAAGTTTTTGACGTTTCAAATGTCAAATCAAGAATTTTTGACATTTACAATAATCTTTCTAACGTTTCAAACGTCAACTTGACATTTCTTGACATTTGAAGGGCAAACTAAACAATTTCTTGACGTTTCAAATGTCAATTTTGCAAATTTTTGACATTTCAAATGTCAAATCAAGAATATTTGACATTTACAATAATCTTTCTAACGTTTCAAACGTCAACTTGACATTTCTTGACATTTGAAGGGCAAGCTAAACAATTTCTTGACGTTTCAAATATCAGTCTTAACCATTTTTGACGTTTCAAATGTCAATTTTGCAAGTTTTTGACGTTTCAAATGTCAAATCAAGAATTTTTGACATTTACAATAATCTTTCTAACGTTTCAAACGTCAACTTGACATTTCTTGACATTTGAAGGGCAAACTAAACAATTTCTTGACGTTTCAAATGTCAATTTTGCAAATTTTTGACATTTCAAATGTCAAATCAAGAATTTTTGACATTTACAATAATCTTTCTAACGTTTCAAACGTCAACTTGACATTTCTTGACATTTGAAGGGCAAGCTAAACAATTTTTTGACGTTTCAAATATCAGTCTTAACCATTTTTGACGTTTCAAATGTCAATTTTGCAAGTTTTTGACGTTTCAAATGTCAAATCAAGAATTTTTGACATTTACAATAATCTTTCTAACGTTTCAAACGTCAACTTGACATTTCTTGACATTTGAAGGGCAAACTAAACAATTTCTTGACGTTTCAAATATCAGTCTTAACCATTTTTGACGTTTCAAATGTCAATTTTGCAAGTTTTTGACGTTTCAAATGTCAAATCAAGAATTTTTGACATTTTCAATAATCTTTCTAACGTTTCAAACGTCAACTTGACATTTCCTGACGTTTTATGCGTTAATTTTACACTTTCTGGTGTTTTAATCGTGAAAGAGATCACTTTTGACGTTTTAAATGTCAAATTTCTGACAATTGAAATGTCAAGTCGACAACATTCCTAATATTTCAAACGTGAATTTGAAATTTTGTAACCTTGTAAGTGTGAACTTGGTATTTCCTGACATTTTAAATATCAAGTAAACAATTTTTGATGTTTTAAATATAAAATTTGAAAATTTGTTCAGTTTACTTTAGAAACTGTCAAGATTGACATTTACAAAATCAAACGGATAATTGAAACCGATAAGTCGTGTCGTTTTAAGCGTCAAATTGAGAATTTTTCGCAATTTGTGATGTCTTTAACGTTAATCTTGACAGTTTCTGACATTTTAAACGACAAATGGAAAATTTTGTATATCTTAAATGTCAAATTGTGGCAAATCTCTGACATTTTAAAACATCAGGTTTATAGTATTTTTAACGTTTTAAACAGTAACTTGACATTTTTTGAAATTTTAAACATGAAGGCAATTTTTGACATTCTAAACATCAAATTTTGACAAATTCTTGACATTGTAAACGTCAAATTTGACAAATTTTTGATATGTTAAGTGTCAAATTTTTGACATTTTAAACGACAAATCTTTGACATATTAAATGTCAAATTTCTTAAATTTTTGACATTTTAAATACTGAATCGACAATATTTTTAATATTTTAAACCTCACCTTGACATTTGCTAACGTTTTAAATGTCAATTAGAATATTTCTGACGTTTTAAATTAAATTTGAATGCATCTACAATTCAGTTTAGAAACTGTTAGATTAGCATTTAAAAAGTCAAACGGAGAATAAAACTTGATAACTCAATGTGATATTTTAAACTTTAAATCGACAATTTTTAAAGTTTCAAATAACAATTTAATAAATTCCTAACGTTTTAAACGTCAGGTTTATAATATTTTAAAGGTTTTAAACGTGTTTGACATTTCCTCTCATTTCAACGTCAAATTGACGTTTTCAATTTGACGTTTTAAATTGAAAACGTCAATTTGACGCCTTAAACTTGAAATAGACAATTTCTAATGTTTTTAATTGTTAAATTTAATGGTTTGTAGTGTTTCAGACGTTAACTTGTTTACATTAACAATAAAGTACCCAACAATTAAAACGGGACACACTGTATGCGAATCAAAACTAATAAATAAACATAATGCACTTGACTTTTAACGTCGTAAATTGCAACAATAGATCGTTGTAGTTGCAACTATTAATTCGTAAGTGAGTAGAAAGCGACCTCCTAATACGACCAAGTTCATGTCGTCGCGTGCAATTTGATTTTTTTCATGTCCCGCTTTTTAATTATCAATTAACCGTCGTTAAATACGACACTAACCTTGTACAATTGAAATTAACTCTCCATTAAGCTTTAAACCGTAACCTTTTTATTCCTGACGTTTATTTGGTTCGAAATAAAGGAAAAAGACGTTGTAAAAAAGTCATGAAGTTACAAAAACCAAAAGACGTAGAAAATACATTTTGGTAAAAATAAAGGTTAAGTTTTAATCTAAATCCCTATAAAAAATTTAAGTTTCATTAATCATTTATTTTTGAGATATGAATTTTTAAAAATGATTTTTTAATAATCAAAAATTTTTAACCTAAAAAAATTTTTTTACAAACTCTGAAAATTTTTTTAATTTTTTTGATAAGATATAGAATAGAACAGTCTTTTTTAATTAAAACTAGAGTGTTTTAGATTTCATATAGAAAAAAAAATCAGTTCAAAATATTTAAAATTCACTTTTTTATGAATTTTTTAAAAATGACAACAAAAGTTTTTTAACCAACAAAATTTTTTTACCAACTTTGAAAATTTTTTAAATTTTTTTCATAAGATTTAGAATAAAACGGTTTTTGTTAATTAAAACTAGAATGTTTTAAGTTTCATTTAGAAAAAAATCAGTTCAAAATATCTAAAATTCAATTTTTTATGAATTTTTAAAAAATGACTTAATAATAAAAAAATTTTTACCTAAAAAATGTTTTTTACCAACTTTGAAATTTTTTTAAATTTTTTTGATAAGATTTAGAATGAAACGGTCTTTTTTAATTAAAACTAGAATCTTTTAAGTTTTATTTAGAAAAAAATCCGGTCAAAATATTTAAAATTCAATTTTTTATAGATTTTTTAAAAATTGACTAGTTTGTTTTATTTATTGATTATAGGTTGCAATGGCTGGAGATTTTATATTATCGGTAGCGTCGATGCACATCGCGAGATTGAAGAACGACGATGTCAGTTTGGTTTTAAGCCAAGTGGTAACCGATCTAGTCCAAGGAGAATTTATGCAGTTGGGTTCAAAAGAGACCGAAAATGAACGATTCGCGCATTATTTAACGAAAACTTACAGGAAGACTGCTTCTTTAAAAGCAAACGCCATGAAAGCCGTAAGTTTGATTTTAAACTTTTTAAATTTTGAGTTCTTAAAATAACTGAAATCATGTTTTTTATTAATTAGGTTGCTATGTTAGCTGGAGCTGATGAAGAACTCTCCGAATTAGCTTATCAATATGGTAGGAACTTGGGATTAGGTTTTCAACTGGTTGACGATCTTTTAGATTTTATTTCTTCAACTGAAACGATGGGCAAACCGACAGCGGCTGATCTTAAACTTGGTTTGGCTACGGCTCCGGTTTTATTTGCTTGTGAAAAGGTAACATTAAACACTAAATAAATACAGGGTATATATAAATTTTTATACAAGCTGTGCGTGGGGATATTCTTCGTACAATTCTGAATAGAAAATCTTAATGGTAGAATGTTGAATGATGCTTTACATGTTCTTAAGAGCCAGTTGAAAAATAGCTATAATCTTGTCTTAAAAGTTCCATCAAAGCTACCAACATTTTTAACAATTTTACTAAAACTTTTGGTTTTTTAAAAAATTGACGTTAATTCAGTGCTGCTCAGCATATACTACACAATCAGAACACTGTGTACATGACGTGATCATCACTCCCTTGGATAAACACCCAATTGTAGCCAAGGAACAAGTTGATACTTGACTTTTGACTCATTGTCATTAGGACCTTTATGAATAGTTTTCTGGAACCTCTTATGGTGGGTTTAGGATGTCAAACTTAACCGTAACCATAGCAGTAATTTTAATCGTAACTGTAAAGGATGTAGTACTTACAACTGCCTAATTTAGGGAGATTTTCTTTAGATTTTAAAATTTTAGTAATTAACCAATAAAATAATAAGGAATGTAACTAAAGTTTTAAGACGTTCATAATCATGGATATTCTATCTTTTTTCATTTGTAATTGATTTAATACACAAGAATTCGAATTTGGTTGAAAATTAGAAGACGACAGCGGTTTTTCAGGAGACTCTGGAACCGATATCGAAAGTTGGAAGATCATTTCTTGATCTTAATAAACAAATATATTGTGTAAAGAAGATGATAATTGTCGATTTTATAAGTATCAAAAAGAATGGCGAACTAAGTCCTGTTAATGTAACCTCCATCAAAATGATAAAGAAATGGACATACATTTGTGCTCTAAATCATCAGTATTCAAAAATTTCATTTTCCAGAATGTAAACATTTAGAAAAAAATATTAGGTTCTACCTATAAAGAACTAAGAAGTTTAGCATCGCCCTCAATAGAATTTTGTAGTGTAGAAAACGTGTAGAATTTGTTTTGTAGAACATTGTCAATAAATTGACAGAAAATTGTCAGCTAATATTTAGCTGTAACCGTAGAAAGTTAAAAGTTGACCAACTTTTACGCTTAAGCGGCCATTACACGGACAATAATATTGACAATACTTTAGAATATTGACAATAACATTGACTATGTAAGGTGGAAAACTATATTGATGATAGATATTGATGCAGTATTGATGGAAATCCGGATTTTCTGATTTTCGGGCATCAATACTGAAAATTGGAGGGGATATTGACAATACTATTGTCAGTGTAAGGTTGGTGTCAATATTTACGTCAATGATCAGTGTTTTAACACGTTCTGAAACATATTATTTTGTTTTAACCTAGATGATTGTTCATATGTAGGTGAAGAATGATCGAACTTACAATTAGTGACATTGTTAATGAAAACGATGAAGATTCTGTTAGTTCACACAGTTCTTGTGATAACAAACAGGATGGTCTTCGTAATTTCATCGAGCAATACGAACTATCTCCTAGTCATAATATCTCCAGTAACTATCTTTGCTGATAGTTACTGGAGACATTATGATTGAAAACTTCAAGTCTTCAAAATTTCTGCCTGTGGCCAAGTACCTCAGAGTTAAAGATAATCTTTCTTTAGCAATTGAGGACCTTGGTGCAAGAACGGGATAAGTCACTATTTTTGCGAAATTGAGATATATGTTTTACAACATTCTACAAGACTTTATTTACCTTTTGGCGCAAAACGGGAGGTGTGCTTTCATAAATAACAATAAGTTAAAGAAAGTTTTATATAAAGTTTTTGCGCCAAAAGGTAAATAAAGTCTTGTAGAATGTTGTAAAACATATATCTCAATTTCGCAAAAATAGTGACTTATCCCGTTCTTGCACCAAGGTCCTCAATTATTGGCTGTTAAGCACATACGTTAAACGTACATCAATAAATGGCGCCAGAGTCAAACCGTTCAAATTTTTCAGGCTTTCCTAAGGGCACATGTACTGGAAAGTTAAGAACCTGTATTTTGGATGAAAATAGTGAAATTATTTGTCATAATTCAATCACAGTTAACCACAAGAAAATTTACTTACAAGGAGAGTGCAAGGTCTCGCGGTCGTGGATTTAGTTCAAATTTCGTAGAATTGTAAATTTAGTTTCCCTGTTGATGAAAATATATGGTTATAGAGGCCACTATTCAATAATTTTTAAAATATTTGCAATTAAAGGTGCAATTAATTCGTTAGGACGTCTGGATAATGTCAAAATTAACCGAATTTATACCGATTAAGTCAGGCTTTTTGAAGAAAGGTTATAATGTCAAGTCATATTCCTGTATTAATTTTGAAGTCTTGACAGATCAAATGATAATTAACTAACAAATCCAAAGTGCGGTACACACTCAAAAAAGTCTCGATATCGCAACATTTTATATGCACCCATGGTATTTTTATAGATAAAAATAGATACTCTCAGAACTCGAACCCGGCGCTTAATAACGAGAAACACTGATCTATTGCTGTTACGCTAAACCCATTATGTTTAATCGTTTGCCACAGACCTGAATTTAACTAGTGAATTGCATCTTCAATTGCAAATATCTAAAGCTGTTGAGTAGTGGCCCCTACAACCATATATTTTCAGCAACAGGGAAACTAAATCTACCATCCTACAAAATTTGAACTAAATCTATGACCCCAAGACCTTGCACCCTCCTTGTTAAGCAGAAAATTGTAAGTTCAAATTATTTAACATCACTTAACTGTCATATTATAGTAATTTTTGCAACAAAAAAATGCATTACGTGTGCGTTGTGCACTATTTGAGCCTTGCTTTAATTGATGGTCAGAAAGTTAGTAACACTGCTGTGGACGTGCATTCAGGACTTTAAGTTTGTCCGTGTCCTAACATTGTGATTCTTGACATCTGTTACAGTGAGAGATTTTAGGGTCTAATCCGGCCCGCGAGACCTTTAGAAATAATAATGAATAATTTTTCTTTTAAATCAAAAATGTGTAATAGAGAAAAATAATGAAAGAAAGGTTTTTACCACTATTCCGTTAGAGAAGAAAAATATCTAATTACGGCACTTGACTTTTTCTTAGTCTTACAAGTAAGAAAAAAAATTGTCAGTTTTCTATTCCGGCCGGCGTACGAAGAGTGAACCGTAATGTGGCCCCCACTATACAAAAGGTTGCCCACCCCTGGTCTATAAGACCTATTTTCCGCGTATACAGTTTCATTTGGTTTAATTCATTTTTGATTGTAACCGAAAACGAATGGAACTCTTATACATACGTTGTTCTTTATGGTTTATGTTAAATTCTGCGTTTTCTGCCATATACACTTTCTCTATAGTGGAATAAAAAAGAAAACGAAGAAGGAACATTAGAATTTATTGAAAACATCCTCTTATTGTTAGTACTTCACGGCTGGAATTTGCCGCATTCTATTCCATTATCCCGAAGCTAAGAAAACACGTAGATAAACTTTTAATTACTTGAGGAAGTCAACGAATCATATGATGATTTTTTTCATGCTTCCCATATCTTAAACTTATCCTTATATTTTTCACATATTTGATAATGATAATGATTTTATTAATCATGATACAATATTATTGTCACAAAAAATTCGTTACAAATCAGTTATTTGGAAATGTTCTAGGCTCAGATTTTTTATATGGTAGGTTAATGCATTGTAACGTGCGTTCAGAAATGATTGTAGGTCGTTTGAATTTGGCGCGCTCGTAATTTAGTGATTTTTGGTGGTCAATGTTGTTACCTGTGAATTACCTACGTCGTATCTTGGATATCAGTGGCTTAGCCGAATTTATTCATGATGTATTCTTTACAGTATTAAGTGTATATGTAGATATACTCATAATTATTAGAGAACAGATATCAGTTGCAAAGGCCTATGTCAATAAATTCAATAAAATACCTTTCTCTTACGGTTTTTTGGCAACTTATGACAGCTTTCAATATTTTCCATAACACGCCTATGAGATATATAGCCCGCCAAATTCAAACGATCTACAATCATTTATGAACGCACGGTATAATCTGACGGATATCTATTGGTACATGTTTTGCGATCTACTCACTCGGTGGAGAGCTATCGTAAATTCTTCTTTCATTATTTTGGATTAATCCTTTCTTGTTGTGAATATACTTCAAGTAAAAGAGCATAAAGCAACACGGTAAATTTAAAATTTTTTAATTTTCTGAACTGTGTTCTGTACCTTTCTCTGCAGTTAAGGATAGTTAGTATATGAATTGTCTTCTTTTACATAAACAAAGATAGTTTGTATTTCTTTCAATGAGCCCCAAACAATAATTCCATACATAGCTATCCTGGCGAAGTATACAAAGTAGACATCACGTGTTACGTTGGAATGTATTTTGTACGATTGTTAGATTGCACTGAATAAATCAATTGATCCACATCGAGATCTTCTGGTAGATTGTTCATTTTATTAGAAATAAGCTTTTTAAAAAATCAACTCGTTGATTGATGCTGAACACTCATCAATCATTCGTTATTTCACACTTATCAGTAGCGACCGAGAACATATCGAAAACAAATCGAAATGAATATCTGTTACACAGTCCTAATACACTGTTCAACATTTTAATCGGTCTCAGTCTCAAAGTTCTGCGATAATTTGACCTCGGTACGAAGAAGCAAATCGGATCTAAAACGCAAATTAATTTTAACTGTCAACTTGAAGCTGGTAATTGTTAACGTTGTAATTGTTTTACAACGTTGCCAAAAGTGTTTTTCGAGAATGTTTATTAACCCCTTAAGGACCAGGCCCGAGATATCTCGGGATAGAGTGTACGGTCTAAAAAGACCATACCCGAGATAACTCGGCCAGGCACATTTCTACGTTCCAGTACAAATTGCGATTTACTCACGAATCGCTGAATAGTGCGCTCTAATATTTTACACATTTATACTATGTACTCATACCTATGGTACGTATTTGCCCGAAGTAACTTGTAAAAGTACTCTTGTAACTGGTTCCTAATATGTCAAAAAGTTAGTTTTAATTATTAAAAAAAATGATTTTTTTGGTGCATTTTTTGAAAAAAAAAAAAAATCGGTCCTTAAGGGGTTAAAGAAAAAATATTAAAACAAACTTTTTAGTCGAAAGAAACACGTTTACAAATAAATATTATTAAACACTTTCCTTTAGTTTAAACTACAATTCTCTATATCAACAAATAGAAGAAAAACATTTGTTTAAAGACTAAAATTCCAAACTTCGTGAAGACTTATAACACAATAAAACATTTTGATATTAAGATTTTCGAATCGGAATCAAATCAAGAATGTCACATGTAACTTTTTAGGACATTTGTATACTCCCTAAATAAATAAATAAGTAAATAACAAAAAATGTAATTAATATTTTTATAATTTAGTATCCGGAATTAAACCCAATGATAATGAGAAGATTCCAAAATCCCGGAGACGTAGAAAAAGCGTTCGAATTGGTGCATAAATCGAAAGGATTGGAACAAACCCGATTTTTGGCGAAACAACATTGTACGGAAGCTATGAAGTTGGCTAATCATTTAAAAGAGAGTCCGTATCAAAAAGGTTTGGTTGTTGCAGCTGATTACGTTTTAAATCGTATGAAATAACACTAAAAAAAAATTCAATTTTTTTAAAATCTGTTTTTGTAATTTGATTATTTTTTTATAATTAAGCAGTTAGATGAATATTTATTTGTTATTACTTCCTTATTTCTTATAAAATAACACCACGAAGACAAGAATATAAAAATAAGAAAAAAGAGAAGATAAAGAAGATAAAGAAGACGAGAAAGTTATTTATTATACATTAGAATTTGTAAATATTATTCTAACAGCTAATTGTAAGTGAATGTTCTTTTTTTTTTATTGCGTGTGTGTTTGTTACGGTTAAATGTGTGCATATCGGTTGGTTATTTTTCTATTTAAATAAAAAAAAGGAGAAAGTTAAAAAAAATAAATCTTATATATAATATAAATAAATACAATAAATTTACAATAAATAAATGTTCGATTTAGTCATCATTTTTTTAAACAAATAAAGAATAAGGGTATTAACTAACATTAAAAAAATAATAATAAAAATATAATAAATTAAAAATTAATTTGTCTCAAAGAGACAAAGTTTTAATTTATAAAAAAAAATAGTCATCTTATTACCTTTTTTTTTTCGTATAATTATTTAAAATGGTTATGTTTAGAGGTTTAAAAAAAGTAATAAAATGAAGGTAAGAAGACAAGAAGCAATAAAATGTAAAAAAATATACTCGTTTATTTCTTATTTTATTGTATTGTATATTGATAATAAAATGTAATTTAATTGAAATTGCTCTCCTAATATGCTCATCTTATTCTAGACATTTAGATTATTATACAGTTATGTTATTATTCTTATTATTATTATTATTATGTGGTAAATAAGTTTGTATATACAACACACTAATTGTATATATCAGTCATTAAAAATTGAGAAATTTATTAATTAATAAATAAATGGTGGTATTGCATTTATTGTTTATTTATTTATTTCTTTTATTTTACCTAGATTTATTTTATAAAACTTGTGTTTAAGTTAAGATTGATATTAAAAATAATTTTGCTAAAAGGGGACTCTTATTTATGGATATATCGATAAACAAGAATGGAACCCAATTTTATTTCCACGATTGCCTTTCAACTAGCTAAATGTCATTCAACTGATTTGCCGTTTTAGTACCAAGGAACAATTTTGCGCTTCTCGTCTGTTGCTCGAACAGGCAGTAGGGGAACACTCTAGGCTGTGAAGCCTATAACCGCGACAGCTCGATTTCTGACAATCTGCGACTTTACACTTACCACTCCATTTTTGCTAAAAATAAAAGAATGAGACCTCTGGTAAAAGAACGATTTCTAATGTCAGTCAAACATTTGGATGCAAATAATAATAACAAGCACTATGCCCCGCTTGGCACTTTTGGAGAGGATATAAAACAAGCAGAAAACGTTCTTTGGTACTTTTGGACGAAATAACAGTAAAGACGGTATGTGTATAAAATTTCTTAATAACATAGCGTCGGTGACACAAGAAAAGTTCGTAACTCAATTTTGCGAAATTTTATACCATAGGCAATGGAAGGTTAGAAAGTACAGTTATTTTTTATCTAACCAAGGAATACATAAAGCGAAATAACTAGAATAAAAAATTGTTGTGGACTTATGAAAATTATTTCATACATAGTTCTCTACAATTAGCTTAAGATGGTATTAAAATCTTAATTTAAGCAAAACGTGGAGTTACGAGCTTTTCTTGTGTCACCGACGATAGTATCTTATATAAAAAAAACAGTATATTCAAAATACTAAACTGTGTTTAAAAATTCATTATATAACTTTCTATGACAAATGAAATAATTAGACACAATGAGTATCATTCTGAAAGAAATGAAGACTTTAGGAAGTACAGTAGAGTGCCGATTATCCGTGGTAATGGGGGGAAAATGGAACCAAGAAAATCGAAAACCACGGATAATACAACTTAAGGTTTTCAAAATTAATAATGCGAATGTTTCATATTCTAATAAATATGTAATAAGGAAAGGATGGAGAATTAAAGAAAATAAATAAAGTAATGTAAAACAATCTTCTTTATATAAAACTTTATCTAAAACCATGAAAATATAAAACGTGAATACACTTCATTTATTTAAAAAAAAAGTCGGTTATTTTTTTTGTTTTGTTTTCTGATTTATTATCTTTTCTTTAATACTACCTCTGTCCCATAATAAGTGACCGATTTGGTGAAAATTTAAGTCCCAAAATAAGTGTCCGTTTTAAAATAAAAAAACCAATAATTTTTTTCAAGATTTTTTTAATATCAAACATCCAAAATTGTTAAGAAATATAAAGTTATAAATATATATATAATATAATATACAAAACTGTGGAAGAATAATAATAATACTACTTAATTACTAATCACTGCTACTAATCTTTGCCTGAGTAGCTTCGACGAGCTCTATACCACATTTAAGGTAAAGTGGTAACTCTCCTCGTCTAAGTAATTTATTCTTGCCTAAGTGAGGCAACCTATAATTATTGCCGCCGTTTGCTTTCATTGTCTCTATCATACACTGTTGATGTGTTAAGAAGACCTTGTTTAATGTTTCATGACTTAGCTCGTTAAAAGCCTTGGTGACTGAATCGATGAGCTGATCGATGTTTGAAGCAGCAGTTTGACACTGCAGCGTCTGTATAGCATTAAAAAAAAACCGAGGTCCAGAACATTGGTATCCGGACTATTCGGGGGTTGACACATTAGAGTTATTGAAGCATTAGTTAGTTTTAAGGCGCTAACAGCTTCATTGAAGTCTTTGTCATTTTTGTCAAAATGTGATTTGGCATTGTCTTGTTGGATGTAAATGGGCATATGAGTATTGGATCTAGGCCATTTAGCTTTAATTGCATATAGAAGTTTATTCACCATCATATTTCTATACTCCTGTTTGGTTACAGATTCGGTAATTTTTGTTCCCATCGTCCCGGCTGGACGATTTTTACTTGTACGTATGGCAGGTTGTTGAGTTACAAATGGCCAAATACCTAGTTTTCCATTAAACCATTGATTACGGTAGTCATCTCATCTTGGACGGGCAACAGCGGCTAAAAACATGACCTTCGTAATAAATCTCTTACTTTTACATGTTTCATCAGGCTCCCTCTCATCATAAGCGAGGTAGTATTTATTAGAGGTCTTCTTTAAATAAAACCATTTCTCGTCAACATGAATGTAGTTTTTCATAAGAAATGGTTTTACTGCGCTTGAATGAGGTTTGATCAGTCCAGATTTAATTCTTCTGTGAATTGTGCTTTTTGAAATTCCACTGGCATATGCAAGTGATCGGATATTTCTGCGGCGATGAACCGGTGTCTCTTTTATTTTTTCTATATTTACAATTTTTCGTTTCCTGCTGACTCTTCCAGATTTTCGAGAATTTACATTCGCGCTTACCGCTCCTTCACGTAAAGTTTCTTGTCCTCGACGCCAAATTCGACTTATAGTCTTCTCCGATACAGAATACCAAGCAGCTGCATCCTTTAAAATGCTTAAGTTTACCCTTTACACTTACTTCTAGCAAATTATGGTACACACTTTGACGCGCTTCCTGGTTTAGGTTAGGCCTTTTTCGTTGAGGCACAACTTCAAAAACTCCTTGACGGTCCATTATGTGACCACTCCGGTACTTTTAGAAATAACAAGACGACGTATGATTTATAAATCACTACTCAAAAGTTAAGTAGACATATTTAAATTTTTTAACTACATTAATGTGTCAGTTTTAACTTAAGTCTCTTGATGGAATACAAAATTGCCACTGACATTTCGAAATAACGTTAAGTTTCGGGAAATGCCAAAATCGGACACTTATTATGGGACAGAGGGAGTATTTGTTATTAAAGTACGAATTTTTAAAATGTCAATGTAGTCCGTGTCATCTTGTTGTTCCATATAATTTAAAAGAGTTTCGACACCTGTTAGTGCTTCTTTGCAGCTGACTTTCGACTTTGGTCCTGAGGCATCATCTTCGACATCATCGTCACTATATTGCTGGAGCGGTACAACCATTGGTTCGGTTACACTATCGACTAGATCATCATCGGTCATGTGTTCACAGTCCAAAACGTTCGAATCAATATTTAGCCATTCCAGGATACTTTTGTCATCAAGTTGTTCACAGCCTTGAACATTTTTCAACGACTGAAATTGTATAGCTAAAGAGATTCATCAGCTTCATCGTTATAAATTTCATTTTCTTCAGCTGATTCATCGCATAAAATTATGCTAAAAGATTTTTTAATTGTGGTAACTTTCACATTTTGCTAGTCATACGATATGTTATATACTGCATCTCGAAGCGTAATTGTTTGCGAGTAGATCCATCATTAAATTTTTCTGTACAACCTCTCCATTATTTCAGTTACACCCTGATCCATGGGTTGAAGCAGATCGGTAACATTTGGGGGCAGATACAAAATACCGATGTTCCCGTTCTCAGCTGACAACGTTTCACCTGGTGGATGAGGTGGCGCATTATCAAGAAGTAATAGTGGTTTTTGAGAGAGACCTTTCCCGTCCATATATTTTTTGACATGAGGCACATATTTATCTTTAAACCACATTTCGAAAATGTCGCTAGTCATCCACGCAGAACGGTGATTATAGTAATCGACTGGGAGATTTTTTTATATCTTTTAATGCTCTAGGCGACTTTGACTTCCCTACTACAGCTAACTTTAGTTTATCTTCTCCAGTAGCATTTGAACAACATAAAACTGTAATCCGATCTTTACTAATTTTATAGCCAGGCGCTGTTTTTTCATTAGCGGATGTCAATGTAGCAGTGGGCATTGCACGCCAATAGAGACCGGTTTCATCGGCATTATATATTTCCGCAGGTACTAAACCCTTTTCTTTAATCACGTTTGATAACGTGTCACAGAAAACTGTAGCTCCAACTTCGTCAGCACTAAGCTCTTCTCCTTGAATTTGTAATTCCCTAATTCCGTGCCTTTCTTTAAAAAGTCGCAACCAACCTGTTGAAAGTGATTTATCCTTCATTGATTTGTAACTTTTCCGCAAAATATTGGTCTTTATTTAATACATAGGGACCGGACATCGGCTCTCCTAGTGCTTTGCACCTTTCATTGTGTTTCTCTGTGAAGGCTCGGCTATTGTTTCACATATAGAAGCAAATTTTTCCAATTTGGGCTGCTGTTTCACTAAATCACGTACGGTTTATCATCCAACTCCGTATTCGTTAGCTAACAAAGTTATAGTTTCACCACGTTTACGTCTTTTAAAAATTTCTAATTTTTTTTCTACTGTTAAAACCACCCGTTTTCGCTTAGGAGCCATGGATGGTACTAAAAAATATTACAACGTTGTTTTTAACCACTGCATCACTGTGCCGATGCAAGGCGAGGATTGAAGAAGAACTATTTTGCACTGTTGCGCGATGATGATTGTAATAAGTTGATTGAAGAAGTGTATGTAACAACGATTGAAGAAGAACTGATGTTAAAGAAGATTGAAGAACTTGAAGGTGATATGAACACGCGAAGAATTTGTAAGAAGAACTGACTATAAAATTGAAATTAAGACGTATTTATCCACTTTACTGAAGTTTGTGATTCCCCGGATTTCTAATTTGAACGTTTCCTAGGAACGTTGGGATGGGTTTTTATCGCTCTGTCAGTTTTTCCGTTCTATATTTTCATTTGATACGTAACAATATTGTTTTTTCGGGAAGAAATTAGTCGTTTCGCAGTTTACGTGTACTTTAAGAGTTTGTTGTTGAGTAAAATTGAATTTGTTAAAACTTTACTGTATTTCTAATCCCTTCCTCATTTTCTTGTGTTTACAGCTACCCTTGAATTTATTCCCCGGAAGAATTTATTTTTTGAAAGACACATTCCACAACCTTAATTTACCCTGCTTGCCAAAATGATTCAGGTAAATCATTTAGTTATTGACTCACGGTTAAAAGACGTCAAACTAACTGTGGTGAGCTAACTGTGAGGAGCCTTATCCAAAGATAATTTATTAATTTAAAAAATATATATTACGGAGAACGAAACGAGACATTATGAGGACAGCGTTATTACAGTAAATGGTTACATTTCACAAAGCAAGAGGATATTTTCATTTAAAAAACGTATGTTTAGATAGTGGAAATCATTTCCGTGTCAGTTCAGGCATTTGTAATCATAAGCTTTGTTCGTTGGGTTAAAACTTGCACTACACTAACAATAAGTTACACTATGGTGCAAAGGTGCAATTTCATGCAGCTTTTAAAGGGGAATGATTATAATTCTGAGTAATTTGGTCCACTTTAGTTCAGGTATGAACTGTAATCCAACGAATGCATATGTAACCAAAATTTAATAACGCACTGAACTGCTAAGTGTAAGCAGCGCAGCCCTAACGAACAAAGCTACAGTGTATGGTTAAGGATTCTTAATATGCATGTTAAAATTTGTTAAAAACGTACTTACAATAAAATTTTATTTTACTGTATACTTTTTTTTACTGTATGACTGATTGGTAACCGAGTTTCAAATCAGTTTGGTATGCATCTATTAATTTCCAATCAGTATCAACCTGGTTGCAAGCAACTGATTTTCCTTGTCGCAAGATGATTTCAGTTGCATGACTGCAAGTTATACAACAACGTTTCGCTGTTTTCTTTTCGATGTGAATCAGAAAATTAACATAAACTTCGTTAGAAAAGTCGAGAGATATAAACTATTTTACAATTGTGCCCATAATTATGAAAGTGGTCTAAGTCAAAATTAAAAAAAAAAATGAGTTTATCATTTATTTCACACCACATTATTCTAAACTAAATTTATTGAATGTAATTTTTGCGATATCGACAAAAATGAACCTTTAGATAGTGGTTGTAATTTCAACGTTATACGGAATTAATTTAGTGTTAATTATGAAAGTGGTCTAATTGTAAGTCAAAAATCATCAAATTTATATCAGTCATCAAAAAATAATATTGAACGCTAGACAATAAATTTTTGGTATCGGGTAGGAATGACCCGATTCTACCAAATGACAGCGATTTTGATTTAATAGAAACGAAAATAAAAAAAGCAAATTTCTTATACAATCCTGAGCATTATGAATTGATAGAAATGTGTAGAATAGGAAATACACTTTCGATAAAACGAATGTCACAGTCGGATATTATTTCAATGAAATCACCAGAAGATCATCAACAAGAAGAGTAAAGAATACCTCAGGCGAATCTGTCTCTTGGCTGTAAATTCAGTGGACGAGATTCTTGAAAAATGAACTTTATAAAATGTTTTATAACACTTCTTTAGATTATTCTGAATTTCACGTTTTGGACCTTTCACCTAAAAGACGAAGACCAAAAATATACGGAAACATTACTTTACTTCCATTATAGACCTCCATTAGACCAGCAACTACAGCAACAGAAGAAAAACAAAGTTATTATATGTTTACTACCATACACCCCTCCAGTTTTTCAAGAACATTTTAAAAACCTTAAAACCTCGGAATGATAAAAATCGATTACTTTTTAATTAATAAATATTCATAAATTATTTTATTAAAGTTATTGTTTTAAATAAAACTTATGGTTCTTTACTGCTCTAAATTATTTATTGGACATTCAGTTAATTTTGAAAATGGTCAACTCAATCAAGTCAATTCAAGCTTTAAAAAGAACATTTTAGTATGAAATTCACACAAAATTTCATATTCATAATAAATTTCCATTAATCAAGACTAATAAAATTATAAATTAATATGTCGTATAACGTGAAAATATTTTTTAATTCGTTCAAATACAATTCATTAAATATCTCGAAATAAAAAATATATGACTTAGACCACTTTCATAATTATGGGCACAATTATCATCTCCCTAAAGATAAAATACAGTGGAATTTCCATTCGCAGACACCCCTCTTAAACGAACACCGAACGGTCCGACTCTGATGTAATTTGCATTAGGTTAACTCTCTCTTGGACGGACATTCTCTTGAACGGACGCGGACACTGCCAAATGTTTTCTCTTAAACGGACAATCGCACCACGCGCCGACTTGGCTGTTTCCCTTCAATAAAAGATTTTCCCTTTAACCGATGTTTTACTGACTTCAATATTTGCAATGAATGAGGGACTTTCCCGACTAACCGAAATTTAAACGTTCTCATTTTTTCAATGTTAGTTTGACGTCTATGCAGACAAAAATATTCGGATGTATTGTACTTTGCAAAAACCGCTTACGCCCAAGTAGAAAGTAAAAAGTAAATTGCACCATTGTAATAATCGGGGTAGTCGTCGCCGCCACCAGGGCAAGGTTTTTAACCCAATCAAACCTTCCGAAACCGTGGGTACTTGCACGAAAACTCGGGCAGGAAATAAAAACAAATTCGAATATTAACAAAACAACTTTATTAAAAAAAATTACGAGGTACTTTAAAAACGCGAGTAAACGATCGGGGACTTAGCAATTACGACGGGCGGTTACCTAACGGGAGAACCCTAATTGTCGCGTCGAAAGAATGAAATAAAAACTCACCACACCAAACACCCGTTTGGTTGCGTTTATGTCCTCAGCAGACGGGCTCGTCGTACACAGCTGAAAGTACGTCTCCGGTAGAATGATCACTAGAGAAGAGCGCGCACAATCTCGATCATACGAACATAAACGCCGAAATTAATCGGAAAATGTTAACCAGCTGAACTTTACTCGACTTTTCGTTAAGTGTCTGCTAAGAGCCCACTCAAAGAAAAGTTAATCCCACACGCAAAATGACTTTACTATTGAAGATTAAAAATGTCTCGCTTAAAAATCTCGTTAAGAGTATATCTCGCTTAATGGTCTCATTAAGAGTCTCATGAAGAGTCTCATGAAGAGTCTCGTGAAGAGTGATTTTACAAAACGCGAATTCTCCCCAAGTAACTTCGCCCTTGGAGAAGGGGGTTAATGAACAATTTGGGGGTTCCTAACGATTGGTTGTTGTTGATCAATGTCGCACACAGAGGCGGAGTTTTCTAAGACGGCTATTTTCTAAGAAAAATCTCGAAACTAAATATGTGAACCAGATGCCCGGCTCTTTACCAAAAGCTCAAAAAAACACAATACTCAAAGACCCTTTAAAACTTCCCTAACGCTCGCCTCGTCCCTTATTCATTACTTGAACTTAAGAATTCCTAAAACAATTTCAAACACTTGAGAACGTGACATCGTCGACATATTTATTACACAAATTTATGACTGGGTCCGAGTTCCTAACAAATGTGCAAAGAGAAAGCTAAAAAAATGTTTAACCTAAAGCCCGCGATATATGGAATTATTACACCATGAAGACAAAAACGCAAGATCAGTTCCCTTTTCTTTTCGCGGTATAATTCATCTTTTCTTCGATAGTACCATCGGTGCCCAAAAAATCTTGGGACAAGTTGTCAATTGAAAAGTTTTAAAAGTAATTACATTTTACCAATTAAATTGGACTTTTTGAAGGAAGGTTATAATGCCAATTTTTGTTGGTTATTCTTCCGGTTGGGTTTTGAAGTTCAAACACTCAGTTCATATCACACTCCAGATACAGGATTTCTACAGATTTGATAGAATTCTTGGATTTTTGTGACTTCTTATTCCCTTCTTCTTTGAAAGGTTTTTATTATTTTTTCTATACTGTTATCTTTGTTATCTTCCAAATTTATCAGGTTTTCTTTTTCATTGATCTTTTCTCTTTCAGCTCCTTTATTTAATTTCCTGCCCAGTGGTTAATAAGTAATCAAAAAATTCTAACTTGTAACTTAATGCCAGATTACATTGCAATCATCTCATTTTGACATGCTGAACTTTGCATCTGTACCCCTTAATTGCAATAAATTAAGGCCTGATTTCATAATCAAACCAAAGTTCATATTAAATTTTTATACCCACTTTACTGGTATTTTCATAAGTATAGGTTAAAACTGCTACTTGGCATGTTAGCGAAACTCTTCGTAATAAATATACAGAGTGTCGCGTTTTGATTGTCCGTTACTGACGTATTTCTTGGTTAAAATAAGCAGAAAAATCCTAATAAACATAGACTCAAAAGTGATTCGTTTTCGAGATATTGGAAATTTAGTTCCCCAACTTTACTTATTATTGACATAATCGGTGAGAATCATTTAAACTAAATTATTAACTCGTTACGATGCTTTCAATACATTGACATCATTAGGTTACACTGGTCAGCTACAAAAGTTAGTCGAAACCGTGGCAACTACTTAATAATTTCATTTAAATGTAACGCTGTAATGTTAATAATAGATCAACTTATGGAATTAAAACCTTGAATATCTCGAAGACGAATCACTTTCGGACCTATGTTTGTTAAACTTTCTTGTTTGTAATTAGTCAGAGAATATACCAGTAAAGGATCGGACAATTAAAACGGGACACCTGTATATTTCGTTTGTAAGTGGACTGAACTGATAACCAACTGTTCCAAAAACGGTTGCATTAGTATGCGGACAAGGGTTGCTTTCTGATTGCAAACTAGGTGTACTTATAACCAATTTAAAACTCAGGTTACATTTAGATTCATTGCTAAATAATAGGTGTCCCAAAATTCCATACATTTCTTCTGATTTATTTGATTGATAAATGGCTTTTTTCTCATTTATCTTAGATTAAAGTTTTGTTATCATTACAACCGATAAAATACATTTGAATGGACATTCCTTCCTGTTTCTTTCGACTTCTTCGTCGCCAATACTGGACTACTCACAGTAGGTTCTTTTAATATTTTAAGAATAATATTTCGTTTGCTTCGTAAGTCTAATTTCGAAGGACGAATTGTGCGAGGTTTATTGATCACGTTATTATTTTTTTTTTCAACATTTTAATTAATACATTTAATTATTACACTGTAAATCATCGTTTGCTAACAAGTTCTGAGATTGTGCGTAAAGATTTCCTTTCATTTTCAAATTTAACAATTAAATCTCTTAATTTAATTAAAAGAAACTAGTGAAAGTTTCTTTTCTACGGACGCTCGTTGTAAATTGACGAATTAAACGTGATGTAATTTTCGCATTGAACATATCTTACGAGCCAATTTACGAGATTCGGAAGTTAAACAAAGTGAACCGAAAATTCACTATTGGCAAATTGTAATAACGAAGTATGAATTATTATACGAACACTTTCGTGACATCAACAAATCATATTCCTTTTAAATTTATTTATTTATTTTTTTAAATAGAACACGATTTGTTTCATCCATAAAATGTCATTAATTATTTTATATCAGTGATGGCGAACCTATGACCCATGGGTCAGACACTGACCCACACAATCCTTTTAAGTGACCCATACCTTGATTTTTGCAAACTTATTTTTTATGTCCTATTATTTATGAAATTGAAGAGAAAAATGCAAAATCCATCCTCAACCCAGAGCTCTAACGCTCGGATCTTGCAGATTTCTCTTATAACACATTGAAGAGAAGAAGACAAATTCCATTCTTAACCCAGAGGTCTAGTGTTCGGATCTTGAATTTTCCTCTTCATGGTGGTATTAGAGAAAAATGCAAAATCCGTCCTCAACTCAGAAGTCTAACGCTCTGATCTTGCATTTTTCTCTTATAACACCATGAAGAGGAGAAAACAAGATCTGTTCTCAACCCAGAGGTCTAGTGCTTGGATCTTGCACCTTCCTCTTCATGGTGCTATTAGAAAAAAATGTAAAGTCTGTTCTTAATTCAGAAGTCTAGCGCTCAAATATTGCATCTTTTTTTTATAACACCATGAAGAGGAGAAAACAAAATCCGTTCTCAACCCAGAGTTCTACTGTTCGGATCTTGCACCTTTTTTTTTCATGGTGCTGTAAGAGAAAAATACAAAATTTGTCTTCAACCCAGAGGTCTAGCGCTTAGACTAGTGATGGCGAACCTATGACCCATGGGTCAGACACTGACCCATACAATCCTCTTAAGTGACCCATACCTTGATTTTTGCAAACTTATTTTTTATGTCCTAGAAAGAGAATAGATAATTTTATTTCAACTATCTATTTATTAATAAATAATACCATTATGTCATAGTATGTATGTAATTTTATCTTGTTCAGTCAAATATTTAGTGTAGGGAGTGCTAAATAGTGTCATCCCAATGATATCATCCACTTGTAATCGACTTTTATTTTTTAATCTTTACTTACTAATGTAAAAGTTGTAAAACAAAAAGGAAAAAAAGCTCTTTTAGTCCTTAATCTTAGAAGTAAGGATATAAAAAGTAAATTTATTAAAAACTCATTTCCCTTTTGCATGTGACTTAATACTGTGACCCACGAGCTAGCACCAAAACAATATAGTAAACAAAATGTGACCCACTGCACCAAAAGGTTCGCCATCACTGTTTTATATTATTGAAATGTATTGTAAAATGTATTAATAATCGATTATTTCGATGGTTTATAGAATTTTTTCATCTGTACGATGACTTTCGTGATTAAATGCATTATACATGAAATAATAAAATTCGGTAGGGTATGAGAGGAAATAAGAATTTTAAATTGGAATTCCATGCTTTATAAATAATTTCCAGTATTCCGATAATGGGTACTCTCAAAACATTTGTTCACTATCGCCAAGGAAACGGATTATGCCCTCAGGAAACTACTGATTTCATTAACCTAAGTAGTCAGAGTTGATCTTCTATATACAGCTATGGACAGAGAAATAGCACACATGTAATTTTCTCGGTTAACTTTTGCTAAGGACCATGCAAATGTGGACATTAAATTTTGAAAAGAAGTGCTGTGGAGTGATGAAACAAAGGTAAACCGTATTGGACCGGATGGTAAAACATTTGTTCATCGCCCAAAATGCCAATCTCTTAACCCGAAATACACAAAAAAAACCGTTAAACACGGTGGAGTAAGCTTCATGGTCTGGGGGGCACTTTTCTGGCATGGAATTGGGCCGTTGGTTAGAATTGATGGAAGGATGCATAGGTTTGCGTACTTAGACATCCTTAAGAACGTTATGGAACGATTCACATTTGATTCTCTGCCAGTTAACTGGATTTTTATGTAACACAACGATCGAAAGTATACTGCTAAAGTGGTTAAGGATTGGTTTTGCAAAGGGAAAATTAATGTTCTTTCCTGGCCTGCACAAAGTCCCGATCTAAACCTTATAGAAAATCTATGGAATGACGTAAAAATTAAAATTGGGGGAAAAGAATTTAAAATAATCAGTCGAACTTTAGGATGGAATTAAGAAAGCGTCGTACTCCATCTCTCAGAGGAAATTGTCAGAAGCTTGTGGAGAGCTTGCCACGCATATGTGTAGCAAATGTGCTAAATCGTGACTTTACTACAAAATATTAATTTGGGATGCTTGGACAATCGTTTTTACAGGAATGCAAATACTATGTGCTATTTCTGTGTCCAGTTACCGCAAGCTTAACTGATTTTTAAAACGTACGTCAAAATAGAATTGGGTTAATTGTTCCCTTTTGAGTTAATTTAAGTTTCACTTATTATACATATTAACAAGGAGAGTGCAAGGTCTTGGGGTCATGGATTTAGTTCAAATTTTGTAGGATGGTAGATTTAGTTTCCCTGTTGATGAAAATATATGGTTGTAGGGGCCACTAATCAATAGCTCTTTAGATATTTGCAATTGAAGATGCAATTTACTAGTTAAATTTAGGTCTGTAGCAAACGATTAAACATAATAGGTTTAGCGTAGCAGCAATAGATTGGTGTTTCTTGTCATTTAGCGCCGGGTTCGCGTTCTGAGAGTGTCTATTTTTACATATAAAGATACCATGGGTGGTTATAAAATGTTGCTACATCGAAACATTTTTGAGTTTGCAGCGCACTTTGAATTTGTCAGTTAATTGTCATTTGATATGTCAAAACTTCAAAATTAATACAGGAATATGACTTGGCATTATAACCTTTCTTCAAATCCGGACTTGTCCTAACGAATTAATTACATCTTTAATGGCAGATATTTTAAAAATTATTGAATAGTGGCCTCTATAACCATATATTTTCATCAACAGCGAAACTAAATCTACCATTCTACGAAATTTGAACTAAATCCACGACCCTAAGACCTTGTACTCTCCTTGTAAGCTCGTTTTGTATTATTTGGATTAAATAAATTATGTGTTATAAACATAACCTACAAGTGTGCTATTTCCCTGTCCATAGCTGTAGGTGTACAAAAATTAACACAAAAGCTACAAGTCGCGATATTCTCCGTACCATTTAGAATCGAAAATGTTAATGGTAGAGCATTGGCTTATATTTCGTGTCTTCAAGACTCATTTGAAGAAACTATACATTTGGCAACACTGTGATCGTGCTGCGGGGTTTTATGCACATCCATGTCCGAATCTTTCCGATATCTGTCACAGTGGTAGGTTTTTCAATCGCATTTTTCATCCTTGCCTTGTAGACATTGCTTTGAATCTTAATACGCCTCAGTCTTTAAGATCAGTTGTTGTAATTCGACTCTGAGTAGACTCATGCTGTGTTCACTATAGTTCACTATTCGTTGACAATAAATTGAGTTCAATGCTATTCACTGGAGGCGCTTATAGCAAAAAATATCAGCTCTTTTACCATCTAAAATCATACGCACAGTAAATGAGACGTCGTAATTTTTTTGAAATTCTTAAAAAAATTTAAACGTTTTAATTATTGCAATTTGTGGAATGGTTTTCTGCTTTAATCTGCCTTTAAACATAAAGCTGCAGCTTATAAAGAGTTAAAATTTTATTCTTGCAAATTGGCTATGGTGGAGAAAACAAATCGCGATTTTGTTGCTCAAAAGGCACTTCAAGAACTTTACAATCCGAATTTGATAAATGAAATGGACAAAAGTGGGACTCGGATTCAACTTAAAACAAAGTCAAAACCAAATGTTGAAGATGCATCATCTATATCAGTATATTATTATAAATTTTTATCAAAGAAACGGCAAAGAAGTGGTTACGTTTAAAATTCTGATTTTCTTTAACCACATAAAACCTTACGAAGCGTGATTCTACATTTTGACATTGAAATATTTGTCTTACACTCAGAATTAAATGAGCAATGTGGTCAAGTGTCGTTTTTAAGTTAACTCATCTAATTTTATTTATTGAATTTGAACTTTAAGACTTTCTCTCCTTTCATTTTTAATAAATTTCTCAAATTTTGAATTTTTTCTTCATTTTATTTTTAATATTTTTCCAAAATCCTATAACTTTTTCAACAGATTGACTAAAACCTGGCAACTTTCTTAAAATACAGCAGTTTTTCCACTAATTTCACTTTTTCCAAAATCTATACAATAATCCTTTTGTAACACTTACCAATTAAACCTGACATTACATGACCTTCGAAGTTCATCGCACAATAATGTCGTAAACCAAAAATCTTTCAAAACCAAACCCATTTAAATCCTTACATAATTTCAGACAAACGTTGAATTTAAATTCGACTCCCTCAATAAAATAAAACGTTTTTTTAAATCACCAAAAAGAGCAATTACATAATCTGACTTAGTTTTCGTTTTTAAACCAATTTAAAATCATTTCTGGTTTGCACATAAATAAATAGTAGTAAACTTTAAATTCACTTTCGTTAGAAATTTTCAAATATATCATGCTTAGAAGTGAAATCGCGTCTAATGGAGCGCGGTAGATGGTTTTGCAACGAATCCCCTTTGCATATCAACGTCGATTATTTTTGACCTGGGCTAATACAGACGTCTTCTGAATAACGAATTAGAAAAGAACCAACTGCAAACAGTATAAAAGGACAAATCGTGTGGGTGGACAAATCACAACGATTTTATTTATCAAACTCACCATCCAAAAAACTAAAGTGTCTTTTCAAAATGTTTAATTTTGTAAGTATTTAAATAGTTTTAGGTTAATAATTTTTAACGGTTATTATTTTTAGGTTCTTTTTGGAATATTATTAATCTCAACTAATGTTAATTCAATTGAAGTTTTAACCCATCAAGCAATTTTACAACCATTTATAGCTACTTATGCTTCGTCTTTTGATTCCCATGTGATTAATCATAATATTCAAACTCCGATTATTTCAGCTCCTTTAATTCAGTCTCAACTTAAAGTTATTCAACCTCAAAGTTTTATTCAGTCTCAAAATTTAATTCAACCACAACGTTTTATTCAAACTCAGAATTTAATTCAAACTCAGAATTTAATTCAACCTCAAAATTTAATTCAATCTCAAAATTTTATTCAATCTAATATTCTCCAACCGATTAAAACAATTCCCACTTCACCAGTTCAAACCGTAAACAGATTTTCTCCTCCCAGAACAGATTTAAACGTTCAAGAAGCTGATGACAATCAAAATTATCAACCTAATGATGAAAGGAATGAATCTGTTGAAGTTGAAGCAGTTCAAAGGAATTTAAAACCGAATGAAATTGAAGCTAAGGCGAGATTAGTTGAAGCAAATCGAGGTGATGGTAAAAATAAGGTTGAAAATTTAGATGGAAGGGAGTTTTTAAGACGAGGAGATTTAAAATCCGGCCCAAGAGGATTTGTATTTCATTCTAGAATTGTAACCGATGAAAATGTTAACCCAAATCTTGGTGGAAATAAAAATCAAGTTGGATTAAGAAGAGAGAGGATTTCAACAGATCGAAGAATTTAAGTTCTCTGAAATTGAAAAACTTTTATAAATTTAAATTTTTGTATCTGTGGTGAAAAAAATAATAAAAAGTATTAAATTGAATTGAGTACTTGTTTTTATTCTGCAAATTTTGAAAACATTTTGTCGCAATAAAAGTAAACTATTCTAATTCGATATAAATGCGAAGTCTTTCACGGCTGATATTAAGTGAAATAACTCTAACACTAGACCTAGAATTAGGAGCTTTCGGATTTAGCCGTGTGTCTTTTGAAAAAGCATTTGATGTTTCGGATGCCATGTCGCAACCTTCTTCAGAAACGAGTTCGAAGTTGGGAGCAATATTCTTCATCGGGTTTACCACTATTTTCTAAGTACGGCTAAGTTGCAGGCCATCCTCTCTATTAACTCTCAATCGCCTCATTCCTAAACCAGTGTTCAGATAAACAAAACCGAAAGAATTTTTAGTCATGTCGTCCAAGGCAGTGAGCTTATTACTAAGACCCTGAATATTTAATTGGAAAAAAAGGAACTGACTTGAGTAATCTTCGGGATTCTGCCATTTAATAATCTTACCATAATTGCTATATTGCTATTGATTGGGGGACTTTATTCGGAAAAAGTGCGCAATCAGTAAGTTGGGGGCCACAGTTTTATAAATATGGTACAAGATTCGCCTTTTCTCAGCTTTAGCAAAATGAATATTCTGTTTTGGCACTTTGCAGGTTAAAATCTTACGTACACTAAGAAATCTAAATCTAACTTTATTTAATTCTTTTACGCAATAATAAATAAAACTATTGAACAAATCGACAGCTCTCTCAAAATTCATTATATATGGAACTGATGTGATAATAACGTTTGTGTGACTTAATTTGGATTCAAGCCCGAGAGTAGTGACTTGGTTATTGGTTTGTTACTTATTATATTGTTAGTACCGGGGATTACTACTACAAGATCGCATTTAGTAAATGATTGGGTCATCTGTGGAAGATCTTTTATGACATCTTCAAATAATGCGTTTGGTTTGGAGAAAGTTTGAATCGTAAAACCCGCTGAGTTGTAATCCTGTAGAATGTCCGTTGAACCGCAGCGTTGACTATCGCCGATTTGTTCATTTTCAAGTACTTATTCTCGTCAGTTACTATTATTGGGGAAGACTGGTTATATGAAGAAAACCGTTCCGATTCAAGTTGGGGAAGAGCAACAAATGGCACTATATAAAGGTTTTGCTGTTCGTTTACATGGTCAGATGGAGAAGGCGTGGGAGTATGTTTAGATGTTGATGGCTTGTTAACAACGACCGCAGATTCATGAATTGAAGGACTTGATGCAAGCAGTGATTTTATATTTCTTAACTCAACCGCCAAGTCATCAATTTTGTTATCTAATGTGTGTTCATATTCAACATCTGAATTCGCCGTGACACTAACCTCGAAAGCATTGGAATTGTTATTAAATTCTAGCAAATCCAGCTGAGCAAGTGTTTCTTCTAGCTTTTTTGTATTAAACGCAGACAATTTTTGCTGCGGAATTTCTTCATCCTTTTTCACACATTGACATGATTGACTGGATCTGTCCATACAGAAAGTGATGCCTCCATTTTTATCTACAAACATGTCGGTAATTTATGAACACAGGAGAGATGGTAGTATGTGGTACAATTGACACACGTTACATAACATTTAACAGCCACAGAGCACTTCTTACACACCGTTTCTTTTAGGTTAGGCTTAACAGGCGCCATTTTTCTTCGATTGATTCACGTTATTCTCGTGAAAATGAATCTTTATGGCCTCTTAGCAAGCGTTGGTAGTATATACTTGACCTAGCTAACACCTTGGTTTCCGGAACTGCCGACGATTGAATTTTCTTCAGCTTCACGTCCCTCTCATGTTCCTTGATTCGGCACTCTATGTTACATCCGCTCTGGCCAACGTAGTACTTCCCGCAAGTACACTATAATCGGTAGACTTCCTTCTCTTTTAATGGAGTTAGTTTATCCTTCGCTATTGGAAGTGCGTTTCGAATTTTGTTAACCGTACCGTATCGTACAACGATGTTGTTCTTCCTGAGGCGCCTCGCAATCTGTTCTGCCATACCTGAAATATAAAGAAAACACGCAAAACCATCAGGATTCTTGCTGTCGATACTCTCTTCTCGTTTTCGTTTTTCTGTGGCCCGTTGGATGTGTTTTAGAGTATAGCCGTTCTTTTGTAGGACACTTTTCAAGAATCGCTGTTCATTCTTCAGGTTCTTACTGCCACATATTCTTCCTGCTCACTGGAAAAGAGTGTTGATCACCAATGTCTTCTATTGCGAATGGTAATATGAGGATGCTTTTATCCATCGCTGAGTAATGGTATCAGTAAGATGTTGGCGAACAGCAAGACTGAAATGAGCAAGTGCCCCGTCGTACACAAACCACATGTCATTTCTGGTTGCTAGTGGTACATCATCTAATAGACCAGGCAATGTGTCATCTAGAAATTGTCTGTAAGTCTCACTATTCAGCCGAGGAGGAAGAAAATGCGGTCCGATGATCACCAAGGACTCCAACTCACGCATTGACCGAAAACTGCTGCTCCATGTTCTTCAATAGCATAGGGATTTTCATAGTCCCAAAAATGATTATTGTTGAAGTTTCTGTTGGCATCACGTGAAAAACTTGCTTCATCTGTGAATAGAATTGTAGACGTAATGTTGGGATTGTGCGTAGTTTTTTTGAGAAACTATAGACAATAATCTAACCGTACAAGAAAATCTCTTGGCAACAGTGGTTGCACGCGTTGAATGTGGTATGGATAAAGTAAATTTCTATACAAAACCCTCCAAACACTTTGATTACTCATGTTAAACTGTGTAGATAATTTTCGTGTACTATTTAATGGATTAGCTTCAACTTCATGTAAGATTGCTTCTTCGAGTTGTGGTGTCATTATTGTTCTCGGTCTATCAATAATGGTATAAGGTTATCTAACTCGAACATCGCCGTATTTGAAGGGAATCAGGTTAGCGTGACGTCATGGAGGTCCGAAGATACAATAAAACTTTATTTTAAATTGTTAAGTTTTTAAATAACGAGAAAAAGAAATTATGTTTTCTATGTAGAAAACTGGACGTTGTGTGGGAAATAAAATGCTCACAAACAATAAATACTTTAATAACAATTCCACAAAATACACCACTTTGGTATTCAAAACCCACTTTGGTCAAAAATAAGTTCTTGCCTCGACAGCTCATCTCCTACTCCATCATTCCATTTTACACACAGCATGAAGAGTCATTCTTCCTCCGCTCTCTTCTGCTTCTTAACCTCTTAAGCGCTTGTCCGAATGTAGTCATCATGACGAAATTCGCTGCTAAATGGACACGAAGTGAGTGAGTGATACTGACTGGGGAAAACGATTTAGTGCCAAGACACTTGCTTTTATATTTATTATATTGGTACGATCGTTAAAAACTAGCGTGCAAAGTAACAAAAAAAAATGTGATTTTATGCGAATTTTCTATTTTTTGAAATTGTACGAATCCAATTCATCCAAATATAAATCCTCTTTAATTCCTAAAAAATAAAATTTCAATATTATAAAAGACATAAATTTGTCCAATGAGAAGTATTCACATTCCCCAATTGCAAATATGACAGACTTCCGAATAAAGGTAATTCAACCGTTAACCTTCTTTGGGTAATCGTGAGAAAGGTTAAAACATCTTTTTGGGTTGCCAAATTGGCGTCGTACCAATTTAAATTATAAATGGCTTCCGATAAATTATCTCCCTAAAATAATCGAGAAAATATAATGAAATCAATAAAACAGAAATTATACCGCATCAGTAAGTATTTGAGTTTTATGATGACCGTAACACAACAATATTAATACCACACCTATAACAACAAACTCTGGTATATTTGGTTGCTAAAAAAAGATTTCAATTTTAATAATTATCTAGACTAATTTAATTGTATTACAAACCAATAAAAAACCTGTAGCGGATAAAGTCATACAAATGATGATACACAATTTTGGGACGACAATAACATCCGTTGTGAAATCATTAACCATTTGAAATAACTTGTATATATGTTGATAATACGCGATAACTTTTTTAAGTTTAAAATTTTCCGTTCCATTAAAACAAATATTGTTAATCGTCGATGTAAGATGTTCCAAACGTACAACTAATAAATCCAACGAATAGCCATAAAATAATACCAAACCGAGAACAATTTGTGTAACCGTGCTAATGGAATATATTTGATATAATAATATCATAGCTTGATGCCATGGTTTTAAATTAAACGGAACGTAATAGGTTTGCATTAAATTACAAGTGAATCCTTTGTTATTTGGAAACCATTGTGAATTGATGCAAAAACGTTTTTCATAAAAAAATCCATACGATGTTAAAAAGACTGCTGCAAAACCTATATACTTAACAACCTTTAAGGCGGATCTCTTATTTTTGTCAAGAAATTCCATTCGTTTCGGATAACCGAAGTTATTAAAATCACTTAAAACATCGATTAATTCGTGCAGACTATTACCACGATAAAGAAAAAAGTTATCCATTATTAAAAATCCCAACCCAAATATTGGGAATTGTATATGGTATAAAAATTCAAGGAAAATCATTTTGTAATCTAAAAAATGCAGTACATATTTTTTTTAATATTTAATATATTATTATAAACCTACCTAATATTTCTATTATTAGAGGATAAATCCCCCATGTAAAATTGATAAGCACTAAGATGATTCCACCCAAACCTCGGATGCCATCGTTAATAGGCCAAGAATGATATTTCCGAAAATAGTATTCAAATAAATAAAAACCGTAAGCTTTTGATTTTTTCATCTCACACACTTTGCTTTTATATTCGATTTTATATATGAACCGTCTTTCTTAACTCAAACTTAACAACTGATGTTATTTAACTGTCAGCGACGGTTTACGAAATATTTACTAAAGTTGCATCATAAAATGGGTAACTGTGAGCATACGAATGCGTTTAAGCAAGAGGTTAAGTGTTTTATCATTAGTATAAATAATTTAAATGAAAGCGGATGGAAGATAAGTGGATAATGGAAGACGTTCCTATGTTACAGTTAATTTTATTTCGATTTGATGATGAAAGGTTTTTAATAGTGCTTTTATTTAGAAATAATTTGTAGTTTAATTAACTCAAACATAAAATTCGAAATTTGAAATTGATTCATTCCAAGTTCATATTGGAATGAATATGTTGGTTTCTAACGTTCAATTTTGTTTTATTTTTATAATTAAATCACATTCGGTCTAAAGTTCATTAGGACTTTTGCTTTTTTTTTAAATCAGGAAACATACCAGTAAAGAATTGGACAATCAAATCCGAAACCCTGCATAAAAATAGTTAACGAATGTTACCAACATTAAATAACTAGTAGCACTTGTGTGTTTTCTATTTACATATTCAACATTTTCTGCAATATTCAATAACTTACATTAAACTGATTAATTTAAAAGGTAAATGTTTGACTATTGGAGTATTTCCAATATCTAGAATGCGAATTATTTCCTAATGAAATATACCTTACTAATTAGTGTGCACGTTCTCTTCATAGTTCCAGATGAATATTGCACCACAGGTTGCGATCTTTGGTATGAACAGGAATTTGAATTACGGGCAGTTCCGCCACAAAGATGCAACCGTAGACACGTGTTTCGAACTTATTAGTTCTCATCAGTACGGTATAGCCAAGGAGCAAGGTGGAAGCTCAATGGAGAAGACACAAAAAGGGAACACAGTCAGAGGACTAGTCACCAATTTGGTGCTTCGGCTGCAAGATCCTCAATTTGAGGACAACAAACAGCTTCGCTACCGGAGGCAACAACATCACTCCCCGTGAAAACCCAAGCCCAAGAATATAAGGAATAAAATCTTGCAGCCGAATCTGAGGATCTTGCAGCCGAAGCACCAAATTGGTGACTAGTCCTCTGACTGTGTTCCCTTTTTGTGTCTTCTCCATTGAGCTTCCACCTTGCTCCTTGGCTATACCGTACTGATGAGAACTAATAAGTTCGAAACACGTGTCTACGGTTGCATCTTTGTGGCGGAACTGCCCGTAATTCAAATTCCTATCCATTTACTCCTACCGCCGTTATTGTTATTTTTATTTGGTATGAACCTTGAATTCCGTCAACCTATTCGAGCAGGACTTCTAGACGTTAGACCTTGAAAGACACGGTCAGAACTTCACTGCCATTGATATCAGTAAAGAGAAATGTACAATTCTGATGACGGACCCACACAGCATTCTATAAGCTGTAGAGGTCCGTTAGAGAATGCCTTTATAGCTCCAAGAGTTAATTGAGATATTAGGACAAAACTTCCTCAATATTAACTGCTCATGGGGATTGAGTGGTGGTATATAAGGAAAGTTCTTGGATTAAGTTATGTTGAATTTTGACCGATATTTTAATCGATTATTACAAAACAATGAAGTGGTTGTGGATGAAATGATTGAGTATTTTATATACAGAGGAGTTAACCACAATGTTTAGATTAAAAAGCATCAATTTGTAAATCCAAGGACCACTGTCTTTGTAAATTTCCCGAGATGTATAAACACTGAGTTATACTAGAGATAGGTACACACTTGGACAGCGATTACGACGCCTAAAGCTCTGTGCGAGAGCGATAGCTAGAACGGGCTCGGGCACGGTCGGTTTTCGAGGGAAAGAAACCTGGCACGAGGTTAGGTGTAGAAACGTTCGACGGGCCGCAGCCAGACTCGGTGCGGCCCGTCGATGGTTTCTACACCTAGCCTCGTGCCAGGTTTCTTTCCCTCGAAAACCGACCGTGCCCGAGCTCGTTCTAGCTATCGCTCTCGCACAAAGCTTTAGGCGTCGTAATCGCTGTCCAAGTGTGTACATACAATGTCTTATGTCGGTACATATAAATAGTAAACATAACAAATAACTATTGCAGTGTCGGATTTTAACACTGATGATGTAAATCATTTTAAAGTACAGTGTTGGCACGTTAATTAGCACACCCTTGCAACTTCGCACAGTATTGCCTATACTTGGAACTATAACGGCATTTTAATATAATTTTTAAGTTAATTGTATTGATTATTATTTTATTGTTCGTAATGGATCATTTGCAATAAGATTTTATCGGAACTTAAATGGATACAAGAACTTTTCAAAAATTAGTTTAGTTTAAGTTGGCATTTTAATTAGCACACTCCGATGTTAGCAAAGTTTCTTTTTTGTGAATTTGATTTAAAGGCAGGTTAAACATTAGTGAAATCAATTAATAAACGTAAAGCATTCAAACACAATTAAGATGGGACGCAAAAAGAGCTCTACGGAGGAAGAAAGACTGCTAATATGGAAAATGTATGAAAAAGAAAAATATATTATTAAGATTGCCAGATTTATTGGATGTTCGCGGAAAAAAGTTCAAAATGCGCTTAAATATTGCCGACAATATAAAACTTTTGCAAATCAAAAACGATCCAGACGTAGAAAAACTTCCAAAAGGGAAGATTCTCTAATTGTTCGACATACACTTAAAGACCCTTTCGCAACTTCTTCACAGATAACAAGAATACGGCGTAAACATCTGTAGTAGAACCGTCAGACAGCGACTTCTTGAAAGTAACTTTCGGGGATGCCAAAGTTTAAAAAAAACGAAAGTTTTGATTGGAAACCGAAAGAAACGCTTGGAATTCGTTAAAAGACATATTGGACGTCCTCCCCTTTTCTGGAATTCTGTAATTTGGAGCGATGAATCTAAATTTAATCTATGCGATCCGGATGGTAGGAGTTATGTGCGACGTCCTCCAAATAAGGAATTGGATCCAAAATATACGAGAAAGACGGTGAAGTTCGGCGGCTAAAGCGTAATGGTATGGGGTTGTTTCAGCGAGCGTGGTGTTGGGCCAATTGTTGAAATAAGAGGAAAGCTCAATGCCCTAGCTTATAAAAATTTGTTGTCAGATATTCTTATACCATATTTAGAAAATTTGCCGTTTTCAATTTATTCAAAAAACGGTGTTCCAACAAGACAACGCGTCCCAACGAAGCTGGTGACAGAGTGGTTTCGAAAACAGGCAATACCTCTATTGAATTGGCCTGCGCAAAGTCCGGATTTAAATCCAATTGAAAATTTATGGGCAATTATTAAAAGGAAGGTTATGGCGCTAAAACCAAAAACGCAACAAGAATTATGGGATGTCATTCAGCAGGAATTCCAACAAAGTATTGAATACTTATGAACCTTATACACTGCATCGTAAATATTTTTCAATTGTACTAAATAAGGTGTTATTTCTTGTTGAGTATGTTGATAAATGGTTGACGACTTCCCTTGATTTTGATTTTGTTTTCAACGTTTGTTTTGATCTTTGATTTTATATAAAAAATAAATATGTTTAATTTAAAAATTAAATACATTTATGGCGAAAATTAGTTTACGTATTGAAACTATTCCCAACGAATAAAAATGTCTTGAAACCGATGAGTATAGAAAACCACATTAATGTCTGGAAACACTTGTCTTATTCCTTCCAAATAAGTCGTTGAGCATAGGAGAAAGGGTCAAAGCGAAACACCGGAAAACTTTAACATAGAAGAGCGATTCATTATAAAAATACATGAATTTATACAAGGATTTAAAACTAGTTTTCGAAAGCGGCGCACGCAGACAATATATACAGAAATGAACTAACCTAAATATGGACGGAAATCAAAATGAATAAACCGAAATGAAGAAAATTATTTTACAAAATTAAACATGAGTAAATACCAAAGAGAAGGAAAATGTTTGGGACATAATTGGTAGTGCTGTGACGATAGTAGTTCAACCAAATACCGAGCATTCGGCCTTTGTTAAATGGTGTGAAAATAAGGTTACTCCAGTTCTAGAAATAGATTAGCAATTAAACTGGATGGTTACTTGTCTGAGGAATTACTAAAGAGACAGCAAGTTCCGGTTGTTTGGTGGAAACAACATAGCTTGAAATACTCAAAAATCAGTAAACTAGCAAAAGGGTACTTATCAGCCCTATCAAGTACAGTTTTCAGTGAGCAGTTGTTCTCTAAAGCAGGAAACATATATGAAAACAAAGAAAAAGAAACCGCTTACTTCCAGAAAGAGCCAATTAGCGTTTTTAGACGAAAATCTGCGATTAATTAATTACGAATATTTTTTAGAAGTAATTTTCAAATAAATCTTTTCTCAACCATTTTATATTTTATTTCGTAAATATACTTAATTTTCTCTAAAGTTTGAAAAATTTAAATAAGTACATCTGTTTTCATAATTGAGCTAATTGACAATTGTGTAAAAATTCAGTGTATACTCATTTAATATATTCTTCGAATTTATTGAAATTTAGAACAGTCACATAGACCACCGAATATTTGGAAAATAAGTTCATTATTCGGCCGAAAATCGAATATTGCAAATGAAGCCGAATAAGTCGTATACCGAATAATTATTCGGCTTCGCTCCCATCTTTAATAATTGGCCTTTCTTTATTGCCACGATCAAGTTAAAGCTCCAAACGGGAGTCGGTGTGTATTGCGGGGTTAGCACAAATACCTAATCGAACGAGTACAAGAAGGCAAGGAATTCAATGGAGGCTACTTTTTGTTTTAGTTGGTTATTAGCCTCGTCGTCAGCTTGTTGGAAGAGGTCCCAGGTGCTAGTTCCGCTTGTGATATGAATAAAGGCAGTTCAGAAAATATCGACAGGTGTGTTACTTGTACGTCTTTTTTCCTTACGAGTGTCAGTGCATCTCAGAAGACATTCCAAACTAATAAGTGAATATACCTCTTGCTTATTTAATCCTCTAACCAGAAACACGCGAATAACACGTAACAATATTTTACAAAATGTAAGGTTTTCTTGGTGCTATAGTATTCTCTTGAAGTTACATCATAAGGTATGACCAGGCTGGTTTGTTAGCGTTATGACAAACTTTAGTAAAAAAATACAAAAATGCTAGGAAACTTTTTTTACTCTATGAAATACAATAAAAAAATACGAATGATGGAAAGGCTCATTTTGGATTCTAATGATGCTATAATTAAAACTAGTGTGGAGCATCACTTGAGTGTACGGATACTATGAATAAGTGAAAATTATTACTATGGATCTCAAATCCGTCAAAAACTCCAAGCATTTTCTCATCGCTCGGCACGATTACTAATTTACATTTCTGAGCCTTATCAATGTTTTTAATTTGAAATCATTGTTTGTCTGTTTTTTAAACCTATGCAAATTTAAGTCCAAATTTACGAAGGGTTCGCGAGCAAAATTCGAAATCGGTCGATATCGTAGTACTTTTGTGGCAAACAGTTTTATGTAGGCAACCCAAATAGCCAAATCGGCCAAGCATTTCGAGTAGACAACCCGAATGACGTCCAACAGGACGCGAAATTTCTAACCGATAAAGGACATTTTTAAAATCCTATTTATTCACTTTTAATTTATTTCATTGAAATATTAAAGTCTACTTAATTATTTAGATTAATTAGTAAACTTAAATTCCGTTTTACACATCTTATAAACTATCTCTGGGCTAAATTCTTTCTGACATCAAAGAATTCAGGTTAAATAGTATTTTAGTAGCTCTTGAGTTTCAAAAACTGGAATATTAAAGTTTATTATAGTTTACTTAATTGTCGAAGTCGATTAATTTACCTTAAATTTACTCTATGACATGTTATGAGCAGTTTTTCAAAGAAACTCTCTTTGCCACGAAAAGATTTTGGTTAAAAATCATTTTCGATCTTCTTGACCTTTCAAAACGGGACTATTGAAGTTTACTTAATCATCTAAGTAGATTAATATGCTTTAAATTCGCTTCACACATCTTATAGACTGTTTTTTGGACAAACTCTTTTCGGCATAAAGTGTGCCGACAACTTTTGCTGTTTTTGAATAAACCAAACTTAATACTCTCCTTAAACTGGCATAGTGAGCATGGAAAAGATTCAAATACTTCTTTACAATCCAAATTTTACCGTCCAAACGCTTTCTGAAGCAAAAAAAATCCTATCGTAAACTTTGGGGTTATGTTATAATTTTAATCAAGGTTTTACCTTACTCGCCGTATTTAGTCTCCATTAAACGGTTCAAATCAATCAAACAAAGGTTCTCGAGTATATTTAGAGCCCTTTATAAGCCGACAAAACACTTTTGGGTTCATTTTTAACAAAAATTTCGACGTGACTGGACCTAACCTACAATTCGATAACTGTTTGGAGTTTTTTAAGTAATTTGACTGTACTTGCCTTGATTAAACGATCCAAATTAATGAAACAAAGGTTCCCGAGTATGTTTAAAGCTCCATCGAGGCCGACAAAGCGTTTTTGAACTCCTTTTTGAACGAAAAAATTTTACATGGCATAACCTAACCTGCAATTCGAAGTTTGTTGACATTTTTTAAGACAATTTAACGCTACTTGCCTCCATTAAACGCTCCAAATCGACGAAACAAACGTTCCCGGTCGCGTTTCGAGCCCTGCCGCGGGGCCAAAAGCGCTTTTTGGCTCGTTTTTGTCCAATTTTCGGGAGCTCGTCGGCCGGCCGTCCGACATTTTGACGTTCGGTTAGGATAGCCGAGACACGAACCTTGTAAAAAATTGGGAAATTTATGGCAACCGTTTGAAGCTTATATCGGACGATTTCGGGTCCCGAGAGCCCCGATTCGCAAGGAAAAGTGAGGTACGGGGTCGTCGAGAAGGCTATCCGGAAGGAGAGTCGCGGAGCCGACCGCTTTTCGGTCGAAAATTGCGTTCGAAAAGGGGCGTATTTTGACGTTTAGCCGAGTCGACGGCTATTAGCGGAGACACGAACCTTGTTGAAATTATGGCATTTGAAAGCGAAACGGGGGTTTCAATTTCAGTTCATATCGGACGATCGGAGGTCGCGGGAGCCCCGAATAGAAAAGAAACTTACGATGTAAGGCCGTCGAGGAGGCTAGCCGGAAGCAGAGGCGGGGAGTCGACCGTTTTTCGTGCGAAAATTGCGTTTGAAAATCGGCCAAAATGACAGCTGGGCCGATCGGCGGTCGAAAAGCCGCGCGATAGTTCCAATTAATTCCACGAAATTTTCGCGACGGTTTTTCGAGCGCCGTTTAACGTAAGGGCCCCCGGACCCCCCAAAATCGTCGGGGGTTTATAAAAAACGGTCGGCGCTATCGATTAAAACGGTCGATTTGCAAAAAAAATCTTTATTAAAAATGTTATTAAGAAAAGAGAGGGGCGCCTGCGGCGCCCTCTTTTAGAGTTAGCGCCAGTTGTTTTATAGCTTTAATTTATTATATATATTATATATATAGATTTTTATAGAAAATCATTTTAAAAACTTTTTTTTAAATTTTTATATCCCATCAATATTCTAGATTTCTTACGTCTGATTAACATGGGATTATTTGATTGGTTGAAAAAATCTCAAAACGTAAAAACACGATCCGTAGAAGAGACTTAAGGTGCGGTCTCACGAATGAAGTTTACTGAACTAATTTTAGTTGACTGTCCAAAGATGAGTAAATTTTAAACAAGTTTTAAATGCATATATTTCATTAGAAACTGGGCAACAGTTACAGATTTACAACGGCGTTGGATGCAGTTATACGTCAATATGTTTAGACAGTTTCAGATTTATTAACAGGAGAACTGAAAATAATTTTATGTAATATGAATAAGAAGCGAATGATTTTTATACATTCTGCTAATAGTTTTGATTTTGTTCCCTAGAACAGCAATGGTAAATTCAAAAATTTCCATTCCATAAGAATAGAACTCATGTTCTCGTACATCTTTATTTTTATATTTATCTGTTCGATGGTTTCAAAGACAATATTATGCTTACAAAAAACTTCAACAAATTTCATCATGACACTTTTGAACTTGAGACACATTATTAAAAATTATTTTATTATTAAATATCTAACACGATATTTGTATCATCTTGGTTATAAAAAATTTTTTGTTTGTCTAATATCTTTAGAGACGCCTACACTTACAATTAGTACTAGACATAACCGAACAATGTGCTAAAAATAGACAGAAGAATATGACGTGATGCGTATTAAACAAGTTGTTGAAATCCCAATGCAAATATGCAAAAATTGTCTTTAGTTCAAATTTAAAATTATAAAATATGTGGAGATGAAAAAAATATATTAAAATGGTAATGAAATGATTAGTGTAAATTTATGGGACTTAATTATTAAAATAAATAGGAAAGTGATAGAGAGGGAGGTGTTTTAGGAAAGGAACCTTAAAATTTGGACGTTATAGGAGAAGAGTGGCATGAAAGAGCCATATTTTGAAAGAGTCACTCTCGTTTATACAAAAATTTTCGAACCAATCTTGGGAGATTGTTTTATTTTTATGTGGCAATACTGTTACCCATAAAAATTTGACAGTTTACAGGAAACAAACAACACTTATGTAACGTATTAATAATTTTATTACCAAAAAGTAAGTACAGCCGGCCCAATCCATTTTGGCCGATGAAGGTCACGAAAAATGCGCAGACGAAGGAGTGCGATACTAAATCGTTGAAGAAAGATGGGTATATTCGTTAGATAGGAGCGGCAAGTATAGAGCGCGGCAAAAGTTGACCTGTACAAAAATATGTACCTCGTGCACCATACATTGCCTGTTCAACAATGGGATATTACGGGGTTTTGGGAAATGGGTATATTTTTTCAAAGCACGCCGAATGCTGAACAATGAAATGCAATAAAAAAAACTCAAATTGGTTTTAACAAAAATTTTAAACAGATAAATTTTTAATAAAATAATATTAAATACAAAATATACCGGTATCAGATATCAAAAATTCTTACAAAACAATGTTTCATAGTTTTGTCTTCATTTTGGATTAAATTATTGAAATTTAAAACTCAAAAATCAAACATATTTAAATAAATAAATAAATATGTTCCTAAATTCCTTTCGGGATGTTTATTTTCAAAAAATAAATTATTTTAGGTTTTTTTTTTCTGTTCAAGAAACAAATGTGGAAAAAAGAAAGAGTTTAAAGGAAAAAACAATAAATTTATAAAACAACAAAAATAGGATAAAAGATAACTCCAATTTATCGGCTTGTACGGTGTTAAGAAAATTAAAAAGAAAGGATGTAAATAAAACTGACAAGAACCAAGATGATTGTCTAGCGTGTAATGAAAACTAGAAATACAGCAGTGAAGTGCGGTTTCAATGCTAACAATAAGTATTGGTTGGGCACATGAATCCTACGGTGTGAAAGGCGCATTCAATTACTTTTGCGAAAATTGTTTTTAATTTTAAAAGTATTTCTCTGAAATTATATTAAAAATTGTTAAAAGTATTAATCTTTGCCAAAGAATTCGTAATATGGATTTGATTATTTCTTAAGTAATGTTGGCTCTTTCAATACCATTTAGTTGTGAAAAAACCCACTGCAACTTTTTTATAAATAAACGTATATCTAATTATTCTGTTAATTTTTATAATTTGGTTTATGGCATTATATACATTAATAACTACACAACAACTTCGCATTAGAGAATAAAAATAATGTTAGCGAGATTTACATACTTTTGGTCTCTTTAAAACTAGATCTTTCATACCACTTCTCTCCTATTATATTTATGAAATATATTAGTGTTCATATAATGGAAACGGGCTGGCCCTAAGTGGATCGCACATTTTAACTCCAGGTCCGAAAACCTCCATATATGTCAACCCACATAGGGCTTAAGGAAGGGAGGAAATAGGTAGCAGGATGAAGTATTTACTGGAACCCCACACGGTACGGTTATAACACGCAGACAGGTGTTGCAACCCTATTTATTACGAATATTTGTCGTAATAAAATCGGAAAAAATATAGAAAAAGAAAACATAATAGATATAATGCTAGAAAAACAAGAGCACTGGAGAGTCGTAGATGAAATGGTGACAAACATCATGAAAAAAAAAAAGGAAAAGCACGAAAGAGAACTAGAAAATAGAAGAAGAAATGTACAGTAGACCCCGAAAATTACAGTTATATGCCTCTGAAGTTATACCTTGATGGGTGGTTCCGGAGGCGGAGGGGAAAGGGTTTTTGTTGGTCGATGTATTCAAGATAAGTACATCAATCCAACACAGGGTGGTCATCGATACGGATCACTTAGATAGTGATTCGGACCACTCGTCTGTCAACAGATTTCCTAAACCCCTCCATAACATTACCAACCCTAAGCTGTGTAGGGAATTTAGGTATTTGCAAGGAGGAGTTTTTATGGTAAAAGTCTGATCGTTGAAATATTTTAGGTCGTTGTTATTATGTTTAAGTTTATCATTTTCAAATAGTTCTAATAAATTAGGTTTAAATCATGAGAATAAATTGATTTATTGTAAAGTTTATATTCCTTGATTCTCTGTTTCAATTCCCTTTCAGTTTCGCCTTTATCCACAAGTGTTATAATCAAGTTTGTATACACCATTTTTATTTAAGGGATCTATTTTGTCTTTACCCTTGAAAGATTTGCTTGGAATGTGGGATTATTTTTAAAAGATATAGAAAGAATATGTAGGGGAGGGTGGAATAAGACGGAGAAGTAGGGTAAAATGAGGTATTCGGTATTTTCGCTCTTTGCGATAGCCTAACTAAATCATACATTGTTTGACTGTATACTCGTGACATACTCATCTGACTCCCGTATATATACGGTATCAGCCTGTGCGAGGCACCAAGTGGCTGCCGTATATATATACGGCACCCGTCGCGAAAGGGTTAATAATAAGTAAACGTTTAGAACTAAACTTCCAATATCTTGAAAACGAATCACTTTTGGATCCACGTTCGTTAGAACTTTTTATTTAGTTTTAGCCAAAGAATACCCAAGTAAAAGATTGGACAATCAAAATGGCACATCCTGTATAATTGTTTACAGCTTAACCGAACAAACGAACTTTCAGGCTATTTTCTTTCTCGTTCCTATTTCTCATCATATTGCTGCGAAGTCGCAATAAGAGCACTTAAAAAAAGAGTTTTATGTGGTATCGTAAAGATCCTAAGGGAAAAAGAAGAGAAAATATATTGATCTCTCATAAAAGCAATATTTCATTTCGCTATCTCGGCACGGTAACAAAAAAATGAAAAACAAGTTTAAAAAGTACAATGTGCTCACGCGTTCGTCTTTCAATACTTGCCCTCGGAGATCGAAACGCAGTTTTCAAACCGCTTAAATAGATCTTTCAGTGAGCGTTTTCAATAGTTCGTTGTGATGGTAACGCGTAATCTATATGCATTCAAAATAATCGCATTTACATGTGGGTAAGCGAACGTGAATTGAAACGAAAAATGGGAATAAATACGAATAAATTGAAGCTGTGGTGTGATGGTTGCAAGAGGAATTTTCTCTTTGATTTTTGTTCTTATTTTTACACAAGGTCTAATTTTCATTTTTTAAAACTCCGTCTGCTAAGATTATAAAACAAATCTAAAGAATGAAAAAAGACGATGAAACGTTATTGAAAAACATTAGTTTTACCTCAATTAATCCTCTTAAGTACTTTTCTTCTTATAGTATTATCTTATTGTTAAATTCACTTTAGACTTACCTCTTTCTTCAAGACAGACAATTTTTCCAGGAATTAATTCCCACCTTGTGATATTTTATCTTGATATTTTATCTGGTTCATATCAGAAAATTTCATTAGGAAAAAAAACTCGGAAGCAATGATTTTACTCCATGATAGAGCTTTCATTTAAATTAACTTCTTAGTTAGGAAAATAAGAACGGTGATTTCGTTTCCATGTAAATTCTTTTCATTCCAAGTACACAAGTGACTCAAAATTCCCTAATTTTATTGAAATGCAAATGGGCAATAATTTGTCACGAATATTCACAATAACTTTCTTTTTTCGAACAACAAATTAACGGATTCAGTTAATCAAATCTGGATATGTTTGAGTATTTTAAAAACACTTATTTATTCTTATTTCTTATATTTCTCCTTTTTTTATTTCAGAAAGGTGAACTTTCGACTGAAAAGTGGAAAGTATTTTTTTTGACGAAATTTAATATTAACCCCTTGAGTACATTTGACGTCCCAGTGAGAGTCCTCATAAGTTACATTACGTTTGAAATAAATCCGCATTTATAACACCTTATCCGACACAAAATCACGCTAACACGAATATCAACCCAATATCGAAGAATTATCGCAGGATCAACCCAGCTTAGTGAAGAAGGGTTGGTTCGATTTATACAGAGTATTCCAAGGCCAAAGCCAGTGACTCATTTCTGTCGTGTGTCCAAAAATTGGTGCCACAGAAAATCCAAATATTCCATCTTCACTTAATCATAGGCGGGTAAACACAAGGGGCACGAAATTTTCTAATGTAATTTAATTTTATTGCAGTGGGACGTTTTAACACATTCTTTTAATTAAATTAACTGTTTTATCAGAACGGTGCTTCTTATAAATGCGTCACTGTGATTTTTCGACACCCGTATTTATAAATTTTAACTTATTTGAATAAGAGTTCACACGACAATGAGTTTGGTTAAAGCAGAATGTGGGAGGAGGATGTCAGAGCGCCATCAGGTAAACTTGAAAATTCCTAAAGACCGCAATGAATCACTGGCTTTGGCCTTGGAATTTGGAATACTCTGTAGGGCGCCACGTCGCGTCGGTTCTCCCTGCGAAGATTTCACTAACCGCGAAGTGACGATCTTGTTAAGAGGTTGACATAAACAACACTCACAACAAACATATAAGTATGTGAACAAAGAGTAAGCAAACAGCTAGGATTAGTTGCATAAAATAAAATTTATTATAAAGATAGCAACCCAAAATTTTTTAAATTAAAATATAGTAAGAATACGATATAATAGGTAAAATAAATCAAATTCGCTGATAAGAGTTTTACCGGTTTTGGGTAATCGTCGATAAAAAAAAGTAAAATCGTAAATAGTAAAAAAGAAATTGGACCTAAATGATCGTTTAACCCAGTGTTTCTCAACGTGGGCAATCTCGCCCCCTAGGGGGCGTTGGTACATTTGTTATGGGCGATTATTTCATTAACCGTTTTTGGGGGGCGATAACTACTTTATGAGGGCGAAAACATTTTGTACAATTAGTCATTTATTTTAAAGAAAATGTAAACAAATTGAAGAAACCAACAGTTATTTCCTGTGATTCCTTTTTTTCTACTGAATCAATTTTCATTGTCGGCAGGAGAACTATGGTTGAGAACAGGTGCTGATATTCAGTGCGTTTTTTAAGTTTCTTTGTGTATTCCCATTAAAATATATCTCTTTGTTTTGCTCCTTTAGAGGTAGGTTAATTCATAATTATTAATAATAATAGTTCAACCCCCAAAAATGTTGGCCAAAACGAAGTGCCGGCAGTATTCTATTGATTATATAAAATTTGACTCTATTGCTTCGCAATTTAACAGCCAACAGCCAATGTGTTTACTTTGTAATTAAGTATTTTCAAATGAAGCAATGAAACTATCGCCAATGGTTGAACATTTAAGTACAAAACATCCTAACAAAAAAGAAAAATATATTAACAGGTTTAAAAGGTTAAATGTTAATTTTGACACAAAAAGCAAAATAACCGATGTATTTAAAACAACAACTTTAAATATAATTAAAGGATTGGAAATGTGATAATTGTTCAAAATGCAAAATCCCACAACACTAAGGAGAAATCATTAAAACCAATTTTACTTTTTGAGTAGGCAGGACATGTAATTTTCATTCAAAAAGTGTAGGGGGCGATCATTGAAACAAACTTCATCAAGTGGGCATTTCCTTCAGAAAGGTTGAGAAACATTGGTTTAACCGCTCCGTACGACCAAGCTTGATCTAAAGTGCTTTTACCTAAAATCAAAATCTTACGGATCAAAAGAAAACCGAAAATATAGCAAAATCCTTTACAAAATCCCAAATCCTAATTTACCTAAATTATCATTAACTAATTAACTAAAATTTCTTAATTTATTTCCTAAGTGTTTCCTAAATTATTTAATTATTAAATAACCTACAATTCTCTAACTTTATCTAAACCTAAACTATTTTACGTATTCTCTAAATTTCGAATTCATTCAATTATCTAACAATAAGTGTGAAGTGCAGACGAATACACTTTTTTTTTTATAAAATGACGCCGCACATAGGGGTATATAGCTAATCTAGCTGGTCATAATTCAAGTTACAAAATAATTAAATCTAAATGAAAAAACTATCGTATTCTCTTCTCTAATAATTATATTAAATAAAAGAAGCGGATGTACAACTGTGAACCTGCAGCTTCGTACCGAATAAACAACATTCGATCACCTATATATGTAAATGTTTGTATTTCACATAAACAATCTTTCAACTTATTTTTGAAGTAACATTTTGTAATTTGTCATTACTTTTAAAAACTTTTCGTACTTAAAACCGATGAAGCAGGTATGTAGGAATTCACTTGCAATGTTTTTGTCAGTTTATCATATTTGTGGTGTGTTCATGTTTTAATTTACTCCACAAGAGTTACTTATTAAATATTCCCAACATTTTTTTTTTAAATATTACTACCTCTGTCCCATAATAAGTGTCCGATTTTGGCATTTGAATAAGTGACCATATCGTCACTTATTATGGGACAGAGGTAGTAACAGATTTGTTATATATCAGGGTGCGTCCCGGTATATTTTTTGATATAAGTCGATAGCAACATAATACTATTTTATGAAATAATAATAATCTTTTCCGACTTTATCCGCCTTCTTTAAAAATTATAGGTGTAACTAAAAGCCTGAATGAATAAAACCGTGTTATTTCGTTTAACCAATTACCATAATAATCTGTACCTTTTATCTTAAGTCCCTCTAATCTGAGGTTGATAATCTGAAATCATATCTTTAATAAAATGTAAGAATGCGATTTGCCTAATTTTAATAAAAAATTGGGTTTTATAAAAAATTTCCTTGTAAATTTTGAAAACTTCTAGTTATAAAGTTGATAAATTTCTTTTGAAAAATAAGAACTGATTACCAGGCATTTTTGAGTTGCCAAAAGTTATGATGCGATCAGGTTGGCCAGCAAGGGACTTTGAAGTCTGTAGTGAAAGAACAAAGACGAGAACAACGGAGAGTCTCAGAGAGCCCGGTTTGATAACTCTCGTCCAGGCTATCCAAACCAAACTATACAGCACGGAAAAACGAAATGCGTCTCTACTGATAAAAGAGATCAATGTATAAGATGTAGAATACTGTAAGTTTCTTCAGAATTCTAGAACAATTTTTGTAAAATTTCTAGCTGTGTAGATGTTACAGAGAGTGGCGTGTATTCAGATGTACCTTGTATAAATATAGGCTTTGTTCGTAGAAGCGATTTCCAATGGTTTCTCATTTTCTCAACCAATCAAACTTTAGGACTTTTTACATGTGATCAAAATGGAACAATTTGATTGGTTCAGAAATTCTAAATCGTTGGAAATTGCTTCTACAAAGCTATAATGTCCATATAAGATGAACATGTTTTCTTAACCAATATATTGCTTGCTCTTTAGAAGGTATGACAAAAGATTGAAAAAAAAAACAGTTTCTTAATTAATTATTAGAGTAAATAATTTTGGGCAGCTAGATCGGCTAAATACCCCAATGTGCGCCGGTCGCAAAAGGTAAGTTTAGATAATTAAACATATTAAAATGTTTTCCAGTAATGTCGACTTATTTTCAATACGACAAAGTAACACGAATACATCTGACCTTTGTGCTGTCCAGGATCGTTGACCTTGATGAAATTGCGTAGCTGGACGTCGTTTCCTCAGTGGTTTCCCTCAACACTGATAATCTTATGAGTTCTTTAGGAGGTCTCAGAATTGATTACCATTTAATTCCTTGGGTCTTTATTGTATACCAAAATGGACGCCCACAACGTGGTTTAATGGGAAAGCCGAAAGATAATTTCTATTTACCATAAGGCAAAGAAAAATCAAAAGGAGGGAAAAAGGCATACATAGAAAATGAAAAGAATATACCAGGAGATATACAGGGGTCCCAGAACACAGTTGCCAAACGCTAACCACGCATTCTAGAGCTGATTTCATGCCGATTCAACGGAAAAGTTTTTATCCGAAATTACCTACTAAAAGAATTTACCCTGGTAGCGCTCAACACCTTTACGATGACAATAAAAAATTGTTTTGTCAGCAAACGATGAAGCATTTCGAAGTTTACAAACGCTCAAAATTTCATTGTGATAGCTAAATCGTTATTAAGATATTTCGAAAAAAAAACATGATTAGACACGTCATCTTCAGGATGCTCTAGTTCTCTTAGGAAGCAATTTCGGATAAGGCTTTTTTCATTGAATCGGCATGAAATCAGCTTTAGAGTGCGTGGTTAGCATTTGGCAATTGAGTTCTGGGACACTCTGTATAATATTACAGATTAAATTTAGATTAAATTGTCAGGTAAAGAATAGAAGCGTGAATAATTTTTTTTTAATGACTAGGTAAGATTTAAGTTTTGTAAATAGATGTAATCAGTATAAAATAAGTAAAATAAAACATACCTCAAGATGTTATGAGGCCTTCGCACCAAACTGAAGATAATTTCTCCGAGTCCAAAATCCGGAATATCCGTATTTCGTTAATAAATTAATTAACAGATGAAAATTCTTAACATCAATGATTATCCCACAATCAGCGGATTACTTTCTCCGACCCTAACCAAAATAATTTCAATACAAAATATCGGTTTTGCAAGTTACATCAACGATGTGTACTCTATGAGAGTTGGTGCGAAAAGAGAATGAAAGAGAACGAGTTCGGGGCCGACACAAATATGCCTCCCCAAACTAGTTTTTCAAGTAGAAGAATTAAGAAATACAAACCTCGAACAAATAAAATCCCTGACTAAATATTAAATGAATTTAAATAAATTGTGAATAAAAGTAGATGATAAACAAAATCAACCAAATCATCCAATTAGTTACTTCGAGAAAACTAAGTCTAATGAATTTTAAAATTGGCCCGTAACACAATTTAAGGCTTAAACCTGTTTTTAATCTTTTAAATAAAACATACATTTGGTTTACTCGGTCCTTGTCTAGATGTATCTTAGAAGTTTGTGGTTTCGGATTTATGATAACTCTTCAAGAAGTTTTATTAATCAATAACCTGGGATACTTTTACCCTCACAATTCGGAAACTCCAACGTAGCAAATTCCAATTGGGAAAGTGAACAAATTCCTTGAATAATTGATAGCTATACATTCTATGCATACAGTCATCACTGGATGTATATTGGGAACGAAATAGAGAATTGATGTCATAGAGAGAAAAACAAATACGATTTCACATCATATTTAATGCATACACGTAAACATTTTTTTGGATTCAGTAAAGTAGTGAATACAAAAAAATCATACTAATTAACAATTATATTATTTTAATTAATTATATAAATAATGTATTGTATATTATGTACAAAATTTTAGATAAGTGATATTTAATACAACTTCTTATTTCTTATTCCTAAAGACATGTATCTTCGAAAGGATCAGGTTTTAACATTTTCAATCAAATTTCCGTTGTATTAGTTACTGCAATTGCCCTAGAAAAAATCCTTTTTAGTAGCATGTAATAAATTGGGACAAAAGATATTTTAAAAAGCTGAAACCATGTCGTGAATATTTTTCATTTCAAGATAATCAATAGAACACAGTAACAATTATAACAAATATTTGCCATACATACGTTATATGGACGTCCGAATTCGCTGAATTGGCACTTAATTTCATTATGATTTGTTTCCTGAACATTTGTCCAAACATCACTCTGAACATTCTATTCATCGAACAGTACAATATGAAATTAATGGAACCGTTTAATAAAGCCAGCATGTCCATAATATCTCCAAATTCCTGGTAACAACTCAGAAAAAAGCATTTTCCTTTTAATCCGCTCATCAGGCCAAATATCCCTTGAGGAAACTCGGTTATTAAAAATAAAATCAAAACAGCCACAAGCATCTTCGTAGTTCTATCCGCCCTCCTCTCCGCTTTCGATTTCTTTTTATTATTCGCATCGTTGGAAACTGCACTTTTCGGAATCTGATTATAAGTTTTTAAAACTTTCTTTCTCCTCTTCGCTTTATACAGTGTTTTAATTAACCAAGCGCTGATTACCGTCAAGATTAAACACGGAAAAAGCTTCATTACCACCGCATACGTCCATAAATTACAGATAATAAAGTTTTCGTTTGCGGATATACTCGCCGTGTATAAATCGTATAGAACTCCGTCTTCTTCTACGCGAATGGTTTGAATCGAAAAAGCGAAATACGTTGGAATGCACAGGATAATCGGAAGGATGTAACTTAAACATATCGCAATGGTACATCGTTTTTCTGAGCAGAGGACGGTACTCTTTTCCGGATACCTACAAAGACGACCAGATCAAAAAGGAGTAGAAAGAAGTGGAATACTTTTTAGTGATTCTTAAGTGTTCCTAACTTTTCTTTCTCTTTCTCTCTTATTCACCCACTTGAGTACTCACACAGATTAAAGTGTTGAATAGAGTTTATTAATTGTAATTTTTACTTTTCATTTAGGTTTGGTATTGTTAAAAAAGAGTTAATCATTTCGTACAATCTTATCAATTTTATCACATCCACAAAAATCCTTTTGAGTCTTAAAATTTTATATAAAAGAATGTACTCACCCAATCGCTAAATATCTCCATACAGCCAAAGCTAAAGTTAAACATATTGATACTGTATGAACTATTTGTGTAAAGTGAATATGTATCAACATAAATACAGCTCCCCAATAAGGAAAAATAAATTCTTTCATAACTACGACGTGGTAGTAATACGCAAAGATCATGTACTCCATCATTAAAAGCATATCCGTGACGGCCAAGCCGGTTAATATCCTGTTTATCGGAACGGAAGCCATTTCCTTGCTTGTCAAAACCATTATGTTGAAAATATTCGCCACGCTTCCGAAGACACAAACGACGATGGCTAAATAACCATGATATTCCGCGTACACTTTCATGTATGCCGTTGCGGACATATTGCAAACGTTACAAAGTCTACCCTCGTCATCTGATTCATTATTTAAGCTTAAGCCGTGGATTTCGTAAGTTTCGTTCAAATAAGCCACTACTGCTTTGTAATTTTGCGTCATGGTTGTTAAGTTCTTGATGTAAAAGGATTTTAAATGAGATTCTTGGGGCATTTCTTTGTCAGATACGAACAGGGTGATTTGTTAGGTTTTATAATACTTGTAGCCCTAAAAGAAAAAGAACAATTAATTAAATAAGAATTAATAATTATGCTTTAAAGTAGATTAAAAATATTTACAAAATGAGGTTTGCTAAAAATTATCGGTGATTTTGAGATTTTTTTTTGTTTGGCCCCGTCTTTTAAAATGGTTACCGATAAAATTGAAGTCAGCCTGTTTATGCACAAAAGTTTTAGATAAACATGAGGTCGCAATCTTCTGTTTTTGAGGCATGGTCGTTCAAAATTGGAGGACAAATGTACATTTTAATTTTTATTTCAGCTATTGTTGTAAACCACCTGCTTTTGTGTATTTTTTTAAACATATTTTAATATTTTTATTTTCTCATATACCTTGCTATTTTAAGTAATTCGTAGAAACCCTATCGTGGTTAAGATATAGAAAAGTCGCACGAGTAATTCTAAACCCGGTTCGTCCAGACTCAAGTCCCACAAACATATCTTCGAATTATTCTAGCTTTGCAGTGAAGTAAGCTTAGATAAAAGTTTATGTAATCAAATGTCAGGAAGAACAAAAGCCAAGTATTTTCGAATATCAAAATTACTTTCCGAAATGAAATACAAAAAGACTGTGAGTCTGGAACGGGGAGTTAGGTTTGCTCGCACGTTTGCTCGTAGATTTGCTCGGAGATTTGCTTAGATTTGTCGTGTTCAGATTTCAGTGTATAACCAGTTTAGTAATTATAAATAAAATACTCTAAAAGTACAGCACCTTGTTTAAATTCCACAACACTATTTATAAACACAGGAATGTAAATTTTTACAGTTATGTACTACAGTCAAGCATGTTTTTTTTTTCATGTGTTAACTTATTACGTTATCCAAAAGAACTTTTTTACGCGGTCGAATTAAAAAATGAAAATATATGTCTTAGAGAGCTCATTCTTTATCTCTTACATTTTTTATCTAAAATTGATGCATTTCGAGAAAAAAGAAATTTTAGCGCGTCATACTGTACCGCTTAACCACTATATAAAAAGTTCATACCAATATTCTTAACGATGCGAAGTTAACGTAAGACATTATTTCAACTTAAGGACTTCATTACGTGGCAATTTCCGCTGAAAAACCGCAATTTCCGACTGTTTGCCTGCCCCGATCATATTTATCCCATTAAATTGATCAACTTCCGCTCAATTAGGTTCACTTAAGTTTCACTATTAACAAGGGGAGGGCGCGAGGTGGTTTTTTTTTTTTTTAAATCTGTCCTTTAGCTGATTGGTGGAGTATCATACAAGGATTAATTTGACAAAGTACTAAAACGCACTATTCAGCCAAAACTGAATAAATCGCATTTGAAGTTTAACGCTCCGTTTATATTTTGGATAAGTAAACTTGTTTACAGGTACTCGATAGCCGAACCGTTAAGAGCGGTGAGTCATATCGTGAAAAAGCGAACATCGCTGGTTCGAATCTCTTCGTGTCTTTTACTTTTTAATTTTTGTTGCGGTGGCTAGACGTACACTGTACGTCGAGATACTTTTGTTACCGGAACGTCAGCGCGACGGTGTTACGCATGCCGTCAGACCGTTGTTGCAGGTAGAAAAATGACTCACCTGGCACGCTCAGCCGTAAATTTCTTGCCACCGCAAATGGTTAAATGAACAATATGGTTCATTCAACCGGGTGTTGGCAGCGATTCCTTCCGTTTTAATTATATATAAGTAAAATGCGACGCGAGTTTCAGCGCTCAGCCCTTAACCGAAAAGGTCTTAATTGCGACCCTATCCAAGTTTCAGATTGTTACGAACTTCTTGCAAAAGTTAGAAATTCAGTGGAATCGTTAAGTTGGTCTTATGCACCTAAATTATATTATTTATATAAATTTAGTTTCTATAGTTTTTGTTTCATTATTGAGTGTATACAGGGTTAGTATAAAGTCCCGGAACGGCCGAATAACTTTTGTCGGTTTTACAGGAAATGCTTTCAACTTTTTTTTCTTAAATGGCATGTTTAGTATATTCGTGCATTTTCCAATGCGGAATAAGAAACTGCGTTCAACATAATTCTTTATTCTATTAATAAAAAAGCATAATAGGACTTAAATTAAAAAAGTCTGTTTAACACAAAATCAAGCAGACGCGTCACCTTAATGAAACTTCACATTGCTGTCATATGTTACCTGTGTCATTATCAATAATTCTGTACCTTACAAGGAGACCTCACGACTTGCCCCTCACCGATTTTAACGAAAGTGGTACCAATCGATAGATATTAGTACATAGTACAAATGTATAAAATACTAGGGCGCAATACTCAACGGTTCGCAAGAAAATTAGTGTTAAAGATTGCGATCGGCTTATATGTCAATGATTAGTCATTCCCCTTAAACACCCCCAACAGCTAAACTGAAAATATATTGGTTTCCAAATCCATAGTACGGTGGTTCGAATCCCGAAAAAATACACTTTAATTTTCTTTTTTAATACAATATCCTAAGTTATTTTTATAACATGTTGATGTAACATTAAAATATTTTTAAAATAACATGAAATATTGTATTCAAAATAAAAATAAAACAGTTATTGTTCGAGATTCGAACCACCGTACTATGGATCTGGAAACCGATATATTTCCACTATGGCTATTGGGGGGTGGTAGGGGAAATGACAAATCATTAATATATAAGCTGATCGCAAACTTTAACACCAATTTTCTTGCGAACCGCTGAGTATTGCGCCCTAATATTTTATACATTTGTACTATGTACTAATATCTATCGATTGGTACCACTTTCGTTAAAATCGGTGGGGGCAAGTCGTAAGGTCTCCTTGTTAGAGCTAAGGGGACTTAAGTCCAAAATGACATAATTGTGAAATGACGAAAAATATACTGCTTTTAATTTGAAATAATAATTTTCATATCCTCAGCTTACATACAATTTACCTCATAATGGCGGAAATGTTGTTATTTAATACTAATAGTCTGCCTTTGTTCATTAACAAAACATTTTTATAATTTTTTTTTTATTTTTACGAATTTGTTGGACTTAATACATTTTGGCTTCAAAAAATTATTTTTGAATGACTGTATGGACTTACAACAAAACAATAATTTGGGACAATAATAACATGTATGAACTTATTACAACAAAGAATAAATTTTAAAATGTATTAACTCATACACTCATTCATCATCAGGGAAATCTGATGCTTCTTCAGTGTGGGGTAAGTTTCTGAAATAATCCTAATATTCCTCAGGGACCCACATAAGGAGAGTTACGAGATTGTCGTACTTTGCTTTATTTATAGATTTTCTGAAAAATCTTAATTGGGTCAAACTTTTTGATATATTTGACGGTTTTCGAATATTTGTATACAAATTAATGGAAAAACATTGTCATTAAATGACGTTTTATAAAAAAGAGTTTTATATAAATTTCCATACACTTCTCGCCGAAGCTGAAGCAAAGCAATGTTGGACAGTTTAAACTCTTGGCCATCATTGCTTTTCTTTCTACCCCTTCCAGTTTTGACTTCATCCTACATCATGCACCACGTATTTTTGTTACAAGGATCATCAATTGTATAATTTAGGGTCCACAGTTTTCGAAGATAAAAGCTTTCCGAATATGTCAAAAAAGGAGTAGGAAGACATTTTTGAAGATCAACCATTACTACAAGTTGATGTTCATTATCTTCCAAAGCACATTTCTTATCCTCATTCTTCATTTTACATCTACCATTTACGTCATCTAAGTGTAAGTCTTGCTCTTTAGTAATGGCTTGTTTTTCTTCTGTGCTAAGGTCAGTTTTTAGTTTTACATTAAAATAATCAGACAAATCGCAAGTGTCGTTGTCTGGCAAATGAAAGGACAAATTAAACAGTTCATTAGTTCATTGAAGATTTTTAGCTGGTTCTTCACCTTCCTTTGTTAATTCTTCACGATATAATGTACACATTTTTGAAATATTTAGTTCCTCTCCAAGGTACTTCTTAGTACACCTTTCTCGGGAATAATGGCTTTCATAAGTAGGGTAAGTCTCAATGTGATTAACAATTCTTTCGACGTCATTACAAATTTTATTAATAGGGACTTTTCTTCCTCTTTGATCCGGTACTGACATATTACGGGTAGATTTCTTTCGTAGAGCGTTATAAACAAATTTCTCGCTAACTGATAATGTGTTCATAAAAAACAGTTTGCAGACTCTAATCTTTTTGTTTTGAATATTAAAAGAATAAGAATTTTGTTGTGTACGGCTTTTTTTTGGGCACAGCGTCTCGTCGTCTGCGTCGTTTAACTTCTTCACTAGAAGCACAAGAAATTATGAACTGTATCTTGCACTCCCAAGAAAGGTTTTTTTTCCAAAAATCATTATGAATTTGCTGACGTTGGTTTTCAGGTGTTAATGAACTGCACTTGTATGTACAGGTCAAGCGACATGGCTTTTTTAATTCTTTATTTGGTACAAGTTTGTTATTGCTAGATAAATATAATTCAGTTCGTTATCTTCTACATTTACGACAATTTGGCCCTAAAACGGTAAGGATTTTCTTCTTTATAACCCAAAAAATTTTTTTCGTAATCAATCTTGCTCCTTGGCTATACCGTACTGATGAGAACTAATAAGTTCGAAACACGTGTCTACGGTTGCATCTTTGTGGTGGAACTGCCCTTAATTCAATTTCCTATCCTATTACTCCTATCGCCATTATTGTTATTTTTATTCCTTATATTCCTGGGCTTGGGTTTTCACGGGGAGTGATGTTGTTGCCTCCGGTAGCGAAGCTGTTTGTTGTCCTCAAATTGAGGATCTTGCAGCCGAAGCACCAAATTGGTAACTAGTCCTCTGACTGTGTTCCCTTTTTTGTGCCTTCTCCATTGAGCTTCCATCTTGCTCCTTGGCTATACCGTACTGATGAGAACTAATAAGTTCGAAACACGTGTCTACGGTTGCATCTTTGTGGCGGAACTGCCCTTAATTCAATTTCCTATCCTATTACTCCTACCGCCATTATTGTTATTTTTATTTTTATTCCTTTTTAGATAAAGTTATAAAAAATGAAATGTTGTGATTGTAGCGCACAAACTCTAGTTATAACGAAATAAAATTAAGTTCGTTCCAAAAGCCGAAACAACCGTTGATAGGACCGGGCTCCGATTCACTCTGCGGAGAAGGGGGGGTTCAGATGTTAAATAAAAGGGCGCCACGAACTTAAACCGATACCTACCAACCTTCACTTATCCTAGGATCAGGCAAGTCCGAATCCACGATCGAAGGACAACAACAAAATAAAAGACAATTTTGAAAACCAAAATTCACTTGTATTGAAAAGAAACAATGTAATAATAAAGATGAAAAATGAGAATGTTCAAAAGGAATGTTCATATAAAAATTTACAAACGGTAACAAACCCCTATCGCTGCAGTAGCTCTAAAGAATTATAAAACAAATAACCTGAAATTTAAATGTAACGCGAACACACAAAAAAAAAAAATAAATGATAACAGCTGTTGTCAAATATATATGTTTCACTTTCAAATTAGTGTCTAACTTTAAATCGGGATAAAGATTCTCTGAGCGATTAGGTACACAAAACAGTTTCGTAAAATGATGTTCAATAAATTCAGAATAACACAAGTTAAAATATTATTCGGATTGAAGATCCGTAATAACAAATTTAAATAATAATAAAAAAAAACGATAATAAAAGAAAAATATAAAACGTTGGCTTATCTGATGGTGGTGTCTCTGTCTGGTTTCGCTGGTCTGGTCGTCTCTCTCGATCAAGCGCGTCGCTCTGGCGTCGGTTGGGTGTACTTCCGTCCCTGTCTCTCTAACGGCGTTCAATGTAATGAAGAGAGAAAGATGGCCGCCAGGGGATCCACTCAAAATTGCGACGCAATAAATTTTCAATCAAAAATTTCGATGAAATTACCAAAATAAATCCCAAGATAAAAATAAGAATAAAAAGCCTAGGGAAAACACGAATTACAAAATGATCCAAACGAAAAGATTCTAGTTCTCTCAAAGCGCAAAAAAAACATACCTTACGATCTTAAGCGGCTTGTAGTATTGGCTGGCGTAAAAAAAACCCTTTTATCCGATCAATCCGATAACTCACAAATACAACATCAAATTTGTGGTGTGTGAAGATAATCCGCCAAATTGCGTCTTTAGAAGCTCTCCCAAACACCAACGGAGACGCTTCTAGACTCTTCGACACCCACGCAGTTTTTATCGCAGCCAGAAACGTCTATCCTCTTCCGAGACACAACAACGAAGAGGGCGAAATTACCACAATTGCGACACTCGAAAGAACTAAATCCCCACCACTATTTCCGATCGCACCAATCTGAGAAACCAACCAGTATTCTGTATTGCGAAATAAAACCAAAAGATCTAAAAATGACCGATTCCAACAGATGGCCCAAATCAAATAATTTCAAATTTAATTAGTCGAAAAACAAAACCGTTACAATCCCCCCTAACTTCAAGAAAGTTTACCCAAGTAAACTTTAAATAACTTCAAGAAAACAAATCCTACACGAAGGTAGAACCTCAAAACAACCAAAAGCTGCCAAAACTTCCCCAAAACAAACTATAACCTTCCCACCCCGAAGTACCCCGTCATAGAAACCAACCACCTGGCCCACCACGTGCCCTAAGCCACCAGGTCTTCGGCATTCGGCCGGAAAAGGAAAATTAACAAAAATGCAAGGCCGAGGCAAATGCACTCCCAACCACGTATCCGACGTCCACCCCGTGCGTATCGGCCAGTCCCGAGCATCCGTCAAACAAAAAGCGGGAAGGTGAAGAAAAGTGACAGCTCAAGATCCTATCCGGACTTACACTTACTTAACTTCCGAGGCCGGTGAAGGAAAGAAGAAGACCGAGAGACGGCGGAAATGAAAGGGGAGTGACGGAGAGGCTCAAGAGGGACCTCAACACAACCGTTTGGACATCGATACGCTGCGAGCACAAAATCCTCAAAACGAAGACTTCGTGAAGCGAAGAACTTCGAAAACAAAACACTTGAAAAAGACTCTAAAAGGATTAACAAAAACAAGGGTTATTACTAACGTTAAAGGATTACAAGCGGAAAAGGATTGGGAAATCAAAGACGGGTTCGTTGGTTTCTATGCCCGTCCCCCCAAATGAAAGTAACCCCACAAACAAACAACCCCTAAACCCAAAATCCATAATCCATATGGACCGTTCCTGACGATCCTAAAGACAATCAAAAAAAAATCTCCAAGACAAAAGTCCTATAACCAAATCGTCTGTTCCAAAAAATGATAAACGGAAAGGCAGTCAACCGGGCGCTGGCGTATTATAAGGCCCCGACCAGGTGGGCCAAACGGAAAGCTCCTAGAGATGATAAGCGGAGAGGAAATCAACCGGACGCTGGCGTATTATAAGGCCCCGACCAGGTGGGCCAAACGGAAAGCTCCTAGAGATGATAAACGGAGAGGAAATCAACCGGACGCTGGCGTATTATAAGGCCCCGACCAGGTGGGCCAAACGACTTACTCTATCGTTTGCGAATCATTATAAGGCTTAAGATCTTTACTGTGCCACGTTCCAACCAAATTTCCACTTTCATCCTTAAGAATATATGTCCAAGGCGAAACAGCTTTATCCACGGTAAAAGGTCCAACAAATTTCGGTGCTAATTTACTTGAGAAGAATTTAGCTGCATCCGACAATACAAAGTTTCGTTTCCAAACCTTTTCTCCTACTCTAAATACATCTGGACGTCTTCGGAGATTGTAATACGCTTTATTCTTTTCTGAAATCTTACTGATACGTTTCTTTACTTCGGAAAATACTTTTGAAAGATCTTCGTTACCTATTTCAGAAGAATCAACTTCTCCTACTCGATCGTGATGAGTACCATCCAGGATCATTTCTCGTCCAGTACAAATAAAATATGGAGTAAATTTCGTGACCTCGTGTCTCGCTGAGTTAATGGCACAAACGATTTTCGGAAGAGCAACATCCCATGATCTCTGATCACCCTTACAATAAATGGATACCATTGTCTTTAAAGTTCGATTGACACGTTCGACCGGATTAGCTTGCGGATGGTAATTGGCATTAAATCTGACCTTCACCCTGTATTTTCGGTTTAAAGCTGTCATTTCACCAGATCTGAACTGCGGTCCATTATCGCAAATAAGGACACGAGGAACGCCATAACGAAGAAAAACTTCATTTTCTAAAATCTTTGTGATTTTACATGCAGTAGCCGATCTCAAGGGAAATGCCAATACGAACTTACTAAAATAATCCGAAATCACGAGCATGTGTTGATGTCCACTCTTTGATCTAGGCAAGGGACCTACTAAATCCACTGAAATCATCTGCCAAGGTCTATCACACTCAGGTTGAGCCACGTATCGTCCAGCAGGTTTGGAAGAAGGAATCTTATAAGCAGCACAAGTCTTACAGTTGGAAACGAATCTAATTACATCAGGCTTCATTTTAGGCCATGTATATCTCTCGGAGATTCTGCTCAAGGTCTTGAAAATTCCCATATGTCCAGAAGTTGGTGGATCATGAGCCTGTGAAATCACCTTTATACGAAAATCTTTTGGTACAACACACTTCCAACAATTACCGTCATAACTCGACTTAGATGGACATATATATCTGTAGATAACACCATTTTCTACTCTGTAAAGAGGGTATTTCGCTGGATTACTTAAAATCATGTCTTTCAATTTAATATACCAGACGTCAGTGGTATCGCCAAAATTAAGTGTTTCATCGCCTTTCTCCAACGCATTGACTTCGACAGAGCGGGATAACATATCGGGCACAACATTCTCGATTCCTTTACGATGTTTAATTTGAAAGTCAAACTGCTGAAGCCTTACAGCCCACCTTGCGATTCTACCAGAAGGTTCTTTAAGTTTTAATAACCATAAAAGTGAATAATGATCAGTGATTACTGTAAATGGTACACCTTCCAAATAGGGTCTAAGCTTTTCTACTGCCCAAATCACTGCTAAACATTCGCGTTCGGTGGCTGAATAATTTCTTTCGGCTGCAGTAAGTGATCTACTAATGTAGGAAATGACCTGTTCCTTGTCTCCAACACGCTGTAACAAAACGGCACCCAATCCAACACCTGATGCATCTGTGTGGAGTTCGAAGGGTAGAGAGTAATCTGGACAACAAAGTATAGGAACCGACACTAACATCTCTTTAATAGCTTTGAATGACTGATCACAAGCCTCATCCCAAACAATTTTCGCACCTTTTTTCAATAACCGAGTAAGTGGAGCAATCAATTCCGCAAAACCAGGAACAAATCTGCGATACCAAGAAAACGTACCCACCACTCTACGTACTTCTCTCTGAGTTTTGGGAACCGGGATCTTTAACATGGCTTCAACCTTCTCAGGATCAACATGTAGTCCATACCTGTCCACTACATATCCTAGATAACGAAGTTCAGGACGACAAAAATGACACTTATCCCAGCTTAACTTAAGGTTAGCTTCCTGAAGACGTTTAAAAACTTCTGTTAATATCGAAATATGTTTCTCAAAAGTATCGGTCACTACAATAACATCATCCAGATAAACAAATACATGCGGTTCTAACTCAGCACCTATAACCTTGTCCATTAACCGTTGCCACGTCGCAGGAGAATTGTGTAAGCCAAAAGGCATTCTCGTAAATTGGAAAAGACCTCGTCCGGGAACTGTAAAAGCTGTGTATTGCTTCGATTCGGCTTCCATCGGTACTTGCCAAAAAGCTGATTTTATGTCAAGAGAAGAAAGGTATTTAGCATTCTTTAATTTATCTAGTGTAGCCGAAACGTAAGGAAGGGGATAACCATCTCGTTCCGTGACAGAATTAAGCTTTCTAAAGTCGACACAAAATCTATAGGAATTATCTTTCTTTTTCACCAACAAAATCGGGGATGACCATCCACTGGTAGAAGGTTCCACTACACCTTGGGCTAACATTTCATCCAATTCCCTATCTATATGTTGTTGAATAACTGGTGACACAGGATAGTAACGTTGTTTAATGGGTTCAGATGAAGTACGAATCTTATGGTATGCTAAATGCGTGCAACCAATTCCAGTACCCATTCTCTCTGAATACATCTTCACCAAAGAATCTAATTTCTGTTTCTGTTCATGGGATAAATGGATGTCCGAAGAATGTAGAGAAAACACAGTCTCGCTAGAAAATTTCCATTCATTGCTACGCAAATCGGGAACAACTCCAAATGTTCTAAAGAAGTCAACTCCAAATATTAAGGTATGAGGTAGTTCAGGTACTACTAATACGTCAACTAATTTAATTCGACCCTTCAACTCTATGGGGATTACGACAAATCCGGTGCTGAAAGTATTTTCACCATTTGCAACACGCACTGTTACTCGTGACGGTCTAATACGGAAACCTAAATTCTTAATCAAATTCCATCCTTCACCTCCAAGTACGGTACGTGAAGCTCCAGTATCCAAAAGTCCTAACATTCTCTTTCCCAAAACGGAAATCTCAAGATAAGGTCTTTCATCGGCTGAACAACTATCCAAAATAAATGACAATATAGCTGAGAATTTATCGGTCGAAGATCGTTTGGCGTCAATGTCACCTTGTCGACCACCTAATGACGACGCCCGAAGTTTTCCGACGATGGATTACAATTGGGGCAATTACGGGTGGTAAAACCCACTTTCTGACACTTGTAACATCGTAATTTTTGGGGAGCCGTGCATCCACGAGCTATGTGACCTTTTACACCACAATTATAACAAAAAGGAATGGGAGATTGAACAGCCTCAGCTTCTGTAATCTCTTCAACATTCGCACACGCTAACTCTGGTTCTAAGGTACGACTTTTTCTCTTAGGGGGCTGAAAATCCTCAGAAACCCTACGACATTCCTCTAATTTTCTGCAGAGTTCTTTAAGTTGGGAAACTGACTCGATGTTTTGTAATGCTAACTGTCTTTGAAAATAAGGTAAGATATTTCTACGAAGAATCTTTAGTTTAACCTCTTCAGAGGGTTCGGAACTTAATCGATTAAAAAGTCCTAACATATAGGCGAAATAAATGGAGACAGATTCATTCTCACCCTGAGTTCGATGTTTAATCTCATCCATCAACTGATCGTCATAGTCACTTGGTTGGAATTCTTTACGAAGTAAACTTTCCAATTCACACCAATTAGTAACAGATTTTCTAATTGATCTATACCATGATAATGCTGGTCCCTCAAATAAATCTAGAGCTGAGACAAATACTTGCTCTTTAGAAACTCCTCTAGCAACTGACAATTCATCTACTCGCTCCAAAAATGCACCTACTGAAAATCCAGGTTTACCAGAAAATTTAATATCCCATTTATATACAGGTACTACTTTAACTGAAAAAGATGTAGAGGGTTGTGATTCAAAAGTTGTGTGGTCATGTAGAGTAGAAGAGGCAGGATCACTAGGTATAGTCAGCGACTCATTTAGAGAACGTTCCAAATCTGCTAATTCAGGCGGTCGGGCAATCCTATCCAAAGAAGCAAAATATATTCCCTTCAACGCCAGGGCTTGTTTCAAATAACCTGTACGACTTTCAGACAACTCATCCATACGCTTAATTCGTCCCATAATGTGCCAAAGCTTGGACTCGACTCGGCGAGCATCTTTACTAACAAAATTTCCTAATAAGGTGGACACCTCCTGTAATTTAGCTTCAACTGCCGCTACGTCTTCCTCCTCGGTGAAAGAATATTCAGGATAATTTTTAACAACATCGGGATTTGTACGTTCTGTTCGTAATTTCTGTGCTAATACTTTACGCATTTCCTCTACTGTACCAGATTCGACACCTCGCACCTCCAACTCATACGACAACTCCTCTTTGGACAAATAACCAACTGTTACCTTCAACGCCATCGCAAATAAAGTGAGTCAATAACAAGAAGAAAATGACCAATAAAAACAAATGAGGCAAACAAAAACAAATGTGGCCAACGAAAACAAATGAGGCCCCACGTTGGGCGCCAAAAATGTAGCGCACAAACTCTAGTTATAACGAAATAAAAATTAAGTTCGTTTCAAAAGCCGAAACAACCGTTGATAGGACCGGGCTCCGATTCACTCTGCGGAGAAGGGATGGGTTCAGATGTTAAATGAAAGGGGCGCCACGAACTTAAACCGATACCTACCAACCTTCACTTATCCTAGGATCAGGCAAGTCCGAATCCACGATCGAAGGACAACAACAAAATAAAAGACAATTTTGAAAACCAAAATTCACTTGTATTGAAAAGAAACAATGTAATAATAAAGATGAAAAATGAGAATGTTCAAAAGGAATGTTCATATAAAAATTTACAAACGGTAATAAACCCCTATCGCTGCAGTAGCTCTAAAGAATTATAAACAAATAACCTGAAATTTAAATTTAACGCGAACACACAAAAAAAAAAAATAAATGATAACAGCTGTTGTCAAATATGTGTCACACTTTCAAATTAGTGTCTAACTTTAAATCGGGATAAAGATTCTCTGAGCGATTAGGTACACAAAACAGTTTCGTAAAATGATATTCAATAAATTTAGAATAATACAAGTTGAAATGTTATTCGGATTGAAGATCCGTAATAACAAATAAAATAAAATAAAATAAAATGATAATAAAAGAAAATTATAAAACGTTGGCTTATCTGATGGTGGTGTCTCTGTCTGGTTTCGCTGGTCTGGTCGTCTCTCTCGATCAAGCGCGTCGCTCTGGCGTCGGTTGGGTGTACTTCCGTCCCTGTCTCTCTAACGGCGTTCAATGTAATGAAGAGAGAAAGATGGCCGTCAGGGGATCCACTCAAAATTGCGACGCAGTAAATTCTCAATCCAAAATTTCGACGAAATTACCAAAATAAATCCAAAGATGAAAATAAAAATAAAAAGCCTTACGATCTTAAGCGGCTTGTAGTATTGGCTGGCGTAAAAAAAAACCCTTTTATCCGATCAATCCGATAACTCACAAATACAACATCAAATTTGTGGTGTGTGAAGATAATCCGCCAAATTGCGTCTTTAGAAGCTCTCCCAAACACCAACGGAGACGCTTCTAGACTCTTCGACACCCACGCAGTTTTTATCGCAGCCAGAAACGTCTATCCTCTTCCGAGACACAACAACGAAGAGGGCGAAATTACCACAATTGCGACACTCGAAAGAACTAAATCCCCACCACTATTTCCGATCGCACCAATCTGAGAAACCAACCAGTATTCTGTATTGCGAAATAAAACCAAAAGATCTAAAAATGACCGATTCCAACAGATGGCCCAAATCAAATAATTTCAAATTTAATTAGTCGAAAAACAAAACCGTTACATGATTGACGAGATACTTATTTTAAGCATATCTCATTTTCATAAAATTTGGACTTACGTCCCTTTAGCTCTCAGGTACAGAATTAATTAAGTTAATCAAAAAATAAGAAATGACTGTAAAACTTGTTACAAGGATAGTAATATGTTTATTTTTACTGAATGAAACGCAATTATTAAAAAAATAACTAAAATTATAAATAATAAACGATTAAGTTTAAGTTATAAATGTTCAATATGCGACTCGTTTACTGTTTGACACCGACGTAATCGGTCAACAACTTAATGAATTATGTATTATTTGTGGTGTAACGCGGTGTATTTCCTCAAATTTTTGTTGCTGTAATTTGTCTAAATTATTTGGCTGAGTTTTATACACTTGGCATTTCAAATGACACCATAAAAAGAGATGCAGTAGGGATAAAAATCTGGTGAACGGGTTGGCCATTCAATCGCTTTCTGCACCCGATCGAGCGTGCAGCATATAATAAACATGAAATCGCAGGAAATAATAAGCATATGACAGCAATATGATATTTCAGTAAGGTGACATGTCTGCTTGATTTTGCGTTAAACTGATTTTTTAAATTTAGATCTTATTATGTACTTTTATCAATAGAATAAAGAATTTTGGTATTTTTGAACGTAGTTTTTTATTACGCATTCGAAAATGCACGAATATACTTTACATGACATTTAAAAAAACAAAATTGGACGCATTTCCTGTAGAACCGGAAACAAGGGAAAAATGAAACTGTTATTATTAAATTCGTCACATTTAACTATATAATCAGGTAGAATTTCAACATTGATACTTCTCAAACAACAAAGTTATTCGACCGTTCCGGTACTTTATACTAACGCTGTATACTTGTTGGTTTTTTATGAAGGTGTCATGTTCGATTACAAATTTTTTATGTTAAATGTTTAACACTAAAGTAATTTAACGTAAGACTCATAAAGAGTAGTATTTATGAATTCTGTGATTTTTATTTATTCGCCTTAGGAGAGACCGGAACAAAAGTAACATTTTTTAGTCTCAAATCGAATATTAGTTCATTTATAAGAATTACATAAGATAGACTGTTTCTTTTGATATTGTCGCGTGTCGGAGTAGTAAGAGTATTCATATGCGCGATATGGTTTTCATATTTAAACTAGAACATCTGTTAACCTTTCTTTGCTTCTTTCAAAGAAATAAATTTGACTTCTAGTAATTTCAAGTTCGAGTTTTTTTTTCGAGGGGACGCTATAACTTCAAATTATGATTCAAAGAAAGTTTATTATTAATATATGATAACAAATTCTATGGAAAGTTTATTAACTTGGAATACCAACAAATATTAACCCTGGCAACCAAAAATACCATATTATTCAATATAAATAAATTTGTTGCTAGGAAAATGTGAATTGCTCGCCAAGGAAACCATAACATCCGGAAAAGATTCTTGTGCGAACATTAAAGTTTAATGGTAAATACTTTTTAAGTTAACTCATTACTGGCCGCTGGCGTAATAATACGTCATTTTATCTTCCCAATCCAGAAACCGTTTATCCAGAATACGTTTTTTATAAAAATCAGTTTATTTAGACGCATCGCAACAATCAAAAAACAAAGGTTTAAAATAAATCGTAAAACTAGCGAAATAATAAAAAGAACCGGATGTGTTATGGTTAACAGATCAATACTTCTCTTATAATTGAATTATAAGAAAAAGAGTCGAATGGACGAATAAGGCTTTTATATTCAGGTTGAAATGTGCATTATTTAATTCATTTATACAACAAACAGAGTCCGACAAAGAAAATAAAATGTACTTCTTATTTACTAAAGTTCTCTTAGTTGCTAAAGGTTGGACGAAAATCTAGAGATCCGCTTTAAAAAACCTCTTGTAAAGATGCAGCAACTAGAAGAAGCCTGCTTCTTGTACAAACATTGTCAGGTGTCTTTATATGTAGAAAAATGTTTTGAGGACTACCATATTAAATGAAATTATTAGAAATTTAATTTTCAAATTGGGCACCGTTTTTTTGTTTGAATAAATTCACTAGTTGTTTGTCTTATGAATTTATTATAGGTTAATTTGAATGAACTTATTAATTATTTATTTATATTTATTTTGTTTACAGCTCTGTTTTTTAAGATTTAAAAAATCAATACTATTAACTATAGCGGTTCTTGGCATTGCATCGCGTCATATATTAGCGATATTTAAATGACCGCTATGTAAACAAGGCCCGGCTTAACATCAGGTGAAGTAAGGATTTTTAGCGGCCAGTTATGAGTTATCTGTGCACTTTTTCTTTTTTGTCTGCTTTTAGTATTTTTTGGTACACTTGCTTTAGACTGTGTAGTGACATTAATTTTCACCAGCATCTTAGACCTTCTCAAATCTTTTACTGATATCGTTAAAATCGACGACCACCGAAATCAGCCTTACGTTGAACTAGCTTCTGTTACGGAGCTGAATTGTGGGAATTTTTCGGATTCATTGACGATAGGTGCTTGATGGAAGATAAATCTATCAACAGTGCAGAAAATTTCTATTGTTCTCTTCAAAAATGTTTGTGTGAATCGTACTGACTATGGTTTGGTGTTATTTTGTTGAAAAACATTATTGCAACGGTAACTAAATTGGCTCTAAAATTTCATTAATGTACCAGATTATTGTCAGACCTTTCTCAAATGAAGACTTGAGATTACCGGCTTCCAAACTGCATTTCATCAAATCATTACACCAGAAGTTAAGCCAGAATAACATCCATAAGCGAATTACAAATGTAGTCCTTGTGCTGTAGATGTTTTGAGACATAACTACAGTGAAAGCTCTATTACGCGGACGCTCTAATACGCGGACATCTCTCATAACCGGACAAAAACCTTGGCACGAACCTCAAAGATATGTCTTTCCATACAAACTGCTCTCCTGTAAGCGGACGCTCCAATAAGCGGACGCGGACACCATTTTTTCCTCAATAATGGACAAAAATCTCTAATAAGCGGACGCACGGCTTTAATAAGTTAAAGGAACACGTCACTAAACAGTAGTAGGTATACATATTTACCGACAAGTTTTCGGGGATTCCCCTCTTTGTGCGTTTCGCTTGTCAAAGACACTTAATTCCCAGTAGGTACTGCGAATTACTATTATCAGTTTGTTCGCTTTGGTGTAGCATGCGTTAAAATGGCAACCAAGAAAAATATACTTACCTTAAAGGAGAAAATGAAAATAGTTTGTTTATTAGACAAAGAGAAGCTGTCAGTTCGTGATATAGCTAAAAGATTTAACATTGGCAAAACGCAAGTGGCGAAAATACTTAAAAATAAAGAAGATATTCGAAAGAAATTGCAGTCTGTAGCCAACATAAAAACGAAGAAAAACTTCTTAAGTAGTGAAAGGTTTAAAAATTGACAAAGCTTGTTTCGATTGGTTTGTGAAAGCAAGAAATAAAAACATTCCCTTATCAGGACCATTAGTAAAGAGAAAAGCAAGGGAAATTGCAGAAAAATTGAGAGTGAGTACATTTCGAGCTTCTGACAGGTGGTTACAAAAGTGGCGTTTGAGAAACAACATTACATTTAAATGTATCTCCGGGGAAGTAGCTGATGTGAATGACTAAGATGTCGATCAATTTATGAAAAAACTGTCGGTTTTGCTACAAGGTTACCGAGAAGAGGATATCCTCAACGCCGATGAAAGTGAACTCTCTTTTCAGGTCACTCCAGAAACAATTAGAAATTACTTTTAAAGGGCTGGATTTCATATGGCTCAAGATAATTCAAATGACAATGACTACGATGCTAAAGATGATTTACCACTCGCAAGACTAGCTAATTTGTTTAAAGGTAGTAAAGAACTGGGAGTAGAAAGTGTAAAGGTAGTGGAAGAATATTTAAATGTGGACGAAGATGTCGAAACAGAAGATTTGGAATTTTCGGAAGAAATAGAAAACATTGAAAGTGAAAATGAGTCGAAAGTAGGTGGTGCGGAGGAGGACTGCAATCCAATCAGGTCTTATAAAGAAGCATTGGATGTAGTTTCCAGACTTAAATCGTTCATGAAGAATGATTTTACTGGTTTCCAACATGTAAAAAATATAGAAACACATATAGAACGTTGTTTCCTATCACAAAGAGAAGCTTCACTTCGTCAATTAAGTATTTTAGATTTTATTCAACAAAAATTGTCAGAAATAGTGCAATATTTTCCATTTTAATAGCTCTTTCTTATAAGCGGACATCTCCAGTAACCGGACAAAAATGTTGGCACCGTCAGTGTCCGCTGATTAGAGCTTTCACTGTATTTGATAAATTGCTATGAAAAAAAATCGATATTTATCATTAAAGAAGATTTGGTATCATTCTTCGACCTCAGAGATTAAAGCAATCTGACAAATTGGTCGGTGCGATACTAAGCCACTGTAATGGATTCTTCGATAAATTGTTTGAATCGGCACTCAACTTTCCAAAACAACCCTCCAAGTAAGCTCAGCTGACCGAGTTGTTTCAAACGGGTTAACTAAGGCATTCGGCAAAGATGTGTCTTGTCATTTATTCATGGTTTGTGTTCAACCACTGCCGCTAGTAGATGTTTTCCGCACTTCATTAAACTAAACACTTTATGTTCGAAAGAACATGGTTCGCTTGTAAAGTCACTTTGATTCAATTTTTTGGCATTATTCCCGACTTCATACATTTCTATAATTTGACCCTTTTTAAAAGGGCTTAATTGAATGTAAGACTGATTTTGGGTGATGCAGGGCATAACACATACACAATTGAAAGATTTGGCAAAGTCTAGATTACCAACAATTATTAATAATTATTATAATATAATTATTAACGTAGCTACTCACTCTAAAAGAAACATGATTGCTAAAACATGAAATACCAGACAAAAAAACAACCAAAGAATCAAAGAACTAAGCTGATAATGACTGAATCTTAATGATTTACGATCTCGTTTGAGCCGTACATGCGTTTCTTTTTGTGAGCAGTGTATATTATTCATGGTTGTAATCCATTAAATAGACATATTCACATAGAATATTGCCGACAGAACAATAGGGTTATTACCTCCTAATGTAAATACATATGGAATTGATGATATAACGAAAGCAATTTTTTAACATTTTATTTATTAAAAAACTGTATAGCGTTGAGCTTTGGATAAAAGTATAATAAATTAAAAAAAAAATAATCTAGAAAATTACTTATTTTGGTTAGTGGTAAGCATCCAAAGCGAATTGTAAATCTGTAAATTACGATATTCCATTTTTTCCGATGCAGAAGATTGATCGAAAATCGCTCTAATTTACAAAAGCCTAACAGGAGGTGATCTTTAATCCCACCTCGAAGTTATTGAATTGTTTGGAAAGTGATTCCGTTTTTTTTTCCGACAGAAGATTTAATTGTATTTTTTTCATTTTCACCCAAATTCACACTGAAGCCGTATAACTATTATATACTTTGAGAGTTCATATAGCAAGGCTTGTGTGTGAAAAATTCCATTTAATTCCACGCAGTTGTTTTTGGTTGGTGCATTTTTAAATATGGAGAGCGATAAGCAGAATTTTCGACATATCTTACTGTTTTACTACAGAAAGGGTAAAAATGCTGTTCAAGTCAGAAAGAAATTGACCGATGTGTATGGAGAAGGTGTGTTGACAGTACGCCAGTGCCAGTGGTTCGCTAAATTGCGATTCGGATTTTGATGCACCACATTCGGGAAAGTCGGTTGAAGCTGATAAAGACGCAATAAAGGCATTAGTTGATGCGAACCGGCGAATAACAACACATGAGATCGGATTGAGATTAAATTTACCAAATTCAACAGTTTATGACCACTTGAAAGGCCTGGGATTATCCTCGAAGAACGATGTATGAATCAAAATTTTCTAGACGATAAAATTTTCACCCTTAAATGATGAGATCAAAAACCAACTCGATCAGTTTTTTGCCAGCAAAGACCAAAAATTTTATGAGCGTGGAATTATGCTACTACCAGAAAGATGGCAAAAGATGTTGGACCAGAACGGCCAATATATAATTTTATAAAGTATTTGTTTATTATACGAAAACTGTCTTTCAATTCCACAAAAGAAAACGAAATTACTTTCCGAACAATCCAATACTTTGGCTACTATTCAAATTGAAATGATAGCGATTCGTAATTTTAAGAAGCCGAGATGTCATAAGTTTTACCTCTTTATTTTACTTCTCGTCTTTGGGAAACGGAGAAGAAGGAACGGTGCATTTTTTCCATTAACACCAAATTGAAACAGGAAACGTCAGGAGTTTGCTTAATAGGTTTGCATAGAACATCTGGTGTGCCAATTATCTCTGTACAAAGCAATATTCTAATCAGCGAAAACGACAAGGCTATTAATAGAGTACCTCGAGAAATGCTTTGAGATTGCATGGAAACCGTATTGTTACCATAGGGTATAGCGAATATAATAGCTTCCTTTATTGTACGAATATAGACGTTTCCAAACTTGTTACGCGAATAAAACTCAAGTAGCAGCCGAACTATCAATGTTAAAGTTTACTACCGTTCGGCTTTTTACTCAGTTCGGCTACTTCCTTGCATTTATGAATATAAATCACTCACTGAATACTTTCATTCGAAGTAGCTTTATGTACTCTATAAAAGAAAACTTTTCCTTTTATAGTATTAATGTTGTATATTTAGGGTTGCCAGATCTCCGGCATTATGCCGGAGTCTGCGGCATTTAATGTTCATCTCAGGCCTCCGGCAGGCATTTGAACATTTCCCGCAAAATGAAATTCAATGAAATTTATAAAACAAATAAATAAAAAAGTCTATATTTTTGTTAAAATAAATGTTTACTATACACATGACATTTTTTTTGTAAAAAATAAAATGTCCCCCCCCAATCTCCGGTATTTGACTCCCAATCTCCGGCATTCAGGCCGAGTGGATCTGGCAACCCTAAGTATATTCTTTTGGAGAATTAAATTCCATCCACTACTGATTATAAAACACATACTAATTCTCGTAGCTGGTGTAGTGAGCAATTTTGGCTAAACGAAAAGTTTTTTGATTGGAAGGCATTCTGTTTCGAAACTGTATCTATTAGACAACAAATTGTTCGTGTATTGATCCCACCCACTTCAAACTGGATTAAAAGCTGGAACACGACGGTCTGTGAATTCCAGCTACTATTGTCAATCACAAAGAAAGGGAGACCTTTCGGATATAAACGGATATCACTTTGAGTAAATCTGCTCCGGAAGATCTTATTGCATTGTTTGGCAAACTTTCCACAGTATGTTATAGCGTTGATTTAGATCCCGGAAACGACGTTTACCCGCCCGAAAGTTTGACTACAGTTTAAGGACTCTATTCTATCCTTCATACTCTAAATACAGGGTGTTTAAAAAATACGTTCGAATATTTGGCCCACTTATAGATCTCATCAGTACAAGCAAAAAAGTCAAAATAAACATAAGTCCAAAAATCAGCCGTTTCCTAATTACAGCCTGTTTTTCAAATTAAAATAATTTACACTCAGTAGGAGTGATTCGCGTATTTATGAAGTCATCCATGGAAATAACAAAACAAATTTTGTTCGTTTCTGTTAGTGTAGTTGCCACATTTGTTGTAATTATTGTGTGTCCGTTATTGTCAATGTTTATTGAAGTAGTTGTTGCTGTAACCCATTGTTGAAATTTTCGAATATGCCTTATACCAACGCAGAAATGGCAGACATGCATTTTATGTATGGCAAAGCCGATGGAAATGCTTGTGAGGCACGTCGCCTTTATGCCGAAGCATTCCCAAACCGGGTACTTCCGTGTGACAAACTTTTTACAAATTTACATCAACGTTTATCCGAAGTTGGATCGTTTAAGTCAAGGAACGGTGATGGTGGTCGGCCTAGATCAGTTTGTACTCCCGATGCAGAACTTAACATTTTAAGACGAATTGAAGAAAATCCTGGTACTAGTACTAGAAGACTCTCTACTGAAACAAATATTAATTTTTCCCTAATTTGGAGAAGTTTACGGGAGCAGCAATTGCACCCATACCATATTCAAAGGGTACAGGCTCTAGCTGTGCCTGATTATGCCGCACGACTGGTGTTTTGTCGAAGCATGTTGACAAAAGTCGCGGAGAACCCAAATTTTGTTACGAAAATTTTATTTACAGACGAAGCTGGTTTCACGAGAAATGGCATTTTTAATTTTCATAATAGCCATGTTTGGGCCGACGAAAATCCGCATGCCGTTGTTGAATCGAATCATCAACACCGATTTGCAATCAACGTTTGGCTTGGTGTGTTAGGAGACCATCTGATAGGACCTTGTTTCCTGCCTAACCGTTTGACTAGTCAATTGTACCTTGACTTTTTGCGGAATACATTACCACTGCTGTTAGAAGATGTGCCCCTCAACCACAGAATTAATATGTGGTTGATGCACGATGGAGCTCCTGCGCATTACGGAGTCTTGGTCGGAAATTATCTAAACGAAAATTACAATGGCAGGTGGATAGGGCGAGGAGGTCCAATTGCATGGTCCCCTAGATCTCCCGACCTCACTCCACTCGATTCTTGCATTTGGGGGTATTTAAAGACATCAGTTTATTCAAGTCCTGTGAATAATTTAGATGAGTTGCGAGAACGAATTGAACATGCCTGCCAGACTGTTCGTATAAATCCGGGACTCTTTGAGAGAGTGCGGCGTTCACTTTTACGGAGATGTGAAATGTGTATACAAATGGAAGGAGGACATTTTGAACATCTTCTTTAAGAATCATTAATTTGTAATAATTAAAATGTATTTATACTGATATTTGAGTGTAAATTATTTTAATTTGAAAAACAGGCTGTAATTAGGAAACGGCTGATTTTTGGACTTATGTTTATTTTGACTTTTTTGTTTGTACTGATGAGATCTATAAGTGGGCCAAATATTCGAACGTGTTTTTTAAACACCCTGTATGTTCCAAACAAAAGTTTTTCATTTTGTAGCATTAATGAAGATACTAGAAAGTCGCCGTACAAGCGAGATAATAAATAAGTAGAGCTTCGTTTGGCCTTTTTGTTAAAGTTCAATGTAAATGACAGGAAACGTGAAAGCTACGTGTGTGTATTGTTTGTCATTATTCACCAAAAACAAAGAAAAGTACGAAGCTAATAATATTTTAAAACAGAGCTTCTCGAAATCACATCATTGGCATAATCTGTACTATTCAAATATCAATATTTTATTTTAAACTATTATTAGGTACATCTAAAAATAACCAAAGATTAGAATCAGGTTTGACTAAAAATGTTGATATGTTAATTTTAATATTGAGTTAAATGAAAAAATACAGTGGTACCTTGATATACGAGTGCCCTAATATATGAGTGTTTTAAGATAGGAGCCTCCGAGCGAGCGATAGTTTACTTTGAGATGAGAGTAAGATTTGAGCTACGAGGAATCGCACACTGCACAATGCGCCTGCTCACCCACCAAATTTAGAAGATGATTTACTCGAAGAATTCAAGTGATTTATAATTTTAAGAAGATGCACACCAAACATATTTTCGGCGCTATTTTGAAGTGACGCAGAACACAAACTTTACGCTTCGAAACTTCTGGAAGGATCATTTTAACAACGTGATATGCCTAAGAATTATTGATCAAGCCTGGTTAGATGTTACAACAAGAACCTTAACCTCTGCATGGAAGAAGTTGTGTCCTGAGGCTATAGCGGAAAGGGCCTTCGAAGGATTGGAACCCGAAGTGTCATTGGTAGAGGAGATTGTTTCTCTGGAAAAATCCATGGGTCTGGAGGTGGATAAGAGAGATGTGAATGAACTCGTCGAGGAGAAGTCTCAGGAGCGGACAACCGAAGAGTTACACGATCTCCATTCGCAGCAGTATACTGTGGTACAACGAAAAATTAGTTTTGAAGAGGAGCTAGAGATGGAAGAGGTTAGCTCTATAAGAGATATCAAGATGTTGGGAATGTGGGAAAAAGTTGTAGAGCTCGTGGATAAAAATCACCCTGAAGAAGTTGCAACTGATCGTGCATCGGAGCTGTTCAACGAACCTTGCCTAACTCATTTTCACAATATCCTGAAAAAGAAGACGAAACAAACTTCCTTAAACGATCTAGAGATGAAAATGAGCAAAGCATGACGAAAAAGCGAACACCGGTGACGAAACTTAAGCTCTTCTGTAAGCACTTTACTTTTTCTTTTATTACATGATATTATTATATTAAAGTAGTAAATATTAAAGTAGTAAACAATCAGCGCCTCTTTAAAAGATGGCGACGCAGGCGCCTAGCTCTTTTTTTAACAGTTTTTTTTGGAAATCGCTTTCCGGACGATTCAATGGTTTTACGTCATTCTGCCGACAATTATCCTCACCTCCCCGACGATTTTGGGGGGTCCGTAACCGATTTCGGAAAAACGGCCCTGAAAATCGAACGACGTTGCGGTAGCCCTAATTGAAATCAAAATTCTCGATCGTCCGCCTGTCATTTTCGTTAATTTTCGAACGCACTTTTTGTCCAAAAAGTCACCGGCTCCGCGACTCTGCCTTCAGCTAACCTTCTGAACGGCTTTATAACGCAACGTTATATGCGAATCGGGGCTCCTTTAGACCCGAATCGGCCGATTTAAGCCCTAAACGAAGTCCCCGTTTTCCGTCATTTTCGATTTGGGCCGATAAAACAGTTGCTTCAATTTTCATAAACGTTATTTATTATTCTAACCACGCTAATGCAACATGAAATGTTAAAACGATCGGTTTATTAATAATTATCAAATATTTAATTTATACAGAGCAGAAATTCGAATAAATTTCACTAAAAACTAATTCAATTCTTGAAAATATCACCAAAAATTTAAGTAAATTTGTAAAAATTCCACCAAAGCTAAAATTTTTAATAATTCCACCAAAAACTTATAAAATATGTAAAAATTCCACCAAAGCTATCAACATTTTCAACAATTCCACCAAGAACGCTAAATTTTTAAAAAATATACTAAAATTAAGATTAATTTCGTCAAGAATTGATTAGATTCTTAAAAATTTCACAAAAATAAAAAAGTAACAACAAAAATTCCACAAAAGTTAGTTAAATTGAATATAATTTCACCAAAAACTATTAAATTTGGAGACAATTCTACTAAAAACTTAGTGAATTTTTTAAAAATTCCACCCAAAATCAATAAAATTGGTAAAAATTCCACGAAAAACTTACTATATTCGTAAAAATTCCACCAAGGTTACCAACATTTTTAACAATTCCACCAAAAACGTACTAAATTTTTTCAATTTTCCACCAAAGCTACAAAAATGTTGAATAATTCCATCAAAAATTTACTGATTTTTTAAAAATACCACCAAAAACCTACCAAATTCATAAAAATTCTACTAAAATTACCAATATTTTTAACAATTCCATCAAAAATGATTAAAGTTAATAAATATTCCACCAAAGTTATCAACTTTTTTAACAATTCCATCAAAAACATACTGAATTTTATAAAAATTCCACCAAAAATTAATAAAATTGAAAAAATTTCACTAAGAACTTACTAAATTCGTAAAAATTCCATAAAAAAACACTGAATTTTTTAAAAATTCCATCAAAAATGAATAAAATTCGCCAAAATTCCGCCAGTGTTATCAAAATTTTTGATAATTCCACCAAAAACATACTGAATTTTTTAAAAATTCCACCAAAAACTTACTAAATTCATAAGAATATTACCAAAAACACTGAATTTTTTAAAAACTCGGAAATGAATAAAATTCGCAAGAATTTCACCAAAGTTATTAAAATATTTAACAACTACACCCAAAACTTACTGAATTTTTTTTATTCCACCGAAAACTTACAAAAATCCTAAAAATTACGCCGAAATTGTCAACATTTTTAACAATTCTACCAAAAATTTACCAGATTTTTTAACAATTCCACCAAAATGTCCAAATTCTTTTAAAATTCCACCAAAAATCAATCAAATTAGAAACAATTTCATTAAAAATTAACTAAAACCTTGAAAATTCCATCAAAAAGTAAATTCATAAAAATTCCACCAAAGTTACTAAAATTTTTAATAATTCTACCAAAAATAATGAATTTTTTAAAAAATCCACCAAAAAATTTACAAAATTTGTAAAAATTCCACCAAAAATTTACTAATTTTTTTTTAAATTCCACCATAAACTTACTAAATTCGTAAAGCTTCCACCAAAGTTACCAAAATGTTGATCAATTCAACCAAAAACAATAATTCTTTTTTAGATAAATACTAAAGATAAAACTAAACTAGTATTATATAATTATATTATATAATATAATATTATAACATTTATAAATAAATGTTTTTTCTTGTAAATACATTTTTCTTATTCTAAAACACTTAACAAAAACAACTGAGATGGTGTTTTGGGAGCTGAAACGAATTAATGGCATTTCAATTAATTTCAATGAGGAAAGTTGCTTTGAGATACGAGTAATTTGACATACGAACAAGGTTACGGAACGAATTAAACTCGTATGTCGAGGTACCACTGTATACATTTTAATTTGAACGGCCTTAATTGAATTAAAAAGCTAGCACACCAACAATGAACGTAGCTTCACATCACACGTCGCGTCAGAATTCGGTTAGAATAAAATGCACTACTAAAGTAAGCAAACAAGCTCACACCAATCCAATACGTCTCGTCGGCGGTTGTTCACATAAAATGTAAAATATCAATAAAAGATAACTTGAGAACATCCCAACCCATGTTAATTGGTCCAATCAGTAACTGTTTATTTCATTTAGAAATTAATTTTGCTACATGGAAATCTTTTAACTAAATGATTTTTAGAAATGATCTTTTCATCTGATACTAACATAATACCCCTTACTTTAATATCATCTCATAGTATTAAGATTATTATAAAATGACAGTATGAATTTCATACGTTAAAAATTTAATTTAAAGCTCGGTACAGACGAGCGTTTTTCAATGCGCGTTTAATCGTACACTTGCTATTGACAATTAATTAAATTAATGATAATTTAAAAGAAAGGAATAAAACCTAAATGTTGGATTCAGTACCAAGAAATCATTATATATTTGAAAACGACTTTTGTGATTTTCCACTAATTTTCTTGCTGCATGTTCAAAAATGTCTACGTGATCAAATTATACGTTTCGTGTCATTGAGAATCTTCGTTGGATTACTTGGATAAAATCGATGGAAGTGTCCGCCTTTCGTTAACTCGTAAAACCAAACCGTAAAACCATCCAAGAACTTTAGTTGTTGTGTTAAAATGTTTATCGAATGGAAAACGTAGGTGTACTCAGACAATAACATCGAGTAAAACCGATTTACTTAAATTCTTTTCCATTCACTCGATTGACTTCATTGTTATTTTAATAGGAAATCTTATTGTGTATATTTCAATAACGAAGATATTACACTGGCCAACATTTTTAGACCTATAGATCAGACAATAATTTCCTAATAGTTTCGGGCGCTATTTACTCAAATATGGCCTCAGAATTGCTCTATCGCATTAAATTTTTGAAATATTCTAACCTACAGATGCAAAAAATCAGTTTTTAAACATGTTTGGGATTAAATAACACAGCGAATACATTCTTCTCACAAAATTTCATGCGGGATTTGATGGTAGCAGCAGTAGTCGTGGATAGAGTAGAGCTCTAATGTCATTCAGTCAATTTTAAATTCCGATAATATGTCGTATTGAATTCGCTTATTTGAAATTTCCATTTTCCATATTTAATTCGGTTAATTAATACAGACAAATTAATACAGCTAATTAATACAGCTAATTAATACAGCTGAATCCAAAATTTAGGAACTTATGATCTAGCGGGAAAGAAGAATTTGCACACCTTGCATCTTTTTGAGATTACGATCAAATTATTGCCTACCAATCTACTATACCGATGACTATGACTAGGGAATTGTAAAAAGATTTTTTCATGAAGAACTTCAGGTATCCAAAGAAATCAAAATATATTTTCAATGGAGAAAGTGGTACATTCAGATGCCGCATGAAGTTTTGTGGTAAAAAAATTGTTTGGTGTGCTATTTAATTCCGAATATGTTGAAAATTCTTTGCATCTGTAGGTTAGAATATCTCGAAAAGCTCATGTAATGGAGCAATTCCGAGGTCATATCTGAATTCAGTACCCAAAAACCTTTTAGGAAAGTGCTATCTGATCGATGAGTCTGTCCTTTCATAAAATTTTGTCCGCCTATGTTATCTAGAGCTTGAAAATAATGTCGTAATAGTAATGGTTCATAAAATCCATAATGAAAATGTTGAGGATTTGTACGAAAACGTTCACGGTATGTTACTCTACAAAATATTACTCTACAATATATATATCGAAAAAACGCCTTTAAAAAGTGTAGGCGCATCGTCATTTTTGTTTCTTTCACTCCCGTGTTTCCCCTGACATCTTCATGTCATGGACAAAAACCGCCCATTCTCTTTTATTCTTTGACGGCTTTTCGGCTTCTCTTATTGTTTTTCCTCTTTTTGTTAGTATGTCTCTTATCACATCATTCCAAGTGTGTCCCGGTCTTCATCTTGCTTTCTTCCCCTGTACTCTCGCTTGCCATACCCGCTCCACCAACTCAGCTGTCGTTTTTCTATCTACTCGCTTAGTGGTTCTATGCTTAGTTCTTTTCTTATTTCCGTATTTCTGATTTTGTCTCTTATTACTCTCTTCACTCTCCTCAAATATCTCATCTCTACTGCCTGCAGTCTACTCTTATCTTTTTTGTTTAACACCCACGTCTCGCAGCCAAAAGTTAGCACCGGTCTGAACACCGCCTTTTATGTATCTATTTTCGTCTTCTTGGATATTTCTTTCTTGTTAATAAAGAACTTTTTCAATTCGTAATAGAGCTTGGTCTTTTTTTCTATTCTTGTATTTATTCCTTGTCTTCTTTACAATCGTGCCCCAGATCAATACCCAGGTACTTAAATTGTTTCACCTGCTCAATGTCTCTTCCCTCAATTTTTATGTCGATGTGTCCTTCTTTTCCAATTACCATAACTTTCACTTTACAAGATATCAAACACAACTCGGTAAAAGAATGAACGGATTCAAACATCTTAGATGTTCTTCTATTGGTGATTGATATCGTTTCCAGTCAGAATTTTGTACTATTTGCACGTACACTTGTGACATTACATATCCAGAAATGCGAGAAAACTTGTCGAGTTGTGTAGTTTAATTGGCAATACAACTACCCGGAATGCAGGATATCTGGATTCGAATCCCATTAAGTAGTGGTAAAACCTTTTCTTTAATTCTTCTTTGTATTAATATTCATGTGTTAAAAATTCCCAAATATTTAGTTATATTAGAATTTTATAAGACTTATGCCGGAAACTCACTATTATTTATCGCATAGAAATCTGATTACTCTTCAAGCGTATAATAAAGTCGATAATGACTTTTTATTAAAGCTTCAGCTTTTTCCAGCAGAAAAATTGGCTTACGAAACATTTAGAAATCCCAATGAATTTTTTTGATTACTATCTCTTAACGATTAAAAATACGATTATGTTACTGCCCTTGCAAAAGATTATTCAATTGTAAACACTTTCATTAAGGATACTAAAAGATATTCTCAAGCGCCAAGCAATTACTAATTTTTAAATTAATCACTAACCCTCCATTTGCTACAGAAAGATTAATTATTACTTATTAAGATATGTCCACAAGTATATTGTATTGAAACGGAAAATTCAGGTTAAATGAATATTAACCATAGAAGAAGTTTACATCCTTATCTAATTTAATTCTACATCAAAACCTATTTATATCCGATCTGAATCTTCCTGAACATATTAAATTACCAACGGTAGTCCACGGCTCCTTTCATTCCAAGAACCCCGCCTCCATCGCATTTAATTTGCAAGAAATGTCCTCGACTTTAATTTTATAGATATTAAAGTCAATGCTGTATTTCATCTTAGGTTAGACTTACTTTAAACGAAATTAAATATATACATATACCGAGGGGTCCAAAAAAATTCATCCACTGTTTAACAGTCCATAACTTGTAAACTAATTGATGGAGTTATCTCATTTTTGGTGAAAGTGTAGCTTAAAGTTCAACTTAAAGATATTACTGTAGGTGTCCGAAATGGTCACCATTAACATCCACACACAAATGATGCCGCCGAACTGCACCACGAACTACTGCAACGTTTTCAGTTGGATATTTGCACATGAACGTACGATGGATTCTCGAAGTTCATCCAATGTGTAATTAGTCGATAAACGACGTCCTTTAGTGTTACCCACAGGTAAAAGACCATGGGAGTTAAGTCTCGGGAACGTGGTGGCTACTCTACAGTACTTCTACGGCCTATCCATCTTCCTGGTAGATTTTTGTCGAAATAAGCCCTAACACGATTTTGGTAGTGGGCTGGGGTACCATCTTGTTGAAAGTAAAATCTTCCGTCTCCATACAAGTCTCGGATAGCAGGTAAAATGGACATCTGAAGCTTCTGAAGGTACACCTCAGAAGTAGCTGTGCCGTCAAAGAAGAATGACCCAATCAAGCCCCGGTAAGACAACCCACACCACACATTTACTCCTGGTAAATTCACGGCTTTGTCTCCATCTACGCTCGGATTTTCGGCAACCCAGTAGACGCAATTATGACGATTTACTGTACCATTGAGTTTGAACTGTGCCTCATTAGACCACACAATCATCTCTGCAAACTCTTCATCGTTGCGCACCATGTTATTAAACCATGTTATTACTCCATTCTACGATCTGAATCATCCTCGTTCATTGCGTATAGCAGCCTTGGAATGTACCATTTCCACTTTGCCGTTTTTTAAATTCGCCGAACATTTGAGCGATTGACTCCAGTTTCACGAGCACACTGCTCACAAATTTCTGTGGCGAGCGAGTGAATTGTTGTAACATAAGACGGGAGTTAGCTGGACTTGTTATTGTCACAGGTAGTCCAGATCGTTGTTTGTGTACATCTTTAACAGTGCCTTGGGCTTCAAATTTGTCTCGAATGTGACGAATCGTTAAACGTGTTGGTGGCTTTGTTTGGTACTCATTTCGCCATTTTCGTACTTAAAATACCAGTTCAAAACTGACTTCCTTTCATGGACTGTAAACATTGCGCCAGCCATATTTACTCGAGTAACTAGGTAGAACTAACAACAAAACACTATCTGGCGACTGTCATCTGACAAAATAAAACAACGCAATACAGTGCTTGTGTGGCGATTTCCGGAACTACAAACTATTACACTACCAAAAAATGAGAAAATTCCGTCAATTAGTTTGCAAGTTATAGACCTTAAAACAGTAGATACATGTTTTTGGATCCCTCTGCATTTCGTTACAGTAAAATGAAGACCTTGTTTCCTCATTGAATATTTTGTATAAATAAAAGAAACTTTTTTGGGTGACAGATTTCATAATTTAACAAGGGATTTTATAAACACAAATAGATTAAAATGTGAAATGGAGAATATTGAGGAAAATTCTGGGAAATTTGTGTCGCCTTTTGATGTCTACACGTCATTACAGGCAGTGTTGGGCATCAATCGATTAATTGTTTAGTCGCTTGGTTAATAAATTGAAAATTTAATCGAGGTTAAATCAAGAGAGATTAATTTAAGGGAAATAAACTTTAATCTCGTGTTACGATTAACAATTTAATAGTGATTAGAAAAGTCACATATCTTACGATTACTTTTAATTGTGATTAATTTGTGATCGTGATTAATTTTTCAATCAAGCAATTAGTAAAACTAAGTCCTTCGGCGTCTCACAATCAAAATGGAAAATAAACGTTTTTAAGATGGTTTTGTAATATATTTTAAGGATTTTCGCATGAATTTCAATTCGGAATCAGGTCAAACGGTGAAGCGTGAGAAATGAAATGTCATTTTTTTTAACTCTGATGCTCAATTTTAATCGTCAATATCCTTCAATCGGATTTACGATTAAATTAATCGTCAATCGCCTTCTGGCATTGGGATTAATAATAATCGTCAATCGCCTTCACTGGGAGTTTCGAGGAATCGTCAATTAATACCACGGTTGATGTTTGCCCAACACTGCATACAGGATATTTCGACGAATCACGTTGGCAGCCAAATTAAATCGATGCTTTCCAAGTACTAGATGTAGTTCGGAAGTATCGCTGCTTAATTAATACTAATTTTCACTGTGCGTTGTTAGATTTTTGAGGTTGCGTTGTTTTAGGTTCGAGTCTTTAATTTTTTTTTAATGGAGACTGACATGAATGAATTGCTAACCTCGCACAATCAAAAATCATCTAATGAAGAACTTTCCCAACTGGAATTACAATTTGCTAAAAAAGAAGATGACAGTGACCGTTGAATAGGAATTTCCGAAGAACAAAATTTAACCTCCAAACAAATTTCCAAAGCGATGTGTTTGATTGACGGAGCTATAGAGATTTTTTTAAAAAAACGATCCTGATAGCCGAAGGAGTTTTAAAGTGTCCCAGGCAGTAGCTACAAATATCAATTGCTACAAGGAAATTTATTTTACGTGGAAAAAAAGCTGTTCAGCAAACATTGGACAATTTTTTTGTGAAAGAAAGCCGACTTACAACAGCCATTACGGACTCTTCAGATAGTGATTAATTTTGTTTTTCATAAATTAATTGGAACCTTGAACCTATCTTCAATCTTTACATGGTTTGCTATAGAAAACATTAATTCACTTTGCGCCGTGTCAATTTGTGTCGTGTTTTTTTGGAACGTAACCCCGACGCAAAGTGAGGTATTGGTGTATAGTGTAATTGTGTTAATAGTGTTATTGTATAATTGTGGTTGATGTTCCCGGTTTGGAAAAGAGAAAAAATTTATATTATAGTTTAGTTCGGTTTTGTATACTTTATGGCAGGGGTTCTCAAACTTTCTAAATTTTGTACCACATAAATTAAAGACAAAAATTTTATGTACCTTTAGCAACAAAAGGATTTTCGATAAAAATAATTTAAGGATAGAATAATTTGAACTTGTTTTATTTATTTATAGTAACACGTAAGCAAACATGAAATTTACCAAACTTACCAATTGGGATATATCAGGTTTGCTTTTCATTAATTTTAATCTTAAATCAGGTTCAAGTTGCAAGCATGTTCTATATTCATTTTTATTATTAACATTGATGAAAATCTAGATTCACAAAGAAACGACGTACTAAAAGGCATTAAAAATTTTACTGCTTTTTCCGAAATGTCATTGTATTCACTTCGCCTTCGTATCCAAAAATTACATAACTTTTCTTTTTTGAATTCATTCATTAGGTCCCCGTCACATGATATTTCTATAAGTTGATCTCTTTCTAAAATAGAAACATTTTGTAGGGCAGTATTCGAAATAGAAAACGAATATTTTATCCAACTTTCGTTTTTTAAATTTTCTGGAAAGTAAGAATGAAAGTTACTGACAAGTCCCATGCAATGTTCTTCTATGTCTTCAATCAGGTGTTTATTCGATTCGTTTCCTTGAAGATACTCTTCTAGTATTTTAATTTTTTTACAGTTGCATTTACTTTGTCGCGTACAGTAAAAGCAAATACATTGGAACCTTGTAAACTAGAATTTAATTCGTTCAATGTTCCAAAAATATCTGCTAAACAGACTAAACGTAAAAGCCAGAGTTGGTCACTAAAATAATAGCGGAGATCAAGGTTGATATCTGACAGAAATATTTGAATTTCGTAATTCAAAGAGTTAAAAATTTTCCCCTTGATAACCAACGTACTTCCGTATGTAACAAAAGCTTTTTGTGATTGCTGCCCATTTCATTGCACAAAATTGTAAACAACCGTGAATTTAGAACACGACATTTAATAAAGTTAACATTTTCACAGCTTCATCTAAAACAGTTTTTAGTTATGCTGGCATTGTTTTGATTGCTAGTGCCTCACGATGTATGCTACAATGAGTAAATTTTGCATCTGGGACATTTTTAATTTTTGTAAAAATACCGCCACGATGCCCAGTTATTGCACGTGCTCCATTAGCCCATACTCTTACACTTTTTTTCAATTTATATTATTATTAGTTACAAAATCATTGATTTTTCTGAAAGTTTCATCTGCTGTTTTATGATGTGAAAGTGCTTCACAAAACAGGAATTCTTCTTCTATTGTTTGATTTTTTTCATATCGAATGAACGCCATTAACTGCGCAAAGTTTGTGACATCTGTACTTTTATCGAATTGTATTGCAAAATATTTTCTCTCCTTTTATATTTTCGATCAGTGTGTTTTTCAACTGAACTGCCATTTCATTAATTCGTCGCGAAACAGTGACATTTGACAAGAAAACAATATTCAACTTAGCAGCTGCTGCAAGTTCTAGAATGTACGTCGCGTTGTCTTTAGCTGCAGGCACTTTGAGGATTGAGCAATTTTCAAACTACCCAAATATGATGCTTCGACAGCTTTTTCGTTTACTGTAGTAAAAGAATGAAGTGAGCGTCTATTACTGTTCATTTCTGTCCGTTTTTTTTTTTTTTGAGAAATTCCAAAGCTTTATCTTTTAAGTTTGCATGCTTGTTTTGAAAATGCCGTTGCAGAAGAGATGGTTTCATGGAGTGATGCGAAAATGCTTCGTTGCAAACGCACAGAGGTTGGGGATTATTTTCATCCTATTCAATTTGCATATTTACCAATTTATTTAATATCCGTTATAAATCCTAACGTTCGGGAACATAAACAAACTGCTCGTATCAATGTACTATAACTCGAAATTGATATGCACCATGAAGAGCAAGATGAAAGAATACTGGGCAATATTAGGGAGAGGGGACTTAGTTTTTCATCTTTCTCTTCAAAAATTCAAATCAAAATTTGTACCATCAAAATCTATGAAATGTACCACCAGTGGTACATGTACCATAGTTTGAGAACCCCTGCTTTATGGCATTCCTAAAGATTGTCATTTTAAGAATCTCGAGGCATGACTCCCAAATCATTCTTCAAATCAACTTTCAATTGAATTTTTTTTATCGTAGCAGAGTAAAAATAGAAATAGAACCTGATGTAAAAATAGAAATAAAGAACCCTTGAAAAAATCCTTTCGAAACCACCACCACCACCGTCGTTTCAGTTCACCCTCATTTATTCTCATGTAAATGCAATTTTTTTGTTTGCATATGTAGGTCTATTGGGGGCACTGATAGTCTCTATTCATCGGATGGAAAATACGTTCTGATTCGTAATCAAAAATCACATAGAGTCTGACCAAGTATTGAAGGCGAGACCTTTGTAATGTTTTTTTCTTTATAAGTTACCGTACCAAGATAGAAAAATGAGAAATTGAATTTATCCAGAGAGACAGTTTTATAAAATTCTCTTATTGGGACCTCGTGGAAATCTAATGGAACTGGAACGAAAATATCCGGAAAGGTCGTTTTCGCTTTATATGATTATATTTTCCAAACTCAACGCGACCCAGAAACGGTTAAAATAAACTGCTAATATTCAGGAAAACCCTTCCAGAATAATTTTAACCGTATGGGAACCAAGTAAAATTTTAATTTAATTTTTCACCGTTTTTTCGGTTTAAATTTGTCATTTTATCAAGAATTAATAATTCAATAAGAGGTTGTGTAAGTTCGACACTCATCATCAAATTAAATAACCCGCAACTACTATATACTGTATAAATGTGTGTATTCACCAAACAAGCAAACGCAAACAAACGTTTGCTCCTGTTTGCGGAAGTTTGCTCGTAATTTTCATAAATGCTAGTTAATTCCACATCAACCCGACTATGTTCGTGTTCACAATTGATCGTTTTGCAGTGATGAGTTCTTACTGAATAACAGAACAGTTATTTCTATCCACACTAAACAAGTAAGATAATGATTTTTCCTTGATTTATCGACAGCAGTTCGTTATTTTTCGAACATAAGCGAAGAAATGTTTGCTCGCTCATTGACTGGTACGTACATATTGATTATTTATAACGAATGCTCGTTTCAATAATTCCCTTATTTGTTCGTGTGTGTCTTGTTGGTGAATGCACACCCTTAAGCAAACACCACCAAACCACTTGTTTACGGTTGATGTCTAGAACTTGAACTGACACGTTCCCAGATTGCCTTTCTATTTACCTTCATGTATTAGACTCTGATTTCCCATAAATCAACTGTGAATTTTTCAATTTCGAACAAGAACCCCTCTTGTTAAATTAACAATATCAATTAAAAATGAGTAGTTTTATTGTGAAAAATAAACTTACAAGGAGACCTCACGACTTTGGAATCACCGATTTTAACGAAAGTGGTACCAATCGATAGGTATTCGTACATAGTGCAAATCTGTAAAATATTAGGGCGCACTATTCAGTGGTTCGCGAGTAAATCATTAATAAATAAATTAATTAATCGTCAATCAAGGCCGAGTGAGCTGACATCAGTGACAGACCACGCCCCCAAGACCGATTCATAGCCGCGGTGAAATTAGCCGAGTTCACGTGCAAACGTAGATGGTTCGAATCCGGAATAAAATAATTATTTTTTTTTCTTTTAATTTTTAATATAATATTTCAGTCTATTTTTATAATATTTGATTTTTACGCATTATAATTAATTAAGAATACTTTTTCTTAATTTTGATTTTATCCCTCAAGTATTGCGACGCGTTATTAGTAACAATAAAAGGTTGGTGCAGTTTTGAGAGCTAATATTTTAATATAAATAAAAACACAAGTATTTTACAAATCTATAATGTGCGAAAATGGGAGAATTAGTTGCAACAGCAGGTTTAAAAAGTATATGCAACTTGCACTATTATTTTTAATACAATCATTTTTCTGTTTTTTTTACCATTTAACACGTTCGCTACCAGCCGGCTCATATTTGAGCCAAATCGTTTTCTCTAAGAGACCAACGACTCATATTTGGGACGTTGATATAGGCGGATTAAAACATATCATTGATCTATGCGAAACGGTGCCCTTTTGCATAGTGGTAGCGAACGTGTTAAAAAGATCTTACGTTTTGCATTAACAATACCCACGCATGTAATGTAAAATAATTTATTAAACTTTTATACAAGAAAAACAAATTAATATAACATTTTACTTATTATACTTATTATCTAGAGATATGATATTATACATTAGTACATATCAATTATAATACTGATGATGATTCAAACAAATGAATCAAAGTTACTTTTGAGAGGTGCACTGTTGTATTTAGAGAACCTACTACTGGAAAATGATCTTGTTACACCAGAACCAACCGTGGAAATTCCAGAAAAGGCTGAGCAATTTGGTAAAGATATATTTGATGCTATCGTGGACATCTTAAATAAGAAGAAATTTGTAAATACCGAGGAACTAATTCTAATGGACGAGATGGACGAAGAACTTGAGTATAAGGTAAAAGTTGTGAATATTGCTAAAGAACATCCCAAGTGGTCTTTGCAAACTCTTCAGAAGAAAGGATGTTCACGCTTAACCAAAAGGCACATTTAAAGGAATGGTAGGAACATGTCAGAAAAGGAAGATCAATTGTTGATAAGTAAAGATTGATTGACTCTTGGGCATATGATCGTTTTGTGGAAGCTAGACAAGATCATCAATAAGAAACGACAAGGAATCTCCAAGAGTGGGGCTTAAGTGCCGCTAGCCAATTTACTGACTTAAATTTCAAAGCAACTAATTCGTGGGTTTTGAATTTTAAGAAACAACATAGAATTCGACAGAGGAAACTACGAAATTTGTTACGGAAAGAGAAACTGCCACAATTGAGGAAACTCTAGCTGCAGCAGAAACGTTTCGGAACCAAACGCGTCCTTTAATAGCTTTATTTTTGCACATTATAGATTTGTAAAATACTTGTGTTTTTATTTATATTAAAATATTAGCTCTCAAAACTGCACCAACCTTTTATTGTTACTAATAACGCGTCGCAATACTTGAGGGATAAAATCAAAATTAAGAAAAAGTATTCTTAATTAATTATATTGCGTATAAATAAAATATTATAAAAATAGACTGAAATATTATATTAAAAATTAAAAGAAAAAAAAAAATAATTATTTTATTCCGGATTCGAACCATCTACCTTTTCACGTGAACTCGGCTAATTTCACCGCGGCTATGAATCGACCTTGGGGGCGTGGTCTGTCACTGATGTCAGCTCGCTCGGCCTTGATTGGCAATTAATTAATTATTTATTAATGATTTACTCGCGAACCGCTGAATAGTGCGCCCTAATATTTTACAGATTTGCACTATGTACGAATACCTATCGATTGGTACCACTTTCGTTAAAATCGGTGATTCCAAAGTCGTGAGGTCTCCTTGTTAGATGTTTTCTACTTGTATAAAATATAATAAGGGAAATAACGTATAGTTTTAGATACATAGTTTTAAAAGTGAATAACTGGAAATTAAATAAAGTTATCCTTATTTTCGATTCATGCAGTAGTAAACATGCTAAAAAATCTCTGAAAATAAATTCTGATGCTTTAGTATGTATGTATAAACATACATTACAAAATTTGTAAGTACCTTTGAGTTGTAGTACCTTCTTTTGTATATCATAATTTGTAATACACCTACTTAAGACTTTATAAGAAAAAATGTAACATTTTACGACTTTCTGCCTACACTTTTCGTTGTACTTCTATCTGAAGCTCATTTTTACGAGCAAATAAAAAACTTATCCAGTAAATTACAGAATACATTTTAGAAAATAAAAAATATATAGGGTGTTTAAAAAAGATGCGGCAATATTAAAGGGGGTGATTGTCCTGATCATTTTATGCAAAAAAGTTTATAATAAACATGGTCTGGAAACGGTTCGTTACCGATCTACAGCATGTTGAAGTTTAATTAAAAAAAGCAGTAAAAATTGACATATTTTGAAACAGTTCAACGCGTTCAAGCTTTTGCAGAAAATGATTGAAATCCCTCAATTCCTGATGTTGATTCTGTTCACCGATGAAGCGAATATTTCAAGAAATGCAATACGCAATTTCCATAATAACCATGTATGATGTGACGAAAATCCACATGAAATTGTTGAAGATCATTTTCAACATCAGTTTTCTTTGAACGTTTGGCTTGGAATTGTGGGTGACTGCCTAATTGGACCGGTATTTTTACCAGGAAGACTTACCAGAGAGGTGTATCGCAACTTTTTAGAAAACACGCTCCCTGGTTTTCTGGAGGACGTACCATTAGCAATTAGAGATGCAATGTGGTATATGCACGATGGCGCACCAGCCCACTTTAGTCAACTAGCTCGTGATTTCGTAACACAAGCATATGGAAATCGAGAGGTTGGACGAGGTGGACCTCACTTATGGCCTGCACGATTCCCGAACTTAAATCCCCTGGATTTTTCCTGTGGGGCATTTTGAAGTCTTTGGTGTACGCTACTCCATTGGAAAACGTAGAAGACTTAAGAAATCGAATCATTGTTGGGTGCAACTCAATTAAAACAGATCCTAGTGTTTTTGAGAGTTTACCAGTCAATGAGGAGAAGATTGGATTCTTGCATCCGAGCTCGAGGTGGTCGCTTTGCACAGTTTTTGTAATTTTTGCTCGGTAAAGTTGTTGACTTGGTAAAATATTTGTTTTTGTCCTTGAATAAAACCCTTGTTCTTTAAAAAAAATCTTTTATTATAAACTTTTTTGTTTATAATGAAAATGCTTAAACTTCAACACGCTGTAGATCGGTAGCGAAGCGTTTCCAGACCATGTTTATTATAAACTTTTTTGTATAAAATGACCTGGACAATCACCCCCTTTAATATTGCCGCATCTTTTTTAAACACCCTGTATATATGAGACTTTAGTTATTTCCTTTGAATAGTGGAATGGTACGTATAAAGAATTTTATTCTTATCGTTACATCTTATTATCTCATATTTTCACTATTCTATCAAATAGCAAAGAGGTTTTCTCAGGAATATTTTACAATGTTCCCAAGAGGGAAACACGCACACGAACATAAAATGATACAAGTGGAATTTTTCGCTTGGAATTTTCTAATAGAATTTAAAATGAAATCTTGTAAACTGAATAAGTAAATAAATTAACTGAAATAAATAATTAGATATGAATAACTCCATTTTTCAGTTGAATAGTATAAATTAAAAAACTTGGTTTAGCTGAAGATATTTATTTTTATTTTTAGAACTCGACTACCCGGGTTTCGATCTTAACGATCGTCTTCAGGTCATCGCTAAAATAGCATATTTAAAAATCAGGCCATCGAAACGATATAAAACATAAAACAACATGTTAAAAGAAATAATCTAAAAGTAATTACCGTCAATATAGAAGAACGTATTGCCGAACCAAAGAAAAATACATGAAGGTCATTGATATATATGTAAAAGACTTTGAAATTATAAAAAAGTATCCGCCATTAAATGATATTGATGATATTAAATGATATTTCATCCATAACACTTTTACACAATATACAGAAATCTAAAGAATTGGACTCGTATGAAGAGTGGGAAATATATAAACATAATTTAGTAGATAGTAAATGCTTGTTAAATGAGATTACCGACATTAACTTCAAACACATGTTCATATCAACTAATAAATATATTTCAAATTTACCGCCTAACTTACAGGCACCTCAACCCGTTTCCAACTTTGTTTCGTAGTTTATTGTCTGTCGTCGGGGAGATCAGTTGAGTCTTAATCCAAGGTAATCTCATCATTCATTAAATTTTAACTTTTTTATATTAATTTAACTTAAACTTTTAGTCATTTTTTAAATTTTGGGCTTTTGCGTTTTGCATTTTATTATCAATACATTTCATTACAACGTGCGGCTTTAATGGCGGATAATTTTTTATAATTTCAAAGTCTTTTACATATATATATCAATGACCTTCATGTATTTTTCTTTGGTTCGGCAATACGTTCTTCTATATTGACGGTAATTACTTTTAGATTATTTCTTTTAACATGTTGTTTTACGTTTTATATCGTTTCGATGACCTGATTTTTAAATACGTTATTTTAGCGATGACCTGAAGACGATCGTATAAGATCGAAACCCGAGTAGTCGAGTTCTAAAAATAAAAATAAATATCTTCAGCTAAACCAAGTTTTTTAATTTATGAAATAAATAAATAAACTGCATGGGATTTAAAAACATAATGAACAAATTTATATCTGCGTCAAGATACCAACAAACAGCCCAGCATTAAACTTTATCCATTACATATCTATTTACTTTATGTCACAATATATTATTCAAAAAGCTAGCGGAAATCCAAGTACGCCCTTCGAAGGTTTGATATTTTTTTGTATATAAAGCCGGGTTTTCGTCTACTGTTATGGCAACATTAGCAGTAAAGAAATATGATACGGCTGGTCACACTTAAAATACTTAAAATTACCAGACTTCAAGGTCTTGTGCAGCGGTTATAAAAGAAATATTAAACAAATTCTTTACAAGTTCTAAAAGGGACTGTCTAGGGCTATCTTAATTAGAGTTTTCGACCGTGAATATCTTTCGTCGACTGCAAGAAAATCACACCTAGAAGACCACCTATCTTATAAGAAAAAATGAAAATGTTATTATTAAATTCGTCGCATTTAACTATATAACCAAGTGGAATTTCAAAATTAATTCTTGCCAAATGACTAACAATAAGTTATTCTACCCTTCCAAGACGTTATACTAACCCTGTATAATATATGAAGATGAGAAAATAATGCCAAATTGGAAAATGGAACGTTATCGGGAAAACAAAAAGGGGCATACATATTTAAGGAAGGAACGTTAAAATTTGGATTCTACATTATATTTAGAAAGTTAGGGGTGTATAAAGGAAAGTGGTCCTATATGGATTACAAATACGTGTAGATACGAACACTTCCACGTATGCGAAACCACAAAGGATCTAAGGATGGGTTAAAATGTATAGGAGGGTGGAATGTCTCCTGGGACTCCACACAGTGCGGTTGTAGCACACAGACAGATGTTACAAACCTGTGCTGTGTGGGAAAGGTAATCGCGAAGGGCCCACGAATGGGGAATTTAGGTATTTGTAAAGTGGAGTTTTCGTGGTATAGACTTGATCGTTTAAACATTCTAGGACCTAGAATCTACTGTCGTTTCCAAAAGTCAAGTCAGTTAATTTTCGAATACTCATACTCCGAAAGTTTTCATCGAAAAGAAACGAGGTAAAGACTGTCATGATCGGTGATCATTTCTGCGTAGCATAGCAGTAATTCAAAATCGGAGATCACGCGGTTTAGGAAATATTGTGAGTTAAATGACAAAAAGGACTGGTTTTTTAACCGGTTTGCGGAAAACGCAAACATTGGGATTTTTTCCTCGGAAATCACGGAAGAAAAAAATTAGGACCTTTTATGGGATACAATCTCCTTTGTTTACTATAATGTGGTATTTTTTTCTTTTTAGAAAATTTCGTCTATTTTAGCTACAAAATTCAATTCCCAAAATAGTCGATCCTGAGAACTGCTGGTCGCATCTTAACGAGGTTACCACGAGGTGGTACTTAAGAATGGTAGCTATCATAATTCCTGCCAATATATTGATTTTATCAATTGTTAAATAATAAAAGATTATTTTATGCTTTTGGGTATTTCTGTATACACAAAATATTTTTTTATCATTATTTAACCTGCTGGCAATCTCGTTAGGATGCGACCAGCAGTTCTCAAGGTCAACTATTTTAGGAATTGAATTTTTTTGCGTAAATAGAGGGAATTTTTGAAAAAGAAAAAAATACCACGTTATAGTAAACATATACCCTGTATACACCGGTGAGCTGCGGATAGGGCAAGTCAACCTGTTAGACAAGGCATCGAATTGCGTATGATTTTAATGAGTTAGATAAAGAGGCACATATCAACTCCAATCGCCCAGATAAGTAAACGTAGTATATCTGTCCTGTGTTAACTAATGGAAGCCTTATTGTCGTCCTTTTTCCACTTACGTTAAAGGTATCTGCAGCTCATCGGCGTGCACACGGTAAGGCTACATCATGTAGAAGATTCCAATTTTGTTTTCTTCAGCGGTTTCTGAGAAAAAAATCCCAAAGTTCGGTACGGACGTCGACTATAGTCGACACAGCATATGGGGCCACAGATGACTCCTCCCCAGCCGAGCGTCGACTATAGTCGACGGCTATGCCAGCGTACAGACGATCAAAACCGGTTCTTAACGACGTTTCGCGGCCGATAGACGCCGTACCAAAGTGGTTAACTCGCGATACTTTCTAAACCGAGGGATCTACAATTTTGAATTTTGGCGATGTTACGCAGAAATGATCACCCATCATGACAGTATTTACCCCGATTTTTTTCGACGAAAACTTTTGGAGTATGAGCATCCGACAGTTCACTGACTTAACTTATGACATCGATTAGGTCATTATTATTATAATGACCTAAATAAATATAAATAAATTTATCAATTTTAAATAATTCTAAACGATTACTTTAAACTATAGTAGAATCTCGATTAATTCAACCGACTCTATTTGCTGTGGTACGAACAAGTACTAAATACAATCTTAAGACAAGTTTTAAAGATAAATGATTTTTAAATTCAGATATTGTGTCTTAATTTATCCACTTGCGGTGGCAAGAAATTTACGGTTGAGCGTGCCAGGTGAATCATTTTTCTACCTGCAACAATGGTCTGACGGCGTGCGTAACACCGCACACAGGGGTATTTGATTCAAAAACTCGGTCAAAAACCGAAAATAAGAAACTCAAAATTTCGAAAATTTGCTATTACCTAGCATGAAGTAAATGATCTGGAAAGCAGTAAGTTGGCATTTGTTTTAATAATTTTCACTCTGTGCCGTGTTATCACTCATGCTTAAAGCATATTGCAGAGTGAGCTAGTTATCAACAAATAACTGCAGTAAAAACGGCGTGAACAATTAAGTCTTTTTCAAGACTAATCAGGTGAATCGTATCGAATTTGATTATGGATATTATAGAAGAAGGTGTGTATAACGGAAAACACAATTTCACTTTGAAATTATTTCACTATAATTCAATTCATTTTTATTTTTTGGCAGTTATCGATTCGATTTTTTTAAATCTATTTTAAAAAACTGTTTTAGTATATCTTTGAATGTTATTAAAAACTAGCTGCCAAAAAGTGCCAAAAATGTAAAGTATAAAAGATTATCTTTGCATTGAAAATCTCAATAGATGTAAAATCTCCTTCGACTAAAAGTTGTTTATTTTTAATACTAAACCAATAAATAAAATATTAAATAATGTTACTATAAAACTGAATTATTATAATCTTTCGGATAACCCAAAGTGATGTCGAAGAAGCAGCAGAGGCACGTAATAAAAATTTCCGACAGTATGGAGAAAAGTACTCAAGAAAATTCTCCCGTGTTCAATGCAATACAGATATTATAAATAGCCTTTTATTGACGTCAGACACAATTTTAATTAGTATTAGGCGAAGAATTTCAAAAAAGCAAAAACCATTTAGGCCAGAAAGAATGAAAATGTGTGTTTGGTGGAATGTGGACGTTCAACATGAGGAAAGTGTTTATAAAGAGAATGAAAGGGAATAAAATCCGAACGAAACGACAGATGAAGAGGAATTCGATGATTCTTCAGATTAATTTAATCCGAAAATCATAAACAATCGATATAATCAGATTTTTCACCTATAATATAGTATGAACCCAAGTTTCTTATTTCATATCCAAGAAAAAAAAATGTAATCTATATTCATAAAAAATGATTTAAAATTCACTAATGTCATAGAATCACAAAAGCACCATGTTTAATATAATTGATATAAATTGGTTAATGCTACTTGCTTCCAATCTAACGGTTTAAAGCAGACTCTGATTATGAAACTGTTCTTCTATTACTTTAATTTAATTCTTAAGAAATTATTGTCATTATTTCATGGGATGTTTAATCTAATGTTCATTTATACAGTTACCTGGTCAAAAAAATGAAAATAAATCTATTAGAGTGAATAAATAATTTTGACCAACTTTTTAGGTCAAATACCCCTATGTGCACCGTCGCGCTGGCGTTCCGTTAATTAAAGTATCTCGACGTGTACTGTACGTCTAGCCACCGCAAGTGGTCCCAAAGGGGATGGATTAGCGGAGTTCTGCTGTATGTAACTTTGTGTTCACCATATTGACAACTAATAAGTTATGGGCTCGGCATTTTATTATAATGCATTACACTATAATCCAAAATGGAGCTGCACCATGAAGAGAAGGATGAAAGAGTACTCGGCAATGTTACGGAGAGGGGGCTTACTTTTTCATCTTTCTTTTCATGGTGCAGCTTCATTTCGATTTATAGTACGTTCAAAAATAAAGAGAAGACTTAAAATAAACTTTAATGTTTTTCGAAAGCAACTATTCTGCAATGATTTTGAAAGTTTGATTATGAAGTTAATATATTTTTCAGTTTAGTAATAATTCCCACAACCAATTTTATTTAGAATGTGAATGGCGTTACAACTTAAGTTTGAGAATAATGAGTAATTAATGGTTTGTAATAAGTGGGAAATATAGAAATAATAAACCGATTAAGTATACAAACTGCATTATTCATTAATAATTTTACTTAGCTTGTAATGAATAAAAATTTCAAGTAGTTGCAATTTCTTTAACTTCTGATTTTACCAATTTACTCGATTAAGGCCCGATATTACGAAACACAGTATAAATTAATCCTCGAATAATTGCTATAGTTACGCCTTTTTTAAGTAATGTGAATGGCTGAAATAGAAGTTATTCTGGCAATTATTCCGAGAATAACTTATTCTGCCTTTTATAAGACCGGGCCTAATTGTTTTATAATATTCGAATAAAGTATCATTCAACCGAACTATACACTAGAACTTTCCCCGTATAACATCCCTCAATCCTCAATCCTTAAGAGCACTTAAGGAACTTTGTACACCTCAATCAATGTGGTAACTACTGTTGAAGCTAAAAGGCAGTCTCTAGTGGTTGTCTGGAGTTGATACACTTACAGGTTTCCCTTGCAGATTACCGATGTAGAAGACCTGCTGGAATAGGTTGATGGAATTTAAAGTTCGTGCTAAAGTTATACAAGTCTGCTGTGCGAAATTTATCTGGAGCTATTGAGAGAGTGTGCGCGCCAATCAATACGTTTTATCAAGAAATAGTGTGTCTTGCATACATTAAAAACGCTCCAATATTCAAACATTTACAATTACTTTAAAGAAAGTTAATTATGTAAATCGTGTGCTAAAATTTATGTATTGTATCAAAATACAACGTGCCTTAAAATATTGAGAACAAGTATTGTCTACGTAAAGTTCATATGTAATATTCAGTGCTGTGCGAGAGGCAGAGAATGACATGTTTATGTTAGCCGACTCTCTCATCAATATTTTAAAGGGTTTTCCTTCAAGAGTTAAGGGAATACACTGCTTAAGGGTTGTGTACGGGTATTATCTTGTCTTGGAAATTCTAAATCATAAAATATCCTTTCTTGGATTTGTGGTTAATTTACATTTCATTATAAAGATACAGTAGTAAAGTAAACTTCCCGGAAATGTTTGATAAAGCTAATTAATTATTAAATGAAATTGGTGGAGGCGCCGGTTAAAATAAAACAAAATAAATATTCTCAAAATTGAGGGATTATGGTAATATATTACTATTACCAAACTTTAGATATTTTTAGTTCATTAAATATGATTAAAATTTAATAATTATTAAATATGAAGGAGTGTGTAAGGTGAAATAGATTTAATTTTTTCTTAAATGTCGACTATCTAACTTTCTATTTAACAAGTACTTCGCCATAAAATTGTCAAGTCATAAAAAGCAGTCGAATAAATCAAATATTAAATACTACATGAAAATTATATAGACAGGTATTTCAACAGAAACTTCAAAAGTGTAAAAACCTGCTTTAGCACAATAGTTCTTCACTTTTAATGTTTAATTCTTTTTAGAAATTAAATTTAACTTTTTTATTTAATGCATATTTTTAGTGTCATTTTGAAAAGATATTTTCGATGGAGGAGCAGGTATTTTGTTAAGTAAAAAGATTATCTTTAAAAGGTATCATTACGTTATATATGTTGTAGGCATATTGCGAAATTCGGCTTATTACAATAAGCGCCGTTATTTTGCAATCTGCCCGGCAAATTGGAAATTTATCTCACATTTTGTAAACAGCCTGAAATTTTTTAGGCTTATTACAATAAGCCCACAAACTATCAGTCCAATTGGAAAGTGGACAACTGTTTCTTTAAAAAGCTTGGTTTTATTAAGGCTTTTTGCAATTAGCCTTACAGTCGACGGTGTATTAAGAATAAGCTAGGGTGGGGTTGTTGTAATTAACGCATTATACTTGTTGAAACGTGTTTTTGGAAAAGTTAAGGAATGACGAATATAAGGGAAAAGTTGGAGAAAATCAAAATGAAAACCAATTCTCTAATGTTCAACAAGAGTTGTGTTTTATTTGTTCGGGATATTTGAATGAAACACCTTTTGTTTCATGCTCTTCATGTTCCATGAAAATTCATAAAACTTGTTTCCAAAACGTTTGCTCAATCTCCGATGAAAATGATATGGAGTATCAATGCGATATTTGTAATAGACAAGAAAATATAACTTCACAACGTCAGAAAGCACACAAAGGTCAAAAACGAGCGGCAGAAAAAATGATTGAAAATACAGGGAAGAACCTAAAATCGGTCACAGTTGGAAGCTTTGTTCTATTAAATGTACCGAAAGTCGACCGTGTCCCTTTAGACGCACCAAATTTAATTGGAAAAATTCTTAAAGTTAATAATGATGTTTATCAGATAGGAACAAAGAGTGGAATTATCAAAACATGGTTTTCTAGAAGTGACTTCAATATTTCTGGCGCACAATTTGTTCAAGATATCCCCGAAGAATCTGTTCGTCAAGCTATAGCAAATGAGTCAATGTTTGGAGGTCAAGGCTATAATACCTGTAAGTGTACAGTATCAAAAACCCAATGCCAAACAAAAAAGTGCGTGTGCAGGAAAGCAAAGCAAATATGTTCATCAAAATGCCATAAGAGTTTACCATGTGGAAATAAGTGAAAATAAAATTAGTGTTAATTAATAAAACACAAGTTTAAAAAAGTTCTTGTTAATTTAATTTTTTTTTATATTACTATTGTATTATATGCTCTATTTTAACATTGATCCGAATGATCTGTTTAGTTAATATGTGATAAATGTTTATCAATAAAAACTTGTTCATCAAAAATTGTCGTTTTTCAACTTTCTTGCATAAAATAACCTATAATTAGTTCAAATACTTCAAGAATACTTTAAGGTCAGGTAATTTTCTCGGTATAATTTAGTAACCAGGGTTTTTAATGAAACTGGTGCTCACTTTCTAATTAGCCTAACTGTATGTGCGCTTATTATAATAAACCTAAGAAATTTTAAGCCGATTAAAAAATGTGACATAATTTTCCAATTTGCCAGGCATATCGCAAAATGACGGCGCTTATAGTAATAAGCCGAATTTTGTAATTTGTCTACGACATACACATAGAATGGGTCAATATTTATACTCTTTGGGATGTGCTTTCTACAGTTATAAGAAACTACTGAATAATAAACTCTCAAAATTGACGGAATTTTCAAGTAAAACTAAAATTAAAAAAAAATATTTTTCTTTTTAGTTTTTTTTATTCCTAACAAAACAAATTACAAAAAAATAGCTTTCTAAAAGTCACACTAATTATAATTGAATTAAGTGAAAAGGTTTTCTTAGTTACAGGAAAACTTATTTCCTATAAACTGATTTTTTCTAATAATGTTTTAATGCACATCTATGGTGGATTTAATGGTTAGAAAGAATTCCAAGTATTAAGATTTTGAAGTATGTAAAATCAACATTAAGTCTATAATGTCTATTTTTACGTCCGGCTCACAGAAAAAAATATCATAAAATCGAAAATGTTTACGTTTCAAATAATTTATTATACAAGATCTAATTTTCAGTAGAGCGATGTTGTTGGTTTAAATTTGTAAGTTCCAGGCGTCACCGACTGATATTGAGATAACATCAATAATTTCATGGTGGAATTTCAAATTTTATAACTTTAGTTCCAATTATTCTAAATAAGACAACATTGGCGTGTTATACACGTTCAAGTAATTCAAGTCCAAATGTTCTATGCAATTGCACAATTAACCCAAGTTAGTTACGTGCGAGTTGCTTTGTACGCGTTCATTAATTTTGGTTTACTTGAACAAGCGACTATAGTGACGAGTACCTTGTTAATCAATAAATAAGAAAATACATTGGCGGAAGTCAGGCATTTATCACTATTATTACCGATGCTCAAATCATTTTCAATTATCACTCGAAATAAATAAACGAAAAATTAAATAGCTGAACGAATAAAATTGAGTTAAAAGTAAACGTTTTTCTCTGGATTTATTCAACACGTTCACTGCTTACATTGGGATCATTCGAATTCAATTTGTAATTAATTTCCCAACCGTTACCAAATATACGCATCAAATAAAAACGTAAATACCGTAATTTTCGTTTAATTCCGGAAGTTTGCACTCTTCAAAATCGATTTTAAAACGTGCATACACAAATAGATTATACACGTTGGCTCGTTTTGATTGTCCGATCCTTTACTAGTATATTCTCTGACTGAATACAAGCAAAAAAGTCCTAATAAACATAGATCCGAAAGTGGCTCGTTTTCGAGATATTCAAGGTTTTAATTCCATAAATTGACCTATTATTATGGAGGAACAACAGGGTAAATTTTTTGAAAAATTGTTTTTCTTTCTTTACGCAATTCGAAAGTATGTACCTTTTAGAATATTGCCCTACAATATTATAACAAAATTTGTACAAATAATGGAGTTATAGCTCTTTTCTGCTCGCGCGCACGAAGCCATTACTTGAATACGAACATAAACAACCATTGTCACAAAATGTTATCAATGCTATTACTCCCATTTATATGGATTTGTCCAATACAGAGTTGCTTGAGCGCTGTATAGGCGGATTTACGCAAAATTCGAATGAGAGCTTTAATGCTCTCATTTGGAAGTTCGCTCCGAAAATTTTTACAAGTCGGGCAGTTATTGTGCAAATTGCTACTTATTTGACGGTTTCCATTTTTAATAATGGAATGGCATCTTTATTAAAGGTGGCAAATGAAATACAAATCCAGATTAGTCCCCAAATGTACGCATTTTGTACAGCTAAAAACCAACACCGTATAAGTCGAACTCAAGTGCGTTAAATTTCAAGTGTTTTAGACAATTCAGACAACAAGAAGAAAGTCGAATTATGTTTTAGAAATTCTAAAGACCTCTATTATGGAGCAGGAATCGATGAATTGTGGTAACTCTTAAAATTTCCTCCATTATATCATCTAGAACTAAACTTAACTTTTTAAATGCGTTTTTCTCACAGTAAAATTTTTTTAACCTGTTGTCACAATTTCTTTACCAACAAGAATCGCATTCAAATTTTATTGAGACGTCTTCAATCTATATAAAATTCTCTTCAGTTAAGCGTACGGATTTTTATTTGTATTAATATTTGCTGCCTCTTTACCCCCTGGAAAGATTCATTATTTTATCGATTTTCTTAACTCTTTTTTTGCAGGGGTGCCATTTTAACAGCAATTATTATTTTCTAAATCGGGTACGCTTAACTGAAGCTACACTAATATAGATTAAAATGACGTTTCCTATTTTATTTTCAGATTATTTTTACACGTTTTATAGTGACAACCAACAAGAAGCTTTTTTTTTGTTGGTGCATTTGGCCATCCTCCATACATGTATTCTAAGACAGATTTTCTTTTCTCTATACTTCCTAAAATAAGTTTAAACTGCGTAGTTACAAAATAAAATCTTAATTATCGCCTTTTTTCGCGATCTCCACCCTGTTGTTCCCCCTTAATATTATTACAGCGTTACATTTAAATTAAATTATTAAGAAGTAACCACGGTTTCGACTAACTTTTGTACCTGACCAGTGAAACCTAATAATGACAATTTATCGAAACCATCGTAACGAATTAATAATTTTATTTAAATGATTCTCATCGATTATATTAATAATAGGTAAACTTAGGGAACTAACCTTTCAATATCTCGAAAACGAATTACTTTTGAGCCCATATTCATCAGGACTTTTCTGCTTATTTTTAGCCTTGGAATACGTCAGTAATCGAGTCAGTAAAACGAGACACTTTGTATACATAGGGTGGTTAAAAACACCTTGTATGTTTCAAAACTCGAATTTGTTCCACAGAAAGCTGTTGCCAGCTGATATGAAGACATGGTCAAAAAATAAACAAAATCTATTGAAGATTGTTCGATTAATTTAAAAAAAAACTCACGGAAAATATTATTTTTAACGCCCTCTAGCGGCGAAACGAAGCAACTTTGGATATAGATAAGTTAACTTAAAAAGACTTGTTTCAAGCGAAGGAATCTGAGGTCTTACGTTGTACACGCATTTCGGAAAGAGCCTGTATTTTTTGTTTATTAACCCTTTAGTGGATAAATTATATTTTTGAGAGTTTCGCCACGTTTTAATTAATCGATCCGTAGTGGTAATATTGTATACCAATACACTAAAGTTGTACGTAAAGTTAGTGGTAAGTATGTATACCAATATCCGCGAAAGGGTTAACTGTCAAGGTACTCCTCACTATAGTCGCTTGTTCAATTAAACTAAAATTAATGAACGTGAACAGAACATCTCGCACGTAACTAATTTGAGTTAATTGCGCAGTTGCATAGAGCATTTATACTTAAATTACTTGAACGTGTATAACATGCCAATATGGTCTTATTTAGAATATTTGGAATAGAAATTATAAAATTTGAAATTCCACCATGAAACTATTAATGTTATCTCGTTTGATAAACATAGGCTGAGTTATAAAATCAGTCGGTGACGTCTGTAACTTACAAATTTAACGATTGTAGATTTTATGATATTTTTTTCTGTGAGCCGGACGTAAAAATAGACAGTATAGACTTAATGTTGATTTTAGATACTTCAGAATCTTAATACTTGGAATTCTTTCTAACCAATAAATTCATCATAGATGTGTATTGAAACATTATTAGAAGAGATGTAAAATTTTCCTGTAACGCTTTAAGTTACTACCAAGAGTATCTAGTTTAATCTAATACACCAAAAAAACCTTTTCACTTAATTCAATTGTAATTAGTTTGACTTTTAGAGAGCCATTTCACTGATTGGCTGCACTACTTTATTTTCCTTTTTCCGTAAATACTGATATCTTTCTTTCATCCTTAGATTTTCTCTTCCTTCAGGATCACTTTTCAATCTTTCATATCTTCTCTTCTCAGCTTCTCTTTTGCGCTTTAGTTTTTCTTTATGTCCAGATATAACGTTCGTATACTTAAGGGGGTAATTCTACAACAAAAAGTATGAAGAAAAGTTCATATAAATATGTGTCCGGAAATGATTCTCAAAGGAGCTGCAGTTCTTTGAAGTTGGTACTCATTATGTAGTTTTTTTTTAATTTTTTTCACTTATCCTACAGAGTTGGAGGTTGAATTTTGGAACATCCTGTATTATTTACGTAAGAAATATGATGATAACCAAAATGATCTACGATGAACAGGCTTTTGTGTTAAGGCTAAGGAGCGCATTTAGAATCCCGTATTGGAATGTTTAGTAATTAGAGTGTTGTTTGACAATTAGTAGGAGGATGTGGGTACCTTTGGGACGGTGGTATGCTTGGGACAATTAATGTAAAGCAAAAACTTGTTTGAATTTACCCCGTTCTTTTACTTTAAATTTACTAGTGCTACCTACAGTGCCATATCGCCGAAACTTGAAATGCAGTCAGTTATTTTAACCTTAAAAATTGGACGTTTGCGTTGATGTTGTTTCAAAGTAAAAATCGGGTGCATCAGGTAAGTACTGGTTACAACTATGTTTATTTACAAAACTTAATAAATTGGACCGTTTATTTTGAAAGTGGTGTAAGTCCATTTTCTCTTGTTTCGAGAAAATTAGAGGTTAGCATATCTCTAATTAAAAAAATTTAGGCAAATTATATGAAGTCTGGCAATATTTCTATTCGTTTATCAATATTTAATTTGACTTACACCACTTTCAAAATTAGACAGTTGTAAAAATCGTTTAATTTCAATTTTGAAAAATTAAATATCACTTAAAATATACTTCATTTTAATCCAAATTTGTTTACAAATACACATGATAGGACATAAAATTTAATTTTAGACGCTAATTACATTGTAAAAATTACAAGATACTTATAGTATTTACTTATGCTTTGCATGTGGCAGTGTTTCGAAATATGTACGATGCACCAGAGGTATAGAAGGTAATAACTGCTTGATGTCTTCATGTTTTTCGTAAGTAATAGGCCTGGCATTTTGGTACAAAGGCGTAAGGGCGATTTTTCCAAATTTTAGCGGTCTTCCAGGACGTGTAGGTAATAAATGTATAGTTTTAAATTCAGTGCCCTTCATAGGTGTTTTATATAAAATAGTATATGGTGCGTTTTTGAGAAACCTCAGCCAGATCTGTTCGCCATTAGTGTTTTTTTATCTGTTTTTTAATCGCATTTTGAAGATCTTTGTTGAAACGAAATTCTCTCGTTTCATTTCATGTGAAATGAATTTGTCATGTTTTCTACATTGTGTTATTACATCATAATAATCCTCTGATGTATACTTAAAGTTCTTTTCTTTTAAAGTTCTCCATTTTAAGAAAAATAGAATAAGTAACCTAAATTAGCAATTTTTGATACATAATATAAAACAAATGTAACCATAGTCACTTGGACTTACACCACTTTCATAAGCAATGATTATGTAATTTTATTTACCGACCGATTTTAAGTTGAACAAAACATGGGAATCTTTTAAGAAATTAAACACGGACTTATCATACATAAAAAATTTGCATTAAATTAAGCATGAATTACGTGATATCTCATTTTTTTCAAAAATGGACTTACACCACTTTCAAAATAAACGGTCCAATTACTATTGGTGAAGTCTACAAACTGTTTTTGATCATGATTTGAGACATTGAAAGAAAGGGATATTTGGGACGTCCCAGATATACCTCCTATATACATAATGGGCTCTTGGTAATTGGTTCTTGAATAACCCGTGCAAAACAGTTACAATTTACAAAGATATTACAAAGATATTAACAAGCACACCCGAAAAACTGTTCATATAAGAAACATTGAAAATCAAGAATGAAAAATTTCAAAAAAGGAAGAAAAGGTTAAACACAGCGTAAAAAGAAATTAGAGACGGAAGAAGATGAAGAAATCAATTATGCATCCGTCATTTTGTGATTGTCCCATACATACCATCGCAAGGTACGCTTGGGACAAAATACAAATTATCACTTCTACTGCAACAAAACTCTAACCATTAGAAAAAATGACATCCAATAAGTTCCAAAATATAGTATAAACAGTAAACTATTCGATGGTATTCATTAAAAAAATTTTATGTTGCTGGTATGGCCACAATTAAATGGATTATAAAAAGTGTCCCTAACATACCCACCTTCCCCTATGTATCATTTTTTAATTTTTTCTTTATTTAATTGTACATGTCAGAGGGAGACGTAAACCGAAAATAGTAGTCTAGGATAACACAGTTAATTCATGATAAATGAGTCATCTTTCGGCGAACGGAGTATACCTAATTTTAGATCACACGCCCTCCATAACTTATCCATCTATCTGGAAATACAATTTTAAGATGTTGATGAACTTGAATGCTATACTGAGTACCTTGCATAGTATGTTATCCAACATGTTTAACCACTTCGGTACGGCGCCTATCGGCCGCGAAACGTCGTTAAGAACCGGCTTTCATCGTTCGTACGCTGGCACAGCCGTCGATTATAAGCGATGCTCGGCTGTGTGGGGGGCATCTGTGGCCCCATATGCTGTGTCGACTATAGTCGACGTTCGTAAAGAAGTGGTTAACGAGGTACTTTCTAAAAAAATTAAATACCTTGTCCTAGTGAGACTATCATTGAAAACATATTGACCAATTAAAAAGCATCTACAATTTCTGCACACACGTTAATCGAAAATTTATTAAATAAAGGAGGTCTGCTATGATTTTTATAAATTACTTAGCACAACACGACCAAATTTTTTGAAAAGAGGGCATAATAGGATATTTATTTATCATTTATCTACTTAGGGATTTATGGTTTTCTAATTTTTTTTTTTCTTTTTAGCTGTGTTCTAGTTTTTGTTTATAAAATTAGGTATTTATCATCATTTTTTATTAAGGAGTGATACTATAATTGTTAAACAGTATGGCGCGAACCTATTATGAAATTTAGAGATTTTATGAACATAAAATTTTAGGTACACTACTGCATAGCTTTTATGTGCTTTGGAGTTTTCCTATAACATTATCTACTGAAATATTAATACTATTCACAAGGAGCATATATTTAAGTAAAAATCTTTTCCTCAAAATAAGTTTTAACCATACGAAGAATAGCGCCATTCAATCATGTGCCTTAAACTCCATGATATTGCCATTTAGTACCACTTCTACTTGGCTGATTCGACTACACTGTTAAAAATTTTACGGAGATATTTAACTCTGCTGGTATAAGGTGGAATATTACCACGAAAATATGTTAAATTTGACTAAATTCCGATAAGTAGTAACTCCATTCAGAGTGAAAATCATCTGTTCAAAAGTGTTACCAATACGGTGTTAACATTTCTACTCCGCCGAGATGAACTTAACAAATTTTAACTGTACGTGTTCGTTGAAATTAAAATACAAATATGTTAACTACATTTAATACGATTTTCACCCCTACATTATGTTGTTATAGTCACATGATCACATCACGTGACTCTTGCTTGACTCTTCTATATCGATGATGGCGTTTAACGATTATTTAGACGAATGATCGTTGAACGTAAACGAATTGATTTGTTAGAAGTGTCTAGTACCTATTCTTACAATGGCAATGTACGACTGATATATACGTGTTAAGTATTCTGATCGGAAGAAGTGGGTGAAAGTAAGTGGAAACCAATTATCTAAAGATTTAATTGATGTGGGCGGTAAGTAGAAAATTATTTTGTTGTATTGTTAGTTAAGGAGTTTTTGGTAAACTGTACATTGTTTATTAGATACATAGGTTTATTCGTTGAGCTTATGTTCAATAGAATTACATTATTAATGCAAATTGTAAAGGTAAATTAAAAATTTTCGCCTATGCTGGTGCCAAGATGCAGGAAATTCACTGGAAATAGAAGCATGCCACCTCATCCGTGGGCGGCGCTTGGAGGGGGAGCGGGAGTGGCTAACAAGTTATTGGGCCTCGAAACGCAATTTATTAATAACTTTAATAAGGATTTATTCCCGAATCGCTGAATAGTGCGCCCTAATATTTCACAGATTTGTATTGTGTATGAATACCTATCGATTGATACCACTTTGATCAAAATCGGTGAATACAACATCTTGTGGTCTCCTTGTAAGTACTGGCCTGGATATGTAACTCTTTCTAGAATACTTTTAACTAGAATAATATAAAGTTTAACTACAAATAAAGAGTTCGAGTTATCCCTTAAGGGGTTGTACCTAACACGCCTAAAGATATCTTTAATTACAAAAAGGAGTAAATTGTATTCGTACAAAGAGTTTAAAACATCCGAAAAATCATGCATTAACAAATTATAATTAGTTAGAGCAACAAACTATAGGTAGTTAATTACCAATTTTTTTGGAATTACTTTCCTACGATCTCTGTGTAAATCCTAACTACTTTTTAAAAGGAATTTCACTACATGTAACAAGTTATATTAGTTAGATTTTTCACTACGTATAAATTTGTCTCCGAAACGGATGGTCGCGAGGGAACTTCCAGATTTAGTTAAAATTGAGTTACATTTAACTCCTTATTTTTAACAGTGTATAAATATAGCTGATATTCTGAAGCCTTCGCATATATCAAAGTTTCGCTCACGCCATCTCTCTTTAGCGCCTATTCACTAATTCAAACAACAATTTCTCTATTTCACGAACACAGACTGAAAGGAGTGAGTATCTATAACATGCGCATTTGATTTTATTTAGAACGGTTGGAAGCAAAGGTATAAAATTGAAAATATGTTCACAAATTATGTTCGTAAACCGATTTGTTTGAGAACATTGTGAACTGAAACGTTTGCGATTCGAGATATGACTATACCTTAAATTTGAATGCAATTTTCCTTAATGTTTTTCCAATATTAGTAGCTGAGATCTTGGCAGTTATTTGTGATTGTTCGAGTTTTAACTGTACGTACTTCAATAAAATGACGTGAACCTTTTAATATTTGTAGAGACAAATACAACGACTGTCCAGCAAATACATTGTAGAAATTGGCAGACAATACAACGCAACGTATTCACACAAAGAATATTCTACATCAAACTAACAAAGAATGAGGCGGTTCTTATATATTATACAGCCATTCAGTTCCATTTGGAAAAACAAACACGTTATCCTTAAACATCCCCCTCTATAAGTAAAATTTATTAATAAGTAGATGGAAAATAAGAATCAAATATTCCTTCTTGGTCTTTGCACATCTTTTAATAAGAAATAAAGAGAAGGAAGAAACCTTCTTTCATACAAAGTCATAAAGGGGAGAAAATGAAAATAAAAGTCGACCAAAACGGGCAAAATATGGTATCTCGGCTAATTTAATTGCAACCGAGAGAAACGAAGCTGTTGAGCTTATTATGAAATAAAGATCTTTGTAAAATCTACAGGTTGAAATAAAGAAAAATTTTTAACGTTGTAATTTTAATAGTATTTAATTTTTGGATTCTAAATTTAAATTAAACTAGTTTAGTTTTATTTTTAGTATTTTTCTAAAAAAGATTTATTGTTTTTGGTTGAATTGATCAACATTTTGGTAACTTTGGTGGAAGCTTTACGAATTTAGTAAGTTTTTGGTGGAATTTAAAAAAAAATTAGTAAATTTTTGGTGGAATTTTTACAAATTTTGTAAGTTTTTTGGTGGATTTCTTAAAAAATTCTTTATTTTTGGTAGAATTATTAAAAATTTTAGTTACTTTGGTGGAATTTTTATGAATTTACTATGTTTTTGATGGAATTTTCAAGGTTTTAGTTAATTTTTAATGAAATTGTTTCTAATTTGGTTGATTTTTGGTGGAATTTTAAAACAATTTTTACATTTTGGTGGAATATTTAAAAAAATTGGTAAGTTTTGGTAGAATTGTTAAAAATGTTGACAATTTCGATGTAATTTCTAGAATTTTTATAAGTTTTTGGTGGAATAAAAAAAATTCAGTAAGTTTTGGGTGTAGTTGTTAAATATTTTAATAGCATTGGTGGAATTTTTGCGAATTTTATTCATTTCTGGTGGAACTTTAAAAAAATTCAGTGTTTTTGGTAAAATTCTTATGAATTTAGTAAGTTTTTGGTGGAATTTTAAAAAAATTCAGTATGTTTTTGGTGGAATTATCAAAAATTTTGATAATATTGGTGGAATTTTAGCGAATTTTATTCATTTCTGGTGGAACTTTAAAAAAATTCAGTGTTTTTGGTAAAATTCTTATGAATTTAGTAAGTTTTTGGTGGAATTTTTGCAAATTGTATTAATTTTTGGTGGAATTTTTAAAAAATTCAGTATGTTTTTGGCGGAATTATTAAAAATTTTGATAACATTGGTGGAATTTTTGCGAATTTTATTCATTTTTGATAGAATTTTTTTAAAATTCAGTGTTTTTCTATAGAATTTTTACGAATTTAGTAAATTTTTAGTGAAATTTTTCCAATTATATTAATTTTTGGCGAAATTTTTATAAAATTCAGTATGTTTTTGATGGAATTGTTAAAAAAGTTGATAGCTTTGGTGGAATTTTTATTAACTTTAATCATTTTTGGTGGAATTGTTAAAAATATTGGTGATTTTAGTAGAACTTTTATGAATTTGGTAAGTTTTTGGTGATATTTTTTAAAAATCAGTAAGTTTTTGGTGGAATTATTCAACATTTTTGTAGCTTTGGTGGAAAATTGAAAAAATTTAGTACGTTTTTGGTGGAATTGTTAGAAATGTTGGTAACTTTGGTGGAATTTTTACGAATATAGTAAGTTTCTCGTGGAATTTTTACCAATTTTACTGATTTTGGGTACAATTTTTAAAATATTCACTAAGTTTTTAGTACAATTGTCTCCAAATTTAATAATTTTTGGTGAAATTATATTCAATTTAACTAATTTTTGTGGAATTTTTATTATTACTTTTTTATTTTTGTAAAATTTTTAAGAATCTAATCAATTCTTGACGAAATTAATCTTAATTTTAGTATATTTTTTAAAAATTCAGCAAGTTTTTGGTGGAATTGTTAAGAATTTTGATAGCTTTGGTGGAATTTTTACAAATTTTATGTTTTTGGTGGAATTATTAAAAATTTTAGTAACTTTGGTGGAATTTTTACAAATTTACTTAAATTTTTGGTGATATTTTCAAGAATTTAATTAGTTTTTAGTGAAATTTATTCGAATTTTTGCTCTGCATAAATTAAATATTTGATAATTATTAATAAACCGATCGTTTTGACATTTCATGTGGCATTAGCGTGGTTAGAATAATAAATAACGTTTATGAAAATTGAACCAACTGTTTTATCGGCCCAAAAAAAATCGAAAATGACGGAAAACGGGGACTTCGTTTAGGGCTTAAATCGGCCGTTTCGGTTCCAAAGGAGCACAGATTCGCATATAACGTTGCGTTATAAAGCCGTTCAGAAGGTTAGCCGGAAGCAGAGTCGCGGAGCTGGTGGCTTTTTGGATAAAAAGTGCGTTCGAAAATTAACGAAAATGACAGACGGACGATCGAGAATTTTAATTTCAGTTAGGGCTACCGCAACGTCGTTCGATTTTCAGGGCCGTTTTTCCGAAATCGGTCACGAACCCCCCAAAATCGTCGGGAAGGTGAAGATAATGGTCGGCAGAATGACGTAAAACCATTGAATCGTCCGGAAAGCGATTTCCAAAAAGACTATTAAAAGAAGAGCTAGGCGCCTGCGGCGCCCTCTTTTAAAGAGGCGCTGCTTGCTTACTACTTTAATATATTATTTAGTATAACATCAAGAAAATTTTATTCCTGTAAAATACCATAGTAGGGTAAACTCACCCAATCTCGGCCGTCGCCTAAAGTCGGCTTTTACCAATTATTTTTATAGAAATAACAAAAATATTGGATGTAATCCGATGCATTTAGTAAGAATATGGACTTTCATTATCCTACATCAGGTGGTAATAAGCTTGGTGAATTTTCTATGTTCAACAATGTTCAACAATGTTTAAGAATTGATTAATTAAAGATGTGTTGTGAATGCGGTGCTGGACCTTCACAATTGACAAGAAATCACTCTACTTAGAATAGGTGTTTATGTTGAGGTTGTAGTCTCAGGCCCGAAAAAGTTGTTCCAATATTTCGCGTTAACCGTTTGATAAATCAAAAAAACTTTCAAACGAAAGTTGGATAAAAATAAAAAATCTAGGCAAGCGAATAGAAATATTTAATAAATTATTGTTAATAACTGAGATTATTAAGAAGCATTTTTAAACGGGCTATTCGCATGTCTAGATAAATATTCAAGATATATTTTTTCCATTTACCGTTTTTTGATATTTTAAAAGATAAGCGAGAAATTTTGGAAATTCCCACGGTACAAACTTGGGAATATTTTTCAATTTCGCTAGATAGCTCCGCCCTGATTGACCACGTGGTATGACCGGCGGAGTAGAGTAGGTGCCGTAAGTAACAAACAAGTTTTTTGTGTAAGTCGATTCTGCTTCGTTGTGCATTTCTGGAGATAAATACTTTGGAGAATTATTCGAGTTTGGAATTCACAGATTTTATTGCTTGTAAAAAATTTTAGAATTTTAGTAAACTAAAAAGAATGAAAAGTTCATTTCATAATTTTACTAATCTTTCTGTTATATAAGTACCTCGACCTCATGAAAATAAACTTCGATATTGTAATTTTTAACACTAACTTTTTCTTTACATACACTACATGTAGCAGAGAAAGTATGTACAACTGGGCCAAATTGGTCACTTTTCAAGGGACACTCCTGTTTCTATAAGAAATAGAGGGAAAAAGTATCGGTAACTGATGCTCCATTTTTATAAGAAATCGAATGGTGAAAACCTCATATTGATATCTTTTACGGTTTCAGAGATATTGGGGATGCTTTTCGAGAAAGTGCATTTTTGAAGTCTTCATAATTTTTTTCCTGTTGGAAAATGTTTAACTTTGTGAAAACATTCCCGTGGCAACTTTTTATGTAGATTTTGACGTTGTAGGTTAGTTTTCTCTGTAAGCAATATTTTAATAGCTACATACATAAAAGTGTTTTTTTTAATGGAACACTATATTATTACATATTAAACGAGAGCCTAGAATTCCCTTTCCAAAAATATGCCTATAAAGTTTGAAAAATGGGATAGATGCGATAATTTGTTTCAGAGAATCTGGAGAAAATGCAGAGGTTGTATTTACATAAACGATATACACAGAGAAGATAACGTTTAAACTCATTTTTCTCGATGTTAAAAAAATTTAGATTGTTTGAATCCATAATCTGAACCAAAAAGGCTAAGTGATATCGCAAGCAAGGTATCATGTGTGGCACACTTTTGGAAAGGCAATTTAAACTCCCGTCGAATATGCAAAAATGTATAGGTGCTCCATTTGAAAAAGATATATTTGTCTGTATCTATTAGAATATTGCTCACAAAAAATCTAACTTACACCAACAAATTCTACATAAAAAGTTGTTTCGGGAATATTTTCACAGAATCAAAAATTATCCAATAGAAAAAAAGTTATGGAGATTTTTAAAAAAATGCACTTTTTCGAAAAACACCTGTATTTCCGAAACCGTAAGAGGTATCAATTTGCGGTTTTCACTATTCGATTTCTTATAAACATCGAGCAAGACACCAATATTATTTTACCCTATCTCTTATAGAAACAGGGCTGTCCCTTTACAAGCCCTGATTTTACCCAATTTGTCCCACCAGTACAGTACAATCGATTATCCTATCTGTACTACGAATTGCTGTACCATTTTAAAACATTTAATTTTTTTGCACAGTATTTATTACATATACTAAAATAAGTCAGGATCTTATTAGAATTTAGTAAGAAAGATACATCTAATGCTTCCGTCTTTTTCTACTTTACTAAAACGAACTGAACCTCGATGCATGTATTCACTTCTCGACAAAAGATAAATAAACACATGAGTTTCGAATATAAATCCTTTGTCTCTTACCTACAGAGGGCGGAGCGTAACCCAGAATTAAGGTCCACCTTCCTGCTTCCGCGCGTCTGTCTCCTGCGCCCCTGAGAAACTCGATGACCGTCAGACCACAGCCTTAACGTTTTACTTCATATAGTTAAGAAAATGAACATATGTTATTGTAAAGGGTTATGTACTACTTTTAAATACATGCCATATAGTTATCTTTGTTAGTTTTCATAATTATTATGTGGCCGACTTAAGGTAGAACGTTTTAAAGAAAAATCTAATTTCGGCCGGTGATGCCGACTTTAGGAATTATACCACATTTCATTGTGTCTTAAACTATGCCATTTAAGATTATTTTAGATCTGCCCCAGCACCATCCCAAACCTGCTTTTTGCAACCAAACCAGGTAGGTAGATTGTAATATAACAGTCATGAGTAGAGTCATGCTTAAAGTAGTCGGTTCTTGTAATTCAACGATTTTGAATCGATATTCTTGGTGAGTGATGATAATCTTTGTTATGTGTTAAAAGTGCATTTATTTAAACATTTTTGTTATTAAATCAATATAATTGTGAATTCTTACTTCTCAGTAACAAGTTGTTATTAGTAATAACCATTAATCTAATTTTAATGAGAAAAATCGCTACAGATTTCTGCCATCCCCGTAGTTACCTATTTATTCATGACTTCTTTACTAGATCATCATCAAAAACCGCATGAAAACTATTTTAAAGGCTGTTATATTGCGGTATCATAATTCCGAACCTCGGTGTTGATAATTACAGTTCGTTCTACCTATTTATTTAATTTCGTAGTAACTATGCCGACTATAGGTACAACCGGCCTAATCCATCTTGGCCGATGAAGGTCACGAAAAATGCGCAGACGAAGGAGTGCGACAGTAAATCGTTGAAGAAAGATGGGTGTATTCGTTAGATAGGAGCGGCAAGTGTAGAGCGCGGCAAAAGTTGACCTGTACAAAAACATGTACAGGTATTGTATTGTAAATTTTAAACAGGTAAATTTTTAATAATGAATTTCTTTGTAGTAGGTTATTTTTCAGGGTTTTTAAGTTTAAAAGTTATTATTAAATTAACAAACCCATTAATCAAACATATTTTAAGCTACAAATAGTACAATATCTGCTAAAACAATTAACAAAAATAGTAAATAAATAAGAACTTACTTTATTTTTTACTTTACTTTCCGCCATCTCGAACTTAAATATTATCTCACGCACTTATACACAAACTTTTGCTTTGATCTGTACACGATCAGTACCCTGTTGAGTATACTACGAAAATGAGCTCTCTAAGAACCCCCCACCTATTGTCACTGCGCAGATGACTTCGGAAGGTCAAGATGGTTTGGGCCGGCTGTAAACATGTGGCCGTACAAAGGTGACGGCGGCCGACTTTTGGAAAATGTACTGTTCTAAAATAACTTGACTTTATTTTACTCTTCCATGACATTTACTTACTTTTACAAAATATAATCGTTTGAAAAATAAACGTCGCAACCAGAAAACAGGTAGAATGGTACTCAACGATTACTGATTTAAAAACTATAAAGATTGTAGTGTGAAAAAATCGTTAAAAGGCCAACATTTGGCTAGTTTACCATATCTCGAGTAATTTAATTGTAACCAAGAGAAACCAAGTTGTAGAGCTTACTATTAGATAAAGACATCTGAAAAATCTACAAGTTCAAAGAAAAAGAAAAATTTTTCATGCTGTAATTTTAATAGAATTTAACTTTCAACAATAAACCGTTTAAGTTTTTATATAGGGTAAACTCACCAAACGTCGGCTATGTGTTTAAACGCGGCCTTCCAGTTTTTCTTTTATGGATTTTTATAGAAAGGCCGACATTTGGACAGTTTATCTTACAGTGCGAGTCATCTCTGTTTTACTCGTATTTTATTTTTGGATTCTAAATTTAAATAAAATTTAGTATAACATCAAGAAAATTTTATTTCTGTATAATATCGTAATATGAGAGTTTTATTACAAACTGTTTCAACTTACGTAAAATATAAAACATAACTTATTATTAGAATACATGTGGTATTTTGTCATTTTAAAACGTTGAGTTATAAGTTTATTTTTGGGGAAATCATTGAAATCTTTAAATATTCTTATAAGTTATTAAAAAAACCGTTTAATTAGGTACTAGGATGGATGAGCCAGTAATAGACCAGTACTAATTGACCAAACATCTTTGAAAAATCGGAAATAAGGTTAACTTTTACCTTCTTATTGCTTTTGGAGACTTGAATTTTGTCTTTTACGCGATCAGGTGTTTGACAGCTTAATTCTCAAATACGGTGTTGAAGTGCTAAATGTGTGTTTTTGTAATAAACAAGGTGAGTGCGCATGTATACTTAAATTTGCAGTTACCCTAAATTCTAGGAAGTAATACGTATTTATTTTGACCGCTTGGGTTTGGTGACCGCTAAACACATGGAATTAAGGATTTTCCTATGTATAATTTATACCTCACATTTCTATAGAAAAAAAAAAAACGGAGTGGTCAATTAGTGCTGCGGATTATACTTTCAGATTCCAGTAATTGTTCACCCTGGTCAATTACTAGTATTTCAGTAAACCATGTTGCTTTCTCATTCTTTCGGGAGGAATAAATTAGTTGTTAAATACAGATAGAATCTTGTTTGATAAAAGCTTTGTATTTTAACCGTTTCCAGTATTTGACCATACAAAGCAGAGTGGTCAATTACTGGTTGTGAAAGGTGGTTAATAACTGGACTTTCTTTCTTCTTGTCACAAACATTATTAAAACCAAAGAACTGGAGGTGCAAGCATTTTCGCCAATTTGAGGAAATAAGACAACACGTAATATAATTGAAAGTAATGTTATTACAGTCACACAAGGTCAACTTATTTAAGAGGGTAAGATTAGTGACTATTTGATGAACATAAAAAAATCCTATTTCTCAAACAGAAGCGTGATATCTGAAAACGAGGAAATCTACAAGGTAACTTGCGGAGTTCCTCAAGGCTCTCTTTTAAGACCTCTCTTTTGGATTATTTTTTATAATAAAATTCTAAAAATTAATCTAGAGCCAAATATTCATTTTATTGCTTACGCGGACGATCTTGCGCTCGTAATTACACACAAAGATAGCACTCTTCTACGAGAAAAGGCTAATTATGCGATTTAAAGGGTCACAGAAGAATTTGATAGAATGGGACTTCAAGTAGCACCAGAAAAAACAGAAATCGTATTACTACAAGGAAGAAGAAAGCTAAAAGAAATACGACTAAAAATAAACGAAAATGAGATAAGGAGTGCCAAGAAGGCAAAATATCTTGGGGTCTACTTAGACAAAGATGTGAAAATGACGGAACGTATAAAGGAAATTTGCAAGAAAGCAAACGTCATGATAAATAATTTATCGAGAATTATGCCAAACATCAGAGGACTCAAAGAGAAGAAAAAGAAACTCCTTGGTTCTACTGTTCTTTCGGTCATTTTGTATGCCGCTCCGGCATGGAGTAGAGCTCTAAATTATAAATACTGTTTAAATATGCTTTCCTCAATTAATAGAAGATTAGGAATCAGGATACCTTCTGGATATAGAACGGTTTCTATGGTGGGTATTGAAGTGGTGGCTCGTCTACCGCCCATTGACCTATTAATTGAGGAAAGATGTAACCTATACAGTAGAGGTAAGGAACATAAAAAACTATATAGAGAAAAATTATTGGAAAAATGGAACAGAAGATGGAATCACGGAATTAAATGGACCAACGTAGTAATCAAAGATTTAAAAAAATGGTTTGAAAGAACATGGGGCGAATTAAATTACTACCTAACACAATTTTTGACGGGTCATGAAATTTTTTGTAGTTATTTGTTCAAAATAAAAAAGAAGGAGAATGAATGTTGTTGCTTTTGTGAAGAAATAGATAATCCAGAACATACGTTTTTTATTTGTAATAATTTTGTCGAGGAAAGAAATATTTGTCGTAATAAAATCGGAAAAAATATAGAAAAAGAAAACATAATAGATATAATGCTAGAAAAACAAGAGCACTGGAGAGCCGTAGATGAAATGGTAACAAACATCATGAAAAAAAAAGGAAAAGCATGAAAGAGAACTAGAAAATAGGAGAAGAAATGTACAGTAGACCCCGAAAAAAATCATTTATATGCCTCTGAAGTTATACCTTGATGGGTGGTTCCGGAGGCGGAGGGGAAAGGGTTTTAGTTGGTCGATGTATTCAAGATGAGTACGTCAACACAACACAGGGTGGTTATCGATACGAATCACTTAGATAGTTATTCGGACCACTCGTCTGTCAACAGATTTCCTAAACCCCTCCATAAAAAAAGGTCAACTTATTTGTAAATTGGAACAACCCCAAATTATTAGGTCGGGTAACAGAATTAAGTATAGATTTTCTAAAGAAATATTGTGAACATTATATTTTCTTATTATCTTTGTACGATGGTAATGAAAATATTGTTGTCATAAAAAATAGGCAATTACCAGTATTTTTTCATTAAGGTTTACTATTTTAGTTTTTGTATTGTTTGAGGTATCGTAATATGGGGTTATTAGAAACACCAAGGGTAAATAGAAATACACATTCAAAACTGGTTTAAAAAATTTGTAACACTCTCAGGAGTTTTCGAACGAAGGAAAAGACAAAGAGAACCTCTAATTATTATTATTATTATTTAATTTCGAATATTTGTTTCTATTTACCCCTGGTCTTTCTAATAAATAATTTTGCGGTGCTTAGTATGTTACATTCCCGTTTTTCTATAAATAAAAAGTACTAGATACAGGAAAAAGAACTTTTATTGCTTTTTAAAATGTTGGTCAATTACTGGTAAAAGCTGTGGTCAACTATAAAGTTGCTTATGGTCAATTACTAGACAATTTCCATTTTTTTTAAACCTTTTCTTTTATCACCCAGCAAAACCCTTTTAATTCTGTTTAAATAGGTTTTTCTCATAATTAAAATGCTCCCCTTCTTGCTAGTAAGGTTTAATTTGAGGTAAAACTATTAACAAAAGAGTTGTAGATTTTCAATTTAAACAATTTGCTTATCTGGTCAATTATTGGTTCGTACACCCTATAAGCGACTATAATCCTACTATAAAGAAAGAAGGTTAAAAACATTAATAACTTAATAAGATAGATAAGTTTTCAAATTAAACCAAATGTTTAATTTTTTAGAATCTTTAACTTTAAGTATTTTAAGAAATTGAGTTATCAAATGTAATTGACTTTAATTTGATAAATAAATCCGAAACGAAGTATTTAGCAGAAAAGAATTTAATTTAAAATTAAAAATGTTGTAATACAGGTAACCCTCCTATAACACGGTTTTCTCCAACACGGTTTCGCTCTAACACGATTAGAAAATTGCGGAAGTCCTCCTTTAACACGTTAGTGGGTTTCACTGTAACACGGTCATGAAAAACAGAAATTTTATTTTTTTCAAATGGCACACTAAGTTGTGTCGGTTGGGATTTAGAAATAATATTCGCATTATTCTTATTTTGGAAAAATTACACAAACAATAGGTGAGATTAGCTTTGTAATTTTTAAGAGAAAAATTATATTCCATTCGCAAAATTATGTCTGCGGATAGAAAGACAAGTTTTAAAAGGAAATTTATTTCTTTGGAGACAAAAATAACCCTTCTCAATCGTTTATTAAATGGAAAGAGAGTAACTGATATTTCAAAAAGTTTAAATCTAAATGAAGCAACAATTCGCACCATTAAAAAAAAATGAAAAAGAAATTAGGTCTGCAGTTGCCGCAGGATCTTCAACATCCGCAAGATATTCGGCTCGCCCACGTATGCCCATTATTGAAAAAATTGAAAAGGCGCTTAGCATTTGGATTGACGATTGCTGCACAAAAAGAATCCCATTGGGTGGTAATATGATTAGACCAAAGGCTGTCAAAATTTATAACCGATTAAAAGAAATTGGTGAATCTTCTATAAACCCGGACTTTGTGGGAAGTAAGGGTTGGTTAGAGAAATTTAAAAAACGTTATGCAATACATAACGTAAAAATTCAAGGGGAATCCGCGTCGGCTGACCACGAAGCTGCTAAAACGTATCCATAAAAAATTCAAAAAATAATTGAAGAACAAGGATACACCCCTCATCAAGTTTTTAATGCTGATGAGACTGCGCTCTTGTGGAAAAAAATGCCTAATAGGACATTTATATCAAAAAAAGGAAAAATCAGCAGCTGGTTTTAAAGCTTCGAAAGACCGTATAACATTACTTTTTTGCAGTAATGCATCGGGGGATCTAATGATGAAACCCTTGTTAGTTAACAAGTCGTTAAATCCTCGTGTGCTTAAAGGTGTAAATAAAAATAATTTGCCGGTACATTGGAGAGCAAATTCGAAAGCTTGGGTAACAAAATAATTATTTAAGGATTGGTTTTTTAACTGCTTTGTCCCGGAGGTGGAAAATTATTTAAAGAAAAACAATTTGGGTTTCAAAGTGCTTTTGCTGCTCGATAACGCGCCAGGTCACCTCCAGGATCTAAGCCATCCCAACGTCAGGATAGAGTTTTTGCCACCAAATATATCGTCGTTAATACAACCTTTAGACCAGGGCATTATTTACACCTTTAAGGGGATTCACCACTGAAAAAATACTTTTTTTTTTAAATACACAATAAAAATGGCCTAACTATTTTTTTCTAATGTGTAGTAGGTTGTTAAAAATACAAAAATATAAAATGGCCGAAAAGTTGTCACGTACAGACTACAGCTAATAAAAATGAATTTTTTCCACGTTTTTCAGACCATATTTCAAAGTGATATATCTAAAAAACTTTTCAACATATTGTACTGATCCTGGTTTTATTTTGAAGATAATGATCTATTTTAAATATTTAGGTAGATTTATTTAGGTAGCTTTAGTGGTTTTCAAAAAATCATAGACAATTTTTTACTTTTTTTTCAAGAAACATACATATATTTATATATAATTATGTTTCTAAGCAGCATATGCACCTAAAATTCTAATTCTACCTAAATTATAATATATTAAAGTAGTAAACAAGCAGCGCCTCTTTAAAAGAGGGCGCCGCAGGCACCTAGCTCTTTTTTTAATAGTTTTTTTGGAAATCGCTTTCCGGACGATTCAATGGTTTGACGTCATTCTGCCGACCATTATCTTCACCTCCCCGACGATTTTGGGAGGTCCGTGACCGATTTCGGAAAAACGGCCCTGAAAATCGAACGACGTTGCGGTAGCCCTAATTGAAATTAAAATTCTCGATCGTCCGTCTGTCATTTTCGTTAATTTTCGAACGCACTTTTTGTCCAAAAAACCACCGGCTCCGCGACTCTGCTTCCGGCTAACCTTCTGAACGGCTTTATAACGCAACGTTATATGCGAATCGGGGCTCCTTTGGACCCGAAACGGCCGATTTAAGCCCTAAACGAAGTCCCCGTTTTCCGTCATTTTCGATTTGGGCCGATAAAACAGTTGGTTCAATTTTCATAAACGTTATTTATTATTCTAACCACGCTAATGCCACATGAAATGTCAAAACGATCGGTTTATTAATAATTATCAAATATTTAATTTATGCAGAGCAAAAATTCGAATAAATTTCACTAAAAACTAATTAAATTCTTGAATATATCACCAAAAATTTAAGTAAATTTGTAAAAATTCCACCAAAGTTACTAAAATTTTTAATAATTCCACCAAAAACATAAAATTTGTAAAAATTCAACCAAAGCTATCAAAATTTTTAACAATTCTACCAAAAACTTGCTGAATTTTTAAAAAATATACTAAAATTAAAATTAATTTCGTCAAGAATTGATTAGATTCTTAAAAATTTCACAAAAATAAAAAAGTAATAATAAAAATTCCACAAAAGTTAGTTAAATTGAATATAATTTCGCCAAAAATTATTAAATTTGGAGACAATTCTACTAAAAACTGGGTGAATTTTTTAAAAATTCCACCCAAAATCAATAAAATTTAAATTCCACGAAAAACTTACTATATTTGTAAAAATTCCACCAAAGTTACCAACATTTTTAACAATTCCACCAAAAACGTACAAAATTTTTTCAATTTTCCACCAAAGCTACAAAAATGTTGAATAATTCCACCAAAAACTTACTGCTTTTTAAAAAATACCACCAAAAACTTACCAAATTCACAAAAATTCTACTAAAATTACCAATATTTTTAACAGTTTCACCAAAAATGATTAAAGTTAATAAAAATTCAACCAAAGCTATCAACTTTTTTAACAATTCCATTAAAAACATACTGAATTTTATAAAAATTCCACCAAAAATTAATAAAATTGGAAAAATTTCACTAAAAACTTACTAAATTCGTAAAAATTCCATAGAAAAACAGTGAATTTTTTAAAAATTTCATCAAAAATGAATAAAATTCGCAAAAATTCCACCAGTGTTATCAAAATTTTTGATAATTCCACCAAAGATATGCTGAATTTTTTAAAAATTCCACCAAAAATTAATACAATTTGCAAAAATTCCACCAAAAACTTACTAAATTCATAAGAATTTTACCAAAATCACTGACTTTTTTTATTGCACCAGAAATGAATAAAATTCGCAAAAATTCCACCAATGTTATCAAAATTTTTGATAATTTTACCAAAAACATACTAAATTTTTTAAAAATTCCACCAAAAACTTACTAAATTCATAAGAATTGTACTAAAAACACTGAATTTTTTTAAAATTCCACCAGAAATGAGTAAAATTCGCAAAAATTCCACCAAAGCTATTAAAATATTTAACAACTACACCCAAAACTTACTGATTTTTTTTATTCCACCAAAAATTTAGAAAAATCCTAAAAATTACACCGAAATTGTCAATATTTTTAACAATTCTACCAAAAACACCAAATTTTTTAAAAATTACACCAAAATGTCCAAATTCTTTTAAAATTCCACCAAAAAATCAATCAAATTAGAAACAATTTCATTAAAAATTAACTAAAACCTTGAAAATTCCATCAAAAACTTAGTAGATTCATAAAAATTCCACCAAAGTTACTAAAATTTTTAATAATTCTACTAAAAATAATGAATTTTTTAAAAATTCCACTAAAAAACTTACAAAATTTGTAAAAATTCCACTAAAAATTTACCAATTTTTTTTAAAATTCTACCAAAAACTTACTAAATTCGTAAAGCTTCTACCAAAGTTACCAAAATGTTGATCAATTCAACCAAAAACAATAATTTTTTTTAGAAAAATACTAAAAATAAAACTAAACTAGTGTACCAAATTAAAGCTAAAATAATGTAGTTTAAAATAATGTGGAGTAATTTATAGGTTTATTTAAAAACAAGTAACTTAACCTAATTTTTTAAAAAATTTTAAAAAATCGTACCGAACTTATTTATAAGAGTAAAGAAACGATTTTTATGTCAAATGAAACCTACAACATTCTATTTTATCTTAAATTGGTCAAATTTGTTCCAACTTTTCCCAAAAAAATTTAAAAAAATTTTAAAGTTGGTGAAAATTTTTGACAGTTCTAACCAAACTTTTTTAAAAAATCACCCAGACTTTATTTATGAAGATTAAGGAAAGATTTTTGGTTTAAATGAAACTTCAAAGATTCTGTTTTGAATTAAAAAAGACAGGTTAGTTCTAATTATTATCAAAAAAATTAAAAAAAATTATTAAAGTTGGAAAATTTTTTTGGCAGGTGACTAACCTAACTAACCTAACTAAAAAAAATCAACCAACTTTAAAAAATCGTCCAGACTTTATTTTTGAAGATTAAGGAATCATTTCTTGGTTTAAAGGAAAGATAAAAGATTCTATTATGATTAAAAAAAGCAGGTTTTTTATAATTATTACCAAAAAAATTAAAGAAATTCCCAAAGTTGGTAAAAATTTTTAACGGTTTTAACCCAAATTTTTTTTTAAAAAATCGACCAATTTTTAAAAATTACTGAGACTTTATTTTTTGGAATTAGAGATTAATTTTTGGTTTAAATTAAAGCTAAAAGATTCTATTTTCAATTAAAACAGATATATTTTTTTAATTGTTACCAAAAAAATTTAAAAAAAAATTCCAAGTTTCTTCTAAAATCATCGAATTTTATTCAAATTTTTGTCAAATTTTCTAGAAAACTATCTAAAATGATTTAATTACTTCAAATTTCAAATTTTTCGAATTTCATTAAAAAAATAACTTAATTTAGTTTATAATTGTGAAATTTCGTCCAAAAATTTCATAAAATCCTCGAATTTCAACAAAAATTTCACAAAATTTCGTGTAAAATTGTATAAAATTATTAAATTCCGTTTAATTTCATCTAAATTTTTCGATTTTAATTAAAAAAATAACTTAATTTAGCTTAAAATTGTGAAATTTCGTCTCAAATTCTTTAAAACCGTCGAATTTCTTCTAAAATTTCGTTCAATTTCTTATAAAATTGTCTAAAATGATTGAATTTCGTTTGATTTCAATTAAAAAATTCGAATTTTTCATTCATTTAGTACTAAATGTGTTCAAAAAAGACGAATTTACAACTTTATTATATATAATTTTTTTAGAAAAAAAATTTATATGTTAATCTCTATATTTAGACTTAACCTAAAAAAAGTCAAAAATGGAAAAGTTTAAAAAATCATTGTGAGTTTATTTTTTGAGATTAAGAAATGATTTATGTACCAAATTAAAGCTAAAATAATCTAGTATTTAGTAAAAGATCTACTGAATATGTGATGAAAATATGAACTCTCTATCTAAATTGGTTATCAAGATATATCAATTTCTGTCTGAAAATTTGTCGAAATTAAAACTTTCGGAAAACCGCAGTACTCTTATTCGGTAGGCTCCAAATGACAAAATAAGACAAAAAAAATTTTTTTTTTTAATTTAATGATTTTTCACTATTTTCAGTGGTGAATCCCCTTAAGTCATACTATATACGACGGTCCCTTCAATGGATTTTAGAAGCAATGCATTCAAAAAAAATGATATAATGGGAGCGTGGAAAGAATGTTCAATCAAAACTTGCATGGACATTATTCTGCTTGCCATGAAGGAACTTAAAAAACAAACCCTAAATGGATGTTGGAAGGAAATATGGCCATCATCGGTGGAAAGTTGTGTTCCATCAACAGAAAATGGAGTGCAAGATATATTGGAAGTTGCTAAGATTATCGGAGGAGAAGGTTTTGCAGATATGAATATTGAAGATGTCCAAAATTTATTGGTAGAGCAAGAAGCTAGTGAAGAAGATTTAATGCTAATGATATCACAAGATGATACCATAGAATCAGAAGACAGCACTGATGAAGAAAATTCCGAAGCTGCTAATTTCTCTCTAAAAAAAAGTGCAAAAAGTACTAAACTTGGCAAAAGATCTCGAATTATACATTTTAAGCGAAGATCCTTGTTCTGAAAGGAGCTTAAAATTTAAACGGGAGCTGCAAAATGCCCTATCACCCTATAGTGAATTTTAGCAAGCACTTACAAAGGCTTCGAAGCAAACCAAAATAACAGATTTTATAAGGAAGGAAAAAGATGGAAAAAACCCTACCGAAGAAAAGGATGAAGAACCTTCGAACAAACGACTTCGACTTGTTATATCGAGTGATGAAGAAACTTATTAGAACTATGTTTTAATATTATTAGAATACATTTTTTTTATTGTTATATATTTTACTGTTTATTGTTTTTTAAAAAAACTTTTTAAAAATTGTTTTTTTAAATTGTTTCAAATCATTCTAATACAGAATGATTTGAAATGAGTAATAACTCATTTTGTTTTAAACGACCTCCTGTAACACGATTTCACATAACACGACACTTTCTCGGAACCTATCTACCGTGTTATAGGAGGGTTACCTGTACTTTTAATTGAGTAAATAGTAACAATGTACCTTTAATTTTTAACAAATCTGAAAATAATGACCTACATAATACTAGCATTTATTTATAAAAAAAATGCATTTTTAAAATAAACAAAATTATAAACTTCCTTCTAAATACTGCAACTATATAATATATAATACTGCCACTTAAATTAAATTTACTAATTAAAAATTAAAGCAATATAAAGTTTTATACTTACATAATCTATGAAGGCAAAATTAAGAAAAAATATTAATTAAAAATAGTCACCACAAGTCTACTAAAGAAAACCAATGAAATATCCCTGAATTAATCAGTTTCTGAGAACCGCTCCAGTATCAACAGGTTTATACGCGACCTGAACTAACAGAGCAGCCGTGTTCCTGCACAGAATCGCAGGATCGTACTAACAGCAGGACACTGGTTTGGGTCCAAGCGCAAAATAACTGTGTGCAGGAAATAACGCATGTCAGGTTTTCAAATTTCATCTTTTAATATAAAAATAATACTAATAAATAAAATTTGTGATATTTCAAGACGACAAAATATAAAACAATTATTTAAAAATTTCATTTAAAATTTTTAATTTAATCCTCATATAACGGTTCATCATTTTCCGACTTTTTTTTATTAAAAAATGTTGATAGCATCTCAATTTAAGCTAGATGGGTCTTGTTTGTATTCAAATTAATCTTATTTCCTAATTATCTACAGCGAAAACTTTATTTTAAAATTATTTTGTAACCCTTTATCATTTTAGTCTCCACGATTTTTAAGTCACTTTTAAATTAATATTATACAACATGCGGTATTTTATTGTGGTATTAACAAGTGTATTATTAAACATGTTGGTTTAATCCATTATCAAAATCTAATCTAATAAATTCTCGATATCAAAGTGCAAATATAGCAAATACGGTTAGTGCTATTAGCGCAACTAGCGGGATTTGTTAATGTTTGTGCAACATAAGAAAACATATTGATTTATAGGTACAACCAAACAAACCTGTTTGATATGATGACATTAACGGTTCGAGTTCGGATCAACTAGCTAATTAATTTACGGGGTATTACCAAACGAACTCGTTCCAAATTAATAAACAATTCTAATCATGTTTAAAGCCTATTACATTAATTTGGTTAGGGACTAATAAAGCTAATTTGGGCGGAAGTGGATTATAATGAGTGAAACGTTCAAAAATAATTGGATGATTTTAATATAGATTAAGTAATTAATAACCTAATTGGGTTGATTGTTTCAATTTTATTTTAATTATCGAATTTATTTCTTAATGAGCGTTTAGTAAAGTTTGAAATTTTTTTATTGCATTTTTTGATCAAATAAATACATGAAAATTTAATAATTCTGAAATCTCTTGAAAAAAACACATTTTAAAATAATAAATTATTTAAGTCACATTTAAAAGTTTAAAACACAATTACTTTGTTACGTTATTATTGTTAATGAATTAACGTATACATTCTTCCAATCAGTTGCATACTGTAGTGGTGTGCTACAATTTTAAAGAACACATTTGAATATTTTCTGATACTTTTCAACGAATTTTATACTATAAATGATTTTCAAACAGTAATTATCAACTGTTAAGAGATATTTATGTGCTTCTGTAGTTGGTTTAAGTAGGGTAAACGGCCCAATTTTCGGCACTATAAAAAAAGCTTTCTAAAGTTGTCCTTTCTGTAGAAATCCATAAAGAAAAACTTGAAGGGCGGAATGGAAGTTTTTTAACGTCTGGTTTCTCACAAGTAAGCAAAGTAAGAGTGATTTTAATTAAACAAAGTTTTAAACATTACACAGATATGTCCGAAATGCGTGTACAACGTAAGACTTCAGATTTCTTGAAATAGGTTGATTTAAGTTAACTTATCTATATTCAAAGTTGTTTTGTTTCGCAGCTAGATGACTTTAAAAGTAATATTTTCCGTGAGCTTTTCTTAAATTACTCGAAAAGTCTTCATTAGACTTTGTTTATGTTTTAACCATGTCTTTAAATCAGGAAATTACAGTTTTCTATAGATTAAATTCCAATTTTGAAAATTACTGGGTGTTTAAAAGCACTCTCACGACAAGTTATCCACCCAAATCTTTTTAACCACGCTGTATAATACTTTATCGAAGTTTTGCCTAATAGCTACATTAATTTAGAAACTACGAATTTTTAACTACACTGCGCATTAAAATACCATAATACCCAGAAGGGAAGCTTATGCGAGATACTAAATGATTGAAATTTGGTTAATATCAGTGAACCCTTTAGATATTTTTTGTCTGGTATTGTATATTTGGGCAGGCATATTTCTTTTAGAGCGTGCAACTATGATAATGATTACCGGTAATCCATCGAAACCAGTTTTGCAGTCAATTAATCCCTTTTAAGGTTAGTCCAATGAGGTCTAGAAAACTCTTAATGGAGGGAGTGATCATTTACAAATCATGAATAAGCGGTAAAAGAGACATCTACATCATCTAACCTTAGTTAACCCGTTGGGCACAATTGAAAGTCAGATGGGGATACTCGGAGGGCTGTTTGTGGAAGTCAGGCATCGACGCAAAGAATCCATTACTATGGTTTAGTTGCACATCTACAAAATTTCTTTAATCGCAGAGAATTTAATTTTCAGACTCAAGTGGTATAAGTTGAGGAGGCATCAGGTCAAGAAATGACGTCAAATCGTCTTTAGTAATGAATATCGGTTTTGTCTATAGTAATTTGAAGGACAATTGTATCTCATTGTCAAAAGATCTCTAGCGAAAAGACTAAATTTGTAATTCGCTCCTGGACGTTATTCTGGTTTAATATCCGATGTTGCGATGGGGTGAAACACAGTTTGGAAGCCGATATTGTTTGGAACTGCGATCTGGCACTTCAACGAAATTTTAAAACCAGCTAGAAATTACCGGTTTTCAAACTGCATTTCATTCGAGTCCATTAAACTGCTATAAATAAAATCAACATTCATGAATACACAATTTGGTGCTATTCTTCTACCTGAAGCTCTCTCAACTAACACCTCTAGAGTCTAACATGTGGAGTCAATGGCTCAGGGGCTCTCGAGTTAGCACGCTTGATGTTCCGGGTTCAAGCCCGAGTCTTTCCAACATCTAATCGCTCCACCGACCTTCAGTGGTTCATACATTTATTTGCATTACACAATAACAACAACATACTTAAAACTATGTACAGTTATATCATTGATATTGATACAATAAAATTAATTGTCCCATTACTTCTCCCGCCCTCCGACGTGTGCCATTAGTAATTTGGCGGTCCCGGTCATCGCACTACAAGCGACTCTTTCAAGGAGGTGTCTCGTTTGGTTTTCTGCAATTCCGATTTCGGTCAGAAGGGATCACAGCTTCTCGTGCGCGCCTGTTTTTAGTATCTCTCCAAATACTCCAACCGCCATCACTCCAAACTTCACTGGACATCGGTACATTTGGCGCAGTTCGTCTACCAAATTCACATCCCTTGGAATGCTACTGTAATTTAAATGATCGATATGAGTAACGGAATTTTTTGTGTATCTTACCATCTTTACTGCCTCCTGGGTTTCAAGATTCTGGAGGTGCGGTATTACCACCTCGAAGATGTAAAAGGTGATTCCATTTTCGGTTTGTATTTTCACCATAATATCGGGCTTATTATGGTGTAATTTGTTTGCTGTAAGCACAGGATTGCCGCAAGTGATGTTAATTTCTTTCCCATTCGACGAGTAGTTACACTTTAAGTTCGCCTTCCCGAACTTTAGCTGATCTGTAACTATCTTAGGGGCTTGCGTCGCGTCCAGAATTGTTCTAATTAGCCAATATACCACAAAATCATGTCTGTCGGTGTAGTTGTGTTTGCAGGCCGTTATGACGTGGTAAGCTGTTTCGTCATGGTTCCCACACCGCCTACATATTCCTCCTGCTTGTTTAGATGTTGCTCTTAACGCAAACCATTGTTCTTCTGCTGCTGCGTTAAGCAGGTTTAGTTTTTTGGAATCTAACAATCTGCTTTGACTCGCCGCAAACATGATCTTGTCGTGGTATTTCATTACTAATTTTGGATAAAACATCGTTTTTGACCAGTCTTGTTTTGTCTCTTCCTCCACTCGGTCATAGATCATGTTGATTACTTTCGACGGGATCTTTCCCTTGTCTTCTTCCTCTTCTATACTGACATCCACTATGTTGTACTTGGCGAGGACGTGTTTATAGTCTCCAATGGGTGTTCTGCATTTACCTCGGACCAATTCCTGATAGTACTGGCGGGTCACCGCCATCTCCTCGCTATTTTGCAGGTACCAGTATCTTCGTACGTATTGGACTGCTGTTTCGACAGCGATGCTTTTATAATTCTGTCCTCCCAGCGCCGTAGGTAGGTATAAACGCTGGTTTGATGTCGGCCGAGTTTTTATCTGCGACTGAACAGCTACTTTCCGGATTTCTTTATCTAATTTGTTGCACCTCAGCAGTGTGCTCGCCACCGATTCCTGCAGTTGGACATTTCCGGTTACGTATGTGGCCGCCGGGATGGTCGTGCTGTTGAAGACCGAGGCTTTCTGGAAGCAGGACAGCTTGGACTCCATTATGGTCTTGGCTTGGCTAACTATTTTCTTTTCGAGCATTTCCATGTTAATGGGTTGATCGCGTTCTACCTGGTACAGTCCTAAATGTTTGTAATGAGACCGTACGTACGGTAGCTGAAGTTCTTCTCCTTCCTCTTCTTCCATGTTTTTGCCGTATATAGCGCATTTCGCTACGTTGAGCCGTAGTCCAAGCTCCTCGGCGGCCCTCTGAAGAATTCTGGTAGCAGCTGTCGCAGCCTTCTGAGTGCTTGTATGGACTTTGATATCGTCCATGTAGGCTATAATCGTCATGCGCCCTCTACTTAGCTTCGCGATGTTTTCATCATTATTTAACGCGTCTATTACGCTGGCTGTTATTATGGTGAATAGTAATGGGCTAAGGCTATCTCCTTGATAAATACCTCGCTTGACTGGTATTGTGTCTCCTAATCTTTTTTGACCTTGAACGCGCACATTCCATAACCCGACGATAGTTCTTAATGTTTTCTGTATGTCCATTGGTAATGGCATCGCAGCTATTATTCTTCTTAGTGCGTGATGGGTAATAGAATCAAAGGCCTTTTGGAAGTCATACCATGTTGTGACGTGTGGGCGTCTTCGCATCCGTGAAATCTGGGTTTCGGCCCTATCCATTAAAATTCCTTGCAGGATATTGGCCTGTAGTTACTTGGTTCTTTGGTGTCTCCAGATTTGTGGAGGAGGATCAATCGTGCTGTCACCTCTTCCTTCGTGATGGGGTATACTCCTCGGAGAATATTCTTAATGTGAGATGTTATGTACATTTTTGCAGTCGGGAAGATTTTGTACAGGCACCCAGGAACACCGTCTATACCCGTGGCTTTCCAGGGTGCCAGTTTCTTTAACCTCGCGGTAACTATGCTTGTTATTTGCGCTTCTGGGGTCTCTTCCAGTTGCTTTTCGGGCATTCTTATTTTTTGTAGCCATTGGTTGTAGATTGGGGTACCTTTTCTTTCCACTTCTCCTGCATATAGCTGTCTGAAATATTGTGTCGCCTTGGGTACTTCCAAATCCCACGGCTGGCGGCTGTTTTCAATCACCTTTATTGATGGACTTTGTATGTACTTCTCTCGGATCCGGATTTTATTAAAGTTTTCTTTTTCCCAACCCATTTTTTTTATGTAAGGATTCTATGCGCTGTTGTAACATCTTTATATAGCTACTGGGCGTCAAATGAAGTTTTTTGATTATCCGGTTTAGTTGAAATTGTTTAGTGTTTAACTTTAACTTTTGGTTGTTATACTCTCTAATTTCTTTGGCTATTTTTATCCTCTCCTGTAATTCGGTGATGTAGTTTTGCGTCTTTTTATACTGCGGCATGCGTTTTTGATTACCCATACATCTGGTAATTTTTATCTTCAGCAAAAAACCGGCTGCTAAAATGGCTTTTTTTATATTATTATGTCTCTTTACCGGTCCGCGAGTGCATGCAGTGATGTTGATTATTTTTTGGTATAAAATCGCGTCAATCTTTTCGATCCACGGATTACCGTATGCGAAAATAAACTTATTTAGCTTTGTTTGGAAATTTTTTCTACATACCAAAGAGAGCGTTTTTTCGTATTGCCGCTTTAAGTCTGGATCCAGCTGTTGGACTGGTTCTGGGGGCTCTGGCGGTTCCTGCGGCGTTGGTGATTTCTGGTCCATATGCGTCCGCTGCTGGATCTCTTCACCTCTCGTTGCAGTAGGGTGATCTTCCCTTCCGCTGTTTTGATTTGTTGCGTCCGTATTTGTTTCAGTTGGGGGATTTGCCGTTTCTCGTTGTTTTCTTACAATTTCTCGCCTTTCGTTAATGTTTGCACATGTGGCGTTATAAATAAGAGGGCATTGCTCTCTGAGCCGGTTTTCCATGGCTTTCGCTGTTCGGCCTGGAAACTGGTCAGCGATTCGTAGCATTCGTTGTCTTTTACTAAGATTTGGGTCCTGCGCGCTGAAGGCTTCCACGAGCCGTCTCGTCTCTTCGCCAGTCCATTTGAGTGGACCAGTTCTTGGCCCGGCAGGGGCGGCGAGGGGTACTTCGGGGGGAGCGCCATTTCCTTCTTTACTGCGTTCTAATTTTAATTGGATTACCTTCTTTTTTATTGCTGGAGCTGATCTTCCAGGGAGCTGCGGTACTAGCCTGGCGATATTCTCCTTGCTTGTAGCTTCTTCTTGGAAACTTTCGAAGTAGTTCTTTACTGCTTCCAATTCGGGTTTCGTCCACGTTGCCATTCCAATTACCAATTTTCCACTTCTTCTAGTAGCAGGGGAACTTTAAGCACGTTCTCTTTACTTGATTAGGGTTTAGAATAAGTTTAGATAACGTTATTTCTTCCACTGGACTTGGATTCAATACAACACGCGAGAATTCACGAGCGACCGAAAACGCGTCTTCACCTTAAGAGGTTCAATGGTGACCTTCAGAGGGGTCATTAAGCCGTCGGTCCCGCAACCAGTCGAACATCTCTGGTTGTGTACCACCCTTGTGTGTAGGAGGTTTATATAACCAGATGCGCGTTTGCGCTCGCTGAGAGGCACCTCGAGGATAAGACAAACCCGAGCCAAGGCGTGGCTCGCGCCGCCTTAATTGCGGGGGCCTACGAGGAAGCGGTACTGGTTATTTGAACATCGACAAACCTCCTGGGGTTTAATACAAAGGGCGTACTGAGGCCTAAGTGTTAGGGTGATGTTACCCTACCTCGCACTCCTACATACATACATAGAGTCTAATATTTCTGAGATGGTCTGGGATTAAAATAGCCTGACAAATTGGTCAGAGCGATGCTGAACCATAACAATGGATTTTTCGATAAATTGTTCGCATCGATGCCTGACTTTCCAAAAGACGCCTATAAGCAACCTTCACTGACCGAATTATTTAAAATGGGTTAACTAATACATTCGGCAAAAATTCAAACTGTTTATTCATGATTTGTGATCGATCATTGTCTCTATTGGGTATTTTTCAGACATTTTTTGGATTAGATACTTTTGTGCTTTCTGACAATTTCGGGAAATGCAACGAAATGCTTGTTGTACAGCTATATAATATTTACCGTTTAGTTAACACCGACCGCTTATTAGTTTAACTTACTGTTGCATGTTTGCTAAACTTCTGATTGATTATAGATCAAATGTTTGCCTAAAGACCAATGCTTAAGGTGTATACTGAAGTTCATATCATCACACCAGCAGTATTATGACGAACAAATGAGAATTTTTATTTGAACAAAACCCAAAACCTACTAACAATAAATATATTTTAGTTCAAATCATCTAAAAAATTAAAAGTTTATTAGTAGACTTTTTTCATACTGGTTCGTGTTGATTTATTTAAATAGCTTTCCAAACTGAAATATAAAATAGAAATAAAAATAGAAATTTTCTTTAAATTTTATAGAAAAGGGATTTATTTTATTTTTGGATCTTTAACTTTCTTTTCTTGCGCGGACGCTAATACATTCTATTTAGAAATTCTATTACTTTTGTACTTCACCGAAACCGGACAACGAGAAATTCATTCGTTAAGTCATACCTTTATAATTATACTTGCCTTTATTCTTGGGATTTTACAAATAAAGTCTGTATCTTCGTTCGGTGTTATTATTATTTCGGAGGTTGCACAATTTACCTTCCCATATCTCTAGCAATACGCGCCTCAGCTCGCAGACAGTGCAGGGTTAAACTGATTGTGAGTGGCGCCTTTAGAAAAAAATAACCCTCCCTTCTCCACTAAGAAAAGCCGAAACCCTGTGCTCATCAGTTTCTATTTATATCATTTCGTCGTAAAGGCGTCACAATACTAAAAATTGTGTTGGTTTTTTTATAAACCTATGTATAATGTCCAGTTGTGGAATTACCAAAAGACTTTCCATATTTATAGCTTTTAACTTTAACAAAGTATCCGTTAATAACTATTTCAAAATCTAATTATAAATCTGCAAATGTTTCCGGCTTTTTCGACGTCCAATATGTTGCTATATTCTGTCATATGAGAAATCACATAATAATCAAAATATTAGTATTAGCCAAATTTATCTTACAAAAAAATATCGCTGTTTTTAAATTATCCCCGCTGTTTCATCGTGGCTGAATCATTTTCATCGATATTTATATATTTATCAAATTCAATTTAATTTTTTCCATTTCACAATACGCGAGTAATGTTGTAAGAAAATCTAGAAGAGAATATTAAGATAAGGTATAAAATTGTTTTTTACTCTTTATTTTTAAGAAGTGCAGCAGTTGTTAGCCAACCGTTGTAATTAAAACTTGTAGAAGGGGAGCGAATGAAACTATATAAAACTGTGTGCGCATTTTATTTGAAAATAATCTCTACTGGACTTAATTGCCACCTTCTCCCGGGCTGATAACAACATTCGCGGCTATTTATTTATGTTAGCATCCAATGTATACTTCAAGACTTTTCCTTATATTCGACAGACAATGCAGAGTAGTACAATGTTGAACCTTTGACTCATAAATTATGAATACGGCATATATGAAGTGATTTCAAGTATTTGTTATAATAACTTAACTAGTTTAGTTTTATTTTTAGTATTTTTCTAAAAAAAAATTTATTGTTTTTGGTTGAATTGATCAACATTTTGGTAACTTTGGTGGAAGCTTTACGAATTTAGTAAGCTTTTGGTGGAATTTAAAAAAAATGGGTAAATTTTTGGTGGAAATTTTACAAATTTTGTAAGTTTTTGGGTGGAATTTTTAAAAAATTCATTATTTTTGGTAGAATTATTAAAAATTTTAGTAACTTTGGTGGAATTTTTATGAATTTACTAAGTTTCTGATGGAATTTTCAAGGCTTTAGTTAATTTTTAATGAAATTGTTTCTAATTTGACTGAATTTTTAAAAAATTTGGTAAGTTTTTGGTAGAATTGTTAAAAATGCTGACAATTTCGGTGTAATTTTTAGGATTTTTTTAAGCTTTTGGTGGAATAAGAAAAAAATTCAGTAAGTTTTGGGTGTAGTTGTTAAATATTTTAATAGCTTTGGTGGAATTTTTGCGAATTTTATTTATTTCTGATGGAATTTTAAAAAAATTCAGTGTTTTTGGTAAAATTCTTATGAATTTAGTAAGTTTTTGGTGGAATTTTTAAAAAATTCAGTATGTTTTTGGTGGAATTATCAAAAATTTTGATAACATTGGTGGAATTTTTGCGAATTTTATTCATTTCTGGTGGAATAAAAAAAATCTGTGTTTTTGGTAAAATTCTGATGAATTTAGTAAGTTTTTGGTGGAATTTTTGCAAATTGTATTAATTTTTGGTGGAATTTTTAAAAAATTCAGTATATTTTTGGTGGAATTATCAAAGATTTTGATAACACTGGTGGACTTTTTGCGAATTTTATTTATTTTTTGATGGAATTTTAAAAAAATTCAGTGTTTTTTATGGAATTTTTACGAATTTAGTAAGTTATTAGTGAAATTTTTCCAATTTTATTAATTTTTGGTGGAATTTTTATAACATTCAGTATGTTTTTGATGGAATTGTTAAAAAAGTTGATAACTTTGGTGGAATTTTTATTCACTTTAATCATTTTTGGTGGAATTGTTAAAAATATTGGTAGTTTTAGTAGAATTTTTATGAATTTGGTAAGTTTTTGGTGGTATTTTTTAAAAATCAATAAGTTCTTGGTGGAATTATTCAACATTTTTGTAGCTTTGGTGGAAAATTGAAAAAATTTAGTACGTTTTTGGTGAAATTGTTAAAAATGTTGGTAACTTTGGTGGAATTCTTACGAATATAGTAAGTTTTTCGTGCAATTTTTACCAATTTTATTGATTTTGGTTGGAATTTTTAAAAAATTCACTAAGTTTTTAGTAGAATTGTCTCCAAATTTAATAATTTTTGGTGAAATTATATTCAATTTAACTAACTTTTGTGGAATTTTTATTATTACTTTTTTATTCTTGTAGAATTTTTAAGAATTTTTAGATTTCATCAATTCTTGATGAAATTAATTTTAATTTTAGTATATTTTTCAAAAATTCAGCAAGTTTTTGGTGGAATTGTGAAAAATTTTGATAGCTTTGGTGGAATTTTTACAAATTTTATAAGTTTTTGATGGAATTATTAAAAATTTTAGTAGCTCTGTTGGAATTTTTACAAATTTACTTAAATTTTTGGTGATATTTTCAAGAACTTAATTAGTTTTTAGTGAAATTTATTCGAATTTCTGCTCTGCATAAATTAAATATTTGATGATTATTAATAAACCAATCGTTTTGACATTTCATGTGGCATTAGCGTGGTTAGAATAATAAATAACGTTTATGAAAATTGAACCAACTGTTTTATCGGCCCAAATTGAAAATGACGGAAAACGGGGACTTCGTTTAGGGCTTGAATCGGCCGTTTCGGGTCCAAAGGAACCCCGATTCGCATATAACGTTGCATTATAAAGCCGTTCAGAAGGTTAGCCGGAAGCAGAGTTGCGGAGCCGGTGGCTTTTTGGACAAAAAGTGCGTTCGAAAATTAACGAAAATAACAGGCGGACGATCGAGAATTTTAATTTCAATTAGGGCTACCGCCACGTCGTTCGATTTTCAGGGCCGTTTTTCCGAAATCGGTCACGGACCCCCCAAAATCGTCGGAGAGGTGAAGATAATGGTCGGCAGAATGACGTAAAACCATTGAATCGGCCGGAAAGCGATTTTCAAAAAAACTATTAAAAAAAGAGCTAGGCGCCTGCGGCGCCCTCTTTTAAAAAGGCGCTGCTTGCTTACTACTTTAATATATTATAATATTTTAAATAGGTAAGATGTTTGTAAGTGGATTTCAGTTGAGTAAAGCTTATTTCTTCTGGTAATTTATTTACCTATTCCGTTTATTTCAGATTCATTTTCAATTCCGTTACAAATTTTCCATTTCCTTTAGCCCTAAATAAGAAAACTAAAATTATACTTGAAAAAATTGAAACGTTTTAGTAGGAATTTTTTTAACCAGGCAAAGCTTACCTTTTCAGTTATTTACTTATTCAGTTTACAGCAGCTTCATTTTTAATTCATTTAGAAATATCTATTTCTGTCATTGCGTCGCACCGTCTTTGAATAGTAAACTAAAATTTAATAGATAAATATTTAAAATTCCAGTTCTATTATTTTATTTCCACATCGTTGCGTATTTATCCCTTCAGAACGTTGCAAACAGGTAAGTACGATTCTGTAGACAACTTTCATTAAGTGCAAGTAGAAATGTAAGATTACAGAGGAAACTGAAAGCATTTCATACATAAAACTTTGCTAATAAAATAAGTTTGCTACGTGAGGGAATAGTGAGAAAGATGAAAGCAAGATCTATCAGTAAAATTGAAATAGTTCATATTCATGAAATATGAGTTTATGTTTAGCAATAAAACAAGTTGATTTATAGGAAATTAGGGTCCAACACATGAGCACAAATAGAAAAGTAATCCAGGAACGTGTCGGTTCAACTTTTGATAGACATTAATCGTAAACAACTGGTTGGTGGGGTTTGTTTAATAGACTGTACAGTGCTTACGGGTTGCTTAGTGTTGTTTGGTAGTGTGTGTCGTAGTTACGCAACCTCTTATCAATTCTTGGTAAAATAATAAGTTTAAAACGGAAATACAGCGAAAACTGAATAAAAAAATTAGTTTTTTTGATATTTTCCTTGGAGATCTGCTATATTTCCATGAGTGCAAGAGATTTCCATTTCTTAAATTGGGCTTTATATGAAGGTTTCAAGGGTCAGTCACGGAAAGCAAAATAGATCTCTGCACAAAGCAAATTTCCATTTCTCTATCTCGGTACAGAGACTTATTAAGAGAAAAAGGCCCTTCTACACTGGTAAACACTTTATGGTTTTTGTTTACGGATATGGTTTTCGTTCTTATGAACGTATCATTCGTTGTGGTGGCGATGATTTCCATTTTATACTCCACTACGATAGAAAGGTTCAACCGAAAGAAAAAATAAAATATAGACGACGTACGATAAAGTTATTTCACATTTAAAAGATTAAATTTAGGATTTTCAATGTATACAATTCATATTATCAACTCCTAGTATTAAGTTAACTACACAGTAAAGAGATCACTCCTAAAAATATTTTTGTCAAAAGGTTTCCGTGTAGCAAAAATAATTTCTAATATGTTGTAAAGAATTACAGGATTGGGTCAGTGGTGCGTAATGAATATTGACAACAGTTGACATGAAGTAGATAATTCGGTAAAACCAGTCGAATAAAAAAGTTACATTTATAAATTAGTCTTCTTATTGCTAATAAAAAATAAAAACCGAAAACGTTAGTTAAGTAACCTAGAGTAACTTTTAAGAGTACCTAACAATTTGAAATAAAAGATTATAAATTGATAAGATGTTTGGTCTAAAACCTTAATTGCGTAATTCCAATTACTAAAGTAACTACAGTACTGTGAAGTGCTGTAGAAAGTTTATCGAACAATGGAATTAAATCAACGAGGGTAGATTTACTCAAAGTGTTTTCCGTTTATATCCGAAATACCTTCTTTTTTTGTGATTGATAATCGTGGTTGGGATTCGTAGATTGCCCTGTTCCAGCTTTTAATCCAGCTGGAAGTTGGTGAAATCAGTACCCAAACAACCTATTATCTAACAGATGCAGCTTCGAAATTCAATGCCTTGCTTTCAAAGAGATTTCTTTAATACAAAGTTCCTCATTACATCAGCCACAAGAGTTAGTTCGTGCTTCGCAGTAGAAAATGGAATTTAATTCTCAAAAAAAAAATTAAATAAAAGATAACAAAGTAAAATTAACGAAGAAAAATGTAAAGTAATAATAATATAAAAAGAAAACTATGTTGTTTTATAAAATAGGTAGAACTAGCTTGAGTGGAAGTTTTCAGTGAGTGATTTTTACTTATAAACGAAAGGGACTTGCCCAAATGAATAAGAAGCCGAAATTGAGTCGACATGGTGTTAAACTTTAACATTGAAAAATACGTTCGGTTGCTTAAGTTTTATTCGAACAGCAAGCCTAGCTTTATAGTCGCCACTCCCTGTAGTAGCTGTAGGAGATTTTAATAGGTAACAGTAAAATCGGTAAAAGCTTTTAGTCAATTATTATAATCAACAGATAAAGAAGGATCTAAATTTTGTTGTTTAGTGACTTCTGTTAATTTGTAGTAGGTTGAAATACTGAAGGGAAGTTAAGAGTCCCAAATTTTATCGGTAATTGATAAAAGATCCGTTACCTCTTCTTTAGCAGAAGACCTCCAAAGTTCTCCAAAGTTTCAGAATTAAATCTTGACTCACCATTTGAGAGTCGCCTACCGTAGACAACATTTCTCTGTAAAAGTCTGAAGGTTTTTGATCGCCTAAGTGAGATTTGAAAAAGAAAATCATTAAGTATTGTGACTTCCGCACAATCTTTAAGCAGTTTCAGCACATTATAACCCTTGTCGGTTAAGCTGATTAGAATGCTGCTTTGTACAGATATTAAAAATTTTCCATTTACGCAAAACACTTTAATAGCCACAGTTACTTGTCCTCTTGTCCAACATAGCATACTTGTTCATTTTTTTACAGCTTGCAGATTAAATGTCATATCTTCTCTCTATATCATCATTGCTTATTTCACACCAATTAGAAAAATAGAGTTTGCTTAACCGTTTGCATACCAGCGTATTTTGAAAGAACCCGATCGAAAAACGCCAAGGAGCGCGATCGCGCTCCTCGATTATGTGTTGAAAAAAGCCAAAAAGTGCGATAGCGCTCTTTTTATAACGTGTCAGTGAGCCGTCAGTTGTCTGTTTCGACAAAATGCCTTGGCTTTTTTCGAAAACTGGAGAGCACGAAAGTGGCTCGTTGTACGCAAACGGTTAAAGACTACAGTGGAAAGTCCATGTTGAAGTTCGTCACATTACACTAGCGGTACTATCAAAGGTTGAGAATTTTCATAAAAAGTCTCAATATGCTTGCAAATCAAAAGTCGTCATTTACAAGAATTGACTTTCAAAAATTGCACTGTTTTTCTTTAAAATCAAAACTTCACTTATGTACTATACAGGTTGTCCGGAAATGTGGGGTACAACAGAATACCACAGATACCCTGATCAAAAATATGATGATTTAACCCAACTTATCTACAGTAGAACTCGATTATAACAACTTCGGCTGCAACGACACTCCTTTTTTAGCGTCAAATTTTAAGCGGTCCCGTACTTTACTATTCAAACGTACAAGAAAAAAACCGGTTTTAGCGTCAATAATCCCTGATTTAACGACAAATATTTACCACATGTTCCCGGTATTTTCCTAGCTTGCAACCGATCGTTCGGAGATTCCAAGAATATTACTGTTCGTTGAATTCAGATTTCTTGCAATGCGTTTGTAAGAAATCTGTTGGCATTTGAATCCTGTGAGTGAAACATCGAGATTTCTTTATCGAAAATGTCAGGCTTAAAGCGAAAAATTTTAAGCGTGGACGACAAAGTCGCGATAATAAAAGCAGTCGAAAGTGGAAGGAAGAAAGCCGACGTGTGTCGAGAATTTGGATTAGTATTGTGAAAAATAAGGTCAAAATCGTGAACAGCTTTGTGAAAGGAAAAGAAAAGGCAAAAAAAATTCGATCGTGCGAAAGGGTTGAAATCGACGAAGCGCTTATTACGTGCTTTCAGCAATGTAGAAGTGCAAATTTACCCGTTAATGGACCACTGCTTATGCAAAAGGCCGAAGAATTTTGAACTTTATTTGGAGACACAAATTTTAAGTGCAGCAATCGGTGGCTGGAGCGTTTCAAACGGAGACATTCAATAACGTTCGGAAAAGTGAGCGGTGAAGCGAAAAGTGTTAATATGACAGAAACAGAGACGTGGCTAAATGAAGTGTGGCCTAAATTAAGACAAGATTATGAAGACAATGAAATTTACAATGGTGACGAAACCGGAATTTTTTATAAACTTCTTCCAGATAAGACTCTGAGGTTTAAAGGCGAAAAATGTGTAAGCGGTAAACTAGCCAAAGAACGGTTAACTGCATTTGTGTGTGCTAATATGACCGGTACGGAGAAACGTAAAATTCTTGTCATAGGAAAGTCAAAAAAGCCACGCTGCTTCAAAAACATAAAAACACTCCCAAAAAATTACTGCGCAAACAAAAGAGCGTGGATGACTTCAGGAATTTTTGAAAATGAAATTCGAAAATGGGATAAAGAACTTGCGGTTAAAGGTAAAAAAATCTTGCTTCTAGTCGATAACTGCCCAGCACATCCATCATTAACCCACTTAAAAAATATTAATTTGGTGTTTCTGCCCCCAAATTGCACTAGCATCTTACAACCCATGGACCAAGGCGTAATAAGAAGCTTAAAATGTTTTTACAGAAAATTTCTTCTGCAGAAAATTATTACGAGTATGGACAAGAACGAACCATATGCAATTTCACTTATCGACGCGTTGGACTTTTTAGAGAAGGCTTGGCGTAGTATAACCTCTGAGACTATAGCAAGCTGCTTTAGTCATTCAAGATTAAGCAATAATCCAGTTTGTGACAACTTAAATGAAGATGATGATGACGTTTCGTTATGTGAACTTATTAAAAAGTGGCAGCAAAATCAGAGTGACGAAAACCAGTTTTGTTTCGACGACTTTGCATCCCCGGACAATTGCCTTATTACGTCGGGAATGCGTTCAGATTCTGATATCGTGGAGGACATAAAACAGCGGAATAATGAAAACGGTAATGAAATCGAAGAGGAAGAAGATTCATGCGGCGAAGAAGAACAGGTACCGACAAACGAAGAAGCCCTAAGTGCCATTAAACTTATAAAAACTTATTATAGACAGCGAGAAACGTCACCTCAAATTATTGATAAAGTGACAGAATTAGAAATGGATATAGAAAAACAGTTTTGGCGTGCAAAAACTGTGCAACGAAAAATTACAGATTTCTTTCATTAGAAAAACAAGTTAGGTATGTACCTACATGTGTAAGGTTATATGTATATTAGAGTTGTCTTAAAAATTGTGAAACACATGCACAATATGAGCCTGCTTTAGTAAACGTTTGTATTTTTACGTACCGCGATAACCGTGGTTAAGTACATTAAATTAATTAAATTTACATATGTATCTGTTTACCACCCGTAATATTGTTTCCCACCAATTCTTGTTTGTAAACATGGAACTTGTAAAAACTTCGCCTATAGCGTCACCTTGTTATAGCGTCAAAAAATTCGCAGTCCCGTGACTGTCGTTATAACCGGGTTCTACTGTATATACAAAGTTGCTTAGTTTAGCCGCTAGAAGACTTTAAAAACACTATTTTCCGTGAGTTTCTCTTAAATGGCTCGAAAAACCTTAATTAGGTTTTAATCATTTTTTGACCATGTCTTTATATCAGCAGGCTACAGCTTTCTGTGGAATAAATTCGAATTTCGAAACATACAGGGTGTTTACAGACACTGTTGTCACAAGTTATCCATCCAGATCTTTTTAACCAGCCTGTATAATTTTCTATCAAATTTTTTCTGAATAGCTACATTAATTTAGAACCTATTTTCTCTCTTACAAAAATTCAGTTTGACAAACGATTGAGCCATAAAAAATACTTTCTAAACCCTGCAAGCCCAAATCCATAAGTTAAGGTACCATTAACGAAATTCAGAATAGTAATTTCTTTAAGTAGTAGGAAGTTCTCTCCATAAAACCAGATGTTGCAGGTTTATATGTACTTTATTGCTTAAAATATTCACATTTTCGCCATGATTTGTGACCATCATCTGAGTTTAAACCTAATTGGCCAGCAAGATCACTAGACCTAAGGCTTTGTTTATAGGGTATTATAAAGCAAAAATGCCACTAAAAAAGCAATTTTAAAAACATTGCAATGTGTATTATTTTTAGCCCTGATGCTGGTCACAAATCCTTCCGAAAATTTGAATATTTTAAGCAATAAAGTACTTATAAACCTGAAAAATTTAGGTTTCTTGAAAGAACTTCACACCGTTTAAAGAAATTGCTACTTTGAACTTTGCTAATGGTACCTTAGTTTATCAATTTGAGCTTGTAGGGATTTAGAAAATATTTTTATTCGTGGCTAAACCGTTTATCTAACTGAAATTTTATAAGAGAGAAAATAATTTCTAAATTAATATAGCTTATCTACTATCGACTTATCTACTCAACTTACCTATATATAGATAAGTTGAGTTAAATCATCATACTTTCGCCCAAGGAATCTGTGGTCTTCTGTTGTATACGGCATTTCCGAACACCTGTATATTGCATCAAATAAGTTTATTTTTAGTTTTTATTAATGAATTTCTCTATTAAAAAGAAACGAATCTGACTATCTCCTTGTATAACAAATAAATCAATGTCTACATTAAGATTTTATTTTCTTATTTAGTGTGAATCTACATATACAGGGTGTAACTTAAGTGATGACTTTAATTTCAAGGGGTGATTCCTTATTATATTTTAAGCACAAAAGTTCATATAAGCATTGGACTGCAAATGCTTCGTTTCCGAGATATAGGGTGTCAAATTTGAGAAAATAAATCGTAAATATCAAGATTACTGTCAGTTAAATATCTGGTATGTTGTGTTATGAGAGCCGCCACTTTCAATACAAGCATGTAATCTTCTGCTCATCGACTGTCGCGTACGTTCCAAAATTACTGAAGTGTTGCGCACGACATTACAAGAATTTACAATTCTGTTTCTTAAATCATGTTCATCTTCAACTGGCGTTGCATAAACAAGCGACTTCAGATGTCAGCAAAAGAAAAGTCCAGCGGATTAAGGTCTGGAGATCGTGGTGGCCACGGCTGAGGTCCTCCCCTACCTATCCATCGCTGAGTAAAAGTGTCATAAGATGTTGGCGAACAGTAAGACTGAAATGAAAAGGTACCCCGTCGTGCATAAACCACATGTCAATTCTGGTTGCTAGTGGTACATCATCTAACAGATCAGGCCATGTGTCATCTAGAAATTATCCGTAAGTATCACCATTCCATCGAGGAGGAAGAAAATGCGGTCCGATGACACGATCACCAAGAACTCCGGTTCACACATTGACCGAAAAGTGCTGCTGAAATCCACGTTCTTCATTGGCATGGGGATTTTCATAGTCCTAAAAATGATTATTGTGGAAGTCTCTGATAGCGTCACGTGGAAAACTTGCCTCATCTATGAACAGAATTTTAGACGTAAAGTTGAGATTCTGCGTAATTTTTTTGGAAAAATCATCGACAATAACACTAGCCCACATTTTTCAGACCCATAGATCAGACAATAGTTTCCTAATAGTTTCGGGCGCGCTGAACTCAAATTTGGCCTCAGAATTGCTCCACCACGTCAGGTTTTTGAAATACTTTAACCTAAAGATGCAAAAACTTCGGTTCTTAAACATATTCTAGATGAATAACACAGCGAATATATTGTTGTTCACAAAATTCTATGCGGCACCTGAAAGTACCACTGTTCCCATTTAAAACGTATTTTGAATTTTTCGACTACCTTTATTTCTTCTTGAAGAAATATAATTTCTATAACATCACTTTTTGCGCTATCATCAACCTATAGGATGCTAAGCAACAATAGTTGTCGATAGAGTAGGTCTGTGATCTCATTCTAGACTCTAGAATGAGATCACAGACCTACTCTAGAATCTAGAGTGTGTAATCCGTAGAGTTCAGCTAATTTGCAGACAACTATATCTTCTAGAAGTAACTGTATGAAAAAATTAATAAATTTTGTTATATTTGTGGACGTTATGACACAAAAAATAGAACAGTATTGATTTTGAAGATACTTCTAGTGATGAAGGTCCTATGCGCTTTGTCCAAGGTGAATTAGATGATTTCATTTTCGATCTCAATCTTGCAAAAGACAAGGCGGTACTTTGCGCTAGAAGACTGAAAGAACGGAATCTACTTTTGCCTGGGACAAAAGTAACGGTATATAGAAAAAGAGATCAGAAATTACATTCTACATTCCCATTTGGACCATTTCCCGCAAAATGTTGGAGCATATAGCGAAGAAATGGGCGAACGTTTTCATCAAGACTAAAGAAAAAGAGCGACATTATCAAGGCAGATGGGATGAGAGAACGATGGTCGACTACTGTTGGGCTTTGAAAAGGGACGATAATTCCATAAGTTATAAGCACAACTTTGGGTTTGGTAAAGGTGGTAATATAAACAATTACAAATTCTGGTATGAGATACTGAATTCGCCGTTTTGAAATTTCCACATTCCATATTTATTTCGATTGATTAATACAGACCGCAAAGCCAATCAATCTAAAAACCTAAGAACCCATGATCTAGCTGGAAACAGGAATTTGAAAACTTTACACCGTTTTGAGATTACGACCAAACCATTGTTTACTAGTCTATTATACTGACAACTACGACTTGTATACTAGAAAAGATTTTACCATGAAGAAATGGACGAATCGAAAAAATTCAAAATGCATTTTGAATGGAAAGAGTGGTATATTCAGATCCCGCATGGAGTTCTGTGGATAAAAATTCATTCGCTACGTTATTTAATTCCAAATATGTTTATAGGTTAGAATATCTTGAAAACCTGAGGTGATGGAGCAATTCTGAGGTCATATTTGAATTTAGTGCGTCAAAACCTTGTAGGAAAGTGCTATTTGACCTATGGGTCTCACCTTTCTTAAAATTTTGTCGGCCTATGTAATCTAACCATGCAGGAAAATCTCTTGGCAACAGTGGTTGCACGCGTTGAATGTGGCATGGATAAAGTAAATTTCTGTGCAAAAATCTCCAAACACTTTGATGACTGATGTTAAACTGTGCAGATAATTTTCGCGTACTACTTGACGGAATAGCTTCCACTTATTGTAAAATTACTTCTTCTAATTGTGGTGTCATTATTGTTCTCGGTCTACCAATACGTTCAGCGTAAGCATTTACAGATCCAGTTTCGCACAGTCTAGCATGTAGCTTTATGAAAGTTCTTGCTGTTTGAAGTGGTCTATTGAGATATCGTTTTTGGTAAAGTTGACAGGCTTCTGCAGCATTTCCATCTGCTAGCGCATAAGTGAAACGCATTTCAGCTAATTCAACGTTATTCATAGTCAGCTGCAAAATAACAGATATTTAACTGACAGTAATCTTGACACTTACGATTTAAATACGATTTATTTTCTCAATTTTGACACCCTATATCTCGGATACCCTAGATATTGAACAGTGAAAACACCGTAAAACCGCTATAATTTAAGTAAAGAAGAAAGGAACTACTACAGGCACGTCCACCATAATTTAAATTCCTATATCTTTTAAATATTATTCATTTTCTTACTAGTAATAATTAGATTAACCAAGACACTTGCTTTTATATTAATTAAATTAGTACTATTGCTAAAAACTAACATGTAAACTAACAAAAAAAAGTGATTCTATGCGAATCTTTTATTTTTTGAAATTTTACGAATCCAATTCATCCAAATGTAAATCTTCTTTAATTCCTAAAAAATAACATTTTGATATCACAAAAAACATATACTTATCCAATGAAAAGTATTCACATTCCCCAGCTGCATATGTGACATACTTCCAAATAAAGGTAGTTCAACTGTTAACCTTCTTTGGGAAATCGTGAGGAAGGTTAAAACGTCTTTTTGGGTTACCAAATCGGCGTCGTACCAATTTAAATTATAAATGACTTCCGATAAATGATCTCCCTAAAATAATCGAGAAAATACAGTCGTTAAGGAAATAAAAAAAAATTATACCGCATCAGTAAGCCTTTGTGCTATGTGATGACCATAACACAACATTATTAGTGTCACACTTATAATAACCAACTCTGGTATATTTGGTCGCTAAAAAAGATTTCAATTTTAATAAATTTATAGACTAATTTAGTTTTATTACAAACCAATAAAAAACCGGTAGCAGATAAAGAGATACAAATTAAGATAGATAATTTTGGTCCAACAATAACAACCGTTGTGAAATCATTAACCATTTGAAATAACTTGTATATGTGTTGATAATATGCAATAACTTTTTTAAGTTTAAAATTACCGGTTCGATTAAAACGAATATTGTCGATCGTCGATGTAAGATGTTCCAGACGTACAATTAATAATTCCAATGAATAGCCATAAAATAATACCAAACCCAGAGCAATTCGTATAATCGTGATAATAGAATACATTTGATATAATACTATCATAGCTTGATGCCATGGTTTTAAAGTAAACGGAACGTAATAAATTTGCATTAAATTACAAGTGAATCCTTTGTGGTTTGGAAACCATTGTGAATTGGTGCAAAACTGTTTCTCAAAAAACATACCATACGATGTTAAATAGACTCCAATAAAACCTATATAATTAACGATCTTCAAGGCGGATCTATATTTTTTTTCAAGAAGTTCTAGTGGTTTCGGATAACCGAAGTTATTAAAATCACTTAAAGCATCGATTAATTCGTGCAAATTAGTACCACCATAAACAAATAAGGTATCCGTTATAAAAAATCCCAACCCAAATATTAGGTATTGTATATGGTATAAACACTCAAGGAAAATCATTTTGTAGTCTAAAAAAAATGGAGTAAGTATATATTTTCTTTAAAATATTTTATATGTTATTATAAACCTACTTAACATTTCTATTGTTCCAGGATAAATAGCCCAAATAAAATTGATAAATAATAAGATAATTCCACCCAAACCTCGAATACCATCGTTACTAGGCCAAGAATGATATTTACGAAAATAGCGCTCCAATAAATAAAAGCCGTAAGTTTTTAAATTTTTCATCTCACACAATTTGCTATAATATTCGATTTTATATATGAACCGTCTTTCTTAACTCAAACTTAACAACTGATGTTATTTCAGTGTTAGCGACAGTTTACGAAATGTTTACTAAAGTTGCATTATAAAATGGGTACCTATGAAAATACGAATGTGTTTAAGCAAGAGGTCAAATGTTTTGTCATTAGTATAAATAACTTAAATGAAAATGGGTGGAAGGTAAGTCGGTAATGGAAGGCTTCCTTATTTTTGAGTTAATTTGACTTCGATTTGATGTTAAATGGTTTTTTAGCAATGCGTTTATTTAGAAATGATTTATCGTTTAATTAATTCAAGTATGACAATGACTTTTCAAGTTCAAATTGGAATTAATCAATTTCAAACTGGGAATAGTCAAAGTCAAATTGGGATTAATTAATTTAGAATGAGTTATGCGTAAGAATTTTGTTACACATTTAATAGATTATTTTAGATTTAAATTTTAAATGGAGAAAACGGAGTAGCACCAACATTATTGAAGATGAAGTATAAAAAATAGTACAACCAATTACGGTCGTTGCCTGTATTAAATTCATAACATTTGCTGTTAATGTGGGATATGTTACACATTCGGAGCTATGTTCATTAGGACTCTTACTTTTTAACGAGTAGAACAACGTACAGAGTAAAACAAAAAAAAATGAAATAAGTCCCTAAATTAAGCACTGGATTGCAGTATTGGTGGTCTGTGAAAAGAACTCTTCAAAATTGTAAACATCGACATCAATAAGCACTTCCCTCAAGTGTCCTAACAGCGTCCAACGCAGCAGCTCTCTAAAGCTTGTATCCAGAACATTATAAAAATTAATTCCAAAAAAATTCAGTGCATTTCTTGACCTGTTCAAGCGGAGGTGAGCCAGGAGGAAATTGTTTCGTTGATGAGTGGCATAATTATGCAAATGTTCATATTTAGGGAAACCATTCACACATAATGTAACCGCCTTGATACATTCAAAGATGTAAAGGCTGGGGAGAGATAACATTTTTAGATTTCTGAAGCTATTTCGGCATTCGTCCCTATAATTTAGACCCGCAAGGACTAACTGCACTTCGTTGGAGAGCAAAAACACGCGGAAGGATCGCTGCCTGACCCCAATCCAAGAGGCCGTAAAGCAGGTGACTTTGAAACAATGAGAAATAAGTTGTCAGGATCACTTTCTGAGAGACAGTTTCAGACAACCGACGTAGGAGAAATACGCAAGAAGATAGGCGGGTAGCGAGTTGGTCCCCGTGATGGTACCACGTACCGATTGTTAAAATTGTTAAAATGATGAATGTTAGATCTAGTTTTGGTCGAATTTAACAGTTTATATCAAGATTTAATAATCAACAGATTAACATGCTTAAGGTGAACTTGGGATTCATTGAAATCAATTGGAAATATTGCGAAACAAAAAATATAAATTGGGCCAACAACGATACTTTTTATTTAAAAAGAATTATCAGAAAAATGGTCTCACATTGAGATCTTATAGTCCAAATTAAATAAAGTTTACGTGACTTTTTGTCATTCTTCGCCCCACAAATTTGCACATGTTAAACACATTTATCTATCACTCTTGCCCGTATTTGCGAAATGACACACTTGTTAGCAACAATCTTACACTTAAAATCCGACGTTATACTTGTAATGATCGAGCTTTACTCTGCGTCTCTTCCCGATTTGTACGCTTTTGTTACTATCGTTACTGCAATTGAGGAGTGACTATGCAAAAGTCGATAAATCCATTTTTTATTTTTTATGAGATAACTCCTAATTTTTATACCCCGTAAATTATATATACGTTTAGGTATACTGAGATTAAGAAAATCCCATTCAATTCTTCTTAATCCCTACACAAACTTGTCGGCTTTTCAAAAGTCGATAAATCCGAAGACTGGTTAAACAAAACTCGATATTTCCAAATTGCAATAAAAACAAATTTTCTAGTTGGCTGGATAATACAATGTCCCCCATTAGTACGATTTTTCGTCACACTGTTTGTTTGTATTGTCCGTTCACAGAATTCATGCAAACATTGTGACGTTCAAAGTATTAAGTTGTTGGTGAATATGAATGATATTAGTGTTGATATTTCTGTAAAAGAGGGTAATAGTGGTTCGAGGGTTAAAGTACCGAAATCGTGTAAAAGAAACCTGGAAAAAGAAAAAAAGTAAGAAAGCTATTATTAAATTTATCTAATTTATTAAAGATCGGGAGTTTATAGAAGTACTGGTAGTTACATTACATTTGTATATACTTTGTAGGTACGCTGACAAAGATCCAGAACTTAAACAATTTGTTAGACCATGCAAGCATGATAGAAAAAGCTTTGGCTGTACTAAAATATTATTGACTGATATTAAATACTTACGCCAACATTTATATAGTACATTAAACAAAACTGAACAAGACTTAAAAATAAGTTACAAAATAACCATGAAACCAGTAGAAAGAAAACGAACTTTGAAGGAAAACCCAAAAAATCGCCAGTTTAGCACTTTGTATCATTTACGTCCAAAGCAATCCAAAAGAGCTGTTAGAGTTTGTTTGAAGTTCTTTACCAAAGCATTAGGCATAAGTAAAGACCGTGTTAACTTTATATGTAAAAAGATGAATAGAATAGAATTATGATCTCTCATAAAACACAAAATAAGAAAGAAAAGATTAGCGACTTTATTGGAAATCTAATGGTGGGTTTAGGATGTCAAACTTAACCGTAACCTTAGCTGTAATAACCATCAAATTTGCCGTAATTCCTAGACGTTGCCTAAACAATTCTATTCAAACAAAATAGTTGAACTTTTTTTAAATACCAGAGTTACTGCTACGGTTACGATTACAGCCTTTAAATTTGACATCCTAATTCCACCATAAGAGGTCATGAAAGCCACTATAATAGATCTAAATCCAAAAGAATATACCTGCCAGCTTATCTAAACATAAACAAACTGCACCAACAGTATAACTCTCAATGTTCTAATGCCGCTGATCGTTGTAGTTTAACAATGTTTAAAGTAATATTTCGAACTAAATCTAACATAGGATTTAGTTCACCAGCATCTGATTCTTGTGCCTTATGTAATAGGCTAAAGCATAAAATCAAAATTCAAACTGACCCGTCGCAAAAAAATGAGCACATACTACAAATTCGCATTCATAAGAAACGAGCAAATGCTTTTTATGAATTAATGAAGGAAGAAGTTCCTAACTCATTGTCCTTTTGCTTTGATATGCAACAAGTGCAACCTTTGCCACGCACCCCGATAAATGACGCTTTCTATGCTCAGCAGATAAGCTTCTATGTCCTTACGTGTGTGGATTTACATTCAAAACACCCGGTATTTTATACATGGACTGAAGACTTGGCAGGTAGGGGATCGATAGAAGTCTCTTCGGCTGTTCTGGCCCATCTGAACTCTTTAGATTTAAAGGAAATAAAAGTTCTTCGGCTTTTTTGTGATGGTTGTGGGGGTCAAAACAAAAATTCCCATGTAGTACATGCCCTCTATTACTGGCTTTTACGTCAGTTGCCTAAAACATTACAGGAAATTCGAGTTATATTTCCGGTGAGGGGACACAGTTTTTTGCCAGCCGACAGAGTGTTCGGTAGAGTTGAAAAAGAATTAAGAAAGCATCCAACCATTAAAGTAAAAGAAGGTTATGAAGAAATTTATTCAAGATTTGGTAAAGTAAAAGCACTTGTATCTGAATGGTTTCTCTACAATGTAAAGGATCTAAGCAGTATCTTAAAGAAAGTAGATGGAATATTAGATAAAAAAAGAATAATTCTTCAAAAAAGTTATGACCGCCAACCTTCCATTTCTATTACTTCTTTTCAAAATTTTCGGTATGAATGTTTGTTAGAAAAACCGAAGACCTTTTTAAAGAAAGGAAAGAAGGAATCTGAAGTTAACTTAGAGGTAATCGAACTAGGACGTCCTATTAAAGACAAAAAGAAGAAATCCTTAAAATACTTGTTGGAACAAGAATTTGGTCAAGGATGGGAAGACGAAAAAGATTTGGCCTGGTATAAAAACATTTTATATAGAGAAAGTATAGGTGAAGAAGAAGAAGAAATAAGCGAATGTGATTGTTTGGAAGAGGATATTGGTGCTCACATTTAGAAATATTCATATTTTCGTAATAGTTTATAATAGTTCTTACTTCTAATGTTCCTTTTGTATAATAAATCCAAATGACAGAGATAATGTTAGAAATAATGTATATTTTCAGTTGGTATAAGAGAGGTAATTAAATTTGCTTAAACAAAACTAGATAAATCCGCGCCTCGGTTAACCAAAAGTCGATAAATCCATTCTAAACAGTTGAACAAAAAACTTATCTGGTACTGAAGTGCTGTAAATGTATGTCATTTTTTATCATTGTATTGAAACCAACCTGTACTGATTGAAAATGATCTAACCAGAATTATAAAAATTAATTTTAGCGTTTTTTCTCTTTTACTCAAATTCAGATATTATGGATTTATCGACTTTTGCATAGTCACTCCTCAATTGAGGGCTTTAGAATAAAAGGGGTATAAGTGCATTTTTTTCATTTTGGAGATATGAGTATATATTGATATTTAATGTTTATATTTGTCTGTTGCAAAACAGATACTGGTGATATGTTCACTTTAAGTGCCATACTATAAAGGGTAAAATTGCGGTATGAATCATTTCTTCAGTTTGGTCAGTTTAAAATAGGTATAAGTGCTACCTGAACCCATTTTATTCGAAATAATAATCGAGAATTTGAAAACATTTTTAAGTTGTTTTAATTGGCCAAGTATTGTTACATTATTGTTTGATGTAGTTTAGGGCGCGTATTTACATTGCCATGGAAACTCAATTTTTATTACTAGTCGCTTTGTCAACGTTTAACTAACCCCATCTGAACCCCAGTCACTTGCAATAATCATTTCTTGTGAACGCTCTTAGTTTTTCATGTTATTGATTGTACACTTGCTATAGATTTTGTGACTTTGTGATTTTGTTATGGATACTTATAATACACAAGATAGGTGCAATGCTTTTAAAATTAGATTAAAATTTTACAATCTCTCAACATTTTTTTAAATTTAGGTTTGTGAAATCTCTGACCCATTTGAAACAGATGAAACAAGTGACTACGTACTTGAGCCTGATTCGCCGTCTTCTGATGATGAAGACCACGACAAAACCGAGTCCTCAGAAATTGTAGAAGATGAACACAAGACCCCGTTCAATGCAAGAAAACGCAAACGAAATGAGAACAAATAGCTAGTAAATATGAAGAAATATCTTAGAAATTTAGGAAAGGCATACATTGGTTGTAAAAACAAACCTCATTTACCTCGCAATCTAAAACAATATCAACACAGTTGTCGGTACAAATGCAATGAAAATATTTTAAAAGAAGATAGACGTAATCTTTTTAAACAATTTTATGCTCTATTTATGATTTACAAAATTCATTTTTATCTTCCTGCATAAAGAAAAAACTTGTTCAAAGGAAAAAAATTGAGGGTAAAGGCAAGACTTTCAGTACTGCAATATTTCTTGTTAATAAGCGCGTTTGTAAAAAGTTTTTTTTTTTCAAACATTCGACTTTAGTAATAAAAGATTTAGTATGATTTGCAAGAAAAGTGGCGATGTTGGTATCTGTGAGAAAGACAATAGAGGTCGTGGTTCTGGCCGAAAAATAGATCCAGTAAGCCGTAGATTAGTCGTTGAACACATCAAAATGTTTCCAAAATATCGGAGTCATTACTCTAGAAATTCCAATTTTAACACTCAATACTAGTTTAGTTTTATTTTTAGTATTTTTCTAAAAAAAATTTATTGTTTTGGTTGAATTGATCAACATTTTGGTAACTTTGGTGGAAGCTTTACGAATTTTTGAAGTTTTTTTGGTGGAATTTAAAAAAATTCATTATTTTTGGTAGAATTATTAAAAATTTTAGTAACTTTGGTAGAATTTTTATGAATTTATTAAGTTTTTGATGGAATTTTCAAGGTTTTAGTTAATTTTTAATGAAATGGTTTCTAATTTGATTGATTTTTGGTGGAATCTTAAAAGAATTTGAACATTTTGGTGGAGTTTTTAAAAAATTTGGTAAGTTTTTGGTAGAATTGTTAAAAATGTTGACAATTTCGGTGTAATTCTTAGGATTTTTGTAAGTTTTTGGTGGAATAAAAAAATTCAGTAAGTTTTGGGTGTAGTTGTTAAATATTTTAATAGCTTTGGTGGAACTTTTGCGAATTTTATTCATTTCTGGTGGAATTTTTAAAAAATTCAGTATGTTTTTAGTGGAATTATCAAAAATTTTGATAACTGTCGTGTTAATGAATAACCACACTTGTAATTAACTGAATTTATTTATAATTTTATAGAGAACAATCTGACATGAATCGTTTCTATTTATTTATTTTTAATTTCTAACTTCATTTATTTTCATGGATAGACTCATAATTATATTACAATAACATTGGTGGAATTTTTGCGAATTTTATTCATTTCTGGTGGAATAAAAAAAATCAGTGTTTTTGGTAAAATTCTTATGAATTTAGTAAGTTTTTGGTGGAATCTTTACAAATTGTATTAATTTTTGGTGGAATTTTTAAAAAATTCAGTATATTTTTAGTGGAATTATCAAAAATTTTGATAATATTGGTGGAATTTTTGCGAATTTTATTCATTTTTGATGGAATTTTTAAGAAATTCAGTGTTTTTTATGGAATTTTTACGAATTTAGTAAGTTTTTAGTGAAATTTTTCCAATTTTATTAATTTTTGGTGGAATTTTTATAAAATTCAGTATGTTTTTGATGGAATTGTTAAAACAGTTGATAACTTTGTTGGAATTTTTCTTAACTTTAATCATTTCTGGCGGATTTGTTAAAAATATTGGTAATTTTAGTAGAATTTTTATGAATTTGGTAAGTTTTTGGTGGTATTTTTTAAAAATCAACAAGTTTTTGGTGGAATTATTCAACATTTTTGTAGCTTTGGTGGAAAATTGAAAAAATTTAGTACGTTTTTGTTGGAATTGTTAAAAATGTTGGTAACTGTAGTGGAATTTTTGGAAGTTTTTCGTTGAATTTTTACCAATTTTATTGATTTTGGGTGGAATTTTTAAAAAATTCACTAAGTTTTTAGTAGAATTGTCTCCAAATTTAATAATTTTTGGTGAAATTATATTCAATTTAACCAACTTTTGTGGAATTTTTATTGTTACTTTTTTATTTTTCTGAAAATTTTTAAGAATCTAATCAATTCTTAACGAAATTAATCTTAATTTTAGTATATTTTTTAAGAATTCAGCAAGTTTTTGGTGGAATTGTTAAAAATTTTGATAGCTTTGGTGGAATTTCTACAAATTTTATAAGTTTTTGGTGGAATTATTAAAAATGTTAGTAGCTTTGGTGGAATTTTTACAAATTTACTTAAATTTTTGGTGATATTTTCAAGAATTTAATTAGTTTTTAGTGAAATTTATTTGAATTTCTGCTCTCCATAAATTAAATATTTGATAATTATTAATAAACCGATCGTTTAAAGATAATCAAAAGAAAAACAAACATAATGCTAAAAGTAATCTATTAACTAATGTTGAGCCACAAAATGAAAATAGCGATGAAGAACCAAACATAGAAGATGAGGGTGATGACTTCATTTTATATTTAGATGACGAATAGTGTATAATGTTTAAGTCTACAAACCGAACACACCAAAAACCATCTCAGTTTTTTTTTGCAATAGACCAAGTTGCGACGTAAACTTGTTGCGCGTAAAGTTCATAAAATAAATTGGTCCATTTTGATGAACTATGGAGCGACTTTTTAGAGTCTTGGGACTAGCCTTATAAGTTAATGTGTTTAAAGCTTTTTGTGAGTTTTTCATTGAACAGATGATATAAAAAATTGAAATAAAAAGATACTAGCATTTTTTCTTTTAGTTTTGGTATATTTTGTAATAGATTAAAATTTAGAATAGATGATAAACCAAATAAACATTCCAGTACTGTTTTGAAATTTTTAATTGTTACTTAACTTTGAATGCAAATATCTCAAAATTGTTAAAATTGCACTTAAACCTTTTTTATTCCAAAACCCTCAATTGTAAAAGGTATTCTCGACTCGAGTGATGCGCGATTGGCTGTGGACGATACGAATAATAAAAGACAAGTAAGAAGTGTTAATCTTAAAAAAAATCTTTAAAATCTCCGAAAATCTACCGTTACTAGCGGTATTGTCAGCAATAGTAGTTTTGACCGTTATTGTATTATGAAAAATCATTTCCTTTAGCGTCCCCTGCAACTTCAAAGCAATAGTTTGAAAACACTCGGTATGCAACAATAGTTCCCTTTCTGCCGTTCTTAAAGGGAGATATCAGTGTGAAAAAAAAATATTCGATTTTTTTTTTCTTGCTTAAATAGTTAGTTTTGTCCTTTAAGAATATGCCTACAAAATGTTTAAACAATATTCGGCTTAGAAGTATTCGAAATTGGCGTCAAGCATCGACGCTTTCAGAGCAGTCTATAGAAGACTGTGTTTTTGTGGCGCCCAAGTAGTCAAAACAGCTGCTAATTTGGTTACTATCATATTCAACGATGGTCACGTGGCTTTGTTGAATGTTGTTGAGGACTTGGGAACCTCCATCGGCGAGAAACTGTTCAATTATTGCCGCGAAATCGACCGAAAACGTATCCAGGACGCCGAACGCTACTCTTTAAACCGACGTGAGGAAGAGGAAATGTTATTATTGGACGCAGATGAACTTCTATATGGTCCAGGGATAGCGAATAATCGGTAAGAACTTGTTTTATATTAATATTCAAGTTACATCATTCAATTTTATCCTCTCAAAACTTTAAACGCGTTTTTCTCGAAACCATGTTTTTTTACCTGGTTGACAGCATTACTCTGTTAAATTTTGTCCAATCGACTTTATTCAACATGGATTCTCTTCAGAAAACTTATCGCTATCGTTGCATCGTAGAGGTTTTTTTTAAATTGTTTACTTTTTTTTTAGTTCACGATTTACTGCAAAATTTTCGTGTAAAATCCGATTTTTTTTTTTTTAATGGACACCATTTCTTTTTAAATCAAAATTTTCAAATTTTCTACGATGCTGCGATAGCTATACTATTATAATTTAATAATCTTTTCGAATTTTTCATTTCAGATGCTTGCTGTGGCTCTAATGTTGTCAACCGTCGGGAGGTCTTTTTTCTGAGACGTCATTTTACGACTGCTCCCCTGCTTCATAGATCGTAATATAAATTCAAAGAAAATTTCCTTGCATACTTTAATGCTTCAATAATTAATGGACAAAATCCCAAATAATTTGATACAGCCGTTTAAAAGAAAAAAAATCCCAAAAAAACACCTCATTTTTCAGCCTGTCACACTGATATCTCCCCTTAAATGAATTTTACAAATTTCGCCCCTACAGGAAGAAAACACAAATCTTAATTATAAATTGAAAAAAATCTCGTAGTAAGTAGCAGTTAATTTTTCAGTAACAACGGATGGATCAGTAATTAATTTCGAAATTAGTAATCGGTTGGTAGTTAAAAAACTCCTTAACACCCGTATGCATAGTCGATCGCCGGCGATTCGCCGGAGACTCGCCCGAGATTCGCCGGCGAACGGTCGGAATATAATTTATGATGCATAGTCGATCTCCCAGCGATCTCCGCTTTGGCGAGTCGCCGGTGATTTGTAACGTGATTTGTGATTTATTGGCACTATACATCCAATTCAAATCCAGATCTATTTTATATATCGTCGGCTAAGAGTGTTAACCTGCCAACTCCACTTTTTGAAGTTTTTGAGTTTTTAATGTAATTTACATCTACAAGGCCTTATGCACCAGTTAACAAAAGAAAATAGTTCATATTATATGTTAAAGTATTTAATTTGTCTGATGCGTAAAACTGTTATCTCCACGGTTACACCTAATTGCTGAATTACTGCTAACTCCCCTTTCATCATCATCATTCGTCATTGGCTTTTAAATATAATGTAGCTAGACATTATCTCCGTTTTTTTGTAGAAATTGATAGTTTTTGTGGCAGTTGATAGAAAAGTAAGTATGTTTATTGTATTATTTCACTTATACAAAGTGTCTGTAAAAGCACTACAAAAGCTTTTATAGCACGCATTTTTTAGACCGAAATTAATAATTTATTAGCAAATAAGATATTTTTTTCATATAGCTTATCATTCTTTTTAATAGATGTCTTCAATAGCCTTTAGCTGTATAAGCACGCAAACAGATACAGTGATACAAAATTTGCAAGAGCCTGAATTTACTGAAGACGTATCAGAAACTGATGGGAACAGAGTTGTTCTAGTACCATACCCAGAACAAGGAATAAAAATAACAATAACGGCGGTAGGAGTAATAGGATAGGAAATTGAATTAAGGGCAGTTCCGCCACAAAGATGCAACCGTATACACGTGTTTCGAACTTATTAGTTCTCATCAGTACGGTACAGCCAAGGAGCAAGATGGAAGCTCAATGGAGAAGACACAAAAAAGGGAACACAGTCAGAGGACTAGTCACCAATTTGGTGCTTCGGCTGCAAGATCCTCAATTTGAGGACAACAAACAGCTTCTCTACCGGAGGCAACAACATCACTCCCCCAACAACATATTGCTCCTTGGCTGTACCGTACTGATGAGAACTAATAAGTTCGAAACACGTGTATACGGTTGCATCTTTGTGGCGGAACTGCCCTTAATTCAATTTCCTATCCTATTACTCCTACCGCCGTTATTGTCATTTTTATTCCTTATATTCCTGGGCTTGGGTTTTCACGGGGAGTGATGTTGTTGCCTCCGGTAGCGAAGCTGTTTGTTGTCCTCAAATTGAGGATCTTGCAGCCGAAGCACCAAATTGGTGACTAGTCCTCTGACTGTGTTCCCTTTTTTGTGTCTTCTCCATTGAGCTTCCATCTTGCTCCTTGGCTGTACCGTACTGATGAGAACTAATAAGTTCGAAACACGTGTATACGGTTGCATCTTTGTGGCGGAACTGCCCTTAATTCAATTTCCTATCCATACCCAGAACGTTCAGATTCTGATGAGTCTGATGTACCGAAAAAAAGCCAAAAACGTAAAAAACGTTTCCAGGTAAAAATAGACTCATGGTATGCTGAAAAAAATAAGAATAGAAGAGAGATGGGAAAAAGATATTACGAAAGAAAAAAATTAAATGGGGAATGGAGGTATGAAATAGAAAAGAAAAAACGATGTGGATGCAAAGGTAAAGAACCCAGCCTAATAAAATGCAAATCCATACCTGAATATGAAAGACAAAAATATTTCAGAAGTTTTAGAATCTTAATTGGGGTGAAAAGAAAATCTATGTAGACAACACGATTGCGGTTGTGCCTACAAGAAGACAGAGAGACTTGAAAAGTACTTTACAAGCCGATTATCACGAGTTGTACAATAATCTACCTCACCAATCAAAATATTTAGAATGTACATGAAAATATTTCTGTTATTTTTGCATTAATTCTCACTCTAATTGAAAACAGATGCTTTAAGAAAACCTGTCAACTCCGAAGTGACTAAAAAGTCATGTGTTCATTTACCTGCTATCTCCTTTAATCCCCCTTAAAAAATATTTTCAATCAATTCAAGTTGTATATTATGTTTAAAAAAGTTGTAATACTGTCTCCTGAAAATAAAGTATTCGTTACTAATGAATAAAAATTTGCTTTAACAAATTTATACAGTTTTTATTGTGTCCTGTAAAGTTTTGTTTTGTGGAGTTAGCAGGTTAGCACTCTTAGACGACTATATACAATACTAATCTGACATAAATTATGATTTTATTGACGTTTTTGACATCGACCGATCTCTGGCAAATCTCCGGCAAATCGCCAGCAAATCGCCGGCAAATCTCCGGCAAATCTCCGGCGCGTCGCCAGAAAAAACAGCATAACGCATGTGAATGATTCCATGGTGATTGACTGCATCGGAATTTTCTATTGGTGAACGGGGAATCTCCGGCGAATCGCCGGCGAACGACTATGCATACGGGTGTTAGTGTTCTTATTGAAAGTGTTTATAATTGAATCATTTATGCAAAAACGCAAACACGTAGAACATAACAACTATTTTGGTAATCGATACGTGGTAGTCATTAAAAAAAATGAGTTGGATTTCCAATTATTTCGTAAGTCAACCTTTCCGCTTAAAAAAAGCGTTTGGTAATATCATTATGGATGTTTTTATGCGCTCGAAGATAAATCAAAATTTTATCCGCTGAAATAATCGTGAGTTTCCGGCATACGTCTTTTAAAATTCTGTCTTGAAAATGTATCAATCACCAAAAAAGAACATTTAAGATTTTTTAACCCGCTCTCTTCAAATATTAACTTACATATTAACTTCTATGAAGTTAATATGAAGAATTAACAACGTTACTGTACATTAAAGCCAAGAAATGTGTTGCCGGTTAAGAAGATTTTCTTTTTTAAGCAGTTTATACTTGAACTGCCAATTTTGCAATTTTAAGAAGCGTCGTTTTCATGTCCGAGTTTCTTTAAGAATTTTACCCGGTAAAAATCGTTTTGAACGTGCAACTTTTACTTGTGCTAGTTAGTTAATAGGTCAATCTAAGTATTTTCCGGTTTTAATTTAAGGTAAGTAATATAATTTGAAGAAAATTCGTGTTTTTGATATAGCCTTATCTATTATCTAGCGTTAGCTATTAAGGTTAATATTTAGAAAATTAGTTTTTTTCTCTCTATCATTTTAATTTTCTTATTTAATTTCAGTGTGTAGGTGTAATGTGTTTTTGTGAAGATGTAGCAAAAGATGTAGCTATCGTCGGATTGCTATTTTGCAATTGCCAGGAGGTATAAAATAACTGTAATTTAACATTACTAACGATGATATAACACTTTTCTTTCTTTCTATTTTTTAGTTAGTTGTTGAGGAAACGGCATTCGCTCGGTAAGTCTTTATGCATGTTTTTACTAGTCAAATTTGATTATTTACGTAAGGAATATACCTTTCTATCCCAGTTTTGAGCTACTACTAAATATTTACAACATCAATAACTTGTCCTCTTTCATTTTTCTTCAAATGTCGTGGGCGGGTTTGAAAAGTATAAATGATATTGAAAAATGTTTGGTATACTTCAAAGATGTATGTACATTCAAAAAATATATTCGTAAAGATTACAATCGATTAAATGTTCTTTGTAAAAACACGATTTATTTTGTTTTGATGTAACAAAACTGTTATTAATATGATGGTATAAGGGGTTAATGTAGTAGTAACATTATTTTCAAACTGTTAATATTATGACTTATGATACTGCATAATCATTTGTCAAACATAAACCACAAACCACAAAAGGGGTTTGTTAGATGATTCTTCGTTCACATAGGGTTACCGAAGTAACAACAGCCGGAATGTGGACGATGAATATGACAACTGTTCTTTCAGTAAAAGAATAATAGCTCCAAAATTCTTAATGAATAATTACTTACTTTTATGGAAACCGTCCAGTTGAAATAAGAAGAGTTAATTAACATTGATTTGTGTCAAAATCAGTCCAAATATCACTATAGCACCAGCATTTTAAAATATACAGGGTGACTGGTACATAAATGTGAATATAAAAATGTGTTGCTATAGAGTTCATTAGTAATTGATTAAATCAAATCTGCCTTATATACAAGTAAACAGTTTAAAAGTTATTTCAATTTTTACCTTTTTGTATATATTCGGTACATACTCCTATAAATGCTGAAATTTTGGGAGTATTAATAATTTATCTGGCAATTTACCGAGTTTGGGAATTTGTAGTTTAAAAGTACAGGGTGTGAAACGTTCAGTTTTTAAGTTAATTTTCAAATATGGTGTTTATTCAACATCGAATATTTTAAAATTTTTATAATATAATCAGCGTACAAATCATTAGAAAAACTTGTTTGTTTTGTTGCGCTTCGCATAAGATATTAAGCGAGGCAACATATCTTTCCAATTAGTCGATAATAAGGTAATAAAATACTATCTTTTAAAACTTATTTGAAATAAGAAATAATACTAATTTATAAACATAATGAAGTCCAAGGTTAACATTTCGTACATTTATGGTTGCCAACTATCCGTTAAACAAGTTCTTCACATTTTGGCAACAGTAACAGGATATGAAATTTAGTCAGTTTCTTACTTAAGATTGTTTTGTAAGCTAACTTTTTGATTAAAAGGACTTTATTTATAAATGCTGAACATGCCGATCTATTTTTCTTTTTTGACTAACGAGTCGAGGTTTACTAGAGGAGGAATATTTCAAACTTTTTATTATAATAAATGGCAAATCCTTTAAGGTACGTTCCCACGGAACGTGAAAACGAAAGTGTATCACTCTTTCGTATTTGCTGTCGTGAAAATGCTCAGGAAACTTTGTCAGTGGTGGAACGTGAATCGTTCACACGGACTGCAGTATCAACAAAAACGTGAAACATCTGCTCACCGAGGGTTGGGCTGTGGTGACTTCACTGCTTGGTGCTATTGTGGACCAAAAAATGAATCAATTGCTAAATTCGAAAGATAAACGGAAGAAAAGATGATGATGGGTTAAAAAGTGGATACTTGATAGGAAATCGGGAGCACATAGTTTGGTAGATAGGGAGCTGAGAAGTAATTACACGAAGGATTTTAAAAACTTGTTACGAATGTCTGAAGGCGTTTTGATTAATTACTGGAAGCCGTTTCACCCCTGACTTCGAAATTAGATACAAATATGAGACAAACAGTGACTGCTAAGACAAAACTTATGGTTACTTTACGATATTTAGTCACTGGTAATACTTTCAAGAGCCTGGAATTTTTTTGTAGGACATTGCTTGATGAACGGGCGAATGAAAGAATTCATCAACTCAAACCAGAACATTTTTGGTTGATAAACATCATCAGTTCCAACTCCAGACCGCTCACTGGCGGTTATTTTCTTTAATTCCTGACAGTAAGAACGCAAGTTTTTAAATTTTGATATAACGTCTTTCAATCCAAATCCGTTGATATTGAGGGTATCAGATATTCTTTAAGCTGTTGCCATGCTCAAATCTCGATTTCTATACTCATCCATAGTTGTATCATAAGGCGCGTACAGATTTAGCGCGTCGATCCGCGCCGCGCCGTGTAAAACGTTCGCGAACGTTGCACGCGCTTTCAATTTGGACGGGTTTGGACATCAAAGAAATTTGCTTGTTCCTGCGCGCTCGCTTTGGACGGACTTTTAGTTGTACATGTATTCGTCAAGAGCGTCAAGATTCGTCTATCTCTCATTCGAAAATGGAAGATGGCAATAATGCTGAGTGGGTCCATAAAAGAGTTTTGAACTTCATCAATTTTTACCAAGAGTGGCCGGAGTTGTGGAATCCCCGTGACAAAAATTATCTCCTTCGCAACAAGAAACAAGATGCTTGGGAAACAATAGTCGCTAAATTAACAGGTTGACTGCCATGTGCGTTTACAAGGAAATCTCTGTCAGGCCACGCGTACTGCTGTACTATACTTCATTTAATAACTAGGAGGAGTGAATCTCAAAACCCCATTTACATAGGAAAAAGTAACTAAAAAATACACTAAACATTTTTAGCGGCAAATTTGAATTCTAAACTTCAAACCAGTCACATTTATGCAACCAACAAAACACCAAGCGTTTGAGCGTAGTATTCTAGAACATACCAAATATCTCTATGGCCGTTTATCTATAGGTACATTGTTCATAATTTATCCAAAAGACGTTCCTTGTGTTGACGTATTATATCCAACAGATGACATCGCACCATACCTTCTTTGAACTTAATATTTTTTGATCGCAACCATTTGAGCACAACGAAAAAGCGAGAAACAAGTTGACAAATTAGGTAAAGCACCTAACCTCAAACGTTAAAGACAATAAATGACAAAAACCAATTTTTTTTGTCTTTGTAAACTTGACTGCGGAGCGACCAATAATAGTTCACTATTTTGGCGGGCAAAATTCAAATCACTCCTGCTAGTTATTAAATGAAGTATAGGCGTATTCTACTATAATATCTCGTTCCGTTTATTTCCATGGTATCATGTTTGTTTTTCTTGTTGTTACTTCGCATTTAGTAGTAATCTGGTCATTGTACAGGATTAGTTTGATTCTTTGCCGAGTAACCAACAGTAAAGCTTAAAATATTTACCCTAATTCGTTATGCTCAAGCACAGGATGTACATCGGCGATGAAAATTTACTTTGACAAATCAGCTGATGGTGTTAGAGAAACGGGATTGGCACACATTATATGTCTTCAGCTTGCACAGAAACTTTTCTGCCAAGGACTAATATTCTGCCAAGGATATTGATAATTTGTACACGAGTTATGAGTTAGCGATATCATGCCTAAATCGCAAAACCTATGTGGTGGGAACACTTAGGAATAACAAAAAAATTCCTCCCAAAAGATATTCTCCATTGCAAACTAAGAAAAGGGGAGATGGTATCCAAAAAAGATAATAACGGGATTGTGATACTCAAATGGAAAGACACGCGGGATGTAAGAATTTTATCAACAAAACACGCTCCTATCATGGTACCCAGTACAAAAAAGATCGTAGCGTTCATTCTGTTTTTTCAAGCCAACAGACGTCTGCAACACTGAAACCACTTGCTGTTATTGAATACAATTCAGGAAAGTGTGATATAGATTATTCCGACCTAATGGTTTCTTATGCCACCGCATTTAGGAAAGGAATCAAGTGGTAGCGAAAGCGTGGCATTCAACTACTTCTGGGAATTTTTGTTGTAAACGGTTTGACGGTTTACAAAATTGCGACAAAAAAGAATGTAAATATTAGAATATTTAGGAAATTATTAGCTGAAAAATTATTAAGGTTGACTGAAAATACAACAAATCCTTCTCTTCGTCGGAGTCAGCATAATATTGCCGTTCAGAAAAATAATTCCGGAGGAAGCATTAGACGCGCGTGCAAAAAAATGTTTTGCAGATAAAAGACGTCGAATGGGTCGATCAGAAAGACGAGGGAATTTAAAGGAAACAACAACTTATTGTCCAAGATATTCTAACCAACCCCACCCTTGTATAGAATTCTTTAAAGTTGTACATTCTAAATAATTTTCTTAATAAACCATTTTCGTATTACTTTTATAACAATTCAATAGTTTTGCTACTTCCTCTGTAAAATATCTTTTCAAACGCATACGAATATCCTTCATAAAAAGTTAAATAAGCGTCACCCTAATACGGGTGACGCGGCTTGATCAAAAACTTTACTGTCACCCAAATATGGGTGACGTGGTAGTCAACGTGTTAAAGTGGGATGTGGATACAATGAAAGCGAAAATGAATTCACTGCTACCGTCGTTTAGCCACAAAAAAGTACTTGTTGCTTTAATTTCTTCATCATCCGCCATACTCGCTACGAATGAAACAAACGCACTGAACTCGGAACTTTGCCCAACATAGCCAAACATCCGCGCATTCGTTCTGTTTAGACAGTTCTGCAAACATACACGAATGTTGTTCGCAAACGTCTACGAACGGTTTAGATGACGCGGCGCGGATCGTACGCGCCTTTACAGTACTTTTTCGCCCGTATACAATTCAAGAAACCGCATGGTTTCATTATCTTGTAATTTAATTACATGATCTTTCAAGTTATTGCTTGTCGCCATTTTTAAAACCCGGCATACGAAAGCGTATTCACGACAAAAATCAAACAAGTTTGATCTGAGGCGTGAGCCCCACGCTTGCGTGTGACGTCAGCAGCTAACCCACGACACTTCGTTCACACGGGGCGTGTTTCTCGAACGTGTGCCCCACGAAAGCGTATCACGCTCCGTGGGAACGTACCTTTAATCTCTTAATTTTTTCATATTTAATAATTTGATTTCCATCTCTAATTTCTCCAACAACATTTTCATTATCTTGAATGTATTATTCCAAACGTTCTTTAGTAGCAGAAATTTAATGTTGTTCTAATTTTCTCTTAGCGGTAACAATAGCCCGTCTATAACCTGTAACGTTGTAAAGACCCTATTTGTTTATCGTCGGAAGTGAGCAAGAATCTTCCGGCTGGTTCTATCATCCCAATAATTCCACCGACGTACACGTTTTCAATTACCCGATCCAACGAGCCGGATCTCCCGGTATAAAAAATATAAAGTGCTTTGAGACCCAACAGCCATCACTTCGGCGTCCGGAGATAAATATTTTACTCGGACCGTTTGATGGGTTCTCCACTTGTTAATAAACGAGTAAATTGAAACAGGATTTAACTTACTTAAAATAAGAAATTATCATATTCTCTTTTTAGTTCTTGTATCGTAATAATTTACTTTTAAAACCGTTTCAGTTTGATACAAATTTATTTAATTATTATTGTCTTACGTGAAAGATAACTTATCATTGCTTATCTCGCACCAATTCAAAAAATAGAGTTTACTTAATGAAAATTTCACTCATCTGCTATATATTGCATCAAATACGTTTATTTTCAGTTTTCATTAAAGAATTTTTCTATTAAAAAAATGGAATTTGACTACCTCCTTGTATAATAAATAAATCAATTTCTAAATAAAGATTTTATTTTCTTATGTAGTTTGAAATCAGTATACATATCAAGTAGTGAAAATACACCGAAAAACCGCCATAATTTAAGTAAAGAAAGGAACTACTACAGGCACGTCCACCATAATTTAAATTCGTGTATCTTATAAACATTTTCTTGTTAACAATAATTAAATTAACCAAGACACTTGCTTTTGTATTAATTAATTAATTAAATTAGTACCATTGCTAAAAACTAACGTGTAAAGTAGCAAAAAATGTGATTTTATGCGAATTTCTTATTTTTTGAAATTGTACGAATCCAATTCATCCAAATATAAATCTTCTTCAATTCCTAAAAAATAAAATTTCAATATTATAAAAGACATAACTTTGTCCAATGAGAAGTATTCACATTCCCCAATTGCAAATGTGACAAACTTCCGAATAAAGGTAGTTCAAGCGTGAATCTTCTTTGGGTAATCGTGAGAAAGGTTAAAACATCTTTTTGAGTTGCCAAATCGCCTTCGTACCAATTTAAATTATAAATGACTTCCGATAAATTATCTCCCTAAAATAATCAAAAAATTACAATAAAGTCAATAAAAAATAAAAAAGAAATCATACCGCATCAGTAAGCCTTTGTGTTATGTGGTGACCGTAAAACAACATTATTACTGCCACACTTATAATAATAAATTCTGGTATATTTGGTCGCTAAAAAGAGATTTCAATTTTAATAATTTTATAGACTAATTTAGTTTTATTACAAACCAATAAAAAACCTGTAGCGGATAAAGAGATACAAATTATGATAGACAATTTTGGTCCGACAATAACAACCGTTGTGAAATCATTAACCATTTGAAATAACTTGTATATGTGTTGATAATACGCGATAACTTTTTTAAGTTTAAAATTTCCCGTGCGATTAAAACGAATATTGTCAATCGTCGATGCAAGATGTTCTAAACGTACAATTAATAATTGCAACGAATAGCCATAAAATAATACCAAACCGAGAACAATTTGTATAATCGTGGTAATGGAATATATTTGATATAATACTATCACAGCTTGATGCCATGGTTTTAAATTAAACGGAACGTAATAGATTTGCATTAAATTACAAGTGAATCCTTTGTTATTTGGAAACCATTGTGAATTGATGCAAAAATATTTTTCAAAAAAAGATCCATACGATGCTAAAAAGACTGCAACAAAACCTATATAATTAACAACCTTCAAGGCAGATCTATTATTTTTTTCAAGAAGTTCCATTCGTTTCGGATAACCGAAGTTATTAAAATCACTTAAAGCATCGATTAATTCGTGCAGACTATCACCACGATAAAGAAATAAAGTATCCATTATTAAAAAACCCAACCCAAATATTAGGGGTTGTATAAGGTATAAATATTCAAAGAAAATCATTTTGTAATCTAAAAAAATGCTGTACATATTTTCTTTAAAATATTTAACGTATTATTATAAACCTACTTAAGATTACTATTATTTCAGGATAAATACCCCAAATAAAATTGATAAGCAATAAGATAATTCCACCCAAACCTCGAATACCATCGTTAGTAGGCCAAGAATGATATTTCCGAAAATAGCATTCCAATAAATAAAAACCGTAAGTTTTTGATTTTTTCATCTCACACACTTTGCTTTTCTATTCGATTTTATATATGAACAGTCTTTCTTAACTCTAACTTAACAACTGATGTTATTTAACTGTCAGCGACAGTTTACGAAATGTTTACTAAAGTTGCATTATAAAATAGGTAACTGTGAGAATACGATGTGTTTAAGCAAGAGGTCAAATGTTTTATCATTAGTATACATAATTTAAATGAAAACGAGTGGAGGGTAAGTGGATAATGGAATGTTTTCTTATTTTTGAGTTAATTTAACTTCGAATTGATGTTAAATAGTTTTTAGTAATGCGTTTATTTAGAAATGATTTATCGTTTAATTAATTCAAGTATGACAATGATTGTTCAAGTTCAAATTGGAATGAACCGATTTCAAATTGGGAATAGTCAAACTCAAATTGGAATTAATCAATTTAGAGTGAGTTATGCCTAAAAATGTGTTTATACATTTAATAAATTAACTTGGATTTGATTTTTAAATGGAGAAAACGGAGTGGCGCCAACATAGTCGAACGAAGAATAAAAAATATTATAACCAATCACCATCGCTGCTTGTATTAAATTCATAACATTTGCTCTTAGTGTGGAAGACGTTAGTTCCTAATGTCCAATTTTGTTTTAGTCTTATAATTAAATCACATTCGGACCTATGTTCATTAGGACTCACTTTTTTTCAATCAAAACCCTGCATAAAAATAATTAACGAATATTACCAACATTAAGTATCGCATTCCCAATTTGAAATTGATTACTAATCACTTACCAACTTGAATTTGATTATTCCCAATCTGAACAAAAAGTATGATTCAAATCAAATCAAATCAAATCATTTATTCATGTTAAACCAAACGGTATACACACGTCATAAATGTGGGATGTTCCTTGATCCAGAAGACGACGTAGAGACAGTTGACACAAAAAACTGAAAACAACAGTTGACGACAAGCCGTTGAGAAAGCAAGACGCAAAAATAGTTAAAGACGAATCAGTGCTTTGCTACGATTTTTCTTTAATCCCACAAATTTGGGGGCTCGTCCGGGATAACCGAAAAATCGTGTAAAGGTCATCGTGGGATTTGTGAGGAGTTTGACGAAGAGTTGGTGAGGTGTTTGCGAACTGAGAAAAGAAGAAGAAAAGAGAAAAGAAGAATCATGAGTGATAACGATAGATCACGGATGACGGAAGACGACGTTAACGAAAATAACATGAACGTTGACAGCACGTCAAGAATGATAGTATCGGTGAACGATCAGGTGTTGTTAATGCGGGAGATGGATTTAATACGGAGAGAAATGGAAATACTAAGAAAAGAAAACTTGTTGCTGCAGAAAGAACAGGCAGCACCAAGAACTGCTTTCAACATTAACGATTTGCGCAGTGGTTTACCAACGTTTGGTGATAATCCAACCCAACCTGTTGAAAAATGGATTGCAGATTTAGAAGACAATCAAGTTCTATTCGGATGGACCCCGATACAAACAATGGTATGTGCAAAAACGTTATTAACTGGCACTGCAAAAATTTGGTTGAATTCATTACCCACAATCAAAAGTTGGGAGGAATTCAAGAATCAAATCACAAGTGAATTCGGCAAGAAATTAAACAGCGCGGTGATTCATCAGCAGATAACTAGAAGAAAGAAAATGAAAAATGAAAGTTATTTAGAATATGTGCTAAATATGATGTCCATAGCAAGACAAGGAGATATTGAAGAGAAAGCGGTTATCCAGTACATCATTGATGGTATAACTGATTACGAGTATAACAAAGTATTACTTTATACGGCAGAAAGTTTGGCGGACCTAAAGAACAAACTGGAAATTTATGAACTCATGAAGTCGAAAAGTGGGAAGGTAGAAAAAGGGTCAAGTAGTAAGGACGCGAAACCAGAAGAAGAAATGAAGCCAGAAAAACCGTTACACTGCTTCAACTGCGGTGAAAAGGGGCACAGATCGCAGGATTGCAAAGACAAAGCACAAGGTACGAAATGTTTTGCATGTAATAATTCGGACACGTCGCTGCAAAGTGTCCGAAAGGTACTACCAGTGGAAAAAGCATGCAAATAGCTGACCATAACAATAGTAATAAGATGTTTAAGAAAATTAGCATAGATGGAGCTAGTACGACCGCTTTAATAGACACCGGCAGCGCGGTTAATCTAATAAGAAGCGATGAATATTTCACAATCGGCGCATCAAAGATCACCATGCAGAAAATAACTTTAAAAGGATTAAGCCAAGAAGAAGTAGAGACGTTGGGTTCATTTGAAGCGCAGATTGAGGTTGATGGTGAATCATTTAACACAAAAATACATGTGGTGAATGAAAACGTTATGCCCGTAAATTGTTCATTGGGAGAACCTTTATTGAAACAAGCTAAGCTCACCGTTACCCCAGAAGAAATGAAGATTTCGAAATGGGCGGAAGAGGACTATGTTTTATCAGTCCAGCTAGTTGAAATGAAGGAAAAAACTGAAGAAGAAAACCATCCAGTAGCAACGGAAGGAATAGGAAGAAGCGAAGATGTGAAAGTAGACGAAACCGAAACAACAGATGATAAAGAAAGTACTGAAGGTGATAAGAAGGACTATGTTCAGGATCAACAAGAAGAAAGAGAAGACGAAGAAGAAAAGGAAGACGAAGAAAAAGAAGACGAAGAAGAAAAGGAAGACGAAGAAAAAGAAGACGGGGAAAAAGAAAACGAGGAAAAAGAAGACGAAGAAGAAAAAGAAGACGAAGAAAAAGAAGACGACGATGACAAAGAAGAAGAAGACGAATTAGAAGAAAATTACAATGAAACTAACCCAATTCGACAATTGTTGGGAATTGAAATGAGAAACAAAGAAGATTCAAAGTTGCAAGAAATGATAGAGGAAGAGCATAGACTTGGTTTACAGGAGGAAAGGGTAGAATTGAGGGAAGAAGCCAGAAGTCAAATCCAGACAGTACCGACCGAGATCATGAGAAATTTTAAAAAGAAGAGGAAGAAGGCGAATCAATACGATTTGAGCGATTTAGTAGCCATACAAAAGACATCAATTGCCGCTGATTTCATGAAACCTTGGAGACAGACTGATGGGTTCGACATTATGACCAACGAGTCATCCGAGGCGGATGACGAGCAGGAGGGCCGAGTTGTGGGATGTTCCTTGATCCAGGAGGCCGATTCAAAAAGGAGAACAGAAGACGACGTAGAGACAGTTGACACAAGAAACTGAAAACAACAGTTGACGACAAGCCGTTGAGAAAGCAAGACGCAAAAATAGTTAAAGACGAATCAGTGCTTTGCTACGATTTTTCTTTAATCCCACATAAATGTTAAAAGTTAAATTACATGGTAATACAAAAAACGAGTAGAACAACGTACATAGTAAAACAAAAAAAAATGAAATAAATCCCCAAACTAAGTACTGGATTGAAGTATTGGTGGTTTGTGAAAAAACTCTTCAAAATTGTAAACAGCAGCACCAATAAGGAATTCCCTCAAGTGTTCTAACAGCGCCCGACGCGATAGCTCTCTAAAGCTTATATCCAGAACATTAATTCCAAAAAAATTCAGTACATTCCTTGACCTGTTCAAGCGAAGGGAAACCAGGAGGAGATTGCTTAGTTGACGAGTGACACAATCATGCAAATTTTCATGTTTAGGGAAACCATTACAAAACGCAATGTAACCACCTGGATACATTCAAAAATGTAAAGGCTGGGGAGATTTAAAATCTTTAGATTTCTGAAGCTATTTCGGCATTCGTTCCTATAGTTCAGACCCGCAAGACCTCTAACTGCTCTTCGTTAGATAGCAAAAACACGATGAAGGATCGCTGTGTGACCCCAAGTCAAGAGGCCGTAAAGCAGGTGACTTTGAAACAATGAGAAATAAGTTGTAGGAGCACTTTCTACGAGACGGTACCACGTCCCGATTTTTAAAATTAATATGGTGAAAGTTAGATCCAGTTTTGGTCGAATTTAACAATTTATATCAAGATTTAATAGTCAATAGATTAACATGCTTAAGGTGAACTCCGGGTTCATTGCAATCAATTGGAAATGTTACGAAACAAAGAACATAAATTGGGCTGTAACGATTCAAATTAAAATAAAATAAAAATTTAACAAATAACTAGATCATTACAAAATTGCAATTTAATCACCAGACTGATGAGTAGACAATTAAGCAAGTGTAATGTCATTTATATAACAGGTGAACGCCTGCGGAACTAGGACACCTGTTTGTCTTTTCATGGGTTCAAAGTACGTTAACGCCAATTTGGGCAAAAGGTAATAGAGGGAAACAGAGTTATTCTTTGTGTTAAAGGAAAAGAAAGATAATCAAAAATGCGATGTTGGCGATTTGGTATGTTTCAGCCACCGAAGGTGACTGTGGCCCGTGAGGGTGAAGTCAGTCAGTTTCGGACAGCGAACGCGCGCGAACAAGAAAAAACTTGTTATAAATATCGCGGGTGTTTTAGTGATGCATCCCTTGAAAGAATAGTTCTGGATAAGTCTGCTTCCCTGTATTTTCGTTACATTCCGTTAGATTAGTTTTACAAGATTCGAGTTTCGTTTTATTTTACTAACCCTTCCTTCAAACATTAACACTTACAAGGAGACCTCACAACTTTGGAATCACCGATTTTAACGAAAGTGGTACCAACCGATAGGTATTCGTACATAGTACAAATCTGTAAAATATTAGGGCGCACTATTCAGCGGTTCGCGAGTAAATCACTAATAAATAATTAATTAATCGCCAATCAAGACCGAGCGAGCTGACATCAGTGACAGACCACGCCTCCAAGGCCGATTCATAACCGCGGTGAAATTAGCCAAGTTCACGTGCAAACGTAGATGGTTCGAATCCGGAATAAAATAATTTTTTTTTCTTTTAATTTTTAATATAATATTTCAGTCTATTTTTATAATATTTTATTTTTACGCAATATAATTAATTAAGAATACTTTTTCTTAATTTTGATTTTATCCCTCAACTATTGCCACGCGTTATTAGTAACAATAAAAGGTTGATGCAGTTTTGAGTGCTAATATTTTAATATAAATAAAAACACAAGTATTTTACAAATCTATAATGTGCAAAAATAAAGCTATTAAAGGACGCGTTTGGTTCCGAAACGTTTCTGCTGCAGCTAGAGTTTCCTCAATTGTGGCAGTTTCTCTTTCCGTAACAAATTTCGTAGTTTTCCTCTATCGAATTCTATGTTGTTTCTTAAAATTCAAAACCCACGAATTAGTTGCTTTGAAATTTAAGTCAGTAAATTGGCTAGCGGCACTTAAGCCCCACTCTTGGAGATTCCTTGTCGTTTCTTATTGATGATCTTGTCTAGCTTCCACAAAACGATCATATGCCCAAGAGTCAATCAATTTGTACTTATCAACAATTGATCCTCCTTTTCTGACATGTTCCTCCTATTCCTTTAAATGTGCCTTTTGGTTAAGCGTGAACATCCTTTCTTCTGAAGAGTTTCCAAAGACCACTTGGGATGTTCTTTAGCAATATTCACAACTTTTATCTTATATTCAAGTTCTTCGTCCATCTCGTCCATTAGAATTAGTTCCTCGGTATTTACAAATTTCTTCTTATTTAAGATGTCCGCGATAGCATCAAATATATCTTTACCAAATTGCTCAGCCTTTTCTGGAATTTCCATGGTTGGTTCTGGTGTAACAAGATCATTTTCCAGTAGTAGGTTCTATAAATACAATAGTGCACCCCTCAAAAGTAACTTTGATTTATTTGTTTGAATCATCATCAGTATTATAATTGATATGTACTAATGTGTAATATCATATCTCTAGATAATAAGTATAATAAGTAAAATGTTATATTAATTTGTTTTTCTTGTATAAAAGTTTAATAAATTATTTTACATTACATGCGTGGGTATTGTTAATGCAAAACGTAAGATCTTTTTAACACGTTCGCTACCACTATGCAAAAGGGCACCGTCTCCCATAGATCAATGATATGTTTTAATGCGCCTATATCAACGTGCCAAATATGAGTTGTTGGTCTCTTAGAGAAAACCATTTGGCTCAAATATGAGCCGGCTGGTAGCGAACGTGTTAAATGGTAAAAAAACAGAAAAATGATTGTATTAAAAATAATAGTGCAAGTTGCATATACTTTTTAGACCTGCTGTTGCAACTAATTCTCCCATTTTCGCACATTATAGATTTGTAAAATACTTGTGTCTTTATTTATATTAAAATATTAGCTCTCAAAACTGCACCAAACTTTTATTGTTACTAATAACGCGTCGCAATAGTTGAGGGATAAAATCAAAATTAAGAAAAAGTATTCTTAATTAATTATAATGCGTAAAAATCAAATATTATAAAAATAGACTGAAATATTATATTAAAAATGAAAAGAAAAAAAAATTATTATTTTATTCCGGATTCGAACCATCTACGTTTGCACGTGAACTCGGCTAATTTCACCGTGGTTATGAATCGGCCTTGGGGGCGTGGTCTGTCACTGATGTCAGCTCGCTCGGCCTTGATTGGCGATTAATTAATTTATCTATTAATGATTTACTCGCGAACCGCTGAATAGTGCGCCCTAATATTTTACAGATTTGCACTATGTACGAATACCTATCGATTGGTACCACTTTCGTTAAAATAGGTGATTCCAAAGTCGTGAGGTCTCCTTGTTAGTCAAACCACGCTACCCGAATTTGGCTAGGTGTTACAGTGCCAACAACGATATTTTTTTTATTTTAAAAGAATGATCAGAAAAAGGGTCTCACAGTGAGACCTTAAAGCTCGAATTAAATAAGGTTTAAGCCACTTTTTTGTTATTGTTCGATCCGCAAGTTTACACATGTTAAACACATTTGCCTATCACTCATGCGCGTATTTTCGAAAAAGACGCACTTGTTGTTAGCAGCAATCTTACACTTAAAGTCTGATCTTATCCCTGTAATGATCGAGCTTTGCTCTGCGTCTCCCGATTTGTACGCGATTATCACTATCGTTACTCCAATTGTAAAAGGTATTCTCGACTCCAGTGACGCGCGATAGGATGTGGACGATACGGATAATAAAAGACAAATAAGAAGTGTTAATTTTCTTTTCAGTATACAATGGCATTTAATTATTAATTCTCTTTTAATTTTTTTAAATCTACAACTAGTTTAAATCAACCTTAGAGTTGCGTGTTCAATTGTTGAAGATACATATAAGCAAACATTTTTTGAAGGTTGCCTAAAGGCTTTTTGACATAATTTTTATATTTTTAAATAGTATACCTACTTCTTTCTTTCTAATTCTTAAACATTAATATAATGAAATATTTGAGAATTTTTAACGCACGATTATTAATTAAAGGAAATTATTAAAGAAAGGTTTTTACCACTTAATGCGTTAGAGGACAAAAGATGTTTCATTGCTGCACTGGGATGCGAACCCAGTTCTCCTGCTTTCCAGGCAGATGTTCTAACCAATTGAACTACGCAGCTCGACAAGTTTTCTCACATACAGTCAGTCACAAAAGTCTACATACACCACCTAAAATAGTAATACCATTATAAAGAACATCAAGTTCATCTCTGCGATACATGTAAATTTACTTCTATTTACTCATGAACATACCACATTAAACAAATCTCAAATTAACTACTTCATGGACGGAGTAAACGATTAAAAACGGACAAATGAACCTCACAAAAGTCAACATACAGTTACGCGTTTGATATAAAAGAGCTCTCACAGTGGACTTTACTCAATTTTTGCATTATTTTAAGTTCAGAAAGTTGATATTATAGTTACTTTTTAACAACTGCATAAACAAATATAGTATTTAAAACTTCCGTCACACGATAATATGGCAAGAAAGGAAATATCGGTTGAAATACGCCATTTAATAGTAAAATTACGAAATGAGGGACAATCATATGGTGAAATTGCCAAAATTGTGGGAAAAAGTCGAGCCACAGTTCAAACAATTATTCGAAATTTTGCTTCAAATGGAAGTGTAATAAATAAACCGCGCGTTGGTCGTCCAAAACTCTTAAATCAACGAGATGTTCGGACAATTTTTAAGAAAAGTAAAAGAAAATCCACGAACAAGTGCTCCGCAACTTGCAAGACATATTCAACACGCTACTGATAAAGTAGTAAATCCAGAAACGGTACGTAGGGTATTACGATTTAACGGATTTAATGGACGAGTTCCGCGACGAAAACCTTTAATTTCCGAACAAAATATAAAAGAAAGATTGACTTTGCCAACAAATACATTGAATAAAATTTAGAGTTTTGGAAAACAGTTTTGTTCACGGATGAGAGCAAATACAACATTTTCGGATCGGATGGCAGAGGAAAAATTTGGCGGAAAGCAAATGAGGAAATGAAAGCAAAAAATTTGCTCCCAACCATTAAACATGGTGGTGGGTCGGTAATGGTTTGGGGCTCGATGGCGGCTTCTGGGCTAGGGAATTTAGTTTATATAAAAGGTATTATGGATCATAAACAATATTTGAAAATATTGCAATGCAATCTGAAAAAATCAGCAGAGCGTTTAGGGCTTAGAGGTCGTTGGATTTTTCAGCAAGACAACGACCCTAAGCATACCGCGCGCGTCGTTCGAGAATGGATCCTTTACAATGTACCTAAACAACTGCATTCACCTTCTCAGTCGCCTGACCTCAACCCTATTGAGCACATTTGGGATGAGGTAGAACGGAGGGTGCGGAAATACACCGTTACTAATAAGCAAACACTGAAAGATGCGCTAAAAAAAGCTTGGACAGAAGTACAAGCTACTGTGACCGAGAATCTTGTCCTTTCTATGCCAAGACGACTCCAGGCAGTTCTCGATTTACAAGGTGGTCCCTCAATATATTAAAAGTTTTGTATTCGTCCATAATTAAGTTAATATCTTTAAATTTAATGTCATAGGGTTCTGTGTGTGTAGACTTTTGTGAGCTGTTAATTTTAGTTTATATTTTTTTCCTAAGAAAGTGTTATGGTAATACACATAAGGCGTTTCAAAATGACCTCCAATTGGGTAGTAATATACATTTTTAAAATACATTGTTCAATAACATATTGTTTTATTTAACTGTAGTGAATTTACTTGGTGTATGTAGACTTTTGTGACTGACTGTAGGTACATATTATAGGTACATACAGGTGTCCCAAGATTACAAAAATATACTATTTATATATATGTATAATACTATTTACTTTTATACAGGTCGTTTTTACATAAGCTGTCAGCAAATTTGATTGATGGTACTTTTTTGCCAAAGTTTGGAACCGCAGGGATGTGTTCAAAAGTTCTTAAAATTTACTGAGGATCGGACAATCAAAACCGGACTCCTGTATATGTAAGAATTTAACATGATTCAACGTTATAAAAGAAACAATTTAAGAAAAAGAACAAAACATTTAAAGGGACTAAATATTTACCAAATTTAATTATCTGAAATTAGATTAGAAAAATTCCTGGTAATATTACTAATACAAGTTAATTTTGAAGAATTTCCCTTTAAATTAAAACCATTGATAAATGCATAAATTTTATCGTCAAATGCGTGGAAATAGATCAAACGATTCTTTTCGGGAAAAGGAGTGTAGGATTTACTTTCGTATTTGACCCCGAAAGCACAAGGATCGAAATAAGACACACAATAAACATCATTTTCGATTAAAGCCGTTGTCATCGGAGCTGGAAAGGACAGGTTTACACCCTAATACCAAATATTTATACACCTCGTATCTCTTCCCAACCACTGTGGGAAGTAGAGGGATGGAAAAGTAATGTCGTATCCGTGCATTATGATTGATTTAAACGCGATTTTAAACCCCGACAACAAAGTTGCGAGATCCTCAACTTGAGGACAAGGAGCGTCGCTACCGGAGGCAACAACGTTACTCTTCGTGAAACCCGTGGTAAAAAAGGAAAAAAAAAAAATAATGAAATTATTATTCATACTGCCGATTTTATTACTTTTTTTCTTCTTATTGGTGGGCTGAGATTTCACGAAGTGGGACGTTGTTGTTTCCGGTAGCGATGCTGCTTGTTGTCATCAAATTGAGAATCTCGTAGCTAAAGCACCAAATTGGTAACTAGACCTCTGGTTGTATTCTCTTTATTTGTCTTCTCCATTAAGCTTCCAACTTGCTCCTTGGCTATGCCGTACTGATGAGAATAAATAAGTTCGAAACACATGTCGACGGTTGTAACATTGTTACGGAATTGCCAATAATTCTCTTTCATACTAAAATTAACGTTTCAATATTATTTATTAAGTTATGGTACATTTTTGTTTATTTATTTTGTACCGAGAAATGTTTTAACTGAAAAAATCAGACCGTACGGTAAGGAAATATAGAACTTGATGGCAGTTTAATCATAGATGATTTCGAAAATGAAAAATAAATGTTGATTTCAGTCCAAAGCAAGAATTGTGCTTGAAAACGATCCTTACAACGTTCCGTGTATAAACCTGTGCATATGTAAAGATTTCTACGTGGATAAATCCTATGTTCCGTGTCACCGGGACATTTTCTTGTTTACATAAGTAAAGCGTTCGCTGTCGTTAACTCAACCATGAAAGAACATCCGAGAACTTTACTTGTTTCGTTAAGGATGAAAAACTATGGAATATCAGATAATTATATATATAAATCCATCAATATTTTTATAAGACAATTTTAAGTTATTTGTATAAGATGAAGATTTTCGATTTCACACCTGTACATTGACTGATTTTAGGTTAGACTGATTTTTGCAACACTACAAAACAGTCTAACCTAAACTTCTTAAAAAGTTTACCTCGATTACTGCAACTACTTTTAAGGTGTTTCAATATGTTTTTAGTATCAGCTAAAATAAGTTTTGATTTATGAAATGCCGCCTTAGTATTAGATTCAACTATTACTTACTCGCTAAATGAGCGATTTTTTAAAAAGGAAATAATAAGTGAAAGTTATCGCTTGTAAATTTAAGTGATGTTCAAATTGTAATTTTAAAAAATCGTACAAAATGTATTTATGAAAATTAAAGAATGGTTTTTAATTGAAAGGTATAAGATTCTATTTTGAACTAACAAAGACCAAATTGATCTAATTCTCACTAAAAGATAAAAAAAAAAATTTAATTGATAGAAACTTTTGACAGAAAACCCAATTTTTGAAAAATCAGCTTTAAAAAATCGCTCAAACTTTATTTATGAAAACTGAAAAATAATTTTTGATTTAGATGAAAGTTAAAATAATCAGTTTTGAACTGAAAAAGACAAAATTGTTCTAATTGTTACCAAAAAATTAAAAAAAATTCTTAAAGGTGGTCAAATTTTTTGACTGCTAATCCAACTTTTTTAAAAATTTAATTAACTTTGAAAATTCACCCAAACTTTATTTATGAAAATTAAAAAATTATTTTTGGTTTAAATGAAACACAAAATATTCTATTTTGAATTAAAAATGTCAAATTTGTTCAAATTATTACCAAAAAAATTAAAAAAATTCTTAAAGGTGGTCAAATTTTTTGACTGCTAACCCAACTTTTTTAAAAATTTAATTAACTTTGAAAATTCACCCAAACTTTATTTATGAAAATTAAAAAATGATTCCTGGTTTAAATGAGAGATAAAAGATTCTATTTTGAACAGCAAAACATCAAATTATTCTAGCTATAACCAAAAAAATTTAAAAAAAATCTTAAAGTTGGTGAAATTTTTTTACAGTTTATTAACTTAACTAAAAATTGACCAACTTAAAAAAAATCGCACATACTTTAATTTTAAAGATTAAGAAATGATTTTTACATTAAAGTGAACTCAAAAGATTCAATTTTAAGTTAAAAGAATCAAATTTATTTTACTTGTTACCAAAAAAATTTTAAAAAATCCCAAATTTAATAAAACAAATTGACCGTTAACTAACCTAATTTAAAAAAAAAATTAAAAAGTCTACAAATTTATTTCTAAAGATTAAGAAATAACTTTTACTTTAAACTAAACTTGAAACATTCCATTTTCTATAACAGATATCAAATTTATTCTAATTATCACCTAAAAAATTAAATTAAAAGAAAATTTCAGAACCTTTTTTATTTTTATACCCTTCATTTTAGTTAACGAAAAAAGATTCCTATTGTAATAATGCGATTGTTATTTTATATTCAAACCACCCAAAAAACGTAACCTCTAAAGAAGCTAACTAAAAAGGGAGGAATAATAAATAAAAAAACTACAAGTTATAAGCAATTATTTCCCAAAATCTATTATTTAATTAATTCATAACAACACAACAACCAAATAAGTTTATTTTTCGGGGAATATTTCCTCGAAACTCACATTCGTCATGTAATTCTTCAATAATTCAGTTACCAACGTTTTAATAACCCCCGAAACGGGACCGTTTAACTCCTTGGAGACTTCGGCGCTGTTTTCATTTAAAACTCTGTTGGTCTCCTCACTTATTCTCGGATTTCCAAACAAATTTTCTAACTTGTAAAATTGCCTTTCGCTCTTTAACTTCAAATTGTCACTCTTTAATTTTAAATAATCTTGACCGTCTTTTTTTATGACATCGTAATCAAAATCATATTCAACTTTTACGTCATCTATAAACAAATTTAATCAAATTAAAAAATAAAAAAATTATTGAAACGGTTAATATTAAAAGAAAATCTTACATATGGTAATATTTAAAGGTCCTTGTCCACGTAATGGTACTAAAAGTCGTCCCTCTACTTCATAATCACCAACGATTGTAATGTACTCAAAGTGAAGTTTGGCTTTGAAGTTTTTATTATTAAAATCGGCTCTGTAACAAAGGTTTATTATAGTTAAAAATGAATAATTATAAATACAAGGTGTTAGGAAATAGAAATTAAGGATTTTAAGGGCGTATATTAAGGTCGAAAATGAGTTACATCTTAACATGACATTTTCTTAATTCTTATTTCAAATAAGTCCAAATAGTAAGATCCGAGGAATTTAAATCCGAAGACCTTGGAAACTATGGAATATGTCCTCTATATATCCTCTCATTTTATTCACCTACCAGGAAATACTATTTAAATGTTTCCTAACAACAGGTGTAAAGTGTGGTGGAGCTCCATTTTGCATAAATCAGAGATTTTTCTTTTAAATTTAGAAGTAAGCTGTCTAAAAGTTCTGCTAAAGTATTTTCTAAGATCTGGAGATAAGGAGGTTCTGTGAAAAGTTCTGGTAAAATAACTGATCTTAATAACTCGTCCCCTACCATACTTAAAGACGTTTAGTGAAAAACGCTATCGATAAATAATAATGGTGAATAATAAAAATGATTGTTATGAAAATTAAATATTCAAGTTTTGCTCAATCAGTAAATAGAATGTTTGCAGCGAAATTTAAACGGTGAGCAGTTTAAAAAAAAACCCATTGACAAAATCTTCAAACATTCTTCTTTGAAAATCTAGTACTGAAAGAGCTTTAATTCGCTGAATATTGTAGGAATATGCGACCAGTTCATCTAAAGCTTTCCATACAATCTTCATGTTTTAATCCACCTGATGTGAAATTTTTCGAAGACTTACTTCAGGATTTTCGCTAACAATAGTCTAAATGTCTTTCTCTATCACTAGTACACCTGTTGATCTCTAGCATCCATTGTCAAAACTTCTCCTCCAAAAACGAATAAGTCTTTGAAAAAGCATCTGAGGAAGCGCAAACGAAAATATCTGGCGACAAGGAAACGACTCAGTATAGAGTCGACATGCTTCCATATCATTTTTATTGCCACAGCTGTACGTAAATCAATACTAGTTAAATGAAACTTCAAGGTAAAGTGTTATAAAACACTAAACCTTAACTACATGTTTACTATTGAGCTGTACGGAAAATAATTTCGCCTTTTTTTGTGAAAATAAATGACAATTGAGGAGTGGATTTTGAAAACGATGAAAGTGCCAAAAAAATTTTTTTTCACTTTTTGCCATGAGATGGTTTTAAGTACTATCGCCAATGTCCTAGAGAGCGTAACAACCGCCTCAAAGCGACATTTTAATTCTGAGATCCAACAAAAGATGATGTTAGGTGTAAGTTCAGCAAGTGTTTTCTGTGAAATGGATGTAAGTACCATACGTGTTCACATTTGACTCGTCGCTCGTTCAAGACGTATAACCTCAAAATAACAACACATGGTGTTTACGGATTGTTTTTAAAATGAAAAGTTTGACTCTGTGTACGTACAATGGAAAATAAATCGAAGAAAACTCAAGAAAATCGAAGGTTACGTATAGCAGGAAAGCCCTATAAAACTGCTAGAGGAAAAGATGTACCACAAAAGAAACCGCCAAATGCTCAGGTAAGTGGTATATGGTTTTAGATTTACGATGATAATATTCACTCTGGCGTCATTTCTCGTAGTTTTGTATGGCTCTCCAATATTTCTCCAATTCTCCCTGCACTCGGCGGCACGGTTCTGATGGGTGGTTTTCCCCATGTATTCACGAAATTATTAAATTTCGTTGTATTTCGTTGTATTTCGTTGTTACAGACTACATGCAAGTGTAGCTTTAAATGCACTACGCTCTCGGCTGAACACAAGGAGCTGCTGTTCCGCCAATACTATAACTTAGATGAAGAAGCAAAAGGAACATGTCTGCTGAATCATATGGAAATAATCCCAGTAAAAAGAAGACGTCATGGCAAGTATGAAGACTCTGCAGCAAGTCGTAGGCAGTGTACTCTCTGTTACACAGTTCCAAATGGTTCTGGGAAGCACGTCCAGGTATGCCTGAAAACATTTAAAGGTATTTTTGGTCTCACAGCTCGAAGGGTGCAAACACTGTCTATGAAAAAGAAAGCTAGATGTGTCACGTACGTCGACAAAAGAGGTAAAAATCCTGCCTCTCAGCTTCACAGGAAGAAGTTCACAGATGATCACAAAAGTGCTGTGATTCTGCACATTTCTGGTTTCCCATCAGAAGAAAGTCACTATGGCCGGTCCAAAAGCAGCAAACAGTATCTGAGCCCCGATTTAAATATTCACCGGTTGTACCTTCATTTCAAAACCTTAAACGCCAATAGCCCAAGTATTATAAAAGTGTATTTAAATCTGAGTTCCCAAATTTAGCCTTTACAAGACCTCGTACCGATACCTGTCAAGTATGTGATCGACTCAATGCTGGAATTAAGGGCTCTTCTGCACCATCAGAGCAGAACAGGAAAAAAGTAGAGCTTCAGGTTCATCAAAAAAGAGCTGAAATCGTACAAGATACTATGAAAAAAAATGTATGTGAGTCACAAATGCCAGCCAGCGACGTATGCACGATAATAATGGATCTACAACAGGTGTTATTCACACCTACCCTGACACACAGCACGATGTTTTACTCAAGGCAGCTTTCTAATTACAATCTCTGCATACTCATTGGGGATAACGACGACTGCTATATGTGTTTATGGCATGAAGGGATAGCAGGGCGTGGCGGAAACGAGGTAGCATCGTGCTTATTCAAAGTTTTGACTTCACAGGTTACACAAAAAAATAAGATACAGGTATGGCGCGACAACTGTGCTGGACAAAACAAGAATAAAATGGTATTGACGATGCTAATACTTTTGGTAAAGAACAAAATATTTAAAGAAATATCGGCGAAGTTTCTGATGAGTGGTCATAGCTTCATGGCATGTGACCGAGATTTTGGTCTAATAGAAAAAAGAAAGCGAGTTACAAAATGTATGGTTCCTGATGACTTGGTCACCATGATTAAAGCCACGAGAGTAAATAAGCCTTATAAAGTAATACAAATGAAACCAGACGACTTCTATGATTTTGCTTCTTTAGCAAATAGGTTCATTAATACAAACCAACTTAAAATAAGCACAGCCTCCAGCATGGTAATAAAAGAGGATCGCCCTACTGTTATTCTCATCAAGACTACGTTTAGTGATGTTGTTGAAGCGTCAGAGATCAACGTCCTAAAAAGAGGTTCAAGACTTACTTTGCTACCTTCACTTGAAGATATACCTCGCTTGTGCAGCTCCAACAAAATTAGTGAAGCGAAGAAAAATGACTTACTTGCCATGTGTGAGTTCCTAAATGATGACAACAAGAATTAGAAGTTACTATCTAACGTGCAGTAATGTAATATTTTATGTTTTATAATCTAAGTGCCAAATTTGTACACCCTTATGGTACATACTCTCTTTTCGCGGAAAGATGTCTCATGCGTCATTAGTTGTCGGCGTTTTCTCGACATATGTCAAATATTTTTTTCTTTATTTAATCATATATGTCAGATAGAGACGAAAACCGAAAATAGTAGTCTAGGATAATATAATTAATTAATGGCGCATGAGACATCTTTCCGCGAAAAGAGTATACAGTATTTTCTTAGGTGTAACGTATGGCACTTTCATCGTTGCCGAAATGCATTGATTTATTCTTATTTTTTATATGTAGTAAGTACAAGAAATAAAAGATTATTTCAGTATGTAATTTGTTTTACTTTATAATATTTTTATTTACTTAAAAAATAAAAGAAGAAGAAGAAAAAAATGACCTGTTATTTTTTTCTTTTTGCTTTTTCGGGCCATAGTTTTTTTTGGCACTTTCATCGCTTTCAAAATCCACTCCTCAATTATCGTATAACGAAAAAATATTTTATTAAACTATACAGTGTGATGATAAAGTTCGGAACAAAAATCACAACTCTATTATTTAATGTTTTCATGTAAATCGCTCGGACACCTAAATTGTAATTTGTCAAACGTCAAAGCCTTCGCTTCGGTGTTACTCATTATTCTGTGGGAATACTTGGTATATTTGACGTTAATTAACAGGTAGTGTCAGGTTTATTTCTTATTATTTAAGTGATCTTAAATTGTGAATTATTTTCAATTGTTCTACCTGCGCTGCTGAAAGTTAATAAGATGGCACGTTTGAGTGAACGGGAAAGAACAGAAATTCTTATGATGGTTGGATATGGTGACAGACTCAGGACTCACCAAGAAGCATACGACTTATTTAACGAACAACATCCTGAAAAACCGCCAATTGCAAGATCCAAAATAAACAAACTGGTTGCCAAATTCACAGAAACGAGATTCGCAAAGGATTTACCTCGGCAGAGTCGACCTTCAGTAAGTGTCGACGTTAAATTAAATGTGCTAGTTGAAGTTGAAGAAAATCCTCATCATTCTACAAGACAACTAGCCTTAAACAATCACATAGATCAATCCTTCGTTTCGTGGTAAAATGTTTGAAAAAAGAGAAGTATCACCCTTATAAAGTCCAACTAATACATTAATTAAACGAGGATGATTCAGGTCGTCGTTTACAGTTTTGTGAACAATTAATGTTAGGATATGACGAAGATCCCAATTGTCTTAATAAAATTCTTTTTTCTGACGAAGCCAATTTTTGTCTGAACGGAACAGTATATCATCACAATGCCAGATATTGATCTCGGGAAAATCCTCACTGGACTCAAAACTCTTACTGTCAACGTCGAGGCAAAGTGAATGTGCGAATGGGAATAATTGGACACTGATTTATAGGCCTTTATTTTTTTCAAGAGAATCTCACAACGGCAAGTTATTTGAATTTCTTCAATTGGATTTAAAGCCATTGCTAACGGCACCTTTTCCAAATAACCAAGAGATGGCCGAGTCCAATCTGGATATGTATGTATGTAGGAGTTTGGGACAGGGTAATATCACCCTAACACTTAGGCCTCAGTACGCCCTTTGTATTAAACCCCAGGAGGTTTGTCGATGTTCAAATAACCAGTACCGCTTCCTCGCAGGCCCCCCGCAACCAAGGCGGCGCGAGCCACGCCTCGGCTCGGGTCCGTCTTATCCGCGAGGTGCCGCTCAGCGAGCGCAAACGCGCATCTGGTTATACAAACCTCCTACACACAAGGGTGATACACAACCAGAGATGTTCGACTGGTTGCGGGACCGACGGCTTAACGACCCCTCCGAAGGTCGGTGGAGCGATTAGGTGTTGGGAAAACTCGGGCTCGAACCCGGAACACCAAGCGTGCTAACCCGAGAGTTAGCCGCTGAGCCATCGACTCCACTCCAATCTGGATAATATTTGGGTTAAACACAATGGGGCGCCTCCTCGCTTTGGTATAGAGGTTCGTCAATATCTAAGTACCGCATTTCCCGAAAGACGGATAGGGCGTCGAGAAACAATTGAGTGGCCTCCGCGATCCTCAGACCTGACTCCATTGGATTTTTTCTATAGGGTCACCAAAAATCTAAGGCCAAACAATTTAGAGGAACTACAACAACGAATTCGTACTGAGGTCCAGTAAATTAATCCAGACATTGTCCAACGTAGCGTATCAAGTATCTACAATCGGATTGGTCAATGTGAAATGATTGGGGGTGCACGGAGCACATTTACGCTAATTTTTTTTAGTTCTATGATTTTTTTTCCATTAAAATTAAATTTTAATTTTTTAAAGTAAATGCGTTAAAAAAAATTTTATGTAAGGTTCCAAAAAACGGCAAAAAAATCGGATTGTCATTTAAAAAAATTAGGGGAAACGTCACCGTTCAAGAATTGATGACGTCATAAATGAAATTTTTACTCAAGACGTGGAGATTTAAAAAGTAAAATTTACGTGTTCGAGCGTTTTTCATAAAAACGTTAAATAACGGAGTTTTGATTTTTGTTCCGAACTTCATCACATTGTATATTGGCCATTCTGTACAAATACCTTTTCCTTCCAATACTTTTTTGCTGCCACTTCTTTCTGGCAATACCTAAGTGATTTTTTATCTTCTCATTTAAAGTTAAGAGGGATAATAAACTTAGGCAAACTACAGAATACTTACAATATAATAAAAAAGATGTCTTAATATATTGGCAACATTCACTGGAACCGAAATGAAGGTTTTACCGCTAAAAAAATTCTCCAGTGATCGGAACAAATAATAATCGGAAGATGCCAGATTTGAAATTTTGCGGCTGCAACAGTGTATTCAAGCTGTAAAAGCTTTTGACAAGAGACCAAACTTATACGAGGTCTTCCATTATCTAGGTGGAACACTACACCTTTCCTGTTGATTAATTTCCCGTTAACATCAACGCAAAGGCATAAATTTCTCTCCGTAAGAACATGGGAACTCATATCTGAAGCTTCGAAGATAAATTTAAGCCTATCAAGCGATCCTAAATAGTTCAATTTAACAAACTTAAGCTGTCACTGATCTAATCTGTTATTATTCGTCAGTTTGTAGCAACTAATGCCTTTATTGAGCTTTTATTAGCTTCAACCAGCTATCCAAAACGAAGTGTACCTTCGACAACAAAATTACCGAATCGAAATATTACAAGCCAGTTCTTGCACTGACAATCAATACATTTTCTTCATACACATCAATTAATTTATTTCTGGCTTTGCTATGTATTTAAACATCTTGATATAACGCCGTTCCGGAACAACATCGACGTAACTGCAATTTTTTGACAAAATGAGTTAAGGCCATCAATGTATCCAAAAGATGCCGATTATAATTATTTTTGCATTTCCTGCAAAATTTTTTATTTTGCAGTTGTGTCGATGTTCTTCCGGAACGGCGATAATGTCTATAGAATATAATATTTATTAATCAAAAGTTAGAGTCACTGGAAATGAAAAGTAAGACAACTGTGACATTAATAAAAATTCTTATTTATTCTCCTTCCCGGTTAAATAATCGTCGTACGGCAGTTTAACAGGATTTCTTCTTCTATTAGAAGACTTGCGTAGTGTACATGGTGACGTTGTTTCTTGCGCTGTCTCTAAATCATCTTGATTTGAGGTTAAGGTCGGCAATTCAGTCGTATTATTCAAATCGTGTGCGTAAGAAAAGTGATCATGATTTTCAACAGATGTTTTAGAAAATTTAATTTGAGAATTAGAAAACGATTTTTCAAAATTTTGAATGGAAGTCTTAGAAAGACTTACGGCAGAACTAGAACATTCTTGATTAGTTTTCCCCAATAGAAAAGTAGATGGAAAATTCTTTTGAGAAAAATTTAATTCCTGATCATGTGATATTAAGTGACCAACATGCTTACGATATATTTTCCCTTCACTTTCTATTAGATAGGTAAGTGAAGCTATTTTTCTGGTAACACGTCCAATCCTGTTAAACTGCCGTACGACGATTATTTAACCGGGAAGAAGAGTAAATAAGAATTTTTGTACTGTATTTTCTTCCTCTGTTTAGGGAAAGGATGTTAAGTATTAATATTACAGTTGTCTTACTTTTCGTTTCCAATGACTAACTTTTGTTTAATAAATATTATATTTTATAGACATCCTATCAATGTGTTTAAATACATAACAAAGCCAGAAATAAATTAACTGATGTGTATGAAGAAGATTGATAGTCTATCAGTGCGAGTGCTAGCTTGTAATATTTCGATTCGATAATTTTGATCGGTGATTGATCGCGCAATCGAGCGGCATTTGGATCCTTAGTATCACCCGTAAAATTACACGTTAAGGAGATTTTTCTTAAGGCTTGTGGTCTTACGGTCATCGAGTTTCTCAGGGGCGCAGGAGACGGACGCGCGGGAGTGAGAAGGTGGATCTTAATTCTGGGCTACGCTCCGCCCTTTGTAGATAACAGACAAAGGATTTATATTCGAAACTCATGTGTTTATTTATCTTTTGTCGAGAAGTGAATACATGAATCGAGGTTCAGTTCGTTTTAGTAAAGTAGAAAAAGACGGAAATATTAGATGTATCTTTCTTACTAAATTCTAATAAGATCCTGACTTATTTTAGTATATGTAATAAATACTGTGCAAAAAATTAAATGTTTTAAAATGGTACAGCAGTTCGTAGTACAGATAGGATAATCGACTGTACTGTACTGGTGGGCCAAATTGGACACTTGTAAAGGGACACCCGTGTTTCTATAAGAGATAGGGTAAAATAATATTGGTGTCTTGCTCCATGTTTATAAGAAATCGAATGGTGAAAACCGCAAATTGATACCTCTTACGGTTTCGGAAATACAGGTGTTTTTTGAAAAAGTGCATTTTTTAAAAATCTCCATAACTTTTTTTCTATTGGATAATGCTTGATTCTGTGAAAAGATTCCTGAAACAACTTTTTATGTAGAATTTGTTGGTGTAAATTACATTTTTTGTAAGGAATATTCTAATAGATGCAGACAAATATTTCTTTTTCAAATGGAATACCTATACATTTTTGCATATTCAACGGGAGTTTAAATTGCCTTTCCAAAAGTGTGCCACACATGATACCTTGCTTGCGATATCACTTAGCCTTTTTGGTTCAGATTATGGATTCAAACAATCAAAATTTTTTTAACATCGAGAAAAATGAGTTTAAACGTTATCTTCTATCTGTATATCGTTTATGTAAATACAACCTCTGCATTTTCTCCAGATTCTCTGAAACAAATTATCGCATCTATCCCATTTTTCAAACATTATAGGCATATTTTTGGAAAGGGAATTTTAGGCTCTCGTGTAATATGTAATAATATACTGTTCCATTAAAAAAAAACAATTTATGTATGTAGCTATTAAAATATTGCTTACTGAGAAATTAATCTACACCGTCAAAATCTACATAAAGAGTTGTCACGAGAATGTTTTCACAAAATTAAACATTTTCTAACAGGAAAAAAAATTATGAAGACTTCAAAAATGCACTTTCTCGAAAAGCATCCCCTATATCTCTGAAACCGTAAAAGATATCAATATGAGGTTTTCAGCATTCGATTTCTTATAAAAATCGAGCATGAGTTACCGATACTGTTTTTCCTCTATTTCTTATAGAAACAGGAGTGTCCCTTGAAAAGTGACCAATTTGGCTCAGTTGTACATACTTTCTCTGCTACATGTAGTGTATGTAAAGAAAAAGTTAGTGTTCAAAATTACAATATCGAACTTTATTTTCATGAGGTCGAGGTACTTATATAACAAAAAGATTAGTAAAATTATGAAATGAACTTTTCATTCATTTTAGTTCACTAAAATTCTAAAATTTTTAGAAGCAATAAAATCTGTGAATTCCAAACTCGAATAATTCTCCAAAGTACTTATCTCCAGAAATGCACAACGAAGCAGAATCGACTTACATAAAAAACTTGTTTGTTTATTTACGGCACCTACTCAACTCCGCCGGTCATACCACGTGGTCAATCAGGGCGGAGCTATCTAGCGAAATTGAAAAATATTCCCAAGTTTGTACCGTGGGAATTTCCAAAATTTCTCGCTTATCTTTTAAAATATCAAAAAACGGTTAATGGAAAAAATATATCTTGAATATCTATCTATTCATGCAAATAGCCGTTTTAAAAACCTTTCTTAATAATCTCAGTTATTAACAATAATTTATAAAATATCTCTATTTGCATGTCTAGATTTTTCACTTTTAGACAACTTTTGTTGGAAATTTTTTTTGATTTATCAAACGGTTAACGCGAAATATTGGAACAACTTTTTCGGGCCCGAGACCACAGCCTTAAAGCACTCATAAAATCTTGAACATATTCTGTTGCCACTTGTGATTATACAGATTGTTAACTTTTGTTACAATTTCATCAAACGTCATGTTACTTAGCGCTTCTTCACCACCAATAAAATCGTAACATTTACCATATAATTCAATGCCCATGCCCAACAAAAGTTCAGCTTTTCGTTTTTGAACATTTAAAGAATCCGGCTCATCAGGTGGCGCAATTCCACTTGCAATAAAATGTAATTTTAAGCGACTCACAAAACGACTCTACGTTTCAATATAAGCTTAGTACTTCTTAAGATTTGTCGCCATTATTGGTTACAACGCGTGAATTCTCTTTACTCGTTGCCAAAAATTGTTATGTATTTAAATACATTGATACGATGTCTATAGAATATAATACTTATTAAACAAAAGTTAGAGTCTTTGGCACACACCCAAAAACAACTGTGAAAAATGAATTGGCCTTTTTCAAAACTAAGTCTTGCTATATTGGCCCTCAAAACATACAAGCTATTCTAAAATTATACCGACAAACTTTTAGGATATACTCCTTGAGTTACTTTAAGTAGACTATTATTAAAACCTGATATCCGATCTCTTATCATATAATGACTAAGAGATCTTATTGTTAGTGTGAAGTTGAATATGAAAAATACTATTAAATCTTACGTCGGAAAAAACTAAACTTGTAGCGGAAAAAACAATTCCAGAAAGGACGACCAAGCGTCTTCAAACCTGTCTGCTGATACCGTTTTAATTGCACCAGAACATTCTAGAATTCACCGAACGCTATACTGTGTGCACACCGTTGAGTTGCGGATAGGGCTTTTCAATGTGTTAGACAAGGCATCAAATTGCATACGGGGCCAGATAAGTAAACGTAGTACATGTGTCCTGTGTTAACTCATAGAAGCTTTATTGTTGTCCTTTTTCCACTTACGTTAAACGTATCCGCAGCTCATCAGTGTTCATTGGCTGTTTCAGGCGAAAAAACAGCCAATTAGTCAGAAACGGTCGGTCATTAAGAGTCAATCGGACAAATCCTTTAGCGGAGAGAGTGTCGGAATTCCTGGGCAAACCCCTTACATTTGTTGTAATTTGTTTCTTTAGTTAATAAACGCCCTAAATAGACAAACGCAATAAACTTCATTTACTGAACAACCAATTTTTAACTGTGGATATCTCACAAACGGTTGAGTTTCAAATATATGTTTTATTAAGACTTTTTAGCTTTTTCTCGATCATACTAAATACCCTTAAAGTGCTTAAACATTATTTGTTGACACCCTGTATACATACATTCTATTTTTTATTAACCTACTTAAAAAAATCAAAATTAATTGAGATTTATAAGAAAAAAGAGACGATTTTTACATTAAATTGAAATCAAAATATTCTATTTTGGATTTAAAAAGTCAAATTTGTTCCAATTATTACCAAAAAAAAAAAAACTAAAACAATTCCCAAATTTAATAAAAAATGACTTAATTAACTTTAATTTTTTAACCAACTTTAAAAAATCCTAATGACTTTATTTATAAGAATTAAGGGATGGTTTTTACATTAAATTGTACTGAAAACATTCCATTTTGGATTTAAAAAGTCAAATTTATTCTAATTACCACCAAAAAAAATTAAAAAAAAAAAAATATTGAAAGGACAGAATTTTAACCATTTTTGGCTAACTTTAAAAAATCACCTAGACTTTATTTATAAAAAATAATAAAAGATTTTAGTATTAAATTAAATTTTAAAAACTTTATGTAGTAAAGGATCGCATTTAAATGCTCAATATTTTTATACCTTATTGCTCAGTAAAAAATACTAAACGCTCAGTATTTAATTTTAAACATGTTAAGTATAAAAACAAAAAATGCTCTGTAAAATATTTGAAATGTTAAACATATAAAGCATAGTATGAAATTCAATAACTCCCAGTAAATAATTACGATTGCTTAATGGGTATCAAGTAGATCAGTAAATATGAGGCGCCTCTTTAACTGGTTGGCAACACTGACATCGCAGATCACCGTTTACAGTGCTCGCCGTGTGTTCATCTAACATCAAAATTGTTCATCAAACTTTTAGATTAAAAATGAATGAAATATCTCATTACGAAAGTGATGAAAAAGAAAGTGAACACGAAGAAACTGTTTTTTTGTTCAGGCAAAGATTGTCGATGACTTTGGGAATTTTTTAAATTTTTTTGGGAACAACTACAATTAATTTGATTTTTTTAACACAAAATAGATACTTTAACCTATTTCTATTCAAAAAATCTTTTCAAAATTTTCATAAATAAACTCAATGAGATTTTTCAAATTTGTTCAAATTTTGTTGAATTTGGGAAAAAAATCATCGATGACTTTGGGAATTTTTTAAAATTTTTTGGGAACAGTTACAGGAAATTCGGTTCGTATTGCATAAAATAGATACTTTAACCTATTTCTATTCAAAAAATCTTTTCAAAATTTTCATAAATAAACTCAATGAGATTTTTCAAATTTGTTCAAATTTTGTTGAATTTGGGAAAAAAATCATCGATGACTTTGGGAATTTTTTAAAATTTTTTGGAAACAGTTACAGGAAATTCGGTTCGTATTGCATAAAATAGATACTTTAATGTATTTTTATATAAAAAATCTTTTAAAAATTTTCATAAATAAGCTCAGTACGATTTTTCAAATTTGTTCAAGTTACATTAAATTCGAGCGAAAATCATCGATGACTTTGGGATTTTTTTTATTTTTTCTGAGAATAGTTACAATGAATTTGATTTATTTAGCATAAAATAGATGGTTTAATGTATTTCTATTTAAAAAATCTTTTCAAAACTTTCATAAATAAACTCAGCACGATTTTTTAAATTTGTTCAAGTTATGTTTAGTTTGGGCAAAAATCGTCGATGACTTTGGTTTTTTTTTAGGAACAGCTATAATTAATTTGATTTGTTTTATATAAAATAGATGCTTTAATATATTCCTATTTCAAAAATCTTTTAAAAATTTTCATAAATAAACTCTGAGCGGTTTTTCAAAATTCTTCAATTTATAATAAATTCGGGCGACAATTATCGATGACTGGGATTTTTTTTTTATTTTTTTGGAAACAGCTGCAGTAAATTTGATTTGTTTAACATAGAATAGATACTTTAATGTATTCTTATTCCAAAAATCTTTTCAAAATTTTCATAAATAATCTCAGTGCGATTTTTTAAAAATTTTCAAGTTATATTGAATTTGGCCAAAAATCATTGACGACTTTGGGAATTTTTTTAATTTTTTCGGAAAAAGCTACAGTAAATTTGATTTGTTTAACATAAAATAGATATGTTAATGTATTTCTATTTAGAAGAGCTTTTCAAAATTTTCTTAAATAAGCTCAGCACGATTTTTCAAATTTGTTCAAATTTTTTTGGGTTCGGGCAAAAATCGACTTTGGGAATTTTTTTAATTTTTTTGGAAACAGCTACGATAAATTTGATTTATTTAGCATAAAATAGATGGTTTAATGTATTTCTATTTAAAAAATCTTTTCAAAACTTTCATAAATAAACTCAATGAGATTTTTCAAATTTGTTCAAATTTTGTTGAATTTGGGAAAAAAAATCATCGATGACTTTGGGAATTTTTTAAAATTTTTTGGGAACAGTTACAGGAAATTCGGTTCGTATTGCATAAAATAGATACTTTAATGTATTTCTATATAAAAAATCTTTTAAAAATTTTCATAAATAAGCTCAGTACGATTTTTCAAATTTGTTCAAGTTACATTAAATTCGAGCGAAAATCATCGATGACTTTGGGATTTTTTTTATTTTTTCTGAGAACAGTTATAATGAATTTGATTTATTTAGCATAAAATAGATGGATTAATGTATTTCTATTTAAAAAATCTTTTCAAAACTTTCATAAATAAACTCAGCACGATTTTTTAAATTTGTTCAAGTTATGTTTAGTTTGGGCAAAAATCGTCGATGACTTTGGTTTTTTTTTAGGAACAGCTATAATTAATTTGATTTGTTTTATATAAAATAGATGCTTTAATATATTCCTATTTCAAAAATCTTTTAAAAATTTTCATAAATAAACTCTGAGCGGCTTTTCAAAATTCTTCAATTTATACTAAATTCGGGCGAAAATTATCGATGACTGGGATTTTTTTTTAATTTTTTTTGAAACAGCTGCAGTAAATTTGATTTGTGTAACATAAAATAGATACTTTAATGTATTCCTATTCCAAAAATCTTTTCAAAATTTTCATAAATAATCTCAGTGAGATTTTTTAAAAATTTTCAGGTTATATTGAATTTGGCCAAAAATCATTGATGACTTTGGGAATTTTTTAAATTTTTTCGGAAAAAGTTACAGTAAATTTGATTTGTTTAACATAAAATAGATATGTTAATGTATTTCTATTTAGAAGAGCTTTTCAAAATTTTCTTAAATAAGCTCAGCACGATTTTTCAAATTTGTTCAAGTTACATTAAATTCGAGCGAAAATCATCGATGACTTTGGGATTTTTTTATTTTTTCTGAGAATAGTTACAATGAATTTCATTTATTTAGCATAAAATAGATGGTTTAATGTATTTCTATTTAAAAAATCTTTTCAAAACTTTCATAAATAAACTCAGCACGATTTTTTAAATTTGTTCAAGTTATGTTTAGTTTGAGCAAAAATCGTCGATGATTTTGGTTTTTTTTAGGAACAGCTATAATTAATTTGATTTGTTTTATATAAAATAGATGCTTTAATATATTCCTATTTCAAAAATCTTTTAAAAATTTTCATAAATAAACTCTGAGCGGTTTTTCAAAATTCTTCAATTTATACTAAATTCGGGCGAAAATTATCGATGACTGGGATTTTTTTTATTTTTTTGAAAATAGCTGCAGTAAATTTGATTTGTTTAACATAAAATAGATACTTTAATGTATTCCTATTCCAAAAATCTTATCAAAATTTTCATAAATAATCTCAGTGAGATTTTTTAAAAATTTTCAGGTTGTATTGAATTTGGCCAAAAATCATTGATGACTTTGGGAATTTTTTTAATTTTTTCGGAAGAAGCTACAGTAAATTTGATTTGTTTAACATAAAATAGATATGTTAATGTATTTCTATTTAGAAGAGCTTTTCAAAATTTTCTTAAATAAGCTCAGCACGATTTTTCAAATTTGTTCAAATTTTTTTGGGTTCGGGCAAAAATCGACTTTGGGAATTTTTAAAATTTTTTTGGAAACAGCTACGATAAATTTGCTTTGTTTAGCATAAAACAGATGGATTAATGTATTTCTATTTAAAAAATCTTTTCAAAACTTTCATAAATAAACTCAGCACGATTTTTTAAATTTGTTCAAGTTATTTTTAGTTTGGGTAAAAATCGTTGATGACTTTGGTTTTTTTAGGAACAGCTATAATTAATTTGATTTGTTTTATATAAAATAGATGCTTTAATATATTCCTATTTCAAAAAATCTTTTAAAAATTTTCATAAATAAACTCTGAGCGGTTTTTCAAAATTCTTCAATTTATACTAAATTCGGGCGAAAATTATCGATGACTGGGATTTTTTTTTTTATTTTTTTTGGAAATAGCTGCAGTAAATTTGATTTGTTTAACATAAAATAGATACTTTAATGTATTCCTATTCCAAAAATCTTTTCAAAATTTTCATAAATAATCTCAGTGAGATTTTTTAAAAATTTTCAGGTTATATTGAATTTGGCCAAAAATCATTGATGACTTTGGGGAATTTTTTTAATTTTTTCGGAAAAAGCTACAGTAAATTTGATTTGTTTAACATAAAATAGATATGTTAATGTATTTCTATTTAGAAGAGCTTTTCAAAATTTTCTTAAATAAGCTCAGTACGATTTTTCAAATTTGTTCAAATTTTTTTGGGTTCGGGCAAAAATCGACTTTGGGAATTTTTAAAATTTTTTTGGAAACAGCTCCGATAAATTTGATTTGTTTAGCATAAAATAGATGGATTAATGTATTTCTATTTAATTTTTTTTTTTTGAATTTCCAGAAATAGCCTCAGTACGATTTTTTAAATTTGTTCAAGTTTGTTTTTTACTGAGCAATTAAATAATATACCGTGTATGCCTACTTTACATTCAAGTGTAATACTGGGTATTTAATTTATACCCTGGAATAAATGGTAAATTTATACTAATTTTCATCAAACAAAAAAAGAAATCTTTTTAAATGCTGATGAAATCTTACTTCTGCATTTTTGTATATTCATCAAATATGAATACGAAATGGCAACAAAGATATTTTGCAATGTCTCAATACGCAACACACAAGGAAAACTGGTAATCTTACGTTATCTCTTGAAGATCGACCGTGTCAAGGCCGTACGTTTCTAGGTCGGTTGCCTTTAGATTTAAACCTTGGCCAGTTTGAAATGCGATTTTTGGCAGCTTCAGGGGAACCATCGAAGGCACCTTAAACGTCTTGTCACCTGTAAAATAATTATTAATCCAGATATTTAATCCAATTCAAGGTGGTTATGTTTCAATTTGGGACAAGCTAAATTTTCATTTTTAAAAAGATTAAAGATGAACTTTTAACTCAATCTATGCGCTTATCAATTATTGGTAAGCATCATCTTACTTTTAAAACAGAATTTTAACTATGCAAAAAATAACGTAGTTAAAGAAAAAATAAACACTTTTAACGATTAATTAAAACAAGATGGTTTTGATAATTTATTAGTTTTTAACAGCATATTCACTTAAATAAGATGATGAATCAATATACAAACGCATTTAAACGCATTCGGAATTTTCCAACTATTTATAAAAATATGACATTTAAAATAAAATTAAACGTAACAAGATTACAACCTAACACAACAACTTAAAGCGTAATTATGGTCAATTATCGTCTACGAAACGTGTCAATAGGTTAAAAAGGTGAAAGCGTTAATTCTTGAATAAGCCTATGTTTGCTTTATGTGTTTTAACTTATTGTTGGAGAAAAAAGAACTTTAATGAATTTTATAAAATCGTAACGACTTTATTTATAAAAATTTTGAAATGGTTTTTATACTAAAATGAACATAAAAGATTCTATTTTGAATTAAAAAAGACAGATTTGTTGTAATTCTTACCAAAAATTTTAAAAAAAAGTTCAAAGTTGGAAAAAAATTTTGACACTTTTTAACTTAAGAGAAAACTTTAAAAATTCATCAAAAATTCATTTTTAAAGATTTTGATTTCATTTTTTTCTAAATGAAGCTTAAAACATTCTAATTTTAATTAAAAAAGACTGTTTTCTTCTAATTTTTACCAAAAAATTAAAAAAAAAATTCAAAGACATTCATGTTTTTTGACCTAAATTAGCAAATTTTTAACCAAGTTTAAAAAATCGTCTTAAAATTTATTTATGAAAATTTTTAAAAATCATTTTGGGAAAATGTAAATTAAAATATCTAGTTTCTCTTCAACTCTAGTTTCTCTTCAAATTTAAGAAAATTTTTAAAAATAATTTTAGGAAAATGTAAATTAAAATGTCTAGTTTCTATTTAACTAATCAAATTTTTCCTAATTTTTATTAAAAAATTTAAAAAAATTTTCAAAGACATTCATGTCTATTAACCTAACTTAAATTTTTAACCAAGTTTAAAAAATCGTCTAAAATTTATTTATGTAAATTTTTAAAAATAACTTTAGGAAAATGTAAACTAAAATGTCTAGTTTCTATTTAACTAATCAAATTTTTCCTAACTTTTACCAAAAAATTTAGAAAAATTTTCAAAATTGGTAAACATTTTTGACACTTCTTAACTTAAGAAAACCAACTTTAAAAATTCATTTTTACAGATTTTGATTTGATTTTTTTCTAAATGAAACTTAAAACATGTTGACTTTAATTAAAAAAGACCGTTTTATTTCAAGTGATGCCAAAAAAATTAAAAAAAATTTCAAAGTTGGTAAAAAATTTTGACACTTTTTAATTTAACACAAAACTTTAAAAATTCATCAAAAATTCATTTTTAAAAATTTTGATTTGATTTTTTTTCTAGATGAAACTTAAATCATTCTAATTTTAATTAAAAAAGATCGTTTTGTACCAAGTGTTATCAAAAAAATTAAAAAAATTTTCAAAGTTGGTAAAAAATTTTTGACACTTTTTAACTTAAGAAAATTAAAACTTTAAAAATTCATCAAAAATTCATTTTTAAGGATTTTGATCTGATTTTTTCTCTAGATGAAACTTAAAACATTCTAATTTTAATTAAAAAAGACTGTTTTCTTCTAATTATTACCAAATATTAAAAAAAATTTTCAAAGACATTCATGTTTTTTAACCTAAATTATCAAATTTTTAACCAAGTTTAAAAAATCGTCTAAAATTTATTTATGAAAATTTTTAAAAATAATTTTAGGAAAATGTAAACCAAAATGTCTAGTTTCTATTTAACTAATCAAATTTTTCCTAATTTTTATTAAAAAATTTAAAAAAATTTTCAAAGACATTCATGTCTATTAACCTAACTTAAATTTTTAACCAAGTTTAAAATATCGTCTAAAATTTATTTATGTAAATTTCTACAAATAATTTTGGGAAAATGTAAATTAAAATGTCTAGTTTCTATTTAACTAATCAAGTTTTTCCTAACTTTTACCAAAAAATTTTAAAAAAATTTCAGAATTGGTAAACATTTTTGACACTTCTTAACTTAAGAAAACCAACTTTAAAAATTCATTTTTAAAGATTTTGATTTGATTTTTTTCTAAATGAAACTTAAAACATGTTGACTTTAATTAAAAAAGACCGTTTTATTTCAGGTTTTGCCAAAAAAATTAAAAAAAATTTCAAAGTTGGTAAACATTTTTGACACTTTTTAATTTAAGAAAGTCCAAATTTAAAAATTCATAAAAAATTCATTTTTAAAGATTTTGATTTGATTCTTTTTCTAGATGAAACTTAAATCATTCTAGTTTTAACTAAAAAAGACTGTTTTATTCCAAGTGTCGCCAAAAAAATTAAAAAAAATTTCAAAGTTGGAAAAAATTTTTACACTTTTTAACTTACGACAAAACTTTAAAAATTCATCAAAAATTCATTTTTAACAATTTTGATTTGATTCTTTTTCTAGATGAAACTTAAACCATTCTAGTTTTAATTAAAAAAGACCGTTTTATTCCAAGTGTCGTCAAAAAAATTAAAAAAATTTTCAAAGTTGGAAAAAATTTTTTACACTTTTTAACTTAAGACAAAACTTTAAAAATTCATCAAAAATTCATTTTTAACCATTTTGATTTGATTCTTTTTCCAAATGAAACTTAAATCATTCTGATTTTAACTAAAAAAGACCGTTTTATTCCAAATGTTGTCAAAAAAATTAAAAAAATTTTCAAAGTTGGAAAAAAATTTTTACATTTTTTAACTTAAGACAAAACTTTAAAAATTCATCAAAAATTCATTTTTGACCATTTTGATTTGATTCTTTTTCCAAATGAAACTTAAATCATTCTGATTTTAACTAAAAAAGACCGTTTTATTCCAAATGTTGTCAAAAAAATTTAAAAAATTTTCAAAGTTGGAAAAAAATTTTTACACTTTTTAACTTAAGACAAAACTTTAAAAATTCATCAAAAATTCATTTTTAACCATTTTGATTTGATTTTTTTTCTAGATGAAACTTAAATCATTCTAATTTTAATTAAAAAAGATCGTTTTGTACCAAGTGTTGTCAAAAAAATTAAAAAAATTTTCAAAGTTGAAAAAATTTTTTACACTTTTTAACTTAAGACAAAACTATAAAAATTCATCAAAAATTCATTTTTAACCGTTTTGATTTGATTCTTTTTCCAAATGAAACTCAAATCATTCTGATTTTAACTAAAAAAGACTGTTTTATTCCAAATGTTGTCAAAAAAATTAAAAAAATTTTCAAAGTTGGAAAAAAATTTTTACACTTTTTAACTTAAGACAAAACTTTAAAAATTCATCAAAAATTCATTTTTAAAAATTTTGATTTGATTTTTTTTCTAGATGAAACTTAAATCATTCTAATTTTAATTAAAAAAGGCCGTTTTATTTCAAGTGTTGTCAAAAAAATTTAAAAAAATTTTCAAAGTTGGTAAAAATTTTTGGCAGTTAATTAACAAAATTTTTAAAAAATACTAATATTTTATTTGGTATAAAATCATTTAATTATAAAAACTTAAACTTTTTACCTTTAAGTACAGAAGGAATGGCGAGTTTTCCATTTTCAGTTGCGCATTTTGAAAAATCTTGAGGACTTAACGATCGAGAACAAGGCTTAATATAAGAAGCTGGATTGAAAGAAAATTTTAATGATTAATTTCATCAATAATTAAGTAAAAATTTACTTACGTAGTGACGCACAGTTAACACTGGCAATAATAAATAAAAAACCGGTGACAATTTTCAACGACATGTTCGCGACGAAGTCTCGTTTGGTTTTAACTCGTACGAAGGTAAACACCTGATTTTTACACCAATACACCTCAACGTTTTTGTACCTTACCACGGACAATTACTTCTATTTTGAGAGCTGTCGAGGGGAAAACACGCTTTTTTGAACTTTGAGCTAATAACCGAGATCTCCTTGAATATAAAAAACGTAGCAAAGAAAAAATACCTTTTGTCTAGTTTTAAATTAAAAGAGCCCAATTATATAAAATAATAATATGGAAAAAAGACGTTAATCTGGAAAAAAATTAAAAAAAAAACCTTGAAAAAATTCAAACAGAAAATTACATAAGGAACCATAAGCATTTAAAAAGTCTTAAATAAGAGAAGAGAGATAGTTTTTAATCGTTTCTTAGAAATGGTGTAAATATGGATATAAGATTCAAGTTTAAATGCGTTTACTTACTTTGTATTTTTATTGGTTAAATAACAGTTGCATGTAAATTACTTATTATACATGGTGTTTAATAAAACAGCTAAAGAATAGGAAGATTTTAAAATCTGTGTGAAAGTTAAATGAGAAGAAACATAAAAATCATTTTTTTAAATTTTTATAAATAAAGTTTGGACAATTTTTTATAATTGATAAAAATTTTTAAAAAGTTGGCAGTCAAAAATTTGTATCAATTTTAAAATTTTTTTAAATTTTTTTGTAATACTTAGAACAAATCTATCTCTTCTAGTTCAAAATAGAATCTTTTAGCTTTTATTTAAATTGAAAATTATCTCTTAATCCTCATAAATAAAGTTTGGAGGATTTTTTTAAAACTAATGGATTTTTTTAAAGTTTACTTAATTAACTGCTAAAAATTTTTACCAACTTTGTGAATTTTTTTAATTTTTTTGATAACAGTTAGAACAAATCTGTTTTTGTTAATTCAAAACAGAGTCTTTTAGCTTTCATTTAAACTGAACATCATATTTTAATCTTCATAAATAAAGTTTGGACGATTTTTTAAAGTTGGTCGATTTTTTTAAAAAGTTAGGTTATCTATCAAAAAGATTTTTATCAACTTTAAAATTTTTTTCAATTTTTTTGGTAATACTTAGAACAAATTTGTCTTTTTTAATTTAAAATACAATCATTTCACTTTCATTTAAATCAAAAGTTATTTCATAATCTTGATAAATAAAGTTTGGCCAATTTTTTAAAGTTGATGGATTTTTTTAAATTGAGGTTAATTAACTGTCAAAAATAAGCACTAACTTTAAGAATTTTTTTAATTCTTTTGGTAAAAATTAGAACAAATTTGACTTTTTTGGTTGAAAATGTAATCTTTTATTTTTCGTTTAAACCAAAAGGCATTTTTTGATCTTTATAAATAAAGTTTGGGTGATTTTTTAAAAATTGATCAATTTTTTAAAAAGTTAGGGCACAGTACCGATCATAATTACATTATATTTTGGTTTTTATACGTTTTTTATAGGTTCAATTCATCAACCATGCTTAGTCATACCATGTAGTTGTGAGTAATGTTTTTTGTGCAGTGTTATTAAATTTTTTGCACATCAATAATTCCCAAAGGAAAGGAGTCACACCGCAATTAAATTTGATTTGATGTTTTTTTTATGTTCGAGGTTTAGTACGTTAATTTGCAAATATAGGTAAGCGGAATAACGATTGTCCAGGGTCGTCAACAAAGAAAGACACAGACGAAGTTGGGGAGGTAGTTTTCCATCGCACATGTAGCAGTATCTAACGTTTTGAAGAAGTGACGAATGCAAGGAGGTTACATCAATAAGAAGAAAGAACAACCTTAAAATTGTAATTGTGCGATTTAAAACAGTCACGCAAGAACTGGAAAGAATGGGCTTTTAAGTAGCACGAGAAAATACAGAAATTGTTTTATTATAAGCAAGAAGAAAAATTAAACGAAAAAAAGAGAGATTGAATAAAGGATAAATTACAATTACATAACCAGTGCTTGGACAAAAACGTGAAAATGAGGGACCACCTATATTGTCATGAGTCACTCGCCTGTTCCTGATTACGGGGTTAAATAAGGAAGAACTATACTTACTTTCCTGTTATGTCTTTCCTTGGAACTGCACTAACACTCGCAGGGAAAGAGGAACATACAAGTAATACATCACTTGACGTTCACTGCCTTTGTTGTACCACACGGCGGAGCTAGCACCTGGAAACCCTTTCAACGAGCTGACGGTGGGCTGATGACCAGGAACCAAGAAGTCGTTCCTACCATTGAATTCCCTGCCTTCTTATACTCGTTCGATTAGGCGTTTGTGCTAACTCCGCAATATACAATGACCCCCTTTTGGGGTTTTGCCCTGAACGTGGCAATATATCTAGTTATGACCAATATCGGAGGACAGAAAAGAAAAGAAAACTTCTTGTTTGTGCTGTACTTTCGTCATTTTGTATGCTGTCTTGCATGGAGCAATTAGCGCTGTGGCCCTAAATTATAAGTATTGTTTGAATATGCTTTCCCTGTCTATAACAGCACTTTTTATCCAATGATTAATCTCTAGCATCATTCTAGCGTTGAAATTATCTTTTTATAAACAGTACTTTTTGCCTAATCATTAACCTATAAGATGCTAAACAGCAATAATTTTAGTCGTCGATTTAGTAGACCTATAATGTCATTCTAGCTTGCCTAATTTATACATTATTGCACTTACATTACTTAATATTACACTTTAAATGCATAATTTACACACAACGATTACTTTAAGAAACCACTTTATTAAGAAAATGAATAAATTATGTTATTAATTTGTGGATATTTTTGTACAAGAACTGGCCGTAAAAGTAAAGCAGACTTAAAGTCATTGAATCCAAGAACATAAGAACTCATCGGTGTGATATAATTGGAAACAAAATTTTTAAAACCTTACATCTTCTTGAGATTATGATCAAACTCTCGTCTAAAATTCTATTGTACCGATGACTACAACTACGCAATTATAGTACATTTCTTCCAAAAGAAATTAACTCGATAACGCCTGAATTTTGAATTTTAAGAGAAAAAAATCTTTTTTTTTTAACTAGTTAGGCATATTCCAATTAAGAGGTGTGACCTACGTTATGTACTCGTATCGCTGAAGTGTGACAATTTTGTTGACATCGTCGTCAGAACAAAAACCTTTGTAATTTCGACGCCAGATACTATAATCCAAACTCAATTTACACCATGGAGAGAAGGATGCAAGAGCGCGCTTTCTCCCCGTAACTTTACCTAGTAGGCCCGACTGAAGTACAGGGGAAGGGAGAACCGAAGTTTCAAGCGGTCCTCGCAAACGCAAAGGTCTTCCGGCAAGAACGCCGTCGTAGGCAGGCCCGCGGCACCTCGCTGTTTTAACTTTTTCGGTCAGACTTTTGACCCTTTCTCAGATCTTACAGGAAAAGCGAGAAGTGTTAATTCACCAACTACAATAATTGGTTGTAGTTTTAATCATATTTGACAAAACCCGGTGAAAATTGAAGAAATGAATTGGTCACCGGGACTGTGCGCTTTCCAGGTAAAGCACAAAATTAACGTCTGGTCTTTGTCACCCCGAACACCACGGATATTTGAGAATACCTGCGTGTTTGTTGACTTTATATTTTATTAAAAGTATTAGTGTTAACGAAAATTACTCCAACAATAGAAATGTTGCAGGTGTTTTCCATCAACTCTTCTACTTTCCATCAAGACTTCTACTAATTAAACTCTTACACGTGTTGACTATCTTCTTCTAATTCTATATCCAAACCGTTTTTGTTTTGTGTTACAACAAAATCAACAAACTTTGAAAGAAATTTATTTACTAATCGAGATACTTTTAAACTAATAGGTAGAATCGGAAAAATCAAATTACTAAAGAATGAATTACAAAGATATTATATTTTTTATAAACATCAATGCTCAATTATTGGTTTGTGATTTATTACTACTTACAGTTAAAAGTTAAATTCAAACTTTTTTATTTTCATTGCAGCAAATTCATAGAATTATTATAGCCACATTACTCTACTACATTATTCAAAATCAGTTTACTATTTGAGATAATAATTATTTAAAAACTGTTACTTAAAAATCCTAAAGTTATAGGTTAGCTTTTGAATGTTTAAATGTTAATATACTTCAAAATCATTGGAACTTTTCTAATTATTTAAATACACGATTTCTTTTCAGTGTGTGTTTTCATCGGCCTTCTTATTAAATGAAGATCAATTAAGCAAATTTACAGATTATTCGTAAACATTATATATAATGAAGAAAATTAATAAATTTATTGCTATCTACCAGTATCTTGAAAATTAATTTCCTTATTTCATTATAATAATAAATGTTTGCCTGTTTAATAAATGTTTTAATAATTGTTTTAAATATCACTTTCCTAATTGGACATTTATTTCATTATTCTAAAACCAGTTTACTTTTTGGCATCCAATTTTCTAATTTTTAAATCAAAAATTGATAAACTTATAAATTGATTTAAAGATAAAGTTATTATGACATGACGTCGTTGTTCATTTCTCATAAAATTAAACGATGAAAGTTCATCAAAACTTGATTTTTAAATAATAAATTTGTAACAATGAAGGCAAATTTGTGACGACACATCCTAATATGTATAAAATAGGATTAAAACTACAACCAATGATTGTGGTTGGTGAATTAGCACTTTTCGCTTTTCCTGCAAGACTTAAAAAAGAGCCAAAAGTCTGACCGAAAAAGTTAAAACAGCGAGGTGCTGCGGGCCTGTCTACGACGGCGTTCTTGCCGGAAGACCTTTGCGTTTGCGAGGACCGCTTGAAACTCCGGCTCTCCCTTCCCCTGTACTCCAGTCGGGCCTACTCGGTAAAGTTACGGGGAGAAAGCGCGCTCTTGCATCCTTCTCTCCATGGTGTAAATTGAGTTTGGATTCTAGTACGTTCACCAACAACGTTGACCAACCGTTACTTGTACTACCAAACAATAGTACAAGTATTAATAATAAAAACAATACAAAAAAACATCCAAAAAAAATTCAAAATCGTAGGTACACTCGAATCGATAACAAAATTAAACCCAATTATAGAAATTAACGGACTATTTTGTAAGAAACACAAAAATAAAACATTTTAAAACAAATTTTAAACTGCTCGCACAACCAAATACTATGAATATGATACTGAACGCAATTCCTCAACTTTTCATTACTTTTACGATAATCTTTAATAGCAATAGCTCCTCGGAGAATTTTTCAGGCATAAAAGAATTAATTTCTATTAAGGTAATTAACCATTTTTGATCGATTTCAAACGGTAACCAAGTCGGAGCAATCATCCGATAAATATTATTTCTATCATAATTTGAATTATAAATTTCACATTTTTTATCAAATTTTATTCTTAGAAAATAATACAACATCGATCCTCCAACTCCAACACTGGATCAAACGATAGTAATTAAATTAACAACTCGGTTGGTTTTTCACGTTTCTTCCGGCAAAGAATATTCTTTAAAATCTCTTAATATCTCGTAAAAATCGATTATTTTATCGCAATTAAAACCGATGTAACTTAGAATTAATAAATTTCCTATTGTTATGAATAAAACTGTTACGTTTTCTATTGCTTCTTCTAAACTAATTGTTCTTTTACCTAGAATTTTTAATAAATAAATCTCTTTGAAAAAATTTTTGATTTTGGTAATTGAATCGTTTTAACTGTGAACTATATTTAAAAGAGTTATTATTGAGTAAGATGTTCTTAAAATCTGAAAATAACTTTAAATTTAAACCGGACTAAGAAAAATATATTACGTGATATTGAAATTGGAACATTTAAGGGTGCTCACTTTTCGATTAAATTTTTTAAAAATGTTGCTCTTTAAGAGTATAACAATTGATTAAACTTCTGATGCCCTAAATAACATCAGCTTGGCAAATTTAACTTTTCCATAGATACTTTAGCAATTTCCTGTTATTCTAGGGGTAATTTGTGTATATTTTGACGGGGTCGTTTGTGAGTTTGATTTCTTTTGAGGTAGTTATCATTCTTAAACCAATGGTAGACAATTTCCTTGTCATTTAAACAAATTGAAGGGACGGCAATAACGATATGAAAGTTTTTCAATTGCTAAAATTGCTGTACGTATAAACTAAAAGCAGTCCACTGCTATCAGATATTGCAGACAAACCTATCTAAAACGTTGACCATATATGAGTGTGCTTTTGATTGCTGACGTTGTAGAGCGAACATTTATTAATTTATTTAAATAGTTTCTAAAATCACTTCCACAGCAAATACACTACTCCCCAAAAAAATCGCAACACCCAGAAAGAATGATCGTACGAACTTGAAATTTTGGTGGTATGTATAAGGTGACCAGACGTCCCGCTTTTGGCGGGACAGTCCCGATTTTTCACAATTTGTCCCGTGTCCCGCTACGTTTTTCAAAAGTCCCGACTTATAGAATTAAGTGAAATTTAATATTTATGAAAATCATTGTTTTGCGTTCTAAGAATCCTACGGGTTACAACTAACATATAGCTTTTGCTGCGAAAGTTGAATATCATAAAATATAATAGTATATATTTTAATACGTCGATACAGTTAAAACGCGTTGGTTAGCTCTTCTCTCAGCTATCGAAAGAATTTTGAAAATGTATGATCCTACTTTCTATCACAGGACAAATGAGGACCTTGGAGCAAGAACGGGATAAGTCATTTTGTGAAAATATATGTGTTCTTGATGAATCCTTAATCTTCTAACTTTTCTAGTTCTTGTTCCAGTTTTTGCATCGTTTTGTATAAGAACGAGAAAACAGCTTCCATAAATAACAAGGTTATTGATTTCCTTAGCTCGTCTTTGTTTAAGATTTTGAGCAAAAACGGAATAAATCGCGAATTGAAGCAGTGACTCATTCCCTTCTTCAAAGGTCTTCAAATGTTCTAGAATTTTAGAAAAGTTTTTTGAAAGAGGATCTTCAAACATTTGGCTAGAGTTTCTACAAAATCAAGCTGCCCATTTTCAAAACGTTATAAAACTTATTGAAGGTGACAAAATATTGGCAATATTGGTTAGAAAGTAATTTTCTAACGTTGACTATCCGCAATAGTATAAATCAGCTCGAAGAGCAAGGTGCTATAAATCGTCAAGATATCATTAACCATGTCAAAAAGTTTTCTAGTAACTGCAAAGATCATTTAAAAGACTGGACGGTACAATATAATGATATTGATCATTTTCGTTGGCTTACATTAAAAGCAGAACTTAAGTGGAACGATGTGCAAAACTCATTTGATTGTATTTCTTGAAAATTCCCAAATAGTAATACTTCCGAAAATGATCTTTTTAAGGAAGTGTCATTAGTAGACAAATATACTGATAAGAAAAAGCTTAAATATTGGGCATCTCAAAAAATCACAGTAGAAAACAAATGGTTAGATATATTTTATCATTTGGAAACAAACTATGTTCCATTCAATAATGTATAAAAATATTATTTTTATTCTGTATGAAAATTCCCCTTTCTTCTTAGTTGTCCCGCCTTGCCCATCTAAAAATCTGGTCACCTTAGGTATGTATATACATTCTATGGCCTCTTGTGGATGTTATAAAAGCCAATTTCCCTACTCCTTCGGCGCACATACACCACCAAACCATCACTACACCACCTCTATGCTTTAGAGTAGCTTTTAAGTTTTGCGGATCGACGGCAATACCGGGTTTTCTTCGCACAAATTGTTTACCTTCAGTACCACAGATGCAAAATATGCCCTCATCTGTAAAAAAACCTTTTCCCAGAATTCTGTGGAGTTGGTTAGGTGTTATTTAGCAAAAGCTATCCGTTTCTGTCGTTTGACGTCTGATACGAATGGCAATTTTTCGTGCAACGTGAGTGTGGTAGTGGGCCTTTGATAATGTTCTTCTCGCTGTATCTTTGCTAATAGTTTTATGAAACTGCTGTTACACATTAGTGCTATTTTTGTTGCTGTTGGCCTAAGTTCTTTTTGCATCTGCTGCACAATGTTTCGCTTATCTCGGTATGTTAGGAGAGATGGTTGATCAGATCGTGGACGTAAGATGCAATCTTCAGTGTCTTTGTAGTGATGACTCACTAAATGGAGAAATGTGATCTGCTTGTTGTTCCTATTTTTCAAAGGGTTTTCCCTCTTTCCATAGTTTTACAATAATTTTTCTTTCTCCCGTTTCAATTTTCTTTCCTTTTATCTCCATTCTAACTTTTAGCTTCCAATTATTTTAAGTATTTTTAGTTTTATTTATTTCTTTATCCAATGCTTCTGCTTTACTGATTTATACTTTGTTAATAGATTTGTATATTGTTAACATATACAGGATGTTTCAGAATTGCATGGCACTATTTCAGGGATATGTTCTCCAGCACGAAATAAACGAGAAAATTTATATAGACATAAGTCTCAAATTAATTTTTTATCGAGATATTGAAAAGTTAATTTATTTAACAATAAAAAATTCAAAGTAACTGTTCTAAGTGCTTTTTCTTTAGTTGAATGCAGCATTCAGCACGACGAATCCATTCTCTGGCACGGCGTGTAGCATCGGGACGACCCGTCATAGTAGCTGCTGCTTCTTCGATGCGATTTCTTAGCTCTTCTTGCGTGGCAATAGATGTAGAATAAACCACAGACTTTATTCAGCCCCACACAAAATAATCTAACTAGATCAGCAGATCGTGGTGGCCATTTAACAAGTCAGTTTCGGCCAACCCATCGGTTACCATATGCTGTGTTTAAATAATCGGTGACAATATGAGAAAAGTAAGCAGGGGCAGTGTCATGTATAAACCACATCCAATGCCTATGGCAATCGGAGCATCTTCTAGAAGCTCATACTGATTATTTTGCAAAAAATTCAAGTAAGATATTCCTGAAAACTTTGTTGGTAAAAAGAAAAGCCGATGAGATTATCAGCAAGAAGACCACACCAGACATTTAATGAAAAGGTATACACTTTTCGCGGAAAGATGTCTCATGCGTCATTACTTGTCACCGTTTTCTCGACATATGTCAAATATTTTTTTCTTTATTTAATCATATATGTCAGATAGAGACGAAAACCGAAAATAGTAGTCTAGGATAATATAATTAATTAATGACGCATGAGTCATCTTTCCGCGAAAAGAGTATATGATGGTAATGCGTAATAGCAGTCGTATGAGGGTTTTCAACCTAACAAGTATGAATGTTCCGAAAATTAGTAATTTCATTTCTGGTAAAGCAACATTCATCGTTAACTAGTAGGTAGCTCAGGAAGTTACGATCTCGTGTGTATTGTCGAATCAACCACTGGCAGAAATTTATGCGCTTGTTATAATCTTTAATTTTAGTAGTGTTACTTATATACCGTAGAAATCTTTAATATTTTTCACGTTCAGAGCTCGTATAGCATTTATTTATATCATCTATTTGTTCAAAGTCTTCTAATCTTGGTGTATTTTTTAATGGTATTATGGTTTTCTTATAGAATTATTGAAGACTATTTCAAGGACAGGATAGTTACTTACAGCACGTCCAATGGGCAAGTGACTAGGAAAATGTCATGCGGAGTTGCTCAAGGCTCTGTTCTGGGGCCGACCCTATGGAATGTCTTCTTCGACACGGTCCTCCGGATTGAGATGCCCGACGATTGCTTCTTGGTGGGCTACGCAGATGACCTGGCGGCTGTTATCCTAGCTAGGGACATACCTGAAACACAGAGAAAATTAAATGGAGTAATGCGACGCATACTTACCTGGATGCACGATTGGGGGTTAACTCTTGCCACGCAAAAGACTGAAATAGCACTCTTAACCCGAAAAAGAATACTGCTCGAGGTCCCAGTCCGGATTCATGATGTGGAAGTAACATCTAGAAGAAACACGAAATATCTGGGTTTGACCATTGACAACAAAGTCTCTTTTACGGAACACATTAGGACAACTTGCGATGAAGCGGCTAGAGTTGTTTCGAACCTGTCAATTGCTGATGGAAGTGGCACATGCGATCCTTTTGTATGGATGCGAGGTGTGGTCGGTAGATCTGACTGCCATTAAATGGAAAAGTCTATGCAATATCCAGTGGAGGGGGATGCTACGAATCGCCAGTGCCTACGGAACAGTGTTGGGACCGGCAGTACAGGTAGTAACAGGCACACTCTCGCTAGACTTAATAGCCTCGCTAAGGAGAACCATGTACGAAAGCAGAACAACTAAAGACAAAGCGACTGCTAAGTGGGAAGCACGTGAACAGGCCTATCACACCTGGCAAACCAAATGGGACGCCGAAATAAGAGGTAGGTGGACGGCGAGGTTAACGCCGGATGTTAAGATTTGGAGCGATCAGCGTCACGGAGAGATGGGTTACTAGACACATTGAGAAAAGAAACCCATACAGGCTCAAGAGCCCCCCCCCCCCCCCCCCCCCTTCAACAGTTTTCACAATATTACTGACGATGACCTGACGACAATAACGAACCGATTCCCCCTGCGGGGCAGATAAGCTGAAACCATAGAACACTAGAGAGAGGTGCCTCTTGAAGTATTAAGACACCCCCTTCTTCCGCACCTGTGATGCCCTAGACATGACGGGTAAAGCGAGGATGGACATGATGGCTCCCGACTTTAATTCCTTGAAGTTATACCTTCTTGGTAGTCCCAAGGGAAGAAGACGGGGGAACTTATCATGCGTTGTTATTATTGTTGATTTGAACACGACGGTTCATACTTTTAAAAAAATAATAATAAATTATGGTTTTCTTAATATTGGAAGACGACTAATTTTGTACGGTTCCAAAGCTAGTGTAGTATGATATCGCCAAAATTAAATGATTACTACACCCTGCATTAGTCTTGAGACGTAGGTTAAGAGTTATTTTAAAGAACTTTGGGTTTACGGTGAAAATGTTTGCCTAAAACCGAAAGGAAGGAACAACAAGTGGCACCTCCACCATAATTTAAACTCTCATTTAACTATTTTTTATTTCCTTTATTAATAGTAATTAAATCAACTAAAATATTTATTCATAACTATTGTTAGAAGAAACCAGAGTGTAAAGAGAATAAAAATGTGACTTTATGAAAATCTCTTATTTTTTGAAATTGTCCGAATCCAATTAATCCAAATACAAATCTTTTGAAATTCCTAAAAAAATATTTCGATATTATCAAAAAAATCAATTTATCTAATAAAAATATTTACACTTTTCGACTGCAAATGAGATAAGTTTCCTAATAAAGGTACTTGCACTATTAATAATTTTTGACTAATTGTGAGAAAGATTAAAACGTCTTTTTGAGTTCCTAAATCAGCATCGTACCAATTTAAAGAATAAATAGCTTCCGTTACGTTATTTCCCTAAAATAATCCGTAAAGTATGAATAAATTATTGCTAATAAAAAACTAATACCGCATCAATAAGCGTTTGTGCTGTATAATTTACGTAATACAATATTAAACATGACGTACTTCCTATGATAAAATTCCCCAAATTCGGACGCTAAAAGATATTTAATAAAATTTAATTAAAATAATTTCTTAGGTTAATTTGTTTTATCACACACCAATAAAAAACCTGTGGTGGATAAAATGATACAACTGATGATAGAAAATTTTGGTGCGACAGTAATATACCTTATAAAATTATTGGTCATTTGAAACAATTTATATATATCTTGATAATTCTCAATAACAGTCTTCAATTTGAAAACGTCCGTTTGACTACGTTTAAAATGAATATCATTAATCGATGAAGTTAGATGTTCCAAACGTAAAATTAATAACTCTAATATGTAAGAATAAAGTAGTACCAAACCGAGAATAATTTTGAGTGCAGCGATAAACGAATACATTTGAAATAAAACCATTACAGATTCAATCCATGGTTTTAAATTAAACGGAATGTAATAGGCTATCATTAAATCGCAAGTGATACCTTTCTCGTTTGCAAACCATTTTAAATTGATGCAAAATTGGTTGTCAAAGAATACACCGTACGATATTGAAAAAACAACCAGAAAGGCTATATAATTAGCAATTTTTAAATCGCGCCTGGTCATTTTTTCGATGGATTCCATCCGCTTTGGATAACCTAAGTTTTTGAAATCACTTAAAACGTTAATCAATGCGAACAGATCATCACTGTGATATAAAAATGAAACGTTCATTGTTAAAAATCCTAATGTAATAATTACGAATTGTGAACGAAACAAACATTCATTGAAAGTTATTTTGTAATCTAAAAAGGAAAATAAAATCAAAGAAATATTAAACGAAGTGCGACTTACCTACATAAAAATTCCAGTATTATAGGATAAAGAGCCCAAAGAAAATTGACTAATACTAAGATAGTCCCACCCAAACCTCGAACACCATTAGTAGGCCAATTTTGACATTTTCGAAAATAACTTTCAAATAAGTAAAAACCATAAGTTTTTGAAACCTTAAAAGTGTCCTTTTTGACGCAGGAAATCATTTCGTAACTTTATGTACTTTGGCTCTTGTATTCGATTTCATATAAGAACCGTTTTTCTTAACTGAAACTTGACGACTAACGTTATTTAACTGACATCGTGTACGAAATGTTTACTTAAACTGCATTATAAAATATGTAATTTTAAGAAGGCGAATGCGTTCCAACAATAGGTCGAAATCTTCATCATTAGTATAAATAATTTAAATGAAAGCGGAGGGAACATACGTTGCTAATGATACATGGTCTTATTTTAATTTCATTTTAAGGTTCGATGTAGAAATGTCTTTCAAGGTCATTTAATAAGTATTCTTTTTTAGAAATTATCTTATAACCCGTTTAGCTATTACAAAAATTTGAAATATGGTTTATTTGGAAATGATTGATAATGCGCTGTAGTCTTTTATAAAGGTATAAAAGCTTTTACAGAGCACAGATTAAGGATTTCCTAGACTCGCTCTTATAAGGGAAAGGCGCGAGGTCCTTTTTTTTAATCATCCTTAAACTGACACAGTATTACACAAAGATTCAATTGACAATGTACTAAAACGCACTATTCACTCAATTTCGAATAAATCGAGATGCAGTCGATAAGCAAACTACTTAGTTCTTATTGTTAGAGCTTTATAGTAGAGTTGTTAGCGTGGGTGATTTAGCGATGACCCTCAAACAAAATCTTCCACTTATCCAACTGAAACCGTAATTTATGTCCACTGTAGAGACTCCAAACTTGCCATGTGATCTTTACAAACCCACTTACCGTATTTTTCGGATTATAAGACGCACCTCAAATTTATAAGATGATTTTTAGAAAAATGTACTTTAATGTTATCTTCGGACGATAAGACGCATCTCAAATTTATAAGATGATTTTTAGAAAAATATACTTTAATGTTATTTTCGGATCATAATTCTTATTTATTAACATCACTCGTACCAGTAATATTCAGTTCATCTTCACTCTCGATACTATCACTCGTCTCGTTACTGTCACCGTTCCGATTACTTTCGCCTGAACTACTTACTGTTATCGCTCTTTGCAAAAACTGCGTCATCTTCAGTGCCATCCATAGCATTTGCCATCCATTTATTCCACTCTTCTCGCATACATTTTTTAAAAGGTTTATTGATAGAGACATCTAAGGGTTGCAATTGCCTTGTGAGGCCTCCAGGAATGACTGTTATTTCTGTATTCATTCCTTTTACAAGTTTCTTGGTTGATTCCGTTGTATGGGCTCTGAATTGATCCCACACTAACATCACAGGCTTTTTAAACAATGCACCTGGACGTTTTGCCCATATATTTTCTATCCAAAATTTCATGCCTGTCTCATCCATTCAGCCTTTTTCTTGAACGTGAATAATAATGCCACTAGGAATTTTATCCTTTGGTAATGTTTTTCTCTTGAAGATTGCCATGGGCGGTAGTTTTCCTCCGTCCGCGCAACAAGCTAAAACTACAGTGTAGTGAGTTTTTTCGTGACCTGTTTTTTTGATTAGTATTGATTTGGTGCCTTTTGAATCTACAGTTCGATTTGAAGGAACATCAAAAGTTAGAGACACCTCATCCATATTCGCAATTTGATTAAACTCGAAATTATATTTCCTTCTCGCTGATATTACTAATCTATGGAATTCTATAATTTTAGATTCGTATTCAGCCGATATTTTTTGAGCTAGTGTGGTTTTTGTACGAATACATAACCCATATCTTTTCATAAATCTAAAGCACCAAGACGGTGACCCGGAAAAATCTAAAATTCCATTAGTAGTTGCCCATCTTTCTGCTTCAAAAATGATCATTTTTGTAGAAGATAGAGTAGATATCTGTATATGCCCATGCTTCGATTGTATGTTACCCAATTTTTCATGTGTACTTCTAAATCTGGCCATTTTTGTAAGTGTCAACGGAATGTTTCTTTGTCTTTACTTAACAGTTTTAATTGTTCCTCTTGTTATCTCCATTCGCGAACCATGTTCTCTGTGGTGGTGAACCAAAATGTCTCTCTGCTGCTTTGTTTCCATATTGTTTTGCATAATTGATCATATTTAGTTTATACCTCACGCTTAAAGTCTTTTTTGTTTCACCCTAATTTTTTCGAATTTTAGAAAAAAAATATTAAAGATGTATAAAAGTAATTCAAATAAATCATATAAAAACACATACGATTATAGGCTAAGCCTAATAGGTACTATTTAGTTATCGACGATCATAGACAAAGACGGTAGGTAAATCGGTAATTCCCCTGCTTGTCTGTGTCATACCAACCTGTGATACCAACCTTCAGTAGCGAGCCATATTTTTCGGACTTGTAACACGTACCGGACGATAAGACGCACCCAGAATTTATAAACTGATTTTTAGAAAAATATACTTTAATGTTATCTTCGGACGATAAGACGAACTCAAAATTTGAGTCCATTTTTCTATGTAAAAAGTGCGTCTTATAGTCCGAAAAATACGGTAAGATACCTGGATAAATACTGAGGAATGTAGTTTTAAACAACAGGTTGAAAATTGTCAAAAAAATCTTAAAATCAAAATAAATCGAAAACGATAAGCGATAAGTACCAACAATCAACTAATTTGTATCAATTAATTTCGCTTGCTTTGGTGTTTCTGTCTTTGTCCATGTCTGTTGTTCTTCATGTGCCTTTAATTCTTGTTCTATTGCTTTCTTCAACCCTTTTTCCATTGCTTCTTTAAAAGTTTTCGGTTCTTCTTCTTGCGTTAATAAGGAATATGCTGTATATATCTCATAATCATCTAGATAAGTCGGTTTCTTCGTTATTCTTCCAGACCTTGTTTGTTTTGTTTCATCTTCATTCTTTTCATTTTCTTGTTCTTCTTGTTCTTGTTCAACTTCTTTATCAATTTCTTTTGTTTTATCTTCCTTTTGTTCAAGTTTTTCTGTTATCTCTGATGATTTAGTTATTTCTTCTACTTTTCCATAATTTATATTTGTTTCATCACATATGACATCTCTTGATAATACAATTTTGTCGTCTTCTGGATCCCACACGCGATAACCTCCTGTGCAGTAGCCAACTAATTTTCCCACTTTTGCTCTTGGTTCCAATTTGTTTGTTCTTGGAATTACCATGTACCAAACTTTACTTCCAAACACTTTCAGCTTTTTTAAATCATTATTTCCAAACCAAATCTTCGCTGGAGAAATTCCGTTATTGCTAACTGTTGGTGATCTAATCAATTCGTACATTGACGCTCTTACCAGTTCTCCCCATAATTCTTTAGGTAAGTTTGTTTCTATAAATTTGGTTCTTACCCGATCTAATATTGTTCTGTTCATCCTTTCCACTTTGCCATTTTGTTGAGGTGTATATGGTATCGTGTATTCCCTTTTGATTCCTTTGTTGTCACAGTATTCTTTAAATTTTCTGCTTAAAAATTCACCTCCATTATCCATTCTAATTCGTTTTGTCTTTTTATTCTTCTGTGTTTTTATTAATTTTACAACGTTCATTAAATTTTGTTCTGCCTCATTTTTATTTTTCAGTAAATAGACCATTCCAAAATGAGAGTAATCATCCAATATTATTTGGAAATATTTATATCCTTCTTTGGTTATTGGAGTAATTGGTCCACATATATCAGAGTGTATTAATTCTCCTATTTCCTTTGTCATCTTTTCTTGTTTTGTAAACGGTAATCTCGTTCCTTTTCCTTCCATGCAAACTCCACATCGGCTTTCACTGACTGGTAATTTTAAAATCTTTAATCCTTTTCTATTCAAATGTCCAAGTCTTTTGTGCCAAATGTCCTCTTGATTTGCACTAAATGCCGTTCTTTCCTGTTCTAGTTCCAAACTTAGTGTAAACAATCTTCCTCTTTTTGTTCCGATTATCTTGTTATTATTAGTCTGTATTTCCACCCTGTTTTTATTGAATACAACTCTGTACTGATTTTCCACTAACTTATTTACTGATAAAAGATTATGTTTGATACCATTTACCATTAAAACTTTGATATTTATCCATGTATCATAAATGTTTCCTCTAATTTTACCACTTTTTGTTGCTTGTAAAGTTTCACCATTTGCAATTTTTATTTCTATATTCCTGTCAAGTTGCTCTACTTCTGTTAGATATTTTTCCATCTTTTCATTTACCATGTGTTCTGTTGCTCCTGAGTCTATAATGAATGTAGTTTTGAAATCTTCTAGTTCACAATTGTATGCTACAAAATTAACTTGCTTTTCTGCTATATTTGCTTGATTTCCTCGACCTCTATTTCCTCTCATTCCTCTAGTACCACCTCTAGCTCTGCCTCTAAAAACTTCTTTCTTATTTTTACAATCTGCTTTCTTATGTCCTGGTTTACCACAACCAAAACATTTTAGGTTATATGCTTCAAAAGATGTTTCCTTTTGTTCAGGTAGTGTTTCTTTACTTTTTAGTTTCATTTCTTCATCTAGAAGTCTTGATTTCACAAAATCCAGAGTAAGACCAGTATTTACTGTCTCTATTGCTGTAATTACTGTATCGTAATCTTCACTCATCGTAAGGAGTAAATGACAGATTTTGTCCATTTCATCCAATTTACATCCTGCATTTTCTAATTCTCTTACCAAGGATTCGAATTTGCAAAAATGATCTTCTAATTTTTCTCCGTTATGTTTTAATCCAAGCAATTTTTTCTTTAAGTTTAATTTACTTACTAAACTTTTCCTTTCAAAAACTTCTTCAAGAGCTATTATCATTCTCTTTGCAGTTACACAATCTTTAATGATATCCAAGTGCTTATCGCTGACACATTGAACTATTATACTTTTAGCTCTTGCGTCTATAACTTTAAATTCTTTCTTAATGTTTTCATCTTTTATTTCATCAATTTCCTTCTCAAGGGCATCGCTCGCTTGTTTCTCCTCTATTATACATTTTACTCTAAATTTCCAATGATTAAACGTCGACGCTGTTAGCTGCGGAAGCTGTATATTAGCGGTAGACATTTTCTCGAATTCTTTTTCTCCTTTTTTAGGTTATGTTACTTTCCACTGTTTACCTTTATTCAAGCTTCTGGATATACCGTCCTGGGCCCATAACCTGATGAACTTAGTAGTCCAGATATTGAGGAGATTAACAAATATGACGAGCTTCTATTTTAATCTAATTTATTCACTAAATTATGCTTATTATAAGTACAACATAACACGCCCTTCTTCTTATCGTGTAACTCTTATATAACTTCTCTCTATAGTGTTGCCAACCGTACTAAACTAAACTCCCTAAATACGTTTCCTAACATATTCACCCTACGTTTACATTAAACTTTACGAAAATGTCACATTCGAAACTATCACGTTAAGATATTAAGAAAAATTAGAATGTATTTTCAATGGGAAAAATACTATATTCAGATGCCGGAAGGAGTTTAGTAAACAAAAATGTACTCATTACGTTATTTAATCCCATATGTATTTATAACCTGTGTTTTTAGCACATATAGGTCAGGATATTTTTAAAACCTGATGAGATGAAATCTTGAAACCTAATTAGAATTCAGGGTGTCAAAATCTATTAGGAAATTGTTGCCTGATCTATGGATTTCACTTCTCATAAAATTTGGTCGACCTATGTTATAAGTGGTGTTGCATCTGTTAAAAATATTTACCAAGTATAAGAATTTTTTTAAATTTTTTTGGTAAAAATTAGAGGAAATTTATCGTTCTAAATTCAAATAAGAATCTTTTATATTCAACTTGATAGAAAGATCGTTCTATGCTCTGTTGTAAATAAAGCCATTAGGAATTTTTAAAGTTAGTTCAAAAAGTTGTTGTCAGTTAAACTGTTAATTTTTATTAAATTTAGGAATTTTTTTACTTGTTTTGGTAAATATTAGAGGAAATTTGTCAAAAAACCATAAAAAAATGGACTATTTTGTAAGAAATGCAAAAATAACAGATTTTAAAACAAATATTAAACTTCTCGCACAACCAAATAATATGAATATGATACTGAACCCAATTCCTCATCTTTAATAGTTTATAGTTTTACACATAAACTAAATGTGTAAAACTTATTATAGTTAAAACGCTGAAATCTAATAAAGCATATAGTAAAATAATTCCTTCCATTTTGGTCAGATGTCGTCCGTTTTTTTGGTAAAATACAGAAAAATTTCATGATGCTTGTTGAAACTTTATTTCGATTTTTCCTTCATTCATTTTGAACGTGGAAATAATTTTAAATTTAGGGGAGACCGGGGTTCGTTGACACATGGGGCTAATTGACACAGCGTCAAATATGCGCCATCTATTTTACCTGCGATTTTTTAATCATATCGAAGATGCAATTCTGTGAGTGTAGCGCATGCACTGCTCACTCCCATCATAATGTCAAAACTTACGTTTAGTACCGGATGATGTCACACATGGCGCTGCATTCTAGTATAAAATTTATTTTGGCAGCTTTTTTACAGGAACCTATATGATTAATATGCACTGCGCATCATTTGTCCAGGGCATAGTTGATATTGCACATTTTTCAAATATTTTCATATTTAAAAAGTTGACATTCCTTGTCATGTCTTATTCTTTTTGTGAAAAGCGAGAATTGCGCAAGTTATTTGAAGTGATTCTAATTTGTTCAGTGGATTTTAAGTGATTTGGTTTTGGTGTTTCGAGTGATTTAATGAACTGGAGTTAAGAAGAATGAATACCAAACAGCAAGATTCGAAAATTAGATACATAAGTATTAGTTGTGAACCCAAACACATATTATTATTTTTATTGGTCAATAAATCTATGAGTTTCATTAATAAAATTAGGTGGTTTTAATGTTGTCACTTTTAGTATTTTATGAAACAAAAATTGAAAAGTGAGGTATAACATTGGCTATTTTTTAAATTTCCCGCCAGTACCTAAAACTGCTAAACGAATGCAGCGCCATTGGTGACATCATACGGAACTAAACGGAGTTCCAGCCAAACATAGGAGAGTCGCCTATCTATATAAGTATATGTCATCTATGGTGTAGCGTCGTTGACACCCGATCGAGAAAGTGTCAGTGAAGTACAAAGGTTTATAATAATTATTTTGTTAATTATAAGTTGGTAAGTAAAATTTTAGTGTTCAAAGTTATTTGACGTAGTTCTTAGCGTGAATGTAATCACAGTTTTATATAGATATCGTTTGAAAGTACATGTATTCTTATACGTAAACATATATTCACGTTTAGGTTATGATATTACTAAGTAGTAAATTTTTACACATACATAAACAATGCCAGGATGGGGTTTGTTAACACACCAAGTAAGGGATTTGTAGGCACACTGTGTCAATTCACCCCGTTATGAAACAATGTTAGCTTTTAAAGTAGTTGCTTCTTTGCTTTCTTTAGTTAGTATCTATAATGCGTAATTACAAGAGAAAAACAGATAAAGACGCCTTCCGATGTAATGGAAAGAGCAGTTACCACTGTCATCAAGGAAGGAGGAAGCATTAGAAGTGTGGCCAAGAATTTTGGCATTGCACATAAAACCTTAGATAGATACGTCAAGAAAATCAGAGCACAGGGCCACAATGTTGAAGGTGAACGAGTACGTTTTCCACATGTGGGGCACTTTAATAACAGACAGGTAAAATAGTATATAGTACAATAAATAGTAAATAGTACAGGTATAGTATCGAAATATCTCCTTTTTTGTTAACTGTTGCATTAGGTATTCTCCGATGAACAAGAAAATTGTTTGGTGGAATATATAAAAAAGGCTTCCGACATATATTATGGTTTGACGCCTACAGAAACAAGAAAATTTGCATACCAATATGCAAATAGTAATCATATAAGATTTCCAACGAGTTGGTCTGTAAATAAAATGGCAGGTCCAGACTGGTTATCACATTTTCTAAAAAGACATCGTAGTTTATCTCTAAGGACGCCAGAACCTACTAGCTTATCAAGAGCGACATCTTTTAATAAAACAAATGTGAATGCGTTTTTCGTAAATTTAAAAACTATTTATGATCGGTTGAAATTAGGGCCTTCTGATATATGGAACATGGACGAAACAGGCATTACAACGGTTCAGGTACCAGATAAAATAATAGCTCGTCGGGGTTTTAAACAGATAGGACGTGTTACATCAGCAGAAAGAGGAACTCTAGTCACTTTGGCCGTAGCAGTGTCTGCTACTGGGAACAGTCTTCCGCCATTCTTTATTTTTCCTAGGGTACACTTTCGTGACCATTTTATTCGGCAAGGCCCTATAGGAAGTGCAGGGGATGCTAACCCATCTGGTTGGATGAAAGAAGAGAACTTTCAAAAATTTTGCCAGCACTTTGTACACTATACTAGATGTTCTACGACAAGACCATTGCTATTACTATTAGATAACCACAATTCACATCATTCAATAAAGGCAATGGATTATTTAAAAAGCAACGGGGTTACAGTCTTATCGTTTCCGCCCCATTGTAGTCATAGACTTCAGCCTCTTGACAGGAGTGTGTATGGGCCTTTAAAAAAAATATGTTAATACTGCATGCGACAACTGGATGACAAATCACCCAGGAAAAACACTAACTATTTATGATATCCCTGGAATAGTTAATATAGCTCTGCCGTTAGCAGCTACACTAAACAACATTAAAGCTGGTTTTGTGAATACGGGTATATGTCCACTCAACGAAGCTATTTTCACTGATAGTGATTTCATGCCATCATATGTTACCAACAGACCAAATCTAACAGTTATTGATCATAATGCTAATTCTACTGTTGTAAGTTCAAATGATAACTCCAACGTAAGTTCAGAACCAAAAACTGCTACCCAGCTTTCAGAAGATGTAGTACCTTTAGAGATTTCGACATCAAATGTTTCAAATCCTACTCCATCAACGTCTACTGCTTGTTTAAATGATATACCTCTACTTTTAAGTCTAGAACAAGTGCGTCCATTACAAAAAGCGAATCCGCGAACAAAAATACAAAGAAATAACAGGAAACGAACTACTGCGATATTGACAGACACACCAGAGCGAAAAAAGCTAAAAGAAAAAAAGTAGCTAAAAGAAGAAAAGTTAATCATTAAAATATAATTATCATCTGATGATGATAATTAAGTTAGTTTAGCATTTAATTTGTTGTTTTTCTTAAAATATTTAGTAAAATTAATAAATGTTTACTTCTATGAATATCTTCTTAAATGTGTCTACTTACCCCAAGATATGTGTCAATCTACCCCACTTACGGGGTATGTTGACACGTTAGACATATGTAACTTAAAATAATGATAACGGCATTACTGTTTGGAATAAATACTTTCGAGTAGAAAATATATATATCCTAATGCTATTTAGTTTTATATCGCCTTCTTTCATTTGTATCCAATTTTCAATTAAACTGAAAAAAAATTTCTAAGCGGAAAATGTGTCAACCAACCCCGGTCTCCCCTACTCGTGGTTTACTTAGAGGTTTTTATGCTAACTTTGTGGGACCGAAGCCTAGTAATTTAACTCTAAATCGAACGTATAATCAAGTTTTACCCGAGTGAGCTTCGAGCATTGTTATTATAAAGCGAATATCGTTTGACTTTTAACACGCTATGAGCATCGCGGTGGATTTATATCAACTTATAGAAGTTCATATTCCAATCGAAAATAAAATAAAAATGTATAAAAAGAAAAGATATACTTTATTAAAAAAATTTTGATTTTAGTAATTGAATCGTTTTAACTGTGAACTATATTTAAAAGAGTTATTATTGAGTAAGATGTTCTTAAAATCTAAAAATAATTTTAACCCTTTACCGCATCATGTGCCATGAACGGCACAAACCAAACAAAAAATTTTTTTTTATTCAGCCGTAAAAACTCCATTCTTTAGACATTTGTTTAGTATTTTACTCAGCACTTTAACAATGGTTGTGTCCATGGATTTTAGTAGTGTTACTTATATACCGTAGATATCTTTAATATTTTTCATGTTCAGAGCTCGTATAGCATTTATGACTTTCTGTTCATCTATTTGTTCAAAGTCTTCTAATCTTGGTGTATTTTTTAATTGTATTATGGTTTTCTTAATGTTGGAAGGCGACTAATTTTGTACGGTTCCAAAGCTAGTGTAGTATAATATCGCCAAAATTAAATGATTACTACACCCTGCATTAGTCTTGAGACGTAGGTTAAGAGTTATTTTAAAGAACTTTGGGCTTACGGTGAAAATGTTTGCCTAAAATCGAAAGGAAGGAACAACAAGTACCTCCACCATAATTTAAACTCTCCTTTAACTACTCTTTATTTCCTTTATTAATAATAATTAAATCAACTAAAATATTTGTTCATAACTACTGTTACAAGAAATTGTGAAGTGAACAAAAATGTGATTTTATGAAAATCTCTTATTTTTTGAAATTGTCCGAATCCAATTAATCCAAATACAAATCTTTTGAAATTCCTAAAAAAATATTTCGATATTATCAAAAAAATCAATTTATCTAATAAAAATATTTACACTTTTCGACTGCAAATGAGATAAGTTTCCTAATAAAGGTACTTGCACTATTAATAATTTTTGACTAATTGTGAGAAAGATTAAAACGTCTTTTTGAGTTCCTAAATCAGCATCGTACCAATTTAAAGAATAAATAGCTTCCGTTACGTTGTTTCCCTAAAATAATCCGTAAAGTATGAATAAATTATTGCTAATAAAAAACTAATACCGCATCAATAAGAGTTTGTGCTGTATAATTTACGTAATACAATATTAAACATGACGTACTTCCTATGATAAAATTCCCCAAGTTCGGACGCTAAAAGATATTCAATAAAATTTAATTAATATAATTTCTTAGGCTAATTTGTTTTATCACACACCAATAAAAAACCTGTGGTGGATAAAATGATACAACTGATGATAGAAAATTTTGGCGCGACGGTAATATACCTTATAAAATTATTGGTCATTTGAAACAATTTATATATATCTTGATAATTCTCAATAACAGTCTTCAATTTGAAAACGTCCGTTTGACTACGTTTAAAATGAATATCATTAATCGATGAAGTTAGATGTTCCAAACGTAAAATTAATAACTCTAATTTGTAAGAATAAAGTAGTACCAAACCGAGAATAATTTTGAGTGCAGCGATAAACGAATACATTTGAAATAAAACCATTACAACTTCAATCCATGGTTTTAAATTAAACGGAATGTAATAGGCTATCATTAAATCGCAAGTGATACCTTTCTCGTTTGCAAACCATTTTAAATTGATGCAAAATTGGTTGCCTAAGAATACACCGTACGATATTGAAAAAACAACCAGAAAGGCTATATAATTAGCAATTTTTAAATCGCGCCTGGTCATTTTTTCGATGGATTCCATCCGCTTTGGATAACCTAAGTTTTTGAAATCGCTTAAAACGTCAATCAATGCGAACAGATCATCACTGTGATATAAAAATGAAACGTTCATCGTTAAAAATCCTAATGCAATAATTACGAATTGTGAACGAAACAAACATTCATTGAAAGTTATTTTGTAATCTAAAAAGGAAAATAAATTTAAAGAAATATTAAACGAAGTGCGACTTACCTACATAAAAATTCCAGTATTATAGGATAAAGAATCCAAATTAAATTGACTAATACTAAGATAGTCCCACCCAAACCTCGAACACCATTATTAGGCCAATTTTGACATTTTCGAAAATAACTTTCAAATAAGTAAAAACCATAAGTTTTTGAAACTTTAAAAGTGTCCTTTTTGACGCAGGAAATCATTTCGTAACTTTATGTACTTCGGCTCTTGTATTCGATTTCATATAAGAACCGTCTTTCTTAACTGAAACTTGACGACTAACGTTATTTAACTGACATCGTGTACGAAATGTTTACTTAAACTGCATTATAAAGTATGTAAGTTTAAGAAGGCGAATGCGTTTCAACAAAAGGTCAAAAGCTTCATCATTAGTATAAATAATTTAAATGAAAGCGGAGGGAACATACGTTGCTAATGATACATGGTCTTATTTTAATTTCATTTTAAGGTTCGATGTAGAAATGTCTTTCAAGGTGATTTAACAAGTATTCTTTTTTAGAAATTATCTTATAACCCGTTTAGCTATTACAAAAATTTGAAATATGGTTTATTTGGAAATGATTGATAATGCGCTGTAGTCTTTTATAAAGGTATAAAAGCTTTTACAGAGCACAGATTAAGGATTTCCTAGACTCGCTCTTATAAGGGAAAAGCGCGAGGTGTTTTTTTTTAAATCTATTCTTAAACTGACACAGTATTACACAAAGATTCAATTGACAATGTACTAAAACGCACTATTCACTCAATTTCAAATAAATCGAGATGCAGTCGATAAGCAAACTAGTTCTTATTGTTAGAGCTTTATAGTAGAGTTGTTAGCGTGGGTGATTTAGCGATGACCCTCAAACAAAATCTTCCACTTATCCAACTGAAACCGTAATTTATGTCCACTGTAGAGACTCCAAACTTGCCATGTGATCTTTACAAACCCACTTACCGTATTTTTCGGATTATAAGACGCACCTCAAATTTATAAGATGATTTTTAGAAAAATGTACTTTAATGTTATCTTCGGACGATAAGACGCATCTCAAATTTATAAGATGATTTTTAGAAAAATATACTTTAATGTTACTTTCGGATCATAATTCTTATTTATTAACATAACTCGTACCAGCAATATTCAGTTCATCTTCACTCTCGATACTATCACTCGTCTCGTTACTGTCACCGTTCGGATTACTTTCGTCTGAACTACTTACTGTTATCGCTCTTTGCAAAAACTGCGTCATCTTCAGTGCCATCCATAGCATTTGCCATCCATTTATTCCACTCTTCTCGCATAAATTTTTTAAAAGGTTTATTGATAGAGACATCTAAGGGTTGCAATTGCCTTGTGAGGCCTCCAGGAATGACTGTTATTCATTCCTTTTACAAGTTTCTTGGTTGATTCCGTTGTATGGGCTCTGAATTGATCCCGCACTAATATCGCAAGCTTTTTAAACAATGCACCTGGACGTTTTGCCATAATATTTTCTGTCCAAAATTTCATGCCTGTCTCATCCATTCAGCCTTTTTCTTGAACGTGAATAATAATGCCACTAGGAATTTTATCCTTTGGTAATGTTTTTCTCTCGAAGATTACCATAGGCGGTAGTTTTCCTCCGTCCGCGCAACAAACTAAAGCTACAGAGTAGTGAGTTTTTTCGTGACCTGTTTCGCTGTTATAACCCCTTCTTTCAAAATTGCGCCCCATTTTTGAGATTTTTTTGTAGAGAAACTAATTGACGCCTAAATTTTGAATTGAGGGACAAGTTAAGACCTCGTATACCTTTACATAAATTTTTTTAGGTAATTTGTGGGAAAAAAATTATTTTTGATTTATCTTCGCATGTTGTCATTTTTCTCGAAAATTTTAAGTGACACTCCCCTAGAAAAGTTACGGCGTTGTACAGCCAAAACTCTAATGGCGTATTCGTTTGGTTGCACTGGTGCGCACCAGAATTTGACCTTGAGTGCATACATCACATTAGCTTACAAGGAGAGTGCAAGGTCTTGGGGTCATAGATTTAGTTCAAATTTTGTATGATGATAGATTTAGTTTCCCTGTTGATGAAAATATATGGTTGTAGGGGCCACTACTCAACAGCTCTTTAGATATTTGCAATTGAAGATGCAATTCACTAGTTAAATTCAGGTCTGTAGCAAACGATTAAACGTAATGGGTTTAGCGTAGCAGCAATAGGTCGGTGTTTCTCGTTATTATGCGCCGGGTTCGAGTTCTGAGAGTGTCTATTTTTACATATAAAGATACCATGGGTGGATATAAAATGTTGCGACATCGAAATATTTTTTGAGTGTGCATCGCACTTTGGATTTGTCAGTTAATTGTCATTTGATCTATCAAGACTTCAAAATTAATACTGGAATATGACTTGATATTATAACCTTTCTTCAATTCTGAGTTGGAACGCGTGTGAGTGAAGTTGTGTTCTAACTGACAGCTAGTGAAAAGCGTGATTTTTACTGCCCTGTGGTAAGAGTATAGAGTTGAATACTATAGTTGGCAATAAGATTGTATTCTATTCTGGTCGATCAACGCCGAAATGCAACCGCACGGCGGAGGCGGAGAGCCGCCTCCGGCCAATTTAGACAAAAATAAAATATCTGACATTCATTCTGATATTGGTTTGCTTGATCTCATAAATATAATAGAAAATAATATTAACGAGTTGGATTTAAGCAATTTTTGTGATATTGAATTCTCTAAAGAAAATTTATTCGATTTATTTAACTGTGCGAATAGAGGGTATGTGGTTGACAATTCTGGTAAGAAGAACTGGATTCATCTCAAAGTCATTACCTTTTTATATGCCTTATTGAAATCATACGGGTTTGATATTAAAAATAAAGACAAAATTTTGGATTTGTATACTAAGTATAATTATTACGACGCCCCTCCTTACATTATTAATTTAGAATCAAGGATTGGGAATATTACTGGTCTTCGAGATATCCAAGTAGGAAAAATTTTTTATGAAAGGAAAGTAGAAGGTGTTAGAAAAATCGAAAAAAGAGGAAGAAATAAATTAGAAATAGAGTTTATAAATAGACAAAGCGCTAACGATTTCTTGCTATCTGACATTTTAATTGAGAAGAAATGGAGAGCATACATACCTAATCATAAAATCACATGTAAAGGTGTAATTAGACAAATAGATGTGAACTTATCAGAGGAAGAAATTTTGGAGAATATACAAACGGAAAATGGGAGGGAAGTTTTGGATGTTCATAGAATAAAAAGGAAACTCATTGATGAGAACAACCAATTAACATATGTCAACACAGCTTCTATAGTTGTAACATTCAGGGGTTCGGCGAGACCTAGATATATATCACTATTTTTCGCTATTAGAATACCAGAAATTTATGTTACACCAGTGGTACAATGTTTCCAATGCTGCAGATATGGTCACACAAAGAAAATATGCAAATCTAAGGTTAGATGTCCTGCTTGCAATGAACAACATGAATTCGAAGCATGCACCTCAAAAAATAAACCCAATTGCTGTTTCTGTAAAGGTGAACACCCATCAATAGAAAAAAGTATCTCCCCCAAAGACAAACAATGTCCAGAATTTAAAAAGCAGATGCTAATAAGAGAATCAATGGCAAGATATAATTATTCGGCGTATGAAGCTACAAGAATTATTTTACAAAGCGAAATTAAAGAAAATGTGGATGTAGGAACTGTTGATGATATTAGATTTCCAAAACTAGCAAAAGATACAATCAGTTCAGCTGTAATTAATCAACCAAATGATGTCTATAAAAGACATAAATCACAACCATGTACAAGTAACACCTCTCCAATGCAACAAAATTCCTCAAATCATAAAACCACTATCAAAAAATCAAGAAATGAACTTCAAACGCAAAAGAGACAAAATGAAGTACCGTCAGAGCTACTTTTCTTTAATAGCGGAAACATTCCTAGTAGCACCCCCAAAAAATTATGTTATGTAGAAAGGTGTAAATCAAGTAATAACATTTCAGATGAAAGAAGAAACAGTGACTTAAATTACAATATGGAAATTGTTACCAATAACGAACACATGGAAGATATGGAATTAAACTCAGAAGACGACTATAAAATATCCACAATGTTAAGTCAACCTAAAAAAATGCTAAAAACTCATAATATTGAAATAGAAGAAGATACCCTACATTTCATCGAGGATAACTCCTTTGGTGATGTCCGTTCAACTACTTCTTAAAATTCAACACGATTAAAATTATGAATTGGAACGCTAGGAGTCTATGTAAAAATAAACCTAGTTTATTTGCATTTTTGAAACAAGATCCGTATGATATTATTATAATTACTGAAACTTGGTTAACTAAGGATACTCTTATCACAACCCCTAACTACTTTCACATCAAAAAGACCAGAGAAGACGGATATGGAGGCCTATCTATTTTAATAAAGAAAAATATTCCATTTGTTATAGACGACAGTGTAGATTCTGATTTGGAAAACGTTCATTTTATTAAAATTATAGTGTTTGAAATGTCTATTATTGCGGGGTATATTCCACCGGATACAAATTTTAACATCGCAGATTGGAGAAATATTCTGAGAAATACGAATTCAAAATATATTATTTTAGGGGATTTTAATGCTAACCATATTAATTGGGGAAGTTCCAGAAACAATCCGAAAGGAAATGACATTCACAGATTACCGGAAGAACGAAATTTAAATGTTATGAATGATGGCAAAAGTACAGTCTTTAGCTACCACAACCAGAATTCTAGCATTATAGATCTCGTTATTTGTTCCAACGATATTTCTACCAATATGAACTGCTTCACCGGATGGGACACACTGGGAAGCGATCATTTTCCAGTTTTCTGTGAATTATCTAACATAGCTCACAATAAAATCAATTACTCCCCTGAAAGCAATCGAAAAAGAAAATATAAAAGAGTTATATCGTGGAAACACTACTCCAACTATATCCAAAACAATCTAGAAGGAAAGGACGTAGAGTATAACCAACTTATAGAAATAATAAATCAAGGGTCAAATATTTTTCCAGCTAAATTACAAAATAAAAAAAAAGAAATAGATGTATGTCCTTGGTGGGATAGGGAATGCCAAAGAGCTGTCGCGTTAAGAAAGTACGTTATTAGATTATACAATGAAAACCAAACGCTAGTAAACTACATTGTAGCAAAAAGACACATTGCATTAACTAAAAAACTATTGTTGAATAAAAAACGTCAACATTTTAGAAACTTTTGCCAAGGAATAAATAGACTCACGCCTATGAATAAAATATGGAAGACCGTTAAATTATATAATAATTCAGTATTTAAGTGTTCCGACGAGCTGTATAATGATTATTCATGGTCACCTGAATTTATAAACAATTTATGCCCACTGTATGTTCCTGAAAAAAGAGAGATTGTGACACCAGAATACACTATAGAAAAACAAACGCATATCACACAGCCTATTAGTTTTGAAGAGCTAAGAAAAGTAATCGACGATAGAAAGGACTCAGCATCAGGAGGCGATGGAATATCATATTCCATGATCAAAAATCTACCAGCAATTGCAAAAGAAAGCTTAATGAATGTATTCAACAACGTTTTACATGGTGGTGATATGCCGGAGGAATGGGAATTAACAATGATAGTTCCCATACTCAAACCAGGAAAGAATCCTAATAAACCAGAAAGTTATAGGCCAATATCTCTTATGTCTTGTATAAGAAAATGTTTCGAGAAAGTCGTAACCAATAGATTAGAATGGTGGATAGAACACAACAAATTATACGAAGAAGCTCAGTTTGGTTTCAGAAAAAGTAAAGGTGTAATGCATGCAACTACACTGCTTACGACGAACATTCAGCTAGCCTTCTCCAAAGGACATTCAATGGGAGTTCTTTTCTTGGATTTGAAAGATGCGTATGGTAGTGTTTTCATTCCTAAACTGATAGACATCCTCGAACAGCTTATTGTCCCAAAACAATTAATAAAGGTTATACATAAATTAACGGCCGTTAAGGTTTTCGAAATGAAAAATGATAAGATGAATTTAGGTAGAAGAATCAAGTACAGGGGTTTACCACAAGGCAGCCCTTTAAGCACAGTTCTTTTCAATATATATGTTAGAGGACTTAATGAAATTTTAAAGGATTCCAATACTAGAGCAATATACTATGCAGATGACATAGTAATTTATACAAGTGCAAGAGGAGTTGAAACATGCACATATCAGCTTAATAAAGCTTCGCGATTGTTGGCCACATTCCTACAAGACAGATTTTTAACACTATCCACAGAAAAAAGCAGAGCAATGATTTTTTCTCGAAAAAGAAATGTTAATCGGGATCCCATTTACTACGAAGGATCTGTCATAGAATACACTAATAACATGAGGTATTTGGGTATTCATTTCAACAATAAATTATCATGGAAAAACCAAATTAATGAATGCTGTAAAGCTACTTCCAACGGATTAAATATGCTAAAATCACTTGCATCTACAAAATGGGGTAGTGATCCAAAAATACTAAAATTACTGTATAGAAATATAATAAGATCTAGATTAGAATATGGACTATGGTTGACTATTCCGGCGGCCAAATACCAATTGTTAAAACTAGAGAGAATAACTTATATGGCATACCGATTGATTTTGGGTGTATTAAAGACTTCCCCGGTAAATGCATTGACAATAGAGATGGGAGAAACTCCCTTGTCTTATAGGGCAGAAATAATGGCAACAAAATTTATCTTGAATAATATGAAAGAAGAAAATAATATTATTATCAAAACAATAATGGAACTAGCAGATTCGTATGCAAGCAAAAATAATTCTAGGAAGGGAACCCCACTAATTGTCAATATATTTGAGAAAATTAAAGAAAAACGCAAAGAACTGAATACTTACCACATGCATGATATTTTTAGGATAAATTATGGCATTAGACATTTTAGACCCAGGGTAGTAAGATACCCACCAATACGAGTACCTCAAATGATTATCCACAATCATAAACAGCTGATCAACAGTAATTTTAAAGATTATATACACAAAGAGTGGCCTGATGCTTCATATATATATACTGACGGATCACTACGTGTCAATCCTAGAAGTGTTGCTTGTGGAGTATATTCAGAAAGTTTGAATGTTGTTTTTTCTTGCCGATTACCTACATTGACATCTATTTATGGAGCAGAACTGTTTGGAATCTTGACGGCTCTTAGAATTGCTAAACTACTAGCTGTAAATGAAACGGTAATTTTTACAGATTCACTGAGTGCAGTTGTGGCTTTAGAGGAGTACAAATCTACTTTTGAAGGACATCACTTTTTGCATGAGATCGTGGAGGAATTGTATAAGGCTTGGCAGGAAAAAAGAAATATTTGTGTTTGCTGGATACAGGGTCATTATGGAATAGAGGGAAATGAAAAAGCTGATGATTTAGCCAGACATGGACATGAGAAACAAATGTTGAATACCAAGCTAGGAGTGGGGGAGGTTTTTGTTGATGTGAGGAAACATATCTGGGAAAGATGGCAGCTTGAAGCAAAAAACTCGCTAAATTATAAAGGATTATCCTACAGAGCAGTACAAAGTGAAATTGGTAGCAGGGCGTGGTTTGAGACCTTTCCTTTTATATCAAGAAATTTCTTTTCGTTATTCTCAAGACTCCGTTTGGGGCATGCTATGTTCCCAGCCCATCTTCACAGAATTAATCTGAAACAAAGCCCAAATTGCGATTGTGGACAGTACGGCGATTTGAATCATTTGTTTTTTGCTTGTAACAAGTATGAACTAGCCAGAAACAATATGATACGCAAATTAATATTAAAAGAAAGGTATCCCCCTTATAACCTAACTTCTTTACTTGCCGATAATAGTCTGGAAATATATCTTGCTTTATATGATTTTGTTAATGTTAATAGACTATACTTTTGAAAGGATCGAAGATTTTAATGGAAAATAGTGAAACACAAACATCGAGACTGGAGAAGAAGAGTTAAACACTCAAACTCCAAATCCAATACCTTGTAAAATAAAATAATAATAATAATAATAATAACCTTTCTTCAAAAAACCTGACTTAATCGGTATAAATTCGGTTAATTTTGACATTATCCGGACTTGTCCTAACGAATTAATTGCATCTTTAATTGCAAATATTTAAAAAAATATTGAATAGTGGCCCCTATAACCATATATTTTCATCAATAGGGGAACTAAATCTATCATTCTACGAAATTTGAACTAAATCCACGACCCCAAGACCTTGCACTCTCCTTGTAAGTAAGTAAAATTTTTTGTAAACCACATAAATTTTAGACTTAAGCTTAATTAAAAATTTTTCTAATTAACTTTAATAATTTTATATTTAGTTTTAACATAACTTTATCAGTGCTTCATTTTGCCTTACTTTCTACATTTAATTTTATACATTTGACATAATTTAACAATTCAATTATCAATCAAAAATTTTTTATTTTTTATATTAATTTGTAGTTGCCTCTGAGGATGACTTAAAAGTCGAAACATGTAAGGCTATTTTATAATAATAAACCAGTTAAGTGCTGAAGAAATCTTTTAATTCAAATCATAAAAAAGAATACTTGTTTAATCACCTTTAAAGACATTTCTACATCGAACCTTAAAATGAAATTAAAATAAGACCATGTATCATTAGCAACGTATGTTCCCTCCGCTTTCATTTAAATTATTTATACTAATGATGAAGATTTCGACCTTTTGTTGGAACGCATTCGCCTTCTTAAACTTACATATTTTATAATGCAGTTTAAGTAAACATTTCGTACACGATGTCAGTTAAATAACGTTAGTCGTCAAGTTTCAGTTAAGAAAGACGGTTCTTATATGAAATCGAATACAAGAGCCGAAGTACATAAAGTTACGAAATGATTTCCTGCGTCAAAAAGGACACTTTTAAGGTTTCAAAAACTTATGGTTTCTACTTATTTGAAAGTTATTTTCGAAAATGTCAAAATTGGCCTAATAATGGTGTTCGAGGTTTGGGTGGGACTATCTTATTATTAGTCAATTTTAGTTGGGCTCTTTATCCTATAATACTGGAATTTTTATGTAGGTAAGTCGCACTTCGTTTAATATTTCTTTAATTTTATTTTCCTTTTTAGATTACAAAATAACTTTCAATGAATGTTTGTTTCGTTCACAATTCGTAATTATTACATTAGGATTTTTAACAATGAACGTTTCATTTTTATATCACAGTGATGATCTGTTCACATTGATTAACGTTTTAAGCGATTTCAAAAACTTAGGTTATCCAAAGCGGATGGAATCCATCGAAAAAATGACCAGGCGCGATTTAAAAATTGCTAATTATATAGCCTTTCTGGTTGTTTTTTCAATATCGTACGGTGTATTCTTAGACAACCAATTTTGCATCAATTTAAAATGGTTTGCAAACGAGAAAGGTATCACTTGCGATTTAATGATAGCCTATTACATTCCGTTTAATTTAAAACCATGGATTGAAGCTGTAATCGTTTTATTTCAAATGTATTCGTTTATCGCTGCACTCAAAATTATTCTCGGTTTGGTACTACTTTATTCTTACATATTAAAATTATTAATTTTACGTTTGGAACATCTAACTTCATCGATTAATGATATTCATTTTAAACGTAGTCAAACGGATCTTTTCAAATTGAAGACTGTTATTGAGAATTATCAAGATATATATAAATTGTTTCAAATGAGCAATAATTTTATAAGGTATATTACTGTCGCACCAAAATTTTCTATCATCAGTTGTATCATTTTATCCACCACAGGTTTTTTATTGGTGTGTGATAAAACAAATTAGCCTAGGAAATTATATTAATTAAATTTTATTGAATATCTTTTAGCGTCCGAATTTGGGGAATTTTATCATAGGAAGTACGTCATGTTTAATATTGTATTACGTAAATTATACGGCACAAACGCTTATTGATGCGGTATTAGTTTTTTATTAGCAATAATTTATTCATACTTTACGGATTATTTTAGGGAAATAACGTAACGGAAGCTATTTATTCTTTAAATTGGTACGATGCTGATTTAGGAACTCAAAAAGACGTTTTAATCTTTCTCACAATTAGTCAAAAATTATTAATAGTGCAAGTACCTTTATTAGGAAACTTATCTCATTTGCAGTCGAAAAGTGTAAATATTTTTATTAGATAAATTGATTTTTTTGATAATATCGAAATATTTTTTTAGGAATTTCAAAAGATTTGTATTTGGATTAATTGGATTCGGACAATTTCAAAAAATAAGAGATTTTCATAAAATCACATTTTTGTTCACTTCACAACTTCTTGTAACAGTAGTTATGAACAAATATTTTAATTGATTTAATTATTAATAAAGGAAATAAAGAATAGTTAAAGGAGAGTTTAAATTATGGTGGAGGTACCACTTGTTGTTCCTTCCTTTCGGTTTTGGGCAAACATTTTCACCGTAAACCCAAAGTTCTTTAAAATAACTCTCAACCTACGTCTCAAGACTAATGCAGGGTGTAGTAATCATTTAATTTTGGCGATATTATACTACACTAGCTTTGGAACCGTGCAAAATTAGTCGTCTTCCAACATTAAGAAAACCATAATACCATTAAAAAATACACCAAGATTAGAAGACTTTGAACAAATAGATGAACAGAAAGTCATAAATGTTATACGAGCTCTGAACATGAAAAATATTAAAGATATCTACGGTATATAAGTAACACTACTAAAATCCATGGACACAACCATTGTTAACGTGCTGAGTAAAATACTAAACAAATATCTAAAGAATGGAGTTTTTTCGGCTGAATAAAAAAAATTTTTTTTTTGGTTTGTGCCATTTATGGCACTTGATGCGGTAAAGGGTTAAAATTATTTTTAGATTTTAAGAATATCTTACTCAATAATAACTCTTTTAAATATAGTTCACAGTTACTGCTGTACCTTCACAGTAATCCTTAAAGGCTTATCTACATACCTGCCTTATTATAAAAACTCTTTGCGCAACAATACATCAACATCATTTTCAAACAGTAATTACAAAGATAATATAAATTCTTATTAACGTGTCGGATAAATTAGGACGAGGATTTCCATCACTCCAGGGAGCGACAAAAAATCGTTTTTAACTCTTTTTCTCCATGACTGCTTGTGTTGGAAGATTAAAAGTTTGTGGAGAGGGTTAGTTCACGTAGGGCTACATTTTGCATATATCTGTGATTTTAACACTGCTCAAAATGCATCTGATAAATATTCAGAACAGTTTGAGTTATCTAGAAAACATTTTGCTAAGGTGACTTTCAATTCTATAAGGAGAATTTCATGTTAAAACGTGGTAGTGGTTGTCATGTTTAGGTACACTTAGGGCAATATGGAAAGCAAAAATATATGCGAAATAAAACGCTTGATAAGCTAACAGTACCCTCAAAAATTCGACCTATAAATTAAAAACCAGTTTTTTGCTCATTTTGGGGGCATAACTCCGTAAAGCCGAAATCGTTATAATTTTTAAATATGGATCATAAGAATTACAGTAGAACCTTGCTAATCTAGCCTCGATCCTGGTACCCCCGTTAATCCGATCCTGATTGTCTGCCCCAGACAAGTTATTTTTATGTTGGAAGATTGTTTATTTTACTTTAAGTGCGTGATTATCTGTACTTTCGATAATCCGACCTTTTCTTTGTGTTCCGACCAATACTTCCAGTCCCAAATGTGACGGATTAGCAAAGTTCTACTGTAATTGTGTTCATGTGTAGGCACTAAAATAAATTTATAGATTTTTATAACATATCATTATTTATAATAATAGTAATTAATACTAATATATTAAAATTATAGTACTGATTTTATCAAATTTGGTTCGAACAGGACCAAGCAGCGAACAAAAATTGTAATTTTTGTATTCTAAAAGTTCGAAAAGATCCCTGACTTTGTTTACATATTAAAAAGTTCGAGTAGGTATAAGTTTTGTGGTCGTTCGTTTATTCCCAGATACACGTATCCCAGTTGAAGCGACTTGAGACGAGAGAGACCAGAAATTCATTCATTTCCTCTGTTTCACATATAATAGGTCGGGTGACAGCACTTTACACGGCCATAAAGTTAGAATACGAACCACACATTACGGAGCGTTGAGCAACTACATATCTATAAACAATGGTATAACTCAACGACTTAATTTCTCGTTGTCCGGTTTCTGTGAAATACAAAAGCAAAAAAATTTCAAAGTGTTAGCGTCCGCACAAGAAAAGAAAGTTAAAGATCTAAAAATAAAATGAATCCGTTTTCTAAAGAAAATTTCTATTTCGTTCCGCAACACGACCCTGTATGAATAAAAGACTACTAATAACCGCGTACAATTTTGTAAATTCAATAAACTAATCTGTACCCGGTATTGACAAACAATGGTAAGTATGTAAGGAGTGCGGGGCAGGGTGATATCACCCTAACACTTAGGCCTCAGTACGCCCTTTGTATTAAACCCCAGGAGGTTTTGTCGATGTTCAAATAACCAGTACCGCTTCCTCGCATTCCCCCCGCAACTAAGGCCCATGTTATACGGGCAGCTTTGACGCTACAGGTAAAACGCTGACGCTGATCATAAAATTCGGAGCTGTTATACGAGTAGAAAAAACGCTGCGTCGTCGACGCAAACTTAGGGCCATGTTATACGGACAGCAAAAACGCGACAGATTTTTCGTCGCGTACACGCCGTGCCTACCGGGCAATGGACTTCCCAGTATGCAAGTTATACGAGCGTTTTATCTGTCGCGTCGGACCCTGAAGTAGCAGATCTGTCGCGTCAAAGCTGCCCGTATAACAGCGACTGGCGTCATTTCTGCCGCGTATTTGCTGCTAGTTTACCGGTCTGAACGCGTTGTCGACGCTGACGCTGACTTCACAGGGTCCGACGCGACAGATAAAACGCTCGTATAACTTACATACAGGGAAGTCCATTGCCCGGTAGGCACGGCGTGTACGCGACGAAAAATCTGTCGCGTTTTTGCTGTCCGTATAACATGGCCCTAAGACGGCGCGAACCACGCCTTGGCTCGGGTCCGTCTTATCCGCCAGGTGCCTCCCAGCGAGCGCAAACGCGCATCTGGTTATAAAACCTCCTACACACAAGGGTGATACACAGCCAGAGATGTTCGACTGGTTGCGGGACCGACGGCTTAAGAACCCCTCCGAAGGCGCATGACAATTATCGCCTATATGGACGATATCAAAGTCCATACAAATACTCAAAAGGCTGCAACAGTTTGCACCAGAATTCTTCAGAAGGCCGCCGAGGAGGTGGGACTAGTACTCAACGTAGCAAAGCGTAGCGTTGAAATGCGCTATATATGGCAAGAACGTAAAACAAGAGGAAGAAAAAGAACTTCAGCTACCATACGTACAGTCACATTATAAACATTTAGGATTATACCAGGTAGAACGAGATCAACCCATCAACATGGAAATACTCGAAAAAAGAATACTTAGCCAAACCAAAACCATAATGGAATCCAAACTGTCTTGCTTCCAAAAAGCCTCGGTCTTCAACAGCACGATCATCCCGGCGGCCACATACATAGCCGGAAATATCCAAATGCAAGAATCGGTAGCGAGTACACTACTGAGATGCAACAAAATAGATAAGGAAATCCGAAAAATAGCTGTCCAATGCCAGATAAAAACCCGACCGACATCGAACCAACGTTTATATCTACCTACATCGCTGGGAGGACTGAATTATAAAAGCATCGCTGTTGAAACAGCAGTCCACTACGTAAGAAGATACTGGTACCTCCAAAATAGCAAAGAGCTAACAGTGACTCGCCAATACTACCAAGAATTGGACCGAGGTAAATGCAGATCTCCCATTGAAGGCTATAAACACGTCCTCGCCAAATATAATATAGAGAATGACAGTATAGAAGATGAAGAAGACAAGGAAAAGATTTCGAAGAAAATAATCAACACGATCTATGACCAAGTGGAGGAAGAAAGGAAACAAAACTGGTCAAAAACAATGTTTTAACCAAAATTAATAATGAAATACCACGACAAAATCATCTTTGCGGCCAATGAAAGCAGTCTGTTAGATTCCAAAAAACTAAACCTACTTAACGCAGCAGCAGAAGAACAATGGTTTGCGTTAAGAGCAACATCTAAACTAGCTGGAGGAATATGTAGGAGGTGTAAGAGCCACGACGAAACAGCTTACCACGTCATAACGGCCTGCATACACAACTACACTGAAAGACACGATTTTATGGTATATTGGATCATCAGAACAATCCTAGACGCGACGCAAGTCCCTAAGATAGTTACCAGTCAGCTAAAATTCGGGAAGGCAAACTTAATGTGTAACTATTCGTCAAATGGAAAGGAAATTAACATCACTTGCGGCAATCCTATACGTACAACAAACAAATTACACCATAATAAACCCGATATTATGGTGAAAATACAAAACGAAAATGAAACCACCTTTTACATCCTCGAAGTGATAATACCACACCTCCAAAATCTCGAAATCCAGGAGGCAGTGAAGATGGTACGATACACAAAAAATTCCGTTACTTATATCCATCATTTAAATTACAGTAGCATAGGACGAAATGCAAATTTGGTAGACGAACTACGCCAGATGTACCGGTGTCCAGTGAAATTTGGAGTAATGGCGGTAGGAGTATTTGGTGAAATGCTAAAAACAAGCGCGCACGAGAAATTGCGATCCCTTCTGACCGAGATGGGAGTTACAAAAAGCCAGATGAGACACCTCCTTGAAAGAGTTGCCTATAGTGCAATGACCGGGACTGCCAAATTACTAATGGCACACGTAGGAGAACGGGAAAACTAATGTGATAATTAATTTTATTGTAACAATATCGATGATTTCACTGAACAGTTAGTTAGTAAGTTGTTGTTATTGTATAGTACAAATAAATGTAAGAACCACCGAAGGTCGGTGGAGCGATTAGATGTTGGAAAGTATCGGGCTCGAACCCGGAACATTAAGCGTGCTAACTCGAGAGTTGGCCGCTGAGCCATCGACTCCACACCGCAATGGTAAGTAATAACGTAAGTAACGCTTTTCTACAATTAACTCAAGAACTCTTCCAAGGTAAGAAAAAGAGCACAAGACACAAATATGTTTCCCTACTATCTATTTTTTTTTTTTTCAAGTAGAAGAAACTATTGATAAACTGTGTATATATGTATACTGCGAGTAAAATTAACTAATTTGAAATTGACCCGTAAAAATATGTTATGAATTTAATACAGGCAACGACGGTGATTGATTATATTTTCTATACTTCGTTTTCCACTATGTTGATGCCACTCCATTTACTCCAGTTAAAATTCAAATATAAGTTATTTTCTATTCCCATTTAGAAAATGATTATTCTCAATTTGAAATTGATTCATTCCAATTTGAACTTGAAAAGTCACCGTTATATTTGAATTAATGAAATCATAAGTCATTTCTAGACAAACGTATTATTAAAAACCTATTAACAACAAATCGAAGACAAATTAACTCAAAAATAAGGAAGACTTCCCTTATCCATTTATCTTCAACTCGCTTTCATTTAAATTATTTATAGTAATGACAAAAGATTTGACCTCTTGCATAATCACATTCGTGTTCTCATAGGTACCCATTTTATAATGCAACTTTAGTACACATTTCGTAAACTGTCGCTAACAGTTAAATAACATCAGTTGTTAAGTTTGAGTTAAGAAAGACGGTTCATATATAAAATCGAATATAAAAGCAAAGTGTGTAAGATGAAAAAATCAAAAACTTACGGTTTTTATTTATTGGAATACTATTTTCGGAAATATAATTCTTGGCCTACCAACGATGGTATTCGAGGTTTGGGTGGAATCATCTTATTGCTCGTCAATTTAATTTGGGGTATCTATCCTGGAATAATAGAAATATTAAGTAGGTTTATAATAATATGTTAAATATTTTAAGGAAAATATGTACTGCATTTTTTTAGATTACAAACCGATTTACCTTGAATTTTTATACCACGTACAAATCATGATATTTGGGTTGGGATCTTTAATAGCGGATACATTATTTCTTTGTCGTGGTAATAATCTGCACGAATTAATCAATGCTTTAAGTGATTTTAATAAATTCGGATACCCGATACGAATGGAATTTGTTGAAAGAAATAATAGATCCGCCTTGAAGGTTGTTAAATATATGAGTTTTGCAGCTGTCTTTTTAACATCGTATGAAATTTTTTTTGAAAAACGTTTTTGCATGAATTCACAATGGTTTCCAAATCACAAAGGATTCACTTGTAATTTAATGCAAACCTATTACGTTCCGTTTAATTTAAAATCATGGCATCAAGCTGTGATAGTATTATATCAAATGTATTCCTTTACCACGATTACACAAATTTCTCTCGGTTTGGTATTATTTGGTAGCTATTCGTTGGAATTATTAATTGTACGTTTAGAACATCTTACATCGACGATCGACAATATTCGTTTTAATGGAACAGGAAATTTTAAACTTAAAAAAGCTATTGCGTATTATCAACATATATACAAGTTATTTCAAATGGTTAATGATTACACGACGGCTGTTCTTGTCGGACCAAAATTGTCTGTCATAATTTGTATCTCTTTATCTGCTACAGGTTTTCTACTGGTTTGTAAGAAAACTAAATTAGTCTATAATATTATTAGAATTTAACCTTTTTTTAGCGACCAAATATACCAGAATTTATTATTATAAGCGGGTCACTAATAATGTTGTTTTACGGTCACCACACAACACAAAGGCTTAATGATGCGGTATAATTTCTCATTTTTTTTTTCTTATTGACTGTATTGTATTTTCTCGAATATTTTAGGGAGATAATTTATCGGAAGCAATTTATAATTTAAATTGGTACGACGCCGATTTGGCAACCCAAAAAGACGTTTTAACCTTCCTCACGATAACCCAAAGAAGGTTAACGATTGAACTACCTTTATTCGGAAATGTGTCACATTTGCAATTCGGGAATGTGAATGCTTCTCATTGAACAAATTTATGTTTTTTGTAATATTTGGGTTTTATTTTTTAGGAATTAAAGAAGATTTATATTTGGATGAATTGGATTCGAACAATTTCAAAAAATAAAAGATTCGCATAAAATCACATTTTTTGTTACTTCACACGCTAGTTTCAAGCAATAGTACTAATTTAATTAATATACAATCAATTGTCTTGGTTAATCTAACTGTCATTAATAAAAAAAAAATTAAAAATATTTATAAGATACACGAATCTAAATTATGGTAGACGTGCTTGTAGTAGTTGTTCCTTTCTTTACTTAAGTTATAGCGATTTTTCGGTGTGTTTTCACTATTTATATATATAGTAAAAAAAATAGTAGAAAATAAAATCTTAATTTAGACACTGGTTTATTTATTATACAAAGAGGCAGTCAAATTCCTTTTTTTTGCAATGGAAAAATTCATTAATGGAAACTAAAAATAAACTTACATGATGGAATATTCAGGCTGTCTCGAAGTTAGACGACAGCCTCGAATTAGAGAAATAAGAATAGAATAGAAAAATAAGAATAAAAGTTCAGATAAACATTGATAGAAAAATGCTTTTTAAATATCTTCGGAATGGTTAGGGTTACATCAACAAAAATTGGTACACTAGCCTAAAGTTTCATGAGGAATTAAATGGTGGTATCGATTTTGAATGAAACCCATCAGTGGCGTGCATGCCAGGGATGACTTGGAAATTTACTTGTCTAACTTTTTTGCATCTCAACTTTTTACTACCCCGATTTAAAATTTAGGTTTCTTACACTTTTTTACGTAAGAATGGCCCTCTTGCTGTAATTACGTATCTGCAACCGTTTTCGAATAAATCCGTTTTGAAGACCGACTAATCTCATATTTGAATTATTTAAGTAGTCATTTTTTTAAGGTTGGTTTTGATTTTGACTTGAAGCAGGGAAATAGTAGTAAAACAATGATCGTACTAACTTAAAATAACTACATTTTCAAATTAAAAAAAATTTACTATCTACGAAAAACTAACGATAATAATATAGTAGTAAAATGACAAGAACAAAAAAAACTACAAGCTAACAATTAACAAACAGTAAAATTGGTGCTTAAGGGCACATAAAGAACAACGATGTCATCTAAGGAATTCTTAGAAAACATTTCCATTTTGTTCAATGCATAATTGAACTCGACGGTTTGTTAACACCGCCATCTCAATTCTGTGCCGCAAGTGCTCTACAGAAGTAATTTCCACGACATAAAACACTTCTTTAATTTTTCCCCAAAAAAAGAAATCGAGGAGACTTAAGTCCGGTTACCGTGGCGGCCAATATATAGAACCACCCCTTCCTATCCATCTGTTTGGATAATGTTTTAATAATTTGGATAATTGATGACACTGCCCTGAGGACTTCTGGTGATATACCACGGAAAACCGCGCGGGTTCTCTTCCTCATATCCTCGACAGTAGTTGGTACCGTCCTATAAACCTCGTTTTTTATATGATCCCAGAGGAAGAAGTCAAGGGGAGTGAGGTTTGATGATCTTGGCGGTCACCTCACAGGACCCCCACGACCAATCCAGGAGTCCGGAAACGTTTCATCGAGAAGTTCCCGAACGATACGGCTATTATGTGCAGGAGTTCCATCGTGCTGAAAAACTCTCTATCGTAGAACGACTAGAGGGACACTTTCCAAGAGATCATACAAGTCGTCGTGAAGGAACCTCAAATAACTGTTGCCACTCAGGTGCCCCTCGATGAAATAAGGACCCAAAAGGTGTTCTCCAAGTATGCCTCCCCAAGCATTCTGCGACCATCTTTGATGATGGTTTATCATTCTCATGGCGTATGGGTTTTCATCGGCGTAATAATGGTAGTTGTGGCGATTGACATGCCCATTTCTATGGAACGTCGCTTTATCAGAAAATAATACGCGCATAAGAAATGATTCTTCCTGCTCAATTTTGTTGATAGCCCACATGGAGAAATCCTGCCTCGCATGAAAATCTGGAAGTTGCAATTCTTGGTACAGTTGAATCTTAAATGGACGGAATTTGTACTTTTGAAGAACACGATGTATGGAACTCATTGAAATATCGTGATTCCGACTAATATCACGGATACTATTTAGTATAAGGATCTTCAATAACTGCCTCCAGAACTTGCAGTTCATTATTTTCGGTCAAAACTGCCTTCTTACTCTCCTTGCCCGTTTCACACTTCCCATAGTAGTAAATTTCTTCAACACTTTTTGAAACGCACGTTCATTTGGATGTGATCTGTGCGGATATTTCGCAGCGTACACTCGTGACGCCAAGAAACAATTCGTGTTACATTCTCCAAGAATAAATATTATGTCAGTCATTTCCTCTTGAGTTCGGAACATTTTTAGAACGTTTATCAAAAATTACTTATGGCTGCTGCTTGCGTCTAATAATTTACTTTGACAATTAATTATTTGCGATGAAATTACTTTTTTCTCCGAAATTTTGCTATGCAATGTGTTTTTTTTGTACTAATGGAAAATTTATGGCGTATTCGTTTGGTAAAACTGGTGCACACTGGTGTGCACTAGTGCATAATAGCGTGTTCTATTGAACTGTCACTTTTTTGTACTAACAAGGAGAGTGCAAGGTCTTGGGGTCGTGGATTTAGTTCAAATTTCGTAGAATGATAGATTTAGTTCCCCTGTTGATGAAAATATATGGTTATAGGGGCCACTATTCAATATTTTCTTAAATATTTGCAATTAAAGATGCAATTAATTCGTTAGGACAAGTCCGGATAATGTCAAAATTAACCGAATTTATACCGATTAAGTCAGGTTTTTTGAAGAAAGGTTATAATATCAAGTCATATTCCAGTATTAATTTTGAAGTCTTGATAGATCAAATGACAATTAACTGACAAATCCAAAGTGCGATGCACACTCAAAAAATATTTCGATGTCGCAACATTTTATATCCACCCATGGTATCTTTATATGTAAAAATAGACACTCTCAGAACTCGAACCCGGCGCATAATAACGAGAAACACCGATCTATTGCTGCTACGCTAAATCCATTATGTTTAATCGTTTGCTACAGACCTGAATTTAACTAGTGAATTGCATCTTCAATTGCAAATATCTAAAGAGCTGTTGAGTAGTGGCCCCTACAACCATATATTTTCATCAACAGGGAAACTAAATCTATCATCATACAAAATTTGAACTAAATCTATGACCCCAAGACCTTGCACTCTCCTTGTTAGTCTAAAATTATTTGATTCAAAAAGTGGATTAACATTGATTAGTTAGAATTTAAGTTTTATAACCACTAATACACACAAATAACCGTAATAAAATCTTAAAACGACATGAGGACATGTAACATGTTAAAATGAAAGTCGGAAATGGAGGCAAGTATAAAAACTGGTTTATATTTTAGTGATTTTTAGTGATTTTTAAGTTTATCGTTGTGAGCAAAGGAAATAACCTGTTATTAATAATTCAACTTTGAAAATATCAGTAAATTAAATTTAATGGTAACTGTTAATACAAGAATATGGATAGGTCGTTATAAATTGAAATGATGGTAAAACTTGAAAAAATGGAGAATGGGAAGGGAAGTTTTAAGGAAAGGGGGGTTAATTTTGGGATGGGAAGGTTTGAGACCGCTAGGGCCCCAAACAGTGCGGATATCTTACGCGGTCTCGGAAAAGATATCCCTAGGCTGTTTGGAAATAATTTTTAAAAGGATTTCGAAGGAATTTGTATAGGGGTGTTTTGTTCAGAAGAACCTGATCGTTGAGGCATTCTAAGTCTGTGTTGTTTTCTTTAAATTTATCTATTTCAAAAGCTTCAAGCAGATTAAGTTTATAGCCTTTGTTTTGTTTATGAATTAGTTTAACATTTTTCTGTTCATCAAAATCATGTCTGTAAGTAAACATGTGTCTGCCGAAATTCGAATTAAGATTAAGTTTGTGTTCTTTAATTCGTTGTTTAACAGATCTGCCTGTTTCTCCTATATAGGAAGCAAAACCTATATAAGAAGAAAACAAAGGAAGAAAAACCTTAATATTCAAAACAATTTGCCTAATCCACACCACTTCCACCCCAGACTGACAAACCTTTCCACAACAACTTTCATATCAGAAGAACTTGAACTACTTAATAAAGGCCACAGGTACACCATAGCTCCACGTCAAACTGATCTTTCATTATTGGCTATTGAACTGGAGGATGCAGCCCACAACATACAGGGAGAAGACGAACTCAGAAAGGACCTCATTGAACTAATTAAGACCGAAGAAAGAAAAATTACCAACACCCACGAAAATAATGATTCAACAATAACAGACAACAGATTGGTTCGTAAAATAAAAAATAAAATTAAAACTAAAAACCTTATTGTAACAAACGCAGATAAAAATGCTGGTCTCGTAATTATAGATAAACCAATGTATATTCTCAAAACTCAACAATTTTTAACAGAAAATAACTTTATTGAAATTAAGAGAAATCCGATTAACACATTCCATATTAAAACAAAAAAAGTTTTAAAAGAATCAAAAGAATTCTTTGAAGAACAGAACATTAATATTAATAGACTTATACCTATGAATCCCAAAACACCTTTACTATATTCTCTAATTAAATTACATAAACCAAATCATCCCATTAGACCTATTATTTCGTCTATTGATTCAAGTACTTATAATATTACAAAATTTTTAGTTAGTTTTTTCAAGAACTCCATACAATTTAAACCTGATTTTACAGTAATCAACAGACAAAATTTAATCAATGATATACAAAATCTGCAATTACCAGACCATTTCACACTTCTTTCTTTTGACGTTACCAATTTGTATACAAACATTCCAGTTACAGAAACCCTTCAACTAACTAAAACTTTACTTGCAAATAATCTTACACCAAAAAACACAGATTACATTCATAAACTTTTAAAACTCAGTACTGAACAGAACTTTTGTCAATTTAATAACACAATATATAAATATAAGGAAGGTTTACCAATGGGTTCCCCTCTGAGCAGTCTTCTCTCAGATATTTTCTTAAATTCTTTAGAAATTGCTTTTTTAAACGATAACGATAATAAATTTAATGATAACATTTTATTATGACAACGTTACATAGACGATATTTTAGTAATCTGGAAGGGAAATGATATCAATGAAATTAATAATCTTCACACATACGTAAACACGTTACATAACAACATTACTTTTACTATTGAATTGGAAAACGAAAACAAATTAAACTTTTTAGATTTAGCTTTAATTAAAGAACATGGCACCATAGAATTTGATATTTTCCGTAAACCAACACACACAGACACAGTCATTCCATTTGATTCATACCACCATCATGCCCATAAAGCAGCTGCTTTCAGAGCTTATATTTACAGATATCTTAATACACCACTAAATAATACATTAAACCATTTAATCTAAATTTAATTTAATTAATGTATATTGATTTACATACCAAATTCAATAACGATAATAACGTAAATAGAATATTCCAATTGAAACATGTAATGGATTTGTAAACAAAGTAAAATTTACCTCGGGTTCAATGTACTTTATTTAACCTACTTTGAATAACATGTTTATTCATTCCTATCTAAAAAACTAATTATTGTTAAGGCTTGAAATTTTATAAGGATTTAGATTGATATTTAATCTTTATTTTTAGCAAAAATGAATTTCCTACGACTTTTAGTTTTTTCAGTGGAGATGAAATTCTAACCTAACTTAATTAACATATCGACCAAAATTGATCAATCTTTGAAAATTCATATCTCAAAAATTAATTGTTGTTGAGACTTAAAATTTTATGATGATTTAGATTGACATTTAATCTTTATTTTTACCAAAAATGAATTTCCTACGATTTTTAGTTTTTTTAATGGAGACGAAATTCTAACCTAACTTAATTAACATATCGACCAAAATTGATCAATTTTTGAAAATTCATATCTCAAAAATTAATTGTTGTTGAGACTTAAAATTTTATCAGGATTTTGATTGACATTTAATCTTTATTTTTACCAAAAATGAATTTCCTACGACTTTTAGTTTTTTCAGTGGAGATGAAATTCTAACCTAACTTAATTAACATATCGACCAAAATTGATCAATTTTTGAAAATTCATATCTCAAAAAGTAATTGTTGTTGAGACTTGAAATTTTATCACGATTTAGATTAATACTTACGGCCATATGCATAGCTTTTTTAGTGGCTACTAACGTCATTTTTACACGTTACTAAGCAAAACCCTTATGCATAACCGTATTTAGTAGCCTTTTAACGTTAGTTGGTTACTAAGATTTTAGTGGCCAAAATAGGCTTGTTTAACTGCGTTTTAACGTCATTTTCCAGAACGTCATCCGCGCTACAACAAAAATATCATCATTAGTACTTATAAAAATAGGTATATCGAATAGATTTGGTGTAAATATTTTCGCCGTAAACCGAAAGTTTATCAAAGAAAAAAATTGTTCGTCATATACTGTTTTTGGCAATAGAAAAAATTTGATCATTTTAATAAAAAATAGACATTTCGAAGTACCTTTCCTCCATTATTTTTTTATAATTTCTACGACAGAGCTCTGCATGATTTTCTGTTTTTCAAAATTAGTAAATTCGTGGTTAACATTCCAATTCTTTCTCATATATTTTGTTAGAATAAACTAAACAATTTAATAAACGATTTAATTGTCAAAAATATACAAGTTATATAATCTGGTTATTGCCGTTCAGTATGTCATAATTGGGACTCAAAGGTCGACATCATTTTTTAGGTCTTTTAGAAGGGTCCTATTATTTTATTATTACTTCTTCCCTGCATTAGAAGTTTCTCCACCTTTGCAGCATACCTACACATTATAAATGATTAACTGTCGTTGCGTTAACGTAGGACACTTATAGATCACCTTTGGGGCACTTATTCAAAGTGGTGGTGCTTAATTGCTTCTAATTCTTCTTTAATATTAAATAAACTCACCGTGTTGTACAATTTTTTTCACATGTCATTCATTTCACTTGTCAATATTCCAAAAATATACAAATTTTGCGATGTTGCCGCCTTAAAAGATAGTTTAGTTTTCTATTAACTAGTGGTAAGTTAAAACGTAACTATGCATACCAATTTTTAAAATGCTTTTAAAAACAACTAGTGGTTACTAGTTAAAAGCATGTTAAAATCATACTAAACGTGTAGCTATGCATACGGCCGTTAATCTTTATTTTTACCAAATATAAACTTCCTACGATTTTTAGTTTTTTCCGTAGAAACGAAATTCTAACCTAACTTACTTTTCATGTTCGTTAAAATTTATCAATTTTTAAAAATTCATATCTAAAAAAAAATTATTATTGAGACTTGAAATTTTATCACGATTTAGATTAATATTTAATCTTTATTTTTACCAAAAATGAATTTCCTAGGACTTTTAGTTTTTTCCGTAGAAACGAAATTCTAACCTAACTTACTTTTCATGTTCGTTAAAATTTATCAATTTTTAAAAATTCATATCTTCAAAACTAATTGTTCTAAAGACTTGAAATTTTATCACGATTTTGACTGATATTTAATCTTTATTTTTACCAAAAATAAACTTCCTACGACTTTTAGTTTTTTCAGTAGAGATCAAATTCTAACCTAACTAAATTTCCATGTTTAATAAAATTTATCAATTTTTTAAAAATTCATATCTAAAAAACCAATTATTATTGAGACTTGAAATTTTATCACGATTTAGACTAATACTTAATCTTTATTTTTACCAAAAATAAACTTCCTACGACTTTTAGTTTTTTCAGTGGAGATGAAATTCTAACCTAACTTAATTAACATATCGACCAAAACTGATCAATTTTTGAAAATTCATATCTCAAAAATTAATTATTGTTGAGACTTAAAATTTTATCACGATTTAGATTAATATTTAATCTTTATTTTTACCAAAAATAAACTTCATACGATTTTTAGTTCTTTCAGTAGAAACGAAATTCTAACCTAACTTACCTTTCATGTTCGTTAAAATGTATCAATTTTTTAGAAATTCATATCTAAAAAACTAATTGTTCTAAAGACTTGAAATTTTATCACGATTTAGACTAATATTTAATCTTTATTTTTACCAAAAATGAATTTTCTAAGACTTTTAGTTTTTCTCTCAGAAGAGAAAATGTAACTAAATACCCTAAAATGAGCTTTATTATAAATAATTTTTTTTAAATTTAGTTATCTCCAGTAAGTGAAAATGCAATTGTAAATAATAGACCGTGGTGGGAACGTTATCAACCAACAAGTTATAAATTTGGAACCAGATCCGGCGGTGAAGCTGAATTTGCTGACATGACAAAAAGATGTAATGCAGTTGGAGTCAGGTAAATTAATTTTTTGGGATTCTTTGGATTTTTTTCCAATTTTTTCCATTTTTTTCCAATTCTTTCCCAATTTTTTTCAATTTCTTTTTTCAAATTACCTCAAAATGTTTTTCTTTGTTAGAATTTACGTAGATATTATTTTAAACCACATGACTGGAAATTGGGGTCACATAACCGGTACAGCTGGAAGTACATCAGATTCAGGTGCAAAAAGTTACCCAGCTGTTCCATTTAGCGCATATGATTTTAACCCTGAATGTGAAATTACCGACTACACCAACGCTGAAAATGTACGAAATTGTGAACTAGTGACAATAAAAGTAAGAAAGAATTAAAAATTATCCATAACATAGCCAAAAATAATCGTTTTCCACCAAATTACATATCTAAAATTATTCACAGATACCAATCCAGATTACAGTTTCAAAATTCTACTTCATTATTGCCCATATCAAACAGAATACCAGAAATTTATAGATCAATTCCCTATCCGGGCTTAATATCTAATAAAATAATCAACATCTTTACAAAATATAATGTTAAAATCTCCTTTAAAAACAACAAAACATTGCAACAACTCCTTTTCAATGCCAAAGACAGAATTGACTGTCTCCATCAGAGCGGAGTATATAAGTTGGAATGTGATACTTGTGGTGCCTCCTATATAGGAGAAACAGGCAGATCTGTTAAACAACGAATTAAAGAACACAAACTTAATCTTAATTCGAATTTCGGCAGACACATGTTTACTTACAGACATGATTTTGATGAACAGAAAAATGTTAAACTAATTCATAAACAAAACAAAGGCTATAAACTTAATCTGCTTGAAGCTTTTGAAATAGATAAATTTAAAGAAAACAACACAGACTTAGAATGCCTCAACGATCAGGTTCTTCTGAACAAAACACCTCTATACAAATTCCTTCGAAATCCTTTTAAAAATTATCCCCAAACAGCCTAGGGATATCTTTTCCGAGACCGCGTAAGATATCCGCACTGTTTGGGGCCCTAGCGGTCTCAAACCTTCCCATCCCAAAATTAACCCCCCTTTCCTTAAAACTTCCCTTCCCATTCTCCATTTTTTCAAGTTTTACCAGCATTTCAATTTATAACGACCTTCATAATAAAAATCTATGGGAACTGGTAAAGGTATTATTTATTAGAATTTTTGTTTATATTTCGGTACCTAAATGTTTACTTAACTACAGGCAGACATGAAATTTACGTATCAAAATGGTTTGCTTTCCAACGTTTGGAATTTCTTTTGGATAGGGACGAACCAAGGACAACGCTAGATACAGTTGAGGTGAGTGTAATGTAATGAGGTATTATAACATTAAAAACTTGCTTAATTATTGTCGCATTTGTTTATTAAAATGTATTTCGATAAGAACACAGTGCCTTGTGTCAATTTCCGGTCAGTAATTACAACAGAAAACTTTTCATTTAGCATTCTTTCATATTTACTTTTACAATACTATTATGGATTGATAAAGTTACATAGGTACTATATATTATACAGATACTCAGCAAAATCATTACGAATTTCTTTCGCTGCATTTGACGATTTGCGCGCAATGTTTGCGAGAGACAAAAATGATGTTCCAGGATCATCTGCTTTTCTCCAATTGCCTGGGATGATGTTGCCCATATCGTCTTCTTTGTCGAAAGTCTCTTGTGGCGTGTAAATATTTCTCGAGCTACTGCTATTTCTAAGAAAATTATGTAGGTAAACAGTTGTCAAAACAACTAATTCTGCTCTTTCAGGACTAAGTAATATTGGTTTTCTTAGTACCCTAAAAACTGCAGACTGAATCCCAAAAACATTTTCTACTACTCTTCTAGCTCGACTAAGCCGATAATTAAACGTTCTTTCAAGTGGCCTCTTTGCATGAAACTCAGAAAAAGGTTTACGTACATGTTTTGATAATGGAAATGCTTCGTCGGCCAAAAAAACATACGGTAACATCTTGTTCATGTTAGGTAACACTGAATCGTCAGGTAACCCTAAAGTACCATTTTGCAATTTCTTCCGAAGTGTCGTATTTTTGAAAACTTCGCCGTCTGATATCCTGCCCTGACAACCAACATCAACAAATATGAAATTATAGTCCGCATCCACGAGAGCAAATAGGACAATACTAAAAGTTGATTTGTAACTGTAGAAATCACTTCCACTTTGAAAAGGAGCCTGGATTACTATGTGCTTTCCGTCCATGCATCCTATGCAATGAGGAAATTGCCATAATCTTTCAAGCTGATTCGATATGTTCAACCACTCCTCTGAACATGTTGGCATCTGAAAGAGAATCAAAATTAAAATTTATGCTTGTAGTTTTTCTAATATGCGTTAAACACATTTTCCTTTAAACGTTTTTCAAACCTAGGTTTTTTTTTATTTCAGAATGAAAATACTGAATCAGAAAAGGAAATTGTATTAGAAAGTGGAAATATTTTGGAAAATGAAGGCAGTGCAGTGAATGTTCAAGAAGATATTGAAGGAACCACCAAAACACAGGAAATAACTACCTCTACGCCTCGGACAGCGGGGGAAGCTACTTTCACCGCAACATTAAGAAAAAGAAAAAGACTAGAACGTGAGCCGGATGATAATCAAAAGATGGTTGAGGCTTTGGGCATTTTAAGAAGCGCAATTACAAATAGTGCCCTTAAGACAGATGGATGCAGCGTATATGGACAGCATGTGGCTAATAAATTAAGAAGCTACACGAAAAGGGTGCAAAATATAGTTGAACATCATAATAATGCTATATTGTTTAATGCTGACATGGAGTATTACAATCATGTTGAATCGCCATACCCATCTTCAAACCAATCCTCAGCCACTCAAACGCCCTTACCTTCACCACAAATTCAAACCCCAATAGTTTCTCCTTCGCCCTCTTCTTGCAATACTTCTTACCAAATGTGTGTTACCCCTTTACCAAATTTGCAAACCTCGACAGCATCAAGTAATACGTCGTACACCAACCTATCCGATACCCTCACCACTCAAGGTTTTAGATCAGGATGAGTCCACGAGATTTCACGTTTGGTGAATTATTACCACTAATATTGTATAATACTACTACTGTAATAATCTTAAATATAATAAAATAATATAAAAAACTTACATACCTTTACTTGATCCTTTAGTCCTTGAATTAGTGCGTCGCAGGTTTCTAGAATTATGACACCGATGCGCTGCTTGGAAATTTTGAATAAATATTGCAAACTGGTATACGAGTCTCCTGTAGCTAGGAATCGTAAAGTTAGTGCTAAGCGATCATGTACAGGTATAGCTTTTCGAAATTTCGTATCCTTTTTGGCAATTTTGGGACCGACTAGTAGGACTAACTTTTCAAAGTCTTCTGCAGACATTCGTGTGAAATTTGTAAAGTGACAGTTGTCCATATCTCTTAGGAGGGTCGTATTTTGACGTCGTAAAAATAAACGTCTTGTCCACATCCGTTTCGATTTTTTTTTCTTCGCTTTGCCAATATCTGTCACGGTTTTCACAAGGAAAAAAGCAGCAGCAGCTATGACAACACTCTCTGGGTCCATGTTTAATTGTGTCTGGCGAACATGGGAACACAACGAGCAAATAAATTCATCGACCACCGCGAATATTGTTATTGTTCGCTTTGTTTGTGCGCGCTCGGTTCGTTCGGACCAGTTCGGACTAAAATGCTCAAGTCAGTACCCACCTCAACGAGCAAATAAATTCATCGACCACCGCGAATATTTTTATTGTTCGCTTTGTTTGTGCGCGCTCGGTTCGTTCGGACCAGTTCGGACTAAAATGCTCAAGTCAGTACCCACCTTTATAGAGAACGAACGAACGAGCGATCACCTGCGAATTCGCTCCTTCGTTCGTTCGCTTCTGTTCGCTCTAATTTAAATGCACCTTTAGAACAGTGTTGCCATTCCTACCGATTTATCGGTAGATCTACCGATTTTGTCGACCATCTACCGATATACCGATTTTATATGCTATCTACCGATTTTTAAGATTAAATTCTGTATTTTTTTACAACAGCACTATTACAAAGTAGAAAAAATAATAAAAACCTTTTACGTTAAAAAAACCTTTTTATAAAAGCAAATGTCGCCATCTATAATGTAATAGACGAATGGCAGTAAAATGTATCTTAAAATTTGCAGAAAATGCTTTCTGGCTTTCGATAGGAGTCAGGGGATTACCTTGTCGTTTTCTTATAAACATTTCGCATGCCATTTTTCCTACAAACGTTAAATGTGTGAAAATGTCGTCTTCCGATAGCGACACTGGAAAAAGTATAAAAAGGGCTAAATATTTCCAATGTTATAGGGTAGAATGGGAAAATATACCCGAGTTTAAAGATTGGTTACAGAAAAGTAGTAAATCTGAACAATATGCAAGATGTAAGTGTTGTGATAAGGACATTAATATAAAAAGTGGTAAAGACGCTTTATTTAAACATAGTGCACGAACTACACACAAAGAAAATTGTAAAATCCTTTCCAAACAATCTTTAATCACAACTTTTGTCGCCAAACAGGATTCGTTGCAGAACATAATTTGCTATTTAATGTAATGGAACATCTTCCAAAACTTATAAGGAAAATTTGTCCCGATTCAAATATAGCCAAAGGTTTGGCATGCAGTATTGTAAAAAATGCAATTGGATCACACAGTTTTCACCAATTATGTCAAGACATTCGTACCAGAAAATTTTCGTTAATTGCCGATGAGTCCACAGACAGGGCTACAGTGAAACATTTGTGTTTAGTAGTGCGTTATTTTAATGGGAATCTAATAAAGGACAATTTCTTTGCATTAATACCCTTATGTGATGCAGATGCTACTACATTATATACAAAGGTTGTAAAAGTATTTACAGATAATAATATTCCGTACAAAGACAATTTAATTGGATTTGCATCGGATGGTGCCAATGTTATGATGGGGGCACGTCATTCTTTAATGCCATTATTAAAAAATGATGTACCTTCATTATTTGTGATGAAATGCATTTGTCACTCATTTCATCTATGTGCTTCGCGCGCTTGCGAGAAGATTCCCAGATTTGTGGAAGATCTCACTAGAGATGTTTATAATTACTTCAATTCAAGTCCAAAAAGAACAAAGAAATTTGAAGAATTTCAGAATTTTTGTGGAGTTAAAATCCATAAAATTTTACATCCAGCCCAAACAAGATGGTTGTCTGTACAACCTGTAGTTGATTGGAGCAGTACGGAGCTCTACAATTATTCTTTACAGATGCTGTGGCGAATAAGGACATTTTGGCTACCGAAAATATTAAAAAAAAATTGAATGACCCAACAACAAAATTATTTCTAAATTTTTTAGATTTTACATTACCGTCATTTAATACATTAAATAGACAAATGCAATCTGAAGCACCGCAAGTACATTTATTGTATAAAAACGTCGTGTTAATCCTCCGAACTATTTTCGATTTTTATCTGAAGAGAGAATATTTAAAAAATACTCCTTTGGAACAAGTAGATTATTCAAATCCTAATAATTATTTAGGATTAGAGCACATTTATTTTGGTGCAAATGTGTCTAAATTATTAATGGAATTAAATCTGTCTTCGGAACAAATATATTTTTTTAGGACAAGATGTCTTAATTTTTACATTGAGGCATGTAACCAAATCATCGAAAGATTTCCACTTAATAATGTTACAAAATTCTTTAATTTCATAGACCCTGATGTTATAAAAAATGGTTCAATTAATTCAATTGCGGAAATAATTCTACAATTTCCTAACTTAACAAGTAATTTGCAAGATATAGATTCTGAATGGCGCCTTTTAAGAAATTTGGAAGGAATTGAATCTCTTCCCAGCGATGTTAATTTATTTTGGCGGAAAATCAGTTCGTTAAAATGTGATGGTTCTCCAATGTTTTCAAAATTAACAAATTTTGTTTTCAATGTATTATGTTTGCCGCATTCCTCGGCAAATGTCGAACGAATATTTTCAGAAATTAATTTAATGAAAACAAAACAACGGAATTTATTAAATACGGATACAATTACGGGGTTACTACATACTAAACGTTATATAGGCCCTCAAAATTGTTTTGATTTCGATATAGATCAAAAAATATTGAATGCAAAATTATATTGAGTGAATCAATAACAAAACTTTGCAGTAATAATCGGTAATACATATTTTAAGAAAGTATTGTTGTTTAGTAAAATAAATATTTAACTCATAGTGTTTCATTCAATGTTTTAATCTGTTTTTTAAATAAAAATACTAGTTTGTAAAATCTTTGTGAGTTTTATTAATCCATTAATGAATTCTACCAGTTCTACTAAAGTCACTATACCTTTTCAAGTTCAAATTGGGACTAATCAATGTCAAATTGAGATTAATCAATTTCAAATTGGGACTAATCAATTTCAAATTGAGACTAATCAATTTCAAATTGGGAATAATCAATTTCAAATTGGGAATAATCAAATTCAAATTGAGAATAATCAATTTCAAATTGGGAATGTTATATTTATATAAAAAATACCTAAGTTTTGGTAGTTACTTAATATTAATGAACTATTTTTTTTATTTAGCTATAAAAATATAATTATAAAAAATTAAAATTATAAAAAATATAAAGGGGCAGTGGCATGTACTATAACCCGACATAGATCTGCACAATGAAGAGAAAGATGAAAAGGTAAGCCTGCTCTCCATAATATTGCCGTGCAGCTCCATTTCGGCTTATAGTACTTTTGTGTACACAGTGTAAATTTCGTACATGTAGCGATAGATATTACTCTGTTTTCCTCACTAAAAAAGAATTGTCTGAATGTCGTCAGCCAGACCACTCTTGCCTCCAGCTTTAAAAACTGTCCGTACTACTTTTATGGAGATCTCAATTAAATCGTGGTATTTGAGCATTATTTGGCACCAACACCACTGGTTCTTCGTATATACGTTTGGCATTGCGAAGACGTTGGCTTCAGGCTTTTTAAAAGCATCTTTTTGAATTTCATGATGTATCAGGCCCGTAGTGTCAATACAATCAATTAAATGAATATTTGATTCTTTCATCACCAGTGAAATAAAAAGATTTAAATTGATCTCATATACACCTTTGCAATGCCCAACGTATATACCAAGAAACTGTGGTACTGGTGACAGATAATGTAAAGAATACTTCCCACTTGGTCGGTAATTTGAAATTAATTGAATTTCAACTTTGATTTCATTAGTCCCAATTTGAAATTGATAAGTCCCAATTTGAATTTGATTAGTCCCAATTTGAAATTGATTAGTCTCAATTTGAAATTGATTATTCTCAATTTGAAATTGATTAATCCCAATTTGAAATTGATTATTCCCAATTTGAAATTGATTAGTGCCAATTTGAACTTGAAAAGGTATAGATGAATAAAGTACCGCAATCGTCCTCCATTTTGGGGCAAAATTTTTGCGACAAATTTAAATTTATTTGACATCTACGACGGTCCAAAATGCTTAATATAGGTTAAGTACCGAGAAATCAGAAATAAATGAAATTATTGTTGTAAACCTTATAGTGTCTCTCATGCATTTAATAGTCAAATAATTATCAACTGAATATAATAATAAATTGAAATCCGTGTAAAAGAAAATTTTATTATTCCTTCTAGTCAATTGATAAATTAATTTCATTTTATTTACGAACATTGAAATATAACAGAAAAACTTTTTTTAGGATACGATATTAAATACAAACTATGTGTATTTCTAGAAAATTTATTAACAATTAATTTAATTTTACATTACTACAAATCTGGAGTAACCGACTGATTTTATTGTCACTTTTTCAAAGCCTCCTGCATTATAACTGACCTGCTACTTCGATAATCAATATTTTGTTTGTTAACACTATTTTGATCCTTCAATGTAAAATACATTCTACATTTTATAAAGCTGTTTATAATTTTTATTAGTACAGTAGGGCACGAAGCTGTTTCTGTATTGAATGGTAATTTTTCCAAACTATCTAAAAGTTGTTTAATAAAAATGTCTTTACCTTCTCTGTTTTTTGAAATTGTTTTTTCATTTTGCCGAAAAGCCAATTCACAGATATATATAAAATTAAATAATTTTTCATTTGGATATATTAACCCTTAGTGCACCGTGCTAAGTAGTGGTACAAAAACACCACTACCTACCAGCAACTCCGGCACATAGAAAGGTTTATACACATCGACCTATGCAACGAAAACTATCATAAGTCAAAAATGGTGATTTTGAAAAATTTGAAAAGAAAACAGAATTAATTGCTATTCTTCTGTGGTGAATCCTTTCGGAATCCTCTATAAGATATCTATAGCAACCAAGTAGGAAATTTTTACCTAGAAAATTTTATTTCTTAAAATGCAATCGGTTCAAAAAATGACTTACAATAGTCTTCGTTGCATAGGTCGACATATTTATTATACAATTATACACTCAATTTCGTAACATTTTAAGCATAATCATATTAAAAACGTTGGGCTCCGCAGCAGAGCCTACGGAGTTACGGGACAAATGACTGATGGCTCCGTAGCGGAGCCAACGAAGCGCTAAGGGTTAAGATGTTTTCCTTATATTGCTTAAGCATAATAAACGATTGGACCTTCTCGATAATCATAAACATCATTTACATCTGTGAGTAATGAACAAAAACAATCATTACAAATAACATTTTGTTTTTTAACTTTGCATAAAACAGCCCCTATAAGGTAATATAAAGGACTTTCCGCGGTCGTAGACAGTTTATTTTCGCTTGTTATTGCACTTGTTAACTCTTCAGCCAGCGGATTATCTTCGTATATGTCTTCTGTTGTTTCTGAAGGGTTTTCTTTGAAATCCCTTTTGCAGGTACTTTTCTCTATCTCCACTATTAGTTTTCTAGTCAGGTTTTTATTTTCAGTTTCGACCTTATCACAACTCCTTATAATAAAACAAATCGAAATTTCTAATAAGTACCTACTCATTTTTAAGGTTAATTGTCAGCCATTTTGGGGCAAAAATGTACTTCTCTCTCTTACACATTGGAACATTTGATTGCGGTACTTTATTCATCTAGTGACTTTAAAGCGGCCCACACACCTATCGATTTCTTTCCAAATACAGGTTGGACAGAAAATCGTAGAAATTGCAGTACTGTCGTTTTCTCTACACACGGTTCAAACACATCGGACTACAGTAGTTCATATTATTGCAGTAGTAGTCTCGATGAGTGTAAACTACACATACATCCTTACACACAACTCTCTACACACGTATCAACTTGCTTCCAAACACGACCGTTGATACGATATTTTATGGCAGTGCCGAACTGCAAACGATTCGATCGCTGCGTACTACGAAGCATACGATTTGCCTACACACGCTACAATTTATCCTTACTGCAGCAGTTTCGACTAATGTCGCACTGCGTGCAGTACGAGAATTCGTTACGTGTGTGGGCCGTTTAAGTTCTACCGATTTTTCGCGACATCTACCGATTTTTTTATGAAACTCTACCGATTTTTCGTGTGACGGCTCTGGCAACACTGCGTCCACGTACAAATAATCACGGTTTGTTTTCGTCTAAAATTAACGTTAAATTCCTGAATTTTTGTATGAAATAATAGTAGGAATTTTGACTTGTGCCGATATTCATACCAACGCTTGGAATGTCTACTTTCAGGCTATACAAAAACTTTCGCTTAAATGTTTGTCTTTTACGAGAAATATCGAGCTTGGTGACACTCTACATAGAGCACTGTTCAACGTACACTTTAACGCGCCCTTAAGGGCGCGTTAAACATTGAGTCCACTGGAGATGACCTCTAATAATCGATCGAGCTTCATTAATAATCGGTTTATCGATAGATGTCGCCCTATGTAGCATTTTAACGAAGCAATGAGTTTCGGTCTGCGATATCGAAACAAGTTGTCGAGCCTTCCCCCACCAGCGTCTAGACCTCTCTATTGTAACTTATTTACCCGTTTATTTGAGCCCGATTTATTTCGCTAATCCATATCTGTACCGTAGAGGTAAACAATCGTAAATCCAATAATGTAAGTTTTACAAAAATGGCAAATAATGTTAATCTGGTAATTAAAATTGAAATTTTTGTTATATAGTAAAAATCAATTAAATACATTCTTTGGTCGTTACTATAACTTCAGACGCCTTTTCTATAACCTTAACCCTAACTCCCAACCTTAACTCCCAATAATCTGTAGAATAGAAAACTGGACTTACGACTGTTTACCTCTAGGGTACAGATATGTATTGGTCTGTGCGCTAATCGAAGCGGGATCAGTAAGCAATAATAAAAAAAATCCTTCGTTAAAAAAATCATCCAAGACGAATTGTTGATATTTTTGGTGAATATTCTCCGCTTAATGCTCATATTAATAAAAAATTTAATTTTATTCAATAAGATAAAAATTGATTAAAAAAGAAATTAATGTGTCGCAATGCTGTAATACAGCGTCATTAAACGTGGCCTATCCTTATATCCTACATTTTTTATAAACTAGGATAAACTGCCAAAATGTCGGCCCCCTAAAAATACAGCCTAAAGTCGGCCTTTCTATAAAATCTGGAAAGCCGACTTTAGGCGCATGGCTGATATTTGGTGTGTTTACCTTATATATTGACCGCGTTGAGTTGTTTCTATTCTTTAGATTGATTAATTAAATTTAATAAGATTTGAATTAAAAAAACAGGGCGTGCGCACACGAAAACTTTTCACATGTTCTTGGATGTTCGCAATAACGAATATTTGCATATATACCATTTACAAAATATTGTAATTATAATAATTATTATTGTACAATTACACTTATATTATAAATACTTGTGTGTTCTTATTTTCCCTTGAACGTCAACGTAATTTGTATTTATAAGGTGAGTATTACTTTTAAATCGTTTTGTTTTGACCAATCAAGTTGCATCATTGAAACCTGCACAAGCATGCGCGAAATTGGCATATACTTTGGTCGGTTTGGTTCCACTCTTTGCTATTTGGCGCCTTCTTAGTATTTGGTTATAGCTTGGCTCGTACACGCTAACAACGCTCGTACACGTGTTTAATTGTATGTATTTCTTATTATTATTAGGTATATGAATAGCAATATTTAATCATAAAACAAATAAACATCTACTGTAGAAGAAAAAACTACATACACAATTATATGTGTTGTAAAAGTTCTTTAAACATAGTAAACAATAAAAATATATAACAAAGAAATAAAGCTTATCAGTAGAAACGTTTACTTTATTTTATATGCAAAACAACCTAAAATAATTTTTACTTTAAAATTTCACTTTATTAAATTTTACTTTAAAATACAGCTTACATACGTCTTCAAGATACTTTCAAGCAAAAAAAAGCCATAGAATATCTACGACGTGTAAGCAGACTGCCCATCTGACCAATCAGCGACAATCAAAACAACACGTCATCAGAATGGCGGCATTAATGTATACAAACAAATGCCCTATTCAATTTCATATGTGGTCGAAATACGGTACACATAAATTTTCTAATTTGTATCAGAATTTAATATAATTGCTGCTAGAATACAACCGTGTCAAAAAGAACCATCAATTTATAAAAGAAAAAAGGTATAGATGCTAGCGCCATCTAATCACAGAACCTCACAGTTCTATTTTTATTTTTAGTATAGAGTACTGTTAGACACATTCAGACGTCCCATATAATTTACATTGTAAAAACGTAAGTTTGACCTTTCTCAAAACTGACTAATTTAATCGCGAATTTTTTGTGATGAAAAACTGCCTATGACTATTCTGCATGGCGTTAATATAAAAGTAGCGAGATTTATGCCTCCACGTACAAATAATCACAGTTTGTTTTCGTCTAAAATTAACGTTAACTTCCTGAACTTTTGTATGAAATAATAGTAGGAATTTTGACTTGTGCCGATATTCATACCAACGCTTGGAATGTCTACTTTCAGGCTATACAAAAACTTTCGCTTAAATGTTTGTCTTTTACGAGAAAGATCGAACTTGGTGACACTCTACATAGAGCACTGTTCAACGTACACTTTAACGCGCCCTTAACATAATTTTTTATTTCGTATCAGCTCCCTCCCCAAGCAGCAATTTTAGACACATGGTCGACACTGTGTCGACACATAAGCCTGGACACGACACATTTTATGGGCACAGTGTCGACAGTCTGCCCGCTATGTTTGGGAAATATGTACAAAATGGTGACAGAAATGTGTACCATATAGTGCCCAAAATGTACCCAAGTTAGTGTTTAAAATGCGCCTTCAATTGTACTAAAATGTCTCCAGAATGTGTCGCATTTGTGTCGTATATGTTTCCAAAGTGAACGTTTAATGTGTTCAAAATGTTTCTCTTTTGTTACCAAATAAATTTGCATGTGTCCATTATGTTCCTACTGCTAAAACTGCTAAGGTATTTTATACTGGTATGTTATAATTGAAGTTTTGCTATGTCTGAGGGTTAAAAAATATTACGGATTCAAATTTTCTGATAATAGTGTGTATGATACCTTTAAATAACGAAAGCGCCTCAAAAATATTGATTATTTTTAACAAACTAAAAAAGTCAAATATTTTTAGTTATTCCAAATTTCAAGAAATGTTGTCAGAAATTAGTGTGGAGATATTTGGGGTGACACAAAAAAAATATTTGCTCGAATATTTATGTTTATTAACGCCAAATATTGTAATTCAGAGCAAAATATAGATATCCGCCATTTTTTTTTTCATCTCGTTGGCACAACTTTTCAACGAAAATATGGCGGATTTAATGGTTGTGTCCAAATAGAAACACGTGTCCGATATTTAACCAATTATTTTCCGAAAATGGTTCAAAGTAACACAAGAAACATAAGGGCTATAATTTGGACTCGTGTTTCCAAAACTTGACCGATATGTTGCCTAAACGTGTCTATGCACACAGAACAAATTTGGGCACATCGTGTCAATTAGGTGTCGACTCATCTGGGATTAAATTGCGTCTACTTAACACATTTTGGAAACAAATTAGAAACGCAAACTTAAGAACAAATTCAAGCACATTGTGTCAATTAAGTGTCGACTCGTCTGTGACTAAATTGTGTTTTGAAGTCGAAAGTAACACATAATGGAAACATATTAGACACATGAGTCCAAAATGTGTCTGTTTAGACACGCATTTTTTTCTGACACACTGTGTCCATAATTTGTCGACACATAGCGGCTACATTCTTATAAACTGGATACAGGACACAAAAAGTCCGATAAGTGTCGACTCAATTCGGACTCAAAAAAATTGTGCCCGATATCGGACACAATTTGCTGCTTGGGTCTCTTATTTATTTTCCGAACCCGGACTCTCAGTTCGTTGTGTGCAGTCGTGCGAACAAGAAAAAGTGCATGTACTGGAAGGTTAATATGTATATTATTTGCTATATACACCTCAAAAGTTCATATAAGGAAGTAAAGAACACGTAAATACGCAACAAATAATCTAGCCATAAAACACATTTTATCATTAGAATCTGGTGATTTCCGCCCGTAAACAAACCGTTTTGCTGTACAACTTCAGACCATTTGAACGGGTTTTTTGGTAGAGGGGATCCAACGCTCCAGCGCACAGTGGTCCACAAGCGCTCAAAACGTGATCGAAAATCGATTTTTCAAAATTTTTTTTGCGTTTGATTTATAGATTACATATTCTTTACCTATTAATAGGCTCTTAGGTGAAGGAAATTGAACCCTATATATCTTCCACAACTAACAATGCGTAAGCAAAAAGTACTAAAATTTCTGTATTTTGAATAACGTAAAAAGGTACAACTTTAGAATAAGAAAAGGGATTGAATAACACTTTTTCAAGACATTGCGCTATTGCTATCTTATAAAGTATAGAAAGGTCATAATATGTTACCTTTCCAAATTTTAAAATGTTTTTGTGGAAATGATTAACAGACACTTCTTTTGATACTTATTTCAACTTAATGTTAAATGTATTGAAGTAAGTATATAACAGAAGAACTGATGCCACTGAATTTGTATTATTGGTAGAGGTATAGCTTAGACAATATGAAAAAAAAATCTTGCGCAAACTTGCGATCTTACAAGATATTGACAGTCAAAGGTAACTCTGCTATTTAATTGTTTTCATATAACCTACTTATGTTTTTACCAATATAATTGGCACATATTTGGTATAGATTCACATAAGAATAAACAAATTAATATTGTTAGGGAAAATTTTAAAATTTCCGAACGGCAAACGACACGGGGTTCGGACAAAGAGTGAATGACTCTTCTCCGACACCGATAGCGGTTCGGGCGGTCTTAAATAAACAAGAAACAGGTATAGACCGACTCACACTAGACGTAAACAGAATATGAAAGTAAAGTTTACACCATAATAATCAATAAGACGCAGCATATTAATAATCAAATCCACACTAAACAATAAATTGCTAACAATATCAAATATGGAATTTTGGATATTTGTATGTATTGCGTAACCGGAAGTGGTAGTTTAGTGTACCGAATTTTGTCACGTAAATTATATTTTTGTGGAAGAATTTATTCATAATTGGAATAAGTTCTTTAATAACAGATAAAAATAAGGCGAAATTTTAAACATATCCTGCAACCAAAAGTCATACTTTACTCCGAATTAGCTACTTATCCATTGGCATTTCCTTAAGGCTGCGGTCTCACGGTCATTAAGTTTCTCAGGGGATTCGGGGTGAGACGTTCGGAGGTAAGAAGGTGGACCTTTAAGCGCCGCCCTTTTTAAATAACAGGCGTAAGATTTCTATTCAGAACTCATGTGTTTATTTATCTTTTATCGAGGAATGAATGTATGAATAAAAGTTGAGTTTTTTGTGGTCAAACAGACAAAGATGGAAATATTGTATGATTATTTGATACATATCGCTACTATTTGGGTATTTTATAGGTATAATACGACATGAACTATTCACGATAAAAGAAATGTTATAAAATAATCAGCTACAAATCGTTATTTTACAGTGTAAATAAATTTCAAAATTATTAATATTAATTTTGAGAAAAAAAATGACAAAAATCGAATATAGGAAATACTTTGAATACAAAAGTGACAAAGCACCGAATTTTCACTGAATAAATTACACACATTAAATCCCATATTACATGGCTTTCGTGGTAGGAAAACCTTAGAATATAATGTGCTTGATTAAATTGGCACAATTGCTGGATTCTCTTTTTTTGCAAATCCTTCCGAAGTTAGAAGCTGTTAGATGTTTTACCCTTTCTTCGTGCCATAATTGACTTCTGCCTTGGCCAGCACTTCTAATTTCCATTTCGGCAATTTCTTCTTCGATTTTCTGAAATTCGTCTAAGAATTCGTCTTTTCTTTTAGTGTAGTAAGTAGGAGATATGTTGGGAATATCTTCTTCCAAACCATAATTTTCATCAGCTGGTTGAATTATTTTCTGTCTCTTTCCAACATTGCACGTTTGGACACGCGATCGATATTGCATCTTAAATTAAAACCAAATCGTTGCGAGGAATTAACTCTTTTACCCCCCACATATTTGCAAACAACAGCGTTGCAGGACTCCGCAACATTGTTAGACATATTTAAAATTAAGCTGTGTGTGTGATAAATTAAACGATTTACGCAAGATTTTATGTCATCGTACAACCCACAATTAATTAAATCTTGTACCGAGTTTGGTTCATTAATATTCTGGCTCTTGCAAAAATATTGGTCACAGTTTTTATGTTGTCCAAATGCGTGGTTTATGCTATTAGCCTATTTCTTCTATGTCTTCTAATAAAGATTAAGTCTTTTATGTTTTGTAGCGGCAACGGCAGCTGTGCGTAACCTTTTTATGCTGTCTTCTAATAATTTTCTCAGCCGAATAGACACAAAAATACCCCGTGAACTAAACTTTCGACCACATAGCTCTTTTAATCGAATGCAATAATTACGTAATATCTTTTTAATTCAAATTACGTAATAAATAATTGGCACACACTCTATCTTTTCTAACAAGTGTGATCCATAGGGTCTCGCTTCCAATAATTTTCGATAGACACTATTGTCACCATCGAAAATTACTTTATTGAATTTAGTATTATATAATTCTAAACTTTCTTTGAAACCTTCTACAGTTAATAAGTAACGACACAAGGTTTAGTTACCACAATTCTAAAACTGAATGTTCAGAAAGTATAAGATCTTCAGTTTATAACAAGTGGTCCCAAATACATAAACAGCAGATAAAGGTATATCCACACCAGGCATACACAAACTATAAGTGGGTACAGTTTGCCTTATAAAAGAATAAGTCACAATTGTATTTACATCCGCTATAACGAATAATTGCTAGCAATATCATAATTATGAAAAGTTCGACGATGTAAAAATGGTGATTATACTGGTTCGAAAAATATTAAATTTGTCGGGAAAGATTGATAATAAATGGGACAATATTACAATGCGAAAGTATGGAATTATATATATATATATATATATATATATATATATATATATATATATATATATCTGTGTGTAGAAAAGTTTACAACAAGAAAATATGGAATTAAAGCACTTGATAAATTGTTAAAAAATTTTAACAATTTTTTTTTTTTTTTTAGTTCAACACAACATCTTGATTCAAAAACTTAAACATTTTTAAGGCATTTATTAGATTTTTCATAAATAATAAAATCGGTGAACTCAGAGCTCCAAATCATTCTCGAAAGTATTTATCCTCAGTAGAGAATGAAAAAGTAGAATGGACAAAAAACAAATAACTGACGTCATCTATTCATCTCGGCCGGCCACACCACATGTTCTCTTAGGGCGGAGCTATCTGGCCGAATTAAGAAATAATTCGAGATATTGTACCGTGGGAATTTCCAATGCTGCACATTTATTTTGCAAAATATCAAAAAGTGGTAAATATAAAAAGAATTTGTTAAATATTTGTCTTTGCCGGCACAAAGTCCGTTTAAAAACTATTCTTTAATCTCTGTTATTAACAATAATTGCTCAAATATCTCTTAGAGCAAGCAGAGATTTTTCATTATCAGACAACTTTCGTTTGAAAAATTTTTTGATATCTCAATCGGTTACAGCTAATTGTTGGAAAAACTTTTTCGGGCCTGAGACCGCAGCCTTAAATTGACGATTTCTAAATTAATCTTTTATACAAAATATGCATTTGTCACCCTTCTAAAAATATGTTATTTTTAATGTAATGTAATTTCGTGCATTAATGGGTTAATACGTTGTTATGTACTTGTTGCTCTGTAGAACAAAAACTACATAAAAAAGTAGTTTTTTATAGGAGTTTATTTTTATTAGTAGGAGTAGTCCTAATAGTAATTATGTACTCTAAAAAAATTAATTTTGTATATTATATTATTTAATAAATTTTTATATTATTTTGTTTTTGTTTTTTTAAATGAATTATTTAAAACAACAAATTCTACTTCATTTGTTATCATCCTAAACATTACAATGGCAACGGCATGAATTAATTACATACAGAAGATCAACTCTTCATAGATTAATGAAAGCAGTTTCATTAATGCATAATGCATTAATCAGCAAATCAGGAGCGCCCTCTATTAAAATACTCAAAAGTATTTTAAAACCGGGAAATTCGAAAAAATCTTCTTACAGCACACAATGGCATCTTAAGGATATTATTATAAGCATACATTTAACTGGTTTTAATACACTGTGCATCAAAGAAAGGGGAAAAAGTTTTCTTGAAAATGTCTATATATTTTTTTAAATTTGGCGCCAATAGACACCAGCGTCAAAATGTACGGATTAGGAACTAAATTTATATTTCACTTGTTTTGCCAAAAATTGACTTACCGTTAATATATCTTCATTGTTCTCAAACCATTAAGCTGTGGTAGACGTGATTTGATTTTAGTGATTAGAGGTGTTATTACTGGTTATTAGTTTTTGATAGAGTTAGTTTCCTATTAGTTTTCTGTTAGTCTTTTTTACTCAGTTTACATTTTGTTAGTTGTTGTTAGTTTTATTCTTGTTATTATTAGGTACTGATAATTCTTGCCAGGAATTCTTAGTTTTTTTTATATTACTTTTAGATTTTATTAATTACTGTTGGTTTTTTTACTGAGTTTTTGATAGTTTTTTTTTAATTATTATTAGGTTTTATTAGTTATTGTTAGTGTTCTTTAATTATTGGTAGATATTAATAGTTTTAGTTAATTGTTTTCAGTTATTGGTAGGTTTTTTAGTTATTGTTAGATTTTTACATCATTGTTAGGCTTTGTTTTAATTGTTAACAATTTAAAAAACTTAAAAGAAAATGTCGATAACACGTCAATTACTACATGAAAAGATAAGGAGTTGCGGAAATTAGCCGATAGAAAAAAAGAAAGAATTTGTCCTAAAATTTTTGATGGATACCTTTTGTTCGACGATTAATAAAATGGATGCCGAGAACCTAAAGGAACATATTAGGAATCAGTTTTTTAGCACATATTTTCCGTATTGTAGTCGCAACGAAGCTAACTTTTTAGCAAAACATAATGATTGGTTGAAAAAGGAAGTAAAGCTTCCCTCAACTACCCCAAATTTACCCCGATCATCTGCTGAATCTACTTCTGGTAAGTAACAATTAGAATATATTAACAATTAGATAAAATATAACTTATGGTTCTATATTGTTAAAATAGGTTTTTGTGGTCGTCCTAAAAAAATTTTAAATGTTCCTCGGCTGTTGTAAAAAGAAGAAGGACAGAAGAGATTCGTAAAACCGCAACCTCTGCAGAACTATCGTTTGCCACAGTAATGAAACTGCGCGAAGAAGGGAAGTCAGCTGAAGCTACTTTGGTTAAAGAAGCAACAACGACAAGCCCTAATACAGCAAAAAGAATTTTAACATCATGGAAATCGGCAAAACCTCAGCAAACACGGCTGACACCAGAGGAAGCTCTTGAATTAATAATTTCGCTTAATTTAACAAAAAGTCAATATTTAAGAATTCGAGAAACCGCTAATTCTCACGGACATGATTTGTATCCTTCATACAACGAAATTTTAAATTCAAAAAAGAATTCATATCCTGAAGGAATAATAACTTCCGAAAATGCTTGTGAAATTAGTTTACAAAATTTGCTAAATGACACCTGCGCAAAAATAATGAAATGTTTGGATATATACCCAAGAATTACATCAAATTTTACGTTACATTGTAAATGGGGTTTTGATGGTAGTGACAATCACTCCACTTACAAACAAAAATTTGTTACAACTTCAGGCGGAAAAGATAACTCCCTGTTTGTATCTTCATTGGTTCCATTGCGACTAGAAGATAATAATACAAATATCGTATTATGGAAGAACCCTAGACCGTCATCTATTCGATTTTGTAGACCAATTAGGTTCCAATGGGAGCATGAAAATGCCTCTATTATAAAAGCCGAAGAAAAATATATTTCAAACCAAATAGACTCCCTTCAACCCTACACCTCAATTTGTGGAGTCGTTACCTTTTCTCTTTATTTCACAATGGTGGATGGCAAGGTTCAATTTTTTTTTTTTTTCTTAGCGTTATTTCAATTGTTCGTGCGTTTTATAGGTTTGTAATTCCTTAATGGAATCATCTGGCATGGAATGTTATTTATGTAAAGCAAAAATTTCAGAAATGAATAACATTAATGCTTTACGCCTAAAAACGTTAGATCCAGAAGGTTTTAAGTTTGGATTATTAGTTCTGCACGCTTACATTCGATTTTTTGAGTGTTTACTTCACATATCATATAGATTAGAAATTAAAACTTGGAAGGTACATGGGCTATCACGCGTATTTTTTGTATAACATATATTTAAATAAATTAAATATAATCTCCAGATTCCCAAATCACAAAGGTATATTGTGGATCAACGCAAGAAACAACTCCAGGAAAAATTTCGCCAAACACTCGGACTTCTTGTTGACGTTCCAAAACAAAACTATGGAACAACAAGTGATGGGAATACCGCGCGACGATTCTTTGCTAATCCCAAATTATCATCGAAGATTACTGGTAAATATTACTATTATCACAATGTCAAGTACACGCACTAATCAAATCAATTCGGTTTAAGGAATTGATGAGGACTTAATTCGACGATTTGGCGTTATTTTAGGATTTAGGAGCGATAAATAGTGGTAGCAACATAAACACAGAAGAATTTGATACATATTTCTTTAAAACGGCCCAAAAATATGTTCATCTTTATGGGTGGTATTATATGCCTACTAGCGTACACAAAATTTTAATATACGTTTCTACCGTTATTAAAGAATCTCTCCTACCCATTGGAGAGTTATCTGAAGAAGCACAAGAGGCAAAAAACAAACAAATTCGTAAATTTAGGGAGAGTCACACGAGAAAATGTAGTAGACTACAGAAGAACGAAGATTTGTTTAAAAGACTACTTCTTAGCTCTGACCCCTTTATAAGTAATTTTCAAAAAGCAAGTCCAGCGAAGAATAAAAATATGGATAGAGACATTAGAAGATTACTTATAATGGACAAGTTTTCAGAAGAAGACGAGGAAGAAGAAGACGAAGAAGAAGGATTGGAGGAAGAAGAAGAGTCAGAAGATGGGTCAGAAGAAGAAGAGCAAGAAACCAATGACTCCTCATATTAAGCATTGTTCCGCTTTTGATTTTTTTTTCTTTCACTTTTGTATTTTAATAATTTTTGCTCATAACTTTTCCAAGCTTTGAGCAGAATTAAGCTATCTAAATAACAACCGAAACTTGTTGATATTCCTTTAAAATAAGATAGCTGAAATGATCCTATTAACTCCTAGATATATTTGCTAAATTTTAGGTTCTTGTAAATTTCGTTCAATTTTTTGAAAATTCTGCCAAATGTTTTTTTAATACTTTTTTAATATTATTTACTATCGTTATGCAGTTTCACTGTGAAATTTACGAATTCTATTTGTATATAAATTCAAATTGATGTATGATTATGAAACAATTTAGATATGTGTTCAGGTAAACCACCACTTCCGATTATTCAATTCTTTTAAAGTTTTATATCTAGTTATATTTCATCATTTAATACTGGTGTATGAAATTTCGTGTGGTTATCTCAGTTTGATGTCTTAGTTTGTATGAAAAAAATTGACTAAATGTTCAAGAAAAGTACTACTTCCGGTTGACAGATTTGGATCAAAACTTGACATAACCTTCAAATTTTGCTCTTATTAGTATATTATATTTAATCTATGTATGACTGTATGTCAAGTTTCAAAAGTCCATCTAATTGTAAACATCAAAAAAATATTTTCGATCACGTTTTTATTACGTTTAGACCACTGTGCGGCGTCATACAGTACCTTGTTTAAACGCTCTTTTAAATTGGCCGACGTTATGATTTTTTTCTGAACGATGGGATAAGCTATGAAAAAAACGCAAAAATACGAAGAAACTTTTTTTTGTGTTCTATCCAATGCAATAAAAATTGAAAAATGGTGGACAGGCCAATTTAAACGAAAGGTTTTTAAAACTGTCGCCTGTAGCTAAATACCTAAAAAATCATTTCATTATTAAATTTATTATGCATATTATATTTTTTGTAAGGCCCGTATTAGACTATCAAAGATTTTATAAAAGATCTTTTTATAAAATCTTTGATAGTGTAATACCGGCCTAATAGGCACTAAAATGATAAGGTTTTAACTCAATAAATTTAGAGCAATTTGTGCAACGCGTTAGGAAATAATTAAATTATTTATAAGTGTATGATATAAGTGTAAACAATTTTTTAACAAAACCTTTAAAATTGCACATAATTTGAAGATTTCAGAAATCTTTTGTTTTTCAGTATCGAACTGCCGTGAAAGATGGAGAAATATTCGAGGAGCGTTTACAAGATCTTTAAAAAAACCATCGAGTGGCTCTGCAGCGAACACAAGCAAAAAATATTATTTGGCAGATTATCTGCAGTTAGATAGAAAAACATGGAAAAACTGTTACGAAGCACTGCCGCTTTTGAAACAGAAAATTCAGAGAGTCAAAAATCATCTCTCCAGTCGTTACACATAGAGGTAGTTGATAAGGTGAGCCAGCATGACGATTCTCAGTTATCAGATACCATCAGCACTAGGAAGACTTAGAAAAGCTCTAAAAAACATAATATGAATTATAATTCTTCTGCCGATGATGCGTTTGTGGACTGGCTAAAAAGCAAGAAGCAACGTGAAGCGGACGATTCGAACATGACGTTTTTTCGCAGTTTATTGCAGGATATTGATAAAATGACGGATAAACAAAATAAGCGATTTAGGTAAAAAGTTATTGGGTAGATCGACGAAATACTGGAAGATACCGATATTATTATTCCTACCATATACAGGGTTTCTCACGCAACTGGTTCGTTAGAACTTTATTGGGTTCCACTATTAGTAAATTTTTGTGATTTTGCCAGTAGGGGTTGTTCATCCGGATCTTTTGATTTAAAATATTTTCAAGATGGCTGCCACTTCCGGTCGACCGGAAGTAGGATACAACTTCGTTATTTTAAATGGAATAGTATAATTTTTATTGCATATTTTAATTCTACGTACAAAAATAAGTAAACTTTCACAAGGGTTGTTGGTACGTATCGCTTTTCGTTTTCGAGTTATTTTGATTTTAAGATTTTTTGAACAAGTTTTAACTTGCTGTTTAAAACCACATTTCTCAGTCACTGCTCAAGCAAGAAAGTTAATAATTGGTACGTTTATTCTCCAGACATTGCCAAATAGAACCCCACTACCCCTACCCCTCTTTCACATACAGAGTGGTCACAAAGAGAATTACCGCTCTTCCATATTCAATTGCAAGAAAGTCGAAAATTTTAAATGAAACACCCCATATTTTATTAACCCATTCGATAGAGAATTAAATTCTCTACAAATTTGCAATACATGTCCCTATACCTATCGGTTAAGGTTTTCAAGATATAAGGGAATTTGTCAAAATCGCGTGTAAAATGTCAGAAGAAGTCCTGTTTTTATTAGTAGGCCATGAAACTTGAACAGTTTTTTCGCTTGATACGGTAGAAAATTTAATTCTTTACCAATCTTCAATACACTTCCCTATCCTGTTGGTTAAAGTTTTGGAGATATAAGCGAATTTATAAAACTTGCACGTAATATGTCAAAAAAAGTTTTTCTTTATTAGTGGGCTACGAAATTTGAACAGTTTTTTGATAAATTCCCTTATACCTTCAAAACTTTAATCGATAGGTATAGGGAAGTGTATTGAAGGTTGGTAGAGAATTAAATTCCCTATCGTGTCAAGCAAAAAAATCGATCAAGTTCCATAGCCTACTAATAAAAAAAAGAAAAACTTCTGACATTTTATACGCAATTTTGACAAATTCCCTTATATCTTGGAAATCTTAACCGATGGGTATAGGGACATGTATTGCAAATTTGTAGAGAATTAAATTCTCTATCGGATAGGCTAATAAAATATAGGGTGTTCCATTTAAAATTTTCCACTTTTTTCCAATTGAATATGGAAGAACGGTAACCCTCTTTGTGGCCAGCCTGTATATTAAAAAGGGGTGGGGGTAGTGGCGTTCTATTTGGCAATGTCTGGAGAGTAATCGTAATAGTTATCAACTTTCTTGCTTGAACAGTGACTAAGAAATGTAACTTTAAACAACAGGTTGAAAATTGTCAAAAAAATCTTAAAATCAAAATTACTCGAAAACGAAAAACGATAAGTACCAATAACCCTTATCAAAGTCTACTTATTTTTACATGTAGAATTAAAATACGTAATAAAAACTATACCATTCCATTTAAAATAACGAAGTTGTATCCTACTTCCGGTCGACCGGAAGTGGCAGCCATCTTGAAAATATTTTAAATCAAAAGATCTGGATGAACAACCCCTATTGGCAAAATCTCGAAAACCTACTAATAGTGGAACCCAATAAAGTTCTAACGAACCAGTTGCGTGAGAAACCCTGTATAGTGAAAGTGACTCATCGCTTAAAAGCATATGAACAAAGATGTACTAATAATATGCGCTCTCTTTCTAACACACATCAACTTATTTGTACTGTATGCGCAATATTCTACCATAAATCGATGAGTCACTTTCAGTATAGATGGTACGAATTATACATCTCATTGTCAGTCTAATGTATCATGGAGTAGCAGGGGTTCAGTGGGACAAGCTTCAGTTGATTATCCAATTGCCAATACGTTTACATTAGTGCATGGATGGCAGGCGGAAGTACAAACGGTTGAAATGTCTAGCGCACCTTTACAAGATCAAAACAGTGGTGGTGGTGATGACCAAAACAATACGAGTGCACAAAAATTTATAAATTTGTAGGTTATATAGTCATACAATGTTATATGAAGGGTTATTAGTTTTGTTCTTTGGTGGCTTATTTGCAATAAGATATATATCCTCTTTTTTCCTCACAATTAGTGCCATATTATCAGAATATAAAGTTTTATTTTTTAATATAGGTAAAGTGAAGTGAGGTAAGTGCGTATACGGGGCAAGTGTGTAAATAGCCTCTATGTAATGCGTTAATAGAGGCTATTTGCACACTTGCCTCGTACTCGCATTTACCCCACTTCACCTTAATTGGTTTTCGACTTACCTTAGCGTTATCAACAAGCGTTCTGCGGGAGAACTAGGTTTTCTATAATGCGTTTCCTTTTTTTCTATCATAGGTTCCACCATATGCAATAACTAATTAAAGGTTTCAAGGTTCATCCTAAAATATTCTTTAAACTTACAAGGAGAGTGCAAGGTCTTGGGGTCATAGATTTAGCTCAAATTTTGTAGGATGGTAGATTTAGTTTCCCTGTTGAAGAAAATATATGGTTGTAGGGGCCACTACTCAATAGCTCTTTAGATATTTGCAAGTGAAGATGCAATTCACTACTTAAATTCAGGTCTGTAGCAAACGACTAAACATAATGGGTGTAGCGTAGCAGCAATAGATTGGTGTTTCTCGTCATTAGGCGCCGGTTTCGAGTTCTGAGAGTGTCCATTTTTACGTATAAAGATACCATGGGTGCATATAAAATTTTGCGACATCGAAGCATTTTTTGAGTGTGCACCACACTTTGGATTTGTCAGTTAATTGTCATTTGATCTGTCAAGACTTCAAAATTAATACAGGAATATGACTTGGCATTATAACCTTTCTTCAAAAAGCCTAACTTAATCGGTATAAATTCGGTTAATTTTGACATTATCCGGACTTGTCCTAACAAATTAATTGCATCTTTAATTGCAAATATTTTAAAAATTATTGAATGGTGGCCCCTATAACCATATATTTTCATCAACAGGGAAATTAAATCTACCATTCTACGAAATTTGAACTAAATCCACGACCCCAAGACCTTGCACTCTCCTTGTTAGCCGAATCCAACATTAACTGCTGTTTTATAACAGAAGCTGGACTATGTTCAACATTTTGTAGAAATAAAGGATGAACCCAGAAACGACAACGACGCTTTATTCGGCTCCGGTTACGTCTTCGCAAATATTGCCAAGCGAAAACGAATTCTTCCTCACTTGAAAACATTTTGCATACTACACTAGAACGGGCTTTCGCGCAAGAAAGTCCATACTTAGGTAGAGAGGACAATAATATGACATAGGGACTTAAAACCTTTACTGCTTATATGTGCGCGGTAAAGCAACTACAACATTTACTGCGTGTTTTATGTTTACTGCATGTTTACATGTTTGATGTTTAGATGTTAAAAGAAAGCTATTTTTCTAACGCGTACATAGCGTACGTAGCGTACAAAACGCAGCGCTTTGTGTGGCCTCAGCATTATTCTAAGATTCTGTTGACTATGGGCAAGTAAAAAACAACAAATTATGTCAAATATGCGCATCTTCCAAGAACAAAGGTCTGCCAAAAAGGTTTTTAAATTACAAAACTTTTTAACGAAATGATTGAGAAGGCAACAACCAAGAGGCTATTAATTACCTGATTGGGCAAGGCACATCTACCGAAAATATAACAAGTATCAGCACTATCTTATTAAAGAAATAAGAAATAACTTGTTTACCAAAAATTATTATTCATACTTATATTAATTACGTAAATAAAAATTAAAAAATGTTTTAACCGATTTTTTTAACTGTTTTAACTGTTTTTTACCACTACTATTTTCCATACAATAATAGGGATGCCATAGATACAGCCGGTCCAAACCATCTTGGCCTTCCGAGGTCACATGCGCAATGACAAAAGGTGGGGAGTTCTTAGAGAGCTCATTTGCGTAGTATACTCTACAGAGTACTGATCGTGTACAGATCAAAGCAAAAGTTTGTGTATAAGTGCGTGAGATAATATTTAAGTTCGAGATGGCGGAAAGTAAAGTGAAAAATAAAGTAAGTTCTTATTTATTTATTTTTTTTTAATTGTTTTAGCAGATATTGTACTATTGCAGCTTAAAATATGTTTGATTAATGGGTTTGTTAATTTAAAAATAACTTTTAAACTTAAAAACCCTGAAAAATAAGCTACTACAAAGAAATTCATTATTAAAAATTTACCTGTTTAAAATTTACAATACAATATCTGTACATGTTTACAGGTCAACTTTTGCCGCGCTCTATACTTGCCGCTCCTATCTAACGAATACACCCATCTTTCTCCAACGATTTACTGTCGCACTCCTTCATCTGCGCATTTTTCGTGACCACGGAAGGCCAAGATGGTTTGGGCCGGCTGTACTTATTATTATTGTATACGTGAAATAAAATTTAAGTTAAAAAGCAAATTTTATTTCGAATTTCGCTGGTTCAGAAGTAGTTTTGGGTATTTCTACCGAGTATCCAGTATCTACCGAGGGCGTTTTCTAAAAAAATCGTAAGCGCCGTCAGTTTGTCGAGGTATGAACAACAACAAGCCGATTTCACTGATCTAAGGGGAGTTGACCTTCTATGTACAGGGTTAGTATAAAGTCCCGGAACAGTCGAATAACTTTGTTGTTTGAGAAGTATCAATGTTGAAATTCAACATTGATACTTCTTAACTTAAATGCGACGGATTTAATAATAATATTTTCATTTTTCTCTCGTTTCCGGTTTTACAGGAAATGCGTCCAACTTTGTTTTTTTTAATGCCATGTATAGTATATTCGTGCATTCGTGCATTTTCGAATGCGGAATAAAAAACTACGTTCAAAAATCCCAAAAGTTTTTACTCTGTTGGTAAAAACGCATAATAAGACCTAAATTTAAAAAAATCAGTTTAACTTTAAATCAAGTAAACATGTCATTTTATTGAAATAACATATTGCCATGCTGTCATATGCTTATTATTATTTCCTGCACGTTCGATCAACCCGTTCACCAGAATTTTATCCCTACTGTATTTCTTTCTATGGTATCATTTGAAATACCAAGTGTATAAAACTCACAATCAGCCAAATAATTTAGACAAATTACACCAACAAAAATTTGAGGAAATGCACCGCGTTACACCACAAATAATACAAAATTCATTAAGTGTTAACCGATAAGTCGGTGTCAAACGGTAAACGGGTCGCATTTTGAACATTTATAACTTAAAGTTAATCGTTTATTAACTTTTTGCAAAAACCGTATTTTATAAATCAGTCGTTAGAAATTTTAATTGTAACTACTCAAGTTAATGTTTTCATATAGGATAATAACATAAAATTACACATTTGATCTAATATTGCTTCTTTTAAATTAGCAACATAACCTCAGAAGGAAATACGTCGCCGTTTTTGACAAGCTTTGACAATTAAGACGCAAGCAGATGAAGGAACTACTACTTTTATGTAAACCCATTGTTTATTGTAATTTCTTATAAAGTAGTTGGAAATTTGATGTAACTTCCCTGAAAAAGTCTATAATATTACATCACTTATGCTGTTCATGAATTTGATTTCAAAGGATTGAAAAGGTGGGCAAAAATTGTCTGTAGTGATTTTTGATAGCTCCAGGTATAAAAATGTCATGCTGTACGAAAAAATCGTTTAAATTCACGAGTAATCTCTACAGGTTTTGGAAGAAAAATCAGGTGAATCAAATGAGTTCAATAAGTATATCGAGAGCTGAAATACAACAACTCGTAAAAATGGTATTTTGCAGGAGATAATGGTAAGAAATGATCTCATACATTTTGAGAGTAATTATGTGTGAAACGTAATACGCGTAATTCTTCCCAACCTTTTCCAACTTATTAAAAAAAGCTTTTGCTATGCTACCCACATAAACGACTGCTAGGGAAATGTCGTTCACTAAACGACCAAATTTAACCTGAAAGTTGTTCGCAACAATGTCGTTAGAAGTTACAAAATACGAATTGTTGTTCATGAACGACAAGCGGTTCATAACGTATATGAGAGTTACAAAATAGGCCTTTAATCTCTAAATAATCATTTAAACAACTTGTACAGTGGTTTTAAACTTTTTTTTATGTAGTAATGACATTCGTAATTGTCATTCGAGTGTTGTCATTGGTGCTTTTCGGGCTAAAAGAGAAAAATATTAAGATGATGTTCAGTACACAACAAACGACCGCCATATTTTTTATAACCTTAAGTTTTGCTGTTTGTGGTGTGATTATTTGGTAAGATCAATTAACCTTCCAGTACTCGTGCTTTTTAATACATCAAGACTATACGCACCGGACTGTAAGTCTGAAAGTAATGACAACTAACAAGGAAAGGCTCCCGACTGTCAAATTCAAAAATTAATGAAACTTAGCAAAAAACATAAATTATACGATCCTGAACACATAACAATTGTTTTTATCGGCGGAAAAACACTTTAAAGGAGTGAAAACAGCCTTTAAAATAACCCAAATAATATAGGTAATGTAGGCAACCATAATAGCTACCAACTTAAAAGCGACATGTGCAATATCGCGAATGTAAGCCAAAAATAAAATGTTTATATACTCTCTTTTCGCGGAAAGATGTCTCATGCGTCATTAGTTGTCGGCGTTTTCTCGACATATGTCAAATATTTTTTTCTTTATTTAATCATATATGTCAGATAGAGACGAAAACCGAAAATAGTAGTCTAGGATAATATAATTAATTAATGACGCATGAGACATCTTTCCGCGAAAAGAGTTATACATTTTTTTCATGTTTATTGTAGGCCATTCTAACAAATAATCTTTTTAACGATTCGAGCGTAATCAAAGGTTTTCGTATAGATATAGAAAGCGAGGAGATACAAAAGGATTTAAACAAAAATTATTCTCTAATTAAATATAGTTTGGGCAAAGTAGAGAAACGAGTAAATCTTGAAAAGAGAATAACTATTTTATTCATAATATATGTTGTTAGAATTTTATAAGATGTTATTCACTACCCAAAAAATATATCTTGTATATATGTTATATTGTTTTAATGTTGATATGACTTTATTAATTATTACAAACCATTATAAACATCTTTTACAAACACATATAAGTAATATTTACTAATAAAGTTTAAGAAAAAAACTAGATTTAATTGTATAAAGTAATACATTATTGGTGCAAGAACTTGCAAATTAATTAGAACTTGTGGATTCTTTTTATTTTTACTTTATTTTGTATTTGATAAAAATGTGGTGATGGTAAAATTAAAATAATATCAAATCTGCTTCCTGTTATTGCTGCTACGTACTATTTTGATAATTATAAAGGTAAAATGAATATATCAGGTGTTGTTATTTAGGACACGTAAATGGAAAACATGTAGTATGTAATAACAGGAAGCTGGTTTGATTAACTTAAAAAAATAGAAAAGCAATAAACAATAAATTCATATATAAGGGCTATACGCCAATAGGAACATCAGTACCAAAATTTAAAAATTTGTAGTGTGTTATTCAACACCTAAAAAATGGAAACAATAAATGAAGTGAACGTTATTACACATCTAATGCAGACATTCAATACTGCTGGAAAAGAACAAACAAATTTAAATCGTCGAGAAATAGAGTTACACGACATAATAAAAAATATTATTATAAAATGTAAAGAGGACACCACGTTTGAAGCAGAAACAGATTCATCTCTGGAGTTTCTACAGCAATTTAGACCACATTCTGTAGAATATGTTGACATCGACAGTTCGATTTCACCCCAAGATCTTCAGGAATATTTACAAGAAGAAACGGAGCCTTGTACAGAGGAGGGAGGTATTTTGGATATGGAATATAAGGAGAACGCTGTAAGTTACTGGAAAAGTGGAAAGAAGAGGAGATTGTCTTTAGAAACTGTACAAAACAAATTTAAAAAAGTGAAATCTTTACGACAGCTATATCGTTGGGAACAGTATCTTGAAAACGGAGGAACGCAAAGAGAAAAGTTAATAGCGATTTCTAGTCATGTGTTACAACGATTTATAGATTCAGCAAATTCTCATATGATTGTACATGACATAGACTTGAGAAAATGGGCATTAGAAGCAAATACAGAGGTAAATCTGGAAACGTTTAAAGCTTCACGAAAGTGGTTACATAATTTTAAAACAACGCATAGAATTGTTTCACGTAAAATTACCAAATTCGTAACTCGTTCGTATGGAACAGATACTGTTAAACTTCAAGATATTGCCAATGAATTTTTATTAATCAAGTAAAACCGCTATTAGAAACGTACGGACCGGAAAACGTATATAATGCCGATGAAAGCGGATTTAATTTAGAAATACATGGGGGACGTTCATTAGCTTTTCAAGGGACAAAGAAAGTAGAAACTGTTGTTCAATCAATAAATGCAACCACTCATACTTACACAATTCTTCCAATAATATCTGCAAGTGGTAATTTTATGTCGCCATTGTTGATAGTTTTAAAGGAACCCAATGGGCAATTTGGCCCACAAGTACAGCAAACATTATTTCGACCTCCGAATATTCTCCTAAAAGCATCGAGGTCAGGAAAATTAACTTCTGATTTGTTTGGCGATTGGTTTGTTAGCACTTATTTAACTATCACTGGGCCGAAAAGTTTATTACTATTAGATGCATGGACAGGCCATTGCCCACAAGCTTTAAAATCAAAAGTTCCTCCAGAGAAAGCCGTTGAAATTATGTCCATACCGAAAAAAACAACTGGTTTAATACAACCCCTGGATGTGTATGGTTTCCGAATATGGAAGGGATTTATTAGACGATTTTCTGACCTGGTTCTTATCAATAATTTAGATGTTAATTTATCAACAAGAAATAATATAATTAAAATACAGTCCTTGATACATAATCAATTATCGGCGGTAAAATATCAAAATTTATTTGCGTATTCGTGGTATAAAAGTGAGTATACAGAACATCGACCCGAAATGTTTGAACACCCGACTAATTTTGCTTTCTCAAATCAAGAACTACCATATCCGGACCGTTGTTCAGAATGTAACTCCTTCTCATTTATTCGATGTTCTTGGTGTTCAAAATTTTTATGTTTTAAACACTTTTTTGATGATTTTCACTTTCACCAATAGTGTCTTATTTTATAAATTTGTATTTAATTTTTTTGAATTTTATTATTAAAGATAACTTATATATTTTTAAAAGATTCGTGTTTAGAATTGATTATAATAAATAATAAAGTTATGTTCATATAAAGAACAATATAGCTTATAAACAAGTACATTTTTTGGGTATTGAATAAGACACTACAAGTTTTTAAAATGTATTTCTAAAATGTATTACAAATAAAATAGTTATTCTCTTTTCATGATTTTCTTTTTTCTTTACCTTCGTATCCCTTACCTTTCTATATCTATACGAAAAACTTAGAATACGCTCGAATCTTTAAAAAGATTATTTGTTAGAATGGATTAAACAAAAGCAAACATGAGAAAAATGTATATAAACATTTTATTTTGGCTTACATTCGTGACATTACATGTGTCGCATTTAAGTTGGTAGCTATTATGGTTGCCTAGATTACCTATATTATTTAGGTTATTTTAAGGGGTGTTTTCACCCCTTTAAAGTGTTTTTCCGCCGATAAAAAAATTTGATGTGTTCAGGACGGTATAGTTTATGTTTTTTGCCAAGTTTCGTTAATTTTTGAATTTGACAGTCGGGAGCCTTTCCTTGTAAGTGAAAGATGAAGATAGTAAAAAACTGAAAAACTATAGTTTTTTTGTAATTTTTATTGGTAGTATGAAATATTATTTGAATAAATATAAATAAGAAATTGTTTATGTTTACGTAGGTTCATTATTAACCCTCCGTGTGTACACTGGGTCTTTGAAGGAACAGTCAAAATTTGAAATTCGAAATTCTCTCTTATGAATAGAGGGTACGCTTCGGCTACCCCCCCTAAAAAAAGTTTGGTAACTGCTCGGCCTTGTAGTAGACACTTCAATAAGTAACTCAGAATTTTTCTAGAATTTTTGAAAGCCTAGAAAACTTTGAAACATGCCTGTTCCCTAAAAGACCCAGTATACACACCGTGTCTCAAAAAATATAGTATACACACGCCGAGTTAATATAACATTCTGTGCTAACGAATTACAATGTGTCAAACACAAATTGTCAGCTTTTGCAAAAATATTTAGCTGGACTTATGGTAGATTTTTAGCATTCGGTGCTAATCCAATTTTACTTACACAACCAATTAACCATTACTACACTAACATTTCACTATTAAAATGCTATAATTATTAGCTGTCAAACAGATACGTCAAATGTACACTCTTGATCGAATAATTGTAATACTCGCCAATAAATGGCGCCACAGTCAACCTATGCGAAGTTAGCCTCCAGCCCCCCATTAGATAGGGATTTACATATACAGGGTTTCTCACGCAACTGGTTCGTTAGAACTTTATTGGGTTCCACTATTAGTAGGTTTTTGAGATTTTGCGAATAGGGGTTGTTCATCCGGATCTTTTGAATTAAAATATTTTCAAGATGGCTGCCACTTCCGGTCGACCGGAAGTAGGATACAACTTCGTTATTTTAAATGGAATGGTATAGTTTTTATAGCATATTTTAATTCTACATGTAAGAATAAGTAGACTTTGATAAGGGTTGTGGGTACTTACCGTTTTTCGTTTTCGTGTTATTTTGATTTTAAGATTTTTTTGACAATTTTCAACCTGTTGTTTAAAATCACATTTCTCAGTCATTGTTCAAGCAAGAAAGTTGATAACTGGTACGATTACTCTTCAGACATTGCCAAATAGAACGCCACTACCTCCACCCCTCTTTAATATACAGGTTGGTCACAAAGAGAGTTGCCGTTCTTCCATATTCAATTGCAAAAAAGTCGAAAATTTTAAATGGAACACCCTGTATTTTATTAGCCTGTCTGATAGAGAATTTAATTTTCTACAAATTTGCAATACATGTCCCTATACCGATCTGTTAAGATTTTCAAGATATAAGGGAATTTGTCAAAATTGCCTGTAAAATGCCAGAAGTTTTTCTTTTTTTTATTAGTAGGCTATGGAACTTGATCGATTTTTTTGCTTAACACGATAAGGAATCTAATTCTCTACCAACATTCAATACACTTCCCTATACCTATCGATTAAAGTTTTGAAGATATAAGGGAATTTATCAAGAAACTGTTCAAATTTCGAGGCCTACTAATAAAGAAAAACTTTTTTTGGCATATTACGCGCAAGTTTTATAAATTCGCTTATATCTTCAAAACTTTAACCAACAGGTATAGGGAAATGTATTGAGGATTGGTAAAGAATTAAATTTTCTACCATATCAAGCGAAAAAACTGTTCAAGTTTCATAGCCTACTAATAAAAACAAGACTCCTTCTGACATTTTACACGCGATTTTGACAAATTCCCTTATATCTTGAAAACCTTAACCGATAGGTATAGGGATATGTATTGCAAATTTGTAGAGAATTAAATTCTCTATCGGATAGGCTAATAAAATATAGGGTGTTCCATTTAAAATTTTCGACTTTTTTGCAATTGAATATGGAAGAGCGGTAATTCTCTTTGTGACCACTCTGTATGTGAAAGAGGGGTAAGGGTAGTGGGGTTCTATTTGGCATTGTCTGGAGAGTAAACGTACCGATTATTAACTTTCTTGCTTGAGCAGTGACTGAGAAATGTGGTTTTAAACAGCAAGTTAAAAATTGTTAAAAAAATCTTAAAATCAAAATAACTCGAAAACGAAAAGCGATAGGTACCAACAATCCTTATCAAAATTTACTTATTTTTGTACGTAGAATTAAAATATGCAATAAAAATTATACCATTCCATTTAAAATAACGAAGTTGTATCCTACTTCCGGTCGACCGGAAGTGGCAGCCATCTTGAAAATATTTTAAATCGAAAGATCCGGATGAACAACCTCTACTGGCAAAATCTCAAAAATCTACTAATAGTGGAACCCAATAAAGTTCTAACGAACCAGTTGCGTGAGAAACCCTGTATAGTAAATAATTTTTTTTAAGAAAACCCTTTAATCTATTTTAACGCTCTATGTATCATTCGAAAGCTGCATGAAATGACGGAATGGCCGATTCGAGTTCCTTTAAGAACTAAAAAAAAGTTCACTACCGCACACGTGCACGAAAACAATCCGAAAATAGCCTTTTTTATGTAGCGGTCAGATCATCCCCTATAAATTCCCAAAATGGCCGATCTCAAATATCGCGGATAAACCTTATAGAAGCGCTTAAACGGCGCCGCGTTTGTCGAATTCTATAGACATCGCCTTGGCGTCTTAGTGGCTAGCCTCTCGTTAAATAGGGATTTACATGTATAGTAAATATTTTTTTTTAAGAAAACCCTTTAACCTATTTTAACGCTCTATGGATCATTCAAAAGCTTCATCCTTGGCGAATGTGTAGACGAAATGGCCGATTCGAGCTCCTTTAAGAAGTACAAAAAAAATTCACTAGCGCACACTTGCACGAAAACAATGCGAAAATAGCCTTTCTTTATGTAACGATAGATCGCAAACCGCTCAACCGATTTCGAAGATCTATACACCAATCGATTCGTCAGATCATCCCCTATAAATTTCCAAAATAGCCGACCTCAAATATCGCGGATTACCTTTGTAGAAGCGTTTAAACACTGTTATGTTCGGCGAATTGCATAGACATCGTTAATGCCAGACTCAAATTAGATACGGACTTATAACTATAATACCAAACGGTTTGCGAGTAATGATAATAAAAGGTAATACAAATTATTCCTACTGGAAGGTTAATTTACTTTATTTTTGATAGATTTAGTGAAATTTTTGCGACTTAATCCTTTAATTAAATACTTCGTTTAATTATTATTCATTTTACGTGAACAAGAGGGAGATCCCCCATAAATTTCAATAAATCTCAAAAAATTATTTAAAACATTTAAATACCATAACATCGTCTTTTTTTATGTTTGAGAGCTTTAAAATCAAGGTCGATCTACTTAAACGTTTCTCAGCGTTAATGTTTCATACACTGTAGAGTAAAGCCTACAACAGCCGAAAAGACTTACTTCTTCTGTCCGAAAATAGTTGCTACATTTTAATTTTATTTTCGTCCGAGAATAGTTGCTACATTTTATTTATTTTTTTTAAGGCGAATTAAAAACAGAAAAATTTTATGTACAACAGTTTATTGTTTTTAAATGAAAATACAAAATAATTTTGAACTTAAATTATATATTTTATATACTTGAAGTGATATTTTAGTCTTATGTACCGGGTGGCCAACTAAGAATGATCACCGGCCATATCTCAATGACGGATCATCCTATTTTAATGAAACAAAAAATTTCATAAGGAAAGGGGCCATAAAAAATCACTGGAAAATATTTTCAAGTTTCTTAACTGGCCGCTAGGGGGCGTAACCTAAATGACTGAACAGAAAATCACGATTTTCTTCATTTTCTTCAAAATTAAGGGGTATTGAAAATAAATTAATTTGAAAGATAAATGAATTTCGACTAATATGTATGAAATACTTTTTGTCGTATCTCCAAAAATAAAGTGGTGGGGATGAGTTGAAAATGTTCATTTTCGATGGCCGATTACTCCGGTCATACTGAACAGAATTTAACAAACTGAATCTCGTTGGAAAGGGTTTTTCGTGGTCTACTAACGGCTCCTTACGCTGTTTTGATATGAATATTCGTTTCGCCGCCAGAGGGCGATATCTAGAATTTTGACAAATATTGTAGCTTTTCTCAAAAAATTTAAATGGAACGGTATGTTCATTTCTACACGATAAAATAAAGAATTAAAAGCTTAACATGACGCTGAAAACCCGAGCTCGCTATCTTGCTTCTAACGGAATATATTAGACCAAAAGCTATAGCTTTTACCCCTTATTTTAAAGGCGAATAATAACAAAACTACCCCGCGGAAAAGAAACGAAATCGGTGTCGTTTTTAGCGTGATTTAACTCTGTATTATCAGTAGAAACTTCAAATTTTGTCTCCCACTCGTATAATAATTATGACAGGTTTAATAAAGAAATATATACCCAGTTTTGGGCTCTCGGGGCAGTATCTCAACTTTGCGATTTTTTTACAGAGGAATAGCTTGCCGAAAAAACTTGAAATTTCAACAACACATTGCCTTAAGTGTCCTAAACATGCTGGTAATTTTTATTTTTAATTTTTCTCTCAGGTGTTTAAATAACAACACATTATGTGAAATAGCGATATCTCGATAAGCCGTTACCGTAGAAGTTTGAAACTGGCACCATTCTAACAGTCATATTAAATTGAATCAAAATTTAATAAGCGTTATAAACCTCGTATAAAAAAAAATAAATGCGAAATAGTTTTAGTGGGTGTGATGAGTAAGGCGGGAGCACAGGCGAAGTCGAACGGTCGGTCGGGTCGGCTAGCATGTAAATTGGTATCAAATATCAAGCAAGTTGTGGAAATCAGACGCTAACAAAACGTATGTCAAACATATGTCAACAATGTAACATCGGTCAACTAGATCTTATAATGCTATAGTTTTTGCCTTTTGGCTAATATCTACCGTTAGAAGCAAAATAGCGAGCTCGGGTTTTCAACATCATGTTAAGCTTTTAATTCTTTATTTTATCGTGTAGAAATGAACATACCGTTCCATTTAAATTTTTTGAGAAAAGCTATAATATTTGTCAAAATTCTAGATATCGCCCTCTGGCGGCGAAACGAATATTCATATCAAAACAGCGTAAGGAGCCGTTAGTAGACCACGAAAAACCCTTTCCAACGAGATTCAGTTTGTTAAATTCTGTTCAGTATGACTGGAGTAATCGGCCATCGAAAATGAACATTTCCAACTCATCCCCACCACTTTATTTTTGGAGATACGACAAAAAGTATTTCATACATATTAGTCGAAATTCATTTATCTTTCAAATTAATTTATTTTCAATACCCCTTAATTTTGAAGAAAATGGAAAAAATCGCGATTTTCTGTTCAGTCATTTAGGTTACGCCCCCTAGCGGCCATTTAAGAAACTTGAAAATATTTTCCAGCGATTTTTTATGGTCACTTTCCTTATAAAATTTTTTGTTTCATTAAAATAGGATAAACCGTCATTGAGATATGGCCGGTGATCATTCTTAGTTGGCCACCCGGTACGTAATGTATCTTCACTTACAAATTATTACCATCATTTAAATATTCTTGTGCTGTTTTTATAGCATTTTCATCACATTTAAGAGATAATGGGGTCGAATTTAAATGGTTTCGTTTTAATTTGATTTTATTTATGTGTTGGATTTAATATTTATTACAGCCTTTATGTAATAATATACACTCCATTACTTTTGGTAATGAAATAAATACACTATCTAAGGTTTCTTTGTTTACATTCCAATAAGACACGTTCACTGCATTAATCAATTCACCAATATTTTTTTGGGGTAGTTGATGTTGAAGCGACTGGATGGAACTAAAAAAACCTAAATCCAACACATTTAAATCGGGGCTATTCGGTGGTTGAGATATCAGTTGAATATCCCAACCATCTCTACTGAAAGCTTGGATTAATGTTGGATCGTCATTGTACAAATGCGGTTTTGCATTATCTTGCTGAATAAATATTGTTTGTTTTTTTGAATCAACAGGCTATTTCTCCCGTATTGCTGGAATCAATTTATTCACAATTATTTTTCTTACTTCCTCTTTATTGACACTTTCTACAGCTTTGGTTACTAATGTTCCCTTAGCCCGATTTATGCTATTTCTTTTGGCTGGTAAAGAGGTTATGAATGGCCATATTCCTATTTTTCCGTCAAAAAAATTTTTTTTTGTGAAAATCCCAACGTGTACGTGCAACTGCCGCCATGAACATTACTTTTGTAATGAGTTCTATGCGGTATTTCTTCTTCCGGAGTGACATAAAAACTTTTTTTTGTTTTGGTTAAATAAAACCATTTTTCGTCAATGTAATATAGCTTACTAAATCCTTAAAATACCCCGTAGGCAATACAAATTTTAAACAAAACTCTATCCGGCGCCGTTTATTTTCTTCGGTAAGTAACGGCTTAATAAAACTGGTTGCTGTCTTAATTTCTTTTCCATTTCTTAATCGATTATGCAACGTACTTTTTGGAATTTTACTTGAACAAGCTAACGATCTTAATGTGGTTCTTTTGCATAAAGGGATAGAGCATATATCAGCAATTTGTTGATTGTAATCTTTAACTTTTCGACCACAATTATTTTTACGGGAGTTAATATTAATTATTGCGTTTTTACTTAAACAATCTTTTATTTGTTTCCACTGTCTCGAAACTAATGAACGACTGCAAAAAAACTTACGTGCAGCTGCATTTATCGCGCCTCTTTTTAATTTTTTATTCTCCACACTTTGCAACAAATAATGTAAAATTTGGTTTCTTTGCTCATTACTAAATTCTCCGCATTTTTTCCAACCTCTTTGATTTGTTTCCGATATATTTCGAACCATTTTTGATGCAGAGCGGTTAAAATTCAAAAACATTCAAACTTAACAGGTGACAATTACATATCACAAAACGTGGACAATAGCTAAGTAGGGGTTAGGGCATGGCACACTTCGATTATTATGTGTTCTACCTACTGATATTTAACAAATTAATTTATCTTATATATTTATGATAATTTTTACATTAAACTAAAATGTAGCAACTATTTTCGGACAGAGGAAGTACAAAAACTTCCTTTTGGAAAAAACGCTTAATTTTAAAAACTATTGTAAATTTGTCATTCCACATGCTTACAGGTTTTTCAGTAGCGTTACAGGATTTTCTTTTTGATGTCGGGGTAGACTTTTTGTCCAATAATGAGAAGACATATTTTAATAATAATTAAGTTAATTTGTTTCTAATGAAACTTAATAAATAGGAGTTATAAAACAAAAAAATATATACAGGGTTAGTATAAAGTCCTGGAACAGTCGAATAACTTTGTTGTTTGAGAAGTATCAATGTTGAAATTCTACCTGATTATATAGTTAAATGCGACGAATTTAATAATAACAGTTTCATTTTTCCCTCATTTCCGGTTTTACAGGAAATGCGTCCAACTTTGTTTTTTTAAATGGCATGTATAGTATATTCGTGCATTTTCGAATGCGGAATAAAAAACTACGTTCAAAAATACTAAAATTCTTTATTGAATTGATAAAAGTACATAATAAGACCTAAATTAAAAAAATCAGTTTAACGCAAAATCTAGCAGACATGTCACTTTACTGAAATATCATATTGCTGTCATATGCTTATTATTATTTCCTGCGATTTCATGTTTATTATTTGCTGCACGCTTAATCGGGTGCAGAAGAGCGATTGAATGGCCAACCCGTTCACCAGACTTTTATCCTTACTGCATTTCTTTTTATGGTGTCATTTGAAATGCCAAGTGTATAAAACTCATTGTCAGTCAAATAATTTAGGCAAATTACAGCAACAAAAATTTGAAGAAATGCACCGCGTTACACCACAAATAACACAAAATTCATTAAGTTGTTGACCAATTATGTCGGTGTCAAACGGCAAACGAGTCGCATTTTGAACATTTATAATTTAAAGTTAATCGTTTATTATTTATAATTTTAGTTAATTTCTTAATAATTGCGTTTCATTCAATAAAAATGAACATATTACTGTCCTTGTAACAAGTTTTACAGTAATTTCTTATTTTTTGATTAACTTAATTAATTATTAATAATCACACAGGTAACATATCGACCTAAGCAACGAAAACTATTGTAAGTCATTTTTGATAGAACTGAGTCAGATATAAGTGTTTAAAGGTTTTGAACCGATTGCATTTTAAAAAATAAAATTTTCTAGGTAAAAATTTCCTACTTGGTTGCTATAGATATCTTATAGAGGATTCCGAAAGGATTCACCATAGAAGAACAGCAATTAATTCTGTTTTCTTTTCAAATTTTTCAAAACCACCATTTTTGACTTACGACAGTTTTCGTTGCATAGGTCGATATGACAGCAATGTGAAGTTTCAGTAAGTTGACGTGTCTGCTTGATTTTGTATTAAACAGACTTTTTTAATTTAAGTCCTATTATGCTGTTTTATTAATAGAATAAAGAATTTTGGTATTTTTGAACGTAGTTTTTTATTTTGCATTCGAAAATATACGAATATACTATACATGCCATTTAAGAAAAAAAAGTTGGGAGCATTTCCTGTAAAACCGGAAACGAGAGAAAAATGAAAATGTTATTATTAAATTCGTCGCATTGAACTATATTATCAGGTAGAATTTCAAAATTGATACTTCTCAAATAACGAAGTTATTCGACCGTTCCGGGACTTTATACTAACCCTGTATGTATACAAAAAATTCTTCTTTCACATTATCGAACGAAAAAATAGAGATTGGCATTAAAAAGGACTTGCTCCCTTTGATCCTATAAACGCAGTTCACTGCAAAAAAAGTTTAGTCATATGAAAATCCAGCAAACTTAAAATACTTTTTGAGATTAAACGTTTTTTCCAGAAAGAAGTCTTCTTCAAGACATTTTAGGTGATTCAAACCGTGATCCATTTATTGGTGCATTTCGAGAATTTATTTTATGATTTTTTTTGGCATAGCTATCATGTCGAGTGACGGCGTACAAGTTGCGATTCGTGCTGCAAAATCCACGACGAAGGAGTTATTACACTCCAAGAAAAATGCTTGGGTGATTCGAGAAAATACCATTCGCCCTTCGGACGAATCCATTCCTAAAGAAGGGTATCCAATGGAATTCGATCACGTCTTTGATTCGGATGTCACCAACAAGAATGTCTACGAAACTGCCGTTCGTCCCATGGTTTCTGTAGCTCTTGAAGGATTTAACAGTACAATTTTTTCTTACGGTCCCACGTCAAGTGGAAAGTTAATGACGATGGAAGGAAGCATTGAAGATGCTGGAATGATTCCTCGAGCTATCGATTATGTATTCAAAGCGATTGAGAAAGGAAAAAAGCCTGTGAACCACCTACTTAGAATCGCTTATATGATGTTAGATGACGATAAAGCATACGATTTATTGAAAATAAGCGAAGAAGGAGTAAATATTTACGCTAATGATAATGATACGATTACTATTGGTGCTAAAGAAGCTGTAGTTTCATCGAAAGATCAGGCATTTGATTTATTTGCACTTGGAATGAAGAACAGAAATTTATACAGGGAAAAGTATCTGCTAAACTGTAATAATTACAACATTATTTTCCGAGTGGTAAGTTCTTAAGGTTCTATACCAAAAATGTATGTTATATTTTATTTATTACAGAAAATAAAGAAGGTTTTTTTTACTAAGGAGAAACAATTTTCCATTATACTGAGATTTGTCTCATTACATTCACATTTTTTCTCCTTGAACGAGAAGGTAAAAACCCCTTCTTTATTTATATCTTTCTTGATAATATGACCTCTATTAATAGTTAATATCATATTTAAATCATCGAAGAAGGGGTTTTTACTTCTAATCCGCTCCAGGAGAAAAAAAATATCTCGTTACATTGAAACATTTTCCACCTTGAATATATTACAGGCAAAAGAACCCGTTTTTATTTATATCTTTCTTGATAACATTCATGCGTTAAAAACTCTCAATTATTTAATTCTATTACTATTTTGATTAGATTATCGAACGTGAGTTGAAAAATGCGAACGATGTCCTTTTCCCCATTTCCCATTTAAATTTCGTCATATTGGCAGGATCCGAACGCGTTCCTCGTGGTTCAAATATTGCTAAATTTGCTGAACGCGAATACATCAATAAGTTAATTTTAATTTTATCGACTTAAATAATATTTTAATTATTATTTTTGTAGGTCCATGTCTATTTTTACGTCGACCATCGATAAAAACATCTACCAAGCTCAAATACAATATCGTGAATCGTTATTAACCACGTTATTTAGAAACAGCTTTGGAGGAAATGCCAAAACGCTTTTCATTGCTAATTTTGTAAAAAGTTCCACTGAAAATGCTTATTTTACGATGTGGTAAGTTTTATTATCATCATATCCCTATAAAATAAAACGCACGATTTTACAGTTTTGCTCGAAAAGCTAAGAAGATTTGCAATAAACCTACTATTAACATCATTAGCTCCACTCAGAGTATTCTTTACCAAATTTTGACGCAAATTCGTAAATTGGAAGAAGAAGTTACTGATGTTAAAGCTCATTGTGCCATGTTGGTAAGTAATTATTGCTATTATTATTTAATATTCGGCTAATTTACACATTAGGGATGATCACAAAAAATTTCTTTTTTTCTTGTTTCATTAGAAAACTGTCGGACAAGTTATGCAAACGATTGACATATTGCACGAAAGAATGAATTTATTAAATATAGTATTTACGAAAACTGATTACTCATTCGATCAGGATAGAAATTTCCATGGATTATTAACAAAACTACAATCGACGGACGTGTCAGTTTTAGAAAGGAGAATTTTAAACGTAATAACATCTAATAACATATTCAATGAGTACCGTATTGGAAAGCGTCTTAAACTTCCCTTTGAAATGATGTTTTTCAATTTGTGTGCCGATATTGGAAACGAATTCATCGTTCAAACTCGCGAAGAATTTGAGGATTTACGGATTTCTGATTATTTAGTTAGTAACGGCACGTAAGTTTTATTATTTTATGTTTTTTTCTTTCATTCAATTTCATTTTATTTTTTGTACAATTTTAGTTGCTTAAAGTTCGAAGATGAATCTGATATAGAGTTCAGTGATGAAGAGGCGGAAATCATGCCTGACCTTTTAAACATTAGTGTGGAATACTCAACATTGGAAAAATCCATTACTTCAAGAATTCAAGTAACATTTATTTTTCCTTTATTATTTTATTTTTTAATATTTTTTTCTTTTGCGCTCTTTATTTAGAACAAAGACTTAAAATCTGACGTATTAAACCTATCAACAATTTTCAAAACTACACACTCCGAAGATGTTATCGTAAGAGAGAGCATTGAAAAGCAAAATCAAGCTCTTCTTGATGAAATTGCGGTATTAAACGAAAGAATTTCAACGCAAGAAAACGAAAAATCGGCGTTGACCGAGAAAATAGAATTTTTGAAGTCGGAGTTAGAAAAAAGAAACAAACCAATTCCTGGTGATTTCCGTAGGGAATACGAATTACTGTTGGTTCAAATGGATCAAAAAGATATGGACTATATCGCTTTATCCAACGAAAAGAAACAATTAGAGAATACTGTGGAAGAATTAAACACCGCCCTCCAACGGTGTAAATCACCTACGCGCGGATTTGAGGCTGTGGATGTTAATGAGTCCAACGCCGCTTATCTCGCCGAGATAAGGTTTTTAAATCAACAACTGGCTGACCAAGATTTCGCCATGGCGGAAAAGATGGCTAAATATAAACGACGCGAACAAGAACTTGTTAAAAGACTTCAGGATAAGGAGATAATCCAAGGAAAAGTCCACAGCGTTTTTGTGAAATCAGAAAAAGAGGTACAAGCTTCACCCGGCGTAGAAGACACCGTTTCACAAACTGAGGAAGAGTGAGTTTTAATTTAGTATTTTGTCGATTTATAAATATAACAATTTTTTTCTTTTAGTGTAAATATAAGTTTCGATGCTTCAATGCAAACAGATGAGAAATGGTAAGATTGATTATTATTAATTTTTTTAATTTATTTATTATTTGTTTTTCCAAGGACAAGCATAAGTCTTGAGGAAGACAAATCTGAATTAGAAGCTGAAAAGTAAGACGTTTTAAAACGTTTTTTTTTTTTTTTTTTTTTGACCAAAATTATTTTTATTCTTATTTATTTATGATTTTTTTCTAAAGGAGTCTTGCGGAAGAAACACCTGTATTAGAAGCTGAAAGGTAAGACGTATTGAAACATTTTTTTAAGTATTTGACTAAAATTATTATTTCTTTTTATCAGGAAACTCGAACATGAGTCATTGCAAGCCCAAGAAAGGTGAAATGATTTTTTATAGTATTTTTTTTGTTACTAAACTTAGATTTTGTTTCTCCAGCGTTTCTACCGAAATAAACAACCCATGCTCAAGTCTTCAGTCCAGTGTTGGACACACTGAATCAATCCAAAGTATGACATCAGATGATTATACTGAAGTGTAAGTATAATTATGTTATCTATGTAACAATATCATCATTAAAATGAAAATGTTTTCGATTTCTTATTCAATCTTCAGGGCAAATTGTGCCGAATTTTTTAATTTATCTCGAACACTTTTATCCTGAAGATGATTTGATAAAAAACAAAAAATCTTCGAAACACAAATAAATACATCTGGTATCAATATACAAAACATTTTTCTTTAATTGCTTATAACATCAAATTAATTTCGTTTTTTTTTTTGTATAATTTACAGCGTTAGAGCTGAAGACGTGTCCTGTCAATTGGTTGATTTGTAAGTAAACTGATCACAAAAAAAAACCGCAACACCCAGAGGAGATGGTCGTACGAACCTGAAATTTCAGCGTTACATTCAATTAACTCCTTTTAAAAGGGGCCAAATAGTGGAAAGTTTTCATTTTCGTTGGTGAGAAGTGTTCAATTGAAGATAAATCTGAAGATTATGTGTGCTCTGGTAGTAAATTGACATTGTTCTTATTAGAAATGTGAGTGTGAATGGTACTGAGCATGGTTCGGTGTAGTCTTGTTGAAAGACATTGCTATGAGGTCTTCGAAAGTATGGTAACCCAACTGGCTCTAAAATTTCGTTGATTTCAACGATGACTTAAGATTACCGACTACCAAACTGAATTTCACCCCACCACAACACCAGATGTTAAGCCAGAATAACATCCATAAACGAATTCCAAGATTAGTCTTCCTAAGATACAGTTGATCATCAAATTGCTATAGACAAAACCTATATTCATAACTAAAGATAATTTGGTATTATTCTTCAATCTGATGCCCCCTCAACCTACACCACTTGAGTACACCACTGGATTAAAGAGATCTGAGAAATTTGTAGATGCGATGATGTTAAACCATAGCTGTGGATTCAAGTAACCTCCTCTGCCCGAGTTGCCACAAACAGGTTAATTAAGGCATTCGGCGAAGACGTCTCTTTTACCGTTTATTGATGATTTGTAATCGATCCCTACGTTCATTGGGTGTTTTCCCGACTTCATTGCACTAAATACTCTATGGATGAATGATTGTAAAACCAGACTTGATTTTCCATACCTCAACCATTTCCATACCTTGACTCTCCTTAAAAGGGGTTAATGGAATGTAAAATTGATATTGGTAAATGCGAGACATAACACATACACAAGTGAAGGATTTGACATAATCTAGATTGCTAGTAATCACTAATGCAGCTAATGATTAAAGAAATATGCCTGTTAAAGCATACAATATCAAACAAAAAACAACCAAAGAGTACACGGATCGTAACCAAATTTGAATCATTTACTATCTCTCATGAGCTCTAGATACCACCAAAATTTCATGTAGGTACGACCATCCCTCCTGGGTGTTGCGGTTTTTTGCGAGCAGTGTATTTTTCTTTTTATTTACTTCTTTTGACGATTTTTGATAATGTTTTGCTGTTTTTTACGATATTGATTGTTTATGTCATTTCTTATATTTCATTATATGCGGATCCATTTTTTTAACTTTATGATTATTATAACAACTTTGAACTATAAATGAAAATCTATTAAGAAACAAATACTATTGAAAATCTTACGATACGAAGTATCGAAGTATACGAATTGCCCATTTCGCAAGCGGTAAGCAAACAATAAGCTACGCGATGGACTTGAAATTAAAAGACGAGATGATCGTCAACAATGAACATTTCATTAAGTTTAATAAAAGAACTACACAAATAATATGAGTTGCCTTAGAAGGGCATTTTATGAGGATAAAAAAGAACAATTCAATTTATTTCGTATCTTTGGTGACAGGATTTGTCAAAGAGGTTTTTCGAATAGAACATTGAAACGAACTTTACCACCTGACTTAATCGCAAGGAATTAAAAAAAATAGTTTCTATCCGATGATGATTAAATAAATGACGATTCCAACTTTAGATTCGACGAACAATTCTTCCAAGTAAATTTTCATTAATAAAGGAAATGCATTCTTACAGGAAAAAGTGCACCATGGTTATCCAGGAAAATCAAGCATTATTGAAGAACGTAAAAGAGCTTGAGTTCCTTTACATAAGGGACATAACGAAACACGTCCAAGAAAATCCAATGTTCTTAGAAAAAATGAAGAAGAAAGAAGCCGAATTGTCTGAAATAAAAGGCGATCTTCACGAAGTTGAATCCAAACTTCGGGTTACAAACGAAGAGCTGCACAAATTGAAACACACAACCATCGCAGCTAATGTCGCCCTTTCTTCAAAAACGACAACTGAAAAGCTCGAAGAAGGTATTGAAGGTGAGATCAAATCTTTGATCGTTATTTCTATACTATAATTTAAACCTTATTTCCTGCTAGCCTGTGAGACCTGTTTGGAACTCACATCAACTATTCAAAAGCTACAAAACCGGTTAGCCACTTTACAACTTCACCACTCCAACCCTTCACTAACCAAAGAAGAATACGAAGCTGAATTGCAAATCCAAAAACAGGAGTTAGAAAACTTGCATAATTGTAATGACGCGATCAGCAAAAAATACCTGCAGTTAAAGCATGAATACGTAAGTAAATTTTTACAATTTATTAAATAATTTGTTTTAAAACTAGACCGTGAATGTTAACTTATTTTTCTTTTGCAGGAGAAGTTACAGAATATGATAATCTCCCAAGGTGAGACAGGATTATGCCATGAAGAAGAAGGCTCCGGCGAACACAGAGAGTAAGCATAAAATTAATATTTTAAGTGTCTCAGATGTAATAGTTATTTATTTTACAGTCTCAGTTGTGGTATTTCTTAAACGGTTCTTTGAAAAAGCTTTCCTTGAAAAGCTTTTTTTGTTTTTATTTTTACCTAATCCTTATTCCTTAAATGACACCAAAAGATGATTCGGATTAAATAAATCAAACCAACAAATGACAAAACCAACTTTATATTATATAAAAAAATGTAATCACAAATAAAAATAGTGAATTTGTAGATATCAGATTGTCGAAAACACTTACCTGCACTTAATACGCTCTATTACTGATTGTGAGATAAAGAAGAAACTAGAGATTTCACTGTGTTATCTAAGGTTATTAACCATTTGGGTTTCCATAAAGTGTATGGGTTGTTATTTGTGTATTATTATTTGATGTTTATTTTATCTATTTATTTTACTCTATTCAATTTTAATTTACCAAGAATCGAATATGAAATCTGACTTGGAATTCAGCGATGATGATACGGATATCATACCTGATCTTTAAAATATTAGCTAGGAACAGTACATTGGAAAAATTCCTTACTTCAAGAATTCAAGTAACGTTTATTTCTTCTTTATTATTTTTATTTTTTATTTTAATATTTTTTTCTTTTATTCGTTTTGTTTAGAACAAAGAATTAAAATCCGACGTACTGAACTTATCCACAATTTTCAAAGCAACACATTTCGAAGATGTTTTACTGAGAAAGAGCATTGAGAAACAGAACCAAGCTTTTTTATGAAATTGCGGTGTTGAAGAAAAGGATCGACGCTAGAAATTGGAAAAACCACTTTGGTCAAGAAGATACAAAAAGGATACACAAGTTTTCTCATTACGCAATGAAGGTCCGTTTTTAAAAATAAAATTTTTATTGTTCTCTCCAATTGAAGTTTACAATGCAAAAGCTAGATTAATTTTGATCTTAATAATACAATGAATAAACATAATGTAAATCAAAGATAAACTTAATATTAGGAAAGAAACCTGTATTAAGAACTTGAAATGTCTTGAATTCCGTTTCTTATCTGTTCTACTCTGTAGAGATTCTTAATTTAATACGCTATTATGGGAACAGGCTGATATAACTCACGGCCAGAGGACTAATTGTAAGTATATACAATAATACCTCGAAGATACGTAATATGTCGGACCGGTGCATATTTCTTAAATCGAAATTTACGTAAGTCGAATACTACTACTTGAACTAAAATCAATGTTAACACAAAAAACAGCTATTTAAACGTATTTATTAAACTGTATGAAACCTTGATGTACCTTGATTTAACTATTTAAATTTGATGGTTTTAGAAAATCGGAGATGGTAGTTTGACGACATAAATTCTTTTTCTTCTGCCTCAGATTTTCTTGATAACATTTAATCGATTGTTGTAAATTTCTTTTTACTGTCATTAAGCGCTCTTCATTGTAATCTGCTTCCTCTAAAATTTCTATGCCATTCTGTATGGTATTAAGTGCTCCTGTCAATTTTTCAATGGTCAGGACTTTAATCGGTTGCACTACTTCAACATTATTTTCTTCATTTTCATTTTGTTGCTGCATTTCAATCAGCTGGTCAAGGGTAAGCTCCTCATCATGTGAATCTAAAAGCGCAATGACATCTTCGCTATCAAGTTCCAAATCGACTTGCTTTCCTAAGGTAACAATATTCGCTACTATTTCGAGTACAGAATCATTTTCTGGCACAGTTTTAGTTGATTCAGTAAAGAAGTCCGGACAAAGCTTTTTCCAAACTCCCTCCATTGCTTTTGAAGAAATTTCGTTCCACGATTCTCCTATGATTCTAACAGCATCGAGAACATTAAATTTATTACAAAAATCTTTAACGGACAAGTTGTGATCGTGATTCATAGATTGATTTAAACGATTAAATGACCGTCGAGTATAATACGACTTAAACGTCTTAATAACACCTTGATTCATAGGTTGAAGTAAACTAGTCGTGTTTGGTGGCAAAAATGTTACTTTAACGCGAGGATCATATTTGATAAGGTTAGCTGCTGAGTGTCCAGGTGTGTTGTCAATAATTAACATCACTTTAAATGGCATATTCTTAGAGGAACAGTACCATTCAACTTCCAGGATAAAATGATTTCCAAACCAGTCTTCAAATAAAGAAGCAGTAACCCAAGCATTTCAACAATACAATCGCCAGCAGCGCTTCTATCAACCGTAACTCTTAATCGATCTTTCGATGCTTTGAATCCTGGAAATGTTTCTTTTTGACGTACAATGAACGTTCTATGAGGAATTTTCTTCCAGAAAAGCCCTGTCTTGTCTATATTAAAAATAGTCTGTGTGCTATAACCGCCTTCTTCTATTAATTTCTTCAATGCAATAGGAAAAGCAGATGCTGCGACTTTATCGGCACTTGCTGCTTCCACACATCCTGCAATATTCTGCCAATCGCCTCGTTTTTTAAAACGATAAAACCAACCGTTGCTGGCTACAAAAGTTTCATCTTTTGCGTCATTTGCAATTTGTTCTTTTAACTTTTCAAAAATCTGCCTGGCTTGATTACATATGGTATTCTGGTCTATCGGACAATTTTTGATCTTTACTTAGTTTTCACACTATACTTTAAGCAAGGTTTCCATTTCAGCAATCATACCATGTCGTTTACGAATTAAATTTAAATTTAATGACTGAGCATTTTTAACAGCGGCAAGAATTTTAGTTTTATCTTTTATTATTGTATGGATAGTGGTGTAAGCAAGGTTGAATTTGTGTACCAATTCACATGTTTTCATACCTCCTTCAAAATCCTTTACAATACTGTGTTTTAACTCAAGTGTTCAAGCTTTACGTTTTCTTTGAAAATTTGGAGAATCAAATGCTTTTCTTTTTGTTGACATAATGGCTAGTATATAACGAAATAAGTAAAGCTTTCAATCAATGTTTACGTATATAGAATATAAATGCTTACGTTGTTCTAAAACACTATTAAAAATATGCTTACAAACCGACTAATCAACACTCGGTGGATTCTCATACGAAACTGATGTGAACGAACTAAAAATATTATGATGCAATCTTCTACCCAGTAAATAAGGGAAGAACCGCCCAACTACGTATCTCCGAGTTGTGGGAGGTCACGTATGTCGAGGTATTACTGTACTTAAGAATTCGATGCTTCATACGCTTGGCATCGTAGGCTGTGACGTCAGTGTAAAGTGATGACATCGTCTTTCAAATTGATGACGAAGGGTTCAAAATAAAAAGAACGAAGTATACATATTTGCAAAATTTTATTTAGAATTTCATTAAAATTTAGTTACAAAAATTAAAATTAAAAAATTGATGAAATTTTACGATTTGTTGATGATTTTATTAACCCTCCGGTGGGCGCGCATGCGGCAGTTAGCCGCATTTTTTTCCCAAAATATTTCTAAGTTCACTGTGAAACCATTATAGATCCTATTGCGGTGTAAAAGCCGCAACGCGCCTATTCGTGTAAGTCCGATAGGCGCGCCCACCGGAGGATTAAACAAGGTTGTTAGGCTTTATAGTTAAGCTAAAGTTACATTAATTCTTAGAACTGGCTGAAGATTCTGGCGTCGATAAGGTTTCAGTACTAGCACAGAATATCCAAAATTATGGTGATAGAATCTTTGAAGCTTCTTTTCAAATTAAAAATATGATTTCTGGACTCCAGTTTAAAGAAAATTCATTTGCAATATTCGGTTTTCAGCCGAATATTGAATTTATTTACCGAATATTCGGTTGTCTGTGTCACTGCTCTAAGTTTTAATAAATTCGAAGAATATATTAAATTAGCATTCAATGGATTTTTGCACATTTGTCAATTAGTTACTTTTTTGTATATGTTTCCTGCTTCAGAGAACAACTGCTCACTGAAAACTATACTTGATGGGGTTGATAAGTACACTTTCCCAGTTTACTCATTTTTGGGTATTTCAAGCTATGTTGTTTCCACCAAACAAACGGAACTTGCTCTCTTTTTAGTACTTACTCAGACAAGTAACCGTCCAGTTCAATTGCTACTCTATTTCTAGGACTGCATTCATTAGCGGCCTTACTAGATATGGCTATGGCTTTATAACAGTCCCAAAACGCAAAATGATTTCGATTCAAATTTTTGTCTGTTGTAGCTGCTGAATATTTGTGTTTATATCCATCTTATCACTTCCATCGCTCTGTATCATTGCTACTACTGCTTCCGGAGTTTAAGTCTCTTCCAAGTGCTTCCAAAAAAAAGTATGCCTAATAACGGATATATTTTCAGATAAGAAAAAGTTCAAGCGATATCGGGGATTCAACAACGTTGCCATAAAATAATTTTTTCCTCTCTCCATTCAACAAAGACCGAATATTCGGTTCAAATTTAGCCGAATGTTCGGTATTCGGTTATTCGGTTGAATTACTATTCGTCACATCACTAAAAAAGATGAGACAAACAATAATAGATGATTTTTTGCGTCATTAGACTGATATTTAGTTCATATCGCTTGTTGAGAATCATAGCGGCGAAACTACAAAAAGTGGATTATTGATTTTTAAAGGGCAACTTGTTTAAAAATCAGCGTACTTGTACGTGTATAAATGACGAAACCATAACTTCAACCGTTGCCGATGGAGCGCGACATACGCCTCTCGATATACAATATATATTTTGCCACTATTTCGCAATAGTGACGAAACCACAAAAACAATGTTATTTTTGAAATCTTACAATAAATCTATGTCTCTGCATGAAATATAATAACAGTAAAACGAAAGAAAAAATAAAAAATTAAAAACGATAAGTTGTTGCTTTTTACTTTGTATTAAAATTCAACCAAAATTATGAACGTGATTATTTCCATAGCGCTAATTTGCGCTTACGCCACTATTGTTCTTAGTAAGCGATATTATGTAGGGGAGAGTGGGGCAAGACGGGGTACTTAAGGTTTGGAGGTTAATAAAATTCAGAATTTCGTTCATAGAGAAAAATACCTTTAGTTTATATAATCTTCAATAATTAAACTTTAAGATTTTTGGCAAGAACGAAATACTAATTCACTAATTTTAACATAATCAACGATTAAACATAAGAAGTCATTTCACCCCATCTTGCACTACGTGTGGGGCAAGATGGGGAACAAGTTATCGACGCTGCCAAGCCAAAACGGCATAAACGCCATTAACCTAATTTTTCAGAAAACGCAAAAAATGATTGACATAATGAATCTTAAATGGCTTTTACGCAAACTTTAAACCAATTTTATAGCGAATGAACTTTGTTTGCGGGTATACCGCTTTAACTGTTGTATGCAGATTTAAAAATGATACTCAACGGTGCAGCTAACTAAAAAATGGCCATTTTGGCGTTTATGCCGTTTTGGCTTGAGAGCGTCGATATAATATACGCGAAACAAGATAAAATATAACTATATTAACATTATTAAAGGGTGCTTATATAATTCATATAATACGCAAACATGCAGTCCTCATCGACAACATAATTTAACACAAGCATATTAATTGTCTATGTTTTCTTGTTTTTGGGGTTTTATCATAAAATTTTCTCTTTTTACTCGGGTTTTACTCTTTATTTTTGAGTTTTTCAGCTTTCTTCCCAAGACGCAGTCCCTTATCTTACGTCACTTCGCCATCTTATCCCATCCTTCATTAAATGAAGAAGTTAAGACGGGGTACCCCATATTGCCCCAATAATAGTACAATTGCACATTTAAAATGGACGTAAAAAGGTACTTATGTTTAATACTCATTTCTTCCTAATTTCATGAAACTAACTCTTTTATGAAGTCACCGCATCGTTTGATAACTATCACACGATGAAATTATTCATAAATTATAAGAAAACTCGTCATAACAGGATTTTGCATTATTGGTTATCAAGTGACATGATGAAGGGGAACTAATAAAAGCTCTCATTATTTCCAGCATTGCATAAAAGTACTTTGTTGCAAATACAAACCGGGTACCCCACTTACCTGTCTTGCCCCACCCTCCCCTATTAGTACATAGGTATACCGTGTACACGCCGGTGAGCTGCGGATACGTTTAACGTAAGTTGTAAAAGGGCGACAATAAGGCTTCTATTAGTTAACACAGGACAGATATACTACGTTTACTTATCGGGCCGATTGGAGTCGATATGTGTCTCTTTATCAAACTCATTAAAATTGTATGCAATTCGATGCCTTGTCTAACACATTGACCCGCCCTATCCGCAACTACAAAATACATCCGTTGTAATCGTACTGCTTATTTCAATAATTTTTGCTTGTAACTCCTAGAAATTTGCTGGACGGTCATCTCTATATCCATAAGTCGAATTATTTAAAAATAGCCACAAAAATAATGGTTGGGGACTAAATCAGAGGATCATGCTGGCCATTTAATAAGACCAGAATTAACTATCCACCTATTCTGAAAAGTCATATTTAAAACATTTGCTACATTACGGGTATTATGAGCCGGGCAGCCATCTTGCTGAAACCAGAGATTATTAATATCATAACGTTCCTGAATTGCAGGAAGAATATTGTTCTGCAATAACTCTAGATATTTGTTGCCGTTTAAATTTCCATTTATGTGGGAACAGGACGAGTCCATCTTAGAGGGAGGTTGCGTGACCGGGCCCAACTAAAACGCCCGACTCGCTTCAGTTAGTCTTTGACCGTCAGTTGTTGTTGTACTTGTATTTTGTACTACGCATTGCGTTATTTAAACCTGTTAAATCGTTTATATTATATTTTTAATAAACCATTAGTGATATTACACCGTATTTGATTCCACAAATTGGGGGCTCGTCCGGGATATACGGTGGATATACTGTAGAAAAGGTGAAATAAACAAAGTGCGTAGTAAATCAAGATGAGCGTACCGAAGACGCCAACGCAAGAAGTGACGTCATCCGTGATGCCAGGCGAAAACAACTTGGAGAAAGAACTTGAACTGACAAAGAAGGAATTAGAGCTGCTAAAAAGAGAAAGACAACTCGAACGATACCCACAATTCCAAATGAGGGATGTACAAGGATGTTTACCGGAATTTGGTAATCGTAAAGAATATTTAATAGATGCTTGGTTAAGAGATATTGAAGAAAATTGCATGTTGTTTGGATGGAGTGAGTTACAGATGCTGATTTGTGCCAAAACATTGCTTAGAGGAACCGCTAAAATTTGGTTAGACGCGTATCCGCCCATAAAAACATGGATCGACTTTAAAAACGCCATAACAGCTGAATTTAAAAGCCCTGTTAGTGCTGCCCAAATCCACCAGACATTAATGAAACGAAAAAAGAAAAACGAGGAATCGTTACAAGAATATCTACTAACGATGACAGGAATTGCTCGCCAAGGTCAGGTAGATGATTGTTCATTAATACAATATTTAATAAGCGGAATTCCAGGAGATGAGAGAGATAAAGTAATACTTTACGGTGCGAATACTTTAGATGAATTTAAAAATAAATTAAAACTGTATGGAGAAATGTTAACGAGATCATCTAGTAAGAACGTTGGATCGAAAGCACAAAAGTATGAAGGAGATAATTCAAAATATAAGCCAATTCTACAATGTTATAGCTGTGGTGAAAAAGGACATAAGAAAGGTGATTGTCCAAATGGGGAAAAAGGTAAAAAATGTTATTCCTGTGGAAAATTTGGTCACATAGCAGCTATTTGCAAAAATAATAAGACGACCATGCTAGTAGAGAGTTACGGAAATAAGTATAAGGTGGTAAAAATTGGTAAAGCAACCGTGCCAGCACTTATCGACACAGGCAGCGATATAAATTTAATGCGAGAAGATGAATACAATAAAATGAATGGACCACAAATCATTCCAAATAAGAAACGATTAAATGGAATAGGTTCAAATGCAGTCGAAACATTAGGCCTCATCAAGGTAAATCTAGAAATTGATAATGAGCTTTATAAAACAGATGTGCATATTGTACCAAGCAATGTTATGAAAATGAAAATGCTGTTGGGTGCAGAATTATTAGACCAAGCTGAAATAACCATCACTCCAAATAAAATAAAGATGCGAAAGATGTGCCAACCAAAGATGATAGAAGAAAAAGCAAAGATGACAGAAAAAGAAGAAGCAAAGAAGACAGAAGAAGAAGAACCAAAGAAGACAGAAGAAAAACCAAAGATGACAGAAGAAGAAGAACCAAGGATGACAGAAGAAGAAGAAGCAAAGATGACAGAAGAAGAAGAACCAAAGAAGACAGAAGAAAAACCAAAGATGACAGAAGAAGAAGAACCAAGGATGAAAGAAGAAGAAGAAGCAAAGATGACAGAAGAAGAAGAAGCAAAGATGACAGAAAAAGAAGAAGCAAAGAAGACAGAAGAAGAAGAACCGAAGAAGACAGAAGAAGAAGAACCAGAGAGGACAGAAGCAGAAGAAGCAGAGATGATTGAAGAAGGAAAATTACAGAAGAATGAGGATGAAGTAAAGAAGATGAAGAATGAAGAAAGAAAGTTGGAAGAAGATGACGATGGCATTATGATGATCAATATTATCGATGAAATAACAGAAGTAGACGTGTCAAACATTCCAAACAGGGATGCAGCTAAGAAAATTGATGAGATGATAAAAGCTTACAAACCACATAAGACAAAGGAAACAAACATCATGACGAAAATCATACTGAAAAAAGATGATCCAATCTATTCAACGCCCAGAAGAGCATCACCATACGAAAAGGCAGAAATAGAAAAGCACATCAATGAGTGGTTACGGGAGGGCATCATAACACCGAGTTGTTCTGAATTTGCTAGTCTGGTAATAATCGTACCAAAGAAGAATGGCGGAAGTAGATTATGTGTTGATTATCGACGACTCAACAAAGTAGTTGTAAAGGATCGCTATCCACTACCTCTGATTGAAGATCAGTTAGATGCTTTGCAAGATGCCAGGGTCTTCAGCACCATTGACTTGCGAAATGGCTTTTTCCACGTACCTGTTCACCCAGACAGTAGGAAGTTTACCGCCTTCGTAACACATAAAGGCCAATATGAATTTTTAAGAACGCCTTTTGGTTATTGTAATTCTCCTGCTGTGTTTCAGAGATTTGTGAATGATGTTTTCAAGGAGCTGATCCGAGACCAGATTGTTGTAACATATATGGACGACCTGATCATTCTGGCACCAGATGAAGCAATTGCTCTATCTAGGTTGCAGAAGGTTTTAAGCGTAGCTGAAAGTAACGGTTTGGAAGTCAATTGGAAGAAATGCCAGTTTCTGTGTAGATCTGTTCACTATCTTGGACAAATCATAAGTGATGGAACCATACGACCAGACGCTGGGAAGATAGCATCAGTTACAGGTTTCCGAGAACCAAAAAGTATACAACAGTTGCAGTCCTTCTTAGGATTATCTGGTTACTTTAGGAAATTTATTCCCAACTATTCCGTTATTGCAAGACCACTTACCAGTCTATTGAAGAAAGATGCCTCATTTGAGTTTGGGTCAAGTCAAAGAAAAGCATTTAAAGATTTAAAAGATAAGTTGATAGGACCACCAGTTCTACAGCTATATCGACAAGGAGCGGACACAGAACTACATACTGATGCATCAAAGTACGGAATTGCCTCTATACTACTACAAAAGAATCTTGAAGATGGACAGTTACATCCTGTATTTTATTACAGTAAAACTACGACAACAAGTGAGCAGAATTATTCAAGTTATGAATTAGAAGTGTTAGCCATAGTAAGATCACTGGAAAAGTTCAGAGTTTATTTGTTGGGTACTAACTTTAAAATAGTAACCGATTGTTCTGCTTTCACGCAAACAATGAAGAAAAAAGAATTGTCAACACGAATTGCCAGATGGGCTTTACAACTTGAGGATTATGACTACACCATTGAACACCGCACAGGTAACCAAATGAAACATGCCGATGCACTTTCTCGACACCCAGTTATGGTAATCGAAGATGAGTTATTAGCTCGAATAAGATTGGTGCAGCAGAAAGATAATAACTTGAAACCCATTTTGACGTTGCTCAAACATGGACCATATGAAGATTATATTGAACGAAGAGGAATACTTTATAAAGAACATATGGGAACCCCTTTATTAATAATTCCCAAGACTATGCAAGAAGAAATAATCAGAGAAACACATGAGGTAGGACATTTTGGTGTGAAAAAGATGGAAACAGTTTTAGAAAAAGATTATTGGATCCCTAACTTAAAGGCAAAGATAGTATCTGTGATACAGAATTGTATTCCTTGCATTGTGTCAAATTCTAAGAGTGGAAAACAGGAATGTTTCCTGAACCCAATTCCTAAAGAGATACCTTTACACACGTATCACGTAGACCATTTGGGACCAATGCCATCTACCAATAAAAACTACAAATATCTATTCGTGGTTGTGGATGCATTTACTAAGTTTGTATGGTTATATCCAACAAAAACCACATCGACACAAGAAGTATTGGACCGACTACAGCTACAACAGAGAGTATTCGGAAATCCACATCAGATAGTAACCGACCGAGGGAGCGCATTCACTTCAACTGAATTCCAAGAGTATTGTAGTACGCAGGGAATAAAACATCTACTTATTACCACAGGCGTGCCTAGAGGGAATGGACAAGTGGAAAGAATCCATCAAATAGTGATTAGAGTTCTCACTAAGCTTTCCCTAAACAACCCTTTAGAGTGGTACAAATATGTTCATGATGTTCAACGGTATATTAATGGAAGTTATCAACGAGCAATTAAGAATATTCCATTCAAAATTATGTTTGGCGTTGATATGAAAAATAAAGAAGATTTAATGTTAAAGGAGATAATTGAACAAGAAAACTTATTATTATTCGAAGAGGAAAGAGAAGATATAAGACAAGCAGCTAGAGACGATATTGGAAAAATACAAGATGAAAACCGGAAGGAATTTAACAAAAGAAGAAAAAATCCAACGAAATATCAAATAGGTGACTTAGTAGCCATCAAAAGAACTCAATTTGGCACTGGGCTTAAGGTTTGCCCTAAATTCTTCGGACCGTACCGGATCATAGCAGTGAACCAACATAACCGATATGAAGTTGAAAAAGTTGGAGATGGAGAAGGACCAAAACGAACCACTTCCGTTGCTGACTTTATGAAACCTTGGAAAAATAGTTCTTATTATTCTGTGTTTCAGGATGTCTCTTCGGATGAAGATATTGATATTCCCTCAGCTGATGAAAGTAGTCTCGACAGCTTAGACAACGGTGTTGATCAAGAGAGGCCAACAAGAAGCCCAGACAACCATACCCTAGACAACGCAAAGCATGAGGGCATGCTTAGCCAGCAGGAAGGCCGAGTTGTGGGAACAGGACGAGTCCATCTTAGAGGGAGGTTGCGTGACCGGGCCCAACTAAAACGCCCGACTCGCTTCAGTTAGTCTTTGACCGTCAGTTGTTGTTGTACTTGTATTTTGTACTACGCATTGCGTTATTTAAACCTGTTAAATCGTTTATATTATATTTTTAATAAACCATTAGTGATATTACACCGTATTTGATTCCACATTTATGAAAAAGGGACCGATTATTTCATGTCCAATAATTCCTGCCCATACATATAATTTTTGAGGGTATTGTGTTCTCGTGGGAACATTCAAATGGAGATGTTCATGAGACCAATACCGGCAAGTTTTTGAATTATAACGGCCATGTAAGTAAAGAGTTTTTTCATCCGAAAATAAAACGTTATTTAAAAATAATTCATTTGATGGCATTGGTTAATCATTATTTCGCAAAACTCCATACGGGGATAATAATCATCCGGAAAAAGTAAGAGATGTTGAAATTTTATATGATTGGTATTTATGTTCAGGTAAAATTTTTATCACTGTTGTTGCACTAATATCAACTTCACGGGAATTTCGCGAGATGATTTGTGACGATTTAATTCTGCTAATGCACATATTTCTAATTCCATTGTGCTAACATTATCGTCTGCTTCATTTTGGTTTTTTGATTTATTAATGTGAAGTTTGACTCGAAATACTTCACCGTATTTCGAATAGTATTTGCAGAAGGAATTGGTCTTTCTGGATAGTTCACAGCAAATAAATCGCTACATATTTCTGCAGAATTTCCACCATAAAATTGCTTTACCATAAACAACTTTTCAAAAAAAAATTTCTTTATCTCTGCGTATAATGTATATAAAAAAAATTTTTTATCTCTGCATTCGACTTAACCTAATAATGTTAACATTAGACTGTAAACTAGATTGTAAAAGAAAATCAGCGAGACTTTATTTTTTTTTAGATAAATAAATAAGTTCTTAGGAAATTATAGTTTTAAATGTCTACTTCTAGATAAAATCTAATAAAAAGTACGTTACTTTATAAACATTCTGAAAAAAATAATGTTTTTTTTAACTTTTATTAAAACCACCAAATTAATCTTTCTATTATTTCTTTTTATTTATACATCATATCATATAATAATATTTAAAGCTATGTGTTCATGAGTCTCAACTAATAAATAAACATCCATAAAATCATTTTCCACACGAAAAAGACGTTCGACCTTTTTTCTCTACGATCATCTATCACAATTTAAAGTCCGCTTTAAGGAAGTTTTTCTTTATTTAATTTACATCGCAACGTATAAGCACAAAATAAAACGGTATATAGGAGATAATTTTGTACTTGTGCGTTATTTCCGCTTAAACCAAACCGACATTTACAAAAAAACCCTTAAAAAGCACAGCCATACACGTGAGTCTTTTTAAAAAATAATGAATTTTTTATTAATTATTGTTGAAGAAGAGAATGAGAGACGAAATAAAACGGGGAGAAAATACAAAGAAAAATATAAAAGGATAGAAGTTTAAAGCAGTCTTTCTAGTAAACACCCTGTATAACAGGCATAAAAAACGTATTTATAGGGTGGTTTTCTTAAAGGGAATTTAAATGAATTTTTTAAAAGAGATTTTTTTGTTTTAAGTTAGTTTCAGTCCGGACACATATTAAATAAGTAATTTTTTCTTTGTTGGATTCATTGAGACGTATTTCGTGCCCGCAATAATCGTGTATTGGTTTATATACAATTAATAATCAATTAAATAGTTAATTTGACTAAGATTGTTCGATCTAACACGAAGAACAGTTGCGTATTTGACCGTCTTGTTTCGGTTTTAAAAGTTTCGAATCGTTTTTTGGTAATTCTTGAAAAGGATCACCCTGTAAAAGTGAATTAAAGGTAGTATTTTTAAATAAAATCTTATTGAAATTAATGTTTTTCTTACTTTATTTTCACGTAACTCCCGTATTTTTCTCGCTAACGTTATAAAAGCTTCTTCGATGTTAATGTTATTTTTACAAGAAACTTCGTAAAATGGTAATTCAAAATTTTCGGCCATCTAAAAAAATAATTAATTATTAAATTTAAGTCAACAAGAAATATCCACAATTAATTAAACTATCATTTTTGTTTGAAATTTCTTTTCTATCTGATTTAATTTATGAATTATTTGAAGTTAAAGTTGAAAAATGTTATTTCTAGGTTAGAACTCAATTTTAGGTTATAACTTCCTTAATATTACAAATTCAATGAATTTGTTTATAGCAAGTAATATTCACAATAAAATAAGCTACAATTTTTATTTGAACAAATTTTTTCTATCTACCTAAGTTTTTGAGTTATTTGAAGTTAAAGTTGAAAAATTGACATTTAAGGTTATAATCAAATATTATAACTCCATAAATATTAAAAATTCAACATAATCGTTTGTATTAAAAACGATTAATTAAACGAGTAACAACGTTTAATTTGTTAGTTACTCGAAAATAATGCTGAAAACTTGACCTTTTTGGTTAAAACTCAATTTTAGGTTACAACTCTCTTAATATTATAAATTCAATAAATTTATCTATAAGAAATAATATTCACAATAAAATAAGCTACAATTTTTATTCGAACAAACTTTTTCTCTCTACTTTAGTTTTTGAGTTATTTGAAGTTAAAGTTAAAAAATTGACATTTAAGGTTATAATCAAATTTTAGTCTATAACTCCATAAATAGTAAAAATTTTAAATTGTTTCTCCTAAAAAGAGTTCAAAATTAACCAAGTTATAATTTTTATTTGAAAGAATTTTTTCTATCTCGTTTAGTTTGTTAGTTATTCAAAGTTAATGCTGAAAAATTGACCTTTTTGGTTAAAACTCAATTTTAGGTTATAACTCCCTCAGTATTACAAATTCAATGAATTTGTTTATAAGAAGTAATATTTACAATAAAATAAGCTACAATTTTTATTGGAGCAAATTTTTTCTATCTACCTTAGTTTTTGAGTTATTTGATGTTAAAGTAGAAATATTGACATTTGAAGTTATAATCAAATTTTAGTCTAACTCCATAAATATTAAAAATTCGACATAATTGTTTATATTTAAAAAAAGTTCATAATTAATCAAGCTATAATTTTTATTTGAAAAATATTTTTCTATCTCGTTTAATTTGTTAGTTATTCGAAAATAATGCAGAAAACTTGACCTTTTTGGTTAAAACTCAATTTTAGGTTATAACTCCCATAATATCAAAAATTCAAGAAAGTTGTTCATAACAAATAACATTCATAATAAAATAAGCTACTCTCTTTTCGCGGAAAGATGTCTCATGCGTCATTACTTGTCACCGTTTTCTCGACATATGTCAAATATTTTTTTCTTTATTTAATCATATATGTCCGATAGAGACGAAAACCGAAAATAGTAGTCTAGGATAATATAATTAATTAATGACGCATGAGACATCTTTCCGCGAAAAGAGTATATATTTTTTATCCAAACATTTCTTTCTATCTAACTTAATTTTTGAGTTATTGGAAGTTCAAGTTAAAAAATTGACATTTAAGGTTATAATCAAGTTTTAGTCCATAACTCTATAAAAATGAGAAGTTCAATAAAACTGTTTATATTAAAAAGGGTTTAGAATTTACTAAGCTATAATTTTTATTTGAAAAAAAATCTTGTCTGGCTTAATTTGTTACTTATTTGAAATTAATGTTAAAAATAGACGATTTAGGTTATAAGTCTATTACAGTCTACAACTCTATAAATATTAAAAATTCAACAAAATTATTTATATCAAGTAGCATTCAAAATTAACCAGGCTATAGTTTGTATTTGAAGAAAAGTTTCTATTTCGTTTAGTTTGCTAGTTATTGGAAGGTAATGTTGAAAAATGAATATCTTAGGTTAAAACTCTTTTTAGTTTATTTTTAGTGTATAACTCCCTTAATATTAAAAATTCAACAATATTGTTCCTAACAAATAATATTCAAAATAAAATAAGCTGCAATTTTTATCTAAAAATTTTTTTTCTATCTAACTCAATTCTTGAGTTATTTTAAGTTAGAGTTAAAAATTTGTCATTTGAGATTAAATTAAAATTTAAGCGCAAACATCGCGAACGAAAATCAACTAAAATAAGGTGTTTCCCTCTTTTAAAGTACTGAAATACAATTACTATCGTTTGCTTTTTAACGTTACCTTTTGTCCACTATCTGAATCGACAACTCGATCGGATGACTCACATTTATTCCCAGCTAAAACGGTAACAACGTGAGGGGAAGCGTTTTCTTCGATGTTTTGAAGCCAATAAGTGATGTGATTGAACGATTCCAAATTAGTCACGTCGTACATCAATAAAATACCCATCGCACCTCTATAATAAGCGGTCGTTAACGTACGAAACCTTTCCTGACCGGCCGTATCCCATATTTGTAATTTAATGGGAACCCCGTCTAAATTAATTATTTTTTGTTTAAAATCTATTCCTAAAAAAACGACCCCCAACAGTTTAATTAAATAAAAATCAATCCAAATCTAAGAACAAAGAAGATTTAAAGGTAAAAAAAATGTAATACTTTACCTATAGTTGAAATATAAGTATCATAATAACGTTCGTCGCAAAAACGATGAACGATACACGTTTTGCCAACGTTCGAATCGCCCAAAACGAGCACTTTGTACGTGGAGGCGAAGTCTAACGCCATATTCGCGGCTCTAATTCGTTGTTTGCATTCGCGGCGCGCAAAAATTGATTTTTATCCCCCTAAAACGAACGATCCGCGCAGACGCCAAACCGTTACATTCAAAACTATCCTTATTTTTACTACTATCGACATAAAATCGATCTTATTTTTAAGGATTGAGTAAAATTTACGTTATAGATTACTAGGAAATAAAATTTCCTTTAATTTAAGTACAAACACGACATATTTAATTTAAATAAAATCAAAGTTATAGACATTTTTCACTTTTAGTAACATAACCTCAAATTTTTTTTAGTAATTCATAATTAGGTTATTTTTAATTCCATTTTAGTCGTGTTTGAAATCAAATTAACAAATTTTTAATAAACTTTAACAACATGTAATAATTTCGTTCGATTTTTACTTTTTAATTTTGAAAAGTTTTAAATAAAGAAGGTTCTAGAATAAAGTTTACATCAACATCAATTAGAAAATTAAATTTCCTTTAACTTAAGTACAAATGTGATATATTTAGTTTAAATACAATCAAAACTTTGACAAATTTTCATTTTTTCTTAACATAACCTCAAAAAAATTTTTTTTTTAATTCATAGCTATGTTATTTTTAATCTAATTTTAATCGTGTTTAGTATTAAATTAATGGATTTTTAATAAACTTTAAGAATATGTAAAAATTTCAACCGATTTCTACTTTTAATTTTTGACAAATTTTAAATAAAGAAGATTTTACAATAAAGTTTACTTAAAAATCGATTACAAAATTAAATTTCTTTTAATTTACGTACAAACTCGATATATCTAACGTAAATACAATAAATGTTTTGGTCAATTTTCATTTTTTCTAACATAACCTCAAAAAAATGTTTAATAATTCATATTTCGGTTGGTTTTAATCCGATTCTAGTCATGTTTGTATTCAAATTAACGAATTTTTAATAAACTTTAGAAATATGTAAAAATTTCAATCGATTTTTGCTTATTAATTTTACAAAGTTTTAAATAAAGAAAATTTTAGAATAAAATTTGCTTAAAAATTTATTACGAAGTTAAATTTCTCTTAGTTTAAGTACAAACACGATATATCTAGCTTAAATACAAGAAAAGTTTTAATCAATTTCTATTTTAGCTAACATAACCTCAAACTTTTTTTTAACAAGTCACAACTTTGTTATTTTTGATCCGATTATGGTCGTATTTGTACTCAAATTAAAGGATTTTTAACGTATTTCATAAAAATAAAGGAGTTTTAATCAATTTCTTTATTTTTAAATCTTCAACTTGAAAAATAAAATAAGGCTTTTGTTGGGTTATTGAACTTTACGGGTCAAAAGACTATTAATTTATTACCGATTACCATGGAAACCTTTGAAGTGTACAAGTCCACAAGAAAAATATCGATCGACGGGTTCGCTTCGTAATAAAACCACGTGCAATTTCATTTCGACCGTCGTCCAGAACGGTAATCACAACAACAATTACGAATATAGTAATACGGAGATGTCGGCGCTTTGTAAAAATAATCCGAATAAAAAGCTGGTTATAATGAAAGAGATTTTTTTGTCGGGTGATGATAAAAGGAGGATTTCTTTGTCGGAGTTGAGTAAATTGGCCTCGTTAAATCATCCGAATATCGTCAGGTAAACTTTATAAAACGATGAAAACAGCTTATTGTCAGAAGAAACACCGAAAAAATTCTCACGTATAGACTTTATAATTTTTGTACAGCACAAAGCGTTTGCACTTGAGCTTTTCTTATTAGAGATTAATTCTCTAATAAGAAAGATTCATTAGCCCATATTTATCGTCTCATCCGAAATGATCACTTCATCCGTACTTCAATCACTCTAAAATTAACAAGTATTTAATTTTATTTGAAAGAAGAAAATTTCTTTAGATTTATTAATAAAAATCGTTTTAGATAACATTTAAATTTTTGACGTTACTCTAAAACTACTTATCTAGTAGACAACAATTGTGTACTTTTTTGCTTATTTGATAGATAAATTATTTGGTATACAAATTTTATTTGAAATTATTTTTCTATTTAACTTAATTTTTATTTGACGTTAAAGGTGAAAAATTTTGAGATTATAAATGATTTTTAGCTCACCACTCCTTTAATATTATAGTTAAGGAAAATTGTTAATAATAAAAAATATTCATAATTAAACAACGTACAAATTTTATTTGAAACATTTTTTCCTAACTTCTTTAGTTCTTAAATTATTTGAAATTAAAGTTGGAAAATTAACATTTTGAGGTTATAACACATTTTATGTTATAACTGCCTTAATATTAAAAGTTGGAAATTTTTTTATAATAAAATATGTTTATAATTAAAAAACGTACAAATTTTGTTTAAAATATTTTTTTCTATCTGGTTTAATTTTTAAGTTATTTTAGGATAAAATTGAAAAATTGACGTTTTATGGTCATGAATTGTTTTTAGATTAGAACTTTCTAATATCAAAAATTAGAAAAAAAAATACTTAGAATAAAAAATGTTTGCAATTAAAAGTGGTACATATTTTATTTAAAGTATATTTTCCTATCTAGATTCGTTTTTGAATTATTTGAGATTAAATTTGAAAAATTGACATTTTGAGGTTATAACTCGTTTCATATTATAACTGTCTTAATATTAAAAATTGGAAATTTTTTTTATATTAAAATATGTTCAGAAAAAAGTACAAGTTTTATTTAAAATATTATTTCTTCCTAGTTTAGTTTTTAAATTATTTTAGGATAAAATTGAAAAATTGACATTTTGAGGTCACAAATCGTTTTTGGATGATGATTTTTTAACATCAAAACTTCGAAACAAATATTTTTAATAAAAAATGTTTATAATCAAAAAAGGTACATATTTTTTTTTTGAAATATTCCTTTCTGTCGAATTTAGTTTTTGAGTTATTTAAGATAAAAGTAGAAAAATTGACGTTTTAAGGTTATAACTTCTTCTTATGCTACCGTGCGTTCAGAAATGATTGTAGATAGTTTGAATTTGGCGCGCTATAGATTAATTTTTAAGGTTGGTATAAATACAATAATGTTAATCATATCTCATAGGCGTGTCATGGAAAATATTGAAAGCTGTCATAAATTGTCAAAAAACCGTAAGACAAAGGTATTTTATTGAATTTATTGACCAGTGCCATTGCAATCGATATCCGATCTCCAATAATTATGAGTATATGTGCATATACACTTAATACTGAAAAGAATACATCATGAATAAGTCCGGCTACGCCACTGATATGCAAGATACGACGTAGGTAACCCACAGGTAACAATATTGACCATCGAAAATCACTAAATTACGAGCGCGCCAAATTCAAACGATCGACAATCATTTCTGAACGCACGGTATCATTTTCTTAATATCAAAAATTGGAAAAAATATTAATAATAAAAAATTGTTTACAATTAAAAAATGTACAAATTTTATTTGAAACATTTTTTCCTACTTAATTTTGTTTTTGAGTTATTTAAGATAAAAGTAGAAAAAATGTCGTTTTAAGGTTACAACTTATTTTTATGTTATAACTTTTTTAATATTAAAAATTCGAAAAAAACGTTAATAACAAAAATTATTTACAATTAAAAAATATACAAATTTCATTTAAAATTTTTTTCTATCCAGTTTAGTTTTTATGTTATTTAAGGATAAAGTTGAAAAATTGATACTTTGAGGTTTATAACTCAGTTTATGTTATAACTACTTTAATATTAAAAATTCGAAAAATTGCCGATAACAAAAATTGTTTACAATAAAAAAAGGTATAAATTTTATTTGAAACATTTTTTTCTATCTAGTTCAGCTTTTAAGTTATTTAATGGTAAGTCAATTTAAGCTAATTTTTAAAAAGTCGAAATTATTTCTTAAAAAATCGAAATTATTCCTTTAAAAAAATCTAACTGGAGATAAACTAGAATAACTAGACGAGAGATTAATAAAAAAACTTTCAGATATATCGGCCAGTACAAGAAAGAAGAATCGATTGTAATTTTAATGGAGCACGCAAACGCGAGAAGTATCGATAATTTATTAGAATATCGGAAAAGTATTAGCCAACCGGTTTCCGAGAAACACATTATTATTATTTTTTCACAAATTTCTAACGCTATAATGTACATGCACACGAAAGGTATTTTACATCGGTAAATATTTGATAGTTTTTATTTATTTATTTATTTTAAAACAAACCAATCATAATAAAAGTTTTTTCTTTTAAGGTATTTAGCTCCTCATAAGGTTTTTTTAAATTCAAACGGAACTATAAAAATTGGAATCGTTTCAAAAATGATGTTTTCTTCACAACCAATCCCACATTATTTAAATCCAGAAGTGGTAAGTTATTTACATCAATTAACTTTAAATTGATTAATAATTTTATTTTTTATTAAAGTGCCTCGGAAAAGAATACAATAAGAAATCGGACGTTTGGACGATCGGATGTATTCTTTACGAATTAGCAACGTTTCACAAACCGTTCGAATGCGAAAACTTTATGGAATTAATCGAATTAGTATTAAAATGTAAACCAAAACCGCTTCCGGAACTCTATTCGAAGACATTTTCAAACACAGTTGGAGAACTTTTAAAGGAAAATTACGAAGAAAGACCGTCGGCGAAATACATCTACGAAACGATCGTTCCTAATTTATTAAGAAACTTAAAAAGTACGCCCAAAAAACTTTTTTTCGGGTCGCATTTTAAAGACGGGCCGAAAGAATATTCGATGCTTTTTACATTGAGTTTAAATAAGTATTTTGATATTACGCCTATTGAACTGCCAAGGAAAAAAATTACTTTTTTGAGTGTTAGTAAAACGCATTTTATTGTAATTACCGTTGATCACTTGGTTTATACTTGGGGTGAAGATAATTTCGGACAGTTAGGACATGGAGATACACCGGCTTATAGGAAATATCCGATTTGTGTTGATTATTTTAGAGGAAAAAATATTTTAAGGTTGGTATAGAATTGAATTAGAAGTTATTTCAAAGAAAAAAATTATTATAATTAATAATTAACATACAGTAGAACCTCGATTATCCGGGGTAATGACGGGGACGGGGTTACACGGATAACTGAAAACCACGGTTAATTCAAATACACTTTATTTTATTTATTGAAAATAGTATGATGTTATCAATTTTTGTTTTTTTTTCGATTTGCGACTATGGTCTTAGCATCAGATCTAATTTTTTTTAAATTTATAATGTCATTCCACTCGAAGTTTTGCTGCTCACAAAATTTCACAACAATATCAAGTGCTTCCATTGCTTGCGTTGGTTGAATTTTTTCTTCCTTGGAACTGGAACCGCTGTCATCATCACTGTCATCGTTTTGCGAATCATCTCGATCTGAGATAGTTAGGGTATCTGTCCTCATGTAAAGTGCTACTATATCACTGTCAGCTAATCGTTCGAATCCTTCTTCATTTTCATCGTTTCGCAACCAATCAATAATATCGTCTCGGTCGACATTAACAAAATCAGGAAGTGATCTTGATACCTCGAGACAGGCTTCTATATCTTCATCTTTGGTATTTTCTTCCTCCCTGTAGTCTTGATCTAAAATTTTTGCCCAGGAAAGCTTTAATGTATTTGCAAGTAAGTGTTCCCACGCATCGCATATTGCAAAAATTGCGTCTTTTATTGTCCACATTTTAAGGATCTCTTTCATTGAACCAATCTAATTTTCTTGGAGAAGAAAACGCAGGAAAGTTTTTTTATACAGTCGTTTCAAGCAGGATATCACTCCTTGATCCATTGGCTGAATTAAAGAAGTTACATTAGGTGATAGGTAGTAAACGAAAATTTGACCGTCCTCTGCTTTAAAAATGGATTCTGAGGAATGAGAGGGTGCATTATCAAGTACAAAAATCTCGTTCTCTTCCTGAAACTTTTTCAGACACGGCACGAAAACATTAAAAAACCATTCTCTAAAGATAATTTGGTTCATCCAAGCCCTTGGATGATAATAATAATTACATGGGAGATTTCTAGTTTCTGTTCCTTTAACCCTCCGGTGGGCGCGCCTATCGGACTTACACGAATAGGCGCGTTGCGGCTTTTACACCGCAATAGGATATTTAATGCTTTCACAGTGAACTTAGAAATATTTTGGGAAAAAAATGCGGCTAACTGCCGCATACGCGCCCACCGGAGGGTTAAGGGATCTTGGTCTTTTAGCTTTCCCAATCACTGTCAACTTGATTTTGTGCATACCCGTTGCATTTGTCACAATTGTCACTCTTTCCTTGCTTGATTTGAGACCTTGCGCTGATCTTGCAGAGTGTGCAGCCAGTGTTTTGGAGGGCATCGTTTTCCAAAAAAGGCCACTCTCATCCGCGTTATATATTTGGTCAAGAGACAAATTTAAAGAAGAAACTATTGAATTGAATTCTTCGTTAAATAGTGTTGCAGCCGTTCACTCAATGTTTCACCGTGAATGTCTAACTGTCTAATACCATATCGATTTTTAAATCTAAATAGGCACCCTTGTGAAGCAGTAAACATTCCATCAATTTTGAGATTTTCGTGAAACCATACTGCCTTCTCACACACCATTGGCCCAGAGATCGGAATTCCTTCAGCTCGTTTCAAAATAACATTTTGGTGATTTTTTAAAGTTTTCATTTTGATATTTTTAGGTTAGTTTTAGAGAAAAATTCTTTTCTCAAAATTTTTATAACCAAACCTTTAAATCATTATACCTCATCTAAAAGTAGACATTTTAAATTACAATTCTGCGAAAAATTATTTCTTTACCTACAAAAACAAATTCTCGGTGATTTTTTAAATTTCAATTTTGGCGTTTTTAGGCTAACAAGTAAGTAAAAATGTAGATGTTTAGAAAAAAAGTCTTTTTCTCAATTTTTTTTAAACCTAGCCAATAGATTATAATATTTAATCTAAAACTAGACATTCAAAACTATAATTCTCCAAGAAATAATTTCTTTACCTATAAAAATAAAGCATTGGTGATTTTTTAAATTTCAATTTTGGCGTTTTTAGGCTAACAAGTAAGTAAAAATGTAGATGTTTAGAAAAAAAGTCTTTTTCTCAAATTTTTTTAAACCTAGCCAATAGATTATAATATTTAATCTAAAACTAGACTTTCAAAACTATAATTCTCCAAGAAATAATTTCTCTACCTATAAAAATAAAGCATCGGTGATTTTTTAAATTTTAATTTTGACGTTTTTAGATTGATTGTGAGTTAAAATGTGGAGGTTAAGAAAAAAAAAATTCTCAAAATGTTTATAATCTAACCTATAAATTATTATAATTCATCTGAAAGTAGATATTTTAAAGTACAATTTCCCAAGAAATTATTTGTCTATCTATAAAAACAAAGTCTTGGTGATTTTTTAAATTTCAGTTTTGACGGTTGTAGATTATGTTAAAATGTAGAGGTTTAGAAAGGAATCTTTTTCTCAAAAATTTTTTAAACCTAACCTATTGTTGAGGTTTATTTACTGGCAGACAGTATTACAATAAGTGTTCCGCTTAACTATTACGGCTGCTGGAACTGCTTGAACTGCTTGAACTGCTGGAACTCTACTCACAAGGTTTATCGGTCTCTTATATACTAGAAATATATCACAAAACATATTGGAACGTAACATGTCCATCTGTGGACTGACAATCCAACTATTAATTGACGTTGATTGCTATTTAACACTCCCCCCATAGAAAAAATAATATACATAGAAGGTCAACTCTCACTAGATCAGTGAAATCGGCTTGCGCGTTCCTATGCCGACACACTGATGGCGCTAATATGGTTTTTTTTGAAAGCGCCCCCTACCGAAATAACCAAAACCACTTCTGAACCCGCGAAATTCGAAATGAAATTCTTTTTTTTTAATTTACACTTTATTTCACCTATACAACAATAAGTGACTATAGCACACTTATTATTGTACGGAAAATAGTAATGCCAAAAAACAGTTTTAAAATACGTTAAAATATTTTTTAATTTTCATTTACGTAATTAATACAAGTATAGATAATAATTTTTGGTAAAGTTATTCTTTATTCCTTTAATAAGATAGGGCGGATACTTGGTAATTTTTGGTAGATGTCTTTGCCCAATCAGGTAATTAATAGCCTCTTGGTTGTTGCCTTCTTGGTTGTTCTGAACTAAACAACCTAGTCAAGACGTAATCTTTATAAATTTTTTGTTAACAAAAGTAACCTATAAATACTTACATAATGCAGAATGAGAAAGCTTAGCGGAGTACTGGAGTTGAGAAGATTGGGGGGTTTCGGCTGAGCAGGACTGAATTGGTTCAGAGTTAATTTCTTTAGACTTCATCAACTTTAACAAACGTTGTAATGCCGAGATTCAAAATTTTTAAGTTAGTTACCTTACCGATTACAGGATTAATTAGAAAAATATTAGATTTTCTTCTACATTTTTTGGCATTTGTGTTAAATTTTTTTTAATAAACAAGTAAATAGTAACGGTAAGCATGAAATGACGTAGATTTATTTGAACAAATCAAACTGTCATGGAAACATCTTCTATAAATTTCTGTAACCTTTCAAAATTAGCACATCAGCGCCAACAGTGTATCGGCATAGGTACTTTTTTTTTGATTTCACTTTTTCCCGCTGAGTTGAACTACCCTGACTCCCCCTCAATCAGACGTCCATCCAATTAACACCAGATTCTCCAACAAGTAAAATTGTTCACTATGAGATCCTTTATTTCTTCCTCATCAGACACCCAGTTATTACACCATCGTAAGGATCTGCAGTACTCTCCTTAACACTGTGTTTGAAAACAAATTTCTTAAATTGTTCATTCCAACATCGTGGGGCCTGCTTCAGTCCATAGAGAGACTTCTTTAGTCTGTATACCCTGTTACTTTCATCTTCCGATTCGTTCGCTTCTAGTTGAGCTTGATATTTCGGACAGTTCTTCTTTAAATGTGTAACGTCCCCAAAAACTTTACAAGCTCCTCTTTTAGTATATGATCCTTTATCATTTTCCGGACATTGTCTAGATATATGTCCTTGTTTCTTACATATAAAACAAGTAGTAAACTTATAATTGTCACTTCTTATAACTTTACATTCGAAATGAGTATGTTCGGTCGATCCGCATTTAAAACATACTGCAGTTTCAGTAGCCCTTACTGATCTTGTCTTGAAACTTTTCCGTTTCATCTTTCCTCTTACGCACCCGACACAAAACTCCTTTTCTTCGTTCACTTTTATTCTTTGTGCTTCCAAATACTTAGCAACATGCCTTTTCTTTTGATGTGCTAAACGCTCATGTAACACTTGTAACGATTCTTTTGTACTAACCAAATTTAGCACGATTGGTTTCATGGGTTTTACTACCGAAATGTCCATGATTGTCAATCCGTTCGCGATTGCTTTACCCATCGCCATCACTTTACCAGCTTTCTTTATTAAACATTTTCCATTCGCGAGAAAATGCGTTGCACAGCCATGTTTTCGTGCTTGAGCAGTTGAAAACAAATTTCCTCCCACATCTGGCACGTAAAACACGTTCACTAACTGTCTGTCAAAATATTTGTTTCCTACTCGCGCTTTAATGTCAACTTCACCAATTCCTTGTGCCAAAATCTCATGTTCACCGATTCCCGTTATTGGCATCGGTACTTTTAAAGGTACATATTTACTAAAGTTCCCTTTGTTGGCGGTCATGTGTTGAGAACACGCTGAGTCAACAATCCAATTATCTGCTTTTACATTGGTTGTGTGACTTGAAAATGCAACTTTTCTGAAACCTTTCTTTGTAGAATCTCCTGCCCTTTCCTTGCGTTTTTCTTCCGATCTCTTAAACTTACAGTTTGCTGCTTTATGTCCCTTTCTTCCACAATTATAACATTTGAAAGGAAAATTTTCGGACGGTTTTCCACCTTTCCTGTCAATGTTACCTTTATTCTTTGAATCGGCACGCCAAGCAACTGTTTCAGGTTCAGATCTCGTCTTTATTCGCTCCTCGTGGTTTCGAATTCTGTCGGTCAACTTTTCTAGATTTCGTTCGTCATCGGCTTCAGTCTCCCAAACTGTTTTTACCGGTATGTACTCTTTTGGTAAGATATACATAATTCTACCCAAAAGAATACATTCATCTAGTTCTGCCTTTCTCTTCCTTCTCATCTCACTGTTAATTTCGTTGAAGAGATTATTCAATTCGCCGATATGTGTAATCATGTTCTTTTTCTCCGAGTACATATATCCAAAAAACTGTTCTAATAATTTATCTAACCTTTGTCCAGTTCCTTTTCCAAATGTACGCTTCAATCTCTCCCACATTTCCTTCGGCGTTCTGCACCCCAGGATGTGCCTCTTGATTTGCTGATTCAGCGATCGAGTAATATACAATTGTGCACGAGCGCAATCCTCGTCATAGGTCTCTAGTTCCAACTTCTGTTTTTTTTTTGTGGGCTCTCCAACCACTGTCGGTAACTGCCTGGTACCTTCCACCACATCTAGAACTCGTACTGCACGAAACAACATCAGCATGGACTCCTCCCATATTTCGTAATTCTCGGAACCAGTAAGCTCCTCCACGCATGTCATCAACTCCGATATGTTGGCCATCTCGACGACTCCTACCAGACGTGACTTGCAGGGTCGTTGATTCAACTTGCAGCCTCGTAGCCGGAAGAACTTCTCCTTCAGCACTCCTCTACGGTCGTTGTTCCAACTTGCAGCGTCGTAACCTGAAGAGCTTCTCCGTCAGCACTCTTCCACGGTCGACGATCCAACTTGCAGTCGCGTAACCTGAAGAGCTTCTCAGTCACCACTCTTCCACGGTCGACGATCCAACTTGCAGCCTCGTAACCTGAAGAGCTTCTCCGTCACCACTCTTCCACGGTCGACGATCCAACTTGCAGCCTCGTAACTTGAAGAGCTTCTCCGTCAGCACTCTTCCACGGTCGACGATCCAACTTGCAGGCTCGTAATCCTATGAGCTTCTCCTTCAGCACTCTTCCACGGTCGTCGATCCAACTTGCGGCGTCGTAACCTGAAGAGCTTCTCCTTCAGCACTCTTCCACGTGTACGCCACTTCACTGTCCACCACTTCTTCACTCCGCGATTCCTGGGCCCATAACCTGTTGAGGTTTATTCACTGGCAGACAGTATTACAATAAGTGTTCCGCTTAACTATTACGGCTGCTGGAACTGCTTGAACTGCTGGAACTCTACTCTCAAGGTTTATCGGTCTCTTATATACTAGAAATATATCACAAAACATATTAGAACGTAACATGTCCATCTGTGGACTGACAATCCAACTATTAATTGACGTTGATTGCTATTTAACACCTATAGATTCTTATACCGTGCGTTCAGAAATGATTGTAGATCGTTTGAATTTGGCGCGCTATAGATTAATTTTTAAGGTTGGTATAAATACAATAATGTTAATCATATCTCATAGGCGTGTCATGGAAAATATTGAAAGCTGTCATAAGTTGTCAAAAAACCGTAAGACAACGGTATTTTATTGAATTTATTGACCAATGCCATTGCAATTGATATCCGATCTCCAATAATTATGAGTATATGTGCATATACACTTAATATTGAAAAGGATACATCATGAATAAATCCGGCTACGCCACTGATATGCAAGATACGACGTAGGTAATTCACAGGTAACAATATTGACCATCGAAAATCACTAAATTACGAGCGCGCCAAATTCAAACGATCTACAATCATTTCTGAACGCACGGTATTTAATCTAAAACTAGACATTTTAAACTATAATTCTCCAAGAAATAATTTCTCTGCCTAGAAGAATAAAGTCTCGGTGATTTCTTAAATTTCAATTTTGACATCTTTAGGTTAAGTTAAAATGTAGAGGTTTAGAAAAAAGTTTTTTTCTCAAAATTTTTATAATCTAACCTATAAATTATTATATTTCATCTAAAAGTAGATATTTTAAACTACAATTTCCCAAGAAATTATTTCTCTATCTATAAAAACACAGTCTCGGTGATTTTTTAAATTTCAATTTTGACATTTTTAGGTAAAGTTAAAATGTAGAGGTTTACAAATATAAATCTTTCTCAAAATTTTTATAGCCTAACCTATAAATTATTATATTTCATCTAAAACTAGACATTTGAAGCCACAAGTTTCCAAAAAATTACTTCTTTATCCATAAAAACAAAGTCTCGGTGATTTTTTAAATTTCAATTTTGACGTTTTTAGATTATGTTAAAATGTAGAGGTTTAGAAATATAAGTCTTTCTCAAAATTTTTATAGCCTAATCTATAAATTATTATATTTCATCTAAAAGCAGACATTTTACACTACAATTTCCCCAGAAATTATTTCTTTATTTAGAAAAACAAAGTCTGGATGATTTTTTAAAGTTTGATTTTAACGTTTTTAGGTTAAGTTAAAGTATAAACGTTTAGAAAAAGTTTTCTCAAAATTCTATTAATCTAACTTAGAAAGTTCTATACATTATATCAAAATAAACATTTTAAACTACAATTTCCCAGCAAAATTTCAAAGTTTCTTAATTCCTTCAAATAAACTTTCAATAAATTTTTAATTCTTAAAATGATCACTTTTTGTTCTAGTTGTGGAGCCGGCGAAGCTTTTAGCATTTTCCTAGATTCAAACGGTTTACTGTATAGTTGCGGCGATGGTAAATACGGTTGTTTAGGACACGGAAACTGGAATAGTTTACCCAAACCAAAATTAATCGGTTGGTTATTACCTTAAAAACACAACAAAAAAAATTTGTTGACTAATTTTAGAATCTTTGGTATCACGAAATATCAAAATCGTTAAATGCGGAAGTAAACACGTCGTCGCTTTAGACACAAAAGGCACTTTATACGCTTGGGGATCATCTAAAGACGGTCAATTAGGTCTCGATAACGTTAAATATTGGTAAACACAGATAACCTTAAAATTTTCTCTACACTCAATTAATTTTCAGTTGTATTCCAACACAAGTTTTATTAACTAACGTCCATATAAGAAATATTTTCGCGGGAGAAGACGCGACGATTTTAATCGCATCGAACGGAAATATTTTAGCGACCGGAAATAACAATTACAATAAATTAGGTATAACGAAAATAAATCCGGTTAGAAAATTCACGATGGTGGCTGCTATAAGCATAAAAATTAAAAATATCTACTTGGAAAAAGATCATACGGTTATGTTAACAGCAAACGGTGATATTATAGTAATCGGTTTGTATTTCGACAGACAAGTTGAACTTAAAAAATCGGAAATTTGTCCGAGATTGGTTAATTTACCGGACGTTAAATTTGTAACTTGTGGTTCGTCGTTTCTTTTGGCGATCGATGGAAAGTACGAAATGCATTTTTGGGGTTCTTATTATAGACATTTAACTGGAGCTACGCAAAATGTTACTCATACGAATGTTATTTTAAAACAAATCGAGGTATTGTTTTTAATACCATGAAGTACTTTCTGGAATAATTTTAACTTTACTTTTAGAATGAAAAGAAAGAAGGAGTTAAAAATTATTATATTAAAATTATATCACAACCAACGAAGATTTGTAGGTAAATAATTATGTATTTTTTAAATGATTAATTTATTTTTTTTAGATAGTTTGGTTAATGTTTTTAATCGTTCGTCTTATTTTAGCTTGTGTTTAACTGAAACTCTTCAAAGTAGTGGAAATAATACTTCGATTGGAGGTCTTTACGCACAAGAAAATAATGTATTATTGTTAGTTCATCACTTTTAAAACAATGTTAATAAAGAAAATAATAAAAATGTTGTCTTAACAAAAATATATACTGTGTTCTTCTGATATTTTTATAATCTAACCTACAAATCTTCAATTTCTTGGAAGATTGTAGTTGACTACTTTTAGATTAAATTAAAAATTTTTATAACCTAATTAATAGGTTAGATTATGAAAATTTTGAGAAATTTTTTTTTCCTAAACCTGAATTTTGACTTATTGTTAATGTAAAAACTTGACGTTTTTACATAGATTATTTTAAAAAATCACCGAGACTTTGTTTTTTAGATAAAGAGATAATCTCTTGGAGAATTATAGTTTAAGATGTCTAGTTTTAGATGAAACGTAATAATTAATAGGCTAAGTTATGAAAATTTTGAGAAAATTTTTTTTTTCTAAACCTTTATATAGTTGAAGAAGCTACTCTTTATTTCTATAAATAAATTTGGAATTGTCTAAAGTTAGTTGTTTTCTTCTTCTTTAGTACAAAATTATGTCAAAATGTAGGACTACAAAGAACAAATAATCATAAGACTCATCATGTAACATATAAAATTGTATTATTATTTTAAACAAGAGATTTCATACCATTTCTGACGTACAAATCTTTTCTTTATTTCTATAAATAAAGATAGAATGAAAATTTTTAAAGTTCACTGCTTTCTCTTCTTTATTATGCGGTTATGTGGTGTATGAAAGTTTGGATATTTATACATCATTTTACAAAAGAGATTTTAACTTATCTTTATAAAAAAAATAGTTTTTTAATTTCTATAAATAAACTGATCGTAATTTTCTAAATTTCCCAAAATTTTCAAGAGATTCTTATTTGTTACATTCTTATAAACCGATCTTTAATGAATTTTAATCCATCTTTTCTATTTAAACGCAGGCAGACAACTGATTAAGTTTAAAACATAATTTTTAGAGGAAATTTTACTGAAATTAGGTCACCTTTGGTAGACTTTACTAACCTTAAAAAATCAAAGTTTAAAAAATCGTCTAGACTTTATTTATAAAAATGAATTTAAAAAAATTTAAAATGTGATAGGTAAACATGTTTGTTTTAATTTAAATAAATCAGATTGATTCTAGATAAAACCCAAAAAAATTTTAAAAAAATCTTAAATACAAGAACTACCATCTGACGATAAACATCTGTATACTTAGTTAGTCAATTATACTTATTAAATCTTTTTCCTTCCACTAAATTTTAAAGATAAAAATTACACGTATACAAAACTTAAGTTGTAACAAATTTTGTTTGTTTTAACTTTCCTTAAAATTAACTCTTTGAAGCACGGTGGGATCTCTGAAGTTCCAATTATTTTTTCTCAATTGTGCTTCAAAGAGATATAGGAGATATATTTTTATAATCATGAGAAAACATATGGACTTTTTGCAGCGTGATGTAAAGATGATAGTTTTAACTTTTAACATTTCTCTGACCTTTAGTTAAATACCATTGAAAAATGATGAGTTGTGATCCATAATAATCAGTTAAAATAATATAGCAGGAAATATAAACAAAATTATTCTGGAGAATAATTTTATTATTTGACTAGTATAATAATAAGGAAGTTAGGTTATAAAAATTTTAGAGAAAATGAATTTCTAAACGTTTACATTTTGATATTTTTTTTATGTATCTAACTTTAATGTTTTTATGTTAGATCAAAATGTAAAAGTTAAGAAAATAACCGTACTTAATATAATATTTAATTCAAAAAACAAATATTTTAATCTATAATTCCCCAAGAAATTATTTATTTATTTTCAAAAATAAATTCTAAACGATTTTTAAGTCGTTTAATTTTGACGTCATTGAATTGTTAAAAAGTAAAGTTTTAGAAAAAAAAATTAATAAGTATATTAACCCTCCGTGTGTACACTGGGTCTTTTAAGGAACAGTCAAAATTTGAAATTCGAAATTCTCTCTTATGAATAGAGGGTAGGCTTCGGCTACCCCCTTTAAAAAAAGTTTGGTAACTGCTCGGCCATGTAGTAGATGCTTCAATAAGTAACTCAGAATTTTTCTAGAATTTTTGCAAGCCTAGAAAACTTTGAAAACATGCCTGTTACCTAAAAGACCCAGTATACACACCGTGTCACAAAAAATATAGTATACACACGCCGGGTTAATAAGTTTAAAGGAATTATCTTTAAAATATATTAAAAACGTTTTAAATTTAATTCTAATGTTCTATTTAACGTTTGGTTTTTAATAAACGACTAATGTATTTTAATAAATAATAAATAAGCCAAAAACAGCAAAGTACAGGAAAATTAAACTGATAGAACAATAATAGTCTAAACTAAAGATTAAATAAAAAAGAGAGAAAGAAAATTTATTACACTAAAATATTATTCTACGTTAAAAATTAAAAAATAAACTGGAATATATGTTTAAAAAATAAATTGCCGTCATCAATCAGTTGCAAAGAGACACGGAAAATAGAGTAAGAATAATAAAAATGAGGATAGTCTAATTGTAAGTAGTTTAGTAAATGGTATTAATACGTTTAACCCACCTCCAATGATACAACAAAAGAAGTGAGGTAAACTTACCAAATCTCGGTCATGCCTAAACTCGGCTTTAGAGTTTTTCTATATGGATTACTGAAGAAAGACCGACTTGAGGAAGCCTTTCTTGAAGGGTCGAGATTTAGCCAGTTTACCTTTTCGTAATTTGATAACTGAAACTTTGTTTCTACTATTTCGTGTTATCTAAGGAGGGAGGGGTTAAAGAGTATTCTTAAACCTAACGTTGAGGATGCGTACATTCGATCGAACTTTGATTTTATTTAAGAGATAAGCAGCTTATCTCAAAATATTATCTTGTCATACAACAAACAAGTATCAAACTTGTCGTTTAACAAACGAATCGTTAATTATAATTCCTAAATTTTTAACATTTTCTCTGACAACTTGCAATTTTATATTACAAATGCTTACATTTATTAAGTTACGTAATCTACATTTAACCCTTAAAAGTCTTTTTATTTTGATATTGACATTAGCTGAGTCTCAGTACTTTAAACATTAAATTTATTTCACTTACGATGCTGTGTCAATCACGCGACTGTAACGGCTATAGTCGTACGGCTGCAGACGCGTATCTATGGCGATTTTGCGTCAGCCACTGATTTGCATTGAATTATATAAACACGTTGTCAATAACACGACTGCGACATTGGTGACAGAAGCGGTCACGGTTGCAACAATAGCAGTCGAGCCGCTACGACAACTTATGAAATGTTCGCTAGTGTCAAGGATATTGAACTAACAGGGTAGCTCAATCCCATAAGATGTGTGCACGCCGAAATTTAGTGCACAGTCGCCAGTTTGACGTTACTTGTTGTGGTTTCAGTCGAGTATAAGACAGAGAGTCGAGTGTGAGACAGTCGAGTGTAAGACGGAGACGCCAAGGTTAGCAGTGATGTCAAAAGTTGGGGACAATTATCGCAGATTGAGCTATCCTGTTAGTTCAACATCCTTGGATTAGTGTATAGTCCAGGTTCATCGTGGTAATTTTAACTTAGGTGGAATGGAGCTCAGAAGTTTTTAGAGCCAACGATGACAAATTTTATTAATTGATATAAGTGCTACGTATACGTTTCGCCCTTAGGCGTCCTCAGGCACATCGCCAGAACATTGAAAGGGTAAGAAGATTAGTCATCGAAGAGCACAGGAACACAAGTGTATGAACAAAAGTAAAAGCTGAAGGTGCGTTAAGACAAAATAGCACCCGTCTGCACCCGCGTAGCTATAGCCATTGCAGTTGCGTGATTGAAACTGCACATTTAGATGTAATGACTACAACGTGTGGGCATAGGACTCGGCACAGAACAATATAATGTGCACGTTGTCTCGACAAAGAACTTTTAAGGGTTAATTCCTTTTAGTTCAAAACATATTAAATCAGTTTTAACAAGGTTGATCAGAATATCATAGCCAATGGGCTTATTAATAAGAGCAGATAAATCTGTGGTCATTTGGAACATGCTTCATCTATTATAAATCGAAATGGAGTTGCATCATAAAGATAAAGATGAAAGAGTAAACCGCCTCTCCACAACTTTTACTAATAGTACGCGGGAGTATTCTGCGGAAGGAAGAGCATCAATGGCAACGCTGATCAAGCCGTGTGTGTTTCAACTATAGTCTACCAAGACTTTAATACAAAAGCGATATACCCAGATATACCGCTGATACGTTGGACATTCTGGATTCTGTCAAATCCTTCACTTGTGTATTATGCCCCGCGTCTACCGAAATCAGCCTTACATTCAATTAGCCTCTTTTAAAGGTAGTCAAAATATGGAAATGTATAAAACTTCGAATATTCTTTCGCAAAATTGCTAGAAAATTGGGTCGAAATGGCTTTACAATCATTCAACCATGGAGTATCTAGTCCAATGAAGTCTGGAAAACACCTAATAGAGGCGGTGATCAGTCACTAATCATGAATACTGTAAAGGAGATTTCTTCGCTGAGGGCCTTAATTAACCAGTTTGAGACAACTCGGTCAGTGGAGATTACTTGGAGGACTATTTAAAGAAATCAGACATCGATGCAAACGATTTGTCGAAGAATCCATTACAATGGTTTAGCGTCACACCTACAAATTTCTCAGATTTATTTAAGGGGAGATATCAGTGTGACAGGCTGAAAAATGAAGTGTTTTTTTGGGATTTTTTTCTTTTAAACGGCTGTATCAAATTATTTGGGATTTTGTCTATTAATTATTGAAGCATTAAAGTATGCAAGGAAATTTTCTTTGAATTTATATTACGATCTATGAAGCAGGGGAGCAGCCGTAAAATGACGTCTCAGAAAAAAGACCTCCCGACGGTTGACAACATTAGAGCCACAGCAAGCATCTGAAATGAAAAATTCGAAAAGATTATTAAATTATAATAGTATAGCTATCGCAGCATCGTAGAAAATTTGAAAATTTTGATTTAAAAAGAAATGGTGGCCATTTAAAAAAAAAATTCGGATTTTACACGAAAATTTTGCAGTAAATCGTGAATAAAAAAAAAAGTAAACAATTTAAAAAAAACCTCTACGATGCAACGATAGCGATAAGTTTTCTGAAGAGAATCCATGTTGAATAAAGTCGATTGGACAAAATTTAACAGAGTAATGCTGTCAACCAGGTAAAAAAACATGATTTCGAGAAAAACGCGTTTAAAGTTTTGAGAGGATAAAATTGAATGATGTAACTTGAATATTAATATAAAACAAGTTCTTACCGATTATTCTGCTATCCCTGGACCATATAGAAGTTCATCTGCGTCCAACAATAACATTTCCTCCTCCTCACGTCGGTTTAAAGAGTAGCGTTCGGCGTCCTCGATACGTTTTCGGTCGATTTCGTGGCAATAATTGAACAGTTTCTCGCCGATGGAGGTTCCCAAGTCCTCAACAACATTCAACAAAGCCACCTGACCACCGTTGAATATGATAGTAACCAAATTAGCAGCTGTTTTGACTACTTGGGCGCCACAAAAACACAGTCTTCTATAGACTGCTCTGAAAGCGTCGACGCTTGACGCCAATTTCGAATACTTCTAAGCCGAATATTGTTTAAACATTTTGTAGGCATATTCTTAAAGGACAAAACTAACTATTTAAGCAAGAAAAAAAAATCGAATATTTTTTTTTTTCACACTGATATCTCCCCTTAATCCCAAAACATCAAGTTTTCAGACTCAAATTGTATAAGTTGAAGGGGTATCAGGTCGAAGAATAACACCAAATCGTCTTTAGTGATGAATATCGGTTTTGTCTATAGCAATTTGATGATCAATTGTGTCTCAGAGATCTACAGCAGAAACAATAAATTTGGAATTCATTTTTGAACGTTATTTTGCCTAGACATTTGATATTATGATGGGGTGAAATTCAATTTGGAAACCATTAATCTTAAGTCATCATTCAAGAAAAGTCTAATTGCGATATCGTACACCAATGAAATTTTAGAGTCAATTTTGTTACCACACTTTCAAAGGCCTCGCAACAATGGTTTTCAATAAGACTACACTAAACCACGCTTAGTAACCACACTAATATCTTCAATAAGAACAATGTCAATTTACTGCCAGAGTACACGCGATGTTCAGATTTATCTTCCGTTGAAGAGCTATCACCAGTGAAACCGAAAACTTCCCACAATTTGGCTCCTTTTAACAGGAGTTAATTGAATATAAAGCTGATTTCGATAGTCGCAGAGCTGAACAACAACACAAGTAAAGGATTCGACAAGATTTGTGTTGCTGGTGATCATTAGTATAGGTACACGGTGTAAAAGAGGTATACCTAAAAAATACGAAAAACCAGACAAAAAACACCGAAAGAGTGAACGGATTATAACCAAATTTTAATCATTTGCTATCTCATTTAGGCTGTACATACCACCAAGATTTTAAGTTCGTACGACCATCTCTTCGGGGTGTTGTGATTTTTTGACGAGCAGTTTAGATTGTAAAAATAAAAATAAACATTTACGTAAAATCTTTTTAATTCTGTTTTCAAAGGGTTAAACTATAAATATATTTGCATATCGTTCGCTTACCAATGGCTGATTCAATAATTAGAATAATATTGAAAATTACTAACGTAAATGGCTTGCTCTCTATCAGAGACTTCATCAGCTAATAAATTCACTATCCTATCATCCAATATAATGCAATATAGCAGACAATATCACTGAATTCATTCTGTTGAAACCTTTAGAGTACTCCATAAGACCCAAAAGAATAATCATTTCCAATAGGGCAATCAGACAGCTGTAAAATCCAATTGTCTATTGTTACATTCCGGGGTTGTGCTCGTTTATAAAGGTGTATATAAATTTGCACAAAAGCGTAGTAACATTGTTCGCACAATTCTGAATCGAAGTTTTAATAGTAGAATGTTGAATCATGTTTCGTATGGCCTCAGAAGCCAGTGGAAAAATACATACATTTAACAATATTGTCTTAACATTCTCTACATCTACCACCAGATTTTTCAAACGCTTTTTTCGTCCATAAATGCATTAGATTGGGTTGTAATAATCTGTCCGACATTTTAATTGGCCCCAGTCTTAAACTTCTGTCATAATTTGACCCTGAGGAAATCGTACCCAAAATGACCCACAAATTATTTTATAAGTCTTTATCAAAAACGGAAAAAAAATTGTTACGTTTTCACAGAAAATGTTTTAAAATTAGATTTTTAATTTCATTAAAAATTAAGTGCTTACCAATGTCGAATTAAGAACATGAATTTCAGAATAAAATACAACAAAAATCGTTTTACACCGTTGCCAAAAGTTTTTCTACATTAACAAATATGTACGAAAAACGATTATTTATGATGGGTTTAGGATGCCAAATTTAACCGTAACCTTAGCTGCAATAACCATCAAATTTGCCGTAATTCCTAGACGTTACCTAAACGCTACAACTGATACAAAATAGTTGAACTTTTTTTAATACTACAGCTACTATTACGGTTACGATTATAGCCTTTAATGGTGGATTTAGGATGTCAAACTAAAGACTGTAATCGTAACCGTAGCAGTAACTATAGTATTTAAAGAAAGTTCAACTATTTTGTTGAACTTTCAAAGAATTACGGCAAATTTGATGGCTATTACAGCTAAGGTTACGGTTAAGTTTGACATCGTAAACTCACCATTAGTGTTTAAAATTCTAAACTTTGTGAAGCGTATGACGACTTAAGGTTGATTCTCACTATACGTTCCATCTCCGTTGCATATGCGAACCATTCCTTATGTTAAATATTTTAGGTTGTCAAAGATATTAAGGCGGGACTCACACTGAGGCAACCAGCAACTAGCAACCAGCACCTAGCAACCAGCAACTAGCAACTAGCAACTGTAGTATTTGTTTATTAAATAAGAAAACTGTGTACAAATATTATATAAAACAACACTAGATTCTTGTTCTGTACGTAGCCGTCTCGCCACCATGTACGCGCCTCACCATGCTGCCTCGCACTGCGTTGCCTGTGGTTCAAACCCCTAAGCGACAGTGATGGGGACACCACACGGTACCACATTCCTCCCCCACAACAAAAAAAAACCTCAATTCCGGTAACGTTCCGGAGGTCTCCGATTTCTTGCCGGGCTTCGCCTCGGTGATGTAAATTGCTCTTTAGTTCCATCTTCCGGAGTCTGTTCGGGTGTACCCATCATTTCCTCAACTTCAACTTCCAGCGACGCCTGACCTTCGTCTTTCAAATTATCCGCGACGACCAAATCCCAAGAATCCATGAGTTCTTCCGTGTTCTTATCACATCGGACATCAGTTGTTGCACGCTTCCGGAGCTGCTCACTATGCTTTCTTCTTGTAGCACCTTCCATCATATCGACAACATATGACAGTTGCCCCGTCCGCTTCGCTATAATACCTGGTTTAGAGCCCTTATCTAAAGGATTATCAACCCATACCGCATCGCCTTCTTCAAAATTCTGGCTCATAGTCCCCCGGTCGTGATATTGCTTTTGTATAATCTGTTACACCTCCATATTTTTAGTAACGTCTGGCTTCAACAGATCAAAACGAGAGCGCAAATAACGTCCAATCAACAACTGGCTTGGCGTTCTTTTCGTTGATCGCCTTGTTGTGTTCCTATATGAGAAAAGGAAATCCTGTAGCCTCATGTTTTGGCTTAACTTCTGGTCGTTGGCTCTCATACGTTCTTTAAAAGTTTGAACCGCTCGTTCTGCCAAACCATTGGATTTCGGATGGTAGGGGGTAACCTTTACATGGGTTATTCCATTTGCAGAACAAAACTCTTCAAACTCACCCGGAACTAGCTGTGGTCCATTATCGGTTACCAAAAACTTCGGCAATCCAAAACGAGCAAATATAGCGCGCAAAGCCTCTATGGTTTTAATCGATGTCACCGTCTTCATTGGAACTACCTCCAGCCAACGGGAGTAGGAGTCGACAAGTACGAGCCACATTTTACCTTCAAACGGCCCCGCAAAATCTAAGTGAAGTCGAGAGCAAGGCTCGGACGATATTCCCCAAGGATGCAACGGGGAACGATATTCGTTCTTTCCCGACTGTTGGCGGGAGATGCAATTTCCTACTTCCCGATTTATGTCTAGATCCAGCTTGGGCCAATAAACATGCAGTTTCGCCAACGACAGCATAGCTGTTACTCCAGGATGACCATCATGTAACATACCCAAGATTCTGTCGCGCAGAATTTTTGGAACGCATATACGTCCGTTCCAAAGTAACACTCCTTCCTCAAACGAAAGTTCGTCTCGCTTTTCATAGAAGGGAAGCACCTCCGTCGGTATATTCTTTTTCTCGGGCCAGTATGACCGCATATACTTGATAACGATTGACATTACCTCATCTTGCTCGGTTGTTTTTTTTAGTTCTTGTTTCTTCACAGGTAATTTTCCCATCCTCAGATGCAACAACCGCGAATGTGACGGCACTCCTCCTGAATTCAAAGAATCCCGCAAAGGAAGTCGGGACAACGTACATATCTGCATGATAATTTTCTTTCCCTGGTCGATATACAATTTCGAAATCGTAACTATTAGGTGTCATTGCCCAACGCAACAACCGACTACTCGCTATTTTCGGGGTTTGGCGGTCCTTCCCAAAAATCCTTTCCAAAGGCTTGTGGTCGGTGATCAAAGTGAATCGCCTACCGTATAAATACTGGTAGAACCTTGTCACTGCATAGACCAGCCCTAGCGCCTCTTTATCGATGGTCGAGTAGCGGCTTTCCACTTCGCTAAATGAACGGGATGCAAAGGCAATGGGTTTCAAAGTTCCATCTGGATACTTATGAGACAGTACTGCTCCCGCACCAACTCCACTTGCGTCACTGGATACCACCAACGGTTTATCTGGATCGTAATGAACCAAGGTCTGGCTGGAAGTTAAGCTTTGTGTAAGTTCATCAAATATAATTGTGTCCTCTTCTGTCCATAGCCATTTAACATTCTTCTTTAATAATCGATGTAATGGAACACATCTTACGTGAAGGTTTTCTATAAATCTTCCATAGTAAGTAATAGCTCCCAACAAAAGAACGCAATTGTGTAGTGTTTTGGGGAATTGGCATGTTTTTTATTGCCTCCACATGGCTTTGGGTAGGGAGCAGCCCTTTCTCGTCAATTCGGTGTCCCAAATATGTCACGCCATTCATTAACCAATCACATTTCGACTTTTGTGTTTTGATGCCAGCAGCCTGCAATCGACCCAAAACTTCCTTCAACCTTTGAAAATGCATCTTCTTATTTGGTGCAGTTATGAGAATGTCGTCCAAGTAACAAACAACGCCATCCAGTCCCGAAAGAATCTGATCCATCGTACGTTGGGAAAGGGCCGGCGCAAAGCTGATCCCAAACGGCAGCAGTTTATAAGCGAAATACCCTTTATGAGTGGCCACAACCAAATATCGTCTCGACTCGGGATGTACTTCCATCTGAAGATACGCGTCCTTCAAATCAATTTTGGAAAAATACTTTCCCCCAGATAGTTTCGCAGTAATTTCTTCAAAACGCGGAAGGGGGTAATCATCCATTTGTGCGTAACGGTTAATTGTTACCTTGAAATCTGCACATAACCTCACTTTCCCGTTTGATTTCATGACAACCACGATTGGTGACGCCCATGAAATAGACTGGTTCGTGGTATCTACCGGTTCGAGGACCCCTTCCTTCACTAACCTCTCCAATTCTGTTGCAACTTGGTCCTGTAAAGCCAACGGAACAGCTCTAGGCCGAAATTTCTTCGGCGTAACATCGTCTTTAATATGAATTTTTGCATAATGGCCTCTAATAGTTCCCAAAGACTCTTCAAAAACCTGACTAAACTCCTTAAATAAATTTTGAAGAGAGTCGTCCTTCGATATTACTTCCTCCCACATCGGATTTTTTTTTTATTTCTTCACCCTGTCTTACGTGAAAGATTTTAGCACCAGTTGGCCAAGGAACATGAAAAGCCAGACACCAATCCAATCCAAACAGGGGAATATCGTTCCCCTTAGTGACATATATTTTCAAATTACGAGTTTTCTGGAGAGCACTAACCTCGACACATGCTTTACCAAGGGTTTTAATGGGTTTATCGCCATATGCGATCAAATTGGTACATTTTCTTAATTTTGGCTTACCGATTTCCTTCCAAACATTTTCGCTCACAACAGCATGTACAGAGCCCGGATCAAATAACATCTCCAGGTTTTTCCCGTTTATAATAGTTGATAACATCACTCTACTAAACTTCCCAATCTTCCGAGTAAAACCTTCGTCATCCGTGTCCGCTTCCGTGACAGATTCAATTTGTTGTTCGTTCTCATCTTCATTTTGGTCTTCTTGTATGCAACGTGCAGAACGTTTCCGTTTATCCTGGTTTCCCGACTTGGCAACTTGTCTAATAATCGCATTTCCAGAGATAACGCAAACGCGATAAAAATGATTGTTTTCGCCGCATCCACTACATATCTTTCCAAAAGCCGGACAACTTTTTTTTCGATGTTTTGATCCGCAGCAAAATAAACAATCCTCGTCTGCGTATAATTCGCGTACAACGACCTTTTGTTCGCTATTGTTAAATCTCTGTTTATCGATCTTTGAAGGTTTCAAAGAATTATTTACTTTAGTCGACACATGTGTGTTTTTAAACACTCGATTTACGTGGTAATCAGGCTGCAAGGTCGTCAATTGTCTCGCTTGAATAGACGCCTGTTCTAAGATAACGGCCGTCGCCTCGACTTCTTGGAGCGTTGTATTGACTGACGGATGTTTTTGAATTATTTTCTCTTGCCAACCGCGATTATTAATTCCGAAAATTAACTGATCGCGCATTCTTTCGTCTAACCCGTTACTAAACCCGCAATCTCCGGCTAATGCGCGTAAGCGATTTACGTACTCAGTTATTGTTTCATCCTCTTTCCGAACGGCACTCGCGAAATTCACTCTTTCTGCGAACACGTACACTTTCTTGCCGTAAAATCGATTTAATATACTAATCAATTCGTCGTATGATTTTGTTGTTAATTTCTCAGGCTTAAAATGGTCCGCCAAAATTCTGAACACGTGCGATCCTACTTTCGATAGTAACAGATTTCGCCTCATTTCTGTTGTTTCGTCTGTCATCAACCCGTGCATTTCCAGCTCCAATTCGAAACGTTGTAAATAATAGTCCGGAATTTTTCGGTTTCCGGATCGAACTTGTCAAAACGAAATTGTTTATAAGCGTCGTTTATATCACTCATTTTGTTCCCGCACCACTTACCTCGTCGCCAAAATGTAGTATTTGTTTATTAAATAAGAAAACTGTGTACAAATATTATATAAAACAACACTAGATTCTTGTTCCGTACGTAGCCGTCTCGCCACCATGTGCGCGCCTCACCATGCTGCCTCGCACTGCGTTGCCTGTGGTTCAAACCCCTAAGCGACAGTGGTGGGGACACCACACGGTACCACAGCAACTAGCAACCAGCAACAAGCGATGTTGTCGATTGATACTCTATACATACTGTGAATATCCTGCGCGTTGTGACGCATTATGCATTTTTTTCTTGTGAAACGCAAACGGTTGAATTCATAAGTGGATAAATGATCTCATATAATTCGCATTTATTATAAATTTATGTTCAAGTGAGTTTTTTGTGTTTAATTGATTGAATTTTACAGCACAACGAAAAATTGTACTTTTTTAATCCAAAATAAAGGTTCTTAAACTATTATTTATATATGGGTTATATTGATAACCCATTCGAGACGACGATTTTTTTCGAACACGGTCCCCAGGAGTGAAATTTTTTTTTTTAATAGTTCATTTTCTGTTATTGCCCGCACGGTGTGCATGCCGTCTTATAGCCTCGGAAATCATTTACACACACGGTGTGCAATCGGCCTCGAATGGGTTAATGCACACATCGATCCTTAACGATTATAATGTCGTTACGATTTTTTAAAATTGACAACTTGACTTTTATAAGTTTGATCGTTACATAAAAATGTAAGAGGTTCCAAACCTTTGAAAACTGTTCATAAAGACCGTAATGAAAATGAGTCAAACTTAAAGTATCAACTCGTTGCTTGGTTACAATTTACCCAATGTATTGGGTATAGTTTAGTATAATGTATTGGTCTGTGAATTTACCGCAGGTGGACGAGATGTTTCTCCAAAGGAGTAATATGCACAATGCACACTGAGGAGCACTGCAATAGATCGATAAATGAGCACTTTTCACGTATACGTCTACACAGTATAACGTATAGTAACTGGTAATGTTTAAAAGTGTTGGCGATGCAGTTTTATCGTTTTACAAACTGTTTAAAATTGTACAATAAAACTCAAAAATGTTGTGGATATAGTACTTTATTAGCAGATAATACTGAGTTAAATGGTACAATAATTACGTTTTAATTTTTTTTTAATCTTCTTTAAACAGACAAGAATTGCAGATTTGAAACTTTAAATAAAGAAATTAATCAGTATAAAAAATATACACCTAATAAAAAAAGAAAACAAAAAACGTACATCTTAATTAAAAGATAAAATTTTTAATTTCCCTACAAAGTCCTCTTTCACAAGTCCACATCACAAGTACTTTTACATACAACAAAATAAATACGAAATTAAATGTATCTAAATAATCTATCAAAAAAAAATATTGTTATTAATTTCTTCGAGATTTCGAACCGAATCGAATCGAAGTTGAAAAACACCAAAAAACACCTTTCTTAAAGGCAAATTTAAAAATTACACTATCATACGCAGCGAATAATCTACCAAACATTATTTATTTCCATTTTTCCTTTTTAAAAAACCTCCCAAAATATCAACACCTTAGTTAGTCGCACATTGTACTTTCTGTCCGTGACCGTGATCATCATCCTCCTCATAAGCGTTCTTATGCTGACGCCTTCTAGCTTCTTCTTCCGGATCGAACGGAAGCAAAGTACATTCTTCAGCATGATCCGGAATCATAATTTCAGTCCTCGGAGGCAAACAAGACTCCAATTGAGGAATGATTTGAGGATCGATTTCATTCGGAAAAGCGACCAAAAATTGAACGATCAAACGTCCCTTTTCAAACGGATTCTTATACTGAGGCATTCCCTCATTTAAAATACATTTAACGTCTCCGTGTTTAGTAACTTCACCCGGAATCGCCGTAATAACCAAATCTCGATCATCTAGAGTCTTAATAATTTTTTGATAACCGCACAGAGCCTCAACAAGCTGAATTTCTTGCCTAATAATCAAATCATTTCCGGAACGTCTAAAAACCGGATGTTCCTTCTCATCGAGAACGATTATAATATCTCCAGGTTCCAAATCAGGTTCTTGATCACCTTCACCATTAAAAACGATCTTTTGACCGTCAGTCATGCCTTTATCGACGTGTACTTCGAGGATTTTCCTGTCTCGGACGACTTTCTTACCCTGACATTGTTTACAACGATCTTTCGGATTAATTCTTTCACCTTGTCCACGACAATCCGAACACATCGATTGAATTTGTTGAATCATACCTATTTTAAACAAAAAATATTTTTCATTAGTTTTTTAATTAAAAAAAAAAAAAGATTTTTTCAAAATTTAAAGATTTTTGGTTTTACAAATTTATTATTATTTGTTAGTTCAATAATTTTAATTAAATAAATCAATTAATTTACGTAAATATAAAGAAAAACATTTATTTTTATAATAAATAAATAATTTTATCTTCTTTTATAAAAATAAAGTCGGATTTTTAAAATTTTTATGCAATTATGACAGTTCAAAGTGTTGAGGTTATGTTTTAATCTTTGTCTTTCTTATATTAAATTCACTGATATTACCATAATAAACAATATTTTAGCTATAGTTTAAATAAAAAAAAAAACCTCCGCTTTACAAAACTATTTTTTTCGTTTAATTTAATTTAACAGTAAATATTATTTTTAAAGTTCTATTAATTCAACATTTTTAATGAAATATATCTATTAATTTAAGTAAATGTAAGAAATTTCTTTTATAATAAATAAATAATTCCATCAATTTATTTACGAATATAGTCATTTTTTTTTAATTTTTTAGATTTGGACAGTTTTAGACTTTGAGGTTATGTTTTAGATTTCCCTTTTAAAGAACTTTTTGTATAAATTCCACTTTTTAAAGTATAATAAACAATATTTTAGGTAAAATTTAAATAAAAAAGTACATTTTTATCTCACAAAACCAATAATTTTTGGTTTAATGTACTTTGCCGGTAAGTTTTTTTTACTTAATTCAACATTTCTAATAAAATATAACAATTAATTTATATAAATGTAAAGAAGAAGTAATTTTTTACAATAAATGATTTTATCTTACAAGGAGTGCAAGGTCTTGGGGTCGTGGATTTAGTTCAAATTTCGTAGAATGGTAGATTTAGTTTCCCCGTTGATGAAAATATGTGGTTATAGGGGCCACTATTCAATAATTTTTAAAATATTTGCATTTAAAAATGCAATTAATTCGTTAGGACAAGTTCGGATAATGTCAAAATTAACCAAATTTATACCGATTAAGTCAGGCTTTTTGAAGAAAGGTTATAATGTCAAGTCATACTCATGTATTAATTTTCAAGTCTTGACAGATCAAATGACAATTAACTGACAAATCCAAAGTGCGGTGTACATTCACCAATTCACAAATGTTTCGATGTCGCAACATTTTATATCCACCCATGGTATCTTTATATGTAAAAATAGACACTCTCAGAACTCGAACCCGGCGCCTAATGATGAGAAATACTGATCTATTGCTGCTACGCTAAATCCATTATGTTTAATCGTTTGCTGCAGACCTGAATTTAACTAGTGAATTGCATCTTCAATTGCAAATATCTGAAGAGCTGTTGAATAGTGGCCCCTACAACCATATATATTTTCATCAACAGGAAAACTAAATCTACTATCCTACAAAATTTGAACTAAATCTATGACCCCAAGACCTTGCACTCTCCTTGTTAGTTTATAAAAGTCCATTTATCAAGTTTTAAAATTGCTACATTTTAACAGTTTTAAGTTGTGAGGTTATGTTTTAGATTTTTCTTTTTACGTTACTTTTCTTGAGTGAAATCCATAAATTAATCTCTAAAATTATTAAAAGCCACAATTTTAGCTAAAATGTAACCAAAAAATAATATGCTTTTCCTGTAAAAGTATCACAAAATCATTAAAACATATCAATTGGATTCAGAAACTTACTTCTAAAAAATAATTCAAATTGATTAACATGATTCTTGAATTATAACAAGCAAACCGATTTATTTTGCTAACTTTAGAGTCTTCAAATAGCCAAACTAAGCAAGTTATGTTGAATCAACCTATTTTGAGCCAAGAAATCTGAGATTTTCATTGCACACTCATTTCAGAGACACCTGTTTATATCGACTAATCTAAGTAAGTATAGAAAAAATATTTTCTAACAAACACCAACTTTTATGTAATTTCTAAAAATAAAACCAATGTCTTTAATTTAAATTTGATTTTAACATTTGACGTTTGAGGTTATGTTCAAGATTTTTCTTTCCAACCCAATTCTTTTTCTAATCATAACCACAAATCTGCTACAACCATAAAAATAATTTTACCTATAACCAAAATAAAAAAATATTTTAACTCTGTTAGACAAAGAAAAAGCCAACTTTTTTGCCTAATTTAAAAAAAATTGGAGGTTATATTTTAGATTTTTCCTTTCAAGCTTTTTTTTTATTAAATACACAAGTTATTGTCTAAAATCATTAAAAATAAAAGTTTTATCAAAGATTTAAACTAAAAATGAAACTTTTTTCCAAAATAGATATTTTTTTAAAAAACTTAATTCAAAAATAAGATTTTTACTTAATTCAAAATATTTAAACTCAATATATTAATCTTTATATGTAAAAAAAATGTTTTCTTTTATAATAAACAAACCAACTTGTATGTAATTTCTAAAAATAAAATCGATTTCTTTAAATTCGATTTTGACACTTGACGTTTAAGGTTATGTTCAAGATTTTTCTTTAAATCAATTTTTATTCCAATTATAACCAGAAATTATCTTCTACAAGCATAAATATAATTTTATCTACAACCAAAACACAAAAATTAACTTTTAACCATCATAAACAAACAAAAAACCAACTTTATTTTCTAATTAAAAAAAAATTTTTAGATTACAGTATGCAAAACTCGTATTCGTACACCCACAGAAAAATTAGAAAATCATGAATTACTCAAGAAAGGTACTACAAATTTCAAATATTTTTGACGATTTATTTCACTTAGAAAAATAAAAACAAAAATAGATCTGTTGCTCACCTATGTAATTCAACTACTAACTGCTTAAGAGCATTTTATTCACAGTTGGCAGCAAAAACCGTATTCGTACAGTACAAACTTAAGTTTTAACTAAGAAACTTATACACTTGGAATAATATTAATATTTTGTTGGGTAGCCTTTTTGTTTAAGGACAGCAGTTAGACGCTTCGGCATCGATTCAACTAGTTTGGTTGTTAATTCAGGTGGTATTTTAGCCCATTCAGTCTTCAACACTTTTTTTAAGTCGATTCCCAAGGAGCAAATTGTGTCCGATATCGGGCACAATTTTTTTGAGTCCGAATTGAGTCGACACTTATCGGACTTTTTGTGTCCTGTATCCAATTTATAAGAATGTAGCCGCTATGTGTCGACAAATTATGGACACAGTGTGTCAGAAAAAAATGCGTGTCTAAACAGACACATTTTGGACTCATGTGTCCAATATGTTTCCATTATGTGTTACTTTCGACTTCGAAACACAATTTAGTCACAGACGAGTCGACACTTAATTGACACAATGTGCTTGAATTTGTTCTTAAGTTTGCGTTTCTAATTTGTTTCCAAAATGTGTTAAGTAGACGCAATTTAATCCCAGATGAGTCGACAGCTGATTGACACGATGTACCCAAATTTGTACCGTGTGCATAGACACTTTTAGGCAACATATCGGTCAAGTTTTGGAAACACGAGTCCAAATTATAGCCCTTATGTTTCTTGTGTTACTTTGAACCATTTTCGGAAAATAATTGGTTAAATATCGGACACGTGTTTCTATTTGGACACAACCATTAAATCCGCCATATTTTCGTTGAAAAGTTGTGCCAACGAGATGAAAAAAAAAATGGCGGATATCTATATTTTACTCTGAATTACAATATTTGGCGTTAATAAATACAAATATTCGAGCAAATAATTTTTTTGTGTCACCCCAAATATCTCCACACTAATTTCTGACATTTCTTGAAATTTGTAATAACTAAAAATGTTTGACTTTTTTAGTTTGTTAAAAATAATCAATATTTTTGAGGCGCTTTCGTTATTTAAAGGTATCATACACATTATTATCGGAAAATTTGAATCCGTAATATTTTTTAACCCTCAGACATAGCAAAACTTCAATTATAAAATACCAGTATAAAATACCTTAGCAGTTCTCATTTGCAACTAAAGTGAGAAAAAGTACATAATAGTTTAATTTGGTGTCGACAATACGTCCGTAATGTTTCCAGGGAAAATATAACTTGTGCCTATTTAAACACATTTTAACACACAATAGTGTCCTGTCAGGCTGTGTCGAATAAAATTCGACTCATTTGTATCACTTTTGTACCTTGATTTACTGCACACAATACCGACGCTTATTAGACACACTTAAATTTGCTTGTAGGAACATAATGAACACATGAAAATCCATTTGGTAACAAAAGAGAAACATTTTGAACACATTAAACGTTCACTTTGGAAACATATACGACACAAATGCGACACATTCTGGAGACATTTTAGTACAATTAAAGACGCATTTTAAACACTAACTTGGGTACATTTTGGGCACTATGTGGTACACATTTCTGTCACCATTTTGGATACATTTCCCCAACATAGCGGGCACAGTGTCGACACTGTGCCTATAAAATGTGTCGTGTCCAGGCTTATGTGTCGACACAGTATCGACCATGTGTCTAAAATTGCTGCTTGGATTACGTTTCTAATATCGTAATGTTTCAATTTCTTCTTGAATATTGACCATAAATTCTCAATAGGATTAAGATCTGGGCTTTGGGGTGGTGTTTTGAGGTATTTTGGACTGTTATACAAGATCCAAAGTCTAGTATCTAGCACGGTATGCTTCAGATCATTATCCTGTTGAAAGATAAAATCTCGCAAACATCCTAATTTTTCTGCACTTTGCTTCAAATTCTTTTTCAAAATGTTTATATATCCTTTCGCAGTCAATATTCCATCAAAGATTTCCAACTCCTGCCGCTGAAAAATAGCCCCATACCATCACTGAGCCCCCACCATGTTTGAACGTAGGTACCAGATTATGTGGATATAGGCTCGTGTTTTTCTCTCGCCAAATTCTTACTCGTCCATCTGATATTTTTATATTGAATCTAGACTCATCAGTGAAAATTACCCTTTTCCAGAAATTAAAGTCCTTATTTTGGCATTTCTTTGCAAATGCAATCCGTTTTTGTTTATTAATTCTACTTATAAAGGGTTTTCTAACAGCATACCGACTTTTAATTCCTATTTTTTTAATGTAATTTCGTACGGTTTGAGGGGTAACCCGAATTCCAAAATCCTGTTCAAGACTAGCAGCTACACCACTTCCAGTAGGATCTTTACGGATTTGACGACGTATGAATGAACAATGTCTTCTTGTTAGCTTCGATCGATTTACATTTCGTCATGCTTTGTTAACTTGACCGGTCTTTTTATAATTTTGTACCACGTATTGTATAGTAGAAGTGCTGCGCTTCATTACTTTTGCGATTTCACGCAATGATTTTCCTTCTATATACAAATTTATTATTATTTTTCTTTGTTCATCAGAAAGTTCAGTTGACTTTCTACCCATTTCGAATTTTCCAAAATTTATATAATTGACCTGACTTTGAATATTTTTGAAAAAACAGTGCTTAACAGACAAAAAGGGAAATAACACGATTACAAATCTTGTAAAACGTCAGTTATGTACTCGAAAATACAATCCTACCACCTGTACGAATACGGTTTTTGCTGCCAACTGTGAATAAAATGCTCTTTAGCAGTTAGTAGTTGAATTACATAGGTGACCAACAGATCTATTTTTGTTTTTATTTTTCTAAGTGAAATAAATCATCAAACATTAGAAATTTGTATCTTTCTTCAGTAATTCGTGATTTTCTAATTTTTCGGTAGGTGTACGAATACGAGTTTTGCACACTGTATATTACAAAAAACTTCATTATTAAAGAGTAAAAAAAAAAACATTATCCCAAAATTCTTTAATTCCTTACCTGGACCCAATTGTTGTATTTGAACTTGCATTCCGCTCCCACGACAAGTCGGACATTGTTCTGTAGCCCCTTTCTTCCCACCTCTACCCTCGCATTTATCACAGATGACGCTTTTCTGCAAAGCGAGCTTACGAACAGTTCCCTTGTAAAGTTCCTCGAGGGTAACACTGAGTTGATGAACAACGTCCTTTCCACGGCGTTCCCTACGTCGGCCTCCGCGACCCCCAAACGGTCCGTTAAAGAACATATCAAAGAGATCCATCGGGCTGGAGAATCCTCCACCCATTCCACCCTCTTTCAGTGCTTGTTCACCTCCCTGATCATAAATTCTCTTCTTTTCCGGATCCGAAAGGACTTCATATGCTTGAGAAATTTGCTTGAACTTTTCCCCTTCATTTGGATTTTTATCCGGATGGTACTTTAAAGCGAGCTTGCGGTAAGCTTTCTTGAGATCATCTTGACTACAACCCGGTTTTACACCAAGGATGTCGTAGAATTTGGTTTCCTTCACCATTTTTTTATTTTCTATTTGTAAAAAAAAGACAAAAAATTTTCTAATCAGTCAAACATGTCAAATTTTAAAAATTAATAACTAAATGACTAAGCAAACACAAAAAATGAATTTCTAAAAATGCTTTATCATTTCACATCGATAATTTGATTTGGAAGAAAAATCATTACGTGAGGGTGAGAAAAATGAAATAAAATAAAAACTTACATAATGTTCTGGAAGCTGCTTTGTTTCTACCGCTGATCGAAGAATATTCTAGGCGCTGACCTTCGCCGAGCACTTGCTTTACAGAAAATGATGGAAATCAATCGTTAAACGCGTGCTAAAAGCGAACTGGTGGAACTCTAGAAGGTTCTTTCGTGACAGTGACAGTTTTTAGTGACGGGTAGGGAAATTTCCTACGTTGCCATTTAAAGATATTTATTAAATAAACTATAAATATTAACATAAACTTCAAAATGTATTCCTTCTTTAAATTTTTATAACCTAAGAGCTTAATTTTTTATAAATAAAAATACAAAATTGTTAAATTCATAAATTAAATATAAAGATTTAGGAATAAATTCGACAACACCGCCTTTCTAGAATATTTCAATATTAAAATTAATAATTTCTTTTTAAATATTAACTTAACTATTTTAGCTATCATGATTATTTAAAACAACCCCTAATTTAGTACAAAAATCAATAATTAAATTTTAAATTGATATATTTTTTTTAATTCATTTTGATATTTCCTTTTCTTAAGTTGTCAAAAACATATATTTAAAAAATTGATATTTTATTAAATAAACTACAAATATTTATATAAATCGTTATATAAATTTCTATGTAAGTTTCAATAATCCAACAAGTTAATTTCTTATAAATAAATGTAAAAAATCCTATTAAGTAAAAAAGTAAACATAAAGGTTTCACAAGAAACATGACAACATCGCTTTTTTTTTATATTTTACCCTTAAAATTAATAATTTCTTTTTAAATATTAACTTTAATCAATTCAAATCTCATAATTTATTAAAATAAGTCATAATTAATAAAAAAAGTTAATAATTAAACCTTAAATTAAATTTTTTTCTTTAATTTTAAATATTTTTTTAAATTGTCATAATGACATTTCAGTCTCAAAGTTGTCAAAAACATAACCTCAAAAACACTTAGTTTTAAAAACTCTAATAAAATAAATAATGGATCAATCAACGGCGAAGAAACTTTTAAAAACTGGTGCAATATTCCTTTTTTTAGATGTCCCCGAGGGTACAGAATTCGGAATCGATATGAAGTCGTGGAACACCGGCGAAAAATTTCGAGGCGTAAAAATGATTCCTCCCGGAATTCATTATATTTTTTATAGTAGCGTTAGTAACACCGGGGATACTGCCCCTAGGACGGGGTTTTTTCATCACTTTAAATCCGGAGAGGTGTTAGCAAGGAAATGGGATAAGGTTAATGAGGATATGAGCACCGAGGTTGTTCCGCAGAGTGAAATTGCAGTTTTAATGGATAATATTAGGATGTTAGATCAGTTTTTGGGGCCGTATCCTTTTGAAATTTATCAAAGGTGGAAACAGTTAACGTTACATATTAACGGTTAGTTTAGTTTTTACTAAAAAAATTTTTTTCTTGACAGTTTTGACATTTAATATTTAGGTTATGTTTATAAAATATTTTTTTTTAATTCAAAATAATTACATTAATTTATTATTTTTTCCTTTTCCAACAGATAATTTATTAACACAACTTACACCTTTATCTGGAAAAATCCGATCAGCTTTAGAGTTAGTAACTTGTAAAGATTGCGATCGACCGAAAGGTAATAAAATCCGGGAGAAATCACCAGATGGTCCATCAACGAGTAAAAGAAAATTCTCTAACGTAGATTGTGATGAATTATTAGATAATTTATTACCAGAAATGAAACCGATAGCTGGTACAGAAATAAGATTTACTCCGATTCCTTCAAAACGGTACCCGGACGGTTCTTCACCATCAAAAATAACCAAACACTGCATGGATCAGTCTTATATGTTAGATGTCTTTTTAGAAGATAATCATTTTACATCAGAAATGGATTTATTAGGCGAATTAGAGTTTGCATATCTTTGCTTTTTGGTCGGACACAGCATGGAAGCTTTTCAACAATGGAAAAGGATCATTTGTCTTTTGTGTTCGTGCGAAGACGCTATTTTAACCTACCAAAGCATGTACGAGGAGTTCCTTTCTATTTTAGAGCTTCACGTTAAAGAAATTCCAGAAGAATTCCTCGCCGATATTTGTTCAAACAATAATTTCGTTTATGTAAAGTTAAGGAAACTGTTTGCTTATGTAAATACTCCGTGCATGTCTCAAAAATTAAAAAATAAGGTCCACAGACTTATTAAAGGGTTATCGAAGGATTACGATTGGGATTTTAGTCATTTAGAATCCGAAGATGAAGAAGATGCGCCGGTTATTGTTGAATTAGATGGCTGTACATATTAATTATTAATAAATTTTCTTTGAAAATGAAATTATTTTGGGTTTTATTAGGTTTAGGAAAGTTTTTTAGGTTATGTTAAAAAAAATACAATAAATACTAACTGTTAATATTAATGATATAAAATAAGATAATGTTTTTAGTTACGTGTAATGTATTTAGTTATAATTTAATGATAAAATTATAAATCAAACCGTAATATTAGTAAATATTACTTAAATTCGAAATATTCCAATAGATGGTCCGTTTTCACTTTTATCAAAATTAATTTTACAAAAGCTTTGAATTAAATATAAATTAAGTTATTTTAAGGATTAAATCGTTAATATTCAATTAAATTTAAGCGATTTTGTTTATTTTGTGAATAAATTTTTGTTAAATTTATTTTAGTGAATATAACCTAAATTCATGATATTCTAATAGATGGCGCAGTATGGCATTTTAACTCCTTGATTAATTCATTAAAATTTTTACTCTATTTTGATTAAAATCATTAATTTAAAGGTAGGTTAAATTATCCTAAGGTTTAAATCGTTAATATTTAATTAAATTTATTGGATTTAGTTAATTTCATAAATTAATTTTTACTGTTAAATTATTAGTGATATAAATTAAACATGTATAATACCAATAGATGGCGCACTTTGGTATACAGTCGTGAAAATTTTATAAGAAATTTTATTAAAATCTTTAAATTAAAGGTAAATTAATTTAATAAATTAATTAAAAATTAGTTTTTTTTAATTTAATAAGGATTTCTAATGCGTTGAGGCTACGTTCTAAATTAATCTTTTTTCTTTAATAAAATAAAATAAATTTTTAGATTTATATTATTTAATATAATATAAAAAAAATATTGTTTAAATATAATTTAATTTAAAAAAACATACTTTTACTTTTTGTAAAAATATAATTTTAAAGTAATCTATTAATATTAACATAAGTAGGTATAAATTGGGTGTAGATGGTGCTGTAACTCGTTAAAATTTGGTGGGAAAAGTAGATCGTTTCGCGGGCGCAATGCATTCTGGGTAGTTCGCAGAGAGATGGGCACCATATTTTTCAGTGCCTACTTTAACGCGAGCGAAATCGAACGGAGCGCGGAGGGAAAGTGAGTTTCGGCGACGCGACGCGAACGTTTTCGGCGGTTTTTCCGGTCGGAAAACGTACGGTGCGGTACCGAGGAAAATGCGCGACGCGTCCGCGAACCGCCTAATCGCGACGCGCAGGTGTTAAACGAGAGTAAAAAGGGTTAACCGTCGCAGTCGTCTTCTCCGCCGAAACGTATCCACTTTTTTTACTACCTACCTAAATGTTTTTTAAAACGCGATAACCAAAACGCGACGATTACGCGAGTGTAATGCTAGTTTTTCAAACGGGCTTAAGCCGTACGAGATGCAGGTAAACATCTCTTTTTTGAAGGTTTTGTTTATTGTGTCTATAAAGTGAGGTTGGGAAACCTTTTAAATCTTTGTTTTCTACTTATTTATGGCTTATTCCACACTTACTTTCACTTGGAAATGGTTATTTCGGTCATTTATCACCTTTCATTTTGTTATTTATAACCTATAATCGTTTTTAAATGTGATTTTTCTTGATATACAGGACGTTTATTATAACATGATGGTTTTTTTTATGATGTAACTTTTATTAATTACCCTTTTTTTTACTTTTTTTTAAATTTATTACAAAAAGTATTAGATATAATTGATAAATAACCGATTTTATTTTATAATTTATAACCTATAATCATTAATGGATACAGGCTGTTTATAATACATAGTGTCGTATCATAAAACGTGTTTTATTTGAAGGATAAATTATTTTTTATTACTATTTTTTTATTTACAATTTTTTTGATCTTTTTTATATATTTCTTACAATAAATGATATAATAAAAATACCTATTAGAAGTTTTTTGAAAACATTTTTGAGGTTAGGTATTATAATAAATGTTATAAAATGTACGAATTATGGAATATAAAATTAAAAAAGTGTTTTATTAGATTATACTTAGATCTAATTAAGAAATTATATTTTTATTGACAATAAAATTACAATAATTTGGTTATCTTTTACTTACATTTTAAGTCTTTATTCTATTTTTTAGATTTTAGACAATTTTGACTTTTGCGAATTTATTTAATTTGTTGAATTTATAATTTTTTGTAATATTGAATTAATTGATTATTATAATCAATTATAATAATTGATTTAATAAAAATATTTGGAAATTTTTAAGAGAATTTTTGAGGTTAGGTTTTTAAAAATTTCAAATCTTAAAAAAAAAACTTATAAAATGTATAAATTATGAAATAAACGATTAAAAAGGAGGATTTTATAGATACGATTTAATAAGGAAGTAATTTTTTAAATATCAATAAAATTATTTTTTTTTTTAATTACTGTTTATATTAATTTATTTCAATTAATTTTTTATTACTAAATTTGTAACAATAATTGATTTAATAAAACTATTTGGAAATTTTAAAGAAAATTTTTGAGGTTAGGTTTTTAAAAAATTTCAAATCTTAAAAAAAAATTATAAAATGTATAAATTATGAAGTAAAAGATTAAAAAAGAGCGTTTTCTAGATCAAATTTAAGGAAGGAATTTCTTAAATATTATCAATAAAATACATTTTTTAAAAATTATTTTTTATTTTAATTTATTTAAATTAATTTTTTTATTATCAAATTTGTAACGATAATTGATTTGATAAAACTATTTGGAAATTTAAAAGAGAATTTTTGAGGTTAGGTTTTTTAAAAATTTCAAATCTTAAAAAGAACCTTAAAAAATGTATAAAATTATGACATAAAAGATTAAAAATGAGCGTTTTGTAAATAAAATTTAATGAAGGATGCAATTTCTTAAATATTATCAATAATATATTTTTTTAAAATAATATCTTTTTTAAATTTATTTGAATTAATTTTTTTCTTTAATTTTTCAGAAGTATTGGTTATTATTAATATTCGGCTCGTCCAAAGAGCTGATACTATGCTTAAACGATGGCCTCGAAGCCTGAATTATCAACGCAGGGAATCCAAAATGTAGTGGTTTACGTGTCGAATGATAATTTCGCCCAGGCGTACGCGGTAAGCGGGCAGAATGTCCACCAACAGCACCAGCCCCATCCCCAGCCCCAGCATTCCGCCGCCCCGTCTTCGGGCGCGAAATGCTTCCCGACGGAAAAACTCAAGCCGTCGGATTACAACAACGGGTTCTACCCGAATAGCAACGCTGTGATATCGCAGAACGGGTTGTTTCCCGTCGTCGACTACCACCAGGTGAAAGGAGGCGGCGGCGGATCGGGCGACCCTCAGCCCTCGGACGCGGGGCCCGGTCGGCCCGTCACGGAGAGGGCCTCGCGCCCCCCTGACGAGTGCTGCGAGTACTTGGCCAGGTGCGACTCGGTCCGGTCCGAAGCGGCCGAGTCGAGCTGCAGCAGCCTCAGCTCCGCAGACGAGGGCAGCCTCGTCGTCGTACCCCAGCCCCAGGAGATGGTCGTGTTCGACGGCGGTGGTGGTGTTAGTGTTAGACACGGGGGGGTCGTGTTGGCCGTCGCCCCCGATCAACAAACTAGTGCTTCGGTTGTTACCGTTCCGACGCAGCCTCAAACTAATACTATTGTTAGTGTGCCATTCGGATGGAAGAGGCTTCTTACCAATGGAACTATCATTTATATCAGGTAAATAAGAATTAGCATGCTTAAAACTTTAATAACATTGTACTCGTTTCATTGGTTTAAGTATCGAAACCGTTAAAGTTTCCCACACGATAAATCACACACAATCCGAACGAGCGAAAGGTCAACACAATACATTGTCCATGTAGTTATCCTCCCTGCTCATAGGTTGTCCTCACGATTCGTTCCTCGACGGACGGTACTCGTTCTTCGATGGTAACAGTAATTTTCCAAAGACGCCGTTCGCTATCAATTGCCCTCTCGCGGCACTCCGCGTATTGATTTATGACCAAGCTGCGCCCGTGTATGTAAACCGTGGGGAATTATTTCGAAAATACACCTCGTAAGTTGGATTTACAATTATCAAGTCGGGTTTACACGGTAACACATACATGATATGTTAATGTCATGATTTAGACAATACTAAAAAGTAATTTTAGTTTACGTGTGCTCTATATATTCTAAGAGAAGTTTAAATAAGTTTAAAATTATGAAGTCGGGTTTACACGGTATATGCATTTGTATCAAAGTTTAAAAATATAAGTAAAAAATTCTATTCTATTTGGTTTTGAAAAACTTGAAAAACCTTACAAGTACGTTTGAAATTATTAAGTCTAATTTAGACGGTGTATATACACTTGTATCAAGATTATAATTTTAAAGAAGAAATTTTACAAGAAAAATAATTTTATCTTCTTTGTATTTTACGTGTTCTAAAATGATATAAAAATGCGTTTGAAATTATGAAGTCTAATTTACACGATGAGTATACATTTATAAAAGGGTCTAAAAGCGGTTTAAAAATTTTATTTTTGTTTGTATTTAATAATCTGGACTCAAATACAAATACAGCGTTGGTTTATTTAATTTATTAACTGATATGATTTCTATTAATGAGATAACAGTCGAAATTTTCAAAAAATCAATAATTTTTTAATGGTTTATTTTGTTCCACTTAATAACGGATTTAAATAAATATAATATTTAAAAGGTGTTTTAAGTAGATTAAAATTATAAAATCGGGTTTACATTGTATTAAATTTTATCAATTTTCATTTTGTTTGCTAATAAATTAAATTAAAATATAAATTTTAAATCTTCTTCAAACCATGGAGTTTACAAGTTCATAAATAGCCGTTAAATTTACAACTATTTTGGTAAAAATTTGTTTAAATTTTTAGTAAAAAAAAAAAAATAATTCAATAATAAAAGATTTTATTCGATTAAAAATCCATTCTGAATAAACATAATCTTCAAAAAGGCTTTTTAATGCATTTTTAATTATCAAGTTGGGTTTACACGGTTGTATTAAATTTTAACAATTTGATTTCATGCTTGTTAATAAATCTGTTTAAAATTCAAATTTTAAAACTTCTGCATTTTATAAATAGAGTTTACAAATTTATAATTAGTCTATAAAATTTATAAATTGTTTATTTTTATAAAAATTTGTTCAAATTTTGAGTTAAAAAAGTTAATAATTGTTTAACCACTTCGGTACGGCGCCTATCGGCCGCGAAACGTCGCGTCGTTAAGAACCGGCTTTCATCGTCCGTACGCTGGCTCAGCCGTCGACTATAGTTGACGCTCGGCTTTGTGGGGTCATCTGTTTTTGGCGATTATAGTCGACATCCGTACCGAAGTGGTTAATAGGTGTTTTTATTCTATTTTAAACCTAATTTAAGTAAATGTAGTTTTTAAAACTCGTTTTAAAGGTGTTTAAAATTATCAAGTCCGATTTACACGGTTCTATATGTTTGTATTGAAGAATATTTTTTTAGTTTATGTTTATTGTTAAATTTAATGAAAACACAAATTTGAAAGTTTGTTTATCCCATAAATAGAGTTTACAATTTCATAACAATAAATCCTGTAAATTGTCTATTTTGATGCAAATTGGTTTTCGTTTTGAATTTCAAAAATTAATGGTAGTCTAATAAGTGATTTTATTCGGTTAAATATCTGATTTAAATAAATTTGCTCTTTAATAGGCATTTAAAATGCATTTTAAATTATCAAGTCCGGTTTACACGATTATATATAAAAGCAATATAACAAAATGATTTTGTTTGTTAATAAATCCGATTAAAACGTAAATGTTATTTATTATTATTTTTTGTTTCAATTCATAAATAAACTCTGAAACTTCATAAATAGTTTATAAATTTTACAAATCGAGTATATTTTTTGCGGATTGATATTTGTCGGATTTAAAACGTTATCGTTGTGTTGCGTCGGTCGGGTCGAAAATAAAATCGGAAGCGCAAACGTTAAAATGTAAATACGACGGACTGTGGGCCGGCGGAAACGTGTTTGCTCGTTCGGGCCGGCGACCGTATTCGCTCGGTCGGTAATGGCCCTAAAAACGGGTCGTTATCTCGGATCCGGCGCGCCTCGCGAACGCTCGCGAGTTGATAACAGCGCCGCCACCTCTCTCGCTCGCGTTTACCGCGATAATTTATAACCCGAAGCGTGTGCGCCCGCTTTAACTCGCCAACGAGCGCTTGTACCTACATACAAGCCGTTTAAAACGAAATGCTTTACGTTTTAACGCCTCGCATTATAATTTTCATAAACAATTATGTTCTTACTTAAGTTATAATTTTGTTAAATATTTATGGTCGTGTAAATATGTAACGTTTGTATACGTAACGTAGTCTTTTATTTTATTATTTTTTTAAGATAAAAAGGGGTAGATAGTAACCAACCACGTTGGTATTAATCAAGTAAAGATAACGTCGACAGTGCGTGTTTATTTTTCAAAAGTAAGGGTGTGTTTACACTTAACGATATACACGGTCGTCATGTAAGAGTGAATCACAACAACTGAAAAAACCCATAACAAGATACAAATCAAGATCGTTTTAAAAGGATTACTACTTACTACCAACCGGATAAAGTCTCTCTAATGTTGTTTTAAAACCGAAACGTTTTGTCCTTTGGCGCGTTCCTCTTCGAGGCCACTCCTTATGGAATCTCCGAGCGCGGAGAGATCCGGTCCTGACCGAGACGGCAGAAACTGGTTGGTAATGAATCGAGTACCTCGAAGAGCCTGTTTACCGGATACTTTTATATAAAGGAGGCGACTTGCGCGGCGCGGCGTCGTTAACCGCCTCGAGATGCGTGCATAATGCCCCTTGTACGCCAACAAAGACCCGACCGAACGACCAGTTGCGAGTAATGAAGACCTGTACGCGATGAATCTCCCTGTATAAAACGAAACTCCTTTTATTAAGACCATTCTACTTGTTTAAGACGAGTCTTAAGATGAGTACGAGCTTTTTATGAGAGCGTTTATCGCTTGAGGGATCGTTTAAAAGGGGCCTTATTAAATAATTGTTACAGAGAAATTAAAAAAAAAAAATACTTTTAAAACTTTTCAAGTCTGGTTTACACAATTATATACGTTTGTATTAAAGCTTAAAGTAATATTAAAAGATAATTATTTTTTATACATTAAATTTTTTTTTTAAGAATTATAAACGTCATAATGATAATCAAGTCTTGGTTACACAGTTAAAAATAATTTTAAACACAGATTATTTACGTTAAGAAATTCTAGCAGTAATTTAATAGAAATAAAAAAAAAAAACAATTATTAAATGATTTCAATCATTTAGTACCAAGTAGTTAAAAATGTATAAATCAGGTCTGGCTTACACGCTTACACATTTGTATGAAAAATTTAAAAAAAAATGTTTAATAATTTATTTTATATTTTATGTCTTATGTATTAAGAAGAATTATAAATGTCATAAGGATCATGAAGTCTGGTTTACAAGTGCTTAAAATGACTTTAAACCCAAATTATCTACGTTATTAAGTAATTCTAATTGAAAATATTGGTTGGAATACAAAAAAATCAATTATAAAGAGAAGAAGTTTATATTAAAGTTTCAAGATAAACAAATATTTTGTATTATGTCTTAAATTTTATTCTAAGACGAATGATCAATATTGTAACGATATTCAAGCTGATTTACACGATTCAAATTATTTTAAACAAAAATTATCTACGTTATTAAGTAATTTTAACTGAGAAATGTAGATGGAATACAAAAAAAACAATCATTGAGTGATAGTTATTAAAAAAGTTAATCAAGTCTAGTTTACACGGCGTACACATTTGCATGAAGGATTAAATAAGATTAAATAATTTATTTTGTATTGAATGTGTTATGTCTTAAGAAGAAGTAAATACAATTCGAGTAATCAAGTTTGGTTTACACGGTTATATATTTTTACATCAAAGTTCCAATAAGATAAAAATTTATATGTGTTGTATACGGTCTAAGAAGAGTTGGAAATGTGATTAGATTAATAAGGTTTGGTTTACACGGTCTATAATCATTTGTATTAGGATTTAATTAATATGATATTTAATGAAGGTGATTCAAACTCGAATTATCTACGTTATTAAGTAATTCTAACCGAGAAAGTTGGTTCGGAATGCAGAAAAACCGCAAAGATTAAAGCATCGAGGCTTCTTTCTACCTGCTTCTCGGTCGTAATTCTTTTAAAAATGGGGTTGCGCAACTTTAACGGACTCCGTTACAAGGAGAAATCCGAAGCCCACGCATCTTATAGCCGTTGGCGGGGACCTTCTCGGAATTTACTCGGATTTCGACGAACTAATGAAACTGAAAACTGACTTAAATTTTTATATTTTTTAAATTTTCTATATGTTTTTTTTTATTTTATTTGATCTTTAAATTAGGTGAATTAATATAACGAATTGATATGGTTGTTTGGCGGTTTGTAAATGAACGGTAACCATAAACCGCGTTCTACTTTCGCTCTAATGGATTTCTGGCGAACCGTAAAGTCCATCATCAAAGCCGTTCCAGTTTCAGACCGATCGCAATCTGCCGCGTAATTGCGGCCGCGGACCGTTTCCCGGTCGCATTTGCATCTTTAATACGGCGCGGCCGCGTTTTAAACGCGTTCGAACGCGACGAACTCATTTTAATTAATGTTCGGAAAATGTCGAAACCGATATAATTAACCGGGTAATTATCTTCCATACGTTAATTCCATTCGTTACTATTGATATTATTGAATTTATGTCGATTTAGACTATGTTTAAAATTATCAAGTCTAGTTTACACGAATATATAATTTTTTAATTACGAAGTCTAGTTTACATGGTGGATATACTTTTGTATCAAAATAATTAAAAGCAATTATTTTGTAAACAAAGAAACTATAATAAAAATTAAGAAAAAAAATTAATTTGTGGTTTTAATGATGTTATGAAAATTTTTCAAGTCCGTTTTACATGGTATATAAATTTGCATCAAAACTTTAAGTGATTTTAAAAGTTTGCTTTTGTAAATAAAAAGATAACGATAGAAATGCATCTTTTGGTGTTTAAAATCATCAAGTCTAGTTTACATGGTTATATACGTTTGTATCGACTGTAAATGATTTTAAAAGTTTGGCTTTATAAATAAAAAATATGAATGGTATAAGTACATAATTAGATACTTAGAATTATAATGGCTGGTTTACACAGTTGTATTAAAATTTATGTGACTTGGTTACTTGGATTTTGTTCTAAAGTGAATTTCCGGTTGGTAAATTTAGGGGTGTTGACCTGACTCCGTCTTCTCAGCTGGTAGGAGTGGAATCAATGGCCCGAAAGTGCGGCTGCTTCTGCCGGGACCGTCATAAATCTGTCTCAGTGCCAAAAAGTCGACCGGGTCGCTACCGGGACAAAACACAAGAAGGCCATGATCGCTTTCTGACCATAGCCAACTTTATTGTTCGCTAAACAATGAGTTCGTTTTGTTGGGCGGGTGACAACCTAACAATTCGAACTTTTCTTTCTTTTACAATATCTTTTCTTCCGCGATCCTTTTGACATTTTTTTTCTGGTTTCTTTTCTTTTTTAAAAACCCATTTTAAATCTGTTTAAAGATTCTTCGTTCGTTTTAAAACATTCCTCTCGTAATAAAACCAATAAGTGCGTCGTTGTAGGACGCCGTTAGAATGCGAAATCGAGCGTTCGCGAACCATCTGTTAAGGCGAATTAAATTAGAATGGAGAATAACATCGTCCAATGTCACATTGCGGTCAACGATTTTTTTTATTTCGTATTATTTCGTTCCAAGAAGTCGTATTTCAAGATGAGTCATCGTTTAGCGGTCGTTTGAGACTGTTTACTTCGTTCCACATTGTTAAATTAAAATCTCTGGCGCTCGAAACTCCGTCCCTCTTCGTTATCTGTCATCGAAGGAATAATAAATCTGTTATGACCGAACCACACCTGCTGCTTAATTTTAAAGTTTACATCTTTAAAATCACCAAGAAGAAAAAAAAAACGTAACCATCTGGTTCAAAAAGGCTATGGGAATTTTTTTAAAGTCGCTTTGGGAACTAAAAAGATCAGATTTAGGATTAAATTAACGAAATGGTTGGTGTTGGAGCTCTTTGCGCGATACTTCTTCCCTATTAAGGCAAAACCGAGACACCAACAGGATTCCGTACGCGCCCGGAGAAATAGCTACAAACGAGGGGCATTACCATGAGTGGCCATCGAGCTCTTCGACCATCCCAAGAATGCCATAAGCCGCGGATCGCTGGCCACGCACCGCAGGTGTCGCTCGAATGTGGAAAAACTCGTTGAGATTTTCAAACAGTGATGGCTAAATCAAATTTACAACAAAAAAATTTTTTTTACCTTCTGAACGCATTTAAAATAATCAAGCCTAATTTACACGATTGTATATTATATTTGAAAAATTTATTTCAATTTTGCATTTAGTAAACTGAATTTACTCACAAATAAAACATCGGGTTTATTAACAAACTAAATAAACCGATGGAGTTTTCATTAGTCGCGTGCGATTATCGATGCTTTCATGAAAATTACATATATTGAAGCTCCCTTTATAAACATTTATTTTATAACTCTCTAATTGATCGCTTTTATTTCGTTTAAAATAAATTTTAAAGTCTGGGTTAGACGGATACATTTGTATGACGATTATTTACATTTTTTATAAATTATTTTTTTTAATTGGTAAAAAATGGTATTAGAGACGTTGTAAATGTTTTAAATTTATCAAGTCGGGTTTAGACGGTTTAAAAAAACCTAGTTTTTGAATAAAAATAAAAATATAATTTTTTTAATGTTCAACTCAAATAAAGCGTCGGGTTTGCTGATAAATTAAATAAACCGATGCGCGTTTCATTAGTTGAATGCGACAGTCGATGCTTTCATGAAAATTACATGTATTGAGGCTCCCTCTATCAACAGTACTTTATAACTTTGTAATTGATCGTTTTTGTTTTGTTTAAAAATCGTTTTCAAAATATATATGCTTTTAGATAGGCTGTAAATGTTTTAAATTAAGTCGGGTTTACATGATGTATATACATTGGTATGGCTTTGTTTTTGAGTTTTGCTAAGTAATTTTTTTTTAACGGTTTTGTAACTGTTACAAATAATTTTTTAATTTATCAAGTCGAATTTGCACGAGTAATAAAAAAAACTTTTTTTTTCTTGTAGAAATAAAAGTTTTTTTTAAGTGTTCAAGGAGATTTTTATCCGGGGATTTGAGAGAAAACCGTGTGTCGCAGCAGCATCATCGCTCGGGTATCGATCTCTTTTGTAAAGAAGGAAGGTTCGCGGCGCAAGCGTTCGCGCGCCATCTGGAGGCGGAATTTACGGCTCCTTTGTGGCGTCGTCGTCGTCGTCCGCAAGACCGCTTGATTACTTAATCGCCGAGCGTCATTAGCGCGTCGACTATCGATCAGACCGAGATCTAATTTATTAGCAACGCGACACTTTCAAAAACTGAACAGACAATGAGACGACCTTCGATTGACTTTTGAAACCTCGAAATGTGTTTCCAAGCTGAAATCTTTGCACGACTTAAAACCTTTACATGTATTTGAAGTTAAAAAAAAATAACTTCTTAAAAGAGTATTAGACGCATAAAGAAAAAAATTCAAGGAAATTAAGAAATACCTGAAATCTCAAAACGTCTTATGAATCCTTTAATTATGTAAAGGGTCCTTAAATAGTTCAAGAAGTGTTCAAATTAATTCTTTAATTAAAAAGTAAATAAAAATTAATAGATACATTAAGAATAAATTGATTCAAATGTATCAAATTGTATTTCGGGCGAAGATTCAGGAAGAACAGTCGGTCTCGTACGAAAATAGACCTAGACCCCGAAATAGAATGGGAAATAGTCCCGGACAAAAGAGTGTAACGTCTGACGCCCGTTTCAAGGCCCTTCGCGAACCGAAGCGAAACGAAAACCTTTTGTAACAAAGTTGTCGGTCGATTTTTTAATTGATTTAGCACCAGAAACCGACCACACAGGAAATTCTTTACAATCCTTCAGTTTGTTTCACAATTAGTTAATCCAAATTTTAAATAGATGACAAACATTATAAGTGGTTTATATAATATTTTAAAAAATCAAGTCCAGTTTACACGGTTATATACATTTATACTTATTTGCAATCCGAAACAAAGCGAAAATTTTTTTGACGTAAGTCTATTGATTTTTGATTGATTTAATACTAAGAACCAAAAAACACAGGAAATTTTGCTACAGTTCTTCGATGTATTTCTTACAATTAGTTAATTGTAGTTTTAAATGGCAGAGAACTAAGAGAGAACAGAGAGTTAAAAATGTATTAAGTTGGTTTTATACGATCAAAAATTGAAATAATTATTATCAAGTCTAGTTTACACGGTTTATACGTTTGTACAGAAAATTAAAATCAGCATTATCAAGTCTGTTTTACACGGATATACACATATATGAAGATTATTTGGATGTTTTTAATAAAACAGAACCCTGTCAAGTGGTTTTGGTAAAATGAGTCTCCCTTACCCTTTTGAAATACATCTCCCAGTTTGAGAGTTTGACGAAAGCCAGATATAGGTGACTAAACAGGAAGTGAAATGAGATACCCTCGGGATTATCCCCGGGAGAGCATCGAGCGGATAGATACCGAGTGACTAAATTTTTTTTCGGGGAGAGCAGCTGCGCCTCAGCGACTGGTTTTATATTTATTGGGGCCGTCCGGCCGAATATGGAAAGACCGGACCGGTGCGGTGCCGCTGGCGTTGAAGCGAATTCCGAGACGCGCGACAACCGCCCGCCCGAGCCGCGTTCTCTCGTCGAGAGATGTTTTCATATCGCGTAGTATGTAGCGGCAGCGGCGGCGACGACTAAAAGGAGGGAAATCGGCGAAAACAATGCCCAGCGAAACGGCCTTGGAGATTTTTCGCAATTACCACGCATAATTATCTCGCAATCAGACTCGAATCTGTCTTGGTTTAACTTAACTAAACGTAGGAAATAAGAAATAAATACGAAAATTTGTGTTTTTAGATGTTTAAAATTATCAAGTCTAGTTTACACAGTATATACGGTTGTACATAAAAAAAATAAAGATTTACATTATCAACTCTAGTTTATATGGGTACATATGTTTATACATTAAAAAAAATTAAAGTGAAAATTATCAAGTCTAGTTTACACGGTCTCATAAAGATATATAACCCCTAATATAAAAATATTTTTATTATCTTTTTTTTTAATTAATTTCTTTACATAAAAATTTTCATTAGTTTATAATTAAAAAACAGAAATGAAAGAAAAGATAGATAATTCGCTGTCGGAAATACGCCGGAATTGTCGGCCGTCATCCGGGTTTCATCCCCAACGGCATTCGGTGCGGAACGCCGGCGTGAAATCAAGTTTAAATCGAAGCATAATAGAGGGGGGTCGCCCCCGGACGGGGCTGTTCACCCCCGGCCGACGATTCCGGGCTTCGCCTCCGCCCCCTGGCGGCGCGGTGTGTTGAACTTTCTGACGAACGGGCTGCCTGCGGCCCCGGCACAAGTGCCCGGCAAATCAATAACATCTCCGAGAGCAAAACCGCCACACCTCGTCTTTCTAATTGATCCCCTTTTCTGTTCCTTTCTCTCTTCTAAACCCACCTTTTAAAAAATTTATTACATTTAAAAAATTTATAAAACTAAATTAAGCCTATCATGTCTGGTTTACATGATTTATATACGTTTGTACATAAAAAAAATAAAATTAATATTATCAAGCCTGATTTACACGATACAGTTACTATAAATAGCGATGAAAAAATGTAAAATGATTTAAAATATCAAACAAAAAAGATATTTTATTTGATGATTTATTGCGATTAAAACGTTTTAGAACGTTGTGGCAGATACGCATCTATTTATAAATCGTTTCAAGGTCCCGAGAGACGGCAAATCATATCTCGTTCGGACGATGTCTGTCGGTTATTATCTCTTTTCTGAATTAATATCGCCCGATTCGATCATTTATATTCGGATTTTTTTACTCTCGGTTGAAACAATGAGCTCGTTGTGACTTGTGACTAATCCGGGTAAAATCGGTCGATTTTACTGCCAAGACAACCTTGTACTTATTTTTCTACTGCGTCTCTCTCGTCGAAAGTTGACCTTGTTACGACCTCGTCGCATTTTAAACATTAAAACTTTACATAGGAACAATATTTTGTTTAAAATTTACATTAATTTGAAGGATTAAAAAAATTATTATTTGTTGATGTGGATTAAACTTTAAACGACGGTAGTTTTAAAATCGTTTTTTTAACTCAGGTTATCATTATCGACCGGAAGTGAACCGAAGAACGCATTTCCTCCGCTATATTACGACCTATTTCAGATAAGAATCGAACATACAAACATTTTAACGAAAAAAAAAAAGAAACTTTAATATAACGTTTAATATAACCACCTAAACCGCAATCGATTTTATAACATTCTTCGTTCCAGTTTTGATATAAATAGACGAAGGTCTAAAAATAAAGCTCCGATCGGAACTTTTTCCCTAATTAACGATCGTCACGCGAGTTTGGATAAGAATAATAAGAAAAAAATGAGAATAATAAGAACGAAAATGGAGAAATAAGAAAAAATGTCGAGAAAAATCGTCAATAACCAGGACGGTAACAAAAGCGAATGGACTTCCATTAAAGGGCGAGCGATTCCCGACTCGTTCCCGTCTATCGCGTAATCTAATAACGGCTAAAAGGTTTGCCAACCTAACGAGATCGCCTCGACGCGCGCCGAATACAAATTGCGATTTAACGACGTCTTAACGTCGAAATCAAATCTTACGAACTAAACCTAAAATTAAAGGGGGGTTGTACACGTTACAATTTATTCTACCACCGATACAACATGAATTAAAACTGTTGGGACGACAACTGGGACGTGTATGTTGTTGCAGTACAACATACCGTGTGCACACCGGTGAGCTGCGGATAGGGCTGTTCAATGTGTTAGACAAGACATCGAATTGTATACGATTTTAATGAGTTTAGATAAAGAGACACATATCAACTCCAATCGACCAGATAAGTAAACGTAGTATATCTGTCCTGTGTTAACTAATGAAAGCCTTACTTACTGTCGTCCTTTTTCCACTTACGTTAAACGTATCCGCAGCTCACCGGCGTGCACACGGTATGGTAGGATCAATTTGCAGTATCAGCTAGCAGTACAACACATTCTATCATAAAGGTTAAATACACAATGAGGAAAAAAAGAGTTAAAAAAAGAAAACTTAAAATAAGAGAGAAAAAGAGACAATAAAAGATGTACTTTAAAGATTTACTCGTCCTTGCATTGTTTTAAAACAGAATCGCGAAACACAATCGTCTTTAGGTAGGTACTCGGTTTTATTTAATCGTTACCTTTGCATACTCGCGCCAACCCGAACTTGTAAAAACTTGCCGCGTCGGTAACCCCTTTTAACCCTTCGCGTCGTCTTCTTCGTCGTCTTGAAAACCGGTCGCGTCGTCGGGCAGATGTTCCAAAGAACGAACCAACCCATTGAATGTGAATGCGAAAGGAGAAGCGCATCATCCAATACAAGACTTTAACGATGAAGAAGAAGAAGGCGAAAGTTAAGAAGAGAACGAAGAAGGAGTCAAAGAAGAAGAAGAGAGGTTTGGAATCATCGGTATAACAGTTTTAAGAGGGACGGACAATCAATTATCCCGATGGTACTCGGAGGGCATTCTCGGACCACGCCCGCGCGCGACGCGATCGCCTGAATGAGACGTCCTTTGGGGCCCCGCAAAAGTAATTAATAGCCCCTCGGGCGCCGATTAAAAAAAGAGTTCTCCGCGAAGGCCTCGAAGGTGGTCACGGCCGTTTCTCTTCGGTTTATTTACACTTGACAGCACATTAAAAACAGTCATCTTTTAAACTCTTCAAACTTCAACGACACAGCTTCACGGTAATTTGATGATTAATCGTCCTCCCAAATCAAAATTTTACCTTGAATACTAAAATTTTGCTTGAATACTCAAAGTTATATAACATTTTAAGACAGTTAAAAAAATAAAATACTTAAAAAACGTACCCTTGACATTAAAAAGAAATCGTGTAGTTCAGCCTTCATTTGTCAAAGTGCTTAACAATGTTAAAATTTAATGATACTAATATGAAAGTTCAACATTATTAAAAGAAATCAAATGAAAACATGCTTCTGACTTTAAAACAAAATGTATAATCCACCCTTCATTTGTCACTGTATCTAACAATATTAAAATTTAATTACACTAATATAAAATTTTAACATATTAAAAAAAATCAAATACTTAGAAAATGATCTTTACATCAAAATAATATCGTGTAGTTTAGTCTTTATTGGTGAAAATTTTAACATAATGTTAAAAAACGCAGATGGCAAAAAACATTTTCTTCGTATAAAAGAAATCGTGTAGTTCAGCCTTTATTTGTTAAAGTGTCTAACAGTATGAAGATTTCATTAAACTATTATAAAATTTTAACATAATTAAAGAAATAATCAAATACTTAAAAAAACAGTGTTTTTGACATTAAAAAGAATCGTCTAATTCACCCTTTATTTGTCAACATGACTAAGATTTTAATATTCCTTTAGTATTTTCAAAGTGATATATAATTCTTTGACATACAGTGTGCACGCATTCGACCTGCAGATAGGGCTTTTCAATGTGTCAGACAAGGTATCGAATTGCATACGATTTTAATGAGTTAGATAAAGAGGCACATATCAACTCCAATCGGCCAGATAAGTAAACGTAGTATTCCTGTCCTGTGTTAACTAATGGAAGCCTTATTGTCGTCCTTTTTCCACTTACGTTAAACGTATCCGCAGCTCACCGGCGTGCACACGGTATATTTTTAACTTATACTTAAACAAACTTTAAAGCCTGTTTTACATGTGCATCTACTGATTGTTAGGTGACGAAAATTTTATGAAATTAACTGCCAACGATTTTAATCTAGTTTAAACTTCCCGTTTACGAAATAATATTACTTTCGATTAGTATAATTACATAAAATTTTAACATAATTAAAAAATAAAATACTTAAAAATGTCGCGTTCTTGGTATTAAAATTAATTGTGTAATACACCTTTTATTTGTCAAAGCGACTGATATTAATTATCACAATGATTTAATTGATTAACAAAGTATTAGTATTCTACGTCTATAGATCATTAGTTGTCTATAATTTTACAAAATCTATCAGCAATTTTAATCTGATTTAAATCTCTCGTTTAATGAATGATAATTTCGCTTAGCGATTCTGTTTAATTAAAGCGGTTAATTAGCGACTAAGGTTGGGTTAAACGCCGTAAAACAAATTTAATTAATTGAGGACGTGTCGGGAGGCATTTCGGCGCGAACGCGACCGTCTTTGGCTTTCTTCGTCGGTGGAATCCGGCTTTAAAGAGAGAAAATTACCGCTCAAGGCATCCCAACACCGGCAATCATCGGCAATAAAACCTTCGAGTAAAAAAGAAAAATCCGAACCCGGCGGAAAACGTCGTCGCGGTCGTCGAAAATACTTCGTCCGGTTCGTTGATTTCGTGTCACGGCCGTTAGAAGGTCTTTAATATCGTCTTAAACAATCGTATAAATTATTTATAAGGTTGTTAGTCTTCTTGTCAGAGATGTTTTATTAATTGTTTTGTTGTGAGGGAAGGAGGGAAGAGATGATAAATAATCCGGGTACAACAATTGGGAAAGACGAACAAGGTCCTTGGCAGGAATCTAATTACCCCGCACTGTTAATCTTGTGGAAGTCCCCCGAAAGCGGCGGAACGAGCCGCTAATGAATTAATTTCGGGGCAGTGTCGCGGGGGACGATTTTAAGGGGGTTTATCTTCGGGGCTAATTGTCTTTAAGACTTAAACCCCCATCGCTTTAAATTAATTGTTAACGTTTTCAACAAAATCAAATTTACTACAAAAAATCTTTTAATTTTTTAACATTTTTAATTAAGATAAAAAAATCTAAGTACAGTAGAATCTCTATAATTGGACCTCGGTTTATCCGTCATCCCTGTTAATCCGACCGTCCTTGTCCAAGATTAAGTTTGGCTAAAAAACAATCGTATTTGGATTTTTTTTAAATTCTGTAACAATAGTTAGATCAAATTTGATTAATTTACTAAAAAGTACATATTTCACTTTATTAGATTATGTTTTTATTAGAATTCTTTCTTATAATTTTTATAAATAAATCCAGTATGATTTTTTAAAGTTGATATAAGTTTAAGGTTATATTTGTTTTAGAAATCGTCTGTTCTATTTTTTTTTAAATTCTTCGATAATAGTTAAAACAAATTTGATGGTTTTAGTAAAAAATAGATATTTTAATCTATTATTTCTTAAAATTTCTATTCTTCAATTCTCATAAATAAGTTTAGTATGATTTTTTAAAATTGGTCAAAATTTTATAAGGTTATGTTGGGTTCGATCAAAAAATGTTGGTACTTTTGGGATTTTTTTTTAATTCTTTGAGAATAACTAGAACAAATAGGATTAAGTTACTGAAAAAAATATATTTTTATCTATCTTTTCTAAAGTTCCCTTTTCTAAATTCTTCTACCAAATAAATCCAGTGTAAATTTTTAAAGTTGATAAAAATTAAGGTTATGTTTGTTTCAAAAATCGTCGATGTTGTATTTTTTTAAAATTTTTTGAGTAATAGTTAAAACAAGTTCGATGATTTTAATAAAAACCAGACATCTTAATCTATTATCCCTTAAAGTTTTCTTTTTCCAATTATCATAAATAAATTCAGTATGATTTTTTAAAATTGATCAAAATTTTATAACGTTATATTAAGTTGGATGAAAAAATTTCGGATACTTTTGGAAATTTTTTAAAATTGTTTGAAAATACTTGAAAATACGATTAGTTTACTAAAAACTAGACATTTCAATCTTTCCTAAATTTCTTTTTTAAATTTCTATAAATTTCTTGCTAATCCTAGAAGCACTAAAGACATTCTTTCTTAAGTTTTGAAGACAATTTATTTTTAAATTCAGAGATCGTATATTTTATTTTAAATCCGTGATTTTCCGCTTTCTTCCTTACTTCGAATAATCCGACCTTTTTTTGCTATCCAACCATATCCCCAGTTCCAAAGGTGACGGATTAGCGGAGTTCTACTATAAAAAAATTCTTTTATGTTAAAAATTCTCCGTTATTTTGAATCATTTTTTGTTCCTAGTTGAAAATCGATTGTATTCGTCGGTGGTTTTGATTAAAACCGGTGCAAAAAAAAATTACTAGTAAAACGCGAATTCGTAGTTTCATTCCGGACGGTCGCATTGTCACGCGGAACGCTGTATCCGGTGTAAATTAAATCGCGAGTGAATAACGCCGTCGGCCGAAAGCGGCACGAAATTAATTCGCGTAATTCAATCCAGGACGCGCGTATCGACCGATAGTGTACCGCCTCCGCTTTGTGGGGCTCCCCCGAACCCCCGGTTTCCACCCCTTTGTTACAACTACGCCGTTCTTTAACCGGTTTGATAAACTTATTTACGGGATATTACTTCTAGATTAACCAATTTAAAAAATCATATAAAATTTATTCAAAAATAAACGTTTTAATCTATTTCATCCTGAAAATTCCCTTTTTAAATTCCTGCAGATAAATACAATATGATTTTTAAGATTACATTTATTTTAAAAATCGTCTGTTCTATTTTTTTTTTTTTTAATTTTTCGGTAATAGTTAAAACAAATTTGATGATTTTAGTAAAAAATAGACATTTCAATCTATAATTGCTTAAAGTTTCCTTTCTTCAATTCTCACAAATAAATTCAGTATGATTTTTTAAAATTGATCAAAATTCTGTTAGGTTATGTTCAGTTCGATCAAAAAATTCTGGTACCTTTGAGAATTTTTTAAAATTCTTTGAGAATAATTAGAACAAATACGATTAATTTACTAAAAAATAGACATTTTAATCAATCATTCTTGAAATTCCATTTTCTAAACTTTTCTAAATAAATTCAGTATGATTTTTTAAAGTTGATCAAAGTTTAAGGTTATGTTTGTTTCAAAAATCGTATAAAATTTATTTATGGAAATTAAGTAACAAATTTTTGAAGAAAATTCAGATGAAAATATTTATTTTTAATTAAAATCGCCTGATTTGTTCAATATCTTATTAAAAATATTAAAAAAGATAATCTTAAAAAATTTTGTTTAAATTTAATTCTCAAATTATGATCAATTTTTTATTTAAGAAAATCACATAGACTTTATTTTTGAAAATTAAGAAAACATTTTTAATTTTTTTTTAATAATCTTTTGTTTTTTTCTTTCTATCTATCTTTTTTGTCAGTCTTCTTTTTGTGGTTTTATTTCTTTTGTCCTTTTGTCTTGTCTTTATGTCTTCTACCTATCCTTTGTCTGTCTTTCTCTCTTTTCTATCTTTTGTCATTCCCCCTTTTATGTTTTTCTGACTTTTTCTAATTTTTTTCCTTTTCTGGCTTTTAGGCTTTATGTCTTCTTTTGGTTATTTTTATTTTGCTGTTTTTCTATCTTTTCAGTGTTTTTTGTTTTTGTCTCATTTTTGATTTTTTGTTTTTTCTGTCCTCCTGTCTTTCTTGACCTTTGTCTTGTTTTCACTTATTTGTCAATTTATCCCTTTTCGTTTTATGTTCGATTAGGAGTACTTTTTTCTCCTTCTTTGCTTGTCTGGCTTTCTCACTTTTTAATTTTCCCCCCTTTTCTCATTGATTCTTATTTCTGTATTTTCTTATATTATCTTATTCTTTTAGTTTTTTTTACATTGTTTACTCTATTTGTATGTTTTTCCGTTTCTTTTTTCATTTCCCTTTTACTTTCTTTATATCTCTCTCATTCTCTTTTCTTTTTCTTCTTTTGCCTTTTCTTATTCTCTTTTACCCTTAATTCTTATCTCTTTCTCTTATTTTTGTTTTCGATTGAACTGTTCTTATTGAACATACAAACGCTAGATTACATCGGTGTGTGTACTCTTGGAATAATTAGTTTGACCTTCGGGACAATATTTACATCGTTAGTGGTCGAGTGGGGTGGCCTTTCATGTTAATTATTGACCCTTCTGTGTTAGTTATTGACCCTTCCATGTTAATTATTGTCCGTGTAAACCTTCGAGGGTTCCTGCTTAATATTCCACCGTCTAAGGTTGGTCGTAAATTAATAATTAACAAACTCATCATATAAATTTTATAAATTGATTGAAAGATGAAGGTTGGATTAATTTCAATCAAAAATCGATTTTTTTTAATTCTTGGTAATTATAGTGAATTTGATAAATTATTTAAATTAATATTAATTTATGTTAATAAAGAATTAACAAAGCTATTGAGATTTAGCATAGCAATGAATTGTCAAGTTCACAGTTAAGTTAATTCAAAGGACGTGGTGGGACGTGGAGGACGCGGTGGAGAAGGTGGAGGGCTTACAGCTTGTGACACCGGGAGTTTAATTACGACCTCGCAGCGGGAATCAAAGGCTTCGATTGCCGGATCGGTTCGGTGCACTTTGAGTCACTAATTGCACGTGATGACTTTGTATAAAACTTCTACTCTCTTTTCATAGTCTTTTCCGAGAAATCCAAACGAACAAAACTATTCTTTACTTTACTTAGAAATTACACCTAACGATTTTTAACACCTTTATTTTTTATACACTTTAAAAATTAAAAGTAAGATTGGTTGAGTATGGTTAATTAAAGTTAAGTAAATCCATATTGTAAGCTATAACTCGGTATATATTGTATTTAGTAGCCGGAAATGATTATATTGCACCTGTTCAATTTCGAATACGATGCGTTTAATTAATCTGGCTTTGGTAAACGGGATCGGTTCATTAAATTAATTGGGTAGCTCGAATATGTAGAGGGAGAACGCGGGATAGAGAGGGAGATAGAGACAAAGGAACGGGAGGTAAATGCAAATATCAACGCGTAATACTGCAAATAGATGGGAGCCGAGCCGGCTTTATTGTGCGCAATTGAATAATCCGGGGGGTTTTAATGTTAATCTTGTTAATTGGTGTGTATTTTGTATATGTATTTTTTTTCTTTCTTTATTTTTGTTTGCAGCCCGAGCAACACGGCCCTCAGCTCGTTGGAGCAAGTCAAAGAGTACCTGTTAACGCCCGGGACGTGCAAGTGCGGTCTGGAATGTCCTCTTAAGTCGGATGCGGTTTTCAACTTTGATCCAAAGGTAAGAAAAAAAATTCGTGTTAAGTATTAAATTAATTCTCTTAAAATTGAAATATTCTTCCAAAACGAATCACAATCTTGTAACTTTCTAACCCTCTTTCAAATAGAGTTCGACTCACCACTCTCTTTGTAAATCTCACTTTGTCTTTCGTTGAACCCTTACATAAAAAAGGTAAAAGGTAAAAAGCCACGTCAAGTCCGAAGTTTGTAAAGCACGACGCCTTCGAGACGGTAAACTATTGGATTCGATTTCCTCTTCCGTCCCATCTGTTCTTTAAGGGGGACCGTCTTCAGGGAAAATGAGTTTTTCTAAGTGACGTAAAGTGGAACTTCCCGGAACCGGAATTTGAAAGAGTTTTTACTTTATTGATGACGTAAATAAAATCGTTTATAAAATAGTAATTTAAACAGATTCAGTATTTAGTGATTTATTAAATTTTTCCAAGTGACGTAAAGTGGAACTTCCCGGAACCGGAATTTGAAAGAGTTTTTACTTTATTGATGACGTAAATTGAATCGTTTATAAAATACTAATTTCCTTATTTACTGATTTATCCAATTTTTCTAAATGACGTAAAGTGGAACTTTACTCTCTTAATTGGAATCGATGGAGATTTTACTTTATTGATGATGAAAATCGAATAGGCTCTAAAATACTAATTGAAATATGTTCATTATTTCCCGAATTATCCCAGTTATTATAAGTGGCGTAAAGTGATAGTTTACTCTTCCAACTGGAATCGATGAAATTTTTACGTTATTATGTAAATCGAATCGTATATGAAATACTAATTGAAACAGATTCATTATTTACCGATTTGTTTATAGTTTTATGAGTGACGTAAGGTGGAACTTTACTCCTGCAACTGGAATTGATAGTTTTTACTTTATTAATGACGCAAATCAAATTGTGTATAAAATACTAATAGAAATAGAAACTTTCCTGCAACTGTAATCGATGGGGTTTTTACTTTACTGATGATGCAGAAAGAATCGTGTGTTAGATATTAATAGTGATAGCTTCATTGTTTATCGATTTGTCTACCAAGGAGACCTCACGACTTTGGAATCGCCGATTTTAATGAAAATGGTACCAATCGATAGACATTGCTACATAGTACGAATGTGTAAAATATTAAGACGCACTATTCAGCAGTTCGGGAATAAATCCACCCTTACGATCGCCAAAAAAGTTCGAGCGACTTACATGTCAATGTTAGACAGAACCCCTTAAAATCCGCCCATAGCTAAAGGGCAATCGGCCGGCTTTCAGATGCAAACGTTGATGGTTGGAATCCCGAATAAAATAACTACTTTTTTCCTTAATTTCTATTTTTAATGCAATATTTCATTTTATTTTTATAATAATTTATAAATTAAGGAAGAAAAATAATTATTTTATTCGGGATTCGAACCATCGACGTTTGCATCTGAAAGCCGGCCGATTGCCCTTTGGCTAGGGGCGGATCTCAAGGGGAGTGCCCTAACGTTGACATGTAAGTCGCTCGAACTTTTTTGGCGATTGTAAGGGTGGATTTATTCGCGAACCGTTGAATAGTGCATCCTAATATTTTATATATTCGTACTATGTACCAATATCATAGATTGGTATCACTTTTATTAAAATCGGCGATTCCAAAGTCGTGAGGTCTCCTTGTAACTTTTCTAACAGATGTAAAGTGCAACTTTTTTCCTGCATTTAGAATTGGTGGAGCTTTTATTTTGTTGATGACGTAAATCGAATCGTGTATAAAATACTAATTGAAAGAGATTCATTGTTTATCAAGTTATTTCAGTTTTTCTAAATGACGTAAAGTGTAACTTTATTCCTTCAACCGGAATTGAAGTTTTTACTTATTGATGACGTAAATCGAATCGTGTGTAAAATGCTAATTGAAACAGGTTCATTGTTTGCAATCATTGATATGTCAAGGTTTTTTAAACACAATTAAATGTTCTTTGAATTGTTCGTGTCATTAAAAAGATAATTAGTTGAAAAATAATTTTGAACGTAACAGTACGTAAAACCCCCCTTAGTTTTTCCCCTAGTTAGTGTAAAAGCCCTTTTTACCCCTAAAAGGTTTAAATTTTCGGACGTCCGGTCGTGATTTACGTTTTGACGTTTTGATGGCGAGTTAAAACGCTCCCGGACAACGTCCGAACTCCCAAAAGGGGTCTAAAAAGGGGCTTTGCCGTAGTTACACAAACCGATCCGGGTATTGACGTATAGATTTTGATTGATTGACTTTTTGTTTCAAAAATATCCACCTTTTTTAAAAGAATATCAAATATTCAAGACTACAAATTTTGTTCTCTCGAAGGTTTCATTTTCTCGATGTGAGTTGGTGGTTGTTTATAAATTATTCAGGTGACGTTTCCCTCTTGAAATATTTAAAAGGGGGATTGAATCGTTCCGTGATCTCGTTTACCGAGGCGAGAAGAAAACGCGTTTAAATGCGGAGCGTAATAATCGGTTATTAGCGAAGAATCGAGATTAAAATCGGGAATAACTCGAGCAAATTGGCTCGTCGTTAAGCGGCACTAACAAAGAAACTAGTAAATTGGTGGCGAGGAAAAGAGGAAGAAAAAGAAGATGAAGAAGTGCTGATGTAATTAATATCCGTGTTTTAAAGATGGTTTAATTGGATGAGGATGAAAAAAGAAAATTATAACTGACAGCTGCGGAATTGTGAATAATCTTGCCATCAATATGTTTAAATGAGTTTAAAAAGAAAAAAAAATCATTATAGAATGTATTTGTGATTTTAGTTGAAGATAGATACATTTCTTCATATTTGTTCAAACAATAAAATAAAATTTGTAAATAAAGTCTGTACTATTTTTAATGTTGATTAGCATTTATCAAAAATTTGATTAAAAATCTTCGATGTCTTTAGAAATTTTTTAAAATTCTTTGATAATACTTGAAGTAAATCTAATTACTCTACTCAAAACATAATACATAATTTCTTAAAAAATCTTCTTTTCATTTTCATAAATAAAATTATTGTGATTTTTTAAAGTTGAAAAATTGTCACAAGTAAGGTTAAGTTCGGTCAAAAATTCATTTTAGAATTCTTTTACAAATCTTTGATAATATTTAAGATAAATCTGATTTAATCTTTAATTCAAAATAGATACTTTAATCTGTCATTCCTTAAGAAATTGTTTCTTTATTTTTATTAATAAAGTCTGTATGATTTTTTTAAAGTTAAATAAAATTTATCAGAAATTTGATCAAAAATCTTCGATATTTGTATAATTTTTTGTTCATTTTTTGACAATATCTGAAGTAAATCTAATAACTTTACTTCAAAGTAGATACTTTAACACGTTGAGTGCCATGTCAGTCATCGATGACTGACACCGAGCTTTCCATTCAGGCCGCGTCAGTCATCAGTGACTGACACAACTTTTCGTTTAGGCCGAGAGTGACTGATAGCGGCTTGACGGCTAAGTCGTTATAAAACCGCGTGGCACTCAACGTGTTAATGTATCATTCCTTGAAAATATGTTTTCCTTATTTTCACAGATATGTTCTATAAGATTTTTTAAAGTTGAAAATTCTTCAAAAATTTGGTCAAAAATCTTCGATGTCCTTAGAAATTTGTTAAAATTTTTTGGCAATAAATGAAGTCAATTTGATAACTTTAATTCAAAATAGATACTTTAACGTATTATTCTTTTAAAAATCTTTTCTTTATTTTCATAAACAAAAATCTGAATTATTTGTTAAAGTTGAATAAAACTTGTCAGAAATTTAGTCAAAAACCTTCGATGTCTAGCTTTTTAAAAGTTTTTGACAGTATTTGGAGTAAATCTGGTAACTTTACATTAAAATAGATACTTCAATGTATCATTCCTTAAAAATATTTTTTCTTTATTTTCACAGATACAGGGTTAGTATAAAGTCCCGGAACGGTCGAATAACTTTGTTATTTGAGCAGTATCCATTTTGAAATTTTACTTGATTATAAAGTTCAATGCGACGAATTTAATAATAGCATTTTCATTTTTCTCTCGTTTCCGGTTTTACAGGAAATGCTTCCAACTTTTTTTTCTTAAATGGCATGTATAGTATACTCGTGCATTTTCGAATGCGGAATAAAAACTACGTTCATAAATACCAAAATTCTTCGTTCTATTAATAAAAAAGCATAACAGGACTTAAATTAAAAAAGTCTGTTTAACACAAAATCAAGTGGACACGTCACCTTGTTGAAACTTCACATTGCTGTCATATCGCCGTTCCGGAACAACATCGACGTAACTGCAATTTTTTGATAAAATGAGTTAAGGCTATCAATGTATCCAAAAAATGCTTGTTTATGTGCTGAAACAATGCTGTAAGTGTAACAACACTTTTGACCGCTAGATGACAGTTACGTCTTTTTTGAAATTTTGAGAGTTGTATTATTGTTTTGTTAGAATAAGGGCGCATCGTTTAGTTGTGCTGCAAATTTCGTCTAGTTATCTATACGTTCGGTGCAACACTGACGCAAGTGCTCTATGTGACTAGTGAAGTTCCTAACAGTTACAGAAACAATGGCGTAAGTATACTTTATGTCCAATTTTTAATCAAAATTTGAAATTTATTTAGGTGCAACAAAGACTTAATTGTATTTTAAGGCTTTTTTACTATGAAATTGGCATTATTTATAGGTTTAAACTAAAGCTGAATATCGGAAAAAATGCTACGAACTGTTGTCCATTCAAAAGTCTCTGGAAAAGGTGTAATAGCTGAAGATAATAGAGGAAAACACCACAATCATAAAAAAGTTGATCAGGAAATTATAAACTCAATAAGAGAACACATCCATTCAGTACCTAGAATTGAGAGCCATTATGTCCGTAGTGATACTTCTCGAGAATTTATAGATGGAGAGCTTTGTATTGCTGAACTTCATAGAAACTATCGTGAAGGAAGACAAGCATTGAGTAAACCAACAGCAAATTACGATTTATATGCTAAAATTTTAAACACTGAATTTAATATTGACTTCTTTAGTCCAGGGAAAAGATCAGTGTGATCTTTTGAATCACACAAGAACTCATCAGAAAACGAAAAGAAAAATTTAGAAGATAAGTATCAAGAACACCTAAACGAAAAAATTTTGAGTCGTGAAGAAAAAGAAAAAGACAAGATTAGAGCAAAGAATGGAGAAATTGTTTTAGCTGTTTACGATTTACAGGCAGTATTGCCTGCACCTGTTGGCCAGACATCGACGTTTTTCTATAAATCCCGTTTAAATTGCTACAATTTTACAGTAAATTTCCACAGCTTTAGAAGATATCTTTTTTAAATACACTTTACATTGTTTTAGATAACAGAAATTACAAACGACAAAGCCAAATCCTTTTTTTGGCATGAAGGTCTTGGGAATCGAGGTGCTATAGAAATTGGATCCTGTGTTTTAATTTACTTAGAAGAAGTTTCAAAAATTCGACCAAGTGCAGACATAGTGTTCTTTTCTGATAATTGCGGAGGCCAACAAAAAAGTAGGTACGTCCTTGTATATTAACATCTATTTTATTAAAAGGTGCTATAATAATTTATTTCTTATTAGGTTTTTGATTGGAGCATATCTGTATGCCATGGAACACTTTCATATAAATTCAATTACACATAAATACTTGATACGAGGATATACACAAAACGAAGGTGATGCTATCCACAGTATAATTGAAAGATCCATAAGAAAATCAAGCAAGTCAGGACCCATCTATATACCTGATCAGTATGTCGCTATTATTAGAAATTCAAAAAAAGGGAAATCCTATAGAAGTCAGGGAAATGAGTTTTCAGGATTTTTTTGATTTAAGATCCTTGTTTAATGACATGGGATTAAACTTAACTAGAAATACCCACGGCGACGAGTTCAAAATAAACGATATTAAAGTTATACAGTTTGAAAAAAAAAGTGAGTCATTTGGATATAAAAAAAGTTACAAAGATAACGAATGGAGCTACATTAATTTTAGACCGAATAAAAGACGGTCAAAGCAGAATTACAAAAATACTAAAATTAAAAAAGCTTATCAGAAGAAATTTCCACTATCCGAAAACAAGAAGAAAGATCTAAAAAATTTAATAGAAACTAATATAATTCCTGAATTTTATAGACATTTTTTTGAGTCTGTTATAAATTAACGGTGTTATTAACGGTCTGTTATTTTTTTCTAATAAAATAAATTTAAATAACCGGCGTAAATGTTTTATTTCGTTGTATGTCTTAGGGAAAAAAAGACGTATCTACAAAATCTAATACATCTTTAATCCTAAACAAAAATTTGTATATTGCGTTTTAAACTACTCACTAAATATTAACAATACCAGAAAAGTCATTAGTATCAGTAAATTACTATTTTTTCAAGAGATAATTCTAGTTGATCATAATTGTTTTTCCCTTATCCTGTAAAATTTTGTATTTTGCAGTTATGTCGATGTTCTTCCGGAACGGCGATATGTTACTGCGTCATTATCAATAATTAATTAAGTTAATCAAAAAATGAGAAATGATTGTAAAACTTGTTACAAGAACAGTAATATGTTTATTTTTATTGAATGAAACGCAATTAATAAAAAGTTAACTAAAATTATAAATAATAAACGATTAACTTTAAATTATAAATGCTCAAAATGCGACTCGTTTACCGTTTGACACCGACGTAATCGGTCAACAACTTAATGAATTTTGTATTATTTGTGGTGTAACGCGGTGCACTTCAAATGACACCATAAAAAGAAATGCAGTAGGGATAAAAGTCTTGTCAACGGGTTGGCCATTCAATCGCTCTTTTGCGCCCGATCGAGCATGCGGAAAATAATAATAAGCATATGACAGCAATATGATGTTTCAGCAAAGTGACATGTCTGCTTGATTTTGCGTTAAACTGATTCTTTTAATTTATGTCTTATTATGCGTTTTTATCAATAGAATAAAGAATTTTGCTATTCTTGAACGTAGTTTTTTATTCCGCATTCGAAAATGCACGAATATACTATAGATGCCATTTAAGAAAACAAAGTTGGACACATTTCCTGTAAAACCGGAAACGAGAGAAAAATGAAACTGTTATTATTAAATTCGTCGCATTTAACTATATAACCAGGCAGAATTTCAACATTGATACTTCTCAAACAACAAAGTTATTCAACCGTTCCGGGACTTTATACTAACCCTGTATATTCTGTATGATTTTTTTAAGTTGAAGATTTAAATGAAGTCAATCTGATAACTTTAATTGAAAATAGACACTTTAACGTATCATTCCTTAAAAGAATCTTTTCTTTATTTTCATAAATAAATTTTATATAGGAGAAAGAGTATAATCTTTATTCGGCTATCGATCCGAAGGTCTTTTTACCAATATGTACATTCAATATTATTTACATAAATATTGATAATTATAACATACATAATAAAAAATAGTTTCGTAGAGAGTGTGTGGTCGATTTAATTCTGGGTTCGTGAGCTTGTTACATAGTCTGTCTAGAATGTCTTTGTTGTGGGGCTTTTGGGTAAATTTTAGTCTTAATTTGTCATGACGTTACTTTAAGTGTCTTAATATAGATATGATTCTCAGACATTTTCTTTCCGCTTTACTTATTTTATATGATTTTTTAAAATTGAACAATATTTATCAAGAATGAGATTAGGTTTGGTCAAAAATCTTCGAAGCCTATTATTATTTTTTAATTTTCTGTTAATAACTGAAGTAAATTTGATGATTTTAATTCAAAACAGATATTTTAATCTATCTTTCCTAAATTTTTTTTAACTCCTACATCTACATTACGTGTGATTTTTTAAAATTGATTAAAATTTCTCAGGAACAATATTAACCCGGCGTGTGTATACTATATTTTTTGTGACACGGTGTGTATACTGGGTCTTTTAGGTAACAGGCATGTTTTCAAAGTTTTCTAGGCTTGCAAAAATTCTAGAAAAATTCTGAGTTACTTATTGAAGCGTCTACTACATGGCCGAGCAGTTACCAAACTTTTTTTAAAGGGGGTAGCCGAAGCCTACCCTCTATTCATAAGAGAGAATTTCGAATTTCAAATTTTGACTGTTCCTTAAAAGACCCAGTGTACACACGGAGGGTTAAATTTGGTCAAAAATGTTTGATATCTTTAGTTTTTTTTTATTCTTTGCTAATAATGAATCCAAATTTGATTATTTTAGCTAAAAACATGTATAATATCTTAACCTGTCTCTTTTAAAAAAATCGTTTTATCAAATTTCAGTATAATCAAAAAAAATCCATCTTTAGAACATAACCCAATTTTTAGAATATTAAAAAATGTTAATTATGGACATTAAGTTAGATTTTCTCTTCTGAGGGAAAAACTAAAAGTCGTAGAAAATTAATTTTTGGTAAAAATAAAGATTGTATTTTAATCAATTTATGAGATATGAATTTTTAAAAATTGACAAATTTTAATCGACATGTAAATTAAGCTAGGTTCGAATCTTTTTCTGTAAGAAAACTAAAATTTGTAGAAAGTCAATTTTTGGCAAAAGTAAAGACTTAAGTTTTGATCTAAATTCTCATCAAATTTGAAGTCTCAACAACAATCAATTTTTGAGATATGAATTTTTTAAAATTGACAAATTTTAATCGATCTGTAAATTAAGCTAGGTTCGAATTTTTTTCTGTAAAAAAAAAAAAACTAAAATTTCTAGAGAGTCCATTTTTGGCAAAAGTAAAGATTAAGTTTTAGTCTAAATCCTGATAAAATTTTAAGCCCCAACAACAATCAGTTTTCTAGGTATGAATTTTTAAAAATTAACAAATTTTAATCGACATTAAGTTACATTTTCTCTTTTGAGACAATAACTAAAATTTATAAGAAATTCATCTTTGGGAAAAACAGAGTCTAATTGTAAGTTTCAATTTAATTTCTCATGAAATTATAAGTCTCAACAACAATCAGTTTTTTAGATATGAATTTTTTTAAATTGACAAATTTTAATCAACATTAAGTTACATTTTCTTTTCTTAGAGAAAAACTAAAAGTTATAGGAAATTCATCTTTGGGAAAAATAAAGATTAAGTCCAAAACTAAATCCTCATAAAATTTCAAATCTCAACAACAATTAGTTTATTAGATATGAATTTTAAAAAATTGTCAAGTTTTAATCCACAAATAAATTAAGTTAGATCAGATTTGTTTTTCTAGAGAACAACCTAAAAGTAATAGAAAGTTAATTTTTGAAAGTTAAAAATTGTTTAGTAAGTTTTTATAAATATAATTTTTTTAAAGCATTTAATTTTTTAACTTAATTATTGGAGTCGTCGCGACGCCACCACCGCCACCGTCGTCGCCGGTCTTATCGCCTCATGTTTTATTAATCCCCTTCTTTTTCCCCGTGGGGCGTCCGTTGCGTTTTCGAGGTGTAGTCCAGACGCACGCACCGCCCCATTAAGATCCTATCGGGCTAAATAATCGCTTTTAACGGGCTCGTATCAATATTAATGTATGCGCGGGAAATCGATCGCTAGCTCGCTCGCTTTTTTTCTTTCCTTTTCTTTTACCTTTCCTCGTATGCACGAGAGAAGGTGAAGAAAAACCTGCACGACGAAGAAAAAAAAAGTAAAGAGGGTAAAAAAAGGTAAAAATAAAATCGTCTGGTGATCACGTGACGTGTTTTTTTCGAGTAATAAGCGATGCGTGCAAGCTTTAAACCCGGTGGGTTGTTAAGGCTGTTAATTTCGAGGTGGTAAGACAGTTAGTCGATTACCAGTTGGGGTTTTAACGATCGCTTTTAAAACGCGAATTGGGGAAAAAGAGAAGGGGAATTTTTAAATAACACGAGGAAAACTGTAATAACTGTTTGTAGTTTGTTATACACGGTAGAATAATGACTCTTGGAAGACTTGGATGAGCGGAATTGCAATTTTCCCGAGTTTTATTGTTCGCGACAGGCGGAGGATGATTTTTTTATAACAGAGTCGACTCGAGATTCAATTTCTCCTTTGTTACCGATATAAATGGTCCCGGATATTAGAGCCGAGATTCTGCGCTTTGAGCTTATACTTAAAATTTAAGGGAGAAATAAAATTTTCCCTTGAAATTTAAGAGACCAAAATATAGTGAATAAAACGATTCAAACGGATATTGTTTGTATAGTCTTCCAACTCTAAGTTAGTTTTTACGACAGTACCCAAAATTTTAAAGTTTTTGAGTTTTCTATCGATTGAAATGCTATGTGTATAGTGAATAAAGCGGTTCGATCGGATACTATTGGTATAGTCCTCCAATTTTAAGTGAACTTTTATGACTGTACTCATAATTTACTTATAATGTACGCACAATTTTAAAGTTTTTTAGTTTCTATCGATAAAAATGATATATGTGTAGGGCATAAAAGGATTTAAATGGGGGGTATTATTGGTATAGTCTTCCAACTGTATGTTCGTTTTTTCGACTGTACCCATAATTTTAGAGTTTTCTATCGATTGAAATGATGTGTAGTGAATAAAATGAATTAAATGGAGATTATTGGTATAGTCTTCCAACTCGAACTTGGTTTTTACGATTGTACTTATAATATGAGAGTTTTTGAGTTTTGTATCGATTGAAATTTTATACATACTAGTTTACTTTTATTTTTAGTATTTTTCTAAAAAAAATTTATCATTTTTGGTTGAATTGATCAACATTTTGGTAACTTTGGTGGAAGCTTTACGAATTTAGTAAATTTTTGGTGGAATTAAAAAAAAAATTGGTAAATTTTTGGTGGAATTTTTACAAATTTTGTAAGTTCTTTGGTGGAATTTTTAAAAAATTCATTATTTTTGGTAAAATTATTAAAAATGTTAGTAACTTTGGTGAAATTTTTATGAATCTACTAAGTTTTGAATTTTCAAGGTTTTAATTAATTTTTAATGAAATTGTTTCTAATTTGATTGATTTTTGGTGGAATTTTAAAAGAATTTGGACATTTTGGTGGAATTTTTAAAAAATTTGGTAAGTTCTTGGTAGAATTGTTAAAAATGTTGACAATTTCGGTGTAATTTTTAGGATTTTTGTAAGTTTTTGGTGGCATAAAAAAGATTCAGTAAGTTTTGGGTGTAGTTGTTAAATATTTTAATAGCTTTGGTGGAATTTTTGCGAATTTTATTCATTTCTGGTGGAATTAAAAAAAAAATCTGTGTTTTTGGTAAAATTCTTATGAATTTAGTAAGTTTTTGATGGAATTTTTTAAAAATTCAGTATGTTTTTGGTGGAATTACCAAAAATTTTGATAACATTGGTAGAATTTTTGCGAATTTTATTCATTTCTGGTGGAATAAAAAAAATCAGTGTTTTTGATAAAATTCTTATGAATTTAGTAAGTTCTTGGTGGAATTTTTACAAATTGTATTAATTTTTGGTGGAATTTTTATAAAATTCAGTATGTTTTTGGTGGAATTATCAGAAATTTTGATAGCATTGGTGGAATTTTTGCGAATTTTATTAATTTCTGGTGGAATAAAAAAAATCAGTGTTTTTGATAAAATTCTTATGAATTTAGTAACTTTTTGGTGGAATTTTTGCAAATTGTATTAATTTTTGGTGGAATTTTAAAAAAATTCAGTACATTTTTGATGGAATTATCAAACATTTTGATAACACTGGTGGAATTTTTCCGAATTTTATTCATTTTTGATGGAATTTTTTAAAAATTCAGTGTTTTTTATAGAATTTTTACGAATTTTGTAAGTTTTTAATGAAATTTTTCCAATTTTATTAATTTTTGGTGGAATTTTTATAAAATTCAGTATGTTTTTGATGAAATTGTTAGAAAAGTTGATAACTTTGGTGGAATTTTTATTAACTTTAATCATTTTTGGTGGAATTGTTAAAAATATTGGTAATTTTAGTAGAATTTTTATGAATTTGGTAAGTTTTTGGTGGTATTTTTTTAAAATCAGTAAGTTTTTGGTGGAATTATTTAACATTTTTGTAGCTTTGGTGGAAAATTGAAAAAATTTAGTACGTTTTTGGTGGAATTGTTAAAAATGTTGGTAACTTTGATGGAATTTTTACGAATATAATAAGTTTTTCGTGGAATTTTTACCAATTTTATTGACTTTGGGTGGAATTTTTCAAAAATTTACTAAGCTTTTAGTAGAATTGTCTCCAAATTAAATAATTTTTGGTGAAATTATATTCAATTTAACTAAATTTTGTGGAATTTTTATTATTACTTTTTTATTTTGAATTGTTAAAAATTTTGATAGCTTCGGTGGAATTTTTACAAATTTTATAAGTTTTTGGTGGAATTATTAAAAATTTTAGTAGCTTTGGTGGAATTTTTACAAATTTACTTAAATTTTTGGTGATATTTTCAAGAATTTGATTAGTTTTTAGGGAAATTTATTCGAATTTTTGCTCTGCATAAATTAAATATTTGATGATTATTAATAAACCGATCGTTTTGACATTTCATGTGGCATTAGCGTGGTTAGAATAATAAATAACGTTTATGAAAATTGAACCAAGTGTTTTATCGGCCCAAATCGAAAATGACGGAAAACGGGGACTTCGTTTTGGGCTTAAATCGGCCGTTTAAAAAGGAGTCCCGATTCGCATATAAGATTGCGTTATAAAGCCGTTAAGAAGGTTAGCCGGAAGCAGAGTCGCGGAGCCGGTGGCTTTTTGGACAAAAAGTGCGTTCGAAAATTAACGAAAATGACAGACGGACGATCGAGAATTTTAATTTCAATGGGGGCCACCGCAATGTCGTTCGATTTTCAGGGTCGTTTTTCCGAAATCGCCATCGGACCCCCAAAAATCGTCGGGGGAGCTGAAGATAATGGTCGGCAGAATAACGTAAAACCATTGAATCGTCCGGAAAGTGATTTCCAAAAAAACTATTAAAAAAAGAGCTAAGCGCCTGCGGCGCCCTCTTTTAAAGAGGCGCTGCTTGCTTACTACTTTAATATATTATATAATGGGAAGTTTATAACTAGTATTTGAACTAAGTGGGAAATAAAATTTTCTCTTGATATTTAACAGACCAATTTTTTTTTCCGTGTCAGGTTTTTTTCACTCTCGTAAATTTGACTGTAGTAAAATTATCCCAGGGCGATTCCGGATTCCGACTGTTGTTGAACAGATGTTCGGGACGTGGCAGATCAAAAAAAAAAAGGTTCGAACTGAGCCTGGGATTTCAGAACGACGAGGAAAAAAATTAAATCGGAAAGAGAACGTAGGAACGTTGAAAACGCTGAAAGGCTGAAAACGATCCGTTTTTGCATGGCGAATTGTCGCCTTAATTAGCGTTAAAATCGCCCTCCGTTCGTTATGTAAATACTAAATACGGCAGCGCGAGTCGCTTTTCCGCGTTGCGTGCCGCCAGCGCATTAATTACGTTTTTACGCGAGCAGAACTAATTATTCCGAGTGTGGCGAGCTTGTTTTTGGATTATCGCGCACACTTTGAAAACCGTTTTTTCGTTCTCGTTCGTTCCTCACGTAAACATTATGGATTACTCTCTAATAAATTGAATGACTCATCAAAATCTTTCAATCAAATAAAATCATTTTAAACACGAATGTTCAAATGCATCCCAACCAAGACATCATGATTATAAAAACCTAAAAGAAACTTAAGTTACGAGAAGAGAACTTTTATCAAGATTAAAATTGATTTAAATATTAATTTTCACATTTAACATGTCAAAGAGATAATTAAAATCATTTTTGACGTTTAAATGTCAATTTTGACGTCTCAAATGTCAAAGAGATAATTAAAACTTGTCACTTTTACCGTTTAAATGTAAATTTTAACGTTTAAAATTTCAAAGTAATACAAACATATCAGTTTTGAGCTTAAGATATAAATTTTATGTGTAAATGACAATTTTGACATTTAAAACGTAAAAGTGACGCTTTTCACGTCATTTTTGAGGTTGAAATATCAAATGTGACATTTAAAATATCAAAGTAACACTAAAACATGTCAGTTCCGAGGTTTAATTATCAACTTTGACGTTTAAAGCGTCATAGTGATACTTTCTACGTCACTTTTGAAGTTAAAATATCAAGTTTATCATTAAAAACGTCAAAGTTACGCTAAAACATGTCAGTTTTCATATTTAATTCCTAATTTTGTTATTTAAAACGCAAAATTGACAGTTGATGAGTCAGTTTTGAGATGAAAATGTCTACGTTTAAAATATCAAGTTAATACCAAAACATATGTTTTAACGGTTAATTGTCAATTTTAGCGTTTAAAACGTCATAGCGATAATTTATACATCACTTTTGAGGTTAAAATTTCAATTTTAACGTTTAAAATGTCAAAGTAACACTAAAACATATCAGTTTTGAGGTTAAGATATAAATTTTGATGTATGAATGTCAATTTTGACATTTAAAACGTGAAAGTGAGACTTTTTCAGTCATTTTTGAGGTTAAAATGTCAAATTTGACAATTAAAATATTAAAGTAACACGGAAACATGTAACTTTTGAAGTTTAATTATCAACTTTGACGTTTAAAACGTCATAGTGATACTTTCTACGTCACTTTTGAGGTTAAAATATCAATTTTATCATTATAAAAATATCAAAGCTACGCCAAAATATGTTAGTTTTCATGTTTAATTCCTAATTTTGTTATTGAAAACGCAAAATTGATTGTTGATGCGTCAATTTTTTGATTAAAATGCAAATTTTGGCGTTGAAAATATCAAACTAATACCAAAACCTGTGTTTTAACGATTTATTGTCAATTTTAACATTTAAAACGTCATAGTGATACTTAATACGTCAGTTTTGAGGTTAACATGGAAATTTTGACGTGTAAATGTCAATTTTGACGTCTAAAACGAAAAATATACAGTTGATACGTCAGTTTTGACGTTTGAAACGTTAAGGTAAAACTAAAATATGTGAATTTTGACGTTTAAAATATAAAAGTGATAGCTGATACGTTGAACTAAAACTTTCAGTTTTGCCGTTTCAAATGTCAAATTGACTCTAAAACCAATTTGGACATTTAGTTGTCCATTTTGACATTTAACCCTTTCAGCGCTGAGTTGCCCGAGGTTAAGCGTTCGTCGTAAACTCCCCACTCTATATAAATATGGCTGTACGACGACGCATATATGAGTTCATAGCCAAAATCGAATGGTTGTGAAATGACGCATGTATGGGTTCATAGTGCTGAAAGGGTTAAAAAGTAAAAATGACACTTTATATATTAGTTTTGAGGTTGAAATGTCAATGTTAACATTTAAAATGTTAAAGTGATAGTAAAATATATCAGTTGTGATATTTAATGCTAACCTTGACGTTTAAAACGTCAAAGTGACGCTTTGTACGTCTGTTCTGATTAAGTGTAAATTTTGAACATGTAAACTGTCAAAATGCAAAGTTTGACGTTTAAAATGTTAACGTGACATTAAAATATGTTAGTTTTGACATTTAATTACCAATCTGGACGTTTAAAATATTATTGCCAAACTTTTTACGTCAATTTTGTGATTGAAATGACGTTTGAGTTTACATTTCAAAGTGATAGTGAAATATATCACCAGTTGATATGACAGTTGATATGTCACTTTTGACATTAACAAAAATCAAAATTGACATTTAATATTTTATGTTAAAATTGATATTTAATTGATATTAACAAATGTCAACATTGACATTTAAAACATCGATGACCTTAAAAGTTGACATGGTTTTGACATTTAACTATTAATTTTGACATTTAAAACGTCAAAGTGAGATTAACATACATATATCAATTGTGACGTTTAAAACAGAATGACACTTCATACGTCAGTATTGAGGTTAAAATACTTATTTCGACGTTTAAATCGTTTCAATTAAGCTCGATCGGTCTTTTAATTTAAATTATTTGTTTAGGTACGTGTGGTTTGGTAATAAATTCCAATCAAGAGGTGATATCTAAATGACGGAAACGTGAAAATTACGACTCGACGATCGACCACCTCTTCTCTCGGTTTGTAGTCGTGGTCGTCTTTATTGCGGGCGGAAATTGGACGGGAATTGCTCGCCAATTCGGTCGTTATCTCGGATAATAAAGTTGCCGGATAACGCGGTATTATATTCACTCTTTCGTGCCGGGACAATGGACTCGATGGACGTCAGACACGCGATCTGACTCGTTCAGATAATGAAGCTTTATCCTCCGACGATAAAACCTACCTGCTCGGCGAAGAATGATAACTTTAAAGAACGATGATAAGATTATTATCTGAAAATTGTCACATAATTTTCACGTTAATTAAAACTGATCTTAAAAGATACCTTTTCTTATTAGTTTTGTGGTTTTGATATTGAAAGTAAAGTAAACGGGGATAAAATTATTAAAAATAAAGTCACGCATAGTGAAACCGGTAATAAAAGTATCGAAACGGCTCTTAACACGGTATCAAATGGGCAATTTGCATTCCGTGAGTAAAACATAAACATTCCCGGCACGACAAATACGCGCTCGGCACGAACTACGTCCTCGCCGAGACCGATCGATTGCAAAACAACCGGCTAATCAGATAAAATACGCCGATTACACACGGCTACAAATTCGATTAGCATATTCCAACATGGACATTTACATAAATGAATCCTTAACGACCCACATTCGTGTGCTTTCCGAACTTTTAACCGTACCATACAACCGTATTCTTAAATGTACTCTAATCACAGCCTGAATTAATTCGTAATCTTGAACGATAAAAAAAAGAATCTGCGTTGAAGTTTAAAATTTGAAATTTATGGAAATTAAAGCAAAAAAAAAAATAGATTATAGTATTTATTTTGAAATAAAATTGGTAGATTCTTTATTATTAGGAAAAAGTTTGAAATAAATTTTTAATATATTAAAGATTTTTTTCTTGAACCTAACATAATCTTAAAAAGGTATTCTACTTTAAAAAATCGCACACATTTTATTTATAGAATCTAAGAAAAAAATTAAGAAATGATAAGTTAAAACATCTAGTTTAAAGTAGAATAAATAAATTTCCTGTATTTATTACTAAAGAATGAAAAAAAAAAAAATCTCAAAAACAAGATTTTTTGAACTACATTTCAAATTTTAGTTAAGTTTGAAAAATCGTACAATCTCTGTTTATAGAAACTAAGAAAAAAATTGGAAAATGATAGATTAAAATATCTATACCTTTTCAAGTTCAAATTGGGACTAATCAATGTCAAATTGAGATTAATCAATTTCAAATTGAGACTAATCAATTTCAAATTAGGAATAATCAATTTCAAATTGGGAATAATCAAATTCAAATTGGCACTAATCAATTTCAAATTGGGAATGTTATATTTATATAAAAAATACCTAAGTTTTGGTAGTTACTTAATATTAATGAACTATTTTGTTTATTTAGCTATAAAAAATATAATTATAAAAAATTAAAATTATAAAAAATATAAAGGGGCAGTGGCATGTACTATAACCCGACATAGATCTGCACAATGAAGAGAAAGATGAAAAGGTAAGCCTGCTCTCCATAATATTGCCGTGCAGCTCCATTTCGGCTTATAGTACTTTTGTGTACACAGTGTAAATTTCGTACATGTAGCGATAGATATCACTCTGTTTTCCTCACTAAAAAAGAATTGTCTGAATATCGTTAGCCAGACCACTCTTGCCTCCAGCTTTAAAAACTGTCCGTAATACTTCTATGAAGACCTCAATGGAATCGTGGTATGGAGCATTATCTGGTACCAAAACCGCAGGTTCTTCGTATATACGTTTGGCATTGCGAAGACGTTGGCTTCAGGCTTTTTAAAAGCATCTTTTTGAATTTCATGATGTATCAGGCCCGTAGTGCCAATACAATCAATTAAATGAATATTTGATTCTTTCATCGCCAGTGAAATAAAAAGATTTAAATTGATCTCATATGCACCTTTGCAATGCCCAACGTATATACCAAGAAACTGTGGTACTGGTGACAGATAATGTAAAGAATACTTCCCACTTGGTCGGTAATTTGAAATTAATTGAATTTCAACTTTGATTTCATTAGTCCCAATTTGAATTTGATTAGTCCTAATTTGAAATTGATTAGTCTCAATTTGAAATTGATTATTCTCAATTTGAAATTGATTAATCCCAATTTGAAATTGATTATTCCCAATTTGAAATTGATTAGTGCCAATTTGAACTTGAAAAGGTATAGTTTGAAGCAGTATAAATAAATTGTCTGTATTTATTACTAAAGAATTTTAAAAAATTCAAAAAAGCAAGATTTTTTTAACTAAATTTCAAATTTTGGTTGAGTTTGAAAAATCATACAGATTTTATTTATAGAAATTAAGAAAAAAAAAAAAAAAAATTAGGGAATGATAGATTAAAATATCTAATTTAAACTAGTATAAATACATTTTCTGCATTTACTACCAAAAAATTTCCAAAAATAATATTTTTTAACTAACCTGCAGGTTTTGATGAATTTTAAAAAATCGTACAAACTTTATTTATAGAAACTAAGAAAACTAAACCTAAGAAATGATAGATTAAAATGTCTAGTATAAAATTGTATAATTATATTTTCTTTATTATCAAAAAATTTAAAAAAATTCCGAAAAAAAGATTTTTTTCTAACCATAAATTTTTGACTAACTTTAAAAAATCGTACAGACTTTATTTATAAAAATTGAGAAAACAAAACTTAAGAAATAATAGATTAAAATATCTGGTTTAAACTAGTATAATTAAATTTTCTTTATTTATTACCAAAAAATTAAAAAAAATCCCAAAGATAAGATTTTTGAAATAACCTCCAAATTTTTATTAACTTTAAAAGATCGTACAGACTTTATTTATATGAACTAAGGAATTTTTTTTTAGGAAATGATAGATTAAAATATCTTGTTTTAACTGATATAATTAAATTTTCTTTATTTATTACCAAAAAAATTTAAAAAGAATCCCAAAAACAATTTTTTTCTAACCTCCAACTTTTAATTAACTTTAAAAAATCGTAGAGACTTTATTTATAGAAACTAAGGAAAAGTTGTTTAGGAAATGATAAATCAAAGTATCTAGTTTTAACTCATATAATTACATTTTCTTTATTTATTATCGAGGAATTTTAAAAAAATCACAAAAATAAGATTTTTGAATTAACCCCAAAATTTTTATTAACTTTAATAAATCACCTAAAGTTTATTTATAGGAACTAAGAAAAGATTTTTTAAAAATTTAATAAAAAAATAGATTAAAATATTTACTTTCAACAAAGAAAAAACTTTATTTCTCAAATTTACTCAATTTTTAATTAAGAAAAAACCTTTAACTCACCAAAAATTCTTTTCCAAATCTAATCTAACGTCAACAAAAGACTTTTAATTATGCCTGACATTTTCAACGTTAACTGACAATTCTAAATTCGTTAAATATGCACGTTATCGGTTCCACATTAACCACAACCGTCAGTTTAATCTACGATATTATCCTCGGCGAAGAAACCATCTCTAAATTCACCAATTTATCTAAAAGTATCTCTGCGACATTAAAATTATTCAATTTGAGAAAAGTATCCAAACGTGAAAAAACGAAATTTAACCAAAACATGTCCTCAGATGAGATATTACATCTTGTATCCGACGTTGTATCAAAAATAGTAAATTATTTCTTTTGCGCCGATCCTCAAATCGTTCAAGATTTATGTGAAAATTATTCAAATGTGGATTGTCAAAATAAAACATTTTCAAGAGTAAATGGTGGTAAGAAAATACGAGCAAAAGCTTTATTTGATTTTATAAAATACGAAGAACACGAATTGGGATTTACAAAGAATAATATTATAACATTACTTAATTGTAAAGATGAACATTGTTGGGTTGGTGAGTTAAATGGAAAAATCGGTTGGTTTCCTGCTAAATTTGTAGAAATTTTGGATGAAAGAACTAAAAGTTACAGTTGTGCTGGCGATGATAAAGTGTCTAAAATAATTTCTCCATTGATTAGAGAAAATTTATGTCCGGTTATTGAAGAATTATTAAAATATGGTATGAAAAAGAGATTTTTAAAAAACCATCCTTGGTATTTTATAAAAGCTGTAACTAATAAAATTGCCAACGAAAATTATTCAGTGTTCTACAACAGATTAGTTTTATGCAAAACTTACAAATTAGAAGAACGTGAAAAAGTTTTATCACCAGAAGAAATTTTGTTTAGATCTTTACATCTTGTTGAATTATCTCATAAAGATGTAAATAATGAAGTAAAATTTAGATCTTTAATTTGTTTAGGATTAAATGAACAGGTTTAAATTTAAAATATTTAAAAGAACAAAACATTTTCATTAATTTTTTAAGGTTTTACATTTATGGGTTGAAATTCTTTTTTCATGTGAAGAAATAGTAAACAATTGGTATTATGAATGGTCGTTTATAAGAAGCCATAATTGGATACAAATAAAATTCCAATTAAAAATTTTAGCAAAGCTTTCCTTCAACTTGAACTATAATTTTGAATTGTCAAAAAACTATTGCAAGAAGATAAATCGTAATGTTACACTAGAAAACGATATAAAAGATATTTTGTTAAAGCATCACCTTTTCACTTGGGATGTTTAAATAAAAAACTATTTTTCTCTCTTTTATTGAGCATTTGTCTCTTTTATTGAGTTGTGAACACGCGTAAAATACCTCCAACTTTTCATTGATTTAATTCTTAAAAATCCATTTATTTTAACATACAATTAGAGTCTACTTTTTTTAATAATTTCGAAGAATATTGATTGCTTAAAATTAAAAGGTGTATAGTTGAAAATATTGTATAAGTTTGATGTAAAAATGTTGAAAAATATTAAAAACAAGAAAGTATTTTTACTTTTCTATACAATTATCTTTATCAAGCCTGTGTTACACGTGTGTTTTTCAAATTGTTCGTTGTAAAATATTTTAACAAAAAAATATAAGTGTTAAAATAGATATTAGTTGATTTTAAAACTGGTTTCTTTAAAACTAACTCAATCAAGTCCGTTTTACATGTTATGTTTTTGAAGCTACTTATTAAAATACCTTTTTAATACAGATTTTCCTATATTTTAATTTATCTGTAATTCATCTCATAATTTTAAAGCTTATAATTAATATTTATTGAAATATCTTTATTCAGCCCGTTTTACACGATTAAAATTTGAATTATTTTTATTGTAAAATATTTATATACTTATGAAAATCTCTTTTTCATATAGATTTTCGTGATTATCTTAACAAAAATAATTTTTTAAGCTTATAGTTAATATTTATTGAAATATCTTTATTAAGCCCGTTTTACACGATTAACACGTTCACGCCGGAACCGATTTTCATAGTACGCTTCATCTGGTGGCAAAAAATATAATCCTATATTATGCGTACCACCGGTGGTACGCGCCGTCCGATGAAACAGTTTAGTGCGGGCCACCGGTGGTACGCGCCGGCGTGAACGTGTTAAAATTCGAATTATTTTTATTATAAAATATTTTAACACAATTCAGGTAAAAAAAAAATAGATACTAATTTATTTTAAAACTATTTTTTTATAAAATTAACTCGATTAAGTCCGGTTTACACGTCTTGCTTTTAAGGTTACTTATTAAAATATCTTTTTAATATAGATTTTCGTGTTTATCTTAACAAAAATTATATTTTCTAAGTTTATAATTGCTATTTATTGAAATATCTTTATTAAGCCTATCTTACACGATTCAAATTCGAATTGTTTTTATTATAAAAACCCTTCAAGAAATTTTTCAGATTGATAGATTAAAATATCTAATTTAAGTTTGTATAATTAACCTCTCAAGCGCGTTTTACGTTGAATATAATTTGAGTAAATAGTAATTTAAGGAAAATAACTTTTGTCTAGTCAAATAGCATTTGTCTGTTCAAATAGTTTTTTATAGATTTACAAACTATTTTACTAGAAAAATATCATTTAACCAAGCAAATAGTATTTGCCTAAAGGTTCCTTAGGAAAATAAAAGAGAAGCTCCACTGCAAAACTAACTTTTACTTTAAGGTGAAAACAAATATGCTTTAAATTTTGATTGTTTGCGATTATTTGTTTTGGCAGGGATTACTGTAATGACACCTACTATTGCATAAATTTTTAACTTTAAGGCACACACATCGTTTGGTATTGCACTAGTTTTTTGATGGTTGACACTGGCATTTGGAAAATCCCTGACCTGAGAGCATTGATTGGGCAGCACAGGCTTCTCTTAAAGAAATGAGGTGGTCCTGAGGAATGTCATTGTAATTAAAAGTTACTGCTGAAACTTCTGTTAGATCACTTCTAGAAAACCAGGTTCTTAAAACACCAGATTTTGTACCTATTCGGTAAACATTATTCTTTTTATCAATTACAGTCCCTTCTACATTCCTCTTGTCCAATGGTCCTTTAACGACTTTCGGGACAGCAACAGTGACGCATTTGCCACATTCTATGTCGTTGTATGTTGCTCTGCTAGCGCTTGTCATTACTTCAGCAGCTTTCGGTTGGCCTTCATATGATTTCTTCCGATTTTTTCTAATATCGTCTTCATTAACACAATGATTGCATATGACCTGGCTACCTACGTCTTCACTGTCTTCCTGAATAACGCCACAGATAACGTGCACTGTTTTAGAACACTTAAAACAGGTATGTGCACCTGTACTGTGGTTTCCACAGACACAGCAGTACATATCGTCATTCATAGTATGGCAGTTATTGTTGGATTCTAAGTCGTCTTTTGAAGTGTCAATTTGTACTTCTTCCTGGAGATTTTCTGAACTGATGGGAACGCTAACTTCGTTCACATTATTTTTTTCAACTATATCTTCTGCTCTGGAATCAACAACTTCATTTACTTGATCGGGAACATTCGTGCGCAAGACTACCAAGTCCTTTTCAGTGAATATTTTATCTAGAAGGTCTGTGGACAGATTTGTCGATCGTAAGCCTACTTTTGGATCAGCACCATATAAACTAGTGTAGGGTGTTCTTCCAATAATACGATGATAGGACGTATTTTTTGCCATTGCACAAAATGACAACCTATTGACCAATGAGTAGATTTATTTTCCTCCATCCAAATTCTTAACATTTGCTCTACATCTTCGTTTGATCACTTAACCTCAATTGAGTCACTGTAAGCTATGTACGATATTTGGCTAGTAACAATTCAGCCAAATACCATTTTCCTAGAATAATAACACCCGGCAAAAAAATAAATGTCGACGTGTCATTTGCCTAGACGAATACTATTTGGCTAGCGTAGTTATTTTCCTTCAATTACTATTTGCCTGCGACATAACCATCATACCATGCGGATATATTCGTCATACCCATCCTGTAGCGACTTTCGTTATGACGACCATATTCGTCATACACGCTTAAGAGGTTAAATTTTATGTATTTATTAACTAAGAATTAAAAAAAAATCCCAAAAACAAGATTTTTTAACTAACCTCCAATTTTTGATTAACTTTGTATAATTATATGTATTTTATTTATAAAAAATAAAAAAAAAGGGAAAAATTATTAAAATGACCATAAGTTTAAACTTATATAATTATTTTTAAATTACAACTTCGAATTATTAAAATACTATACCAAAAACACATTGTGATTTAGCTTTGAAAAACGACGTAAAAGACATTTTGTTTAAGTACCATCTGTTCAGTTGGGATGTATAAGTAATAAAAAAATATTTTTCTCTCTTTTATTGAGTCTTTCTGTCTTTTATTAAGTCGTCAGGTCGCGTAACATTAATATCCCGAGTCGTTAACTCTTCATCCGTGGCTTTTATGCACCCGGCCATAAATCGGGCAATAATTGCGACCGTGAAGGCTTTCGGATGGTTAACAAAACCTCAACGACACGACAGTTCCTCTCAATTAAACGTTTGATACCGGCTTTTCGTACTAACGAAGACACCGCGTGAAAGGATTGGGAATTAAAAACAACCTTTGTCGTACATAAGCTCTATATACAGAGTTCTCTCGTTTACCGTTTTCAATTGAGGGTTATAGGTCGCGAAATAGCCTCCACTTATCGTTTCCAATCGTGCCGTTATCCCAAGAAACCTTTTAATACGCGAACAAAGAAAGGTTGTAGTATCATTTAGCGAACTGCGAGATACCTAATAGAAAACGTGATCGAAACTTTTTTTAAATCCCTCGATTCCGTCCGTTTTAAAGTCCACCTGGGGCCAAAGATTTTATACTTGCAAATCCCCCCAACGACGATTCCGACTGATTCCGAACCTCGAAGAGGATTTCTCACACAATCTTCGCTAACAACGAGATTCAAACCGACTTGGAACACTTTTTCCACGTCATGTACACCTTCGGGCGAATCCTTACTCTTTCTTAACGTCTCCCTGTTTCAGGTTCCCGGCAAACCATGGACCCTGACACCGGATACGAACCAGGGCGACTTAACCAAATTGTGCAACCACAAGAGGAAATTATTGTCTATGGCTTCCCTCGGGTGTAAACCACCCGATCCTACTAAACTTCCTAAAGGTAAATTAACTTTTTTCAATGTACTTACATATAAACAATGATCACTCAGAATTATACACTCCTCGGCGTAAGATGTATCATGCGTCATTATTTGTCACCGTTTTCTCGACGTACGTTAAATACCTTTTTTAGATCTAATTCCACATGATAGAAAGACACAAAAACTGAAAACATTCGTCTAGGAATACCACAATTAATTAATGACGCATGACACATCTTTCGTCGAACCGTGTATAAAAAATCAATTAAAAGACCATAGAAAAAATAATATACATAGAAGGTCAACTCTCACTAGATCAGTGAAATAGGCTTGCGCGTTCCTATGCCGACACACTGATGGCGCTAATATGGTTTTTTTGAAAGCGCCCCCTACCGAAACACCCAAAACTACTTCTGAACCCGCGAAATTCGAAATAAATTTTTTTTTTTTAATTTATACTTTATTTCACCTATACAACAATAAGTGACTATAGCACACTTATTATTGTACGGAAAATAGTAATGCCAAAAAACGGTTTTAAAATACGTTAAATTTTTTTTTAATTTTCATTTATGTAATTAATACAAGTATAGATAATAATTTTTGGTAAACAAATTATTCCTTATTCCTTTAATAAGATAGGGCGGATACTTGGTATATTTTCGTTAGATGTCTTTGCCCAATCAGGTAATTAATAGCCTCTTGGTTGTTGCCTTCTCAATTATTTCTTTGAAAAGTTTTGTAATTTACCAACTTTTTGGCAGTCCTTTGTTCTTGGAAGAGTGCATATTTGGCAAAATTTGTTGTTTTTACTTGTCCCTAGTCAACAGAATCTTAGAATAAGTCGCCAATTGATGGTTTCTGAACTGAGCAACCTAGTCAAGACGTAATCTTTATAAATTTTTTGTTAACAAAAGTAACCAATAAATACTTACATAATGCAGAATGAGAAAGCTTAGCGGAGTACTGGAGTTGAGAAGATTGGGGGGTTTCGGCTGAGCAGGACTGAATTGGTTCATAGTTAATTTCTTTAGACTTCATCACCTTTAACAAACGTTATAATGCCGAGATTCAAAATTTTTAAGTTAGTTACCTTACCGATTACAGGATTAATTAGAAAAATATTAGATTTTATTCTACATTTTTTGGCATTTGTGTTAAATTTTTTTTAATAAACAAGTAAATAGTAACGGTAAGCAGGATATGACGTAGATTTATTTGAACAAATCAAACTGTCATGGAAACATCTTCTATAAATTTCTGTAACCTTTCAAAATTAGCACATCAGCGCCAGCAGTGTGTCGGCATAGGTACTTTTTTTTGATTTCACTTTTTCCCGCTGAGTTGAACTACCCTGTAAAAGACTTAATTTACATGAGAACAAGACTATTTGTTACCTGTCACGTGTAACCTGTTACCTGTCATTTGTGACGTGCATAGAAAAAGAAAGATATTGGTGACGTGTTAGGAAACGTCAAAATTATGGGGTAAATGTAATTTTTGGCGTTTTAAACGTCGTAATGAGATTTAACATGTCAATTTTGACGTTTGTGATGTTTTTTGAATTTAATTATTATTCACAATTTAAAAAAATCAATCTAAGAATTTGATTTTTTATAAAAAAAAGATTATTTTAATAAAGAAATGTCAATTTTGCTAGTAAATGTCAAGTCCGACACGGGTTAAGATTAAAGTAGACATTTAAAACATCAAAAGTGACATGATACGTGTCGACAAAAAATCATTTGACAGTTAACATGTAATTTTTAACCTCTAAGTGTCAGTTTCGATGTGTGAATTGCCATTTTGACAGTTTGAATGTCAAGTTTAATGTTGAGACAATTTCAAAGCTATATAAGATGTTAATTTTGATGTTTGTGGCGTTTTTCAATTTATTTCAATTTAACGATTATCCAAAATTTTAAAAAATCAATCCAAACATCTGATTTCACATATAAAGAAAATTTTGGTGAGAAAAAATGCTAAAATTTTGGTGTAAATGTAATTTTTCACTACCAACATGATATTTATCATATTGGTGGTTAACGTGTCACTTTTGACGTTTAAAGGGTTACATTTGACAGCTAGCATGTCAGTTTTGAAGTTTTAAAGCGTCATGTTGACAATTTGAAGTCTATTTGTTAAATTGAATGTTTGAGAGTAATTTTTGACGTTTGTCAAAATCAATAATTAAATTGAATATGTCATTTTTGACCCTGAAAACATCATATACACAGTTTAAGAGCTCACTTTTGATGTCTAAGTGGCAATGTTGAAGTTTAGCTGTCAAAATGAAGGTTTGCAAGTAATTCTTGACGTTTGTCGTGTCATTTTTTGTCATGTTAGATCAATAATAAAATTTAATGTATCGTTTTTGACTCTTGAAACGTTATATTGACAGTTTAATAGCTCACTTTTGACGTTTAGGTGTCAATTTTGACGTTTAACTGCCAAATTCCACGTTTAAGTGTCACTTTTGACGTTTGAGTTGTTTTTTTTGTGATGTCCGATTAATAATTAATTTTAGCTTGTCATTTTTTGACGTTTAAAGCGTTATATTGACAGTTAATGTCCATTTTGTCATTCAAGTGTCATTTTGACGTTTGATTTGTTTTGATTTTTTATTTTTTTATTTTATAAATTAACACTAAATGTCAAATTCCAATTTTGAACTAAAAAATGTTTTTTTGAGTATTTAAATTTCTTATATTTACCTTTTTAGCATCGTAATTTAATGTTTTAAATAATGTTTTTAAGTTGAAATGGAGTATAATATAATAAATTTAAAAGTATTATTAAGCTTTTAAAAAAGGCAAATCGGATTTATTCTCCCTTTATATTCGGTAAGGTTTGGTTTTCTCTCGTTCTCGAATAAGTAGGACATAAATATGGGGTGGTTCTCGGCGCGAAAGTTAATTTATCCCCGGTATAAACGGGGGAGCTTATAAATCGGGCTCCGGCGGCGCCCGAGCGATTGATTTATACCCTGGTGGGGAGCGGGGGAGGCGATAAAGTGGCCGTGCCGGGGGGTGGATTTACCGCTACGGGGGCGGATGTGTTCCGCGAAAATACATTTAAATTAATACGGGTAGCGAACGAAGCGCTTTTTGACGCTTATTGCTTTCGGGGAGGTTTTAATAATGGTGAAATGTTGTTTTCTGGGAGGGTGGATGTCGATCACAGGTATAAATTTAGAGAAAGGGAGAAGTTTAAGTAAATTTATTGGGGGGCTTTAAAGGGTTTTGTGGATTATTTATACTTTAAAGTTGTTAGTTAAATGAGATAAACCAAAAAAATATTATGATTATATTTATTAAGATAAAGAAATGATTTTTGGGTTAAATTAAAACGTTCCTTTTTGATTATATTTAAAAATTTTTCTTAAAGCTGTTTTTAATAGTCAAAAAAGAAATTTCAAAGATGTCATTTTTTTTAACTTAACTTTAAAAAATTTGACTATTTTTTAAAAAATCACGACAACTTTATTTATAGAGATTAAGAAATGATTTTTGGCTTAAATTTAAATTAAGAGTGTCATTTTTTAATGAAATGTATAAAATTTTATTAAAAATAATCTTTCATTAATTTCAGACAATTTTTTAAATGAACTTAAAAAATGGACTTATTTCAAAAAATTACTCCAAGTTAATTTGTAGATATTAAGAAATAATTTACACTTTAAATTAATCTCGAAATATTTCTTTAATAATAAAATATTAAAATCTTCTTTAACGATTTAAATTAAAACCACAAAATTGCTTTTATAAAGTTTAAAACTTGGCGGAGGCGCCGGTATAAAAAATTCCATTTGGATTATTTTAATCCCTCCGACTTTTTCTTCATCGTTAAACATTATCATTTAATTTACATCTCTTACTTGTTTTATTTTAAACGAAGTTACACTATAAAGCTCGGGATTTACAAACAAAGCTCCATACAAGTCGTGGATAACGATCGAAAAATTTGTTTCGCGGTTACCGGACCGTGAAACGCCCGCATTGTTTCATTTCGAACCTCCATCGTTACATTTCAAGGTTTTATTTTTTATAAAATTTCAAAAGTTACGTTTAAAATCGATTTTTTTTATTCAGTTAATTTTTTATTTTTTTTATTTTAAGGAGTTAGGAGATTCTACTTGTTTATATGTATATAAAATGATTAAAATTTAGTAATGATCCCTGCACTTTTTAATTGTTTTTTGTTTGGATTTTAGTACTTTTATACTTAAAAATCGAAATATACTTATTTCTTTTACATCGTGTAGGTGTATACTTATGATCACCAACAACCTAAACCTTGTCAAACTAAATCAATTCAAATCCTTTAGTTGTTTTATTGTTAAGCCCCGCAAGCATCGAAGTTTTTGGTTTCACTGATGATAGGTGTTCAAAGGAAAATAAATCTGGAGATCGTGTATGCTTCAGCAGTAAATTGGCATTGTTCTTATTAAAAACGTTAGTGTGAATTGTACCGCGCATGGTTCAGTGTTGTCTTGTTGAAAATTGTGACAAAGTCTTTGAAAGTGTGATAACAAAATTGACTCTAAAATTTTGATATATCAGATTACAATCACACTTCTCTTGAATGATAACAAGATTATCGGTTTCAAAACTGTGTTCTACCCCATTACGACATCAGATGTTAATCCAGAATAATATTCACAAGCGAATTCCAAATTTACATGCCTGTTTTGTATTTTTCAACGACGTCATTATGAATCGTTTGTCGTTCATGCACCACCATTCGTATTTTGTGACTTTTAACGACATCGTTATAAATGACTTTCAAGTTAGGATTGATGGATTGAAGAAAAACATTTCTGTAGCAATCGTTTATACCGTTACCATAGCAAAATTAAATTTTAAAATAAGTTGTAAACGGTGGGCAGAAATTACGCAAATTGCAATTTATACATAATATCTGCTTTCAAAATGAGTAGATCATTGTTTGGGATTACCTCTTGTAAAATTTAATTTTCCCAGGTTGTGGGTTCCTGTGTTTCATCCCTTGGTATGCTAACATTGAGTGTCGGCAACCCACTAAACCCATTTGAAACGCCGAATATTACTAGAAGCAGTTAACCATTGCCCATCGTTTCAATTTTTGGAAAGCAAATTCACGAAAAATATCAGTGATGAAATGTTACATGTTAAAATGAAGTTAATATATTGAATACATTGAACAAAACTGGGCAAAAATACGACAAAAATCATGCAAATACATTTTCAATTTTGCTTTTTTTTGCGCCACAAGTCGACCATATCTGGAGAATAAAACACATGTTGAATCAATTAAATCGCGTTTTAAATCAAAAGTTAAACTTAATACATCCCAAACCGTTTTCGGAGAGATAATGTCCAATTTCCAAATACTTTACAGGAAATTACAATAAACAATGGGTTTACCCAAAAGTAGTCCTTACGTCTTAATTGTCAATGCTTGTCAAAAACGGCGACATGTTTTCCTCTGAGGTTTATGTTCTTAGTTCAAAAGAATCAAGATTCTATCAAATGTAACATTTTATGTTACTATTCTATACAGTGAAATCTCCCTTGTACGGACATCAATGGGACCCGCCAAAAGTGTCCGTTCAAGAGGGGTGTCCGCTTAAGAGAAATGCGAAGTAATTATATGAGAATCGAATGTTTCCATGAGAAACTGTCTGTCCAAGGGCGGTATTCGCGAAGGGGACTTTCACTGTATTAGCTCTTTGACTGCTACAGGCGCAAATATACGCCCATCAAAAGCTATCACTGTTGTCGCGCAAATGCGTCCATAGCCTATGTGGGTAAAGAAGTACTAATTGGATTTCATATTATATTATAATTTAATGCATCTGCGAACAGATTTAGATTGCGTGAAAAGGTATTTAGTCGACAGCGATAACTACTGCCAGTCGCACGCCGCGCCGTTAACGCGAAGTGTATCGGATTAGAATATTCACCAGTAAAAGGGTTGATACATTAACTTTTGTCATGACAGTTAAAATTCCTAACGACTGATTCACAAAATACGGTTTCTACAAAAAGTCGTTTATGACTGGAGTCGTTTAGCGAACGATATCGTTAAGTAACGATAATTACAAAATAAACCTGTTAGTCTTTCTGCTCAAAATCTTCTGAAACACAATTGTCCATCAAATTGCCCAGGACAAAATCGATATTCATCACTAAAGACGATTTGGTGTAATTCTTCGACCTGATGCCCCCTCAACCTTATACCACTTTAGTTTGAAAAATCGATGTTCTGAGATTAAAGAAATCGCAGAAATTTGTAGGTGTCATGCTAAACCATAGCAGTGGATTCTTCGATAAATAGTTTGCATTGATGCCTGACTTCTAAACAGCCCTCAAAGTAACCTCCACTAACCGAGTTGTCTCTAACGGGGTAATGAAGGCATTCGGTGAAGACGCCTCGTCTGCTCTTTATAATTCGTAATCGATCAGTGCCTCTATTAGATGTGTTTTAAACTTCATTGAGCTAGACAGCTAGACACTCTATGGTTGAATAATTGTAAAGCCATTTCCATTCAATTCTCTGACCATTTCACGAAAAGATATTCGAAGTTTTGTGCATTTCCATATTTTGACTTTCTTTAAAAAGGGTTAATTGAATATAAGATTGATTTCGGTAGACGCGGGACATAATGCATATATAAGTGGAGTATTTGACAAAATATACATTGCCAATAATCATTAACGTGGGTACACGCTTTAAAAAAAGTATATTAAAACATAAAATACCAGTCAAAAAACAAATAAAGAGTTCATTCATCATGACTAAATTTTAATCATTTGCTACATCACTTGAGATGTACCACCAAAATTTCACGTACATACCACCATCCCTTCTTGGTGTTGCGGTTTTTTCATCGGGTAGTGCAATTTAAAGATTGTCACGTTAGGAGTTTTAGTTCGAAATGCTGGTGGTGGTATAAGATCGTTTTAAACAACCAGGAAGATGTCCGAGATAAGTTCCTCTCGGTCCCGAGAGTCTCGGAGAGCCCCGAACGAACGGAGAAAGAGAAAGAGGCGGCGCACCTCGGATTCCACGGTCGTTCACCGTTGACCCCTGCGCGCTGGGGCCCGTGTTCCGAGCTCTTTCAAACGGCCCGAGAGATCTCCTCTTGTATGTGTGTGTATTTCCTTACACAAATTCACCGGCTCCATCCTATTCTTCCACATCGAGAGCTTACGTAATTTTCTTGATGTCAATGCCACCATATACGTTTATCCCAAAAAGGATTTCAATTTAAAATTGAATTTATTTAGGGTAATTTTTTAATAGACTTTTTGACAGTTTTTTAATCTTTTATTTGATTTGTAAAGACCTCACACGAAGTAATCCAAACAATGACTCCTTGTGGATATTAACGCCTTTCACGCTTGACGTATGTATAAGTAATCAACTTGGATTGGACTGGATTATGCTGACCTGGGTGTGTCTTGAAAATGAGATTCAAAACGGGGCTATTATTGTGTCTATAATATGACATCAATCTTCATCAGTCATAATCCTTGAAAATATTTCTTTTTTGTTTTATATAGGGTGCAATTGAAAGTTATAATTTTCAATTTTGTACCTTTTTTTAATTATAAAAATGTTTAATTCTAAAATTTTTTTATTATAATTTTTTTCCCAATATTTCATATTAAAAAAGTTTTAGAAACGATTTATAACCTCAAAACGTTAATTTTTAAGTTTAATCTCAAATAATTCAAAAACTAAACTAGATAGAAAAAATATTTCAAATAAAATTTGTGTCTTTTCTAATGGAAAATATTTTTTTTATTAACATTTTTTCCAAATTTTTGATATTACGAAAGTTATAAGATAAAAACTAGTTATAACTTTAAAACGTTAATTTTTAACAAGATAGAAAAAAATATTTCAAATAAAATTTGTACCTTTTTTAATGGAAAATATTTTTTATTATTAACAATTTTTTCTAATTTTTGATATTAAGAACGTTATAAGATAAAAATGAGTTATAACCTCAAAACGTCAGTTTTTCCACTTTAATCTCAAATAACACAAAAACTAAATTAGATAGAAAAAAATATATTAAATAAAATTTGTATCTTTTTTAATTATAAACATTTTTATTCTGATTTTTTTTCCAAGTTTTGATATTAAGAAAGTTATAAAATAAAAATTAGTTATAACCTTAAAACGTTTTTTAATACAATTTTATTCTCAAATAACTAACAAACAAAACTTTTTTTTAGTATTTACATTTTTAAATCATTTCAGTTTAAATAAACTCAAACAAAACTTCTTTTAAAATCTTAAAAAAAGATTTTTTGTGATCTGGCAGGAAAGGCGATTCGTAAGAAAAACCCACGTCCCCTTCACGAATCGATTCACTCGTCCAACATCGCTTTGATGTTCAACCCGAAGAGTGTCCTTACCGTTTCAATTTCTCCCCCTTTCTAGAATCCCGATCTTTGCGTTTTTAGACTCGTTTGCGTTCCGAACTTTTTACCGCTCGCTTTTATTATTTGCTCAGTTCCCGATTTTAATTTGCATTTATCCCCGAGGGTACGAGAGGAAAACCCGACGACCAAGTTTTCGTCCCGAAGGCGACGAATTCAAACAGGTACCGCGCCGAGCGTAGTCTCTACAACAAATTTATTCCCTTCTGAATTATTCATACGAGCGTCTTCTCGCGCGGACAGATGAATGCCACCTTAAGGCGATCGAGAATTATTTAAATACACGATCACGATCGATAATCGAAACCATCTAAAAATCTATTCCAAATTTTATCTAGTTTAATAATAAAAAATTTACCCACCCTTTTTGGTGACTAATAAAAATCGATTTAATACACACCTGTCGGAAGTTGGATTACTCATATTATTATATTTAAAAGGGTAACTCACCGCTTTAATCACCACCCTTATATACAAAAAAAAAACATTAAATAACTAAAAAAAAAAGATCTAAAAAATATGATTAAAAAACCAAGATAGGAATAATAACTAATTAATCGCCCCGAATTTAATTACACCCGGTGTAAATGCAAGCGACAGCTGAAGGTTGTTCGTTAAATTTTCGGACAGCTGCTTCATTTTCTTAATAACGCCGGTAAAAACGACAATCGTGCGAGAACAATGGGGCCCCATCGTCACGGATGGCGAACCTCCCCGCTTTTACTACTAAAAAACCCTTTGTTTTTAACATTTCGTACGTAAATTTATCCGGCACGGTTCTACGTTTATACAAAATCGATCGAAATTTTAATTATATCGATTTTACCAACCGAGCGAGTATTTATATTTTATCTAGTTGGAGGTAATGACGTTTTGAAGGTTGATTTAAAAAATCCAGTTTTCAAATTTAAACTTCAAATATCAAAATTAATTTTAGTGTCAACTGTGACGTTTAACCACTTCGGTACGGCGCCTGTCGGCCGCGAAACATCGCCAACAATCGGCTTTCATCGTCCGTACGCTGGCACAGCCGTCGACTATAGTCGACGGTCGGCTGTGTGGGGTCATCTATGGCCGTCGACTATAGTCGACGTCCGTACCGAAGTGGTTAAAACGTCTAATACGTCAAAGCTGACGTTATAAACATCTAATATGTGAAAGCTGACCTTTAAAACGTCTAAAACATCAAAGTTGACGTTTAAAACGTGAAAGTTGACGTTCAAAACATCAGAATTGACATTTAAATGTCAAAATTGATCTCAAGAACTGACATTGAAACGTCAAAGTTGACGTTAGCAGCAACCTTGACGTATAAAGTGTCAAAATTGATATTCAAAACCACACAATCGCCATTTAACCTCAAAATTGACATTTAAAATGTCTAAAACGCTAATGTTGATATTTAAAGTGTCAACATTGAAATTTAAAACAAGAAAAACGTCAACATTGATATTTTAGATGTCAAAATTATTGTTTAGATGGCAAAATTCACGTTTGAACATAAAAATTGATACAGAAAACCTTTATATTGACATTTAAAATATCATTTAAACATTAAGGCCGGCATGTAAACGCAAAATTAAACTCTAAAACTGACGTTTAAACGTCAATGTTGATATTTACAACAATATTAATGTATACAATGTCAAAGTTGTCATTGAAAACGTCAAAATCTACATTTAGACATCAAAATTGTTGTTTAACAATGTCTAAAACGTTAACGTTGATATTTAAGGCGTCAAAATTAACACTTAAAACTGAAGAGTTGACGTTTAAAGGTCAAAATTGACATTTTAAATGTAAAAACTATTGTTTATATGTGAAAATTGATGTTTAGATGTCAAGATTAAACGTTTAAACATAAAAATTGACAGAAAGAAACGTTCATATTGACATTTAAGATGTCAATTAAACGTTAAAGTTGACATTTACAACATTGACGTATCAAATATCAAAATTGATATTTAGAAGTCAAAATTGACGTTTAAACATTAAAATTGGCACACAAGATGTTCTAATTGTCATTTAAACTGTTAAAATGCATTTATGGACACATAAAATGTCAAGATTGACATTCAAAACGTCAAAGTCGACCATTAGACGAAATGACGTCTAATTAACTTAAAATTTACGTTTAAAACGTCAAAGTTGAAATTAAAAACTCAACAACTGACCTTTAAGCGTCAAAAATTGACATTTAAAGATCAAAAGTAAAAAATTGACGTTTCCTTTTTAAATTTGACATTTGAAAATTGACAAATTAATTCAAAATTAATATTCAAACGTCAAAAATTAATATTTAGATTCAACATTGACGTTTTTTCTTTTCAAATTTGACATTTAAAGATCAAAATGAGTATTCAAACGTCAAAAATTGACATTTAAACATTAAAATTAACATTTAAATGTAAAAAAATTATTATTAAAAGTCAAAATTGACATTTTCTTTTCAAATTTGACATTGATAAATTAATTGAAACTTAAGACGTTTTCTGGCGATGCAGCGGTTTGAAAGCTTTTGAAATCTTTTTATTCTCGCGTCAAACCGTGACGTCACTGACGAAAACGCTTGAACCGTTTCAAAATGCTCTACGATCTCGGTTCAAAACTGTACACACACATGCGCACATTGAAAGATGAACATAACCTCCTAACATAACCTAATTTTTTAGTGAATTTAGTTTCTAATAAAATTGTAATACTCAAAATGCAATAAGCAGATGAAAATAAACTAGTCGACGTAGTAGTGGACGATACTACAGATATAGGCAGATTATCAATAAAATTTTTATTACATTCAAGGCAATTAATCTTTTCTAACAGAGTTTTAAACGTAACTCTTCCCATTTGGAATAATTGAAAAAGATCGTGCCCAAGGTACAAAGTTAACCATTCCTCATAATATCCTCTAATGCAAGGGTGGGCAACTTCCAGCCCGTTGGCCAACTCCGGCTGATGTGAGAGTCTTATCCGGCCCGCGAGATCTTTAGAAAGAATAATAAATAATTTTTGTTTAAATTCGAAAGTTTTTGACAGAAAGAAATGATCAAAGAAAGGTTTTTATAACTAATGCAGTACAGAAGAAAAATGTCTTGTTGCTGCACTGGGATTCGAACCCAGATCTCTTTCTTTCCGGGTAGTTGGTATACCAGGGAAAGCAGAAAATCTAAAATGAACTTTATTTTTTACATAAAAAAACTTATAAGTGACAACAATTTGCCAATTTTGTATTCCGGCCAGAGTACGAAAAGTAAATCGTAATCTGGCTCACACTACAAAAAGTTGCCCACCCCTGCTCTAATGGTTAAGTATTGAGTTTTTTATAATAAAATAGAAAAGTGTGGCATTTCTTCTCCATTATTCAACATCCACAACATTTCCATTTCCCTGTTCGTATTAAAATTATTGTTGATTAAACATAATACCGAAGTTCTTAGGTCCATTTTTGAAAATAATAGAAATAAAAATTTGTAGGTTATGTAACGATTGTTGATAATAGAATGCGGTTTAAAAACACGCATTCGCGCGAGTGCACAAACTATGACGTAGCGTTTCAAACCGATTTGAATCCACGTTCGAAAGCGCTGCACGCCAGAAAACGCCTATAATATTCAAACGTCAAAAATTGACATGTAGATTTAAAATTAACGTTTTCTTTTCATATTTGACGTTTAAAAATTTAAAATTCACATTTAAATGTCAAAATTAATATTCAAACTTAAACAATTAACATTTAAGGCGTACACAGACTAGGCGTTTTCAAGCGCACGATTAGTCGCACGTTTGCTAATGCGCGTTTTCTTATATACACGTCTTAATAAGAGTGTACGAACCTAAACGTTAAAGTCTGACAAACGCGCGATTCGAATTTTTTGTTAAAGCGGGCGTTTTATGACATCTAAAGGTGCGTTGTCAATCACGCGATTGCAGCGCGCAATCGTCGCGCGGCTGCAGATTCGTGACTTTTCTAGCGCTTCTACAGTCGCCTTATTGAGTGTCAATTGTGTGACAATAGTCGCCTTCGGTTTTTTCTCTTTCGGATTATCCATATATCCATCCACGTATCCATATAATTCAATTTAAAAGAGTGGCTGACGCAAAATCGCCAGAGCCGCGCGACGATTGCGCGCTGCAATCGCGTGATTGACAACGCACCTTTAGGCTAGGTTCACATGTGACGCACAAAAACGCACGTTAACGCGCGACAGAATATTGAAAGCGTTCACATGATGAGCGCTAACGCGCGCTTTAATTGCAAAACCGATCAATTTAGATCAATTCAAATCAGTTGGCTTCAGAACGTTTTCGAGATAGTACATCTGAGAATAAATGTAGAAGAAGCTATAATTTTATGGAAATAATATAAAAAAAGAAACAAAGACGACGGGCACATTGGGTTCATCCTCTTTTGAAAAATAAATCCAAAGTTTATTCATAACCTTATATCCAACACTGAGAGATAATGAAGGAAAATTCTTTAATTACTTTAGAATGTCTCTGAAATCATTTGATGACTTGCTGCAACTAACTTGGGATGATATTAAGGCAGCTCCAAATGCAGTTAGATATTGTATTTCACCCAGTGAAAAACTATATGATTCCGAACCTATATTCCAAATTCCCGGTCTCTTTTCTATTTCAACAATTAGTAAGTCGATGTCAATATCTGCAAACTAAGCCATTTTTCACAAACTACAGACCAGATATAACTTCCATGTGGTATCCAGTTCAATATTTTTTAGTAATATTTTAATGTTTAAAAAAATACTCACTAAGTGCTCTATATTTGGAATCAGAAATATCAAGTAATTTTTAGAAAAAAATGACTAATTTTCTTTTAATAAAGCTTTATGTAATCTTAAAAAATAGTTTTATACATATTATCGACCTTTAATTTCCATGTTTTAATAATTCTGGAATCTTTGAAAAGTCTAATGGTAGGTTTAGGATGTCAAACTTGGGATGGGTTTAGGATGTCAAACTTAAAGGCTGTAATCGTAACCGTAGTAGTAACTCTTGTATTTAAAAAAGTTCAACAATTTTGTTTCAATAGAAGCATTTAGGCAACGTCTGGGAATTACGGCAAATTTGATGGTTATTACAGCTACGATTACGGTTAAGTTTTACATCCTAAACCACCATTAGTAGCTGTAGCATTTAGAAAAGTACAACCATATTTGCTTAAATGTTATCGTTGAAAAGCAAAAGTTGGCCAACTTTGAACTTTTTACGGTTACGGCTAAATACTTGGTGACAATTTTTTGTCAGCGTATTGACAATGACGGCTTCAAAATTCACAAAGCGGCTAAGTGCCATTCAGCAGGAAAATGAAATTTCTTCAATAATTGAAAATTTTGGCATTTAAGCGGACGATTAAACGCGCGTTCAAAAACGCTTCGTCTGTACCAGGGCTAAAAGTCGAAATTGACGTTTTAAAGTTTGACATTAGAAGATTGAAAATTGATGTTTAAATGTCAAAATGAATATTAAAACATCGTAAAATCACATTTAAACATCAAAATTAACGTTCAAAACTTAAAAACAGGTCTTTGAAATATAATTTTTTTTAAATTTTTAAAGTCGAAATTGTTTTTGTTACAATTTTTCTAACGCAAAATTAAATTGTTGGATTAATCTTTTAATTCCATTTATAAATTTATGCGGCACGATCCTGCTTTAAAGGCAAGTAATAAATCAATCGATCGGTTAAATTTTGAGGTTATTAATTGAGTTGATTACACTGACCGACCGATTTATAATTATTAAATTCGGTTAGAGGAATTGACAATCAATTATCGTGTAGGAAGGGAGCGTTTGTTATTTTCCCTCTAAGGAATCGGTTGAAGAGTATAATGGAGGAAAAGGATAAGGAATGTGCGAAACACGAATGAAGGGAGGATAATAAGATTGATGTTTTAAACGTCAAAATTGACTCTTAAGTGTCAAAACTGACCGATAATTATGTGTTACTACGACGTTTCAAACCTTAAAATTGAGCTTGAAAATGTCTAAAACGTTAAAGTTAGCATTTGTTAATAACTAGTCACAAATAATATTTAGATGTCAAAATTGAAAGACATCATAATTGACAGTTAGATGCTAAAAATATCTAAAAGGTCAAAGTTAATGTTTTATAAAACGTCACAATCGATGTTTATAGATGTCAAAATTGACGTTTCTTTGTTCAAACCAAATTGACAGTTAGATGCTAAAAATATCTAAAAGGTCAAAGTTAATGTTTTATAAAACGTCACAATTGATGTTTATGGATGTCAAAATTGACGTTTATTTGTTCAAAATTCACGTCATGTCACGTTTAAAACGTCAAAGTTGTTGTTTAAGATGTCAAAATTGATATTTAAATGTCAACATTGAAAGACATCAATTAATTGACAGTTAGATGCCAAAAATGTCTAAAAAGTCAAAGTTTATGTTTTATAAAGCGTCACGATTGACGTTTATTTGTTCAAAATTAACGTTTAAAACGTCAAAGTTGTTATTTAAGATGTCAAAATTAACATTTAAATGTCAGAATTGAAAGACATCATAATTGACAGTTAGATGCCAAAAATGTCTAAAAGCTCAAAGTTACCGTTTATAAAGCGTCACAATTGATGTTTATAGATACCAAAATTGACGTTTATTTGTTCAAAATTATTGTTTAAAACATTGAAGTTGATATTTAAGAGGTCAAAGTTGACATATAAATGTCAAAATTGAAATTTATAAAATTTGAAAACTGTCACAATTGACATTTAGACGCCAAAAACGTTTGAAATAATGTCAATTGCCATTGTCAATTGAAAAGTTGTTATTTAAGATGTCACAGTTGACATTGGTTATAAAATCTTTATACACAAATCTTTTGAATCGTAAAAATTGATATTTTAAACATCTAAAACGTCAAAAATTTGATGTTTTAAATGTCAAAATATGATGGATTAAGTATCGCTATGACGTTTTAAACGTCATAATTGAAGATAATTTTAACATTCCACTTCTAAATTGTTTTTTTCTTTTATACCGAATTATGTTTATGGATTAAGTCTTTATTTATTGAGATGAGTGTTATTTATATGAGAAAATCCTTAATTAAGCGTTCGGTTATCAATTAAGCTAATTGTAAGGTATCGATTCTGGAGAGTGAGAAAGACGGATTTAGACGCTCGGTATTGAAACCGCGTGGTTTCTAATCCCAATTAATTCTAACTCTGGGGCTCGAATGTTTTCTCTTCGAGTTTTACGAACGTGTCGGTCGAGATTGAATGCGTTTTGTAATTAGAAAGTTTTAGGATGGTTTATTGACCTTTCATCATCATCTCTGGTTCATCATCTTTACTACCTGATTGTTGGTGTATTAATACCTTGGCTTTCATAAAGAGAACAGGACCGTATTTAATCATATTAAATTTGTATTTTTATTTTTTTTAAGTATTTTTTTTTATTTAAAAAAATTAAAAAATCAAGTTTAGTATGGTCGTAGTTGGTATTGAGCAAGTATAACTAATGATTTACGTGTGAATTATTGTTACAAAAAAATCAATTGGATTGCAAACAATGGTTTGGAGCCGGTCATTATCCAATTTCGAGTTATTTATGTAACGCCTGTTGCCAGTACACACGACCGGCATTTACAATCGCCCGTTATTTAATGTCCATAATTGGATTATTGCGCTGCAAGTGAAAGCCGCCGCCGCAGTTTCGCTTTTGTGCAATCGATACCGTCGATATTATATCGCAAAATCAAGTCCCACTTATCCCCGACGTTTTTACCCGATCGAACAAGAAGCTTTCGTTAATCGAATACTTTACGATTTACGATAACCACAGCGAAATTTAATAAAATTCCAACTTTTAAACCAAGTTGGGAAGTGAATAAAAAGCAATGACTCTCCAAGTTAAAGTCAAAAACCCTCTCGAAGATCTTTGCGATTGAAACTGGTTAACTGTGTGTGTGTGTGTGTGTGTCTTGGAGTTAAGGACCTCCTCGTAAAATTTTATTACACCGCGTATTGTTCTCACCAATATTTTATGCTATATCTATATCTGGTCGGTCGCTCGTCCCGTTTTATTTTTTTGTTGTCTTTCCAACTGAATCGAACGAGTAGGAAAAGGATCGTTTAAAATCGTCAGTCGATTCAGAATCGGTTCGCACGTCGATTACGTTTTCTCCCGCGCGAATCCGGCCTTGCATAAAACATACGGCGGCCCCTTTGTTTCGACGATCGTAAACATGTCATAATAAAGTTACACGGGCTTCGGCTAATGGCCCCCGAGACGAACGGTTTGGTCTTCGCGTTGTAAAAACGAAAGTCGTACCGCAACGAAGACGACGCGACTCGTCTTGATACTTTTATCGAGGCCGTACCATTCGTTTTTCTTCTTGTGGGAAACCACCGACGTGTTTTTCATAGGTAAGCCGGGAAAATCGATAACTCGGAACGAGTACAGTCGTGCTAATTATAGCGCCCAGCAAAAAGTAGTTCAACTACGTTGTAGTAGAAGCGACGCGATACAACCTGATTCTCTTCGCCTGCGCAATCGGCAAAAATCCACTGGTTCGTCTTTGACGCGACCCAATTTTATGTTGGTGGAAATTATAGACTGTTTCGACCTATTTTCTTTGAAATAATTGAAATTCTAATTTAAAAAAATCGTGAATATTTTATTTATAGAAATTAAGAGATGGGTTTTACGTTAAATAAAAGCTTAAATATTCTATTTTTTATTATCAAATTTAAATTTGTTCTAATTGTTACCAAAAAATTAAAAAAAAAATTTAAAGTTGATAAAATTTTATGACAGTTAACTAACCCAAATTAAAAAAAATTTGGTCATTTTAAAAAAATCGTCCAAACTTTATTTATGAAGATTAAGAAATAATTTTTGATTTAAATGAAAGATAAAATATTCCATTTTAGATTTAAAAAGTCAAATTTGTTCTAATTGTTATCAAAAAAATTAAAATTATTCTTAAGGTTGGTAAATTTTTTTGACAGTTAACTAACCCAAATTAAAAAAAAAATAATCATCCTAAAAAAAAATGTCCAGACTTTATTTATGAAGATTAAAAAATAATTTTTGATTTAAATAGAAGATAAATGATTCTATTTTGAACTAAAAAAGTCAGATTTGTTCTAATTGTTACCGAAAAAATGTAAAAAAATCTTAAATTTGATAAAATTTTTGGCAGTTAACATAATCTTTTAAAAATTTGACCAATTTGAAAAAAATCGCCCAAACTTTATTTATGAAGATTAAAAAATGATTTTTGATGTAAATAAAAGGCAAAACATTCTATTTTAAATTAAAACAGTCAAATTTCTCCTAATTGTTACAAAAAACGTTAAAAAAAAATTTTAAGTTGGTTAAAATTTTTGACAGTTAACCTAACTTTTTAAAGAATTTGGAACACTTAAAAAAAATCACCCAGACTTTATTTATGAAGATTACAAAATTATTTTTGGTTTAAATGAAAGATAAAAGATTCTATTTTGAATTGACAAAGTTAAATTTGTTCTAGTTTTTACCAATAAAATTTAAAAAGTTCTTAGATTGGTAAAAACTTTTGACAGTTAACCCAACTTTTTTAAAAATTTTAACATTTTAAAAAAATCACCCAGACTTTATCTATGAAGATTATAAAATGATATTTGGTTTAAATGAAAGACAAAAGATTCTACTTCGATTTAAAAGAGTCAAATTTGTTCTAGTTTTTACCAATAAAATTTAAAAAATTCTTAAAGTCGGAAAAAAATTTGGCAGTTAACCTAACTTTTTAAAAAATGATATTTATGAAGATTAAACAATAATTTTTGAATTAAATAAAAGATAAAGGATTCTATTTTGAACTAAAAGAGTCAGATTTGTTCTAATTGTTAACAAAAAATTAAAAAAAATCTTAAAGTTGGTAAAATTTTTTGACAGTTAACTAACCCAAATTAAAAAAAAATTATCATCTTAAAAAAATCGTCCAGAGTTTATTTATGAAGATTAAAAAATAATATTTGATTTTAATGAAAGATAAAGGATTCTATTTTAGATTTTAAAAGTCAAATTTGTTCTAATTGTTGCCGAAAAAATGTAAAAAATTCTTAAAGTTGGTAAAATTTTTCATAGTTAACTAACCTAACCTTTTAAAAATTTGACCAATTTTTAAAAAATCGCCCAGACTTTATTTATGAAGATTAAAAAATTATTTTTGACTTAAATAAAAGACGAAGGATTGTATTTTGAACTGTAAAAGTCAGATTTGTTCTAATTGTTACCGAAAAAATGTAAAAAAATCTTAAAATTGGTAAAAATAGTTAACTAACCTAACTTTTTTAAATTTTACAACTTTAAAAAAACGTCAAGGCTTTAGGTATGAAGATTAAGTAATGTTCTTGGGTTTAAATGAAAGATAAATGATTCTATTTTGAATTAAAAAAGTAAAATTTATTTTAATTATCATATAAAAATTTCTGAATTTTTTTCAAAACACCCAATAATTTTATCCGAATAGATAGAAACAAAGGGACACATAATATAAACTATGTGTAATCGTAGTTTTAACACCGAATGGAGATTCTAAATCAGATACCGACTAAATTTATGGTCGTGGGCATAAAACCTGTGTGATAAAAACGACCATCAATGCTCCCGTTACGGCCCTGTGTTGCATTGGCGTGCGTGCCGCCGGCTATAACGCAACTAATTGAAGAAATACATCACCCCGACGGTAACCGCGAGATTACCATCGACTATTTGAATTTCTCTCCGTACGCTAAAGAGAGCTTTGTTTGCGTAAACACTTTTTTAAAATTAACCCAAGCAGCAAATTGTGTCCGATATCGGGTACAATTTTTTTGAGTCCGAATTGAGTCGACACTTATCGGACTTTTTGTGTCCTGTATCCAATTTATAAGAATGTAGCCGCTATGTGTCGACAAATTATGGACACAGTGTGTCAGAAAAAAATGCGTGTCTAAACAGACACATTTTGGATTCATGTGTCTAATATGTTTCCATTATGTGTTACTTTCGACTTCAAAACACAATTTAGTCACAGACGAGTCGACACTTAATTGACACAATGTGCTTGAATTTGTTCTTAAGTTTGCGTTTCTAATTTGTTTCCAAAATGTGTTAAGTAGACGCAATTTAATCCCAGATGAGTCGACACTTAATTGACACGATGTGCCCAAATTTGTTCTGTGTGCATAGACACTTTTAGGCAACATATCGGTCAAGTTTTGGTAACACGAGTCCAAATTATAGCCGTTATGTTTCTTGTGTTAGTTTGAACCATTTTCGGAAAATAATTGGTTAAATATCGGACACGTGTTTCTATTTGGACGCAATCATTAAATCCGCCATATTTTCGTTGAAAAGTTGTGTCAACGAGATGAAAAAAAAAAAATGGCGGATATCTATATTTTGCTCTGAATTACAATATTTGGCGTTAATAAACATAAATATTCGAGCAAATAATTTTTTTGTGTCACCCCAAATATCTCCACACTAATTTCTGACAACATTTCTTGAAATTTGCAATAACTAAAAATGTTTGACTTCTTAGTTTGTTAAAAATAATCAATATTTTTGAGGCGCTTTCGTTATTTAAAGGTATCATACACACTATTATCAGAAAATTTGAATCCGTAATATTTTTTAACCCTCAGACATAGCAAAACTTCAATTATAACATATCAGTATAAAATACCTTAGCAGTTTTAGCAGTAGGAACATAATGGACACATGCAAATCTATTTGGTAATAAAAGAGAAACATTTTGAACACATTAAACGTTCACTTTGGAAACATATACGACACAAATGCGACACATTCTGGAGACATTTTAGTACAATTAAAGGCGCATTTTAAACACTAACTTGGGTACATTTTGGGCACTATATGGTACACATTTCTGTCACCATTTTGGACACATTTCCCAAACATAGCGGGCACAGTGTCGACACTGTGCCCATAAAATGTGTCGTGTCCAGGCTTATGTGTCGACACAGTGTCGACCATGTGTCTAAAATTGCTGCTTGGGAATCTCTATCTTCAAAGTCAAAAGTCGTTTTAGAATCGTTGGTAGAATGGTAATCCTGTCAGAGAGCTGGTGTCGGTGTTATCGAGGCGATCTCGGACTCCCGGGGATCGTACCAAAGCGAATTTCGCCGGCGGCTGCTAATTTCTATGCAACGAGCGTTTCTCGGTGTCTGTACTTACCAGAGGAGGGTTATCCACGCCTATTTTGCGCTTTTAACCGATCCAGTAAGATTATATCGTTACTAAACCTTAAGGCAATTCACACCATTTTAATAAAAAGAAGTTGACTTATTAATTTTTTATTTAATTTTTTTTGGTAATAATTAGGATCAATTTGACGTTTATTATAGAAAATAACGTATTTAAGCTTTAATTTAAAACAAGAATTTGTTTCTAATTTCTATAAATAAAGTTTTGGTGATTTTTTTAAGTTGATCAAACCATTAGAATAAATTTAACCTTTTTGATTCAAAATAGAATCTTTTATCTTTCATTTAAACCCAAGACCATTTTATAATCTCCATAAATGAATTCTGGGTGACTTTTTTTAAATGTTCAAATTTTTTGAAAAAGTTGGGTTAACTGTCTAAAGTTTTTACCAAATTTAAGAATTTTTTTTATTTTATTGGTAAAAACCAGAACAATTTCACTTTTTCAATTCAAAATAGAATCTTTTATCTTTCATTTAAACTAAAGATCATTTTCTAATCTTCATAAATAAAGTCTGGGAAATTTTTTTAAGATGTTCAAAATTTTTTGAAAAGTTGGGTTAACTATCAAAAACTTTTACCAACTTAAAATTTAGTTTTAATTTTTTTGATAACAATTAGAACAAATTTGACTGTTTTCATTTAAAATAGAATATTTTGCCTTTTATTTAAATCAAAAACCATTTCTTAATCTTCATAAATAAAGTCTGGACGATTTTTTCAAATTGGTCAAATTTTTAAAAGGTTATGTTAGTTAACTGCCAAAAATTTTATCAAATTTAAGAATTTTTTAAATTTCTTTGATAACAATTAGAATAAATTTGACTTTTTTTTAATCGAAATGGAATCTTTTATCTTTCATTTAAACCAAAAATTATTTTTTAATCTTCATAAATAAAGTCTGGGTTATTTTTTTATGTGATATAAAATTTTTTAACTTAGGTTATACAGTATTGGAAAAAAGTAGAGCAACTTTTAATTTTTGTAAATTAAATTTGAAATTAATGCTTTTCCTCAAGATTTATGGTAGTGTCTTATATAGCATTTATGTAGTGAAGGTTTCACAAAGCTTATTAGAAATAAAATAAAATTATAAAAATTGTGTTGGAAAAAAGTAAAACAACTTTGCTAAGAAATACAAATATATCGCAAATAAGAACGAGTTTTTGGTAAGATGCATTCGATAAGACCAGTCTTAAACATGTCTCGTGGTGTTGCTGTTTGTAAAACTGTGAAAGAAATGGTTATTAATGATTTTAAAAACCGTGTTAAACAATGTGATATCGCTCATAAATTCTCTTTGCACAAATGTGTAGTATCGAGAATTATTGAACAATATCGTGAGACGGGTCTTGTAGGCTTGAAGAAATAGTGTGGACGTCCCAGAAAAACCAATAAATGCCTTGATCGAATAATTGTAAGAACAGCTAGAAAATATCCATTTTATTCTTCAGCCAAAATTAAGGCTGGGTTAGAAGAAACACACAATTTGGAGGTATCAACACGTATAATACGCAATAGATTAATTGAAAATAAACTATTTGCCCGAAGACCAGCGAAAAAAACCCTTTTATCAAAAAAAATATAGCCACAAGACTACTGTTTGCACGCACCCATCAAGGGTGGACATCTAACGAATGCAAAAAGGTATTGTTTAGTGATGAATACAAGTTTAACTTGTTTAAAAGTGATAGAATGCAATATGTGAGGCGACCAATAGGAAAGAGGCTGACTTCTAAGTACATGCAGCAAACATTAAAACATGGAGGAGGTCCTGTGATGGTTTGGGGATGTTTCTCTGGTTTTGGTGTAGGCCCTATATACTGTATCATGGGAATAATGGACAAATTTATGTGCCGTGATATATGAAGAAATGTTATTGAATCTTATGCCGTCGAAAATCTGCCTATCTCTTACAAATTTCTACAGGACAACGATCCGAAACACATATCTAAACTGGTAAAGGAATGGTTTGAACAAAATAAAATAAATTTGATGACTTGGCCGTCACAGTCACCAGATTTAAACCCTATAGAAAATCTATGGAATATAGTTGATGACAAAATTAGAAATACAATGTACAAAAATGGTGACGAATTATTCGCTGCTCTTCAAAATGAATGGTCTAAAATATCAAAGGAAACCATTGACAATTTAATACACTCCATGTCACGAAGGTGTCACGATATCATTAATAATAAAGGAGATTGCATTAAGTACCAAAAAAAATTTTCTTTTTGTTCAATTTAACTGTTATTTACTTATAAATTATTAGGTTGTTCTACTTTTTTCCAACTCAACTTTTGCAACACTGTTTGATTTCTCTAAAAATAAAGCTGTCTTTATCCAATTTTGGCTAAACGATTACTATATGGACCGTTTATTTTGAAAGTGGTGTAAGTCCATTTTCTCTTGTTTCGAGAAAATTAGAGGTTAGCATATCTGTTAATTAAAAAATTTAGGCAAATTGTATGAAGTCTGGCAATATTTCTATTCGTTTATCAATGTTTAATTTGATTATATAGATTTGTTTCAGGCAAATTAGACTACACCAATACATATTTCTGGACTGTAAATGGACTTACACCACTTTCAAAATTAGGCAATTTTAAAAATCGTTTAATTTCAATTTTGAAAAATTAAATATCACTTAAAATATACTTCATTTTAATCCAAATTTGTTTACACACATGATAGGACATAAAATTAAATTATAGACGCTAATTACATTGTAAAAATTAAAAGATACTGATAGTATTTACTTATGCTTTGCATGTGGCAGTGTTTCGAAATATGTACGATGCACCAGAGGTATATAAGGTAATAACTGCTTGATGTCTTCATATTTTTCGTAAGTAATAGGCCTGGCATTTTGGTACAAAGGCGTAAGGGCGATTTTTCCAAATTTTAGCGGTCTTCCAGGACGTGTAGGTAATAAATTTATAATTTTAAATTCAGTTCCCCTCATCGATGTTTTATATAAAATAGTATATGGTGCGTTTTTGAGAAACCTCAGCCAACATATTTGCAACCAATTGATCTGTTCGCCATTATTGTTTTTTTAATCTGTTCTTTAATCGCATTTTGAAGATTTTTGTTGAAACGAAATTCTCTCGTTTCATTTAATGTAAAATGAATTTGTCATGTTTTCTACATTGTGTTATTACATCATAATAATCCTGTGGTGTATACTTAAAATTCTTTTCTTTTAAAGTTATCTATTTTACGAAAAAATAGAATAAGTAACCCAAATTAGCAACTTTTGACACGTAATATAAAACAAATGTAACCATAGTCACTTGGACTTACACCACTTTCATAATCAATGATTATGTAATTTCATTTACCGACCGATTTTAAGTTGTACAAAACATGGGAATTTTTTAAGAAATTAATAACGGACTTCTCATACATAAAAAATTTACATTAAATTAAGCATGAATTACGTGATATCTCATTTTTTTCAAAAATGGACTTACACCACTTTCAAAATAAACGGTCCATATGATACACATTGCTATAATAATGTAACCTGACGAAAAGCATAAATTTAAAATTGAATTTGCAAATATTAAAAGTTTAATTACCAACTTATTTTTTTTCTTTTGGTATAAATTAGAACAAATTAGACTTTTTTAGTTAAAAACAGAATTTTTTATTTTCCATTTAAATCAAAAATTATTTTATAATGCTTATAAATAAAGTCTTATTGTCAGTGATGTTTTAGAGTTACTAAAATTTTAGTTAAAATTCCACAAATTAAATTTTATCCTTTATTTTATTAATGAAACCAACAAAGACTCGAGTAGTTACCTCAGTAAGCTCAAAGAGAACTCGACTCGTCGAACCCCCCCTGTAATTACTGTAATTATTAATTCCATTCCGAGACCTTACCGAGGCGCAGCGCAACGTCAGAAACGTATAATAACGTTTATCCGACTCTCGCCCGGTTTCGTTACGTTCATTTCGAGCCTTTTATAAACTCAAAAGGGGCCCCGCTTACCATTTCCAACGCACCACCGCCAGTTTCTACATTAAAACCATTTACATAGAAACGACTAAACTCGAAAAATTCAATTCAAATTCATTTCCAAGTCCGTTTTTTGAAACAGGTGAAGACCCGACAATTATTATTGTGGTACCTCTTTCGATTCCGATCTTATTTTTAAACCCGACGGACATCCGGTACCCATTTACATCTTAATTAAGCACCGCGGTCGATTCGTATCTTAAACCCCTCCGAGAAAACAACAAACGGTAAAAGTTAAAATCTAAAGAGAAACGTGGTTACCGAGAGAAATCGAAGAGTAACGTTTTATGATGGTTAATTCGCAGCTGACGATCTCGTACGACACCCGAGAGTCGCGTTTAAGAAGTAAATTTCTCTTATGTTTTATTAACGACAAGAAGTTTTCAATTGAAGGCCTTTCAAATGCCTTTTGGTACCGTTATTAGAACGACCGCTTTCTCTGGATGGATATACGACGGTTTGTCATTCAAGTAGACATCGTGACATTCACGCGAAGTGATTTTAATGGTGAAGAATGTGAACTCATTTTCTTTTTTTTATGGTGTAATATTAGATTTGATCTAAAAAAGAATTCTAGTTATTATAATAATTGTGGGTGTTGATAAATGTATACTATACAGTAAGCTCCTACATGAATGGTTTTGAATAAAAAAGTCGTTTATTTGTTTCTTTTGTTGGGTGGAAGGTCGAAATTAAAATATGAAATGTATTATGATTGATGGCTTTGTCGGATGTTTGTTATGTAAAAAATTATTTTTCATAAACCGGTTTGAATAGAGAAATATAACTTTGGGCAGTTATAAAAGATGGATTAGAAGTTTATTTATGCTAAAATTTAAGTTTCAAGGTTTTCTAATTTTTTGATTAATAAATTTTGAAATTTAACTTAATTTCTCTAATAAAATTCGCTAATTTTTAGATGTATGACATAGTTGGGTTTAAAAATTTATTTCTTCTAAGCTGATTTGAAAAAAGGATTAAAAACTTGTGGAATTATAAAATATAAATTACTTTTTATTTGCACAAAAATTCAAGTTTCTAATATTGTTAATCTTTTTATTAAAGGTTTTTAACTTCTTTACAACTTGAAAATGACATAATTGAGTTTGAATTTTTTTTTCAAATCTATTTGAAATTGGGAAATGAAAATTTTTGGAAAAGTGACTAATAAATGAATCTCTATTTCTGCCTAAATTCCAGTTTCGAGGACTCATAGATTTTTCATAAAAAAAAAAAATGCTAACCTAATCTAATTTATTTATTAGGGTTCAAATGATGCAGTTGGTTTCAAAGCTGATATTTTCTAAATTACTTTAAATAGAGAAATGAAACTTTTTGAAAATATAACCAATATATAATCTCTTCTTCTGTCTCTTTTTCTGAAAAAATTCTGATTTCCAGCCTTTCTGAGTTACTGGTAAAAAAATATTAACCTAGCCTAATGTTTAAATGATACAAAAGAAATTATTTCTTCTAAAGTATTAGGAATTAAGAAATGAAATTTTCTAGAAATGTTGTCTATAAACAATTGTTTACTTCTGCTGAAATACCAATTTCCGAGATTTCTGAGTTATTTATAAAACAATTCTAAACTTAACCAATCTTTTAAATGGTATTGTTGGGTTCAAAAATGCATTCCTTCTAAACTGCTTTGAATTCATAAATGAAATTTTCTAGAAATGTGACTGATAAATAATTCTTTATTTCTGCCAAAATCTCAATTTCCAGGATTTCTGGTTTATTCATAAAATATTGTTAATTTTTCAATAAAACAGCTCAATTAAAAAAAATCCTCTAAACTACTTTAAATTGAGTAACAATTATTTTTGGAAATATAACCTAGAAATAAATCTAAATTTTCACGAATGTTCTAATTTCCAGATTTTTTTGTTTTTTTTTTTTTAATTCTAACTTGAATCAAAGTTTTTGTTAACTTTCAGATGATACAATCGAGTTTAAAAATTTATTTCTTCTAAACCACTTTTAATAAAGACATCAAAATTTCTAAAAATGTAACTAACAAATAAATCTTTATTTCTGCTAAAATTCCAAGTTTCCAAGATTTCCGGATTGTTTATAAAAGATTACAAACTTAACTTAGAATTTTAACAGATATCATTGTATTTAAAATTTTATTTCTTTTAACTATTCTGAATCAAAAATAAAACTTCTTGGAAATGTAACCAATAAATAAACATGCACTTTTACTAAAATTCTAAGTTTCCATATTTTTTGAATTAAAGAAAAATCATAACTTTTAAATGATACACTTAGGATTAAAATTTTATTTCTTTTAAACTGTTTTTGATAAAGACAAGAAAATTTCTAAAAATGTTACCAGTAGATAAATCCTTATTTTTGTAAAAATTTCTAGTTTCCAAGACTCTAGTTTCCAAGGATTGTTTATAAAAAAATGCAAAGTTAACCTAATACTTTAACTAACAGCGTTGGGTTTAAAACTTTATTTCTCCTAAACCTTATTTGTCAACTTTTAAATGATACTCATTTTCAGATTTCAAAATTTATTTCTTTTAAATTACTTTTAATAGAGATATGAAAATTTATAGAAATATTACCAATAGATAAATTTTTATTTCTGTTAAAATTTCAAGTTTCAGATTTCTCAATAGTTTTAAAAAAATTGCAAATTTAACCTAAAATTTTAACGGATAATGTCGTTGGGTTGGGTATATTTATTTCTCGTAAACCATCCCGAATTAAAAAATAAAACTTTTTGGAAATGTAGCCAATAAATAAATCTTTACTTCTACTAAAATTCCAAGTTTCTATATATATATTTTTTTAATTTTTGTCAAAAATTATAACTTAACCTAACTGTTTTGTCAACTTCTAAATGATACTCTTAGGTTTAAAAATTTATTTCTTTGAAACCACTTTTAATTAAGACATGAAAATGTCTAAAAATGTTACCAATAGATAAACCTTTATTTCTGTTAAAATTTCAAGTTTCCATGATTTCCAAATTGTGTATAATACCATCCTGAATCAAAAAACAAATCTTCTTGGGAATATAGTCAATAAATAAATAGTTCTAACTCAATCCAGCTTATTAACGAAGTGGGTAATTTGAAAAATTGAAATATCTCATCTAATTTTTTTTTTTCAGATTTTAATACTGTTAAAAAGAAGAAACGGAAAATAGGCGGGCCTTATTCCGGAGTTTCCGTATCCCAAATCCTAGCCCAAAGAGAAAAAATGGGACTAGTCCAGCAACAATATCCAAAAGAAATTCAAAATCAAATACAACCTCAGGTAAGAATAAAAACTAATTATACAGGGTGTCCCGTTTTGATTGTCCGATCCGTTACTTGGCTAAAAATAAGCAGAAAAGTGTTAATAAACATGGGCTCAAAAGTGATTCGTTTCCGAGATATTGGAAGTTTAGTTCGCTAAGTTTACCTATTGTTAACATAATCGATGAACATCATTTAAATTAAATTGTTAACTTGTTGCGATGATTTCGATAAATTGTCATTATTAGGTTACACTCGTCAGCTATAAAAATTAGTTGAAACCGTGGCAACTATTTAATAATTTAATTTCAATGTAACGTAATAATGCTAATAATAGGTCAACTTAGGGAATTAAAACCTTAAATATCTCGAAAACGTACTACTTTTGAACCTATGTTTATAAGGACTTTTTTGCTTATATATAGTCAGAGAATATATCAGTAAAGGATCGGACAATCAAAACAGGACACCTGTATAAATTCAATTTTTTTTTCAAATTTTTCTCAAACTCCATTTAAAATTTATTTAATTTAGGTGTGGCCTCAATCTCCAATAAACATAAATCACCCGCAACAGCCTCAACCACGCCTCCAAACGTACCAAGATAACAACCAGCAGTTCCTGCGGTACCCAAGCCACCAAGAGAACCAAGACGGACAAATAAACAGGGTAATGAGCGGTTCTCCGGTGGTCCTAAGCGATCAAATTATGATTCGACAACCGCAGAACATATCAAATCAACAACAACAGCATTCCATTCAACCTCAATCGATCGGTCAACCGAATAATAGTCCGAACGTTCACATACACCAGCAACAATTTGTAGCTCCGAACGGACAAGTGATAAGTATTCAAGGCGGAGTTCCTCCGGGACCGGTTAACCAAATGTTGCAAAATAACGTAGTCGTTCAACAACAAAGTTCACCGCAACAAAGGATATACATAAATGGACAACCGAGTGAACCTAGCGGACCGGGCAGGCCTGGAATTCAAATGGTTCCTATTAGCATATCATCTAATCGATCGATAAATCAACCTTTTTATCAATCTTCAAATCAACAACAGTATCCGATCGTTGGAACGAGACCTCCGTTTCAAGGGAATTTCCAAAGTCAACAACAGCAACATCAACAATCGGTTAAAATGTGGCAAAATCGTATGCAATTACCTTCGGTTCTAACGAATCAAAATCATCAAAGTCAGATCAATCATCAGATTCATGATCAAAGAGTTCCGCCTTTACATCAACATACGCCTCAACAGAATGTTTGGCAGGATGATGTGAATAGAAAGAAGATGAAAGTGAATAAAATTGTGAAGAAACGGTCGTGTATTATTGATCAACAAAATGGGAGGATTATTGAACATCCGTGTCCGAATATTGATGTGAGGCAGTTGCAGGGTGATCACGGAAGAAGTGTTGGGTTTCAACAGCAACAGGGAAGTTCAAGTCCGTCGTTTATGGAAGATCCGAGTGCTTATTTGGCTCAGCAGACGGCTTTGTTGAATAATACTATTAATAGACAAACAGGTGAGGCTTAAATTTAAGAAAAATGTTTTTTCTAAAGTATTTTTAATTGAAGGATGAAAATTTGGGGTATTGTATAAAATGAGTTAGTTTGTATTTGTGTATTGAAATTTAAAAAAGTTTTGTATTTATTTTATTTTATTTTATTTTTTTTTTTGACAAAAAAATTTAGATTTTTTTAGTTTAATTGAAGTTAAAAAAAAAATGAGTTTAAAACATTATTCTTCTCAATCATTTTGAATTTAGAAATGAAACATTCTATAATTATAGAATATAGATTAAATTGATTTATCTGTGTTAAAATTTAAGTTTTTAGGTTTATTAGATTCTCTATAAAAAAAATTTAAATCTCAACTTTTTAAAAACTTGATTTCAAATTATAGTTGGCTTTAAAAATTCTTTTCTTCTAACCTCTATTGATTTAAAACAATAAAACTTTGTATAGTTAAAGAAAATAGATTAATCTTTATCTCTTTTAAAATTTAAGTCTTTAAGTTTATCGAATCTTTATTAAAAAAATTAGAAACGTAACCTTTTTAGAAATTTCAAAATTTGAAAAATAGTTTTAAATTTTTTTCTTCAAAGTTATTTTGAATTCAGAAATGAAACTTCTTTGTAAACTTATAGAAGATAGATTAGTCTTTATTCGACTCAAAATTAAAATTTCTAGATTTATAGGTTGTTTTGTTAAGAAAATTGAACCTTTTTAGATATTTGAACATTTGAAAACATGGTTTTAAATTTATTCTTCTTCTTAAAGTTATTTTGAATTCAAAAATGAAACTGTAAAACTATAAAATATAGATTTATCTTTATTTGTGGTCAATTTGAAGTTTCTAAGTTTTTTGGGTTTTTGATAAAAAAATGGAATCTCTTAACTAAAATTAATAAAGAGGTTATCTGTATTAATTTTGAAATGACGTAGTTGGGTTTAAAAATTTGTTTCTTCTAAATTATTTTGAATAGAGAAATGAAATTTTCTCAGACGATAAAAAATAGATTAATCTTTATTTTGCTAAAAATTCAAGTTTTCAACTTTATTGGATTTTCAATAAAAAAATTATAATTTTAACCTACATAACTTTGAAATCACATGGTTCACTTTAAAAATTTATTTTTCCTAAAGTATTTTTAGTTAAATAAAGAAATGAAACTTTCTTGAGTGTTTAGATTTTGAATAAAAAATTCGTAAATGTAACTGAAGTTTTAAATGAGGATAAAATGAAAAAATTTTTCTTGTAAATTATTTTGAATAAAACAATTAATCTTTTGGAGTAAATAAAGAATAGTTTAGTCTTTATTTTTCCAAGAATTGAAACTTAAAGCTTTTTTGTATTTTTTATAAAAAAACTTATACTTTTAACCTAACTTTAAAATTTCATAGTTTAGTTTGAAAATTTATTTCTTCTAAACGATTTTATATAAATAAGTGAAACTTTCTGAGATGATGAGTATTTTTATTTGAATAAAGAAATGAATCTTTCTTTGGTGATTAAAGAAAGATTAATTTTTATTTTTCAAAAAATTTAACTCTAAACCTTGTTTAGATTTTGAATTAAAAAAAATTAGTAATTTTAACTGAACTTTTAAATGATGTTAAATTGTTTTTCTTGTAAACTGTTTTGAATAAAGAATACATTAATCTTGATTTTTCATAAAAAAAGTATACTTTTAACCTAACTTTGAAATTACATAATTTACTTTAAAAATTTATTTCTTCTAAACGATTTTAAATAAATAAATGAAATTTTCTAATATGATACAAAATAGATGAATCTTTATTTATACCACAATTCAGGCTTGTAGCGTTTTTGGATTTTTAATAAATTAAATTGAAATTTTAACTTTATTCTTCAACTTTGGACAAATTTGGACTTAAAAATTTAATTCTTCCAAACTATTTTAAGTGAAAAAATAAAATCTTCTAAAACAATAAAACATTATTTCTGCTAAAAATTCAAACTAAGAAGCTAATTTTCCATTAAAAATATTTTTTTAAAACAATTTTTTCTTTGGTTTCTTAATTTAATCCTTTTTTTTTAAATTTTTATTTCTTAATTAATATCTTAATTCTTAATTATATTAAAATCACATTTTTTTATTAATATTTTAGGTGCAAACCCAACATTCAGCTGCAACAGCCCGATCCAACCAACTCAAACCCCATCACCTCACAGCATCTCACCGATGAATCAACCCAGCGGAGTGCCTTTACCATCATCGATATCATCAACACAGCAACAAAAACCGCCAAATTTCCGACCGAACCAAAACAACGTTATCCACATTATGAAATCTCAAAACATTAATCAACAAGGATCCTACCAATCATCCACGATTGTATTACCTCAAGAAATGGCCGATAGTAGCGAACAATCAAATTGTGGTTGTGATGGACGGTCTTACGATCAATACGGAACGATGAAAATTATTCAAACTAGACCGGATCAACCTGGCACACCCGGAACACCAAGTAGTTCGGGTACTAATGATGATCCTGTTACATCATCGACATATAATAATGAAAAATCACCTGATTCGAGACCTATACAAGGTGGGACGGTTAGTACTAGTAATGTATCACCTCAAGATGGTTCGTCAAGTCCTCATACACCAAATCCGAGTGGTCGAGATGGTTTAGTTCAACATCAATTTGTTTTTGGGAGTCAAAATCGGGAGGTTGGTCAAAAAGTTGAGAGTTATTATGATTTACAATTACCAAAAATGGTTGTAACAACGATGGCGAGCGGAAGAACTGTTGGAAGTAATACAATTACTTCCGTTTTAGCCGGTAAAGCTAATACAGCGACTGTTTCAATAAATACACCTTCGGCTATTGTTGGAAATCTACCTACGGTTACTAAATCACCTTTGGAAATGGTTCAAAGCGTTGTCAGTTCGATTCAAGTGCCGCAAAATTCACAAAATGGTCAACCGATGTTACAATCCGGGCAACAAACACAAAATAATCAACAACTATTACAAACGGGACATCAACAAGTTCAATCTGCTCATCAGTTACAATCCGGACATCAACAGTTACAATCTGGACATCAACAATTACCATCTGGACATCAACAATTACAATCTGGACATCAACAATTACAATCGGGACATAATCAAAGTATAAAACCTCAACCGTTTCCTTCAGGAAGTCAAATTTTAGTATCTTCCGGTGGTCAATTAATAATGGCGAATACAAATCAACCTCCCGGTGTGATGGCTCCGCCTCCACCAAAAGTTGTGAGTTCAATGCCACCGATTTCAGTCTCTCCGATGGTTACAAATGTTACAGCCTCGGTTACTCAAGTTATTCCGGCTGTAGCTCAACAAGTTTTAGGTCAACAAACGGTATTGGTAAATGCCCTTCCGGGACCTTTTGTCCTTCAACCTGGAGTTACAATGACTATGGATGGTATGACAGTTGGTCAAAATGTACAAATTCCTCAGTTATTAACCGGGAATGTTATTCCAACCGGACCTGGGGGATTGTTATCACCGGAAAATAAACGAAAAGGGAAGAAACGGAAAATTCCTTCGCAAACTGTTGCGTCTATGTTGCATATAGCGCAACAAAATCAAAGTTTTGTCTCACCTCAAAGTTTTCCACAACAAATACAAATGGCTCACAGTCCGCAAAATACAACTCCGGTTATGCAAGCTTTAACGATCGTTCCCGGAAAAGCTGGCGGTCCACCTCAAATTGTTATGAACGGAAATGGTATTGGAACGCAACAATTAATTACGAATTCTCAACCGCAACAAATTAACTTATTACAACCGGTTAATTTATTAAATGGGGGAATGGTACAAAATTTCCCGACGATTCAACAATTTATAGTCCCGAATTTAGGCGGAATGGTAATGAACGCGGACGGTACAGCGACGATTTTACAAGATACTTCAAATATCGGGATGCAACTTCAATTACAAAACGTTAACGGGCAAAACGTTTTGACCCCGGTACAAAATAGTAATGTTTTTAACGGAGGGCAGAGTATTTTAACCGCGGGACCGGCTGGAATGGTGATAAGAGCTCCGAATACGCCCCAAGGGAAGATTATCCAACAACAACATAGTCCCGGAGCTCAGTTTTTGTCACCAAACGGTGGACAGTTTGTTGTTAATGGGCAATTTGGAGGACAATTAAGTCCTTTGGTTGCTAATCAACAAGTTACTTTTAATGCAACACCTCAAATTAGACCTACGACGAGTAATATACAAGGTGGACAACAAGAATTTATACAGTGTGGACAAATGGGGCAAACTTTAATGGTTCCTTGTACTCCCGCGGGTAATATAGCTGTTTCTTCGTCAAATCAAAATACTACGTTTGTACAACAAAACACCACGATTGTTCAACAACAAACAACTATGGTTTCTAATAATCAACAATTGGTTTCGAATAATCAACAATTAGTTTCTAATAATCAACAACTGGTTTCAAACAACCAACAATTAGTTTCAAATAACCAGCAATTAGTTTCAAATAATCAATTAGTTTCAAACAATCAATTAGTTTCAAATAACCAATTAGTTTCAAATAACCAATTAGTTTCTAATAACCAACAACTTCAAAATTTTCAATCAAATTCGAGTAATCACCAACAACATCAACAACAGCCGTTTATAATAACAAGTGATAAACAACCGGTTCAAACTTTGTTGTTTCAACAAAGGCAAAGTCCTCAAAATTCGATTAACTATCGGCAGAGCGTTTCAACACAAACGGCGGTTAATCAGAATGTTCATTCTGTGACGACGACTGCTAGTAGTCCGCCGGATACGACGACGCATAGTCCGATGGCTTCTGGAGGGCAGAGTCCCCCGACGGCGGATACGACGACTCATACGGGGAGTACGGATGATGGGTTGTCGCCGGCACCGTCGAATTCTTCGGGATCTTGTGGGGATGTTGTTGCGTTGCAGCAAAGTCGACATCAGAATTGTTCGATGGTGAGTTTGTGAAAATGTGACTGTTTGTTATAAAAATTTATTACTATTAAACTAATTTGAATTGAAAAATAAAATTTTGTGAACTGGTTCAGAATAGTTAAAATTAGATAAAATTGGGTTTTTGAGATTTTTATAATAGAATTTTCAAAATTATAACCTGTTTACACAACTTCGAAAATTAAAAATTTATGAATGTTAAATAAATTAAACGTGGTGTTTTTATTGAAGAGATTTATTAGCACTTGAGCAGGTTTCGATCTTACAATAGACTCTCATCAGCTCGATTGCGCCCCACAGTAAATAACATGGACCATCATTAATCACGCTGGTAACAATAGTTAAAAATTTAAACCCGAAAAATGATAAATAAATTTGAAAACGAATATGCGACATAATAATAAATACGCTCCGATTTCAAACACCACACACCTAACTCCACAACGTAATTTTATGTCTGTTATTGTCAAATAAGTTTTGAGGTGTTTGAAATCGAAACGTTTCAAGCGGAGTTTATTATACGTCGAGTATTTGTTTTCAAATCTAACTCGACAACAACAGACATTAAACTGCGTTGTCGAGTTAGGTTTGAGGTGTTTGGTGACTTGATGATCTACTGCAAGATCGAAACTTGGTAGTCAAGTGACAATAAATCTCTTCAGTAGAAACTCCACGTTTCATTTATTTAATTTTCACCTCAACTGAAAAATCCAATTTCAAAAGAATCCAAGAGTTCCGAAACCATTTTGATTGAAAAAATAAAACTGTAAAATAATTTAAAATAATTTGATTTGTATTCGTGCAAAAATTTACTTCCTAGGATTTCGGGATTTTTATAAAAACATTTTCAAACTCAACCTAACTTATTTGTTAATTATTTAGAACGACAAATTTTTATTAATTTTGATCGAATTAAAAAAAAATATTTTTCTTAAACTACTTTGAATTGAAAAATAAAACATTGTGAAATAATTCAAAATAAACTAATCTCTATCTATACCAAAAATTAAGTTTCTCGAAATTTTACATTTTTATAAAAAACAATTTCATACTTAACCTAACTTATTTGCATAACATGGTGAAAATTACAAATTTATTTATCCCAAAGTATTTTAAATAAAGATATGAATCTTTGTACTGTTATTTAGAATAAATTGATCTTTATTTATGTGAAAATAAGCTTCTTGGAATTTTAATTTTTTTATAAAAAATTTATAATCTAACTTAACCTAAATCTAACGTGTTTAAAAATGAAAAAGTTGAGTTTAAAAATGTATATTTCTTAAACCACTTTGTATTGATAAATGAAACTTTGTGGAAGAATTTAGGATAGATTAATTCCTATTTACCCAAGAATTAAGTTTCAGGGAATTCTGCTCTTTTTTTTAAGAAATTTCGAAGTTAAAAATTCTAATGAGTTTAAATATGACAAAGTTGGGTTTAAAAAATAATTTCTCTTAAACCACTTTGAATTGAAGAATAAAACTTTGTGTGATAATTCGGTATATATTAATCTCTATTTATGCAAAAAATTAAATTTCTCCAAATATTGTTTTTATTTCTAATGAACTTTCTAATCCAACTTAACCTATTTTCATGACATGATTAAAATTAAAAAGAAATCTTTCTTCCAAGCTGTTTTAAATAAATAAATGGAACTTTTTACAGTAATTTAGACTAAATTAATCTTTACTCGTGTAAGGGGTTAAGTTTCTAAATTTACTTAATTTAACCTATTTACACGACGATAGAAATAAAAAAAAATCATTTCTCCCAAACCGTTTTGAATGAAGAAATGAAACTTACAAGGAGAGTGCAAGGTCTTGGGGTCGTGGATTTAGTTCAAATTTTGTAGAATGGTAGATTTAATTTCCCCGTTGATGAAAATATGTGGTTATAGGGGCCACTATTCAATAATTTTTTCGCATAATGTCAAAATTAACCGAATTTATTCTGATTAACAGGCTTTTTGAAGAAAGGTTATAATGTCAAGTCATATTCCTGTATTAATTTTGAAGCTTTGACAGATCAAATGACAATTAATTGACAAATCCAAAGTGCGGTGCACACTCAAAAAATGTTTCGATGTCGCAACAATAAAAATAGAGACTCTCAGAACTGGAACCCGGCGCCTAATGATGAGAAACGCCGATCTATTGCTGCTACGCTAAACCCATTATGTTTAATTGTTTGCTACAGACCTGAATTTAACTAGTGAATTGCATCTTCAATAGCAAATATCTAAAGAGCTATTGAATAGTGGCCCATACTACCATATATTTTCATCAACGGGGAAACTAAATCTACTATCCTACAAAATTTGAACTAAATGTATGACCCCAAGACCTTGCACTCTCCTTGTTAGTCAATTAATTTAAAATAGATTGACCTTTATTCATACAAAAAATTAAATTTCTAGGGTTTTCGAATCGTTATAAAACAAGTTTCAAAGTTAACCTAATCTATATTCACTACACATAGTCGAAGTTAAAAAATTTGTTCCTCCTAAACCATTTTGAATGAAGCAATAAAACTTTGTGAATTAACTTATAAAGCCTTAGTCTTTATTTTTATAAAAAAATTAAGTTTCTAGATTTTTAGGATTTTTATGAAAAAATTATCAAAGTTAACCTAACCTATATTTACATGACAAACATTAAAAATTTATTTATCTCCAACTATTTTGAGTAAAGAAATTAAACTTTGTGAACTAAAAATAAACTTTTAGGCTTTTTAGATTTTTATAAAAACTTTTTCAAACATAACTAACTTATTTATCAATTTTTAATGACGTAGCTGATATTAAGAATTGATTTCTTTCAAAACTAGTTTTAACTTGAATTAACAAATAAAACTTTATAAAATAATTAAATAAATATTCTTATTTTATCACCAGGCAATGGTACATTGTATATCAAGCAGCGAACCTGATTCAGCGGATTTAAACCAACCTCCCGAAAACGAATGGAGAAACCAAATTCACTGTAGCACGCAAAAACTCGAATTTACGGACATTTCAAGCATCGGACAACTAAATCACGGTAAAAAACCAAATCCCATTCACATGGCTTACGCTGAATCTTCAACAATAGCGACTGGCATCCACGTGGTCCCCGAAGACTTAAAACCCCAAGAAACCGTTTACAGTACGACGAGAAATTTCGAAAAATTTATCCACCGAAGAAAACATAGCGACGCTTTGGTCGTTATGGAAAGTCGACATCCGATTTTCGACGAAGGAGACGAAGGTGAGATTAAAATTTGATTTAAATTTGGTGATGGATTTTAAAAAGCATGGCTTTTTTTGCTTTTATTAGTCGTTTTAATTTTTTAACATTTAATATTTTTGTGTATTGAGTAAAAAGTAGATTTTAATTTAGCATGGTTTTAAGGATTTTTAATTTTTTTATAAAATAGCTTCATCATCTCGAAGACAAAAAGGTGAAAAAGGATGAGATTAAAATTAAAAATTAAAATTAGAAAAAAATAAATAAAAAAAAAATAAAAAAAAGGTGTGGCTAATTAACCTTAAAAAATACCAAAAATGTAAATAATCCACAAAAATTAAAACATTATCGCCAAGCACACTTCTTCCATTAATCAAATCATCAATCATGTTTCGAGTGGCTTCAAAAAATAAAATTAAAAAAAACTGGCTTAAAACTCCCCCAAGATTTTCCGTAAAAACTTTTTTATTTAAAAGGCAAAAACCAAACAGAGTCCGAAAGCGAAGTACAAGAGCCTCATACTTTTTCCATTGGAGATCTCGTTTGGGGGGCGACTAAAGGTTGCCAATCGTGGCCCGGAAAGGTGGAGAAGCTGTGCGAAGACGGTAAAGTTCGCGTCCGTTGGTTCGGTGGGGTTCGAACCTCGACCGAAGTGGAACCGTGCGACTTACAAACTCTAAGCGAAGGTTTGGACGCTCATCATCGCGTTAGAAAAAAATCACGGACGTGAGTGCATGCATTTTTGGGTTATTTTAGATTCGATTTTTTAGTTATCTTAGTTTAGAAAAGTTTGTAAAAATGTAAAAATTATTTGAGTATTTTGATTGATTGTTGAATTGATTGTTTTTGTTAGTTTAGATTTTAGCAAATACTCTAGATAATTAATACGTGCAACTATACTTCATTTATAATCCTCCTTATACAGGTTGGTCCGTAACTAATCGGACACAGAGTAACAGTGAATTTCTTACGTCAAAATATTAGTATATTTCGTATATTTTATACATGGCGCCATCTGGCAGTTTGAGTTGTTAATGATAATTTGTTGATTCCAATTTTGAATTTAGCGTTGTAGTGTTGACGCTTAATTTATATTGTACCAACGGTGCCCATATAATCTTGAGACATCAAAAATTTGTTTAGTGTGTCTCATACTTTGATTTTGTCAGTTAATTGTCATTTGATCTGCAAGAATTTCAAAATTAATAGGACAATGTAACCTGGCATTATGACCATTCTTAATAATAATAATAATCACATTTAAATAATAACCTAATAATAACCTATCTTGTTTGATAAAGCGAGCGTTCAGAAATGATTGTAAGGTGTTTGAATTTAGCGCGCTAGAGATTAATTTTTTAGGGTGATATCATCGCTCATAGGCGTATCATTGGAAATTTTCAAAGGTGCCAAGAAATTTATGATGTTAATAAATTCATTCAATATGTAATAATTAATTAAATGAACTAATAATTACAAATTTCTTGACATGTACCATTCCGATTAATATCTAAAAACACTGAAATCTCCCTTGGGCGGACACCAACGGGACAGACCAAAAGTGCCCTTTCAAGAGGGGTGTCCGCCTAAGAGAAACGGGAAGTGAATATCGTTTTTTTTTTATTAATGAAAACTACAAGGTGTCCCACCGAAGTGGACTGGTCGAAATATCTCGGAAACTACAAATCCGATGACTTTGAAATTTTATACATAGATTTAGTACATATCATACTACATTTTGAAGACATTTTCAGTCATCCATGACTTCGGGTTATATCAGAAGGGGATAAGGAATTATTTTATTTGAACGAAATATTTATTTTTCGTTAGGTTGGTTAATTTAAAGATAATTTTGTTTGAAACATTTTTTTATCACTTTTAGTTTCAGAGAAAAAAAAATATTTTTCATAATTTTCTATGTTTGAATGTTTTTAAAATAAACAAAAAACTAAAATTCATTAAGTAAAGTTAATTCTTGCTCTCTCTACTAACAAATTGATGGAAGTACTAGCTTAACACATTCACAACCGTATATTTGCGCAGTGAAACGTCGCCAGCGACCGACAATATTTTAGATAATAATGAATAACGACTGGCCTACCAATGACACCATATGGGTGTCACAGGCATACAACGACTGGTTTGCCTATGGCACCACATTGGTGTCAGCGGTTGTGAAAGTGTTAAAGGGACTGAAATTCTCATTCAAAGATTAAATAATTAACTAACTCCGGCAATTTTTTAAAACTTATGGAAGAAAACATTTGCTAGCTTACAATGTACGTACGTTTAATAGAATATAATAGTAATACATAAAATGAAAGTAAATTTCAGTCTAATGACGCAAAAAATTATCTATTGATGTTTGCCTAGTATTTTTACAGGTGTTCAGAAAACGTATTTCTAATTTGGAAACAGGTGCAAAGATCCTACATCTCCGTGATTTTCGGCAAAACGTTTAAGCTGATTGGTTAGGATTGGTTAATAGCTTCACCATAATTTTAGATATCCTCTGCTGGAACTGACACCTCATCGACGTCAGAATTTTCGGACAGTTGTTCGATTTCTGGATTTTCGATTTCTTGTCCTGAATCTGGATCTTCAAATATAAATTTTCATCCATTTCCAAAAAATCGTTGAGGTTTTCGTTGTCAGTCAATGCCAACAATTTTTTATTTTTGAGGATATCTGTAAGTTTATTAAGTGGCAAGTCATCTTCTGGATCAGATGTCACAGCCTCATTTAGCAGGTCTTCATTTTGTGTATTGACGTGCTTAAATCCTGCTTTACGGAAGCAATTTTTAATTGTTTCCTTGGTTACTTGGTCCCAAGCAGTTTTTGCGAAGTACAATGCATCCAGTGGCGTAATTTTCTTAATTAACTCAAAAACTGTACCAACAGTTTTAATGTTTACTAGCAAGTGCTTTAGTATTAAGCTTCGGTAATAACTTTTGAAATTTTTCATAATCCCCTGGTCTAGTGGTTGACAAGTTGATGTACAATTAGGGGGCAAAAACACGATTTTTATATTTTTTAATCGGATATCTTTTGAATGAGATCCTGCATTGTCTAAAAATAACAGAATGTTTCTTTTTTCCTTTGCCATTTTCAAATCTAGGTCCTGCACCCACTCTGTTATAATTTGTCCTGTCATCCAAAGAAAGTTTTTTCTATTTGGAGCCATTTCTGCAATGAATGTGTCGCCTATCTTTTTTCGCAGACTCGAGACTAGTATTGAAGCCCGTGTGTACCGAAAGAATGCGAACGTTTAAAGTTTGGTGTACTCGGGAAAGTCCCTCATTCAAGCTAAGCAGAGTGGCAGGACATAGACTGCGCTTGTACTATAACCCGAAATGGAGCTGCACCATGAAGAGAAAGATGAAAGAGTACTCGGCAATGTTACGGAGTGGGAGCTTACTTTTTCATTTTTCTCTTAATGGTGTAGCTTCATTTCGGGTTATTGTACCTTGCAAATATTGAAGTCGGTAAAACACCGGTTAAAGGGAAAATGTAAAAATTACCAATGTGCAATATTAGTCCTTGGTAGAAAAGTTTCTGTGCAAGCTGAAAACAAAGACTTTAAATAATCCCATAAAAAAAGTCTGATGGCGTCAAATATGGTGATCTGGCTGGTCATTCTATAGGACCTCTGCGTCCTATCCATCTGCCGTTCCAGAAGAACATAGTGAGGAGGAGCTCCGTTTTGTCTTTTATTAAAGGGAGACAGCCAAGTCGGCGGTCGGCGCGATTGTCCGTTTAAAAGAACATTTGGTAGTGTCCGTCCGAGAGGATGTCCGTCCAAGAGAGAGTTAACACAATGCAAATTATATGAGAGTCGGACCGTTCCATGAGAAATTGTCCGTCCAAGGGGGCTGACCGCGAAGGGGAATTTCACTGTATTTAATTATTATGAATTTCTCCAACCGTCCTTATTCTGAAAAAGAATAAAAATCGTGTACCGCACTGTTGTCAAAGTTACGATATAAACATTCCGAAGGTAACAACCTTTAGCATGAAAAATCACTAAAAAATGAACGCGCCAAATTCAAACACCTTACAATCATTTATGAACGCTCGGTAGTTAGAATTTTGTGAGTATTTATTAACCACGGGACAGGAGGATTGAACTTGAGTGTTCGAAATCCAAATCCCACTCGGTAGAATAACATAACATAACATAACCCTTCTTCAAAAAGCCTGACTTAATCGGTATAAATTCCGTTATTTTTGACATTATCAAACTTTAGATTTGTCTTTTGACTTATTTTTTTATGTATTAAATTTATTTTCTTTATTTGAATATTTGATTCCTGATTTTTAAACAAATAAGCTTTTGAAATCTTTCAATTGGTTTGTTGAGATTATGTTTTTTACTTTTATCCTTCTCCAGATCGCTTAAAGTATGTATTATTTCACTTTTACAGTTTAAATTATTTATAATTTTGTATTTTATTCGTGGGTTAGGCTGGTTTTAGTGCTCAACCGACGGTCGGTACTGACCGTCAGTACTGACGGTCGGTACCGACCGTCGGTTTGTGTTGTTCAGTGCTTAGCCGATTGACAGATCTGTCAAAACGCGCTGACCGTCAGTTTGTACAGTCTCACGAAAAATGGACGCATTAACAAATTGTACGATACTTGGGTATTTCATTGTTCTGTAATTCTTTAACCATGCATCACGGTCTTTATATAAATTATGAGACAAAATCCCATAATTCCGGATGCAACCGAACTTCGGTTATTAATCATTCTGTGTCTATGCTCATTATTTTACGATGACTGTACACGTACTGACAGCAGTCTGTCAGTTGGCTGACGTACATACGGACGCGTTCGACCGACAGTTGTCACACGCGCCGCGTACCGTACGCGCGTAGGGTTCATCAGTGCAGCACTGAACAGCTACATATGAATACGTTGCGAAGCTACGCGCGACCGACGTCGGTACCGACCGTCGGTTGAGCACTAAAACCGGCCTTAATGTTTGTAAAAAAACTAGATTTGGTTAAATTATTGAAAATTAAAATCCTGACTCTTTCTATGAGACATATGTTATCAAAAAGTAGTTTTAGTTTTAGATTTAGTTAACAAATTGTCTGTAACTCAAACTAATAGATTGCATTGACATCAAGATTTCTCAAAATTAAAATTCGTTGTACGTATTCCTGTAGTTATTCTCTATAGTATTTGATTTTAGTTAGTTTAAAGCAATTTATTTATTTATTTTATTAAAACGATTTTTTTTTTCTTTTTTAGAAGTAGAAAATTAAATTCCCAATTGGAGAATGCGATACAAGAAGCGATGGTTGAACTGGATAAAAAAGAATCGGTGGAAGAAAAAACGAAAAAATCAAAAAGTCGATTAAGAAGTCACCAGACGATTTAATTAACTTTAAAACGGACCAACATCGAAAAGAATTTAATAAACGAGTTAAAAAATAATAAAAATAGAAAGAAAAAATTTCTATTAAAAAAATAATAATAATAAAACTAGTTTCGAGCGAATTTTTAAAATATAAACGCTTCTAAATGTGTAGAAAAAACCCCGTATTATTTTAAAAATTTTAAAACTTAGATAACAAACAAAAAAATTAATAATAATAAATTAAAGTAAATAAATAATAATTAATAACTGGTAATGATTCCTAGAAAATAATTGTGAAACCACGAATAAAATATTTTTCAAACGCCTTTTTAAAGAAGTAAAGAAAAGAAAAAAAAACTAGCCACGTAAGTTTTTTTGGGGCACTTTTAAGAAAGACCTAAGAGATAAAAAAATACCTTTTAAAGGTATTATTTGTACTATTATACATATTAACGTTGTATATGTAAATGGAAAAAATTATTACAAAAAAAAAATTAATAAGTGGAGAAAAAAAAACGTAAATTGGGCTTTCAAGTTTTGTCTAATTAAAATTAGAATCGTAAATTTAATAACAAACACTTAGATTCGTAGGAATATCCAATATTTAATAGCGGGTTATATTTAGAATTTAAATCTTTTCTTTTATCTGATAAAAGAAAGGATAAAAAAAACGAGTGAGGACGAAAAAAATTATATAAAAAATATGTAAGTTTATTTTTTTTTATAAATCAGAATTTAATTCTTTTTTAATGTTTGTTTGAATTTTTCTAGTCACCGCGACAATGTTCTCGTTTTTAATCGACAATAATAATAAATACCTGTTTGATTTTGACTTTTTCGGTACTGTGATAAATGTGCAGAAGAATTGCGAACCAAACCAAAACCAGATAATAAAACAATATGAATCCTATAAATTATAAATCCAATAAATGAACATAAATCTTAGAAATCAACCCAAAATCCTTTAAAACAAATTGAGTCTTGTAAGTTAATTTAAATTTTTTAATTAACCTAAATTTTTTAAAGTAAACCAAGTCGAAAAATGTTATCCAATCAAATAAAACCCGGTTGATTTATTTAAATAAATTGAATCGATTACTTTAGAAAGGTACCAACTATAAAAAATACTCTTTCGCTACTAGTGTCACATATGACGATCAGATTTTCTTACGCCTGACCCTAGTCCCTAGTGTCACTTATGTGTGTTAATGTGTAAAATTGTTTATTTCAATTAGAACGTTATAGATACATCTCACAAAAATAAATCACGATTGGTATTATATTTAAACAATAAGATGTCTGGGCTGTGGTGGCAGTTTTTCTCCTGAGGCTCTCATAGTAAAAGGGTTAAAAAAAAATAAAAGCAAACTGACACTTTCAATCAATGTTGAAAATATTCACAATATTTGCCATTCCGATTCGTTTATTACGCATGTAAATACATGCTTAATTCTTGGAAATAAAATCTAAAAATTAAACCGGATTTTGTTATTTACAAAATTCCGATGGTGGAATTTTTAGTATTATTTAAAAACCAACTTTATAAATAACGCATTTATTGGAACACATATCTATGTCGAAATGTGACCTTCCTGATACATTTTTGAAACTTGCTGTGGCAATTCGAATAAATTACAGTATTAAATAAAGTGTGCACTTTTTTAAAAGAACGTTTATGATCATATTCATGAATAATTGGCATCAATCCGTTCATCTTCTGTAAGTTTTACAGCGATTTCCTATTTTTAATTGTTTAGAGTCTTACTATTTTTTCCTAAATGTTTAAATTCAAGAAACGACATCCCTATACAGTCAGTCACAAAAGTCTACATACACCAAGTAAATTCACTCCAGTTAAATAAAACAACATGTTATTGAACAATGTATTTTAAAAATGTATATTACTACCCAATTGGAGGTCATTTTGAAACACCTTATGTGTATTACCATAACACCTTCTTAGGAAAAAAATATAAACTAAAATTAACAGGTCACAAAAGTCTACATACACAGAACCCTATGAAATTAAATTTAAAGATATTAACTTAATTATGGACGAATACAAAACTTTTAATATTTTGTGGGACCACCTTGTAAATCGAGAACTGCCTGGAGTCGTCTTGGCATAGAAAGGACAAGGTTCTCGGTCACAGTAGCTGGTATTTCTGCCCAAGCTTTTTTTAGCGCATCTTTCAGTGTTTGCTTATTAGTAACGGTGTATTTCCGCATCCTCCGTTCTACCTCATCCCAAATGTGCTCAATAGGGTTGAGGTCAGGCGACTGAGGAGGTGAATGCAGTTGTTTAGGTACATTGTAAAGGATCCATTCTCGAACGACGCGCGCGGTATGCTTAGGGTCGTTGTCTTGTTGAAAAATCCAACGACCTCTAAGCCCTAAACGCTCTGCTGATTTTTTCAGATTGCATTGCAATATTTTCAAATATTGTTTATGATCCATAATACCTTCTATAAAAACTAAATTCCCTAGCCCAGAAGCCGCCATCGAGCCCCAAACCATTACCGACCCACCACCGTGTTTAATGGTTGGGAGCAAATTTTTTGCTTTCATTTCCTCATTTGCTTTTCGCCAAATTTTTCCTCTGCCATCCGATCCAAAAATGTTGTATTTGCTCTCATCCGTGAACAAAACTGTTTTCCAAAACTCTAAGTTTTGTTCAATGTATTTGTTGGCAAAGTCAATTCTTTTTTTTCTATTTTGTTCGGAAATTAAAGGTTTTCTTCGCGGAACTCGTCCATTAAATCCGTTAAATCGTAATACCCTACGTACCGTTTCTGGATTTACTACTTTATCAGTAGCGTGTTGAATATGTTTTGCAAGTTGCGGAGCACTTGTTCGTGGATTTTCTTTTACTTTTTTCAAAATTGTCCGTACATCTCGTTGATTTAAGAGTTTTGGACGACCAACGCGCGGTTTATTTATTACACTTCCATTTGAAGCAAAATTTCGAATAATTGTTTGAACTGTGGCTCGACTATTTCCCACTATTTTGGCAATTTCACCATATGATTGTCCCTCATTTCGTAATTTTACTATTAAATGGCGTATTTCAACCGATATTTCCTTTCTTGCCATATTATCGTGTGGCGGAAGTTTTAAATACTATATTTGTTTATGCAGTTGTTAAAAAGTAACTATAATATCAACTTTCTGAACTTAAAATTATGCAAAAATTGAATAAAGTCCACTGTGACAGCTCTTGTGTATCAAACGCGTAACTGTATGTTGACTTTTGTGAGGTTCATTTGTCCGTTTTTAATCGTTTACTCCGTCCATGGAGTAGTTAATTTTAGATTTGTTTAATGTGGTATGTTCATGAGTAAATAGAAGTAAATGTATATGTATTGCAGAGATGAACTTGATGTTTTTATAATGGTATTACTATTTTAGGTGGTGTATGTAGACTTTTGTGACTGACTGTATATTTAAAAAAATGATCGTGGACTTCTTCTTTTCATCTTTTACTAAAGACATTTTTTATTAAAGTCGAAAAATTACCCTCCAATTCTTAATTTCGATTCATAGCTTTCCTGAAAAATCTCTGACGTCTTCTAATTTTTCTTTCGTCCACAACAACAGCTACAGATAAAATTGCTTTTGGTACAACACCAAAAAAATGTTTTGTTATTCATCACAACCGAAACCTCTCTTTTCATCTTATATTTAAAACATTTTTTATTAAAGTCGAAAAATTACCCTCCAATTTTTGCTTTTGATTTATAGCTTTCCTAAAAAGTCTCTGACGTCTTCTAATTTTTCTTTCGTCCACAACGACAGCTACAGATCGGTGAAGTACTGAGTCTCAGCTAATGTCATGTGTTAAAATAAAAAGACTTTTAAGGGTTAATAGTTATAACTAAGGGTAGGTTTAGGATATCAAATTTTACCATAATCTAGCTGCAAAAACGATTAAATTTGTCGTAATTTCTAGTCGTTGCCTAAACGCTATTATTAGGCTTGTTTGTAGAAACGATTTCCAAAAGTTTCTGATTCGTTCACCCAATCAAGGTTTAAGATCTTTTGCATGTGAACAATATTGAAGAATTTAATACCTGAAAAAATCAGAAATCATTGTAAATCGGTTCTACGAACGAAGCTATTGAAACAAAATAGTTGATTTTTTAAATACTTATTATTAGAGTTACAGCTTTTAAATATGACATTCTAATGGTAGGTTTAGGATATCAAACTTAACTGCAACTGTAGCAGTAATTTTAATCGTATCTGTAGAGGATATGTTGTTTACAACTGCTTAATAGTTTAGCGAGATGTTCTCTAGAATTTAAAATTTTGTTTTAAGATGTTCGTGTTTATTGACATCTCCTCGTTGTTGCTTGCAATTGATTTAGCATCTGGATTCCGTTTTCGGCTTTGGTAGTAAGTGGGAATCGTAAGAGCTAGTTTTCAAATCCTCAAATTGCCTTACTTTACACATTGTCTTTAGTTTAAAAAGAGGAAAACGAAGATTTAATATCTATGAATTCGAATTTAGTTGTGGACTAGTTTACTCTTTAGTTACAGCTGTTGTTACAGCTAAGAGAAAAATTAGAAGACGTTACTGATATTTTTAGGTAACTCGCCAACGGAAATCGAGAGTTGGAGGGTCCTTTCTAGACTTTAATATAAGATATGTTAAGTAAAGAAGATCTTGACCAATTTTTTAAATATACAAGAACATTGTTTCCTGAATTCAGATATTTAGAAAAAATAATATAGCCCTGCTGGGCTCTACCCACAAAAACTAATAAGTTTAGCTCTATAAGGTTAACATTGAAGTCAATAGAAGTCATTGTCAATACAGTAACGAAAAATTATCAGCAAGTATTTAACCGTAATCCTAAAAAGTTAAAAGTTGGCCAACTTTTGCGCTTACGATTACATTTGTCATAATTTTTAGTGGTCGTAAGCCGTTACCTAAACGATATAATTTAAATAAATATTGCTGAACTTTTTTAAACGCGACAACTACTGCTATGCTTACGATTACAGCCTTTAAGTTGGACATCCTAAACCCACCATAAACCTATCTAAAATTACTGTTTCATCAATCAGTTACAATTAAGTTTGACATCCTAAATGGAACGCAACACCCTAAAACATTTCACATAAATGGAACAGAGATTAAACGTACAGTTAGAATCAACTTTAAATCTTTCATCAAACAAATGGATCCAATTTATTTAATTAAACCCAACCTAATAAATCAAATCCATTTTTAGAAACCAATCCAACTGAAAAAAAAAACCAAACCTAATAAAATGAAAGTGCTAAATCGATCTAGTTTAAATAATCAACCCATTTCAAAGACCTGAATCCAATCAAAAAAATTAAATCTATTTCCAGAAACTAATCCAATTTAATTAATTAAATCCAACCTAATAAGCCAAATACATTTTTGAAAACTAATCCAATTCAAAAAACCAAACCTAATAAATCGACTTACTTTAAAAAATAAACTCATTTCAAAGAACTAAATCCAATGAAATAAATTAAATCTATTTTCAGTAACTAATCCAAATTAATTAACCGAACTTAACATAATAAACCAACCTTAAAAATTAACTCAAACTAATAAACCAAACCTAATTCCTTCAAAGAATTTAAAGAATTCAAAGAATTAACTATTAAACCAAACCTAATTCCTTCAAAGAATTTATGCAATTCAAAAAACTAACAGAACATAATTCGAGAAATTAACCTAAAGTTAATTAAACTCAACCTAATAAACCGAGAAATCAACCAGCCAACAAATCAAACCGTACGAATACATATACAATTTTAAATTAATAAATGACACAAGTTTACATGATTTTGGACCTTTTTCAATCAATTAAAAGCAATTTTTTAGAATAATTTTATATTTTCATTGTAAATTTAAAGTATTTTTGAAGCTATAATGTTGGTATTTATTTAACCGATTTTTTAAAATTCATTTGTCGAGCTCTCCTAACAGTTAGCATTAATATCAAGATTTTTTTAAAACTACATCAAACTGTAAAGTTTCAAGTATTATTATTTATAGTATTTGGATTTTTTATAGAAATACAACTTGATTCTGAGAAAATTTAACTAAAACTAATTTTCCCCTAAAAAGAAAAATGGGTCCAAAAACGAAACAATTTGTAAACCTGTGTTAACACAAAAGAGTCCGTTTTATCGCGATTTTTAAACGCATATATACCTCATTTGATTAATTAAATTATTTTTATTATACATCTATCAACGACGATAGCATATTTTTCCATCTTTTTAATATAAACATACTATTTAATACGAAAAGAAATATACCAACAGTATAAAAATAAAACCGTAATTTTAACATTTTTAATAACCTAAAGCATCCTTAATAAACTTTACGTTTTATTTTCGAAAGTAGTATTTTAAAAAAAGTATTTCTTTTAGGTTATTTTAATTTAATAATTTTGTCTTTTACTCAAATAACTTTGTTTCGAGACGAAATCAAATCAAATAACGACACGATTATTGTAAAATCGAATCAAATAATGTGTGTTACTGTGATTTATTTTAATTTACACGGTGATATCTTCATTTAATTCGATTCTAATTTAAGATTTTAAACGTTATTTTGTCTTATTTTTGCCCGTCTTAATGGAACATAATCAAACTATACAAAAAAACATGGTTAGAATATAAAGAAAAAAAGGTATTGTAAATGAGATAAAAGCAGTCGCTGTTTGTAAAAAATAAAAATTTGATTAATTATTTAATCTTGATTTAAGCGACAAAAATAATTAAAAAAAAATAATAAATAAATAAGAAAATATTGTTTATTTTTATAAATTGTATTTATTGTGTTTATATAAATGCAGTTTCGTTTTTTTTTATTTTTCATTTTTTAATTATTTTTATTAGTTTATAAGTCTATTTGCTTATTTATTTCTATTTTGTAGTTTTTAATAGTAGTTTAAAAAATTAAAAAAAATTCTTTTTAGATCTCGAAAATTTAAAACATCACAATTTTCAAGAAAATAATGATTAAATACCCAACTAAAATGATTTAAAATCGCTATTTTTTTCTTTGCGTGTATATATTTTTAGAGGTACCTGTTTCTATGTTTAAATAAAAAAGTCGACGACGTGTAGTTCTGGTGTAGTATTTGTCTGCATTGTCCGAATTTTGTAGACGGAGAACACTTTTTTAATCCAGTGTTAAAGGCTGCGCGTCGCGAAAATCGAAGTTTCGCGCCGCAGCTTTATTATTATTTTTTTAAAAAATAATTATTTAAAAAGAAATTGTAAATATATCGATCGAGAAAGAAACGAAAGATGAAACATTGTATCGGTCACGAATACGTATATGTTTTTTTTTGCCAGCCCAATAAATAAATACTGGATTATTAAAAAAATAATATTTCTGTGTTTTTTTTTTCTAACCAAAATCTTGAAGTATCAAATGATTGTTAGCTGAGCTAAGACTAGAACTAACATTGGTGTTAACTCTAACACTAGATTTACAATTAGGAGCTTTCGGGTTTAGCCGTGCATTGTTTGAAAAGGCGTTTGACGTTTCGGATGCTATGTTGCCTTCTTCAGAAACTCATTTCGAAGTTGTTACTGATTATGAGAAAAATGCGTTTGACGCTTCCTATGCCATCTTACAATCTTCTTCAGAAACTATTTTCAATTTTTTTACTGAAGAAAATGCGTTTCATGTTTCTGATGCCATGTTGCAACCTTCTTTAGAAACTCACTTCGAACTTGTTACTGAGGAAAAGGTGTTTGACGTTTCGGATGGATGTCATGTTACTACCTTCTTCAGAAACTTATTTCAAATCTTTTACTGAAGAAAATGCTTTTAATGTTTTGGATGATATGTTACAACCTTCTTCAGACACTCACTTCGAACCTGTTATTGAAGAGAAGGCGTTTGACATTTCGGAAGCCATGTTGAAACCTTCCTCAGAAACTCATTTTAAATTTGTTACTGTAGAAAAAGCGTTTAATGTTTCGTATGCCATGTTCCAACCTTTTTCAGAAACTTATTTCATTTTTTTACTGAAGAAAAGGCGTCTGACGTTTCGGGTGCAATGTTGTTACCTTCTTCAGAAACTCATTTCGAACTTATTACTGAATAAAATGTCATTAATGTAACGGATGTCGTGTACCAATCTACTTCAGAAACTCAATTCGCAGTTGTTACCGAAGAAAAGGCGTTTTGACGTTTCAGATGCCCTGTTGTAACCTTCCTCAGTAAGAAGTTCGAAGTGATTTTCTAAAGATGGTTGCAACATGGCATTCGAAACATCAAACGTATTTCAAAAGACACATGGATGAACCCGATAGCTCTTATTGTTAGTTCCAAATCTCGAATTAGAGTTAGAGCTAATGTTAACCATGCAGTGATGCATATCGCTTGTTGAGAATCATAGTGGCGAATCTACAAAAAGTTGATTATTGACTTTTAAAGGGCAACTTATTTAAAAATCAGCGTACATTTACGTGTATAAATGACGAAGCTATAACTTCAACCGTTGCCGATGGAGCGCGACATACGCCACTCGATATACAATATATACTTCGCCATTATTTCGCAATAGTGGCGAAATCACAAAAAAAAATGTTATTTTTGAAATCTTACAATAAATCTATGTCTCTGCATGAAATATAATAACAGTAAAACGAAATAAAAAATGAAAAATTTAAAACAATAAGTTGTTGCTTTTTACTTTGCATTAAAATTCAACTAAAATTTTGAACGCGATTATCTCCATAGCGCTAATTTGCACTTACGCCACTATTGTTCTTAGTAAGCGATATTTGCATCAACCAAATAACTGAATAGTAAATATGTAAAATGCCTTGAAAATTAAGGGCGCGATGTTCCGTATATAAACTAATCGTATTCTATATCCTAGCTATAGTTACACAATCATAACAAGTGATTTTATCACCTTGTTGACCGGTGACGAGATAACTCGTCATTTCATATCCAATCGTTGCTGACCGGTGACGAGTTAACTCGTCGTCATAGCACTAGTTATGTCACATTGCGGTGACATGACATAGTTTCTATACTCTTTTCGCGGAAAGATGTCTCATGCGTCATTAATTAATTATATTATCCTAGACTACTATTTTCGGTTTTCGTCTCTATCTAACATATATGATTAAATAAAGAAAAAAATATTTGACATATGTCGAGAAAACGCTGACAAGTAATGACGCATGAGACATCTTTCCGCGAAAAGAGAGTACGTAAAATTGCCGGTCAACAAAGTGTTATGACAAAAATCAACAAATATTGCAAATGAAGGGTGGAGTGCAAGAAATACCTAAGTAGCATTTTTATAAAATTTGCCTAATCGCGATACATAGGTTTATCAGACATGATACACCTAGGATCTGCCGATTAGGCAGATTTTATAAAAATGCTACTTAGGTACTTCTTGCACTCCACCCTTCAAATGCTCTTATTAGTACTGCGCGTACCATAAAATTTATCAAATTTCTTTTGCGATTTATGACAAGCAATGGCATATAATGTAAACAAAGAAACTATTTTACGTACTTTTATATAAGTTAATTTTGTGAAAGAAAAAATTGAGCATTATAGGGTTAATTCTAGTCTTATTGTTAGGTCAGTCACTGACCGAGAAAGAGTAGTATTTATATCAGATGATTGTGTTGAAAGTAATCATAATAGTGATAACTCACTATTATGATTAAGTTTGTTTATAAAGTAATGAGCGTTCATAAATGATTGTAAGGTGTTCGAATTTAGCGCGCTCGTCATTTAGAGATTTTCGATGATCAACGTTGTTACCTGTGAATTATCTACATCGTATCTTGCATATCAGTGGCGTAGCCGGATTTATTTTTTTTAGTGTTAAGGGTATATGCATACACATTCATAATTATTGGAGATCGAATATCAATTGCAATCGTATATATACATAAAGTCAATAAAATACCCATAGAAAAAAAAAGAAAATATCTCTCTCTCTCTCTCTTACGGTTTTTTGGTAGCTCTTGACAGCTTTTAATATTTTCCATGACACGCCTATGAGATGTGATTAACATTATTGTGTTTATACCAACCTTAAAAATTAACCTTTAGCTCGCCAAATTCAAACGCCTTACAAACATTTATGGACGTTTGAAGTGAGTGAGATTCAAAACATTATTATTTTGTTTTATTTAAACTTTAAAATCGGATAATAAGCGGTCCATTTTGTTCAAGTTACTTTTAGTACTGATTATTAAAAGATTTTCTTTTTTGTTGAATCATAACCTTTTCAAATAACTTTTTCTTTAATTTGTTTATATGGATGATATAAAACTTTCAACTTCTACAAATTGTTTTATGCCGGTTTCCGATGCATAAAGTTCTCAGTTAAGAAACTTTCATAATTAATCAAAGCACGTGGTAATGAACGCAGTAATAAGTAAACCCTAAAATTGACTTCTGAATATAAGTTTGAAGTATTACTTAAATCCAACATTTTAGCAATTTTTATTGAAAGACTGACAGCCCATTCTATAGACGTACCCAACTTTTTACGAGTTATCTACATTTCTTATGGCCAGTTTATTCACCTACCTATAAACTAACTTCGAACTTATCGTATAGATAAATATGAAAATGGGTTTATTCATTGCTATATAACGGGTATATTTACGGGTTGGTATAGCCCATATGAATTATGTGACGGATTAAGATGTACAAATCCCTTCAAAAAGTCGATTTGTTTTGATTTCAAGTGTTGATTTTTTGATTGTTTTGTAATTCACAATGTTCATTATGGATTTTCTTCATGATTTCAATGATGTTCTTTATAGGATGACGTACCTAAGGCTAATCTGGTTCGAGCTCCATAAAATTCGATCAACAGATTACGGCATGTTGAAAATATGGACAAATAGAATGAAAATGAATTTGTGAACCGTAACAGATGGCCTTGTTAAATCACCGAATCACTTTTTTATTTTCAATTAGGTCTTTATATTTTAACACAAGATCAATCACAAGATTAGTTTTCAGTAGAATTAATATTAACACATTTATATTTTTTTATATTTCATCTCTGATCTAGACTTCCGCCTGTATGCATAGTCGATCGCTAGCGACTCGCTGAAGTTTCTCCATTCGTTAGTTGAAAATTACGATGCATAGTCAATTGACATGGTATCACTTATAAGCGTTGTGCTATTTTCTGTGGCGACGCGTTAGAGACGATTGATAACATCTCCAGAGATATGCTGAAGATTGATCGATGATAGAAACGTTAATAAAATCAAAATGTAGGATGCGACAGTCAAACCTCCGTTTTTTTAATAGCTCAAAAGAGGCAAAAAACGAATTATAAAAATAAATTTACAAAAACTTAGTGAAAGGAATTTATATTACATGTCTGGAAATGAATATGAAAATGCAGTTTAATGAACGTAGTAGTCCATTTAGCTGGTGGTACTTCAACAAATACATAAGAATCTGCGTAAAAACATCTTGCTTGAAGAGCAACAATAACTATTTACAAGAGTTAATTTTCATTCAGTTATCAACAATACTCAATGATAGTTTAGATACATTTACGAGATATGATCTAATATATAATTAATTTGATTAAAATAAAAACACCTTTAAAATTTGTAGGGGAAGGTGGGTATGTTAAGGACACTTTTTATAATCCATTTAATTGTGGCCATACCAGCAACAAAAAAATTTTAAAATGTATACCATCGAATAGCTTACTGTTTATACTATATTTTGGTACTTATTTGATGTCATTTTTTCTAATGGTTAGAGTTTTGTTGCAGTAGAAGTGACCATTTGTACTTTTGTCCCAAACGTACCTTGCGTTGGTATGTATGGGACAGTCACAAAATGACGGAAGCATAATTGATTTCTTCATCTTCTTCCGTCTCTAATTTCTTTTTACGCTGTGTGTAACCTTCTCTTCCCTTTTTCGAAATTTTTCATTCTTAATTTTTAATGTTTCTTCTATTAACAGTTTTTCGGGTGTGCTTGTTAATATCTTTGTAAATTGTAGCTGTTTTGCACGGGTTATTCAAGATTCAATTACCAAGAGCCGATTATGTATATAGGAAGTATATCTGGGACGTCCCAAATATCCCTTTCTTTCAATGTCCCAAACATACCTCTTTGTAGTTTGTCTACATTTTATTTTTTTTTAATTTAATTATAGGACACAAATAAAAGACAGCAAGGTGTATTGATCAAAAACAGTTTGTAGACTTCACCAATAATAATTTATTAAGTTTTGTAAATAAACATAGTTATAACCAGTACTTACCTGATGCACCCGATTTTTACTTTGAAACAACATAAACGCAAACGTCCAATTTTTAAGGTTAAAATAACTGACTGCATTTCAAGTTTCGACGATGTAGCACTGTAGGTAGTACTAGTAAATTTAAAATATGAGAACGGGGTAAATTCAAACAAGTTTTCGGTTTGGATCAATTGTCCCAAACATACCCACCTTCACCTATGTATTATAATTAATGTGGTATAGTAAATTAAATATATCAATCATTTCAATTTCGCTTCCTTCTCGGGCATTATTAGTCAGACAGTTTCCTTTGTTTACTTCCTCATTTACTTTAATTTGTTATAGTGAACAAGATTGCTACGTTACACGTCAGAAACCATGCTAAAAATCACCGGCAATTCGCCAAAAACGCAGAGCACTGCGAGACTGACTATGCAACACAAATTATATTCCGATCGTTAGCCGGCGACTTTATCAGTACTGATATTAACAACTACATCTTTTTGCCTACCAAGTTATTTGGAGCTTTGTGGACAGGTGAATAAATTAAAATATTAAAGGTTACATCGCCGTTCCGGAAGAATATCGACATAACTGCAAAATAAAAAATTTTGCAGAAGAAGCAAAAATAATTAAAATCAGCATTTTTTGAATACATTGATGGCCTTATCTCATTTTACCAAAAAATTGCAGTTAGGTCGATGTTGTTCCGGAACGGCGACATGAAAAATAGTAATACCTGTTAGGATTCGAAAAAGTTTACTTCTTACAAGTTAACCCTACATCGCCTGAATTTTTACTTTTAAGAAAAAATAATCGTTTTTCTTTAGACGATCGCGTAAATTTGGCTAAAAATGACGAAGAGAGTGACGAATACGACTCCGAAACTTCATCTCTTGACGATGTTGCGACTCCAAGTGATAACTGGGGTCTCATAACAGGAAATTACAACAATTTCAATTTTTCAGAATGAGATGGTATTTGCCCTCAAGTCGCTGCGGACTATTTAGATAAAACTGAATTAGAATTTTATAAATTACTTATTACTAGTGAAATCTTGGACACAATGGTAGAGCAAACCAACATCTACGCTGAACAAGTTATTATAGATGCCATTGTGCAGGAAAAAATAGGCAAAAGTTCACGTCTAAATGATTGGGTACCTACTAACAGAGAGGAAATGCAGGTATTTCGAGGCTTACTTATGTGGACGGGTCTAGATCGTAAACCATCTCTAAAGGATTATTGGAGTCGAAATATTTTATATAAAAGTGGTGCCTCCAAAGTAATTTCGAGAAATCGGTGAGTTACTTATTTTTATTGTTACTTTGGTTGTATCTGTGTGTTTTACTAGATATTTATTTTATTTATGACTACTTATTATATTTATTGTATATGTTTTTTTAGGTTTGAAATGCTTCTCCGAATGTGGCACTTTTCTAACAATGAATTATGTACACCGCGAGACCGACTGTATAAAATACAACCTTTGATAGACTTTGTCAATACATCATATCAGTCTGTCATGATAGCTTCAGAAGAATTTTGTATTGACGAAAGTATGATCCCCTTTCGTGGAAGGCTAAGCTTTCGTCAATATATAAAAGGCAAAAGGCATAAATTTGGAATTAAGGTTTTCAAATTATGTTTGAAAGGAGGTTATACTTATAAATTAAAAATTTATGCCGGCCTAGAGAAGCGGCACAACGAACCTGTTGCTGATAATGTTGTTATGAGTCTCTCGAACAATGTACTAGATTCTGGTCGTACATTATATGCGGATAACTGGTATACAAGCGTTGGTTTAGCTAAAAAACTTCAAGAAAGGCAAACACACCTTGTAGGAACACTAAGGAAAAAAAGACGGGATAACCCAAAAGAAGTGGAGGAAAGAAAATTAGCAAAGGGAGAAATCTTTGGCCGACAAAAAGGTTGTATATCAGTTATGAAATGGAAGGACAAGAGAGATATTTTCTTTCTTTCAACCAAACATAACGACGAACTAGTTCACGTGAACACTAGAATTGGTGCTCGATTAAAACCAGCTGCCATTGTAGATTACAATGCTGCTAAGTCGTACATAGATATCTCGGATCAAATGACAGCGTATTCGAGTTCTCTACGTCGTACTGTCAAATGGTGCCGAAAAATTGCGTTGGAAATATTGACAGGAACTTCAGTAGACGACGCATGGTTGTTGTTCAAACAGGTCAACAAACAATTATCCTTTACGAAATTCAAAGAGAATTTATGTATACAGCTCATGAAACTTGAAAATGAAAATGATGTTACTGGACATACTAGATATCAAAAACGAACTTATAGAGCACCAAAAAAGAAAGAGATGCAAGGAATGCTATCAGACACTTTCAAAACAACACGATCGCCTGATAACAGTAAACCTGATAACAATAAATAACAGTAAACAGGTACTGTTTGCTTGTCAGGGATGTGAAAATCTTCCCCACTATTGTGTAAAATGTTTTTTCAAAGTTCACATAGGAATTAGAAAATAAAAAAAAAAGATCGAAAACATTTTGGGGATTCAAAAATTTTGTTGTTATTTTGTTTGAGTTATACACTGTTACCTACGTTGTATTGGAATCCTTATTATGTTACGTTATATAAAGTCACTAAAATGTATTTTACCGCGAATTTATCGATAACTCCTTCGTATTTTTATTTCCCAAAACCCAATGGAACATAAGTAGTTGTACGCCGGCCGAAACCATTTATAATTTAAAATACATAGGAAGCGTGAAAACAGGCTATTCACACAGCGTACAAGCACAAAATAGCTGTGCATAATACATATGCACATGGCGCTGGTATCTTTACTGCTGTGCATAATATACAGATCTGGAAATTTCATTTCAGGACATAGGAAAATAATGCGTGCAACAGCGACGCATATAGGAAGTAGATTAGATAAACAAAGAGCGATATAACTGTTTAACCACGTCAGACTGTCAAACTGTCAGTTCGACAATTCGTGGGAAGAAGGTGGTTGGTTGGGCGAGTAGGGTCGGATCGGAAAAGGCGTGGTTAAACAGTTATATCGCTCTTTGTTTATCTAATCTACTTCCTATATGCGTCGCTGTTGCACGCATTATTTTCCTATGTCCTGAAATGAAATTTCCAGATCTGTATATGCACACGGCAGTTAACGTGTTAATTGGTTATCGTATGGAATTCCGTTCACGCATGTCGCAGTTAAGAGTCGTGCATAGGTTATGTATTCGTATCACTGAAGTGTGACAATTTCATTGATCGTCGTCGTCGAAGCAAAAAGCTTTATAATTTCGATACCTGACACGTTTCCATTAAACGTTACGAAAATGTCCACTCGACGTTATCCGATTAATTTTTTCTCTGCATCAAATTTTTTTGTTTTAAACTCAAAGGAACGTAGGTTTTAATAGATTCCCAAACTCCAATAACGGTCGCTTTGAAATCAGTAGCTGTATGGTATTGTTTATTTTCAGCGAACACTTTACGCACCTTGATTCTCCAGATACCTATTTTCAATAGGTTTTGATTCGGAGAACCGGCAGGCAATTGGAATGTATCAATAGAACGCTCCCCAAAGCATTACAGATGCGCTACCGAGTTTTTTTTTTTAGAAAAATAGCATGATTTCTTACGCAAATACCTCCATATTTATTTTTGTAGGACTACAAATAAATATTTAATTTAATATTTTACTGTATACAAAAACAATTTTATGAGAACATTATGACCGACATACCGTGCGTTCAGAAATGATTGTAGAGCGTTTGAATTTGGCGCGCTATAGATTAATTTTTAAGGCTGGTATAAATACAATAATGTTAATCATATCTCATAGGCGTGTCATGGAAAATATTGAAAGCTGTCATAAGTTGTCAAAAAACCGTAAGACAAAGGTATTTTATTGAATTTATTGACCAATGCCATTGCAATTGATATCCGATCTCCAATAATTATGAGTATAAGTGCATATACACTTAATACTGAAAAGGATACATCATGAAAAAAACCGGCTACGCCACTGATATGCAAGATACAACGTAGGTAATTCACAAGTAACAATATTGACCATCGAAAATCACTAAATTACGAGCGCGCCAAATTCAAACGATCTACAATCATTTCTGAACGCACGGTAGTTTTAGTTATATGATAAAATTCGGACCCAAAGAACGCCATCATTTTTCAGGTCTTATTGAAAGAGAAGTTTGCCTATATTATACTGTTTTTTGGAAAATTGTTGCATTTAATTGCTTCTAATTTTTCTCTAATATTAAATAAATCCTCCGTGTGGCATAATTTTTTCCAGGACATTCCACTTGTCAATATATCCAAAAATACACATATTTTGCGATGTTGCTGCTTTAAAAGGCAGTTTAGTTTTCTATTAACTAGTGGTAGGTTAAAATGGAACTATGCAGACCGATTTTTAAAATGGTTTTAATTACAACTAGTGGTTAATAGTTAAAAACATGCTAAAAATCTATTAGGCATATAGCTATGTATATAGTTGTATATATTTAAAGTACTCTAACGTAAGAAACCACACTATTCTTCCAAATGAAATTTCGGTAGTAAGTCTCAAGTGTTTCTGTGTCGATTGCATGCTAGGGTTGACTTTCCTCAGCACTTGTATGAATTTTGCGAAATATGTCAGGATGATACCATTAAACCTGTTATTGTTTTTAAACTACTACCGCAAACAAGACCTAACTTTTCAGCAAAATAATGCATTTTCGCACAACAATAATACAACATGCGTGTGGTTAGTTCCATTTTTGAAAAATAATATTATTAAATAATTATTAAAAAAAACAATAATTGACAATAACGCGAAGCAATACGCCTTAGACTTTTAAGGGTAAATAAGGAAGTAAAAAACAATACCGGCATTTAATTATAGTAACGATAATTTTCAAAGCTTACAATAAAATCAATCCGGTACGAACGTATGTAACGTATAACGTGTAGCGTATGTATGTACGAACGTGTATCTAATAATAAAGTTACTTAATAAAAACTCTGTCCGTTTTCTCTTAAGATTCAAAACTGAAACGTTTTTCTCGCACCACAATTTTCTCAAACCTTTCATACATGAATTGAAATTGAATGATTGTTATTCCAAAACCGTCCGTCTTGACTGTTGAGAATGCAAATCAACGCATAATTCAATCTAAATATTTTCGCAAAGTCCACCCAAACTCACTTTGGTCTTCCTGTATTTTTATGTAAATTCGAATGTTATTCTAAATTTCACTAACAATTAACTTAATAAACACACATTTATTCATTTATCAGATCATCGCTAAAAATTAAAATTCAGTTTCACGAAAATTTAAAATGATCTAAATATACAGATTCGCACAAAACTAATTTAAAGTCTAATTTAGGTTCTCATTAACTCGATGGTAAATATAGCGGGGTGTTGTGAGGCTGGAAAGGGTTCAATAAGCCGGTTTCGTATCGGAAATTCGGCCGTCGGTTGCTCAACGTATTGATTTTGCAAATGGAACCTGTGTATTTGTTAATATCGACCTCTCGTCACCGGGGCTCGGGATATTATGGGGACTCGGTGTTTAATTAGCGCCCGCGCGCGATGTTTGCTCGTCCGCCAAATGATCAATTTATAAAACTTCATTATCGAAATCACCATCTAAAACGATTTAGATTAAATATTACTGCTATTATGCTTTCAGTATATAACTTTCGGGTGTTCATTTAAATTCATGCCAAGTGATCTATCATAGGCATGATACTGTAGTTAAAAAGAATTATGATCGCGATCTTTAAAATTTAAAAATTAATGAACTTACCGGCAATAGAAATAGTAGAAGAACACAATGATCACAATAAGTTAAACGTTAACGTTATGTGAAACGCATACTTTTTATATAATTTTAATGAACGATCGATTATGACTTAAAATTAAACAACATTTCAAAATAAATAGACAAAATAAACTTTCATCATAGAAAAAGAAAGATATAGAAGGTGAACTCCCACTAGATTTTTGAAATGCGTCAAATTTAGTACGTAAACCGAGAACTCACAGCGCTGATGTGCAACTATTCAAAAAAACCGCGAAATTTGAAATAAAATATTTTTTTATTTAATTTTATTTCTTTATTCGTACTACAATAAGTGAGCCATAAGTGACTCACTTATTGTGTACGAAAAATAAGTAGCAATGATAAAAGAAAAAACATTTTTTAAAATAGATTAATCTTTTTTATTTTCATTTATGAAGCTAATACAAGAATGCGTAATTTATTAAACAAAACAAATATACCTAATATCCACTTAGCCCAAATCCACTTATTAAAGCTCTCCGAATTCTTACTGCAATTCGGGAATCGATAGCGGGAAGACTCCTTATCATTACAAATAGAAACCGTACACGCTATATATATTTGAAAAGGAAACATAATGTAACGAAAGATTGTAAAAATCTGAAAGTTAATCAACACTTACCGGTAATAGAAGTAAAAAAAATACTACGGAACACAATTGTAGTCACTGTAAACGTTATGTTTCACGTTTAAGCTCGAAATGATCAAAAATCAATCACAATAACTCCGAATGCTCTTACATGAAGTTAAAATATGTTTTGAACGTGTTGTCATGGAAACGTTGTTGTATTTTCGTATTTGTTTAAAATGAATATCCCTAGATTTATAAATCTAGGGACTTCACTAAAAAGTTATACATCAGCGCTAAAGGTGTTTCGGTTTACGTACTAAAAATCAATTTCAAATATTTTACATAGAGTTCGCCCACCCTGACTTTCATGGAAACGTATTTTTACATTTTTCAAAATTTTGATAGTAGCGCCACGCTACTATACTACGGTTAGATTACGTACTCAAAACCGATTTCAGCATTTTGCGGGGAGTTGACCTACCCTGGTGGTGACATGAGATAACACTCGTCAAAATCGAGATTTTCAAGGCGACTTTAGACAAAAACAGCAAATAATATCAAAAAATGTTTCCTACAAATGTTAATTCTTATAAGAAGCTCTTTCCAACAATACCCAAATTAATCCCACTTTTCATACAAAATTATAAAGTAACCTTCAATTGTTCATACTTCCGCTTGCTATTAGATGTTACTTTCCCGCTTGTAAGAAGATTTATACCGAATTTATTTATCAATTTTTTTGTTTCAAGTTCCTAGGACTTATAGTTTTTGAATAAATAAGGTGGCACGAGTAGTATACAGCCTGTATATTTCTCTGTCTCCATCTAACAAATATTCAAAGTATATTAGGACACAAATTTAAATGAACACCCCATATTTACCATTTCATCTTATATAAAGAGATTAATCTTAAAGAAAAACATATTCGATTAAATTTTTACTGTACTCGTATGAAAAATTAAATATTAAATTGGAATTGAATAGTAGAAATCAATTTTTCTTCTTTTTTTTCGTTTCGTTGGGGGGAATATAGAAGGAATAATTACGGTTCGACGAAAGAAGAAAAGCGGACATCAAACGGATTTGAGAAAAAGACCCCCCGGAAAAAAGAACTCTAGGGACTTCGCGTAATATGTGTAGCATTGATGGTTGAGAACCGGAAAATGGGATTTTCGTATTCCAGCGCCTCCACAATTTTTCGATCGCTTTGTTTCTGGCAGAAATTTAATAACTACATCGAAAAATATGCGAAATAACTTCTCGTTTAAATTTGTGATTTTATTCTAAATAAACAGCTCGTCAAAAAACTACAATTCCCAGAGGAGATTGTCCTACGAACGAATGAAATAATCAATGATTAAAACTTTATCATGACCCGCGAACCCTGTGCGAATGTTGATGATCGCCTATAATCCAAATCTTGTCAAATCCTTCAGTTGTGTCGCAGAGTTTAACCGTGACTGGTGAAATCAGGCGTACACAATTAACTCTTGTTAGAAGTAGTCGAATTGTGAATCATTTTGTTAAATTGCTATGGACAAAATCGGTAGTTATAACTAAAGACGATTTGATGCCACTTTTCGATTTTTTTTTTATTTAAGGAAGGGTTTCGGAAATCTCTTGACAGACGAGAGGTCCGAATCACTATCTAAGTAACCGTATCATAGACCACTGTGTTGGGTTGATGTACTCATCTCATGATGTACTCATGAAAACATTCACCAACTAAAACCCCTTCCCCTCCGTCTCCGGAACCACCCATCAAGGTATAACTTTAGAGGCATACAAATGTGATTTTGGGGGTCTACTGTATATTTCTTCTTTTATTTTTTCAGTTCTCTTTCGTGTTTTTCTTTCTGCTTCGTGATGTTTGTCACCATTTTATATACAGCTCTCCAGTATTCTTCCTTTTCTAGCATTATATCCACCATATTTTCTTTTTCTATAATTTCAAATTAAGACCAAGTGGGATGTATTCTTTACATTATATGTCACCAATCCCACAGATGCTGGATATATACCTTGGGCATAGCGAAGGCGTCTGTGAGATTAATTTAAATCTTTTTATTTCACAAAAGATGAAAGGATCAAATATTCATTTAATTGTTTATATTGGCACTACGGACCTGATACATCATGCAATTCAAAAAGATACTTTTAAAGAACCTGAAGCTAACGTCTTTGCAACGCCAAACATGTATACGAAGAATCTGCGGTGTTTTGGTGTCAGATAATGCTCCATACTACGATTCAGTTGAGGTCTCCATAGAAATAGTATAGACAGTTTTAAACTTACAAGGAGACCTCACGACTTTGGAATCACCGATTTTAACGAAAGTGGTACCAATCGATAGGTATTCGTACATAGTGCAAATCTGTAAAAGATTAGGGCGCACTATTCAGTGGTTCGCGAGTAAATCATTAATAAATAATTAATTAATCGCCAATCAAGGCCGAGCGAGCTGACATCAGCGACAGACCACGCCCCCAAGCCGGTTCATAGCCGCGATCAAATTAGCCGAGTTCACGTGCAAACTTAGATGGTTCGAATCCGGAATAAAATAATTATGTTTTTTTTCTTTTAATTTTTATTATAATATTTCAGTCTATTTTTATAATATTTTATTTTTACGCAATATAATTAATTAAGAATACTTTTTCTTAATTTTGATTTTATCCCTCAACTATTGAGACGCGTTATTAGTAACAATAAAAGTCTGGTGCAGTTTTGAGGGCTAATATTTTAATATAAATAAAAACACAAGTATTTTACATATCTATAATGTGCGAAAATGGGAGAATTAGCTGCAACAGCACGTTTAAAAAGTATATGCAACTATTATTTTTAATACAATCATTTTTGTGTTTTTTTTTACCATTTAACACGTTCGCTACCAGCCGGGTCATACTTGAGCCAAATGGTTTTCTCTAAGAGACCAACGACTCATATTTGGGACGTTGATATAGGCGCATTAAAACATATCATTGGTCTATGGGAGACGGTGCCCTTTTGCATAGTGGTAGCGAACGTGTTAAAAAGATCTTACGTTTTGCATTAACAATACCCACGCATGTAATGTAAAATAATATATTAAACTTTTATACAAGAAAAACAAATTAATATAACATTTTACTTATTATCTAGAGATATGATATTACACATTAGTACATATCAATATTATTATAATACTGATGATGATTCAAACAAATAAATCAAAGTTACTTTTGAGAGGTGCACTATTGTATTTAGAGAACCTACTACTGGAAAATGATCTTGTTACACCAGAACCAACCGTGGAAATTCCAGAAAAGGCTGAGCAATTTGGTAAAGATATATTTGATGCTATCGTGGACATCTTAAATAAGAAGAAATTTGTAAATACCGAGGAACTAATTGTAATGGACGACACGGACGAAGAACGTGTTTACGACGAGCCACCTGAAGCGTGTGAACAATATTTATCTCCGGAACAGCTGATAAAAGAAATAGGAGATGAATATAATATTCCACTCGAGTATAAGGTAAAAGTTGTGAATATTGCTAAAGAACATCTCAAGTGATGTTTGCAAACTCTTCAGAAGAAAGGATGTTCACGCTTAACCAAAAGGCACATTTAAAGGAATGAGAGGAACATGTCAGAAAAGGAGGATCAATTGTTGATAAGTACAAATTGATTGACTCTTGGGCATATGATCGTTTTGTGGAAGTTAGACAAGATCATCAACAAGTAACGACAAGGAATCTCCAAGAGTGGGGTTTAAGTGCCGCTAGCCAATTTAACTGACTTAAATTTCAAAGCAACTAATTCGTGGGTTTTGAATTTTAAGAAACAACATAGGATTCGACAGAGAAAAATTACGAAATTTGTTACGGAAAGAGAAACTGCCACAATCGAGGAAATTCCAGCTGCAGCAGAAACGTTTCGGAACCAAACGTGTCCTCTAATAGCTTTATTTTGCACATTATAGATTTGTAAAATACTTGTGATTTTATTAATATTAAAATATTAGCCCTCAAAACTGCACCAGGCTTTTATTGTTACTAATAACGCGTCTCAATAGTTGAGGGATAAAATCAAAATTAAGAAAAAGTATTATTAATGAATTATATTGCGTAAAAATAAAATATTATAAAAATAGACTGAAATATTATAATAAAAATTAAAAGAAAAGAAAATAATTATTTTATTCCGGATTCGAACCATCTACGTTTGCACGTGAACTCGGCTAATTTCACCGCGGCTATGAACCGGCCTTGGAGGCGTGGTCTATCGCTGATGTCAGCTCGCTCGGCCTTGATTGGCGATTAATTAATTTATTTATTAATGATTTACTCGCGAACCGCTGAATAGTGCGCCCTAATATTTTACAGATTTGCACTATGTACGAATACCTATCGATTGGTACCACTTTCGTTAAAATCGGTGATTCCAAAGTCGTGAGGTCTCCTTGTTAGAGTAAAGAGAGGTCTGTCTAGTGACATTCAGACATTTTGTTCAGTGAGGGAATCAGAGTGGCAATTATTCAGACGAAAAACAGAATACCGTGACTGGAAAATATTATTAAGAGTAATATCGAATCTATCGCTACATGTACGAAATTCAAAGCGCAAATGTTACATTCCAATGGTGAATTATATTTTTTCATAATAAATTCTGCTGTTTATTTTTATAGTTAAATAGAAAAATAGTTCACTAATATTAAGTAATTACAAAAATTTACGTATTTTGATATACAGGGTGATATCAAAACAAAAGAGCTACAGCTCTTTGAAGTTGATACTCATGGTGTGGTTTTTTTAAATTATTTCACTTATCCTACAGAGTAGGATGTTGAATTTTGGAACATCCCCTAGTATTTACATAAGAAATATGGTGATGATAACCAAAATAATCTACTATGAACAGGCTTCGGTACCGAGGCTGAGGAGCGCATTTAAAGTCCCGTATTTTTTTTGGTTGATAGTTTTTTGAAAATCTGATCTCAAAATTGGAAAGTTTAGACAAAAATACAAAAAATTTTCGAGAAATTCAACGATTACGCAGTAGGGACATAAAATTTTATGTTCAAAAAATCTCTAAATATCGTAGTAGGTTCGCGCCATATTATTTGACAATTAGCATGTGTCACTCCTTAATAAAAAATAATGATAAATACTTAATTTTATAAAGAAAAACGAGTACAGTTTCTGTGTTTCTGCTTAAATAAATCTTTTCCTGTTTAGTTATGTACTTGTTTTTGCTTATAAAATTAGGTTTTTATCATTATTTTTTATTAAGGAGTGACACATACTAATTGTCAAATAATATGGCGCGAACCTACTACGATATTTAGAGATTTTCTGAACATAAAATCTTGTGCACTACTGCATAATCTGACATCGTATGTTAGTAACTTTTTTTTGTATTTTTGTCTAAACATTCCAATTTTGAGATCAGGTTTTCAAAAAATTATCAACCAAAAAAAAATACGAGACTTTAAATGCGCTCCTCAGCCTCGGTACCAAAACCTGTTCATCGTAGATCATTTTGGTTACCATCACCCTGTTTCTTATGTAAATAATAGGGGATGTTCCAAAGTTCAACATCCTACTCTGTAGGATAAGTGAAATAATTAAAAAACCACACCATGAGTATCAACTTCAAAGAGCTGTAGCTCCTTTGGGAAGCACTTCCGGACACATGTTCATATGAACTTTTCTTCATATTTTTAGCTGTAGAATTACCCCCTTCAGTATACGAACGTTATTTCCGGACACCTGTATACATACAGCCAGCCCATTTCATCTTGGCCTTCTGAGGTCATCTGCGCAGTGACAATAGGTGGGGGGTTTTTAGAGAGCTCATTTGCGTAGTATACTCAACAGGCTACTGATCGTGTACAGATCAAAGCAAAAATTTGTATAAGTGCGTGAGATAATATTTAAGTTCGAGATGGCGGAAAGTAAAGTGAAAAAAATAAAGTAAGTTCTTATTTATTTATTATTTTTGTTAATTGTTTTAGCAGATATTGTACTATTTGCAGCTTAAAATATGTTTGATTAATGGGTTTGTTAATTTAAAAATAACTTTTAAACTTAAAAACCCTGAAAAATAACCTACTACAAAGAAATTTATTATTAAAAATTTACCTGTTTAAACTTTACAATACAATACCTGTACATGTTTGTGTACAGGTCAACTTTTGCCGCGCTCTATACTTGCCGCTCCTATCTAACGAATACACCCATCTTTCTCCAACGATTTACTGTCGCACTCCTTCGTCTGCGCATTTTTCGTGACCTTCATCGGCCAAGATGGATTGGGCCGGCTGTATATAACATTCCCAATTTGAATTTGATTATTCCCAATTTGATATTGACTATTCTCAATTTGGAATGGATTAATCCTAATTTGAAACTGATTAGTCTCAATTTGAAATTGATTAGTCCCAATTGGAACTTGAAAAGGTACAGAATATGCAGCGCGGCATAACCTAAAACAACGCTCACGGAACATTACCAACGTTGCCGCGCGACAAAGCGCCGTATTAATCAGTCCAGCTGTAGTGTAACATAAGTGAAAACATTTCCATTTAAATCAGTGGTATAATTACCTAGCGACATTCTGCATTGCGTCACATAGCTGGTTGTAGCGCAAGTGAGAATCGACCTTTATAATAAAAAAATAGAATCTTTAATTTTAATTTAAATATAAACTTTAATTTAAAATAAGAACAGAAATCATTTCTTTCCTCTTTTACTTCTATACCCTTCAATGGTAGTAATGGTAGGTAATGGTATCATTGAATCTATTTATTTATTTTTAATTAATTTTTTTACTGTTAAATCATTTTAAAGAGTATTTTACTATTTCTATAATTCTATATTGTCATAAGTGAATAATGTTTATAAATAAATTCTTCATAATTTACAACTTGACTTTTACAGTTTGATTTTGATGGTTATACAGGGTGTGCCATTTTGATTGTCCGATCCGTTACTGACGTATTCCTTGGCTCAAAATAAGTAGAAAAGTCCTAATGAACATGGGCTCAAAAGTGATTCGTTTTCGAGATATTGGAAGTTTAGTTTCCCAAGTTTACCAATTAAATAAATTTACCAATTTATTATTAACATATATTAATCTCAAAAACTGTTCATAAACGTAATAAAAATTAGTCAAACCTACAGTCTCAATTCGTTGGTTGATTACAATTTATCGCGAAGTAATAACAGATTCTCCAAGGGAGTAATGTGCACATGGTTGTCCAATGCACGTTGAGTGCAAACAGGTTTAAAACAGGTTTATTGAATGTAAGACCGATTTCTGCAAACTGGGGGCATAACACACAGAAGTAAAGAACTTAGTATAGTTTGTTTAGATTATCAGTAATCATTAACATAGCAAACATCATAACCCTTTTACCGTTAAACGTTAAACATTTTGAGTATTATGAACATTTATCTAGATTAATGTATTTTGTGTTATGATAAAGTAATTGTGGGTAGTCAAGTTTTATTCTTGTGTTGAGTCAGATTGAATACTAAAATTCAATATTTAAAAAAGTACGAGAATGACTTCAAATTTCGCGGGTTCTGATAGTTTTGAATATGTCGGTAGAGGGCATACTTAGAGCGCCACACCGGATGTCACGGGCAGATTATTAACTACTGCAATCTGATTTCAGCAATCTAGTGAGAGTTATTTTTTCTATGTTAATATCTAAGAATTGAAGTTCGATTGCCATGCATAATTAGAAAAAATAGTTCTTCGTGTAGCAAGAGCAATTTTGTTCTGTAGATGCAGCTGTTACGACGGTATTTCAGAAGACCAATGAAATCAAAATCGAAGGTTGGTACTTAACCCAACCGAAATAAAAGATGAAGTGCCCTTTCTCGATCTTAATAGAATATATGTAAAAATCAAGATTCCGTCAGTTTATCAAATATATAAGAATATGGTTTTCCGAATTTAAACATTTGAATAGTAGAAGTAATAATGGGGCTAAGTAGTAAAACTTTCAATTGATATCTCATTTTCTTGCAAAGTGACACTTACTTATGGTGGGTTTAGGGTGTCAAACTTAGGGTGGGTTTAGGATGTCAAACTTAACCGTAATCTTAGCTGCAATAACGATTAAATTTGCAGTAAGTAATTCCTAGACGTTGCCTAAATGCCACAAATGAAACAAAATAGGTGAACTTGTTTTAAATACTATAGTTACTGCTACGGTTACGATTACAGCCTTTAGGTTTAACATCCTGAACCCACCATTAAAGGCTGTAATCGTAACCGTAGCAGTAACTTTGCTATTTAACAAAAGTTCAAGTATTTTGTTTCAATAGAAACGTTTAGGCAACGTCTAGGAATTACGGCAAATTTGATGGTTATTACAGCTAAGGTTACGGTTAAGTTTGACACCGTAAACCCACCATTAGTTAGTTAAAATTTTTGTCCCAGCACTTCGCTTGTTTGATAGGGCATAATCACTTAACCTCTTTATATATAGATGAATAAAACAAAAGTTTTATGTAAGACCACGATGATGAATTTATTTAATATTGTTTTATGTGCTACATTAGTCGACTAACGTTTCGCCGTGATGGCGTCTTCAGGCACATCTAAAATTATTACACAAGCGAGATAAGATTAACTAAACATTGCAAATAACCCCTTTATTACTTATATTCCGTAGACGTTATAAGCAAAGTCGAAAGAAAAAGCCTAAGAATCGTAACGGAATTCAGACATCCGAATAATCCATTACAAATCAGGAACGAACAGCTATATGAACGGACGCAAATAACACCAATAAGGTAACGTCACAACTGACTTACTTGCTAGACAGAATTTTATTTGAAATTCTCAAAACGGAGGAATATTAGATAGAACTATGCATCAAATTGACTGACACCAACCAAAGACAACGAAACGCTACCTTATTAGAGACGCTGACAATTTCTTACGTTGGAAATAAATAAATATTCATATGATATGATATGATATTAAAAAAATATATTGAATCGTTTTATTAAATTACATCTGGAAAATCGGAATTGTTTACGAACTTATCCGAAGGTCACGATTGAGAGGGGTTTTTGGTGAAATCGGGGTTGAAAGTTAAGGACGCTGAACTAACAGGATAGCTCAATCTGCGATAAGATAATCGGCCGCCAACTTTTAATGTCACTGCTAAGCTTAAACGGCCCACACACGTAACGAATTCTCGTACTGCACGCAGTGCTACATTAGTCGAAACTGCTACAGTAAGGATAAATTGTAGCGTGTGTAGGCAAATGGTATGCTTCGTAGTACGCAGTGTTCGGAATCGTTTGCAGTTCGGCACTGCCATAAAATATCGTATCAACGGTCGTGTTTGGAAGCAAGTTGATACGTGTGTAGAGAGTTGTGTGTAAGGATGTATGTGTAGTTTACACATTGAGACTACTACTGCAATAATCTTAACTACTGTAGTTCGATGTGTTTGAACCGTGTGTAGAGAAAACGACAGTACTGCAATTTCCATGATTTTCCATCCAACCTGTAGTTGGAGAGAAATCGTTACGTGTGTGGGTCGCTTTAGCGTCTCTGTCTTATAGTCGACTGTCTCACATTCGACTCTCTGCCTTACACTTGACTAAAACCACAACAAGCGACGTCAAACTGGCGGCTGCGCACTAAATTTCGGCGTATACACATCTTATGGGATCGAGCCATCCTGTTTGTCTAATATCCTTTGATTGAAAGTATTTTTAAATCCGCTATAAGTTGTTGATAGTTGCTTCGACGAGAAAGTCTTTGAATAATTTTACGGGTTATGCGCAATAGCGAATTTTATCTTTGAGTTGATGATTGTACCAGTTAAAATTCAAGATTTGGACAATAGTCTTCATTTGAAAGCATCTAAAGAGGCGCTTCCGTTGATATTTGAATAATAACGCACCGCAAAATTCATTTCAATTGAACTGAATATAAAAAACGAACGTAAATCCATAATATTTTAACATGAACAGACACAATGTTTCTATTCATGTAAAAAGAAACAATAAACAAGCATGTTAACAGAAATAATGTTTCTGTTCATGTTAAAATATCATGGATTTACCATCGGTTTTTATGTTTCGTTCAATTTATGTGAATTTTGTGTTGCGTCTTTATTCTCGCAAACCAGCGATATATCGCGATAATTTAAATTTACTGAGATTCACAGTTAGAAAAGCTGCGACTTCCGATCGATACTTTTTATACCTACATCTGTTTTTAATCCTGCTGCCAAACGAAGTTTGTTGTCTTCTCCGTTAGCAGTAATTATTAGTTTTGTACACTTTTTGTAAAAGTATAATACTTGCGTACTGTTGTATTAAACTTGCTTATAACTATGCTTTGAAGTGAAGTAAGTATATAATCATTATTTAATAATTTCCTTGCTTTATATATCCCCCGCAATTAATGAATTGTGGTATCGAACGTTTTCAATTTTCGTCTCTTTCTGTCATGTACAATTAGATAAAGAAAATTATTTGATGTACGTCGAGAAAACGGTGACAAGTAATGACGCATGAATGGTTAGAAATAATGTGCCAGACAGATCTGCTTGAGTATATTTTCTTACACTTATTCCGAAGACGTTACCGATTGTGTAACCAACTGCCACACAGTATTAAGCGTTCAAATGGTATATTCTTCCTAATTTCCTAAAACTGTTCTTTAACAAATTTTATTTAATTATTTAAACTTGCGTTATTTATTAATTCAGATCCAACTGATAATGGTGTAATCATTATTAAACTTTTTTTAGAAATATTTTATTATTACTTACAAGTTTGATTTATATGCTGTAAAATAGACATTTTTAATTATCTTTAGTTTAGATTTTAATAAATAAGAACCATAAGATCGAGAAATAGTGAAACTGTCTCAAGCGTAAACTAGAAATTATTAGTAAGTAACATAATATTATTGTTTGTATTATTTTTTGTAACAACTTATATATTTGTGTCAACCGTATTTACACTTTGCTGACCGGTGAAGAGTTAACTCGTCTTTTCATACTCTAACGTTGTTGACCGGTGAAGAGTCAAATCGTCATTGCACTCGTCATAGCCGGTGATATGACATCGTAAATTCTAAGTAAAATTCCCGGTCAACAAAACGTTAAATAGGTGTATAATTTATTTATTTTGAAATAATTAAATGCTTTTTTGTTTTATGTCCTTGTTATATTTTGTTATTTATTTAAATATAAAACCATAACGTGTAGGATTGAAATTATTTAAATTCGCTAACTTTCCGCGTTGTTTAGTAGTTCAGGGAGATCATTCATAGAGGCGCTGTAAGCAACGGAAAATCTTTACTGTTGCGTGTCCAGTCTTAAAGGGTATATGGCACAGAACAAATATAGTCTGAGACCAGTGCTGAATAGGAGTTTTGGTCGTTGGAGCACGTTGAATTACCTGTTTAAGGGATTTTATTGCGAACATGTAAGATCTCCTAAATTTTATTGCATTATTCGATCATTTGCGAGAGAAAATCCATTACATAAAAACCTATAACGTCATAGGTGGGATTTTTTTCCCTTGGACGGAAGTTTTTGAGGACGTTCTGTTTCTGGTGCCTGCCAGACTCTATTAGTTCCTGTTTAGACCACGCCGTTTAATCGGAGACGCCATATTTTTCATTATTGGTTCCGGTTCCGCATCTAAAATAGAGAACTAGAAGTATCACAAGTATTATTACATTTAACTTTTAATTATTTTATTATTACTTAAAGAATTCACGTCATCGATTACTCTCTTCTGATCTTCTTAACGAATTGTTAGTTAGTTTGCATATGTTTAATACTTAGGCTGGTTTTAGTGTTCAACCGACGGTCAGGGCTGACGTCAATCGTGCGTAGCTATATCAACGTATGTGTATGTAGCTGTTCAGCAGTGAATAGATACATACACATACGTTGAAATAGCTACGCACGACCGACGTCAGCGCTGATCGTCAGTTGAACACTAAAACTAGCCTTACTATCATGTTTTGGAGTGCACCACCTGGTTGTTAGTTTTTTTGATGTACAATTATATTTTCTTTGTTATATTAAGAATTATAGGTCTGTTATAGAAACTGGTTTATTTGGTAAACAACACTCCTTTTGAGTTGAGTTTTATGTTATGTTTCCTATTTTGAGCTAGTCCATTAATTGTTATTAATTATTGTAACAACTGTAGTGATGGAAAGACCTGTTAGGTCGATAATCCAATAAAGATTTTCTCTCTACAAAAAAAATTAAAAGAGACTATCTGAATTCGTGCTTCAGTTGATTTTTATGTTTTATATTTATTTTTGTCATGTTATAACGAAAAAAACCTAAACCTGTGAGATTAAAAAAAAAGATTTAAACTAAAAGGACTAAATTAGTGTTGGTTTCGTTTAATCGTTTGGAATCGGTTGCGGTTTAGAAAAAAAAAGGCTGCTGACTCCGACGAAATTTCCACCTAACAAATTACGCCCCCGCTTTCGAACAATGGCCTCTATCTGGGGAAGCAGATAAATTCCCGGCAATTGTGTGGCTTTATGTCTATCGGTCAGAAAAGGTCTTTCGGGCCGTTCACACAAATCAATACTTCACCCATCCAAGCAAAAGGTTAAAAAACAAAAATATAAATTTACTTTTCCATTTTAATCAGCTTTTTCCGTCGAAATTAAATTTTATTTCCTGCTAACTAAACAAACAACAAATCCAAACATAAACATTCATTTTGAAATTTAATTCAATAAATAACTTAAAGCTTAGATACTATTTTTTTAGTACATATCGCTGAACGGTTACAGTAATGGCACAAGTCATAAATAACAACATGGGAGAAAACCGAAGTACTATTACTATTGAACTATAAATAAATACACTTGCGTTATAATTTTTCTGGTAATTTTTTTTTACCATGTGTTGAAACAATAGCTTGGAATTTTAAGTAAATTTAAGTAAGTAAAGATAGTTAATTTTTATTAGTATAATGTGAATTACTGAATTAACCTGTTTAAATATGGAATACTGGTGTGGATAGCTTTTAAGCATAACACGTAATCATTAACAACTTGAATTTTAAAAATGCTTCCATAAAATGTTATTATGATCAAGGACATTAAAAAAATAGTAATAAAATTATTTCGTGTGTTCGTTGAAAGTTTTAAACGAACGGATCTATTTTAAATATTTTAACAAAATTTTATTTTGAAGAAGATTTTATAGGTATATTCAATTGATGACCTCGACAAGGTTTAAAACTTCAATTTATTACCTCGACGTCAACAGTTTGAAAAATCTCATCAACGGTCAATCTAATCAAGACTACTTAGGCAGTAGCTTCAGATATATGCGTAATTCAGCAAGAGAGAAACTACAACATAGTTCCAATAATAACTACATGGATTAGGAGTGCCACCATCAAATATTTTTTATTTATTTTGGATTTGTAAACACAGGTATTTCCCTTCCAAAGCAATTTAAGAAATTTTCCAAGTTTTTGTATAGGTCTCACAAGTAGACTACACGACCTAGTATTCACGGATTTTGATTAAAGTGGTACCAACTGATAGGTATTACAGTGAAAGCTCTAATAAGCGGACACTGACGGTGCTAACATTTTTGTCCGGTTATTGGAAATGTCCGCTTATAGGAAAGAGCTATTAAAATGGAAAATATTGCACTATTTCTGACAATTTTTGATTTTTTAACGTTATTAAAACATAAACAACTTTTTATCTTAAAATATTTTTATTTAAAACAAAATATTCTACCTTGTACATTGACTATTTAAACTTAAACTATTTATTTTTTTGTTGAATAAAATCTAAAATACTTAATTGACGAAGTGAAGCTTCTCTTTGTGATAGGAAACAACGTTCTATATATGTTTCTATATTTTTTACATGTTGGAAACTAGTAAAATCATTCTTCATGAGCGATTTAAGTCTGGAAACTACATCCAATGCTTCTTTATAAGACCTGATTGGATTGCAGTTCTCCTCCGCACCACCTGCTTCCGACTCATTTTCACTTTCAATGTCTTCTATTTCTAAAGTCTTCTCAGTGTCTTTTAAAATCTTTAAAGTTTTATTCGGTAATGCTCGAAAAAACAGTCCACTTTTATCGACGTTGAATATATCCTCTTCTCGGTAACCTTGTAGCAAAACCGGCAGTTTCTTCATAAATTGATCGACATCTTCGTCATTCACATCAGCTGCTTCCCCGGAGATACATTTAAATGTAATGTTGTTTCTCAAACGCCATTTTTGTAACCACCCGTCAGAAGCTCGAAATGTTCTCACTACCAATTTTTCCGCAATTTCGCTTGTTTTTCTCTTTACTAATGGTCCTGGTAAGGGAATGTCTTTATTTCTTACTTTCACAAACCAATCGAAACACGCTTTGCCAATTTTTAAACCTTCACTACTTAAGAAGTTTTTCTTCGTTTTTATGTTGGCCCCAGGCTGCCATTTCTTTCGAATATCTTCTTTATTTTTAAGTATTTTCGCCGCTTACGTTTTGCCAATGTTAAATCTTTTAGCTATATCACGAACTGACTCTCTTTGTCTAATAAACACACTATTTCCATTTTCTCCTTTAAGGTAAGTATTTTTTTCTTGGTAGCCATTTTAACGCATGCTACACCAAAGCGAACAAACTAATAATAGTAACTCGCAGTACCTACTAGGAATTACCTGTCTTTTACAAGCGAAACGCACAAAGAGGAGAATCCCTGAAAACTTGTCGGTAAATATGTATACCTACTACTGTTTAGTGACGTGTTTGTCTAACTTATTAGAGCCGTGCGTCCACTTATTAGAGATTTTTGTCCATTATTGAGGAAAAAATGGTGTCCGCTTCCGCTTATTGGAACGTCCGCTTAAGGGAGAGCAGTTTGTATGGAAAGACATATCTTTGAGGTTCGTACCAAGGTTTTTGTCCGATTATGAGAGATGTCCGCTTATTAGAGCGTCCGCGTACTAGAGCTTTCACTGTAGTACATAGTACAAACGTGTGAAATATTAGGACGCACTATTCAACGATTCGCGACTAAATCGCGATTTCAGCTCGCGATTCAAAGCCACTCCACTTTATGTTAGTGGTTAGCCACTTCTTTCAAGACCGACCCTGGTTCTTTTTTAATTAGTTTAAAGTTAAAATCAAAGTAAAAACGAAAAAGTGTGTTGAATTATTTGTTTTCAAAACATATAACAATAAAATATTAAAGAAAATAAAGTGAAACGGTGAAAATTTTGATTACCTATATTAAAAATAGAAAGGTTATTTTCCAAGATTCCAACCATCTTGTTCGGCATGTGGAAGCGATCCGTGGTGAGTCACCAAGGGGCGGGTTCGGGAGGAGGCCAACCATTCACATAATATAAGTGGCGTGTCCTTGAATCGCGAATTGAAGTCGCGATTTACTCACGGATCGCAAAATAGCCCGCCCTAATATTTTACATATTTGTACTATGTATAAAAGATCATAAAAAATTATCATGTATTTGCAGGTTATGTAGATTACTTGGACGTTCCGCCCGAACAGGGGTGCGGTAAGCGTTTCAATGTGATTGGTTGTAAAGAATTCCCATATAAACCGCTATGAAAAAATAACCTTAGAAAATTTTAAAAGGTTTATAACAATAATCTAGCGTGTTCCAAACTAGATCTCAACCGCCATCTACATTTTTTCAACAATATCCTAGCCCCCCCTCAAAACAACCTAATCTTCAACCACCGAAATCCAAGTGAAGTAGCCGCGACCGGTTTATCTGGTAGATGTTCAAATGATAGAATCGAGCTGTTCGGGTCCGCTCGGCTTGGTAGAAAACGCTAGGCCCCGCCTCGCGCCAGGAGGCGGCGCGCGCCGCTCCTCATGCACCGCCCGCGTCGCGACGCCTCCCCTCTCACGTTCCCCATACCGTACTTCGAGTCTTTCAACAACAGAGGGAATTAATTACTTAAGCGATATACTTTATTCCCTTAAACTTTCCAGTTTTTTTAATTCATGATTTACACATTATAACATGTCTTGTTCGAATAAAAAGTAAATCAGTTTATTTAAATACGTGTGGGATCAAAGTCGCCACAGTACCTATTGAGAAGCGGGAGAGAGCGGAGGAAGAAGGGCTGCTCATGCTGCGAGAAGAAGGGAAGAGTTAGTTGTGTTTGAGATCTCGAGGAGTTGTGTTTGAAATATCGTAGAGAGAGTAGGGTTTGAGATATCGTTGCGCGAGGTTGTGTTGCCAAAGTGGCGTATTACTGTGAGTTACCAAAGTGGTGTATATTATAACAACTTGTTATTAAAGCATTTATTGTTCGTGTGCATTTTATTCCCCGCACAACCCCAGCTTTCCACATACGTAATAACTTATTTAATGTATTGTTCGAATAAAAAGTAAATCTGATTATTTAAATACTCCGTATCAATAAATAATTGTTAAGTGAGAGTTTTAAAGTTATATATTGTACTTTTGCATGTGATTTTGTCCGGGTATGTACTTCAAAATTTTATTATTGAAAGCAATCAATAATAAAGTAGAAGTATGTATGTATGCCTACGTGCTAGTTTTTAATCTTTTATATTGATAGAGGATCAGATGTTCAATAATGAATTTTAAGTCACGGTTTTCTTAAGATAATCGCTCAATTATTTTATCAAGACTTTATTCACCTCCAAGGTAAGTGTAATTTAAAATTTATTTTGAAATAATATTGTAGTAACATTATGTTTTAGCCTATCAAAGCGGAAAATTAATTTATAAATTGGTTTTCGATGACATAACTTGTGGTGGCAACATGTTTATATACAGGGTGTCTCCGAAATGCGTGTACAACGTGAGACCACAGATTCCTTTGCTCAAAATAGGTCGATTTAAGTTAACTTATCTATTTATCGTCTATAGTGGTATTGAAATGTTTTCATCTTGTAAAAACGCTCATTAGGTATATAGGTATTTATATGTAAATAAATTTTGTTATTTCAGTTAAAAATATCATTAGTTTTGTGTTCTGTATTAATCAATTAATACTTCCATTTCATGCTTATTTTATTGCTAACGTGCAAAAAGGATATGAGTTTTTAAAATGTTTCTAAATAGTAGATAAATTAAACACGAACGAAAAGAGGAAGAATGAAAGGAAAAGACAACAAATATAATCCAATTTTCTTGGTTTATTACAACAAAACACAAAATACTTTTAAGATATTTGTTTGACATTACTTATTACTGTAAAATATAAATAGATATTAACTTAAGACGTAACACATGTAAAGCCATAATCTTTGGGTTCAACATTCTTCTTGATATAATTATAATGTCTTAAATTATAACATAGTAATAAATGTATAAATATTTAAATATACGAACATCTTTATCCCAGTAATTTAACAATATTGTCCACATAATGTGAATACAACTCCAATGGGAGTCTTGAATACCTCACATAGGGAAAGCTCCTCGACCAAAAACACATTCATTTTTACAATTTAGCCCCTAAATTTCAACAAATTAGAGTTTCTTAACTGATCAATTTATATACCCCAACAACTTGATAACATCCATTATTTGATAACTTAACCGTTTGAGTCCGGGGAAGCGCTATCGCGCTTCATTTGTATGGATATAAAATTCTCCCAGACCCAAACGGTTAAAATTCGACAACTAATTGTTTTATTGTTCATTAATATACAGGGTGTCCTGGAAAATGTGGGAAATCTCTTGGATTCTGATAGAACATTAAAAAATATGATTACAAGTTCCCATAATTTTTTTTCCTAACGGCCCTCGCCTCGGAGATACGGCCTTCTAAAGGAAGCCACTGGAAAACAATTTCTTTTAATAACTTTTAAAGTTCTTAATTTAATTTAATGAAAATTTAATATGATAAACAGTAGTAAGGACCTCTTGAAAAAATGACCTTAAAACCTAATTAGTCTCTGTAGTTTACCAGGGGCGTACTAGGTTGTACACTTTAATGCTTACATTTTTAACACCCTGTATGGTAAGGAGTTAAAAAAAAATAAATTTAGATACCTTGAATATTTAGCTAAAGAAAAGGTACTCTTATTCAGTGTCGATAAAATGAACCGTTTTCGAGAAAAAAATTGTAAAAGAAATTATAAAGATTAAAAATTTATTAATATTTTCTAGGTACCATAGCATGTAAAGTGGCTTCTAAAACTTCGTACTCAATCATTTATTTATTGTTAACTATTTTAAATAATAAAATCGAACAAGATGGTTTCTGTGTTGAAACTTACACGAGAATTCAATAAATTAAGTGATTTGAATAAATAAATTATATATTATTTACAAAATTAGCGCCACCTGTTGGCGAAGAGCCAAAACAAGGTGTGGAAACGAGATGAAAAATATGAGGCGGGACAACGCCGCAAAACATGGCGGTCCCTAAGGAGCGGCGCGCGCATTGGCCGCGGGTCGGGCCATTCGGAGCGTTTTCTACCAAGCTGAGCGCCCGAACATACCCGAAGCTTTCGATCATTTGAAAATTCTATCTCCTGATATAGACTCGAAGTAGCCACACTAGCCGTCAGAAGTAAAGGACCCTCACATTGAAGCGGAATATTTTCGCAACCACTTGTCTAAAATAATCGGGATAAAGTTCATAGTATTCCGTAGATATTTTTGTGTAACATATATTTGTTTAAAAAAATTCGGCTCCGCAGTTTTGGAGCCATTTTGAGATAAATAAAAAATGAACCGGGTTTTCGGGCCACTGAAAAATTGTCTAACTTTGTGAATTTTTTTCTCCAATACTATTAGAGGAAAACAAATCGGGTTGTAACATATGCAGTTATCATATGTCGATTTTTTTCCAGATTTTTTTCCTCCACTAGTTTTTGAGGAAAAAATTCACAAAGCTAGACAATTTTTCGGTGGTCCGAAAATCCGGTTTATTTTTCATTTATGTCGCAATTCCTCCAACACTTTATCCCGATTATGTTTGACAAGTGGTTACGAAAATATTCCGTTTCAAAGTGAGGGGCCTTTACTTCTGACGGCGAGAATAGTGGTGCTACGAACCGCTCTTTAACAACAATAGGATACGGTGAACTTAAACGCACCGCAGAATACTTACAATGTAATTGTAAAAGTCAAATGGTCAGGTATTGGCGAATCTTCGGGCCGCTCTATTTCCTTGAACTCAAGTATGAACCACTCTTCCAAAGCTTTTCTGTGATAAGATGCTTAAAAAAATATCTACGAATTGTGATGTAAACCACCGTAGGAATCTTTGAAGCCAAGTGTGGACTACGTTTCTAAATCTTTTCTGTGGTAGGATGCTTAAAAAATATGCTCGAAAAATCCAGTCACAATCTCGATTAACGAAAATCACAATTATGTGAAAATCACATAAACAATTAAAATCAGTCATTTGCGCTGAAATTAAATTTCGAAATTTAAATTTCGGATATAAGCGGGAATTCTTTTCGACCAATCACATTCAAGTGCTTACAAGTATTTTTCTTTCTTTCTTAATAAATTGACTTTTTTAATCTTGACTGCCTTAATCAATTTTAGGTAAATAACCTTTACGTATTTTTTTTTTCTTTTATGGTGTTTTGTATATATTTTTCTAGCTATATTCAAAAAATCATGTAAAGCTGAGACCTATACAAAAACTTGAATTCACCCCAATTTAAAATTGAATGTTATTAAACCAATTTATTTAAAATGACTTGCAGCGGTAATGTTAATGTTAGTGTCAGTACAAGTATTCCTATCAACACACAAGAAAACATGTCTTCAGTTATAATGCCCCCTTTCTGGACTCATAAATTCGAAATCTGGTTTATTCAAACTGAAACTCAATTTATATTTTCGAAAATTACTTTTGGTAAAATAAAATATCATCGTATTATTATCCAGTCTTACTTCAGAAATAATGTCTACAATTTGTGATGTAATAAGCAATCCTCCTCAAAATGATATGTATAATAAAATTAAAGAAGCTCTAATTTCTTGATTATCATTAAGTGAAGATGAACGTCTTGATGAATTCCTTTCGTGTAAGGAAATGGGCGATTACCTTCCAAATTATATTGCGGTTTGTTAATCATTGCAAATGGCTCTCAAATAATAAGTTAAGAAGTGCTTATCAAACTAAGGAGAAGACGGCTTCCGCAAGCTATCTTAAGGTACAGTGTCAATCACGCGACTGCAACGGTTACAGTCGGGTGGCTACAAATGCGCAACTCTGGCGATTTTGTGTCCGCCACTGGTTTGCTTTGAATTTTATGAACACGTTGTCAATAACACGATTGCGGCGTTGGTGACAGAGGTGATCTCGGCGATTGTGGCGACATGACTGCAACATAGTAATTTAGCGGCCAGTGTCGCTACGACAACTTATGGAAAGCACGTTTTTTTGAAACTTTGATAAGAAAATGGGCGACTCACAATTAAGTGAGGGCAGCACCCTCACCTGTCTAATCCGACAAGTAAGGATTATAAGAACCAAAATAAAACAGACAGTGTATGGGAGGAAATAGTAAGGCCGTCCGCACACGGAGCAATCGGAAAGCAACGCAACGGCAATGTGATATCGCTTCTCGGTTGCTTCCTAGGTAATAGAGTGGAGGTTCGTCAACGGAGCAATTTAAAAGCAACCTATGGGCGATATAAGCGATATACGCGATGTACGCAACCTTAGCAACCTGCACGGAAGTCACCAAGATCGTAAGTTGCTCATATCGCTTGTTGACATTGAGGCATTTAATACTAAATACGTGGGTGACATGGAAAAATATTAAAAATATGACCGAAGGCGACAGTTTTAAGCGACAAAGTCATCAAAAATTGGACTTCTCGAATACATATCATGTATTAAAATCGCGGGATATATTTGAATGATTTTAAATTCAGTACTTATTGTCATAAAATATTCTTTAGAATAGAGAAAGAAATCAGTGGGTTCCTCACACAGAACTTACTTCATTTACTTTTGAAAGTAAAGCGTTTTTACGGAAAGGAATAAGCTACACAATGTAATTCCTTTGCTTAATGAAAAATTTGCCCACATGGAAATTTGTAGTACTTTGATTAACAATAAGCCGACGAATAATCAGACAAACAAATAGAAGATGTCCGATTATACATTTGAACGAATATAGTAGAGCATCGATAATCCGAATCTCAGTTAACCGAGCTCTTTGATAATCCAAATTGGCTGCTGTCCCAATTCGGTTGAAAGTTTAACCAAATATTCCTTACTCGTCTAAGGCAGGTACAATTACCTAGCATCCTAAAAAACACTCCTAAAGATCACTAAAGTACGCCCTACTTTACTTTTGAATAATATTGTTTACAGAAATACTATTTTTGGAAATACAATAATTATACAGGGGTCTTCACGTAACTGCTTAGAATCATTAGAACTGGTTCGTTGCAACCTTTTAGAATTTCATTCGTACTTTTTTGAAGTTTGTAGTATATAAGAACTATTCATGCTACTGAATGAAATAATTTTTAATGTATATTTCAATTGCAAAATATTTTTTTGTATTTTAATTTTCACTTTGTATGTACTAAATATGCAGCTACCATTTAAGAAAAATCTTAAAAATTTGCTGAATTAATCTTCAAACGTTGTTAATACTTAATATTTAGTAGCACTCTCTCTTCGGAAATTACGAGTTCACTAACAAACAAATTGCCCCGTGTGCGGATCTCTGTTGCTCATGTCACCGATATCAGCAATATCGTCAATATCACCCCGCGATATTATTGCTTTGGTGTTGCCCCGTGTGCGGATAGCCTAAGAGTTTTGAAACAATCAGGTAATAAGTATAACATATATGAATTTATACTAGCTTTAGGCAAGGATGTTGAACTAACAGGATGGCTCAATCCCATGTGTATACGCCGAAATTTAGAGAGAGTCGATAATCACAGAGAGTCGAGTGTGAGTTAATCGAATGTAAGACAAATAGTCGAGTGTAAGACAGAGACGCTAAGCTTAGCAGTGACGTCAAAAGTTGGCGGATGATTATCGCAGATTAAGCTATCCTGTTATTCCAGCGTCCTTGGGTTTAGGCTATCTCCACGGTACCACAACAAAAACTAATTTTGAGTGTGAAATTCGAAAGAGAAAAATTCCTAAGGCGAATAGTGTTGCACAATGGACACTGAATAAGGCCGATGCAGACGTACCACAAAAGTCGCGCGTGTGCAGCCGCGTGGCTATAGCCGTTGCAGTCGCGTGATTGACACTGCACCTTTAGTTACTTTCACCTGTTCAGACAAAGAAAATATGTCTGATCTATTACCTATAACAGATAAAGTATCAGAATCTTATCATTCTATAGCATTATCACAACAAACTTCAGAAATTTACTCACAAAATTTAAATCCAAATCCTCATTTTTCTAAACATTTACTTACAACGTTTTCCTTTGGCAAAACTGGTGTGCACCAGTGCACAATAGCGCGTTTTGTTGGTTGCAGCAAATTAGTCTTTTGTGTTTTGTCATATTTTGTTATTGTAGTTTAGAAAATATTTTAAATAACCTTAAGCCTTGAACACACTTATAAGTATGTTATGATCACATTAGCAGTTATGGTTATGTTTAACTTCATTATATACTGTTGAATTTTCCTTTTTTGCATAAAGCTAGTGTAAAGCCGCGTATACATATGCGAGCCGAACCGTTCGTGAACCGTTCGCGAACCATCTGTTCTCAAGATTAGGACGTAACTTGGAGCTCGCGACGAATAGCTCTCGAACCGCTCGCGACGAACCAGCGGCTGTCGGTTTTTCGACGAACACAAAGGAATTCGGTGCTCACATTGGGAAGGCTTTTGTGCACAATTCTCGTGCTCGCGAACATAGTGGCGTTTGTTTATCACTCTAGGTAAGTTAACAGGTTAGGTTTGGCAGACGTTTTACGAGCTTACCTTGAAGTGAATAGAAGAAGTGATATTAAAACTTATTGATCTATATAGAAGTAAACCACTATCGTGGGATCCCAAACACAAACATCATTTCAAGAAAAACTTAGAAGAAGACGCCTGGAGGGAAATAAGTATAGATATCAAGATGGCTGTGGATTGCTGTAAGAAAAAAATGTTATGTTTGTAACCTGCCTATGAACCATTGAAATTTTTGGAAGAGTGAGATGAACCGAGAAACCGACTTAACACGGTAAATAACTAAGAAATACATTTTACAAAGAAATACAAAGTTAAATACATTCAAGCATATTTGATTTTTCACTGTAGAAATCCTTCTTTCATGAAGTAATCAGCTATTTTACTCCTAAATGCTTGACAATAATTTGCAGATCTTCGGGGGGCATTTGTTAGTGATAATATAGACGCCATGTTTTCCTCATTCCTCCACGAACCTTTAACTAATACACCATTGACTCCTGGTCCAATGTGCCAGCAGGTGTATACAAATTGGGTAAATGGGTGCTTAGATAATTATGTAATAAAATGATCGTTGTCACTACCAATTCAGCCATTTCAAGCTTCAAGAGCATTGGTTTTCTTAAAATCTGAAATACTGCAGAGGATATACCAAAAGCTTTTTCGATTATCCGACGGCCTCTACTTAAATGATAGTTAAAAATTCTCTGAGACGTTCTTTTGGAAAAGTCTCCACTGTATGGCTTCATGAGGTTTTCACTCAGAGCAAAGGCATTATCGCCTGCAAAGAAATAAGGTATTTTCATACAACGCCCCAGTAGTTTGTCTGGTATTGGGAATCCCAATGTGTTATCAATATGCTTGCTATGTAACTCGCTCGCTCGAAAAACGCCCGCGTCTAAAATTCTTCCTTGGCATCTTACATCAGCAAACATAAAGTTATAATTTTCATCTATTAGTGTAAAAAGCACAATACTAAAGTCAGTTTTGTAATTGAAAACCTCAGTTCCTGAATTGACTGGTGCTTGTAAAATAATATGTTTCCCATCAAGGGCATCAACACAGTGACGCAAGCTCCAATGTCTTTCATATAAGCTGCTAATTTCTTTCCAACCTGAAGGTGTCGAAGGTAGTTGAAACAGAAATCATATTTTTACATTATTTTTATTTTTTTTTTAATGTAATGTATCGCTTTTATATATTATCAAGATTAACTTGTGAATTAAATTAAAAATATTGTTTTATTAAATTTATTACCTTGATATATCCTTGTAATTCCTTGACAGGTGCAGTGCAAACCTCCGGTATTATGCGCCCAATAGACTGCCCAATAGAAATTCTAATTACAGTAATGGTTCGCGGTTCGTCCCGTTTCCGATGGCTCGAAAGATGTTCGTTGTAAAAATAATTACAACGAACGGTTTACGAGCGGTTCGCGAACTGTTCGGCTCGCATATGTATACGCAGCTTAAGATATGCATCCCATTATGTACTCAAGGTCAAATTGCTTCAAACTATGGCTGCTAACCACGTTTCCATGGAAATCTCAAACTAATTTCCTTCAGAGTCAAATTAATCACCAACAGAAACTATTTTATAATTGAATCCGTGGTTAATAAATAAAAGCTGTACTTTTACTGGTTTGTATCTCTACAAAAACCAGTAAAAGTACAGCTTTTATTTATTAATCACGGATTCAATTATTAACTGGTAGAAAAGATGGATCAAAAAACTAACTTCCTTTCATTATTTTATAATTGTCCAAATTGTACACCTCAAAAAGATCATTCTCATGTTCGAATCGATTTCAAAACAACGAATAATAATGACCTGGTTTTATAAAACTTACTTATGCTAACTTTCGAATATCTACATACATAATCATGGTTACGTTCAATTCAGTAAATGGGGCAGTAGCCTGAAATAGGCGTAATTATGGTAAATAATCAAATATTTACTTCATTAAGCTTTATAAAATCGGGAAATATGATACTAATGGGACTTATAAATAGAAGCTAAAATCATCCTGTGTAGTTATACTGATTGTAAGCGTTATTTTGCAACAGCGGGTAAATCGTTTCGCTTTAGATATTGTTGTAGCCAGCTCATTTCTGAAAGAAAATCTATATTTATTTATTTACACTTAGCACATTTGAAATTTCCATTACTTGATTTTAAAAATTTTTTCTTCAAACAAAGTGATAACCAGCAACCGGTGACACGGTTGCAAAAAATTACAAAATCGAAAAATTTTAATTGAAGCTAACCTCGTAATTTTATTTACAAAAATTAAGAAATGATTTTTAGATTAAATTAAACTTAAGAGATTCAATTTTAAATTAAAAAAGTCAATTTTATTTTAATTGTTGTCAAAAATTTTCGAATTTGGTAAAAATTTTTTATTCAACCCATCCAATACAACAAAAATTTAATCATGTTAAAAAATCATCCAGACTTTATTTATAAATATTAAAAAATGATTTTTGGTTTAAATGAAACATGAAAGATTGTATTTTGAACTAAAAGGGACAAATTTGGTTTAGTTCTTATCAAAAAAATTAAAAAAATCTTAAAATTGGTAAAAGTTTTTGACTGTTAACCAATATAACTTTACAAAAATTTGATCATCTTAAAAATCGCTCAAACTTTATTTATGAAGATTAGAAAATGATTTTTGGTTTAAATAAAAGATTATATTTTGAACTAAAAAAGACAAATTTGTTCAAATTGTTACCAAAAAAAAAAATTTTTAATATTCTTAAAGTTGGTAAAAATGTTTGACTGTTAACTAACCTAATTTTATAAAAATGTGATCACCTTAAAAAAATCGCTCAAACTTTATTCATGAAGATTAAAAAATAATCCTTGGTTCATATGAAAGATAAAAGATTATGCTTTAAGCTAAAAAGACAAATTTGTTTTAATTGTAACCAAAAAAAAAAAAAAAAAAAAAATTAAAAAACTCTTAAAATTGGTTAAAATATTTGATTGTTAACTAACCTAATTTTAAAAAATTTGATCATCTTTAAAAAATCGCCCGGACTTTATTTATGAAGATTAAGCAATGATTTTTGATTTAAATGAAAAATAAAATATTTTTTTTAGAATACAAATCCTCGGTTTGTATTGACCACTCAAACATATGTCCGAAAAGGTCGAAACCCCTCTCGAATTCCTCCTGTTGCACATAAAGTTCTTGTTATCCCCTCTTCTTACCTTTTTTCCAAGACACCCTTCCGAGATATTCTCCTATCTTCATCCTTTCCCTTTACATTTTACACCGTGCGGTCAAATCGTTCCAAACTACCCAAATTTATCGTTTCCGCAACGCGCGTAGCGTTCCGATAATTATCCGTCCAAATTAAACCCCCTTCCAACTCTAAATTAACATCATCAATCTTCTGGCACGAATTTATCTTCGAGATGGTCAATCCTATTATATTCGTTTAGATAAATTCAGTTAAATTAAAAGTGTTGTTTGTTAAAAAAAAGAATTAGCTTTCTTTATATGGAGGGATTGTTTTTAGGATGAAAAACAAAGTCTGGAAATAAGACAACAGAGAGAGTCTCCGAAATTGAATTTTGGCGTGTATTGTATTTGCTTCCGTCGATTCCACGGTATCTCCTTTCAATATACAGAAGAGATGGGAACAAAACAACTTTGTCGATGGAAATAGCGGGAATATTAAACTTTGTTATTTGCATTCCGATGTTTTGATAGAAAAACACGATTAGAGTGGATTAAAATTAACTTACGGTTTCGTGATTTCACAACAGTTTCAATTTATTGAACAACTGTTGCTTGTAAATTGATAGTGACTTTAAAAAATTGCCAGATTTTATTTATACAAATTAAAAAAAATGTTTTAGATTCTTCTTCTTATTAAAAAAGTTAAATTTATTGTAATTATTAACAAAAAAATTAAGGAAAAAGATAAATAAATAGAAACTTTGAGAAATCATAACGACTTTATTTACGCAAATAAAGGAATGGTTTTTATATTAAATTGAAGTTAAGAAATTCAATTTTGAATTAAAAAAGGCAAATTTGTTCTAATTGCTATTAACAAAAATAAAAAAATCCTAAACCTGAAAAAAAATTGAGTTAATTAACTTTTTAAAAAATCCTTATCAACCTTTCTCACATTTTATTTATGAAGATTAAACAATGATTTTTGGTTTAAATAAAATATGAAAGATCCTATTTTGGATTAAAAAAGCCAAATTTATTCTAAATGTTAACAAAAAATTTAAAAAAATCTAAACTTGGTAAAAATTGTTAAAAAAACAACTAACCTAATTTTGAACAAGACATAATCATCTTAAAAAATTCACCCAGATTTTATTTATAAAGATTAAACAATGATTTTTGATTTAAATGAAAGGTAAAAGATTCTATTTTGGATTAAAATAGCCAAATTTGTTCTAATTATTATCACAGAAATTAAAAAAATTCTCAAAATTAGTAAAAATTAAACAGTTAACCTAACTTAAAAAAATTGATCAACTTTAAAAAATCACCCAGACTTTATTTTTAAAGATTAGAAAATGATTTTTGCTTTAAATTAAAGATAACAGACTTTATTTCGATCCAACATAGTCAAATTTGTTCTAATTTTGTTATCAAAAAAAATTAAAAAAATTCTTAAAGTTGCTAAAAATTTTTGAAATTTAACTAACCAAAATTAAAAAAAGATTGATAATGTAAAAAAAAATATCTTGACTTTATTGTTAAAGATTAAAAATGGTTTTCGGTTTAAATGAAACATAAAAAGTTCTATTTTGAATTAAAAAGTCAAATTTATTGCAATTATTACCGAAAATATTTAAAAGATTTTCAAGGTTGGTAAAAAATTTTGATAGTTAATCTTAAAAAAAGTTGACCAAGTTTAAAAAATCGTCCAGACTTTATTTATGAAGATTAAAAAATGATTTTGGTTTAAATAGAAGGTAAAAGATTGTGTTTTGAATTAAAACTGTCAAATTTGTTCTAATTTTTACCAAAAAACTTTAAAAGAATTCTTAAGGTTGACAACATTTTTAGACAGTTTACCTAACTTTAGAAAAATTTTGATAATTAAAAAAAATCGTCCAGACCTTATTTCTAAAGATTAAAAAATCATTTTTAGTTTAAATGAAACATAAAAAGTTCTATTTTGAATTAAAAAAGTCAAATTTATTCTAATTATTACCAAAAATATTTAAAAGGTTTTCAAAGTTGGTAAAAATTTTTGATAGTTAACCTTAAAAGAAGTTGATCAACGTTAAAAAATCGCCCAGACTTTATTTATAAAGATTAAAGGCTGATTTTTAGTTTAAATGAAAGATAAAAGATTCTGTTATGGATTTAAAAAGCCATATTTATTGTATTTATTACCAAAAAATTAAAAAAAATCTTAAAGTTGATAAAAACTTTTGACAGTTAACCCAATTTTTTTTAAATTGATTCACTTTTAAAAATCGACCACACTTTACTTATAAACATCAAAAAATGATTTTGGGTTTAAATGAAAGATTCTGTTTTGAATTGAAAAAGCCAAATTTGTTCTAATCATCACAAAAAAAAATGTAAAACGAATTAACAAATAGACTTGGGTTGTACGTATTAAAGATGGACTTTAATTAAGTTAAAGTGCAAAGGGATGTCGAGATTTGGAAATCTGTTAGTTATGGGATTGTTAATTTCGAACAGAATTCGGCGCCATTGTCAATTAAGACGTTATACTGAGGCGTCGAAACCGGGTTTTACGTTTTATAAAACCGGAAAACGTAAACTTGGGTTTACTAGGCGATAAATTTTAATTACGCCGTAAGCCGACGGGTTAATTCCCGGAGTCTATTCGGATAATTGGCGCTGTGTGTTTTCCTCTCCGGATCCTCCACCGACACATCCGAAACGAAAATAGAATAGGTTTTGTTACAGATCCACTTAACTTGTATTTATTTATCCATCTAAAACTATAGTAACTGATATGACTCAATAAAACCAAATGTCATTCAATCATATCTCTTAATACATCACAAAAATGTATTTTCAAGACCAAGAAGGTGCAAGATCTAGAATCTTCTTTAGAAAACTTACCGCAAGACACGTTTATAAAATCGTAACTAACCTAAGAAGAATCTTAATAGCTTTAGTAATCGTTCTTTTCTTAATAACCATCGTACGTTTGGTGTTTTACGTCAAACTGGTGAGAGAAGACCAAAAGAGAGGAAGCGTAATCAACATGGGAACCACCGTGGCGATGTTATGCGTTTTCGCCCCGCTTTTAGCCGGTTTAAAATTCAGAACTTACCCCCTTTTGGCCCCTTTTATAGTCGCGGCGTTCGTCGATATCGCCCTCCACGTATTCTGGCTGATTTATTACAACCAACTCAAAGATATTAAAAACCAAGACGTTTACGACACTTCGAGACCTTTTCAGATATATTTACTCGTTCATTGTGGATGCGGACTTTTCGAAGCTTTAGTTTGCGGACTTTCCATGTATTACTTTTATGAATTATTTATGATTGATCTTGAAGATGACGTTGATGTTCTTGAAGCTGCTTATTATCCTTATACTCGATACGGTAAGTTAAAAAAAATTATTAAAATTCTATTTATAACTTTTTTATTTATTATTTTTTTTGTAGAAGTTCTTATTAAATAAGATTTTGGAATTGTATTTCTTTTTGAAGATTTATAAAGGATGAAGAATTATAAAGGTTTTTATTTTTATATATATTTTTTTTATTTTAAGTGTGTCTATGGGGATTATTTAAGGGGCGGATCGCAATAACGAACGAAAGCGGCTTGGGACGGGCTGAACATCGCGCGCTAAAACTCATTACAAGGGATTTCGGGGGCCCTGCTACATTATTGCGCCTCCGAAAGCTAACCGGCTCATTTTAGATACCGTACAAAGACCACTTAACATTCTAATTGTATCTACTTGAAAGAAAAAAATCTTTAATCAAGTAAATCACTCGATTACTGATTATTTATTCTAAAAAATAAATTTGATTTTTTAATTAATACGAAAAAGAATTAGAAAAGTATTAAAAATTTTAAGTAAGCCTTAAAATAACTTTTTTGATCATTTTCAAAAAATCGTAGGAAATTTATTTACGAAGATTAAGAAGCGATTTGTATATTAAAGTGAACTTAAAATTAAAAAAAATTCTCAAAGTTCGTAAAATTTGTTGACGGTTCATTACTAACTTTAAAAAAAAATTTGTCATTTTAGAAAAATCGTTCAGACTTTATTTATGAAGATTCAAACATGATTTTTGTTTTAAATAAAAAATAAAAGATTCTAGTTTAGATTAAAAAAAGTCAGATTTGTTCTAATAGTTAACAAAAAAATTTAAAAAATTCTCAAACTTGGTAAAAGTTTTTGACGGTTCACTAACCTAACTTTTCAAAAAATTTTATCATCTTAAAAAAAATCGTCCAGACTTTATTTATGAACATTAAAGAATAAGTTTTAGTTTAAATGAAAGATAAAAGATTCTATTTTGGATTAAAAACATCAAATTTCTTCTAATTATTAACAAAAAAATTTAAAAAAATCTCAAACTTGGTAAAATTTTTTGATAGTTCACTAACTTAACTTTTTTAAAAAATTTATCATCTTAAAAAAATCGTCCAGACTTTATTTATGAAGATTTAGACATATTATTTGTTTTAAATGCAAAATAAAAGATTCTATTTTGGATTAAAAAACTCAAATTTGTACTAATTTTTACCAAAAAAATTTAAAATAAAATCAAAATTGAAAAATTTGTTTGGCCGTTAACCTAACTTTTAAGAAATTTTGACCATTTTAAAGAAATCACCCAGACTTTATTTATGAAGATTCAAACATCATTTTTGTTTTGGGTGAAAAATACCAGATTCTATTTTGGATTAAAAAAGTCCAATTTGTTCTAATTGCTATCAAAAAAATTAGAAAAATGTTTAAAGTTCATAAAAAATTTTGACATTCAATTAACCTAACTTTAAAAAGAACTGATGATCTTGAAAAATCGCCCAGACTTTATTTATGAAGATTCAAACATGATTTTTGTTTTAAATGAAAAATAAATGATTCTATTCTTGATTAACAAAGTCAAATTTGCTCTAATTGTTACCAAAAGAATTAAAAAGCTTTTAAAATTCGTAAGTATTTTTGTCAGTTAATTAACCTAATTTAAAAAAAGTTGATCATTAAAAAAAAAATGCCCAGACTTTATTTCTGAAGATTAACGCATAATTTTTAATTTAAATTAAAGATAAAAGATTCTATTTTGAATTAAAAAAGTGACATTTGTTCTAGTTTCCACCAAAAAAAATTTAAAAAATTCCTGTACTTGTTAAAACAAGTTGACAATTAACTAATCTAACTTTTTAAAAAAATTCGATCAACTTTAAAAAAATGAGGTTATTTATAAAAATTAAAAAATGATTTGTACATTTAATTAAAACTTAAACTCTAAATTTTCAATAATACATATTAAATTTATTTTAGTCTGCACAAAAAAATTTTTTTAAATGTATACCTAATAAAATATACAGATAAAAATTCACCTAAATATATTCACATAAAATCGGCAACTAATTACCGATGTTGAACCGCTCGGGGTCATTTAAAGCCAGCTTCGTTGAATTCAGCGTTGAATTTACGATCGCCGCGTAAAATAGCGGACGTTGTCGCGCAGTTTCGATCCGATCATTCGTAATTTATGATTGGTTTCGAGCCCCCGACTAGGTTTCAGCCGTTATTTGCAACTTTTACAACGAAGACCTAACCGCATCGGATAAACACGACCGAACGTGTTCAATCACATTTAGCTAATTAAAGATAGAGCAATGCCGCAGCACTAGTAATCGGATTCGTACTAATACTACAAACCTATCTGGCTTCGCTTACTTTATTCTAAATGGATTGATGCAAACGTGTAGACTTGTTAGTATTGAAAATGAATTATAAAAGAAATATTTAGGTGACATGTAAGTTTGTATCGTGTAATGTAAAGAAAGTTGCTTAAATTATGGTAATTCAGGACTTGTAACGAGTTGGATTCGCATCGGATAGTTCGAGGTTTCCCTTTTATCCTTTATAGACATCGGAAGATGTATTTTATTAGCCCGTCGAGGCAACAGATTTGCCAGAAACGGGAGTTATCAGATTCAGGGAGCCTCCCTGGACTGTATTATGTAAATTGTGTTATTCGTCCCGACGAAAAGGGAAGATGGATTCTTAAGAAGGAGGTTTTTTCCCTCTATATGGCCTATTTCAGAAGGGAAATGGAAAAATCAGGTGTTCCATTTGACTTTGGAACGATCTCATTAAAGAAAGAATTATTCAAGAAGGTTTATGTCGTCTTAAAAGCCAGATAGATTATAGTATTACTTATTAGTGTATTAATAAATATTTAAAGAGAGAACAATGTAATCTTTAACGTGGAGTCGTCCTTATTGGATTTTATAAGTACAATAGAAATAAATATAGGGAAGTGAAATAAAAGTTGATTTTGAAAATTAATTTTTTCAAAAGTTTTTGAAGTTCAGATTTGAAATTTTGTTGAAATTTACATTGAAAAGAAATTTTAACCTAAGTAATTTAATTAACACGTTTTTTAAAACTTTGTTAATTTTTAAAAATTCACAACTACGAAACTGATAATTGTTAAAGTTTGAGATTTCATGATTATTTAGTTTGAAACTTACAAGGAGAGTGCAAGGTCTTGGGGTCATGGATTTAGTTCAAATTTTGTAGGATGGTAGACTTAGTTTCCCTGTTGAAGAAAATATATGGTTGTAGGGGCCACTACTCAATAGCTCTTTAGATATTTGCAAGTGAAGATACAATTCACTAGTTAAATTGAGGTCTGTAGCAAACGATTAAACATAATGGGTGTAGCGTAGCAGCAATAGATCGGTGTTTCTCGTCATTAGGCGCCGGGTTCGAGTTCTGAGAGTGTCCATTTTTACATACAGTGTGGAAATCATCGACCGCTATATAGGGATTTTAGTAAGAGCAAACGGCAGAACCGAATAAAGCGTCAGTAGAAGCGAGATGACTACAGACCTCCCACTTAACTTATTAAGTTATTACCAATCGGACGATCGGCTTTGTATACCGTCACCTGTCACATTTGCGCTGTGACAGGGGTTAGATGAAAATGCATAAAATAAACCCAACCTAACCCCTGTCACAGCGCAAATGTGACAGGTGACGGTATACAAAGCCGATCGTCCGATTGGTAATAACTTAATAAGTTAAGTGGGAGGTCTGTAGTCATCTCGCTTCTACTGACGCTTTATTCGGTGCTGCCGTTTGCTCTTACTAAAATCCCTATATAGCGGTCGATGATTTCCTCACTGTATAAAGATACCATGGGTGGATATAAAATTTTGCGACATCGAAGTATTTTTTGAGTGTGCACCGCACTTTGGATTTGTCAGTTAATTGTCATTTGATCTGTCAAGACTTCAAAATTAATGCAGGAATATGACTTGGCATTATAACCTTTCTTCAAAAAGCCTGACTTAATCGGTATAAATTCGGTTAATTTTGACGTTATCCGGACTTGTCCTAACGAATTAATTGCATCTTTGATTGCAAATATTTTAAAAATTATTGAATAGTGGCCCCTATAACCATATATTTTCATCAACAGGGAAATTAAATCTACCATTCTACGAAATTTGAACTAAATCCACGACCTCAAGACCTTGCACTCTCCTTGTTAGTCTTTAGTTTTACCAAAAGTGAATTTTCTACGAGATTTAGTTTTTAATACAGAGAACAAATTCTAACCTAACTCAATTAACATCACTATTAAAACATTCTTAATTTTTAAAAATTCACTTCTAAGAAACTAATTGTTGTTGATTTAAAATTTTATGATTATTTAAACGAAAACTTAATCTATACTTTTACCACAAATGAATTTTTGTGATTTTTAATTTTTTCTACAGAAAGGAAAATCTAAGCTAACTTAATTAACCTGTCAATTAAAACTTGTCAATTTAAAAAAATCATATTTCAAAAACTAATTTGTTATTGAAACTTGAAATTTTATGGTGATTTAGATTAATCTATATTTTTACCAAAAATGAATCTTCCACGACTTATAGTTCTTTCTACAGAAAAGAACTTCTAACCTAATTTAATTAACATGTCTGTTAAAACTCGTTCAGTGTTAAAAATTCACGTCTAAGAAACTAATTGTAGTTGAAATTTGAACCTTTATGATCAGTTTCAAACATAGTCTTTATTTTTATTAAGAAGGATTTTCTACAACGCTATTCTTTCTGCAGAGAAAAATTTTCTAACCTCACTTAATTAACATGTCAATTAAAACTGTTAATTTTAAAAAATTCACTTCTAACAATAAGAAATAAATTGTTGAGATTTGAAATTTGGTGACTATTTAGTTTGAAACTTACAAGGATACCTTACGCCTTACCCCTCACCGATTTTTACGAAAGTGGTACCAATCGATAGACATTGGTACATAGTACAAATGTATAAAATATTAGGGCGCACTAATCAGCGGTTCGCAAGAAAATTGGTGTTAAAGTTTGCGAATAGCATATGTCAGTGATAAGTCGCGCTCTTTAAGGCCCGCCCATAATCGTAGTAAACATGTATAGGCTTCCAGATACGAAGGTTCGAATTCTGAATAATACTTTGTTTTATTTGCATTTTTATCTTTAATGCAACATTTCACTTTATTTTTATAATATTTTGATATTACAAAATATAGTCAATTAAGGACACTCTTTCATTACCCTACTTTTTAATTTCTCTACTTCTATGTTCAGGAAACTTACAGTACTTTTATTAGAATCATTCTTTAAAATTTATTCTTTACCATTTAAAATGGTATTACGTTTTATAATAAAAATACCCACATAAGTAATGTAAAATAATTTATTATATTACTTACATCTAACTTTACGTATTATCTATGTACATGATATTATATACAGGGTGTCTCCGAAATGCGTGTACAACGTAAGACCTCAGATTCCTTGGCTCAAAATAGGTCGATTTAAGTTAACTTATCTATATCCAAAGTTGCTTCGTTTCGCCACTAGAAGGCTTTAAAAATAACATTTTCCATGAGTTTTTCTTAAATTACTCGAAAAATTTGTATTAGATTTTATTCATTTTTTGACCATGTCTTTATATCAGCTGACTACAGCTTTCTGTGGAACAAATTCGAATTTCCAAACATACAGGGCGTTTACAAACACTCTCACTACAAGTTATCCATCCAAATCTTTTTAACCACCCTGTATAATTTTCTATCAATTCTTTTTCTGAATAGCTACATTAATTTAAACATTATTTTCTCTCTTATAAAATTTCAATTGGGCAAACGGTTTAGCCACAAAACAACATTTTTTAACTCCCTGCAAGTTCAAATCTGTAGGTTAAAGTAACATTAACCCAGTACAAAGTAGTAATTTCTTCACAGGATTTGCATCTCTTTCAAAAAAATCACATTTTAGAGGATTGGAAGTAGTTTTTGCTCAAAATGTTGCCAGGATTTGTGACCATCATCAGGGCATCAGTGTGCAAAATTTTTACTGTTTGATCTTTTCGTTGAATTTTTGCTTTTATGATACTCAATAAACAAAATAAGAAGGTGCTAGATTTACCGGTCTTGCTGGCCAGTTTGCAGGAGCATGATTTCCTCTTTATTTCCTTCGATTCTACAGTAGAATCTGCATAATACGGACTAAAAGGGCTAAACCCTGATAACGTTCACAAATGCTGGTGAAAATTTGAAAATTTTAAGCAATAAATTACTTCCAAACCTATAACATGTGGTTTTATTGAAAGATCTTCATATCCCGTGAAGAAATTGGTACTTTGAATTTTGTTGATGTTACCTTAATTTACCGTTTTGGGCTTGTAGGCATTTAGAAAATCTTCTTTTGTGCCTAAACCGTTTGTCCAACTGAAATGTTGCAAGAGAGAAAATAGTTTCTAAATGAATGTAGCTATTCAGAAAAAGAATTGTTAGAAAATTATACAGGTGGTTAAAAAGATTTGGAAGAATAACTTGGGGTAAGAGTGTTTCTAAACACTCTGTATGTTGCGAAATTAGAATTTGTTCCACAGAAAGCTGTAGTCAGCTGATATAAAGACATGGTCAAAAAATGAATAAAATCTAATACAAATTTTTCGAGTAATTTAAGAAAAACTCATGGAAAATGTTATTTTTAAAGCCTTCTAGCGGCGAAACGAAGCAACTTTGGATATAGATAAGTTAACTTAAATCGACCTATTTTGAGCCAAGGAATCTGAGGTCTTACGTTGTACACGCATTTCGGAGACACCCTGTATATACTAGGGATTGCTATTATGGTTATATTGATAATGATTCAAAGTAGCAAATCAACGTTACTCTTGAGTGATACATAGTTGTATTTTGAAAAACTGCTAATGAAAAGTGATCTTGTGACTGTGGAACCAACCGTGGAAATTTCAAAGGGCGCTATGTAAACTGGCGAAAAATACTTAATATTGCTCTCGACATCTTGACAAAGACAACATTTGTAAGTACGGATGACTTAATACTCATGGACTAAACTGACGAAGAATGTGCTTCCGAATTCGTGTTTCCGTTTGACGCAAATTTATTTCCGGAACTACCGATAAAACAAGTACAGGACGATTATAATATTCCCTTTTATTAAAAGTTAAAAGTTGTGAATCGCGCTAAAGAACATCCCTATTGGCCTTTGCAAACTCTTCAGAAGAAAGGATGTTGACGCTTAAAAAGCGTAAGAGAATTAAAGAGATGGGAAGAACATGCCAGAAAAGGAGGAATGATTACCGATAAGTATAAATTGATTGACTCTTGGGCGTATGATTGTTTTGTCGATCGTTGCGTGCTACCAGCAAAATTACCGACATAAATTTCAATGAAATGTTGCATTAAAAATAAAAATGGAAATAAAAAAAAGTATTATTCAGGATTCGAACCTCGTATGTGGACGCCTATACATGTTCACTTAGACAATGGGCGGTCCTTATAGAGCGTGGCTTATCACTGACATACGCTATTCGCAAACTTTAACACCAATTTTCTTGCGAACTGCTGAATAGTGCGCCTTAATATTTTATACATTTGCACTATGTACCAATATCTATCGATTGATACGACTTTCGTTAAAATCGGTGACGGGCAAGTCGTAAGGTCTCCTTGTTAGTCTTGATTTTTGCCAAAAATGTATTTTCTACCACTTTTAGCTTCTTTCCACAGAAAAGAAATTCTAACCTAACTTACACGTCGCACCCAGGGGTATTTAGCCGACCTAGCTGACCAAAACTATTTACTTTAATAATTATTGAGAAGCTGATTTTTTTATTGGTTAAAGAAACATGTTCACCTTATATGGACGTTATAGCTTTGTAGAAGCAATTTCCAACAATTTAGGATTTTTTGAACAAATCAAATTGTTTCATTTCGATCACATGCAAAAAATCCTAAAGCTTGATTGGTTGAAAATTAGAAACCGTTGGAAATTGCTACTACGAACAAAGCCTATACTAGGTATGCCTGAATACGCACCACTTATTGTAACTTCTAGGCAACTAGAAATTTTACAAAAATTGTTCTAGAATTTTGAAAGAACGTACAATATTCTACATCTTCAAGTAAAATACATTTATACGGAGTGTTCCATAACAGAAAGTTTTTAAGTTTTGAAGCTCGCTTTGGGGATACATTGATCTCTTTCAGCACTAGAGACGCATCTCATTTTTCCGTGCTGTAAAGTTTGGTTTGGATAGCATCGACCAGAGTTCCCAAATCAGGCTCTCAGAGACTCTCCGTTGTTCTCGTCTTTGTCCTTTCACTATAGACTTCAAAGTCTTTTGTTGGTCGACCTGATCGCTTTATCACTTTTGCCATCTTAACCAGATCTTATTTTTTGAAAGAAACTTATCAAGTTTATAACTAGAAGCCTTCAAAATGTACAAGGAAATTTTCTATAAAATCCAATTTCTTGTTAAAATTACTCAAATCTTATTCTTACATTTTATTGAAAATATGATTTCTGATTATCAACCTCACATTTGAGGAGCCTAAAATAAGAGATACAGATTATTATGATAATTGATTAAACGAAACAACACATTTTTATTTTTTCAGGTTTTTAGTTACATCTACAATTTTTAAAGAAGGCGGATAAAGTCGGAAAAGATTATTATTATTTCATAAAAAAGTATTATGCTGCTAGCGATTTATATTAAAAAAATATATCGGGACTCACTGATATGTAACAAGTTTATTAATCTTTAAGAAAATTTGTTGAGAATACTTAAAAAATAACTCTTGTGAAGTAAATTGAAACATTAACACGCCACAAATATGATAAACTGACAGAAACATTGCCAGGGAATTCTTATATACCTGTTTCATCCATTTTAATGATGAAAAGTCATTAAAAATTCGTATTTATAAAACTGTTTGTGGTTGAAATTTGAATATTTTATGAAGGTTTAGATTGATTTTTAAATTTTACTTTTGTTAAAAATGTATTTTCTACGACTTTTAGTTTTTTACACAGAATTTTCTTTTTAATTTTAGAATGTAGATAGTTTATAGCATTATTTATTAAGCATTAAACTAACATAGGAACGTAAACCTTTTAGTAACCAATTCACTTTATATCTACTTCCAGAGTTCATTTCTCATTTTCACGATTTTATTCGGTCGTTTTCACAAGGATAAAAGTAGCCAATTGGATTTAATTGAATTGTAAAAAGTATATTTGGACGTAAAGTTTACGGCGTTAACAGAGCTTTTACTATTGACTAATATTTTTATGAAATATCTCGCTAATAGATGAAACCATCGTTTGTTTTGTCGTAAAACAATTTAATTTTTGTTTACTCTATGTTAGAAATTGTTTTAAATCTTCGTAAAACTATGTAGAGAACGTAAAAAAATCGGGGCGAATCTCTAGAGAGGATTTCCAAAACTTAGTTTACCGGAAATTATTGTTTTCGTATGTCTTGAAGCGTGAACCTTCGCTGCAATACAATTTCCAGCGACCAAGTCGATATATGCTCCATCACTCGAGCGACTTCTTTCAATCTACTTTCAGACGTCTTCAAGAAAACCTAAAACGAAAAAGAAGAATACTTGGTAATTTAATTTATTTACACTTCTTTTCAAAACCAATATCTAAATAATCAAATAATTTTTTAAATCCTCATATATGTATATCTACATAACTAACAGATAAACTAATGTTATAAGCGTAGAGAATTAATCCTAACAAAGTTAGCGTCATAATGAAGACATTGTTCGTCGAGGATAAGTCGTACGGAAGGGTCGAAAGGGAATTACCGAGAGTTTATTTTACTCCCACCCGGTGGAGCCGCAGACGGAACTTAATATCTAGGAAATAAGATGATTACGTTAATCTCTGAGGACTTGCGCCTCTCTGCTTTCGGAGAGCAGAGAGAAAATTCTATGGAATAAACGTTCGAGTGTCCGCAACGAAGAATTTAATTAAATTCCTAACGGATTCGCGTATAGATCGCGCGCGGTCTTAATTGGGCCGAAGTCCGAAAATTTTCGAAAGTTTTACTTCTAGTTCGTCTATACCGCGAAAAGTTCTCGACTTGGAAAATTACTTAATGTCAGTTAAAGTGCCGCCCGCTCGCCGCGAAAACTTAAAAGTAACGTTATCCTAAATAAATGATGAGTTAAGCTCCGAGCTTTGGCTTATAGTTTGGTCGGATAGTTGTAAATTGATGAAGTTTTCAGATTGAAATCGACACCCAAAAGTCGTCTAAACAATATTCTTTAAAACCTTTTAGAAGTAAGATGTTATAGATTATGTTATCTAGAGCGAATTTAAAATAATATTTTATAATAATTACCAAAGTTTTTGATTTATTAGAAGACCGACGGATTAACATCTCTTTTAAAAGGCAATATCTCTTAATATAAGTTGACAAAGAAATTTTATTTAAGATCTTTTAGCCAAATTAAGAAAATTTCTAAAGATATTTAATTAAAAAACCTTCTGCTTAACATCCCCTTAAAAAAATCCAAAAATGCTTGATAAAAATAAAATTAAAACTTTTGAATTAAAAAAGAAGTTGAATAATGAAAGATGATAATGTCTTGTTTTACACATTTTACAATTTATAAATTAATATTTCTTCCAAATGAGATAACATCTTAACAAAAGGTGATAAAGCGAGTACGTTTTTGAAAAAAATGGAAATTTAAAGACGGCATAAGTTTGATACAAGTTTTTGTCTAAAAATTCGTTATATTGGTAAAATATTCAACTTATTACGGGACCGACGGTTCAACATCTTTCCTAAAAGACTGATTCATTTTTAAAGATCAAAGTATTTAATTAAAAAGACTAACTACTTAATATCCTCTTTTTAAAAAAATCTAAAAGTACCACTTACAAATAAATTGGAAGCTTTTCCATTAAAAAAGAGTTATTATAACGAATGATGCTGATTTGTAAGAACATTTTAAAAACTTACAGCTTAATATTTTTTTCAAAAGAGATAATCTCTCAACAAAAGATGGTAAGTAAAGTGACTAGAATTTAAGAAACTTTAAAGATGGGGTAAATTAAATGCAAATTTTTGTGTAACAATTAATTAGATTGGAAAAAATATTCGATTTTAGAGGGGATCGAAGATTTATCAACGAAATTTAGAAATTCTTAAATATCAATATTGAATGGCGTCAAGATATTTTCGTGAAAATAGACACAGATCTCTCTTCAAAAAGATATAGATAATATCCGGGAAAAGACGGTAATTTAATTCTTCAAAAGAAAAGAAAGTGGGAAAATTCTTCAAGATGGAAGAAGTTTTTGTCTTAAAATTAAAAATTCTGGAACCGACTGCTTAACATCTCCTAACAAAAGATTTCTTAACGAAGAACAACAAATAAACTTTAATTCATTATAAATAAGGTATTTAGTTAATTACAAAATCACTTAATATTTCCATTAAATATTCTTTAAGAGGTAAAAATTCATAAAGATATTATCATATAGATACGAAGGCTTCCACGGCCGGTGTTAACCGAACTAAGAGTAGAACTAACATTACCTTAGAACTAGGAGCTTTCGGGTATAGCCCTGCGTCTTTTGAAAAAGCGTTTAACGTTTCGGATGCTATGTTGCAACCTTTAAAGGGATTCGAACTCGTGTCTGAAGAAGGTTGCAACATGGCATCGGAAACGTCGAACGCTTTTTCGAAAGACGCACGGTTAAACCCGAAAGCTAATAGTTCTAGGTCTTGTGTTAGAGTTAGCGCTGATGTTAGTCCTAGTCTTACAATTAGTTCAAGATATTATCAGTTTTTAAAGGTTTCAAAGTATGTAATTTATTACAAGACCGACTACTTAACATCTCTTCAAAAAGATATAATTAACAAAAGATGGAAGCAAGTTTATTTGATTTATTACGAGACCGAGAGATTAACACCCCTTCAAAGGATGGAATTTCTTGATAAAGGATAATAAAGCAATATATTAAGATCTTTTAACGATATTTAGAAAAATCCTAAATAGGTAGATCATACATTTTTAATGATACCCAAGTATTTAATTCATTACAAGATTAACTACTTAGCACTCTATTATAAAAAGAAAACGTGTAAAATTGTTCTTTTTTATAGTGTGTAAAAAAGATTGAAAGTTAAAACTTTTCCATTTAAAAAAGTTGTAATGAACGATTATGATGACTTGTACACACTTGGACAGCGATTACGACGCCTAAAGCTCTGTGCGAGAGCGATAGCGATAACGGGCTCGGGCACGGTCGGTTTTCGAGGGAAAGAAACCTGGCACGAGGTTAGGTGTAGAAACGTTCGACGGGCCGCAGCCAGACTCGGTGCGGCCCGTCGATGGTTTCTACACCTAGCCTCGTGCCAGGTTTCTTTCCCTCGAAAACCGACCGTGCCCGAGCTCGTTCTAGCTATCGCTCTCGCACAAAGCTTTAGGCGTCGTAATCGCTGTCCAAGTGTGTACATTTTTAAAAATCCTTTAAACATAAACACGAGCTTGATTGCGGGATTTTTTGCCGAGTTATAACGACCCGCACGTATTGCTCGGAAAATCCGAGCGGTGGCGATTCTCGCGTGCTGACTTTTACGTCCTGTATAAAAGAAAAAACAACAAGTTTCGAGAGAGAGGGAAAGAACTGGAAAACCTGCAAAAACCGTCGACCCGTTAAGCGGAGCGCCCCTCGTTACGTCAAAGGACCTCCCTCTTTTTGCGCCACTTTCGCCTCCCCCGCACGCTTTTAATGAGCCCTTCCTCTTTTTACCGGACCATTTCTTTGTTTCAAACGTCCCTCCACGTCCCTTTAGCTTCCAACATTTCCCATAACGTTCTCTTTCGGTATTTCGTTATTTAGTTACAGTACCGAACCTTTAAAAGGGAACGACGCCTTTTTTTCCCCAACCTGGACGTAATGATTTATCTCGGACTTGTCCTTCGAGCCTCCGATTACATTCAGGAAAGGGTCGGAAACAAAACCGCAACCTGACCCGATCGTAACCCGGCCGTAACCCGGCTGTAACCCGGGTACGGTTTGCATATTTGATGTTACGGCCTCCACACGAACGTCCAGGTCGTAACCGCTTGACCAAAGCGGAATGTTTACCACGAACTTTTATTTTATTTCCAGTTTTATCTCTTCGAAGGGGTTTGTTAATAATTAATTTAAAAAAAGGGAAAATACGTAATATTTTATAGGTTAGGTTTATATATAAGTTTAGATTTTTTTCAACCTTTAGATATAGTCTTTAGAGGAGCTTTATCTCTTCGAAGGGGTTTATTAATAATTAATTAAAAAAACAAGGGAAACATGCAATATTTTATAAGCTAAATTTATGTATAACGTTAGATTCAGTCGTCTTTACAGTTTAGATATATCTTCCTTTTAGAAATTTCTGATTACCATCAACGATTCCTCCCTTTCCATCTCTTTCCGCCTTCAATCTTCTAAGCATATAGTTTGGAAACGCAAGGATCCTTTTCATTTCGCAACGGGTGGCATAAATCAAATTCCGAATCGACGGGGCCTCGTTTACATTAGTAATTAGAGCCGGGGTCGTAATTACGACCGAACTGGGGAGGTTCGGGGAGCGAAGGAACTGAGGCCCCGCCAGATGACGCCTCCGACTCGTACGAGAAGTGCGAGACGTGCCATTACCGGTGCTTCACTTCTGTCAGCTCGGCGATATTTAATTACTTGCTGAGAAAGCAGCTAGGATGCAAAGAGAGAGAACGCAAATGAAAAGATGAGAAAGTGGAAATATTTGTTGAAAGATATGCTCGAGTTGTTTTGAAGATAAAGAATAATAAACGATGGGGGACGATTTTGTGTGAATTAGTTTACAACCGTGGGGTGGAATACTACAAAGACGTGTTTTATTGTTAAAGTGGGTGAGGATGGTAGTAAAACGGGGACGTTATCAGGGTGTGGACTAAATGACCAAAGGCGAATTACATTCGTGCTGCTCACACGTAAATTACATAAATTTTAGTTGGTTAAAGAGGATAAATCGTGGTGTGGTGTGCACGAAATTAATTTACTAATTATTCAAGACACGTTTATTTACTAAAATATAGTTTAATAATAAAAGAATACTTTGAGTTAAAAAAAATCTGTTTTATGTTGGATTTATATACTCAAGACTATTTCCTATTCAGGTTCTTGATCGATTTAACCCTTATAAAAAAAAGTAACTCACTCTTTTTTATTTTTATTTTAAGCGGTAACTTCCGGTAGGTCTATAAACGTCAGCGAATTATTATGAAAATTTCTTCGAAAGGGGGTGAAATAGACGACCCGTTCGTATTTACGACCGGAAAAGTGCAAAGTGGATAATCGGAACACCCGAAATATAAATATCACGTCCGAGAGATATAGCCAAGATTTTTACCCCCATAAAAGAGTTGGGGGGTTCGTAAAATATCACCTTTTTTATTTTTTACCCTTCTAACCCAAGAAATCAAAACGTTTTTTTTAAGTTTGCCCAAAACTACAAACTAAATTTGGACATATTGAATACAAAGCTTAACAGTCACATTTTTTTAGAGTGTGTAACAACATTAATGTTTTCTGGCAATCTATATTCCGTTCGGCAAAATATGTTTCATGCGTCATCAATTTATTACATTATTTTAGACCAGTGTTTTAATTTTTTGTGTTTCCCTGTCATGTACAATTTTATATAAACAATTGTTCGGCATACGTCTAGAAAACGGCGACGAGTAATGATGTATGAGACATCTTTCAGCGAACGAAATATAGACTTTGTCAAGCCCTTTCCTTGTTATGCTCCGCGTCTTCCGAAGTCAATATTACTTTCAATTAACCCTTTTAAGGGCCTTTTGAAGTCCTTTTAAAGAGACTCTATTATGGAAATGCATGAAGCCGTAAACATCATTTCAAGTAATTGTCAGAAAATTGACTTTACAATAATTTAACCATAGAATACCTAGTTCAAGGAAGTCGGAAAGACACATAAAACAAGCCTCGTCAAAAGCGTAGTTTTCTTGTTTGAGATAACATAAAGGGCTACTGAGAGGACTATTTTGGAATGTTAGGTATCGTTGCGAATAATTTATCGAAGAATCCATTGCTGTGGTTTAGCATCACTTCGATCAATTTATCAGGTTTCTTTAATACCAAAGCATCGAATTTTTAAACCGGAGTGGTCTAACAAGTTGAGTTTTTAGTGACAAATATCAGCTTTGTTCGTTGGGTTAAAACTTGCACTGCACTAACTTACACTATGATGCAAAGGTGCAGTTTCGTGCAGCATTTAATTCAGTGTAATTTGGTGTTCTTTAGTTCAGGTATGAACTGTGATCCAACGAACGCACATGTAACCAAAATTTCATAATGCACTGAACTGCTGTGCAAACAGTGCAGCCCTAACGAACAAAGCTATCGATTTTGCCTATAACAATTTGTTTGGAAATTTGATTGATAGATATAGAGTACAAATGCTAAATTTGAAATTCGCTTATGTTTGTCATTGCGGCTTAACACCTGGTGTTATAATGCGGTGAAATACAGTATTTGTAAGTAGTAACAGTGACACAATAAAAGATTTAACTAGGTTTAGATTATTGGTGATCATTAATGTAGCTACATAGTACGTATAAGGAATGTACCTGTTAAAATATTAAATACCATACAAAAAGATATACATGACAAAATTTTGATTATTTACTGCTTCACTTGAGATACACAGGTTTCCCAACGGTCCGAAAAAGCTCCATATCTCGTTTATTATTGGAGGTATTAACTTTCTCCTTTTTATGAATTAGAGCCGCGATTCTACTACACATTTTAAAAATATTGCGACTTGTACAGGTGTCTCAATATTACAAAAACACAAAAGTCACAATTTTTAGAATGAAATGTTTTCAGTTTGATTTCACTTTTGGATATCATGGTGCAATACGATTCATTTTTATACAGGTCGTTTTTACCTAAACTGTCAGCAATTTTGATTTATGGTATTTTTTTGCCAGAATTTCAAAATGCAGGGATGTGTTCAAAAATTCTTATCTTCAATATTCATGCCTTAATTTCAAAGTAATGAACGCTGTTTAATTGTTGAATGTTAGTTGTATTTTAAAAATGTTTACTCAACGACCCGTATAGTCGTATTTGTTTACTGCGATTTTTTAAACATGATAAATTGAAAGTGTGGAAAACTCATTCGTTTTTAAATGGTAACCGTCTGGTATCGGACTATTTGTTATTATATTGGCCAAAAGTTATTCCGAAAAGCTTATTTTACCTTATTATGGATGAAAAGTTTGTCAGAATAACTTTCGCCCACTACAATAATAAATAGGGGGTGACATTTGACTTACTTGACTCCTTATGTTTAAAAAATCGCAGTAGACAAACGCATCTAAGCAGGTTGTTGAGTAAACATTTAAAAGATGCGACAAACATTCAGTAATTAAACGGCGTCATCTACTTTAAAATTAAACCAAGGATTTGGCAGATTAGATTTTTTGAACAGAACACTGCATTTCGAAATTCTTGAAAAAAAGAGTCATAAATCAAATTTGCTGACAGTTTAGGTAAAAACGATCTGTATATGCCGCAATATTTTAAAAATATGTAGTAAAATTACAACTATAATCTTAAAAAAAGAAAAAATAAATATCTCCAATAATAAACAAGTATGAAGCTTTTTGAGATCGTTGGGACACCTGTATATACACCACAAATGTATTGTATATACAGTGTGTCCCCGGATAGGTGACACGACTCATAAAAGGCAAAAAATTTTCGATGTGAATTTTCATCTTTTGGGGTTTAGTCCTGCTTGGTTAAAGACTAATTTGTAACATATTTTCACTTAAAAAAAACAAGCGAATCTGAACAGTGAATAAAAAACTCTTTCTGCAGCAGGTAAAGTACCTTTTCTGTTTACCGTACATCAAACTGTTACTAAGATATTTTGTTCAGGATGAAACGTTATGTCCATATGCAAATTTTTGGAATGATCGGCCTACTTTGATAAAACGCATTGTTATTTTCGTTAGTAGCACATCACGATTTTTTTTTGTCGAGTATCATACCTTTTCGGGAGAAATAAGGGAAACGATCTTAAACCAGTTTAAGAAAAACGAATTTTCTATTAAGCATCTTCCTAAAGTCACACATTTTTCAACACGATTTCGAAATGCTTTAAAAGCTGCCTGCACATGTTCTATAATAATAGATCGTACTGCACACGTAACTCTATTTTTCAATATTTCAAGGTTATTGGAAATCCTGTTTTGGTAAATTAATTGTTTTACCCTTCCCCAAACAAAAAAATCCATAATTGAAAGAGCTGGAGACCGACCGGCCAAAATATCGCGTTCGTTCTTCCAAACCATCTTTCGCCAAATTTATTAAGGAGCCAGTCAGTGATCATTTGTGTTGAGTGGACAGGGCAACCGTCATGTTGGAAGAAAAGCATCTGTCGAACATGCAAAGAAAGTTCGTTAACAAATTTTTCGAGAATCCGCAAATAAGTGTGTTGATTTAATTATCCTTCAATAAAGAACGGTCCAATGACTCCTAATTCATATGACACAGCACACCACACATTTACTTTTTTAAAATGCTGCCTTTTTCTATTAATTACATAATGGGGATTGCCTCTGCTCCAGTACTAACGAAAATAACAATGCGTTTTATCAAAGTAGGCCGATCATTCCAAAAATTTGCATGTGGACATAACGTTTCATCCTGAACAAAATATCTTAGTAACAGTTTGATGTACGGTAAATAGTAAAGGTACTTTACCTGCTGCAGAAAGAGTTTTTTATTCACTGTCCAGATTCGCTTGTTTTCTTTTAAGTGAAAGTATGTTACAAATTAATCTTTAACCAAGCAGGGCTAAACCCCAAAAGATGAAAATTCACATCGAAATTTTTTTACATTTTATAAGAGTCGTTTCACCTATCCGGGGACACACTGTATACCACAAAGAAATTTAAGTTCGTACGACCATTCCTTTTGAATGTTGCGGTTTTTTGACAGATAGTTTATGTGAGAGATAAAATAAAGACAATTTATTTTAAACATCTCGTTCGAAATCCTTGTAAATCCTCAATTCCATTAGACCATGTTCTTATTTTAAAGCTCTGATAGTTTTGTTTGCAATATCTCGAATCGAACCGGAATCTCGTAGCGTCAAAGTTGTGCATTCAAATAGTACTAAGGCCGACTTTCGATATTGTCACGTCGTGTGCAAAGCGTTTTCTAAACTCGTATGTCGCGGACGTTTGCAGAGAAGTCTCCCGGTTCCCCCCTTTTTCGCAATACGAACGGGTTTATTGGGCGCGAAATCGAAAAAGATAAACCGTTTTATATGTCGTGCTTTTCCCTCCCCCATACTTTTGAAGAAATCAAATTTTCACTCGATAGATAAATAAATAAAACGGGGAGTAAATTAAAAGTGATAAGTAGAGAGGAATAGTTTCGAAGCGAAGCGTTAGACTTAAAGTAAAACTAAAGTAAAAGTTTTGGCAGCTTCGACGTGGGTTAGAAGGATATAAGTTTTAGATGGAGAGAGGAAGAATTTAAAAAGATCGTTTCGGGTAAGTTTCAGAATGAGGAGACTTTTAAACTTTATTAATACACATTAATGTACATTTACTAAAATTGAAAATTAATCAGATATCATTCATGTATGCAATTTACAAATCTAGATTCATTTTTTGTACCGATTTTGTGTATTGTGTAGTTTAGCTGATAAAAGAGAAGGACAATGGCACCTTCAAAGGACTCACGGGATTACGCTGCCCGTTCGCTTGTAAAATTACAGGATAACGTCGGGTTGGCAGAAAGGAACCCGGGGATAGCGTAAACATCGCTTCGTCGTGATTCCACCGTCCTCCGTTTTCGTTTAATTGAAGGGATAACTCTGGAATACGAGGATTGTTGGCTTTCTTAACCCGTAAATAAACAAAGGGAAGGACGGGTGGCGTCAGTGGTCTTAAAATTCAAAGACGCTTCTATCCGTGTTGGAGGTGTTGAGTGGAAGCACAAAGAAGCTGGGGAAATTGCTTTGTCTCGCGGTTTTGAAAAAGAGGAAGCCGGAAATTAAGTTTTGAAATTTTCTTGTCAGTCAATTTGCGGATTAGCTTACCCCAGAAAATTGAGAAATTGAAAATTTACTAGTTTGTAAGTCTAAACGATTCTTGGAAAAGATACCCTTTTTGCTTTGTTGTCGGTTTGCAAGGGAAAGAGACAGTAAGCAGTAAGCAAAATTCTTGGGAATAATCCGGGGACGGTTTAATTAAAAAACAACAAACCGCAAAGTTCTCTATTCCCGGCCCGGCAGAAGCAATTACGGCACGCAGTTAGCTCTCCATTCGCCGTCGCGGAACGAAACGAAACGAAACAATCCGTTTTCCCGGTTTGGGGGGGGATCTTTTTCCCCACGCAATTAATACGGGAGCCCGGGCGCCGGACGGTTTAAAAAAGAATTATTGCCGCGACGAATGAGGAAAAATAAACGCCGTCAAGGACAGGACCGAACTGATTACCGACCCTAATTATTCTTATAGCAAGTGAGAGGGAAAGGGACTAATTAAACTTTTTAACACAAATTAGAAGTGATTATAAAGGGGGATGCTAATAAACCTTTCACTATACATCAAATCAAACTGATATTTTTTTAAGTGGAAGTGGGTAATTTTATAATTAATCAAAAATTACTGTTAAAAGAAGGCGTGTCTAAAATATGTTATCCATCAAATTAATAACTTTATTTAGTCTATTTATATGGTTATTTTTTCAATATAACTTTATTTAGATAAATCTGTGAAAAATGCAGAAGTTATAAAAACTACAAAAATTTTAAAGATTACAAAATCTAGGAAAAATTCAAAAACAAAAACTTGAAGATTTTAATCCAAATAAAAATGCAAAAAATAATGAAATTTTCGAAGAAGCAGAAAATATAAAAACTATAGAATTACATCAAAAATTTTTCTGATGAAAATCCAATTGAAATCCCAATTGAAGAAACGATTGAAAATTCAATTTAAGATCTAATTGAAGATGTAGTTAAAAATCCAATTGGAATGTATTAATTGGCGATTGACATAGGTGTTAGTACTCTCTTAAAAAGTGGTGTAATGGACCAGTAAATAAACTGAAATATTGAAGATTTTCATTACAGGTAAACGCACCAGTTATTGACACTATTAGATGAGAAACCTGTTTCATTTATATTTTTCGCCAAAGTTGATAAATTGTTTCGTTGTGTTTAGTTTTTATAAATTGTTTAAGGCTGGTTTTAGTGCTCAACCGACGGTCGGTACCGACGTCGGTCGCGCGTAGCTTATCAACGTGTTTATATGTAGCTGTTCAGTGCTGCACTGATGAACCCTACGCGCGTACTGTACGCGGCGCGTATGACAACTGTCGGTCGAACGCATACGTATGTACGTCAGTCAACTGACAGACTGCTGGATTATATTATAGGGTTCATTGTTTGGCAGATACGTCAGTATGATCAGTACGTGTACAGTCATCGTGAAATAATGAGCATAGACACAGCACGATTAATAACCGAAGTCCGGTTGCATCCGGAATTATGGGACTTGTCTCATAATTTATATAAAGACCGTGTTGCATTGTTAAAGAATTACAGAACAATGAAATACCCAAGTATCGTACAATTTGTTAATGCGTCCATTTTTCGTGAGACTGTACAAACTGACGGTCAGCGCGTTTTGACAGATCTGTCAATCAGCTAAGCACTGAACAACACAAACCGACGGTCAGCGCGTTTCGTCAGTACTGATGGTCAGTACCGACCGTCGGTTGAGCACTAAAACCAGCCTAAATATTGATTGGAAGATATCCATAGTTTTTTTACCCAAAACAGAATAGTTTTCTTTATGTAATGTTAGACAGCGCAATTTTTTTGCTCTAGTCATTGGCGGACAACAGAATGATGTCTTTGGTCCAGTAATGGGCCTGTCCACCATTTTTCAATTTTTATTGCATTGGATAGAGCAGAAAAAAAAGTTTCTCCGTATTTTTGCGTTTTTTTCATAGCTTATCCCATTGTTCAGAAAAAAATCATAAAGTCGGCCAATTTAAAAGAGCGTTTAAACAAGGTACTGTGTGACGTCAGAGCGTTCGATCCCCTCTACCAAAAAACCCGTTCAAATGGTCTGAAGTTGTACGGCAAAACGGTTTGTTTACGGGCGGAAATCACCAGATGCTAATGATAATATGTGTTTTATGGCTAGGTTATTTTTTGCGTATTTACGTGTTGTTTACTTCCTTATATGAACTTTTGAGGTGTATATAGCAAATAATACACATATTAATAACAAAGAAAAATAATTTGTCCACCGACTTTTTAACGATAACTACTAGGTTATTAGAAAGAGATAGGTACAACGAGTTCCTATAATAGAAAAGGATGGATATATATCTCTGCGTCGGATTTTTCTTTTGCCAACTCATAAGTACTGTATTAAATCTGTGGCAATTTAAACAACACCAACTTCACAGGGAATTTCAGCATGGCCGATGGATTCAGCCAATGAGCGATCAATTAACGCTTCGACGTCATCAACAGGTCACGTTATGAATCGCATTTCAAAAATATAGGTTTTAAGATCGTTTTATGACGTAATACCGTAAAAATAAATACTAAAGCCTTGACATATATAATCATCGCCTTTTAGAGAATGGATTCCGTCCAAAAAAACCTATACTTTGGAAAAAGTGGACAGGCCCATTGACACCTGTTAAAAGTGAGGTTAGAATAGTTTTTCGAAAAATTGGAAGGAACAGACAATTTAATACATAAGTTTTCGTTCCGTCAAATTCACAAAGATGATAAAGGGATACTTTCATTTAATTTAAAACACATTTTCAATACAACTTACCTTAACAAACTGTATACTCTTTTCGCGGAAAGATGTCTCATGCGTCATTAATTAATTATATTATCCTAGACTACTATTTTCGGTTTTCGTCTCTATCTGACATATATGATTAAATGAAGAAAAAAATATTTGACATATGACGAGAAAACGGTGACAAGTAATGACGCATGAGACATCTTTCCGCGAAAAGAGAGTAATTGAGATTGTTCATAAAAGCGCGGCTACCTATAAATATTTGACATTTGTTGCCAACTGAAATAGACTATCATGGTATATTAAGCGTAATAATGTTAAAAAACACATTAAGTTTTCTAATTATCATATAAATTAAATATACTTTTAAAGATTTATTTATTTTAGTGAATGTTGTTTTAAATGTCTATAATTGGAATAGTGTCAATAATTGGTGGGTTTACCTTATATTAAAAATAAAAAAAAGGTTACTTTCCAAGATTCCAACCGTATTGTTTCGCATGTGGAAGCCGATTCGTGGTGAGTCAACGAGGGGCGGGGTCGGGAGGAGGCCAACCATTGACATATAAGTGGCGTGGCCTTGAATCGCGACCTAAAATCGCGATTTACTCGCGAATCACTGAATAGTGCGTCCTAATATTTCACACATTCCTACTATGTATCAGTACCTATCGATTGGTACCACTTTCATTAAAATCGGTGATTCCAAAGTCGTGAGGTCTCCTTGTGAGTATCGGGTCACTCCAGCATGACTGGCAATGAGACAGCAGATGAGCTGGTTACAGTTAGAACTTATTTAGTACTGGTTGGACCAAAACCTGCCATTGGCATTTCGTTTGCATTGGTCAAAAATAGAATTGGAAGGTATGTCACCTGGTATGAGACACGAAAAGAAATTAATTGACATCTCACAAGGAGACCTTACGACTTGCCCGTCACCGATTTTGGGTAAATCCAAATTTTTGTATAGGTCTCAGATTTCCATGACTTTTGGAATACAGCTAGATAAATATGTATAAAACACCATAAAGAAAAAAAATGTGCGGAAGCGTTATTTACTTACCAAAATTTGATTACGAAAATCATCGTGTACTGCAGGTTATTGAGGTTAGTTACACATTCTGTCCGACCAGGGGGCGCTGCAAGCGCTTCAATGTAGATTATTGCTGTATACCTTTTAAAATATTTTAAGGTATTTTTTTACAATTTTAAGTACGGATATACACGGAATTCTTTTCGAGCAATAACATTGAAGCGCTTACAGCGCCCTCTGGCCAGGCAGAATGTGTAACTAATCACCATAACCTGTAGTACAAGATGACTTTCTTAATCAAATTTTGGTAAGTAAATAACGTTTCCGCACTTTTTTTTTTTTCTTTTATGGTGTTTATATGCGTTTTTCGCAAAATTGATGTTACGTGGCCAAAACTTGCGTTTACTGTTTTCAGTGGCCCACTCTGTATATTTTTCTAACTATATTCTAAAAATCATGCAAATCTGAGACCTATACAAAAATTTGGAAAATTCCCCGATTTTAACGAAAGTGTTACCAATCGATAGATATTGGTACATAGTACAAGTGTAAAAAATATTAGGGCCCACTATTCAAGGGTTCGCAAGAAAATTGGCGTTAAAGTTTGCAATCAGCTTATATGTCAATGATTAGTCATTCCCCTTAAACCCCCCCACAGCTAAACTGAAAATATATCGGCTTCCAAATCCATAGTACGATTGTTCGAATCCCGAATAATACACTTTAATTTTCTTTTTTAATGCAATATTCTAAGTTATTTTTATAACATGTTGATGTAATAATAAAATATTTTTAAAATAACATGAAATATTGTATTCAAAATAAAAATAAAATAATTATTGTTCGAGATTCGAACCACCGTACTATGGATCTAGAAACCGATATATTTCCACTATGGCTATTGGGGGGTTTTAGGGGAAATAACAAATCATTAATATATAAGCCGATCGCAAACTTTAACACCAATTTTCTTGCGGACCGCTGAATAGTGCGCCCTAATATTTTACACATTTGTATTATGTACCAACATCTATCGATTGGTACCACTTTCGTTAAAACCGGTGACGGCTAAGTCGTGAGTTCTCCTTGTTAGTGTTTAAAGCCATGAAATTTTGGGGAGTTTACCGACCCTGTGTCAAAGTTTCAATGAGTATCTTTACTGACTACTGCTGATTTGGGATCCACCAACACATGAGGTTTGTCCGATGTGGAAGAGTGCTGCTCAGTGCCACTGCCCAACGGTTAGACGCATTAGATTTTGGATACTAGGGATCAGTTTATAGCTCACGCAATCTGAATGAGCTTTCATTTAACAGAATTTTGGCCTTTATTAAAACAAATGGGCTGCAGATTAAAATCTAATAGTTAACTATCGGCGTGCAATAGATCCTTCTGGTACGCTACAAGGGTTGATTAATCCGCCTACTTGGTATTTTAACATATGATATATGACATTACATATTGTAGTGTCTATAAAATGTTATTATTATCAAAGATATCGATTTTTTAAAAATGTTGATATGGGAACTTCATAACTATACATATGATGTAATGTACCAATTAAAGATCTACATGAAAACCCAGTCATAATCCAGTTGGTGAACCATCTGTAAATTTTCATCAACTTGTTTCCGACGAAAACCCAACTGAAAGTTCAGTTGGAAATCTGTATAGTTGAAGTCAATTAAAAAATCTGTTTGAAAAGAAATCCGTTTGAAAATCTATATGAAAATCGAGTTTGAAATCCAATTGAAGAACCAATTGGAGATTTCGATAAAGATACCGTTCAAAATACAATTGATAAAGCATCTTTAAGTCTTTATCAATTTGTTTCTGGTGAAAGTTTAATTAAAGATGTGGTTATAAATCAAATTCATAGTCTAATTAAAAATTGAAGATGCATTTGAAAATAAAATTCAAAAGCTAATTAAAAATTCTGTCAGAAATACAGGTGAAAGTCTGATTGAAGATTCAGTTAAAAATCCAATTGAACAACCAATTGGAGATCTAGATGAAGATTCACTTCAAAATACAGTTGATTAAGCATCATTAAGTCTTCATTATTTTGTTTCTAACGAAAGTTCAATTGATGATCCAGTTGGAAATCAAGTTGACAATCTAATTGAGGATTGAGTGAGAAATACAGTTGGTGAAACATTTTCATTAACTTATTTCTGACAAAACTCTAAGAATAAGTTAACCACTTCGGTACGAGTGTCGACTATAGTCGACGGCCATAGGTGCCCCACACAGTCGAGCGTCGGCTATAGTCGACGGCTGTGCCAGCGTACGGACGATGAATGCCGGTTGTTGGCAACGTTTCGTGGCCGATAGGCGCCGTACCGATGTGGTTAAGATCCACTTTGACTTCCACAAACTAATTGAAAATCCAGTTAGAAATCAAACTGAAAAATCAATTGGAAATATAAATGCATATTCAGTTCAAAATTCAGTTGATGAAGTGTTTTTAAATCCTCATAAATTTGTTTCTCAAGAAAGTCCAATTAAATATCCAATTCAATTGGATTCATGTGAATACTGAAATTTTAAAAAGGAAGATCAAAACTATTTTGCATAAAATTAAATTAAAAAAAAACTTTAATGAAAAAATAGATCAATTATCTCATCTAATAGACTTGAACATTTTCTATTTGACCCTCAATGACAAATCTAATACTTTTGTTCGTATTGTCTTGTATCTTCCCCCTTATCCAATCGGGGTCTGGCTTTTGTCGTATCCTGATGGAGTGTCGCGAAATAAACGGAGTTTCGAGAAGAGAGGGAGAGCGGAGCCTGAAAGCGAACAGAACAAGAGGAAGTCAAAAGCTCTGAGCCGAACTTTATATTTATTCCCGAAGCCGCGCCGACCGGCTGGCCTGGGGGGCGACTTCCTAGTTTAAGAATCGGATTTAAAATCTCGAGCACAATGCCCCGGGACGGAGTTATTTAACTTTTCTCGGCGGGGGCGGCGAAATTATATCGATTGTTCGCCGAGTCCATTAAGGGCGGTTTTTCAGGTTAACCACAGGTCGAGCACTTTGCCGGCAGCAGGGCGACGATTTTCATCCCTAAAATACACCTCCCTGTTTCGCAAATCAACCGTTGGCGTTGTGTCGAGTGGAAATTTCTCGGAATTATTCTTTCGAGGGAATAATTAAGACCGTCGTCGATGGAAATGCAAATTACCACGTCTTTGGGATTATGAAAATCATTTTACCGTTCGTAGCCTTAATAATATTGTTCGGAAGTCGAGACAAAAATAGCCATGCGATAAAATTCGCAATCTGGATATTTACTCGGAAGAAATGGGAGGACGCGTAAATGGTTTCCTTCGGAAAAACTGCGTTCGGTAATTTCCCAAGAGGAGACGTCGCCGACTGTCAGATGAAAACCTCCGCTGGTCAGACGGAGATGTACTACGTTTACTCTTCTTTCGAAAAACGTCCGGGGTTGGTCAAATGCATTATCGGCTAAAATTTCAAACACCTTTAAGAAATAATAAATGTAAATAGAAACTTTATAGAATAGATATTTCGAAACGTATACACACGTCGACAACATAAATAATTAATATGATCGGGTCGGTTCTACGTTTGACTTTGCAATTTCGCGTAATAAGAGGTTATACTCGGGGTAGTTATTCGACATTACCTACTTCCCAGACTTGTTCATAATTAAGATGTCTTTAATATTACATTAGAGGTCGTTTTATATAAACCAATGTCCATTCGATGACTCAGTTAGTTGTCTCCATCATGAGGAGGGTTATAATTACTATTATTATTGCTTGGTTAAGATTTTCTTGGGTATTTTCAGGACCTATTCCATGTATATTATCGTAAGTTTATTAAATAAATCTACATATTTTATTTTAATTAATAATTTTTAAGATGTCATCCTGGACCTAATTGTAAAAAACCTTCATGTTCATGTCCGAGTGGTTATTCAAAACATCCAGTTTTACCAAGGCTTTGTAATCCAATCTGTTCAAAAATTTGTATTAATGGATCCTGTATCAAACCAGAAGTCTGTGGTTGTAAAAGAAATTTTATTTTAAACCCTAGTAATAAATACGAATGCATTTCTAAATGCCATGCAAACTGTTTAAATGGAACTTGTTCCCCTTATGACAATTGCATTTGCAACGATGGTTTTGAATTGGATAAAACAAATAAATTTAAATGCATTCCAAAATGTCTTAACGAATGCATCAATGGTTTCTGTTCAGCTCCAAATATTTGTTCTTGCAATGAAGGATTTATTTTGGATGATAATGAAAGATTTAAGTGTTTACCTAAATGCGAGGAGGTTTGTAAAAATGGGAAATGTGCATTTAATGAAAAATGTCTTTGTGAAAAAGGATACGTTTTGGATCCTTTCGATAATCATAAATGTGTACCTGAGTTTAAACCAAATATAAATGTGATTAGTCACAAAGATTTACAAGTTGCAATCAGTAATGGAAATGAAATGGAAATTATTTTGTTAAATGAAACACAAGAAGTCAATAAAGACGAAGAAATTTTAAAAGTTGATGGAAATAAATTATGTAATATGTCTTGTATAAACGGAACTTGTTCTTCAGATGATACCTGCATTTGTAATGATGGTTTTGAACTGGATAAGTATAACAAGTTTATTTGTAATCCAAAGTGCCTTAAAGAGTGCATTAACGGTTATTGTTCCGATCCAAATGATTGTTCTTGTTATGAAGGATTTATGTTGGATGAAGATGATAACGAAAGATTTAAGTGTTTACCTAAATGTGGGGAGGTGTGTAAAAATGGAAAATGTACATTTAGCGAAAAATGTCTTTGTGAAGAAGGATACGTTTTGGATCCTCTCGATATTCATAAATGTATACCTGAGTTTAAACCCAATATAAATGTGATTCACCATGAAGATTTACAAGTTAAAAACGGGAATAAAAATGAAATGGAAATAATTTTATCAAACGAAAAAGGAATAGAAATTTTAAAAGTTGATGGAAATAAACCATGTAATATGTCTTGTATAAATGGAAGTTGTTCTTCAAATGACATGTGTATCTGTAATGATGGTTTTGAACTGGATAAGTTTAACAAGTTTATTTGTAACCCAAAGTGCCTTAAAGAATGCATTAACGGTTATTGCTCTGATCCAAATGTTTGTTCCTGTTATGAAGGATTTATTTTGGATGAAGATAATGACGAAAGATTTAAGTGTTTACCTAAATGTGGGGAGATTTGTAAAAATGGAAAATGTGAATTTAGTGAAAAATGCCTTTGTGAAAAAGGATACGTTTTGGATCCTTTAGTTATTCATAAATGTGTACCTGAATTTCAACCGAATATACATTTGATTAGTCATACAGAGTTGGAAATTCAAATTAAAAAGGGACATGACATGATTCAAATTAAAAAAGAAGAAGATTTAAAAAGTATAGACGATACACAAGATAGAAAAGTTGTGGAAGATGAAAGAGATACGAAAATTACGAAAGATTCAAACGACATAAGGACTACAGAAGATTCGGAAGAAAAAGGAGTTATGAAAAATGCAGAAGATAAAGTTGTAGAAGATAGAATAAATAGAGAAGATTCGAAAGACATCAAAACTACACAAGATATGGAAGATAAAAGAACTTTGGAAGAAACACAAGATATAAAAAGTATAGAAGATAGAAAAATTGTGGAAGATGCAGAAGATAGAAGAAATACAGAAGATTCAAAAGACATCAAAAATGCAGAAGATTCAGAAGAAAAAAGAATTGTGAAAAATGCTGAAGATAAAGTTATTAAAGGTGCAATAACAGAGGATTCAAAAGACATCAAAATTACAGAAGTTGCAGAAAATAAGAAAAGTATAGAAGATAAAATTGTGGAAGATGCACAAGATAAAATTATAGGAGATGCAGAAGATAGAAGAAATACGGAAGATTCAAAAGACATCAAAACTACAGAAGTAGCAGAAGAAAAAAGAATTGTGGAAAATGTTGGAGATAAAGTTATAGAAGATGTAGAAGATACAAGAAACACAGAAGATTCAAAAGACATAAAAACTGCACAAAATATGGAAGATAAAAGAATTGTGAAAGATACAGAAGATATAAAAGGTATAGAAGATAGAAAAATTGTGGAAGATGCAGAAAATACAAAAATTGCAGAAGATTCAAAAGTCACAAAAACTATAAAAGATGTAGAAGATAAAAACGTTATAAATCTTGCAAATGATACAAAAATTAAAGAAAACTCATCTTCTAGTTTTCATCAAGATGTTTTTCATGAAACTTCTATTAAAGATCAAGTTGGAAATCCACTTACAGATTCAAGCGAAGATCCAGTTAAAAATCCAATTGAAGATTCATTTAGAAACTCAGTTGAAGATCCAATTAGAGATCTACATGAAGATTCATTTCAAGATTCCAATCAAGATTCAGAATTTAGAAACACAACCCGAAAAGAAATTATTAAGGAAAGTCCAAAAGGTGTTGATATTAATGAATCGCAACAAACAATATCAACAATTATCAGTGACGAAGATAAAAATCCAAATAATTTTAATTTTGCTCAGCATCACCCAACAGAATCTTCAAGAGATGTATCTTCACCTACAAATCAAGAATTTAGCCAAAAAGAAACAAATTCTTTAAAAATCAATCAAGAGGTAACAACAGAACAAAAACTGAATTTGAATGATTTTAAAAATAAAACAGAAAACAATCCTACATCTCGAACATTCCCAGATACTGAAACCTGTAATAAAGGTTACATACTAAGCCCAACAAATTCTTGCATACCTCATTGTTCCTCACCATGCATCAACTCCTTATGTTCGGGTCCAGATTTATGCACATGCAATGAAAATTTCGTCCCCTCCATAAACAGTAAATACAAATGCGTCTCGAAATGCGAGAAGGAAGAATGCGCGGAGGCCAAATGTACCGAACATGGGTGCGTTTGCCCGGAAGGATTCTCCCGAGACCCGAAGGATCCGTTCCGATGCAATAAACATGAAAAATTGCCTCCGTGCGAGCGAGAATGTGCGAACGGGATGTGCGCCGGGAGGGACCTATGCCGATGTAAGCCGGGATATGAAAGGGATCCGAAAAATGATTCGTCTTGTTTACCTTCTTGCCGAGTCGATTGTATCAATGGAAAGTGCACCGAGAGGGGAGTTTGCGAATGCGAGGATAACTTCGAATTCGATGTCAAAACGAAAAGTTGCGAGTTAAAAGGAAAAAGTCTATTGAAATCCAAAGGTGGAAGAATAAGGATTTATGGAGAGAGTTTGATTTTCGTGGTGATGGTGGTTACAGTAATATGGTGGTAGTGATGTAAATCTGGAAAATGTTAGGTTAGGTACAAATTAATATTATAGATTGATATATAAATAAAAGTTTTAGTTTGTCTTTAATTAAATTAACGAATAGCATTTTGCTTGCGAATTTTCCTCATTTACTTATATAGAAGTAAAAAAATAGAGGGAGGGAAAAGGGAGCCATTAATTTAAATTAGAACCGGCACCGACATCGATCTCGTGCGCTAATTGGTAGCCCAAGAAATTTACAGCGTTGGCTGCTGTCTTTTCTACCTGGAAAACGGCTTCTCGAATTTATTTATCGCCGACGCTCTAATTGAAAGCCTTATGTAAGCTATAAATTAGCCCTCGGTTCGACTATAATGACAATCCTCACATGTACTTACCAAGTTCCTTACAAACAATATTATAACAGCTAACAAGGTTTTTTTGATGGAGGGTATGTAAACCGTCAGTCCCGTAATAAAAACACTTTTGAAAATACATATATCTCGTTTTGTAAAGTTAAATTTATTATAACAGGTGACACGATTCCTTTTAAAGAAGTAAAATATGAAGCTATTAAATATAATTCAGTATAAATTCCGGGTTCGTGCGGAATTTCAAGGGGTAGCAGGTGCAACCGGTTTGTTTTTATTTCGCTTTTTGTCCTCTTCCATCTCTCCCAACGAGTAAAACGATTTTTGAATGGTCGTCGGATTTTAATACTTTACTTTGTCAGCGTATTAAGCAAAAATGCACACACCTGCATTGCGACCTATATTTTTCCCCCAAAAAAAGAAGTGAGTAAGTACTGAATGATAAACGCTTCCGGACGGTAACGGCGGTGAAACGCTTTTAAAGAGATAACGTGCAGTTTATTGCTTGGTAACCAAGCGGTTTTCGTCGGTTCAAAATTGCATCTCTCTAGTAATTGCGTATAAATTTTTTTGAGGGTAGGAGTAATATTGCACGTTCAATTTTTCATATATCCTGACTAAAGGTAATCTTAATAAGATCTTATAAAAATATATGAGATAAAAAAAAAATATAGTTTGGTATGCTTTTTGATTCTTCTTCATTTGATGCATATCTTTCATCATAAAAAAATTGTTGATAACCTTGCCCAAAAAAAATGTAGTAACAAATTGTAAACCATAATTTGACTAAAAAGACATAACAAAATCAATATTGAATTATACGATAACACAGTCATAAATCACCATATACATCTATGGGGAGGGATAGGTTTTAGTTTTTACTATTTGAATGTGATTCAAATGTCACCAAACATGAAAAGGGTAACCAGACGAGCTCCACACGATTTTTCGCCCGATTTGTTTCAGTTTCGAGCCGCGCGTACACCGAACAGGCTGATCAAACTCCAATTTATGCGCCCATCAGTATGCTAAATGCAATTACCGGGGGGGATCGAAAGCAACTTGATTTGTCGCGTCACCGAGCGCGTTCATGGAGGGTTCGATATCGCTAAATATAAATTTGAACGCCACCGATGACGTATCTATAAAAACATAGATAGCGTTGAAGCAACTTTATTACGAAATGCAATAAATTGAAAAAAGTTAAAAAATTAGTAGTTACAATTCCACGTGTACTTTTTCATTGTCCATTCTTCCCTTTTCAACTTTACCAACCCCTTCAAGGGTAATTGCATCGATTCCCAGTTTTATACCTTCCCTTCCCTCTAGGAGGATGGGGGTACACTTGGAGAATAGGGGTTACGCCTTTTTGTATTCGTGCGAATATTCCATAGGAATTTCCTCAAAAGGCTTCGTTTCGTTGCGAGGAAAAGAATTTCAATTCGACGCGATTATTATGAGCTGACGCTTTCCCCTTTTTCGATTCTTGTAAAGGTCCTAGAACATCCCCCTTCAAAATCGTTAACGAAATTGCCCCTTGTACAGCACGAGTTTAAAAAGTTTTACCGTCTTTCAATAATAGGTTCGATAATTTAGTTAAATCTTCATCATTAATCGAAAAATCATTTTTTGATTAATATTAAACTTAATTTAATTTAACACCGTTAAGGGAAGCAAGAACAGGAAAAATGTTTGTTTCGTTTTGCATACTTATTGTTAGTATTTAATTGAAGTGTGACTGAATAAAGGGTGACGGAAGAATGAGGTTGAAAAGAATAAAGAGTAACTAAACGATTGATAACTGGAATTAGTTGAACAATGATGTCAATTGCAAAAGATTAGTCATAATTCTTAATGGTAATTGAAAAGAGTGATGAGTGAGAGTTGAAAAAGAGAAGAATAGCATGGATAAGAATGAAAACTAAGCAGTGGAGTTTAATAAGGTTATTATTCTCGATTGAAATTAAGAGAAACAGTCAGGAATGTGAGCAGAGAGGGTACAAGAAGGGAATGGATGAGGATTAATATCTATCGAACGTTATAAAGAAAAAGTTAGGAAGTGATAAAAAGTAAAAAAGCGATTCAATAGTAAAGGATTCAGAGTGATGAAAATTATTGGTGGAATTGGAAAAAATCACAAATAGGGATGAGGACAATGAAAAGTTGGTAAATGAAAGGTAGAAAGTAGGTAATTGAAAAGTGGGATTATTTGAATGATGATGTTAAGTGCAGACGATTAATTACAATTTCAAAAGGAATTGAGAAGAGTGATGAGTGGGAGTTGATAAGAACGAGAATCAAGTAGTGGTTTGATAAGGATGATAAGTTTGTGTGAGGAAGTATACAGGGTGTTTAAAAAATACGTTCGAATATTTGGCCCACTTATAGATCTCATCAGTACAAACAAAAAAGTCAAAATAAACATAAGTCCAAAAATCAGCCGTTTCCTAATTACAGCCTGTTTTTCAAATTAAAATAATTTACACTCAGTAGGAGTGATTCGCGTATTTATGAAGTCATCCATGGAAATAACAAAACAAATTTTGTTCGTTTCTGTTAGTGTAGTTGCCACATTTGTTGTAATTATTGTGTGTCCGTTATTGTCAGTGTTTATTGAAGTAGTTGTTGCTGTAACCCATTGTTGAAATTTTCGAATATGCCTTATACCAACGCAGAAATGGCAGACATGCATTTTATGTATGGCAAAGCCGATGGAAATGCTTGTGAGGCACGTCGCCTTTATGCCGAAGCATTCCCAAACCGGGTACTTCCGTGTGACAAACTTTTTACAAATTTACATCAACGTTTATCCGACGTTGGATCGTTTAAATCAAGGAACGGTGATGGTGGTCGGCCTAGATCAGTTTGTACTCCCGACGCAGAACTTAACATTTTAAGACGAATTGAAGAAAATCCTGGTACTAGTACTAGAAGACTCTCTACTGAAACAAATATTAATTTTTCCCTAATTTGGAGAATTTTACGGGAGCAGCAATTGCACCCATACCATATTCAAAGGGTACAGGCTCTAGCTGTGCCTGATTATGCCGCACGACTGGTGTTTTGTCGAAGCATGTTGACAAAAGTCGCAGAGAACCCAAATTTTGTTACGAAAATTTTATTTACAGACGAAGCTGGTTTCACGAGAAATGGCATTTTTAATTTTCATAATAGCCATCCATGTTTGGGCCGACGAAAATCCGCATGCCGTTGTTGAATCGAATCATCAACACCGATTTGCAATCAACGTTTGGCTTGGTGTGTTAGGAGACCATCTGATAGGACCTTGTTTCCTGCCTAACCGTTTGACTAGTCAATTGTACCTTGACTTTTTGCGGAATACATTACCACTGCTGTTAGAAGATGTGCCCCTCAACCACAGAATTAATATGTGGTTGATGCACGATGGAGCTCCTGCGCATTACGGAGTCTTGGTTAGAAATTATCTAAACGAAAATTACAATGGCAGGTGGATAGGGCGAGGAGGTCCAATTGCATGGCCCCCTAGATCTCCCGACCTCACTCCACTTGATTTTTGCATTTGGGGGTATTTAAAGACATTAGTTTATTCAAGTCCTGTGAATAATTTAGATGAGTTGCGAGAACGAATTGAACATGCCTGCCAGACTGTTCGTATAAATCCGGGACTCTTTGAGAGAGTGCGGCGTTCACTTTTACGGAGATGTGAAATGTGTATACAAATGGAAGGAGGACATTTTGAACATCTTCTTTAAGAATCATTAATTTGTAATAATTAAAATGTATTTAGACTGATATTTGAGTGTAAATTATTTTAATTTGAAAAACAGGCTGTAATTAGGAAACGGCTGATTTTTTGGACTTATGTTTATTTTGACTTTTTTGTTTGTACTGATGAGATTTATAAGTGGGCCAAATATTCGAACGTATTTTTTAAACACCCTGTATATGAGACTAAGAGAAATAGGAGTAAATAGTGAAAACTGGGGGTAGATGCTTAAGAAGTGGGAATTGGCTGATGATGTCAGATAGAAGTGAAGGGAAAATATTTCTTCTCTTACGACATTTTGAACAATCTTGGAACATAGCTGGAACCAGACTTAGTACTTAATTGGAATCTCGTGTCCACCTCGGTGTTTAGTACTAAATTGGCAAGCGTGTGCTGCAAAGGGGCGGACCGGCCGCGCGCCAGGTCCGTATTAATCGCCTCCCGTCAACATCAATTATTTAGATTTAATGGGCGTCGCGACGCCGCCGCCCCCGGATTTGAATCCCCGTTATATACGCCATTACCGTTCATTAGCGCCGTTTATCAATCGCTAATCACGATTTAAACCAACCAAACCAATTGAAATACTCACTCTGTTTGATTATCAAAAGACATACATATACATATAATCAGATACATATTTTGATAAACATTGTAATCAAGTTGTATTTCCACCATCAAAGTTATAATTGAGATTAAATGCATTAACTAGGTAATACCATTTACAACTTATTTCATAAACATTTTTTTTTTGAGATAAAAAGCTTGTTTTTGAAAATAACAAAACAAAAGATTTGCAATGTACCATAACGAATAAATCCGTTGTTTACAATTTGATGGGAAAAATACGTTCGGACGAAGTCGTGCCAACCACAGTTTTGATCTGAATTGCAAATGTCGTAGGTGTTCGGATAGTAGGAAGCCCTTGTAAGGGCGCGCGTGTTACGGGCGTGTGTATTTTGGGTTTAAGCCGGGGGCGGTTGAAGGTTGGCTTGTATATGTACGTGAAATATCACGCAGTGTCTGCGGATTACCACATTTACGCCCGCAAACATCCTCGAGGTGTATAGATGGTTGCGATCGATAAGCTAGCTCGTATAAATTCCCTAGTTTCTTTTTTTTATACATTTTTGGACGATGTTAACAAAATGAATTTTTAAAATCTACCTCAACAATATTTCCACTTATACACATCCTTTTTATGCAAACCAAGTAAATTTTATTACCTCGGTAAATTTTATTAATCGCTTGTTTTCCAAACGCTTTTCCTTCCTACCCTCATAGATTATTTTTAATAGCTTGGTGTAAATTTTCTCCTTGGGGTTAGACTTAACTTAAATACGTCGATGGGTGTTTAACCACCGTTGAAACTTATAGTTATACGAACCTGGTAGCGGATTCCTCGTGCATCCCAGCCTGGAAGGCTTCCCGTAATATTGGGTAAACGTGAGACGCATTCCCGACATCGATGAAGTCTCCCGAACTCGAACGAAACGGGGGGCGAAACCGGCCCTGCATTATTTACGCAAATTCCCCTCGATCTTGCGGGTCCGTCACCTACCATCTAGCTTTATTTGACACATTCCGTTTATAGGGTATAAATTTTAGAGAATAAAGTAATTGATCAAGTCATTTTATAAACATTATTGATTTAATTAGTAAAATCATTTTAAACACCTGTACGTTTACTATAAAGCGAGTTGTCTTTCTGGATCAATTGCCACGTCAGCTGCAGAAGATTGTCCTGGCTCATCCCAACCGACTGACGCTTTGCGATAAGCGTCCTGGGAGGACGAGCTGACTTCTATAAACTCGCTTTTCATCCAACAGAGCTTCGATCGTCATCCATTGTTGGACGCAAGATTACCAACGGGAACTTAATTAAATTCAAAGAGGAGAATTAAACCATTTTGTGTATTTATATAACCTTAGTTGCTCGAAATAGAGACGCAGGCAATTTTATTAACATGATATGTTCTTTTATTCTTGCCTACATGAAAGGTATTTGAATAATTCTCAATAATGATAGGTTTACATTTCGAAATGTTCCATTAAAACCCCGAGAATAGTGTGCACTATAAAAATAACGCACACATTCACACAAACAAAGAGAGGAGACGAACGAGTAAGTAAAACGGCACTTCGGAATATAATCCAGACGAGTTCCGAGACGTTCTGGAACTCTCTAGCTTTGGGAGGAGGCAAGGCGGGAAAATCGTTCCGGGAAAACGAGGGGAAGAGAACGCCAATAGGAATTTTCTCATATCCGCGGAAATCAATTTATGTTAATGCGATTATATATTTTCTTTGTACTTGGAACGTCAACGAATTCCAAACGATAATTAAAAAAAGTTTTTTGTATATTTTCTATACTTTAGCTGTACATAAGAACACTTTAGTGTCTATAAGAACACTTTCCTCTTTATACTGAACGATATTATGATTCAGTTTTCGTACAAAAAAAGTTCAAAGCCGGGATTACGGTCATGTCATAAAAGACTTTGGTTTGGTCGTTCTTTTTTCGGAGAAACCGTATGGGGAACGCGTCTATCGTCTTTTGTAACGTACGACGTTACCAAGGGACGGGGTGCTTAGTCGTTTATCTACCAGGTTAACGGTTGGCAGATTTCAAGGATAACGTCAGTTCGCGCACGGTAAATTTAGCCTTGTCGACGTCTACGATTATAATGATGACTGCCGCCGTTGCTCTCGGAGGATTTATTGGAGTGATATCCGACGTGTATTCACATTCATATTAATAGATGTACGTTCAGTGAATATTCTCTGGGAGAGATAATGTTTTGTATTTTGGTTGTAGATTATTAAATATGTAAGATTAAATACTTTTTCAATCAAAAATATTTGAAATCAAAAGTTGATTATCCTTGAATACCTTTTAAAATCTTCGTTTTTTATTTTTGTCAAAATCTGACACATTTATGAACTCGTGAGTCTTATCTAATTGTAAGCCACTCTTCTCAAAGTAATTCTTGATTTTCTGGTCAACAGTCATCATCATCCTCAAATCAAAGTTTTACACTTCTCAATTATTATTTCTTTTTATTTCTAATTATCATCGTCCCAGTTTTCAGTTCTAATTTTTGCCAACTCTATTCTGGGGTGTTTACACTTTGATTCATCATCTTCGTTAACTCCATATTTTATTCTTCTGGTTACGATTTCTGCCTCTTTCTACTCTGACGCTATCATTTCTTTAATTCTATATATTTTTTTGCTGTCACCAGTGTTTACTCTTTTCAACCCATTCCTCTTTCTCTTCATCCTTAGTACATTATTTTCGTCCACCTCATTCCCTAATCCACTTCTTACTGTTTTTAACCTTATTTCTAATTCTCTTCACTTCTTTACACGAGCCTCAATCTTGTGCATTTTCAATTAATTTCCCATGCTTCCCGCTTTCATTCCATTGTCTTCATCAATCCCAGTATTGAGTCTTCCCACTTCTTAATGTTTTCAACCTCATTCCTCACCTTCATTTCTGACTTATCATCTTCAATTGAAGGGTGGAGTGCAAGAAGTACCTAAGTAGCATTTTTATAAAATCTGCCTAATCATTACAAACATGGTTTATCAAATAATATCAAATAAAAATTAATGATAAACCTAGATATCGCGGTTAGGCAGATTTTATAATAATGCTACTTAGGTACTTCTTGCACTCCACCCTTCAATTGCTCCATATTTTACTCTTTTTGTTTTAGGAATGGTGAGTATTGATCTTCTTTTTTTACTTATCTCACTAGTTTTTGCTCTTTTCAGCATTCCACTCCCATTCCATTATCTTCATCAATCCTACTCCTCCGTCTTCCTACATCTTAATGTTTGCAACTTAATTCTTAACTTTTCACAACTGTGTTCCTGAGCCCTTACACTTTAACTCAGCATCTTCATCAACTTCATATTTTGTTCTTCTAGTTTTGATTCTTTTATTTCGATTTCTCGTTTTCTATTCTTGCTGTCCTCTACCCTATTCTCACGTCATCATATTTATTAATTTCATTCTCCAGTATTTCCATTGCTTTTTCTATTTTCAACCTCATTTCTAATTTTTCTCACTTTCAGACACAAGCTTCCTCTATCTCATTCTTTTATTCTCATTCGCAACCCTATTCTTTCTTGTTCCTACTCCCACTTATCATGTTCCTCATCTTTTATGCTTTTGTGTATTCTGTTCAATTCTAAATTTTAAGTCCTACTCTCTCTCATAATCTACCTTATACATTTCTAAGACTAAGAGTACATCTAGACATTTCTCTTTTACCCTTGTAAATATATAAAAAGTGATTTCATACACGTTCCATATCCACAAAGATATTTACTTAGGTATATATTTATTTCCGCGAACTCTTACAGAAAAGGCTTTCCTTCGATTCCTACCCTCCTAAATCAAAAACTATATCGAGATCATTCCGTTCGGAAGAGATCGAAATGTTCAGCGCGTTATTTTTCTTTCCCCGCGGGAAGCTCTCTCCGTCGTAAATCACGTTCTCATTTTTTCGCCGCTCATCACCGCCGGGTCGAGTTGTTTTCTTCGGGAAATTGATACCGAGATATTGTACCGTTGAATATTTCAAAGATATATGTGCATATTTTTTCTTAAAATTTATCTTAATAGATTCACAAAATTTATCTTAATAGAATCGTCCATTTCATATAAATTACTAAACCGATAATTAATCCCTCATTAACCTTTTATATTGATGCTCCGTAAATTTATGACGATATTAAAGGGCGTTGTCGCGTCGCGGTCGTAACCGAAAGTTATATGAGTCCAGGGGAAGGCAGTTGGTCGGGTAACAATGCCAAACTATCTCATATCTCCGAGCCGCGCTGCGGTCGTATACGTATTGAACGACTGGTCCAACTGTAATACTATATTAGCCTCGGTAATCATCCGCCGCGATCGTAAAAAGTAATGGGAGACGCAGAGATGCGAATACGGTTTGGGGGAGACTATGCCAACAATGCTTTATTAAATTTTCGAAAAATAAATAAAATTATAAAGATGGCGAAAAGAAGGTAGGTGTTAGAAAAGGTGGTAATATGATCTTTATAAGAAATTTGATACTTTATGAATTTAAAGTGTTGCCGTGCAAAGTCGTTAATGGATATTTTTTAGCTTTATTATAAAAAGTTCTTTTTAGGTGGTTATAGGGAGAAATGTAAATGAGATTCACAATGAAATAATTTCATTTAACTACACTATGTTCTCAGTACATTGGAATATCATTCAATTACTCTTACTATTCTAGCATCCACCCCTCTTCATCTATTCACTTCCATTCCCTGATTCTTCATGATCTCATTTGTGCATCTTCACTCTTACTTATCAGCTTCATTAGTTCCCTTAATTTTTGTTCTTAATAATTCCACTCATGTCTTTTTTAACTCAACACTCATCATCCTTTCCAATTGTCTTCGACATCATCATCTAAATAATCCCATTTTTCAGATAACAACTCTTCATTCTCCTTAACCTAGTTTGTGATTTTTTTCAATGCCATCAGTTGATTACTAATTTCAATACTTCCTTTCTCCCTTTTCAATTCTTTTGCTACTGCCCCACTCCTTTCCAAATTAAAGGCATTTGACGATACAGAACAATCCATTCCCTCTGATTACTCACATTTTTAATCTCAATTTTACTTTTGTAGTGATTAGTAGATCATATGTCAAATGCGATCAGATAATAAATAACCTTTAACGAAACCTTGAAACATCTTTGACGACTAATTAAACTCCTGCTTCAGTGATTTATACCCAGACCTGTCACCTCCGTTCGAATTTTGTTACCCCAACCATATTTCTGTTCATACCTCCAACACGAGCCGCATTTCGCAGTTACGTAATTTTGAAGCGCTTCCCGAAACTTGGAACGTTCATCATTACCAACTTTTAATTGATGCGGTATCGCGCGTCAAAAGTAATTGAACGCCCACATCGATAACGTCACTTCCGCCCGTTTATAGTTGATCCGCTTTTTCTCCCGACGGGCTTCGCATAAAAGAACTTTTACGCGCGAATTTAAGAGATTTCACTCGTCACGGGTTTTTAATTAAAACGCTAATGGAAAAAGCGTTTTGAAGCGCGCGCTCCACGCTCCAATTAAAGCACCAACCGGTTGAAACGTCAACGTTTATCTTTCGTAATCCGTACTATGCGCGAATATTACTGTGGACTGGTTAAATAATAGGACCGGGTTTGCTACCGAATATTTACATTTTACGGTGTAAGTAAATATTTCAAATAAGAAAAAAATGTCTTTGGAATGAATTTTATTTTATTTTTTGATTTGTTGGTAAAATATTGTTCTCATTACCCTCCACTAGATTTGGCAAAACTTTCTAAAATTGCGGTCGTTCTTTGAGAGAAGTGGAAGCCCCCGAATTGCGGTATTTGCATGCAAAATTAAAGCTATAAATGTGCGCGGTCGCCGCCTAATGCGCAACATAAGTAGCCCAGAACAGATGTTAATTTGCCCGACCAACTTCGGAGCTCCAGTTTCGGGGCCAAGCGGGGGATTTAAACGAAAATTAAATTGCACCCCCTCAAAATACACCAGTTGTCTCAGATTGGACCTAATTTTGCCGAATGATATACAAACCAGATTGAGAACAAAATTGTTTCTTCATTAAATTGACAAAACATATTTTAAAGTTTTAAGTTTCATTTTCTAACATTTAAATGAGAACTGTCCTCCAACCAGATCATTTATTTGTCATTAAAAAATATCCAAAGCAGATTAACATCAAAATTGATTTTTCATTAAGTTGACAAAATATTGACGCTCTCAAGCCAAAACGGCATAAACGCCAAAACGGCCATTTTTTAGTTAGCTGCACCGTTGAGTAACATTTTTAAATCTGCATGCAACAGTTAAAGCGGCATACCCACAAACAAGCTTCATTCGCTATAAAATTGGTTTAAAGTTTGCGTAAAAGCCATTTAAGATTCATTACGTCAATCATTTTTTGCGTTTTCTGAAAAATTAGATTAATGTCGTTTATGCCGTTTTGGCTTGGCAGCGTCGATATATATCTTAAATAAAAAGGTTAATTTTCTGATGTATAAACCTAAATGGTCCTTCGAGCCATTTATTTGTGATTCAAAAACATATCCAAATCAGATTGATAATTTTAAGATCCAACGTAACCAGTTATAATTAATTATTTACATTCTAAGAAACTTTTTTAATTTGACAATATTCTTGATTTTTTAAAGATTGAAACTTATCATACATCAAAAATTAGAGGTTATATCTAGAGCAGTGTTTCCCAACGTGGGGCCCACGCCCCACAGGGGGGCAATTTGATTATTAAGGGGAGCAATTTCGGTTTTTCATTATATGTTTCGAAAATTTACTTACTCTGTTCTGTTAACAATTTGTTAGTGATTTCTTGCTAAAATGTATCCTTTAAGTTTCTAATGTAAAAAATTATTTCTTAAAGCTGTGACCTTTTTCTTAGGCATCGATTGTGTCCCACGACATTTTCTAGAAAGATTGAATGTTTCAAAGTTTATATAACTTCATTATTTTTACTTTGTGGGGCCTCAGTTCACAGTTGGCCTCGCGGAACCTTGCGCCGTCCCTAGTGTTACATAGGGGGCATAGGAATATTACAAAAGCTAAGATGGGGCATGGCACAAAAAAGGTTGGGAAACACTGATCTAGAGTTTTATGACGCTTTTGTAAAGTGTACCCTATCCAAAATAATCTTAACTAAATTTTTTTCATTCACTACAGTAATAAAATAGATATTTTAAGTATATATATATTTTTTTGATGTGTACACCAGAATGATCTTTCGAACCAGATCATTTATTTGTCATTGAAAAAGATAGCTATACAAATACTGCCTATCTATACAAATTTAAAGTAAAAGCTTTGGTGTTGGAGATAGAGGGGTAAACCTAAAAGCTTGGAAAGCTCACACGGTCGGATGGTTTTCAATTCAAAGGGGGTTTTGATCAGATAAGGTTAGGTTAGGTTGGGTTCGCTTTAGAACGAAAGGGAGGCGGGCGTCGCGGCGTATAACGACGCCGGAAGCAGCAGTAATTGCCCGCCCTTTCCGTTAATTATGTAATTATAGTGCGAGCGCGTTAAATCTCGGATGAGACGAAAATTTTCGGCTGCCAATTTTCTCCCTATTAGGCGAGTTAACGAACTAAAAGCTTAACCACTTGATTCCATTATTTAGTTGTTCTTTTAGGTCGAAGAAAATCGATTAGGAAGAAGAAAAATAATGATTTTGTATTTATATGGTACATTTAATAAAAAATATAAAAGTTTGTTGGTTGTCACTCTGAAATTTGATGTCATTTCGAAAGTTTTTGAGATTAGAGTTAAATTTTTAACATTTGCCTTACGTTTTATAAATCAATTTAAAGTGTTGTCAAGTTAAAGTAAAGAAAAACTTGGTCCACAAAATTGTTTTATTGAACACATATGTAGATAATTAATTATGATGGATTTGAAAAGACGGGAAAAAGATAAAGATGTAGTTGAAAGGTGATTGTAAGAAAAAAAGTTAAACGAGCACGTACACGATGCACTTGCACGTCTTAAAAACAATAGAGAAAACGTACGGAAAAGCTCCGGGAAAAGCGTCCAGAGACGAAACGGCCGCGTAAAGCACCGTTTCATACCCCGCTTTTCCCGGAGATAAGGGAAATTTATTTCTCCGGATCCTGGAGACTACTTAAACTTTACAGACTTAGACTTATTTTACAAAGTCCCAATTGCACTAGACAAAGATGGGGCGTGTTCTTATTTTTATTTTTTACATACTGATTTTCTTTTTTTACGTAGGTTGCCTTTTATATTTCGGGACTGCTCAACCCTAGTGTTGCAATCATGCAACTGACAGCTCTATCGTAAAGTTTGGCATTTTTGAGGTTACACGTACTCAGAACGTTTTGACATACGAGCGCTATTTGTGTTGTTTATAGTAACTTTAAAGATTCATTTCGGCCAAATAATGGAATTAAATCGTGAACATTTTCGTGCGATTATTTTTTACAATTTTCGACGTGGAATAACTCAGCAACAGTGCATGGACGAACTGAATTAATTTTTTGGCGATGAAGCTCCATCAAGGACCAGTGTTTATCGATGGTTTGATGAATTCAATCGAGGTCGTAGTTCACTCCAAGACAAATTTCGTGAAGGTTGTCCAAAATCAGTTGTTGTTCCGGAAAGTGATGATGCTGTGCGTGAACTGATGTTACAAGATCGTCATGTGACCTATTGTGAGATTGAGACAACCTTAAGTATTAGTGGGCCCAGCATACATTCAATATTGCATAATCATTTGACTATCAAAAATATTTGTTCGTCTTGGATCCCACACAATTTGTCAATCACTCAAAAAAAGGCTCTTGTCGATTGATCGAAACAAATACTCAAAAATCGTGGATTTACGCTTACGAGCCCGAAAGTAAACAGCAGTCGACTGTATGAGTGTTTCAAGATGAGCCAAATCCAACAAAAATTGTTCGCGCAGGAAGCACTTCCAAGCAAATGGTCGCCTGTTTTTTTCGGAAAAACTGGATATGTCGCAACCGTACCACTAGAACAACGCAGAACAGTCAACTCTTGGTGGCACACAACCATTTGTTTGTCAGTTGTCTTTCAAGAAATTAGGGAAACCAACCGACGAAGACAGATCATTCTTTACAACGACAATGCGAGCTCTCACACATCGACTCAAACAACTGCATTTTTGAGCACTCAAAACATCGATTTGATGAGTCATCCGCCGAATCTTATCCGCCTTCTTTTTATTCCCTTACGTAAAAAACAAACTGAGAGATGTTTTTCGGCACCTCAAGAAGCGGTTACTACGTTCAGAATGCATGTTTTGGAGATACCTCAATCAAAGTGGCAAATGTGCTTCGACGATTGGTTCAAACGCATGCAAAAATGTATAGATCTTCATGGGGAATATTTTAATAAATAATAAAGCTATTTTCGATGATTAATATTTGTTTTTGTCTCTAATCCCGAAATATAAAAGGCAACCCTCGTATATAATTTAGATAAAATTATGAGTAAGTTTCAACATCTTTGAGTAAACAAACAAGAAAAATTTTAATACCGCAAGCTTAGTGAAAATCTGAGAAAAATATACGAGAGTGTAGAGTAAAAGGTAGGTAAAAGATAAAATCCATCATCAATACACACAATAAATCCGAGCGGTTGTGATAAATTGCGACCGGCGTTCGGAGCTATTCAGTTTTTGGAACGTGTTAAATCCCAACAACAAAACTACAAAATGGCATTGATTAATGTTTGCTGAAAATGTTTTTTTTTTGAGGATTTTTTTAATCCTTTCTTGATGTTTGTCTCATTTATGTTTGTACTAACAATTGAAATAAAAGGTTATAAGTAGTACCTCCTATAGCGAGCGTTCATAAATTATTGTAACGTGTTTGAATAGGGTCCTTGCTTAATGATTAGCGTTATATTCACATATAACGGATCCATAATCAGTTTTGTCAAAAATCTACTACGAATATTGTACAAATCGACTTAAAATCGAGTAAGAATTTTTAAATATGAGAAACGCTCCTGATTGGTCGTGACGTCACATTTAGGTAGTTTGAATTTATTTCTATTTCTAAACGTTTAAAACGGCGCGTTTTCGTGTTTTAAGTTGTTGGTTTGCTTACTACTCTGTTTGTAGTCGATTCTTGAACGGTGTGAAGGTGTAAGTAAACAATGACTGAGGACAATTTTACGAAAGTACAGAGTAATAATTTACCGCGAGTGGATTCCCTCATGGTAGCAGAATTCTTTTCATCAAGAAGCGAATTTACGCTTGCTGAAATAAGGGGTATAAAAGCACAACGGTAAGCAAAACACATTTATACATATTATTATATAATGCAAATGATAATTGTGAAGCTTTTTTTAGTGCTGAAAGGCAAAATTATGGCGATGCAGCTATAAGTTATTAGTTAGTATTCTATCCAGGTTGGGTCTTGGAGTTCGAACTTTTCGTTCATCTCATACTCTAGCAACAGTGTTTCTATTTTGATCAACGTGCTTGTTTCTTGTTTTGCTCTTATTGGATTGTGCTGTGCTTCGGCTCCGTCGTTCTTTCTGCTCCGCGGATTTTTTTTTTTAACTTTTTATTTATATAAAAATATGCAGGTACGCTACAAAAGACAATCACAGACAGTTAAGGATATTTTCCGCGAGGCGGGGGTCCGGCGACTCGACTTGTAGTGTGGATCAGGGGGGACCCTCGCAACAACTTTGGGAAGAGAGAAATTGTGTCAAAAGATTGAGATCCAGGAATGTATCACCTTAGTCTTATAATTGTACTATAATCTTAGTTTGTATAACGTTATTTAAAGCGTTAATGTATATAAGAATGTGTGTCATTGGTAATTAAGTTAATAAACTCTTAAATCTACTATCACATTTTTATAACCACAGCCCCATACCTGTCGAGTTCATAAATTCGTATAATAGCAAATATATGCCGAATGACTTTGTGGTTAACAGTGTCGTCAAGTTCAAAGTTAATTAGCATCCTTTTCTTATTAGGCTTTGGATAAGTCTTTCGCGTGGATTTATAAATCTTTGACAAGCGAAAATTAAATGCTCCAAATCTCCTTGCTCTCCGCAGGCACACAACGGGTCTTCTTTAACTCGAATTTTATGCAGATATGCTGGCGTATAGGCGTGGCCGAGTCTTAAGTATTTTTTTTCAGTATTAAGGGTATATGTACATACACACATTCATAATTATTGGATATCGGACATCACATAGAAAAAATAATATACATAGAAGGACAATTCTCCCTAGATGAGTGAAATCGGCTTGTCGTTGTTCATACTCCGACACACTGATGGCGCTAATACTATTTTTTTTAGAAAGCGCCCCCTACCGAAATTCCCAAAACTACTTCTGAACCGGTGAAATTCGAAAAAAAAATTTTTTTAATTTAATTAATACAAATAAATGCGCTATTAATACAGGTGTGGATAATAATTTTTGGTAAACAAGTTATTCCTTATTCCTTTAATAAGATAGGGCGGATACTTGTTATATTTTCGATAGATGTTCCTTGTCGAATCAGGTAATTAATAGCCTCTTGGTTGTTGCTTTCTCTATCATTTCCTTGAAAAGTTTTGTAATTTACAAACTTTTTGGCAGTTCTTGAAAGATATTTGGCAAAACTTGTTTTTACTTGTCCATAGTTAACAGAATCTTAGAATAAGTTGCCAGTTGGTGGTTTCTGAACTGAGCAACCTAGTTACAACCTAATCTTTATAAATTTTTTGTTAATAGAAGTAACCAACAAATACTTACGTAATGCAGAATGACAAAACTTGGCGGGATGCTGGATTTGAGAGGATTGTGGGGTTTCAGCTGACAAGGAGAGTGCAAGGTCTTGGGGCCATAGATTTAGTACAAATTTTGTAGGATGGAAGATTTAGTTTCCCTGTTGACGGAAATATATGATTGTAGGGGCCACTACTCAATAGCTCTTAAGATATTTGTAACTGAAGATGCAATTCACTAGTTAAATTCAGGTCTGTAGCAAACGATTAAACATAATGGATATAGCGTAGCAGCAATAGATCGGTGTTTCTCGTCGTTAGGCGCCGGGTTCGAGTTCTGAAAGCGTCTATTTTTACATATAAAGATATCTACCATGGGTGGATATAAAATTTTGCGACATCGAAGCATTTTTTGAGTGTGCACCGCACTTTGGATTTGTCAGTTAATTGTCATTTGATCTGTCAAGACTTGAAAATTAATACAGGAATATGACTTAGCATTATAACCTTTCTTCAAAAAGCCTGACTTAATCGGTATAAATTCGGTCAATTTTGACATTATCCGGACTTGTCCTAGCGAATTAATTGCATTTTAAATTGTAAATATTTAAAAAATTATTGAATAGTGGCCCCTATAACCATATATTTTCATCAACAGGGAAATTAAATCTACCATTCTACGAATTTTGAACTAAATCCACGACCCCAAGACCTTGCACTCTCCTTGTGAGCAGGACTGCATTGGTTCATAGTAAGTTTCTTTAGGCTTCATCAACTTTAACAAACGTTGTAGTGCCGAGATTCAAAATTTTAAAGTTAATTACCTTACCGATTACAGGATTAATTAGAAAAATACTAGATTTTATTCTACATTTTTGGCATTTGTGTTCAAATTTTTTTAATAAATAAGTAAACAGTAACGGTAAGCAGGAAATGACGTAGATATCGACGCTGCCAAGCCAAAACGGCATAAACGACATTTACCTAATTTTTCAGAAAACGCAAAAAGTGATTGACAGAATGAATCTTAAATGGCTTTTACGCAAACTTTAAACCAATTTTATAGCGAATGAAGTTTGTTTGCGGGTATGCCGCTTTAACTGTTGCATGCAGATTTAAAAATGCTTCTCAACGATGCAGCTAACTAAAAAATGGCCGTTTTGGCGTTCATGCCGTTTTGGCTTGAGAGCGTCGATATATTTGAACAAATCAAACTGTCATAGAAACATTTTCTATAAATTTTTGTCATTTCTCAAAATTAGCACATCAGCGCCAGCAGTGTGTCGGGGTACTTTATCTTGATTTCACTTCTTTCTGCTATCTCCCTTACGGTTCTTTTGACAGCGCTTGATAGCTTTCAATATTTTCCATGACATGGCTATGAGTTATGATTAATATTATTGTGTTTATACCAACCAACCTTCAAAATTAACTTATAGCGCGCCAAATTCAAACACCTTACAATCATTTATGAATGCTTTTTATAACGTGCGTTCATAAATGGTTGTAGATCGTTTGAATTTGGCGGACTTTAGATTAATTTTTAAGGTTGATATAAATACAATAATGTTAATCATATTTCATAGGCGTGTCATGGAAAATATTGAAAGCTATCAAGCGCTGTCAAAAAACCGTAAGAGAAAGGTATTTTATAGAATTTATTGACATATGCCATTGCAATTGATATCTGATCTCTAATAATTATGAGTATATCTACATATACACTTAATACTGAAAAGAATACATCATGAATAAATCCGGCTACGCCACTGACATGCAAGATACGACGTAGGTAGTTGTAATGTAAGTAACAGGTAACAATATTAACCATCAAAAATTACTAAATTACGAGCGCGCCAAATTCAAACGACCTACAATCATTTCTGAACGCACGGTATATGGTAAATTCCAACCTCATAATAAGTAAAACATTTATACCTGTCAGATTTTAAAATTGTTAACTTATAAAATTTTGAGATGATACTTGAAATAAAATTAATATTTTATCTATTAATTTAATTTAAATTGAGTTATTTTCATTACATCAAACATATCCTACATATTTATTTTAATTAATATCCCCGAGTACAAAATTAATTGTAATATTCACTTGTTCTGTCGGCATTCACGTAGAAAGAAACCAATTATATTATTTACTGATAAATGTGCCACTTTCGACAGTAACCTCATTAATTAATTATGAATAAATTAATACAAATCCTATTTTAGTTTTAATTAAAATGCTTCCTGCCAACAATTTAATAAATAAATATTAAAATCGTTACGTTACACAAAAGTGTCAATTAAAAACCGATTTATTTCCGCCACACGATATAACATTATCGAGAAGCGGTTTAATAAAACGTGTGTTATTGTAAAATTCGTAAATTTATAGTTGTGTCCCGGGTGACAATTCGATAGGAAATTGATTCCTTCGATAAATAATTAATAACTGCCAGTTTTTGAACGCGTCGCGTTGATTTACGGCCGAACCCCCTTCCCGGTTTCGCGTTGTTTAAGCTTTGATTTATAGCCGGAAACGAACCGGATATTGTACTGGTGCAGTCGGTTTTTCACGCCGATCAATTCTATACCTACAATACGACCGAAATTTCTCTCATCTTCACCGAAAATGGAGATGTTTTTCTCTGTCTTGCCGAATTTCCCAATTTCCCCGCGAATTTCACGTGTCATTGTGTCTTCCTCGACATTAATTTCCTTACAGGGGTTTCCGTCTTCCCCTAGGGAACCCTTGTTTTCGTTCCCGACGTAGCTATTTAATTAAAATTATAAATTATGATAAAGAATGACTACATTTTTTTTTTTGTTACTTGGGAAAATTTCATTGTCGATTTTTTAGGGTCAATTTTATGCAAAACCTCCTTCAATCGAATCGAATAGAATGGAATAGAATCGAATAACGTTTTTAGGGAGTGTGTTCACCTGCTACATTTCATTTTTGGTTACCCCTCAATATAAAAATCAACCTCCACCGAATTCGTATTCGATTTTACCCGTTTCCACTTTCCTTTAAATATAGGGTTCACTTTGGATGGTTTTGTGTTGGTATATCTTGAAATGCAGGCGCGTGAAATTCAATAGATTCGAATACAATGTCTTCTCGGACCGTAGAATCAGATACCTCTGACAATTACTGTCGTTCGCCCACCGGTTAACAATGCAGACAAGAATTTTGACTTCATTGTAACTATATGCCATAGAAATGCAAATGAACGCGTTGTAACTACCTTAGGTATTGTTTTCAAGTTGTCTAAACGAATTATTGTGTAAACTAAATTGACATTTTTGTCCCATAAATGTATTAAGTTTATCTTTTTTAATTATTTTTTTTTATTTCGAAAATCTAAAATTAAATTTTTTTTAAATTTTTAAATATTATTACAGATCATTAAAAATCCTTTAATTTGATACCAAACACGACTATATTTCCACTAAAAACAAGAAAGTTACATGAAGTTAAAAACTTTCAAGATGGCGGATCATCAACCATTTACAAGGTTAAAAGTGTTAATAATTTCAACAAAATATATGTTAGCTATATCGCGTTTGTACTTAATTTAAGTCTTACTTAATTTCCTAACGTTTTGAAATTTCGAAAATCAAAAAATTTAAAATTTCTTTAAAATCTTTAAATATTATTAAAGATAATTAAAAATCCTTTAATTTGATACCAAATACGACTATATTTCGAATAAACATAAGAAAGCTACATGAAGTTAAAAATTTCTAAGATGGCGGATCATCAATTGTTTTTAAGGTTAAAAGTGTTAATAACTTCTACGTTATTTATGTTAGATATGTCGTGTTTGTACTTAAATTAAAGCGTGTTTAATTTTCTAACGTTTTATAATGAAAAAATTATTCTAAAATTGCTAGAAATCTTTATTTTATTTTTTTTATAATTGTGTTTCCTTTTAATGCTTAGTAGCTTTTTGAATTTAAATTTCCTAAAGTGTCAAATTAAACAGATTTTAGCTACAATTCTGTTAGTAACGGAATTCCAGCTTAGAAATAGTTAAAATTTTTATTTTTAATTTCAAAAATAGAATTTTTTTTTTAATTTTAATTCAGAGATTTAACCCGGCGTGTGTATTCTATATTTTTTGGGATACGGTGTGTATACTGGGTCTTTTAGGGAACAGGCATGTTTCCAAAGTTTCCTAGGCTTTGAAAAATTCTAGAAAAATTCTGAGTTACTTATTGAAGCGTCTACTACATGGCCGAGCAGTTACCAAATTCAAAAGTTTAAAACTGTTGTCAATAAAAATGAAACAATCGCCTGAATCGTCTGAAAAGTCAGAAAAACGGAAATTTTGACTGTTCCTTCAAAGACCCAGTGTACATACGGAGGGTTCAAATTCTTAAAGATCAATAAAAATCTTTTAACAAATCTTTTACTTTATACGGATTCTTGAAAAGATGTCAAAACGGTTAGAAAAAATCGTCGTTTGGGACGAAATGTATGTCATATATGCTCGCGTCACCCATATATGGGTGACGAGGGCCCCATGGAAACATGGCCGTCACCCAAATACGGGTGACGCGGTACGCAACGTGTTAATTTGATATCAAACATGACTATATTTCGGTTAAAAATAGAAAAGTTGCATCAATTAAAAAAATTCAAGATGGCGGATCATCAAGAGATAACAAGGTTAAGTGTTAATAACTTCTAAACTATTTAAGTTAGATATATCGTGTTTGTACTTAAATTAAAGCAAATTTAATTTCCTAGCGATTTCTTGCAAAAACTTTTTACTAAAATTACTATTTTTGTTTTAACATTTTATATTTATTTTATGATCATATTTCTGGTTAGGTCAAAGTAGGTATTCGGATTTAAATTTCCTAAAGTGTCAATTTCCTCTCCTCAAAACCGGTAATTTCCCGGAGAACTTTTGTCGGTCATTTCCTTCAGCCGGATATTATTCGTTTGCGGAATTGCTTACTTCACCTGTCGATATTCCTAATTTTCCCGCCAGAATGCCAATCGGGGTGGAATTCGCGGAAGCCTTAATTTCCATTTCTGGGGCTTTTCAATTTGCGACCGCCACCAAATGGCACTTCACTTCTCAACTCTCCCTAGTTCTCTTATTTTACCATTTTTCACCCTCACCAGAAAATAAACCCGAATTAAAAAAGAAAAAAAAATCCTTCTAACAAAAAATTTTAATAAACTAGTTTTAAAAATTTAAATAGGACCTGGAGTATAATTTTAAAATACATTTTTTCTATAACTTCATTATAAAAGAAAATGTTTTAAATACGGTCCTGGCTATAAACTTTAATTCGTTTAAACCCGAAACAAACCGAACATACACGAAATATTCCCGCCTTTTTATAGTGTTTATTTTCTGTATCATAACCTCAAAAACTTTCTTAATTTTTGTTACATTTGTGAAGTGTTTAAAACTTAAATTGTTAGTGTTTTAAAACCAAAATGTCTTCCTTAATTTCCGCTGAATTAGCGGCAACGTGTAACGCGTTAGGTTATTTCGACTCAAAATCAAATAAATACTACGCCGATGAAAATACTTTAGAAACGGCAAAAGATTTAATTCGATATTTACGTCGAGACGACGATTCTTTCGATATAAGACGACAATTAGGTGAAACGAAAGTTCTACAAAGCGATTTATTACCTTTAATTAAATCGTACAGTGAAAATACGGAGTTATTTGATGTTATTTTAAGGTTAGGTTTGTTTTTTATACAGATCCGTATTTAGCTTTATTTTATTTTATTTTATTTTATTTTTTACTTTTTTTTAATTTTATTTTTAATTTATTTAATTTTAATTTATATATTTATTTAATTTAATTTATTATTTTATTTTTTAAGATTATTAGTTAATTTAACAACACCGGCTTTAATGTTATGGCAAGAAGAAGTCCCGACAGAAAGAACGGCAAGAAATTATTATCTTCAAATTGAAGATCATCTCCACGGTTATAAACAAGCGTTTGCTGATATTGAAGTTTGGGGCGTTTTAAGCAAGAGGATGAGTAAAATACTCGAAGTTGTAAGTATAACGGGACATAAAAGGCGAAGGCCTTTACGATGTAATTAAAACATCAAAGGATAAAACGTTAACGTGGGCTTCGATGTACGTAGAATGAGTGGGGATGAGATCGAAATTGAAATTGGCTGATACAAAATATACTGGGTAAAAAAAGAAGCGAGAAAAAAGGATTCGTCGTTTGATTAAAAACGTTCATGCGTTTTGTTCATTCTTTAGTAGTTTTTTTTTTCTTGATCGGTCGTTCATTCGACCTTTTTAAATTTTTCGTTTTTTGTCGTTCATTTAGTTGTTCGACCTGTTCTTTTATAAAAAATTGAGGTATTAAAGTATTTGTTAAAATTAGTTTTACTTCGTCTTATCATCTTTAGTGATATACAGGCTGTTTCAGAATTGCACAGCACCATTTCAGGGATATGTTCATCAGCACGAATTAAACAAGAAAGTTTATATAAACATAAGTCTCAAATTAATTTTTTATCGAGATATTGGAAAGTTAATTTATTTAACAATAAAACATTCAGAGTAATTGTTCAAAGTGCCCTCCGTTTTGTTGAATGCAGCATTCAGCACAACGAATCCCCTCATAGTAGGTGCTGCTTCTTCGATGCGATTTCTTAGCTCTTCTTACGTGACAATAGACGTAGAATAAACCACAGATTTTATCCAGCCCCACACAAAATAAGCTAACGGCGTTAGATTCGTTTTGGCCAACCCATCGGTTACCATAATATTCTGTATTTAAATAATCGATGACAATATGAGAAAAGTGAGCAGGAGCACCATCATGCATAAACCACATCCCCTGCCTGTTGGCAATCGGAGTACCTTCTAGAAGCTCATATAGATTATTTTGCAAAAAATTCAAGTAAGATATTCCTGAAAGCCTTGTTGGTAAAAAGAAAGGGCCGATGAGATTACTACCAAGAAGACCACACCAGACGTTCAATGAAAAGGTATGTTAGTGATGCGTAATAGCAGTCGTATGAGGATTTTCGTCATTCCAAGCATGAGTGTTCCGAAAATTAGTAATTCCATTTCTGGTAAAGCAAGATTCATCGGTAACTAGCAGGCAGCTCAGGAAGTTAGGATCTCGTGTGCATTGTCGAATCAACCACTGGTAGAAGTTTATGCGTTTGTTGTAATCTTCTGGTAATAAATCTTGGACACACGTAACGTGATATGGATACAATTGTTGCTCCCGCAATGTTCGCCATATGCTTGCAGATGAAACATTGAAACAACGTGACAATTTTCTGGTGCTTGTAGTAGGAGATAGCTGAACAGCATTGAGTATCCCTTCTTCAACGTTAGCAGTTCGTCGAAATCTTTGTCGACCAACGTTTTGTCGTAGTGGTTTTAGCGTGCCAGTTTCCCTAAGGCGTCTTTCAATGTCTTTAGACGTTTTCTGATTTGGTATCCTCCTAGTGGGAAATGTTTCATGATATTTTCGAACAGCAGCAACGCCATTTTTATGTACCTCACCATAAATTAAGAGCATGTCTGTTTGTTCTTTGAAAGTGAATAAATTTGTGGTGTCTCCCATGATAATACAAAATGAAAGTCTTCTTATTAACTCATACGAAAAAGCGCTGAAATAGTAAAACAGGTTACTTATTTACACGAACAGTATTTAACCACTTGCGGTGGCAAGAAATTTACGGCTGAGCGGGCCAGGTGAGTCATTTTTCTACCTGCAACAATGGTCTGATGACGTGCGCAGCATGTCGCTGGCGTTCCGGTAACAGAAGCATCTCGATGTACAGTTCTCTATAACCTGAAATGGAGCTGCCCCATGAAGAAAAAGATGAAAAAGTAAGCCCCTTTTCCGTAACATTGCCGAGGACTCTTTCATCTTTCTCTTCATGGTGCAGCTCCATTTCGGGTTATAGTACGTCTAGCCTCCGCATGTGGTTAATGCTAATCGGTTTAATCATCTGTTAACCACAAAAGCGCTGTACACTTGCAATCCACGGCTATCTGATTAAATTCAAGACATATTATTATTATTATTCATTTTATTAGTTATTTATCTTTAACTTTTCAATATCTCGATAAAAAATTAATTTGAGACTTATGTTTATATAAACTTTCTTGTTTATTTCGTGCTGGAGAACATATCCATGAAATAGTGCCGTGCAATTCTGAAACACCCTGTAATAATTTTAGGTAATTTTAAATTATTATGTTTTGTGGTGTTGATCAGTTCATTTTGAGATAAATTTGATCAATTTTTGATAACACTAAGTTTTTAACCTACTTTTCGGTAAGAAATCTTTATAAATAAAGTCTATTTCATTTCTTGAAATTTACATTCGAATTTTGAAACATAAGAAATTTTTTTGAGAAAAACTTATCCAATTTTTTTAAAAAGAACTTTAAAAAATTACCGATTTTAATAACAAATCAACTTTTTAATTTACTTTTTGACTAAAAAATCATTTATAAATCTAATAAAATTTTGATGATTTTTTTAAGTTTGTAGGTTTTTTAGTTTTGAGGTTAGGTTCAAAATTTGGACATAAAAAATTGTCTAACTTTCTTGATAAGATTTTGGGGAAAACAGACGATTTTGGTGAAAAGTAAATATCGTCGGTACACAAGAGAAAGTGACCAAGTTTTACTAAACAGTAGACATTTTAATACATTGTTCATTAGTTTCCTTTCCTCAATTTTCACAAATATATTCCGTATGAGAAAATTAAAGTTGATCAAAATTTTAGAAGGTTATGTTAGGTTCGATCAAGAAAGTTTGATACTTTTGGGGATTTTTTAATTCTGTATATGTGAAGGTTTAGAAAAAGAATTATAAAGTCGTTTTGATAAAACTTGGAAATAATTCGATGATTTTAATAGGGAATGGATACTTTTATTTCGTTAAAAATACTTTTGTTAGTTCCCATAAATACAGTTTGAATATATTTTTTTTAATTTTGACAATTTTTTATATCTTGATTTTTTAAAATCTTATATCAATTTTGACCCAATTTCAAAATTAAAATAAAAATTCGTCCAAATAATCAAACCATTTTCACCTCACAGATCCGAAATATCTCTAAATAGGAAAAAAGAAACCCAATTTTGAAATTAAAATTAAAATTTATCCAAGCCATCAAACCATTTTCACCTCAGACATTCGAAATATCTCTAAAAAGAAAAAAAACTTTACCGATTCGATTAATTAACGTGATACGTGTGCAGGTGGGTTAAGTTCCGACCTATTTTCGCTATTAGAACCGAAGTCGAAATCGAAGACGAACTTCAAGTCGAACTCGAACTCAAAGGCGAACTTGAATTAAGTAAGAAGGAAACCGGGAAACCCACTTTTCCGCGTAGACCCGTTAATTTAAGCCCTCCGCGCGTTGAAATACGACGGAAGTTCCAAGCAATTAGTTACCGAAACGGCGGCGCGCTGCGATAGGTACGCCTGGCTCGGAAACGGGGGCCCTCTGTCCTACTCCGATACCATAACCGGGACACGCCGCCGCCGCCGCTCCCGGGGGCGAATCGTAAGGAGCTCGGACGAATTATTGTCTTCTCGCCGCAGAAACGGAATTTACGGGGGATTTCTGGCGCTTCAACTAGATTGATAGAACAGTTAAAGAGGAAGGAAAATGTTTTACTCGTATAATTAATGATGTAATATCCTATGTAATATCTTACATAGTCATTTCTACACTTATGAGTCTTATAACTTATATTATATGAGGAATATATCCCAGGTTAAATAATTAAATGGAAAGGTTTTTTGCTATCCTACCTGCTCTTACAAGGAGGCCACATCACCTTGTATTCACCTATTTTGACTAAAGGGGCACCAATCGATAAGTATTAGTACATAGTACAAACGTATGAAATATTAGGACGCACTATTCAGTGATTCGCGAGTAAATCGTCATTTCAGCTCGCGATTCAAGCCCACACCGCTATACGTCAGTGGTTAGCGATTCCTTCCGAGTCCACCCCTGGTTCTTTTTTAATTAATTTAAATTAAAAATCTAAGTAAAAACGAAAAAGTGTACTGAATTATTTGTTTTTAAACGAAAAGGCCGCTTTCTAAGATTCCAACCGTCTTGTTCCGCATGTGGAAGGAGGTTCGTGGTGAGTGAACAAGGGGCGGGTTCGGTACTTATCCATACTTATCCATTGGCACCACTTTAATTAAAATCTGTGAATGCAAAGTCGTGTGGTCTCCTTGTTAAGTCGCAAAAGTTTTCGTACAGGCCCAAAATTTGTATTTATGAACAAAATAATTTCCAGTCTAAATTCGATATTTGGTTTTCTCCATATTTTATTTCGTCAATACGATCCAAAAACATTACATTTAAATTTATTGCTAAATAATACGATGTTACAAATTTCCATAGGTTTGTCAGTATGTTCTCGAAAAAATTCCATACGTTTCTTCTAGTTTATTGGATTGATAAATGGCTTTTCCATCATTTGTCTTCCATTAAAACCATGTTTTTTGTTTCTTTCAACACCTCTGCCGCCAATATTGGACCGTTCACAGTAGGTTCGTTTAATATTTTACGAATAATAGAGTCATTGCATTGGTTCTCGACCAGTTAACAAAGAAATCAACATTGAATGTATTTTATACAGGGTTAGTATAAAGTCCCGGAACGGTCGAATAACTTTGTTATTTGAGAAGTATCAATTTTGAAGTTCTACTTGATTGTATAGTTAAATGCGACGAATTTGATAATAACATTTTCATTCTTCTCTCGTTTCCGGTTTTACCGGAAATCCTTCCAACTTTTTTTTCTTAAATGGCATGGATAGTATATTCGTGTATTTTCGAATGTGAAATAAAAAACTACGTTCAAAAATACCAAAATTCCTTATTCTATTAATAAAATAGCATAATAGGACTTAAATTAAAAAAATCTGTTTAACTCAAAATCAAGCAGACACGTCACTTTAATGAAACATCACATTGCTGTCATATGTTACCTGTGTCATTATCAGTAAATAATCAAGTTAAATAAAAAATAAGAACTGACTGTAAAACTTGTTACAAAGACAGAAATATGTTTATTTTTATTGACTGAAACGCAATTAAGTAAAATTAAAAATAATAAACGATTAACTTTAAGTTACAAATGTTCAAAATGCGACCCGTTTACCGCTTGACACCGACGTAATCTGTAACAAAACTTAATGAATTTCGTATCATTTGTGGTGTAACGCGGTGCATTTCCTCAAATTTTTGTTGCTGTACTTGGTATAATTTGATCGAATTTTGTACACTTGGCATTTCAAATGACACCACAAAAAGAAATCCAGTGGAATAGGTCTGGTGAACGGGTTGGCTATTCAATCGCTTCTCTGCGCCCGATCCAGCGTGCAGGAAATAATAAACATGAAATCGCAGGAAATAATAATAAGCATATGACAGCAATTTGATATTTCAGTAAAGTTGCTTGATTTTGCGTTAAACTGATTTTTTTTAATTTAGATCTTATTATGCATTTTTATCAATAGAATAAAGAATTTTGGTATTTTTGAACGTAGATTTTTATTCCACATTCGAAAATGCACGAATATACTATACATGCCATTTAAGAAAACAAAGTTGGAAGCATTTCCTGTATAACCGGAAACGAGAGAAAAATGAAAATGTTATTATTAAATTCGTCGCATTTAACTATATAATCAGGTAGAATTTCAAAATTGATACTTCACAAATAACAAAGTTATTTGACCGTTCCGGGACTTTATACTAACCCTGTATATCGAAAATTTATTCAAATTTTATTACATCTAAACTTCAATTCAACTCAATGAGTTGTCAATAGTGTGCCAGTATGTTTTTTGCTTTCCTTCAACAATATTTATTAAAATATCAATAAAAATTAAAGAAAATTCAATATCACTGCTTTTAGACCTTTCCGCGGAGTTTTCGACCATTTTATGTTAGTGTTCGACCACCAAATATTGGGTTAATTTAAACTGTTGGTTCTTTTCTTTTCAAATTGAGTACCAGTTTTTAAATTATATTGCAGTCTTCTAAAAATGTCAGTATGGGGTTGTCTACTCTCTGAATATTGTGCGTGATATAAATTGTTGTGGCTTCTGAATTTTCCCCGGATTGCATAAAACAATCATATCCCATTTTTCATAATTTTCATGTCCCATTATTACCTACTGGGTTAGTAGTTAGTAATAGTTAGGTTGGTTATTATTACCTATTAGGGTTTTTTTATAAAAATCGAGCGTCAGACACCGATATTATTTTTCCTCCGTCTCTTATAGAAATATGAGTTTTCCTTTAAAAGTGCCTCATTTGGCCCACCTGTACAAAGACTTTCGTGACTAACAAGTGTAAGTGTAAATATACAGGTGTCTCGAAATTAAACAGCTGTACATTACCAGCGCATTCTACGTTTAAAAATAAGAATAAAATAGGATGATCAGACGTACGGAATTTTGCTGTAGTGTACAGCAATATGGTACGCAGTACAGCATATGCAATTTATTATTGAATTTGTGATCTCTCACAATAAGTAGCGTAGTCACAGTGGCATTCATGTTATAGATTTTTCTATATTTCTATTTTTTTACATTGTTGTTAAGGATATAGTATTAGTGAATCAATCATATTATTTGAACCAATGAAAAATCTCAACTAACCGTTGAAACTCGAAAACCTTTAAGCCGGCTACTCACTACGCGGTACTTTCAGAGTAACTTGGCTTGCAATAAACTTGAGAAGTACTTGTTCGAGTCGAAGTAAGCTGTACACATTACGCGCCTACTTTCAATGTTACAAGTTTTTCGGGAAGTGCAAGTTGAAGGACGAGTAAAGTAATAAGGAATTATGGCTTCCCTTTTTCAAGTTTTCAGAAAACCGAATAGATCAAGACAACATTACATCCCTGTTGCCTATACAAAAAGTAGCGAGGGAACCAAACTCTGAAGCAAAATATAAGAGAAGAATTTGCGGAATATTTAATGAATGGAGGTAAATTTGCGTGGTAGGAAAAATATTAACTGTCAAAGCAATCTCCAATTGAAGCCTGTTTCCTCACCGAATTAAAATTTTAACAAAGGCAAACCAATGTGGTTTATACAGGGTGTCCCAGATTTTAATACGCAAACTTCACCAGGACATAGTACTCATAAAAATAACACAAAACTTTTATATAAACATGGGGTCGCAACTCTTTTGTTTTCGAGATATGGCCGTTCACAGTTGGAAGAAAAATTTACATTTTCATTTTTATTTCAGCTATTTATGAACGCAGGAATGTGAATTTTTACAGTTATGTACTACAGCCAAGCATGTTATTTTCAAGCCTTAATTTAGCCACCTGGGGTGCCTTAAAGGGTTGAAATTCACGATCATCACTACATTTTCCAAAAGAACTTTTTAATTCGGTAGAATTTTATCCTAAAAAAAAATATGCGTTAAAAAGCTCATTCCTTAGCGAGATTTTTTTGTCTCTTACATTTTTCGCATAAAACTGATAGATTTCGAGAGAAAAAAAATTACAATTAAAAAAAAACTAAATTAAATTAAATTAAAAAAACGCAGTTAAAGCGTTTAGCACACTTAGCAAAAAAAATCCCGCTTAGTTCAAAGGTCAGATTAGTCGGTCTTCAAAGACGATTTACTCGAGAACGATTGCAGTTACGCAATTGCAACAAGACCGTTCTTGCGTAGAAAGGTTTAAGAAATTTAAATTTTAAGTCAGGGTAGTAAAAAGTTGATAAGATAAATCATATCACCCTCTTGTATGCACGCCTTCGATGAGTTTCATGGAAAATCGATAACACCGCCTAATTTCTCTTGAAATTTTAGGCTAGCATACCAATTTTTATTGACTTAACCCTAGCCATTCCGAGGATATTTTTTAAAAACCGTTTTCCTGCTGTCCTTTTTAAAGAACTGTAGCTCCTTCGGAAAGAATTTTCGACTAAAGTTTATTTGAGCTTTTATTCTTATTTTTGAACGTATAATGCCCTGGTAGCGTATGGCCGTTTAATTTCGAGACAGCCTGTATTATCTATTATCTTTGTACTCATTGTTAAATATTTCAGGATCAAATTTATGAGGTTTTTGAAAATATTTTGAGTCGTTATGTAACTCATAAACTGATACAAAAATGCAATCTCCTGGTATAAGATGCACAGGTTTTTCGGTACTTTTAGTAGATGGTACTATATACGGTTTAGTATAAAGACGATCTAAAAATAAATTTGATCGATATTTTATTACAGTTTCCCATACCATTACATCCAAGTATTTCATTTTTAATAAAGTTTTCATCAATTTCTTCTTGAAGTTTTCTTTGTATATCTGGATTAAGAGCAAGTTCGTAGCCCATGATACACACTGTCGTTGAAACTAATTCAAGTCCTCCTAAGAAAAAATAAAAGCTTGCGGTGCTAATCTATTTAATCTATCTATCTAATTTATCTATCTATGTTATTCTCTCTCTCTTCTAACCACTTATGTAACCTTCGTTATATAACCCCAACAGAATTAATAATCACGTCGGATCAATTACTACCCCTCTGTAGTGTAAACAAAGGGGCAAGTGGCTGGGTTTTACCAAGCGCAAAGATATTCCGGGGCTAACTATCGGATATCGTAGCTTGTTTAGAGCAACCTACACCGTGTAGGTTGTACCGAGGTAGGTTTAAGGCAAAATACGTTTATAAACACCCGAGCAAGTTTTGCCAAGTGTATCTCAAAGTGGGTCGAAAGCGTACAAGACGCCAATGTGAAATTAAATACCTGAGATCGATGTCAAAAACATTTTAAGGATTAAAAAATCGCCTATGTTTTATTTATGGGATTTAAGAGAAACGTTTTTTGGTCAAACGTGGATTTCAATGTTTAATATTTTAATTAAAAATTTTAGATTTCATTAAAGTTTAATTCTAAAGTTTAAAAAATGATTGTTTGATCCAAAAGTAAGTCAGAATGCCTTCTTGTTATTAAAATCGTTTATTTTTTAGAAAATGTTTTCAAAAGAATTAGATAATTTTCTTCTAAGTCTCTACATTTTACACTTTACTATTTCTTAAATAATAAGTTAAAATATTTGCTTTTCACCATAATCCTGTTTTTTTTTTTCTAAAATATTAAAAAGTCACCTTTTTTGTTTGACAACTTTACCTTAAAACTGAAACATTTAAATTCAAAAATTCGCCAAGATTTTATCTATTGTAAGTCAAAAATGACTTTGCAGAAGCAAATCAAAATATCTACTTTTCAATAAAATCATCCTTTTTTTATTAAAATCATATTGAAGAAATTTATAAATTTTATAATAATCGTTAAAATTTAATATACAGTTGCTCCCAAAAGTATCCGGCCGCCTGGCAAATTTTCATATTTAACACTATATTACTTAATACATATTGTGGCATGAGAACGGGAGAATAGTTATTATATAACGCAACACATCAGATCTCAACCCAATAGAGCATTTATGGGCAATTTTGAAAGTTTTGTTAGTCTGAATAAAAAGCGCATTTCCAGTAAAGAAATGCTTAAAAACCATTTACTGCTGGAATGGAAGATGATAAACTCTTCATTAACGAATAAATTGGTTAAGTCAATGCCCAACAGATTGAGAGATGTTTTAAATTCAAAAGGTTACCCCACAAAATATTAAAAAGCTGTTTTAATAGCTTTTAAGAGTTACATACTTAGTTTTTTTAAAGCTATTTTGTATAGGTGGCCGGATACTTTTGTGTGCCTATAATAATGTTATTTATGTTCTTTGTTACATTGTTTGCTGTTGTTATATTTGCAATATATCAAAAGTTGAATGATAATATATTAGCATCATAAAAAAAAAATAACTATTGGTTATATTATTTAATTCTTAAGTAATATAGTGTTAAATGTGAGATTTTGCCAGGCGGCCGGATACTTTTGGGAGCAACTGTATATATTTTTTTAACCAATATAAGGAGATATTAATAATTTTCTTGTAAGTTGATATACTACAATGTTTAATTTGTAAGTTTAATAAAACTGGTTAAAATCTACTTTATAATGTTTGAGAAAAGTATTTTTTAAACTAACCTAAAATTTCTAAAAATTCTAAATTTCTAAGTCTAATTTAAAATAATATCTAATTTAAATTTTAGAAACTACAATGTTTAATTTATAAATTTTATAAAAATCTTTCAAATCCACATTACAGTTAAAAAAATTTTTAATCTAACCTGAGATTTAGTTGAGAAATGTTTGGGTCGGATTTAAAATTTTCTTTTAAATCAACGAAAAAAGATATTGACAATTTATTAGTTATTTTATAAACTACAATGTTTAATTTATACATTTTATAAAAATGGTTAAAATCTACTTTGTAGTTTTTAAGAATAAAAATTTTAAACCCGATCTAAGATTTTGATAAAAATATTTGAATCAAATTAAAAATTTTTTTAAACAACTATAAGAGATATAAAATTTTTCTTGTAATTTTATAAACTAAAATGTTTAATTTAATATACATATATTTTTTAGTTGTATACATTTTAAATTTCACCTCAATTTTTTTCAATCTTAAAAATGTCTAAATTAAAAAAATCCCTTAAAATTTATAGAAATCAAGAATAGATTTTTTTTAGAATAGATTTAAGTAAAAGTCGTTTTACTTTTCATCAGAATCGTCCGTTTTTCCTAAAATTTTACCAACAAAGTTACACAATTTTTTTGCTATATGTCCACATTTTGAATGTAACATGAAAACTAAAAAATAAAGTTAAAAAAATCACTAGGACTTTATTTATTGGAATTTAGGAATGATTTTCTTTTAATTACTGATTTAATTTTAGTTACTGATGTATTCCTTGGCTAAAAATAAGCAGAAAAGTCTTAATGAACATAAGTTCAGAAGTGATTCGCTTTCGATGAGAATCATTTAAGTTAAATTATTAGCTCGTTACGATGGTTTCAATAAATTGTCATTATTAGATTACACTGGTCAGCTACAAAAATTAGTCGAAACCGTGGCAACTACTTAATAATTTCATTTAAATTTAACGCTGTAATAATGTTAATAATAGGCCAACCAATGGAATTAAAACCTTGAATATCTCGAAAACAAACCACATTCGGATCTATGTTCATTAGGACTTTTTTGCTTATATTCAGTCAGAAAAGCACCGGACAATGAAAACGGGACACCCTGTATTTTGGACTTACCTCAAATTTTTTCTACCTCTAAAAATCTCTACAGTTAAAAAAATCACCCACTCATTTATTAAATAAATAGTTAGGAAATAACCTTGCATATTTTGTAAAAACTTTCAGTTTTAGAAAGTTTTAAAAAATTAGGCCAATTTTTTTTTATCTAAAAATTTATTTAATTCTTTTCTCTTTTTTTAAGGATTTTTCCGAACGTGGTGACGATAACAGTTTAATCATCGAACGAATCCTAATCCTCGTCAGGAACGTTTTGTACGTCCCACCAAACCCAGACGCAGAAAGAAGACCAGATAATGACGCTAGCATCCACGACCAGGTACATTTTTATTGATTATTATTATTATTTTTTCCTCCCAACATTCAATTTAATAAAAAGAAAATCTCTCAATCTGCTCGGTCTCAGGTGTTATGGGCACTCCACCAGTCTGCCATGCTGGATATAATCCTGTACATAAGCAGTTCAATTACCGAACAGGCATACTACATGCACATCCTGGAAATCCTCTCGTTCATGCTCCGGGAACAGTCCCCGTCGGAATTGGCCTGCGCGGCACTCCAACGAAGTCAAACCGAGAAATTACGTGACCAGGCCGAGCTGGTCGCAATCAGAGAACGGGAGAACGTCCGGAAACGCGAAAAAGCCCGGGTTTTTACCGGAACTAGACATTCCCGATTCGGGGGAACTTACGTCGTGGAATCAATGAAAAGCATCAGCGATAACGCTCTAATTTATCATAAACCTCTCAGTAAATTAGACGATTTAAATTTTGATTTAGACAAACAAACTACTAAAACTCCGAAAAATCGACTTCCGATTCACACCGTTTCAACGGAAAGACGATCCGCGTTTAGTATACGATTATTTTTAAAAGAGTTTTGCGTTGAATTTTTAAATGGAAGTTATAATATTTTAATGCGAGAGGCGAAAGGCGTTTTAGTACGTAAAAAAGCCCAAGCTCACGATGAAAGTTTTTATTTATGGGCGATGAGATTTTTTATGGAATTCAATCGAAACTATAAAAATTTTCAAATGAAATTGGTAAGCGAAACTATGTCAATTCAAACTTTTCATTACGTACAACAACAATCGGAAACTTTTTTCGACATGATACAAACGGACAAGAAAAAATTAAAACTATGGTCAAGAAGATTACATCTCTCTTTACTAGCTTACAAAGAACTACTTATGACTTTACTAGCTATGGATAAATCACCCGACGAAGACGTAAAACGATCATCAAAAGTAATAAAAAGTAACATTTTCTACGTTTTAGAATATAGGGAACTCATTTTAACCCTACTTTTAACTTACGATGAATTAAAAATGTCCGATGCGTATTTAAACGATTTGATGGAAACTCAACACATTTTTTTCAAGATGCTTCAAAGTTATTGCAATAGAAATGAAATTGTCGTTCAGGCTAAAGGGAAAAACAAACGGATTGGGAATAAGAAGAGTAAATCACGTGAGTATAGGCGATTTTCATGCAAATAACGGTCCCTGTTTATTATGTATGGCCACGAAGGTAAACCCTTTGGGCATTCATGGATAATTAAAATATCCTTTCGATCGATAGATACACACGAACGAGTTTCAAAAAACAAAAACGTTAATCCTAAAAGTAAATTCAAACATAAAGATAAAACGAATTCATGTCATAAACACAGACAGTGACTTTTTAAATTTCTTTTTATCAAAATACTTTATTTTTGTCTAACAATAAGCCTTGTAAAAAAATAAATATTATAAAAATTCTAAAACTTGCAAAAATAGAGAAGATTTCACCCAAATTGTATAAAACTTTCACTAAAAGCCAATTTACGTTTGTCACTTCGGATATTCATCTTGAATGAACCATTCGTCACTTTGTATGGTCCATCCAAATTGGAACATCCACAGTGGTAAATGAAAATTGATTTATTTTGGATGAAATTAGTCATTTTACATAAAATGAAAGGGAGGTTATATTTATCACTTTCGATGATTTATCAAAGATGAACACGAAAAATGACGAAATGTAAATAAACCTGAAATAATCAAGAATCTTTTTAATTTTTCGCAAAATGTATCTAAGTGGTGAAATTCGTCCTGATCTTTCTAAAATCGTAATTTTGTCTTAAATCATTCTATTTTGTCAAATATCGTTTTGATTCTTCTAGAATCACCTGAATCTTCCGTCAACACGTTAAAAATCGTTTTGACTTGCCAAAAGATCGTTCTGATCCATCTAAATTTGTATCAGTCTTCCACCAAATCGTTCAAATTCTTTAAAAATCTTCAAAGATTGGTTGGGGCAAACTCATTTAAAATTTTACGAAAAAGTGGGTATTATATTTAAATTTGTCCGGATTTTCTTCCAAATCATTTTAAATCGCCATAAAATGTTCTGTTATTTATCTATAATTTTCTTTAACTTGTCAAAACACATCCTAAGTCAACAAATATCGTTAGGATTCATCTAAAACCGTCTGAATCTTTCTCTAAATCATAAAAAGTCTTTTTGATTCGTCTAGTCTTATAAATTTTCTTCCAAGTCATCTAAAATCGTGTAATTTTTTTTTTCAAATCATCAAATTGTTGTAAATTGTCCAAAATCGTTCTAATTCATCTAAAATTGTATAAGTTCTCTTCCAAGTCATATAAAAACATTCTAAATCATCAAAAATCGCCAAAAATCGTTGTGAGTTGCCTTAAACTTCTTCAAAGTCGTCCAAAATCGTTCTGATTGATCTCAAATCGTTTAAATCTTCCTCCAAATCGTTCTAATTAATTTAAAATCGTATACATTTTCTTTCAAGCCATCCAAAATCGTTCCAAATCGTCAGAAATCCGGTGTAAATCGGAAAAAATCGTTTTGATTTGTCTAAACCTTCCTTCAAATCGTCTAAAAGCATCCTAAATGACAAAACAGTCTGATTCATTTAAAATTATCTGAATCTTCTTCAATATCGTCAAAAATCGTTTCAATTAGTCTCAAATCGTTTGGGTCTTCCTCCAAATCGTTCTGATTAATCTAAAATCGTATACATTTTCTTCCAAAGCATCTAAAATCATCAAAAAATCGCTGTAAGTTGCCAAAAATAGTTGTGAGTTATCTAAAGCTTCTTTCAAATCGTCTAAAAACAGCCTAAATGACCAAAAATCGTTTTGATTAATTTAAAATTATCTAAATCTTCCTCCAAAACGTTCTGATTAATCTAAAATCGTATAAATTTTCTTCCAAAACAGCTAAAATTGTTCTAATTCGTCAGAAATCGCTGTAAATTGCCAAAAATCGTTGTAAGTTGTCTAAAACTTCTTCCAAATCGTCTAAAAACATTCTAAATGACCAAAAATCATTTTGATTCATTCAAAATTACTTGAATCTTCCTCTAAATCATTGTGATTAACCTAATATCGTGTAAATTTTCTTCCAATCGTCTAAAATCGCTCTATATCATTAGAAATTGTTTTTATTCATCTAAAATCGTGCAAATTTTCTTCCAAGTCGTCTAGAAACTATTGTAAATCGTCAAGAATCATTCTAATTTATCTAAAACTTCCTCCATATTGTCAAAAGTAATTTTATTTCGTTTTAGTTTAATATAATCGTTTTGATTCATCTAAACTCATCAAAAAAATCCTTCTAAAGTCTTTCTAAATCGTAAAAACTTCTAGATTGTCTATAACCGTTCTTACTCGTATAAAACTTCTGCCAAACCGTTCTAATTCTCTCTAAATTGTTAACTATCGTTATGATTCGTTTATAATTGTTTGACATTTTCTTCGAATTATCTAAAGTCTATTTTTCATTAAAACCATAAAATGTATTCAAAAGAAAAGAATTCATTTCCTTAAAACAGTATAAAAACACTTTTTCACCCACACATCCTCATATTTTGTTAAATTGCAAGATTAAAACCATTATCTTACAAAATTAACCGTTGAAAACTTATCTTTTCGCAAAAAAATGTTTTTTTTTTCGTTTAAACAGCTTTAAAAACCTAATTAAACGCAAATTGCATTAACAAAACTTGAATATAATTAATGTTTCATAACATTTCGTAGAACCCCGACCGTCAGAAGGGAATCCCTCCGGTCGGAATCGTCCGGATCCGGAGACTTTGTGGGACGAAGCGGCTCCACAGCTCTCGGCGGTCCTGGAGGGTGGTCTCGGGATCCCCAAGGACATCGTTCCTTTTGACGCCGCCTCCGACTCGCCCATTGACGAGCAAAAGTGAGTAATCCGGTCTGTATGTCCAGCTGTGACCCCCCTGCTTTAAAGGGGAGGTTACCTTCTTTGACCTAACTTGTCATTTACATAGATTTTATAATTAAAGAGGAGTTTATTGTACAGGATGTCCCATTTTGATTGTCCAATCAACTGGTGTATTCCTTGGATAAAAATAAGTAAAAGTCCTGATGAACGATTCTGAAAGTGATTCGTTTTCGAGATATACGGAGTTTAGTTCCATAAGTTTACCTATTATTGACATTATTGGAGTGAATTATTTAAATTAAATTATTAATTTGTTACTATACGTTCGATAAATTGTCATTATTAGGCTACAGATACTAAAGCTTGTGGAAATCAGCAATTACTTAATAATTTAATAGTAGAGGATCGGATAATTAAAACGGGACACCTATTACATATTTATAATTTTTTATTATTAATGAATTATTTTTTGTTATTGTTTTAGATCGGAAGCTATGAAAAATATACAGAGGAAATTAAAAAGAGGGGAGTTTGAAGAAGCGATTGGATTATTAAGAGCTTCTAGGTAAGAAAATTTAAAGTAAAAAATTATTTTTTTATATTTCGATTTCTTAAAACAATCCAAATCCTTCCATCTGCTTTTAAATCATAACAATTCGAACTTGTTTTAATTCGATCTTTTGAACAAGGTGATAAATGAAATCTTGATAATAAATAAAAAATAAAAATTTTTATCTCCATCAAAGCAATTTTCGCACCTATACAACTTCTAGGTCCGATTCCAAAGGGAATATAAGTATTAGGTAAAATTTTAATTTTATTCTCTTCACTAAATCGTTCGGGATTAAATAAATTCGGCTTTGAAAAAAATTTAGGATCGTTTTGAATCCCAGCGATCGAAATCCCAACTAAATCACCCGGTTTTAACTCAATCGCTAATTCGGAAAGTTTATTCGGTTGAATAATAAAAGGTTTTGTACAAACTCTATCGCCTCCGACACACGGCGGCCACTTTCTTAAGCCTTCCGAAACTACCTGATCGAGATAAGTCATTTTCATTAATTCTTCATAAGTAATTTTTCCCTCAAGTTCCTTTAAAACCTCATCGATTTCTTTTTGAAGTTTAACTTGTATTTTCGCATTCATCGATAATTCATAAACTAGAAAAACCAACGACGTGGTAACCGTATCAAATCCGAAATAAAAAAACGTAAAAGCTTGAGCCGCAATATCCAAACTTTCGTCCTTTGAACGTCTTTGTTCTTCTTCGAGGAGAAAAGACAGGATATCCGGTCGATGACGAGTTCCTTTCGTTCGTCTTTCCTCTAAATTTTCATCAATAACGTCCTTGAAGTAGTTGATTGGCTCCGCGTTCGATACACTGAATCCCAATTTCTTACACAAACCCGGACAGATACAGTACGCAATACCAACTAGGTTTTGCTTTAAGGTAAACGTAAATAAGGATTTTGTCATTAAGTAAAATTCGTTATCTCTAAAATTGATCGAATCGGTACTCGTTCCGAAAACTACGGAAGCTATTACGTCGTTTGTAAATCTCGTAAGCGTGTCTTTTAATTCTAATTTCATCGGTCGGCGATTTTTTAAATGATTTATGTACAATTCAGCGCAGGTGGTTATTAAAGTAAACGTTTCTTCTAAATTTTTAGAGTTAAAACAAGAAGACAAAATTCGTTTTACTTTTGACCATTCATCTCCGGTTAAAGCTGAAAGATTCTTTGTTAAAACTGTATCGTCAGCGTCTGGCATGGCATCTCTACGATTTGCAAAATGATCGAAAGATTCGAAATAAATTTGTTGGATAAGTTGAGGATCGCGTAAAAGAAGGATTGGTTTAGTCATTTCATAAATTCCAATATATCTACAATAATAAAAAAAAATCATCATAAAATTTAATAAGTACTTAAAATTATTATTATTACCTTTCTTCTGGAAATGAATTATAAAGTCTTTGAAGTGTAGTATAAGTTGATTCGTTTCTAAAAAAGGCCCGAGCTGTATCTCCAAAAAGAAATGTTGGTTCGTTTTGATTTACACCGCGTTGTAACCAATATCTATGACTGTTGCTGATTTTAAAGTAGAAAATTGTAACTAATAATATCACAAGTAACAAGAACATCATTTTATTACGTTACAAAGTGTTTTAAATTGGTAGAATACATGGTTGGAGAGAAAAGTGTTGGTTTGTGTGTTGTTTAAAACGTGTTAATGTGCGAACTAATTTACGAGTTGGTACTAATTGAGTTTTTAAATGAACATATGAAGATATTTAGTTGTAGAAAATGAGATGAAACGAATAATGAAGGTGGGAATCCATTTTTTAAACATAAACTGAATTTACAAATAAACTTAAAAACTGGTCTAGATTTTGTATATCTGAAAATTAAGAAAAGAGGTTTTTAATTAATGGTAGATTGAAATGTGTTGATAAAAATTATTCGTTTTTGATAAAGTTTTACTTTAAAAATCTACAAAAGTTTATACATGAAATGTTGAAAAATCGTTCTAATTCGCTATAAATCGTGTAAAATTGCTCCTATTTCTCTAACAATAAGATCGATTAAAACTTTCTCCGAATCGTCTAACATTAACAGCCTTAAATTGTTGTAATTGCACGAAATCGCCATAAATTATTGTAATCGTCTAGAATCATTTTATACTTTTTTCAAGTCATCTAAAGCCATCGTAAATAGTCTAAAATTGTCTTAAATTATCTGAAATCAGCTTAAATTGTCCTAAATAGGATCCAATCTTTGTCAAAATGTTTAAACTAAGTTGCCTACAATCATCCTTAGTCGTCAACCTTTTGGAAATCGTCTGTTTCACCTAAAATTATCCTGAATCGTATCTACTTTTTACCAAATGGTCTAAAACTCTATATAAACTAGTTCTAAATCAACTAAAATCGTTTTAAATCGTCTAAAAAACGTCCGAAATTGTCTAAAGTCGCTCTCAAACGTCTTCAATCGCCGTCTTTAATCATCTACAATCATTTTAAATCGTGTGAAACCGTCCTAAAGTGCTTAATAGTCGCGTTGGAATCAGAATATTCTATGAACATTTTCGATTTGGGATAAACCTTCAGAAAAAGTTTAAAACATAACGTAAGTTGGTGTTAAAAATTCAGTTTTAAGAAAAATTGAGCACAGAATAGTCTGGTTCTAAGGCGACGTAATATCGTCCTGAGTCGTCTCCACTTCTCTTAAATTGTCTGAATTTCTACATGAACCAGGCTTACATAATCTACAATCGTCTTAAGTCATCTAAAATCGTCCTACATCATTTCCAACCGCCCTAAATTGTCTAAAATCATCGGACACTGCACATAAACCAGTAGTAAATCAAAAACCATATTTAATTGTCTAAAATCATTCTCGGCCGTCTCCAACTAACTAAAATCATCTAAAACTCCACATAAAGTAGTCTTAAATCATACAGAATCGTCTTAAACCGTCTAAAACCGTCCTGAATTGTCTAAAATCATCCTCAATCCTCTTTAACTGTCTAAAACCACTTTAAATTGTTTATAATAGTCCTGAATTGCTTCCAACTTTTTCGTCTGAAATTCCATCTAAAATTCTCTAAAAACATCCTGAATCGTTGAAATCTAATGTGTTCTAAATCGTTAATAAACGTCTAAAACTGCCCTAAGTTGTTTAAAGTGGTTCTAAACCATTCTCAACCTTATTTAATTCCTTTAAAATCATCTGAAATATTTCCTAAATAGTCTAGAACAGTGTTTCCCAACCTTTTTTCTGCCATGGCCCATGTTAGGTTTTATAATATTGGTATGTCCCCCCTAAGGTTCCGCGAGGCCCCAGCAAGAAAAGTTTGTTGATTTGGATATTTACATATGAAAAGAATATAAAGTTGAAAGATAAAATCTACCTACAAACACATCCATGCGCCAAAAAAAAAAAAAAGGTCACACGGTTTTAAAGTAATAATTTTTTATGGGATTTTTCATATAACAACCTTTTCTGATGCCTTTTAGGAAGAAATCAGTAGCCAATTTTTTACGAAACGGAGTAACAACATTTTTTAAACACATCTTCAAAAACCGAAATTGCCCCCCTTAACAGTCAAATTGCCCCACGTTGGGAAACACTGGTCTAGAACCATCTAAAGCTTCCTCCAAATCGTGTAAAATCGTTTTAAATTGTCTAAAATCGTTTCCACCCTTCCGTATGTCTAAAATTGGTTTAATTGGTCTAAATCTTTTTTCGAATTATTTATGACCGTATTAAAGCGTCTAAGGTCGCTTTAACACGTCGTTCGCCACTTAAAAAAAAAAATTTTTCCGCTCAAGCCACCACCTAATAAAATGCATAAGAATGCGGCACAAAGCATGTGCCGCATTACACCAACCGAAATCAGGCGCGGCACAAGTGAATGCCGCGCTGCGATTAACGTGTTAATTGTATAATTTATCAAGAACCGATGTAAATTTGCCTATAATTTCTTAAAAATCGTTTGAAATCATCAATCAATTCCTTTTCTAAATAGCCTAATATAGTCTAAAATCGGATGCACTTATCGATCTAAAAATCGTCTAGAATCTTTTAAATGCTTTAAAACCGCCCTAATGATGCTGAAACGTTCCCAACGTTGTCCAAATCGTCTAAAACAATTCAAAGTCGTCTTAAATCTTTAAATTATTATAGCAACGAAATTAAATCAAAATAAATATATCGTCGGTAAACAAGAGAAAGTGACCAAGTCCACCCGTAGTACTCTTTTGAGTTTTAGTATTTTAATTTTGGCTTTTGATTACAAAATCAATTATTTGGGGTAAGGTTAGTTCATAACGATTTTTATAAACAATGTATAATGGCATTTTTGGACTTGTTCATTTTATTCCATAAAAATAATATTGAATTGCGGATACATGTACTGTAAATTTTAAAAATTTAGAATTTTAGACTTGGTCACTTTCTCTTGTATATCGACAATTTATTCCTGTTCTTTAAAAGTCAAGTAACGTGCGAACCAAACTTTCGGAAGATTAGAGGATCCTCTTAGCCAAAACCGAAAAGCCAACCCGCGAGAGTGTTAGAAGATTTACGCCGGTGGGCTTCCACCTTAACTCCGGCGGGCATAACTCACCCGCAACGCGGTCGGCCCCACGGCTTTGTTGTTGCCATTTACCCGGCCCTCGGAGGCGGGTAATTCCCGTGTAAGTTTGTCCAAGTGCCTCGCCGCAAACGTTTGTTTACCGCGGAACGGTCGTCGTAATGAACCTCTCCCCGCGAGTTGTTAGCTACCTCAGCCGACTAACTAGGCGATCGTTAGGGTTTCCTTTGGCGAGCATTGATTTTCCGAATTCGGAAAGCTTAAGTTATAATACGGTATTTTGTTAGGGTTTGAAAGGAAAGTTGGGCCGTTAAACGAGTGCGTTTCCTTTATGCCATCGTCGGGGATTAAGCGAAATATTAAAGCGGGGCCGAGTTCGGCGTTATTAAGGTAATAATGAGGAACTTTGGGAAAGGAAGGGGGTTGGGGTTAGTTTCGTTTAAGTTTGGTGAAAAAGGATACAATAGGGAGTTGTTCATTTATATTTTAATGAAAATTTTAATTTCCTTAAGACTTTTTTGTTTATTCAAAGAAAATTTACCTAGATTTACTTGTTATTCAAGAAAAAAAAAAGAGTTATTAGACCCTAAGGAATAAACGAGTGTTGAATATCTAAACCAAAAGTGTGTGTTCAGCTATAACGATAAAATTCTCAGTTGGAGGAGTGACATTCCCTTTTTGTTTGGTTTTCAGGGAGGTGTGGCCGGAAAACGACTGCTTCGGGAGTAATAACATGCCACCAGAAGAGGAGTTTCTAGCCTTGAAAGAAATCTTCTTCGCAGACTTAGGAGGTAAGTTCAAATATCTTTTCTTATTCCGTATAAATAAAGACCAGGCAATTTTTTAACCTTAATTTTTTTTTAAAGTAGACCCTAGAATTTTATTTTCCGAAAAGCTAAAATTTAATCAAAACCCAGGTGTTAAATTTATTATCCACCCCGTACCGGAACGAATGAAACTGCTAATGAAAAACGCAAAAAGCTCCACCGGAAAATATACGGCAGCGTCGAGTTAAATCCGGTTAAAACACCCACTTCCAGTTAAAACTTATCGATTCTAAATGACAAAAAAATCGTTGACGTTTTACCTCTATAATTTTTTTCTATTTCGATACGTCAGACTTTTGCTTGTCCAGTCTAGCGAGTTGATTAATAGTCGGGAAACCGATAAGAACCGGAGTCTCCCCGCGGTAGTCAATCGGAAAAACGACAATCAAACCCGGAGACAGTGATGTAGTGAGATCGCGACTCGGACGACAGTAACGAACGGACTGATTTACGAGAAAATAATGAATATCCGAGTTAACGTAGCGAAGAAAAAAATTTTCAATTCCACCCTTGACGATAATTCATCCATAACGGATCTAATTAAGTCCGAACTGGAGGGACGATCTTAAAACGGTTTTTTTTTCGTTCTCTAATCCGGGAACCTCCGACGATGAAGTGCTGAATAAATCATGAACCCGGATCCTCGGAAATTTTATTTCGCGCTGATTGATTGTATCCAGTCCGATTGGCGTAGGCGCCGGGACCGGGGCTCCGTCCTGCAGCAACTTTTCTACGAAATTGTACGTGTGTTGTACGCTCGGCCGCGTTATTTATTATGTCTGGGCGTTATCCGGATTGCTTTCAATGCGTGACAACGTTACGATTTATTACTTACAGTCGTATTCGTATGCCAAATATTTTTTTATTAAGTCTTGTGAAGTGGAAGATATTTGATTTTTTCCATACAGAAAGTTCATTATAATTTAAGACGATTTGAACGACTCTAGAAAGCTGGGAAAGATTATAGTTATTTAAGGGAGATTTTTGACAATTTAAGGCAATTTTACACGGTTTAGAATGGAGATAGATGACTTAAAACGAGTTTAGATGGTTTATTAGACGACTTATTTTTTCTTGATTAATTGGAACGATTTTAAAAAAATTTACAAGAGTTTACTCGATTTATTATCTCTAGATTAATTCGAACGATTTTAATCACTTTAGAAGTGATTGTTCGCGATTTGGACGATATTCTAAATGTTATGACGATTTGTAATACATTAAAACGACTTGAGACTAATTTTAGGCGATTTTACACAACTTGAAGTACGTTTTAGGTGGACTAGAATTATTTTAGACGAATGTGAAAAGATTGGAGATGATTTAGAACGACCTTTGACAACTTAAAACAATCTAAGTTGATTTTATATGATTTATGGTGATCCTAGACTATTTAAGGCGGTTTTAGACGACTTATTGTTAGTAACGATATTTGACGATTTTGGAGGAATCGGAACGGTTTTAAGTTGTTTAGAAAACGTTATACAGTGTGTCCCCGGATAGGTGAAACGATTGTTATAAAAGGTAAAAAATTGTCGATGTTAATTTTCATCTCATTTGTAACATATTTTCACTTAAACAAAAACAAGAGAATCTGGACAGTGAATAAAAAACTCTTTCTGCAGCAGGTAAAGTACCTTTTCTGTTTACCGTACATCAAACTGTTACTAAGATATTTTGTTCAGAATGAAACGTTATGTCCATATGCAAATTTTTGGAACGATCGGCTTACTTTGATAAAACGCATTGTTATTTTCGTTAGTAGCACATCAAGATTCTTTTTGTCGAGTATCATACCTTTTCGGGAAAAATAACGGAAACGTTATTAAACTAGCTTAAGAAAAACGCAATAAAAAAGAGAGTGCCTCCGGTTAAGCAATATTTCAAACATAAGACAAAAATAATTTTTGTAAGATATTTAAAGTTGCTACCTGTTGGGTTAACTCTAATAAATCATTATAAAACACGATTATTACAAAATACTTAATTATTAAAGGTAACTCTAATGAGTTACTTTTTTTTTAATAACTTTGTTATTAAAAAAAAATAATAACAAAGGTAACTCTACGGCTTAACGTTAATAACACACTGTTGTAGTAATAGTAAGTTATAATTGCAAACTACATGAAATTTTCTATTAAGTCTCCCCCTAAAGTCACACATTTTTCAACAAGATTTCGAAATACTCTAAAAGCTGCTTGCACATGTCCTATAGGAAGAGATCGCACTGCACACGTTACTGTATTTTTCAATATTTCAAGGTTATTGGAAATCCTGTCTTGGTAAACTATTTGTTTACCCTTCCCCAAACAAAAAAAAACCAGAAATGAAAGATTTGGAGACCTGGCCGGCCAAGATACAGCGTTCGTTCTTCCAAACCATCTTTCACCAAATTTATTAATGAGCTAGTCAGTGATCATTTGTGTTGAATGGCCAGGGTAACCGTCATGTTGGAAGAAATGAGTCTGTCGAACATGCAAAGGAAATTCGTCAAGAAATTTTTCGAGAATCCGCAAATAAGTGTGTTGATTTAATCTTCTTTCAATAAAGAACGCTCCAATTACTCCTAATTCATATGACACAGCACACCACACATTTACTTTCTTAAAATACTGCCTTTTTCTATTAATATTACATAATGGGGATTGCCTCTGCTCCAGTACTAATGAAAATAACAATGCGTTTTATCAAAGTAGGCCGATCATTCCAAAAATTTGCATATGCACATAACGTTTCATCCTGAACAAAATATCTTAGTAACAGTTTGATGTACTATAACCCGAAATGGAGCTGCACCATGAAGAGAAAGATGTAAGATACTCGGCAATGTTACGGAGCGGGGACTTACTTTCCCACCTTTCTCTTCATGGTGCAGCTCCATTTCGGGTTATGGTATGGTAAACAGAAAAGGTACTTTACCTGCTGCAGAAAGAGTTTTTTCTTCACTGTCCAGATTCGCTTGTTTTTCTTTAAGTGAAAATATGTTACAAATTAATCTTTAACCAAATAGGGCTAAACCCCAAAAGATGAAAATTCACATCGAAAATTTTTTACCTTTTATAAGAGTCGTTTCACCTATCCGGGGACACACTGTATACAAGAAAATCATTTATGTCTCTCAAATTAATATATAAAAGATTTGGTTAGCAAAAAACACAGAGTCAAACTATGTGAAGCAATTGTGTTCAACCATTTTAACTGTTGTAATATTATTTATGGAAGTTGTCTCAATCAGACAACGCTCATTTGTTGAATGACCTTGAACGATTGGCAAGAGGTTGGTGGAGGAGATTCTTTTATATTTTTGTATAAATTAATTTTCGTTAAACAGTCCACATACTTGTACAACAAAATCAGAGTGTTCATAATTTAAATATTAAGTATACAGGGTTATTAACACCTACAGTACGTAACACATCCCTTTTTGAAGAATCATTTAGATATTGTCTGCCTGCTTTGTACAATCCGTTACCGCTCTCAATCAAATTATTGTTTCTAAACTCCGCTGGAAAAACATCCGTGAACTGATAACAGTGACTTACGAATAGGTTAACTCTTTGTGGCACAAAGGTTTATTGGAGAAAAATACCCTAGTGGCACAAAATCTTTCTTTTGCAATTTTTTTCACAATGCTTTTTTGGTTATACCACCAAAACATATTTTACAAACATCTGTCATTATGTGATTTTTCACTTGCACCATATGTTGGGCATTTAACACATTTGAATGCAGTATTCTATGAACCGGTACACCCGCATAACCACAGAATTACATAGGAAAAAATAATTAATTGGTGGTATATTAGAAGTACCACCGTGGCGCGGTTGAACAAATTTGTGTGGTACAATGCTTGTACCACTAAACCAGAAAGAGTTAACAGTTTGAAATGCTATACACGATTCGGCGAAAGATGTCTCATTACTTGTCATCGTTTTCTCGACGTACTTTAATCTGAAATGTAGGTGCACCATGAAGAGAAAGATGAAAGATTACTCGGCAACGTTAGGGAGAGGGAGCTTACTTTTTCATCTCTCTCTTTATGGTGCAGCTCCATTTCGGGTTATAGTACATGCATCGTTTCAGCTTTAGGCCAATATTAAGTACCGAACGTTCATAAATGATTGTAAGGCGTTTGAATGTGTAGTATTTACACTTTGATGACTTTTGATGCTGGAAGTTGTTTTCTTCGATATGCTTACATAGTAAGTTTGACAATAGCAGTAGACGGTTTTTATACTTTTTAAGAATAAGAATGCTTAAAGAAATCCATAATAATTAAATATTGATGTCAATTGCAATGAATTCATAACTCTTTGAGCGCTATGAACCCATATATGCGTCATCGCACAACCATATTCGTACAGAGTGAGGAGTCCACGGCTAACGCTAAACCTTCTTGACACCTTTGGATGTAATAGGCTTGTTGGCTACGATGCCAACCTTCAAAATTAGCCTCTAGCACACCAAATTCAAACGCCTTACAATCATTTCTGAACGCTCGGTATATTTGATTTTATAAAATTAGCGTGACCGTGAAAGTGCACTTTAGATTGTTTTTTTTTCTCATCTGATTTACGTTAATATTATTGTTTTTTCTTTTCGTTCTTTCTACGTTTCTTTCCTAGCAGGGTTTTATATTGTTAATTGTATCATATTACATTACTTACATGATATACAATTAAAGAGTACTATAGACCAGTGCTGCTCAGTTCGCGTTGCACAATAAGTGCACTGTGTACATGACGTGTATATTACTGCTTTGGAGAAATACTCTTTCCATTACTTCTATTACTTCGCGATAAATTGTAACCAAGCAGCGAATTTATATTTCACCTTTGACTCATTTTCATTACGGCTTTTGGGGAGCGTTTTCGAGGTTCGGAACGATCAAAATTAAATTATAAAAGTCAAGTAGTAAATTATAAAGTATTTATTTATACGTATTGTTCACTTATGATAACATAGAACTGAAGAAATAACCCAAAAACTGAGGAGATTTCTTATGATTTTTGTGAACCTTAAACAAACACAATTATTTACCAATTTCAAAACATCTTTGCATTAAATTGATTTTAAGAACCTCTATTTTGGATTAAAAGAGTCACAGTTTTCCTATCACTTAGGTACGTCTCACACTGAAGCAACCAGCAACAAGTGATATTGCCACTTGATGACATTTTACATAGAAATGAAGCAAACATCTTACACAGAAGCAATTCAATATCGTCTATCTATTTACGATATCGAATTGCTCTAATGTGAGAGACATCATTTAATTATACAGGTGTCCTGGAAAATATGGGAAATCTCTTGGATTCTAATAGAACATTAAAAAATATGATTACAAGTTCCCATAATTTTTTTTCCTAGCGGCCTTCCCCTCGGAGATACGGCCTTCTAAAGGAAGCCACTGGAAAACAATTTTTCTTGAATAAATTTTAAAGTAGTTAATTTAATTTAATGAAAATTTAATATGATAAACAGTAGTACGGACCTCTTAAAAAAATGTCCTTAAAACGTAATTAGTCTCTTTAGTTTGCCAGGGGCGTACTAGGTTATGCATTTTAATGCTTACATTTTTAACACCCTGTATGGTAAGGAGTTAAAAAAAATAAATTTAGATACCTTGAATATTTAGCTAAAGAAAAGGTACTCTTATTCAGTGTCGATAAAATGAACCGTTTTCGAGAAAAACATTGTAAAAGAAACCATCAAGATTAAAAATTTATTATTTCGTATTAATAGTAACGTTACCATAGTAACGTTTGTAAAAACAGCGCTTTTTTAATACTGATGTTGCAGACAAAAAATTTAGCTGTATTTTTACAAACGTTACTATGGTACCTACGAAATATTAATAATTTTTTAATCTTGATGGTATCTTTTACAATTTTTTTCTCGAAAACGGTTCATTTTATCGACACTGAATAAGAGTACCTTTCTTTAGCTAAATATTCAAGGTATTTAAATTTATTTTTTTTAACTCCTTTCCATACAGGGTGTTAAAAATGTAAGCATTAAAATGTCCAACCTAGTACGCCCCTGGTAAACTAAAGAGACTAATTATGTTTTAAGGTCATTTTTTAAGAGGTCCTTACTACTGTTTATCATATTAAATTTTCATTAAATTAAATTAAGTACTTTAAAATTTATTTAAAAAAATTGTTTTCCAGTGGCTTCTTTTAGGAGGTCGTATCTCCGAGGGGAGGGCCGCTAGGAAAAAAAATTATGGGAACTTGTAATCATATTTTTTAATGTTCTATCAGAAACCAAGAGATTTCCCACATTTTCCAGGACAACCTGTATGTAAGATATCATCATGTGGCAATATCGCTTATTGCTGGTTGCTAGTTGCTTTTGCTGGTTGCTTCAGTGCGAGATCCGCCTTACAATTAAACAGAAAATTATAAGTTCGATTTATTTGACATCACTTAACTATCATACTATCGTATCTAGGTACCCAACTATTTGTGTCGTACAAGAAAAAATGTATAGCGTGCACTATTTGAACAGCCCTGCTATAGACGAAGAGGTTATAGTAAATTTTGATCAACTTAAGATAATATTTTAGAGAACCCCTCTTTTCTAAAGCTATAAAATTGTCTCAAAGCTTCTTATATTAAAGATTTAAAAATTTTTATAATAAGAAACGGTAAAAACGGTTTTTCGTTATAAATGAACATCCTTTCAAAACGGAGATGCAAGTGGAGCATTGCAAAACGCTGCCAAAAGGCGACGCGCCGACGTTGGCGTTTTTAAATCTTCAATTTCTATGAAACGCTCGCCGAATTGAATCTCCACCACGTCCCAGTTCCGTCAGTTCGGACGATCGCCCATCTTTCGAACCGTTTTCAAATGACACATTAAATGATTCCCAACTAAAAAGCCCACTTTTTCAACTTCAACTTCCATCCACCACCTTTTTCTCCTCTTTTAAAGGTCTTAAAAGAACCTAATTCTTATGTACGATTAACTTTCTAAGTAAGTTAAAATTGAAAGAAACTTTACTCCATTAATTGTTTCTTTTTATATTTGAAAGCTTCGTCTATTTGGAAGCTTTTTCTATTTGGGAGCTTTTTCTATTTGGAAGCTTTTTCTATTTGTAATCGACCTTCAACTTCACTTATCTCGCATTCCACTAGCGTTTATTAATTTGTTATGACAAGGACACCGTCTTTAAATGAAATACGTGAGTTAGAAAGACAAGAAGATGAGGGAAACATTCGCGACAATAAAGATTATTCCCTTCCGCACGTGTTCGAGCGTGTGTCTCCGGATTTACGACGCGTCCCCCGAAATTAAATTTTAAACTGTCGTTGCAGGTAATAAGCAATAAAACGGGACGATGCGACGTCGTCGTCGGACGGCGTTTTATGCCTTCTGCGGCCTTTATTAAATTTACGACGTGCCGCTAGGGCGGAAACGGGGAACGCCAGCTTCAGATTAATTAGTAAACGTAAAATTCAACAAAGTATCCGCTAATTTTCAGTTGAAAAACCCATGACAATTTTTTTTAACTCGTTAATACCTTTAATAATTACTTTTTATGAGACTAAAGGTTATAAAAAAGAAGAGAAATGATAACGAATTGTATTAGTTATATCGATTAAATGCTAATTTAACAAATTAGGTTTTAATTAAATTGACGATGCAAATTGCACAATTGACTCCGGTCGAGTTGTTTAATTATGTACGTTCGTGTTTTATACGTTGAAAGCTTCCCTTTTATTTTATTTCATTAACTAATTAACGTTACTGTATAATATACAAACCGGAAAAGTTTAATTTGGAGTATATTTCTATGTAATTTAACGTGGTATTTTAACAGGAATTTATTTATTTAGTATTTTTGTTAATTTGAAACGTTATTGTACCATTTTTTTGTTAAATTGGAACGATTTTTAATTGCGATTATTGATTTTCTTTTTAAAGGTGAATGTTAAACTTAACAATTAAAGTTATTTACTTCCAGGTGTTTCCGTTCGAACACGTAATCGAAAATTAAAGCCCGTTAGTGAACCCCATCGAGTTTACCCGGATCTAAAAACGACTTCCAATCTCGCATTAGCAACGATTCCGATCGCCGGGAAACCGGGAAATTGAAAAACATTCGTCCCGCGAAGAGACAGCCAATTTCTAAACTAATTCAATCCTCCTAACTTTTTTTTATTGACTCAAACCTCAACTAATTAATACTTTTAAATCATCCAACCCAACACTTATTTTTTTATAAATTTAAGTAAATTGATGAAAGTTAAAAAATGATTTAAATATGAAAGGATAATAAATGTCAAAAAACAATTAGGGTTGAAGTTTCCCTTCGAATTTCCGGTTCCATCCCGTTGGGGCACTAAATTCAATCTCCTCCCTTTAGGACATTTGCAAAAATGCCCGGTTAATTCCTCCTCTTCACGGTAGCGATCCCCTGCGCTTTCAAATTACCCGGTTCGAGGGTTGTTTTGCTATTTAATTGCACTGTAAGGGTTTGTATACATAAACGAGCTTGCATTAATTGCTTATTTTCTATTCTATTAACGTCGTGCTACAACGGTAAACGTTTCCTTCTATTCAGAGTTTCAGAATTGTTTACATTTCTATTTTAATCAACTATTTTTGAGCCATTTTTGTATTCTAAACAAATATCTCCTAATGAAAAAAATCATGACGTGACTAGTTAACTAACCTGTAGATTATAACATCTCTAGTGTTAATCTACAATAAAATTTTTAAATACGAATAATTTTTTTTAATCAATGAAATTTTATGTTTATGATCAATTATAAAGACTAGAAATGTTTTTATTATAACATTTTATTTATTTTTGAAACATTTTGATGTAGATATGATAAAAAATAGTGTAATTGAACTGCAGATGACAGTGAAATTTTTAACGTTTTTATTTTATTTTAAAAACTTTTTTTATTATTATTTTATAACATTTTATAACATTTGATTTATTTTATAAAGTATTGGATGTAAATGCAATGAAAAGAAACCCCAATTTGCACGATTTGTATTGATTTAGGATGATGTTACATGATTTAAGACGGGTTTAGACGGCTTAGTTTATGTGATTTATTCTCTATAAGTAATTTAGAGGAGATTGATCTAATAGTTTAAGGCGATTTTAGACGACTTAAGACAATTTTACACAACTTGTAGTACATTTTAGGCAAATTGGAACTATTTTCGATTATTGAGAAACGATTGGCGATGATTTAGGGCGATTTTTGACAATTTATGATTTTACACGATTTATATTAATTAGAATTTTCTATAGATTAATTGAAAGGATTTAAAACAAATTAGAAGAGATTGTATGCAATTTGGAATGTATTCTAGACGATTTATGATGATTTATAATAGTTTAAGACGATTTTATACGATTTAAGACAATTTTACACAACTCGTAATGCATGTTAGGCGAATTGGAATTATTTTTGACGATTGAGAAACAATTTACGATGATTTTACACGATTTAGATTAATTAGAATTTTCTTTAGATTAATTTAAGGGATTTAAAACAATTTAGAAAAAATTGTAGGCAATTTGGAAGGTTTTCTAAATGATTTATCACGATATTTAATAGTTTAAGACGATTTTGGACGATTAAAGACAATTTTACACAACTTGCAGTAAGTGTTAGGTGAATTAGAAGTATTTTCAGTGAGTGAAAAAAGATTGCAACTGATATAGGACGACCCTTCATAATTTAAGAAAATCTATGTCGTTTTTTTTATGATTTAATGCCATTTTCAAGGACAGTGGATTAACAGGATGGCCCAATCTGCGATAATCGCTCGCCACCCTTTAATGTCACTGCTAAGCTTAGCGTCTCTGTCTTACGCTCGACTGTCTCACACTCGACTCTCTGTCTTACATTCGATTGAAACCACAAGTGACGTCATACTGGCGGCTGCGCACTAAATTTTGGCGTATACACATCTTATGGGATTGAGCTATCCTGTTAGTCCAATATCCTTGGGCCATTCTATATAATTTAGAACGATTTTCGACGAATTAGAGAAAATTTCAGACGATATTTAACTCTTTAAAGTAAGTTCCAGAGAACTTTAGACTATTCAAAATATATACATAGACGATTTAGAAGTTATAGAGGATTTAGAAAAAAAGTTACATGATTTACGATTGTGTCAGATGATTTAACACTGGTTTAAACGATATTGGACTATGTAGATGATGTTTCAGACGATTTTAGAGTAAATGAAACGATTTTAGACGATTTGCAAGAAGTTTTTGATAGTCTAGGATGATATAAGACAATTTCAAATGGGTTTAAATTATTTAGAATGGCCTTTAACACTTTAAACGGCATTAGATTATTTAGATGGTATTCTAGAGGAATCAGAAGGGTTTTAGACGATTTAAAAGTTATAGACGATTTAAAGAAAGTTATGGACGATTCAGGAAAGCTTATAGACTAGTTAAGATAGTGTTAAACGATTTAAGACGAATTTAGACGGTTTAGAACAATTTTAGACAACTTAAAAAAATACTTTGGACAATATTAGACTATTTAGATTGTGTTTTAGACGAGTTTAGTAGAACTGGAATTGTTTTAGATGATTTTGAAGAAGTTATAGATAATCTAGAATGATGTTAAACGATTTACGATGGGTTAAGATGATTTAGGACGGTTTTACCGACTTGGAGAATAGTTTATATAACGAATAAAAATAACAATAACGGCGGTAGGAGTAATAGGATAGGAAATTGAATTAAGGGCAGTTCCGCCACAAAGATGCAACCGTAGACACGTGTTTCGAACTTATTAGTTCTCATCAGGATGAGGACTGATGAGGACTAATAAGTTCGAAACACGTGTCTACGGTTGCATCTTTGTGGCGGAACTGCCCTTAATTCAATTTCCTAGTTTATATAACATTAGACCATTTACGTGGTATTTCAAACTAATTTCGAGTAATTGGGACGATTTAGAAGTTCTAGATGAAAGAAAATCTGTTATAATAATTTTGTTTATCTGTAGATGACAATGACATATCGTTCAATGGCGGCAATAGTGGCACATCTCAAAAATTGTAATAAAGGAGAAAATGGCTTTTAAAAATTGCAGTAATTTGAAATGCGCTATCCATGCATTGGAATATAGACAAAAATGAAAGAAACCATAATGACTAGTGTAATTTTTGGAAGTTGGATTAATGAAAGAAATCGATAAGCAGCAACGCTACCGTCGTATTAAATTTGTGTCACTATTGCAGCTACATAGAAGTCACAATTGAAATAAAGTTATAGTGTCACATCCGTCATTTATTCGATTTAAGATGAACTAACTTTGTGGCGATCTTGCAGATACAAAAGGTATAAGATATCAGATTTTAATGCAACAGTTACTAGAATATTTACGATTTTTGAGATGTGCCACTATTGCCGCCATTGAACGATATTTAATGAGAATATACAGGGTGTCTCCGAAATGCGTGTACAACGTAAGACCACAGATTCCTTGGCTCAAAATAGGTCGATTTAAGTTAACTTATTTATATCCAAAGTTGTTTCGTTTCGCCGCTAGAAGGCTTTAAAAATAATATTTTCCTTGAGTTTTTCTTAAATTACTCGATAAATTTGTATTAGATTTTATTCATTTTTTGACCATGTATTTATATCACCTGACTACAGCTTTCTGTGGAACAAGTTCGAATTTCCAAACATACAGGGCGTTTACAAACGCTCTCACTACAAGTTATTCATCCAAATCTTTTTAACCACCCCATATAATTTTCTATCAATTCTTTTTCTGAATAGCTACATTAATTTAGACATTATTTTCTCTCTTATGAAATTTCGGTTGGGCAAACGGTTTAGCCACAAAAAAACATTTTCTTAGTCCCTGCAAGTTCAAATCTGTAAGTTAAGGTAACATTAGCCCAGTTCAAAGTAGTAATTTCTTCACAGGATATGCAGGTCTTTCAAGAAAATTACATTTTAGAGGATTAGAGGTAATTTATTGCTCAAAATGTTGCCAGGATTTGTGACCATCATCGGTGTAAACGTAGTACAGTGTGCTAAATTTTCACTGTTTGCTCTTTTCGTTGCATTTTTGATTTTATGATACCCAATGAACAAAATCAGAAGGTGCTAGGTTTACTGATTTTGCTGACCAGTTTACAGGAGCATGATTTCCTCTGTATTTCCCTCGATTTTACAGTAGAATCTGCATAATATGGACTAAAAGAGCTAAACCCTGATAACGTTCACAAATGCTGGCGAAAATTTGAAAATTTTAAGCAATAAACTACTTCCAAAGCTGTAACGTGTGGTTTTCTTGGAAGATCTCTATATCCCATGAAGAAATAGGTACTTTGAATTTTGTTAATGTTACCTTAATTTACCGTTTTGGACTTGTAGGCATTTAGAAAATCTTCTTTTGTGCCTAAACCGTTTGCCCAACTGAAATTTTGTGAGAGAGAAAATAGTTTCTAAATGATTGTAGTTATTCAGAAAAAGGATTGATAAAAGATTATACAGGGTGGATAAAAAGATTTGAATGAATAACTTGCGGTAAGAGTGTTTCTAAACACTCTGTATGTCGCGAAATTCGAATTTGTTCCACAGAAAACTTTGCCCAGCTGATATAAAGACGTGGCCAAAAAATGAATAAAATCTAATGTAGGTTTTTCGAGTAATTTAAGAAAAACTCATTAAAAATATTATTTTTAAAGTCCTCTAGCGGCAAAACGAAGCAACTTTGGATATAGATAAATTAACTTAAATCGACCTGTTTCAAGCCAAGGAATCTGAGGTCTTACGTTGTACACGCATTTCGGAGACACCCTGTATAGTCAATTTTTTTTTAATACAAACAATTTTTCTAATCGATGAAATTTAAAGAAATTATAATCGAATGTTAAATTCCGACAGTTTCGAGGTTTGCCGGTTAGTTTGAGAGAACTGGTTGCATGTCAACTGAATCCATCCAGCTATGCTGTCGGACATTTATTGGTTGTCAAATTTGCACGATTCAGTTAACTTGCAACTCGATCTCGCATTTATGTCATGCTTGTTTCCCAAATAATTGAAAACTCCATTAAAAAATATTAATTATTTATATTGTATACATTGTTTATATTGTATATTTAATCACTTATCACAACTGTAAGCTAGTCGATTATAAATCGATGATAATTTAAGCAATGATAATTATCATTGCTTAACATTTGAATTTTCTAGACATTTAATTGGTTTTTAACGTATGCGCGAAATAATCATAGGTTAAATCCCGAGAGCTCCAAGTTTTGATGATTAATTTGGGAGACCTGGTTGCATTGCAACGAAGAGTTCAAATTTGACAACCGATAAAAGCCCGACAGCGTAGCTGGATAGGGTAACAGGAGGGCTTTTATAGTTTATCAAATTTGTACGATTCAGTTGACATGCAATCGGTTCTCGAAAATTACCGAATCAAAACATGAAGCTCGAGGGGATTATATCAAAATTATTTCCCAAATAATTAAAGATTACGTTAAAAGTGATGAATTTAAACACTTACAGCCGCATGCATAGCTTTTTTAGTGGCTATTAATGCCATTTTTAAACGTTACTACGCAAATTCCGCATATATAACCGTATTTAGTAGCGTTTTAACGCTAGTTTACCACTGACATTTTAGTGGTCAATCTAGGCATATTTAACTGGATTTTAACTTTATTTTCTAAAATGTCGCCCGTGTTACAATAGACATATTAGCGTTACCACTAAGAAAAATTGAAGTGCATCAAATGGGTTTGGTGTAAAAAAAAAAATCTGAAAGTTTTTTTAAATAATTTTTTCATCGTATCTCGTGTGACAAGATTTATACAGGGTGTCCCGTATTGATTGTGCGATCCTTTACTGACGTATTCCCTGATTGAAAACAAGCAAAAAAATCTTAATGAACATAGGTCCGGAAGTGCTTCATTTTCGAGATATTCAAGGTTTTAGTTTCACATGTTAAGCCATTATTAACGTTATTACAGTGAATTATTGAAATTAAGTTATTAAGAAGTTATTAAGCGATGGTTTCGAGAAGCTTTTATACCTAATCAGTGTAGTCTAACAATGACAATTCATTGAAACCATCGTTACGAGTTAATAATTTAATTTAAATAATTCACTTTGATTATGTTAATGATAGGGAAACGTGTGGAATTAAACTTCCAATATCTTGAAAATGAGTCACTTTTGGACCCATGTTCATTAGAACTTTTTTACTTATTTTTAGTCAAGTAATACGTTAATAAAGGATCGGACAATCAAAACGGGACACCTGTGTATGGAATAATAATACAAGTTTTGCAAAAGCACAATTTTTTAAAATTGATCGAACATTTTTAAGGTTATATTATCCTTCCCGTCTTTGAGAGCTTTTTTATTTTTTTAATAATAATTTAAAAAAAATGTTTGATTATAGTAATAAAAAATAGACATTTCAAACTACCTTTCCTCCATTACTTCTCTCATAATTTCTTTAACACAGCTCTACATTATTCTTTAATGTTGTTTAAAATTGTTAAGCTCGTGATTAACTTTCCAATATTTTTCTCATGTATATTTTTTTGAATAAACTATACAATCTAGTAAACGATTTAGTGGCCAAAAATGTACAAAGTTATATAATATGGGTTTTGCTGTTAAGTTTGCCATAATAATTGAGACTAAAACAAACTTATGCGTTATTAATTATTAACGGATTATTAACTATCAACTGTCGTTATGTTAACGTAGCACACTTATCCGTATATACAGGTCTCCAAGAACTCATTTGCCAAACACTAATCATGCATTCTAGAGCTGATTTCATGTCGATTCAACGAAAAAGTCCTTATCCGAAAACAGTTCTAAGAGAACTAGAGCCTTTTAAAGATGATGTGTCTGAACAGGTTTTTTTGAGATGTCTTAATAATATCTTTAGCTATCATAATGAAACTTATGGCGTTTGAAAACTTCGAAATGCTTTATCGTTTGCTGGCAAAACAATTCTTTATTACCATTGTAAATATGTTTAGGAGCCAGCTTTTCAACTTTGTTCAATTCCGCGTTTCTAATATCAAAATTTTAAACTTTAAAGTTTTTTTACGAAAAATACATACTTTTATTTTAATCGTTAAAACACTGTTTACGAGAAAAATTGCTTTAAATGTACAATGTTTTATCTATTCATTTACGATGGCAATAAAAAAATTGTTTTGCCAACAATCGATGAAAAATTTCTAAGATTACAAATGCTCCAAGTTTTATTGTGATAGCTAAAGGTGTTACTAAGATATTAAAAAAAACCTGTTAAAACATGTCATTTTCAAGAGGCTTTGGTTCTATTAGGAAGCAATTTCGGATGAGGATTATTTCGTTGAATCGGCATAAAATCAACTCTAGAATCCGTGGTTACCGTTTTGCAACTGACAATGAGTTCTGGGACACCTATATATGTTTTGAGGTGTTTTTGAAAATTAAGGTGTTTAATTGCGTCTAATTCTTCTCTAATATTAAACAGACTCACCGTGTCGCATAATTTTTTCCACATGACATTCATATCACTTATCAATAGTCCAATAAACATACAAATTTTGCGAGATTGCCGCTTTAAAAGGTAGTTTAGTTGTATATTAACTCTATAAACGTATAGTTAGTCATACGGCTGTTAGCTTTTATTATTAAAATAAAAATAATAAAAAACGTTTCTTATTTTAAAACATTTTATTTATTTTAGAAAGTATTTGACAAATATGATTTAAAAAAAATCTTTTCATGATTAATTATTAATAACGTTATTATAGTAGTTTTTTTAACATTACCTTTTCTTAATCAATCGTACTTTGGGACAATAATAACAAAAAATAGTAATGAAATTAATAATAATGCCCACTTTTAGTTCGAAATAGGAAAAAATCAAACTAATTCTTGTATAATATGTATATTTCTATATTTTTATTTAAATCCTTATCTCCTATCACGTTTACATAGAACAATTTCGCCACGTAAAATACAAATATTTGACAAATTATGTACAGGGTTCATAGCAAAACTTCAAGACTCGACAGATATAAATCTATCTCCGTTTATGTACTTATTTTTTTATCTAGTTTACACTCACACATTTTTTTAAATTATTTGATAGTGAAAAATATTTCTATACAATTTTATCATTCCAGTCCTTTACTTATTTTTTTATTTCTTGTTCAGTACAAAAAAATTATCGTTTAATAATGTGTGTACAAAATTTTTTTTCTTTCATTCACATATATCACAAGCACGTTTTTTTAGTTATTATTTTTTATTATTATATGGAATTTTTCTTCTTGAATTGTAAATACTTTTAGTTTTTTCTTTTCTTCTTGGCATTCAAATTTTTTTTGGCTTTTTCCTTTGGTTTATATTTTTGGTTCTTCTCATCATTACAGTTTTTTCTTTTTCAATTTGGGTTTTTATTTTCATTTTAGTATTTTTTTATTTACCCTTCATCAAAACAAATCCAATTTTTTACGCAATACTATCATAAAGAACCATAGTTTCTTCCTCTTCATCCAAATTTCTCAAATGTCACCACAATTCTGTAACTCCAGGAAGATTACCAACTTCCATATCCATCATACTTTGTCTCCTCATCGACAATCTTCTTCTTTTCTTACTAATCTGAGATGTTAACACCGTAAGACTTGCCGTTGTTAGTAAAACCCCAAAAATTAAGATTAACATCCCAGGATGAGTTAACGAAGACGTTTCTTCACCGTAATAGTGAGACCTTGAAATCGTTACGTTGTTGATTTCAAAGAATTCTATTGTATTATTGTCACTTAAAATTTCTTCTTCGGTTATATTTCCTCCATTAGTTAAATTTTGTTGTTTATTTAAATTTTCTTTTATAATTTGATTTTCTTCCTTATAATTAGTTAAATTTTTTTTATTAATTAAATTTTCTTCTATGGTTAGATTTTTTTCTTTATTTAAATTTTCTTCTTTGGTTAGATTTTCCTTTTTATTTAATTTTTTTCCTTCAGTTAGATTTTCTTTTTTATTCAAATTTACTTCTTTACTTAAATTTTTTTGTTTATTTAAATTTTCTTCTTTACTTAGATTCTTTTCTTTTATTAAATTCTCTTTTTGGTAAGTTATATTATCTTCTTTAGTTAAATTACTTCCAATAGATAAATTCTCAAAACTTTTTAAACCATCAATCCTGTTTTTTATTAACTTCGCTTGGTTAATAGTTTTTGTCACAAAAGATTTTTTGGTGGTAGTTTCTTGATTTTCTTCTAATTCTAGTAAATCGACAAGAGGAACACCCCATATATCACCGGGATAAACGCAAGTAACCTCCCTATTCTCGTATTCCCCTTGCCTCCTCATCCACAACGCTAACCAGAGCAAATCGGTACAGTTTAATGGATTCCCTTTCAAGTGCAACGTCCGCAGTTGCGGGAGGTAATGCAGCAGGTCCGATCTGACGTATTCTAATCCGTCGACGGATAAATCCAGCTCCTGTAGGCGTTTGGAAGCTGCCAAAGCCGCGGTATCCGCCAAGAGCTGATGGGCTAATCCGGGACTGTACGATAAATCTAGGACGATCAAATATTCCGGCGTTGTTAATGGAAAAGTTACTTCTTTAGCCGGCAGTAAAGACGGGATTCCGCTTAGTTTTAACGTTTGTAATTTTCTGATTGTTAAAAGCCCGGCGGGAATGTACAAAGGATTTCTGGATAAATCCAAAGACGATAGCGATAACAGGTGGTTGAAACTATTCCCTTCGATTTTCGTTATGTTATTGTCGCTGAGGTTAAGCGATTGTAATCGTTTTAAACCCAAAAAATCACTTGATTGTATTTTTTGAATATTATTTCGATCCAAATTAAGTATTTCTAATTTCTCCGGTAGACTTTTAGGAATTGCAATCAATAAATTTTCACTTAAGTAAATAATCGTTAAAGATTCCAATCGTCCCAAAGCGTCATCTTCGATTATTTTTAATTTATTTGATGTAAAATCCAATATTTGAAGTAAAGGATAATAATCTAAATCGCCGCAATTTATTGTTGTTATCGAATTTTTCGATAGTTTTAAAGCCCGGATTGAATGCGTTAAAGCCGAAGGTACTTTTTGTAAACCTGTATTTGATGCGTCAAAAGTTTGAAGACGAGAACCCATTCCGATTAATAAACTCTTCGGCGTTGATATCCCTAAATTTGGATTTCCAGCTAGAAATAATCTTGTTAAACTTGGTAATTCTAAGTTTCCCGGGATAACGTTTTCTAATAAATTTTTCGACACATCCAACTGTTGGAGATGGATTAAATTCCCAAACCATGCTTCGTTTAAACTTTTTAAAAGATTTTTGGTTAGATTTAAGTATTGAAGATTTATAAGAGGTAGAAAAATTTTGTCACTTAACCGTTTTATTTGGTTGTTGGATAAATCGAGGGATTTTAAGTCGTTTAGTCCGGAAAACGATTTTTCATTTAAACTTAAACGATTGGCACTGAGATTGAGCACTTTTAAGTTATATAGAGTTCTAAACGAAACATTTACAAGTTCGTTTTGACATAAATCCAACGTTACTAACCCCGAAATATTTAAACGTACCTCATTTAAATTACTTTTAGAAATTTTTAATGATTTAATTCCATCTTGATTAAAATCATTAACACTTTTTAAATTACAATTAATAAATTCCACTTTATTTAATTCCCTTAAGCCTTTTAAAAACTGATCTTTATCAAAATTAATGTCAACACTTTCAAAAATAATTTCTCTTGTATTATTAGGAAACGGTTCAGTTAAATCAACACTGAAGCACTTAACCGATGAAAGAACTTCCAATTCGCCGTTTTCGTAAATCGGAATTTTCGTACAAGAACACTTATCGACACAGTGGGATTTCGCGAAAGAAACCGCCGCGAGCAATAAGAATGTTTGGTATAACATCGTCACGACTGTACATAATTTTAAGACGAGCACATTTCCGTCGGGAGTTTAAACTAATGGTGGATGCGCCTCGTTCGAACGTGGTGGCACTACTGAAACGGCGACGTTGAGGACGTCCCGGCGTCGTGTGGCGCGATGCGCGCGCCTTTGCCGACGCTCGATGATTTTTCCCCGTCCCAGGACTTTTCCTACGCATTAATAACGTCCGGGGGAATGATATTCATTAAAGAGCCGAGGAGAAAGCTTTTCTAAGTTTTGTATGTTTCTCTAGTTTAGTTTAAAGTTTAAGTTTTCGGTTTGAAATTATTTTTGAAAAGTTTGGAGAACGAGAAATTGAGTAAAGATGGAAAGGATGGTAAGATCAGGGGAAATAAGGAAAAAGTTTTAATTTTATGAGGTTAGATAACTTTCTACTTTTTGATTTTTAAAAAATTTGTTTGTCTACCGTTTTAACAAGAGAATTAGTTGAATTCCCTTTTTTCTCAAAATGTCCACTTTTTTAAGTAGTATAATGGTGGGTTTAGGATGTCAAACTTAAAGACTGTAACCGTAACCATAGTAGTAGCTGTAGTATTTAAAGAAATTCAACTGTGCTTATTTAAATAATATCGTTTAAGCAACGGGTTACGGCCGCTAGATATTGCAACAAATTTAATCGCAGGCGCAAGTTGACTAACTTTTATCTTCTTATGGTTACGGCTAAATAGTTGCTGATAATTCCGTCAGCGTATTGGCAATGACGACTTCTACTGACTTCGATGGTAAATATATTGGCCAAAATTTATTAGTTTTTTGTAGGTAGATCCCTGATATATTTCGAAATATCTGAAAAGATTTTGGAAATGAAATTCTTGTATATTTGAAAAACTAATCGTAATGGTTTTCTTTACGTAACTTTTCTTTTATTAAGATCAAGAAATCATCCTCCAATTCTCGATTTCGGTTTATTCGGTTCTTCGAATGTTTCTTTTAGTCGCAACAACAGTCGCAGCTACAGACAAATTTGCTCTTGTTACACCTATCTATTTTTTCATTCATCGCAATCTAATTCGAATTCTTAGATAATAAATCAATGGCAAGCAAAAGAGGGAATGTCAATGATCATAAATGTCTTAAAACTTTGGCTATATTCAGCGTTATTTTATTGGTTGAGTACTAAAATTTTTAAATAAAAAGAATGTCTCCCTAAACTAGACATTTGCAAGCACTGCATACTTTACTACTAAAATTAGTGCTACAATTACAGATAAGTTTGACATCCTAAACCCACCATAATACTATCTTAAATCATCTAAAATCACCATAATTCTTTTTTAACCATCTAAAATCGTCTAATATCATCTAAATTTTTTTTCTAAACGTACATTTTTCTAAATCGTCTAAAACCATCTCAAATCATCCAAGATTGTTATAAATTGGCTTAAAAAAGATTCAACACTTTTTTCTCAAAACGTCTACGTTTTCGAAGTCGTTTAAGACCATCTTAGCCACTTAAGTGGCTATGACAGATATACAGTTAGTAACAGTTATATTTGTACACCTCAGTGTCTAAATAAATTTGTATTGAAATCAAAGGATAGAAATCAAACTAACGTGTTTTCTTTGATTTTTCTTATTGCAAAATCAACAATAAATATTAGGGAATATGAACTGAAAATAACAAATGTAGAAACAGCATAATTAATTTTTTTTATTAAAAATTTATTTAAGTACTGATCGAAACTTTTTTGAAACGCAACATTCTTATTTGTACATTGATTGAAAGACTCGTATTCTATTGGATAAACTACAAACGCATGCTCACTACTACGAAGAGTGCGCATGCCTTACTTTCGAGGGTGCCATTCTAATTAATTGATTCTAATTTAACATTTGGTATTTGCTTTTTTGAGTTTAAAATAGCTAAAGGAAGGGAGTTAAGTAATGAAGTGAAAGACATGATAATTAGTCTAGCATTGAAGGGATATTCATTCAGAAAAATCGATGGAATTGTAAATAAACCACATTCTACCATAAACTACATAGTGAATAAATTTAAATATAATGGAACAACGAAAAACAATCCACGAATTCCTAAAAAGAAAAAACTTAATAAAAGAGACGAGCTCTTCATCATTAGACAACTTAAAATAAATCCGAAATTAAATGTTCCAAAAATAACAAAAATGTTACAAACATCTTTAGGAACGAAAGTATCAACTCATTGTCAGACCGTTCACCGAGTATTATGGAATAATGAATATCACGGAAGAATCACAAGACAAAGGCCATTTGTTAGTAAGAATAACTGCATCGTTAGATTGAAATTTGCTAGAGAGTATAAAGATAAGCCGCAATCTTTTTGGGATAACATTATTTGGTCCGATGAAACAAAAATAAACTTATTTGGGTCAGGTGGAATTGTCAGAGTGTGGCGAAAGAAGAATAAGGAATACAATTTTAAGGATACTTTACCTACTATAAAACACGGCGGTGGATCAGTGTTAATTTGGGGCTGTATGTCATCTAAGGAAGTGGGTAATATTCAATTTATTGATGGCATTGTGGATAAATGGGGATATCTGGACATTCTAAAAAATAATATAAAGCAAAGTGCAGCAAAAATGGATATGGGTGCGTTATATATGTTTCAACAGAACAACGATCCCAAACATACAGCAGAAATAAATAAGTTATGGCTCATATGGAACATTCCAAAACAGCTTAGAACACCGCCACAGTCTCTGGAACTTAATCCGATAGAGGATTTATGGGCAATTTTGAAAAGGAAAGTTCGTGAGATGGCCACTACCAATAAGAAAGAATCAAAAGCAATTATTGAACGAGAGTGCAATCAAATAGATCCCAAAATTTGTAATAACCTCGTACAGCCAATGCAAAAGAGGTGTAGGCCTGTAATTGAAGTCAAGGGCTATTCAACAAAATATTAGATTTTGTTAAACTTATCTTTTTTGGACAAGTTATAAATGTAAATTCTAAGTGTACAAATAAGAATGTTGCAGTTAAGAAATTGTATTTCGGTACTTAAGTAAGTTTTTATTATAAAAATATTAGTTATATTGTTTCTAGAATTGTTATTTTACGTTCGTCTTTCCCTATATTTGTTGTTAATGTTGCAATAAAAAAAATCAAAGACAACACTTTGTTAGTTTGATTGTTATCTTTCGATTTTAATACAAACTTATTTAGACACTGAGGTGTACAAATAAGACTGTTACTAACTGTATACGTCATCAACATATGCATTACAAAACGTCTAATTGTAAGACGAATATATTCGCATGAAATGAAATTTGCGGATAACAAAACTCGCCATTGAGGAGCACATTTCGTTTGACGAAATGAGCCAATTAAGAGGTTAAATCATCTAAATGCATCATAAAAGTCTGAAAACACCTAAAATCGTGGAAAATCATTTTAAATTATCCAAAATTGCCCGAAGAGAGATTCAACTACATTAACTTAGTGTCTTCTAAGTTTTCTAAGGCCATCGTAAATCCTCTAAAACCATCTCGACTCGCCTGAAACCATCTGTAATCATTCAAAATCGTCTAAAACTATCCTAAATTGTCTAAAATCGTCTTAATTCATCTCTAACCTTTTCTCAATTGTCTAAATCGGATCGACGGATCGTTCCAATTTATACAATTGAATCATTCATTCTTTAAATTTTCCCTTTAAATCTTTCCCCAAGTCGTCCAAAACCACCTTAAGCCTATAATCTAAACCCGTCTAGAATCGACTAAAGTTGTCCAAAATTGTCTTAAATCTTTATGAACCAACCTAAATTGTCTACAACTTCTTCTTACTCGTCTGAAGCTCTCTCTTAAATGTCTACAATCAGCAGTCGTTAGAAGTCGTTTTAATCCTTTGATCGCTGCTTATTACATACTAAAAAGCCTACCATGGACTGCGTACTTTTTACGAAAGATTACAACTCGCAGATTGAATTAGACAGCCCAAATCATACCCGCATATGCGTTCATAGCCAAAATCGAATGGTTGTGCGAAAACGCATACCGTGTGCACGCCGGTGGGCTGGGGATACGTTTAACGTAAGTGGAAAAAGGACGATAATAAGGCTTCCATTAGTTAACACAGGACGTGCCTCTTTATCTAACTCATTAAAATCGTATGCAATTGGATGCCTTGTCTAACACATTTAAAAGCCCTATCCGCAACTCAGCGGTGTGCACACGGTGTACAGAGTGCACACCGCGCCGGTGAGCTGCAGATACGTTTAACGTAAGTGGAAAAAGGACGACAGTAAGGCTTCTATTAGTTAACACAGGACAGTTATACTCCTTTACTTATCGGGCCGATTGGAGTTGATATCTATCTCTTTATCTAACTCATTAAAATCGTATGCAATTCGATGCTTTGTCTAACACATTGAAAAGTCCTATCCGCAGGTCGTAGTAACCACACAAACCTCGAAGTGCGACGAAGACAGACGGAATCAACCGTACCGTTCTAGCCGCATCGTTCTAAGAGCGCAAGGTCCGCCCACTTACAATCGCCCAACTGTTGCTGATGCGTCTATCCGCAGGTCGAATGGGTGCACACTGTATGTGAGTTCATAGCCAAATCTGAAAGGTTGTGTGCGAACCCATATTCATATATGAGTTAATAGCGCTCAAAGGATTAAATCGTCTAAAACCATTTTGAATCATCTGAAACCGTTTACATTCTAAAACCATCGTCTAAAACCACCTTAAATTGTCCATAAACTGCCTGTAACTTTCTTCGAATCGTCTATAATCTTATTAAAACGTCTAAACTGCCCTTAATTGAGGAGCTTGCGTGCAAAAGCGGATATATCCATTTTGTAAAATTTTTCAGGAGACACAGAAAACGTATAAAATTTTGTCCGCTTTTCCTCGCATACGTCAACTTTAAATAAAATTTAGACATGCTTTTTTTAAGTTTTACCTACAAAAACTTGTAAAAATGATTAGAATGGATGAAAATCATATAGTTAACATGTATAACTCAATTTCGTCAAAATATGGATTTATCCGGTTTTGCAGGCAAGCTCCTCAATTGTGGAATGTCGTCTTAAATTATCAAGAACCGTCCTAAATTGTCTTCAGTCTTTTCCAACTTCAAATCTTTTCCTCTTGTTATCTACAGTCTCTCCATCATCTAATTATCGTCTTATCGTCATCTAATTATAAATAGCCAAAAAAAAATCAAAAATCATCTAAAATCTTTAAAATCCTCTGAAACCGTTATAATCATCCTGAACCGTCCCCAACTTTTTCCCAATCGTCTAAAATCATTACGTTTAGTTTAAAACTTTCAAAATCGTCAAATGTAATATTATCTTCAAATTATTTAATTCAACAACAGCGTAATTAAATCTAAAACTATCTTGATTCATCCAAAATCGCCATCTCTAACCTTTTCCTAATTCTTTCTAATCTAATTTCCTAAGTCTTTAACTTAATGCGCAGTTAATTTTTATGGTCAACTTTGTTTATTTTCCATTGTAAGTGATAATTATTTGTTATTGATTAGTAATATTATTGAATCCTTGTTTTTAATTAAAAATTGTAGTCTGCCCTGATGAAGGAATAAATTATTCCGAAAGCTTGGATTGATAAAAGGAAATGCTGTTTTAATTTCCCTCGTCGCCTTATAGGTTGTGTGCCCAAGATTTTCTTGCTCGTTCCTGACGTGTAACAACCGTTACTCCGTTCCAACTTTTCCTAATTGTTCAAAATCATAAGTGGTTCAAAATCATAGGCTTGAATTTTTTTTTAAATGGTCTGAAACTGTCCTAAGTCAAAGAAAAGATTTTAATTTTATGAGGTTACATATTTTTTTCTTTGTTTATTTGTAAAATTCTTTGTTTACCTTTTTAATATATTGCATTGTATATCAGTCTACAGCCGGCCCATTTCATCTTGGCCTTCCGAGGTCATCTGCGCAGTGACAATAGGTGGGGGGTTCTTAGAGAGCTCATTTGCGTAGTATACTCAACAGGGTACTGATCGTGTACAGATCAAAGCAAAAGTTTGTATATAAGTGCGTGAGATAATATTTAAGTTCGAGATGGCGGAAAGTAAAGTGAAAAATAAAGTAAGTTCTTATTTATTTATTATTTTTGTTAATTGTTTTAGCAGATATTGTACTATTTGCAGCTTAAAATATGTTTGATTAAGGGGTTTGTTAATTTAAAAATAACTTTTAAACTTAAAAACCCTGAAAAATAACCTACTACAAAGAAATTCATTATTAAAAATTTATCTGTTTAAAATTTACAATACAATACCTGTACATGTTTTTGTACAGGTCAACTTTTGCCGCGCTCCATACTTGCCGCTTCTATCTAACGAATACACCCATCTTTCTCCAACGATTTACTGTCGCACTCCTTCGTCTGCGCATTTTTCGTGACCTTCATCGGCCAAGGTGGATTGGGCCGGCTGTATCATATCAATCTTCGAAGTTTTAGATTTCTCCCATCCAACTCAATTTAATCAACTCAACTGGATATAACTCACCTAATTTATTGATTTTTCTAATTAAACCTAACTCAATCTAAATTATCACGTAACCTAAATCAATCTAACTTAACTCAAAAGCCAACTATTTTAATCAGACGGAAGTTAAGCAACTAATTTTTATATTATTCAGTTTATTTGTTTGTCTAAATGTTTGATTACATATTGGGTTGCATATCAATTAATAAAATGGAACAATATGAGAATGCTACTTTCGAATAAAACTCCCGGAATTAATTAAAACACTGTTGCGACGTGTTATTTCCCTCCGAAATTAAATTGCACCCGGCGAACGGCGGCGGCGGTTGTGGCTGAGTACGGCCCGGTTTAATTATTCACCTTATAATCTTCCGGTTGCCGCTCCCATTGTGTATCCCTTTCGTTTAATTTCCAAATTGATGGCCGCAAAAAATTCGCCCTCTTCGTATCCATCAACTCCGTATCCATTCTTACGACTTATCTTTCCCCACATTAAATATGCAAAAACCTTACGAAAAAAATTACTTAGCATCATCCGCATCCCTTCAAATCCCTCATAGTTTTTTTCCCGGTTCCATTATCGAGATTTCCATTCGAAGAAGACAAACAAACACGTACCTATTGGTCTTTTCCGGCAAAAACGTTTTTCCTGGAAATAGTTGGGGTCGACCGCGTTTGATCTCTCGGGGGCTTCGGCGGCAAAAAACTTTCCCCAGAACAAAGAGGGTAAAAGGCATCTCTTTATTCCGAACAGGAGCTTTGTGAATTTCGCGAGGAATTCTTAACAGTTTCGTAAAAGCTACTTTGTTAAATCAGCGCTAGACGCTTTGTAAACCGACCTATTATTGACCATAAGGATTTTTTAATTCAAAATCGAAGGTGTAACTGGGTTATCTACCCCGTTGGGTTGAACTCTGTTATTAGATTTTCCAGGGGACGGGGCGCACGTGGGAACGTTTATATTCACTTAGCGGAGCCCGATTTCGTTGGAATGCTTCTCGCGGTCGAACCCCACCAAGTAAATGTCACCCAGCATTTGACTCGAAACGTGATGACGAATATTTCCGTTAGATATGAAATATTGAGTTTGATCGTGGAACGAAAAATTTGTAGATTACACTTAATACATATCTAAAATTCAAATAATCACCATTAAGAGCAAGGTACTTACAACACCTAAAAAATCGCCTCTCACTCCATCCAATAGAATGAGATGAAGAATCCAGCAAATTGTACTGTTGGTATAAATCCAATTAATTAAAATTAGAAGTCTAGACTACTCTTTACACACCTAAAGACAAATATTCTTTATCACTCTATTTCTTGACGTAGGAGAAAGGATAAGTTAAGGTGAATCATTGATTTTAAATTTAACCAATCGAATTAGAGTAATATAATAAATAATAAATGTGTATAATATTTTTTGATTGATAAGGATGTTCTCTTCGATCGTTAATATGAGCAGTTTGGAGCATCGAAGGGGCTAATTTTATCCGGTATACTGAGCCCCCATATAATCCGACCGGAGGTGAACCTTCGCAAATTAATCGCCAACAGAGCGTGATAATCTGATATTGGGTTTCAGATTGGGGGTAAGAGGGTGGAGGTGAACGCTTAGTTCCGGCAGATCGAGCCTTAAACCGAGTAGACTGATAATTTTTTTTACTTAGAATAGTGAAACAATAGTGAAATCCTTATCGAAGTTATTTTTCAACGACATTCCGGTTGATACCGTCCATATTTTCCCGCCTTTGCGTTTATTTTCCTCGTCCGGCGTCACACTACTATCTAAATATTATTTACGGTCGGACGGGGTGATTTATACGATTCTCGGCCGGTCATAAATACTCCGGACGTTCGCATATTTCATTACGAGGGAATAAAAACCTACCCTAACTTACCGAACGTTTTCTTAGGAACTAGACTTCCATCGCGTTTAAACATAAATGCAAATTTATGGGTACGATTTAATCGCGTCGAAAGTTCGCACTTCGGCACCTACTCAATTAAGAAGCGCACCTTGATTAATACGTCCATTAGCTCGAGCAGAAGTTACGAGACGATCCAACTTCCGGTCCTGTATCAATTGATTAACGCGATTAGGACCGGCCGTGTACCTCTACCGGTCAACGATAACGTGATATCGACCCTTTCGCGGCAACACGGTCCGAAATGGATGCTTCGGATGAATGGACTCGTTAGGAAAAGTTAAATTAAGGGAACGATATCCTATCGATCCCTCGACGTTCGTATGTATCGTCCTACCAGGCGATTTATAACTTTAATTCGACTCCTGCCTCTTCGTCTCCATAATGGACTATAATGGACAGCTTCGCTTCGTAAAACCCCGCCGCTATGAGACAATGCAGTTAGTCTGTATTCCGTATGGTTGTCTACCTGTTCATATAAATCGTTTTATTGGCTTTGATGTATAAAACAGATAGAATAGAGGAGAGTGAGTAATTTAATTTCAAATCCTTTCAATCCATGTCAAGACGCTTAAACAGGTAACTTAAATGACATCGTGACCATATTTTGTGTAATGGAGTACATGTGCATATAAAAGATTTATTGAGTAGCAGACGTAAAATGTTGGATAGGATGGATAAGAGTGAGCAATTTAATTTTAAAGTGGAAGCATATATCGAGAGTCGGACCCTTATTTCGATCAATCCATTGAAGCTGTCCCGTATAATACCGGGTACTGGTGTTAATTGCGTTCCAAAGGTCCTCGAGGCCGGTTGGAATTAGAGGGGACAAATTTAGAGGATCGCATTTAGTGATTTACAGAGAGAGAGGAGGCCAATTTGATTGAACGCGATCGAACTCCACTCACTTCATTCGATTGTATGTACAGAAAAGCAAGTTTAGTGCGAAAGTTTTACGTTTTACGAGAGACAGGTTAGTTAAATACCGTCCCACCAGGGATAGATAAGGGGTAATGAAGCGGAACAATGGCGGGATGCGTCCATCGAGCTCCAACGGCGACCATTTAATCTACTAATCTGCATCGGGACGCGTTGTTGCATGGGAAGGCCCCTTTCGGGGGGACGAAGCCGCGGGCTAATCAACGCGGGAGTTGGGAATTAACCCGGTTTGGCGGTCGGCGCAGTGTCACGGTTCAACAAACTTGAACGGCTCGGTAGTGTTTGGTCCGGACCCCACGACTTGTCGGGCACTTGCCGATAAACCCACCCAACCTACGGTCGAAAGGAGATGCACCCCATTTAAATGCTTACAAGAGGAAAAAATTAAATGAGAGAGCAAAAAAAGTACCTAGTAAAAAAAAAGTACGTTTTGGCATTGTTGGGCGCGCCGCAATCAATCAACAACGCGGACTCGTCTGTCGCCGCCACATTCACATATTTATGGTTAATTTGATTGTCAAAACGCGCCCTCGGAAATTGAATTTCGCGTCGAGGCCTTTCCTTCCCATTTCCATTCGTTTTTTTTCCACCCTATTCCCAAAGCTCACGTCACGAACAAACTCGTATCTGACAATGACTACCAGAATCTACATTCTACAGCGGTATGTGGGTTATAGGAATTGTAGAACAAAAACGTTATGATTTTTTTCTATTTTGACTACTAACTGCATTGAATTTAGTTTGAAAGCTGGATAGATTGATTCCAACACATGTTATGAGAATTAAGAGATTATTAATGCAGATTTTAATTAATCCTCTTTCTTGTCCTTCCAACTTAAATATGCAACCCAAGCCACATACAGATAGGCATACAAATAGATGTATGTATAGGTAACCAGACAAAAAGAAATTTCTCTCTGTATATTTAATGACTTCATTATCTACTGGAAAGGCGAAATTAATTCATATACATGTCAAATTCTTTAAATCTAGATCTGTAACTCAACGCATCTGCAAGTAAACAGACAGGTGGGCGTAAAAATAAATTTATATAGAAGCAGACAAAAAGATAGATTTCTATATACATTTGATGCCTTCCTTACTTTTGTTAGTAATACGAAGAATGTGTGAGTTTTTCGTATCAAGAGACATGATTCCCTGATTTTTTATTTTATCTTCAACTTTCAACTTTATGAATTTTCGTACTCTTGCAATTATCCTTAATTACCAGAATAATTCTTTCCCCAGCAAAATGAAATTTTCCATGGAGAGCGTCATTTTATCTTATCCTTGTCTCGTTAATCACCGTTCCCAGTAACGTTTTACGATACCCACTCTTAAAGTCTTCCTAGTTTTTTTTTCTTTCCAAGTTTTTTTTCCTTCCTAGTTTTGCTAATTAATTACCGTCATTACATCGGTTACAGACGGTCATCCGGGAATAATTGCAATTAATTTCGTTCGACGGCGAGGCGAATTCACGGTCGACGTCCGCACAATAGCCGGGTAATTACTCTCCGTAATTGTCGTCCAACGCACGTGCGCCACACGTGCATTTGTCAGCGGCTCTTTCCGGCTGCTTATTCAGCGGGCACGTAACGCGCGAAACGCTAGATAATAAAACCGAGTGCCATAAACCCGCGTCGATGGTCCCGGGGCGAAATTTATCAATACTATCGCCCGGAGGGGGTTGGCAGACCCGAGCAATGCATAGATAACGCCATTAAAAGTTTACAGTCGTCGTTACGGTAAATTTTTACGGCGAATGTAGGTTAACGACGAGTTATTACCCCGCAGGTACGCGATTGTGAATACGTATGCGGAAAGGGCGTCAAATCGTGACGAGCATTCCTTATGATGCCGTTGTTGAGTTGAGACAAAAGTCTAGACAAAACGTGGGTGGGATGAGGGTGTTGTAGTTGGTTCAAAGTAAGGGGGATCTTTGAGAAAAAGATAAGGGTTCGTTGGGTTTTTGTTACATTTGTGCCCTTTGAGAAGGTAGACGAGTATCGCATTACGAAAAGGAAAATTTTTAGGTAACGGGAAAGGGAAAAATACTTTTCTGAAAGTGAATCATCAGTATAATCAATAATTGCTCTTATACATGCCATCCAAATAAATTCAACCCAATGCAAAATATGCATATACATACAATATGCAATTTAAATTACTAAAAGTAGATAAATAAATGCAACCCAACAAACATATTTATTCAACCTGATTGACTAAAACGAACTGATTCAACGGAATAAATATATTCATCAATGGGAACATTAACAATGTTTAAAGATGATTACTGATAATAATGTCCAAACTCTCTAATTAATTAAAAACGTGTCTTATCTAAAAGTTACATTCACCCCTAAAAATCCCTAAAGCTTTTCATCCAAAACTGTCAGTGTATAGGGGAGGACATTGCATCCTCCTCCCATTACGTGGCAACATCTGGCGTAATCTCGCCCGGGTGTCATTCATCTTGTTCCCCGGATAAAATCTTTATCTTCTGCAAAGAAATAAAACTACCCGCCCACCTTATTCTCTTTACTTCGCCGAGGAAGAGGTCAAATACAAGTCGGACCATTAAAATCGATCAACCCCCCCGTTGATTAATCGCGATACCATTCGCGGGAGCTAAATTGATTGATATCGAGGAGTTCGAGTTGAAACAAGTCGTCGTCGTCGTCATAGAATCTCGAGTTACCCCGGGACTCTTTAATCATCGGGTCGGTTGGAAGACTTGGAAGTTTGATGGACGGATTGGCGTCGTGACGACACTTTTAATGATGGACGCGTCACGTCGTCCTCCTTCTCATCGTGGTTCTCTCCTCGTCGTGTTACTCTTCTCGTCGTGTTACACTTCTCGTCGTCTCCCTCATCGTGCTTGTCGTTATCGTTGACGTTGTAGTCGTTGACGTTGAGACGCGATATATCACCGCGTCGTTAATCAACTTCCAAGAGAAATCCGCATCGTTGTTAATGGAATAGATACATTAGCGTTGGACGGAATCGCAGCTAGTATTAGGGAGGGTTTGGGGACGCATTACGTTTCGATGACAATGCGTTTCCGCTGATACGATCTAATGTCATCCATATGGCGGCTTAATGACCGTACCTAGTAATTACTTGGACCGTACGCGTCGTAATCTATAGTAATAACGACGGTCGTTATCGAAGACAAGTTATTATTATCGTCGTCGTAACGATCTTCCCGTTCCATTTTCTATAAGGAAACGTGAAGGTGAGTTGCTATTTCGCCGGAAAAGTAGTATTTAACCACTTTATAAAAAAGGCGGTCTTTTATTAAAGACCAAAACAGAATTTTCTTTTATAATCAATGTGCATTACGACACCAACATCGAGTGTAAAGTATAAACATTGGCGTTTTCACGATTACACCGTAATAACCGATAATCAATAAATGGCGCGTTGAAATCCAATTAAAATGTTGCACACGGTGCTAACATTACTGGCGGCACTTTTGTTTTATGTAGCCGTTTTGGGGCCGTGGTCCGGTCGGTTCAAGCTGATACCGCAATAATGGGGGCGGCTTTAGTGAAAAGCCGGTTGAATAAAAAAAAACTGTATGGTGGATATTAATATTTGAGAGTTGAAGCGAGCTAAACCAGGCTGTTTTGGCCCGATTGATTTTAACTCCCCGAAACAATATTGAAATTTATTTATCGTGATTTTTAAAATGTTGAAATATAGAATTTTCACTGATCGAAACTTTCTGAAAGTTCTGTACAACATCGGTAAACATAACAATTAGAAATTAAGGCAGTTGCATTTATTGAGTTTGTTACACATAGCGTGGAAAAATATATAACAAAAAAAAAGGTATAAATGAAAACGATTTTATGAAACATATAAGACTTATTTGACATCTTGTAAGACATTACTTATAATGTGAGAGAAAATTTGTTGAGTGATCCATATTTTACCAGTTACAACTGAAGAAATAAAATATTGACGAAATCTGTACTTTTACTGGTAGTAAAATCTTATTATCGTCTTACCTGTTTCAGTTCACACCACCTTCAGAGACGGAATTTAATTATCCAAAACTTATCATAAAAACTTTTAATTTGACAATACCAAAAGTATTTCAAACTCCATTCAAACACTTTAAAATGAATTTAGAAGGTCGTATAAATAAAATGTAACTTATAAAGTGACGCTCGAAACATATCAAAGTCAGTTGCAGTTATCGAGGTAAACCTTTAAAAAGGAGTTGCACTTATTGAGGTTATTCTATTTTGCAGTGTTGCAATAATTGAGGAATTTCTTATATAGAAAGTTGCGATTACCGAGATATAACTTTTCATAACTTTATAACTTCTTTTCATAGCTTTTTAATTTTTCTCATTTTCCCAATTTGTAGATAGTCTTGTTGCTTTTATTCATTGCTGTCTCATTTCCTCCTCATTTGCCAAATTTATTTTGACTGATTTATCTCGATTTCTATTTCAATTTTTTTTTGCTTTCGAATTTCTCATTTTCATTGCTTTTATTCTTTGCTATCTTTTTTTTCAAATATCTTTTGACTAACTGACTCATTTTAGTTTATGTATCCCCAGTTTTTTGTTACTTTCTAATTTCTTTTCATTTCCTAACTTTCTAGATATATTCTTTACTTGAATTGATCTTTAATTTACTCCTTATTTTCCAGATATCTTTTGACTGGTTCATCTCAATTTATACTTCACTCATTTTTCTCTTTACTTTCTAAATTTCTCTTATTTTCTTGATATCTTCATTGCTTTCATTTGTTAATTTCTCATTTCCTCCTCACTTTCCAAATATCGTTTGACTCATCAGTTTGTTCTTCACTCAGTTTCTTGTTATTATTTTTTCATTTCTATTCTTTTCCTAGATATCTTTATTGGTCTCCCATTCTCTAGATATCTTTTGACTGTTTGATCTCACAATCAGTTTTAACTTGCTTAACTCATTTCTTTTTTTATTGCTTTCCGATTTCTAATTTTCTAGATATTTCAATTGAGGAGAAAAAGTAAGGTGTTAACTGCTAGTAGTGTTAATTGAAGATATCTTATTTTTCTGCGAAATTACACTTACAATTTGTCCCTTTGTAAGTTGTCCTGATTTTCTAATCAAGACAAACATTTTTTTGTGAGATTTTTGTCTGATCCATTGATAATCGAAGGCACATAGAACTTTTTTTATAGTAATATATTTCACAATTCGACAAAATGGCAAATGGTTTCTTTTTTATTTCTACTCATCAATTAGCCTCATTCATTGCTTTTCTATTTTCTCCTCATTTTCCAGAAATCTTTTGACTGATTCATTCTGTTTCTATTTCACCTATTTTCTTTTCTCTTCTTTCTAATTCCTCACTATTTCTTTATTTTCTGGATTCTAAATTACTATCATAAATTGCTCTCCCATTTTTTCCTTATTTCACAGATATCTTTTGACTGATTCATCTTAGTTTCTCCTTCACCCATCTTCTTTTCATTATTTTCTCATGCATCCTCATTTTCCCCATTTGAATTTAAAGAGATATTTATTATTTTTTAAATTCTATTTAGAACTGGGCAAGTTTGTACTCCGGGTTCATCGTGTGTGATTAATATATTGAATAAAAACAAGTAGTTTTTAGTAAACCACGATGATAAAAATTTTTATTGTGTAAGTGCTACATCGAAGTTTCGCAATTACGCGTCATCAGGCACATCTATAAACATTGAAATACAAGAGCGAGATTAAACGAAGAACATGTGATATATAAGTAAATAGTTACCGTCATAAAATCGGAGAAATAGGCGGACATAAGCTTCGAACATGAACAAATTGTTTAAAATTTTTTAAAATTTTTAAGTTAGAGAGATGCGTGAAATTACAATTTTTAATAAAGTTAAATATTTATACAAATGAAGGCTGAAGGAGTGATATATTAAAATTTAAAGCTGAAGGCGGGTTATGCAAATAGCTGAAGGCGATAAGAATCCTAAAAAACATGTGTAAAAATTTAAATGTAAAATGGCGTATCCGGTTAAACTCACGTGGTTTACAATTTAATGAAATTACAATTTAAATAACTTGAAAAAAGAAAATTACTGAAACAAGATAAAATTGAACAAGTTAGAGGCTCAACTAATTATAAAAGACAGTTATATTATATTTACCTCGATTCAATCACTCCTTCGATGTAGCACTTACACAATAAAAATTTTTATCATCGTGGTTTACTAAAAACTACTTGTTTTTATTCAATATATTCTATTTAGAATTCTATCAATTCCAATCCTCCAGCTATCTCTTCACTAAATAATTCAAAAGAAAAATTTAATTTTTCTCCATTCTCTTTATTTCCTTATTTTCAAAGAAATCGTTTGACTTAATGATCTCATAGAAAGAGATTTTTAATGGTGATCACTGATCGAACTTTACTCTTTTAACATTTAAATAATAACTTACTTAGGCGATTGATTACTTTTTTTATGATCAAATAAATTTTCTAGATACGGGTCTATAAACAACATCATTCGAAATCCTCCTCACAAAACTTTTATGTTTGTTCGAATGGGGAAGTAAATCGAAAGCTGGTCATCGTCGATAAGAACAAACTTTCTTTCGTATTGTTAAAACTTCCGCAAAACTTTCCAAACCCACCCTCTACTTATTTACATTGTTAATTGAATAAAAAAAACTTCTCAACTCATTTTTCTTTTATAGCTTTTAATAAAAATTTGTATTTACCACAACTCCTCCTTTTTTATTTTGCATTTGTTGTAATACACCTATTATACGAGAAAATAAATGTATCGATGGCCGAAGGCTGTGTACTTCCGTTCTAGCTGGACGTAATCGTATCTTTCGCCTTAAAATGGACTTTACTGGTAGATAAAGTCCGGGGGCTAGAAACTCGAACGTTAACCTACGGTTAGTTCTCGGGCTTTTGTGCGATACGGGGGTAATCTCTTAAAAGCGCCGCGGCTTCGGGTTCGACCCCGTTTTGCATAAGAAAACCGATTCGCAGCTGAAAGGTAATCGAAATTGGGCGGGCTTCGAACTTGCTTATATTGGCTCAATTGTCGATCTCTTTATGCTAGTTTCAAAACCTACCTTTTCACAATATCCTTAAACCTATCGAAATGCTAAAGTTTGCATTTTTTAATTTTCTTTCTCAGTTATAGAAACCGACCAAACAGAAACTTCAATTCATCTCGAAGGTAAGTAATTTATTTCCTTTAAGAAAATTAATGTACTTGGTTAATGTACCATTCGTGTTTTTAAATAGATGAGGACGAGGAGGATGAAAACGAGGAAGAGGAAGATATTGAAAGGAATATGCAAATAACTGAGAGTGATTTTAAGTTTGAAGATTTCGCTAAAAGGTGATAAAATTGATTAATATTACTAATCATAATTGAATTAATTCATTTTTATTTTATTGTGATTATTTTAGATTAGCACATCCAAAAATTATAAGAGCTTGCGGATTAGTTTTAAAAAAATTCGATAAAAATTCAATTTTAACAAACCATTGCGTTGTTAAATTATTACATAGAATCGCTTGGGATTGTAAAATGCCGGCGATGATCTTCCAAGTTTCCATATTTAGAAGTTTCCAAAAAATTTACACTTTAAAAAATGTCCCCCAATACAAAGAATTAATAAAATTCGCCGATTACATAATTCGGGAATTTATAAAATTAACTAAAACGAATACCAAAGTTTTTATCGAAGCTTTATTTTGGAAAAATTCAAAAGACGCTTACGATATCGAAAACGGTTATGGTGCGAGTAAAGAACAATCCCAAGCGTCTTCCAAAGCTTGGACCGAACTTGAAGAAGAGGAATTAAGACGATTGTTCGTCGAACACCGCGAAAAAGAGATCGAGGAGGACCCCGTCGATTGGATCGTGGGGAATTTAATCGATAACACCCGGACGAGGAGGGCTGTATTGAAAAAGCTAAAGGAAATGTACCTTTTGACCGACTATAAGGGTCCTCGTAAGTCGGGAATTAACAGGACGCGTGTACCTAAAGAATGGAGTGAAGAGGAAGAGGCACAACTTAGGGAATTATTTTTGGAATTTAAGGAAGCTTCCGGTTAGTTTCTACTAATCAAATTAAAATTCCAGTTTAAAATAAAATTAATAAATAAATAAAAAATGACATTAATTATTATTTTTTTTTTTAGATATTGTTGGGTGTCTAATTGATCGATTAGATGTTAAAAGACCTAAAAATCGAATTGTTGAGAAAATATTAGAAATGGGATTAGTTGATGATAAAAAGGAATTAAGGAAGAAGCGAGCTAAAAAGTCTTCTGGGTTTAAAAGTGGTATGTATTTAACTTCATTATTATTAGATGTATTATTCTTTATAAATGAGTCTTAAGAAAGGTCTTTACTTTTACTGTTGTCTGACTAATTTCATCAGAGACAAGTCTGATGATGGTGAAAACCGAGGATGATGACTATCCTAGTCTAGTAGAATAATTGTTTTTTTACACTGTCATGTCCGTCGTACATAAAATTTTAACGTGTTTGTTATACAGGGTGTCAAACAGAAAACGCCCAAAGCTATATCTCGGTTATTTCTATTCGGATTTTCATGACCCAGCTACGAAATGAAATGTTTTAACGAATACTTTGTTGCGCACATCATTTAAATTTTTTCCAGTCCCATCTTCGATTTCAATCGACTATGACTTTTCGTTTTCAAATTGTGATGAATACTTTTCTCCACGCTATTTTAAAAGCTTTTTCTTTCTGAATCTAACGATGTAGAATACATGTACTTTTGTTAACCTCTTGAGTGACGATTTACTTCGAACGTAATGCAATTATAACGGGCCAGATTCGTCATTGTATGTTAAGGGGTTAACTATTTACTGCAGAAAAAATTAAAATACTTCTCTTAAGTAGTGTACTTCGTTTTTATCGGGTAGCTCGTCAAAACATTATTGTCAAGCTTTTTATACGCGATTTTTTTACAATTGAGGACACTTCTGACCTCGACATTGCGTTTCGGGTCCTCTATTAGAATCGTGTGTACAACGCACCATCAAACGGACGCTCCCAATGCCTTAAAAAGCTTTAATTATCGTATTTTTAATAAAAAATTTGCAACTTCAAATCAATCGTCACTTTTCGTCGGAGATCTACAGATTGTACCGATTTTACGTTTAACATGTTTTCCCAAAAATTCTTAAAATCGGTACGTATCAATTAGAAATGGTCTACAATCGATGAATTTCCATACATTTTCCATTATTTTCTGTAAAAATCGTCGAGAAAAAGGAAAGTTTTTGTTTTTTCTGCTGTAAATAAAAGTTGACATACTGTATATCGTTGGATTCAGAAAAACAAAGTCCTGTGAATGGCAAGGAGAAAAATATTAATATTTCTTAAAACATTTCATTTGATAAAAAAATCCAAAAAAATAAAAATCCGAACTGAAATAACTGAGATAGGGCTTTGGGCACTTTATGTCTGATAGCTTGTATATTACGACGTAAAATTACTTTTAAATTGTTGCAAAATTCAGAAAATATTTGAAGTTGATAACATTGATAAAATTGATTTTAGTTTAAACACGGGAGTATGTTAATACCTTAGAATTAATTTAGACTTGTTTCTTATGATGGTGAAAACCGAGAGTAGTTAGACAATAGTAAAAATAAAGACCAATAAAAGAGTCTTTTAAATCTCTTTTATTACTTTATAGATAGATCAAAAATTAAAGGAAGTAGATCCGTATGTATATTTATACGAGATTGGGCAAAAGTAATGTCTCAATTTATATTGGCTGTCATTTAGTTCGAAATAGAAAAAAATAGGAATCTATTTTCACAAAAAAGTATTTTAAAGGTATAAAATTGACTATGTTATTTCGATAAAATTATATTGGTCAAGTAATACTCTCTGAGGTTTATGCAAATTTATATTCGCTTTATATTTGTTGTTTACAAAAAATAATTTTGGCTCTACATTAATGATTTCTGCTTTAGTGTTGACTTTTAAGAGTTAAAAGGTTTATTTATTTATTAGAGCATCCCCAAAGGAACTAATAGTTAAGAAAACTTTTTGCTACAAGTTAAATTTGGTTTCGAGTATTGTTGGTTCTAACAAGATTGAGCAACCGTTCAGTTAGCTCTGAGAATGATTTGATGATGATGATTTTTAAACATTAAATTTCCGGACACCGAAATATTTCGTTTATTGGCAATTTGAACTTCATTATTTGAGGTTTTTTGAAATCTGTAAGCAAACCACAAATCTTGCAGTCTTAAAATCCAATATTGAAGAAGAAATTGCCAGTTCGGAGACCATGACAACAATTCAAAATGCCACAAAACAAGCACCAATATGCATTAACTCAAAAGTGGATCATTTGATGGATGTATTTTTTTTTTTTTCAAAACAATTAGTTTAATTTTATCCCTTTAAATTAGTAAAAGCAGAGCCCCATTTTTCTTATTCCTAAGAAATTGACACCCAATTTACATTACGTTACTTTTGCTTCAGTGTGGAGTCCAATTTATCTATACATATTAATTATCTATACATATGTTTTTTTTTATATTTAAAAAAGTGGACATTGTCTGTGTCTAAGACGACGAAATGATAAACACATACAAACTTGTTGTCTTAACTGCATAAACTCATAAAAAGTCAAACAAAATTGCATTCATGAATGTGGCCATATACAAAACTGAGTGTATTTACTCAGTTTTAGCGAATTTATCGTCCTACTCAACATCTGATTTTGCAAATACATAAAAAACATCAATAATGATTAAATAATGTCAATAAAAGATCTTTTAATATACGTTTGATGGCAGTTCTTGAATTTATTAATAACATGAAAGCAAAAAATCGCAGCATATACCTATTATTGTGCAAATTAACGGAAAGACATTTAAGGATGATAGATTGAAGCTACCAAAAACAAATATTTGTTTTATTAAAATCATCAAATCGGTTAGTTTTGAATGCTTTTCTTAGAGAACATTAAGTTCTGGAAAAATTGATATTTTCTACTTCGTTTTAAGTTAAAACTTCTTTATTTATGGAGGTTCAAACAAGATTAAAAAAAATTGTTTAAAGTAGTGACTTTTGACTAAAATCATAAAATTTGTTTTAGTTTTTACCAAAAATTATTTTTACAACCCCAACTAAATGTATAACTAAAAAAACTTAAAAAGTTTGCTGTGTGTCAAGGAAAATAGTAATTTTCAAATTAAATCATAAAATTTCTGTATGTACTTTTCAGAAACTTTAAAATAATTCTAAAAACATCGAAAATTCAAATGGCCAAATTGATCCAAAATAATGTTTGATCTCATCTCATATTGATTTCGTATTTTATAAACTTCCAACATTTTTATCATCTGTTTTTCCAACCTCAATCAAATTTATAAGTAAAAATTTTTGATATTTCTGTATGTTCTTGACAGAAACTTAAAAGAAAATCAAAACCATTGAAAATTCGAATAATTGATTCAAACTAACTACTCATGTTATCTCTTATGGTAAGTTTAGGATGTCAAACGTAAAGGACGTGACTGTAACCGTAGCAGTAACTGTAGCATTTAAGAAAGATCAACCATATTTATTTAAATAGTATCGTTTAGGCATCGGTTTACGGCCCCTAAAAATTACGGCAGATTTAATTGTAAGCGCAAAAGTTGGCCAACTTTTAATTTTTTACGGTTACGACTAAATACTTGCTAACAATTTCCTGTCAGCATATTGATAATGACGACTGCCATCAACTTCACTTCTAAACTTATTAGTTTTTTGTAGGTAGGACCCTGATATTTCTCTAAATAAGGAGTAGGAGTAATAAAGGGGCTAACTCCCATTTTGCAAAAAAAAAGATATTAGTATCGAAATGTTCTCTGTTCTATCAATTATGTCCTATTAAACAAGCGAAGAGCTGAGACAAAAATTTCAAAAAAAAAAAAAAAAAAATGGTTCGTTTTGATTAGAAAATGGGAAGAACTTACAAAGCAGCTAAGTGCTATTCTGCAGGAAAATGAAATATCTTTAATAATTGAAATTTTTGACATTTAGGCCCTTTGTTCTAGTACTCAAATGTTTAAATTCGGGAAACGACATTCTTGTACATTTGAAAAACTGGTCGGGATCTTCTTCTTTACATAACTTATCTTTTATTAAGATCAAGAAATGACCCCCCATTTCATGATTTTGGTTTGGTTAGGTTGGATTTTAACTCTTGATTTCAGTTTATATTTCTCTCCTGAAAAACCGCCACAACAATAGCTGCAGCTACAAACACAAATTGCTCTTGCTACATCAAGAACTACTTTTTTTATTCATCCCAACCGAATTAGAATTCTTAAATATTAAATTAATTGTAAGCGAAAAAGGTGAAATGCCAATTATCATAAATCGACGCTGCCAAGCCAAAACGGCATAAACGCCACTAACCTAATTTTTTCAGAAAACGCAAAAAATGATTGACATATTGAATCTTAAATGGCTTTTACGCAAACTTTAAACCAATTTTATAGCGAATGAAGTTTGTTTGCGGGTATACCGCTTTAACTGTTGCATGCAGATTTAAAAATGCTACTCAACGGTGCAGCTGACTAAAAAATGGCCGTTTTGGCGTTTATGCCGTTTTGGCTTGAGAGCGTCGAAATGTCTTATAACGTTAAGTACATGCCTCATGATTTCATTGGCTGATTATTTAAATTTTAAAATCTAAAGAACATCTCCCTAAATTAGATCGTTATAAACACTACATTCTTTACAGTTGCGATTAAAATTATTGCTACTGGTTACGGTTAAGTTTGACATCCTAAACCCACCATTAGTGAATTCGTACTTTATAAATTTCCAACGTTATTATCATTTTCTTTTTCTAAAACCATGATAAAATTTATAACAAAATGCTTGAAAAATTCGCTTTTTGTCAAGGAAAATAATTTGTAACTAAAATCATCAAATTTCTGTAAGTTTTTGTCGGAAACTTAAAATAACATTTATTAACTCCCAACATAATCATCTTACACTTTCAACTTTAATCAAGTTTATAATTTTATTAAAAACTCTTGAAAAGTTTTCTCTGTATCGAGGAAAATAACAATTTTCAACTGAAATCATTTAAATCATTTAAATTCTTGTCAGAAACTTAAGGAAAATCCCTAAAACGTTGAAAACTCGAATAACCAAATTGTCTCAAAAAAAATTTTTTTTTGATCTCATATTTTACTGATTTGGTATTTTATAAACTTCCAACATTATTATCATATTTTTTTAACTCTAACCAAATTTTTATCTAACAATTTTGAACATGTCAAAAAATAGTATATCTCGTTCGCCGAAAATTGTTTCAAGCGTCATTAGTTGTGACCGTTTTCTCGATGTACATCAAATATATTTTTTTATCTTATTGTACATGACAGAAAAAGACGAAAACTGAAAATGTTCGTGTAAAATACCATAACTAATTAATGAGGCAAGAGACATCTTTCGCCAAACAGTGTATTGTATACCTCGTTCGCTTAAAATTGTCTCATGCTTCATTACTTGTGACCGTTTTCTCGACGTATGTCAAATATTTTTTTTATCTAAATGTACATAACCAAAAAAGATAAAAACTAAAAATCGACGCTCTCAAGCCAAAACGACATAAACGCCAAAATGGCCATTTTTTAGTTAGTTGGACCGTTGAGTAGCATTTTTAAATCTGCATGCAACAGTTAAAGAGGTATACCCGCAAACAAACTTCATTCACTATAAAATTGGTTTAAAGTTTGCGTAAAAGCCATTTAAGATTCATTATGTCAATCATTCTTTGCGTTTTCTGAAAAATTAGGTTAATGGCGTTTATGCCGTTTTGGCTTGGCAGCGTCGAAATATTGGTTTAGAATGACGTAATAAATTGATAAAGCATTAGATCAGCGTTTCTCAATCTTTTTACATTTGCGACCCGATTGTCAATCGCAATTTTCATCGCGCCCCCCCTTTCCTCTCATTTAACTGAAATCGTGATTGTAATCTTAGTTTTTATTTAATTTAATAATGGTTTTTCTTATTTGTTCTTGCTTTGTCGTTTTGCTCGCGCCCCCCCTTTAGTTTTATCACGACCCCCTAGGGGGGCGCGCCCCACAGGTTGAGAATCACTGCATTAGATACTTTCGCTGAACACAATATAGTTTTTAATTAAAATCATCAAAATTTACTCAAATTCTTACCAAAATCACTAAAAGATCCCAAAAATATTAAAGGCGCGAATAATAATGAAATCAACCCAAAATAATTTTTGATTTCGTTTTTCTGATTCTTTTCTCGACTTTTTATAAATCTCCAACATATCATCTTTTTTCCCCGAACACCAGCCAAAAATTTATAACCCCTCCGGTCAGACGATGCGACGTCCTTTCCAACAAATAAACAACAACCCCCCGAGTTTTGGAAGAGGGTTCGCACCCTTCCTGCGACACGCACCGAGACACCGGATAACATCGCATTTTTTTCGTTATGTATTTGCCGTTCGATGTTTTTCGTTCGATATCCCTCCGGGGGTCTCCTAATGACACCCCAGAGTCCACGATCAGGACCGTACTTCCACCCTACTTTCAAAACATAAAGTATTAAAGTTACAATACTCATAAAGTATTCAAGTTAAATCATTTATAAAGTATTCAATTTAAAACATTTATAAACATAATACATCGTCTTAATAAGAATTATTAACCACAATATTTCTATCGCGTGTCATTTGGACGTTTACAAACATCTAGAAGAGGGTTCTTTTTGGTGTTATCGCTTACAAAAGTCTTGTGGGCGTTGATTACCAGTCGAGACGCATTAAATGCCCCGCGATAAGAACCGGGGTTGATATAACGCGAGTGCACATTATGTCTGCGACAAACGAAACGAAACGTAACACGAAATTAAATAAGGAGCAACTATTTATTAGACCGGGGGGTTTAGAAGTATGGTGACGTCGTTTTTCTTTGTTATTGTCGCCGTAAATCCCCTAAGGGGGCTACGCGATAGGTACTAAGGGGGAAATACAGTCAGAAGTACTTTAATAATTCATCGATTTTATTAAAGAGGGGGAAATTATGCTATAGGGGTTCGAAATAAGCTCGATAAAAAAAATTTAGTACGGACCTGGTTGTAATATGAACCTTCAATTTATCAAGGGTGTGTTTTTCAATCCCCTTTTATTAGTGTTACATTTTTTAAATCAATATAAAGGCAATAATATCAATTTACTTTACACATTTTTAATAATTTTTTTATTTTATTTAATTAACACCAACAAATTTTTTGCTAACATTTTTTTATGAAATAAAAGTAAAAAATTTGGTTTACATCATATAATCTAAATTCGAAGGGTTTATAGTGTAAAACACCTCGTAAAACTGTACTTTTTAAATATTCAAGACGAACGCAGACCCCGCTCCGTTGAAACTTTAAACAGCCCCTGAATAAAATATTAACTCTCTAACATTTATTCGCAAACGTTCATAAAGCCGGACGTTTTAATAAGGATAATCATTCGATTATAAGGAGGGGGTACCAAAAAAGAATTAAAACGGGACGGGAAAGTATTAAAAAAAGGCGAACAAGTGGGTTCTCTTTTCCACGAAGGGGGTTAATAAAGTCTTTTTGGAAAAGGGCGAGTGAGTTTCCTCGCCGAGCGACGGATTCGAAGCGCAATTACAATTTACGTGCAATTATTAACCGAGTGAAACGGCGAACGCGGTCCTTTTTTCTCAATTAAACTTTTATTACGGCTTCCTTCGTGGAGACTCGAAGGGAGGCAAAGAAAGGAAAGTTTTTTTTCGCCTTTCTTTGAAGTCAAACCAATTAAAACGATATTATTGCTCGGTTATACAGGGTGTTATAAAATAACACCGTCAAAAAATATACAAAGTATACTTGTACATGAACTAACAATAAGATTATCTTCAAATATTCTTCCATGTAATAAAAATACTCTCAAAGAAAAAAAAAAATAAAGCATTATTTTAAAACACGCTGTATATTATTTAGTTATAACTTTTACTTACTTACTTTTGTAGGTTTTATAAGCAAATAATTTTATTCAAAAAAAAGAATATTTATTACTTTTCTTAAATTTGATTTAAACGAACATAATAACCTTTAAAACATTTAAAAATTTTAAAATTGTCATCTATTCTTTTATAAAATATTTACTTTAATAAATCTAAAAACATTTTATATATTTTATAACATTTTTTTAAGTAGGTTTGATTTAATAATTTAACGATTTAAATAAAAGTGTCTATTTTAGGAAAAAATTATCGAAATAAACAGGTAAATTTTAACCCAAAATTCGAGAGGTTGGAGTTGTTTTTATAAAAACGAAGCTTTTTGTAATGCAATTGTAAACAAACCGTCTTTTTAATCAACAACAGCACTGTTTTCGATGTGTTTAATTTTTTATTAGTTTAATTATGTTTTTAAAAGAAAGAAAAATCATTAATACTGTTTTTAGGTTCGAATAAACTCAATTTTGCCTATTTATCGATTTATTTTAACATAGATTCTGATTTTAGAAGAAATAAATTAATAAAAAAAGGGGAAAAATGAAATTAATACACAAAGATGGTAGACACGATGTGATTAAAACTAATATACAAAGGTGTTTATTAAAAGGATTAGATTTATTTAAATTTAAAATTTTTACTCTAGTTTTTTAACAAATTTGGTTTTTTTTTATAAAAAGGAATACTTTTCGTAAAAATATCAACTAAAATACACTTAAAAGGTAAAACTATTATACAGTTGTTCAAAAATTAGCCATCCATGTGCTATTAGTGCATTCTACGTTCAAAACTAAGAATGAAATCTCAAAGAAATTTTGTTCGAAAAATACTTCCTAAGGGAGCTACGGTTACTTGAAGGGGGCAACAGGAAAACAGTTTTTTAAGGAATATCGTCGAAATGGGTTGGGTTAGGTCAATAAAAATTGATATGTTCGTCTAAAATTTCAAAAAAAATTAGACGGTGGTATCGATTTTGCATGAAATTCACCAGTCACGTGCATGCGAGAGGAATATTTAATTATTTGTTTATATAACTTTTTTTGCAAATAAACTTTTTACGACCCTGATTTAAAGCTTAGATTATTAGACTTTTCTGCGTATGAATGGTCGTGTTTTAATTTTTGTTACATTGGATAAAGCTAAAAAATGTTTCTCCGCGTTTTTGGATTCTACTCATAGCTTATTCCGTCGCTCAGAAAAACATCATAAACTCGGCCAATTTAATCTATTCGAGACGACGATTTTTTTTTTTTCGAACACGGTCCCCAGTAGCGAACCTTTTTCCTTTATATTGTTAATTTACTGTTATAGCACACACGGTGTGCAAGCCGTCCTACAGCCTCGGAAATCAATTGCGCACACGGTGAGCAATCGGTCCCGAATGGGTTAAATGAGCGTTCAAATAAGCCTACTGCCCGCTACAGTGTGACGTAGCACGATCGAACCCCACTACCAAGAAGCCCCTGTTCGAATGGCCTGAAATCGTGCTTCAAAACCGTTAATTTACTGATGATGAGGAATAAAAACCAGTGCTAACGATGAAATTATAAATTATTTATTTTGGTGCAATTTAAATTGCGGACATCTTTTTAAGTACAGTTTCTATGTTTCTTCTTAAATTAATCTTTTCTTGTTTAGTTATGTACTTGTTTTTGTTTATAAAATTGGGTATTTATCATTATTTTTATTAAGGAGTGACACACACTAACTGTCAAACAATACGGCGCGAACCTACTACGATATTTAGAGATCTTCGGAACATAAAATTTTATGTGCACTACTACATAATCGTTGACTTTCTCGAAATGGGTGCATGATAGGACATCGTATGTTAGTAACCTTTTTATGCATTTTTGTTTAAATATTTCAATTTTAAGATTAGGTTTTCAAAAAATAATCAGCCAAAAAATACGGGACTTTAAATGCGCTCCTCAGCCTCAGTACCGATGCCTGTTCATCGTAGATAATTTTGATTACCATCACCATATTTCTAATGTAAATAATAGGGGATGTTCCAAAATTCAACATCCAACTCTGTAGGATAAGGCTGGTTTTAGTGCTTAACCGACGGTCGGTACTGACCGTCAGTACTGACGAAACGCGCTGACCGTCGGTTTGTGTTGTTCAGTGCTTAGCTGATTGACAGATCTGTCAAAACGCGCTGACCGTCAGTTTGTACAGTCCCACGAAAAATGGACGCATTAACAAATTGTACGATACTTGGGTATTTCATTGTTTTGTAATTCTTTAACCGTGCATCACGGTCTTTATATAAATTATGAGACAAGTCCCATAATTCCAGATGCAACCGGACTTCGGTTATTAATCGTTCTGTGTCTATGCTCATTATTTCACGATGACTGTACAGCAGTCTGTCAGTTGGCTGACGTACATACGGACGCGTTCGACCGACAGTTGTCATACGCGCCGCGTACCGTACGCGCGTAGGGTTCATCAGTGCAGCACTGAACAGCTACATATAAATACGTTGATAAGCTACGCGCGACCGACGTCGGTACCGACCATCGGTTGAGCACTAAAACCAGCCTAAGTGAAATGATTTAAAAAAAAACCATACCATGAGTGTCAATTTCAAAGAGCTCTAGCTCCTTTGAGAAGCTTTTCTGGACACAAGTTCATATGAACTGTTCTTCATATTTTTGGCTGTAGAATTACCCCTTCAGTATGCGAACGTTATTTCCGAACATCCTGTATACATATATGTATTTTTATTAGCTTTAGGTTCCTTATATTATTTGTGTGGCTTTTATGTTGATAGCCATTGTGGTTGCCTACATTATGCATATTACTTGGCTTACTTTAAAGGGCTTTTTCACACCTTTAAAGTGTTTTTCCGCCAATAAAAAAAAATAATATGTGTTCATCACGGTATCCTCTATGTTTCTACCAAGTTTTATTAATTTTTGAATTTCACAGTCGGGAGCCTTTCCTTGTAAGTAGGATTTTTTTGCAGAGTGTGCTAAGCGTTTTTACAGCGCAGCGTGTCGTCTTTGTTGGTTTAATTTTATAACTATATTACGTAACCATGAAAACGACAAAATTCTAAGATGGTTTTCGCCTTTGTTCGCTTCAAGAAACTGTCGATCCATTAGGCAGACGCCACTCTTAACAAAAATTACGTAATTTTCGTGTGTAATTATGGACAGAAACTTCAATCGCTGCCATATTAGGCGGAAATTGCGTTTAAACGTTCGACGTAAGAACGTTTTCTGTTAGCATATGTTAATGCAAATTTTCGACAGCGTAATTCCACATCGGTGGAATGTCGGTTGGAAATGGTTTCAATAGAAATCATAGGAGCTACGCCAGATTATGGCCGAACTTCGGTATGTACGCATCATGTGTACGCTATACAGGATGTTTAACATCGCGAAATGATTCCCAGGATTACTTCTAGCTTCATGACATAAAGAATACAACCTGCTGTGTAATAATTTTTTCATGTTTAACCCTTAAGGGTCCGTTGTCCAGACGTTGTGGACATTGCATTATTCCTGTCAAGTCCTATGTCCAGACGTTGTGGACATGACGTTTAAACACAACAAATTTAATATTTGAAGTATCTAGACAAATAATTAAATAGTTTTCATTGTTATGAAGGCTTGTTCTACAAGTTGGTTCATTGTCCAGACGTTCTGGGAATGACTATGACAAGAAAATTGGTAAAAAAAAATATATAGATATATACTTTTCAATTGTAAACCCCGTGATCTTAGACAACCAATATTTCACGAAAAAATAAATGCGGACTCAGCTAATAACACATGTCAAAATTGCAGGACCGTTAAGGGTTAAAGGATGAATCCATAGGTTTCTCTTCCTCCTGTCTTTTTTCCAGAGTGTATATATATAAATTATTTCATTAGCGTTTATTTTGAAACCTCCAGTATAACGCCTCAGCGTAAACTGATTTCAGTCGTAATATGTTCATATCAGAACTGATGAAAATTACACGATTAAATTTACGCAACCTAATTTGCATTAAGTGTGGCGCCTGTATTAAAAAGCATTTTCGACCATTGTTTATTTGAGCTTCTATTCTTATTTTTGAACGTAGAATGCCTTGGTAGCGTATGACCTTCTAATTTCGGGACCCTGTATGATATTATGGCAAATGATTGAAATTTAATCGAAATATTAACTAATTAGAATTAAATATTTTTTAAATCGATCACTTTTCAATATATCTTAATAAAACCGACTTCCAAATATGAATGTCATTTAAGGAGATATAACGATACGATTTTCTAAGCGGTTTGCGGGTTCGTTCGAGCGCGAAATTCGCTCGTTCTTTCGGTTGCCATCCGTTACATGTATAATCAAGCTCGAGCTTGACGCCCGTAAGCTTCAAAAGGCGATCGGCCCGGAAGATTGATCGCTCGAGTAACTGCCGGGACGGGCGATACCGCGGCATAACCTTAAAATTTAATCTTTTCCGTGCGGTGCATTTCCAAAACGCCACCAACGAGACTCCCGATGGTTCAGACGTCCCCCTCGGTAACTAGGAGATTATGCAAGGCTTCCCCATTTGAGATTTTCAATTTTACATCGTTTTTATCATTTTTCTTTATTCCCTAAAGAACAATATTTGTATTAGTTAGGTGATAAATCGTTCGTTTAGATTTATTAAGTTTGTTAGAGTAAAATGATGTCCTCTTGTAAAATTTTTATTTTCATTTAACATTCTTTTTCTCCCTTTAAAGAAATATTCGTATTAGTTTAGATTATCAATCATCTTTTTTGGTTAAGGTTTCTTAAATATACAAGGTGACCGAATAAACAAAATACAGTATCTCAAAAACTAGTCATCGTAGAGACTTGCGGTAAAAATTTTAATAAGTAAAGTGACCAAAAGAAAATCCCAGAAATTATTTTCAAGTTCCTAAGATGACCGCTAGGAGGCTTAATCGCCATCTTGCATTACAAAATTTGTTTTTTTTTTAGAATGCTATTCAATTAAGACAACACGAAATATATCCTTTTTAAAAGTAAGATAAATTCAAAACTTTTTTTCTACCTTTAAAAATAAATTGATGGGAGGTGTTTGCAAACATATGCCAATAATTTCAAAATGGCTCAACAGAATTTAATAAACTTGGGGTCGTTGAAAGATCTTTTTTGAAACAACAAATCCTACTGCATTCGTGATAATTATAATTTCAAATATGGCCGTTAGAGGGAAGTTTTTTAAGTAATTAAGAGAAAATTTTTTAAATATATTTTTAAAGTCCTCTAGCGACTAAATTAAGTAACTTTGCATATAGATAAGTTGAGTTAAAACATTATATTTTTAGTAATCAAAATACTTATAGTCTTTGTGATTATATCCGGACACCTGTATAATTTTCTATTTATTTTGATGGACTTGTTTTGGTTTTATTTTAATTGGAGTAAAACAAAGTTGTGTTTAGGCTTGGAATTGAGTTAACAAAGCCGCAGGACGCGGCGCGACGTCTTTGTCGCCACTTTGGCAAAATCGAGTTTCCGTTTTCCCATTGATAACCAATTCCGGAGTGTAGTTGGGGTTTGGGCGCATCGCGATGGCTCCAAAACCTCAACAGAGTTTACTCAGTCCATTATACCTCCGCGCGGAAACTATTAATTGGGGTAGTTTGAATCGGGAAGAAGCATCTAACTACTTTAGTAGTGGGTTACTACAAGAAGAGACATTATTTTATCAAGTTGTAGAGAAATCTTTAAATTGAAAAGAAAATTAACATCGAAATCTTAAAAATTGAACTAAGAACAGACAGGAAAAAAAAATTCTTTGAAAATTATAAAGAAGTTTTTAAATAAGAATGAAAATTCATTCAAGAATTTTTTAAACTAGATCAAATTTGGTTCTTAAAAAACTTTAATTTCAACAAAAAAATGTTTTTTTTTTCTTAAATTACAAAAAAAAACTTTTAGATTGAAAAGAAAATTAATCCAAACATTTTAGAAATTGATCTAAAAAAGACCAAAAAATTTTCTCTTCAAATTATACAAAAACTTTAAATAAAAACGAAAATTGATTTTTTTTTCAATCTATCATTTAAACTTTCCTTTTAAAATCTTAAAATATTTTTTTTTACTAAATGAATATAATTTTTTTAAATCAAATTAAAATTTAAGGTAACCACAATGTCGATATCGACGAAAATACTTCTAATTTGGATTCTGATTCTGATTTGAATTCCAATCATGAAATTCCTAAAAACACCAAGAAGAAATCTCTAAACAAAACGAAACGAAAAGGGAAAACTTCCAACCAACCTTCAGCTTCCTACGAGCACGTTTTCAAACTCGTCTCAGACGTTGAAAGTTCAGGTAACATCTAAAAATAAAATACCTTCACGACTTTAAACTTATTTTTCCTTTTTTTTTTAATTTTTAGGATTATCCGAAGCTATGGAATGGTTACGTGAGAGTTTTGGTGACGTTGCCGAAGATATCGAAGATAATTCCGAAGATGTAGACGAAAGCGGAGTACCTTTAGTACCGATTTTAGATTGTGCGGTTTCAGCTATGGAAAATGAAAAGTTTTTGAAGTTATTAAAAGCGTTTGGTGTTAAAGAACCGAGCGACGAACAAGAACAATATTGGAGAATCCCTAGTTGTTTAAATGAAAATATTAGGAGGTTTCTAAATGGAGAGGAAATTAATTTAGATGAAATTGAACCGAGTAGTTCTAAAGAAGACAATCAAATGAGTAAGAATATTCATGAAAAAATTAAAAAAATACTTGATAGTGATGATGATGATGAAATACCTTCAACAAATGTATCTCATAAAAAATTAAAACATTTTTCTTCCGATTCAGAAAATTCAAATCCAACTCAAGACCTTCAAAATGATTTTAATAAAGAAAATGAATTTAAAAATACTCAAAAAAATTTAATTCATAAAAAATTTAAACATTTTTCATCTGATTCTGAATCAGAAAATGATTCTAGTTTAAATCAAGAATATAAGAATGAATCATCTAATAAAGAAAATAACTTAAACCATCAAAATGAATTAGAAAATACTCAAGAAAATGTATCTAATAAAAAATTTAATTTTTCATCTGATTCTGACTCAGAAAATGATTCTAATTTAAACGAAAATCATAAAAGCAATTTATCAAATAAAGAAAATAACTTTAATGAAATCGAAAACATTGAAGAAAAATCTCCAACAAATTTATCTAATAAAAGATTAAGAAATTTTTCATCTGATTCTGAGACTGAAACGAACTCAGTTCCTCAAAAGAAGAAAAAATTAAGAGTATTAGATAGCGACGAAGATGAGTAAAAATTAAAAAATTATACAAGAAAAATGAGTATTTTTATAAGTCAAATTATTTAGAAAAGAATAAGAAATTAAAAAAAAAAATTGATCCGATTAAAACTGAGAAAATGATAGAATTTAAATCAAAATCACAAAAGCAATTTATCTATTAAAAAAAAAATAACTTTAATAAAATAGAAAACACTGAAGAAAAATCTCCAAACAATTTACCAAATAAAGGATTAAGAAATTTCTCTTCTGATTCGAAGATTGAAACAAATTTATTTCCCCAAAAAAAGAAAAAATTAAGTGTATTAGACAGCAACGAAGATAAGTATAAATAAAAACTAAAAAAAATTAAAATTAAAAAGAAAAATGGATAGTTCTATAAGTCATTATTCTTGTAAAGCTTGAGAAGGCTATTAAGTGTAAGTTCTCGGGCAAAACGTCGGGTCATAAAACATCTTATATGGGCCTATTTATAATGCCGCGTCGTTTTCGGCATTAGGAGCTTTTGTGGGTTTCGTAATCCGCGCCATCTTCAAGTAAGAGGGTTGAATCTAAAAAGCTTTAAGCTTTAGAATTGAAACTAACATAAACTAGACGTTTTATTTCGTTAATTATTAATATGAATTAAATAAATATTTAAGGAGTTTATTCAAAAATGCTATGATTTCCTTTTTTTATTTAATTTGTTAAGTATAAGAAATAAAATCGTGTATTTATAAATATTGATTTTTTTAGTAGCGCCATCTGTTTTTAAAAGGAATAATTTTAAAAAATTGTATTTAGTTCCCTTTCTTAAGTTATTTTAAGATTTTTTTTTCAAACGCGATTTATTCAATTTTGGCTGAATAGTGCGTTTCAGTATTTTGTCAATTGAAACCTTGTATGATACTTTACCACTCAGCTTAACAATAGATTTATTCAAAAAAGACCACGTCGCGACCTCCCCTTATAAGTAGTTAGTTTGCTTTAAAAATTAAAGATTTTATTTCAAAATGATACCATTTCTTTTTTTAGTTTTGATTTGTTAAGGTACAGACCATGGTCTATGCAGCAGTTGTTATAATAACCATTGCTCTAGCGGCCTTGAGTATATGGAATTGCACCATCTATTTTTGAGAGACTACTTTTAATTGTTGTGTTTACTTTAATTTTTGAAAATTTTGATAGCATTGAACACCAGGGGGCGTTATAAATTTCAAATTTTATTTCGTTCCCATTCAATCTGAAGTCACGTAATAAAGCTAAATAAAGCGTACGTGGTCTATATTTGTACAAGTACCTTATTAAATGACTTCAGAATTAATGAAAACTTGGAAAAGTAGAATTTTACAATAGCCCTCTAGAGTTCAAGACCACGAACTAACACAAGTTGATGTACTATAAAAATATAAATACAATGTTTAATAATTAAATAAATATTGGCCTTGTTTATAATATCTGCTTTGCTAAAGATGTATCATTGAAGCTTGTCACCGTTTTCTCGACGTACGTCAAATAATTTTCTTTATCTGATTGTACACTGCAGAGAGGCGAAAACTGAAAATGCTGGTCTAGTCTAGGATAACACAATTAATTGATGACGCACACATTCGCCGAATAGAGTATAGATATTATAGTTATTCTGAGTCGATGTTAGTGGCAAAATTATCGTCATAGAAACCTTAATGTGGTATGAACACACCGTTTAGAGCAAGGCTATTCAAATAGTGCACAATGCACGCTTGCCGATTGCTGTGCAAACGTGCCATGCGTTGTGCCCGCGTTATGCAATTTTTTGTTGTAAGGCAAAAATGGTTGGATACCTAATTATGATAATATTTTTTTTCGAGGAGATTTGAACAGGAAGAAGATATTCATGTAGAAGGCCATTTGTATGGTGCAGGCATCGCAGAGTAATGGCAAAAATGGAAAGGTTGGTTAAGCAATACGAAATAATATTTGTGTGAACTTTAAATGCGATTTTCTCAAAATTACAGTTTTCAAATTGGCTTGCAGTGTAACTTAAAAAAAAAACTTATCCAAGCGATTTGAAATTTTTACAGCATCTTCTAAACAAAATTCTCTAAAGAAGTACATAGGGTTTTTACGATCGGTTAAGAACTTTTGTTGTAAAAAATATTTTTTTGTTGAAATTATTGAGTAAAATTGATACTTATGTTTGAATGCTTGCCATTTGTAGAAATATCAATATTATAACGAACACCTATGTACTTCTCTAGCAAATATAATGTAGATTAAAACAAAAAAAAATTCTTTGTCCTCAGTGGAAGTATACAACACTTCTGCTGCAAGCCGTGTAAGTTTATTGTGAAAACGCTTGTCTACTTGGCCAGCGTTAATGCCGCCATATTAAAAGAGAAAAATTGCAGAATTCATTTTTACATATTTAAAAAGACGTACATTAAAACCTATAAAACCAGATTGTTCCATGTCTTGTTGTTTCGCTAAATAACGATCCCAAAGCTACTTCATGTTGTTAAACATTTACTTAGATGTTACCCCTTAAGGGATTTCTAATAATTTGAACTCTAATGAGTTCGATTTCTTTTAAAATCTCCGGTTTCATATTGAAATCTTTATTAACTTTTTTAATAATCCATTTTCTTTAAAATATCCAGTTCCCTTTAAAATATCTAGTTTCCTTTATAACATCAAATTATTTTAAATTATTTACTTCTCTATAATCTGTTTAATGCGTTCCATTATTTTATTTTAAATTCTTTGTTTTAAGATTTTAAGAAATTTTAGTTTAAGGAGAATTTAAAACAGTTTAAATTCGGTTAGGAAAAGTAACTTATTGTTAGATTAATTTAAGATTTCTTAATTGCAATGAAAAATATAAGTTTGAATTTATCATGGTTAAATATTTTCCTTTTTTTATTACAAATACTTTGTCACAATTTTCAACAGAAACCTGTTAAAGACACATTTAGGTTTCAGCTTCTTTTCAATAGAGTGAACCACTTTATTTTAAATCAAGCAAAAAATTTAAGTTTTATATAAAAATACTCTTTAATTAATTATTACACAATTTATTTAGGTAATATAAATATGTATATTTAATTCTAACATTAATAAAGAAATGCACTTGTTACAAAAAAACAAGTTTTATGTTATCTGAAATACACCTATACAGATTCATTTACAAGATTCATTAATAAAAATTTGTGGATTGCAAAGAAAAATAGAAATTTCAATCAAACAAAGCTTAATATTCCTTTTCTTAAGTTTTGTTCCAACAAGCGCATTTGACTCGTACACGAACGCGTCATTCCAGTCGAACACATTAAATAATGAATTCAAATCTGTTATTATGCGACGGCATTGTTTGATATGTGCGATTGTAATTGACGAGTCCCCGACTAGTCAGAAGTTTTGTTGGAACAGACCTTTAATTTTTACAAATAGAATTTCTACTATTTTTTTAATGTTAACTATATTAGTAAACAAACCCAAGTTTTAACTTTTGGTCAACAGAGGGAAACACTTTACTACAAATAAATCAAATTCTATATAAAAATATAGTTTAATTCATAACAATTTTACACAGACAACAAAAATAATTTTGGTACTAACACTAATATCACAAATTTTCAAATAAAGTTTTACAATACTTTGAGAACTTATTACAATAATCAAATTCGATAAGTTATCTGATTAATTGAATAAGATTTATAATTCACGGGATGGTCTAAAAATGAAAAATTTAAATTAGTAAAGTATATTTTGTAAATTAAAAACAAATTTACCGCATAATCCTCTCCAAGTCTTAGAAAAATCTAACTTGTAATTATTACATGATGGAAAAGATTGTTCATAAGGAGTTTTTAACAAGACATTTCCCCTACAAAAAAAATTAATAAATTGAAATTATTTTTTAGATTGTAGACTTTTTATCTCACCCAGGACCGTAATTACAAACATAATTTTTCGTATAACCCGTCCCTGGATTAAAATAAACAGCAAATCCACAGCCTATTAAATAACTTTTAGCCCAAATCATCTTAAAAAAAATTATAAATTACGATCCAATTAAAAAAAATTGACTCAAAAATTTCTTATAAACCTGTGTATAATGTCCATTTCTTGGATTACTAAACGTCTTCCCGTATTTATAAGTTTTAACTTCCGCAAACCAGCCGTTAATAACTCTTTCAAAGTCCGGTTGGAAATCTCGAAAAGTTTCCGGTTTCTTTGACGTCCAATATGTTGCTATATTCTGACCAATGAGAAATCGCTCTGTGAAAAATTAAAAAAAAAAAAACAAAATTAATAATATATTTAATTTAAGTTCTACATTTATTAAACATATATTTTTAGATATTTTATATTTTTGTATACAAAAATAAATAAATAAACCGGATAATTGAAACGGGACACCTGTATAAATGATTACAGCGTAGAATCGCCGATGAAAGGTTTTTGACAGCTCTAAACGTCAAGCTAACTACTTTTTTCCTCGCTTTTTCGACCTTGCAACTTTTGATACTCAACATGTTGATGCAAGAACATTTAAATCAAGTGTATTTATTAAGTTTAAAGCTTTTTTACGATCTAAATCGGTGAAGTAACGCTCTTTCGAACGATTTTGTGTAGTCCCATTTTATGACCTCAACACTATTTTTAGCTAAATACAATTTCTATTGATCACTTTTCAACCAAAAAATTTTACACGAAAAACGAATAAAATTAAATTTACTTCTGTAAAAAATTGTTTGTCATGAATAAAATTTAGTAAACTGTACAGGTTTATATTTCTGAAAAAAAAAACTGTTTGAAAAGATTTCGAATTTTATTAACCGTAGTCAATAAAACATTAACAAAATGACATTTCGTTATTGACATTTCACCTTCCCTTCAATTTTGAATTAAAATTCTTTCGAAATCCCGGAAAAATTGTATAAATTATACTTGAAAACGTTTACTATACACAATAAATTAAATTAAATAAATGTTAAAATTGTATTTCAAACTTTAATTTTTACAAATTACGTGAAATATGTTTAAACAAAATCCTTTTTTTATTTTTTATGAAATATCGTACAAATAATTTTTAACCTTCCAGTACACGCGCTTTTTTAAACATCGCGAGTACACGCGTCGGACTCACAGTCCGAAACTAAATGGCAACTAGGCAAAAGATGGCGTTAGTAAAAAATTGCAAAATTATAATTTTTTTGAAATTTTTATTGATAATATGAAATATTTCAATAAAGATAAATAAGAAATTGATGCACAATACACCTTTAGAAAGATTAACGTATTTACATAAGTTCATTATTAAAGTAACATTTTGTGCAAACGAATTACAATGTGTCAAAGACAAACTGTCAATTTTTCAAAAATATTTAGTTGGACGGTTTTTTATACTGTTGCAATATGCACAACGACTTCGTTATGGTAGATTTTCATCATTCGATGTTAGTCCAATTTTAATTACACAAATAATTAATTATTACAACACTAACACTTCACTATTAAAATTATTGGCTGTCAAACGTACGTTCATGATCAAATAAGTACTACTCATCAATAGATGGCCCCACAGTCAAATTACACCATTCAAATTTTTCGGACTCACAGTCCGAGCGCGTGTACTGAAAGGTTAAAGATTTCCAAATATGTATAGGTTAGGATCAAAACGTCAATTACCATACCTTGAAGTTTTAAATTTAAATTTCAGAGAAAGAATTCTTCAAATTTTGATAGTAATTTTAATGAAAATATCAAAATGTCATTAAAATATATTAACAGATACATTCAGCAGCAGAAGTCTGCGTACAAAGAATTTCGAATATTTTAACCGAGAAAAGAATAATCTTAATCTAATACGATAAACTTCTATTCGTATTGTGTATGTGAACAATATACAAATCTATTAACAAAATATAAATCAATAGAGCACATATGCTATATAAAAAATAAAATCAAAAATAAAAACATTTCAAACAATGCTTACGCAAAAATCTGCGTACAGGGTAAAGCAGCTTCTATAAAAAATATATCAGGAAGATGTCAGACAACCCTTACGATTAATGACCTCTCTTAAATATTTCGGCACGAATTGTGCTAATTTCTTTGTCTCGTCCGAATTGATATTGGCTAATTCGTTAATTATAAATTGTTTTAGCACTTCTTTCGATGTTATGTTATGTTGACGAATTCCGCGTTCCAATAAATCCCATAAGTGCTCAATAAGATTTAAGTTAAGCGATTGTGGAGGTGTTTTCATTGTGTTGGAATGTTACATATCAGCCAAAGTTTGGTATTGTGAGCAGAATGTTTCGGATCGTTGTTTTGTTGAATAATGTATTCGGATCCCAACCAAGTTGTCGATGCTTGGCTTCAAATTCTCCTTTAATATGTCTATGTACATTCTATGGTCCGTTGTGGATGTTACAAAATCCAATTTCCCTACTTCTTTGGCACACATAAACCCCCAAACCATTACTACACCACCTTCATGTTTTACAGTAGCTTTTAAGTTTTGCGGATCGACGGCAGTACCGGGTTTTCTCCACACAAGTTGTTTACTTTTAATATCGGAGATGCAAAGTATGCTCTCATCTGTAAAAAGAACCTTCTCCCAGAATCCTGTGGACTTGTTTAGGTGTTATTTAGCAAGGGCAATTCGCTTCTGTCGATTGACGTCTGATATGAATGGTTTCTTTCGTGTAACATGACTGTGGTAGGGGGCCTTTGATAATGTTCTGCTTGCCGTATCTTTGCTAATAGTTTTATGAAACTGCTGTTGCACACTATGTGCTATTTTTGTTGCTGTTAGCCTAGGTTCTTTTCGCACCTGCTGTACAACGCCTCGCTCATCTCGATATGTTAGAAGAGATAGTCGATCGGACCGTGGACGTGAGATGGAATCTCCAGTGTCTTTGTAGTTGTTGACGACTCTCTAAGTGGAGGAATGTGCTCCGCCTACAGTCGCTCTTGCTTTTCGAAGAGTTTTTCCCTCTTTCCATAGTTTTACAATATTTTTTTTTCCCGCTTCAATTTCCGTTCTCTTTGTATTCATTCTAACTTTCAGCTTCCAATTCTCTACTAATGCAGTCAACTACATGTAACATATAAATTGTGTTGTTTATTTACACCTGTAAATCATTTATTATACCAGTAATTTTGAATGGTACGCAGATTTTTGCATAGGCATTATTTTAAGTATTTTTAGTTATATTTATTTCTTTAACGAATGCTCCTCTTTTACTGATTTATACCTTGTTAATAGATTTGTATATTGTTAACATACAGAATAAATACGATTAGGAGTTTGTCGTATTAGATTATGGCTATTCTTTTCTCGGTTAAGGTATTCCAAGCCCTTCGTACGCAGACTTCTGCTGCTGAATGTATTTACTAAATTTGCTACGTTTTGACTAAAATTAATGAAATCTTTTACGATTATACTTCAATTCATTTTTTAACTAGTTTTTGATTAACTGAGCACAGTTTTTTACGAATTGAATATTATTTTGTAAAAGATTGAATACAATTTTGAACGAATTGAATATAACTTTCCAACAAATGCACTATAACTCAACTAGATTAGTATAAATCAACAAGTCAAGGCGGTATAACTTAACAAAGTCGAGAGTAGTAAAACTAGTAAAACGGTAACGGCTGTTGCGCTTCGTGGAAACTTCTCTTCGACGCTTATTCCGAGCTTTCGGACTTTGATTAAAGCTCCGTGCTTTCCGACTTACTTGTCTTTCGTTGCGGGTCGTGGTCCTCGGACGAACACGACGAAGCCCATATTTGTGCTCGAAATGCTAACTCATTATCCCATTTCTAACAAAGAAAAATAAATTTAAGTTTTTAAAAACTTTATTAAATTAGATTTATTTTTAAATACAAGTTCTAACATGTCTCCAGCTGGCGGTTGACCAAACACTTGTCCGTAAGCTACCGATTGCCTCTTGGAATTATGTAAATCCAATATTTTGTCTTTTTCTTCTTGAGTTAATTTTTGTGCATCTTAATAAAAAAAATTAATTAGTTGAACATTGATATTTACTGATTTATCGATTGATTAATCTAATATTTATAGAGAATACAATTGAATGTTGCACAATTCACTTATTGTTAGTGGTGGTAGTTCTCATTAAATTTATTAATTTTATACATGGTGATCGAATCACAATATAAAGTACTGTATCTCAGAAACTAATCATCGTAGAGACTTGCGGTAAAAAAGTCAGTCAGTAAGTTATTTTTAGGTTTCTAAGATGGCCGCTATCATTTATGAACGTTCGGTAGAAAACAACAAATTACTAAATTTTACGTACTCACCTAACACTTATTAAATTTGCATATTTTCGACCAATCATGCAAGAAACAGACGACGGAGACAAATATATAGAAAATTTTTCGCACGTTAAATTACGTTCATTTTTGACAACCAAACCGGACATTTGGTTCAAACAAATTGAAGTACAGTTCGCTCTTTCTCTAATTTCAAACGATTCATCTTGGAGAACATAGTTACTAATTAAAATTTTCAAGCTGACAAGAAACTTCTAGTAATATACTCTGCTATCAAATTCTTCAATCGCTTCCTTTGCGGAAATAAATTCAAAGTTTATATTAATCACATCTTAAGTTGACTGTTGCTAGAGGCAGGTTAGATTAAAGAAAAGGTTGGGGGAAATATCGAGTTTTGACCCTTAGAAGCCCTACATACACCTCCGAATTCACTGGAGAAACGAACATTAAAATGTAAGTGAGGTTTTCATTAATAAAATATACAGGGTTAGCATAAAGTCCCGGAACGAACGAATAACGTTATTTGAGAAGTATCAATTTTGAAATTCTACCTGGTTATACCTGTATAGTTAAATACTGCGAATTTAATAATAACATTTTCATTTTTCTCCAGTTTCCGGTTTTACAGGAAATGCTTCAACTTTTTTTTCTTAAATGGCATGTAAGTATGATGTCTAATGAACAATTAAGTACCGCTTTAAACTTAATGAAGAAAAAACTAAATCTTTGACGTTTGCGAAATCTAAACAAAAAAAAAATTTTAAATTCCTTGTGATTCATCTAGACCAGTGTTTCTCAACGTGGGTGATATCGCCCCCTAGGGGGCGATGCTACATTTGTTATGGGCAATTATTTCATTAATCACGTTTGGGGGGCGATGACTACTTTATAAGGGCGCAAACATTTTGTACAATTCTCCATTTATTTTGAACAAAACTGTAAACAAATTAAAGAAACCGACAGTTATTTTCTGTGATTCCCCTTTTTCTGCTGAATCTGTTGTGCTTGAGAACAGGTGCTGACATTCAATGGTTGTTTAGTTTTCTATGTATTCGTTGTGTAGTTCCGAGGTAAGTTAATTCATAATTGTTACTAAGATTGATTAACAGTTTTAATTAAATTATAATAGGTTAATCATCAACAATGTTGGTGAAAAAGAAGCGCTGACAGTACTCTACTGAGTATATAAAATTCGGCTTTATTGCTTCGCCATTTAGCAGCAACAACCATTGTGTTTAACAACCTTTGTAATCAAGTATTTTCAAATAAAGCAATGAAACCATTGTGAATGGTTGAACATTTAAACAGAAAACATCCTGACAAAAAAGAAAAAGATATTAACTACTTTAAAAGGTTAAAAGTTATTTTTGACAAAAGAAACAAAATAACCGATGTATTTAAAACAACAACTTCAAATATAAGTAAAGGATTGGAGGTATCCTATAAGATTTCAAGGATAATTGCTCAAAATGCAAAATATCACATTTAAATTTTGGATAAAAAACAGTGAAACATATCAGCCGTTATGGAAAGAAATCAAAGTTTTAATTATGGAATTTCCAACTTCATATTTAGTAGAAAAAGGATTTAGCGCTGTAACGCAACTGCTAATAAAGCAAAGGAGCCGGTTAAAAATCTACGAATGTGGTGACTTGAGACTCTACCTCACTAAGTTAGAACTTAATATTACGAAATTATGTAAAAGTCATCAACCTCAAGGTTCTCATTAAAACTCTAAATTTAATATAGGTACTTCTTTATATCTTTTAAATTAAAAGTAAAAGTTAGTTCTTTTCTTTTTGTTTCTAAATTCACTTTTTTACACTAATTAAACATAGCGTATATGTACTATAGAGGAATGTATCGGGTGAAAAATCCACAATTTTACTTTTTGAGTTGACTGGACATGCAATTTTCACTCAAAAAGTGTAGGGGGCGATCATTGAAGCAAACCTGATCAAGTGGGCAGTTCCCTCGAAATGGTTGAGAAACGCTGATCTAGACGCTGAATTAAAATGAAATTTACAATATTACATTCAAGGATTTTGCTTGTTTATAGATAGGGCTAACTTGCTAACAAGCTCGAGGGGTATCCTGTGGCTAATACAGCGTTAGTATAAAGTCCCGGAACGTTCATATAACTTTGTTATTTGAGAAGTATCAATATTGAAATTCTACCTGGTTGTATAGTTAAGTGTGATGAATTTAATAATAACATTTTCATTTTTCTCTAGAGTTTCCGGTTTTACAGGAAATACTTCCAACTTTCTTTTCTTAAATGGCATGTACAGGGTGGGCCAAATTGGACACTTTTAAAGGGAAACTCATTTTGCTATAAGAGATAGATGAAAAATGATATCGGTGTCAGACGCTCGATTTTTGTAAAAAACTTAATGGTGAAAACCACATATTGATATCTCTTACGGTTTGGGAGATACAGGATGTTTTTCGAAAAAGTACGTTTTTGAAAAGTCTTCATAACTTTTTTCTTATTGAAAAATTTTGGTTTCTGTGAAAACATTCTCCAAGCAACTTTTTACGCAGAATTTAACGAAATGAGTTAGTTTTCTCTACAAGCAATATTTTGGAAGTTATTGACATAAAAATGAGTTTTTCAAATGGAACACCCTGTATATTTTTCCATATTCGGCGAGAGCTTAAAGTACCCTTTCCAAAAATATGCCACACTTAATAATTCGCTCAAGTCTTTTTTGAAATATACAATTTCAAAGATTTTCAGGTGTAGCTTTTAATTACTTAGTAGTAGGCTATGGATTAAATTACATAATCACAAGTCTTCTCTGAAATATATAACATACTGTAAAGCTTACATGTGCAGATTTTGAATAAAGCGGATTTGAATACAAAATAAAAACGAAATTATATTGAATTTTCAGAAACAAGCAGCAAATTGAAATGACTTTTTTTATCACACTTGATAGTTCGAACAAGTCTTCTTTGGAATATATAATGCCAAAATATGCAGATCTTCAACTGCGTGGTAGTGGGCTTTGGGCAACGCTCCGATAAAACAAATGAATTGTTTATACTAGCTGTCAAATTTGGTTTAAGTTGCTTATTTCTAGTGTTTTGAATTAAAATTTCAAAATTAAATTTGTAATAGTGAGATATGAAAATTATGAAAAATGGAATATGATAGTTTGTTTTATACAATCCGGGGAAAATTCAGAAGCTGCATCAAATTTATATCATGAACGATATCCAGAGAGGAGACAACCCCATAGTGACATTTTTAGAAGACTCCAATATAATTTAAAAACTAGTGGTCAATTTGAAAAGAAAAGAAGCAAGAGTTATACACGAAATGAAAACAGGGAGTTAGAAGAAATAGTAGTTTTAGGGGAAGTAGAAAATAATCCAAAAACATCAACACGGCAGTTAAGTACGATCACAAGAATGCCTAGAACTACACTTAGGCGGATATTAAAAAAGCATAAATTTAAACCATATAGAACCGGCAAAGTTCATTATCTCAGAGCGGAGAATTTTGAACGGCGGATGAATTTTTGCCAATGGTTTTTAGAAAAATGTAGCGAAATCCGCAATTTTCCCTAAAATTGTATTTGGACAGATGAAGCCTACGTAAGTAGCGCTGGTATTTTTAATCGATACAATTCGTACACATGGGCGCAACACAATCCCCATTCAATTGTGGAGCGAAGGAACGAGGGCAGGTTTGGTTTCAGTGTATGGGCAGGGATTTTTAGAGGTCGAATTATCGGTCCATATATTTATGATGGCACACTTACATCCGAAAAATATTTAAGAATATTAAGGCAACAACTCGAACCTCTTCTTGATGACTTGCCTCTGGCACATCTGATAAATATATTGTTTCAACATGACGGCGCGCCTCCCCATAATGCTGCTATCATAACAAACTTTCTGAATGCTACTTTCGGTAATTGCTGGTTAGGCAATCAGTGTCCTAATCCTTGGCCAGCTAGGTCGCCAGACCTAACACCCATGGATTTTTTCCTTTGGGGAAGATTAAAAGATGTCATTTATAAATTACCTATCAATTCTCGGCAGCAATTAGAAGCCACAGTTATACAAGCTTTTGAAACACTTACCCCAATTGAGCTTCTCAACTCAGCAAAAAGTGTTGAAAAGAGGTGTCGAGCTTGTATAACACAAGGCGGAGGACACTTCGAACATCTATAGATAAATTATTTACTTGCGTTATTTACTATTGTTTTGTTACTCACTGATGTTTTTATTATTGTTATTTGTTATTGTTTTATAAATTTATTATGCTGCTTGTTTCTGAAAATTCAATATAATTTCGTTTTTATTTTGTATCCAAATCCGTTTTATTCAAAATCTGCACATGTAAACTTTACAGTATGTTATATATTTCAGAGAAGACTTGTGATTATGTAATTCAATCCATAGCCTACTACTACGTAATTAAAAGCTACACCTGAAAATCTTTGAAATTGTATATTTCAAAAAAGACTTGAGCGAATTATTAAGTGTGTCATATTTTTGGAAAGGGTACTTTAAGCTCTCGCCGAATATGGAAAAATATACAGGGTGTTCCATTTGAAAAACTCATTTTTATGTCAATAACTTCCAAAATATTGCTTGTAGAGAAATCTAACTCATTTCGTTAAATTCTACGTAAAAAGTTGCTTGGAGAATGTTTTCACAGAAACCAAAATTTTTCAATAAGAAAAAAGTTATGAAGACTTTTCAAAAACGTACTTTTTCGAAAAACATCCTGTATCTCCCAAACCATAAGAGATATCAATATGTGGTTTTCACCATTAAGTTTTTTACAAAAATCGAGCGTCAGACACCGATATCATTTTTCATCTATCTCTTATAGCAAGATGAGTTTCCCTTTAAAAGTGTCCAATTTGGCCCACCCTGTACAGTATATTTGTGCATTTTCGAATGCAAAATAAAAAACTACGTTCAAAAATACCAAAATTCTTTATTCTATTAATAGAAACACATAATAGGACCTAAATTAAAAAAAAATAGTTGAACGCAAAGTCAGGCAGTCGCATCACTTTACTAACACATCACATTGCTGTCAGATGTTATTTGTGTCATTAATAATAATTAATTAAGTTAATTGAAAAATAATAAATTACTATAAAACTTGCCACAAAGACAGAAACGTGTTTACTTTTATTCATTAAAACGCAATTATTAAAAAATTAATTAGTTATAATTAATGAATGATCAATTTTAAGTTACAAATGTTCAAAATGTGCGTCATTTACCGCTTGACACCGGTGTAATCCGTCAACAAAACTTCTTAACGAATTTTCTATCATTTGCGGTGTAACGTGGCGTATTTCCTCAAATATTTGTTACTGTAATTGGTCTAAATTATTTGGCCGATTTTGGCACACTTGACATTTCAAATGACCCCAGTAAAAAGATATCCAGTGGGGATAGATCTGGTGAACGAGCTGGCTATTCAATTGCTCCTCTGCGCCCGATCCATCGTGCAGGAAATGTCTCGTTCAAATAGTGACGGTCATTCTGTGCAAAACGCGGAGGAGCTCCATCTTTTTGAAACCAAACTTCATGTCGCCGATTAGGAAAAAGTGCTGTAATTGCTGGTACAATTTCATTTCTTAATAAATTCAAATATCGCTCCCTATTTAAATTTCTTCTTATGAAAAATGGTCCTATTACATGACTTGCAGTCACAACAACCCACACATTCACTTTCTGTGGACCCCTTGTGAATTTGTTCCATCCAATTAGAGGGTTTTCAGTTGACCAATAGCGAACATTATGCCAATTTAGTGTCCGGTTAAGACAAAATGTTGTGTCGTCAGAAAAGAATTTGATTTATAAGATTATGGTTGATTTCTCATCAAGTCTCAGACAGTTCAGACAGTTCATAAACAATATTCATTTTATAAGGTTTCATATTAGCCGTTTTTTAGAATTTTATGTACAGATTTTTGAAAGATATGAAACCGCCGCAATTCTGTGATAGAAATATAACGATTTTCTTTAATCGATAAATACTATTAAATAAAGTGCGCACTTCTTCAAAACAACGTTTACGGTCACCGTATCCACGCATCATTAACCTATCAATTTGTTCGCTTTCTGTAAGGTTACAGCCATCTCCAAGCATGTAACATATGACGGCAATGTGATATTTCAGTAAAGTGACGTGACTTCTTGATTTTACGTTAAACTGACTTTTTTAATTTAAATCGTATTTTTTTTATTAATAAAATAAAGAATTTTGGTATTTTTGAATGTAGCTTTTTATTCCGAATTCGAAACTATACGTTTATACTATATATGCCATTTAAGAAAAGAAAGTTGGAAGTATTTCCTGTAAAACCGGAAACGAGAGAAAAATGAAAATTTTATTATGAAATTCATCGCACTTAACTATACAACCAGGTAGAATTTCAATATTGATACTTCTCAAATAACAAAGTTATATGAACGTTCCGGGACTTTATACTAACGCTGTATTAGCCACACGATACCCCTCAAGCTTGTTAGCAACTTAGCCCTATTTATAACCAAGCAAAACCCTTGAATGTAATACTGTACATTTCATTTTAATTCAGCTTCTAGATGAACCCCAAGGAATTTTAAATTTAGTTTTTTCTTCATTAAGTTTAAAGCGGTACTTAATTGTTCATTAGACATCATACTTATATAGTTCTTCCATCGAAGTATCAACCAAGACTACTGCAATATTATCAATATATAACCAGACCTTATTGTGTGGCTTTGCCACGATTAAGCTAACACTTCAAAAGGGGATCAGTGTAAATGTGAAGTTAGCACAAACAATGATGGGGAAGCCTAACCACCAAGTTGCTTGCGGTAGTGCGAGTTGTCGTGAGAGGTCTTCGTCCATATCCTGTGCGTCTGCAGCTCATTCAAGGAAGTTTAGGTACGAACACCATCATCTCCAATAAAGACAATTGCCGAGTAGCAGTGTGTATCTATTCCTCCATCATATTGAAACGTGAGTGTAGCCATGAGTAAGTTGATAAAGCGTAAATAACCTTTTATATATCTAGTCGCGAACCAACCCCGAACAAGCGAGTTCTATTCTATTTGCTTTCTCTTTGTAAGATAAGATTTTATCATGTTATAAATAACTCCCTTAATACCATAATGGTCATTTTTCCAGTAATAAAGGGTATTTGATTACATAATCAAAAGCTTTGGATAAGTCGAAACTTATTACGTGAAGTTTATTCTTATTTATTGTATGGGAAGGGTAGTTAATTAGGGCGTTGTTGGGAAAAGGTTTTCAAAGCAAATTTTTGTAGGAAACATTCTTTAACGTTATTCCCGAACAAAATCACTTAAAAAAATTAGATTTTGAAGTAATGATCGATGTCACTTTCAAAACCAATAATGGGCTTTTATGAAAGTAAGGCTCGATTTACATTTGCTATTTGAAGGTTAAGTTTCACTATGCATTCCGTTTCTTTTTTCCATAACCGAACCATTCCATTTACATAAAATGTTTTAGGTTGTCAAACTAACGTATACATATTTTCCGTTCGGTTTACATACCGTTTCCGTACCTGCCATTTCCAATCAGTTACATATCATAGTGGTATGCTAAGTTCTTAAAGAATGACTTTTAATATTTTCAGATATATTTCAATAAACTTTAGACTATAAATGATTTTCAAATAGTAATTATCAATAATTAAAAAATGTTTATGTCTCTATAGGTTGTTTCATTCAAATGAAAAACGTCGGTTTTCTCGCCAGTAAAGAAAGAACTTGATTTGCAAAAAGGTAAATTCTGTTTACAGAAGGACTAATATGCTTTACAAAGTAGTGAATTTATTTAAATAAAATTTTAAGCTTTACATACACTCAGCAGCAGAAGTCTGCGTACAAAGAACTTGGAATACTGTAACCGAGAAAAGAATAGTCATAATCTAATACAACGACCTTCTAATCGTATTTATTCTGAATGTTAACAATATACAAATCTATTACAAAGTATAAATTAGTAAAACAAGCATTCGTTAAAAAAATAAATAAAACTAAAAATACTTAAACTAATGCCTATGCAAAAAAACAATAGTTCACAGCTAATAAACAATATAATTTATATGTTACATATAGTTGATTGCATTTAGTAGGGAATTGCAAGCTAAAAGTTAGAATAGAGACAAAGGGAAAGGAAATTGAAGCAGGAGGAAGAAAAAATATAGTAAAACTATGGAAAGAGGGAAAAATTCTACGAAAAGTAGAAATAACTGTAGGCAGACCACATTCTTCCATTCAGAGAGTTATCAACAACTATAAAGACACTGGAGATTACATCTCACATCCACGATCTTATCGATCATATCTTCTAACACACCGAGATTGTACAGCAGGTGCGAAAAGAACCTAGGCTAACAGCAACAAAAATAGCATATAATGTGCAACAGCAGTTCCATAAAACTATTAGCAAAGATGCGGTGAGAAAAACATTATCAGAGGCTTACTGCCACACTCACGTTACGCGAGAAAAGCCATTCGTGTCTGACGTCAATCGACAGAAGCGGATTACCTTTGCTTTAGCAAAGGTAATCCGCTTATAAATATTGTTATTTATAACACTTAACAAGTCCACACAATTCTAAGAGAAGGTTCTTTTTAGAGATGAAAGCACCTTTTGCATCTTCGATATTAAAGATACACAACTTATGTGAAGAAAACTCGGCAATGTCGTCGATCCTTAAAACTTTAAAGTTACTGTAAAACATGGAGGTGGTGTAGTGACGATTTGGGGGTGGATGTGCGCAAAGGAAATAGGGAAATTTGCTTTTATAACATCTACAATGAACCATAAAATGTACATAAACATTTTAAAGGATCATTTGAAGCCAAGCATCGACAACTTGGGCTTGGCATCCGAACACATTTTTCAACAAGACAACGACCCGAAACATTCTGCTCACGATACCAAACGGCTGCTATGCAACATTCCCCCCAACAACCCCCACAATCGCCTGACAAAATTCCCATTGAGCACTTATGCTATTTATTGGAATGCAGAATTCGTTAACATAACATAACATCGAAAGAAGTACTAAAACAATTTATAATTAACGAATGGCCCACAATCAATTAGGACGAGACAAAGAAATTAGTACAATTCATGCCGAAACGTTTAAGAGAAGTCATTAAGCGTAAGGATTGTTTGACGACTTACTAATATATTTTTTAAAGAAACTGCTTTAATCTGTACGCAGATTTTTGCGTAGACATTATTTGAAATGTTTTTAGTTTTGATTTTATTTATTTAAATAATATTTGTGTTCCATTGATTTATATTTTGTTAATAGATGGTTATATTGTTAACGTACACAATAAATACTACTAGAAGTTTATCGTATTAGATTATGACTATTCTTTTCGCGGTTAAAGTATCCGAAATTCTTTGTATGCAGACTTCTGCTGCTGAGTTCACATCATAATAATGTCATTCATATTGTTTTGAAAAGTTAATATCTCCAAAACGTCTCCTGTCCGTAAAAAATACGTAAGCTGTATGAAATATAGAACGTAACGGATTGGAAACGGTATGTAAATGGGACGTAAAATGTGAATATGTCCATTGATTTACAGCTAAGAATATTTTTATGGAAACAGAACGGAAGCTTATGGAACGGATACGGAACGAATACTGAGAATCAACCTTTACTCGGCCGAACAACATTTTCGATCAAGTACTACCACGTGTAAACAGCTATTGCTTTTAAAAGCACCAGTATGTATGAACGCGTGCAAGTCGAGTCGGCTTTGTCTCTAATTTTTCGGCCGATCAGAGTAATTGCACTAATCAAAAGCATGCCTGGACATGTTTAACCTAACCCACCTAACCTAAAAGTGTTGCTGATTGCGATAGGTACATTGATTTCAGTATTTCAAAGGCGTGTATAGATTTGTTTAACTAAGAAAATGGGTAGGTGAACCCAAAAAAGTAACTGTGTGAACGAAAAAATAGTAGTCTTGTAATTAACATGCTTTCAAATCGCACGAGTTGACTAGCAAATGTAACCCCAGCCTAATCGCATTAATCAAAAGGGAACACGTTTAATAGGTAAAACATGTAAGTGAGTAAGTTTAACATGGTAAAATAGGAATTAGCTAACCTAAAAGTGTTTGTTAGGTATTGTAATTTCAGTATTTCAAAAATGTATTAAGATTTGTTTAACTAAAGAAAGGGCCATATGAGCTGAAAAAAACTGAATTAGTGACCGAGCACAAATTCCATTTTGGTGTTTACCCAAAAAAGGCTTGCTTTCAGAATGCTACTAAACAGTATTCCACCATAAACATGTGTAAACAAAAAAATGGTGGTGATGTAATTAGCATGCCTTCGAATCGCACGAATTCACTAGCAAATGTAAATCCAGCCTTATTGCTTATTTTATTTATGTTGTTAGTAAGGATATTACAGGTAATGTTTATTTCAATACTGTGTGCTTAGTTAAACACATACAACCATATGCATAGCTTTTTTAATTGCTATTAACGTCATTCTTAAACGTTGGTATGCAAAATATGTATATCCATATTTAGTAGCGTTTTAACACTAATTGGCTACTAACATTTTAATGATCAAAATACGCATGTTTAACTGGATTTTAACTATATTTTCTAAAATGTCACCCATGTGTTACTATGTGTCTCAAGACTAATATAGGGTGTAGTAATCGGTTAATTTGGATGATATTATACAACACTAGTATTTCTTTGTTAATGTTAGTCATTAGTCTTTGTTAAGTCATTTTAAAGTAGACACCTCCTAATTTTAGTAAGAAGTCAATGTTATGAAGATATTATTAGAGAATAGAAAAATTATGGCCGAAATGGTTGTAGTTGTATATGTTTTTCGTTGTTAACTTTGTCATAAATATTTGGCCTCAAAAACCGACATTATTTTGCACATCTTATTGAAAGGGGAGTTTCCTTATACTATAAGTTTCTCCACCATTGCAGTAACTTATATGTTACTAATCATTAATGATTAACTGTTATTCCGTTACACAGGACACTTATGGTGCTTTCTATTGGTTGAACTGGTGCACACCAGTGCATAACAACGTGTTTTGTTAGCTGTTTCGCTGTGTTCTATTACGTTTTATTATTGTAGTTCAGATTATTGTAGTTTTAACATTTTAAACAACATCAAGACTTGAACACACTTACAAGTGATGTTATGATCAGATTGGCGATTATGATTATGTTTGATTTCATCACGCTCTGTTAAATTTGCCTTTTTTTGCTTTTAAGCTAGTGTGACATATGCATTCAACGTCAAATTCTGGTGCGCATTAGTTCAGCCAAAAGAAAACGCCATTATGTACGTCTCACACCGAGGCATCCTGCACTAAGCAACTAGCAACCAGCAACAGACAATATTGCTGTATTATATTTTACATATAATTAAATGATGTCTCTCACATTGGAGCAATTCGATATCACCTCTGAATCTAGCGATATGAGACGTTTGCTTTATTTACAATTACTCACGAAAGTCTACATACACCTCTATAAATTACAAGGTAACTAATAAAAGAAGTACCTTCGGCAATTCAAACAAATCTAATATGTTTATTATGCTATTCAATTAGTAATTCTAGAGTATGCACCATTTCTAGCAATTAAAACATGAAAAAACCTGAAATCTTCAGTAACACATATATTGGAAAGTCACAAAAGTCTACATACAGTATACCTTTATCGGTATATTTAATAACAAAGAATTAACTAATATTTTGTAATACCTCCATTGGCTTTAATAACAGCCATTATTCGTCGAGGCATGGAATTCACTAATTTTTCTGTTACCATCTTGGGTCTCTTTTGCCATTCTTCCATTATGGCTCGCTTTATATTATCGCGGCCGTTGATATGCCCCTTTTTCAGGCAACGTCTCAATTCTTCCCATAAATATTCTATGGGGTTTAAATCTGGCGACTGTGGAGGGGAATGAAGTTTAGGGACATTGTACAGTACAAATTCTTTTGCTAAATAAGACGTGCATTTAGGATCGTTATCCTGCTGAAAGATCCAATCTGTGCCTCGATGTAATTTTTGCATAGTTTCTCTTAAATTACCTTTCAAAATGTTTATGTACTTGTATTTGTCCATAGTGCCTCCAATTAACTCAATGTTTCTCACCCCAGCCACCGACATGCAACCCCAAAGTAAAACTGGTTGTTCGCCGTGTTTCATCATGGGTTGCACTTTTCCTTTTCGAATTCGGTATTAGGTTGTCGCCAAATATCAACGCGACCATCAGCCTGAAATAAGTTCACTTTTGTTTCATCGGTAAATAAAACTTTATTCCAGAACGTTGGCTCTATATTTTCGTATTTTTGGGTAAATTTTAATTTTGCGATTCTATTCTTCTCGCTGTTTGTGCCCGGCACTGTACGACCGTTATATCCAGAATTTCTCAAAATTCTGCGAATACATTCGGCATGTAGTATCTTTCCCAATTCTAATTCAACATTTTACGTCAATTTTACTGCACTAGTTTTTGCTTCTTGTTTAATATTTTTAATAATTTGTCTTTTATCCCTGAGTGAGTAATGACGGGCGCCCGCTACGTGGTTTATTGTCAATTGTTCCTGTATTTTTAAAATTTCTTAACACTGTTTGTATTAATGATCGAGGTTTTATAACGATTTTCGAAATTGTTGACAGTGATTTTCCGTAATTTTTCAACGAAATAATGAAATTTTTAACATCGTTTGAAACTTCACGCCGAGTCCCCATTTTTACAGTTTGAATAACTTTTGACAACTATATTCGACGCACATAAACTATCGTTCATTTTACTTTCGCCATTTTCTGCTGTTTTTGTAATAGGCTTTGTTAATGAACCCTTTCTTTGTCGTTATGTAGACTTTTGTGAGTTTCTTAATATATGTGATTGAGGATTTCATTATTTTTTTAATGTTTTGGTTGTTTGGAATGGTCCTAATTCCAGAATTACAAATTGTGTAATGAAATAACTCTTTTAAACTGGTTTAAATTGTCGAAAGTGCTTATTTTAATGGTTAACTAGTGATTTATAGAGGTGTATGTAGACTTTCGTGAGTAACTGTATATGTAAAATGTCATCAAGGGGCGATATCGCTTATTGCTGGTTGCTAGTTGCGTATTGCTGGTTGTCTCAGTGTGAAACGTGCCTTATATAGTGTTTGTTGAAATGTATTACGTTTAATTGCTTCTAATTCTTCTTTAATATTAAATAAACTCGTCAAGTCGCATACTTTTTTTACGTCACATTCATTACACTTGTCAATATGTCAAGAAATACATACATTTTGCGACTTTGCCGCCTTAAAAGACAGTTTAGTTGTCTATTAATTAGTGATAAGTTAAAATGAAACTATGCATACTAGCTTTAAAATGATTTTAATTACAACTAGTGGTTACTAATTAAAAGCATGCTAAAATCTTGCTGAACGTACAGCTCATATCATATGATATAGCTTATCAATGCATACGTTTAATGGTATTTAAAATCACCCGATATTTCTAATTATTGTCAAAAACAATCTCAAGGTAACACCTAGCTGTGATAACCAGTAACCTTATCCAATAACCTTTTAAAGAGCTTTTTTTCGAAAACAGTAAATAAAATTACAAAATATTTCCCATAAAAGTTATTTGCTTTGAAAAGCTTTTTCCAACAACACTCTAATTAATTACTCTATCCATACTGAACTTCGGCAAAGTCCAATTCAATGATGAAACGTTCAATTCTTCACATTTCCGGTAGTTTTTCATCGCTGATATCCTATTTATAAGGAAGTCTATTTCAGTTATTAAATTTTTCATTTAATTTTCCTACAACTCACTGTATCTGAATCAATCGAGTGACTAAGGAAAATTCGTGTACCCCAGAAACCATCAACATTAGTATTAGACATTTTTGGATATTTAGAATTATTTTAATGAGTATTATCGCCATTTAAAAGAACCTCAAGTATTTTAAAGATTTGTTTAATATATTTCTTAATTTTTAATATTGTTAGGGTAAGATTTGGTTTAGTTAGTTTAAGACTAAGAACAGGAATTGAGAACGTAGAAACGTGGTCTTAAATAAATTATTCATAATGAGCTATGAAACGACCGGAAACGTCCGTTTCCAATAGTATAGTGCATCGATTTATAATTTATAAATATACATCGCGGCATTTTAGTGAAATATCGACAGACGGAGGTAAATTGAAGATAATAAAATGTTAAGAAGTAATGTTTATCTATACTTACGTAATACAACTCTTTGACATGATTGCGAAGTTTGTAGTAAAAGACTCGTTATTGCGAAAGTAATCAATGTATACATTTTTTATCTGAAACAAATAAGAATTTTATTTTATTTTTATTTAACTTGAATTAATAAGAATAAATTCTAAAAAAGCAAAAATGAAAGCAACAGCGAGAGCGAAACATTTTAGAGCATTAACATATAAAACACAAGGCATTAACACCAAGTGTGCAACATACATCTACAAAGCCATTTGCAGACTCATTTTGGAATACGGAAACATTTTAACAGCTGATAGTAAAGGAGGTACAATGAACAACCTAGAAGTTGGGGAAAGATCATGTCTTCGTCCATTTAACCAAAATACGACATCCGAACAACCCCTTACATAATATCTCTAATACCGGTCTTTACCGAATAACCAGAGTTAAACCAGTGGCAGAGCGCCTTTCAATTTTGGCAAAGAAATGCATGAGCGGTATGAAGAACAACATTCCGAAACTATTTATTTCTTCACACACCACGTTTCACATCATTTATAATCAAATTGTGAAAATATGAAATATGTATTTAAAATAAAAAGAGATCTTAGACTGGGCTGAAGGATTAAGGTCGATAGCCTATTTCCAAGGGAAATGAAAAAGAATGTATTATTTAAGTTTTTAATTTAATTATTGTATATTTTCCAATTTTTTTTGTCTTCCTTCTGCGAAATAAATTCTTTTCTATCTATCCAGGAATAAATACTAACTTAGTTTTTTGACTTAACCTAATTAGAAATTATAAAGTATTCCAAATGCCAAAGCCAGTGTTTCTTGTCTACAGTGCGTCTAAAAATTGGTAATACAGAAAATTCAAATATGTCTTCACGTAATGTTTCCCTAATCAGGCGGGCAAACGAAAGGGGTACGAAAATTTCTGGTGTAATTTAATTTTATTGCTCTTGGACAGTTTGTGAGTTTTAGTTTTATTAACACTTTTATAAGAGCGGCGGTTCTTATGAATGCATCGTACCTATTTTTCGACACATATATTTATACATTTTAACTTATTTGAATTGAACTGACACGATAGTGGTTTGGTTATTTCAGAAGGAAGAGAGATGTTAAGATGCCAACAGAAAAATATGAAAATTTCTGAAAACGCAATAAATTACCGGCTTTAGCGTTGGAATACTCTGTATCTTAAGGCTTTGCTCATACGGAGATATTCAAATCGTGAACACTGAATGACTGCGATATGGACACAAGACTACTTGTAGACGCAAGACTACTTAGTTCTCAGTTTATTCTGAACTCGGGATGTGTGATTAATCAGTGCCTCTTGTACAAAATGTCTAGTGGTTACCCAGTGATGAGGCTATCATTATCAAGTATTGTTATTACCGTCGTAGAAAGAGAATATCCGAAGATTCTGGTTATATCCTTGCGTCGAAACAGACATAAATTGTAAATTGTTTGTTGCCTCAAAAATTCATAGCAAAAATTTGATTCTAAATTCCCTGCATTCTATAGAATGGAACACCTTTACTACTGATTGTGTGTTCTAATTGTAGGTCTTTTTCGCTACATCTTTCCTGGAATAGTCTTGTACTATACATATATACAGGCTGTTTAGAAAAGATGCGGCATTATTAAAGTGGGTGATCGTACAGGTCATTTTATACAAAAAATTTTATAATAAACACGGTCTGGAAATGCTTCGTTACCGGTCTACAGCGTGTTGAAGTTTAATTAAAAAAAGCAGTAAAAAGTTACATATTTAACGCATTCAAGCCTTACTTCCTGCTGATTTTCCTCCTCGCATTGCATTCTGTCAATGGCTTTTGCAGAAAATGGTTGAAATCCCTCAATTCCTGATGTTCATTCTGTTCACCGATGAAGTGAATTTTCAAGAAATGCAATACGCAATTTCCATAATAACCATGTATGGTGCGACTAAAATCTACATGAAATTGTTGAAAATCGTTTTCAACATTAGTTTTCTTTGAACGTTTGGCTTGGAATTGTGGGTGACTGCCTAATTGGACCGGTATTTTGCCAGGAAGATTTACCGGAAAGGTGTATCGCAACTTTTTGGAAAACACTCTCCCTGGTTTTCTGGAGGACGTACCATTAGCAATCAGAGATGCAATGTGATATATGCACGATGGCGCACCAAATCACTTTAGTCAAGTAGCTCGTGATTTCTTAACACAAGCGTATGAAAATCGCTGGATTGGCCGAGATGGACCTCACTTATGGCCTGCACGATCCCCGGACTTAAATTTCCTGGTTTTTTTCCTGTGGGGCCATTTGAAGTCCTTAGAGTATGCTACTCCATTGGAAAACGTAGAAAGCTTAAGAAATCGAATCATTGTTGGGTGCAACTCAATTAAAACAGATCCTAGTGTTTTTGACAGAGTTCGCTAGTCAATGAGGAGAAGATGGAGAAGATGGAAGACGGATTCTTGCATCCGAGCTCGAGGTGGTCACTTTACACAGTTTTTGTAATTTTTGCTTGGTAAAATTGTCGGTTTGGTAAAATATTTGTTTTTGTCCTTGAATAATTCTTGACTGAAGTATTTCCGTATGAGTTCCGAATTGGTCCAAGATTTGAATACCTCCATGCCCCTAAGGCCTAAAGCTCTGCTCATACGTAGATATTCATATCGGGGATACTGAACGATTGCGATATGAAATTTTTGTAGACTCAAGATTGTAATTACTCGTCATATTCACACGTCTACTTACTACTAAAGTTGCAATTTTCTTATCAACCTGATCAGTTCCCTCCGGACTCTGGATATGCGTTTAATCAGTACGTCTTATGTAGAATGTGTAATGATAACAGCAGATGAGCTGATGAGAATATCGTTATCAAGTATTATTATTATCGCCGTAGAAAGAAAATAGTCTGGTGATTCTGGTTACATCCTTATATCGAAACGAACATAAATTATAGATTGTTTGTTGCTGCAATCGAAGTACAAAAATTTAATTTTAAATTTCTTGCATTCTCTAGAATGAACTGCCTTTGCTACTGACAATGAGTTCAAAGCATTTTCCGTTCCATCTTTTCTGGAATAGCCTTTTAACACTTTGCTGACCCGTGACGAATTAACTCGTCTTTTCATACCCAAACGTTGCTGACCGGTGACGAGTCAACTTGTCATTGCACCCGTCACTGCCGGTGACATGACTTAGTTTCTAAGTAAAATTCCCGGTCAACAAAGTGTTAACTTCTAATTGAATAATTGAGAACACTTTTCTATTTCCTCCATAAATTTTATATTAAATTCGTGATCACTCCCCAAGCAGCAATTTTAGACACATGGTCGACACTGTGTCGACACATAAGCCTGGACACGACACATTTTATGGGCACAGTGTCGACACTGTGTTCGCTATATTTGGTAAATGTGTCCAAAATGGTGACAGAAATGTGTACCATATAGTGCCCAAAATGTACCCAAGTTAGTGTTTAAAATGCGCCTTTAATTGTACTAAAATGACTCCAGAATGTGTCGCATTTCTGTCGTATATGTTTCCAAAGTGAACGTTTAATGTGTTCAAAATGTTTCTCTTTTGTTACCAAATAGATTTTCATGTGTGCATTATGTTCCTACTGCTAAAACTCCTAAGGTATTTTATACTGGTATGTTATAATTGAAGTTTTGCTATGTCTGAGGGTTAAAAAATATTACGGATTCAAATTTTCTGATAATAGTGTGTATGATACCTTTAAATAACGAAAGCGCCTCAAAAATATTGATTATTTTTAACAAACTAAAAAAGTCAAACATTTTTAGTTATTGCAAATTTCAAGAAATGTTGTTAGAAATTAGTGTGGAGATATTTGGGGTGACACAAAAAAATATTTGCTCGAATATTTATGTTTATTAACGCCAAATATTGTAATTCAGAGCAAAATATAGATATCCGCCATTTTTTTTTCATCTCGTTGACACAACTTTTCAACGAAAATATGGCGGATTTAATGATTGCGTCCAAATAGAAACACGTGTCCGATATTTAACCAATTATTTTCCGAAAATGGTTCAAAGTAACACAAGAAACATAAGGGCTATAATTTGGACTCGTGTTTCCAAAACTTGACCGATATGTTGCCTAAAAGTGTCTATGCACACAGAACAAATTTGGGCACATCGTGTCAATTAAGTGTCGACTCATCTGGGATTAAATTGCGTCTACTTAACACATTTTGGAAACAAATTAGAAACGCAAACTTAAGAACAATTTCAAGCACATTGTGTCAATTAAGTGTCGACGCGTCTGTGACTAAATTGTATTTTGAAGTCGAATGTAACACATAATGGAAACATATTAGACACATGAATCCAAAATGTGTCTGTTTAGACACGCATTTTTTCTGACACACTGTGTCCATAATTTGTCGACACATAGCGGCTACATTCTTATAAATTGGATACAGGACACAAAAAGTTCGATAAGTGTCGACTCAATTCGGACTCAAAAAAATTGTGCCCGACATCGGACACAATTTGCTGCTTGGGTCATGTCTCCTATGATGAAAACCAAATAACTGAGCGACCGGAAATCAGTATACCGAGTATCCAAGCCGCTGGTTGTGTAGTTGCCGAGTATCGGCGACTGAAGTATCCTCGTATGGCTAGGCGTACATACATAAAGACCTGGGTGACACAGACGACACAGGGCAGCAATCTGTGTACAATAGACATCAATACCCACTCGCATATTACGACGTAGTACAGCGCAGCACAGTAACTTATGAGGCAGAAAGCGTGTCACGCAGTAAAGAAAACACAGCTTTCTTGAACTCGTGACGCGTATTCGTGTTTGGTTTGAAAAACAAGTCAGATATACAGGTGTCCGGAAATAACGTTCGTATACTGAAGGGGGTAATTCTACAGCAAAAATTATGAAGAAAAGTTCATATGAAAATGTGTCCGGAAATACTTCCCAAAGGAGCTACAGCTCTTTGAAATTGACATTAATGGTATGGTTTTTTTAAATTATTTCACTTATCCTACAAAGTAGGATGTTGAATTTTGGAACATCCCCTATTATTTACATAAGAAATATGGTGATGGTAACCAAAATAATCTACGATGAACAGGCTTCGGTACCGAGGCTTGAGGAACGCATTTAAAGTCCCGTATTTTTTTTTGGTTGGTAATTTTTTCAAAATCTGATCTCAAAATTCTCGAAATGGGTGCATGGTAGGACATCGTATGTTAGTAACTTTTTTTTGTATTTTTGTCTAAATATTCCAAGTTTGAGATCAGATTTTCAAAAAATTATCAACCAAAAAAAATACGTGACTTTAAATGCGCTCCTCAGCCTCGGTACCGAAGCCTGTTCCTCGTAGATCATTTTGGTTACCATCACCATATGTCTTATGTAAATAATAGGGAATGTTCCAAAATTCAACATCCTATTCTGCAGGATAAGTGAAATAATTTTAAAAAACCACACCACGAGTATCTACTTCAAAGAGCTGTAGCTCCTTTGGGAAGCATTTCCGGACACATGTTCATATGAACTTTTCTTCATATTCTTAGCTGTATAATTACCCCCTTCAGTATACGAACGTTATTTCCGGGCATCCTGTATAAGAATGGGTCACCGTGAAAAATTAATCGAAGCTCTATGGGGTTATGACGTGTTATATAATACAAATAAATTTACGAAAGTACTGAAGTTAAATGAAATTCTCCATGAGATTCCAGTTTTGCATTTAACTACTTTTCCACTTTCTTATTTTTGTCATATTTGTCGCGATATATAAATGAAATTCTGAACTTAAGTTGATATATTTCATTATGCAGCCAATACAAAACAGTTAATCAAGTGCGATCTCTGCTGCGTAACTATGTCTTTCGAGCAGTTTTCTGTACTGTACGTATTCTGCGTCTGCGTTCTTAAGTGCGTTTAGCTACGAATGGCGTCATCTGATTATACATGGTAAGTCTCTGAGTCGCCGAGTATCCCAATCTGACCAATATTTGAATATTCCGTTTGAACAGGACCTAATTTGAAAATTAACCCAATTGAAATAGATTTTTATATGTTTTGTTTGTTGTAGGTCTTCGACTATTTGACTTGATCTCGTTTTCGAGGGGATATCACCGGTTGACGTTGGTAAATTATTTATCCGGGTCCGGGACGGAGTCTCCCTGTTTAGTTTGCCGCGTTCGTCGGCGTCGCGACGGCCATCGTCGGAACGAGACCGCCGCTATCGTTACTAGATTCAATTTTCGCAACGTAATATGGTTAAGAGAGAGAATCGTGTCTGGAATATTGACTTTTGTAGCGCGCGACTCGACCCCCCACGCCCCCGATTTTGGGGGTTATATTCGCGACGACATGAAAATTACTTTATAACTACAAAAAAATATATAAAAATATATTTAAAAAACATACTAAAATCTAATGGTAAAATTCGTTCGAAAATATTAAAGGGGGTTAAAATACGAAAAGTAAAAAAGTTTGAAATCGCGATGAAAGGGGTTGAAAACGGATATAAAAAGTACGTTGACATCTGGATGTCGGAGGGGTTAAAAGAAATTCGCTTCGGCACACGTGCGGGGTTAATTGAAAATCATTCGGTGCTAGTGTAGAATTTAAAGAGACGCTCGCCAGAAGGTCTGTGTCTCTTTTTCTCTAGTTTAATCCGTACTACCTAGGTTGGGATTGAATACGATTGTGGGGAAGGTGAACGAACTTTTGCATTGCAGATAAAAGCAAATTCCTAAAGTTTGAATTATAAAGATGTTAAAAAGAATTTTTTTTCTACTTTTAGTTAGAATAAAACTCATTTTTCAATTGAAGAAAATATTGTTGTGACCTATTTTAACCAGTGTTAATTAAATAATTAATACGAAGTTTGTGACACACTAAATTTTAACTTCTTTTATATTAATTTTTAATTTTTTAGTATAAACAATTTTTAGTGTTTTATGATCAATGTTTGTTATAATCTAACTTAATAACTTTAACTTTTGTCTGTGAAGATGGCTAACGTCGAAACATGTTAGACAAATAAAAAGTTTTTATGACCAGAATGGTAGAAGCTTCGTATCAATTATTAATTTTTTCATTCCCAAAAGTGGATTTTCTAAGGATTTTTAAAATTATTGTTTTTAACTTATAACAATCAAAACTTTTTACTAACTTTATTTTTTTTTTAATTTTGTTGACAACATTTACAATAAAATGGTCTTTTTTAATTATAAGTAGAATCTTTTGAGGTTTATTTAGAACAAGCTGTATTAGTTAAGAATTAAAAATGAACTTTTTACAAATTTTTAAGGTTAATTCTTTTTAGTTCTAATGATCAAATATTTTTGCCAACTTTGAAAATTGTTTAAATTTTTTTGATAACATTTAGGATAAAATGATCTCTTTTAATGACAAGTAGAATATTTTGAGATTCATTTAGAACAAGTTCATGCGAGGAGTATTAATAATGGATTTTTAAAGAATTTTTTAAATGATCGACTTTTTTTAAAGTTAGGTTAAAAAAAAATCCAAAAATATTTTGATAATATTTAGAATAAAATCATCTTTTGATTAAGTAGAATCTTTTGTTGGGTACTAAAAACTATTTTTTTACGAATTTTAAAAGTAAATTCTTTTAAGTTGCAACAATCAAAAATTTTTATCAATTTTGAATTTTTTCGATAACAATTAGGGTAAAGTAGTCTTTTTTTAGTCAAAATTGAAACGTTTCGAAATTCATTTAGAATGACATTCATATGTTGAGTATTAAAAATGAATTTTTTACGAATTTTAAAATCGACCGATTTTTCTTAAGTTAGGTTAGAAAAAATTTAAAAAAGTAATTATTTTTTACATTGAATCAAAGTTACTTTTCAAGTTAAAATCATAAAAAAGTATAAAAACATTTTTTTGTAGAAAAAGATAACTTCAAAAAATATTATTTCATTTAAAAGAAAAGGAAAATCAAAAATTATTGTTTGGAACTTCTTTGGTAACATCTGAAATAAAACGGCTTTATTAAATGAAAACTAGAATTCTTTTACTTTTATTTAGGACGAAACCCATGTTTTAATTCTCAAAAATGAATCTTAAGAATTTTTAAAGTTATTTTTTTTAGGTTGCAACAATCAAAAATTTTTTTACAAAATAGTCTTTTATAATTAAAAGTAGAATCTTTCGAGTTTTATTTAGAACAAGATTTATTTGTTGAGTATTAAAAATAATTTTTTTTGCGAATTCTTAAAGTTGGTCGATTTTTTAAAAATGTTGAGTTAGAGAAAAGGGTCAAAAAATAATTGTTTCTCTTGAAAATCCTTTAGATATTTTTTTCTTTATGATTCACTAAAGAATGGTATAAAATAGAATATGTACATTTATTCCCAAGAAATAGTCAGTTTTATTAAAACACTCTGTATATCTACACCCCACCAGTATTGCTCCAAAATTTCAATTTCAACCTTAAATAGCTCAAAATCTAGACCAAAAAGAGAAAAAAAATCAAATAAAACTTGTACCCTCTAAGTATTATTAACATTTTATAATTTTTGATATTAAGAAAGCTATAACATAAAAATTAGTTATAATTTCAAAACGTCAATTTTTTAACTTTAATCCCAAATAACTCAAAAACTAAAATAGATAGAAAAAAATATTTCAAATAAAGTTTACAGCTTTTTTAATTATAAACATTTTTTATTATTAACGTTCTTTTCTAGTTTTTGATATTAAGAAAGTTATAAGATAAAAATTAGTTATAACCTTAAAACGTCAATTTTTCAACTTTAATTTGAAATAACACAAAAACAAAACTAGATAAGAAAAAATATTTCAAATAAAATTTGTACCCTTTTTAGTTATAAATATTTTTTATTACTGACATTTTTTGCCAATTTTTGATATTAAGAAGGTTTTAACATAAAAACGAGTTATAACCCTAGGACGTTAATTTTTCAAGTTTAATTTGAAATAACACAAAAACAAAACTCGATAAGAAAAAATATTTCAAGTAAACTTTGTACCTTTTTTAATTATAAATATTTTTTATTAATAACATTTTTTAAGAATTTTTAAAATCGACCGATTTTTTAAAAAGGGTAGATTAGAAAAAAAAGTTAAAAAATAATTATTTTCTTGAAAATCTTTTAGATAGTATTTTTTTCTTTAAGATTCACTAAAGAATAGTATAAAATATAATATATTTCTTCCCAAGTCAGTTTTACTAAAACACTCTGTATAAGTATACACTTGCAGTTTTTATAAAATATGTTTTTTCTCAAAATATTTTTTTTCTTTTCTCTAAAATCTCTTCGATAATATATTTTTGTAGGATTCGCTTAATAATTTTTTTCTTAAAAATAGTAATATATTTATTTCCAAGAAGTTCAAATTTAATCGAATCCAACACTTAATTATAAGTATCAAGGTTATTATTATTAAAATAAGCTGTATATTTATGTTTATAGATAATTAAATGAGGATAAATATTCAAAAGCATAATAATCTATGTTTTGATCAAATTTCTCTTTAAAATTTTTCCAAAATAAAAACTTATATTATTAAAAATGAAATTTTTTCTTAAAAGAAAATTGATTTTTCTTAAAGTTTCTTTAAATTTTATTTCATTTTTTATTGTAAGGATGCATTTTCGAAATAAATTCGAAAGAAGTGATTGAAATTTGTAAAAAAATATATTAATTTATTTAACTTACCTTTTACATTTGATGTAGATTAATAAACAGAAAAGAACTTTATGTAGATTTGAAAGGTTAGTAGATTTGTCTGTCTAACGACGATGAACTTTTACTAATGTAATATAAACCTCGGTCAATTCCCCACTTTATATATCAAAACGACCGGTGTCAAGGCCAAGGAGACTCTTTTAAAGTCACCACCTGCTTCTTCTCCTAACGAGAAGTCGTTGTAAATCTAAATAATGGCTTTATTTGAACTTTTTTCTACTCCTTCTACTTTTTTCTATTTACTTAAAATGCGCATCCGTGAAATCACAATTTCAAATCAAACAGAACTCATCATCATTCTTTTTAGAAGACATGACGATTTAGCAAATATTTTTTTTGCTCTTCGACAAAATAAATGTTTACTTTATAATCGTTTATTTATTATGTTTTTTTTTATTAAAAAGGTATATTAAACGTATGCAGAGGTTTGCGTGACCCGTCCTCAAGAGAGATCGGATTACAACCGTTTTTATGCATAAGACTAATCGTTTGCGCACGACCGCCACTTGTGGTGACGCAATAACATCACGCTAAATACTCCATTAAACGATTTTTAAAACCTTCCAAGTTTTTAAACGCCCACAGACAGCTTCAGTCTCAAATTGCCGCTTGGGAAGTTATTAATTTCGACCCCGGGGTTGTTATTCTTGCGTTAAGGGTCGAGTTTGACCCTTCGTGGTATCCGCCGCGATCGATACCACCCTCAAAGTTAGGTACTAGATGTAGTTGAAGTGATAATTTTGTGGGGGTTCGGTGTTCTCAAAATCAGATTAACTAACACCTTATAATTACATGAATTATAATCGTCTAAATTCGATTCAAATATTAAAGTACTTGGTTCAAAGGACTAACTCAGTTAAAATTTTTAAAATACTTGAATTGTTAATAAGCTTAAAAAATATACAGGTGTCCGGAAATGTCGTGTACAACGGAGTACCACAGATACTTTGGTCAAAAATATGATGATTTAACCCAACTTATCTATATACAAAGTTGCTTAGTTTAGCCACTAGAAGACTTTAAAAACAATATTTTTCGTGAGTTTTTCTTAAATTACTCGAAAAATCTTTATTAGATTTTATTCATTTTTCGCTCATGTCTTTATATCAGCAGGCTACAGCTTTCTGTGGAACAATTTGAATTTCGAAAATTAGAGGGTGTTTAAAAACACTCTCACGACAAGTTACCAATCCAGATCTTTTTAACCAGCCTGTATAATTTTCTGTCAATTTTTTTCTGAATAGCTATATTAATTTAGAAACTATTTTTTCTCTTATAAAATTTCAGTTGGACAAACGGTTTAGCCATAAAAAAATATTTTCTTTAACAAAGTTCAGAATAGCGATTTCTTTAAGCGGTATGAAGTTCTTTCTATAAAACCAGATGTTACAGGTTTATAAGTACTTTATTGCGCAAAATATTCAAATTTTCGCCAGGATTTGTGACCATCATCAGGATTTAACCCTGATTGGCCAGCAAGATCACTGGACCTAAGACTTTGTTTATCGGGTGTCATCAAGCAAAAATGCCATTAAAAAAGCAAATTGTAAAAAGTTTGCACTCTGTATTATTTTTAGCGCTGATGACGGTCATTAGCCTTGCCGAAAATTTGAATATTTTAAGCAATAAAGTGCTTGTAAACCTGAAAATTTTGTTTTTTTTTAAAGAACTTCATACCGTTTAAAGAAATTGCTACTTTGAACATTGCTAATGGTACCTTAGTTTATCAATTTGGGCTTATAGGGATTTAGAAAATATTTTTTTGTGGCTAAACCGTTTGTCCAACTGAAATTTTATAAGAGCGAAAATAGTTTCTAACTTAATATAGCTATTCATAAAAAAATTGGCAGAAAATTATACAGGCTAGTTAAAAAGATCCGGATGGATAACTTGTCGCGAGAGTATTTCTAAACACCCTGTATGATTCGAAATTCGAATTTGTTCTACAGAAAGCTGTAGCCTGCTAATATAAAGACATGATCAAGAAATGAATAAAATCTATTAAAGATTCTTCAAGTAATTTAAGAAAAACTGATGAAAAATATGATATTTAAAGTCCTCTAGCGGCTAAACTAAGCAACATTGTATATAGATAAGTTGGGTTAAATCATTATATTTTTGGCCAAAGTATCTGTGGTATTCTCTTGTACACGACATTTCCGGACACTCTGTATAACCCCAAAACGTAAATTTTTCAACTTTAACCTTAAACAACTCAAAAACTAAATTAACTAGAGGATAATGTTTCAAATAAAACTTGTACATATTTTAATTATAAACACTTTTTGTTATTAACATTTTCTTTAACTTTATATTAAAAGAAATTATAACCTAAAAACTATTTATAACATCAAAATGTCACTTTTCAAGTTTAACTTTAAATAACTCAAAAAATAAACCTAATACAAAAAAAATTTCAAATAAAATTTGTACCTTTTTTAAGTATAATCACTTTTTAATATTACCATTTTTTATCATTTTCGATATTAAGAAAGTTATAAGATAAAAATTAGTTATAACCTTAAAACGTCAATTTTTCAACTTTAATCTCAAGTAACTCAAAAACTAAATTAGATAGAAAAAATACTTCAAATAAAGATTTCAGCATTTTTAATTGTAAACATTTCTTATTATTAATAATTTTTCCCAATTTTTGATATTAAGAAAGTTATAACATAAAAACTAGTTATAACCTTAAAACGTCAATCTTTCAATTTTAATTTGAAATAACTCAAAAACTAAACTAGATAGAAAAAAATATTTCAAATAAAATTTGTACCCATTTTAATTATAAATATTTTTTATTATTAACAATTTTTTCTAATTTTTGATATTAAGAAGGTTATAACATAAAAACCAGTTATAACCTTAACACGTCAATTTTTAAACTTTAATTTGAAATAACACGAAAACAAAAGTAGATAAGAAAGAATACATCAAATAAAATTTGTACCTTTTTTAATTGTAAATATTTTTTGTTATTATCAATGTTTCCCAATTTTTGATATTAAGAACGTTATAACATAAAAACGAGTTATAAGCTTAAAAGGTCAAGTTTTCAATTTTAATTTGAAATAACAAAACACCAAAACTAGATAAGAGAAAATCTTTCAAATAAAATTTGCACCGTTTTTAATTATAAACAATTTTTATTCTTAACGTTTTTTTGCAAATGTTGTTATTAAGAAAGTTATAACCTAAAAACGACTTATATCCCCAAAAGTTAATTTTTCCACCAACACCCTATAATTAGAAGGATTATAATTATTAAAACGACTGAAATATTAAAGTATCCGTCTGGATGGACTAAATCAGCTTAGATCTTTAAGATATTTGAATTGTTAATAAACCTAGACTTTAAACCGGTGAAATATCGATCTCCATTTACGGACGATTGAATTACACCGGCTTTAGAGACCATTTGGAAGTGAAATACGACCCGGTGCTCGTTAAGATGGACTCGGAACTCAGGTGTCCACCTTTTTTGATTGACTAATTCGTTAATTTCTGCTTCCGGGATATTTGAAATTCTAAGACTTTTCATTTAACCTAGTTTTCGTTAACCCCGTAAATTATTTCGACGTCAATTAGGGGATTGTTTGGGCGGAAGGTTAATTTTAAGCTTCCTGTAACGCCTTGAGGTTAGAGTTACAAAGGAGGGTTTTGTTAATTTGATACGTCTTATAGTTTGTTTTCGATGCGCAAGTTTCGAACCACTAATGCGTGTTTTATACTAAAATTTATTTGTATTATGTTAAAGTAAATAAAAAATAAAATATCAAGGTTGATATAACGTTTTATTACGTCCCATTTAAAGTTAATTTATTACCTCTACAACATCTTAAGGTAATTACAAAGAAAACACACCTTATTGACCTTAAAGGAATCGATGAGTTATATTCTCTCAACTTACGGTTAATAATCGATAAGTTTTGTGAGAAGAAGAAGAGGACGAGAAGGAATGAAGGAGGAAATAAACTTTTATCGAAGTTGGATTAACTTCCAGACGTTAGGAAACGCACCTGGAGAATTTTATTTCATCAGACATCATATGTGATTTCATTACCGCATGGTTTAGGAATTAAACCTAAGTTCGGTTCTGGGGGAAATCCTCCGGAGGCCGTTTTCGAAACTTTTCTCTCTCAAAACTTCCTCTGTATCGATTGATATCCAGGTAAGGTAGATAGGTGTAGAATTTCGAAAACCTTCAGGTTGATTTTAACACCTTGAACTTTTCCTTCTTAAGATGATTCATAGCATTAATTAATTGATATTAATCATTTTCTTTTTGACAATAAAAAAAGAGGAAAAACGAAAAGTGAAGGAACGTGAGTAATAGTAATAAATTTTCGGGTCGATAGCGAGAAAGAAACGTTGCACGTTGTTGGTTGTTGTTGCATCAATGTACGTGAAATTGTATCGTTGTAAATCGCCCACGAAACTCCTCTTTACCATTTGATTGTAGTTTATAGTTCACGTTTCTATTTTTAGACGGAATTATGTATCGATTCTAAAACACCTGTTAAAAATGTTAATATGATAGTTATTTAAAATTAAAATCAGACTTTAAATAAAAAATAAAATGATTAAAATAGAACAAATAGTTTTGACCAGAAATATTTTGCGAGTAACAAAAAACTGGAGAATAAAATCGTTTAAAGCGTGTAACCGACTGGTTTCGATTTACAGAGTGAGTAAAGTTATATACAAGGAAAAAGGCGAGTCTGTACTCTGCACTGTCCGCTTTTGAACACATAACAAACGCGCTTTGAACCGGAAGCGGGTAGTGAGAAAATGAAATCGTGACCGGCATCGAAACTAGGTGGTTTTGGGCGGTTGGGTGGTGTTTTGGGGGTTGAGGTGTGAAATTATTAACTGCGAAACATGAAAAGGTCGACTTAACACCCTGAAAGTTTCAAATATGTTCAAACAACTTTTTACATGGGGAGAAAAAGATTTTTTAAAGGAATTTTGTCCAAACTGACAGTTAAGGTCATATGAAGGTCAAATGATTTTTACATTAATTGTTTTTTTTTCAATGTTTAATAACATTACATTTCCAAACTTTTTTCAAATCTATCAAAATTGTATCAAATTGTTTAATTTATTGAAAACTAAATGAACTAAAGTTAATCAAATGCAATCCAATCCAATCCAAATTTCATCAATTATAATCATTAACAGTAAAACATGTAAAACTTTGGTTTTTTTGGTTAGGTTTATATTTTGAAAGTTTCAAATGGGATGTTAAAGTCGAGAAAGATTTTTTTGAAAGAAATTTTTTAAGGAATTTTGTTCAAATTAACAGTTAAGATCATATGAAGGTCAAATAATTTTTGTGTATTACGTTTTTGTAAAATTATTAAATATTTGATGAGTTTTCAGTTTTTCAAAATCTATCAAAATTTTAAATCGAAATAAACTAAAATTAATCAAATGGTTAAGTTAGATTACTTAACCTTATCTATTTAACCATTAACAATATACAATTAAAAACTTGGCTTAACACTTTGAAAAATTCGACTGGGAAGTTTTCATAATGAGAGAAGACGAAGAAGATTTGTTAAAGGTATTTTATTCAAATTAACAGTTAAGGTCATATGAAGGTCAAAGAATTTTAAAATTTAAATATACATTTTACAGTGCTGCTCAGCGTGCATTGAACAATCAGTGTTTCGTGCACATGATGTGAACATTACTCTCTTGGAGGAACATCCCTTCCACCTGTCATTATTTCGCGATAAATAATAACCAAGCAACGAGTTGATATTTTACGTTTAACTCATTTTCATTATGGCCTTTATGAACAGTTTTCGAGGTTCGAAACCTCTCGCATTTTTATGTAACGATCAAAATCAAATTGTAAAAGTCAAGTTGTAAATTGTGAAGGATTTATTTATAACTATTGTTCACATATGGCAACATAGAAGTATACAGGCTGTCCCGTTTTGATTGTCCGATCCTTTACTGGTATATTCTCTGACAGAATACAAGCAAAAAAGTCCTAATGAACATAGATCCGAAAGTGGTTCGTTTTCGAGATATTCAAGGTTTTAATTCCATTGGTTGGTCTATTATTAACATTATTACATTGTTACGTTTAAATTAAATTATTAAGTAGTTGCTACGGTTTCGACTAACTTTTGTAGCTGACCAGTGGAACGTATTGGGTTGTTCGGAAAGTAATTTCGTTTTTTTTTTGTAGAAATGAAAGACGTTTTTCGTATAACAAACAAATACTTTATTAAATTATATATTGGCCGTTCTGGACCAACACCTTTTGCCATCTTTCTGGTAGTAGCATAATTTCACACTCATAAAATTTTTGGTCTTTGCTTGCAAAAAACTGATCGAGGTGGTTTTTGACCTCCTCATTTGAGGTGAAGGTTTTACCGTCTAAAAAAAATTGGAGTGACCAGAACAAATAATAATCCGATGGTGCCAGGTCTGGAGAATATGGTGCGTATGGCATTGTATTCCATTCAAGCTGTAAAAGCTTTTGACGAGTGACCAAACTTATGTGATGTCTCACGTTGTCTTGGTGAAGCACTACGCCTTCCCTGTTGATTAGTTCTGGCCTTTTCTGTTGAAGTGCATCATTCAGTTTGTCCAGCTGATGACAGTAGGAACATGGGGAACCCATACATCGAGCTTCGAGGATAATCCCAGGCCTTTCAAGTGGTCATAAAATGTTGAATTTGATAAATTTAACGTCAATTCACTATCATGTGTTGTTATTCGCCGATTAGCATCAACTAATGCCTTTATCGCGTCTTTATCAGCTTCAACCGGCCTTCCCGAACGTTGTGCACCTTCGACATCAAAATTGCCTGATCGAAATTTAACGCACCAGTTCTAGCACTGGCGTACTGCCAACACACCTTCTCCATACACATCGGTCAATTTCTTTCTGGCTTGAATAGCATTTTTACACTTTTTGTAGTAAAACAGTAAGATTCGTCGAAAATACTGCTTATCGCTCTCCGTATTTAAAAGGGCACTAACCAAAAACTACTGCGTAGAATTAATTGGATTTTTTCACATAAAAGCCTTGCTATATGAGCTCTCAAAGTATATAATAATTATACGGCTTAAGTGTGAAGTTGGGTGCAAAAAATACAATTAACCGCTTAATGCACACCTCCGTGACATATACGGGCAACGTTTACCGGCAGAATTGTGCAGCTCTGTGAACGTCACGGTCACTAATGAAAAATAAATAATTTTTTTGTACCTAAATTGATTTAAAAAATGTGCATTAAGGGGTTAAATCCTTTATCAGGAAAAAACTAAATTATTTTCCGAAGAACCCAATAATAATGAAAATTTATCGAAACCATCGTAACGAGTAAATAATTTAACTTAACCCTCTATGGGCCGAATTTTTGTTTTAAACTCAAGAAAAGTTACAATTTGCACACCCAAGCAGCAAATTGCGTCCGATATCGCGACCAATTTTTTTGACTCCGAATATCGTCGATACTTATCGGACTTTTTGTGTCCTGTATCCAGCTTATAAGAATGTAGCCGCTATGTGCCGACAAACTATGGACGCAGTGTGTCGGAAAAAAATGTGTGTCTAAACAGACACATTTTGGATTCATTTGTTTGGGTTTCTAATTTGTTTCCAAAATGTGTTAAGTAGACGCAATTTAATCCCAGATGAATCGACACCTAATTGACACTATGTGCCCAAATTTGTTCTGTGTGCATAGACGCTTTTAGGCAACATATCGGTCAAGTTTTGGACATACCAGTCCAAATTATAGCCCTTATGTTTCTTGTGTTACTTTGAACCATTTTCGGACAATAATTGGTTAAATATTGGACACGTGTTCCTGTTTGGACGCAACCATTAAATCCGCCATATTTTCGTTGAAAAGTTGTGCAAACGAGATGGAAAAAAATGGCGGATATCTATATTTTGCTGTTAATTACAATTTTTGGCGTTAATAAACATAAATATTCGAGCAAATAAGATTTTTGTGTCACCGCAAATATCTCCACATTAACTTCTTGAACATTTTTTGAAATTGTACACATTTCTGTCACCATTTTGGACACATTTCCCAAACATAGCGGGCAGGGGGTCGACACTGTGCCCTTAAAATATGTCGTGTCCAGGCTTATGTGTCGACACAGTGTCGACGATGTGTCTAAAATTGCTACTTGGGCAGCATTTACTTTGTTATTTCAGGTTGATGAGTTTGGCAACGGTCCTAAATATTGGTATTGATTGTATGGTAACGTGATAGAATTAAGATTTATGCGCAGTCACATGAAAAACTATAATTATTTGGTAAAATGTTAATAGATTAAGATGTGACCTAAAAGTTACACGATCCAATAGATGGTTAAATGATTAAATTCGATTATGTTAATAATGGATAAACTTAGGAAACTAAACTTCCAATATCTCGAAAACGAATCACTTTTGAGCCTATGTTTATTAAAACCTTTCTGCTTATTTTTAGCCAAAGAATACGTCAGTAACGGATCGGACAATCAAAACGGGACACCTGTATAAATAGTAAAATACTCTTTAAAATGATTTAACAGTAGACAAATGAATTAAAAGTAAATAGATTCAATGATATTATCATTTAAAGGGTATAGGAATAAAAAGGGCAAAACTCTATCCAATTTAAACCCGCGTCTTGGCTTTATTTACAGGATCTAAGAAATGATTGTTATTCCTGTTTTAAATTAATGTTTAAAGATTCTATTTTTTTATTATAAAAGTTACATTTTTTCCAAACAATACACCAAATAAAAATAAAAAGGTTGGAGTTTTTTTGAATCGTAACGACTTTAATTATGAGAATTAACCCTCCGGTGGGCGCGTATGCGGCAGTTAGCCGCATCTTTTTCGCAAAATATTTCTAAGTTCACTGGAAAACCACTAAATATCCTCTTGTGGGTGCAAAAGCCGCAACGCGCCTATTCGTGTAAGTCCGATAGGCGCGCCCACCGGAGGGTTAAGGCTGCGGTCTCACGGTCATTGAGTTTCTCAGGGGATTCGGGGTGAGACGTTCGGAGGTAAGAAAGTGGACCTTTAAGCGCCGCCCTTTGTAAATAACAGGCGTAAGATTTCTATTCAGAACTCATGTGTTTATTTATCGAGGAATGAATGTATGAATAAAAGTTGAGTTTTTTGTGGTCAAACAGACAAAGATGGAAATATTGTATGATTATTTGATACATATCGCTACTATTTGGGTATTTTATAGGTATAATACGACATGAACTATTCACGATAAAAGAAATGTTATAAAATAATCAGCTACAAATCGTTATTTTATAGTGTAAATAAATTTCAAAATTATTAATATTAATTTTGAGAAAAAAAATGACAAAAAATCGAATATAGGAAATACTTTGAATACAAAAGTGACAAAGCACCGAATTTTCACTGAATAAATTACACACATTAAATCCCATATTACATGGCTTTCGTGGTAGGAAAACCTTAGCATATAATGTGCTTGGTTAAATTGGCACAGTTAGTGGATTCTCTTTTCTTGCAAATCCTTCCGAAGTTAGAAGCTGTTAGATGTTTTACCCTTTCTTCGTACCATAATTGACTTCTGCCTTGGCCAGCACTTCTAATTTCCATTTCGGCAATTTCTTCTTCGATTTTCTGAAATTCGTCTAAGAATTCGTCTTTTCTTTTAGTGTAGTAAGTAGGAGATGTGTTGGGAATATCTTCTTCCAAACCATAATTTTCATCAGCTGGTTGAATTATTTTCTGTCTCTTCCCAACATTGCACAATTTATGTTTGGAAACGCGATCGATATTGCATCTTAAATTAAAACCAAATTGTTGCGAGGAATTAACTCTTTTACCCCCCACACATTTGCAAACAACAGCGTTGCAGGACTCTGCAACATTGTTAGACATATTTAAAATTAAGCTGTGTGTGTGATAAATTAAACGATTTACGCAAGATTTTATGTCATCGTACAACCCACAATTAATTAAATCTTGTACCGAATTGGGTTAATTAATATTCTGTCTCTTGCAAAAATATTGGTCACAGTTTTTATGTCGTCCAAATACGTGGGTTATGCTATTAGCCCATTTCTTCTATGTCTTCTAATAAAGATAAAGTCTTCTATGTTTTGCAGCGGCAACGGCAGCTGTGCGTAACCTTTTTATGCTGTCTTCTAATAATTTTCTCAGCCGAATAGACACAAAAATACCCCGTGAACTAAACTTTCGACCACATAGCTCTTTTAATCGAATGCAATAATTACGTAATAAATGATTGGCGCACACTCTATCTTTTCTAACAAGTGTGATCCATAGGTCTCGCTTCCGATAATTTTCGATAAACGCTATTGTCACCATCGCCAATTACTTTATTGAATTTAGTATTATATAATTCTAAACTTTCTTTGAAACCTTCTACAGTTAATAAGTAACGACACGAGGTTTTGTTACCACAACTCTAAAACTGAATGTTCAAAAAGTATAAGATCTTCAGTTTATAACAAGTGGTCCGAAATACATAAACAGCAGATAAAGGTATATCCACACCAGGCATACACAAAATATAAGTGGGTACAGTTTGCCTTATAAAAGAATAAGTCACAATTGTATTTACATCCGCTATAACGAATAATTGCTAGCAATATCATAAATATGAAAAGTTCGACGATGTAAAAATGGTGATTATACTGGTTCGAAAAATATTAAATTTGTCGGGAAAGATTGATAATAAATGGGACAATATTACAATGCAAAAGTATGGAATTATTATATATATATTTGTGTGTAGAAAAGTTTACAACAAGAAAATATGGAATTAAAGCACTTGATAAATTGTTAAAAAATTTTAACAATTTCAGTTTTTTTTTAGTTCAACACAACATCTTGATTCAAAAACTTAAACATTTTTAAGGCATTTATTAGATTTTTCATAAATAATAAAATCGGTGAACTCAGAGCTCCAAATCATTCTCGAAAGTATAAGTCTTCCCAGCAGTTTTGACAGTTACGTCACTACTTACGTCTGGTCACGTGATCGCGCTGTTGTCAAGCGTTTAATGTTTTGGTTGTAGGTACTAGAACATAACCTTGCGACAATATGCGGCAACGGTGTAAACAGCTGTTTGGCTAAGGTTGGGTAACATTAAAACGCTAAATCATGTTAACTTTTTATTTCAGTTTAATACGAATTTTATTTTGAAATTTATTTTTAATGAACATATTTTGTCACTTTATCGTCGTATAAATTATATTCTGTGAAAAGTGTATTTTAAAATAGCTTAATTATGAAAATAGTTTTTAGTGCGATTTACCACCGAACGGTTGGTGGCAAATCCAAATTCAAATAGTGGTGACGTAAACAGTGACGTAACTGTCAAAACTGCTGGGAAGACTTATATTTATCCTCAGTAGAGGATGAAAAAGTAGAATGGACAAAAAACAAATAACTGACGTCATCTATTCATCTCGGCCGGCCACACCACATGTTCTCTTAGGGCGGAGGTATCTGGCCGAATTAAGAAATAATTCGAGATATTGTACCGTGGGAATTTCCAATGCTGCACATTTATTTTGCAAAATATCAAAAAGTGGTAAATATAAAAAGAATTTGTTAAATATTTGTCTTTGCCGGCACAAAGTCCGTTTAAAAAATATTCTTAATAATCTCTGTTATTAACAATAATTGCTCAAATATCTCTTAGAGCAAGCAGAGATTTTTCATTATCAGACAACTTTCGTTTGAAAAATTTTTTGATATCTCAATCGGTTACAGCTAATTGTTGGAAAAACTTTTTCGGGCCTGAGACCGCAGCCTTAAGGAACGCATTAAATTAAACTTAAGAACCACTAGTTTGGACTAACAAAGGGGCCAATTTGTTTACATTTGGATAAATTATTAATTTACCTGATATTTTCCATAGTTACTGTAATTTCACTTAACCTGATTGGCTGTTTGAGCTCGATGCCACATAGGTTAATTTAACCAAAGGCAGTGTTGGGTATCGATCGATTAACTTTTTAGTCATTTGATTAATGAATTGAAAATTTAATCGAGATTAATTTAAACGGAATAAACTTTAATTCTCTATTACGATTAACAATTTAATAGCGATTGAAACAATCGCAGATCTTACGATTAATTTTAATCGTGTTTAAGTTGTAATCGTAATTAATCGCGATTAATTTTTCTTCGTTCGTCTCAGAACGGAAAATAAACGTTTTTAAGAGGGTTTTGTACTATTTTTTAAGGTTTTCAATGATGAGTTTCTATCCGAAATCGGGGCAAACGACGAAGCGTGAAAAACGAAATGTCATTTTATTAACCCTTAACCACGGAGGTACAATAATCAAAACATAAATCCTGAGGTGCTGTCTGGCAGACTACCACTGATATTATGGCATAAAGTCTTAAAACAATCACATATTTTCTGTAATCAGTACATTTAGATAATTTTTGAAGTATTAGTAATTAAATTACTAAACATTTGCTTAAAATACTTGCTGTACATAATGATGACAAGGAATACAAAATAACATAAATAATATAAAATTACGTTTATATGCCGTTTCTCAGATGGCACGTCCGTGGTTAAGGCTGCGGTCTCAGGCCCGAAAAAGTTTTTCCAACAATTAGCTGTAACCGGTTGAGATATCAAAAATTTTTTCAAACGAAAGTTGTCTGATAATGAAAAATCTCTGCTTGCTCTAAGAGATATTTGAGCAATTATTGTTAATAACAGAGATTATTAAGAATAATTTTTAAACGCACTTTGTGCCGGCAAAGACAAATATTTAACAAATTCTTTTTATATTTACCACTTTTTGATATTTTGCAAAATAAATGTGCAGCATTGGAAATTCCCACGGTACAATATCTCGAATTATTTCTTAATTCGGCCAGATAGCTCCGCCCTGAGAGAACATGTGGTGTGGCCGGCCGAGATGAATAGATGACGTCAGTTATTTGTTTTTTGTCCATTCTACTTTTTCATTCTCTACTGAGGATAAATACTTTCGAGAATGATTTGGAGCTCTGAGTTCACCGATTTTATTATTTATGAAAAATCTAATAAATGCCTTAAAAATGTTTAAGTTTTTGAATCAAGATGTTGTGTTGAACTAAAAAAAAATAAAATTGTTAAAATTTTTTAACAATTTATCAAGTGCTTTAATTCCATATTTTCGTGTTGTAAACTTTTCTACACACACACACACACACACACACACACACACACACATATATATATATATATATATATATATATATATATTTTTCGAACCAGTATAATCACCATTTTTACATCGTCGAACTTTTCATATTTATGATATTGCTAGCAATTATTCGTTATAGCGGATGTAAATACAATTGTGACTTATTCTTTTATAAGGCAAACTGTACCCACTTATATTTTGTGTATGCCTGGTGTGGATATACCTTTATCTGCTGTTTATGTATTTCGGACCACTTGTTATAAACTGAAGATCTTATACTTTTTGAACATTCAGTTTTAGAGTTGTGGTAACAAAACCTCGTGTCGTTACTTATTAACTGTAGAAGGTTTCAAAGAAAGTTTAGAATTATATAATACTAAATTCAATAAAGTAATTGGCGATGGTGACAATAGCGTTTATCGAAAATTATCGGAAGCGAGACCTATGGATCACACTTGTTAGAAAAGATAGAGTGTGCGCCAATCATTTATTACGTAATTATTGCATTCGATTAAAAGAGCTATGTGGTCGAAAGTTTAGTTCACGGGGTATTTTTGTGTCTATTCGGCTGAGAAAATTATTAGAAGACAGCATAAAAAGGTTACGCACAGCTGCCGTTGCCGCTGCAAAACATAGAAGACTTTATCTTTATTAGAAGACATAGAAGAAATGGGCTAATAGCATAACCCACGTATTTGGACGACATAAAAACTGTGACCAATATTTTTGCAAGAGACAGAATATTAATTAACCCAATTCGGTACAAGATTTAATTAATTGTGGGTTGTACGATGACATAAAATCTTGCGTAAATCGTTTAATTTATCACACACACAGCTTAATTTTAAATATGTCTAACAATGTTGCGGAGTCCTGCAACGCTGTTGTTTGCAAATATGTGGGGGGGGGTAAAAGAGTGAATTCTTTGCAACGATTTGGTTTTAATTTAAGATGCAATATCGATCGCGTTTCCAAACGTAAATTGTGCAATGTTGAAAAGAGACAGAAAATAATTCAACCAGCTGATGAAAATTATGGTTTGGAAGAAGATATTCCCAACACATCTCCTGCTTACTACACTAAAAGAAAAGACGAATTCTTAGACGAACTTCAGAAAATCGAAGAAGAAATTGCCGAAATGGAAATTAGAAGTGCTGGCCAAGGCAGATGTCAATTATGGCACGAAGAAAGGGTAAAACGTCTAACAGCTTCTAACTTCCGAAGGATTTGCAAGAAAAGAGAATCCACCAATTGTGCCAATTTAATCAAGCACATTATATGCTAAGGTTTTCCTACCACGAAAGCCATGTAATATGGGATTTAATGTATGTAATTCATTCTGTGAAAATTCGGTGCTTTGTCACTGTTGTATTCAAAGTATTTCCTATATTCGATTTTTGTCATTTTTTATTCTCAAAATTAATATTAATAATTTTGAAATTTATTTACACTATAAAATAACGATTTGCAGCTGATTATTTTATAACATTTCTTTTATTGCGAATAGTTCTTGTCGTATTATACCTATAAAATACCCAAATAGTAGCGATATGTATCAAATAATCATACAATATTTCCATCTTTGTCTGTTTGACCACAAAACACTCAACTTTTATTCATACATTCATTCCTCGATAAAAGATAAATAAACACATGAGTTCTGAATAGAAATCTTACGCCTGTTATTTACAAAGGGCGGCGCTTAAAGGTCCACCTTCTCACTTCCGAACGTCTCACCCCGAATCCCCTGAGAAACTCAATTACCGTGAGACCGCAGCCTTAAGGGTTAACTCCGATGCTCAGTTCTAATCGTCAATATCCTTCAATCGAAATTACGATTAAATTAATCAGCAATCGCCTTGCATTAGGATTAATAATAATTGTCAATTGGCTTCACTGGCAGTTTCGATTAATTAATCGTAAATCGTCTTCACTCGGAATTACGATTAATTAACCGTCAATCGCTACCACAATTGACGTGTGCCCACTATTGCCCAAGGGGAATAAACCGACTTTAAAAGAATTAAATTTTTTGTTGTGCTACGAAAACCAGTAATTTAAACACAAAAAAATCACTTAACTCTTTGAGATTGCGATCTTTCGTAAAAAGTGTGGAATCCATTGTGGGCTTTTTCGTACGGAGAGAGCTGCGCTCAAAGGATTAAAAATGCTGTTTTTTGGAAATGGCCCGCCGTGCAGAAAAGGTTGCTGGTCCATTTGATGGTTAACATAATTCAACTGGCGTCTTTCGCTTATAAAAATTGTAAAAAAAGTAACACTCAATCAAACTTGCTTTTTGCGGATGTTCTATCTGATTATTCGCATTAATTTTAGTAATGTGATGAAAGTAATAGTGGGTATAATGCAACTTCGAAGTAAAGCAACTCGAAGGAAAGCGAAAGACTGTAAGAAACTGTATTGTTTGTATTGAAGTGGTACCTTGGCCGCTAATATTATACAGGAGGTTCCGAAATTAGACGGCCATACGCTATCGGTGCATTCTACGTTGAAAAATAAGAATAAAAGCCCAAATAAGCATTAGTTCAAAAATGCTTCCTAAAGGAGCTACAGTTCTTTGAAAAAAGCAATTTCAAAATAGACCATCTTATAATTTTGCAGTTTCCATAGTTAAGCAATTCAGTCACAGAATCAAACCCCCAACGATAGCGACACGATGCGCTGTTAAAGCGCTTAGCACATTCTTAGCAAAAAAATCCTACTTACAATTAGTTAAAAGATGAGATTAGTCGGTCTTCAAAGACGATTTACTCGAAAACGGTTGCAGTTACGCAGTTGCACCAAGACAACCATTATTACGTAGAAAGGTCTAAGATACTTAAATTTTAAGTTAGGATAGTAAAAAGTTGGCATGTAAAAAAGTTAAATAAACAATTAACTAAGTCATCCCTTTACACACACGCCACTGATGAGTTTCATGCAAAATCGATACCACCATCTAATTTCTCTTGGTATATGAGGCTAATACACCAATTTTTGTTGACTTAACCTAAACCATTCCGAAGATATTCCTTAAAAACCATTTTTCTGTTGTCCCCTTTAAAGGCCTGTAGCTCCCGTAATTATTTTTGAACGCAGAATGCGGTGGTAGTGTATGGCCGTCTAATTTCGAGATACCCTATATACAGGGTGTTTAAAAAATACGTTCGAATATTTGGCCCACTTATAGATCTCATCAGTACAAACAAAAAAGTCAAAATAAACATAAGTCCAAAAATCAGCCATTTCCTAATTACAGCCTGTTTTTCAAATTAAAATAATTTACACTCACAAGGAGACCTTACGACTTTCCCCTCACCGATTTTAACGAAAGTGGTACCAATCGATAGATATTGGTACATAGTACAAATGTATAAAATATTAGGGCGCAATACTCAACGGTTCGCAAGAAAGTTGGTGTTAAAGTATGTAATCGGCTTATATGTCAATGATTTGTCATTTCCCCTACAACCCCCCAATAGCCATAATGGAAATATATCGGTTTCCAGATCCATAGTACGGTGGTTCGAATCTCGAATAATGCATTTTAATTTCCTTTTTTTATACAATATTCTAAGTTTTTTTTATAACATGTTGATGTAATATTAAAATATTTTTAAAATAACATGAAATATTGTACTCAAAATAAAAATAAAAAAGTTATTGTTCGAAATTCGAACCACCGTACTATGGATCTGGAAACGGATATATTTCCACTATGGCTATTGGGGGGTTGTAGGGGAAATGACAAATCATTGACATATAAGCCGATTGCAAACTTTAACACCAATTTTCTTGCGAACCGCTGAGTATTGCGCCCTAATATTTTATACAGTTGTACTATGTATTAATATCTATCGATTGGTACCACTTTCGTTAAAATCGGTGAGGGGCAAGTCGTAAGGTCTCCTTGTCAGTAGGAGTGATTCGCGTATTTATGAAGTCATCCATGGAAATAACAAAACAAATTTTGTTCGTTTCTGTTAGTGTAGTTGCCACATTTGTTGTAATTATTGTGTGTCCGTTATTGTCAGTGTTTATTGAAGTAGTTGTTGCTGTAACCCATTGTTGAAATTTTCGAATATGCCTTATACCAACGCAGAAATGGCAGACATGCATTTTATGTATGGCAAAGCCGATGGAAATGCTTGTGAGGCACGTCGCCTTTATGCCGAAGCATTCCTAAACCGGGTACTTCCGTGTGACAAACTTTTTACAAATTTACATCAACGTTTATCCGAAGTTGGATCGTTTAAATCAAGGAACGGTGATGGTGGTCGGCCTAGATCAGTTTGTACTCCCGACGCAGAACTTAACATTTTAAGACGAATTGAAGAAAATCCTGGTACTAGTACTAGAAGACTCTCTACTGAAACAAATATTAATTTTTCCCTAATTTGGAGAATTTTACGGGAGCAGCAATTGCACCCATACCATATTCAAAGGGTACAGGCTCTAGCTGTGCCTGATTATGCCGCACGACTGGTGTTTTGTCGAAGCATGTTGACAAAAGTCGCGGAGAACCCAAATTTTGTTACGAAAATTTTAAAATTTACAGACGAAGCTGGTTTCACGAGAAATGGCATTTTTAATTTTCATAATAACCATCCATGTTTGGGCCGACGAAAATCCGCATGCCGTTGTTGAATCGAATCATCAACACCGATTTGCAATCAACGTTTGGCTTGGTGTGTTAGGAGACCATCTGATAGGACCTTGCTTCCTGCCTAACCGTTTGACTAGTCAATTGTACCTTGACTTTTTGCGGAATACATTACCACTGCTGTTAGAAGATGTGCCCCTCAACCACAGAATTAATATGTGGTTGATGCACGATGGAGCTCCTGCGCATTACGGAGTCTTGGTCAGAAATTATCTAAACGAAAATTACAATGGCAGGTGGATAGGGCGAGGAGGTCCAATTGCATGGCCCCCTAGATCTCCCGACCTCACTGCACTCGATTTTTGCATTTGGGGGTATTTAAAGACATTAGTTTATTCAAGTCCTGTGAATAATTTAGATGAGTTGCGAGAACGAATTGAACATGCCTGCCAGACTGTTCGTATAAATCCGGGACTCTTTGAGAGAGTGCGGCGTTCACTTTTACGGAGATGTGAAATGTGTATACAAATGGAAGGAGGACATTTTGAACATCTTCTTTAAGAATCATTAATTTGTAATAATTAAAATGTATTTATACTGATATTTGAGTGTAAATTATTTTAATTTGAAAAACAGGCTGTAATTAGGAAACGGCTGATTTTTGGACTTATGTTTATTTTGACTTTTTTGTTTGTACTGATGAGATCTATAAGTGGGCCAAATATTCGAACGTATTTTTTAAACACCCTGTATACCGCGATAATTGTTATAAAAGCGTATCTAGAGCCGAGTTATTGGTGAGAAATAAATACTGGTGTGTGGTACCATATGATGGGACCTAAATAGTAGTACATAAAATATCAACTATTCATGATGTTTCCTTGTAATCAAATGGAAATAAATTATATATGCTTTACAATTAAACCTTCGTGTATATCGCAGTATAATAAATATATGAAAAGGATAGATCGCACACATCAGTACTTGGCAAGCAGTAGTATTTTGTGAAAATCTGTAAAATAGCACATAAAATCAGTATTCTTTTCTGATAAACTGCTCCTTCCGGCAATGCCTGTAAAATGTATTGTGTCTATCTGCCAGAAAATATAGCAAGATAAAAAAGTTTTACTGGAAGTCGGCAGAGAGTGGATAATTGTAGATTTCAAAGAACGCAGCATTGCACCTGATATTTCTTGAATTTCTAACACAATTCCTTGTAATAACACCCTTCAAGCTTTCCAAACAACTCAGATACTATGTCTTATAGAACATAGTAACCATCGGAAAAACAAATCTGACTAAAACCTGTAGAGTATGCTCTTCAACTCTAACAAATAAGGGATTTTGTTCAAATTCACAATTAAGATCAGATCAAAGTCAAAAACTTTTTATACTTAAAAAAATGTATTAATTCTTTTCCAAATTTTCTAAAATGTTTGAAACTAATTAATCTTCCAAAACCTACTGATATTATTACCTACTTCGTTTTTTTGTTGCAAAAACCCTTTTTCCCAGCACTTTAGTATAAAGCCGTCATAACAAGTGGCAATTTGTCTCCCGGTTTACCCGGAAAGTCGCTAACGAGCCGCTTTTGGCTCTTTTGAAAACTACATCGCTTTTGTACTCGGCAGGCAAATATTTACAGGTTTCGTTTGTGTCTCGAGGAAAGGAGTTTAAGATCTCGTTTTCGCCGGGTAAAATTCAAAACCTGTGGAAAAGCGATCGGAAAATATCTCCGGGCTAAAGTTTGATTAAATTTACCTGGAAAATTTAATTGGAATCATTAAGAAAATGATCGTACAGGAATATACAACTTTATTTCAGATATAGAATAGAACAAAAACAGACAACAAGTTAACAGAGAGTTTCTCGTTATTAAAAGCAAACGGAGGATTTTATTCCATTTTCGAGTTAAAATTAAAAAAAGGAACGCCTCTTTTTTTTGTTTAAATATATATTTTTAAATTTTATTTTCGGTGTATATAAGATAGGCCTACGTATAACGTTACATCTTCATCTTATTAAGCTACAGATATGCGTCTGGCAGCTAAAAACCGCTATAATAGAGTATCGTCCCGTTAATACTAATTAGTATTGACTTCATAGAGTGGGTTAATCGAAACGATAAGCCCATAAAAGAAATTTAACCGGGGAGAGAGCTATCCTCCCTGGTTTTTCCGGTGTGTCAACAGCCATTTTACAGTTATGTTTTACATATATAGTTTTCATCATTTTTATATGTATATATATATATATTTTTCGTACCTACCTATACAATATCTAAGGCTTACGGTCTAAAAGTGCACACCTGCACGTCTACTACGTACCTAATATATATCACATCGAAATGCAAACATATTTAAGCGGCAACACTTAGGTCACAGTGCGTTCAGAACGGAGTAACGAAATGCACACGAAACGTAATTGGTAGTTTTTCTCTTTAGTCTATTTTTACGAATCGAGTGAAAGTATTTTTTTTTTAGGGAAATTGTTTCTTTCAATTCAACTTACTTTCAAAATTAGTACTAATAATACATAGACTTTTTCTTATACAAATTTGAAAAACAAGTAATAATAATAAAAAAAATTTGCATTTCTGGTATGATTGTTTTTTTCACAAAAACTTTCCAAAAAAAGTTTTCCAAAGAAAATTTTACACATTTGAAGCATCACTTTTAGATTAATTTAGACATTCTTTGTTTTGTCAACTTCAAATAAATATCTGGGATAACTAATTTGTTTTGTTCATATTATCAATTATATTCGTTGTTTTTTATACCAATTTTGAAGATTAAGAAGATTATCAAATTAGATTATTTTCAAGGTTGAATTATGTTTTATTTTTTGTATTATTTCGTCTTTGTTAAAAATAAAATTTCTTATATGGTTTTGGTACTTTTGACTGTTTGGTATTTATGTAATCAATTTTCTTTGATGTTTTATAATTCCTTCTTTTTGTACAAATTTTCCAAAGAAAATGGCCTCTACGTGAGATTATATATTTCTGACATGTTATTTTTGCATTTTGCATATTTTGCCTTTATTGCTTCTTATGGCACAAATTTGCCAAAGAACATGATTTATAAGATTTACAAGATTAACGTTGAAGATTCTTCTGATTTTAAGGCACGACTCACACTGAGGCATCCAGGAACAAGCATTATTGCCACTTGATGACAACTTACATAGAATTAAAGCAAACGTCTCATATTGGAGCAATTCGATATCGCCTCTCTATTTGTAATATCGAATTGCTCCAATGTGAGAAACATCATTTAATTATAGGTAAAATGTTATTAAGTGGCAATATCGCTTGTTGTTGGTTGCTAGTTGCTTGTTGCCTTAGTGTGAGACCCGCCTAAAATTTTAGAGTTTCTCCTGGTCAGTAAAATTCTCCAATAGCTTCTTCAGGCAAAAACTTTATATACTCTTTTCGCTCAAAGATGTCTCATGCGTCATTACTTGTCACCGTTTTCTCGACATATGTCAAATAATTTTTTCTTTATTTGATCATACATGTCAGAAAGAGACGAAAACCGAAAATAGTAGTCTAGGATAATATAATTAATTAATGACGCATGAGACATCTTTCCGCGAAAAGAGTATATGATTTTATACTGTTATAAAAAACCGTTGAAAAATCGTCGAAAAAAAAAATAAACAATACGTTACAGATATCTATAAAATATCTCATAGTTCATAGTTACTTCTTTTTATAAAAATTTAAAAGAAAATTGTTTGCTAGTCAAACATTAGGATTTGAATGATTTTTAGTACATTAGATAAATGCAAAATTCGTGTTGGAAGTTGTTTTAAGTTTAAAAACGTGGTCGATTTATCGACTATCAATCTCCCAGCTATTTCCTCAGTTGTTAATCCTTTTTTTTTCTACTAGGGTACTCAGTACTGCCAACGTCATAGGGTCGTCCCGAGAGGGCTTGACTTTCCAAGTGGAAATCTCCATTTCGTAATCGGTTAAGCCACTTTTAACCTATCCGAAAAGCAGACGCACTGTTCAAATAAACGACTTAAATGTTTTTTATATAGTCGTAGCACTAACAAGTTTTTGAAATTCGTACAATGTGACATGCCATAAACGCATGTTTTCGTTCTCTATTAAAATAATAGTCAAAGCACAAAAATCAATTTATTTAAACGATAATTAGCAATAAAGTGAAACAATACATTTCATTCGTTCATTATAAGTAACGATATGAATAACAATACCGATAATTGAATCACACGATACATTGAAAGCTGCCTATGATCGCTAACGAACTTATGCACTCATCTGATATCTTATGTGTCTTTTCCATACAAATATCTAACATGCCCTTAATTCTTCTGATTCTAAAATGTTTGTCTCGGTCAGTTATTTAAAAAATTTGAAAAATTAACTTCTATCATTTAATGTGAAGAACACATTTTATTAGAACATATTAAATGATCAATGTTGATTTTGTAAATTTTGACACAACACTTTTTATTTCAATTTTACAATTTGTGAAGGAAACGTTGAAAAATCGTTGGAAGAAATGAAACAGTGTGTTTTAAATATTTGTACAAGATCTCATCGTGGACTCTTTCATATTTTTTAATAGGAAATGTTCATTATTTGGTGTAGAAATGTTTATAGTTGCTTTCTCTAACTCAAATTTTTTGAAAAAATGATCTGTAAGTCAAATATTAGGTTTTGAATTATTTGTAGTATATAGGGTGTCCGGAAATGTCGTGTACAACAGAATACCACAGATACCTTGGTCAAAAATATGATGATTTAACCCAACTTAGCTATATACAAAGTTTCTTAGTTTAGCCGCTAGAAGACTTTAAAATTCTTATTTTTCATGAGTTTTTCTCAAATTACTCGAGAAATCTTTATTAGATTTTATTAATTTTTTGACCTTGTCTTTATATCAGCAGGCTACAGCTTTCTATGGAACAAATTCGAATTTCGGATCATACAAGGTGTTTAGAAACACTCTCACGACAAGTTATACATTCAGATCTTTTTAACCAGCCTGTATAATTTTCTGCCAATTTTTTTCTGAATAGGTATATTAATTTAGAAAATATTTTTTCTCTTATAAGATTTCAGTTGGGCAAACCATTTAGCCATAAAAAAATATTTTCTAAATCCCTACAAACCCAAATTGATAAATTCCGGTACCATTAGCAAAGTTCAAGTGTAGTAATTTATTTAAACGATGCTAAGTTCTTTCAAAAAAACAAATTTTTCAGGTTTAGAAGTACTTTATTGCTTAAAATATTCCAATTTTTCAGCAGGATTTATGACCATCATCAGGGCTAAAAATAATACAGAGTGTAAAATTTTTAGAATTTGCTTTTTCGTGGCATTTTTGCTTTATGACACCCTATAAACAAACTCTTAGGTCTAGTGATCTTGCTGACCAATCAGGGTTAAATCCTGATGAAGGTCACAAATTCAGACGAAAATTTGAAAATTTTAAGCAATAAAGTACTTATAAATCTGTAACATCTGGTTTTGTGGAAAGAACTTCATACCGCTTAAAGAAATTGCTATTCTAAACTTTGTTAATTGTACCTTACTTTATCGATTTGGGCTTGCAGGGATTTAAAAAATATTTTTTTCTGGTTCAACCCTTTGCCCAACTCAAATTTTGTAAGAGAGAGAATAGTTTCCAAATTAATGTAGCTACTCAGAAAAAAAATGACAGAAAATTATACAGGCTGGTTAACAAGATCTAGATGGACAACTTGTGGTAAGAGTGTTTCTAAACACTCTGTATGTGTCGAATTTCGAATTTGTTTCTCAGAAAGCTGTAACCTGCTGATACAAAGACATGGTCAAAAGATGAATACAATTTAATAAAGATTTTTCGAGTAATTTAGGAAAAACTCACAAAAAATATTGCATTTAAAGTTCTCTAGCGGCTAAACTAAGCAACTTTGTATATAGATAAGTTGGGTTAAATCATCATATTTTTGACCAAGGTATCTGTGGTACTCCGTTGTACACGACATTTCCGGACACCCTGTATATTGTCTGACTTTTCCATTCAAATGTCTGTTATGTTTTTGATACTTCTAATTTTAGAGTGCTTTTCTTGGTCACTTATTTTAAAAGATCCCCAATTACTTCTTCAGATACAAATTTATGAAGAAAAATGTCGGAAAATCATTGAAAAAAACAGAAACAGTAACATTCTCTTATCTGTAGAACATCTTATCTAGCTTTTTTCTGCTTCTGAACGTGAAATGTTCATTATTTAGAGTAGAAATGCTTAAAGTTGCTTCTTCTTACATGAATTTCTCAAAAAAATTTCTTGCAAGTCAAGCATTAGGTTTGGAATTATTTCCTGTATATTTTATTTGTGTTTTCCATCCAAATGTCCAATATGAATTTGATTCTTCTGATTCTAGAATGTTTTCCGTGGACAGTTATTTAAAAAATATCCCAATTGGTTCCTCACGCACAAATTTATGAAGAAAACTGTCGAAAAATCGTAAAAAAAATCGTAACAATACATTTCAGGTATTTGTAGAATAAATTATTCATTCAAGAACGGCTTCATCATTCTTCTGAATCAGAAATGTTCATTATATAGAATAGAAATCGTTGTAGTTATTTCTTCATACACCATTTTTTCAAAAAACTTGTTTTCAAGTCTATCATTTAATTTTGAATTTATTGTAGTAAGTATATTTTATCTGTCTTTTCCACACAATTTTTTAATATGTTTTCGATTCTTCTGGTTCTAGAGTGTCTCTCCTGTCTGATATTTTAAAAATTTCTCATATGCCCCTTCAGGCACAAATTTATGAAGAAAACTGCTGAAATATCATTGAAAAAATGTAACAATACATGTGAGATATTTGTAGAACATTTTATCTAGTTTCTTCATGCTTCTGGATCTGGAATGGTCATCACTTAAAGTGGAACTGTTTGTAGTTATTTCTTCTTAACCAAATTTTTCAAGAAAATTGTTTTCAAGTCAAACATTTAATTTTGAGTTATTTCTAATGCACTTTATCTGTCTTTTCCATAAAAATATCTAACATGCTTTTGATTCTTCCAATTCTAGGATGTTTCTCCTGGTCTAATATTTTAAAAATCTCCAATTGGCGCTTCAAGAACAAATTTATGAAGAAAACCGTTGAAAAATCATTGAAAAAAATATATCAATACATGTGAGATATTTATAGAACATTTTATCTGGCTTCTTCATGCGTTTGGATCTGAAATGTTCATCACTTAAAGTAAAACTATTTGCAGTTATCTCTTGTTAAACAAAATTTTCAAGAAAATTGTTTTCAAGTCAAACATTTAATTTTGAATTATTTCTAATATATTTTATCTGACTTTTCCATACAAATTTCTAACATGCTTTTGATTCTTCTGATTCTAGAGTGTTTCTTCTGGTCTAATGTATTAAAAATTTCTCAATTGCTTTTACAGACACAAATTTGAGAAGAAAATTGTCGAAAGATAAAATAAAACAGTACGTTTCAGATAACTGTAGAACATCATATCTGGCTTTTGCATCCTTCTGAATCAGAAGTGTTCATTATCTAGAATAGAAATGTCTACAATTGCACCATTTACACAAATTTACTAAAACGTTGTAAACAAATTGAACATTAAGTTAAATTATTAAATTAAATTGCTTCTTCTGATATGACACAAATTTGTAAATAAATTTAAGTCTATGTAGTTTATTTACCTCACTTACTAGTCCTTCGAGTTCGATACAAAAAACTACTTCCACCCAAAGCAACAACTTCCCAAAACAAAAACAACACTCGATTCGTTAATATACAATACTCCCTATAAATAATCATCTCCTTATCATTTTTTTTATTTCCTCATATATGTATATCATATATAAATGTTCCTTATAGAGTCTAATACAACTGTTCATCGTATGATATGTCTTCTTTTAATGTATACTTTTAGAAAATACATTTTAAGAATATTTATATGTATCAAACGCGTCAATTATAATAATTGATATCAATAAAATCAATAATAACCATTATTTTATTTTTTTTTTTCGTTTTACACATTTAACGTTAACACGTTCTTTCTTCATTTAATTTTATTTATTATAGTTATTGGACAGGACAGCTCAAGTTTTTCATCATTATCATCTCTCGTGTATATATTTATATGTGCAGATATGTGTGTGTATATATATATTTATTTATATATTATTATAAGTAGTAGTTTTTTTTCTTCCTTTGAAATATTGATTGTAATAACATTTCCCCACTTTTATTTACACGTTATAAGCTCGAAGAGATATGCATTTGATGATTATACGTTTATGTAACACAAAGAAAATTAAAACGGCCGAATTTAATAAATAAAAATCGTCAAATAATATTTCTTCGTACCTACCGCTTTTTTATTTATTTTTTTTTTGTTGAATCGATTTTTTAACAGGCCTTATTAACTACTTGCTCAGACATCGTTAATCGTCGTCCAAATCGGAACGGAAAGCGCGCCTCTAAAAACGCAAAACGAATACATACCGAGAAGTGTCCCTTAAATTTTATAAAACATGTACAAGTCACTATATAAAGGTATAAAGTAGTGTATATGTATAGGCACTAAACTAACTTTTTTAGGCAATATAGATCTGGGGGTGGTAAAGCTCTACCACTGATTTGTTTTTTATATTTTATTTTTTTTTTATCTTTTTTGTTTGTGTATTGTGAATACTACTAATTCTACAACAAAAACCATTTTTTTAATTTATTTATTTTGAAAAAAAAGTTAATATATAGGTTAAATCTCTAGAGCTCCAAGGTTTGCCGGTTAATTTGAGAGGATTAAAACTTGCAGTTCGAAGAGTTATGTTCAGATTATTTCCCAAATAATTAAAAACTACATTAAAAATTATTTTATTAATTTGTTATAACAAACAGATGACAACTGAAATTTGTTTAATCAGTTATCTATTGTGGAAGCTAGCTCTAGCTAAAGGTGTTTAATATGGAATATTCGATTCTCATTGATTGGTATTGAATTTTCTAGATATTGTGGTTGGTTCTTAACGTATACGGGAAATAATCATAGGTTAAATCCCGAGAGTTCCAACTTTTATCGGTTAATTTGAGAGAACTGGTTGCATTGCAACGAAGAGTGCAAATTTGACAACCGATAAAAGTCCGACAGCGTGTCAGGACGGTTTTTATTGTTTATCAATTTTGCACGATTCAGTTGACATGCAATCAGTTTTCGTAAATTACCGAATCAAAACTTAGAGCTCGAGGGGTTTATATCAAGATTATTTCTCAAATATTTGAAAGTTGCATTAAAAATTATGAATTATTTATATGTATGTTTAATCACTTATCAAAACTGAGAAGCTAGCTCGATCTACAAGGCGTTTTATCGAGAATATTCTACTCTCCTTCGTTGACATTTGAATTTTCTATACCTTTTCAATTTCAAATTGGGACATATTTCCAAATTGGGAATAATCAAATTCAAATTGGGACTTATTATTTTTAAATTAAGAGCAAGTAAGATGTGTTCCTTATATTATCTCTCAGCAATACCACAGTTTCTTGGTGTATAAGTTGGACATTACGAAGGCGTGTGTGAAATCAATTTAAACATTTTTATTTCACGAAAGATGAAAGGATCAAATATTCATTTAATTGAATATATTGGCACTACGAGCCTTATACATCATGAAATTTAAAAAGATACTTTTAAAGTAACTGAAGCCAACGTCTTCGCAATGCCTAACGTATGTACAAAGAATCTGTGGTATTGGTGCCAAATAATGCTCCATACTATGATTCTATTGAGGAGGTCTCCATCGAAGTAGGATGGACAGTTTTTAAAGCTGGAGAAAAGAGAGGTCTAGCTGACGACATTCAGACAATTTTTTTAGTGGGGAAAAGAGATTGGCATTTAGATGGAGAAGAGGTTGCGGCGATTGAAAAATATTATTAACCCTTTCAGCGCTGAGTTGCCCAAGGTTAAGCGTTCGTCGTGGACTCCCCACTCCGTATAAATATGGCTGTACGATTACGCATATATGGGTTCATAGCGCTCAAAGGGTTAATAACATCCTATTTATGACCGTCGCTACATGTACGAAATTCATAGCGTGTATACAAAGATACATCCTTTACAACCTTTTAATATGGAAAATGGTAAATTCCAATTTTCAATAATATTTTTTTACATTAATGGCGTTTTCGGTTGGCAGAACTAGTACGCACTGGTGCGCACCAGAATTTGACATTCAGTACATATGTCACATTAGCTTAGTGCAAAAAAGGCAAATTCAACAGAACGCGATGAAATCAAACATAATCATAACTGCCTATCTGATCATAACATCACTTGTAAGTGTGTTCAAGGCTTGATGTTGTTTAAAATGTTTTATAAACTACAATAATAAAATGTAATAGAACACAACGAAACAACCAAACGAAAACGCCATAAGTTTTGTTGTTTATTTTTATAATTAAATAGAATAATAGTTCACTAATACTAAATAACTACCAAAACTTATTAGCGTATTTTCGATATAAATATAACATTGTTCATTTGAAATTGATTAGTCCCAATTTTAACTTGAAAAGGTATAGATATTAGATTGGTTCTTAACGTATACGGGAAATAATCAAACTTATTATTAATAAATAGATAGATAACCCAAAAATCAAATTTTTTTGTTAGTTAGGTTGCATAAAAATGCTAATAAAATGGTTATTGTTGTAAAATACGTGATCTACTTTTATTTATTTTATTATACTGATGTTTTATGTGGCTCCTCGCGTTTTGTGCCACCGAAATCCTAAAAACCAGGAAAAAAGAAAAACAGAAGCGCCTACAAAGTGAGCGAAAAAGTAGTAGTATCAGGCGAGAAGCTGGTTTTTTTGTTCTTTTAGAATTTATTGTACCATTACAATTGACAAGCGAACGGTGTTGGACAGATATACACATTTTTAAGTTTTTCTACTGCTAAATATAGAGACACTATTTATCTCACTCTCACGCCCACTACTCGTTTATAATTAAGAGGATTATACAGAGTGATACACGTTATAATCTGATATGTATACACGATTTTTTTGCACCCAATCAGGGCAAATATTGTGTATAAGATAAAAATAAGTTGGTTTTTTGGCAAATTTGTTTTTTTAAAAGAACGTGATTTATTATTTCTTTAATGCTTTATATATAAAAGTTAGTTTAAAAAGTTCTTTTAAAAAAACATTTTTTATATACACATATATCATTATTTTTTGGTTTGGAAATATTCGTTTAATCTTTGGTTTTTTAATTCTTTGTCTAAAATGATATGTTTCTTGTTATCACGCAGTGTTCGCAAATTGATATGTTTAATTATGCGTTTTTAAACTTACTTAAAGGGTTAAAAGGGTAACATCGACACAAAAAGCCATCTCCGCCTTTTTTTCTTTTTCTTTTTTTCATTGTATACTCTTTTCAAACTCTCTCTTACCACAGCCTACAAACTAACATAAGAACTGTTTTTTTATCTTTTATTTTGTTTCCTCATAGTTCTATATTTTTATCGTCGTTTTTAATGATCGTATCTGATGATTGTCGTCGACAGTGTATCAAAAAGTCGCGGGCGTTTTAATACAGTGTCCGGAATCCATGTTTTCCTAAATCATTCTTTTTTTCTATATAAATAATTTCGTCTTACAATTTAAGGTCCATCTATCGCGGAGTGCTTTAGCTTTTTTATTTAGTTTTTTGAGCTTCCGGTATACAGCTTAAATACCGCTCAAACTGGTTTCCGGTATAAATAGCCCTACGAATACTACAAGCTAATCGTGTTGTTTTTTCGCGTCGCCATTGTTGGCTTACGAAATGCTTAAAGCTGGTATTAAGGCTAAGAGGGTTACGAAGAGTTTCCCATAGACAGTTATGACGTCTCCCGACGACGAAGATGAGGAGGCAACCGCGCCTACAACGCTTGCCTCGCAAGGTGTTTCACCTGAACCTGGAACAGAAATGATTTTTGTGGTTTCCCCCAGAAATTAAAAAAAAAAACATCACTTTAAAACAATACCTAATCGACATCTAGAATTTTGTAGTTTCCCATTACTGTTATACAACTAATGAAGTTAGAGATTAGAAAATCTTATATCGAGGCTAAGTAGTATTTTTAAATAATCACTTCCATTATTTTCCTAGTTTTTATCGCATTAAAATGCCACTTTAAAACGGTACCTAATCTCCATTTAGGACTTTGTAACTTTCCATGATTGTTATTCATCAACCAATTAAATTGGATTGAGTAAAGGTTAAAGAATTCTATGTCGAGATTAGATGATATTTTAAAATGACTACTTCAACTTTCTTCTTGATGTTATTGTGTTTTAGTTAGAATAATATAGCCTTTCCTCATTATTTTCTTCATTTGTTATTCATCAACCAATTAAATTTGATAGATAGATGATATTTTAAAATGACGACTTCAATTTTCTTCTTGATGTTATTATATTTCATTTGGAATTCTGTAGTCTTTTATCATTGTTCTACATCAACCAATCAGGTTAAAAGATACTACCTAGTCTCGATCCAGGACTTTGTAACCTTCCATCATTGTTAATCTTCAATCAATCAGATTTGATTAGGTAAAAGCTCTTGATATTATTATATTTTATCTAAAAACATTACTTAATTTCTCGCTAAAATTTTATAACCTCCCACTACTGTTATTCACTAACCAACTAGGTTTAAATAGGTAATTGTTAAAGAGTCCTATGTAGAAGCTAAATGGTACATTAAAATAACTTCTTCAACTTTTATTTTAATGATATTATGTTTTTAAGATTCGGTGAATGAAGAATTGAAACTGGTTCGAAATTAATTTAGATTTCCCAATCCATCGAGAACAGATTTAGATCGAATTAAAATCTTATTATCTCGTTCTGTAATGAGTTTCACCACGACGCAAACTTCTACAATTAGTTTTATATACTATGCCGGGATTACTTTCCGCCTGAGGGCGTCATCTCGACGACATCATCGTCGTACGCCATCTTCTTGTCATTTTGGTTGTGGTTAGCGACGTCTTGGTCTAGATTTTGCGGTATAATTACGATTTGCGGGTTGGAGTTATGAGGAAGTAGATTGCTCGTCGGTCGGGAAAACGGGGTAATCAACGGACTTGGGTAGGAAACGGCACAACGCTTGAAAATCCGTTAAAATTCGAAGAAGCTTCGCGATTTAGAGGAGAGTCGCTCCTCATAAACGATGGAACGCGAACGACCGGCGTATATCTACGGCTCGGCGTGTACGTCTTTCTGTAGATCGATGAAGGCCCCATCGGTCCCTTGGGAGCCCGTTTCTCCCTTCTGACTCGCGAAACGTGCCCCGCATCGCGCCATCGCAGTGAACTATTCAAAAGGCCCCCACGCTTTTCAACCTACCCGGTAGACTCAACGTGTAGACTCAACACTTCTTGAAATTTCTTTTCGAACATTACTTTTAACGTTAACATTTTTATTACTTTAGCCTTCCTTCAACAGCGATCAATAAAGACTTTCTTAACAATAAAATTAGTTGTGTTACTTGACAGGTTTATTTATGAAGTGATATGCTAGAATATCTTCTCAACAACGATCAATAAAGACTTTTTTTTGCAATATTAGTTGTGTCAGTTGATAGGTTTATCTATGAAGTTATAGCAATTCAATTCAATCCAGGAAAAAAAGAGATAAACACGTAATTTAATAGATATGCCTTTAGTTTACCCATTAATATTTCTATCGAACCGTAGTATTCTATTCCTGATTTTCTGTTTGATTGCACGGCTAATTATCTACTCAATTATCAATAATGAATAAATGTCTGACCATCTCACTGTCTACTTATTTATACAGGGTGTCCGGAAATGTCGTGTACAACGGAGTACCACAGACACCTTGGTCAAAAATATGACGATTTAACCCAACTTATCTATATACAAAGTTGCTTAGTTTAGCCACTAGAAGACTTTAAAAACAATATTTTTTGTGAGTTTTTCTTAAATTACTCGAAAAATCTTTATTAGATTTTATTCATTTCTTGATCATGTCTTTATATCAGCAGGCTACAGCTTTCTGTGGAACAAATTCGAATTTCGAGTCATACAGGGTGTTTAAAAACACTCTCACAACAAGTTATCCATCCAGATCTTTTTAACCAACCTGTATAATTTTCTCTCAATTTTTTTCTGAATAGCTATATTCATTTAGAAACTATTCCTTCTCTTATAAAATTTCAGTTGGACAAACAGTTTAGCCACAAAAAAATATTTTCTGAATCCCTGCAAGCCTAAATCGATAAGTTAAGGTACAATTAACAAAGTTCAGAATAGCAATTTCTTTAAGCGGTATGAAGTTCTTTCTATAAAACCAGATGTTACAGGTTTATAACTACTTTATTGCTTAAAGTATTCAATTTTTCGCCAGGATTTGTGACCATCATCAGGATTTAACCCTGATTGGCCAGCAAGATCACTGGACCTAAGACTTTGTTTATGGGGTGTCATCAAACAAAAATGCCAAGAACAAAGCGAATTGTAAAAGCTTTGCACTCTGCATTATTTGTAGCCCTGATGATGGTCATAAGTCTTGCCGAAAATTTGAATATTTTTGCAATAAAGTACTTCTAAACCTGAAAATTTTGGTTTTTTTGAAAGAACTTCACACCGTTTAAAGAAATTGCTACTTTGAACATTGCTAATGGTACCTTAGTTTACCAATTAGGGTTTGTAGGGATTCAGAAAATATTTTTTTGTGGCTAAACTGTTTGTCCAACTGAAATTTTATAAGAGAGAAAATAGTTTCTAAATTAATATAGCTATTAAGAAAAAAATTGACAGAAAATTCTACAGGCTGGTTAAAAAGATCTGGATGGATAACTTGTCGCGACAGTGTTTCTAAACACCCTGTATGACTCGAAATTCGAATTCTTTCCACAGAAAGGTGTAGCCTGCTAATATAAAGACATGTTCAAAAAATGAATAAAATCTATTAACAATTTTTCGAGTAATTTAAGAAAAACTCATGAAAAATATGATTTTTAAAGTCCTCTAGCGGCTAAATTAAGCAACTTTGTATATAGATAAGTTGGGTTAAATCGTCACATTTTTGAATAAGGTATCTGTGGTATTCTGTTGTACACGACATTTCCGGACACCCTATATATATATATATATGCATATTCTATGCTGTGTATCTGTCAACCCCGCCATCATCTCTATATGGTTATTTGTCTGCTTACCTATGTACTATAACCCGAAATGGAGCTGCATCATGAATAGAAGGATGAATCGTACATGGCTAATTATCTCCATATTTATCTTCCTAACGTTCTCTCTAGATGCTTCTCTGTCTGAAATATCTTATCTGTGATGAAAATTCTCAGGAAAATGTGAAATAATTTTTTTATACAATTTTTTTACTGTTTTTTTTTTTCTGTGGTTAACATTTTCCCCTAAATATTTTTTAAATTCCTCTTCCAAATTCCCAATCAATACTTTAAAGGCAATACGTGAAATAATAACGTGAAATTTACAAATAACGCGTATATAGCGGACGGCTAGGACAAGGATGACGTCACATAATCGAGAACTTGGATATGTGAGGGGAAATTTTGCTTGCAATATAGGAAGGATAGGGAGTTGGACAACCTTATAAGCATTACTCTAATGACCTTGGCTTGTCCATGTATATGGCAGGCTAATTATCTCCATATCTGTCTTCGTGGTTATCTACCTAAATGCTTATTCACATTCTTATTAAAGTATTCTTTTTGTTTCAGTTTCTATTCTTAACTTTTTCACTTATTAGAAACATTTTAGATGTCGAAAATACTTTTTTTGTAAAAAAAACTCTTTATATAAGATGAATAGAATAAAAAAATCTTGTTAGTTATTGGTGGTAGGAAGGTTGCCGATAGAATCCTTTTCTCGTAGAGTCGAAAGTTTAAAGAAAGAATAAATAAAACGCAGCGTTGGTTGGTCGGGGGAAGAATATTTATGGCTTCGGTCCTGGAAGCCCAAGTTTTCCCAAATACAACGGCCGCGGCGGTTTTATTTGAATATTCCCCGGCGATTTCGAAGTGCCGTGTTCGATCTATCCCCGGAGACATCGTCGATCGGAGGTTTCGGTGCATTTCGGAATTAATTCGGTACGTACCTTGTCCGTCGCGTAGTTTGGGCAAGAAGTCGTTCCAGAAGGCGCAGGCTGTCGCCCGCGGTCCCTTTCCAATCCCGCTCTTGTCTGCGTTCAAGATGAAATATTGAGGATGGTCCTTGGTGTACAGGGGCCAATTGACGTCGTCTGTCACCGGTTTGCTGAAACAATAACGCGGACGTCGTTATATTCTCGTCCGAACGGAATCGCCGGGGGATGTTTTATTCGATTTGCGGATTTGGTCGGTCGGTTCGAGTTGGGAATCGTATATAGATTTTTAGGAAATAAAACCCGGGGAAAATTCGGCCGTTCTTCGCATCGAGGTAATAACGGGGTAATAGGACTGTCCAAATGGGTTACCGCCTCCGCTCCGAGGGGTGAAATTAGCTCCCGTCACGTGACGCTACGTGGAATACGTAATTAGGTTTGTTAATCCGGATTATATCGCAAGAATACCGGGCTAAAGCCCTCACCCGCGGAATAAACAACCTGGATTATTCGTTTAACCAGCACGCTTCAAATTGTTTTCTTCCCTTTTTCAATCGGGGTTTTTTGCACGCTCAACCGATTTGAAAAGTACGATTAAAACATGTGTTAAAATTCACCCCAAAACTCTAACTAGACATTCCAGTCCAACCCTCTAACAAACATTGTTACAGACTGCAATTCATTACAAAACAAGCGACATTTTCCCTAAATTTTTAATTACCTTTATTAGTCGTCCCCGTCGTCGACACGATAACTCGACGGATGTCGACGTGACAGAAGCGTAAAGTTTCGTCGTTAGCGCAACCGCAGCGCCCCCGACGGCGACGCCTTATAATCGCGAGCGCAAACGCCACAATAATAAATAGATCGCGAAATCCGCGAACGCGCGCTCCCATTATAACTTATAACATCAGCCCTCACATGCTGCCACTAAACTAGTTAAATATATAATTTCATAAATCAACAGTCGAACTTTAATTGCCAAGTCCGTACCTAGACGTATCGATCCGCGACGTACGTGCCGAAGTAACGTTTGTTTCTTCTTTCTGTACGATTGTCGATTTTCAAACCAGACCGAATCGAATACGGGGAGGGAAGGTGAATAACCTTTTAAGAGGTTCTTTGATGTTATCACTAGGTATATAGAGGAAGGTTCAATTCATATTCTAATTTTAATCATTGAAATGCTTTTGATAGGCAATCTATTTTGGCTGAAGTACTCAAGTCAAGTCTACATACATAATTTGTTAGATTGCAACCTTTCTATTTTCACAGAAATTTATGTCTACATTTTGAAACCAAACCATAAAATAAATTACCTAACCACATATGTGCGTGTAATAAATTAACTAAAACACGATTAGCAGTTAATATTAAACAAAAGGCCAGAGTTGTCATCGGAAGCCGAACAATGCGTCCAGTTAGCAACAGCAACAGGTAGTGAATATTTATGTCCGGTCGGGCCGCGGGGGACCCCCGGGGGTGGCGCCCCGCATAATCACCAGCCGGACAATACAACATATTTCGCCGGTCGGCAGATGGCGCCGCGACGAGCCGCCGAATTTGCATATGAACGCGCTGACCGGTTCATTATGCAAACGGCCATGTTCGTACCGAATTGTCCGAAAGGTTTAATTTAGAGAGGTGACCGTGGAACACGTTTAAACTTAATTATTACCGCTATATTATTATTGCGGTATAATATTCGCTGTATCGCGGTTAAATCTTAACTTACCCGTTCGTTGCAAAACGAGTAAAGACTTGCATCATCTTCAAGCTGAGCTCGCGTTCCCTTGAGTTGTACTGTAGGGACATGTTCAGAGGATGTCCGAACACGTACTCTATTTCGTCTCCGTGCATCACTCCCATCCACTCACCCCATAAAGACGTGCTCGTACGCTGTGAACAGTTGCAAATTTGACCAAATCAGTTTTGATTATATTTTATTAGAAAATAATACATAGTTTTTTTATACATAATAGAATACAGTCGATTATAACCGATCGATTAGTTGGTTTTGGTCGTAATATCTCGATTATAATTGCTTAACCCTTTCGCGACGGGTGCCGTATATATACGGCAGCCACTTGGTGCGTCACACTGGCGGACGCCGTATATATTATGTATACGGCAGTCAGTGACGCCTTCGCGTAAAGTGACAAGGTATGATTTAGGTAGACTATCACAAAGAGCGAAAAAAATTTTTTTTGCAATTAAAAAAAAATGGCAATGTATGGTAGAGGCGCGTCGTCGCGAAAGGGTTCATAAATCGACCAATCTCAAACAGAAAACTTTTTTCGTGAGTGACCGTCTTTGTCTGATCTATATATCTCTTTTTTTTAATAATGGTAGGTGTTCGCAAAAATAAACTGGTAAAATTGATATGTCTATTAAATCCCTTAACTGACACGAAATATAAAAAAAACCCGACAAAAAAAGCATTCTAATTTAACCCTTTAAGGTGCATGATCGAGTAAATTCGAGTGCGCTAAATAGACCAAATTTTTAGTAACCTAAAAAAAATTAAGTGGAAGATCGGTTGAATTATCTCAAGTGTGTACTATAACCCGAAATGGAGCAGCACAATGAAGAAGTAAGCCTCCTCTCCGTACCATTGCCGAGTACTCTTTCATCTTTCTCTTCGTGGTGCAGCTCTATTTCGGGTTAAAGTACAGTTTGGCTCGTTTAACGTGCTCGAATTAACTCGAGCGTATACGTTACGGGGTTAATACTTGCTTGCGTTTACTAATAAGTAACATAACCTCAAGACGTTATCTATGGTGAATTTCGTGCTATGTAGATAAATATTCCCTGACAAATATCCCTTAGCTTCCAATTACTATTTTACAGGCTTGACAGTTCAACCAGTTTACCACAGTATAGAGTATTCCAAGATCAAAGCCAGTGATTTATTGGGGTCTTTAGGAATTTTATGTTTAACCTGATGGCATCCTGACATCCCCCTTTCACATTCTTCAGTAACCAAACTCATTGTCGTGTGAACTCATTCTATGTCAAAATGTATAAATACGTGTGTCGCAAGATTGCAGCAATGTATTTATAAGAAGCGTCGTACTCAAAAAAGAGTTAATTTAACCAAAAGAATGTGCTAAAACGCCCAATTACAACAAAATTAAACTACATTAGAAAATTTCGTGCCTCTAGTGTTCATCCGTCTATGATTAAGCGAAGAAGGAATATTTGGATTGTGTGTGGTACCAATGTTTCAAATGTTTGGATGCACTACAGAAATGAGTCACTGGCTTTGGCCGTGGAATACTCTGTATCCATAACTATGTTCACTAGTAGTTAGACTTGGTTGATACACTCCGCGCAATAAACTTTATAAACGTATTTCGCGAAAACAAAGCGGTCAACAGTTCAAACCAGGTCTAAAACATGAATGGCCGATTTATTCAGCTTTGGGTAAATTAATCTGGCCGATAATTTCTATGGTTATTGTAATTTCGCGTAGTATGATTGGCTACTTTGCCTGTAAGTTTAATAAATATCATTCAGATTAATTTATCCAATGGTGAACAAACCAGTCCTAAGTCGCGAAATAGCTTAGAGCAGTGTTTCCCAACGTGGGGCGTAGGCAATTGATTGATTGACAGGGGGGCAATTTGATTGTTAAGGGGGGCAATTTCGGTTTTTGAAGGTGTGTTTAAAAAATTTTGTTAGTTCGTTTCGTAAAAAATTGGCTATTGATTTCTTCGTAACAGGCATCAGAAAAGATTGTTATATGAACAATCCCATTAAAAATTATTACTTTAAAACCGTGTGACTTTTTTTTTTTGTTTGGGGCGCATGGCTCTGTTTTTAGGTGCATTTTATGTTTCAATTTTATATTGTTTTCATATGTAAATACTCAAATCAACAAATTTTTTCTTGGTGGGGCCTCGCGGAACCTTAGGGGGGGCATTCCAATATTACAAAACCTAACATGGGGCATGGCAGAAAAAAGGTTAGGAAACACTGGCTTAGAGTTTATTTCTTATCGTAGATAATCGTATTCTGTCGTAATATTTCAGGTTTAATCGTAACACTTCGGTTGTGATCGAATTTTGTCGTAAAGCTTCGTATATGATCAATTTTAGTTGTAATACTTTGGTAGTAATCCAATTTTGTGATAAGACTTCGACTAAAATTGTTTCGTAATTAACGACTCACAAAGAAAGTTCTTAATAATCGTATGTTATCGTAATATTTCCGATTTAATCGTAACTTTTCGTTGTGATCGGGTTTGATCGTAACACTTCGATTATTATTGAATTTAGTATTAATAAAACATAAACATGAACAAAACGACCAATCGATATCTCTTATTTGATGAAATCATTTTCATCATTACATCAAATTTCTTTTTTTAAAATCGATTTATGTGCGGATTTAATTGCAATACTTTTTTTATAATTTTAATCAATAGAAACAAAAAGCTTTTAATCCATGATACAATATTTTTTTAGTAAACTCGTTTCATGGAAATAGGAGGAGCAAGAAATGGTAATTTTTCTCTAAAAATATGTTCATTGGTGCATTGAACTCTGTCTGTACTCTCTTTCTCTATCGGTAATATCGGTTTACTAAAAGGCAACTCAGAGTAGTTTGAAATAATATCGCCCGTAACGTAACATAAAACGTAACCGAGGTTCGTAACTGGCGCGAACACGTCGTTTCGGTTTTAAGTTGAAGAGTCGCCGAATCCATATTGATTCGACGGTCGCCGGTAAATCATTTACGGCCAATAAAATCCGCGATATTTCATCCCCCTCGGCTACCGCTTCGCCAAAGTTATCGACAGACCGTATATCAGCCGTCAATGTTTAAGTAGCTTAAAGTTCTCGAGACAGTTTTACGCCGAAACGAAAGGTTGACGGTAAATTTCGTATCAATTTCGCAACGATATCCGAATAAATATTTAATTGTTCCAACTCGAAGAAAAGTAGAAAAAAAATGTTTCGCACAGTTATTCTTGAACCCAACACATGTGAGTTCGGTATATATGGAAATCGGAAAAGGTCATAAGCCGAAACAGGCTTTGATACATTTATGATGTAACTTACGATTCGTACTCTTTGATATCACCGTTGAAAGGGGGAAACGGTAACTTACGTGGGTGAAATAGTAGTAGAAGACTTTCATCCCCCTTTCTGAGGCGACCTGTGCGAATAAATTCGTAGGGCAAATGAAGAAGTAGTCTCCAACGACGTCCCCTATCATCTTTTGATTTAAATAACCGTCGTTCACGTGCTCCCAATCGGTATACTAAAAGAAACACAAACACATATCAGTTTTTATCAGACGAATCTATCTTCAAACGATCTTATCTTTTATTCCAATATTAAACCTACCTGAAATACTATCGCGTCTCGTTCCAAAGCCGTCATATTTCTGAAGATTGTGTTGATTATTTCGTGATATTTTTCTCTTTGGAGGTAACTCGGACCGTCTTTTTCAAAATACTCGATGAAATCATATAATATGAAATAGGTACCTGAAAATAAAAAAATATTTTCGATGAAATCATATAAGGTGAAATAGTTTTTAAGTTAAGATTCGTTTCCACCAAACAATTCGTTGCCATCGATGTTTATTAATGAAAATAATTTTAAGTCGGTTAATGTTGAAAATAAAAAAAATTTTTAAATAAAAAGATTCACCTTTAGATAATTTAAAATTTTTATTTGAAAAGATTTTTTCTGTCTCGGTTACTTTTGGAGTTAAGGCTCGTGTCCAGCAAACACTTCGTTGCCATCGATGTTCATTAATGAAAAAAATTGTAAGTCAGTTAATATCGAAAACAAAAAAAAAAAGTTTTAAATAAAAGGGTTCACCTTTAGATAATCTCTAATTTTTATTGGAAAAGATTTTTTCTATCTAGGTTAGTTTTGGGTTAAGGCTCGTTTCCAACAAACATTTCGTTGTCACATTATAAATGACAAAAATATATACCGTGCGAACAGCGATGAGTTGCGCATACGTTTAACGTAAGTGGGAAAAGGACAACAGTACGGCTTCCATTAGTTAACACAGGACAGATATACTGTGTTTACTTATCTGGCCGATTGGAGTTGATATGTGCCTCTCTATCTAACTCATTAAAATCGCATGCAATTCGATGCCTTGTCTAACACATAGACCTGCCCTATCCGCAACTCAAACCTTTACAGTCTGTATAGGTCGGTTAATATTAAAGAAAATGGTTTAAATAAAAAAGATTCATCTTTACATAACCTAAAGTTTTTATGTGAAAAGATCTTTTTTTATCTATCTACGTTCTGGAATTAAAGCCCGCCTCGTTCGATTCGATTATAATCGACTTATCTTCGGATGCAATCATAAAACTTCGTTTATGATCGTTTTCATTCGAATATTTTCGACTTATCTTTAATTTTACTCGTAAGACGTCGTTTACGATCTACTAATCAATTAACTAAACATAAGAAAAGTTTATTTTTGAAGATAATAGAGTATTATTATGACACTTCTATTATAATCGCTTATTTTTAGATTGAAATGTATAACTTCGTTTATCATCGTTTATATTCGAATATTTTCGACTTAGCTTCGGATTTAATCGTAAAACTTCGTTTATATTCGACTAATCAATTAACCAATCATAAGAAGAGTTTATTCCTGAAGATAGTCGAATATTTTTTAATGCAATAAAACCTCGATATAACGGACCACGATAGAACTGCTTTCGGATATAACGGACAAAAGATTTTAAATTAAGTGTTTATAATAATGTAAAAATTTTTATATTTTTATACATTTTATATTTGATAGAAAGCAATTCACGTTATATACCTCTTCCGTGTCCGCCAATAACCCTCAATTGTGGTGAGCATTAAAATTTCATACCTGCATTTCAATTACAGAAAACGTATTCGGCACTGTATTTTTATATAACGGACTTTCAGCTATAACGGACACCCCCTCCCCCGTATTAGTCCGTTATATCGAGGTTTTATTGTACTTCATTTATAATCACTTTTTTTTGTTTTAGCAATTTTTCGTTTAAAATAAGTTAATAAGCTTAATTAATTAAGCAGCTTAAATATTACAATTAAAAATTTGACTAGTAAATTATCTAGATTTATCCACAGGAAGAAACATTATTTTTTTAATAGATTAAGCTGATCACTTGAAATGTCACGTGAAATATTTGACCTTTGTCTGTTGAACATCCGATAGCTTTTATACATCGATGTCGACGGTTTATTTTTAATTCTCTTCCCTTGTTCGACATTCAATGTCGTCGTAGTTGATCGTAGCATTATGTCGTAACCAGCATGTCTGTAACGCTTCCGGTCAATTTTAGAAACTCGATACAACGACGGTTAGAAAACTTACAAGGAGACCTCACGACTTGCCCGTCACCGATTTTAACGAAAGTGGTACCAATCGATAGATATTGGTACATAGTACAAATGTGTAAAATATTAGGGCGCACTATTCAGCGGTCCGCAAGAAAGTTGGTGTTAAAGTATGCAATCGGCTTATATGTCAATGATTTGTCATTTCCCCTACAACCCCCCAATAGCCATAGTGGAAATATATCGGTTTCCAGATCCATAGTACGGTGGTTCGAATCTCGAACAATAACTTTTTTATTTTTATTTTGAATACAATATTTCATGTTATTTTAAAAATATTTTAATATTACATCAACATGTTATAAAAATAACTTAGAACATTGTATTAAAAAAGAAAATTAAAATGTATTATTCGGGATTCGAACCACCGTACTACGGATTTGGAAGCCGGTATATTTTCAGTTTAGCTGTTGGGGGGTTGTAGGGGAAATGACAAATCATTGACATATAAGCCGATTGCATACTTTAACACCAATTTTCTTGCGAACTGCTGAATAGTGCGCCCTAATATTTTATACATTTGTACTATGTACCAATATCTATCGATTGGTACTACTTTCATTAAAATCGGTGACGGGCAAGTCGTAAGGTCTCCTTGTTAGTTGCAAGGAGGGACGTTTAAATTTATCGATTCGCGCTCGGGTTGTTTATTTGGCGTTAATAACGTCTTCAAGCGTCCCGCTCCGTCGAGGACGGGGATTCCCCGTTTAATTTCGCGTTTAGTGGCGTCGTTTATCATCACCGCAACCTTCTTTCTCCAACCTCGATTTACGCCCGCGTTCTCATTTATTCAAGTTTAATATCTTTTTTTGTTACTTTTGTTCTCTACTATTGGACTAAGAAAGATTTCTTTACCGAAATGAAAGATGTTTTGTCTTAGATTCTCTTTAAAGTTTCCGATCACGTAGGAAAACGTGGGTCGGCGCGTAAAACCTAATTGGGGTAATGTAGTGGACGACAGGCAATCAAAGGGGGGGCTTCCCGACCATTAGCTTCGGCCTCGAAACGGTCCGCTCCCCCCGGCTTTCCTTATTGAAATCGATATGAGACGCGGCCTTTCGGTTTTCGGGATTCCGACCACGACGTCGTCCGCGACGACGGACGGAGTTTCTTGCTAAACCTTAAATCAATCGCGTTAACGGTTAATCTCGTACCGGTTCTGATCGGAACGAAACCGAACCAAACCGCGCTTGATTAATTGTAAATATCCGGATCGTAGCTCGTCTACTAGTAGACTGATTTACATCGGACGTAACCCGGATGCACGGTTACAACCTTGACCTTTTAACCGCAAACGAGATAATCGAAGGGATTTATTTTTTATGCTGTTAAAAGCTCAAATATAAACGTACTTACTTTAGAATATATATATATATATGATTTAAAAAAAAAGGATTTAATAATTCCGGCTCCTCCACCATTTTTTATGAACCACCATTAATTATATTTAGTTTTAGATTCTCTAATTACAACCTTGACCTTTTTATAGTAATAATTTAGTTAGGCCGATGTTAAAAACTGGAATAAATTCGTTTTTCTCCAAAAAATGCGATAAAACGAACGTAATTCCGGCACCTCCACCATTTTTTATGAACTCGATCGACCGTTCGGTTAGTAATTTGATTCTCAGATAGAGAGGTCGCTGCACTGAACGTTCGAACCGAACGTAATTTGTTTTTTAATTGCAACCAGGGTCGGCTTGAAGAAAAAAAATTAATCGAACCGAATTAATTCTTCTTTATACAAGGTTTTTAAAATCTAAATAATTTTAAAAGAATTGTGGTCGGTTAATATTGAAAATAGGAAAAAGAAGCTTTGAATAAAAAGATTCATTTTTAGATAGATTTTATTTGAAGATTTTTTCTATTTAGCATACTTTTAAAGTTCAGGCTTGTTGCAATCAAACACTTCGTTGCCAATGTTTATAAATAAAAAGAATTATTAGTCGGTTAATATTAAAAATAGGCAAAAATGCTTTGTATAAAAAAGAATTTTCTTTAGGCAACCTTCATTTTCTATTTGAATTTTTTTTCTATGTAGTTTACTTTTGGAGTTAAAAAAAATATGAATCAGTTAGTATTGAAGATAGAAAAAAATGGTTTAAATAACGGAAGATGTACCTTCAACTAAGCTACAAGTTTTATTTCAAAACATTTTTCCAAACAGATTAGTTTTGAAAATAAGGCTCATTCACTCCAAACACTTTATTCTTTCTTCTTGTTATTAAAAGAATAAGTCGGTTATTATTTAAGATATGTAAAATGATTTAAATAAAATAGATTCACTTTTAGATAAACTATAATTTTTATTTGAAATGGTTTTTTGTATTATTTATTAATGTTAAATCGTTTATAATCGATTTGTTTTTGAATTTAATCGTTACATTTCGTTTGCGTTCGTAGTTATTCGATTATAATCGCTTTATCTTCGGACTTAACCGTAATACTTCCTTTATGATCGTATTCACTCGATTATAATCGTCTTGTCTTCGGATTTCATCGTAAAGCCTCGTTAGTTATCGTATTTATTCGATTATAATCGACTTATATATTTTGTCGAGATATTTGGTTTTCATTCTAATTTGGTTTACATAGTAATTTGATTACAATCGATTTATCTTCGGAATTAATCGTAATACTTCGTTTACGATCCTATCTATTCGATTATAGTTTTCTTGTGTTCGGATTTCATCGTAAAATCTCGTTAATGATCGTATTTATTCGATTATAATCAACTTATATATTTAGTCGTGATATTTCATTTACGTTCTGTTAATTCATTTACTTTCCAACTACAAAAAATATATATTCTTAAAGGATAATAAACTAGGTTCGTAATACTCAATGTGTTTAGTGACTTTTTATAGTAATTCAAATGTAAACAGTAAAAGTTTTCCTTTGTCGTGTTGGGACGAACACAAAACTCTGTAAACTCGGTTAGCACGTGTATGTTGAAGGGAGGTTTGAGGAGATTTTTGGGGTGGGAAAGGAAGGGGGTTTCGGGCACACACGTGTACGCGGAACTTGAACGTCATTCGACGAGGTTTCGTGTGTCCCGTACGGGCAGGCGGCGAAATCTCCTGGGTAAAAATGTTATTTTACGCGAAATAGAATTCCACGTCAAATCCGCACGGGTCCGGGACTCTTGTATACAACTCACGGCATGAATACGAAAAATATAAATAGAAAAAGGGAGTCGACGGGATATAGGAAGGAACGAGCGTGTTCGGGATAGTTTTGTATTGAGTTGTTTTTTAAAAATCGGCTTTTGGAAAGATTATTATTTTTCATTCTTCAATCCGGTTCATTAAAAATTCCTTTAACCCCGGTGAAATGGGCTTTAAGCGGTTAAATGTTAAACAAGGTTATTAAGGAGGGGATGACGCCTTCCTTTAATAAAACATAAAGTTCACGTATTCATCACGTTAACTTATAATTTAATAATCTAAAAACGAGCAATTTCCTACAACTTAGGTAATATACAATTATTTTTTTTTATCGATTTAAGTAGATAGTAGAGGGGGACGGTTTGAAGCTTTAGGTCGGTCGGTCGGTCGGTCATGACGTAATAAAATTACGACGTCGCGACCTATAAACGTAAGGTAAAACGTCGCGACGTCCGTACGGCGAGGAGTACTACGCTCGGGAGATTGGAAACAGCGCCGGCGCCGCCACCACCGGTCGTAGGTTTGCTTGGGCCAAGGCTACCGTGTCCGGGGGCCTACGTTCCAAGGTCGCCGAGGCGCACAGGTGGCGGGCCGAAATAAACGACAGGCCGGAATCTTGATATTGATTCCGGGGAAAGTCCCAGGACTTCAAACCCAAAAACCTTCCCCTTAGAACCAACAACCTCCTTCTTCGGTAATAACCTAACGTGAAAACGCGAGAGGGAAAAGTTTTTACCGAAGAAAAATTTTCTCTATGGTGAATTTTTAAAGGAAAGTTTTCCCCTCCCCCCCTCTTTCCTACCTTTAAACGGACCGGAACCGAAACGTGAGATCAAATATTCAAGGTGTTGGGTTAAATCATGGATGAGTTTTTGGGAGTTTTAAATCCCGGGCTGTCCAATTTTGATTGACAATAAGTAAAAAAAATTCTATCCAACATGGATCCAAAAGTGATTAGTTTTCGAAATATCAGAAGTTTAGTTCCATAGGTTTATCTATCAGGTGTTCATTTAACTTCGTGCTTAAATGTGCTTTGAAATTTTGTTAGAGGACGATAGAGAGAAAAATGTATGTCGCATTATTAGTACACTACAATATCTTGACAGTATCAAAAGTGTATCTAACTCCAATACAAACACTTATTTTACAGCGTCGTAATTGATATTGTCAAATTAAAACCCTTTTGTGTTAAGTTTTGGATATTTAAATTTCGTCTCTGAAGATGGTGCGAACTGAAACATGCAAGAAAATAATAAAATTTTAATACCAGTGAAAGTACAGATTTCTTCAAAATTTTATTTATAGAGATAAGTTTTGCTAATACTTATGTTTTAACGTTAGGAATTCACTGTTACTCTTTGCCCCAAATGAAATGTTTTAACAAATACTGTTTTGGAGACCATTTAAATTCCTATAATAAAATATATAACTATATTCTATTTAAATTTCTTCCAGCGCCACCTTTGATTTCAAGGGAATTCTTTCCTTTTTCAAATTGTGACGCATAGTTTTCTCCAAACTATTTCAAAGACTTTTTATTTCTGAATCCAACGGTGTAGAATAAATCATCGGTATAGAAGAAAAAGTGACCAAGTCACTGTAGTTGTAAATGCTGAAGAAAAAATATGTATGACAATTTGGAAAACAAGAGTGGTAGTCGGTTAAAATGAAAGGTGGCGCTGGGAAAAATTGAAATTAACTCCAAAATATAGTACTCCGTAAAACATTTCATTTAGTACGTGACTCTTTTTCTCGGACACCTGTATATACATTTTTTTTTGTTTAATAGACCTAGATTTCCATTTATAATAAATAAACAAAATTTTAAAAAACAATCGCGTCGAGGCAAAACATTATCCTCATACCGAGCGTGATTCAATTGAACTTTCAACGCCAACCTGTCGACCGATTGACGTTTTTCCCAAACAACGGTTCGCAATATAATCAAACGAGCCGTGAAACCTCCTCGATGACGGCCGATCGCCTCCTCGATTGTACCCGAATCGACAACCCTATTTACATAATCGAGTACGAACCCAACGATTTTACCGATATTTTTCAATCCTTTTTACACCGTTCTTTAAAATCCATCACTTTAAATTCTATTGAAAGAAGAAATTATTTGTACTGATATTTATTCTCAATAGATTCAGAGAAAAAATACTTTTCAAATAAAAATTAATTAAATAAAAATAGCTGAATGAACGTAACGATGATTTTTTTTGTGTAAAACATTTTTTCTGTTTTCAGTATCAAAAGAGTTATAATTTTTATACATTAATAAGCAGTGAAAACGAAGGGTTTGTTGGAAGCGGGTTCTGACACTAAAACAAAGGTAGATAGAAAATACTTTTCAAATAAAAATTGTGGCGTATCTATAGATGAATGTTTTTTATTTGAAACATTGTTTTCTGTCTTCAATATACATATATATTTCATTAATAAACATTGATGAGAACGAAGTGTTTGGTGGTAACGATACTTAATTTCGAATCGAAGCTAGATAGAAAAAATCTTTTAAATAAAATCTGTACCTTATCTAAAGATGGATCTTTTTCATTTAAAACATTCTCTTCTATCTTCAATATTAATTAACTTATAATTCGTCGGTTATAATCGAATCGAACGAGGCGGGCTTTACTTCCAAAATGTAGATGGATAAAAAAGATCTTTTCAAATAAAAACTGTAGCTCATTTAAAGACGAATATTTTTTATTTGAAACATTTTCTTCAATATTAACCGACCTATACAGCTGTCTTGAAATTAGACAACCATACACTACCAGGAAATTCTACGTTCAAAAATAAGAATAAAATCCCAAACAAACATTGGTCGAAAAATGTTTCCTAAGGGAGCTACAGACCCTTGAAGGGGACAGCAGAAAAATGGGTTTTAAGGAATATCGTCGGAATGGTTTGGGTTAAGTCAACAAAAATTGATATACTTATCAATTTTGCATGAAACTAATCAGTGGCGCGCATGTAAAGGGATGACTTGATTAATTATTTATCTAACCTTATTGCTTGTCAAGTTTCTACTACCCTGACTTAAAATTTAGATATCTTAGGCTTCGTTTAGGATGTCAAATTTAACACTGCTAAACGCTGTTATTGAAACAAAATAGTTAAACTTTTTTAAATACCAGAGTTACTGCTACGGTTACGATTACAGCCTTTTACTTTGACACCCTAAATCCACCATTAGACCTTTCTACGTAAGAATGGTCGTCTTGTTGCAATTGCGTAGCTACAACCGTTATCGAGTAAATCGATTTTAAAAACCGACTAATCTCATCTTTGAACTAAATAGGATTTTTTTGCTAAGAGTTTGCTAAGCGCTTTAACAGCGCAGTCTGTCGTTGTCGTTGGGGTTTTGATTTTATGACTGAATTACGTAACCATGTAACCTACAAAATTCTAAGATGGTCTATTTTGTCATTGCTCCCTTCAAGGAACTGCAGTTCTTCTAGGAACCATTTTTCGACCGATGTTTATTTGGGCTTTTATTCTTATTTTTAAACGTATAATGCACTGGTAGCATATAGCAATCTAATTTCGGGACAGCCTGTAAACGTTTTTGTCGTTAATAATGTGATAACGAAGTGTTTGGAGGAAGCGAACCTTAACTCTAAAACTAACCTAGATAGAAACCATTTTTTAAGATAAAAATTGTAGCTTATCTAAAGGTGAATCTTTTTATTAAAGACATTTTTTTATTTTCAATATTAACCGATTAACAATTTTTTTTTCATTAATGAGCATCGATGGCAACGAAGTGTTTGGTAGAAACGGTCCTTAATTGCAAAACGAAGCTAGATAGAAACAACCTTTTTAAATAAAAATTGTAGCTTGCTTAATGGTGAATGTTTTTCATTTAAAATATTTTCTTCTACCTTGAATATTAATTAACTTATAATTATTTTCATTGATAAACAGTGATAACGAAATGTTTAGTGAAGACGAGCTTTAACTTTGAAAGTAAGCTAGATAAAAAAAGCTTTTACATAAAAATTTTAGCTTATTCAAAGGTACATTCTTTGTATTTAAAACAATTTTTCTTACTTCAATATTAACCGAGTTACCATTGCATATTTAGCTGAATCGAGTTGGTAATTGTATAGTGATTAATAAATAAACGACTTCCTATTGTAAATAAGAGTTTACATTCAAGACTGAAAAGGGCGTTCACGGTAAGTTACTCGACAAACTTTCTAGACCAATAACATTAAGTAGCCTGGATAAACTTGAAGGAGGAGGAGGAGGAGGTCGGCGAGTTCGCTCGAAGGATTTTTAATACAATCCTCGATGTAATTCGGAGTTAATTCAGGGGAAACCGGATCTCCTCGTCACCAGTCTCCGTTTGCAATGCCAGTTATTCGGATTCAATTTGCCGTTAAATTTCAATTTCACCACCTGCGAACCGGTGCAACCACCTGCCAATACCGGCCGCCTCTCTACCTTATAATTAACGCAAATTGCGCACGCGGGACCCCCCGCGGTATAAAATTAATCATATATACGGCCTTTGAAACGTGACCCGAGCAGCGTGCGCGGATGACGCGGATTTTCATATTACGAACACGACCCCGTTTATAAATCTCCACGCCAGAAAAGCCTACACCAGGCAATAAGTCACAGATTTACATAACTGTCATCGCCGTCGCCTTCGGGGGGCAAAAACGAAAGAAATCTCCGAAAGACGAAGGGATTTGGCAGTCGTCGAGTCTCGCCCGGCGTCTGCTCCTTCTGTCCGAACGGACTCATCCCCCGTTAGCCTTGAATCCTCCACGTCTCTTGAATAATGCACGAATCTCCCTCCTCCCTCCTTTTATCTCTTTAACTCACCCCTCTTTTCGACTGACTGTATTAATCTAATGTTTTATCCAAACTATGTGTTTTCAAAATAAATCTCGTCGTCCTCACACCCCTCCCCTTCAACCCTCTGTGTTTCCCACAAACACAATTTACGCTTTAAACGGGATCGGTTTGGGGTTTGGGATCGAGGACGATGTGTTTATTTTCCATCAACCGGGGTAAACATCGAACTATGCTCGTGATGCTGCTTTATGTATTTTTGAGGAGATTCAAAAGTGTATTATAAACACAACATTAATACAGTTTGATAAATATAACTTTTAGGAGTTAATATTCATCACGACAAAATTTTAATATACAGGTGTTCTAGACCACACGTACCACCTCATTTGTTGAAAAACTATAAGTCCTAGGACCTTGAAGCAAAAATTTTGATAAATAAATTGGGTATAAATTTTCTTATGAGTGGGAAAGTAACATCTAATAGCAACCGGAAGCATGAACAATTCAAGGTCACTTTATGATATATGGGGAATGGGGTTAATTTGGGTATCGTTGGAAAGAGCTTCTTAAAAGAAATAACTTTAATAGGAAACATTTTTTGATATTATTTCCTGTTTTTGTTCAAAATCGCTTTGAAAATCTGGTTTTTTACAAATCTTATCTAATGTCACCACTGGATGTAGCTGTCGACTATTTTCAAACATCATATCACTTAAAAATGACTAGCGTTAATAAATAGTTGCTTTAGTAGAATACGCACAAGTACGAATTTAATCTTCAAATAATTCACATGTATCGGCCTGATAAGCGTATTGTATTGCTTTGTCGTATTTTTAATAAAGTTGTTCCTTGTTTATTTTATCGAGTTTTTTGAGAACAGATTAAGTATCAACAATCATTTCTAAATACAATGATTTTCTAAAATGCTCGACACCGACATCTAGTGGTGACACTAGATAAGTCTTGTAAAAAAACCAGATTTTCAAAGCGATTTTGAACAAAAAGAGCAAATGATATTTCCCATATGATATCATAAACTGACATTAAGTTGTTCATACTTTCGGTTGTAATTAGATGTTACTTTCCCACTCATAAAAAGTTTACACCCAATTTAATTGTAAAATTTTTTGTTTTAAGTGTCCTAGGACTTATAGTTTTTAAATAAATCAGGTAGTAATTTAATAACTTATCTATAACCAGGAAAATATTTATTATTTTCCGCCTGGCACCAGAATTTTAATCGCTTATCACTATAACATCTCAGACAGTCTAAATTTGTAATCACGTTCATTATCCCGAGACTGTAATTACGCCGCCACCGCCGCTATCGCCGCCCCCATCGAAGCCGCCCGTCGATCTAACCCCCAAACAACCCCTCTTTTCGCGTACGAACGTGATGCCCCGTCCGAGGGCTGGATATCGGGTTATTTACTTCAATTTGCGGGTGATAGCTCAAAGACATTCCTTCTACCCCTTTTTACCTCGTAGAACCCAATCTTGACGGCTTATTATTCTTAAGAGTATTATATAAATCATATATTTGTAATAGTTTTGAATTAAGGCTGGTCTCCACTTAATATTTCATTGTCACAGTTTACTATTGAAATAAATTATAAGTCAATTAATATTGAAGATAAACTGTTTTAAATACTCAAGATTCGTTTTTGAATAAGCTACACTTTTTATCTGAAAATATTTTTTACACCTAGCTTAGTTTTAAAGTTAACGCTCTGAGCGCTATGAACCTGTATATGGTTCATATATGGGTTCGCACACAACCATTCAGTTTTGGCTTTGAACCCATATATGCGTTCTGACAATCATTTGGTTCTGGTAACGAACGCATATGCAGGTGTAATTTACGCTGCCTAATTCATTGTCCACGTTGCGATTTTTTGTAAAAAGTACGCAGTCCATTATAAGCCTTTTAGTGCAAAATGGGCAGTGCTCAAAGGGTTAAGGCTTGGCATACCAAAAGTTTAGTACTCTTATGTTAGCTTAACTCCCAGCTAAAATCGTAAAATTTAATTTTTCCTAACTAAATCTTTAGTTAAAAAAATCATATTTTTTTTTTTTCGCAACCACTACTAATAATTTTGCAAATTTATATATCTTTGTCGTTGCAAACAAAATCCTCTAGACAAACCAGATTCATTTTCAAAATAAATTCAACAGTCAACGCCATTTTATTATACACCATTCTAATTCACTCGGACTTTATTTACATAAAGAGACAGTGTTCGTTTTTTCCTTTCCCGCGTTAATTCCGGTACAAACCCAACTACACTATAAAACACGCCAAAACAGAGAACCGCAACGTTGACAACATTACCATTATTAATTTACGCGTTGTCCCGCCAGTTAAATACAATAAATACCTAGTGCGGCGAGTGAAATGCGCGCAAATAGGCATTATCGAAATATTCCGTAAAATGAACGCACATTGTTATCGGATTGTCGACTCGACTGAATAGAGTTACCACCGATTATGATTTATAATACAAACCGTAATTTGGTTAATAAGATTGGTTATTAATTAAATGGAATTTCGAAATATTTGAATTTAAAATTGTACCTAATCAAGAAATGGAAATACGAGTGGGGGGAATGGAAAAACTTGGAATGAAACAGAAAAAAAGTGTAGGAGGAATCCGTCAGGTCGTTGGATCTGACGTACGTTAATTGAGAAACGACCGGGAAAACCGAATTAAAAGTTTTTCGGAAAAGTTTATCATTTAACCCACCGTCGAGACGATGATGTAAGGAATTCTTAACGATCGGATTCAGGGAGGTAAATGAAAATTTTTCCGGAAAAAGAGATAAACTGGGTCGTTATCTCCCGAGGTGGTGGTTTCAAGAAAAAAACTCATTTCCCTCGTCCCCATTTTTCCCCACCCCATTATATCCAAACCTTCCATTTGAGGGAAATAAGAATCTAATTTAATTGCGGAAGAAGTATTAAAGAGCGTCGCGACGAAATCCTCTAATAGAGTTTGTTGCCAACTTCAAACGTTTTCACCGCAAACGAAGCCAGCCAACGAAGGATAAGGACGACGACGATCAAAGCGCATACCTGAATCTTAAATTACTTTCTTCCATTCTCGCTAATTAAAATCAACGCCGGAACGAAATGTTCGGACGAAAACGTTTTATTTCCGTTTTGATTTTAACTACAATTTTGCTTATTTGTAAAGTTAAAATCATTGTTAAAAAATGGATATAATCTCAATTATTGAAATTATAAAAGCGAATAGTCGCTGCCACAACAAAAGTCGCTGAGACAAAAGAGAGTCGCCGGGACAAAAGAAGTCGCTGCTGTAAAGAAAATGTTGCGACTAAAATTAAGTGATTTTGTTATAAATCGGGTTTTCTTTAATGTAAACGTTAAAAGATGTTGCTGGCGATGAAATGAAAGTATATTTTATTCATCCGAACCCGGTTATAAATCGTACGGGTTTGGATTCTTCGTCCGGAAATGCATTATTTACCGATACGCGAGCGGCGCCATTCGAATATCGGCGGGGGCCCTGAAATTGAAAAATACACCCGAAAAAATACGTAAGAGGCCTATCAATAAAACGCCGGCGCGCCCTCGTTCGCCTTTCCTTCGCAATTTCTCTTCTCTCCCGACCCCCGGGTGCGCGTATCAATATTTTATGAAGCTCCGCTCTGTCGCTATCCCTGCATTTCAAACTCGCGGAGTGCTTTGAATACTTGTATTAGGATACCAGTCACTAGAAATTTCCACGTAGACAACATTTCTTTAAATCCAAAAATCTAAATCTCTAACCTTAAAATCTAATATTTAACCTTCAAATAACCTTAATTTCAAAACAATCTCTATTTGATTACATGAACTTCGAATTTATAACAGCTAATGTATTCAATTAACATTTGAGTACTAACATACTAACAAGTTGAACTATAAACCAATTCATATTAAACATAGAAAACATATTTAAATAAAAAAAGATTTATTTATACAAGCTATACCTTTTATTTGAAAAGATTTTTTGTATCTAGGTAAGTTTTGGAGTTAAGGTTCGTTTCCAACAAACACTTCGTTGCCATCGATGTTTATTAATGAAAAAATCATAAGACGGTTAATATTGAAAATAGAAAAATATGTTTTAAATAAAAAAGATTCATCTTTAGATAAGCTACAATTTTTATTTGAAAAGATTTTTTCTATCGAGGTTAGTTTTGAAGTTAAGGCTTGTTTCCAGCAAACCCTTCGTTGCCATCGATGTTTATTAATGCAACAAATTGTAAGTCGGTTAATATTATAGATAGAAAAAAATGTTTTGAATAAAAAAGATTTATCTTTAGATAAGCTATAATTTTTATTAGAAAGGTTTTTTCCATTTTGCTTAGTTTTTTTTTTTTTAAATTTAACTCGTTTCCATCATACATTTCATTGTCACTTATTAATGAAGAAAATCAGTTAGTATTGAAGATATAAAAAAAATAAAAGAAAATCCTATATTTAACCTTTAAATGACCTTAATTAAAAAATCTACCTTTAATTGAATTAGCTTAGAATTTATAACAGATAAACTCAATTTACATTTGAGTACTAGAACACATTGTGACAAGTTGAGTTCAACTCACATTCGATTCGGTTAACATGTCAATTCTGGAAAGGGCATAATCGTTAGTGGCAGTCCCACAGCAGAGAGATCTGGTCTGAACAAAACGGTTCGTCAACGTGCGCCCAGGTCCTTAATTATAGATACATTCGAGTTTCGGGCGCCGAGAGACGAGAGCTGTTCAAATTCGGCGCCGAATTCTCCAAACTCGACGCCCCTTAAGGGCCCCCGTAGAGTGTACGCCACTGAAGCACAAACGATTCTCGAAAACAAGAGCGTTTTGTGTCTTTCTATCGCAGTATAAATTAACTTAAAAAAAGGCTGAAGGTAAATTTTACTTTTTAAATTACGTATTCCAAGGGAACAAATAAAAATTTGAATTTTCAAGTTCGTTTTGAAACATTATAAAGTCAAAATCGTATTATAAGAAAAAAGATAATGTTAAAAAAAGATAATGTTAAAAAAAAATAATGAAAAAAAAAATGTAATTAATATTATTTTAAAAAAGATGAACAGATTATTAAAAATCCTTTTATAAGGTTCATTAAAGTTGAGGTTTATTTCGAAATGGATTCGCACAAACCGTGGAAAGTGTACGAACCGAGTTTTTGGCCTGGGGGGCCGACTCCGTCGGTTTAATTGCGCCCCCGTTTCCCGGTTCATTAGTGGCCCTCTCGACGTTCTACGCGCTGTCAACGACACCGGCAATTTCCCCTTAAAATTGCGCTACTTACACGTTACTCTAATGCGCTTCAAGGACTGGAACTACAAGCTCACGTAAACCACGTTTACAACCTTTTATTTTCAAGACACAATAACAACTAAAACCGACCAGTTTATAAACCGGCAACGACAAATTTTGCATACAACGCCCGAACCGAGTCGATTAAATTTTAAACGAAATGAGAGGGGTGTTCAATTTGCAAAAACTCCGATAGAGCGGAAAAATAAACTACGAATTTAACGTTGAAACCTGAAATATTGGTATTTTGTGAGGTAATTCGTTAGAAATGAACAAATTTTGAAGTCATATACTATACAGAGTCATTATACGAAATTTTTAGTAACCAACATAATTTTTTTGTGTACAATACATTCTACATTTCTACAAACCATACATTTCATTCCTAAAATATCTTTTAGGATGCTAAATAAAAAAATTTCGAAAAAATTACAAAATTGCTTAATTCTAGTAGAAGCCACTATTTTTGTCGCTTCGAAAGAATTACCTTTGCGCTCTAAAAGTCTTGAAAAAACTGAAAATTGATATTTTTTGAAGTAATTCCTTAGAAATTAACAAAATTAGACATGATATACTGTACACAGGGTGATTAGATAAAACTTAATAACCAACATAAATTTGATTGACTAAGATCGCTCTTTATAGGGAAACTTTACTTTTATTTCATTCCTAAAACATTTTTTAAAACATTAAACAAAAAAATTTGTATAAAATAACAAAAATGTTTTGTCGCTCTAAAAAAAATCAAGTTTTGCGCTTTAAACGTCTCGTAAAAGCTGAAAACTAATTTTTTTTACATTATTCGTCAAAAATTAAAATTTGAAATGATTTACTATATACAGGCTGATTATACAAAATTTCTTGTAATCAATATAAATTTGGTGGAATAAAATAACCTTTTCAAAGGAAATCATCCTTTAATGTTATTCCTAAAACATCTTTTAGGGTGCTAAATAAAAAAATTTCGAAAAAATAACAAAACAGCTTAATTCTAGACGAAGCGACTATTTTTGTCGCTTTGACAAAATTACTTTTGTACTCTAGAAGTCTTATGAAAACTGAAAATTGATATTTTTTGAAGTAATTCATTAGAAATGAACAAAATTTGATATGATGTACTACATACAGGGTGATTATATGAAACTTTGTAACCAACATAAATTTGATTGAATAAATTCGCTTTTTATAGGGAAACTATACTCTTATTTCAATTCAAAAACATTTTTTTAAATATTAACCCGGCGTGTGTATACTATATTTTTTGTGACACGGTGTGTATACTGGGTCTTTTAGGTAACAGGCATGTTTTCAAAGTTTTCTAGGCTTGCAAAAATTCTAGAAAAATTCTGAGTTACTTATTGAAGCGTCTACTACATGGCCAAGCAGTTACCAAACTTTTTTTAAAGGGGGTAGCCGAAGCCTACCCTCTATTCATAAGAGAGAATTTCGAATTTCAAATTTTGACTGTTCCTTAAAAGACCCAGTGTACACACGGAGGGTTAAATTAAAAAATTTTGGATAAAATAACAAAATTGCTTAATTTTTGTCGCAGCGACTATTTTTTGTCGCTTTAAAAATATGAATTTTTGCGCTTTAAATGTCTTGTAAAAGCTGAAAAATAATTCTTTTACCTTATTCGTGAAAAATCAACAAAATTTGAAATGATATACTATACACAGGGTGATTATATATATATTTTTCTAATCAACATAAGTTTTGTTGAATAAAATAACCTTTTTAGAGGAAATTATACTTTCATTTTTTTTCTAAAACATTTTTTTATGGTGCTAAATAAAAAAAATGTAGAATAAGTAACAAAATTGCTTAATTTTTGTCATAGCGACTTTTTTTATCGCTTCGACAAAATCACGTTTGTGCTCTAAAAGTCTCGTGAAAATTGAAAATTGCTATTTTTTGAAGTAATTCGTTAGAAATGAACAAACTTTGAAATGATGTACTATATAATACAGGGTGTTAACAAAATCGCTTAATTTTAATTGTAGCGACTGTTCTTATCGCATCGAAAAAACACTTTTTCTGCTTTGTAAGTAAAAGTTCTGTAAAAGCTGAAAATTGGTATTTTTGTGTAATTCATGAAAACGGAACAAAATTTTAAACAATATACAGGGTGATTATAAGAAACTGCTGGAAATCAACGTAAATGTAGCCGAATAAAATCCCCTTTTCAAAGGAAATTATACTTTCATTTCATTATTAAATCATCTTTTAATATATTAAATGAAATTTTTTTTTTAAACAAATTGTTATTGTAGTCGCAGCGACCTTTTTGTGGCGCTCCAAAAAAAAACGTTTTTATACTGCAAACTCAACACCACATTAAATTTTTGTGTGATGCCACTCAAAGTGCTAATGAAATTTTTTTTCCGAAAAAATCTTTATTAGTCGCAGGGACTTTTTTATCGCTACGAAAAAATCGCTTTCACATATAAATTTTTTATTTAAAATACTCTAATTAATACTTTTTTAATTTCTAAACGAGATTTGTTAATTTATATAGCAGATTTTATTAAAAGCGATAAAACCTTTAATACTAATGATTACAAATTGGTTTGTAGCGATTATGCGAAATCGCGCGTGTACGTTCCTAGATCCGACCCGGTCGATAAGAGAGCCGCACGTATACAACACGTACGCGGATGATAATTGCGTTGCATGTGTGTAATAACCGAGTTGCATGCTCGGGCGAATTTATTCGCGGCGACCTGCCGTGATGAACGCGCGCGCGGCGAACTCGATAATTGCCGTTGTTGTCTTCTTTTCCGATATCCGGACGGGTATAAACCCGTGTATGAACCTAACATGTAAACGAGCTGTATAAATAATTGTTATTCTCTCGTAACTTTTTTTCATAATTTAAAATCAAATCGTGTTGTTGATTGAGGTGGAATGACGAATTTACGAATTTAATTAAAAATGAGGGATTATCCTGAGGAATTGTTTGGTTGGCAACCGGAGGTACCTTATTTTTCATGTTAATCGACCGCCCTTTACGAAAGCTATTAGAAAACCGAAGGCAATTTCCCACGACAGACGATGACAAATGCGGAAGATTTACCAGTCTGCACACGAAAGGAAAAGGTCGAAATTAACTGCCGTCACGGACTGTTTTTATCGTTTTATTAATATACATTTTATGCTTGGTACGACTAGTATTTTCAAATTCACTTTTTATTTTCCCTTTAATATTATAACAAAATCGATTTTTTCCTTTAAGTACATAATTAATGACTTCTCAACCTTGATCTTTACCAAACCAATTTTTTTTTTTAATATCCCCCTCGACACCTTAATGTATCCCGTCATTAACCCAAGAAGGATAATTAACGATTGTCAATTAACAAAATGTAAACTGTACTTCAAAGCTGTCCTTTAAACACCCCGTTACAAGAAAAAAAAATAGGGCAAATTAGATTGATGCTATAAATCATTTTTTCTACTTACAAGGACGGAAGGAAACTACCTTCACATTAAAACGACATACATCGCCTTCCCACCCATATTCATTTTGACCTTTTCGTTAAAGAATCGATGACGCCCAATTGCCGATGTCACCGCGTTCCGATCTATACTCGAACGCTAAAAATAGCCAATCGATAGCATTACTAAATTATTTCCCCCCTTCGACTCACAAGGGTTACTATATCTGAGGTGGGAATCCAACGGCTACACGTCATCGTGCATATCATAATCTATAAGCTGTCATGATGTGATTAATCGATCGATATCAGAAATTAGGGTTGATATAATCAAATCCTCTATGATAATCCCAAGTTGATGATGAGATACTTTAGATACTTATATCGATACTCGAAAAGTTGGATAAATTAGAAATACTAAAATTTGAATTTTAATGGGGGTATCTTAATATAAATATCTATGTCTAATTGTAAGATAATAAGGGAGGAAGCAGGATAGAGTAAATTTACAATGGGGTTAAAGCAGTTTTCTTCATTTAATTAAATATCTAAACATTCTAAAAGTTTTTTATGGTGGGGGATAGTTATCATATCAAATCAGATAGCTAAATGAAGATAAACTGATTTACCCACAGTATTAAGAAGGATAGAAACTGCAAAACTAGTTGAGATTTAATTTTTAGCGGTGGCAACACAGTTATTTATATCTAGCAAGATATTTAAACAAATATAGATGTTTTATTTTATTCCTGAGGCTTTTTAGATTCTTAATAGTTAGAATAAACCCACTATCTGCATTCCCATATATATTTTAATGAAAATAGAAGGTCTATCCCCACTTTTCATTGACTCTCAACAAATTTTTTGATGTTTATCCTTCTTTATGTATTTCAGTAAGTTATATAGTACCATACTGTATAATATAGGTCAACTCTCACTAGATTGCTGAAATCTGTTTGCAGTATTTAGTAAACCACCCGTCATGTCCGGTTTGGCGCTCTAAGCAAATTAGTGCCCTCTACCGAAACATCCAAAACTATCCGAATCCGCGAAATTTGAAATAATTCACGTATTTTTTTTAATATTGCATTTTAGTATTTCACCTGTGCCATAACAGCCAGAAGAAAACAGTTTAAAAAAGTGCTAAATATTTTATTAGTTTCTAGAACGTTTCTAAAAGTAATATAATTATTATTGTATTGCACCCTTACTCAAATAAATAGTTGACCTACCGTGGTGTCAACTGAAATGAATTTTTGTGTTACCTCTATAGAAAGAAATAATGAACTCCCACTAGATTAATAAAATCCGTGCGGTGTGCTAAGTAAACCGGTACAAGGATGGCGCTGATAGCAAATTTTTAGAAAGCACCCTCCACCGAAATACTCAAAACTAAAAAACTGCAAAATATTTTAAATCGAAAGATTAGGGTGAACGGTCCCTACTGGCAAAATCTCAAAAATGTACTAACAGTGGAACCCAATAAAGTTCTAACGAACCCGTTGCGTAAGAAACCCTGTATATGTTTAATAATAATACGCAGACCATAGAAGCGACTCAACATTTTCAAGGGTAAAAACGGTAAACAAGCAATTATATCAAGTTACAGGCAAACTTCCATGGAAAATGTTTCTATAGCCTTCTAATTTTTATTTTTCATAATTCAAGATCATATTAATTCAAGATCTTTCAGCTATTTTATATAGAGTTGGTTTACCCTGATTACCTCTGATACGCTTGTCATAGGTTCGTCATTACCAATATAGAATTAGTAAAGATTTGCAGCCGTATGCATAGCTTTTTTATGGTGGGTATAGGATGTCAAACTTATAGGCTGTAATCGTAACCGTAGCAGTAACTCTAGTATTTAAAAAAAGTTCAACTATTTTGTTTCAATAGAAGCGTTTAGGCAACGTCTAGGAATGACGGCAAATTTGATGGTTATTACAGCTAAGGTTACGGTTAAGTTTGACATCCTAAACCCACCCTTAGTGGCTACTCACGTAATTTTTACATGTTACTAAGCAAACCCTGTGTGCATAACCGTGTTTAGTTAGTTACTAGCCTTTTAACGCTAGATGCCTACTAACATTTTAGTGGCTAAAATAGGCATGTTTAGCTGGATTTTAACTTTATTTTCTAGAATGTCACCCGTGTTACAACAGAAATATTATCATTATTACTTATAAAAATTTTGGTATATCGAATGTGTTTGGTGCAAATATTTGACGACAATTGATCTGTAAGTGTCCTACACTTACAATTAGATATCACCTTTGACGTGTGTTTTCAAAGTGGTGGTGTTTAATAGCTTATAATTCTTATCTAATATTAAATAAACTCACCGTGTCCCATAATTCTTTCCATATATCATTCATTTCACTTGTCAATAGTCCATAAACATACAAATTTTGCGATGTTGCCGCCTTAAAAGATAGTTTAGTCGACTACTAACTAGTGATAAGTTAAAATGGAACTAGGCATATCAATTTTTAAAATGGTTTTAATTACAACTAGTGGGTACTAGCTAAAAGCATATTAAAATCATACTAAACGTATAGCTGTGCATACGGCCGTTGACTTTTAGTAGAGATAAGAAAGTTATTTTCTACTCACGAGATATTTAGATAAGGATAAATAATTTATCTTGTTTTAGAGGATTTTTAGCTTTTTCATAGTTGAAATAAATAAATTATCTTCATTTCACTATACATCTAAACGAAGACTTGTACACGCATTTCGGAGACCCTGTATATCCTTATAGAACCTCATATATCCTTATTGAATCTCATCTTTCCTCTCGCTTATACGCTTCTTTGCAGTGGGGAAACTATCTTTATTCACTAAATGAAGATAATACAGTAAAGCTTCGCTAATCCGAACTCCAATAATCCGGATTCTCCAGTAATCCGGACGAAATTGAAATATTAGTTATTTACATTATGTATTCCATAATCCGGATTTCTGGATTACTTGTGATTCCATAATCCGGATCGTAGCTTGCGCAGTTTGCCATGAATGTACGTCACGCTGTTCATGTAAAAAGCAGTTCGTTAAAAAGCATCATGGCGCCAAAGAGAACATACAAAACATTAACTCTAGCGAAAAAACACGATATATTGCAAAAATTAAAAAGTGGTGTTAGTGGAAAGGTGTTGGCTACTAAGTATGGAGTTGGTACATCGACGATTTTCAATATGTTAGTAGTGCGTGTTTTTATTTAATAAATCCCTACATGTATTTAACATACTTTTGTGACTTTTAAAAAGGTTCCAATAATCTGGATGTTTCACTAATTCGGATTGCCTCGGTTTTTATTGATCCGGATTAGCGAAGCTTCACCGTAGTTCTATTCCTACCTTTAAAGAGGTAACAAGCCACAGAAGTTACTCACAATTAAGAGTAACGGTCAGTTTTAATTACTCTTTAAAGCTATCTTTATTTATTGCAGAGATTTCACGTTGTGTAACAATAACTAAAAGCTCTTTTATTGAAATTGAGATGTAAATCAATAGAGTAACAAGATAAATACTGGTGTATAACAAGGTGAATATTCGGAGTGATTAATGTCTTGTGTGTAACGGGTTAAAGTTCCCCCGGGGGTTAAAACGTAGAGGCATTACGTCGGCCGCATTATAATCGTTGGGGTATTGTAAAGCAACACATTAAGCGAACGATTAACGGGCGCTAATTTGACCTCGACTCCGGCCGGAGGCCGTTTATGAGTCCATTGTCTGTTGAACGGTAAGATTGAATTATTCGAGCTTGAACGGAAACGTAGGTCGAAGGTGTTCGGCGTAAACTTGTCAAGTTGTTACGTTTCGGGTCGATATGTCGAAGGGGGTGTCCTTTTATTTCCGTCGAGGACGTACGTTTGTTCCATAAATCGATTTGCGGGGGAAGGGTTTTCTCGTTCTTTCCCTTTGCGAGCGCGAAGCACGTTGTAACCAATATAAACTCGAAAACGCTTTCCTTAACGGACAATATCTTGCCGTTTTATACGAGGTTTAAGGTTTTTAGGGTCGCACGTAAAACAAGATGTTTTACTCGTTACTTCTTACTCTTTACTTCCTCTTTTCAGCTTAAGCAATTTTATATTAGGTACAAGACTACACTTTATATTTGTATAAAAGCCTAAAAGGAATGTGAAATTTTGAAACGAGGAAGGGTAATAAAAACTGTCGTTTCACGGTCTATTTTTTTTTATTTTTATGATCTATTTCGGTCGGGAATAATTGGAAGGGCGCCATAAAGCGGCGCGTATTTGTATATAAACGCGTATAAACGAAAGCGGTACGGGTTGTAATAAAGTCAGACGGACACGCGATGCTCGTTCGAACGAACGAAACCGGAGGGAAAAAGAGGAAAACGTACGACGGCGATTGTTACCGCGGGAAGATGATTTATAATAATTAGTCACGGTCACGGAAGGTTATATCAATTTTTAGGCGTAGGAGCTAATTTTGAAAGGATACAGATGGCGAGGAAATTCAAAAGATCACTGGTTAAGGAAAAATAATAGGATTATGATGTTAAATTACTAAAAATTACTTATAATAAGCTATAAATTAAAAGATTCTCAATTTAAAGTGCTTTGATATCAGACGATTTAAAATTTTTTTATAGGTTTTTAGGATTTAAGAAAGCATTAGATAAGTTTTTGACCAATTTTAACCTAATATAAAGGATTTACACGTTATCTTTGGGGTTTTAACAGAAAAATTTCATATAATTTTGGGACAATTTTTCTTTTTCTAAAATCGAGTATCTTAAAATTTATGAAAATCTAAGTATTTCTTTTCAGTTGAATCCAGTATTTTTTTAGACAATTTTATAAAATGTGGTAAATTTTTGAACAATTAAAAAAATATGTATACTTAAACCTCTTTTAAAAACTTCAAAATTAAATAAGCTTTTTAAGTAATTTTATAAAATATAGTGATTTTTCTTTGAGATATTTTAGAGTTCATATAGTAGATTTAGTAGCTTTCCTAAACAATTTTATAAAGTTCAGTCAATTTCTTTGAAAATTTATTGAAATCCACTAACTTTTTGAATAAATCGAATAAGCTTTTGTAACTTTTTCAATAATTTTATAAAATTCAATCGAACTTTTTTTAAAAATTTATAAAAATCCAGTACATTTTTAGGCAAACTAGAAAAATCTAAGGTTTTTCGAGAATTAAAAAAAAATTGTCAGCATTTTTAAACAATTTTGTAAAGTCTTACAGGTTTATTTTCTAATTTTTAACGACGTCGTTATGAATCTTTGTCGCTCGTGAACGACAATTCGTATTTAGTAACCTCTAACGACATTGTTGTGAACAACTTTCAGGTTAGGTTTGGTCGTTTGGTGAGCGACATCACCGTAACAGTCGTTTACGTCGTTAGCATAGGAAAATTAAATTTTAAAACAAGTTGCATACCGAGTGTATTGAACAAATCTGTACCTAAGAGCTAAAGGGACGTAAGTCCAAATTTTATGAAAATGAGGTATGGTTAAAATAAGTATCTCGTCAAACACAACATTTCATTTTTTATAACATTATCTAAAAAAATTGATAACGAAAAAAATTTTTTTGTGTTATAAAGAAGTAAATCCTTAACGTTTTAAGGCCAAATAGTCGTAAATGTAGAAGGCAACGAAGTGAATTATATTTATCTAGCAATAATAAACTTGTACGAAATAAAAAATTAAAAAAAGCCATGTCGCTTAACCTGCACATACAAGTGCAGTTCGTTAACACCTGAAAATCAACGTCAACAAATTCATAATGATTTTTGGAAAAAAAATCCTTTTTTGGGAGTACAAGAGACAGTTCATAATTTATTGTGTTTCTAGTGAAGAAGTTAAACGACGCAGGCCAAGAGACGCTGTGCCCAAAAAAAGCCGTACACAACAAAATTTTTATTCTTTTAATATTCAAAACAAAAAGATCAGAGCCTGCACACTGTTTTTTTATGAACACATTATCAGTCAGCGAGAAATTTGTTTATAACGCTCTACGAAAGAAATCTACCCGTAATATGTCAGTACCGGATCAAAGAGGAAGAAAAGTCCCTATTAATAAAATTTGTAATGACGTCGAAAGAATTGTTAAACACATTGAGACTTATCCTATTTATGAAAGCCATTATTCCCGAGAAAGGTGTACCAAGAAGTATCTTGGAGAGGAACTAAATATTTCAAAAATGTATACACTACATTGTGAAGAATTAACAAAGGAAGGTGACGAACCATCTAAAGAATGGCTATTTAGAAAAATCTGTAATGAACAGTTTAATTTATTCTTTCATTTGCCAGACAACAACACTTGCGATTTGTGTGATTATTTTAATGTAAAACTAAAAGGTGACCTTAGCGCAGAAGAAAAACAAGCCATTACTAAAGAGCAAGACTTACACTTAGATGACGTAAATGGTAGATATAAAATGAAAAATGAAGATAAGAAATGTGCTTTGGAAGGTGATGAACGTCAATTTATAGTCGGAATGGCTGATCTTCAAAAATTGTGGACCATTAATTATACAATTCACGATCCTTGTAACAAAACTACTTTGTGCATGATGTGGAATGAAGTCAAAACTGGGGTAGAAAGAAAAGCAATGATGGCCAAGAGTTTAAACTGTCAAATATATCAAAAAGTTTAACCCAATTAAGATTTTTCAGAAAATCTATAAATAAAGCAAAGTACGACAATCTTGTAACTCTCATTATGTGGGTCCCTGAAGAATATCAAGATTATTTCAGAAACTTACCCCATACTAAAGAAGCATCAGATTTCGCTGATGATGAATGAGTTTATGAGTTAATATATTTTAAAATTTATTCTTTGTTGTAGTAAGTTCATACATGTTTTTATTATCCCAAATTATTGTTTTGTTGTAAGTCCATACAGTCATTCAGAAATAATTTTTTGAAACCAAAATGTAGTAAGTCCAACAAATTCGTAAAAATAAAAAGTTTTCATAAAAATGTTTTGTTAATTAACAAAGACAGATTATTAGTATTAAATAACAACATTTCCGCGATTATGAGGTAAATTGTTTGTGAGCTGAGAATATGAAAATTATTATTTCAAATTAAAAATAGTATATTTTTCGTTATTTCACAATTATGTCATTTTGGACTTAAGTCCCTTTAGCTCTAAGGTACAGAAATTATTTTTTATATACATATTTAATCGTAACTTCAAAATGTGTAAGATCATCGTTTGGCATTATCTCATGTAAAATTCCATTTTTACAAGTTCAGCCCTTGATACGCTAACATGGAAGAATGCCAGAAACTCACTGAAGCCATTTGAAACGTCGGATAACATTTTTTGAAAACCATACAGATTTCTGGTAAATTTTTCAGAAATGATTTTTTCTTTTATGTTAAGCCATTTTAAAGACGGTACAAAAGTATTGCTACCTAAAATTTCTTTTGGTATTATACTTTTATGCTTGAAGAAGCTTTCAAAGCTATTTCTGAAGCAAATTCATGAAAAATATCGCTAATTTTAGCTTTTTCGGAAAATAATGTCAAATAATGGATTCTTTTAAAGATAGTTCCTTCAATCACTTGCGTCATTAATTATCAAAGTTTGTCAAAATGCAGACACAAGTTCACCTTGGAGGTTATGTTATTAGTTCAAACGATCTAACATTCGATTAAAAGTGACATTTTATGTTACTATCCTATATGAAAACATTATTTTTTGTTGTTAGAACTAAAATTCCTAGCGACTAACAGGCTTATTTTGTAATTGTCGTTACTTAACGACATCGTTCAGCCAACGACTCCAATCCCAAACGACTTTTTGTTAAAACCGTATTTTGTAAATCAGTCGTTAGGAACTTTAGCTGTAACGACACAAGTGAATGTTTTCATATAGGATAGTAACATAAAATGTCACTTTTGATCCAATGTTAGATCTTTTGAACTAACAACATAACCTCAAAGGGGAACTTATGTCTGCATTTTGACAAGCTTTGATAATTAATAACACAAGTGGATTAAGGAACTATCTTTAGAAGAATCCATTATTTGACATTATTTTCCGAAAGAAAGCTGTATCACTAATATTTTTCTTGAATTTGCTTTAGAAATAGCTTTGATAGCTTCTTCAAGCAAAGAAGTATAGTTCCACAAGAAATTATAAGTAGTAATATTTTTGTGCCGTCTTGAGGAAAATGGCATAACTTGAAAGAAGAAATCATTTCTCAAAAATTTACTAGAAATTTGTAGTTTTTAAAAAATGTTATCTGGCATTTCAAATGGGTTCAGTGAGTTTCTGGCATCCTTCCATGTTAGGGCATCAAGGGCTGAACTTTTAAAAATGGAATTTTACCAGAGATAATGGCAAACGATGATCATACCAGAAATAATGCCAGAGGTGATCTTACACATTTTGAGGTTACAGTTAAACACATAAAAAGTCATTTGTTCAATACACTCGGTACGCAACTGATTTTAAAATTCAATTTTGCTATGCTAACGACGTAAACGACTGCTACGGGGATGTCGTTCACCAAACGACCAAACCTAACCTGAAAGTCGTTCACAACGATGTCGTTAGAAGTTACAAAATACGAACTGTCGTTCACGAACGACAAACGATTTATAACGGCGTCGTTAAGAGTTGCAAAATAACCCTGTAATTTACAAAATACTGTTTTTACAAAAAAACGTTTGGTTTTGTAGTCGTTGGCTAAGCAATGTCGTTAAGTAAACATAATTACAAAATAAGCCCGTTAGACAGTAGTTTTTTGAGAAAGAAAGGAAAGATTTCAATATTCAGATTTCAATATTCAAATGGAGATGGTTTTCGATGTTAATCAAGATAAACATAGTATACAGGGTTTCTCACGCCACTGGTTCGTTAGAACTTTATTAGGTTCCACTATTAGTAGATTTTTGAGATTTTGCCAGTAGGGGTTGTTCATCCGGATCTCTCGATTTAAAATATTTTCAAGATGGCTGCCACTTCCGGTCGACCGGAAGTAGGCTACAACTTCGTTATTTTAAATGGAATGGTATAATTTTTATTGCATATTTTAATTCTACGTACAAGAATAAGTAAACTTTCATAAGGGTTGTTGGTACTTATCGCTTTTCGTTTTCGAGTTATTTTGATTTTAAGATTTTTTTTACAATTTTCAACCTGTTCTTTAAAACCACATTTCTCAGTCACTGTTTAAGCAAGAAAGTTAATAATTGGTACGTTTACTCTCCAGACATTGCCAAATAGAACCCCACTACCTCTACCCTTCTTTCACATACAGAGTGGTCACAAAGAGAATTACCGCTCTTCCATATTCAATTGCAAAAAAGTCGAAAATTTTAAATGGAACACCCCATATTTTATTAGCCTATCCGATAGAGAATTTAATTCTCTACAAATCTGCAATACATGTCTCTATACCCATCGGTTAAGATTTCCAAGATATAAAGGAATTTGTCAAAATTGCGTATAAAATGTCAGAAGTTTTTCTTTTTTTTATTAGTAGGCTATGGAATTTGGTCGATTTTTTTGCTTGACACGATAGGAAATTTAATTCTCTAACAACCTTCAATACACTTCCCTATACCTATTGATTAAAGTTTTAAAGATATAAGGGAATTTATCAAAAAACTGTTCAAATTTCGTAGCCTACTAATAAAGAAAAACTTTTTTTGACATATTACGCGCATGTTTTATAAATTCGCTTATATCTTTAAAACTTTAATCGATAGGTATAGGGAAGTGTATTGAAGGTTGGTAGAGAATTAAATTCCCTATTGTGTCGAGCAAAAACATCGACCAAGTTCCATAGCCTACTAATGAAAACAAGACTTCTTCTGACACTTTATATGCGATTTTGACAAATTTCCTTATATCTTGAAAACCTTAACCGATAGGTATAGGGATATTGCAAATTTGTAGAGAATTAAATTCTCTATCGGATAGGCTAATAAAATATGGGGTGTTCCATTTAAAATTTTCGACTTTTTTGCAATTGAATATGGAAGAGCGGTAATTCTCTTTGTGACCACTCTGTATGTGAAAGAAGGGTAGGGGTAGTGGGGTTCTATTTGGCAATGTCTGGAGAGTAAACGTACCAATTATTAACTTTCTTGCTTGAACAGTGACTGAGAAATGTGGTTTTAAAGAACAGGTTGAAAATTGTAAGAAAAATCTTAAAATCAAAATAACTCGAAAACGAAAAGCGATAAGTACCAACAACCCTTATGAAAGTTTACTTATTCTTGTACGTAGAATTAAAATATGCAATAAAAATTATACCATTCCATTTAAAATAACGAAGTTGTAGCCTACTTCCGGTCGACCGGAAGTGGCAGCCATCTTGAAAATATTTTAAATCGAAAGATCCGGATGAACAACCCCTACTGGCAAAATCTCAAAAATCAACTAATAGTGGAACCCAATAAAGTTCTAACGAACCAGTTGCGTGAGAAACCCTGTATAGCTATTCTGTTTGATGCATTGTAATATCTGCGAAATTTCATACCGGAAGTGGGATGTTGTTGGAATGAGTTTCTTAAAACAAACAACTTTTGTAGGAAACATCTTCTATGATTTTTAAGTTATCATTCTCGAACAAAATCACCTTAACCCTTTGAGTGCTATGAACCCATATATGCGTCATCGCACAACCATTCTGTTTTGGCTATGAACCCATATATGAGTCGTCGCACATCCATATTCGCACGGAGTGGGGAGTCCACGGCGTACGCTTAACCTCGGGCAACTCAGCGCTGAAAGGGTTAAAAGTCTTTTTATTTTGACAGATGACATTACCTGAGTAACTACCTCAGTACTTCAAACATTACATTTGTTATGCCTAGATGTTATGTCCACAACGTCTGGACATAGGACTTGGCAAAGACCAATATACTGTCCACAACGTCTAGACAAAAGACTTTCAAGGGTTAAAAATTCCGATTTTGGATTAATTATATCTGATGGCACCACTAGATGACACCTTCAAAACCAATAATCCGCTTTTTTAACGGGTGTTTAAATTCGTGCGCAAGTATGCCTTGAATTTTTATTAGACAATGATGAAGAGATACCTAGAAAATGAACGCGGCAAAGATGCTAGCAAAGTTCATTGGTTATTTGAGCACGAATTTAACCCCTTAAGGACCAGGCCCGAGATATCTCGGAATAGAGTGTACGGTTTTAAATGACCGTAAAAAAACGGTCCTTAAGGGGTTAAATGATAGATAGAAAAGAATTTATGTCGCAGAAGGAAGACAAAAAAATTGAAAAATATGAAATAATTAAATTAAATTACTAACTTAAATAATACATTCTTTTTCATTTCCCTTGGAAACAGGCTCTCGACCTTAGTCCTTCAGCCCAGTCTAAGATCTTTTTTTCTTTTTAATTTTAAATACACATTTTATATTTCCACGATTTGATTATAGATGGTGTGAAACGTGGTGTGCGAAGGAATGAATAGTTTCGGAATGTTGTTCTTCATACCGCTCATGCATTTTTTTGCCAATATTGAAAGGCGCTCTGCCAGTGGTCTAACTCTGGTTATTCGGTAAAGACCGGATATTAGAGATATTATGTAAGGGGTTGTTCGGATGTCGTATTTTGGTTAAAGTACGAAGACAAGATCTTTCCACAACTTCTAAGTTGTTCATTGCACCTCCTTTACTATCAGCTGTTAAAATATTTCCGTATTCCAAAATGAGTCTGCAAATGGATATTGGATAACCTTATCCAATCGCTTTTTAGAAACCTTATTTCCGAAAACAATGAATAAGACCAGAAAGTATTTTCGACAAAATCTATTTGCTTTGAGAAGCTATTTCCAACAACAAATCCCTAAGTAACAACTCTTCGCGTATAGAACAGACTATGTTACCTCTGTATAGGTATTCGTTGACAATAAATTTAGTTCAACCTGCATCACCGGAAGCGCTGATAGCAGAAAATAACAGCTTCTTTACCGACCAAAATGAAACGCACTAACAATGAGATGTTAAACATAATATCTAACATCTACATATGTCTAATACTCGCTCGGGTGAACGAAGTGTCATGATTGTATTGAAATTCTTGAAGAAGTTAACATCGTGTTTAGTTAAAGATTGGAATATTGTCACGTTTGTCTAGAAATAACCGGAAACATAAAAGGTTCTAATAGGAACTTCGCGAATCTTTGATTTTACCGGCATCGCGAGGTGTGGGAACTCTAGATTTGCTGAAGATGCGAGGTTTCTTTTTATGTGCTTATTCAAAACATTATTTTGTTATTAAAAATTATTTTGTTATTAACCACCGCCAGAATAAGATGGACGAGAATAAAGTTGTGTTAGCAGTTGTACTGGAGAGTGTCCTTGAATTCTAAACCCTCTAAACCCTTTTGCATTTTTCGAGCTGTGTATAGTGAAATTAAATGAAAACAAACAGGCTACAAGCAAAATTTGTTATTGTTTAATTTTATCATGCATGGTTTTGTAACAAATAGGAGCAACATTTTATTTTAAAGATTTTAAAAATTCCCGCGTTTGCTCATTATCGCCAAATGCAGTGCGGGTTGAACTAAAAGCAATGTCAAAACTAAAAGTCGGGAGTCGGCCATCTATATTAGTATTTTACAGTAAAACCTGCTTTTGTGCGGTCCTTTTTTATGCGATTTTCTTTTTGTGCGATTGGTTTTGTGCGAATTTATTTGTATGCGATTTTTTCCGTGCGGTTTATTTTTATGCGGTATATGAATCTTAGCAACGTTAGCACCAGTTTAATGTTTACAATCAGTGTACGTATACATGTTGCGGACGAACAAAATGTTATCGAAAAGGCGTCAACATTATCGCTGAAATTAGTGCCCTCGCTAATTTCGTAGCTTTGATATTTTCAACGAAAATGACCTGGACGAGATGATTGAGGACCAAAGTATCGATGATAGTGACATTCTCAATAATTTGATAGATTATGAAAATTGAGAAGCAAGAAATAAAATATATGCAGGGATTCAGATTTCTAAAAAATTGAAAACGCATTTTCTTAAAACAGATACCAATGCGGAAAGCCGCTTAAAACTCCAAAACGAGTTGAGATCATGTATGTCTCACTATCGTGACCTTTACAAATACTTGATCAGTCGACCGTCGCACAGTAGGGCAAGAGAGCTTCAAAGTTGGCATTAAATCGAGCACTGTTCAAATGGATTTCTACATTGAATGTTTTCTCTTTAAAACTACCGGTAGCACTAAGGACCAGTGCTACCAAGTCCCAGATAACTTATCTCTGGTATAATTATTGTGGTTACTGACCAAGTAGCCAATAGGATGACTTGAAATAGAAGTAACCAGGGTAATTATACAAGAGATAAGTTATCTAGGACTTAGGCCCGGTCTTATAAAAGGCAGAATAAGTTATTCTCGGAATAATTGCCAGAATAACTTCTATTTCAGTGTCCTTGAGTAGCATCTTAAAAATGCTTTCGCGGTTAAAGTGCAAAAGAGTAGCAAAAAATTTCAATTAATTTTGAAATAGTATATTCTGTCAAATCGATAAAAGTAAGAATTGAAGCTTTAAACCGTGCTTGTAACGTAACTATTAACCCCATTGTTTATGTAACCGTTTGCTTGAAAGAAATATCGATCTAAACTTCATGCTAATTACTAAACTGTTACTAGATATCCCGACATAATGGTTCTACACTAAAGTATATAAATGTAATGGATATGCTCGGAATGTGTACTTCAAAAAGTTGCAAAATATTTATATCAAAGACGAAAGGTTATTGTCATAAACGGTGCAATGGATAGTGGTTAGCATAAGTCAGATAAAAAAACGTATATTTTACATTTAATTTTTTGTTTTTTTGCCACGTTTAAGCCGGTCTTACCCCACTGTGCGTCGTCACAAAAACTGATCACTGATTTTATGGTACCAAAAAACAAATCAATTAAAACCCAATCATCAAGTGACGAAAGCGATTTTCAACCAATTCATCACAGGAAAATCACGAAAATTCATCACAAGACGAGTAGTAGCAAATTATTTAATGTATAATTTGAAAACCTCTCCATGTATATGTACAGTGAAGAATTAACTATTTTTACAATTTCTTTAGGTCTAATTTAATTATCTAATTTAAAGCATTCTCTCATCTATTTCATAAATTATTGATGTATTCTCTAAGTCCGCCTTTTTTTATGGGGTCCCTATCCACCGCATAAAAAAAATTTTTGGCAGTATATCGTATAAATTGTATATTATATGTAAGAATTTATAAAATTTCCAAATTTTTTTGTACGATTTCTTTTATGCGGTCCCTATCCACCGCACAAAAACAGGTTTTACTGTATATTTAATCTATGGTACAGAATTTCAAATCAACGTTCAATTCAATTACGAAACGTTCGACTTTTAACACTTTCAATAATTATTCGTCGCAGGTACCCCACTCATAAACAAGTTTATACTCGTTTTAGTTATTAAATCTCTTATTTGGTTTTCCTACAACTCAATATACTTAAATAAATCGGGCAATTAAAAAAAATTCACTGCTTCTCAAAGTTGTTACTTCGTGCACCTCAGAAACCATCAACATTTGTGTAAAATTTTTTTGGTTATTTAGTATTATTTTAATGAAGACTGTCACCCGTTGAGATGATTATACAGGGTGTCAAAAACGTCCAAAGCCATATCTTGATTGTTTCTGTTCGGATTTTTATCAAACACAAGTAGTAATTAACAAAATTACGAGCTAGATACCATTTAGCACCTTTGGTATTTTAAAGTGTTTTTGTAACGTTTACTTTTATCATTTAACTTCATTTTCGATTTTTGTATGTGAAGATGGTTAACGCCGAAACATGTTAGACAAAATTTTCGTTATAACCAGTCTGATAGAAGAACTTTTATTTAATAACTAACCAAATGAAATGTTTTAAGGAATGCTACATTTTGGAGTTCTATTTTTATTAATTATTTACTGCAAGAAAAATTAAAATACTTTCCATTCCTCGCGACGATTTTTACGTAGAGTAATGGAAAATGTATGAAAATTTTAAGGAAGTTCATCGATTATATAAACCATTTCTTATTGATATGTATCGATTTCAAGAAATCGATGTAGCGTTAGGTACGTCTCACATTGAGGTAACCAGCAACAGGCGATATTGCTATTTAATGACATTTTACATGTAATTAAATGATGTCTCTCACATTGGAGCAATTGGATATCGCCTCTGAATCTATCGATAAATGTGAGACGTTTGCTTTATTTCTATGTAAAATGTCATCAAGTGGCGATATCGCTTATTGTTGGTTGCTTGTTGCTAGTTGCTTCAGTGTTTGATGTGCCTTACACACACGATTCCAACATAATTCGCGTAAAAAAAGTTCGACGGTGATAGTAACCGTTGACGGCTACTCTATAAAAACGTATACTGCTGAAAAGTACATGTATTCTTCATCGTTGGATTTAGAAAGAAAAAGTCTTTGAGATAGCTTGGAGAAAAATATGCATCATAATTTGAAAAAGAAAAGTTATAGCCGATTGAAATCGAAGGTTGAACTGAAAAAGATCTAAATGGTCTTCAAAAAATAATGTTCGTTAAAACAATTTATTTGGTACCTGGCTCATGAAAATCCCAACAGAAATAACCAAGATATGACTTTATGCGTTTTTTATCTAACACCCTATATAACTTTTAAATAAACTGTGTATATGCCATTGGTTTGAAAACCTAGTTATTATTTTTTAAAATTTATGTAAACCTAGAAACTTACTAACCTTTTTTCTTAATTGAAGAAAGAATTCAAAATTCTAATCTAAAAATATTTTCTTTTCTAAAAATTTCTAAACTGTTTTTTAAAAAGTTTTTTAAGAAGTCATGACAACGTGGTAGCTTTTTTAAATAATTATACAAAATCTAGTTAATGTAGTTTTTCAAGTTATGAACATCTAGGAACTTTTTTAGAAAGTTGATGGAGATGCAGTAACGTTTTTTATATAATTTTATAAAGTTTGTTAATTTTTTAATAATTTTATAAAATTTAAAAAACTTAAATGTATGTAAACTTATATTAACTTTTACTGAAAATTTATGGAAACAGTTTTATTTTGAAAATATTTTATAGAAGTAGTTTTATTTTAAGTTATGAAAATCTAAGAACTTTTCTTACAATTAGAAAATTTGTGAAAATCTAGGTAAAGTTTTTTTAACCCTTAAAAGTATTTTTATTATGACGTATGATATTAGCTGAGTCTCAGTAGTTCAAAAATAAAATTTGTTACACCGAGATGGATGTCCAAATGTCTGAACATAGGACTCGCCAAAGAACAATATAATGTCCACAATGTCTGGACAAAGCACTATTTATGGTTAAACATTTTTCTAAAATTGTAATTTTTTAAACAATTTAATATTTAGTGTTAGTATTTTTTGAAAATGTATGTAAATTTAGTTTTTTTTTATGTCTGGGAATTTTTCTTTGAAAAATAATTAAAGTCAAAATAAAATCTAATAACTTTTTGAATAAGTTTATTAAATTTAATAAACTTTTTTTAACAATTCAATAATTTTTTATAAACAATGTTAATTTAAAGAATTCATAAAAACTTGGTAGCTTCTTTAAACAATTTAAAAAAATTAACTTAATTTATTTGAAAATCGATGAAAATCTAATCATTTCTTTTTTAAGAAAATTTTCTAAAATTTAGTAACTTTTTTTGAGAATTGATGACAAATTTAACATTAATTAGTTCTAACTAAAAACACCAAAAATCATATACAGAGTGTTCTAAAATTATACCAACAAACTGCTGGGATGTACTGTTGTATCTTTGTAGGTACTTTGTTGGGGTAATTTTGGGACACGCTGTATAATCAAGTATGTCAATTTTAAGATTCTATGAAAATTTGGTAGCTTTTTCAAACAATTTTACAAAATTTACTTAATTTGTTTGAAAATTGATGAAACTCTAATCACTTTTTTTAAAGAAAATTTTGTAAAATTTAGTAACTTTTTGAGAATTGATGACAAATTTAACATTAATTAATTCTAACCAAAAACTTCAAAAATTATATAAAGAGCGTCCCAAAATAATACCAACAAACTGCTGGAATATAGTGTTTGTATCTTTGTAGGTACTTTGTTTGTCGGTGTAATTTTAGAACATAGTATAGTCAAGAATGTTAATCTTAAAATTTTCTGAAAATTTTCTAGCTTTTTCAAAGAATTTTACAGAATTTACTTAATTTATTTGAAAATCGATGAAAATATGATCATTTTTTTAGACAATTTTGTAAAATATAATAACTTTTTTGAGAATTGATGAAAAACTTTAACGTTAATTAATTATAACCAAAAACACAAAAAATTATATACAGGTGTCCCAAAATTATACCGACATGAAACTGCTGGCATATATTCTTTGGATCATTTTTAGTACCTTGTTTGTCGGCATAATTTTGGGACATCTGTATAATCAAGAATGTTAATTTTAAGATTTTATGAAAATGTTGTAACTTTTTGAAATAATTTTACAAAACTTACTTAATTCCTTGAAAATTAATGAAAAAAATTATTAATATTAATTAATATTGTTATTAATTCCTTCTAATCTCTAAGACTCCAAAAATAACAATGTCAAGAAATCTAATTGTTATATTTCAAGGTACCAACCTTAAAAAATTTCCATCTTACAGAATTAAAAAGAAATAGTTTACATTATTTTAAAAATTAATCTCTTAATTCATTTGAAAAAAATCCTTTCTATTCATCACCTCTCATCGACCTCTTTATCCCCTTTTTATTATTTTTTACATTTTTTCTTTTGCTAACAAAAAAAATCGATATGCAAAGTTAAACATTTTCCCGTTTGATATTTCACCACAAATTACGCGCGTTAAACCGAACGGAACGAAACGAACGAACAACTATCGGATTAAAAATATTAAAGCGTGTCCCGACTTTACGTCGAATCGAGGCTTTTTTTTAAAAACCCGCCCAATGCGATTACATCTCGCCCGCATGCTTGTTGGTTTGTTAAAAAAAGCTTATACCGAGTTATTACTGATTCAACAGGTACGCGTTTAAAACTTTAAAGCTTATCTACTTAAAATAATTTTACTTAAACTTTACTTCTAAACGATGAATTTGGATAGATTTCTTTTTAAATAGGTACATAATTAAGTATATAATAAAAGTCGTTTGTCGTCTCTTCTTTAGCGTTTTAAGCAGGATGTGACCGCTTAAATTGATTTCAAGGTTAGAACCGTCTTGTAATTACATTCACCGCTCGATCTATCCTTTTTATTATTTTTTTAAATTGACCGTGAAGTGAGTCGCTTTCGAACCGTGAGAAATGATAATTTATTAACAAACATTAGAGAAAAGTCCATAAATAATTCAATTCGATCGATTTATCAGTTTTTTTTATTTTCTTACCTTCATCCTGATTACTTCCAACCATAATTTCCATATCTTCGTATTCCCCGTCTTTTAACATATCCATTGGATGTTTAGTCAAAAAATTTCCATCTATGGTAGGTGTGGATGGAAAACCCAAAATTCCCGAATAAGAATTCCACTGTTGAACGGAAATGGTTTTGGCGTCAACCGCTCTCATGCAATCCATGACTTTATGCGGTTTACTCCCAAGTAAAGTAATATTACATCCGCAATCTTGAACGAGGATTTCCCCGATTTGCTGGGCTCTTTCGCCGGTCATATAACTCCACGGAGCGTTCATCGTACCCGATTGTAAGATCCCCCTTTTTGCCAGTCCTTTGGTCACCGGACTCAAGAGGTGGATGCTAACCGATCCTCCACCTGCCGACTCTCCGAATAGGGTTATTAGGTCGGGATCGCCTCCGAAAGCGGCCGCGTTATCTTTAATCCAACGGATAGCCAACGCTTGGTCCCACAGACCCATGTTTCCGGGCGCTTCTTCGCTTCCCGGGCCAAAATGTTTGTTTAAATAGAGAAAACCAAACGCGCCCACCCTGTATTGCATAGAAGCGACTATAACGTCGCTACTTGCCGCTACGATATCAGCGTCGTAAATGTCCAAAGTGGATGTACCACTCATATAACCACCACCGTAAATCCATACTAAGATTGGTACTTTTTGCCTTTCGTGTTGAGGCTTTTCCGCGTGATGTCTTATCCTCAATTTTTGAGGCACCCAAATATTTAAATATAAACAATCTTCGGAAATGTTTGTATTTGGATTCCACATTTCCTCCCCATCAAACCCCGGAAAGTATTCGTATCTTTCTTGATAACAAGAATTTGGTAACTTGGTGGCATCTAATATTCCGTGCCACGGATCGATGGGTACCGGTCGTCTAAACCTTAATTGTTCAATGGGAGGTTTGGCGAAAGGTATTCCGGTGAAGACGTGCACTTCCCTGCTGAGAACCGTCTTAGCGTAGCCGCGCACCAGGCCGCTGGTGGTCTCGACGACGAGCGGGTCGAAGTGGAGGTCTTTGGGTGACTGCTGCGGCCTGGCGGTCGTCTCCTCGCTGGGCCACGAGTACCCGTTGACGGTTCCACAGACGGCAATCACGAAGAGCATCGCGAATGGCACCATCGTTATATTCTATAGGTTCGACCGGACACCCTACAGTATTCCCATACCGGCGGAAACGGCGCCAAAGTAACTCGCGCGTCGCGGCATCCGCTAGAGAGCAGCAGCAGCGGGTCGCGCGCAGCGGTCGCAGACGGCGGCGGACTGTGAAGGACTGTGTGTGCCATGGCCGACGCGATAAAGCTCGCGCAAGCTCACTTCTCTACATCTCTTTTCGACACTTTACCGATGATCATACGACACCCATCGGTATTCGTTTTTACTTCTTTTATTGCTCCAACTTCCGTCTAATTGACTCACCTAAATGAAAGAACAAAAATGAAGAAAGTTGATTTTGATGTTTTTTATCCTTTTTACTCTTTTTTTTAGATTGGCAATCTGAAATTTTTCAAACCATTTTTTTTTGACTTGACAAAAATATTATTCCATCCATATTTTTGAGGTTACAATTCATAAACGTATTTTTTTCTTGTTTCTGCCATTTTAAAGTGTGGCCAACGTGAAGTAAAGAAAATCCTTAAATCAAATCTACTTACAATTATGGTGGATTTAGGATGTCAAATTTAAGGCTGTAATCGTAACCGTAGCAGTAACTTTAGTGTTTAAAAGAAGTTCAACTATTTTGTTTCAATTGTAGCGTTTAGGCAACGTCTAGGAATTACGGCAATTTTGATGGTTATTACAGCTAAGGTTACGGTTAAGTTTGACATCCTAAACCCGCCATTAGATTCTACTTTGTCATTTTTTCTAAGTTTTTGATACTAACAAGGAAAGTGCCAGGTTTTGAGGCCAGAGATTTAGTTCAATTTTTGTAGGATGGTAGATCTAGTTTCCGTCTTAATAGTTTTCTTCGTAGTTTTTTAAATATTTGTAATTGAGGAGGCAATTCACTGGTTAAATTCAGTTCTGTAGCAAACGGTTGAAACTAATGAGTTTAGCGTAGCAGCAACAGATCGGTATTTCTCGTCATTAAGCGCCGGATTAAAGTTCGGGGAGCGTGAATAATTTTTTCCAGTGTTACATCTATTTTTGCATACAAAGATACAATCGATGCTCATAAAATGTTGCGACATCGAAGTATTTTTTGAGTCTGCATCGCACTTTGGATTTATAGCACACATTAGGCTATGTTAATGAGATAGAGATGGCAGCAGGATTGATATTGATTGATGAAGTGAGACATGACATTAGAAGTAAGCGTCGTCGGACAGATTGTTAAGAAGAACTTTTTCAATAAATATTATTAATAAAGATGAACTACTAATTATTACAGGATTTATCAATCAATTGTCATTTAATGTGTGAAAATTTCAAAATTAATACAAGAATATAACCTGACATTATAACCTTCCTTCAAAAAGCCTAACTAAATCGGTACAAATTCTATTATTTTTTACATTAACCAACTTTGGACTTGTCCTAAGTAGTGAATTAATTGCATCTTCAATTGTAAGTCCGGTATAGACGAGCGTATTTGAACGCACATTTACGTCGGTTTTAGTGCTCAACCGACGACGGTCAGCGCTGATGTCGGTCGCGCATAGCTATATCAACGTATTTATATGTGTCTACTCAGTGCTGCACTGACGATCAGTTACATACAAATACGTTGATATAGCTACGTGCAACCGACGTCAGCGCTGACCGTCGACTGAGCACTAAAACCGGCCTTATTAATCGTACGCTTGGTATTGGCAAGTGTACAAATGAGCGTTAAATGTCATAATACGCACGCTTTAACAAAAATCTCGAATCACATGTTTATTGCGCGTTAGATTTATTCACCCTTGGATTAATTAATCCATCTGATATTTACAATGGTTACTGTCCAAATAGCCAATCATATCAAATGCAATAACAGTAACCATTGTAGATATCCAACAGATTAATTTACCCAACTGTGAATAAACCGACCATTACAATCCATTTTTTTTTATTTTATGTTATTTTATGTTAAAATTCATGAATAAATGTAAAATTTTTACATTTCATGTCAGCGAACTTGAAGTCAAGAAAATCCTTAAATCGTTTTCTAAATTTTACACCGATCACAATTTTTCATCAATTTATTTTTTTGGCAGTCATTTTGTTTAAGTTTCTGAGGTTATAATTTATTTTTTTTGTCTTTATATTGTATCATCTAAATCATGTAATTTTCTTGGATTTACATCAATTTCAAGTCAATATATTTTTTGTCTAGGATTTTGAGGTTAGAATTCACATATCAACGTTAAATTAAAAAAAGGAAACTTCAAATTACCTCATCTGATATCATAAATAATGCAAAAGAAAATCCTAATTAAATCTAAATAAAGTAACAATAAGATAAAAATCGTTTAAATAACGAAGCGTTTAATGAGGTACTAGAAAAATCACGTCGTAAAAACGGCAAGGCTTTTGCATAACTTGGGCAAGAAACGATGGTTCGCGTTTCACCCGGTTATTACACTTTTACCCGAGGACGAGGTAACGATCTAGTAAAATCGCGTTACGACTCGCCGCGGCAATCGCGAAAACTCGTCGATTCTCCTTCTAAAAAGATCCGCCGTCTATAGTCATCTCTTCATTACCATTTCTTTATTATGTCTTTATTACATTATGTCTTTGGTGTCTGTTATCGACTACAACGTCTTTAAACAACGTACGTTTGCAGAGACAGTTTCATAAATACGTGAATCCAATTTCGGGTTGGAATTATGGTCGTTTCGTCCCTTTGGGATTTCATCCGCGAACCACGATGCATAAGTAACGGTGTTAAAGACGATGGGTTGGAATTGTCAAAATGTAGGTATAAATTGGGAAGCGTTTTCGGAACCAAATTAGTGCCGTGGCAGCGTAAATATTTTCCCTTCCTCCCCCATTTCCCATCCATCGGTCCGTTTACATTTAAAATTACCCGTCGAGTCGTGCCAATCGATTTCGGATTGTAAGGGGGCAAATATTTTTAGGCCGTGACCCACATCGAATGAACGAACGAAAATGGATCCAAACATCAATTAGTTAAGTCGCCAAAGTAAATTACGTAAGGATTTGAAAAATAAATGAAAAGGTGTTCGAATGCGAGCTAAAATCTATACGATTCCAGGCCAGTCCGTTTTATAAAAATTTCAGAGGTGAGGCGAAGACATGGGGGGGTTGGAGCGTCCGCCCCCCGCGTATATATCATTTCTAATAGCTTAATACGGGACACCGGAATGATAAATCGAGTTAGCCGGGGCCCGAACAGGCCGACGCCGCCTGAATTCTTATGAAAAGCGACCGGCGCGCCCCTCGCGGCCGCAAACAGGATTACGACGTCGCGATGTATTAAAGGATCCCTTTGGTACCCAACCAAGACTCATTCCTAACCAGTGAAAAGATTCGGACCATTTAATCTATAAGTTCCTACTTAGCTTTATTCATTTCCTACTTCGAAATATCTACCACTTTTAAATTTCCAAAAAAAATGGTGGCCAAATGGAGGCTCGCGAGCCACATGCGGCTCTTTTTGAGTTTTATTGCGGCTCAATTAAAAAGATTTTATAAATTCTTTCTACTAGGTTTGGAGCATGTAAAATCTCTTTAAATATTATTGAATTTTTAATAAAATTTGTTCCTTATAATGAGAGGGAAGCAGGAGGTACAATTTACTCGATGCCCGTTTTCAATGTTTTCTGAAGAGGCGAATATTTTCCGATTTGGCTCTTAAAAATTTTCAATATTTCAATAAGGCTCTAAGTATCGCCAAGTGTGACCACCCCTGATCTATAAAATTATCTATAGGGGCGTTTATTTGGTTGTATACATTCATACCTGTCTATTGAGTTGTATAAAATACTAAAAGATTGTTAGTTGCTACTATTTTCCTCATTTCTTGCTTAACCATCTATTTAGTTCATGGTTTGTAGAGATGAATTAATGAAACATCTACAAGAATTGGTTCGTCTGGACTTTCATCATGACCTTTTGGGTCAGATAAGTTACTTAACCACCCAACATAACATGTTCAGACTTTGTACTAAGTTTTCTAAACCAGATGAATTACTTTCTCAGAAAAATTAAATTTTCCTGAGCTTTATTCATGAATCTTCGAGCTATATATGTTAGTTATCTACAAGAATCTGGTTAGTTAAACTAATCATGATTATTTGAGCTAGGTAAGTTCTGTAATCGCCAATATCTGGCCTAGCGAAAATTTTCAAAATTCCTCCTTGTCATAAGTCATGTTTAGACTTTGTTACAAGCCTTCAATGTCCGATAAATTACTTTATCATAAGAATCTGACCGGTTTAGTTTTCATTTATGGTTCTTTGAGATAGAAAATCTATTACCACAATAGGGACTGATCTAAAAATTGTAAACGGCTCCTTTCAATCATAATATAGAGCGTTGATAAATGACTACAAGGCCTTTGAATTTGGCGCGCTATAGGTTAATTTTTATTGTTGGTATAAACTTTGTTCGTTGGGTTAAAACGTGCACTGCACTAACCTACACTATGGTGTAAAGGTGCAGATTCGTGCAGCATTTAAAGGGGAATTACTGTAATTCAGTGTAATTTGGTGCTCTTTAGTTCAGGTATGAACTACGATCCAACGAACGCATATGTAACCAAAATTTAATAACGCACTGGACTGCTAAGTGTAAGCAGTGGAGCCCTAACGTACAAAGCTATAAACACTATATATGCTTTCGTTGGATCACAGTTCGTACCTGAACTAAAGTGCACCGTATTACACTGAATTGCACTTATTGCACTTTAAATGCTGAACCTTTGCACCAAGGTGTAACTTGGTGCAGTGCAAGTTTTAACCCAGCGAACAAAGCTAATTTTCGCCTTTGCACTTGCAGTACACCGTTTGAACTTACTCCAGAGCAGGTTCCACAAAAACTGCACTAACTGCACGAAGGTGCACGGCCCGTGGCGCAACGAACAGTACGAGTACAACTGTCTTAAACGGCACTATGCCCAATGAACACTTGATATCTGCGCTGAACTGCTAAGTGCAAGTAGTGCAGCCCTAACGAACAAACCTAATAACATTAATCATATCTCATTGGCGTGTCGTGAAAAATATTGATAGCTATCAAGAGTTGCCAAAGAAACCGTAGGAGAGAAGTGTTGTATTGACTTTATTGATATGTGCTATTACAATTGACATCCGATATCCAATAATTATGAATGTGGGTTCATATACCCTTAATGCTGAAAAGAATGCTGAAATGCTTAATGCTGAAATCATGAATAAATCCGTCTACGCCAGTGATATGCAAGATACGATGAAGACATTCCACAGATAACGACGTTAAGCATCAAAAATCACTAAATTACGAGAGCGCCAAATTCAAACACCTTACAATCATTTATAAACGTTCGGTATTTTTTTATTTGGATAGAGATTAAATAATTAAAATTAATATGAAGTTTGATAATGTAGATAAGAAATAATAATTGTAAAATGATCGAGTTGAGGTTACGAAGGTAATAAATCTCAATAAAAACGACGACCAGGTTAGGAGGTCGATTTATGAGGGCGGTAATGACACGAAATTCGGGAGGCAGGTCGGCGATTGCCTTATAAATCAGATGGGCATAATCATCCCGGTCGATTATATACATCGGGGGCGATAACTTAAAAAGGTAAATGGGGCGAGAGGTCGACGCGGATGGATGGATATACATCTACGATGCGGGGAAACGGTATCGTGTTTCATTCGCCCGAGACGAAGTTTAATTTGGGACAAAGTAGACGACGAGTTCGAGTGCTACAAGTGGTCGAAGGGAAGTGAAGGTGGAGAGAAATAGGAGTTTTGGCCGCGGGCATTAAGTGAAACGTTGCGACAATGGAAAGAAGGCGACGAGATTTAAGCGAGCGGAGGGGAAAAACAACGCGGAACTTTAGGACACAATAAACCGTTTCCGCTTTTTGCGCCCGGACCCGAGTTCCGGGCCGTTTCAATTTGCATTATTAAAATTTCCCAAGTCGGCCGTCGAGTTACTTCGCGAACTTCCAAACGTCGTTTTACCCTCCTCCTCCCGTAATCCCCCGCGTTTCACTTTAATCGGCTCAAACGCGCTGTTATTGTTATGCTTGTCCGCGGAAGATGGGCGGAAAAATTAGTAAAAATCTTCCACCGCTCTATTTAGTCCTTTCTCGTTCTCGTTTTCTTTAAACGCCACACCATCCATACATCAACGTCAACGTACTGCGCTTTTAAAAAAACAGGAAGAACCAATTGGCGCAATTGCCCCGTATTATCTCGTTGAAACCGTTTTGTCACTCTCTCTCGTTGTTATTTGCCACATCTGAATCTCTGCGTTAACATCAATACGAGAAGAGGATAGAAGTCACTTTAACTCGAATCATTACACGCCCCCGCTCCAACCGTACCAATCAACTCTGAATCGAGCCGGTTCGCTCATCTACGTACTTACGCCGAACTGCGCTTCGCACGACCGGATCATCTCCACCACTTTTTTTACATTTTTTTTATCAAGTGGATCGCTTTTGTATGTGTGTACGGAACCGGCGGAAATAAAGAGCGAAAAGAGAGAAACATTCCTACCGTTCCCAACGCAGCACTCTCTTGTGTGAAATTTCATTTCGCTGAAATACCAACTGCTAATTAGGTTGTAGCTTTGGGAATGAAAAGAAAAACTTTTATTTTTCCACCACTTATTGTATTTGTATGTGTATAAAGAATATGTAACTTCAAAAAATGTATTTGAATTGTTAGTCAACCAAAACTATAGACAAGTATTTATACAACCCAATAGAGACTTAATGAATGAAATTAATGACTATATCTGTAAAAAGGAATAATATTAGATAAACACCTCGCTTCAAAAACTTCGTATCTATTTATCTATCACCTCCAGTCATTGGGTAACTTATCTTCCACAAATAATCTTGATCAAAGCCCCAATAAGTCAGATTCTTATAAATAAATAAGCTAGCTTATTAACTTACCTAATCTGGCTTAGAGGATCATGAAGAAAGCTCAATCAAATTTGATTTTTCGAATAAAGTAATTCACTTGACTTAAAACACTTAGGGCCGGTTTATTCACCTTAGGGTAAATTGATCTCTGATATTTTCCATAGTTACTGTAATTTCACTTCCCATGATTGGCAAATTAGCTAGTAACCATGGTAAATATTGGATAAATTTATATACCCAAGGGTGAATAAACCGGCCTGGCCCTTAGAATAAAAGGTTTATTATCTTCGTTACCTCGTTTCGATTATTTTACGATTATTATTTCTTTCCTATATTCTTAAATTTTATATTAAGTTTAATAATTTGTACTCAACCCAAATAAAACACGTTATGACTCAAAGAAGCCTCTTCAAATTTCGAATTCAATCCAGATTCTTGTGGATAAATGATTATCTATTTCGAAAAACCATAAATGAAGACTCAACAAGTCGAGTTCTTGCGATGAAGTTATTTATCTAGCTTAGAAGACATAGAACAAAGTCTAAATATGACTTATGATAAGGAAGATTTATTTAAAATTTAGGCAATGTTAGATATTGGTGATTAGCCTAACTTATCTAGCTCGTATAGTTATCATCAAAGTTCAAATATGCTAGATTCTTGGGAATAAGTAATTTATGTAGCTTAAAGGATCATGAAGAAAGCTCAAACAAATTTAATTGTACTGATAGAGCAATTCGTCTGACTTAGAAGGCTTAAAACAAAAGATTTACTATCATCCTCACCTCAACTGAATAATTTTATAATTATTATTTCTTGTCTATATTCTCAAATTTCATATTAATTTTAATTATTTGATCTCAACCCAAATAAACATGTTAGAACTCAAATGAACCTTTTAACATTTCGAATTCAACCCAGACTCTTGTAGATAAGGGATTATCTAGTTCAAAGTACCATAAATAAAGGCTGGATAAGTTAGTTCCTTGCGATTAAGTAATTTATCTATCCTAAAAATCTTAAAATAACGTTTTAACATAATTTATGACCAGAAGAATTGTTTGAAGAGTTTGGCTATGCCAAATGCCATCATAATCAAAGTCCAAATAAATTAGATTCTTACGGTCAATAAACTAGTTTAGTTTGAAGGATCATAAAGTAAGCTCAGACAAGTTTAATTCTTCTGATAAAGTATTTCATCTAATTTAGAAGACTTAGAACAAAGTCTAAGCATATTGTGATTAAAAAAGTTATTGGTATACCAGATATTGGTGGTTATCTTCTCTGACCCAAAAGACCATGACCAAACTCCAGACAAGCCAAATTCTTGTTGACATATCATTAATTCGACTCTATAAACCATGAACTAAATTGATTGTTAAGCAAGAAGAGAAGAAAATTACAGACGTAACGATGTTTTAATATTTTATGCACTCCAATAGATAATTTCGTATACAACCAAATAAACGTCTAGAAATTAAAGAAACCTAAGTTGAAACTATTTACCCTCAACTACTTCTAATCCAATAAGCACACATTTATTTTAACAAAATAGGGTTGAAAATTAATAGTCGAAAAGCACCTTAATAAATACTCGTGTTAGAATTGAATAGAAGTAGGAAAGAATTCTATTCCGTAAAGAGGAAGGAAGGCCCAACCTTTTCTAAATTGCTCGTAATTCGTATTTACTGGTTGGAACTTGTTGCTGGAAACCGGTCCAGGCAGTAGAGTCTTGAGGACGCTCCAGTAACGTTAGCCGGCGTCTCGGCGCTACTTCATTTCGACTAATCGCCCCCTTCCCCAGGAGCGTTAGCTGAAACGGGGGCGCCTGCGGCGGTCGGGTTTCAGTTTCCGGCTGAAATATTGATCTGGTACGTTATTAGTATTCATTGCATTCATTATAGGTAGTCAAACCGGGTCCTCGGCTCATCGCCGCGCCTCAATTATACTACTGGATTCCGGACCGGGGTAATTTACGAGAGATAATGAAAAATACCAACGAAGGAAATGCATAAATTGGCCAAGTAATACGTCCCGATCGAAATCCGGGCACGGCTTGAGCAACTGCGAAACAAGCGGAAACAACCAGCGAACCGGGGAACTTCAATATTTACCTTTAGCTCGCTCGATGCGAAACCCGGATTATTCCGCTTTAAGTAAATGGCCACCTGTGAAGAAACAACAACGGGTACGCGGTTAAGAGAAGATAACGTCCCTTTATCTCTTCTTAGTTATTTTCCTTTTTAACTCAGACTTCATTATTGTCCCGTCCGTCGCAATCTACTTTTCTGTTTGATTAAGCCCCGGTTTTTAATATCCCTCCGGTTAAACTTTATCTTAAATTATGAACGAGCTCTCTCTCGAACGGTCGGTCGGTCCGTCACCGACCGACGGAAACTTGAATAATTGCCGAGTGTCAAGTTCGTCGAACTCCTCCTCCTCGGACGGATCTTGGGCCGCATTGTTCGTACCGCTCGCCCCGAATTTATATCCGCTTATAAAATATGAAACGCGGCGTTTACCTAGATGGAGTTTGCGAGAGCGACTCGGCACTTCCGGAAGCGCCCCGTTCCGTTTCATTACTCTCTTCTCGCTTTGCAGAAAGTGAAACATCACGCCGAGTGGCCTGATGTACGACCCTCGCGAAACTCTTATGGGTTACAACGACTTCTCGAATGAACTCATGAACTCACTGTGTACTTCTCTTCAATAAATGCTATAGTACACAAAGAGAGACTACCTAATTTACTTGTCTTTTTAGGAAATACAAGTAAATTATTATAAACACTCCACAAGTAAAAGTCCTCCAGCCAAACAGGAAAATTTAATATGCTCAATTGAACTATTGAGCACTTGAAGGAATTGATTTAGCAATTGAAGGGATCCGTGCAAAAAGCGGTCATCTCCATTTTTTCAAATTTTACAGTGTCACAAAAAAACTGATCGATTGTTGCATTCAAACAAATTAATGCCAGCTCCATTTCTTATGCAACCTCCAGATTACAACGGTGGAGATAGCCGTTTCTTTATACCAAACAATACGCACTAGTGAGTAGGGCCAAGTTCAGGCAAAAAAGCAATTTCATCAAAAAGTGGAGTTGACCGGTTTTTGCACCGAGCCCTTCAATTGAATCTACAAAATTTTATAAAAGGCGAGACCCATGGATCATAGGTAGTACTTTTTTTAACAGGTTTTGACGTGCTGAATTCAAATATGATTTTAGACCTGCTCCATAACCTCAAGATTTCAAGATATTCCAATCTACAGATATAAAAAACACGAGTTTTTAACATACAGTGTACTCCGATTATAACGAACTTCTAGTTATAGCGAACGAAGGTAATAGTCACGAAAATATTTCTATTTAACAAAATGTAAAGAAATTTGCTTATAACGAATTCAGTTATAACCAGGGTGGGCCAACTCGATATAAAATATTTGAAATCGTTTTTTAGTACGTAAACCGACACACCATTAGCGCTGATGTACAATTTTTTAGTGCAATCCCTAGATTTATAAATTTAGGGACATTTATTTTAAACAAATACGAAAATACAACGACGATGCTATGACAACACGTTCAAAACATATTCATAGAAAAAGAAAGATATAGAAGGTGAACTCCCACTAGATTTTTGAAATGCGTCAAATTTAGTACGTAAACCGAGAACTCACAGCGCTGATGTGCAACTATTCAAAAAAACCGCGAAATTTGAAATAAAATATTTCTTTATTTAATTTTATTTCTTTATTCGTACTACAATAAGTGAGCCATAAGTGAGTCACTTATTGTGTACGAAAAATAAGTAGCAATGATAAAAGAAAAAACATTTTTTAAAATAGATTAATCTTTTTTATTTTCATTTATGAAGCTAATACAAGAATGCGTAATTTATTAAACAAAACAAATATACCTAATATCCACTTAGCCCAAATCCACTTATTAAATCTCTCCGGATCCTTACTGCAATTCGGGAATCGATAGCGGGAAGACTCCTTATCATTACAAATAGAAACCGTACACGCTATATATATTTGGAAAGGAAACATAATGTAACGAAAGATTGTAAAAATGTTAAAGTTAATCAACACTTACCGGTAATAGAAGTAAAAAAAATACTACGGAACACAATTGTAGTCACTGTAAACGTTATCACGTTTAAGCTCGAAATGATCAAAAATCAATCATAATAACTCCGAATGCTCTTACATGAAGTTAAAATATGTTTTGAACGTGTTGTCATGGAAACGTTGTTGTATTTTCGTATTTGTTTAAAATGAATATCCCTAGATTTATAAATCTAGGGACTTCACTAAAAAATTATACATCAGCGCTAAAGGTGTTTCGGTTTACGTACTAAAAATCAATTTCAAATATTTTACATAGAGTTCGCCCACCCTGAACATATTTTAACTTCATATCAGAGCATTCGGAGTTATTGTAATTGATTTTTGGTCATTTCGAGCTTAAACGTGAAACATAACGTTTACAGTGACTACAATTGTGTTCCGTAGTATTCTTTTTCTTCTATTATCGGTAAGTGTTAACTAACTTTAACATTTGTACAACCTTGCGTTATATTATGTTTCTTTTTCAGATATATATATCCTGTACGGTTTCTATTTGTAATGATAAGGAGTCCTCCCGCTATCGATTCCCGAATTGCAGCATAGATGACATATCGTCCCCTTTCTCACTTAGTGGCGTATCTGACATGCACACAATTTTACAGGAGATGCAAAAAACTAAAACTCTATAACCATAACTTATTAAAACACAAGTAATAATAAAGATGAGGTTATTAAATTTGGACAACAGGATTTAGAAGGTTGCTATTAAAGATGTCTATGTCAAATGGGAAATATAACCCATAATTTATTCTTTTTTTGTTAAAAATATGCAGTTACGTCAGTACGTGACTTTGCACCAGATTCATTATATCAGATACGCCATAGACTATTTCCCTTTATGAAAATAAATTACACAATTTATACGAGGTTTTATTGTGAACTAATTCGGAATATGCAAAAATATTTATCTATAATAATAATTAATTATAATTAAAAATTAAAAAATGTTCATTAGATACCTAATTAAAGTTTATTCTACACAGAAACAAGAATTAATGAAAAACGAACTCAAAAACTCAATTATTTTTTGCATGAGGTAAATTAAAAATAAATTGTTGACATTCTGGAATGCGAACAACTGGATGGTTTCCTCTACATAACGAAACAAGATCATCAAATTCCTTTCTTGAAATATTTATTGGGTGTTTATTCAAAGCAACGACAGGGAAATCCAAAGGGTTCTTGAGTAAACGTTTGAGACGAATGCAGTCGTAAGTATTCTCAAGATGACTAGTTTTAAGAAACAACTTATCAGGTTCAGTTTTTCGCACTTGAATCTCCTTAATATCAGTCCATTTTATGCGTTTACCAGATTCGGATATTTCCACATTTAATATTCGAATTTTTTTCGAAAGAGCTTTGAAATCCTTGAAATCTTTTTATGTCATTGGAATGACGTTATAAGGAGACTTTTTTCGTGCTAACCGAATCACTGGGTGTAACTGTGAAGGCATAAATATACTGCCAGCTGTGGCAATAGACAAGGAATGTCAACTTTTTAAATATGAAAATATTTGAAAAATGTGCAATATCAACTATGCCCTGGACAAATGATGCGCAGTGCATATTAATCATATAGGTTCCTGTAAAAAAAACTGCCAAAATAAATTTTATAGTAGAATGCAGCGCCATGTGTGACATTATCCGGTACTAAACGTAAGTTTTGACATTATGATAGGAGTGAGCAGTGCATGAATTGCAGTAAGGAGCCGGAGAGATTTAATAAGTGAATTTGGGCTAAGTGGATACGTATTAAAAACAAATATGACATGTGATGATGTTTTTGCTAACACATTTAGGTTTACGGAAGGTACTGTAACATACTTTTATATAAATAAAGTCCTTACAGGGTACAAAAAGTTCAAATTTGTAAACTAGTATTATTATTAGTGTAGTAGGTACAGCCGGCCCAATCCATCTTGGCCGATGAAGGTCACGAAAAATGCGCAGACGAAGGAGTGCGACAGTAAATCGTTGAAGAAAGATGGGTATATTCGTTAGATAGGAGCGGCAAGTACAGAGCGCGGCAAAAGTTGACCTGTACAAAAATATGTACCTATGCACCATACATTGCCTGTTTCACAATGGGGTATTACGGGGTTTTGGGAAATGGGTGTATTTTTTCAAAGCACGCCGAATGCTGAACAATGACATACAATAAAAAAAACTCAAATTGGTTATAACAAAAATTTTAAACAGGTACATTTTTAATAAAATAATATTAAATACAAAATATAACAGTATCAAATATCAAAAATTCTTACAAAACAATGTTTCATAGTTTTGTCTTCATTTTGGATTAAATTATTGAAATTTAAAACTCAAAAATCAAACATATTTTAAACTGCAAATAGTACAATATCTACTAAAACTATTAACAAAAATAATAAATAAATAAGAACTTTATTTTTACTTTATTTTTCACTTGACTTTCAGCCGTCTCGAACTTGTTAAATATTATCTCACGCACTTATACACAAACTTTTGCTTTGATCTGTACACGATCAGTACCCTGTTGAGTATACTACGCAAATGAGCTCTGTAAGAACGTCCCACCTATAGCCACTGCGCAGATGACCTCGGAAGGCCAAGATGAAATGGGCCGGCTGTATATTCGTTTAGTTTAATAAATTACGCATTCTTGTATTAGTTTCATAAATGAAAATAAAAAAGATTATTTAAAAAAATGTCTTTTTCTTTTATCATTGCCACTTATTTTTCGTACACAATAAGTGAGTCACTTATGGCTCACTTATAAGTGAGTCACTTATGGCTCACTTATTGTAGTACGAATAAAGAAATAAAATTTAATAAAAAAGTATTTTATTTCAAATTTCGCGTTTTTTTTTAATAGTTGCACATCAGCGCGGTGGGTGTTTCGGTTTACGTACTAAATTTGACGCATTTCAAAAATCTAGTGAGAGTTGACCTTCTATTTCTTTCTTTTTCTATGGTTACAACGAACATTCGTATATAACGAACTGATTATTATTAAAGTGGTTCCGGTTATAAAGCTGCGTTTAGATTACGCGAAACATACTCCCGTAACTGTTTCGCGAAACATGATTCGCATAGTGTACACGCCTTTTTTCGGGGTGATATATACTTCCGAACAAGATTATGAAGAGAAAGACAGTGATGATGAGAAAATTGAAACGTTGTCGAATCGTTCTGCATTACAAAAAGTATGAAATTCTGCCATATTTACAATTTTGCTAAAGTAGAACGCTACATTGAAGGGATGTTTGCAACAAATCCTCAAATTCAAATCAAAATTACAATGTTTTTAAATAACTTGCTGCCTTTACATGTATTGTGTTTATTGTTGAAATAAATGTATGTTCTCACTGATTTTTTTAAATTTCTTCCCAAATTGTTTAATTTCATTCAATTTAATAATGATTAAATTTTCATTTTAATTTAAATAAATTTAATTCATAATTTTTTTAATTTACCCTTACAACGAACTTCGGTTATAACGAACCGATTTTCAGGTTCCTTGAGGGTTCGTTATATCCGGAGTTTACTGTATTTGGAATTAAATAATGTAACAAATAAATTTTTATCTACAAAACTTAATGTGGCATCCGAATGTACCACTTTTCCAATTGAAAATGCATTTTGAATTTTTTCAATATCTTCATTTCTTCATGAACAAATCTTCCTTTTATAATCTCGTAATCGTAGTCGTCAGTATAGTAAGCAATGATTTGGTCGTAGTCTCAAAAAAATCGTTTTCTCTTTAATTCAAATGAACATTGTAGTAACCCAACCCAACTTATGGAATTATCTTCTATTTCTAAAGCTCAGCGATAGTACGCCATCATTCTTTCATCCCATCTAGACTCATTTTTTGTGCCGGAACGTGCACAAATATAATAAAATTTATTTATCGTTTTTTAACGTAGTGGCTTCTTGAAGTCATTGTTGTCTACAAATCATTTAAATTGTACAGATTACGCACGCTAGAATGACATTAGAGGCTTACTGTATTTTCAAGACTACTGCTGCTTCAAGAAGAAATAAAGATATTCGAAAAATTCAAAATTCGTTTAAAATGGGAACAGTGGTATTTTCAGATGCCATATGGAATTTTGTGAATAAAAATTTATTCACTATTGTATTTAATCCCGAACATGTTTAAAAACCAAGTTTTTTGTATCTTTAGTTTAGAATATTTAAAATCCTGATGTAATGGAGCAATTCTAAGGGCAAATTAGAGTTCAGTGCGCTTAGAACTATTAGGAAACTATTGTCTGATCTATGGGTTTAAAGAATGTTGGCCAGTGATGTTTTTATAAGTTTGAGTTCAGAAAATCGTACCATTTTATTTTTCAAAAAATAACAAAAATTAACGACACTCAAAGAAAATCAGTTTCTCGAAAAATATTCTTTAAATCTAAAGCGAAAATTTACCCACATTTTACAATGCAGATCTTATAATATCCATGCAATTCTAATATGGTTTATCTAATCTGGCGCCTTATCGTTATTTAGCCTTTTCTATCTAAGCCTTTAGCAGCTTAGGATTTTCGTTTAGGATTTAAAGAATGTTTATGCATAAATAGCTTTCCCTTCAGGTTCGTTATTTTTAGAAAGTAAAATTACATAATTTTCTTGACTCAAACTTTTAAAAAAGTATTTTCAAAACTACACTTGAAGAAAAAATTGGGTACTTTAGAATTGTCCGCTTCGCTGGCAATTCCTTTATTTATGAGAAAGACTAAAATGTTATTTATAAAAAGTAGATGTTTGCGAACAATTTTTCTTGCTTGAAAGACCTTAAATAAAATTCCACCAAGTCAAATTCTAACCCAGAAGTATTGCATCTGACTTCAAAGTCTTTAAACAAAGTCTATATCAAGAAAGACTTTCTGAAAATATTGGGAATGCTAAATATAGGTAAATAGGCTATTTATCTGGCTCGAAGGACAATCCAGAACAAGGTTTAAACAAATCAGATTCTTGTAAATATGTTACTCACATCCCTGGAAGTCAGGATGGATTTTAAACAAACTCCACTCATACATGTGTAAATAAGTAATTTATCTCACTAGATGGGCTTTGAACAAAATCTAAGTACAAGGTGTCATTATGGGTTCTATAGATTTTTATAGTGTTATTATGGTTATTCGAATGAAACGCCTAATGTCAAAAACCTATAATATTATTCAATAGATTATCAGTTTTATAGTAACGAATATTTTTGAAAATAACGTATTTCAAATGGCCACGATATCTGTTTAAAGGTAAAGTTAGAAAAATACAGAAAAACGCACTTCTTGAGGAATGCTGGCTTGTAGAGCTCACAGCGTTTAAAATCTATTTACAAAACCCCTGGCCTTCAAATATCCCCATAAAAAATTCAGAGCTGCTTAAATCAGTTTGTTTTCTTCACAGGTATGCAATGCAGTAATAATCATGGGTGCATGGCTACTGATGATTTTAATTAATCACCAATATCATTAACTGAACCATCGCTAATTCAAATGTAAAACCCATTGCGCCACCATATTGTTATGCTCTCTTTTTATTATGCTTTGAATGGTTTTCTGAAAATCTTGGATATGCTAAGTATTGATGAAGAGGAACTTATCTATTTCAAAGGACTGTGAACTAAGTGCAGATAACCAGATACCTGTGGACATAAAGATATGTACATTCCACTCCAAGGAACTTCTACAAATCCCAAGAATTTAATTAATTTCTGAAAAAGCAATTTAACTAATTTGAAGAAGTTTGAACAAAAAGTAAAGCATGTTAAACCCAATAAATTATTAATAAAAGTTCAGATAAGATAGATTCTTGTTCTATAACCCGAAATGGAGCTTGAAGAGGACTTGGCAACGTTACGGAGAGGAAACTTACGTTTTCAACTTTCTTTTCAGAGTGCAGCTCCATTTCGGGTTATAGTACGTCTTTAACACTACTTCACGGAATTTCAAGTCCAATCATTTGATGAATCTTTGAAAATTCTTTACCTTATGTTAAAAGGAGAAAACCATGAACAAAAATTCAGACAAGCTAGATCCTTGTAGATATGTCTTTAATTTGTCTCTGCAGAAATTCAACAAAGTCTAATCACTTGGTGCATTTTTGGAAAAACTATTTATCTAGCTTGCAGGAGTTTCAACAAAATGTAAAGTTCGTTAAATCCAGAAAATTAGTCAGCACAAGTTAGATTCTTGTAGATGTATCTTTAATTCGTGTCCATGCAACTTCAACAAAGTCTAGTCATTTAATGCATTAATTGAAAAACAATTTATCTGGTTAAAAGGAATTTCAATAAAATGTAAAGTATACTAAACCTATAAAATAATGAACAAACATGCAAACAAGCTAGAATCTTGTGAATACGCATTTAATTGAAATCTTCAAAACTGCAATAATTTCTATTATTTGATGTCTTTATAGAAAGGTAATTTATTTGAATGAAGGAGTTGAAACAAAATTTCAAAAAATGTTATACTCATAAAATCATGTAGAGCTTTTCTACATGTCAATTTATTGGAACAAAACAAGTTGAGTTCTTAAAAATATACCTTTATAATGTATCGCTTCCGACTTTAAATGATCTTTATCCAAATACAGAAAATGTAGATATTGTATACAAATAGGCAATTTAATGTCTTTTCCCAATACGCTATAGGAAGTCAACAGGACACTTACGGCTCGAGGTTACCTCCATGTATTCTTATGGGAGTATCCATACATTGCTATACCACAGCCAAGCAATATTATATCTCGATCGTAGGGAGAACGACGTATCATCTAAATGTCATGTTGACGTCCTGCAGTGTCATAGGGATAAATCCTTAGGCCGGAGACACACACAACGGTTTTTCGCCGTACGGCAAAATGCCGTCCAATATTTTGCCGGACGGCGAAAAACGAGCTTGCTTTCACACACAACGTTTTATTGCCGTTGTTTGAGTTCAGTACAATATTTTACATTACTTAGTTACGTCTTACTAGACAGTGTATTCCAATGACAAGACAATTTCTAGACAATTCCAAACGGCAAAAATCCGTTGCGTGTGAAAGCTTGTATTTAAAGACGTAGGCCACTATCTACTATCTACGGCACGGCTGCCGTCCCTTGTAGTGACAATGGACGGCGGCTAAACGGCACGACTTTTTGCCGTGACGTTTTTTTACCGGTGCCGGCTAGTGTGAAAGGTCCCAATCATTTATTCGCTCCACTATTGGAACGTACGGGACGGCATTTTGCCGTACGGCGAAAAACCGTTATGTGTGTCTCCGGCCTTATACTGCTTGATGGATCATAAACAATCTCTCCCTGAAATATGACTTCTGAAATATTCATTGTATTTCTAAGAGAGTAGGGCTGAGGTGATAATTTCTGTTTAGGACACCGAGACTGCGCAGTTTGTAACCCCGAAAACGAAGGCCATACAGATAGTAAATTCCGTAATAATTCAAGGGGCACTCACGTCCAGGTCGACCCCCGGTAAATGGGCAATCGAGAGCGCTATCTTAATTTCATAAAGCGCGTGGCGTCGCGACTCCTCCACCCCTTTTCGCCCCCCGACCCGCGTATTAGCATACCTTTTAGCTTTGCGCGCATAAAGTGTAATCAGGCACTCTCAATGCGGACGCCCGAGAAATAATACACCGCGTCGTGTGCGGCAATTTAATAAACCCAGCAACTAGTGGCCGGGCTTGCTAAAAAGCGAACGAGTAAAAAAACCCCGACGCCCACTAAATTGCCCGATTTTATCGTTCCGCCCCCTCCGTTTACGAACAAGCGCTAAAACGGGTCATTATTTTTATAAAAGTGTAATTTTACATTTTTAAAACGACTTCCCAAATAACTTTTTTTTGATCCAGTTGGTTTTTTGACGAGATGTTATTTCAAATCGTTAAATCGTCTCGTCGAACCTTGATGTGTTCGTAACGAGTTAAGGTACGTGTGACAATATTTTGACGAGCGGACACATTCCGGTCAGGTTTACACGAGACCGACCCTCGTGCCTTGAATGTTATTGAAAACCATTTGGGAGTACACTCAACTATATAAATCATGCTTCTTGTATTTTATATCAATTTTAAATGAATTTCCTTTCTTAAAACCAAATGAATTTGTAAAATTGTTAATTCTGTTACCTATTAATTTGTTAATATTCGTAGTCAACATAATTAACATTTTTACGTTAACTGTGTTGCCTGTGAACTTATTAATATTAGTAACCAACACGATTAATTTCTTTTTAAGACATCAATATTATTTCTCTTGATTTGGAAAAATAGTCTAACATGATTTTTGATTCTGAGTGTAAATACGTTAACCTTTCCTATTCGAAAAGAGTTGGTACATGTCGTTCTCTTTCTCTGTCACTGTGTAGATTTTCGTTTGGAGGACGATTTCGGTTGCAGCGCCACGTCGCGTCGTCCAGATATACCTGGGCAGCGAACCGGCGGCTCAGCCTACTGTACCGCTGCCGGACAGAAAATCAATAAAGAGGCCTCTCTCACCTGTGCCTGCGGCAACTTGTCCGCTGCCGCCGTCTCTCGCGGTGTACGAGCTCGAGCCGGTTCGGATCACGTCTTCTCCGACGCCTTTGATGTGCGCCGCTGACGAGGCGAGAACGTGACGCGTCGAAAGCCTCCACCGAAACTCTTTAAAATAGTCTCGGAAAGATGAAAATGAAACTTGAAATTGCGTCAATGATGATGACGTCTTTAATCATTTTTTCTTTTGTGGTTATCTTTTCCCCATCGTAAATTTCCGCTTTTGGAAAATGAAAAAGTTTGTCGTTGAAAAATACCGTCGCGTCCATTTCCCTCCCATCGCAATCACGTTGAAACTTGTTTATTTGAGATGTTGAATCGTCGGCATTAAGTCCGGGAACGACCGCCCTCGGGAAGGTTAGGTAGGGTTGAGCCGGGTTGGTTGTGGGGGGTAATTGAAAAAATCGGACGTAACCGGTCGATTTTCCGACCGAACTAGGCCCGGTTCGGCCTTGTACACTGTAATTGTAAGGCGCTATATTGATTTCGCATTTTCATCCATTACGGCGCTGGCTCGTTCGTTGGCGTGCGACTGCGAATTGATGTATTGTCGGCACACCGGCTATTGTCGAGGGGGTGCACAATGTACATAAAAGCCGAATCGGAATTTACTCTATGTATATATTACACATCGAAACTGATCGAGTAGAAGCCAGAATTATTTTTCAGTCGAAAAATTCTATTGTTCCATATTATTTACAAGATAAATATTTGCCATCAGAGTTTTTATTGATTTCTTGTCCTTTTTTAATAGAGGTAATATATAAAATTCATTTATAGGGGTGAATAAACACTTTATCTCGTTTTAAAAGACTAGTGGGAAGTTGATAAAGAAAATAATGTCTTTACCCCCTCTATAAATCAAGGTTTCATTTGTTGTTCCTCTCTTAACTTCCTTTCTGGTTGGAATAGCACCCCCCACTAGAATAACAGTGAAAGTAAAGTGATTATCAACCTCCACTCAGATTCCTGGATGAAGAAAGTTGAAAAAAAAGTTATTCCCCCCTTACCAAAAATTTAATTTGAGTTACTTCTCCCCCGCTTAATGTAATTTCCATAGTGGGGCTAAAGTTGCTTTCTTCTTTTAAGTATCTTATATGAAGATTTTAAATCTCGTTTTTTGTCTTTCTTACCCTTCGGCGTCTTTTATGTCTTTATCTAATTGGATTCCTAGATGAGAAAAGTTATTTTTGGTTGTTTCTTTGTCATCTTTTGACAGAGAAGACTTCCAAGGTAAATATATGGTAAAGATAAGTGCTTTATCAGACTTTAATAACCCATACATAGGTTCATACCATTCAGTTTTGGCTATGAACTCATGTAAGTTATGTATCATCATCCATGAGCCATCTATAAAAATAGAAGTAACATCTGGTTATTTCCCGAAAATGGTAAACACGAACTTTTGCGAGAAGCAAGAACAATAGGAATATTCTAGATTCTAGAAGTTTCTCTCTGGGCGTAAACACAGATAACGTTTAGCTATAAATGCCCGCTATAATTCGTATTATTAATTCATTCCTAATTAAGTCGTCGTACTGTTAACTTGATTGTAATCAAGTCAGAAGTTAATAAAGTGTTAAGTACCAATTCTCAATTCTTCTTTTTAAACATTTGTTTCGCTTGTCGTGAAGCGTAACTTATATATATTTTCGCACAACTATTCGGTTTTGACTATGAACCCATATATGCGTTCTGATATAACCATTTGGTTTAGGTTACGAACCAAGGACACTGGACTAACAATGGCTCAATCCCATAAGATGTGTATACGCCAAAATTTAGTGCGCAGCCGAAAGTTTGACGTCACTTGTTGTGGTTTCAGTAGAGTGTAAAGCCGGCTACTCACTACGTGGTACTTTCAGAGTAACTTGGCTTGAAATAAACTTGAGAAGTACTTGTTCGAGTCGAAGTAAGTTGTACACATTATGCGCCTACTTTCAATGTTACAAGTTTTTCGGGAAGTGCAAGTTGAAGGACGAGTAAAGTAATTAAGGAATTATGGCTTCCGTTTTTCGAGTTTTGAGTCACATAATCGAGTTTGAATTACATACTGTTTCCTTTATAATTTTCTGCGTAAAAGCAAAAGTTCAGATATAAATTATACACCAAGGGGAACTTTCGACTTAGAAGTTGAAGAAGTTATTACACCAAGATCTGGCGAATAGATCAAGACAACATTATATCCCTGTTGCCTATACAAAAAGTAGTGAGGAAACCAAAATCTGAAGCAAAAAATATCAAAGAAGAATTTGCGGAATATTTAATGATTAAAGGCAAAGTTGGATGGCAAGGACAATATTAACTGTCAAAGCAGTCCCCGATTGAAGCCTGTTTCCTCACCAAACTCCAATTTTAGTCAAAGCAAACCAATTTGGTTTATGTATATCACAGGAACCAGCACCACTTCTTTCGCTGACCCTCAATTTAGCCTTGCAATTACGGAATGTAGCCATAAACGAGGCTTTTTTTTAATTCGTCTATGGAAACCGCTGAACAAAATTCATTTTGTATTCGTTTCCACGCATCATATATTTCGTTTTTATGTATTTTATGAAATGCATCCCAAATTACTCGTTCTTTTTGGTAAATATCCAAAAACCTTAAAGTTAACTTGTTATTCCACTCCATTATTCCACAATCACCTTTGACACTCCTACTCCCTAAACGCCGCGTAGTGTAGCACGCGCATAGAAGTAAAGAAATTATTTACTCGTCCCCTTTGGCTTGCAACCGTTTTCCGATACACGAGGGGAAGTACAAGTACTTCCCCGAGTTTATGCGAGTCTTCATACACACAACTTGCTACTTGCCAAGTACTTTGCAATTACTTGGCAAGTATCCATAGTGAGTAGCCGACTTAATACAGAGACGCTATGATTGGCAGTGACGTTAAAGGGTGGCGTGCGATTATCACAGATTGAACCATCCTGTTAGTCCAGTGTTCTTGATTACGAACGCAGTGTGAGTGTAATTGGGAGTGGATTGGGTGGATCATACTGGTGGTAAAGCAGTTATCGCCTTCTTATATTGCTTAGATGTTCCTGCAATTTGATTTCTCGATGAACTTACTCTTTGCTAATCTTACTCCTTATCCTGATAAAAAATATATTTACTTGATTTATAATAATTATGAAATTAGTAATGAGATCACTGAATGAAAATTCAGCATGATGAAGATTTCATGTAGCTTTTTAATAATTTGATAACAAATAAATATTCTTTTATAAAATATCAAAAATAAAATTTATCCTAACCTAAAATCAATGTCAAAGCAAAATAAGCATTTAATAGTAAATCGTGATTTACATAAACGCTGGGTTGTAAAGTCGTCGTTATTATTATTATTAGACTGACATGACAGCCTTTCGTAATCGTACTTAATTCGCGTCGACGTGCCGCTTAATTACTAAGTTAATGTCGAATTACAGTTCCGAGTGGTAATCGGATTGTCGAGGCACGTATTTAACTGAGTTGACTTGTGAGTTGGGACTTGTGACGTTAAAATCTTAAATTTTCGCCATTACGTTCAACCTAAACTCATCGTTAAATTAAAAAAAAAGATCACATTTTTATTTTTTCGTTTACTTTCGAAAAGTATCGATTAGGTAAACGATTATTTTTAATCAAGGGAAAATTTGTTGTTGAAGTGACAAGAGAGTAGAAGTGCATTATAAGAGGTTTGCTGGTGGCGGTTCATAGTCTGTGCATTAAATTAATTGAATCCGCGCGCGCAAGTAATTAAATATCATCAAAAACACCTGAAAACCCGATAAATGGGACCGCCTTCCCGACCATAATTAAAAAGGCCCCGAACCTCGCCATAATTAAAATTCGCGGTTGCGGCTACGACGAGACGGTTTCAAAGCGAAAACGCGCGAAGCTCTTGTGTTCTTTGTTGGGAAGCACAACAAAACGCGCGTCCGTCGCTACGCCCGGAAAACACTAATTAGTTTCCCGAACGAATGGAAAATTTTCGGCATGAAAACTAATTGTAAGCGAAAGGAGAGAGGAGGAAATTTTTTTCTACTAATTAGTTTAATTTTTATAAATTGTTGAGTTGAGTATTTTTTTATTTTCAAACACCAACTATGGTGTTTGAAAATTTGCACGTAGGAAGTTTAATGTCACCTTTCGCTTTCTCACGAATATAAATTCCGAACCGTTAGTGAGTATATCGCGTGTTACCGTTTCGTTTTTAGATTATTACTGAAAATAAATCGCTTGAAGGTTGTGTTAGTTAGGTATAAAAAAATTGTAACCGGAAAGTCATGTGAATGAAAATAATTTCCTGATAAATTCATCAACTAGAATAATTGGTATGTTTATTGATTTTTTTATTCAATAAAATTATTTTTACTATTATTATTTTTGACTATTTAAATAAAAAAAATTATTAAAGAAATCTTAAATAAAATTTGTAATTTCTAATTGATAAACACTTAAATAAACTGCTCGCCAAAAACATCGCAACACCCAGAAGAGATGGTTGTACGAGTCTGAAATTTTGGTGGTGTGTACAGCTCAAGTCACATGGTAAATGATTAAAATTTGGTCAAAATCCGTATACTCTGGTTGTTTTCGTCTGGGTTTTAATATTTTTTAGGCACACTTCTTTTAAACTGTGTAGCTACACTAATGATCACAAGCAATCTAAATCTTATCAAAACCTTCACTTTTGTCGCTGTTAAGCTCCGCGACGTGAACGTGATTAAGTGTTTATCTTGTTAAAAAATGCTGTTAGGAGGTCTTTGAAAGTATAGCAACAAAATTGGTTCTAAAATTTGGCTGATGTGGCAGATCGCCGTCAGACTTTTCTTGGGTGATCACTTAAGATTGCCGGCTTTCTAATCGTATTTCATCTCATCACAACCCCAAATGTTAAGCCAGAATAACGTCCATAAGCGAATTTCAAATTTAGTCTTTCTGCTCTAGATCATTTGCTTATTCACGCTTATTTATGAATGACATCCCATTATAATAACAGACGCTAAACTAGAAAAACGAGAGTGATCTTATTAATTTTTGATTTCCACATTTAACTGGGATATAATTGGTACTTACCTATGTATTCTCTCATTTGTGTACGTTTAATAAACACAAAGAGACAAAAAAAGTTGTGTTCATTCAAATTCTTCTCAAGAGCAAAAAGTAAGAAAAGAATCTAACGGAGTAAATTGCAACAGGGAACAAAAATTTACGTTTTCATGGAAACGTCTTTCGTACATTTTTTGAGGTTAGGTTGGTAGAAGAAAATATAGTTGTCTTTGGGAATTTTTTATTTTTTTTTTTTTGGTAATAATTAGAATAAATCCGACCTTTTTAATCGAAAATAGAATCTTTTAACTTTTATTTAACATAAAAATTATTTCTCAATTCCAATAAATAAAGTCGTAGTGATTTTTGAAAATTGATCAATTTTTTGAGGTTAGGTCGATAGAAGAAACATACATCGACGCTGCCAAGCGAAAACGACATTAACCTAATTTTTCAGAAAACGCAAAAAATGATTGACATAATGAATCTTAAATGGCTTTTACGCAAACTTTAAACCAATTTTATAGCGAATGAAGTTTGTTTGCGGGTATGCCGCTTTAACTGTTGCATGCAGATTTAAAAATGCTACTCAACGGTGCAGCTAACTAAAAAATGGCCGTTTTGGCGTTTATGCCGTTTTGGCTTAAGAGCGTCGACATGTACTTCCCCTTCTATAAATTTTTAATTTTTCAAAACTGGGATGGTAGCGCCAATCTGACAATAGCGGACGGTTTACATACTCAACGAATCCTTTTCGGCAATTTGCAGCGAGTTGACCTACCTTCAATTTATTTCGTTTGATTTTTTCTACTTTTTTGCTCTTGAGAAGAATTTGAATGAACTTAACTTCTTTGGTCTCTATGTTTATTAAACGTAGATAAATTAAAGAATTTATTGGTAAATAGTAATTATATCCCAGTAAAATTTGGAAATCAAAAATTAATAAGATCGCTTCCGTTTTTCTAGTTTAACCTCTGTCAGCATTTTCTTTCTTTTTCTATGGTTAGTATGATGGGATGTCATTCTTATATAGGCGGTAGTGCTGATTTTGGGGGCTCCTTAGGTGTAGGTTCAACCAATAGTGTTCAATATTACGCCAAAGAATGAACAAGGGTGATGTAAAACAATAATGCGCCGTATTAGTGTGACGTCATATGTTGTGTAAGGTTCTGTATGTGTATCCAAACATACTTTTTCTATACAGGGTTTCTCACGCAACTGGTTCGTTAGAACTTTATTAGGTTCCATTATTAGTAGACTTTTGAGATTTTGTCAGTAGGGGTTGTTCATCCGGATCTTTCGATTTAAAATATTTTTAAGATGGCTGCCACTTCCGGTCGACCGGAAGTAGGATACAACTTCGTTATTTTAAATGGAATGGTATAATTTTTATTGCATATTTTAATTCTACGTACAAAAGCAAGTAAACTTTGATAAGGGTTGTTGGTACTTATCGCTTTTCGTTTTCGAGTTATTTTGATTTTAAGATTTTTTTGACAATTTTCAATCTGTTCTTTAAAACCACATTTCTCAGTCACTGTTCAAGCAAGGAAGTTGATAACTGGTACGATTACTCTCCAGACATTACCAAATAGAACGCCACTACCTCCACCCCTCTTTAATATACACGCTGGTCACAAGGAGAGTTAACATTCTTCCATATTCAATTGCAAAAAAGTCGATAATTTTAAATGGAACACCCTATATTTCATTAGCCTATCCGATAGGGAATTTAATTCTCTACAAATTTGCAATACATATCCCTATACCCATCGGTTAAGATTTCCAAGATATAAGGGAATTTGTCAAAATTGCGTATAAAATTTCAGAAGTTTTTCTCTTTTTTATTAGTAGGCTATGGAACTTGATCGATTTTTTTGCTTGATGCGATAGGGAATTTAATTCTCTACCAACCTTCAATACACTTCCCTATACCTATCGATTAAAGTTTTGAAGATATAAGGGAATTTATCAAAAAACTGTTCTAATGTCGAGGCCTACTAATAAAGAAAAACTTTTTTTGAGATATTACGCGCAGGTTTTATAAATTCGCTTATATCTTCAAAACTTTAACTAACAGGTATAGGGAAATGTATTGCAGATTGGTAAAGAATTAAATTTTCTACCATATCAAGCGAAAAAACTGTTCAAGTTTCATAGCCTACTAATAAAAACAAGACTTCTTCTGACATTTTACATGCGATTTTGACAAATTCCCTTATATCTTGGAAACCTTAACCGATAGGTATAGGGACATGTATTGCAAATTTGTAGAGAATTAAATTCTCTATCGGATAGGCTAATAAAATATAGGGTGTTCCATTTAAAGTTTTCGACTTTTTTGCAATTGAATATGGAAGAGCGGTAATTCTCTTTGTGACCACTCTGTATGTGAAAGAGGGGTAGTGGCAGTGGGGTTCTATTTGGCAATGTCTGGAGAGTAAACGTACCAATTATTAACTTTCTTGCTTGAACAGTGACTGAGAAATGCGGTTTTAAACAGCAAGTTAAAAACTGTTCAAAAAATTTTAAAATCAAAATAACTCGAAAACGAAAAGCGATAAGTACCAACAACCCTTATCAAAGTTTACCTGTTTTTGTAAGTAGAATTAAAATATGCAATAAAAATTATACCATTCCATTTAAAATAACGAAGTTGTATCTTACTTCCGGTCGACCGGAAGTGGCAGCCATCTTGAAAATATTTTAAATCGAAAGATCCGGATGAACAACCCCTACTGGCAAAATCTCAAAAATCTACTAATAGTGGAACCCAATAAAGTTCTAACGAACCAGTTGCGTGAGAAACCCTGTATAGATTCAGTCCATAAGCGGCGAGAAAATCATTTTTTTAGAGTACTTAGAGACATATTTAAGGTATGAAAAGTGGGCAGTGCAGTGTAAAATACCGTTTTCTACATCTAAACCAAAAATTGTAAGTTAAATATTTTTTTTAACGCCGTAAAAGCAGAAATAAGTTCGCGTCCACATAACCTCAAAAACCGTATCTGTCAAACGTAAGCTTAAAAAGTTCATAGTTCGGTAATTAATGCGATTTGGGCCACCAAATCTTACAAGTGGGATGGTATTATCCTCAGAATATCCTACAGCCCTTGTATAGTGAAAAACATCACCCCCGGATTATTTTAGATTCAATGCTAGCGACAGGTATAAATTTGATAAAAATATAGGTACATATTTTCTTATTAAGGAAGGGTTTTTTATAGTTTTATGACCTTTATTATTGTACCCTGTGCAGGTAAAACTTAACAACTATGAAATTTGCTGATAAAGAATGTCTGTTAAAAGGCATTTTACCACAAAGCGTACCAATACACCAAACAGAAACCATAGTAAGAGCCAGCATACTGTTATGTAGGGAGTTTTAGAAAATGACAAATTTTATCGGGTCAATCGAACATTACAACGTCAAATCTAACAACTTTGAAGCGTACTTGGAGCGTCTAGAACAACTATTTCTAATAAACGAGGTGAAAGATGATAGAAAAAAGGTTAGTTATCTCATAACCTTAGCCGGTTCTGAAACGTACCAAATCTTGCGTTCTCTGGTCGCGCCGGATTTACCCAAAGATAAGGGATATGTGGAGTTAATCACTACTCTTACAAATCATTTCACGCCAAGGAAATCAATTATCGTCGAACGTTTTAAGTTTAATAACGCTAAACAAGAATCTGGTGAGTCAATTCAAAGTTTCGTGGTCCGTCTGAAGAAATTGGCTGATACATGTGATTTCAAAACATATCTAAACGAAGCGTTGCATGATCGATTCGTTTGTGGTCTAGTAGACGAGAAGATTCAAGCAGAATTACTGTCATCTAGTGATAGAATTACGTTCGAGGAAGCATCTAACCGTGCTCATGCTTTAGACATGGCTAATCAACAAACTAAGGAAATGAATAATCCGGTTTGCAAAATCCAAAGTAAACTGATCAGTACAGGAAGAACCAAAAGTCAGTCGAGTCAACAAAAAGGTCAGCCCAGTCAGTCGAGTCAGTCACGTTCTAGTAAGTGCTATCGATGTGGTCGTCGTCATAGTCCGGAGACATGTTCAGCTCGAGAGTGGGAATGTTTCTTTTGCCATAAGAAGGGTCATACCAGTGTCATATGTAGGAAGAAGTCAAGGGGAGTCCACGTTGTCAGGGATGTATAAGAGGAATGTGAAAATCAGAAAACAAGCAGCGAGGAAGAAAAAGGAGTCATAAACAAGGTTACAGAAGAAAGTGTCAATAGCTTGAGGTCAGATCCAATTTTACTAGATTGGTATTTAACAGATAAACTAGTGAAGTTTGAGGTGGATACAGGTTCAGGTATTAATTTAATATCAAAATAATTCTATGTAAGCCATTTGAATAAATGTAAAATTCATCCAAGTAATGTAACTAATATCACAACAGTGTCTGGTGAAAAATTAATGGTATTAGGTAAAGTAGATGTACAACTAAGATTTAAAAACAAAATTGTTACATTAGATTTAGTAGTTGCCGAAAGTAATGGCGTATTCGATTGGTTGCACTCAGTTGCACTGGTGCGCACCAGTGCATAGCAGCGTGTTCTATTGGTTGTTTCGTTGTGTTCTATTACATTTTATTATTGTAGTTTATAAAACATTTTAAACATCATCAAGCCTTAAACACACTTACAAGTGATGTTATGATTATGTTTGATTTCATCGCGTTCTGTTGAATTTGCCCTTTTTTGCACTAAGCTAGTGTGACATATGTCACATTTTGCACTCAACGAGTGCGCACCAGTGCACACTAGTTTCCCTAATCGAATTCGCCATAAGAGAGATTTTATGTCATTATTAGGTAGAGATGGTCTGGGCGTTTTGTTTCCTAACTGGAAAAACACATTTTTGTACCAGTGTGGTATACATTGTCATGCTGTATATAATAAAGATAATAGTAGTGTAGTTAAAGCATTAGCAAAAGAATTCGAGAATGTTTTTAATAATAACTCAGACAATGAGTGTATTAAACAATTTAAAGCACATATTAATATAAAAGAAGGTGTAGCTCCTGTATTTCATAGGCCGTATGATATTCCGTATGCTATTAAAGATAAAGTTGAACAAGAATTACATAAGTTAGTAAAAAGAGGTATTTTAGAGCCAGTTAACTATAGTGAATGGGCTAGTCCTATTGTCGTAGTTGCTAAGAAAACAAATGGTATTAGAATTTGCGCCGATTTTAAAAGAACTTTAAATCCACATGTACTTGTTGATCAATATCCGATACCAAAAATAGAGGAAGTATTTCATGCAGTCGCTAAAGGGAAATATTTCACTATTCTAGATTTGTCAAACGCGTATCTACAGATGCCAGTAAGCACTGAGTCAAAGCCTTTATTAACAATAAATACTCATAGAGGGTTATTTCAATACAACCGTTTACCATTTGGAGTAGCACGTGCACCAGCTATATTTCAATCTATGATGGAACAAATATTGATGGGAATTACCATGTGTACTTGTTATTTAGACGATGTCATAGTAAGTGGTCATACTTTTGATGAATGCTTAGAAAATTTAAAGTCAGTTTTATCAAGGTTAAACAAATACAACGTTAAAGTTAACTTAGAAAAATGTCAATTTTTCAAACAAACTGTAGAGTATTTAGGTCACGAATTAGGGAGTAAAGGTATTCAACCACTAAAATCAAAAGTGCGAGCGATTTTGGAAGCGCCAGAACCAAAAGATTTACAACAACTTAGAGCCTATATCGGGTTACTCAACTATTATCATAAATGTTTACCAATGTTATCTGTAAAACTTAGACCATTGTACGATTTGGAAAAAAAGAACGCGATATTCCAGTGGACAGAAGAATGCAAACGAGCTTTTGAGGATAGTAAGCAGTTATTAATCAACAGCAAAGCTTTAGTTCATTACGATTCAGAAAAGCCAATTGTGGTAACCGTGGATGCGTCTCCATACGGTTGTGGAGCGGCTTTAAGTCACATAATAAACGGAGTGGAACATCCGGTGGTGTTTACATCATCAACATTTTCAAAAACCGAACAGAATTATTCTCAAATGCAACGTGAGGTACTAGCTTGTGTAGTAGCAATTAAGAAATTTCATAAGTATCTTTACGGAAAACATTTTATTCTGGAAACAGATCATAAACCACTGACATTCTTATTTGGTAATAACAACAAAATTCCAATTCATCTCAATAGTAGATTGCAGAGATGGGCCCTATTATTGTCGTCGTATAGTTATGAGTTACGATATAAAAAGGGTACACAAATTGATAACGTAGATGCCTTATCGAGATTACCACTGAGCGACGAAACGGAAGAATCCGTTCATTCGATGTTCGAATACAACAAATTACCACTTACAGCTCGAGAAATTGTTGAAGAGAGTCGAGTAGACAAAACAATAACAAAAATTATACCATTTTGTAAAACAGGATGGCCGAAGGATAGGAGAAACCTAGAGTTATCCGTTACTAATTTCTATAAATCAAGGGAGGAATTGTACGTAGAAAACGATTGTTTGTACCGAGGAAATCGTATAGTAATACCACACAAGCTTAGACAACAAGTTTTAAACATTTTACACGAAGAGCACATAGGGGTTGTGCGCATGAAAATGTTAGCGAGAAGTTATTATTATTAGCCAGGAATAGACCAAGATATAGAGAAATGTGTAAAAGATTGTACTACTTGCGAAATGTTCCAAAGTAGAGGATCTAACGTGGTACATACCGGTTGGAATAAATCATCACGATTTTGGGAACGTGTACAGGGTGGTCAAATAAGAATGCAGAGTGCTGTATCTCGGAAACTATTCATCGTAGAGACTTGCGGTAAAAAATTTAATAACTAAAGTGGCCAAGGAAAAATGCTGGAAATTATTTTCAAGTTCCTAAGATGGCCGTCAGGTGACGTAATCGCCATCTTGAATTACAAAATGTGGGTTTCCTCGGAATTGCGCTATATTAAGATAACACAAAAATACGCGCATTTTAAAGTAGATATAAGTATCAATTTTTTTTATTAAAAACTTTTTTCCGTAAATTCAAAAATAAAGTGGTGGGGGGCGTTCGAAAGTGCTTGTAAACAAATGTCTATAATTTCAAAATGGCTGAACGGAATTTAATAAACTTGGTGTCGTTGAAAAGAGCTTTTCTTGGACTATGAATCCTACCGTTTTGGTGGTGATTGTAAATTCACATGTCGCCGCTAGATGGCGTTTTCGAATTTTTTTTTAGAAATTGCGAATTTTCTTCGAAAAGTTAAATGGAACGGTATCACTTTCTCTTCATGGAAAAATAGTATAATAAAGCCCAAACAAGCTAATGAAAAGCGCACCTCGATATCGTATTTCTACTTTAAGATATTGGTGAATACCGTTCATCATAAAACTGAACTGATTTCGCCCGGTTTTTTATTCTTTTTTTCCAAAAATAACAAAAGAATGCTGTATTCTAAAATTTGTGCTGTGGATTTTGAGAATTCTTCATTTTTGTCAAGGCGTTATGTGAATTAGTCGATTTTCTAAGTATGATAAGGAAATCCGAAAATGGTTGTTTTACATGAGTAACCCGATTTTCGTTTAGACAATTAGAAATCATTAAAAATATCGAATCAATTTACTACTTTTAGAGTATAATTTTTATAATTTGAACACTTAAGGGGTCATTAAATACAGCTTTAAAGGTTTCTTGTGGGTGGGTTTCTTGTCTTTGGACACACAGTTGTTACGTATCCGTAATGGTGTTTACTTTTTCGATATGCTACATTTTTGCTTCTAATTGGACAAAAACAATAGAAGGTGGCGAGAAGAGAATTTTAATAAGTTTACATTATAAAATCAGATTTAAATTTAAATCACGGAATGCTTCGAATTACAAACGAAAATTTGGCATATTGAAGAAATAACCACAAATTTAAACAAGTAACAACTGTTTTTATTTGTAAAGAATTGTTCGATTACGATGTTAGATTGTTCTTGTGTCGTTAGCCATTTGTTTTTTTCTCTTCTCATTTTTACCCACGACCTACTACGTTGTACCCTTTTCTATAAAAACGTCAAAACCTTAAAGTGATAAAGGGATACCCTAAAAGTGGTAAACTGATGACGATCGATCTGTTTATATTTTTTATGATTCCTAATTGTCTAAAAGAAAATCAGGTTACCCATGTAAAACAACTATTCTTTTGTTATTTTTGGAAAAACAGAATAAAAACCGGGCGAAATCCGTTCAGTTTCTTGATGAATGGTTTTTCACCAATATCTTAGGTTAGGAATACGATATCGAGGTGCGGTTTTCACTAGTTTGTTTGAGGTTTATTATACTATTTTTTCGTGAAGAGAAAGTGATACCGTTCCATTTAACTTTTCGGAGAAAATCCGCAATTTCTAAAAAAATTTCGAAAACGCCATCTAGCGGCGACATGTGAATTTAGGATCACCATCAAAACGGTAGGATTCCTAGTCTAAGAAAAGCTCTTTTCAACGACACCAAGTTTATTAAATTCCGTTCAGCCATTTTGAAATTATAGGCGTTTGTTTACAAGCACTTTCGAACGTCCCACACCACTTTATTTTTGAAGTTACGGAAAAAAGTTAAAAAAAATTGTCACTTATCTCTACTTTAAAATGCGCGTATTTTTGTGTTATCTTAGTATAGCGCAATTCCGAGAAAACCCACATTTTGTAATTCAAGATGGCGATTACGTCACCTGACGGCCATCTTAGGAACTTGAAAATAATTTCCAGCATTTTCCCTTGGCCACTTTAGTTATTAAATTTTTTACCGCAAGTCTCTACGATGAATAGTTTCTGAGATACAGCACTCTGCATTCTTATTTGACCACCCTGTACATATTGATTTCTTACAGAAATTCGGAAAATATTTTCTAATTATCGTGGATAGTTTCTCACGTTATATTGACATATATCAAACAGGTTCAACAAACTCGAAGGATACTATAAACAGATTACGACATGTTTTCAGTATTTTTGGTCTGCCAGATGAATTAGTTTCAGATAATGGTCCTCCATTTAATGGTGAAGACTATAAAAAGTTTTGTATTTCTAATGGGATTAAATGCACATTTACACCGCCCATGCACCCAATATCTAATGGTACGGTAGAAAGACAAGTTTATACAGTTAAACAATGCCTTGTTAAGCAAGTGTATGAGGCTCAAAAGAAAAATACGAACAATGATATACAACACTACATAGATAATTTTCTATTAAAACAAAGAATTACACCAAACTCGGTAACAGGGTTATCGCCTGCTGAAATAATATTTCGTAAGATGCCAAAAAACAAAATTAGATTTACTTAAACCAACGTTTGAGGACAAACTACAAAGAAAAGTGAAACAAGAAGGTACAGAAGAAAAGAAAAAGAAGATTTTCGTGGAAGGACAGACTGTTCTGATGTTTAATAAAAGAAATAATTCAAATGTATGGCAGAAGGGAAGGATAATGAAAGTAATTAGTAAATGTACATATTTAGTTCTCAGCAATGGTGAAGTACGATTTATTCACGCAGATGATCTGAAGATAGATAATAATAACAAGGAAAATGAAGAGGATGAAGAAGGACAAGTAATAACACAACCAATGGAAGAAAGCAGAACCAAAGTTGAATCGAACAAAACAAAAAGAGAATTTGAAAAAGCTTTGGAACCGAGTAACGTCGATGAAACAAAAAAGGCTTTAGAACGGAAAAGTGCGGATGAGTCTAAAGAGGAAGTTTCTACTCAAGCAAACCCAAAAATGGTAACCACTTCCGTTCCACCTATTGTTTTAAGGCGTAGTTCTAGAGTTATTAAACCTCCAGAAAAACTTAACTTATAAGTAAATTACTTAAACTAGCCCCGGAGGGATGTTATGTAGGGAGTTTTAGTTTAAGGATTGGTAACGTCCGTCCAACATATTGTAAGTCGAAGGCGTGTACATGTAACGAATAAAATGGTATAAATAAAAGTCTTAATAGTGTCATTCAGTCTTAGTGTCTTATTTGTAATAACATACATATCACTTACATCTTAAAAGGACCATACATTCTAACACAATAGTAAAAGTTATTCGAGCTCTTACAGATTTGTAGCCCCCTTAAGTTACATATGTAGAACACTGCCATTCTTCGAGTAATAGAGATTACCGTGGACTATTTTGTACAGGGTGGTCAAATAAGAATGCAGAGTGCTGTATCTGGAAAACTATTCATCGTAGAGACTTGCGGTAAAAAAATTAATAGCTAAAGTGGCCACGGGAAAATGCTGGAAATTATTTTCAAGTTCCTAAGATGGCTGCCAGGGGGCGTAATCGCCATCTTGAATTACAAAATGTGGGTTTTCTCGGAATTCCGCTATATTAAGATAACACAAAAATATGCGCATTTTAAAGTGGAGATAAGTATCAATTTTTTTTATTAAAAAGTTTTTTCCGTAACTTCAAAAATAAAGTGGTGGGGGGCGTTCGAAAGTGCTTGTAAACAAATGCCTATAATTTCTAAATGGCTGAACGGAATTTAATAAACTTGGTGTCGTTGAAAAGAGCTTTTCTTGGGCTATGAATCCTACCATTTTGGTAGTGGTTGTAAGTTCACATGTCGCCGCTAGATGGCGTTCTCGAAATTTTTTTGGAAATTGCGAATTTTCTTCGAAAAGTTAAATGGAACGGTATCACTTTCTCTTCGCGGAAAAATAGTATAATAAAGCCCAAACAAGCTAGTGAAAACCGCACCTCGATATCGTATTCCTAACCTAAGATATTGGTGAAAAACCATTCATCAGGAAATTGAACGGATTTCGCCCGGTTTTTATTCTGTTTTTCCAAAAATAATAAAAGAATACTATATTCAAAAATTTGTGCCGTGGATTTTGAGAAGCTCAAGAAAAAACACTTCATTTTTGTCAAGGCATCTCGTGAATTAGTCGATTTTCCAAATATAATGACGAAATCTGAAAATAGTTGTTTTACATGGGTAACTTGATTTTCTTTTAGACAATTAGGAATCATAAAAAATATAAATAGATCGCTCGTCATCAATTTACCACTTTTAGGGTATCCTTTTATCACTTAGTTTCGAAGAAAATTCGCAATTTCCAAAAAAATTTCGAAAACGCCATCTAGCGGCGAGATGTAAATTTACAATCACCACCAAAACGGTAGGATTCATAGTCCAAGAAAAGCTCTTTTCAACGACACCAAGTTTATTAAATTCCGTTCAGCCATTTAGAAATTATAGGCATTTGTTTACAGGCACTTTCGAACGCCCCCCACCACTTTATTTTTAAAGTTACGGAAAAAAGTTTTTAATAAAAAAAATTGATACTTATCTCCACTTTAAAATGCGCATATTTTTGTGTCATCTTAATATAGCGGAATTCCGAGAAAACCCACATTTTGTAATTCAAGATGGCGATTACGCCCCCTGGCGGCCATCTTAGGAATTTAAAAATAATTTCCAGCATTTTCCCATGGCCACTTTAGCTATTAAATTTTTTACTGTAAGTCTCTACGATGAATAGTTTCCGAGATACAGCACTCTGCATTCTTATTTGACCACCCTGTACATTTTATTTCTGGAATAACTAACGGTATAGTGTCAGTACTACTAAATTAACCTTTTTTCTGTTATAGGATTTCATAGGATCAAGTTCTGTTGGGTTATTGTAGTCTTCTATGTTTTGACTTCACGACTTCTGTTTTTTCTTAGGTTCTTATAATGTGAATGTAATTTTAATTTTAAATATTAAATAGTTTTAACTATGATCTTTAGATTTTTAATATACCAGTGCTCATAGTACTCTTATTCTATATCTTATTATAGGAAGGTAAATATTTTAAATAAATTAATAAAAATCAAAACATAGGAAGGAAAATATACAAAACTACAATGGTTAGGTTCAAAAGTTGAATATGAATGTGTAAATCTGAATTAAAAGTAAACACAGCTGCAAACTTTAATTTATTTATTAATTAATTATTCAAGTTGAGTAAAGTAAATCTTTAAGAGTTCTAATAACTTATACTATGGTGTCGGAGTGGCTTCAAAGAGTATATTATATAAAACTTATGGCGAATTCGATTGGGAAAACTAGTGTGCACTGGTGCGCACTCGTTGAGTGCAAAATGTGACATATGTCACACTAGCTTAGTGCAAAAAAGGGCAAATTCAACAGAACGCGATGAAATCAAACATAATCATAACATCACTTGTAAGTGTGTTTAAGGCTTGATGATGTTTAAAATGTTTTATAAACTACAATAATAAAATGTAATAGAACACAACGAAACAACCAATAGAACACGCTGCTATGCACTGGTGCGCACCAGTGCAACTGAGTGCAACCAATCGAATACGCCATTAGAATCTTGAAACATTTCATCACTAGAATTATTTCAAATTTCGCGGATTCTGATATTTTGGGATATTTCGATAGAGGGCATTAATTTGTATAGAGCGCCAAACCGGATGTGACGGCCAGTTAATTAACTATTGCAAATAGATTTAAGCAATCTAGTGGAAGTTGACCTTCTATATTATATTATACATATACACTTTTCGCGGAAAGATGTCTCATGCGTCATTACTTGTCACCGTTTTCTCGACATATGTCAAATATTTTTTTCTTTATTTAATCATATATGTCAGATAGAGACGAAACCCGAAAATAGTAGTCTAGGATAATATAATTAATTAATGACGCATGAGACATCTTTCCGCGAAAAGAGTATATATATTTTTTTATAGTAAAGTTGAAGAGGCATAAAGTGAGGACAATACGAAACGATTGTGACTTTTTTATGTTTTCGAATCCAATCTAATAGATGTATGTATTAAACTTTCGCAAGGTTACCCGGCGCATACAGGTAACTATTCAGAAGAGATAAGAAATTTAGTGCTTAAATATTTTAAAAGTATGATGAGTAGAATTACCGTTCAGCAACCAGAAACCTGCAACCTACCATTAGTGTTATCACAAAAGCAACTGTTTACATCAGCTGTGTAATATATTGCGTTATGATAAGGATTATCCTAAAAAATGCGTAAAGTACAATAAGTACATAAAAATATAAATTTCAGATTTCCTTCGAGGTTGTTATCCAGTTATCAATTATGTCCGCTTATTAGAGCGTCCGCTTACCAGAATTTTCACTGTAATATAATTATGAACTTTGTTTCGAACTCTATCATCACACTGTATACTACGTCAAATATCACAGTACTTGTTTCACACATAAATGTTTACGACATGCCGCATATATGATTTTCTCCTAACCCCTTGTCCAATGGAGGTCCAATTCCGTGGTCTGCAAAGAATTCTAATTTGATGTCCTTAATATGTGTAGCGCACGTGAAGACAATAAAAGTGCTCCTCAAGTCAATACTAGGGATGAATTAATGGAGAAAAAGCTTGCCGAAGTTTTCCGATCGATACCATCTTCACAAATATTGCGACAATTGATCGATGAGAAGAACATCTATAAAATCAGAGTGTGGGATGGTACAGTCAGACCCCCGTTTCAAAATAGATCACAGAAATTGAAACGACTTAAAAAATAATTCATGTGGCTGCACTGGTGCGCACCAGAATTTGACCTTGAGTGCATAATGAATGCATACATCGCACTAGCATAGTGCAAAAAAGTGCAAGTTCAATAGAACACGATGAAATGAAAATTAACCATAACTATCAATCTTATCAAATTGTCAATAGATATATGGGCTGTGATCTAATCATATAATAAATGACTGAGAATGAAAATGGTAACCAGTAAATAAAACGTTTTCATTTTTTCAAATTGTGATACTATTTCATATGCTGTTCTCCTGGACAAACGAAAATGTTTTTTAAACTATAATCAAATATAGAGATCAGAAAAGTATTGACAATATTGCAACTGTAGTACATCTTCAAAATAATTGTGGACAACATTCCTTATAGAGTTATTAATTTTTGATATTATTTTGCTAAATCTTTTCAACAGAAAATTCTCCTCCTCACTATCGCTGGATGACGTTAATAGTTCCATTAACACTTCTTTATTGCGATCATTCATGTTGACAACTACATTGCACTGACACTTGCACTTGCCGTCAGTTCTCGTGTTGGAAATGTTGCACTGACAAGGAGACCTTACGACTTGCCGCTCACCGATTTTAACGAAAGTGGTACCAATCGATAGATATTGGTACATAGTACAAATGTATAAAATATTAGTGCGCAATACTCAGCAGTTCGCAAGAAAATTGGTGTTAAAGTTTGCGAATAGTGTAAGTCAGTAAACATGTACAGTTGCTCCCAAAAGTATCCGGCCGCCTGGCAAATTTTCACATTTAACACTATATTACTTAATACATATTGTGGCATGAGAACGGGAGAATGGTTATTATATAACGCAACAAGTCAGATCTCAACCCAATAGAGCATTTATGGGCAATTTTGAAAGTTTTGTTAGTCTGAACAATAAAGCGCATTTCCAGTAAAGAAATGCTTAAAAACCATTCACTGCTGGAATGGAAGATGATAAACTCTTCATTAACGAATAAATTGGTTAAGTCAATGCCCAACAGATTGAGAGATGTTTTAAATTCAAAAGGTTACCTCACAATATATTAAAAAGCTGTTTTAATAGCTTTTAAGAGTTACATATTTAGTTTTTTTAAAGCTATTTTGTATAGGTGGCCGGATACTTTTGTGTGCCTATAATAATGTTATTTATGTTCTTTGTTACATTGTTTGCTGTTGTTATATTTGCAATGTATCAAAAGTTGAATGATAATATACTACCATCATAAAAAAAAATAACCATTGGTTATATTATTTAATTCTTAAGTAATATAGTGTTAAATGTGAGAATTTGCCAGGCGGCCGGATACTTTTGGGAGCAACTGTATAGGCTTCCACATACGAAGGTTTGAATTCTGAATAATACTTTTTTTGATTTTCATTTTTATTTTTAATGCAACATTTCACTTTATTTTTATAATATTTTGATATTACAAAATATAGTCTATTAAGGACACGCTTTCATTATCCTACTTTTCAATTTCTCTCCTTCTATGTTCAGGAAACTTAAAGTACTTTTATTAGAATCATTTTTTCCACTTTCTTCCTTACCATTTAAAATGGTATTACGTTTTATAATAAAAATACGCACATAAGTAATGTAAAATAATTTATTATATTGCTTACATCTAACTTTACTTATTATACAGGGTTTCTCACGTAACTGGTTCGTTAGAACTTTATTGGGTTCCACTATTAGTAGATTTTTGAGATTTTGCCAGTAGGGGTTGTTCATCCGGATTTTTCGATTTAAAATATTTTCAAGATGGCTGCCACTTCCGGTCGACCGGAAGTAGGATACAACTTCGTTATTTTAAATGGAATGGTATAATTTTTATTGCATATTTTAATTCTACGTACAAAAATAAGTAAACTTTCATAAGGGTTGTTGGTACTTATCGCTTTTCGTTTTCGAGTTATTTTGATTTTAAGATTTTTCTTACAATTTTCAACCTGTTCTTTAAAACCACATTCCTCAGTCATTGTTCAAGCAGGAAAGTTAATAATTGGTACGTTTACTCTCCAGACATTGCCAAATAGAACCCCACTACCCCTACCCTTCTTTCACATACAGAGTGGTCACAAAGAGAATTACCGCTCTTCCATATTCAATTGCAAAAAAGTCGAAAATTTTAAATGCAACACCCCATATTTTATTAGCCTATCCGATAGAGAATTTAATTCTCTACAAATTTGCAATACATGTCCCTATACCCATCGGTTAAGGTTTTCAAGATATAAGGAAATTTGTCAAAATCGCGTATAAAGTGTCAGAAGAAGTCTTGTTTTCATTAGTAAGCTATGGAACTTGGTCGATTTTTTTGCTTGACACGATCGGGAATTTAATTCTTTACCAACCTTCTATACACTTCCCTATACCTATCGATTAAAGTTTTAAAGATATAAGCGAATTTATAAAACTTGCGCGTAATATGTCAAAAAAAGTTTTTCTTTATTAGTAGGCTACGAAATTTGAACAGTTTTTTGATAAATTCCCTTATATCTTTAAAACTTTAATCGATAGGTATAGGGAAGTGTATTGAAGGTTGGTAGAGAATTAAATTCCCTATTGTGTCAAGCAAAAAAATCGACCAAGTTCCATAGCCTACTAATGAAAACAAGACTTCTTCTGATACTTTATACGCGATTTTGACAAATTCCCTTATATCTTGAAAACCTTAACCGATGGGTATAGGGACATGTATTGCAAATTTGTAGAGAATTAAATTCTCTATCGGATAGGCTAATAAAATATGGGGTGTTCCATTTAAAATTTTCGACTTTTTTGCAATTGAATATGGAAGAACGGTAACTCTCTTTGTGACCAGCCTGTATATTAAACAAGGGTGGAGGTAGTGGCGTTCTATTTGGCAATGTCTGGAGAGTAATCGTACCAGTTATCAACTTTCTTGCTTGAACAGTGACTGAGAAGTGTGGTTTTAAAGAACAGGTTGAAAATTGTAAAAAAAAAATTTTAATCAAAATAACTCGAAAACGAAAAGCGATAAGTACCGACAACCCTTATCAAAGTTTACTTGTTTTTGTACGTAGAATTAAAATATGCAATAAAAATTACACCATTCCATTTAAAATAACGAAGTTGTATCCTACTTCCGGTTGACCGGAAGTGGCAGCTATCTTGAAAATATTTTAAATCGAAAGATCCGGATGGACAACCCCTACTGACAAAATCTCAAAAATCTACTAATAGTGGAACCTAATAAAGTTCTAACGAACCAGTTGCGTGAGAAACCCTGTATATGTACACGATATTACATATACACTAGGTATCGATATTATGATTATACTGATAATGATTCAGACTAGCAAATCAACGTTACTCTTGAGGGATACATAATTGCATTTTGAAAAACTGCTAATAAAAGGTGATCTTGTGACTGTTTAAGGCTGTGGTCTTACGGTCATCGAGTTTCTCAGGGACGCAGGAGACGGACGGGCGGGAGTGAGAAGGTGGGCCTTAATTCTGGGCTACGCTCCGCCCTTTGTAGATAACAGACAAAGGATTCATATTCGAAACTCGTTTGTTTATTTATCTTTTGTCGAGAAGTGAATACATGAATCGAGGTTCAGTTCGTTTTAGTAAAGTAGAAAAAGAAGGAAACATTAGATGTATCTTTCTTACTATATTCTAATAAGATCCTGACTTATTTTAGTATATGTAATAAATACTGTGACAAAAAAAATTAAATGTTGCAAAATGGTACAGCAGTTCGTAGTACAGATAGGATAATCGGCTGTACTGTACTGATGGGCCAAATAGGACACTTGTAAAGGGACACCCCTGTTTCTATAAAAGATAGGGTAAAATAATATTGGTCTCTTGCTCGATGTTTATAAGAAATCGAATGGTGAAATACAGGTGTTTTTTGAAAAAAGTGCATTTTAAAAAATCTCCATAACTTTTTTTTTCTATTGGATAATGCTTGATTCTGTGAAAAGATTCCCGAAACAACTTTTTATGTAGAATTTGTTGACGTAAATTAGATTTTTTGTAAGCAATATTCTAATAGATGCAGACAAATATTTCTTTTTCGAATGGAACACCTATACATTTTTGCATATTCGACGGGAGTTTAACCCTCCGGTGGACGCGCCTATCGTACTTACACGAATGGGCGCGTTGCGGTTTTTCCTTTCAATAGGATTTTTAATGGTTTCACAGCGAACTTAGAAATATTTTGGGAAAAAAATGCGGCTAACTGCCGCATACGCGCACACCGGAGGGTTGAATTGCCTTTCCAAAAGTGTGCCACACATGATACCTTGCTTGCAATATCACTTAGCCTTTTTGGTTCAGATTATGGATTCAAACAATCTAAATTTTTTTAACATCGAGAAAAATGAGTTTAAACGTCTAATCTTCTCTCTGTATATCGTTTATGTAAATACAACCTCTGCATTTTCTCCAGATTCTCTGAAACTAATTATCGCATCTATCCCATTTTTCAAAATTTATAGGCATATTTTTGGAAAGGGAATTCTAGGCTCTCGTGTAATATGTAATAATATAGTTCCATTAAAAAAACACTTTTATGTATGTAGCTATTAAAATATTGCTTACAGAGAAAACTAACCTACACCGTCAAAATTTACATAAAAAGTTGCCACGAGAATGTTTTCACAAAACTAACCTTTTTCCAACAGGAAAAAAATTATGAAGACTTCAAAAATGCACTTTCTCGAAAAGCATCCCCAATATCTCTGAAACCGTAAATAATCAATATGAGGTTTTCAGCATTCGATTTCTTATAAAAATCGAGCATCAGTTACCGATACTGTTTTTCCTCTATTTCTTATAGATACAGGAGTGTCCCTTGAAAAGTGAGCAATTTGACCCAGTTGTACATACTTTCTCTGCTACATGTAGTGTATGTAAAGAAAAAGTTAGTGTTCAAAATTACAATATCGAACTTTATTTTCATGAGGTCGAGGTACTTATATAACAAAAAGATTAGTAAAATTATGAAATGAACTTTTCATTCATTTTAGTTTAATAAAATTCTAAAATTTTTAGAAGCAATAAAATCTGTGAATTCCAAACTCGAATAATTCTCCAAAGTATTTATCTCCAGAAATGCACAACGAAGCGGAATCGACTTACACAAAAAACTTGTTTGTTTACTTACGGCACCTACTCAACTCCGCCGGCTATACCACGTGGTCAATCAGGGCGGAGCTATCTAGCGAAATTGAAAAATATACCCAAGTTTGTACCGTGGGAATTTCCAAAATTTCTCGCTTATGTTTTAAAATATCAAAAAACGGTAAATGGAAAAAATATATCTTGAATATTTATCTAGACATGTGAATAGCCTGTTTAAAAATGCTTCTTAATAATCTCAGTTATTAACAATAATTTATTAAATATCTCTATTCGCTTGCCAAGATTTTTCATTTTTATCCAACTTTCGTTTGAAAGTTTTTTTGATTTATCAAACGATTAACGCGAAATATTGGAACAACTTTTTCGGGCCCGAGACCACAGCCTTAACCAACCGTGGAAATTTCAAAAGAAGCTCTGTAAATTGGCGAAGAAATATTGCTCTCGACATCTTGACAAAGACAACATTTGTAAGTACGGATGACTTAATACTCATGGACTAAACTGACGTAGAATGTGCTTCCGAATTCGTGTTTCCGTTCGACGCAAATTTATGTCCGGAACTACCGATAAAACCAGTACAGGACGATTATAATATTTCCTTTTATTACAAGTTAAAAGTTGTGAATCGCGCTAAAGAACATCCCTATTGGCCTCTGCAAACTCTTCAGAGGAAAGGATATTGACGCTTAAAAAGCATAAAAGAATTAATGAGATTAGAAGAACGTGTCAGAAAAGGAAGAACGATTATCGATAAATATAAATAGATTGACTCTTGGGCGTATGATTGTTTTGTCGATCGTTACGTGCTACCAGCCAATTTACCGACATAAATTTCAATGAAATGTTGCATTAAAAATAAAAATGGAATTAAAAAAAAGTATTATTCAGAATTCGTACCTCGTATGTGGAAGCCTATACATGTTTACTACGATTATGGGCGGGGCTTAAAGGGCTTGACTTATCACTGACATACGCTATTCGCAAACTTTAACACCAATTTTCTTGCGAATCGCTGAGTATTGCGCCCTAATATTTTATACATTTGTACTATGTACCAATATCTATCGATTGGTACCACTTTCATTAAAATCGGTGAGGGGCAAGTCGTAAGGTCTCCTTGTGAGTGCAAAACTCGATGCACTTTTTCTATCAATAGAACATAAAACACTAATCTGGGATAACCAATAGAACACGCTATTATGCACTAGTGCGTACCAGTTTTACCAAATGAAAACGTCATAATTTTGATAGAAAACGAGTGTTTAGTTTTGACATTCAATTCAATATAATTCTACAATACACGTTTCAATAATATAACGATATAATGACATAAATAGACCTAGACTGATTTCGAATAAACGGTTAAAAAAAGCTCGGAACGAAATATAGGTTAGTGTTAAAAACTCGGTTTTAAGAAAAATTTTACAAGGAAAACCTGATTCTAAAGCGGCGTATTATTAGATATATGGCGTTTTCTGTTGATTGAACTAGGGCGCACCAATGCAGAACAGCGTGTTCTGTTGGTTGCACCGAATTAATGTTTCGTGTTCTATTACATTTTATTAAAAACATGTTAAACAACCTCAAGCTTTGAACACACTTATAAGTGATGTTATGACCAGATTGGCGGTTATTATTATGTTTGATTTCATCGCGTTCTGTTGAATTTGCCCTTTTTGCATTAAGTCAGTGTGACTTATGCACCCAACGTCAAATTCTGGTGCGCACTAGTTCAGCCAAACGAAAACGCCAATAGAAGCTAATCAACTAAGACTTCTCTTCGTATGAAGAATTTGTAAAGTACTTACACGGTCCTTAAAATTCATTTAACATGTCCGTAAACTCAGAATTTACAAAAATTACCAAGGGAAGGATAAATCTTATTGATTTAATAATTGGGTTATCGATCTTTTAATACAAAGTTTGGGGGCGAAACCACAACTTTCGCAAACGAGTCGACCGAAATACAGTGTGAGTCTCTAACTTGGAATAAATTCACTAAACCGAATACATTGTTTTTTTCGGAAATATGCTCGAACACGTCGATTAGTATTTTAATCTGTCCTATTTTTCATGTAAGAAAATTTTATACAGCGTGTCCCAAATCTGAGATGTGACGTCATCAACAATTTTTTTAAATGGCAAGCCTAATTTTTTTAAAGTATTTTTAAAGGGTATATCAAGTTAAATATGCGTACTAAATTTCAAATTTTTATTCCTTCTCATTAGAAAGATATTACAGCAAATAATAATTCGAGAAATCAAGAAATCTGAATCAACTAAATCATAATAAATGTTCAAAATGTTGTCCATGTACTACCTGACAATGCCCTCCACGGAACTGAAACACATTTCTAATTACTTCTGCGGAAATTACCCTACACTTCTGATGAGTTTCTGGATTTTTCGAATTAATATTTGTTGTAATATCTTTTTAATGAGAAGGAATAAAAATTTGAAGTTTAGTACGCATATTTAACTTGATATACCCTTTAAAAACACCTTAAAAAAATTAGGCTTGCCATTTAAAAAAATTGTTGATGACGTCATATCTCAGATTTGGGACACGCTGTATAAAATTTTCTTACATGAAAAATAGGACAGATTAAAATACTAATCGACGTGTTCGAGCATATTTCCGAAAAAAAACAATGTATTTGGTTTAGTGAATTTATTCCAAGTTAGAGACTCACACTATATATGATAAATGGAAACAAAAAATATACAATGTGAAACAAAATGAATAAAAGTTAACAAAAGAATCTTTAAAATTGAGAACTGACTAAAGATTTACTTGAAATTAACTTTAAAAACGACGGAATTACGATCGGTTCTCTTCCATCATATTATGATCAATTTTTGAAACTCTCATTTATTCATCGTATCATTTATTTATACCACTGATAAAATCACATGAATTTTTTATTTAATTTGGAATATCAATACTGATGCTGCTGCAGTGTTACCTACTAGTCGTAACGTCTTTTGAAAAGAAACTCTTACGAATTGTGTCGAATTGTTGAAATCGTAAAACGAACAGCAACGGTTGAATGAACGTATTGCAAAGGTTCATGCCATTTAACCAGCGGTACCTCCACGAATAAATGAGAATTTCCTTAAAAACAACATGCTTGAATTACAACAAGGACCATTCTCTAGAACTAATTTTCAAAATTAGTTACTAGAAATAGGCAATGGTAGTCTACGTACCTTAATGAGAGATGATGTAGTATATATTTATTTTGTTTAACACTAGATTTACGGATGTTTCTTATATACCTATCTCTACGAACACGCGTCAATTTGACTCATTTCATTCAAGTCAATTTTGTTCTATTTTTCTTGATTTTTGCTTGCTTTGGAAGTTCTCTCTTGTTGGCTCGAATAATTCCAACTAAACTAATTCCTCTTACAACTAATTTGTCAGCTAGAGTAATACTGGTGAAAAAATTATCCGTGGTTATATTTCTACCTTGATGGAGATATGGTTCAGCTAACTTTATAACTACAAATTCGCCCAAGGGTGTTCAAGCTCGCGTTTTATCCTTACCTAAGTAAGGCAACCCATTTTTAACGTATTTATATTGAACATCTACTGCCAACCAAAATTTTTTGCGAAATTTATGCGGTTTATTTGGCATATATTGCGTGAATTTTGCAGCGGGCTTTAGTAGGGAACAGTTGCTCGTCTATTGAAATATTCTCGTGATGTTTATAACAGCATTGGCTATTGTATATCAATTGATTCCATATTTCTGATATCATTACAAATTTGTCGGTGCGTAAATGTTTAGATCGTTCCGTTTTTTATCAAATCGGAGAATTCGAAGTATTTGCATGAATTCATCCCTGAGCATCATATTAGAAAAAAAGTTGGTCCCCATTCCTTAGACCATAAATAAAAATCATTTAGCGAATTCGGTTCATACGCACTGGTAGTGTACAAAATCCCAATAAACACAAGTAACTTTGTGGTTGAAATCTTCCAATCTCCTTTCAAAACGTGGCGTGCTTTTTTTCAGTACAACTTCTTATATGTTCTACCATAAGTATTGTCGGTATATTCCTATTCATTATTGAGGTGATGTTTGCATGTTTATTCAAAATTTTGTCTAAAGTACGATCGCGTCAAATTGACGCATATCCGTAGAGATAGGTATACCACATAGAGCATTTTAATACATATTTCAACGTTTTTAAAGAAAATAGATTTGAATATATGTTTACCTCGATCAATGGATAAAAGTCACTACAAGAGATAAAATAAAAATGCAGACAGGTTTTGTAATTTTCCTTATAAAATTCGAAATGCGTCAAAATGACGCGTCCCGTAAATCTAGTGTTAAAATAAAAGCAGCTTAAATCTTCGTACCTATGTAATATAATTAGTGTGGTGTAGTGTAATAGACATATTATTTTATAACTCATTAACATTTGGTAAACATTCTTTCAATAAAGTGTCATATTGCATATTCAGCTATTAAAGGTAGCAATTAAAGTCCAATGCACCTCGTTTGCGTAAGTGTTAGTAGTTTGTATTTTTGTAATACCGGGTGTTTAAACGTAGCCGCCACCAGGGCAAGGTTTTTAACCCAGTCAAAACTAACTAATTAACACAATCAGTCTTACTTTCAAGAAGAGCAAAGTATAGACACGCATAAAGCTTCGAATATCCTTTCGCGAAATTGCCAGAAAATTGAGTCGAAATGGCTTTACTATCATTCAACCATGGTTCAATTAACCCCTTTCAAGAAGAGCAAAGTATAGACACGCATAAAGCTTCGAATATCCTTTCGCGAAATTGCCAGAAAATTGAGTCGAAATGGCTTTACTATCATTCAACCATGGTTGAATGGAGTGTTTAGTCCAATGAAGTCTGAAAAACACCTAATAGAGGCAGTGGTCGATCACAAATCATGAATAAACAGTAAAAGAGATATCTTCGCCGAATGCCTTAATTAACCCGTTTGAGACAACTCGGTTAGTGGAGATTACTTGGAGGGCTGTTTGGGAAAGTCAGGTATCGATGCAAACAATTTATCAAATAATCCATTACAGTAGTTTAGCGTCACACCTACAAATTTCTCAGAGTTGTTTAATCCCAGAACATCAAATTTTCAGACACAAGTGGTATAAGTTGATGGAACATCAGGTCGAAGAGTTACACCAAATCACCTTTAGTGATGAATATCAGTTTTGTCTATAACAATTTGGTGGTCAATCGTGTCTTAGAAGACCTACAGCAGAAAGACTAAAATTGGAATTCGGTTATGGACGTTATTTTGGCTTAACATATGGTGTTGTTATGGGGTGAAACTGAGTTTGGAGGGTGGTAGTCTTACGTCATAATTTAAGAGAAGTCTAACTGCGATCTACTACTCCAAGAAAATAGTAGAGCCAAGTTTGTTACCATACTTTCAAAGGCCTCGTAGCATTTTTTTTTAACAACACCACACTGAACTACACTCATTGTCAGTACGATTCACACAAACATTTTTAATAAGAGTAATGTCAATTTACTACCAGAGCACACATACTCTTCAGATTTATCTTCCGTTGAACAGCTATGACCAGTGAAACCAAAAACTTCCCACAATTTGGCTCCTTTTAACTGGAGTTAATTGAATATAATGCTGATTTCGATGGTCGAGGAGATTAACAGCGAATGTTGTGCTTATAGAAATACCAAAAACCATACACCTTCCACTTGGCGACAATCTTGTTAACATGCGATCAGCGGTTCTCGAGATTGACTAGCTCGGGAATTGAATTTTTTTAGCGAAAATAAACGGAATTTTTCAAAAAGAAAGAAATATCACGTTATAGTAAACAGGTGAGGCTACATCCTACAAAAGATCCCAATTTGTTGTCTTCAGCGGTTTCTGAGAAAAAAAGTCCCAAAAATTGCGTTACCCGAGGAGCGGTAAAAAAACTGGTCCACTTTCCATTTAACTCGCGATATTTCCTAAACCGCGTGACCTACAATTTTCAATTTTGGTTATGTTATGCAGAAATGATCACTCATCATAACAGTCTTTACCCCGATTTTTTTCGAAAAAAACTTTCGGAGTACGAGCATCCGAAATTTCACTCACTTGACTTTTGACAACAAAAGTAGCAGAGCGCCTTTCGATATTATCAAAAAATGCAGGAGCAGAATAGTTAGCGATATACCACAACCATTTATTCCGTCTACGTTTCACACCATCTATTACCAAATCATGGACATCTAAAATATAGTAATTTATTGTATTTTTTTCATTTATTTATTTCTTTTACCATGTAATTTTTATATTCTGCTCCTTTAAAATAAATTCTCTTCTATTTATCTATTTGACCCTTATTTTTTAATTTACGAAGTTTGATCGATAATTATTAAATTAAAATTGTCGATATTAGTTCAATAAAAATTATCAAATTCATATAAATGTATATATTCCGACGCATCCACCATTATTTTTGTATCTTTTAACGATTTTATTCCGTACGATTTAATTTCCTAATATTTATTAATTTATTAACATTTTTTTGAAGAATTACTTATTATCTAAGAAGATATACAGGGTATTTAATACATATCTAGTAAACCTTTTTAATATTTTTCTATATTTAAGATTAAAGTCGTCGTCTTTCGAATGAAATGGAAGAAAGAATTAGAAAGAAACTTACTCCGTCAAATATCAAAATTTGCCATCCAATTAAAAAGCTGTTACTGAACCAATAAACTTTCGCATCGTTCTTGCGCCTCTTTTCGTGAAAATTGCCGTATGGCGTGTTACTGAAATCGACGGCCGCGCGTTTTAACGGCTAATTGCTAATTTAATCGCTCTCCGAGTTCGACTCTGGATTAAAAAAATCAAAAAGACGAAAAAAGGAAAAACAAAACAAGTAAAAAAAGAGTAAAAAAAACAAGTTCGGTTATTAAAAATTAATTCTCGATTGGTTATTGAAAACTTTTATTTTCATACTTTTTAAAATTTTTATTTTCACTTTGTTTACTTTATCTTTTTGATATTTGTACACTTCTACGTCTAAGTACATAGTTTCTTCTTCATTATTTATTTTTTTGCAAACTACTTGTTTTTTGTTTAATTTAATTTTAATTAAATTTAATAAGTAAACACACACTTATGTGCATCTTGTAATACTGTTTATTCGGACACTTCGTAGTAATCCATAAATCTAAAAAAGAAAATTATCAGGGAAACCACATTAGTATCATCTAAATTATTAAAAAATATTTTTACCTATATCATTTCTTCCTCTTCGGTTTCTAGACAAGTAAAGAAACTTCTTTGTTCTTCATTTGTAATTTCTCCAATCGCTCTTATTGTAATAGTTATGGAATTGTCGAAAGCTCCGCTTGAAATCAATCGGACGACGGTTACGCCACAATTGATGACATCCGAAAGTTTATCTATTTTGAAAATAAAAATAAATAAATAAAACGAATTGAACTATGGTAGAATTGAAATTGCACGTTGATACAAATAGAGAACAGAAAAAAAGTTTAGCCGCTTTTCCGGGTTTGGGAAACGCGAACGTAATGAAATTACCGGTTTGTGGCGTGTTTGGAAGAATGTAGCGGAAAGGGGGAAAATAAATGGGGTGGAAGGAACGATTTTCACATGTTAAAAGATTAGTTTTAGTTTTGAAAATAACAGGAAAACTTGAAGTAATTTGAAATGAAAATTTAAAAAGTCTGATTGGATTTGGGAAAGAATTAAAACAATTTTTACCTTTTTAATTGAACTTGGAGTCTTTAAGCTTTAATTTGACGTATAAATCGTTTTTTAATTTCAATAAATAAGTTTGGTAATTTTTTTTAATGTTGATTAAAAAGTTAGGTTAAGAGCAAAGTCTTTATTGTCTTTAGGATTTTTTTTTCAATTTTTTGATAACAACTAGAAGAAATTTAACTTTATTAGTTGAAAGATGAATCATTAAGATTTAATTTGACGTAGAAATCGTTTTCTAATTTCAATAAATAAGTCCGGAGGGATTTTTTAAAGTTAATTTAAAAGTTAAGTTAAATGAAAAATCTTTGTTGTCTTGAGGATTTTTTTTTTAATTATTTGATAACAACTAGAAGAAATTTAACTTTATTAGTTGAAAAGTAAATCATTGAGATTTAATTTGAGGTACAAATCGTTCTTTAATTTCAATAAATAAATTCGGAGGGATTTCTTAAATATGATTAAAAAATTAGGTTAGATGAAAAATCTTTGTTGCCTTTAGGACTTTTTTTTATTTTTTGGTAATAACAAGAAGAAATCTAACTTTTTTAGTTGAATCATAAAGATTTCATTTAACGTTAATACTTTTTTTAAATTTCCATAGATAAATTTTGTGGAATTTTTTAAAGGTAACCAAATAAATAAAGTTGGGTGAAAAATATTTGTTGTTATTAGGACTTTTGTTTCAAATTTTTCTTAATTTCAATAATTAAATTTTGTATGATTTTTTTAAATTTTAACCAATACATAAAGTTTGTCTAAAAATTATCCCGTATTTTGGGAACATATTCCTTGTTACAACATTTCGTGTTAAATGTCGAACAAAGAAATGACCTGGAAAATCCATCGTTTGGTTCGTTCGAAATTCAACCCGGCTTATTTTAAGGGGAGATATCAGTGTGAAAAAAAAAATATTCGATTTTTTTTTCTTGCTTAAATAGTTAGTTTTGTCCTTTAAGAATATGCCTACAAAATGTTTAAACAATATTCGGCTTAGAAGTATTCGAAATTGGCGTCAAGCGTCGACGCTTTCAGAGCAGTCTATAGAAGACTGTGTTTTTGTGGCGCCCAAGTAGTCAAAACAGCTGCTAATTTGGTTACTATCATATTCAACGATGGTCACGTGGCTTTGTTGAATGTTGTTGAGGACTTGGGAACCTCCATCGGCGAGAAACTGTTCAATTATTGCCGCGAAATCGACCGAAAACATATCGAGGACGCCAAACGCTACTCTTTAAACCAACGTGAGGAGGAGGAAATGTTATTGTTGGACACAGATGAACTTCTATATGGTCCAGGGATAGCAGAATAATCGGTAAGAACTTGTTTTATATTAATATTCAAGTTACATCATTCAATTTTATCCTCTCAAAACTTTAAACGCATTTTTCTCGAAACCATGTTTTTTTACCTGGTTGACAGCATTACTCTGTTAAATTTTGTCCAATCGACTTTATTCAACATGGATTCTCTTCAGAAAACTTATCGCTATCGTTGCATCGTAGAGATTTTTTTTTAATTGTTTACTTTTTTTTTTATTCGCGATTTACTGCAAAATTTTCGTGTAAAATCCGAATTTTTTTTTTAAATGGCCACCATTTCTTTTTAAATCAAAATTTTCAAATTTTCTACGATGCTGCGATAGCTATACTATTATAATTTAATAATCTTTTCGAATTTTTCATTTCAGATGCTTGCTGTGGCTCTAATGTTGTCAACCGTCGGGAGGTCTTTTTTCTGAGACGTCATTTTACGACTGCTCCCCTGCTTCATAGATCGTGATATAAATTCAAAGAAAATTTCCTTGCATACTTTAATGCTTCAATAATTAATAGACAAAATTCCAAATAATTTGATACAGCCGTTTAAAAGAAAAAAAATCCCAAAAAAACACCTCATTTTTCAGCCTGTCACACTGATATCTCCCCTTAACCATTCAACTAAATTCGGGACAGTCAGCTTTAAAATATTTACGCCCGGTCATTACGAATGAACGCGACGCGATAAAATATGCATTTTTTACGACAATCACGTCAAACGGAACCAAACACCGAACTCAAACCCTCTCGATTCACCTCCTATTTTAATTTATTTTTAGTAGGTATTCATAACTAGAATGAATTAACCCACTTTCGAAGTGTTATGATTTTAAATACATCCTGTAAGTATTCAAAGGAGTTCAAAACGCAAATTCAGAAACGTAGTTCGATCGATTTCTCGCGTCGACGTTTGATTAAAACGCAATAACAATAAGTTGTTCATAACTTATGAATTAATCCATTTTCGAAGTGTTATGATTTTAAATTCTTCCTGTAATTATCGAAAAGAATTGAAAACGAAAATTCAGGAATGTAGATCGATCGATTCTTCGCGCCGACGTCTGATTAAAACCCAATAACAATAATTGCGGGGGGAATCAACCCTTCTTTAAACGAACCAGGTGCGGCACATCAACCCCTTCTACGTTTCGAACCCCACTTTCCCTCCTTTTTTACTCCAGGTCAAGGATAAAACTAGGGTAAAACTACTTTCATGTTTTTTTAAGTAGTCTTTGATAATTTTCCGCCAAAACAACCATTTAAGATAAGAATAAAATTTTTTCAACCGGCGCATCCACCACTTTTTTATTTTTATAGGAATCAAAATTTATTATCAACTAAATTAAAACTTACTCGCTTTTGAATCCAAACCACAAACGGCATCTATTAAATGTAATTGAGAAGTATCCAATCCTTTCGATCCTCCGATTTGTAAGAAATCCTCGAGACCTCTTTTATTACACTGTAAAATAAAACGTTTAACTCTTTAAAACTAGATGGTGTTCGTTTCTACAAAATATTGATTTTATCAAAACACTTAAAATTATAAGTTTGTTTTTAAACCAAAAATATTCGCAACAAACAAAACTGTAATTTTTATTTGAAAAATTTTCTTCTGTCTAACTTAATTTATAAAGTATTTCAGGTTAAAGTTGAAAAATTAACATTTTAGGTTAAAATCCAATTTTAGATTATAACTCTCTTAATATTAAAAATTCAAGAAATTGTTTATAATAAATAGTATTTGTAATAAAATAGGCTACAACTTTTAACCAAACAATTTTTTTCTATCTAATTTAGTTTTTAAGTTATTGGAAGTTAAAGTTGAAAAATTGACATTTAAAGTTATAATTAAATTTTAGTTTATAACCTCATAAATATTAAAAATTCAAGAAAATTGTTTTATCAAAAAATATTCAAAATTAACAAAGTTATAATTTTTATTCAAAGAAATGTTTTCTATTTCGTTTAGTTCGTTAATTATTCGAAGTTAAATATTGGAAAATGAACATTTTGAATTATAACTCAATTTTAGGTTATAATTTCCTTAATATTAAAAATTCAAAAAATTTCTTGTAACAAATAATATTCACAATAACATAAGTTATAATTCTTATCTAAACAAATTTCTTCTATCTAATTTAGTTTTTGAGTTATTTGAAGTTAAATTTAAAAAAGTAACATTTGAGGTTATATTTAAATTTTAGTTTGTAATTTCATAAATATCTAAAATTCAAAAAATAAAGTTTTATCAAAAAACATTCAAAATTAAGAAAGTTATAATTTTTATTTGAAAAAAAATCTTTCTATTTCGTTTAGTTCGTTAATTATTCGAAGTTAAATGTTGGAAAATAAATATTTTGTGTTATAACTCAATTTTAGGTTATAGCATCCTAAATATTGAAAATTCAAAAATTGTTTATTACAAATAATATTCACAATAAAATAGTCTACAATTTTTATCCAAACAAATTTCTTCTATTTAATTTAGTTTTTGAATTATTGCAACTTAAAGTTGAAAAATTGACATTTGAGGTTATAATTAAATTGTAGTTCATAACTTCTTAAATATTAAGAATTAAAAAAAAAATTATCAAGAAATATTCATGATTGACAAAGTTATAATCTTTATTCGAATTTTTTTTTCTATTTCGTTTAGTTTGTTAATTATTCGAAGCTAAATGTTGAGAAATGAACATTTTGTGTTACAACTAAATTTTAGGTTATAAATTCCTTAATGTTAAAAATTCAAAAAAATATATAACCAATAATATTCGCAATAAATTAAGCTACAATGTTTGTTAGACCATTTTTTCTATCTAATTTAGTTTATAAAGTATTGGAAGTTAAATTTGAAAAATTGACATTTGAGGTTATAATCAAATTTAAGGTATAACTTCATAGACATTAAAGTTTCAAGAAAAATGTTTGTATCAAAAACATTCAGCATTAACTAAATTATAAATTTTATTTGAAATTTTTTTTACTCTCTCGTTTAGTTTGTTAGTTATTAAAACAATCAAAATTATTTGTTTTCTTTTAAATTTGTAGATAACTGATGAAAAGATTTAGATTTATTTGTTAAGCTATTAAACTTTATATAGAAAAATTTCAGATTTAACTGGTTACAAACACCTTCAATGCAGAGATTCTGTTTCCCGAACTTCTTGTATTAACTGGAAGTTTACTTTAGTGCAATTCCACATTGAAAGTTTGAACGTGAACGCAAACTAACAAAGTTCCCTTGCCACACACACATTAAAGGAGGGGTTGAATTACATTAACGTCTTTGTTTGCGTTAATAACAGTTAAAAGGAAACAAAGGGGCAAGAAATAATCTAAAACTTTTATAACTTAAATTCTTTTCAACTCTACTTCCTATTTCTTTCATTTTTGAATCTACTTTGAAACTGCTTTATTTAAGATAATATTAAATTTAATGTTAGTTTGAAGGTTATCCACATTCTAGAGTTTGTTAGTTTTTAAACAGATTTACATTATCATGCATCACCTGTAACCGCACCTTGTGAATGGTACCGGTTTCCATCTCAATTCCTCTACCCACAGTTGATACGACACCCACGTTTAAACTTAAAACACGAACTTCCGCAGGAAATAAACTGGCTATAGTACAGTTCGATCTTGAGGCGTAATTTCTTAATGTGAGTGTTGATTCGGTGTCTTGTAATAAAACATTGCAGGCTAAAATATTAAAAGAGAAACACATATTAGTAAAATATTCGTTAAGATTAAAGATTTTAAAGATTGGGTGCTTGTTAGGAAGTTTTAGGAAATGGTAAGAGTGTTGAAATGTTTAAAAATTCATCATAATTACAAATCGTAGGAGTAGTCAGTTGAATATTTAGAGATATTTTGTAAATATTTACGCTAACTTCAATTGGTAGAAGAAATTACTTTTGGATTTAACGGTTTAGAAGATATTTTACTATGTACACTGCTCGCGGAAGATAACCGTTGAAAAATTAGGTGTTGGCTCACGTAATCGTTGGTGATGGCCCCACAGTCTGGGAATTACGTAAAAGTTTTTGCGATTAGCTAGTTGGCGGGGGGTTTGTTGCTGGGCCCCGTGGCCAAACTGTCGACGAAAGGTGCGTTAGAGATTGGTTAAGTATTATTGTATAAACACCCGCCCAAATCTTGTGGATTGGCCTCCTACGAGGGGTTGTCCAGGCGCTAGGTACGCCCCAGTAAGAAGGAATTACCACCTCCCTTGAACCGACGTTACTTCCGAGAGAACTTTGTTGTTTTTGTCAATCTCAATCGAAATCTCATTCGAGAGTCTTAATCAAAATCTTAGCTACAACTTCATCACGAAATTTGAATCTTAGTATTCATAATCGAAACTCAGCATTCGTTTACTTCGGTGCATTCAGACTGTAGGACTTTGGAAATAAACCGCGACGCGTGTGTTATTTCAGTGAGGTGTGTTTTTTACAAGGTGTTGGATCTTCACAAGCGGCCCAGTTCGAGAAGGCACCAGGGGAATCCACGATCGACGATTAGGATAATTGATAATTGCAACAGTCATCCGCAAGTCCAGAGTAAGTCTGTTTTCCAACTCTCGTGATCACCTGGTTAGGCACCATCCGTGTGTTAGGGTATCAGATAAAGATCGAGATTCCTAGTCTCTCCCTCTCTCTCTTTCTCTCTAAAAGTAACTTCGGTTCAGTTAACGTTAGGGTTAATGTTTTGTTTGTAACTAATCGAAGATTTATATTATTTTGTAAATATACTTTAAGTGTTGTTTTACACTTGAGTTTCATTTCGCTTTTCTACTAGAACTTTAGTGCAAGAACTCACGGTTCTGAAGTAGTAACCGCGCGTTTTTGAGGACAACTAAATAATTAATTACTGTAAAAATCACTGCTTCTAGTGGCAGCGGAAGTACCAATAAATAAATCATCGGGTCCCTCAATTAAGTAGTGCACCCGGAGCACAGTTGCCAGTGATCATTAGTATAGCTACACGGTGTAAAAGAAGTATGCCGTAAAAATGCTAAAAACCAGACAGAAAACAATCAAATAGTGCAGGGATCGTGACCTAATTTTAATCATTTCCTTTCTTCCATTTCGTCTGGGCGTTGCGATTCTTTTACTGAGCAGTTTATTTTAATTGATAAGTGTAGTCACTTAAAAATTTATAAGTTTTTCTTTCGAGTTAGTGTTTTGCGTTCTATTGGTAAAAAAGTGCATCGAGTTTTGCACACATTATCAGTGCAGCAGTGTTGCAACTTTTTCGACATGAGACCTGACTGCAAATGCGAGTGTCAGTACCATTGATCCCCATAAAATATTGAGACACAGAAAATTTTTTTAGTGTGTAACATACTTTGGATATGTTAGTTAATTGACATTTAATATGCCAAAGCTACAAAGCTAAAATAATAAAATTATTATAATAATGTGTAATTTGTCAGAAAATGTTAAGCGAACTATTGAACAACGTCTCCGAGATGGAATATATATTGTAACGGTTTTATTTTTCGGATTTAATTAAATTTACATTATTTAGTATGGGCCATCTGTTGGAAGGTGTCATTTGTAAGATTTCTTGGTTTTATTGCGAAATACAGGATATTGGTTCGTTTCTTAGATTAGTGCGGTCAGAAGTGGTGGGGATAGTTCCTTCCTGCATCGTAGTTTAGGTAATTTCGTCCTCTTCGTTTTCGATCCTTGGAAGAGCGTGGACGTCATTTGGCTCCGATAGTAACTGCGTGGGTGGCGAAGCATAATAGAAGCATTCTCTTTGGTGTTTTTGGGAGAAATTCTAATCGCAATTTGGCCGATCAGCTTCCCTCTCCACAGATTTTGGGCACCTGTTTGTGCTTTGTCGGATTTGATTCCGGATTATTGGGTTTCTATCAGCCAACACTCAGAGCCGATTAACATCGTAAGGTATGTTTTACGTTTGCAGAGAACTTGAATCTTTTTTTGTTTGGTACGTTTTGTAATTCGTGTTTCCCTTAGGCTCCTTTTTTTCCTTTTGGTTTTTTTTTTTTTTTGGATTTGAAGTTATTGCGTCGAAATTTTTGAGTCAACGCCCCCCCCCCCTGGCGGCGATCGTTCATCATTATTGAAAGCCGTTAGAAGAACAAGGACGGTAGAATATCTAACCGACTTTGTGGCGACTCACGTATTCATGAGAGAGATACCACTCCTGGCAGACCGAGACACCTCTACAGATAAGCCCACGTTTTATATTTTCTTTTATTAAATTACTGTTATTTAATTTGGTTATTGGGGATCTTCAATCCTTGATAATCTTTTAACTTGCTGATTAACTTGTATTGTTCTAAATTTATTTAATACCATTTAAAAAAATCATTTGTGTACCTAATCGCTCAGATATTTTTTTGTTTCGGTTTTCAGTTAAACACTCATTTGAAAGTGTGATATATATATATTTGACAACAGCTGTTATCATTTATTTTTTTTGTGTTCGTTCTAACATTTAATTTTCAGGATTTTATTTGTTTGTTAATTCTTTGAAGCAACTGCAGCGATAGGGGTTTATTACCGTTTGTAAATTTTTATATGAACATTCCTTCTGGACATTCTCTTTTTTTTATTATTTCAAAGCTTTTCAATACAAGTACATTTTTGGGTTACAAAATTGTCTTTTATTTTGTTGTTGTCCTTCGATCGTGGATTCGGACTTGCCTGATCTTAGGATAAGTGAAGGTTGGTAGGTATCGGTTTAAGTTCGTGGCGCCCTTTCATTTAACATCTGAACCCCTCCCTTCTCCGCAGAGTGAATCGGAGCCCGGTCCTATCAACGGTTGTTTTGGCATTTGAAACGAACTTAATTTTTATTTCTTTATAACTTGATTTTTGCGCTACACTATACGTACTATAGCTCTCATAATGGGTATTAATAAAAACACAGTCTTGCTAGCAAACCAAAAAGTTTTGGAATACGGCTTTATAACGAGAAAACCGGGTTAAGGAATGCCAAATGCTACAAGCAACCAAGAAGACGAGGAGTTAGTACAGTACATTCGAAAAAATACATTTGAATCGGCAATTGTTGCTAAATGGGAAACAGACTTTCCCGCTAGCGTGAAAACTGTTCGAATAAGAATTAAGGAGTCTGCAAAACCGATTTTCTGCGAATAAAAGTTTCTTAAAAGAAGTTGATAAACTTAGGAGGGTGGATTTTGCTCAACAATATATACAGTCATGTGCGTGAAAATAGCAGTTCAGCCTTATTTCAATAATATATTCTTTTATGGTCAAAATAATTTCGAGATATTTTAGTTAAACTGTATATAAATGCTCGGTATAAGATTTTAAAATAATGTGCATGTGCTATATTGCGTTTAGTTTGCACATGTGCAGTACGTTTTGTTTGTATCGTAATTGTTACATTTTTAAATGTAAATTAAAACAGCAGCTTTAGAATATTTCGTACTGTCAAAATAAAACACATGATTTTCCTTTAATTTTTTTGGGGTGTGTCCTACATATAGTACGTAAGAGTACTTTGTATTAAGAATATTATCCGTTATAGTTTCATTGTGATAACTATGGGTCGCACAAAATTCGCAAATTCATTCAAAATGTTTTTAATTGTTCTGCAAAAATGACAGCCAATGTAAAAGAATTTAGAAATAAAAAAGGAAATCGATGTGGAAAATTAAAAACAACCCCTGCATTAGAGATAAGAAGATTTTATGGTTTGCCAAAAAGGATCCTTTTAAGTCATCTACTGAAATTAAAAGTGAACTAAACCTGCGGATTAGTTCGTCTTTAGTAAGAAGAAAACTAATTAAAGAACATTTAAAAGCAGGAGGGCCTAGGATGGTCCCTCTACTGAATATCAAACTTATCGCCAAAGGAATTAATTTTGTAGAAGAACACGTCGGTTGGAAGTCTTTGAAATAGCGTTATGTTTTATGAACAGACGAAACAAAAGTGATATTATTTAATCCTAGCATCAATCAAACACATGTTAGAAGACCCCTATTGCAAGAATATAATCCTAGGTATACCGCAAAAGCAATAAAACATGGTAGTTGCAGTATTATGGCGTGGGGCTATTTTTCGTGGTATGGTGTACTTATTAGAAAAAATTTCAATTGACAATAAACTATCTAGAAATTTAAAGATCTAAAAAATACACTGTTTGTACAAATTTGCCTAATATTCCTAAAGCTAAGTAATAAATATCCCGAGAAAGATGTTTCATGAAGAGAAAACGATGACAAATAATAACGCATGAGACATCTTTCACCGAACAGTGATTACATTTAATGAACCCCTTTTTAAGGAAAGTCGAATTATGGAAATGCATAAGGCCGTGAATATCCTTTCGTGAAATTGCCAGAAAATTGAATTGAAGTGACGTTACCGTGAAATCTCTCGATAGCGGATGCCCACGGGACCAAAGATATTGTACCTTATCAAGGAGTGTCCTTTATCGAGAGGATTGTAGATTTCTTTGATACGGACAAACGTTTATTGAATGGTATATGAAAATATTTAAAAAAGGAAAGCAAAAAAATACAAAACTTAAAAATAAATATCATAACTATTGCTATTTGCTATATTTAAAGAACTTAGGTATTACTGGTTTATTTTTAACATTTACTAATGCTTTTTTTAGATAGTGTAATATAATTGAGATAAGTTTACATTATTATGGGTATTTATTAGAGAGTACAATTGAAGAAATTCTGTTTGACGTTAGACTTCTTTATGAGTAAGTAGGGGAAGGACCACTTCTGCATAATCCTCCTCCTTTTCTTCCATTTCTTCATTATTTATTAGGCCACTATACTATCTTAGAAATGTCGATTATCCGTTGTTATAATTCATAATTCAAATCTTATGAAGGAAAGAAGAGATTTTCCTGAGGAAATCTCTAAATCAGTTCTTCAAATTCATAGTTTGCATCAGTGATTTTACTATCAGTTGATGAAAATACAATTGTATATTTCATTAAATCGCCTTTCATGAAACATTTCGTTACCGTGTCTTTTTCAATTTCCTTATTCGCGGATATAATCCACTGAATAGCAGTTAAGTACGTTGGCATAATAATCGGGAAATTCATTGCTATCTATCTTTGCAATAACTTACGGTTACTCTTCGTACGCGGGCCGGAGACAAATTTTTGTTTTACTTGTAAGACAAAAAAAGAGGTCCAGTGCCATAATGAGATATTTTTCTTCTCTAACAGAATAGTGGTAAAAACCTTTCTTTCTATTACACATTTTTGATTTAAAACAAAACTTATTTATTATTCTTTCTAAAGGTCTCGCGGGCCGGATTAGACCCTCACGCGGGCCGTAGGTTGCCCACCGTTGATCTAGATAAAGGTCTGAACGACAGGTGGCAATAGTGTACACAGTTGATATAATAAAGCAGTTTTTATGATGAATATGATGTAAGGCATTAGGTTTCTGATCGCTAAACGACAATTCCAATCATCATATTTTTGGCATATTTAAACACTGAATTTCTGATCTCTTTAGGATAGTTGGCAGTACGCATTAAATAAACCTTGTAAGGATTTAATACATATATGGATTATTAGATTAAAAGTAAATTAAGTATGTAAAGTAGATTCTCAGATTTTATCATATACATTGCTATAGTTTAGTATCACACCAACTAATTTTTCAAGTATCTTTAATCCCAAAACATCGAGTTGTCAGACTCGAGTGGTGTAAGTTGAAATAGTATCAAGTCGATAAATGCCACTAATCGTGTTTAGTGATGAATATCGGTTTTGTCTATAACAATTTGATGGACTGTTGCATCTCAAAAGATTTAGAGCAGAAAGGTTCAGTTTGGAATTCGCTTATCGACGGTATTTCAGTTAAACCCCATTCCATTGGAATGAAATACAGTTTGAAAGCCGGTAATTTCTATTCAATTTTGGCTGAATAGTGCATTTTAGTATTTTATCAATTGAAGCCTTGTGTGATACTCTGCCACTCAGCTCAAGGACAGATTTGTTTTTAAAAAATCACCTCGCGTCCTTCCCGTGTCAATTAACTTTAAAAAATGAATAACTTCAAAACCGTTAGCAATAAGAAACTATGCAAAAATAAGTTAATTTTAATCAAAGTTTAGTGTTTTTTTTTTTAATTTTCATTTTGTAAGTACAAAGCATTCAACTAACGTTTAAGAAAGAATTTCAAGAATTGGCTAAATTATTCTTCAAATGTTGATAGCATTAGATATTTAGTAGCTCGCTTTTTTTGGAAACTACAAGTTGACTAACTAGTAAATTGCTACGTGTGCTGATCCCTGTTGCTCATGTTAGCGATATCAGCAATACCGTCAACATCACCACGCGATATTATTGCCTTGGTGTTGCTTCATGTACAGAGAAAGGGTGGATGTTATGACATCTAATGCTTACTTGTACACTTGCCAACAGCAAACATACGATTAAACGTGCGTTGAAAACACCTTGTCTGTACTGGGGCTAAAGATCTATCCCCACGACACTATAGGACGTCAACACAATACTGACGCCTCGAGGTTGCCTCCATATAACCTTATGCAACCATCAAGACGTTGCTATACTACATCCATGCAACATTGTATGTTGATTATAGGGAGATTGATATGTTGTCTGAATGACATGACGTCCTGCAGTGTCAAGAGGATATACTCTAAGACAAACCACAGTCAAGTCGTGACGCAAGCGATCCTGGTTATTTTAACACTTACAAACCTCTTGGGGTCTAATACAAAACCTACTGACGCCTAAGTGTTAGGGTATTAGTGCCCTTATTAATAACCTTTCCTTAATTATTTTATTTTATTGCTCACTCATGTTTTAAAAATTCCCAAATATTTAATTATATTAATATTTGTGTATTTCGCACTTTCGGGATAAACTTGACGTTGGTAAGTAATCATTTATTTCCTTCTATTATTAATTCATGCGTTAAAAAAATCCCAAATATTTAATTATATTAATATTAATACCCAGACCCACTATCCTGCATACATACATCCTCCTTCTAACTAGAGTTATCTAAATGTAAGACTGATGTCGATGGTCGCGAAATTTAAAAATGACACAAGTAAAGAATTTAACAAAGTTTAAATTAGTGGTGATCATTGACGTAGCTATGTAGTGTACCGGGTGGCCAACTAAGAATGATCACCGGCCATATCTCAATGACGGATCATCCTATTTTAATGAAACAAAAAATGTTATAAGGAAAGTGGCCATAAAAAATCACTGGAAAATATTTTCAAGTTTCTTAAATGGCCGCTAGGGGGCGTAACCTAAATGACTGAACAGAAAATCACGCTTTTTTCATTTTCTTGAAAATTAAGGGGTACTGAAAATAAATTAATTTGAAAGATAAATGAATTTCGACTAACATGTATGAAACACTTTTTGTCGTATCTCCAAAAATAAAGTGGTGGGGATGAGTTGAAAATGTTCATTTTCGATGGCCGATTACTCCGGTCATACTGAACAAAATTTAACAAACTTAATCTCGTTGGAAAGGGTTTTTCATGGTCTACTAACGACTCCTTACGCTGTTTTGATATGAATATTAGTTTCGCCGCCAGAGGCCGATATCTAGAATTTTGTCAAATATTATAGCTTTTCTCAAAAAAATTAAATGGAACGGTATGTTCATTTTTACACGATAAAATAAAGAATTAAAAGCTTAACATGACGCTGAAAACCCGAGCTCGCTATCTTGCTTCTAACGGTAGATATTAGACAAAAAGCAAAAGCTGTAGCTTTTACCCCTTATTTTAAAGGCGAATAATAACAAAGCTACCCCGCGAAAAAAAAACGAAACCGGTGTCGTTGGCAGCGTGATTTAACTCTATATTATCAGTAGAAACTTCAAATTTTGCCTCCTACACGTATAATAATTATGACAGGTTTAATAAAAAAAATTTACCCAGTTTTGGGCTCTCGGCGCAGTACCTCAATTTTGCGATTTTTCTACACGGGAATACCTTGTCGAAAAAACTTGAAATTTCAACAACACATTGCCTTAGGTGTCCTAAACATGTTGGTAATTTTTATTTTTAATTTTTCTCTCACGTATTTAAATAACAACACATTATGTGAAATAGCGATATCTCGATAAGCCGTTATCGTAGAAGTTTGAAACTGGTACCATTCTAACAGTCATATTAAATTGAATCAAAATTTAATATGCGTTATAAACCTCGTATAAAAAAAAGAAATGCGAAATAGTTTTCGTGGGTTTGATGAGTAAGGCGGGAGCGCAGGCGAAGTCGAACGGTCGGTCGGGCCGGCTAGCATATAAATTGGTATCAAATATCAAGTAAGTTGTGGAAATCAGACGCTAAAAAAACGTATGTCAAACATATGTCAACAATGTAACATCGGTCAACTAGATCTTATAATGCTATAGTTTTTATTTTTTGGCTAATATCTACCGTTAGAAGCAAGATAGCGAGCTCGGATTTTCAGCGTCATGTTAAGCTTTTAATTCTTTATTTTATCGTGTAAAAATGAACATACCGTTCCATTTAAATTTTTTGAGAAAAGCTATAATATTTGACAAAATTCTAGATATCGGCCTCTGGCGGCGAAACTAATATTCATATCAAAACAGCGTAAGGAGTCGTTAGTAGACCACGAAAAACCGTTTCCAACGAGATTAAGTTTGTTAAATTCTGTTCAGTATGACCGGAGTAATCGGCCATCGAAAATGAACATTTTCAACTCATCCCCACCACTTTATTTTTGGAGATACGACAAAAAGTGTTTCATACGTGTTAGTCGAAATTCATTTATCTTTCAAATTAATTTATTTTCAATACCCCTTAATTTTAAAGAAAATGAAAAAAATCATGATTTTCTGTTCAGTCATTTAGGTTACGCCCCCTAGCGGCCATTTAAGAAACTTGAAAATATTTTCTAGCGATTTTTTATGGCCACTTTCCTTATAAAATTTTTTGTTTCATTAAAATACGATGATCCGTCATTGAGATATGGCCGGTGATCATTCTTAGTTGGCCACCCGGTACAAGAAATAATATACCTACTAGCGTAGTGCATCAATGGGCCTGTCCACCATTTTTCAATTTTTATTGCATTGGATAGAGCAGAAAAAAAAAGTTTCTCCGTATTTTTGCGTTTTTCTCATAGCTTATCCCATCGTTCAGAAAAAAATCATAAAGTCGGCCAATTTAAAAGAGCGTTTAAACAAGGTACTGTGTGACGTCAGAGCGTTCGATCCCCTCTACCAAAAAATCCGTTCAAATGGTCTGAAGTTGTACGGCAAAACGGTTTGTTTACGGGCGGAAATCACCAGATGCTAATGATAATATGTGTTTTATGGCTAGATTATTTTTTGCATATTCACGTGATGTTTACTTCCTTATATGAACTTTTGAGGTGTATATTGCAAATAATACACATATTAACAACAAAGAAAAATAATTTGTCCACCGACTTCTTAACAATAACTACTAGGTTATTAGAAAGAGATAGGTACAACGAGTTCCTATAATAGAAAAGGATGGATATATATCTTTGCGTCGGATTTTTCTTTTGCCTACTATAAAGTACTGTATTAAATCTGTGGCAATTTAAACAACACCAACTTCACAGGGATTTCAGCATGGCCGACGGATTCAGCCAATGAGCGATCAATTAACGCTTCGACGTCATCAACAGGTCACGTTATGAATCGCATTTCAAAAATATAGGTTTTAAGATCGTTATTTGACGTAATACCGTAAAAATAAATTCTAAAACCTTGATATATATGATCATCGCCTTTTAGAGAATGGATTCCGCCCAAAAAAACCTATACTTTGGAAAAAGTGGACAGGCCCATTGAGAGTACGGATACTATGAATAGGTAAAATTGTTGTCATGAACAATTCGCCTTGTAAACCGTGTGTATGCAAGACGGGGTCGCCAGCGGCGGCCCTTTCGAGGAATTTAAATCTGCCAATGGCGTCCAACAATTTCCTAAACGTTCACCGTGATTGATTAATTTAAATGCCTTAGCCTTATCAATATTTTAAATTTGAAATCATTGCTTTGCTGTTTTTTAATTTTATGCAAATCGTATCCATTCTTTAAGTTTAATACTAATACGGACTACGTGCGAGTTCACAAAAAGGGTTTCAGATTGACCGATATTATGACTGATAAATAAGTTTACTTAACTATATAAACAACCTGTAAACACGATCTAGAGAATTTGAATCAATGTGGTTGGTTAATTTTAATTTAGAGCTTTGTCCATGTTTTAAATTTGAAATATTGCTTTGGCCGTTTTTTAGTTCTGAAAGGTATAGAATTTAGTATTGATATTAAGGCAAATCGTATTCCGCGATTTTTACCTTTTTCCAGTGAACTTTAGTGGCAACAGTTAATTATTTCATAGGCCATCGTTCAATTACAGTGCGGAAAGAAAAATTAGCGGTGATCATTGACGTAGCTATTTAGTGTACAAGAAATAATATACCTAATAAAACATTAAATATAGCAGTTTATTTTGTTATCGATTTTAAATGTCAAGCGACACAAAAAGTCGATCTATTGAGAGAAAATGTAACTTTTTGATTTAGAAATCTAATTATAAGTGGAGATATTTTTGATATATTGATGATATTTTTGTATTAAACTTAATTGTAAAACGAAATCAATTAGAAGAGATTAAGAGATAACTCTTTCGAAATGTTAGTAACTGATTAGAATATTTGAATATTCATGTAAGTTTCCAAAATTGTTACATGACGGGTCAATTTCCACTAATTACTATCTATCGAGAAACTTCCTAACTACATCTGCGGTTACAACCGGTTTAAAGGGTCCGAATTGCTAAAGATCTACTTACAATTAGTTATCCTATAACTTTCCAATGATAACCGAAGGAAATATCATGGGACATTTCGAACGGTACAAAGAGAAACCGATAATAAGAGATTTCCGTTCAAATTCCCCTTAAATCCAAAAAATATCCCCCCGTAACATATTGAATTGTCATTCGCAGAAGGACGTTTCCCAGAAAGACAATTCCCCAAAGGTGGTTTTCACCAAGAAGGTTTAAGTTCTTTAAAGCTTTAAAAATATCGAAAGTTATTAAATTTATACTTACGTCTGGGATTTTTCAAGAATCGAACTGAAAACCTAAATCCAGCGTTCCTCCTCGGCATCCTGTATAAAACCATAGCCGCGTTTAAAGAAGTTTTGAAGGTGTCTTTAATTTTTCTACGACCGCAAACCTCAAAAACTCGACTGTTTGGAGTCGGATGATCGTAAACGCTCGGAAATAATTCTCCGTTTAATTCCCAGCCGTCTAAAAGCTACGAGAAATAATCAAATGTCATTTATTAATTACATTTAACAAAAATTAAAAAAAAATAGAAATAAATTAGATTAAATAGTTACAAGGACAAGAAAAGTGAACACCCTGCATATTTTTCTTTGTAATCTTAATGTATTACTGTTAAGCTTGAAAATAATAAATTCTGTAAATTTTAAATGATTATCTTGAAATATGAACGAGAAAAAATGCGTTGGCAATTTTTAACGCTCAGTATAGTAAAAAATCTTTTAAAACATATTAAAAAGATAACTTATTTAAAGTTTTTTTTAATACAACCTTATTGACTTCAAAAAAATAAAAATTATTTAACAAAAATATTTTTAAAAAATGAAGAAAAACTGGATGTTCAAAATAAATTGAACACCCTGTATATTTTTTCTATACAATTTTTATGTTTTATTATTGCATTTTAAATAATACTAAATGTTGTAAATTTTGAATAATTGTTTCGAAATATAAACGAGATAAATTAAATTGGCAGTTACTTACAATTAGTAAATACTACTACTGAAAAATTGTTTTAATATTAAAAAAGTAACTTGTTTAAAGCTTTTTTTAAATACAACGTTCTTGACTTTAAATAATCAAACGTTATTTAACAAAAATGTACAGAAATGAAAAAAAAAATGTTGAGTACTTAAAAAAATTAACACCCTGTATAATTTCATTGGGTAATTTTCATGTTCTAGCGATTAAAAAACAAGTAATAAATTTAAATTGATTATATTGAAATTTAAAGAAGAAAAAGTAAGTTGAAAAATTTGAACACTCTGTATAATAATTTTTTGTTATTAATTACAACTTATTTTGGAAAAATTGTTGACTTTAAAAAGTAAAACATTATTTTATAAAAATAAGAAGCAAAGAAAAAAAAATGGTGTAAATGTTAAGAAGACAAGAAAGTTTAAACACTCTGCATGTTTTATTGGATGACTAATGTTTTAATGGTAAAAAATATATGTAATAAATTTAAAATGATTATGTTGAAATTTAAAGAAGAAAATAATAAATTGGAAAATCTCAACACTCAGTATAATAAAAAATCTTTTTAAACATGTTAAAAGACAATTTGTTTTAGAAATGTTGTTGACGTTAAAAAATAAAATGTAATAAAACAAAAATGTAAAAAAATAGTGTAAAGGTTAAAAATGACAAGAAAATTTAAACACTCTGTATGTTTTATTAAGTGATTTGAATGATTTAACGATTAAAAAAATAAGTGTAATAAATTTAAATTGATTTTCTTCAAACATAAAGAAAAAAAAATAAGTATGGAAATTTTGAACACTCAGTATAGTAATTTATTTTAATATTAAAAAATAACTTATTTTAGAAAAACTGATGACTTTAAAAAATCAAATAGTACTTAATAAAAATGTAGAGAAATAAAAAGAAATATGTTGAGGCTAAGAAGATAAGAAAATTGAACACCTGTATGTTTTATTGGGTAATTTATATGTCTTAACGATTTAAGAGAATAAGTATAATAAATTCAAATTGATTATCTTAAAGCTTAAAGAAAAAAATATGTAAAGATATTTTCAACACACAGTATGGCAAAATCAATTCTTTTAATATTAAAAAATAACTTATTTTAGAAAAGTAGTTCACTTTAAAAAATCAAATATTAATCAGGAAATGTATGGTTGTGAACCATTTTTTCACGAGTAAATTAAGATGTGGAATGAAAAGTATTTTTTCATTACTTATCTGGTTTATTGAATTTTTATAATCCTTACATGTTTCGGCCTAATACAATCTTCAGAGGTAACTACAATTTCAAGATCTTAAGATTGAACGTAATTAGATCTTGAGATTAAAATTGAACGTAATTAAGAAATATTAAAATTTGAAATATAAATTAACATGTAAAAAGTTAAATTATAAATCTAAAAACGTAAAATATATTGAACTACTATGTAAAACTGGTAAAATTTTATTAAAATTATGTTAATTTTAAATTTTAATAAAAGAAAGTCTAAAAATTACTTATTGCAAAAAATAGATAAATAGAATAAATGGAGGTAACTCTAAAAAGTAGTTTTCAGTTTAGTGGAATTTATGTCGTGTGCGTAAGCAAAGGAAAATGACTAATTATGTTTGTCCAACATTTAAATTTTTACATTTTAAAATTATTAAAGACATATTTTAAAGTGAAGTTAATTTTTGGATGGGATGGGGAGTTAAATTTTAAAAAATTATAAAATATGATAAAGCTGAAAGGAAACACAAGCAAAGGTATAAATGAAGGATAGCAAATTCTGAGACCGCTTTTTCTGTTAAACAGAAAAATACAAAACTCTTACATAAACAAAACAAAGGCTTTAAACTTAATCTACTCGATGCAGGTGTGCAGAGTGTTCCAAGGTCAAACGGAGTTGTTAGTTGGGTTGGTTAGTTGGGTTAGTTAAGGTCCCAGTTAAGGACCCTACATCTCAGATGTAAACAAACCATAGACGTGCTAAATTTAGTTTTTGCGTTCGAAGTTACGTTTGATAAATGGAAGCTGGGAGGAAACATAAGGAAAGGTATACATTATGGATAGGAAATTTATATATAGGTGTTTTGGTCAGAAAAACATGATCATTAAGACATTCTAAGTCTGCGTTAAGTTCTTTAAATTTTTCTATTTCATATGCTTCGAGTTTTATGCCTGCCGAATTCGTGTTTTCGAGAAGTTGCCTCGCCCTCCTAAACCCGTCAGTAGTGGCTGATAACCCACTAACACCTATTGAGGGTGTTGATGTTCTTGGGGGATGGTGGTCTTCTCCCATCATCCCTGAACTCGCCTGTCGGAACCCCTTGGAGCTGGTAGCTCTGTCATTCAGGCAGAACTTACTGCCATTAAACCTGCGCCAACCGTATTTCCAACAGTAACGTACGTAGTGTTTCACTATTCTCACAGATAGTAGACAGTCTGTTTTAGTTCTCAGCCGTGAGAGGATCACCTCCCGGCTTATATTGGGCAGCCACTATGCACTGGAAGTAGCAGCCATGCACAATCGGATAACTCTCCACCGGGCAAAGGGACACGGGTACAGCTCGGGAAATGGACGGGCCGACAGGCTAGCCAATCCCTTTTTTAACTTCGCATCTCGATTGCATTAAGCACATTACCCATTCTAAATTTTTAGACTACTGGGACACAGTTAATGGCTGCCAAGTATCTAAATCACTTCTAATTGTAAGATACCCTTCGTGTGAGGCGTCCCGGTTCCTTACAGGTCTCAACAGGGGGATCTACGCCTAATCACAGAGCTCCTGACGGGACACTGTAAGGTCAATGAGCACCCTTATAATTTAAGGTTTTTCGCTACTCCTCTATGTCGTGTTTGCGAGTAAGACGATGAGACTGTTAAACACATCCTATGTGATTGCCTAAATCTTAAGAACCTTAGATTAAGGGACTTGGGTGACGACTGGCCAACCACGGATGGAATCAGGGACATATCTCTGAGCTGCATCCTAACCTTTGGTAAATCCCTAGGCTGGTTGATGTAGACAGAGTGAGTGACAGGGATGTTGTACTGTAACCCGAAATGGAGCTGCACCATGAAGAGAAAGATGATAAAGTAATCTCCCTCTCCATAACATTGCCGAGTACTCTTTCATCTTTCTCTTCATCGTGCAGCTCCATTTCGGGTTATAGTACAGAGGGCGTAATGGAGCCTAAGTGCAGCGTGAAATCTGACGTGCCCTCCCGCTTCCTACATACACATGCTTCGAGTAGATTAAGTTTAAAGCCTTTGTTTTGTTTATGTAAGAGTTTTGTATTTTTCTGTTTAACAGAAAAAATGGTCTCACAATGTCCTATCCTTAATTTATACCTTTCCTTATGTTTCCTCCCAGCTTCCATTTATCATATTTTATAATTTTTTAAAATTTAACTCGCCATCCCAAATTGAATTTGACTTTAAAATATGACCTTAATAATTTTAAAATTTAAAAATTTGAATGTTGGACAGACATAACTAGTTATTTTCCTTTGCTCACAGCACCTAACATAAATTCGACTAAACCGAAAATCACTTGTTAGATTTACCGCCATTACTCATTTTATTTTAACGTCTACTCGTATTCGTAAAATTTTATCTTGTGTATTTGGTAATTTTAAACATCTTTTAAATCTATCCATGTATTTTATTGATATTAACCAAGTTTTTAACTAGAGACAAAATAAGTAGTTTTAACCTTTATACCTTTGCTTATGTTTCCTCCCAGCTTAAATTTATCATATTTTATATATTTTTAAAATTTAACTCCCCATCCCACCCCAAAATTAACTTGACTTTAAAATATGACTTTAATAATTTTAAAATATAAAAGTTAAAATGTTGGGCAGACATAATTAGTCATTTTGCTTTGCTTACAGCACACGACATAAATTCCACTAAACTGAAAACTACTTTTTAGAGTTACCTCCATTTATTCTATTTATCTATTTTTAGCAATAAGTTATTTCTAGACATTCTTCTATTAAAACTTAACATTAATGTAACTTTAATAAAATTTTACCAGTTTTACATAACAGTTCATCATATCGCACCCCGGCCAGAATACTGTCACAACTCAAAAACGACATTTTGAAATTACCATCAGTAATGATACGTATGGTGTGCCTCTGACTTGCACAAAAACGTCACACCTCTAACTCACAATTTATCCGTCGAAGAGGAGTTATTTCAATTTTGTCTTATCTTAATTTATTACTTATTATGGCAAGAACAGTGTCACTTTATTTGTTATTACTCAAATACTGCATTTTTGAGTTATGTCATTGTTCTTGCCGGGGTGCGATATTTTACGTTTTTAGATTTCTAATTTAACTTTCTAAGATCTTGAAGTTGTAGCTACCTCTGAAGATGGCGTTAGGCCGAAACATGTAAGGATTATAAAAATTCAATAAACCAGATAAGTGCTGAAAAAATACTTTTCATTCCAAATCAAATTTCACTTGAACTTTTGAGAAATAAAAAAATAATATGTTAAGGTTAAGAAGACAAGAAAATTGAACACCCTGTATGTTTTATTTGGTAATTTTTACGTTTTAACGATTAAAAAATAACTGTAATAAATCTAAATTATGTAATTATTTTGAAATATAAAGAAAAAAAATATGTATGGAAATTTTGAATACTCACAAGGAGACCACAAGATGTTGTATTCACCGATTTTGATCAAAGTGGTATCAATCGATAGGTATTGATACATAGTAGGCATGTGTAAAATATTAGGGCGCACTATTCAGCGGTTCGCGAGTAAATCATTAATAAATGAATGAATTAATCTCCAATCAAGGCCGAGTGAGTTACACGTCAGCTATAGACCACGCCTCTCATAGCCTGCCCGTAGCCGGGCTAAAATTAGCCGAAATCCAAATGCAAGCGTGGATAATTCGAATCAGGAATAAAATAATTATGTTTTTTCTTTTAATTTTTAATATAATATTTCAATCTATTTTTAAAATATTTTATTTTTACGCAATATAATTAATTAAGAATACTTTTTCTTAATTTTGATTTTATCCCTCAACTATTGCGACGCGTTATTAGTAACAATAAAAGTCTGGTGCAGTTTTGAGGGCTAATATTTTAATACAGCGAACGCTCTATATAAGCAACTCATTTGAACAAATTTCAATAACAAAGTTTCTTATTGGTAAAAGTTGCTTATAGGGAAAAAAGGAGTATAAAAATGCTAACCGTTTGGAAAATATTTTTACTTATTTCTTTTAATAACCAAACTGTGTAGAATAACGTTAGTTTTATTGGGCAATTTTTTATAGACTAGACTAGCTTCATCGCAATTATGTATTTGTTCAGGCAAAAAGCCATTTTCAGTAATATAATTTTTGAATTTATTTTTAAATTAGCTAGCTAGAATTAGCTAACTCCACATTGCAAAATTCGGATACCGTAACGTTTTTAAAATTTTACTTGCATTTCATTTCGAACTAAATCATTTAACACGTTGAGTGCAACGCGGTTTTCGTTCGGGTTCGGTCAGTCACGAAAAGTTGTGTCAGTCACTGATGACTGACGCGGCCTAAACGGAAAACTCGGTGTCAATCATCGATGACTGACACGGCACTCAACGTGTTAATTGTCCCGTTCCTAAAACCGAGAGAACACTGTATCGTCGATTTCACTATATTTTATTGTCTTCATTCGCTTAATCTTACTCTGATACACATACATTTTGGACGTACATTCCTCTAAATTTTCTTTTACTCTACTTACTGTAGATTTACCAACTTTATATTCGTTAGAACTGTCCTTTGTTTTCTTATCATTTTCATTGTCCCTAAAAATGGATAGTTCATCTTTTAACAAAATATCTTCTGATTCATATTTTATGATTGCCATTAAAGCACAAAAATATTAATTTATTAATTAACATAAACTAACAGAATTCAAGTAACTATTCTATTTAACAGAAATTCACTTCAATACTGGCAGCACAAAACTCAAACAAATTCCAATAACAGAATTTTTTACTAGTTGAGATTATGTTGCTGTGAACAGCTGATTTTACTTCTAAATTGGCCTAAACTTAAGTTAAATATTTAGCTTTAAAAGAATAAGTTGCTTGTACAGATCAGTTGATCCAAGAAAAGTTGCTTGTATAGAGATTGCTTATAAAGAATGTTGCTTATAGAGAGGTTGCTTATATAGAGCGTTCACTGTATTAAAATATTAGCCCTCAAAACTGCACCAGACTTTTATTGTTACTAATAACGCGTCGCAATAGTTGAGGGATAAAATCAAAATTAAGAAAAAGTATTCTTAATTAATTATATTGCGTAAAAATAAAATATTTTAGAAATAGATTGAAATATTATATTAAAAATTAAAAGAAAAAACATAATTATTTTATTCCTGATTCAAATTATCCACGCTTGCATTTGGATTTCGGCTAATTTTAGCCCGGCTACGGGCAGGCTATGAGAGGCGTGGTCTATAGCTGACGTGTAACTCACTCGGCCTTGATTGGCGATTAATTCATTCATTTATTAATGATTTACTCGCGAACCGCTGAATAGTGCGCCCTAATATTTTACACATGCCTACTATGTATCAATACCTATCGATTGATACCACTTTGATCAAAATCGGTGAATACAACATCTTGTGGTCTCCTTGTCAGTATAGTAAAAAAAATTAATATTAAAAAATAACTTATTTCAGAGAAGTTGTTGATTTTAAAAGATCAAACATTACTTGATAAAAACGTGAAGAAATCAAAAATAAAATATGTAAAAGTTAAGAAAATTGAACACCTTGTATGATTTATTTGGTAATTTTTATGTATTAACGATTAAAAAATATGTGTAATAAATTTAAATTAATTATCTTGAAATATAAAAAAAAATATGTATGGAAAATTTTAACACTCAGTATAGTAAAAAAAATAAGTATAATAAAAAAATAACGTATTAAATTTTTTAAACATCTTAAACAACTTCTTACAATAACATTAAATTGTTACAAGTTCAATAAAAGAAAAACTTTAAGCGTATTTAAAAAAGTTATTGAATTTTTAAAATAATACATGATATACAGAGTGTTAAAAAATAATCAATAATACGAAATAAAGATAAAGATAAAAATTTTTTTTCTTTTACTTTTCAAACTTACGCTAAAAGCACCACCATTTTCACACGGAACGTCCAAGTATGAAACTTTAATCTCTATTTTTTCCTCCGGTCTTGAAACTATATAGATAGCGCAAGTGTCATTCACGTGACCAGCCGTATGATAAAAAACCCCTTCATCCGTTATCATATCCATACATCCTATAGAAAGAATTCAACAATCGTCATTAAATCGTACATTCGATTTTACTATTTTAATTTACATTAAAACGAACGAAATACATTTAATCTAAAATGAATGAAAGAACGAACGAATGGAATGAGTGAATTATTTATGGATTTTTTTCAAAAGCTTTTCATTTATAAAGCGGTTGCAATAAAACATATAGAACAGGGGGTTTAATGCTAATATAAGCTTTATTGATTTATTTTTTTTAATAGTCGAGTGAAAAGGTTTTATGTAGAACGCACATCATTAAAAAGAAAACCATCATAAAATTTTAAATACGCACGATAATAATGATATCCGTCGTTAAATTTTACGTTTATTGGTATTATTCGGTTCGTTTAAACTCGAAACTCGTGTTTTTTCTTTTCCAGTCTAATTAAAAAAAAGTGTAGTTTTAAAAATATGATGAATGAGTTTTATTTTATAATAAAAATTTTGTATTATAAAATTTAATTTTTGTTATGAAGTTTTAATTATATTATAAAATTTCATTTAAATATGGACTTAATTATATTAGAGTTTCTTTATAATAATAGACATTCGTTTTACTAGAGAGGTTCTTTACAATTACAGACTTGCGTTATTATTACGGACTTTCATTATTATTAGAGAATTTTCGTTATAGCATAAAATTTCCAACCGAAGGATAATTAAAATTTTTTACATAATGGGGTTTTGTAGTTAAAGAATGATTAAAGGGGAAAATTTTGTATGTATTTTTTTTAATTAATTAATGAATGCGATGGATCTATTTTTTAGTGGGTTATTTCAACCGAACGTAGAACTTCGTGGCTATATTTAAAATTATACGCGTTAATGATTTTTTAACGAACATAACCTAATTTTCGAATATTTTGATCAACTTTAATACTTTCCAGAGATTTTATTTCTTGGATTTGTGAAAAGATTTTAAAACTAAAGATAGTTCAAAGTATCTATTTGCAATAAAAAAGGTAGATTAATTATAGCTGTTATCAAAAAAAAATAAAAAAAAATTTTTAAATTACTTATTTTTCGACCAATTTAAAAAATCTTAGATAAATTAAAAAAATCTTCTAGAATTTATTTGTATGAACTGCAAAAAGATTTCTTAACTAGAGATAAATTAAAATGTCTGTTTTACGATGAAAAAGACGAATTTGTTATAATTCTTTCCAAAAAAATTTTTAAAGACGTAAATGATTTTTTACCGAACAAAACCTAATTACAAAAAAATTCTTCAAGTTAAAAAAATTCCACAATTTTTATTTCTATTATTTGAGAAAAAATATTATAGATAAAGATAGCTTAAAATGTCTATTTTAAATTTTAAAAGGTAGATTTGTTGTAATTACATATTATCAAAAAGTATTAAAAACTTCTTGAAAAAGTTACTTATTTCTCAACCAACCTAAATTAAAAAATTTTAATCATCTTTAAAAAATCGTCTAGAATTTATTTATATGAATTGAAAAAAGATTTTTTAACTAACGATAGATTAAAATGTCTATTTAACGATAAAAAAAAAGACAAATTTGTTATAATTCCTCTCAAAAATATTTTGAAAATTCTTAAAGAGGTTAATGATTTTTTTTTAAGAAATAGCCTAATTTTAAAGAATTTTGATCAACTTTAATAAATTCCATAGATGTTATTTCTAGGATTTGAGAAGCAATATTGTAACTAAAGATAGTTTAAAATGTTTACTTTAGAATGTAAAAAGCAGATTAGTTATAAGTGTTATCAAAAAATTTCTAAAGACGTTAATCATTTTTTACCGAATATAACCAAATTAAAAAAAATATATCAAGTTTACAAAATTCCACAGATTTTATTTCAAGGATTTGAGAAAAGATTTTATTGTCGTAGATAATTCAAAATATCTATTTTGTAATGCAAAAGACAGATTTGTTGTAGTTATTATCAAAAAAATTAAAACAATTTTAAACGAAATCTAATTAAAAATGTTTACAAAATAGATTTTGTAGTAAAAGGTTGATTAGACGGAAAAAAATTTGGCGTGTAACCTTTTTTTCGAAAATTAATAAATGCAATGAATTTATTTATTTATTTTTTATTTCATTTTACTAGGTTATTTTCAACCGAACCTCGAATTTCCTGGCTATTTCACCTGCCCACGGTTAAAAATTTAAAAATACGCTTTTGATCGGTAAAATTCAATTTTTAAATGCATTGTACGAGCGGTTTTGTACCCTTTTAGATGTGCATTTTAATAAATTAAATTTGAAAAGTTGAAATAAAACCTGATTTAAAAAAAAACCGGCGCCTCCACCAAAAATGTATTATTTTTAAATTAATTTACTTAAATAAAAATATAACCATGACTTTATTTATTAAACTTAAAAAAAGATTTTTTAACCTAAGGTAAATTAAAGTATCTATTTTATAATAAACAATATAAATTTGTTATAACTTTCACCCAAATTTTTTTTTCATCTATTCAAAATTTAATAAATTAGTTTTAGAATTTAATTAATACCGCCCACGTTTACGTCCCTTTATACATAACATACACTCCATTTGATGTGGTTTAATTGTTTACCTGTTATTGGAGTTTCGGTCGATCGCCTTGATCTGCCAAAGGACGCCTGAGGATGTCCCAAGGACCGATATTGGCTCCTTAAGCGTTCCAGCCCGAGCTTGCTGCTCAACTATAACAGAAATTGCGAAGCGTAAAAGTATTAAAAAGGGCTGCGAACTAACTCAATTTCCCCGATAAGATTACCATCTCGACGGCGAGACGTTTCTGTCCACCTTCAAAAGGCTCGAACAACCTCGTTATTAATTCCGAACGCTTTGTTACTTTTCTCCGGGAGTTAAAAAAGTTTCTTAAGTATCTAATTAACTAAATTTTCGTATAATTACGTTTAGCTGGAGGGAGGGTTTTGAAATTAAAGTTTTTGATTAAGGTCTTAATGAGAATTAAGGAGTTTTGTTGTTATTAAAATTTATTTATTTATTTGTTCTTTATTTGTTTATTTGTTATTAAAAGGCTTTTTAAAAGATTTTTTACTACTTTGATTAACTTTAAAAAATCAATAGATTTTATTTTTAGAATTTGAGAAAAGATTTTATAATCAAAGATAGTTCAAAATGTTTATTTTGTAATGAGAAAGACGAATTTTGGTTATAGTTGTTATCAAAAAAAATTTTAAAAATCTTGAATTACTGTTTTCGACCAACTTAACTTCAAATATTTTAGTAAACTTTAAAATATTATCCAGAATTCATTTGTAGGAATTGAAAAAAGATTTCTTAACTAAAGATAAATTAAAATGTCTATTTTGCGACGAAAAAGACGAATTTGTTATAATTCTTGTCAAGAAAAAATTTTATTTTTTACCGAACGTAACCTAATTTTCAACAATTTTGATCAAATTTACAAAATTCCACAGACTTAATTTTTAGGAATTAACAAAAGATTTTATAAACTAGTGATATGACGAATAGTAGTTCAACCGAATAACCGAATACCGAACATTCGGCTAAATTTGAACCGGATATTCGGCCGAATATTCGGTCTTTGTTGACTGACGTGAAAATAAGATTCAAAGAAATAGAGAGGGAAAAAATTATTTTATGGCAACGTTGTTGAATACCCGTTATCTCTTAAACTTTTTCTCATGTGAAAACATATCCGTTATAAGGCATACTTTTTTTGGAGGCAGTTGGAAGAGACTTAAATTCCGGAAGCAGTAGTAGCGATGGAAGTGATAAGATGAATATAAACCCAAATATTCAGCAGTTGTCCTCTACAACAGGCAAAAATTTGAATCAAAGTCATTTTGCGTTTTGGCCATAGCCACATCTAGTAAGGCCGTTAGTAACTCCAGTCCAGTCGTTAGTGAACTGGACGGTTACTTGTATGAGGAATTACTAAAGAGAGAAAAGTTCCGTTTGTTTGGTGGAAACAACTTGGCTTGAAATACCCAAAAATAAGTAAACTGGCAAAAGTGTACTTAGCAGCCCCATCAAGTGCAGTTTTCAGTGGGCAGCTGTTTTCTGAAGCAGGAAACATATACAAAAAACGAAACTTACTTCCAGAAAGAGCCGGACAATTAACGTTTTTACACAAAAATCTGCAATTAATTAATTAGGAATATTTTTTTATAAGTAATTTTTAAATAAATCTATTATTAGCCATCTTATAGTTTACTTCATAAATCTACTTAATTTGTGTCATCTAAAGTTTGAAGAATTTAATTACGTACATTTGTTTTCATAATTCAGCTAATTGACAATTGTGTAAAAAATCCACTGCGTGCTCATTTAATATATTCTTCGAATTTATTACAATGTAGAACAGTAACATAGACAACCGAATATTCGGTAAATAAATTCAATATTCGGCCGAAAACCGAATATTGCAAATGAAGCCGAATAAACCGAATACCGAATAATTATTCGGCTTCGGTCCCATCTCTACTATAAACCAAGATAGTTTAAAATGTCTATTTTATAATGAAAAGAAAAAATTTGTTGTAGTTGTTATCAAAAAAATTTTTAAAGAATCTTGAAAAAATTACTCAATTTTCGACCAACTTATTAACTTCAAATATTTTAGTCAATTTTAAAAAATCGTGTAGAATCTATTTGTAGAAATTACAAAAAGATTTCTTACAAAAAAATTTAAAAAAAATTTAAGAACGTTAATAATTTTTTACCTAACTTAATCCAATTTTCATTAACTTTGATCAATTTTTCTAGGAATTGACAAAAGATTTTATAAACCAGGATAGTTTGAAATGTTTATTTTGTGATGGAAAAGACAAATTTGTTATAAGTATTATCAAAAAAAAAAATCTTGAAAAAGTTACTCACTTTTCGACCAACTTTAAAAAATCGTCTAAAATTTATTTGTTGAAGCTGAAAAAAGATTTTTCGACTAGAGATAGATTAAAATGTCTATTTTATAATAAAGAAGACAAATTTCTTATAGTTGTTATCAACAAATTTTTTTTTTAATAAAAAAATTCAGAGATTTTTTAACCTAATTAACCTAGAAAATGTTGGTCAAATTTAAAAAATCGCATAGACTTTATTTAGAGGAATAAAGAAGAGATTTATTGTCTAGAAATAAGTTAAGACGTCTATTTTGTGATAAAAAAGTACGAATTTGTTCTAATTATTATAAAAAAATTAATATATTCTTAAAAAGACGATAATTTTTGAATCGAATATAACCTAACTTTTAAAAAATTCGATCAATTTTAAAAAATCACACAGAGTTAATTTATATGACTTGAGAAAAAAATCTTCAAATCAAAGATATTTCAAAAGGTCTATTTTTAAATAAAAAGGACAGATTTGTTATAGTTTTTATCAAAAAAATTTAAAAGATTCTTACAAATAATCTATTTTAATCATAACCTAATTTAAAATATCCACGAAGTTTAACAAATAGTACAGATTTTATTTATAGAATTTGAAGCTAGAGTTTATTCGAAGAAATCAAGAAAAGATCTTTTAACTATCGATAAATTAAAATCGGTAAATAAACCAAAATATCAAAAGAAGTCTTAAAGATGTCATATAACCTTAAAGAATTTAGTCAACTTTAAAAAATCACACAGCTCTTATTTAGAAGAATCAAGAAAAGATATTTTAACTATCGATTATGTTACCGGCAAACTCTGTTACGCCGGCACACCTAAGATTGACTAGGCAATTCGCACATTGCCCGAGCATTTTTGACCAAGTCCGAAATAACTTTTTGTTTCGGGGTTTGCCTAGTAAGCAACTAGGTAAACTTAGGTGCGCTAAACGAAGCTCAGGCAAAGTACAAAAAATGTAAATTTACTTCGGACTTTGCCTAAGTGGGTCAGGCAGGAAATACTATAGGATCAACTCTGTTTCCTGATACAGAAAATACTGTGGGATCAACTCCGTTTCCTGGTGCAGAAAATACTATAGGATCAACTCCGTTTCCTGATGCAGAAAATATTCAAAGAAAAACTCCTGCCCTTAATGTTGACATGGCAAAATTGGAACCTGTTTGTTGCATATGCGAAAAGGAAACCTCAGGAATCCACAAATTTATAGCTGTGCGCAGTATGTTCATGTCATCTGTGCCCAGAGCACAAGTAGTACGTACGTACGTGGAGTACGGAACATCAGTTTTATGTCTTCGATGTGCAAATAGAAAAATGATAATTTCAAATCGAGAGAAAGCTTTCGAAGGATTGAAAGAGCAGGGAGAGAAAATGAAGTTTACATCTAATAAAAAATTTCCCCCGCTTGAGGTTGGAACATTAGTTACTGTGCCTGTTCCAAGCCTTGACAGGAGCAAAGGAGATCCGCGAAACTTAATTGGCGTAGTTTATGAGACAACAAATGATGGACTTTATAAAATTGGAACCAACAAAGGAATTATTAGCTCGCTGTATTCAAGAAATCAAATTCAAGCGTGTAAAGACACACCTTTGAAAATTCAGCACGTCCCAGAGACTGAATTTTCGCTGCGTCAGATTAGTAGCCAAAATTCCGTCTTCGGGGGCCAAGAGTTTTTGAAGTGTAACTGCAATAAGAAATGTCAAACAAATTTATGCAAATGTAAGAGGGGTAAAGTGCTTTGCAACTCGAAATGTCATCATTCAAGTTCGTGTTCAAACAAGCAATGGTTTACAGAGTTTCCCATATAATCTTAAGAGTTGTTATTTTTTGTTTGTTTGTTTTTTTTTCATTTATAAAAATAAACTTGTATTTGGAAAATTCCAATTCCGTTACTTTTATTGTTAGTTAAGAAACCAAAGGATGCGCACACATAGACAGCTTGTTGATAACGCTGATACCAGTAATTAGTTAATAATAGTAAATAAATTGCCTAAACCCATTTAGGCAATGTCCGAAGTTAATCACTTTTCGCACTTTGCCTGAGTCTCATTTGGCGCACCTAAGTTTACCTAGTTGCATACTAGGCAAACCCCGAAACAAAAAGTTATTTTGGACTTGGTCAAAAATGCTCGGGCAATGTGCGAATTGCCTAGTTAATCTTAAGTGTGCCGGCGTAATGGAGTTTGCCGGTAACAGATACACCAAAATATTTACTTTATAAAAAAAAAGACAGTTTTTTATAGGTTTTACCAAAAAAATTAAAAGCACTCTCAAAGACGTTAACGATTTTTTTAATTAACTTCAAACATTTTAGCCAATTTTAGAAAAATATCCTGACTTTACTAGTAAAAATAAAGAAGAGATCTTTTGTCTATAGATGACTGAAACCATCTGAGCTAGAATGAATAACGTGAATTTGTTGTATGTATTTCCAAAGAATTTTTTTTAATTTTAAAGACACCAACCATTTCTTCGACCAACCTTTCCGACAATTTAAAAAAATCGCACAGCCTTTATTTATAAGAATTAAAAAAAAGATCTTTTGGCTAATGATAAATTCAATTATATATTTTGTAATGAAAAAGGTAAATTTGTTGTAATTATTATCAAAAAACTTCTTGAAGACGTCAATGATTTTCTTTTTTGACTAACCTCAAACGTTTCAGTTAATTTAAAAAAATCGTCCAGACTTTATTAGTAAAAATAGAGAAAAGATCTTTTGTCTAAAGATGACTAAAACCATCTAGTTTATAATGAATAAAGTGATTTTGTTGTAATTACTTTAAAAAAAATTTAAAAAAATCTTAAAGACATCAACAATTTTTCGACCAACCTAACCTTAAAAGTTTTGATCAATTAAAAAAAATTGCACAGACTTTATTTATAGGAATTAAAAAAGATTTTTTGGCTAATTATAAACTAAATCATCTATTTTATAATGAAAAAAGTAAATTTGTTGTAGTTGTTGTCAATAAAATTAAAATAATTTTTAAAGACATCAACAATTTTTCGACCAACCTAACCTTAAATGTTTTGATCAGCTTTAAAAAATCGCACAGACTATAGGAATTAAAAAAGATCTTTTGGCTAAAGATAAACTAAATCATCTATTTGGCAATGAAAAAGGTAAATTTGTTGTAATTATTGTCAAAAAAATTAAAATAATTCTTAAATAATCAACGATTTTCTTTTTTGATTAATCTCAAACATTTGTTAATTAAAAAAAAAACGCCCATATTTTATTAGTAGAAATCAAGAAAAGATCTTCTGTCTAAAGATTTTAAAAACCATTTGTTTTAGAATGAATAAAATAAATCTATTGTAATAATTCTCGAAAAACTTTAAAAAATTCCTCAAACGCTTCGGTCAATTTTAAAAAATCACACAGACTTTATTTGAGTTGTCTGGTTTCAATATCCCCTAAATCCATTTTTGGGCAAAAATGTACGCCATCTGTTAGAAAAAGTTGTTTTCTATAAAATATTCAATGATTTGTATTAAAAAACCCGCGAATCTCTTAAAAATTCAAATCAAATAGACAGCCCTTAGATTCAAATCCCACTAAATCCATTTACAATAGATGCGCAGTTACAAAAACTGTACAAGAGATTCAAAGGAGTTTTTAGGAAAAATCAAACCGCCATGAATATCCAGCCAAAAGAAATTCCTACCGGAGTGAAACCAAAAGATCTGAAAATGAGAGATGTAAATAACTTGTTAAGCAAACATTATGGAAAGAACTGGAGAGAGGTAGAAAATTTGGATTTTTATAGAGATGTGTTGGGAAAATTTCGGAACAATAATATTTCTGGCGATTCCCGACAAGACAGTGGGGACGAAGAGCCTAGTTTATGTGAATCAACCGAAAATATACCTGATGTTAGAGTTTAAGAGTTTCTTAAGTACAGTTTTTAAATAACATATCTTTCAAAAAATAAAGTTTCCTGTTATTAGCTACAAAGAGATTTGATTCACTTTCAATTCATGCCTAATCCATTTTATTCAGATTCAAATGAGCTTTAATCCACAGTTTGGTAGCAAGCGCAACCAAACACCATTTTTAAATCCACTTTGTGATTTTTATATCTATTTCAAAAGACGTGGTTATAGAATTTTTGAAACTTCAGTAAGTCTTCTAATAACAAATAAATTACGTTTGAATGAATAACGCCTAAATCATCCCAAAATACTTTTTTGCCGTTTTCTCAAAATCGAAAAATTTGGACTTAAGGGGATTTGAAACCAAACAACTCATTTATAGGAATTAAAGAAAGATTCTTTTGCTAATGATAAATTAAATCATCTAGTTTGTAATGAAAAAGACAAATTTGTTGTAATTATTGTCAACAAAATTAAAATAATTCTTAAATAATCAACGATTTTCTTCTTTGATTAACCTCAAACAGTTCAGTCAATTTTAAAAAATGTCCAAGGCTTTATTAATAGAAATAAAGAAAAGATCTTTTATCTAAAAATGACTAAGACTATCTAGTTTACAATGAACACAGTAAATTTGTTGTAATTATATTAAAAAAAAATTAAAAAAATTCTTAGAAACATCAACGTTTTTTTTGTTGACGAACCTCAATATTTCAGTTAACTTTAAAAGATCGCCCAGACTTTTGCGATTTAAAATTGATTTAAAAAAAATGTATTTTTTTGTTTGTAAATATCAAATAAATACTTTTAAATAGAAATTTAACACATAATAACACATAATAAACCTGACATTAACATAATTATCATATAATTATATTCAAAAGTTTTTCTTGGTATGATATATCATAATTCGAAGCATGGCTCCAAACAAAGTACAACTTCGCAATCCTTATACCAAATTCTGGTTTCTTTTCTCACTTTTACCATTTTCATTCCTCTTTGAGCAGCAAACAGCACGTTTTCGTCATATTTTTTTACATTATTTGATGGAATGTGGCTAGCAAAACGGCGAACTGTAAGCCTAAGTGGGTTAGGAGCAAGGACACTGGACTAACAGGATGGCTCAATCTGCGATAATTGCCCGCCACCCTTACACTTGACTGAAACCACAACAAGGGACATTAAACTGGCGGCTGCGCACTAAATATCGGCGTATACACATCTTATGGGATTGAGCCATCCTGTTAGTTCAGTATCATTGGGTTAGGAATCGTGTTTGCTCTTCCTTTGGGAGTTTGAAAACTTGAGCCCGAATATTTTTCAATATGATTTTCCACCAACTGCATGCGGTATTCTATCAAACCAATTTTTTTTGCGAAACTTTAGAGTATATAATGTAGGAGTTCCAAACACCTTTATCAATAAAAATTTTCTTATAGTATGTATGTTGTTGCTTTCTAGTTCAACTCCCCCCATAGTATCATTATAATCACAAACAACTTTGGGTTTTATGACTTCTTATCCACATTTTTGTCTCACCATTTTTGTTGCTGCATCATGTATTGTGTTTAGAAGGCAAACTGTTTTCTTTTTTTTGCTACATTAGAGCCATCACCATACCCCGCTGAAATGCCTCCCTTTTGTAGTTTTCCCTTTGAGAACCCTGGAGGGAAGACCTTTCTTCTACTGTTGACAGTCCTATAAATATCTGCTTATTTCTTTATTAGAGTATCCGCAAGCTTAGGAGACATGTACCAATTATCATAACATAAAAAAATTTGTGCACGTCGAAATCGCGGGATGCGTAAAATTAAATTAGTAGATACTGAGAAAAGTAGATACTGAAATAGAGAAAAGATTTTTTGGCTAAATATGACTAACACCACCTATTTTATAATAAATAAAGTGAATTTGTTGTAATTAGTCTCAAAAATATCAAAAAAAAATTTAAAAACAACAATTTTTTTGACCAACCTAACCTCAAACGTTTTGATCAGTTTTAAAAAATCGCACAGACTATTTATAGGAATTAGAAAAAGATTTTTTAGCTAATGATAAACTACATAATCTATTTTGTAATGAAAAAGACAAATTTGTTATAACTATATACAGTGGAACCTCGCATAACGTGTATAATTCGTTCTAGGATCTTACTCGTTATATGAAACACTCGTTAAACGAAACAAATTTTTCCATATAAATTAATGTAAAAAGGGATAATGCGTTCCGTGACAAAAATACTCGGCATGTTTTTATAATATAACGTTTATTTACAGATATAATAATATCCTATCTACTTATATATAACTTTTAATGAACGAATTTATCCTTTCTCTTTTGTACAGTATCGAAAAACCTGGAATGTTATTTAATCACGTAGTTCAATATTTTTTGTGAATTTATGAGAATTATATCTACCTAATCCTTTTCAATTAGAAAACTTTATCTAATGTCGTTTGCTTTCGTCGGTGCTTCAAAATGTAGTCAAAGTATGACACCGCATTGTCGTAGAATTTATTGGGATGATGTTTTTCAATGAATAGCGTAACAGTTTCCCATGCTTTTAACATTTCTTTCATTGCATCAGATGATTGCTCCTCTACTGCTTCCTCATCTGAAAGACAATCCTTTTCATCTTCACCTTCTTGCTATGTAAGGTGTAGCAGTTCTGTAAGCTCTTCGGTGATTAGCTCTTGATTGTGCTCTTCCACAAGCTCATCAATATCGGCGTTATTTACCTCTAGTCCCATGGTATTAGCTAAAGACACAATTTCAACTAAAGGATTCGCATCTACTGCATCAGCACCCTCAAAGTCACTTTCAACAATGCTTTTTGGCCAAAGCTTTTTCCGAAGTGAGAGTTCTCTTCGTGACTCCTTCCCATGCTTTATCAATCATTTTGAGGCAATTAACGATATGAAAGTGATACTTCCAGAACTCTCTAAGAGTAAGATTTGTCCCTTCAGTCACCTCAAAACAACGTTCAAAAAATATTTTAGTGTAGAGTTTCTTAAAGTTGGAAATAACTTGCTGGTCCATAGGCTGAAGTAACGGTGTGGTGTTGGGAGGCAGAAACAGAATTTTGATGAAGTTAAATTCTTCACGGAGATCGTTTTGTAAGTGTGGGGGATAAGCAGGTGCATTGTCCATTACAAGTAAGACTTTAAGTGGCAGATTCATCTCTAGCAAATATTTTTTCACAGAAGAACTCTTGATATACCTATACAATCAGTGAATATTACACGGCTCACCCAACCCTTGCGGTTGAATCTCCACATAACATTTAGCTTGCTCTTCTGGACATTATACTTTTTAAATGCTCGTGGATTTTCTGAGTGATAAACAACCAGCGTTTTAATTTTTAGATCGCCACTTGCATTAGCACAAAACAACAACGTGAACCGGTCTTTCATTGGCTTGTGACCGGGCAGCGCATTCTCCTCTGCTGTTATGTAGGTTCGTTTTGGCATCTTTTTCCAGAAGAGACCCGTTTCGTCTCAATTAAAAATTTGTTGTGGGAGGTAGCCCTCAGTATCTACAAGATTTTTGAATTCATCGATAAACATTTCGGCAGCTTTTGTTTCAGCACTTGCTCCTTCACCGTGTCTTACAACGCTATGAATCCCGGTTCTTTTATTAAACTTTTTGAACCATCCATGACTGGCTTTAAATTCCATTTCTTCGGCCGTTGACTACACACTAGCGCAACTGTAGAAAACAGATTTAATAGAAGCACTGACGACGAACATTGCATAAGCGCGCAAAGTGCAGCTAATATCAACTTGCATGTTGCGCAGAAACAAAAAGGGTTGGATCAAAGGATAATAAATGAACACCTTGTCATGTCGACTTTATAACGTCTCCTTATTGCTGATAGGTAGAGAATGACCCGGCCTACATACATAAATAACCTCAAAAAAAATATATTCTTCTTGAAAATTGTTTTTGTCTTTGCGTTTAGACACATTTGGGCAAAATATTTATTACTCGTTATGCGAAATGTCGCTTGTTAAGCGAGCCATTTTTTACCATTCTTTTCGCTCGTTATGCGAAATACTCGTTGTGCGAGGTACTCGTTAAGTGAGGTTCCACTGTAGTAGCAAAAAATTAAAAAAATCTTAAATACATAAACGATTTTCTTCTTTAACTAACTTTAAACGTTTCAGTTAACTTTCAAAAATCGTACATACTTTATTTATATCAATCAAAAAAAATCTTTTATCCATCAATAAATCAAAATGTTTACTTTACGATCAAAATGACAAATTTCTTATAAATGTTACCAAAAGAATTAAAAAAATTCTTAAAAGCATCTTTACTAAAGGATAAACATTGTCGTACTGTTTATAAAGGATTATCTTCTAAAGAAAATCTCCCAGTTGGGAAATTGTCCGAGACAATTTAAACATCAACTGACAAATACGATAACGACCATTTCCCTTAACGCGTCGTAACACGTCCTGACATGTCCTTACTCGTAGCGATTCGTCCTTTTTAATCCCACACTGTATTAATCTTCCACAAAGACGTAACTCTCCAAGTTGTTTGGTTTTAGAACCCAACGTAAAACCCAACTCGTCCTTAAAAAGTCTTTGTAAAAGTATAACAACATTGTTAACATTTACTTTTCATTAAAAAACAAGTGCAAAAAATCTCTAAATAAGCACAATTCAAAACTCAATTAACGGATAAATTGTATATTTTCATGAATATTTATGAAGGAGTAATGAAGCGTCGATATTCCAAAAACGTGAATAAACTCGATACGTCGAGTGTACATTTATAAAAAGGGAAAAAGTTTTTTGCTAGTTTCGATTGGAACTTTTCGTGTAGTGATGTTATTTGTCGGGGAAACGAGCGAAAGAAGGTTCTTTTTGAGAGTGAGCTGTGGCTTCAATCGAAAAGCACTTTCATGCAAAATACATGAAAGAAACTTTACAAGTGCAAAGAGGAAAGAATCGATATGGAGTAACGCGAAATTGTAAAAGTTGTAAAAACATAAAAAAAAATAATAGATATCGTTAAGTGATCCGTAATAATAATCATCTTGTTAACCAACTGGATGTCACCGAAAATTACCTCGAAGTTTACCGAAGCGCTTAACCGATACCCGAAAGCTTTTTTGATAAAGCTTATCAACGACATATTTATTTACTGCGTGTCTCCACTAAAATGCCCTAATTAAATTATGGCGCTGGGTAATCTATGATAAAATGTTTCTTGTTTCATAATCGACAAGAAAGGAGTAACATTTTTTTACCAACACTTTTTTGGGTTAATTTTAAAAAATCATTCTGAGTTTGGTTTAAAAAATAAGGGTAAGATGTTTTAACTTATAATAGATTAAAATATGTAGTTTATGATGAAAAAAGCAAATTTGTTGTAATTATTATGAAAAAAAAAAATTCTCAGACATCAACAATTTTTTCATCAACCTAACCTTAAAAATTTTAGATAACTTTAAAAAAATCACTCAGACTTTATTTATGGGAATTGAGAAAAGATATTTTGGCTAAAGTTAAATTAAATTATCTACTTCATAACCAAAGAAGTGAATTTGCTATAATTATTATCAAAAAAATTAAAAAAATTCTCAAAGACGTCAACAATTTTTTCACCAATCTTAAAAATTTTAATCAATTTTAAAAAATCGCTCAGACTTTATTTATAGGAATTAAGAAAAGATTTTTTGGCTAAAGTTAAATTAAATTATCTACTTCATAATGGAAGAAGTGAATTTGTTGTAATTATTATCGAAAAAATTAAAAAAATTCTCAAACACGTCAACAATTTTTTCGCCAATCTTAAAAATTTTAGTCAAATTTAAAAAATCGCTCAGATTTTCTTTATAGGAATTGAGAAAAGATTTTTTTGGCTAAGCTTAAATTAAATTATCTGCTTTATATAGAAAAAAGTGAATTTGTTGTAATTATTACTAAAAAAATTAAAAAAATCTCAAACATGACAATTTTTTAGCCAACCTAACCTTAACATTTTTTTTCTGTTTCAAAAAATCACTCAGGCTTTATTTATAGGAATTAAAAAAAGATCCTTTGACCAAAGATAAACTAAATCATCTACTTCATAATGAAAGAAGTGAATTTGTTATAATTATTATCAAAAAAATTTAAAAAATTTTCAAAGACGATAACAGTTTTTTCGCCAATCTTATAAATTTTAATCAACTTTAAAAAACTTTTCAGACTTTATTTATAGGAATTGAGAAAAGATTATTTGGGTAAACTTAAATTAAATTGTCTACTTTATAATGAAAAAAGGGAATTTATTGTAATTATTACTAAGAAAATTAAAAAAATTCTCAAACGCGACAACAATTTTTTCACTAACCTTAAAAATTTTAATCAAATTTAAAAAATCGCTCAGACCATATTTATAGGAATTGAGAAAAGATTTTTTGGATAATGTTAAATTAAATTATCTACTTTATAATGGAAAAGCGACTTTATTGTAATTATTATCAAAAAAAATTTAAAAATTCTCAAAGACATCAACAATTTTTTCGACAATCTAACCTTAAAGATTTTACTCGCTTTTAAAAAATCACTCACAATCATACTTTATTTATAGGAATTGAGAAAAGATTATTTGGTTAAAATTAAATTAAATTATCTACTTTATAATGACAAAAGTGAATTTGTTGTAATTATTACTAAAAAAATTTAAAAAATTCTCAAAGACGACAACAATTTTTTCACCAACCTTAAAAATTTTAATCAATTTTAAAAAATCGGTCAGACTGTATTTATAGGAATCGAGGAAAGATTTTTTGGATAATGTGAAATTAAATTATCTACTTTATAATGAAAAAAGTTACTTTATTATAATTATCACCAAAAAAAATTAAAAATTTCTCAAAGACGTCAACGATTTTTTCACCAACCCTCAGACTTTATTTATAGGAATTGTGAAAAGATATTTTGGTTAAAGATAAATTAAATTATCTACTTTATAATGGAAAAAGTGAATTTATTATAATTATTATCAAAAAAATTTAAAAAATTCTCAAAGACGACAACAATTTTTTCGTCAACCTTTAAAATGTTGGTCAACTTAAAAAAATCGTACCTACTAGTTTATTTTAAGAGATAAAGAAAAGATTTTCTGGTTTGTAACAGAACGAAATGTCTATTTTATGATGAAAAAGGCAAGTTTGTTGTAGTTTTTACAAAAAATAAAGACGTTAGTGATTTTTTGAGGAACAAAATTTTTGATACATTAAAAAAAAATCTCTTAGTTTATTATTTAAAATAGAGAAAAGATTTTCTAGCTTATGATAGAATAAAATGCTTATTTTATGATGGAAAAAGGAAATTTGTTGTAACTGTTATTTTTTCACAATTTTAAGTTCAAAAATTTTAGTCAACTTTAAAATATTATCCAGAATTCATTTATTGAAAATGAAAAAAGATTTCTTAATTAAAAATAAATTAAAATGTCTATTTTGCGATGAAAAAACGGATTTGTTGTAATTCTTATCAAAAAAATTTTAAAAGTTTTTAAAGACGTTAACAAGTTTTTACCGAACGTAACCTAGTTTTCAAAAATGTTAATCAATTTTTAAAAAATCCACAAATTTAATTTCTAGGAATTGAGAAAAGATCTTATAAACCAAGATAGTCTAAGATGTCTATTTTATGATCCAAGAGACAAATTTGTTGTAATTATGAAAAAATTTGAAAAAAATTTTAATGAAGTTACTCATTTTTCGACCAAATTCACGTCAAAAATTTTAGCCAATTTTAAAAAATCGTTTAAAATTTATTTGAAACATAAAGGTCAGATTTGTTGTAATATCAAAAAAATTAAAAAAATTCCTAAAGACGTTAATGATTTTTTACCGAATATAATCAAATTAAAAAAAAATGTCAAGTTTAAAAAATTCCGCAAATTTTATTTCTAGGATTTAAGGAAAGATTTTGGTCTAAAGACAATTCAAAATATCTATTTTTAAATATAAAAGACAGATTTGTTGTAGAAGTTATTAAAAAAAAATTAAAAATTAGGAGAGAAATTATTCATATTTTGAACAACTTAACTTCAAAAAATTTAGTCGTCTTTAAAAAATCGTCCAAAATTTATTTGTGGGAATTGAAAAAATATTTTTTGATTAAAGATAGATTAAAACGTCTATTTTACGATAAAATAGACGAATATGTTATAACTCTTGCCAAAAAAATTAAAAAAATGTTTAAAAACTGTAGTGATTTTTTACCAAACGTTACCTAATTTCCAAAAACTTTACTCAACTTTAAAAGTCATCTGAAATTTATTTGTGGGAATTGAATAAACATTTTTTGATTAAAGATAGTTTAAAACGTCTATTTTGCGATAGAAACGACGAATATGTTATAACTGCTGAAAAAAAAATTATTTTTTTTAAACGATAATGATTTTTAACCAAACATAACCTAATTTTCAAAAATTTTACTCAAATTTAAAAAATCGTCTATAATTTATTTTGTGGGAATTAAAAACAGATTTTTTGGGCAAAGATAGATTAAACTGTCTATTTTATGATAGAAAAGACGAATATGTTATCTCTGGCCAAAAAAATTAAGAAAAAATTTAAAGGCGATAATATTTTTTTACCAAACATAACCTAATTAAAAAAAGATTTTTTGGGTAAAGATAGAGTAAAATGTCTATTTTACGATAGAAAAGGGGAATATTTTGTAACTCTCATCAAAAAAATTAAAAAAAAAATTTAAAGACGTTAATGATTTGGTTACTAAACATAACCTAATTTTCGAAAATTTTATCAACTTTAGAGAACTCAAGTTTCCTCTTTAGAGAAAAAAAATTAAAAAGAATCTTAAAGACATCAATTATTTTTCTAACTAACCTAACTTTAAACATTTTGCTTAACTTTAAAAAATCGTTCAGGCTTTATTTGTGAAACTAGTTAATTTTTAAAAATTCATATCTAAAAAACTAATTGTTGAGGCTTGAAGTTTTATTACAATTTAGATTGAAACTTAATCTTTATTTTTGTCAAAGATGAATTTTCCACAAATTTTAGTTTTTCTCTCAGAAGAGAGAATGTAAGTAAATATCTATAATTAACCAACAAACGTCAAAAGTGAAATTAAAAAAATCGCCTAGACTTTATTTTTGAAAATAAAGAAAAAATATTTTAGATAATTATAAACTAATATATCTTTTTTAATATAACATAAAAATTTCCAGGTTGGGATTTAAAAAATTTGAGAAAAAAAAATTTTTTTTTAACCTAATTTTTCACTTAACCTATAAACGACAAAAATGAAATTTAAAAAATCGCCTAGACTTTATTTTTGGAAATAAAGAAAAAATGTTCTGGATAATTATAAATTAATATATCTTCTTTAATATAACATAAAAATTTCCAGGTTGGGATTTAAAAATTCATAGAAAAAAAATTTTTTTTTTGTATCTACTTTTTCACTTCACCTATAAACATCATTTTAAAAAAGTCGATCAAATTTAAAAATTCACCAAAAATTCATTTTTAAAGATTTTGATTTGATTCCTTTTCTAAATGAAACCTAAAACATTCTAGTTTTAATCAAAAAAGGCCGATTTGTTCTAAGTCTCGCCAAAAAAATTAAAAAAATGTTTAAAGTTGGTAAAAAATTTTTGACAGTTCTAACCTAATTTTAAAAAAATCGATCAACTTTAAAAATTCGCCAAAAATTCATTTTTAAAGATTTTGATTTGGTTCCTTTTCTAAATGAAACCTAAAACATTCTAGTTTTAATTAAAAACAGGCCGATTTGTTCTAAGTGTCACCAAAAAAAATAAAAAAATGTTTAAAGTTGGTAAAAAATTTTTCACAGTTCTAACCTAATTTTAAAAAAATCGATCAACTTTAAAAATTCGACAAAAATTCATTTTTAAAGATTTTGATTTGGTTCTTTTTCTAAATGAAACCTAAAACATTCTAGTTTTAATCAAAAAAGGCCGATTTGTTCTAAGTGTTGTCAAAAAAATTAAAAAAAATTTTAAAGTTTGTTACAAATTTTTGACAGTTCTAACCTAATTTTAAAAAATTCAATCAACTTTAAAAATTCATCAAAAATTCATTTTTAAAGATTTTTATTTGATTCTTTCTCTAAGTGAAATCTAAAACATTCTAGTTTTGATTTAAAAAGACCGTTTTATTCTAAATGTTCTTAAAAAAATTAAAAAAAATTTTAAAGTTGGTAAAAAAATTTTTGGTTATTAATAATCAATCATTTTTAAAAAATCATATCTCAAAAACTAATTATTAATAAGGCTTGAACTTTTTATGAGGATTTATATTAAAACTTCATCTTTATTTTTAATGAAAATGAATTCCTACGACCTTTAGTTTTCCTCTCGAAAGAGAAAATGTAACTTAATGTCCTTAATTGAAATTTTTTAAAAATCTAAAAATCAGGCTACGTTCTAAAAGTAGAATTTTCTTTACATTCCTTTGAAATTTGATGTTTAGAAGTTACAACTTTCTTATATATAGCTAGTTAATTTTTTTAATTTATATCTAACAAATTATTTGTTGTTCAGATTTGCATTTTTATGACGTTTTTGATTGACATTTGATTTTTATTTGTAACAAAAATAAACTTTCCTTGACTGTTAGTTTTTTTATAAAAATATCAATTAAAACTTGTCAATTAAAAAAAATCATATTTAAGAAACTAATTATTGTTGAGATTTCAAATTTTATGAGGAATTAGATTGACACATAGCCTTTATTTTTTCCAAAGATGAATTTTCTACGACTTTTAGTTTTTCTTTCAGAAGAGAGAATGTAACTTAATGCCGATCAAAATTTATCAATTTTTAAAAATTCATATCTAAGAAATTAACTATTGTTGAGACCTGAAATTTTAGGATGATTTAGATTAAAACTTAATCTTTATTTTTACCAAATATGAATTTTCCACAACTTTTAGCTTTTTTGTCAGACAAGAAATTTTAACCTAACTTAATTAACATGTTGATTAAAATTTGTCATTTTTTAAAAATTCATATCTAAAAAACTAATTGTTGTTAAGACTTGAAATATTGTGAGGATTTCGATTAATACTTTATTTTTACCAAATATGTATTTTTCACGACTTTTGTTTTTTTCGTCAGGACAGATATTCTAACCTAACTTAATTAACATATCGGTTAAAACTTGTCAATCTTTAAAAATTCATATCTAAAAAACTAATTGTTGTTAAGACTTAAAATTTTGTGAAGATTTAGATTGATGCTTGGTCTTTATTTTTACCAAAGATATATTTTCTACGATTTTTAGTTTTTTCCTCAGAAGAGAAAATGTAACTTAATGTTAATTAAAATTTGTTAATTTTTAAACATTCATACCTAAGAAATTAATTATTGTTTAGACTTGAAATTTTAAGATGATTTAGATTCAAATAATCTTTATTTTTACCAAAAGTGAACTTTCTACGATTTTTAGTTTTTCCCTCAGGAGAGAAAATGTAATTTTATGTCTTTAATTGAATTTTTTTAACGTTCTAAAAATTGAGCCACGTTCTAAAAGTGGAGTTTTCTTTCTTTGAAAGAAAAAATAATTTTTACGAATTTAACCCTTTTATTTTATTTTTCTTGTACAACTTTTTTACGTCCAAAGAGCTTCACAAGGACACTCCATAGGGAGTTGTCTAGTCACAACACCCTGTGGAGTGATTACTCAACAATTCTTATCGTCGAAATAACAAGTGTAATAAAAAAAGTTATCTTTATTTTCAAACGATTCTTTCTTAATAAATCCTTCAAAAATTACTTTTTAGATTCTTCTTTTCTTACGATACTTATTACTTACTTACCTTGGATTGATCAATTCGATCGGCGAAAGATTCTTCCGCGAGAAGGACACAGCAGGACAACGCGGCTACGGTCCAGAGGATCATCTTGATGACCGTTAAAGTGGAGGAACGCAGCCCGTTTGTAAGTTTTCGACCGGGCATCGCGCTTAAATACGCGCCAAGCCGGCGTCGCGACGCCTCGCGATGCGCCGTCGTTCGCCCTCCAACTCCCCCGCTGATTCCATTTCCTCCACCATACTTCCAATGGTATTCCTTAATCATACAATAATAACCATCTTCATCCACCCCTTTAAAATCCACTTGGAAATCGTAATCTTGCGAGAAAGCTTTAAAGTTTTGACTTGGAGACGAGAATAAGAAAGAAACGGGGGAAAATTATGAATGAAAATGTCTTGGAGTAAGATTTGTGGAGTTAGTCTAGGTCAGGTTTTCTTTTTATTGAACTGTCTCGCGAGAAAAATTTCTCTGTAACAAAAAGAAATTTTCTTTTTAAATAATGATTTTTTAATGGTTTGGGATTATTAAAAATTGAAAAATGTTTTCTTAATGATGAAGGATTGAAAAGTTCGAAGGAAAAAGCTTTCTATGGATAGATTAACCGTGAACTAGTGACCGAGACCTGAAAACTTATGAAAAGATTAATGAAAAACTCTTCGAATGAATAGATTTTTCTCTTTTATTACTAATTTATAAAAAGTTATTTAAATAAAAGAGTTGAAAATAAAATGACTTAATTCTTTCTCAATCCAAAAAAAGACATTTGTCAACTTAAAAAAATCCCACCGACTTTATTTATAGGAATTAAGAAAAGATTTGTTAAATAAAGATAAACTAAATCATCTAATTTATAACGAAGAAAGCGGATTTGTTGTAATTATTATCAAAAAAAATAAAAAAAATATTGAAGACAACAATAATTTTTTCAACAACCTTAAAAATTTTAGTCAACTTTTAAAAGTCACTAAGACTTTATTTATAGCAACTGAAAAAAAATTTCTTGGATAAAGATACACTAAAATATCTACTTTATAATGAGAACGGTGAATTTGTTGTAATTATTATCAAAAACATTAAAAAAATTATTAAAGGCACCAATAATTTTTTCAACAACCTAACCTTAAAAATTTTAGTCAACTTTAAAAAATCACTCAGACTTTATTTATAGGAATTGAGAATAAATTTCTTGGATAAAGTTACATTAAAATGTCTACTTTGTAATGAAAAAGTGAATTTGTTGTAATTATTATCAAAAAAATTATTAAAGACACCAATAATTTTTTGACCAACTTTTAAAATTTTAGTCAACTTTAAAAAATTACTCAGACTTTATATATAGGAATTAAGATGAAAATTCTTAGCTAAACATATACTAAAATATTTACTTTGTAATGAGAATAGTGAAATTGTTGTAATTATCATCAAAAAAATTTAAAAAATTATTGAAGCCATCAAAAATTTTTTCACCAACCTTTACAACTTTAGTCAACTCTAAAAAATTACTCAGGCTTTATTTATAGGAATTAAGACAAGATCTTTTCTTTAAAGGTATGCTAAATCATGTAATTTATAATAAAAGAACTGAATTTGTTGTAATTGTTACTAAAAAAATTAAAAAAATTATTAAAGACATCAACGATTTTTTCCCCAACTAACTTAAAAAATTTTAATCAACTTTAAAAAATTGCTATAACTCCTAAAAAGATTCATGAAAAACTCTCCGAGCGAATAGATTTTTCTCTTTTTCTAATAATAAAAAAAAGCTAAAAGTTAAATTTAAGTAAAAGAGTTGAAAATAAATAAGAAAATCTATTTTTAGAGTAATTTGATGGAAATAGTTGTACAGGAATGTTGAAACGTACTAAAATTAGAGGTTTTACAGCGGGTGTAGTGTACAAAACACGGTTTAGAAGAGTCGTTAACACCTTTTTAATACCTTTTTATCCTAAACCCGTTGGAGGCGTGGTTGGAATATTTGAGATTTTCTGGTGGGATTTCCAAGTAGATCGAGGAAGGGGGCGTAAATATTTTCGGGCTTGGTCCATTGATAAAGACATCAAGGTCAATTTTATACGTTTTACATGTTAGTTGGGAAGAAATACAATTTTTTATACTTTTATATTTTTGAGTTTTTAATCTTAAACGTTTCAGTCAATTTTAAAAAATCACTCACAAGGAGACCTCACGACTTTGGAATCACCGATCTTAATGAAAGTGGTACCGATCGATAGATATTGGTACATAGTACAAATGTATAAAATATTAGGGCGCAATACTCAGCGGTTCGCAAGAAAATTGGTGTTAAAGTTTGCGAATAGCGTATGTCAGTGATAAGTCAAGCCCTTTAAGCCCCGCCCATAACTGTAGTAAACATGCAGAGGCTTCCAGATACGAGGTTCGAATTCTGAATAATACTTTTTTTTATTTCCATTTTTATTTTTAATGCAACATTTCATTGAAATTTATGTCGGTAAATTGGCTGGTAGCACGTAACGATCGACAAAACAATCATACGCCCAAGAGTCAGTCAATTTATACTTATCGATAATCGTTTCTCCTTTTCTGACATGTTCTTCCAATCTCTTTAATTCTCTTATGCTTTTTAAGCGTCAACATCCTTTCTTCTGAAGAGTTTGCAGAGGCCAATAGGGATGTTCTTTAGCGCGATTCACAACTTTTAACTTGTAATGAAAGGGAATATTATAATCGTCTTGTACAGGGTAAACAAATAAGAATGCAGAGTGCTGTATCTCAGAAACTATTCATCGTAAAGACTTCCGGTAAAAAATTTAATGACTAAAGTGGCCAAGAGAAAATACTGGAAATTATTTTCAAGTTCCTAAGATGGCCGCCAGGGGGCGCAATCGCCATCTTGAATTACAAAATGTGGCTTTTCTCGGAATTCGGCTATATTAAGATAACACAAAAATATGCGCATTTTAAAGTAGAGATAAGTATCAATCTTTTTTATTAAAAACTTTTTTCCGTATCTCCAAAAATAAAGTTGTGGGGGGCGTTCGAAAGTGCTTATAAACAAATGCCTATAATTTTAAAATGGCTGAACGGAATTTAATAAATTTGGTGTCGTTGGAAAGAGCTTTTCTTAGACAATAAATCCTACTCTTTTGGTGGTAATTGTTATTTCAGATGTCGCCGCTAGATGGCGCTTTCCAAATTTTTTTAGAAATTGCGAATTTTCTCCGAAACGTTAAAAGGAACGGTATCACTTTCTCTTTACGAAAAAATAGTATAATAAAGCCCAAACAAGCTAGTGAAAACCGCACCTCGATATCGTATTCCTAACCTAAGATATTGGTGAAAAACCATTCATCAGAAAACTGAACTGATTTCGCCCGGTTTTTTATTCTTTTTTTCCAAAAATAACAAAAGAATGCTATATTCTAAAATTTGTGCCTTGGATTTTGAGAACTTCAAGCAAAAATACTTCATTTTTGTTAAGGCGTCTCGTGAATTAGTTGATTTTCCAAATATAATAACAAAATCTGAAAATAGTTGTTTTACATGGGTAACCTGATTTTCTTTTAGACAATTAGGAATCATAAAAGATATAAAATAGATCGATCGTCATCAATTTGCCACTTTTAGGGTATCCCTTTATCACTTTAAGGTTTTGCCCTTTTCATAGAAAAAGACAAAACGTAGTATGTCGTGGATAAAAATGAAAAGAGAAAAAAACAAATGGCTAACGACACAAGAACAATCTAACATCGTAATCGAACAATTGTTTACAAATAAAAACAGTTGTTACTTCTTTAACATTTTGGTTATTTCTTCAACATTGCAAACTTTCGTTTGCAATTCGAACCATTCCGTGGTTTAGATTTCAATTTGATTTTATAATGTAAAGTTATATTGTCTTCTCGGCACCTTCTATTGTTTTTTGGCCAATTAGATGCAAAAATGTAGTATATCGAAAAGTAAACGCCATTATGAATACGTAACAACTGTGTATCCAAAGACAAGAAACCCACCCACAAGAAACCGTATAGAGCTTTAAAGCTATATTTAATGCCCCGTTAAGTGTTCAAATTATAAAAATATACTCTAAAAGTAGTCAATTGATTCGATATTTTTTATGATTTCTAATTGTCTAAAAAAAATCGGGTTGCTCATGTAAAACAACCATTTTCGAATTTCCTTATCATACTTAGAAAATCGACTAATTCACATAATGCCTTGACAAAAATAAAGTGTTTCTTCTTGAACTTCTCAAAAGCCACGTCACAAATTTTAGAATATAGCATTCTTTTGTTATTTTTGAAAAAAAAAGAATAAAAAACCGGGCGAAATCCGTTCAGTTTTCTGATGAATGATTTTTCACCAATATCTTAGGTTAGGAATACGATATCGAGCTGCGGTTTTCACTGGCTTGTTTGGGCTTTATTATACTATTTTTTCGTGAAGAGAAAGTGATACCGTTCCATTTAACTTTTCGGAGAAAATTCGCAATTTCTAAAAAAATTGGGAAAACGCCATCTAGCGGCGACATGTGAAATAACAATCACCACCAAAACGGTAGGATTTATTCTCCAAGAATAGCTTTTTCCAACGACACCAAGTTTATTAAAATCCGTTCAGCCATTTTAAAATTATAGGCATTTGTTTATAAGCACATTCGAACGCCCCCCACCACTTTATTTTTGGAGATACGGAAAAAAGTTTTTAATAAAAAAAAATGATACTTATCTCCACTATAAAATGCGTTTATTTTTGTGTTATGTTAATACAGCTGAATTTCGAGAAAAGTCACATTTTGTAATTCAAGATGGCGATTGCGCCCCCTGGCGGCTATCCTAGGAACTTGAAAATAATTTCCAGCATTTTCCCTTAGCCACTTTAGCTATTAAATTTTTTACCGGAAGTCTCTACGATGAATAGTTTCTGAGATACAGCACTCTGCATTCTTATTTGTTCACCCTGTACTTGTTTTATCGGTAGTTCCGGAGATAAATTTGCGTCAAACGGAAACACGAATTCGAAAGCACATTCTTCGTCAGTTTAGTCCATGAGTATCAAGTCATCCGTACATACAAATGTTGTCTTTGTCAAGATGTCGAGAGCGATATTAAGTATTTCTACGCCAATTTACATAGCGCCCTTTGAAATTTCCACGATTGATTTCACGGTCACAAGATCACTTTTCATTAGCAGTTTTTCAAAGTACAACTGTGTATCACTCAAGAGTAGCGTTGATTTGCTACTTTGAATCATTTATCAGTATAATCATAATATCGATTCCTAGCGTATATGTAATATCATGTACATAGATAATAAGTAAGGTTAGATGTAGGCAATATAATAAATTATTTTACATTACTTATGTGCGTATTTTTATTATAAAACGTAACACCATTTTAAATGGTAAAGAAGAAATTGGAAGGAATGATTCTAATAAAAGTACTGTAAGTTTCCTGAACATAGAAGTAGAGAAATTAAAAAGTAGGATAATGAAAGAGTGTCCTTAATTGATTATATTTTGTAATATCAAAATATTATAAAAATAAAGTGAAATGTTGCATTAAAAATAAAAAGGGAAATAAAAAAAGTATTATTCAGAATTCGAACCTTCGTATGTGGAAGCCTATACATGTTTACTACGATTATGGGCGGACCTTAAAGGGCGTAACTTATCACTGACAGTACGCTATTCGCAAACTTTAACACCAATTTTCTTGCGAACCGCTGAATAGTGCGCCTTAATATTTTACACATTTGCACTATGTACCAATACCTATCGATTGGTACCACTTTCATTAAAATCGGTGATTCCAAAGTCGTGAGGTCTCCTTGTCAGACTTTATTTGTAAAAATAATTAAAAGATTTTTTGAAAAAAGGTTAGTAAAATTTAGTTTACTTTATAATGAAAAAGACTAATTTCTTGTAACTATTATCAAAAAAAATAAAAAAAATAGATTAACGACGAACCTAACCTCAAATGATTTGATAAACTTTAAAAAATTCCACAGACTTTCTTTATAGGAATTGAGAAAAGATTTTTTGGCTGAAGATAAACTAAATTATCTACTTTATGATAAAAGAAGCAAATTGTTATATTTATTATCAAAAACATTTAAAAAAAATTTAAAGAGACCAATGATGTTTTTGGCTAACCTCAAACATTTCATATTATCGCGTTCACAAATGTTGAAAAAGTAGTTTTAACATGTGTAGTAATTTCAAGTATTTTAAACTTTATAAATTGTTAATTTCTACGTTTATAAGTATTTAAATTTTTTACTTGCTATTTTTAAAACAAACCCTTATATTTCAATCTTGACTATGTTAACTTGTTAAACTTTTATAAATAAAAATCTAATTCTTGTAGTGCTTCTGAAAATAGCTATAAGCCGAAAATAGTCAAGAAATAAAAGTTTAATGACCAGAAAGGTGTAAAATTAATCAATTCATTACCTCAAATATTTCAGTGAATTTTAAAAAATCGTCCAGATTTTTTACTACTAACTAAAAATAATAAAAAGATTCTTTAACTAAAGATTAGTAAAATCATCTAATTTAGAACGAATAAAGTCAATTTGTTGTCATTATCCTCAAAAAATAAATAAATAAATAGAATTCTTAAAAATAGTTTTGACTAACCTAACCTTAACAAATTTTGATCAACTTTAAAAAATCATACAGATTAAATTTATATGAATTCAAAAGAGATTTTTCATTTAAAGGTAACTTAAAGTGTCTATTCTAGGATAAAGAAGTCCAATTTGTTGTAATAATTATCAAATAAATAAATGAAATTCTTAAAAATACTTTTGACTAACCTAACCTTAACAAATTTTGATCAACTTTTAAAAAATCTCACAGACTTTATTTATAGGGATTAAGAAAATCTCTTTTGACTCAAGATAAATCGTCTATTTTATAATGAAAAAAGCGAATTTATTGTAATTATTATCAAAAAATTTTTAAAAATTCTAAAAAAAAACCTAGGATTTTTGACTAACCTCAAACATTTCAGCTAACTTTAAGAAATCGCCTAAACTTTATTTGTACAAATAGAAAAAAGATTTTTTTTAATAATGAAGACTAAAACTATCTAGTTTAGAATGAAAATAGTGACTTTGTTGTAATTATTATCAAAAAAATTTAAAAAATTCGTAAAGACATCAACGATTTTTTCTACCTAAACTCAAAGATTTTGGTCAATTTTAAGAAATCGCATAGACTTTATTTGTAGGAATTAAGAAAAACTTTTTTGGTTCAAGATAAATTAAATCGTCTATTTTATAATGAAAAAAGCGAATTTGTAGTAATTGTTATCAAAAAATTTTAAAAAATTCTTAAAGAAACCTAGGATTTTTAACTAACCATAAACATTTCAGCTAACTTTAAGAAATCGCCCAAACTTTATTTGTACAAAAAGAAAAAAGATTTTTTAAATAATGATGATTAAAATGATATAGTTTAGAATGCAAAAAGGGAATTTGTTGTAATTATTATGAAAAAAAAATTAAAAATTTCTAAAGATATCAACGCTTTTTTTATCTAACCTCAAACATTTTGTTTAACTTTAAAAAATCGCACAAACTTTATTTATAGGAAATGAGAAAAACTTCTTTGGCTCAAGATAAATTAAATCGTCTATTTTATAATGGAAAAAGCAAATTTGTTGTAATTATTATCAAAAAATTTTAAAAAATTCTTAAGGAAACCTAGGATTTTTGACTAACCTCAAGCATTTCAGCTAACTTTAAGAAATCGCTCAAACTTTATTTGTACAAAAATAAAAAAGGTTTTTTAAATAATCAAGACTAAAATTATCTAGTTTAGAATGGAAAAAGTGAATTTGTTTTAGTTATTATCAAAAAATTAAAAAAAAATCTTAAAGACATCAACGACATAAATATTTTTTTCGGCCAACCCAACTTTAAATATTTTGGTCAACTTTAAAAAATGCTACAGACTTTATTTATAAGAATTGTGGAAAAAAATTTTGGCTAAAGATGAGTAAAATCATTTACCGTATTCGTTTGAATACAAGCCGCACTATTTTTGCTGTATAATCGTTCACAAAAATGGGGCGCGGCTTAGAATCGGGCGCGGCTTAGATTCGAACCTAATTCAAAAATATAAAACACCTAACAAAAATTTTTATCGTAATATTATGATTTACTTATTTACCAACTTTATTTTAAGAAACTTTTTTTTACTAATCATTCACAGAAATAGGGTGCGGCTTATATTCGAACGAATACGGTATTATAAAACGGTTAAAATGAATTTGTTGTAATTGTTCTCAAAAAAATTTTAAAAATTCTTAAATTCATCAACAATTTTTTCCACTAAACTAACTTCAAACGTTTCCATCGATTTTAAAAAATCGCACATACTTTATTTATGGGAATTGAAAAAAGACTTTTTGGTTAAAAATGAGAAAAATGATCTATTATAAAACGGTTAAAATGAATTTGTTGTAATTGATACCAAAAAAATTTTAAAAAATCTTAAATTGATCAACAATATTTTCCACCAAACTAACCTCAAACGTTTTCATCGATTTTAAAAAATCGCACAGACTTTATTTATAGGAATTAAAAAAAAGGTTTTTTAGTTAATAATATATTAAATCGTCTATTTTACAATGAAACATGTGAATTTACTATAATTATTACCAAAAAATTTTAAAAAATTTTTAATGTTATCAATGATTTTTTTCGACTAACCTAACCTTAAAAGTTAAAACCTCAACTTTAAAAAATCATCCTGATCTTATTTATAAAAACTACGAGAAGATTTTTTAACCATAACTAAACAAAAATATCTACTTTACGATAAAAAATACAAATTTATTTTAATTATTCCCAAAAAAATTAAAAAAAGTCCTAAACACTTTAACCATTTTTATTCCATTTTTCTAAACTAAACCCCACCTACTAAAGTTAATTAATTCCATATTAATTTCCCTTTGTAAATTAATATCAGAACTCCGAAGCTCATTCTACAGAACGAATTTCTATGTAGGTAGTATTTACCAGCGCGCGTAAATTTCGCCCAAGTTACGTTTTCGTGCAAACAACGTTTACAAGGTGCGCGTTTAAACATTGCAAATTCGAGCGGCATTAATGAATTTCACTTCCGAAACCTTGTAATAGTAATTGCAATAATTAATTTCGCTTTATAATACAAACGATCCTTGCATTCTCTCACTTCATTCGTTTCTTACTACCATCACAGTGTAAAACAGATTCGATTTACTCGAACGAACATAATTTACGGTTCGCTCAAGATTCATCCTTGCAATCCAAATAAGGATAACGAGCGAAAATCACGATTTATTTTGCTACCCGTTAGTTAGTTTAATTAAAAATAAGTGACGCCGACCCTGAAAATTTATTTCGATTAAAATAAAATTAAAAATCGGATTTGAACGTTGTTTAAAGTAAATTTATCGAAGAGATTATGTCGTTATAAACCGAATTGAAACGTTAGAACTGACCGGCTTTTGGTAAATGTTTACTTGTTTTATTGTATTTTATAGTTTTATTTTACCCATCTTATACACAGGGTGTTTAAATATAAATTATATGAGTGAATTTTAATTTTTTTATAGAAGTACTACATTTTAAATTTGTAAAATAACCGAAAATATTTTTATTAAAATAAAATAAAATAAATACAAAAGTCTTAATTTAAAACTTACCCTTTTAAAAAGAAATCTTTTTTTTATTATTTTCTTCTTAATTTGAGATTATAAATTAAAAAAATATCTGGATGTGAAGAGATTTAAAACTATTTTTTGTGTTTATTAACCAATTAATGAAACTTAATTTTCTGAGTAACTTAGTATTGTTAACTTTTGCAACAACGAAAGTGTCCAACACACAGACTGCTTTTAGATACCGCTATCGCCTTTATCTTTGAATCTGTGTGTACACCAACGTTTTACGTCACGATATTTTTTCTTCTAGATATCAGAATGCACAATAAGTAAAGGTATTAATGGAAATATACGTTTTGCTAATAGATAAAGTTGAAAGATGGATTTATTTCAGGTTATAAAAATTGTTGTTGAATAACTTCAAATCTGAGCGAGATAGAAATTTTTTTTGATGAAACTTGGTTATTTAATTATGAATATTTTTTGCTTTAAATATATTTTTTTTTTAATTTTCGATTTTAACCAAGTTATAAATAAAAAATGACAATTATGTAAGTTTAACCTCAAAAAAATCAAAATTATCAATTTTGATATCGATTTTCTCAAAAAGTAATAATGATAGAAAAATTTCTTTTTAATAAAACTTGTTAGCTATTTAATTATAAATACTTTTTGTTATAAATATTTTTTTCGAATTTTTAATATTAAGCAAGTTTTAAGTATATATCTCCAATCTTGTAAGATTAACCCCAAAAATTTTAAATTATTAACTTTATCTTCAATTTTCTCAAACACTAACCTCGATAGAAAAAAGTTTTTCAAATAGAACTTGTTGATTATTTAATTTTGAATACTTCTTGTTACAAATAGTTCCTTTGATTTTTCTATTTTAAGCAAGTTATGATTAAAAATCTCCAATTCTGTAAATTTAACCTCAAAAAATTAAAAATATCAATTTTGACTTCAATTTTCTCAAAAACTAATCTTGATAGAGAAAAGTTTTTCAAATAAAACTTATTACTTATTCAATTATTAAAACTTTTTGTGATACATACTTTCCTCTATTTTTGATTTTAACCAAGTTATAAGTAAAAATCCCCAATTCTGTGAATTTAATTTCAAAAAATTAAAAATATCAACTTTGGCTTCAATTTTTCAAAAACTAATTCGACTTATTCAATTATGAACACTTTTTGTTATAAATAATTTCTTGAATTTTTTATTTTAACCGTGTTATAAGTAATAACGTCAATTTTGTAAGTTTAACATCAAATAATTAAAATTATCAATTTTGACAAGGATTTGAATTTCCTTAAAAATTAAGCTTGGTATCAAAAATTTTTCCAAATAAAATTTATTAGCTATTCAATTATTAACACTTTTTATTATAGATATTTTCTTGAATTTTTTATTTTAACCATGTTATAAGTAATAATGTCAATTTTGTAAGTTTAACTCAAATAATCAAAATTGTCATATTTGACTTCAATTTTCTTAAAAACTAATCCTGATAGAAAAAAGTTTTTCAAATAAATCTTGTCGACTATTTAATTGTAAACACTTTTTGTTATAGATACTTTCTTTGAATTTTTAATATTAAACAAGTTATAAGCAAAAAGTCTCCAATTCTATACAATTAACCTTAAAAAATTAAAAATATCAACTTTGACTTCAATTTTCTCAAAAACTAAGCTTGGTAGCAAAAATTTTTTCAATTAAAACTTATTAGTTATTCGTTTATTAACACTTCTTGTTATAAACAATTTCTTGAATTTTTGATTTTAACCAAGTTTAAGTAATAACGTTAATTTTGTAAGTTTAGACTCAAATAATCAAAATTATCAACTTTGACTTCTATTTTCTTAAAAACTAAGCTTGGTAGAAAAAAGTTTTTTTAATAAAACTTGTCAGCTATTTAATTCTAAACACTTTTTGTTATAAATAATTTCTTTGAATTTTTAATATTAAGCTAGTTATAACTAACAAGCCCAAATTTTGTAAGCTTTACCTCAAAATACAAGAAGTAATACATTTGACTTCAATTTTCTCAAAAACTAATCTCGTTAGCAAAAATTTTTTCAAATAAAACTTATTACTTATTCAATTGTTAACACTTTTTGTTATAAATACTTTCTTGAATTTTTAATATTTAACAAGTTATAGCTAACAATCTCAAATTGTATAAGTTTAACCTCAAAAAACAAAAAGTAATAACTTTGACTTCAATTTTCTCAAAAACTAATCTTGATAGCAAAATTTCTTTCAAATAAAACCTATTACTTATTCAATTATTAACACTTTTTGTGATACATACCTTCTTGTATTTTTGATTTTAACCAAGTTATAAGTAAAAATCCCCAATTCTGTGAATTTAATTTAAAAAAATCAAAAATATTAACTTTGGCTTCAATTTTTTCAAAAACTAATCTTGAAAGGAAAAGTTTTTCAAACAAAAGTTATTACTTGTTCAATTATTAACACTTTTTATTATAAACATTTTCTTGAATTTTTGATTTTAACCAAGTTATAAGTAATAACGTCAATTCTGCAAGTTTAGCCTCAAATAATCATAATTATCAATTTTGACTACAATTTTCTCAAAAGCTAATCCTCATAGAGAAAAGTTTTTCAATTAAAACTTGTCGGCTATTTAATTATAAACAATTTTTTTTTATAAATAATTTCTTTAAATTTTTAATATTGAACAAGTTATAAGCAAAAACCTCCAATTCTGTAAATTTAACCTCAAAAAAATAAAAATATCAACTTTGACTAACTTTTTTTCAAAAACTAATCTTGATAGAAAAAAGTTTTTCAAATAAAACTTATTACTTATTGAATATTAACACTTTTTGTTAAAAAGAATTTTTTTTATTTTAACCAAGCTATAAGTAAAAACCTTTAATTTTGTTAATTTAACTTCAAATAATCAAAATTTTCAACTTTTAACATAAAATTTTTCAAAAACTAACCGTGATAGAAAAATTTTTTCAAACAAAACTTGTAGTTTATTTAATTTGGAACACTTCTTAATAGATTTTTTTTCTGTTTTTTTCTAATCTTTAAATTAAAAATTCCTTATACACCAAAAATCCCTTCTTTTTATTTTCTAAAACAATCATAATATACAATTTATTTAATAAAATTATGAAGAATCATATCCGGAAGTACTCCTCGGCGATAAAGGATGAAGTAAATCCAAAACCGAATCCGGTTGTTGTTGATATCCGTGATGATGATAACCGAATTGATTTAAATCCCCGTTCAATTCATATTGCCACCTTCGGTCGTATCCCGGCCCTAAAAATCCAAAAGGATCATCTTCAAAATTAACTCGCATAGATAAATAATCGTTATCGTAAGATAAATCGAAACTGTTGTCGTTCCAAAATAAACAAAACGGATTTTCCTTACAAGAATGATGTTGTTGTTGAGGTACTTGATATAGTCCGTAGTTAAGACTACTCGTTGCTATCTTTTTAAGACCTTGAATGGACGTTAAAATTAACGCTAGTTTCGCTAAGAGTAAAGCTTTTCCTCCTAAAACCGCTAAGAATTGAAATCCTAAAGGTACCGCAATCATACTAATCGCTAAGATGCTAAAAATTAATATGGGAAGAAGATCTTTATAATGATGTCTTCTTCTCGGTGTAAAAATTAAATTCGTATTAATCGGAAATTTTAATAAGTGACTTTTAAATAAATCGTTTAACTTTTTCATAACTTCTTGTAACCAAGATTTCGATAAATTTCTCTCAAAAACTTTTTTTGTAATGAAATTTTCGTTTGAATTATTGTCACTTTTGATTAATTCGATTCCGAAGATTTGCAAACGATCCTTCTTTCCGATTCTATCCAATACGATTAAGCTTCGTCTTTTCAAACACTCCACGACACTAACAGTTACGTTTCCATTCTCGACCTTCCCGCGAATTTCCCGCAAGCAATTTCCCAATAACATTCGTATAGCGGCGAAGGTGAAACCCAGCGGGTCGTCCCTTTTCGTTTCGGAAGGAGGTTTGGGTGGAAACGTGGGCGTAACTTCCGCGTGGATCAACGTCAGAAACGTTAACGTCAACCAAACGAGGTGGACGTCTCCTAAAGTCATCCTAAAATAAAAATAAGAAAGTATCGGATTTAATTAGGATCGTTACTGAAAAGGGATTATTTCTAAAAATAAAAACTGTCGTAAAATTTTTAACGTTCCATTAGTATAGAAAAACAGCTCCGTTAATAATTATAATTACCTAGGGTATTGAAAGGGAATAAAATCCGGATGGGAAGTCGATGTAAAACATTAATTAACACTTAACCTCTTTACTTAGAACGTTGGTAATACTTTGAATTGATGTATAAAATGTCAGGGAACTTTAAAACCTTTTTAATAATAAAAAGATGTTATTATCTTTGTACTGATTAAAATTTTCAACTTTTACCTGGAATTTCTCAAAAACTAAATTTGATAGAAAAAAGTTTTTCAAATAAAACTTATAGTTTATTTAATTATGAACATATTTTATTATAAATTTATTTTTGTAATTTTGATTTTAACCAAGATATATGTAATAAACAAATTTTGTAAGTTTAACCTTAAATAATCAAAATTGTTAATTTTTGCTTCAAATTTCTCAAAAGCTAAATTTGATAGGAAAAAGTTTTTCTAATAAAACGTGTAGCCTATTTAATCATCAATGTATTTTGTTATAAATATTTTTTTTTGAATTTTTGATTTTAAGCAAGTTAAAAGTAAAAAACATAAAGTTTGTAACTTTAACCTTAAAGATTTAAAATTGTCAACTTTAACCTAAAAATTTCTCAAAAACTAAATTTGATAGGAAAAAGTTTTTCAAATAAAGCTTTTAGCTTATTTAATTTTGAAGATATTCTGTTATAAATAGTTTTCTTTGAATTTTTGATTTTAACCAAGTTATAAATAAAAAACCTCAAGTTTGTAAGATTAACCTTAAATAATCAAAATCGTCAATTCTATATTAAATTTCTCAAAAATTAAACTTGATAGGAAAAAGTTTTTCAAATAAAACTTTTAGCTTATTTAATTTTGAACATACTCTGTTATAAATAGTTTTTTTGAATTTTTGATTTTAACCAAATTATAAATAAAAAACCTCAAGTTTGTAAGATTAACCTTAAATAATCAAAATCGTCAATTCTATATTAAATTTCTCAAAAATTAAACTTGATAGGAAAAAGTTTTTCAAATAAAACTTTTAGCTTATTTAATTTTGAACATATTCTGTTATAAATAGTTTTTTTGAATTTTTGATTTTAACCAAATTATAAATAAAAAACCTCAAGTTTGTAAGTTTAAGCTTAAAAAATTAAAATTGTCAACTTCTATGTTAAATTTCTCAAAAACTAAATTTGATAGAAAAAAATTTTTCAAATAAAACTTGCAAACTATTTAATTATGAATATATTATGATACAAATAATTTTTTCGAATTTTTAATTTTAACCAAGTTATAAGTAGAAATCATCAAGTTTGTAAGTTTAACCTAAGAGATCTAAAATTGCCAACTTTTACCTCAAATTTCTAAAAAACTAAATTTCATAAGAAAAAATTTTTCAAATAAAGCTTTTAACTTATTTTATTGTGAACATATTTTATTATAAATAATTTTTTTGAATTTTTGATTTTAACCTACTTATAAGCAAAAAACGTAGAGTTTGTAAGTTTAACCCTAAAGATTCAAAATCGTCAACTTCTATATTAAATTTCTCAAAAAATAAATTTGATAGGAATAAGTTCTTCAAATAAAACTTGTAGCTTATTTAATTGTGAACATATTTTGTTATATATATATATATATATATATATATATATATACCGAGTGTCCCAACGGTCCGAAAAAGCTCCATAACTTATTTATTATTGAAGATATTGGCCTTTTCCTTTTTTTAAGTTATAGCTGTAATAGTACTACACATTTTTAAAATATTGTGACTTATATACAGGTGTCCCAAAATTACAAAACATACTAAAGTTACGATTTTTTAAATGGAATGTACCCGTTTTTATTTTATTTTTGGATTCTATGCTGCTATACGATTCACTTTTATACAGGTCGTTTTTCTCTAAACTGCCGCTAATTTGATTTATAACACTTTTTCTGTCAGAATTTCCAAATGCAGTAGTCTGTTAAAAAATTCTTATTTTCAATATGCTTGCCTTGTTGTCAAATTAATTGACTCGGTTTGATTGTTGAATGTTTGTTGGATTTTTAAAAAGTTTACTCAACGATCTGTTTAGTCGCATTTGTCTCCTGCGATTTTTTTAAGAATGATTAATTTAAAATATCGAAAACTCATTCGTTTTTAAATGGTAACCCCTATTTGTTATTATATTGGTCAAAAGTTATTCTGACATGCTTATTTTACCTTATTATGTATGAAAAGTTTATCAAAATAATTTTTTATCACTAGACAAATGCGACTAAGCAGGTTATTGAGTAAACATTTAAAAGATGCAGCAAACATTTAGCAATTAAACAACGACACCTACTTTAAAGTTAAGCTAAAAATTTGACAGAAAAGAATTTTAGAGCAGACCACTGCATTTCGAAATTCTGGTAAATAAACTGTTATAAATCAAATTTCCTGACAGTTTAGGTAAAAATGACCTCTATAAAAGTGAATTGTATTTCACCATAGAATTCAGAAATAAAGTAAAATCGGGTACATTCCATTTAAAAAATAGCAACTTTGGTATTTTTTGTAATTTTAGGACACCTGTATATAAGTGGCAATATTTTAAAAATGTGTAGTACCATTACAGCTATAACCCAAAAAAAGAAAATGGTCAATATCTCCAATAATAAAGAAGTTATGGAGCTTTTTCGGACCGTTGGGACACCCGGTATATATATATATATATTTTTTTTGAATTTTTGATTTTAACCAAGTTATAAATAAAAACACGTTTGTAAGTTTAACCATATTGTTAAATAATCAAAATCGCCAACTTCTACATTAAATTCCTCAAAAATTAAATTTGATAAGAAAAAATTTTTCACATAAAACTATTTAATTATGAATATATTTTGTTATAAATAATTTTTTTGATTTTAACGAAATTATAAGTAAAGAACGTTAAGTTTGTAAGTTTAACCTTAAATAATCAAAATCGTCAACTTCTACATTAAATTTCTCAAAGACTAAATTTGGTAGCAAAAGTTTTTTAAATAAAACTTGTAACTTATTTAACTGTGAACATATTTTGTTATAATTTTCTTTTTGAAATTGTGATTTTAATTAAGTTATAAGTAAAAAATCGTTTAATCTCAAATATTCAAAACAGTCAACCTTGGCTTAACCTTTTTAAGTTGGTCACACTTTAAATTAATGTATAAAACGTCAGGATACCTCAAAAACTTTTTAATAATAAATAGATTTTATTGAACTTACGATTTAAGCTTTGCTTTTCTTCTTATTTCTACTTTTGATTTCGATTAATATACGTATGTATGTATTTACCTTCAAGGTGATGTCCTGACATTGGTAAACCGCAAAATGTGGTAACGAGAATCATTTGCACACTAAATTCGTGCCGAACTGTCGCCTGCAGCTTTATACCGGATACGGTCGAAGAGAGGTGTTCCCTTGACCATACCGCATGAAATTTCATTACCGTTTCGCATCGTCGCAGCTCCAGGTCGCACTTAATAGCGTGTGTTCTGCCATGACCTACGACTATAATGGAACTTTGCTTATTGAGCTTCCGATCCGAATAGAAATTCGATATTAATTTGCCGAGTGAATTTTCCGCCAAAGAGGTTTATTCCACGTCATTACTTAATTATGAGACCAAGTCTGGTATCGGTATTAAGGAACTAGGAGATAAAATTTGATGGGGATTGAGAAGGAGAAATTATTATGTGGGTGAAAAACAAAGCTGTAAACGTTGATTGGAATAACGATCAGTTTACGGGGTGTGTTATTTGTTATGGCATCACGGTTCGGTTAGCAAACTGTAACGTAACCCGGTGTCTTTGTTTATACGTCCTAATAAATCGGAGTTTCCGGTGAGTAGGAGGACTTATTACACTCCATTTAACGCGATTAAAACGAATCGTTATGTGTGTTCTTGTTTCAAATATATTACAGAATTAATAACAATGATTATAAGTATTTTTAGATATTAAAATAAAGAAATTTGAAAATTAATAATTTTCGATATTTTTACCAACAACTTGGTTAAAATAAAAAAAATCGAGAAAATTGTTTGTAATGAAAAGTGTTCATAATTAAACCAGTCGATAGGTATTAGTACATAATGTAAATATTTGTATTATATGGGAAGAGAAGTGTTTATTTTAATAAAGATAAGAAGAATTATAGAAAACGCAGTAGATTTAATGCGGGAAAAACAAGAATATTAAATAACTATAGACAAAATGGTTATAAATTTTATGAAAAAGGAAGAGAAATATGAAAGAGAACTGGAAAGTAGAATAATAGATATAGAGTACACTCCCGAAGAAAAGTTCTTGATCCCTGAAGTTATACCTTGAAAAGTGCTTGCAGACCAAGGATACTGAACCAACAGGATTGCTCAATCTGCGATAATCATCCGCAACCTTTGATGTGACTGCCAGGCAGAGCGTCTCTGTCTTATACTCTGTCAGTTGTCTCGCTTTAACCGTGAATTTTATTGCTGAACTGATTTCCGAATAGTTTATGAAATGGTTACAATGCATTTTAAATTAACTTTAAAACTATTTAGGATATTAATGTAATTCGTAAACAAATCAGCACATAAAGAAACCACAACAAAACAGTCTGCAGTGACGTCAAACTAACGACTGCGCACTAAAAATACCGCGTTGTTCAATTTTTGTAAAAAAAAAAAGAATGTTGTTGATATAAAAAAATAAACTACGTCACTTTTCACATTCTAAAGTAAAATCCGGCTCGAAGGACCAAAAAATGTTAGAACAAAGAGCACGGATTTTACTTTCGAATGTGAAAAGTGACGTACGTTGTTTTTATATCAACAATACTCTTTTTTTACAAAAATTGAACACGCGTATACACATCTTATGGGATTAAGCAATCCTGTTAGTCCAATATCCTTGGTTCCGGATACGGAGGGGAAAGGGTTTTAGTTGGTCGATGTGTTCAAGATGAGTATTATAAGTTGATCCTGAGTCTCCTCATGGAAAGAAGGATGCAAGAACGAAGTTCCTCCCCGTAATTTTATCGAGTAGGCCCGACTGTAGTATAGTAGAAGGGTGAATTGAAGTATGGCGCGGTCCTCTTTAACCCTTTAAGCGAACCCTATCGAATAGGTTACTAAAATATGGGGTGTTCTATTTAAAATATTCGACTTTTTTTGCAATTGAATATGGAAGAACGGTAATTCTCTTTGTGACCATCATGTCTATGAAAGAGCGTTGAGGGCAGTAGCGTTCTATTTGGCAGTGTCTGGAGAGTAATCATACCAGTTACTAACTTTCTTGCATGAACAGTGACTGAGAAATGTGGTTTTAATGAACAGGTTGAAAACCGTAAAAAAAATCATTAAATCAAAATAACTCCAAAACGAAAAACGATAAGTACTAACAACGCTTATCAAAGTCTACTTATTTTTGCATATAGAATTAAAATACGCAATAAAAACTATACCATTCCATTTAAAATAATGAAGTTGTATCCCATTTCCGGTTAGCTGGAAATGGCAGCCATCTTGAAAATATTTTACATCGAAAGATTAGGATGAACAACCCCGACTGGCAAATTCTCAAAAATGTACTAATAGTGGAACCCAATAAAATTCTAACCAATTGCGAGACAAATCGTTATTCGATAAGAGATTCTTTCAAACGTCCCCCGAATATTTATTATTTTCAATCAATAATGTTTTACATGGATACCAATCTCCATACCAACATTTAAAAAAACGATGTCCTTGATTACAATAAAATTTTATAAACACTACATCAAATTGATAAATGTACTGCGTAAACTGTTGAGAAGTCTTGCTTATATCGATTGTTGAGATGAAGAAAAGCATTTACCAAGAAATCTAAAGGGCTGTCCGTAAATTAATTCAACAGAAGAGCAACCTAGGTCTTCCTTGACAGCTGACCGAAGACCTAAAAGGAGTATGGGAAGCTAATTTTTCCAATTAAGCGTATCATCTCTATCTATTAAAGCCGTCTTTAAAGTCCGATGGAATCTCTGAAAAATGCCATTACTTTGTGGGTGATATGTTGAAGTGTGAATTTGATGAGCACTTAAAAAATTTATAGGAGAATGAGATATTGTTCCTGATTTAGGTTTATTGCAACAACTTGGGGTTGGGTTTGATGTACTTTTATTCCAAAGATAAGTGTGAATGAATTCAACGTTGGTTTTGATACATTTCGATGGTTACCCTTTTATTGCCACCTTATAAATAACTTTTTTTATTCTTCTTCTTGGGGTCTTCAAACTTGCATTTCCCTCCATGTGCTTCATCATCAATGTGGTCATGCAATAAAAAATAACCAATAGAAACAGACTTAGCTACAAGCTCAATTTGGCCAATGTAAAGAAAAAATGAAGTTAATCGGAACAAGTGTTATGTTTTTCGAAATACAAGTTGTTGAATAACGCAACTCGATTCCTGATTTGGCATATTTGCTATGAACATGAATTTTGAAACGACTAATAAAATATTTAAATAACCTAATAAATGTTCGCTTTAGAACAATTTACTAAATTTTGAAAAAAGATGTAATTCAAATTGTCGCCCATGATCGTGGGTAATTGTATGAGGAATTCCAAATCGTGAAAAATAATGGTTGAAAAGAATTTTTGTTATCGTTGACGGCGAAATCGGCAAAAAAGAAAAAGTTTCTGCCCATCTAGTAAATCTGTTATTATTTAACAATCGAAAAATTAGTATATTCGTAGGAATTGAAGTTGCCAGCACTCCTAACTACCACTTTTCGGCAATCTGGTTAAGATGCGACCAGTGATTCTCGAGATAGATTATTTTGGGGATCAAACTTTTAAGCGAAAATAAACGGAATTTTTGAAAAAAATACCACTATAGTTAAAAAGTTTTCTTCCAAATAAAATTTTGTTAGAAAAATTACAATGAGAACATTTAACAGGTTGACTGCCATGCGCGTTTACAAGGAAATCTCTTGAAGAACTGATGATACCGAGGAAAATACAATTCGATTTCGCAAAAGGAATAAATTTAGTGGTCGGCAGAAGTCATTTTTTTTTCTGAGATGAGTGGCCTCATTAGGCAATTACCAGGTGATGTTAATCCATATGATGTGTTTGAGCTAATCGTTGATGACGAAATAATAGACTTACTTGTATCAGAAACAAACAGATACGCGGAACAAAAGTTAGACAAATCTGACTTAATACCGTGTTCATGGATGGATAAGTGGACTAATCCCGAAGAAATTTAAAAAAAAATCTTGGGACTGATTTTATATATGGGATTTGTAAAAGTAAACCCCATTGTCAATTATTGGTCGAAACGCCCAGGACAATTTTCAATTACCGCGTCCTACTACTATTATTATGAAGATAATAACGGGATTGTGGTACTCAAATAGAGACTCGCGGGACGTTAGAATTTTATCAACAAAATACGCTCCTATCATGGTACCCAGTACAAACGAAAATCGTAGCATTCATGCTGTTTCTCTAAGCCGACAGACATCTACAACACCGAAACCACTTGTTGTGAAGCCAGTTGTTGAATATAACGCGGGAAAGTGTGGTATAGATTATTTTGACCAAATGGTTTTTTATGCCACCACAATTACAAAAGGAATCAAATGGTACCGAAAGCTTGGCATTCAACTACTTCTGAGAATTTCTGTTGCAAACGCTTTGACGGTTTACAAAATTGCGACAAGGAAGAATGTAAATATTAGAATATTTAGGGAATTATTAGCTGCAAAATTATTAGGGTTGACTAAAAAAATACAACAAATCCTTCTCTTCGTCGGAGTCAGCATAATGTCGCCGTTCGGAAAAATGATTCCGGAGGAATGGGTCGATCAGAGACACGAGGGAATTTAAAGAAAACAACTTATTTTCCAAGATGTCCCAACCAACCCTAGCTTTATATAGAATGCTTTAAAGTTGTACATTCTAAATATCTTTTTTAATAAACCATTTTTGTATTACTTTTATGAAAATTTAATAGTTTTGTTACTTCCTCTGCAAAATATCTCTTCAAACGCATACGAATATCCTTTGTAATAAAGCCGGCTCCACACACTCGGCGAGACATGGCGAGGGTTACCGAGACCGAGAGTGTGGACAACCCTAGTTCGTCGTCTCGTCATCCTCTCGCCTCGCCTCGTCATGTCTCCGCTCTATGTCGGTATTTTGGCCCGAGTCAAAGAGCTCTCGCCAAGATTCGCCTCGGCAAAAACGGCCCCTCCACACTCTCGTTTTACTCACTAGCGGCTATTAAATGTGATTGGAGCGTTTGGGTGTATTTGTACTTGATCGTGTACCAACGTGTTTCTGCGTTTAGTAGTAAAAATGAGCTGGTCGTGTGAAAACGAACTAACAAGGAGACCTCACGACTTGCCCGTCACCGATTTTAACGAAAGTGGTACCAATCGATAGATATTGGTACATAGTACAAATGTGTAAAATATTAGGGCGCACTATTCAGCGGTCCGCAAGAAAGTTGGTGTTAAAGTATGCAATCGGCTTATATGTCAATGATTTGTCATTTCCCCTACAACCCCCCAATAGCCATAGTGAAAATATATCGGTTTCCAGATCCATAGTACGGTGGTTCGCATCTCGAACAATAACTTTTTTATTTTTATTTTGAATACAATATTTCATGTTATTTTAAAAATATTTTAATATTACATCAACATGTTATAAAAATAACTTAGAACATTGTATTAAAAAAGAGAATTAAAATGTATTATTCGGGATTCGAACCACCGTACTACGGATTTGGAAGCCGGTATATTTTCAGTTTAGCTGTTGGGGGGTTGTAGGGGAAATGACAAATCATTGACATATAAGCCGATTGCATACTTTAACACCAATTTTCTTGCGAACTGCTGAATAGTGCGCCCTAATATTTTATACATTTGTACTATGTACCAATATCTATCGATTGGTACTACTTTCATTAAAATCGGTGACGGGCAAGTCGTGAGGTCTCCTTGTAAGTTTCATCGAACTCTATCAAAATGAACCAATCTTATGGGATCCGAAACACATTAACCATAAAGACCGAATTAAAACCCATGACGCATGGAATAGGATTAGCGGTGTTTTAGACATTTCCATTCCAGAATTAAAGAAAAAAAAAAGATTCGCACTTAGCGACTTACCGATCTCATAGGAGAAGGGTAAAAGCGTCAGAAGGATCTGGAGTAGGTGCAGACGAAATATATAAACCTATATGGTTTGCCTACGACATTTTGAATGCATTCCTAGGAGACACTATGGAGGTTAGAAAAAGAAAAAACAGCATAGATGATGTAAGTACGCTTTATTTACTTAAAATAAAAAAATATAAATATTAGTGCCCGAAAAGAAAAAAACAAAGCTATATTTTAATTTAAACTTAATTACCTAATTTAACTTAGTTATTCATTTGTTCATAAAAATATTTTGCAAATTCATCTCGAATTTCTTTCGCTATTATCGGCGACCGACGTGGTATCGTTGGAATATTATGAAACTCATTGTTGCTTCCAATTTCTTTTCTCCAAGAGCCAGGTTGTACCAATTCATCCTCATTGTATTGGTCTAATGTACCAGGTGGCGTATATATTTGCGAAGAAGTACTACTTCTTCTAAGAAAATTGTGTAACAATACACAAGTCATTGTTATTTGCGTAACTTTCTCTGGGTGTAACAGGAAAGGTTTCTGGAATATTCGAAATCGAGTTGAAAGAATTCCGAAGGCATTCTCTACTACAACACGTGCCCGGGACAACTGTTGATTAAATATACGCTTCGGCGTTCCGGCATTATGTATGCCAGGATAAGGTTTCATTAGATGTTTTTGGAGAGCAAATGCGCTATCTCCCAAGAAAACGTAGGGTAAACTTTCCGATCCTGGAAGTGGCTGAGATGGTGGTAAATTCAGATCGTTGGTTGAAAGTTTCTGCCATAATTCACTACTTCTAAGTACACCACCATCACTTATTCGACCTTGACATCCAATATCAACAAAAATAAAATTTGATTCGCTATCAACTAGAGCTAAAAGTACGATGCTGAAAGTTTTCTTATAATTGAAGTACTCCGATCCAGATTTAGAAGGGCATTGTATGACAATGTGTTTACCATCTATCGACCCTATACACCTTGGAAATTTTTGTTGAAAACCTCTCTCAATTTCCAACCATCCTTCTGGAGTTAATGGAAGCTGAAAAGAAGCAACGTGTGCATATTACTAAATATCAAATTTTGTGTTTTAGAATCAAAACGTTAATACACGGGAAGAAAAAGAAGAGGGTGATGTAGAAAACGAACGAGATGTTTCTATAACCACAACTAAGAACGTCCCCAAAAGAAGAAACCAGGTGCCTCCAGAGGTTAAAAAAGCAGAGCGCACTGTCACTGAAGCTCTGAGTGCTGTGCACAGAGTCCTAGATACCAAAAAAGATGAAGAGGACGAATGTGAACTTTATGGCCGAATGTTGGCTAAGAAGCTTCAAAAGTTGTAGGAAGAAGAACGGCTACATATGATGTATAAAATAGATGGTTTATTTTTAAACCAAAAACATCAGACTCGTCCATCATCATCGGCATCTGCACATTCAGATAGATCATCCACCCATTATGATATACCGAATTGGTCAGGTAGTCACGTAACAGAAAATATTTTTAATCATAATGAAGCTCAACTTACAGAACTTGTGAACCAATCGCAACCTCAATTTACCCCAATGTAAAATGATAAAAATAAATTTTATTTTGATTATAACTTACCTTTATTTCATTTTTCAAAGCATTATTTAAAGCTTGACACACTTCGGGAATAATTTTTGATATTATTTGCGGCGAAACTTTAAATAAAAAATGTATACTTTCATAACTATCCCCGGTTGCTAAAAAGCGCAATGTTATAGCTAATCGTACCTTTGCAGGTATCGATTCTCGCATTTGAGTATCTTGTTTCGTTATAAAAGGTGAAATTTTGTTCAACAAATACTCAAAATCGGATTCTGACATCCTTGTAAATTTATGGAATTCACCACGAAGCAAGCCACAAGGTTCCTTAATTAACTCGGACAATTGGTTTTCCATACTAATCCTAAACATAGAGCAAAATATAATGCTTCAACACTATCATGAGTCATTAGTAATTACCTTGTTCTGTTACGATGTATTGCTTTCGTCCACCATCTCCTTTTCCGAATCCTTTTTGTTTTCTGTTTTGTATTATATAACACCAACTGATAATTGTAACATGAAATAGCGCAAATAGCGGCAGCAACGGACGTTCGGACGTTCATTTTTGTGTACGAATGAGCCTCGTCTATGTCTCGGTAAGTCTCTTTCGATATTGATCACTCGTGCAATACACGAGAGTGTGGAGAACTACCTCGGCAGCGAACGAAGTCTCGCCGAGCGCTCTCGTCGAGTGTGTGGAGCCGGCTTAAAAAGTCAAATAAGCGTCACCCTAATACGGGTGGCGTAGCTTGATCAGAAACTTTACTGTCACCCAAATATGGATGACGTGGTAGTCAACGTGTTAATATGAGGATTTATCAAAATGGCAAAAAATAAGTTATTAATTTTATCAATAATCTTTTTCATGGAAACCTGTTTCCATATCAACATTAAAAAAGAAACGATGTCTTTAATAATAATAACATTTTATAGACACTACCTAACAGATGAGTCTACATCCGACAAAAAGTTTTAATTTTTTTCTTCGGCGGTTTCTGAAAAAAAATTCCAAAGTTTGCGTTCTCCATGATCGGGTCAAACAACCGGTCCTTTTTTCATTTAACTGAAAATGAATACAGGGATATAACTTGACATTATAATCTTCCTTCAAAAAGTCCATATTATTAGTATATTATATTTAATCTATCAAAAAGTCTAACTTCATCGGTGTAAATTGGGTTATTTTTGAAATTATCTAACTTCGGACTTGTCCTAATGAGTGAATGTATCTTCAATTGCAAATATCTAAAAAATTATTGAATAGTGGCCCCTATAACCATATACACTCAAAAGCAGATGTCTGCGTACAAAGGACTTGGAATACTTTAACCGAGAAAAGACTAGTCATAATCTAATACAACAAACTCCTAACCGTTTTTATTGTCTATGTTAACAATATACTTCCTCTGTCCGAAAATAGTTGCTACATTTTATTTATTTATCTATTTTAAGACGAATCAAAAACAACAGAATTTTATATACAACAGTTTATTGTTTTTAAATGAAAATACAAAATAATTTATGAACTAAAAAAACCTAAATCCAACACACTTAAGTCGGGGCTATTCGGTGGTTGAGATATCAGTTGAATATCCCAACCATCTCTACAGAAAGCTTGGATTAATGTTGGATCGTCAGTGTACAAATGCGGTTTTTGCATTATCTTGCTGAATAAATATCGTATGTTTTTTTGAACCAACAGGCTATTTCTCCCGTATTACTGGAATCAATTTATTCAAAATCATTTTTCTTACTTCCTCTTTATTGACACTTTCTACAGCTTTAGTTACTAGTGTTCCCTTAGCCCAATTTTTGCTATTTCTTTTGTCTGGTTAAGAGTTTATAAATGGCCATATCCCTATTTTTTCGCAAAAAAATTTTTTTTTGTGAAAATCCCAACGTGGACGTGCAACTGCCGCTATGAACATTACTTTTGTAATGAACCTTTTACTTTTACAAGTTCTATGCGGCATTTCTGCTTCCAGAGTGACGTAAAAACTTTTTTTGTTTTGGTTAAATAAAACCATTTTTCGTGAATGTGAATATAGTTTAGTGAATCCTCAAAATACCCCGTCGGCAATACAAATTTTAAACAAAACTCTATTCGGCGCGGTTTATTTTCTTCAGTAAGTAACGGCTTAATAAAACTTGTTACTCTCTTAATTTTTTTTTTCATTTTTAAATCTATTATGCAACGTATTTTTTTGAAATTTTACTTAAACAACCTAATGATCTTCAAGTGGTTGTTTTACATAATGGGCTAGAGCATATATTAGCAATTTGTTGACTGTAATCTTAACTTTTCGACCACAATTATTTTTACGGGAGTTAATATTAATTATTGCATTTTTACAATATTTTATTTGTTTCCACAATCTCGAAATTGTTGACCGACTGCAAAAAACTTACGTGCAGCTGCAATTATCGCGCCTCTTTTCAAATTTTATCCTCCACATTTTGCAACAAATAATGTAAAATTTGGTTTCTTTGCTCATTACTAAATTCTCCGCATTTTTGCCCACCTCTTTGATTTGTTTCCGAAATATTTCGAACCATTTTTGATGCAGAGCGGTTAAAATTCAAAAACATTCAAATTTTACAGGTAACAATTACTTATCACAAAACGTGGGCAATAGCTAAGTGGAGGTTAGGGCATATTTCGATTATTATATTATGTTCTACCTACTGATATTTAATAAATTTATTTATCTTATATATTTATGATAATTTTTACATTAAACTAAAATGTAGCAACTATTTTCGGACAGATGAAGTACAAATCTATTTACAAAGTATAAATTAGTAAAATAGAAGCATTCGTTACAAAAAAAATAAGTAAAACTAAAAATATTTAAAATAATGCCTATTCAAAGATCTGAGTACGATGCAAAATGAGTGGTATAAACAATGGTTTACAGGTCAATAAACAACATAATATATATGTTACATTTAGTTGATTGCATTAGTAGATAACTGGAAGCTAAAAATTAGGACGGAGACAAAGGAAATTGAAACAGGAAAAGAAAAGTTATTGTAAAACTATAGAAAGAGGGAAAAACTCTTCAAAAAATAGGAACAACTGTAGACAGATCACATTCCTCCATTTACAGCGTCACCAACAACTACAAAGACACTGGAGATTACATCTCACATCCACGATCTGATCGACAACAGTTTCATAAAACTATTAGCAAAGATACGGTGAGAAGAACATTATCAAAGGCCCACTAACACAGTCACGTTGCACGAAGAAACCCATTCGTATCAGACATCAATCGGAAGAAGCGGATTGCCTTTGTTAAATAACATCTACACAAGTCCGCAGAATTCTGGAAGAAGGTTCTTTTTACAGATGAGAGCATATTTTGCATCTCCGATATTAAAGGTAAAAAATTTGTGCAGAGAAAACCCGGTATTACCGTCGATTCGCAAAACTTAAAAGCTACTGTAAAACATGGAGGTGGTGTAGTGATGGTTTGGGGGTATATGTGCGCCAAAGGAGTAAAGAAATTGGCTTTTATAACATCCACAATGGACCATAAAATGTACATAGGCATTTTAAAGGAAAATTTGAAGCCAAGCATCGACAACTTGGGTTTGGGATCCGAATACATTTTTCAAAAATACAACGACCCGAAACAGTCAGCTCACAATATCAAATTTTGGCTGCTATATAACATTCCTACACAATGAAAACACCTCCACAATCGCCTGCCTTAAATCTTATTGAGCACTTATGAGATTTATTGGAACGCAAAATACCTCAACATAACATCGAAATAAGTGCTAAAACAATTTATAATTAACGAATAGGACAAAATCAAGTCGGACGAGACAAGGAAATTAGTACAATCCATACCGAAACGTTTAAGAGAGGCCATTAAGCGTAAGGGTTTTCCTTGTTAAAGTCCAATTGGGAACAAAAATATGAAGATTCACGAGATTAACGAATGAATCAACTTCGAAAATCTAACTCCGATTTCAATCCTAACTCCGAATTCAAAAAGAATCGTTTTAACTGCCAGTCTTTAATTCGTAATCGAATCTTTAACCTCCAATCGAAAAAGAATCGAAAAGAGTCGAAAAGAATTTTTTTCTCTTGTTCTACAAGGGCTTTTATATTCTTCGTCGGTCAACTGCGCAATAATATAAACAAAGTTACCCCCAGTTAGTCAAGAACCCTTCATGTCTTAAGAGTGGGAGACCTTATTATCAACGATATAGATTAATTCATTATTAAATTTTTATTACTAAATTATTAAGACATTTGCGGCTCGCAACATCATTAACGGGCTTTTCGACAGTTCTTGCTAACTTTTACAGAAATGATTGCGTTAACTGTTTTTTGTATTTAGTAAATATCCTTAACGCTCTTTGTGTCATTTAAATCGACAGCGTATAGAGGACAGGATAGAATTCGACCGGTAAAGCAGTCTCGTTATTCGTTTGACTAGCAATTCGAGTTGAAGTAGTTCAGTTTTAATTTCTTTATCAAACAGTCAAGGAACATTCAGTAAAATTACGAAAAAGAACTTGGTAGGGTCTTGGTAAGTATGAAAAGAGATTTTATTTTCTTTATAAAATTTTATGACCGCTCTGTAGTCGTCAGTATAATTAAGCAGAGGAAAGAAGATTTTAGGGTAGTTGTTTTTCGTGTCGCACACAGGGGTATTTCACCTAAAAACTTGATCAAAATTATTTATGAACTATAATCGATGTATTTTCGTTTTATTTGACCAGATAGCTGTATAAATGAAAATTAGAATAAATATACCATGAAATAAGGAGAATAATTTATTAAGCAGTAAAATAAAAGTAATATAAGTCCAACTTTATAATTAATGTCCACCTTAACTCGTCAGGTTACAAGAAGCGCTAACTTATTTATGTAAATCACATGAATCTCAGTGCTTCCGTAATTTCACGAAATCAAAATGCATTCTAAATTATTTCTTATAGGTATAAATTTCATAAGAAACTGAAATTAAAGAAAACTCTAAACTAAAAATTTGATTATTAAACATATATGTATATCATTTGGTTTAAATTTTACAAAATAATTACACAGGCCTTCAAAATTTTACGACAGGTGAGATCCATAGATTAAATAGTACTTTTCTAAAAAGCTTATGCACTGAATTCAAATATGACTTCAAACCTACTCCATGACCTCAGATTTTCAAAATATCCTAATCTATAGATGCAAAAAACACGAGTTTTGAAGATATTTGGAATTAAATAATGTAGCAAATAAATTTTTATCTACAAAACTCCATGTGGCATCCGGATATATCACTTTTCCCATTAAAAATGCAATTTGATTTTTTTTTTCAATATATTAATTTCTTCATGAAAAAATCATCTTTTTATAATGTCCCAAGCGTAATTGTCTGTATAGTAGACTATTCTCGCCGTCAGAACTAAAGGCTCCTCACTTTGAAGCGGAGTATTTTCGCAACCACTTGTCGAAAATAATCGGGGTAAAGTTCATCGTATTCCATAGACATTTTTGTGTAACATACAATGTGTCCCCGGATAGGTGAAACGACTCTTATGAAAGGTAAAAAATTTTCGACGTTAATTTTCATCTTTTGGGGTTTAGCCCTGTTTGGTTGAAGATTAATTTGTAACATATTTTCACTTAAAAAAAAACAAGCGAATCTGGACAGTGAATAAAAAACTCTTTCTGCAACAGGTAAAGTACCTTTTCTGTTTACCGTACATCCTTATTGATATGTACCGTCTTCAAGAATTTTTAGGAAAAATATTAAAAATAAAATCAATGCAATCTGTAAATCTCCGACGAAAAGTGACGATTGATTTGACGTTACAAATTTTTGGTTAAAAATACAATAATTAAAGCTTTTTAAGGCATTGGGGGCGATAGTTCAGTGAAGCGTTCGTTGCACACATGGCGGACTACTCGTTAACAACGAAGTACACTGCTTAAGGGGGAACAGCAGGGTGGAGACTGCGAAAAAAGGCGATAATTAAGATTTTATTCTGGTTTATCTGCAAGATCGCCACAAAGTTAGTTCATCTCAAATCGAATAAATGACTGATGTGACACTATAACTTTATTTCAATTGTGACTTATATGTAGCTGCAATAGTGACACAAATTTAATACGACGGTAGCGTTGCTGCTTATCGATTTCTTCTATTAATCCAACTTCCAAAAATTACACTAGTCATTATGGTTTTTTTCATTTTTGTCTATATTTCAATGCATGGATATCGCATTTCAATTTACTGCAATTTTTAAAAGCCATTTTCTCCTTTATTACAATTTTTGAGATGTGCCACTATTGCCGCCATTGAACGATTTGTAACTACACAGTTTAAACTTATTTTAGGAACTATAGAGAAAAAAAATATGTGTCTTAAAATACATGTATGGAGGGTGTCCAAACGCACTAACAAAAAAAAGGATCTTGCTGGTTGTCACCATAAAACGTGTAAAAATAATCTGAAAATAAAAAAGGATACGTCATTTTAATCTATATTAGTGTAGCTTCCGTTAAGCGTACCCAATTAAAAGAAATAATTGCTGTTAAAATGGTACATCTGCAAAAAAAGAGTTAAAAAAATCGGTAAAATAATTCATCTTTCAAGGGGGGTAAAGAGGTAGCAAATATTAATACAAATAAAAATCCGTACGCTTAACTGAAGAGAATTTTATATAGATTGAGGACGTCTCAATAAAATTTGAATGCGATTCTCGTTGGTAAAGAATTTGTAACAACAGGTTAAAAACATGTTACTGTGAGAAAAACGCATTTAAAAAGTTAAGTTTAGTTCTAGATGATATAATGGAGGAAATTTTTAGAGATACCACAATTCATCGATTCCTGCTCCATAAAGGTCTTTAGAATTTGTAGAACATAATTCTTCTTGTTGTCTGAACTGTCTAAAATACTTGAAATTGAACGCACTTGAGCTCGACTCATACGGTATTGGTCTTTAGCTGTACAAAATGCGTACATTTGAGGTCCAATCTGGATTCCCATTTTATTTGCCACTTTTAATAAAGATGCCATTCCATTATTAAAAATGGAAACCGCCAAATAAGTAGGAATTTGCACAATAACTGCCCGACTTGATAAAATTTTCGGAGCGAACTTCCAAATCAGGGCATTAAAGCTCTCATTCGAATTTTGCGTAAATCCGCCTAAACAGCGCTCAAGCAACTCCGTTTTGGACAAATCCATATAAATAGGAGTAATAGCGTCGATAACATTTTGTGACAATGGTTGTTTATGTTCGTATTCAGGTAAATTACCGATAGCTTTTGCACGCTGCCAAGTACACTACGAATTTCTACCTTCTGGACACAAATGATGTTTGGGATTTTCATCTGAAGAACTTTGTATTCGTTGCGTACTACTCTTCTGATCTTAGAAATATTTCGCGCACCGCATAAACTTCCATTTTTCAAGAAGCACTTTCGTGATTCATAACACACATTTATATGTTTTTGTTTCCACATTTCATGTTTTGTGTCATCAGAATCATTTTCGTGCAGTTTGCAGGCGTGGTTATATTTAGATTTAACAACATCTATAACCTTCTTCGTGCGAAAGCCGATCAAAGAAGCCACACCAAACAAAGAACTAAATCCGCGTTTCATCTAGGCACCATCTCCTGAAACCGTTAGTCCAGCAGTTTTTGATAGGTTCTTTTCTTCGTCACAAAATGGCACAAAATGTTTCAACATCGTTCAAACCAACTCCTATCAGTCTCATGGCAAATATAAATCTGCGATTTACTTCATGCGCATTACCAATTAAAGTGCATGAATTTATGTATTTCGGATCACACGATTTACATTTTAAAACTAATTTGAAACCGAGTCCACGATAGCTTGATTCTTCAAATGTTATGCTGCTGTTACAAACTTTAAACTTCAAGAAATTTGAAATCGTCATAAACACATAAAATTTATTAATTTGTAACTTATTGACGAATTAACAAATACGTCGGGAATATCGTCAATCTTTTTCATTATCGGCGTATTTGTAACCTTGTCCTCTTGTATTTCAAAGCTGTTTAAAGGGCGATGGCATTTTCTATTATCTCGTCTTTTGCGAGCGAGGACAATAATTTTTCAACTCAATGCCTACCATATCAAATAAATCGCGGTTTTAAGTACGTGCAATAAAAATATGGCTTCGTGCGCGCGAGCAGAAAAAGAGCTATAATGCCATTATTTGTACAAATTTTATTATAATATTGTAGGACAATATTCTAAAAGGTACATTCTTTCGAATTGCGTAAAGAAAAAAAACGATTTTTCAAAAAATTTACTCTATTGTTCCCCCTGAACTCTTTCAGGGGCGAAAAAATTGATACAAAAATATCCCTAGAGGGGCAGAATAATTTTAGTCCAAAATTATTTAAAAAACCGAATTTATCAAAACTTTTATTATTTAAAAATAATGATTGGTACGTTAAATTTTCTTTCAATCTCGAATTATATAATTATAACTAATTATAAGGTGGTTCAAAATATAAACCATGTTTGCGGCCATAAAATTTAATCTAGGTGGTCTAAAATTTGCACCACCGCCCTTATACAATGGTTTATTTAGTGGTTCAAATTTTAATCCACCGCCCCTGAAAGAGTTAAGAGAAGTAATTTAAATTTTTTCTGTGGTAAATAGTCAATAAAAGTACATACATGTATTCTACATCGTTGGATTCAGAAAAAGAAGTTTTTGAAGCAGTGTAAGAAAAGTATGCATCACAATCTAAAAAAGAAGTCATAGTTGATTGAAATCGAAGGTGGCGCTGAAAAAATTAAATGATCTCCAAAAAATAATATTCCTTAAATAATATTCCTTAAAATATTTCATTCGGTATTTGGCTTAAGAAAATCCGAACAGAAAACCGAGATCTGACGGCGTATTCTGTCCGACACCGACCGAAATGCGTGTACAACGTAAGATCGCAGATTCTTTGGCTCAAAATAGATCGATTTAAGTTAACTTATCTATATCCAAAATTGCTTCGTTTCGCCGCTAGAGGGCTTTAAAAATAATATTTTCTGTGAGTTTTTCTTGAATTACTCAAAAATCTTTTTGACCACGTCTTTATGTCAGCAAGCCACAACTTTCTGTGGAAAAAAATCGAATTTCGAAACATACAGGGTTTTTAGAAACACTCTCGTCACAAGTTATCCATTCAAATTTTGTTAACCACCTGTATAATTTTCTATCGATTTTTCATTATCGATCTTCATTAATTTAGAAACTATTTTCTCTCTTAGAAAATTTTAGTTGAACAAACGGTTAAGCGATAAAAAAGCATTTTCTAAATCCCTACAAGCTCAAATCGGTAAGTTAAGGTACCATTAAAAAAGTTCAAAGTAACAATACACGGTGTGAAACTTTTTCATGAAAATCAAATATCACAGATTTAAAAGTAGTTTATTGTTTAATACTTTCAAATTTCCTACAGGATTTGTGACCATCATAAAAGTTAAAAATAGTACAATATGTAAAATATTTGCACTTTACTCTTTTCGTTGTAGATGTTCTTTTTATGATACCCGATAAACAAAATCACAAGATGTTAGGTTTAGTGATCTTGCTGGCCTATTTACAGGAGCATGATTCCTTCTTCATATCCCCCGATTAGCATAAAACGTACAGTAGAGGTTATATAATATGGATTAAAGGACTAAAAGTGATTCAGATTATCAATTTATGAAATTCACATTAAATATTGTTATGTATTGAATCCAAGAAATAATGTCACGAATCACTCGCTTGTTTCTGGTTAGGGGGTTAAATAAGCAAGAGGTATACTTACTTTTTTGTTGTTCCCTTGGAACTGGACTAACACCTAACACTCGCAGCGGACACGGACGTACAAGTAACACACTGTAGTACGTTGGCTCGCGGGTCGGAGATTGCCCACCGTTGATTTAGAAAATATTTTTCTGTGTCTAAACCGTTTGCCCAACTGACATTTTGTAAGAGAGAAAATAGTTTCTAAATGAGTACAGAAAAAGATTGAATCAGAAAAAAAATTGCTAGAGGATTATACAGGTGATTAAAAAAATTGGATACATAACTTGTCGTCAACGACGCTGTGGTACGGGTGCACTATTTAATTGAGTGACCCGATTATTTATTTATTGATATTCCTGCAGCCACCAGAAGCAGTTATTTTTGCGCTAATTAATTATTTAATTGTTCTCAAAAGCGCCCGGTTACTACTTCAGAACCGTGAGTTCTTGCACTAAAGCTCTAGTGGAAAGGGAAATGAAACTCAAGTGTAAAACAACACTTACAATTAAACTATATTTACAAAATAATATAAATCTTCCATTAGTTACAACAAAAAAAAATAACCGTAACGTTAACTGAACCGACGTTACTTTTAGAGAGAGATTAGGAATCTCGAATTTTATCTAATACCCTAACACACGGATGGTCCCTGAATAGGTGATCCCGAGAATTTGGCAAACAGACTTACTCTGGACTTGCGGATGATTGTTGCAAATTATCCTGATCGTCAATCTGGATTCCCCTGGTGCCTTCTCGAACTGGGCCACTCATGAAGTTGTAACACCTTGCTAAGAACACACCACACCGAAATAACACACACGTCGCGGTTTATTTCCAAACCCCTAAAGTCTGAATGCACCGAAATAGCCAAATGCTGAGATTCGACGATGAATACTAAGATTCAAATCTAGTGGTGAAGTTGGAGCTAAGATTTTGATTAAGATTTTCGAATAAGGTTTCGATTGAGATTCTCGAATAAAGTTTCGATTGAGATTTTCACGGGGCCCAGCAACAAACCCCCGCCAAACTAACTAATCGCGAAAACCATCACGTAATTCCCAGACTGTGGGACCATCATCAACCCTTACGTGAGCCAACACCTAATTTCTTCAACGATTATTTTCTTCCTCGAAAAACCATAAAGTTGAGGATACATAGCTTCCCTAAAATTCCTCAAGTTTAGGTGTTCCTACCGGACGTCGTAAATGACGGACGTGATTTTTGACTTTTCTACGAAACAATTTACCCATCTTGAATCTTTAATGTGAATGGTATTTTCCTAAACCCACAGTAATTCCCGAATTACTACATTATTTTGGGTGTGATTAACTTTTCTTTGAGAGAGCTCTTAGCAGACACTTAAGGAAAAGTCGGGTGAAGTTAGCTAGTCAATCATTATACCCACTGAGGACATAAACGCAACCAAACGGGAGTTTGATGTGATCAGTTTGGATTTCTTTATTTCGTCGCAACAATTAGGGTTCTGGCGTGCAGTAACCGCCCATCGTAATCGTTAAATTACCGATCCGAAAGTTCGTCTGCTCGCGAGTTTAAAGTTCGTAATATTTTCAAATCAAGTTATTTGTTACTGTTCGAATTAGTTTTATTTCTTGCCCGAGCCTTAGTGCAAGTACCCGCGGTTTCCGGAAGGTTTGACTGGATTAATGTAGTAATCGGGGTACAACCAAAATAATCCCAACGCTATACCACCAAATTGTAATAATCGGGGTAGTCGTGGCCGCCACCAAGGCAGGGTTTTTAACCCGGAGAAACCTTCCGGAAACCGTGTGTCCTTGCACTAGGGCTCTGGCATGAAATGCAAAAAGGTTGCAGGGTAGAAACAATACAAAAAAACTATATTTTATTATCAATAACTTTAATTAAGTAGATTCAGAAAACGAAAATTATTTTTATCAAATAAAAAGCAAAACTTAGCTTTAAAAGTTTGTTAAGGAAAGTGCAAGTCTTTAAAATCTAATTAATCAAGAGGATAGCTATGCGAATTTCTAACTCAATAATTATTAACCGGAGATATTAGTCTAACAGTAAATATTTAATCAGGCTCAGAAAACTCACCCATTATCCTCAACCACGGAGTCAATTGGTTTGCGGTTATGTCCTCAGCTTGCGTCTTGCGATGTTGATGGAACTAACATGGCGGATATAAACTCCAAATGGGAGCACGCTCAAGTCTATCATATGAACATAACCGCCGAAGAAAACTCAAACTCGGAAACGAAAACTGAACTCGCGAAAAACCGTCGATGTGTTGAATAGCTTCTCAAAGCATATCCAACACATTATCGTAAAGAAGAAGTTCTTCCGGACCCGAAAAGAACTCCAGGGAGAGAGAAAGAGATGAAAGCGCGAGCTCTCTCTTAAATAACCTCGGGTTCAAAAGAGGGGGTTACATTTTTCGCTGTTCTTTCGCTGAAACAAGAATCCTTACACGTCCGTCAAGGCATTATCTATTCAAAGAATCAGTTGGCTCCCACGTTTAACAATTCCTAAAGAAACACTTGTGTCTAAAATTTTACAACCTGCCAACTATCCACTTCACTGACATCTTTATTACAAAAATTTATTACTTTGGGACCGAGTTCCTACCTGAGCTGAAATACCAAAGATAAAACTAAAAATATTTAAACTCAAGCCCGTAATAATCCGAATTATTACATTAAAAACCTTGCTCTGGTGGCTCGACTTCAAAGAAGGAAGCCAACTCCTTCGAGGCATCCGAGGTATCATCAAACTTCCACCAGCAGGCGAGTTCAGCCCCTAGGCGTCCGTACCAGGAACTTGTCAAGTGAATTCGGTAATTGGACGCGGAGTGTTACGCGGATATCGGTTCGCGACGCGATCAGAAACTAACCTTACATAAGAATAACATCGAAAGCTGTAATTGGTAAGAGAACTTGTATCTAAATGTAAAATTGACTCGCCAACGATCGTATCACTTCGCCTTACCCCCGTAAGTTTTCGTAGTAATTACTCAAGTAGAGTAAGATTAAACTCGTTATTCGTTTTTGTTAAATACCGTAGTTTAGCTTTATTCATTTATTTTTGCATTAGTCTTCTCGAGAATCGGCGCCCACCATCTATCGGTCGCATTTTTTTAAAAATTAGGTTAGTACTATCAAATGTGATGATTAAGTTTAATTTTTTTTTTTTTAATTTTTTGGTAATATTTAGAACAAAACGGTCTTTTTTAATTAAAACTAAAATGTTTTAAGTTTCATTTAGAAAAGAAATTGTTTCAAAATACTTAAAATTCAATTTTTTATGAATTAACTTATGAAGCAAAAATGATTTTATTTTATATTTAAACAGTTTTAAACATAAAAACTATCTTTTTAGAAATTCCATCCAACTTTCATTAACTCATTAACGCAAAGTAACATGTCATAAGTTTCTTCACATCCATTATTTGTATTTATAGCGTAACATTTTTCAATTTCTTCGTTGGAAACTCCTCCCAATTTATCTTTTATAAATTCACTTGAAAGTATACCGTTATCATCGACAACATCCAATCTGATTAACATACATCTCATTAAACATTTGTCATCGTAAGTAGCAGGAATAGGTCCTTCGAAACTCGGAAAATGTTCATGTAAATTCGGGTCTAAATTTAATTCTTCAATGCATCGGTCTTTTACGTCGAAAATATCATTGGGATCAGATTTATCCGCCTTTAAAAAAAATAAAAAGATGTAACGTTTTGTAAGAAGTAAAGAATAAGTATTAAAATTTCATTTAATAGTGATAACATAAAACTTACTGACCTTTGTAGTTGATAAAATCAACAGAAATGTTGTTAGGATGAGGATCATTTTGTATTGTTAATTTAAAATGTAATGTAAAAAAATTCTCCAATTTAGTCTAATCTAATCTTTAATAAGTTATTTTAATCAAGGTTAATCAGTAATGAGATTACTAATCTTGTTACTGCTGTTAAAGTTAATCATATAACAGGTAAGACAGTAAACTAAATTTGATGCAATTAGCGTTCTTACTGCAAAGAAATAATTCCCCTTGTGTTGCCAAGGTTCAGCTTGACGCTAACGATTTTGCAAACCTACTTAATTAAATAATTGTTGTTTGCTAGTAAGGCTGGGCGCACATAAGGACCCAGGCGACACAGGCAACACAGCGCAGTACAGGGTAGAAATCTGTGTACAGTACATTTTGACGTGAATTCGCATATTACAACGCAGTACAGGGTAGCGCAGTAACTTGCGAGATAGAAACGTGTGGCACAGTAAACGATACACAGATTTTATCGGCACGTGAGGCATTTGTAAAGTTTATGATCTTAATATTTAAGATTAGGTAAGTAGTGGTCAATAGTGAAAATGAGTATCAGCGAAAAATTAATAGAACTGGTACGGGACTATGATGTATTGTATAACACATATCAAATATTGTATAACAAATATTAAAAACAGATGGAATTTTTGTTGGCGCACATGCAAAATAGATCACGAGAAACCATTGTAACGGAAGATAAAACTGAAAATGAACAGGCTGAAGAAGAAGAAGTTGAAATTGAAGACATAGAAGAAAAAGGAGATGATGACGAAGATCAAGAAGTGCATAGAACACTCACAACTGCACCTAAACGAAAAAAAGGCTATGATGTTGCTGATATAATTAAAGCTTCTTTAGCACGAGAGCATCGAAGTATGGAAAGGATATCTAGAGAAAGTGGAGAGCTGAAATCGAAAAAAATGACGAACTGTACCATTTTTTATGAGAATGTACGAAACAACCAAGCGATTCCCAATTCATTTACAACATCTCGTAAAAAGCAAAATATTTGGTATTGTATCTGCCTCTGAAGCAGAAAATTTAAATTTACCATTTAATCCTTTTGCGTTATCTCAACCTGAACCCGTCAACTCCTTACCCACTACAGTACCCACACCACAAACTTCATCTTCAACTCAATTTTCCTCTGAATCCTTTGACTATTCTTCAACTGAAATTATACCTAGATCAACCCTTCGACAAGAAACCTTCGATTTACATGATAGTGTCTCAGAACAAGTATGGCGACAGTATAAATAAAAAAAATATTTGAAAATTTTTTGTTTGTTATAGAGATATCTCTAATAAAATATTTTCATTAATAAAAAGTTACCTCCATTAACCTCCAAAATTACCTCCAAAAGTTACCTTCCATTGCACAGATAGTAAAATACTGCATTATAATATGCGCTCTCTACTGCGTAACTAAGCGCACGTTCAGTTTTTCTGTGCTGTGCCTGCCTTGCGTCTGTGTGCTTATGTGCGCCTAGCCTAAGAGCCGCTTCTGACCGCACTTCGCCTTTTCTTAAGGGCAGAGCCGCAACACTTACAATTAGTAACTGTTTAGTTATTAAGAGAAAATTCTCGAGATAAGAAAATAAAGAACACTAAAGTTTTATGAGAGAGAGTACTTACGAAAATTCTTTCACTAACACGAAAACTGAATAATACGCCAAACAAACACAAACAAAGAAAAATTTAACTGTATATTTAAAGTTATTTAACAAAGATTTCGGGCCAGAGAAACGATGCGAGTAAGTCGAGAACTGCGTGCGTACTAAAGTATAAAATGGAAATAAACTAGTTTTTTATTGAAGTTCAAAACCGGGCGATCCAAAAATAGAAAATAAATAAAATACAATAAAATATAGAAATAAAGAAATAAGCTTTTAACATTTCCCCCGGGCGTTGCCTACATGTATGTAGGCAATGACTTAATGCGTTACTTCCGTATCCGGTAATATGCACAACTTAACGATCGACCGAGTAAGCGTGGACGAAGCGGTCTTTAATGTAACGATTCTCTCGCGTCCATCGGCCCCAGGGTGGATGTGCATTATTCGTGCTAGTGCCCACTTGGAAGGAGGTAAGCGTTCGTCTTTGATGAGCACCAGCTGTCCCACAGAAGGTAAGTTTCTTTCTTCAAACAATTTATTTCCACATTGAAGAGATTGTACATAGAAGTTTTGCCATTTTGTCCAAAAATCTTACTCCAGCCTCCCATTTCCCACCAAAATGAGGTGCTGATGGTGGGTTAAATTTCCATCTCGTTCCGTCACCACTGAGAACATGGGCCAAGTGCTGCCAGTCCTTGGATGCTGCCGAAAATAAAGTACGAAGCTCCCGATCCGCTCCGACGAGGTTGCTTCCGCAGTCGTTGTACATATAAGGTACATATTGCTGACGCCTCGTCGTCCGGCAAAGCAACGATAGGCTGCGAGGAAGCCCTCGGTAGAATAGTCGGTAGCAACCTCCAAATGAATGGCTGAAGTAGCTAGACAAACAAACAGAATGAGATAACCTTTGTAGGTCCCATCAGCACGTCCTCGAACTGTTCGGAGGTAAAAGGGTCCAGCATAGTCTACTCCGGCGTGTAGAAAAGGGCGGGATGGAAGAACACGCGGAGGTGGAAGTTGACCCATGAGTTGCTGGCTTGAGACCGTTCGCTGTTTAGCACACACCATGCATCGACGAATGAAGGACCGGACTAGGACGCGACCGCCGACGATCCAGAACCGCTTCCGAATGGACGCCAAAGTTAGTTGAGTCTCTCCATGTAAGGTTAATCGATGATGTTTGTTGATGATGAGTCGGGTGAGGGTGGAGTTCTTCGGTAAGATGCTTTGGTAAGGTGCTTCTCGTCCCAATCGAGGTTGGCAAATCGAAGTCGACCAGTGACCCGCAGAAATCGGTTACCATTAAGAAAGGGCGTAAGTCGATAAAGTGAGCTTGACCGTGGAAGAACGCTTTCTCTTTTAAGAAGATTGATTTCTTCAACGAAGTGAATCTGTTGGCACTCATGAACCCAAAACATAAGAAACTTTCAATTTCTTCCGGCGATAAAATGTCTGAAACAGAATCACGATTGCTTTTCATGAAAACTCGCTTACACCAAGCAGTTATTTTTAATAGCTTGTTCAAGGACGAATATTTGTTTTTCAAGTCCCAGCCCGCCTCGGTGATGGTTGAGGTGTTTGAGGCTGGATTCGAACGTCTCTCCAGGTCCATTTTATCGCTTGAGGGTGGTCGTAGTGAGGGCCATTGGGACGGAGGGAATCGTAGCCATTCCAGACCAGACCACCAAAAAGTTTCTCCTTGCAGTTTTTGAAGAGAAAGACCACAGTAAGCTAAGTCTGCTGGGTTTTCTTGTCCCGGAACGTAGTGCCAATGAGCGCCAAGTAGTTCGTGGATCTTAGTCACGCGATTACGAACGAAGTCCTTCCACTTAGAGGGATGACTGGAGATCCAGGAGAGGGTCACTGTCGAGTCGCTCCAGAGATGGACAGGAAGATCGCTGATCTCCAACGTTGTTTGAACGCGTTTCACTAACCGAACCAAAAGTACCGCGGCGCACAACTCGAGACGCGGAATCGTAACGCGTTTGAGAGGTGACACTTTAGTTTTAGATATAACCAGAAAAATGCGTACTCCATTACGGTCCGATACACGCACGTAAACAACCGCGCCGTACGCAACACTAGACGCATCCTCTTTCAACCTCTTTAGACAGCCCGATCCAACGCGGTACTCGTATTGTATTAATTTGGAGGAAATTTAGACGGAAGTTCCTCCATTGCGAATCTAAGTCCAACGGGAGAGGGTCGTCCCACTCAAGGTTGCGCGTCCACAGTTTTTGCATAAAGATTTTGGCTGATATTGTTACTGGAGAAAGCCAACCAAGAGGATCGAAAAGACGCGCTATAAACGATAACACGCCGCGTTTTGTCAAAGTCTTAGAATTGTCCGAATACGAGCCGAGATTAAATAAAAAGCTGTCGTTCGAGTTATTCCATTGAAGTCCCAACGCACGAGGTAGGTAATCATGGCTGACGTTAAACGCTGTTGCATTCGTAAGTACTTCAGAAGGTAAATGCTCAAGCGCCGATTGATCATTCGAGATCCACTTTCGCGCAGTGAAACCGCCTACCTCCAGCACACGATTCACCTGAAAAATCACCTCCTGAACTTCGTCGATATCATTCGCGCCAGAAATTATGTCGTCAACGTAAGTATCACACCGAATCACCGAGGAACCGAGTGGTTGAGAAACAATATGTTCATCAGCGAGTTGTTGAAGGCAGCGAATTGCCAAATACGGGGCACAAGATAAGCCATACGTTACGGTAGTCAATTCATAGCTTTGAATATGTTTCGAGGGATCATCACGCCACACGATTCTCTGCAACGCGCGATCATCCGGATGCACCGTGATCTGCCTATACATCTTCTCCAGGTCGCACGCGAATGCTATTGGATGGCGCCTGCACCGAAGCAAAACATCAACGAGTTCTGTCTGAAGTTTCGGCCCTACGTGTAGACAGTCATTAAGTGAGACACCGACAGAAGTCTTTTGCGATCCGTTAAATACAACGCGTAATTTTGTTGTTAGGCTACTCTCGCGAACGATCCCGTGATGCGGAAGGTAAAACTGCGGAATGTTCTCAGGTAAAAGTGACACGGGACGCATATGTTCCAATGCAATATACTCGGCCATAAAGTCCACGTACGCGCGTTTAAAAGTCTCATCTTTTAAAAATCTAGACTCAGTTCGTTTAAAAGTTTGGATAGCAGTAGAATAAGAGTATCGTAGCTCATTAGGTGAACGACGTAAAGGAAGCCGCACTATAAACCGACCGTTTACATCACGCGAATGAGTCTTTTTAAAATGGTTCTCACATTCTTGTTCATCCGGTGAAAGACATGATGTCTGTGAAGAATCATCCTTCAATTTCCAAAAACGCTGCATCAAATTCAGTAATTCATGATCAACTGAACATTGAAAGGCATGAGGGTGAGAGACGATTGTTTGGTTTGAAGGAATCCCGGAAATAATCCATCCCAATGAAGTTTGTTGCGCCACTAAAGATCCGTTACTACTTTTACCGATTCCGTCTCGAATGATTTTGGAATAAACACCCACACCAAGAACCAAATCTATTCTTTGTGATGATGCGAGTTTTGGATCAGCTAATTGAAGGTCCAAAAACTCAAACGGAAGATGCGCAGACTTTTCTTTAGGAAGATAAGCTGTTAGTTGAGGTAAAATCAGGGCGTTCTCTTGGTAAGATATCAAAGGATTGATAAGTGAAAAAAACTGCAATCTCACAGTTCCTCGTGAAATACTAGTCTGACGAGAGCCGATACCAGAAATGGGAACGTGAGCGTATTTTCGTGGTATCTGTAGCTGCTGTACCAGCGTCTCAGAGATGAATGAAACCTCGGATCCCTGATCAATAAGAGCTCGAACCCTAACTGATTCATTTCGATGTGACATTACGCTAACTAAAGCGGTAGCTAAGAGTGCCTGAGCATGAACGTGGTGTGAATTAATAAGGTGACTTGATGTATTTGCGTGTGGGGTTTGCACCGTGGTTGATTGAGAATGATTTGGCCCAGTGAAGGATTCAGAACCAGATGATGGAGTAACTGAAGGTCTAGGATTAGCAATTAGTAACGTATTATGAAGTGTTGTATGATGAGGTTTATTGCAAATACGACAACGTTTGTTGATACGACAGTTTTTTCGCATGTGTTGTCCTAAACAATTAAAACATAATTTTTTAGAATTAACGAATTCAAGTCTCTCCTTTGGGGTTTTCGACTGATAACTTTGGCAGGCTGAGAGATAATGTGAGGCCTGGCATAAAATGCAGGTGGTAGACGATGGAGAAGCGTTATGAGATTTGAAAGTAACCTGTTTATTGAAAGGTGCCGTATTAGCTTGTAATTTTCGATTAGATAGTTGTTCAATAGCTTCAAAGGCATGAACTCTACTTAGAAGATAGATTTCAAGTTCAGTAAAAGTAGCCGGTTCGCTTTTATTTGCTAAGGATTTTTCCCATTCCTTAATCGTATCTGCATCAAGCTTCCTAACCACGATATAAACGAAAATGTGGTCCCAATGATTTCCAGGACAACCAAGAGTTTCTAAGGCTCCTAAAGCTTCTTTAGGCTCTCCAAGAAGCCTTTTTAATTCCGAAGAAGATTCGTTTTTTAATGCACGAGCTGAGAAAAGGGTAGTTAGGCGCGAATCTATTAATAAAGGTCGATTTTCGTATTTATCTATCAGCATTTGCCACGCGCGAATAAAATTTTCATTGGTTACGGCCAAGTTTTTGAGTAATTGGGCGGGTTCGTCTACTAAACTCATTTTTAGATAATGGAGTTTTTCTACTTCCGAAATTTCGTCGTTGTCTTTTACCATTGATTGGAATAAATCATGAAACTGCGACCAATTTGAGTAATTGCCGTTAAATCGACGCTGTCAAGCCAAAACGGCATAAACGCCAAAATGTCCATTTTTTAGTTAGCTGCACCGTTGAGTAGGATTTTTAAATCTGCATGCAACAGTTAAAGCGTTATACCCGCAAACAAACTTCATTCGCTATAAAATTGGTTTAAAGTTTGCGTAAAAGCCATTTAAGATTCATTATGTCAATCGTTTTTTGCGTTTTCTGAAAAATTAGGTTAATGGCGTTTATGCCGTTTTGGCTTGGCAGCGTCGAAATATTGGAAGATTTATTTGAGGAAGGTGATGACGCGATCGTGTTTGACCGACCGGAAATAGCGAAACTTGCGTCGGCGCTGTAGAAGCTCCATTACTTTCGAGAAAATCTAACAAGACTCCTTTCGCCGTTATGTATTCTTCTTCGCACAACGAAAAAACATCTTCCGCGAAATAAACAGTTTCAGCATGTTCTAATTTATATTTACTAACAAGGAGACCTTACGACTTGCCCCTCATCGATTTTAACGAAAGTGATACCAATCGATAGATATTGGTACATAGTACAAATGTATAAAATATTAGGGCGCACTATTCAGCGATTCGCAAGAAACTTGGTGTTAAAGTTTGCGAATAGCGTACTGTCAGTGATAAGTTACGCCCTTTAAGCCCCGCCCATTGTCGTACTGAATATGTATAGGCTTCCACATACGAGGTTCGAATTCTGAATAATACTTTTCTTTTATTTCCATTTTCATTTTTAATGCAACATTTCACTTTATTTTTATAATATTTTGATATTACAAAATATAATCAATTAAGGACACTCTTTCGTTACCCTACCTTTAATTTCTCTACTTCTATGTTTAGGAAACTTACAATACTTTTATTAGAATCATTCTTTCCAATTTCTTCTTTACCACTTAAAATGATATTACGTTTTATAATAAAAATACCCACGTAAACATCCCGTCTTACCTCCTTTATTTAGGGGAGGATGAGGTAAGACGGGGAAACAAGGTAATATGTGGAACCCAGTGTTAAGAGGAAAGCTAAAAGACTCAAAAAGGAAGATGAAAAACTGATTAAAAAGAAACATTTTATGATTAAACCCCAAACACAAGACAACGTACAATTAATGTGCTTATGTAGATGATGATGGCGTTGAGGCAATCCATGTTTGCGTATTATGTGAATCTGATTAGCAGTCTTTCATAATGTATATTTAATTACATTTTACTTTGTTCCACGTAAATTGGCTGGTAGCACGTAACGATCCTCAAAACAATCATATGCCCAAGAGTCAATCAATTTATACATATCGATAATCGTTCCTCCTTTTCTGGCATGTTCTTCCCATCTCTTTAATTCTCTTATGTTTTTTAAGCGTCAACATCCTTTATTCTGAAGAGTTTGCAAAGGCCAATAGGGATGTTCTTTAGTGCGATTCACAACTTTTAACTTGTAATGAAAGGGAATATTATAATCGTCTTGTACTTGTTTTATCGGTAGTTCCGGAGATAAATTTGCGTCAAACGGAAACACGAATTCGGAAGCACATTCTTCGTCAGTTTAGTCCATGAGTATTAAGTCATCCGTACTTACAAATGTTATCTTTGTCAAGATGTCGAGAGCGATATTAAGTATTTCTTCACCAATTTACATAGCGCCCTTTGAGATTCCCACGGTTGGTTCCACAGTCACAAGATCACTTTTCATTAGCAGTTTTTAAAATACAACTATGTATCACTCAAGAGTAACGTTGATTTGCTACTTTGAATCACTATCAGTATAATCATAATATCGATCCCTAGTGTATATGTAACATCATGTACAGGGTGGTCAAATAAGAATGCAGAGTGCTGTAGCTCGGAAACTATTCATCGTAGAGACTTGCGGTAAAAAATTTAATAGCTAAAGGGGTTACGAAAAAATGCTGGAATTTATTTTCAAGTTCCTAAGATGGCCGCCAGGGGGCGTAATCGCCATCTTGAATTACAAAATGTGGGTTTTCTCAGAATTCCGCTATAATAAGATAACACAAAAATATGCGCATTTTAAAGAGGAGATAAGTATTAATTTTTTTTATTAAAAACTTTTTTCCGTAACTTCAAAAATAAAGTGGTGGGGGGCGTTAGAAAGTGCTTGTAAACAAATGTCTATAATTTCAAAATGGCTGAACGGAATTTAATAAACTTGGTGTCGTTGAAAAGAGCTTTTCTTGGACTATGAATCCTACCGTTTTGGTGGTGATTGTAAATTCACATGTCGCCGCTAGATGGCGTTTTCGAATTTTTTTTTAGAAATTGCGAATTTTCTTCGAAAAGTTAAATGGAACGGTATCACTTTCTCTTCATGGAAAAATAGTATAATAAAGCCCAAACAAGCTAATGAAAAGCGCACCTCGATATCGTATTTCTACCTTAAGATATTGGTGAATACCGTTCATCATAAAACTGAACTGATTTCGCCCGGTTTTTTATTCTTTTTTTCCAAAAATAACAAAAGAATGCTGTATTCTAAAATTTGTGCTGTGGATTTTGAGAATTCTTCATTTTTGTCAAGGCGTTATGTGAATTAGTCGATTTTCTAAATATGACAAGGAAATCCGAAAATGGTTGTTTTACATGAGTAACCGGATTTTCTTTTAGACAATTAGAAATCATAAAAAATATCGAATCAATTTACTACTTTTAGAGTATATTTTTATAAGTTGAACATTTAAGGGGTCATTAAATATAGCTTTAAAGAATTCTTGTGGGTGGGTTTCTTGTCTTTGGATGCACAGTTGTTACGTATCCGTAATGGTGTTTACTTTTTCGATATGCTACATTTTTGCTTCTAATTGGACAAAAACAGTAGAAGGTGGCGAGAAGAGAATATAAATAACTTTACATTATAAAATCAAATTTAAATTTAAACCACGGAATGCTTCGAATTACAAGCGAAAGTTTGGCATATTGAAGAAATAACCACAAATTTAAACAAGTAACAACTGTTTTTATTTGTAAAGAATTGTTCAATTACGATGTTAGATTGTTCTTGTGTCGTTAGCCACTACGTTTTACCCTTTTCTATAAAAACGTCAAAACCTTAAACTGATAAAGGGATACCCTAAAAGTGGTAAACTGATAACGATCGATCTGTTTATATTTTTTATGATTCCTAATTGTCTAAAAGAAAATCAGGTTAACCATCTAAAACAACTATTTTCAGATTTCGTTATTATATTTGGAAAATCGACTAATTCACGAGATGCCTTGACAAAAATGAAGTGTTTTTTCTTGAGCTTCTCAAAATCCACGGCACAAATTTTTGAATATAGTATTCTTTTGTTATTTTTGGAAAAACATAATAAAAACCGGGCGAAATCCGTTCATTTTCGTGATTAATGATTTTTCACCAATATCTTAGGTTAGGAACACGATATCGAGGTGCGGTTTTCACTAGCTTGTTTGGGCTTTATTATACTATTTTTCCGTGAAGAGAAAGTGATACCGTTCCATTTAACTTTTCGAAGAAAATTCGCAATTTCTAAAAAAATTTCGAAAGCCCCATCTAGCGGCGACATGTGAATTTACAATCACCACCAAAACGGTAGGATTCATAGTCCAAGAAAAGTTCTTTCCAACGACACCAAGTTTATTAAATTCCGTTCAGCCATTTTGAAATTATAGGCATTTGTTTACAAGCACTTTCGAACGTCCCCCACCAGTTTATTTTTGAAGTTACGAAAAAAGTTTTTAATAAAAAAAATTGATACTTATCTCTTCTTTAAAATGCGCGTATTTTTGTGTTATCTTAATATAGCGGAATTCCGAGAAAACCCACATTTTGTAATTCAAGATGGCGATTACGCCCCCTGGCGGCCATCTTAGGAAGTTGAAAATAATTTCCAGCATTTTCCCGTGGCCACTTTAGCTATTAAATTTTTTACCGCAAGTCTCTACGATGAATAGTTTCCGAGATACAGCACTCTGCATTCTTATTTGACCACCCTGTACATAGATAATAAGTAAAGTTAGATGTAAGCAATATAATAAATTATTTTACATTACTTATGTGTGTATTTTTATTATAAAACGTAATACCATTTTAAATGGTAAAGAAGAAATTGGAAAGAATGACTCTAACAAAAGTACCGTAAGCTTCCTAAACATAGAAGTAGAGAAATTATAAAGTAGGATAACGAAAGAGTGCCCTTAATTGATTATATTTTGTAATATCAAAATATTATAAAAATAAAGTGAAATGTTACATTAAAAATAAAAGTGGAAATAAAAAAAGAGTATTATTCAGGATTCGAACATCGTATGTGGAAGCCTATACATGTTTACTACGATTATGGGCGGGGCTTAAAAGGCGTGACTTATCATTGACAGACGCTATTCGCAAACTTTAATACCAATTTTCTTGCGAACCGCTGAATAGTGCGCCCTAATATTTTATACATTTGTACTATGTACCAATATCTATCGATTGATACCACTTTCGTTAAAATCGGTGAGGGACAAGTCGTAAGGTCTCCTTGTAAGAAAAATTTAACTGTATATTTAAAGATATTTAACAAAGATTTCGGGACAGAGAAACGATGCGAGTAAGTCGAGAACTGCGTGCGTACTAAAGTATAAATTGGAAATAAACTAGTTTTTTATTGAAGTTCAAAACCGGGCGATCCAAAAATAGAAAATAAATAAAATACAATAAAATATAGAAATCAAGAAATAAACTTTTAACAGTAATGAGCAAAGGAATGAAATTTCGAATGAGCAAAGAAGATTTTGAGTACTTGCTCGGGAAGGTCTTGCCGATTTTGCGAACTACAAAGGGCTCATTTTGGTTAAATTGTTTTAATTCTTAATTGTATATACATTGTTGTGAATTCCACTCTTAAGCCAAGAAGGCTTGGGGGTAACTTTGTTTATGTTAATGCGTAATAGAAGTACGCACGATATAAAAGCCTAGGCAAAGAATAAGAAGGAGCTTCCAACCCGGGCTTTTTCTAACGGGGACTTATTTTGGAAGTCCGTTGGGTCGTCGGTTCGCGTTCGTCGGATCTTGGCGGTGTTTGGTAGTTGAAACGTTCGTTGGTCTTGCGCGCGGTTCGACCAGGTCAGGGGACTTGTCAATCGTATTCGATCCGATTTGAATCTTTACTTTTTCTTCGTCGTTTTCGACGTCCGAAAAGTTCGACAAATACCAAACGCTCGTATTCGCTGCTGAGGTGTCTCGACTTCGAGGAAGGAAGCCAACTCCTTCGAGGCATCCGAAGTATCATCAATCTTCCACCAGCATGCACACCGCAAGCTGTATAGGGCAAGAGAACTTAAAATGTAAAGGAGAAGTAAATGTAAAATTTACTCCTCAGCGATTGCATCACTTTGCCTTGCGTGGTTTAATGATAACTTATGGCGTTTTCGTTTGGTTGAACTGGTGCGCACCAGAGCATAACAGCGTGTTCTGTTGGTTGTTTCATTGTGTTCTATTACCATTTATTATTATAGTTTATAAAACATTTTAAACAACATCAAGCCTTGAACATACTTACAAGTGATGTTATGATCAGATTGGCAGTTATGATTATGTTTGATTTCATCGCGTTCTGTTGAATTTGCCCTTTTTTGCAAGTATGCACTAAGCTAGTGTGACATATGCATTCAACGTCAAATTCTGGTGCGTACCAGTGCGCACTAGTTCTGCCAACCGAAAACGCCATTAATGTTCAATAAAGGTTACCCCCGTAAGTTTTCACCGTAATTACTCAAGTAGAGTAAGATTACATTGTATGCTCGTTATTCGTTTTTGTTAAATACCATTGTTTAGCTTTTCTCGTTTATTATTGCTATTATATTTAATTAATTTCTCTCCTTTGATTTATCTCAGAAAACCTTTCGAGAGAAATCATATGATAGGAAAGACAGTAAATTAAATTTGATACATTTAGCGTTCTTATTGCAAACCATAATTGAAGGGTGGAGTGCAAGAAGTACCTAAGTAGCATTTTTATAAAATCTGCCTAATCGCGATATCTCGGTTTGTCATGCTTGATAGCATGATAAATTCGCAATTAGGCAGATTTTATAAAAATGCTACTTAGGTACTTCTTGCACTCCACCCTTCAATTGCTCTTGCGTTTTCAAGGTTCAGCTTGACGCTAACGCTTTTGCAAATCCACATTTATAAGAACAGAGACGCAACACCAATTATAAACAAATTTGATACAAACTTTCATGATCAACGCTTAGCAAGAAGCTCAACAGCTCAAATTCAAACCATTTTAATTTATTACCAGAAGATGAATCGCTCCTTTGCCTGTTGTTTTTTTTTTTTTCAGTCACGCTGCACTCGTATTTACTTCTTAGTTCCTTCAGCTTATCATATCTCAATCTGTTATTTCTGTACTCCGCAATTTTATTATTCCACGTTTTCGGAAAATTATGATAATCATCTTTAAAGGATATTGTTTTATCAATATTCCACTCTATGTCGCACCATACAAGCTGCACCAATTCACCGATTATTGGATAGATGACAACATCGTTTGACACGTTGAATCTTGTCGAGCGCTGCCACGTGCGCCCAGTAATAACTATCGGAATGTAATACTTGGGGCTTCAATAATTAACTAATTAAAACTCCATCGCTGTACCGCCATTATTATAATGAACGGAGTAACGGGGCCGCCACCAGGGCAAGGTTTTTTACCCGGGAAAACCTTCCGGAAAATCCGTGAGTTCTTGCGCTAGGGCTCTGACTTGAAATGCAAAAGGGTTGCAGAAGGGTTGAAAATGATATAAAAAAGACTACTTTATTTTTATGATCAAAACTTTAATAAATTAGATTCAGAAAAGGGAAAATTAATCTTTATTGAATGAAAACCCAAACCTAGCTTTAAAAGTTTATTAAGAAAAATGCAAATCTTTATAGTCTAATTAATCAAGAGGATAGCTATGCGAATTCCTGACTCAATAATTATTAACCGGAGAGATTTGTCTAACAATAAATATTTACCCAGGCTCAGAAAACTCATCCCTTTTCCTCAACCACAAAACCCATTGGTTTGTGGTTATACCCTCAGTTTGCGGCTCGCGAAGATGGGGAAATTACCATGAAGGAGATAAACTCCGGATGGGAGCACGTTCAAGTCTATCATGCGGACATAACCGCCGAGGAACATTCAAACTCGGACGCGAAAACTTAACTCGCGAAAAACCGTCGATGTGTTGAATAGCTTCTCAAAGCATATCCAACACATTACCGCGAAGTAGAAATTCTTCTTGACTCGAAAAGAACACCGAAAAGAGAGAGCGATCTGAGCACAAACTCTTCCTTAAATAAAACGCGGTTCAAAAGGTGGAAGGGGATATTTTTAGGCATTTTTCCCCACTAAGTAAAATTCCTACACGAGTTTAACAATTTCTAAAAACAACCCTTGTCTTAAACTTTACTACCTGCCAACAGGCTCTTTTAAAAATGACATTTTTATTGCATACAATTTATGGCTTTGGGACAGTGAGTCCTTCTATCTGATCTAACTGAACATACCAAAGACAAAACTAAAATTAAAAAAAAAAAGATGTTTAAATTCAACTCGTAATAATCTGAATTAGCCGAATAATCTGAATTATTACAAGAAAGTGGCATGCAGGAAAGACGCATGCTTCATTTTGTTTCACATTCTTTCGATTGAAAGATATAACATGACATGTGTCATTGTCGTATCCTACATGTTGCTCAAAAATTGCCTTAAGTCGAATTGCGCCTTTAACTGTGTCAAATTCATTAGCTGTGGTCGTAGAAGCAAATTCCAACAATTTCTGATTTTTGTTAAAACCAATTGTGGTACGGGTGCACTACTTAATTGAGTGACTCGATTATTTATTTATTGGTATTTCCGCTGCCACCAGAAGGAGTTATTTTTACGCTAATTAATTATTTAATTATCCTCAAAAGTGCGCGGTTACTTACTTCAGAACCGTGAGTTCTTGCACTAAAGCTCTAGTAGAAAGGGAAATGAAACTCAAGTGTAAAACAACACTTAAACTATATTTACAAAATAATATAAATCTTCAATTAGTTACAACAAAAAAAAACCTTAGGCTGGTTTTAGTGCTCAACCGACGGTCGGTACTGACCGTCAGTACTGACTGTCAGTACCGACCGTCGATTTGTGTTGTTCAGCTGATTGACAGATCTGTCAAAACGCGCTGACCGTCAGTTTGTACAGTCTCACGAAAAATGGACGCATTAACAAATTGTACGATACTTGGGTATTTCATTGTTCTGTAATTCTTTAACCATGCATCACGGTCTTTATATAAATTATGAGACAAAATCCCATAATTCCGGATGCAACCGGACTTCGGTTATTAATCATTCTGTGTCTATGCTCATTATTTCACGATGACTGTACACGTACTGACAGCAGTCTGTCAGTTGGCTGACGTACATACGGACGCGTTCGACCGACAGTTGTCATACGCGCCGCGTACCGTACGCGCGTAGGGTTCATCAGTGCAGCACTGAACAGCTACATATGAATACGTTGCGAAGCTACGCGCGACCGACGTCGGTACCGACCGTCGGTTGAGCACTAAAACCGGCCTTAACGTTAACTGAACCGACGTTATTTTTAGAGAGAGAGAGGGAGATAAAGAATCTCGAACTTTATCTGATACCCTAACACAGGGATCCCCAAACCATTTTGGACAAGTGACCCCTTTTCCAAATGAACTGTTACCTCAGATCCCCATGACCAAATTAGCTCCTTATAAGATCAACCCCCTTATTCATAATGGTCCGCTAACTTAAAACAGCTGCTATATAGTGTTATTTTTCGTTCAAGAGGTCGATATCGACCACTTTCGGAATCGCTGCCCTAACACACGGATGGTCCGTGAACAGGTGATCACGAGAATTTGGCAAACAGACTTACTCTGGACTTGCGGATGATTGTTGCAAATTATCCTGATCGTCGATCTGGATTCCCCTGGTGCCTTCTCGAACTGGGCCACTCATGAAGTTCCAACACCTTGCTAAGAACACACCACACCGAAATAACACACACGTCGCGGTTTATTTCCAAACCCCTAAAGTCTGAATGCACCGAAATAGCCAAATGCTGAGATTCGACGATGAATACTAACATAAGATTCAAATCTAGTGGTGAAGTTGTAGCTAAGATTTTGATTAAGACTCTCGAATGAGATTTCGATTGAGATTGACAAAAACAAGAAAGTTCTCTCGGAAGTAACCTCGGTTCAAGGGAGGTGTAATTCCGACTTGCTGGGGCGTACCTAGCGCCTGGACAACCACTCGTAGGAGGCCAATCCACAAGATTTGGGCGGGCGTTTTTACAACAATACTTAACCAATCCCTAACGCACCTTGCGTCGACACTTTGGCCACGGGTCCCAGCAACAAACCGCCCGCAAAACTAGCTAATCGCGAAAACCTTCTCGTAATTCCCAGATTGTGGGACCATCATCAACCCTTATGTGAGCCAACACCTAATTTTTCAACGGTTATTTTCTTCCGCGAAAACCCATGAAATTGAGGGTACATAACTTCCCTAAAATTCCTCAGGTTTAGGTGTCCCAACCGGACGTCGTAAACGAAAGGCGTGATTTTCGGTCTTTCTACCAAACACGTTACCTATCTTGAATCCCTAATGTGAATGGTATTTTTCCTAAACCTACAGTAATTCCCGAATTACTACAACGCAAAATGCAAATGCACACCAAGTGACAATTCCGGCACCATAATGGACGAGAACGGTGAACGTGATTCTAAAGAAGATATAAGCAACGTTTGCTGTCATCTACTAACCATATCAAATTGATTACCTTTGTCCGTAGAAGCGATTTCTAAAAGTTTCTAATTTTTTTCAACTAATCAAGTTGTTTCATTATAATCCCATGCAAGAAAATCCTATATCTCGATTGATTAAAAAAATTAAATCCGTTGGAAATCACTTCTAAGACACTAATGAATAAATATTACACTCACTTTATAAAATTTTATTATGAATATTTTAAAAACAACAAGAAAAAATACTTTATAAAACTTCATCTCCATTAACAGAATTAAAAAACTTAAAAAGCTTATTACTTAATTCCGGCCCGACTTTTCTAAACGACGAAATTGGCCCAGCAGCTCTCCTTATAAAGATTTCTTCAACCAATTTCCTTCCTTCAACCTCACCAAGACCCTTATAAGCCTAAAAATCACCCTTTTTAATAAAAAAAAAAAAAAATCCTAAACAAATTTCACAGTAAATAAAATCTTACACCAAACAAAGCTGACGGTGTTGAATATTGACCAACAATAGCCTCGGCAGTCTCCAAACGGGCTAATTCAAACGTCGTTAGCTGCTGTTGCCAAAGCCGTTGAAGACCATTACCATTTTTATCAACATGAACACTATCTTTCTTGTCTTTTAACATATGGAAGTCGTAATCTTTATATTTTTCACGTTTTTCTAACCTAAAATAAATTTTTTTAAAATATTTCATTATTATCAAAAAAATAATTAATTACTTTTCCGGTCGTTGAATAATCGATTTGGTAAATTGTAAAACTAAGTCTATTAAATCTTGAGAAGTATTCAAAATTCGATAAGAACAATTATAAGTTAATTGAAGTTCTATTAAAGCAACTTCTACATTTTGTCTACTAATTTTAACAGATTCTTTATATTCGGAAAGTCTTTTTTGATCCGTTTTGGTCATTCGACCAGTTTTTTGAAATTTCCAATATCTAAAATTGTTTATTTATTAATTATTTTATCAATTTCTTTAATAGATAAATAACAATAATTACTTAAAATATCCATTTAAACCAAATAAACCTAAAAATATTTTTTTATCAGGTAAAATATCTTGTAACGAACTAAAATATGATAGTAAATTATTTGAATGTATTTGTTGGATTAATTCGTTCCAATTCATGATTAAAATGGCTTCGTTAAGAGAATTTGAAGGCGAAGAACTTTCCCATGTGATTAATCCAGAAAAAATTTGATCCGTTACTTTATAAAATGTTTCCGATTCTTGGAGTTTTTCCATAAAATCTTGACCATAATTATTTGTTATATTCCTATCAATAATTACGGTAATTACTTCTTTCTCATTTTTAGAAGAGTTTGTTTTTAACAATTTTGTCTTTGTAGGTTCTTTATTTTTAACTGGTCTTTTTCTTTGAGTAGTATTACTAGAACTAGGACTTAAACTAGAAGTAGAACTAGATGATTTATAAGAGTATTTTTCTTTTAATTCGTTATAAACTAGTTTTTCTTTATCATTTTTGAGGTTATTTTCTAAAAAGACCACAAGTTAAGCATTTTTATTGTAACGTCTTGATTTGAAGTTAATATACCTTTTGTAGTTTCCCCAGAATATTTTTTTCTTAACTCTTCTAAAAGTTTTCTAGCAGATTCATAATCATCATCCATAATTTTAAAATTTTTTTTGATACAAACGTCAAAGTGACAGATAAATATTGACAATTATTTAAACCAAACTTCACTTCCGTGTTCACATTAAAATACAAAAAGAAAATTATTTTACTTAAATATTTCTTAATTTATCCCTTTATTCATTAAAATTTGATTTAATAAAACAAATCTTGAAATGAGATTAAAAATTAAAAGTGAATTAGCCGATAATTATTTAAAGCAAACTTCACTATTATTTTATTCCACACCAATTAAAATTTAAGAAAATAAATTGAATGTGTTCTTATTTGTATTTATTATAAAAATTAATAAATAAAATTTTATTTATTATTAAATTTAAAAATCAAAAAATTTAAAAAACTTTTAATTATTTTCACCAAACTTCACTCCTATCATAGCCTACTTTCATATCAAACTAAATTTTTAAAACTTTAATTATTTAATGTCTCTGAATTATTCAATACTATTAGTTACGTTTATTAAAATTCTCTAAAATTATTTATGTTTTTAAAACAAACATTAAAAATGAAATAAAGAATAAAAAATTAGGTTGACATCTTGACAGTTATTTTAACCAAACTTCACTCCCATCTGTGCGCCATATTCACACCGAGTAAATTATAAAAAATAAACTTGCTCCACTTAAATATTTCTCAATTTATCCTTTTTATTTATTAAAATAATTTATTTGTTTACATTAATCTAATCGTTTGTAGCTAATTTTAGTTTTAGTTCAAATTAAATAGTAAAATATTCCAATTAAAACAAGGTGTGTTTTGCTACATCTTGTAAACCGACCTTCTCTAATGGTTCCGAAAATTTGCATCCCGATTGACAAATATAGAAAGGGCAGTTATGAAATGTTCCTGACTGAATTCCGGGCCGTTCGGTATTAAAATTAACTCGTCCGATTAAACGGCATGTTGTAGGGTGTTCGCGTCGTGCCGCTGGGGGCCCCGAACGCGGGTATGGTAGGTATTTCTCGGGGACGGGCGCATCTGGCTCTTTCAAGCTGAGTACACACCGACGATGGCTAATAGAAGAGCTTTGTTAACCGCCACCATGGAGCCTTTACCCGGCGCTAACGATCCCCTTAGAGAACTTTTCGAGGCGTGTAAAGTCGGGGACATTGCTAAGGTACGAAAATTAATCACTCCGCAAACTGTTAATGCTCGGGATACGGCTGGGAGGAAATCTACACCTTTACATTTTGCAGCAGGTAAAATTAATATGAATAATAAGTTGTTTTTTGATTGTTTGAAAATTAAATAATTTAGGTTATGGTAGAAGAGATATCGTTGAATTTCTTTTATCGGCTGGAGCTTCGATTCAAGCTAGGGATGACGGCGGTTTGCATCCTTTGCATAACGCTTGTTCTTTTGGTCATGCTGATGTCGTGAGGTTATTATTAGAAGCAAGTGCTAACCCGAATACCAGAGATAATTGGAATTATACGCCATTACATGAAGCTGCCATTAAAGGAAAAATTGATGTCTGTATAGGTAAATATTTCATTAATCGCTTTAGATTTTGACCAAAATTTACATAAAATACTCCCAAAACCGTCAATATATTAAATAAATTTAAAAAGTAAATTAAATTCGTTTAAGATAATCAAAAGTTGTTAGAAATTCTTACAATTCATTAAAAATCGTAAAAATTTTGGTCAAATTAATCAAAATTAATCCAGTTAGTGTTAGTTTTATGTTTTGCAATAGATGGCGCGGATGTAATTCGTTTAAAACGTCAAAATTTAAGTAAAATCGTTAAAACTTCAATAAAGTTCGGCGAAGTTTTAATGAAATCGTCTAAATTTATTCATTCTTGGTTAAGTTTTTACAATCAAAAGTGAAATTTACTTAAATTTCTCTAAAAATCAAATCAATTAGTGTTAGTTTTTATTTGTAAGAGTAATTATAAGTTTTAAACTAAATTTTAAATCGATAAAATTTTTATAAAATTGTTAATATTCGAAATAAGATTGACAAAATTTGAGAAAAATCGTGGTAAGTTAATGAACAGAGTCAAAGTGTGGTTCAAATTAATCAAAATTAAAAAAATAGTGGAAACTGTTTGTTGTTTTCTAATAGATGGCGCTATCGCAATTTATTAAAAAATTGTTACAACTTGGCTAAAATCACTACAAATTGAATAAAAATTATTAGAATTTGAATAAAACCATCAAGATTTGAACAAAATCATCAACATTTTATAGAAAAAATCAAAATTAAATTCAAATTTACCTTAATTTGTGTTAAAATTAGTCTAATCTCTGTTAATTAATCTTTCAATAGATGGCAGTGATGTAGTTAATTTAAAATTATCAAAGTTTGAATAAAGCGTGACAATTTGATCAAAAATTTTTGAAACATTTTCAAAATTTAGCCAAATTTCGTCTAAAGTCGTCCAAATTTGATCGAAAATCCTTCAAGATCGTTAGAATTCGATAAAAATTTTGAGCAAAACTGTAAAAAAAATGAAGTAAATTTTCTCAAAAGTGATTAAATTTGTTTAAAACAGTCAGAATTTGAATGAAAATCTTTCAAAATCGTTAGAATCTGATAAAAAGTAGACCAAAACTCTAAAAAAAATGAAATACATTTTTTCAAAAGTGATTACATTCGTTTAAAATAGTCAAAATTCGAACGAAAATCTTTCAATATCGCTAGAATTTGATCAAAAGTAGACCAAAACTCTAAAAGAATGAAATAATTTTTTTTTAAGTGATTATAATCGTTTAAAACAGTCAAAATTTGAACGAAAATCTTTCAAGGTCGTCAAAATTGATAAAAATTTAATCAAGAATCGTCAATATTTAATCAAAATTCACCTAAAATACTCTGAAAACTATCAAAAAATTAAAAATATTTCTTCAAAAAGTAATTTACAAATTTAATTGAATATAGTATTTGATAAAAATCATCAAAATTAGATTAAAATTTACCTAAATTTATTTTAAAAGTAGATCAACTTTTCTTGTTTGTTAATATAATAAAGTTGTAAATAAATTTTGTAAATGATAATTTTCAAATGGTAGTTCTGATGTTTACAGATCAAAATTCTCTTTCAAAAGGTCAATTTTGACGTTTAAATGTCTACATTTATTTTCAAAATGTCAATTTTGACGTTTGACCATGACTTTTTATCTTTAAAGTATCAATTTTGACGTTTAAAGATCAAAATTCTAGTTAGTTAATATTTCAGTAGATGGCAGTGTCACAATTTACTAGTAATTTTAAAACATTAAATAAAACGGTAAAATTTGATCAAAATTCATCTGAAATTTTCTACTTTTAGATAAATTTTTACCAAAATCATTAAAATTTGAATGAAAATCTTTGAAGATAAAAGAATGTGATAAAAAAAAATTAATTACAATTATCAAAATTTAATCAGAATTCACCTAAATTGCTCTCAAAAATATTTCAAAACTAAACTAATGTTGTTTTCAAATATGTTATTTTCTAATTTTATAATTTATCCTGGTAATGTAATTTATTAACGAATTGTATTTTCATAGCGTTATTACAACACGGAGCAGATGTCAATATTAGAAATACAGAAGGTAAAACCGCTTTGGAATTAGCTGATTCTTCAACCCGTCCAGTATTAACTGGTGAATATCGCAAAGATGAACTCCTAGAAGCGGCTCGTTCTGGCTCCGAAGAACGCCTCTTAGCACTACTCAATCCTTTAAACGTAAACTGCCACGCGAGCGACGGTCGTCGATCCACACCTTTGCATTTAGCCGCCGGTTACAATCGCGGAAGAGTCGTACAACTCTTATTACAACATGGGGCGGACGTCCACGCGAAAGATAAAGGTGGTTTAGTTCCTTTACATAACGCTTGTTCGTACGGACACTTTGAAGTAACGGAAATGTTGATTAAACACGGAGCGAATGTTAACGCGAACGACTTGTGGGCTTTTACGCCTTTACATGAAGCCGCTTCGAAGTCAAGGATTGAAGTTTGTTCATTGTTGTTGAGCGAAGGGGCTGATCCGACTTTGTTGAATTGTCATTCAAAGTCTGCTATTGATGTGGCTCCAACGAGGGAGTTGCAAGAAAGATTAGCTTGTAAGTTGATGAAGTATTAGATTATTATAGATTTAATGAGGAAAAAAGTCAGTTTGATTTATTAACCCGTTAAGCGGCTCGATGTATTGAAATTACATGTAATCATGACGAATATATACGTCATAGCCGCTTAAGGGGTTAATAACTTAAATTCGTAGATGTTTTGGAATTTGAGAAAAATGTTATTAAAGTAGGATTAAGTTCATTTGAATGTTTTTTTGTGGCTAAACCGTTTGCCCAATTAAAATTTTATAGTAGAGAAAATAGTTTCTAAATTAACACTATGCCGTCCGGCGTCACCACAGTGGTGATGTGCGCAAACTAGCGGTTAACGGCCGGCGTCACCACAGTAGTGATGTGCACAAATTAGCGGTAAACGGCTGGCGACACCACAGTGGTGTCCCCAGAAGAACGGCCAAGTGATCCTAATAAGTGCTGCCGGCGCCAAGCGAAAAAATATTTACGAATCGTGCGGACGGCAAAGTGTTAATGTAGCTATTCAGAAATAAAATGATACAAAATTATACAGAGTGGTTAAAAAGATTTCGATGGATAACTTTTGAGAGTGTTTCTTAACACTCTGTATGTTTCGAAATTCAAATTTGTTTCACAGAAAACTATAGTTTACTAATATAAAGACATGGTCAAAAATGAATAAAATCCAATGAAGATTTTTCGAGTAATTTAAGAAAAACTCACGGAAAATCTTAGTTTTTTCTGTAACGGCGAAACGAAGCAACTTTTTACATAGATAAGTTAACTTAAATCGACCTATTTCGAGTCATGGAATCTGTGGGCTTATGTTGTACACGCATTTTGGAGACACCTGTATTATAACCAATAGAATTTATTTTCATAATCAAAACCAATCTTCTAAATGGATTAAACGACTATTTTCTTATTAATTAATCCCTACATTTTTTCAAAGGATTTCCGATTTTAACATTAATTTACAACAACTTAACCTTTTAATTTATTGCAGATGAATACAAAGGTCACTGTTTATTAGAAGCCGCCCGCCAAGCCGACACAACCAAAATCAAAAAGTACCTCACGGCTGACATAATAAACTTTAAACACCCTTATACAGGGGACACTGCCCTTCACGCTGTGGTCGCGTCTTTATACCCGAAACGAAAGCAAGTTTTAGAAACGTTAATTCGAAAGGGGGTTCATATCAACGAAAAGAACAAAGATTTTTTAACGCCGTTACACGTCGCCGCGGATAATTCGCATTACGATCTGATGGATGTCTTATTGAGACACGGAGCAAAGGTTAACGCTTTGGAATCGTTGGGACAGACCGCTTTGCATCGGTGTGCTAGGGATGATAATGTCCAGGCGTGTAGGATCTTGTTGTCTTATAATGTGGATACTACAATTGTGTCTTTGCAAGGGTATACTGCCGCTCAAGTGGCTTCGGAGAACGTTTTAAAGATTTTACAAGGTATTTTATGATATTTTTTGGGTGTTGGAAGTGTGTTTGAATTTGAAAATTGATCAAATTTTTCTTAAGATTGATATAACTCAGGGATTCCCAACCTTTTTCTTGTATCGACCCCTTGTAAGAGAACAGTTTCTTACATCGACCCCCTAGCACTTTTACAAAATTTTGTTGAAAAATCGTCAATGTGATGGCTGCGCTTGATGTGTAGATACTATTTTTTTAATATTTGGCTTAAAATTACTTAATGCAATTCTTAAGTCCCCTCTTTCGAAAACATTCAATCTATTTCTTGTTTTACGCAGCAAGTTGTTGAGGTGACTAAAACCTGCTTCCACCAAATAAGAAGAGGGGAACGTTAATAATAGTGGTTCTGTAATAACTAGTAATTGTGGATACTTTTCCCTGATGATTTTCAAGTTCCAAAACTTTGCGTATCCGTGTGTTTTGAATAAGAGTTGTGCTTGAACATCTTCCTTTAACGCAATTAACTCCTCTTGCACCATAATATTATATCGAGATATATCGCACTGTAATGGATCTATAAGCCATGCTGGCACATCCAAATTTTCTATGTCTCGAAAGCGAACAGCTATAGCTATCGACCCCCAATCGACCCTCTGATGAACATTGACCCCCTCTACAACTTCATTGACCCCCAATCGACCCTCTGATGAACATTGACCCCCTCTACAACTTCATTGACCCCCAAAGGGTCGATACCGACCCCGTTGGGAATCCCTGATATAACTTTTCCTAAAATGCGACTAAATTCATTCAAATTCAATAGAATTAAACTTTTTTCATTAATTGTCTATTTTTATTTAACAATTAGTTATATTAGTTATTTTAAAGTTAAATCTATCCAAAATCGTACTTCTGATTCTACAAGAAGTAGATATTTTTTAAATTATTTCTCTATAAAACTTCATATTTTTCTTTAATACGTCAATATATTAGTTAATTTAGAGCTTAATTTTATCCAAATTATAACTTCCCACTAATTTATAATTTAAAAATATTTAGATCCTCCACCTGAAAACGCCGACGTTGAAGCTCAACTACTAGAAGCGGCAAAATCGGGTGATTTAGACCAAGTCCAACGTCTTCTCGGCTCATATCCTCACATTGTTAATTGTCGCGATTTAGACGGAAGACATTCAACGCCTTTACACTTTGCTTCCGGATATAATAGAGTTCCCGTTGTTGAGTATCTGTTACAATTGGGAGCTGATGTTCACGCTAAAGATAAAGGGTATGTTTGTTATGTGATGGTGTAAAATGTTTTGTAATTATTTTCTTTTTATAAAGTGGTTTGGTTCCTCTTCACAACGCTTGTTCTTATGGACATTACGAAGTAACTGAATTATTAGTAAAACATGGAGCGAGCGTTAACGTAGCGGATTTATGGAAGTTTACTCCACTACATGAAGCGGCAGCTAAAGGAAAATACGAAATAGTAAAGTTGTTATTAAAGGTATTTATTAATTTAATTGTTGTAGTGTTATTTTTTTGGTCGAATAATCGATTTTACATTTTTTTTAGCATGGAGCTGATCCTAGTAAGAAAAATCGCGACGGTGCGACACCTTTAGATTTGGTTCGAGAAGGAGATCAAGATGTTGCGGATCTTTTACGAGGAAACGCGGCTCTTTTGGACGCTGCTAAAAAGGGGAATTTATTGCGGGTGCAACGATTGGTTACGTCTGATAATATAAATTGTAGGGATGCTCAAGGAAGGAATTCTACGCCTCTTCATTTAGCAGGTAAATTTATTTAGTCGGCGTTAGTATTTTATTTCTGGACATTTTCCGAGATTCGTGAATTCAGTTTCTTAATGTAGTTTGATTTGGGTTTGATTGAGGTTATTTTTACTTTTAAAAACATTTGAAAATGCTTTTACTCTGGATTGAGTTATTTTGAAAATTTTCCTTCTTTTTGGAACTATTAAAATTTCGAATTTTCCAAAATTAGATTTCTTAGGAATAAGTATTTAAGTAAGTTTTGGGTTTTAATTAATTTTATTTTTGAGTTGAGTGAGTATTTATAAACTTTTTCTCTCTGAATTGACTGAATCAATATTTCTTTTTAATTCTTAATGTGTTGTAACGTCCTTTATTATAGACTAGATTCTGCGATTCTTTCTAAAAATTTGTTGAAATTTTCAAAAAAATAGAATTGCAATTTTCCCCAGATTCTTTTTTCTTTGTGCAAAAAAAAAACTTAGACTCGTATCTCGACAAATTTCTACTTTTAGATTAACTTGGCATAACTTGTTAAAATTGCAAAAAACATCAAATATTTGTAAGTTAATCTCTTTGAAAATGAATCAATCTTTGTTCATTTTCTATTTTTGTATGGACTCACAGGGAGATCTCATTACTAGGTCCTCACTAATTTTAATGAAAGTAGTACCAATCAATAGGTATTAGTACATAGTGTCACTGACATAAGCGGCGTGGCCTTAAATCACGATTTACTCATGAATCTTGCATAGTACTAATATTTTATTTATGTCTATTATATACTAGCACCTATCGATTGGTATCACTTTCATTAAAATCAGTGAGAATATCATCGTAAAGTCTCTTTGTTAGATCAGGTTAGATTTTTCCCTTTTTTACAATTCCTTTTCCCATAAAATTTTCAGAAACTAATCCTTTTAGAAATACATAAATAAATAAAATAATGATACATTTATTTTATTTTTGATAATAGCTGGTTATAATAACGTCGAAGTAGCCGAATTCCTCCTCGATCACGGCGCGGACGTAAACGCCCAAGATAAGGGCGGTTTAATCCCCCTTCATAACGCTTCCAGTTACGGCCACCTAGACATTGCCGCCCTCCTAATAAAATTCAACACGGTCGTAAACGCGACTGACAAATGGGGGTTCACCCCTTTACACGAAGCCGCTCAAAAAGGACGAACCCAACTTTGTGCCTTATTACTCGCCCACGGCGCCGATCCCTTCTTAAAAAACCAAGAAGGTCAAGTACCGATGGATCTAGCTTCCGCGGATGATGTCCGGTGTCTTTTACAAGACGCAATGGCCTCTCAACAAGTCGTTCCAACGACCGCGGCGCCTTCTTCGAGGCCTCCATCGATAGTTTTAGCTCAATCACCGAGTCCAACGATGTTACCGTTAAATACCGAGACTGTTATTATGCCTTCCGGGGCTTCTATGACTTTATCCGTACCGGTTTCGAGTCGAAATAGTTTAGCCATACCCGGAACTGAGAGTTGTTGCGCTACGGGAAAAGCGGAAGTGGCCGTGACTAATGTTGGAATGAACGTAGCGACGTTTTTGGCTAATTTAAATTTAGAGCATTTGTTTGAAATCTTTGAACGAGAGCAAATTACTTTAGATATTTTGGCGGAAATGGGACACGAAGACTTAAAACAAGTTGGGATTACAGCGTACGGGTTTAGACATAAATTAATCAAAGGAATGGAACGATTAATGGCGAGTTGTGGAGGGTTGTGGTCAACTCCTTCAAATCCGGGAACTTTACTGGTCGATTTATTAGCTGATGATAAGGAGTTTATAGCCGTGGAGGAGGAAATGCAAAATAGTATTAGAGAACATAGAGATAATGGACATGCTGGAGGGATTTTTGCAAGATATAATATTGTTAGAGTAAGTAATTAATGATTTTTATATCATATTGTTAATATTAGAATAATTATTTATTATAAATCGTGCGGAAGTTTAATTTCCCTTAATTTGAGTACAAACATAACGTATTTAGTTTAAATGGTTTAAGTTAATTTTTTTACTTAAAAAGCAATTGATGATCTGCCACCTTGAAATTTTTTAATTCGAAGACTTTTTTCGTCATCGATTTAGCTTTTCTGTTTTTAGTCGAAAACTAATCATGCTTAGTGTTAAATTTCCTTTTTTTTTTTTTTAGATACAAAAAGTTCAAAATCGAAAACTTTGGGAACGTTACACTCATCGAAGACAAGAAGTAGCGGAAGAAAACGGAAATCAAAACAACGAACGAATGTTATTCCACGGTTCGCCTTTTATAAACGCAATCGTACAAAAAGGTTTCGACGAAAGACACGCGTACATTGGTGGAATGTTCGGCGCGGGAATTTACTTTGCCGAACATTCTTCCAAGAGTAATCAGTACGTTTATGGAATTGGAGGTGGAACTGGATGTCCCGTCCATAAAGATCGTTCTTGTTATATTTGTCATAGGTATTTCTCCATTTAACCACCAATACTAATAAAATTTTATTTTCTTTGTTTTTTTTTAGGCATTTACTTTTATGTCGAGTAACTTTAGGTAAATCCTTCCTACAATTTAGCGCGATGAAGATGGCTCACGCTCCACCGGGTCATCATTCAGTTGCCGGAAGGCCTTCGGCAGGTGGATTAAATTTTCCCGAATATGTTGTTTATCGTGGTGAACAAGCGTATCCGGAATATTTTGTAACGTACCAAATAGTGAAGCCCGAAGACTGTTCGAGTGGGACGGAAACGGAAGTTAGGTGATTCGGCCAAGAAAAATGGATGATGGCGGTGCCAATTCGAGAGGCAAATGAACGGCGTTGTTGTAGCCTCGTTACGAATATGCTGAGTTGTTTCGCTCTGACCAAGACCAAGTGCACGTGCCAAGAACGATGTAATTAATTTAATTGATTGATGGGAGAAAGGTGAAAAATGAATGGAGATCTGTTTTTTTAATATGGTTAGAATTTAAATGGAAATAAAATTAAAGGTAGTGTTGTGTAAAGTGTAAAAGAAATTGAAAAGAATGGAAGTGAATGATGATTATGGTTGATGAATGATTTTATTTTCTTGGAATGTTTTTTTAAATAGTATTAATTGTGGGAGGAGTTGCATTTTTTTTTGTTTGTTCATATACAAAATGTGATATTGTACGATACCAGGTATATTTAGAGGATAAGTAACGTTCTTGTACTTGGTGTGGTTTCTCTCCTTTTTATTTTTTATTATTATTAATTTTATTTATACTTATACATACAACAATGAAAGAAAATAAAGAATTCATGTAAGTACTACTGTTAATGATTTATTCTGTTTTTACCATTTGGTATACTTTTCATTGGAGATTAAAACAAAATGTATCGGTTTTTAATCGGTATTTCGTTATTAAATTTTAAAAATATGCTTTTAATTAATAATTTTAGTCATATCTAAGAGGCAATTTTTCAAGTTACAGGATTTTAGTTAACTTGAGAATCAAACTCCGAAGTAGAGTTGGTTCACTTCTCGACTAACTGATCTTAGCCAAATTAAGAACCATGTTGAAAACTAAACTTGATTTATATTTTTTTCTAATGGCGAATTCGATTGGTTGCACTGGTGCGCACCAGAATTTGATCTTGAGTGCATGTTAGTGCATACATCACATTAGCTTAGTACACAAAAGTGACAGTTCAATAGAACACGCTACCATGCACTAGTGCACACCAGTGCGCACCAGTTTTACCAATCGAATTCGCCATAAATCTTACAATTAATCACATGATTTTACTAGTAACATATGAAATCATTATTTTTTATTTATGGAATACAATTTAAATTTTTAGCCAAGTTAACAACCAAACAACGAAATAGAGATCGATCTTACAATTAAATGATCTTAGCCTAGCTAAGAATCAGTTAAAGAAGTAGAGTTAGTTCACATCTGAACTCGATGAACTTTGATGGTAATTTAGTTATTAATTAAGAGAGTTATAAATTGATTAATTAACCCCTTGAGTACGGATTTATTTCGAACGTTATGCAACTTATGACGAGTCTCAACCGTCAAATGTACTCAAGTGGTTAAAAGAGAAAGTATAAATTCAAAAAAATTTTGAATATTTTCTGTATTAACACCTTAACATACAATGATGAGTCTGGCCCGTCATAACTGCGTTCATTACCTTCAAAAGAAATCGTCAAACAAGGGGTTAATAAATAATAAACATATAATAAGGAAAAGTAACATAATGATCGGTTTTATAAATCTATTAATTAGCACTTGATAATTTACCATTTTCACCCAATCACAACTAAATTAGTCGTAATTATTGTGACAAATAAAATACAAGTTACTTAACATTTTGTTTTATTATCATTATTATTTAAGGAAGAACAATATATATAATTTCTGTACACAGCGGACCTCATGCTTTTTCTTGCACCTACGCGGTGTATATATAAATAAAGGGTTACTACCTATAAGTTATCTTTATTAACAAGTTCTTAATCGCTATAAATAAACAAATATATACGTATGTAGTTATTCATTATATGTACAGAAGTTATTTTTCAGTGATTTATACGAGAAACGCAATAAAATTTAATTTAATTTAAACTAAGATTAAACGAGAATCAAATTATACAAAAATAACTCATTAAAAAAATAGATTACAGGTACACAAGAAGAAACAACTACTCGGTAAATTTAAAAAAATATTTGTTTAATGCCTTGACTAACAAATGAGTTAAAAAAAATATTAAATATTAAAAAAGAAAAGTTTTTTTTTACCAATACGCTCCAAGATACTCATAACATTTCGAACAAATCCCGGGGTTTAATCCACCGGGACTTCCATTCATTTCCTGTCAGTAGGAATAATCCATGGTTTTTGTGTGTTCAACAGCGGAGCAAAACTGAGTCCACCAATACTCATCTTCCCCAGTTATTTGACTCCCGTAAAAACTATTAACATATTGAATCGTCGAAAGTAAATCCTTCGGATTTACCATGATGATAACATAAACCAAAACCGGAGTAAAATCATCGGCTGCGGTCGATCCTCTTTCTTGAGCCAATGATAACAAGTCCATTATTGCTGTCGCGCATCTTACGACGCAATTTACTTTATCTCTTGGAGTTCTATAAGCGGCCATCGTTTGAAGAGCTTCTTGAGCCGGCAACCACGGACACTCATTTAAATAAATCTTGTTGATTAATAAATCTTTATGGTTTGGAGTGATTATGGTTGATAATTTTTTTAAATGATCACGAAGTACTCTATAATTATAAATAAAAAAACAAGTTAAAATTTTACTCTTATAGCGTTTTCTTTTGGCTAAACTGGTGCGCACCAAAATTTGACATTGAGTGCATACGTCAAACTAATCTAGTTTGACGTACGCAAAAAAAGGGCAAATTCAACAGAACACGATGAAATCAAACTTAACCATAACAGCGAATCTGATCATAACATCACTTATAAGTATGTACGTTCAAGGCGTAAGGTTATTTAAAATATTTTCTAAAGTACAATAATGGAATGTAATAGAACGCAAAACACTAATTTAGTGTAACCAACAGAATACACTATTATGCACTGGTGCTTAGCAGTTTACCCATAAGAAAACGCTATTACTCTTTGATATTATTATGTAACACATTTTAATGTATTTTTGTATTATTTGAGCGATATTTTTGCAGTTTATTGTTAAAAAAATTGTTTCGGTCAAAAAAGCAAAGTTCAATCTTGAACATTTGGTGCAATTATTTTTCCTTTGCAATTTTTAAAGTGGATTAAGTCAATAATAATGCATTGATAAACTCAATTCGATGTTTGGTCATGTAGTATCATCAAGGATAACTATTTGTCGATGGTTAGTATTTGTCAATTGAGAAGTAACAAAGATTCCAAACTGGACACGTCTCAATCGTACTATTGGTGCAGTGTAAAACAATTAATTTTGAATGGTATACAATTTACTAGAAGACCGTTTACCAGAGAAGTAAACAAAAGCAATCACCGAAATTATTCTTCACCACGATAATGTGTGGTAAAAAATAATTTTTCTCTCCCGCATCGGCTAGAACAAGGAACTTTGCGATCCGATTATTAAAAACCATTTGCGGGATCTACGTTTTTGTATACCCAAGGAAGCGATTGATACATTCATAATACGTTTTGTAGGTATTTTAGTCGGAATAGAAAAAAGTGCTTCATGGAGAAACATTTTGAAAGACAATACATTTTTAATAAAAAAGTATTTGTTTTTATTCTTCAATCTCGAAGTATAAAAAGGAACCTCCGTAACGTCATAAAATTGATTTAAAAACATGGGTAGTTCAAATAAATGATTAAAATATAAAATTTTCTTTAATTTGAGTACAAACATGAAGCATGTAGCTCAGAACTGAGCAACACGCGGTCTGTTAAACATGTTTATGCGGCCCGCCAAGCATTTCTAAAATTGAATTTATTTTATCGACTTTGGTTGCGGATCAGCATAGGCATTTTCAAGGAAAGTGGAAATTTCATTATTTTTTCGCTTTCGTCAAAGATAAAGCTGTATGCTTAATATGCTCAGAAACTGTGTCAACATTAAAAGAGTATAAAATAAAAAGACATTACGATACTAAACATGAACAACAATATAAAAACTTAACACGACAACTCTGGATAGATAAGTTTAATTAAATTGAAAAAAACTTGGGAAAACAAGAGGCTATTTTTAAAAATCAAACTATTTTATCAAATACGGCAATAAAGGCTAGTTTTGTTGTCAGTCAAATACTGGCAAAAAAATGAAACCCTTTGCGGATGGAGAGATGATAAAAGAATGTGTGGCTACTGTTGCAAAAATGGCATTTCCTGATAAAATAAATGTTATTTCAAACATTAGTTTATCAAAATTTCCCCATTGCAACAAGAATTGAAGACTTGTCCGAGAACATAACAATAACGCTTCGTGAACGCATTGCAAAATTCGAATACTGTTCTTTGACACTTGATGAGAGTTGCGATATTAGCGATACAGCACAGCTAGCTTTATTTTTACGTAGTATTGGCACCAAATTTAATATTACCGAAGAATTGTGCGCACTGATTCAAATGCAAGGGACTACAACAGGCAAAGACCTGTACGATGAACTTTAGTCTGTGTTGGAAAATTTTTCAATTTTATTAGAAAAAATTATTGGTATATCGACTGATGGAACACGAACAATGTCAATAAGCATGGAGATAAGAGTATCGGAAGGCTATTTCAAAACATTAAGAAGGTTCTAGGAAGGCAAATATTCGTTAACCACTGCATAATTCACCAAGAAAATTTGTGTATGAAAAGGTTGAGCTTGCCAAATGTCACAGTACCAATAATTAAACATTATTTTTAATATCAAAGTACGTTGGCTTAGTAAAGGTGAAATGCTAAAAAGAATATGCAACTTAAAAAAACGAAAGACATTTGTTTTTAGGTATGAAGGGCTATGCCTTCACTCATTTTGGTAATAAAAAATGGATATGCGGTTTTGGGTTTCTTATCGGCATGACTCACCATCTCAATGATTTTAATGTGGATCTTCAAGGCAAAGGACAGTTTATTCACAATTTGTATGATAAAATTCAGAGCTTTGAACGCAAATTAAAATTGTGGAAACAGCATTTTTTGTAGAATAATGTGTCTCACTTTCCACACTGAGAAAAACAAAACGTTACTACTTCTCAAAAATACGCACAATATATAGACATTTTAATCGATGAATTTCAATTACGATTCCAAATGTTCAAAGCTGAAAAGACAGCGGTTTCCATGAAAATGTTTTCCTCGCCATTTAATATCAATGTGGATACAGTTCCTAAAGACTTTCAAATGGAAGTGATTGACATGCAGAATAATACCGATTTAAAAAATGTATTTTTCTCAGTAAACATCAACAAAATTTTATAAATCTTATATGAGCCCTGACAAACTTCCGCTTTTGACGAAAAATTCAAAGCAAATGATGTGTCTGTTAAGAAGTACAGTAAAGCTCCGCTAATCCGAATTTCAATAATCCGGACGAAATTGAAATATTAGTTATTTATATTATGTATTCCATAATCCGGATTACTTGTAATTTCATAATCCGGATCGTAGGTTGCGCAGTTTGCCATGTATGTAAGTCACGCTGTTCGTGTAAAAAGCAGTTCGTTAAAAAGCATCATGGCGCCAAAGAGAACACACAAAACATTAACTCTAGCGGAAAAGCACGATATATTGCAAAAATTAAAAAGTGGTGTTAGTGGAAAGGTGTTGGCTACTAAGTATAGAGTTGGTACATCGACGATTTTCAATATGTTAGTAGTGTGTGTTTTGATTTAATAAATCCCTACATGTATTTAACGTACTTTTGTGACTTTTAAAAAGTTCCAATAATCCGGATGTTTCACTAATTCGGATTGCCTCTGTTTTCATTGATCATTTCATTCATTTCATAGTTGAACAATTATTTTCAACTATGAAATTAATCAAAAATGACTGAACAAAACTGAGAATGAGTGATGCATGATTAGAAAGCTGCGTACGTGTAGCTACCATCAATTCCGGCTGATATTGATCAGTTTGTATCGAAAAAACAGTGCCAAATTTCTCATTAAAAATTTCGAGTAAATTCGTTTTTCTGTTCTTTTCTTATTTATTTTTATTTTGCATTAAAATTTGTATGTGAATTTTTTACTTTTTTTTAATTTTATATTTTTCTATTCTAATGTTCATTATAAATAAAATTTTGTAAATTATTAATAAGTGTTACTTTATGTGCTCACCCCTGATCTAGCTTATGTATTTTATAAGTTAAAGTTATAAGTTAACATTTTTAACCCTAAAAAGTAACTGATGATCGCCGTTTAGAAAAATGCCATTTCTTTTTTATTTTTGATTGCAAATATGTTGTGATTGTACATCGCTTAAAGGATTTTTAACTACCTTTAAAATTTCTTTTAACCGTTTGAGTCCGGGGAAGCGCTATCGCGCTTGATTTGTATGGATATAAAATTCTCCCGGACCCAAACAGTTAATAATTTCGACCGGTTTTTAACTAATTTTAATAATTTTTTTTATTCAACTTATTATCACTTTTCTTTACGTTTTCTTTTTACTTACTCATCTCTATGACGATCTCCATCTCCGTTCGGATACAAAGCGTGAACGTAAACCTTAGTCATAACGGATTCTTCAATCGCCACCTGAGCGAGCTGAATTTGGGCACCGGACGAGTCTTGGAATAAAAGATCTTTACGTAAAATATCGTAAAGCTCATCTAAAAAGTTCGTTAAGAGATCGTTCTTTTCATCCACCAAAGTTAGAGTGCGAAATTCTTGACAGAACGTTCGAATTTCAACTTCTTGTTTTTCCAAGAACAATTTTACGCAAGTTTCTATTAGATTTAACTCGCATAAATCTTTATCACTTTGTAATTCTTGTTGTAATCTAAAATTAAATTAATTTTAATCGCTCTAATTAAAAAAAATTAATAACTTGTAAAATAATTGAATTACTTACAAATGTAAATAAGCTTCAGTTCCCAAAAGTAACTGCTTTGATTTTTGCAAATAATCGATATAAATCGACCGTTGACGATATTCCTCCCTTAAAACCTCAAATAATTTATGACAAGCGACCGAATCGAGCGTTTGAACGCATCTTAAAGCTTCCGCAGTTCTTGCTACAACCGACCATTGCTTTAAACTTTTCGCCTTTGCAAGTTCCAACCTTAAGAAAACTTGTAAGTATTTTTTTACATCACCATTTGAATTCACCTTTAATTAAAAAATCACTCAATAAGAATAAATATTAATGACAATAAGAATTAATTTTTTTTAAATGAATTATAACTAACTTACGTGAAAAGCCGTACAATGATGTTCTTGAGAAGTACTTAAAACCAACCTTAATTTTCTCTTACAATCCGTATTCATAAAATCATTGTTCATATTATAATCGATTTTTAGCTCCCGATCGTTTACTTCAACCGGTTTAGGTTTATTAACCACGATATTATTAATATTATTAACGTGATTAATTTCATTGTTTGATTTACTTCGGTATTTAGCTAAAATATCCTCCGAAGAATCCCCTCCTCCTGCTACATCTTTTTTCGGATAATAAACAAATCCGGTTCGATGATTACCATCGTCATCCTGACTATTATTTCCAAATCTAACCCCAAAATCGTCCCCGCGATAAGCTTTACCTCTACGAGATCTAAATCCCATTTTAAACTTTCCAAAAAATCCGCTTCCGCTACCACGTTTTTTATGTTCATCCTCGACTTCTTTATAATTTTTATCAGCCGTCGTATCAAAACTAATACTTTTTGGAATAGCTCCGGTTGAAACAGTCGGTTTTAAAATTTTCGGATTTAACGTAGCCGATTTTCGATCCAAAAAATTAATATTACCAACAGCGGGAGAAACTAATGTACTCGTACTCATAGCGGATAATTCGCTGGTACTTTCCGAAGGAGTTGACGTAACATTCGAAGCCGTTTCCGACCCATTTTGCCAAATCTTCCCTTTCCAAGTTGACGTAAGTTCTGGTTTGTGTGAAAACGATTTTTGATTCTCCGAACCGTTACTGCTTCCGCTCGAACTCGAATTCAAACTAGAATTACTCAATTGCATATCATCGTCGTATTTCTTCCGAATATTTTTAGGAATTGCGCCGGACATCGATTCTTCCGAATTACTTTTATTAATTCCGCTCGGTCCGGGTAAATTAACCATTCGCTTAGTTAAAACGCTTTGTAAATCGTTTATTTGAAGAGATTTCATTATGCTCGAATCTAAAACGTCTCGACCGTTTAATAAATTTAAATCTCGACCGTCTCGATTGTTAATTAGGACGTCGTTATTGTTGTATTCGGTGGTTTTAATCGGATAATTGGAGTTTTCTTGTCGGGATTTGAGTAAATCTTGGAATTCTTCGTAGTTTGTAGCCGAACCGGGAGCGGAAGATCGCCTGTCGATTATAGCATTGGCGTTTTCTTCAAAATCAGCTCTAGAGGCGTCATCAGAAGGAGCGACGTCATCTGACCGAGCTACACTTGCTGTGTCATCCGATGGGGCTACGCTAGCGACGTCATCATTGTCTACTTCAGCTAAACGCTCAGTATCCGAAGCTAAGACGTCAGTACTCCAAGCGCTTTCACTTTGAGTTTCGGAAATGTCCAGTAATGGATTACCTAATAAAATTAGATTAATTAATACAATTAATAATTTCATTAAATTAATTAACGATAAAAAATAACGATTTTTCTATGATTTTTAAAAGTTTTGATAAAAATTTAGCTAATTTTATAGAATGCTTTGATTTTTTAGGATGATTTTGGTATAATTTTAAGTAATTTTGAATACATATTAGAACAATTTTGTCAAATATTATTCAAATTTAAATAACTTTCAGACAAATTTAATTGATTTTAAAATTTTTTAACACAAATAAATTTTTGTGAATTTGAAGTTTACAGATTTGTGATAATTTTTGCATTTCATATAATTTGGGAAAAATATTACAAGACTTTAAAGAACTGTTAATAAATTTAGACAACTACTAACCGAATTTCAACGATTTTAGAACAATTTTTAACTATTTACGGCCAATTTAAGGTAGTATCAAAGTAAAATAAATGTTGGAATAGTTTAAACAATGTTCAATAAACTTAATCAGACAACATTCAACGATTTTAGACGATCTTAAAAAATTTTAAGTGATCTATAGTCGACTTTTGAAGCTTAAACCAGATTTAATACGATATTGTTATAATTTCAAACAATGTTATGAAAATGTTGGAGAACTTTTAGATAAATTTACACAATTAAAAAAGATTCAACGATTTGAAATAATTCTAGAATAAATTTTTACGATTTAAGAAAGTGAAAGAATGATCAATTTACAAAATCGCTCAATTCTTAATTAATTCTTATGTGCTGTCGTGTAACCGACTTCAATTGAATTAGAAATATTCTGTTTTAGGATTTGAAAATATATCATCAAGAAGAAGACCCTGTTGTAATCTTAAACTGGAACTACAACGATCTTCGAATTGAAAATGGAACGAATTGTGCCTTTTCTAGTGCTGCAATGTGCTCATTTGTCATCATGACTTTGCGCCACGAAATCTACGGTGTTTCCGTTTTGACTGGTGCGGCTTCAGTGATGACAAATTTATAGTAAGAGAAAGCGGCGATGTTGGTGATAAACCGATCTATAAAAAACGTACTGACACGGAGCTAACAATCGATGTGAAAAGTCTCAAATTTAGTTTGATTATTATAAACCGAACTTTGGAGAATATGAAAAAATTCAATATGATAAAATGATGAAAAATTCTAAGTAACTGGAGAAAAATCCGAAAAGCCATTAAAAAGATTCCTAATTAGGGGAATGAAATTTTGATGTTAGAACAGAATACATGTGTGTTTTCGAAGCTAACAAACTTGTTTGATGTATTACCTTCAAGAATACATTAACTTATTCAACGTTAACACCACAAAAAGACAAACACCGAAAAAGTACTTTAAATTACTTTTGAGCAGTGTAATTCGTAGGATAATTTGCCTATTGTAATTAACGGGTCTGGAATAAATCGCTGGGTGTGAATGTTTTCACGCTGAAATTGAACGATAGCCTATAAAATAATTAACCGTTACTACCGAAAATCACCGGAAAAAGAGTCAAAATCGCGAAATACAATTTGCTTTAACGTAAATTCCGAATTCTACATCTTTGAGTGCTAGAAAGCGATCAAAGCAATATTTCAAGTTTAAAACATTGACAAAGCTCTGAATAAATATTAATCAATCACACTGATTTAAATTCTCTAAATCATGTTTACAAGTCGTATACTTAGTTTAGTAAACTTATTTATCAGATGTAATACCAGTTAACCCTTTAACGGTCAAGACTCTGGGGGGGTCAAATAATCAAATTTTTTCTAACGTACATGTTGTTTAAGCTTCCTGGGGAAACTGTGAGACTTTGAGCTGTATGGTACAAGTGGTACATATTTGTACCAGCAAGCGTTAAAGGGTTAATCCGAAACCCTTTTTATAAATCGAACGTATACAGGGTTTCTCACGCAACTGGTTCGTTAGAACTTTATTGGATTTCACAATTAGTAGATTTTTGAGATTTTGCCAGTAGGGATTGTTCATCCTAATCTTTTAATCTAAAATATTTTTAAGATGGCTGCCACTTCCGTTCAACCAGAAGTAGGATACAACTTCGTTATTTTAAATGGAATGGTATAGTTTTTATTTTTATTGCGTATTTTAATTCTACATGTAAAAATAAGTAGACTTTGATAAGGGTTGTTGGTACTTATTGTTTTTCGTTTTCGAGTTATTTTAATTTTAAGGTTGTTATGACAATTTTCAACTTCTTGTTTAAAACCACACTTCTCAGTCACTGTTTAAGCAAGAAAGTTAATAACTGGTAGAATTACTCTCCAGATATTGCCAACTAGAACGCCACTGGCCTCATTGCTCTTTCATATACAGGCTGGTCACAAAGAGAATTACCGTTCTTCCATATTCAATTGCAAAAAAGTCGAAAATTTTAAATGGACCACCCCATATTTTATTATCCTATTCGATAGAGAATTTAATTCTCTACTAATTTGCAATACACATCGAAGAATTTATCAAAATCTTGTGTAAATGTCAGAAGTATTTCTTTTTTTATTAGTAGCGTCTGGCGAAAATCAATATAGGGGCGGAGTTATCCCAGCAGTGGGGGATCTTGCGCGAAATGCAATATTTCCATTAAACACAAAATAATTGTTTATTATTATTGAACAAACGAAAAGTGAGCATATTCATAGGAATTCGGCGGTTCTCAAGATCGTCTATTTGGGAAATTGAATTTTTTTGGCGAAAATAGACGGAATTTTTGGAACAGAAAAAATACCACGTTATAGTAAACAGATGAAGCTACATCATATAAAAGGTCCGAATTTTTTTCTTTAGTGGTTGTCGAGAAAAAAAAATCCCAAAGTTTGCTTTCTCCGCGGACCGGTCAAAAAGCCAGTCCGTTTTTCATTTAACTCGCGATATTTCCTAAACCGCGGCACCTGCGATTTTGAGTTTTGGCTATATTACGCAGAAATGATCACCGATTATGACAGTCTTTACCCCGATTTTATTCCGATTTTAGCGTCCGAAAGTTCCCGCAGTTTTGGAGCGTTCTTGCGAAAATTGTTTGGCAGTCAAACGGTTGATCAATAAAAAACTTACCTAAATTCGCTAAATTATCCTGTTGCCTTTCAATAATCGGCGAAAAATTAACATGATTCTGATTATCTCCAGCATCCACAGTCTCACTATCCGAAGCTAAAACATCAGTACTCCAAGTATCGGAAATAATCGAAACCGTCTCATCTCCCTCCAATAACTTCTTAATTTCAAATTTACAAAACTTATCGTCAATTTCCGACCGAATCTGCTTAACCGTAATCCTCCTCGGCCTCTCCATAAACTCCTGCCTCACTTCTGGCTGCCTAGCATCCTCATTTTCCGTCACCTGCGAGCTAGGCGTATCCCTACCGGAAATATTCGGTGACCCTCGACCGGAAACGTTCGCCGAAACCATATCACTTAAGTTATCCTGATCGTTATGATCTTCATTTTCCATTTCTAAACTACTATCAGCCGAATGATTACTAGCAGCTTCAGAAATCGCTTCTAAATTATCCGAAGTGTTTCCAATTGAGCCATCATCATGAGAGATTGAAAACCGGGTTCGTTTTTCTTGCCCGGTTGTTAAATCACCGTTTGGTAAAGGTGGGGTATCTTTTTCTAAACGATGCATATTTAAAATTTTTTGTTCCGATAAAAGACCCAAAGGGTAAATTTCTTCGTGTGTTAGCGGGATTATTAAAACTGTTGGTGGGGATAAATCGGTTGGATTTGATGGTGAACGTGATAGTTGAGATTTTGCTACAAAAATAAATAAATAACACAAAAAATTAAAAAAATAAAGTAAAACAAATATTTAATTTTTGTAAAGTTATTACCTCGATTTAAAATATTTCTTTTAGAAATCCCATTTGGACTATTCGGCACTGACCTAAAATTAGGTACACTTCCTTGAGATTCCGATAAACTCAAAAGTAAAGCTATTAAGTGATCTAAAGAAGTTCCATTGTTGCAACGTTCGTTAAAGTTGTTTAAAGCCGGTTGGGATAAATTATCCGAATGGACTTTTTGTAAAAAAGACGTCTAAAAATAAAAAAAAACCAAATCTTATTTTTCATTTATCCAACTTAATTAAAAACTCACCAAATTAGATAATTCCTGTTCGGTAAACAATACAAACGATTTATTAACGCCGGGAACGGTTTGTAAGGGCGGCGGACGATCTCCGAGCGAAGACTGGTGCAATAAACCGTCCACAATATCCGCTATAACCGTCGAATTGTTATCGGTGAATAGCAGCCCGTACAAATCGTTTAATTTCTGATCGGGGACTTCGTATCGATACAACGCCAGCGATTGTAATATTTGCGCGACTTGCATTAGATTGTGACGAGCGATTTCGGATATCGGAGCGTCCGAAATGCCGTAATATTCCGGATGGACAATCGCCGGGCAAATAAATGTTGAGAAAATTAAATCTGTTGCTATAGCGTTCACCTAAAACATTTTTACCAGATAAATGTTATTATTATAAATGGATTATTAATGTGTATTGTTGAATTTTATGAAGAAAATTTCACGTCTTATTAAAATTCTAACCTGAAAATTCCGCAAAAATTGAAATTCTAACCTTATATTTCTAAAAACATTGAAGTTGTACCAATCTTAAAATAGTAAAAATGGAAATGTTAGCTTTAAAATTTTTCAAAAATACCGTGCGTTCAGAAATGATTGTAGATCGTTTGAATTTGGCGCGCTCGTAATTTAGTGATTTTTGATGGTCAATATTGTTACCTGTGAATTACCTACATCGTATCTTGCATATCAGTGGCGTAGCCGTATTTATTCATGATGTATTCTTTTCAATATTAAGTGTATATGTACATACACTCATAATTATTGGAGATCGGATACCAATTGCAATGGCATATGTCAATAAATTCAATAAAATACCCTTCCCTTATGGTTTTTTGACGATTTATGACAGCTTTCAATATTTTCCATGACACGCCCATGAGATATGATTAACATTATTGTATTTATACCAACCTTAAAAATTAATCTATAGCGCGCCAAATTCAAACGATCTACAATCATTTCTGAACGCACGGTATAATGAAATTCCAACATAAATTTCAGAAAAAATTATAACTAACCCCAAAATAACGAAGATGTTATAATTCCAACCTCAAAAATATTGATGAATGGAACTCTAACTTGAAAATTGAATTAAATGTTAACACATTGCGTACGGGTCACGAGAATTCTCGTTTTTAGCAAATAGAACGTTGCGTACGGGTCACGAGAGTTCTCGTTTTTAGCAAACTGATGGCGAATTCGATTGGCAAAACTAGTGTGCACTGGTGCGCACTCGTTGAGTGCAAAGTGTGACATATGTCACACTAGCTTAGTACAAAAAAGGGCAAATTCAACAGAACGCGATGAAATCAAACATAATCATAACATCACTTGTAACTGTGTTCAAGGCTTGATGATGTTTAAAATGTTTTATAAACCACAATAATAAAATGTAACAGAACACAACGAAACAACCAACAGAACACGCTGTTATGCACTGGTGCGCACTAGTGCAACCAATCGAATTCGCCATGAACGTTGCTATACGAGAGGCTTCGTTACCATCCTAACGTAATTAAAATATCTGCGGCTCGTTGTTTAGTTGAAGACTGAAGAAAAAAAAACATGAAAACGAGAAATCTCGTGACCCGTCCGCAACGTTCAGTTTTTTAAAAACGAGAATTCTCGTGACTCGTACGCAATGTGTTAAGGTTTCTCGCAATGGGTGCATGGTAGGACATCGTATGTTAGTAACTTTTTTTTGTAGTTTTGTCTAAACAATCCAATTTTGAGATCAGATTTTCAAAAAGTTAACAACCAAAAAAAATACGGGACTTTGAATGCGCTCCTCAGCCTCGGTACCAGAACGTGTTCATCGTAGATCATTTTGGTTACCATCATCATATTTCTTATGTAAATAATAGGGGATGTTCCAAAATTCAACATCCTACTATGTAGGATAAGTGAAATAATTTAAAAAAACCACACCATGAGTACCAACTTCAAAGAGCTGTAGCTCCTTTGGGAAGCATTTCCGGACACATGTTCATATGAACTTTTCTTCATATTTTTAGCTGTAGAATTACCCCCTTCAGTATACGAACGTTATTTCCGGACACCCTGTATATTGAGAACTAATCTCAAACCATCAGAAAAACTGAAATTCCATCCTCATAATTATAGAAATCTTTAAATGCTAATCTCAAAATTTCAGAAGTATTGAAAACTAACATCAATTATTGGAAAAATTTGAATTGAATCCTTAACATTCTAAAAATGATGAAGTTCTAATCCGAAAATTCTTAATATACCGTGCGTTCATAAATGATTGTAGATCGTTTGAATTTGGCGGGCTATAGATTAATTTTTAAGGTTGGTATAAATACAATAATGTTAATCATATCTCATAGGCGTGTTATGGAAAATATTGAAAGCTGTCATAAGTTGCCAAAAAACCGTAAGAGAAAGGTATTTTATTGAATTTATTGACATAGGCCTTTGCAATTGATATCTGTTCTCTAATAATTATGAGTATATCTACATATGCACTTAATACTGAAAAGAATACATCATGAACAAATTCGGCTACGCCACTGATATCCAAGATACGACGTAGGTAATTCACAGGTAACAATATTGACCATCAAAAATCACAAAATTACAAGCGCGCAAAATTCAAACGACCTACAATCATTTCTGAACGCACGTTACTAAACTTCTAACCTTAAAATAACAAAAAAAGTTAAATTCCAACCTCTAAATTCCAGAAAAATTGGAGTGCAACCTCAAATTAATTTTTTTTACCCTCCGGTGGGCGCGTATGCGGCAGTTAGCCGCATTTTTTTGCCAAAATATTTCTAAGTTCACTGTGAAACTATTAAAAATTCTATTGCGGTGTAAATGCCGCAACGCGCCTATTCGTGTAAGTCCGATAGGCGCGCCCACTGGAGGGTTAAACTTCAAAACAATAAAAATATTAAAGATCTTGCCTCAAAAATTCAAAAATATTGATATTTAAACTCAAATTATAAGAAAAATTTTAATTTGAAGCTCAAAATATTAGAAATATCGAAATTCTAACCCCAAAATTACAGAAATATAGAAGATTATCCTCAAACTATCGGAAAAATTGAAATCCTAACCTCAAAATTTTAAAAATGTTGAAATTTTTTGAATTTGAAAAATAAGAATTAAGAATTTTAATCTGAAAATTCTCAAAACAGCAAAATTCTAACCTCAAAACAACGAAAATAAATTTTAACCTTAATATTTCAAAAAAATTGGAATCCAACCTAAAAATAAAGTAAACATAACATTTTCAACTTAAAAAAAAATCTAAAAATATTGAAGTTCTAATGTTAAAATGTTAAAAATAGTGAAAAATAGCGAAAAACATTAATATTCCGGATTTTAATTATTAATTAATAAAACAGAAACGTGAAATTTTCTTCTACTTTTATATTATTTGAATCTTAGCTTTATTATTACCTCTTTAGAATTTTCCCCAAACGATTTAGCCATCATCTTACCAACTTGACAAGCCAACCAACTAATCGATACCGGAAAACAATGTAAATTATCTTGCAAAGATGCAATAAACGAGTTCGTCAATTCGGAAAACGTCGCGACGATCCTCGAACGATACTTGGACACCTTTTTACTATACTCTTCCGTTCCAACAACTCCAAACTTTTCTAAACTCTCCCCGGTTGTAAATCTGGCCATCGTTTTATCCGGATCAATATCCAAATAAAAATCTGAATTTGCTATAAGCTTAATAATCGAACTTTGTAAAGTTGATAGTAAAAATAATCTCGCCGAGTGTAAATTTTCATGGAATAAATAATACATTCTGGCAAATGAACAAGAACCTTGCCTCAATAACCTTCGGGGGTTATCGCACGAGACAAGTTGTAAATAAGCTAATTGTTTCAATAAAACCAACATTAAATTAACATCTTCCGGCAATAATAAACACCCGTAAAGGCCCGTTATTATGCTGTGTAAGATTTCGAAATGCGTTTCTTGACTGGAAAGTAATTTTTCACCTATTACTATCCAATGGGCTAATTGTTCCGGTTGATTTTTTAATAATCTTAAAAAATCTCCATATTGTAAAATAATCTTAACAAAAAAAAGGAAAAAATGATTAATATTAATTTAAAAATTCTATTTAAAAAATGAACTCACTTGATGATCAATAACTTGCTTAGCGTGTATAAAATTAGTACTATTTACATGTTTACTCCTTCTGTAACATTGTTCCAAAGTAAAATCCCCTCGATTCGACAAATTCAAATTAATCCTTTGCTGCGAATTGATCCACGCTCTTTCCGCCAAACTCCTAACGCACTCATCGTTCCTCTCGTTCAAATTTTGTATAGCTCGCTTCTCCTCGCTAACCAATAACCTCTCCTGCCTTAATTTGTTGATTAACTCTGGTAAGTCGGTGATTTTTCCAAACATCTCGTCCATTGTAAACGCTACTCGAAACACACATAATAATCGTTTATAATAATATTTACTATCGCAAACGTAAACAACAACGGGAAACAATCATTATCATCGTGGGGGGAAACAAGGTGTTTTAAAACCGTTCTTACCTTTGTTTTACGGACGAGACGTTTAAGACATCGATCGGAAAAACGATTTTCTCGGTTATGCGTTTCGAAAAACGCACTTCTCGTTCGGTTTTTCTTGCCGTTTCGATTAAGGAACTCCAACTTTGACAGCAGTTAATGTTTTTGTAATGTACAATAGAAAATGGTGACAGAATTGACAGATTGTACGCGGTGAAGTTGGTTAGGGAAGTGGTTGGTGTGGTTATTAAAAAATGGCGCTAATTTCTCTTTCTCATGAAATATGAAAAAATATTGAAAATAATACTAATAAGATTATATTTATATTTTAATATGATTTTAATTTGTATTAATTGCTTATTTTCCAATAAATGAGTTAATTTATTAAATTTAATTCGTGTTGACAAAATATTTAAAAGCGCCATCTTATTAGAAGACTATCAACTTACTTTGATTAACTTAAAATTTGAATTTAAATACTATGTCAATAAAAAAAATAATTTAATAAAAATATGAATAAATAATTATTTTCCAATAAATTATTGAATTGCTATTTAGTAAAATTGTTCTTCTTAATGAAATGACATTTTCTTAACAACTTCCCTGTCCAATGAGTCATATATGACTCCCAGGAACGTATTAGAATAAGTTCATCAGTCATTGGTGACTCATTTCTCTATACAATTGTTATAGTTATTGAGCGTAATACTAAAAAAACCTGTGGACGTGGGGTGTTATCAATATGAGTTGGATGGGGACAGGGAAGTTGTTAATGAAGCTCCATCTATTAAAAGATCATTAACTTAAACTTCTATTTTGAATTTAAACAATAAATAATAAAATATTCATAACAATGATGGTAAAAACATTATATTTATACTCCAAAACGTGTTTAATGTTAGTTATTATTTTCCAATAAAGTACTTTATTTATCAAATTTAATTATTTTTGTTGATGAAATGACATTTAAAAACAGCATCTATTAGAAGATTTCAAACTTAAACTCCCACTTTTAATTTAAGTACGATATTAATACTTAATATGATAAATATAATGGTATTACCTTGTATTTATATTTTAATATGAGTTTAATCTGTGTTAGTTGATTTCTTTTTTCAATAAATGATTTAATTTATTAAAAAATATCAGTATAGTAAAAGCAGAAGGGAATCAGCACCCCCTATATCAGCGCCCCCTATATTGAAAATTCAAATTTTCGCCCCATTATTGCGGGGCAAGTACGGCGCGTAGCGCCCCGCGGTTTCTTTTAAACGTCTCCTGTTTGAAAAATTGATTTACGCGTACTGCGCGCGCGGTTTCATCGGGCCCCCAAATACCTCAACCGAATTTCCACTTTTTAGTTCCGAAAATTATCGTTTCCCGCCATTTTCATGACTTTTTCCCGCCAATTTCCATAAATTTAAATTTTTTTAAAATATTTTTCTTACTTTTTCAACCGAGTTTTGGTATCGCATCGGTCAGAAAAGTTGTAAAACCAGTTTTTACACCTAAACTAATCCTTCCGCGGGCTCCAAATACGTTTTTTTAAACCATTTTTAACCATTTAACGAAAATTTCGTAAGTAAAATACGGCGACGCCATATTGGTTTTTGGTTGACATTTCCGTGAGGTTATTCGCATAAATTTGATAAAAACGGGTCGTTGGGCCCCAATAAGACTATCGGAACGGCCTAAAATACGCCCTCGAACAGTTAAGTACGTTTAACGGAGTAAGTAGAGTGCGGTTATTTTAAAAAGTTTCCATAAATGTCACCGGCCGAATGGCCGCCCCGTTCGCTCTCGAAAATTGGATAAAAAGGGGCTAAAACGCGCTTTGTCCGTCTCGGAGGGGCTCAAAATACGTTCGGGAACCTTTTTTTCATCGATATCGTGCGTTTAATAAAGGCAAGTAACATCAAATTATCTCAAAAACATGTTAATAAACATCGATTTGTAGGTTATGTCTTTCGCGTCAATATTTTACATTTAAAAAAGGCCTAAAACCCCCTTAAATGATCGAAAATGGACTCTATTTGGATGACTGCAGGACGAACGAGACGTTCTACAAGTCTAAAACCAACGAGTGCATTGAAAACGAATAAAATTGCAACATTATTTCAACGTTTACTGGAAGAAATTTTGTTGCTTCAAAAAACGTTTGGACGTACAAATTTGGACTAGAATGGTGTATTCGAACCTTTTCTACGCCGATTTTAATCGTTTAAGGAGAGGATTAACGTAAAATTTCTTAAAAAATTTCGAAAATTATTGATAAATCTTATGTTGTAAATTTATACGTTTTCCGCTCGAAAATGTGCTTTGACGATTGGAAAAGAGCTACTTTTGGAAGATGGAGAGGACGAGCGAATAATTTTAATGGTTCAAACAGGTGATTGCTATAAAAATATTACAATCTAATTAAAATTTTTAATAATATAAAGAGGCAAAGGCTGTTTTGCTGTATGAATCGTTGGAAAATTCGCCTCAACATCTATTCGAATGTTGAGGCGAATGAGAACAGTTTACACCATGATGTTGAGGTAGAAAGTATTTTAGAACCTCACGAGTAATTATTAAAATATCATTTTACGTGAACGTTTCGATGCCGAAAAGAGTTTGCCAAAGAGATGGTCTATAAGGTGGATTGAAAGTAAATTAATCACTCTAAACGAAAAAGTAAGCTTTAATACTCTTAAAAATATCTGTTTACTTCAAAATTTATCAATTGAAGTAAATTGAAGAACAGAAAGGTTTGTGCTATAGAAAAATCGACTTTTAAGACCACAACATCACTTCTTAATCGTTCATCACTGCAAGAATGTGATTATTAAAATAAGTGGAAGAACAGAAAGGTTTGTGCTATAATGAAAATGGATATGTAAGACCATAATTTCACTTTTTAATCGATCATCACTGTAAGGATATAATTGGTAAAGTAAATGGATGTTTTATTTGCCAAATTGATGAAGAAACCGACGTTTGAGTTTGTAACTTTGATTTTTATATCTATATCTCTCTGGAAATCTAATCATTGAAGTAAATGAACATTTTAATTACCAACGAAATCGTTATAATTCCTTTGTGAAGGTACTTGGAGAACAAAAAACTATACAAGACAAATATTAAAATTAAAATTAGATATTTTACCTTACTGACATTTACTATTTAAAAATTAATTTTAATTTCATTAATTTAGAATGAAGAATAAATCACGTCGTGGAGAGGTTAAGTGAAGAAATCGATAGTTGAGTCCAGAATTTTGATCTTTAGCTCTGTATCTCTTTTGAAATGTGATTTTTCATGTAAATATATGCTTATTAAATCACCCTCAAGAAGATATTAGAACAAACCATTGACAAAAGAATCGAACCAATAATAGAACAAATATTGGATGAGGCACAGAGTGGGTTTACAAAGGGCAGAAGTATCCAAGACCACACATTTACAATTAAGCAGGTAATAGAAAAGAAACTACCACAGAATAAAGATATAGATTGGATTTATCAACTTAGAGGAAAACTTTGATAGCGTTCTACGTAAAAAATTGTGTAAAATTCTAGAGAGAAGAGCAATCGAGAACAAAACCATTCAAATCATACAAGAAATATATGAAAATAATTTAAATACAGTAATTATTAAGAATATAGAAACTAAAGAAACCGGTAGAAATTACATAAGGAGCGTTTGCGGATGAATTGCAAGATAGTCTGGAAAAATAGAATTCGACATTGAAAAAATATGGAATGAAGATGAATAAGAATAAGACAAAGGTCATAGTGATGGAGGAAGAGATGAAAATACGGATGGAAATGACGATCATAGAAGAAGGAAAGCACTACAAGTACCTAGGGGCAGAAATAGAAAATCATGGCAAACACAAAAAAGAAACAAATACAGCGATACAGAAGACATTGAAACTTACTTACGACTTGAAGAATCTTATTGAAGAATGAAGAATGTTAATGAATCCATTTATTAACAAGAGGGAGATAATAAAGAAAACGAAAATAAATAAATACAAAGTAATGTATAGATCAATATTTACCCTTAGATATCTGACTTGGGTACTCTCAAAGAGAAAAAAGAAGAAATTACAAGCAGTTGAAATGAAATAACTTAGAAGAGTAAAGGGAGTAACTAAGAAAGATAATTTTAGAAACATTGAGATAAGGAAAGATCCTCATATCGAATCACTAAACGATTTTATTGAAAAACGACAACTAAGTTGGTAAGGTCATCTTTATAGGATGCAAGATTCAAGGTTGGTGAAGCAAATCTGGCAGGTAGCAATGCAGAGAAAGAGAAAAAGAGAAGGACTGTAACAATCATGGGGTGAGGTAATACCAAAGATACTAGAAAAGAAAAAGAACAACTTTACAAAAAGCTAAAAGGTTACCCTTAAACACCAAATTATAGAAAAAGTCTGTACAAGGATGAGAAACACCAGATATCAAGCTGAAGAATATGAAAAGCATAGTACGCCTACATAAATTATGACAGACGGATCGTCTACAGTTTGCTCTTATTCATTTAAGAATTTTAACCGAAAATTAAAAAAATTTTCAATGTTTGAATTTGAATTGAGTCGGATTCGCGCGCGCATTTTTAAGTCAACGGATCGCGTTTCGTTGCCATGGTTACGTCAGAAGTACTTGCCGCTCATTGGTCCGTTTGGTATTCGCGAAAGGGCGGCCGCAGGCCGCCCGGTACGCACTACAAACGATTTTCCTTAACTGTTTGCCACCTTTCTCAAATTCACATCTTTCCGAGGATCCCCCGTTTAAGCGATCCACTGTTTGCTAGTTCTTCAGTAAGAAATGACATCTAAAAGCGCCATCTATTAGAAGATAGCGTAATAACTTAGGTTGAATTACCATTTTTAATTTAAATACAGTGAAAAAATAATAATAGTTTGATTATTTATGTACAAAAATTTATATTATGTACAAAAACAAATCTTATAGATTACGAAATACATTAAATAGCATGTAAAAATGTACAATTATTATTACAATCTCTACAGTTCTCTAATTGTAAGACAACAATCGTAATCATATTTTTTTAAATTTATTTTTCATAATTTATTAATAAAATAACGTATCCTACTTTTTCCTTCGTATCGAAGAAGTCACATTTAATCCACAGACACGCTTATTTACTTATTTAGACAACTTATTTACAACATTACACTTCCCTTTAGATCATTTTTTCATCTTCCTTTCTTTTAATTTAATCATTTTTGTTACAACCTTTAGCTTAGAATCAATACCTTGGTTCACAACTCTTCTGAAATTCTTCCCAAACTCTTGGAAAAAATCCCCCTTTTTTATATAAAATCACTACCACAAACTGTAATCGTCGTGGTCGTGAAACACCAACCACTATTGAGGCCCCATCATTCCCATGGGAAGATTAACCGGGGGATATTGTTGACCTTGAGCTAATTGCATAGCTGGTGATTGAATTTGAGGCACAGTTCCTGGTCCTGGACTCGGTTGTTGTGGCTCCGAAGGAAGTACCAAGTTAACCAATAACTCTCTGACGGCCGGGAAGAGTGAGCATTCGGCGTGGTTCGTTTGGAATTGAGAGAAATGTTTTAAAAGTTGACTGGCCGCGGCGATCGCTGGTGCCGGACCTGGATCTCTTTTTTCCGCCAATTGAGTTATGTTTGTCGTCACGTCATAAACCAAGGGGAGGACTAACGTTGGTGGTTCGATCGTTCCAGCGTATTGTTGGTTAAGCAACCTAGTTATTTGCAGCTAAACATAAAAAAGTTATTTTATTTTTTATCGAATTTTAATTGAAGTTAAATAAGTGACTTACAAATATTAATATTTTATTCCTATAAACGTGAACTCCAGACATTCCGGTTGGAACGATCGGTAGTGCCGAAGGGGGCACTCTTAACATCCACTGGACGGCCCATTTACAACCTTGTTGTTGCGCGAGGCTCGGCATCATATCCAGCCTCATTATTTGGACGAAATCTTTTAAAACGTTCATCGGGACGTTCAACATACAAGTAAATCCTCCTAAACCTAACGGTTTATATGGTGGAGCTGCCACTCGAGTATCAAAGAATTTCTCGATTATCTAAATAAATAAAAAAATAATAAATGTTTAAATTTTTGAAGGAATTAAAAAAAAATTGATATAAAATAATAACCTGTAATTCTTCGGGCGTCCAAACGTCCTTATGTTCGGATAAAGGCGTTATTTTTAGGTGAAGTGATTGTAAATGTTGAGGATTTAATCCGATTCGACATTGTAACGTTTCGGCTACTTTGAAATTTATTACTCCGGGCTCAGAACCAGCTAAAGGAGTTAACTGAAAAAAAAAAAAAAAATAGAATTAAAATTGATACCACTTGCAAGATATATTATTTCACTGTTTTGTTGTAGTATTTAAATGAAAACTCATTACTTTCTTGTATAGAAATAATTCTGCTATAATAATTTATTTTAATGAATTTTGATAAAAAAAATGTTGTTTCTTAATGTAGCTTACAATGTTCTATCAAAATTCGTCGATATTATCTTTTATAATTTTTTTTTTTTTAATTCTGAAGATCCATTGAGAGTGCTCAAAATTTTCTAAAATCATCCAAAATATTTCTTAAAGTTTCCTAATATCTTACTAAAATAAAAAGTCTCAAAATCTCCTTTAAAGTCTTCTAATAACTTTTAAATTATCTAAGAATACTCTAAAATCACCTCGCAACACCTAATATCTTCTAAAACATTTTAACGTCGCCCTAAAATACCTCAAAATCCCTTACAATTCTCCCAAAAAAACACCAAAAATAATGAAACAACCCCATAAAAGTCCTTTAATTTAACAACCTTAAAAATTTTATATATCTCAAAATTTCTTAACATTATGCTGTCTGGCGACACTACAGTGGTGTTAACAAAGTATCGTTCAATGACCGGCATCATCAAACTGATGTCGCATGCAAAGCATACCTCGATGATAAGAGATAGTAACAGAATTAGTGCTGCTAACGTCATGTGAACAAATGTTTAAAAATAGTACGGACGGCAAAGTGTTAATACCTCATCAAAATCCTTTTACAAGTATCAAAATCTCCCTTAAAATTACCCAACAATTTTTAAAGTCTCTTAATACGAATAAAGAATTTTTCACAAATCTTCTAAAATTCCTTAACCTTTTGAGCGCTATCCACTCTATACCAAAAAACTTACCATGGACTGCATATTTTTTACGAAAGATCGCAACTTGCAGACTGCATTAGACAGCTCAAATTATACCTGCATATGGGTTTGTTACCTAAACCAAATGATTATGCCAGAACGCACATATGGGTTTATAGCCAAAATCAAGTGGTTGTGCGAGAACGCATATATGCGTTCATAGTCAAAACTAATTGTGAATGGTTGTGTGCAAACTAATACAGGGAGAGTCCGGATAAGCGCTCCCTCTGTAACTTCGAAATCATTAGAGATTTTCCAAAAATTGTTATAGAACTCCAACAGGGTGTGCAACATTCTACTTTATTAACCAAAAAATATTTATACAGGGTGTTCCATAATGGAACAGTAACATAATTGAATATTTTTTGATATAATACGGTATGTTTATTATAAGCGTATTACACAGTACTTTGAAAAACAAGCATTTTGATGTAACATAATCCTTATCAGAAATTAATGTCTTCAGGGAAAATACCATTTGCAATTCCCTGAACATGAGTAAATTGAATGCTGATTTGAATCTACGCAGGCTATGCTTACTTAAATTTTTATTGATTCACGGTATCGATGAGTTTCGATCAGAGCCGATTTTTGTTATTCAAAAAATGAATTCAGAAGTAAACGTCCTGCTTATTCTCAAGGAAGTCCAATTTGGAATTATAAAATGTAAGTAAAGTTGTAATCTGGTATAATCGACAATGCCCAGATGACAGATATCAAGTAATTGTTGAAATTTAACAAGACGGAGCCTACCTGGATTACTAAAATTGTCACTAAATCTGTCCATGTTTGTAATCTAAGAATGCGATTTTTTCTAAAGCTATTAATTTTTGATAAGCATTCTGTTATACCAAAATGTTTGTTTTTCAAAGTACTATCTAATACGCTCACAATAAGCATAGCGTTTTAGCATAAAAAGCATTCGTTTATGTTGTTGCTCTATTATGGAACACCCTGTATAAATGTTTTTTGTTTGACAATGTAGAACATTGCACGCCCTATTAACCCTTTTAGTGCCGGAAGCCGATATATCGGCTTTTTTGCACTTGCGAAAAGTGCCAGAGCCGATATATCGGCTCGTGCCTTGTAGCGGTTTACTACTCGCATTGCGGATGAACTCTATCTCAAAATAAATTTGTAATGCGTTATAAATGATGTAATTTCATTACGAGATAATAAATAAATAAATACTTCCTCTGTCCGAAAATAGTTGCTACATTTTGGATTAATGTAAAAATTATCATAAATATATAAGATAAATTAATTTATTAAATATCAGTAGGTGGAACATATAATAATCCAAGTATAGCATGCCCTAACCTCAAATGTTTTTGAATTTTAACCGCTCTGTATCAAAAATGGTTCGAAATATTTCGGAAACTAATGAAATAGTTGGGAAAAAAATGCGGAGAATTTAGTAATGAGCAAAAAAACCAAATTTTACATTATTTGTTGCAAAATGTGGAGGATAAAATTTGAATAGAGGCGCGATAAGTGCAGCTGCATGTAAGTTTGTTTGCAGTCGTTCAACAATTTCGAGATTCTGGAAACAAATAAAAGATTGTTTAAATAAAAACGCAATAATTAATATTAACTTCCGTAAAAATAATTGTGGTCGAAAAGTTAAAGATTACAGTCAACAAATTGCTAATTGCTAATGCCACGTTGGGATTTTCACAAAAAAAATTTTTTTGACGGAAAAATAGGGATATGGCCATTTATAAACTCTTTACCAGCCAAAAGAAATAGCAAAAATTGGGCTAAGGGAACACTAGTAACCAAAGCTGTAGAAAGTGTCAATAAAGAGGAAGTGAGAAAAATGATTTTGAATAAATTGATTCTAGCAATACGGGAGAGATGGTTGGTTCAAAAAACATACAATATTTATTCAGCAAGATAATGCAAAACCGGATTACTGACGATCCAACATTAATCCAATCTTTCTATAGAAATAGTTGGGATATTCAATTGATATCTCAACCACCGAATAGCCCCGACTTAAGTGTGTTGGATTTAGGTTTTTTTAGTTCATAAATTATTTTGAATTTTCATTTAAAAACAATAAACTGTTGTACATAAAATTCTTCTGTTTTTTGTTCGCCTTTAAATAAATAAATAAATAAAATGTAGCAACTATTCTCGGACAAAAATTAAATTAAAATGTAGCAACTATTTTCGGACAGAGGAAGTATTTATTTATTTGAACTCTTTGTGGACGACCTTTTTCCTAGCGCTTGGAGGTACCGAAATCTAACATAAGCACCTGTGAAATTCGGCCGGTTTTTCTCGCATAGGCACCTTTATTTCGCCGGGCACTAAAAGGATTAAACTCCTATAACAACTTTTGTAAAATCTCCAACGGTTTAGAAGTTATAGAGGGGGGGCGCTTATCCAGACTCACCCTGTATATTCATAGCGCTCAAAGGGTTAAGGTCTTCTAAGAACCTCCAAAATCTCTTTAAGCCTACATAAAATCCCCTAATACACCTCTATAATTTATCAACAAGTTCTAACATCCCTTAATAATCCCCTAACATCACCAAAGAATAACATTCTCGCTAAAATTTCTTAAAAATTCTGATAACTTCTATTATCGCCTAACATCCCCAATACATCTCTAATTTCTTAATAACTATTAACATCTCAAAACCCTCCTTAAAACCCCCTTAAACATCTATAAAATTAAAACACTTTACAAAATTAAAAAAAAAAAACACTTTCTAAAACTTCTCAAAAAAAGAAAACTTCACTTACATAATGTTCTTGATGTACATATCTCTGCAAATGCTTCCTCATATAAACACATCCCAAAAACCGTTCCAAAGGCGCTAATTCCGGTCCTGGGAGTCCTTGAGGATGGGGCGATGGACAACACAACGTCTCCAAAGCCTCGTGAGTCAATAAAGTAGGAATAGCCCCCGCCCAAGATCGCTGCGGTAACACTCTCGATAGGTGACTCCCAGTTTTATGGTCTGCTTGGGGACTGTGCATGATGGGATGGTTTCCGGGCGACTGTCCCGGTCGTGCTGGGGATGGTCTCGGCACGCTCGGAGATCCAGGCCAATTAGAAGCCGCCGGAGAAGCCATACTTTGCGAGGAGGGAAATGGACTTCCATCGGTATGCGACGTTTGCATAAAACTACTAACCGGGGAGTGTCCCGGTAGATTTGTAACCGGTCCTGGAGATGGATTCGAAAGCAACCCGCCGGGACTTGGCACGTGGGGATTTAATGGAGAGTTCGCTACTAAATTACTTGGACTGGGATGAGGAAGTATCGGAATCGGACTCGGATTTATATTTGCAGGAAGTGAGGTTGGACTGAACGAAGTCGCAGGACTCGATCCGAAATTATGACTTTGACTTTGAATACCAGAAGTGTGAGGACTCGCCGGAGTGTGTGGATTAGACCCTGAAGGTGGAGTTAACGGGTGACTAAATCTCAGCCCAGGTTCTCTTTGTTGAGCTGGAGATTGAGGTCCTCGATGGTGACTTAAGAAACCGCCTTCGATTTCCATTGGAATCGGTGACGGAGGATTATCATCTTCTGATTGAGATCGTCTTCTAACCACAGCCGTTTCATCAACGTACTTTGAAAGGAAAGCTTTTAAACCTTGCGTCGGGAAGAAGACGTCGACGACATTACTGCGGTCGAAACGGCTGTAAGCGCCATCTCTTAGCGAAACCAAGCCACTTCCGCGTATCCGAAGTTCTAAACAATACATTCCTTGATAAACCAGCCTTATTAATGTACAAGATTGAGCCATTATTGTAAATGTTTGTACTGGTATTTGTGGACGCTATAAAAAAATAAATTAATTTTATTAAAATATATTGGTTTTAAAGCGGAATAAAAATAATATTTAAATTTAAAAAAAATTCACGAAACTAATTGATTTTAAAATTCAATTTATAAAAATGTTATCTCAAAATTATTAAATTATGGTGTCTACCACAAAGATTATTTTTATGTTTCCTGATTTTTTCTGGATTTTCAAATTCTTGTCAAGTTACTTGTTTTTATAAAATGTGTTTTTGTCAAATTAACTAAAAAAGTGAATATTTTTTCATTGATTTGTGAAAGAATTTATTAAATTTAGTGAAATATAAGAAAAAATTTTTACTGAATTTCTAGTTTTACAGGAATTAAATTATTTATTCCCCAAATTTAACTTATTAAAACAATATTTTTTTGACATCTGATGATTCTCGAATCTATTTTAACGATAGAACATGTTAACACCAATAAATGACATTGAACATTTTGGGATTGTACGTTTGACGTACAAACAAAAAAATTTTATGTAAAAAAGATAGAACAATAATAAAATTAAAAGTTCTTAATTAAAATCTTGTTTAAAAGTAATACAAAATCACTACTTAATAATAATTAAAGAAGGGTTTTTACCATTTATGCGTTAACAGAGAAAAAATGTCATTACTGCACTGGGATCCAAACCCAGATCTCCTGCTTTCAGGGCAGATGTTCAATTAATGTTCTCACATTAATTGTGCACATGTACATGTGACATTACGTATCCAGAAATGTGAGAAAACTTGTCAAGCTGCGTAGTTCAACTGGTTAGAACATCTGCCCTGAAAGAAGAAGATCTGGGTTCGGATCCCAGTGCAGTAATGCCTTTTTTTCTCCGTTAACACATAAATGGTAAAAACCCCTTCTTTAATTATTTACTTTAATTGCGTTAATAATTCCCTATTATTTCATTATGTTATACTTAATAATACTTATTAATATTAGAATTTATTTATGACAGTATAAATTTTAAGAGAGAAATCAAAAAAAATGTTATCAAAATTGTTAGGAAACTGATTTCAAAGTTACAAAAAAATTACTTTTTTTTAATCTTTTCGCTACCAGCATCACATTATGTGACGATTCGATTTTCTTACCTGAGCCAAGCGTCACAAATATGTGATGGGTGTTCATTTATCAGTTTATGATAATTATTGTGGCACCAAATCGTGTCATGCACAGACAGGTTATGTTATAAAACAATAAAATAGATAGAGGGTGTTATTGGTCTATGGTGGCAGTTTTTGTCCTGAAATTCTGGTAGCGAAAGAGTTAATTTCAGGTTTGCTTTATACTTTCCTGATTTTTCTATGTTGGTAGACACAATATAAATATAAAGGCATACACAGACAAGGCGCTTTTGAACGCGCATTTAATCATACATTTGCTAACGTTCGTTTTAGTATATACGCATTTTAATAGAAATGTACAGCTCAAGCATTAACCGTTTGCACTCCAAGCCTTTTTTCTTTTTATTCCACCAGCTCCACGCTAAAATTGTCCGCAAAAAGAAGTACAGTGAAATTCTCCTTCGCGGACAGTTTTCGTGGAACCGTCCGACTCTCATACAATTACTTTGCATTTCTCTTAAGCGGACACCCCTCTGGAACGGACACTTTGGTGGGTCCCGTTGGTGTCCGCCCAAAGGAGATTTCACCGTATTGCACTATGTGGAGGGTCACTTGACAGAGGAGCTGGTGGAACAAAATCAATGTCGAGTGACACTCGACATTGGAGTGGAAAGGGTTAAATGACCAACAAACCCGCGATTCGAAATTTATGTTAAAGCGTGTGTTTCATGACATCTAACGCTCACTTGTACACTTGCCAATAGCAAATATACGATTAAAGGGGCATTCAAAAGCGCTTCGTCTGTACCAGAGCTAAAGGATGAACAAGGGTAGAATAATGATATCGTTAGTAATTTTAACAATTAATCCTGTAACTTTGTATTCTCCATTTTCGTTAAGACAAATCTTATTTTAACACAAAAAATATAAAAACCTCTCTTTAAAATTTAAAATCTAAATCAAAACTTCAATAAAAATAATAAATAGATAAGTTTTACTTACCGGTGTATTAACTCCCATTTGTGGAATCGAAGGTAACTTACTAATAGAAATCAAAGGCTCATAAGTCTCGTGTAACAACTGTACAATCTGAGTTAAATTCCGATGCTCATTCAAATGCGCTTCCAACTGTTCCTTAATCAAAGAATGAGCGTTAATCGAATTATTATTAGCTCCAAAAGCCAATTTAAACATCTTCTCGTTCCCGTTCCAAGACACAGAAACCATAGCTCCTTTATCCGGTCCATAACACAAAACCAACTTATTATAATTATAAGATTTCACGTTAAACAAATTCCCCAAATTGTATTTTTCGTTATAAAGCTGCAAATACTCCCCTAAATCGTATACGATCGTGTACAAGTGAACCATTTGCGTCCAATCGTTTAATAAACAATCTACATTCCTTCCTATCGTATCTACGCTTCCCATGTCGTACAAAAAATAAACCGGCCTTCGAGAACCTTGTTCCTTTGGATGAGTACTTTGTAAAGGCGTTGAATAAAAAACAAACTCAACCATCCAACTTTTAAGATGTCCCTTACTATGTACCCTAATCGAAACGCTTAATAAACGTTTTAATAACGAATTCCAACCGGCAGATTGACTTATTTCTTGCGTCGGAGGTGGAAGTTGTATTAATTTCAAAACTAATCCGGTTGCGTTCGGTTCTACTTGCAAACCTTGATGGAAAACGTTTCTTTTCGTTAATTCCGAGGATAAAGTTACAAAAGGTAATCGTTCGTCGCACATCGCAACTACGTGAGCTAATTCCGCTATAAAATAAGCCGGTTGTTTCGATCTCCTAGCGGAAGATTCGTGTTTAACACCTCCTTTACGTTTTAAACTCCCTATTTCCACCGTATCCGAATCCGAACCTCCATCTACATTCGTAAACGGACCGTGCGTAACGACAAAAGTATCTAATTCAATCACCGATTGGACTTTTAAATAAACTTTCGGTAATTCCGACTCTATACTTTCATCCTCTAAAGTTTCTTCGATACTTGCCGATTTAACAACAACCAAATAAAAATTACAATCGATCTCGCAAGGATTATTTTCCCTCTCTTTAAACTCAACGACTAAAACAACATTTCGATGACGATGTAATTGAATATACATTCTATGTCTTCCTATTTTAGTTATATCATGATCTGGATGGTGTAGTAAAGGTAATCGATCGTGAGCGCTCGCCGGAAGGTGTTGTAAAGTTTTTTCACACCTTCTCTGAGTGATCCAATATCTTAACTCGCTTATTAAAATAGACATTCGAACTCTATCTCCGTTTAAACAAGCGGAGAGTTCTGGAACGAGTGGAGGGTCGTATTGAGGTACGTGACATTGTAACATCCCCGTGTGGGTATCCACAGTTATTAAAAGTTGTTCCGCTCGAAGACACGGTTGTAAAATCGCAACGGAAAGGATTGCTGGTGATCCTTGAAGTTGACACTCGACCTCTTTTAATACTCCTTGAAGTTCGGTTTTTAAATCGGTTAAACGGCTTTTTGTTCGGACGTAAATTGTGTGGACTAAAAGGCGTTCCATGGAGAGAAGTTCCGAACGGATTGCTCTATCGGCTATTTCACATTCCTATTACAAAATAATAATAGTAAATAATATAACTAAAATAATATAACTAAAATAATAATAATATAACTTGGAAAGATGTTTTAATATACTAACGAGCAAAAAATTTAAGTCGTTTAAAGAATTCCAAATAATTGTAAAAATAATACCAACTAAGAAATCATTGGAAATCATCGAAAGTAAGTTTGCGTGTAAGATGTTCAGAAGGGAAAAGAGACATAAATATAACAAAAAAATAGCAGATGTCACAAAAAAGAGAAATCATTTTTTCGAAACATTTCATTTCTTACACGTTAACGAACTTTAATTTATTATCCTTTGACCCAACCCTTTTGACAGTGGGCATTACGCAAACTTAAACTGGAAATATTTAAATTGGAAAATCTGTAAAATTAAACAATTTGATTGGTGGAAAAAATCAGAAACCGTTGAAAATCACTTCTACGTACAAAGCTTATGTCTCTCATTCCTATTATTGCGTCACGAATTATAATACTGATACAAGATCATCGCGAAAAACGTGAAATTGGAAGAATTGTTAGTAAAAGCCTATACAAAGAGTCTATACAGGTGTACCAGAACTCAGTTGCCAAACGCTAACCACGCATTCTAGAGCTGATTTCATACCGATTCAACGAAAAAGTCCTTAGCCGAAATTACTTCCTAAGAGAACTTACCCTGGTAGCGCTTAACACCTTTACGATGACAATAAAAAAATTGTTTTGTCAACAAACGATGAAGTATTTCGAAGTTTACAAACGTTCAAAATTTCATTGTGATAGCTAAATCGTTATTAAGATATTTTGAAAAAAACATGATCAGACACGTCATCTTCAGGATGCTCTAGTTCCCTTAGGAAGCAATTTTGGATAAGGACTTTTTCATTGAATCGGCATGAAATCAGCTCTGGAATGCGTGGTTTGCATTTGGCAACTGAGTTCTGGGACACTCTGTATAAAATGTATAGCAACTCTATCTGGAGACGTTACTTACAACCATCCATCTGTCTCCATTTTTTGTTTGGAATTTTGAAAACAAAAATTAAAAATTCATACTATAAAAAACGTCAATATTCAACAAAAACCAAATTCACAAATTACTAAAAATGGGAAATGAAAAACACAAAAGCGCCCCAAGGCTTATAAATACAAACTCCAACCGTTCTCATATCATACTTGCAATAATCATACGCACTAAAGAAACGTCTTCGTCCGGTGATAAACCCGTGAAACTGAAGACTAAAGGTAGACAAAGAAAATTATAGAGAAGAAAGAAATAAACGATAATCATCGAAATAAGTTCGAAAGGACGAAAAAAATGTCTATAATAAGAAATTTACAAATAAAGTTGAATGAAAGATCAGCGCGGGGAGCTTTAATATTAGCGAATGAACCGTTAGTAAAAAGCTCAGTGTCAATGTATTGTCATGTAAAGATTCAAGATTAAAGCTTCAAAATTGGCATTTGCTTGAAATCACTTGAGATGGAACAAAGGACTGGAACAAAGTACTGTTTTCAAATAAGTCGCGTTTTTGTCTTACTGAATCAGATATACGACTGCAAATATGGAGAAGATCCAGGAAAAAATATACCCCAGTTTCTATTTATAACAGACTTCCATCTGATGGAGGATCGGTTATGGTTTGGTTCAATTTAAAACCAAAAACAGTGTTAGTCTTCATACAAAATGTCTCTGTGGAAGGTACATAATTCAGAACCTAGATAATCATATACTATTTATGGTCACTATGGGCGCAGATGGCATTTTCATCCATATTAACGCTATACTACAGACATGAATCCCATCAAACATATCTAGGACAACTTAGGAGGATATATTCGAAAGCATACACCAGCTCCAAATACTGCCTAGGAACTGAAAGAATTGTTATTGCAAAAATGAAACAACATTGACCAGAATATCATCTTAACCACTTGCGGTGGCAAGAAATTTACGGCGGAGCGTGCCAGGTGAGTCATTTTTCTACCTGCAATAATGGCCTGACGGCGTGCGTAACACCGTCGCTGGCATTCCGGTAACAAAAGTATCTCGCCGTACCTGGTACGTCTTACCACCGCAAATGGTAAAATTAAATTCAAACTATACCCCCTTGACTCTGAGGTTTAATTAACTCAACAGGAAGGAACACACGTTATTGATTTTCACTTTTTCTGATTACTTTTACTTTTACTACTTATAAATAACAATGAGTCAAAATTTGTAACCTAAATTTTTTGCTTTCCAATGTATTTTAAAACCAAATAACGATGAAAATTTAAATTTATTTAATAAAAATTTAATCTTTAACTTGTATTAACTCAATTTATACTTTTTAGGGCCGGTTTATTCACCTTTGGATAAATTAACCCTGCAGCAGGCGCGTCATTAATTCTATTATATACAGAGCCTACAAATGTAGACCACGCGCCTGCTGCAGGGTTAATTTATTTGATATTTACCTTGGTTACTGGCTAAATAACCAATCATAGCAAGCGAAATTGAAGTAACTCTGAATAAACTGGCCCTTAATTATAATCTGTTAAAAATAATAACTGTCAAGAAAAAGTAAAGTTATGTCGCTTAACACCTTTCTTTAAACAAGTGAGGTTATGACATTTTTTTCAAATTTCTTAAAACTTTCAAACATTAAATCCATTCCATAAAAACACGTCTTATATTAAAATACTTAACTGTATGAATGAAATACTTACTTTATTGCCTAGTGAAGGTACATGAACAACCGCTAGAGGTCTTGCAGGATCGTGAGTGTCAACCTGAACGGTTAAACGATAACCCAATTCGCTTCTCGGGTCTTTACTAGCGGGATCTTTACCTTTATTAGTTAATTCCCTACGAAAACACTCATATTTAAAAAACAACTTTAACCAAAAGGTAAAGAGCTGAATTTCCATTTTTATCACAACACAGAGAATAATCATTTATCAAAACTTTAGGAATCTTTACCTCCAATAAGAGACGGTTAAACACTTTCCAGGGACATATTCGTCGACGTGAATGTGATCGTCCAATCGATCTCGCATTAATCTTAACGTTTGTGAATATAAAACTTCCAGTTGCAATGATTGACAAAAGTAGTGGAGACAATTGTAGACTTCGGTTAATGGTGAGGGATTGTCGACAAGTCTAGTCTGGATTAATTGGTGAATGTATTGTACTTGAAGCGAATGTACCAACGCTTTACCATCTAAAACAAGTTAACAATAAAAAAAACTTTAGATTAATCCCTTAAAAAAATAATTTTCGTTACATTTTAAATGAAAAAAAAGAATCATTTTGTTAAATAATTTGTTAACCTAAATTTTTTAAAATGCCCTCCTTAACACTTTACTGAGAGCTAGTGATTCAACAACATATATGCACATCCGACTAAAAATGGTTGGCCTCAGATGAGATTTTCATTTTTACCAATAATAGTCTATTTTTTGATTAATAAAGTGTTAACATGACTGCTATGTTAACTATATTTGAGGGACAGTAAAATTTCTAATCGGACAGCGTCACCCGTATTGAGATGACGTGAAGTAATCAACGTGTTTAAAATAATAATATTACTTTAAATTTTTTTTTAATATTTTTGAAAAAGTGAGGTTAGAAATTATTTTTAATTTTGAAAAAAGTGAGGTTAGAAAATTTTTCTCAAATTTTTAAAAAAGTGAGGTTAGAAATGTTTTTCAAATTTTGAAAAAAGTGAGGTTAAAAAATTTTTTCAAATTTTGAAAAAATTAGAAAATTTTTTCAAACTTTATTTTTGAAAAAAGTGAGGTTGGAAAATTCTTTCTATTCTTGAAAAAAGTGAAGTTAGAAAATTTTTTCTATTTTTGAAAAATGTGAGGTTAGAAAATTTTTTTAAATTTTGAAAAAAATAAAGTTAGAAAACTTTTTAATCTCTATTTTAAAAAAAGTGGTGTTAGAAATTTTTTTCAAACCTTGAAGAAAGTAAGGTTAGAAAATTTTTTCAAGCTCTTTTTGAAAAGTGAGGTCAGAAAATTTGTTCAAATTTTGAAAAAAGTGAGGTTAGAAAATTTTTTCAAATTTTGGAAAAAGTGAGATTGAAAAATTTTTTCAATTTTGAAAAAAATGAGGTTAGAAATTTTTTTTATCTCTTTTTGAAAAAGTGAGGTTAGAAATTTTTTTCAAATTATTTTGTTTTATTCATTACACCATATTTCTTCTAGTATTTACCTCCCGTCTCTTTATCTTCAACTAAAATATCAATTTCCAATAATCTCCAAGGAATATTTGGACCATCACCCATAACAGTAAGCGCCACTTCAAATTCATGCTCAACGTGAAAAATAACCCGACCATTTTCAATTTTTAAATTCTTCATTTGCGGTAACAAGTTTCCCGTTACTAATCGGTGTTGAATAACTTGATTTAAACGCAACAGAGTTGCTCGTTTCTCCGCGTTTGTTATCGGATCAGGTGGAACAATTTTTTCTCTTATACAAGCCGGTAAACGGCCATAGGTACCAGTCGTTAACACTTCAACAGCTGCCGGGATATGAAAATTGGGTAAACGAGCTTGTACAAGGGTTTCTCTAGCCATTCGAGCCAACATATCAGCCGTTTCAACAAATAAAAGTGATTGTTTATCCAAAAATGCCATTATACGCTATATTAAGATATTAAAAATGATTACTTAAATGTTTAAAAACGTCTAAACAATTAAAATTAAATAACTTACAGCTGATTTTTCAACTTTAGAAGCACTATTGGCCCATTTAACCAAGGCTAAGAGTCTTACGAAAAGTTGTCTCGTACAAGTAGCAAAGTTATAAATTTGTACCTTTCGTTCCATATCAGTTTTTCTAGGTAATCTAAAAGAAAAACCCAGCTATTAACTCCCTTACTTAAATATAACCTAAAAAATACTTACAACTCAGCTAATACTGTGAGTTCATGATAAGTTCTTTGGACGATAAATTCGATCAACATTCCGAGGGAAATCATCCCTCCTCGGTTACCTTCGGCCGTTCCAAGTCCTCCTTGGACCACGGAATTTTGTACAGGGGTCTGAAGCCCCTCTAAAGGTACCGGAGGCATCTTACAACCTAACCTATACGGTTCACTACTAAAAAAAGGCTTTTCACGCCCTGATGTCAGCGTTTTAAATAACCTAGTTGGTTTGAGTAGATAATCAAAGACTTCTCAACTACATTTTTTACATTTTTAAGGATCGTAAGAGTTTTAAATCGTTTAAAAACGGGATTTTTCTAGACGCGTACGTTCACTTTCCATGAATTTTTTAACTACGTGAAGTTATACGCGAATTCAACCCCACCTGATGCTGGCGAATGATACGCCATCTATTACACTAAAAAAAAATTTTTTTAACTTTTTAATTTTAATTTAATTAAAGAAAAAGGATTTAATTAATAATTTAGAGAAAAAGAAAATGAAGAATTAAAATTTTTTCCAATGTAAAAAATTAATTGTAATTCATTTTATTGATTATAATTTTTGGGTGACATCTAACATTAAAAACCTAAACTAATTTGAACATTATTTAAAATGTAACTTGTAAATTTGTTTAATTAAAAGCATTAATGATTGATTTAATATTTTAATTAATAACAAGGTTATTAAAATAAAAAAGGAATAAGTTTTTTTAATATGTGAATTAAAATTAAATTAAAATTGCGTTAATGGGATGATTTATAGAGTGACATCTATGTTTAGAAACCTAAACTGATATTTTCTTTTAAAATAATAACAATAATCAATTTATTAATGTTGAAAAATCATTAAATTAAAACATTAAATATAATCAAGCATAATAGTCATAATAAGAATTTTATATAGAGTTAATCTTTTAATAAGTAAATTTTTAATACACTTAACCTCAAAATTTTTTAAAAGTCAATTTGACAACTCCCCTGATTTTTAGGTTAGATTTTCACTATTTTATCATTTTTATACGTTTAAAACCACAATAAAACATTTATTTACGTTATGTTCGCCTCAAACGATGACGAAGAGTTATTTCCTACAAATACCAGGTAAAAATCCTTTGTAAAATCATTTAATTAAAAGAAAAAAAGGAAATATATGTTTTTCATTTACAGTTCAAATTTAACAAGTTTATTTGGAGGTGGATCGAATCCAAGTGTTCAAACTAACTTAAAATACACGGCTCCACGTCAACCAAAAGAAAAATCAGAAAATGTTAATGTTGTTGAGACGACAAAAGTCTCCGTTATTTGTGCCAAAGTAGTTTTAGCTAATAAATTAGTAAATGATGAATTTGTAAAAGTAGGAAAGCTCGGATTTGCTATTTTAGGCACTAAAGAATCGATCAAAGAATTTTTATTATACAAAGATAAACAAAACGTTTTATCAAAAGCTACAATTAATGATAACTTTTATATAAATGAAGAAGGTGATTTATGGAGGTTTATCGATGATTCAAAAGTTATTTGGACGGTTCAATTTGTCAATAGTGATGATTACGATGAGTTTATTAAAGAATTAAATGGTAGGAATGTAAAAATTAAAATAAAACCCCAAATTCCGAATAAAGATTTTTTAAAAAAAGATAATATAGTTGTAAAAGAAGAAAATCTTGAAGATTCTTTTCAAATTCGAGCTGATATTTTAACACGAATGGCTCGTATGGGTCAATCCGTTCTTCCTGGATCTAAATTAGACAATATTATTACAAACGAAAGTAAATTAAATGAAACCCAAATTGAAAATAAAAATATTAATGACATAGAAGTTAAAAATAATCAATTGGAACTTTCTAAAACATATCAAGAATCTTCACCAAATCAATTTTCATCAGATCAACATTTATCTCATCAATCTTCTTCAAATCAATCTTCATATCAACAATTTTCATCTCAACAAGAATCATTTCAACAATCTTTTTCGTATTACCAACCTCAAAATCCAAATAATTCCCAAATACAACAATATATTCCGATTCAAACATATCAATATCCTCAAATACAACCAAATCAAGAGTTTAGTATGTTTATGAGCGAAAATCGAACTCATAATAGTGAAATGAGAATAAACATGACATCGATTTCAAATAAATTAGACACTATACTTAGTGAAATATCAAAATTAAAGATATCTCCGAATACAGATCGATTGGAAAATGAATTTTTAAAAGCGAAAATATTTGATCTCGAAGAGGAATTAAAAAAAAATTCTTCAAATGTAAATGTGGAAGAATTAAAAAGTAAAATAGTTGATTTAGAAGGTTTAATTAAAAGTAAAGATGATTATATTAAAGAATTAAAAGATAAAAATTGTTGTTTGGAAGACGATTTAAAAGATTTAAACTTAAAATTAAGTGAAAAATCTGAAATTGAAATGAACATTGAAGGTTTAGGACAAAAAGAAGAGGAATTATTAAAAGAAATTGATGAGTTAAAAAGTAAATTAAGACAAAGTGATGATAATTGTAAAGAAATTGAAAAGAAATTTGACGAAAAAAATGTTTTATGTAAAAATTTATTGGAAGAAAATGAACGTGTAAAGGAGTTGAAAGAAAATAAAAGCGGAGAGAATAAATTATCTTCGGAGAACGTTAAAGAAATAATGAACGAAATGTTTCAAAACGTTTTAAGTGAATTCCAAGAAGATCAAGATAATTTTAAACAAATTAAAAATGTTATTACGAGACATTTTAAAATTGCTACTTTTAACATTATAGATTGTATTGATAAATCATAATAATAAAGAAATTATTGTTAAGTGTTTTTTTTTCCTTTCTTTTTATAGTAAGTTTTAAATTTAAATGAAAAAAATGTAAATTAATCTCTATTTAACACTTGGTATGCGGGCAACGTATTTTTACGTTTTTTGCAATCTGTCACTGGAGCGCGGGTCACGTAAAAATACGTTTTCGTAGATTTGTAGTTTCAACGGTTTACATAGAAACGCCCGCTGCACGCGTAAGTTGGCGGAGAATAATACCCGCATGCCAAGTGTTAAGATTGCCTAACTTGAAATGTCATCAATCAAATTTGACATTTGTTTTACTCCTAATTTTAATAAAATTGTCAAATTTGACTAATAGATTTTAAAAGTTTGTTAAAATCTTAAAAAAAGATTTGAGTTTGAGGAGAATCTTAAATGTTCGTTAGAGTTTTAAAAGAGGCTAAATTGAGTTTTTTTAGGTTAATTTCTAAGCTAATTGTCAAAATTTGATAGTGCAAAGTACTATATGTATCTTAATCCAAGTGTCAAATTTGGCAGTTCTTAGAAGTTAGAAGTCTTAAAAGGAGTTAAATAGAAGTTAATTTAGAACATAAAATATAAGATTCTTTTTTAACCTTCAACTTTAGTCGAACTGTCAAAATATGATAACTGTGTGATGGATTTTAGAGTTGAGTTAGTGTTTAACCTTTCGGTACACGCGCGCGGACTGTCAGTCCGCAAATTTTAAATTTGTAATTTGTTTGTGGCGCCCTCTCTTATTAAGTAGTCGGACGAATATGACTTTGTGGAAAATTAAGTATTTGTAAGTTGAACTGTCAAGTGCTTTTAAAGTTAAAAATTTTAAATTAATAGAATACAGCTTCGTACGATAACGTGGTAAGTACATATATGATATATGTGATTTTTTTTTAATCTTGTTACTCTGTTTGATAGCGAGTAATAAATAGTGGTAATAAATCGCAGTCTGAAAGTTTCATCGTATTTAAGCTTTTTCATCATTGTTCTGAATATGAGGACGATGAAGACGAAAACGAAGTTGACTATTTACATGAAAAAACAGACGATTCAGACACTGAACAGAATATTTCAGATGATGATGAGGATATGCATGAGTCACCGCTTTCAGAAATATCATTTTACACATGTAAAAACGAAGTCACTCAATGGAGAATTATTTATTTACAATTATTTGTTATTTATTTATTTATTTGATTAAAAATTTTGTTAAATATATATATTTATTAATTATTATAAAATTTGATTCATTTACATATTTAGCGCCATCTATTGTTCTGTCGATTGACAACTGCGGACTCTGAGTCCGCGCGCGTGGGCTAGCGTAAGGCCGAAACGCGCGTGTACTGGAAGGTTAAGAAAAACTAAATTGAGTTTTTTAGGTGAATTTCAAACCTAACTGTCAAAATTTGAGAGTTTTAAGTATATCGACGCTGCCAAGCCAAAACGGCATAAACGCCATTAACCTAATTTTTCAGAAAACGCAAAAAACGATTGACATAATGAATCTTAAATGGCTTTTACGCAAACTTTAAACCAATTTTATAGCAAATGAAGTTTGTTTGCGGACATGCCGCTTTAACTGTTGCATGCAGATTTAAAAATGCTACTCAACGGTGCAGCTAACTAAAAAATGGCCATTTTGGCGTTTATGCCGTTTTGGCTTGAGAGCGTCGATATCTTAACTCAAGTGTCAAATTTGACATTTCTTACAAGTTAGTTAACACGTTAACTGCCACGCGGTTTTATAACGACTTCCCCATCAGGCCGCGACTGACTGTCACGGCCTGAACGAAAAGTTGTGTTAGTCACTGATGACTGACGCGACCTGAACGGAAAGCTCGATGTCAGTCATCGATGACCGACATGGCACTTAACGTGTTAAAGTCTCAAAAGGAGCTAAATATGAATTTATTTAGAACAAAATATAAGATTATTTTTTAACCTTCCATTTTAGTTGAACTATCAAAATATGATAACTGTGAGAGGATGTTATTGTTAGAGAGATTCAAGTGTGAAATTTGACAACCTCTAAACCGACCTTGGAAGTTAGTTATCAAAAAGGACTTAAAATTCTTTTTAATCCGTAATTTTAAATGAATTATCAAAATTTAACAACTTTGACCGGTTTTAACCCCTTAAGCGGCTATGACGTATATATTCGTCATGATTACATGTAATTTCAATCTATCGAGCCGCTTAACGGGTTAAAGGTTAGTTAGCGTCCTAAAAAAGCCTAAATTGAATATTGTAGGGTATTTTCTTACTTACATGTCAACATTTGATAACGGATTTAAGAGGTTTGTTAAAATCCGAAAAGAGACTAAATTAAGTTTCTTTTAAGTTAGTTTCTAACCTAACTGCAAAAATTTGACAATTGTCATTTTGGCTTAAGCATCAAATTTGACAGTTCTTAGATCGATCTTAGAAGTTAGTTAAAATAGCAAAAGTGACTAAATTGAGTGTATAAAACATTTTAAACAACATCAAGCCTTGAACACACAAGTGGTGTTATGATCAGATTGGCAGTTATGATTATGTCGCGTTCTGTTGAATTTGCCTTTTTTTTTGCACCAAGTTAGTGTGACATATGCACTCAATGTCAAATTCTGGTACGCACTAGTTCTGCCAACCAAAAACGCCATTAGATTTTATTCTACATTTTCGACATTTGTGTTAAATTCTTTTAATAAACAAGTAAATAGTAACGGTAAGCAGGAAATGACAGATTTATTTGAACAAATCAAACTGTCATGGAAACATCTATAAGTTTCTGTAACTTTTCAAAATTAGCACATCAGCGCCAGCAGTATGTCGGGGTATGTACTTTATTTTGATTTCATTTTTTTTCTGCTGAGTTGAACTACCCTGATATTATACATATCGTTGTCATTTTAATATCTTCTATGTGCAAAACAGATTGTTTTGAGTAAATTAACAAAAACTATTTAAAAATTGTTTGAAGTTTACAGGGTTTTATTTGTTATCTAATGCATCTTAATGATGTTTTTCGACATTTTGATATTATAATTTATCTAGTTTCATGATTGCTACACGAGAGCAATGTTAAAGTACCAAAACCATATTTTTGATGGCAATATCACATAGGAGGTATTAAAATGACAACGACGATATGAAGCGTATAAATGCAAAACCAGACATTCGACATTCGAATAGTTTTGAGTAAAGCGCGAAAAACCTCTCATTGTCGTTTAAGTCACTCAATCGACTTGGTATTTTAACCAAAAGTAGCTAAAACATTGACGCGTCTTTATATGCTTTAAAGTGAAAGTCAGGCTTGTAGTAAAAAAGTTATTTTGATAAAAAAATGAGAATGTCTTGTTTTGCATCTAACGCTTGGAAATCTCTGCTTCGTGAACTGCAAAGTTCTGGATATGGCGTTTCTGTAAAAAAAATTTAATAATAATAAAATTTTGAATTGCGATAAAAGAGATTTTAAAGAAACTGATTTTATTAAAAAAAAGTACAAAATTAGTTTCTTGGGTACAAATTTAAATTCGTAAGTCAGAATCAGATTCATTATCAGAAAACACTAGTGTGTCATTCACATCCGCCTGAGTTACCGAACTGTTGGCTGAATTGTCTTGAAAGGCGTTTTTGAAGAACTTCAAACGTTCATCGTTTTCCCATTTTGCATCATAGCGTTTGGCTAGCAAAGAGGAAATGCTTCTTATCTTACCAGGTTTAAGACTTCTACCTTGAACACCTGCCCCTTTGTTTTGGCTTTTTTACACTTTCACTCTTGCTTACTTGCTATTCTCTTTCGCCCTTTGCCACGAGGACTTGGCTCAATGGTAATGTTGCGGAAGTTAATCAAAACTCCGTAATATGTTCATTATCATGCTGTCGTTTAAACTAATCATGCAGAAGCGAGCAAAACTAACAGCTACTTCAATGTCACGGCTACCACGTGAGGTAATGCGAGACCTGGATAGGTTCAAACACAAACGTCTGCTTTTGCACCTAACTACTTGGCGCAAATGTCTGTTCTTGCATTTAAAGCGGAATGTATTATTGCAATAACTCGCTTAAATGTATTGTAACGCTCTTGGGGGCCACAAAAATTGATTTCTTGCTAAATTTACAATACAGATCTGTGTCTAACTAATTTTTGAAGAAAATCTCGAATGTCTGCTTTTGCATTTATACGCTTCATATATTATTTTTTCTATGCCTCACGCGTACTTTGCTAAAGACAACATCAAGTCAAAATATGTCCCGCAGTTTTCGAGCGTTCTTGCAAGAATTCCTTAGCAGTAAAACGGTTAAACTTCGACTCTGATGGATTGTTAACTTCATAGAAAAAGAAAGATATAGAAGGTGAACTCCCACTAGATTTTTGAAATGCGTCAAATTTAGTACGTAAACCGAAAATTCACAGCGCTGATGTGCAACTATTCAAAAAAACCGCGAAATTTGAAATAAAATATTTTTTTATTTAATTTTATTTCTTTATTCGTACTACAATAAGTGAGCCATAAGTGACTCACTTATTGTGTACGAAAAATAAGTGACAATGATAAAAGAAAAAAGATTTTTTAAAATAGATTAATCTTTTTTATTTTCATTTATGAAGCTAATACAAGAATGCGTAATTTATTAAACTAAACGAATATACCTACTACACTAATAATAATACTAGTTTACAAATTACAACTTTTTATACCCCGTAAGGACTTTATTTATATAAAAGTATGTTATAGTAGATTAAGTTTGTTTAGATTCATAATTTCCAGATTTGAGGTTCGAATATGCATGATGATAACAAGAAAAAAGAAATTTTTTTTCCCTGTGTTGGATCTGGATTTATTGTTTTATTTATGTCCTACATGTTTCGAAGTTTTAAAACTTCATCTTCAGGGACGTACTATGTTATAGTACCTTCCATAAACCTAAATGTGTTAGCAAAAACATCATCAGATGTCATATTTTTTTAACACGTATCCACTTAGCCCAAATCCACTTATTAAATCTCTCCGAATCGTTACTGCAATTCGGGAATCGATAGCGGGAGGACTCCTTATCGTTACAAATAGAAACCGTACACGCTATATATATCTGAAAAGCAAACATAATGTAACGAAAGGTTGTAAAAATGTTAAAGTTAATCAACACTTACCGGTAATAGAAGTAAAAAGAATACTACGGAACACAATTGTAGTCACTGTAAACGTTATGTTTCACGTTTAAGCTCGAAATGATCAAAAATCAATTACAATAACTCCAAATGCTCTTACATGAAGTTAAAATATGTTTTGAACGTGTTGTCATGGAAACGTTGTTGTATTTTCGTATTTGTTTAAAATGAATATCTTTTAAAATGACTTCACTAAAAAATTATACATCAGCGCTAAAGGTGTTTCGGTTTACGTACTAAAAATCGATTTCAAATATTTTACATTGAGTTCGCCCACCCTGGTTAACTTTCTGTCAATGTTTCTACATACGATAATAAATTAAGTATTTTAGGCTTCTTCCTTATCTATCTGTCAAAATTTGACGCTTCCAGCGAATCTTAAAGGTTAGTTAAAATCCTAAAAGAGACTAAATTTAGTTTACAAAGATTTTAAAATTTAAAAAAGGGAAGTTTCATTTTAAATCTTTACCTCTAGCAAAACTCTTCTAACCTCTGATTTTAGCCAAACCGCCAAATTTGACAGTTCTAATAAATTATAGAGGTTAATTAGAACAAAAAATAGCCTAAATGATATAATAATAATTTTCCATCTTTTATAAATTTAAAACGAGATATCTTTATTCTAGGACACATTTTTGTTATTATTTTCAATTCCATGTAAAGTGTAATAAAAAACATTAAATTTAAAGTTTCTTAGGCTAGTTTCTAACCTAAGCGCCAAGATGTTACAGTTTAAAGATCATTTTAGTCAAGTGTCAAATTTGACAGTTAGTTAAAATCTTAAAAAGCCTGAATTTGAATTTTAGGCTCATTTCTTACCTATCTAACTTTAATAGATTGAAAATTATCGAAATTATTAATTTTTTACACAACCGGAAGTCGCCCATCTTTAAAAATTTATCATAAATCGTTAGAAAATTCAATTTCCTTTAATTCAAGTACAAACATGGCATATCTACGATCAAAAATAAAAAAGTTATCGAAATTTCTAATTTTAATGACAACCGGAAGTCGGCCATCTTGAATTCTTTTAAATCACGATCACTTTTTGCTTTTTATCCGAATACAGTCGTGTTTGGTATCAAATTAAAGGATTTTTAATAAAATTTAAGAATTTTTTATACAAATTTCAAATTTTTCGCAACAATGTCAAAATTTTTTATGATAACGTCAAAATTTTCTAAGAAATATCAAAAATTCCAAGAAATTTCTAAAAAAGAGAAAAATTTTAAAAATTTCAAAAAAGTGTTAAGTTTCAAAAAAAGAAAGGTTATAAATAATTTTAGAACGAAATTTTTACTGAAAATCGATGGGAAATCAAATTTCCTTTAATTTGAGTACAAACATGACTTATCTAACTTTAATAGATCAAAAGTTATCGAAATTTTTAATCTTAACACATTGCGTACGGGTCACGAGATATCTCGTTTTCATGTTTTTTTATTCAGTCTTTAACTCAACAAGCCGCATATATTTTAATTACGTTACGATGGTAACGAAGCCTCTCGCATAGCAACGTTCAGTTTGCTAAAAACGAGAATTCTCGTGACCCGACTGCAATGTGTTAATGACAACCCGAAGTCGGCCATCTTGAAATTTTTTAAATCGCGATAACTTTTTTGTTTATTATCCAAATATAGTCGTGTTTGGCATCAAATTAAAGGATTTTTAATAAACTTTAAGAATTTTTAATAAAAATTTTAATTTTTTACACCGCCATCGTGAAGATTTAAAAATTGACGTAACTTTTTTATTTTAAATCGTAGATAGGTCATGTTTGTACTCAAATAAAAGGATTTTTAATGAATTTTAAGAACATTTCAGAATTTTGAAGAAATATTTTCATTAGAGATCGTTAAAAAACAAAATGTTATCATAAAATTACCCTACGGTTAGCAAATCTGACTGGAACTAAGAACAAGGGGCATTCGGACTTAAAAACAAATCTGTCTGTGTCTGAAAAAGGGTGTTACATGACATCCGAAACTTCAAACATCTTTTCAAAAGACCTAAACCCAAAATCTCTTATTTCAATCTCTAACGTTAATCTCTTATTTCAAGAAAATAAATATTTCAAACTCTTATTTCAAGAAAACTAACGTTAGAGTTAGTGTTAATATTAATTCTAGTATATCAAAATTTGAAAATTCTAACAAATCTTAGAGGTTAGTTAAAATCCTAAAAGAGACAAAATTAAGTTCATAAAGAATATAAAATATCGAAAAGAAAAAATAAAATCATTTTTAAATCTAAAAAACGGATGTTTCATTTTGAATCTTAATTTAACTTCAATAAAAACAATTTTTTCTAACCTCTCATTTTAGTCTTCTATAAATTTAAAATGAGATATATTCATTCTAAAAAACATTTTTTTTATTCTAAATTCTAAACTGTAGTTAGGTTTTATGTATTAAAAATAAAACACTCTTTCACTTTTATTTTTCTTATAAATTTCGCTTGTAGTAGTATATATATTTACATATTTAAACAATCCAGTAAAAGTATGTGACTTTATACTAGTTTTTTTCTTTTTTAATTTTATAATATTTTACTTACATAAAAACTTAAATAATCTAACCTCGTAAAATCACGACACACCCACCGGACGGGACAGTCTCGTGCACTCAAGCCAAATAAATAAAGCCTAAACAATGTACAAGTTCTAAAAAGTACAAAAAATAATAATATTAATAAAGAACAATGAAAATAAAACAAGATTTACGCGCTTTTTTCTCTTTTGTCGATTTTTCGCGTTTTATCGCTTACGATTTTTATCGACTAAATTTTCTGTCTCTTATTTTCGCTTGGAATAAATTTACATACGACCTGGGAAAATCCTTGTTATTATTACTTTAAACGTCGCTAATGTGCCAACGTATAACTGAGATCCATACATTCCGAACTGGGTACTTTTCCGGAATCTGAACTGTCCGTTTTCTTTTGCGAATCGCACTCCTCCAGGTAGTTTATTACTTTTTCCGTTGCTCGCATTGCAGCTACACTCGAAGCTTCAGTCTATAAAATATAATATTATACGAATTAAAAAAAAAATCAAATAATACAGGTGTCCAGAAATGTATAAAACGAAATACTACCGATCCCTTGAATAGGAATAAAGCGTGTAACTTCTGATTTAGGCTTGTAAGGATTTAGAAAATATTTTTTTGTGGCTAAACAATTTGTTCAACTGAAATTTTGTAAGAGAGAAAATAGTTTGATTAAAAAGAAATATACGGATAAGTTGTCATGAGAGTGTTTTTGAACACCCTGTAATTTTTAAAGTTCAAATTTATTCCATAAAAAACTGTAGTCTGCTGATATAAAAACATGGACAAAAAATGAATAAAATGTAATGAAGAATTGTTCAGTAATTAAGAAAAACTCACGAAAAATATTATTTTTCCTTCCTATAATAACTCCAAAATTTGACCACCCTGTATACAACATTTCCAGACACCTAACTATATAATACAAAAAATTTAAATGCTAACAAATTTAAAGGAAATCATACCGATGCTGTTAAATTCATAAAACTAAAAAACTTCTTTAATAGCTCCACCATGGTTTTAAAGTCACCGTTCCTAAGGAATTTCCGCACCTCATTTTGGTACTCGGTGTTGTTCATAATTAGGAACCCTAACAGCATTACTATGTAAGAAGCTAAGAAGGTGAATTCCATGTGCGTTCCGGCTTTTTGCAATACTAAAAATTCGTTAAAGTACAAAATTAGAAACGTATTTTTTTATAGAATCGGCACTAAAATAGTAAAAAATAAGTAACAAAGCAATAAAAGTATTTTTATATTGATTTTAAACGATTGTTGATTAATTTTAGAATTTAATATTTAAAACGATTCTAAAAATGAATTCGCACTATTCTTCACGGATTTTACATGACTGATTTATTTTTTAAAAGATTTTCTTATTAATTTCCTAGAACTATTCGTAAAATCTAAAATTGTAATAAACATTCAATAAAATTTTAAGAAATTTTTTATTTACTTTTCAAAAAATCACTTTTAATTAACTTTTTGATATGGTTTCATAAAATGCTTTTCAAAATCGGTTTTAAAATCCAAAAGTGTAACAAAAATCTAACCTTAAAAGTGATATTTGGTAGATTTTTAACCAACTTCCGGTTTTACCGGAAGTAACCCAAAAAAATCGATTTTAAGAAATTTTTTTAACCCTTAACGGTCCGTTGTCCAGACGTTGTGGACATTGCATTATTCCTGTCAAGTCCCATGTCCAGACGTTGTGGACGTGACGTTTAGACACAACAAATTTAATATTTGAAGTATCTAGACAAATAATTAAATAGTTTTCATTGTTATGAAGGCTTGTTCTACAAGTTGGTTCATTGCCTAGACGTTCTGGGAATGACTATGAAGAGAAAATTGGTAAAGAAAAATATATATAGATATATACTTTTCAATTGTAAACCCCGTGATCTTAGACAACCAATATTTCACGAAAAAATAAATGCGGACTCAGCTAAAAACACATGTCAAAATAGCAGGACCGTTAAGGGTTAATATTATTTTATAAAATCTTATTGAAAATTTACCTGAAAATCCAAAATTCTAAAAAATTTGTTTTAATTTTTGAAATTTGAAAGATTTCTAATCTACTTCCGGTTTTACCGGAAGTAACTTCAAAAAATCGATTTTAAGAAATTTGTTTAATATTGTTTTATAATTTTATTGAAAATTTACCTGAAAATCCAAAATTCTAAAAAAATTTGTTTTAATTTTTCAAATTCGAAAGATTTCTAACCTACTTCCGGGTTTACCGGAAGTAACCTTAAAATATTGATTTTATAGAACTTTCTAATGTAAAAGTTTTACTAAATCCTTCTAATTTTCTACCCTAGACCCAAAAATAATAAAATTTCTAACCCAACAAATCAAATTTGGAAGATTTCCAACTTCCGGAATAACCGGAAGTAACCTCAAAATATTAATTAACCGTTTAATTTTGATACATTTTTTTGATGATATCACTTCAGTATCTAATTTAATAACTTTGAACACCTATTTTTTTACTATTTTAGTACCAATAATACGACTAAAAAATATTTTTAGACTGATTTCGTACATTTCGCTACAGTTTCTTCAATAAACTCTTCATTAGTTTTATGCTGCGCTTGACTATTATCGCCTTTCCCGTCTAAAATAGCGTCCGTGTGTCTTTCTTCTAACCTTGCAGACTCTTCCCATTGGTAAAACTGAGCTATAAGAGCTTCTACAGCCGTTTTATCACCTAAAAATTATTATTTTTTTTTTAAACTTAATTAAATTTAAATAATTAAAATGGATATTTACATTGAAATATACTTTCTCCTTCCGACGGTGCTTTAGCCGATATTAAAGTTTGCTTATTCGCCGCGTTATCTTGTATAAGATTAATTAAAAGCATCAATACTAAAACCCCCAATTCGAATTTCTTCTGCTCAGGGATGTATCTAGGTATTTGAAGGAGTAAATGAAGGCTCGCATCGATTATTCCATGTTTCGAACCAATTAAACTACTTCCTTCGTCTAATTAAATATCAATATTAAAATTAAAATCAATTTTAAACAAACTCGAAATTTAAGGCGGGTATCCACTAACAGAGAAAAGAATCTTTACCTGATTTATTAAAGTGATGTGTTAAATTAATTAAAACTTTTAAAGTAACCAATAAAGTCTCTCGAATCACCGTTCCGGTTGATTCTTTGTCATTGATATCGGAAATGGGGTAAAGTGGAATTTCCGCGTCGCACAACCGATACAACTTCACCAAAGTGTCCAATATCAACCCGCTATCGTATCTAAGTAAGTACTGTTGGTTCTCCTCGTTATTATGGGTTACGTTCTCTAAAACGCGCAGGCACCGATCGACTTTTCTCAATTGATCCAATAACACGTCCGTCCAATTCACCACGTAATCGCTTATCTGTCGACAACACTCGCAAATCGTTTTTACGATGTGTTCGATTCCGCCTAATTCTCTTAATTCTTCTTTAAACCATTCACCGGCTCTTTTTGACGTTAGACTTAATAATGTTTCCATTGCCAATTGACCAACCTGTTTATTAAATTAGTTTTTTTATTATTACTATATTCAAACAAAACTAAAATTTAGTAAAGTAAATAAAAAAAAAATATTTTCAGAAAAAAAATCTTTAAATTTTTATTTGAGAATAAGTAACTCTAAAACTGGTTTAAAAATAATGAATTCGTTAATAAGAATTCAATTTCAAGTTTGAATAAATCGAATATAATCTCAAAAATGGCAAATGTCATTTAAAAAAAAGAGGTTAGTTGAATTTTTTTTACATGTTAAGAAAAAAATATGTCTAACATATTAACAGAAAAATTATTTGAACTAGAGTATTTTTAATGAAAATTAACTAATAATAATCTTCTTTTAACGCTGTATCAAATACTATAACGAAAAATACATGAAATTTCATGTTAATTTAAAATACAATTTAAACTGTCAAAGTAAAATAATAGATGTTTTAAACGATATGGATCAGTTTATTAGTCAACAAAATGATCTCAACACGTTTGAAAATCATTTAAACGTTTTTTTAAAAACTTTCTTTGTTAAAAAATCAGGAAAAAAATCAGCTTAATAAATGAAAAATTAAAAAAATTAAAGCTTCTAAATGATTGAATGGAAATAAAAGACAATTTAAACGATTTGGACAAATTTAAAAGTCAAAAAATTGATGTCAACATTTTTCAATGTCAATTAAACGATTTGTTAAAATTATTTGGAACTAACAAGGAGAGTGCAAGGTCTTGGGGTCATAGATTTAGTTCAAATTTTGAAGGATGGTAGATTTAGTTTCCCTGTTGAAGAAAATATATGGTTGTAGGGGCCACTACTCAATAGCTCTTTAGATATTTGCAAGTAAAGATGCAATTCACTAGTTAAATTCAGGTCTGTAGCAAACGATTAAACATAATGGGTGTAGCGTAGCAGCAATAGATTGGTGTTTCTCGTCATTAGGCACCGGGTTCGAGTTCTGAGAGTGTCCATTTCTACATATAAAGATACCATGGATGGATATAAAATTAAGCCTGACTTAATCGGTATAAATTCGGTTAATTTTGACATTATCCGGACTTGTCCTAACGAATTAATTGCATCTTTAATTACAAATATTTAAAAAATTATTGAATAGTGGCCCCTATAACCATATATTTTCATCAACAGGGAAATTAAATCTACCATTCTAAGAAATTTGAACTAAATCCACGACCCCAAGACCTTGCACTCTCCTTGTAAATCAAATATTTAAAATTAAAGTTCGTTCAGAAAAAATTTAATTTAAAGGATGTATCAACTTGATTTACCATTTTTAATTTCAAAAATGCCAGAAGTCATCTCAAAAACGAGGTTAAGTTGATAAATTTTCGATTCAATTTTTAAAAGCGATATTAATCAAAGCAAAATGAATTTAAAACTTGAATTTCTTAATAAAAATCTAATATCAACCATGTCTATCACTATCAATAGCCAAAACTGACAGATGTCATAATAAAAGGAGGTTAAGTTGACAGATATTTGACATAATTTATAAACATCGAACAATTTCAAGTAAAATTGCGTCTTTAAAGTTCGAATTTTAATAAAAATCTAATTTTAGTTGTCAAAAATAACAAATGTCATAAAAAAAAGAGGTTAAGTTGACAGATATTTGACATAATTTATAAGAATTAAATTATTTCAAGTAAAATTGAGTCGTTATAGTTCGAATTTTAATAAAAATCTAACACCCGTATGCAAGGTCGATCGCCGGCGATTCGCCGGAGATTTGCCGGAGATTCGCCGGAGATTCGCCGGAGATTCGCTGGAGACTCGCCGGCGAACGGTCGGAATATAATTTGTGATGCATAGTCGATCTCCCAGCGATCTTCGTTTTGGTGAATCGCCGGTGATTTGTAACGTGATTTGTGTTGTATTGGCACTATACATCCAATTCAAATCCCTATCAATTTTAAATATACAATATTAATCTGACGTAAATTATGATTTTATTGACGTTTTTGACATCGACCGATCTCCGGCAAATCGCCGGCAAATCTCCGGCAAATCGCCGGCAAATCGCCGGCAAATCTCCAGCGCGTCGCCAGAAAAAACAGCATAACGCTCGTGAATGATTCCATGGCGATGACTATGCATCGGAATTTTCTATTGGCGGATGGAGAATCTCCGGCGAATCGCTGGCGAGTCTCCGGAGAATCTCCGGCGAATCGCCGGCGATCGACTATGCATACGGGTGTAATATTAGTTGTCCAAAATGATAGATGTCATAACAAAAAGAGGTTAAGTTGACAGATATTTGACATAATTTATAAAAACCAAACTATTTCAAGTAAAATTGATTGTGAAACTTTAAATTTCGAATTTTAATAAAAATCTAAGGCGTTTTCTGGCGTGCAGCGCTTTCGAACCTGGATTCAAATCGGTTTGAAACGCTACGTCATAGTTTGTGCACTCGCGCGAATGCGTGTTTTTAAACCGCATTCGATTATCAACAATCGTTACATAACCTACAAATTTTTATTTCTATTATTTTCAAAAATGGACCTCAGAACTTCGGTATTATGTTTAAATAACAATAATTTTTATACGAACAGGGAAATGGTAATGTTGTGAATGTTGAATAATGGAGAAGAAATGGCACACTTTTCTATTTTGTTATAAAAACCCAATACTTAACCATTATAGCAGGGGTGGGCAACTTTTTGTAGTGTGAGCCAGATTATGATTTACTTTTCCTACTCTGACCGGAATACAAAATTAGCAAATTTTTGTTACTTATAAGTTTTTTTATATAAAAAATAAAGTTCATTTTAGATCTTCTGCTTTCCTTGGTATAACAACTACCCGGAAAGAAAGAGATCTGGGTTCGAATCCCAGTGCAGCAACAAGACATTTTTCTTCTATACTGCATTAGTTATAAAAACCTTTCTTTGATCATTTCTTTCTGTCAAAAACTTTCGAGTTTAAACAAAAATTATTTATTATTCTTTCTAAAGATCTCGCGGGCCGGATAAGACTCTCACATCGGCCGGAGTTGGCCAACGGGCCGGAGGTTGCCAACCCTTGCATTAGAGGATATTATGAGGAATGGTTAACTTTGTACCTTGGGCACGATCTTTTTTAATTATTCCAAATGGGAAGAGCTACGTTTAAAACTCTGTTAGAAAAGATTAATTGTTTGAATGTAATAAAAATTTTATTGATAATCTGCCTATATCTGGGGAAAAGATTTCGTCGACCTTTATCTGAATATCCACTACTACGTCGACTAGTTTATTTTCATCTGCTTATTGCATTTTGAGTATTACAATTTTATTAGAAACAAAATTCACTAAAAAATTAGGTTATGTTAGGAGGTTATGTTCGTCTTTCAATGTGCGCATGTGTGTGTAAAGTTTTGAACCGAGATCGTAGAGCATTTTGAAACGGTTCAAGCGTTTTCGTCAGTGACGTCACGGTTTGACGCGAGAATAAAAAGATTTCAAAAGCTTTCAAACCGCTGCATCGCCAGAAAACGCCTCTAATTTTAGTTGTCAAAACTGACAGATGTCATAATAAAATGAGATTAAGTTGATAGATATTTGACGTAATTTATAAAAATAAATTAACTTTCTAAGAACGAGGTTATTTCAAGTAAAAGTGAGACTGTAAAATTCGATTTTTAATAAAAATCTATTTTTAATTTCCTCGAAAATGATAAATGTCATCTCGAAAATAGGTTAAAAATTCTAAAAGGAGATTATAAAACATTATGAAACCAATAAAACGATCTTTTTGCAAACAACATACTGTTCTTAAAGTCTCAATAACCAACTTACGGTGATGTTTTCTAAATTTAACTGAGCCGCAAGTCCTTGACTTTGAATTTCCGCACACAACTCCCTAACTTTTAACTTATTCTTCTCTAATTGTGCACTCGAAAGCCCGCAAACGTCCAAAGCTTGTTGATAACTAACATCAGACTCTAATAAATTCAACATTAACTCCAAACAATCTCTATCGAGGTCCATATTAAGCCGATCTTGACTCAAAACAAACATAACGGTTGCTGTACATAAACCTAAACTCTACAAAAAAAAAAAAACATATTATTAATTCATTTATTTACTTTAAGAATAAAAAATTAATAATGTATTTTCTTACTTGATCTTTTGCGGCATCGTGTAAAGCTCTAAAGAATTTCCCAACGGTTCCGTGCGCTCGAACGTGCATTCGAAAAGCTGGCGCCATACATTTCGAAGCTAAAGTGATAGCTGACAAACATCTAGTGCTAATCGGATTGTTGTCTTGTAAAGCATCCAAAATGTAATCGACGTCGTCATTAAACTCTTGAAATTCACCGATTTCTTGCATTTCGTAAGCCTTTTTCACGTTCTTTACAACCGTGTAATACTGCTTGAACAGTTGGAAAAACAAAAAAAAATAAGATAAGATTTTAAAATTCCTTCCTTCAAATTCTAACCTTAATTTTAATTTTTTGTCCATTTTAAAAATTTTTTAAATTTTTTTCATAATACTTAAAACAAAACGGTCTTTTTAGATTAAAACTAGAACGTTTTTAGTTTAATTTAGAAAAAAAATCAGATCAAAATATTTAAAATTCAATTTTTTATGATTTTTTTTAAATGATTGAATTTTAAAAAATTTTTAATTTTCTAACCTAAAGAAAATTTTACCAACTGTAGAATTTTTTAAATTTTTTGGTAAAATTTAGAACAAAACGGTATTTTTAAATTAAAACTAGAATGTTTTTAGTTTCATTTAGAGACAAAATCAGATCAAAATCTTTAAAAATGAATTTTTGATGAATTTTTAAAGTTAATCTATTTTCTTAGGTTAAGAAGTGTCAAAAATGTTTACAGTTGACATAAGCTCAAATTTTTTTGATTTATTTATTTAAAATCGCTTAATTAATTTTATTAAAACAGCTTGAATTTATTTTAAAAAACTCACCCCTTTATCATTTTTAGTACATTTAATACTCGTATAACCGTTTTCACCTTCTTCGCCTTGATTAGAAATCCTCGTTAAAGGATCACCTTGAAATTCAAAGTCGTCGTAAATAGAAGACGCCCCGGGATTAGCATTACCGGCATTTTGATTCTTAAGAGAGGCTTCTTTATCATCTCCGGACCATTTATGTCTATAAACAGCCCTCGCTTTCTTCGAACCGTCTTGAACCCGACTTTTAAAAATACTTCCCTTCTTCTTCGAAATTACTAATTTAACCGGAGCTAAATTTTCTTGGGGTTTCTCTAAGATTTTTTCTAAAATTTCTTCTTTGTGTTCTTCTATTGTTTCTTTTATGGATTTTTTTGAAAGTTCTATCGGATCTGGAGCTGTACTATTACTATCGGAATCTTCATCCATCATTTCTTCGCTTGTAAACAAATCGGGATTTTCATCATCTTGGTTTTTATTTTGAATATTTTGAGAATTTTTATTTTCAATGTTTTTATTTTGAATGTTTATATTTTGAATTATATTTATATTTAGAAAATTTTTATTTTGTATGTTTTTATTTTGAATATTTTTATTTTCAATATTTTTATTTTGTAAATTTTCATTTTGTATATTTTTAACCTCAAAATTTTCACATTGTAAATAATTATCTTGTAAATTTTCATCTTCTTGTTGATTTTTATTTAATAAATCATCAACTTCCATCGGTTCGTTTTCTTGATTCTCATCGGTTAATTCAAAATCATTTTTAATCAGTTGTTCATTATCCGAAGACTCCATTTGAGCTAATTTCTCCTCAATGGTTAACTCTCGACTTTCTTTTTGTACCAAAACCGGATTTAAACCCTCCTCTTTATTTAAATCCGCACTAAATTCACTCGAAGTATTACTATTTGTCGTAATCCCTAATAAATTATCATACATAGCTTTCCGTTCCAACTCGTACTTTTCTGCCGGAATATATTGAGGTGATAAATCCGGATCTTTCTTCGGAGAAGTAAAAATACTAGAAAAACTTTCCCCGGCTGTATCAGCAGTCGCTGGACTACTACTCGGATCTTGTTGCATACTTCTTCGGGTAGATCTCGTCACTCTCATAGAACCAGGTGATTTTTGAGGAATCGCCGCACCGGTATCTTTCATACTTCTCGGAGAAGTCGAAGTAGACGGTGTACTTGAAGGTGTCGGGGTACTTTCCGACTCATCCGAACTGTTTATCAGCTGCGACTTCCCGCGACTAATCCGTAAAACAATCGGAGGCTTTGTATCAACGTTTTTAGACGAGAAAAACTTTTTCGGAGAAGATTTTTCTGTTTTTTGTCTTTTAACTGTATTCGAACCATAATTAAAATCTGTTTTATCATATTCAGACGTTTCCGGAAGCTCCTGAGCACCGGAATTACGACTTTTAAAGAATTTTTTAGGTTTCGGAGCTGAAGCGGCTACTTCTTGGGTGGAAGTTGGCGATTTTGCGTTTTCTCCGTTTAAAGAACGTATCGAAGTGAATGAAGTTATTCCCCATTTACCTACGGTTGCTGCGGATCTGGCTGCGGAAGGCCGATTACTGTTTTCTTTAAATAAACTATCGAATTGAAAGCTCGGATGGTGTGAACCTCCTCGACGGTATTTACCATAACCTCGAGACATGGTTATCTTCTTTTTCACCATTTAAAATACAAAAAAATTAATTAAAATACAAACAAAATTAATGAAAATACAAAAAAAAAATAAAGCAAAACAATTTTTACTAATTTCTAAAAACTTTATTTTCTAAAAACTCATCGATTAAAAATTAATAAACAAACATAAGTACAATTATTACACTCTCACATCCAAAAAAAAGCTTTTACCCCCTTCATTTTTAAAACACTCAATCAATAAAATAATAAATTAATAAAATACCTACTTGTTTTAGTTAACAATCGCTTGGTTTTTCTAAAACGCTAAAGAAACGAACGATATTTACTCGCCATTTCCATCGGTTTAGCATTTAGCATACGGCCTTTCGGTTCGGCGTTCAAATAAAACGTATATTCGAACCGTTTCGGGGCCGAGCGAGTCCCGACGGGGCCCCCGTCATGTTCGTTTCATTTATTTAAGTTCTGAGAAAAAGTTTCGCCTCCTAAAAAACTTGTCAAAAACGATTTCGCTTTATAAACACGCCAGGAAATAATGGCGGACCAATACCACTAAATCAATGCTACCAACCGATTTTATTTTTAATATTTATCACTAGATTTAACAGTCAACATTTTTAAATGTAATTTTTTATTATTTACTTTTTAACATTATTTTTTACGATTTAACGTTAATATAATAAAAATATTAATAAAAAAAAATGTTAAATTGTAATTATAAAATTCCACTTTTAGAACGTAATCTAATGGCGAATTCGATTGGTTGCACTGGTGCGCACCAGAATTTGACCTTGAGTGCATGTTAGTGCATACATCACATTAGCTTACAAGGGGAGGGCGCGAGGTGGTTTTTTTTAAAAAATATGTCCTTTTGCTCACCGATAGAATAGCACACAAAACTTCATATAGCAAAGTACTAAAACGCACTATTCAGCCAATCGCGAGTAAATCGCGTCTAAAGTTTAGCGCCCGCTTCGTATAATAAGTAAGGAAAGCTTATCGTAACGCCAGCGTGGCCTTACGGTTAGCGTTGTGACTCACCAGTACGTACGTAGGTAACGTCGCAGGTTCGAATCTCGTACTGTTTTTTTTTTTTATTTACTAAATTTATCAATTAGGCATAATTATTTACTAATTTTCATTGATGATACTGTAGTTAGAAAAATTGTTTCTTTTATTAAAAAAAAATTAGTTAATTTTTAACGACAAATGCTTAATAACAAGTTATCATGAACTACATCGCCAAAGTATTCCAGTTTTAAATTTGTTTTTGTGGAAACAAGTTTCAAAAACGTTCACAAATTAACTATTTTTTTTTTTTTAATAAAAGAAATAATTTTTCTAACTACAGTATCATCAATGAAAATTAGTAAATAATTATGTCTAATGGATAAATTTAGTAAATAAAAAAAAAAAAAAAAAAACAGTACGAGATTCGATCCGCCACAACGCTAACCGTAACGCCACGCTGGCGTTACGATAAGCTTTCCTTACTTATTATACGAAGCGGGCGCTAAACTTTAGACGCGATTTATTCGCGATTGGCTGAATAGTGCGTTTTAGTACTTTGCTATATGAAGTTTTGTGTGCTATTCTATCGGTGAGCAAAAGGACAGATTTTTTTAAAAAAACCACCTCGCGCCCTCCCCTTGTTAGTACACAAAAGTGACAGTTCAATAGAACACGCTACTATGCGCTAGTGCACACCAGTGCGCACCAGTTTTGCCAATCGAATTCGCCATAAGAGGTAAAAAATTTTTTATAAACTTTAAAATTTTTTTGACAACACTTACAATGAATCGATCTTTTTTAATTAAAACTAAAATGTTTTAAGTTTCATTTAGAAAAAAAATTAGACTAAAAACTATAAAAATCGATTTTTTACGAATTTTTAAAGTTAGAGGATTTTTTTTAGGTTGATAAAAATGTTTACTAACTTTGAATTTTTTTTTTATTTTTTTGACAACACTTAGAACAAATCGACCTTTTTAAATTAAAACTAGAATGTTTTAAGTTTCATTTAGAGAAAAAATTAGATTAAAAACTAAAGAAATCGATTTTTTACGAATTTTTAAAGTTAGACGATTTTTATAGCTTGATAAAAATTGTTACTAACTTTGAAAATTTTTTAAATTTTTTTGACAACATTTAGAACAAATCGGTCTTTTGTAATTAAAACTAAAATGTTTTAAGTTTCATTTAGAAAAAAAATTGGATTAAAAACTATAAAAATCGATTTTTTACGAATTTTTAAAGTTAGAGTATTTTTTTAGGTTGATAAAAAATGTTTGTAACTTTGAAAATTTTTTTAATTTTTTGGGTAATATTTAAAGGAAATTTGAATTTTTTATTTCAAAATAGAATATTTTAGCTTTCAATTAATACAAATTTCATTTCTTAATTTAAAAAAATAAAGTCTCCACGATTTTTTAAAGTTGGTTAAAATTTTCAAAAAAAGTTAGGTTACCTGTCAAAAATTTTAGTCACCTTTATAATTTCTTTTTATTTTTTTGGGTAATAATTAGAACAAAATTGACTTTTTCATTAAAAAATAGAATGTTTTAACTTTCAATTCCTAAAATTTCATTTTTTAATTATAAAATATAAAGTATCCACGATTTTTTTTAATTGATTGAAGATTAAATATCTTTATAAATAAAGAAAATTGCTTGAGAAATGTCAAATTTAATGAGTTTTTTTTGGTCAATTTGACTTTTTTGCGATTTTAGTATATGTTTGAAGAATTAATTAATGAAGAATTTTAAATGATTTAAGTGACTTTTTAAAATAATTTAGAATCCAATATTTCGACTTTATACTATTTAATCATTGACACCAACCTATTTTATTTTTATTGTTTATCACTAAATGTCAACATTTTTTACCATAAATTATTATTTATTTTTTTTCTTAAATCAATTTTTATACTATTTTTATTGATTTAATAAAAATATTGTAATATAATACAAAAATTAATTAAAAATAGATTATTAATAATTACCATAAAAAAACAAGTGTACCAACATCTTTCACGTCAACAAATTAATTAAACAAATTTATTTCTTAAAAAAACTTTTATATGTATTATTTTTTTAAATAAATTTAATAACAAATACAACAAAATTTAATGATTTAAATAATAAATTAATTAAAATAACTTAGATAGTACTTTTATTTCTTTAATTGACAGATGTCAACACTTTAGGGTTATTTATACATTAACCTAACTTTTTGCTGTCATCATCTTGTTTTTCTAGATTTTTCTTTATTAATAACACAATGAAATCTTTAATATTACTTTTAACCATTTTAGTCGTATCTTTAAAGTTAGTAGAATCTCATAATAAATACTCAGCGGAAGCGAACAAACAGGAAAGTGCAGCAGAAGCTTTAAAAAACTTGGAAAAACCGTTTCGGATGCAAAAAGTTAATTTACTTTGGGCTAAAGCTCGCGTGGTATTTATTTAAATTTACTTCTTTCTTTTAACCATTTTTAATAATTTACTTTTAGAGATTAAGTGAACCTAAATTAAAATCTTTATATACATTATTAAAAGTTCACGATAAAGAAGAACTTACCTTAAAACACATAAAAGCCGAAGGTGGTGATAAAGATGGGGTGAAAGAAGCCGAATTAAGAAAGAAATTTATCTCCATAATGAGTCAATACAACCTTTTGGATTATTTAGATGATGTAGCAAAGAATGAAAGAGGAAAACGATCGAAAGACGTTGATGATAAAGCAATAAATAAGAGTTTATTTAAAGATAAAAAGTTAAATAAGCTTTGGGCTAAAATCGAAACGTCTGGATTTTCTAACGTGGAATTAGATGTTTTAAAAGAAGAGTTTGAACATCATCAAGATAAAATCGATCAATATTACGAGCTTTTAAATGATGTTAAAGATAAAAAAAGCGATGATAGTCATGAAAGTAAGTTTTTAAAACATAATTTATTAAATAATTCTTTTGAATTAAATTTTAGATTCGGTAGACGATTTAGATAGATTTAATGCTTTGGAATTTGGCGAAGAACTTCCTAAAAAAGATTATTTAGATAAAACTAATTTAGTTAGAGATAAACATCACGAATTAAAACAAGGTTATGATAGATTACAAGTTTTGGCTTATAAAGGACCAAATAGTAAGGAATTTATCGAACCTAAAGTTCAAGGACTTTGGAAAACCGCTGTTGAAGCTAATTTTACACCTTACGAGTTGGAATCGTTAAGAGTTGAGTTGTTACATTATGAAAACCGATTGTTAAAGTTAAGGCATATGCAAGCGGAAGCGTCTTTGAATGAAGAAAATTGGCAAGATAAAGCTAAAATATACGGAGCAAAACCGGAAGGAATGAAAATGATGGAGGATAATATTAAGAAACAAGCTAAGAAAGTTGAAAAGATTCATTTGGACTTGGAAACGAAGATTATGCAAAAACATATAGAGTTGTAATTGTAATTAAATGTTAGGTGTTTTATGTGTCATTTTGTAATGCTTTCCTTTTGTATGAATTATTTAAATTTATACTAAAATGTTAGGTTGTAGCTTAAAGTGGAAAATAGGTCAAATGTTTTTGTAAATAAATAAAATGGTTTATAAAATAGTAAATTTAGTATTTCAACAAGACAATTTAGTAACTTTACTAGTAATATTCAGGTGTTTCAACTTAACCCTTTGACGTACATGCTCGAGTTATTTCGAGCGCTTTAAACGAGTCGAACTGTGCACACTTGAGACAATTCAAACGGCTTTTTACCTATTTTATTTTTTTGGGTTAATAAAAATTTGGTGTGTTTAGTGCGCTCGAATTAATTAGAGGATGTATGTTAAAGGGTTAATGAAAAATTGCTGAATGAGCTAAATGAGTATATAAATCGAGCGATTTTCACTTCAGTATCTTTTTGTATGGACATATTTGTTCATATACTACCTATTATTACTGTAAGTTTTCACAAAATCCAATAAAGCGAAATTAATTATGCACCTTTTCTCGTTCTGGAAATGAAGCACTTAATTTTTTTAAAAATCTGTCGACCTACTAGATATAGTTTTAGAAAATGCACTCTGTTTCCCTCACTGGAAAAAAAATTGTCTGAATGTCGCCAGCCAGTCTTCAGCTTTAACCACTTCGGTACGGCGCCTATCGCCGATAAAACGTTGTCAACAGCCAGCATTCATCGTCCGTACGCTGGCACAGCCATCGACTATAGGCGACGCTCGGCTGTGTAAGGTCATCTGTGGTCGTCGACTATAGTCGACGCCCGTACCGAAGTGGTTAAGGGTTAAAATAAAGTGTTTATACAAACGTATTTTTGAATACTGTAAAATATGGGATAGATGTATGTATGTAAGTAGAAAACGGGAGGGCACGCCAGATGGCATATAGCACTTAGGCCCCATTGCGCTCTTTGTACAACCTCCCTATCACTCACTCGGTCTACATCGACCAGTCTATTAATTTACCAAAGGTTAGGAAGTAGTTCAGAGGTGTGTCCCTGATTCCATCCATGGTTGGCCAGTCATCAACCCAAGTCCCTTAATCTAAGGTCCTTGAGATTCAGGCAATCACATAGGATGTGCTTAACAGTCTCAACGAGAAGCGGCAAACCCTAAATTATAAAGGTGCTTATTAACCTTACAGTGTCCCGTCAGGAGCCCTGTGAGATCTGTAAAGAACCGGGTCGCCTCACACGAAGGTTATCTTAGTAATGATTTAGATAGTTGGCAGCCCTTAATCGTGTTTCAGTAGTCTGAAAATTTAGAATGGGTAACGTGCTTAATGCAACCGAGATGCGAAGTTAAAAAGGGGATGGTGACTGGTTCGGGTGAGTAGGATCGCCTACTAGCGGCCGTTTTGGCCAGCCTGTCGGCCCGTCTATTTCCCGAGCAGTTCCCATATCCCTGTACCCAGTGGAGAGTTATCTTATTGTGCATGGCTGCTACTTCCAGTGCATTGTGACAGTCCAATATAAACTGGGAGGTGATCCTCTCCTGGCTCTATGGGATAGATATGATAGTTTGTTTTAAACAATCTGGAGAAGATGCAGAGGTTGCATTTGTTTTAACCTTTTAAGTACAACTTGCCACTATAGTGGCTTTTTTAAGGTGCGTCAAGACTTGTGACAAAATCTCGTGGCGTGACGGCATCGCTAACTTCGTCTCGCGTATTCTGGACGGTACCTTGTAACCACAACGCATTACGACATTTTTGTGTTCGCTGCGTGTCGTCAGATCGTTCCATGTCTTGCCGGGTTTTCTGCTTCATATCAAAGGGATGATACGTAGTTTTTGGTTCGGTAAGTTTAGACGTGATCGGGTAACATTATTGCATTTTGAAAGTTGCACATTACGGATTTCGTTTAACCGTTTGACTGCTAAGCAATTCTTGCAAGAACGCTCAAAAACTGCGGGACATATTTTGACTTGATGTTGACTTTAGCAAAGTACGCGTGAGGTCAGACTACGTTTACTCTAATGGTGCAACAAAGGCAGCTACATTTATACAATTGTATAGAGACGAAGATGTGTTGTGAGATACAAAAAATAGAAGTTTTTACAACATATTACAAAAAAACCATACATATATCTAAATCTAAGAGTCACGGCCAGTGTTTCTTGGATTATTACAGCATTCCCTAAAAATGTATCTTTTGAGCAATTTTTGGTCCATTTAAACTTATAAGGTATTTAAAATCGGGTGGTGACATCCCCGTGAATTTTTTATAAAGACCGCTAACTTGTTGCAATTTTAAATCTATCAGTAATGGTGGGTTTAGGATGTCAAACTTACCCGTAACCTTAGCTGTAATAACCATCAAATTTGCCGTAATTCCTAGACGTTGCCTAAACGCTTCTATTGAAACAAAACAGTTGAACTTTTTTTAACACGTTCACGTCGGAATTGATTTTCATGCTGCGCTTCATCTGGCGGCAAAAAATATAATCCTATATTATGCGTACCACCGGTGGTACGCGCCATCCGATGAAACAGTTTAGTGCGGGCCACCGGTGGTACGCGCTGGCGTGAACGTGTTAAATACCAGAGTTACTGCTACGCACAGACCAATACATAATATAAAAAATATATAATTATTACAAAATAGGAAGCACATACAAGCATATACTATTTACACAGAATAATATTAATAATAAGTATAACATATAAAATAAACATATTTATAAATTACATTTACAATAATTATAAAGTTATTAAACAATAAATCGTCGTTCCGGAATAACATCGACGTAACTGCAATTTTTTGGTAAAATGAATTAAGACCATCAATGTATCCAAAAATGTTGATCTTAATTGTTTTTTCCTTCTCCTACATTTTTTTTTTATTTTGCAGTTATGTCAATGTTCTTCCGGAACGGCGATATATTTAAAAAAGTTACTTATTTATACTATCCTTAGTAATTACTATGCGGCACAGTAGGGAATTTCCTATAATTTGTGGCCACAGTTGTTATAAACAAAGTGTTATTACTTTAAAACTTAAAATCTTGCGCAGTGGTCATAATTATTGTTTAAATTCATTATTTCTTGAATTATGAGTGCGATACTCACAACCTATCCATACAGGGTGGTAGCGACAACAAAACAAAATTAACAATTAACATTAGCATTAAAATTAACAAAATTAATACTACTATATTAATAATGGAAGGAATGTAATACAAACTTTAAAATAGTGGTAATACAAGGGTAGCAAATATTAGTAGACTCTCTCTTCAGATTCCGAAAGTAGATAAAAATGATATCCGCCAAAAAACGACTTTACTTCTAAATTCTTTCAAATCGGCCTTTCTCAACCTCACACGCAACTCCCATTCCTTCATGGACAACATTGGACGACCTGAAAATAACATAATACTTATTTATTCACTCTGAATAATATCACCGGTGATACATAACCCAAAATATAAATAAAAAAATAGCGTTATACCGTTATACTTACTTGTTTTGAAGGTATGTTTAATTTAAAACAATAACACACTAATAACACAACTTTCCAAACGTGTATCATGCTAAAAGTCTAATGGAGTAAAACGACAACGGTTTTAACAAATTGTGTTTAACAGCGTACGTAGGAGTTTCTGACCATAAACATATGTAGGTAAAGTACCGAACACATCACAGCAGAAATATTCAGGTGTGGATTTTTGTAAATTTAAATTATATTGACAAATAGTTGTATAATATTACTTTTATCAATACAGTATTCATTAATATATTGTAATAATAATAATAATTTATCGCGGGAAAACAAACAATGCAGATATTCGACGAAAGCGCCTTTAGCGTCTCGTGCGGAACTACATATCCCTGCTTAATAATTCCCTATATCGTGTCCGGCCCCTGCTGCTACGGCTACGATTACAGCCTTTAAGTTTGACATCCTAAACCCACCATTACTTTCAAACTGGTTAGAACGTCGATGACGTTTGGAAATATTTACTGCACAGTTTTATTGACCATTTAACGATTACAGCCTTTAAGTTTGACATCCTAAACCCACCATTACTTTCAAACTGGTTAGAACGTCGATGACGTTTGGAAATATTTACTGCACAGTTTTATTAACACCTTCATGAAATTTTGGAGGACCAATTACTGAAAAGACTGGCGTTTAGAGAGATTTTAGCCAAAAGCAACTTATTGTCCAATTTTCTTTGATTTTCTGCTTTGATAATTATAACCTATTGAACAGTTCAATGTTATGATATTGCTAGGTATAATTAAATTTTAGAGGACAGTAGTCTAGGATAACATAATTAATCAATGACGCATGAGACATCTTTCGCCGAAAATAGTATATGTAAAAAATTTAAGTAAAATTCATAGTTCACTTGAGCATGAATTGAAATGAACACCCAATATAACAAGTTTGGGGGTTCTGATGGTTTTGGACATTTCGGTAGAGGGCATTAATTTCTTTAAAAGAAGTTTTGGTTAGGGATGAAGCGATACAGTACGACACGCGCTAAGATTTTTTTTCTTGAAATCTATCAGTTTTATGCAAAAAATGTAAGAGACAAAAAATCTCGCTAAGGAATGAGGTTTCTAACGCATATTTTTTATGGTTAAAATTCTACTGAATTAAAAAGTTCTTTTGGGAAATGTAGTGGTGATCGTAAATTTCAACCCTTCATGGCACGCCGGGGTGGCTAAATTAAGGCTTGAAAATAACATGCTTGGCTGATGTACATAACTGTAAAAATTCACATTTCTGTGTTTATAAATAACTCAAATAAAAATTAAAATGTAAATTTTTCTTCTAACTTTGGACGGCCATATCTCGAAAATAAAAGAGTTGCGACCCTATTAAGCGACTCAATTTTGTGTTATTTTTATGAGTACTATGTCCTGGTGAAGTTTGCGTATTAAAATTAGGGACACCTGTATATACATATAAATTTACAATATAAATTATTATTCGCCAATAAAAATTTCGTACATGTAGCGATAATAGATATCACTCTGTTTCCCTCACTGAAATAAAAATTGTCTGAATGTCGCCAGCCAGTCTTCAGTTTTAACCAGTTCGGTACGGCACCTATCGGCCGCGAAACGTTACCAACAACCGGCATTCATCGTCCGTACGCTGGCACAACCGTCGACCCTCGACTGAGTGGGGTTATCTGTGGCCGTCGACTATAGTCGACGCCCGTACCGAAGTGGTTAAAAACCGTCCAAACTACTTCTATGGAGACGTCAATTGAATTGTGGTGTGGATCATTATCTGGCACCAAAACTGCAATCTCTTCATATATACGTTTGGCATTGCGAAGACGTTGACTTCAGGTTTTTTAAAAGTGTCTTTTTAAATTTCATGATGCGTCAGGCTCGTAGTGTCAATATATTCCATTAAATGAACATTTGATCCTTTCATCGTACGTCAAATTAAAAGATTTAAATTGATCTTACACATGCCTTCGCAATGCCCAATGTATATCAAGAAACTGTGGTATTGGTGACAGATAATGTAAAAAATGCATCCCACTTGGTCTTAATTTACAATTGATTGAGTTTCAATTTCAATTTGAACTTGAAAAGGTATAGTGGGATTGACCTTCTACAGGTGTCCGAAAACGTCGTGTACAACGGAATATCACACCTTGATCAAAAATATGATGATTTAATCCAACTTATCTACAGGTATATCCGAAATATATGTACAACAAAAGACCTCAGATTCCTTGGCTTGAAATAGGTCAATTTAAGAACTTATCCATATCCTAAGTTGCTTCGTTTCGCCGCTAGAAGGTTTTAAAACTAATATTTTCTCTAAGTTTTTCTTAAATTACTCAAAAAATCTGCATTAAATTTTATTCATTTTTTGACCACGTCTTTCTATCAGCTGGGCACAGCTTCCCAGGCTATGTTACCTCTATAGCAGCTTCCTGTGGAACAAATTCGAATTTTGCAACATACAGAGTGTTTAGAAACAGTTTTACCGCAACTTATTCATCCAAATCTTTTTAACCACCTGTATAGTTTTCTATCAATTCTTTTTGTGAATACCTACATTCATTTGGAAACTATTTTCTCTCTTACAAAATTTGAATTGAACAAATGGTTTAAAAATAAAAAATCATTTTCTAAATCTCTACAAGCTGAAATCGATAATTAAAGTAACATTAACAATATTCAAAGTAGTAATCTCTTCGCAGGATATGAAAATCTTTCAAGAAAGCAAGGATTTGTGAACATCATTAGAATTTTGCTCTTTTAATCTGTATTATGCAGATTCTACTGGAGAATCGGAGGATATAAAGAAGAAATCATGCTCTTATAAACTGACCAGTAATATCACTAAACTTAACACCATGTGATTTTGTTTATCGTGTATCATAGAAACAAAAATGGAACGAAAAGAGCAAACTGTAAAAATTTTGCATACTGTATTATTATTGCCCTGATAATGGTCACAAGTCTTGTCAAAATTTTGAGCAATAAACTGCCTCTAAACCTATAACACGTGGTTTTCTTGAAAGAGCTTCATATCCCGTGAAGAAATTACTACTTTGAGCTTTGTTAAATGTTACCTTAGTTTGCAGATTTGGGCTTGCAGGGAGTTAGAAATTGTTTTTTGTGGCTAAAATGTTTGTCCAACTGAAATTTTATAAGAGAGAAAATAATTTACAAATTAATGTAGCTATTCAGAAAAAGAATTGACAGAAAATTGTACAGGTTGGTTAAAAAGATTTGAATAACTTGTGGTGAGTGTTTTTAAACATCTCGTATGTTTCGAAATTGTTCCACAGAAAGCTGTAGCCAGCTGATATAAAGCTGATATATTTATCCCTGACGATGATCATAAATTCTGGCTTCATATCCTGTGAAAACATTTCTATTTTGTTAATGGTATTTACTAGAGATGGGACCGAAGCCGAATAATTATTCGGTATTCGGCTTCATTTGCAATATTCGGTTTTCGGCCGAATATTGAATTTATTTACCGAATATTCGGTTCTCTATGTAACTGTTGTAAGTTTTAATAAATTCGAAGAATATATTGAATGAGCATACAAATCATAAGCTATTCAGGGAATAGCTGCTCACTGAAAACTGTACTTGATGGGGCTGATAAATACACTTGTGTCAGTTTACTCATTTTTGGTTATTTCAAGCTATGTTCTTTCCACTAAATAAACGGAACTTACTCTCTCATTAGTAATTCCTCAGACAAGTAACCGTCCAGTTAAATTGCTACTCTATTTCTAGGACTGCAGTCATTAACAGCCTTACTAGATGTGGCTATGGCTTTATAGCAGTCCCAAAACGAAAAATGACTTCGATTCAAGTTTTTACCTGTTGTAGAGGGCAGTTGCTGAATATTTGTGTTTTATTCATCTTATCATTTCTCTTTCAAGTCTTTTCCAAGTGCTTCCAAAAAATAGTATGCCTTCTAACGGATATGTTTTCACATGAGAAAAAGTTTAAGCGATATCGGTAATTTAACAACATTGCCATAAAATAATTTTTTTCCCTCTCTATTTCTTTGAATCGTATTTCCACGCCATTCAACAAAGACCGAATATTCGGTTCAAATTTAGCCGAATGTTCGGTATTCGGTTCATTTACCATTCGTCACATCACTAGTACTTACCGTAACTTACAAATTGAGTATTTACTACTCAAGGTTTTTTGACTCAATTTAGTAATATTTGGAAAAATCTAGTAACATTTTAATTAATTTAGTCATTTGTTTTAACTTAATTCAGTACTTTTTGAAAAATTCAACGATATTTTAACCAATGTAGTAGTTTAAAAATCATAACAAATTATTTCAAAGTAAATTTAATACTAACCATCTTATTATTATTTTTTTTGATTATTAAAATCTTTCAAATTTCTAAAATGTAAATAACTAAAAAAAATTCTAAGTATTAAACAGAGTTAAATATAAGTTTAATATAACCAAAAACAATATAATTTTTTTTTAACTCATTGTTAAAATGTTAATAATTAAAAAAATTAAATAACCAATTACAAAGAAACACGAAATTTTATCAAAAAATAAACCGTATAACTTACGATAGTTTTCACTTTTACGATTTTTACTTTACCTTTTTCTTTTCTTTTATGGTAAAATAGGAGAAAATACAAAAAAGTTATGCTTAGAAAAGATTATATAATAAAATATTATTACAAAAATGCATTAACTAGTATCTCTCTATAAACTAATAAGTAATACACTGACGAAAAATATGAACGTGGTCAACGTAAATAATAATAAAAAAAAGGGGTGAAAATTCAAAAATCTATAGAAATGCGTGTGCATTAAATAAGAAGAGAGAAACAGAGAGAAAAAATAGGGACGAAAACGACGCTTAAAAAAATAATTCTAGAAAAAAAAACGAAAAATAAACACATAGAATTTAATGCACAAGCGATTCTCCATCTTCGGCTTTCTTATAAAATTCAACTTTAATACAGATTTTTTTCTTTTCATTCATCTCCTTATTTCAATTAATTTTAATTTAATTAATCAAAAAAAAATTTTTTTTTTTGTCAAAACTACTTCTTATTAAAAACTAAAATATAATACTACTGCGTACAGATAAAATTGATGAAACAGTAACGTGTATCTAAAAAACATAACAATATACAATTAATTTTTTTTAAGTTAATTTAAATTTATTTTTTTAACTTCAAATTTTCATTTTTCATTTCAATTTTAGTTGTCATCAAAAAATTTTTTTTTATTTTAACGTTTTCGCGTCGATTCGCGCCCCCTAAAAATAATAAATCTTTCTTTTTAGTCAAACACCTTAATTTTTTTTAATTATTAATTAGATTTAAAGATTTGTACTTTTTTTCGTGGTTCGAGAACAATTCCTTTTACTTTTTTTTAATAACCGCGCTTTAAAAAAGAAAAAAACCTTTTTAAATTTTTAATTCGATTTTCGTTTCAAAGAGGGCGCGAAACAACATTTTCATTTAATTTTTAAATTCAAATGATTTCGTGATTTTATGATTACATTTTAACGCTGATTTTTTTCTTTTTAATATTTATTTATTTTATTTTTTATTAATTTTTCTTTTTTTGTAATTAAAAATTCTTTTGATTATTTTTTTTACATATTTCGCGACCCTCCGTTTATTTTTTTAATTTTTAATTTTCCTCTTGTTTTGTATTTGTTGTCACTAAATTTAAAAATTACATCTATTAACATTTAACTTAATATATAAAAAAATGTACGTATAATACAAAATATATATATGTATATTTACTATTATATGTACTATTTTCATTCCATTTTTTTAATTTTTTTTTGTTTCGAAATTTCTTTTTCTTTATTAACATTTCTCGTTTTTATTTTGTGTGGATGAAACTGGCTGCTACAAATTTCGCTCACCTCTATTTATAATTTTTTTAATCTTAAATCGGTTTTTTATTTCGATATTTTTTTTTGTCTGATTTTTTCTTTTGTATTATGTATGTTTTAGAATCGATTCAATCGTAAAATTTCGCTCTCACTACTGTGTAAGTGTAGCACAGCCAGAGGCGTTCCGAGTTCGCAAATCGAACCAGGAGCGCTTTAGTTTGTATTACTATTTATTATTATTATTAATTTTTTTTACCTTTACTTTTTTTAGATTTTAATAATCCGCTTACTTGTAAATGTAAAATGAAACGTGGTCACACTTGCGTCTGTTGCGTCCCACACTATATACTAAACAATTTCTCGCTTCTTTTAATTCCCTCCCTCACTCTCGACGTCCTCATGCTTTCTCTTCTTACCCCTTGTTTGTTCTACATTTTAAAAAATACATTAATTATATTTTATTAAAAATTATTTTTACAAAAGTAAAAATTTTATGTTATGTTTGATTTTAGGGTTAAAGTCGTAAATATTTTTAAAAAATCTAAAAATTTTATAAAAATTTGAAAATATTGTTTAAAATCTTACAATTTAAGTCCAAACTCGACTAAAATCAGATCAAAAATAACCAAGTTATCACAGTTTTAGTAAAATTTGTTGAGGTTATGTTTGATTTTAAGGTTAAAATCATTAACACTTTTAAAAAATTTAAAAATTTTATAAACACGACTAAAATCGGATCAAAAACAACCAAATTATAACATAAAAATTTTTTTTTTGAGGTTATGTTTCACTTCAAGTTAAAATCTTTAAAAATTTCACCGTTTTTTAACTCAAATATGTTGTATTTACATCCGAATGAAAGAAAATTTCATTCACTATCCATATTTTAACTTAATTTTATTCCAAAATCTAAAAAATTTTTCAAAAAAAATTTTTTTCTTAATAAATCATTGTATAATTCAAATTTTCATCAAAATTTTTAAAAATCATGAGATTTAAATCCAAATACGATCAAGTTTCATTCAAAAACAACCAAGTTAAGACATTTAAAAAAAATTTTTTTGAGGTTATGTTTCATTTTACATTGAAATCCTTAATAACTTTTTAATTTTTTAATCTAAACATAACATATTTGTTTATAAATTGAAGAATTTCTTATTTACTAACCATATTTTGACTCAATTTTATCCCACAAATTAAAAATTATTTTTAAAAGATTTTTTTTTCTAAAAATTAATCGAAAAATTATTGAAATTTTTAAAGATCGTTAAAAATCCTTTAATTAAAATCCAAACATAACCAAATTTCATTCAAAAACAACTAAGTTATGACATTTTAAAGAAAAATTTTGAGGTTATGTTTCATTTTACGTTAAAAACATTATTAACTTTTTAATATTTTAACCTAAACACAACATATTTAATCATAAATTAAAGAATCTTTCATTTAGTAACCATATTTTGACTCAATTTTATCCCACAAATTAAAAATTCCTTTAAAAAAAGATTTTTTTTTAATAAATCAAAAAAATAAAATTTTAAAGATTATTAAAAACCCATTAATTAAAATAAAAACATAACCTAATTTCATTCAAAAACAAATTATGACATTTAATTAAAAAAAAAATTAAGGTTATGTTTAATTTACGTTAAAATCTTTTTAATTTTTTAACTTAAACATAATGTATTTGTATTAAAATGAAAGAAAATTTCATTTATTAATCGCATTTTAAACCAAATTAGAAAAATATAAATAAATAAATCACCTTCTGGAGCCTCGTTTTCTTCATCACCTTCGTCCTCTTCCTCCTCAATCCCATCTTCTTCCTCCTCCTCCTCACCAGCCTCATAATCTCCCTCATCTGTCATTTCGTCCAAATTTTCCGAATACACAGCATTTAATCCAACTGAATAATCTTCGTCTTCATCTGAAGTAACTTCTAAAATAATTTTATTCTCAAATCGACATTTTTACAATTTTATAACCTTAAAAATTTAAAACCAAAATGAATTAATTTACCTTCTTCGTTTCTATCGTCATCGGAATCGTCTTCGTTCCCGTTAACTTCCTCCTCGGCGTCACTTTCAACTTCTTGATCATCGGCATCGTAACCATCGAGAAATTTAAGACTCGGTATTAATTTAAAAACCTTTTCCCTGTAATCGTCCATCATGGTGGCTTCGTTATTAAACAAATCGAGATTTCTAAGGTTTTTAAAGTCCTGTAAAGGTTTTAACGTTTCCAAATCTTTAATCTTATTGCCGCTTAGGTTCAAATGAGAGAGTTTTGGGCTCGTGGCTAAGATATTAAGACCGTTTACGATCCGGTTGTCGCTTAATTCGAGTTTTTTGAGGTTAGGCAACTTGGGAAAACCTTTTAGAGATGTTAAACCCACGTTAATCAAACTTAGGGATTCCAGATTGCAAAATTCGTCCGTTAAACCGACGATACTGGTACTTCGGCAGTTATCCAAATTTAACTCTTTAATCTAAAAAAAGAAATTGTAAAAATTTCTTGAAATGAAAAGATTTGTATGGCACATGGATGGTTACGGTTGTGGGGACATGTTTGTAGAGGATTTTTTGAATGGAATACTTACTTCCGCGGCGTCTTTGCCGCGCTTTTCCAGCTCGATACGTTTCTCCATCGTTTCGGGTAGATTTTTCGAGTAAAATCAGCCGGAAAGGCACCCGCGCAACATCGAACGGTACGTAACCTCTGATTTTCAAATCGGCTTATAATCAAGAGCGTACTTGTCAGTCATCGATTAGCCGCAGCAGCGTGTTGTAGATACGACTTTTCATTTAGCCTTAGAGGGGTACTTACAATAACAGACTAGGCGCGATGAAATGGCGGGAACTAAATTCATTAAAATTGCGGGAAATTTAAATTTTATTCATGCTTTTCTCCGATTATACCATTAATTATTAGAAAATGTATACTAAAACATTATTATTAATGAATATAAGAAAGATTTTATTCATTTCGTATAATTTATAATTTCTTGTTTCTTTCTTATTACCTAAATAATTTTTACGTTTTTTAAAAACATTAATAGATGGCGGCAAAACATTAAAATTAAATAAAAATCTTTAATTTTTAATTCTAATCGTAATTAATAGTCTTAATTTTATAGTCTTAAATTTTATCAAGCAAGTTTATTTTATTTTTAATTTTTATTTAAAACTTGCTTAAATTAGTTTAAAAAGATAGATGGCGCTAAAAACAAAATTAAATAAGAATTTAAGTTTTTAATAATAATTGTAATTAATTTATGATTTATCTAATAATAAACAACTAAAAACTTTATAATTTAAAGCTTTAATAAGCAAGTTCATTTTATTTTTAATTTTTATTTAAAATCTTATTTAAATTAATTTTGATGTTTCATAAAAAGATCAATAGATGGTGCTAAAAACATAAAATTAAATAAGAATTTTAAGTTTTTAATTATAATCGTGATTAATTTATGATTTATCTAATAATAAACAATTAAAAATTTTATAATCTTAATTTCTAACAAGCAAGTTTATTTTATTTTCAATTTTTATTTAAAATTTTATTTAAATTAGTTTTGACGTTTCTTAAAAGAATTGATAGATGGCGCTAAAACCTTAAAAATGAATAAGGAAGTTATGGTTTTACTTAAAATTTTATTTATTTACTTAATTAATTTATGATTTATCTAATAATTGAAAACAGTTTCTAATTACATAGATGATTTTTGTAAACAATCTTTTAGATTGTCACCGTTTTTCAAGAAAGTTGGGAGATTTTTTTAGTCGGTTTTAAGTAAAAAGGCAAATCTGTCATTTAAATGTCAAATTTGACAGTACCAATTGCCAATTGGTAAGTTTAACAATAAACTTTAAGATTCACCTAAGAAATCAATTAAAATCAATTGAAGTCGATTATAAAATGTAGAAAATTGTTAAAACTTTTAATAATTCTTAAAATATCATATAGATTATTAAAAAATCCTTAAAAAATCATCAAAAATCTTTAAAAGATTACATAAAATCGCTAAGAAATCACCAAAAGTCATTAAAAGATTCTGGAAAATGTTTAATAAGTAATCCAAGTTCGCTCAAAAACGTTTAAATTTCCCTAAAAAATAATTTATAAAAAATTACATTAAAAATTCTTTAAAAATCTCTTTGAAAATGATATTGCAACTGTAAAAATACCGTCTAAATTAATTCAAAATCGATAAAATTTGTCTTAAAATCGTCCAAAAATCGTTTAACACTCTTTAAAAATAATTTTTTAGTCGTAAATTTAACCAATTTTGTACAAACTTAATAAACGTCTAATTTGACATTTAAACGTCAAAAGAAGTAATAATGAAGAAGTGTACAGTATCGAGCAAAAGAAAGTTGAAGAGTTAATTTTTACTTTTTACATAAAATCGTTATTAATTTACAATTTATCGAATGATTAATGAAAAAAACTACCAAATTTTATATAACAAACATTTTTATTTTAATTTACTTAGATGTTTTTAGTTGACGTTTAAATTAAAAAATAGTTGAATTTTTTTAAATTAATACATTTTTTTGGCAATTTTAATGAAATTTAATGTATTTCTTAACTAATTTTAATAAAAAATATATACAAATTGTAAGATATTTAAAGCTACGTTCATTAATTTGTATAAATTTTTACAAAATATGTACAGTATTGGACAAAAGAGAAAAATTTTAAAAAATCGATTTTTTCTTTTTAATATTTATTCAACGTTATCTTACTAATTTTAATGCATTAATGATGATATTTAAATTAAAAAATTTAAGTTGGTTAAAATTAAGATATTTTTTGACTATTTTAAAGAAATCTTATGTATTTTGTATTTTTTTTAACTAATTTTAATAAAAAATTTTAAGATATTTAAGGCTACGTTCATTCATTGATATAGGGTTTTTTAACAAAGCATGTATAGTATTGGACAAAAGAAAAAAATAACAAAAATCAATTCCAATCTTTGTGATATTTATTCAACATCAAATTCCATACAAACAACGTCTCCTAAACCACATAAAACCTTATCTCCGGGTTTAATAACCCCGCAATTCGGCCCGGTTCCGGTAAGAATTAAATCTCCCGGTTCTAAAGTCATATATTGGGAGCAATAACTGATCAATTGCGGAACGTTAAAGACCAAATCGCTCGTATTATCCATCTGCTGAACGTTCCCGTTAATTTTACACCACAAGTCCACGTTATGCGGATCTTTAAGCTCCTCCAGGTCGATAAATCTACTCACCGGACAAGAAGTATCGAACGTTTTACTCATACACCAAGGAAAACCTTTCTTTCTATACTCTCCCTAAAAAAATTCACCTTTAATTTTAAAATCTAAACTTTACAAGATGAAAAAAATTACTAAATCGCTTAAAGTTAGATCTAAAGCTAAACAATAACCGCCTATGTATTTACTTGAGTCACATTCTTCGACGTCTTTACATTTTTTACCTATTATTACACCTAATTCGACTTCTTCAAGGATTTCACTATTTGGTGGAGTCTAAAAAGAAAATTAATTGTATATAAAATAAAAATTATATACATATTTTAAATTTTTAAATAAAAAAAAATAATTTAGATGTATTTTTTGATTTACCTTAATTTTTTGACCTTCTATTATGTACGAAGTTGATGGTTTCATAAAAATAACAGGTTTTTGAGGAATTGGAGCTTTCACAGCTTGAATAGCTCGACTGGAAAATATAATTATTTATATTTGTTATGTTTAAAGTATAAAATTAGATAATTTTTTAGAAATCAAGCTTTAAAAAATAATTTTAGAACGAAATTTTGATTAAAAATCGATAGGAAATTAAATTTCCTTTAATTTGAGTACAAACATGACATATCTAACTTTAATGGATCGAAAGTTATCAAAATTTTTAATTTTAATAAGAACCGGAAGTCCGCCATTTTTAAAATTTTATCATAAGTCGATAGAAAATTTAATTTCCTTTAATTTGAGTACAAACATGACGCATCTAACTTAAATAATAACCAAGTTATTAAAATTTTTAATTTTTAAAACAATTGAAAGTCGGCCATTTTGAAAATTTTAAAAATTAACCTAACTTTTTTATTTTCAATGCAAATATAGTCGTGTTTGGTATCAAATTAAAGGATTTTTAATAAACGTTAAAAATTTTTAATTACAACTTTAAATTTTTCAAACCGCCATCTTGAAAATTGAAAAATTAACCTAACTTTTTTTATTTTTAATCGTAGATAGGTCGTGTTTATACTCAAATTAAAGGATTTTTAATAGACTTTAAGAATTTTTAACTAAAATTTTAAAATTTCCAAACCGCCATCTTGAAAATTAAGAAATTAACCTAACTGTTTTATTTTTAATCGTAAATAGGTCATGTTTGTACTCAAATTAAAGGATTTTTAATAAATTTTAAGAATATTTAAGATTTTAAAGAAATATTTTATTAAAGACCATTAAAATCATTTTCGTTCACTGTAACTTTATTATTAATTACAATTATCATCATCATTATTATTGATATCAACATTCCAACAAATTTTATTATAATTTCATTAAAATCTTCCATTAAAACCATTAAATAAGTTAAGTAAACATGTTTTTATACGTTGTGTAACGTTATTTAGAATATTACATCAACGATCTGAAATATTATGAGTAATTTGCGGTTTTAAACGTTCTAAAAATAAAAATATCGTCTTACAAATCGCTTGGAAATAAACCAAAAATAGTTTTTTTTTTATTAGAAAGAATTTTCTCGATTAATCCACATTTTTTTAGAATCAAAAAGAACGAAGAATATCCCAGTATAATTAAAACAACTCGCTTTGTTAATAATTGACCGATAACGTTCGTGATAACCTAATCTTTTCAAAAAGCGATTTGATTAATATTCACGGTTATAAATAACTCGCTGTAAATAGAACTAAAAACGAATTTTATATCAAAATCGTAACGTTTTTGGACGTATTTAATAGAAATTTGGGTTAAAATTTATTAAAAATTGAAATTTTTGACGTTTTAAAATCTAAACATAGAAAAAGAAAGATATAGAAGGTGAACTCCCACTAGATTTTTGAAATGCGTCAAATTTAGTACGTAAACCGAGAACTCACAGCGCTGATGTGCAACTATTCAAAAAAACCGCGAAATTTGAAATAAAATATTTTTTTATTTAATTTTATTTCTTTATTCGTACTACAATAAGTGATCCATAAGTGACTCACTTATTGTGTACAAAAAATAAGTAGCAATGATAAAAGAAAAAACATTTTTTAAAATAGATTAATCTTTTTTATTTTCATTTATGAAGCTAATACAAGAATGCGTAATTTATTAAACAAAACAAATATACCTAATATCCACTTAGCCCAAATCCACTTATTAAATCTCTCCGGATCCTTACTGCAATTCGGGAATCGATAGCGGGAAGACTCCTTATCATTACAAATAGAAACCGTACACGCTATATATATTTGAAAAGGAAACATAATGTAACGAAAGATTGTAAAAATCTGAAAGTTAATCAACACTTACCGGTAATAGAAGTAAAAAAATACTACGGAACACAATTGTAGTCACTGTAAACGTTATGTTTCACGTTTAAGCTCGAAATGATCAAAAATCAATCATAATAACTCCGAATGCTCTTACATGAAGTTAAAATATGTTTTGAACGTGTTGTCATGGAAACGTTGTTGTATTTTCGTATTTGTTCAAAATGAATATCCCTAGATTTATAAATCTAGGGACTTCACTAAAAAATTATACATCAGCGCTCAAGGTGTCTCGGTTTACGTACTAAAAATCAATTTCAAATATTTTACATAGAGTTCGCCCACCCTGAATCTAAATTGTTAAAAATTTTACCAAAAATGTGTCAAATTTGACAAATGTCATTAAAAAATATATCAAAATTGTATAAAAATTGAACAAATTCGCGATAATTAAAGATTGTTAAACGTATTTGGTTAAAATTCTTGCTAAAATTGGAATTTTTTACGTTTTATAATCCGAACTGTCAAAAATTTGACTAAAAATGTATAAAATTGGTTAAATGTCACTAAAAAAATATCAAAATTGTCTAAAATTTATAAAAGTTCACAATTATTAAAGAGTATTAGACGTTTTTGGGTAAAAGTTTTGATAAAATTGGAATTTTTGACGTCTTAAAACACAAACTGTCAAAAAAATTTGAGTAATTTATCAAATTTCAAATACAAAATTGCTTATTTTAACAATTTTTGATTGAAATTCTGAATAAAATTGGTTAAAAATTGGAATTGTTGACGTTTTAACATCCAAACTGTCAAAAATGACAAGTTATTTGACAGATAGATAACCTAACTTTTATTCCAGCGTTAAAAAATTTAATAATTCGTAAAAAGAATATCAAAATTGCATTAAAATCATAAAATTTAACAATAATTGATCATTATTTATACGTTTAATTAAAAATTCTTAATAAAATTTGCTAAATATCACTTAAAAACGTCAAAATCGAATAAAACTCGTAAAAGTTACTGATAATTAACAACTACACTATTTTCACGGAAAGATGTCTCTTGCGTCATTAATTAATTATGTTATCCTAGACTACTATTTTCGGGTTTCGTCTCTTTCTGACATATATGATTAATAAAGAAAAAATTATTTGACATATGTCGAGAAAACGGTGACAAGTAATGACGCATGAGACATCTTTCCGCGAAAAGAGTATATTTAACATTTTTAATCGAAATTATTAATAAAATACGTAAAAAATGTCAATTTTTGACGTTTTAAAATTCCAACTGTCAAAAATGACAACTTATTTGACAGACAAATAACCTAACTTTTATTCCAACGTTAAAAAATTAAATAATTCATAAAAAGATATTAAAAGAATATCAAAACTGTATAAAAATCATATAAATTATCAATAATTGATCATTATTTACAATTTTTATTAAAAATTCTTATCAAAATTGATTAAAAGTTACTAAAAAAATATCAAAATCGCATAAAAATTTTGAAACTTGTTGATAATTGACAGTTATTAAACGTTTTTAACCGAAAATCTTAATAAAATCGGTTAAAAATGGAAATTTTGGACGTTTTAAAATCCAAACTGTCAAAAATGACAACTTATTTGACAGATAGATAACCTAACTTTTATTCCAATAGTAAAAAAGTAAATAATTCATAAAAAGATGTTTAATAAATACCAAAATTGTATAAAAATCATATAATTTATCAATAACGGATGATTATTTAGTTTTTATTCGAAAATTCTTATTCAAATTCGCTAAATGTCACTAAAAAATATCAAAATCGTTTAAAAAATATCAATCTTGTTGATAATTAACAATTATTAAATGTTTTTGATCAAAATTCTGAATAAAATTGGTTAAAAATTGAAATTTTTCACGTTTTAACCCTTTAACGGTCAAGACTCTGGGGGTGTAAAATATCAAATTTTTTCTAACGTACATGTTCTTTCAGCTTCTTGGGGAAATTGCGAGACTTTGAGCTGTATGGCCAGTGGTACATATTTGTACCAGCAAGCGTTAAAGGGTTAGGCCGGGGACACTCACAACGGTTTTTCGCCGTAGGGCAAAATGCCGTGCCGTACGTTCCGACCAGGGTGGGCGAACTCAATGTAAAATATTTGAACTCGATTTTTAGTACGTAAACCGAGACACCTTGAGCGCTGATGTATAATTTTTTAGTGAAGTCCCTAGATTTATAAATCTAGGGACATTCATTTTAAACAAATACGAAAATACAACAACGTTTCCATGACAACACGTTCAAAACATATTTTAACATCATGTGAGAGCATTTGGAGTTATTGTAATTGATTTTTGATCATTTCGAGCTTAAACGTGAAACATAACGTTTACAGTGACTACAATTGTGTTCCGTAGTATTTTTTTTACTTCTATTACCGGTAAGTGTTGATTAACTTTAACATTTTTACAACCTTGCGTTATATTATGTTTCTTTTTCAGATATATATCCTGCACGGTTTCTATTTGTAATAATAAGGAGTCCTCCTGCTATCGATTCCCGAATTGCAGCAAGTATCCTGAGAGATTTAATAACTGAATTTGGGCTAAGTGGATACGTGTTAAAAAAAATATGACATGTGCTGATGTTTTTGCTAACACATTTAGGTTTGCGGAAGGTACTGTAACATACTTTTATATAAATAAAGTCCTTACGGGGTATAAAAAGTTCAAATTTGTAAACTAGTATTATCATTAGTGTAGTAGATATATTCGTGTAGTTTAATAAATTGCGCATTCTTGTATTAGCTTCATAAATGAAAATAAAAAAGATTAATCTATTTTAAAAAATGTTTTTTCTTTTATCATTGCCACTTATGAACACTTATTTTTCGTACACAATAAGTGAGTCACGTATGGCTCACTTATTGTAGTACGAATACAAAAATAAAATTTATTAAAAAAATATTTTATTTCAAATTTCGCGGTTTTTTTGAATAGTTGTACATCAGCGCTGTGAGTTTTCGGTTTACGTACTAAATTTGACGCATTTCAAAAATCTAGGGAGAGTTGACCTTCTATATCTTTCCTTTTCTATGGTTCCGACAGTGGAGCGAATAAATGATTGAGACCTTTCACACTAGACGGCACCGGCAAAAAAACGTCACGGCAAAAAATCGTGCCGTTTAGCAGCCGTCCATTGTCACTGCAAGGGACGGCAGCCGTGCCGTAGATAGTAGATAGAGGCCTACGGCCGGAGACACACACAACGGTTTTTCGCCGTACGGCAAAATGCCGTCCGATATTTTGCCGGACGGCGAAAAACGAGCTTGCTTTCACACACAACGTTTTATTGCCGTTGGTTGAGTTCAGTACAATATTTGACATTACTTACTTGACGTTAGTTACGTCTTACTAGACAGTGTATTCCAATGACAAGACAATTTCTAGACAATTCCAAACGGCAAAAATCCGTTGCGTGTGAAAGCTTGTATTTAAACCATAGATTAAATATATATATACTAATATAGATGGAGCACTCGACGTATTTATCATTGACACTGTTTTTAGTTGATGCCCAGACCAACAACGGCGCCACTAGCGCTACAGCACTCCCGCCATTTTTCAAAATGTTTAATATAGGGTCTCGATGTTCTTTAATAACCGTGCAAGATGAAATTAAACAGAAACGATTCACACCTAAGGTGAAATCGTTTCTGCTTATTTTCGACGTGCAGAGTTTGTAAAAAACGTTGATAACACTATGGTACATATACATATTGATACACTATCCGTGCATGGAAACACCTTTTCCCCTAGAAGGGCCATTTTACCACCCAAGAAATATAAAGAAAAAACTACAAACTATTAATAAAAGGTTACATCAAAAGCTACTAAAAAATAAATAAATAATAAATAAAAAAATACTATAAACAACTATTACTACTAATAATGAGAATGAATAAGAATAAGATACAAGTATATACTAAGAAGCTATTAAGAAAAACCCACAACCTGTTAATACAAAACTACACAATTACTCTAACAATACACAGAAGAAGATTAATACATATATCGTCGTTTTGGAAGAAGACTGTCATAACTCAAAAATTGTTAATTTTGACATTACACGATTTTGACAGGACATGCTTTTCCTGAAAATCTGTGCGTGTACTGGCCGGTAAAGAAGCGAACATGCGATTTGCAATATTAGCGCTATTGGTGGCTTGGGGACGAACTAAATTTATTGTCAACGAATACCCAAACGTAGTTAACACAGCATGATTTAAACACGTAGGCCTCTATCTACTATCTACGGCACGGCTGCCGTCCCTTGCAGTGACAATGGACGGCTGCTAAACGGCACGATTTTTTGCCGTGACGTTTTTTTGCCGGTGCCGTCTAGTGTGAAAGGTCTCAATCATTTATTCGCTCCACTGTCGGAACGTACGGCACGGCATTCTGCCGTACGGCGAAAAACCGTTGTGTGTGTGTCCCCGGCCTACGTGTTTAAATACAAGCTTTCACACGCAACGGATTTTTGCCGTTTGGAATTGTCTAGAAATTGTCTTGTCATTGGAATACACTGTCTAGTAAGACGTAACTAACGTCAAGTAAGTAATGTCAAATATTGTACTGAACTCAACCAACGGCAATAAAACGTTGTGTGTGAAAGCAAGCTCGTTTTTCGCCGTCCGGCAAAATATCGGACGGCATTTTGCCGTACGGCGAAAAACCGTTGTGTGTGTGTGTCTCCGGCCTTAAAGTCCAAACTGTCAAAAATGACTAGTTATTTGACGGATAGATAACCTAACTTTTATTCCAACATCAAAAAATCGTACAAAAATTATAAAACTTACCCATAATTTTAAAAATTATTTATTTTTAAAAACGTTTTTAATTAAAATTCTTTATAAAAATTAAAAAACTAGATTTTTTTACGTTTTAAGACATAAACTATCAAATAAACCATAAAATTTATTAAATATTACAAAAAATATGAAATTTAGCTAAAATTCTGGATAAAAATAGCCAAAAACTATAATTTTTGATGTTTTAAAACCCAACCTGTCAAAAATGACAACTCACTTGACAGATAGATAACCTAACTTTTATCCCAACATCAAAAAATCGTACCGTGCGTTCAGAAATGATTGTAGATCGTTTGAATTTGGCGCGCTATAGATTAATTTTTAAGGTTGGTATAAATACAATAATGTTAATCATATCTCATAGGCGTGTCATGGAAAATATTGAAAGCTGCCATAAGTTGTCAAAAAACCGTTAGACAAAGGTATTTTATTGAATTTGTTGACCAATCCATTGCAATTGATATCCCATCTCCAATAATTATGAGTATATGTACGTATATACTTAATACTGAAAGGGATACATCATGAGTAAATCCGGCTACGCCACTGATATGCAAGATACGACGTAGGTAATTCACAGGTAACAATATTGACCATCGAAAATCACTAAATTACGAGCGCGCCAAATTCAAACGATCTACAATCATTTCTGAACGCACGGTATAAAAATTATCCATAATTTTAAAGATTATTTATTTTAAAAAACATTTTTAATTAAAATTCTTTATAAAAATTTAAAAAATTGTTTTTTTTGCGTTCTAAGACAGTGTTTCCCAACGTGGGGCGTAGGCCCCACAGGGGGGCAATTTGATTGTGAAGGGGGGCAATTTCGGTTTTTGAAGATGTGTTTAAAAAATTTTGTTAGTCCGTTTCGTAAAAAATTGGCTATTGATTTCTTCCTAAAAGGCATCAGAAAAGATTGTTATATGAACAATCCCATAAAAAATTATTACTTTAAAACCGTGTGACCTTTTTTTCTTTTGGGCACATGGATGTGTTTTTAGGTACATTTTATGTTTAAGCTTTATATTGTTTTCATATGTAAATACCCAAATCAACCAATTTTTTCTTGGTGGGGCGTCGCGGACCCTTAGGGGGGACATACCAATATTACAAAACCTAACATGGGGCATGACAGAAAAAAGGTTGGGAAACACTGTTCTAAGACCTAAACTATCAAATAAATCATAAAATTTATTAAATATTACAAAAATATATATAAAAAATATAAAACTTACCGATATTTTTAAGGTTATTAAACGTTTTTAACCAAAATTTTCGATAAAAATAGCAAAAAACTGCAATTTTTGATGTTTTAAAACCCAAACTGTCAAAAATGACAACTCACTTGACAGATAGCTAACCTAACTTTTATTCTAACGTTAAAAAATTAAATAATTCATCAAATATCACTAAAAGAGTATTAAAATCGTATAAAAATTATAAAACACCTATAATTTTAAAGATTGTTTATTTTTAAGAACGTTTTTAATTATAATTCTTTTTTAAAATACTTGAAAACTGAAATTTTTACGTTTTAAGACCTAAACTATCAAATAAATCATGAAATTTATTAAATATCATAAAAAATATATATAAAAAATATAAAACTTACCAATATTTTTCAAATTATTAACCGTTTTTAACCGTAAAACCGTTAACCGTAAAAATGCTTTTCCGCGGTACAATTCGACCAAATCTGTACGATAGAACACATTTCGGATCGATTAAATCAAATTTTCATCGAAAAAATCATAAGTTAGGAAACTTAATATATCCCACTGTTTTTAATCAAAATTCTCGATAAAATTACTTAAAACTAAGTTTTAATTTTTAAAATACGATCTGTCAAAAATAACAAGTCATTTGACGCATGAATAACCTCACTTTTTTTGTTTTATTTATTATTACAAGCTAAAGTATTTTTATGCTATTTGGTAAATTTAATATCAGTGGAAATTAAAAAACAGTAATAATTAAAAAACTTACTGATAATTAACAGCCGCTCCTAAGATTTTTTTACTAAATTTAGTAAATTCCCTTAAATTAGAAACCATTTCGTTACAATAACCTAATTTCTTAATTATTTACATTCAAAAATAATTTCGTAAACTTTAAATGAAAATAAAACGTTTTTAATATCAAAATCATAACATTTTTACGAGTTTTGAATTGATTTTTTTTAGATAAAAATAGTTAAAAACTATTTTTGACGTTTGACAATTCGAGCCGTCAACATAATAAAAGTCATTTGACATGTAAATAACCCAACTTTTTTTTTACTTAATCAAAATATCAAAAAAAAAATTTGACGTTATTTAATAAATCAAATGTCATAAAGGATTTAAATTATAAATATATAAATAACATAAAACTCACTGGTAATTAACGGCGGCTCCTAAAATTTTTTTCCCGAATTTAGTAAATTCGTTTAAGTTACACGCCATCTCGTCCATGTTAAGTACCCGCTATCATAAAAACGACTGATTTCACGAATGATTTTGTAATAATCGCGATTAGAAACGCTAGAAGGAAAAAAAATGTTTATAAAACGAAAAAATTTTAAATTTCGCGGTTAAATAAATTACCGACCGAGTTGTGGTGAAAAGAGAAAACTCGCGTGACGTCAGACGGAGGACATGAGTAATAGGAGTAATCCATAGCCGACTCTTCTGGTTATTGTGACAGTTTTAAGTTAAAATCTGTTCGTTCGGGTTAATCTTGATTATTTAAAAGAACGCGAACCGTTTAAACGCGTACGAACGCGTTAGCTTAAATTCGAATTCACCTTTTAAATACAATGTTTTTATGGTTACTACCAGCGTTCGTGTGATCCACTTTCTATCTCTACCCTTTATAAGACACAATGATAAAAATGGAAACAGATAAAGTCATCGAAGACACCAACAGTAACTCACAAGTAAGTATAAATTATCGTTTTTTACGTTAAAAGCCCGATTAAAACAATGTCACATGTCACCAAGTCGGTTTTTTCCTTTTATTTCGTCCTTTTTTCGTAGCATATTGCTTCGATTTTTTATACTTTACAAATTTTTACTTTTATTTTAGTATCCGATGACGATATTGTACGACCCGGCTCGGAAAAAGGAACCTTCCGCCACTTTTAACTCCGAACGGGACACTTGTATCAAATACTTTGAGAAATGGAGCGAAACCGATCAAGTGGAGTTTGTGGAGAATTTATTGGCTCGAATGTGTCATTATCAACACGGACACATCAATTCTTATTTAAAACCCATGTTACAAAGAGATTTTATCTCTTTATTACCAAGTAAGTATTTAAAAATTTTATTTTTAAGTCATTTATGTCATTTTATTTATAAAGTTTATCAAATTTCACTTAAAAAAATAACAAAATTGTTTAGTTTAATAGTTTTTAATTGGAATTTTTAATAAAATTTGTTAAAAATTGGAATATTTGACGTTTTAACATTTAAACTGTCAAAAATGACAACTCATTTGACAGATACATAACCTAACTTTTATTCTAATGTAAATATATCTAATTTAATATATAAAAAGTTGATTTAATTAATAAAAATGTACTTAATTTATAAAAAAATTCATTTAATGCCTTAAAAATAAATTGTTGAAAAAGAATAAAAACTAGCGTCATCTATTAAGTAAATAAAAAAACTATATTTTGAACGATTTTTTAAAATGTAATTTATTGATTTATTATTTTCTTTTTATAGAAAAAGGTTTGGATCATGTTGCTGAAAATATCTTATCTTATTTGGATGCAGAAAGTTTATGTTCGGCTGAGTTGGTTTGTAAGGAATGGTTTCGAGTGATATCAGACGGAATGCTATGGAAGAAATTGATTGAGAGAAAAGTTAGAACGGATACGTTGTGGAGCGGATTGGCAGAAAGACGACATTGGTACTTGAAATTGACGAGAAAATCGATTTTAAGATTAGATTTATGGGAATTTTTTTTTTGGGGAAAATTTCTTTAATTTTATTTCTTCAAAGAAATTTTTTTTGTCTAAAGTTGAGATTTGAAATGGTAAATTATTTGTGAAAGTAACGAAATTGGTAAATTTTGAGGTTACTTGCAGAAAAATCGGGAGGTTAATTTTAAAAAATTAATAAAAAGTCGATAATTTTGAGGTTACTTTTGGAAAAATTATGTTTTCGACAAAAAACTAGGTTAAAAATCTTAAAAATTTGAAAATATAAAGTAAATCAAGGAACGTTTTTATGAAGATAATGTCAAAGTTAATTAAAATTGAAGTTTTAAGGTTACTTCCGTAAAAACCAAAAGTAGGTTTATTTATTTAAATTTAACTTGTTACGTTAGGATTTTTAGCATATTTTTAGTTTCTACGATTAGCTTTAAGGAGAATTTAATCAAAGTTCTTATCAAAAAGTTGATGAAAATCGAAATTTTTAAGGTTAGGTTTCAGAAAAAGTCAAAATAGGTTAAAAATCCTAAAAATTAGAACAAAATCTTGTTTTGAACAGAAAGTAAGTTAAAAATGTCGAAAATTGGTTAATTTAATCTACATCCAGGAACTTAAGGACCAGGCCCGAGATATCTCGAGATAGAGTGTATGGTTTTAAATGACCGTAAAGAAATCAGTCCTTAAGGGGTTAAAATTAAATTTTTCGAGGTTACTTCCGAAAAAACTGGAAGTAGAATTATTTATTTTAAATTTAACTTATTAAAATAGAATTTTTATCATATTTTTAGTCTCTACGATCAGTTTTAAAAAGAATTTCATAAATGTTCTTGTCAAAAAGTTGATAACAATCGAAATTTTTGAGGTTAGGTTGTAAAAAAAATGCAAAATATGTTAAAAATTAGAACAAAAACTTGTGTTGATCACAAGATAAGTTTAAAATCTTGAAAATTGGATAATGTAATCTAAATGTAGGAATAATTTTAAGAAGATGAAAAAAATTGATTAAAATAGATTTTTTCGAGGTTACTTACCAGAATTAGAATTACTAAAGTGAAATTTTCATTAAATATTTGAAGGGCCGCGGCTAAAAACGATCAAAGTCCATTTTTTTCAAAAATGAGATAATGTCACTATAAAATAGCTTATAGTATGTATCATCCAACAGCTATCCCCTACTGCTAAAAAAAATAATATTCTTCGAAAAAAACGTCTTTGAAAATAATAGGTACCGCCGAAAAAAGATCAAGGTCCAGGTATTAACAGGTATAAAAGATCAAAGTCTTTTCTTAGAATATAATGCTTTTTATTAAACAATAGTTGTTCGTTTGAAATCACATTTTTGTTTTATTTCTACTGTACTGACTAATAATAATAATAATCAATTAAAGTTTTTCAAATTTAAATACTGTAAAATGTAGACGTTTGGACTTCGATCGTTTTTAGCTGCGGCCCTTCATTTGGGTTCTGTAAACATTTTTAAGAATTAATTATTAAAAAATTTGTTAAAATCGTTAAAAAAAATTGTGGTTACTTCCGGAAAAATCGGAAGTAAGTTTTAAATTTTTCAAATTCGCCTATTAGGGAAAAGTTTTTTTTCATTCTTGGTCTTTACGATTGGTTTTAAGAAAGAAAAAAAAAAGTAATATGAAAAAATTGATTAAAATCGTTATATTTGAGGTTTGTTATACAAAAATCGTGTAAATTTGATTTATTAAAGATTTTTAACACTTTTAGCTTTTAGGTTAAGTTTATTATCGATTTTTAGAACATTTCTGCTTTCTAAATCTTATTATTAGAAAAATAATAATAAAATTTTCATCATAAATTTGAAAAAGCGCACCGAAATGTCAAATTTGACAGTTGTTTTCAAGAACTGTCAAAATTGACGGTTAATATTAACCCTTAACTACGGAAGTGCCGTCTGAGAAACGGCATATAAACCTAATAAAACGTAATTAAATATCGTCTTTGTCATCATTATGTACAACAAGTATTTTAAGCAATTGTTTAGTAATTTAATTACTAATACTTCAAAAATGATCTTAACGTACTGATTACAGAAAATATGTGATTGTTTTAAGACTTTATGCCATAATGGGTGGTATGATTAAAAGGAGTATTTGCTTCTACTTCAAGTAATAGAAAATGCTGTGAAGCGTTAACTACAGTTGTTGCTTAGTACATAGAGTAAAAACCTCATTCCGAAGTAAATGCTTCAACTAGATAGTTATTACTTTTAACCTATAAATTTTCAAATTCTTGTTGTTTGTGCTAATTCATTTACGAGGACAGGATGAGCAGTGAGAGTGAGAGTGAAAATGAAATTGTAAATGACACCAATGAAACCGATCAAGATGCACAATATGTCTGAATTTCGCCACACCCGACTATCATGCACACTTCCAGGCCATGACACATCAACTGATGTAAAGAACTCATTATAATTGCAAGTAACTTGAACATTAATTGAACAAAATCCTTTCCTAGTAAAGTATTCCTCACCATATAACACGGGCTTCCTAATTCTAATGTGAGTACAATCCACTGCACCAATTGCATCAGGCATATGCCAACCACGTTTTGTTTCTTTCAAATCATTGGGAGTAAGAGGAAATCGAATCCAGATTTCTTTCCTCGTAACTATTTTATTACTTACTTCGTTGATCGTTTTGGAAACTGTACTTTGATGAATGCCCAAGTCTGCTCCAACACCTTCCTGAAAACCAGGCTCTCCCAATGTTCTTAAATATAATTCCATTTTGGTAACATTTGTAAGGGCTCCACCACGAGTTTCATCATTATTTCCCAGAAAATGTTCAGCCATCCATTGTACGTTCTCTCGGTAAAATCTGAAGTACGGTTAGGTCAAAGAGATTTTATACGCGTAACATTAATGTTTACCGAAACAATTTTCTATATCGTGAAACTTCGTATTTTCGCCTTCTGTAGTATTGTTTTTTTTTTGCGGTAAAGATTGATAAATGCAGCCATAATTTTATAATATCAATACAACGAAGTTGCTACACGCATGGCTTTACTAAAACTACATATTATGCTCTGAATTGTAGCAGAAACTTCCAATTGAAGTAAGTACTATAGAAAATGATTCTTTCTGAAGTATTTACTCTTATGTACATGGCATAAGCTTAATATATAAAGAACTTACTGTCAAGTGAAGGTAATACTTTAGTAATTGCTTTTCGCGCATTGAATTGCTTGAAGTAAAAGCAAATACTCCTTTTAATCATACCACCCAATATTAGTGGTAGTCTGCCAGGCAGCACCTCAGGGTTTATGTTTTGCTTATTGTACCTCCGTTTCTCTCAATTTTTCATTATTACAAATATTAAGTATATTTGTAGTGTGTCACAAAAGTCTTTGTACAGGCCAAAAATTCGTCTTTATGAACAAAATAAATTCGAATTTAAATTCGATATTCAGTTTTCTCCATACCTTATCCCATCCATGCTATTTAAATACATTACATTTAGATTCACTGCTAAATAATATGATTTTCCAAAATTCCATATGTTTGTCAGTATGTTCATGTAAATTCTATACGTTTCTTCTGGTTTATTGGATTGATAAGTGATTTTTTCCTCATTTGTCTTCCATTAAAACCTTGCTGTAACAACCGACGAATACATTTTGAATGGATATTCTTTCCTATTTCTTTCGACATCATTGTTGCCAATATTGGATTACTCACAACAGGTTTTTTTTAAATATTTTACGAATAATATTTCGTTTGTTTCGTGAGTTTAGTTTCGGAGGACGACTTACGCGAGGTTTATTGCTCACGTTATTATTCGTTTTGAACATTTTAATGATGTATTGCGCTGGAAATCGTTTTTTACTAACAAGTTCTGAGATTGTGCGTAAAAATGTCTTTTCATTTTTCAATTTAACAATTAAATTTCTCATTAGTTTCTTTTCTATGAACGCTCATTGTAAATTGATGAATTAAACGTGATGCAATTTTCGCGTTGAACATGTCTTACTAGTTATAGTTTGCTAGATACCGAAATTAAACAAAGTGAACCGAAATGCATCGTAAAATTTATTTAGTTATTTTGATGTTTTGTAGTTTTTTTTTCACCTATACGACTTTCGCGACTAAATGTTGTTAAAATCCGGTTGTTCTATTTCTCCTAGTTTTCGCTTTAACCCCTTGAGTACATTTGACGTCTGAGACTCGTCATAAGTTGCATTACATTCGAAACCGTACCCAAAGAGTTAATTGCACAACAATTTCAGTATTTTAGGTTTTCATACAATCATTTAAACATTTGTGCTATCTTGTTACATAAGTACCAAAACTTTCCCGTAAATTTAGTCTCGTAAACCATATTTTTTCCTTTTTTAATCATGAATTATTAACTTTCTAATTTATTTTTTATTAGGATACAATATTTATTTAAACCTCGACCTGAAAACCAACGAGCTCATCCATTCTACCGCACCTTATACCCACAAATAATTCAAGACATCGAAAGTATAGAAAGCAACTGGCGCAACGGAAGACATATTTTACAAAGAATCAACTGTCGATCGGAAAATAGTAAAGGTGTTTACTGTTTGCAATATGATGATCAAAAGATTGTGTCTGGTTTGCGAGATAACACAATAAAAATCTGGGACAGGAACTCTTTACAATCGACTAAAGTTCTAATGGGACACACCGGATCGGTTTTGTGTCTTCAATACGACGATAAAGTTATTATAAGTGGCTCGAGCGACTCTACGGTGCGCGTTTGGAACGTTAATACCGGAGAAATGGTCAATACTTTGATACATCATTGTGAAGCGGTGTTGCATTTGAGGTTTAATAACGGGATGATGGTTACATGTTCAAAGGTAAATAAAAATAAGTGTGACATTTGGGGTTATGTCTGGTAAATCTAGAAATAGAATAATAAAAATTTAAAAAAATATTGACAAAAAAATGTATACAGTTATCACTGTTTTCTCGATGTACTATAATCCGAAATGAAGCTGCACCATGAAGAGAAAAACGAAAGAGTACTTGGCAATGTTACGGAGAGGGGCCTTACTTTTTCATCTTTCTCTTCATGGTGCAGTTCCATTTCAGGTTATAGTAGTACATCAAATATTTTTGTTTTATCTAATTTGTACATGAAAGAATGAGACAAAAACTGAAAATATTCGTCTAAGATAACGCAATTAATTGATGATGCATGAGACATTTTTCGCCGAACAGTGTATAAGTCAAACTTTTATTTTTTTATTAGGATCGTTCGATAGCTGTGTGGGATATGACTTCACAAACTGAAATTACTCTACGTAGGGTTCTGGTGGGTCATCGGGCGGCCGTAAACGTGGTGGACTTTGACGAAAAGTATATCGTGTCGGCTTCCGGCGACCGAACGATAAAAGTATGGAATACGTCGACGTGCGAATTTGTGAGAACTTTAAACGGACACAAAAGAGGCATAGCGTGTTTACAATACCGTGATAGGCTGGTTGTTAGCGGAAGTTCAGATAATACGATAAGGTTTGTATTTTTAAAAATTTTCTATGTAAATGATTAACGTAGATAACATTCATTGTATTGATTTTAAGAACGTATTTTAATAGGTCATGTTCATATTACTTTTTTTAGTTAGTTTCGTAGGAAATTTGGGCTGTGTCTAGGGGTTTAATTTTTGCTAATAAAGCCCGCTTGTTCACTAAAACAATATAAACGCATACATTTCATGATAATGTGTACAGTTGTTCGTCTTTCTACGCCTTAACTAGCCTAGCTGCTTTAACTCTTAACAGTCCGTTGTCCAGACGTTGTGGACATTACATTATTCCTGTCAAGTGCTATGTTCAAACGTGCGGACATAACGTCTAGACACAAAAAATTTAATGTTTGAAGTATCATTATTATGATGGCTTGTTCTACTAGTTGATTCATTGTCCAGACGTTTTGGCAATGACTATGAAAAGGAAATTGGTTAAAAAATATACCTATATATAGTTATCTACTTTTCAAATGTAAACCCAGTGATCTCAGATAACCAATATTTCACGAAAAAATAAATCTGGACTCTGCTAATCACATGTGTCAAAATAGCAGGACTGTTAAGGCTTAACCCTTTCATTACGGGCGCCGCCTATAGGCGGCGGCCGCGCGACGATCTGTGTGTACGGGTGCCGACTATAGGCGGCGGTGCGCACAGTACGGGTGCGTTCAGTGGCGTCACTCCAGCGGATCGGACTGCCGTAAGGAAAAGGTTAAGGTGCGTTCCTGTGGAACGTCAAAACGAAAATGTATCACGCTTACGTACTTGCTATCGTGAAAATGCTCAAGGAACCTTGTCAGTTGTGGAACGTGGACTGTTGACACGGATGTCAGTATCAACAGAAACGTGATTTAGTTGATCGCGGAAGGCCGACCATGAACCAGTTGCTCATTAACACTAACGACCGCTCACACAACATGTGTTTGATAGCTAGAACAACCGTTAAGGACCGCTCACACAACATCTGTGTGATGCTACCGCCGAAGGTGGAAAGGTTGAAATAGCACTATTTTCACTTGTGTTTTGTTGAAGCAACAACAAGTAACAATACGACAACAATAAATAGACTGCCGGCCCCTGGCGACGTTTGATTGCGTAGACGTGATGTCGTTAAAGTGTTAAGGCTTGTGCTGTGATGGCTTCAGGGTTTGGTGTTATTTTAGCACAAAAAATGAATCAGTTGCTTAAATCAAAAGAGAAATGGAAGAAAAAGCAATATTGGGTTAGAAAGTGGATACTTGACAAGAAATCGGCAACACATAGTTTGTCAGACAAAGAGATAAGAAGTTATTACACATAGAATTTAAAACTTATAACAAATGTCTGCAGGTGACTTTGATTACCTACTGAAAGCTGTTTTACCATTGATTTCAAAATTACAGTATGAACTTCTCAAGTTTTTAAATTTTGATGTAACGTCATTTGGTCCAAATCCAGGATATTGAGCTGATCAGAAATTCTCTTAGCCGCTGCCATTCTCAAATCTCGATTTCTGTAGTCTTCAATAGTTACATCACACAACACCTTTTCAACAGCATACAATTCAAGAAACTGCATGGTCTTATTGTTTTTTAATTTAATAACGCACATTTTCATTTTACTACTTGTCGCCATTTTTAAAAACCGATATACGAAAGTGAATTCATGGCAAAAATCAACCATGTTTGATCCGAGGCGTATGCACCACGTTTGCCTGTAACGTCTTCACTCAACTCTCGTCTTTACGATACTCGATTTTTTACCCAACTCTCGTCGTTACTCGTCTTTCGTTTTTACACGTCTAAACCCAACTCTACTCTCTACCTGACTAAACTCTCTTTGTCTAGCGTTTCCGCGCATACTCAAACCTCTTTCCATCGCAAATCCTCTATATCTACTTCTGGGCTCTTACCAATAAAAACTTAACCTAATCAACATACAATAAAAAAATAATCAATTCGTACAGTTTTATATTCTTAGTTTTTGATTCATAATTACAGAAAAATTCGTTTGTTCGTGAGTTTTTTTTTATATTGTCATTACTTATTTTAAGATATCAACATGTTTCAACTTTTCAAATATAAACTTTGTTGGTAGAAGCGATTTCCAACGGTGTCTGATTTTTCAACTAATCAAATTGTTTAATTTTAATTACATGCAAAATTAAGCAACAAAAATTACATATTGGCGGCAATATTTCTCAAAATTATAGCCCGGCAATATTTTCGGCTGTATAGCGTGGCTTGGTAATATGTTGTCAGATATATCCCAGCAATGCTTTGTCCATAGGTTGTCCAGACAGTATTCGCGTACACAGGGCCGGATCCAATAAATGCGGGGATTCAATGCTGCTAAATATACATCTAGTTAGAGATGTTTTACACGTTCCAATCTAAGTTTTTATTCTGCAGTCTTCTAAGATTGTACCAAAATCCAATTGCATTACTTCTTGAGTCTCAATCGACATGATAGCCAAAGCGGTAATGCCGTAGCTCTGTCATGGCCAGATAAAAATTGAAATATTTTTAATGAATTTCAGAAATATTCTGATGAAAATATATTTTAAAGCTTCCATTCCTTTGACAAGCATATTATCGTCTGAGTCTGCTTCTTTCACAGCATCAGTAGATGTATCATTTTGTGTAATCTTCGAATCTGTCGGAGCATTTTCTAAATCTGCTGAATGTTCTTTCAGTTCTTATTTTTCCATGTTTTGAAATTTTCCCAAAAAAATCCAAATAAATCGGTATGATTTTTAATTGTTCAAAATAAGCATGCCTATATTACATTTTTTTACTATAAACTAAGTTATTTTACTTAAATAGTAGTGATTTTGATCTCACCACACAATTATTTCTAATAAGTACTGTTACAGAAGTTTATGGAACTTTTTAAGAACAATAATATTATTATAGTTTTAATATACCTAGCAATCCAATGTTAACTTGAGCTCTATAAAACCGAACCCTAGATATTTATTTTTGTAACATGTAAATTTTTAAATGTATAAATTTTAAAATGCGGGCCCCTTCATGCGCGGGGCCCGATTGGGAGCAATCGCTTCAATCGCCTCATATCCGGCCCTACGCGTACACGTAACTATAACTGGATAGCGCTTATCTAAAAGGTACCAACCGCCAAATCACGTTTTTTCATATAAATGCACTAAACGCCTTTTATAACAAAGACTTACAAGGAGAGTGCAAGGTCTTGGGGTCATAGATTTAGTTCAAATTTTGTAGGATGGTAGATTTAGTTTCCCTGTTGAAGAAAATACATAGTTGTAGGGGCCACTACTCAATAGCTCTTTAGATATTTGCAAGTGAAGATGCAATCCACTAGTTAAATTCAGGTCTGTAGCAAACGATTAAACATAATGGGTTTAGCGTAGCAGCAATAGATCGGTGTTTCTCGTCATTAGGCGCCGGGTTCGAGTTCTGAGAGTGTCCATTTTTACATATAAAGATACCATGGGTGGATATAAAATTTTGCGACATCGAAGCATTTTTTGAGTGTGCACCGCACTTTGGATTTGTCAGTTAATTGTCATTTGATCTGTCAAGACTTCAAAATTAATACAGGAATATGACTTGGTATTATAACCTTTCTTCAAGAAGCCTGACTTAATCGGTATAAATTCGGTTAATTTTGACATTATCCGGACTTGTTCTAACGAATTAATTGCATCTTTAATTGCAAATATTTTAAAAATTATTGAATAGTGGCCCCTATAACCATATATTTTCATCAACAGGGAAATTAAATCTACCATTCTACGAAATTTGAACTAAATCCACGACCCCAAGACCTTGCACTCTCCTTGTTAGTTACTCTAAAAAGATCGAAACTCTAAACTGCTCGTAGGAACCTCTGTTAAGGCTGATCCGTTTCATCTACACACTTATTTCTCAGCATTATAAAACTTTAGTCGCCATTTGCTCAAAACTATAATTTGGCGCTTGGTACCTTTTAGATAAACGCTATCCAACTGAAAGTGAGGATATTTTATACCTATATTGTTATGCACATGAGTCCAGGAAGAACGGTTTTATACTGAAAGTTATAAGTCTAGAACAAAAAATTCTCTTAATTTTGGTAAATTGTAGTTTAAGTACTGCTGACAATACTGCCAGTAACGACAGTTTTTCGGTTAGTAACTAATAATAACGATGTCAAATGGTCAATCTATTTAAAAAAAATCAAATAGATATTTACATGTTAAGATATTTTGACATTGGCACCTACAAATCTTACAAATAACCAGTCAAATGACAGTTCGACCATAACAATTTATATTGTAAATATGATTTACATCAGCAGTATCTAAAATCTGGCGTACCAAGATTAGGGTTGTCAGAACTTTATTATGCTTGAGTTTTTACCACTTTTGTATTACGAAAACTTACCCCATTTGACTCCTTTTTGGGTTCTTCAACAGTTATGGTATACTCTTTTCGCGGAAAGATGTCTCATGCGTCATTAATGAATTATGTTATCCTAGACTACTATTTTCGGTTTTCATCTCTTTCTGACATATATGATTAAATAAAGAAAAAATTATTTGACATATCGCACCCCGGCGAGAATAGTGTCACAACTCAAAAACGACATTTTGAAATTACCATCAGTAAAGATACGTATGGTGTGCCTCTGACTTGCAGAAAAACGTCACATTTCTAACTCACAATTTATCCGTCGAAGAGGAATTATTTCAATTTTGTCTTATGTTAGTTTATTACTTATTATGGCAAGAACAGTGTCACTTTATTTGTTATTACTCAAATATTGCATTTTTGAGTTATGTCATTGTTCTTGCCGGTGTGCGATATGTCGAGAAAACGGTGACAAGTAATGACGCATGAGACATCTTTCCGCGAAAAGAGTATATGCTCTGTGTACTTCCATAAAATATCCGCATACTATTTGCCATGTAATTGTTTTATTTTACTTATGCATTAGTATTCAGTTGCCACTATTGACATAATTTTTATGAATAAGAACAGGCTATTATTGAAAGTTAAGTGGCGTAAAATAGTTACGGGGGAACAACAGGGTGGAGACAGCGAAAAAAGGCGATAATTAAGATTTTATTTTGGTTCACTTATATATTTTAGAAAAATCGGAATTTGATATTTGTGACTACGCAGTTTAAACTTATTTTAGGAAGTATAGAGAAAAAGAAAATCTGTCTTAGAATACATGTATGGAGGACGTCCAAATGCACTAACAAAAAAAAAAGCATCTTGTTGGTTGTCACTATAAAACGTATAAAAATAATCTGAAAATAAAAAAGGAAACGTCATTTTAATCTTTATTAGTGTAGCTTCAGTTAAGCGTACCCGATTTAGAAAATAATAATTGCTGTTAAAATGGCACCCCTGCAAAAAAAGAGTTAAGAAAATCGATAAAATAATTAATCTTTCCAGGGGGTAAAGAGGCAGCAAATATTAATACAAATAAAAATCCGTACGCTTAACTGAAGGGAATTTTATATAGATTGAGGACGTCTCAATAAAATTTGAATGCGATTCTCGTTGGTAAAAAAATTGTGACAACAGGTTAAAAAGATTTTACTGTGAGAAAAACGCATTTAAAAAATTAAGTTTAGTTCTAGATGATATAATGGAGGAAATTTTAAGAGTTACCACAATTCATCGATTCCTGCTCTATAATAAAGGTCTTTAGAATTTCTAGAACATAATTCGACTTTCTTCTTGCTGTCTGAATTGTCTAAAACACTTGAAATTTAACGCACCTGAGCTCGACTTATACGGTGTTGGTCTTTAGCTGTACAAAATGCGTACATTTGGGGACTAATCTTGATATGTATTTCATTTGCCACCTTTAATAAAGATGCCATCCCATTATTAAAAATGGAAACCGTCAAATAAGTAACAATTTGCACAATAACTGCCCGACTTGATAAAATTTTCGGAGCGAACTTCCAAATGAGGGCATTAAAGCTCTCATTCGAATTTTGCGTAAATCCGCCTATACAGCGCTCAAGCAACTCCGTCTTGGTCAAATCCATATAAATGGGAGTAATAGCATCGATAACATTTTGTGGTAATGGTTTTTTATGTTCGTATTCAAGTAGTGGCTTCGTGCGCGCGAGCAAAAAAGAGCTATAATTCCATTATTTGTACAGATTTTATTATAATATTGTTGGACAATATTCTAAAAGGTACATACATTCGAAATGTGTAAAGAAAAAAAAAAAAAACGATTTTTCAAAAAATTTACCCTGTTGTTCCCCCTTAAGAGAAAAAAACTTTAAGTCGATTTTTCTCATAAATTTGTTTTTTAAATTATGACGCCCTTGTCGCAAATGAGCGATATGAGTTTTTTAATTTAGTTTATATTTTTTTACAGGTTATGGGATATAGAAATAGGAATTTGTCTTCGTATATTAGAAGGTCACGAAGAATTAGTACGATGTATACGTTTCGATTCGAAGAGAATCGTTAGCGGCGCTTACGACGGCAAGATAAAAGTGTGGGATTTGGTCGCGGCTTTAGATCCTCGTCGGCCGGCTAACGCTTTATGTTTAAAAACATTAGTGGTAAGTAAAAATCAGACATTTAATACAAAAAAAGTTAAGGTGTGTTTACATTAAAAGAGTTAAGTATTATTTAACCCTTAAAAGTTTTTTGTCTAGATATTGTGAATATAACATATTTCAAAAATCGTCCCGGTTCGATTTCTACGAATTTAGAAATAATTTTTTGAGGAATTTCAGTCTAGAATGTTTTGTTTAACATACCATATTGTGGGCTAAGAGTGCTAACCTGCTAACTTCACAAAACAAAACTTTACAGGACACAATAACAGGTTGACAGGTTTTCTTAAAGCAACTGTTTTCAATTAGAGTAAGAATTAATGCAAAAATAACAGAAATATTTTCATGTACATTCTAAATATTTTCATTAAAAATAAAAAAATTAAAGGCCATTATTCGTGAGGTAGATTATTAGAGAACTCGTGATAATCAGCTTGTAAAGTACTTTTCAAGTCTCTCTGTCTTCTTGTAGGCACAACCGTAACCGTGTTGTCTACATAGATTTTCTTTTCACCCCAATTAAGATTCCAAAACTTCTCAAATATTTTTTTCTTTCATATTCAGGTAGGGATTTGCATTTTATTAGGCTGGATTCTTTACCTTTGCATCCACATCGTTTTTTCATTTCACAATTTTTCTTTTCTATTTCATACCTCCATTCCCCATTTAATTTTTTTCTTCCGTAATATCTTTTTCCCATCTCTTTTCTATTCTTATTTTTCAGCCTACCATGAGTCTGTTTTTATCTGGAAACGTTTTTTACGTTTTTGGCTTTTTTTGGGTACATCAGACTCATCAGAATCTGAATGTTCTGAGTATGGTACTGGAACAACTCTGTTCCCATCAGTTTCTGATATGTCTTCAGTAAATTCAGGCTCTTGCAAATTTTGTATCACTATATCTGCTTGCGTGCTTATACAAGGAAAGACTATTGAAGACATCTATTAAAAAGAATGATAAGCTATATGAAAAAAATATCTTATTTGCTAATAAATTATTTATTTCGGTCTAAAAAATACGTGCTATAAAAGCTTTTGTAGAGCTTTTACAGACACTTTGTATAAGTGAAATAATACAATAAAAATACTTACTTTTCTATCAACTGCCACAAAAACTATTAAATTTTAAATTTAAATTTTAAACTATTAAATAACTTTAAAAAGTTATATTTGGTTTTTGGGAATCAAAAAATAGTTTTTCGTGAATTATAAGCTAGAATTTTTCGATAAGAAAGTAATTGTTACGCGAAAAACATTGAAAAAAGAATTACAGAACCTAACTACGGTCCTGTTTATGAAACGTCAATTTGTCAGTTAATGTCAAAAAAATTCTAAATTTCACTTCAAAATTATTGATATTTTACCTCAACAATGAACTAATGGACTTATTATTTTTGAAATAGACAAAATTTTCAATATTTCCCAACATTTTAACATCAAGCTTTTATAATATTTTCAACTATAAACCTCTCGATTTTAGACAACCAATATTTCTCGAATTTATTTAAAAAAAAGTGGACTGAACTGATATGTGTTAGAATAAAAAAAAAATAATGGTTAAACTGGATATCTTTTTGCAATAATGTTTGTTTTAAATTGAAAATGTTTGATAAAAATATTTGTTGTAAAATAGGAACACACCGGTCGAGTTTTCCGTTTGCAATTCGACGAATTCCAAATAGTGAGTAGCTCGCACGACGACACGATCTTAATATGGGACTTTTTGAATTCCACCGCCGACAACACCAATTGTACACCGAAACCGATGACACGTTCACCATCACGTAAGTCATTTTATTAATTATAATCGTTAATTGTAGCTATTATATGGATTAATATTAAATTTAATCTTATTAAAATGAGAATGTTACGTAATTTGTGGACCCTATAATCGATTTAAGTATCTTATAATGAAACATTAAAATCAAAAATTTGCTTAAAATTGGTTTTTTAAAGTTACTCCGAAAAATCGGAAGTACTGTCATGCATATGAAAGTAAGTAAGAATACTTGCTTAAAAAATAATCCTATATCATTTGATTGTAATAAATATGTGTCGCACAAAATACAAATTCATTTCAAATCTCTTAAATTGTTCGTCTTCAGTAAGAATGAGATTAAGTAAAGAAAATTTTAAGACAAAACGACCTAGCAATGTCGTTTACTGAATATCAAACATGTTGCCAACAGAACTTATTAACAAGAGAACATATCAGTTGAGAGTCTTTGAAATGGTACGATATCTTATGGACAGACAAAAGAAAAGTTGTATTATTTAATCCTAGTATAAATAAAACACATGATAGAGAGACCCCATTACAAGAATATAATTTTACAAATACCACACAAACAATAAAACTCGGTTATTGTAGTGTTATAGCACGGAGCTATTTTTCGTATAGGTCCTATTTATTGAATTAAAGAAATAATTACGACAGTGTTTATTTTAAATAAAGTGATGCCTTTTGCGAAAAAAGATATGCCTCTAAAATGGATCCTACAACAAGACAATGTCCTAAAACACACTTCGCACAAAGCGAAGAAGTGGTTACCTGATAATAAAATAAACATTATGGTCTGGTGAGCACAATTGCCTGGCTTATAATTGTGTCAAAAGTAAAGTCAATTAAGTTTAGGACTCTCGTACTTCGGACGTATTCGTCGAAAAAAATCGGGGTAAAGACTGTCATGATCGGTGATCATTTCTGCGTAACATAGCCAAAATTTAAAATCGTTGGTCACGCGGTTTAGGAAATATCGCGAGTTAAATGAAAAAATAACCGATTTTTTGACCGGTCCGCGGAAAAAGCTAACTTTGGTAGTTTTTTTTCTCAAAAACCTCTGAAGAAAAAAAAATGGGACTTTTTGTAGGATGTAGCTTCATCTGTTTATTGTAACGTGTACGCAAAAACACAAAATAATATTTTATTATTATTTGACAATCGAAAAATGAATATATTCGTAGGAATTGAGATAGTCAGCATTCTTAAGTAGGGGAGACCGGGGACAAAAGTAACATTTTTTAGTTCCATGTCGGTTATTAATTCATTTACAAGAGTTGTACAGAATGGACTTTACCTGTACACAGTTCATTTATTTCTTTATTAATAAACGCAAACTTTAAACGTAATGTGCAGCGGTTGTTTATTTATAAGATTTTTACTGCGAAATGTCAAGTGTTACTTTCATCCCATACATACAGGACGAAAGTAACATATTATGGGGATAAAAGTAACAGGATTTGCACCAATGAATAGGTTATAATAACAAAATAAATTTATTCGAGAAATCAAATAAAAGGCATAACACAACTTATTCAGATATAAAGTCATTGCCTTCAGGCTCCATAGACCTTAACACAGTCTATGAAAACTTGTAGCGATCTAGAACTTGTTTAAAAGTGTCAAAGAACGTATTAACATTAGTTTCATTGAAACTGGTTGCACATGCTAAGCTTGTGGCTTGAGGAGTATCTAAGGCTAGAGTGGGATGTCTATGTATAAACCCGGAAAACCTTTCGGCTCCAGCTAATTCATTGTTGTACAGTTTCTGGCATTTTTTTATCATATGCCAAAGCTAATTGGTAAGCCAACTTTCTGATCTGTTGAGGATGAAGTCCATAATATAAATTTGCCGAATCTACAATATATTAGGTTGATGAAAAAGATATCCATTATCTTTACGTGAACTAGATCGAAAAAATAATAGATTTCCTTTTCTCCAACCTAACATTTCTCAAAATTTTTTTCTTCTTTTTCAGTAAAAACGCGTCTCACATACGATATCCCACTATTGCCGATGTGTCGCCTGCTTTTATTTGTTTTATATACCTTGATAGGGTAACATGACAAATTTCGTACATTTTAGCCGTCATTCTAATGCTTAAATGTTTTGTTAAATGTTCTGCTGCTGCATTTTCATAAATTTTTATGTCTGCTGTTTGCATTTAAGGACAAAAAATTTACAGCTTCATTGTATTATGTCCGACAAGTTTCCAAATTTATAAATTAATAAAATAGACATTCAAGAAACGAACTGACATTGTTTGAACCTATTATCAATAAAATTAATGATATTCCTCTATATAAAAATAAACTTTGAAACATAAATTATGACATACAACTACCAAATAGCACGATGGCTGCATGTCCGTCTATCATTTTCATGGAGATAGAAATACACAACTAGATATTAGCGAAGAGTAAACCTCTTAAAAGCATAAGTGCACATTAGGAGAAGCATGGTTACTTTCATGACGTGTTACTTTTGACCCCGGTCTCCCCTACTATAACCCGAAATGGAGTTGCACCATGAAGAGAAAAAAGAAAAAGTAAGCTCCCTCGCTGTAATATTGCCGAGTACTCTTTCATCTTTCTCTTCATGGTGCAACTCCATTTCGGGTTATAGTATCACCTGGTGGCAATGTATGAGCATCTGATAGCTCACTGACTTGACTTTTGGCACCGATAGTAGTTTAGTGTTTAAAAGTACATAATGTAAATATAGTTAATTGTGTTAAAATTTTTAATTATATTTTCCCTCGTACACTCAGTAGCAGAAATCTGCGTACAAAGAATTTGGAATACTTTAATCGAAAAGAGAATAGTCATACTCTAATGCGATAATAATATACAAATCTATTAACAAAATATAAATCAATACAACACAAATGTAATTAAAAAAATAAAATCAAAACTAAAAACATTTCAAATAATACCTACGCAAAAATCAGCGTACAAAGCAGCTTCTATAAACAAATATATTAGTAACAAGTTGGTCAACTCTTACGCTTAATGACCTCTCTTAAATGTTTCGACATGGATTGTACTAATTTCTTTGTCTCGTCCGAATTGATTTTGCCCCATTCGTTAATTATAAATTGTTTTAGCACTTCTTTCGATGTTATGTTGACGAATTCTGCATTTCAATAAATCCCATAAGTGCTCAATGAAATTTAAGTCAGGTGATTGTGGGGGTGCTTTTATTTTGTTGGAATATTATACATATAGCAGCTAAAATCTGGTATTGTGAGCAGAATGTTTCGGGTCGTTGAAAAAAGTATTCAGATCCCAAACCCAATTTGTTGATGGTTGGCTTCTAATTTTGCTTTAAAATGTCTGTACATTTTATGGTCTATTGTGGATGCTATAAAAGCCAATTTCCCTACTCCTTTGACGCACATACACCCCCACATCATCACTACACCACCTCCATGCTTTAAAGTTTTAAGTATCGACGGCATTACCGGGTTTTCTCCACACAAGCTGTTTACCTTTAATACCGGAGATGCAAAATATGTTCTCTTCTGTAAAAAGAACCTTCTCCTAAAATTCTGAGACTTGTTGAGGTGTTATTTAGCAAAAACAATCTGCTTTTGTCGTTTGATGCCTGATACGAATGGCTTTTTTCGTGCAACGTGAGTGTGGTAGTGGGTCTTTGATAATGTTCTTGTTGTATTTTTGCTAATAGTTTTCTGAAACTGCTGTTGCACATTACGTGCTATTTTTGTTGTTGTTAGCCTAGGTTCTTTTCGCATCTGCTGTACAATGCTTCGCTCACCTCGATATGTTGGAAGAGGTGGTCGATCAGATCGTGAACTTGAGATGTAATCTCCAGTGTCTTTGTAGTTGTTGACGACTCTCTAAATGGAGGAATGTGATCTGCTTGTTGTTCCTATTTTTCAAAGAGTTTTTCCCTCTCAAGTTTTACAATATTTTCTCTTTCTCCTGCTTCAATTTCCTTTCCCTTCGTCTCCATTCTATCCTTTAGCTTTCAATTCTCTACTAATGCAGTCAACTACATGTAACATATAAATTATGTTGTTTATTTACCTGTAAACCATTGTTTATGCCAGCCGTTTTGAATTGTACGCAGATTTTTGCATAGGCATTATTTTAAGAATTTTTAGTTTTATTTATTTTTTTAACGAATGCTTCTGTTTAACTGATTTACATTTTGTTAATAGATTTATATATTGTTAACATACAGAATAAATACGATTAGAAGTTTGTCGTATAAGATTATGACTATTCTTTTTTCGCTTAAAGTATTCCAAGTCCTTTATATGCAGAGTTCTGTTGCTGACAAGGGGAGGGCGCGAGGTGGTTTTTTTAAAAAAATTTGTCCTTGAGCTGAGCGGTAGAGTATCATACAAGGATTCAATTGACAAAGTACTAAAACGCACTATTCAGCCAAAATTGAATAAATCGCATTTGAAGTTTAACGCTTCGTTTATATTTTGGATAAGTAAACTCGTTTACAAGCGGCCGATGACCTGATTGAGAAAGTGGTGAATCAGCAATCCATAAATAGCGGACATCGTTGGTTCGAATCTTTTCGTGTCTTTTACTTTTTAATTTTTGTTTAATACCCTAATTTTTAAACATTTATCGTTTTCTATTGATGTTTTTATAAATTTAGAATAAACTTTAATTTTTAATGAAAATTTCTCATTATAAAACAAACTTCAACAGTTTTGAACGAAAAATAATAATTAGAACAGAAATTACTGGTAAATACAATGATGTTGTTAGGAGCAAACATCAATTACGGAAAATTAAATTATTAAAATGGATAGACTCGGCAACGAAAACGCTTATTGAGAATATGCTTTATAGAAACCAAAATAATACTCATTTTAAAAACAAAAAGCATACATCATTTAATAGCAAAATGTGAATTTATTTTTTTATTGAAAACAAAGTATATTTAAAATTCATTAAACAAATAAATATTTATAAATTAGTGTATTGAACAAAAATTAAAAAGTAAAAGACACGAAGAGATTCGAACCAGCGATGTTCGCTTTTTCACGATATGACTCACCGCTCTTAACGGTTCGGCTATCGAGTATCTGTAAACAAGTTTACTTATCCAAAATATAAACGGAGCGTTAAACTTAAAACGCGATTTATTCAGTTTTGGCTGAATAGTGCGTTTTAGTACTTTGTCAAATGAATCCTTGTATGATACTCTACCACTCAGCTAAAGGACAGATTTTTTTAAAAAAACCACCTCGCGCCCTCCCCTTGTGAGTGTATCTTATCAAACCATGTCATGACTATTTTTTTCCTTGGTTGGAAACTTTTCTATCACGACTATTTTCATAAACATGACTGTATTAAATAGAATTTCGCTAATATTTAATTTATTTTTACTTTACAAAAAAATACATCAATTTTGACCATTTTTTTAAGAACTGTCAATCTTATCAATCTTTAAAATATTTTTGGGCGCTAGATTCAAAATATTTTCATGAATTCTTTCTTTCTTTTTTTTTAATTTGAAATTTTCCAATAAAACTTTTAAAATTGAAATTTAATTTTATTTATTTATTTTTTCACAGCGTTTGAATGAAACGCGGATGGTAAGAGCATAAAATGGCACCAGTCGAAGCAGTTACTGCATCCTATGGATGTCCGAGCACACGACCACGTTAAGACGAAAAGTATTAATCGCGTGAAACGACGGAAGAGGAAAAAAAACGGTGAAACCCTGAACGTTCTCATAGTTTTTACGAATTAAATAGTTAATTAATTAATTACTCCCGATTAATTTTGATTATAAAAAGTGTATCCATTTAAGTTCGTTTTTTTTTTCTTTTTTTAAATGTTTATTCATTAATACGGTTCTTTATAAAATCCTTTTGTTTCCAATTTTTTTTTCTTTTGTACCTAATATATTTTTCTTAAAATTTTCTTTTTGTTATTTATAAAATTAGCTTTGATCTTTATAATTTTGCAAATTGATTGTAAGATGGAGAAAAAGTACGGTGTTAATTTTATTCGTATGTTATTCCAAATACCGATTGGTTTTTACTTTTAAACCTTCATAGTAACAAAAAAGTAAAAATTAAAAATCGTAAAAACCAATTTAAAATTGGAAAACTATACCTGTTGCAACTATGTGATTATCGATGGTTGTATTTAAAAAAAAGTGCATAAAGCGTTTTTCCGAGATTTGTTTTCGCCAATTTATAAAACGCGGAAATTTATTATTAAAATATCAATTATCTGTTAATATCAAAAAATAAAATCGAATTCATATAAAAAAAAAAAAAAAACGAAATATTAATCGATAATTGATAATATCTGTTTAGGTTTATGTATACAATATATCTATGTGTTATTATCTTAATATTAGTGTATGTTTGTACAAAGTATTTATTGTCTGTGTAATTAGGTGATCGATGAAAAGAAAAAAAATCAAATTATTAATTCTATATCGCAGCTCGTAGAATATCAACTAGTTTATTAAATTTATCGTTACGTTTTTTTAAAAATTTAATAAATATGAAAAACGTAACGATATTAATTTAAATTTAAAACAAAAAAATATAATAACCTATTAATTTTTTTCGTTTCCTTTTTTTATTTAAACGTAATTTTTCTTAATTAATTTTTTTTTAATTTTTACGCGTAAGTTTTTAAATTAAATATTTCCTAATAAACGAATTGCTTGCAAATAAAATTAATTAGTGTAAAAAATATGATGATTCGTAGAGAGAATTTTGCCTTACTTAGCATTATGTATCGTGAAAATAATAAATAAATAAAGGCGCATACACACTTACGACGTTTAAATATCAAATAATTTTTTTCTTAAATATCTATGAATTATTTGATGTTTAAATAATATTTAAAAGGTTATAAGTGTGGAATGCCTTTTTAAACACATTGCCAAATTCGCGTGTATAGCAACAATGAAACGATCTTGTGATAAATGGAGATGGGTTAGATTTTTTTTTTCTGTGCATCTTGGGCGCGATTATTTCTTAACATGTTTTTTTCTACCGCCTGCCGTATCGTTTAATTGTAAACTTAAGATAAAACGACGGATATCCTTTGTTAGATATTAAAAATAAAATTGATTTTAAGTTGTTACAGTGTTTTTATTAAAATTTTAGTTTTTCTTTAATAATGCTTTTATGTTTAATACGTTGAGTGCCACGCGGTTTTATAACGATTTACCCGTCAGGCCGCTGTCAGTCAGTCTCGGCGTTGAACGAAAAGTTGTGTCAGTCACTGATGACTGACGCGGCCTGAACGGAAAGCTCGGTGTCAGTCATCGATGACTGACATTGCACTTAACGTGTTAAAGATGGGATAAAATTGAATATTATAAAAATGTTTTGTTATAAAATTAGAAATCTCTTGATGAATAAAGTTTTTTCCTATCTTTTTTAATTTTTAAATAATCTTATGTCAAAGTATTAAAATTTGTCAAATTTGGGATTTTAATTTTATAAGTTGGTAACTATTAACATTGGATTAAAATTTTCTTTAAAATATGTTTTTTTTGATTTATTACAAATATTTTTTATATAAATCGTTTTTTTCCATCTGCTTTTATTTAAAAAATATTAACGATTATGATAAAAATGTCAGTAACCTAAACATTTTAGTTTTCCTTTAATAACTTCTTTATAATTAAAGATGGAATAACATTAATTATAATAAAAAAGTTTTGTTATAAAATTAGAAATCTTTTGGTATATAAAGATTTTTCCTACCTTTTTTTAATTTTAAATAATCTTATGTCAAAGTATTAAAATATCTCAAATTTGTGATTTTAATTTTATAAGTTGGTGACAATTAACGTTGGGTTAATATTTTCTTTAAAATATGTTTTTTTGATTTATTAAAAATATTTTTCATATAAAACATTTTTTTCCATATACAGTACAAGCTCGATAATACGTCACAATAAAATTTTTCACACCGACGGATTACCGAATGTGCCAAACTAATGGATATGATCGAGAAAAGTTTTACTTTAACAGAAAACAAACAAATTAATAATCAACACTGGTTTATAAATCGTTTATTGTTGGAAAGTATATCTAACAATAAAATAGTTAGGTATAAAAAATAGATTGTTATTTACATATTATTTTGATAGTGACTTATCAAGGAATTTACCAATTGTTAACTGCTTTTTACAATAATAGATTTTATGGATTACACTTTCTCTCAATTTCCTGAGTGTTAGTAGAATATCTACCGGTTGGTTATTTTCTTCGGCCCAAAGGATATTGAGATCTATTGATTTTAACGCATCCTCAGATTTTACAGAGTTCACTTGAACGTTGCAGGCAACCTCTTCTACGTTATCATGATCTGATTCATTGCTGATGACTTCATTTATTAATTGATCATCAGTCATTGGTTCGTTGTCCGGTTCTTCCGCAAACTATTGGTCTATATCTTCTATATCTCTCAATTCTGCAATTGAGAGCTCGCCTTCGAAATTCCATTCATCTTCTTGTACTTCATTATTATTTAATGAAGACCACAATTTCTTCAAAGATGATTGGATTATTTTGTCAGATACATTATTCCAAGCCTCAGTCACGTTGAATACTGCGTCTTTTAAATTCATGTTTTTTAAAGTTAAAGCGACATCATCTTCTCGCAGAATAGCTCTCGGTAGGATTCTTTTTTTATAATTTGTCTTTACCATTTGGATCACATTCTGATCCATAGGCTGAAGCAACGGTGTGCAATTAGGCGGTAAAAAAGTGTTGGTATTAGATCATCTCTTGAAGCCAAATTTTCATTAGGCCCATGTGCAGGTGCGTTGTCTAAAATGAGAAGCGCTTTCGGCGGAAGATTCTTGCTTTTCAGAAAACGTCGTACTTCAGGAACCCATGCTTTATTTTGGTTTTTGTATACGTTTTTTTGGAATATTAACATTTTTAAATGCCCTAGGTGATCTCGCTTTCCCTATAAATAAAAGCGAGACACTTTTACAAGCTTGGATACTTTCCTGCCTGGTGTTTCTCGCTCTTCTCTGGAAACGTACGTTTTATTTGGCAAAACTTTCCAGAAAAGTCCACTTTTGTCGGCATTGTATAATTAATCAGGAGTTAAATTAAGATCATGCACCTTTTTCTTGAACTGTTCGATAAATGGAGCAACTGCCGCCTCATTACACGACAGCTTTTCTCCCGTTACGGCCAACATTCTAATTCCATACCTTACCTTAAATTTTTGAAACCAGCCGTCACATGCTTTAAAATTCTTATTCTTATAGATTTTCTCGTAAAAAACTAAAGCTTTTTGTCGAATACTATCTCCCGTGAAAGTCTTCTTACAGTGGCGTTCTTGAAGAAACCAAGAATATAAAGGGTCTTCCATAAGTGGGTATTCTCCTGTTCTCAGAGTTTGACGGCCACTCATTCCCGAATAACTTTGCTTAACACAACATTCAATAATGTCACGATTTTATTTTATTTTGATGTGGATGCATAAAAATCATGTAACGCATATGCAATAACAGAAACTCGTGGGAATCCCCACGTTATTGACTATTCTTATTGGCCACTGCACAAGCGCCTTGTAATGAAATAATAAACATGCCGGATCAGGGTTGAAAAAAAAAACAGTTTTTTTTTATTTTTGAACAAAACACCTGTTTTTAATTGTTTTAAACTTATTTTACGTTGCTACAAAAAAATTGCATTTTAAACCTGTTTTAAACTGTGTTTTAAATTGTATTTTAAACAAGCTGTTGGAAATAAATGAAATATTCCCTCAAGCGGTTATACAGGAAACCACTACCAGTGATCAATAATATTCAGGGATTCCCATCGTTTCTTGTGTGAACCGAGTAGACCAGAAGGATATAATTACGTATGGTTGCTCTGCCCGCATATTAAATTTACTAGCCCGTGACTTACAAGGAAGTTTCGAAACTCGTGAAGCAAACGGAAATATAAAAAAAATGTGCAAATATAAGGAAGCCGGTAGATCAGCATTAATTTTACCGCAGGATGTTCGTTGGAACACTTTGGCGGATTGCTTAGAAAATTATATAAAGAACTGGCCCATTTTGTACAATATTTGCACAGAAAATAGAGTGGTGTTAGACAATGGAATTGTTAAACTTGTAAATGATGGAAACTTAAAAGCAGCTGCTCAAGATTACCTTAAAAAGTTAAAATATATTGCTGTAGCATTAGACAAGGTACAAAAAAAAACTTGTATTTTAAGCAAAGCAACTGAAGTTTGAGTACAATAATTAAAATCATTTCAAGATGAGCACGCCAATGGAGAATTCAGTGCTACAGAAGTAGAAAAGTTCAAGAGCGATTAAATATGGCACTAAAGGCTCCGCACTTTTTAGCAAATTTATTAGATCGTCGATTTAAGGGAGAAAATCATACTCAAATACAGTTAGATTGTGCTATGGAATACGTCGAAATGTACTATCCGGAAACGTTGCCAACCATCATAAATTTTCGAGCAAATAGTACACCGTTTAAAAAAATATATGTTTTCTAAACAACTAATAGACAACGTCAAGCCCTTAGTGTGGTGGAGATCGTTCAACTGTTTAGATCCAGTTACTTTAAATTTGGTACAGCAATTGCATACTGCAGTAGCATCGTCAGCAGATATAGAAAGGGTTTTTTCGTCTTTTGGTTTAGTACATTCGCATATCAGAAATAGATTAGGGAATGAGAAAACAGCAAAATTAGTTTCCATATTTAAGGAATTAAATAACAAATAAAATTTAAGAAAATGCTGAAGTTTTAGAAATTTTAGTTTAAAGTGTTATAAAATGTATTAGAAATCAGAAGTAAATACTTTATAATATTATTTATTGTGTCTTTTAAAAAATAATTCTTCAAACAAATGTTGCGATCCGCAAAGGTAATAATAAGGTAATAATAAAAAGCATGATAAATTAATTAAAATCATTGAAACAATGTATGAGCTCCCACTCTTAAGGAAGGAAGGTTTCGCGCCTAGTAGAGGGATAAGTTTGTTTATAATAATGCGCAGTGGACCGGCAAAGGGTACATAAGTCCTTGCAGAGCAAAATTAAGAGTTACTGAGTTAGTTCCGGAGTTAAGATATTCGAGTTCCGGGGACTTCATCTTAGAGATCGTTCATCGGGAGTCTCGTCGTCTTAAGAGTTCATTCGTTCGTCACGGAGTTGAATCTCGTCTAGAGTTATTTGTCTCGTCTTAAGTCTCGTCGTCTTAAGAGTGTCATTTTCGCGGTGATTTGTGTGTAAACTTATTTAGCGCGATCGGTACCGGTCCACGGTAAATTGAATAACCATAATTTAGTTCATTTGGATTATATCATGTCTACCCATAGATTCTGGGGTAAGTGTGTTTAAACGTTAATATAATTAACCGTTCGTAATCAACGCATCAACTAGAGTTAAGTTCTGTTTAATTGTCTGTTTATTCTTCTTTGTTTGTTTTTTGTAATTGAATTTTAGTTTGTTTCATTAAATATTATATTAAAGAATTTCTGCCTTGTTCATAAAGGAACCTAATAGTCATTGAGATATTTATAAATAGATAAGGCAGGTAAGTGAAGTTGAAGTTTTTTAATCTTTCATTACTCAACTCTCCCTTGGCGTTGTTGGGGTTCAGCTCGACGCTAACGCCTTTTGCAGACCCTACTAATTTTTAATTGTCGTTGTTGGCGGTAGCCGCTCGCCGTCAACAGCCCTCACCATTGGGTCGCGACACAAAGTCCTATGATTTTAAACAGGTTTTAAACTGTTTAAAACAAATTTAGTTTAAAACATGTTAAGTTTTATATATTAGTGTTTTAAACATGTTTAAAACAAATAGTTTTTAACAAATCGTTTAAAACTAACAACCCTGTGCCGGATAATAGAATGTAGAATTTTTAAAATGCCGGAGTTGATCGTAAGAGCTTCAAAATACCGGATTACTGGAAGTGTCGAATTAGTGAATGCCGGATTAATGAGCTTGTACTGTATTATTTTTTAGGAGTTAAAGAAAATTTATATTTGGATAAATTGGATTCGTACAAGTTCAAAAAATAAAGGATTCGCAAAAAATCACATTTTTTTCAGGTTCGCATAAAATCACGTTGTTCCTATTAACCCATTAGCATTATAAGCGCATATGTGCGCGCATTTTTCCTGGCCACTATCACCAGGTCGCGCATATGTGCGCTCATCCCATATAAAATTGCATATAAAAAAAATGTGCGGTGATAAGAACAAATTTTTAATTTTTCTGGATGATGCAAATGGATTAATCTACACAACAGTAATTAATCTGTAAAATAATGCAATATTTCTCTAACACATGTTGGTATGCAGAGTCAATTAGTAACATGTGGAAAAAATTACTGCAAAAAATAGTAGCTTATTGAAATGCTACTGCAATGATTAGTGAGAAAGTAAAAATCGCTGAAATAAATTTAGATGTTTAAATATGGTGGTGTCGCCAGGACATCCTCCTTTCTTATGTGTTACTTTCACCCTTAATAAAATTTGGAATTAAGTTCTTGCCTGAGCCCTCCGCCTGTTTGAGAGGATATAACGACGGTATACAAGAGAAAATGACCAAGTCCACAGACACAAGTCATTTTTTCCATAAAAGTAATATTGAATTTTAGATACCTGAACATTTCAACATAAAAATTTTGAATTTTGGACTTGGTCATATTCTCTTGTATACCGACGATAATCGAGGGCGTAATATCTCACATATCGGTAAAATTGCATTAAATGGCAATTAATAATTCCTGTCTTATTTTTGTTATTTTCGCACCTCAAATTCACTTCTAGTGTTTCTAAATAAGGCAGGTAAGTTAAATTTATATTTTGTTTTAGAAATTTTCATATACAGTGAAATCTCCCTTGGGCGGACGCCAACGGGACCGACCGAAAGTGTCCGTTCAAGAGGGGTGTCCGCTTAAAAGAAATCCAAAGTAAATATCGTATTTTTTTAAATGAAAAATATTATTTAAGAAATCAGATATTTGAAGCGTATATGTGAAGCTTTATAAAATAAATAAAAAAATTAAAGTTTAAATTCACTTATTAAGTAAAACGAAGAGTATTCTTGCTCTCTGTATTAACAAATTGATGTAAGTATTAACTTAAAGGGACTGAAACTCTCTTTCAAAGATTAAATAATTCCGGCATTTTTTAAAACTTGCGAAAAAAGGTTTGTTAGCTTACAAAGTATATACAAAATACATACATGTAATAGAACATATTATGTAACAATACAAAATATGAAACTAAATGTTAGTCTAATGACGTAAAAATCATCTATTGTTGTTTGTCTCCTCTTTTTCTTTAAACTGGCGTCCAGAAATCGTATTTTTAATTTAAAAAGAAGCTTCAAACACTTTATCACCATAATTTTGGATATTCTCTGCTAGTACCTTATCGACGTCAGAATCTTCAGATAGTTCTTGTACTTCTGGATTTTCAATTTCTTGTCCTGAATCTGGGTTCTCAACATACAAATTTTCATCCAGTTTTAAAAAATCATTAAGGTTTTTATTATCAGTCAATTTCAACAAATTCTTATATTTGAGAATATCTGTAGAGTACATTAAGTGGTAAGTCATCTTCTGGATCAGATGTAAAAACATCATTTAACTAGTCTTCACTTTGCATATTGTCGTGCTTAAATCCTGCTCTACGGAAGCAATTTTTAACTATTTCCTTGGTTACTTGGGCCTAAGCGGTCTTTGCAAAGTACAAGACATCCGCATATCTTTTTCTGCATAGACGTCAAACTAGTATTGAACCCCGTATGTACCGAAAAAATGAGAAGGTTTAAATATCAGTTAGTCGGGGAAGTCCCTCATTCAAGCTAAGCAGAAAGGTGCGACATAGGCTGCGCTTGTACCTTGCAAATATTGAAGTCGATAAAACACCGGTTAAAGAGAAAATCTTTTATTAAAGGGAGACAGCAAGTCTGCGCGCGGCGCGATTGTCCGTTTAAGAGAACACTTGGTAGTGTCCGCGCTCGTTCAAGAGAATGTCCGCCCAAGAGAGAGTAACGCAATGCAAATTAAATGAGAGTCGGTCCGTTCCATGAGAAACTGTCCGTCCAAGGGGGGGTGTCCGCTCATGGGGGGTGTCCGCGAGGGGGAATTTCACTGTACTCAACTATCCCCTAGCATTGTCGTGGTTCAGCTCGACGCTAATGTTTCTGCAACCCACCAAATTTATAAATTGTTACTGTTGACGATAGCCCTTCATCGCCAACACTCCTTTGGGTTGCAACAAAATAAAGTCGTTACGTCTTTTTTTAATTTGTCACAAAGTTGTAAAGTTAAGGATCAAAACAATTCTTCGATCTTTTCAGTTTTTTTATTTTATTTATTTATTTTGAAATAATACACAAATTCAATTTTTATAATAATAAATAGAATCTTTAACTTAAAAAATAAAAAGCTTAAAATAAGAATCATTTCTTAATTTCAACAAAGAATTGCTGTGCGATTAAAAAATATAATAAATTCTTAAAAGAAGATGAACCCTTTTTCTTCCTGTGCTCTTCATTTATTCTTAATCATAAGACTTGTAAGCCAATTAAACCACACAAATATTTTCTTCGCTTCCTAAAATCACCCACTTTAAGATATTAAGCTAAAAATATTTTACTTTCTATAAAAAATACTAACGTCTGCCATTGTAGAATATGACGCTGAACCAAATACCGGTAATTTGATGACTAATTGACGTTGACTTATACAAAGGAAATTTAAAACGGTCTTTTGAATAGAAACGTCTGCATCATACCAATTTAAATCGTAAATCGCATCAGATAAAGAACAAGTCTGAATGTATAAAAAAAATAAGAAAGTAAAAAACAGATAGAATTACAGTATGCGGCAAAATAAACAGTACTGAAATTATGAAACGTTTATTATTTATGTATTTACTTTACATATATACTGAAATATACTTGAAAGCATTATTCAAGATGCCCTCCGTTCAGTTCCAAGCAGCATTCGTACCGTTCGCGAAGGTTCATAAACATGTCTGTGAACATAGGTTGTTGCATGGCACGAAAAAAACGTTGAATTTTTTGACACATTGAATTTGACACATGCGCATTTCAGTACTGTTTATATTGCCGCATCCCGTATTATTAATACCTTATTAATAATACGCTGTCCAGTAGCGTGTTTTATAAGTAGTATTGTTATTGTAACAAGGAATAATATAAATCCAGCTAAATAACGCCCCTATAATAGAATAAGTTAAATACGGTTTAAAACATCTTAAAAATATAAACACAAACCAAAGTGATTTGTACTGCTGATAAAGAAATTAAAACCAAAATGCAAATCTTTAACGGAATAACCGCCTTATTCATAATGTTCGTTGCGTCTTCAAATAAGCTAAAAAATTCATTTAATATAGTTATTTAAAAAAAATTTTAATTATAAATTAAAATCAAATCATTACCGAGTAATATGTTGATGGTATTTAATAGTAAATTTTAATTCTTCGTCATTTTTTTGTCCCAAGGTGAAATGAATATTATTAATTTTATTTATTAAATCGTCGATACGAATTGCCAAAAGTTCAAATGTATAAGTAAAGAAGACAAGCGCATACATACAAATACGTCCAATCATGTAACAAGAAAATATTTGAAATAAAGCGATTAGAATTAATTGCCAAAATTGAACGTTAAACGGTAGATAATAATGTATAATAAAATTGCAGGTATTTATAAGTTTATCATTTGAGTTTGTAATCTTGTTAAGGCAAGTTTTATCAGATAAAGTTTCATATAGATTTAAAAAAGGAACAGCGAATGCTGCAAAATCGCAGATTTTTAAAGCAATTTTTATTAATCCATTTGTTGGAATTAATCTGTTTGGGACACCGAAGTTTTTAAAATTGCTGAAATTATCTATCAATTTAAAAAAAGAATTTTTTTCAATTAAGAATAATAAAGATACGCATAAAGCCGGTAATGCGATAAAGTGATACTGAAGAGCGTATAATATTTGTTGGTAGTTTGTGCTGAAATCTTAAACATAAAGTATGTGAAAGTATATAAGGAAAAAATGTAAATAAAAAACTTACCTTTTAATTTTTGTAATAATGGGTAAATTCCTAATACGAAGTTAATTAACAATATTATTATTACGCCAAATCCTCGAAAACCTTTTTTACTCGACCAACAATGCATTTTTCGAAGATTAATTTCAACTAGATAATAACCCCACGCTGCTGTTGGCATTTTTATCGAAGAATGAGTTTAAACTAGTTTTTTACCTAGTTTATTAAGTACCTAGTTTTAATGGTCTACCCTACATAACATGTTTTGTATGTAACGTTCATTACTTGATGAAAAATTATGTACCTTCGTTCTGCAGCTGACGAGGTTACATCTATATGTCTTAATGAAGAGTGCTTTTATTCCCAGGAAAATGAGGAAATGAACAGTACAATTGCAAGTTCATAAAAAAAATTTAAGATAGAGTGAATTTCTTAACTGTATGTAGTAACTTCTATGAAGTTTTATAAATAATAAAATTATAAATCAAAAATTAAATGACTAAAAAATATACTTTTAACCGGTTCATGTTTTAATGTATTGCATTTTTAACACGTTCACGCCGGAGCCGGTTTTCATGCTGTGCTTCATCTGGCGGTAAAAAATATAGTCCTATATTATTATTATATTAGGAGCACCTCGCGTAGCTGCTCGGCGCTTACTTGTCAACATTGACTCGTTTTACTTTCATGCCGATTGTTGCGAAGTACAGTCAGAAAATGATTGTCAAAATTGTTGCCGCATACCATTTGTGGAAAAAAAGAAAACAACGTCAAAAAAGACAAGGACAGCGAAGACAACATGTGCATCCGATTATTGCACAGAGGTTGCTTGCTGGAACATTTGTCACGTTGTACGGGCAGTTGAGACAAGACGAAAACAATTTCTTCAACTACTTCCGTATGTCGACAAGAAGTTTTGATGAGTTGTTGGCAAAGTTAGAGGGAAAGTTGACTCATTGCAGACGCCGTATACCGATACCACCATTCGAGCATCTTTATTTTTATATCAGAGGCATCCCACAAACATTTTCTTAATAATCGAACTTCGTCAATTACACGTCCGGTGTCTATATCACCACTCATTTTGTTAAGGGAATGTACACAGAACGTGCACAGAACATGCATTCGGCGCAATACTATAACGGTCAGTAAGGCTACGTTCACACTAAGCGGTTTTTGTCGACTCGACAGTCGACTCGGCTGTCGAATCGACAAATGCTTCTTTGAAATCGTCCAAACTGTTCAGACGACGTCGACTACGTCGCGACGGTCGAATGGTGTCGACTCGACCTATGATTTTACCGACGGCGCCCATTCGACAAACCAAGTCTCTCGACATATCATTCTCACGTTTTTAATGGAAGTGTTCACACGGTGTTTAGATGGATGAGGCGTTGGTCCAGTGTTTCCCAACGTGGGGCCCACGCCCTACAGGGGGACAATTCGAAAATCAACTCTACGTTAGTTTAGCCCTTTCAAAATTTAGCCCAAATTTAACGAAAAAAGTAAATTCTTAAATAATTGCAGTAAATAATTATTAGGTATAATTTGGCTTGACGATACCAAAATATCAACTGAGTGTTTGGTAACTAAAGACATCTCGTCTCTTCTAAACGAGGTACATTCAGTAATAAAGTGTGTTAATGCAGCTAATAGCTTCACAGCTAATGCTAAATGTGAGCGTATCTTCAAGCTATTTTGTGAAGAACAAAATGAAGACCATGTGAGACTTTTACTTCATACTGAAGTAAGATGGCTATCTTAATGGAAGTGCTTAAAAAGATCTATGGAACTGTTTGATACTCAGTGATTTTTTAAGCGACAAATCAGAAATAAAGTATTTGCTAACAATGGATGGTAAAGCATTTGTTCAAGGAACAAATAAAACTCTCGTCGATGCAAAAGCGAAGATATTTGGTTTCATTACCCATATTGAGTTATGTCAGAAACATAAGAACAAAAACTTTGAACAGTTTCATTGGCTCCAAAAATGTGAAGTAACTAATACCATTTTACTTGTTATTGTCAATCATCTAAATGTTCTATCGGCTGATTTAAATGAAATATTTTCTGATTAAAAACAAATTAATTTTCCAACATGGATGATGCAGTCAATGTTAGTGGATTTGTCTGATATATCAAATATGAAGTATCAAAAAGAACTCGCAGAATTGCATTATGATTATTCAGTTAAAACCTTATTTAATATAAAAAGAACGATTGCATGGCTTTGTGAGGAAATAAAAATCAAATACCCAAATTCAACCAAATGTGCAAGAAAACCATTGTAAAACCTAAAATTATGTATGTTACATAGGGGGGCCATAAGAATTTTAGAAAGGCAAAGGTGGGACATGGCACAAAAAGGTTGGGAAACACTGCGTTGGTCTGTTTAGAGGACGTCATCCTGTCGTACGACTTCACTTCTAGTGTGAACGTTTCGCGCGATTGTCGAGGCGACTGTCGAGTCGACAAAAACCGCTTAGTGTGAACGTAGCCTTAGGGTAGTGGCGCGTCGGCGTCGCGCGATCAGCAGAGCCGAGGAGCGGCGCCGCTGGTTGCGTATGGCTCAGCGCCGACGCTGCTCAGCGCTGAGTAATTCGTGCTAGAGTAGTTTCAAAACGTGAAGGGCCCAGTGTTAAAAACACACTGACAACTAAATAAACACAAAATAAAACGCTGCCCTTACGCAGACATTCAAACTAATCAGCTGGTAGTTGACGTCTTCAGAACGACTAATAGAAACCACAATACGTATCTCTATCCTTGTCTTATGGCCGATTAGCACTTATGCGCAGGGGCCTTCCAATGTTGAAACTACTCCACTAGAAAACGCTGCATTACAATAATGCATATTCCCCGATCGGCGCTGCCGGTCAGTGTGACTCAAAAATCAGCCTTATGCGTACCAACGGTGGTACGCACCGTCCGATAAAATCAACGATCTGGCAACGTCGCTCGCTACGCTCTCTCAGCAGTAGGCTGGCTGTGTTGCCACATCGTTAGATAAAATAGTGTAGTGCGGGCCACCGTTGGTACGCGCCGGCCTGAATGTGTTAAACCAAAAGAGAATAACTTTCTTTAATTTAAAATTCATTCCAATAAATAAGAGCCACAAAATAAATTTTTATTATTTGTTAACTAAAACTTGTAGAAAAGAATTTTGAAAATTAATATCTGATTATTTATTATACAGCTGTCTCCGAGATGCGTGTACAACGTAAGACCACAAATTTCTTGGCTTGAAATAGGTTGATTTAAGTTAACTTATCTACCGGGTGTCCCAACGGTCCGAAAAAGCTCCATAGCTTGTTTACTATTAGGGATATTGTTTTCTTTTTTTTTAGGTTATAAATGCGATACTGCTGCACATTTTTAAAATATTGCCATTTATATACAGGTGTCCCACTAGTAGATATACACCAAAGTTATGATTTTTTAAATGGAATGTACCTGTTTTGATTTCATATTTGGATTCTGTGGTACAATACAATTATCTTTTATAGAGGTTTCGCTTTTACCTAAACTGTTGGCAAATTGGGTTTATGGCACTTTTTTGCCAGAATTTCGCAATGCGAGGGGTCTGTTCAAAAATTCTAATTTTCCAAGTCCTTGGCTTAACTTAAAAGTAATTGACGCCGTTTGATTGCTGACTGTTTGCTGCATTTTTTAAAGGTTTATTCAGCAACCTACTTAGTCGCATTTGCTAACTGTAATTTTTTACATTTGACTAATTAAAAATGTCTAAAAACCATGTTTTTTAAATGGCAACCAATATTTATAGTTATGTTGGCCAAAAGCCATTCTGACATGCAATAATAATAAGATTTGTATAGTCGAATGAAATATCTAAATTGCTATCCCAAAATAACTAAATTTCGAAAACATTGCTCCTTAAAACAATAAAGATCGAGTGGTCTTTTGCCAATTTTATTAACTAAAGCAAGTAGAATTTTAAAACGTTAACAAATAATAACAAAAAAAGTAAAGAACATAAAGAAAAACAAAAACAGGGGTAAAAAAATCACAATTAATTACAGCAGATGTTCAAAAATATTGCCATTTTGTTCAACACAAACACGCATTCTTTCTCTCATACGTAGTCTAACACGACTTAACATATCAGCATTTATTAACTGGAAAGCATCACGTATTCTCTGCTTCATGTCCTCAGCAAATGTGGGTTTTACTTTGTAGACATTTTCCTTAACAAATCCCCAAAGGAAAAAATCAATCTAGGTAAGGTCCGAGGAACGAGCGGGCCATCTGATTGCTCCTCCTCTGCCTATACAGCGATTTGGATACGCCTCATTCAAAAATTGTCTACTCGATGGTAATACACGGGGGCTCCATCCTGCTGCAGCCACATGATTCTTCTCTTCATCATAAGTGGAAGATCATTTTGAAGAAATTCCCGATATCTTACCCCATTTAACACCTCTTCAAAAAAGAACGGACCGATTACATGGTTCCCAATAATTCCGCCCCAGACATTTAATGACCATCTATATTGATGATCAATTGTATGCATCCAGTGAGAGTTCTCAGATGCATAATAATGCATGTTGTGTCGATTAACAAACCCATTACTTTCAAATGTTGCTTCATCACTAAATAAAATTTTATTTAAAAAGTTCTCGTCGTTAATAATCAAATTATTCATGATTTCACATAAATTTACTCGATTTTGAAAGTCTTCTCCAAAAAGTTTTTGATGAAATAAAAATTTTTTAACAGACAAGGCAAAAAAGTGCCATAAACCCAACTTGCCAAAAGTTTAGGTAAAAGCGACCTCTATAAAAGATAATTGTATTGTACCATAGAATCCAAATATTAAATCAAAACAGGTACATTCCATTTAAAAAATCATAACTTTGGTGTATATCTACTAGTGGGACACCTGTATATAAATGGCAATATTTTAAAAATGTGTAGCAGTATCGCATTTATAACCTAAAAAAAAAAAGAAAACAATATCCCCAATAATAAACAAGTTATGGAGCTTTTTCGGACCGTTGGGACACCCGGTATATTCAAAGTTCCTTTGTATCGCCGCTAGAGGGCTTTAAAATAATATTTTCATTAACATTAACAAACTTAAAAGTAGAGATTTCTTCACGGGATATGAAGATCTTTTCAGAAAATTAGATGTTACAGGTTTGAAAGTAGTTTATTACTTAAAATATTCAAAATTTTGCCAGGATTTATGACCATCATCAGGGCTAAAAGCAATACAGTGTGCAAAATTTGTAGTTCACTCTTTTCACTGTGATTTTGATTTTATGATAACCGATAAACAAAATCAGGTCTTAGGTTTAGTGATATTACTGACCAGTTTACAGGAGCATGATTTCCTATTCATATCCTCCGATTAGGATAAAATCTACAGTAGAATCTGCATAATACTGTAGTAATTCGGTAATTACTGTAGGTCTAGGAAAAATACCATTCATCTTAGGGATTCGAGTTATGTAACGTGTTTGGTCGAAAAGTCGAAAACCACGTCTTTCGTTTACGACGTCCGGTGGAGGCACCTAAACTTGAGGAATTTTTAGGGAAGTTATGTATCCTCAACTTTATGGGTTTTCGCAGAACAAAATAACCGTTGAAAAGTTAGGGGTTTTGGCTCACGTAATCGTTGATGGTCCCACGGTTTGGGAATTACGTGAGGGTTTTCGCAATTAGCTGGTTGGCGGGGGGGTTTTGGTAGGTCCCGTAGCCTAAGTGTCGACGTGAGGTGCGTTAGGGATTGGTTAATTAATATTGTAAACACACCCGCCCAAATCTTCTGGATTGGCCTCCTGCGAGAGGTTGTCCAGACGTTAGGTACGCCCAAGTAATTCAGAATTGCCACCTCCCTTGAACCGAGGTTACTTGCGAGAGAATCATTTTATTTTGGTTAATCTCAATCGGACTCTCAATTCGAATTTCAACAAAATCTTAGCTACAACTTCGACACGAGCTTGAATCTTAGCATTCATCATCGAATCTTAGTATTCGTTTTCTTCGGTGCATTCAAAATTCGGGACTTTGGAAATAAACCGCGACGCGTGTTATTTCGGTGTGGAGTGATCATTGCAAGGTGTTGGATATTCACGAGCGGCCCAGTTCGAGAAGGCACCAGGGGAATCCAGATTGACGATCAGGATTAATTGCAACAATCATCCGCAAGTCCAGAGTAAGTCTGTTTGCCAATTCTCGTGATCACCTGTTAGGGACCATCCGTGTATTAGGGTTTTAGATAAAGATCGGGATTCCTAGTCTATTCTCTCTCTCTCTAAAGTAACGTCGGTTCGGTTAAAGTTAGGGTTATTTTTATTGTAACTAATCGAGATTTTGATATTATTTTGTAAATATAGTTTAAGTGTTGTTTTACACTTGAGTTTCATTTCCCCTTTTCTACCAGAGCTTTAGTGCAAGAACTCACGGTTCTGAAGTAGTAACCGCGCGCTTTTGAGGGCAAGTAAATAATTAATTAGCGCAAAAATAACTGCTTCTGGTGGCAGCAGGTATACCAATTAATAAATAATCGGGTCACTACTTTAATTAGAGACCCGCACCACAATACGAACTAAAAGGGCTAAACCCTGATGACATTCACAAATGCTGGTAAACATTTTAAAATTTTAAGCAATAAACTACTTCCAAACTTGTATCATCTGGTTTTCTTGAAAGATCTTTTAGAGTCGTTGTAACAGGTTGAAAACTGTTAAAAAAATTAAAATCAAAATAACTCGAGAACGAAAAACGATAAGTACCAACAACCCTCTTAAAGACTACTTATTTTTGTATGTACAATTAAAATACGTAATAAAAACTATACCATTCCATTTAAAATAACGAAGTTGTATCCTATTTCCGGTTGACCGGAAGTAGAGAGTAAGTGATCATTTAAGTAGTAAGTGACCATCTTGTAAATATTTTATTTCGAAATGTACTAATGTAAAATGGACTAATAGTGGAACCCAATAAAGTTCTAACGAACCAGTTGCGGGAGAACCTGTATACAAAACATCAAAAACGTACGAATGAAACGAGTGAAAATCTAAATGCTTCTAGCAAACCAGTTCTAATGATTCTAAACAGTTGTATAAAAAAACCCTGTATAATTACACTAGCCAACATTTTTCAGACCCATAGATCAGACAATAGTTTCCTAATAGTTTCGGGTGCGCTGAACTCAAATTTGGCCACAGAATTGCTCCATCACGTCAGGTTTTTGAAATATTCTAACTTAAAGATGCAAAAAGCTCGGTTTTTAAACATGTTCGAGATGAAATAACACAGCGAATAAATTTTTGTTCACAAGATTCTATGCGGCACCTGAATGTATCACTGTTCCCGTTTAAAATGTATTTTGAATTTTTCGAATACCTTTATTTCTTCTTGAAGAAATATAATTTCTATAATACCACTTTTTGCGCTATCATCAACCTATAGGATGCTAATATGGTTGCTAATTGTAAGCAACAATAGTTGTTGATAGAGTAGGTCTGTAATGTCATTCTAGCGTGCGTAATCCGTACAGTTTCGCTAATTTGCAGACAACGATGTCTTCTAGAAGCAACTGTGTGAAAAAAATTAATAAATGTTGTTATATTTGTGGACGTTATGACACAAAAAATGAGCATAGATCTGTTACCGAATTGATAAAAACCCAATATGTAAAATGTTTTAAGATGAATATGAAAAATTTGGACAAGCCATGGGTACCTCCCTCAGTTTGTAATTCGTGTAGGCCATGTTTGTCTAACAAAGTGGGATGATAAAACAGTAGGAAAAAGAATTATTGTTCAACCAAAGATTTGGCGTGAACCCAAGGATCACGATAAAAATTATTTACTTTTGCTTGTGTGATATAGAAGGTTTTAACAACAAAACTAAAAAAATTCTTATTTACCCTAACGTTCAAAGTGTAACATCAACTAAATATGAAATACATAAAATTGACGACGAAGTTTCTCAATCTACTACATTTGAATCAATGGATAGTGATGAAGTTAATGAAGAAGTTGTCCTATGCGCTTTGACCAAGGTGAATTAGATGACTTCATTCGCGATCTCAATCTTCCAAAAGACAAGGTGGAACTAAGCGCTTCAGGACTGCAAGAACGGAATCTACTTTTGTCTGGGACAAAAGTAACAGTATATAGAAAAAGAGATCAGAAATTTCATTCTACATTCCCATTTGGACTATTTTCCGGAAAATGTTGGAGCATATAGCGAAGAAATGGGCGAACGTCTTCATCAAGACTTAAGAAAAAGGGCGACATTATCAAGGTAAATGGGATGAGAGAACGATGGTCGACTATTGTTGGGCTTTAAAAAGGGAAGATAATTCCATAAGTTATAAGCGCAAGTCGCTGCAACGTTCATTTGAATTGAAGAGAAGACAATTTTATAAGGCAATGTAATTTCATTCTTCTAAAAAGGAAAAAAAAAACAAAAGGTTAAAGTTTTGTTGCTTTGGGTTAGGTAAATGTGGTAATATAAACAATTACACATTCTGGTATGACATACTGAATTCGCCGTTTTGAAATTTCCTACTTTCCATATTTATTTCGATTGATTAATACAGACCGCAAAGCCAATCAATCCAAAAATCTAAGAACCTATGATCTAGCTGGAAACAAGAATTTGAAAACATTACATCTTTTTGAGATTACGACCCAACCATTGCCTAATAGTCTACTATACTGACAACTACGACTGATGTATCGTAAGAAAGATTTTTTTATGAAGAAATGGACGTATCGAAAAAATTCAAAATGCATTTTGAATGAAAACAGTGGTATATTGAGATCCCGCATGGAGTTCTGTGAATAATAATTTATGCGCTACGTTATTTAATTCTAAATATGTTGAAAACACGTGTTTTTGCATTTATAGGTTAAAATATCTTGAAAACCTGAGGTGATGGAGCAATTCTGAGGTCATATTTGAATTCAGTGCGTCAAAAACCTTGTAGGAAAGTGCTATTTGATCTATGGGTTTCACTTTTCATAAAATTTTGTCGGCCTGTGTTATTATTACATTTCCAAAAATAATATGTCTGTAAACAATATTATTTAAAAATAAAGTAGGACTTTTTTATTGATCTTTATGGCTGTTTTTTAGTATGCTACTAGTGAATAATACCTGCCTTATTGTTAGTCGAATAAGGAATTAGTATACCGGGTGTCCCAACGGTGTGAAAAAGCTCCATAACTTGTTTATTATTAGAGATATTGACCTGTCCCTTTTTTTGGGTTATAGCTTGAACGGTACTACACATTTTTAAAATATTGCGACTTATATACAGGTGTCCCAAAATTACAAAAAATACTAAAGTTACTATTTTTTAAGTGGAACGTACCCGATTTTATTTTATTTTCGAATTCTATGGTAAAATACGATTCACTTTTATAAAGATCGTATTTGCCTAAACTGTGAGGAAATTTGATTTATAACAGTTTATATGCCAAAATTTCGAAATGCAATGGTCTGTTCTAAATTTTTTTTCTGTCAAATTTTTGGCTTAACTTTAAAGTAGGTGACGCTGTTTGATTGCTAAATGTTTGCTGCATCTTTTAAATGTTTACTCAATGACCTGCTTAGTCGCAATTGCTTACTGCGAATTTTTAAACATGCCGAGTCAAATTAGTTAAATGGCACCCCCGACTGATTATTGTAGTGATCAAAAATTATTCTGACAAACTTTGCATCCACAATAAAGTAAAATAAGCTTGCCAGAATAACTTTTGATCAATATAATAACAAACAGAGGCTACCATTTAAAAATGAATAAGTCTTCCACATTTTCAATTTATCATTTCTAAAAAATCACAGTAGACAAATGCGGCTAAACAGGTCGTTGAGTAAGCTTTTAAAAAATCTAATAAACATTCAACAATCAAACGGAATTAATTACTTTGACAACAAGGCAAGGATATTGAAAATAAGAATTTTTGAACAAACTACTGCATTTGGAAATTTTGACAAAAAAGTGCCATAAATCAAATTTGCCGGCAGTTTAGACAAAAATGACCCCTATAAAAGTGAATCGTATTTTACCATAGAATTCAAAAATAAAATAAAATCGGATATGTTCCATTTAAAAAATAGTAACTTTAGTATTTTTTGTACTTTTCGGACACCTGTATATAAGTCGCAATATTTTAAAAATGTGTAGTACCATTCAAGCTATAACCTAAAAAAAGGAAAAAGTCAGTATCTCCAATAATAAACAAGTTATGGAGCTTTTTCGGACCGCTGGGACACCCCCGGTATATTAAAGTAGTAAACAAGCAGCGCCGCCTTTTTTTGCCCTCAGTTTGCACCGAACTACCGAAAATCGACCAATCATAGGGCAGAATTGCCGACAAGCCAATTTTCGACGTTTCCAAACGTCAAAATTGCCGTTATTTGCCCGCTTTTTTGCGACATTTACACCTTGGTTGCCGTTCATGTTGACAAACGAGACGTTCAAACGCACCTTACTTTATAGGTTTCGGGCCGTTTCCGGGCCTAAATCGGTTAACTCGCGCCGTTTCAAACGTTTTTTTCCGGGTCCGATTTCGGGCCGTCGGCGCGGGTACGCGTTCGATTGACCGCGTTTCGAACGACAAATTTAACAACGAAAACGGCTAAAATCCAATTTGATTAATGTAGAAAATGGTTCATAATCGCTAAAATCGAGTAAAACGAACGCGTTGTTGTATCCGTTTTCCAAAAAAATGCCTTCAATTTCCGATTTTTTACGCGGTTCGTTTCTCGGCTATTTCAACCAAACGTCAAACCTTTCAAGGTTCATTTCTCGGCTCGATTTTAATTAAACGTCAAAACGCGCGTCAAAACGTCTTTAAATGTGTACCTAAAACCGAGAATTTGCGCAAATCCGGACCCAGGGTGGGCGAACTCAATGTAAAATATTTGAAATCGATTTTTAGTACGTAAACCGAAACACCTTTAGCGCTGATGTATAATTTTTTAGTGAAGTCCCTAGATTTATAAATCTAGGGATATTCATTTTAAACAAAAACGAAAATACAACAGCGTTTCCATGACAACACGTTCAAAACATATTTTAACTTCATGTAAGAGCATTCGGAGTTATTGTAATTGATTTTTGATCATTTCGAGCTTAAACGTGAAACATAACGTTTACAGTGACTACAATTGTGTTCCGTAGTATTCTTTTTACTTCTATTACCGGTAAGTGTTGATTAACTTTAACATTTTTATAACCTTTCGTTACATTATGTTTCCTTTTCAGATATATATAGCGTGTACGGTTTCTATTTGTAATGATAAGGAGTCTTCCCGCTATCGATTCCCGAATTGCAGTAAGGATTCGGAGAGATTTAATAATTGGATTTGGGCTAAGTGGATATTAGGTATATTTGTTTAGTTTAATAAATTACGCATTCTTGTATTAGCTTCATAAATGAAAATAAAAAAGATTAATCTATTTTAAAAAATGTTTTTTCTTTTATCATTGCTACTTATTTTTCGTACACAATAAGTGAGTCACTTATGGCTCACTTATTGTAGTACGAATAAAGAAATAAAATTAAATAAAAAAATATTTTATTTCAAATTTCGCGGTTTTTTTGAATAGTTGCACATCAGCGCTGTGAGTTTTCGGCTTACGTACTAAATTTGACGCATTTCAAAAATCTAGTGGGAGTTCACCTTCTATATCTTTCTTTTTCTATGTCCGGACCTAATTATAACTGAAATCGACAAGTTTACAATCCGTTTACCAAAATTTACCCCAAGAACGTACGTTTCGGCGACGAAAACGACGATACGTCAATTTGCGTTGGGTTTGACGGTCGGCGTCGTATACGGTTGCCGTAAATTCAAGAAAAAGTGACTTAAAAACATTGCGGGGACCGAATTTCGACTGCGTCGACGTAAATTAATAGATTTTTTACCGATATCGTTCGTTTAAGGTGGTAAGCAACTTAATGTTACTTGAAAAATTATAAAAATTTTCTTTAAACGTCAAATTTTAGGTAAACGACTGTCTTTATATTTAAAAAAAGAGCAAAAACGCGTTTCCGCGATGAAACCCGGGCTTTATTTAGATGATCAGACGACGAACGAAGCTATTTTAACCCTCAAATGTGTTACTATAATAAAAATATTTAAAAAATCTTAACCTAACCTCAATTTCCGTTTGGTTTGACAGCCGGCGTCGATAGCGCTTGGCGTAAATTCAAGAAAAGGTGATTTAAAAGTGGTGCGGGAACCGAATTTCGACCGCATCGACATAATTTAATAGATCTTCTACCGATGTCGTGCGTTTAACGAGGTAAACAACTTAACGTTACTTAAAAAATTGTAAAAATCGTTGCTAAACATCAAATTTTAGGTAAACGACCGCTTTTATATTTAAAAAGGACGAAAAACGCGTTTCCGCGATGAAAAGCAGGTTCTATTTGGATGATCTGGAGACGAACGAAGCTATCTCAACCCTCAAATATGTTACTATAATTAAATATAAAAATATTTAAAAAATCATTTCAAATTTATAAAAATAATTAACCGTTACCACCGAAAATAATCGAAAAATAGATTAAAATTGCGGGATACGATTTGCTTTAATGTTAATATCAAATTCTATATCCTTGAGAACTAAAAACCGACCAAAGCAATATTTCAAATTCTTCCATGGACCGAATTTTTGTTTAAAAAAGAAAGTTACAGTTTGCACAGCATTTTTACTTTGCTACATCAGGTTGATGAGTCTGGCAACGGTCATAAATATTGATATTGATTGTATGGCAACTCTATAGAATTAAGATTTATGCGCAAGTACATGAAAAACTATAATTATTTAATAAAATGTTAATAAATACAAATGTGACCTGAAAGTTACACGGTTCAATAGAGGGTTAAAACGTGGACAAAACAATGAATTAAAATTAACCAATTACGCTGATTCAGAATCTTTAAATCGTATTTACAAGTCGTTTAGTAAAAACGGAGAGTCGTAATATTAGTCACTTCAAAATCCGTTCTGTGAATCCGAATTTAATCCGCATTAGTATTAAAATTTAAGAACGGGTACGATTTGCATAGAATTAAAAAACAGACAAATAATGATTTCAAATTAAAAATATTGATAAGGCTCAGAAAATGCTTGGAGTTTTTGACGAATTTGAGGTCCTCGAAAGGACGGCCGTTGTGTGCACCAACGGTTTACAAAGCGAATTTTTACTTATTCATAGTATCCGTACACTCAAGTGATGCTCCACACTATCTAGTATTGGCTTAATGTTTCAACTGAATATGAACAGAAGGCAAACGGGATTATCAAGGAATTTGGTTTATTGGAATTCGGGTTATCGATGTTCTACTATATTCGTTCAAATGTATGATCGGACATCTTCTGTTATTTGTCTGACTATTTGTCGGGTTATTGTTAGTCAAAGAATTACGAATTTCCATTTTGGCAAATTTTTTGTTAAATAAAGGAACTATATTGTGTAACTTATGTACAGGTGTTTCACTAAGAACGCTCTATTTGTAAATGTCAATAAAATGTGTTCTCTGGAAGGAATCTACTCATTTCCCTTCTCTGTTTGAAAGAATATTTTTATGGCAATAAGTAGGGAATTTAAAATCACTGTAATAATCGGGGTAGTCGTCGCCGTCACCAGGGCGAGGTTTTTAACCCAGTCAAACCTTTCGAAACCATGGGTACTTGCACTAAGACTCAGGAAGGAAATAAAACCAATTCGAATAACAACAAAACAACTTTATTAGAAAATACGACGTATTTTGGACACGCGAGTAGACGATCGGGGACTTAACGATGACGACAAAAAGTTGTTAACGGTCTCCTTAAATTTACGACGAAATTTTCCTTTCGTATTCACCATTGTCGATGTAAATAAACCCATTATTGGAGCCGATTTTTTACATAAGTATGGAATCTTAGTCGATATTAAAAATCGTCGTTTGATTGATTCGAACACTAATTTATATTCTATAGGTTCAATTTACCGTTCTACCTATCCTACACCAATACTTTTCTCTATTGAAATGAAATTTACTAAATTAATTAAATCTTTTCCAAAACTAATATCTTCACCAGATTTTTCTTCTTCTGTAGCACATAACACTAAACATTATATCGTTACTAATTCTCATTTACCGTTCTGTCGCCCTCGTCGTTTAGATATAAAGAAACTAGCAATCACCAAGAAAGAATTCGAAAACATGGTTGCATTAGGTATTTGTAGACCCTTTTCTTCTTCTGCAGCTTCTCCACTACATACGGTTCCAAAAAGAGATTCCGATGACTGACGTCCTGGTGGAGATTATCGTCAATTGAATCTAATCACAGTACCTGATCGATATCCTCTTCCTCATATTCAAGATTTTAATTTACATTTATACGAGTGTAAATTTTTTTCAAAAATCGATTTGGTACGAGCATATCATCAAATTCCCGTAGCCGAAGAAGACAGCACACAATACACAATTTAATTTACAAAACAGCAATTACCACACCTTTTGGTTTATTTGAATTCGTCAGAATGCCTTTTGGTTTAAAAAACGCGGCTCAAACATTCCAATGTTTTATTAACGAAGTACTTTATTTATTCCAATTTAAATTTTCTTTTCGTTTATTTAGATGACATTCTCGTTGCCAGTAAAGATGAAGAAGAACATTATTCTCATTTAAAACAATTATTTCAGAGATTAATGGCGTTTTCGTTTGGTTGAACTGGTGCGCACCAGTGCATAACAGCGTGTTCTGTTGGTTGTTTCGTTGTGTTCTGTTACATTTTATTATTGTAGTTTATAAAACATTTTAAACAACATCAAGACTTGAACACACTTACAAGTGATGTTATGATCATATTGGCAGTTATGATTATGTTTGATTTCATTGCGTGCTGTTGAATTTGCCCTTTTTTGCATTAAGCTAGTGCGACATATGTACTCAAAGTCAAATTTTGGTGCGCACCACTGCGCACTAGTAGTTCTGCCAATCGAAAACGCCATAAGTGAATAAATATGACAGTAAATAAATCATCTTGGTAACGCCAAGATATAGTGAATTAAAAAATGAGAAATTTAAAATAAACAGTGTGATTGAATTACACTGCTTCGTGGTTTCCATTTCCATCGTAAACTTAATCATGAGGTGTTGCGAATTTAAATGATCTTGCAATTCTTGTAAACATTAGCATGTTATCAAATCACGAACGTGTCATCTACATATCGAAGCCATAGTTTTGGCTTCCAAATGCTTTTCTTCAAGGTTTAACCGCTAACCGATCTCGCCACTTTGAATTCGCTTCTAAAGAAGGTTGCAACATGGTATTCGAAACGTCAAATGCTTTTTCAAAAAAATGCACAGCTAAACCCGATAACTTCTAATTCTACGTCCATTGTTAAAGTTAGTACTGTAAGTTCTAGTGTTATTGTTAGTTCAGTTAACACCGACCGTGAAAGTCTTCATATTTATGATCATTTTTAGTTTTAATTGTTTCAATATCTAATAATTTTTAGTTACGTTTTCAAAATCTGGTCACTTTCCCTCGATTTATTTCTGTTTTTTTTTTCTCGGTCTGTATTTCTTTTTAACTTTTTCAAAATCTACTTTTAAACTTTTTTAAACAACTTTAGTAAGTTTGACAAAAATGTAGTAAACATTTTACAAAATTTCCTAATACCTCATTTCATATAGGATAAGGTTACTCAAGTCATACCTACGCCTAAATCGTACCTTAGCTATATTATATGCCACCTTTGCATTGACAGCAAAAGTAACACTACAGGATTATGTAGTAAGACAGGCACTCCATTCTACAGAATTTAGTCATCTGATTGCAAGTGCCATTTAAGAGAATATTCTCAACTAGTAAGTTATTGTTATTTCATACTTCCTCTGTCCCATAATAAGTGTCCGATTTTGGTATTTCTCGAAACTTAACGTTATTTCGAAATGTCAGTTACAATCTTGTATTCCATCAAGAGACTTAAGTTAAAACTGACACATGTACGTTGTGAAAAAATTTAAACGCGTGTACTTAACTTTTGAGTAGTGATTTATAAACATAGGCCATCTTTTTATTTTTAAAAGTACCGGAGTGATTACATAATGGACCGTCGAGAAATTTTTGAAGTGCCTCAACGAGAAAGGCCTAACCTAAAGCAGAAAGCGCGCCAAAGTGTGTACGATTATTTGCTAGAAGTGTAAATGGTAAAACTTACAATTAAACATGGATCGATAAAGAATACTGCTCGGTATTTTGCATCGGAGAAGACTATAGAAATTCTGGAAGAATCGGCAGGAAACGAAAAATTATAGACACAGAAAAAATAAAAGAGATACCAATTCATCGCCGCAGAAATCTCCGATCACTTGTATATGCCATTGGAATTTCAAAAAGTACAATTCACAGAAGCATTAAATCTGGACTGATCAAACCTCATTCAAGCGCAGTAAAGCCGTTTCTTAATGGCCGTAACAAAATTCAACGTTTGGACTACTGTCTAGCAATGTTTGATTCTGAAAGTATCGTTGCTGGTGAAACTATTGTTAATGATATGAAAAACTACATTCATGTTGACGAGAAATGGTTTTATTTAAAACATGTAACAGTAAGAGGTTTATTACGAAGGTGATGTTTTTAGCTGTTGTTGCCCGTCCAAGATGGGTTAACTACCGTAATCAATGGTTTAATGGAAAACTAGGGATTTCGCCATTTGTAACTCATCAACCTGCCACACGTTTTTTTTATTTTTAAACGGACACTTATTTTGGGACTTAAATTTTCACCATATCGGTCACTTATTATGGGACAGAGGTAGTATAATTTTCTGCATGTGTTTGGAGGATTTTTTCGCAAGAAAATTATATACAGAATAGTCTGCTTTTTTAACATAAGTTCTGTAGCAATTACGGAATCTTTTTACCGAAGGTAAAATGTATACGCATCTTCAATGTGAGGTTATCCTCGTTTTTCGTTTAAAATGTTTGGTACCTTAAGTCGTACCTAAACGAGCTGCGTAAGTCGTACCAAGTACGACTTGGGAAATTTGTTCGTTTCTGCCGTTCGAAACGTGCAATAATTCAAATGAATCGGTGAGCAATAGAACTCTTCCGACGTACAAAGATGAAGAAACCCAAAAGGAAGAAGAGACTTCTATGGATTTTATTGCAAAACCTTCAACATCATTTGATTCACATAAACTGAAACAACAGTTAAATATTTTATCACCTATTCCAAATATCATCAATGATAGCAAAAAGAAACGCTGAGACGCCTAAGTTTATCAATCGAAATAAGGTTAGCTGCAAATAAAAACAAAATAAGAAATGCTGCAAATAAGAGGAAAGAAAAAATTAATAAAAAGAAATCAGCATTAAAAGTTAAAATGAAGAGAGGCAATGCCACAAGCGATTGGTTTTGCTATATGTGTGGAGAAGAACGGAAGGAAAACATGATTCAGTGCTTGCAATGTAAATTATGACTACATGATCTATATGCTGGAGTTAGCAAAAGAATCAAGAAATATGTATGTGAAGCGTGTACTTCAAAAATATGAGACATGTATAAGCACATATTCCAAAAATATCTTACAATGAACGTTGTTACCTAACATTTTTCAGGGGTACGACTTAAGCCTTGGGTGGTACCACCTAGACAACTACAGCCGGCCCAATCCATCTTGGCCGATGAAGGTCACGAAAAATGCGCAGACGAAGGAGTGCGACAGTAAATCGTTGAAGAAAGATGGGTATATTCGTTAGATAGGAGCGGCAAGTACAGAGCGCGGCAAAAGTTGACCAGTACAAAAATACGTACCTCGTGCACCATACATTGCCTGTTCAACAATGGGGTATTACAGGGTTTTGGGAAATGGGTGTATTTTTTTCAAAGCACGCCGAATGCTGAACAATGACATGCAATAAAAAAACTCAAAATGGTTTTAATAAAAATTTTAAATAGGTAAATTTTTAATAAAATAATATTAAACACAAAATATAACAGTATCAAATATCAAAAATTCTTACAAAACAATGTTTCATAGTTTTGTCTTCATTTTACACAACACACTTATACACAAACTTTTGCTTTGATCTGTACACGATCAGTACCCTGTTGAGTATACTACGCAAATGAGCTCTCTAAGAACCTCCCACCTATTGTCACTGCGCAGATGACCTCGGTAGGCCAAGATGAAATGGGCCGGCTGTAGTTTCTTTAGTCGTACCGATGAGAGTTTTTTTTTAAATTTAGTTTATTTTATGCATTAATATTTAGTATATCATATTTTATTATAATAAATAAAACTGCAAGCAACCTTACCCTACATATTTTTTTTCGATTTTATCGATCAATTTTTAATAACCGTTTTAAAACCTAATGCCCTTTTTGTAATATCGATTAAAATGTGATAATTTTTTCTCGGTTTGTCATGTTTTAGTAACTTTTTTTTTATCTGATAAATTTATCTCAATCAACTTTTAATAACGTTTTTCACGACTTCATAAGCTAACTTCTTTTTACAATATTAGTTAAAATCTAATGTAGTAAAATGTTAAAAATTCTAATAAAAATAAATAAATTAAAATTTAAAATTAACCCTTGGCACTCCACACGTTTTTGCACGTTATGACGAAAGGCTCAGTAGCGGAGGGGTAAGCGTTAAAAGTGAACAAAATAAAAAAATAAGAACAAATCGTTACATTTAAGGATTTTTATTTATTTAACATTTCTTTTACTTATTTATTTATTTAATATTTTCATTTTATCTTATTTTTTGGTGATGTGGTAACACAAAATAATGAGGTAAATGATTAATAATTAAGTTAAATTAAGTAACAATTATAACAAGAATACAAACATTGATATGACATTTAAATCGTTTAAATAATTATTTCATTTATCTATATTTACGGTATGTTTTGCAGACAATCACGTATTTGAGTCCAAGTTTGTAAACCCTAAAATAAAAAAATAATAAATTTTAATCTTAATAAAAAGAAAAAATAGCACAACAAAGACATTCAATAAACAAACCTTTTTAGCTGCTTTCAATTGAAGAAACGCAAACGCAACTAAGGTTTCTTTTAAATCTTGAACTTTTTGAACTTGAAAACGATCAATATCCGTTAAAGCTTTCGAACAAAAATCACTGAAACAAAAATATTTATTTATAAATTCACTTTAAATAAAAATTACATTTAAATTATAAAAATTAGTTCTTTTTTTTAATTCTTTTGTGAAAACAATTTTCATGATTGAAGCATTTGTAATTGAGGTTTAAACGATTATAAATATTGTCTCGAGTCGTCATTTTTCCCAAGTAAACACTTCGTCTGACAAAAAAAAGCGTAGATACCGAGAAGCGATAAAATGATAAGAAACCACGATTTTATTTAACGCGCTCATAACTAAGAAATCTTTCTGTATCAAAACCTCAAATGTGTTCGCGCGATAAATTTTTATTTACCTTAGTTTAGTGTGTATTTTTTAATCAATTCTTTAGAAGTATCCTCAAAATGTTTCGGGTAAGTTTTTCTTTTAATACTTTAAAATCTAAAATTAATATATGTATATTTTTTTTAAAAATATTTTACTTAACAATAAGAAAAAAAAATTGTTGAGTCATTCTTTTTAAATTTGAACTTTATTTTTTTAATTAAAATAAAAATTAAGAAAATATTTAAATTGAAATAAATTACGTTTCCCTTAAAAATATTTATTGTGAATGAAATAAGCAAAGTCATTTCGATTACAAACTCTAATCTAATACTATCTATCAAAAATATTAATTTAATTATCGGTCGTCGGATCTCGATTCTATTAACGTTCCGATTTACCATCCTAAAAATATCACAAAGCGTCCGCGTTCGAACCTCGTTCGAAACGAGTGAGAATCACGCGCTTAAAAAGTGATCACCGTTTTTTCAACTCGGATTTATCCAGATAATCTAATTGTAAATACGAGGTAGGAGATGTTTGTTTATTATTTTTATAGCACGTAAGCAGATAAAACAACTTTATAAAACGCGATCTATGACGTTTACGACCGTCCATTGAGAACTTTATTGCTTTTTATTGATATTGTTAGTAAACTTTTGTTGATTTATTAGCGATAATTTATTGTTATAAATTATTTCCGAAAAAGTTTATAATAATTTCATGGTTTTTGAGTGTTAAAATGAATGCTACAAACGATTTAGTACTTAAATAAAAAAAAAATCAGTTAAAAAATCCTGATTTTTAGGTTAACTAAAACCGGAAATGGGGATAAATTTACTTTTTTAAATGGATTTTTTATATTTTTGAATTCTAATAATTCTGATATTGTAACTTCTAAACGTCAAAATACACTATAATTCCAAGAAAATTCCACTTTTAGAACTTAGCCCAAATTTGATACTAAAAATATCGTACAGATCTTATTAGTGAAAATAAAGAAAAGATTTTTGGCAAAATGATAGTTTAAGATTTTCGATAAGATAATCACTTTGGTTCGAACTATCATAAAAAAAATTTAAAAAATTCTCAAAAATAACTAACATTTCTGATATAACCTAACTGTCAAATTTGATATTTTTTTAAAAAAATCGTACAAATCTTATTTGTAAAAATAAAGACATGATTTTTGGCAAAATGATAGTTTAAAATTAAAAATTTTCAATAAGATAATCACTTTGGTTCGAACTATCATTAAAAAAATTTAAAAAATTTTCAAAGATAACTAAAATTTCTGACATAACCTAACTGTCAAATTTGATATTTTTTTAAAAAATCGTACAAATCTTATTTGTGAGGATAAAGAAAAGATTTTTTGACAAAATGATAGTTTAAAATTTAAACTTTTCGATAAGATAATCACTTTGGTTCGAACTATCATCAAAAAAATTTAAAAAATTCTCAAAGATAACTAAAATTTCTGACTTAACTGTCAAATTTGATATTTTTTAAAAAATCGTACAGATCTTATTTGTGAGGATAAACAAAAGATTTTTGGCAAAATGATAGTTTAAAATTTAAAATTTTCGATAAGATAATCATTTTGGTTCGAACTTTCATCAAAAAAATTAAAAAAAATTTCAAAGATAACTAAAATTTCTGACATAATCTAACTGTCAAATTTGATATTTTTTTAAAAAATCGTACAGATCTAATTTCCAAAAATAAAGAAAAGATTTTTGGCAAAATAATAGTTTAAAGTTTAAAAATTTCGATAAGATAATTACTTTGGTTGGAACTATCACTAAAAAAAATAAAAAAATTCAAAGATAACCAAAATTTTTAACATAACCTAACTGTTAAAATTGATATTTAAAAAAAAATCGTACAGATCTTATTTGTAAAAATAAAAAAAAGATTTTTTAGAAAATGATAGTTTCAAATCTATAATTTTCAATAAAATAATCGTTCTGGTTCTAACTTCCATCAAAAAAATTAAAAAAAATCCCAAAGATAACTAAAATTTCTGACATAACCTAACTGTCAAATTTGATATTTTTTTAAACAATCGCACAGATCTTATTTGTAAAAATAAAGAAAAGATTTCTTGACAAAATGATAGTTTAAAATTTAAAATCTTCAATAAGATAATGACTTTGATTCGAACTATCCTCAAAAAAATTTAAAAAATTCTCAAAGATAACTAAAATTTCTAACATAACCTAACCGTCAAATTTGATATCTGATTTATTTTATCAAAACCAGACACTTCAATCTATTTTAGCTTTAAAAATAATTTCTTAATTTTTATAAATAAAGTCTGTACGATTTTTTAAAGTTTCAAATTTTTCATGTTATGTTAAAAGTCATTAACATCTTTGAAAATTGTTTAAAATTTTTTGGTAACAATTAGGTAAAATCTGATTGTTTTTATTAAAACTACATATTTCAATCCGTTTTGGGTTTAAAAATAATTTCTTGAATTTAGTAAATAAAGTCTATATGATTTTCTAAAGATGACTAAAACTTTTAAGGTTATGGCAAAAGTCACTGACGCCTTTGAAAATTTTTTAAAATTCTTTGGTAATAATTAGATAAAATCTAATTGTTTTTATCAAAACTAGACATTTCAATCTATTTTAGGATTAGAAATAATTTCTTGAATTTTGTAAATAAAGTCTGTACAATTTTCTAAAGTTGACTAACATTTTTAAGGTTATGTCAAAAGCAACTGACGTGTTTGAATTTTTTTTTTAATCCTTTGCTAACAATTAGACGAAATCTGATTGTCTTTATCAAAACTAGACATTTCAATCCATTTCAGGCTTAAAAATAATTTCTTGAATTTAGTAAATAAAGTCTGTACGATTTTTTAAAATTGACTCAAATTTTTCAGGTTATGGCAAAAGTCATTGACGTTTTGGAATTTTTTTTTTTAATTCTTTGATAATAATTATACGAAATCTACTTATTTTAACACGTTCACGCCGGCGCGTACCACCGGTGGCCCGCACTAAACTGTTTCATCGGGCGGCGCGTACCACCGGTGGTACGCATAATAAAGGATTTTATTTTTTGCCGCCAGATGCAGCGCACTATGAAAAGCGGTTCCGGCGTGAACGTGTTAATTAAAAATAAACCTTTTAATTTACTCTGTTCTACAAAAACTTTTTCTAATTCCGATAAATAAAGTCTCAACAATTACTTAAAGTTGAGCTTCATTTTTGACATTTCAGTAAAAAATCATTGACGTCTTTGAAAATTTTTTGGTAATAATTGGACAAAATCTCACCATTTTACTTAAAAACAGACATTTTAATTAATTTAGTTTTTTAAAAACTTTTCCCAATTCTCATAAAGTCTCGCGGATTTTTTAAAATTCAGCTTAATTTTTGATACTCGGTGAAAAATCACTGACGTCTTTTAATTTATTTTTTAACTCTTTGGTAATAATTAGACAAAATTTAATTCTTTTAATTAAAAATAAACCTTTTAATTTACTCTGTTCTACAAAAACTTTTTCTAATTCCGATAAGTAAAGTCTCAACAATTATTTAAAGTTGAGCTTCTTTTTTGACACTTCAGTAAAAAATCATTGACGTCTTTGACCTTATTTTTTAATTTTTTGGTAATAATTAGAAAAAAATTGATTGTTCTTATTAAAAGTAAGCATATTTATTTACCTTATTCCTTAAAAAATTCCCCATTTTTCAAAACGAAAATCAGTGCGATTCTCCAAACTCAACTTAATTTCTTAAGGTTATACTAAAAATCGGTGATGTCTTTGGAAATAATTAGAAAAAATTTGATTGTTTTAATTAAAAATAAACATTTTAATTTATTTCATTCTTAAAAGACTTTCCCCAATTTTTATAAATAAAGTCTGTACGATTTTCCAAAGTTAACTAAAATTTTTCAGGTTATGTTAAAAATCACTAACGTCTTTGAAGTTTTTTTTTTTAATTTTTTGGTATAAATTAAACAAAATCTAATGGTTTCAATAAAAAAATAGATATATTAATCTATTTCAGTATTTAAAATTGTTTTCCAATTTTCAAAAATAAAGTCTGTACGATTTTCTAAAGTTAACTCAAATTTTTAAGGTTATGTCAAAAAATTTGTCATCATTAAATTTTTTTTTAAGTTTTTTGAAAATATTTAAGCAAAAATTACTAGTTGTTTTAAAAAATCATTAAAATCATATTTTTACTAAAATTTTCAAATACCAACCTCAATTCGTTTTTAGAATCGTTAACAACCACCGTTCCTTCTTGAATCTGCTGTTCCAAGTTACAAACCCTCATTTCTCTAACTTCATCGGTGTCGATAGTTCCAAAAAGTCTCGACATGATCCCGATTTTACCCTGTAAAGCCCGATGTTTATCCGCATTCTTCGCAGAAACATTTTCCTCCGCATTCTCCAACTTAACCAATAAAGTTTCTTGGTTTTTACAAACTTGTTGAAGCGCCAACGCGAAAAATAAATATTCTTTAAATTGATCCACGAGTAATTCTTCATCTTCTAATAAACCGTCAATACTTGACGATAAAGAATCTAAATAATGCCCGGATTTTTGTAAAGCATCTCCCATATCTTTTTCAATAGCACTCCACTCGCTAAAAACCCTCCCGTAATTCTGATGAAGCTTATAAACGTTATATTGTTTCTCGGCGACTCTCGAACGAGCTTTTAACATGTTATAAATACTCGTATACATCGAATTTCCATGATTTTTTAAACTTTCAAATCGTGGGTCGGGATTTTTAAGCCGAGCCGAAACACTTAATGATTTTAATTTATTCTCGGCTATTTTCCAATAACCGTTACTCTCTAAACTACTTCTCCAACTTTCTTCTTGTTGTAAAAACTCGATAAAAATTTTATTCCAACCTAAAACCGGATGAGAAGCGACTCGTAATAAAAAAGTTTCCAATCCGGCTCTTCTTCGATCGACAAAATCCGGATCGAATGTATCCGTTGATACTTTTTGCCAACTAAAAAGGACCCTTTTCTCCGGAAGCGGTGGAACTACCACATACGGATAAGTGTGTTCGAGATAATCACGAAGCATCTCAAATTCCGAGTAACGTCTCCAAACGGTTGATAGTTTTAAGAGTTTTACGTGAAATTCTACATCGGTAGATCTAAATTAATTATAAAAATAATTAATAAATCTTTAATTATTTCTAAATATTTTAAATAAAACAAAAATTTTCTTTTAACTTATTTCTTTTTAATTTATTTATTTATTTTTTAATTTATTTATTTACTTTTTTAATTTATTTTTTTAATTAACACCTAAAAGTGTTAATTAAACTTACTTGGTTTCGACTAGATACATGGTATAGAATTCCCTGAAATGTAAAGACCCATTATTACGTTTTTCCGACTCAACAACGGATATTTCGACATGATTCAATAAAGTGTCCTAAAAAAATTTAAGGTTATGTTTTAAAAAAATCCCAAATATAAATTTTTAAAGGCGATTTTCAACCTACTTCTTTTTGGTTTCCGCCCAGTAAGTAAAGTTTTTTCGTTTTTGATGAGTTTTCCCCCATTTTCCGAACTTTTAAAGGTCGAAAACTTCACTTAAAACCGAAAAAGTACTCATCTACCGCACCAAATCATATTGACGTATTAAACTCGTTTTTTTAAACGTTTTAAGATGTTACGAACCGACGAATCAACATTACCTATTTAAAACTGAAATGTTATTGATAACGATTTAATTTTTCCATGTGTCGTTCGCCCAAAGACACACCTATGATTGGAAAACGTGAGTTTAATTACAATTTTCCTTCTCGTTTAAAGATGACGCTGTGGAAATAATATACCTATTTAAAAATAAATTATATTATATTAAAAGCTTTAATTATATTATTGGAAAACAACTTTGAAAAATATTTTCCATTCAAATAAATGGAAATTTATTTATTTACTTTTAAAAGTTCTTGCAGTTTAAAACTCTATTTCTATATTTTACTCAAAGATGGAGCTGTCAAAGTGACATAACTTACTTATTTAAAAATTCGAATTAATATCATTTTAAACAATTATTTGATTTGTTCGTATTTATATATGTTTAAAATGTACATATTACTTAATTTAAAAATATAAAATTTGAATTTAATTGTAAAAGTCTGGTTAATTTCTCTTCATACTATTGCTATGTTTTGTTCATAGATGGTGCTGTCAAAATAACAGATAAAATAACATTACTTATGTTATAAAAAATAATGTTTAATTTAAAAATATTGAGCTTAGTGTAGGCAACCAAAGTAACAGGCGCAAGTTGTATTTTAGATAGAATAAAGAGAACACGCATTATTTGGAGTTAAAAATAAAAGTGTTTTATTGATATAATTAACACCCGTATCATCATAGTACGCGTGTTAACATGGTGTCAGATGTGGAAAATTCATCATAATAGAGTGAATCGAAGAATTAGTTGTCTTATTGAGAGTTTTAGATAACCTAACCTATAAAGTAAAAAAAAAGGAGGGAAAATTATTAAAAGTAAAAATGGATAAAGAGATGCTAGAGCTCATTCAAAAACAAACTAATATGTTGGAATTAATGGCGAAGAAATTACAAGAACCAGTAAGTGTACCGATACCAACAGCATTAAATGTGGATCATGGTGACGTAATGCAAAATTTGGAATACTTCCTGAAGAGTTGGGACAATTATTGTATCGCAAAAGGTATGGATCAATGGCCACCATTGGGAGAAAGAAAAAAGGTACATATGTTGTTATCTACAATAGGAGAACGTGCTATGATTAAATTTAATAACTTTAGTTTAACGGAAACAGACAAAATAAGTTGTACAACTGTTATTGAAGCGATTAAAAAAGTTATTTGTGGTAAAAGGAATATAATATATGAAAGGGCTATATTTAATACTGCCAATCAAGGTCAAAATGAGAAATTTTGTGATTATCTGCTTAGATTACAAACTCTTATAGAAAGTTGTGAATATGGAAATTTCAAAGACGATTTATTAAGGGATCGTATTGTTCTTGGCATCAATAATAGAGATATAAAAAAGAAGTTAATGTCCAAACCTGATCTTACTTTGCAACAGGCAATAGAAATTTGTAAAGTAAATGAAGTTACTAATGAAAGAATAAAAGATTTAGATGAAAGCACAGGCTCGATGGTACATAAAATAGAAAAGAAAAATAGAAAATGCTTGTTTTGTGGAAATAATCATAAATTTCAGAAAGGAATGTGTCCGGCTTACGGTAAAACCTGTACTTTATGTAAAGGAAGAAATCATTTCGCTAAAGTATGCAAGAAGAAAAAGAAGGACAACGATGGAGTTAAGAGAACAAGAAAGGTCAAAGAAATTACAGACAATAGAGTCAGCACTGATGAAGAAGATCAAGAAAGAAGTTTTTCGGATGGAGATATTAAGAAGATTTTGGATAATTCGGGAAAAGGAGGATCAGTCAAAGCAGAACTACTTTTCAAGGTTGAAAACGGATTTACAAAACTATTATGCGATTTGGATACAGGAGCGAATGTAAACCTAATAGGGAGAAACCAACTGAATTCTCTTCTTAAAGGGAAAGATGCGGATTTAAAAAAATACAAACATAACCTTTACGCTTTTGGTGGTAATAAAATCAATGTTTTAGGCGAAAAACAACTAATGTGCAAACATAAAGGAGTTGAGTACAATATAAATTTCCAGGTAGTAGATGTTAACCATGGACCTTTACTATCAGCTCGTGAGTGCATTCGGCTCGGATTAGTAAAGTTTTGTAATGCTGTCATGGAAGAAGAAACTCGTAATTATTTAAAGCAAGAAGCTAATGATATAATCAAGAAGTACGACGACGTATTTCAAGGATATGGTTGTTTTAGGGAAGAAGTGAAGCTAGAAGTTGACAAGCAAGTAAGACCTGTTATCCAGAAAGCCAGAAGAATACCGATTAACTTGAGAGAAAGATTGAAAATTGAGTTGGATAAATTGGAAAAACAAAAGATTATAGAAAAAATGAATAAGCACACGGAATGGGTAAGCAATATACTTTTAGTAGAAAGAAACAATAAGCTTAGAATTTGTCTAGACCCAATACCTCTTAACAAAGCTCTTAAAAGACCGCATGCGCAATTTACTACAATTGACGAAATTTTACCAGAGTTGGGAAAAGCAAAAATTTTCAGCACGGTAGACGCGAAAAAAGGATTTTGGCAAGTTAAACTGGACGGAATAAGTTCGGATTTGACCACGTTTTGGACACCTTACGGTCGTTATAAATGGTTAAGAATGCCTTTCGGGATCGCCTCTGCACCCGAAATATTTCAAAACAAGATGCATGAAATTTTAATGGACTTAAGAGGAATTGAAGTACTTGCGGATGACATACTGATTATCGGATGTGGAGACACCGAAGAAGAAGCTCTAAAGGACCACAATCACAATTTAGAACAATTATTAATTCGTTTACGAAAGACAAATTGTAAGTTAAACAAAGAAAAACTTAATTTGAGCAAGAAATCAGTCAAATTTTATGGGCATATACTATCCAATGAAGGTTTAAAACCAGATGAACAAAAAGTAAAAGCGATAGTTCAGTTCCCTACTCCGCAAAATAAAAAGGAATTACTACGTTTTCTAGGTATGACAACCTATTTGAGTCGCTACATTAAAAATTTAAGTAGTAACACTCACCATTTAAGAAGATTAATAAGAGAAGACGTGGAATGGAAATGGGAAGAATCGACAAAGCAAAAATTCGAAAATATAAAGGACAAGATTGTAAACGCAAGTTCTTTGCACTACTTCGATAAAAACAAGAACGTAACTATTGAATGCGACGCCTCAAATTATGGACTAGGAGCAGCAGTTTACCAGGATAATCAAATCGTAGGTTTTGCTTCTAGGACATTGACTAAAGCAGAGCAAAATTATGCTCAGATAGAAAAGGAATTGCTGGCTGTTGTCTTTGCATGTGTCAGATTTAATCAGTTATTGCTGGGAAATTCAACTACGACAATAAGAACGGATCATCGACCACTAATATCGATTTTTGAAAAACCACTTTTAAGCATTCCTAAGAGACTTCAAAAAATGTTAATGACGTTACAACGTTATAACATAAAATTGGAATTTGTATCTGGCAAAGAAAACGTCATAGCCGATACATTATCGAGGGCTCCAATAAACTCTACTGAGACAGAAAGTACTGGAATTAATTTATCCACTGTTTATGAAACTACGGAAAGAAAAATTTGTAAGTACTTGGAAAAGGTAGATCTTTATAAACAAGTCAAGGTTTCGGAGGAAAGAATGGAAGAAATAAAAGAAAAAACCAAAGAAGATGCATGTCTACAAACTATTATAAATTATATAATTACAGGATGGCCAAACACTATTTATCAATTACCCGATGAAGTGAAAAGATACAATCCTTACAAGTATGACTTATCTTACCAAAACGGAATCGTTTACAAGAATAATAGGATAGTAATACCATTTTCGCTAAGGAAAAAGATGTTAGAAAGACTTCACGTTAGTCATAATGGTTTAGAAGGAACAATTAAGCTGGCTAAACGTAACATTTTTTGGCCCGGAATGACTTGTGAGATAAAAAATAAAATAAAAGAATGTTCAACTTGTATCAAAGTTTCAGATTCGCAACGTAAACTACCAATGCAAACTCATCAAATACCAGAGTTTCCATTTCAGTACATTTCTATGGATATTTTAACTACCGATTATAAGGAGAAGAAAACATATTTTCTCGTGACTGTAGACCATTATTCTGACTATTTTGAGTTAAATATTTTGAAAGACTTGTCATCTAAAGTACTAATTGAAATATGCAAGCAAAACTTCAGCAGACACGGAATCCCCCAAAGAATTTGTACGGACAATGGTACCAATTTTGTCAGTTCAGAATTTCAACAATTTGTAAAGGAGTGGGATATATGTCATGTTACCTCTTCTCCGCATTATCCTCAAGCCAACGGCAAGGCAGAATCAGCTGTCAAGATTGCTAAGAAGTTAATCAAGAAAACACAGAACAGCAAAGAGGACTTGTGGCTTGCTTTACTACACTTGAGAAATATTCCAAATCATATTGGATCAAGCCCAGCTCAAAGATTGTTTTCAAGAACTACAAGAACCCTTATTCCTTCAGCAGTAAAAAATTACCTACCGGAAAAAATAGAAAATGTACCGAAATGCATTGAAAGAAACAAACAGAATTCAAAATTTTATTTTGACAAACATAGCAGAAGAATACCTCAACTGGAAATAGGTCAAGCAGTAGCAGCACAGATTCACCCGGAAAAGTCGAATTTGTGGACACCAGGTAGAATAGAGGAAAAATTAAGCGACAGATCTTATATTGTTAACACGGAAGGACAAAGATACCGCCGTAGTTTGATACACATTAAACCTGTACCTGAAGTAATCCCAGAAGACTTAAACACAAGCAGAGTAAGTCCTAAGAAAATCATGAATGACAAAGAATCAAGTAAAGAAGAAGAACAGAAGAGAAAACCAGGGACAGAAGAAAAAGGAATAGAAGATGAGAAAAACCAACAGAAGACAGAACTCAAACAGACTGAAGATTTGGTGACGATAGAGAAGAAAGAAGTTGTTTCTAAAACTGAAAAATCAACTACACCCAATCCAGAAAAGAAGAATGTTATCGACTTTCAACGCCCAAAAAGAAAAGTTAGGGTACCAGAAAAATTTAAAGACTTTGTTACTAAATAAAAAAAAAAAAAAAAAAAAAAAAAAAGAAAGGGCATGTTATAAAAAATAATGTTTAATTTAAAAATATTGAGCTTAGTGTAGGCAACCAAAGTAACAGGCGCAAGTTGTATTTTAGATAGAATAAAGAGAACACGCATTATTTGGAGTTAAAAATAAAAGTGTTTTATTGATATAATTAACACCCGTATCATCATAGTACGCGTGTTAACAACTTATTTAACCCGATTTATAATCAATTTAACTAATTATTTTGATTTGTTAATTTTCCTTTAGACTATCACTATACTTCTGATAAATAAAATTCTGATGTGATAAATCTAATTATTGTCAATTAATAGATTTTTTTTTCTCTTCTTTCTAAAGACGCATTTTCTCATTTAATTTCGAATTTAATCGAAAAATCCTTTAATTAATTCGAAAAGTTTTAAACATAGTATTTATCTTTATTCAAAGATGGCGCTATCAATGTGACAAGTAAACTGAATGAATGACTTAATTAAAATTGAATTATTATCAAATTAACGATTTGAATTTCTAATTTTTACTAGCTAAGAGATGCCTCTTCTTTTTAAAAATTCACATTCTTTAAGAAAAGGAATAATTTTTTGAAATCTAAACACGGTTTCTACATTTTGCGTAAAGATGGCGCTGTTTCAAAGCCACCAAACAACTTTGACTCTTTAAAAATGATTCTTCCTCAATAACCGAATTTATTCAGGGAAGAAACAATCTGAAATTAAATCATTATTGGTAATTTTTAATTTAATCGAAAAATCCAGTAAGTTTTTTTACATTGTTCATAATTAAAATTAATACTATCACAATGACAGTTCCAATGACAGATAAACAAAGTGACATAACCTCATTAAAATCGATTCTTTATTATTAATCGAATTTTTCAAGGTGGAATTAACCCAAAATGTACTTATTATTGGAAAAATCAAATTTATTCGGAAAATTCAGTACATTTTTTTATTTTATTAACTAGACGACATAACCTCTTTAAAATTAGTTCTTAAGCTATAATCGAATATTTTTGGGGAAGAATTGACCCGAAATGTATTTATTATTGAAAAAATCTAATTTAATCGGTAAAACTGGTAAGTTTTTTACTTTGTACAATAATTAAAATGAATTCTATCAAAATGTCAGTTAAAATGTCAGATAAACAAAGAGACATAACCTCTTTGAAATCGAGTCTTTATTAATACAATTGAATTTTTCAAAGAAGAATTAACCCAAAATGTACTTGCTGTTGGAAAAATCAAATTTATTCCGAAAATTCAGTACATTTTTTTATTTTATGATTAATTAAAAACAATGCGTCAAAGTGACAGATAAACAAACTGACATAACCTATTTTGATTTAAAATCGATTCTTTATTAATAATCGAATTTCTTCGGGGAAGAAATGACCCGAAATGTATTTCGACGCTCTCAAGCCAAAACGGCTTAAACGCCAAAATGGTCATTTTTTAGTTAGCTGCACCGTTGAGTAGCATTTTTAAATCTGCATGCAACAGTTAAAGCGGCATACCCGCAAACAAACTTCATTCGCTATAAAATTGGTTTAAGGTTTGCGTAAAAGCCAGTTAACCCCTTAAGGACCAGGCCCGAGATATCTCGGGATAGAGTGTATGGTCCAAAAAGACCATACCCGAGATAACTCGGCCAGGCACATTTGTACGTTCCAGTACAAATCGCGATTTACCCAAGAATCGCTGAATAGTGCGCTCTAATATTTTACACATTTATACTATGTACTCATACCTATGGTACGTATTTGCCCGAAGTAACTTGTAAAAGTACTCTTGTAACTGGTTCCTAATATGTCAAAAAGTTAGTTTTAATTATTAAAAAAAATGATTTTTTTGGTGCATTTTTTGAAAAAAAAATCGGTCCTTAAGGGGTTAAGATTCATTATGTCAATCGTTTTTTGCGTTTTCTGAAAAATTAGGTTAATGGCGTTTATGCCGTTTTGGCTTGGTAGCGTCGATTTCATAGAAAAAATAATATACATAGAAGGTCAACTCTCACTAGATCAGTGAAATCGGCTTGCGCGTTTATATGCCGACACACTGATGGCGCTAATATGATTTTTTTGAAAGCGCCCCCTACCGAAATACCCAAAACCACTTCTGAACCCGCGAAATTCGAAATAAAATTCTTTTTCTTTTTTTAATTTATACTTTATTTCACCTATACAACAATAAGTGACTATAGCACACTTATTATTGTACGGAAAATAGTAATGCCAAAAAACGGTTTTAAAATACGTTAAATATTTTTTAATTTTCATTTACGTAATTAATACAAGTATAGGTAATAATTTTTGGTAAAGTTATTCCTTATTCCTTTAAGATAGGGCGGATACTTGGTATATTTTCGGTAGATGTCTTTGCCCAATCAGGTAGTTAATAGCCTCTTGGTTGTTGCCTTCTCAATTATTTCTTTGAAAAGTTTTGTGATTTACAAACTTTTTGGCAGTCCTTTGTTCTTGAAAGAGTGCATATTTGGCAAAATTTGTTGTTTTTACTTGTCCATAGTCAACAGAATCTTAGAATAAGTCGCCAATTGATGGTTTCTGAACTGAGCAACCTAGTCAAAACGTAATCTTTATAAATTTTTTGTTAAGAAAAGTAACCAATAAATACTTACATAATGCAGAATGAGAAAGCTTAGCGAAGTACTGGATTAGAGAAGATTGGGGGGTTTCAGATGAGCAGGACTGAATTAGTTCATAGTTAATTTCTTTAGACTTCATCCACTTTAACAAACGTTGTAATGCCGAGATTCAAATTTTTTAAGTTAGGTACCTTACCAATTACAGGATTAATTAGAAAAATATTAAATGTTATTCTACATTTTTTGGCATTCGTGTTAAATTTTTTTTAAACAAACAAGTAAATAGTAACGGTAAGCAAGAAATGACGTAGATTTATTTGAACAAATCAAACTGTCATGGAAACATCTTCTATAAATTTCTGTAACCTTTCAAAATTAGCACATCAGCGCCAGCAGTGTGTCGGCATAGGTACTTTTTTTTGATTTCACTTTTTCCCGTTGAGTTGAACTACCCTGGTCGATTTATTATTGAAAATAATCAAATTTAGTCGGTAAAACAGGTAAGTTTTTTACTTTATTCAATTAAAACCAATGCTGTCAAAATGACAGTTAAAATGACAGATAAGTAAGGAGACATAACCTCTTTAAAATCGATTTTGTATTAATAATCGAACTTTTCAATGAGGAATTAACCCAAAATATACTTACTGTTGGAAAAGCGAATTTAATAGAAAATTTCTCTGAGTTTTTTAATGTGTTACCTTAAAAACGACGCAATTGTCAAAGTGACAGTTAAAATAAATAAGAAACGCAATTATCAATTTAACCCTTAAACGTCTTGTTATTTTGACACATGATATTAGCCAAGTTTCAGCATTTTGTTGTGGAGCCACAAACTGTCCACAATGTCGGGACAGGATTCGGCAAAGAACAATATAGTGTCCACAATTTTTGGACAAAGTACTTTTAAAGGTTTAATGATTTGATTTTTGACGCTTTTATTCATCCATAAATACACACCATTAAAAAAATCGAATTTAAACTTAAAATTAAATCTTTCAACCAACTGGAAAATCCAGTTTTCTCCTCTATTTATACTTTTCACGTAAAGATGACGCCGTTAGCTGTCAAAGTGACAGTTTTTAGACAGAGACGGACCGATTGGGATTCTTATCGCCCACCACTACGGCCAACTAACCGAACTAAACTTTATTCAACCGGGCAATGCTGCAGAACTGACACTAAAATATTTAACAAACTTTTTTTAAATATTTAATAAACCGACCCGAACCGCTTAGATTAGCTCCATTCAAACTGTTTTGTGCTCGCATTACGAACGGTTGTGTGAAAAAAACGTTACGCCCAAAAAGTACTTCTTTCTTGTTGTGTCGAATTGTTAAAATTATTAAAATTACCAGAGTTGAATAAATGGGAATGCACGTGTTATTCGGGATTTCCAGAGCTCGTTGTCAAGAGGTGGGTAAGTTTGCACTTTTTATTTTTATTTTATTTAGTTACTTAAAAAATAAAATTAAAAAAGTGGTGAACTTCCGGTCGAGATATGGAACGAACCGGGTTCTAGGCCAAATGTGTACGTGTGGTCTGCAGTAAAATTATCGATTTAACACACACCGAACAAGTTGCAGCAAGTGGTATAGCTAATTATTTTGCAAACGATGCACAAAACGATTAATTATAATTAGCATTTTAACAAAGAGTTAACGTAATCGTTGTGCATTTAAGCAAATTTACTTTTTTTATTCCTTAATAACCTCAATTATTTATCACCCTAGTTATTTTATTAACGTGTAATAAAAGTAACGACTTATTATTACCTTATTATTTACTTAAATAAATAAATAGACGTTTCTAATTAATCCTTTAAGACTTAAAGTAGGTTTAATTAAAAGAGACAGGTTTAATTAAGAAAGCTTTTCTTGAAGACAAGTTCGAATTTGTAAGGAAATTGGGGTTTTAATGAAAAATAATTTTAAAAAAATTTACATGTTGAGTTTGCAATCTTATTAAAAAAAAATCTTATGAATAAAATGAAATGTAAATTAAGACGGTAATAAAATCAACATGATTCGAATTGAGTTGAGTTGAATTTAATTGAATTTTAATCAAACACAAGCAAAATTAAATTTGAGTTGGGTTTTATTTACTTATTGTCTTTGATTACAGTTTTGATTAAAAACTTTGTAAAATTTATTTTTTAACTTTGAGTTGTTATTAAAAATTTTTCGAACGAGAAAAACGAAATTTTAACAAAAAAAAATTAATGATATTCGCGTTTAACTTAAAATAATTCAAAAATCAAAGGAGATATCAAATTTTTTTTCAAATAAAATTTACTTCTTATTAAATTAGGAATCCTTTTTATTATAAGCAATTTTTTTGGTATTTTTTGTATTTAACGAGTTATAACTAAAAATGTCACTAAATGTCCATTTTAATAAAAATTGACGTTTAGGTTAAAATAACTCAAAAATCAAAAGAGATATCAAATTTTTTTTCAAATAAAATTTATTTCTTATTAAATTGAGAATCTTTTTTATTATAAACAATTTTCAGATATTTTTTCTATTTAACGAGTTATAACTAAAAATGTCATTAGATGTCAATTTTAATAAAAATTGACGTTTAGGTTAAAATAACTCAAAAATCAAAAGAGATATCAATTTTTTTTTCAAATAAAATTTATTTCTTATTAAATTGGGAATCTTTTTTATTATAAACAATTTTTTGGTATTTTTTGTATTTAACGAGTTATAATCGAAAATGTCATCAAACGCCCATTTTTCTGAATCCCTAAATCAGAATGGATTTTAATTAAAAACTTTAATCTCTTTTATCTTCAATTTAAAAAAATCCGACTTGTTTATGAGTAATGCTTTAAACTTTAATAACAACGGGATTCAATTCGATTTAAAAACTCGTCATCGTAAAAGCCGATAGAAAAATCTTAATTACATTGTTGTTTTTTAATGAAACGATTCACGATTTAAACGACGTTAAAATGACGTTAGTTTAAAATTTACTACTCGTAATCTCCTTTTAACGTAATAGATATAATAAGGTCGTTGGAAAACTAACAAGGACTTGTTTTCGGCTCAACGTTATCTCTAAAACTGTTGTAATCGCGAAATGCAATTGAAATATCGGTAGTTTCGAAATGTTATTTAAAACGTGGCTATTTTATTAATGTATTTCTATTTAAAAAAATTCCTAGCGAGTTTATAAACGATTTTATTTTATTTAATCGATGGTACGGTAAACATTTTCACGTAACCTTGTCTATAAAACGTCTATAAAATCATTAAACAGTCTAAAAATAACTGAAATTTATACAATGTCAAAATTATCGGTGAAACTTTATTCTTATTTTTTTTGAGAAAAAAAGTTGGGACAAATTTGACCGATTCAAGATAAAATACAATGTTTTAGGTTTCATTTAACATAAAAATCGTTTCTTTACTCTTATAAATAAGATCGGTACGATTTTTTTAAATTTTTATTAAAAATTAGGTTAAGTTACCTGTCAAAAATTATAGTTGTCTTTCGGATTTTTTTTAATTTTTTGGGGACAAGTTGGAACAAATTTGACCGATTTAAGATAAAATACAATGTTTTAGGTTTCATTTGACGTAAAAATCGTTTCTTTACTCTTATAAATAAGTTCGGTACGATTTTTTAAATATTACCAATTTTTTTTTAAGTTAAGTTACTCGTTTTAATTAAAATTCGCGTATTTTTCTATGAAATTAATTTAAATAATGAATTAATTATTAAAAAATTTGCAAATAAGTTAGATTTTGAGTAGTTTATTAAAATATTTTTACCATTTTTCACCTTGGAAGTAAAAAAAATGTATCAAAATTGACAAATTTATTGTTTGGATTCGCGACATCTATTGACATTACATTAAACTAACTTAATAATAAACTAATGGCGAATTCGATTGGTAAAACTAGTGCGCACTGGTGTGCACTAGTGCACAGTAGAGTGTTCTATTGAACTGTCAGTTTTGTGTACTAACCTAATGTGATGTATGCACTAACATGCACTCAAGGTCAAATTCTGGTGCACACGAGTGCAACCAATCGAATACGCCAGCCATAACTAATTACTTAAATAAATAAAATAGGATTTTTAAATAAATTATTTCTAATTTTCAACAAACTATTAAAAAATATACCACATATTATGTAGTTGTAAGTTTCTTACCTTTTAGAATATAAAAATAAACGTTATTATCGAGTTGGATGTTTAAATATATTTAAAACTTGAAATAATTGAGGTTATGTTTTTTTCTTTCTCGGATAAAATTAAGTTTTTAAGTAGTAATTTTCATAAAAATTATTATGTTACCTTATTATGATGATTTATAATCGTATCTGATTCATTTTTACTACGCCTAACTTATTTTATCTTTATTTTGATTAAATTAAGCGAATTAACTTTAAAATTTCTCCAGTTTGAAGTAATCTGTCAAGGATCTTGTTAAAATGTGTTACCACACGTATAAAACTGAATATTACTAATTGAACATTAAGTTTCTTTTTATAAATTTAATCTAAATTTTCAATTAATTATTACAAAAGCTGTAAATAAGTTGAAATTTGGCTTATTTATTAGAATATTTTAATATTTTTTCTTTTTTAGAGTAAAAAAAAACTTAATAAAAATTGATAAATTTATCGTTTAGATTCGCGACATCTATTGACATTAAATCAAACTATAAATAAAATTGGATTTAAAAAATTATTTTTTATTTTCAGTAAATTATTAAGAAAAATATTTGTAGTAGTAAGTTTCTTACCTTTTGGAATATAAAAAAATCCAATATAGTTTAGTATGGATGTTGGAATATGTTTACAAGCTGAAATAATTGAGGTTATGTTTTTCTTTTTTTGGAGAAGTTGCGTTTTTAAGGAATGATTTACACAAATATTAATGCAAAAAATTTTACCAACATTGAAATTTTTTTTAATTTTTTTTACAACACTTGAAATAAAACGGTCTTTTTTAATTCAAATTAGAATATTTTAAGTTTCATTTAGAAAAAAAAATCAAATCAAAATCTTTAAAAATGAATTTTTGGTGAATTTTTAAAGTTGATCGATTTTCTAAAGTTAGGTTAAAAGTGTCAAAAATTTTTACCAACTATAAAATTTTTTTTAATTTTTTTGACAACACTTGGAATAAAACGGTCTTTTTTAATTAAAATTAGAATGTTTTAAGTTTCATTTAGAAACAAAATCAAATCAAAATTTTTTAAAATGAATTTTTGGTGAATTTTTAAAGTTGATCGATTTTCTAAAGTTAGGTTAGAAGTGTCAAAAATTTTTACCAACTTTGAATTTTTTTTTAATTTTTTTGACAAACCTTGGAATAAAACGGTATTTTTTAATTAAAATTAGAATGTTTTAAGTTTCATTTAGAGAACAAATCAAATCAAAATCTTTAAAAATGAATTTTTGGTGAATTTTTAAAGTTGATCGATTTTCTAAAGTTAGGTTAGAAGTGTCAAAAATTTTTACCAACTTTGAGATTTTTTAAAATTTTTTTGACAACACGTGGAATAAAGCGGTTTTTTTAAATTCAAATTAGAATGTTTTAAGTTTCATCTAGAAAAGAAATCAAATCAAAATCTTTAAAAATGAATTTTTGGTGAATTTTTTAAAAAATGGTTAATTTTCTAATCTAAAAAATTTTTACCAACTTTAAATTTTTTTTTAATTTTTTGACAACACAGAATAAAAGGTTTTTTTTTAATTGAAACTATAATTTTTAATTCAAATCGTCATAAAATTTTAAACCTTAACAACAATTAGTTTCTGAGATATGAATTTTTTTTTAATTGACTAGTAAAAAAATGTCATTGAACGTTAAACGTCAATTATATGATTTTAAAATCCCTAAAAAATGTCTTTTAAGATCTCAATGAAGTTACTAAAAATGGATAGAAACGCGCAGATTTTCCTGTCTTTATACATCTGCATCTATCTGTGTCACTCGACCAAACAATTTATAAAAGGAAAGATAAAGAACATGATTCAACGCGGACTAATCGTTTCGGGCTTGTAGACTATTTTTAAAAGCCCGGATTGAATCGGGGGGATCTAGGATTATATTTCTGGTGTATACGCGTCTTTTATAAACACTCTTTAGTGGGTCATGCGACGAAAGAAAACTGTTGGTGATTTTAAACGCATTTTGGTGCCAAATTATTAAATTATGACGGATACATCGCAAGGACAAGAGGTTTGAGTCGGATTTTTTTCTTAATTGGTGTGTTTTAAATTCTAACAAATAATTATAAAAAAATTTATACCTATATTTATTAAAAAATTTTTGATTAAAAAAAGAGTTTTTAATTTCAAGTGAGAATACGTTTAAAAATAATCTTTGCGAGTGTATTGAATGAATTAAATGAATTAAAACCTTTGCCAAGTAAACACTGAACATAGTTACACGTGAAATTATCTTATTGTAATTATAGTATTATTCGATGAGCAGCTTAATAAAGTGGTTTGTTATAAACGCAAGGGTTTAATTGTGAAATTTCAATGGGATTTATTAGATATTTTTTGAGTTTTATTCAAAAAATTATTAAGAGATTAATTGAAGAAGAAGAAAAAACAGTTTTAAATCGTATTAAAATCGTAAGTTATTTCATTTCCTGTTTTTATTTGATATCCCAGAAAAAAATCAAATAAACGATATTTAACGTCAAGATAAGGATTTATAACTTTATAAATTTTCCAATCAACATTTTTTGATATAAATTTAAATGAATATTTGTTTAAGATTATTAATAAAAATGTTTGTATGAATGAAAATTGATTTAAATAAATTATTATTAGATTCATTAATTTATTTTTTGTATTAATTTGTGCTAATTTAAATCTATTTATCTCCAATAAAGACGTTTCTTTAAAATTCTTAAATTTTCTTAAAATTCATTAAAAATCCTTTAATTTGTATACAAATACGCTCTATCTACCATTAAAAACAAAAAAGTTACTTCATTTCTTTAATTTTTCAAGATGGCGGTTTAAGAAATTAAGGTTTTTATTAAAAATTGTTAAAGTTTATTAAAAATCCTTTAATTTGATACCAAACACGACTACATTCGGATAAAAAACAAAAAAGTTAGGTTAATTTAAATAATTCCAAGATGGCCGACTTCCGGTTTCCATTGAAATTGAAAATTTCGATAACTTTTTTATTTTTAAGCGTAGATATATCGTGTTTGTACTCGAATTAAAGGAAATTTAATTTCCTATTGATTTTTAATAAAAAATTCGTTTTAAAATTATTTTTTACATTTCTTTTTTTTTCAATTTTTAACATTTTTTTTTAATTTTCAACTTCTTCCTTTTTTTAGAAATTTTTTGAAGCTTTTGATATTTCTTTGAAGATATTACATTTTTTTTCTTTAAAATTTTGGTATTTTTCTTGAAAATCTTGACACTTTTTTTTAATTTGAAATTTTCATTTAAAATTCTTAAAGTTTATTAAGAATCCTTTAATTTGATACCAAACACGACTATATTTGGATAAAAATCAAAAAAGTTACGTTGATTTAAATAATTCCAAGATGGCCGACTTCCGGATCTTATTAAAGCTAAAAATATCAATAACTTTTTTATTTTTGTTCGTAGATATATCGTGTTTGTACCCGAATTAAGGGAAATTTAATTTCCTATCGATTTTTAATAAAAGTTTCGTTCTAAAATTATTTTTTACATTTTTTTTAATTTTTATTTTTTTTTAGAAATTTCTTCAACACTTTTTGGTATTTCATTGAACACTTTGGCTTTTTTTACATTTTGACATTACTTTTGAAAAATTTGATTCTTTTAAAGTTGTATTTTTTTTTATTTGAATTTTTTTTGGAAACTTTTAAATTCTTATTAAAAATTCTTAAAGTTTATTAAAAATTCTTAAAGTTTTTTAAAAATCCTTTAAATTGATACCAAACACGACTATATTCGAATAATAAACAAAAAAGTTACGTTGATTTAAAAAATTTCAAGATGGCCGACTTCCGGTTTCCCCTAAAATTAAAAAATTCGATAACTCTTTTATTTTTGATCGTAGGTATGTCGTGTTTCTACTCGAATTAAAGGAAATTTAATTTCCTATCGATTTTTAATAAAAATTTCATTCTAAAATTGTTTTTTTACATTTCTTTTTTTCTAAATTTTTAATATTTTTATCTTTTTTAGAAATTTCTTCGAAAGTTTAATATTTTTTTGAAAACTTTGATATTTTTTTGAAAATTTTGGCATTTTTTTTTTTGAAAATTTTGACATTAGTTTTCAAAAAATATAATTTTTTTTTAATATTTTGAAAGATTTTTAAAAATTTTGAAATGTTTATTAAAAATTCTTAAAGTTTATTAAAAGTCCTTTAATTTGATACCAAACACGACTACATTCAAATAAAAAATAAGAGTTGTAGTAATTTAAAAAAATTCAAGATGGCCGACTTCCGGTTTCCATTAAAATTAAAAATTTCGATAACTTTTTTTATTTTTCATCGTAGATATGTCGTGTTTGTAATCAAATGAAAGGAAATTTAATTTTCTAACGATTTATAATAAAATTTTGAAGATGGCCAACCTCCGGTTGTTTAAAAAATGAAAAATTTCGATAATTTTCGATCTATTAAGGTTGGATAGGTTATGTTTGTGCTTACATTAAAGGAAAAGTAATTTTCTATCGATTTTTAAATAAAATTTCATTCTAAAATTTTTATTTTAATTTTTGAGAAATTGGTTTTAAATTTGAGGGACAGAGAAACAAGTATACCTACATACATACATATATTTTTAAATATACGGTAATTTCTTTATCAAGTGTTGGCAACGCTGACCGATATACACTTATGAAATTAGATGAAATTAGCCGTGTTTATCATCATTTTGCAAACCGTTTCAAATTTATAAATCAATAAGATATACAATAATTTATATGAAAAGTAATTTAGACGTTAACAACAATCTATTCTTTTTCCGTAATTATGATTTACAAAAAGAAAACTAAATTTATGTAATTTGACACATGACATAATAAACATAACCTAAAATTTACATCTGTCAAAATTATTTACAATTAAAATTTGTAACTTTAATTTTATTTTTTAGGGTGCAGGATATTTAAAAAGGGCAAATCCCGATCAACTTCATGAAATATTTAACAAATACGCTTCCGTCGATAAGAATGGGGAGAAATTTATGACCGCCGAGGATTTCGTTCGAAGATATCTCGGCCTTTTCAATGGAAGCGATTTCAACAGGGATTCGGTGCGAATGCTCGCGTCCATCGTGGACACGAGCAAAGACGGACTCATCTCCTATTCGGAATTTCAAGCGTTTGAAGGACTTCTTTGTTACCCTGACGCTCTGTATAAAACGGCTTTTCAATTATTTGATGTCAACGGAAATGGAATGGTTAGTTTTTGTAAGTATTTCCTCTTACTATAAAAATCATCATTTTATTAATTTTTTTTGTTCTTTAGCTGAGTTTGTTGAGGTAATGAAAAAAACCGAACTGCATCTTCGAATACCGTTCAACATCGAATCCTCATTTGTGGAATTATACTTTGGAAAGAATCGACAAAGATTGATATCGTACAGCGAGTTTAGTCAATTTATACACGATTTCCATGAGGAATACGCCATCGAAGGTTTTCGTAGAGCCGATAAGGATGGATCTGGGTTTATTTCCGTTTTAGACTTTCACGATATTATGATTAATATAAAAAGTCATTTGTTAACGAAGCAAGTTCAGTCGCATTTAATTGAAGTGAGTTTTTTTTTGTAGTATTTATCTTTAAAAACACTCATTAAAGATTGTCTTTATAAATTTTAATTAATCTAATTTTTATTTAATATAAAAATGACATAATCTAAAAATTTGTGATGAAGTTTAAAAAATCGTACCGAGGTTATTTATGGGATTTAAGAAACGATTTTTAGGTTAAATGAAAATATGAGGAGTGTATTTTTAAATAAAAAAGTTAAATTTGTTTTAATTATTATTAAAAAATTATAAAAAAATTTTTAAAGGCGTTCAAGAATTTCGATCGAACATAACCTTAAAAATTTTAATCAACTTTAAAAAATCGTAGAGAACTTATTTAAAGAAATGAAGAGATGATTTTTGTGTTAGATGAAAGCTTAAAGATTCTATTTTCGATTTAAAAAGCTAAATTTATTCTAATTATAATCAAAAAACTTTCAAAAACATCAAAGAATTTTAACAAGAAAAATCATTAAAACTTCTTATAAAGTTACTAAAATCCTTAAATAAGGTAGAAAATATTGAAATAATTTTAATTTACATCAAAAAGTATTAATTAACATTATAAAAATTGAAATAATTGGTGAAAATTTGGAAAAAAATCGATCCAGCATAACCTTAAAAATTTTAATCAATTTTAAAAAATCGTAGGAAATTTATTTAAAGGAATGAAGAGATGATTTTTAGATTAAATGAAAGTTTAAAGACTCTATTTTCGATTTAAAAAGGTAAATTTATTCTAATTATTGCCAAAAAATGATCAAAAATTCTCAAAAAACTTAAAGAATAAGATGGAAAAGTGAAAAAAAAATTTAATGCTTTTTTTTATTTTTAGGCTGCTAGCGGAAGTCAAACCGGTCGAAGAGTAAGCTTCCCGTATTTTATCGCATTTAACTCCCTTTTAAACAACATGGAACTGGCTAAACGTATTTATTTAAACGTAACGAGCGGTCATCGGACTCAAGAAGTCACCAAAGAAGAATTCATGCATTCCGCGCAAGCCATGTCCCAGATGACGCCGTTAGAAGTTGATATTTTGTTCCAGTTATGTGACATTTTACATCAAAGCGGGTAGGAAATTTTATTTATTACACTTTTCAATGTTTTAAATATTCAGAATGGTATTTTTTTTGTAATTTTTTGTACTTATTTTAATTGCTGCCAATTGGGAATAGTCTCTATTACCGTATGGAAGACTGCGGACTCTGGGATGGGTTCGTTCTTTATATGATATTCAAAACCACTGCGTAAATCATCAATGTTTTACGATAGTTTTTCTATATACTTTTTTAGTTTTTCTTTTGGAAGATTTTAGAGAAATTTATTTTGTTTTTATTTTTGGTGAAAGTTTTGGGGCAAATTTTTAATGATTTTTTGCTTTAATTTTTTTCTAGTCGTATCGTCTACAATGATCTAAACGCAATAGCACCTGAGCAATACTTTAAACAAATCACTAATAGGCTAGCTGAAATTAAAGCCGTTTCGGTAAGTTTATTTTTTATGTTTTAATTCAATACATTAAGTAATTAATTAATTTATTTTTCTTTTAAAGAGTCCTGAAGATAGAGGAATTTTTATTCAAATTTTAGAAAGTACTTATCGTTTTACTTTAGGTTCAATCGCCGGAGGTAAGTTATTTCATTTAAAAGTAAATTCTATTTTAATAAAAACCTTTTTTTTTTCTAGCCGTTGGTGCAACTGCTGTTTATCCAATTGATTTAGTAAAAACGAGAATGCAAAATCAACGGACGGGTTCGTTTATTGGGGAATTAATGTACAGAAATAGTTTTGATTGTTTTAAAAAGGTTGTGAGGCACGAAGGGATTTTTGGTCTATATCGAGGTTTGGTGCCTCAATTAATGGGAGTGGCACCTGAAAAAGCTATTAAATTGACTGTAAATGATTTCGTTAGGGATAAATTGTACGATAAGAATGGAAATATTCCAATTTGGGGGGAGATTTTAGCTGGTGGTTGTGTAAGTTGGTTTTTTTGTGTTTGAAGTGAAGTTGAAATCCCTTTTTTTAAGTCTAGAATTAATTTTAAACTTGAATTTTTTGAAAATGTTATGAAATTTTTGTACATTTTTGGAAAAAGGTTTTGAATTTTTGCAAAATTATTGATTTTTTTATGAAATTTAAAAAGTTGCTAAATATCTTTTTACAAAAATCACTAAATTATCAAAAAAAAATGTAATTAGATTATGTAAATTTTTTAAAAATATAACTACATTTTTATACATTTGTTAAAAAAAGTTCCTGAATTTTAGTAAAATTAATTTTTTGTAAAATTAAGAAGTAAGTAATACTTGTCATAAAAATCATTAAATTGTATTGAATTATGAATTATAAAAAAATAAATATATTAAATATCATATTTTCTAGAGAAACTACCGAGTTGTCAACAATGTAGCAAAAAGATAACTAAATTTGTTAATATTTCCGAAAATACTGTTACTAGTTTGACAAATAAATTATGAAATGTAATTAGAATATCAGAAAATTGAAATTTTAGAAAAAATTAAAAAAAAAGTAACTAAATATTGTAACATTCTTTCATTCGTTATTTGGTGATTTATATAAAAGTAACAAATTATTAATATTATAACAAAAAATAACCAAATTTGAGATTTAAAGAAATCTAATGCGTTTTCTGGCGCTGCAGCGGTTCAAACCTTTCAATATCTTTTTATTCTCGCGTTGAACCGTGATGTCACTGACGAAACCGATTTCAAAATGTTCCACAATCTCAGTTTAAAACTAACCACAGTGGCTCATTGAAAGGTGAACATAACCTCTAATAACTACTCTAGTAAACGTTCCACTAATTGCTAGAAGTGTAATCTCGCTTAAAAATTTGCGTTAGAGCACTTCTACACGAGAAATGAAATCGCAACGATAGAATCGCAGCGATCCTCTTGGAAGGAAGTTGAGCATTTACTGCGAGAGGAATGCACATATAATCCAACCAAAATTTACTTTTAAAATGAATACCGCTCAAATTAGTTATGTCCCTGCGCTAGGCATTTATGATCGTAGAAAACAACGAAGAAAATGCCATTGCTGGACACACTCTGCTTTATACCGAGGGTTTATAAATGATTGCAAGGTGTTTAGGAATTTTGATGCTCAACTTTGTTACCTGAGAGTTGTCTGCATCGCATCTTCCATATCAGTGGCGTAGCCGGATTCATTCATGATTTATTCTTTTTGGTATTAAGTGATATGTATACATATTCATAATTATTGGAGATTGGATATCAATTCCAGTGCTATATGTCAATAAAGTCAATAAAACACCTCTCTCTTACGGTTTTTTAACAGCTCTTGACAGCCTTCAATATTTTCCATGACACGCCTATGAGATATGATTAACATTGTTGCGTTTGTACCAGCCTTAAAAAATATTATTTATGAACCCTTGGTACAACAGAATATGTTGCCGATTATTTCTTTTCAGATTTAATGAACATAGAGGGTGCCCAGAAAAGTTTCTTTCATACTACCGCATGTTTGTAAAGACATTTAATCAATTATTAGGTCTTGTTTCCAAAAATATTAAAAACACCAGACGTAAACATGTGTGTGGGTACACCACCGTTTTTATTTATACAGACATGTCACTTTAGTTATCATACATGATTTCGGCAACATCATCCCATAATTTTCGCTTCATATCTCTGTTACTGTACTCTTTTAATTTTATATTATACAATGCTAGTTGATTTTCTAGCGCGCTAATAAATTTTTCTGCGTCAAACATGTTCTTTTCTTTGCGGTTTTACTTCAAACGATGAAATTGAAGAGCTCATTTTGAATATGTACGTACTTGTTTGCGTTACAACCACATACATCTAGACAGCGCCATATGAAATAATGTGTTTCGTTTTGGTTAGATGAAGTGTGAGGTGCGAGAAGGGTTGGTTTTTGCGTTTAAAACACGATTCGAATGCAGATACGAAAACGCTTAACGCCAGAAAACACCTCTAATTTCATAAAAAAGAAATGCTAAATGTCATCAAAATTAAAAATAAAGTAACTAAAACTTATTAAATTTTCAAAAATGTCACTAAATTTTTATAATATTTTCTGCAAAAATCATCAAATTGTCAGTAAAATAACAAGAATTTTACAAAAGAAATAAGAAAGAATTCAGAAAAATTTAATTTTTGTGTATTTATTACAAAAAAAAAAATGAATTTTAGGAACACTTTATAAAAAGTTATCAGATATTGTAATATTTTCTTTTAAAAAATATTAAATTTTCAGTTATGTGACAAAAAAGAATTTTTGAGATTTCATAAATTTTTGTAGATTTCTTGAAAAAAGAAATTGAACTGAATTTTACTGATTTTGTCAAATTTATAAAAACTAGAAATCATTTTTTAAAATCGCGCGTTGATAGAATTAATTCTAGACATAAAATTTAAGGATCTTTTTAATCATTTCTTTTTTCCTTTTTTCCAGAAAAATTTCCTTCCTTAAATTAATCCTATCCCACTCGACTGTAAAATAAAAAGACAAAAAATGGTTTGTTCCTTATTATTTTTTTCTATCATTTTCCATTCCTAATACTATTTAATTTTATCTAAAATTTATTTAAAACATTTTTTTTAGGCCGGTGCATCTCAAGTAATCTTCACAAATCCTTTGGAAATCGTAAAAATCCGTCTCCAAGTAGCGGGAGAAATCGCCGGAGGCAGCAAAGTCCGCGCTTGGTCCGTAGTAAAAGACTTAGGCCTCTTCGGCTTATACAAAGGAGCAAAAGCCTGTCTGTTACGCGACGTCCCATTCAGCGCGATTTACTTCCCTGCTTACGCCCACATGAAAGCCAAACTAGCCGATGAAAACGGATACAATCACCCGCTTTCCTTACTCGTGGCTGGTGCCATCGCTGGTATACCAGCAGCATCGCTCGTTACGCCCGCCGATGTTATAAAAACTAGGTTGCAGGTGGTTGCTAGAGCCGGCCAAACCACTTACTCGGGCGTTTTCGATGCCGCCAAGAAAATCATGGTCGAAGAAGGACCCCGAGCATTTTGGAAAGGCGCAATGGGTAAATTTATTTATTTACTTTTAATAAAATATTTTTTAAAAAAATTGTTTCTTTTGCTGCAAAGAAAGTCAAATGAAGTAGGTATCGTTTTCTAAACGTTACTAATTTTATTTTACCATTTTGTGGTTTTTTAGCGAGGGTGTTTAGGTCTTCGCCACAATTCGGAGTCACTCTGGTTACTTATGAGTTACTACAGAGGGCGCTTTATGTTGATTTTGGTGGAACGTAAGTTACTTTTTAAATAAATTTAATTTTTTCAAATAAAATTAATTCAATTTTTTTAATAGACGTCCAACTGGTTCGGAATTTAAAGTACCCGTTGTCGGATTAGAGCAAGATATAAAATCGAGAAATCCAGATCATATCGGTGGATATCAAGTAGCGCTTCCCATTTTTTCGGGAATTGAAACGAAATTTGGAATTTGTTTGCCTAAGTTTAGCCCGACACCGAAAAATATTGCCAATTAATGGAGATGTTTGAAGGAAAAATTGACGAAAGAGAGGAGTAATCGTGTGTAAATACTAGGAAAATTCCAATTGAAAAATAAAATAAAACGAGATATTAAGTATTCTTTCTGCAACTGAAAGGAGAGACACTGTGATATTGTGTCATGTGTTTTTGAAGAAAAAAATAAAAAAATCGGCTGTATGGATATTAATTTATAAGAAAGTTAATTAAATAAAATTAATTAATTAATATTGAAATGAGAGAAAAATAAATTTTATTTATAAAAGTTGCGAGATTGAACGAAATACTCTTGTTTTCCATTTTTTATTTCTCTAATATTAAGTGTAAGCGTAAGCTATTATATTTTTCTATTATTGTTTTACTTTTTAAGGTTTAAATTATGCACATTTGTTGAAAAAAAAATCTCTATTTAAATAAATAATTTTTGCAAAATACATTCAAGTTTATCATTTTTAGATTTTAAAAAAATGTGAAGATATTTTTAAGGGCTCTTACACACTTTTTTACGAGTTGCCAATGCACATAACACTGCTAAATGCAAACAGCGCAGCCCTAACGAACAAAACTAATGTGTTAACATACTATTGGTGCTCATAAAATGTTAGGCACTGAAACTTTTTTAATGTGTTGTACTTTGGATTTGTCAGCTATTTGTCATTTGATGTGTCAACATTTCAAAATTAACCCTCATCCGGATTTTGTGTCAAATTGACACAATTTTCAAAGTCAATTGTTAACCTTTTTGTTATTTAAGGTCGAATCCACTAGATATTTTGGCTCAGTGCAATAGCCAATAGTCAATAAAATATAAAAAAACTAAAGAAAGATCCTTATTTTCAATTATTCAAATGCATTCAATCAACCAATCATAAGAAAAATTGGCATACATTTATTACCTGGCATTGTGTCAATTTGATACACCAAGTCCAGATTTGGTTCTAGAAACGAAGTCCGGATGAGGGTTAATAGGGAAATACCAAAGGACACTGGACTAACAGGATAGCTTAATCTGCGATAATCGTCCGCCAACTTTTGACGTCACTGCTAAGCTACATTGAATACCTACAACCTGAAATGAAGTATATAAATGCAAAACCAGACATTTGACCTTCGAATAGTTTTGAGTAAAGCGCGAAAAACCTCTCATTGTCGTTTAAGTCACTCAATCGACTTGGTATTTTAACCAAAAGTAGATAATACATTGACGTGTCTTTATCTGCTTTAAAGTGTAAGTCAGGCTTATAGTAAAAAAGTCATTTTGATTAAAGAAATGAGAATGTCTTGTTTTGCATCTAAGGATTGGAAATCTCTGCTTTCTGAACTGCAAAGTTCTGAATTTGGGGTTTCTGTAAAAAAAAAACTAGTAGTATCTGCACTAATAAAATTTGAAATTGCGATAAAAGAGATTTTAAAAAACACTAGTGTGTCATTCACATCCGCCTGAGTTTCTGAAGTGTTGGCTGGATTGTGTTGAAAGGCGTTTTTGAAGAACTCCAAACACTCATCGTTTTCCCATTCTGCACCATAGAGTTTGGCTAGCAAAGAGGAAATGCTTCTTATCCTGGATAGGTTTAAACACAAACGTCTGCTTTTGCACTTAACTACTTGGCGTAAATGTCTGCTTTTGCATTTAAAGCGGAATTTATTATTGCAATAACTCGCTTAAATGTATTGTTACGCTCCTGGGGGCCACAAAAAGTGATTTCTTGCTAAATTTACAATACAGATCAGTGTCTAATTAATTTTTGTAGAAAATCTCGAATGTCTGCTTTTGCATTTATACGCTTTAAATTATAACCTTCCTTCAATGATGAACAAACAAGTAAACGAAATTAACTAAAAGACTGTTCCAGATCTCAACTATAAGCTTTGTCCTGCCGTCCCTTCTATAAAACCGAGAACTTACGATTTACTTTTCGTACGCGGGCCGGAGTAGAAAAATGACAAATTTTTGTTACTTACAGTGAGTGTAAAAAGTATTCGTACGACTGATCATTTTTAATAAATGGAGGTGAAATTACTTAATTTGTCAAAGAATTTTTTGAAAAGTATGGAAGATTTGCAATACAGGTTATAAAAATTATAAATTAATAGCAAAAGGCGACAAATTTAGAAATATATCGCAAATCTCTTCTTATAAAGCCATTAACGCCTAGCTTGCGCGCTCAATAAGTGTTCGCTCACATATTTGGAGATCAAATATGTACTATAACCCGAAATGGAGCTGCACCGTGAAGAGAAAGATGAAAAAGTAAGTCCCCTCTCTGTAACATTGCCGAGCACTCTTTCATTTTTCTCTTCATGGTGCAGCTCCATTTCGGGTTGTAGTATATGTACGTCTGTAGACCACAGTGGAAGACCGAAACATAGTCAGTAATTTGCATAATCAGTGGAAATCTCTTTCAGAGAGACAATGCAGTCCATAATTGATAGATATTCGTCAGATCAGGTATTGAAAAATAAACCTCGAAAAGGACGGCCAAGAAAATTAAATAATCGCGCCGAAAATGCAATTCTGCTAACAATTAAAAATCACCCCAAAATTAGCGCACCAAAACTTACTTCAAATATTAAAACAACTTTGGGATTAATAATATTATCAAGTACCGTGAGAAATGTTTTACAGAATGACGGATATCACGGAAGAACCGCCCGTCGAAATTACTGGGTTAATCACAATAATAGAAAAAAGCGACTAAAGTTTACAAAACTACATAAAAGTTTAACAAATGATTTTTGGAAAAATGTAGTATTTACTGACGAGAGTAAATTTAATATATTCTCGTCAGATGGAAAGTGCTTGGTATGGAGGAAGGAACTCAATCTTGGATGGAATCTCAACTTGTATGGAGCTGTATGAGTTTCAATGGTGTTGGTAATTTTCATTTTATAGATTCTATCAAGGACCATAAATACTACGTTAATATATTAAATACTGAATTACGGGCTAGTACTGAAAAAATGGGGCTTAATCAAGATTATATTTTCATGTATGACAACGACCCAAAACATACTACATGGAGTACACGTATCTGGCTTTTATATAACAACCTAAAACGGTTGGAAACGCCACCGCAAAATCCTGACATTAATCCCATAGAGCATCTATGGGATTATTTAGATAAAAAATAAGATTACAGAGAACATCAATTAAGAACGATTTAAAAGTTGCCTTACAAGGAGACCTCACGACTTGCCCGTCACCGATTTTAACGAATGTGGTACCAATCGATAGATATTGGTACATAGTACAAATGTGTAAAATATTAGGGCGCACTATTCAGCGGTCCGCAAGAAAATTGGTGTTAAAGTTTGCGATCGGCTTATATACTAATGATTTGTCATTTCCCCTACAACCCCCCAATAGCCATAGTGGAAATATATCGGTTTCCAGATCCATAGTACGGTGGTTCGAATCTCGAATAATACATTTTAATTTCCTTTTTTTAAACAATATTCTAAGTTTTTTTTATAACATGTTGATGTAATATTAAAATATTTTTAAAATAACATGAAATATTGTACTCAAAATAAAAATAAAAATGTTATTGTTCGAGATTCGAACCACCGTACTATGGATCTGGAAACGGATATATTTCCACTATGGCTGTTGGGGGGTTGTAGGGGAAATGACAAATCATTGACATATAAGCCAATTGCAAACTTTAACGCCAATTTTCTTGCGAACCGTTGAATAGTGCGCCCTAATATTTTATACAATTGTACTATGTACCAATATCTATCGATTGGTACCACTTTCGTTAAAATCGGTGAGGGGCAAGTCGTAAGGTCTCCTTGTTAGAAGAGGAATGGTGTAAAATACCAAAGACTTTCTCAAACAAATTAATGGAATCAATGCAAAGACGCTTACTGGCTATTATTAAATCAAAGGGATACCCAATAAAATATTAATGTCTTTTGTTGTAATTTGTAAGACTAATATTCACTGTTGTGTTCGAATACTTATTGTTTGAATTGACATACACAAATACGTTATAAAAAGTTATTATTCTTCAGTTAATGCTTTTATCAATTCATAAAGGTAATAAATGATGTTTCTTTTTTGTGTTCATAATTATTTTTATTTACCTTCAAAATTGCACCATCAAAAGTATGTATTTACACCATTTTTTTTGTAAATGGTAGATGTATGAATACTTTTTACACTCACTGTATAAGTCTTTTTAATATAAAAAACAAAGTTAACTATTAGATCTCCCAGATTTCCTGCTTTCGTTGGTAGAACTACTGCACGGAAAACAAGGGATCTGGGTTCAAATCCCAGTGCAGCAAGAAGATATTTCTTCTTCTCTAACGCATTAGTTGTAAAAATCTTTCTTTAATTATTTCTTTATATTATTATTATTACTATTTTTTTATTTAAAACAAAAATTATTTATTGTTCTTTCTAAAGGTCGCGCGGGCCGGAGGTTGCCCACCGTTGTTCTAGAAGATATTTCGATTGCCAACAGGCAAGGGATGTGGTTTATGCATGACGGTGCCCCTGCTCACTTTTCTCATATTGTCTTCGATTATGTAAACGCAGCACATGGTAACAGATGGGCTGGCCGAAACGGACCTGTTAAATGGCCACCACAATCTACTGATCTAACGCCGTTAGATTGTTTTGTGTGGGGCTGGATGAAGTCTGTGGTTTATTCTACGTCTATTGCTACGCAAGAAGAGCTAAGAAATCGCATCGAAGAAGCAGCAGCTACTATGAGGGGTCGTCCCGATGCTATCAGACATGCCAGAGAATCATGGATTCGTCGTGCTGAATGCTGCATTCAACGAAGGGCACTTTGAACAGTTACTCTGAATGTTTTATTGTTAAATAAATTAACTTTTCAATATCTCGATAAAAAATTAATTTGAGACTTATGTTTATATACATTTTCTTATTTATTTCGTGCTGGAGAACATATCCCTGAAATGGTGCCGTGCAATTCTGAATTACCCTGTATTACTACTACTAACTTTCCTTCAAAAAGCTTAAGTTAATCTTAATATAATATCCCTTATTTTTGACATCCAACTTCGGACTTTTCCCAAGATTTTTTGGGTACTGTTGTTCAAGCAAACGTGCACTGTACTGTACGTTGACATTGATAGTTTGTTGACAACTTCGGATACCTTAAATCACTTTGAATCCAATCAGCATCACTTTTATAGACTCTGTGGTCTCTTGTTTTTAATAATTTGAACAGTTCAACCAAAATGGTGTCATACTTCACTATTTGGGGCTTTTTTAAATCTTGTAATAAACCACAAAGCTCTCAAAATTGAAGAAGAAATTTAAAAACCAACTATTATCTATAAAGAAAAGTTTATTTTTTGTAAATATTTAGTCATTAGAAAAAAATACATATAAAATATACACTTAAACCTAATTAAATAATAAAAGGCACACATTAGAAGACGATTATTTTGTTACATTTTACTCCTAATTAATTAATTCTATGAAATTTAGATTCAAAATTTCCCATCTGATTTTATATACTTAACGTATACGAGATACCTTTTTCTCTTTATCGATACAAGGAGGTGGAATTTCATGTCGTTCACTAGTATAACGATTATACATTCTAAAAAAAATAAAATAAAAAAGTTAAAAAATGTTATCAAATTAAATATAAATAAAATAAACATTATACTTACATCCGATAAGTTTCACTTTTCAAATATTCCTGTAAATGACTCACACCGAGTTTTAATTGATCGGCAATTGGAGTAACCCATTCGTTTCCTTCGAATTTAAAACAGGATTTATTACTCGTCATGTCCAAATTTGCAATTTCCGGTGGAAGAATTGTCAAACGGTTTCCTTGAACGTGAAGCTCACGAAGTCGGATTAATTCACCGATTTCTTTCGGAAGGTTTATTAAATTATTTTCACGTAAAACTAACTAAAAATATCAACAATTTAAATGAAAATTTAACAACATTAAAAAAATGTTTTTACTATTTGAAGATTTTTAAGGTTTTTTATTTCCGATGGAAGTTCATTAAAGTCGTTATCACCCAAATATAAGGCACGTAAAGTTTCTAAAATTAAAAAAATTATAATAAAAATTTTAAGATTGTTATTTTAGATTTTACCGATCATAAAAAAGTTTCCAGGTAAAGTTTTTTCACTTAAATTATTATAAGTCAAATCTAAAACTTCCAAAACGGGAAATGCACCGAATCCTCTCGGAAGTGTATAAAGCTTATTTATCGACAAATTTAAAATCCTCAATTTTGGCATCGAAGATAAAGACAAAGGTAACTCTTCCAGGTGGTTATTAGCCAAATTTAAAATCTCCAAGTTTGTTAAATTAGCCAAACCAGGAGGAATAGCTATAAAAAAAAATTTAAGATTATTTCCCTTCAAACTTTTTAAATCCACTCAACTTACACTTAATTTTATTATGACTAAGCGTCAATCTTGTTATATTAAACATATTCACTACAAAAAAATAATCATTTTAAAAATAATTTTAATAAAACATTTAAAAAATTTAAATTTCCCGCCAAAAACTACCACTCCCTTTATAACCCAGTGTTTTCCAAATTTAGTCACGACCGGTTTTCAACCGTGTTTTTTTAAAATGATCTCTTCACTTACGTATACCAGGCATCTCCTCGAATGTATTAATTCCCTTGTCGCTTAAATCCAGCTCGGGATTTTGGATTTCCCGAGCTTCTTCTAAAACTCTCTTCGCCTTCGACATCCTACTCGAATTCGGTATACAGGAAACTGACTGCTGTTGGTTCATCGCTGCGGTCAGATAACGTACGTAAGCGAACGGAACGTGTTGGCGTCAAATTCAAACGTTTATAAAAGGAGAAGTTTTGAGGTCAAGTTGGAAAGGGAAATTGAAATAAATACAAAAAAGGAAGGTTGTGTATATATTTTATAGCAAAGAAACAATGTAAGTACGATTGGATCAAGTTTAAAATTTTTAATTTAAATAAACGAAATGTTTTATTTTAAATTACTTTTTAAAAAATATACTTTTTATCCATGAATTTTAATGTTAACCTTCAAATGAATTCAAATGTCATTTTGACGTTTACTTGTCAAAAATTGACAACTTTATAAAAATATTAATTTTTAATTTAAAATTATATAATAGAAAATTATGTATTATACTTTGTTATTGTTTCTATTATAATATTTTTTACTTTAATTCTTACTTAAATATTTAAAAAAAAGTAGATTTCAAATTAATATTTGAAAATTTTTTATGCTGCCAACCATATAAACATTAAACTTAAATTTAATTCAAAACTTAATAATAAATAATAATCTTTTTTTATTTATTAAATTTTAATATTTTTAAAAAAATACATTTAAATTAAGATTTCTTAATTTTATATTATTTAAATATTTTTAAAAAATTGTAAATTTGAAATTTATACTGCCAACCATATAAACATTAATCTTGATTTTAATTCAAAACCTTTAAAATAATTTTTAATTTAAACTAATTTATATTATAAAATCATTTATTTCATTTCATTTTTGCCTCTATATAACAAAACTTATTTTAATTTATTTAAATGTTAAAAATTAATTTAATTTTTAGTTTATTAAAAATCATTGTCAACCACATAATAACAAATTATCCATTTAATTAAAACTGTAAAATACAACAATAAAATTTAATATATTAACAAGATTATTTATTGTATTTCGTTGTTGTTCGAACATAACAAACTCCAGAAGGCATATTAACCTTATCAACACTTCCGGGGAATAATTTTTCAGCTTCAACGTCATTAACAGAAGGTACAATCATAACTTTATCACCAGGCTGCAAAATAAAATAAATTGAAATTTTTAATTTAATGGTAGACATTAATTAAAGGTTTTACCATCCAATTTGCCGGTGTTGCAATTTGAGGAATCTTATCGACGAGTTGTAAAGAATCGATAACTCTTAAAATCTCACTAAAAAGAAAATAAAAGGTAAAAATTAGGAAAAAATTATTAATCTGTAGTTTTATATCAAATTGACAGTCAGTTTTTTAGGTTATGTTTTATGTCAAAAGGAAGACAAATTGATATAAATCGATTTTAATCTAATCTTACTTGACATCTTTCTTATCCATTAAACATTAATTAGTCTTAAAATTTCACTAAAAAGAAAATAAAAGGTAAAAATTTGGAAGAAATCATTAATCTGTAGTTTTATGTCAAATTGAGTTAGTTTTTAAGGTTATGTTATGTGTCACAAGGAAAACAAATCGATATAAATCGATTTTAATCTAATCTTGTTCAACATTTCGTCCAGTAGAAATCAACAACTTTTAAAATATCACCGAAAAGGAAATAAAAAGTAAAAATTTAGAAAAAATTATTAATATTTACTTTTATGTCAAATTGACGGTTAATTTTTTTAGGTTATATTTTATGTCAAAAAGAAAGAAAAATCGATACAAATCGATTTTAATCTAATCTTACTCGACATTTCGTCCAGTAGAAGCAGGATAATGCATCGACAATCGTAATTTATGATTAGGATCGATTACATAAAGTCCTCGGACGGTTAAAGCCATATCTTCCTTATCTCTATTATACTCATCGATTAAATCCAATTTAACCGCCAATTCACGAGTTTCGTCGGCAACTATCGGATAAGGAAACTCTCCGGGAATATCTTGACAGTAACTTTTAATATCGTTAACCCAATCGACGTGAGATTTAAGTTTATCGCAAGAATGCGCTAAAAGTTTTACGTTCCTTTTGGTAAATTCCGGCTGGTGAACCGCAATTCTACCTAATTCTGTTGTACATACCGGTGTAAAATCAGCTGGGTGTGAAAATAAAACTATCCAACTAAAAATAAAGTCATCAAATTAATTCTAAAGTTGTTTTATTCATGTAAATGTTAATTTATTAAAAAATTTAATTTAATTATTAAAAAAATCATTTTTACTTACGAATTTCCTTGGTATTTATAAAAATCAATTTCACCTTGAGTACTTGGAGCTTTAAAATTTGGTACAACATCTCCAAGACGTAAAGAAGGCATTTTTAAAATACTTAAAGGTAAGTATTTAAAAGTATGAAGTGAACAAGATAAATATTAAACTTGAAATAACAATTCAAGTGGAATCGTAGGCTTTTTATACACCTATTAAAGTTGTTTGTTAATCTATCGATACGATAAGTACGTTACTTAATTCAGATAAGCCTCATAAATATTAAGAAGTTGCATATTTTTATTATCATAGTGAATCACTGTTACATAACTTATAGTTTCATTAATACTTAAATTTCATTAAATCTTGTGTAATTATCACTTATTATTTAAAAATCTAATGTTTTAAGTTTCATTTAGAAAAAAAATTCTTTGAAAATGTTCAAAAATCGATTTTTTATGAATTTTTAAAGTTGATAAAAAATGTTTCACAGTTTTAACTTAACATTTAGGTTAAAACGGTGAAACATTTTTTATCAACTTTAAAAATTTTTTAAATTTTTTTGGTAAAATTTAGAATAAATCGGTCTCTTTTATATAAAACTAGATTGTTTTAAGTTTCATTTAGAAAAAAAATTTTTTCAAAATTTTCAAAAATCGATTTTTTATGAATTTTTAAAGTTGATCAATCTTTTAAAGTTAGGTTAAAACTGTGAAAAATTTTTACCAACTTTAAAAATTTTTTTAATTTTTTTGGTAAAATTTAGAATAAATCGGTCTCTTCTATATAAAACTAGATTGTTTTAAGTTTCATTTAGAAAAAAAATTTTTCAAAATTTTCAAAAATCGATTTTTTATGAATTTTTAAAGTTGATCATTTTTTTGAAAGTTAGGTTAAAACAGTCAAAAATTTTTTATCAACATTAAAAATTTTTTTCGTAAAATTTTGAATAAATCAGTTTCTTTTATATAAAACTAGATTGTTTTAAGTTTCATTTAGAAAAAAAATTTCAAAAATCGATTTTTTATGAATTTTTAAAAACTGATGAGTGAGAATTTTAAAATTAAAATAAAACAATCATTTTTTTACATAAACTATCATTTATAATTTCATTTTACCTAAATAAAACGAATTAAATGTATTTTCTTTTTTAAATCTCTTTAAAATTTCATAAAAATTAATAAATATTTCTTCTATCAAATGATAGTCTATCAAATAATAAAAGGGTTGTCTATCAAATAGATAGTTCTTTGCTACTGACCTTGAGTTTTTTAAGGTTATGTTTATCTATCAACTGTCAAAATAATAGACTTTAATCTCTCTAATTCCTTCAAAAAAAATGGATTCAGATTGGAAAAAAACCTATAACAACATAAAATGCCTTCACGATTTAACATTTAAAAGTATCGACGATGCCGTAAAATTAGAAGAACAAGAAAAACCACATCAGGTGAGTCATTTTCTAAATATTTTTATTTCACAAATTTATCAGTGATTAACTCTAATTTAATAATTAGGCGATTGAAAAGTATAAAGAAGCTATAACATTCATAGATCAATCTATGATGGTCCACGTGAGTTACCCGGATGATGAAGACGACGTTCTGAGTTTTCACGAAGGTTGCAAAATGATACAAAAGTTAAAGAAAACCAAATCAGAACTCACAATACGAATCGAATCCTTAGAAAAAAGCGAATCTCAAAAAAGCCACACCATGACTTACGCTGAATTAGCCGAGGAATTAAATAATTTAGATTCTCAAGCCGTTCAAGCTACCGATACTTACGTTATTTACACTACGGAAGATGCAAAGGTTTATTATATTAGTAAAGAAGGTTCCGTCATTTCTACTTCCGAATCTCAAAGGCTTGTTGTTTTCGGTACTGATGGAGATGTTCCTAATAAGTTTTTACAAATTGAAAATTGGGTTTATCCTTTAGTTCCGGGAGTTTCTCCCTGTTTTAAGAGTGAATTTGGGGCTTTTATGTTTCCCGACATTCATTCCGATCAACAAAGTAAGTTTAAAAAAAAAGTTAAATAACTAATAAATTTGAGGTTATGTAAATGTAAAAAATTTGAAAATTTGGCGTTTATTAAAAGTCATTGTTACCAACCACATAAATATAAAATTTTATGTTAAAATAAATTTTTTTAAATAAAAGTTTTTAGTCATAATTTAATATATTTGATAATAAAATTGTTTTTATCTTTTTATTTATGTTTAATATTTAATAAATTTTCATCTTTTATCTTTTTTAATAAACTAATTTTTTTTTTTTTAGTTGGAATAGTTTTACCAGAAGATGAATCAAAAATCCTCTTTGATTTACTCACAAACATCCTCGAAGGAGTTATCGTACAACATCCCGGAGAAGAACCAATTACTTTCGAAGAAAGAGTCTCATCTAAAATTGTCTCTGGAGCAAAATTTTTAGCAGATGGAATAATTTCTTCGAGTACAAGATTTGGTAATTTTCTTGATCATTCCATAAAACCACCTCCACCGAGAGGTCCAGCAGCTAACGTTCCCTCTTATATTCAATCTGGTGCGAAAATAACCGAAGCCACGACGAGTAAAACAGCTCAAGTGGTTGGATTTGTAGCTGATAAAATAGGAACAGCGACTTCTAAGCTCGGTCAATACTTAGCACCTCATATTCAAGCGAAAGGAACGAAATTACTTCAATCTACGTTTAATTACAGCGAAGATGAAGCTTCGAAGAAGGTTAAAAGTGTCTTAACGATAACCGGTGGGGCTATAGAAGGTTTTGCGACAGTTTATTACGGTTTGGAGACCGCGGCGGGGATTTTAGGGAATAGTTTGAAAGATAATACGGTTAAGATTGTTGAGAGTAAATACGGACATCCAGCCGGAGATGTTGCTTTAAGTAGTATGAATGCTGTTGGAAATATGTTTACTATTAATCAAATGGCGAAGAAATGTACTCCAGTGGGGATTGTTAAGCAAACGGCTAAGAATACCGGGAAGGCGATTGTTAATACTCAAGAATGAATTTAAATATTTGATGCTATAGTGTTAATTTTATATTTTTTGTATGGTTGTTATATTAAATTGTTAAATTTGTATTTCTTTCAAATAAATTTGTTTAAAAAGAATTTTTCTTAAAAAATTTAGTAACACCTTTTCAGCACTTCAATGAATTAAAACTACAATGGACTCTTCCTTTTTGTACTAATTTATATCTACAACATTTTAATTTCTTTTTATATTTTTCTTTCTATTCGACATTTTTTTAAAGTTTTAAAAGTAAACGTCTTATCAGTATACACAGCTTTTCCGAAATTTGTATACAACATAAGAATTGATTCCTTGGTTTGAAATATGTCGATTTAAGTTAACTTATCTATATTCAAAGTTGCTCAATTAGATTAGTCGTTAAAAGGCTTTAAAAATAATATTTTCCGTGAGTTTTTCTTAAATTACGAAAAATCTTCGTTGGATTTTATTCATTTTTTGACCTCGTCGTTATAAGAGACTATAGTTTTCTGTGGAATTAATTCGAATTTTAAAAATTATAGGGTGTACAACTTATTCCCCGGATTTTTTTAATCACCTATATAGTCCTCTATCATTTTCTTTTCTGAACAGATATATTAATTTAAAAACTATTTTTTCCCTTACAAAATTTCAACTGAACAAACAGTTTAGTCACAAAAAATATTTTTTAGAGAAGCAATTTCTTCACGCGAAATGAAGCTCCTTCAAGGAAACCAGATGTTATAGGCTTAGAAGTGGTTTGTTGCTTATATTTTTTAAATTTTCGCCAGGATTTGTGATCATCATCAGGGTTTAACGTTGATGATGACCATATTTTTACTGAGCAGTGCGACAATATTTAAATACAGTAGAACCTTTATAAACCTGGAGTAACCTTTATCGATCATTAACTTCTCATTAAACATACAAGTTTTCTTACCAAATACAGGTTTTGATGTCAGCCTTAGTCGAGATAACACTCTGATCGCCTCCCGGCCCGATATTCGCGTAACACCTTGTCGTGCCAACCCTTCGTGTTGGCAAGGAGCGGCTCACGCCAACGACAATTTTTTAATTTAGTGAGTTTGGCAAAAAGCGTTAACGTTGAGTAGAACCTTGAAGGAATTGGAAAGAGCACATATTTAGAAGCAATTTATATCCTACACATTTTTCGATATTATTTATATTTTTGGAGATACGAATTTTTTTATATGCTTTTTTTTATCACAAAGGGGTTGAATTCACCCTCCTATGATATTTCAAGAAAAAAGAAACAGGACATGTTGTAAGTATCTAGTACTAATCAAAAACTGGAATAGATATTTATCATCACAACGTAAATAATCGAATTTGTTTATAATAATTTTTAATCTGAAATTTTTAACATGAGTTAGCAAGAGGACCTAAGCGGGGACATTTTTTATCTGAAACCTTTTTAATATCATGAATCGTTTAGGAGAAAAAAATTATTTTCCAAAACTGCTCAATTTTCAGGGGTCGTTTTCACCCCTTCAATCGTTTTTGGACAGCAACGGAAAGTAGGGTTTTGCTTAGGTTGGAGCATTCTAAAAATGTACCGATTTTGAAAAAAAAGGTGAGTACAGGTTCGGTATATTCCCTTATTAGATTACCATCTTTCTACAACCCAACCTAACATAATCTCAAAAAATTATTTGTTTTAATAAAATTTTTATCTTTAGAAGTTAAATAAAATAAAATAAAAAAAAAACACCCAAATAATCTTATTGCATGCTTTATTTATGTATCAACAAAACACACAATAAAACTTTTAGTAATAAACGTCTTAACGGTAAGATTTTTGATAACGAGCGCGAGCACCCGGACCTCCAAACTTCTTCGGTTCGCACCTACGAGGATCGGCGACCAATAAAGTCCTGTCGTATTGGATCAAAATATCCTTAAGTTCCTTCTTTGAAGCTTCGTCAACATCTAAACACAATTAAAACAATTATAACCACACAAATAAATAAAAATAATAAATAAGAACTTACATTTTTGATAATAAGCCACCAAAGCTTTAGAAATAGCTTGTCTGATCGCATAAATTTGTGAAACGTGACCTCCTCCGTTTACTCGCACTCTAATATCAACAGCAGAAAACTTTTCCTGTGAATGAAATATTAAAATATAAATTAATTAACCATAAAAGCTACTTTTTTAAAAACATAATTAATTAAAAAATTAATCAGACTACTTTTATTAAATTCATTAAATAATAAATCATATTCGGGATAATTTTTATACATCATAAAACCATAAAAAACCCTTTAAACTTAAATAAACGCTCAAAAGTTCTAAAACTTACCTTTCCTAATAATAAAATCGGTTCATGTAATTTATCCTGGAGCATTTTAGGCTCAACTTGGTTCAAAGGACGTCCATTCACCCTTAAAATACCACGTCCTCGTTTACAATAAGCAACAGCAGTTGCGGATTTCTAAAAAAATTAAAAAATTACATGTAAAAATTAACACGCGACACAAAAAAGTGAGGTTAGGTTTCTTAAAACTTACTTTTCTACCAAAAACTTGCACAGAGTGCAACGGCTCACGTTTAGGCTAGAATAAAAACGAGTTATTAACAAATTAGAACAGTTATTATTTATTAATTCTTTGTTAATTTTGTATATTTACCTTCTGCATGTTTTTAGATGCTTTGACAGCGTTCAATGCGGAAGAAAAAGAAAGATGGCGTATTGAACGGAAGTACGTGAAGTTAGTTCAGAAATCAAATCAAATATTGAAATGATATTTATTTAGAAGTAATTTAAGATATGTATTGGTAAAATAATTAAATTAAATTATATACTTTTTTAACATAATTAAATTAAAATAACTTAATTAATAAATAAATATTATTTTATACCAAAATCAAGAACCCTCTAGCGGTCACTTTAAAATTTTGATTTGAATTTAAACTTACTAAAAAAATATTTATTTAGAATTAATAAAATGTTAAAAAAAGTTGATATTGACATTAAGCATTTATTAATATATTGTTTTTAGTTAAACAAAAGATAACATTTTTTTTTCAAATTGTAAACTAAAAATAATTAAAATGAAAAGTAAGATTTTGAGATGTCATTGATCAATTAATAAAAGTAAAATACGTTTAATACAAATTTTTTTCAAATATTAGGTTAATTAGGAAATTTAAAATGATAAAATTAATTTTTTATAGTAAATTGATTTTATTGTTTTTAATTAATAAAATAGAATTTGTTGGGAATAAAAATAAATTTCAAGAAAAAAAAAGAGGTATTGTTTAAGATGTCATTGGTAATCATAGTCGTTTTGACAAGCATTTAATTTTAATCATAAAAAAGTATATTTATTTAAAATTAATTTAGGATAAGTTAAATTTAACAATAACATAATTAAATCTAATTTTATGCTTTTTAAGATAATTAAATTAAAATAAATAAATATTTCTTTTTTCAATAAGAAGAGCCCATCTAGTGGTTGCTTTAACAACTAAAAATTAAATGTCAAAGAATGACAACTCTAAAGTTTAATTCGACATAATTTTATTATTCTTTAGCTTTTCACACATTACAACAACGTAAAAGTATCACAATAACCTACATCTAAACACCGTTCGTCTGATATGTATCGTTTTTATCGTCTTTTTTAGTGATATGTGCGAGCTTACGTCTAAAGAAAGCAACGAATAACAACGAACCAACAATAAATTCGAACGCTAACACCGATAAAAGCCGTTTTAATAATTCTACGCCGATTGTAGTTAATAATTTCATTTAAACACTACCTGGGTGGACAAGATTATACTGTTTACGGGCCGTTTTCACGACTAGTTCAAAAGGAAAAACATTAATAGGTAACTAACTAAGAATATTTATTAGGGTAAGTACTTAAATTAAAGATAATTGTTTGTTTTAAGTAATAAAGTAATTTTTATAGAGTCTTTTAAGGAAATTGGAAGGAAAAAAGGTTTTAAAAGGATTAAAATAAGGTAGGTCATTTTATTTTTTTAAATAGAGGTTATGTAACCCAATATATGGAAAGGTGTTAAACGGGTTGCCTAAAATATGAATAAATATTTTATTTACTGATTTATCTGGATTTTTATGTTATTTATCTATTTGTTTGTTTGTTTATTTATTTGTATGTTTATTTATATGGCTATTTATCTGTATATTAATTATTTACTTAAAAAATCGTTTGTTAAAAGAAAAAAAAATCATGAAAAATTATTAAATTTAATAATTAATTATTTAGATAACTTTTTTAATGTAATATAGACACATTTATAAACATCTAATTACAATTATAATTTTTTTATAACTAATAATGATTTAATTTAACATTAAGTAAGACAATCCTTTTTTTTATTTTTAAATTTCTATTTAACATTTTTTTTCGATCGATTAATTAATTTAATTAATTAAATAACAATATTCGCGACTACTGGGTTTTTAAAATATTACTAATGCACCTGTTCATCGCTTCTAGTATTTGTCTTTTTCTCGGTTAATTAGATAAATATTGCTAATACACGATTATTTTTGTTAAAACTTTATATTTACAAAAGAAAAAGTAAAATTTTAAAGTTTAAACTTTAATAAATGATTGGATATTTTATCTACAAAGCGATTTTTTGAGGGGTAAAAGTTTGGAAAATTTTAAACGAAGGTTTAAAAAGGTTTATTAAGGTTTATATTTTACATAGGATATGTCTTTACTTAGAGTTTTTTTTTTTAATTTTTAATAACGATTATTACGACTAGTTTTATGCAAACACTTTTGTGTTTGAGGTTTTAGGCTCTCTTTTTTTGAAAACGTGATAAGCGGTTTGTATAATAATTAATAATATTAAGGCATGTAATACTGTCTAATATTCTACGTCAATCAGTCTATTATACTGGAATAAAAACGATAGTAATTGTTAATAATTATAAAAGGAATTGGAAAATATTTTTGGGTTTAATATTAAAGAAAAAAAAAAAAACTCTAGAGGTTTAATTAAAGTGACATCCTAAACCCACCATAAGGAACTCTAAAATCGTTTTGAAATTTGACGTTAATTTGACATTGACATTTAAATTGACATTAACTCGATTTTGAGGTATCATTTGGTAAAATTAATTGAGGCTATATTTCAAAATCTAGTTAAAAATTCATCAGGATCGATTATATTTAAAAACTGAGTTTTTTTCAGTGTAATTTTGTTAATTTTTTAGCATTATGCTTTTAAAAATCTAATCAAAAATTTACTTAGCTTATAATGTATGATAAAAAGTATTAGAATATTATGTAAAATGTTTCTGAAATTTGAATTAATTGACGTTATTCCTCAAAACGTTGTCAAAAATTCATCAGAATCGTCTAAAATTCTAAGACGTTTTTTTATTTAAAAGTTTGTTAATCTGATATTAAAATTGTGTAAAATCGTTTAGAAAATTGACATTAATTTAACCTTCAAACGTTATTAGGTAAAATTCCACGCTATACCCCGTTCTGCGAAAGATGTGTCATGCGTCATCAATTAATAGTGGTATGCCTGATTTTTTTTATTTTGAGCCCTACGTCATTAATGACGAAACACCGCTCAAATATTCAAATTTGAACTGCTCAAATTAAAATATAGAAATTAACATTTAATTAACTGCAATTTGGGTACTGTTGGTTTCTGTATGTAATATAACTGAATTACAGAGATATATATATATATAAAAATATAAATACAAAATGCAATAAACATTACTGCCTAACTTCACGTGATACAAGTTGTTTGTGTTCACTAAAGCGCTGTTGTCAAGTGTCTTACTGATTTCGAGGTTATGTTTACGTTTGTCTCTCCCAACCAAAAAAGTAAATGCTTGGCAGCGTAGGCTGTGACGTCAGTATAAAGTGATGACGTTGTGTTTCAAATGATGACGTAGGGCTCCAAATAAAAAAAAATCAAGCATATCTTATTGTTAGACCAGTATTTTCAGTTTTCGTCTCTTTCGGTCAGGTACTTTCACCCGAAATGGAGCTGCACCATGAAGAGAAAGATGGAAGAGTACTCCGCAATCTTATGGAAAAGGGACTTACCTTTCCATCTTTCTCTTCATGATGCAGCTCCATTTCGGGTGAAAGTACAATTAGATAACAAAAAAATTATTTGACATAGGTTGAGAAAACCATGACAAATAATGACGCATGAGACATCTTTCGCCGAAAGGAATATGTGTTACCTGTTACCTTTGTATAGATTTTCAGTGATAATAAATTTAGTTCAATCCGCATCACTGAAAGTGCTGATAGCAGAGAATAACAGCTTCTTTACCGACCAAAATGAAACGCACTGACCAAGAACACTGGACTAACACGATGGCTTAATCTGTGATAATCGCCTGCCACCCTTTAATGTCACTGCCAAGCTTAGCGCTTCTGTCTTAAGCCGGCTACTCGCTACGCGATACTTGCCACGTAATTGCAAAGTACTTGGCAAGTAGCAAGTTGTGTGTATGAAAACTCGCATAAACTCGGGGAAGTACTTCTACTTCCCTTCGTGGGTCGGAAAAAGGTCGCAAGTAGCGGATTCGATCCCGGGATCCCGAAGACCGGGATCCCGATCATATTTTAATCCCGAAATTTTTGGGATTAAATTCAATGAATCCCGGGATTTTCGGGACTTATATATTTTTTATATAAGTCAATAATAATGTGCGTGAAACGAAACGCAGTTACTTTCATTTGACGTTAAACGTCAAAATTTGCCCGCCATCTTGTTTACACAGCTGATAGACGATTGAAAGCGTCGATGAAGTGAGTTAAGTGGAGTATTAAACTCTCTACAAAATCCTCATACTGAGAAGACTGATTGTGAGTTGGAGACTGATTGTGATGTAAAGGAGTTATTTTCAAGTTCAAGCAAGATGACTATAAAAAACAGATTATTTTGTTAACTGGGAAAATTGAAAATAGTGATAATGAAGAAAATGACATGAACATTGAACCCACACAGACAACTAGTAAAACTGATTTAACATTAAAAGAAAAGCTTCAGAACGAAATAGAAAACAGTATGAAAACTATAAATCCTGAAGTATATAAAGAACTGATCTTTCTAAGATCATTAAACCAGAAATGAATTTTTATGGGGCTAGTTTCACACGAGTTATAATTTGGAGAAGGCTTACAAAAATTTATTGATGATTCCTCCAACTTCCATCGAGCCTGAACGCTCGTTTTCCGCTGCTTCATATTTGTGCAACAAATTAAGAAGTATGTTTTCGGATGAGACGTTGGATGCGTTGTTATTTCTCAGATTTTATTTTCGTGGCATAAATAAGTAAATTATAGTTTCTGGTCTATTTGATTTAAAATATGAGTCCTATTAACAATGATCTCTTTTGACAAATTTTAAGAAGTTGATTTTATAAGTTTATTGTAAAATAAAATAAACAAACTAAGCAATAATTTGTTAAACTATTTTATAAGGGCCTAGTTTGTTAATTTTATTAGAAGAAATTATAATTTTATTTTGTTTTTGAAGATTTAAGTAAATATTTAAAATAAAAGGTTGACTTTGATATGTTTGACTTTCTTTTTGCTACCACTTTCTATTAACAATACAATCCCGGGACTATCCCGGTATTAACTGTTGATAATCCCGAAATCCCGGGACTAGAAAAATCGACTGGGATCGAATCCTCTAGTCGCAAGTCAAAGGGGACGAGTAAATAATTTCTTTACTTTTATGCGCGTGCTACAGTACTACACGGCGTTTAGGGAGTAGGAGTGTCAAAAGTGATTGTGGAATAATGAAGTGGAACAACGAATTAACTTTAAGGTTTTTGGATATATACCAAAAAGAAGGAGTAATTTGAAATGCATCTCGTAAATTACATAAAAACCGGAACGAAATATACGATGCGTGGAAACGAATACAAAATGAATTTTCTCCGGTGGTCACCATAGACGAATTAAAAAAAAAAACTCGCTTAGGGCTATATTCCGTAATTGCAAGGCTAAATAAACCACATTGGTTTTCTTTTGCTAAAATTGGAGTTCGGTGAGGAAATAGGCTTCAATCGGGGATTGCTTTGACGGTTAATATTTTTCCTGCCACGCAACTTTGCCTTCATTCATTAAATATTCCGCAAATTCTTCTCTGATATTTTTTGCTTCAGAGTTTGGTTTCCTCGCTACTTTTTGTATGTGCAACAGAGATGTAATGCTGTCTTGATCTATTCGCCAGGATCCCGGTGTAATAACTCCTGTACCTTCAAAGTCAAAAGTTCCCCTTGGTGTATAATTTATACCTGAACTTTTGCTTATACGCAGAAAATGATGAAGGAAACAGCATGTTATTGTTACAAGAACTACTTTATTGGGCTGCAATAACATAGGTTTTCTCAAAACTCGAAAAACGGAAGACATAATTCCTCAATTACTTTACTCGTCCTTCAACTTATACTCGACTGTCTTACACTCGTCTGAAACCACAACAAGTGACGTCAAACTGGCGGCTGCGCATTAAATTTTGGCGTATACACATCTTATGGGATTTAACATCCTGTTAGTCCAGTATCCTTGGTTTAACATATGATTTAAATAATAATTGAAAGGTCATTACCATTAATACGTTATCCGAGAAAAAATGTCATTACTGCACTGGGATCCGAACCCAGAACCTTCTGCTTTCCGGGCAGATGCTCTTACCAATTGAGCTATGCAGCTGGACAAGTTTTCTCACATTTCTGGATACGTAATGTCACATGTACATGCGCACAATTACTTACCAACGTCAAGAATTATTCCCGAAAGTGGGTAATACACAAATATTAATATAAAGAAATAGTTGGGAATTATTAACGCAAATAAATCAAATAATAATTGAAAGGTCATTACCATTAATACGTTATCCGAGAAAAAATGTCATTACTGCACTGGGATCCGAACCCAGAACCTTCTGCTTTCTCGGATAACGTATTAATGGTAATGACCTTTCAATTATTATTTGATTTATTTGCGTTAATAATTCCCAACTATTTCTTTATATTAATATTTGTGTATTACCCACTTTCGGGAATAATTCTTGACGTTGGTAAGTAATTGTGCGCATGTACATGTGACATTACGTATCCAGAAATGTGAGAAAACTTGTCCAGCTGCATAGCTCAAATTGGTAAGAGCATCTGCCCGGAAAGCAGAAGGTTCTGGGTTCGGATCCCAGTGCAGTAATGACATTTTTTCTCGGATAACGTATTAATGGTAATGACCTTTCAATTATTATTTGATTTATTTGCGTTAATAATTCCCAACTATTTCTTTATATTAATATGATTTAAAATCTGATTCAATAGCGGGCTTTGAAGATTGTGGTCAAAAGAAATCTTTAAAATTTGCAGATCATTTTTTGGTATTTATGCTTAGGGGAATCCGCAAGAAATGGAAGCAACCAATTGCGAATTACTTCACTGAGCACGGAATGTCAGTCGCTGAGATTATGCGTACTATCAAAGACGTAGTTAGAGCATGTCAGACGATAGGACTTCATATAGTAACTCTTGTCTGTGATCAGATGAGCTCAAAAGTCAACGCAATTAACCAACTCTGTCTCTACAAGCAATCGGACGGTGTTCAGAGAGCGTATCAATACAAATGTGTTGGTTTCTGCACTGACGACGTCGAAACTATTCCATTATTTGACCCTACTCACCTTGTAATTTGAGTTTCATTTGACCTTGGGATGTCATTCAGTAAATTTAATTGAGATTTTCTCTCAAAATTAACTGAAAAACTCATTAGACTCCGTTGAAATAGAAAAAATCTTTTAAACTCCCGTCTAAAATCTGTAGTTTTACTTTTTGTTGGTTTTAAATTGACTTTAATATAACCTTGATAAGTCATTCAGTTAAATCAATTGAGGTTATGTTCCAAAATTTAGTCAAAAGTTTATCTTGTGTAGAAATAATTCTTTATATTATTTAAAATAGTGACATTTTTTATGTAAAAATTCCTTAAAATGTTCTTCAATAAATAAAATAAGCAATAAAATAACAGGTAAAAATGTTTGGAATAATGACCTTAATTTAACCTTGAGGTGTCCTTCGGGAAACTCAATTGAGGTTATATCTCAAAATCTAGTCAAATATTTAGAATTGTTTATTTTGTTAAAGTACTTTTAAATAATTTGTTAAACGTAAAGAAATTTCGAGTAATGTGTTAGTTAAATCGTCCTGAAAATTGACCTTAATGGTTCGTTTTGTTAACCCGGCATCCGACACGTGGATTGTGAGAACGATCAGAGAAAATAGAAAGTCCTATATCTTTACTAACAATCCTGATGTAACAATATAGTATACATATTTTAATCTGAGATGGTTTGGGGTTTGTTACACCCCAGGTGTCGAATGCCGGGTTAATTTTATAGTGTTAAGTTTCAAAATCTAGTCAAAAGTTTACGTTGTGCATAGATAATAGTCTATTTTATTAAAAATATTGATGTTTTCTATGTAAAAATTCTTTAAAATGTCCTTCAATAAATCAATAAGCATTAAAATAACGAGTAAAATTGTCTAAAAATTGACCTTAGTTTAACCTTGAGATGTCATTAGGTAAAATCAATTGAGGTTATATCTCAAAATCTAGTCAAATACCTATTTACCAGTGTCTTTTAAAATTGTTTATTTTATTAAAAATACGATCGTTTTTAATGTAAAAATTCTTTAATTTGATAAACAAAGCAAAGATATTTCGAGTAATGTGTTAAATCGTTTTGAAAATTGACCTTAACGTTTCGTTTTGTTAATTTCATAGTTTTTATGTTTCAAAATCTAGTCAAAAATGTATTTAGAAGTGATAAAAAATTTGACAGTTTAAATTGACATTAACATAACCTTAAAATCCATCAAAATTTAAACGTTATAAACCATCAAGTTTTTTTCTTCTTTAATTTTATTAAACCCACCAAAAAAATCTTTTTTCTTTTTCATCTTTAACAGTTGATTTTACAATAATTAGTAAGTGAACAATAATTTCTGATATGTATAGATTTCTTTACTAGATATATATATTTTCCCCTTAAATAACTATAAATATCTGATATGTATACGTTTTTTTAAAGAACCATATAATTGACCCTTCTAAATATTTAAATATTTCTATAAAATTTGATATGTTTCATTAGTTTCATTTAAATATTAATTTCATTTAATTTTCTTTAAAACTTAATCTAAATTTCATTAACTTAATTTCATAACAAATCGTAAACTTAATTTTCTCTCTTACTACCCAATAAGTTTTGCATCGAGATCAAACTTTCCTCCAAACTATAAACAAACTTCTCCGTGTCAGTTTTATCCGAACTGTGAAACGAAGAAATACAAAAAATAACATGATCATTTTTAGGATTATAAGAAGCTCCATAACCGTCTGGTTCAACAGCTCCGTAACCCATAAAACTATTCTCTAAACTTGTTGCAACCTGACTAGTACTTAACAAAAACTTATTTGCTTTAAAATATGATGAATCGGTGAATATTTCCGGAAGAGGGCTAGTATAAACCGGACTTGTTTCTTTAGCAGCTTCTCTAAGACCTAATAAATGTATATCGATCCCTTGACCGAGAATATTATCAACCATTTCATCTGTTTGCGCTTTAATCGCTTCTTGAAATAAATTTAATTTCTGTTCTTCGGATATAAGATCAAAACTAACTTTTTTATTAGTTATATCATCGTATTTTGGTTGTTGAGCCATCGCTTGTACCCATTTTAACACTTCCGGAGTTGCAGAACGAATACAATCTACTCTACCATTTAAAAAACGTCTTGTTGAAGCACTTTCATAAGTTGCCGTTAACTTAGAGTAGATTTTATAATAAGCTAATTGTAAAGCGAGTTGAATGTAAGCATCCGGACTTACTTTACAAGATTTAATAAAGGTTTTTCCATAACCTGTAAATTTATAAACGAAAAAATCTAAATTTTTAATTAAACCGTCAATAAATTGTGTAGCCTCTTCGATTTTAACGTGAATATCAGGTTCGACGTTCCAAACTAATTTTTCCGGATTCGGAAGGTGTGAGTTTGTTTTTGGCATTTCCGTATTATTTGGTTGGTTGTTTACGATTAAAATAGATTTTTCAATCATTTGTATTAAAGATACAGCTTCGGCGAAACTATGTTCGTAACATAAACCTAAAGAACCGTCTCCGGAAACTATAATTTGTAAAGTTTTATCGAACCAACGGTTTGCGGTGTTAAAATTACTTCCGCCTCCGTGAATCATTTGAACGGCTAAGTTAGTGTCGTCTCTTTTCCCTTCTAAATTAGATTTTTTTATTGTACTATTAAAATTAAACGGGAGCGGTTCATCTAAACAAACTAAAAATAGAGATTTTTCGATAACTTCAAAATTTCTCATATTTTTTGGATCTGATTTTAAATTATCTCGAACTTCAGCCCAAAGATTTCGTTTCCAACCCGTTAATAATCCAATCGGACAGGTTTCTTTTAAACACGGAGCGTCATCTAAAATGTATAAAAGTTGTGAACATAATTCGTCTTCGTTTAACCTTCCTCTGTCGACAGCTTGGATCGGAATGCAATAAAATTGATTTCGACATAAAACAACAACGTGTTCGTTCGATTCGGTTTTAGATTCGTTTTTACGTTTTTCCGGAATGTATTGTGAATCGATTTGATTTCCTGGGATTCGACATGAACCTAAAATCCGATAATATTGTGCCATGCAAAGCGGTTGACCTGGTTCTCTCGACGTGGCTTTTTCAACCTGGAGTAAACCTTGATCGAGGGTTATTTTATAATCCATAATCGCTTGGATTAATCTTGAGGTGAATCTGGCTAAATCGAGGATTGTTGTGAATTTTCTTGATGGTAAAACCATTCCTGGGTTGGAATTTATTGGTAGGGCTGATTGGTTGCCTAAGTACATGTCTTTTAACCAGTATTTATAAGCCTGGAATAAAAATAAATCTTTAGATTAATAAAATAAATATACAAATACAAATAAAAATAGAAATAAATATCTAAGAATTGTATTTTTTAAAAATTTTAATCGAATTATAAACATAAACATAATATAACCTTAAATTTTTTTTAACAACTTTAAAAAATCCTCATGATTTTATTAATAAGAATTAGGAAACGATTTTTATATTAAATTGAACTTAAATGCTTCTATTTTGAACTTAAAAAGTCAAATTTGTTCTAGTTGTTACCACAAAAATTTAAAAAAAATTTAAAGTTAGTAACAATTTTTGACAGTTTTAATATTAAAAGAAAAATTCAGTCAACTTTAGAAACTCGCCCAGACTTTATTTATGAAGATTAAAAGTTGACTTTTGGTTTAAATGAAAGATAAAAGATTCTATTTTGAATTAAAAAGTCAAATTTGTTCTAATTGTCACTAAAAAAATTAAAAAAATTGATAATTGAAACTTGATAAAAATTTTTGACAGTTAACTAATCTAACTTTTTAAAGAATTTGGTCAACTTTAAAAAATCACCCAGACTGTATTTATAAAGATTAAAAGCTAATTTTTAGTTTAAATGAAAGATAAAAGATTCTATTTTGAACTGTAAAAGTCAAATTTGTTCAAATTGCTACCAAAAAATTAAGAAATTCTTAAACTTGGTAAAATTTTTTACAGGTAATAACCTAACTTTTTTAAAAATTTGATCAATTTTAAAAAATCGCCTAGACTTTATTTATGAAGATTAAAAAATGATTTTTGGTTTAAATGAAAGATAAAACATTTTATTTTGAATTAAAAAAGTCAAATTTGTTCTAATTGTTACCAAAAAAATTAGAAAAAATCTTAAACTTGGTAAACATTTTTGAGTTATTTAACCTAACTTTTAAAATTTGATCAACTTTAAAAAATCGCCTAGACTTTATTCATGAAGATTAAAAGATAATTTTTGGTTTAAATGAAAGATTCTATTTTGAACTGTAAAAGTCAAATTTGTTCTAATAGTTACCAAAAAAATTAAAAAAATTCTTAAACTTGGTAAAAATTTTTGAGTTATTTAACTTAACTTTTAAAATTTGATCAACTTTAAAAAATCGCCCATACTTTATTTATGAAGATTAAAAGATAATTTTTGGTTTAAATGAAAGATAAAAGATTCTATTTTGAACTGTAAAAGTCAAATTTGTTCTAATAGTTACCAAAAAAATTAAAAAAATTCTCAAATTTGGTAAAAATTTTTGAGTTATTTAACCTAACTTTTAAAATTTGATCAACTTTAAAAAATCGCCCAGACTTTATTTATGAAGATTAAAAGATAATTTTTGGTTTAAATGAAAGATAAAAGATTCTATTTTGAACTGTAAAAGTCAAATTTGTTCTAATTGTTACCAAAAAATTAAAAAAAATCTTAAACTTGGTAAAATTATTTACAGGTAACTAATCTTACTTTTTAATAAATTTGAACAACTTTAAAAAATCACCGAGACTTTATTTATGAAGATTAAAAAATGATTTTTGGTTTAAATGAAAGATAAAAGATTCTATTTTGAACTATAAAAATCAGATTTGTTCTAATTGTTACCAAAAAAATTAAAAAAAAATTTAAGAAACCAAAGATTTTTGACCGAATCTTGAAAATTTTCGCAATCTTTAAAAATCGTTTTTATTTTTCCCGATTATTTATGGAAATGGAAGAAATTTTTTAAAATTAAAATAGATTAAAAATTATCTTTTAAAGAATAATCATCAATTTTTTCCAATTATTACCTACCAGAGAATTGAAAAAAGAACAAAATCAAGGGCATCAAAAATTTTTGCACGAACTGTCAAATTTTTAATTAACTTTAAAAAATCACCCCAACTTCATTTATAGGATTTGAGGATAAATTTCTCAACCGAAAGTAGATTAAGGAGTTTATGTTTAATTAAAATCATCGAATTTATTCTAGTTGTTACCAAAGACTTTTTTAAAATTTTCAAAGAGAACGAATATTTTTGACCGAACCTTAAAAATTTTTCGCCAATTTTAAAGAATCGTGCAGAATTCATTTTTGAGAATCCAGAAACGGTTTTCGTAATTAAAATAGATTGAGAGGTCTATTTTCAACTGAAACCATCAAAATTGTTCTAATCATTTAGCAAAAAAATCTCAACAAATTTCAAAAACATCACAGATTTTTAACCGAACTTAACCTTCAAAGTATGTTAATCACCTTTAAAGAATCATCATTCGTTCATAGAAATCAAGAAAAGATTTTGTGAATAAAGATATGATTAAAATGTCTATTTTTCACTAAAACCAGCAAATTTGTTCAAACAATTACCGAATTTTTAAAAGTTAGCTAATCTAACTTTTCAAAAAATTTGATCAACTTTAAAAAATCGTATGGAGTATACTTTTAGAAATGAAGAAATTATTTTTATATTAGATTGAAGTTAAACTATTCTATTTTGGATTGAAAAAGTCAAATTTGTTTGAGTTGTTACCAAAAAAATGAAAAAATTATTAAACTTTGTTAAAATTTTTGACAGTTAACTAACCTAACTTTTTTAAAAAAATTCGATCAACTTTAAAAAATCGTCCGGATTTTATTTATGAAGATTAAAAAGTAATTTTTCGTTTAAATAAAAGAAAAAAGATTGTATTTTGAGCTAAAAAAGTCAAATTTGTTCTAATTGTTACCAAAAAAATTAAAAAAATTCTTAATCTGGGTAAAAATTTTTGAGAGTTATTTAACCTAACTTTTTAAAAAAATTAATCATCTTTAAAAAATCGTCCAGACTTTATTTATGAAGATATAAACATAATTTTTGGTCTAAATGAAAGATAAAAGATTCTATTTTGAATTAAAAAAGTTAAATTTGTTCTAATTATTACCAAAAAAATTTTAAAAATTCTTAAACTTGGTAAAAATTTTTGATAGTTAATTAACCTAACTTTTAAAAAATTTGGTCAACTTTAAAAAATCACCCAGACTTTATTTATGAAGATTAAAAGGTAATTTTTGGTTTAAATGAAAGATAAAAGATTCTATTTTGGACTATAAAAGGCAAATTTGTTCTAATTGTTATCAAAAAAAATAAAAAAATTCATAAACTTGATAAAAATTCTTGACAGTTAACTAATCTAACTTAAAAAAATTGGTCAACTTTAAAAAATCACCCAGACTTTATTTATGAATATTAAAAGGCAATTTTTGGTTTAAATGAAAGATAAAAGATTCTATTTTGAACTAAAAAACTCAATTTTTGTTCTAAATGTTACCAAAAAAATTAAAAAAATTCTTAAACTTGATAAAGATTTTTGACAGTCAACCTAACTTTTTTAAAAAATTGATCATCTTTAAAAATTCACACAGACTTTATTTATGAAGATTAAAAAATAATTTTTGGTTCAAATGAAAGATAAAAGACTCTATTTTGAATTAAAAAAATCAAATTTGTTATAATTGTCACCAAAAAATTTAAAGAAATTCTTAAAATTAGAGGTTAGAAATTTTTCAAAAAATTTTAACCGACTAATATAATTAAAATAATTAATTAACTTAAGAAATCTCCCAAAATTTATTTATAAAAATTAAAAAATGATTTCTAGTCAAATTTATTCTATAAATTATCAAAGAAACACCAACAATAGTAAAAAAATAAAAATATATATCCCCTTTTGTTGATTTTACGACCCTCTAAATTCGTTCCCGGTTGGTTGCACAGTTGAGGTATGCTGTTTGAGTTACGCTACAATCCAATTATAATTTTTAATCTCCCCCGGGAGATTCTCCAGAGGCCGTGTTTGTCCCCGGGTTTAAAGGAGAGATTCCCCGAACGAATTTACTCGACATCATCTGAAGCGTATCTAACGTCGATCGTTCGATTCAAAGTAAAAATTATTAAATCTCTAAATTAATTATTTACCCAGTTATCCATTTTTTCCCTCCGATCTTCCAAATAAAGTTGTAGCTTCGGTCCAAGTCCATTAGGAGCACCAAACTTTTCGATAATTTCACGAACACGTTGTCTTTCTTCATCGTTGGTTAGAAGAGGTTGGAGAGTCTTTTCGTATTTTCTTAAAGTTTGTTCTAAAGGTGGAACGGGGAGTTTTGGTAATTGAGACGCCTGAAATAAAAATAAAACTTTAAAAGAAATAAAATTAAAATTAAAATAAATTAGAAGAGAAAATTGGACGGTAATTAAAGGTCTGTAAACGTTGTAATGATCAAACTCGCTAATTAGGTGAGGAGTTCTCGTACGAATGATTCATGGTTTGTTAATTTGAGGCGGCGGTGCCCCCTTTTGGCCCCACACGCATGATTGCCCCACGCCCTTCTATTTCCCTTCACCTTCCAATTCCCTTTCCCGATCCTTTTTCTCGTATTTACCCCTCACGCCCCCTACGTCTATGAATATATACATGAGGGAAATTATTCAAATCTCAACCGAACTAGTATGTGACGTTAATAAGAAAAGTGCCTTGTCAAAGAGAAATTGGAAATGATAAATTGCTTCCTATTTTCTGTTTTTAAAATCATAACCTTAATCGGGTTGATATTACTTTGAGTTAGTTGTTACTATAAATAATAAATAATAATGACGTGGGTGGTTAATCGAGGTGAAGTCACGCGAACGGCGCGTTTTAGGTCGATTTTTCGAATCCGGGGGCCCTTCCCGCAGGATAAGTACGTTGTTAGTCACGAGAGGCTCGCGATTACGACACGTGTCCCTACTTGTCCCTTTTCATAGCCGTATTAAAAAGACGCTGGTGCTTGAGGGTGCTTTAAACTTAGAAATTCGCCTCGGGGTTAGTAAATTTAATTACGAACCTAGGACAACACAGAAAATGCTTCAAGGCTAGAAGAAAATCGTCCTATACGTTTTTCACTCCTTTTACAAACCTGAAATACTGGTCTATTTTGCTTTAAAAGTGTTTAAGTACTTCATTGAGCTTTAAAGCAATCGGTTAGTAGATTTACTTAGGAATCTAAGATCACAATTTAAGAATTTAATAAAACTACCGTCTTTTTTCAAAAATAAGACATCCTCCGAAAATAAGCCCTATCATGATTTTTGGAAGTTTTTGTAAAATAAGACACCCTCCGGAAATAAGCCCTGTTTAAAATAATATGACAAAAAGAATTTGTTAAAAAATGTTGTTGATTTATTAACTACTAGCTAAAATTTCATTGATAAAGACGTGGTTTGACACTTGAGAGAGACTATCAGGGATGGACAAACTCCGAAAAGGAAAAATGGGATTTCAGGGGTGGACAAATCTCTTCGAGGGAGATTTTAGGGGTTGACAAACTTTGTTGAGGGACATTTCAGGGGTTGTCAAACTTTGTTGAGGGACATTTCAGGGGTTGTCAAACTTTCTAGAAACCAAATTCAAGGATAAGTAAACCTTCTACTTCTCAAATGGGCTTCAAGGGTGGGCAAACCTTGTCGAGAGACATGTCAAAGGTTTGCAAACTTCGTAGAAACCTGATTCAAGGATAAGTAAACTTTCAATTTTCCAAACGGGCTTCAGGGGTGGACAAACCTCATCGAGAGACATTTTAGGGATTGACAAACTCGGTTCAAGGATAAGTAAACCTTCAATTTTTCAAACGGACTTTAAGGGTGGGCAAATCTCGTCGAAATACATTTTAAGGGTTGGCAAAACTTGTCGAGAAATATTTCAGGGATTTGGCAAACTTTGCAGAAACCCGATTCAGGGATGTGTAAACCCCAGATTTTTTAAATTGACTTCAGAGGTGGGCAAAATTCGTTGAGAGACATTTCAGGGGTTGGCAAACTTCGGAAAACTCCGATTCAAGGATAAGTAAACCCTCGATTTTTCAAACGAACTTCAGAGGTGAGCAAACCTCGGCGAGAGACATTTCAGAGGTTGACAAACTTCGCAGAAATCCGATTAAATGATAAATAAACCCTCGATTTTTCGAACTGACTTCAGGGGTATGCAAAACTCGTCGAGAGACATTTTAAGGGTTGGCAAAACTTGTCGAGAAATATTTCAGGGATTTGGCAAACTTCGTAGAAACGCGATTCAAGGATATGTAAATCTTCGATTTTTTAAGCTGACTTCAGAGGTGGGCAAAACTCGTCGCGAGACATTTCAGGGGTTGGCAAACTTCGGAAAACTCCAATTAAAGGATAAGTAAACCCTCGATTTTTCAAACGAACTTCAAGGTTGGGCAAACCTCGGCGAGAGACATTTTAAGGGTTGGCAAACCTTGTCGAGAGACATTTTAGAGATTGACAAACTTCGTAGAAACCTGATTCAAGGATAAGTAAACTCTCAATTTTTCAAACGGGCTTCAAGGGTGGGCAAACTTCATCGAGAGACATTTCAGCGGTTGGCAAACTTCGTAGAGACATTTAGAAGTTACAACTTTATTGCATGTAATAAGTAATAATATGTTTAGCTTTCCTAATACTCGTATTTCAGATAAATGTTTGAAGCAAAATATTCCAACAAAAGTTTACCTCCACAGTTCGTTTCAAATTAATTCTTGAAATTTATATTAAAAATACAACATAAGGCAGCAATCTACATTGACCGACAGTGCAGGTATACAATGTTCATTCATTTCAGTCTTGTAAGTCTGATTATTTCCTCATACGTAATTTTATTTAAAAATAAAGTGAATAATTTTTAACCCCAGTTAAAATGAGAACAAAACGAAGGAACTATTCCGTCAAGTACAAAAAGGGATTCGTGGAAGACTCCAGGGGTGTAAATCTTATTGTTAGTAGGATTCTGTAAAGAAAAAATGCTGGATCTTCGTATGGTTCGTAAATGACGTGCAGACTACGATTACCTGTGTCAATTGGTGGATCAAGGAAATGAGAAAAAACGCAGAGTTGGATCAGGTCCATCATCGTTGGAAGATTGCATCTGGGAATGGATTGCAGGCAGGAGAGCAATGGCTTTGGTTGTGCGCAGGGCCGATATTCAAAAATTTGCCTTTGAAACAGCAATTGAATTTAATATATCCACAGAAGAATTTAAAGCATCGTTACACTAGTTGGACAACTTTCTTAACTCTTTAAGGGGTGGACTTTTTTAAATAAAAAAACTCAAAGTGGGCACAACATTTTAAAAGCGTTTTTATTTGGTCAACTTTTGTTAATGTATCTAATTTGATGATTATTAAAAGTAGTATAAACAATTTTTCGAAAAATTTGTGTGTTTGCAAAAAATTCAATTCGCCCACAATAAACACTTTAGCCGGAATGGTACTGTTCAAAGCAATTTTAATTTTTGTTTAAACAAAGTGCCACTGTCTTCTGGTGGTTCTAATAGGTTTATACTCTGAATTTTGAAGTCTTATTGTTGTTGGTACTTCTGATTTGTGTTTTTTATTTGTACAGGAAGTCCTGATGGTTTTCGTTTTTTAATAGGTGCACTTATCAGACTAATTGTAAGTGTAATAACAGGTTATTACACTTACAATTAGTTAAAACTTCAGGAAGTTTTTCATAGAGATTTTATTCAAATTCAGATTTTTGTATAAGATGAAAGCATTCACAACGCCTGCATCAATTAGGTAAAAAAATCCTGTGCCACCATTTGTGACTTTTCGGTTTAGCTTATGACGGAATTCACGGAATCGTTTCATGTCATCCATCTTTCTTCTTCCTCTTTACTTCTGACACATCTTCGTGGTGGTGGTAGTTAGACAATAAGTACACACTTCTTTTGTCTTTCCACTTGACAACGACCAGTCCTTTATTGCTAATAGAGTAGTTAAAATCCCCCCTTTTTAATTCTTTGTCTGAGCGAAATTTAGGCATTAGTTTTCTAGTAGCGTTTACAGTGCCACATGCATAAATATGTTTCTCCTGAAGATCTTCCATCAGTTTGGGTGAAGTAAAGAAATTATCGAAGTGCACATGATGGCTTTTATTTTCTAAACCTTTACACAGATCTTTTACAACGCGGCTTCCTAGACCCACCTCTGTGGAATCTTCGTTCTTTCCAGTATAGATATCAAATTTTAAGCAATAACCGCTTTCATTTGCCATCATCCACACCTTGTAGCCTCTTAAATGGTTAAGTAGCCTAATTAATTGGTTTTTTAGATATGTATTGCTTCTGAGACGATCGCCCTTTAAATTTGATCAAAGATTCGTCGATTGCAACATTTTTGGAAGGAGAGAAGCATTCTAAGAATCTGGTCTGTAAGCCGTTTATCAAGGGTCGCACTTGTACAGCAGAAGGAGCAGAGATTAAAAAGTGGTTTATTTTGTGTACCAGCGAGTACAAAGGACAAAATTCGAAGAGGTACATTAAGCCACCCACCAACCCTCAAAGAGTTAAACGATATAAACTGTTTCAAAGGAGATCAACAACATTGTTTAAGCTGGAAGAATTAGTTAAGCGTGTACTTGCGTTTAAGCTTTTTGTTGATGGCATCGATTTTTGAAAATGCCAACTCTCTAACATGATTGCTATGGATGAGACCGCGGTATTCCTAAGTCAAGGAGCTCAAACGACAGCTCACCACAAGACTTCTTCGTCAATTTACGTTCCTTCTACCGGTTACAATAGTGCACGTGTTACCTGTGTTTTGGCGATTCGTCTAGATGGCAAGAAAGTATTGCCATTTTTAATCACTAAAGGTAAAAAAGACCAGATTCAACGTGTTTCAGAAATTTATGTCATTGAAAGTGAAAAAGCCTTGTGCACCCAAGCAGTTATAAGAAAGTGGGTTGATTTTATGCTGCCACCACTGTTAAGAGGTCAGAATAGAGATTTACTAGTTTGGGATTCAGCCAGTACTCACCGCGCCATAGACATGAAAAACTTTCTTGCTGAGAGGAAGATTGATCAAATACTAATTCCGGCAGGAATTACTGGTTACCTTCAGACACTTGACATTGCAATAAACAAATCATTCAAAGATCATTTGCAGATGGAAATCAATGAATATATTGAAAACAGAATGGTGAGATATTATCGAGGTAATTTTATAAAACCAGGCTTACAAGAAGTAAATTGGGTAAAAAATTCATGGAACAAAATAACTGATAGTGATGTTTCCAATGCACTACGAACAGGCTACTTAGACAAGAAGTATTCATTTAACGATAACTATATCGCAAGACATGAGAGATTCGGACCAATGATTCAACAGCAAATGGATTTGGAAGAAAATCAGAATATAATTCAGAATTTTTTTTATGACGATGTTCCAGAAGAAGATGACATGACTGAATAAATTTAAATTTCTGTATTCTGTGTAAAATAAATATTAAATAAAAATATATAAATATACTTTTATTTTTGTCCTCCCCCGAAAATAAGCCCCTATTGCGTATTTTTCACCAAAAAAGAAAGTAAAACAGTGTCTTATTTTCGGAAAAAGACGGTAGGAAAAGATTGTCTTAGATTATTACCACTATTTAATGAATTTCAACTTGTCTTCTTTTTTAAGAAAGTGTAGGTGCTTGATGATGCTTTAATGTTAAAAATTGAACTTGGATTTAGTAGATTTAATTACGAACCTAGAATAACGTAGAAAATGCATCAAGAATTGAAGAAAATCTTCTTATAATTTTTTTAATCGTTTTACAAACTTGTAATAATTGGCTATTTTACTTTAAAAGAGTCAAGTGCTTGATTGAGCTTTAAAGCACTCAGTAAATTTAATTAAGAATCTGAGATCACAATCTAATAATTTATTAAAACTAGGATGAGATTATCTTAAAATATTACCATTACTTAATGTATTTCAACTGGTTTTTTGGTTTCAAAAATGTGTAGGTGCTCAAAAATGCTTTAAGGTTAGAAATTGAATTTTAGTTTAGTAGATTTAATTACGAAACTAGGACAACACAGAAAATGTTTCAAGATTAGAAGGAAATCGTCTTCTAATTTTTTCAATCGTTTCACGAATCTATAATAATTGTCTATTTTGCTTTAAAAGAATCCAAGTGCTTGATTGAATTTTAAAGCACTCCATTAGTAGATTTAATTAAGATTCTAAGATCACAATCTAAGAATTTATTAAAACAAGGAAGAGATTTTCTTACAATATTACCATTACTTAACATATTTCAACTTGTCTTTTTTGTTTTAAAAAATTATGGGTGCTTGATGATGCTTTAATGTTAAAAATTGAACTTGGGTTTAGTAGATTTAATTACGAATCTAGAATAACATAAAAAATGCTTCAAGATTAGAAGGAAATCATCTTGTAACATTTGAAATCTTTTACGAAACTGTCTGTTTTGCTTTAAAAGACTCTAAGTGCTTGATTAAGCTTTGAAGATTCTTGAAAATAGATTTAATTAAACATCCAGGAATACAATTAAAGAATTTATTAAATGATAACGTCAAAAATAAATCTTAACTAGAAAGAGATTATCTTATAGCTCTTTCAATCGTTTTACAAATCCATTATGTTATCTATTTAGCTTTCAAATATTTACGTAGTTGATTTAGCTTTAAAGGTAGATTTAATTACGAATCTAGGATCACAATTAAAAATTTATTAAAACTAAAAAGAGATTATCTTGGTATTTTACAATCATTTTATGTATTTCAACTTGTCCTCATTGCTTTAAAATTATATAGGTGCCTGAAGCTGTTTTAAAATTAGAAATTCAACTCTACTTCAGTTGATTTAATTACGCACCTAAAACAACACAGAAAATATTTCTAAACTAGAAAGAAATCTTCTTTTAACTTCTTCAATTCTTTGATGAATCTATAATAATTGTCTATCTTGCTTTAAACGGGTGCTTCATTGAGTTTTAAAGTATCTTGTAAACAGATTTAATTAACAACCTGGGATAGATAATTTAAAAATTTATTATAATTATGTTGAGTGTCTAGAAAGAAATTATGTTGGAATTTTATAATTATTTTATGTATTCCAATATGTTATTTTTGTTTGAAAAAGATGTAATTGCTTGAAGGTGCTTTAAAATTAGAAATTCAACTTGAGTTTAGTAGATTTAATTACTTGTACTTGAAGGTATTTTAATGTTATAATTTAAATTTTTAATTTAATTGTGAATCTAGGATAAAATTACTAAGGGAATCGTTTTATAAATCTATAAAGTTAAATATTTTGCTTTAAAAGAGTCTATGTACTTGATTAAGCTTTAAATCATCTCAATAATAGATTTAATTATCATCACTTTGAGAATGCATCACTTTGAAGGATCACTTTATTAATATTTCAAAACTAGAGAGAGGTAATATTGAAGCTTTTCTTAATTATTTTGCTTGTTTCAACTTAACCTTTTTATTTGAAAAAGATGTAGGTGTTTGAGAGTACTTTAAAGTTAGAAATTCAACTTGGGGTGGGGAAATTTAATTATCAATATAGAACAACACTAAGAAGGAAATAAAACTAGAAGGAAATCATCTTGATCGTCTTTTCAATCATTTTACAAATCTATAAAATTATCTATTTTGCGTTAAAAAAGACTAGGTGCTTGATTGAGCTTTAAAGCATCTTAATGAGAGATTTAATTTTGAATCCAGAACCACATTAAATACATTTCAAGATTAGAAAGAGAATAATAAAGTAGTTTTACAATTTATTTAATTTCAACTTATTCTTTTCCATTTTAAAAAGTTTTAGATGCTTAAAAAAAAGCTTTAAAAAGCACCTCATCGATAGATTTAATTACAAATTTAGGTAGGATAAATTATAACAAATTTTAATAGGTTTCTCTTTGAGTTTTTTATCGTTTCTTGTTCTCAAATTTAAGTATAAAAAGATATTAGTTTTTGAAAGAACTTTAAAGCATCTTCCTTGTGAATTTAGAGCAACTCTAAGAAGGTATTACACATTGAAGAAAATTACCTTTGACTATTTTCAATTTTTTTAGGTTCAAGAATTTTTCGATTTATACACTATCAAGTCATTTATGATCATTTATTTACACTAACAAGTTTTGCCTCTTTAATTTTAAAAAGATATTAGTACTTGAAAAGCTTTAAAAGCTTCAAGTAAAAGTTAGAACAATTCAATAAACAAATTAAATGAAAAAAATCATCTTTGATTAGTTTCAATTGTGTTAAAAACGATTTGTGAAAAAATGATTGTGTGCTTTAGAGAGCTTTAAAGCATCATAGGTAGACCTAAGGACAAATCTAGCCAATAAAAAAGATTATTCTTTTATAAGTTTTCTCTTGTAGGTACTTAAAGGTACTTTAAAGCACCCCTTTTGAAGATTTTATTACAAATCTAGAATAATACTGAAATATTATAGAAAACAAATGTGAAAATTTTTTGGTTTATACTTTTCGTTTTAAAAAGACTTAGAAACTTATGAGAGGTTTAAAACACCTAGTTTTAATTACAACCTAAGACAACATTAAAATCAAATAAAGTCTTGTCCTATAATTTTTATGGTGACCAAGTTAAAGTTCATTAAAAAAAAACTTAGATTTCCCGTTTTAAAACTTTCAAGTAACCCAGTTAAATTTAATTACTAACCTAGTACAACACCGAAACCTTATTAATCCCTTTCCCACCCGCTTTACGTGCTATTTAAAGCAAAACCCAAGGAAATTTTAGAACACACCTCCGACAGATTTAATTACAACCCTAAGACAACATCTAACAACGTACCAAATCGTGCAGAAGGTCGACCTGGACCTTTTTCAATCGCTTCAGGTGCGAGAATTTCATTTTCCGACGGCGGCAAAACGTACACGAAACGCGATTTTCCGGGCTTATCTACGCGGGGTCGCTACTGTGCCACCTCCAGGTATTGATCGTTGCGGCAAATATAGAACTTCGTTCGTTTGCTCGTTCGCTCGGCTCGCGTTCTCGTTATTTTGTGTGGAAACTTCAAACTTTACTTGTTAATAGAAAATTTAGTTCTCTTTATACATACAAAAAATTGGAAGATTATCTTTAAGAGGATTTTCATCAAAGATTGGAAATTTTTTTGATGGATTTTTTATTTAACCGGCTCCTCCACCATTATTATTATTATTAAAATTTAAACACTTTTTGAAGTAGAATCCAGTAATTAATAAAAAATTCAGTTTCTTTGTACATACAAAAAGCAGAGAAGATTATCTTTAAGAGGATTTTCATCGAAGCTTTAATATAACGTTTGAAAGATTATTATTTAACCGGCTCCTCCACCATTTTCATTTTAAAAATCTAACATCTTTTTGAAGTAGAAATCAATTATGATTTTTTTTTAATTTGACTTGATTTTGAATAAATCATATGTTTGGAGTAATGAAAGTTTTTTTTTGGGTTTTAAACTTTGGACTTTAGATTTATATCGAAATGGAAAAGTATAGAAATTCTAAGAACACAATTTACTTAGTTAATAGAAATTTGGATTTTTTACATGTACAGAAGAGTGATGAGGATGATTATCTTTAACCCATTCGCTACCAGATCCTCAGGAGAAAACCTGTCACCACAGTCCAGACGTTTTATTATTTAAATATGATACCAATTATCATTAATTTTTGTTGAATGTATCTATAACGTTCTAAGTCAAATTAGCAATTTTGCAAACTAAAATAAATCGAATGTTTTGAGTTGTAATAAAAAAGATTTTGTTTTAGATTTTATACTTTAGACTTTAGATTTATATCGAAATGGAAACGTACAGAAACTCTAAGAACACAATTTACATGTTTAATGTCCCGAGGGGGTTTCCCCCCTTAAATTTAATTCCCGGACCCTTTACCTTCCGGCAACACCTTCTTCAATCGGGGAAATTGTGGCTTTCGCTCGCTAAGTTTAAAATTTGTTGTAACTTAAATTTATTTTTACTGGGACCGAGACGAAGGTAAATTTCGAAAGACTTCGATTCCGAACGTAAATCACCGAAAACGTCCCCGTCAATGGAATTATCCGCTCGGTTGAGAGCTGCTCTTTTGAACGGCACCCTGTTTCCTGTCGGATCTTTTGTACGAGAGTTCGAAATGCCGGGCTTCACTTTATTAGATCTGGGTAAAGAAAAAACGAGAAAAAAGACTTTTTCGACTCTTCTCGAGTCTATCTAATCCTTCACCGGGAGAAAACCCAAAAACCTAATCGAAAGAAATTGAAGGATTGGTTCTTTTTAATGATTCATTCTTATAAAGTTCTTTTTTCTTTTAATTATTTATTAAGTAAGTACTTTGAGGGGGTTGTTTATTTAGTGAGTGTTCACCCCTCTTATAAAATGAGAAAAAAAGGGGAAGGAAATTAATATTTAATGAGTTACCTTCCCCATTTTATGTCTTTTTTCCTTCATAATTTTTTTTCTCGGGAAAATATTTTCTTATTTCTTCTCATTTTACGATGTGTTATGAACTTATTGTTTTGATGATAGTTTGTGTTAATGTTTTCCTTGAACCGATCGCGTTACAAATGGCGTTTACGCTTGTCTGAGGGTAAATAAACGAAGGGTAGCTTTGGTGCCCCTTCGCAATCGACCCCCCATGTGAAAATACCGGGCTTAGCAGGTGTTCCGGGGGTGTGTATTATAAGATGTGATGACACATCGAAAACATCACCAGTATTACTACCACCAACACCAAACAGTTTTTAATATGTTCCTTTTCAAAACATAATTTTTTTTTCGTTAAATTTTTTTCCTTTACTATCACAAAATACTAATAAAATATTAGTAAAGTGAATTTTTTTATTTATCTTTTTGTAAAAGTCAAGATCAAAGGGTAGATGATTAAATTGTAGGTGGAAATGGGAGTTGGAAAAAATGAAATAGACTTCCAAGTGGATGAAAAAGGGGATGAAGGTAAAAGGGAAGTTTCCCCACGACACGTGTCCTTGTTACGGCGCCCTTATTGAACTTTGAGGATTATGCACACCAGGGCTTTTATTCGGACCTCGGTTTCGTTCATTAATTAACCTTTGTGTTTGAGGGTTGGGAATTATTTTAGTTTAGGGGGTATTTTGACACCTAGTTTATACAAGTTTAATATCATTTTCTCTTTAAATGAAATTGCAACACTTACGAGTGGGCACTTTTGTGTCAAGTTTGGTAAAAATCTTACTCTATTGAACTACAGTGATACCTCGATTCACGAACATAATCTACTTCTCGACTCTCTTCGTAAACCGTAACGTTAAACCGTAATCCGAATCAATTTTTCCTATAATGTAAATTCAAGTAATGTATAAATAGGTTGCTGGTCTGGAAAACTTTTTTTTTAATATTTTATGGTTTTATGTATGTTAAAACTTTAAATTTTATGACAATTTAGACTAATACTTTACCTTTATTTTTACCAAAGATGAATTTTCTACTACTTTTAGTTTTTTCTACAGAAAAGAATTTCTAACCTAACTTTATTAACATGTTAATTAAAACTTGTCAATTTTTAAAAATTCATATCTAAGAAACTAATTGTTATTGAGACTTGAAATTTCATAAGGATTTAAACTAACACTTAATCTTTATATTTGCCAAAAATGAATTTTCTACGACTTTTAGTTCTTTTTCTATACAAAATAAATTTTAACCTAGCTTAATTATCATGTTTCTTAAAACTTGTCCGTTTTAAAAATTCACATCTAAGAAACCAATTGTAGTGGAGACTTGAAGTTTTATGACGATTTAGATTGAAACTTACAATTAGTCTTTATTTCTATCAAAAATAATTTTTTTGCGACTTTTAGTTTTTCCCTCAGAAAAGAAAATGTAACTTAACGTCTTTACTTGAAAGTTTCTAACATTCTAAAAATTAGGCAATCTTTTAAAATCGGATTTTTTTTAATACATTAAAATTTGAGGTTGAGAAGTTATAATTTTGTTATAAAATAAATGTTTATATGGATATCAATCTCTATACTAACATTTTGAAAAGTCGATGTCCTGGATCACAATAAACTTTTATAGATACAAGTACTCCCCCTTTCAAAGCAATAATCAAAGGCCAAAAATATTTTAAGGTAATTCGAAAGAAACTGTAAAACCTTTTTAGAAACTTGATTAACTCGAGGAACATTGCGATAAAGGATAAATGCAGGTTTAAGTCTGTAAATGCTAATGAATTGTTCAATGCTATCTTTAAAATGCAAAAACATTTTGGAAGTCTTTTAATAACTTTAAATGGACCTTCGTATTTAGGAGAAAGAAGGTTTTTCTACCTTCTAGTCTAATGAACACAAAATCTGATTTCTTAAGATTATTATGAACACAAGGTTTTTTTTGCTATGTGATGTTGAATTGGGGTTGGCTTTAAATTGGTAAATGTATTGGGTAGACTGTCAAGAAGAGGGGTTGTATTCACCAGGCAATCTTAGTGTCTGTCCGTAAACTAGCTCAGCAGAAAAGCAACCTAAGTCTTCCTTAACAGTTGACCGTAGACCTAAAAGCACTATGGGAAGCTCATTTGGTCCGTTCGGTAAAAGCTTTCAATGAACGTCCGAAATAATTTATTACTTTTTTTTATCAATAAAATGTTTTACATGGATCTCAATCTCACTGCAATAGGTTCTCGTAATGGAAAAGTTTTTTTTATGTTTTATGATTTTGTATGTTTTGTATGTGTTACCGGCAATCTGTATAATCCGGTACTCTATACCAACGGTGGGCAACCTCCGGCCCGCGGGCCAACTCCGGCCCTCGTGATGGTGTAATCCGGCCCGCGAGACCTTTCGAAAGAATGAAGAAAATGTATAATAGAAAGAAATAATGAAAGGAAGGTTTCTAGCACTATTGCTTAGACCTTTTTTTTAAGTCTTACAAGTAACAAGAAAATTTTGTCAGTTTTCTACTCCGGTCCGCGTACGAAGAGTAAACCGTAATATGGCCCCCACTATGCAAAAGGTTGCCCACCCCTGCTCTATACAATACCTAGGTAATGTATAGAATGCCTAAAACGTGTAGGTAATGTATGAAATATTATTTATTTTATACTTTTCCTAGGTATTCTATACAATACCGAATGCGTAGCTGGCTATGTATGTAAAAGACGAGAGCAAGGAAGGACGGAACACGTTTATGCGTGAGGGCAGACATAAACGTGTCCTAAGCCCGTGTTGCGACTTGTTACAGAACTGTATCATGTATTTATTAATATTCGAGAGTTTGCATTCTGGTTGTTAACTGTTCTGTAGACTTGTTTACTTGCTTGCTCGCTCAGTGTGTATTGAGCTCATTGCAGACTCATTGTTAATTTTAATAATAGTAATAGAAAATGTTTCATTTGCCCTTCATTTTATAGATAGTTTGGTTAACATTCATAAATATAGATTAAGATCTATTTATTTTACACATTGCCGGTGGATCAGCAGGTAGTCTATACTATCCCTAGGAATTGTATACATTACCTAGGTAAAGTATATAATAGACAATAATATTCATAATATTTCATATATTGCCTGGATGCTGCAGGTATTCTATACATTGTCTAGGTATTGTATAGAATACCTGAATTGTACAGATTGCCGGTAACATATGCAATGATACGAAAAGGGGAATACAGCTGCCTAAGTTGCAATTCCATAAGGTTTTCTGGAGAGATTTCTTGGCCATGATCTTATAACAACTCCACGATCTCATCTTCATTGATTTTCAGCTCCAAACTACTACCAATGTTTACACTCTCTTTTATCACACTTACTTCTTCTCGAAAGTTTAAAAATGTCTTTTAGAGACAACAACTGGTTAAAGTATTCTACATGCTGACTGCATTATACGGCAAGAGACATTATTCCAGGCTTTATCATCGAAATTTAGGCAGTGAGTATTATTAAAATGATTTCTTTTTAAATCTCGGTGAATTAAATCTGTGTCATTATTTACTTGAACCACCATAAAAAATAGCTTTCGTATATAGCTGTCTTTTCTAACATCTATAAAGTCTTAAAAATGTGGGTTAGGCACAGCAGCTGGAAAAGTTTTCTGGAGACATTGTTCCAGACTTTATCAACGAAATTTATGCAGTTATTATCAAAATGATTTTGTCAGAAATCTCAGAGAGTTAAATCTACAGGGTGTTTAAAAAAGATGCGACAATATTAGTGGGGGTGATTGTCCAGGTTATTTTATACAAAAAAATTATAATAAAAGAATTTTTTTTAAGAACAAGGGTTTTATTTAAGGACAAAAACAAATATTTTCCCAAACCAACAATTTTGCCAAGCAAAAATTACAAAAACTGTGCAAAGTGACCACCTCGAGCTCGGATGCAAGAATCCAATCTTCTCCTCATTGACTGGCGAACTCTCTCAAAAACACTAGGATCTGTTTTAATTGTGTTGCACCCGACAATAATTCCATTACTTAAGTTTTCTATGTTTTCTAATAGAGTAGCGTACACCAAGGACTTCAAATGGCCCCACAGGAAAAAATCCGGGGGATTTAAGTCCGGGGATCGTGCAGGCCATAAGTGAGGTCCACCTCGGTCAATCCAGCGATTTCCATATGCTTGTGTTAAGAAATCACGAGCCACTTGACTAAAGTGGCCTGGTGCGCCATCGTGCATATACAACATTGCATCTCTAATTGTTAGTGGTACATCCTCCAGAAAACCAGGGAGCGTGTTTTCCAAAAAGTTGCGATACACCTCTCCGGTAAGTCTTCCTGGTAAAAATACCGGTCCAATTAGACAGTCACCCACAATTCCAAGCCAAACGTTCAAAGAAAACTGATGTTGAAAACGATCTTCAACAATTTCATGTGGATTTTCGTCACACCATACATGGTTATTATGGAAATTGCGTATTGCATTTCTTGAAAAATTCGCTTCATCGGTGCACAGAATCAACATCAGGAATTGAGGGATTTCAACCATTTTCTGTAAAAGCCATTGACAGCAGGAAGTATTGCTTGAACGCGTCAAATATGTAAATTTTTACTGCTTTTTTTAATTAAACTTCAACACGTTGTAGATCGGTAACGAAGCGTTTCCAGACCATGTTTATTATAAACTTGTTTGTATAAAATGACCTGGACAACCTTTAATATTGCCGCATCTTTTTTAAATACCCTGTGCAGCCCCCTGTACAGCCCCAATTACTCAGATAAACTACCATAAAAAACAGCTATCGTATATAGCGTCATAACATTTGTAAAATTGGAGTAGTATAGATTGTCCACTTCGGATTTTGTGGAAATTTGTTTGTTCAAATCATATATGAATACTTTCGGTCTCCTAACTTTTATCCCGATTAAGCGGATATCCAAGCGAACTACACTGTATGTACTGTGAGTTATATTCGCTCTATGCGTTTTGTGGGTGCTTGTTCGTGAACCGAAGCATCGTTCGTGAAGCGAAACAAATAACATGTTCGCAAATTTGGGTCGTAAATAGATTTGTTCGCGAACGGAAACATTCGTAATCCAAAGTATGACTGTATAACAATCGATTAAAATTTTGTGACCCTGAACCATGTAAATTTGATACAATCAACATTTCTTTTCTGTGTATGCTTAACTAATTTTTTACTATTGTGAAAATCACTTCATGGTTGTCATGCATCTATACATTGATTTAAATTTGTTATTAAAGATAAGTCTACGCCTCTTACTCTCTAATCAAGTTTTTTTCGGTTATTAATTTAAACAAAACTTCCGTTGATCGATAATAAATAGCAGAGCATAACGTAATTGGTATTCCGTGGCTTTAACACACCTAAAGAGGCAATAAAATATCTAGAAAATCCACCCATATGTTGCCTTTGGTCACAACTGAAGATTCTTACTTCTCATAGTAATATTTAGAGTGAAGTGTGGACACAAATTTTAGCTCGTAGTTCTGGAAGCTGGAAAAACCATTTTTTCTGCTAATGAATGTGCGTCCACGCATAACATAGGTTTTAGAAGGGTCTTTCTAATATATCTGAATAAGGATAGACACATTAGATCTAAGGTAGGATTTTTTATTTTGACTCTTACGTCATTATTGAAGAAACACTGCCCAAATATTCAAATTTGAACCACGCAAAATAAAATTTTGAAATTAACATTTCATTAGACAGAGAGATTTGTATAAAAATATAAATACAACATGTAATAAACATTACTGCATAACTTCACGTGTTTACAAGTTGAAAGTGTTCGTTAAAGCACTATTGTTAAGTGCAAATATATTCTGTAAATTTTCAACTATTTCAGAGACTACAGACCATAAAACCCGAGTCTCACTTGAGCTACAATCAGCTGCGCGACACGACACAGCAATGCAAAATGTCGTAACGTCAGTAGGTATTATGATATATGCGACAAAAAGCCCCGTGATACTACATGATTTTTCAAATCAGATTATACTTGACATTTGTTCGTTTTCGAGTGAAAAGCATTTTGCTCTTAAAAACGTATAACTCTTCATCAAGTAGTAATGATGACGTGTTCATGATAGTTATGCGCTATGAATATGGAAAATTAGAGATAAAAAATCGGAAAAAAAATACTGGGTTCACTACATATTTAGATCAAGATTACAAGAAGAAGAATTTCACACTCTCTTCAGAAAATTGCAAGATGATGAAGTCATATTTTATAAATATTTTGGAATGATACCATCAAAATTTAATCATAATAAGGTTGGCAACCTTAAGGTATGACGCGACGCGACTTATCGATGCAAATTGTCGCTAGGAAATTATATCACTGATTTAAATGGATACCTTCTCACTTACGTCGTGCGACAAAGCAACACATCGTGCAGTGTTAAGTGAGAACGTATCTACTTAAATCTGTGGTATAATTTCGTAGTGACAACTTGCATCGATGAGTCTTGTCGCATTGCACAGCTGATTGTGAGTGTAGCGTAAGTAAGAAGCAACTTTTACAGATAAGAGATTTTGAGGTTATGTTTACACTTGCTTTCAAACCAAAACATTAAGCACTTATAGGTTGCGACGTCACTATAAGGAGATGTCGTCATCTTTCAATTTAATAAAGGGCTCAAAATAAAAAAAATCGGAGTATACCTAAGAAGCAATTTTAGCATCCAAGTTTCTCTCAAATTAAAATAATTTTTTCATACTCTCTGTCGAGGAATAATTACAAACTCATAAGTAGTCAAAACAGATAAACAACACCGTCACGATACAGACAAATTACAATTAGGTTGGTAAGAAATTTCTGAAACATAGAAAAGAAATGTTATTTGTTCACAAAATTTTAATCGATTGCTATTCTGTTGCAATTTCAATGTCAACCGGTATAAAAATAAATCCCCTTTTAAATTAAATATTTTTAATAAACCGTTTTGATTGCGATTGAAAAACTTTTTCGAAAATGTGAAAGAAATGTTCGAAGAATGTTTAAAAATATGTTGTTAAGAAAAGTCGTGAAAAAGAAAGTTTAGTTAACTGCCCATTCCACTTGACCCCTACATCGGTGTTCGTATTGATCCAGCACCGGCGCCGCCACCTCCAGGCACCTGCCAGAATTTGACTGGGACGATAAATCTTTTATAAAATCTACGGGTACTTAAAAAGATGTAATTTTCAAAGTAACAAATGACCCGGCTTATAAAGTCAAATTTCTCTTTTAACCTATAAAATATCTCTTCTTTACCTCGTTAGCTCCGCCACTGGAATTGTTGTAGTGAACAAATGGGGCTGCTGAAAGGATTTTCTTTGGTAGAGAGAGGATCGACTCTTTCCATCCTGAAAATAAAGAATAAAATAAATTAAAAATAGAAAAGTAGAAAAAAGTGGTGGAGGAGTCGGTTTTAATTAGAATTTTTAATCAAATAAAATCTAAAAACAATTAGAAAATTTTCTTGGAGTTTATTATTTAGTTTTTTTATTAAATATAATAAATTAGTTTTAATTATTCTCTAAAAAATTTTAAGAAATCTCACAAAATTATTATAAAATCCAACATAACCTCGCAATTTTTTTCATTTCTTTTAAAAAATCGTACAGACTTTATTTATTGAAGTTATAAAACTATTTATTTTTTAAATTAAAGATTGAAAACTCTATTATATATCAAAACAGTTAAATTGGTTTTAATTGTTGTCAAAAAAATTAAAAAAAAAATTCTAACAAACCGACTATTTTTGATGTAACATCGAAAAATTTTAATCAACTTTAAAAAATCGTACAAACTTTATTTTTTAAAGATATAAAAAGATTTTTACCTTAAGCTCTATTTTCCATTAAATCAATTAGATTTGTTTAATTGTTTAAAAAAAAATTAAATAATTTTTCCAAGAAACAGTCAATTTTTAACATAACCTTTAAAATTTTAATCAACTTTAAAAAATCGTACAGACTTTATTTCTTAAAGTTATACAACGATTTTAACATTAAATTAAAGCTTAAAAACCCTATTTTCTATTAAATCAATTAGATTTGTTTTAATTGTTTTTAAAAAATTTTAATAATTTTTCCAAGAAACCGTCGATTTTTCACATAACTTATTAGACTTTTAAAACTATAAAACTATTTCTACATTAAATTGAAACTTAAAAATTCCCTTTTCTATAAAATCAGTTAGATTTTCTTCAATTATTATCAAAAATATTAAAAAATTATTTGCTTTTAGCACAATATTGTTACATTTTGACCGACTTTAAGGAATTTAAAGTCTAAAAAAATTTTATCTTCCATAACTAAATTTGTTTCTAAACCTTGAAATTTTTTTATCAATTTAAAAAAATCGTACAGACAAACAATTTTTATCTTAAATGAAATCTTGAAGACTCTATTTTCTATTAAAGTGGTTCCTTTTAGATGTCATTCCAGATGTCAAATCTTTTTCCTTAAATCCATATCCGATTTTTGTCGCAGAATAAACAGAGTTTTTATTCTTTTACATTCTTTAAAACGAAATAGAAACACAACCCAAGTAATTCCCTCCAATTTGTATTCCAGGAAATAACATAGTCTTTTCGGTCGTCATCCGACCTGAAAAGCAATTAGCGACGCCGCTGTACTTTCCTCTTCTTTCCTTTTCCGTCCTATTTCGCCCTTTTCGTTCTCGGCACTCGTAGATCGTTTTGTTACACCAGAGGCGCACTATACGGTGGGGCCCCAAAAGGTGCGGCCCCGGGGGACTTGGGGGAATACCCTTCACTCGCAGCCCTCGAAAACCTCCATTCTCCCGGTCGTTCTCCTCGCAGGATATAAAAACATCAAACTGTTATTGTTTTTATTGCGCGCCGGCTTTTCTCCCGTTCAAGTTGTAACGGATAGGAAGACGGGTTCTTGCTTTCGAACAAAGACGTCGTTGTTATTTTCAAGTTGTTTGGCTATTTTAGACCCAAGTATGTAGTTATTATCCGGTGTCCCCGAGGTCGTTTTTCATAGCGTCGATCCCGAGACGGTCGTAATCAAGTAATAGGTTGTAATAACATTATTTTCGGGCGGAGCGGGGCCCCTTTTAATGTCAATTAAGGCTCGGGAGGTAAGTCTCGTGGTAAACGAAGCGGTTACGGTTACGATCTACCCGCAAACATGATTAAATTTCTACTGGAAGGTTTGGAAGAAGAGATGAAAAGAAAGAAAGTGAATAGTTTTAATTAAAATGATTGGGATTTGTAAGATTTGAAAAGATTGAGGGGATTGGAGGAAGTTGTAAAATAGTATTGAAGGTATGTGTGTTAGGATGGTTTAATGGAGCTTACATGACGTGACGTATCTGGCTAATCTTTCTCTTAGTTCGTCCCCTATGTTACATGAGGAGGGTACAGGGTCCACTTGATTGCTTTTTGTCAGGTCCGTTTATTGTCCCTAGGTTGGGTGAGAAGTTCGGCGATGTAAGCAATTTCTTGTAGGAGGTGGGATTGGATCCAACTTGCAAAATTGCAAAAAATTTGATTAACTACCAATAGAGACTTTGGTCAAAGTCAAATAACTTCTAGGTTTAAACAAAGTCTTTTAATGGTGAAAGATTTTTTTTTGAGGATTAAATAGAAATTCATTTTATAATATTCCTAAAGAAATTATATCTATTGACCTTAAATCTATTTAATGTCGTAATTTTTAAATTTCCAAGAAAATCCTATAACATTAAAAGTTGTTGTTGTAATTTGTTTTGAAAGATGAGTTTGAATCAACCTTACAAAAGATATTGTTTATCTGGGAAGTTTGATTTTCCATATTTGAGAAGTAAAATTCTACATCTGATATACATGTTATCATGGGAGTTTGGTTCTTACCAGTTGGGATGTTATATAATGAACACTCTTTGTTTGAGGGTGACCAATTGTAAGAACTAGTTGTTGTGTAATGCTCCGGTTTATTTTTATGGTAGAATCTACCTACTGTGAGCGTCAAAAAAAAAGTAAACAGCTGTTGTTTTTCTATTAAAAGGTTAATAAAAATGCAGTTAATAACGAAAATCAAAAAGGTTTATTGCAGTCTTCACAACTCATATATAGTATATTTAAATCTATAAAAACATGAAAAAAAGACAAATCATTAATGATACTCACCCATAATAATTCACCTAATTGTACAAATCCACGGAAATTACGCATCAAAATAAAGTAAACACAATATGTAATTAATAGATACTAATACAAAAATAAATATAATATAGACTTTTAGCACTTGGTTTGAGCTCCTTTAGCTTTCAGCACCTCATTTAACCTTCTTGGCATGGATACCACCAAGTTTTTTTTGTAAAATCTGGAGAAATTTTCATCCATTCTTCAATCAAAGCTTTTTTAAGGTCGTCTTCTTTTGAAATTGTCCTTTCTCTGCTATTCTTATCAAGGTGATCCCACAGATGCTCTATAGAATTAACGTCTGGGGACTGCGGTGGATGATCCAGAGTTTTAGTTATTCTGTATAGCAGTCATTCCTTCACAATTTTAGAAGTATATTTTCGATCATTATCGTGTTGAAAGATCCAGTTCTCTGATAAGCCCAATATATTAACACTCTGGGAAATATTGTTTTTTAAAATGATTAAATAGTCCACATTGTTCATTGTTGATTCTATAAAAAACTAGATTATCGACCCCTGATGCCGCCATATACTCCCAGACCATAACCGAGCCTCCACCGTGTTTGATGGTATTGGTAATAAATTTCTCTTTGAAGGCCTCAGTTTTTGTCCGCCACATCTTCGGTGGTTTTCTCTTTACAAAAATTTCAAATTTACTCTCGTCACTGAACAATATATTTTTCTAAAAATCTGGACCTTCGTTTTGATATTTTTTTGCGAAATTAAAACGTTTCTGTTTATTTATTTTAGATATGTAAGGGTTTTTACGGGGTGTTCTACCATGTAGACCACTTCTATGGAGTGTTCTTCGTATGGTACTAAAACTTACGGATGTGCCTGCTATCTGGGATATGTCTTTTGCTATTTTAACCGCACTTGAAGATGGATTATTTTTCACTTCTCTTACCACCGCTCTAGCGTGTGCTTCTGTAAGGCGCCTTGGTCGTCCAACGCGTTGTAAATCCGCTACAGCAGGGGTCGGCAACCTGCGGCCCGCGGGCCGTATGCGGCCCTTTGCAACTTTTTGCGCGGCCCGCCAAAAGACCAATATAATTTTTGAAAAAATCAATAAACTTAGGTCGTGCCAAAATGTGGCCGATAACAAAAAGGCGCGCTAACAAAAACATTGTGGAAAACCTATTTTACTGCGCATGTTTAACCCCTTAAGTGACGATTTCTTTCGAACATAATGCAATTATGGCGGGCCAGACTCGTCATTGTACGTTAAGAGGTTAATCCTTAGTCCACAACGAATAGGACGGCTCCTTCAGCAAGTCTAACATTCTTTCATTTTGCCAGTTTGCTACTGTATGTTGCTATTATTTTTCGAGTTGATAGACGAGATTGAAATGTTTTTGATAGAAAAAGGAAATAATATACCAGAATTGTCGAATTTTAATTGGATAAGCGAGTTAGCTTTTCTTATGGACATTACAACTTACCTCGATAAATTTAAATATTACACTACAAGGCAAAGGAAAGTTAATCAACGATTTATTTACAGAAATCAAAAGTTTCCAGCTTAAAATAAAATTGCTTATTTCTCAACTTGAAAAGAATAATTATTGTCATTCTCCTATTTTGCAATCGTTTTTAAATCAAAACGACGAACTGTGTCCTTCGACTATTTTTATTGAATCACCATAAGTACTGGAAGAATATTTTCGTTATCGGTTTCAAGATATTTATGCAAAACAAATGGACATATTAATATTTAAAAATCTTTTAAAATTTGATGTTGTAAAAGCACCGGACAACTTTCAGTTAGAGTTAATTGATTTGCAATCTAACAATGTATATAAAAATAATTTTGGTGAAAATAATTTAATTGCATTTTATTCAAACCTATCAGAAAATAAATTTCCCAATTTAAGAAATTTTACAAAATCAATGATTAGTATTTTTCAAGCACTTATCTAAAATACAGAACGAGGTTGACGGATGAAAATTTACAAAGCTTGTTGAGGATCACAGTATCCCAAAGAGAACCGGTGTTAAAAGAATTATCAAACATGTTCAAAAACAAAAGGCACATTAAATTTTAATGAATGAATAAAATGAAAGATAAATTATTTTCCTTAATATTTTATGTAATTTCTCTTTTAAGAAATGTGAAAGTTTTGTTCTCTGATATTATTGTTATTATAGCATGTCAATAAAACATACATTCTTTCTGTACTTATTTTCAATAATATTTACACTCGTATATGATATAGAAGCACTACTTAGGTTACATTTAAATGTGCGGCCCGCACAAAAAAAAATTATTTTGAAAATGGCCCGCCGTCCGAAAAAGGTTGCCGACCCCTGCGCTACAGTATGATGTCTTGCGTATTTATCCAAAATTTCTTTTATTGTGCAGTGATTTCTTCCCGCTATTTTTGCTATTTCGCGTAAAGATTTACCTTTTCTATTCAAGTTTAGTATAGTTTTACGCGTTTCAATACTTGTTTGTCTTCCCATGATGATTTTTGTTTATTTATAATTAACGTCGACATTCAACCACTTGCTGTGTCTTCTAAAATGTTCTAAAGTTATCATGACAGGGGCATACAAGTGCTTATACGAAAACTGTGGTGCTTCCCCTAAATATAAAATGAAATTATAACGACCGGAACGGCTGTTTACTTTCTTTTGACGCGTAAAAATCTGGGTCTATTTACTATAAAGGAATTTACCTTATTTGTGAGGGTTTTTGCTCAACTATTTTCTAAGAAGAGATAGCTCAAAAATAAAGTCGTAAATTCTGGTACATATATTTTTATTATAAGTTAACAGAATCGTAGTAAAAAAGGGTTTTTACAAGTAAACAACTAGTGTTTACTTTCTTTTGACGGTCACAGTAAAAGTGAATTAGTTGTACCTTGTAGCTTGCGAGAATCAGTTGAATATAATTCCTGATTAAGGTAAAACTTGGTTTTATTTCACTTGTGAAACCCTAAAGCCAACATATATTCGATGTGCAAAGCAAAGTTAGCAGTAAATTTAGGAAATTTAAGGTACACCAACACTGAACACATATCTTCATAAGTGAAGGCAAGATTTATTTAAGTTTGGTCTCTCTGATTGTATTCTTTTGATTTTTAGGTTTGAAAACCATATACAGTGAAATTCCCCTTCGCGGACACCCCTATTAAACGGACACCAGCCTTGGATGGACAGTTTCTCATGGAATTATCCGACTCTAATATAATTTATATTGCGTTAACTCCCTTTTGCACGGACAATCTCTTGTACGGACGCGGATACCAGAAGATGTTCTCTTAAACGGATAATCGCTCGGCGCGCCGATTTGGCTGTCTTCCTTTAATAAAAGATCTTTCCTTTAACCGGTGTTTTACCGATTTCAATATTTGCAATGTACAAGCACAACCTATTTCACGTCCTTCTGCTTAGCTTGAATGAGGGACTTCCCTGAGTACACCGAAATTTAAACGTTCTCCTTTTTTACATACGGGGTTCAATACTAGTCTATGCAGAAAAACATATGCAGATGTATTATTGTACTTTGCAAAAACCGCTTGGGCCCAAGTAACCAAGGAAACAGTTAAAAATTGCTCCCTAAAGCAGGATTTAAGCACGACAATATGCAAAGTGAAAACCAGCTAAATGAGGTTTTTATATCTGATCCAGAACATGACTTACCACTTAATGTACTTGCAGATATCCTCAAAAATAAGAATTTGTTGAAGTTGATAATAAAAACCTTAATGATTTTTTTAAACTGGATGAAAATTTCTAAGTTGAAGACCCAGATTCAGTACAAGAAATTGAAAATCCCGAAGTGCAAGAACTGTCTGAAGATACTGACGTCGATGAGGTTGCAGTACTAGCAGAGAATATCCAAAATTATGGTAATGGAGTCTTTGAAGCTACTTTCCAAATTAAAAGTACGGTTTCTGGACTTCAGTTTAAAGAAAAAAAGGAGACAAACAAAAATAGATGATTTTTTTGCGTCATTAGGCTGACATTTAGTTTCATATTATGGATTGTTGCATATGTTCTATTACATGTATGTATTTTGTATGTACTTTGTAAGGTAACAAATCCTTTTTTTTTCGCAAGTTTAAAAAAAATGCCGGAATTATTTAATATTTGAAAAAGAGTTTCAAGGGAGATTTCACTGTATTAGATTTTATTTAGTTTCTTCTGATGGAACCTCTTCGAAATAAATATTGAATGCGGGGTAGTAAACCCAAGATTATGTTTAAGAGGACAAGTTAATGATAAGCCTTTATAGTCCATTCGAAGGTTACTTTTAGTAAGTTTGACCTTTCTGAATATTTTCTCTTGATATTCAGATATGAAAAACATATATTGTGGATTTCAATCGGTATTTTTCGATAAAGCATCTTTAAAACAGATATTCAATGTGTGGAGGTAAGCGGGAAATGTATTTAACAGCTTTAACAAGTTCAATGAACACCTTTAGGGCCAAGTTTAAAGTTATTTCCTTTATGTTTAGTCTTTCTTGATGTTCAACATAAAGATCCATATCTGTCGAGTTAAAATCAATATTTTCTCTTGATTCTTTTAATCACTCTTGAAGACAATATCTATGAACCTAAATCAGTTCAAATAAAAAAACATAATCAAAGCATGTATTTAATGAAATTAAAGTCTTGCAGCTTTGTAAGTTCTTATTGTAATTTCTTTTGAAAGATGAGTTTGAATCCACCGTATAAAAAACATTTGCTTATCTGAGAAATTTGCCTTTATTTTACTTAAATCTAGTGTAAAGTAAAATTCTAGATCAGATATTTTCAGGAAACAGGAGTTATGTACATTCATTAAGTTTCAGAATTCAAATTTTTAAATGTTGATCAAAATTCAGGACTTTAGTATCTATTAGTTGCAGTTCTGATTAAAGTCAGATGTCTTCTAGAGCAGACAAATTCAAAATACAGAATTAGATTCGTTTAAATGTAGTTCCAGGAGTTAGTTTTTTAAATTATTCAAAGTTTAAGTACTTTGAAATGATTTGTTTTGCGATTTGTTTTACAATATTTGGACTCTTTAGGATTTAACGTTTCAAGTTTTTGACATAAACAGCATGAGAGTAATTTTAAGGATCATTCATAAACTAAACGTGTTTTAGGGTTTTATATTCAATTAAATATGAATAGTTTAGAGGATATCATTCATAATTTTTTAAAAGTGTAAATAACTTACAAATCTAGGTATTTCAGGTTAGATAACATTAGTTTTTCAGAATTTTCCACTGTTCATAATTTTAGGATGTTGGATTGGAAGTTTGGGTTTAACGTTGTAAATTGGATTTTCTTGGTTTTTAAGATTCTTCAATTTTCTTCAAAATCTATTAAACTATTTGTTATATCTATTAAATCACACTCATTCCAAAAAATTCATAAAATTCTAGATAAATATAATACAAAACACACATTGGTGACTTTAAATCGAAAATAAATGAAATGCAAACACTAAAACCGTCACAAGTCGAAAGAAATAAACGACACGAAGCCGCAATTGTACCTTTTGTTTGCCTTTTTTTACCGGTGTTTCCCCCGTTAAGCCTACAGAGACCGCGCCACACGGTAAAATCCCACGGGATTTCCTTCGGCGACCGCCTACCGGGCGAAATCAATCGATAATTCGACCGAAATACCCCAAAACACGATACCCAGGTATCAGGTGCTGAAATAACGAGGTCGAAGGTCATCGAAACAACCGATCGTGTATTAATTAATCGCGGAAACACGATATATTTCAATTAAATACTAAATAAACTAAAAATAATATTTAACAAATGTAATAAAATCTTTATTTAATAAATATACTAAAACATATATTAAATAAATGTACTAAAATATTTATTTAATAAATATACTATAGCATTTACTTAATAAATTTATTTAAAGATAGATTAAATAAATATACTAAAATATTTATTTAATAGATATACTAAAACGTTTATGTAATTTTCAATAGATTATTACCTCTAAACCGTAACAAAACTGAATAGACCGGACGCGTTGTCAGACAAGCGTAAACGATAAAGCGCCGATATTTCAATGAGTCGCTCATAACTTCCGCGCGAACGAACGGGGGCCCTTTGTTGGGGCAACTGGTGTAGGCAAGTCAATTGGGCGTGTTCGGGTTTGCCCCTCTAATGGGGGCGAGAAAAAGAGACGGAAATGCGGGGGCGAGTAGTCAGATTGGCTTTGTTAGCGGTTGTGCTAACAAAGGCCCTTCATTCTTTAGTTCCAACCAAAAGAAAATTATTGATGGACTTTATTAACGAGAGGATATTTTAGTGGTTTTATTAGAAAAATTAGGAATTTCATGGTGAAATTAATACGAAAGGGTTTAGATTAGAAGCGTTTTTTGGTGATGCAGTTTCAAGGATTTTAAAATCCTTTTATTCTCGAGTTGAATTGTGACGTCACTAATGAAAACGACTTAAGCTTTTCAAAATGTTCTTCTATTTCGATTTAAAACTACGCACATTAAAAGGTGAACATAAAGCCGGCTACTCATTACGCGGTACTTGCCAAGTAATTGCAAAGTATTTGGCAAATAGCAAATTGTGTGTATGAAGATTCGCATAAATTAGGGGAATTACTTGTACTTCTCCTTGTAAATCGGAAAACGGTTGCAAGTCAAAGGAGAAGAAGGTAATTTCAGTACTTGTAACGTGCTACACTACGTGGCGTTTAGAAAATATGAGCGGCTAGCTGTTTATCATTTTAACCAATAATAAATAGCGAAACAACTACTGTAGTGGTATTCAGGTGTCAAAAATGATTGTGAAATATTGGAGTGAAGTAACAAATTAACTTTAAGGTTTTTGGTATTTACCAAAAGGAAACAGTAATTTGAGATGCACCTCATAAATTACACAAAAACGGGAACGAAATATGCGATGCTTGAAGACGTATACAAAATGAATTTTCGTAATGTTAAGGCTAAATGCTTCTTTTCAGGTATGGAAGCCCTTAATTGAGTATCTTTTTTTGTAATATGTGGGCGAATTTTATTAAGTAGGAGAGAGTGGGACAAGATGGGGTACTTAAGGTTTGGACGTTAATAAAATCCAGAATTTCGTTCATAGAGAAAAATACTTTTAGTTTATATAATCTTCGATGATTAAACTTTATGATTTTTGGCAAGAACGGAATACTAATTCACAAATTTTCACATAATCGACGATTAAACATAAGAAGTCATTTCACCCCATCGTGCCCCACGTGTGGGGCAAGATGGGGAACAAGATATAATATACGTGGAAAAGATAAAATATAACTAAATTAATATTATTAAAGGGTGTTTATTAGATTCACATAATACGCAAACATAGAGTGCCTCATCGACTTCATCATTTAACACAAGCCCATTAATTTTCTATATTTTCTTGTTTTTGGGGTTTTATCATAGAATGTTCCCTCTTTTACTCGGTTTTTCCTTTTCCTTTTTGACTCTTTCAACTTTCTTCTTAAGACAGAGTTCCCCATCTTACCTCACTCCCCGTCTTATCCCATCCTCCATTAAATGAAGAAGTTAAGACGGGGTACCCCATCGTGCCCCATTGGGCGCTTTTGCAAAAAAATGATAATAATACAATTGCCCACTTCAAATGGACTTAAAAAGGTACTCATGTTTAATACTCATTTCTTACTAATTTCATGAAACCAGCACTTGTATGCAGTCACCAAACAGTTTGATAACTATTGCGCGATGAAATTATGCATAAATTATAAGAAAATTCGACATAACAGGATTTTGCCTGATACCATGGCAATGCGACTTCCTACATTATTGGTTATAAATTGACATGATGAAGAGGAACTAATAAAAGCTCTCACTACTTCTAGTGTTGCATAAAAGTGCTTTGTTGCAAGTATAAACCGGGTACCCCATCTTATCCCACTTCCCCGTCTTGCCCCACTCTCTTTTACCTAAGTTTTCAAATAAGCATTTTTTAAATGGTGATTATGAAAATGTTTCATTAATAAATGAAGGGACTATTTATAATATGACTAATTATACGTAGACACTTTTTCCAGTAAGGTCTTCAAATACATTTCATACATACCGATTTCTGTTATTGTTTAATGATATTACCCACCATCTTCTACGTCTGTGAATTCTTTTACTTTCTTTTAAGCAAGAGATATTCACCACTTAAATTTATAAAACCAGCTAGAACTGCATTATCATTGTTGCGAACTGCAAAGGTGTTAATAAGGTAATAATAAAGGTTTTATGACAAATTAATTGAAATCATTGATACTAAGTAAGATCTTTCACTTTTAAGACAGGAAGGTTTCTGGGCTAATAGGGGGTAAGGTTGTGTATAAGATTCCGCAGTAGACCTACGAAGAATATACAGGTGTCCCAGAACTCAGTTGCCAAACGCTAACCACGGATTCTAGAGCTGATTTCATGGCGATTCAACGAAAAAGTCCTTAGCCGAAATTACTTCCTAAGAGAACTTACCCTGGTAGCGCTTAACACCTTTACGATGGCAATAAAAAAAAACATGATCAGACACGTCATCTTCAGGATGCTCTAGTTCTCTTAGGAAGCAATTTCGGATAAGGACTTTTTCGTTGAAATGGCATGAAATTAGCTCTGGAATGCGTGGTTTGCGTTTGACAACTAAGTTCTGGGACACTCTGTATAAGCCATTGAAGAGCTAAAAGAGGGGCCTTTGATGTAGACTTCTCCGTCTTTGATTCTTTTTTTGAGTAGTCAACTTAGTGTTCTGAGTAATATCGAAATATGGTCGTTCATAGTTTATTAAATCGCATTTCGACAACTCGCATTTCGCGTGTGTCATTTTGGCAAGTGTTTTAATTCCGGTTCCGGAGTGTAATCGGTTCTGATCCGCGGCGCGAATATAGAATTAGGATTAATTATGTCAGTCCAGACGATTATTGGTAAGTCCGTATAGATTGTAACTAACCTACTCCCCGAAAACAGAGTATCAACTAGTTTTAAGTTATTTTTTCTTTGTTGTTGTTGTCATTTTTCTTTATTTCATTAAATAGTAATTAATTACACCTGCCTTATTCTTATTATTTTTGTACAATATGTTTTCCTAGAGTGTTATTGTAATAAGGCAGGTGAGTTAAGTTTTTGTTCTTTCTTTTAAAGAGAAGTTCTCATTATAATTTGTCGTTGTTGGTGATAGCCGCTCGTTGCCAACACCCCTTTTGGGTCGCGACATCATTAGCTTCACTCATTTTTTAAATATTACTCTTCCTTCAACTTGCAGTTCCCAAAAGAAATTGGAACATTAAAAGTAAGTGCATAATGTGTACAACTTACTTCGACTCTAACAAGTACTTCTCAAGTTTATTTGAAGCCAAGTTATTCTGAAAGTACCATGTGATGGCTTAAGGCGTTGTCTGTCGATGCAGCGGTTTCAACGCTTTCAAAATCGTTTTCGTAAACCGTAACATTTCTGATGAAAACGATTGAACCATTTCAAAATTCTCTACGATCTTGGTTTAACTGGTTGACTGTTATGGGACGCGAAAGCGCTTCGTTCATTTGTGTCGAAAAGTTTGCTTTTGTTGCACCATTGGAAACAATTGGAGTTTCAGTGTACCTTTGTTGCACCGTGGGAGTAAACGTAGTCTGACCTCACGCGTACTATAAATTGATCCTAAGTCTCACCAAGGAAAAAAGGATGCAAGAGAAGGTTCCTCCCCGTAACTTTACCGAAGAGGTCCGACTGAAGCACAGTAGAGGGGAAAAGTGGAGTATGTCCAGCCCTCCTTAATTCGAAGATCTTACAGGTCAAAATACCGTCGAAATCAAGGATTATAATGCAGAGTCGATTTTGTGATTTGGGGGTTAACCCTTCTCGTCTCTGCTGCAAGACTTGAAAAAGGACCAAAATCCGAACGAAAGAATTAAAACATTGAGGAGTGGTGAGCCTCTACTCGACGGTATTTTGATTTGCAAGACCTGTGCATTAGAGGTTGGAAGGTAGAGAAGCTCCCTTCCACTGTACTCCTGTCGGGCCTACTCGGTAAAGTTACGGAGAGGAACCTCGATCTTGCATCCTTCTTTCCATGGTGGGGCTTAGGATCAACTTATAGTACTTTGCTAAAGTCAACATCAAGTCAAAATATGTCCCGCAGTTTGCGAGCGTTCTTGCAAGAATTGCTTAGTAGTCAAACGGTTAAAACTAAGCACACGGATACATTGAAAGGTGAACATAACTTCGAATAACTTCTCTAGTAAACGTTCTACTGATTGCTGGAAATGTATTCTTATTTCCAAATTTGCGTTAATATCATCGTTAATTAAACATAATATTAAAGTTTTTTTGTCTATTTTTGAAAACAATTTGCGTGAGTGCCTAAATTATGAGGTAGATTTTTAAACCGATTCGAATGTAGATACAAAAGCACTGCACACTAGAAAACATCTATAACTTCCAATAACTTCTCTACTAAACACTCTCCTAATTGTTGTAAATGTATACAAATCAATATTTTTGTGAGTTTACTTATTAGTATCACGCAAGTATTCAGCCTTTTTTCAATAAAGTAGGAAAGCACGATACTTCCTCTTCATTATCCAAAACTCACATCATTATCATTGCTAAATTTGCATTAAAATCATCGTCAATTCAACATAATAATGTTTTGCTGTATATTTATAAAAACAATACCAACACAAAAAAAAATTCTAGGTTATACACCAACTGCTCTGAACAATTCCAAAATGGGTTAAAAACAAACATTCACGTGAGCGCTCAAACTACGACGAAACGTTTAAAATCGATTTTAATGTAGATACGAAAGCACTGCATGCCAAAATATGCTTTATATTTTGATAAAGCTTTGCTTTTTAAGATCTTCTAAGATATACGAATTCAGTGTTAAAATTGAAGGCCACAAGCAAAGAAGACACTATGTCAAAAAACGTGATTTCAAGAAAATTCGGTTTAAAATATTAAGAACTGCTTTTTTTCTGTTTTTGGTGAATGGTGACAAATGATGCACAAATGTAGCGTTCACGTTTCTTATCGTTTTTATTAAACTATAACAATAAAGTCAATTAAAGTCCTTTTTATCTACTTTCGTGCTAATATTGTCGCCTTTTTAGTTGTTTGTCAATATTACAAATTGAAATAACTTTTGACTGAGCGTATTTATAGCATGAACGATTGAATAGGATTAAAGCTCTGGAAATTTTTCAATAGATTTCACATATCTTGTGAAAAATTGAGATTGCGCATTATTTAGTCTTCAATTAGATTGGGTTTTCTTAGATTTTAAGATTCGTCAAGGTTAAAAAAATCTTTTTCATTTGCGATTTTTTAAACTTCTATGAGTTGAAATAAATTTATTTTTGGGTTAGATTTAGATTATTATTAACAAGATTGCTTCTTCCAGAATTCATGATTTTAAATTGAAATAGATTTGTTCTTAGTTTTTTGAATTGTCTTTGTTGAATGGCGTGAAAATAAGATTCAAAGAAATGGAGAAGGAAAAGAAATATTTTATGGCAACGTTTTTCAATTCCCGACATCCCTTTAACTTTTTCTCATGTGGAAACATATTTTGTTATAAGGTATACTTTTCTTTGGAGGCACTTGGAAGGGACTTAAATTCCGGAAACAGTAATAGCGATGATAGAGAGAGAGCGATGAAAGTGATAAGATGACTATGCTTGATTTTTTTTATTTTGAGCCCTACGTCATCAATTTGAAAGACAACGTCAGCACTTTATAGTGACGTCACATCCTACGTTGCCAAGCGTTTATTGTTTTGGTTAGGACAGACAAACGTAATAATAAAGGTTTTATGACAAATTAATTGAAATCATTGATACTAAGTAAGATCTTTCACTTTTAAGACGGGAAGGTTTCTGGGCTAATATGGGGTAAGGTTGTTTATAGGATGCCGCAGTAGACCTACGAAGAATATACAGGGTGTCCCAGAACTCAGTTGCCAAACGCTAACCACGCATTCTAGAGCTGATTTCATGCCGATTCAACGAAAAAGTCCTGAGCCGAAATTACTTTCTAAGAGAACTTACCCTGGTAGCGCTTAACACCTTTACGATGGCAATAAAAAAAAACATGATCAGACACGTCATCTTCAGGATGCTCTAGTTCTCTTAGGAAGCAATTTCGGATAAGGACTTTTTCGTTGAAATGGCATGAAATTAGCTCTGGAATGCGTGGTTTGCGTTTGACAACTAAGTTCTGGGACACTCTGTATAAGCCATTGAAGAGCTAAAAGAGGGGCCTTTGATGTAGACTTCTCCGTCTTTGATTCTTTTTTTGAGTAGTCAACTTAGTGTTCTGAGTAATATCGAAATATGGTCGTTCATAGTTTATTAAATCGCATTTCGACAACTATTGTTAGTCGCGTGTGTCATTTTGGCAAGTGTTTTAATTCCGGTTCCGGAGTGTAATCGGTTCTGATCCGCGGCGCGAATATAGACTTTGTCGATCTCTGCATTAGGATTAATTATGTCAGTCCAGACGATTATTGGTAAGTCCGTATAGATTGTAACTAACCTACTCCACGAAAACAGAGTATCAACTAGTTTTAAGTTATTTTTTCTTTGTTGTTGTTGTCATTTTTCTTTATTTCATTAAATAGTAATTAATTACACCTGCCTTATTCTTATTATTTTTGTACGATATATTTTCCTAGAGTGTTATTATAATAAGGCAGGTGAGTTAAGTTTTTGTTCTTTCTTTTAACGAGAAGTTCTCATTATAATTTGTCGTTGTTGGTGATAGCCGCTCGTTGCCAACAACCCTTTTGGGTCGCGACATCATTAGCTTCACTCATTTTTTAAATATTACTCCTCCTTCAACTTGCAGTTCCCAAAAAAATTGGAACATTAAAAGTAAGTGCATAATGTGTATAACTTACTTCGACTCTAACAAGTACTTCTCAAGTTTATTTGAAGCCAAGTTATTCTGAAAGTACCATGTGATGGCTTAAGGCGTTGTCTGTCGATGCAGCGGTTTCAACGCTTTCAAAATCGTTTTCGTAAACCGTAACATTTCTGATGAAAACGATTGAACCATTTCAAAATTCTCTACGATCTTGGTTTAACTGGTTGACTGTTATGGGACGCGAAAGCGCTTCGTTCATTTGTGTCGAAAAGTTTGCTTTTGTTGCACCATTGGAAACAATTGGAGTTTCAGTGTACCTTTGTTGCACCGTGGGAGTAAACGTAGTCTGACCTCACGCGTACTATAAATTGATCCTAAGCCTCACCAAGGAAAAAAGGATGCAAGAGAAGGTTCCTCCCCGTAACTTTACCGAAGAGGTCCGACTGAAGCACAGTAGAGGGGAAAAGTGGAGTATGTCCAGCCCTCCTTAATTCGAAGATCTTACAGGTCAAAATACCGTCGAAATCAAGGATTATAATGCAGAGTCGATTTTGTGATTTGGGGGTTAACCCTTCTCGTCTCTGCTGCAAGACTTGAAAAAGGACCAAAATCCGAACGAAAGAATTAAAACATTGAGGAGCGGTGGGCCTCTACTCGACGGTATTTTGGCTTGCAAGACCTTTACATTAGAGGTTGGAAGGTAGAGAAGCTCCCTTCCACTGTACTCCTGTCGGGCCTACTCGGTAAAGTTACGGAGAGGAACCTCGATCTTGCATCCTTCTTTCCATGGTGGGGCTTAGGATCAACTTATGGTACTTTGCTAAAGTCAACATCAAGTCAAAATATGTCCCGCAGTTTGCGAGCGTTATTGCAAGAATTGCTTAGTAGTCAAACGGTTAAAACTAAGCACACGGATATATTGAAAGGTGAACATAACTTCGAATAACTTCTCTAGTAAACGTTCTACTGATTGCTGGAAATGTATTCTCATTTCCAAATTTGCGTTAATATCATCGTTAATTAAACATAATATTAAAGTTTTTTTGTCTATTTTTGAAAACAATTTGCGTGAGTGCCTAAATTATGAGGTAGATTTTTAAACCGATTCGAATGTAGATACAAAAGCACTGCACACTAGAAAACATCTATAACTTCCAATAACTTCTCTACTAAACACTCTCCTAATTGTTGTAAATGTATACAAATCAATATTTTTGTGAGTTTACTTATTAGTATCACGCAAGTATTCAGCCTTTTTTCAATAAAGTAGGAAAGCACGATACTTCCTCATCATTATCCAAAACCCACATCATTATCATTGCTAAATTTGCATTACAATCATCGTCAATTCAACATAATAATGTTTTGCTGTATATTTATAAAAACAATACCAACACAAAAAAAAATTTCTAGGTTATACACCAACTGCTCTAAACAATTCCAAAATGGGTTAAAAACAAACATTCACGTGAGCGCTCAAACTACGACGAAACGTTTAAAATCGATTTTAATGCAGATGCGAAAGCACTGCATGCCAAAATATGCTTTATATTTTGATAAAGCTTTGGTTTTTAAGATCTTCTAAGATATACGAATTCACTGTTAAAATTGAAGGCCACAAGCAAAGAAGACACTATGTCAAAAAAAACGTGATTTCAAGAAAATTCGGTTTTAAATATTAAGAACTGCATTTTTTTCTGTTTTTGGTAAATGGTGACAAATGATCCACAAATGTAGCGTTCACGTTTCTTATCGTCTTTACTGAATTTTGACAATAAAGCAAATTGAAGCCCTTCTTATCTACTTTCGTGCTAATGTCGTCGCCTTTTTAGTTGTTCGTCAATATTACAAATTGAAATAACTTTTGACTGAGCGTATTTATAGCATGAACGATTGAATAGGATTAAAGCTCTGAAAATGTTCCAATAGATTTCACATATCTTGTGAAAAATTGAGATTGCGCATTATTTGTCTGTAGTCTTCAATTAGATTGGGTTTTCTTAGATTTTAAGATTCGTCAAGGTTAAAAAAATCTTTTTCATTTGCGATTTTTTAAACTTCTATGAGTTGAAATAAATTTATTTTTGGGTTAGATTTAGATTATTATTAACAAGATTGCTTCTTCCAGAATTCATGATTTTAAATTGAAATAGATTTGTTCTTAGTTTTTTGAATTGTCTTTGTTGAATGGCGTGAAAATAAGATTCAAAGAAATGGAGAAGGAAAAGAAATATTTTATGGCAACGTTGTTCAATCCCCGACATCCCTTTAACTTTTTCTCATGTGGAAACATATTCGTTATAAGGTATACTTTTCTTTGGAGGCACTTGGAAGAGACTTAAATTCCGGAAACAGTAATAGCGATGATAGAGAGAGAGAGCGATGAAAGTGATAAGATGACTACAAAGGCAAGGTTATGGGTTTATATATTGCGGAGACGAATCATGTCCAATCCCAAAATGTCTTGTTTGTGGAGAAACTTTGAGTAATAATTCGATGGTACCTAGTAAACTGTTACGACATTTAACTACTAAACACCCAGCGGTGGCTCAAAAAGACAAATCCTTTTTTCAATGTTTAAAAGACCAGTCTAAAAAACAGGTAACTCTCATGAGTTCGTCTTTTAAAACATCAGACAAAGCACTAAAAGCAAGCTACGTGGTCGCTAATATGATAGTTAAATCCAAGAAGCCTCATTCTCTGGCTGAAACTTTAATTTTACCTGTCTGCAAAGAAGTTGTCAAGATTATGATTAGCCAAGAAGCCGCTAAGGCAATCGAAAAAATACCTGCATCAGCTGATACGATCTCGCATTAATGATATTTCTAGCGACATTGGATTAACGTTAATTGAAACATTAAGGCTTAGTGGAATTTTTGCGCTACAAGTCGACGAGTCTACTGATACCAGTGGTCACGCGCATCTCATCTCAAATGAGAGGTACACAGATGGATATGAAATAAAAGAGGACTTTTTATTTTGTCTGCCACTACCTGGTCATACCACTGGAGAAGAAATATTCAAAGTAACAGACCAGTACCTCAGTGAACATAATTTGGAATGGCACAACTGCATAAGCATTTGCACAGACGCAGCAGGTATGACGGGAAAAATTAAGGGATTTATAACAAGGGCTTATGAAAAGGAAAACCCAATATTAAAAATATACATTCCTTTTTACACAGAGAAGCACTGATGACGAAGTCTCTGCCTGATGAGTTGTTGTCTGTCCTACAAGAAGTCATCAAAATTGTCAATTACATAAAGTCGCGACCGCTGAACTCTCGTCTGTTTAATGCAGTGTGTCAGGAAATCGGAGCGGATCATCAGTCATTTCTGTTTCATACAGAAGTAAGATGGCTTTCTCGCGGAAAAGTGCTTTCTCGGATTTACGAGCTAAAAAATGAGACCCAGACGTTTTTAGAGGCTCAGAGTTCAGATTTTGCTTTTCTGCTTAAAAAAGAAGAATGGGCAATAAAACTAGCATATCTGGCGGACATTTTCGCTCATTTAAATGAGCTCAACAAAAAAATTCAAGGTAGGAATTCTAATATTTTATCGTCATTGGACAAGATTGAAAGCTTTCACGCTAAGTTGGTGTTATGGATCAGTCACGCTACCAATGGTTGCAATGAGATGTTCCCGAAAAAAAGGTGCAGGTTTTGATAGTGAAACACTTGGAGCTGTTAGGAGAAAAAATGAACTTTTATTTTCCTAAGTGTGACCTGCTGATGAACTTAGTAGTCCAGATATTGAGGAGATTAACAAATATGACGAGCTTCTATTTTAATCTAATTTATTCACTAAATTATGCTTATTATAAATACAACATAATACGCCCTTCTTCTTATCGTGTAACTCTTATATCACTCACTTCTCTCTATAGTGTTGCCAACCGTACTAAACTAAACTCCCTAAATACGTTTCCTAACACCTGCAACCTATGGACTGGGTACGATATCCATTCTCAGATAGCATTTCCCTTAGACACTTACCAATAAACGAACAGGAAGAATTCATGGAGCTAAAGACTGATCGAACATTAAAACTAAAATTTTCCGAAACAGAGTTAGCACACTTTTGGCTGCATATAAAAAATGAGTATCCTCTGCTTACAAAGCGTGCTGTTGCAATTCTCTTACCATTTGCTACGACTTACTTATGCGAGTTAGGGTTTTCGACTCTCACTACAATTAAATCAAAAGAAAGAGAACGCCTGAGGACGGTCGACGAAGAAATGAGAGCAGCCTTATCAACGATTGCTCCAAATTTTGATCGCTTGTGCTCAGTTAAGCAGGCTCACGTTTCTCATTAAACAACTGTTTATATTATATTGATTTTAATAATAAATAAATATTAAATAAAGATTGGCTTTTTCTTTGGTGTACCTCTAAAATTTCTTTATTCGGTAGGTGTACCTTGAACACAAAAAGTTTGCGGAACACTGACGTAGACAACCGAATATTCGGTAAATGAATTCAATATTCGACCGGAAACCGAATATACCAAATGAAGCCGAATAAGCCGAATATCGAATAGTTATTCGGCTTCGGTACCATCTCTAATTTAAATTATTATTGACAGGTTGCTTCTTTCAGAGTTTATGATTTTGAATTCTTAAAAATGTGTATAGATTCTCCAAAATTTATAAAACTTCAACAATTTGATTTATTTAGATTTCTAATATTTAACTTTTTTTTCGTAATTTTAGTTTTCATCTTTTTGAATTATATGGAATTGGGTTTAGGTTATGTGTTGAGGAAAATTTACATTTCATAATCGTTAAATGTTTTTTTCAAATTCAAGATTTTATAATTTTAAGTTGCATCTGATTGTATGTACGATTGTGGGACAGAATTGAGGGACTCGAGGCTTTACGTCCCCTTTGAAGATCGGTGGAGTGACTTGGTATAAGAACAAATGGAGTTTAAACCCAGAATATTATGTAGCACTCGAGAGTTAGTTGCTGAGACATCGACTTTATTAGATTTAATTATTTTAGGTTTAGATTTGATCAAATCCTATAAACTTTTTAAGATTTACTAAAATTCATTACGTTAGGATTATATTCCAAATTCTATGCATATTTTTTAGGTGTTTAGATGTCTAAAAATTTGTCAAGTTTTGGCAAATGATACGGAGTGAAAATTTATAAGACAAGTGAAAATTAATTTTTTGTATCTAAAATTCGAAGTTATTTAAGATTTTGAATGAATTTATTTATTAAATTTTCTATTTCTAATTCAAAAGCCGTACAAAATCCATACGCGAAATTCAACTCAGAGAATATTATCTACTCGGCATACAATCAGATATGAAAACTTTGTTCATCTCACGTTCCTCTATCTCCGATCGGACCACCCGGAGCCTAATTTCGTACCCCGATAGCGTCGCTTACCCAACAGGGATTACCACTGCGGATGCTGTCGTAATCCTGCAGATACATCTCCCTGTCCACAAGGACTTAAATAGTTCGAGGGGAGATTTCTTCCCTTCAACATCACGTTTTACACAAGTAGGTATGATTCTTCTAACTTATGTCCTCACACATAAAAATAAAAAAGATAGGATTTAAAAATCTTATTACAAAGAGGTAGAAAAAAAATTAAAAGGTTGAGTTTTAAAAATACTTCTTCCTTTGGTGATATTTCTTTGTTGGAATTAAGTTCTTAGATATGATCTCTAAGAGTGGGTTTGAATATCAAATGTGTTTGTATTTATCAATGTATTTGTTTCATGTATTGAATGTAAATGTTTTGATGATATGCTATTATTAGAAATTACTTTTAAAAGTCAAACAGCAGAAAATAGGAAGTACGAACCAGAATATTATTCGGGTTAGTTTTCATGCATTGAATGTGTGTTTCGATGATGTTCTAACAGCAGAAACTAATTGTACTCTACAAATAATACTTCATAGCCTGAATATCAGAAGAAAATAGCTAGTGAAAAAAAAAAAATTAAAAGGTTGATTTTAAAAAATGCTTCTCCCCTAGTAAATGAAAGAACATTACCATTCTGCAATTCCCCACAGTATTACAGAGAATTCAAAGAGGCCGGATGGAAACCGTACCATAATAAAAGTTATGAATATTAATGTATCAAACTTTCCCCTTTGCACAGAACAATGCTCCGTAGTCCATATATTTATCATACCAAAAGGCGGTCTCAGCGGGGAGTCTAACATTAGAGGTTATTACTTCCCCGAGAGAATCCTCCTTCTTGTCCTCGTCGCGGTAGAAATATGGGACTTTAAGATTTGAAAACTTAACAATTTAAAGAAAATCCATTTCTTCGGGGAAAAAGGACCCGGAATAATCCGCGAAAAGGGCGAAAGTTTTTGCTTTTCTAAGCGGCCTTATTTAATTTCTCCGAGCATCGATTAGAGTAAATCCAATTTTGTGCCGGGGGCCCCGCGAAATTGGGGGCCAGGTCCCGGTTCGCTTCCCGCTGGTTTTGCCCTCCGAGACCATAGCGTGGGGCGTTTCATCTCTCCCGTATTCCCGAAGGTGACCGATCAATTTGCTCCGCACGCATCGAATGTCTGCTTTGGTGACGTTCCATCAGCTAAAACTGATTTCGATCCATAGATATTACCATCAAGACTGAATATCAAACAGGAGAAAATATTAAAGAGGAACTGAAGTTTATGATTAATACATTTCAAGATTTTTGAAATGAGTTGGTTGGTTGAATTGATAGAATTTTGGAAAATCTTGAAAAATCTTAAAATCTAAGAAAATTCAAAATCCAATGTAAAAAGCTAACGCAACATTTAAAGAAATCATGAATCTTGGAAGATTTTTAAAAGCCAATATAATCTAACATGAAATTTCTAAATCCTGAAAATTTTGGAAAGAATTTTAAAAAGCCAAGAACGATCCTGAATTCAATTCTTATTTAATTTGTTAGTCTAAAACGCTGAGGTATATTTAAATTATAAATTTCCAAAACTGTTTTCATGTCATTTAATTTAAAGGCTTGAAACGTTAAACCCGGAAAAGTCCGAATATTCCAAAAGAAAATCATAAAATAAACCAATTCAAAAGACTAACGGCCGTATGCATAGCTATACGTTTAGTATGATTTTAAGATGCTTTTAACTAGTAACCACTAGTTGTATTTAAAAGCATTTTAAAAACTGGTATGCATAGTTTCATTTTAACTTATCACTAGTTAATAGACAACTAAGCTATCTTTTAAGGCGGCAACATCGCCAAATTTGTATATTTTTTGAAATATTGACAAGTTAAATGAATGACATGTGAAAAAATTATACAACACGGTGGATTTATTTAATATTAAAGAAGAATTAGAAGCAATTAAACACCAGCACTTTGAAAAAATGCCCCAAAGGTGATTTATAAGTGTCCTACGTTAACGCAACGACAGTTAATCATTTATTCACTATAAAAGGTATGCTGCAAAGGTGGAGAAACTTATAATGCAGGGAAGAAGTAATAATAAAATAATAGGACCCTTCTAAAAGATCTAAAAAATGATGTCGACCTTTGAGTCCCAATTATGACATACTTAACGGCAATAGCCATATCATACAACTTTGTATATTTTTGACCATTAAACCGTTTACTAAATTGTTTGGTTTATATTAAAGAAGTATATGGTAAAGAATTGGAATGTTAATCACGAACTTACAAATTTTGAAAAACAAAAAATCATGTAGAGCTCTGTTGTAGAAATTATAAGAAAATAATGGAGGAAAGGTAGTTCGAAATGCCTATTTTTTATTAAAATGACACAACAAATTTTTTCTATTACCAAAAAATTAAAAAAGCGGAATGGATAACATAATCTTAAAAACGTTCGATCAATTTTAAAAAATTGTGCATTTGCGAAAATTGTATTACTATCCCCTATAGTAAGTCTTGTGATGTTTACGTCGAAAATATTTACACCAAATCCATTCGATATACCTACATTTTTATAAGTAGAAATGATGATATTTTTGTTGTAACGCAGGTGACATTCTAGAAAATGACGTTAAAATCCAGTTAAACAAGCCTATTTTGGCCACTAAAATGTTAGTAACCAACTAGCGTTAAAAAGCTACTAAATACGGTTATGCATACTGGTTTTGCTTAGTAACGTGTAAAAATGATGTTAGTAGCCACTAAAAAAGCTATGCATATGGCCATAAGATTTTAAATTTTAAATAACTAAATCATCTGCATTAGAAGATATCTGACTTTAACCAAAGTTGCAACTAATATCCTGAAATTAAAATCCTGAAAGTTAACGAACGTATCTAATTTTGTTTCTTAAAAATATCGGATTTAGAATTTCACTTTACCTCAGATTTGAGTAAAACCAAAGTCACACCTCTCACATAAACAAATTCTTTTGTGAAGAGGATTCAAACTCATCTAGCAAAACAAATTACAAGAACTTACAAAGCTAGAGGACTTTCAATTACTTAAATAGCTGCTTTGATGGCGTTCCTTTAGTGGAAATGATTTAGATTCATAGATGTTGTTTCCAAATCTGATTATAAGTATCAAACAAAAAAAAAACTTTAAAGAAGAATTAAATCCACAATAACTACATTTTTATGTTTGCTTTATGGATTAAATACCCACCTTGATGATGTTCCATTCTTAGAATTGATTCGAGGTCATTGATATTATCCAAGAGTGAATGTTAAATAGGAAAAAAGAAAACATGAAGACTAACTAAAATTTGGAATAAATACATTTTTAGCTGGATTTCATGGATTAAATATAAATGCTTTGATAATGTTAAATTACTAAAAACTAATTTGAGAAGTCAAAGAGACCATCTGAAGACCAACATGAATGGTTTGTCTCCATGCATTGAATATGTATTTGAAAGATGTTTTAATAGTAGAAATTCCACAAAATCACTTCACAGACTGAACATCAGAAGAAAGTAACCAGTAAAACCAAATGAAGAGGTTGTAACTTTTGATCAAGATTATTTATGAAATGAGACAACATTTTGGAGTATATTATTGGCTTTATATACCTTTAATTTATGCTCTGATGACATTTCACTTGCAAAATTGTTTTCAAATTCACAAATATATACCTTAAGTTTGAATATAAAAGAAAGGCTAAACATAAAGGATATAACTTTCGGTTTGACCATAAAGATTGAACTCGTTAAAACTCTTAAACATACTTCTGGATTTGCTCTACGTTTTGAATATCGGTTTCAATAACGTTTCATCAGGAGAAACTAACTGGAAGCCATAATATATGATTTTCAAACCTGCATATCAAGAGAAAATAACTAGAGAGACCAAACTAAAAGGCTGCAATTTTTCACTCCGTTAAGAAAATGTGTCATCAATGCTGGTGTACTATAATTTTTTTAAATATACTGCTGGGTTATCAATGTCAACAGAAAATAACCAGAAAGGTTAAATTAAAAGGTACTAACTTTTAATTTATCTATGAAATCAAATTATTAAAATTACTTATTATATAAAACTAGGAGTAATGGTCCTAAATACACTGCTTCATTTAACATCCGATTTGATGACGAGTTGTTGAAATACAAAAATACTATTTCAAAGTGGGGTAGGAGTACTGGTTGTACTATAACCCGAAACGGAGCTGCACCATGAAGAGAAAGATTAAAGAGTACTCGGCTATGTTACGGAGGGGACTTACTTTTTTATCTTTTCTTCATGGTGTAGCTCTATTTCGGGTTATAGTACAACGTCTAAGAATTAAGTAATAATTTACTGGGAAGTCAACTAATCAACGACATGTAGAAATTGAACACCTTCTTTAAACATAGCCTAAGTTTTCGATTGTATATTTTCAATCTTCATCAGAGCTATGCTTCAAGAATTGATGAAGTGTGAATTAAAAACTAAACAATTAAGTTAGAAAATTGAACAACGTGGCCGCTAAGCAAAAAATATTTACAATTAGAGGTTAAAAACACCGGTATAAAAATCCAATATGGATGTAAATTATAATCAAAAGGATGTATAAATCTACAAGTTTAAAATTTTTAAGACCCAGACGTTAACCAAAACTTTTTGAATTTTACCAAGCAGGAGATTAGAAGTCGAGAGAAGTCCTAAATTTTCCTCAAACTTAAACATTAAATGAAAATAAAAAAAAAATCAAAGTAAAAAAACCAGTAATTTTTGATTTAATCCTAAAGATATGTCATTAAGGCTTCTTATACAATAGAATAAAAATTTGTAACTTTGCTCCATGTATTGGATGTCTGCAACAGTATCGTTCAAGATGCTGAATTGTTTCAAAATCTTCAGATATTGATCTTAAACCTGAATATCAAGAAAAGCCCAAACCATTAGGAACTATTAATTAAGATTCACATATATGGTCCTAAATTCTAAATATTAAGAGAAAATAACCAAAAGAAAAAAAACAATCTAAGATGCAGTAACCTTTGACTCGATTGTAAAATTAGATGATTAAGATTTCTAATTCAATAAAATTATAAGTGGTGATTTTAAATATCCGTCGTTTTTAAATGTCGTCTCATTTCATATCCGTCTTTATCACGATTTATCAACAGAATTGTTTGAAATTCAAAAATATTCCCGATATTGCTCTTCTTTGTTGATATTGTTATAATATACAATAAAAATATTTTGAATTTCTGAACCGAAAGAAGGAAAAGTATTTTAATTACATGTGGAAGAGCTTAACTCAAGAAATCTAATTAATAAACCACGTCAAGGTGATGGAAAACTCCTGCAAATAACATTTCAATTTTTGGAGTAATTTTCGTGAATAATAATACTTCTAATAAAATATAAAGTAAACAAACTGGCAGATGCTACCAAAGCGTACCAAAGACCCAACGTTAATTTTGTGCTTTACCTGGAAAGCACATGGTTTCCATGACTACTTAATCTTCAATTCCGAAAATGTTTGATATATTAAGTTTTTACTAATGGTCTATGGTACGGTCACTTAGATAGTGATTCTGACCAGATGAACAGATTTCCTAAACCTCTCCTTAAATAAAAAAAAACTTAAAGCTGGCTAATTTTGGATTTGTTCCACTCATGGAATACCTTCTACAATCCCAAGCAGCAAATTGTGTCCGATATCGGGCACAATTTTTTTGAGTCCGAATATCGTCGGCACTTATCGGACTTTTTGTGTTCTGTGTCCAATTTATAAGAATGTAGCCGCTATGTGTCGACAAATTATGGACGCAGTGTGTCAGAAAAAAATGCGTGTCTAAACAGACTCATTTTTGATTCATGTGTCTAATATGTTTCCATTATGTGTTACTTTCGACTTCAAAACACAATTTAGTCACACACGAGTCGACACTTAATTGACGCAATGTGCTTGAATTTGTTCTTAAGTTTGCGTTTCTAATTTGTTCCCAAAATGTGTTAAGTAGACGCAATTTAAGCCCAGATGAGTCGACACCTAATTGACACGAAGTGCCCAAATTTGTTCTGTGTGCATAGACACTTTTAGGCAACATATTGATCAAGTTTTGGAAATACGAGTCCAAATTGTAGCCCTTATGTTTCTTGTGTTACTTTGAACCATTTTCGGAAAATAATTGGTTAAATATCGGACACGTGTTTCTATTTGGACACAACCATTAAATCCGCCATATTTTCGTTGAAAAGTTGTGCCAACGAGATGGGAAAAAAATGGCGGATATTTATATTTTGCTCTTAATTACAATATTTGGCGTTAATAAACATAAATATTGGAGCAAATAAGTTTTTTGTGTCACGCCAAATATCTCCACACTAATTTCTGACAACATTTCTTGAAATTTGTTATAACTAAAAATATTTGACTTTTTTAGTTTGTTAAAAATAATCAATATTTTTGAGGCGCTTTCGTTATTTAAAGGTGTCATACACACTATTATCAGAAAATTTGAATCGGCAATATTTTTTATCCCTCAGACAGAGTAAAACTTCACCTATTTAAACACATTTTAGCACACAATAAGTCCTGTCAGGCTGTGTCGACTAAAATTCGACTCATTTGTGACACTTTTGTACCTTGATTTACTGCACACAATACCGACCCTTATAAGACACACTTAAATTTGCTGATAGGAACATAATGGACACATGAAAATCTATTTGGTAACAAAAGAGAAACATTTTGAACACATTAAACGTTCACTTTGGAAACATATACGACACAAATGCGACACATTTTGGAGACATTTTAGTACAATTAAAGGCGCATTTTAAACACTAACTTTGGTACATTTTGGGCACTATATGGTACACATTTCTGTCACCATTTTGGACACATTTCCCAAACATAGCGGGCACACTGTCGACACTGTGTCCATAAAATGTGTCGTGTCCAGGCTTATGTGTCGACACAGTGTCGACCATGTGTCTAAAATTGCTGCTTGGGAATGACATATTATGACAAGAACTAATACAAACCTAAACATTCAACGTAAAAACGGTACAAAAATCAACTAAAAGCCAATAATTTTCATTCCGATTTTCGACCATAAGTCCTGTCATCCTGACTATTTATATAATAGCTCAAAGCTCTTAAATACACTCTTCCATTCCATTACCATTAACTTAATGAAAGAGGGGTTGGACTCGATCTTAAGAAAACATTCCCAAAGATAAACAACTTCCAAACATCACATTTTAATTCGCCTCACATTTTAAAAAGTGACTGTTAAACCTTAAAAAAAAAAAAAACCTATATCTTTTTTTTGTTGTACATCTGATAAAATGTAAAGCTAGAGTAACATTGAAGGGAGAAAGGGAGTAAAGAGACTCTCTCACGTAGACTAGGGGTGAGATAACAAAGACCTGAGGGTGAATTTGCCGTGCGGTTGCCCTCTGCCCGTACAAAAGGGGGACCGCTCGGAATTAGTCAATTACGGGTGCCCCGGCCATATTTTAATTACAATCTGATAATGACTCGGCTACAATCGCATAACGAAACGGTCGGGACACGTGTCTCGGGTCTCGACATTTTAATAGTCGTGTCAAATCGAACAATATACTATTCTTTTTCCTTTAAACTGGCTTATTTTCTAATTGTCGTTATTTTACATCGTTCAGCCAACGACTTCAATTCCAAACGACTTTTTGTAAAAACCGTATTTTGCAAATCAGTCATTAGGAATTTTAGCTGTAACGACAAAAGTTTACGTTTTCATATAGGATAGTAACATAGAATATCACTTTTGATCGAATATTAGATGTTTTGAATTAACAACTTCACCTCAAAGAGGAACTTATGTCTGCATTATGACAAGCTTTGACAATAAATGACGCAAGTGAATGAAGGAGTTAAAGATGGTAAAAAAAATAAACGCAAAGAAAAACCCTTTTTTAAGTTTAACAATAATCGTTTATTCCAAAACGGAAAGTTTTAGTATCTACATTTAACTATACAAACAATAATTAATAAATTTGCAAAAAGCCCAATTTAAGAGGGTTTAAGTACGGTTAACAAGTTTCGAGTTTTTTTTAAAGGAACGTTAATGACATAGTAATTTTCTATACACGTACATATATTTGTACTTAAGCCTAATTAGGTTTTCTTTTAAGTTAACGACTAAAACCGTGATTTACATTTTACATTAATACATCGAAAACACTTATATGTTAAGTTTAGTTTACTTGCGAAAAACCATTTGACATTTTACCAGTTTGTTTGAAAGGTTACACTTACAAATTGGAAGAATCGTTCAACAATTAAAATATCGTTTATAATCTCTCTTTACGCTTTTCTACGTTTATATAAAGTGCTACTTCTTGATATGCTTAGCTGATATGTTTACGTTTTTTTTTTTTAATATGTGTATTTTGCGTCACAAACTCTCGATTATAACACTCAAGCTTCTTATAGTTTAAGTTTTTTTAAAGGCATCTCTACGAAGTCCGAAGTGGATATGTATTTGTTACACTTTCGATGTTTATTTTTTTTTATTTCTTATAAGTCGAACCGAATTAAGTTATATAATAATGAAAGAATGATTTTAAAAAGTATTTAAACCCAATAAATGGATTTAATTTGCAACCCAATAAACGACGATTACCTGAATTGAATTTGTTATCAAAAGTAGTGTGTTGTTCCTGCCTACATTTTTGAAATCAGATTTTTCTTGTTTATCCCTTCTAACATTAAGAAAGAGATCTTAAAAGACATAAAATACCATTATTTGTCTGCTAGATTGAGTATAATATTGTTGATTATGATGAAGAAATGCCTAACATTTTATTTGTCTAAAGAAATTATCGTCTAGACTTTATACGAACATGGAAAATTGTATTTTATGTCGATTTAAGTCCTGATTTTCAAATTCTCCTTGTTTATTACTTCTAAAATTCAGTTACTGATCTTAAAACACATAGAATATCAATATTCTGTTTGTTGGATTGCAAATAACTTCTTGTGGATGAAGAAGTATTCCAATATCATATTCAAACTCCAAAAGACACATATTTTAATAAACCGTATTTATAGATGGTAAATTGTATATTATACCTGTTTTATATTTCGTATAGTTTATATTTGCAAATAACAAATTGTGTATTCTATCATTTCAAGTGCTGTCTGTTACATTCTGCTTGTTTGTCACTTGTAATGTCTATCAGCTAATCTTAACAGACTTGGAATGCCATCTTCTGGCTGTTAGATTGCATATAATATCATATTTAGTTCAAGAAACATAACTGCCAATGATCGTCTATACCACATTTGCAGGTAACAATTGTAATCTGTGTCCGCCTCATATTGTACTAGACAGATCCTTCTTACTCATCAACTGAGACCTTTAGCAATAGATCTTGAAAGGCAAAACTTGCCATTTTATATTTTCTAGGGTGTCAGTGATATATTGCTAATAAGTGAAGAAGTACCTAACATCATTTTCAACCCAACAAATACATCTATTAACGATCATTTAGATAATATTTAGAGATAATAAATTACGTCTTCTGTCTTGTCAAATCCAGTCTATCAGATTCTGCTTCTTTATTACTTGATATATTTAGCAACCGATCTTAAAAAGCTTGTAATGTCATGTTTTGTCTGTTGGGTTACATCTGGCAATAGTAACAGATTGAAAAAAAATATCTAATGCCATTTTCAACCCAAGAGACAAATCTGATCGTACAGACAGTATCTGTGGATAAACAAAATGGGCACTGTGACTGCTTTAGGCCGGAGACACACACAACGGTTTTTCGCCGTACGGCAAAATGCCGTCCCGTACGTTCCAATAGTGGAGCGAATAAATGATTGAGACCTTTCACACTAGCCGGCACCGGCAAAAAAACGTCACGGCAAAAAATCGTGCCGTTTAGCCGCCGTCCATTGTCACTACAAGGGACGGCAGCCGTGCCGTAGATAGTAGATAGTGGCCTACGTGTTTAAATACAAGCTTTCACACGTAACGGATTTTTGCCGTTTGGAATTGTCTAGAAATTGTCTTGTCATTGGAATACACTGTCTAGTAAGACGTAACTAACAAGGAGACCTTACGACTTGCCCCTCACCGATTTTAACGAAAGTGGTACCAATCGATAGATATTAGTACATAGTACAAATGTATAAAATATTAGGGCGCACTATTCAACGGTTCGCAAGAAAATTGGTGTTAAAGTATGCAATCGGCTTATATGTCAATGATTTGTCATTTCCCCTACAACCCCCTAATAGCCATAGTGGAAATATATCGGTTTCCAGATCCATAGTTCGGTGGTTCGAATCTCGAATAATACATTTTAATTTTCTTTTTTAATACAATGTTCTAAGTTATTTTTATAACATGTTGATGTAATATTAAAATATTTTTAAAATAACATGAAATATTGCATTCAAAATAAAAATAAAAAAGTTATTGTTCGAGATTCGAACCACCGAACTATGGATCTGGAAACCGATATATTTCCACTATGGCTATTAGGGGGTTGTAGGGGAAATGACAAATCATTGACATATAAGCCGATTGCATACTTTAACACCAATTTTCTTGCGAACCGTTGAATAGTGCGCCCTAATATTTTATACATTTGTACTATGTACTAATATCTATCGATTGGTACCACTTTCGTTAAAATCGGTGAGGGGCAAGTCGTAAGGTCTCCTTGTAAGTAATGTAAAATATTGTACTGAACTCAAACAACGGCAATCAAACGTTGTGTGTGAAAGCAAGCTCGTTTTTCGCCGTACGGCAAAATATCGGACGGCATTTTGCCGTACGGCGAAAAACCGTTGTGTGTGTCTCCGGCCTTATATTTTACTAGAAAGATCCGTCTAATTCGTCAACTGAGACCTTTAGCAATGAATTTTGAAAGGCATAAGTTGCCAATTTCAATCTCTGCTGATAGATGTAGAAGTGCCTAGTATCATTTTCAACCCAACAGATACATCTATTGTTGATCGTTTTGACAATATTCAACTTTTTTATCACTTGAAACGATCGTAAAATGCTTGAAACGTCATTTTTCATCTGTTGGGTTGCATATGGCATTACTAATGGATGAAAAAATGTCTAATAACATTTCGAATCCAAGAGACACATTTACTGATGATCGTCTAGACTAGACTGTATTTGTAGATAAAAACTGGACACTGTGGCTGTCTTATATTCTGCTGGATAGACCCTTCATATTTATAAATTGAGACTTAGCAACACCTCTTGTAAGGCTTGTAATAAATTAGTATTTTCTATCTCCTGAGTTGTAAATGACATTGTTGATGGATGAAGAAATATTAAATATCATTTTCAACACCAACAGATACATTTATTAATGATCGTTTGGACAATATTCTGTTTCTTTATCACTTGAAACATTTAGCAGCCGATCTTAAAATGCTTGAAACGTCATTTTTCATTTGTTGGGTTGCATATGGCATTCGTAATGAATGAAAAAATGTTTAGTATCATTTCCAACCCAAGAAACATATCTATTAATGATCATAATTACTGCATCAGTAGTTCAAAATTAGATACTGTGTTTGTTTTATAATCTGCGGGATAGATGCTTCATATTTATCAACTGAGATTTAGCAACATCTCAGGTTGCAACATTGGTATAAGTTACCATTTTCTGTCTCTTAAATTGTAAATGACAATGCTGATGGATGAAGAAATATCACTTATCACTTTCAAACCAACTGATATGTCTATTTATGATCGTTTGGACAATATATGCGGATGATAAATGGTGTCTCTTATCTATTCAAGTCTTGTATATGAGATTCTGCTTTTATACCGTTTTTGAATTCTAGAAGCAGATCTAAAAAGACTTGGAATGAAATTTTACCTGTTGGGTTGGTATAAAAAGAGTTGTTGGTGGATAAAAGACATATCTATCGATCATAGTTTAGACCAGTGATGGTGAACCTCTGACCCGCGGGTCAGAGAATGACCCACACCAACCGTTTAAGTGACCCACAAAGGGCCGGCTATAAAGCGATTTTATAATATAGAAAAGTGTTCACTTGTGCATCATGACTTTTTTTTTTTTAGACGTCGATTGTGTTCCATGACTTTTTTTTAGAAAGATTAAAGTAATGACCTTCCTTTTTCCCAAGTGATTTTAAATTAGTGACCCACGAGACAACACTAAACAAATACAATAATTGTATTTGTTTATTTACCCACTTCTCGAAAAGGTTCGCCATCACTGGTTTAGACTGTATTTCCAAATAAGAAATTGTCCCTTATCTACCTAAGTCCTGTCTTTCTGTCTTTTCTTGATTATCATTTGTAACACCCATCAGCAGATTATAGAAAACCTATAGATGAAAACTATCTTGAAATTTCAAGACTTTCATCATTCTCTCATTATTATATAACTTATTGTTTATGATCATTATTGCTTGCCCATTTTGAAAAATGAGAAAAGTACATAAACATCTTGGTTTTATAAGAGTTATTTATATACACGAAGGAAAAACACACAAACGTGGAAATATACGAGTACACAGTTCTCTCTATACAAGTGTGAGCTGAGCAAATTTATCATCCGAAATGTACTATAGAGGAAAGTGGAGTTACTCAATTGAGAAAAGGATGCAAAACCAAATCCCAGGTTGATTTCATCTTGTATCCTTTTCTCAAGAGAAAAGTTGAAGTGTATCCTTCTCTCAAGAGAGAAGCTGAAATGTATCGTCCTCTCTATAAAGTCCCTCCACTTTTATAGTACCTTTGTGTAAATATAATCGGTGAAAATGAACCTGTCTGTACACGCTCTCATAATATGCACATATAGAGTACGATTTCCGTTTTTTTATTTACTTTTCTCGCACGCTAGAATTGACACTATTGTCGAGTCGAGTGAAAAACCGACGAAACACAATACGAAAAATTTATTTTTTTTTTACTTTTGGTTATGGAATCTAAATTGAATAAATAACCAACCAATCAAGCGTTCGCACCACGAAAATCGCTTACACAAACTTCCTTAAACGTCCTTAATAGCTACTTGTGTAGATATATATATCTGTGATGTATACATAACATATTTTGTTTTAAACCTAGAGAATATCACTTATGTTCTTATAATTAAGAGGAATCTTTCGATTCTGATATGTATGCGATCTCAGTTGATATATTTTGGGTATATTAAAATGGAAAAATTAATTGAAAATTTTTTTAAATTAAAGTTTTTTTTCCTAACGCTAAGTACTTAAAAACTAGACATCTTATTTAGGTGTTTGATAATTTAGGGGTTTCTAAATATGCGATATTGGTGTGTATTTACATTTTTTTAATTGAAATAAAGTTAAATCAGATTAATTTTTCTACACTAAGAATATGCAACGTAACAGTTTAAATTAAAATTTTGCTTTTTCTTGCAATTAGACTATTAGAATGAGTATGTTTCCAAATATGCAAATAGATTATATTTTTGTCTTAAGCGTTAGTTGGGTTGCATATTCGATGGGTAGAAAACATAACCTAAGATTTTTTTAAATCCATTTTAAAATTTAACCAAAAATGTGCTCACTTACCTACTTTATGTACAAGACGAACTAAATCATCATCATTGTAATCACCTACAGATTAAAAGCGATCAACAACTCTCATTTTATTGAAACTGGGAGTACTTTCATTTTTTTAATTAATTAATTTTAATATTTTTACATCACTCGTTGATTTTTACCTAAAACTTTCCTCTATACTTAGAAAAATCAACTTTTTTTCTCATTCTTGAGAAAATTAATTTAATTAAGAATTTAATTTAATTGAATCCTTGTCTAAAAGGGTTCCTTACAGCCGGTTGTTGCTGTTGTTGTTGTTCTGGACCTCTAAAAGGATTAGGATTTCCTTGAGGTTGTTCCGGAAGAGTTCTCCTACCTTGCTGTTGATTCTGTTGATAACCCATCTCTTGATATTGTTGCTGAGGTTGTTGAACTCCTTGCTGTTGGTATCCTTGTTGTTGATAACTTTGTTGATTACCTTGTTGATATCCTTGATTACTTTGTTGATATCCTTGATTTCCTTGAGTACCTTGTTGATATCCCCCTTGATAACCACCTTGACTTTGATTACCATCCTGTTGATAACCCTGTTGTTGATATCCATTAACCTCACTTCGATCCAAATTAGTTTCTTGCTGTTGTGAATATTCAAGATGATTTTTAAACTCATCAGCATTTACTTTCTGATGATCTTGTAATGAATACGTTTGGTACTCTTTATTGGGTGGATCTGACATTAATATGTTAGCTTCATTCTCAAATGGTTTAAAATCGTAAATATCCTTCAAATATCTTAAAACTGGGGCGTACAGTAAGTTTGAGAACGCGATTCCAACGTTAAGAGCTGTAAATCCAATAGCTTCAACAACTCCTCCAGCTATAATTGGTCCAATTGCGTAAGCTACGGAATAAGATATATCCGCGATGGCGTAAATACTTCCATAGATGGAAACATATCGAACGTCAACTAAATAACCAAGAGTTGGGAGTAAAGCTGTGTCGATTAAAGCGATTCCAAAACAAATTCCACAAATTGGGATCATTAAAACTTTGTACGATGAAGCAAAAGGAATGATGAAACAACAAAGACCTTCAAGAGCTAATCCACCAGCTGCCATCAACCATTGATATTGTGGGTATTTTCTAGCCATTTTAACGGTTAGGATTACTCCGAAAACGTGTGGGAAAAAAGCTGGTAGCCAAATAATTCCAACTTTCCAATTCTCCGTCGTTAGATTATCTTCCATCCATAAAGAAATCGTCGGTTCTAAGAAAGCTAAAGCTACGTTTGACATCATCAAAGCTCCGGAACACACAGCGATGTAAGGATCCATGAATAACCTCCATATTGGTACAGAAGGTGGTTTGCTAACTTGAGATTCTTTAATTTGCGTTTTAATCGGTTTCATCACCAAAAGTAACATGAAACCGTCCAAAAGGGAGACAAAAGCAAGGATTAGAAATGGAACCTCTTTTCCAGCGAATTGGTACAAAGCTCCTCCGAACGGAGGTGCGACCAGACAACCGAAACTAATAAAAGCCAAAGCTATTCCGAGAGCTTTCGACCTTTCGTTTTCTTCAGTGAATCTATCTGCAATCATAGCTAAACCAGAAGTGTCTGCAAAAGCTGAACCGACTCCTTGAAGACTTCTAGCGAAGAAAAGCAAAGAATAACTTCTTCCACACGCAAAAACCGCCGTTGAGAGGAACATGATGGTTAAACCGATCATCATTGGTATGTCATAACCAATCCTGTCGATGAGAGCCCCCGAAAAGGGATTCACCATAAGTTGTACGATGGCTTTTGAAGCGAAAAGAATACCTGTAGCTGAATCTTGGCCGTGGTGTTTATGTTTGATGGGTTCACCTTTAAAATAAATTTAAAACAATTAAAATTATAAATTAAAAAAAGATCTTTTTTAATACCTGGAGCAACAGTAACGTTTCCATCAATCGGATCATCAGTGTAAGCACCTATATACCGAAGATAATCCGGTATAATAGGAACTATAACCATATACAACATATTATCGAGGAGAAGAGCAATCGAGACGATGACCAATATCAATTTTCTTTGCGTCCTCGGTTCTTGTAACTTCGCCCAGACGACGTCTTTAAGTTCACTCATCTCCATGTTGATGATGGGGATTGTTCTTGGTCCGGCCATGGCGAAAATTTATTTTTTTGATGTCCTTTTAGTATACTTCTTCGTTCTTGAGTTGCTGGGGTGTGGTTGAGGCTAGTCGCAGTGCCATGCCTTAACCTGGACAGAAAGGAACAGATATCAGAGGGTTGTTTTTTTTTCTTTTGATTTTTTTTGGACTGCGTTGCCTCTATTTAGGGAGGGGAGGCACTGCGAACTTCCTCCTCCCACACCCCACACACAGGCGATGATTCACTTAACACACACTTTTATTTTTTATGATATGTACATAAAATTTCAAAATGATAATATATTTTTAAAATTTATGGAAAGTTGTTAAAGATTAAAAAATGGATTGAAAGAGTAGAGAAGGATCTAAATTAAAACGTAAATTTCTTTTTTTTGATGGTGATATATATACATAAAATTTTAAAATGATGATAGATTTTTAAAATGTATAAAAAAATTAATGAAGATTAAAGAAAGAACTAAAAGAGTAGAGAATAATCCAAGTTATCGCATAAATATACATTTTTATGGTGTCATATATATTACGTAAAATTTCAAAATGATTATATATTTTTAAATTGTATGGAAAATTGATGAAGGTTAAAATAGTAATCGAAAAGACAGAGAAGGATCAAGATTAAACCACAATTAATTGAAATTCCAATTAATAATGTAAGTTCATGTGACCGGAATTATAACTATTGATCGCGGCCATTTTGTATTAAGCTAATAAAACCGGCGGCCGCCATTTTGACCTCCGAGGTCAAAGTTAAAATTAAAATATTCATAAATTAATAAGGTATTAAAATAATTTTTCTTACCTGTATCGGATAAAGCGTTTCCAAATCTGGTGGAAAAAATCCCTCTGATGTTCGTAGCTGCGGAGGCGCCGAAAAAGCCAAAGCCGCCGGCGCCGGCGTCCTTCTGCTTCTGATCCACTTTGAACCCCTTTCAAACTTTCACGAAAAATTAATTTTCGGGTTTTTGAAAAATTTCGCGCAAAACGAGGATTTCGGTTAAAATTTTGTGCCCGCGCGTTTAGTGTGGTTGCTCTCCGTTCGGGAGCTCGAGGTGTACAGGCGTCGGTCGGCGTCGCGACCCCTCGATGCCGGTGGGCGGATCATCACCATAACTACCCGACAGGCGCCCCAGGTACTTTGGGAATATTGGCGGAGGTGCCGGCAGCCACGCCTTTAGTTGGGCGTGTTTTCCCCGGATTTTCCATTATTAATGCCGACGTTGATTATTGAATGACGCCGTTTCCACTTGGTTTTTTTGTTCTAAATATAGATGCGGAGTCGGAGGCACGTAGAGGATGTTGTAATATTGAATTGTTTATGCCATGTTTAAAGGGTTGTTGTGAATGATGCAGAAATTGGGTGTTTGCTCTTTAGGTTGGTTAAATTTTTTAAAGGGGATGTTTTATGATTTATGAGAAACTAAAAAAGAGGATACTAAAAGTTTTATGGATGAGAAATACGAAAACATTATATATCTTTTTCAAATTTGGGTAAAATTTTAATGAGGTGATTGTAATATTTGAAAAACATGGGTTGCGATAGATGACGAAAAGTAAATGAAAGACTGATTTCCTTAATCACATGACATATATTTTCCTCACAGGTTATACACTTCGCTTCTAAATGGATTAATTAAAATTATTCTAGCGATAATGCTGAATATGGAAATTTGGTTGAACGGCTTCGACCTATTTGTTAAATGCACTGCTCAGCTTACATAATGTAATATGAATCCACGTTTCTGAAATATTAAAACAGTTAACAAATTGAGTTGAATACATTGACATGATGTACATTTTACATAACATAAGGTGACCATACGTCCCGGATTGACCGGGACAGTCCCGGAATTCCACCTTGCGTCCCAAATTTTTCTTGAAGCAATATTTGTCCCGGATTCAGGTTTTTTGTCCCGGATTGTCCCGAATTTTTGAAAAGGTTCTTATTTTCAATATTTATTTTAAATATATTTCAATTAGAATTAATTTACAAAATCTGAACTGAAAAAATTGTGCATATCAAAATACGCGGCACGCTTTAAACCATTTGAAGCATACAGTGAACTCTTAATTCTGCGAATCCTCTTCAAGGAAGCACTGGTTTCTAGCGCCTATGGTACACATTGTGTCTCTGAGCGTTAGGTGGAAGAAGAAACGCAGAATCGTGGTGGTTGGGCAGTATGGAGAGATCTCAAGAGATATCAAACTATGCGTTACAGAAGAAAAAATTGCCGAATGGAAAAATAACCGAACTGCATCAATCTAAAGGTGGGATGAAATGGTCTGTCACTTTAATAATCATGAACTTCCATTTTCAAATTCACTAAAATTAGCAGAGTTCTTTTTCTGTCTGCCTGGCACAAATGTTTCTACAGAAAAAATATATTTTTTTCAATGAACAGCTTTTGGACAAGTGAGAAGACTCGACTTCAAATAGACACACTCAAAGTGATATTACTTACTAAAGTTAATTATGAAGAAAATTGTACAGAATTTTATACAATGCTTCAAAGCGAATAAGATCCATAGTTAAGAAAAATATAAAAAGTTTTGTACTCAGTAATTTAACTTAACTATACCCCCCCGCTACAAGTTCCCGTCCCGGATTTAAAATTAAAAAAATATGGTCACTTTACATAACAGTAAAAGTGAGGAAATGTTTTATCATCAAATAGGAATGTTAGGAAGATGGAAAAGAAATGAAGAAAGCTGAAAACTTTAGGTAAAAGGGCTAATAATAATAGGCTAAAAGTTATCTCATTAATACAATAAGTGATCAACAACATCGAAAACAAGCTTTCAATTTTATGTGTACGCATTACACAAAATTTGGATTTCAACAGCAAGATCAGTCAAAAGCACTGATATAAATTGATATGAATGACTTCATTCTTCAGTATGGTGATGATCAAGAATAAATAAAAACTGCATTGATATGGTAAGATTTTTTGTTTTCCGATTGTCTCATCATTCTATCTGTAAACATGCAATTACTGTGGGATTGTCCGCTCGTTTTGTGAGATAATTTCTTCGTGAAGAGGTAAAATTAGTGGTGTAGGAATCGAATCAAGAAGTTGATTCACGAAATTTTAGAAAATTTTTGGTACTCAAGAAAATGTTAAGCGTTTTTTATTTACAACGATCCTTTTAGGATTCTGACTCGTCTAAAAAACAATGTTCATTAATCTGTCGCCAATGTAATTGTCAATGTGTTAAAAAGGGTTGAATAGAACGTCGATGAACACAATGTAGTGGGATTGTTAAGAGTAATGGACATCATCTGCTTGATATCATCTCAAAAAATTCGTGAATATAAAATTAAAATGTTGTACTCAATGCTGTTCAAAGAATGAAATGTATACCTATACCTTTTCTATTAAATTTCTAAATAAATAAGTTACTCTGTCCTAAAATGTACAATGAAAGGATGATTGAAAAAGATTTAACTAAAAACATTAAATTAAGCGAGAACACCTTTATAAACAATTAAGATTGCTCAACTGATATGAAAGAAGTTTCTTTATTGCCTTTCAATATTTGAAAAAAGTCTAAGAGTAAATTTTTTATGATAGTTTCATTCCTAAACCTAAAAAAAAAACGTTTTTAAAAGATTTTAATTTTACTACGTTTAGTAAAAATTTAAGTGTTTAAGATTTACGAGGTACAAAATGGGATTTAATCTGATGAAATGGAATTGTCTCTATTACAATGATCATTCAATGAGGTTCCACTTATAATGAGTGGATTTAGTTTTTAATTCCACATAATAATTTCACATAATACTGTAGGCATTGATTATTTTTTATTGTTATTAAGGTGATTAGGTTTTATTTGATTAGTTGATTAAGATTTTACTGGTAAGAGCGCGGAAGTAGATATAGAGGGTTTGCGATGGAAATAGGTTTGGGTAAGCGCAGAAACGCTTGTCAAGGAGAGTTTAGTTGGGTAGAGAATAAAGTTAGGTTTAGATGTGTAAAGACCAAAGACGTGTAACAACGAGAGTTGGGTAGAGAATTAAGACGAGTAAAGACGAAGCATTGTAAAGACAATAGTTGGGTAGAGAATAGAATATTGTAAAGACAAGAGGAACAAAGACGAAAGTAACGACGAAAGTTTGATAGAGAATTAAGACGAGTAAAGATGAAGTATTTTAAAGACGAGAATTGGATAGAAAATCGAGTATTGTAAAGACATGTAAAGACGAGAGGAGCAAAGTCGAAAGGTATATCGTTTTACTAACCAAGGCACAGTCAAATATCCTCCAATACTTCCATTACAAGGGTATCAAATTGCATTTTTTGTAAAAGTTAAATTGACAACAAAGGATCTCATTTTTATACTATTTAACAGAGATTTAAGATTAAAACAATAATTACATTTCCCTGAAATGACGTTATTTCTCACTAACGTTTATCACAATTCTTATTAAATGAAAATATTCTCTCTGAAGAAGGTTGCAATATGGCATCCGAAACGTCGAACGCTTTTTTAAAACGACGCACAGTGGGGCAAGAGGGCTTCAAAGTTGGCATTAAATCGAGCACTGTTCAAATGGATTTCTACAATGAATATTTTCTCTTTACAACTACCGGTAGCACTAAGGACCAGTACTACCAAGTCCCAGATAACTTATTTCTGGTATAATTACTGCGGTTACTGGCCAACCAGCCAATAGGATGACTTGAAATAGAAGTAAGCAGGGTAATTATACAAGAGATAAGTTATCTAGGACTTAGGCCCGGTCTTATAAAAGGCAGAATAAGTTATTCTCGGAATAATTGCCAGAATAACTTCTATTTCAGCCACTCACATTACTTAAAAAAGGCGTAACTATAGCAATTATTCGAGGATTAATTTATTCTGTGTTTCGTAAGACCGGGCCTTAGTGGTAATGGCCCTAAATGAAACAAAAATTATTAATACCTGTAGTCTATTTAATAAATACGTGTCAACATGTTTGTAAACAAGAATATTCGTAAATTACATAAAACACAAAAGAATGAAAAGTGTCCTTGAGTAGCATGTTAAAAATGCTTTCACTGTTAAAGTGCAAAAAAGTAGCAAAAAATTTCAATTAATTTTGAAATAGTATATTCTGTCAAATCGACAAAAGCAAGAATTGAAGCTTGACCGTGCTTGGAACGTAACTATTAACCTCATTGTTTATGTAACCATTTGTTTGAAAGAAATATCGATCTAAACTTCATGCTAATTACTAAACTATTACTAGATATCCCAACATAATGATTCTACACTAAAGTATATACCCTGTACTAACCCAACGATCAACTGTTTTACAAAAGTACGACTTGTATACAGAGCATAATTAATCCAAATTAAATGTAATGGATATGCTCGGAATGTGTACTTCAAAAAGTTGCAACAATTAAATAATTTTTATAAGAAAATATTTATATCAAAGATGAAAGGTTATTGCCATAAATGGTACAATGGATAGTGGTTAGCCTAAGTCAGATAAAAAAAACTTTATATTTTACATTTAATTTTTTGATTTTTTGCCACGTTTAAGCCGGTCTTGCCCCACTGTGCGACGCATGGCTAAACCCAAAAGCTCCAAGTTCTAGATTTAGTGTTAGAGTTAGCGCTAATGTTAGAAACACTCTTAGTACAGACATACAAGCAATTTGACAAGATTTTAAACACATTCAATTCCATACCATACTTTCATTGTAAAGCTTAAAAAAGTATATCTTTAAAAGATTTTACTTTTGCCATGTTTGAAAAAGATTCTAGACAAGATCTAAATTCTTTGTCTATTGTAAGCTTAGACTGATAATGTGTTTAATCTTGACCCATAATTACTTTAATTGGGTGTTCAATTCTAGATGCTTCTTTCTTTGCAAAGTTAAAAAATTACATTTAATATAAAAAAGTTAAGTTAAAAATTAATGATTTCAATTTTACACCATTTAGCAAAAATTTAAGACCAAAGCTTAATGAAGTTTAGTTGAAATCGTATTATTTCTCAATAACAATTACTCAAAATTGTTGCTCAACTAAAATTAGCTTTACAAAAGATTGAAAATTACCATCACTGATGATCATGATGCAATATTAGAACAGTATCATAGGCGAGAAATATTTCATAAAATGGCTTATCTATTCAAAACACTTTTTTCATTATAAAGTAAAAAAGTTCCTTTTTTTAATTTCAAAAAAAGTTTTAAGTTTATTAAATTTTACAAAGATGTTAGATAAGATTAAAAAAGAATTTTATTGAGCTAATGTGAAATTGTCTTAACACTTTGTGGACCGGGAATTTTACTTTAAAACTATGTCATGTCACCGCTAATGACGAGTGCTTTGATGGGTTGACTCGTCACCGGTCAGCAAAGTTTGTGTATGAAAAGATGAGTTAACTCGTCACCGATCAGCAAAGTGTTAATAGCTGTGTTCGTAGAAATGATTCCCAAGAGTTTCTATTTTTTCAACTAGGAAGACAGAATTTTTACATGTTATCAAAATGAAACAATCTGCTTGGTTAAAAAAAATCCGAAATCGTTGGAAATCGTTTCTACGAACAAAGTTAATGAAACTAATCAAGCTAATTTGACTAAAAATAAATTAAAATATAACCACATTCCAGTTAAAATTGTCATTAAAGGACAATTTTGTTTTAATGTGACAATGCACCTGATATTAAATCAGTGTTACATTTAATTAAATTAATTAATTTACAAAATGAGATATCAAGTGATTTTCCAATTAGCAAAATTAATCCACAAAACTAAAACCAACAACAAATTCCATTTACAAAGTTCATTTCCAATCAAGTTGGTAAAACTCAATTAGCAAATTGCTTCGGTCGGCAGATATATATAGTTACAAACCGCAGAAACTCCCTAATTAATCATCCGAGATTACTTAAACGTTCAAAATAAATTTCATATGACTCTGACAATTATCCACACCTTTTGTGAGGTGTGGGTGATGATATCACCTTTATGAAGGTATGGTCATCTTCTTATCATCGTATGAAGATATCATCGCTGTTTTAAATTGGGACATTCTGTGATTTATTTATTTAAAAAAAGGGGAAAGTTAACGTATGTTGGTCGTTTGACTACGTGATCAGTTTCTTGGCAAACAACTTCGTTATCGGCGCCGCCGGATCCCGCCGATGAAGGCGAATAAAGAAGAGGAACGAGGCGAGCATTCGAAATGAGGCGAAACGAGGCGCTTAACCGGCCCGTTTTCGAATACCGACCCCTTCGGTAATGGAAAATTCAAATACCGTCAGTTCCCCGTTCCCTCCGGGGAATGGACACATCAGGACATATAACAATTTCGATTGTTTGAAACTCCCTAATGATTTCCACGTCTAAAACAGAAACTTCACTTATGGTGGGTTTGGGATGTCAAACTTAACCGTAACCGTAGCAATTATTTTAATCGTAATTGTAAAGCGGGTCTTACACTGAGGCAACCAGCAACAAGCAATTATCAACTGGCAACAAGCGATATTGCCACTTGATGATATTTTACATAGAAATAAGCAACTGTTTCACATTGGAGCAATTTTATATCGCCTCTGAATCTAGCGATATTGAATTGCTTCAATGTGAAACGTTTGCGATATGCGATAACGCCACTTGATGTCATTTTACATAAAAATAAGCAAACGTTTCACATTGCAGCAATCCGATATTACCTCTGAATCTAGCGATATCGAATTGCTCCAATGTGCAATGTTTGCTTATTTCTATGTAAAATGTTATCAAGTGGCGATATCGCATATTGTTGGCTGCCTCAATGTGAGACGTGCCTTAATTCTATGTAAAATATCATTAGATGGCAATGTCGCTGGTTGCTGATTGATAATTTGTTGGTTGCTGGTTGCCTCAGTGTGAGACATGCCTAAAGCAGACATCTCACATTGGAGCGATTCGATATCGCAAATAGGGAGGCGATAAAGATCATTTGCTTATATGTAAAATGTCATCAAGTGTCAACATTGCTTCTTGCTGGTTGCTAATTGCTTGTTGCCTCAGTGTGAGACTCCCCTAAAGAATGTATTGTTTACAATGGTCTAGTTTATGGAGATGTCCTTTAAATTTAAAGATTTAAATAATCAGCCAATAGAATCATAAGGAATGTATTTAACGTTGTAAGAACAATTCGAATTCGGTTGGGATGAATAAAAAAAAAATCTTGGTGTAGTAAGAACAATTTTGTTTGTAGCTGCAGCTATTGTTGCCACGGTTTTTCAGGAGAGATGTATGAACTGAAATCAAGAGTTAAAACCCGACCTAACCACGCCGAAATCGTGAGATGGAGGGTTATTTCTCGATCTTAATAAAATATATGGTATGTAAAGAAGAAAATCCAGATCAGTTTTTCAAATATACAAGAATGTCGTTTTCCGATTTTAAATATTTGAGTAGTAGAACAAAGGGCCTAAAAACTTTTAATTGTTGAAGATATTTCATTCTACTGCAGAATAGCACTTAGCTGTTTTGTAAGTTCTCATTTTATAAGAAAGGCAAACCATTTTTTATAGGATTTTTGCCTCAGCACTTCGCCTATTTCACAGACCATTATCGACGGCACAGGGAACATTCTTATAGTAATATTTCTTTCTTTTGCAAAATAGCAGTCCTTTATTACTTTTACTCCTTATTTAGAAATATATTAGGGTCCCACCTCCAAAAAACTAATAAATTTAGAATTCAAGTTGATAGAAATCGTCATTGTCAATACGCTTACAGAAAATTGTCAGCAAATATTTAGTCGTAATCGTAAAAAGTTGAATGTAGGACAACTTTTGCGCTTACAATTAAATCTACCGTAATTTTTAGCCGCCGTAAGTTGTTGCCTAAACGATACTATTTAAATAAAATATGGTTGAACTTTTTTAAATGCTACAGCTACGGTTTTACGTGCTATGGTTACAGCTACGGCCTTTAAGTTTGACATCCTAAACCCACCATTAAACGCCTCGGTTGAAAGAGTGTAATCCCAAAAAAGAAGCTTCTATTAAAAAAAAAAAAAAGATAAATTGCTATTAAAAACAAGGAGTAATGAAGGGAAGGGTTTTAGGATTTGGCTCAAAACTTCGTGGTTATAATGAGAATTATAATAATAATTATAATGACTTGGCAGAGGTTGGGTTTTTACTCTGGGAAGAGGAGGATAATTGTGTCGAAACGTTTCGCGCGCACCGCTGCGAGGATTACGCAGGGAGTTGCGCTGCTCCTTGCATGTCAATTTCAATGAGAGTTAATTGCGAACGCATACGCGTGTTTGTGCTCGGTCGTGGGAAGTTAATTACACGACAACCGACGTTGTAAATTAAAATTACATACTGTAACCTGTTCTTATTAATAAACTTTGCGGTTAAAATTACTTTTACCAACATTTTTCCTATTATTTTCATTTATTTTAACACTCAAGGTCTTTGAAGAACACGATCGATAAAAAAAGTAAAAGTGCATTCACTCAATTTCAACTAACAATCATTTCTTCAGGATATAGAGCTATAAAAACACTTTATTGTTATTTGTTGTTCGTTCACTTTCTTCTAAATTATTTTTAATAGTCTAAGCATATTTCAAAATGTTTACACGTTATTTATTGTCTCTTTTCTTGTAAGGTTTCTAATAATCTAAAAATATACCTATTAAAATCACTGTATCACTTTTTAGATTAGATGAGTCTATTACTTGATTTGTAGACATTTATATTATTGAAATCACAGCTAAAAATGCTTCTCTAAAATTTCTTAAAGTCAGAAAATACTTAATAAAATCTTATCTAGGAAAAATTATTTTAATTGGATGTAGTTTAGTCTATTACTCGAACGATTGATTTCTATGTAACAAATCACAAGTAAGAATAATTTATTTGCTGGTTTATTTGTTTACTGTTTTCTAGAATTAAGAAAAAATGAGAGTTCTTTAAAATCAGTGTATCACTTTTTAGATTGAATGTAAGTAACTACAATTCGATCTATTGACTTTTATCTTATCAAAATTACTTACAAAATGATCTCTTAATTGATCTAAAGCTACAAAGATACTTTACATATTATTATGTATTGTCTAGATTGTTACAGAATTTTTTAAATGTCTAAAAATACTTCGAAATCTTATTCAGAAAAAAATCACTTTAAAAATTGGATTTAAATGACTATCATTTCATAGTTTGATTTCTGTCTAATCATTCACAGCGAGAAATTATCATTTTATTGATCTAAAGTTGTAACGACACTTTGCATAAGATTATTTATTGTCTACTTTTTTGTACATTTTTTTAAGTTTAAGTATATTTCAAAATAAGTGCTTCACTTTCCAGACTGGATGTAAGTGACTATCATCTGATTTATTGCCATTTATTTTATCAAAATCACTTCTATAAACCATCATTTGATTCAACTAGAATTAGGCACTTTACATATTGTAATTTGTTCTCTAGTTCTTATAGAATTTTTTAATAATCTGAAAATATTTTAAAATCTTATCATCTTATCTAAAAAACTAATAGTTTACTCTTAACTATTAGTTTTATATACTTGGAACATACTTGGAATATAATTGGAACATACCTAGTACGCACTAGTATTATGAGCAACTCACAACATTAAGCCATCCTTAACACGCCTTCCGCACTGCCAACTGATATCCAATATGTCTCTAAAATATACCCCTAACATGCTTGAAACGTACCCATTACGCACCGAAAATATGCCCAAATCACGACATTAAGCCATCCTTTACATGCCTTCCACACAACCAACTGATCTCCTATATGTCTCTAAAATATGCCCCCAACATGCTCGGAACGTGCCCAATACACACCAAAAATTTGCCTAAATCACAACTAAAAATCGTCTCTTTACTAATCTACAGCTGTAAAGGTACTTCAGATATTGTTGTCTATTAATTATTCGTTGTGAACATTCTTGTAAAAGTTCTTAATAATCTAATAATATTTCAAAATCAATACGTATCACTTTCAGGATTGGATGTAGGTCACTTATTACAGAATAGGTTGATTATTGTCTGTCCAGTTACAGTTAAGAATCATTTTCTTACTTATCCGAAGTTATAAAGATATTGTTGAATTTTTTAATAGTCTAGAATTACTTGTGATTGATATAATTTGCTGTTATTTAGCCAGTCTTAACTAAAAATTATTTATTTGTCTATCTAGGGAAATAAATAGAAATTATTAAATGTCTACTTTCTAATAGAGTCTTTCTATTGTCTCCACTCTAATTATTTATGTAGATAATTGGCGTGGAAATAATATGTGACCTGATCTACGAAAAGGGGGTTTACTTGCCAAAAAAGCATTTTTCACTTTTTACCGATTTAGACAAAGTTTGAGACATTTTTTTCATATGGTGAAAACCATAAAGTCGCAACTTATTCAAAAGTTCTCTAAAAATATAGAGAAAGGAGAATACAAATAGGAAAGAAACAGAACTCGAAACAATGGTTTCTTGTATTCTCGATCATTTCTCGTGGTATCATTGTATAACATTTATTATTACAAGCTTTTGAAAAAAATTGGGTTACTAGCTTCTTTTCCTCTTCGTCGACAGCAGACGAATTATTAATATCTGCTACCTGAGAGAAATGTAGCACATCATCATCGCTATTCGAATTAACATCGTTCTGAGTCCTGTGATTGTCCTGTACGCTGTCTTCATCGTTTTCACGAAAATATTGTCTGTAGACGGCATTGAACTCCTCTCATCAACACTGATTTTTCATTACTTTCTCTGATGCGAAAGACCAACGCAAATAATTACATAAATGTTATTGCGAAAACACGCCCAATGTGATAACATTCATAAACTCACTTTTTCAACGTTACTCGTTCAGAAAGCCGAAACTAGCAACTTACGCGATTAACTACAATAATATTCTAAACTGAAACAACACTTTGACGTCTTTCAACACCGGCCGACGCAGAGAAAAGAGAACAATCAACGAAAAACTGACGAAACAAGTTGTTTATCTTTAACAGCTTATTTCTCGAAAATTTATTTTCGAACGTAAGCCCCCTTTTCGTAGATCAAGTCTCATATATCATTGCTATAATTATAAGTGACTATCATACATCTCATGTGTTGTTAGTTAACCAATAATAGCTAAAAATTATTTTTTCCCAATCTAGAGCTGTAAGGAAACTTTAAATGCTGTTCTTCAATATTTCTTTTCTTGTAAAGTCTTCTAATATCCAAACAATACTTCAAGGTTAGTCAAGGACATATTCATAGCAACTAATGAGAGTGGGGGAGTCTATCATTCATCTAATTGGTGCAAAATAAGAGTGGGTGGAAGTGTATCACTTCTCTGATTGGTTCTTCATGACTCATTCAATCATTTAGTTGTTACCTAACCACTCATAACTAAAAATTGATTCTTTTCCAATCTAGGATCGGAAGGAATCTTTAAACGCTGTTTGTCGGTATTTATTCTCTTGTAAAAGTTTTTTAATAGCCAAACAGCACTTCAAGGTTATCCAAGGACTTGTTCATTGCAAATCATAAGAGTGGGGGGAGTCTATTATTCATCTGATTGGTGGAAAATGAGAGTGGGGAAAGTATATTACTTCTCTGATTGGATCTTGATGATTGATTCAATCATTTAGTTGTTACCTAATCAATCATAACTAAAAATTGATTCTTTTCCAATCCAGGGTCGTAAGGAATCTTCAAACGCTGTTTGTCAGTATTTATTTCCTTGTAAAAGTCTTTTAATAGCCAAACAACACTTCAAGGTTATTCAAGGACATGTTCATCGCAAATAATGAGAGTGGGAGGAGTCTATCATTCATCTGATTGGTGCAAAATAAGAATGGGGGTAGTGTATCACTTCTGTGATTGCTTCTTGATGACTCGTTCAATCATTTAGTTATTACGTAACCAATCATAACTAAAAATCAATAAGAATCACTTTCAGTATTACAGCTAACAATCATCTTCTCACTTTCCCGAAGTTATAAAGAAATTGTAGAGTTTTTTAATAGACTAAAATTACTTGTGACTGATATAATTTGCTATTATTTAGCCAGTCTTAGCTAAGAATTATTTATTTGCTGATCTAGGGAAATAAATAGAAATTATTGGATGTCTATTCCTAAGAGAGTCTTCTTATTGTCTCCACTTTGATTATCTATGTAGATATCGTGGAAATAATATATCATTTCTATACCTAGTTGATTGTAGACCAATAAGTTTTTACTTAACCTATCATAGCAAAAAATTGATTCTTTTCAAATCAATATTTGTTTTCTTGGAAAGTCTTTTAATAACTAAGCAACACTTCAAGGTCATGTTCATATTCAAGGACATGTTTATTACAAAGAATGAGAGTGGGGGAGTTTATTGCTCATCTAATTGGTAGAAAATAAGAGTGGGGTGAATTGTATCACTTCTATGGTTCTTGATGACTCAATCAATGATTGAGGTGTTACTTAACTAATTATAACTAAAAATTATTTATTTAAAGATTTAAAGCAGTAAAAACACTTTACACATTATAATTTAATATCTATTCGAAAATCTTTTAACCACTCAAACTCGACTTTGTTATATGATTGAAGATAAATCCTTATTATTGAAGTAATTTTATTGTGACAGAATAATGAGTGTTTGGTAAAATGTCAAGATGAGAACTGTATAAAATCATGTTACACAGGTTCTCAATTCTCAATAATATAATAAAGAATAGAAAATTGGCAATTTAACGGTTCTCGTAGATTTTGATGATCGGATTGTTCGGTTTGTGAACGTGTAATAAAGGCGAGAAGAATCGTCCGGCCAATTAACCATCTGCGGTTGGTCTGACATGGACCAATTAGGCGAACCGACAATCGCTGGATATGCAACAATAATGCGACCGGTTGCCTCACATTCTAACTCCGGTTACACGATCGTGAGATGGAAAAGCGAATCTCTTTGTTATTGCGAGAAGAGAGGAATTTTACGAAATTATCACTTTAAGTACACGAGTCGTTTTCTTCAAGATTAAAACGATTTGTATATTTTATCTCTTATTGTTGTTATCTGTTATTTTATTTTGTATTTGTTATTATTAAAATTGTAGGTTCTAAAGGATAAAATATGAAAACTCGTTTAATAAATTTAAAAGTGAAAATTAAATTGCGGCTGTATAGAGAGGTAGAGAGAGATCAGGTCGGTTTATTGGTAAATAATCGTCGGGTAACGTTATTAGCGTTCTAGAGAAGAGAACATGGTAGTTGCGACACCGTTCACTCTCATTATCCCTTAATGACGGCCGCTTTTTCACCGTCCTTGGTCCCGATTTCGAGAATAGAGCCCGTTCGTCCTTTAATTGCGTTTCCAGACGGTTTAGCGAAGTCGTGCGGTGCATTAGACGATGTCGAGGGAACGAGTTTTACTATGGAAAGGCAATTTGTCATTTTAGATACGAAATCTCGCCAGTCATCTTGTATATATGTTTTCGAAATAACCACGCTTTGCTTTTCCTTTTTCGAACCGTCGTTCGTTATTATTTAATAAATTCCCAACGCGATCTTCTCTCATTTTCAAGAATTTCAAGAGACACTTGACCCTACTTCTCGTGTCTTTGATAACATCCCTCTCGATGTCACTCCCCTTTTAAGTATTGTTTCAAAAGCTTATCTTTCACCCTTTGTTAAATCAAACAAAACCCCCCTTTCGTTAAATCATTGTGTTTTTGTATTTAAATTTGTAGGAAAGGTAGGAATAATATATCAATTATAGATGAAAAGGAGGTTATTTTTTTAGGTTTTGATTGTGAGATGAAAGTAGTTGAGGAAAAAAGAGATGAATGAATGAATTGGGGGCACGTGGATGAGAGACGGTGACGTCGACGGCAGGTAAAAGGGGGCCCCGAGGGCGCAAAAGGGTCGCGATCAATACCTCGACCTCTGTTTGCATGAATATTTGATATTTCTCTCCTAGTACGCTAGCTGCGTGGGGTTAATGTTTTATAAGGCATGTATCACAATAAAGCAACCAGTAACAAGCAACTAATAACCAACAACACGAGATAATACTACTTGGTGACATTTCACATAGAATTAATTAAATCATGTCTCTCACATTGAAGCAATTTGATATCCCAAATCTGAGACATCAAATTCTTCTATCTAAAATATCACAATTTAATGTCAAAATATCGCGTGTTGCTTATTGTTAGTTGTTTGTTACTGATTGCTTTACAATTAGTATGAAACGTGCCTAAAGCCTTATTTTTTAGTTTCCTTCTTTCACACAAAAATAATAACTTAATAATATTTTTTTAACGTTAAAGAATTAAAAAAAATGTTATATAAGTTTAAGTTAATTGGTTTTGTACGAAAGTGATAAAAAAAGCGTATATCTAGGTTTTCAATTATGTGTAAGATTGGAATTGTGAGTTATGTAAGGTTGTGAAGGGGAAAGAATTTTGTTGAGGTGTTGAGATTGTGAAAAAATTGATGGAGTAATTAAGTTTCTGGTCAAAATCTAAAAATAAAAAAAGATTTCATTTTTTATTAAAGATTTTTTAAAGAAACTAAAACGGTTTTAAAAGATTTATTATAAGATAATTTTTAAGAAGTAAATAAAACATATTTTTGGGTTTATTACCAGAAAGGTTACTTTTTCCAGATTTATGTGTTTCTCGTTTAATCAACGAGAAATATTTGTAATACTTTTTATCTTTCCTTATATTTTTTTATCATTTTTCTTTACGTAAATTTTTTTTCGGCAAAAATCGAAAACCTATTTTATTTCTTAAAATGACTTTATAATTCTATCTTTAGTTGGGTTTGAATCTAATTCTTTTGTTATTGTTATTTGATATTTTTAAAGTGTTGATTAAGAAAATTAATTCAACAAACATTAAAAAAAATGTTGAGTTAATATAATTACTAAATTGAAACAAAATTTAGCGATTTATTTATGTTCTGTTTTGTTATCAAACAACAAAAAATCTTTATAGACAAGAAGTACAAGAGTACAATATAAGGAATACAAAAATCTATTAAAAAGGATCCTAGCTCTTAATTAACACTAGATTTATGAACGTTCCTTATAAACCTATCTCTACGAACACGCGTCAGTTTGACTCGTTTCATTCAAGTCAACTTTATTCTATTTTTCTTGATTTTTGCTGGCTTTGGAAGTTCTCCCTTGTTGGCTCGAATAGTTCCAACTAAACTGATTCCTCTTGCAATTAATTTATCAGCTAGAGGAATACTGGTGAAAAAATTATCCGTGTTTATATTTCTACCTTGAAGTTCGCGTTTCATCCTTACCTAAGTAAGGCAACCCATTACTAACGTATTTAGATTGAACAGCTACTGCCAACCAAAAATGTTTGCAAAATTTGTGCGACTTATTTGGCATATATTGTGTGAATTTTGCAGCAAGCTTTAGTAGGGAACAGTTGCTCGTGATTTTTATAGCAACATTGGATATTGCGTATAAATTGATTCCATATTTCTTTGTTGGTATTTTTGTGTATACTTCAATTAAATTGAGGAGCTTGCGTGTAAAAGCGGATATATCCATTTTGTAAAATTTTTCAGGAGACACAGAAAACGTATAAGATTTTGGCCCTTCAGTGTATCAAAAAACTGATTACAGGATAAGGCTGTCTTTCTATAAGAGTCTGTTTTTTTGAAATTTTTTTTATGATTGAAAATATTGCAAAACAAGATTGGATTTATTCGGTTTTGCTTCAAAATTGACGAAATAAATTTAATAAAATTCGCTAGGAATGAAATCCCGGTTAAATCAAGGATTCTTGATTTAACCGGGTTTGCTCTAAAATGTGGATTTGTCCGCTTTTGCTCGCATACGTCAACTTTAAATACAATTTAGACATGCTTTTTTTAAGTTTTACCTGCAAAAACTTGTAAAAATGATTAGAATGGATGAAAATCATATAGTTAACATGTATAACTCAATTTCATCAAAATATGGATTTATCCGGTTTTGCAGGCAAGCTCCTCATATGTTCTATCATATTTTTGGTTATAATCAAATGAAAAGCACTGCTTACGTTATTTTTTATCGCATTTCGTTTTGCGTAGCCAGTAGGCCCAGCGATGTCTTTGAAAATTTTATGTAAAGGATATCGATCATTAGAGTCGCCCACTTTCAATTTCGTACAAGTTGTTCCTTATCTCATTCTCATTGTCAGATTCAGAATCGGATAGAATACGCATCCTTTTTCTGCGAAGAATTAATTTATGATATTCTTTTTCACTGTCTGATGACTCCCCTGTTTGTATACCATCAAATTCTAAAATTTCGATTTCATCGTCCTTTTGAATCACTTCATTTTCGTCCCCTTCAGTGGCAGAACATTGCTCAAAAATACTATGTTTTGTAAAATTTTATTTCCTCTTGTAGACATATTTAGATGATAAAGAAGGGCTTTTTGTCAAAATAATTTAAAATTGAGGTTTCGTTCTTCCTATTATTGTTGTTTTTCGCTTATTTCATTTGAGATAACGATATCGAATCACGGATGGAAGTATTGTCGGTATATTCCTATTTATTATTGATGCGATATTTGCATGTTTATTCAAAATTTTGTCTAAAGTACGATTGCATCAAATTGACGAATATCCGTAGAGATAGGTATATCAAACAGAGCATTTCAATATTTCAACGCTTTTAAAGAAAATAGATTTGAATATGTATTTACTTCGATCAATGGATAAAAGTCATTACAAGAGATAAAATAAAAATGCAGATAGGTTATGTAATTTTCATTATAAAATTCGAAATGCGTCAAAATTACGTGTCCCGCAAACCTAGTGTTAAAGACACACTGTTGTTAAGTGTTCATTTAACACGATTTATTTGTTCAAATTACCAAATTTTAGCTCCTCCTAGTTATTCTCCAGCTTTTCAATCATTTCTATATCTTTTAATGTGTTTCACTTTTAATTTAACTTTCACTGATAGGTGTTAACCTCATTTTTTATAAACCCCGTTTTAATTGGATGGTTTTTAGCCCTGAAGATATCCCCAAAAAGGAATGAAAATTTGGCAATTTGAGCACATAAACCAATCTAGTTTAATAAACCGTTTCTATTAGAAAAAATCCCATTTGAATTTATTTTACAGATCTAATGCAGTAAAGTAACAATATTTTTAACTACTTAAAATAAAGATAGAAATCTAAAAATACTCAAAAGTGTTGTTTAATCGAATTTAAACTTTATCTTTAAATAATCATTTGACATTTTTAATATTAATGTTAATTGAGGAAGTTTTTTTTTGAAGAAAATTTTTTTGAGAAATTTTAAATCAATAAAGTAATTGAACTTGAAGTCAAAATCTAACTGTTTATTAAGTTTTGATTTGTTGTTAAGGAGAAAACTCCATATCGACCTCATTTTTGGCCAATTACTTTATCGATCTAAAGTGTTAAAGTTACAAAATCTTCGTTAAATAGGGTCAATGCATTGGTTCTCGACCAGTTAACAAAAAAATGACTTTGAATGTATTTTACATATCGAAAAATTATTCAAATTTTATTACACCTAGCCTTCAACGATTTCTCAATGAGTTCTTAACAGTGTGCAGGTATGCCTTTTCCTTTATTCCAACAATAGGTATTTATTAAAATTTCAATAAAAATGAAAAAAAAAGTAGAATATCACTACTTCTCGACCACTTCGCGGAGTTCTCAACCATTTTATGTTTGTTCTCGACCACCAACAATTGGACACATGTCTAAAAAAATATATTTAGGACAATAGATTCAATTAGAGAAAAATATAAATTCAAACAATTTTAATATATGTATACATATACTTTCACTAAACAAACATAAATAGAAACTTACACAAAAAAAAAACTTAAATAAAAAATAGATTATTATTTTTTACTAATAAAGAAAGTGACATTAATCAATTTCCTTGCTGCAGTGGTTGAGAACTAAAGGGTATTAAATTGATTTTCGGCCACCTATAATAAGAGTAAAAAAAGAATGCCAAGGTCTAATTTAATGGTCACAAACTAAAACTTAAAAAGTAGATGTATAATTGAGGATCTTGCCTGCAAAACCGGATAAATCCATATTTTGACGAAATTGAGTTATACATGTTAACTATATGATTTTCATCCATTCTAATCATTTTTACAAGTTTTTGTAGGTAAAACTTAAGAAAAGCACGTCTAAATTGTATTTAAAGTTGACGTATGCGAGCAAAAGCGGAAAAAAATTTACAGTGCCGCACTTAATTATTGGCACAGCAATCATTTTTCGGTTTACGGTTGTTTTTAAAGCTAATTAACAAATGGTATTAGGTGAAAATGGGTTTCCTATATAATTTAATTAATAAAATACCCAAAGCAGTTTTTTAACAATAATTTATTCTTCATTATCGTTTTTCAATTAAAACTAACAAAAAACTACACGTTTTCATTGCACAAAGTTATTGACACACCTAAGAAATGAACTAGTTTAAAAATATATTGAACTAAATTAATATTTTGTGGGCAGCCCTTTTTGTTTAATGACAACGTCCAAATGTCTTGGCATAGAATGCACCGATTTTTCAGTTGTTTTCTTGTCAATTCTATGCCATTCTTCTAGCAATACTTGTTTCAGCTCCCATTTGTTAGTTATTGGTAGCTTTTTGGCCCGTCTATCCAATTCCTCCCACAAATGCTCAATCGGGTTGAGATTTGGGAATTGCGGAGGATGTGGTAAAACGTGTGGGGTGTTGTATATCAACCACATACGGACGATATGAGTCGAATGTTTTGGGTCATTGTCTTGTTGAAATGTGTATAAGGGCGATAAATTCAACTTTGGAACGCTTTTATGAAGGTTTTCTTTTAAAATATTTAAATAAACTGTTTTGTCCATAGTGCCCTCTATAAATACCAACTGGCCTACACCTGCAGCAGACATACAGCCCCACACTATTACGCTTCCTCCACCGTGTTTTACTGTTGGTGCAAGGTATTGTTTCTCAAACGCTATATTGGCTCTTCTCCATACCTTAATGCGGCCATCAGAACGGAAAATATTAAATTTACTCTCATCTGAGAAGAGTACTTGGTCCCAGAACGTAATTGGTTTACTGTTATACTCCTTTGCGAAGTCCATGCGCTTCTTTTGGTTACGTGCAGATATTAATGGCTTTCGGCTCGCAACACGTGCACTGTAACCAGCCTCGTTGAGTACTCTTCTGATGGTCATGGGGTGGATATCCTTCCCAAAATCTTGCTTCACTTCTGTACCAATCTGTGTTGATGTTGTTTTTGGATCTGCTTTAACTTTTCGGATTATTTGCTTACGTTCGCGATCACTCAAAGCTCGGGGACGGCCAATATGCTTAGCACTTTTGAAATTGGATGCTGCTTTAAATCGGTTAATCACGCTACGAATAGTAAATCGACTCCTGTCCATCATTTTTCCAATCTCAGCATACGATTTGCCTTGATTGTGTAAATGTTGAATTATTTTACGCTCAGATTCAGTTGTTTCTTTTTGTTTTCGACTCATTTTCACATTTAACCACTATAGCTTATAAATACAAAGTGTAATTCTGGTTTTAAGTTAAAATTATGTATCTGTCAACGGGGGAAGTACAAAAATACACATTTAGGGCTTTTGAAAACTTCGCCTAATGGTACGTATTTACCAATAATTAAGTGTGCCAATAATTTTTTGCAACGAAAACGTAGATTTTTTGTGTTGATTTCATTTAAGGACGATAAATGAAAATAAATTCTTATATAAAAGTAAAGCATTAGGTATTTAATTTATTAAATTATATCGAAAATGTACTTTTACCTAATACAACTTGTTAATTAGCTTTAAAAACAGCCATAAAACGAAATATGATTGCTGTGCCAATAATTAAATGCGGCACTGTATACGTTTTCTGTGTCTCCTGAAAAATTTTACAAAATTGATATATCCGCTTTTGCACGCAAGCTCCTCAATTTAATTGAAGTATACACAAAAATACCAACAATTCTTAAATAGTTGATATTACCAAAACAATTAATTTTTTTAAAGCTTGCTGATTCTCGACCATTCTGGTCCAGAACTGAAGAAGGCAATTATTTTAATATTGGTTGGCGACCATCAAATATTAAGCGAAAAACTTACTGTGAGCCTATTTTTCCTTAAAATATATAAGCAACTATAACTAATAATAGATATAAACTATAATACAATCACCTAACGTGTTTAAAATCAGAATTGTTTACTATTTTCTGGCCGAGTTCGGTTGAAACTTTTTTACACTATACGTGAAACTACTGTCTTCGCGAAAGACATATATTTACTGATTGTTCACGGAATAACGCAGATTTTTAGCTTCATTTTAAGAACAATTTTAACACGTTCGCACCGTAGTGTATTTTAGAAGTCTTTCTTTACAGCCGTAACCATTTTTCCCAATCATTTAAAAAAAGCTACTTCGTGTACCACCGGTGGTACACGCCGGCCCCAGAGATTAACCGTCGTGTACCACCGGTGGTACACGTCGGCGCCAACATGTTAAAAGTGCTATAGAAGTACAAAACCAAATGTGCACACCTTTTTAAAGTACAGTGAATATATTTCTTATTATTTGACTTTAAATGACAAAATGATGGAGATCCAGTGCCTGTCGGCTAACCAGTGCATTTACCTTATGTACTAAATAAAATTAAAGATATAAAACTACTCAAAAGTGTTGTTCAATCAGCTTCGTGATTGATAAATGAAAAGAAATCAATCACGAAGTTAATTATCAACTGGTAGTAAAGATGGATCAAAATACGAACTTTCTTTCATTGTTCAATCAGATTTAAACTTTATCTTTAAATCATCACTTGACATTTTCAATGTTAGTGTTAATTGAGGAAGTTTCTTTTGAAGAAAATTTTGTTGGGAAATTTTAAATTAATAAAGTAATTAAACTTGAAGTCAAAATCTAACAGTTTATTAAGTCCTGTTTTGTTGTTAAGGAAAAATTTCCATTTTGACCTCATTTTACCAATTATTTTATCGAACTAAAGTGGTAAAGTAATACAATCTTCATCAAATATCTAATAAATAAAATTAAAGATATAAAAGTACTCAAAAGTGTTATTCAATCGGATTTAAACATTATCTTTTAATCATCACTTGACATTTTTAATGATAATATTAATTGAAGAAAGTTTCTTGATGATAATTCACAAAATCTAATTAAGGTATTGAATTAGTACTTGAAATCAAAATCTAACAGTTTATTTCAGTTTTATTTTTATTGGTAACATTGCTAAAAAAATTCATTTTGACCTCATTTTATTATTATTTTAAAAATCTAAAGAGGTAAAATGTTAGTCTTTAGTAAACATATACTTCCTTCATAAAATTTTCTCTAAAATAAAGGTAGACATCTAAAACTACTCAAAAATGTTATTTGAGGAAACTTAAACTTTATCTATTAATCGATGCTCTACATTTTTAATGTGTTAATTTATAAAATTATGAAATTTAATTGAAAACTCTTAGATTAATAAAGTTATTAAAAGTAAGGAATTATTTAAGTTTTATTTTGTTGTTATTGAAATAATTCTATTTGATCTTATTTTATAGATTATTTTACTGACTTAACGTGATACAGTTGTAAATTCTTCACTAAAATGACTAATTTCTTATAAAGACTACATTCCTTTACCTCAAATGAAGGTTGGTGTCTAAAAGTAAAAATATAGTTTAATAAGTACATCTAAATTCTAGTTTTTTTATCTCAATTTTCTTTTGATATTTGCTAGAGGTGTCAATTAAGGAAGTTATGAAACTTATAATTAGTTGAAAAGTCTGGATTAAATAATAAAGTAATAATTAAATTTGAGGGCAAAACAAAAATAAACATTTGTTTAAGCTTTATTGATGAAAAATGAATAAAATGTAAGGAACTGAAATGCTTTAAGGCTATTAATCATGAGAAGAGAATTTTCCGGAAAGAAAATATATGTTTTCTGGTTTTATTACTACAGCTTATTTATTTCCCGACAGATTTATGTGTTTAATCCACTAAATCTTCTTTAATTTTTTTTATTATTTACTTAAAAAAATCAAAATTTAGTTCTTAAAATAATTTCAATTCACCTGAAATAGTTTCAATACTTCTATTTATTAATTTAAAGTTATTTTACCAGTTTCATACAATAAAATTACAAAGTGTTAATATGAAAAAGGAGTTTTCAGAAAAGAACGAAATTTGTTTAGTCTTTTTTTTTTGATTTATGAAATTTCCCAAAAATTCGTATTTAACTTTACTTTTTGAAACTATGGACAAGAAATGATTCTTCAATTTGTTTTTATTTATTCCCTAAATCTAAAAAATATTTAATGTCTTAAAATTAAAACTTTGAAACTTTTTTCAATTATAAAACTAAAACTAACATTACCACTAGCTCACTAACTAACTACGATTAGATCTAGAACCAGGAGGTTTCGAGTTTAGGAATAACAAGTGTAATGTTAAAGTTAGAACAGACATATCTACGGTTACATATAGCGGTTATGTTAGTTCTAGTTTTAGTTCTTTTGACTGATATTTCTAAAATCTCAATTTAACATTATTTTCGCAGAATACCTTACCAAAATTTTCACCCCCTTAAACAATGTCCACATCATTTATCATACGTCAATATGTTTAATTAAATGTGTTATCACTAAAGAAGAAAGCTCACACCATGACTTTTTAACGAATTATATCTTAATTAATCTTCCTTGAGAGTGTTATGCTTATTTATTAAGTTTATTCAATGCATGTCTAACGATTGGCTATTTCCCTGAAATTTGGAAGCATGTGCATATTTCAATAATTTACAAACTAAGCAAAAAGACAAATCAAATCTTGGAAGTTAGTATCCTCTTAGTTTACTGTACGCTTTCAAAATTTCTAAAGAAGATTACACGATGAGGTAGATAATCACCAGATATTGTCGCTTTTCCAGTTTGACTTCAAGCAAGGTCACTCAAAAAGTCATCAACCCCAGGATTAGGTAAGGTTAATTAAATTTGATTTCGCGACATTGCACGAACTTTTTATCGAATTTTGTTGAATATACTTAGACTAAACACATCACAATATTCCTAAATCCATTCTATTATCGATTTTGTTAAATAGATCCTTTTCCATTCGAATGCATGATTGCGTTACGTTTAATCACCAATACAAGCACATTTCCCCCAAGGAGGTGTCCTACCTCCAGTTAACATGGAAATATTATATCAATATCAAGTTAAATCAAAGCTATGAGAGGCTAAATGGATTATATACTTTAATAAACAGTAAATCATTTCTCATTGAAATCCCTATATGTACTATCGTAATGCATACATCCCTAATTGGTCCAATGGTAATGTGCTATTAAGTAGATTTACATTGGACTATATGTATAGTACTGTTAATTAGTATATGTAGATTAAGTACAAAAGATAAATTGCACCACGAATGGAAATATGCAAGATCAGTTCTCCCTTGTTTAACTTTAACTCTTTTCTTGCATCTTCTTTTTGGAAAATTTTGTAGTGTATATCAAACTTTGGATTTGTTAATTAATTGTCATTTGATGTATCAGAATTTCAAAATTAATAAAGCAACATAATTTGTCATTATATCCTTCCTTCAAAAAGCCTGACTTAATGGGTATAAATTTCATTATTCTTGACATTATCTAACATCAGACTTGTCCAAACATTTTTTGGGCACCAATGCTACGCCTGTGAGATATGGGGTTATACGTCAAAGGGCTGGATAATAATATCAACAATCTCAAGCTCACAATCAGTTAAAGATTTAAGGTTGATTCTTACTACACGTTCTATTTTCTTTTCATATAATAGTAATAATATTGCTAGGCTATCCAATTGTATAAAACAGTTCGGTAAATATCACAGCTGGATTTCCGTGGAGTTAACAAAATTATATAATAGTAGGTATATGTCAAAAGATCCAATCGCTAAAAGCGATGTAAGATTTATTGGAAGGTGGTAATGATTTTTCAAGAGACCTGACATTAACTTCTTCTGTTATACTATAATTTTTTTACATCTAAAGAAAATATGGTTTAGAACTCCCTCCTCTCCACAAACGCACAACAAATTATCTTTTACGGCAATTTTATAAAGACATGATAACATAAGGGTATGTCCTAATCTCAGTCTGATAATTAGAGTATACAGCTGTTTTAATACAAACGGAACTTTCTTGAATCACTGATTTTTTTTGCACTTAGGGTTGGCATCTGACGTAGTGAATACCCTTAATAATACGGAAACAATTTTTTAATTAATGGAGTGCGAGCTTGTACAACTGATGATATATACATCTAAACACATTTTTTTCTAATTAATCATTAATTTCTTTAAGTAAGTATTTTCGCACTTCGCTACAATAACTAAATTAAATCGCGTTTCTTTTTGTAATCTTGCAAATTCAAACATCTTCTATGACCTAAATCCTTTGTAACTGTAGTCAGAGTTACGCTTACAACTGGATCTGAAAATTTTATTCCTTTAGTATCAATCATATGTGGATAATTGGTCTGTCTCAACACGCAAAAGAAAACGGCTCCAGAACGGATTTTTATAAGAAACTAGGTTTTCTTTCTTGTTGTATTGTAATAAACAATTTTGAAACGGTTTTATTGGTGTGTTGGGATAAAGCCATCATTGAATAATATGTCAATTTTATTCGTAACATGTCATAAAGGCAGAAGCGATTTTACAATAAAAACTAATAATGCGATGAAATGTATACAACACAGGCAAACATTTTTTTAACCCATTCGAGACGACGATTTTTTTCAAACACGGTCGCCAGGAGCGAAAAAAAATTATTTTCTTTATATTGTTCATTTTTAATAAAAAAACGTGTTTACTATGGAAATCACCCAATTCGTAAGTGAATTCTCATAAATAAGATCATTGCATACCCAGTATGCAGCTCGCTCGCTTGGAAAATTTTTATTGCAAGGAACGGATTGAACACTACGTGTGCAATGTAAGGTAAAATGAAAATACATCATTTAAAAAAGTTTGGAGACTTTGCCCTTGTGTTTCACGGTTACAAGCACACGAGCGATAAAAATAAGAGCAAAGCGTATTCGTATTTATAGTATGTTACATGTAAGAAATGCTTCAGATAATTCTTAGATTTTTTAGTACACAGTAAAACCAATGCTAAATTTTGTTTTCAGTACTTTACCGAATTCATTAGTTTAAGAAAAATCATGTTTCGACGACTACTTTACAGAGAATAACTAATAAGTTACATTACTGTTATTGCACACACGGTGTGCAATCAGTCTCGAATGGGTTAAGTCAGTAAGTTATAAAGAATCATTGCTCAACATATTTCTGTGTTATTTCTTGATCGCTGATTGCAGATCATGCTAAACCTCTCGACTTATAGATAAATATTGGTCCAGAAATGTTTCCTGCATTCGCAGCTCTTTAAAGAGAGTATGTGATGTAATATTTTTATGGAAACGGAACTGAAGCGTACGGGACGGAAACGGAACGTATAGTGAAAATCAACCTTTATTCACGTTTGAGTAAATTAACCCCTTAACGTGCACGCTCGAGTTAATTCGGGCGCGCTAAACGGGCCAAACTGTGCACACTCGAGATAATTCGGGGGGCTTTCCATTCTTTTCTATTTTTTTTTGGGTTAATAAAAAATTGGTCTCTTTAACACGCTCAAATTAACTTCAGCGCGTACGAGCATGTACCTCAACCCGAAATGGAGCTGCACCATGAAGAGAAAGATGAAAGAGTACTCAGCAATGTTACGGAGAGGAGGCTTAGTCTTTCATCTTTCTTTTGATGGAGTAGCTCCATTTCGGGTTATAGTACGTTAAAGGGTTAAATTTAAAAAAATGTTTTTTGTCAGTTTTTTTATATTAAGTGTGCGTTAAAGGGTTAATCTAATATTATCCGTGTTTATTGTAATTTCACTTGACCTTATTGGCTATTTAGCAAAGAACCATGGCAGATACCAGATAGATTAATTTACCCAAAGGTGATATACCATCTTAAAGTCAATTTGAAAGAAATTGTGAGCACTTCAAAATGAACTAAATAGAATAGCAATAGATGTAGATTTATTCCACCAAATAAACAATTATGTAAAGAACTAGACATCAAAACAATTCAAGTGTTCGTTGCATAAAAAATTTAAAGTTAATGAAACTAAAATATTTCAGAAGCGATTACATCTGTGTGAATTAACTGATCTGTATAATCTGGGAAAAATGTATATTAACGTCTTCAGCGAAAGTTGCCGCAGGAGCTATATTTAAATTAAGTTTTATTGCTAAATTTAATATGTCATTAGGAGAATGACGAGAATTTCCCATGGTAGCACATATAAATAAAGTATATTAATTATTAGTACTACCATATATAGCTATTTAAATTGACCTGGTTAATAAATTAAAAATTAAAACTTTATCTCACTAATAAAGCCAATAATAATCAATTTGGAAATAAAATTTTCATGAGATAAAACGAGTTGTTTAAAGATTTATTTAAAACCGCTTTCAACTCTATTAAAAATTAAAATCCATTTAAACTTTAATCCTCTTTTCTAGAATATCTTTAAAGTTCCTATTTGACATTCTTTTACCGACCTAACTTTTATGGTTTACAACACGTTACTAGGAAAATAAAGAGAAATCTTCATAGTTCTTATTTAATTTTATTTTATCGGTCTAATCTATTAGAGTTTACAAAGACAAAGGTATTGGTCGTTCATTTACATTCGTGCTCAAATGTGCTTTGCAATTTTATTAGACGACGATGAAGAGAAAAATGTATGTCGCATTATTAGTGCACTCAAATCACAAAAAAAAACTTAAAATTTGATAAACGTTAAATCTGGTCAAATCACACTGAACGGCTTGCAGTAGCTATTTATCGATAATGTGTTTAATTTGTAATTAAACACTATAAGTATTTAGCCGGTGATATGATATGGTTGCTGTGTAAAGTTCCCAGTCAACAAAGTACTAGCTAGCAATCGAATGTTAACTGAATTGAGCTTTATAAAACCGGACCCTAGATATTTATTTTTGTAACATGTACATTTTTAAATGTATAAATTTTAAATCGCCACATATCCGACCCTGTCTATTGAACATGTCAGTGTTATAATATTGCTTTAATAAAGTTTTTTTTTTGGACGTACGTCAAAAACTTGGTAAAATCTATAGCTCAGTGGAGCATGAATTTAAATGAAAACCCGATATTTTCTTGGTAATTTCATACTTCTTTAATCTCAAAATCTTTTAGTTACTTTTACCTGGCTTTACTTAGTTTTTTAGTTTCTATTTTATGGAAGGTTAAAACGTGCACTTCCTTATAAAGCTTTATAGACTTCCCCTTCCTCAAAAAAAGTGTAAGTCTAAAAATAATCGAAAAGTGTGGTTCAGGCAGGTTCGTACCTCACCTTTTGATCGTCGCTTGGCATTTCTAAGGTATTGATTGCCAGGAATTCAGGACACACCCCCTCCACCGGGTGCTACGCCCCGCCACCGGACCGCCCCCGCGTTTCGATTAATTTCTCCCTAAAAAATTTACAAAAAAGCAGATTTTCCCCGAATCGTCGACTTCGTGTCATTTCAAAACACGATTGATTTTTATATTCAGTCAATTATAAAAGAAAATTAATAAATAAAAACAAAAAAGAGGTAACAATAAAAAATAATATTCATATAATAAAAACAAAAAGTGAATTTCAAACATAAAAGGTAATAAATAAGGAAACTTTATCTTTAACAAAGCTAATTATTTGAAAGGCCAGAAATGTCGACTCGGTGGTTCTCCGCTATTTGTCTTTAAAAGGAAGAAAACTTTCACCTTTCCATAGAGGTAACAAGTTCAAGTTGAACGTAATTTTACCACATATAGTTGACGAAGAACGGTAGGCTGTTTCGTCTTGCTTTTCTTAAACAAACAGTTTAACGTGAAATATGAAAGTCGAAATTATATAATTTCAAGAGATTTAATTAGTCTCTAACGAGATAGGAAGATGATCTCTTTCGAACAATGAAATTGAAAAAATTAAAATAGAAATCGAAAGATTATTAACAAACAAGATCTATTGTTATTTTTTTTATTCATCTTGTTTGTAAAAGTAATCATCAAATGGATTAAGTTGGGAAATCCTAAGCAATTAGAACGGTCGGTTTAATTATGGAAGTTACTGTGTAGGTGTAAAATGTAAATTTGTGTGTTACACATGAGGCATTAAAATTTCAACATTACATTGCTTAAGAGCAAAAATAATTTGAAAGTTAGCAAAAAAGGGAGATAAAAATAAATTATTTTTGAAAATTTGTCGTTTATCCTTGAAAAATTTGATTATCGTCGCGAAAAAATCGCTGGATATTAAGGACTTTTTTTGATGATGCTCTTTCTTTTAATTAATTTTTAGATTTTTGTAATTTTCTATTTGGGTTCTTTATTAAAAAAAAAAAATATTTTTCCCACTTCTCCTTTTTCCAAACATTTACAAAATCTAAAAAACGTAAAAAAATAGAAACTTAGAAACTTAGAAGCTGGAAAAATAATAATAAAGTAAGTAAAATCCAAAATCAACTCAAAGAGGTTCAGTATTATTAAAAGTATAGAAAATAACAAGAAATTCAAACAAACCAAATAATACAAAAAATCATATACCAATTAATCAAAAAAATAAAGAAAAATTAAAAAATAAAAAAAAAACAAAGTCCGAATAATTCAAAATAATATTTTCTTTAGAATCCAAAGAATTGTAAAAAAAATACAGAATCTCATAAAGTTCAAGAAATTTCAGAAAATAATAAAAATAAGAAGACTAAAAACACAAAAAATTAAAAAAAAAACAAAAATTTAAAAAAATTCCCAAAAAAGCAAACATTACAAAAGGCAAGAAAATCAAAAAATCTAGAAGAATTCAAAAATTAAGAAATAAAGAAATAATCAAAACAATTCAAATAATACGAAAAACGAAAAACGAAAAATCCAGAAAGTCAAAAAACTAAAGACGACTAAAAAACTCGACAAAATATGACTCAAAAATCCAAAATTCAAAGATCCAGAAAAGGTCCAAAAGTATAACAAACTCAAAAAGAAAAAGCAAAGAAAATCTAGAAGGAGTCAAAAAACCAAAAAGAATCCAGTTAAAAAAACCAAAAAGGATGAAGTTTAAAAAACCAAAAATAATCAAAAAAAAAAACCCAAAACATCTAAAAAGACTTAAAACTCGACAAAATATGACTTAAAATCAAAAATTCAAAGATTCAAAAAGGTTCAAAAGTATAACAAATTCAAAAAGAGAAAACCGAGAAAATCTAGAAAGAGTCAAAACCCTAAAAAGAATCAAATTTAAAAAACCAACAAAGAATCAAAAAACTCAAAATTATTCAAAAACCCAAAACATCTAAAAAACTTAAAACTCGACAAAACATGATTCAAAAATTCAAAGATTCAAAAAACGTGTAAAAGTATAACAAACTCAAAAAGAAAAAAACAAGAAAATCTAGAAGGATTCAAAACCCCAAAGAGAATCAAAAAAATTAAAAGGAATCACAAAAATCAAAAGGAACTAGAACCCCAAAACATCTAAAAAGACTAAAACTCGACAAAATATGATTCAAAAATCAAAGATTCACAAAAGGTCCAAAGGTATAATAAACTTAAAAAGAAAAAGACAAGAAAATCTAGAAGGAGTCAAAACCCCAGAATGAATCGAGTTTAAAAAACCAAAAAGAATGAAAAAAATCAAAAATATTCAAAAACCCAAAACATTTAGAAAAACTTAAAACTCGACAAAATATGATTCAAAAATCAAAAGTTCAAAGATTCAAAAAAGTCCAAAAGTATAACAAACTTAAAAAGAGAAAACCAAGAAAATCTAGGAGTCGAAACTCCAAAAAGAATCAAGTTTAAAAAACCAAAATGATTCAACAACCCAAAACATTTAAAAAAACTTAAAACTCGACAAAATATGAATCAAAAATTTAAAGATTCAAAAAAGGTCCACAAGTATAACAAACTCAAACAGAGAAAACCAAGGAAATCTGGAAGGAGTCAAAACCAAAAAAGAAGCAAGTTTAAAAAACCAAAAAGAATTAAAAAAATCGAAAATATTCAAAAACCCAAAACATTTAGAAAAACTTAAAACTCGACAAAATATGATTCAAAAATTGAAAATTCAAAGATTTAAAAAACGTCCAAAAGTATAACAAACTCAAAAAGAAAAAAGTAAGAAAATCCAAAAGGAGTCAAAACCCCAAACAGAATCAAATTTAAAGAATCAAAAAGAATCAAATTTAAAAAAACAAAAAGAATCAAATTAAAAAAAAAAACAAAAAGAATCAAATTTAAAAAACCAAAAAGAATCAAGAAATCAAAAAGAATCAAAAGAATCAAAAAGATTCAAAAACCCAAAACGTCTAAAAAATCTTAAAACTCGACAAAATATTATTCAAAAAGCAAAAATTCAAAAAAGGTCCAATAATATAACAAACTCAAAAAAAGAAAACCAAGAAAATCTTGAAGGAGTCAAACCTCCAAAAAGAATCAAGTTAAAAAAAAACAAAAAGAATAAAAAGAATCATAAACCCAAAACATCTAAAAAACTTAAAACTTGACAAAATATGATTCAAAAATGAAAAATTCAAAGATTCAAAAAGGGTTCCAAAGTATAACAAACTCAAAAATAAAAAACAAGAAAATCTAGAAAGAGTCAAAACCTCAAAATGAATCAAGTTTAAAAAACCAAAAAGAATGAAAAAAATCAAAAAGATTCAAAAACCCAAAACATCTAAAAAATGACCCAAAGAAAATCAAACATTACAAAAAATATGGAAAACAAAAAACTCAAAAAAAAAATTTTAAGAACACAAAAACATACAAAAACTGCAAAGAGCTGAGAAGATACAAAAATGATTTAAAATCCCAAAAAATCCGAAAGGTATGAAAAATATAATAACCTAAGAAAAAACACGAAAACCTAGGAGGAATGAAAAAAAAACAAAAAAAGGAAAAAGGGAAACCCCAAACAAATATAAATTCTAAAAATCAAAAAGAATCAAAAAGATTCAAAAACCGAAACACCTAAAAAAATGACCCAAAGAAAATCAAAAAAGTCTAAAAAATTCAAAGAATACTAAAAAATACAAAAACTGTAAAAACCTGAGAAGATACAAAAATGATTTAAAACCCCAAAAAATCCGAAAAACTTGAAAAATATAATAACCTAAAAAAAAAACACGAAAACCTAGGAGGAAAGAAAAAAATCAAAAAAAAGGGGAAAACCCAAAAAAATACAAATTCGAAAAAACAAAAAATATTGAAAACCCGAAACATCTAAAAAAGGACCCAAAGAAAATCGAACATTACAAAAAATATGAAAAATAAGAAAAGAAGAAAATCAAAAAAATCAAAAAAAATTCAAAGAATACAGAAAAATACAAAAACCGGAAAAAGCCGAGAAGATACAAAAATGATTCCAAGCCTCAAAAGAATCCAAAAGGTCTGAAAAATATAATAACCTGAAAAAAAAAACACGAAAACCTAGGAGGAAAGAAAAAATAAAAAAAAAGCAAAAAGTGAAAACAAAAAAAAAATACAAATTCGAAAAATCAAAAAGAATCAAAGAATTTAAAAAGGCTCAAAAACCTAGAAAATTAAATAGTGCAAAAAATACAAAAAAAACCAAAAGAAGTCGACAAAATTCAGTTGTTGCAGCGACAATTTTATTATCGCCGACGAAAAAGTCGCTAAGTATTATCTACTTTTTAAATATTATCAATTTTTTGAAGTATTATTTCTTTTACGGTGACAATTTTACTGCCACTTGCGACATTTTTACTGTTGCCGCGAAAAAGTCGCTAAGTTTTAACCACTTTTTAAATATTAGTAATATTTTCAATTATTATTTTCTCTAGAGCGACAATTTTACTGTCACACCCGAAATTTTTATTGTCGCCGATGAAAAAGTCGCTAAGTATTAACAACTTGATAAATTTTATCTATTTTTTGAAATATTATTTTTTTACGACGACAATTTTACTGTCGCGGCGAAAAAGTCGCTAAGTGTTAACAACTTTTTAAATATTAGTAAAATTTTAAATCATTATTTTTTGAAGGGTGACAATTTTTTTAGTCGCCGGCGAAAAGGTTGCTAAGTATTAACTACTTTTTAAATTTTATCAATTTTTTGAAATATTTTTTTTTACGGCGACAATTTTACTGTCGCGGCGAAAAAGTCGCTAAGTATTAACGACTTTTTAACTATTAGTAAAATTTTAAATTATTATTTTCTCTAAGGTGACAATTTTTTTTAGTCGCCGGCGAAACAGTCTATTACTTTTTAAATTTTATCATTTTTTTGAAATATTATTTTTTTTACGGCGACAATTTTATTGTCGCGTCGAAGAAGTCGCTAAGTGTTAACGACTTTTTAAATTTTAGCAAATTTTTAAATTATTATTTTCTATACGACGACATTTTTTTGTCGCCGGCGAAAATGTCGTCAAGTATTAACGACTTTTTAAATTTTAGTAATTTTTCGCTCTAATTCTTTATTAAAAAAGATATTTTCTCTACTTTCTCCAAATTTTCACCAAAAAGTAATTTCTTTACCTCTTTCACTTTAATTTTTTTTAAAAACATTCTTCACCCAATTGAATTTTTTTAAATCTAAGCTTGCAAACTCGAAGGTAATTCGTCTTGTGTGACCTATTTGCATGGCACGGCGATTACTTTAGATTGTCGCACTCGAACGCCATTAGATCACCTCTTTTATTGCGTACGCGAGACGTTTTGTAATCCATTAGCACTCTGTGTTATTCCCGGCCATAATCACTTCCTTTCCTAACGTGACAAGGTTAAATAATTAGATAATTTATAGTTACACTTATATAAAAATATCATCATAAAGTTTATTAATAGACTCATACATAAAAAATATTCTTTTTATATAAGTTTTAAGATTTTTTTGATAGTTATTTAGATGATTTAGAAACGAGATTTTCATTCGGTAGGTAATTTATTTACCTTAAGTCTTATGTTTAGTATTATAGTGGTTCTTTTCACTTTCGTCTTTGATGTTTTCCAACCGGTCAATAAAGCACGTACGGGTACGTTTTATGACCGTGTGTACAAACGGTCTTATTGCATTTCTCCTGCGCGCATTTCCTTTACCGCCAATTGCGTCACGGAGTAATTATTCTTCGGTTTGGTTTGCTCGGGTCAGGTTGAACAAAGAAAAACAAAGATTTAAAAGAAGCGACACCGTTCGTACTAAATACTAATCGTTCTTTTTAATCCTTTTTAAGGTATTCCCGTAAATGTGACTTTAGTGTCAATTATGTTATGATGAAATAATGTTATTCTTGAACTCGATTAGATTGGATAAAGAAGAATAAAGGTTGCAATGAAATAACATTAAATTAAAATAACTTTTATGAAATTTTAAATCTTTTTTCATCTTTATTGTGTTTAATTTTTTTTGTCTAAGTTTTTGAGATTTTTGGACCTTGTGAATTTTTTTTGAGGTTTATTTTTGAGTCTTTTTGGGTTGTCTATTGGTTTTTGTTTTTTCTTTTTGCATTTTATGTTTTCTTTTAGATTTTCTTGAATTTTCAGGGTTTTTGTATGTTTTTGAGATTGTTGTATTTTTAGGATTCTTTGAATTTTCTTGACCTTTTGAATTTTTTGAATCTTTCAGTTGTTTGGATTTTCTTTTTTTTTTGAGTTTTTCTTATTTTAAGTCTTTGTTGTTTTTTGTCCTTTAAATCGTTTGATTTTTGCGCTTGGTGAATTGTTTTGAGGTTTGTTTTTGAGTGTTTTTGGATTGTTTTCTGGTTCTTTATTTTTTTGGATTTCATGTTTTCTTTTAGATTTTCTTGGGTTTTTTATAAATTTTAGGTTTTTAAAATTCTTTTGATTTTTTACTTTCGTCTAGATTTGTTGGATTTTTTTGTTTTTTTCCAGATTATTTAATTTTAGGATTCTTTGGATTTTCTTGAATTTTTTAAATCTTTAGGGAAGAAGAAAATAATCTTTATTAGGCTATCGACCTAACAGGTCTTTCCACCATATACAGTTTTTACAATAATAAAAAGCGTTTCGTTGGCTGTGGATAGTGTTAATCAATTTGATGCAGAGTCTGTCTAATGGCGTTTTTATTTGGCTGAACTAGGGCGCACCAGTGCACAACAGCGTGTTGTGTTGGTTGCACCGAATTAGTGTTTTACGTTCTATTATATTTTATTAAAAACATTTTAAACAACCTTAAGTCTTGAACATACTTATAAGTGATGTTATGATCAGATTGGCAGTTATGAATATGTTTGATTTTATCGCGTTCTGTTGAATTTGCCCTTTTTTACACTAAGCCAGTGTGATATGTGCACCAAACTTCAAATTCTAGTGTGCACTAGTTTAGCCAAATGAAAACGCCACAATATTCCTCTGTTCTGGGAATTTGTGTCCGTTCATACAGTTCTTCGTTCCTGATGTTGTTTAGTGGGTTATTCGGATGTCTGATTTTCATAATTATTCGTAGGCTCCTTTTTTAGGCTTTGTTTATAACGTCTACGGTCTGTCGAGCTGTGTTTACTGTTAGTATATGTCCGTAATCCAGTAGTGGTCTGCAGATACTTTTGTATATGGTTGTGGCGTGCTCAAACGATAATTTATTGTTTCTATAAGTTAGAGCTCTGAAGTATTTCGATCTTTTGGCAATTTCTCTGTTCATCAGTTTATAAGGTTTCGTTAGTTTTAATTGACTATCGAATTGGATACCCAGACATTTTATTGAAGGAGATGGATTAATATATTGTTCGCCTGTCCATATTCGCAAGGATGATTCCGTGATGCGATGGTTTGGGATGAAGAGTTGATATTTGTCCAGGTTTGGGGAAAGTCTCCACTTCTAGAACCAGTCCAATGTTGTTGTAAAGGGTTTGGCGTTTGTCTACTGTTGCATTCAGGTTTTTGCCGTGGGAAATTAATGTTGTATCATCAGAAAATTGGAGAAGGTATAGGTTTGCGTCTAGATGGTATACATTTGCAGACTAAATATCCTGGCAGTATATATTGTAAAGCGAGGGTGGTAGGGAAAGCCTTGAGGGACGCATTGGAATGGGGTGAAAGAGATCGAGTAGGTGTTGTTCACTCTTACTTGCAGTATCCTATTTGCCAAAAATTGATCAACTATCCTCAGTAAATAGGTCTTAATTCCTATGTCGTGCATTTTGTAAATCAATCCTCTGTGCCATACGGAATCGAAAGTTTTATTTATGTCTAATAATAAGGTGGCGTCTATGAAGAAGATGAGATGTTTGGATGTTAAAAAGAATAATTAAGGAGTGTATGGTAGAGTGCTTCACTTTGAGTCCAAATTGGTATATATGTCGTGGTCACATGGCGAAATCCGGCAGTTTCCGAAAACCCTAGGCAGTTCATGAAGCGTCAGCATTTTGTGTAAATGTTAAGGATTTCTTTTTCTGACGAGGCTGTTCATGAAACGCCCGATCATATTCGGCAAATCGCGTACTCTATCTCGGTACACAATCTGCCGCAATAAAGATATTGAAGGTTCACGAAACGACCAGCACAGAATAATAGATAGACAAACTGTATTGCAGCAATGTTGGAGCAATGTTTTTTCAGCATTTCGTGAAATGATATTCTAAGGGTCGGTTCTAATACGTATTCTTTTATAAGGATTAAGATTACTAGAGCACCGTTTAATTTCTAGTTTTCATTGCTTATTGTTTTACAGTGATTAAATAAAACAAAAAATCCAAAAAATAGTAAAATAAAAATTAATCTAAATTTATCAACAAAGTTGGTAGATGATCCACTTCTATGACATCTTGAATTGCACTGCTTTTTTTTTCAATAACTGCACTCTGCCACACCAGACAAATTACTACATCGTCTTTTGTCGCCATCTGTAGCTCAACAATTCCACAGTTCATATTATCACTTGATATGGAGTCTACGTGTTGGATCTCTTCGTTAGTATCCAGTTCATTCTCCTCTGGTTCGATACCTAGCTTTTTCGTTGCTTCTGTGACCGGTTCTTCACACCGCTGTTCGTGTTCTTCTTCTCTAAAAACTCCCATTTCTTTCTCCTGATTTTCTAGCTCTTCTTCTGCAGTTATATTTGAAAGAATGGTGACAAATTTGGGGTCATGACCAAAAACTGCCTTATAAGGTGTCCGGCCTATCACTCTGTGCAACAAATTATTTTTCTGCCATTACGTAAAATAACACCCAACTGACCACCTGGTAGATTTATCAGTCATCCACGATCGTAAGATGTTCTCGACATCTTGATTTGAACGCTCAACGCTTCCCTGGCCTTGGGGATGGCGAGGTCTTCCATGAACAATTAATAACTGTATCCACAAGATTTTCAACTCTTCTACTATCTTGTTCGCAAATTCACGCCCATTGTCGCTTTGCAAAATCGATGGCGCACCAAATTGTGGAAAAATCTTCAAACGTTCTTCCGCAACGTTTACGCCTGTAGTGTTCTTTAAACAGCTCCTCATCACTTCTTCTAGAATGATTTTCCATATTTGCTAATTTAGTTAGTGCTAGGCGTGTCATGAACTTTCGATACCTTTATTGCGGCAGATTGTGTACCGAGATGGAGTACGCGATTTGCCGAATATGATCGAGCGTTTCATGAACAGCTTCGTCAGAAAACGAAATCCTTAACATTTACACAAAATGCCGACGTTTCATGAACTGTCTAGGATTTTCGGAAACTGACGGATTTCGCCATGTGACTACGACATATAGATACAGCATCTTTTGCTTTCTTTTCAATTCTTTGCTCTAGTATGCCTTCATAGATCTTGCTAATTACCGATAGTAGCACTATTGTGCGGTAACCTTTTGGGAGGGAACGATCACAATCTGGTTTTGGTATTGAGACTATTGTACCTCTTTTCTATGTCAGGGAATTGATTGGTTTTTTTAGCAGAAATTCAGGAATTGACGTATGAATATGAATTCATTCTCTAGCACCCATGAGGGTGCAAGAGTTTAGTCGTCTGAGTAAATCTTTTGTGACCAAGCCTCTGCCTGGATCTGAACTCTTACCTTTCCCGATTTACTCGTTGTATTCCTCGTCGTCGATGTCGGTTGGGGAGTCTTCATGATCTAAATCTTTATGGTTTTTGAATTTTCTTTTTTTTTCAGACATTCGTATTTTACATCTTGTTTGTTTTTAAGATTCTTAAACCTTTTCTTTTAACTTCTTGGATTTTCTTGTTTTTATTTGGATTTTTCTTTCTTTCTGTTTTGGACTTTTGAACGTGTTTTTGTTTTAATTCTTAGTTTTTTTATTGCCTTTTTCGGTTTTCCTGGTTTTTGAATCTTGTATTTCTGTTTTCTTTATCATTTTGTGGTGTTTAATTTTTTTAATCCTTGTTTTGAATGTAGTTTTTTTTTTGGGATTTTTGGCCTTTGTGACTTATTTGAGGTTTGCTTTTAAGTCTTGTTGAGTTGTTTTTTAGCCTTTGATTTTATGTTTCCTTTTAGATTTTCTTGGGTGTTTGGGATTTTTGTATGTTTTTTAAGATTCATTTGGATTTTATATTTTCTTCTAGATTTATTGGATTTTCTTGATTTTTTCTCTTAAACTTTTTGTATGTTTTTAGCATTCTTTGGATTTAGGGGTTTCAAATCTTTTGCATTTTTTTTAAAACTTTTGTGGTTTCTTGATTCTTAGATTCTTTATGTGGATCTTTAGCTTTCTTCTAGATTTATGTTTTGTTTATTTAAATTTAAATAAACAAATCGAGATAAAAATCAAATCTAAAAAAAGAAATACTCTATCTTGGTGATCTGTGGTCAGCAGTTGTAACATCCTCGTACGATTTGCTGGGAGGAAAAGGATGCGGCCGAGATTTTCCGGGAGATAAACCAACAAAAGAGGCTGCGATTTTCTCGAACGCCAGCCGGAAATACTGGTCATTCAATCTTTGATGCTCAATTGGTTCCTACTCTAAACCCCTCTTTATCCTCCACAGAAAAATTTTCTTTGTTATTCCTCCCTTTTCTTATTTTAACCACTTTTAATTATAATCTCCAAATCCATCTTAAATTTTCTAAATTTCTTTCTATTAATCAGCAAATTTCAAACAATATAAAAATAATAATTGTTCCGAACTTAATTACTTTTATAAACTTACTTACAATGGGTGAGAGAGAATGACAGACAACAATGAAGAGATTTTCATTTTAGAATTTCGAAAGTTAAAGTCTTAAAAAGTATTCACAGTAGTTATAAGATCTAATAAAGTTTTTCCATTTAAAGAAGTTAATTTTATTGATATGTTAAAAAAAGTTACGGAAGTTGTTAAAAAGTCTTATGTACGTCTTATATCTTAAAATTTCTTATTCTATTACCTCAATTAACCACCGAATTATATGAAACTAACTGATTGTGAGATTATTATAAAATAATCTTCCGCGATTTGCGGTTACGAATTTATTTCACACAATAATCGACAATCAGTACTTTTTTTGTTCGGATAAATTACACACTTCTTAAAAAAATCTTTAAAACTTTATTATGAAAGGTTTAATTTTTTTAAATAGAATGTTAACGTTTTAATGAAGACCATTAATATCCATCATCATTATTTACGATCGGCGATCGGTTTACATCCAGGTTGAAGGTTGATACTTGTAAAAAAAACGATCGTCTATATGTAGCAAACAATTTCGGAGACTAATTCTCGAGGTCTCCTAACTCTTGCTCCTCCTCCCACACGACTCGACTCCTCGAAGATGCTTCCACCACAACTTTCACTGATCCACACCGGTAATGGTCGGTATAAATACTACGGAGCTCGCATCTTCACATTATTCCAAAGTTAACAAGTGTTGTGTATGTTACAAATATGAAATCTTTAGCGGTAAGAAAAATAAATTGATTATAAAAATTAAAATTAAAATTAAAATCTAGAGCTTTTTTCGTGCAGTCAATTTCTAACGGTTTTGATTTTTTCAACCAATCAAGATTTGGGATTTTTTGATTATGATCAAAAAGTGATCAAAATGGAACAAGTTGATTGGTTGAAAAAATCAGAAACTATTGGAAATTGACACAAATAAGTCATAAAAATTGGTTTTTACGCTGGGTGTTGACTAAACTAAGACTAGAATTAAGATTGGTACTGACTCTAACACTCAAATTAGAATTAAGAACTTTCGGATTAACTATGCATCTTTTGAAAAAAGGTTTGATGTTTGGGACACCATGTTACCTTCTTCAAAAGAAAGTTTGAAGCATCCACTTAGAACTAGGCAAGTAGTCACTTCAAAATTTGTTTATGAAGAAGGTAATATGGCATCTGAAACATCAAACGATTTTTCCAAAGATACATAATTTAATCCAAAAGCTCCTAGTTCTAAGTCTAGTTTTAGAGTTAATACTAATGATAGTTCTAGTCTTACAAGGAGACCTCACGCCTTTGGAATCGTCGATTTTAATTAAAATGTTACCAATCGATAGGTATTGGTACATAGTACGAATTTGTAAAATATTAAGACGTACTATTCAGCGGTTCGCGAATAAATCTGCCTTTACGATCGCCAAAAAACTTCGAGCGACTTACATGTCAATGGTAGACCACACCCCTTAAAATCTACCCATAGTTAAAGGGAAATCGACCGGCTTTCAGATGCAAACGTCGATGGTTCGCATCCCGAATAAAATAACTACATAATATTTTTTTTCCTTAATTTCTATTTTTAATGCAATATTTCATTTTATTTTATAAATTAAGGAAAAAACTAATTGAGGACCTTGGTGCAAGAACGGTATAAGTCACTATCTATGCGAAATTGAGATATACGTTTTACAACATTCTACAAGACTTTATTTACCTTTTGGCGCAAAAACTTTATATAAAACTTTCTTTAACTTATTGTTAGTTATGAAAGTATACCTCCCGTTTTTGCGCCAAAAGGTAAATAAAGTCTTGAAGAATGTTGTAAAACATACATCTCAATTTCGCAAAAATAGTGACTTATCCCGTTCTTGCACCAAGGTCCTCAATTATTTTATTCGAGATTCGAACCATCGACGTTTGGATCTGAAAGCCGGCCGATTGCCCTTTGGCTACAGGCGGATCTTAAGGGGAGTGGCCTAACGTTGATATGTAAGTCGCCTGAACTTTTTTGGCGATCCTAAGGGTAGATCGTAATATTTAACACATTCGTACTATGTACCAATATCTATCGATTGCTACCACTTTCATTAAAATCGGCGATTCAAAAGTCTTGAGATCTTGTTAGCTTAAATCAAAATTTGATCGAAGAAGAAAGAATGATTTCAAAAGGAATAAATGAAGAATAGTTTTTAAAAATTAGATTTTACAAATAAAAAATGGTTTTATTTTCTTTTATAGGTTTATCTTTTCATTCTCTCCGTTTTAAATGGTTCTAATGGAGACGCTCCGATAAGTAGTAGTTATCTTCCTCCATCTGGAGGAGGAGGTGGTGGTGGAGCTCCTTCATCAACTTACGGAACTCCATCTTTCGGTGGAAGTAGTTTTGGAGGACAAGGGGGTAGTTTCGGAGGTGGATTTGGAGGCAGTTTCGGCGGTGGACAAACTTACAAAGCTCCATCTCAATCGTACGGTGCTCCATCTCAAACTTACGGAGCACCTGGTGGTGGATTTGGAGGTGGTTCTCAAGGAGGATTTGGAGGTGGATCTCAAGGAGGGTTCGGAGGTGGACATCAAGGTGGATTCGGGGGAGGAAGTGGCTTTGGGGGACGTCCAACCAGTAACTACTTACCTCCATCGACTTCTTACGGAACCCCAGCTGGTCCTTCAAGACCTTCGGGTACTTATGGAGCTCCATCTGGTGGATTTGGAGGATCTGGAGGTGGAAGACCTTCCTCAACTTATGGAGCACCATCTGGAGGAAGACCTTCCTCGACTTACGGAGCCCCATCGGGTGGATTTGGAGGATCTGGTGGTGGAAGACCATCCTCAACTTACGGAGCGCCATCTGGTGGATTCGGAGGATCTGGAGGTGGAAGACCTTCCTCAACTTACGGAGCTCCATCAGGAGGATTTGGGGGTAGCTTTGGAAGTGGATTTGGAGGTGGAAGACCATCAAGCACCTATGGAGCACCTGGATTTGGTGGAAGCGGTGGATTTAAACCTTCTGGTATTTAAAATTATAATTTTATTTTAAACCATAATATTTAATATGTTTTTAATTTTTAGTAGGAAGACCTTCTTCAACATACGGAGCACCATCTTTCGGTGGAAGCAGTTTTGGATCTAGCGGAGTCGGAGGAGGATCTTTCGGAGGAAGTTCTTTCGGAGGTGGATCCGCTCCATCTCAATCTTACGGAGCTCCTTCTCAACAATACGGAGCTCCATCTACCGGAGGTCAACAATACTCAAGTAACGGAGGATATTCTTATTAAAATCGGATCGATATTCGGACCCATCGTGTACCTGCTTCATTATAACTCTTCTTGTAAATATCTCAAGAAAAAATATCAACAAAAAATATTAAGGAAAAATTTCCTAAAGAGAAAAAAAAATTAAAATAAGATTAAACTTTAATTTATTACTTTTTTCCAAACGTGGACGTAAATATGTATAAATAAATAAACGGATCTAATCTTTTTTTATATAAGAAATTTATTGATCTTGTCATTTGAAAATAATTTAACTAACCTTTCCTTTACGAAACCTTTCTATTCCTTCGTACGTAAGTAAATTAAACGCTTTCTCTACGACATCTGCGTTTAAACGTAGAAATTTAAAGAAAGAGATTCGTGATCAAGCATTTATTACTATCGCTTTCTTCTTACAAACGATGTCTTTGAATTTAAAGGAATGTGTATGCACATAGTGTTTGTCCTAAAATAAATAAAATAGGTGCTTAAAATATAAAAGAGAAGAAAAGAAAATCATTTTACGAGTTATACACTTTATTCACAACAATATCTTTACATGTATTAAGTAGTAATTTTTTTTTCATCTTCTTGTTAATGTTAATATACAGTTAGTCAAACTATATTTTCACTATGATTATTATGTATATATTTATATATAATGTGACCTAAATTTTTATAGTCTCTAAATTTTTTAACTAACAGTCATTTACCGGCAACAACTTAGTATTAAATAGCTCTTTGTAGGATTTACTTTACATATATTTCTTAAATGTATAATAATTAATAATATAACAACTAGAAAAATCAAAAAAATCTCATTAGAAGACTCATACATGGATGTAATTTAATCCTATTTACATTTTATTATTATTTAAAAGTTCGGTTTGTTTTTTACTTTTGACGATTTATTAAAAATTAGTTAAAAAAATTAAAATTTAAGAAAATTTTTGTTAAATCTGTTTATTTTTTAAATTTTGTTGGTTACAAATAGAACAAATCTGACTTTTTTAATTTAAAATAGAATCTTTTGCCTTTTATTTAAATTAAAAACCATCTTTTAATCTTTATAAATAAAGTCTGGGCGATTTTTTAAAGTTGGATTTTTAAAAAAGTTAGGTTGGTTAATTGTCAAAAATTTTTAAAAACTTTAGAAATTTTTTAAAATTTTTTGATAAAAATTAGAATAAATTCGCTTCTTTTAGTTCAAAGTAGAACCTTTTAACTTTCATATAAACCAAAAATACTTTTTTAATCTTCATAAATAAACTCTGTGCGATTTTTTAAAGTTGATCAATTTTTTAAAAAGTTAGGTTAGATATCTGTCAAAAATTTTTATTAATTTTAGGAATTTTTGTGGTAAAAAGTATAAGAAAATTGAATTTTTTAATCTAAAATAGGATATTTTATCTTTCATGTAAACCAAAAAGCAGATTTTAATTTTCATAAATAAAGTCTGGGTGATTTTTTAAAGTTGGTCGAATTTCTTTTTAAGTTAGGTTAATTAACTGTCAAAAATTTTTACCAACTTCAAGATTTTTTTTAATTTCTTTGATAAAAATTATATAAAATCTGACTTTTTTAATTCAAAATATAATCTTTTACATTTCATTTAAATCAAAAATTATCTTTTAATTTTCATAAATAAAGTCTGGGTGATTTTTTAAATTTAGTCGAATATTTTAAAAAGTTAGGTTAGTTATCCATCGAAAATTTTTACCAACTTTAGGAATTTTTTTAAATTTCTTGGTAAAAATTACAGCAAATCTGACTTTTTTAATCTAAAATAAAATCTTTTAAGTTCAACTTAAAGTAAAAATCTTTTCTCAATTCTTATAAATAAAGCCGTTACGATTTTTCAAAGTTAATCAAAAATTTGTTAGGTTAGATTCAATTTTTCGATTCTTATTTAATTTTTTTTGGAAATAATTAGAATAAATTTGGCTTTTATAATAACAAATTAGAATCCTTAGGCTTTAATTTAACATAAAAGGCATTTTTTAATTTTCACTAATATTCTTTTACGATTTTTTAAAGTTAGAATTTGAAAGAATGTTGATTTTACTCTTGCAACCTTTAATTGTTTCCTTATTTAGTAACTTAATCAATTTTAGAATTTAAATCTGAACTAAAATAACTTAAATAATGTAACCGTCGAAAGTAAAAAAGAAATCAAACTTTACATTTGTTATTAATTGTAAGTTCTAACGTTTTGTCGCCTATTTCGGTTTGTTTGAAGAAGAATAAACAAATTGTATTGTCAGTTGGGTTCATTTTTTAAACTCAAAATCTCAAGTATATTACTTAGATAGGTAATTTTTTAAACAACTATAAGCCACATAGATTTTTATATATTTTTTTGTATCCTTTACAACAAATTTAATTCTAATATTATTACATTTGCCGTTTTATTTCGTAAAATCTTTTAATAAAATTGTTTTTTATCTTTATAATGTGAACATGTCAACTTTTTAATTAGTTGTTAAGTTTATTTATTAGTTAAAATTTCTTTTTTTTTAATAATAAAAAAGTTGAGATGTCCACATAAAAAAATTTAAATAAACAAATAAATAAATTGACTAAAATTCCTAAAAAATCACCATTTCCTTTCGATATGTATCCAAGTTCCTTCTGATATGTATTTGATATGTATCGGTTTTTCTTTTTAGACGATAAAATCTCCAAAAATGAATTATTATTCGATTAGAAGGTTACAATTTTGAAACATCACTTAACTATTTAGCATTTTTTAAAATCATTTTCTTATCGATTTTTTGTTAATAATTAGAATAAATTTGAATTTTATAATTAAAAATAGATATTTTAGGTGATGATTTTATGTAAGAATTATTTCTTAATTTCCATAAATAAACTCTGTACGTTTTTCTAAAGTTGATCAATTTTGTAAAAAATTAGGTTAGTTAACCGTTAAAAATTTTTACCGACTTTAAGAATTTTTTAAATTTTTTTGATAAAAATTATAACAAATCGAACTGTTCTAATTTAAAATAGAATCTTTTATCTTTCATTTAAAACAAAAATTAGACTTTAATCTTCATAAATAAAGTCTGGCCGATTTTCTCAAAGTTTATCAAATTTTTGAAAAAGTTAGGTTAGTTACTTGTCAAAAATTTTTACCAAGTTTGAGATCTTCTTTCATTTTTTTGGTAAAAATTAGAACAAATCTGACTTTTTTAATTGAAAATAGAATCATTTATTTTTCATTTAAATTAAACACCAGTTCTTAGTCTTTATAAATAAAGTATGAACGATTTTTTAAAGATGACAATATTTTTTTAAATGTTGGGTTAGTGGTAAAAAATTTTTATCAACTTTAAGAATTTTTTTTAATTTTTTTGATAAAAAGTATAACAACTTGGACTTTTTTGAGTCAAAATAGAATCTTTTATTTTTCATTTAAATCAAACATCAGACTTTAATCTTCATGAATAAAGTCCGGGTGATTTTTTAAAGATGATCAATTTTTTTTTAATTTAACTGTTAAAAATGTTTATCAAGTTTACGATTTTTTTTTGATTTTTTTGATAAAAATTGTAATAAATCTGATTATTTTAATTAAAAATAGATTATTTTATCTTTCATTCAAACCAAGAATCATGTTTTAATTTTCATAAATAAAGTCTGGGCAATTTTTTAAACGTTGATTAAATTTTTAAAAAAGGTTCGATAACCGTTAAAAATTTTTACCAACTTTAAGAATTTTTTAAATTTTTTGAATAATAATTAGAACAAATCTGCCTTCTTTAAACCAAAATAGAACCTTTTATGTTCAATATAAAGTAAAAATCGTTCCTTAATTCTTATAAATAAAGTATTTACGATTTTTTAAAGTTGGTCAAATTTTGAAAAAAGTTAGGTTAAAAATTTCAAAAATTTTTATCAACTTTGTGATTTTTTTAAAAATTTTTTGACAAAAGTTACAACAATTCTGACTTTTTTAATTCAAAATAGAATCTTTTATCTTTCATCTAAACCAAAAATCATTTTCTAATTTTCATAAGTAAAGTCTGGACGATTTTTTAAAAGTTGACGAAATTTATTAAAAAGTTAGGTTAGTTACCTGTTAAAATTTGTTACCAAGTTTAAGAATTTTTTTAATTTTTTTGTTGAAAATTATAACAAATTGAACCTTTTGAATTCAAAATAGAATACTTTATCTTTCATTTAAACCAAAAATCATCCTTTAATCTTCATAAATAAAGTCTGGACGATTTTTTAAAGTAGATCCAATTTTTAAAAAAGTTAACTGTAAAAAATGTGTAGCAAGTTTAAGAATTTTCTTTGAATGTTTTGATAAAAACAGTAACAAATCTGATTGTTTTAATTAAAAATAGGTCTTTTATCTTTCATTTAAACAAAGAGTCATGATTTAATCTTTATAAATAAAGTCTGGGCGATTTTTTAAAAATTGGTGAAATTTATTAAAAAGTTATGTTAGTTACCTGTCAAAAATTTTTACCAAGTTCAAGAATTTTTTTGATAATATTTAGAACAAATCTGCCTTCGTTAAACCTAAATAGGATCTTTTAAGTTCAATTTAAAATAAAAATCGTTGCTTAATTCTTATAAATAAAGTCATTACGATTTTTTAAAGTTGATCAAATTTTCAATAAAATTAGGTTAAAAATTTCAAAAATTTTTATCAAGTTTAAAAGTTCTTTTAATTTTTTTGATCACAATTAGAACAAATTTCACTTTTATAGTTCAAAATAGAATCTTTTATCTTTCATTTAAACCAAAAATCGGTCCTTAATCTTCAGAAATAAAGTCTGGACGATTTTTTTAAAGTTGATCAAATTTTTTAAAAAGTTAGGTTAACTCACAAAAATTTTTACCAAGTTTAAGAATTCTTTTAATTTTTTTGGTAATAATTAGAACAAATTTGATTTTTTAATTGAAAATAGAATAATTTAAATTCATTTTAATATAAAAATCGTTTCATAATTGTTGTAAATTAATAAATCATTACGATTTTGAAAAGTTAATCCCAAATTTTCTTGAAACCTTCCAACCTTGAAAAGGTTGTGATAGGTTGGGTAAAAATTCAAACGTTTTTATTTAATATGTGATATAAATATTTATAAAAACTTAGATGTTAAATGATGTTTCAATGTCGATTTCTAATCAAAATAATTCACTTTTTAATTTTTTATCTTCTAAGATTATTTCATTTATTTTATTTTATTTAGTTAATCATTAATACTGTTAATAATTAAGTACATATATACATACACACGTACAAATATACACATATTAAGAAAGAACATCATGATTCAATAACAACAACAAGACGATATATCGTGTTTTACTGTCTTTGTGTAAATAGTCTCTCGATTTCTAAGTCTTAAATTTTAAGATATGTATTTATTACTTTTTTGTGTGTCTTTAGTATTCGATGTTTTAGGGGAGAATATCTTTATCTTTAAGGAGGATATCTTTAAGGGTGATATCTTTAAAGGGGATATTTTTACGTGGGATATCTTTACGAAAAGGGAAAAACCTAACTTAAAGATTCGTATAATTCATAGTTCTAAAGCTTGGCAACATTCTACTTTGTTGCTTCTTGGGTTTCGGCCGAGCTACAGGCTATTCTAATCAAAAACTGGTCTGGATATCGTTTTTTTCCGCCGCACTCGCAACCATACCTTGTAATTTCTTCACCTCTCCAGCTGGGATATCATCGTCCGCTTCCAAAGCCGGATTAACCCTTCCATTTCTCTCGTCTTTTCCAACCATAGTCGCCGTTCCATACATTTTAGTCATTCCAGCAGCCATAACGGACATTTGTTCCCCGTCTTCTTGTAACTCACTTACTCTTTGAATATCTTCCGGGATGTTAACCACGCAGTTAAAGATATCATATCCAGGAGCTAAAGTTCCACTTTCAAATAAGACTTTAGTTCCGTACGAAACCGTTATTAAAGTTATTAGGGAAAATATCATCGCCATAGTTCTAAATGGGAATAATTGACGGTTATTTTCGTAATCGAAACCTGGATAGTAGATGATAGGATCTAAACCCATTAAAGATTCTCCTCCGGATATTCTAACCATAAAAGCGATGATGTAGGCAGCTAAACTACCGTAGGTGTTACAATAGTTTTTGAAATGAACCACCATGAGTAATTGGGGGAATAAAATAACGTACACGAGATCAGAACACATCGACCTAGAAAAAAAAATTAAGAATACAATTTTTAATTAACCTAGAAAATATAATATCTAACCATAATCCGTAAATGGATGGTATTGTTAACGCCATAATCGTTGCTAAAACTCCAACAACTAAAATCGATACTCTCATCACCCAGATTATTTCCATTTCTGAAGCTCGTTGACGGAAAATTAATTTGTAAACGTTTCGGGCGAACATGGAACTTGCGGATAAAACGCTGGAATCGGCTGAAGACATAACGGCTGCTGAAACTGCGCCTAAACCGAAGAATGAAACGAAATCTGGGGTTAAGTATTGGAGAACCATCGGTAAAATCATGCTCGTTTCTTCTACTGTTAGTGGCCAAGGACCTTTGTATTGAGTTTCGTTCCAATCTAAAAATAAGTAAGTAAAAAATTTTTAATTTTTTGAATTTTCAAAAACTTATGATTAAAAAGATTTAGAATCTTCGAAGGAAATCGAAAGAAAAGTTTTCGTAAAAGTTGCTTAGTTGCACATATGGACATTTCCATTAAAACTTTATTTTGTATATCAGCTTTACTTATTGTTAACTTGATTGATTGGTTAATTGATTGGTTTTTGAATTCTTCAACCCAAAATTAAACCGACCTAATTTAACAAATAGACAGATAGGCAACCACTTATTTCTCTAAACAAGATAATTGCCTTCTTCTTCATTTTCTTCTTGTTCTAAGACGCATGTATGAGGAAAGCATTATTAATGTTTATGGTTCTTTATTTACATATCTATTTTTTCTAGAAACCTGACAGAAAATGATAAAATTGATTGTCTTCTTCTTCTTCTTTTGTTTCACTTCCTTCCTGTTCTGATGTATTATATTGATATATGTACAATTCTTCATCTACATATTGATTAATTGATTGGGTTGAGAGTAGTCATTCAATTCAAGCGTCAAGCTGATAAATAGACAAATAGATGCATTGGAAAGTTCTTCTTCTTTTAATTATCGCCTCGAATTCACCTGATTCTTCTCCTTGGTAATTTATATTCATCTTTCTCAATCTTCTCGATCATTTTTTTTTATTAGTCTTCCATGTGGACTATCTATTCCATCTGTTCTTTTATTAGATGTAATTAGAAGTAGATTGGTTCGTTTTGAATTCATCTGATTCTACTCTTTGACAATTTATATACATCTTTCTCAATCTTCTCGATCATTTTCTTGATCAGTCTTCCATGTAGACTATCTATTCAGTCTGTCTTTATGTTAGGTACATTTAACAGTAGATTTGTTCGTCTTGAATACATCTGATTCTTGTCTTTGGCAATTTATATTCATCTTTCTCGATCTTCTCGATTATTTTCTTAATCAGTTTTCCATATAAACTATCTATTCCATCTGTCTTTTTATTAGGTGTAATTAGAAGAAGATTGGGTCGATTTGAATTCATCTGATTCTTCTCTTTGACAACTTATATGCATTATTCTCAATCTTCTCGACCATCTTCTTAATCAGTTTTCCATATAGACTGTCTATTCCATCTTCTGTTTTTTTATTAGGTGTAATTAGAAGAAGATTGGGTCGATTTGAATTCATCTGATTCTTCTCTTTGACAACTTATATGCATTATTCTCAATCTTCTCGACCATCTTCTTGATTAGTCTTCCATGTAGACTATCAATTCAATCTATCTTTTTGTTAAATGCAATTAGAAGTAGATTTGTTCGTTATGAATTCATCTGATTCTTCTCTTTGAGAATTTATATTCATCTTTCTCAATTTTCTCGATCATCTTCTTGATCAATCTTCCATACAGACTATCTATTTAATCTGTCTTCTTATTAGGTGCAATTAGAAGTAGATTTGTTCGTCTTTAATTCATCTGATTCTTCTCTTTGACAATTTATATACATCTTCAATCTTCTCGATCATGTTCTTGGTCTTCCAGTCCTCCATGTAAACTATTTATTCAATCTGTCTTTTTGTTGGATGCAATTAGAATTAGATTTGTTCATCTTGAATTCATCTGATTCTTCTCTTTGACAATTTATGTGCATATTTCTCAAATTTCTCGATCATTTTTTTGACCATTCTTCCATGGAGACTATCAATTCAATTAGTCTTTTTGTTAGGTGCAATTAGAAGTAGATTTGTTCGCCTTGAATTCATCTAATTATTCTCTTTAACAGTTCATATGCTTCTTTCCCAATCTTATCGATCATTTTCTGGATCAGCCTTCCATGTAGACTATTTATTCAATCGGGCTTTATGTTAGATGCATTTAGTAGTAGATTTGCTCGTTTTTAATTCATCTGATTCTTCTGTTTGACAATTTATGTGCATCTTTCTCAAATTTCTCGATCATCTTCTTGATCAGTCTTCCAGGTAGACTATCAATTCAATCTGTCTTTTTGTTAGGTGCAATTAGATGTAGATTTGTTCATCTTGAGTTCATCTGATTCTTCTCTTTTACAATTTACGTCCATCTCTCTCAATCTTCTTGATCACTCTTTCAAGTAGACTACCTATTGAATCTGTCTTTTTGCTAGGTAGAATTAGAAGTAAACTTGGTTGGGTTACAGATAAGTCAAAAAATGCAGATAATTAATCTTGACGTTTTATCTAATTTTTTAACAAATGTGTCTTTCATTCTAAGCTTGAGAAGACCGAGAACAATTAATCAACATAACCTAAAAGACACTTAGATAAAGCAAGTAAACAGATAGACTGCAATGTAATCTTTCACTTCTGCTTATGTATTCGTCTTTAATAATTTAATTGTATTTCTTTAAGTTGGACTGTTACATTGGATTGAGTTACCAATATGAACATAAGATTGAAACGTGTCAGTAAATGTGATAAGTATAAATTTATTTCCAACGAAGTTATTTCCTGTTAACGTTGTGTAAACTGAAAAGAATATTTTTACCCAACTTAACTCTCTAATGGACCATGTAACTTTCAGGTCACATTTTGATGTATTGACATTTTACCAAATAAGTATAGTTTCTCATATGATTGCGCATAAATCTTAATTCTATAGCGTTACCATATAATCAATATCATTATTTATGACCATTGCCAAACTCATCAACCTGATATGGCAAAGTAAATGCTGTGCAAACCGTAACTTCTTTGGCTTTAAAACAAAACTTCAGCCCATAAAGAGTTAACAAGCAGATTGAGTATTTGTAAATTGTTTTTTTATTCTTCTTTCGACGAGCATCTTCTATTCACTTGATTCTTTGCTTTGACGACTTTATATAGATCTTTCTCTGTCTTCCAAGTTAACTTTTCATTTCTATATATCCGTCTGTATATTGTTAGGTTGCATTAGGTTACCCACCTGAGTTCAAAATTTAGACTTATTAATAGGTTTGTCTAGCAAATATCAAATTGATTAAATCGTAATTTAAATGCATATAATAATATACTGGATCAAATTGAAATATCAGATTGAAAAATTTCTTTTACAGTTAATCTAACAAACAGGCAAATAACTGGAAAAATATAAAGAATCTACTGCTTGTCTCCTTCTTCTTCTAATTTATCTTCCTCAACCTAACTGTCTTTTTGCCAAGTTCCTTCCTGTTATCTCTTTCTCTCTCTCTGTCTTTATTAGACTGGATTATTTTGCACATATGAAAACAATATTTAAATATTCCAGTATATCCTACAAACAGGCAAATATCTAAAAAAAAATATAGAGAATGCATTTGTTGCTTTCTTCTTTTGATGAACTTTAATTATGAATCCTTCCATAATTATTAATTGATAAAACAAACAACAGGCTTTTCTGTAATCTATTTGCTTTCCTGCTTATCTGCTATATTGTTTGGTGACGTAAAAGAACTAAATCTGACTCAATTTATCTACCTCCATGTTAATCTGTTTTCTTCTTGCCAATCTACCGTTCTGCCTATTTGTTGGATTAGATTGGGTTAGGTTGGATTGGGGCTTATATTACATCAAAATTAGGCATTTTAGTAGTGTGAATTGACAATGATTTACTAGCTCATCCTAACAAACAAGTAAGCAAGCAGATGGATCTCTTCATTTCCTTCTGTTATACAAATGCTTCGGTAAATATTGTTTAGAGAAGTGAAATGAAACTGACTTCCCTTTATTCTACCTGCCTTCTTGCCAATCTACACATTGGCCTACCAGCCTATCTGTTATGTTAGGTTGAGTTACATATTGCTTATACGTAAGAAAACAATTACATATTGTATAATAATTGAATTGGAGATATAACCCTATTCTTTCGGATGAACGATATGTTCCATCAAACTACAGACAAGTAAATAGTTTTAAATTGACATTTTGTTAACTCAACCTAACACACAAGTAACTAAGCAGATAAGTAAATAAATTGAGGGTCTTCTAAAAGTTGTATCTGCGTTCTTACTTATCTATTGAATTGGATTACAAATATATCGATATACAATAAACTCCCAAAATAGAATAACTCCCACATTAGAAATTTTTTAATAAATCAATAAATAAACTTACTAGTTGATTTAGCAATTGCTCCGATTAAAACCGGTGGTATAGCCATTAAAATACACCCAAACGCGGCAACGTACGACAAAACCTGCGCCCTCCCAGCAGATTTACTCGACAGCACCCTTTGAAAGTAAACTTGCCAAGGAATCCCCCCAAACACCAACAACAAACCATAATCGATGTAATACCACAACTCCTTCGAATCGACCGATCCGATCCAATCGACGTCCATCGACGACAACGGCTTGACGTGCTCGTTCATCCAAGCGAACGGGATGCACATCCACAAACCGATGAAGATGCAAAAGAGCTGGATGACGTCGGTGTAAGCGACGCTGTATAATCCACCGAAAAGAGTGTAAAAAACGGCTATGCACGAGCTGAAGATGACGCTCGTTCGATGGTCCATGTCGATGATTACGCTCAAAGTGGCCCCTAAAGCCGCTAAAATCCCCGCAGCCCAGAACACTTCCCCGCATAGTGCCGGGAGGAAAAGTAATCCACCCATCCGACTACCGAAGCTATCTTGGAGCGGATCCAACATCGTGATGTAGCCTTGTTGACGCATTTTATTCGCGAAGAAAATCCCGCCGAAGACGAGACTTAGAGAATAACCAAAGGGTGCTTGACACCAAACTAAACCGTAGGTGTAGATTGCTTCCGCCGTACCGTTTATGTAGCCACCACCAACCCAAGTTGCTACAGATCAATATCAAAATGAATATGATATGTAACTGTATGAGATTGAAAGATGATTTTAACTTACCAGTCATCGTAAAAATCCCAACAAATAATCCAATATTCCTTCCAGCTAACATAACTTCTTCTTCCGAATCATTCCCACTTTCCTTTTTCCTCCCAGCCCATATTCCAACACCCAAGATTAAAATGTAAAAAAGTATGATGGAAATCACACCCGCTATGTTAATCATCTTGGAGATTTTTTTGTAACTTTTTTTAGATTTTCAAAAAACCATTTAAAAAAATATATTTTATTTTTTCCCTATTGAATTTTCAGTATCCCAATGGTCGTAGGAACGCAGCAGTCGCCCCACCTGAGTGAAGTCTTCTGCGACGGGCTGTTCCTGGTCCTAAACGCTAACCCGCACATGGACAACGGCTGCTATCGACATTTAGGGGGCACTACGAGCGAAAATCACCAAAGAAGTACTCGGGGGGGGAACTTCCGGAGCGGAGGATCGGAGTCGAACTGGCTCGCTCCGAAAATCCTGACCTCCGATATCGATTCTGGAGGCGGCGGTGACGTCAAATGGGGCTTCGGGAGCCGATTGGGTCCCTCCGCATGACCTCTGACCGGAGTTTTAATGCGCACGATCCGATTTTCGGAAAACACCCACACGGGGGTTTCCTTTGAAACACGCCTACCACGTTCGATTTTGTCAATAACTAAAACGCAATGGGTTGTGAATGATGGAATGGTTCAATTAAACGTTATAATCTTGCATAGATTAGTTCCTTGCATGGAAATTAAAAGGAATTGGAAGAGGGAAAATTAAGGGTTGGAATGATTTTAAAGTAAAAAAAAAATTTAATTAAAGATTGGATTGAATGAAGTTGATGTCTTTTATAATATGGTTAAAATATAGAAAGTTTAAGTTTAGGAAAATCAAAAAATATTTTGGTAGGTTAAAACTTGCCTTATAGAGATTCTTACGACATCTGTTTGTCAATAGAATGACTTTAAATCAATATAATTTTAAGTTCTAAAGTTATCTTTAGAACTTTACTAGAATTCAATTTGAAAAGTTGTGTTAAAAAAAGTTTAAAAATAGATATGACAACATATAGAATGGTTCAATTAAACGTTATAATTAGTAATGTAACGAATAATACTTCAACCGAATAACCAAATACCGAACATTCGGCTAAATTTGAACCGAATATTCGGTCTTTGTTGAATGGCGTGAAAATAAGGTTCAAAGAAAGAGAGAAGGAAATCAAATATTTTATGGCAACGTTGTTGAATTCCCGATATCACTTTAACTTTTTCTCGTGTGATAACATATCCGTTATAAGGCATACTTTCTTTTGGAGGCACTTGGAAGAGACTTAAACTACGGGAGCAGTAGTAGCGATGATAGAGAGAGCGATGGAAGTGATAAGATGAATATAAACACAAATATTCAGCAGTTGTCGTCTACAATAGGCAAAAATTTGAATCGAAGTCACTTTGTATTTTGGGACTGCTATAAAGCCATAGCCACATTTGGTAAAGCCATTAGTGACTCCAGTCCTAGAAACAGAGTAGTAATTGAACTGGACGGTTACTTGTCTGAGGAATTACCAAAGAGAGAGCATGTTCCGTTTATTTGGTGAACACAACATAGCTTGAAATTCCCAAAAATCAGTAAACGGGCAAAAGTGTACTTATCAGTCCCATCAAGTACAGTTTTCAGTGAGCAGCTGTTCCCTGAAGCAGGAAACATATACGAAAAAAAAAAAAAAAAAAGAAACCGCTTCCAGAAAGAGCCAGCCAATTAGCGTTTTTACACGAAAACCTGCAATTAATTAATTACGAATATTGTTTTTTTATTAGAAGTAATTTTGAATAAATATATTAATAAATATAATAGATATTTTATTTAAATAAATAAATAAATAAACTAGCCATCTTATACTTTATTTTGTAAATCTACTTAATTTGTATCATCTAAAGTTTGAAGAATTTAAGTATGTATTACAACCTGAAATGGAACAGCACCATGAAGAGAAAGATGGAAGAGTACTCGGCAATGTTACGGAAAGAGGGTTAACTTTTTCATCTTTCTCTTCATGTTGCAGTTCCATTTCGGATTATGGTACATCTGTTTTCATAATTGAGCTAATTGACAATTGTGTAAAAATCCATTGTATAATCATTTAATATATTCTTCGAATTTATTGAAATTTAGAACACTCACGTAGACAACAGTTGATGATTTTTTTATAATACGGCTAAAAAATTAAGATTATTTATAACTCTTAACGACATCGTTATGAAGCATTTACCGTTCATGAACGACATTTCGTATTTTGTAACTTCTAACATCATTGTGAACGACTTTACAGGTTAGTAGTAATAGTAGTAGTATTATTCCAATTCAGGTTCGGTTTTGGAGTTCGAATCCGTGTTCGTATCATACTCCAGCCACAATATTTTATAGATGTCTCCGGTTCGCTTATTTTTAGGTTTCTTTGTGGCCTGATGCATTTTTTTCTTCTGCCACGTGGTCGTAATTATAAATATGGTCTATATTATGAAAGGAGATGCTAAACAGAGGTGGTACTCTCTTGCGAGTCAAGGGTCTAGTGACTCGGCTCTCACACTACTGATTATGGAAAATCCTCTGATTTATTGAAAGGAGGCAAGGAGAGGATATTGTGATAGAGAAAATGAACAGTCGATCTGTATTTAAGATTTTTTTACTGTATATTATTAATTATAATTATTATTTTACTTCTAATATTATACAGGGTGTCCCAAAATTATACCGACAAACTGCTAGGATATGTTCTTTGAGTCATTTTAAGTACATTGAAATTAAAACCTCTTATCCGATCTCTTATAGTTTCCGAGATATTTAGTGTTAAAATACTTTATACTTATATCAATTATTGTTAATAACTTTGTTAATTTTCAGAGAATATGCCTCAAAATGTCACACAAATCTTAGGATTTAACCTTAATTACATGGTGATTATTTTAAAATTTTATTACCCCCATAACATGCTTTTGTGGGGGTAGGCGTTAGTAAAATACATTGTATCAGTTAAACTTTTTGAAAAATTGACATTTTTACATCACCTTAATGTTCTCTGATATTTTTTAAAATAAAAAGCATAATCTGTTGATATTCAACAAAGCGTAGCATTAAAAGAATTCATTAAAAAAAGTCGAGCATTTGCTTCACCCCTTTATTTTCATTTTTCAGAGGTTACTAAGAAACATTGACAAAAGTTTTATTGAAATTTTGACGTTCCATTTGAATGTCGGCGGTTTGGATATCTTTCTGGATAAAGTCGTTTCGCCAGCCGTCCGTTAGGCCAGGCGCGCATATGCGATTTTCTGTCGCGCTACTGTTTGGTCGCAAAAATGAAACACGTTACAGTAAACAGTAATACGCGCGTATGCAGGTAAATAATCGCAGCGTTTAAAAAGATGCAACCTGCCCTATTTTAGTAACGACGCGACTGTCGCCTCTCTAAATGAGTTACATGAACAAGTGTGAATCTGCACGAACATACGACTACTAAGTCGCAATCGCAGATCGTTTGGGTGTTGTTAGTTATCAAAATGGCTACGAATGAAATTATCTCTAGTGTCTTAGACACGGAAAAACTTATTTCAGAGGTGGAAAAAATATATCGGTCATTCTACATATAATAACTAAAAAATTTGCGTGAATGTTTTCTTAGATGATCGTGAATTTTGTAAAATTGGCCTTTTAGCAATCTTTGGCTTAACAGTGGATGCACCCAAATTTTCTTTTGTGGTGTTTCTTACGGTTTCCTAACATTAAAGCAACGATACAAGCGGTTTCCACGACATCCATCTTGATACTAAACAGTCATCAGTCGCGAATAATTAGACGCAAATGCGCGATGATGCAGATTTTTACCGATTGCGATTTTTTTGTCGCCGCGACAGATAGTTGCATCAAAATCGCATATGCGCGCCTGGCCTTACCCCGCGCTTTCCCATAAATAATATGCATCTCGGCTAATTCACGTTTAGAATACATTTTTAGGCCTTTTCTCGCAATAACTTAAAGTGACAGTTTAAATTCGAACGTAATGTCAAAATTTCAACAAAGCTTTTGTCAGTGTTTCGTAGTCACCTTTGATAAATGAAAATAAAGGGATGAGGCAAATGTTCGACTTCTTTTAAATAAATTCTTTTATGAATACTGAAATAATCACCATGTAATTGAGGTTAAATCCTAAGATTTGTGTGAAACTTTGAGACATATCCTCTGGAAATTAACAAAGTTATGAAGAAAAATTGACATAAGTATAAAGCACTTTAACACAGAATATCTCAGAAACTATAAGAGATCGGATAAAAGGTTTTAATCTCAATGTACTTAAAATGGCTCAAAAAGCATATCCTGGATGTTTGTCGGTATAATTTTGGGACACTCTGTATATTAATTTTATTATATTTTCTTTGTCTTTCCTAGTGTGTATAAAACAATAAAATGATTACTTTATTAATGTATTTATAAAATATCACATTGCTATCACAGATAAATTCTTGTTGAGATTACATACTCATATATTAAAAGATAAACTTTAAATGACCCTGTGGCCATTAATGGTACCAGGTTAACTGGTAGATTATGACTCAGGTCTATAAGTCCTTTTATCATTCTTTCCCTAGGTACGCTGTATGTTTGGCATGAAAAGAATATATCGCCGTTCCGGGAGAACAACGACACAACTGCAAAATAAAAAATTTTACAGGAAATGCAAAAATAATTAAAATCAGCATTTTTTGGATACATTGATGGCCTTAACTCATTTTGTCAAAAAATTGCAGTTGCGTCGATGTTGTTCCGGAACGGCGATATGATTTAAGTCCCCATACTTGCCGCATATGCAGAGCAGGCTGTTCCTTAGGTTTCTTCCGAATAAATACGCCGGGGTGGATGCATGTCCGTCGTAATCTCGTAATCAGGACATAAAATTGTCTAGAAACGTAAGGGATTCCCCAATATCGTGGTTTCTTACTTACTTTCGGCTGACAAAGGGCGTAAATGCCCCCCCTTAGCCGCTGAGAGGTATTCCACTCCACCTGCCAATCTGCATAAATGCTATTCTCTATTATATTCAAGATATCTTGGTTGGGAATTGTCACGTCTAGTATTTCTTCTTGATGGTCTTGCCCGGCCATTTCGTTACCTTGTATGCGTGAATGTCCTGGTATCCAGACAACGCTCACCTCGAGGTTAGCATCGTGAGCCTTGTACAGCAGATCCATAAGTTCAAGTAGATACGTATGATCACTGGTTTTTAATTGGCATCCCTCAATTGCCTCAACGGAGCTTCTGTAGTCGATTAAAATTACCGTGGATGGTAAGTTCTTATCCAGGATTATTCTTACAGCCCAGATAATGGCGAACATTTCTGCGCCGAAGATATTCATTTGATCAGGAAGATGGGCACTTCCTTCAATATTTAGTGTGGAGAAGTATAAGCCACAAGACACGCTTTTTACCGGCTCGTGAATGACCGATCCGTCGGTATAGATGTGGTGTGAAGTTGGCCAATTATGTTTGATATACTGATTCACTGCGGTTCTTATAATTTCTTCTGGACTGATCTAATCTCGAAGTTCCATTAGTTGTACTGGGATGGATTCCACTTTTGGTGACCGTTGTTGAATTTCGTATCTCAAAGTATAGATTTTGAAAATATTATCTCTATGGATACTATTAAAATCCGCGTACAGAGATTCAAAGATGTCAACTGAACTTGGTCTGGTGTCTTGACGGGTATTAGAATTTATAACAGTCTCTCGTAGTCGAGATATTTAGATAGTTTTTAGATAGGAATCTTGGGCATAGCAATTTGGCCTTTATCGTCAGTGATGTTTCAGCATTTTCCACAGTAAGTGCGTTTGTGAGAGCGGTCGGAAACACCCCCAGAATAATTCGATATGCTTTGAAGGAGATTTTTTTCGAGGACTTGGATGGTTGATTTAGCTATTGGAAGCATGGCCCAAAGCCCATATTCCAACCTCGATCTAATTACAGCCTTATGACTTTCAGGTTAGGTTTGGTCGTTCAGTGAACGACATCCCCGTAGCAGTCGTTTACGTCGTTAGCATAGCGCAATTGAATTTTAAAATAAGATGCATATCGAGTGCATTGCACAAATTACTTTTTAGGTATATTTAATTGCAAGTTCAAAATGTGTAAGATCATCATTTGGCATCATCTCTTCCATTTTCCCCAAGACGGTATAAAAATATTACTACCTTCAATTTCTTGTAGTACTATACTTTTATGCTTGAAGAAGCTATAAAAACAATTTCTAAAGCAAATTCATGAAAAGTATCAGTAATGTAATATATTACAGCATTTTCGGAAAATAATGTCAAATAATGGTGTTTTCTTATGTAATTTAATGATACACAATTTATTGATTAATAACTTTATTAGCGCTGAGTCTCTCAATACATACACTTGAACACTCTTGAATGCTCTTGAATACTCTTGTTTCATGCGCGTCTCCGCTACATGCATTTTTACGTTTGCGCATGCTTCTTATCTATAGGGTAACCAACTTAATATTATTCCAACATGCCCTTCTCTTAAAAATAAAAATCATTAAACTAAACAATTTTTTTTTTTTTAATTACACACAAAGTCTTTAAGTTTTGCGGGTAGTTTTATGTCTCTTTTTGGTCGAGTCAATTTCGGTTCAATTGTTGCTTTTTCACTTATCACTTCACTTTTATTTGCCCCACTTGCTTCATCCTTGATGGAATCTTTTCTCTTCTCTTCATTTTCTTTACATGAACTGTCCTCCATTATTTCTGGTTTATTCACTGGTTGGTGAGGATTTTGGGATATATCGGTAGGATTTTCAGTTAGCTCAATGATCGCAGGTTTAATATGTACTTGACTTCGTCGGTATTTCTTTCCTTGTACATCGACTACGTACGATCTGTCACTAAGTTTTCTTTCGATTTTTCCTGGCATCCATTCTTTGGTAATTTCAGGATTTAGTTGAGTTGTTACTGGTTGTCCAATTTCCAAACTTGGTAGGTTTTTAGTCCTTTTGTCGTAGTGGAATTTAGCTTCTTGCCTATTTTCTTCTATTTTTTGCGGTACATCATTAATGACTTTAGGTAAATAATTTTTTGTTGCTGAAGGTACTAAGGTTCGCGTTGATCTTGAATATAATCTTTGAGTCGGACTTGTACCGATTTTGTTTGGTACGTTACGTTGATGCAGTAGATTAAGCCATATATCTTCGTTATTCATTTCTGATTTATTAATTAGTCGTTTAGCAATTTTGACTGTAGCTTCTGCCTTTCCGTTTGCTTGTGGATAATGAGGTGATGATGTTGAATGACATATATCCCATTCTTTCGTAAATTTTTTGAAATCTTCACTGGCAAAATTGGTTCCATTATCGGTTATCAATCGTTGCGGTATTCCGTGTCTGCTGAAATTTTTCTTACAGATATCAATAAGAATTTTTGAAGATAAATTTTTTAACATATCTAATTCAAAAAAATCTGAGTAGTGATCAATAGTTATTAGAAAGTATCTTTTCTTTCCTTTGTACGTTGTTGTTAATACATCCATTGATACGTATTGAAATGGGAATTCGGGTATGGGATGTGATTGCATAGGTGGTCTACTTTGTGAATCTGCTAATTTCATACAAGTTGTACATTCTTTTATTGCATTTCGAATTTCCGTAGTTATTCCAGGCCAAAAGACGTTTCGTCTTGCTACGTTGATCGTGCCTTCAATGCCATTGTGACTGGTATGTAGAATTTTCAAAATTTTCTTTCGAAGTTTAAATGGTATGACTATTTGATGATTTTTGTAGATTATACCGTTCTGGAAAGTAAGGTCATATTTATAAGAGTTATAACGTTTAACTTCATCAGGCATTTCATGTATGGTATTAGGCCATCCTGTTAATATATATTCTTTAATTTTGTTTAGACAAAGATCGTTAGCTGTTTCGTCTCTAATTTCCTTTAATCTTTCTTCGGAAACACTCACCTGTTTTGAAAGATCGATACTTTGTAAATTTTTACATAATCTTTCTTCGGAAGTTGTCGAAATCGTATAAATTCTAATATCTTCTTTCTCGAAAGTATTATTTGTTAATGGTGCTCTCGATAGTGCATCCGCCACCATGTTATCCTTTCCATTTACATACTCCACGTTAAGGTTGTATCGTTGTAACGTCATGAGCATACGTTGCAGTCGCTTAGGCGTACTAAGTAATGGTTTTCTGAAAATATTTATTAAGGGTTTGTGGTCAGTTCTTACGGTTATTCTGTTACCTGCTAAGTACTGATCAAATCTTATACAAGCAAATACTATTGCGAGTAGTTCTTTTTCTATTTGAGCATAATTTATTTCTGTTTTTGTAAGTGTACGAGAGGCGAATCCGATCACATGATTACCTTGATATAGTGCTGCTCCTAATCCGTAAGCGCTTGCATCACATTCTATTATGACTGGTTTTCCTTTTTCAAAATATTTCAATGTGTTCGAAGAAGTTACCTGATTTTTTAATTTCTTAAATTCATCTTCTTGTTTCTTTTCCCAACTCCATTCCACTCTCTCGTGTATCAAAGTTCTTAATTGTCGAGCTTCAGAACTTAAATTCGGGATAAATCTACTAAGGTATGTAATCATTCCAAGAAATCTTTGTAGATCTTTTTTATTTTTTGGTTCCGGAAAATTTCGTATAGCTTCAATTTTCTTTATATCGGGTTCCAAACCGTTTTCAGTTAGTGTATGACCATAAAAGGTTAGTGATTTTTTACATAAATTTAATTTTTCCTTGCTTAACTTACAGTTTCGTTCTCTTAGCCTTTTTAGTAAATCTTCTAAGTTTTTGTTATGATCTTTCAATGCTTCATATTCGTTTTCTCCACAACCGAAAATAATTATGTCATCGGCTAAAACTTCTATTCCTTTTAATCCTTGTAAGACACTTTGAATTTTAATTTGGAAAATTTCAGGTGCTGAGGCTATCCCAAATGGCATTCTTTTCCAACGATACCTTCCAAAAGGTGTCCAGAAGGTTGTCAGTAAGCTGCTTTCTTCAGTTAGCTTCACATGCCAGAATCCCTTCTTTGTGTCAACACTTGAGAAAACCTTAGCCCTGCCAAGCTTCGGAAGTATTTCATCAATGGTTGTGAACTGAAAGTTAGGCCTTTTGAGTGCCTTATTTAGAGGAATTGGGTCGAGACATATTCTGACCTTATCATTTCTGGTAACTAACAGAATATTACTCACCCATTCGGTATGTTCGTCTGTTTTCTGAATGATGTTATGTTTTTCTAAGTGATCTAATTCTTGTTTTAATTTGTCTCTCAATTCAATTGGAATGCGCCTTGCTTTCTGTATTATAGGTTTTACTGACGTATCAATTTCTAGATTAACTGTGTCGTCAAAAGTTCCGTAATCCTGAAATACATCTGTATAATTCTGTGTTATTTTTTTCGCTTCTTCTTTCAAATGGTTTGTAACGTTACATGAAACTTCTTGTTGTATATTATTACAGAACTTGATCAATCCAAGCTTTACGCACATATCTGCTGACAAAAGTGGTCCATGACATACGTCAACTATCTGGAAATTAATAGGATATTTTTTGCCTTTATGTAGACAAATAAGATTCTTCTCTCCAAGTACTTTTATTCGATTTCCTCCAAACGAGTATAACTTGTGATTGGACTCATTTAACTTTGTATTTCTAACGTTTAAAATTTTTAATAAGCTTTCTCTTCCTATTATGCATACGTTCGCGCCCGTATCCAACTCACAAAGCAATGTTTTGCTTTTGCCATTTATTATGAATTTCAATTCTGCCCTAACAGCTCCACCTTGCGAAGAATTATCTTGTATCTTCTTAATCTCCGTTTCAGAATCACAACATTCACTTACCTCGCTGTCTTCTTTTCTGACATCTTCATCTTTAAGTTCTTTAACTTTCTTTTTCTTCATCATATCTTTAGAATTGTCATTCTTCTTTTTCTTGCACACTTTAGCAAAGTGATTCTTTCCGTTACATATAGCACATTTTTTTCCAAACGCTGGACACATGCCTTTTTCAAATTTGTGCTTATTTCCACAAAATCGACATAATTTTTCAATAAATCCTTTTCTTACTAGTTTATTGATTGAATTTTCTGTATTTTCTAAATCTCTTATACGTTGTACAGTGAGTTCGTCAACTCTACAAATATCTATAGCTTGTTGTAGCGTCAGTTCCGGCTTCGTCATTAACTTTTTTCGAATTTCTTTATTTTTTATGCCTAATACAATCCTATCTCTAAGTAAATCATCTTTAAAATTTGCAAACTCACATGTTTCAATAAGTGATTGCAATCTCAATAAATATTCATCAAAAGATTCGGTGTCGTGCTGATTTGCACTGTTAAACATCGCTCTCTCATATATTACATTTTTCTTTTTACTTAAAAGTTTGCGTATTTTACCTATTACATCTACACATGATGTTTTATTATCATCTGTTAAGCCAAAATCGTTGTATTTTATCATAGCTTCATCGCCTAAAGCTGCAATGAATGTGTGTACCTTTTTCTTTTCATCGGTAACCGGCCATTTATCCATACCAGTAGCTATAGTATAATTATTCCATGCTTTAACGAATTGCTCAAAATTCTGGGCTACGTCACCTTTTTTAATATTTAAAGGACCAGGTAAAGGAATTTTTGAATTGTCTTGACCTTTTGATGAGTCCGAAAATTGCTGTGCCATAAGAGCTAAAATTTCCGTTTGTTTTCTAATAAGTTCAGCTATTTCCGCCATTTTTTTTTTATTAATCAAATACCGTGCGACCAGAAAGCTAACTAAATATCTAAGGAAGGATTATCAAGGGATAAATAATTTCACTTATCTTTCTATCCGCCGTTGATGATCCCGGTTCAATTTCTATGATGAACCACGCCGTCCTCGCTAAAAACATACCCTGTCGCCTATGGCGTCGCGATGTCGCTGCTCCTGTCTGGTCACGTAGTCGCTGCCCACGAAGAAAAGCTTCTCGTTGACGATTCTTCAATTAAATACGACTCCAAATGTTCTAATTTTCACCTGACACTATGTTTTTTTATGTAATTTAATGATACACAATTTATTGATTAATAACTTTATTAGCGCTGAGTCTCTCAATACATACACTTGAACACTCTTGAATGCTCTTGAATACTCTTGTTTCATGCGCGTCTCCGCTACATGCATATTTACGTTTGCGCATGCTTCTTATCTATAGGGTAACCAACTTAATATTATTCCAACAAATGGATTCTTTTAAAAGATAACTCCTTCATTCACTTGCATTATTAATTGTCAAAGCTTGTTAATTCAAAAAATCTAACATTCCATCAAAAGTGACATTTTATGTTACTATCCCAAGAACACTGGACTAACAGGATGACCCAATTTGCGATAATCGCCCGCCACCCTTTAACATCACTGCTAAGCTTAGCGTCTTTGTCTTACACTCGACTCTCTGTCTTACATGTGGTCTTACACTCGACTGTCTCACACTCGTCTCTCTGTCATACACCTGACACTGACGCCTGTGCACTAAATTTCGGCGTATACATATCTTATAGGATTGAGCTATCCTGTTAGTCCAGTACCCTTGTTACTGCGACGACCCTCGCCGTTTCCCGAAATTTAATTCGATGTTAATATGAGACGACAATTCTCGGGCGCCACCTTTTCTTCTAAACGAGGGAAAAGGACCTCTTCTGTACCTCTGAGTAGCTTTTAACAGTGGAGAAAATAATGTCCAGGGTTCAAACGGAAGTAAAACACAAAGTTTAGGTAATAAACAATAAAGTTGTTTATTGAGGCAATAAGGGAAAAATAGAAAAATACAGAGGTGAATAAAATTGATATAACGGAAAGCAAAACAATTTAATCGGAAATCGGAGAATTATCTCGTTCACGGAAAATTGTATGAAAAGTAAATTAAATTAAACGGAAAGCAAAGCTTGGCAAAAACTGAAAACGGTTAGGCAAAGTTCAAGGGAGTCCGAGATTACCACGTCGGTCGGGTTTAGAGGTCTTCCGAGATTCCACGTCGGAATTCCAATGGGTTAAGAGGACTTCCGAGATTCCACGTCGGAAATCCAATGGGTTAAGAGGACTTCCGAGATTCCACGTCGGAATTCCAAAGGATTAGGAAAAATTAGGAAAAGTGATTTTTGCCAACCAAAGCTGTTGTTTAAAACAACAACAAAAGAAAATTAAACAAAAAAAAGGAAACTAAAACTGAACGGAACTAACGAGATAATTCTATAACGAGAAAATAAAATGAAAACTAACTTTTATTGTCGTTAAATTTTAAGTGAACAAATCTTAATAACTCTACAGAAATCGGGCAGAGGTTCTACTCAAGAACTAGTAATCTAAAATGAAAAATGCGCGAGCTTATATAGGGGCCGAAGCGCTAAACTGGATTTTTCGGGGGAGGGAGTCGAATTCTCCCAGCGGAATAACAATTAATCGAGCGTTAATGACCTGAACCACTCTTTATTGGGTCATCTAGCCCTTACAATAATTCTCTACGACCCCGAATTACCCTAAAAGGCGTTTGAAACAGGAAAAACGGTTAATTAATAACAAAATTAAAAACGTAATTATAAATAATTCTAATTAGCTAAGTTTTGACAATAGTCACGGATTGCCCTATTCTTAACTAACTATTTTCAGAGTTACAATTTTTATGTTAAAACGCTTCTTTACAAAGTTACAACAACTTAAACTTCTCAAAACACGTGCTTCTAATAGTTTAGGAAAACTAACATAAAACTAACATAATAATGAAGCTATGACAATGAAAATCGTTCAACATGGTATTCTAAAGGGACGCCTTCAAATACGGTAAATTAAATGTTTGGTGAATGCCTAATTCCGCACTCATTAGCAGTTCGGACTAATTACTCTTGACGGTCTTCCTTCCGCTGGACGGATGACTTGGTATCTTGAAGGGTCTCCTGGCTAGTAACGGTATGGATCATTCTTGCTTCCAAAATCGCAATTATCTTCTTCAATTCGGCGATTAACGGAACTCACGTGCAATTAGGCTATTTTTAGAAAACCCTTGTGTCTTTTTATTTATTGATCAATCGGTTCCGAGACGTCTTGTCAACTTGAAATGAGGCTGAGACGGACGGAAAAGTGGGTATTCAAACATTGGTTTCTTAATTATCGGAAAAGATAAATTGGGGAGAAAGGGTGGCCTATATTTCGGGGAATTATCAGAAAAATTTGTGATAAGCCAGTCGATGTAAAACGGGTTCTCTAAGGAGTAGGATTTTTATTTTGAAAACGGAAAAGAAACTAGGTAACTTCGTTACATTACTATTCTATATGAAAACACTAATGGCGAATTCGATTGGGTGCACTGGTGCGCACCAGTGCATAACAGCGTGTTCTATTGGTTGTTTCCTTGTATTCTATTACATTTTATTATTGTAGTTTATAAAACATTTTAAACATCATCAAGCCTTGAACACATTTACAAGTGATGTTATGATTACGTTTGATTTCATCGCTTTCTGTTGAATTTGCCCTTTTTTGCACTAAGCTAGTGTGACATATGTCAGATTTTGCACTCAACGAGTGCGCACCAGTGCACACTAGTTTTGCCAATCGAATTCGCCATAAGTTTTGTCGTTACAGTTAAAATTCCTAACGACTGATTTGCAAAATACGGTTTTTACAAAAAGTCGTTGGCTGAACGATGTCGTTAAGTAACGACAATTACAAAATAAGCCTGTAAGTTTAGGAGATTCAAAAAATATTTTGGTAGGTTAAAATTTATCTCACAGAGGTTCTTGTGACATCTGTTTGTAAGTAGAATTACTTCAAATCAATATAATTTAAAATTCTAAAGTTATCTTTTAACGAGAATTCAATTAGAAAAGTTGTGTTTAAAAGAAATGTTTTATAATTATTATAATTAATCCTTGATTATTTTAAACCACATGGAGAAGATTCATTAACATTTAAATTAGAAAAATGGCTTTAAAAATTAGTTAAAGTTGAATTTATAAAAGTGTAGTTCGGTAAATGACCACCGAAGGATTATAGATGCCGCCATTTGGAGTTTGTATGGATTTCAATTCAATTATTTAATTCAATTATATTTTTAGATATAAATGTTTAAAAATTGACAAATTTTAATCGACATTAAGTTATGTATATTTTCTCTTCTGAAAAAAGAACTAAAAATCGTAGAAAATTAAAGTTTGGTGAAAATAAAGATTAAACTTCAATCTAAATCGTCATCAAATTTCAAATCTCAACAAAAATTATTTTTTTAGATACAAATTTTTAAAAAATTGAGAAATTTTAATTGACGTTAGCTTACATTTTCTCTTCTAAGAAAAAAACTAAAAGTTGTAGAAAATTCAACATTGGTGAAAACATTGTTTATAGATGCATAGTTGGTCAACGCGGTTTAGTTCGTTTACTGATGCCCAGGGGGCGTGCTACTGAAATGTGCCCATTCATTAAAATTTACTACTAAAATACTATCAAGCAAAAGTAGTGGAAACTTTTGTTCGTTGAGTTGCCTAAATGAATATTTGAATTTAAATATTTCAGTGATTGTATACAATACTGTTGTGTATAGAATAGTAGTAGTAGTAATTGTTTACATTTATTATTATTTATTTACCTACTATTTTTAGAGTTTTGTCTCCCTTGGTCTTTACTTATTTCTTAACGATGTATAGGAAGAGTTCGTTCCTTATTCACCCCTTTCAAAAAATGTTTAACACCTCTGTATTTAATGATAAAAAATACTACATATGTTATTAATCGTGCTACCTAATTTATATTTCTATAATTATTTTTATAATCAATAGTTCGAAGAGAATGAATGAAAAGAATAATCTCTTATTCTTTAGCGTGCGTTCGCTGCGTACACTGCATCCTTTTTGCTCCGAATGCGATCTCACTCCTCTCCATACGCATCTCAGCAATAGTCTGTTTCTTAATTTGACAAGTTGTACCTTCGTCGTAATCCTTAAAGGCTTATTCTACATACCTGCCTTAATAATCGTTATAAAAACCCTTTACGCAACAATACATCAATATCATTTTCAAACAATAATTACAAAGAGAATATAAATTCTTATTAACGTGTCGGATAAATTAGGACGAGGATTTCCGCCACTCACGGGAGCAAAAAACAATCGTTTTTAATTCTTTTTCTCCATGACTATTCGTGTTAGAAGATTGAAAGTTTGAGGAGAGGGTTAGTTCACGTAGAGTTACATTTTGCATATATCTCTGATTTTTACACTGCTCCAAATACATCTGATAAATATTCAGAACAGTTTTAGTTATCTAGAAAGTATTTTGCTAAAGTGACTTTCAACTCCATAAAAGAATTTCATTTTAAAACGTGGTAGTGGTTATCATATTTAAGTACACTTAGGGAAGGATTGAAAGCAAAAAAATATGTGAAATATAACGCTTGATAAGTTAACGATACCCTTAAAAATTCAACCTATAAATTAAAAACCAAATTTTGCCAATTTTTGGGTCGTAACTGGGTAAATAAGAATTACAGTAGAACCTCGCTAATCTGGGCTCGGTTCTGGCACCCCCGTTAATCCGACCGTGATTGTCCGCCTTAGACAAATTATTTTTATGTTGGGAGATTGTTTATTTGACTTTAAGTACGTGATTATCTGTACTTTCAATAATCCGACCTTTTTTTTGTGTTCTGACCAATACCTCCAGTCCCAAATGTGACGGATTAGCAAAGTTCTACTGTAATTGTATTCATGTGTATCGAAAAGACCTCTGACTTTGTTTACATATTAAAAGGTTCGAGCAGGTATAAGTTTTGTGGTCGTTCGTTTATTCCCAGATACACGTTTCCCAGTTGAAACGACTTGAGACGAGAGAGACCAGAAATTCATTCATTTCCTGTGTTTCACATATAATAGGTCGGGGGGCAGCACTTTACACTGCCTTAAAGTTGGAATACGAACCACATATTACAGAGCGTTGACCAACTATGTATCTAAAAACAATGGTGAAAATAAAAATTAAACTTCAATCTAAATCGTCATTTAATTTCAAATTTCAACAACAATTATTTTTTTAGATACTAATTTTTAAAAAATTGACAAATTTTAATCAACATTAAATTACATTTTCTCTTCTGAAAGAAAAACTAAAAGTCGCAGAATGCTCAATTTTGGTGAAAATAAAGATTAATCTTCAATCTAAATCGTCATCAAATTTCAAATCCCAACAAAAATTCTTTTTTAGAAATTAGAAATTAAGTTTTCATTAAATTTCCAATCTTATTAATAAAAACAACATTTTAAACGCATTTTTTCTCTTTATTCTCTTTAATATTAAAGAACCGATACAATAAAAATAAATAAAATGGATAAATACTGATGTTTTAAAATCTTAATTTTCATAAAACCCAAACTAGAAATACTTAAATTTCTAAGTAATCGAAATTTCAAAGTTTGTGAACGCTGTTACTACGAAACGAAGCCAATCTAATAACACTATTTCGACTGAAATTCGTGATACCAATCACCGGAGACTTTAATATCGTTTCCTGAAAAGAAAAAAAAAACAAACATAGATTTTAATCAAAAACCGATTTTTATCTAAATATTAGATGATAATTTTAAAAACCTTATTAATAGCACTTCTAGTTTTAATACAATTACACGGACAGTTTTTGTTAAACCCATTTCCCTTTTTATTCGATTTGTTTAAATCGTTCGTTTTATTATTAGTGGACTTATTATTGTTTCTCCTCTTAGTTTTATTATTTTTGTTGTTAGTCTTTCTTTTACCAACCTCTCGATGGGAATTTTTATTTTGATTTTTCAACGATTCGTCTTTTTGTAACATATTACTCGGGATATCATCTTGAATTTCTTCGCTATATACTTTCGGAGTTGTTAACATTTCTTTAGGTATTGAATCTCTACAACAATTAAAAATTAATTTTAATATTTTTTGTGTGTTGTTGTATTTTTTACAAATCTGATTGACTACAATAACTTTTAACCAAATCGTATTCTGAACATTTTTGAAAACAACATTCTTTAACTATTCCACTTGTTTCAACTACATAATCTAAAGTTTTTACTTCTAAAAATAAAAAAAACATTTTAATATATAACTGAAATTCTTTTAATGGTAATAAAAAAAATCTTACCGTGATAAACACAATTGTATTTCATTAAAGTATCGCTGAGTAAAGATCCGCAAAAGTATTTTGGTTGAAAGACGTTCATCGCCTTGGTGTGAATGATTAATAAAACGATTTCGAACCAAAACATCGTTTTACGATCCATTTAATACGGTCCAGTACAAATTCCTACTGGAAACCTAGAAGAAAGTGAGTAAATACGAGTAAACACGAGTAAGTAAAGCGAAAAGGAATTTTCGTTTTATATACTTTGGGGAAATGTAACCGATACCTGGATAAGGTTACATATTTCGGGGTTGATTTAACCGTGAAATTAAAATATTTGTGTATTTCGAAGGGTGGAATGATTAAATTTTATTGATTCGGTTAAAAATGGAAACGATTTTCTATAAATAAATGTGAGCTTTCAAAAATTCATGTAAATTTAGTAAGAGTTGGCAATAATTTGAATGGTTTATTTAAAAGATGATATTTTTAGGTTTAATTTAACGAATGAATCGTTTCTTTATTTTTATAAATAAAGTTTGGGTGATTTTTTAAAATTATATTTTTAGGTTAAAATAAAATTAAAAGTTACTAATGTCTTTAAGAATTTTTTTAAATTTTTTGTATAAAGTTTGGATTAATTTGGCTGTTTTATTTAAAAATAGGATAATTTCACTTTAATTTAAAGTATAAATCATTTCTTAATTTCTATAAATAAAGTCGTAGTGATTTTTTAAATTTGGTCTATTTTTAGTTTAAGGTTAGGTTAAAAGTTATTGATGTCTTTAAGAATTTTCTTTAATTTTTTTATATACCGTTTGGACTAATTTGGCTGTTTTATTTAAAAGTACGATAATTTCACTTTAATTTAAAGTATAAATCATTTCCCAATTTCTATAAATAAAGTCGTAGTGATTTTTTAAAGTTGGTCAATTTTTAAAAATTTGGTTAAAAATTTTTGATTTCTTTCAGATTTTTTTTAATTTTTTTTATAAACTGATGTTGATAATTTTTCCATTTTATTTTAAAATAGAAATTTTTAGATTTCATTTAAGGTATAAATCGTTTCTTAATCTCAATAAATAAAGTCGTAGTGATTTTTTAAAGTTGGTCAATTTTTCGAAATTTAAGATTTAAGTTGAAAAATTAGAATTGAAAAATTTTTTTTTTAATTTTTTGTGAATTGTTGTGATTGATTTGATTGTTTTGTTTAAAGATAGAATCTTTTAAGTGTAATTTAAGGTATAAATCAATTCTTAGTTTTTATAAATAAAGTCGTAGTGATGTTTTAAACTTGGTCAATTTTTAAAAGTTTGGTTAAAAATTTTTGATTTCTTTACGAATTTTTTTATTTCTTTTTACAAACTGGGTTGACAATTTTACCATGTTATTTAAAAATAGAAACCTTTAAGTTTCATTTGAAATATAAATCGTTTCTTACAATTAGTCTTAATAAATAAAGTCGTACTGATTTTTTTAATTCGTAAACGAGTGGATTTTGGGGGGTTTAATATAGTAAATGGATAAAATAGATACTTATCGGATCCAACATTATGGTTGGGTAAACATTGAATTGTAAACGATAATGTTATGGTTGGATTATTAAGTGAAATTTATTGGGTAATTGATAATAATGAAAATTTTAGATTTTTGAGGTTAAGTTTTGTCCAAAAAATTGGTTTTATTTAGGATTTTTTTTTTAATTTTTTTGGTAATATTTGAAACAATTTTGACTTATTTAATATAAAATAGATACTTCAATCTAACTTTAGTTAAAAAATCTTCTCTCAATATTTAAAAATAAAGTCTGTGGAATTTTTTAAAGTTGGTCGAATTTTTTAAGGTTAAGTTCGGTCGAAAAAATTGGTTTTATTTAGGAATTTTTTAAATTTTTCTGGTAATATTTGGAACAAATTTAACTTATTTAGTATAAAATGAATACTTTAATCTAACTTTGGTTAAAAAATCTTTTCTCAATTTTTAAAAATAAAGTCTATGGGATTTTTTAAAATAGGACAAAATTTTTAAGATTTGGTAAAAAAAAATTTGTTTTATTTAAGAATTTTTTTTATTATTTTTGGTTATATTTGGAATCATCTTGACTTCTTTGACATAATATAGGTACATTAATCTAACTTTAGTTAAAAAAATTCTTTTCTCAATTTTTAAAAATAAAGTCTATGGGATTTTTTAAAGTTGGTCAAAATTTTTAAGGTTAAGTTCCATCGAAAAAATTGGTTTTATTTAGGAATTTTTTAAATTTTTGTGAAAATATTTGAAACAAATTTGATTTATTTAATATAAAACAGATACTTTAATCTAACTTTAGTTAAAAAATCTTTTCTCAATTTTTAAAAATAAAGTCTGTGGGATTTTTTAAAGTTGGACAAAATTTTTAAGATTTGGTCGAAAAAATTTGGTTGTCTTTAAAAATTTTTTTAATTTTTTTGACAAAAATTAGGTTGAATCTAATTTATTTAGAATAAAATAGACATTTAAATTTAACTTTAGATGCAAGAATTTTTCCATAATTTTAATAAATAATTTTTTAAATTATGGTTAGGTAGAAAAACTTGAATTGAATAACCTTTTTTTTAATTTTTTGTGAACTGTTGTGATTAATTTAATTGTTTTGTTTAAAAACAGAATCTTTTAAGTTTAATTTAAGGTATAAATCATTTCTTAGTTTTTATAAATAAAGTCGTAGTGATGTTTTAAATTTGGTCAATTTTTAAAAGTTTAGTTAAAAATTTTTGATTTCTTTAAAAATTTTTTTAATTTTTCTATGAACTGATGTTGATCATTTTTCCATTTTATTTAAAAATAGAAACTTTTAGGTTTCATTTAAGATATAAATCGTTTCTTAGTCTTTATAAATAAAGTCGTACTGTTTCTTTAATTCGTAAATTTTTGAAATTTAAGGTTAGGTTGAAAAATTTCTATTGAATTTATTTCTTTTTATTTTTTGTGATCTATTGCGATTAATTTGATTATTTTGTGTCAAAATAGAATATTTTAGGTTTCTTTTAAGCTATAAATCATTTCTTAGTTCTTACAAATAAAGTCGTGGTGATTTTTTAAAGTTAATTTTTAGAAATTTAAGGTTAAAAAACATTGATGTCTTAAAATTTTTTTTTTAATTTTTTTATGACCACTTGTGAATAATTTGATTCTTTTATTTAAAAATAGAATCTTTTAGGTTTCATTTAATATATAAATCGTTTCATAATTCTTTTAAATAAACTCAGAATGATTTTTTTAATTTGACCGATTTCTTTAAATTAAAGGTTAAGTTAAAGGCAAACTTTTTAATTTTTTTTTTTTAATTTTTTATAAATTCTTGTAAATAATTTGATTATTTTATATTAATAAACCTTTTAGGTTTAACTTAAGACATAAATCGTTTCTTAATTCACAGAAATAAAATCGTAGCAATTTTTTTTTATAAAGACGTTAACTTTATTTGAATGTCACATCATATAAATGAGGTAATAAAATTTCTACCGGATGACTATTTAAGTGAACAAAACCTAAGTGTACAGTTAAAAAATCGTCACAAATTATAACCAATTTTTTTCCGAATCATAGGAACGTAAGGATCCCAAGTGGATTCGAAGAAATTCCCAGCTACAGGTTCTCCCAATCCATATTCAGTGACTATCCCTCCGATACAATAATTTAATCGTGCTTTTGAGGCGGTTGCTCTCAATTGGGGAATTTTAAAATCAAGATATGAAGGTTGAGCGAACACTAAATAAACGTATCTTTGATAAATTCCTTTTGGAGGAGCTGGAGGAATGTAAGGATATCTAAAACGAACGAAAAGAATAAATTCAAAAGGGAATTGTTATATTTTTAAAAAAAGTAAACCTTGTTTCTCCAAATTCAACTTTATTTCCTGGTATATTAACAACCATCCAATTGTGAAACTCTCCCAACCATGGTAAAGCCCTCGTTGGCATATCAGGATTAATATTAATTAAAAAATAATACTTTTTATCATCAGCTTCCCATCGAACTCTTGGTTGGTCTTTTGCTTCCAAAGGCATAATTTTATTTCCCAATGTAACTATTTTACCATTGTTAAATTCAACTTCAAGAACTGCTTTAGGAGGCGTTTGGATAACATCCGGAACGATTTCGTCTCGGATAAAAGCGTCTTTCACTAAAGACACCGATCGACCAGACGTTCGAGTCGAAATTAAAGATCTGATTGAATTCATTTTCTTACTGGGGATTTTCTCGCTTTAAAATGGGGTAATATGAGGGTTGGTTTTGCTCACGGGATTCTTCCCTTGGGTTTTCGTGACATTTCAAAAGTGTTAATCAACGTCGTGATTGACTTTGACGTTGTGTTAAGAATTTTGAACGATTGTTAAAAAAGTTTGGATTTTTTTTTTTTAAAAGCTGAAATCTTAAAGAAAACTATAGAGATGTGAGGAAATATTTGTTTGTTATTTTAGTTCCCATGAAGTTTTCTTAAAGAACGAGGTAGTCAAAAAAATTTTTTTTCTAGTAAAGAAGCCTTAAAAAGTAATTGTAAAAAGATAAGTGAGAATTTTTAGGGGAAATTTTAAAAAATCACCCAGACTTTATTTATAGGAACTAAAAAACGATTTATGATTTTAATTAAACCCAAAAGGTTTTAGTTTCATATAAAACAACCAGATTTGTTATAAGAATTCATTAAAAAAAGCAATAAATTTTTAAAAATTTTTGAATTTTTCAACTTAACCTTAAATGTCAAAAATTGGCCAATGTTAAAAAAATCACCCAGACTTTATTTATAGGGATTAAGAAACGATTTATGTTTTAAATTAAACCTATAAAAGGTTCTAATTTTATATAAAACAACCGGATTTGTTATAAGAATTCGTCAAAAAGAGAAATGAATTTTTAAAAATGTTTGAATTTTTAACCTTAACCTTAATGTCAAAAAATGATCAATTTTAAAAAATTACCCAGACTTTATTTACAGAGATTAAGAAACGATTTATGTTTTAAATTAAACCTAAAAGGTTCTAATTTTATACAAAACAACCGGGTTTCCTAAAAGAATTCATTAAAAAAAGAAATGATTTTTTAAAAATGTTTGAATTTTTCAACTTAACCTTAAATGTCACAAATTGGCCAATTTTAAAAAATCACCCAGACTTTATTTTTAGGGATTAAAAAACAATTTATGTTTTAAATTAAACCTAAAAGGTTCTTGTTTTATATAAAACAACCGGGTTTCTTACAAGAATTCATTAAAAAAAGAAACGAATTTTGAAAGATATTTGAACTTTTCAACTTAACCTTAAATGTCAAAAAACAGTCAATATTAAAAAATCACCCAGTCTTTATTTATAGAGGTTAAAAAACGGTTTATATTTTAAAACAAACCTAAAAGGTTTTAGTTTTACACAAAACAACCGGGTGTCTTATAACAAATCATTAAAAAGAGAAATGAATTTTTAAAATGTTTAAATTTTTCAACTTAACCTTAAATGTCAAAAAATGGTCAACTTTAAAAAATTACCCAGACTTTATTTATATAGATTAAGACGCGGTTTTTATCTTAAATTAAACCTAAAAGGTTCTAGTTTTATATAAAATAACCAGATTTCTTACAATAATTAATTAAAAAAAGAAACGAATTTTAAAAGATGTTTAAATTTTTTATCTTAACCTTGAATACCAAAAAATGATCAATTTTAAAAAATCACCCAGACTTTATTTATGGAGATTAAGAAACAATTTATTTTTTAAATTAAACTTAATAGGGTCTAGTTTTGTATAAAACAACTGGATTTCCTATTACGATTCAATAAAGAAAGAAACAAATTTTTAAAAAAGGTAGAATTTTTCAACTTAATCGTGAATATCAAAAAACGGTTAATTTTAAAAACTCACCCAGATTTTATTAATAAACATGAGGAAACGATTCATGTCTTAAATTAATTGTAAAAGATTCTAGTTTCAAATAAAACGATCCAATTTGTTATAGTTACTCATTAAAAAATGTGACAAATTTTTAAAAACTTTTAGTTTGTTGTTAACATAAATGGTTAAATTTAAGAAATCTGAATAAAGCATCCAAATTATTTATAGCTATTGTTAACCCCTTAAGCGGCTATGACGTATATATTCGTCATGATTACATGTAATTTCAATCCATCGAGCCGCTTAACGGGTTAAACAATTTCCATCTTAACCTTAAATTTCTAAAAATTTACCAACTTTAAAACATCACCTAGTCTTTATTTATAGATATGAAGAACTAATTTATGGTTTAAAATAAATCTAAAACATTCTGGATTTAAATAAAGTAACCGGATTTGTTATAATAATTCATATAAAAACGGGGTGAATTTTTAAAAACTTTACTGTTTTGTAACCTAACCTTGAAAGTCAAAAATTAGTCAACTTTAAAAAATCACCCACGATTTTACTTATACTTGACTTTATTTATAAACACGAAGAGATTATTTATGTCTTAAATTAATCCCAAAAGGTTCCAGTTTAAATAAAATAACCGAATTTGTCAGAATAATTCTAACTTTAACTAATCTTGAATGTAAACAAAAAAATTGTCTAATTTAACAAATCATCTACACTTTATTTATAGGAACTAATCGTAAGAAATGGTTTATATTTTAAATAAAAGCTAAAACATTCTACTTTTAGATAAACTAGCCATATTATTTACAGTAATTCTTGAATAAATTAGAAAGGAATCTTAAATATGTTTTGAACCTTAAACTTCCAAAGATTGACCAACTTTAATAAAATCACCAAGACTTTATTTATAGATATGAAGAAATGGTTATGTTTAAAAATAAACCTACAAGGTTCTAATTTTAAATAAAATAATCTGATCTGTTATTAAAATTCATTAAAAATAGAAACGAATTTTTAAAAATGTTTCAATTTTTCAATCTAACCTAGAATGTCAAAAAATGATCAATTTTAAAAAATCACCCAGGCTTTATTTATGGGGATTAAGAAACGATTTATGTTTTAAAGTAAACCTAAAAGATTCTACTTTTATATAAAATGACCAGATTTCTTATATTCATTAAATTAGAAATGAATTTTTAAAAAAGTTTGAATTTTTCAACTTAACCTTGAATTTCAAAAAATGATCAATTTTAAAAAATCACCCAGACTTTATTTATAGTGATTAAGAAACGGTTTATTTTTTTAATTAAACTTAAAATGTTCTAGTTTTAAATAAAACAACCGGATTTGTTATAAGAATTCATTAAAAAAAGAAATGAATTTTTAAATATGTTTGAATTTTTCAACTTAACCTTGAATATCAAAAAATGATCAATTTTAAAAAATCACCCAGGCTTTATTTATAGAGGTTAAGAAACGGTTTATTTTTTTAATTAAACTTAAAATGTTCTAGTTTTAAATAAAACAACCGGATTTGTTGTAAGAATTCATTAAGAAAAGAATTGAATTTTTAAAAATGTTTCAATTTTTCAACTTAACCTTGAATATCATAAAATGACCAATTTTAAAAAATCTCCCAGGCTTTATTTATAGAGATTAAGAAACGGTTTATGTTTTAAATTAAATCTAAAAGGTTCTAGTTTTAAATAAAATAACCAGATTTGTTATAAAAATTCATTAAGAAAAGAAATGAATTTTTAAAAATGTTTGAGTTTTTTAACTTAACCTTAAATGTCAAAAATTTGCCAATTTTAAAAAATCACCCAGATTTGATTTATAAGGATTTAAAACCGACTTATGTTTTAAATTAAATCTAAAAGGTTCTAGTTTTAAATAAAATAAACAGATTTGTTATAGAAATTCATTAAAAAAAAAAGAAATGAATTTTTAGAGATGTTTGAATTTTTAAGTCAATCTTGAGTATCAAAAAATGGTGAACTTTAAAAAATCACCCAGACTTTATTTGTAGAGTTTAAGAAATGGTTTACGTTTTAAATTAAACCTAAAAGATTCTAATTTTATAAAAAACAACGGGATTTGTCATAAGAATTCATTAAAAAAAGAAATAAATTTTTAAAAATGTTTAAATTTTTCATCTTAACCTTGAATATCAAAAATTTGCCAATTTTAAACAATCACCCAGACTTTATTTATATGTGCAAAGGGACAATTTGTATCTTAAATGGAACCTAAAGCATTCTACTTTTGAATAAACCATTTAAATTATTTAAAGTCATTCTTGAAAAAAAGAAAATAAAAATTTTTAAAAACATGTTTTTCAACTTCAACTTACAATTAACCTTAAAAATCTAAAAATTCACCAACTTTAAAAAATTACCCAGACTTTATTTATAAGAACTAAGAGACGATTTATACCTTAAATTAAACCTAAAAGATTCTACTTTCGAATAAACCATCCAAATTATTTACAATCATTCTCAAAAATAATAAAATAATTTACAAATTTAAACTCAAACAAATTGAAATATTCACGTTCCGAAAATGTAGCTAACACCAATTAACATTAGAAATACCAATTAGTGTTTAATATAATTACGTAGATTAATTAATTAAATTACTTACTTTAAATTGATACCGACGATTACAAAGAATGTGTATTTTTAAGTCATCATATATTAAACTCAACACGTTCCAATGGGAATCGTTAAACTTTCAGTCAAAACACGATTGGGAATCTTTCGAAACCTCCGTCTGTGTTTATTAATACAAAACCGGTCGGTCGTTATCTAATAAATGAAATGAATCCCGAAAAAGGTAAAAAAAGCAAGGATAGCAACCGGCAAAGTGCACTTTACGACGCGAACAAACAACAAATCGCCTTACACTCCGAACAAAACGAGTTAAACGATGTCTTTTCGATATTAAAACGACCATCTTAACCCACTTTATTTAAAAAACCCCCCTCAAAGGAGTAAATCCGAAGATTCCTCGAATAATTTCCCACTTTATCACATCGTTTAGTTTTTGAATTGTAAACGTGATTCCGTTCGTAATAAAGTCGTTCCTTTTGTAAATTTAATTGCGGACGATGAAGAGTGTAAACACAACTTTCCAAGAACACTGTAGATTACAATACTTGGACTTCTTTTTATAAATTTATGGAATTTCTTATCATGTAGTCGTCTCTTTCGAGAGGTCGTATCTTTCGAACTTCGAAGCTCGGTGCAAATTAAACGGGTTAAAGGGTTATCTTGGTGGAAGAAATACTTAAAAAAAAAAATAAATCAGCACATGTTTGAGTTATCTTTGTGTATTTCACCTGATCTTTAAATAAATACTTAAGATTAATGTTCTTCTTTTTTATTTATTTTTTCTTTTTTTTTTTTTGAGAACTACAACTAATTGTAAGTAGTTGGTTAATTATTAGAGATGTAATTGAATAAACATTTATTATAATTAAAAAAGTCGTTGCATTTTAGTATTTTTTTTAAGCTCTAGTGACTTACTAGTAATGACGAAAATTTGCAACTTCCTTGCTTTTTTACAATCTGGTAGTTTTTCTTTCTCTATCCCTTATTTTTAGTAAATTTTCGTCTCTTAAATAGTTAAATTATTAGAAATCCTTTAATGGGAACTTGAATTAACTTTATTTCCGTGTTTGGTTCTCAACTTGGCTGAAAATCAGTTTGTAAGATGTGATTTAATTCTATTTTCATTTATAATTCACAACTTATTTGATTAAAATCTGGTAGTTTTTTCTCGGCCTTTTATTGTTGGTAACTTTTTCTCTCTTAAATATCTAATTTATTAAAATAAAGATCTCTCACAAGTAGAAGTTTACTCTTATTAGTAGAAATTTTGACCAACTTTACTTCCGAGTTTTGTTCTCAACTTAGTTAAAAGTCATTAGGTTAAGATGTAAACCAATTCTATTATAATTTAGTCAATTCAAATCTGACATTTTTTTTCTCGGTCCAACACATGTAATAACTTTTTCTTTTTTAAAATCACTGAATTATGAAAAGGCAACCTTCAACATCCGATCCTGATAATGCAACCTTCAGGCGAAATTCTGCGAGATGTGCATATTCATCTTGTTCTTGTATGATTTGACTCGGCTCAGTTTCTAACGTTTCCCCATTCACAATTTAACCTGGTTTGGCATTTTCGCATACTGATTCATTTATTCATAATTCTTACTAATAATTCTTGACATTTCTCGAAGTCTTCTATAAACCTGACAAGTTTGTAACATCCTTTCGTATCGGTATATCCATCACTATAACTTCTATATCCTATAATTTTTAACGGGTCTGAACATAGTAGTAGTAGTATATCCTCTTCATAACTAGCTCTTCTACAGTTTATGTTTCCGGCAATTTCCAATCTTCTTTTTTTAATTAACCAATCCTGAAATTCTTTTTCGGTTTCTAGTTACCCCAAAAATATACCAAGTTTTCCCCTATAAACCAGTATATTTTTCTTGAAATCGCGATTTGTGCAATATATAAATTCTCCAAATTCATGCAATGTTTTTCTATCTGGCATTTCATTGTACCATATTTTCATTGGTGTTTTTTCCACTTAAACTTGTCAATATGCATCCATTCTGAAGAAAATAAGCCATATTTACGACTTCAACCCAAAATGTAAGCAAGAGATTTGACTGAATAAGAAAATGTCGGGACCAGCAGCATTCACCTTTTTTTCCTTTCTACCACACAGTTTTGTTGAGGAGAACAATCACCTTTCTTCTCAAATAGATATCGAGTCTCTCGTTTAGAAGTATGTATTTTCTTCCATGGTCAATTTGTAAAACTTTAACCATGATTCATTTTTTGTGTTCCATCACACAGACAAAATAGACGAATTTTTACAATACTTTGTCTTTTGACTTCAGAAAGTTTATAACAGTTCATCTCGAAACGTCGCGTCGTCTATAAATCAAACAAATTACTTAACCTTCTTATCTGATCCGACCCTCATTAACCAACAAATATTTGAATTTATGCCCAATATCTTTGTTGATCGTTTGGATACAGCAGGAAAAGGTTTGCGTGTCATCTTTGTACGCATAAAAATGTTGCAAATATAGAGTTCAGAGTTTACTTTCGAATTGCACGAGTAATCTTATTCTTAATAGCGGTTTCTAAACTTCGATAGTTCAAATGTCTTATTAAGCGATTGTAGTTTTCCATGGATGGTTATCGTTTAGTTACGCATACAACTCCAGAAATACTTCTGTTTTACAGTTTCTTTGCCAATTTAATCTGCGGTAAGAGTTACTTCTTCATTATTACAGAAGACCATTGCATTATTTCGAGTAAAATACTTCGTGCACTTTATCGGTAATCTTGCTGACGGATATATTGCTGATATTATCAAATCAAAAATGCAGTTGTTGCATTCGGTCAGTGCAGAAGAATCATAGGGAGAACGTGGGGGTTGTCCTCCAAGATAACTCTCTGGCTATACACTGCTGTTATTCGACCAATGCTTACATACGGGACGGTTATTTTATACAGCTTAATTTCAAAATTTTCCACTGCTACTGGAATGAATAGAGTATAGCGTCTAGAATGTCTTTCTGTTACAGATGCGACGTGGACTACCGCAGCTGTGGAGGAATCCTTAACCTACCGCCCCTACACTTATTCATACAGGAGGTGGCCCTGGTAACCATAGTACGCCTACGAGAAGTAGCGAACATTAAGTAGGACGAGGACACCGGCAGCATCTCGCAGCTGTGGAGGGAGGCGCTCAAAACAGTTCCTGTTCTACACTGCAAAACGGATTTTATGCCTATCGAATTCGTGTTTTCAAGAAGTTACCTCGCCCTCCTAAACCCGTCAGTAGTGGCTGATAACACCAACACCCTCAAAATCTACAATGATGGCTCTAAAAAACAGTCAGGTACAGGTGCGGGCGTCTACTTCCATCACCCCCGGACTCGTCTCTCAGAACCTCTTGTGGCTAGCACCTCTGTCATTCAAGCAAAACTTACTGCCATGAATCTTGCCACCAACCGTATCTTTAACAGTAACGTAGGTGGTGTTTCACTATCCTCACAGATTGTAGACAGTCTGTTTTAGCCTTCAGCCCTGAGAGGATTACCTCCCGGCTAATATTGGACTGCCATTATGCACTGGCATTAGCAGCCATCACAGTCCTCTCCAGTGATGGGATACGGGAACTGCTAGGAAAATAGACGGACCGACAGGTTGTCCAAAATGGACGTTAGTAAGCGTTCTTACTGACCCGAACCAGTCACCATCCCGTCTGTAACTTCGCATTTCGTTTGCATTAACCACATTACCCATTCTAAATTTTTAAACTGCTGGGACACAGTTAAGGGCTGCCAAGTATCTAAATTATTACTAAGATACCCTTCGCGTGAGAAGTTCCGGTTCTTTACAGGTTTCAACGGGGAATACCTACGCCTAATCACAGGACTCTTGACGGGAAACTGTAAGGTCAATAAGCACTTTTACAATTTAGGGTTCACCGCTACTCCTCTATGTCGTGCTTGTGAGCAAGCCGACGAGACTGTTAAGCACATCGTATGTGATTGCCCGAATCTCAAAGACTTTAGATTAAGGGTCTTGGGAGACGAATGGCCAATCATGGATGAAATCAGGGACACATCTCTGAGTTGCATCCTAACCTTTGGTAAATCACTAGGTTGGTTTATATAGACAGAGTGAGTGACAGGGAGGTTGTACAAGGGGCGCAATCTACGACACAAATTTTTGAACATAGTATTCTTTTGTTATTTTTGGAAAAACAGAATAAAAACCGGGCGAAATCCTTTCAGTTTCCTGATGAATGGTTTTTCACCAATATCTTAGGTTAGGAATACGATATCGAGGTGCGGTTTCCACTAGCTTGTTTGAGCTTTATTATACTATTTTTCCGTGAAGACAAAGCGATACCGTTCCATTTAACTCTTCGAAGAAAATTCGCAATTTCTAAAAAAAATTCGAAAACGCCATCTAGCGGCGACATGTGAATTTACAATCACCACCAAAACGGTAGGATTCATAGTCCAAGAAAAGCTCTTTTCAACGTCACCAAGTTTAATAAATTCCGTTCAGCCATTTTGAAATTATAGGTATTTGTATACAAGCACTTTCGAACGCCACCCACCACTTTATTTTTTAAGTTACGGAAAAAAGTTTTTAATAAAAAAAATTGATACTTATCTCCACTTTAAAATGCGCATATTTTTGTGTTATCTTAATATAGCGGAATTCCGAGAAAACCCACATTTTGCAATTCAAGATGGCGATTACGCCTCCTGGCGGCCATCTTAGGAACTTGAAAATAATTTCCAGCATTTTCCCGTGGCCACTTTAGCTATTAAATTTTTTACGGTAAGTCTCTACGATGAATAGTTTCCAAGATACAGCACTCTGCATTCTTATTGGGCCACCTGTACAGCCTAAAGAGGCACATATCAACTTCAATCGGTCAAATAAAAAACGTAGTATATCTGTCCTTTGTTAACTAATGGAAGCCTTATTGTCGTCCTTTTTCCACATACGTTACACATATCCGCAGCTCACTTGCGTGCACATTATATGTGGGTTCATAGCGCTCATAAGATTAATGGTATTCTTACTTACTTTAGTAAGAAATTGTACTGAACCAGCCGCAGTTGTACGCAAATTTTCACCATACGCCAAATTTAAATTGATGTCTGGTGTCGGTGTTCAGTTCGTGAAATAATTTAAATCTTTACACAGATACGATGTTGCTGTACTGTCTAAACAGCAACCATTTATTGGATTTTCGTGAGTTATATTATAACATGTACATGATCGTTCATTTCTGTATGTTTTCGGACAATTTCTTGCTATATATCCCGCTTCATGACATTTGTAAGACTTAAATTTTAACTCTTTTCCGCGTTATTGCAGGCTTTCGATTACGGAATCCTCCTTTTTCGCGCTTACCTTTGAAATTCTTATTATGTCTTGCATTATTTTCTTCTACGACTTTCATACGTGGAATTTTCGGATTGGGAAGTTCATCGCGCGATTTGATCGATCATCAAAAGTTATTGGAATTAGTTGGCAAACTTTGCAACAACAAGATTGCCAACAAATTAATGTTTACTTCCATGCCACTAAGCTTTTCTCACGCTTCAAAAAATTGGTTCAGTTGCTATCTTACATCGCCATAGTCTTCCAGTTTGGTTTGCGTCAGTCATTTGAGAAGTGACGCCTTTTTCCGATCCTCTAGATTGGAATACCTTTTCTAATTTTTCCCATAGTTACCCCGAGAAGTAAGTAATTTGTACATATAAATCATAATTTTTATATTATATCATCAATAATAATATTAGTAAAGTTGTTTATTTAGCAAGGAGAAAATTACTTTTTTGTGTTATGTTGTTTCTTTCTATCTGAACAAATAATTAATATATCTAATTGTTAGTGAATTTTTACTATATTGAAATAATTTTCTAGTTAAAATTTTGTAACTTTTTTTCCTCGGTTTTCTCTATTGAGTAATTTTTTTTCGATGCTGTTTAAAAATTTAAAAAATTAAAAACTATCTAAAATAAATTTTAAAAATCTTTATTCAATTTGAATCTCTATACAAAGTAATTTTTACAGAATCATTTATTTATTTATTTATATCTATTTACAATCTTATTCTAAAATCTATTAAGAAATATCATTAAAATACTTTTCTGTGCCGCTTAAAAAATTAAAATTAAATTAAACTCGTCTCAAAACAAAATTTCTGTTTTCTTTTCATTTCTCAAAACTTTCTAATTTTGAAATTTTCTATTTTATAAATACTAACTCATCAAAAACTTATCACTAAACATTAAAAACTAATTACAAATAAAACTAAACTTCATTTTCTGTTTTTAAATAAAAAATAAAAATAACACAGACAATTTCTTTTTGAGAGGCTATCAAAAAACTAAAAATAAAATCGTTAATCGATCGTTTCCGCCCACCGATGTTCTATATGTCCATACTGTATAGCATATAACTGATCTCTTATCCTTCCGTAAAGTGGATTTTTATGTTCCGTAGTTGGAACTTTAATATCCTGTCCTAAATATGATATCGAAGCGATCGGACTCACTATACAAGCTGTTCCCGAACCAAACATTTCCAAAATCCTTCCCTCCTTATGCAACTTAGTCACTTCTTTCATAGTAATCGACCTTTGAGAAACCCTAAATTCATTCCATTCTTGTGCCATTTCAATAATAGACATTCTAGTTACTCCGGGGAGTATTAATCCGTTCAAGGGGGGAGTTACAAGTTCTTTTTCACCTTCATCATTGATGTAAAACATAAAGATATTCATCGTACCGACTTCGGTTAATTGATGATCTTCGCCGTAAAGCCATAAAACTTGTTGTAAACCTTGTTTTGTAGCTTGGTTTTGTACTCGGATGGTGGGACCGTAGTTTGATCCCATTTTACGATCACCGCAACCACCTGGCCAAGCTCGGGTGTAACTTGGATCGGCTAGTAAAGAGACTGAATCGTTTCCTGTTGAGAAGTAGGCAGCTACCGGGCAGAGGATTGTGAAAAGAAGGGCTGATTCTGATTGAGCAACTCCTAAAGTACCCTAGAATGAAAAATAAAATTGAAAATTAGAAAAAAATAGTTTTGGATGTTATTTTTTTATTTACATCTATTCCTATAAGAGTTGGTCGAATGTATAAACTAGCTCCTTCAGCGTGTGGGACCCATTCTTGATCAACCGAAACGAGTCTTTTCATACATTTAGTCATTTCTTCGCCGTCGAAAGTTGGTAAACCGGATGATTTTGCGGAGAGGTTCATTCGTTTCATGTTCATATCCGGTCGGAATATTCTTATGCGACCGTCGACTCCTCTATAAGCTTTCATACCTTCGAATAACTATAAAAAACAAAGGTAGATTTTAATTTATTATCAGGATAAAGGTCATATCAACAAAGAAAAAGTAAGTTGATAGGAAAAAATAAAAAAATCTTTAAAAACTGGGTTTTTTAATGTAACTTTAAATTTCTAATAAGTAACTAACTAAAAAAATCGCTACAATTTTATTTCTGGAGTAAACATGCAAACACCGATAAATCCGTGTTATCCAATTTTATGATATTAGCAGAAAACTTGTATTCTCAATAGAATCAAAAAGATCTAAAAAATATTATTTATAAGCCAATACAATTTCTGACTTTTGGTGTTATAACTTTTTTCATGTCTTTTATTTTCAACTGTCCTTTGTATTTATTATCGATGTTTAAACGAAATCTAAAATCTATTGTCATCTGCTTGAATCGAGTAAAACAATTATAATCGTGTGACGGTATATTCATGAAATTTAAACTTTTCACTTCGTGGAGAAGAAATTTTTGAAACTTTTAACTCTAATTCCAGGATTTGATTCTATAAATAGCTCTCTATATTGGGTATGGAAATCGTACAACGTCTTTAAGGGAGAAAAAATGCAATAAAAGATAAAGATTTGGAAGCAATGTCCGCAACTGACCTATCATAGTGCTTTATCGTCGATGAACAACTTTTGACGCTTCTAAATATCAAACAAATTACTGTTTACCAACATTTTCAGTCTTATAACCCTTGTTGCCATACATACTCTCGCAAAAAACATTGGGATCAAGTCAATTTCTTAACTTTTGAGCAATTTTTCGCTCTCAGTATAGTTTTTATTGGCCGGTTATCCATTTTCTATCAACAACCCTTAAATAAATTTATAAAAGTAATCAGAAACGAATAAAATTAAATTTCCTTACGAAAAAAATGGTTCGAAATCAACAAAATTCAATAAAATATACAGCTTATATTATCCGTTTCTCAAAAAAGCTGTCTACAAATCGCTAAAAAATCGTCCAGACCAAAGTTAGGGGCCAAATGCATAAACGCCAGTAAAGTAACACTCACCTTAAACTGACGCTAATTTGACGTTAACCACTAATTTCGGTATGCAAGAACAGTTAGTAAATAACTTTTCTCTAATAATACCCTAATGATGAGTAAGGAAAAAACGAGTGAAACTTAAGTGCGCAGTTGGGAGCATTCATTTGATTCTAAACGTCATTTTGCTCGCGTTTTTATCCATTTTTATAGATTTTTATTCATGTTTATCAGATTATAGTTGTTGGTTTAACAAGTGTTTTTATTAGTTTTTCTAGTTAGTAGTTAATTGTCTTTGGTTTCTGATTATCTATTTTTTAAAATTTTATGTAGGTAACAGTTATTATAGTTGTTATAGTTTTATTAGATACAATAAATAAATAAATTAAGATTTAAAAAGAAGTAACTTGGTAAGATTTTTACAACCATAAGATTGTTCTCTTCGGTAAGACGTTCTCTGGCTTCCTTTTTTTCTAATTGTGCCGATACACAATTAGATTTTTTGCATTCAATATTTTTGTACTTTCCTACCAAATCTATCAAAATTCCTTATGCGTTCGCGCTAATAAAGGACACTACTTGTAAGCAAAGAGAACGATGAACTAACATCGCACGAACGTTAGTGGCTGTTTATGAATACCAACCTTGAGGAAGAGGGAGACTTAAGTTACACTCATATATTTTCAGTAATATTTTAGGTGAGTATTAACATTTTTATTTAATTTATTAATCTGAAGTTGATTTAATTTAGATCCAGTTTCATAATCAAACTAATATTCAATTTAAATTGAATGTCCACTTTAATGCCTATTTTATAGGTATAGATTACTTAGAAAACCAAAGTTAATGGAAATCTTAATATTTAATTATATAGGTGTCTCTGAATAATTGGATAATCTCTCGGAATCTAAAAGTTTGAATTAAAATAATGCCATATATTCCTATAAAGTTTTTTGCTACATCACAATCCTGCGGAGATTTGTATCCTTAAAAATCCTCGAAAATCATTTTTTGCTTTAAAGACATCTCACTAAATAGAACATTTATAAGTAAAAAATTACTTTCGAGGTCTCGCCTTTAGGGGTAAAAGTCTCCGCAGGGTTGCGAGGTATCGAAAAACTTTATAGGAATATATACTGATATTTTAACTAACATTTTCAGATTTTGAGGGATTGTCCACTTATTCTGGAACACCTGTATAATCGTCTTTTAAAAGAAAATTATCGAATTTTGCTTAAAATTATATCCACATTTCAAATAACAATATTAGTGTTTGCACGTATTTTATGTACTTTATAAGAAAGTGAACTAAGACTAGAGCTAACATTAGCGCTAACTCTAACACTAGACCTACAAATAGGAGCTTTCGGACTTATTTTAGCCGTACGTCTTTTTGAAAAAGTGTTTGACGTTTCGGATGCCATATTCCAACCTTTTTCAAAAACGAGTTCGAAATGAGGCCAAGCACCTCGCCAAGGTCATATCACCGTTTACAGGTAACACGGACTGATATGTCAGGGATTCTAAACATTTTGCAGAATCAGTAAAAAATGTAAAGCTGGATCCTCAGGTTATTTTAGTAAGTTTTGACGTGGAATCTCTCTTTACCAGAGTACCAGCGAAGGACGCCGTTGATGGACTTCGCCAGAAACTCATTCTAGAGGGCTTGCCATCAGGTACCAAGACTGGGACTTCGAACTCGTTTCTGAAGAAGGTTACAACATGGCTTCCGAAACTTCAAATTCTTTTTCAAAAGACGCACGGCTAAATCCGAAATCTTCTAGGTCTAGTGTTAGAATTAGCGCTAATGTTAGTTCTAGTCATAGTTCACTTAACAACGGCCGTGAAAACCTTCGTATTTATACAGGGTGTTTAAAAAATACGTTCGAATATTTGGCCCACTTATAGATCTCATCAGTACAAACAAAAAAGTCAAAGTAAACATAAGTCCAAAAATCAGCCGTTTCCTAATTACAGCCTGTTTTTCAAATTAAAATAATTTACAGTCAGTAGGAGTGATTCGCGTATTTATGAAGTCATCCATGGAAATAACAAAACAAATTTTGTTCGTTTCTGTTAGTGTAGTTGCCACATTTGTTGTAATTATTGTGTGTCCGTTATTGTCAGTGTTTATTGAAGTAGTTGTTGCTGTAACCCATTGTTGAAATTTTCGAATATGCCTTATACCAACGCAGAAATGGCAGACATGCATTTTATGTATGGCAAAGCCGATGGAAATGCTTGTGAGGCACGTCGCCTTTATGCCGAAGCATTCCCAAACCGGGTACTTCCGTGTGACAAACTTTTTACAAATTTACAGCAACGTTTATCCGAAGTTGGATCGTTTAAATCAAGGAACGGTGATGGTGGTCGGCCTAGATAAGTTTGTACTCCCGACGCAGAACTTAACATTTTAAGACGAATTGAAGAAAATCCTGGTACTAGTACTAGAAGACTCTCTACTGAAACAAATATTAATTTTTCCCTAATTTGGAGAATTTTACGGGAGCAGCAATTGCACCCATACCATATTCAAAGGGTACAGGCTCTAGCTGTGCCTGATTATGCCGCACGACTGCTGTTTTGTCGAAGCATGTTGACAAAAGTCGCGGAGAACCCAAATTTTGTTACGAAAATTTTATTTACAGACGAAGCTGGTTTCACGAGAAATGGCATTTTTAATTTTCATAATAGCCATGTTTGGGCCGACGAAAATCCGCATGCCGTTGTTGAATCGAATCATCAACACCGATTTGCAATCAACGTTTGGCTTGGTGTGTTAGGAGACCATCTGATAGGACCTTGTTTCCTGCCTAACCGTTTGACTAGTCAATTGTACCTTGACTTTTTGCGGAATACATTACCACTGCTGTTAGAAGATGTGCCCCTCAACCACAGAATTAATATGTGGTTGATGCACGATGGAGCTCCTGCGCATTACGGAGTCTTGGTCAGAAATTATCTAAACGAAAATTACAATGGCAGGTGGATAGGGCGAGGAGGTCCAATTGCATGGCCCCCTAGATCTCCCGACCTCACTCCACTCGATTTTTGCATTCGGGGGTATTTAAAGACATTAGTTTATTCAAGTCCTGTGAATAATTTAGATGAGTTGCGAGAACGAATTGAACATGCCTGCCAGACTGTTCGTATAAATCCGGGACTCTTTGAGAGAGTGAGTGCGGCGTTCACTTTTACGGAGATGTGAAATGTGTATACAAATGGAAGGAGGACATTTTGAACATCTTCTTTAAGAATCATTAATTTGTAATAATTAAAATGTATTTATACTGATATTTGAGTGTAAATTATTTTAATTTGAAAAACAGGCTGTAATTAGGAAACGACTGATTTTTGGACTTATGTTTATTTTGACTTTTTTGTTTGTACTGATGAGATCTATAAGTGGGCCAAATATTCGAACGTATTTTTTAAACACCCTGTATTTATAAGAAAGAGCTGCAAAATTTATAAAAAAATTAATATTTATGTCAAAAGATGCAAAAGATTTATCGGTTTCTGCATGTTTGCTCTCCATTTCAAAAAATTAAAAAATCATTTATAACTTAAATGAAACCTTAAGAGATTCTATTTAAAATAAAAATAAATAAAAAACTTCTAATAAACAACCTAACTTCAAATTTCCAAAAACTGGCCATGTTTAAAAATTACTGCGATTTTATTTACACAAAAGTTAAAAAAAATCTTAAAGGATTCATATTAACAGAAAAAACTTACTTCAATGGCATAATGAAGAACTTTAGCCGCTGGATGTAAAGAAATATTTTCAAACGGAATAATTTCCGGTTTTTGCCATCCGCCTAAAGCTTCGTGATAAAAGACTTTCATCATATGATCGGTGAAGACTGCTCCGAATTTTAATTCGCTTACGTCCGGTTTCATTCGAAGTTGATGAGGTTCAGCCAAGTTTGTCTTCAAATCAGCAAACTAAATAACAAAATTAAGATCTAATTAAACTTAAAAGACTATTATCCAAACATGAAACGTTAAATTAAATTACCAAAATAAAAAAAAATTCCAGAAAAGGCAAACTATTTATCTTACTTCTTTCAAAATTTGATTTCTTGACTAAAAGAAGAAATATATTCTTTCTTAAGACGAGAAAAAAATAAAAGTTAATTAGGAGTTAATAATTAGCAGTTAACTCGTTTTGTACACTCATCAAAATTGAAAATCAATCGAATGGTTTTAACTTAAACTTCTATAGACATAAACTTTCGTTTTTTATTCAATATTGTCAAGAAAATTTTCCACATAAACAGTTTTTAATATATTTTCAATATTAATGAGTATGCATTAAAATTACAAAACTAATCTTAACTCCTGGAGAAATCTTGAAAGAATTCTTGTAAATTTTAAGGAATATTAAAAGATAAGTTAATCTAAAAAGGTCTTGTTTTTATTATTTCATTTCTTATAAACTCACCCGAAACGTTTCAAGTGGAGAATCAATTTTCTCCTGTTCATAATTTCTAACATCTTCGACTCCGAGAGCTTCTTTTACTTTCAAATGGCAACTTCTCGCGGCTTGTTTTAATTTGTGTTGATGTCTTAAAACCCAACGGCAAGCACACTGAAAACAATAATAACAATAATAAAAACAATATTGAAAAAGTGCTCTTAATAATTTACACTTGTATGGACATAAAAAATAAATTAGTTTAAAAAAACTTGTTAGAAACGTTCCTTTCCTTTTATAACATGTAATATGATTCCGAGGTCAAAGACTTGCTTTACCAGTTTAACTTTGAGCGATTACCTTTTACCATTTAAGACTTTAGAATGGTCTGGAAACTGCTCAAACAGTTGGTTCGCTTGATTGATAGGTTTTGAAAAGAAATAAAACTTAAAAAGAGGTTCAAAACTATCTTTAAAGGTAGTTATTAATAATTAAGAAAGGAAAAGTAACAATTTCAAATTAAAAATCGTTTTAATTTCTTATTCCTTTTAAATTACATGTATAGTCGTCCACGTCGAAGTTAGGAATTACAACCTAAATTAAATAAATTAATAAAAATCATGTTTGATTTTTGTTAGTTGAAGTTTAATGATCAGATTATCAGAATACTGTCGAAATGTCGAATATAGGCAGTTCAATTATTATTAACACTATTGATTATTGTCTACTAAAGTTTTAACCTTTTAAAACAAATTAATTACTTTTTTTATGAAGTTTAATAACATGTGACTATTAATTTTATAAAAAATAGTCTAAATTCATTAGAAATTGTAAAAAAATTCGTCTTGATTTATAAAAAATCGTTACAATTCGTATTAATTTCATAAAATTCATTAAAAATTAATCTTATTTCGATGAAAATATGTCATAAATGAAACAACGGTCGTTAGTTCTATTAATTTCATAAAATTAGTCATAAATTGAATAAATATTGTCAAAAATTCGTCTTGGTTCGTCAAAAATTCGTTTTGATTCGTCAAAAATTCGTCACAGTTCGCGTTAATTTCCTAAAATTCGTTCAAATTCGTTAAAAATTCGTTTGAATTGGTTGAAAATACATGATAAATGTAATAAACGTCGTAAATTCTATTAAGTTCGTCAAAATTCCATAAAAATTCGTTATCATTTGGTTTACTTAGACAGGCTGTCCCAGAACTCAGTTGCCAAACGTTAACCACGTATTCTAGAGCTGATTTCATGCCGATTCAACGAAAAAGTTCTTATCCGAAATTGCCTCCTAAGAGAATTTACCTTGGTAGCGCTTAACACCTTTACGGTGACAATAAAAAATTGTTTTGTCAACAAACGATGAAGCATTTCGAAGTTTGCAAACGCTCAAAATTTCATTGTGACAGCTAAAAGCGTTATTAAGATATTTCGAAAAAACATGATCAGACACGTTATCTTCAGGATGCTCTAGTTCTCTTAGGAAGCAATTTTGGATAAAGACTTTTTCATTGAATCGGCATGAAATCAGCTCTGGAATGCGTGGTTAGTTCTTGGCAACTGAGTTCTGGGACACTTTGTATAATACTCGTCCGAAATTCGTTCTAATTCGAACAAATTTCGTCTTAATCATTTCAATTTGTCTAAATTAAAATTAAATTTGTCGTTAATTTTATAAAATTAGTCTAAATTGAATAAATATTGTCAAAAATTCGTCTTGATTCGTTAAAAATTCGTTTTGATTCGTCAAAAATTCGTCACAATTCATGTTAGTTTCCTAAAATTCGTTCAAATTTGTTAAAAATTCATTTAAATTGGTTGAAAAATCATGATTTAGGTTATTTGTATAATACACGTCCAAAATTTTTCTTAATTTAAACAAATTTCATCAACATTTGTGTCAATTTTATAAAATTCACCTAAATTCGTTAAAAATTCACCATAATTTGCATTAGTTTTAAACAATTCGTTCAAATTCCATCAAATTCGTTAAAATGCGTTTTGATTCATAAGAAATTCAAATTTAAAATTCACCACTGACATAATAAAATTAATTAAAAAATACTCGAAAATTTTTCGTGAGTTTAAAAATAAATTTTTGAAAAATTTGTCCAAAATCTTCTAAAATTAATAGTTAGTCAATTAATTCTCACATTTTTTTTATTCAGTTGGCAACAATTTATAAAATATTACAGTCCATCCAATTTTAATGAGCTATTAGCTGACAATTCGTTAATAGAACTTTTGTACATACAAAATAAACTGTTATATTATCGAACATCGTAATTTTAAACCTTGACGTGGACGACCATACATTAAATCTCTTAAATTTTAGAATACAAAATTGATGATGAATAACCTTGATATTTTAAATTTAGGACTTATAAGTTATCATTAAAATTGTTACTAGGTGTAAAATAAATCGAAAAGATGACGAAAATCAATGTCTTTTATCGAATTCGTTCTAAAAGAAAAGACCTTTTGAACTTTCTACGAAGGCAACCGGCTAGTGATTGACTTATATCAAGGTCAACAACCAGTCCGGTATGAATTATTCAAAAATGGGAAGGAATTAAGTACATTCTAGAAATTTCTGGTTCGAATTACAATAAAATAACTTCATCAATTGAGTTCATCTAAGGTTATCTTTTAAAACGACTACTAATTGTAAGTCAATTTTTAAAAATTCATATCTCAAAAACTAATTGTTGCTAAGACTTAAAATTTTATGACGATTTAGATTCAAATTTAATCTTTATTTTTGCCAAAAATAAATTTTCTAAGACTTTTAGTTTTTTCTCCAGAGATGAAAATCTAACCTAACTTAATTTACATGTTTATTAAAACTTAATTTTTAAAAATTCATATTTAAAAAACTAATAGCTCCTGAGACCTAAAATTTTATGAGGATTTAGATTGAAACTTAATCTTTATTTTTACCAAAGATAAATTTTCTATCATTTTTAGTTTTTCCCTCAGAGGAGAAAATGTGCCTTAATGTCGATAAAATTTTTTCAATTTTTAAAAATTCATAACTAAAAAGCTAATTGTTGTTAAGACTTAAAATTTTATGACGATTTAGATTGAAACTTAATCTTTATATTTACCAAAAATAAATTTTCTTCGGTTTTTAGTTTTCCCTCAGAAGAGAAATGTATCCTAATGTCCTTAATTGAAATGTTTTAACATTCTAAAAATTAAATAGTTAAAAAAAGTTAAAGAATTTTTTTTAAGTGATTGTTAAATAAAAATTTAGAAAATCTTGACGCAACTTACGTTACAAGATAAGAAAAGCAAAAAAAGATAAGAAAGTTGTGTTAACCTTGAAAAAGGCTTTATCATTTTTTAAAAAAAAGATAAAAACGTGCCACTAAAAAATTTTTTGCTCGGTTATCACCTTGAATTTTAAAGATTCCTCTAGAAATTTCTTATACAAATATATATCTTGGCTCAAAACCAATTTTTTTTTCTTTTCCTTATTCAACAATTTATTTAAAAACATTTTCATCTAAAACCACATTTAGAAAGGTTATTGATCAACATTTCAAATCATAATTGCTAACTAAACCATATTTGATTTGTTGTTAAGTTAAACCAATCAAATATTGTTTGTTTTATCGTCCACATGTGTAGATTAACTCATCGAGTTGATATATAAATGGAAACGTGTTTGCTTTAAAAGGTGAATTTTAATGAGTAAATGTTGCTTTTCTTTTTTAAAAAAGGTCGTTTTGTTTTTATGCGAATTGTAGCGGTTTTTAATTCGACTCGATTCAAGTCAATTAATTAAAAGAAAAAACACGTTGATAACAATAATAATAAACTTTAAGAGTTGTTAATTGGAAAAATTTTCCAGTCAAATAACAACTGATTTAAAGATTATCTTACTGGTCAATTTTAAAAAATTCATATCTCAGAAACTAATTGTTGTTAAGGTTTGAAATTTTATGACGATTTGAATTAAAAATTATAGTTTTAACTAAAAAAGACCATTTTATTCCAAGTGTTGTCAAAAAAATTAAAAAAATTTTCAAAGTCGGTAAAAATTTTTTTAGGTTAAAAAGTAAACCATTTTTTAAAAAATTCATAAAAAATTGAATTTTAAATATTTTAAGCTGATTTTTCTTCTAAATGAAACTTAAAATATTCTAATTTTATATAAAAAAGACCGTTTTATTCCAAGTGTTGTTAAAAAAATTTAAAAAAAATTCAAAGTTGGTTAAAATTTTTGACACTTCTAATCTAACTTTAGAAAATCGATCAACTTTAAAAATTTATGAAAAATTCATTTTTAAAGATTTTGATTTGATTCTTTTTCTAAATGAAACTTAAATCATTCTAATTTTAATTAAAAAAGACCGTTTTATTCCAAGTGTTGTCAAAAAATTATTTAGTGATAAATAATGATTTAAAACTATAATTGCTGATAGCTTTAAGAATATAATATGTATTTGGAATGTTAAAAAATTTTAAATAAAAATTAAGAAACGATTCTTGTTTCAAATTACCTCAGTGTCTATTCTGTTAAAGTGTCTATTTTATTATTATTTTTAATTATCAGTCATTAATTAAATAACTTTTGAGTTAATGTTAAAAAAATAAAAGACAAGTTTTTAACTCTAACCTAAAAATGTTAAATATCGATGAAGTTTAAAAATTAATTCTGGGGTTATTTATGAACGTTAAAAAACAATTCTTGCTTCAAATTAATTATTAAAGTATCTAATTTATAATTATTTTTAATAATCAGTCAGTAATGTAGTAATTTTTGAATTATTTTAAAAAAATCGAAGGCAAGTTTTTGACTCTAACTTGAAAATATCAAATATTGATATTTGATAAATTAACAAATTTGTTTTGAGTTTATTTATGAACATTAACAAACGAGTTTTACAACAAATTAACTGTTAAAGTGTTTATTTTATGATTATTTTCAATAATCAATCAAGTTTGACTTCAAATTTGATTCTAACTTGAAAATGTCGAATATCAATGTTTGATAATCTTAAAAATTCATTTATAAATACTAAAAAACGATTTTTATCGATTGAGTGTTCAAATCAAATCGGGTATTAATGTATCTATTCCATGATTAGTTTTAATAATCAGTCAATTGAATATTTTTTGAATTAATGTTTAAAAATCAAAGACAAGTTTTCGACTGTAACTTGAAAATGTTAGATGTAAAATATCAATTTTTTATTTTTAACCTTCTATAACTCAAAAACTAAACCAAATAGAAAAAAACGTTTCCAATAAAACTTGTACCCTTTTTGATTATGAATATTTTTTATTATTGACATTTTTTTCCAATTTTTGATATTAAGAAAGTTATAAGATAAAAATTAGTTATAACCTCAAAATGTGAATTTTTCAACTTTAATCTCAAATAATCTCAAAAACTAAACTAGATCTGAAAAAATGTACCAAATAAAATTTGTACCTTTTTTAATTATAAATTATTTTTAATAATAATAATTTCCTCTAATTTTGATATTAAAAGAGTTATATCATAAAAACGAGTTATGTCCTCAAAACGTCGCTTTTTTATCTTTAATATCAAATATCTCAAAAACTAAACCAAATAGAAAAAAATGTTCCCTATACAATTTGCATACTTTTTAATTATGAACATTTTTTATTATTAACAATTTTTTCCAATTTTTGATATTAAGAAAGCTATAAGATAAAAACTAGTTATAACCTCAAAATGTCAATGTTTCACCTTTAATCTCAAATAATTCAAAAACTAAACTAAATCGGAAAAAATGTTTCAAATAAAATTTGTACCTTTTTTAATTATAAATTATTTTTGATAATAATAATTTTCTCTAAATTTGATATCAAAAAAGTTATAACCAAAAAACGAGTTACGACCTTAAAACGTCAATTTTTTAGTTTTAATTTCAAATAACTCAAAAGCTAAATCAAATAGAAAAAAAATGTTTCCAATAAAACTTATAGCCTTTGTAATTATGAACATTTTTTACTATTAACAACCTTTTCCAATTTTTAATATTAAAAAAGTTATAAGATAAAAACTGGTTATAACCTCAAAATAATAATTTTTTCAACTTTTAACTTAAATAATTCAAAAACTAAACTAAATCGGAAAAAATGTTTCAAATAAAATTTATACCTTTTTTAATTGTAAACATTTTTTATTGGCAATAATTTCCTGTAACTTTGATATTAAAGCAGTTATAACCTAAAAATGAGTTGTAACTTCAAAACGTCCATTTTTCAGATTTAAACTTAAGTAACTTAAAAACAAAACTAGATAGACAAAAATGTTTCAAATAAAATTTATACCTTTTTTAATTATAAAAATTTTTTATTAGTGTTAATTTCTTCTAATTTTGATATTAAGAAAGTTATAACTTAAAAACGAGTTATAACTTCAAATTGTCTATTCTTCAAATTTAACCTTAAATAACTTAAAATCTGAACTATATAGACAAAAATATTTCAAATAAAATTTATACCTTTTTTAATTATAAACATTTTCTATTAGTAATAATTTCCTCTAACTTTGATATTAAAGCAGTTTTAATCTAAAAACGAGTTATAACCTCAAAACGTCTATTTTTCAGATTCAACCTTAAATAATTTAAAAACTAAACTACATAGATAAAAATGTTTCAAATAAAATTTATACATGTTTTAATTATAAACATTTTTTGCTAGTAAAAGTTTTCTCTAACTTTGATATTAAACCAATTATAACCTAAAAAGACAAATGTTTGATTCCATCTTGAAAATACCAATTTTTAACAAATGTAAAAATTGATTTTGAGCTTATTTATTAACATTAAGCAATGCCATTTACATCGAATTGACTGTTAAAGTATCTATTTTACGATTGTTTTTAATTACCAGAAAATGATTAAGTCATTTTTGAATGAATGTTAAAAAATCGAAGACAACTTTAAAATGTCAACTAAATATGTTTCTATGAAGTTTAAAAAAATATTTTAGGTTTAATTGTGAAAATTAAGAAACGATTTTAATATTAAATTAACTCTAAAAGTTTTTAATTTGTGATTATTTACAATAATCTCATTTATTTTAAGAAAAAAATCTTTAAAATTAAAAAATCTAAATCTAAAATTTAAACACTAATATTTTGAGTTACTTTAAACACATTTATTCTCTTTTTTCATTCTAATATATCGAAGGAATTAAGATTTTATAACAATTAAGTAAATTGTTCACTTATAATCATAATAAAAAGTAATTGTAAGAAAATACATGCAATAAATTTTTTCATAAAAACACTAAAAAATCAATTAAAGAATCAATTAATTTGAAGTAACATCCAACATAAAATTCTTTTTAATGGGATTTTATTAAATAATCCTTGTTACAAAACCTGATTGTAAAAGTGAAAGTTAAAATTGAAACAATTTCTTCCTCTTTAAAAAAAATTAATGATATTTTATTACTAATAGAATTTTGTTTCTAAAAAGAATTTTATTTGTAAAAAGAAATTATTTTATTCCCAAAGGAAGAGATTTAAAAATGTCCCAACTATTTAGATCTAACTGTAAAAAATCTCTTTTCTCATAAATTTAAACCCAGGTCAAAAAGTTAGACGTTTAAAAGGCCTTATCAGGTTTAAAAAGAGGTAGAACTTTGGTGGAAGCATTGGTAGAAAATCTACCTGCTATTCACCAAAAATAGAAATGAAAAAGAAAACCAAACTAAAAATCAGAAATATAAACTAAAAATATTTGATAAAAAAAAATTAAAAAAAAAAAATACAAACCTTTTGAGTTTGAATAACCATTCTTTTTAAACTTTTAATAAATAATTAACAAAAACTCACTTAATAAAAAAACTCACTGATTAAAAAATAAAAAAATACTGATTAAGATTTCAAACTTTTTTAATCGTCTCGTTAAAAATTCAAATACAAAAAGACGAATAAGAAGAAAATAAACAGATACTTTTGGTAAGAATAACTGTGTATCACTAACTTGAAACTTCGTTACTCCGTCTTTCTTAAATACTTATAAATACGTAGGTCGCTTATTTCGGTGCGAACGCGCGCGGTTCCAACTTATCTCCGGCCCCTCTTGACGTAACAACACCGAACGGCTAAAGAAAACAACAACGTGGTAACGTGGTCGCGCGCCCCACCTCCTCCGACTCGGGCCCCACTCTACGCACAGATACCGGACGAAAATGTTGGAAAAACTGCGCAAAAAGCGCGTTCACAAACGCGGTTTGCCGTTCGTAAATCTTCCGATACCTTCGGAGGTGTGGCCATCTACGTAAGAGGAAAGCGGAGGCGCGCTGAGGTTAGTACGTGCGAGTAGAAAAAAGGGGCTCGGTTCGCGAAATTATTTACTACCGACGAACGTTGCCAAGAATTGCAAAGAGATGAAAAAAAAAATGAGGGACACACCGCCTGTGACGTAGTGTTTGTCCTCGTTTTTCCACTCTCTCAAACGATTTCTCAAAACGAGATATACTTATTTAGGTAGGTATACATGTATGGAGTGAATATAAAGGATGGGGAGATTTATAGAGAGAGATGGGAAGATGTAGATTTGGTTGAGAGATAAGATTAAACAAGATTATATGGACCCCTGCAAAGTGTATTATGAAATTATTGCGAAATTTTAATTTATTGATTTATTATAAGCTAATATTAAAAATCAAAAAAAAAATAAATAAATAAAAGTACTATATTTGGTAGATTTTCACTCTAATGATGTTTTAAAATTATTTTACCATCAAATTAATCCAACCTTCATTCAACCCAAAACATATGAAATTAATTAAATTAAAAAAGTCCTGTTGAGTTTAGTTGTGAAATTTAATAAACGACGTGGACATTAAATTACCATTAAAGTTGGTATTTTTATTGAACCATCAAATAAGACTAGCTCTAACACTAACACTAGACCTAGTACTAGGAGCTTTTAGATTTAGCCATCCGTCTTTTTAAAAGGCGTTTGAAGTTTCAGATGCCATGTTGCAACCTTCTTCAGAAACATGTTCGAAAATCTGTATTTCCATATTTTTCCAAAAAAATCAACATTTTTCCAAATTCACCTAAAATAATATTAATACCATTTGAAATATTATTCAGTCTATAAAATTTATCTTCTATCACTTTCGTCCGTTGGACTTGTAAGGAATAAAATTTTTTGTTGACAGCGTCCAAATCTTTGCAAAGAAATTTCAAATGTCTAAAAAACGAGCTTTATGGTCTAAAGTCTAAAGAATCCATGCAAGGAGCGTTGCAGGACATTAGGAATGGATTACCTATCCTCACAGCAGCTATAATAAAAAATATGGGATTCCTCGCCGAACGTTGAGGAACCATTTAGAGAGTGGCAGCACTGAAAGAAAATTAGGCAGGCATTCCATTTTACTTGCTCATCAAGAAAATGAATTATGTAGAAGAATTTTGCGATAGCGGAAGTAGGAATGCCTATAACGAGCAAATTTGTTCGAATATCAGTGTTTACGTTTGCTGAACAAAATAAGTTAAAGCATTGTTCCTCATCACAAACTCAACTAGCTGGTAGGAAATGGTTGTCTTTATTTTTTAAAAGACATCCTGAAATAGCGCGTAGAAAATCACAGCTATTAAATCCTGCAAGAGCTCAAAAAGTAAATAGAACCATGGTAGGTGAATACTTTCAAAAACTGAAACAAACTCTTATAAATTTAAATCTTACGAATAAACCCCAATTGATTTACAACATGGATGAGAAGGGGTGCACGTTAACCCTCCATCACCAGCAACAAGTGATTACTCAAAAAGATGCAAAAAGAGTGCACATCATTGGTCCAGAACATGCTGAGAATGTGACGTAAGTAGTTTGTGGAAATGCATTAGGACAAGCTATTCCACCTATGATTTTATTTAAAGACAAACGACAAAGACCAGAATGAATGGATACAATGCCACCTGGATCATGCTACCAAAAGGTAGCATGACCACCGCAACATTTGTCAAATGGATAAATCACTTCGCAAAATATAAGCCTCTTGGTCAATGTTTGTTAATATTTGATGGTGCACGTTCACACGTAGATGCTGGTATAGAAGAGACCGCTGAAATACACAATATAACCCTTCTTTGCCTGCCATCAAATACAACACATGAACTTCAACCGCTAGATAACAGCGTATTCAGATCTTTCGAACATTTTTGGGATGAGGAAGTTTTGAAATACTGGACGCGAGAACCTGAAAGGAATATAACTAAAGAAAAATTTGGACATATTTTGAGTGCTGTATGTCCCAAGGCAATGTCAGCGGCTAATCTAGTATCAGGGTTTAGAGCTACAGGAATATATCCGTTTAACTCGGACATACTAACAGATACTGCCTATGCTCCTAGTTCATTGTCTGAGAGACTAATACAAGAAGTATCTCATACAGTTACTTCTGTAGATAATCCGCAACATGAATGTGAGTCTGATTCACGTTGGTCGGATTTCGACATAATGCCTCTCTAAGATTTTGCAAAGCATAAATTACCTGAGGACACGCAACAGCGTTTAGCTGGTGATAGTCAATCGATAGAGACTTCTACCCGTTTTAATAACCTACTCCCTACACCTGAAAGAAAGCCCTCTACAAAAAGAAGACGTAAGACATTAAATTCATCTGCCCAAATTGTCAAAAACGGCAACAAAACGGTAACAAAACGGTAACAAAAGCATTCTAAAACTGAAGAAGATAGAAGATTACATTCTTATGTATGCTTGATACAAAAATGTTAAAAAAAATATTTTTTAGTTAATTAAATAATTTTCAAAATGTAGTTTGAAATTTTACTGTTGGCCTTATTAGGTACACTATGCAATTCGTATAGCCAATGCGCGCATTCTGCGTTTTTGTGTACAAAACGTGGTAGGATCAATATAAACCGATAATAATTATATAACTACGTAGCAAAAGCTCTAGCAGCGAGGTACACAAAGTTGTAATCAATTATCTCAGAACACTGGGGCATTGGGGACAAAAAATGTCCACTCTTAAGATGGCCTTATTTGGAACAAGTACCTTAGTTGTCAACATGAATGATCGCAATAAAGAAGTATTAATGGAACCATTAACTTCATCCAGGGATAGTGAGGAGGAGAATTTTATCTCGAAAACATTTAAAAAAAGAATAGCAAAAAATAATAACATTTTGTCCACAATTATTTTGAAGACGGTTACAATATTGTCAATACATTTTTGATCTCTATATTTTATTATAGATTAAAAAACATTTTCGTTCGTCCAGAAGAACGGCATATGAAATAATATCACAATTTGAAAAAATGAAAATGTCTTATTTATTTACCGGTTACCATTTCATTCTCAGTCATTATTTATTATATGATTAGATCACAACCCATAAATCTATTGATAATTTGATCAGATGGATAGTTATGGTTAATTTTCATTTCATCGTGTTCTATTGTACTTGCACTTTTTCGCATTAAGCTAGTGCGATGTATGCACTCACTATGCACTCAAGGTTAAATTTTGGTGCGCACCAGTGCAGCCAAATGAAAACGCCATTAGTTATTTGACATTCAATAGTTTTGTTCGTTGGGTTAAAATTTGCACTGCACTAATTGTAAGTTACACTATGCTGCAAAAGTGCAGTTTCGTGCAGGATTTAAAGGGGAATGACTGTAATTCAGTGTAATTTGATGCTCTTCAGTTCAAGTATGAAATGTGATCCAACGAACGCATGTGTAACCAAAATTTAATAATGCATTGAACTGCTAAGTGCAAGCAGTGCAACTCTAACGAACAAAGTTAATATGTCAAAGCTATAAAACTGACAATAAGGTTATTCTGATAATTTTCCAGAGAATGTTAAAGGAACTATTGAACAACTTCTCCGAGATAGAATACATATGCGTGCTTTAGCCCTCCAATTGGATATTAATAAAATCGTATTTTCACTGTCACTTCATGATCTAACTTTTCTCTAAAAAGTCCGATTTTATCGGTGATTAACTATGATTATTTTTGATATTTTTCAATTGACAGCTTGCCCCAAGATTTTTTGGGCACCGATGGTATCATAACCTGAAATGGAGCTGCACCATAAAGAGAAAGATGAAAAACTAAGCTCCCTCTCCGTAACATTGCCGAGTACTCTTTCATTTTTCTCTTCATGGTGCAGCTCCATTTCTGGTTATAGTACGTACCAGTACGTACACTTCAAGTGAAGTAGTAAATAACCAAAGTTTTATGATTTTTTTTTTCTATTCATTTCTTTTAAAGCTTGTAGCTACGTTAATGATTACTGGTAATCTAAATTTTGTCAAATCCTTTACTTTATGTTTGTGTTATGCCCCGCGTCTATTGAAATCAGTCTTATTGTTAGATTTAGTTGAAAGAGCATCAGGTCGAAGAAATGTCCTTATTGATGAATATCAATTAATATTATCTATAACTCATTAGACAAAAAACGCAACACCCAGAAGAGATTGTCATACAAACTTGAAATTTTCGCGGTATGTTCACCTCAAGTGAAAAAAAAACATAATACAAATTTTGTACTTATTCGCGAACTTTACGTACGGTTTTTTTATGATACTTGCAAGGAGACTTTAATGAAAGTGGTACTAATCGATAGGTATTGGTATGCAGTTCAAATGTGTTGTTAATTTTATTATACAAGTATTATACTAATATAAAGACATAGCCAAAAAATGAGTAAAATCTAATGAAGATTTTTCGAATAATTTAAGAAAAACTCAGCGAAAATATTTTTTTCTCTACTGGCAAAACGAAGCAATTTTGGATATATTGGGTTGGCAACTAAGCAATTGCGGACTTTTTTAGAACAATCAAAGATAATTTTTTCATGGAACTAAATAATTTTATTCTGTAATGTATTGCCCATTTTGATCAATAACCTTTTGCCATCTTTCTGGCAGCATCATAATCCCACGTTCATAAAACTTCTGGTTTTTATTAGCAAAAAACTAAATCAGGTACGATTTGACATCATCATCATTATTGAAATTTTTACCATTCAAGGAGTTTTGTAAAGATCGAAACAAAAAGTAATCAGATGGGGCAAGGTCAGGGCTATATGGTGGATGTGGAAAAACATCCCAACCAAGCTCCAATAATTTTTGCCGAGTGACCAAATATTTGTGTGGCTTTGCATGTCATGATGGAATACAGCACCTTTTCGATTTGTCAATTCGGGCCGCTTTTCTTCAACTGCATTATTTAATTTCGTTAGTTGTTCAATGTAGACATCAGAATTGATCGTTTGGTTGGGTGGTAAAAGTGTTCATGTATGTGAGAATGTATGGGAGAATGCATGCATGTGATACATGACCAGAGCGTTTTTCGTCTTTGAGTGAAAAATTACCAGATCGAGATTTGGCAAACCAATTTTGACACAGCCGTTCTTTTAAGGTTTCGTCACCATATACAGCACATAATGTTCCTTTTGATTTTCCATTCTTCAACGAAGGCCAAACGAAAACTACACAACCGATCAAAAAACTTTTTTTACTGGTTGACTGCTGAATTGCCAACTATCAAATAACAAAATGTGTTTTACATTTGTACTACGTCTGCAAACCTAAGAATGTCAACTGAAGCAATCTATGAGTGAAATCCGCAATTACTTAGTTGCCAACCCAATAGATAAGTTAACTTAAATCGACTTATTTCGAGCCAAGGAATCTGAGATCTTACGTTGTACACTAATTTGACAACTAAGACAACTGTATATAATTTTTAGAATCAAGTAAAATGATGCAAAATCAAATCTTATTTAAATTTTAAAGAAAGACAATTTTTTCCAAAAATTCAATTTAAATCTTGTTTAAACATAAAAAAATTGATTATAAATCTACAAAAATTGTTAAAAATTCGCCTCAAATCAGTGAATTTCATCCGAAAGTTATCTAAATTTATCTTCTTAACTTTCTAAAATTTTCAAAATTTACTAAAAAAAAATAATTTTAAACTAAAAACTTTAATAATTATTATTAATTATTAATAATTATTTTTATAATCTTAAACTTTAAAAATAAAAAATAATCCAAATCAAACTTAAAATAAAACTTCATTCATTTCCAAACATATTTATTTTGTTATTTTGATCAACTCTAACGTCATCACATCACATCATTTCATTTCATTTCAGTTTCTTTTCAAAACAACTTACGCGCTATAAAAACTCAATAAAAATCTCGATACGCATTCGTCACACCTATCGATAAGATGAAAAAAAAATATTACGAAATATATCACGTTATTACTTTAAAACGTAATCACTAATAAGTAAAGTAAATAATAAACATAATAAGTATTAATTTACGACTGATGACTAGTTTTTACGTTCTGATTTTTGAATAACCTTCTAAATTTATTACTCGTTAATAGATTGTGCGCCTTTAATGGACAGTTCAAAGCACAATTATTCTGTTTTCCGATGCAAGAATAGAACTAGGTTTTCCCCATTGTGTTTTATTATGAAATTTTTATCAGGTCGACACGTGCATCATGGAATATTTCCTCTACGTTCATTCTTCAAAACTCTTAATTAAAAAATCTAATCTTTTTCTCGTCCAGGTAATTAGTTTATGTCCGAATTAAAAACTTTTTTTATTATCAAATTATTAAGTAATAACGATAATCAAACATCATGCGACTTAATAATACAATTAAAAAAGACGGTTTATCTGACTTAAATCGTCTTAAAGTGGGCTATTTTTAATTCCCACTTTTATTTTTTTGTCACAATTTTTTTTCTTTATCTCAATCACAAGGTTATTTAACTTTGCAATAAATTCCATTCATTGTTAATTTCATTTAAAGTCGAAATAATCTTTAAATGTTGATCATGTTTACTCCTTTTAGTTTAAATTATTTTATTTAAAGCTTTTAAAGTATTTTACAAGATTGTTAAATATTAAAGAAAAATATTGAGTTATGTGAAAATGATGTAAATAAATTTTAAGATTTGTTCAGTGCAATTTGTCTTTGATAGGTTCGTTAAAATAGTTCGAAACCAGCTCGTGTTGGTTTATTTCGGTTTTAGAAGTCGTTAGAAGATAAATTTAGGGGGAACCTTCAACCGTGAAACCGTGAATTTTGCACTTTCCCCTCCAAAAGAAAACTATTTTAAGTTATCTCGAAGTGATTTACTGCCAAAATATTTTTTTCTTGAGAAAAATTAGGAAAGAAAAATTTTCATTTGAAATTTTATGATTATTTAGATTTAAATTTTTTTTTAAGACACTTAAAATTTTTTACCTAACCTTCAAAAATTTTCATCAACTTTAAAAAATCCCACAGAGTTTATGTACAAAAATTATAAAAAGATTTTTTCATTCAAAGACAATCTAAAATATCTACTTTTTATTTAAAAAGTCACTTTTATTCTAATTATGATCAAAAAAATTAAAAACATTTTTAAAAATAGTTAAAATTTTTGACCTAACCTTTAAAAGTTTTCATCAACTTTCAAAAATCTCACAGAGTTTATTTATAAAAATTATCGAAAGATTTTTCATCTAAAGATAATTTTAAATATCTACTTTTTATTATAAAAGTCACTTTTATTCTAATTATTATCAAAAAAATTAAAGAAAATTTAAATACAGTTAAAATTTTTGACCTATCCTTTAAAAATTTTCATCAACTCTAAAAAATTCCACAGAGTTTATTTACAAAAATTATAAAAAGATCTTTCATCTAAAGATAATATAAAATATCTACTTTTTATTTAAAAAGTCACTTTTGTTCCATTTATTACCAAACAAATTAAAAAAATTTTTATTAACACTAACTCTTACATATCTAAGAATCTAATTATTATTAAGATTTAAAATTTTATGAGAATTTAGATTGAAACTTAATCTTTATTTTTGCCGAAGATAAATCTTCTACGATTTTTAATTTTTCCCCCACAGAAGAAAATATAACTTAATGTTGATTAAAATTTGTCAATTTTTAAAAATTCGTATCTAAAAAACTAATTGTTTTTGAAACTTAAAATTTTATCAAGATTTAGAATAAATCTTACATTTGATTTTTACCAAAAATAAATTTTATACAACTTTTAGTTTTTTCCACAGAAACGAAATTCTAACCTACCTTAATTTACATGTCAAAAACTTTTCAATTTTAAAAAATTCATATCTCAAAAACTAATTATTGTTGAGATTTAAAATTGTACCAGGATTTTGATTGAAACCTAATCTTTATTTTTGTCAAAGATATATTTCCTACGATTTTTAGTTTTTCCCTCATAGGAGAAAATATAACTTAACCTCATTTAAAATTAGTCCATCTTTAAAAATTCATATCTAAAAAACTAATTATTGTTGAGATTTGAAATTTTATCACGACTTAGATTAAAATTTAATCTTTATTTTTACCAAAGATGAATTTTCTAAGACTTTTAGTTTTTCCCTCAGAAGAGAAAATGTAACTTAATATCCTTAATTAAAGTTTTTTAACATTCTAAAAATTAGGCTCCGTTCTAAACGTGGAATTTTCTTAGAATTATATTAAAATTTCTTGGTTAGAACTTAAACTTTATTATAAATAATAATAATAAATCTTTTTCAAGTTTTATTAAGTAATTAATCCATAATTTATTAAAATAAAAAGTTAGATTATTAAAACCATATTTAACTAATAAATTCTCACTTTTTCAAAAGTCAAACTCATTTTCATTTAAAACCCTCGTAAAAAAGTAATCTGTTTACATTCCTTTGCCAAGTTTTCAGTCGTGGCAGTAAAAATAGATGTGTTTTCACCACAAATAAACTTAAAATCTACATTCTTCATTTCAAATTTGATATTTTTCCCTCCGATCAGGTTAACCAACCTAATCTTAATTTAACTTAATTTTAATTCCAATCATATTTAAAAAATATTCCATCAACAAATTTTAATCGTGTTACTAATTTAACCTTTTTATTTACTAATTTCAAATTAAAAATATATCACTAAATCATGATTATGAATTCCCTTGCCAAGTTTTACGTCATTAAAATAAAAATAGATGCATTTTTTTTCATAAATAAACTTAAAATATCCCATTTTGTATTTTAAATTTAATATTTCTCCTCCACTCAAGCATACCAACATAATCTTCATCTAAAATTTAAATCACATTAAAAACATTATTTAAATAAACATTTCTATCTTCCAATTTACTAATTTAATAATTTATTAACTAAGTTCCAATTAAAAATGTATCATTGAATTATTATCATTAATATTTTAAATTTTAATTTCTAAATTAATATTCAATAAGCATTTCTACCAACCTAAATTTCTCATTTTATTTTAAGTCAAAGAATTAAAAAAATATCAACTTAAATACACAAAATCCCGATTTATCTTTTAATGTTTCTAAAAAACCGGCTTAGTACTTAATAATATTCAACGATGAGCGTATTATTACGTAAATTTTTAAGTGTAAGTAAAAATTTGATTACATAACCTCAACTTACCCCGTAATTTTCTATTTTTATAGACAAAAAGTATTAATAACCCCACAAAATGGTTATTTACAACTACAAAATTAACCAAGGAATCCGAGGATATCGTTCATTTTCCCGACGATCCTAAAATAAGGATAAAAGAATACGAAACACCTAAAGAAGAACCGATCGAGACACAAAGAGCACGATTAGTTTACCAATCTAGAAAAAGAGCTATTTTAGAAAACGATTTATTATTGAGTAACTTTGCCGATAGTTATTTAAAGAATTTTAATAAAACTCAATTAGATGCTTACGATAAGTAGGTTTTTTAGTTAATTTATAGTTTGTGTTAATGTTACTTTGAGTTAATATAATTCTTTGGTTGTTTTTAGTTTAATTAATCGAGCTCGAAACGATTGGGATATATTTTATTGGATTACTAATAAAGAGCCAACACCGAAAGAGTTTCAAAGTGATGTTTTAGAAATGATTAAGGACTTTGTTAAGAATAGAAAGGATAAAGGTGGTATTAGACAACCGGATTTAAATTAAATTAGATTTTTGATTATTTAATTAATTGAATAAAATTTTTTAAAAGATAAATTAAGGTTTTATTTAGTAATTTCAAGAAATTAAAGAATTTTAAAGGTTAAATTATGAAGTAGGCAACCAAATATACAGATTTGTGTATTTAGTTGCTTACATTAATGCAATTTTACATAATTTAAATTGTAAGTTACATTATTAATGAAAATGTTCATTATTAAATTTGAAATTTTGATGTCCTTTTCATCGTTTGGTTTGGAACTGCTGACTATTCATTCTAAAAGCCGAAAAAAACATGGCCGTTCGCCAGTTGCTATAGGAACTAGGAACGAAAATAGTTTCCATGGAGATCATTGAATATTTTTTGACAGTTTCATTTTCCGACAGTTCTCAAACAATTTTTATAATTTTATGTACATGTGGTTGATTTTCTCTCAGTTTTAACCTGATTTTTGACAATTTTAAGACGATTTTTCACAATTATAAGAGCAATTTTACAATTTTAAGTTTTTTTTACAATTTTAAGAGTTTTTTTTAATTTTAAGACGATTTTAAACGCTTGCAAGATTTTATAATTTTTTAGATAAAAATTTTGATGAAAAGTTTCGACTATTTTGAAATTTTTTTCGATTAATCTAAGGAGATGCTTATTAACCCTCCGTGTGTACACTGGGTCTTTTAAGGAACAGTCAAAATTTGAAATTCGAAATTCTCTCTTATGAATAGAGGGTAGGCTTCGGCTACCCCCTTTAAAAAAAGTTTGGTAACTGCTCGGCCATGTAGTAGACGCTTCCATAAGTAACTCAGAATTTTTGCAAGCCTAGAAAACTTTAAAAACATGCCTGTTACCTAAAAGACCCAGTATACACACCGTGTCTCAAAAAATATAGTATACACACCCCGGGTTAATTTAATAAATGCTCTAATAGAGAGAAAAATATTTGTAAATCCAAGAAAAATATTGCAAAAATAAAGATTAGTTTCTATTTTTTTAGATTAAAATCTTGTAAAATAACGATTTAACATGTTTTAACATTTAAAATCAATGAAAATCAACAAAAACACATCCAATTATTTATATTTTAGATATAAATAGAATAAAATTTTAATTTATTTTGATGACTTCTATCAAATCTGACGTTTAAGCAACAGGTCCGGACTCAGCTTTTATATTTACAGTGGGTCAACAAAGTGTTTGGACACCTATTATTTTCCAAGAAAATACTTGATGATATAGAGATGTATTATTTCTAATAATAAAATATGATTCTATATAATATGTAAACACATTAAAACAAAAAAGTTAGGTTAAAATTTAAAAAAATGTATAGTTTATTCAACAAAACTTAAATTTTAATTTCAATAAAGTGTTTGAACATTAAAATTTAATTAAAAGAACATTTAGTTTATCCAATTTCTACGAAGCCTTAGTACTTTGTAACCATTCCAGAAGCCTCTAATACTGCTTGCAATCTTCTGGGCATGGATGCCACAAGCTTGCAGGTAGTTTCCCTGGCAATTTTATTCCGTTCTTCTTGCAGGTACATTTTTAGCTCATCTTTATTTCTTATATGGTGTTTTCTTACATTTAACTCCAACTGATGCCATAGATTTTTCAACGGATTTAAATCCGGGGATTGAGGAGGGCGGGGAAGGGTTTTTCTAACTCTGTAAAGCATCCATTCCTTTACAATCCTAGCGGTATGTTTAGAATCGTTGTCTTGTTGGAATATATACAATATATATCTTCTATGCCTAATTTGATAGCACTGTCATGTAAGTTACCTTGCAGTAGCTTCAGGTAACCTTTTGCGTCCAAAATACCGTCAATAAAATGAAAATTTCCTACCCCACTGTACCCCATGCACCCCCAAAACATTACATGTCCACCTCCATGTATGAGTGTAGGTGTCAGTTTTCTTTCTGTAGTCCAGTGTTAGGTGTACGCCATACGGTTTTTCGTCCATCCGAACCAAATACAGTGAAATCTCCCTAGGGCGGGTATTTTTTTAATGAAAAATATTATTTAAAAAATCGGATATTTAAAGCGTATATGTACATGTTTTAAAATAAATAAAAAATTTAAAGCTTAAATTCACTTATTAAGTAAAATTAAGAGTATTCTTGCTCTCTGTATTAACTAATGATGTAAGTACTAACTTAAAGGGACTGAAACTCTCTTTCAAAGGTTAAATAATTCCGGCATTTTTTTTAAACTTGTAAAAAAAAGGATTTGTTAGCTTACAAAGTACATACAAAATACATACATATAATAGAGCATATGTAACAATACAAAATATGAAACTAAATGTTGGTCTAATGTCGTAAAAAATCATCTATTGTTGCTTGTCTCCTCTTTTTCTTTAAACTGGCGTCCAGAAATCGTATTTTTAATTTAGAAAGAAGCTTCAAAGACCCTATCGCCATAATTTTGGATATTCCCTGCTAGTATTGGAACCTCATCGACGTCAGAACTTCAAATACTTCTTGCACTTCTGGATTATCAATTTCTTGTCCTGAATCTAGGTCCTCAACATACAAATTTTCATCCAGTTTTAAAAAATCATTAAGGTTTTTATTATCAGTCAATTTCAACAAATTCTTATATTTGAGAATATTTGCAGAGTACATGAAGTGGTAAGTCATCTTCTGGATCAGATGTAAAAACCTCATTTAGCTGGTCTTCACTTTGCATATTGTCGTGCTTAAATCCTGCTCTACGGAAGCAATTTTTAACTGTTTTCTTGGTTACTTGGGCCAAAGCGGTTTTTGCAAAGTACAATACATCCATATCTTTTTCTGCATAGACATTAAACTAGTATAAAAAAAATGAGAAACGTTTAAATATCGGTTAGTCGGGGAAGTTCCTCATTCAAGCTAAGCAGAAAGGTACGACAAAAGCTGTGCTTGTATCTTGCAAATATTGAAGTCGGTAAAACACCGGTTAAAGAGAAAATCTTTTATTAAAGGGAGACAGCCAAGTTTAAGAGAACACTTGGTAGTGTTCGCGTCCGGTCAAGAGAATGTCCGTCCAAGAGAGAGTTAACGCAATGCAAATTAAATGAGAGTCGGTCCGTTCCATAAGAAGCTGTTCGTCCAAGGGGGGTGTCCGCGAGGGGGAATTTCACTGTATATTAAATTTACTTTCATCGGAAAAAAATACGTTTTTGCAAAAGTCTATGGGCTGATCAATATACTCTCTTGCAAATTCATCCCGTTGAAGTCTATTGGTTTCACTTATAAATAGCTTTTATCGTGCCACTCTGCCATGATAGCCAACTTTTCGCATTACATTTCGAACAGTTTCGGAATGTACATGTTTTTCTGATATTGTTCCGAAGTTTGTGCACTAATATGGCGATTTTTTCTTCATTTCGCGTAAAATGTACTTTCATTTTATACGCTTAACACCTTTGGGCGTTCGGAACGTTTTCGATTATCAACACTATTAGTGATTTTGCATTTTTTTATGGTAAAATGTATTGTACTAGACGGCTTTTTACCAAATCAGCTATTTTACGGACACTTTTCCCTTCTTTGTGCATATTTACAGTGCATTCTTTCAAGTCCACACTCTGTTCGCGCCGTTTTTCACACATTAGGTATGTCACTAGTTGTAGCAAACAACTGAACTCAACTGATATTTTAGTATTTTTGAGGATAGGTTAAATCAATCCTCAAAATTGATAAATTTTGGGGATTTCCCCTTTGGGAAAACCCTCTTCAAGAAAAGGTTTTTTTGAGGCAAAACGTACAACTGTCCAAATACTTAATTATTATTGAAACTTTAGTTTTTTTTGAATAAAATGAACATGTATTTCTGATTTCAACCTGATTTTTTCTTCTAATGTGTTTATATACTATACAGAATAATATATTATTATTAGAAATAAAAAATTTTTACATTTTTTGGTATTTTCTTGAAAAATGTTAGATGTCCAAACACTTTTGATCCACTGTATATTAAATATTTTTATAATTTAGTCTACTTCCAACTTCCTTTCTTAAACCTCCGTGTGTACACTGGGTCTTTGAAGGAACAGTCAAAATTTCCGTTTTTCAGACGATTGTTTCATTTTTATTGACAACAGTTTTAAACTTTTGAATTTGGTAACTGCTCGGCCATGTAGTAGACGCATCAATAAGTAACTCAGAATTTTTCTAGAATTTTTGAAAGCCTAGAAAACTTTGAAAACATGATTGTTCCCCAAAAGACCCAGTGTCTCAAAAAATATAGTATACACATGCCGGGTTAAAAACCATCAAAAAACGCTAAAATCTTTTTACAAATTATCTAAAATCATATTGATTTTGTTAAAATTAAATTAATATTAATCAAAATAAACATTACAAAAAGAAGCTAAGTATTTTCTTTAAACGAAATAACACCATTTCAAATTTTATTTTACTTCTAGTTGAAAAATCAGACAATATATCGTTCAATGGCGGCAATAGTGGCACATCTCAAAAATTGTAAATATTCTAGTAACTGTTGCATTAAAATCTAACATCTAAAGCAGGCCACAGACGGTACAACAATGTAGTACGATAGAATCGTACAACAAAATTGTGCAATTTTGTTGAACGTTGCTCGGACACACACGATTCAACTTTGATTCAGCATTGCCATACCGCCGCAGTAAACTGCAAGTACTGCAGATTTGATTTGGTTGGTCGTTGCCATACACGATCAAATTTATTTCAATTTCGTCGTATCCAATAAAATTGTACTGCGTGATCGTATCGTCTGTGGCCTGCTTTAAGCCGGGTACACACTTGTTGCGTATCCGCGTATCGTGTCATCGTTGCGTATCATTTAATGATACGTAACGATGCAACGCAGTGTCAATGTATTCTCCCGTATCGCTACCGCGTATCTCAACCAAATGTGCAACGGGTATGCGATACGAGGTACGACCCAAGGGTACACCCATAGATAACCTAGATGGTTCAATACGCCGCATTAGTGTGACGTCACATTGTTGTTGTAGGGCCGGGATTGAATCCAAACAAACTTTTTCTACATAGATTCAGTCCATAAGCAGCGAGAAAATCATTTTTTTAGAGTACTTAGGGACATATTTAAGGTTTGAAAAGTGGGCAGTGTAATGTAAAATACCGTTTTCTACATCTAAACCAAAAATGGCAAGTTAAATAAATTTTTTAACGCCGTGAAAGCAGAAATTTGTTCGCGTACACATAACCTCAAAAATCGTATTTGTCAAACATAAGCTTCAAAAGTTCGTAGTTCGGTAATTAATGAGATTTGGGCCACCAAATCTTACAAATGGGATGGTATTATCCTCAGAATACCTTACAGCCCTTCTTTGGTGAAAAACAACATCCTCCGATTATTTTAGATTCAATGCTAGCAACAGGTATAAATTTGATAAAAGTATAGGTATTTTGTTATAAAGGAAGGAGTTTTCATAGTTTTATGACCTTTATTATAGTACCCTTTGCAGGTGAAACTTAACAACTATGAAATTTGCTGATAAAGAATGTGTATTAAAAGCCGTTTTACCACAAGGCTTAGAAATACACCAGCCACCGTAGTAAGAGCTAGGATACATGCTAAAAAGACCATACGTGGGATGAAATGTTTCAAGATTCTAAGTTTTATATCGTACACTCTTTGAAGCCACTCCGACACCATAGTATAGTCATTCGAACTCTTAAAGATTTACTTTACTTAACTTGAATAATTAATCAATAAATAAATTAAAATTTGTAGCTGTGTTTTACTTTTAATTCAGATTTACACATTCATATCCAACTTTTAAACCTAACCATTATAGTTATTACTGCTACCCCCATGTATTACTAGCTAGGATTTTTATTGCAATAATATAAGTATTGTGTTGTGACTTATTATAATTTTAATACCGTAAACGTCCCAGTAGCTGAGGTCTTAAGGTCAACTTTCATGTACATCGTGTTGTCATTTTCTTATTTAGAAGTTTTTAACGTCGATCTTTTGTATATTAGAACTACACACGTTGTAAATTACGCCAAGACTGTTACCAGCGTGCTATAAGCTATGGTAATTTTTTTATTGAATTTTAAATAAGAAAGGAAAGAAAAGTGCTAATGTACCTGTAGCTGACATGTCGTGTTCCAGTGGTGGACATTTGTTGTCCCAGTAGCTGATGAAGAGTTTGAAATGTAATTAGGTAGGTGGGTAGGTAAGTAGAAATATCAAAATACAGTTTACATATACAAAATAAGTTACAAAATACAATAATGTAGGTAAGTATGGCTTTTATATAAATTTATTAAATTATATCATTTCTCACAGATATTTATTTATTTCAGGTACCATATACAGTCCCCGAGTACCCAGAATCTTTGGACTACCAATGATTGCCATAACACTCTCTTCAATTTTATACCATAATTTGTCCGGCGGATTTGGCCATTTCCAGAGCTTTTTACTTGAACACATTGCACTTACAAATACTTCACCTTCGTCGATTTTTTCTACAATACCAGGGTAATACTTGTTCTCATATTTTACTATTATATAGTCATAAATCTTTAAGCCTTCTAAATTACTTTTGTCCTGAAAACTATCTTTTGTAAAATAGTGATCTGAATCTGAGTCACTGCTAACGTTCTTGTGTTGTACTTCCTTTCCTTTATTTAAAACTTTAGAGGAGTGTTGTTTTTCTTCTCTCTTTCTCTTTCTTTCGAGTTTCTCTTCTTCAAGCTTTTTTTTCTTGTTTTCTTTCCTCGTATGATATGCTTTCCACTGATGGGAAGTAGCAACAGATGGTATTTTTTCTTTTCTTCGTTTCTTTGCGTTTTTCGTTTCACTAGAAGGCCAAAATAAGATTCTTTTAAATAGCGATGGTACAGAAGGGTCAACCTGGAATTGTGGTGTCTTGTTACCAATGTTGGTAATTATTTTACCAGGGACCTGTAGATTTTTTTCAGGAGTACGATGTTCAAATGTATGCAGTTCTTCAGATATACCTTCCCTCTCATTGCTGGGAGCACAGTCTTTATTTTGCAAATCATGGTCAAGGGGATATATGTCGTGATTTGTAGAGCATTGTTCTGGATGTAATATTAGGTTATTGTAACTAATATTTTCGGTTTGAGCGTCCACCTTGTTATCACTACTACTTGTACCAGCTATTTCTCGAGATATTATGTGATTTGCATTTTCATCACACTCTTTATTTATGCCCACAAACAAATGACCTTCTCTATCTACCTCACATTCCACAATACTGTTCTCATTCAATAAATTGTCCAAGTCCGTCCAGTCTTGTCCAGTGTTGTCCATCCAGTCAATGTTGTCATTTTGATTTGTTTCAATTTCAGCAGTGGAATCAGAGATATCATCACGTAAACTTTTCCAAAAGTCATATAATGCTTTATCTTCGATATTGCCGTTCCACACTCCACTGTAACAGTTTTGAAATTTATGCCCAAGTTTATTTTCTATGAAACTTATATGCTTTGTTGTTTCCTTACTTTGAACCTTTTCTTTTGATTCAACATTTTTTAAGAGTCGTGAGTAATCAACAGCATCTGCATCAAAAGGATACATACCACATTTTCTGAAACCATTAACAAACATATTAGTTGTTAAAGTTTTGTCTAAGGTTTTTTGGAGAAGAGGAGCAAAATTTTCTCTCTTCAGTTTCTTGCCGTTATTTTCAACCTTAAATTCTAATACTGATTTTTTCCAAGATGATTTTAGAGGTCTAAATACAGATACATCCATTGGTTGGAGAATATGAGTTGCATTTGGAAAAAGAGCTATTAAAATGATCCCGTGCTTATTACAGAAGTCACTTAGTGGCATCGTAAGATGGGATTTATGCCCATCAATAAAGACGATAATAGGAAATTCAATATTTTGGCTGACTAACCACGGATAGAAAATGTTTACCATATATTCATAAAAGTTGGCACTGACCATCCAGCCATTTTCACTTTTCCCTACACACCAATTTGATGGCAGTAATGAAGAAACTGCTGCAGGAATTCTTTCATATGAAAAAATTACCATTGGTGGTGTCTGTAAACCTACAGCGTTACCACCAAGAAGAACAGTTAGGCATTCTTTTTCATCGTTTTGGTTAAAACTGTAAATACACTTCTGTCCTTTTTGCACAATCACTTTATCACCCTTGGGGCACAAAAAAAATGCTGTCTCGTCCATATTAAAAATTCGATTTCCATCTTTAGTGACATTAAAGCTTCCGTCGAATTTCAAAAATTCTTCTACTTCCTTAAACCAGTTTCTTATTTGACCTTCAGTTAGAACACCCCTTGAACCACAAATATTTGTCGGTGTCCTCATAGATAGCTCAGGATGTCTTTTATGAAAGTTTTCAAACCAGTGCCTGCCTGGTCTATTATTTACAAAAGGATTCTGTTTCTCTGTTTCTTTGAGCAGTAATTGAACACTATCTAATAACTGATTTTTGGTTGCAGGAAATCCAGCCTTTGCAATATAAAGCATCCATCGCACCAACGCCTTTTCTTCTTCTTCAGACAGTACCGTGTCAGGACCCATTTTTCTTTTTATGGGGTATTTCCCCCTATGTTTATATAGTAGGGTTGTTCTAGGCACTTTATATGTTCTAGAAGCAGTTGACACCGCTACTCCACTTCTAACTGCTGCCAAAGCTTGCTGCATATCCGCCTCAGAATACTTCAAAATCTTTTTGTTTTCCATTCTAGCAAAAAAAAATAAGTGTGAACAACGACTATCAATAAAGTTTTCTTATAAACAATATGGCATTTAAACACACCGTATACAGTTTGCACCTAAAGCTGATGTCTCAGTAGCTGATGGAATATTAAACATGCAAAAACACAACTGTGTAAAGTTAAAGCACATGTCAGGCACTGGTCCCTTGAATTATATGAGGAAAATGATGTTAATTTTGTAAAAATCAACACCCATCTTCACAAAGTTCTGTATTAAATATGAATACATTTTTGATAGCAAGTTCCCGTGCCTGACATGCACCTATCAGCTTCAGGTACACATGACGTTTTTAATGTACTAAAGCCTGACATGCGATTTTATTATTGAACGAGGGAACTTTGGAGGTTAAATAGTGTTTATAATTAAAATTTAAGTGAATTTAAATATATAAAGAACTACCACATATTAAAAGGCTTAATATTTTTACATATAGTGCTTAATAAAAACGAACACTTTCTTAACTTACCTGACAAGATTCCTAACGAAACACACATCACAGAAAAACGATTCCACTTTACGGCAGACCGCCATTACAGCTTTCGTCTGCGCGTGAAAGCAGTGGTGTTAATAGCACCACCAAAGTTTAAAAATGTCCCTAGATTTAAAAAACATAATCTCACACAATAACAGACCTTAGTATTTTTATTTCATTAGAAATACTGTCAGCTACCGGGCCACCGTCAGCAACTGGGACGTTTACAGTATGTTTTGTATATTTTTCTTCCTCTGTTTTGATTTTCATTAGTTTATTTAAAATATTTACCTTCTTGTAATAAGATATAGAATAAGAGTACTATGAGCACTGGTATATTAAAAATCTAAAGATCAGAGTTAAAAATATTTAATATTTAAAATTAAAATTACATTCACAATATAAGAACCTAAGAAAAAACAGAAGTTGTGAAGTCAAAACGTAGAAGACTACAATAACCCAACAGAGTTTGATTCTATGAAATCCTATAACAGAAAAAAAGTTAATTTAGTTGTACTGATACTTACTGTTAGTTATTCCAGAAATAAAATGTAGAAAATAGTCCACGGTAATCTCTGTTATTCGAAGAATGGCAGTGTTCTACATATGTAACTAAAGGTGACTACAAATTTGTAAGAGCTGGAATAACTTTTACTATTGTGATAGAATGTATGGTCCTTTTAGCATGTATCCTAGCTCTTACTACGGTGTCTGGTGTATTTCTACGCCTTGTGGTAAAACGCCTTTTAATAGACATTCTTTATCAGCAAATTTCATAGTTGTGAAGTTTTACCTGCAAAGGGTACAATAATAAAGGTCATAAAACTATAAAAACCCCTTCCTTTATAACAAAATACCTATAGTTTTATCAAATTTATACTTGTTGCTAACATTGAATCTAAAATAATCCGAGGGTGTTGTTTTTCACCAAACAAGGGCTGTAAGGTATTCTGAGGATAATACCATCCCATTTGTAAGATTTGGTGGCCCAAATCTCATTAATTACCGAACTACGAACTTTTTAAGCTTACGTTTAACAGATACGATTTTTGAGGTTATGTGTATGCGAACTTATTTCTGCTTTTACGGCGTTAAAAAAATTATTTAACTTACCATTTTTCGTTTAGATGTAGAAAACGGTATTATATACTACACTGCCCACTTCCCATACCTTAAATATGTCTCTAAGTACTCTTAAAAAATTATTTTCTCGCCGCTTATGGACTGAATCTATGTAGAAAAAGTTTGTTTGGATTCAGTCCCGGCCCTACGACAACAATGTGACGTCACCACTAATGCGGCGTATTACGAAAAAGTTTGGAAGCATGCATTACCGCCATCTATACGCGAGTGGGCAAAATATTTAACAACAAATTTTGTAATTAAACTACAAATATCATTAAAAAGTACATATTAAATATTTTGATATACAATACACACCTACAATATATTATTTTTTTCAAAGACATACGATTAGAAGATTTTAGATTTTATGGTAAAAGTAGACTCCTTTAATGATGGCTTATGACATGACACTTTGACATGTTTTTGACATAACGTTTTCACGTTCAAAATTAAAAGGGTGAATAAAATGGATGAAACTAGGAATATAAATGTTTTGGATTTACCTCTACGGGTGAAATACATTTGTAAAGTTCCGATTTGTCGCAGTAAGTGTTATAATCAAACAGGGGACCCCAATAGTCGAGTTTATATAAGCATTTTTTCAATTTTCCACGCAATACTTTTTTGGAGGTTTTGAAGGATTTAGATTTTTCGTGGTTTTCATGTTCAGTACATTTTCAGTCTATTGAGACAGAAATTTTTAAATTGTCATCGTTATTAATAATAAGAAAATTTCATGAGGATATTTGAGTGGGTCAGAAGGAAAGTGAACCAAGTCCATTTTTTCTAAAATTTAGTTAAGAGTATATTTAAGTCCGTTTGAATAGTTATAATTTTATGTGCCGACTTATTCAATACCTAGTTCATCAGGTTACCAATAATGTACGCTACTTCACTTTAATACTGAATGATTTGCACCATTTTTCATTGAAAAAATGAATCAAACGGTCCGTTTTCTCGGAACGAACTTAAGTGGACTTGGTTCACTTTACTTCTGACCCACTCATTTATAGATCGTTTGAATGCAAAAAATCATCATCAAAGAAAATTCGTCAGTTAATACATAAGAGGAGGCAAGTTTCGCAAAAATTGGTTGTAAAATCTTCAGTCCATGACGCCCAACCTATTGACCAGTTCGGTCTTGCAGGTGGGCGAAAAAATAGAAACAAATTTCAAATGTAGGGGAATGGCACCCCTCCATCACCCCCGCCACTCATTTTAGTTCGCCCACTCGCGTATAGATGGCGCTAATCGTGCTTCCAAATTTATAAGAGGGGAATGAGCCGTCTAGGTTGTCTATGGGTACACCTATCCCTCGCTTTACACGGTACTCTATTTACACGATTTCGCTTTTACACGGTTTTGAAAATCGGCGATTATTGATTTTTGTAATATTAATTTTTTGCCACTAGATGGCGATTTTGATTATTATTGTTAATTATTTAAAAAACCATATTTTTTTTCATACAGTTTCTCGATATTTAGTGAAAATTAAATAATTATTTCCTATAAAATGATTCTAATGTGGAACGACCTCTCCATTTTCAAAGAGATATTAATAAATCTTTATCTCAATGTGAAGAGGTTTATAAAGATTTGATCAAAAACAATACCCAACAGTTAATAACAGACATTATGGTAAAATCCAACATTGGTTAACGTTGGAAGAAATGACTAATCGTGGATATTTTAGGCTATGTTCGATTTACACTGTTCTACGTGTAGCAAATGCGCTTTTCGATTTACACGGTTTTCTGTGGAACCTATCTTCCGTGTAAATTGGGGGATAGGTGCATTCCAAATGTTTCAGTGTCTATCCGTACATAGCACAATGAGTACGCCGCAGCAAAGAGTAGCAGCCGATTACATTTTTATTCATCTAACTTTAAAAAAGAAGCGCAATGCACGACGTTGGCTGATGACTAAATTATACTCAAGCAGGGAGCAGTATCGGGCATCAAATTTACTCGCCGATTTGAATTTTCAATCTGTAAGTGAATTGTATAAAAATTTTGTTCGGATGCACCCCACTGATTTTGAATTTTTGTTGTCATCCATTGAACACAAAATAGCTAAACAAAATACCACATTTCGACAAGCAATTCCTGCTCAAGAAAGGCTTGCTGTAACCTTACGATTTTTGGCTACTGGTGATTCATATTCCAGTCTTCAATATTTGTTTAAAATATCAAAACAGGCAATCAGTGGGATCGTTCCAAAAGTATGTGATGCTATTGTGGAAGTATTAAAAGACTATATTCCACAACTTCCTCCCACGCATCTTGTTTTTTAATTTTGTTGTAATGGTCTGAATGTTTGGAATCCCAAATAATCTCGTGCCTTCTGTAAATATCGATTAATTTTATTACTTCTTCTTGACTCCTCTCCATTTTACACATAAAATCGAGATGCAACACAAAAATGTGCTCGTCGTATCTACCCTACGTGCTGAACAGGATTGAATTCGTATCATATCCCGTCCAAATACGACTTAACTCCGTATCGTATCATTTCTTTGATGTGACGGCGAAAAACCGCGAAATAGGCGATCAGGCTCGTTGCGTATCTTTGTATCATGTTTTGATACGCAACTATGCAACGTTTCCCTGTACACACTGATACGCAACGGTGACACGATACGCGGATGCGCAACAAGTGTGTACCCGGCTTTATACCTTTTGTACCTGCAAGATCGCCAGAAAGTTAGTTCATGTCAAATCGAATAAATGACGAATGTGACACTATAACTTTATTTCAATTGTGACTTATGCATATAGCTGCAATATAGATATTACATTATCAATATAGATATTATAGCTGCAATAGCGACACAAATTTAATACAACGGTAGCGTTGCTGCTTATCGATTTCTTTTAATTAAGTTTTAAGTAACACACACAGACTTCTTTAATTTGAAAGATCTAACACAACAAACCTGTGTAAATTTTATTATTTTTTTAAGAATACTTTAGATGAACACATTGGAATTTCTGATTTTTCAGTAGTTAGAGTTGAAAAAGAAAACTTAACTTACGTTTTCTACAAAATTTCCTTTAAGGATGCTAATTACAAGACAAGAAATATTATCACTGAAAAGCGCACAAGGATGCAATCGCGTTATGCAGGTCCTTCAGAAGTGCATTTAAAACGCGCATACGATAAAGTTTTACCAATTTCTAAAAAAAATATGACGATCTGATGTTTTTATTACAAACAAAGGCTATAAATCATTCACACAACTACTTTTATAAAAGTTTGACCCACGAATAAGATTATTCTTATTAATAATCTTATTATTTAAGTTATAAGTTACTTTTGAAGAAACTGTTTGTGTTGTTTAAGAAGGTTGTCTAATTTCAATTTTTATAAATAAAGGAGTCTGGTCATTATTACAGTATTACTCTAATTATTTTATATTATACCGATAAAAATTTATTACCTTTTACACCCAATCACAACAAAATTTAATATTATTTAGCTTAAATTTGTAAAATTTTGTTTTAGCAATAGTGGCACATCTTTAAAATATTGACCGCGATGAAAGAATATTGCAACGCGAATTTTTTTCATTTTTATCTATATTCCAGTGCATGGATATCGCATTTCAAATTACTGTAATTTTTATAAGCCATTTTCTCCTTTATTACAATTTTTGAGATGTGCCACTATTGCCGCCATTGAACGATATTATAAAAATAAAAGTTGGTCTCTATTTTTTAGACTAAAATCTTATAAAATTAACAATTTAACGCGTTTATACGTTTAAAGGCGCGGTTACACGGCGCGTGGTTCGCCGAACCTCCCTGGACGAACCAAGAACCACAAGCCGTTTGACATAGCCGGTTTGCATTGTTCCGTAGTTTGTGGTGCGCGGTTCGTTGATTCCCATCGAGTGTCGGTAAACTTGGAAAGATCAAAGGAGAGCTCGGGCAAGGTTCATGATGGTTTGTGTTGGCTCGTGTTGGCTCGACGTCACAGAGGAACTTCGTTGCAGATGTTGTAGGTTAAACAACGTAGGTACATCACTCAATTCCTTCAGGTTAATATGACGTGGTACACAGAAAGAACATTTGAATTTATTGAAGACCTGGAACAAGCTCAGGAAATATGGAACCCCAAAGACATGGGCCATCATGACCGCAATATTGTGCATACGGCATGGGCTAGATTAGAAAACAAATACGCCGTTTCTATAAAAGAATTAAAAAAAAGACGGAACATTTGCTACTTATAGAAAGTATGCAAAGAAAATGGCAGAGTCAAAAAAAAGTGGAAGTGGGACGCAGGACATATATGAACCGAACTGGCGGTACTATAAATCGGTTGACAATTTTTGCATACTTCCTCAACACAGTTTGAAACAGTTTGTCTGGAACATTTGAAGAGAAAAGCTATACTTCTGTAGCTATCACCTGTCGCTAAAAATCTTAGTGTGATAGCCAGTCTTTCTTTGATAGGAATACTCAGTCTTATATTCGTATCCTGCTTTTGAATACGAGGTCCCACTCTTAGTAATAATAACTCAAAGTCAACTGCATTCATCCTACAAAAATTTTCGAAATATCCTGAAGGTTCTTTTAAAAAGTCTGCCAGCATATTTGATCCACTGTACCTGTAAACGGTTATTATGTTTCATTTTTCCCTTTCAAAGTCCTCACGCTGTACTACAAATTCTTCTCGTAAGTGTACATACAGTTGATGGACATTAAAATAGTGGGTCACCTATAAATTTTTAATAGGTGTGTTTGATATTCTTGCACTGACAGAACCTACTGTAAGAAGTGTAGTGATATTAGTGTAGTTCACCGCAGTTTTCAAAAAACTGAAATTTTTTTCAAAATTGAAATGACGCAGCACAATAATTTTCTGTCTATTATCCATGATTAGGACGAACCAAATCACGTTAAAAGTCCGACGAACCACGCACCGTGTTGTCACTACTGGTTCATTAAAACGCAAGCCATCGCGAACTAGCTTGTAGTTTCGTGGTTCGGCGAACCACGCGCCGTGTAACCGCGCCTTAAAAGTCAATGACAATCAACAAAAATACATCTAATTATTTAAATTTTAGACATAAATATAAAAAAATCTTATTTATTAACCAGACTTGGCTTTTTTATAAATACATAGAGAGAATAATCTTTATTTCGCTATCAACCCGAAGGTCTTTCCGCCCATGCTCTAATAAATTAATAAATTTAAATTAATTTTTGATAATTTTTAGTACGATTTTTTACACGTTTACTGGATTTTATGATTTTTTTAAATGGTTCTTAGATGCAAATTTTAACAAATTTAGATTATTCTTCCGAATTTTTTTAAATCATTGTTAAATTTAATTTTTCATCTTATTGTTATATTCAATAAAAATCATTGCTTTTTAAAAACTTTTTTAAGATTTTTTTTATAAACCTTACAGCAAATTTAAAAATATCTTTTAAGATGGGCAACTTAAAATATACATGATGATCTTTATAAATCAATGTATATTAGGTTATCTATATTAGCGAAATTATTTAAAATATTTCCAAAGAATTAATTATTTACGAGAAAATAAAACAAATAACCTTTAAACTTAACCTAAATTCGTATCGTATTGTCGTCAAATAATCTAGAAAAGCAAATTTAAACATTTTAACATCCAACGATTGTAAATAAAAACCACTTTGAGCGCGGTTTTCTGCTTATGATTGATTTTAAATTTTAATAATAGGAATTTTTATATCGTTTTTAATTTTTTAATAAATTTTTAATAGAAACGTTTTTTATTTATTTTTTTTGTAAAAATTATGAATTAAAAAAAAATTAATATAGAGAACCCAAAATTCACACAAACATATATGATAATTGTAAGTTTGTATATTAAGTTGCCTATATTAACTGAATTATTTAAAATATCCTCAAAGAATTAATTATTTACAAGAAAATAAAGCAAATAAACTTTAAACCCAACCTAAATTCGTATCGCGGAGTCGTAAAATAATCCAGAAACGCCAATTTAAACATTTTAACATCCAACGATTATAAATAAAAGCCACCCTAAGCGCGGTTTTCTGCTTATGTTCGCTTCTAATAATAGAAACGTTTATAAATAGCCCCGCTAGACGGTTTACATTCCAAAAGCCAAACTGACCGTTTCTGACGAGCCAAAGGGAATTCAAGACGGAGACGATTTTCGCCGCGTTTAAAACCCGGCTCGGTTTTAATTTTAATCTAGCAGAAAATTCTTTCGATATGATTTGTCGGTTCGATTTTAACCGAAATGTTTGTACAGTTAGTTGGCCGAAAGTCTTGTACAGTTTAGTTGTACACGATTCTCGCAAAATCGATTGCAACAGAAATATAAATTCTTGGCGCCGATCCGACCGAGGTGTAGGCCAAGTTTTATTTACAACGTAAGGGAATATTTATCTAAATATCCCGTTTTGTTAACGCTCACAACGAAAACGATTCAACTTATCCCGTACTTTTGTAATAAAAACCGGTTTTGTATTTAAAGTATTCAACCAAACGTTACGTAATTTAAACGTATTTGTATTGGATAATCTCTATTTTTAAAACGTACACGGTTCATTTAAAACTTATCAGTTAATACAAATCATACAAATTATTTTTAACGATTACATAAATCTTTAAAGAAAAGGATGTTTCTAAAAAAGGTTAAAAAATGAAATGAAACGGAGGTTAGTATTGATTCATTCCTTGGCGTAGGTTGAAAATTCTCCCTCTTAATTTACCAAACAAGAATTTTCCTCACGAAAGTGACTCACCAGACAACACGAACTTCTGACGTCGCGTAACAAGCGTATTACAACGTTTCAACGCTATTTTTGTCCGTGAATGTCTCGTTTTTATGAGTGTTGTAATAATTAACGATTTTATATGGTTAATGAGCTTTTTAAAGAATTTATGGACATTTTAAGGTCGATTTAAGTCTTATCTAATCGTCTACAGACGATGTTTGTTTGGGATATTTAAATATTTGGATTAAATTTGATATATTTGGGTAAAAATTGAAGTATGTTTGTTTGTGAATGGAAATATTTGTTTAGAAGGGGAAATATTTATTTAAAAGGGAAGGCATTAGTTTAGAAGTGAAAATATTTGTTTAAAATTTGATATTGATTGATATTTATTGATGTTAAAAAGATGTTTTGAATGATTTAGTAAAAGAAAATTTTCTATTAACTTAAACGAATAAATGAAATGGGAATGAAATTTACTAGAAAAAGATTTAGAATGATTGATTGAATTTAAAACTAGAAAATAGTGTAAATAAAGAAGGAAATTCTCTAGATAGAGTAATTTATTTATTATAAAGCTAAAATCTTCAGGGAAGTTACAAAATTACTTTGGGTTTTAAAATCGTTCTGAAAAACTTGATATTTATTAAGAAAACCTTAAAAATTGTCTGGAAAAGGCAAGAAATCATTAAAAAAATATAAAGAACTGTCGACATATAAAAGAAAATAGTCTAGATAATCGTTTAATTAATCTATCTGTAAGAAAGCTAAAAAAAACTACTCAAGAAGATTATAAAATTATCTAATCACCTTAAAAGTCGATTCAAATTATCAACAAAGACTAAAACAAATCACTTGTTAGAAAATCTAAAAAAATCTCACAGAAAGAGAAAAATATAAAAAATTGTTTAGATATACAAGAAAATCCAAAATCGATAAAAAGAGTCATAAAAAGACTAAATAATCACTTAGAAAGTCTAAAAAATTCTTCCAAAAAGTGAAAAATATAAAAAAAAACTGTTCAGACATACAAGAAAATTATCTAGATAAACTAACTTTTTTGTTAGAAAGTTAAAAAATTGCGTATGAAGGCCATAAAATTATCTAATTTTATCCAAAATCAATAAAAAGAGTCACAAAAAGACTAATTGTAAGTAATCGCTTAGAAAGTCTAAAAAATTCTTCCAAAAAGAGAAAAATATAAAAAACTGTTTAGATATACAAGAAAATTATCTAAACAAACTAACTCATCTGTTAGAAAGTTAAAAAATTGCTTAGGAAGGCTATAAAATGATCTAACTTTATTCAAAATCGATAAAAAGAGTCACAAAAAGACTAAGTGATCGCTTAGAAAGACTAAAGTTCGTCCAAAAAGAGAAAAATATAAAAAAAACTGTTTAGATATACAAGAAAATTATCTAGATAAATTAACTCATCTGTTAGAAAGTTAAAAAATTACTTAGGAAGGCTATAAAATGATCTAACTTTATTCAAAATCAATAGATAGTGTTACAAAAAGACTAAATAATCGTTTAGAAAATCTAAAAAAATCTTCCAAAAAGAGAAAAATATAAAAAACTGTATAGATATACAAGAAAATTATCTAGATAAATTAACTCATCTGTTAGAAAGTTAAAAAATTGCTTAGGAAGGCTATAAAATGATCTAACTTTATTCAAAATCGATAAATAGTGTTACAAAAAGACTAAATAATCGTTTAGAAAATCTAAAAAAAAACTTCCAAAAAGAGAAAAATATAAAAACTGTATAGATATACAAGAAAATTATCTAGATAAATTAACTCATCTGTTAGAAAGTTAAAAAATTGCTTAGGAAGGCTATAAAATGATCTAACTTTATTCAAAATCAATAGATAGTGTTACAAAAAGACTAAATAATCGTTTAGAAAATCTAAAAAAATCTTCCAAAAAGAGAAAAATATAAAAACTGTATAGATATACAAGAAAATTATCTAGATAAATTAACTCATCTGTTAGAAAGTTAAAAAATTGCTTAGGAAGGCTATAAAATGATCTAACTTTATTCAAAATCGATAAAAACAGTCACAAAAAGACTAAATGATCGCTTAGAAAGACTAAAAAATTCGTCCAAAAAGAGAAAAATATAAAAAGAACTGTTTAGATATACAAGAAAATTATCTAAATAAATTAACTCATCTGTTAGAAAGTTAAAAAATTGCTTAGGAAGGCTATAAAATGGTCTAACTTTATTCAAAATCAATAAATAGTGTTACAAAAAGACTAAATAATCGTTTAGAAAATCTAAAAAAATCTTCCAAATAGAGAAAAATATAAAAAACTGTATAGATATACAAGAAAATTATCTACAGTGTGCACACATTCGACCTGCGAATAGACGCATTAACAACAGTTGGGCGATTGTAAGTGGGCGGAGTTAAGGTCGTTTTATCAATTGTTTTCACTAACAAAAAAAATGTAAAAAATAAGGTTTTATTTTTTTACATATTTTTTTTTTTTTTATTAAAAAGAAATAAATCAGTCGTACACTGTACTAGCAATTTTCTTAGTTATGAAGCATCAGATCATGTCACTGCAAAAATAAATTATTTAAAAAGGGCCACAAAAAGTAATCGTTGGGGGCTAAATCAGGAGATCATGCTGGCCATTTAATAGGACCTGAATTACCTATCCACCTATTTTGAAAAGACATATTTAAAAAATTTGCCACGTTACGGGTATTATAAGTTGGACAGCCATCTTACTGAAACCAGAGATTATTAATATCATAACATTCCTGAATTGCAGGAAGAACATTATTCTGCAATAAGTCTAGATATTCGTTGCCGTTTAAATTCCCATTTATGAAAAACAACCCGATTATTTCATTTGCAATAATTCCTGCCTATACATTTAAATTTTGACGGTACTGTGTTCTCGTGGGAACATTCAAATGACGGTTTTCGCGGGACCAATACCGGCAAGTTCTTGAATTATGACGACCATGTAAATAAAATGTTTTTTCATCCGAAAATAAACCGTAATTTAAAAATAATTAATTTTGATGGAAATGGTTAATCATTATTTCGCAAAACTCCATACGACGGTAATAATCATCCGGTAAAAGTACTTGAGATGTTGAAATTTTATATGATCGGTATTTATGCTTATGTAAAATTTTTATCACTGTTGTTGCGCTAATATCAACTTCACGGGCAATTTCGCGAGATGATTTGTGACGATCTAATTCTGCTAATGCACATATTTCCAGTTCCAATGTGCTAGTATTATCGTCTGCTTCATTTTTATTTTATTTTTTTTATTTATTATTAATGTGAAATTTGACTCGAAATACTTGACAGTACTTCGAATAGTATTTGCAGAAGGAATCCGGATAGTTCACAGCAAATAAATCGCGAGAATGCATGATTTTATGTTAAAATAAAAGTTTATTTTCTTTACAACCTCTAAAAATTTCATTAAAAAAAATTTTGAAAAGATAAATTCCTAGCTTGTATGAAATCGCTTTGTAGTACCGCCCTCCGTGCAAGTAACACGGTTAGAACGGTGCGGTTGATTACATGTATCTTCGTCGCACTTCGAGGTTCGTTGTGAATACTGCAACCTGCGGATAGGGCTTTTCAATGTATTAGACAAGGCATCAAATTGCATACGATTTTAATGAGTTAGATAAAGAGGCACATATCAACTCCAATCGGCCAGATAAGTAAACGTAGTATATCTATCCTCTATTAACTAATAGAAGCCTTATTATCGTCCTTTTTCCACATACGTTAAACATATCCGCAGGTCGCCGGCGTACACACGGTATATAAACCAATTTATCAATTAGAAAATGTTATCACGAAGACTATAAAATTATTGAACAACATTAAAAATCGATCAAAATCAATCAATCTAAATCACTTTAAAAATCTAAAAAAAAATCAACTAAAAAGAATAAGTAATCACGTTAATTAATTTAAATAGATTAGTTTATCTATAAGAAAGATTTAAAACTTTCTAAAACCACTATAATATTATCTAGCCTTAATGAAAACTCTTCAAAATTATCCCCAACGAGAATAAAGGTAAACAATTTTTTTTCTTAACCCTTAAGTACCGACCATCGGTCTGACAGACCGCTACGTGATTTGAAATTCTCTTAAGTACCGATCATCGGTCTGACAGACCGGTACGTGATTTGAAGTTAAAAATATGTGTACTTCGACAAATTTTAGAGAGATAGCAGAAATAATTATCTTTTTAATGGCTACTTGTATTTGGGCAAAAATTCGGATGATCAGACTCTAACAGATCGCGAAAGAAGGTACCAAAGACCTACTCAGTCTGTTTTACGACTTGCAACTCTCATTTATAACACAAATCGAAATATTTCGGTAGACAATTGGTTTACTTCAATTGAACTGATCGATATTTTGAGGAGCAGAGGAGTTACATATATTGGAACCATAAAAAAAATAAAAGAGAGATTCCGCCTGAATTCCTCCCGAAACGATCTAGAAAAATAGGCTCGGCAATATATGGTTTTACCGAGAATATGACCATAGTTTCGTTTGTACCGAAAAAGTCGAAAGCAGCCATTTTAGTTAGTTCTATGCATTACACAGCCTGTGATGAGAAATGTACAAATATAGCACAGCAACAAGAACTAGAAGATGACCAATGGCTATATTTTTTCGAATTATAGACATCAGCGCTGTAAACATGTATGTACTTTACAACAGTTTTAGAGAAAATCCTGAACTAACTCGATTGCAATTTATGAAAGATCTTGCGTTCTCGTTCTTAGTACCAGAAATGAAACGAAGGGTAGCAAATACTTCTATGAATCGTGAAACTCGTCAAATCATGAGACGTATTTTGACTTGTCGAGGATATTCTATAGATGTCGACGCGCCGGTTGTCAATGAATCCCTTACCAAAAAAAGAGAAAGACACAGTACACCTGTACCTCATGCGAAAGTCCAATTTGTCTCCAATGTTCCCAAAAAATATGTAAAGACTGCTGTTTTTTTAAAATTTTTCTTGTAGATTTTTTGAATACATACTTTTTTACTTATCATTTTTATTTTTATTTACATATACCTATCTTTCTATCGTACTTTCAATTAAATGACGACTTTTGGATAATAGCTCACAAAAACACAGTGATATTTTTGAGTACAATTTTACCAATATATCAACCCTAAATAAATAAAATTCAGATACCACACTTTACTTTTATTGCAATATATAATGGAAAGCAGGGTAGATTAAATACTAGTTTTATAAAGTTTTGTTTCACTAGTAAACTCGTAAGGTTTGAATATGCTGTATGCATTTGTATCAAAGAAGATTTTGGTTACCTTGAAGTGCAAAAAGCAAAAGAAATGGTTAAAAACGGCCAAAATAAGATAGCGGTCTCAAGGACCGACGGTCGGTGGTTATGTTCCAATTTTCTGACGTCGGTACTTAAGGGTTAAAATTTTTCTAATCTAACCTATAAATTCTCTTATGTTATATTAAAATAGACGTTTTTAACTATAATTTTCCAAAAAATCTTAACCAAATTAAAGTCAGGACGGATTTTACAATTGATGTCCAACTTTGACGAATTTAGGTTAGATTAAGTTGACAAAATATTTTTTTTTTTCGCAATATGTTTATAACCTAACCTAAAAATTTCCTTATGTTACATTAAAATAGACGTTCTAAGTAAAAATTTCCCAAAAAACTGTTTTCCTAGTCTTTAAAGCTAAGGTCTGGGCGATTTTTTAAAAATCAAGTTTGACTTTGACTGTTTTATGTTGAAATGCAGAGGTTTAAAAAAATTCTTTTAAATTTTCATAACCTGAGCTACTAATTAAACTTATATTAAAGTGGACATTCTAAGCAATAATTTCCCAAAAAATCTTTTCTTAAATTCCAAAAATAAAGTCTCGATTTTTTTTTAATTTCAACTTTAATTTTGTTAAAAATCCTGACTCAAATTTTAAATCAAGAAAATTTTTAAATTAAAGACCATGGCGTGAAAAGGGTGCATACCATAAAAATTAAAAATTGATATTTTCAGTCCACATAATTTAAAAATGAAGATACTAGCCATATACAACTACTTTTAACGATTCTTCAATAATAAGCCTCGGTGCGGTAAAATGAAGTTTTCATAATTTCGAGTAAGCGGCGCAAATTTTCAAAATAAGGTTACAAGCCACTAACATGAGTGATACAAGTGCTGGGTGTTCTCGTGATTTTCACTACTTTTCTGGTGATTTAAACGAAAAGAACAGTTATTTAGTTAGTTTAGCGTTGATACTGAAAATCCAAATATAATGAAGATAAAACATTGCCTAAATGACTGTTTTAAGAATGTAAATGTTGGAAAAAAGGCATTAGAAAACAACGTTTAACAGATCACCCTAGGCAAAAATATTTAGAACCTCTAGAACTAAATATGCAAAACCTTAGTAACTTGTCGCTTTTTCTACTTTATATGCCCAAAGCGAACCATCAATTTTATTTGGAAATTGGCGCTAAAAAATTCAATCGCCAAGAAATTGAACAATCAACAATCAAAGTAGAGCATGTGGATGAAAATTACTCGCTCGTTGATAACTAATCTCTTATTTTCAATTCTTAAGTTATTTCAGATTACCGTTTATTTTTTCATATGGCAGGATACAAGCCACATTTTTAAAGCAAATAAATCTTAAAAAACAATACCAATGCTTTTTTTCTACTCCTTTTTATTTGAAAAGTACTATGTAATCTATTTCATTTTTTTATTCCTAAAATTAAATATATTGTATGTAAATTAGATTTTGTGGATTTCAAAGAATTTTCTTTGATTAATTTCTCGAAAGTTATAATGTGTGACATACATCCTTTTCACGCCAAGGTCTTCAATTGTAAAGTAATTTTAAGAGATTTGAGATTTTTGAGTTTGTTTAAAGATTAAAAAAAAATCAGGACCGATTTAGACGCTTTAATTTTTTTTCAACGTATTTATTCATTATTTTTTTTTAAGAAAAATTTTAAATTATTTTAATTAATTGTAATCGTTCTTAAGAAGATTTTCATTAAATTACCTTAAATACATTTAGGTTCATTTAAAAATTTCAAAAGGCTCATTTAGACGGTTTGATATTTCCGTTAAAAATCAAAGCTTTTTTTAAAACTTCTTTAATTAATTTCAACCAATTTTTAAAAAAGTTTAGAATATCTTAAATGTTTTTAAATTCAATTATAAGTTTTAAAAGGAATCAAGACCAGTTTAGACGACCTACTTTTTTTTTTGTAAAATCTACATTTTTTTTTGAAAATCTACATTTTTTTGTTGTAAGTCTTGTTCTCTAAATAGTTTGTCATAATTTCCCAAAAGAACTTTTCTTAATTTTCAAAAATAAAGTCTCGATTATTTTTTTAATTTGAACTTTGATTTAATTAAAAACCCTGACTCAAATTTTAAACCCAAAACGAGTCACAAAATAAACCCCTACAAAACCTACACGAAACACAAAAACCGTAGGAGTTTTAAACCAGCTTTTTTTTTTTGTTGTATATTCTAGAACCCATTGTTAAAACCGATTCGGCGCACGCGCACACCTCCCGGTCTATTTAAATCAACGGGGGCCCAACCCGAACAAATCGCAGTACGCCGCGACCGGTTAACACGATCGAAAGTCCACGTTAGAAACAGTGCCTACTTCGATCTTCCTAAATCAATCATCCTTTTTAAACCCAAAAAAGAAAAAACACCTTAGTGCTTCGTCAAAATGTCTCAAACGGTAAAACGCGACATTCCCATCAAACTGGGCGACTTTAGCGTCATCGACACCGAGTTCAGCAACATTCGGGAACGTTTCGACGCGGAAATGCGCAAAATGGAGGAGGAAATGAGCCGTTTCCGTTCCGAACTTATTAATAGGGAATCTCAAAACTTTTTTAGATCTACCACAAGGTAATTACAACTAAAAAAAAAAAATAAACTAAAAAATACCTAAAAAAATTATTTACGTAACATAATAAAATTGTTTGTATTCGATAAATAAGTCGGTTACCATAGTAACCAAGTCGATAACTACTAGATTAATAACTCTAAAAAGAAAAATTCAAGGCGTGTATACACTATAAGCGTAAAAAGTAACCCACGCTTATGATAATGTTAATTTTTTCTTTTTAATTTTTTTCCCCATTCAATTTTAATTAATCATTTGTATGCACACGAACCTTATATGGTCGCAAGTAGCGTTCGAAACTCGTTTCGAGATATGGGTTAAGTTACGTTTTACGTTTTTAATACGACCGTAACATTTTTTTTTAAGTTTCTTTTTAAGTGCTCAACACATGTTACGTTATCGCGTTAAAAACGTATCGAAAATGCGATAGTTTTCGTTTTAAAACTTACGATAACGTTTTTAATCGCGTTAAATTCTTTAGATAATTTTTTTCCGGTTCTAATTTTTGATATTTTCGCTATTTTTAGACGGTTTTAGGTTTGGCTTTTAATTAAAATAAAAAACTAATGATGCTTTTAGCATTTTGTTTTTTTGGTTTTTCTAACAGGTTTTTTTTTTATTTGTGAAAAAAAATGGATTTTAATGGTCAATTTACACGATTGATTTACACTTTGGAATATGTTTTAACGGTATTAGATTGTATAAATGAATTTATTTCATTTTTAAACCATTTTGGTGATGATTGTTTTAGTTAACACATAATTTGATTTTCTAAACGATTTTTTCCATCTTTGATTTATAGAAAAAAAATCTAATTATATTTTTAAAGGCTGATTTACACGATTGTTCATTTTATCAAAAGTATTTAACATTTTAATTGATTTTATTCTCCTTTATGCATAACAAATCTCTGAATATGTCTTTAAAGACTAATTTACACGGTTTGGTTTACACTCTGGAATATTTTTAATGGAATTAAATTGTATAAATGAATTTATTTCATTTTTAGATCATTTAGTTGATAATTTAGTTAAATAGTAATTAATTTTGACTTTTTAAAGCAACGTTTTTCTTTTTGATTTATTAAAAAATGTCTAATTAAGGCTTTAAAGTCTGATTTACACGATTTGTTCATTTTATCAAGAGTTTTTAACAGTTTGACGTTTATTCTCGTTGATTTATAAGAGAAATTCGGATTACGTCTCTAAAGCCCGATTTACACAATTTATAATTTTATTTATTCTTCAAAAAAAATTTTTAAATGACAAATAAGTTTTTTTTTAATTTCATTTTTAGATAATTTTTGATAATTTGTTTCATTACTAATTAATTTTAACCTTTTGAACTAATTTTTTCTTTTTGATTTATTAAAAAACGTCTAATTAAGTCTTCAAAGACTGATTTATATGAGTTGTTCATTTTATCAAAAGTCTTTAACATTTAAATTGATGTGTTTTTTCTTAATGTATAAAATTTTGACTTTTTAAACCAGTTTCTTCACTTTGATTTATAAAAAAACTTAAGTTATGTTTTTAAAGACTGTTTTACACGATTTACTCATTTCATCAATCTATTAAAAGAATTCTTATTGATTTTATGTCTCTTTAACGTATGAAAGACGTCCGATAGTATCTTTAAAGCCTGATTTACACGATTTGGTAGTTGTAACACTCTTTAAAAGGAATCTTATTGAAAATTTTTTTTTTTAATTTCATTTTTTACGATTCACTTGAAAATTTAATTAATAACTAATTTTGATTTCTTAATGAGTTTATTTTCCTATTTTTTTCTAAAGAAATATTTAATTATGTCTTTAAAGACTGATTTACACGATTTAGTCAATTTTTCAATTTGCCAAATAGATTTGAATTCATTTTTTATTACTTTAACGTATTAAAAAAGTCTAAACGTGTATTTAAAGTCCGATTTACACAATTTTGTTATATTCCTTTAAAATGATTATTTTTATTTCATTTTTAAATAATTTACTCCTCAATTTACTTAATTAAATGATTTGATTTCTCGTTGATTTATGAGAAAATGTTTAAAGTCACGTCTTGAAAGACTGGTTTACACGATTTGGTCTTTTTATTAATCCCTCAAAAGAATTTAAAATTTTGTTGTCCCTTTAACTTATAAAATAACTAATAAAATTGCTTCATCGTCTTTTTAAAGTCTGATTTACACAATTTTATAATTTTATTTTTTGTTAATTAATTTATATTCTTTGTGATTTATTAAAAAATGTCTAATCATGACTTTAAAGCCTAATTTACACGATTCTGACAGTCTATCAAATCTTTTAAAAAGATTTTAATTGATTTTTCTGCCTTTTTAATGAAAACATTTTCTAAGCGTCTTTTTAAAGCCCGTCTTACACGATTTGGTAGTTTTATATAGTCTTCAAAAAGGATTTTAATTGGAAAAAAAAATTATAAATTTTATTTTTAAGTAATTTGGTTGATAATTTATTTAATTAATAATTTTAATTTATAAATTGACATTTTTCTTTTGATTTTTGAAAATAAAACGTCTAATCATGACTTTAAAGCCTAATTTACACGATTTTAACAATCTATCAAATCTTTTCAAAAAAATTTAATTAATTTTTCTGCCTTTTTAATGAAAAATTTTCTGAATGCCTTTTTAAAGCCCGATTTACACGATTTGGTAATTTTATTTAGTCTTCAAAAAGGATTTTAATTGGAAAAAAATTATAAATTTTGTTTTTAAGTAATTTGGTTGATAATTTATTTAAATAATCATTTTAATCCATTAATTGATATTTCTCCGTTGATTTTTGAAAATAAAGCGTCTAATCATGATTTTAAAGGCTAACTTACACGATTTTGACAATCTATCAAATCTTTTAAGAAAATTTTAATTGATTTTTCTGCCGTTTTAATGAAAATTCTCAGCGTCTTTTTAAAGCCCGATTTACACGATTTGATAACTTCATCTCGTTTTTTAAAAAGATTTTAATTGAAAATAAGTTAAAAAAATTTACTTTTAAATAATATAACTGATAATTTACTTAAAAAGTAATTAATTTTAATCTGTTAATTGATTTCTTCTTTAGTTTTTCAAAAAAAAAATCAAATCATGTCTTTAATGATTAGTTTACACGATTGTTAATTTCATCAAGTTCTTAGAAGGATTAAAAAAAACTTTAATAATTATCTTTTATTCTCTTTAATAAATGAAAAAATGTCAAATTTTATTTTTAAAGCCCAATTTACACGACTTAGTAACTTTATCTACGCTTTAAATGGATTAAATCAAAATTTCGTAGTATAATTTTTGGTTTGGTTGATAAATTAATTAACTAATAATTAATTTTAGCTTTTTAATTTGATTTTTTTGCTATTTTATATGCGATTAAAACGACGAAACGGTTTAAAGCCCGATTTAGACGGTTTGGTCGTTTTATCCGGTAATTTTAGACCTTAAAAACGGTTTGGAGCTTATTTTTAAAGATTACTAACAGCTTCTTTTAACTTGCATGTCTTACGAATGCGAAACAATTTCGGGAAAGGATGGTAACACTAAATCTTCATCGAGTAGCAGGTAATTTAATAAATGTTTAGGACATTTTTGTGTCTTATTTGGATAATTCTTAAAAAAAAAAAAAAATTAATCTTAAAAAAATCTTACAAAAAATGAATGGTTTTGTATTTCAATTTTATAAATTTTTAAAAAGAATTCTCCAAATAATTAAGTTTTACACCCTAATTTTTTAATATTTAGGAATTAGTTTTTAATAATAGCTTTGTTAAAAATGTAAAAATAAATAAACTCACCTAAAAAAAAACATCCACTTCTTTTTATTTTTAGTACAACCACATCATCTTCAACGAACACAACGGGAACATCCGGTGACGTGTGCGCCCGTCCTGGAGGGGAAGTAAAAACGTGGTTGGATGATTTGAACTCGCCTTTAGTTCAAGGAGACGGAGACAAGAAGAGTTTGATGTTGAGATTCGACGTCAGTCAGTATACTCCGGAAGAAATCGTTGTTAAAACTGTTGATAATAAATTATTGGTAGGTTTAAAGTCGGATTTACACGGTTAATTTTAATTAATTTGATTTTTTCATTTTGAAAAATTATTTTAATCATTATGAAAATCATTTTAATTGTTGTGAATTTGATTTTAGGTTCATGCAAAACACGAAGAAAAATCCGAATCGAAATCGGTTTATAGGGAGTACAACAGGGAATTTTTGTTACCAAAAGGTACCAACCCGGAGCAAATTAAAAGCTCTCTAAGCAAGGACGGCGTGTTAACCGTCGAAGCTCCACTTCCGGCCATTACATCCGGAGAGACGATGATTCCAATCCAGCACTGAAAAAAATCGTCTCGAAAAAATGAATTTTTTGATTACACTTTTTTTAATACTCTGAATATTAATTATATTTTGAATGTGAAAGAAAAAAGCAAAACAAAGCGAATTTTTTGTTTGTTCTTGTTCTATTATTTTTTAATTTTAATAATTAATTGTGTAGCTATCAAACCCAATTTTTAAAAGACTTACGTTTCTAATTTATTGTATTACTTTTTTTTGTTCTTTTTGATGTGAAATCGAAATTTTTTTGTAATTAATTTAAACATTTGATTAATTATTGATTAACTTTTATGTATAATGTAGTCGTGTTGGGAATTACAAATTGTATATGTATATTTATATAATAAACAAAGATAATAAAGGTAAATAAATAAAAAAAAATTAAGTAACATTTTTTACTTTTTTTATTTTTTCTTTTTTAACTTTGATTTTAAAACTTTATCTTAAAACTTGGCTCCTTTTCAAAAATGTTTCCATAAGTCTTTAAATTTCTTTACAATTAATTGTATTTTGTAGAATTTTGTTCAATAATTAAGAAATAAACATTTAATCGACCACAAGGTCTTTAGAAACTCTTTTCGAATGGTTTTATCTTCTTTAAAACTTTTATTTATTCGAAACTTTGACCACTGATTAAAATTTTATTTCTTTTTGGAAATATTTCCATAAAATGTTAAAGTTTTACAACAAAATCTATCGTCCTAAAAGACTTTTGATGAATTTTAGAACACTAAAAGATTTGACAAAATTTGGAAAGATTTTACACAATATAGGACTATTTAACACGATTGAAAAGAATTCTAGACGAATTAGAAAGAGTTTTCTGCGATTTGGAACGATTTGAATTAACTTGAAAGGAAATTTAGATAATTTTTGAAGATTGGAAAGAACATTTAATCGATTTTAAATAAAACTAAAATAATTTTAAACAATTTAGACCTAGTTTTTGGCGTTTTACAATCATTTCGACGATGTATGATACTTTTAAAACGCTATAAGAAGTTTAACGAAATTTAGAAGAATTTTACACAATATAGGACGATTTTACACGATTTGAAAAGAATTGGAAAGTTTTTTTACGATTGAATTAATTTGAAAGGAAATTTAGATGATTTTTAAAGATTGGAAAGAAGATTTATTCGATTTTTAAATAAAACTAAAATAATTTTAAACGATTTGGAACTAGTTTTAATCGTTTTACAATCGTTTCGACGATGTATGATAATTTTAAAACACTATAAGAAATTTAACAGGATGTTAGAGGATTTTAAACGATTTTGCATATTTTTAGGCGACTTTACACGTCTTGGCAAGAATTCTACATGAATTGGAGATTTTTGGGAAACTTGGAATGACTTTAATGAATTGGGAAGACAATTTTAAACATTTTTTCGCGATTCGAAGAAAGATTGCATCGATTTTAAATAAAGATCGTAAAAAAGAAACTGATATTTAGACGATTAATAGATGAGATTAATTAGGCGATGGTTGTACACACAAAGACGATTTTACACGATTTGGATAGCATTCTAGAAGAGAGTTTTGAACGACTCGGAACTTTCATAAAACTTCAAAATTTTACAACAACGACTTTAAAACACTTTTTTTTTTCTTTAACCCTATTCAGGGCAATTTCACATAATTTAGGACGGGCTCACACGATTAGAAAGAATAGTAAACCAATAGGAGAAAGTTGGAGAGATTTTGATTAAATTAGAAAGATGATTAGTAACGATTTTAGACGACTTTAAACGATTTGAAGGAAGATATAGTCGATTTTAAATAAAATGAAAATGATTGTAGACAATTTGGGGGGAATTTTGGACAACTTGGTATGATTTCGACGATGGAGAATAATTTCTAATGATTTGTAATAAATTTATCGATCTGAAATAAAATAAAATTTCATAATTTTAGATATTTTAGACCTTGTTTTTGAAGACTTGAAAAGGTTTCGACGATGTATGATAATTTTAAAACACCTTGTAAGAAGTTTAACAGGTTTTTGGACAATTTTAAACGATTTTACACAATTCAGGACGATTTTATATATTTCAAGACGACTTTACACGTCTTGGAAAGAACTGTAGATCAATTGGAGAGTTTTGGGAAACTTGGAACGATTTTAATGAATTTGGAAGACAATTTTAAACGATTTTCTGCAATTGAGGACGATTTTACACAATTGAGGGCGTTTTTACACAATACAGGATGTTTTTACATATTTCAAGACGACTCTATACATCTTCAAAGGAATTCTAGATGAATTAGAGAGTTTTGGGAAACTTGGAACGATTCTAATGAATTTGGAAGACAATTTTAAACGATTTTACACAATTTAGGACGAATTTACACAATATAGGACGGTTTTACACGATTTAAAAACAATTCTAGACGAATTGGAGAGAGTTATCTGCGACTTGGAACGATTTTAATTAATTTGAAAGGAAATTTAGACGATTTTTAACGATTTGAAATAAATTTATAAATTTGAAATAAAACAAAAATAATTTTAGACGTTTTAGGTCTAGTTTTTGAAGATTTGAAATGATTTCGACGATGTGTGATAATTTTAAAACGTCTTGTATTAAGTTTAACCAACGCAATTCAGGACGATTTTACATATTTCAAGACTACTTTACACGTTTTGGAAAGAAAGAACATTTTTGGAGACTTGAAACGATTTTAATTAATTTGAAAGAAGTTGACGAAAATTTTAGATGATTTTTTCATGATTTGAAGAAAGCTTTTATCGATTTTTAAATAAAATAACAATAACACGATATAAAATCTAGTTTTTGACGATTTGGAATGATTTGGATGATGTAGGATAATTTTAAAATACTTTGAAAGAAATTTAACAACATTTGGAACGATTTTAAACCATTTTACACAATTCAGGGCGATTTTACATATTTTAAGCCGTCTTTACACGGTTGGAAAGAATTTTAGATTAATTGGAGATAAGTTTTTGAAGAGTTAAAACGATTTTAAATAACTTGGAAGAAATTTACGGAAATTTTAGTCGATTTACAACGATTCCAAGAAAGATTTAATCGATTTTACATAAAATAACAATAATTTTAGACGACATAGATTTAGTTTCTGACGATTTAAAATGGTTTCGACGATGTAGAATTAATACATTGCAAGAAGCTTAACAAGATTTCGAAGGATTTTATGGGAGTTTATATAATTCAGGACAACCTTACATATTCTAAGACAACTTTACACGTCTTCAAAACAATTCTAGATGAATTAGAGAAAAATTTTTGGAAGGTTTGAAACAATTTTAATGAATTTGGAAGAGGTTTAAGACCATTTTAGACAATTTTTTCGATTCGAAGGGAGATCTAGTTAATTTTAAATTAAACGAAAATAATTTCCAGCGATTTTACTTAATTTAATTAGGTTTTTCATGATTTAGAAAGCATTTTAAAATTGAAGAAATTTCACATAATTTAGAACCATTTTACACGATTGATAAAGATTTGTAAACCAATTGAAAAAAGTTTTCTGTGACTTCAAATGATTTTAACTAAATTAGAAATAGTTTAAGGCGATTAGTGACGATTTTAAATGACTTTAAACGATTCAAACTTTCAAATGAAAATAATTTTAGACAATTTGGAGTGAATTTTGGGCAACTTGGAATGATTTCGACGATATAGAATAATTTTAAAACACTTTGCCAAGTTTAACAGTATTTGGGACAATTTTAAACAATTCAGGGCGATTTCACACAATTTATGACGATTTTACACGACTGAGAGACTTGTGAAAAAATTGGAGAAACAAACCAAATGAATTCTGTCACTTTAAATGGTTTTAATTCATTTTGGATTGAATTTAAGACGACTGGAGACGGTTTTAAACGATTCAAAGGGCGATTTTCTTGAATAATTCCAAAAAATATCTTTAAATCACCAAAATATCTTTAGAGAATCATTTAAAGTGGTTTTTTGCATTATTTAGGCTTCTTTCTTTTGCAAAACTTTCAATTCAAATCATTAAAAACACTTTTATATTTTGAAAGATTTGCATAAAAATTAAAAAATTCTTCAAATTCGATTGTATTATGTAAAATTGTCTGTAATAATTGCAAAAGAAATGCCTTTAAATGATAAAAATGTTTTTAGAAAATGTTTTAAGTACTTTTCACTTTAAAATTTTTTTTATCTTTTGTACAACTTTGATTCCAATCTTTCAAATTTTATTCAAAAATATTTCAATAAAACAACAAAATCTCTTCAAAATCCATTGTATTGTTTAAGATTTTTTGTAAAGTTCTTTATATTTTTTTTCCTTTTCCAAAATTTTAATTCTAATCCTTAAAATTGTTTGTCCCTTGAAAACTATTTTCATAAAACTTTAAAATTTCTTCAAAATCAACTTTGTATCATAAGATTTACTTAAATAATTCTAGAAAACTGTCTTTAAATTACCAAAGCGTCCTTAAAAATGTCTTTTAAAGTGTCGTTTATATTTCTAAGACTCTTCTTTTTCACAACTATGAATGTAGTTTTTAAAATCTTGTTTTTATTCAAAAATATTTCCATAAAAGTTTAAAATTTCTTCAACATTCTTGTTGTTACATAAGATTTTCATAAATAATTTCAAAAAAATTGTCTTTTAAATGATCAAAATATCATTAGAATTTTTGAAGTTGTTTTCACTACTTTAAGACTCTTTTCTTTTTCAGTTTTGATGTAATTCTTAAAATCTTGTTTTTATTAAAAACTATTTCCATAAAATTTTAAAATTTCTGCAAAATTGTTATTTCGTAAGATTTTCATAAATAATTCCAAAGAATTACCTTTTAAATGATTAAAACGTCATTAGAATTTTTTTAAATTCTTTTCACTACTTTAGAAAATTTTCCTTTTTCACAACTTTAATTCTAACCCTTAAAATCTCATTTTTATTCAAAAATATTTTCATAAAACCTTAAAATTTCCTTTAAATGTTTGTTGTTTCATTAGAACTTTTTGAAACGTTTTTTTTTCTTCTTTGGAGTTCTTTCTTTTCCACAATTATGATTATATTCTCTAAAATCTTATTTTTAAATCTTAAAATTTCTTCAAAATGGATTTTCTTGAATAATTTCGAAAAAATCGTCTTCAAACGACAAAATATCAACGAACACCACTTTTATTTTAAAACCTTAAGGTCTTATAGTTTATTTTTTTTTTTGGCTTTAACCACTTCGGTACGGACGTCGACTATAGTCGACGGCCACAGACGACCCCACACAGCCGAGCATCGACTATAGTCGACGGCTGTGCCAGCGTACGGACGATGAAAACCGGTTCTTGGCGACGTTTCGCGGCCGATAGGCGCCGTACCGAAGTGGTTAATACACTTATAGTGTATACCCACCTTGATTTTTTTAAAAATAACAACCAAAAAAATAATTAACACATTTATTTTCACTCCAACATATTTAAATCTAATCCTTAAAATCGAACTTCATCAAAAACTTATCTTAAATTTACGTCCTTAAATTAGCTAAAGCCTTATCTAAAATATCTTTTTTAATCTTAGGATAATCAGGATGATTTTTTAAAACAACCTGACTAACATCGATAGCATCAGCGTACTTTTTAGCCTTTAAATAACAATAAGCCAGTCGATAACCGATCAAAGCGTTCGATTTTCCACCAAATTTCCACGCTGATTGATACATTTGAGCAGCCTCTTTATATTTTTGTTCCTTTTCGGAAATATTTCCATAAAATTCCAACGCTTTACAACAAGCTCGATTATGTTGTAAAATTTTCTTCAATAATTCCAACGCTAAATCATATTTAGACGATTTCATGTAATAATCGGCTAATAATAACCAACATCTTTCTAAATAATCGGCGTCTTCAAACGACCAAACGGCTTTGGTGACTCTTTTAAGTTGATTTTTAGCCCTTTGGGATTGTTTTAATAAAGTATGTGATAAAGCAACTCCTAAAATAGGTCCGATGTGGTCTTTATAACGATCTTGAGATGCTAGATTAATAAAATCGTCTAAAGCTTGTTCTATAGAAGGTTTTTCTTTTGTGGCGAGTAGAAGAAAGTTTTTAAAAAGCTTATATTTTAATTGATCTTCTCCGGTTGAGTCAATTTTCGATTTTAACTCTTTTAATAAACGATCAGCTGTTTTTAAAGCCATCGATCGGGAATCTTTGTACTCTATGTCGTCTATATCGATGAAATGTTCACCTAGAATTTCATCTTCGGGATTTAAACAAATTTCGATCATGTTATAAATCGCTAAACGATTCCAATCGGGACTTTGTCTTGAGATGTTAAAGTTTCTTAAAGCTCCGTTTAAATTACCCGAATACCATTGATATAAAGCTAACGAATAATAAAAACCTGGAAAATTAAAATTTATAGCTTATGTTAGTTTAAAATCATTTAAGGATACTGTAAAAAAATCGAGTTGATTTTTACCTGGATCTTTTATCGGATGACCAACTTCTTTTTCAGCTTGTTCTAAATACTTAGAAACGTCTTCTAAGTTTCCAGTTCGTCTCATTATTTCTATAAATCTTACTAAAGCTCGCCAGTTTGTTGGTTGTTTTGATAAAAGTTGGGTGAAGTGATATATTGCCATATCAAAATCAACCTTGAACAATAAAAAGTTTTTTCATTTTTCAATTTGATTTCTTTGGAACTATTTCGAACGATTTTGAGACAATTTTGAATTTATTGAAGTATAAATAATAAAAATGATTTTCTTTAATTATGTTTGATAATAATTAGCATTATTATTGATTTTATTTGATTTATTTTAGAACAATTTTGGAGGATTTGGAAGAAATTTAGAATTTGACAGAGTATAAATTTAATCGTCGATTTAGAATAAAAATCAAGGATCAAAAATATTTAAAGATAATTTGAAAGAAACTCTATAATCTTTTTTAGAAACTTGATTAAGTCGAGGAACATTGTCATAAAGGATAAATGTGAGTTTAAGTCTGTCAATGCTAATGAATTGTTCAATGTTATCTTTAAAAATGCAAAAACATGATGGAAGCCTTTTAATAACTTTATATGGGCTATATTATCTTATAGTCTAATGAACACAAAATCTGTTTTGTTATAATCATTATGAACAAAAGGTTTTTTTGCTGTATGATGTTGAATTGGGGTTGGCTTCAAATTGGTAAATGTATTAAACTGTCGAGAAGAGGATGTTGTATCCATTGATGGATGAGATGGAGAAAAGTATTCATCAGGAAGTCTTAGATGCTGTTCGTAATCTAGCTCAGCAGAAGAGAAACCTAAGTCTTTCTTAACCCTTTAAGCGCTATGAACTCATATATGTGACCTATATATTATGTTTTTATTCAACTATTCAGTTTTGGCTAACAACCCTCATATGCTTTCTTACACAACCATTCGGTTTAGGTTATAAACGTATATACGTTTTTTGTGGATTCTTACAAAAGAATTTAATCTAGGAAAAAAGAATCTATAAACAGATATATTATGTGACTGATGTTTGTGAACTTTTATAGATAAAAAAGTCATCACAACGTACGCTCGTTCGTAAGAAATATGCAGCTTACGCAAAACTGTTTCGCATGGAGTGGAGTCCACGACGCACGCTTACCGTCAGAAAACTCAGTGCTCAAAGGGTTAACAGCTAACCGAAGACCTAAAAGGACTATGTGAAGCTCATTTCTCCAATTAAGTGTATCACCTCTGGCTATTAAAACCTTCTTTAAAGTTGTATGAAATCTCCCAAGAATTTACTTTGTGGGTGATAATTTGAAGTGTGAATTTGAGCACCTAAAAATTTATTAAATTCTGAGAAGAGGTGTGATTCAAATTGTCGACCCTGATCACGGGTAATTTGGAATTCCAAAACGTGAAAAGTAATGATTAGACAGAGTTTTAGCCATCGTTGGTGCCGAAATTGACGAAAGAGGAAAAACTTCTGTCCATCTAGTAAATCTTTCAATAAGAGTTAAAATAAAAGTATAACCACCAGAAGAAAGCAAAGGACCAACGAGATGTATGCGTTTACAGGGTGTTTAAAAAAGATGCGACAATGTTAAAGGTGGGTGATTGTCCAGGTCATTTTATACAAAAAAATTTATAATAAACATGGTCTGGAAACGCTTCGTTACCGATTTACAGCTTGTTGAAGTTTAAATATTTTTATTATAAACAAAAAAGTTTATAATAAAAGAAATTTTTTTTAAAGAACAAGAATTTTAGTCAAGGACAAAAACAAATATTTTACCAAACCAACAATTTTATCAAGCAAAAATTACAAAAACTGTGCAAAGTGACCACCTCGAGCTCGGATGCAAGAATCCAATCTTCTCCTCATTGACTGGCGAACTCTCTCAAAAACACTAGGATCTGTTTTAATTGAGTTGCACCCAATAATGATTCGATTTCTTAAGTGTTCTACGTTTTCCAATGGAGTAGCGTACACCAAGGATTTCAAATGGCCCCACAGAAAAAAATCCAGGGGATTTAAGTCCGGCGATCGTGCAGGCCATAAGTGAGGTCCACCTCGGTCAATTTAGCGATTTCCATATGCTTGTGTTAAGAAGTCACGAGCTACTTGACTAATGTGGGCTGGTGCGTCATCGTGCCTATACCACATTGCATCTCTAATTGCTAATGATACGTCCTCCAGAGAACCAGAGAGCGTGTTTTCCAAAAAGTTGCGATACACCTCTCCGGTAAGTCTTCCTGATAAAAATACCGGTCCAATTAGGCAGTCACCTACAATTCCAAGCCAAACGTTCAAAGAAAACTGATGTTGAAAACGATCTTCAACAATCTCATGTGGATTTTCGTCACATCATACATGGTTATTATGGAAATTGCGTATTGCATTTCTTGAAAAATTTGCATTATCGGTGAACAGAATCAACATCAGGAATTGAGGGATTTCAACCATTTTCTGCAAAAGCCATTGACAGAATGCAATGCAAGGAGGAAAATCAGCATGAAGTAATGCTTGAACGCGTTGAACTGCTTCAAAATATGTAAATTTTTACTGCTTTTTTTAATTAAACTTCAACAGGCTGTAGATCGGTAACGAAGCGTTTGCAGACCATGTTTATTATAAACTTTTTTGTATAATATGGCCTGGACAATCATCCCCTTTAATATTGCCGCATCTTTTTTAAACACCCTGTAAATTTGAAACGACCTTTTGCACATTTTATGCACGATTTTGCCCTAAGAAGAATGACTGAATTCATGCGAGGATAAAAGAATCTTGTAGTAGGTTGGGGAAAAAGAAATCCATTATTTTTTGGGTAGATGGCTGTAGTGATAATTTCTCGAAAAGTATTGGTCAAACAATTTCAGATTTATGCTGGTTGGAAAGGTGATATTTCGCAGTAAAAAAATGCTTGGGCTGTTTTTTGTTTGATACATTCAGTTGTGAATTATAGGGTGTTAAAAATGGAAGTGAACAAAGAGAAAATTCGTTACATTTTACAGTTTTTCTTTGACAAAAACGAAAATGTAAGCGAGACAGCTAAAATTGTGAGTGGTGGTCCTGATACTGTAACAAACAATTATATGCAAGTTTGGTTTCGTAGAAAAAATGGATCATATACCATAACCCAGTGCGAAAACGATCGTGGTCAAAAAGCGGTGAGGCACCTCAAACGGTGGCCAAACCAGGACTGACCAGGACTAACGGCCAGGAAGGTTCTGCTGTGCTTTTAGTGGGACTGGAAGGGGATTACTTATTATAAGTTACACCCATACCTCGCTTTGCGTCGTTTCGTTTTGCGTCTTTTCGAAGTTGCGTCGCTGCTTAATTAGTACAAATTTTCACTGTGCGTCGTTGGATTTTCGAGGTTGCGTTGTTTTGAGTTCGAGTTTTTTATTTTCTTTTGAAATGGAGACTGAAGAATTCTCTAATGAAGAACGATTGCAACTGGAATTGAAATTTGCTAAAGAAGAAGATGACAGTGACCGTTCAATCTCTGAAGAACAAAATTTAATCTCCAAACAAATTTCCAAAGCGATGTGTTTAATTGACGAAGCTATGGAATTTCTTTTAAAAAACAATCCTGACAACAGAAGGAGTTTTAAAGTGTCCCAGGCAGTAGCTACGAATATTAATTGCTACAAGGAAATTTAATTTACGTTGAAAAAAAAGCTGTTCAGCAAACATTGGTCAAATTTTTTTATGAAAAACTCATCAGTTAGTGATTAATTTTAATTTTGTTTTTCATAAATTAATTGAAAAATTTATTTTGTTTTAATTGAATACGTTTTTTTTTGTATGTAGGGGAAGGTGGGTATATTAGGGACACTTTTTATAACCCATTTAATTGTGGCCATACCAGCAACATAAAAATTTTAAAATGTATACCATCGAATAGCTTACTCGAAATTATTCATTCTTGATTTTTAATGTTTCTTCTATTAACAGTTTTTCGGGTGTGCTTGTTAATCTCTATGTAATATCTTTGTAAATTGTAACTGTTTTGCACAGGTTATTCAAGAACCAATTACCAAGAGCCGATTATGTATATAGGAGATATATCTGGGACGTCCCAAATATCCCTTTCTTTCAATGTCCCAAACATACCTCATTGTAGTTTGTCTACATTTTATTTTTTTTAAATTTTAGTATAGGACACAAATAAAAAACAGCAAGGTGTATTGATCAAAAACAGTTTGTAGACTTCACCAATAATAATTTATTAAGTTTTGTAAATAAACATAGTTATAACCAGTACTTATCTGATGTACCCGATTTTTACTTTGAAAGAACATAAACGCAAACGTCCAATTTTTAAGGTTAAAATAACTGACTGCATTTCAAGTTTCGACGATGTAGCACTGTAGGTAGCACTAGTAAATTTAAAGTATGAGAACGGGGTAAATTCAAACAAGTTTTCGGTTTGGATCAATTGTCCCAAACATACCACCGTCCCAAACATACCCACCTTCCCCTATGTAACAAAATTTTATATTATTTTTGTTTTTTAAATGTTTACTTTGTTCAACTTTCTTTTTAAAAAGTAGTATTTTTGTAACCTTGGAACCTATCTTCGATCTTTACATGGTTTGCTATAGAAAATCTTAATTCACTTTGCGTCGTTTTTTTTGGAACGTAACACCGACGCAAAGTGAGGTATGGGTGTACTTTCATATGGCCAAACACTAAATTTTGATACCCACTGTCAAAAACTGGACCCCTTGAAGATAGCGTTTGACCAGAAACGGCCAGAATTGGCCAACAGGACAGGTGTCGTGTTCCATCATGATAACGCTAGGCCACACACGACTACAGTGACCCACCAGAAACTTCGGGAGCTTGATTGGGAAATTTTAATGCATCCGCCATACAGTCTGGACTTGGCACCAAGCGGATACCATCTTTTTTTAGCATTGCAAAATTTCTTTAGTGATAAAAAATTACCATCTAGGGAAAATTGTGAAAATCGACTACTAGAGTTTTTTGCAAATAGAGACCAGGACTTGTATGAGAGACGCATTATGAAGTTACCTTTAAATGGCAACAAATCATGCAAACAAAACGGTGCATATTTGGCCCAAATCGGACAACCCATAGCATGTTAAATAAAATCCTGAAGTTTAAATACAAATAATGGATTCTTTTCCCAACCTAATATTAATCAACTTCTGGGAAACTTTTACTCCAGGATGAGAAATATTACAAATAATCAAAAACTGTTTTACGGAGTTCAGAAGGAACATACACACGATGATTAAAAGAAGAAACTTCGTACCAAAATGGGAAATTTGAAAGAGGAACTAAGCATTGTTTAAGTGAGAATTCAGATTTACTATTATTTTCTTGAGAGATTAAAAGTTTTTTGGTAAGGCTTCGGGATCAAACTTGGTTAATTCAATAGAATCAACATCATTATCCAATCTTGATAAAGTATCAGCCACTATACTATGGAAACAATTCTAGAAGATTTAAAGCGATTTTAAAGAAATAATTTTTTTTAATCTTTATTTTATTAAAAAAAAAAACTTAAATTTTCTTACCTACCTTTCTAAAAGCAATATCAGCCATTAAAACCGTCCCATCTTCATTTTCAGGATCAACACCCAACAACCGATTACAAGTCTGTTGAACCAAATCCATTTTATTCATCTGCATATAAAGTTTAGCCAAACAACCCAAAACTTTACAATTTTCGGGCGAAATAACCAAAGCTTCCTTATAAAACTTAATCGCCTGCTCGAAATCTCTTTGTTCAATCGATAAATCCGCCAATTTTTTATACAAATCAACCGAAGATATAATCTCCTCTTCCGGCAACATAATTTTCTGAATCGAATACAATTTATTCAATCTTGTTTGAGTATCCGACGTATTTAACAAAACATTAAAACCTTGTTTATCTTTATCCTTCTCGTAAATTTTAAACAAAAGTTTTTGTAATTTAATTAAATACTTAAGCGAAGTCTGATCAGAAATTCCCTTATTTTTCTCATTCTCAATTTCTTCTTTTAAAAACTTCTCCGCGTTAACATTCTGTTTTAATTTTATATACAAATCGGCTAATTGTAGTTTCATATTAGGATCATCGGTTAATTTAATCGTTTCAATATAATAATTAATAGCTTTTTCGTAATTATGAGTTATAATTAAAGCCTCGCCCATTTTTTTAGTTAAAAACGGATCTTTAGGATTCATTTTTAAAGCTATTTCATACGAATCTAAACCTTTTTCTAATTCTAAAATATTTAAATAAGCGTCTCCTAATAAAACGTAACTTTTCGAACCGGGAATTTTATTTATTAAATCTTCGTAACATTTTAAATAAGCTCTTTTATCTTTACGTTGTTTTAAATAAATCGTAGCTAATTTAGATTTAGCTTCTAAATAATAAACATCATCGGATTTAATTTTATTTAACATTTCGATCGCGGTTTGAATTTCTTTTTCTTTAATTAACTCATCGGCGCTTAATAAAATTATTTTAGCTTCTTCCGGAGTGTCTTTAAACTCTTCCACGGCGTCTTGAAGTAATTTAGAAGCTTCGTGTACTTGTTTTAATAAATTATGCATATTTATTAATTCTATGTAAATTAGGCTTTTATCAGCTAAAGAAATTTCTTCGTTTAAAATTTTTTTCTGTTTTAAATTAACTAAATTTAAAGCCATTGTGAAATATTTAACGGCTTCTTCGTAGTTATTTTTGTGTTTTTCGATTAATCCGGATATTAAATGAAACAAGGCGTTTTCTCGTACTTTAAAATTGTAACTTAATCCGGCTTCTAAGCTTTGCTCCGCTCGATCGAATAAATTTTTATCTAGCTGCATTTGTGCCATTAGTAAATAAATTTCGCTTGAAGGGTTTTTGTTATTTTTTATGATCGTTTCGATTATGGACATGGCTTCGGCGCTATCGCCTTTGAAATAGAGGATTTTCGCTTGGAGGTATTGAGCTTGGTCGTTTCCTGGACAAGCTGAGGTTATTAGTTTTAAAATTTCTAATGATTCCTAAAACAAATAAATAAATAATTTATTTTTGTAAAAATATAAAAGGCAGAAGCTTAATTTCTTTATAAATTTGTATTTACCAACACGAAATGATATTAAAAACTAATGCTTTTAGATGTTATAATTTAATTTATAAAATTTTGTGAAGGTTTTGAATTAGATTTATATGATTTTAGCTGCTTTGAAATGATTTTGAAGTTATCTGGAAGGATTTTATACAATTTTAAACGACATGAAGGCAATTTTACACGAGTAAGAGGATTTTAGATAATTATAAAAATTCCAGAGGATTTAAGTCGATTTGGAGGGAATTTTGTTCGATTTCAAATGATTTAAGATGATTTTAAAGCATCTGGAAAAAATCCATTACACTTTGGAACAATTTTAGATGATTGTACACGATTTACGTCGATCTTAAACTGGTGGGAAAAAGTTTACGACTCCTCTGAACAAGTTTACCCGATTCAGGACCATTTTACATACCTTAGGAGAATTTTACATATTTTAGCACGATTTTAGTGAATATGCTGCCATTTTTACATAATTTTGGACGATTTTATACGATTTAAAATGATTTTAGATGGTATATGGTGAATTTTACACAATTCAGGACGATTTTATACGGTTTAGGGCGACTTTAAATAGTTGGGAAAAAGTTTACGACAATTCCTGAATATAATTAAACGATTCAGATCGATTTTACACGATTCAAAAAAACATTACACATTTTAGGACGATTTCAGACTATATGCGGCGATTTTTACACAATTCTGGATAAGTTTACATAGTTTTAAAATAAATTTTACACGATTTAGAATGATTTTAAATTGTATACGATGAATTTTGTACAATTAAGGAGGACTTTAAACGATTTACGACGGTTTTAAAGAGTTGAAAAAAAGTTTGCGACAACTTTGAATAAATTTACACGATTCAAGACGATTTTACACGACTCAAAACAACTTTATACAGTTTAGGACGATTTTAGATAATATGCGGCGAGTTTTAAACAATTCAGAACGATTTTATACAATTAACGAAGACTTTACTCGATTTACGAGGATCTTAAACAGTTGGGAAAGAGTTTACGACAACTCTGAACAATTTTACACAATCCAAGACGATTTTACACGATTCAAGACTATTTTATACAATTTAGGACGATTTTATACAACATGTAGCGATTTCTGCATAATTCTGAATACTTTTACACGATTTGGAATGATTTTAGATGATATAAGGCGAATTTTACACAATTCAGGAGGATTTTACACGATTTACAAGGATTTTAACCAGTTCGGAAAAGGTTTACGATGCCTCTGAACAAATTTACACGATTCAGGATGATTTTATAGAATTTAAGACAATTTTCTACAGTTTAGAAAGATTTTAGAAGATATGCGGCAACGTTTACGAAATTCTGGACGATTTTTCACGATTTAAAATGATTTTAGATGTCGTACAAGGAATTTTATGCAATTTAGGACGATTTTATTCAATTAAGGAAGATTTTACACGATTTATGGCGATTTTAAAGAGTTGGGAAAAATTTTAAAAGAATCCTGAAAAAATTTACACGGTTCAAAACGATTTTATACAATTAAAGAAAACTTTATATAGTTCAGAATGATTTTAGATGATATACGACTAATTTTACACAATTCAAGACGATTTTGTAAAATTGAGGAGGATATTACACAATTTTAAATAGTTGAGAACAAAGATTAAGACGCCTCTGAACAAATTTACACGATTCAGGATGATTTAATACGATTTAAGACAATTAAGAAAGATTTTTAACGATTTAAAATGGTTTTAGACGATATACGGCGAGTTTTAGAAGATTTAAAATGATTTTAGAAGATTTAAAATGATTTTAGACAATCAGGAAAAAGTTTTAAACGATTTCTAACAATTTTGAAACTAATTCTTAACTAATTTGCAATGAATGTTAATCGATTTTAGACGATATAATGAATATAAAGAAGTTTAGTTTCGAATATCTTTAAACGATTTTATTCGATTTAGAGCGATTTTACAAAATTTGGGACAATTTTAGACGATTGGAAAATTTTTCTAACAATTTTCGACGGTTTGCAAGGCGTTTTAGTTTATTCGGAAGGAATATTGGGCGATTTTTAACAATTTATAAAAGGTTTAAGACGGTTTGAAACGACTTTACACTATTTAGGAGAATTTTACATGATTTAAGTGAGAAAGATCTTTAAATGATTTTAAAGATGATTTTAAATTTCGAAAGTGGTGTTAGACGATTTGAAGACAGTTTTAAATAATATAAGAAGATGAATCGAGGCGATTTAGGACGAATTTATAAAATTGGAACGATTTTAGACAATTAGTTTTAAATTTTAGATCATTTTCAAACGATTTTCGATTACTTGAAACGTATATTAGGTAATTTGGAAAGAATATTGAACGATTGCGAACATAGAGGGCGATTTTTAATAGTTAGCGGGCTTATTGTTAGAACCAGACTCTTTCTGTCATCCTTTCCTCATTAAAAAAATACGACTTTTTAGTTTTGCTTCATTCAACATTATGTAATGTGCATCTATAAAAAAGAATTCGATAAGACTACGATACGAATTGGCGTAGATTGATTTAGAATAAACTGTCAGAAAGAGCTTGAAACATAAGATACGTAGGTGTTGAAAACTAAATAAGTTTTGAAAGAAAAATTGGACATAAGACGAATTGTAGAGTTTAAATAAATAGTATGCTAAGCCCCAAAATTTACAATGTCAACTTATATCATTTAGTGTGTTCTAACATGTGTCAGATAAACCATTGCCAATTTTTGGTAAAATAATTTACTGTGTTCAACTGCATACAGTACATATTATACGTTACTGGCATTGGTATATACAATAAAACACATTCAACGGCATAAATTGATTTTGTAAATTTTGGCACTTAGAACATTACTTATTCCAACTCTACAATTTATAAATAGTTTAAGACAGTTTGAAATGATTTTAGACGATTTTACATAATTTATGATGATTTTACACAATTCAAGACGGTTTTAGACGATATGGGGAGAGTTTTATGCATATTAGAACGATTTTAGACAATTAAGGACGATTTTACACGATTTGAATAATTTTATAAGATGATTTAGAATGATTTTAAATAAGAAGACCATTTCAAGCAATTTAAAAGATGTTTGAAGGTGATTCTAAGTAGATTTGACACGAGTTTTAGACGGTTTGAGACAATTAGGAACCGAACATTTTTAAAGTTAGTGTTACATAAAACGTCTGCAAGATAACAAGATTTTATTAACACCTGAATGGTGGAGTCGATGGCTCAGCGTCTAACTCTCTAGTTAGCACGCTTGATGATGTCCCGGGTTCGAGCCCGGGCATTCCAACACCTAGTCGCTCCACCGATCTTCGGAGGGGTCGTTAAGCTGTCGGTCCCGCAACCAGTCGAACACCTTTGGTTGTATATCACCGTTGTGTGTAGATTTGTATAGCTAGATGCGCGTTTGCGCTTGTTGAGCGGCACCTCGCTGATAAGACGAACCTAAGCCAAGGCGTGACACCAACAAACCTCCCGGGGGTTTAATGCAAGGGGCATTAAACTGAAGCCTAAGTGTTAGGGTGATAATACCCTGCCCCGCGCTCCTACATACAACATCTAAATGAAACTTAAACTATGTCATATGTTGAGCTATGTGCTATTTTATTCCCAGGAAAACTCATTTCACATTTTGGAGATTTGCCATCTCCACAACAATCACAAATTGACAGGTCTAAAGGACCCAAAGTTTTCAGACCTGTCAGATTTGTGATTCTTCTGTAGGGGTATTTAAAAAGATTTGCAAATGCTCACAAGCTTAATAATTTAGACATTATTCAAGAATTTTAAGAAAATTACTTGAAAAAGTGTTATGGAAGTTTTTATAAACCAAGTCGAAAATTGAATATAATGCAAGGGTTGCCATCTCTATGATGTTATCTTCCACACTTGATAGACATCGTAAATGACATAGTGTAAGCTTTATTTTACAAACTTTCCATGTAACAGTAATTTTAAAATCGTTCGGTTCCCACTTGTCCCCCTTAGCTTAAAACAGTTAGGAACCATTTTACACAATTTACAACAATTTAAAACCATTTTTAATAACAACATAATAAAAAAAAAATAATAAAATTTCGTGTTAATAAACCAAACAAAAATTAATAAAAAAACTCACCTTAAGAGCATCTTCACCGATTTTCGAAACTTTAAAATTTTGAACCGTACATGGAAAAGAAATAAACCCCATAAACTCTTTAACAACATCCATAAGAAAAACTGGATTTAATAATTTCAAATAATTCTCACCAAAAACCTCACAATTTAACTTTTTTAAATGTACATTTTTACCCAACTTTAAAAACTTAATTTTCTCCTCATCATTTAAACAAATTCTAGCTTTCATATAAAATAAAATCGCCGGCGTTTCCCCTTCTTGCACCAATTCCATCAAAAACTCAATCTGATCTTTAACATGCCCACTTTTACCCTCCAATAATTCGCAAAAACTCGACCCAATTAATGCATCAATATCCGAATCGTTTATTTTCAACACGGCTTTAAAATAATAACTACTTTCTTTAAAATCATTTTGTAACAAACACTGATAACCCATTTCGGTTAAATACTCGCTAATTCCCGGCGATTTACTTAATAATTTCTCAATCATTTTATAAGTTTCCGATAAAATAATTATATTTTTTGTTAATCTCGAAAATAATTTCGCGTTTTTGTATAAAATATCCGGATTTTTATTTTCTACATTTTCAATTTCATTATTTAATCGTTTAATGTAAATCGAAGCTTCGTCAAAATTAAAATCTCGACAAATAAAAATTAAAATTTTTACTTTTATAGCGTTTAAATTATTCGGATCTAAATCAAAAATTCTATTAATAACTTCTAAAGTCGCTTCAAAGTCTTTTAAAGCAAACAAATACTTCATTTTAATTATTAATGGTAAAACGTTTGATGGAAATCGAACTATTGATTTATTTATTATCGAAATAGCTTCGTTTAAATTATTTTCAATTAAAAAACTTTGAGTTATACCAAAAACAGAGTCTAAATCTCTCGGATTATCATCTAAAGACTTTTTAAATAAATCCGATAAAATAATATCTTTTTCTTTTTGTTTATTTTCTTTTAAATAAATTAAAATCCATCCTTTTAGAGAAAAACCTTTTGGATTTTCTTCAATTTTTAACCCTCTTTCAATAAAATCCAAAGCTTTTTCATATTTTCCCAAATTAAATAATAAAAACGAGGAATAATAAAAATCTAAATAATCTGAATGTTTTTTTAACTCTCTTAATTCACTTTCTAATCTTAAACCATCATTATTAAATTTATTTACATAATAAATCCCGATTAAAGCCGATAACTTTAAACTATCTTCGGATTTTAATCTTTCGAATTCACTTAAACTTTCCTGATACCTTTTATTTAATAATAAAGCTAAAGCGTAATGAAAATTAAACCTAACTTCATTTTGAAACTTTAAAATAGCTTCTTTACAAACCGATAAAGATTTATTAAAAAATCTCTCGCGGTTTAAATAAAAAATTAAATTTTCTATATCTAAAGCGTCCATTGTTAATATTTAGATTATTTTACGTTGTAAAGTTTGACTTTATTTAACTTCCAAATTTAAAACGGTTCTCAATTACAAACGGTTCGTATTTTTCACGGTTTTGTTCGTAGTAATCCCTTAAAAACTTGCATGTTAGCTTCATACGCCACTTTTGTTGGACGATGTAGTCAAAGGTTTTCTAAAAAAGAAGAAAAAAATTGTTAATTAGATTAATTAACTTTAAAATGATTACCTAATTTATTTTTTTGGGCATTTTTATCTTTAGAATTATAAAATAGATGTTTTTTAATTTAATTTTCATTAAAAAAATCATTAAAATTCCTTTAAATAAAATCAGGATGAATAAAAAATTAAAACATTTTGAGGTTATGTTTTGAGGTTATGCACCTGTCAAAATATGACGTTTTACAAAAACCAAAATTTTACAATCAAAGTAATCTATGAATTTTAATGTGATTGATAAATTTGACACTTTTATTAAATAATTTAGGATTAAAAACCTGGGCCAAAATACAAGAATAGCCTTGTCCGCGATAATGGTAAGGAATTTCCGTTTCGAACAAGTCCAAAACGCCTCCGTCGCACCTGTACTTGATCCGGCCCCATTCGGTGCCGTTCAATCTCAACAGGAACTGTTGTATTTTCGCGACATGTCTGAACTTGAGCGGAGTCATTTGGAAAAGCCGGGAACCTACACTGAGAATTTACCTTTTTCTAATGACGATTGTAAACTTTTTAACGATTTTTGACAACAGTTACCAAAACTAAACTGAAATTTTGATTGTAATCAACGGGTTTCTATGACAACGACCTCTCATATGAGTTTCAACACCATCTATGTGTTATAATTTAAGTTATTCTCTAGAAATTAAAATTAAAATAATAAAGCTAAAATAATTTAAATTATAAAATTAATAAATTTAAAAATAAAATATATTTTATTATTAAGAATTTACCTTCTTTACAATTAAATTACCAAAATACAATAGTGTTTTTTTCTAACAAATTGACATTTCAATCAGCACCATCTATGCGTAATTTTATTAATTTAATTTTATTGAGTTTTTTTATTTAAAAATAAAATCAGTTTTATTATCGAATTTATAAATTTAAAAATAAAATATATTTTAATATTAAGAACTTACCTCTTTTTAGAATTAATATATTAAAATATAATTGTATTTTTAATAAATACAATCAAACCTAATTGACATTTTAGCTCCATCTATGTGTCACTTTATGAATTAGCATGAATTTTTAATTTAAAAATAAAATAATTTTTATTATAAAATTAATAAATTTAGAAATAAAACATTTCTAAATATTTAAAATTTACATTTCAACAATTACAAATTGTGTTTTTAAAAAATACTACTATTTAAATTAAAAAACTAATTTGACGTTCTAACCAACACCATCTATTGTAATAATTTAAACTACTAAATAACCTTTAAAATAAAAGGCGGGAAAATTATTCCCTTCAATGAATATTTTACCTGTGCAAAAACTGATCCAAGTCCATGTCCTCGATACTTATCTGGAACCTCGGTATGTATTAAATCGTACTCATCTCCGTTTTTAATATATTCCAATGTTGCGTAATCGCCTTCAGGTAGTTTTAATCGAAAAATATTATTAGCACATATTTTTTCGATGTTATTCTTTAAAACAATCTCTCGAACACTTGTAGACATAGCTCTAGTCCACATTTTCTTCTTTCTTGGTTAAATTAACAACCCGATTGTACCAATATGAATGTTCAAGATGACTTTTTGTGTTTAGTTTATAGACAAGTCGTTTGGAATGAATAAATTTAGGTTGTTTACCAGATTTTTTCGGTTATCTTGACGTAAACACTCGGCAAGTAGTCGGTTTGGTATCCTTAAGAGGGTTTGGCAACTTTCCCAACACGAAATTAATCGTTTAGTGTTAGTTTGGTTGCCTAATTTATTGTCATCAGCTGTGGTTTAACGGTTTGGATCGATTTTAAAATAAGTGATCTAAGATTTTTTTAAAAATCTTTTGATAATAGTTGGAATTAAATTGTCGTTTTTATCATAAAGTAGATATTCTCAACTGTATTAGGGTAAAAAATCTTTTCTTAGTTGCAATAAATAAAGTCTGTGTGATTTTTTAAACGTTGACTAAAGAAATGAAGGTTAGGTTTTGTTAGAAAACCGTTGTTGGCTTTAAAATGTTTTAAATTTTTTTCTGTCGTAGGTATAGTAAATTTGTTGTTTTGGTTATAAATTAGATAGTTTAATTTATCTTTAGTTAGAGGATTTTTCCTCAATCTTTATAAATAAATTCAGTAGGATTTTTTAAAATTGACCAAAATTTTTCAGGTAGAATCTGTCAAAAAATCATTAATGTCTTTAAGAATTTTTTAAATTTTTTTCATCATAACTAGAATAAATTCGTCTTTTTTATCATAAAGTAGACATTTTAATTTATCTCTAGTTAAAAAATTTTTCCTTAATCTTTATAAATAAATTCTGTACGATTTTTTAAAGTTGACCAAAATTTTTTAGGTTGGAATCTGTTAAAAAATCATTGTCTTTGAATTTTAAAATTTTTTTTGGTAACAATTAGAAGAAATCTGAATTTTTTTAATCAAAAATAGAATCTTTAAGCTTTCATTTAGTATAAAAATCATTTCTTAATTCTAATAAATAAAGTGCCTACGATTTTTTAAAGTTCCTCAAAGCTGTTAAAAAATTAGGTTAAGAACTGTCAAAAGGTAGAGTTGACTTTAGGAATTTTTTTAATTTTATTTGGTTACAATTAGAACAAATCTGACTTTTTTAGTCAAAAATAGAATCTTCAAACTTTCATTTAGTACAAAAATCATTTCCCAATTCTAATAAATAAAGTTCCTACGATTTTTTAAAGTTGACCAAAATTTTTTAGGTTAGAATCTGTCAAAAAGTCTTTAAGAATTTTTTTAATTTTTTTGGTAATAATTACAACAAATTCGCATTTTTAAACATAAATTAGGCATTTTAATCTACTTTTGGTAAAAAAAATCTTTTCTTAATTCCCACAAATTACCTCTCTGTGAATATTAAAATCCCAAACTGTAAACTAAAACAACTTTTAACTTACTTTAACGTTTATTCATGTCTTTTATCATGTTACTTGTTTATAAATTTTTAATATCCAACAACATACCGTCGATATTGAGCCTTATTCTCTTTATAAAACTCTATTAAGAAGTCACAAGTAAGAAACATTCTCATATCGCTTGAAGCAATGAAATCGAAAGTTTTCTGAAAGAAAAAATGGACTTCAAAAATACTCTTAATTAAAAAATTATCAAAATACTCTCGCTAAAATGTTTCCATATCCTTTTCCTTGATACTCTTTAGGAATTGTTGTATCCATTAAGTTATAAACACCATCTTTATAATGATAAGCTATTTTTCCATAATCTCCGTTTAATTTCAATAAAAACATACCAAGATGAGCTGCATTTTTAAAAGACATCGAAATTTTTTAGCAATTTTACTTTAATTTTACTATTTATTAATGAATTTTGAATCTTTTTTTTAGATGAAGATGACCAAAAATGACATTTAAATGACAAAAATTTAAATCAATTTTGCAGTTGAAAACATCTTTATTTTAAATTTGCATATCAAGGTGATTTTTATAACATCTTTTGCTGTGTGTGTTTGTAAGTGTTGAATTACTAATTTATTATTATTACTTCATCTACAGAGTGTCCCAGAACTCAATTGCCAAACACTAACCACGCACTCTAAAGCTGATTTCATGCCGATTCAATAAAAAAGTCTTTATCCAAAATTGCTTCCTAAGAGAACTAGAGCATCCTGAAGATGACGTGTCTGATCATGTTTTTTCGAAATATCTTAACAACGCTTTTAGCTATCACAATGAAATTTTGAGCGTTTGTAAACTTCGAAATGCTTCATCGTTTGTTGACAAAACAATTTTTTTATTGTCATCGTAAAGGTGTTAAGCACTACCAGGGTAAGTTCTCTTAGGAAGAAATTTCGTATAAGAACTTTTTCGTTGAATCGGCATGGAATCAGCACTAGAATGCGTGGTTAGCGTTTGGCAACTGAGTTCTGGGACACCTGTATAATAAGTTATGTTTTAATTGTACATTTGTTTTAAAACCGCTAAATATGAATAAGACGTTCTTAAAATCATCATGAGTGTTCCTAAAGTTAAGTTGAAGAATTTTCCGGCTGTTAAAATCGTTGGTATTTTCGATCTTTCCATTATTATGAAGAGATATTTGTTGATTCGAGGTTCTAAAGTGTTCCACTCTGACATGTAACAAGCTTCTCCAACTCCACTGCTCTAAGTAACATAAGAGAAAAAGTGTAATTAATAAATTTTGAATTATTTTAAAGGAAAAGTTTTACCAAGTTTAAAATTTTTTTTAATTTTTTTGGTAATAATTGGGAAAAATGTGACCTGTTTAGTTAAAAATAGAATATTTTATTTTTCATTTAAACCAAAAATCATTTTTCAATCTTTATAAGTAAAGTCTATGCGATTTTTTAAAGTTGATCGAATTTTTAAAAAGTTAGGTTAGTAGTCAAAAATTTTTTCCAAGTTTAGGAATTTTTTTAATTTTTTTGGTAACAATTAGAATAAGTTTGACGTTTTTTAATCAAAATAGAATCTTTTATCTTTCATCTAAACCAAAAATCATTTCTTAACCTGTATAAATAAAGTCTGGGCGATTTTTTGAATTAGATCAATTTTTTTTTAAAAGTTAAGTTGGTTGACTATCAAAAATTTGGCGATAGAATAAATTTGATGGTTTTTAATGAAACAATAAACGTTTTAATTTGTCTTTACTCATAAAATTTTTCTTTAATTTTTATCACTAAAGTCTGGGTATTTTTTAAAAGTGATTAACAATTTTTAAGGTTAGGTTCGACCAAAAATTCGTTACTTCTATGAAATTTTTTGGTTGTCTTCTTTTTTCTAATAACTAGAATAATTTTAAAGGTGTCATTTGGAAACAGACTTCTTAGCCTATTTTAATTTAAAATATCTTTTCTTCATTTTCATAAATAAACTTTGTGTGATTTTTTAAAGTCGTTAAGAAATTTTGAAGGTTCGGTCAAAAATCTTTGGTTTTGTTTGAATTTTTTTAGTAATAATTAAAATAAATTAGATGGTTTTAATTGAAAATACACTTCTTAATCTATTTTGGGTTGAAACATTTTTTCTCAAATCCTTTAAATAAAATCTGGGTGATTTTTTAAAGTTCGTAAAAAATTTTACGTTTAAATTTGGACAAAAATTTTATTTATTTGAAATTTCTTCTTAATTCTTTGATAATAATTAGGACAAATTTGATGGTTTTACTTTAAAACAGACCTTTAAATTTATTCTAATAACAAAAATCTTTTCTTAATTTCCATAAATGTTTGGTCAAAAATCTTTAGTCTGAAAAAATTTTTTTTTAATTTTTTTAGTAACAATTAGAACAGATTTGTCTTTTTTAGTTCAAAATAGAATATTTTATCTTTCATTTAAACCAAAAATCATTTGTTAATCTTAATAAATAAAGTCTGGGCGATTTTTTAAAGTTAATCAAATTTTTTAAAAATGTTAGGTTAGTTAACTGTGAATAACTTTTACCAAGTTGAGAATTTTTTAAAAATTTTTTTGGCACCAATTAGAAAAAAATTGACTCTTTTATATCAAAATACAATATTTTATCTTTCATTTAAACCAGAAATCATTTCTTAATCTTTATAAATAAAGTTCGGGCGATTTTTTGAAGTTGATCAATTTTTTTAAAAAAGTAGATTTTTAATTGTCAAAAATTTTTACCAAGTTTAGGAGTTTTTTTAATTTTTTGGTAAGAATTAGAACAAATTTGACGTTTTCAATTCAAAATAGAATCCTTTAAATATAATTTAATTTAAAAATAATTCCTTTATTTTTATAAATAAGGTCGTTATGATTTTTTAAATATGATTAAAATATTTGAGGTTAAGTCCGGCAATTTTTTTATTTTAATTTTTTTGGTTACAGTTGGAATAAATTCAACTGTAATAATAAAAAATAGAATATTTAAGTTTTAATTTAAGATAAAAACAATTTTTTAATTTCCATAAATAAATTTTATACAATTTAAAAAAAAATAAGTTACCACTTAAAAAGCAAAAATGACTTTTAAAATACTTACTTTATCTAAAATATCGTGTCCAAACCAACTGTAAATAGCAACTTGGTTCAAATTACACAAAAAATACAAGACCAAAGTCACATATTGAATTTTTTTAGGAGACATCTAGAAGAATCGCTTTAAATAACCAAATTTACTTAAAAATAAAGAATATTTTTTAATACTTACAACAAATACTTGAAATCCTGTAACACACATTATTATAATACTACAAAGAAATTGTATAAAAATTCCATCGGAATACATTTCTTCAATTTCTTTAACAAAACTAGAATTTCAATCATTTTTTAACATCTATTAATAATATAAAAATAATTTGAAAAAGAAACTTACTCTAAAATAATATTATGATGATTAATATTATTTTGTAAACGTTTAACAATAATCTTTTCCCTTTTCTTTTTATTCTCGGGTAAATTTGCAGTTAAATTCTGTAAATTATCTTTTAAAATTTCAAATTGAGAAGCAGCCAAGCTTATCATAGCAGCATTTATACAATCTAAACTTGTATGATTGTATCCATTTAAAATTAACGCACACAAATGATAAATATAAATCCAAAAATGGTACTTTTTTGTATCCATAGGAAACCAACCAGGTAAAGGAGTTGTATGTTCGATGTATGGGAAAATAGCAAAGAATAAAATCGTTAAACCGACCATAACTCGATACATTGTAGCGAAAAAAGCGGTCATTTTTATGGCGTAGTTAATAAATTTATCTTGATTTTCAGTGTGGATGTTAAATATGGGTTTTTTTAAATAACTCTCTAACAAATCAAATTGTTTTGTACGAAGCATCATGTTGAAAGTTTTCCATAAGTAAGTCGTTTGGGTTAAACCGAAGTATAAACATTCTAATATTTCGGGGAGGTTTTTAATTTGAACGATTATTTTAATCCCCATTGATACGATAAGTGTTAGAGATATTACAGTGCTTATTGTGCATTTTATTATTAGTGTAAAAGTCCATGGATCTTTACCGATGGGATAACCGAAAAATTTTAAGATTCCTTTTTCGGTTTTGTAAGCGTCAAAATGACTCGGTCTCTAAAAAAAATTAAAAAGTTAAAATTGTTGTTATAAATTCTAATAAATAAAGTTACTATATTTTTTAAATTTCATTAAAACTATTAAAAAATTAGGTTAAGACCTGCCAAAAGGTAACATTGACTTTGGGATTTTTTTAAATTTTTTTAGTAACAATTAGAACAAATTTGACTTTTTTAATTAAAAATAGAATCTTTAAACTTTCATTTAGTACAAAAATCATTTCTTAATTTTAATAAATAAAGTTCCTACGATTTTTTAAATTTCATCAAAATCGTTAAAAAGTTAAACTGTTAAAAGGTAAAGTTGACTTTGGGAATTTTTTTAATTTTTTTGGTTACAATTAGAACGAATCTGACTTTTTTAACCGAAAATAGAATCTTTAAGCTTTCATTTAGTATAAAAATCATTTCTTAATTCTTATAACTAAAGTTCCTGCGATTTTTTAAATTTCCTCAAAATTGGCAAAAAGTTAGGTTAAGAATTTTTTTACAAATTATTTTTTGATACTTTCAAGAGGTAATTAATATTTGGCAACCGAATTTTTATAAGATAAAAAAAAATTATTTACCTACCTTCATGTTTTTATTGTTTAGGTGAAAGTCTCTTTGGTTGTTGAAGATTTAAATTTATAGTTGAATGGGATTAATTTATATACCGTGTTTATTAAAGTTTCATGAGTTAATTCGTTTAATTGTGTGCTCTTTAACGTCATTATTGGTATTATTATGTGATAGAATATGCAAATTGTAGAGTTATTAATTTATTAAGGTGCAGCTTCGTTCTAAAGAAAATGACGTGTAGGTTTTATTCTTTTTGGTACATTTGTCTGAGGACGGCGAAATATGAATAAGAACTTCTTAAAATCTAAAAAATAAAAAAAAAGATTTAAAAGATAGAGGGTTATTAACAGAATTTTTAATTAAAATTTTAAAGACAGGCAATTTGTGATGATATTAGGAGATATAAAAAAATTAAAAAGGGAAAGAAAAAAGTAACAATTTAGACTAACTTGTTAGTGGACTGGAATAAAAACAAATACAGCTTATTATTAATCACTACTTTAATTTAAAATTAAAATAACACATTTTATGGTTTCAATGATGCGTGAAATCTCCGTTATTTTGAGTCACTTCGAAAATTTTATTCGGTATGTTTTGAATTAAATTCAAACGCATATAGTCTTCATTTGACTCTTAAGGCTACGGTCTCACGGTCATTGAGTTTCTCAGGGGATTCGGGGTGAGACGTTCGAAAGTGAGAAGGTGGACCTTTAAGCGCCGCCCTTTGTAAATAACAGGCGTAAGATTTCTAGTCAGAACTCATGTGTTTATTTATCTTTTATCGAGGAATGAATGTATGAATAAAAGTTGAGTATTTTGTGGTCAAACAGACAAAGATGGAAATATTGTATGATTATTTGATACATATCGCTACTATTTGGATATTTTATAGGTATAATACGACAAGAACTCGAATGTTATAAAATAATCAGCTGCAAATCGTTATTTTATAGTGTAAATAAATTTCAAAATTATTAATATTAATTTTGAGAAGAAAAAATGACAAAAATCGAATATAGGAAATACTTTGAATACAACAGTGACAAAGCACCGAATTTTCACTGAATAAATTACATACATTAAATCCCATATTACATGGCTTTCGTGGCAGGAAAACCTTAGCATATAATGTGCTTGATTAAATTGGCACAATTGGTGGATTCTCTTTTTTTGCAAATCCTTCCGAAGTTAGAAGCTGTTAGACGTTTTACCCTTTCTTCGTGCCATAATTGACTTCTGCCTTGGCCAGCACTTCCAATTTCCATTTCGACAATTTCTTTTTCGATTTTCTGAAGTTCGTCTAAGAATTCGTCTTTTCTTTTAGTGTAGTAAGTAGGAGATGTGTTGGGAATACCTTCTTCCAAACCATAATTTTCATCAGCTGGTTGAATTATTTTCTGTCTCTTTTCAACATTGCACAATTTACGTTTGGAAACGCAATCGATATTGCATCTTAAATTAAAACCAAATCGTTGCAAGGAATTTACTCTTTTACCCCCCCACATATTTGCAAACAACAGCGTTGCAGGACTCCGCAACATTGTTAGACATATTTAAAAGTAAGCTGTGTGTGTGATAAATTAAACGATTTACGCAAGATTTTATGTCATCGTACAACCCACAATTAGTTAAATCTTGTACCGAATTGGGTTAATTAATATTCTGTTTCTTGCAAAAATATTGGTCACAGTTTTTATGTTGCCCAAATACGTGGTTTATGCTATTAGCCTATTTCTTCTATGTCTTCTAATAAAGATAAAGTCTTCTATGTTTTGCAGCGGCAACGGCAGCTGTGCGTAACCTTTTTATGCTGTCTTCTAATAATTTTCTCAGCCGAATAGACACAAAAATACCCCGTGAACTAAACTTTCGACCACACAGCTCTTTTAATCGAATGCAATAATTACGTAATAAATGATTGGCGCACACTCTATCTTTTCTAACAAGTGTGATCCATAGGGTCTCGCTTCCGATAATTTTCGATAAACACTACTGTCACCATCGCCAATTACTTTATTGAATTTAGTATTATATAATCCTAAACCTTCTTTGAAACCTTCTACAGTTAATAAGTAACGATACGAGGTTTAGTTACCACAACTCTAAAACTGAATGTTCAAAAAGTATAAGATCTTCAGTTTATAACAAGTGGTCCCAAATACATAAACAGCAGATAAAGGTATATCCACACCAGCCATACACAAAATATAAGTGGGTACAGTTTGCCTTATAAAAGAATAAGTCACAATTGTATTTACATCCGCTATAACGAATAATTGCTAGCAATATCATAAATATGAAAAGTTCGACGATGTAAAAATGGTGATTATACTGGTTCGAAAAATATTAAATTTGTCGGGAAAGATTGATAATAAATGGGACAATATTACAATCCAAAAGTATGGAATTATTATATACCGGGTGTCCCAACGGTCCGAAAAAGCTCCATAACTTATTTATTATTGAAGATATTGGCCTTTTCCTTTTTTTAAGTTATAGCTATAATGGTACTACACATTTTTAAAATATTGCTACTTATATACAGGTGTCCCAAAATTACAAAACATATCAAAGTTACGATTTTTTAAATGGAATGTACCCGATTTTATTTTATTTTTGGATTCTATGCTGCAATACGATTCACTTTTATACAGGTCGTTTTTCTCTAATCTGTCACAAATTTGATTTATAACACTTTTTTTGTCAGAATTTCCAAATGCAGTAGTCTGTTAAAAAATTCTTGTTTTCAATATCCTTGCCTTGTTGTCAAATTAATTGACTCGGTTTGATTGTTGAATGTTTGTTGGATTTTTAAAATGTTTACTCAACGATCTGTTTAGTCGCATTTGTCTCCTGCGATTTTTTAAGAATGATAAACTTAAAATATCGAAAACTCCTTCGTTTTTAAATGGTAACCCCTATTTGTTATCATATTGGTCAAAAGTTAATCTGACATGTTTATTTTACGTTATTATGAATGAAAAGTTTGTCAAAATAATTTTTGATCACTACAATAATAAATCAGTACAATAATTTGACTCATCATGTTTAAAAAATCTCACTAGACAAATGCGACTAAGCAGGTTATTGAGTAAACATTTAAAAGATGCAGTAAACATTTAGCAATTAAACGTCACCTACTTTAAGGTTAAGCCAAAAATTTGACAGAAAAGAATTTTAGAACAGACCACTGCATTTCGAAATTCTGGCAAATAAACTGTTATAAATCAAATTTCCTGACAGTTTAGGTAGAAATGACCTCTATAAAAGTGAATTGTATTTTACCATAGAATTCAAAAGTAAAATAAAATCGGGTACATTCCATTTAAAAAATAGTCAATTTTGGTATTTTTTTGTAATTTTGGGACACCTGTATATAAGTGGCAATATTTAAAAAATGTGTAGTACCATTACAGCTATAACCCAAAAAAAGAAAATAGTCAATATCTTCAATAATAAAGAAGTTATGGAGCTTTTTCGGACCGTTGGGACACCCGGTATATATATATATATATATATATATATATATATATATATATATATATCTGTGTGTAGAAAAGTTTACAACACGAATATATGGAATTAAAGCACTTGATAAATTGTTAAAAAATTTTAACAATTTTAGTTTTTTTTAGTTCAACACAACATCTTGATTCAAAAACTTAAACATTTTTAAGGCATTTATTAGATTTTTCATAAATAATAAAATCGGTGAACTCAGAGCTCCAAATCATTATCGAAAGTATTTATCCTCAGTAGAGAATGAAAAAGTAGAATGGACAAAAAACAAATAACTGACGTCATCTATTCATCTCGGCCGGCCACACCACATGTTCTCTTAGGGCGGAGCTATCTGGCCGAATTAAGAAATAATTCGAGATATTGTACCGTGGGAATTTCCAATGCTGCACATTTATTTTGCAAAATATCAAAAAGTGGTAAATATAAAAAGAATTTGTTAAATATTTGTCTTTGCCGGCACAAAGTCCGTTTAAAAATTATTCTTAATAATCTCTGTTATTAACAATAATTGCTCAAATATCTCTTAGAGCAAGCAGAGATTTTTCATTATCAGACAACTTTCGTTTAAAATTTTTTTGATATCTCAATCGGTTACAGCTAATTGTTGGAAAAACTTTTTCGGGCCTGAGACCGCAGCCTTAAGCTCCAATCAGGGTCGTTTTTAAATCACCAACTGTATAGTATTGCTTATTCTTACCGAATATTTTACGCACCATGACTTCCCAGATATTTTCAATGAGGTTATGATTCGGAGAACAAGCGAATCATTCTAAAACATCAATGCTGTGTCTCTTTAACTATGTTAAACGTATAAATGCAAAAGCAGACATTGGAGATTTTCTTCAAAAATTAGTTAGACACGGATCTGTATTATAAATTTAGCAAAAAATCAATTTTTGTGGCCTCCAGGAGCGTAACAATACATTTAAGCGAGTTATTGCAATAATAAATTCCGCTTTAAATGCAAAAGCAGACATTTGCGCCAAATAGTTAGGTGCAAAAGAAGACGTTTGTGTTTGAACCTATCTAGGTCTCGCATTAGCTCACGTGATAGCCGTGACATTGAAGTAGCTGTTAGTTTTGTTCGCTTTGTAACGCCTTAATTCCAAAATATTATACAAAATACAAAATTTCAAATCAAAATACAAAAAAAAGAAAGAAGCAACGTAAAAAAAAAAGATTTTTTTTTAAGCTTAACCCGCGATCGTCCCCGTACGCGCAAGCTTGAGCTAAGAACGCAAAAAGGTAAGTTTTTTTTAAATAGAATGTAAACCGAGCAAAACAAATATCGTGATTATAGTACCTTTTACAAAATAAAATATTTAAACTGAGTTTCATAAAAAAAAAAATGGCTCAAAATTCGGAAACTCTCCCTCGTTCTGAAAATTTTGGGTTGCTCCCTTCGGTCCAGAACCAAAGGATATCAGCAAGAAAATTAAGGAGCGCAAATAAATTGCTCCGAATCAAAAAAGGTGCCCCAGAATAAAGCTGCTCCCGAAATAAAATGCTCCAAATAAAAGGTGCTCCGAATTAAAAAAGGCCTAAAAAGAAGTACCATTAGGTTAAGGAAATTAAAGTTTAGGATAGTTAGGTATGAAAGGTATTCGTTTTGGTGCGAGAGAGTTAAATTTAAGATGAATTAACGTACCTCAGATCTTCGAGACCTCGACTGGATGGGAATCAATCTTGCGCAATAAAAATATTGAGAAATCCGGGTAATCCGAAATTCAGAGCCTAATTAATAGTACCCCAAAACAAAGATAAGTAAACGATGGATCCGATAATCGCAGCTTCCCCTCAACCGTACCAAAATTCCAAAATCCAAGATGACGTCGATGAGATAAGCAACAATCGTTTACGTATTAACACTGCAAGAGCCAGTCGTAAAAGAGAACGAAAATTCACGAACTTATCGTGATATACCCAAAACCGGAAAAATGACGAAATTTCATATGAAAAACAACCCCAAGTCTCGCAACAACTCAATGCCCTCTTTGAGCGGATGGAAATAGGTAAATTTAAAGGATAGGAAACTGTAAAGAAAAGGAGCGTTCCAAATTCAATCGCTGAAATAAAAAAGTATTAAACGTAACAACCAAGCAGCTGTTTGCAAAAGGAGCAGGAAAAGGGGTAAAAAAATACAAAAGTTAAAAATTACATGTAACAGCTTCTGCATGGTTAGTTTAAATAAAAGCGTGGTAACGAATGTATTATGGAGTTTTGATTACCTTCAACAACATTACCCTTGAACCAAGTCCTCGTGGCAAAGAGTGAAAGAGAATAGCAAGTAAGCAATAGTGGAAGCGTGAAAAAGCCAAGACAAAGAGGCAGAGGTTTAAGGCATAAGCCTTAAACCTGACAAGATAAGAAGCATTTCTTCTTTGCTAGCTAAACACTATGATGCAGAATGGGAAAATGATGAACGTTTGGAATTCTTCAAAGAACGCCCTTCAAGACAATCCAGCTAACACTTCGGAAATTCAGGCGGATGTGAATGACACGCTAGTGTTTTCTGATAATGAATCTGATACTGACTTACGAATTTAAATTTGTACCTAAGAAACTAATTTTGTACTTTTTTCAATAAAATTAGCTTCTTTAAAATCTCTTTTATCGCAGTTCCAAATTTTATTAGTGCAGATACTGCTGTTTTTTTTTTACAGAAACGCCAAATCCAGAACTTTGCAGTTCACGAAGCAGAGATTTCCAAGCCTCAGATGCAAAACAAGACATTCTCATTCTTTTAACCAAAATAACTTTTTTACTATAAGCTTGACTTGCGCTTGAAAGCATATAAAGATGCGTCAATGTATCATCTACTTTTGGATAAAATACCGAGTCGATAAAGCGACTTAAACGACAATGAGAGATTTTTCGCGCTTTACTGAAAACTATTCGAATGTTAAATGTCTGGTTTTGCATTTATACGCTTCATGTTAAATTACCCTCTGTACTGATGTAATGTCAAATTCATTCGAACGCTGGAGAAAGCCAATTCTAACATACTGTCGACACAGAATACTCTCCAAAACACTCTAGACTCCAAATCCATCAAAATTTATTTTTGTATGAATACAAACAAATATTTAATAGAATTCTTTCAGTTCTTACAAACAATTCTAATCGAAGATAAACTAAAACTTGAATTAAGATTAGCACCAACTCTAACATTATACTTACAACTAGGAGCTTTTGGGTTTAGCCGTGCGTCTTTTGAAAAGGCGTTTGATATTTGAATCAAGTTTCTGAAGAAGGTTGCAACTTGGCACCCGAAACGTCAAACGTCTTTTTAAAAGATCTTTTCATGGCTAAACCCGAAAGCTTCTAGTTCTAGGTCCAGTCTTAGAGTTAGTACTAATGTTACTTCTAGTCCTAATTTAGTTAATCCCGGCCGTGAAAACCTTCGTATTTATAAATCTTAAAAGAACAAGTTAAAAATTGAATATTTAAAGTACTTTAGCGTAAGGAGTCACACTATATCTAGAAAAGAAATTTTAGTGGCGAATCTCAAATTGCCCTGTGTCGATGGTATGCTAACATTGACAGAATATATCAGAGTGATGTCAACAAATCTGCTACCGGTTTTAAAGTGCTACCGCAAACAATAACTAATATTTCAGCGAGATAACGTATCTTGAACAAAAATAATGCAACACGTACATTGTTCAAGAGGCATAACATCTGTATTTTGCAATTTTCAACCTGTTCTCTCGTTCAGAACTGCATTAAAACACATCTATTGAATTATGGTGAGAAAAATATTTGTTGAAAATAAGTAGTATGACAAAATTGTAGACTTAAAATTGACCGTGATTAGGGCTTAATGATTAAAAATTTTGTTCGTTTGACCTTATATGAAATATGTCGAACCGATTTTTTGATCTCATTCAAAGCAACGATGGCCTTATTGAGTAGTAAAACCATAAACTGTTTTTCTTTACCGAAATCAGTCTTCTTTATTTCTAAGTTAAATCAATGTGTTTATGGAAGTGCACCATAAAAAAAAGAAAAGGAACTTCTTTTTATAAAAATAACTAAAAAATATTTATTATTTCGAATCTTATCACAAGGTAGGCATTTTTATATAACTTTGAAGATGTAACCGCTTTCATTCTAGTCCACTAACAAAATAGAGAACTTCTAAAATAATGAGTAAATAACAAACAACATTCGTAGTTAAGAATGATTAAAAAAGCTGTTTCATTGTGAAGCATGAAATCCTTTTAATTCGTCAAATAAACCGACAGCTGATGAACGATTCATGAGTAGTTCATTACGATCGCTTTAAGAACGTTCGGCTTGCAAAGATACAAGATGGTCCGTAACTAAAGGAACAGAGTAACAGTGAATTTTTCATTACAAAACATTATTAGTATTAGCTAAACTTATCTTACAAGAAGACCACACGATCTTGTATTCATTTATTTTTTTAAATAAATTTTAAAGTACTTAATTTAATTTATGATAAATATTAATAAATTTTTAATCTTGATGGTTTCTTTTACAATTTTTTCTCAAAAACGGTTCATTTTATCGACACTGAATAAGGGTACCTTTTCTTTAGCTAAATATTCAAGGTATCTAAGTTTATTTTTTTAACTCCTTACCATACAGGGTGTTAAAAATGTAAGCATTAAAATGCACAACCTAGTTCGCCCCTGGTAAACTAAAGAGACTAATTGTGTTTTAAGGTCATTTTTTAAAGAGGTCTTTACTACTGTTTATCATATTAAATTTTCATTAAATTAAATTAAGTACTTTAAAATTTATTCAAGTAAAATTGTTTTCCAGTGGCTTCCTTTCGAAGGCCGTATCTCCGAGGGGAGGGCCGCTAGGAAAAAAAATTATGGGAACTTGTAATCAAATTTTTTAATGTTCTATTAGAATCCAAGAGATTTCCCACATTTTCCAGGACACCCTGTATAGTACAAACGTGCGAAATATTAAAACGCTCTATTCAACTATTTGCGAGTAAATCTCTATTTTAACCATGTTATTCCGTATGTGGAAGCCGTTTGTGGTGAGTCAACAAGGGGCGGGTTCGAGAGAAGACCAACCATTGACATATAAGTGGCATGGCCTTGAATCACGAGTTGAAATCGCGATTTACTCGCGAGTCCCTGAATAGTGCACCCTAATATTTTACTCATTTGCACTATGTACTAATAACTATGGATTGGTACCACTTTAATTAAAATCGGTGAATACGAGGTTACAAGTTAACTTCATATTTTCGTTTTTCTTCAATAATTCTCCTCGTATATATAGAATATTTTTATGAAAGTTGATAGAATTCCGAATTTCAAATCCGGAAATATTAATTTGATACCAATGTTTATAAAAATTCCAGAGAATGATTTCTACCCTAATTAATACTTTCAAAATTTTGTTTATTTTTTCATTGTTTAAATTTTTATTAATTTGAAAGTTAAAAACGATTCATTTATCATTTTGATGCAAATTTGGAATACTTATGAAATCTCGCTAAAGTTGACCGTTTCTGAAGTAGATCTAAATACAGGGTTAGTATAAAGTCCCGGAACGGTCGAATAACTTTGTTGTTTGAAAAGTATTAATTTTGAAATTCTACCTGATTATGTAGTTAAATGCGACACGTTTAATAATAACATTTTCATTTTTCTCTCGTTTCCGGTTTTACAGGAAATGACCCCAACTTTCTTTTCTTAAATGGCATGTATAGTATATTCGTGCATTTTCGAATGCGGAATAAAAAACTACGTTCAAAAATAGCAAAATTCTTTATTCTATTAATAAAAAAGCATAATAGGACTTAAATTAAAAAAGTCTGATTAACACAAAATCAAACAGGCACCTTACCTTACTGAAACTTCACATTGCTGTCATATGTTACTTGTGTCATGACCAATAATTAATTAAGTTAATAAGAAAATAAGAAATGACTGTAACACTTGTTACAAGGACAGTAATATGTTTATTTTTATTGAATGAAACGCAATTATTAAAAAATTAACTAAAATTATAAATTATAAACGATTAACTTTAAGTTATAAATGGGCAAGTTCGTACTCCGGGTTCATCGTGTGTGATTAACAAATTGAATAAAAACAAGTAGTTTTTTGTAAACCACGATGATAAATGTTTTATTTTTGTATAAGTGCTACATTAATGTTTCGCATTTACGCGTCATCAGGCACATCTATAAACATTGAATACAAAAGCGAGATTAAAAATAGAACATCTGATATACACTGTTAAAAATAAGGAGTTAAATTTAACTCAATTTTAACTAAATCTGGAAGTTCCCTCGCGACCATCCGTTTCGGAGACAAATTTATACGTAGTGAAAAATTTAACTAATATAAGTTGTGACATGTAGTGAAATTCCTTTTAAAAAGTAGTTAAGGTTTACACAGAGATCGGAGGAAAGTAATTTCAAAAAATTGGTAATTAACTACCTATAGTTTGTTGCTCTAACTAATTATAGTTTGTTAATGCAAGATTTTTCGGATGTTTTAAACTCTTTGTACGAATGCAATTTATTCCTTTTTGTAGTTAAAGATATCTTTAGGCGTGTTAGATACAACCCCTTAAGGGATAACTCGAACTCTTTGTTTGTAGTTAAACTTTATATTATTCTAGTTAAAAGTATTCTAGAAAGAGTTACATATCCAGGCCAGTACTTAGGTTATAAAAGTTTTTGGATAGGACCGTATTGAAATAATAACAGTTCTGTTTACTTTTTAAAAATATATTAAACAAATAATCATTTATTACACCAGCCGTACTTTTTACCACGTTCTATTAAAATGTAACCATTATTTCATTTTTCTTTGTTTTTTCTTTCATGAAATTTAAGCAAGATTATTGATGATCCGACAGCAATGAGAAACGGTTGATCTGTTTTCTTTTCGTGTAAAGCCTCATCTAAACTTCTGGTTAACTAAAATATCAATATTATTAGATTTATTGGTAGCTAATAGAAACACACTTTCACCTACATCATGAAAAATAATCAATTTATGACTTGCATCAGCAATTGATTCCTTTTTTGCTCCTCCTCTTCCTCTTGCACTTGGTGGTAGTAAATGTAGTAACGTCAAGATTGCATTTGTGTTACTATCCCAATCTGTAAAAAAAGGATATCAAAAAAGACACACAAGACTTTTACATTTGTTATTGCCTTTTGGTGGTTCCTTACTAGTTTCAGATCTGTATATATTCAAAACCTTTTCAATATATTTTGAAAAATTTTCCAGTATTGTTCCAAAGGTTTTAAATTTTAATCGAAAATCTAATGTAATCTAAAAAGAAAAACAAAATTTTTATTAGGAAAACTGATATCTATCTTGGAATACACTATGATACGTCGAATGAAATCGTAAACGTCGCCGATTTTTTGTCTTTGATGGCGGCGATGACGCCAAACCATACCGACGCGACGCACGACATCTTTGCACTAGCACCGGCGAAAATTTTTAATTTACATTTACAATTTGCATTAATAATGTAATTTTATTGAACATAAGCTCAACGAATAAACCTATGTATCTAATAAACAATATATAGTTTACCAAAAACTCCTTAACTAACAATACAACAAAATAATTCTGTACTTACCGGCCACATCAATTAAATCTTTAGATAATTGGTTTCCACTTATTTTCACCCACTTCTTCCGATCAGAATACTTAACACGTATATACCAGTCGTACATTTGCATTGTAAGAATAGGTACTGTAAGACACTTCTAACAAATCAATTCGTTAACGCTCAACCATCATTCGTCTAAATGATCGCTAACCGCCATGATCGATGTAGAAGAGTCGAGCAAGAGTCACGTGATGTGATCATATGACTATAACAACATAATGTAGGGGTGAAAATCGTATTAAATGTAGTTAACATATTTGTATTTTAATTTCAACGAACACATAGAGTTAAAATTTGTTAAGTTCATCTCGGCGGAGTAGAAGTGTTAACACCGTATTGGTAACACTTTTAAACAGATGATTTTCACTCTGAATGGAGTTACTACTTATCGGAATTTAGTCAAATTTAACATTTTTTCGTGGTAATATTCCACCTTATACCAGCAGAGTTAAATATCTCCGTAGAATTTTTAACAGTGTATATAAAATTTAGTTACCGCCAAATTACCAATTGATAATTTGACGGTAACTAAATGCGAAACATTAATGTAGCACTTATACAAAAATAAAACATTTATCATCGTGGTTTACAAAAAACTACTTGTTTTATTCAATTTGTTAAGTTATAAATGTTCAAAATGCGACCCGTTTACCGTTTAACACCGACGTAATCGGTTAACAACTTAATGAATTTTGTATTATTTGTGGTGTAACGCGGTACATTTCCTCATATTTTTGTTACTGTAATTTGTCTAAATTATTTGGCTGAGTTTTATACACTTGGCATTTCAAATGACACTACAAAAAGAAATGCAGTAGGGATACAAGTCTGGTAAACGGGTTGGCCATTCAATCGGTCTTCTGCGCCTGATCGAGCGTGCAGGAAATAATAAACATGAAATCACAGGAAATAATAATAAGCATATAACAGCAATATGATATTTCAACAAAGTACCATGTCTGCTTGATTTTGCGTTAAACTGATTTTTTTAATTTAGGTCTTATTATGCGTTTTTATCAATAGAATAAAGAATTTTGGCATTTTTGAACGTAGTTTTTTACTCCGCATTCGAAAATGCACGAATATACTCTACGTGCCATTTAAGAAACCAAAGTTAGACGCATTTCCTGTAAAACCGGAAACGAGAGAAAAATGAAACTGTTATTATTAAATTCGTTGCACTTAACTATATAATCAGGTAGAATTTCAACATTGATACTTTTCAAATAACAAAGTTATTCGGCCGTTCCGGGACTTTATACTAACCCTGTATATACAGACTCGTTTTCTGTATTAAAAAGCGATTTTCGACCAATTTTCAAAAAGATATTCTGAAAACAATCAAAATGATATAAAAAAGAAAGTACAAAATGTTAAACGTCTACATCTTTGTTATTATTAACAATTTCAGTAAGATAAATTTGGCTAATACTAATATTCAGACGTAAAAAAATCACTGTTATTCTGTGTCCGATTAGTTACGGATTACCCTGTATACATATTTTACAAACTCGTATAAGCAATCTAATTTTACTTACAGACATAAATGTACTCAAAGAAAGCGTTACAAAATATCCAGCAGTTAAAAGAACCGGCCTTTTAGATCTTTCCATGATGATAAATAACATCTTTTTATTTTTAGTGCTAAAATCAGTCCAATTCGACATGTAACAACATTGAATCAAATCGGAACTTCTTTCCAAAATATGTTGACCGAACCATTCATAAATAGCAATTTGAAAAACCATCGTTATGAAATAGAATATCATCAAGAAGAATTTTAAACTTCTAACTGGAGTCTAAAATAATAAAAAAAAGTCTTTAGGATTTTTTTAAACTTTTATAAAAAAACATGGATTATTTACAATAAGAAACTGAATTCCAGTCATGCATAAAATAACAACCCCAGCAAACATTTGAAAGAAAATTCCATAAGTGAAAATTTCTTCAACTCTTTCAACAAAACTAAAAATAAAGACAAATTAAATTAATTCTGTTATATATTTCTCCATTCTTCCGTTAATTAATATTAAAGAAAATGAGATAAACTGAAATTTGTAATTTTATTATTACACTAGTTTATAAAAAGTAATTTTTAAAAATTCATATCTCAAAAACTAATTGTTGTTAAGACTTGGAATTTTATGACGATTTGAATTAAACGTTCCAGTTTCAACTAAAAAAAACCATTTCATTCTAAGTGTTGTCATAGAAATAAAAAAGAAATTTTAAGTTGGCAAAAAATGTTTGACACTTTTTAACCTAACTTAAAAAAATCGATCAACTTTAAAAATTCATCAAAAATTCATTTTTAAAGATTTTGATTTGATTCTTTTTTTACATGAAACTTAAATTATTCTAATTTTAATTAAAAAAGACCGTTTTATTCCAAGTGTTGTCAAAAAAATCAAAAAAAATTTCAAAGTTGGTAAAAAATTTTTTTTGACACTACTAACCTAACTTAAATAAATCGATCAACTTTAAAAATTCATCAAAAATTCATTTTTAGAGATTTTGATTTGATTTTTTGTCTAGATGAAAGTTAAAACATTCTAATTTGAACTAAAAAAGACGGTTTTATTCCAAGTGTTTTCAAAAAAATTAAAAAAATTGTCAAAGTTGGTAAACATTTTTGACAGTTCTAACCTAACTTAAGAAGATCGATCAACTTTAAAAATTCATCAAAAATTCATTTTTAGAGATTTTGATTTGATTTTTTTCTAAATGAAACTTAAATCATTTTAATTTTAACTAAAATAGACCGTTTTATTGTAACTGTTGCCAAAAAAATTAAAAAAAAATTCAAAGTTGAAAAGGATTTTAAATGTATTTACCTAACTTAATTTCCATGTTCCAAAATTCATATCTCAAAAACTAATTTATTGTTGTTGAAACTTGAAATTTTATGAAGATTTAGATTAAAACTTAATCTTTATTTTTACCAAAGATAAACTTTCTAGGATTTTTAGTTTTTCCCTCAGAAGAGAAAATGTAAATTAATGTCTTTAATTGACGTTTTTAAAGATTAAAAGGCTACGTTTTCAAACAGAGAACTCCACAAAAAAAAACATAAAACAAGTATAAGTACAAAGATAAAATGGTGTATAAATTGTGGTTTTTTTTTGTGAAGATAAACCTGAAGATGGCATAAAAGCCGAAACCTTACTTGTTAACATCATGAAATTATAAGATTCACTTTATCTCGTTTTCCTTAAAATTTAAATTATTTATTGATCAAAATTACTAAATTAATCTTACTCCAAAATCGCATTATGATAAATAACACACTTTTTTAAATTTCCCTCAATAACCAAATCATCTTCACCCAAATGATTTTGTAAATCATCCTTTAAAATCTCAAACTGAGCGCAAGCAACGTTTACTAAAGCCACAGCAATACAATCCAAACTCATATTATTATATCCGTTCAACATAAAACAAATCAACTCGTAAATAAACTGTCCCATTTGATATTTTTCCGGATCGAATCCAACATAAAATTGTATCATTAAATTTTTGGTAATAAACGGAAAAATAGAATACATCGTAGCCGTAAATAAAGCGATTCCTTGGTAAACTCTCGCCACGATAAAATGATACCTTTGTATATCGGTTATAAATTTATCTTGAGATACTTTATGCGATTTAAAAATATCCGTTTCTAAAATATCTTCAACTTTATCTAAATAAGGTTTATGATAAACGAAGGAGTATAGTTTTAAAACGTTTCCGAATTGCATAAAGAGAAAATATAAAGCTTCGAATACTTTTTGTATGTCGGCTCGATCCATGTACATTTGCCATAGCATAAAGATGAATAGAGAAGTTGAAAATGAAAGGGTTAAGTATTTCATAAATTTTCGAAAAGGCGTTTGAGTTGTACCTTTGTAAATGTAAATTCCGGTTAAGTAGAGTAAATATTGTTCTGTTGCGAAGATTACTTTAAACGAAGGTCTCTAAAAAAAGTTAAATTAAATTAAAGTTGGGGTGAATTATGGATTTAAAAAGGTTGGAATACTTCGCCTGTGTTTGGTTGAAGAATTGTAGCCATTTTTGTTAATGTGGGATTTTAGGACTGTGGGATTTTAAATTGGGGTGCATTGATTTTATATAGGGTGATTAAGTGGTTAATTACGGTGGTTTATATTTTATAGGGTGTAATTAGTAAGGTTGTTAAGGTTAATTAAAAAATCGTTATGAAATAAAAGAATAAAATCTATTAGTGTTTAATGAAGAATTGGTTCTTTGATTTTCAAAAATAAAAATTTAGTTTATGTTATCAATGAGCTAATTTTTCTTTGCTTTGAAGAGTTCCTTTCAACAACACAAAAATAAACCGCTTTTCAAGGCTGAATCCATGTTTTTAAGAAAATTTACATCAACATTTCTTATAAAACTTTGTGTTTGTAGTTCTGCAGATTAATCGTTTTTTGAATAAATCGGCTGGTACGGATGCTCTAGGACACCTCTATTATTATAAAACTCAAATTATATGCTGTAGATAATATATCTAGATAGTATGCATCGCATATAAAAAACATACAGGATGAGTCTGATACGCGCCCCTCTCTGTAACTTCTAAACCTTTAGAAATTTTACAGAAATTGTTATCGCAGTTTGATTGAGGAATACAATGTATTACTTTGTCAAATAAAATATTTATACAGAGTGTTCCATAACAGAGCAGTAAATAAGCAAATGTATTTTGTATTAAAACGCTATGCTTGTATGTATGTAGGAAACGGGAGGGCATGCCAGATGGCATACCGTACTTAGGCCCCATTGCGCCCTTTATACAACCTCCCTGTCACTCACTCTGTCCACATCGACCAGCCTAGGGATTTACCAAAGGTTAGGATGTAGTTCAGAGGTGTGTCCCTGATTCCATCCATGGTTGGCCAGTCGTCTCCCAAGTTTCTTAATCTAAAGTTCTTGAGATTCGGGCAATCACATAGGATGTGCTTAACAGTCAACGTCTTGCTCGCAAGCACGACATAGGGAAGAAGCGGTAAACCCTAAATTATAAAGGTCCTTATTAACCTTACAGCGTCCTGTCAGGAGACCTGTAATTAGGCGTAGATCCTTCCTTTTGAGACTTATAAAGAATCGGGTCGCCTCACACGATGGGTTACATGTGCCAACGTGAACGGTCCAAACGTATGAAAAATATCAATGTCACTGCTGCCATCAGAAGCAGTTATTTTTGCGTTAATTAATTATTTAATTGTCCTCAAAAGCGCGCGGTTACTTCTTCAGAACCGTGAGTTCTTGCACTAAAGCTCTGGTAGAGAAGCGAAATTAAATTCAAGTGTAAAACAACACTTAAATTATATTTACAAAATAATATAAATCTTCGATTAGTTACAAAAAAAAAAAAATAAATAAATAAGCCTAACGTTAACTGAACCGAAGTTACCTTTAGAGAGAGGGAGGGAGAGATAAGGAATCTCGATCTTTATCTGATACCCTAACACACGGATGGTCCCTAACAGGTGATCATGAGAATTTGGCAAACAGACTTACTCTGGACTTGAGGATAATTGCTGCAATTATCTTGATCGCCGATCTGGATTCCCCTGGTGCCTTCCCGAACTGGGCCGCTCGTGAAGATCCAACACCTTGCAAAGAACACACCACACCGATATAACACACGCGTCGCGGTTTATTAAGTCCTAAAATCTGAATGCACCGAAGAGAACCCAATTCTAAGATTCGACGGTGAATACTAAGATTCAAATCTCGCGATGAAGTTGTAGCTAAGATTTTGATTAAGAGTCTCAAATGAGGTTTCGATTGAGATTGAGAAAAATAAGAAGATTTTCTCGCAAGTAACCTCGGTTCAAGGGAGGTGGTAATTCTGACTTACTGGAGCGTACCTAACGTCTGGGCAACCCCTCGCAGGAGGCTAATCCACAAAATTTGGGCTGGCGTTTCTACAATAATACTTAACCAATTCCTAACGCCCCTTGTGTCGACATTTTGACCATAGGGCCCAGCAACTCCCCCGCCAACGAACTAATCACGAAAAGCCTCACGTAATTCCTAGACCGTGGGACCATCATCAACTCTTACGTGAGAAGTGTAAGTGTTTCCACTTACGTTAAACGTATCATCAATTCATTGATGAGCACACGGTATGCAGTTTAATAGGAGTGTACAGACTCAAGCGTTAAAAGCGCGATTCGAGATTTTTGTTAAAGAGTGCGCTTTATGACATTTAACGCTCACGTGTACACATGCCAATAGCAAGTGTACGATTAAACGCGCATTAAAAAACGCCTCGTCTGTACCAGGGCTAACGGGGGGCTGGAGGCCAACTTCGCATAGGTCCTAAACCGTGAGACCAACGATTTTGAATTTTGGATATTGAATTTTGGATATGTTACGTAGAAATGATCACCGATTTGACAGTCTTTACCCAGATTTTTTTCGACGAAAACTTTCGGAGTGCTACCATCCGAAATTTCATTAACTTGACTTTTGGCACGGATAGTAGTTTTAAGCCGACTACGCACTTGTGGAATATTTGTCTATTTACGTTTTCGTTTAATGTTCTATTTCTTTTCTTCTCTTCACAATAATACCAATAAAATCAATCTTTGATAACAAGACAAAAAGACAAAAAAATACAAGTGTATAAAATAACTTCGTAATTGTAATAAATAAATTCTAGGAGATTTTTTAAAGATATAATTTATTAATCAACATAATTATACACTTACATAATAAACTTAACATAAATTATTTTTTATCATTAATAATTAACAATGTAAATTAATAACCAATGATAATAATAATCATAATAAAATTATTTCTTAAGATGTTTAAAATAATCAATCCAACAATTTCGCGTACTTTTATCCAAAACAACATAAAAAATAAACAAAACAAACCCTTGCAAAGTCGCCGTTAGACAAAATAAATACACAAATGTTATTTCAACCCAACCGACTTGCAAAATTTCCGCTAGGATTCCAAAAATCCACGGCAAACCCAACATAAAAAACAACAAAATCGCCAAATACGTTTGCCTACGCAACATCTTCCCACTTTTATCATACTCAACCGCTTTGCTCTTCGAAATACTAAACATAATCACCCCGAAAACCATAATATTAAATATAATTATAACACTAGCTGGCGTGAATAGACCAAAGTACAATGCCAAATCTTTCGGGTAACAAAACTTTTGCACACCAGCTGTATAACTATCCGGTGAGATTCCAGCCGTTAAAACGACGGGAATTACAGGAAGTAACCAACATATTAGGTTTGCTTTTAAGAAAATTCTTTGTGGAATTGGACCGAGGACTTTAACAAATCGGAAATATTGTAGTAAGGCTATTACAAACATCCAGGTAAATTTTAATAACACTACATAATGTAATAATATTCCTACAGTTGTACAAACGGTTTTATTATTCTGCCAATTATCTATACCGGCTAATTGAGTTAAAATTATTTCTAAACTAATGGGAATTGAAAGAAGCATTAAGATTTTCGATCCGATTTTTTCACGAAATCTCCTAAATAGGATTGAAGTTACAAAAATACCTGTTATTCCAAATAGGGAGAAACTACAACCGATTATTGTTATTATATTTAGGGGTTTTGTATACGGTAGATGAGAATCAACTACAATAACACTTGTTTGTTGCTCTAAATTAACCCTTCCGGATAAAATTAAAAGTCCAAAATGGGTTAAATGAGTGTAAGTACAATAAATCATATCTTCTAAGTTTAAATCTTCGCTTCCTTTTGTAGACCAAGTTCCTTTTCGAGTCGGAGAAGAAGTACCATATTGCCAATAACCACATCCGATAAATTTTTCATTTTGTGTTAAAGGTCGGATTAAAATTGGAATGGGTTGTTCGAGATATTTCCCCAAACCTGGCATTAAAATTGATATAATTCTACTGTTAGCTTTTGATGTGTTATTCTCTTCGTTAAATAAAGAATCATTAAAATAAATCGTTATAATTAAGGTAGAATTATTTTGATCTAAAAGTATTTGTGGAATTTTTAAAGCTAAATTTAAATTCTCTTTTGGAATCATTTCAAAAGTTTCATTTTGAAGTAAAATTAAATTATAATCTAAAAACGAAGTTGAATTTCCATATAAAGCAATTCCTGTAATGTTACTAAGCTTAGGTTTTGTTGAAAAAATAATAAAATTATTTTTTTTTATTATCAAATTTGAATTTGTTTCATTTAAATTAGTTTCATTAAAATTACTTTCATTAAAAATAGTTTCCGTTCGTTTTATTACAAATTTCTCCAAAGAATCTAAAATTTTATCAGTTGCGTTTAAAGAAATTTGTGAATCCGATAATATTTCCCCATTTAAACCATTTAACATATCAACATTTTCATAATAATCATCTTCGATATCATCAAAACTTTCTAACACATCACAACTTTCAAATAAACCGTCAGAAACTAACGAAAGATCATTTAAAGTGACATTTTTTAATTCCTCTTTAATAATCGAAGAAAAATTTTTAAACGTTTCAATTGTAAAATTATGTTTACTTATAATTTCATATAAAATAATCGTATTTGTTTTAATTGAAACATTTTCGGAACAGTTTTTATTAAATTCTTCAAAATAAGCACCTTCTAAAAAATTTCCATCACATTTTCTCGTTAAAATTAACCCATTTTTATCCAAACATATTTGTGATGGTTTTGCTTTTTCACCTAAAGGAGTTAAATTCCAATATAAAAACTTATTAGTATCAGTGTGATTCGGTAAACAAAAATCCGAACTTAAAACCTTTAAAAGTTTAAATTTTAAATTAATTGTTTGAATTAAATAAGTTATTTTAAAAGAACCCTTTATAACTTGATCGTTTTTAAATAATAACGTAACATGAATCCAGGCTTTTTTCAATAAATTATCGATTTTCATCAGTCGACATTTATCAAATACTTCTAAATCATTGCAAGCATCCAAAAATTTTTCGAATGAAAATCCTTTTTGAAATAAAATTATAACGACGAATTCTTGATGTGGATCTTCGATTTTGTGTCCGATTACTTTATCAGTTTCTAAAATGGTTTTATTTATTTGAGTAATTTCGCACCAATATTCGCTTGGATATTCGAAAATATCCAATTGAAAGACGAGATATCTTCTGACGAAATAAGGTGAGTAACCGCCGTGTGAATCGAAGATTAATTTGTAATCTACATGGATTTTCTTTGAGATGAATGTAAAGCAATTTATGGAATTTAAAGTTTCCGGATGGTAAATCATTAAAAACATGTTTTGTTTTCTGGGGTCGAAGGTTAAGATTGTTTCAATTTGGTTATTTATTAATGTGCTTCGTGTAAATTGATGTTGATCTAAATTTTCGTTACAGAAGACGTATTTTGGTGTCCAAGTTGAATTCGAACAGTGTCTTTCGATTAATTTTCCATTTGCGTCTTTACATTCCGGGATTGAGATGTAAAATCCGGTCGTTGTTGGAATGCTCCATGAAAAATTGGTTTTTAATCCGTAAGTTATCTCATTTTTACAAAGATCCTAAAAAATAAGTTTTAATTAAATCTTAATTGAAGGATTTTATGAAAAAGAAATTTTTTTTGGTAAAAATTAGAATTAATTTAATATTTATTATGAAAAATAAATTGGAGTGAAGTTAGTGAAGAAATTTGCTAATTCCACCACGGTTGCAGATGTCGTTGGGTAACAAATGTGCAACAAAACGTGTGAAACATGCAAAGTGGAGTCTCCATATGTTGAGGCTATGTTATCAAGCTTCTTGAGTGCTATATGACTTAAAACTCAGGAGATTTATTTTATTTCCCAAATAAAATTAACTAAAATTGCCACCAGAAGTAATTTTTAGGCTAATTAGTTAATTAGTTACCCCTAAGAGTGCGCAATCGTTACTTTAAAGCTGTGAGGTCTTGTACTAAGACTCCAGTAGAAAGGGAAATAAAACTCAAGTGTAAAATAATATACAGGGTGTTTAAAAAGGTGGGGGATTGTCTAGGTCATTTTATACAAAAAAGTTTATAATAAGCATGGTCTGGAAACGTTTCGTTACCGGTCTACAGCGTGTTGAAGTTTAATTAAAAAAGCAGTAAAAATTTACATATTTTGAAACAGTTCAACGCATTCAATCATTACTTCCTGCTGATTTTTCTCTTCGCATCGCATTCTGTCGATGGCTTTTGCGGAAAATGGTTGAAATCCCTCAATTCCTGATGTTGATTCTGTTCACCGATGAAGCGATTTTTTTAAGAAATGCAATACGCCATTTCCATAATAACCATGTATGGTGTGACGAAAATCCACATGAAATTGTTGAAGATCGTTTTCAACATCAGTTTTCTTTGAACGTTTGGCTTGGAATTGTGGGTGACTGCCTAATTGGACCGGTATTTTTACCAGGAAGACTTACTGGAGAGGTGTATCACAACTTTTTGGAAAACACGCACCCTGGTTTTCTAGAGGACGTACCATTAGCAATTAGAGATGCAACATGGTATATGTACGATGGCGCACCAGCCCACTTTAGTAAAGTAGCTCGTGATTTCTTAACACAAGCATATGGAAATCGCTGGATTGGCCGAGGGGAACCCCACTTATGGCCTGCACGATCCCCGGACTTAAATCCCCTGGATTTTTTCCTGTGGGCCATTTGAAGTCCTTTGTGTACGCTACTCCATTGGAAAACATAGAAGACTTAAGAAATCGAATCATTGTTGGGTGTAACTCAATTAAAACAGATTCTAGTGTTTTTCAGAGAGTTCGCCAGTTAATGAGGAGAAGATTGGGCTCTTGCGTCCGAGCTTGAGGTGATCACTTTGTACAGTTTTTGTAATTTCAACATGCTGTAGATCGGTAACAAAGCGTTTCCAGACCATGTTTATTATAAACTTTTTTGTATAAAATGACCTGGACAATCACCCCTTTAATATTGCCGCATCTTTTTTAAACACCCTGTATAATACACACAAATTTATAATATTAAAACCCTAACATTAACTGACCCGAAGTTAGCTTAAAGAAAGAGATTAAGAATCCTGATATTTACCCGATAACCTGACACGGAAGGTTTCTAACCAGGTGATCACCAGAATTGGTGAACAGGCTTACTCTGGACTTGTGGTTGACTGATTGAATATATATCCCGATCCTCGATCTGGATTCGCTTGGTGCCTTCTCGAACTGGGCTACTTGTAAAGATTCAACACCTTGCAAAAGGACACACCACGCCGAAATACCCGACACACTGCCGTTTATCTCGCAAATTCTAAAGTCTGTGCATACCGAAGAAAACGAATGCTAAAATTCGACGATGAATGCTAAGATTCAATATCGTGTCGAAGATGTAGTTAACAGCTGATTATGATAAAGATCTTAAGATTGAAACAAGATTAAGATTGATAAAAATGATGAAAGTGCTCTCGCAAGTAACTGGGTTAGTGCTGTAATAATCGAGGTAGTCTTGGCCGCCACCAAGGCAAAATTACTCACTCGGTGAAACCTTCCAAAAACTGTGGGTCCTTGCACTAGGGCTCTGGCTTGAAATGTAAATGGAGCAGGTTAGAAACTTTAAAAAGACTTTATTATCAATAACTTGTGTGCGAATCTACATATGCGCTCAAAGGGTTAATGATCACCTGCGAAGTTGACCACATTTTAGGATTAGTACTGATACCCCAAAAGTGATTCCTGATAATGTTTCGGAGTGACACATAAAGAGTGTCATCTCTTTAGTAAAGATTGGTATCTTGCATTGTTATTGGAAATAAAAATTAAAAACAACCCCTTAACGATGAGTTGCATACTTGAGAATTTTTTCAGGGTAAATACTAGCACCTCAAAAACAATTTCTGCTAAAATGTTGATGATACATAAAGAATGGCATCCCTTTTAGCAAAGATTGGTATCGTGCATTGTTGTTAGAATTAAAAATAACCTCTTAACGTTATGTTTCCAGGGTTAGTACTAACATCCTAAAAGTGATTCCTGCTAAAATCTCGGTGAGACACATTTGCATAGTTAGAAAAAATAAACATAGTCGTTTATAGCAAGGTTTCGAATTTCACCTCTCAGAAAACGTAGACCTTGACTATTGTGCGGTTGGGAATACTTCAGCATGTTTGTTTCTGACAGGGTCAAAAAACCAATATAGGTTTGAAGGGCAGAAACACACTAACAAATTTCTTTGTAGAACATTTTACAAATTGTTAAACATTTTAAAAGTTGCTAAACATTTTACAAGTTGCAACTAACAATTATTGTTAAAGGAGTTATGTTGTCGTTTTGTAATTCCGAACCTTGATGTGGACAACTATAAGAAGAGTAATCGTAGAGAATCATTAAATCGATACCGATTGCTGACACCTATTTCTGATTTTTAAAACCCCCGAAATTTAAATCAACCCATCTCTCGTCTTGAGTCACATTCAAAGAACTTGATAACATAGTTTCACCATATAGAGGCTCTATTTTGCATATTTCACACGTTTTATTGCGCATTTGTTGCCGCGCAACAAATCCGCAACCGTGGTGGAATTAACAAATTCGTCGCTGGAAAGTCGTCGTTAACTTCACTCCAATAAAAAATAAAATGTTTTAAATTTGATTTAACGTAAAAATTATTTTTTAATTCGTATAAATAAAGTATGAGTCATTTTTTTAGAAATTAGGCAAAAGTTAACGGGTAATTCAGGTAAAAATCTTTGTTTTTTTGATTTTTTTATTATCTGTTAATAATTGAAAGAAATCTGATGGTTTTTCTTTAAAAGATACTTTTTAATCTATTTTAATTAAAACATTTTTTTTTCAATTCCCACAAATAAACTCTGCGATTTTTTAAAGTTGGTGAAAAATTTCAAGATTCAATAAAAAATCTTTGATATCTTAATTTTTTTTTTTTGTAACAATTAGATGAAATTTAACTTTTTAATTCAAAGTAGAACTTTTTATCATTCATTTAAAATAAAAATCATTTTTTAATCTTCATAAATAAAGTCTGCACGATTTTTTAAACTTGATCAAATTTTTAAAAAAGTTGGGTTGGTAAACTGTCAAAAAATGTTTACCAACTCTATTTTTTTTTTTTTTTTTTGGTAATAATTATAACAAATCTGACTTTTTTTAGTTCAAAACAGAATCTGTCATCTTTCATTTAAATCAAAAATCACTTCTTAATCTTCATAAACAAAGTCTGGGAGATGTTTTAAAGTTGATAGTATTTTTCAAAAACTTAGGTTAATTAACTATCAAATTTTTTTATATTTTTTTGGTAACAATTATAACAAATCTGACTTCTTTAGTTCATTATAGAATCTTTTAACTTTCATTTGAATCAAAAATAATTTTTTAATCTTCATAAATAAAGTCGGGGTGATTTTTTAAAAATTGATTGATTTTTTTAAAATGTTAGGTTAACCAAATTTAAGAATTTTTTTAATTTTATTGGTAACAATTATAACAAATCTGACTTTTCTAATTCAAAATAGAATTATTTATCTTTCATCTAAACCAAAAACAATTATAAATAAAATCTGGACGACTTTTTCAAGTTGATCGAATTTTTAAAAGGTTTGGTTAGTTAACTGTCAAAAATTTTTATCAACTTTAAGAATTTTTTTAGTAGTGATTATAGCAAAACTAACTTTTCTAATCCAAAATAGAATCTTTTAATTTCAATTTAATCTAAAAACCCATCTTTAATTCTCACAAATAAAACTGTTACGATTTTGTAAATTTAATTAGAACTGGAAATATCTTATAATCTTAACTCTAAACATTTTCCCGCTTTAATACTTACCTTATTTGACGAAACCAAACAAGATAAAACTATTAAAACGAAACCAACTTCTCCTATCATCATTCTAATTAACCAACGACCAAACTGTGTTTTAGTGGAAGTTAAATGGTGAACTGATTAGAGGATGATTTTTCTTCCATTAGCAACAATGTTTGCCAAACAGTGTTATCTGTATGCGAATTTTTTGTTTGCCGAAGAGTGACTGAAAGTGTTAACTGTTGAATGTGGGTAGAAAAATGACAATTTGACGGCGAAACGGACGCGATTATCCGCTCGCCGTACAAAAAAAAGAGAACCTTTTGGGAACCGATTGAATTATGGGGTTTAATAAAATGTGTCCATTGTCGTGTTTTTTCATGTTATCGCGTTATGGACCGAGTTGTTTTATGGATTATTAATAGTGCGAGGTGTATGTTTCTTTTTTTTTGTTGGGTTTGAATTGAATAATTCAATCTAAAAATACTTTTAATTAAAAAAGAATTTTTTTTTGATAAATGGGAGAATAAAAAGGAAGAATGTAAGATAGAAAAATAAAGAAAAAAAATGTAAAAGTACACGTGACAGTTCTCAGAATTAAGTAATTAAAATTAATTGTGTATGAGATAATAATACGCGAATATTACGTGAATCATAAATGTTTAATTAACATCGATTTATACGGTTTGTGTAATAAAATGAAAAAAACCTTAATATGACAAAAAAAAAATGTTTTTTGTTAAAAGGTAATTAAATTACTTTTTCGATAAAATGTACTAAAATGATTAGCGTTATATTCACATATAACGGATCCATAATCACTTTTGCCAAAAATCTACTACGAATGTTGTACAAATCGACTTAAAATCGAGTAAGAATTTTTAAATATGAGAAACGCTTCTGATTGATCGTGACGTCACATTTAGGTAGTTTGAACTTATTTCTATTTCTAAACGTTTTAAACGGCGCGTTTCCGTGTTTTAAGTTGTTGGTTTGCTTACTACTCTGTTTGTAGTTCACTATTGAACGGTGTGAAGGTGTAAGTAAACAATGACTGAGGACAATTTTACGAAAGCACAGAGTAATAATTTACCGCGACTAGATTCCCTCACGGTTGTTTTCCTTGTAATTATCTCCTTAACTTTTACTTAACTTTTTTTGCAATTAATTTTGGCATCACTGTTCGGACAGCTACATTTTTCTTATTGTATAATTAGTATAATTAACGGTATTATTGTTGTTACTAATGTTTACAGGCTTATTTAATGCACATTGAACAGCCTTATTTCTAAATGGTAATTTTATGTGGACCCGTACACCAACACTGGTTTGTTTTTCTTGTATTTGCTTTGACTCACAAAGTGGAACCATGTTCATTTCTACAGTTTCTGTATTAACTTCAGAAGTAAACTTTGGTTGAAGGCAGTCCTTTACAATTTCTAACTTTCTTCGCTTCGCTACTGCACTACGTGTTGGCTACGTTAATGTCCTTTTTCTATCTGGTTGACACTCAAAAATATGAGGCACAACAGTTTTCTTCATTCGCTTCTTTCCCCCACAGTTTTCCATTCCAAATAATTTTCCATGTCCTCCTGTAACTATTAAGTTAATACTGTAATATTATTTTATCTATCTTAAATTGTATTACTTACATTAAAATGATCTTCACAAACGTACAAACCAGATGTACTAGAAAATTCCTTGGAATCGCGTCGTACGGCCCTTATCCAAAAATTTCGCATTTTCTATTCTAGTGGTACGCTGATGAACGTTTTGGAGTTGCGATGGAAGTATTTTTACAAAGGGACACTATACACCATCGATACACCATGTTTATTTCGAATTTGCCGCTTAAATTTCAAACACGACTCACCAAACGCAGAATACAACGAAAGATAGAAGAATAAAGCCGTGCGCACTTAAGGGGCCTTTACCGCTTTCAGTTAGTTTGACCTGCGGGGCAACGGTGTGGGCAGAGGTAACTCACAAGCGTAGGGTAGGCGTGGCTTAAAGAACGAATTTTAAGAGAAAACTACGCCCATATGATAAAAAAAACCCAAACACATGTACTTTAAAGAAATGTTAAAAGATGTCAGTTATTTTAGCTTTAGAATAAAATAAGAAATAGTTTTCAAAAAGCAATTTGGAATATATCACGATAGATTCGAATAAGTATACTTGATTTTTTTTTATTTTGAGCCTACGTCATTAATGACGAAACGTCGTTCAAATATTCAAATTTGTACTGCTCAAATTAAAACATAGAAATTAACATTTAATTAAATGCAATTTGGGTACTGTTGGTTTCTGTAGGTAATAAAACTAAATTACAGAGATATACTGCGTGCACACCGGTGAGCTGCGCATAGGGCAAGTCAATGTGTTAGACAAGGCATCGAATTGTATACGATTTTAATGAGTTAGATAAAGAGGTACATATCAGCTCCAATCGACCAGATAAGTAAACATAGTATATCTGTCCTGTCTTAACTAATGGAAGCTTTATTGTCGTCTTTTTTCCACTTACGTTAAACGCATCCGCAGTTCACCGGCGTGCACACGGTATGTAAAAGTATATGTACAAAATGCAATAAACATTACTGACTAACTTCACGTGATATAAGTTGTTTGTGATCGCTAAAGCGCTGTTGTCAAGTGTTAATATGTTTGAGGTTATGTTTACGTTTGTTTCTCTAAGTAGGCTAGCTGCGTTGCCACATCGTTGCTCCAACCCAAAACAATAAACGGTTGGCAACGTATGCTGTGACTTCACTATAAAGTCAAGCCGTTGCCTTTCAGATTGATGACGAAGGGCTCTAAATAAAAAAAAAAAACATGTATACATCAATGTTTGCCTTATAGGATAAACTCGCGAAATCTTGGTCATACTTGGATTTTTATAGAAAGGCCGATGGAAGCCTCTTTAGGGGCAGCGACATTTTGGGCAATTTACCCTATTTTAAATTCAATTATGTACTACGGAAACCAAAAATCAGTAGTTTTAATTGATTCAAATGACATAATAACAGGCATAATCGTCACGCTTTTTTATTATGTATTAGGGTATAACAACACCAAGAATATATCGCGCACCCTAGATATAAACAACTAATTATAGGCAAGAGAAATATAAATTAAAAATACCACACTTCGATACTCTTTTTCTGAACTGTTCCTCAAATTGTCGTATGGTAATTGCTTCGTGATCCTTGCCCCAATTGGTCATTTTGAAATTTGTGAATTGTAGATACAACATATTTTTTATAAAGTTGTCGGGGTTTGTTATTTTTCGCATTTTACAAACTCGTCCAAAATTAGAAGCTGTTAATAACTTTTTTCGAATTTGTAGCCAATATTCATTTTTATGTTGTTCCCTAGTGCCCTGGTTTCCTGTTCTATATCTACTATTTCTGCTGGAGTTTTGATAAAAGATTGTAAAAATCCTGTTATTTTATTTATATTTTTTATTTGCGCAGTTTTGTATTAATCGAATACATAATTTTTTCGTAAAGTACGAGCAATTATTTTATTACTAATACAAAATAATAATATTTTAATCATAAACAAGACATTTTTTTAATAAAAAACATTAATAAATCAATAATTAGTTTAGGCCCGAAAATAAGGTAATGGTTACTTCATAAATTACATGCTGATAATAAATACGCCTTTGCTTGAAAGTTTAACCATTTCGGTACGAGCGTCGACTATAGTCGACGACCACAGATGACCCGACAAAGCCGAACGTCGACTATAGTTGACGGCTGTGCCAGCGTACGGACGATGAAAGCCGGTTGCTGGCAATGTATCGCGGCCGATAGGCGCCGTACCAAATTGGAATACGAGACGACGTATGTGTCTAAATTCTCCAACAGAAAATATTAAGATAAAGGGGAATGAATACATTCCGAAAGCAGGAAGGAAAAGGTATCTCGATCCTTTTCTGTAGGCGGTGCTTCATTACTACAAATCATGAGCACCAGGCAGCGCCACCGTACAAGGCGATTTTTATTCATTACAGCTCATTCGTACTTAGTGTTTAAATCACTTATTACATGACCAATAACACACATTTTTGTATACACTTCTAGAAAAAACATGTGGCTACTTACGGACGGTCGAAAAAATTTGTTTAAAACGTTCAGCTTTGACCAATGACAGCTTGAAAATACCCTATTTATGGGTGTAATTGTTACTAATTATTGTTGTAATAAAAAGAGAAATCAAAAATGCAAGACCGTCCAGAGAATCTATGCACTTTCAGTCAACGTTTGCTGAAAGAATCAATTGAATCCAATTATTATTAACGCCATAATTTGTGAAGTAAGAAGTACATATTTCACTATATCTATATATCGCGGTAAAGGCGCCTTAAGTTACCTAAATGTGACGTCATAGACAGGAACGAGGCGTTTTGGCGCGAAAAGATTCTTTTCAAATTTTAAACCGAAATATCGACGCTCTCAGGCCAAAACGGCATAAACGCCAAAATGGTCATTTTCTAGTTAGCTGCACCGTTGAGTAGCATTTTTAAATCTGCATGCAACAGTTAACGCGGCACACCCGCAAACAAACTTCATTCGCTATAAAATTGGTTTAAAGTTTGCGTAAAAGCCATTTAAGATTCATTATGTCAATCATTTTTTGCGTTTTCTGCAAAATTAGGTTAATGGCGTTTATGCCGTTTTGGCTTAGCAGCGTCGACATCAGGGTGGGCGAACTCAATATAAAATATTTGAAATCGTTTTTTAGTACGTAAACCGAAACACCTTTAGCGCTGATGTATAATTTTTTAGTGAAGTCCCCAAGGTCAATAGAGCTATGGTATAAGGTTGTCCAACTCGAGTGGCGCCGTGTTTGAAGGGAGAGAGGCGGGCGTGACGTCACGCTTGTCCGGCGAGATGAAATTTTTATCAATAATTCTTACAACAAATTTAATAATAAGGAAATTTTATATATTTTGAAAATAATAATAAATTATTGATAAAGAATGATTTTTAGTGAGTGAATTTTTTGTTTTTCCTTTATACTGAAAATTTTTCTTTTAAAATATTGACTTTTTTTAAAGTCTGATTTTTGTATTTAAACAATTTTATTCTAATAAATAGCCTTGTTTAATATAAACTTTAATTATGTGATGAAAATTCTCAAGAAAATGTGGAATAATTGTTGTATACAATTTTTTTTACTTTTTTTTCTGTGGTTAACATTTTCCCCTAAATATTTTTTAAATTCCTTTTCCAAATTCTCAATCAGTACTTTAAAGGCAATACGTGAAATAATAACGTGAAATTTACGAACAACGCGTATATCGCGGACGGCTAGGACAAGGATGACGTCACATAATCGAGAACTTGGGTATGTGAGGGGAAATTTTGCTTGCAACATAGGAAGGATAGGGAGTTGGACAACCTTATAAGCATTACTCTAATGACCTTGGAAGTCCCTAGATTTATAAATCTAGGGACATTCATTTTAAACAAATACGAAAATACAACGACGTTTCCATGACAACACGTTTAAAACATATTTTAACTTCATGTCAGAGCATTCGGAGTTATTGTAATTGATTTTTGATCATTTCGACCTTAAACGTGAAACATAACGTTTAAAGTGACTACAGTTGTGGGCAAATTTCAAATATAGAACCGCGTGTTTAAATTGGGTGATTTCTTAAAAAGTATGTAGAAAATTATCTGAAAATTACGATAAAATAAAAAAAAGTTGAGGAAACGTTATTTACTTACCGAAAATGAATTGGAAAAGTCGCTACGTTTTGGGGTTAATTTAGGTTATGTTCCTTGTTTTGCCACTAGATGGCGTTGTAAACGCATCACTGTGATTGGTTGATTTAAATATCGCATCTAGTAACATTAACTTAAAAAGAAAAAACACCATTTTTAGTGAAAACGTTACCAACTAAATAATTTTGATTTGAATTCTAACGATTTTTTTAAAGATTCGATTGATCACATTCATGAATGATAAAGAGCGGCCCGGAGGGCCGCTATGGATGTGATCAATCGAGCTGGGTTTCGGCGGTTTTGGGTCGGGTTGGTTTGGGTTGGGTTGGGGGGCGGGCTCCCCAAAAAAAAAAAAAAAAAGTGGTTGGATCGTGTTTAGTTGAGTCATGAATGATAAAGAGCGGCCCGGAGGGCCGCTATGGATGTGAACAATCGAATCTTAAAAAAAATCGTTACAATTAGAGCAATGCGTTTACAGCGCCATCTAGTGGCAAAACAAGGAACATAACCTAAATTAACCCCAAAACGTAGCGACTTTTCCAATTCATTTTCGGTAAGTAAATAACGTTTCCTCAACTTTTTTTTTATTTTATCGTAATTTTCAGACAATTTAAACACGCGGTTCTATATTTGAAAAATTCCCAGTTGTGTTCCATGTATTCTTTTTGTTCTATTATCGGTAAGTGTTAACTAATTTTAACATTTTTACAACCTTGCATTATATTATGTTTCTTTTTCAGATATATTATACCGTGTACGGTTTCTATTTGTAACGATAAGGATTCCTCCCGCTATCGATTCCCAAATTGCAGTAAGGATCCGAAGAGATTTAATAACTGAATTTGGGCTAAGTGGATACGTGTTAAAAACAAATATGACATGTGATGATGTTTTTGCTAACACATTTAGGTTTACGGAAGGTACTGTAACATAATTTTATATAAATAAAGTCCTTACAGGGTACAAAAAGTTCAAATTTGTAAACTAGTATTATTATTAGTGTAGTAGGTATATTCGTTTAGTTTAATAAATTACGCATTCCTGTATTAGCTTCATAAATGAAAATAAAAAAGATTAATCTATTTAAAAAAATGTTTTTTCTTTTATCATTGCCACATATTTTTCGTACACAATAAGTGAGTCACTTATGGCTCACTTACTGTAGTACGAATAAAAAAATAAAATTTAATAAAAAAATATTTTATTTCAAATTTCGCGGTCTTTTTGAATAGTTGCACATCAGCGCTGTGAGTTTTCGGTTTACGTACTAAATTTGACGCATTTCAAAAATCTAGTGAGAGTTGACCTATATCTTTCTTTTTCTATGGTCGATATCTTCTTTATTATTTATTTGTCGGAAAAACGGCTTCGTATTGTACTACATTTAAATACAGTGAACCGGCTACACAAAACAGGAAAAAATGTGCAAGGACCCCATTGACCAATCACTGCTCGGAATCGCCGACAAGCAAATTTCTGACGTTTCTAAATGTCAAACTAACCGTTCTTTCCGACTTCGACACCGTAGATGACATTCATGTTGACAAACAAAACGTTAACCCCTTAAGCGGCTATGACGTGTATATTCGTCATGATTACATGTAATTTCAATCCATCGAGCCGCTTAACGGGTTAAAATACAATTTAATTCATGTTTGATGTCATTTCTAGGCCTAAATCAGTTAAATAGCGCCTTTTCGAACGTCTTTTTCCGGGTCCGATTTCGGGAAGTTAGCGCGGGTACGATTTTTATTGGCCGCTTTTCGTATAACAAATTTTTCAACGAAATCGGATAAAATCCAATTTGCTTATGTAAAAAATTATTCAAAATCATTAAAATTGAGTAAAACGAACACGTTGGTGTATCCGTTTTTCGAAAAAACTATTTGGAAAATTTTTTCGACGGTTCGTTTCTCGGCTATTATTCGTCGACGGTACGTTTCTCGGCTAAACGTCAAAATATGCCCCTTTTGAAACGCTATGTTCGCCCGAAAAGCGGCCGACTCCGCGACCCTTCTTTGGGCTAGCCTTCTCGACGGCCCTATACCTTACTTTTCTTTGCGAATCGGGGCTTCCGCGACCCCGAATCGTTCGATATGAGCTTCAAACGAAAGCCCCGTTTTGCATTGAATTTCCAAATTTCTCGACGGTTCATTTCTCTGCTATTCTAATTAAACATCAAAACGTTAAATGTACAATAACCCAAAGTGGAGCTGCACCATGAAGAGAAAGATCAAAGAGTACTCGGCAATGTTATGGAAAGGGGACTTATCCTTCACTTCACGGTGCAGTTCCATTTCGGATTATAGTACATTTCGACAACAAAAACGACGATACCTTTCTTGAAATCACACCCAAAATCGTCGGGGGAGGTGAAGATAATAGCCGGCAGAATCGCGTAAAACCGTTTGTTCGCCCGAAAAACTCTTTCCAAAAAAACTATTAAGAAAAGAGCGAGGCGCCTGCGGCGCCCTCTTTTAAAGGGGCGCTGCTCGTTTACTACTTTAATATATTATAATGAAACCTAAAACATTCTATTTCATTTTAAATCGGTTACATTTTTTCCAACTTTTCTCAAAAAAATTAGAAAAAAATCCGAAAGACAACTATAATTTTTGACAGGTAACAGCCTAATTTTTATTTTTTTTTTAATCGTACCGGACTTATTTACAAGAGTAAAGAAACGATCTTTATGTCAAATGAAACCTAAAATATCGTATTTTATCTTAAATCGGGCAAATTTGTTCCGACATTTCCCAAAAAAATTAAAAAAATTCCGAAAGATAACTATAATTTTTGACAGGTAACTTAACCTTAAAATGTCAAAATCGTTCAACTTTAAAAATTCGTCTAGATTTTATTGATGAAAGTTAAGAAATGATTTATACGTTAAATTAAAGCAAAAACTATCGGTCGGTACTGACCGTCAGTACTGACGAAACGTGCTGACCGTCGGTTTGTTTTGTTCAGTGCTTAGCTGATTGACAGATCTGTCAAAACGCGCTGACCGTCAGTTTGTACAGTCTCACGAAAAATGGACGAATTAACAAATTGTACGATACTTGGGCATTTCATTGTTCTGTAATCCTTTAACCGTGCATCATGGTCTTTATGTAAATTATGAGACAAGTCCCATAATTCCGGATGCAACCGGACTTCGGTTATTAATCGTTCTGTGTCTATGCTCATTATTTCATGATGACTGTACAGCAGTCTGTCAGTTGGCTGACGTTCATACGGACGCGTTCGACCGACAGTTGTCATACGCGCCGCGTACCGTACGCGCGTAGGGTTCATCAGTGCAGCACTGAACAGCTACATATAAATACGTTGATAAGCTACGCGCGACCGACGTCGGTACCGACCGTCGGTCGAGCATTAAAACCAGCCTTACTGTTAGCATAAGGATTTTTTGAGAAAAAAATTTAAATAGAAAACTACCTTTAAGCACCAAAATCATAGTTCATGTTTTAAAAAATCGCCTTGACTTTATTAATAAAAATTAATAACTAACTTATGCATAAAATCAAAAGTAAAAATATGTAGTTTAAAATGATGTATAATAATTAATGTTTCCTTAAAAAGTTTTTTAATAATAAAAAATTAATTTGAGAGTCTATTTTTGAACTTAACCTAAAAGCGACAAAATTAAATTTAAACTTTGATAATTCATCTAGATTTTATTTATGAAAGTTAAAAAATAATTTATGGTTTAAAACAAAGCTAAAAATATCGTTTTAAAGATAATATAGAATAATTTATAGCTTTTTAGATTTTTTTAAAGGAAGAAAAAATTTTGACAACTTGAAAACAATAAGATTGAAAACTTTATAAATGCATCCAGACTTTATTTATGATAATAAAGAACTAATTTATACACCAAATTAAAGTTAATAGTCTCTATTTAAACATGATGTAAATTATATTTTTACTAGAACATTTTTCAGAAAGGGGTTTTTGAACTTAACCTAAAAAAATCAATGTCGAAGTCAAACTTTAAAAATTCGCCTAGATTTTATTTATGAAAACTAAGAAATGATTTATGTACCAAATCAAAGTGAAACTATCTAATTTAATTACACATGTAGCCACCAATGTTTATTTAAATATTATTTGAAAAAAAAAAATTAAAATCTAAAACGCTACCTTTTAAACACCAAAAACTTTTAAAAAATCGCCTTGACTTTATTTATGAAAATTAAGAAATTATTTATATATAAAATCAAAGTTAAAACCCTAATTTTTAAAATAATATAGAATAATTTATAGCTTTATTAGAAAAATTTCTAAGGCCGGTTTTAGTGCTCAACCGACGGTCGCGCGTAGCTTCGCAACGTATTCATATGTAGCTCAGTGCTGCACTGATGAACCCTACGCGCGTACGGTACGCGGCGCGTATGACAACTGTCGGTCGAACGCGTCCGTATGTACGTCAGCCAACTGACAGACTGCTGTCAGTACGTGTACAGTCATCGTGAAATAATGAGCATAGACACAGAACGATTAATAACCGAAGTCCGGTTGCATCCGGAATTATGGGATTTTGTCTCATAATTTATATAAAGACCGTGATGCATGGTTAAAGAATTACAGAAAAATGAAATACCCAAGTATCGTACAATTTGTTAATGCGTCCATTTTTCGTGAGACTGTACAAACTGACGGTCAGCGCGTTTTGACAGATCTGTCAATCAGCTAAGCACTGAACAACACAAACCGACGGTCGGTACTGACCGTCAGTATTGACGGTCAGTACCGACCGTCGGTTGAGCACTAAAACCAGCCTAAGAAAAAAGTGTTTTAACTTAACCTAAAAACGTAAAAAAAGTAAAATTTTAAAAATTCGTCTAGTCTTCATTTATGAAAGTTAAGAAATGGTTTTCATTCCAATCAAAGCAAAAACAATCTAATTTAAGTTTACATGTAATAATCAATGATTGTCTAAGCGTTTTTGAGAAAAAAATCATCTAAAATTCCACCTTTTAAAAACCAAAAACTTTAAAAAATCACCTTGACTTTATTTATGAAAATTAAGAAATTATTAATTCATAAAATCAAAGTTAAAACTCTATTTTTAAAAATAATATAGAATAATTTATAGCTTTATTAGAAAAAACTCTAAGAAAAAAAATTTTATCTTAACCTAAAAATATCAAAATTAAAGTCAAACTTTAAAAATTCGTCTAGACTTTATTTATGAAAATTAAGAAATGTTTTGTGCTCCAAATCGAAGTAAAAACTATCTATTTTAATATTACATATAACAATCAATGTTTTGCTTAAGGACTTTTTGGGAAAAAATAAAATCTAGAACACTACCTTTAAGCACCTGAAGATCAATTTTCAAAAAATCATCTTGACTTTATTTATGAACATTAAGAAATGATTTGTACATAAAATCAAAGTTAAAACTCTATTTTTAAGGGCAACGTGGAATAATTTATATCTTTATTAGAAAAATTTTTGAGAAAAAAATGTTCGAACTTAACCTAAAAACCGTCGATATTGCAGTCAAACTTTAAAACTTCGTCTATGCTTTATTTATGAAGATAAAGAAAAGATTTATGTATCAATTAAAAGCTAAAAGCTTCTTTTTAAAGATAATATAGGATTCTATGTAGATTTACTATAGTTTTTGAGAAAAAAGAGTTTTCTGACTTACCTAAAAATCGTCAAAATTGAAGTCTAATTTTAAAAATTCTTCCAGACTTTATTTATTGAAATAAAAAAATAATTTTATAGAAAATGAAACCTTCTTGTTTAAAAAGACATAAAATAATCCATACTTTTATTAGAAAATTTTTTGAGAAAATGAATAAAATCAAACAAAACTTTTAAACATAACCTTAAAACTTTAATAATTCATCTAGCTTTTATTTATTAGTGCTAATACACAATTTTTACACCAAATTAAACATTTTTACAATATAAACCGAATTAATTTGAAATTAATAAAATAAAAAATCATTGACGCAAAGATAACCATTTATCGATAGTTTCCAAATGTTTATCCTTCCAAGCGATCCTCGAATCGATCCGATCAACAACTCCCTTTAATAAATACGAAAATCCTTGAAGATCCTTTTCGAATTTTCCGAAAAACAACGTCAACTAAAACAAATAAACAAAATCAAGGTAAAAAATCAAGATAAGAAATTAAGATAAAAAATTAAAATAAAAAAGAAATTAAGATAAAGTTTGTTAAATAATAGTAAATTTCCAATGTTTTTCTCACATCTTCTTTATTAGTCCTCGTTGATAAACTATAAAAGAAATCTTGTATAATCGTTTTTAAAATTAAACATTTTTCTTTCTAACCTTGAAATATTTTTTCCAACTTTAAATTTTTTTTTAATTTTTTTCATAACAATTAGGAAAAATTTGACTTTTTTCTATCAAAATAGAATCTTTTATCTTTCATTTAAACCAAAAATCATTTTTTAATCTTTATAAACAAATTATGGGCGATTTTTTAAAAATTGGTTGTTTTTTTTAATGTTGGGTTAGTTAACTGTGAAAATCTTTATCTAACTTTAAAAATTTTTTTTAATTTTTTCATAACAATTAGGAAAAATTTGACCTTTTCATATCAAAATAGAATATTTTATCTTTCATTTAAACCAAGAATCAATGTTTAATTTTGATAAATAAATTCTGGATGATTTTTTAAAGTTGATTGAATTTTTTAAAAAAGTTAGGTTAAATAACACAAAATTTTTACCAAGTTTAAGAATTTTTTAAATTTTTTTGGTAAGTATTAGGAAAAATTTACCTTTTTTATATCAAAATAGAATACTTTATCTTTCATTTAAACCAAAAACATTTTTTTAATCTTCATAAATAAAGTCTAGACGATTTTTTTAAGTTGATCGAATTTTTTAAAAAAGTTAGGTTAGCTGTCAAAAATTTTTATCGAGTTTGGAAATCTTTTTAATTTTTTTGTTAATAATTATGACTCATCTGATTTTTCTCATTAAAAATAGAATCTTTTAACTTTCGTTTAAAACTAAAATAATTTTTTAATCTTTATAAATAAAGTCTAAACGATTTTTTAAAGTTAATCAAATTTTTAAAAAAGGTTAGTAAAAAGTCAAGATAAAAAATTAAGATAAAAGTTAAGATAAAAAAAAGAAGATAAAGTTTGTTAAATAATAGTAAATTTCCAATGTTTTTCTCACATCTTCTTTATCAGTCCTCGTTGATAAACTATATAAGAAATCCTGTATAATCGTTTTTAAAATCAACCGTTTTCCTTTATAAACTTGACGGATTTTTTCCCAATTTTCACGTAAAAATTTAAATCCAAAACTTCTACTCGGAACGTGTTTTATCGATTTCCAAACGTTCGAAACGTACTTTAAAGGTATCGTTCCATTTAAAGTAGCACTTAGGTATTTATTTATTAACCAAGGGTGTTTTGTACAACCTAAGGAGTAAATTAAATCTTCAATTTGAACATTTTCTTTGTTTAGTTTTGTAAATAAAATTTCCCATTCTTTTCTTCCAGTTAATTTTATTCCCGTACAAAAAGCAATTTTTCTATTTGATAGATTTAACGTTTGATTCTTTCCTTCGATGTAATTTTGTAAGATTTTTAAAGCCCATTTTGTACAATTTGGATAATTAACGCTACAAGCTGTTTCTATTATTATATCTTTTAATTTTTGATTTTTTTCTTCACTTTCTTGAATATTTTCTTGTTTATTTTTTTGACTTTCTTCTTGATTTTCATTTGATATTCGATCATAAATAGGTCCAATTAAATTAATAATATAATCTTCATAATCCCCATTTAAATAAGTCGTTTCTAAAATACTCCTAATAAACTCTAAACTTTTCAAAGCGGAAATCCATGGAATATAATTAGTTTCGTTTATTAAATATCTCGTTAGATTAAACGGAATATGATAATCTAAAAAACTATGTTCGGCTAAATCGAAAGCGTCGTTTATTAATTGAGCTCGATTTTCGATCGGAATTTTCGTGTAGTTTTCTTTTAAAGTGTCGATTAACATTTGCCAGTTTTCCAAATCGTAATTTACGCGGTAATAACCTTTGTAATTGGAATTAAATAAAATCCATTTTGTTTTTAAGTCGTTTAATTCGATAGTTTGGGTTTTTTCTTTTAACCAAAGAAAACTTTCCGTCTTTTCTTTGGTTTTTTGTTCGGGTTTTTCATCGATATTTTCATTTCCAATTAAGTAATTAATGGGAATTATCCAAATTTGATCGTTTGAGTCGTTTGAAGGATGAAATTTACTTTGGTTTATAATTATACTGTTATTTTTTGTGTTTTTATTGACGGTTATTAAAGGATATGAAGGTTGAGTCGTCCAAGTTTTAATTATGTTTAATATATTTGTATTTTCTGGAAGATTGTCGATTTTTCCTTCAACTAAATCGAAAGATTTCCATAAATATTCTAAATCGGTTGAGTTATTTTGCCTAAAAATCAAATAAAAAGTTTTATTTTATTAAACTTAAAATTGTAGTTAGAACTTAAGTTTTAGTACTGGAGTTTAGAATTGGTTGATTTCTTGGGACGTACTATGGGTGATTAAATATTGTTGACACTGAAAATTTTTTTATTGTGTGTCATTCTTTGGATTTGTCAATTAATGTTAATGTATGAAAGTTACAAAACCAATATAACGAAATTATTATTATAATGTTTAAATTATATCTAATTTGTCAGAGAATGTTAAGTAAATTATTGAATAACGCTTCCAAGAAGAATTGGGTATTAATAATAAAACCATTTATCTAGCAAAATAAAAAAATTTCAAGTATGGCAGAATAACAAGAAAAGAAGGTTCGAGAAGGTCAAATTCTAAGAGCAACGAAAAAGACAAGCAGTTAGTGGAGTTTGTTCGACAAAATCCACTTCAATCGGCAGTTATTACTAAACAGAAAGCAAAAGTTCCCGCTGGCGTGAAAGCTATCCGAGGAAAAATTAAGAAGTTGATTTGCGAAAGCAGTTTTGTGCAAACAAAATTTTAACTGAAGCTATGTGGCTATGTGGAATGAAGGTTATCTCTTCAGATGAAAACACATTCCGGTCTTTTCGTAATGGACATAGTTGAGTATATAGACCGACAAATACACGATATGTGGAAAAATGTACTTAAACAGTATTGTATGTAGGAAACAGTAGGGCACATCGAATAGTATGCCGCACTTAGGTCCCATTGCGCCCCTTGTATAACTTCCCCATCACTTTCTCTGTCTACATCAACCAGCCTAGGGATTTACCGAAGAGTTAGGAAGCAGCTGATCAATGGTTGGCCGATCGTGACTCAACTTCTTCAATCACATAGAATGTGTTTAATCCTTTGAGCTCTGAGTTGCCCGACATTAATCTTGCTCCGTAGTCTGCCACGAGAAAGCCTAACATAAGCTACACACTCTTTACGAAAGAGCGCAATATGAGCTAACTAAATTAGACAGCCCAAATTACACCAACTTAAGTACGTCTCAAGGATATTGAACTAACAGGATTGCTCAATCAGCGAAAATCATCCGCCATCTTTGACGTCACTGCCAAGAATAGCGTGTTTGTCTTATATTCGGTTGTCTTGCTTTATCCGTGAATTGTAATAATATACTTTGAATTAACTTTAAAACTATTTAGGCTACTAATGATAAAGTAAATGAAATAAATTTTAATATTTTACCTTGAAAACGTCTAGCAGTGACATCAAACGCACAACGCAGTGACGTCTGCGCGCTAAAAATTCCGCGTATACACATCTTATGGGATTGAGCAATGCTGTTAGTTCAGTATCGTTGGGTACGTCTCACATTGGGACAACCAGTAACTAGCAGCTAGCAACCAGCAACAAGCGATAGTGCCACTTGACGGCATTTTATACATATAAATGCTTACGCGAGTGATTTTTAATTAATAATAGTTGAAAATCGAGGTAAAAATGATAAAGTGTGTTGAATTATTTGTTTTAAAAACATATATCAATAACAATTTTAATTATATTGAAAATAAAAAAGGGTTACTTTCCAAGATTCCAACTATCTTATTCTCCGCATGTGGCTGCCGATCGTGGTGAGTCAACAAAGGGCGGTTTCGGAAGGAAGCTAATCACTGACATAAGCGGTGTGGCCCTAAATAACGATTTACTCGCAAGTCGCTGAATAGTGCGCCCTAATATTTTACGCTTTTATACTATGTTTTGATACCTATAGATTGATACAATTTACATCAGAAATGAAATGATGAATACAAAGTCGTGTGGTCTCCTTGAACGTGTAAGTCCAAGGGACACCTTAGACGAAAGGTACCTTAGAAGGGAACATACCGAACCTAAACTCGCTGATTTTTTTCAAAGTCGGTACATTTGTAGAGGGTCTCAATCTAAGTAAAACCCTACTTTCCGTTTCTGTCCAAATACGGTTTGAAGGGCTGAAAATGACCCCTAAAAAAAGTTTCAGATAAAAAATACCCACAAATAGGTCCGCTTTTCTAACCCCTGTTAAAAATTTCAGATTAAAAATTATTATAAACAAATTCGATTATTTATGTGGGGAAGATACCTATCTATCCTTTGGCTACTACTAGGTAATTACATCAGCAACATGCCCTCTTTCACTTTCCTTCAAATATCGTAAGAGGGTGAATTCAACCCCTTTGTAATCAGAAAATCGCATATAAAAAACTTTGTATCTCCAAAAGTATAAGTAACATTGAACAATGTTTAGGATATTAATTGCTTCTAAATATGTTTTCTCGCCAACTCCGGCCATAAAAGTTAAATTAATAATTCTTACAAATAATTATTATAAATAAATTCGATTGTTTTTGGATGACCTTTATCATCCAAAAATCTCCATTTCTAACGGTCTGACAGCGTTGTCCGTTGTGCTCTCTTAGCCGAAAACTGGCTGTGTTGCCGCATCGTTTCCTAACCCCACTAATTGCATTGTTTACCGCCAAAAAGTAATTTATGGCGAATTCGATTGGTAAAACTGGTGCGCACTGGTGTGCACTAGTGCATAATAGCGTGTTCTATTGGTTATGTCAAATTAATGGCGAATTCAATTGGTTGCACTGGTGCGCACTAGTGCATAACAGCGTGTTCTATTGGTTGTTTCCTTGTGTTCTATTACATGTTATTATTGTAGTTTATAAAACATTTTAAATATCATCAAGCCTTGAACACACTTACAAGTGATGTTATGATTACGTTTGATTTCATCGCGTTCTGTTGAATTTGCCCTTTTTTGCACTAAGCTAGTGTGACATATGTCACATTTTGCACTCAACGAGTGCGCATCAGTGCACACTAGTTCTGCCAATCGAATACGCCATAAGTGTTTTGTGTCCTATTGGTAAAAAAAGTGCATCGAATTTTGCACTTGTCAGTGCAAAATTTTTGACATGAGTTTTGACAGTAAGTAGGAGTGTCAGTGAAATATAGTTTTCAATATGAATAGTCGTAATAAAGAAGTGGTAATGGAATTATTAATATCATCCAGCGATAGCGAGGAAGAGAATTTTGTATTGAAAAGATTTAGAAAAAAGAAATACCAAAAATTAATAATTTCATAAAGAATGTTGTTCACAATTATTCTGAAGAAGATGTAATAGATTTACAATATTGTTAATACATTTCTGATCTCTATATTTTATTATAGTTCAAAAAACATTTTCGTTTGTCCAGAAGAACAGCATATAAAATAATTTCACAATGTGAAAAATATTATTTCGTTCACAAAAAAATTGTTACTATTAGTTATTGATGATAAACTTAAATAAAGCAAATATCATATAAATTACAAATTTTGTTCTTTTAAAACTTGACATGTACCATAACTTGAAATGGAGCTGCACCATGAAGAGAAGGATGAAAAAGTAAGCCCCTCTCCCTAACATTGTCGAGTACTCTTTCATCTGTAACGGTTTTGTTTTTCGACTGTTTGAATTTGAAATTATTTGATTTGGGGCCATCTGTTGGAATCGGTCATTTTTAGATCTTTTGGTTTTATTTCGCAATACAGAATACTGGTTGGTTTCTTAGATTGGTGCGATCGGAAATAGTGGTGGGGATTTAGTTCTTTCGAGTGTCGCAATTGTGGTAATTTCGCCCTCTTCGTTGTTGTGTCTCGGAAGAGGATAGACGTTTCTGGCTGCGATAAAAACTGCGTGGGTGTCGAAGAGTCTAGAAGCGTCTCCGTTGGTGTTTGGGAGAGCTTCTAAAGACGCAATTTGGCGGATTATCTTCACACACCACAAATTTGATGTTGTATTTGTGAGTTATCGGATTGATCGGATAAAAGGGTTTTTTTACGCCAGCCAATACTACAAGCCGCTTAAGATCGTAAGGTATGTTTTTTTGCGCTTTGAGAGAACTAGAATCTTTTCGTTTGGATCATTTTGTAATTCGTGTTTTCCCTAGGCTTTTTATTTTTATTTTCATCTTTGGATTTATTTTGGTAATTTCGTCGAAATTTTGGATTGAGAATTTACTGCGTCGCAATTTTGAGTGGATCCCCTGGCGGCCATCTTTCTCTCTTCATTACATTGAACGCCGTTAGAGAGACAGGGACGGAAGTACACCCAACCGACGCCAGAGCGACGCGCTTGATCGAGAGAGACGACCAGACCAGCGAAACCAGACAGAGACACCACCATCAGATAAGCCAACGTTTTATATTTTTCTTTTATTATCGTTTTTTTTTTTTTTTTTTTATTATTATTTAAATTTGTTATTACGGATCTTCAATCCGAATAATATTTTAACTTGTGTTATTCTGAATTTATTGAACATCATTTTACGAAACTGTTTTGTGTACCTAATCGCTCAGAGAATCTTTATCCCGATTTAAAGTTAGACACTAATTTGAAAGTGAAACATATATATTTGACAACAGCTGTTATCATTTATTTTTTTTGTGTGTTCGCGTTAACATTTAAATTTCAGGTTATTTGTTTATAATTCTTTAGAGCTACTGCAGCGATAGGGGTTTATTACCGTTTGTAAATTTTTATATGAACATTCCTTTTGAACATTCTCATTTTTCATCTTTATTATTACATTGTTTCTTTTCAATACAAGTGAATTTTGGTTTTCAAAATTGTCTTTTATTTTGTTGTTGTCCTTCGATCGTGGATTCGGACTTGCCTGATCCTAGGATAAGTGAAAGTTGGTAGGTATCGGTTTAAGTTCGTGGCGCCCTTTTATTTAACATCTGAACCCCCCCTTCTCCGCAGAGTGAATCGGAGCCCGGTCCTATCAACGGTTGTTTCGGCTTTTGAAACGAACTTAATTTTTATTTCGTTATAACTAGAGTTTGTGCGCCACACATCTTTCTCTTGATGATGCAGCTCCATTTCGGGTTATTGTACTTATACTTATTGACAATTTGATTAGATAGACAGTTATGGTTATTTTTCATTTCATCGTGTTCTATTGAACTTGCACTTTTTGCACTAAGCTAGTGCGATTTATGCACTCATTATGCACTCAAGGTCAAATTCTGGTGCGCACCAGTTTTACCAATCGAATATTAGAGTGTATGTGCAAGGTTAGGCGAACAATGTCCTTTAAACGTGCGTCCAGACTTATGACCAGGGTAGTTCAACTCAGCGGGAAAAAGTGCAATAAAAAAAAGTACATATGCCGACACACTGCTGGCGCTGATGTGCTAATTTTGAAAGGTTACAGAAATTTATAGAAGACGTTTCCATGACAGTTTGATTTGTTCAAATAAATCTACGTTATTTCCTGCTTACCGTTACTATTTACTTGTTTATTAAAAAAAAATTTAACACAAATGCCAAAAAATGTAAAATAAAATCTAATATTTTTCTAATTAATCCTGTAATCGGTAAGGTAACTAACTTAAAAATTTTGAATCTCGGCATTACAACGTTTCTTAAAGTTGATGAAGTCTAAAGAAATTAACTATGAACCAATTCAGTCCTGCTCAGCTGAAACCCCCCCAATCCTCTCAAATCCAGTACTCTGCTAAGCTTTGTCATTCTGCATTATGTACAGTTGCTCCCAAAAGTATCCGGCCGCCTGACAAATTTTCACATTTAACACTATATTACTTAATACATATTGTGGCATGAGAACGGGAGAATGGTTATCATATAACGCAACAAATCAGACCTCAACCCAATAGAGCATTTATGGGCAATTTTAAAAGTTTTGTTAGTCTGAACAAAAAGCGCATTTCCAGTAAAGAAATGCTTAAAAACCATTCACTGCTGGAATGGAAGATGATAAACTCTTCATTAACGAATAAATAGGTTAAGTCAATGCCCAACAGATCGAGAGATGTTTTAAATTCAAAAGGTTACCCCACAAAATATTAAAAAGCTGTTTTAATAGCTTTTAAGAGTTACATATTTAGTTTTTTAAAGCTATTTTGTATAGGTGGCCGGATACTTTTGTGTGCTTATAATAACGTTATTTATGTTCTTTGTTACATTGTTTGCTGTTGTTATATTTGCAATGTATCAAAAGTTGAATAATAATATGCTAGCATCATAAAAAAAATAACTATTGGTTGTATTATTTAATTCTTAAGTAATATAGTGTTAAATGTGAGAATTTGCCAGGCGGCCGGATACTTTTGGGAGCAACTGTAAGTATTTATTGGTTACATTTGTTAACAAAAAATTAAAGATTACGTTTTGACTAAGTTGCTCAGTTCAGAAACCATCAATTGGCGACTTATTCTAAGATTCTGTTGACTATGAACAAGTAAAAACATCAAATTTTGCCAAATATGCACTCTTCCAAGAACAAAGGACTGCCAAAAGGTTTGTAAATTACAAAACTTTTCAAAGAAATAATTGAGAAGGCAACAACCAAGAGGCTATTAATTACCTGATTGGGCAAAGACATCTACCGAAAATATACCAAGTATCCGCCCTATCTTATTAAAGGAATAAGGAATAACTTTATCAAAAATTATTATCTATACTTGTATTAATTACGTAAATGAAAATTAAAAAATATTTTAACGTATTTTAAAACCGTTTTTTGGCATTACTATTTTCCGTACAATAATAAGTGTGCAATAAAGTATAAATAAAAAAAAAAATTTATTTAGAATTTCGCGGGTTCAGAAGTGGTTTTGGGTATTTCGGCAGGGGGCGCTTTCGAAAAAATCATATTAGCGCCATCAGTGTGTCGGCATATGAACGCGCAAGCCGATTTCACTGATCTAGTGAGAGTTGACCTTCTATGTATATTATTTTTTCTATGCTTATGACAAAACCGCGTGGCGTGACAACGTCGCGAACATCGTTGCCTGTATTCTGGACGGTACCCCGTAACAACATCGCGTTACATCGTTGCGTTCGCTGCGTATCAGTCTGTTCCATGCCTTGTCGGTTTTTCTGCGTCACATCAAAGAGATGATACGTAGTTTGGTTCGACAAGTCTAGACGGGATCGCGTATCATTGTTACATCTTGAAGGTTACATATTGCGAGTTTAGTTTAGTTATTAAAAATATGAAGTGGACATAAGAGCAAACGTTAACGCTTATTCAATTGTATAGAGAAGAGTAAGTACTGTGGGATGGAAAAAATAGAAATTATTATAACAAAATTTAAAAAAAACGAAAATTGCAGGCGTAATTGGTATATCAGCCGATGAATGCAGGAAAAAAATGATAAATTTCTTATGCTCTCTCAGAAGGTATTCAAAATCGGTTGGTGACATCCTCCTGAATTTTTTTAAAGACCACTAACTTGTCGAATTTTTAAATCTTTTATTAAGTTATTTCCGCCCTTTTCAAGTCTTTGCGTATACAGGGTTTCTCACGCAACTGGTTCGTTAGAACTTTATTGGGTTGCACTGTTAGTACATTTTTAAAGTTTTGCCAGTAGGGGTTGTTCATCCTGATCTTTCGATCTAAAATATTTTCAAGAAGGCTGCCACTTCCGGTTAACCTGAAGTAGGATACAACTTCGTTATTTTAAATGGAATGGTATACTTTCTATTACGTACAAGGCGATCAATAACAATATACGCAGCTGCTGCAATATCCATGATGACAGTTTATGCACTGATATTAACTAATTGTAAGTGAAATGTATGGAAGTTCGTGATGTTGATATGCCACGATGTCAAATACGCGACGATGATACGTGCACATTTCTGATACGCGTCGAAGTTTGCGGCGTTAGGAAAAGGCACGCGACGCCGTCATGCTAAGGGGTTTTGTCACAAGTCTGGACCCACCTTAAAGTTGTAAAAACAATTGAGGACGGCGGAACACAACTTTGTTGCGTACCAGCAGCGCGGGAAAAAGGAGGAATTCTACATTGGTCGCCCAAAACCTGTACTTGCCCAAAACCTTCTACTTCTTAATTTTTGGCATTTTCGCTATTATAAAATTATTTATAACTTGAGTATACGCCGTACTAGCTATAGTGAAAGTGACTCATCGCTTAAAAGCGTATGAACAGATGTACTAATAATATGCGCTCTCTTTCTAACACACATCAACTTATTTGTACCGCATGCGCAATATTGTACCATAAATCAATGAGTCACTTTCACTATAGCTGGTACGGCGTATAAACTAACACACAACACAGTTGATAATAAAACCTGATAAACTTTAGTAACAAAATGGAATACATGTGTTTAAAAGAAACCTAACTGGATACTAAATAGATACTAATGTGTTTATTTAGCACAATTTGGAAACAAATTAGGAACGCAACCATAAGAATAAATTTAGGCACATCGTGTCAATTAGATGTCGACTCATCTGGGATTAAATTGCGTCTACTTAACACATTTTGGAAACAAATTAGAAACGCCAACTGAAGAACAAATTCAAGCACATTTCGTCAATTAAGTGCCAACTCGTCTGCGACTAAATTGTGTTTTGATATTGAAAGTAGTACATAATGGAAACATATTCGACATTTGAATCTAAAATGTGTCTGTTTAGACACACTTTTTTTTTCTGGTACAGTGCGTCCCTAGTTTGTTGACACATAGCTACTGCATTCCTATAAATTGCATACAAGACACAAAAAGCCCGAAAAGTGTCGACGATATTTGGACTCAAAAAAGTTGTGCTCGATATTGGGTACAATTTGTTACTTGGGCGAACTGCTGGTATAATGGTATGGGACGCGATTGCTTATGGAAGCAGATCCCCTTTAATTTTTATCGAAGGCACTTTGCCTGCACAGCGTTATATACAGGAGGATTTTGAGCCGTATCTTTTCTTGTACCTTTAGGAACTTGAAAATTCAATTTTCCAACAAGACAATGCGCGACTCAATGTGACAAGGCGTACTTTAACCTTTTTAGAAGAGGTTCAGGTAGACCTTTTACCATGGCCAGCAAAATCTCCGGATTTATTCCCAATTGAAAATGTATGGGATATCATAGGCAGAAAATTAAACAATTTACCACAACCTCCGCCGACCTTGAACGTTCTCAGATTCGAAATTCAGATAGCCTGGGTTACAATATAACAAGATAATATAGACAACTTAGGTGTTGCAATTTCAATGTCACGCAGTATATGTTAACTTTTCCATTCAATTTTAAGAACAGTAAATAACATTTCCGCACTTTCTCTTTTATGTCAGACATATTTCAGTATGTTTTTCTATGTACGTTCCAAGTAATCAATCAATTTTAGGATACTGTACTGAACTTAATCCTTACCATTTTTTAACAAAATCCTGAATTCCTTTTTGAAACGTTAAATTTTCCAAACTAGAATTTAACATTCTCAAAACACACCCTCCTTTATTATACTTGGTTTTATCAATAATATCAAAAATTTGAACTTCATTTTCAATCTTACTCTCCAAACTTAAAGCCGATTTTAAATCATCCGATTGTAAAGTCTCTTGAATGACTTCCAAAGTAAAATCTGAGTCGAAATTCGCCGACTAAAATAATTAAATAACTTTATCATTTACTTATTTATGATTATTTTTGTATTTTTATAATTACCGATTGTAAGTCTTCTAAAATAAAAACGCTAAAAGCGTTTATAAACCAATAATCGTCCCACCAACTCACAGAAACGAGATTTCCAATCCATTCTTTAGACAAACTTTTCGATAATTCAGTAAATAATAGTTTCTTGTTTGAATGCAAGTCAAAAAGTAAAGAATCTCTACAACAAAAATGGTCTTGTTAAAACGAAAAATAAAATTTTAATTTGTGAAATTAATGAATTTTTCTTTATTAAAAACTAGATTTTTAAGGTAAGTAAAAACAACATAAAAAGAAATTCATATAAAAATCTTAACCTTTAAAAGTCTTATTATTTTGACACAATATTATATCAAAGTTTCCAACTTACTTTAAAAAAATTAATCCGGAAGAAACGGTCGTAGACCTTAAATCTTTAACAAAAACCAAATCAATTTTATCCGAAGGAAACCCAATAGTAAAATACTTTTCCAAATAAACCAAAATCTTTTTAGTAAACTCAACAACAATTTCAACACCGTCTTTAAAGTCATCTTTATAGTCATTTAAACCCCAAATTCTTATAACAGGTTTAAAACTATCATCTTCTTCCAATTTTATCAAATCCCCGATAATAAATCCAAAAGAATAAGTTGGAATCGAAGATGTTATTTCAAATTCCTCCCAAATACTTCCATTTTCATCCTTATAACTTCTAAATAAGTTTGTATTCGATAACATCGTTTGATTATAATCATTTTTAAGAGCTAATTGAAACGAAGCTCTATAATTCGGTTCATCAAAACATGGAAAAAGTTTTCTCGCATAAATCGGTTGAAGATTAGTCGCTAAAAATAAACTAAAAAAAATCATTAAAAAATTATTAAAAAATAAATTAATTATAAATAAAAAAATATATTTACGTGTTATCTTCAAACACTGATTGATAAAATCCACGAAAAGCTTCCGATATATTTGATTTAAATTTAATATTAATAAAATATTCTTTAGATTTTTCTAAATCTTTTTTTAATTTAATGATATATTTTGAATCTGAGTCGTATTTGTAATCGGTTAAGTTTAAATTAATTGTTGATATATTTTCTTCCATAAAATCTGATTTTTTCTCATTATCATCATCATCATCGTTAATAATTAACGTTAATTCTGTTGTTGGATTTAAGTCGTTTGAAAATACATTTGTAGTTGATTCAGAAATAGTTTCTTCTTTTGATGGAGGATTTAATGAAGAATTTGAGGAAAGATTTGATGATGAATTTGGTAAAGAATTTGATGATGGATTTAATAAAGAATTTGATGATGAATTTAATAAAGAATTTGATGATGAATTTACTAAAGAATTTGATGGTGAATTTAAAGAAGAGTTTGAAGAAATATTCAAAGATGAATTTGAAGAAGAAAGATTTATAGAAGAATTAGAAGATAAATTCGAAGAAGATTTATCTTTATTTTCTTCCAAAACGTCTCTTTTAATCCGATTTTGATTCATAAAATCAATTTTAAACGCTTCAACGGAAATAACATCCAAACCGTCCGCATTTAAAACGATATTTTTCGTTTTTTGATTACATTTTAATCGAATTGTAACTTCCCCTTCAAAAATACCATTTTCTTCGTTGACTTTCGGATCGATTTTAACTTTATAAGAGATCGGTTCCAAATCCTTCGGAAGTCGTATATCTTGAGGAATGTTCTCGAGTGAATTATTAAGGAGTTTTTCAATATCCATTGGATCTTCAATCGTCTAGATAAAAAAAATTAGATTAACAAAAATCGTCTAGATTAAAAAAAAAATTATATACAGGGTGTCACAGAATAACTATTCCTAACTTTCGGAAATGATAGAGGACACTGAAATACACAGTTTTTATTAATAAACTAGTGTCCGGAAATTTGTCGGTATCAAGATAAACTAACATCAATCTCAATTAATAATAATAACAATCTTTAATAACAATCTCAACTACAACAGGGAAGAGTTAAGTTACGGAACGTTATATATAATAAAGTTGTAACTTCTAAATGTCTCTACGAAGTTTGTCAACCTCTGAAATGTATCTCGATGAAGTTTGCCCACCCTTGAAGTCAGTTCGAAAAATCGAGGGTTTATTTATCCTTTAATCGAGTTTCTACGAAGTTTGTCAACCCCTGAAATGTCTCTCGATGAGGTTTGCCCACCTTTGAAGTAGAAGAAAGTTTGTTTGAAAAATCGAGGGTTTACTTATCCTTAAATCGGAGTTTTCCGAAGTTTGTCAACCCCTGCAATGTCTTTCGACGAGTTTTGCCCACCTCTAAAGTCAGTTTAAAAAATCGGCGGTTTACATATCCTTGAATCGAGTTTCAACAAAGTTTGCCAAATCCCTGAAATATCTCTCGACAAGTTTTGCCAACCCTTAAAATATATTTCGACGAGGTTTGCCCACCTTTAAAGTCGGTTTGAAAAATCGAAGGTTTACTTATACTTGAATCGAGTTTGTCAATCCCTAAAATGTCTTTCGATGAGGTTTGTCCATCCATGAAGCCCGTTTGAGAAATAGAGGGTTTACTTATCCTTGAATCGGGTTTCTACGAGATTTGCAAACCTTTGAAATGTCTCTCGACGAGGTTTTCCCATCCCTGACGCCCGTTTGAGAAACAGAGGGTTTACTTATCCTTGAATTTGGTTTCTAGAAAGCATGACAATCCCTGAAATGTCCCTCAACAAAGTTTCTCAACCCCTAAAATCTCCCTCGAAGAGGTTTACCCACCTCTGAAATCCCATTTTTCCTTTTCGGGATTTGTCCACCCCTGATAGTAGAGTATCACGTCTGTATCAATGAAATTTTAGCTAGTTTTATTAGTAATAATACTGTATTAAACCTTATAAAAATTATTCGAAGTTACGACCATCATTTTCGATACACCAGTTGTAACGATTTTCAATCGAATGCCGAATTCTTCGAAATAGCTGAGGACGTTCACGAATATCGTCAAATGCTAGAATAATTCGAGCCAGTAATTTTTCTTCTGTATTAACAGGTGTCTCATAAACCATTGATTTAATATGACCCCAAATAAAAAAATCAACTAGGGTCATATCTGATGAACGTGCAGGCCAAGAAATCAGCCCCCCTCTTCTAATCCATCTGTTTGGAAATTGTGCATTTAAATAATTTCGGCAATTTAATCCAAAGTGCGGTGGTGCACCATCAAGTTGAAAAATAATATTTCTTCGAATATTAAGTAGGATATTTTCAAACAATTCTGGTAGAGTATATTCAAGAAAAATGCTATACACATGACCATCTAATTGTGCAGGCAGTAAATATGGTCCTACTACATAATTATCAACAATCCCAGCCCAAATATTAAGCGAAAACTTCCATTGATGATGTAAACTATGAACGGCACGAGGATTTTCTTCGTTCCAAATGTGAGTATTGTGTGTATTAAAATAGCCATCTTTTGTAAAACATGCCTGATCTGCCCATAATACATTCCTAGGAAATCTTGGTTCATCAGTAATTTTATTCAAGTACCATTCGGCAAATTGAATGCTGTTGGGATAATCAGCTGGAACTAATGTTTGAACTTTTTGAATGTGAAACGGATGCTTTTGGTATTCCTTTAATACCCTGTAACGAAGTTACCTAGTTTCTTTTCCGTTTTCAAAATAAAAATCCTACTCCTTAGAGAACCCGTTTTGCATCGACTGGCTTATCACAATTTTTCTGATAATTCCCCGAAATATAGGCCACCCTTTCTCCCCAATTTATATTTTCCGATAATTAAGAAACTAATGTTTAAATACCCACTTTTCCGTCCGTCTCAGCCTCATTTCAAGTTGATAAGACGTCTCGGAACCGATTGATCAATAAATAAAAAGACACAAGGGTTTTTTAAAAATAGCCCAATTACACGTGAGTTCCGTTAATCACCAAATTGAGGAGGATATTTGCGATTTTGGAAGCAAGAATGATCCACACCGTTACTAGCCAGGAGACCCTTCAAGATACCAAGTCATCCGTCCAGCGGAAGGAAGACCATCAGGAGTAATTAGTCCGAACTGCTAATGAGTGCGGAATTAGGCATTCACCAAACATTTAATTTACCGTATTTGAAGGCGTTCCTTTAGAATACCATGTTGAACGATTTTCATTGTCATAGCTTCATTATTATGTTAGTTTTATGTTAGTTTTCCTAAACTATTAGAAGCACGTGTTTTGAGAAGTTTAAGTTGTTGTAACTTTGTAAAGAAGCGTTTTAACACAAAAATTGTAACTCTGAAAACAGTTAGTTAAGAATAGGGCAATCCGTGACTATTGTTAAAACTTAGCTAATTAGAATTATTTATAATTACGTTTTTAATTTTGTTATTAATTAACCGATTTTCCTGTTTCAAACGCCTTTTAGGGTAATTCGGGGTCGTAGAGAATTATTGTAAGGGCTAGATGACCCAATAAAGAGTGGTTCAGGTCATTAACGCTCGATTAATTGTTATTCCGCTGGGAGAATTCGACTCCCTCCCCCGAAAAATCCAGTTTAGCGCTTCGGCCCCTATATAAGCTCGCGCATTTTTCATTTTGAGATTACTAGTTCTTGAGCAGAACCTCTGCCCGATTTCTGTAGAGTTATTAAGATTTGTTCACGCACGACTTTAAAAGTTAGTTTTCATTTTATTTTCTCGTTATAGAATTATCTCGTTAGTTCCGTTCAGTTTTAGTTTCCTTTTTTTTTTTTTTGATTAATTTTCTTTTGTTGTTGTTTTAAACAACAGCTTTGTTTGGCAAAAATCCCTTTTCCTAATTTTTCCTAATCCTTCGGAATTCCGACGTGGAATCTCGGAAGTCCTCTTAACCCATTGGAATTCCGACGTGGAATCTCGGAAGTCCTCTTAACCCATTGGAATTCCGACGTGGTATCTCGGAAGACCTCTAAACCCGACCGACGTGGTAATCTCGGACTCCCTTGAACTTTGCTTAACCGTTTTCAGTTTTTGCCAAGCTTTGCTTTCCGTTTAATTTAATTTACTTTTTATAAAATTTTCCGAGAACGAGATAATTCTCCGATTTCCGATTAAATTGTTTTGTTTTCCGTTATATCAATTTTATTCACCTCTGTATTTTTCTATTTTTCCCTTATTGCCTCAATAAACAACTTTATTGTTTATTACCTAAACTTTGTGTTTTACTTCCGTTTGAACCCTGGACATTATTTTCTCCACTGTTAAAAGCTACTCAGAGGTACAGAAGAGGTCCTTTTCCCTCGTTTAGAAGAAAAGGTGGCGCCCGAGAATTGTCGTCTCATATTAACATCGAATTAAATTTCGGGAAACGGCGAGGGTCGTCGCAACCCTCCATACAGATGTGCGATTTGTATGCATCGTCTGTGCAATGGCACGAGTAAGGTAAGGTTGCTCAAGTCGTACCTACGCCTAAGTCGTACCTTAGCTATATTAAATGCCACCACAGCGTTGTCAGCAAAAATAACACTACAGGATTGTCTAGTACGACGGTATAGAATGGAGTGCCTTCCTTACTAGACAATCCTGTAGTGTTATTTTTGCTGTCAATGCTGTGGTGGCATTTAATATAGCTAAGGTACGACTTAAGCGTAGGTATGACTTGAGCAATCTTACCCTACCTGTTTTTGGGTTATTTTCAAAGTGTTGAAGAACTTGGTCCTCAAAATTAACATTTCGGACAGTACGAATGGCTCCCGAATCTCTTTTCTTTACTTGAAATTCACCAGTATCTCGAAGACGCTGATCCTATCTTGAAAATGATGTATGACAGGGAATGTGACGCTGCGGATATCGCTCCGCATAAATTCGCCTTGCTTCATTAGCGTCACCGTAAGTTGCTCTATAGGCAAGATGCATGTCTGTTAATTCATTATTTGTAAAATGATGCATTTTAAATCAAACACCAATTTGTCTAACAAAACAGATTAATTTAGGACAGACGTTAGTTTATCTTGATACCGAGAAATTTCCGGACACTAGTTTATTAATAAAAAGTGTGTATTTCAGTGTCCTCTATCATTTCCGAAAATTAGAAATAGTTATTCTGTGACACCCTGTATAACAAAGTTGTAAATTAAATTTTTTTTTTTTTTAATTTTTTGAGTAATATTTTGAACAAAATTGACTTTTTTATTACAAAATAGAATATTTTAGCTTTCAATTAGTACAAATTCATTTCTTAATTAAAAAAAATAAAGTCTCCACGATTTTTTCGAACGAAAAGTTGATCGAAATTTTTAAAAGTTAGGTTAGTCGTTAAAAATTTTAGTAATCTTTATGAATTTTTTTATTTTTTTGGGTAATAATTAGAACAAAACTGACTTTTTTTATTACAAAATAGAATATTTTAGCTTGCAATTAATACAAATTTCATTTCTTAATTTTAAAAAGTAAAGTCTCCACGATTTTTTAAAGTTAATCGAAATTTTTAAAAGTTAGGTTAACCGTAAAAAATTTTAGTCACTTTTATGAATTTTTTTAATTTTTTGGGTAATAATTAGAACAAAACTGACTTTTTTATTACAAAATAGAATATTTTAACTTGCAATTAATACCAATTTCATTTCTTAATTAAAAAAAATAAAATCTCCACGATTTTTTAAATTTGGTCAACATTTTTAAAAGTTAGGTTAAAAAAATTTTAGTCACTTTTAAGAATTTTTTTAATTTTTTGGGTAATAATTAGAACAAAACTGACTTTTTTGTTACAAAATAGAATATTTTAGCTTGCAATTCATACAAATTTCATTTCTTAATTTTAAAAAATAAAGTCTCCACGATTTTTTAAATTTGGTCAACATTTTTTAAAAGTTAGGTTAAAAAAAATTTTAGTCTACTTTATGAATTTTTAAAATTTTTTGGTTAATACTTAGAACAAAATTGATTTTTTTATCACAAAATAGAATATTTTAGCTTTCAATTAATACAAACTTCATTTCTTAATTAAAAAAAAATTAAGCCCTAACGATTTTTTAAATTTTAATGTTTTTAGGTTAAGTTCAAAAATAGAGTTTTAGATTTTAATTTTTTTCTCCAAAAATCCTTATAAAATTTTTGATTGTTGTAAATAATCTTAAATTAGATTGTTTTTTATTTAATTTTATTTATAAATCATTTTTAAATTGCTATAAATAAAGTCTGGTATTTTTAAATTTTTACGTTGAACCTTGGGAAATAATTTCACGTGATTCATTATTAAAACGATTATGAAAATCGTGTGAAAATCAAACTTAAACACAAGATTAATACATTTTAAAAAGTTACTTACCTTAACAACAGCAGAATAAGGACCGTAATAATACATAACGAAAGCTACAATTATCATAGAAGCTAAAGCTATGATAACATAACAAATAGCTTTTGGAGTTGTTACAAAACAACCACCTTTTTTATCGTAATTCTCATCTTTTATAAAATCAAACTGAGACGAGTTCATATTATAATTTCCTCCACCCATCTAAAAATCAATTATTAACCAATTATTTTTTAAAAACTAACCTTTAAAAAATATCCAAAAGTCTCTTCAACAAACCGTGTTAACTTGAAATCACTATTTTCTCTGATTGTAAGTTTTTTCCTACCGATCGAAGATGCGTTACGTGTATGCACGTGACATCACGATTTTATTATTGGTATTAAACGTTTCTGCAAATACCTGGAAGTGCGAGTGCTGTTGCTGAAACGGAAAGATTCGAGTTGAGGTAAACAGTTACGAGTTTTGAGTCAGCATTCGTATTGTGTTCGCGTAATTTTATTGGGAACAATTTCCGATTGTGTGAGTCGAATGCGCGTTGTGTGTGTGATTTGATTAGAAAAAGTGATTTTTCAACTTATTTTTAATTTATCGAAGTTATTTATAAAGAAAAAGAATTGAGTTTTAGAGTTTCGTTTTAATTTAAATTAGATTGAGTTGATTAAAATTGTCTGGGAAAAAAAATTAGAAATTTAAAAATTCGTCCAAGCTTTGTTTATCGGAATTTTAAAAAGGTTTATACATGAAATTAAATAAAAAATAATCTAATTTATGATTATTTACAGCAATCAATAATTTTATAAGGATTTTGGGAGAAAAAATTAAAATCTAAGACTCTACTTTTGAATTAAACCTAAAAACGTTAAAATTTAAAAATTCCTCTAGACTTTATTTATCGGAATTTTAAAAAGATTTATAAGGCACTGTTGGGTAATGAGGCGAGGTTAACGTTATTTATTTTTTATTCAATAACGGCCAAACATATTCAACATTTGACATATAACAAAGGTAACTGATGCGATTATTCTTCATGAATTTGTTGAAATACAAACACAAAAAAGTATGATAATGCCTAGAAAATAGAATTTTAAAAAATGGGCCTTGGCCTTATTACCAACGTAACCAGGTTATAAGGCCAAACTATGTACTTGAAAATGTGGCGTATAAAAAATAGGTAAAGTAGCTCTTGTTAAAGAATGTTAAAAAAGAAATATTCAAAAACATTATATAAACACTCAGAACAAAAAATAACGTTTTGGTTTTATTACAAACCTAGGCAGGTTACAAGGCCAAACGAAAACAAAAAAGATACAGAATGTTATGGCTGCAATTACGGACAAATAAATTCTTTCCCGTTGTTTTCAGTAAGGCCAACGCATTCCTCATGCGCCCATGTTTTACATGACGCACAAGATCGCATATCAGCTACATAATTCTTGTCACAAACCTAGCACATCCAAACTTCTTCTGCTGCAGTCTTAGTGGTTGTGGGAAATTTAAGCGATTTTCTTGTCAAAGTGGTTTTAACTTTTTTTAGAACTGTAGTTTTTGAATATATCCCTATTAATATCCTGAGCTCGATAATTCAATACTTTCTTCCGTGCCGTAGTTTTAACTAATTGTATATCGGGATATTTGAGCTATTCAGAAAAAGAATTGTCTTTCCTTTGTGTTTTACTTTGTTTTAGCTGAGCTAATGGAATTTCATCTTCTGGATCCCAGCGGTCTTCCACATTGATGATGTGGTTATAGATAGATTGGGAGCAGTTTTGATTCAGGTGCCGATGTGTAGGAAGACTAAGAGCAAATGCATACTCTGATATCACATTTTTGTTGAAGCAATCGATCCCAGTTGCTTTAAACCCATTACATATATTGCTGATAGTCATACTGTTGTGGAATGGAAACACGATGCTGTACTTTTAGAGTTTTTTTATTGATAACACAAGGAAACAGCATTTTTGTTGCATGAAGAATTATGACTAATATTATACTTTCTCTGAGTGCTGATTTGAGATCTCAAGGCAGATTGTTCGTATCAGCTTTAATTTTTGAGATATAATTAAAACGCGTTTTTTAAGAAAAATCTATATTTTTTCAAAAAATTTTCTTTTATAAGATTTTCTTGTTTGACTTGGTTCACAAGGGCTGTTTTTAATGCTCCAACAATAGTCTGCCATTATGTGAGCATTCCAATGACCCTGGTAACGTTCCTCCATAGTTCGAATGCCTTGATGGAATCGTTCCCTTTGTTCTTCACTCAGATCACCAAGATTTACAGGGAAACGGTCCAAATGACTGTGGAGGAAGTGTATCTTGATGCTGATATTACATCCAAGCTGCTGGAAGTGTAACAACATCAGTTCAATATGTTCCGCATAGCTTTCGTCCTTTTTGTTTCCCAGAAAATTTTGTGCAGTCCAAACGAATTCATTCCAGGCATTTTTTTCAATATCAGTCATGTAACTATTAAAATTTTCATCCTTTATCAACCTTCTTTTTTGAGGGCCATCAAAAATTCCGGCTTTAAGCTTCTCTGTGCTCAAGTTATGGAACTTTTTAGCAATGCATTTAAAATACTCACCATCCTTGTTTAGAGCTTTGACAAATTGTTTCATAAGCCCTAATTTGATATGTAAAGGTAGCAGTATTATACGAACCTTGTACACAAGGGGTTCATTTATCACATTCAGCTTTCCCGGAATCATACTTTGCCTCGGAAGGCCAATCTTTTCTAACCCAGTGCTCAGACTTAGCTTTGCTGTCCCACAAACAAAAAAAACATGGATATTTTGTATAGCCCCCATTGTTGTCCAAGAAGAAAATTCGCCATTTTTAGATCTACACATATCAGCCACTTGTGTTCGTTGTACTTGATTTTATCCATAACAGAAGCTACAGTAGCATATTTTTCTTTGACTGTACCTGAATGTGCAATAGGTATCGAACCCAGTTTATTGCCGTTATGCATAAGTACACATTTTAGGCTACGTTTTGAAGAATCAATAAATAAACGCCATTCATTTGGATCATACTTCTCTACCCATTGCTTTCAATAAACCAGGAACATCTGAACAAAAAGCAAAGTCGTCATCTTTAGCAAAGAATGGAAGCAATTCTGTCTCTCGGTTGCGATAGTATGAAATTCTTGTTTCTGGGGTTACAAGATTTCTTTGCTTTAATCGAGAAGCTAGAATCTTCGATTCTTTTTTAGAAAGACCAAGGTCTCTGACTAATGCACTGTGGTCCTGATTAAAGGGCTGGGACTTAGAAGAAATTGGGTTAAAATCACTTGTCCCACTTTCATCACTTAAAGAAGACCTTGTTTCAAACGTTTTAAACGTGTCTAGCTGTATCGCAAAAACTAGAGCTGCTAAAGGAAAAAGGTGGGCAGATTTGAAATCAGCGACCTCCGATTAGTAAAAAACAAGTATACAAGTCAATGCAACAAAGAAAAGATTTAATTTTGTTCCCTTGTGTAATTAAACTGGTTACACGCTGAACTTAATCTACTTTTAAAAATATGTTTCTTTGTCCTAATCGCGAGCAAATCTGAGCAAATCTCCCTCTCCGTTCCAGACTCAAAGTATTTTTGTATTCCATTTCGGAAAGTAATTTTGATATTCGAAAATACTTGGTTTTTGTTCTTACTGACATTTGATTACATACACTTGTATCTAAACTTACTTCACTGCAAAACTAGAATAATTCGAAGAAACGTTTGTGGGACTTGAGTCTGGACGAGCCGTGTTTAGAATTACTATTTAGTGCAACTTTTCTATAGTCTTAACTACGATAAGGTTTCTACGAACTACTGAAAATTGGTACATATCGCTGGTTTGCGAGAATAAAGACGCAACGCAAAATTCACTTAAATTGAACTAAACATAAAAAACGATGGTAAATCCATGATATTTTAACATGAACAGAAACATTGTCTCTGTTAACATGCTTGTTTATTGTTTCTTTTAACATGAACAGAAACACTGTTTCTGTTTATGTTAAAATATTATGGATTTACGTTCGTTTTTTATGTTAAGATCAATTTAAATGAATTTTGCGTTGCGTCTTTATTCTCGCAAAGCAACGAATTATGAGAAAATAATATTAAAATATGTTTAAAAAAGACACAAATGCAGGTGGTTTACAACAATACATTTACCCCAAACAGGAGTAAAGATACCCGAGAACCTTTCTTGATTTAGTCTTCTGTCAGGATGTTGAACCCAGTAATCCGGAAGTTCCTAGCCCCAATGAGATTCAAATTAGCGAAAGACAGATTTGTCCAACGGCTAAAGTTCGTGAGTGGTATTACTTAGCAAGCACAAAAATTCAATCTGCAACAATTCTGCCTTTTCAGCAATAGTTACATCAAGGTGACTTGATGCTCCATCAAAAATTAAAATTGTTGGAGGAGACATAAATTGTTTGAAATGATCCAACCATTTAAGAAATATCTCAATTGTCATGGTGCGTTTTTGTGTTATATGTACAACTGATCCTACTGGAAGTCCATCAAAAAAGTTGATTTTGATCTCTGCCCTTTGAATAAAATCATCGGGGGTATAACGTGGCCAAGTGGATTTGCACATGCTACAATTGTAACATTTTCCCCATGTTCTGACCCTATCAGATGGACTCTTTTAGATCCTTTCTCAGCTAGAACCTTCTGCTGATGATGCAGCATGAGTCTGCAGCTTTTTTCATCCATGTTATAAATTAAATAAATAGATTTTGGTTTTTTACTTTTACTGGTTTATTTTATAACCTGCGACTAGTTTCGGCTGTCAGCCATCATTAGGCACTTTTTTGAAATAGATACAAATTCACGATAATCTCCATAAAAATCCGTAAAATGTCGACATTTTACGTATTTCGACTGTGACACGTGTAAAGATTTTTAACTTTCGTTTGACTTCAAAATTTTAATTTGTTTGTATTTCGGAATAAAAATTTTTAGTTAAGATTATCGTGAATTTGTATCTATTTCGAAATACTGCCTGATGATGGCTGACAGCCGAAACTAGTCGCAGGTTATAAAATAAGCCAGTAAAAGTACAAAACCAAAGTCTATTTATTTAATTATTACAAACTGGTAGCATGGATCACATCTTTGAATTTTACTCCATATTATAAATATTCTCTGGTTTGTATTTTAGACCAGTTCTGTCCAAGAGGTTCTTCAACTTTTCAAAATAATCATCAACAATGAAATGATTTAATTTTTGTGCAGGAGCTGGATTCAACTGCTGTGCTTTTCTCTCTGAAGTATTAGGATGTCGCCTCAATAATGATCGGTACCATTCTTTCCCTGCTAATTGCTTCTCTTTGTTAAATTTATGATTGACATTAAGTTGTTCACAAAATTTGTAAACACTACGACGAACAATTTTAGCTGTAAGCGGAAATCCTCTTTGTGCAAACCTTATTATTTTCTCTGCCAAGTAATTTTCTTGTTGTTCAGTTAAAATGGGTTTTGCGCCCAGAATTCGTTTAGTTGAACCTGATTTCAAGTGGTTTCTTATTGTTCGATGGGGTATTCCATTACGTTGTGATACAGATTCTTGGGAATAACCCAGTCGCAGAAGGTGCAGTCCTGCCTCCATTATTTCATCTGTCCATTTTGCTCTTATTCCACGGTTTTTCTTTCCCATGTCTTTAAAAAAAATCGTGATGTGTGCATCGTAGAACTTTCTCATATGAAGTCAAGTGATTTGTTTTTGTACGCATTCAATAGTAGAACAGACATGAAATGTTTAAATGGCAAAGATTTAAGAGAACGTCGAAAAAATTTTGGCCTTATTACCTGTCTGGGCTGGTGATAAGGTGCGGGTCTTATTATCTGTTTTGTACGTTTATATTTTAAAAAGTTTTGTACTTCAAATCAAAAAAAAAAATACTATCTAGTTTATAATTATGCATAATAATTAACGTTTTTGTAAGGATTTTTGAAGATAAATAAACAAAATCTACGACTTTAACTTTAGCACATTTTATTAAAACACCTTAATTTTTAAAAATTCGTCCTGATTTTATTTATGAAAATTAAAAAGCGGTTTATATACCAAATTAAAGCTAAAACCTTCTAGTTTAAATTCCTATAGAATACTTTACAAATTTTTATAAACATTTTTTGAGAGAAAGGAAATTAAAGTTTAGGACACTGCTTAAATCACCAAAATCAAAATTACTTTTGGACACTAAAAACCGACTTGCAATCGTCTCAGAATACTTCTAAAATATAATTAATATATTTTTATAATACTAATTAATATACTAATCGCGAATATACGTCAATACTATGACTAATGGGGTTTAAACTGTCCCATAAGCAATTTTCCAATTTACAAACCGGTAGCGCCCAGTTTAAATCTTTTGTAACCCTCCGTGAATTCAATTAAATAATGATCGGCTTCTATATGTACTTCAATCTAAAACACTTCTTTCTTCAGTGCGTTTTAAACCAACCAAACACAAACAGTAATCATTTTCTAGTTTTAAATGTGAGTGTTCTTATAAACAAAGAAAAAATGATTGAAAAGGAATTTAAAAATTTATTCCTTATTATACTTTTTTCTTTTTTAATATCTTACAAGGTAAGTAAATTTAATTCCTTTATTAATTTAATTCGATGATTTTAATTATTTTTAATTAATTTTTTCTTTATATATATATATATATATAAAATCAGAATGTTGTCGCTATTAAAAAACGAAGTATAGATTTAATAGCGGCTCACAGTTTAATATCAGATTCAAGACTTCCAAGAGAGACTTCACCGAATAATTACGTTATAAAACTCCAACCGTACATCGAAGAAGGATATTTTATTGGTCAGGTTCAAATAAATGTGTCCTGGGAGGAAGAATCCGATAAAATTACTCTTCACGCAGATAAAAATTTAATTATTTCGGATGAAAAAGTATCCGTTGTTCAAACATCACCATCGGACGAATCGTATTTATTAATTTTAATCATTACTTAATATTATTTTTAATTAAAAATACATAAACGTGTATTTTATAATAACATCTGTTGATGAAGGTGTGAATTTAAATTAATTAAATTTTTAATAGCGTTTTCTTTTGGCAGAACTGGTACGCACCAGTGGCGTAGCGCGTTTTATTGGTTGCAGCAAGTTAGTGTTTTGTGTTCTGTCATATTTTATTATTGTAATTTTGAAAACATTTTAAATAATTTTAAGCCTTGCATGGACTTATAAGTAATGTTATAATCACATTAGTAGTTATGATTATATTTAGCTTCATCGTATATTGTTCAATTTATTCTTTTTTGCGCCAAATTAGTGTGAGATATGCAGCCCATTATGCATTCAAGGTCAAATTCTGGTGTGTACCCAATGCAGTCAAATGAAAATGCCATAAGTAAATTGTCAAATTGTATTTTAACCTTTTGAGCGCTATTCAGTTAAGGTTGCGTACGCGTATGCGGGTGTAACTTGGGTTGCCTAGTTCAGTCGGCAAATTGAGAGTGGGCAGCGCTCAAAGTGATAAAATTTCACGTTCTTAACTTCATATTTTCATCGATAGATGTTAGCGTTATAAAAAATACTGTTATTTATCTTTAATTTAAAAAATAATAACACATTTTAACTTATTTTATTTCATTGAAGTAAAGGTAATTATTTTTAGAGACAAATCTTTATCGTTAGCTTTCGATAAAGTTCCGATAAAAGTCACAAAAATCGAATTGGATAGAAAAAAACCTATGATAGTCCTCCATTTGGAAAAATCTTTAAACCGAGGAGCTCAAGCTGAAGTAAAAATACCTTTTAACGGGACTATTGATAAAAACGAAGCTTTATTCGCTGATAAATACATTGATTCTGATGAAGGTGCTAAAAAATGGTACATAGCGACGAAGTTTCGACCTAATTTAGCCAGAAAAGTTTTTCCATGTTACGATGAACCTTCTTATAAGACTCCGATTTCGATTAGTGTGGCTAGAACTAAAGATATGATTACTTTATCGAATATGCCTGTTTTAATGACTGAAGAAAAGTATTTTTATTTTATTTTATTTTTTTTTTATTTAAGAAAATAATATTCATCGATGGTTATTTTAGAAAAGATCAACCTGGATGGTATTGGGATCATTTTCAACCATCTCCACCGATGTCTACATTCACCTTGGCTTTCATCGTGTCTGAATTTAGATATTTAGAAAGAAACACAACCGAAGAAATTGATATGGGGATTAAAGTTTGGGCTCGGAAAGATTATGTAAATAGTTTAAAAGACGTAGCTTTAAAAGTTGTTAAATCGATGCAGGTTCTTCGGGAATTTTGGGGAACTGCTTATCCTTTACCAAAAATTGATTGTGTAGCTTTACCGAGTTATCCATCTAATAAACCTGGTGATAATTGGGGATTACTTTTCTTTAAGTAAGGTTTATTTTATAGAGAATTTAGAAATGATTGTAAGGTGTTTGAATTTCGCGCGTTTGTACTTTAACAATTTTTAATGCTGAACGTTGTCGCTTTTGGAATGTTTACATCGTAACCATTGTATTTATATTCTTATAGTAGGTCAACGTGTGTTAGTACTTGATCTTGAACACCAAGGGGCTACTGAAAATTCCAGTTTTACAATGTTTTCATGTTCACTAATTCTGAAGTCGTTTTTAAAAGCAGTTGTACAAATATAGACCAAATACTCTTTATTTAGCTTTATTACTTGACTTCAGATTGAATGAGAACGAACTAAAATTTGAAATTTACGACGTCTCCTAATAATAGAGCGCGAACGTTACATTATCATTATCAGATTTCTCAGAAGCAATTGGTTACTACTTCAAAACCGTGAATTCTTGCACTAAAGCTTTAGTAGAAAGGGAAGGAAAACTTAAATGTAGAACAACACTTAAACTATATTTACAAAATAATATGAATTTTAGATCACTTACAAACAAAGCAATAATTCTAACGTTAACTGCCCCGAAGTTACTTTAGAAAGAAAGAGGGAGAAAGAGAGATTAGGAATCTCGATCTTCATCTGATAGCCTAACATACGGATGGTCCCTAACCAGGTGATTACGAGATTTGGCAAACAGATTTATTCTGGACTTGCGATTGACTGTTGCAAAAATCCTGATAGTCAATCTCGATTCTCTTGCTGCCTTCTCGAACTGGGCTGCTCGTGAAGATCCAACACCTTGCAAAAAACACACCACACCGAAATAACACACACGCCACGATTTATTTCCAAAATCCTAAAGTATGAGTACATCGAAGTAAACAAATACTAACATTCGACGATGAACTCTAAAATTCAATCTCGCGCCGACGATGTAGCTAAGAGCTAAGTATGTTGAATATTCGATCAAGATCGGATGAAGATTTAGATTTAGATTAACAAAACGAAGAATGTTATCTCGCAAATAACCTCGGTTCAAGGAAGGTGGTAATTGTGACTTATTGGGGCTCGCCTAACGTCTGGACAACCCCTCCCAGGAGGCCAATCCACAAGATTTGGGCGGGTGTTTTTACAATAATTCTTAACTGATCCTTAACTCACCTTGCGCCGACATATTGGGCTCAACAACAAATCCCAGCCACTAGCTAATCGCGAAACCCCTCACGTAATTCCCAGACTGTTTGACTATCCCCAACGATTACGGGAGACAACACCTAATTTTTCAACAGACATTTTCTTCCTCGAAAAACCATAACCAATTGAGGATACATAACTTGCCCTAAAATGCCTTAGGTGTTTCTACCGGACGTAGTAAACGAAAAACGTGATTTTCGACTTTTCTACCAAACACGTTACCTAACTCGAATCTCTAATGTGAATTCCCGAATTATTACAATATTATGGCTGTTGCCAAAATAATCGGTTTTCTGTAAACGATGTGAGAATGGGCCACGTTGCTGGCATAGGCGGGAACTTGAACATAGTGACAACGTTAAAAATTAACCTTTAAAGCGCCAAATTCAAACACCTAACGACCATTTCTAAACGCTCGTTAGGGTTTGTTTTAAAAGAATGAATTATTATTATTTTAATTGTAGAGAGAGTGATTTGGATAATAAAAAACTTTCTTATGTATCTCAAGAATTAGCTTATCAATGGCTCGGTTCTTTAGCTACTCCTTTTTGGTGGAACGATGCTCATATTAATTACGCTTTAAATCGATATGTTACAGCTTATACGACTTTGAAGGTAAAAGATTTGATTTTTTATGTTTTATTTAAAATTTTTCAAGTAGAATAGATGAATTCTTTTCGGCTCCTGAACTAGAATGAATAAGTCACTGTATGTATAGACATGTATGACATGATATATATATATATACGTGAAAAAAGAGCTTATCAGTCGCCAAGTATTTCTACTGAATACTCAATTGGGATACTTGACGACTCAGAAATTCACCATGTAGAATCAGACGGTGTTAGTCATATGGGGATACAGTAGAGCCCCGATTATCCGCGGAATTGGGTGGCAAGGGCGCCGCGGATAATAAAAATCGCGGATAACCCAAAAAAGACTAAAAATAAGATAGAAACACAAAACATAAGTGACCATAAAGACTATTTTACTTAAACCTTTCTTCTACATGTAAATCACTAACGACTAAAGTAAAGACTAGTAATAAACAAAAAATAATATGTACATATGTATTGTATCACTGTACTGTGGATAAAAACTGTCAGTTACATCTTTTTAAAAAAATCGGTCACTAGCTTTTGCTTCTTGCTTTTGAAGCACCTTTTCTTTATTTTGGATTGTACGTTCCTTAGCATAAGTTTTTTCTGCCAGATGTGCATCGTCTTGCTCCTCTAAATATTGAAGTAATCCGTCTACATGCTGCAAAGCAGTTTCATGAGTCATCCGCGCAGGTACCTCGTCTTCTTCACTTTCAATTTGTTCGTTTTCCTCGTTCACTCCCATTGCTTTATTTGTTATTTCTACGTCAGATAGTCGTTCAAACCCTGGCTCATTTTTGTCACATTCCAGCCACTCTTCTATGTTTTCTTGATTTACATTCTCACCTCCCGGAACGGATGTCACTAAGTCAATAAGTGCAGCGATAGGCATATCTTCATTATGTTCTTCACCAATGTTTTGGTTGACATTTACTTCAATATTTGGAAAGAGTTTTCTCCACGATTTGACGAGGGTTGACGGTTTAATGCAATCCCATGAAAACGCAATATCGTAAATGCTATCCAAAATTGTATACATCTTCCAAAGCTGCTTAAAATCGTAACCTTCTTCGATTTTTGTTTTTACCAATTTTGTTCTGTATATCCTCTTCACAGTTGCAATGACCCCCTGATCCATAGGCTGTATGAGCGCAGTAACATTTGGGGGCAAAAACTTCGCAAAAATTTGTTCATCAGAAGATTTAAGCACACTTGCGGCAGGGTGTGAAGGCGCGTTGTCAATTAATAAAACGGTCTTCCTTGGTAAATTCTTTGAATCAAGGTGTTTACGTACTTGAGGCACAAAAATCTTTTCAAACCATTCTTGAAAAATCTGCTGGTTCATTGAACCTTTTCTTTGATTGAAATAATCGACTGGTAAATTGTCTGCTCTTGTCCCCTTAAAAGACCTTGGTTTCTTAGATTTACCGATTACAAGAAGTTTCAGTTTGTGGGTACCAGCAGCATTGCTGCATGGCAAGATTGTGATTCTTTCCTTGCTACTTTTGTGCCCTGCTGCTTTATGTTCACTTTCAAATGCTAATGTGCGAGTGGGAAGACATTTCCAAAAAAGTCCTGATTCATCAGCATTATAAATTTGTTCTGGTGACAAATCTTCCGACATTACAAACCTTTCAAAATCACGTTGAAAATCGTCAGCTGCTTGTTGATCACCGCTCAGCTTTTCTCCATGAAGACGTATCTCCCTAATTCCATAACGTTTCTTAAATCGATGTAACCAACCGGACGACGCATCAAAATTTCCTTCCAATCCGAACAAATCAAAGAAGACTTTTGCTTTAGCTGCAATGTTAGGGCCGGATACAGGAGTGCCTTCACTTCGCTCTTGAGCTAGCCACTCCGCCAATGCCGAGTCAAGTTCGCTGTACGTGGATTTCTTCATTGTTTTTCGTTTTTTCATTCCAGAACCACTGTTTGAAACTGTTGCAAAAGCCAATAACTTTCCTTTTTGCTTTAAAACATCTCGCACTGTTGTTTCCCCAATCCCGTATTGTAAACACATCTGCTTTTTTGATGCGTCATTTTCTATTTTAGAAATCATTTCTACTTTTTGTGCAATCGTTAACACAACCTTCTTTCGTTTTTCAGCCATTATTTATTTCAGGAACAAACTAATAATCTTTTAATAACCACCGACAAAGAAACGCGACTGTAGACGGTGTGACAAGTCGAAACACGCTTTAAAACGAGTCGAAACACGTTCATCTGATCAATATCGAGCGCAATTCGGATAAACACACGAGCACACACGAACACATTTCGATATATAACGAAAATCAAATTACATTTAAAAGAAAAGAATATTTCACGGCACTCGCGGATAATCCGCACTGCGGATAATCCGCTCGCGGATAATCGGTGCTCTACTGTACTTTGGTTGTCGATACTCTGCAACTTCAAAACCAGCGACTTGGAGACTCAGTATGCTGATCTCCGTGTTGCATAGTTGCTTGGTTTTCTTCGACGGAAAAACGATGATTGATCAAGAATTCAATATAAAGTTTGCGACAGATAGAAAAATGTTCTAAATTGTACAACTAAAATGAAAAGGCTGTTCCAGAAAAGAAGTAACTGAAATAGCTTAGAACTCACAATCAATAGCAAAGGTAGTCATTCCATAGAATACAAGGAATTTAGAATCAGATTTTTGCAATACTTTTGCAGTAACAAACAATCTACAATTTATGTTCTTTTCGATGTAAGGATGTAATCAGAATTTTCTGACTATTCTCTTTCTGTGGCGGCAATAATAATACTTGATAATGATATCCTCATTACTGCTGCTATCAGTAGACATCAGTGTTGGACAAACATCAAACGTGTTACCGATTGACGATTAATTAAACATCAATTAACGATTGATGTTTGCCCAACACTGCTAGACATTTTGCACAAGACGTACTAATTAAATGCACATCCAAAGTCCGGAGGGAACTGAGTGAGTTGATAGGAAACTCGTACCTTTAATAGTTAACATGTGAAGATGTCGGATAACTACAATCTTTAGTCTACAAGATTTTAGTTCCTGTCGTCTCCCAATACACTCTGATTTCCGTTTTTATTCTTTTCTTCGACCACCATTTTCGGTAATGAGAGCACCTTTGTTGATTGCTCTCTTTACCGTCACGTTACTATATCAACATTTCTCAAGTTTGTATATTGGTGCTAGGCTAAACAACTCCTTAATTCGCGACCGAGTGTTGAGAATCCATACGAAGTAATGAAGTTAAAATGTAGTAGAACTTAAATTAGCTTATATGTCTTCTGAAATACGGTTTGTTACATTTTTAACTACCCAATCGCTCCTTCGCCATAAAACAGAACTGAAACTGAATTGAAACTAACATACTAATAATCTTTCAGGTTTTTCTTTTTGAATAACACCCCACCTGAACCCAACCCCACCTTCTACCTTAAAAATTCAGATGGAATATCACATACTAGCGACAACCCCTTCTCAGCAACTCCCCAAACTTCGAATTCTATAGTACATTGAAAAATTACATCCCTAGAATTCCTAAATTATAGCAGTCTTCCAAGTCATTTACTTCCAAAAGTAACACAAAGAAACCCAACGCGACTCACTTGCCATCTATGCTATTTTACACTCGCCTTTCATATTGCCCTTTCATAGATACAATTATTTTTCTGTTTCAATTTGAAGACTATTTTAATAAAAAAAAAGTTACTAAACGTAACACTATCCGAAAGAATACCACCTAAGAGTCAGAATTAACACAAATTTCTTTTTAGTTAAACTACAAAAATGAATCTTTTAATAACTGGCCGATGACAATGTTATACTCAATCTACTACGAATTTAGTAAACGATACCCCCATTGGAAAAACACAGCGATAAAACAAGACTCCGTCTCGGCAAAAACCGAAATGATTTTCCGAATGTTAAATTACACTTTAGGAGAAGCGACTTTTGTCCGAGGTTTACAAAGATTTATGGCAACAAGACAATTCGGAACGTTTTTCGGAGACGATATCTGGACCTCTTTAACCGAAAGAGCCATTTCCGATAACGCTTTAACCGAAGACATGTCCGTAAATAACATAGCAGCTTCGTGGATTACAAAAGACCGTCTTCCCGTCGTAAACGCAACCAGACTTTACGATTCAAATTCCGTTATTATAACCCAAAAAGTTTACTTAAGAGAACGCCCACACGATTTACCCGATCAAGATAAATTACTTTGGTGGATTCCGATCGTTTTAGTAAGACAAGATCGTTTAGATTTTCAAAACTCAACTCCAATTATTTGGATGAAAAATGAACGGAAAGTTACAATCGAAAATATGCCACCTTCGGATCAATTTATTATCGTAAATCCAGAAGAAATCGGACCTTTTCCGGTTAATTACGACGTCGATAATTGGAATATGATTTCACGGTTTTTATTAATCGATGACAACCGTGTTAAAATCCCGGTTAACACTCGAGCTAAACTACTTCACGATGCTTGGAATTTAGCTTATGCTGGAGACTTAGGTTTTGGAACGGCTTTAAATATGACTTTATTTTTAAGATTTGAAAGGGAATATTTAGCTTGGGATCCTATTTTTACTATGATTGATCATATTGGAAGGCATATTGATAGTAGTGAAGTTCATAAGAAGTTCCAGGTAATAAAAAAAATAATAATAAATAAAAATTTCGAATGAAAGGGTTTTAACATTTTCTACTAAATTTTTTTTAAATTTTTTTGGTCACAATTAGAAGAAAATTGATACCTTTTATAGAAAGTAGAGTATTTAAGGTTTAATTTAATGTAAATATCATTTTCTAATTTCTATAAATAAAGTCAGGGTGATTTTTAAAGTTTCAAAAATTTTGAAGTTAATTGTCAAAAATGTTTACCGACTTTAGGATTTTTTTTAATTTTTTGAGGGAAACTTAGAACAAATTTGATACCTATTATAGAAAATAGAGTCTTTAAGCTTTCATTTAACATGAAAATAATTTTTTAATTGCTATAAATAAAGTCTGGGAGATTTTTTAAAGTTTAAAAAAATTTAAGGTTAGTCAATTGGCAAATTTTTTTTCTACTTTTAGGAATTTTTTTAATTTTTTTGGTGTTATTTGGAATAAAATTGATATTTATTATAGAAAATAGAGTCTTTAAGCTTTAATTTAACATAAACGTATTTTTTTAATTTCTACAAATAAAGTCTGCACGATTTTTTAAAGATTACATAATTTTGAGGTTAGTCAATTGTCAAAAATTTTTACCGACTTTAAGAAATTTTTTAATTTTTTTGGAGATAATTAGAACAAATTTGATACTTATTGTAGAAAATAGAGTATTTAAGCTTTTATTTAACGTAAAAATCTCTTGTTAATTCCCATAAATAAAGCCTGGGTGATTTTTTAAAGTTTAAAAAATGTTGAGGTTAGTCAATTATAAAAAATGTTTACCAATTTGAGGAATTTATTAAATTTTTTTGGTGATAATTAGAACGAATTTAATCCCTATTCTAGAAAATAGAATCTTTAAGCTTTCATTTAACATAAAAATCGTGTTTTAATTCCTATAAATAAAGTCAGGATGATTTTTTAAAATTTAAATTTTTTAAGGTTAGTCAACTGTCAAAAATGTTTACTAACTTTAGATTTTTTTTTTTAATTTTTTGGTAACAATTAGAACAAATCTGATTTTTTTATATCAAAATAGAATATTTTATCTTTCATTTAAACCAAAAATCATACTTTAATCTTCATAAATAAAGTCTGAACGATTTTTTTAAAATTGGTCAAAATTTTTAAAAAATTAGGTTAACTGTAAAAAATGTTTATTAACTTTAAATTTTTTTTAATTTTTTGGTAACAATTAGAACAAATTTGACTCTTTTAATTCAAAATAGAATCTTTTGCCTTTAATTTAAACCAAATTTCATGTTTTAATCTTTAAAAATAACGTCTGAGGGATTTATTAAAGTTGATAAGATTTTTAAATGTCTGGTTAGTTAACCGTCAAAAAATTTTTACCAACTTTAAGAATTTTTTCAATTTTTTTGGTAACAATTATAACAAATTTGATTTTTTTATATCAAAATAGAATATTTTATCTTTCATTTAAACCAAAAATCATACTTTAATCTTCATAAATAAAGTCTGAACGATTTTTTTAAAATTGGTCAAAATTTTTAAAAAATTAGGTTAACTGTCAAAAAATTTTACTAACTTTAAATTTTTTTTTTAATTTTTTGTTAATAATTAGAACAAATTTGACTTTTTAGTTTAAAATAGAATCTTTTAAGTTCAATTTAGCATAAAAACCATTTCTTTATTTTTATAAATAAAGTCGTTATGATTTTTCAAAGTTGGTCAAAAAATTGATCAACAAAAATAAGGTTATGTTAGGTTCGATTAAAATTTTCGGTGTTTTTTTAAGTTTATTTTTATTTATTTAACTATTTTTAGATTTTAATCATTTTTTACACATTTTAAAGTTAAATTATTTTTTTAAAGGGTTATATTCGTCATTTATTAACCCCACTTTACCAAGAATTGGGTCCAAAACCTAAAAAGGGTGAACCGGATGGAAAAACACATTTAAGACGTTACTCGGAAGTATTTTTATGTCAAGCTGGATATAAACCTTGCGTCGTTGAAGCTCAAAAACAATATCACAAATGGATGAAAGCTGAAAATCCGGATGAAGGAAATTTGTAAACTTATTTCTTCCAAAAAGGAATATCTTCTTTTAATTTTAATTTTTTTCTTTTTAAATTATAGATTAGCTGATGAATACATCTGTCCAGTTTTTAAATACGGTACAAAAGAAGAATGGGAATTCGGTTTACAAAGAATAATAAATTTCCCACCGACTCGAATGAAAAACGAAAGAACATACTTATTAAAAACTTTAGCCGGATGTCCTATAGATTCTTATAAAATAGAAAGATTACTAAACGTTACCGTCTTGGAAGAAAATGGAAATTTTACCGATACAGACATAAATTTAATCTTTAGTATGCTTACCGGTGGGGCTAGCGGTTATACGACTTTATTTAACTTTTTAGAAAAAAATTGGGATGTTATTAAAGTCAAGTAAGTTTTATTTCTTTCATCAAATAAAAATATTTTTATTGCTTTGATTTTTTTTGTATATTTAGACTTGAAAAAAAACCTTTATTATGGAATAGTTTAGTAACATCGGCGACTACGGTTTTTAAAACTCAAGAAGGTTTAGATATGGTTTCGGGACTTTACGTTGAAAGACAAGGTGAGTTTGGGACCGCTGAATTTGTCGTGGAAAGAGCTTTGAAGAATATTAAGGAGGAGACGAAGTGGAGTGATGAGAATCTTCCGGTGATTGAAAAATGGCTCGATCATTATTTAAAGGAGAATAATGTTGATTTAAATATCCCATCTGAGTGAATTTATTAATTATTAATTTTATTTTCGTGAATTATTTTAATGTATTGAAGAAAGTTTATATAAGATATAATTTTATTGTAAAATGTAGATTGTAGATGAAATAGATATTTTATATGTAAGTGATTTTTGTTTTTTTTTTTAATTTAAAAAGTGTAGTCTATATTTTTGGTAAAATTTATATTGTTTTGCTTGGTTATAATGCGAGATGTATACGAAATGACATTGAAATGACTATCTTATTAGTTTCTGTTCAGCGTTTGAGAATCTATTGGTTAAAAACTTTAACCCGTAACTACCTTCGATGTTTTTGGGAGCCATTAAGATGGTTATAATATAAACTACTAAAATTAAGTGTACACAAATTCACTTATATCGTTTCTCTTCAATATCATTTTTAATCATTCCCTACCTTTGTTTAGTAGTTTTCCATTTTGCATTAATTTTTATTATATCTTGGGGTTTATCATAGTATTGCCACTTTTACCTCCGATGGAAGCTTGAAGAGATTTTTATTGGGTTGTTTTATTTACTCATCTTTACTTTTTTATTTACTTAAAATTAATTAACAAATATCATTTAACTTTTTTTCCAAAACTACAGTTTGGGGTCTTGCAAAATCTTCTTTTCTTCAAAGGGAAAATACAAAAATTCGTGAAGATATCCAATTATAGTCTTTCAATAAAAACGCGCTGTGTATAAATATGTGTAAAAAAATAAGTTCCATGTCAAGTATTCAGTGATTCCTTTTGCAGTTTGAAAGAACATTTTATGGCATTAAGTGTGGTTTTGGAAATCCTTCAAATGTGTCTCGCGGTTTTACTAGGCGGCACGTAATGAAGGGGTCTAATTTTTAATGACGTTGTCGCGTAAAACTGGTTGAAATTGCTGGATGGCAATCGTTACATTGACTTTGAAGACTATAATTATTTATTGTGTATTCACTTGTGTATAGGTTTGCTATTTAACCTATCCTGCAAAGAAATGATCTAAAAGGATTAAATCGCACGACTCCGGTAGCCAGGAACTAGGGTTCATATCCTAGTCGTCGAACATTCGATTGAATAGGACTATTGTGAATAGGATGAATAGGAATATTGCTTGAAATCGTTGGATCGACCGTTTCTCGAAAAAATTATTAGCAAAAGAGCAGATCTCCGGTGGCTCCCTTTTTAAAGGAGGCGCTGATCGATGAATAGAACGTCGTGTAGTCTTCTTGTAAAATTAGTAGAAACCACGGAAATCGCCAGTGTGTGTCCATTGCTTTTTTTGACAACATGTCATCAAGTGAAGAAGAACTTGTTGAAGAAAAACGAAGTGTTGCCACAGATACTGGATATATCGGTACATAAAAAATAAACCCCACAGTGGTGTTGTTGTATGTTGTTGTAGCCCCCTGTATCAATCCCCTTTCTATTATTAATGTTGTACCGTGTAATTGTTTTCTTTTGTATTGTATCAAAATAGATAGTGTCAAGTTATGTCTTTAGATATCACCAGTTCTTGGTATTCTTCTCTTAAAATTGTTGACGCGCAAGTTGGCGTAATGAAAGACACTGGGAATGTCACCCTTTGTGTGACCGTTAGAATAAAACTTGCGTAGGTGTATCTAAAGGCATAGATATACCAACCACAAAGATAAGAAGATTCGTCTCGTGAGCGCAACACCTCTTCACATAAAAAGTACTGTTCCGTCGTCAGGCTTTTAGTCAATAAAGTAGTTTTAATTGCAATAAGTGTATTAATTGGATGCCCAAACCCAAGAACCCATTAAGTGTCCAGTGGGGCACAACAATGTGCATGGGAACAGAGATACTTAAATACGACTGCAATTCAAAAATAACTATCAAATCGGGTAACCGATCGGCATACGACTTCAGCCAGAACCAACTAATGCAGTGTCAATATAAAAACAAGCACTACCTTGATCGAACAATTCAAATCACACCGATCGGGCCAATTCGGTGGACACCCGCCTTAAGATGAGAATATAATCTCAATACATAAGTGTCTCTGAAATACGTGTACATCGTAACACTTTGCTGACTGGTGACGAGTTAACTCATCAATTACAAATTAATAGCCGGCGACATGACAGTTTCTGTGTAAAATTTCCGGTCAGCAAAGCGGTAAGACCCAAATTCCTTGACTCAAAATAAGTCAGCATGTTATTTATACACAAAATTGTTTCGTTTCGCTGCTAGACCACTCCAAAATTAGCAAAATAAATTGGTTTATTTCTCATAATACGAAAACACGTAAATTAAGTTAAACCGTATTTTAGGAGTGAGTTTTTACGCCCAATTGACATCGCATAGAGCATAAACACACGAGCGTATCAAATGTGCCACTCTGTTGAGTCACTCAGAAGCAAAGAGCACAAACACACGAGTGTCTCGAACGCGCTACTGTGTCGAGCTACTCACAGTCAGTCGCAAAAATCAGCCATCAAATCGACCTCACTCCACGATTCATGTACCAGAGACCAAAATAAAGTTGCAACGTGAAGAGAAAGATGAAAGAGTCCTCCCGAATGAAAATCGAATTATCATAGCTTCTATTACTTTTCCATTTTCTATTCCAAGATTTATTTGTTTAAAATTCGTTAGGATATCGACGCTCTCAAGCCAAAACGGCATAAACGCCAAAATGGTCATTTTTTAGTTAGCTGCACCGTTGAGTAGCATTTTGAAATCTGCATGCAACAATTAAAGCGGCATACCCGCAAACAAACTTCATTCGCTATAAAATTGGTTTAAAGTTTGCGTAAAAGCCATTTAAGATTCATTATGTCAATCGTTTTTTGCGTTTTCTGAAAAATTAGGTTAATGGCGTTTATGCCGTTTTGGCTTGGCAGCGTCGATATGTTCACTTTCCTTCCCAATTAGTTCAGATTATCGAAACTCCAATGTACCATCGGTGCCCAACAAATCTCGGAACACTAAAAATTTTTGTTATTATGCATCATACTCTAGATTTGTCAGTTAATTGACATTTAATATCGTTCATTGGCGGCAATAGTGGCACATCTCAAAAGTCGTAAATATTCTAGTAACTGTTGCATTAAAATCTGACATCTTATACCTTTTGTATCTGTAAGATCGCCACAAAGTTAGTTCATCTCAAATCGAATAAATGACGGATGTGACACTATAACTTTATTTCAATTGTGACTTATATGTAACTGCAATAGTGACACAAATTTAATACGACGGTAGCGTTGCTGCTTATCGATTTCTTTTATTAATCCAACTTCCAAAAATCAGTGTTGGGCATCAATCGATTAATTTTTTAATCGTTTGATTAAGAAATTGAAAATTTAATCGCGATTAAATCAATCGAGATTAATTTAATCGAAATAAATTTTAATTCTATGTTACGATTAACAATTTAATAGCGATTAGAACAATCGCATATCTTAGGATTGATTTTAATCGTGATTAATTTGTAATCGCGATTAATCTGTAATTGTGATTAATTAATTGCGATTAATTTTTGAATCAAGCATTTAGTGAAACAAACTGCCTCAACGTCGCAGAACAGAAAATAAACGTTTTTAAGGGTGGTTTATACTATCTTTTAAGGTTTTTGGAACGAGTTTCAATTCGGAATCGGACCAAACGGCGAAGCGTGAAGAACGAAATGTCATTTTATTAACTTCGATGCTCAGTTTTAATCGTCAATCTCACAAGGAGACTGCAAGGTCTTGGGATCATAGATTTAGCTCAAATTTTGTAGGATGGTAGATTTAGTTTCCCTGTTGAAGAAAATATATGGTTGTAGGGGCCACTACTCAATAGCTCTTTAGATATTTGCAAGTGAAGATGCAATTCACTACTTAAATTCAGGTCTGTAGCAAACGACTAAACATAATGGGTGTAGCGTAGCAGCAATAGATCGGTGTTTCTCGTCATTAGGCGCCGGTTTCGAGTTCTGAGAGTGTCCATTTTTACGTATAAAGATACCATGGGTGCATATAAAATTTTGCGACATCGAAGCATTTTTTGAGTGTGCACCACACTTTGGATTTGTCAGTTAATTGTCATTTGATCTGTCAAGACTTCAAAATTAATACAGGAATATGACTTGGCATTATAACCTTTCTTCAAAAAGCCTAACTTAATCGGTATAAATTCGGTTAATTTTGACATTATCCGGACTTGTCCTAACAAATTAATTGCATCTTTAACACGTTAACTGCCATCAAAAAATTAACTAATGTTAAGTTAATGCAACTGTGTCCATATATGGTACACATGGCAGTTAACGTGTTAATTGCAAATATTTTAAAAATTATTGAACGGTGGCCCCTATAACCATATATTTTCATCAACAGGGAAATTAAATCTACCATTCTACGAAATTTGAACTAAATCCACGACCCCAAGACCTTGCACTCTCCTTGTCAGTTTTAATCATTCAATCGAAAAAGTAATCGTCAATCGCCTTCTGGCATTAGGATTAATAATAATCGTCAATTGTCTTCACTGGAAGTTTTGATTAATTAATCGTAAATCGTCTTCACTCGGAATTACGATTAATTAATCGTCAATCGCTACCACGATTGACGTTTGCCAAACACTGCCAAAAATTACACTAGTCATTATGGTTTTTTTCATTTTTGTCTATATTCCAGTGCATAGATATCGCATCTCAAATTACTGCAATTTTTAAAAGCCATTTTCTCCTTTATTACAATTTTTGAGATGTGCCACTATTGCCGCCATTGAACTATATGTCAAACCTACAAAACGAACATAATAAATTAGTATAATAATATCTAATTTGGCAGAGAATGCTAAGCGAACTATTGAATAAATTCTTCGAGATGGAATACATATGCGTACTTTAGCCCTCGAATTGGGTATTAATAAAATCGTATTTTCACTGACATTTCATGTTCTAACCTTTCTCTAAATAGCCCGATTTAATCGGTATAAGGTGTTCATTTAAATTCGTGCTCAAGTGACCTATGGGCTCTACTACCATCTTTGTCGCGTTCGTTTCCTAGGTATCTCGTCATCATTGTCTAATAAAAATTCAAGGCATGCTTGAGCACGAATTTAAATGAACACCCGATATAAATATGGTTATTTTTGAAATTTTTCAATTGAGAAATTGTTCCAATACTTTTTGGGTATTGATGGTACACTCGACGCCTTTAAAGAATAACCTTTTAGAGAGAGACAGGTAGACTCAATCCCTATGTAATCCCACGTAGACCTCTCTACCCATCTCATCATACTTAAGGTTATTTTTTAAATACGCTGCGAGTACATAATTTTATTCGTCGTAGAAAATTAACCCGATAACGCCGAGTGTGACATTTTCGTAACGTTTAATGAAAACGTATCTGGTATCGAAATTTTACAGGCGTCCCGAAATTAGACGGTCATACGCTATCAGCGCATTCTATGTTCAAAAATAAGAATAAAGCTCAAATAAACATTGGTCGAAAAATGCTTCCTAAGGAAGCTACAGACTCTTGAAGGGTACAGCAGAAGAGCGGTTTTTAAGAATATCCTCGGAATGGCTTAGGTTAAGTCAACAAAAATTAGTATACGAGCCTAAAATTCCAAGAGAAATTAGATGGTGGTATCGATTTTACATGAAACTCATCAGTAGCGTGCGTGTAAACGGGTAACTTGGTTATTTGCTTGTCTAACATTTTTGCGTCAACTTTTTACTACCCTGACTTATAATATGTTAGCCCTTTTTACGTAAGAATGGTCGTCTTGTTGCCATTGAGTAAGTGACTAATCTCATCTTTAAACTAACAATAAGTAGGTTTTTTTTTGCTGAGAGTGTGGTAAGCGCTTTAATAGCGCAGTGTGTCATTATCGTTGGAGATTTGATTTTTAAGCCATTAGTTAGATGGTCTGTGTTTTAGGCTTATTTTCTAATTATCGTTACTCAACAACTCTAGTCAAAAACGATTTTTTAAAGAAACCGTATTTTATAACTCACAACAGTCGTTAGGAATTTTAACTGTAACGATAAATGTTATGGTGGGTTTAGGATGTCAAGCTTAACCGTAACCCAGGGTGGGCGAACTCAATGTAAAATACAGGGTGTCTCCGAAATGCGTGTACAACGTAACACCATAGATTCCTTGGCTCAAAATAGGTCGATTTAAGTTAACTTATCTATATCCAAAGTTGCCTCGTTTCGCCACCAGACGGCTTTAAATATAATTTCTTCCATGAGTTTTTCTTAAATTACTCGAAAAATTTGTATTAGATTTTATTCATTTTTTGAGCATATCTTTATATCAGCTGACTGCAGCTTTCTGTAGAACAAATTCGAATTTACAAACATACAGGGCGTTTACAAACACTGTTACCACAAGTTATCCATCCAAATCTTTTTAACCAGCCTGTATAATTTTATATCAGTTCTTGTTCTGAATAGCTACATAAATTTAGACATTATTTTCTCTCTTATAAAATTTCAGTTGGGCAAACGGTTTAGCTACAAAAAAAACATTTTCTAACTCTCTGCATGTACAAATCTGTAAGTTAAGGTAACATTAACCCAGTTCAAAGTAGTAATTTCTTCACAAGATATGCAGCTCTTTCAAGAAAATCATATTTTAGAGGATTGGTGGTAGTTTATTACTCAAAATGTGGCCAGGATTTGTAACCATCATCACTGCAAAAATAATACAGTGTGCAAAATCTTTACTGTTTGCTCTTTTCGTTGCATTTTTGCTTTTATGCTACTCAATAAACAAAATCAGAAGGTGCTAGGTTTACTGATCTTGCTGACCAGTTTACGGGAGCATGATTTCGTCTTTATTTCCTTCAATTCTACAGTAGAATCTGCATAATACGGACCAAAAGGGCTAAACCCTGATAACGTTCACAAAAGCTGGCGAACATTTAAAAAATTTAAGCAGTAAACTATTTCCAAACCTATAAAATGTGGTTTTCTTGAAAGACCTTCATATCCCATGAAGAAATTGGTACTTTGAATTTTGTTAATGTTACCTTCATTTACCGTTTTGGGCTTGTAGGGATTTAGAAAATCTTCTTTTGTGCCTAAACCGTTTGCCCAATTGAAATTTTGTAAAAGAGAAAATAGTTTCTAAATGAATGTAGCAATTCAGAAAAAGAATTGATAGAAAATTATACAGGGTGGTTAAAAAGATTTGGATGAATAACTTGCAGTAACAGTGTTTGTAAACACTCTGTATGTTGCGAATTTCGAATTTGTTCCACAGAAAGCTGCAGTCAGCTGATATAGAGACATGCTCAAAAGATGAATAAAATCTAATACAAATTTTTCGAGTAATTTAAGAAAAACTCATGGAAAATATTATTTTTAAAGCCTTCTAGCGGCGAAACGAAGTAACTTTGGATATAGATAAGTTAACTTAAATCGACATAGTTTGAGCCAAGGAATCTGTGGTGTTACGTTGTACACGCATTTCGGAGACACCTGTATTTGAAATCGATTTTTAGTACGTAAACCGAAACACCTTTAGCGCTGATGTATAATTTTTTAGTGAAGTCCCTAGATTTATAAATCTAGGGATATTCATTTTAAACAAATACGAAAATACAACAACGTTTCCATGATAACACGTTCAAAACATATTTTAACTTGATGTAAGAGCATTCGGAGTTATTGTAATTGATTTTTGATCATTTCGAGCTTAAACGTGAAACATAACGTTTACAGTGACTACAATTGTGTTCCGTAGTATTCTTTTTACTTCTATTACCGGTAAGTGTTGACTAACTTTAACATTTTTACAACCTATCGTTACATTATGTTTCCTTTTCAGATATATATAGCGTGTACGGTTTCTATTTGTAATGATAAGGAGTCCTCCCGCTATCGATTCCCGAATTGCAGTAAGGATCCGGAGAGATTTAATAAGTGGATTTGGGCTAAGTGGATACGTGTCAAAAAAATATGACATGTGGTGATGTTTTTGCTAACACATTTAGGTTTACGGAAGGTATTGTAACATACTTTTATATAAATAAAGTCCTTACGGGGTATAAAAAGTTCTAATTTGTAAACTAGTATTATTATTAGTGTAGTAGGTATATTCGTTTAGTTTAATAAATTACGCATTCTTGTATTAGCTTCATAAATGAAAATAAAAGAGATTAATCTATTTTAAAAAATGTTTTTTCTTTCATCATTGCCACTTATTTTTCGTACACAATAAGTGAGTCACTTATGGCTCACTTATTGTAGTACGAATAAAGAAATAAAATTAAATAAAAAATATTTTATTTCAAATTTCGCGGTTTTTTTTTCTCACATCAGCGCTGTGAGTTTTCGGCTTACGTACTAAATTTGACGCATTTCAAAAATCTAGTGGGAGTTCACCTTCTATATCTTTCTTTTTCTATGGTTACGATTACAGCCTTTAAACTTGACACCTTTTGAACTAAAGTGCGTTCAGAAATGATTGCAGATCGTTTGAATTTGGCGCGCTCGTAGTTTAGTGATTTTTGATGGTCAATATTGTTACCTGTGAATTACCTACGTCGCATCTTGCATATCAGTGGCGTAGCCGGATTTATTCATGATGTATTATTTTCAGTATTAAGAGTATATGTAGGTATACTCATAATTATTGGAGATCGGATATCAATTGCAATGGCATATGTCAATAAATTCAATAAAATCTTTCTCTTGCGGTTCTTTGACAACTTATGACAGCTTTCAATATTTTCCATGACATGCCTATGAGATATAATTAACATTATTGTATTTATGCCAACCTTAAGAATTAATCTATAGCGCGGCAAATTCAAACGATCTACAATCATTTCTGAACGCACGGTAATTGTAAGAACATAACCTCAGAGGAAAACACGTAGACATTTTTGACAAAGTTTGCCAATTAACAAGGAGAGTGCAAGGTCTTGGGGTCATAGATTTAGTTCAAATTTTGTAGGATGGTAGATTTAGTTTCCCTGTTGAAGAAAATATGTGGTTGTAGGGGCCACTACTCAACAGCTCTTTAGATATTTGCAATTGAAGATGCAATTCACTAGTTAAATTCAGGTCTGTAGCAAACGATTAAACATAATGGGTGTAGCGTAGCAGCAATAGATCGGTGTTTCTCGTCATTAGGCGCCGGGTTCGAGTACTGAGAGTGTCTATTTTTACATATAAAGATACCATGGGTAGATATAAAATGTTGCGACATCGAAACATTTTTGAGTGTGCACCGCACTTTGGATTTGTTAGTTAATTGTCATTTGATCTATCAAGACTTCAAAATTAATACAGGAATATGACTTGGCATTATAACCTTTCTTCAAAAAGCCTGACTTAATCGGTATAAATTCGGTCAATTTTGACATTATCCGGACTTGTCCTAACGAATTAACTGCATCTTTAATTGCAAATATTTTAAAAATTATTGAATAGTGGCCCCTATAACCATATATTTTCATCAACAGGGAATTTAAATCTACCATTTTACGAAATTTGAACTAAATCCACGACCCCAAGACCTTGCACTCTCCTTGTAAGACACAAGTAGATAAGGGAACTGCTTTTGGTGAAAGCCACTGTTTATTATAATTTCTTATAAAGTAGTTGGAAATTTGACATCATTTCCCCGAAAAAGACTGCAATATTTCATCGTTGGTATTTTTGATGAATTTGCTTTGAAAAGATTGAAACGATGGGCAACGGTTGTCTATTTTTGGTAATACCGTGCGTTCAGAAATGATTGTAGATCGTTTGAATTTGGCGCGCTATAGATTAATTTTTAAGGTTGGTATAAATACAATAATGTTAATCATATCTCATAGGCGTGTCATGGAAAGTACTGAAAGCTGTCATAAGTTGTCAAAAAACCGTAAGAGAGAGGTATTTTATTGAATTTATTGACATATGCCATTGTAATTGATATCCGATCTCCAATAATTATGAGTATATCTACATATACACTTAATACTGAAAAGGATACATCATGAATAAATCCGGCTACGCCACTGATATGCAAGATACGACGTAGGTAATTCACAGGTAACAATATTGACCATCAAAAATCACTAAACTACGAGCGCGCCAAATTCAAACGGTCTACAATCATTTCTGAACGCACGGTACTTAATAGCCCCTTTAAGCATACTATCAGTATTTTTGTACTGTTATGAGGAAAATAACTTGAGAAAAAACTATAATCCAAATTTACAAGTAATCGGTACAGTTTCTGGCGTTTCAAATGGGTGCAATGCTGAAAGGGCTATCAAGGGCTGAAAGGCAGGAACCCACAAATTACGAAATTGGAATTTTAAAAGACATAATGAAAAAACAATGATCTCACGCATTTTGAAGGCAAATACAGTGGAACCTCACTTAACGAGTACCTCGCACAACGAGTATTTCGCATAATGAGCGAAAAGAATGGTAAAAAAATGTCTCGCTTAACGAGCGACATTTCGCATAACGAGTAATAAACATTTTGCCCAAATGTGTCTAGACGCAAAGACAAAAACAATTTTCAAGAAGAATATATATTTTTTTGAGATTATTTATGTATGTAGGCCGGGTCATTCTCTACCTATCAGCAATAAGGAGACGTTATAAAGTCGACATGACAAGGTGTTCATTTATTATCCTTTGACCCAACCCTTTTTGTTTCTGCGCAACATGCAAGTTGGTATTAGTTGCACTTTGCGCGTTTATGCGATATTCGTCGTCAGTGCTTCTATTAAATCTGTTTTCTACAGTTGCGCTAGTGTGTAGTCAACGGCCGAAGAAATGGAATTTAAAGCCAGTCATCAATGGTTCAAAAAGTTTAATAAAAGAACCGGGATTCATAGCGTTGTAAGACACGGTGAAGCAGCAACTGCTGACACAAAAGCTGCCGAAATGTTTATCGATGAGTTCAAAAATCTTGTAGATACTGAGGGCTAACTCCCACAACAAATTTTTAATTGTGACGAAACGGGTCTTTTCTGGAAAAAGATGCCAAAACGAACCTACATAACAGCAGAGGAAAATGCGCTGCCCGGTCACAAGTCAATAACAGACCGGTTCACGTTGTTGTTTTGTGCTAATGCAAGTGGCGATCTAAAAATTAAAACGCTGGTTGTTTATCACTCAGAAAATCCACGAGCATTTAAAAAGTATAATGTCCAGAAGAGCAAGGCTAAATGTTATATGGAGATCCAACCGCAAGGGTTGGGTGCGCCGTGGAATATTCACTGATTGGATTGGTATATCAAGAGTTCTTCTGTGAAAAAATATTTGTTAGAGATGAATCTGCCACTCCAAGTCTTGCTTGTAATGGACAACGCACCTGCTCATCCCCCACACTTACAAAACCATCTCCGTGAAGAATTTAACTTCATCAAAATTCTGTTTCTGCCTCCCAACATCACACCGCTACTTCAGCCTATGGACCAGCAAGTTATTTCCAACTTTAAGAAACTCTACACTAAAATATTTTTTGAACGTTGTTTTGAGGTGACTGAAAGGACAAATCTTACTCTTAGAAAGTTCTGGAAGTATCACTTCCATATCGTTAATTGCCTCAAAATGATTGATAAAGCATGGAAAGGAGTCACGAAGAGAACTCTCGCTTCGGAAAAAGCTTTGGCTAAAAAGCATTATTGAAAGTGACTTTGAGGGTGCTGATGCAGTAGATGCGAATACTTTAGTTAACGAAATTGTGTCTTTAGCTAACACCATAAGACTAGAGGTAAATAACGCCGATATTGATGAGTTGATGGAAGAGTACAATCAAAAACTAACCACCGAAGAGCTTACAGAACTGCTACACCTTACATAGCAAGAAGGTGAAGATGAAAAGGAGAGTCTTTCAAATGAGGAAGCAGTAGAGGAGCCATCATCTGATGCAATGAAAGAAATGTTAAAAGCATGGGAAACTCTTACGCTATTCATTGAAAAACTTCATCCCAACAAATTCTACGACAGTGCGGTATCATACCTTGACCAAATTTTGAAGCGCCGACGAAAGCAAACGACATTAGATAGAGTTTTCTGATTAAAAAGGATTAGGTAGATATAATTCTCATAAATTCACCAAAATATAGAACTACGTGATTAAATCACATTCCAGGTTTTTCGATACTGTACAAAAAAGAAAGGATAATTTCGTTCATTAAAAGTTATATATAAGTAGATAGGATATTGTTATATCCGTAAATAAACGTTATATTATAAAAACATGCCGAGTATTTTTGTCACGGAACGCATTATCCCTTTTTACATTAATTTATATGGAAAAATTTGTTTCGATTAACGAGTGTTTCATATAACGAGTAAGATCCTAGAACGAATTATACTCGTTATGCGAGGTTCCACTGTATGTATAAAACACAATTTGCGTATTTTTACTTGCTTTAAAATTCAGTTTAGCTAGGCTAACGACATAAACGATTGCTACAGAGATATCGTTCACCAAACAAGCAAACCTAACCTAAAAGTCGTTTAGAAGTTACAAGATACGAATTGTCGTTCATGAACCACAAACGACTTATAACGACGTTATTAAGAATTATAAAATAAGCCTGTTTATGACTGAATTGCGCAACCATGTAAACTACAAAATTCGAAGGAGGTCTATTTTGGCATTGTTCCCTTCAAAGAACTGTAGTTCCTTTAGGAAGCATTTTCGACCAATGTTTATTTAGGCTTTTATTCCTATTTTTAAACGTATAATGCGCTGGTAGCGTATGGCCGTCTAATTACGGGACACCTGTACAACTTTTTGCTTCGACGACGAAGTCAACGAAATTATCATACTTCTGATGCGAATAGGTAACAAGATGCTTGAAAAAGATCCTAAACGATAACCAGTTAAGTAAAAAACAAATTTTTGTCTTATAATTCGTCTTCTCCATCAACTGTCGAGAGTTATGCTTAACTTTTTGATTTCCAACTCTTACCACAAGGCATGGAAATAGTTCAAACTTTACTGAACTGTTAATCACGTAGAATGTGATGGTGTTAACGTTAACAATAGTAAATTATATAACAAATCTGGTAATGAATATCTTAGAAAATCTAAATAAGATTCATCATTTAAACTATTCTGAAATTATTTTGAGCCAAAGAATCTGAAGTATTATACAATCATTTCAGAGTCCATGTATATATATATTTTTTATTAAACATACTTCTTTACAATAAAAGTGAACAGATTCAAAACACAATATCTAATAAAATAAAAAATCTAATTAATAACAAAATTGTGCATTTAAACATAATTATCTCTTATTATAATTACTCTAAAAATCAACCTAATTTATCTAAATCTTTCCAAAAAATAATCATTACAACCATCCTCGTTTTTGATAAGAAAACACAAGACTCCTCAATTTCCTTTTATGCGCTTCCCCCAACAAATCCGTTCGACACCAATCGCTCGTTTGAAAATTTTCAAAACTCTCCACCTTCCCCTTTTCAGTCATAATCGGTTTTAACATAAACCCACAGTGATAAAACTCCTTCGGACCGATATAATTAACCTCTTTAATAAACTCCTCATAAGTATACTCATTAATATTCGGTAAATTATAATCTTTCAAATTATCCATAAAAGATTTAAAGTAAAGATTAATTAATTTTTCGTAATTTTCATCTAAGACTTCATTAACAACACTCGTGAATAAAAAGAAAACTAAATCTCTCAAACAAGAACCGTAATTCATAATTTGTAAATCGACGATTTTATTTTTAATGGGTTTTTTTGATGAATCGTGAAGTAACATAGTGTTACTTAACCAATAATCCGAATGTACGATCGTTGCAAAAAGTGGATTCGGTTTTGATGGGTTAATTAATTCTTTTAAACCGTCTTCAACTAATATTTTAATTTTATCCTCGAAAGGTTTTAATTCAGGTACTTGTTTAACTCCGTCGAATAAACTATTATAAAAAGCTTTTCCAACTTCTTCGGGTACTTTATCAAAACAACCGTTTTTTACGCTACATGGAAGTACTTTTTTTTGAAATTCTTCCGGTTTTAAAATTTGCATAGCGATTGGAACGGCGTGAAACCTCGCTAAATCTTTTACAATAAACTCAGCTTCTTGTAAATTTAATCCAACAAATCGATCTCCGGTTATAAAACCTTGTATTTTTAAATTTTCTAAAATTATAGCTGCATCATCATTAACTTCACCATTATTATTATTTAAATTAATCCTAGCGCCGTAACATTTCGGAAAAATATCTAAAATCTTCTCTTCGGGAACGTTACATTCTTTTTGGAATGAAATAATAGCCGGGATTGCTTCTAAATAAGCGGAAATTTCTTTTTTAAAAGTAACTTGTACGTCGAAAAAATCCCTTAACATATCACTAGCTGGAATCATTTTAGCAACTAATTTTAGATTTTCTTCCTCTTGGGATTTAGTCTTTTTTATGGTTAAATCCACTGCTAACATAATACTTCCATAGTGTTCTCCTGGAGCGGTTAATAACTTCTGGTTGTTGTTGATTATTTCGAAATCTTCGCCGATCGACGGCTGGATTAGTTCCTTGACGTTTCTCAAGGTTATTTCCGGCATATCTAGAAAACAAAACGATTTAAAGTCGAGTTATATGAACTGTTTGTTTGGTATTAATGTGTGTAACCCGAGCTGTTTAATTCGTTGGACTTTATTCGATTGGGTATTGTGTTTTAAAATGGGGAAGGGGAAGAAAAATTTACTAGAATTTAAATGAGGTCGAATTGCGATTAGTTGGAAAATAGATTTAATGAGGATTTTTTAAAGAAAAAAAATCAAGTTATTTTTAGGTTTAATTGTTTTTAAATAGATTTGTAAAGGTATATAAAAAATTACTTTTTAAAAAGTTAATTTTTTAAAATTCATATCTAAAATCTGTTTATTTTTAGGACTTCAAATTTTATGAGGATTTAGATTAATACTTAATCTTTATTTTTACCAAAAATTGATTTTCTACGACTTTTACTTTTTCCCTCGGAGAAAAAGCGACTTAATATTGATTAAAATCAGTCTCTCTATACTTTCTCAGCTATAAAAATTTGAAATTTCTATGATAATTTAGATCGAAATTTAGTTTTTATTTTTACTAAAGAGGAAATTTTCTGTGACTTTTAGTTTTTCCCGTAGAAGAGATACTAAAAAGTCTTTCTCGTTCCTTAGAAGAGAAAGTGAGAATTAATGTCTTTAATTGACGTTTTTAAACATTAAAAATAATTATTTAACTTATTTTTAGTTAAAATATACTACATAAACTGTGTAAATGATGGGAATGAAAAAGAAGACTGATGTATAAAGTTTACTGTCAAATAAGGAAAGAAACAAAGTAAAATTCTGGAGAAAATAAAGGAAGAGTTTGATTTGAAACAAGCTACAGCGCCGCAAACTAATAAAAATTAATTGCCAATAAAAGTAATATGAGAAAGTTACAATGAGGAAACATATTAATAAAAATTGAATATGTATAGTGTTTCAAATCTTCGAACGTTTTTACAGTTTTTCACAAAATTTTATATAAAATAATACTTGAAAATTGTAATAGTGTTATAAATATAAGAAAATAATATCTAAATTAAATGTTATAAAAAAAATAATGACATTTAATAATCATAATAATTTGTATAGTATTCCAAATTTTCATAGGTTCTTATAATTTTCATAAAATTCTGTATGATATAATGCTAAGAATATACATTAAACTTAAAAAAATATTTAGATTAAATATTTAGAAAAAAAATTAATGATGTTTAACTTAATTTAAGTCGATTTTTTAAATTTCTACAGTAGAAGCTTATTAATCCGTTCCCTTTAAGACTGGAAGTATAGTTGGAAAGTAAAAAGCGTCAGATTATCCGAGTTACAAGAAATCAAGGATTTAAAGTTAAATAAACAATCTCTTATTTCAAAAATAATTAGTCTTCAAAACTTGACCCAAGAATATCTTCAATGCTTGTCGGATTAACGAAATTCTACTGTATTTACAGGAATTTAAAGGAAGTTTTAGGAAAAATAGATTAAAATATCTATTTTTTGGTTAATTAATCGTATTTGTTGTAATTGTTCTCAAATGACATTAAAAAATTCCCAAAAGTACTGAATTTTTTGATAAAAACTAACATAACGTTTTTAATTTTTGATCAACTTAAAAAAATCAAGTAAATTTATTTCTAGAAATCGAAGAAAGAAAGTTTTGTAAAATGATGTGTTCAGATATCTTTTATTTAGAACAACTCATCAAATTTGTGTTAACTATTAAAACATTACTAGTAATCTCAAACTTTTATCGGCTTTTAAAATCTTATTGCGTTTATATACAAGAATTAAAAAAAGGGAAATTGCATCGAAGATAGATTAAAATAACTACATTGGGTTAATTATTAAATTTTAGGATACCATTTAGGATACCAATGATAAGATAAATGGAATAAATTTTAATATTTCACTTTGAAAACTTCTAGCACTGGCGTCAAATTAACGGCTGCGCACTAAAAGTTCCACCTATACACATCTTATGGGATTGGGCAATCTTGTTAGTTCAGTATCCTTGGGTTAAAGTAAGATAGAAAAAAAGTTAAATAAACAATCTCTGAACTCAAAAATAATTTGTATTCAAAACTTGAATCGAGAATACTTTTAATGCTTGTTCGTACTAGGAAGAACAATCATGGTCAGATTAACCGATGTGATGGATTAATTGATGTCAGATTAACGAGGTTGTGCCGTATAATCTATTTGTACAGATTACAAGCTTGTATTACTAATCTGCCAATGTGGATTTAAGCCAAAGGCCTCCACCACACATCTAGGGTAAGGTGGGTATGTTTGGGACGGTGGTATGTTTGGGACAATTGATTCAAACCGAAAACTTGTTTGAATTTACCCAGTTCTCTTACTTTAAATTTACTAGTGCTACCTACAGTGCTACATCGTCGAAACTTGAAATGCAGTCAGTTATTTTAACCTTAAAAATTGGACGTTTGAGTTTATGTTGTTTCAAAGTAAAAATCGGGTGCATCAGATAAGTACTGGTTATCACTATGTTTATTTACAAAACTTAATAAATTATTATTGGTGAAGTCTACACACTGTTTTTGATCAATACACCTTGCTGTCTTTCATTTGTGTCCTATACTAAAATTTAGAAAAAAAAAATAAAATGTGGACAAACTGCAATGAGGTATGTTTGGGACATTGAAAGAAACGGATATTTGGGACGTCCCAGATATACCTCCTATATACATAATCGGCTCTTGGTAATTGGTTCTTGAATAACCCGTGCAATACAGTTACAATTTACAAAGATATTAACAAGCACACCCGAAAAACTGTTAATAGAAGAAACATTAAAAATCAAGAATGAAAAATTTCGAAAAAGGGAAGAGAAGGTTAAACACAACGTAAAAAGAAATTAGAGACGGAAGAAGATGAAGAAATCAATTATGCTTCCGTTATTTTGTGACTGTCCCATACATACCAACGCAAGGTACGTTTGGGACAAAAGTACAAATGATCACTTCTACTGCAACAAAACTCTAACCATTAGAAAAAATGAGATCAAATAAGTACCAAAATATAGTATAAATAGTAAGCTATTCGATGGTATACATTTTAAAATTTTTATGTTGCTGGAATGGCCACAATTAAATGGATTATAAAAAGTGTCCCTAACATACACACCTTCCCCTACTATTAATCCTTATAACAATATTAACTATATCGAATGCTTTATTAATATAACAATATTAATAAAGCATTCGATATAGTTTTGTTTAGAACACTCATATACCGTGCGTTCAGAAATGATTGTAGATCGTTTGAATTTGGCGCGCTATAGATTAATTTTTAAGGTTGGTATAAATACAATAATGCTAATCATATCTCATAGACGTGTCATGGGAAATATTGAAAGCTGTCATAAGTTGTTAAAAAACCGAAAGACAAAGGTATTTTATTGAATTTATTGACCAATGCCATTGCAATTGATATCCGATCTCCAATAATTATGAGTATATGTACATATACACTTAATACTAAAAGGAATACACCATGAATAAATCCAGTTACGCCACTGATATGCAAGATACGACGTAGGTAATTCACAGGTAACAATATTGACCATCGAAAATCACTAAATTACGAGCGCGCCGAATTCAAACGATCTACAATCATTTCTGAACGCACGGTACAAGATTCACAGGTTAGAAGTCAAGACGTCATTTTTGAAATTTTTACACCCGTATGCATAGTCAATCGCCGGCGATTCGCCGGAGATTCTCCGGAGATTTGCCGGCTATCCGCCGGAGATTCTCTGTTCGCCAATATTCACTTGCGTTATGCTGTTTTTTCCGGCGACGCGCCGGAGATTTGCCAGAGATTGGTCGATGTCAAAAAACGTCAATAAAATCATAATTTATGTCAGATTAATATTGTATACATAAAATGGATATGGATTTGAATTGGATGTATAGTGCCAATAAATCACGAATCACGTTACAAATCACCGGCGATTCGCCATAGCAGAGATCGCTGGGAGATCGACTATGCATCACAAATTATATTCCGATCGTTCACCGGCGAATCTCCGGCGAGTCTCCGGAGAATCTCCGGCGATCGACTATGCATACGGGTGATAGACTGCTATCTGAACGATAGAGAGCTCCAAATACAAATCAACAAGTTAGAAATTGTTTTTTTGTGCCTAAACCGTTTGTCCAACTGAAGTTTTATAAGAGAGAAAGTAATTTCTAAATGAATGTAGCTATTCAGAAAAAGAATTAACAGAAAATTATACAGATTGGTTTAAAAGATTTGGATGGATAACTTGCGGTGAGAGTGTTTCTAAACACCCCGTATGATTCGAAATTCGAATTTGTTCCACAGAAAGCTGTAGTCAGCTGATATACAGGGTGTCCCAGACCACCCGTACCACCTGATTTACTCGAAAACTATAAATCCTAGGAACTTAAAATAAAAAATTTGATACATATATAGGGCATAAACTTTCTTATGAGTGGGAAAGAAACATCTAATATCAACCGGAAGTTTGAACAATTGAAGGTTACTTTATAATTTCTTATGTGAAGGGGGTTAATTTTGGTATTGTTGGAAAGAGCTTTTCAAAAGAAATAACTTTTATAGGAAGCATTTTTTTATATTATTTATTGTTTTTGTCCAAAATCGGTTTCAAGATCTCGATTTTTTATGAGTGTTTTCTGATGCCACCACTAGATGTCGCCGTCTGCCATTTTAAAAAATCCAATTTGTTTATGTTATTGGGCTTAAGTGTTTTAAGTTATGAAGTTTAGTTAAGGGTTTTACATTATTTTGTCGCACTGATAATAAAATTATTCCTTGTGACTTACTATCACTCTAAATGTAATTTTTTAAAATGGCTTACAGCGACATCTAGTAGTGACATCAGGAAACACTCGTAAAAAATCGAGATTTTGAAACCGATTTTGGACAAATATAGTAAAAGATATCAAAAAATGCTTCCTATAAAAGTTATTTCTTTTGAAAAGCTCTTTCCAACAATACCAAAATTAACCCCCTTTCATATATCAAATTATAAAGCAACCTTCAGTTATTCATACTTCCGGTTGATATTAGATGTTCCTTTGCCACTCATAAGAAAGCTTATACCCTATTTATGTATCAAATTTTTTGTTTCAAGTTCCTAGGACTTATAATTTTCGAGTAAATCAGGTGGTACGGGTGGTCTGGGACACCCTGTAAAGACATGGTCAAAAAATGAATAAAATCTAATGCAGATTCTTCGAGTAATTTAAGAAAAACTCACGAAAAATATTATTTTTAAAGCCTTCTAGTGGCGAAACAAAGCAAATTTGGATATAGATAAGTTAACTTAAATCGGCCTATTTTGAGCCAAGGAATCTGTGGTCTTACGTTGTACACGCATTTCGGAGACACTCTGTATACTACAATATGGAGATGTCACAACTTTGGCAGTCCACGAAACAAATTTATTGTTAGTTAAAACCATAGACAACCTATGTTATCTATGGTTATCTATGGTTAAAACTATAGCGACTTTCCAAAAACTATGTGACGACATCCTAATGTGGTTCTCTAAATGAAGACTTACTTTTAGCAAATCCCTCCAAGTTCCAGTTTCTCATCCTTCACCACAATATTACGGAAAAATTTTATATGATAAATCGAAAAATTTGTACACGTGGTTAAGTACCTAGATGTGACATTGAACCAACAATTAAAACTCAGAACGCATTACAAAAGAATCCAGTCTGAAGTGACAAAACATGCCAAATATTTTAGGAGTCATACGTATAAAGATAAAGTCATACCAACAAATACCATCGTTCACATACTCCAAAGTATTTGTAGATCTCTGTTAGATTATGGTTATCTGTTCATTGCTACTGTTTACAACACCACACTAAATGTTGCTGATAGAACTAGAAGGAAATGTTTCAGAATCAAATGAGGGAACCTAACAACTCCCTGCTCAATATAAGCAATAACATAACGTTCATCAGACAACGCCATAAAGTTCTAAGAAAATATTTATTAATGCTCCAAGGATTAATGGAACACCGAATAAATTTTGCACTAAGGAGACAAACACTAAAAAACAAAAACCAAGAAATATCTTTTATATATCTTTGGAATTAAACAAAAAAATAATTATTATTATCATTTTACAATAAATAACGTTGGGCTATTAACATTGTGATTTTAATTGACAAATTTAATCGAAAAATCCCAATTATTTATATCTAACTCAAAGTCCAACGTTCAAAATTTGCAAAATACATACCACATCTGCTTTGAATAATAATAAATGAGTAATATTTGAAGAATTTCTACAAAATTAAAACAGTAAATAACTTATTAATAAAATAAAACATTATCACAACTATTTGGGTTAATTACAGTGACGACATTTTTTTACTGATAATTGAATTTATGCGTGACTTTACGACTAATTTACGATTTCTATTAAATCGAAAAAATCAAATAAGAAGAATAAGTGAAATGTATTACTGTGATATAACTTCTTATTAACATTTATATAAATAAACAAATTTATTTATTATCAGTAAATACTTTTTAGTAAATATTTATCAGTAAATTTCTCTTTACTTCAATTTAGTTATAATTTTAAACGTGCAATTATTCAACTTTAAATAATTCAAATATTAAGTTAGATAGAAAAAAAATTGTTTTAATGAAAATTGTAGCTTATTTTATTCTAAATATTATTTGTTATAAACAGTTTTTTTGAATTTTTAATATTAAGGGAGATATTGTCTAAAATGTGATTATAACCTAAAAGGTCAATTTTTCAACTTTAATTTCAAATAACTCAAAAACCAAGATCAATAGAAAAAAATTTCTCAAATAAAAATTGTAGCTTATTGTTTTCTAAATATTACCTGTTATAAATAATTTTGTTGAATTTTTAATATTAACAGGGGTATAGTGTAAAATGTGATTATAACTTAAAATGTTAATTTTTCAACTTTAATTTCAAATAACTAAAAAACCAAGATCAATAGAAAAAAAATTTTCAAATAAAAATTGTAGCTTATTGTATTCTAAATATTACTTGTTATAAATAATTTTGTTGAATTTTTAATATTAACAGGGGTATAGTGTAAAATGTGATTATAACTTAAAATGTTAATTTTTCAATTTTAACTTCAAATATAACAAACACCGAAATAGATAGAAAAAAATTATTCAAATAAAACTTGTAACCTGTTCTATTTTAAATATTATTTATTATAAACAATTTTGTTGAATTTTTAATATTAAAAGAGGTATAATCTAAAATGTGATTATAACCTAAAATATCAATTTTTCAAATTTAACTTCAAATAACTCAAAAACCAAGTTAGGCAGAAAAAATTTTTTCAAATAAAAATTGTAGTTTATTTTATTCTAAATATTATTTATTATAAACAATTTTGTTGAATTTTTAATATTTATGAAGTAGTTGAATGTTTGTTAATTGACAAACGTTCTCCTTATAGCGAATGAAAATTGAAGATTGAAATATTAATTTCTTATTAAAATTATTAAATTTGTTGGAACTATCAACAAAAGATTTTAAAAACTTAGAGAGAACCTACTTTAGAAAGAACCTAACAAAACTGTTTAAATCCTTGATTATCATTTAATAAAATATCCAGATTTTATTTGTAGACATTAATGAAAATAATTTTGGGAAAAGATCAAACAAAACATCTATTTTCCATAGAAATTGTTCAATTTATTTAAACTACCATCAAAGAATTAAAAAGAAATCTTAAAAATAACTTAAAATTTGATCATAACCTTAAATGTTGATTTCTCAACTTTAACTTCAAATATTTCAAAAACCGAGTTAGATAGAGAAAATATGTTTAAATAAAAATTGTGGCTTATTTTATTTTAAATATTATTTGTTATAAACAATTTTGTTGAATTTTTAGTATTAAGAAAAGTATAATCTAAAATGTGATCATAATCCAAAATGTCATTTTTTCAACTTTAACTTCAAATATATCAAAAACCGAAATAGATAAAAAAATTTATTCAAATAAAAATTGTAGCATATTTTATTCTAAATATTATTAATTCTAAACAATTTTTTGAATTTTTAATATTAACGGAGATATAGTCTAAAATTTTATTATAGTCTAAAATGTCAGTTTTTCAACTTTAACTTTAAATAATTCAAAACCAAGAAAGATACAAAAAACAATTTCAAATAAAAATTGTAGCTTATTTTATTTTAAATATTAATTATTATGAACAATTTTGTTGAATTTTTAATATTAAGAGAGGTATAATCTAAAATGTGATTATAACCTAAAATGTCAATTTTCGAACTTTAACTTCAAATAACTAAAAAACCAAGATAGATGGAAAAAATTTGTTCAAACAAAAATTGTAGCTTATTTTATTCTAAATATTATTTATTATAAACAATTTTGTTGAATTTTTAATATTAAGGGAGTTATGATTTAAAATTTCCTTATAACCTTAAATGTCATTTGTTCAACTTTAACCTCAAATCATTTCAAACTAAACCAGAAGATAGTATTTATCATTAGTAAATATTTCTTAGAAAATATTTATCAATACATTTCTTTTTCCTTCAATCTTCGTCGATTAATTTACTTTAAACAAATAATTAAAATCAATGTTAAACCAATGAAGGACTTTTCTTATCACACAATAACAATTTTTTTTAACTAACGAGTTAAATTCTTGTAAAGCTTTTTACTTTTATTACAACTACGTGACACAACAAATTATATTTCTATTTAAAAAAGTTAAAACAACTCATTTCCACGTAACTAAACCGTAAGATCTAAACCGCTGTAAATAATTGAAATGGTTTACTACTAAACATATTTTTTCCTTTATTTTAACTCCAACTATTTTAAAATGAGTCACTTTTAACGATGAAATAACAACAATAAAATAATTTTTTAACTCTTACTTAAGTTAATAACCATTATTAGTTTAAGTAAATCACTTGAAACAAAATTCTAACCCAACTTAACATACCGATTAAAATTTGTCAATTTTTGAAAATTCATTTCTCAAAAACTAATTGTTATTGAGACTTGAAATTTTATAAGGATTTAGATTGAAACTTAATCTTTATTTTTACCAAAAATTAACTTCCTACGATTTTTAGTTTTTTCCACAGAATAAAAATTCTAACCTAACTTAACTGACATGTCAATTAAAAAATGCCAATTTTTAAAAATTCATATCTCAAAAACTAATTGTTATTGAAACTTGAAATTTTATGAGGATTTAGATTGAAATTTAATCTATATTTGTACCAAAGAAACAATTTCTACGACTTTTAGTTTTTTCCTCAGAAAAGAAAATCTAACTTAATGTCTTACTTTAATTAAATAACTACTCCTACTTGTTAGACCACTTGGCACAAACTCTCAACTCAAACTAAAACCTAATAATAGCTAAAAACTCGGTCGGTCACTCGAGACTAACTTATAAATTTCGCAATAATCGTTATCTTTAACTTCATAAAATAACAACAACTCAATACGTTTTATCTCAACCTATCGAGTAGACGCATCAAGTAGGCCGGAATTGGTATTCGGCCTACTTGAACTTTACTTATAGTTAAACCACCTAACAGGACCGTAATTAACTAATTTATACTTACTGCTAGCCGTAATTGTCTCTGTAACTGCCGCGTAACGACTAAACTCCAACCACTAAGCGGCCGATTAGATTTTAAAACGTTTATTAGACCGAAACACGACAATAATTGACAACGTCGACGGCGGACCCGATAAAAAGCGATCGGGAGCGACGAAAAAATGTCCGACGGACTGTAGAATTTGATAATCCAAGACCGTGCAAGTTATGCAAAAGGCGCGTCGGTTTTGATAAAGGAAATAGAAAGCGCGTTCGGTTCCGAATGTCGAGTTTTTTGCGGACGAAAAAACGTTTTTTGGCGATTTGTTTCAAACGAGTGGTTTTCTGGAATCGATTGCGTTTTAAATAACTTAGTTTTTTTAAGTGGTCGTAATTATTTAAAAACGTTTTGCACGTGTATATCCTTGAAATTTTAGTCAAGTTGATAAAAAATTAATTAGGTTTTAATATTTGTAATTTAAATTTAATTGATATTGGTGATTAAGAGAGGTCGCTCTTTTCGTTTTTAAATTGCTAAATATTTAATAACTCTAACATTATTTTTAGTACAAATGAAAATAAAACGTCATAAAATTTTTTTATTAATCATAAAATACAATTTTTTTATTTTAAAACATTGAAACATTCGTATTAAATTAATATTTTTTTATTAATATTAAAGTTGATAGATTTATTAAGAGATGACGCTTTTCAATGAAGATTTTAAGACTAAAGTTGTGAAATATTTAATAATTTTAACTTTATTTTTAGTACAAATATAAATAAAACGTTATAAAATTCTTTAAATTAATCTTAAACTACAACTTTTTTATTTTAATTCATTCGTATTAAATAATTTTTTATTAATATTTAAGTTGATAGATTTTTTAAGAGATGGCGCTGCTCAATGAAGATTTCAAGACTTTAAAATTGTGAAACATTTAATAATTCTGACTTCACTTTTAAAATAAATATAAAACGCCATGAAATTCTTTAATTAATGTTAAAATCCAACTTTTTTATTTTAATTCATTCGTATTAAATAAGTTTTTGTTAATATTAAAGTTGATAGATTTACTAAGAGATGGCGCTCTTCAATGAAGATTTTAAGACTTCAAAATTGTGAAATATTTAATAATTCCAACTTTATTTTTAGTTTTGACGTTTAAAAGTCGGTTTTCATCTTTAAAATGTAATTTTTTACGTTTAAAGATCAAAATTTTCTTTCGAAATGTCAATTTTGACGTTTAAATATCCAAACCAATTTTCAACATGTAAATTTTGAAGTTTAAACGCCAGCTTTCATCTTTGAAGTATCACTTTTAACGTGTACAGATCAAAATTCTCCGTCAAAGTGTCAATTTTGACGTTTAAGTGTTAGTCTTTCTATTTAAAATGTCACTTTTGACGTTTAAAGATCAATATTCTCTTTAGAAATGTCAATTTTGATGTTTAACACGTTGTATACCAGTAGTTTTTATTCACTACTTTATACGGATCCTTAAAAAGATGTGAAAATGGTTAGAAAAATCTTATTTAGCTTCAACAAAAAAAGCGTCACCCATATATGGGTGATGTGGGCCCCACAGAAACATGCCCGTCACCCAAGTACGGGTGACGCGGTACGCAACGTGTTAAATGTCTAAATCCATTTTCAAAATGTCAATTTTGACGTTTAAAAGTCATTTTTCATTTTTAAGGTGTCAATTTTGACGTTTAAACGTCACTCTTCATCTTTAAAGTGTCATTTTTGACGTTTAAAGATCAATATTCTCTTTCGAAATGTCAATCTTGATGTTTAAATGTCTAAATCCATTTTCAAAATGTCTATTTTGACGTTTAAAAGTCATTTTTCATCTTTAAAGTGTCAGTTTTGACGTTTAAAGGTCAAAGTTCTCCTTAGAAATGTCAATTTTGATGTTTAAGGGTCATTTTTCATCTTTATAGTGTCACTCTTGACGTTTACAGATCAAAATTCTCTTTGAAAATGTCAATTTTGACCTTTAAGTCATTTTTCATCTTTAAAGTGTCAGTTTTGACGTTTAAAGATCAAAGTTCTCCTTAGAAATGTCAATTTTGAAGTTTAAGGGTCATTTTTCATCTTTATAGTGTCACTTTTGACGTTTACAGATCAAAATTCTCTTTCAAAATGTCGATTTTGACGTTTAAAAGTCATTTTTCATCTTTAAAGCGTCAGTTTTGACGTTTAAAGATCAAAATTCTCCTTAGAAACGTCAATTTTGAAGTTTAAGGGTCATTTTTCATCTTTATAGTGTCACTTTTGACGTTTACAGATCAAAATTCTCTTTCAAAATGTCAATTTTGACGTTTAAAGATCAAAGTTCTCTTTCTAAATGTCAATTTCGACGTTTAAATGTAATTTTTCATTTTTAAAGTGTCACTGTTGACGTTTAAACGTCACTTTTAATCTTTAACACGTTCACGCCAGAACCGATTTTCATAGTGCGCTTCATCTGACGGCAAAAAATATAATCCTATATTATGCGTACCACCAGTGGTACGCGCCGCCCGATGAAACAGTTTAGTGCGGGCCACCGGTGGTACGCACCGGTGTGAACGTGTTAAAGAGTCACTTTTGACGTTTACATATCAAAAATCTCTTTTGGAATGTCAATTTTGACGTTTAACTGTTGGCCTTTCTATTTAAAATGTCACTTTTGACGTCTAAAGATCAAAATTCTCTTTCGAAATGTCAGTTTTGACGTTTAAATGTCTAAATCTATTTTCAATATGTCAATTTTGACGTTTAAAGATCAAAATTCTAGTTCTGATATATAAAGCTATGATGATTTTTCAAAATCGATACATTTTTTTTGAGATTATGTTCGATTAACTTATAAAGATGGATGTTTTTATTAATTTGGATAGTTAACAAATTTCGATAAATTCGATAAAATCGAATATACTCTTTTCGCGGAAAGATGTCTCATGCGTCATTAATTAATTATATTATCCTAGACTACTATTTTCAGTTTTCGTCTCTATCTGACATATATAATTAAATAAAGAAAAAAATATTTGACATATGTCGAGAAAACGCCGACAACTAATGACGCATGAGACATCTTTCCGCGAAAAGAGAGTACATTCGATAGATAATCTAACTTAACCTTAAAATTAATTTTTTTGTGTGATTTTGTTGAAATAAAACTCTTAACCGAAAAATTAGTTAGCGAATATTTTTTTTATTTACAAAACTAACGAGAAAATATACAATAAGATCCCACAAAAAGTGAAATAAACATAGAGTACAAAAAAAAGGAAAATACCTGCAGTGAAAAAAGTTGGATTTAGTGCTTTTAAATCATCTTCTTTTTTTAATTTTAATTTAAACAAACAATAATAATACCAATAATACTTTCTTTTTCTATTTATATATTGAAATCTATCTTGATCGAACCGACTTAACACTACAAAAAAACCGAAACGACTTAAAAAATAACAGTACACCTAATTAATCATTAAACTCTTGTTTCGCTATACTTTTTTCCATATTACACTAAAAAACGAACAAAAATATATACAGGGTGTCTCCGAAATGCGTGTACAACGTAAGACCACAGATTCCTTGGCTCAAAATAGGTCGATTTAAGTTAACTTATCTATATACAAAGTTGCTTCGTTCCGTCGTCAGAGGGCTTTAAAAATTATATTTTCCGCGAGTTTTTCTTAAATTATTCGAAAAATCTTCATTAGATTGTACTCAGTTTTTGACCACGTCTTTATATCAGCTGGGCACAACTTTCTGTGTAACAAATTCGAATTTCGCAACATACAGAGTGTTTAGAAACACTCTTACCGCAAGTTATTCATCCAAATCTTTTTAACCACCCTGTATAATGTTCTATCAATTCCTTTTCTGAATAGCTACGTTCATTTGGAAGCTATTTGCTCTCTTACAAAATTTCAGTTAGGCAAATGGTTTAGGCACAAAAGAAGATTTTCTAGATGCCTACAAGCCCAAAACGCTAAATTAACGTAACATTAACAAAATTCAAAGTACCAATTTCTTGACGGGATATGAAGATCATTCAAGAAAACCACTTGTTATAGGTTTGGAAGTAGTTTATTGCTTAAATTTTTCAAATTTTCGTCAGCATTTGTGAACGTTATCAGGGTTTAGCCCTTTAAGTCCGTATTGTGCAGATTCTACTGTAGAATCGAAGGAAATAAAGAGAAAATCATGCTCTTGTAAACTGGTCAGCAAGATCAGTAAACTTAGCACCTCCTGATTTTGTTTACTGGGTATCATAAAAGTAAAAATGTAACGAAAAGAGCAAACAGTAAAAATTTTGCACACTATCATTTTTGTCCTAATGATGGTCACAAATCCTGGCAACATTTTGACCAATAAACTACTTCCAATCTTCTAAAATGTGATTTTCTTGAAAGAGCTGCATATCTTGTGAAGAAATTACTACCTTGAACTGGGCTAATGTTACCTTAACTTACAGATTTGAAGTTGCAGGAAGTTAGAAAATGTTTTTTTGTGGCTAAACCGTTTGCCCAACTGAAATTTTATAAGAGAGAGAATAGTGTCTAAATTAATGTAGCTATTCAGAAAAAGAATTGATAGAAAATTATACAGGGTGGTTAAAAAGATGTGGATGGATAACTTGTGGTGAGAGTGTTTGTAAACGCCCTGTATGTTTAGAAATTCGAACTTGTTCCACAGAACGCTGTAGTCAGCTGATATAAAAACATAGTCAAAAAATTAATAAAATCTAACAGAAATTTTTCGAGTAATTTAGGAAAAACACATGGAAAATATTTTTTTAAAGCCTTCTAGCGGCGAAACGAAGCAACTTTGGATATAGATAAGTTAACTTAAATCGACCTATTTTGAGCCAAGGAATCTGTGGTCTTACGTTGTACACGCATTTCGGAGACACCCTGTATATATATATATATATATATTTATATGATAAACGATAGTAAAATAAATAGAAGTAGAAATAGGAATACAAATTCGGCCGTGATGCTCGACAAATATCAATAATATAATATATTTATTTATTACTTTATTAACTTATAAAAAAATCGATGTGAAATGAGATTTTTAAAAAAAGCACTTATTGGTTCGAATTTACAAACTCGAAATTATATTCAATTCAATTTCACACAAAATGTGATGATTTTTAAACTTTAAATGCACTTTGGTATTCGGAACTTGAATCACAATTCACTTATTTAGTCAAAAATTTATACTAAATATAAAACGTTGAAAATCAATGTTATAATGAAACCAAAAAAATAATAATAAAGAAAATGAAAAAAAGGAATCAAAAACAAAAAAAAGGTAAAGAACCAAAAATATAAAAAAAGCAAAAAAAAAAAAATTAAATAGTAATAATAATAATAAATCACAATGGTTTTCAAAAGAGATTACTTCAAATAATAAAAGAAGACTTTTTAGTCTCCTTTTTCTTTTTAAATAGTTTTATTTATTTCGCTTGCTTTATGCTTCTACTAAATGAAGAAGACTTACTACTTTTATTTTCGTCTTCTTTAGAAAAGAAAAAAACTCATAAAGACTTCTTCTTAAAACGTTACCTCTTCTATTAAGGCACGCGCTAACTCATCTACCCTCTACGATTGCACAATCGACAACCAAGGATAATCTAAAACGTCCTCGGCTGAAAATCGTACTTCTGGCGCCAATTGAAGCATATTAGTAATCAATTCCTTTGCCATATCAGAGACATCATGCCAATATTCGTCCGGAAAGTCGTATTGTCCCGATAAAATACAATCGAAAAGTTTCTCCTGGTCGTTATCTTTACTTATAAACGGTGGATAACCAGCTAGGAGGATGTAAAGGATAACTCCGGCTGCCCAAACGTCTATTTTTAATCCGTAACCGGATTCGGCGAGGATTTCCGGAGCTACATAAGTCGGAGTGCCGCAAACCGTGTACAAAGGTTCGTTTACTTCGCAGGCTAAGCCGAAATCGCCGAGTTTTAACGTTCGGACTTTGTTGCCGTGGAAGTCGACGAGAAGGTTTTCCGGCTTTACGTCTCGATGTACTATGTTTATGTTGTGTAAATAGGCCAAAGCGGAAGCCAGGTGGGTTATCATTAAGGCGGATTGTTCTTCGGAGAATTTATGGACTTGAGTTATTGCGTCGAATAAATCGCCACCTAAATTTAAAAAGAACAATAAAGATTACAATACGATTATGTCTTAAAAAATAGTTTTTTAAATCACATATACTCATACATTAAAACTTTAAATTTATTATACGAGGGTGCCATTTATATTTCGGGATTAGAAAACAAAAACAAATATTAATCATCGAAAATCGCTTTATTATTTTTCAAAATATTCCCCATGAAGATCTATACATTTTTGCATGCGTTTAAACCAATTGTCGAAGCACTTTTGTCACTCTGATTGAGGTATCTTCAAAACCTGCATTCCGAATGCAGCAACCGCTTCTTCAGGTGTCGAAAAACGTTGAACTCTCAGTTTGTTTTTTACGTACGAGAATAAAAAGTCATTCTGTGCCAAGTGAGGACTATATGGCGAACGACTCAACAAATCGATGTATTGAGTGCTCAAAAATGCAGTTGTTTGAGCCGATGTGTGATAGCTCGCATTGTCGTGGTGAAGCATCCATCTTCGGCGGTTGGTTTTCCTGATTTCTTGGAAGACAACTGGCAAACGAACAGTTGTGTACCACCAAGAATTGACTGTTCTGCGTTGTTCTAGTCGTACGGTTGCGACATGTCCATTTTTTCCGAAAAAACAGGCGTCCATTTGCTTGGAAGTGCTTCGTGCGCGAACAACTTTTGTTGGATTTGGATCAGATTGAAATACCCATACAGTCGACTGCTGTTTACTTTCGGGCCCATACGCGTAAATCCACGATCCATCACCTATCACGATGTCATAGACGTGTTTCGAAGCACCGCGATCGTATTTTTTGAGCATTCCTTTCGACCAATTGACAAATCGACGCTCTCAAGCCAAAACGGCATAAACGCCAAAATGGCCATTTTTTAGTTAGCTGCACCGTTGAGTAGCATTTTTAAATCTGCATGCAACAGTTAAAGCGGCATACCCGCAAACAAACTTCATTCGCTATAAAATTGGTTTAAAGTTTGCGTAAAAGCCATTTAAGATTCTTTATGTCAATCGTTTTTTGCGTTTTCTGAAAAATTAGGTTAATGGCGTTTATGCCGTTTTGGCTTGGCAGCGTCGAAATTGTGTGGGATCCAACTCGAACAAATTTTGTTGACAGTGAAACGTTTATGTAGGTAATATTGAATGTATGCTGGTCCCATTGATGTCTAAGGTTGTCTCAATCTCACGATAGGTCTCATAACGATCTTGCAATATCAGTTCGCGCATAGCATCAACGACTTCTGGAACAACAACAGACTACGTCCTCGATTGAATTCACCATACCATCGATAAATACTGGTCATTGATGGAGCGTCATCGTGAAAAATTGATTTCAGTTCATCCATGCACTGTTGCTAAGTTAATCCACGTCGAAGATTGTAAAAAATAATTGCACGAAAATGTTCACGATTTAATTCCATTATTTGGCAGAGATGAATCTTTCAAGTTACTGTAAACAACACAAATAACGCTCGTATGTCAAAACGTTATGAGTACGTATAACCTCAAAAATGCCAAACTTTACGATAGAGCTGTCAATTGCCAGATTGCAACACTAACAACCGTATGCATAGTCGATCGCCAGCAATTCGCCGGACATTTTCCGTTCGCCAGTAGAAAATTCCGAAGCATAGTAAATCGCCATGGAATCATTCACGTGCGTTATGCTGTTTCTTCTGGCGACGCGCCAGAGATTTGCCGGAGATCGGTCGATGTTAAAAACGTCAACAAAATCATAATTTATATTATATTAACACGATGACGTCCGGTAGCCCCACAGTGGTACCACGCAAAAACTATCGGGTAAGTGCCGGTGGCCCCACGTTGGTGCCACCGCAAAAACTATTGGGCAAGTGCCGGTGGCCCCACGTTGGTGCCATGCAAAAACTATCGGGTAAGTGCCGGTGGCGCCTATTAATTAAATTTAACGCCGGCGATAACCGAAGTTTTTTAAGTCAATTCCACCGGCGCGAAACAAAGAAATCTGGATTGAACATGCCGGACGTCATAGTGTTATTATTGTCTATATAAAATGGATCGCGATTTGAATATAATTTATAATGCCAATAGGGATATCTTTGATTTAGAAATGTATGCACCACGTAGGTAAGTAGTTATACATCACAAATCACATTACAAATCACCGGCGATTCGCCGAAACGGAGATCGCTGGGAGATCGACTATGCATCACAAATTATATTCCGACCGTTCGCCGGCAAGTCTCCGGAGAATCACCAGCGAGTCGTTGGCAATCGACTATGCATACGGGTGTAAGGTTGTCCAATCCCGAAATATAAAAAGCAACCTACATAAAGAATTTGTTAGTTATTTTCTTCTTTTTGTTAATAAATTTGGTTTTTTAATGATATTAAATGTTGATATAATATAAAATTAACTAACTTATTTCTAACTGTAACTTCGATTCACCTGACCACACGATATTTGACCAGTCTTTTTCAATGAAACTTTGGTATTTTTGTGATCACTCACACCACTTTTTATTCTTGTTGAAGAGCTATGGCTTCCTCCTGACATTACAGCCTCTTAGGTCAAGTTCTTTAAGCTATGTATGAGGAGTTAGCAGATATTCGTTTATTAAAACCTTTTGATAACTCAATAGCGAGATCTGATCAACTTTTATAGCTCTTTTTTAATGACTCCCGCAATATCTTTCAGTCCATACGGTTTGTTGTGCTCCGTTTGCGCCCAGTTCTGGATCTATCAATATGTAATTCCGTTATGACGAATCGGGTAGTAGCATATTATACAGATTAGTTAGAATACTTGACAATTTTCAAAATTTCCACCTGTGATTTTCCTTGCTCATATAAATCTTGCATTTACTCATGTTTTTCTAAACTAACATAAGTTCGTTTCCTTTAGGCATATAGAACTGATACCACCAAATTTCACATATCAAAACACAAAAAGGCCACGAGATCACAGAATGTATCTTCAAAGTAGTCAATTGAGAAGTGATGCGAAAAATTTAAAAATAAAAAATTTTACTACGCCAGTTGTTTTACTAGTACTGTTGGTACTGGATGATGTTTTTAACCTTTCATAGATGTTAACAAAAGATTTTTTAAACACGAAAGGTGTTCAATACTTTTACCAGACTGTGTAAGTAGTTTCTTAACCCTTTCGCTACGAGCGTCGCCTATAGGCGACATCCGCGCGACGATCTGTCTGTACGAAAGGCTGTACCGAAAGATGTAAGTCCGAACACCAATTTACTTAACACTTTGTTGACCGGCAATTTTATGTAGAAACTATGTCATGTCACCGCAATGTGACATAACAAGTGCTATTTCGACGAGTTAACTCGTCACCAGTCAGCAACGTTTGGATATGAGATGACGAGTTATCTCGTCACCGGTCAACAAGGTGTTAACACACTATGAGCCGGCTGGTATTTATACCCATTGCGTATACGGGTACAAATACCCGCCCCGCTCATAGTGTGTTAAGCTCGATATACACTTTCTGGCTCAATGTTCCGTTCAGTAGCGCTACTCCGGCGGCACGATGGTCCGTTCAGCGTTGTCACCAGTGCTGCCAGATGAAAAAAAGGTAATTCACCAAATTGGATTAAATAAAAATAAAGTTGCCAGCTTTAACCAGATTTGCAGGACATGCTTACTCAACGCATACAATAGTTGCGCGCCTCAACGACGTTTCAAATCTAACGATTTAATACAAATAAAATTGGATTACTCTGACGTTTTAGCATTCACTTTAAGTATGTATTTAATCAACATGGATGCTTAAGGGTACATTCTCATCAGTAAGACCGAAAAATAGGCTATTTTTATATATATATATATATATATATTTTTTTTTTTTGAGGAAAATAATAACTCTAGACATTCGCGATTTTTCAGGTATATTTGTCGTACTATTAAGTATACTTAATTAAAAAAAAATTTCAACTAATTTTATGATAGCCCCGAGTAAGGTACGTTGCACCGTAAACCGCTGCGAAAAAAAGGGCCTCGCTGGCGACCGTCTTACAGATCATAAGATTCATTTGAAACAAAAAATGGAAAAAGATTCTTGTTTAGTATGAGTGTGGTTATGGCATGAACCACGAAAAATAAAATCTATCAAAAAATAACAAAATGACGGCGTTTTGAAATTTATATGTGTTTTTAATGAATTTTTTCGTTACTTTTTGGTTTATAAAAAAATCAATTTATAACGTATCGGCATAATTGTGGTTCATGCGACAGAGGGTTTAATTACGCGTATTTAAAAAAAAAAAACATTAAGATTTGTTGAAAATTGACTGAGTTATCACGGTTGCCAGCTCGAAAAACGTTGTTTTCCAGAAAACGCGTTTAAAGTTTTAAGTATAGTTTTTTCGACATAAATGTTTATTTTTTGATATTTACCGCTGGTCAGCTATTCCAGGGCCATTTAATAATCCTTCGGCTTCGTCAAAATTGACTTGCTACTGCAATCTTTCATTTTTTCTGGCCATTCTCGCCACAATTGAATGAATCGACGTTAACCGCTCGGCGTCTTTTATGCGGTTAGCGTCGCGAGTGCAAGCATACTCGTATGCATTTGGGCCGATGGTGACTCCCATGATCGACATCATTTGCAAAATCGGTTTTAACCACTTCGGTACGGGCGTCGACTATAGTCGACGGAAACAGATGACCGATGTTATAGCCGAGCGTGGACTATAGTCGACGGCTGTGCCAGCGTACGGATGATGATAGCCGGTTGATGGCAACGTTTCGCGACCCATAGGCACCGTACCGAAATGGTTAAACCTTTAGGCATTTTAAAAAATACACGCACTGAGACGTCAAAAGCACGTGAGCCGCGCGACGCTCGCTACCTACTTTGACTCGGTCGGCTCGGAGACTCATAACTTTTGAACCCTTACGAATTTCGATTTTTCCTTTTAACATGATATTCTAGACAGTTATAGCTATCTAATTCCGCAAAAAACAATTTTTGCCAAAATTTGACCCAACCGACGAGAATGTACCCTTAATGACAAAATAACATAAAAACTGCCAATGCTACTATGCGCTGCATTTATCGCAGTCAGGCGATACTCTCAATTTTATACAAGTATTATCCTCTGTTTCATAATACAGTGAACGCTCCATACAAGCAACCTCTCTATAAGCAACATTCTTTATAAACAACCTCTATACAAGCAACTTTTTTTAGTTCAACTCTTCTGTATAAGCTACTTATTTTTTTACAGCAAAATATTTAACTTAAGTTTAAGCCAATTCAAAAGTAAAATCAGTTGTTCACAGCAAAATATAAATCAGAAGAAAAAAAGACGTTCAATTTCGTTAAAAGATAAACTATCCATTTTAAAGAACATTAAAAATAGTAACAAAACAAAGGACATTTCCAACGAATATAAAGTTGCTAAATCTACAATAAGTAGAGTAAAAGAAAATAAAGAAAATTTAGAAGAATATGCATCCAAAAAGATTAAGAGTAGTATGTATTTGCATATTCAAGAACCCCCCTCTCGAACCTGCGTTCTAGGAGGAGGTTCTTGAATCGGCAAATACATACTACTCTATTAAGCGAATGAAGATAATAAAATATAGTGAAATAGAGGATACAGTGTTTTCTTGGTTCTTGGAGCGGTGACAATTAAACGATTTAGTTCTAAATGAAATGATAAAATTAAAAGCATTTGTAGCAAGTATTGGATGGTTAACGAAATTTAAGAAACATCACAGTATACGGATTTTGTCTGTTTGTGGAGAAAGTATGTCTTGCAATGTGGAGCTAGTTAATTTATTTAAAAATAAATTTAAAAAATATATTGCTGAAAATGGCTTTTTGCCTGAACAAATATATAATTGCGACGAAATTGGCCTCGCCTATAAAGCGTTTGCCCAACAACGTTACTCTACTAACTAAAACTAACGTTACTCTACACAATTTAGTTAGTAAAAGAAATAAGTAAAAATATTTTCCAGACAGCTTTTCCCAATAAGAAACTTTTTTATTGAAATCGGTTCAAATTAGTTGCTTATATAGAGCGTTCACTGTATTATGTGAGCCAATTGTATATTTATAACTGAAGGATAAAAGGTCATAAATCCACTCTTTTCAAAAATTTTTCAAGTTTTTCTTGATAGAAGGAAATGGAGATACAACTCTTTACCTGTCGGTTAAAGTTATGAATAGCAAAAGGAAATAGTTCATTTATTATGGAATAGAGGTAGTAATTTTAGAAAAATTGTCATCGAAAATTTGGCACTTACTTCGAAAATTTCAAATGCACTTACCGCTAGTAATTATTAGATGCCGTTAATAAAAAAATATTGTCGACATTATTCAAAATTATAACTTGCATATATTATTACAATATTTTTTTACTGACTGTTATCAAATTGGTCGTCAAATGTAAAGCAGTTTATTTATTGTCAGATGTTAAAAATACAATGTTATTCTCTTATACACAACCAAAAAATCACCAAATAATGGGGTTTTAGCAAAAGTTTTCACCAAATCACCAAAATGGTTCAGAAATCACCATATTTGGTGAAATTTCACCAGATCTGGCAGCACTGGTTGTCACTCTGACGGAGCACACTCCCGTAGCGAAAGGGTTAATTTTAATAGTCATAATGATTTTTCAAAATCACCTATTATTAAAAAAATTATAGCTTACCTTGTACATACTCACAAACAAGATACAAAATAGCTTTAGTATCCTCTTCAGCTATTAATTTCATGATATTCGGATGGTTTAACTTCCTCAAAATGCGCACTTCATTTTCAACCATGTCAACCTAAATTAAATTTACATAGTTTAATAAAAACTAAGTAATTTTAAAGATTAGTTTTTAAATACCTTTCCCTGACACTTGGATTTATCAATAATCTTAAGCGCAAAGTCCATATTAGTCCCTTTTTCCTTACAAAGTCTAACCACTGCAAAATTCCCTTCTCCAATCATCTTCCCGCAAGTATATTTTTGATCTAAATTAGCCGGAAGTGGAACCACATCTTTACTTAGTTTCAAAAGTAAATTTTCTTCAGAAACATAAGTCCTATTATTCGCTTTATTAGGCATTTTAGGCTTTGGACCACCTCTAAATTAAAAAAGAAAAACATTAATTTCTTCAAAATTAAATTAAATAAAAAAGAAAGTTTATAAAAAAAATGATAATAATAAAAACCAACCCATTTCTAATCCCCGGAGTCTTTTTATGTTGTTGTATCGCTTTACTCTCCTCAAATTCCAACTCGAAATCCTCCGGAAGCGTTCTTTCATTACCGTACACAAAAAATACGTCGTTGCTGTCGAAAAACTGAGGTAGAGTGGTCACCGGTTTCCCGGTTAAGGTAAAAACCTTCCTAACGGCCCCTGAATCTAAAGAAGCCGCCTCTGTAAGTGCACTTAACACTTGTTCTATGCTGGCAGAGTTTCTCTTGTTTAATAATAATCTAATAACCTTAAAACACAGAAAGAAAAATTAATTTTTTCAACTTAGATTTTTTTTAATTATATCTTTTCTTAATTATAATTTTTTTTATTAAATTTTCATATTAAACAAGTTTTTTTAAATAAAAATTGATAATATAACTTAAAAAATCCCATTTTAGATCTAAATTGTATGCAATAAAGTTGTAACTTTTAAACGTCAATTTCTTTTTAATTTTTGGGTAATAATTAGAATAAAATTGACTTTCTTATTTCAAAATAGAATATTTTAACTTTCAATTAATACAAATTTCATTTCTTAATTTAAAAAAATAAAGTCTCCAGGATTTTTTAAAATTGAGCGAAATTTTTTAATGTTAGATTAACCGTCAAAAATTTTAGTCACCTTTATGAATTTTTTAAATTTTTTGGGTAATATATTATTTAGAAGATATTTGACTATTCCATTTAAAAATAGAATATTTTAACTTTCAATTAATACAAATTTCATTTCTTAATTTAAAAAAATAAAGTCCCCAGGATTTTATATACAGGGTGTTTATAAATGAATATCGGGGTTTTAACGCTTTATAGTATTTATTACATTAAACTTACAGTTATAAATAATATATCAAATGAAAGAACAACTTAAACAGTTTTGTTTGTTGGCACCAGTGTGCATGTGCGCGAAATGTTTCTGCTACAATCCGCTAGAGATGGTACAAATGCAACGAGATTCCCCTAAAGTGAATGTTTTTTGTGCCATATCCCGGCGAAAAGTTTATGGGCCTTCCTTTTTTTGGTGAACCTACTGTAACTGGCACTTCTTACCTTGATACACTAGAGCAATGGCTCTTCCCTCAGTTGGAAGAAAATGAGCCAGAGGACTTTATTTTCCAGCAAGATGGTGCGCCACTTCACTGGCATAACGAAGCATGCATGTCCTCCACGATCTCCTGACCTAACGGCATGCGATTTTTACCTTTGGGGCTTCATCAAGGATCGTGTGTCCGTGCCTCTGCTACTAGCTGACCTCCCTGAATTAAGAATCGGGTGGAAGCAGCCCTTGCTACAATTACTGAATACACACTTATCAACGTTTGGGAAGAACTCAACTATAGACTTGATGTGTGCCGTGTGACAAATGGTTGTCACATTGAACATTAATAAGGTTCTTGGTAAAACTGTTTGAGTTGCTTTTTCATTTGACATATAATTTATAACTGTAAGTTTAATGTAATAAATATTATAAAGAGTTAAAACTCCGATATTCATTTATAAACACCCTATATTTTCAATTTTATAAATTGATTTTAAAAATTAATTAGAATTATGTTGGTAGTAAAGGTCGCTAAAAATGATTTAAATGTCAATGTTTAAACGTCAAAATTTCTAACCTAAAAAGTAAAAAAATAATTTATTAATAATTTATCATAAATAAAATTTTAAGGTTAGGTTTTCGTTTTATTTACTTTAGATTTAAGTGTAAATGTAAATTTAATTTTTTCACCTTTCTCGGTTTGATCCCATTTCGAATTAGTGTAATAATCTTGGGTCGGACGCAATCTGGAGGGATTATTTTAGGTGTAGCTGAAGGAGGGACGATTCTACCCGTTGAGGTACGTTTCGGTTTGTTCTGATCAATCTTACAATAATCTAACTTCTTAAATTGTTCGTTTTTACCCCCACAAACGTATTCTTTACCGTCTTCCAGTTCATCAATCGTAGAAACCTTTTAAACATTTGTTTCGTTAATTCTACTTTTTATTAATTAAATTAATTAATTAAATTTGAAAAAAAAAAACTTTTTTTTCCTTACTTTTTTTCCTTCCACAGAATAAATACTCCTCACACCACTCGGTAAAGTAACACTCCGACTTAAAATCCCTGTAAGTTCGGTAGTTAAGCTCTCGAAAGACCGATATCTATCCGATCCAACGGGAACGACAACCCCACCAAAGAATTTATTCCCATTATGATAAAACTTAATCCTACGGGCTTTTAACGTCCGCGAAGTCGTCGAAGAAGGTCTCTTATCATTCGAAACGGACAAATCCCCGATTCCGTTATTAATACTTTCGTCAGCGTCCGAAAGGATACTATTACAGCTGGCAGAAGAAACGCTCCGGCTCCCGTTTATATTATTCTTGGACATGATGAGCACCACCGGCTTTTTCGTAGGTTACCGATTTTAGAGGGCTTCGAGGATGGAGATATCAGAAAAACATCACAGACACCGGCACCGACACCGTATACAGTTCCGAGTAGATTTTTTAAGTGTAAATTAGAAATATTTACGGTTTATAAGCGAATTAAAAGGGTTTATTTTGCATTTATGTGTCCTAAAAGACTTTTTTAACCTCTTTTTAGGATTGTGGGAGGGATCGTTTATTTGACAGATAGAGGTAAAAACTTTTAAAAGAGATTTTCCCCTAAATAACAATAATTAAACATTTAAAAAGAATAAACTTAAAAATTTTAAAGCTTTAAAAAGAAATTTTATTATTATAATAGTTTTAATTTTATTTTTATACTAATAAGATTGAATTATTGAAATTGATAAAAATCTAATATTAATTTTAATAATCTAGGGGAAAATCTTTTTAAAAACTTAAATTAAATTAAATGAAAATATAATATAAAAAATTAATTAAGACAATTAAAATTGAATAAAAAGGTATTTTTTTATTATTAAGGTTCTAATATTTTTTATGACTAAAGTTTAATTATTGAAATTGATTAAAATTTTTAAATCTTCTAATATTAATTTAAATAATCTAGGGGAAAATCTTTCTAATTAATTGCTCATTTTCAAAGAAATTATTCCCTAGATTATTAAAATTAATATCAGATTTAAGGTAAATTAATTTGCACTTTTTAATTTATTAAAACTGAATTAACATAAATATGATAATTTTAATATCTTTTTGGAATAATAAAGTTTAATTATTAAATTTGATTAAAACCTTTAGGGAATTTTAGTTTTATAAAATGGAATGTCACAAATTGGTTAGTTTACTGTCAACACAATTGACAGAAAGTGTCAGGTGTCTAGAAATTTGTGCTATTTTTTCTTAAATTCTTTAAAATAATGGCAGATCCGTTGAGTTTATTAAGGCAATATAACGTGAATAAGAAGGAGATAATCGAAAGGGATGGACAAATCATATTTGGGGAGTTTTCTTGGCCGAAAAACGTTAAAACCAACTATATAACGTGGGGGTAAGTTACTTTTCCATAAGTTAGTTCGTTTTAAACCTTTTTTAATTACATTTTAATACTAAAATTATTTACTAATTTAGTTCAGGTAAAGATGGAACGCCTAAAGACTATTACACATTAGAATGTTTGTTGTTTATTTTAAAAAACGTCGCATTAACTCATCCTGTTTATGTTAGACAAGCTGCGGTAAGTTTTTTTAAATTTTAGGTTTAGTTAAGTTGTAAGATTGATAAATAATGTTTTAATATTAGGCGGAAAATATTCCGGTTGTAAGACGACCGGATAGAAAAGAATTATTAGCTTATTTAAATGGAGAAACCGCTAGTTGTTTAGCTATCGATAAAAGTGCCCCGTTAGAACTTCCAACGCAAGTAAAACGTTCTTTAGAGTATGATGGTCCGGAAAATATTACGAAAAAACCTCGTTTTGAGGATACTCACGTTCAAAAAGTTAGAGAACAATTGGCTGCTCGTTTGGATGCTCCGAAAGAAGCCTCAGTAACTGTAGATAACATAAAGTAGGTATTTTTTTGGTTGTAATAACATTAAAAATATTTAAAATATATTTTTTTAAAGATCTTTATCTGAAGCGATGTCCGTAGAAAAAATAGCAGCTATAAAAGCAAAAAGATTAGCTAAAAAACGAACTACGATAAAAGGAAATGATGATATAGGTCAAGAATACGACATAAGAGCGATTTTAGATTTAGATGTTGATATAACTAAAGATATAATAAGCCGAGAACGACAATGGAGGACTCGAACTACTATTTTACAATCAAACGGGAAGAATTTTGCTAAAAATATCTTAGCTTTACTTCACGGGATAAAAGCAAGGGAGGAAGGTCGTCAGAGAATGCCGCAACAACCCCAACAACCTATTACCACCCCTCGATCGACTCCGATGAGACCACAAACTCAACCGGCGGTTTATAATCGTTACGATCAGGAAAGATTTAATAAACAAAGGGAAGATACAGAAGGATTTAAGATTGATACGATGGGAACTTATCACGGGATGACTTTAAAGTCAGTTACGGAAGGTTCGGCTAAAGCTAGACCGGTGCAAACTCCAAATCCACCACCGTTAGCTGCAAATACACCAAGACCACCCCCAGGACATCAAAAGAAAATTTCCAGGACTCCGATTATTATAATTCCAGCCGGACCACCTTCCATGATAACTATGCATAACGTGAAAGATATTTTGCAAGATTTAAAATTTGTTTCGGTTGAGGAGAAAAAAGCCGAAGGTTGTAGAAGGGATAATGAGGTTCTATTACAAAGAAGGAAGAATGGAATTACCGTTCCTTATCGTGTAGTTGATAATCCGGCTAAATTAAGTCCTAGCGATTGGGATAGAGTGGTTTCTGTGTTTGTTATGGGACCTGCTTGGCAATTTAAAGGTTATCCGTGGGAAAATCCAGTTGAAATTTTTGATAAAAGTATTTATTTTTATTTATTTTAAAATAATTAATTTAAAAAAATGCTTTTTTAGTTTGTGCTTTCCATTTAAAATACGATGAAATGAAATTAGATGGAAACGTGGGAAAATGGGCTGTTACAGTAATCGAATTATCAAGAACAAAAAGACATTTAGATCGAGCGGCTTTAATGGTATTTTGGGAGAAATTGGATCGATTTATATTGCAAAATAAGCCGCATTTAAGGTTCTAAGTGCTTTCATCCGGACAATAATCAATCGATTTATTACATTAGATTAAAGTTTGGTTTTAATCCTAACTTTTTCATTTTACCCGCTTAATTTTGAGTTTTTTCTCACTTAGTTTTTAAAAAGTTTTATTTGATTTTCACCCTTTAAGATTGTTTATAATGTAACATAGATCATTATTATTAAGTAGATGATACTTTATAGTTATTAAAAAGATGTATTTGAATGGTCTGATTAAATAAAACGAATCGTTTCGTACAAAAAAGGGACTTTTTTTACTTTTGTGTTTAATTTTGTTCATTAAGAGTTAAAAATTCGTAAAAAAATTCATTTTAATTTTTAATTTTGATCTGATTTTTTTCTAAATGAAACTAAAAAGATTCTAGTTTTAATCTAAAAAGACCGCTTCTTTCTAACTTTTACCAACAATATTAAAAAAATTTCAAAGTTGGCAAACAATTTTCTAGGTTAAGAAATCAATAGTTTAAAAAAAAATCGTAAAAAATTAAATTTTAAAGACTTTGATTTGATTTTTTTTCTAAATGAAACTTAAAACATTCTAGTTTTAACCAAAAAAGATCGATTTATACTAAATGTTGTCAAAGAAATTAAAAACATTTTCAAACTTGGTAAAAAAATTTTGACACTTTTTAACCTAACTTCAGAAAATCAATCAACTTTAAAAATACATCAAAAATTTATTTTTAAAGATTTCGATTTGATTTTCTTTCTAAATGAAACTTAAAACATTCTAGTTTTAACCAAAAAAGACCAATTTATTCTAAATGTTATTCTAAATTTTTATATTTATCAAATTTTTAAAATCCTAATTTTTGGGGAAAATCCCTTAATCTGGCAACCCTGCTTAATACAGTAGAACTCCGAATCCGAATCAAATGGGATCGGACCACAGTCGGATAATAAAAAATTCGGATAATAGGATTTTTCAAAAAAAAAGAAACGGCATATATATATATATATATATATATATATATATATATATATATATTTTAAAGAAAAAGATTCTTTTCAGCAGTGTATGAATTTTTAATTAATTAAATGAGAAGGCAACATTTTTAGATGTTATATGGCGGACCGGTGCTGTACATTCCTAGTAAATAAAATTATCTGCTGAACATCTCGGTCAAAGTAAGCTGTTTGACTGCCTTGATCCGTTTTCGGGCTGCCAAGTCGCGTATCCCCTTGATAGTGAGAAGTTGCATATGATTATACTCAGGCTGATGTTCCATCCACTTCAACGCAGTTTCAAGGCCGGCAAATGCTTCACTAGCTGATGGTCCCATGTCTGCTTCAACTTCGATATTTAGGTCATCTTCCTCAATGCTATCTTCTCTTATACTTTCAATAAGTTCATCATCATTCAGTATTTAAAACCCAGGATCTGACGAATCACACATCATCCACTCTTCTACATCTTCAGCATTAACTTCTCAACATCCAGGAATTTTCAAAAGAATATTTCATAATTCCTCAAGTGACAAGTCATCCTCATCTTCTGTCTCTCCCCTTTCCTTTTCTTGAGCTTCTTTTTCCTTTTTCTCCTTTTCCTTCTGTTCTTCAGTTGATATGCCTTTCAACTTGTTCCATACACGTCTTAATGTAACTGACTTAATCAACCTCCAAGCTTCCGCCACCATGCAAGTGCAATCGTTCAAATTAATATTTTTATAGTTAGCCAACACATCTTCTTCGTCTTCACCCTCTACCAAAAGTTTTTTTTAAATTTGTCTTCTGTAACGGCGTTTCATGGTTTCGATTACAGACTGGTCCATTGGTTGTAACAAGCTTGTGACGTTTGGTGGTAAAAAGATTGTTGTAAACTGGCCGTTCCCTCTTTCAAACAATTCTTCGGTGGGATGAGTTGGTGCATTATCTACAATCAACAGTACCTTACTGCCTTCTTTTCCAAGAGATTTTTGTCGCTTTTTCACTTGGGGGATGAAAATTTCGTCGTACCATTCGGTAAACAATGCTGCAGTCATTCAAGCCTTGGGCTGGTTTTTATAAAAGAGGGGAAGTTTTTTCGCATTTCCAAATGCTCTTGGGCGTTTTGACTTCCCTATCAAAAGAAGAGGTATTTTATGGCTTCCCGTAGAGTTCGCGCAGTTAAGCACCGTAACACGTTCTTTACTCACTTTATGTCCTGGAGCACTATATTCCCTTTTAGAGGCTAAAGTGGCTTTAGGCAGAGCTTTCCAAAGAAGACCGGTTTCATTGTACAAAAACTCAGGATCGAAGGAGTCTGCTGCAAGTTAAAATCTTTTAATAAAATCTTTTGCAGCTTTGAAGTCTGCTGATAACTTCTCGCCACTTAAATCTAATTCACGAATACCGTCCCTGAACCTGAAATTTCTTAGCAAGCCGTTACTTGCTTTAAAGGATAAATAGCCAAGCTTCTGAGCTATGATCTTAGCCTTTTCACAAAGAATTGGGCCTGAAATTGAGTTTCCCATAGAACGTTGCGGCAAAAACCACTTGAAGACGACATCTTCTAAATCTTTGTTTGTTGTTGTCTTCATTGATTTTCTTGAAGCACTTCCATCTTCGTTTTCAAGCACTGACACAAAGTTTAAAAGTGTAGGTTTGCTCCTTTTAATGTCTGAAATCGTTGCTTGTCTAACACCGTACATCTCAGCTAACTGTTTACCGGTAACACCTTTATCTGATTGGCCTATAATTAACGTGACCATTTATTTTTTGACTCAAAACGGGACATTGGTTTATTTAGGTTAATTAACAGGTAGTCAATAAAAAACACTATTTTAAAGTTATTTGTTCAGAAAAGGTCAGTTAGGTTAAAAGAAGAAAAAATTTGCTTTAATATAGCTGGTCATGATTTTAAGTAAGAATGAAACTCTTGGCACGTTTTCTTTTATATTCACCTTAATTGTCAACATCGCCTTCAGAACTGAAATTTGTAACTGGGTCTTCTCAGATGGCCACAATTTGTTCATCATAGAAAATACTCTTTCTATTGGAGCATTTGTAGCAGGCAAACATAAAATATATTCAATTAAAATAGAAAAGTTTTCATACTGAAGATTGTTAGCTTGAAAGTGTTTGAATACTTCCACCCAACGAGTTTCCGTGGAAACATTTAGATTATTCTATTCGGTCACTTTTTGCGTTGTAATCTAGTTACAAATTAACGAAAATTCGTCAAAAACTTTTGCATCTTTATTATAGTCAATATATTCCTTTTCAGTTAATACATCCAAAGATTTTTGAACGTCTGACCATACGGGGATCTTTTTTAAATCTGCCCAATAAAAAATCACCATTTCTTTGGTAAGAAAGCAAGTCCACTGCTCCAGATATTCACGGCTTGTTTGATAAAGGTCTGTAGCCGTCCTAGTCACAAACTCTGGTCTGTTTCTGAGTCAAATTGTCTTTTAGTTGATTGATTTCTTTTGCAGCTTCAATTGCCGATACAGTCTGACCTTCCAGTTTCAGTACAGCTTGATGAAAACTTGCTGACTGAGCGTGTAAAAAATAAGGCCACAATTCGGATGTGGGATCTTCAAAAAAGATTGTTAGTAACAGGGGACATTTTTCAATACTCAAAAAGTAGTTTTTTAGTGGCTGATACATTTTTAAAACACTTTCCAAGGCAGGCATAAGAGCAAGCCATTTAGTTTTGCTGTAGCCAAGCATTTGTTCATATTCTGTTCCAGTTTCGGCGCAAAACTCTTTTAGAGCTTCAACTCGAATCGCGTAAATATAAAAAAGAATGAATATATCTTCACAATAATGCTTTCGTAATCTAAGGGTAACCTGTCTGCAGCAGATTTTATTGCATTGTGAACTACATGGGCTCCACATCCAATTCGTATTAATGGCTTTTTCTGTGATGATTATAATTTCGTTAACAAATTGTTAGTTCCTCGTCTAGCCGCGTCTCCGAAATTGACGTTGGTATTGTCTCCGCAAAATGCCACAACTTTTGCTGTCAATTTATTATTTGTCAACACTTGGTTTAAATAAGCAACAATGATGTCAGAAGTCTTACCTGGTTCGTCTTGGAGATCTAAAATTTTTACTTGCACACCTACGTAAGGTTGAAAAAAGCGCACTAGAATAGGGTATATTTTTTTGTTACCGTGGTTTGAAGCGTCGTTTAGTATTGTAATACAATTGAAGGGTGGAGTGCAAGAAGTACCTAAGTAGCATTTTTATAAAATCTGCCTAATCGGCAGATCCTAGGTGTATTATGTCTGATAAACCTAGATATCGCGATTAGGCAAATTTTATAAAAATGCTACTTAGGTACTTCTTGCACTCCACCCTTCAATTGGACTTATCAAGATCATCTTTTAATTCTTTCATTGCTGTAGGCGCCAAAACATTTACTACAATAGCTCCTGATTACGTACGCGCGCATGTAAATTTGGAATCAAAACATGCTTGAATTAATTTCTACGCACAATCATTAGAACGAAAACTGTGGTTTTCTTGTATCGTGTGATAAGCCCAGAAGCCTTCTGCTGCGGCAATATCTAAATCCTTTAAAGTTGGTGAGTCCGAGTTCTTGAAAAAGGTTAACATCGAAGAATTCGAAGCGGCGGCACGATCAGCATTTTTATGTTCTTCAGACTTTAAATGCTGTTCAATATCACTGCCACCACCATGAGAAGCACTAAATTCTGTACGACACTTTTCACATCTGACATCTGAGGAAGTATTTCAGAAAACGGGACAATTTTGCGTCTCAGGGATCATTTCGGGGACACCGGGACTCGTAACCCTAAAAAGGGACAGTCCCGTTCAAAACGGGACGTATGGTCACGTTACCTATAATTTTTAGTTTATCCTTTAACGATAACACAACACGTTTTCTTTTCGAAGCCATGATGAACGCCGAAACGTACTCACAAACAAAATAACGTACTGAAGCGAAAGGTTATCGTCACAATAGCCGATCAACGATTTACTAATTGACAAATCAAAGCAAACAGCGACAGGTTGGCCGGGCCGTCCCCGAGCGGCGACCGACGACAGTGTAGCCAACATAACTTTTTCTTAATTTTTTTTCTAAAACCGATTCGGATAATCGGCGATTCGGATAGTCGGAGTTCGGATAATTGGAGTTCTACTGTACTGAAAAGAATACATCATGAATAAATCCTGCTACGTTACTAATATGCAAGATACAACGTAGGTAATTCACAGGTAACAATACTGACCATAAAAGATCACTAAATTATGACGGCGCCAAATTTAAACGACCTACAATCATTTACAAACGCACGGCATGTCTTCACTACGAAGAGGTTAGAAATCTAATATTTACACATTTCGGCTTTTAATTTTGCGGTTTTAAGTGAGTGAACGAATCATTTTTTGTCGCTCTCCTGTAAAACATTTTCACTTTTTCGTAATAAGGGAATAGCTATAGTTAGAAATAATTAAAAAAATCAATACTTAATGTTTTTCCAGTACTCTCTATCAATAATAAGTAGACCTCAATTGATTATAATTTAATAATAAATAACTCTATCCAAGAGAAGTAGTTTTAGCTAGTAGTGAATAAAATGCACAAGACTTGGGTTTATTATCAAATAGAGTTACGTTTACGTAATCTCCGAGTATGGCCTACATCAAACAAATTTTCCATTTTTGGAGGATTAATTTTGATTATAATAAACGGAATATGGGGAGCATACCCGTATTTTATGGACATAAAAAGTATGTATCCGTTCATCAAACCAACCCAATAACACTTTTTAGAGATTGACACAAGAATAATTTTAGATATTAACACTGAGATGAATAAATTTTTTATTGAAACTCATTTTTACTTGATAATGATAACAGTTAGTTCTATAAACATAGGCTACGTTCACACTAAGCGGTTTTTGTCGACTCGACAATCGACACGACCGTCGAATCGACAAATGCTTCTTTGAAATCGTCCAAACTGGTCAGACGACGTCGACTACGTCGCGACGGTCGAATGGTGTCGACTCGACCTATGATTTTACCGACGGCGCCCATTCGACAAACCAAGTCTCTCGACATACAGTCAGTCACAAAAGTCTACATACACCAAGTAAATTCACTCTAGTTAAATAAAACAACATGTTATTGAACAATGTATTTTAAAAATATATATTATTACCCAATTGGAGGTCATTTTGAAACGCCTTATCTATATTACCATAACACTTTCTTAGGAAAAAAATATAAACTAAAATTAACAGCTCACAAAAGTCTACATACACAGAACCCTATGAAATTAAGTTTAAAGATATTCACTTAATTATGGACGAATACAAAACTTTTAATATTTTGTGGGATCACCTTGTAAATCGAGAACTGCCTGGAGTCGTCTTGGCATAGAAAGGACAAGATTCTCGGTCACAGTAGCTGGTATTTCTGCCCAAGCCTTTTTTTAGCGCATCTTTCAGTGTTTGCTTATTAGTAATGGTGTATTTCCGCACCCTCCGTTCTACCTCATCCCAAATGTGCTCAATAGGGTTGAGGTCAAGCGACTGAGGAGGTGAATGTAGTTGTTTAGGTACATTGGAAAGGATCCATTATCGAACGACGCGTGCGGTATGCGTAGGGTCGTTGTCTTGTTGAAAAATCCAACGACCTCTAAGCCCTAAGCGCTCTGCTGATTTTTTCGGATTGCATTGCAATATTTTCAAATATTGTTTATGATCCATAATACCTTCTATAAAAACTACAATCCCTAGCTTAGAAGCCGCCAGCGAACCCAAAACCATTACCAACCCACCACCATGTTTAATAGTTGGGTGAAATTTTTTTGCTTTCATTTCCTCATTTGCTTTCCGCCAAATTTTTCCTCTGCCATCCAATCCGAAAATGTTATATTTGCTCTCATCCGTGAACAAAACTGTTTTCCAAAACTCTAAATTTTGTTCAATGGATTTGTTGGCAAAGTCAATCCTTTTTTTCTATTTTGTTCGGAAATTAAAGGTTTTCTTCGCGGTACTCGTCCATTAAATCCGTTAAATCGTAATGCCCAACGTACAGTTTCTGGATTTACTACTTTATCAGTAGCGAGTTGAATATGTTTTGCAAGTTGCGGAGCACTTGTTCGTGGATTTCCTTTTACTTTTTTCTTTAATTCCCCGAACATCTCGTTGATTTAATAGTTTTGGACGACCAACGCGCCATTTATTTATTACACTTCCATTTGAAGCAAAATTTCGAATAATTATTTGAACTATGGCTCGACTTTTTCCCACAATTTTGGCAATTGCGCCATGTGATTGTCTCTCATTTTGTAATTTTACTATTAAATGGCGTTTTTCAACCGATATTTCCTTTCTTGCCATATTATCGTGTGACCGAAGTTTTAAATACTATATTTGTTTATGCAATTGTTAAACAGTAACTATAATATCAACTTTCTGAACTTAAAATAATGCAAAAATTGAATAAAGTCCACTGTGAGAGCTCTAGTGTATCAAACGCGTAACTGTATGTTGACTTTTGTGAGGTTCATTTGTCCGTTTTTAATCGTTTACTTCGTCCGTGGAGTAATTAATGTTAGATTTGTTTAGTGTGGTATGTTCTTGAGTAAATAGAAGTAAATTTATATGTGTCGCAGAGATGAACTTAATGTCCTTTATAACGGTATTACTATTTTAGGTGGTGTATTTAGACTTTTGTGATTAACTGTATCATTCTCACGTTTTTAATGGAAGTGTTCACACGGTGTTTAGATTGATGAGGCGTTGGTCCAGTGTTTCCCAACGTGGGGCCCACGCCCCACAGGGGGGCAACTCGAAAATCAACTCGACATCAGTTTAGCCCTTTCCAAATTTCCAAAGTTTAGCCCAAATTTAACGAAAAAAGTAAATTATTATATAATATACTAAAGTAGTAAACGAGCAGCGCCCCTTTAAAAGAGGGCGCCGCAGGCGCCTCGCTCTTTTCTTAATAGTTTTTTTGGAAACAGTTTTTCGGGCGAACAAACGGTTTTACGCGATTCTGCCGGCCATTATCTTCACCTCCCCCGACGATTTTGGGGGGTCCGATGGTGATTTCGGAAAAACGGCCCCGAAAATCAATTGAAAAAAAAGTGGCCCTAATTGAAACTAAAACGCGATCGTTGGTCGACCTAGATCCGTCTGTCATTTTCGCCAATTTTTGAACGCAATTTTTGCCCAAAAGGCCACCGGATCCGCGACTCTGCTTCCGGTTAGCCGCCTGAACGGCTTTATGCCGCAACTTTATATGCGAACCGGGGCTCCTTTGGACCCGAAGCGGCCGATTTTAGTCCTAAACGAAGTCCCCGTTTTCTGTCATTTTCGATTTGGGCCGATAAAACAGTTGGCTCGATTTTCATAAACGTTATTCTAACCACGCTAATGTCAAATGAAATGTCAAAACGATCGGTTTATTAACCCCTTAAGGACCGATATTTTTTTACGGTCATTTAAAACCGTATACTCTATCCCGAGATATCTCGGGCCTGGTCCTTAAGGGGTTAATAATAATCAAACATTTAATTTATTCAGAGCAAAAATTCGCTTAAATCGTGCCAAGAATAACTCGAAATGGTATCTAGGAAACATTTTTAACCGCCATCGCGCGTTTTGAGTTGTATTTGCAAAATCAATTTGACTTTTTTATCCAAATTTTAGGATGCGTCAAACGGTTTCTTATCTCACAAATCCGTAAAAAAAGCTCTAAACTCAGACCATTTAGTTGTTATTCCTGCATTTTGACCGTTCAAGTTGGTGCACATGTTGTTATAAATTGTAACTCTACGCAGGCAGTTTGGAGTATATTAAAACGTGTGGAGGCCGTAATTCGAATTAGTTGATGATTTTTTTTCAAATAACGTCACCTTTTAGATTTTTTCGTCTCCATAACTCCAAATTTAATGAAAGACCTTTCAAAAGGACCCCCGAAATTCCTTGGATTTTACCAACCGTATTTTTAAATCAATAACTTTCAAATCTATTGTGAATTGTCCCAAAGTCTTTGGCAGATCACTATGGAAGGATATAATGTTCCGTACAAAAATATTTTTACAAAAAAGGTTTTGGGCTCTCAGTAATTTTTACAACTTGCCAAAACAGTCCTGTTCAATCGACTGTTCAACGATAAGGATATGAACTGGCGATCGAAGTCGTGCGATTTAATCCCTTTAGATCATTTTTTTGGAAGATATGTTAAATAGCAAATCTATGTGAATACAAAACAAACAATTAAAGTCCTCAAGGTCAACACAATGAATGCCGTCCAGCAATTTCAACCAGTTTTACGCGACCAAGTGATTAAAAATTGCACCTCTTCATTGCGTGCCACCTAGCAAAACCGCGGGAGACACTTGAAGGATTTGCAAAATCATTCTTTATGCCATAAAATCTTCTTTCAAACTGAAAAAGAAATGAGTGGATACCTCGCAAGGAATTTATTTTATTTACTTTTAGAAACAGAGCGCCTTTATTGGAAGATTCTGTAGTTAGGTATCTTCACGAATTTCTATATTATCTCTTTGAAATTTGCAAAGTTTTACAAGATCTAAAAACTGTGGTTTTGTAGAAAAAAGAAGTTGAAAACTTGAAATGATATTTCGGCAGATTCTTTTTGCTTATAGCTTTCATATATTACAGTAATTAGTACTTAGCAGACTATATTTCTCATAAAATAATATAAGGCTAACTGTTTGAGGCAAATTTCTATCTGAAATCACAACCGTCTTAATGGCTCCAAAATATATCGAATGTACTTAAAGAGTTAAAGATTTTTCATCTATGAATTCTCAGAAACACTGAAAAGAAACTGATAAGATACTTATTGTTAGTCAATTTATGAATCCGAATATATTTTGTAATTAAAGTTAATGAATGGATAGGTCTACCACAAAAGTTAGAAACATGGATAATCGAAATTTAAATCAACGAATCGTGCTAAGGGTTTAGGAAAAGCTTGCACGTCATTAGCAGATTTAAATTAACTGCGTACGACCCATTTACAAGATGACACTGTACACGGTAGTAATTTTTACTTATTCAGAATATCCTTACACTCAAATGAGGGTTACGCTAGTTCTTAAATAATGGCAGTAAATAATTATTAGGTATAATTTGGCTTGACGATACCAAAATATCAACTGAGTGTTTGGTAACTAAAAACATCTCGCCTCTTCTAAACGAGGTACATTCAGTAATAAAGTGTGTTAATGCAGCTAATAGCTTCACAGCTAATGCTAAATGTGAGCGTACCTTCAACCTATTTTGTGAAGAACAAAATGAAGACCATGCGAGACTTTTACTTCATACTGAAGTAAGATGGCTATCTTAATGGAAATGCTTGAAAAGATCTATGGAACTATTTGATACTCAGTGATTTTTTAAGCGACAAATCTGAAATAAAGTATTTGCTAACAACGGATGGTAAAGCATTTGTTCAAGGAACAAATAAAACTCTCGTCGATGCAAAAGCGAAGATATTTGGTTTCATTACCGATATTGAGTTATGTCAGAAACATAAGAACAAAAACTTTGAACAGTTTCATTGGCTCCAAAAATGTGAAGTAACTAATACCATTTTACTTGTTATTGTCAATCATCTAAATGTTCTGTCGGCTGATTTAAATGAAAGATTTTCTGATTTAAAACATATTGATTTTCCAACATGGATGATGCAGTCAATGTTAGTGGATTTGTCTGATCTATCAAATATGGAGTATCAAAAAGAACTCGCAGAATTGCATTATGATTATTCAGTTAAAACCTTATTTAATATAAAAAGAACGATGGCATGACTTTGTGAGGAAACAAAAATAAAATACCCAAATTCAATCAAATGTGCAAGAAAACCATCGCTACCATTTCCATCTTCATATTTAGTTGAACGTGGATTTAGCACTGCAAATGATTTTTGGTAAAAAAAGAAATCGGCTGGATATAACACAATTTGGAAACTTGAAACTGAAGCTAACCAAATTAGAACCTAATATAAAACCTTTATACAGTAAGCATCAAGCGCAAAGATCTCAATAAATTAAAATAACAAATTAATATAGAAAAATCTTTATTAAAATCATTTGGCATTTGAATTTTAGTTTCTTGTATATGTTTTGAAAATTTACTTACTGTCTTTCATTAACAATTCCCTAGTGGTTTCCCAAAACTTTCTAAAACCTATCATTTAAGTTTCTCAAGTGAACAATTTTTTAATATTAAAAATTATGTATGTTACATAGGCGAGCCATAAGAATTTTAGAAAGGCAAAGATGGGACATGACACAAAAAGATTGGGAAACACTGCGTTGGTCTGTTTAGAGGACCTCATCCTGTCGTACGACTTCGCTTCTGGTGTGAACGTTTCGCGCGATTGCCGAGGCGACTGTCGAGTCGACAAAAACCGCTTGGTGTGTACGTACCCATACAGATTTGGAGCGACAAATACAACTTGTATGATCTCGTTGGCCGTATGAGCGATTTTAGCGCGTTTGGAGAACGAAATAAAATAAAAGATTTGGATAAGCTGGTAACAAAGATATTAAATTTTTTTCGAGTAGCCACTTTAATATGGGCTTTTCTATCGCCGAACGCAATAATGTTTCAAGAAAATTATTTTCAAACCAAACAATCAAATGATTCTTACAATTCTTCGAGCGGTCTCTTTGAATATTACGCCCCTTTTAATATTAAACCTTGGCAGAAAACTTTAATGATATTATTTCAAATATTTTCAATTGTAACGGGAATAGATATATTAACGACTATGATCACCTTTTATTGTTATTCCGCTCAACTTTTAATTCTTCGTATGGAAGACGTTACAGAAAAAATGGTTAATACTGAGTTTAATGGTAACAAGCGTAAAAATAGAGAGAAATTAGGAAAGATTTTAATTTATTATCGCAATATTTTTGGGTAAGTTGATGTACTTATTTCAATAAATAGTAACGTATGAGATCTTTTTTAGACTTTTTAAAACATTCACTTCTTTCACTAATAAATTAGTTGTACCTCAACGATTTTGTGCTATTATTGCTCTTATAATATCAGCGGCAGATCTCGCCTTTGTAATAATAATTATTATTCTTCTTTAACACAGAATTTATAAATCGTTTTTTATAGCAAACCGGTATTAAACCTATTGTGGTAATTTTCGCAAACGTTATGGTGTTATTAATGTTTCATACCGTAGGTCAGCGTTTAATGAACATGGTATGATTTAATTACTAAAATAAACAAAGTCAATTACTTGAGCTTAATTTTGTTATAGAGTTTAATTATATCGGATGCTGTTTATAATATGAATTGGTATGAAGCAGACGTTAAAACACAAAAAGATATTTTAACGTTTCTCTGTATGATACTACGACCTTTTGTTGTGAAAGTTAATATTTTTGGGACACTGTCATATTTCAAAATGACTGAGGTTAGTATTTCGAAAATAAAACTTTAAACGGTTCCAAATTTTATTAATTAGAATCGATAAATTAATGATTTTTAGGATGTTAAAAGTATCTACGCATACTTTAATTATTTATGGAACGCCGTGTCTTTTAAGAAGTAAACTAATGGCGAATTCGATTGGTTGCACTAGTGCGCACCAGTGCATAACAGCGTGTTCTGTTGGTTGTTTCGTTGTGTTCTGTTACATTTTATTATTGTGGTTTATAAAACATTTTAAACATCATCAAGCCTTGAACACACTTACAAGTGATGTTATGATTATGTTTGATTTCATAGCGTTCTGTTGAATTTACCGTTTTTTGTACTAAGCTAGTGTGACATATGTCACATTTTGCACTCAACGAGTGCGCACCAGTGCACACTAGTTTTGCCAATCGAAAACGCCATAAATGTAGAATAACCCGAAATGGAGCTGCACCATGAAAAGAAAGATGGAAGACTAATTGGCAATGTTACGGAGAGGGGACTTACTCTTTCATCTTTCTCTTCATGGTGCAGCTCTATTTCGGGTTATAGTACTCCTCCGTTTGAAAAAAAAAAAACTTGGAATGCACCATAACTTTCTGTTTATTCAATTGTAATATGAGAGGTAGAGAGTAAAAGTGAAAATACTATTATCGGTGCTAAAAGTCAAGTCAGTAAACTTTCGGATGCTCGTTCTCCGAAAGTTTTCATCGAAAAAAAAAAAAATGTAAAGACTGTCATTTAGTAAATATCGCGAGTTAAATGAAAAAAGGAGCGGTTATTTGACCGTTTCGCGAAGAACGCAAACTTTGAGAATTTTTTTCTTGGAAACCGCCGAAGAAAAAAATTCGGGCCTTTTGTAGGATGTAGTCTCATCTATTTACTATAACGTGGCATTTTTTTCTTGTTCAAAAATTCCGTCTATTCGAGAACCGCTAGTCGTATCTTAACACTTTCACCATTATAGACGCTTGTGTTTTTAATTATAGTACCTGTACGTTGTGTACTTCTGTTTTAAACTTATCTAACTATGCCTCCAAATCAAGTAAGTATAACATTATTGTTTAATTATACACTTGTTACGTTGTATATTTCCGGTGACATCATTTTCTCTATAAAAAATTTGTATACAGGTGCCCCATCGAAATTGGCTAGTCCAAATATCTCGAGTACTGCAAGTCCGATAAGGAAAGGATCTCCTGGAGTGTAGTACCTTCAATTACTGAAAAAAGGTTATCGGGTTTGTGGACGACACTTCAGGGATAACCAATTTCAAACTAAAACCAAGATAAAGCTGTATGGGAAACAACTTCCACAACTGATTGTGTGTTCAGAAGTAATTTTCCCTAATAAAACTTCTGATACTTATCCCAATACTTCTTCTAGTACTATACCAAATATTTCTTTCATTATTCCTCTGATTAGTCTCTCCAATACTCCACCCAACAGATTTCTATCAACCCAATGTCTTCTATATTTAATACTACTTCTACTTCACATCTGAGGAGGTATCAAGGTAAACATTTATTGTATAGTAATTAGTTAGTAATCTCTATTACATAAATTATAGTTTTTAAATACTGAATAAATAACTAACGTCATTCTTAGGTTGCACAATACCATTCCGAAAGAAGAGGGTGCTGCGGTAAGGTTGAGGAAAGTGGAAAATTGTGTTAGGTATGGTAGAAAACGAATCCAGTTTCTGTCCCAATCCTGCAGGCACTGTAATGCAGTGTTTATTAATTCAGGGTTAACACCTCAAGAAAGAACTATAATCAGTACATTTTTAGTATATTGCTATATATTATTATTATTAATACCGTTATTTTACTTTGTTACTAGTCAATTTTAAAAAATTCATATCTAAGAAATTAATTGTTATTGAAACTTGAAATTTTATTAGAATTTAATTTAAAACTTAATCTTAAAGCTTAATCAAAAACGAATTTCCTACGACTTTTACTTTTCTCCACAGAAACAAAATTCTAACCAAATTTAATTAACATGTTTATTACAATTTGTTCATTTTTAAAAATTCATACCTAAGAAATTAATTGTTGTTCAGATTTGAAATTTTATTAAGTTTTAGATTGAAACATAATCTATATAATGTATAATAACAATAATTTTGAATATTATATTGCTATATATCACTTATTTATATTCTTATCAATATTAAAATTCTAAATGTTTGCAAACATTGTATTACTATATTTTACTTATTATTGTTCTTAATACTATTATTATTAACATTTTAAAACGACGTGGTAATCACCACGAAAATTTTAGAAATAAATATGTTATTATTTAATAACATCAATAATAATATAACGAATTATTTTATGTTATTACTTATTAGTATTGTTATTTGTATTAATTTTTTGTACCTTATATAATACTTGTATATTAACAGCCTATTAAGCATGTAATTTATTTAGTAATAATAAATCTTTTTTTATATTTTACAAATTTGTTTTATTTTATTATTAGAATACGAACCTACAAAAACGTGTAGGTTTGAAATTATTTAAACCTGCCAGCTTCCCGCGTTACTTAATAGTTCAGGGGTAACACCGCTAGAGGTACTGTAAGCAGCACAAAATTTTTAACGTTGCGTGTCCAGTCCAGGGGGCTGACACGAGATACGAAATACGTAGACCACATATGTAGTTCAAGGAGAGCAATCATAGATGGCGCTCCCGTCCAATACTCGGAAACATTCGGAATTGTTCGTTTTACCGCGGTTAAATAATTGTTATAATTACAACATATTAATTAATCCCATATAGACGAAAGTAATGTTATACAAATATTTATCGTTATAATTTAAATGTAAAAATATTTGCAGTCAAAAAACATATTTCCGTTCGGTACTTTCTACACGTACGTTGTTTGACAGTTTTTCACCATGCTGTCAAGCGCAATTTATTGATGATTTGCGTTGTTTTGTTTAGTTCTGTAAAACTATAATACATGTATAAGATTAATAACTATGTCTTCAAGTGAAGTAAGTACAACATCATTATTTAATATTTTGTTTGCGTTATGCACGCAAATACGTGAAATAACCTAAAAAAACTCTAATTTGTAGAAATGTGCCTGCCAATAATATCCAACAAATACATTGTCACCCGAACAATACAAAGCTCTTAGAAGACTGTTAGGATGGTCTGTTTTCTTAAAATGGTTAAAAATAATTGGCCGGACGGATCTGCCCGAGTACAATCTCTCACAGTTATTCCAAAGATGTTACCAAGTATGTGAACAAGATGTTAAGGATGTCACAACGGAGAAGATATAAAGGTAAATATTTATTGCACTCTAATTAGATATAATATCTGATATATAATATCTATAGCATACTTTTGAATTATTTAAAGGGTAAATAAATAAGTGTTTTATTATTTTCAGGTTGCAAAATACGGTCGGTAAGGGAAAAGGAGCGCCACATGAGGTTGAAGAGTGCGGCAAAGTGTTTACGGTACGGTAGGAAACGAATCCATTCATTGTCCCAATCCTGTAGACACTGGAATGTCGTTGTCTTCTCCCCATCCACCCTAACCAACATCCAAAATATATATATTGCTTACCTAAAACTCTTCGCATTTTTATCATTACCCACTTGCGAAATTTCCATATAACCAAAATGAACTATTGTTATTATTAGTTTTTGAATTTGTTTTTATAAGTACCATATACATGTATATTTCTATTATGCGTTATAGCTATATAATTAATTTATTTTGTTATAATTAAATGATTTTTTTATATTGTACACTTGTTTTATTTTCTTATTTATTTGAACACAAAACAGTAACGTGTAGGTTTAAAATTATTTAAAGCCGCCATTTTCCCGCCTTGTTCGGGATTAGTTCAGGGAGAGCAATCATAGAGGTGCTGTAAGCAGTCCAAATTTTTAGCATTGCGTGTCCAGTCTTAATAGGTATTGGTCTGTGGTCCAGTCTTATTAGTCACTTGGTCTGTGACTTTCACATCCGCATGTTTGCGCAGTGAAACGTCGCCAGTGGCCGGCAATATTTTGGAAAAAACACTTTGTTTTCCGCACAATTTGTAAACATTTCTTTGCTTGAAAAAACTTTACGTGAATTTTTGAGACAACTCACATTCTTTTTTATTATTATAAATTAGTAATCAACATTATTACACAACAATATTTTCCTTTATGTGATTATTATTGAAACGGACAAATGAGAAGCTTGTTTCCAAAACGTACCAAATCCACAAAATTTGGAATCGCTGTATTTTGGGCTGTCTATTTAAGATTTGCTTTCTCTGTATACTTGAATAATAATTTCTTGCTAAAGTGTTCCACATCCCGTTGAAAATAGCCTCCAAATAACAGTTTTGATTCCAAAGTGTACTACATCCAGTCGCTGTTTAGTGTCAAAACGTATCAAATCCATTTCAACCAATCCGAGACGTTTTTAAAGTAACGTGACTAACCTAAAGTAATGTAACCGTGTAACTTTCTGCTGTCAACAAGATTGTTCTTCTGTTAGTATTTAATAGTTTACAAAATGAGTATTGTTGAGACAGAAGAGTTTTTCTTGAAAAAAAAGCTTCGGAAAAAAGAGAGTATCATATTTCCTCACGATTACATTGATATCGTAAAATCTGTTGGAACTTTATATACTGTTTCACAAGATTTTAAATGGATGAGTTGGCGAAATCTTAATAAAAGCGTGGTAACATCTAGTAAAACATTTAAAATAACTAAGGCCAGGCGCTTATTGATCAACTATTCAACTCCAAAAATTGGTCTTGCTCTTTCTTATAGCCTAGCTCCTACGTGCGAACATACAATTCTTAAGAGAGGAATGAAGTTGGCCAAGATTGAAGGATGTTTAAAAGAATTCCCTTCCTCAAATCATATCAAAAACGAAAAAAAGGCTGACATAGTTTTTTTTCTCAACAAAATGGGATATGATATTGAAAATGTTACATGTTATAAAAATGTTTTACGCACCACTTAAGATAACGATAACGATGAAGATTCAGATTAAGTGTTGCACGAGCATTTGTTATGTATGTTATTATTTCTTGTTCTTTTTTTAGTAAATGCATCCAAATTTACTAAATGGTAATCAGTGTTTTTTTATTCCATATCGTACTACATCCTCATTTTTTAGCAAAATGTACCAAACCCAAAGAGTTTTTGTGTGTATAATTGAAAATATTCATCTATGATTTGTAGAATTGGAGAAAAAAGATTGTTTTAGGTACCCTTTATGTATAAAAAAAACAAAAACCCATTTTAAATTATCAAAAACAAACATTATGAAAAAAGTTAATTTACCAAATTTTCTATTTCATGGATTTGGTACGTTTTGGAAACAAGCTTCTCAAATATAAAACAAAATTCATGACAACATAATAAAATTAACTGCTTTTTATAAAATAACTCCATTTAACTAAATTCTGCATTTATTTAATATTTCTGTTTTTGATGATATGTAGCGAAACAATTCCCCAAGTGTAATGCAACATTGCAAGTTTTACACGTGAATCTTGTGGTTGTTCTCTTACGATGTGAATAGCATACGTGACATCTTCTTCTTTTACGTTTATTAATTGGACTAATTGAAATCAATTGATGGTGTTTTAAATTTCCAGAAAGTCTGTGAAGTGGATCCTGATGATGATAAGTCGATGTTATATTATTGGTAAAATTCCCTTCGATGTCTCTATCTTGTATCCAATATCTTGCTACACGCAGCAGGAAGTCACAAAATGCCAGAGTTTTGCCATAACTTCCGTTCATATCTATCATATCTATCTATATACTTTAAAAGCATTGAACAAACCGCAGTTAAAAAGATACAATGAAACCTTTTTAGACCACTTTAAAGTCTTTCTGAATATAGGGTAATAACTAAGATATTGATCAGCTCGATCCACTCTTTTCATATGCTGATTTTGATCAAAAATACATCTGGGTTTTTGAATCGCTCGACAAGTTTTTCTACAAATCTTTCCAGTGTCCACAAATTCGGCATTGTGAATTGTAGATATCATTCGGACAACTCTATTTTTCAAGGTTTGCCACAACCGTAAAAGTGTTTCCCCTTTGTCTTCTTAAACAAAGATTCCGATCTTTTCAATTTCGCATTTTTTAAAGAATCTGGTAGTCCTCGGTCACGCCTTATTGTTCCACACACTCGGATTTGTTTCAAAACTAGTTCTTTTGCGAGGGCAACACTATTATACAGATTGTCCATATCAAGGTCAATAGAGTAATGGTATAAGGTTGTCCAATTCGAGTGGCGCCGTGTTTGAGGGGAGAAGGCGGGCGTGACGTCACGCTTGTCCGGCGAGATGAAATTTTTATCAATAATTCTTACAACAAAAGATATTAAAAAGGAAATTTTACATATTTTGAAAATAATGATAATTTACTGATAAAAAATGATTTTTAGTGGGTGAATTTTTTGTTTTTCATTTATACTGAAAATTTTTCTTTTAAAATATTGACTTCTTTTAAAGTCTGATTTTTGTATTTAAACAATTTATTCTAATAAATAGCCTTTGTTTAATATAAACTTTAATTATGTGATGAAAATTCTCAAGAAAATGTGGAATAATTTTTTATACAATTTGTTTACTGTTTTCTTTTCTGTGGTTAACATTTTCCCCTAAATATTTTTTAAATTCCTCTTCCAAATTCCCAATCTGTACCTTAAAGCCAATACGTAAAATAACGTGAAATTTACAAACAACGCGTATATCGCGGACGGCTAGGACAAGGATGACGTCACATAATCGAGAACTTGGGTATGTGAGGGGAAATTTTGCTTGCAACCAACGATCTGGCAACGTCGCTCGCTACGCTCTCTCTGGATGGAGCATTGCTATTGTATTCTGCCGGTTTGTTTTGTAACAAGGATGAATGCCGCCATCTTGCTGATTTTGTGTTTACAAACACCGTAGGTTTATTTACAAACATTAATTTGATATCTTGGGGCTTAGAAACGTAATGAAATAAAAAACTTTTAATCGTGAAATCAAGGATTTTCGATATTTGAAAAAGCAAATTTAGAAAAAGACTTCATAGGCTGTGTTTGAAAACTCAGATCATAACCATAAACACTCAACTGTTTACAAACATGAGGATAGGAGGGCGCTTTGTTTACTGTTTATGTGTATTACAAAACAAACCGGCTCATGCTCCATCCAGAGAGAGCGTAGCGAGCGACGTTGCCAGATCGTTGCTTGCAACATAGGAAGGATAGGGAGTTGGACAACCTTATAAGCATTACTCTAATGATCTTGGTTCATATAGAGATGGTACCATTTTCCAAAGGAACGTCTCAATAATTCTATTATCGTGGTATTTAAACTTTCTCCAATGCCACAATAAAGTTTAAAACTAGAAATATATCCAGTGGCAGAATCGCATAGCATTCGAATAAGGATACCATATTTGGTAATTTTCGATGGATTATAAGTTTTAAAGTTAAGCCTTCCGCGCCACGATATCATACCTTCGTCAATACAAATGTTTTGTGAAAGATTGAAATTTTCTGCAAATTTTTTGGAGAAATAGTCGATTAGGTATTGTACTTTGAAGAGTCGGTTACCATTGGTAGGTGTGTTGGCATTATTTGTAAAATGAATGTACGTAAATATTTGCCTGAATCTAGTGCGGCTCATTGTCTTGGAAAATATTGGAGTCTCTATCAGTGGATTTGTAGACCAGTAATCCTTAATTCTTGGTTTTTTACAAGTCCCATTATAATTATTAGTGCAAACCACTTTTTCAGCTCTGCCACCGTTACATCGAACCATATGGCACTTTTTTTGGCTCTTTATACTTGCCACAATTCTGTGCGTGGTATCTGTTTGTTTCCCTTGCAATAAATTGAGTTGTTTGATTTCAAAACCCCTTAAGTCCAAATTTTTCGATTTTGAGAAAACGGCAAAAAAGTATTTTGGGATGATTTTGGCGTTATTAATTCAAATGTAATTTATTTGTTATTAGAAGACTTACTGAAGTTTCAAAAATTTTATAACCACGTCTTTTGAAATAGATATAAAAATCATAAAGTGGATTTAAAAATGGTGTTTGGTTGCGTTTGCTACCAAACTGTGGATTAAGGCTCATTTGAATCTGAACAAAATGGATTAGGCATGAATTGAAAGTGAATCAGATCTCTTCGTAGCTAATAACAGGAAACTTTATTTTTTGAAAGATATGTTATTTAAAAACTGTACTTAAAAAGCTCTTAAACTCTAACATCAGGTATATTTTCGGTTGATTCACATAAACTAGGCTCTTCGTCCCGACTGTCTTCTCGGAAATCGCCAGGAATATTATTGTACTGAAATTTTCCCAACACATCTCTATAATAGCCCAAATTTTCTACCTCTCTCCAGTTCTTTCCATAATGTTTGCTTAACAAGTTATTTACATCGCACATTTTCAGATCTTTTGGTTTCACTCCGGTAGGAATTTCTTTTGGCTGGATATTCATGACGCACAGTGGTCTGAACGTAATAAAAGCCTGATCGAAAATATTTTTTTGATGTTTACAATTAGATGGGCTTTTGAAACTTGACATATAGTCACAAGAGCAACAGCTGAAGGTTATGTCAAGTTTTGATCCAAATCCGTCAACCGGAAGTAGTACTTTACTTGAACACTTAGTCAATTTTTTTCATACAAACTAAGACATCAAACTGAGATAACCACACAAAATTTCATATACCAGTATTAAATGATAAAAAATAACTAGATATAAAATTTTAAAAGAATTGATTAATCGGAAGTGGTGGTTTACCTGAACACATATCTAAATTGTTTCATAATCATACATCAATTTGAGTTTATATACAAATAGAATTCGTAAATTTCACAGTGAAACTACATAACGATAGTAAATAATATTAAAAAAGTATTAAAAAAACATTTGGCAGAATTTTCAAAAAATTGAACGAAATTTACAAGAACCTAAAATTTAGCAAATATATCTAGGAGTTAGTAGGATCATTTCAGCTATCTTATTTTAAGGGAATATCAACAAGTTTCGGTTGTGTTATTTAGATAGCTTAATTCTGCTCAAAGCTTGGAAAAGTTATGAGTAAAAATTATTAAAATACAAAAGTGAAAGAAAAAAAAATCAAAAGCGGTACAGTGCTTAATATGAGGAGTTGTTGGTTTCTTGCTCTTCTTCTTCTGACCCATCTTCTTCCTCCAATCCTTCTTCTTCGTCTTCTTCTGAAAACTCGTCCATTATAAGTAATCTTCTAATGTCTCTATCCATATTTTTATTCTTCGCCGGACTTTCTTTTTGAAATTTACTTATAAAGGGGTCAGAGCTAAGAAGTAGTCTTTTAAACAAATCTTCGTTCGTCTGTAGTCTACTACATTTTCTTGTGTGACTCTCCCTAAATTTACAAATTTGTTTATTTTTTGCCTCTTGTGCTTCTTCAGATAACTCTCCAATGGGTAGTAGAGATTCTTTAATAACGATAGAACCAGGATATGTTTAAAATTTCACCTTATTTTTATTTGTTATTAAAGAACTTATTCCAATTATGAATAAATTCTTCCACAAAAATATAATTTACGTCACAAAATTCGGTACACTAAACTACCACTTCCGGTTACGCAATACATACATATATCCAAAATTCCATATTTGATATTAATTTGTTTATTCTTATGTGAATCTATACCAAATATATGCCAATTATATTGGTAAAAACATAAGTAGGTTATATGAAAACAATTAAATAACAGAATTACCTTTGACTGTCAATATCTTGTAAGATCGCAAGTTTGCGCAAGATTTTTTTTTTCATATTTTCTAAGCTATACCTCTACCAATAATACAAATCCAGTGGCATCAGTTCTTCCGTGTTCTTCTGTGAGATATTTACTTTAATACATTTAACATTAAGTTGAAATAAGTATCAAAAGAACTGTCTGTTAATCATTTCCACAAAAACATTTTAAAATTTGGAAAGGTAACATATTATGACCTTTCTATACTTTATAAGATAGCAATAGCGCAATGTCTTGAAAAAGTGTTATTCAATCCTTTTTCTTATTCTAAAGTTGTACCTTTTTACGTTATTCAAAACACAGAAATTTTAGTACTTTTTGCTTACGCACTGTTAGTTGTGGAAGATATATAGAATTCCATTTCCTTCACCTAAGAGCCTATTAATAGGTGAAGAATATGTAATCTATAAAAAAATGCAAAAAAATTTTTTTGAAAAATCGATTTTCGATCACGTTTTGAGCGCTTGTGGACCACTGTGAGACGTTTTGGTTTTTCCTAAAAACTCCTTTGAATCTATTGTACAGTTTTTGTAACTGCGCATCTATTGAAAATGGATTTAGTGGGATTTGAATATAAAGGCTGTCTATTTGATTTGAATTTTTAAGGGATTCGCGCGTTTTTTAATACAAATCATTGAGTATTTTATAGAAAACAACTTTTTCTAACAGATGGCGTATATATCTCATTTTTGCCCAAAAATAGATTTAGGGGATATTGAAACCAGACAACTCAATTCAAATAAATCGTTTCCAATAAACATATCTGCGAATTCATCGATCATACCTGTATTTGTTGGAAACACAGTAGGACCCGGAGTGCGCATAAAAGTTTCATTATTATTTGCTGTTTTATCAAATTTTGTCCAGTTTGAATGCATTTCTTCGTCGCTTTCGTCAGAAGAAAGGTAAAGGCAGGACCCGTCGTATTCCTTGCACTCCAGTAATAATATCTGAATCTACAGATTTTGCATCACTTCCATTTGTCTCTTCTAAATCACAATCATCAGGAACATTAGAAAGCACATCAGCATAATAATATTCTAAACTATTCTCTCCTTCCTAATCCATTATTATTAGGAAATGTTTTTACAATGTTACTGAAATTATATGCCGAACTACAATGTGACGTTCTGAAAAAAGCCTTCCTACAGAAATTATTTTATCGTATTCGTGTAATATTCTCAGAAACAATATATACCTTGTTGCTTATTAATAAGCAAAATTCAAATGTATTTCGTGAAAAAGTATTCAGTCCCTAGCGATAGTATTCAGACCTTCTGATGCGCTTCGAGATAGATTCTTTAGTAATCAAAAGTTTTTGCATAATAAAAGTTTACATCATTTAAGCACCTAACGTTTTAAACAATGTTTTGCAAGTGGTTTGCCAACGGTATCACGTGGGAATCACCGGCATGCAACGACTGGTCTGCCTATGACACCACATTAGTGTCAGCGGTTGTGAAAGTGTTAACGGGATTACCGCGAGGTGGTAGTCAAAAATTCAAACTTTCTTTCGATTGTTAAATAATAATAAAAAAATATTTTGTGTTTATTGGAAAATCGTATCTCGCGCAGGTAGTTATTCCCCCATTGCTGGTATAATCCCGCCTACAACTGATTTTCGCCAGACGCTTTCGGGCGTCCGAGAGATAAGTTACAGATTCGCTCAATTTTTATTTTGAATGAACTCGTACCGCATTTTTTTTTTTTTGTAACATAGTATTTACATAATGAATCGAATTATATGATGATACGTGCAAAAACTGTCTTTAACGTTCAAATTAGTTGTACGTGTACGTAGGGAAATTTCTCAAATTAAAAGGAAAAAAAATATTTGTATCAATTATAAAAAATAACGAGGGAATAATTTAAAAATTACAAAAGCGCAGCTTTTATAACTCTTCAAACTCCATTTTTACGAAAAAGTAATGCTACTAACGACAATAACGAGAGAATTAAGAGGTAATGAAGTCAAATTGTTATAGCTTCCTGTAGCCCATTGCGAATTCAAGTCTTCAAGCTAATATGGGCTTACATAAAAAATAAGATTGCTAGAAATAACAAGACATTTAAGATTAAAGACGTTTACAATTTAGCAAAAGAAGCTATTCAATTTGAAGCTCCCTAATTCCGTGGCGTGTTTTAAAACTTGCAAGCCATCCGCTACTTGCCTTGAAATCGGAGGACACCCTTGTAACTTTTCATTTAATAGTCAGTGCCGGATTATCCACTAGGCACATTAGGCATGTGCCTAGAGGCCCCCGCCGTGAGGGGCCCCTAGGGCAATAACAATAACAGGTTAAACAGATTTTTCGTTGTTAATTTTTTACAATTAAACGAAACTTTAATTATTTCTTAATATTCCTGATTTATTTAAGAATGTTTCTTTTAAAGGAGTTGCTTATACAGAGAGATCACTATATTTATAACAATTTAAGGGCCCCAAGAATATATCCGCCTTGGGGCCCCAGTCAAACTTGATACGGCCCTGTTAATAGTAGAGTCTTTTTACATAGGATTGGACCAGAAACAGGTTCACCCAAACTACGTTTCTGAGTAAACCATAAATAGACAGCGTCATCCAATTTTGTATTATGTGCAGTTTTTAAGGTTTATCTATTTTCGGTCCGTCATCCGAATTCATTTTTGTAATATAATTTTGTATAGATTGCCGTTTATTTTTAATATCGGTAATTGTTGCCTTTCCCACACCATAAATTTTGGCCAGACTTGATGCAGATTCTCCCTTTTCCAGTCTATTGAAAATTTCCATTTTTGATTACATTGTTAATGTCGAATGTTTTCGCTTTTTGGTTTCAGTCATATTGATTATACAGGGTGTCCTGGAAAATGTGGGAAATCTCTTGGATTCTAATAGAACATTAAAAAATATGATTACAAGTTCCCATAATTTTTTTTCCTAGCGGCTTTCCCCTCGGAGATACGACCTCCTAAAAGAAGCCACTGGAAAACAATTTTTTTAAATAAATTTTAAAGTACTTAATTGAATTTCATGAAAATTTAATATGATAATCAGTAGTAAGGACCTCTTAAAAAAATGACCTTAAACCACAATTAGTCTCTTTAGTTTGGCAGGGGCGTACTAGGTTGTACATTTTAATGCTTACATTTTTAACACCCTGTATGGTAAGGAGTTAAAAAAAATAAATTTAGATACCTTGAATATTTAGCTAAAGAAAAGGTACTCTTATTCAGTGTCGATGAAATAAACCGTTTTCGAGAAAAAAAAAATGTAAAAGAAACCATCAAGATTAAAAATGTATTATTATTTCGTAGGTACCATAGTAACGTTTGTAAAAACAGCGCTAAATTTTTTGTCTGCAACATCAGTATTAAAAAAGTGCTGTTTTTACAAACGTTACTATGGTAACGTTACTATTAATACGAAATATTAATAAATTTTTAATCTTGATGGTTTCTTTTATAATTTTTTTCTGGAAAACGGTTCATTTTATCGACACTGAATAAGAGTACCTTTTCTTTAGCTAAATATTCAAGGCATCTAAATTTATTTTTTTTAACTCCTTACCATACAGGGTGTTAAAAATGTAAGCATTGAAATGCATAACCTAGTACGCCCCTGGTAAACTAAAGATACTAATTACGTTTTAAGGTCATTTTTTTAAAAGGTCCTTACTACTGTTTATCGTATTAAATTTTCATTAAATTAAATTAAGTACTTTAAAATTTATTTAAAAAAATTGTTTTCCAGTGGCTTCCTTTAGAAGGCCGTATCTCCGAAGGGAAGGCCGCTAGGAAAAAAAAATATGGGAAATTGTAATCATATTTTTTTAATGTTCTATCAGAATCCAAGAGATTTCCCACATTTTCCAGGACACCCTGTATAATATAATATACAGGGTGTCTCCGAAATGCGTGTACAACGAAAGACCACAGATTCCTTGGCTTAAAATAGGCCGATTTAAGTTAACTTATCTATATCCAAAGTTGCTTCGTTTCGCCGCTAGAAGGCTTTAAATATAATATTTTCCGTGAGTTTTTCTTAAATTACTCGAAAAATTTGTATTAGATTTTATTCATGTTTTGACCATGTCTTTATCTCAGGTGACTACAGCTTTCTGCGGAACAAATTCGAATTTCCAAACACACAGGGCGTTTACAAACACTCTCACCACAAGTTATTCATCCAAATCTTTTTAACCACCTGGCATAATTTTCTGTCAATTCTTTTCCTGAATAGCTACATTAATTTAGACATTATTTTCTCTCTTATGAAATTTCAGATGGGCAAACGGTTTAGCCACAAAAAAACATTTTCTAACTCCCTGCAAGTTCAAATCTGTAAGTTAAGGTTACATTAATCCAGTTCAAAGTAGTAATTTCTTGTCAAGATATGCAGCTCTTTCAAGAAAATCACATTTTAGAGGATTGGAAGTAGTTTATTGTTCAAAATGTTGCCAGGATTTGTGACAATCATCAGGGCAAAAGTTTTAATTGTGCAAAATCTTTACTGTTTGCTCTTTTTGTTGCATTTTTGATTTTATGATACCCAATAAACAAAATCAGAAGGTGCTAGATTTACTGATCTTGCTGAACAGTTTACAGGAGCATGATTTCCTCTGTATTTCCTTCGATTCTACAGTAGAATCTGCATAATACGGACTAAAAGGGCTAAACCCTGATAACATTCACAAATGCTGGCGAAAATTTTTTACTACCACCAAGTAGCAATCCCGTTAAGATGCGGCCAGCGGTTCTCGAGATCGACTATTTCTGAAATTGATTTTTTTGGTGAAACTAGACGGAATTTTTGAAAAAGAAAAAAAATACCACGTTATAGTAAACAGATGAGGCTACATCCTACAAAAGGTCCGAATGTTTTTCTTCGGCGGTTTCCGAGAAAAAAATTCCCAAAGTTTGCGTTCTTCGCAGAACGGTAAAAAGACCGGTCCCTTTTTCATTTAACTCGCGATATTTGCTGAACCGCGGGACCTACGATTCGGAATTTTGGATATGTTACGCAGAGATGATCACCGATCATAACAATCTTTACCCCGATTTTTTTCGACGAAAACTGTCGGAATACGAGCACTCGAAAGTTTACTGACTTGACTTTAGGCACCAATAATAGTCTAAAATAACACAATTAATTGATAACGCATGAGATATTCGCCGGGCAGTATATGAATGTATTTGCAGTTTTATAAAATGATATTTAACACTCTAATAAGGGCCGGTTTATTCATCTTTGGATAAATTTATCTATCAGATATCTTCCATAGTTACAGCAATTTTACTTGCCATGATTGGCTATTTGGCCAGTAACCATGGTAAATATCGGATAGATTAATTTATCGGAAGGTGAATAAACCGGCCCTAAATAAAGCAGCTTTTTAATACACTTGTATATCTATGATTGTAATTTAACGACACACGTTTAAAATTAAACTATTAATCAGTACAATTGCTTTTGATTTAATACATTCAATTTCCTGTTCCGAAATGGCTTGTTTGTTGAACAATATGCTATACACGTTTACATACGTTAAAGATTTTTTTATTGTTTGGATGTATTCTTTTAACGAGAAGGGAATAATTACAGTTATGGTGGGATTAGGGTGTCAAACTTAAGGCTGTAATCGTAACCGTAGCAGTAACTCTGGTATTTAAAAAAAGTTCAACTATTTTGTTTCAATAGACGCGTTTAGGCAACGTCTAGGAATTGCGGCAAATTTGATGTTTATTACAGCTAAGGTTACGGTTAAGTTTGACATCCTAAACCCACCATTAGAAATAATAAAATAATCAATACTTAATGTTTTATATTTATTTCCTTTATTGATTAAAAGAAGTTATCTAGCAGCTCCAAATATTGATAAAATCAACAAGAACAGATGCATAATATCCGTAAACAATATAATAGCTCCTAAAACATACTCTTCCGGTGATAACTCATACTTTTTTCCACCCAAAATCAATTGGGTCATGTACATAAAATACAAAGAAGTTATTAAAGCGGCTATTGAAGCGTAAACCAAATAAACTATTCTTGTGGTGTCGTTCCAACCCATTATTAACATCATAATCATACAAGCTAATCCGAGTAAAGACGCTACAAGTCCAATAACGCATAAATACATTCCCCATCCAGTTATATCAATCTAAAAATATAAATCGAATAAATATGTTTAAAGGCTGGTTATAAAAAGTGTAAAAAGCAAAAAGAAGTTTGGTTGATTTACCCATTTTTGCATCGCTAAGAGTGTTATAACGAGACAAACTGCTGCTGTTATTGCAAAACTATATAAAACTATATCTGGGGCGTATCTTGCTGCTAGTCCACCGTAACCAATTGCGGATAAAATAGTCTAAAAAATAAATAGTTTTATTTAACAATAAAATTAAAAAAGTTTTAATGTTTTTTTTTTTTGTTTAATGAAGACTTACATAAATTGATAATAAAATGATATTTGTTGGATAATTTCTCCTACAAGACATGAAACAAACTAAGATGAAATAAAAAACTAAAGCAACTCCTCTAAAAAAATTAATCATTACTTTTATTGTATTAGCTATACTAAGATTTTATATACTTACAAAAAAATCATTGGAACGTAAAAGTATCTTCTTGCGAAGGCATTCGATTTCGGTCTAAAAAAAGGTTAATTAAAAAAAATTTTTGTTCTAAATTATAAAAAAAAGATTATTTTAAAAATAAAAAAAAACTATTAATATTTATAAAAATTCTTAAAGATTACTAAAAATACTTTAATTTGAGTACAAATACGACATATCTAACTTAAATATATTCGAAACTATAACAATTTTTAACTTGAAAAATACAGTGGTACCACGATATACGAGTGCCCTAATATACGAGTGTTTTGAGATACGATCTTCCGAGCGAGCGATATTTCGCTTTGAGATCAATTTTCGCGCAAGATTTGAGATACGGAGAATCGCACACAACACTGCTGCGGGGCGCATGTTGGGGTCGTGTGCAGCCTCTAACAGCACGGGGATGAAACTCGGATACGGAACCCGGCAATGCCAGACTCAGAAACACAGATGCCACGTCAAATTATTGAATTATGTGGCAACACCGCGTTGTCACAGTGCGTCTGCGCGGAATAAGTAGTGGCGTAGTAGCGTCGTTTCCCGGCATTTTGGACACGGTAAGTTTCTAAATATTGTTTCTAATTGTTAGTAATTTGAAGTATACGCCTAACCATGTCCCAAGCATCTTCCTTACCTAAGAAAAAGCGTGTTTGCCGATTTTCATCTTGCAAAAACGCTTATATCTCAAAAGATCCTAATAACAACAAATTCCATGCTTTCCCAAAAAATCCGGAAGGTTTAAACAGATGGAAATTCGCGTGTAATTTGAATTCCGAATGTAAATTTAAATGTCTGTTTGTTTGTGAGGATCATTTTTCCGATTCAGATTACAACGACGAAAAAATCCGTTTAAAATATTATGCCACCCCAGAACCATATCCCCGAAATCATTCAACAGATTTGCAGGTTTCAGTACATATACCAAATTTTCAGCCTTATACCTTGTCCATTCATGATGCTGGATCTAGTGAAACCAGAGCAGAGGATCAAAATTTAGATTTATCTTTTTTATTAAATAATAATAATATTGAAGATGATGGCCCTTCAAAGGAACATTTAGATATCACTTTTCGTGTTCACCGTAATGTGATTAGTAAATTGTCAAAATTAAGAACTAAATTACGACATAGAAATAATGATATTAAGTTGATTAAAAGATTATATAATGAAGGTCGCTTTGAGTTTATAGATACCAACTTAAATTCCGTAACAAAAGAATTTATTAATTCCCAGTTACGGAATTGTAGTCGATTGCCATCAGGTAAACGATAGACTTGGAATGATAAAGCTTTTGCTTTAACGATTTATAAACGAAGCCCTCGATTATATAAATATTTGCAGGTTCATTTTGAAATGCCCTCCGTGAGAACTTTGAAAGGTTTATTGTCGGAAATATCTTTTCATGTTGGAATTAATAAAAGGGTTTTAGATTATTTAAAACGTCAAGTGGATGAGATGAATGATTTAGATGAATATTTTTTTTTGTTTCATGTGGACACAACGTTTTGCAAGAAGAAAAAGTCGTTTACAAATTAAGGAAGAATCAAGTATAGTATCGTCTGGACTGGTCTGGATGGTTCAAAAGCATCTAGCTTCCCTAAGAAAGAATTTGGAATGAAGATATGCATCGAATCAATTTAAAATTAGCTCTAGAAAATGTGTTTCGTGTTTGGTGTTTTTTTCTTTTATTTTATTAATTTATTTTTTTTAATTTTCTACTCTTTATAGCATAAATATGTTTAATATAATACTATTTGTTATTACAAATCATTTTATTGCAATGAAACATGTTGTAAAATTTATATAAATTAAAAGTGAAATAAATATTTTAAATTATTTGTACTTTTGTTTGTAATTTTGGTATTTTCTTTCATTCCTATGTTTGTGTTATATTTTTTCACTGTAGTGATAAAATTTTGTTCACTACAGTGAATAAGTATAAAGTAAAATAAAGATAGGTTATAAATACAGATTTGTTTGCATTTTCAAATCCGCCATTTTCGCGCGCACCTAGGCCACTCGAAAGTGGGGATAGCCCAATCACCCGTTTTATAACGTTGACCTTCCACTTCTCATTATATTTGTTCTGTGCCTAACAGTTTCTCCCACCTCAGACTAGCCCACAGTCTCTGTGCTTGTTTACCTCGTTTTCGAAGCATTTTTGATAAGTTGGCTTCGTGTTTTTTGGTTTTTGTACATTTGAGGACCTTGTGTGCAAAAGCGGATATATCCATTTTGTAAAATTTTTCAGGAGACAGAAAATGTATAAAATTTTGACAGCTTTTGCTCGCATACGTCAACTTTAAATAAAATTTAGACATGTTTTTTTTAAGTTTTACCTGCAAAAACTTGTAAAAATGATTAGAATGGATGAAAATCATATAGTTAACATGTATAACTCAATTTCGTCAAGATATGGATTTATCCGGTTTTGCAGGCAAGCTCCTCATTTCTAAATCACATTTATTTTTATAACCATGGGTCCGAAGAAGAGGATGATGTCTATTGAATTAAAATATGAACTCGTAGGAAAACATGAGCAAGGTATGCGAGTAATTGACTTGGCGAGAATGTACGGGCGTAGCACATCGATGATATGTACTGTGCTTAAACAAGAGTTTATGAAGGGTATAACGCCAGCTAAGGGGGTTACAATAACTTCTAAGCTCCGGACCTCTTTCCATGAAAAGGTGGGGAGACTATTTTTTTAGTGATGTTATGGGTAACAGAAAAGCAGCTTCAAGGAAGGACCTTAACACAAAGCATCATATATGAGGAGGCACAAGCGATTTACGGTGATTTGCTGAAGCAGATCCCACACACTTCCACAAATGAGGAATTGGAAGACTTGTTTAAAGCGAGTCGGGGCTTATTTGAGAACTTTAGGAAAAGGACCGGCATTTACTCCGTGATCAGGCATGGTGTGGCAGCAAGTTCAGATGCGAAAGCAGCTGAGGTTTACATCAAAACGTTTTCCGAGCTGATAAAAGCCAAAGGATAGATTCCCCAGCAAGTCTTCAACTGTGATGAGACAGGGCTTTTCTGGAAAAGGATGCCGTATAGGACTTACATAACGGCAGAGGAAAAGACGATGCCGGGTCACAAACCCATCAAGGATAGATTAACTCTAGCACTTTGCACCAATGCGAGTGGCGACTCTAAAGTCAAGCCTCTATTAGTATACCATTCGGAAAATATATCTACAAGAAAACAACCTATCCATGCAAGCCCTTCTCATCCTCAACAATTCCCCTGCTCACCCATCAAATTTAGAAGATGATTTACTTGAAGAATTTAAGTTTATAAAGGTCCTATCCTGGAGTCCATAGATCAGCAGGTTATTTTTAATTTTAAGAAGTTGTACGCCAAGCATATTTTTCGGCGCTGTTTTGAGAAGACGGAAAACACAAATCTTACGCTTCGAGAGTTCTGGAACGGCCACTTTAACATCGTGATATGCCTTAGAATTATTGATCAGGCCTGGCTGGATGTTACAACGAGGACCTTAACTTCTGCATGGAAGAAGTTGTGGCCTGAGGCTATAGTTGAAAGGGCCTTCGAAGGCTTGGAACCCGAAGTGTCAGTGGTAGAGGAGATTATTTCTCTGGGAAAATCCATGGGTCTGAAAGTGAATAAGAGAGATGTGAATGAACTCGTCGAGGAACAGTCTTAGAAGCTGACAACCAAGGAGTTACACGATCTACATTCGCAGCAGCATACCGTGGTTCAACGAAAAATTAGTTTGAAGAGGAGCCAGAGATGGAGGAGGTTATCTCTCACAAGACATCTAAAGGGGATGTTGGAATGTGGGAGAAAATTGTAGAATTCGTGGATAAAAATCACCCCGAAAAAGTTGCAACTGATCGTGCATCGGAGTTCTTCAACGAAACTTGCCTAACTCATTTCCGCAATATCCTGAGAAGGAGAAAGAAGCAAACCTCCTTGAACAGTTTTTTAAAACGATCAACAGGTGAAAACGAGCAAAGCGTGACGAGAAAAAACGAAGACCACTGACGAAAATTAAGCGCTTCCGTAAGCACTTAACTTATTCTTTTTTTGTTTTTATAGAATATGTATTTGTTATTTATAAATAAACGTTTCTTCTTGTAAATACATTTTTCTTATTCAAAAACACAATAAAAACAACTGAAGTGGTGATTTGGAAGCTGGAACGGATTAATGGCATTTCATTTAATTTCAATGCGGAAAATTGCTTTGAGATACGAGCAAGGTTACGGAACGAATTAAACTCGTATGGCGAAGTATCACTGTAATTGAAAATCGGCCATCTTGGAAAATTTTTAAAAATTCTTAAAGATCATTAAAAATTCTTAAATTTGAGTATAATCATAACATATCTACCTTAAATATCAAAAAAGTGATATAAATTTTTTGTTTTAAAAACAATCGATGAACGTCATCATTAAAAATATTTTAAGATTCTTAAATATCATAAAAAATCCTTTAATTTAATACCAAACACGACTATATTTGAATAAAAAACAAGAAAGTTACTTCGATTTAAAAATTTTCAAGATGGCGAATCATCAATTGTTTTTTAAATTAAAAATCTTTATAGTTTCGAAACCATTGAAGTTAGATATGTCGTGTTTGGTATCAAATTAAAGGATTTTTTATATTCTTTAAGAGTATTTAATTAAATTTTTAAATTGACAATTTAAATTTTTTTTTTTATTTCTGAAAGATTATAAAAAGTAAAAAAAAAATATTAAAAATCATTAAAGATCATTAAAAATCCTTTAATTTGATACTAAACACGACTATATTTGGATAAAAACAAAAAAAATTACATCGATTTAAAATTTTTCAAGATGGCGGATCATCAATTGTTTTTTAAGTTAAAAATCTTTATAGTTCTCAAACTATTTAAGTTAGATATGTCGTGTTTGGTATCAAATTAAAGGATTTTTTATACTTTTTAAGAATATCTAACCAAATTTAAAAAAATTTCAAATCACCATCTTGAAAATTTAAAAATTAATCTAACTTTTGTATTTTTAATACAAACATAGTCGTGTTGGGTATCAAATGAAAGGATTTTTTGTCCATTCTAAGGATATCTAATTTAAAATTTTTAATTTTCAAATCGCCATCTTGAAAATGTAAAAACTAACCTAACTTTTTGATCAAAATCAAAGGATTTTTAATACTTTTTAATAATTTTATCAATTTTAAATTTTTTATAAATAAAGTTGTGGTAATTTTTTAAAAATGACCAATTTTTTAGGTAAAATTAAAAAAAAAATCTAACTTACTCAAATACAAAAAGAGCAATAATGGCAGCTGTAAACCCGAGTTGTATAAAAAGTATACAATAAACCTTCTTAACAAAATCATGTCTTATTTGTCGATTTGTAAACTGGCTGATATAAACGTCTGAAGAAGTGTCATCATAAACATTTCCAGGTCGAGCTGCAGGTGCTCTTGCTACATTTTGAGGTTCGAATGGTCTATCCTACATTATACAATCATATAATTTCATTAAATTAATCTTTTTTTAAAAACAATAAACCTACATCGTAATAAACCGGTCTTCCACCAACCATTTGTTGAGGATAATAATCCCCCCGTCTCGAACCTCCAAAAAGACCCAGTTTTGACCTTTCAAACCTTTTATTTTCTTTGAATTCAATTTCCAAATTCATTTACTTCTTTACTTAGAGTATTTTTTTAAATTGAAATATAAATGACATAACTTTGTATTAAATAACATTGACGTTTATTATTCAATTTAAAATTTTAATATCTTAAACGATTCTATTGTGATACAATAATACAATTTACATTAATAATACTTAATTTAAAAACGTTGTAGATTCACATTCTTCCGTGTAATTCTTCGGAACGTGTTTATCAACTAATTCAATAAATTTCCCAACTTCACAAACTTCCTCGCAACCGGGAACAATTAATAATTTAGGTTCTTCGTTAACATCGTACTCGTAAAATACTTTAACTTTATATTCATCTTCTAAAGGAAAATAATAAAGTTCGATAATAGCAGCCGCGCTATATTTAGGAACGTGAGATTCAAAAACATCCAAAGCCGCTAAAATATTAATAACGTTATTTTCATGTCCGGAATATAAATAAACCTTCCTTTCGGTTGGTAATTTCTCTTCCATTTTCGCCAACATTTGTTCAATTACGATTTTTAACATTCTCCCTCCGTTTAAACGTTTTAAAACCGCGTTGAAGTTTTCAAACTCGCATTGTTTCCCGGCTAAATGATCCACAATTCCCGGATAAACTTTCTTTGTCCATTCGGGTAAAGTAAAATTCATCGTTTCTTCTGCTTGTAAAGTTTGATAAACGGAAAATACGTCGTAAAGGGTTTTTATGGGTTTTCCGGTGTGTTCTTCGATGTAGTTGAAAGTTTCTTTGTGGTCGTTTAAGAATTTTTTATATTCGGGGGATTTGTAGATGTTTTCTAGATCTTTTACGTAAGTTGGACAATAACCAGTTGGTCTTCTTATAAACTAGAATAAAATTTTATTTAATTTATTAGTTTAAAATGCAATAAAAAAGAAGTGTTTAGTGAATATTGTAAGTTGTTTGTATTTGGTGCATTAGAGTTAAGTTTTTCAGGTTAGTAACGTACGTTCAGAAATGATTGTAGATCGTATGAATTTGGCGCGCTCGTAATTTAGTGATTTTCGATGGTCAATATTGTTACCTGTGAATTACCTACGTCGTATCTTGCATATCAGTGGCGTAACTGGATTTATTCATGGTGTATTCCTTTTAGTATTAAGTTTATATGTACATATACTCATAATTATTGGAGATCAGATATTAATTGCAATGGCATATGTCAATAAATTCAATAAATACCTTTCTCTTACGGTTTTTTGATAATTTATAACAGCTTTCAATGTTTTCCATGACACGCCTATGAGATATGATTAACATTATTATATTCATACCAACCTTAAAATTTAATCTATAGCGCGCCAAATTCAAACGACCTACAATCATTTCTGAACGCACGGTATAATAATAACAACTTTGTTGATATTTTTAATGGTTATAGATATCAAATATATGGATATTTATTGTAGATTTGTATACAAGTTCCATTTCTTTCATATTAACTCCTAAAATATCCTAAAAACAATAAAAATTGTTCACAGCACTACAACAGCCTTAGCTAAAAGTATTAGGCGCCCCATAAAAATATAAAATGCGTATTTACTAATTGAACAATGAATAAATGCTTATAATAAATATAATGTCGGGATCATAAAACATAACCTAGAACAGTAGGCGGCATACATCAACATGTATTTTTGAGGTTATGAAAGTCCTGGTGAGCGAAAAAAAAGGTTTCATGTTAAATACTTTTATTAGTCGATATTTAAACATTTGTGTTCGGGACTTTATTGAATAAAAAAGCTGTTATTTCTGTTTGACGACAAAATTGACAACCAATTTATTATAAAATGCCGAAAAAAAGTGCAATTAGTTTGGAAAATCGCATGAAAATCCAACTTTTACACCAACAAGAGTGAAGCCAAAAAGAAATCGGCAAGTTGGTGAAATGCTCGCGTTGCGCTATTTAGCCTGCCATCAAACGGTTATCTCAAACTGGCACTCATCAGAATAAACCACGAACAGGTAAAGAACGCGCAACTACGAAACGCGAGGACAGAAAATTGATTCGCGAACCATTTAGAAATCGGAGAAAAACTTCCTCTGAGCTTGCTGCTGCCTTTTCCGAAGAAACTAGAAAGCGAGTAAGTGCGCGAACAGTCAGAAGACTCGGGGAAGCAGACCTGAAAGGATGCAAAGCCAGGAAAAAGCCTTGCCTTTCAGAAGCCAACAAAAAGAAGTGCTTGCAATGGGCTCTACAACACCAACATTTTACCGAGGAAGATTGGTCTAATGTGGTGTGGTCCGTCGAATCTAACTTTGAGGTAAGTTGATTTTACTACTTTTACTACAATTATTTATTTTTTATTTCATTGAAATAATTTAAGTTATGATCTTAAGTTATGGATTTAAAATGCCTTTTTTCGCTCTTTATTAGGTATTTGGAACACCTGGTGTGACCTTTGTGAGGCGTCGTGTGGGGGAAGAATACAATCCAGATTGCGTCATACCGACTGTTAAACACGGGGAAGGCAGTGTAATGATCTGGGGCTGCATGGCTGCTGATGGCGTTGGCGAAATGTTTGTTTGCAACGGTCGCATGAACAGTGAACATGCAAGTACTTAAAACTGCGCTTTTGCCTTCACTAACAAGCATTTACACCAACCTAGAGGGGGTCATATTCCAACAAGACCTTCCTTGTCATAAGTCAAGGACTACTATGCGTTGGTTTACTGACAACAACATTGAATTGTAGGATTGGCCTGCACAGTCTCCAGATCTCAATCCAAATGAGCACGTTTGAGGGATTTTAAAGCGCAGAATCAAAGAGCACAACATAATTTCAAGAACGACATTAAAAATGCTTTGCTGCAAGAATGGCACTCGATTTCGAGGAACGAGTGTGCAAAGTTAGTACGCAGTATACCGGACAGAATTAGTGCTGTGATCAAATCAAAAGGTGAACCAACTAGATTATAGACTAAAATGATTATGTTAATGATAGTATTATTAAAGAAATAATTCCAGAAAGTTTTTTTTTTTTCGGAATTTTATGAAAAAATTGGGGTGCCTAATACTTTTGGCCAAGGCAGTATACCAATTTTAAAGATACGATGTAAGTATTAACAGTGTTGTCAACGTTTGGTAAAGAAAATTACCGTATATATAAATGAAATTAATTTCCCAAAAATAAAAGTTTTAAAAATAATTTTAGAATGAAATTTTTATTAAAAATCGATAGGAAAAAGTTCCTTTAATTTAAGTATAAACACGACCTATCTAACTTTAATGGATCAAAAGTAAATCGAAATTTTTAATTTTAATGGCAACTGGAAGTCGGCCATCTTGAATTTCTTAATACCAACCTAACTTTATTATTTTTTATCCGAATATAGTGGTGTTTGGTATCAAATCAAAGGATTTTGAATAAACTTTAAGAGTTTTTAATCAAAATTTAAAATTTTTAAAAAGAAGTACAAAATTTTCAAGAAAGTCAAATTTTTCAAAATAATGTAAAAATTCTTAAGAAAGAAATATCAAAATTTTTAAAAGACATATTAAAAACTTTAAGAAATTTATAAAAAAAAGACAAAAATATTGAAAATGTCAAAAGATTTTTTTTTTATTGCATAAAAAAAATGTCAAAAATAATTTTAGAACGAAATTTTCATTAACTATCGATAGAAAATAAAATTTCCTTTAATTTGAGTACAAACACCACCTATCTAACTTTAATAGATCGAAAGTTATTGAAATTTTTAATTTTAATGGCAACCGGAAGTCGGCCATCTTGAATTCTTTAACTCTTGGTAATTTTTTTGTTTTTTATACGAATATGATCATGTTTGGTATCAAATTAAAGGATTTTTAATAAACTTTAAGAATTTTTAATAATAATTTTAAATTTTTCAAAAAAAGAAACACATTTTCAAAAATTATGTCAAATTTTCCAAAGTCATCTCAAAATTTTTAAGTAAAAAATGTCAAAAATTTTTAAAGAAATACTAAAAACTTCCAGAAGCATCTAAAAAAGATAAAAATAGTAAACATTTCAAGAAAAAAATATTTAATTTCAATAGAAGAAATTTCAAAAATAGTTTTACAACGAAATTTTTATTAAAAATCTATAGAAAATTAAATTTCCTTTAATTTAAGTACAAATGCGACATATCTACGATGAAAAATAAAAAAGTTATCGAAATTTCTAACCTTGCTGAAAACCGGAAGTCGGCCATCTTGAAATTCTTTAAATCTCTATAACTTTTTTGTTTTCTATCCGAATATAGTCGTGTTTGTACTCAAATTAAAGGATTTTTAATAAACTTTAAGAATTTTTAATAAAAACTTTAATTTTTTCAAACCGCCACCTTGAAAATTAAAAAATTGATGTAACTTTTTTATTTTTAATCGTAGATAGATCATGTTTGTACTCAAATTAAAGGATTTTTAATGAATTTTAAGAATATTTAAAAATTTTAAAGAAATATTTTCATTAGAGATCGTTAAAATACAATATTGTATGATATCAGGACAGTATGTCGTATTTTTGGTGAAAACAAGGTTAAACATTAAGAGTTACTAACAATGCACGCCAAATTCAAACGTCTTACAATAATTTTTGAACGTTTTGTAAATTAAGGAGAAAAATACTTACGTAGTCGTAATCGTTTTTGTCGAAATGATAAGGAATAGGCATCCAGGAAAGTTGTTCGTCCCATTTTTGTGATGGAACGGGAGGAAATAAACCGGCTAAAACGAGCAGGGCGCTCATTTTGGTCCTGTCGTAATCGGTGGAGGTCATTTGGACGATATCCGGGGTGTAAATGTCCCCTAAGAAGTGGTCGTAACGTTTTCTGAGGAGTTTTCCGAGTCGGTAGGCTCTTTGTTTGCCTTCCTAAAAAAATATTTAAAAAAATATTTTTTTTTTTCTTAACATTTTATAGGTGAAGGTTAAAAAAATATATTACATTCGTTAATTGTCCCCAACCCATCGGTTTGAAGTCCTTTATCGTGTATGGATCGTTTGGGTAAACGTCTTTTTCTTCTGGGGTTCTACTACCATGTCGAAAGAACTGTTAAATTAAAAAAGAAGTCATTATCGAATAATTAAAAAATGATTTTTGATCGAACCTAACCTTTAAAATTTTGATCGACTTTAAAAAATCCCACAGAGTTTATTTATACGAATCAAGAAAAGATTTTTGAAATAGGAACATACTAACATATCTATTTTTTATTAAAACTATCAAAATTATTCCAATCATTTCGAATAAATTTTTAAAAAATTTCAAAGACGTCACTGATTTATTTTCGAACTTTTGCAATTTCTCCCAATTTAAAAAAATCCCACATAGTTTATTTATACGAATCAAGAAAAGATTTTTGAAATAGGAACATACTAACATATCTATTTTTTATTAAAACTATCAAAATTATTCCAGTCATTTCGAATAAATTTTTAAAAAATTTCAAAGACGTCACTGATTTATTTTCGAACTTTTGCAATTTCTCCCAATTTAAAAAAATCCCACATAGTTTATTTATACGAATCAAGAAAAGATTTTTGAAATAGGAACATACTAACATATCTATTTTTTATTAAAACTATCAAAATTATTCCAATCATTTCGAAAAAATTTTTAAAAAATTTCAAAAACGTCAGTGATTTTTTTTTCGGACTTTGATAATTTCGCCGAATTTTAAAAAATCCCACAGAGTTTGTTTATACGAATCAAGACAAGATTTTTGAAATTGAAACATACCAACATATCTATTTTTTATTAAAACCATCAAAATTATTCCAATCATTCCGAAAAAATTAAAAAAAAAATTCAAAAACGTCACTGATTTTTTTAACCTAAAATTAAAACAAGACCATTTTTTGACTAAAAATACTTACAACGTGAACCAAAACTAAATTTTCTTCCACGGCAGCAACAAAACCAGACGAAAAAACACCCAAAACGAAAAGTAATAAAAACATTTTCCCCATTTTTTCTCAAAAATCGTAACTTATCTTTTCAACGCGGTGCAAAAACACAACTTTAACCCAACAACGCGAGCTTTTTATAGCAGTTTGTTAAGTATTAAGGTCGGGGGGGATTGTCAAGGGGGGAACCTCACAAGACATTCACATGTTAACACGCTGATAACGTCGTTTTCTCGCACGAGATACTCACAAGTCGGCCGATATCGAACCATTTTCGAGGCCAAAGTTCAAAGTAGTGCAGCAAAAGATGTGTTTCACAATATTTATGACGAATTAGAATTGATGATAACGCAGTGTTTATGTAATTATTTCTAACTTTGTTTTTATTAAGAAATAAGTCAATTTTTAAAAATTCATATCTCAAAAACTAATTATTATTGAGATTTGAAATTTTATGACGATTTACATTAAAACTTAATCTTTATTTTTACCAAAAATAAATTTTCTGTTACTTTTAGTTTTTCCCTTAGAATAGAAAATGTAATTTAATGTCCTAACCTAAAATTATAGTCATTTTTAAAAAATCGCCCCGAGCTTATTTATAAGAATTGAGAAAAGATCTTGTAATTTAATATAGATTAAAGTATCTACTTTATCCCCAATTGATCAAATTCATTCTGGTTTTTATTAAAAGAATTTTTAAAGGCGTCAATGATTTTTTGACAAATCCTAACCTTAAAAATTTCGGACAAATTTAAAAAATCGCCCCGACTTTATTTATAGGAATTAATAAAAGATTTTTGAACTGAATGTAAATTAAAATGTCTACTTTTAATTAAAATAGACGGATTTTTGCTAAGTAGTATTAAAAAATTCCAAAGTTGGAATTTATTACCAACAATTTCTGACAGTTAAAAAAAATCAATAATTTTAAAAGAATTCATACAAAGTCGAATTTTTAATATTTTGATCTGATTCTTTTTCTAAATGAAACTTAAGATATTCTAGTTTTATATAAAAGGGACTGTTTTATTCTAAATATTACCGAAAAAACTAAAAATATTTTTAAAGTTGGTAAAAATTTTCGATTTCTAACCTAACTTTTTTAAAAATTGACCAACTTTAAAAAATCGCCCCGACTTTACTTATAGGAATTAATAAAAGATCTTTGAACTGAATGTAAATTAAAATGTCTAGTTTTAATTAAAACAAACGGTTTTTTGTTAAGTAGTATTGAAAAATTGCAAAGTTAGAATTTGTTACCAACAATTTTTTACAGTTAAAAAAATTAATGCTTTTAAAAAAATCATAAAAAATCGAATTTTAAATATTTTAATCTGATTTTTTTCTAAATGAAACTTGAAATATTCTAGTTTTATATAAAAAAGACCGTTTTATTCTAAATGTCAACAAAAAATTTTTAAAAAACTTTAAAGTTAGTAAAAATTTTTGATTTTTAACCTAACTTTTTAAAAAATTGACCAAATTTAAAAAATCACCCCGACTTTATTTCTAAGAATTAATGAAAGAGTTTTGAACTGAATGTAAATTAAAATATCTAGTTTTAATTAAAATAGAAGGATTCTTGCTAAGTAGTATTAAAAAATTCCAAAGTTGGAATTTGTTACCAACAATTTCTGACAGTTAAAAAAAAATCAATAATTTTAAAAAAATTCATACAAAATCGAATTTTAAATATTTTGATCTGATTCTTTTTCTAAATGAAACTTAAGATATTCTAGTTTTATATAAAAAGACCGTTTTATTTTAAATGTTACCAAAAAAAGTAAAAAAAATTTTAAAGTTGGTAAAAATTTTCGATTTCTAACCTAACTTTTTTAAAAAATTGACCAACTTTAAAAAATCACCCCGATTTTATTTATAGGAATTAATAAAAGATTTTTGAACTGAATGTAAATTAAAATGTCTAGTTTTAATTAAAACAGACAGATTTTTGCTAAGTAGTATTAAAAAAATCCAAGGTTGGAATTTGTTATCAACAATTTTTGACAGTTAAAAAAAATCAATAATTTTTAAAAAAATCATACAAAATCGAATTTTAAATATTTTGTCTAATTTTTTTTCTAAATGAAACTTAAGATATTCTAGTTTTATATAAAAAAGACCGTTTTATTCTAGATATTACCAAACAATTTTAAAAAAAATTTAAAGTTGGTAAAAATTTTCGATTTCTAACCTAACTTTTTAAAAAATTGACCAACTTTAAAAAATCGCCCCGATTTTATTTATAGGAATTAATAAAAGATTTTTGAACTGAATGTAAATTAAAATATCTAGTTTTAATTAAAACAGACAGATTTTTGCTAAGTAGTATTAAAAAAATCCAAGGTTGGAATTTGTTACCAACAATTTTTGATAGTTAAAAAAAAACATAATTAAGAAAAAAAACATAAAAAATCGAATTTTAAATATTTTGATCTGGTTTTTTTTCTAAATGAAACTTAAGATATTCTAGTTTTATATAAAAAAGACCGTTTTATTCTAAATGTTACCAAAAAAATAAAAAAAAATTTCAAAGTTGGTAAAAATTTTCGATTTCTAACCTAACTTTTTTAAAAAATTGACCAACTTTAAAAAATCGCCCCGATTTTATTTATAGGAATTAATAAAAGATTTTTGAACTGAATGTAAATTAAAATGTCTAGTTTTAATTAAAACAGACAGATTTTTGCTAAGTAGTATTAAAAAAATCCAAGGTTGGAATTTGTTACCAACAATTTTTGACAGTTAAAAAAAATCAATAATTTTTAAAAAATCATAAAAAATCGAATTTTAAAGATTTTGCCCTGATTTTTTTTTAAATGAAACTTAAAACATTATAGTTTTATATGAAAAAGACCGGTTTATTCTAAATGTTACCAAAAAAATTTAAAAAATTTTCAAAGTTGGTAAAAATTTTCGATTTCTATCCAAACTTTTTAAAAAAATTGACCAACTTTAAAAAATCACCCCGACTTTATTTATAGGAATTAATAAAAGATTTTTTAACTGAATGTAAATTAAAATGTCTAGTTTTAATTAAAATAAATGGATTTTCCCTAAGTAATACCAAAAAATTAAAAAAAATTCCTAAAGACAACCAAGAAAAATAAAGACAATTTTTTTTAATTTTAATTTTTTTATTGACTAAGCCACGATTATAAAATAAGCAACAATAGTTCAACAATTAATTTACCAATCTAAATATTAATCGAATCGTTTTATTTGTCTAACGATATTCAATCACAACAGTTCTATTACTATTTTTTTCTTTTTATATTTCAATTTATTTTATTGTTACTTTTATTCATCGTCTCAACATTAATCTAAACGTTTTATGTTCCCTCGGAATCATTTATTAAAACGTTATTAGGCAGTCTATTTTAACGTCTAACGAATATTACTTTGTTTCATTTAAATTATTTTCTTTCTTTTTTTTAATGTTATTAATGAATTATTACACAGCTTCTATTTTTTTTTTCTTATTCTTAATTTTTTAATCTTTTCTACATTTATATTTTTGTTTAATTTTTTTATTATTACTATAAATAATTGCTTATTTAATTTAATGGTTTAACTTAATAAAAAATTTAATTAAAAAAATAATAAATTATGGTATTGCTAAAAATTTCAATATAAAATAGTATCAAAACTTTGAAAGTTTTATTTTTCTTTTGGGGGGTTTTTGGTTTGAGCTTTTCTTTTTATTTCGGTGGGGGACATCTCACAACTGTTGTCGTTGCTAATTCAGCGATTTTTTTATCAATCGGGGTTCTATCGTCGTATAAAGACGGAGCTTGAAGGATTATTCCCGCTGTTCCTACCAAAACGGCTAATGTGAAAATCCAAAGGAATAACCTGTCTAAAACCATAGCGACGTATTTCCAATCTTCTTTTACCTAAAGACAAAATAATAATAAATGTAAAATATACATTAAAAAAAGTTTTCTTTTAAATAATTTTTAAAAAATTTTGTATACTTTTGTTGAATCTTCTAAAAGTTTGGTATGTTCGGCTATAAATCTCACGCAAAAACAGGATTTGTGAATTTCCGGGGGACATCTTGAGTGTGAAAACGCCGGATTTCTAAGAACAGGACTTTTTATGGCTTCGGTATCTTCATTTTCTGTGTGAGGAATGATCATGGGGCCGTGTATTTGGCAGCTACCGCCGAAAGGACCTCCATCTGCCAAACTGGTCGATTCATAAAGAAAAAATCAAAATAAAATTTTTAAAAAATCAGATCTAAACATAAATTAATAAATCTATTTTTTACTAAAACTATTAAAATTATTGCAGTTATAACCAAAAAATTTTAAAAAATCCCAAAATTAGCAATAATTTTTTACCCTAACCTCAACTCATAACTTTAAAAAATCACCCATAATTTATTTATAAAAATTAATAAAATATTTTCTAAGTATACATAAACCAATAAGTCTATTTTTGACTAAAACCATTGAAATTGTTGTAGATATAACCAAAAAATTAAAAAGAATTCCAAAACCAACAATAATTTTATTTTTAATCCAACCTTAAAAATTTGATCAACTTTAACAAATCGCCCAGACTTTATTTATGAAGATTAAAAGATGATTTTTGGTTTAAATGAAAGATAAAAGATTCTATTTTAAATTTAAAAAAATCAGATTTGTTATAGTTCTTGCCCAAAAAATTAAAAAATAACCTAAAAATTTTTTAGGTTAAGAAATCAATAGTTTTTAAAAAAATTCGTAAAAAATTGAATTTTAATGATTTTAATCTAATTTTTTTTCTTAATGAAACTAAAAAGATTCTAGTTTTAATTTCAAAAGACCGCTTTATTCTAAATTTTACCAAAAAAATTAAAAAAATTTTCAAAGTTGGCAAAAAAACTTCTAGGTTAAGAAATCAATAGTTTTTTAAAAAATTCGTAAAAAATTGAATTTTAATGATTTTGATCTAATTTTTTTCCTGAATGAATGTAAAAAGATTCTAGTTTTAATTTAAAAAGACCGCTTTATTTTAAATTTTACTAAAAGAATTAAAAGAAATTTCAAAGTTGGCAAAAAATTTTTTAGGGTAAGAAATCAATAGTTTTTAAAAATATTCGTAAAAAATTGAATTTTAATGATTTCAATCTAATTTTTTTTTCCTGAATGAATGTAAAAAGATTCTAATTTTAATTTAAAAAGACCGGTTTATTCTAAATTTTACCAAAAAAATTAAAAAAAATTTCAAAGTTGGTAAAAATATTTCTTAGGCTAAGAAATCAATAGTTTTTTAAAAAATTCGTAAAAAATTGAATTTTAATGATTTTGATCTAATTTTTTTTCTGAATGAATGTAAAAAAATCCTAGTTTTAATTTAAAAGGACCGCTTTATTCTAAATTTTACCAAAAAAATTAAAAAAATTTTCAAAGTTGGCAAAAAATTTTCTATGTTAAGAAATCAATAGTTTAAAAAAAAAATCGTAAAAAATTGAATTTTAATGATTTTAATCTAATTTTTTTTCTGAATGAATGTAAAAAAAATTCTAGTTTTGACTTAAAGAGACCGCTTTATTCTAAATTTTACCAAAAAAATTAAAAAAAATTTCAAAGTTGGCAAAAAAATTTCTAGGTTAAGAAATCAATAGTTTTTAAAAAAATTCGTAAAAAAATGAATTTTAATGATTTTGATCTAATTTTTTTCCTGAATGAATGTAAAAGAATTGTAGTTTTAATTTAAAAAGATCGTTTTATTCTAAATTTTACTAAAAAAATTAAAAAAATTTTCAAAGTTCGCAAAAAAGTTTTTGGGTTAAGAAATCAATGGTTTTAAAAAAAATTCGTAAAAAATTGAATTTTAATGATTTTGATCTAATCTTTTTCCTGAATGAATGTAAAAAGATTCTAGTTTTAATTTAAAAAGACCGCTTTATTTTAAATTTTACTAAAAGAATTAAAAGAAATTTCAAAGTTGGCAAAATATTTTTTAGGCTAAGAAATCAATAGTTTAAAAAAAAAATCGTAAAAAATTGAATTTTAATGATTTTGATCTAATTTTTTTCTGAATGAATGTAAAAAGATTCTAATTTTAATTTAAAAAGACCGCTTTATTCTAAATTTTACTAAAAAAATTTAAAAAATTTTCAAAGTTGGCAAAAGATTTTCTAGCTTAAGAAATCAATAGTTTCTAAAAAAAATCGTGAAAAATTGAATTTTAATGATTTTGATCTAATTTTTTTCCTGAATGAATGTAAAAAGATTCTAATTTTAATTTAAAAAGACCGCTTTATTCTAAATTTTACCAAAAAAATTTAAAAAAATTTCAAAATTGGCAAAAAAATTTAATCAATAGTTTTTAAAAAAATTCGTAAAAAATTGAATTTTAATGATTTTAATCTAATTCTTTTTCTGAATAAATGTAAAAAGATTCTAGTTTTAATTTAAAAAGGCCGCTTTATTTTAAATTTTACTAAAAAAATTAACAAAAGTTTTTTTAGCTATATATAAATAAATATGTATAATCAAAAAATTAAAAGAAAATCTAAAAGCACTAAAGGTTTAAAGCACTAAATCTAACCTAACTTTTAATAATTTCAATCAACTTTAATAAACCATCCAAACGTTATTTAATCTTTGAATGAAAATAATATTATTTATAGATGAAAACATCTACTTTTTACCAAAACCATTAAACCTGTTCTAACTATCCCCAAAAAATTAAAAAAAAATCCAAAATTTAATTAAAATTAACTTAACCTTGAAAAAATTTTATCAACTTTAAAAAATCGCACAGAGTTTATTTATTAAAATTAAGAAAAAAAATTCTAACTGGAGATAAATTAATAAGTCTATTTTTGATTAAAAATGCCAAAATTGTTGTAGTTATAACCAAAAAAAAAAGAAAATTCCAAAAAGACAAATGATTTTTAACTTAACCTAACTTTGGAGACTTTTAAAACATCACCTACACTTTATTTTCAGGAATTCTTAAATGAAAATGGCATCATTTATAAATAAAAACATATATTTTTTACCAAAATCATCAAATCTGTTCTAACTATCCCCAAAAAATTTAAAAAAATACAAAATTTGATAAAATTACCTTAACCTTGAAAAAATTTGATCAACTTTAAAAAATCGCACAGAGTTTATTTATTAAAATTAACAAAAAAATTCTAACTGGAGATAAATTAATAAGTTTTTTTGATTAAAAATGCCAAAATTGTTGTAGTTATAACCAAAAAAATTAAAAAAAAATCCAAAAGCACAAAAAATTTTTAACTTAACCTAACTTTTTAAAATTTCAATTAACTTTAAAAGAATCACCCATTCCTTATTTTCAGGAATTTTTAAATGAAAATGGTATTATTTATAAATGAAAATATCTATTTTTAATTAAAGCCATCAAATCTATTCTAACTATTCCTAAAAACTTCGAAGAAAGGTTACAAAAAAAGTAAATAAAAAATAAGTTCTTATAAATTTTTATAAAACAAACCTTGGTGATAATTGTTCTTTCGACGGTGTTTTCCTATTAAACTTTTTCGGACTACACTCTTCAAAACTCGAAGGTTTATACGGATATATACAAGAAGAAAACTCAGCTCCTTTCATTATTAATTTCCCAGTAAATTTACTTGTTGTATCAAAAACATACTGAGGTCTTCTCATCACTAGTAATCTCGGTAAAATATGTATAAAAACTCTTTTAACCCACGGAGACATTTTGTGCGTTTGTGGTGAACGAAAATGTACATTTAAAACAACAACAGTAACACAAATACTAAAATCAAATAAACAAAATAATTATTAATTTAAATATTAAGAAGATTTTTTAATTTATTTACCTTATTGAAACTAAAATCATAGCGAATATAAGATACTTTCCTAATAATGGTACAACTAATGACGTTGGTGGGATAATTTCCACAACCAAAAGGAAGAAAACGTGGAGACTGATTAAAATTGATATTGAAAGTGTCACCTGAAAAAAATAATTTTTAACACATGTAAAAGTTTTTATTATTATTTACCTTTTCCCCGCTATCTGAAGGAAGGTAAAACGTTAAAACTGTAAGAAATGATATCCCCATACATGGAATTATAATATTAACCGTGTAAAATAAAGTTTTTCTTCTCATCGTGATGTTGAAAGTTATATCTAAATATGGTTCATCGCAGCAGGTATAAAATTTTTCATTTCTAGATTAAAAAATAATAATAAAAAATGTTGGAAACTTCATTCAATTGAAATTAAAAAAAAAAACTTCCTATTTTAGAAACACGAATGCTCGTATGCACAAAAGTTCGGGATTGTTAGCTTCATAGTTTGTTAAAATCTAACGAATTATTGTTTATTTTTTGCTTGTTAATTTTTTACTCTTCTGAATTAAAATTTAGGTTTTACAGATTTTTCTATGTAAAAGTTATTACATGAGAATTTAGATTTTACTATTGTATCACATAATCATAGTATTGTAAACCACGTGTATTTTTTCTTCATTTAATCTATAGTTTGTAGAACGTTCATAGTAAGTTTATTTAAGTTCATTTAAGTTTGTTGCATATGTGAATTAACTTTAAGAGTTATCATGTAAAAAAATCTTTAGTTTTCATATTATTAAAATGGTCGATAAGGGACAAAAGAAGAAGCAATGGTGCAGCGTAGTTGTTAGGCATATAGAATGTAAAAGTGCAAACGATAATAATGGTACAGAATAAAAAGGAGTATTATTAAGCATGGTATCAAGTGTGATACTAAGTGATTAGACAAACTGGATTTTAAAGTGAGGAAAGATTTGCTAAACTGGATTGAACGTTCTCAATTGCTTCAGGTCAAGGGTAAGAAAAAAGACCAAAATGGAAGCCTTTAAACCGGCAGCACCGTTAAATGATCACGATATCAAAAATTGGATATTATCACTGCAAAGATCAATTGATAAAATCCAGCACTGGTTAACGAAGTGGGGCATCATGCTCAATGGCAATAAATGTCAATCCAAGATTTTTACGCTAAGACCCTACCGTAATGCGTCTTGCGTTGTTATCAACAACCAAATAATCCCGTGGAGCGCAAAAGACGAGACTATCAAATACCTTGGAGTATTCCTTGACCAACGTCTAACTTGGAAATACCACATCAACGCAAAACTCAACCAAGGATATGCCAGGTTTACAATTAGACAGCTTTATCCCCTAATTAATAGAAAATCTCCTATGAGAATAGAGTGCACTCTCCTCCTCTACAAAACTCTTATTAGACCAATGGTTTCCTACGCTTGCGCGGTTTGGAGTAATTCATCAGCCTTAAATATGAAAAAGATTCAAACCCTACAGAACAAACTACTTAGGATCTCAGTGCACGCCCCATGGTTTATAAGGAACAGTGATCTACGTGAAGACCTAAAAGTGCCAACTATTAGTGAGTTTATTAAGAACGTAACCAAAAAGTTTTACAACAACATCAACACGTGCTTTAGTGCGGTTCAGCATAAAGTGGGCCTTTGCCAGATCCACACGCGCATGAAGTGGAAGGTTCCTCAAGACCTGATTTCATCTGATACGGAGTAATAGTTATCAACATCGAAACCAGTGCGGAGTTCCGTAACTTTACTAATGGCGAATTCGATTAGTTGCACTGGTGCGCACCAGAATTTGACCTTGAGTGCATGTTAGTGCATACATTACATTAGCTTAGTACACAAAAGTGACAGTTCAATAGAACACGCTACTATGCACTAGTGCACACCAGTGCGCACCAGTTTTACCAATCGAATTCGCCATAAGTAATCTTTACGTGATGTTTTTTTTTTGTGATCCAAAATAATTAAGAAAAACATACTGCTGTTGAACAGGTTTTGTTAAAAAAATAGATATTGTGAAGACAAAAATTTGGTATCTGATAAAGCATCTGATAAATAAAAAGTAGCTAAAGACATAAAAACCATGATTTTACTTAATTGCATTGCAGGCGAAGGATTACAGGGTGTAACTTAAGTGATGACTTTAATTTCAACGGGTGTCTCCTTGTTATATTTTAAGCACAAAAGTTCATATAAACATCAGTCCGCAAATGCTTCGTTTCTGAGATATAAGGTGTCAAATATGAGAAAATAAATCGTCTTTAAATCATAAGTGTCAAGATTACTGTCAGTTAAATATCTGTTATTTTGCAGTTAACTATGAATAACGTTGAATTAGCTGAAATGCATTTCATTTATGGACTAGCAAATGGAAATGCTGCTGAAGCCTGTCGACTTTACCAGGAACGATATCCCAATAGACCACTTCCAACAGCAAGAACTTTCATAAGGTTACATGCTAGACTGTGCGAAACTGGATCTGTAAATACTCACGCTGAATGTATTGATAGACCGAGAACAATAATGACAACACAACTAGAAGAAGCAATCTTACAAGAAGTGGAAGCTAATCCGTCAAATAGTACGCGAAAATTATCTGCACAGTTTAACGTTGGTCATCAAAGCGTTTGGAGGGTTTTGTACAGAAATTTACTTTATCCATACCACATTCAACGCGTGCAACCACTGTTGCCAAGAGATTTTCCTGCACGGTTAGATTATTGTCGATGATTTCTCCAAAGAACTACGCAGAATCCCAACTTTACGTCTAAAATTCTATTCACAGATAAGGCAAGTTGTTCACGTGATGCCATCAGAAACTTCCATAATAATCATTTTTGGGACTATGAAAATCCTCACGCCATTGAAGAACGTGGATTTCAGCAACAGTTTTCGGTCAATGTGTGCGCCGAAGTTCTTGGTGATCATGTTATCGGAACGCATTTTCTTCCTTCTCGACTGAATGGTGAGACTTAAGCCTAATTCGGACTATGCCAGTATTTTAGTCGAGCAGCAAATAATTTAGTAACTAAACGTGTCTGAACGCAAAAAATTTAGTCTAATAGATTAGTAAGTAAATTAGTCGAGTCGATCCATTTTATTCTATTTTGATCGGGCGAGTAGCGCCCCCACCACGCGTCACTGCTTACTGGTTCACCGGCTAAACAAGTCTGAACCTGTTGTTTTAGTGGAGTTCATTAGTGACCAAAAACGTCGTCTCGCTGGAGCGAAGAAACTACTTTTAAGTTTGTTTCAAAATATGTTGAACACGAGTGCTTATGCAACATTAAGTCTTCACATTATAAAAATAAACAAATGAAGCAATCAGCATATGCTTGTAATTTTGTAATGGCCAGAATCGCATTTCTTAAATGGGCGTCTTTACGCTCAATCTGGGATTGTATTTTTATTAATAAGAACTTTTCATAACTTTCGGACATTCTCAAACTATCGAAGTATTCTTTAGGATCTTCTAATACTAATTCCTTTAGAAGACAATTCGTAGCTCCTAGTTCATTCCTTCTATTGATACATTTTCGTACCCATAGCTTCTTGTTATTTATCACGCAAACTTCCTCCTCCACCTCCTCTAAAATATCTATTACAATAAGCTTAACCAGCTTATTTACTTTATTGCGCTGCAGGCTGTTCATCTTGCAAAACATCACTCACTTATGAACTGTACTTGAGCACAGTGCGAACGATTTTTGGGCAGCCGCGAGTACTTTAGCTACTAAAATACTCTCCACTGGACTAAATACTAACGTAGTCCGAACAAGGCTTTACAGACAGTTTCTAGATGACACATTGCCTGTTCTGTTAGATGACGTACCACTAGCATCCAGAAATGACATGTGGTTTATGCACGACGGGACACCTGATCATTTCACTCTTGCTGTTCGCTAACATCTTAATGACACTTTTACTCAGCGACGGATAGGTCGTGGAAGACCTCAGCCGTGGCAACTACGATCTCCAGACCTTAATCCGCTGGACTTTTTCTTTTGGGGACATTTGAAGTCGCTTGTTTATGCAAAGCCAGTTGATAATGAACATGATTTAAGAAACAGAATGGGAAATTCTTGTAATGTCATACGCAACACTCCAGGAATTTTAGAACGTATGCGACAATCGATGAGCAGAAGATTACATGCTTGTATTGTAAGTTTCGACTCTCATTTTGAGCGTTTGATTTAACTAAAGTTTGATAAATAAAATTATAAAATAAAATAAAATTATACCTTCCCGGAAGAGAAGAAAAAGGCCTTAAACGATGATCTATTAGTAGCGTATGATGAACATCTCTTCTCAAAAAAAGGTAATTGCGATAGAAACCTTTAAGTTTAATAATCTTGTACTTGAAAAGATAAGAAGCAATGGCGTAGCTAGTGCGCAGTGGTTAGGCATAAAGGATGTAAAAGTGTAAACGATAATAAAGGTACAGAATAAAAAGAAGTATTATTAAGCAAGTTTATGTAGGAAAATCCCACGAGTAATTCTAAAAGTGGCTCATTTCAAGTCAATTCCCACAAACACTTCGAATTATTCTTGTTTTGCATAGAAGTGAGTTTAGATACAACTCTATGTAATGAAATATTAATAAGAATGAAAGTTGAGTTTTTTGTAATATCAAAATTACTTCTCAAAAAGGGAATACAAAAGACTCTAAGTCTGGAACAGAGATTTAGATTTGTTTGCAATGCAGTTTAGAATACGTTTTCAAAATTGGCTTATTTTGCCAGTGTCTATAATTTTTGAGCTACTTTTCTTGTAATGCTTTCAAGGGGCTGTAGCTTCCTTGAAATGAATTTTTAAGTTGATATTTATTTGAACTTTTACCCTTATTTTTAAACATAAAGTATAGATGATAGCATATGAGGAACTAATTCTGGGACTTGATACAAAACTGTATAATTTATAAAGGCTGCTATCCGTTATTAGAGAATTGATAGTTTTTGACAACTTTGCACAACTTGAGATGATTTCCTTGCTAAACGATTATGATCTAACATTCAAGAATTTGCTGGGTGGTCATTCATTTGAAAGGAGAACAATTTAAGTTATGAGAAGTTGTTAAAAAATTGCCATTTGTCAACACACCATATAATAGACGTTGACTTTAATAGCAAAGCGTTAACAAGCTCGTTTTTTTTTTTTTAATTTAATGTGTATCCACAATGCGACAAAAAACGCTATGTGTAAGGGCCTTAAAATGAGCTACGAAAAGTATTTGCAGGTAATCAATCAAATATTTCCATTCTTTTTTACTGAATAATTTATTTTTCTAAAATACCGATCTGTTTGCTATCTGCTCATCGGAGAATTTTTGCGTAAAATTAGAGTAAGGTAGGAAAATAAAAATCAGATTCAGGTAGTCTCCCTGTTAAACTATTACGTGATAACATATCACAACAAACACAAAACTCTCTTCCGGATGTTCTGAAGTTTAATGATGTTGCTTATTTCAAATTTGAAATTCTGAAGTATAATCTTCGAATAATATTAAACCAACTTTGCACAGAAATGGTTATTCGTGAATCTCGCATATTTCAGAACGAATGCAATCTAAATGTAGAGTTTATCTAAAGTAAGTTTGCATGTGAGATACATAGAAGGGAAAAAAGACATAAATGTAACGAAGAGACATTTCCGGACACCTGTATATGCATACTGTAAAATCCATGTAATTAAAATAAGTTAATTTTTAAATGGTTTATTTCTCAATTGAAAATAAAATAATATAACAGACATAAATTGAAATTTAGTGAAAAGACGTCGACGCGACTTGTCTTTCTTAGGGCCGATTTATTCACCTACTCATAATCTAACTTATAACTTATCATATACATAAATATAATAAAAGGTTTATTCATTGCTGCATAACGCAATGTATCACATAAAAATCCCTATCTGTTGGATATATCCATGGGTTGGTTTATGTAGTTGATAAGGATTATGTAACGAATTGGGGCGTGTAAATTAGTAAAAAAAGTCAAAAAGTAGATTTTAGTCGATTTGTTTTGATTTTAATTATAATTCACAACGTTCGTTATGGATTTTCTCGACGATTACAATGATATTCTTTTAGAAGATAACGTAACAATAGCTAATGTAGTGCGAACTCGATATAATTTTGTGAACAGATTACAGCATGCAGAAAATATAGGAAAATTGACTGATAAACAATTTATAGACCGTTATAGATTGTTTAAAGGGGAGCATACAACAAATCTTTCAGGGCATACCAGGAACAATATGTTTTCATCATTAGAACAGTTACTCTTAACATTGCGTTTTTATGCATCGGGAAAGTTTCTAGTAATGGTGGGTGATTCGATGGCAATGTATAAAAGCACTACATGTAAAATAATTAGTACAGTAATATCTGCTATTTGCCAGTATTGGGGTCAATATATTTGCCTTCGGAAAATACAAGAACGCAATGAAACTCTTTTCTCTTCTTGTCCATCACTAAACTGTGATTTTGGCTTTCATACGCGTTTAGAAGACAGGGGAATAAGTTTAGACAGGTGACAAGCGAATAAACTCAATTGTATTAATAGCATAATTAGTCAGCTTATAAGCTTATGGCTTACCAAGTTGTCGGAAACTTTACGGACAGGTAAATAAAATCGATTTTGTTAATGGTGGTATTAACAGCCACTTTACAAACTTATTACCTACTAAGTTATTAGGAACTTATGGGCTGGTGAATAAACCAAGCCTTAATATTAAAAAGTGAATGTTATAGATAAAGAAACAATTTTCTTCTTGGAAACAATCTGTCTGTGCGCGCTAGATATTTCCGCCTCTCAAAGAACTCTTATTAGAGAACAACAAATAATTATTATAAATCAAAATACAGTAACTAAATATATCGAAAGTGTCGAAGATATTGTCACATTGCTCAACAATGTTTTCGTTTAACAAGAAAGCTGGACGCAATCTGTCAATGCTAACAAGGAAGTTTTTATTGTTTTGAAATATAACAAAGTATTTCTTAAATCTTTTAACCCTTTCGTGGATAAATTATATTTTTGATAGTTTCGCCACTTTTTAATTACAGTAGAACGTCGATTATCCGAACGTCAATTATCTGAACCGTCAATTATCCGAACCGAGTAAAATTGGACATGGGAAGGTCAGTTGTCCGAAGTTGGGTCTGTTTTACCAAAAATATTTGATGTCGGAAAGGCTACAATTACAGACATAAAAAATAAAAAGAATTGATTTTGAATTTTGTGTCAAAGTGCGATAGTCAAGACGGGAGCAAAAAGAAAAAAGTGATGAAAAAACCTAAAAATGAAAAATTGGAAGATGCTTACGTACCTCCGAACGTAACCTCCCTGATACAATCAATGGATCAGGGTGTTATAGAAAAATTAAAGAGGCTTTATAAAAAGCAAGTTTTACGTCGTCTACTTTTAGCAGAGGACGAAGAAACTGCTGTAAGTTTTTCAAAATAGGTCAATCTTAAAGATTGCTGTTAGATGATAGCTGATTCGTGGACTACACTGACACAAGATAATACAAAATGAACTCAAAATGAAAAAGCTGAAACAGACTCTGATAAAGACTTAAATGAAATTGAAAATTTCTTTCAAAAAAATCCTGTTTTTTCACAATGTGAGCGAAGTGATGCAGAAATGTGGCTACAGAGTGATAACGATCCTGGATTTCAAATTTTAAGTGAGGATCAAATTCTTTCAGCTGTACAAGATGAAGATCAACCTCTTAGTGAAGATGACTTAGAAGAGAACAACAATGAACCAACACATGAAGCAGCGTTTGTAGCACTTGAAACGGCTTTGGCTTGGTATGAGCAACAAGAGGAAAGCTGCCCAACGCAACTTTTTTTATTAAAAAGAATAAGTGATTTAGCTGTCAAAAAAAGGCCAACAAATTTTGTTCAAAAAAAATTAGTGATTATTTTTCCTCTATGTAGATGTATAATGTATATAACACAGTTTAATATATTAATAATACGTACATATTTGTAGCTCAGTTTTTGTTATTTTGTTTTCTTTTGTAAGATTTTTTTAAATATATTTGTTTTTGCGTTTATTTTGCATTTTGTGCATTTATATATCTTTGTTCGATTATCCGAATATTTCGGTATCCGAACACCCCTCGGTCCCAATTAGTTGGGATAATCGACGCTCTACTGTAATTTATTCCGTAGTGGTAATGCTGTATACCAATAGACTAAAATTGTACGTAAAGTTAGTGGTAAGTATGTATATCACTATCCGCGAAAGGGTTAATGACTTTGAAGGGTCCTTCCTATCTTGGGGAGAAAGAAGTTTGAAAACCTTCAAGTCTAAGAAAAACTTATTTTGAATTTGATAATTTTTTGTGGACAAAAGGTTTGTATGAAAAATGAAAAGCAATGCGGAAAACAAAAGCAGAAATAAGTGGTTCAGTTTCAAAAGATAAATGTGAGTCGATTACAAATTCATTGTTATCAAGGAGAGGAATGTAGATCTTCTTTAAGCCATATCACCTGTATTAAGGTAACGCTTATTTGACTTTTTACGAAGTAGAACGAAGTAAAAATTAACAAAACTATTGAATTGTTATAAAAGTAATACGAAAATGATTTATTATGAACATTATTTAGAATGTGCAACTTTAAAGCATTCTATACAACGCTGGGATTGGTTGGGACATCTTGATCAACCCATTTGACGTGTTTTGCCTGAATAACATTTTTTTCACGCGCATCTAATCCTTCCTGCGGAATTGTTTTTCCGAACGGCGATATTATACTGACTCCGACGAAGACAAGGTTTTATTGTATTTTCAGTCAACCTTAATAATTTTGCAACTAATAATTTCTTAAATATTCTAATATTTACATTCTTCTTTACCGCAATTTTGTAAACCGTTAATATGTTTTAAACCGTTTCGTTTGCAACCGAAATTCCTAGAAGTAATTGAATGGCAAGATTTCGGTACCACTTGAATCCTTTTCCCTTTGAGGTGGCATAAGAAACCATTTGGTCAGAATAATCTATACCACACTTTCCCGCATTATATTCAACAACAGCTAGTGGTTTCAATGTTGCGGACGTCTGTTGGCTTGGAAAAACAGAACGAATGCTACGATTTTTTTTGTACTGAGTACCATGATAAGAGCGTGTTCTGTTGATAAAATTCTAGCGTCCTGCGTGTCTCTCCATTTGAATACAAACAATTCCGTTATTTAAAAAATGGTTTTCCTGTGCCTTTACTGAATAAGTTGATTTTTGGATCTCCTCGACTTCCACCTAATCCTACACAACCGGCTGACAATGTCAATAAAAAGTTTTGTAGCATAACCTATGTGAAAGATCTTACACCCCAACTGATTAATATCCTAAGAGTGACGCCAGTTATGATGGCCATGACAAGTAAGAATAAAATTAAAGGGTTTTTCTCAAACTTTAAAGATCCCACTCCTATACATCAGAGGAGTGATCTTGTTTACCAAGTGCAATGTAAAGATTGTTCGGCGAAGTACATAGGTATGACAGGCCAACGGTTGGGTACTAGATTGTCACAACATGAATCAGATGTGAGGAATAAAAATGGTAAGACCGCACCATTTGACCATTGTGTTGAAATGGGACATCACATGGACTTCCAAAACCCTAGAGTGTTGCACATGGAGCCACATTGGAAGAAAAGGAACCTTAAAGAGATGTGTCACATTTTCAATACCTCTAATACAGTTCATTTCAACACCGATCTGGAGACTCTGAGTCCAGCGTATTACCACCTTCTACGCCTGTTGAATAAGGAACATATTCGGAGGAATTGATGAGTCCCTATTGACTCCTTCCTACCTGTTAGGTTCCCCCCTTTTTGATCTGCCTCCTCGCCCCTTTTGGCGTTGTAACCCCTCTTTTTGCTATTTCATGTTAATAAATTTTACGACCCCTGTCCCTGTTGCTTGGTTTGCGAATTTTTCTGATTGTTACCTGACGGTCCCCTGTTATTTTTTGTTTTGGGACCACCACGCCAGCCTTCGTGCTTTTCAATTTCACCCTGCGGGGTTAACAATTTACTTGTTTTGTGGTTTTTACACCGCTTTTTTAAATTTTATAATTTTTTAATATTTGTAACTTTTCTTGTAAATTTAGGTTGTTTTTAAAATTATTTGAATTTAAATAAAGTCACGCCACCTATCCATTAGTTCCCCAATTCATCCCGTTTAAGTTGCTCCCCTTCATTTACCCTTGTCAGTACGTACGTTTTAACCTGTTGATCTAATACGCATTTTAATATTTGCGACTTTGTTTCACGTTTCTGTTTATTGTTGTAACTGCGGCGCCGGAGTTTTGAGTAATGCATTTTGTGATTTCATTTTGTTATAATTTTAATGTCATGGTAAGATTAATTGGATTTCCTGTAAGTTAGACGCTCGATCGTTGTTATTCTTTTTTAGCCCTGAAGATGCTTCCAAATTAGAAGCGAACATTAGGCCCTTTTGACACAATAAATTAAATTTTCAACACGTAACACCTGTGTTTTTGGAAAGAGCTATTGTACCGTCTTAACTTATCAATTTGCTCCTTACGTAGTGCTCTTGTACTTCTTTTGATACGCCTTTTGACAATTCCGTTATTATTTTCTTTGAACACTATTTCCCGTTTTCTTAGTTTGCAATGAAGAATATCTCTAGGGAGGATTTTTTTGTAATTCCTAAGTGTTTCCACTACATGGGATTTGCGATTTAGGCATGATATCGCTAACTCATATCTCGTGTAAAAATTATCACTATACAATGTTCGTGTAGTAATTTGGGAATTATTGTGGGTTTAGGAAAAACACCATTCACATTAGGAATTCGAGATAGGTAGCGTGTTTTGTAGAAAAATCAAAAATCACGTCTTTCGTTTACAACGTCCTGTAGAAATACCTAAACTTGAGGAATTTTGGAGCAAATTAAGTATCTTCAATTTTATGGTTTTCCGAGAAAAAAACATCCGTTGAAAAATTAGGTGTTGGCTCACGTAATCGCTTGTGATGATCCCACAGTATGGGAATTACGTGAAAGTTTTCGCGATTAGCTAGTGCCGGGTTTTTGTTGCTGAGCCCAAAGTGTCGACGCAAGGTGCGTTAGGGATTGGTTAAGAATTATTGTAAAAATGCCCGCCCGAGTCTTGTGGATTGGCCTCCTGCGAGGGGTTGTTTAGGCGTGAGGTACGCTTCAGTAAGTCAGAATTACCACGTCCTTTGAACCGAGGTTACTTGCGAGAGAGCTTTCTTCGTTTTGTCAATCTCAATTAAAGTCTTGATCGAATCATACTCAATTCTTAGTTACAACTTTGTCACGAGATTTGAATCTTAGAATTCGGTTTACTTTAGTACATTTAGACTTTAGGACTTTGAAAATAAACCGCGACGAGTGTGTTATTTCGGTGTGTTCTTTACAAAGTGTTAAATCTTTACAAGGAGCCCAGTTCGAGAGGGCACCAGAGGAATCCAGATCGACGATCAGGATATTTGCAACACTCAACCTCAAGTCCAGAGTAGGTCTGTTCGTCAGTTCTCGTGATCACCTGTTTAGGGACCATCCGTGTGTTAGGTTATCGGATAAAGATCGAGATTACTAATCTTTTCCTCTCTCTAAACGTAATTTCGGGTCAGTTAACGTTAGGGTTATTGCTTTGTTTGTAACTGATCTAAGATACATATTATTTTGTAAATATAGTTTAACCACTTGCGGTGGCTGGACGTACAATGTACGTGGAGATACTTTTGTTACCGGAACGCCAGCGCGACGGTGTTACGCACGCCGTCAGATCATTGTTACAGGTAGAAAAATGACTCACCTTGCACGCTCAGCCGTAAATTTCTTGTCACCGCAAGTGGTTAAGTGTTTTCTTACACTTGAACTTTATTTCTCTTTTCTACTAGAGCTTTAATGCAAAAACTCACGGTTTTGAAGCAGTAACAGCGTGCTTTTGAACATGATTAATTAATTAATTAGGGTAAATATCTGCTTTTGGTGGCAGCGGAAATACCAATAAATAAATAATCGGGTCACTCAATTAAGTAGTGCACCCGTACAACTTTCGTCCTTAGTAGAAAAGTTTCTCTGCATGCTGAAGCCATACATTATGTGCCAATCTCATGTTTCTAACATCAACAGTTGATTTGCAACAGTAAATTTTCATCGCCCATGTATATCCCGTGCTTGAGCATAGTTTAAATAATTTAATTCCATATTTGTGCGCTTTATTTGGTATATATTGTTTGAAGATGAGTCTTCCGCGCTATGGAATCAACGTCTCATCAATAACAGTGTGTTTTCCAGGCGTGAATATTTTTTGATACCTGCCCTCTAGTTGATCGAAAAGTGGACGAATTTTTCCAAGTCGATCGTTACGGGCAATGGACACATTATTGACAAAGTGAAAATTACTCAATAGTAACTCGAATCTGTTTCGTGACATAATAGTGCGCGGTAGTTGAAAATTGTATAGAAAGCTTTTCGACCAATAATTGGTAATGGAGTTTACTTTTACAAATCCCATATATCAATCAGTCCCAAGAACTTTTTTATTTCTTCGGGATTAGTGGGAGTCCACTTATGCTATTCTATTATTTCGTCATCAACGAACATTTCAAACATATCATATGGATTAACATCACCTGGTAATTGCCTAATGAGGCCGCCCGTGTCAGAAAAAGGAAGTGACTTCTGCCGGCCACCAAATTCATTCCATTTGCCATATTGAATTGTGTTTTCCTCGGTATCACCAGTTCTTCTTTCTTCATCAATGACCAATTCTTGAAAAATCTCGCCAATGTAATCTTCATTACATTCAGTATCATTACGATTGCACTGGTCAATATCCGAATCTAAATCAGACGATATAGTTTTATTTACATTTCTACTTCTAAAGGTTTCTTGTTCGCTGCTATATGACTCCTCTAAGGAATAAGTTTTCTATTTTTCTTTTCGACATTTTAACGGATTAGGGTAAAGATTTTAAGTTATACCGCTGGTTATTCGGTAAAAAGTCAGACTAATCCTGTACAATGACCAGATGAGAACTAAACGCGAAGTAAACAATAAAAACAAACATGATATCGTGGAAACAAACGGAGCGAGAGATTATAGCAGAATACGCTTCGTACAGCGATACGCATGACCTGATGGAGATTTCCTTGTAAACTTGTGTGGCAGTCAACCTGTTCAGAGAGGATCTAGTTCCCAAAAGAACAAATGGAAGGTCGTTCTTCCACCTACATTTCCTTTTTTACAACTTTATACACACTACATGATTACCCTTTTTGGGGAAATATCATCCCCCAGGCACAAGATACACTCACTACGTAACTAATTAATATTTACGTTTTAAGTTAGTTTTAATGTCAATACTTCAATTCAAATTCTCGTCAACTCTCCGTCAGCATTTGTGCATACGACCAGAAAACTTTTTTACATTTTTACCTGACTGCGGGCACTTCTAAAATATCCCACTCTACGCTCATGTAAAATTCAGATAAATCCACTCCGACTTCGACAACGTTGCTGCCGGCTTTTTCATCCATGTGCCTCAAATCGACCTAAAGAAAAATATAAATCAATGTGAAAAATCGAAACCGCTACAATCCTCGAAACTGCACTACGTTTCAAAAAACGAAAACTTAAAAAAAAATAAATAAATACTTAAACGAATAAATAAACTGCGCTACTACCTTATATACACAAGTCCACACAACACATTTCGTTAAAAATTATTTATGTACAAGATTACACGTCGAGATATAAAGAATATAAACGGAGTAGCAACCAACACTCATCCTAAGCGAGCTTCATCATCCCAAAAAATTATAAACTAATACGAAATAAAACACCCACAATACATCCTGCGACATAAAATTAAAATTATTTTAGATTTTTAAGTAAGTATAAAGAAGTCGTTATAGAGAAATATTTTAGATATAAGTCAGGTTTTTTTATTATTTAGTTTAGTTTTTATCAAGCCCTTTTTATTTAGAAAAAATAAAATTATAAAATAAAATTATTTTAAATTAAAAGGTGGAAAAAGAAGATAATTAAAAGAAAAGTAAAGAGAAAAAAAAATAAATAAAATTAAGGTATAAATTGTTTTTAGGTTTTGTTATGTATTTAAGTTTTTTTTTTATTTTAAGTATGGTTTTTTGGTTAGTTGAGAGTATTTTTTTAATTGTGCTGACTGGTTAGCTAAAATCATGCCCAGCTTCATGCCCAAAAAGTGCAATTAGCGTGGATCTATTTAATGAAATGAAATAAATTTATGATGATGAAAATGGTAATGATGAAAATCGATTAAACAGACTGATTTTAACGACATGCACGTGGACACAACAAACGTGGATTCATTCAATATTCTATATTAATTGAGGACACATAAAAGCCGAGTTATTGAGAAAAATAGGATAGAATCATGTTTACATAAAAATAATTTGGGAATAAACTATTTAGATTTTTCAAAAATACGGCTTGAATTCTTTAATCTTTAGGCTTTTAAGGTTCTCAATTACCTAATTAAGTACCTACTTGGGGAAAAGAAAAAAGAAACGTAAAATCTATGCTCTCTCTCTCTCTCCCATTTTGGAAAGGTATAAAATTTGGTGCTTCAAAAATACAGATACACCCACAAAAATCAATAAATAAAACAAAAAATAATAATAAAAATGAAGTTAAATTAATAAATTAACGTTTGTTTAAAAAATTCTTTTAATAATTTTTGTGTGGTATTCTACCTAGAATTTCAATAGTTAAAAATAAATAAAAAAAAAAATATACAATAAAAAATCTTACTTTAAATTAATAATTTAAAAGAAGAGAAAGAAAAACACATTTATTAAAGCACATTCCATACAGCAAATTATAGTCGTCAACATCAAAATTCTGAATTATAACCCACTAAGCAAGTTTTTACATTAAAAATCTCAAATAGTTTAGAAACTAAATTATCGTCAATTGAGAATCAAACTATTCCGTGTTTTTTAACTTTACACGAAATGAGTTTTTAGTTTTCATATTTAATGTGGACGACTATATTTCTAGATGATCTAAATTTGCCATTTCTATTCTTTTTTATTGTCTATACTATCGATATTGTCGATTAAAAGATTACCTCTAAAAGTTATTATTACTAATAATTTATTGATTTTCATTAATTTCAAAGATTATATGTATTTAATTTTCTTAATTAATTCAAAATAAATTGTTAAATACGATTTGAAACGTTCAGAGTTAAATCAAATCAAATTCAAGAGGTTTATATTTAAGAAAACTAGTTTCGAACTTTATTAATTTTATATTTAATTGTAATTTAATATTTAATTATAATTTAATATTACAAGTTATTTGATTCATGAAGTATGTCTTAAAACTTCAACTAACAATAAGAAGAATTGACGAATAAAAGTTTGTCTCAACTTGTTAGAAAGAATAGAAAATATTTAATGAGAATTGTGAACGATTTGTCACTTGAAAAGCGTTTTCCGGTAAAGTTTCGGATATGTGATCATTCTTTTATTTGTAAAATACGGATGTCCCGAATATAGATGGTCATACGCTATCAGCGCATTCTAAGTTCAAAAATAACAATAAAAACCCAAATAAACTTTAGTTGTAAAATGCTTCCTAAAGAAGCTACAGTTCCTTGGAACGATCAATGACAAAATAGACTTCCTTAAGACTTTGGAGTTTACATGGTTGCACAATGCAGCCATAAAATCAAAGCCCCAAACAAAGCAACAAACTGCGCTATTAAAACGCTTACCGCACTCTAAGTAAAAAAAAATCCTACTTACAAGGAGACCTCACGACTTTGGAATCGCCGATTTTAATGAGAGTGGTACTAATCGATAGATATTAATACATAGTAGGAATGTGTGAAATATTAGGGCGCAATATACAGCGGTTCGCGAATAAATTCACCTTTACGACCCCCAAAAAAGTTCGAGCGACTTACATGTCAGTGTTAAGTCCCTCCCATTAGATCCGCCCATAGCCAAAGGGCAATCGGCCGGCCTTCTAACTATATGATTTTCATCCATTCTAATCATTTTTACAAGTTTTTGTAGGTAAAATTAAAAAAGCATGTCTAAATTGTATTTAACAGATCCTGTAATGAGTTTTTTGATACACTGAAGGACCAAAATTTTATACGTTTTCGATGTCTACTGAAAAATTTTACAAAATGGATATATCCGCTTTTGCACGCAAGCTCCTCAATTATGTGCGGTGGAAACGCTGCTGGTGATTGTAAACTAAAACCTTTGTTGGTGTATTGCAGTGAAAACCGTAGAGCCCTAAAGAATAAAACAAAATCAAAATTGCCAGTAATTTGGAAGTCTAATCGAAAAGCTTGGGTTACTGCTTCTTTATTTGAAGAGTGGTTTGAAAATCATGTTATCCCGGAAGTTGAACGGTACTGTTCCTCTAAGAATATTCCATTTAAAGTGATATTAATGATTGACAACGCACTTGGATACTCAGCAGCTACCCTTATCAACTATGATCCTCGCGTTAAAGTAACATTTTTGCCCCCAAACACGACTAGTTTACTTCAACCTATGGATCAAGGTGTTAAAACGTTTAAGGTGCATTATACTCGAGGGTCATTTAACCGTTTAAATCAATCTATGAATCACGATCACAACTTGTCCGTTAAAAATTTTTGGAATAAATTTAATGTTCTCGATGCTGTTAAAATCATAGGGGAATCGTGGAACAAAGTTTCTTCAAAAACAATGAAGGGAGTTTGGACAAAGCTTTGTCAGAACTTCTTTACTGATTCATCTGAAACGGTACCAGAAAATGATTCTGTACTCGAAATAGTATCGAATATTGTTACTTTAGGAAAGCAAGTCTATTTGGAATTTGATAGCTAAGATGTCATTGCGCTTTTAGATCATATGATGAGGAGCTTACCCTTGACGAACTGATTGAAATGCAGCAACAAAATCAAAATGAAGAAAATAATGTTGAAGTAGTGCATTTCTATGCCATACGGAATGGCATAGAAATTTTAGAGGAAGCAGATTACAACGAAGAGCGCGTAATGATAGTAAAAACGAATGTACAACAATCGATTGAATATTATCAAGAAATTCTGAGATAGAAGAAAAAAAAATTAAATTAAATCATCAAATTTAAATAGTTAAGTCAAGGTACATCAAGGTTTCATAGAGTTTAATAAATACGTTTAAATAGCTATTTTTCGTGTTATCATTAATTTTAGTTCAAGTAGTAGATTTACGAAATATGCACCGGTCCCACCCATTACGTATCTTCGGGATATCACTGTACTTCATTTCTTAGTCTGTACACTTTCAAGTGATGAAATATTTTCAATTCTCGTTAACATGACTCTATGTTTAAAATTCCAACCCAAATCAACCTTAAAAATTGTATAAAATATAGAGGAATGTATTTTTGAAAATGAACGTTTTGGAAGTAAAAGTAAAGTGACTGGAAATAAGCATTTTGGTGAAATATAATAAAAAGAAGGGGAAAATGATTACATAGACAATTCTAAGACCAAAGCCAATGACGCAGTTCTACAGTGTATCCAAAATTAGTACCACAGAAAATCCAAATATTCCTTCTTCATTTAATCATAGGCGAGTGAACACAAAGACACCAAATTTTTTGTTGTAATTTAATTTTATTGTTTTTGGACGTTTTGACACAGTTTTTTAGTTAGATGAACTCTTTTATGAATGCGACACTTCTTGTAAATGCGTCGCTGTGATCACTTTATGATACCTTAACCTATTTGAATTAAAGTTGACTTCAGAATTTAGAAGGAGGACGTCAAGACGCCAAAAGGTAATCATAAAAATTCCTAAAGATCTCAATGAATCACTGGCAATGGCCTTGAAATGCAGTGTATAGTCATCCACACATGGGTAATTCTTACTAATTATTATTTAGGTACAAAGATGGGCTAGTGCCCGATAATATTAAAGTCAAATAATGTGTGTCTTCTCTTAAATAAAAAATGGTTAGGTACTTACAACTGTCGAGATTTACGTTTTATAGGGGTTATAATTCCGAACTTTGGCGTGGATGACTTTATCGTAAATTGATTATAAGATGTTTTCCAAAAAAACAGCATCCAAAAAAGATGTTCGTACGAACTTGAAATTTCAGTGGTATAGTAACCAATCTTACAAGGAGAGTGCAAGGTCTTGGGGTCGTGGATTTAGTTCAAGTTTCGTAGAATGATAGATTTAGTTTCGCTGTTGATGAAAATATATGATTATAGGGGCCACTATTCAATAATTTTTAAAATATTTGGAATTAAAGATGCAATTAATTCGTTAGGACAAGTCCGGATAATGTCAAAATTAACCAAATTTATACCGATTAAGTCAGGCTTTTTGAAGAAAGGTTATAATGTCAAGTCACATTCCTGTATTAATTTTAAAGTCTTGACAGATCAAATGACTATTAACTGACAAAGCCAAAGTGCGGTGCACACTCAAAAAATGCTTCGATGTCGCAAAATTTTATATCCACCCATGGTATCTTTATATGTAAAAATGGACACTCTCAGAACTCGAACTCGGCGCCTAATGACGAGAAACACCGATCTATTGCTGCTACGCTACACCCATTATGTTTAATCGTTTGCTACAGACCTGAATTTAACTAGTGAATTGCATTTTCACTTGCAAATATCTAAAGAGCTATTGAGTAGTGGCCCCTACAACCATATATTTTCTTCAACAGGGAAACTAAATCTACCATCCTACAAAATTTGAACTAAATCTATGACCCCAAGACCTTGCACTCTCCTTGTTAGTTAAACTTTTCTTCTCTATTACAACTCATCATAACATTAGGTGTTTAACAGCAATTAGTGTCTATAAACGAGTTCCAAATTTAATCTGATTGATTTAGACCTTTTGAGGCACAACTGTCCATCAAATTGCTATAAACAAAATCGGTATTGATCACTAAAGACGATTTGGTGCAATTCCTCGACCTGATGCTTTCTTAACTTACACCACCTAAATCTAATAACTCGATGCTCTAACATTAAAGAAACTTGATAAATTGGTCGGTGTGATTCTAAATCATAGCAATAGATTCTTCGATAAGTTGTTCACATCGATACTTGACATTCTAAAACAGTCCTCTAAATCAACGGTGGGCAACCTCCGCCCCGCGGGTTGACTCCGGCCCTCATTAGGGTCTAATCTGGCCCGCGAGACCTTTAGAAAGAACAATAAATAAACAGATCCCTTGCTTTCCGTGCAGTAGTTCTACCAAGAAAAGCAGGAAATCTGGGAGATCTAACAATGAACTGCTTTTTATATTTAAAAAGAAACTTATAAGGCCCCTCACACACCAACGCTACCCGATCGCAACGATACCCCGATTCGATGTCGAATTGTTGTTTCGGAGCGTTTCTTTAAATTGACACGTCCTCACAAACACTACCGCGATGCGACGGCGACACTACTCACACGAAATCGGTTGCCGGCGACACAATATATCAAGTCTTCAAGTGACTACGAAGCAATTTAGTCAGTGTTTTTCGTTGATGGAAAATGGTTGAAGAAGATATTCGTTTTATTCAAACAATAGAAAAATATCTATGTCTATATAATTAAAACAGTTGCAGACTATTCTCGCAAGAATGTAAAGCCGGGAATACACCTGGCGAATCTTACCATTCGTTCGCAGTCGTTCGCATTCGTTCTCACGCGCACCATTGCTACCCGTTCGCAAAGATTCTTTCAGGGTGGCGTGATACATTTGAACGAATAGCTAGCTTTCCCTCATTGCGAATAGTTCCACTCGTTTGCATTTAGTTCGTTTGGTGTGCAATTCGTGAACATGGCCATTGCGAAGGTAAATAAATGTGAATATAAACTCAAATAGAAGAGATAAGTAGTACCAAAATTTGAACTGTTGTTTGAATATGTATTTTTAATAGGTTTCATGGAGCGTCAGTGAATACATAAAACTCATTGAGATGTACCGTATGCACCCAGTCCTGTGGGACACAACTAACGAGTGTTATTACTGTAATGTCAAAAAGAAGGATGCATGGGCAGAAATATCTACGGAAATGAAAATTTCTGTGCCTGAGGTTAGGAAAGAAATGAAGAGTCTAATGGCATCATTTCATCATTTACCTATCACAAAACCAAAAATTACAACACCACTTTTCGCGACTAACGCTAGACAACTACTGCATCTTATTGTATACGTCCACATATGAACGTTTCCAGACATTCGTGGCTGGCATTTTCCTTTGATCTTTTTACTTTTACCGACAACCGATGGAATGCGTTTGTTCGTGCCTATCCCATTCGTCCTGCTATTAATTTCGCTGCAAATGCATGTCCACACATGAGCAAGGAATCCTCGAGAATGCGAACGAATGGTAACATTCGCCAGGTGTATTCCCGGCTTAACAGAAAGGGCTTGGGCTGAGGTTTGTAAAGAAACCTCGTTCGTTTATAAAGAAAGCACATTCGAAAATTCTTCTGTTATAATTATTAATTTTATGCGGATGAATCCAAAACAGCATACGCTATAATACTATCGTTATCACTTGATGACATCTTTCCCACAAATCCTTTTCTAATGTATTGAACTCGTAACACAACGTGTGTGTTACGAGTTTACAGAGAAGTGTGGAGTCATTTTATTATAGTATCGTTATAGTCGCGTAGCGTTGGTGTACGAGTTCTTAAGTCATCGGTCGCTCCAGAATCGCTTCTAGTAGAATCGCGTCGCGATGCCGTCCCCGTCGTGTTGCGTTGGTGTGCAAAATTTGTCATTTTTCTACTTCGGCCCGCGTATGAAATCTGGCCCCCACTATACGAAAAGTTGCCCACCCCTGCTCTAACTGCTATCGGGAGTTGCCTCAAAAACTTCACTGAGAGAGTTGTCTCAAACGGGTTAACTAAGGCATTCGACGAAGATTTATGATCGACTATTATCAGGTGTTTTTCAATTTTCATTGGACTAAACACTCCACGTTCAAACGATTATAAAGTCATTTCGACTTAATTTCCTGGCAATTTCACGAAAGGGTAGTTCATCCCTTATGTATTTCCATAATTTAAGTCTTTTAAAAGGGTTTAATTGAACACAGGAGTGATTTTAGTAGGCAAGGGGTCTAACACATACAGAAGTAAAGAATTTGGCAAAGTATAGAATACCAGTAAACATTAATATTGCTACATAAATAAAAAACCAACAAAGAATTGTTTGATGATCAATTTATTGACTAATCATCACAAAATTTTTATCATTTACTACATCGCTTGAGGTGTTCAAACCAAATTTTAAATTCGTTCGATCATTCCTTCTGGATGTTGCTTTTTTTGACAAGCAGAATAGAATTGAACTTAATGAAAGAAATTGTTAAAAATAAGAAGAGCTAATAAGAAAATGTACTAGAAAATGAGGGTTAAATAACCTTGACAGTGAATTTTAATATAATTCAGAGAGATGAAGAGGAAATGAGAGAGAAACGAAGTCATTAATCAACTAACCATTAATCACCTAATAAAACAAATTGTCTGGAAAACGAAAGGAATTTTAAAATGAAACGGGGAAAATTTAATGTACAAATTTCAATCAGTAAAATTTCCTTATTGATTCGTTACAACACAAAAAAGTTCAATTTTTAGTTTATTTTATGATAAATTTTGCAAAGTTAGATTACAAATCTGATTGATTTAACTTTAACTCTGAACCAATAATTTGAATATCTATAAATAGAAACGCTCAATTCATGCTTAATAAAACCAAAATAAAACAAAACTCTCTAAAAGCCTTTTTCCTCTAATTATAAATACATTATACAAAATATTTACTAAAAATTACTAATATTCAATTTTATAAAGTTTCAACTAAGTGAGAAATTTAAATTTTTAAACTTAAGTGAGCTTTATAATTTCTTTTTACTTTTCCATGCAAAACCATCTTTAAAATAATAAACAAAAATCAAATTTCAATGATTTAATGAAAATGAAAAATGGTTTTTAATGAACATTTAATGAAAATGAAAAATCATGCATGATTTTTTGTGTGCTGGTGTTAATTTAAAATTAAAACGGAAAAAAATAAGTATATAAGAAAGAAAATACATCAAACACCTCGAGACAGTAAGAAGCAAACTGGAAAAAGACGGAAACTTACAAAATTAAGAACCGAAACGTTTCGAGAGAGTTAGAGGGGAGAAAATTTTATACCTTTCCCTAATTAAAAAAAAAATTTAATTTAAAAATAATAAGAGAAATTAAGTAAGGAATAGTTTTGTATGTACAGCGAAATCGAATATAAGTTAGAGGTCCTTTTCTATCAAAATTTAAAATAAATAAATAAAAAGACAAATTGATTTTCTTGAAAGAAGATTGTATCTTTCTTATTTTTGTAATATCTTTTGAAATAATGAAAAGGGCCGATTGATTATTTTTTGAGGACAATAGACTTAAATAGATAGTTTTTAGTTTTTTTGTAAATAATAAGGTCGATTATCCTCGTATTTTTAAGTCGTTAGTGAACCTTAAAACCGTCGTAAGTCCAGCTACCGAGCTTGAGGACGCAAGTCTGCACGTCGTACGGAAAAAACTCAACATCTATAGCACAAGAGGACTTATAGACCGCCGGCGGCTGCCAAACAACGAGCCCGTTGTAGTAGACGGTAGCCTTCGTCATTAAAGTCACCTCGTAGTTACCATCAGCACTGGAAATAAGAAGAAAAAAAATACACACTAACGAGTGTTTTTCCAAAATAATTATTTTCCCCCTTTTATTTTTCGGATATACAAACGAAGAAAAACTCGGATCCCCTAGAACGTAGAAACCAAACCATTCATACACTTTCATCCAGTTTTTCAAAAAAAACTCTTCCGTCTTCTAGTTGAATCTCACCTTGAATCCATCGTAGGTCCAACTACCGAATTTCAAGACGCACGTTTGCTCGTCGAAGGGAAAATATTCGACGTCGATCTCGCAGGAAGACTTGTAAATAGCCGGAGGTTTCCACTCGACCAGTCCTTGATGGTAAATCGTGGCTTTTGTGGCGAGGGTCACCTCGAAATTGCCATCCGCACTGAAAATTTTCCTATAGACACAACCAAAAAGAACCCCAAACCCCACAACAAAAAAACAACCCAACACACTTTAAAAATTTAAATTTTGCAATCAATCCAAAAAAAATAATCAATAATTTTATTTTAATCCCAGCAAAATTTTAATCTAAATTGGTAAAAAACATTTTCACAAATTTAAAAAATCGTACAGACTTTAATTATAAGAATTGAGAAAAAATCTTGCAATCTAATGTAGACTAAAGTGTCTATTTTATCCTCAAATGATCAAATTCATTCTGGTTTTTATCAAAAAAATTAAAAAAATTCTTAAAGACGTCAATGATTTTTTGACAAATCCTAATCTTAAAAATTTCGGACAAGTTTAAAAAATCCCCAAGAGTTTATTTATAGGAATTAATAAAAGATTTTTAAACTAAACGTAAATTAAAATGTCTAGTTTTAATTAAAACAGACAGATTTTTGCTAAGTAATATTGAAAAATTCCAAAGTTGGAATTTGTTACCAACAGTTTTTGACAGTTAAAAAAATCAATAATTTACAAAAAAGTCATAAAAAATCGAATTTTAAATATTTTGATCTGATTCTTCTTCTAAATGAAAATTAAGATATTCTACTTTTATATAAGAACGACCGTTTTGTTCTAAATGTTACCAAAAAAATTAAAAAAATTTTCGAAGTTGGTAAAAATTTTCGATTTTTAACTTAACTTTTTTAAAAAATTGAGCAACTTTAAAAAATCACTCCGTTTTTATTTATAGGAATTAATAAAAGATTTTCCAACTGAATGTAAATTAGAATGTCTAGTTTTAAATAAAACAGACAGATTTTTGCTAAGTAGTATTGAAAAATTCCAAGGTTGGAATTTGTTACCAACAATTTTTGACAGTTAAAAAGAAACAATAATTTTAAAAAAATCATAAAAAATCGAATTTTAACTGATTTGATTTGATTTTTTTCTAAATGAAAATTAAAACATTATAGTTTTATATAAAAAAGACCGTTTTATTCTAAATATTACCAAAAAAATTTAAAAAATTTTCAAACATGGTAAAAATTTTCGATTTTTAACCTACCTTTTTTAAAACATTGACTAACTTTAAAAAATCGTCCCGATTTTATTTATAGGAATTTATAAAAGATTTTTGAACTGAATGTAAATTAAAATGTCTAGTTTTAATTAAAACGGACAGATTTTTGCTAAGTAGTACCAAGAAATTCCAAAGTTGGAATTTGTTACCAACAATTTTTAGCAGTTGAAAAAATCAACAATTTAAAAAAAAAATCATAAAAAATCGAATTTTAAATATTTTAATATGATTTTTTTTCTAAATGAAACTTAAAGCATTATAGTTTGATATAAAAAAGACCGTTTTATTCTAAATGTTACCAAAAAAATCTAAAAAAATTTTAAAGTAATTTCGATATGATTTTTTAAAAATCGGTCTTTTTTACTATTAAAACCTAGAAGTTTACTAAAAAATTGTTTTTCAAAAATTTTATGATAAAACTTATAGATTTTTATAAATAATTTTAAAGTAAACATTTCAATTTATACCTAGCTAAAAGAAAAACTTCCAAATTTCACTTTAAATCGAGGCAAAAATCATTTTTGACTTCGTCAAGCAAACCGTCAAAACATACTTCAAAAAACGTCAAAAAATCCAAAATTAAAAGTATAAAAATGGATAACATAGCAAAAGAATACCACCACCTACAAAAACAAAAAGAATACTTCCTTCAAAAATACTCGGACGAAAAAGATTCCTCTCTAGTTGAAAAAATCCAAAGAATCCATCAAACGATGGCTCACCTAAGGTACCTTTTATCGATGGAAAAGGAACAATTAGAAAGGGAGAAAATGGTTACTCAGTCAATGATATCAATGAGCCCTTCCTATTATCGAAGCCCTTATTATCCTCTAAACGTAGACTGGAGTAACTACGTCGTTACTCCTAACTATGAGTATCAGTTTTCCTCCGATCCTTTGTATAATGATGACAAAGTGGAAACTTCAAAAGACGCCGTTAAAGGAAGTAGTTATAAGAAACATTTAGAAGATGTTGAAAAAATGTGTGATGTAGAATTGGATAAGGTTCAGGATAAGATTAATCATTTGAGGAAGTTGAGAAGAGCTTGGAATTGTCACGAGGTTAAAGGTACGGTTGTTAGGAAGAGAAAAAGGTCGAAAACTAGAGAATTTTATGGATATAATTAAAAATTTGTTTTAAAAAAATGTGTTTTTTTGTACTTTTGTCTTTAATATATTTTTTTCTCGTTAATAAATTTTTAAAGAAATTATCTTTTTTATTTAAATAGTATAAAAAATTTCATTAAATTATGATTTATGAAAGTTAGATTTTTATGGATATTTTGATCCATGAAATATGCAACATTCATCACTTGAAAAAGATCAATAGATTCATTAAAATTTGTTCATTTAAGATGTATTAAGATTTACAAGATTTTTATGGATTATTTGCAAAAATGCTTTGATCCATTAAATATAAGCAATTGAGGATGTAGTTTTATGGATTTTTTTGGATTCATCAAACATACAAGATTTCTCTAGTGTTGAAAAAACTCAATACATTTTAAGTCAATATAGATTTAGATTTTCATGGATTTTCTGGGTAAATACTTCCTGGGTAAATAATCCATAAAATATAAACGATTGTTTTCTTAAGTTAACAGAACCTCTTTGAAAATATTTTGAATTTTTTTGATTTGCAAAATGAAAACATTTAATTGATTTAAAGTCAAATGAAATCCAGATTTTCATGGATTTTTTAAATAAATACTTAAATCCATAAAATATAGATGATTTTTTTCTTAAGTTAATAGAATTTCTTAGAAAAATTTTTGAATCTTTTTAATTTCTTGCAAAAAAAATATTAAATTGATTTAAAGTCAATTAAAATCCAGAAGATTTTCATGGATTTTTGTATAAATAGTAAGATCCATAAAACATAGAGGACTCCTTTATGAAGTTACCATTTTCTGGGTAAATACTTCCTGGGTAAATAATCCATAAAATATAAACGATTGTTTTCTTAAGTTAACAGAACCTCTTTGAAAATATTTTGAATTTTTTTGATTTGCAAAATGAAAACATTTAATTGATTTAAAGTCAAATGAAATCCAGATGTTCATGGATTTTTTAAATAAATACTTAAATCCATAAATATAGATGATTTTTTTCTTAAGTTAATAGAATTTCTTAGAAAAATTTTTGAATCTTTTTAATTTCTTGCAAAAAAAAAATATTAAATTGATTTAAAGTCAATTAAAATCCAGAAGATGTTCATGGATTTTTGTATAAATAGTAACATAATAATAACATAGATGACTCCTTTATGAAGTTAGCAGAATTTATTTGAAAAATCTTTGAATCTTTTCGATATGTATTTGGATCCATGATTTGGGAACTAAATTTCAGAAGATTTTTATGGACTTCTTGAATTGGGGATTTTTTATGGATTTCTTGGAAAAAATAATTAAATTTATGAAACATAGAAAATATATTTCTATTTCAAGGAGTCTAGAAAGACCATCAAACGAAATTTCCTTCCTATCAATTGAAGTTTAGAAGATTTTCATCGATTTTTGTATAAATAGTAAGATCCATAAAACAACTTTTCGACTCCTTTATAAAGTTAGAAGAATTTGTTTAAAAAATCTTTAAATGTTTTTGTGAAAAACATAAAATTATTTTAAAATTAAATAAAATTCGGAAGATTTTCATGGATTTTTTTAATAACCAGTTGAATCCATGAAATACAGACGACTCTTTTATAAAATTAGCAGCATTTGTTTTAAAAATCTTTGAATCTTTTGGATATATATTTGCATCCGTGATTTTAGAATTAAATTTCACAAGATTTTTATGGACTTCTTGTGTTGGGGATTTTTTTACGGATTTCTTGCAAAAAATATTTGGATTCATGAAACATAGAAAATATAGTTCTATTTCAAGTTTAGAACGTCCATCAAATGAAATTTTCTTACTAAAAATTGAAGTTTAGAAGATTCGCATGGATTTTTTGTATAAATAGTAAAATCCATAAAACATAGACGACTCTTTTATGAAGTTAGCAGAATTTGTTTTAAAAATCTTTGAACCTTTTTGTGAAAAACATGAAATTGTTTTAAGATTAATTAAAATTCGGAAGATTTTCATGGACTTCTTTAATAACTGGTTGGGTCCATGAAATATAAACGACTCCTTTATGAAATTAGCAGAATTTGCTTTGAAAACCTTTGAATCTTTTGTGAAAAGCATGAAATTGTTTTAAGATTAATTAAAATTCAAAAGATTTTCATGGACTTCTTTAATAACTAGTTGGGTCCATGAAATATAAACGACTCCTTTATGAAATTAGCAGGATTTGTTTGAAAAACCTTTGAATCTCTTGGATATACATTTGGATCCATGATTTCGGAATTAAATTTCGGACGATTTTTATGGACTTCTTGAGTAGCGGATTTTTTTATGGATTTCTTGCAAAAAATATTTGGATTCATGAAACAGAAAATATAGTTCTATTTCAAGGAGTCTAGAAAGTCCACCAAATAAAATTTATTTTCTATCAGTTGAAGTTTAAAGGATTTTCATGGATTTCTAGAAAAAATACGAATTTGGCAAAAATAGAAGATTTTTAACAAAAATATTAGGATCCATGAAACATATAAAATTCATTTTTAGTTCAAAGAAGTTCAATGATTTGTGAACAAAACTTCAAAAGGTTTTTATGGACTTCTTGAGTTGAGGATTTTTTTATGGATTTCTTGGAAAAAATATTTGGATTCATGAAACATAGAAAATTGGTTCTATTTCAAGAAGTCTAAAAAGTCCATCAAATGAAACTTTCTTTCTATCAGTTGAAGTTTAGAAGATTTTCATGGATTTCTAGAAGAAATACCAATGTGACAAAAATAGAAGATTTTTAACAAAACAATTAGGATCCATGAAACATATAAAATTCATTTTTAGTTCAAAAAAGTTCAATGATTTGTAAACAAAATTTCAGAAGATTTTTATGGACTTCTTGAATTGGGGATTTTTTATGAAATTCTTGCAAAAAATATTTGGATTCATGAAACATAGAAAATAGGTTCTATTTCAAGAAGTCTAGAAGGTCTATCAAATGAAATTTTTTTTCTATCAATTGAAGTTTAGAAGATTTTCATGGATTTCTAGAAACAACTCGAATGTGACAAAAATAGAAGATTTTTAACAAAAAAGATTTGAATCCATGAAACATGTAAAATGCATTTTTAGTTTAAAAAAGTTTAAGAAATCGATATGAGAACTAACGATCAGAAGATTCTTATGGATTTTTTAGGTTAGGTTAGGTTGGAGTATTTTTTATGGATTTCTAACAAAAAATGGTTGAATTCATGAAATATAGAAAATTTACTTCTATTCCAAGAAGTTTAAAAAGTCCATCAAACGAAATTCTCCTGTAGTCAATTAAAATTTAAAAGATTTTAATGGATTTCGAAGAAAAACATATGAATCTACCAAAAATAAAGGATTTTTTAAAATATTTTGATCCATAAAACATTTAGCAAAATTTATCTTTTTTTTATTACTTGAAAAAGATCAATAGATTCATCAAAAGGACATTTGATTTAATCATTTGGGATCTACAAAGATTTTTATGGACTTCTTACAAAAATGCTTAGATCCATTAAATATAGAAAATTGAGGATGCGGTTTTTACGGATTGTTTTGGATTCAATCAAACATACAAGATTGCTCTATAGTTTCAAAAGCTGAATACAGTTAAAATCAATACAGGTTTTAGGTTTTCATGGATTTTCTACACAAATACTTGAATCCATAAAATATAGACGATTCTTTTCTTAGGTTAACAAAATTTATTTAAAAAACTTTTGAATCTTTTTAATTTTTTTTAAGAAAACTTGAAGCTGATTTAAGATTAATTAAACTTCAAAGCATTTTCATGGATTTTTTTCATAACTAGCTGGACCTATGAAATATAGATGATTCCTCTCTTAAGCACAATTTTTCTAAAAAATCCTTGAATCGTTTTGATTTATTGTAAAAAAACATAAAATTAATTCAAGATCAATTAGAATTCAAAAGATTTTCATGGATTTTTGTCAAAAATGTTTTGATACATTGAATTTAGAAGAATTTTATTTCAAAGAATTCAACAATTTCATCAAATAAAGAATGAATTAGTAGTGACTTTTATCAAAAATACTTGAATCCACAAAACATGGAAGATTCCTTTTAATTTGGAAAAGCTTAATAGATTAATGTGATGAATAAATTAAGACTGATTTAAGTTTAATTGGCGTATAGAAGATTTTCATGGATTTCTTGTATAAATAGTTGGATCCATGAAATGTAAACGATTTCTTTCTTACGTCGGCAGAATTTCTTTGAAAAATCTTTGAATCTTTGAAGATATTTAATATTAAGAGGAGTTTAATGGATTTTTAGCAAAAAAACACGAAATTAATTTAAAACTAATAAAAATTCAAAATATTTTCATGGACTTTTTGTCTAAAAACTAGAATCCATAAAATACAGACCCAGCCCTTTTTTAAATTAGTAGAATTTTTTTCAAAAATCCTGATTATTCATTTAAAATTAAATAAAGTGAAGAAGATTTTCATGGATTTCTTGAAACAAATATGAAATTTTTATAAAGTTAATTAAAGTTCAAAGGATTTTCATAAAGATCTTGGATATAAATATTCATGAAATATAGATAATTCTTTTCTAAAGTACATGAATTATTATGGATTTCTAGGCAAAAACATGAATCTGTCAAAAAATGATAAGATTTTTACTAAAAATACTTCAATTGACGAAACATAAAGAATTTATTTTTAGTCCCAGATGTCTATAAAATCCATTAAAGAGTGATTTATTTTAGATATTCTTTAAAGACTAGCTTTTCATAGATTTCTTGAGTTGAAAATTATTTTATGGATTTTTTTGTAAAAACGCTTATCGCAAAACTTTTCGATAAACAAAAACATAGATTACTTTTAGGCAAAGAGTCAAACAGATTCAAATGATAAGTTCATTTCAAAATTACATGAAACTGGAACAATTTTAATGGATTTTTAGTTAAAGTACTCAAATATTTATAGATTTTATCCAAAATTATTTGGATTAATAAAACTTGAATAATGTAGTTTTACTTCAGGAAGTTTAGAAAGATTTTAAGTTTGAAATATAGAAGATTTTAATAGATTTCTTCTTTAACACATAAATTTGCAAAAAATGGACGATTTTTGGAAAAATATTTGGATCTACAAAACATCAAATTTAGTTCTACTTCAAGGAGTTTGGGAAGTTCATTAAACGAAATTTTCCTTTTATTTTTTTTAACACACAAATCTGCCAAATATAGAAGATTTTTGATAAACATATTTGGATCCATGATTTGGGAATTAAATTTCTTCATCTTCTTCTTCTTAATTAAAGTTTAGACATTTTTCATGGATTTCTAGAAAAAATACGAATGTGGCAAGAATAGAAGATTCTTGGTAAACATATTTGGATCCATGATTTGGGAATTAAATTCCAGAAGATTTTTATGGATTTCTTGGAAAAAATATTTGGATTCATGAGACATAGAAAATATAGCTCTATTTCAAGGAGTCTAGAAAGTCCATCAAACGAAATTTTTTTTCTATCAATTGAAGTTTAGAAGATTTTCATGGATTTCAAGAAAAAATACGAATTTGGCAAAAATAGAAGATTTTTGCCAAACATGTTGGAATTCATGATTTGGGAATTCAATTCCAGAAGATTTTTATGGATTTCTTGGAAAAAATATTTAGATTCGTGAAACATAGAAAATATTCTATTTCAAGGAGTTTAGAAAGTCCATCAAACGAAATTTTTTTTCTATCAATTGAAGTTTAGAAGATTTTCATGGATTTCAAGAAAAAATACGAATGTGACAAAAATAGAAGATTTCTTTCAAAAATATTTCGATCCATGAAACATTTAGCAAGATTTACTTTTATTTTAAATGATAGTTCATTTAAGATCAATTGAAATGTACAAGATTTTTATGAATTTCTTACAAAAATGGTTTTATGGATTTTTTGGATTCATTAAATACATAAAATCCTTCTATAGTTTGAAAAGCTTAATACAGTCAAAATCAATATAGATTTACATTTTCATAGATTTCCTACATAAATACTTGAATCCATAAACTATGGACGGGTTTTTCCTTAAGTTAAAAAAATTTATTTGAAAAATTTTTGAATCTTTTTGATTTTTTTATAAAAAAAATTTGAAATTGATTTAAGATCAATTAAAATCCAGAAGATTTTTCATGGATTTCTTTCATAGCTACTTAGATTCATGAAATATAGACTACTCCATTTTTAAGATATTAATAGAATTTCGTTAAAAATCAGTTCAGAACATTTTTATGGATACATTGTAAAAAATATTTTGATTCAAAAAACAGAAAATTATTTTTACTTCAAAACAAAGATTCAAGTAAAACATCTTATAATGTTATAAAACAATTTGTTAGTATTGAAAGTTAGTTTTTCATGGATTTTTTTTTTTCAAAAACACAAATCCCAAAAAATCACTAATTTATCTGATTCCTTTTTATGGATTTTTAAAGATTATTAATTTTTTTAACGAATAAATACTCCAAATATTTTTGAACCATCAATTTTAGACATGATTTTCACAATATTAAACTTTCATAGCTTACATCCCTCGTTCAAAACATGTTCTAGAAATACATTCTTAAAAGTGTATCGCATTCGTAGACTACATCCAGGCCATGGAGCGAGACTCTTAAGCCAGCGATAATGGTAGGTATCGATCGGACGCGGAGGAATGGAAGGGGCCGGCTGTTTGCCACGATTTCAAACTGGAACAGTGGCTATGAAGTGGCAGACGAGCGGAAATTTTACATTTTTCCATTTCGCGGACGCAAACCGTCGGAGATTTTCGGCCGAAAATTACCGCACTCCGTTTTCCACGCGAGAACCAGACAAAGACGAATGAAGTGGTCTTTGTTCGTTGATTTCCACGGCAAAAAGAAAAGCTTTTAATTTCCATTGTAGTACAAATGGTAAGGGATCTTGTAGTTCTTTGAGGTTATATCATCATTAAAAGTGGTCGTAAATCGATTTTAATTTGAAATGGAAACGCGGAAATGAAAGATGAAACGATCCGGTGATATTTCGCCAGGTCGAGTAAAGTTGCCTTAATTGCTTGTACACGAAATTAACAATTCAATGTGGACGTGAATATTCATGTAGTTTCGATGTTCCGCTTTTAAAGGCATAATTCCGGTTTATTTATACAAGAAATTTGTTCCCTTATGGAATTATCATTACTACTATCGGTGCCAAAAGTTAAGTCGGTCAAGTTTGGGATGCTCGTACTCCGAAAGTAATCGTTGAAAAAAATCGGGATAAAGATTGTGATTGGTGATCATTTCTGTATAACATAGTTAAAATTCAAAGTTGCAGATCACACGGTTTAGGAAATATCCCGAGTTGAATGAAAAAAGGATTGGTTCCTTTACCATTTCGTGGAGAACGCAAACTTTGGGATTTTTCTGTTCAGAAACCTTGAGGAAGTTTTGAAAAAGAAAAAAATATCACGTTATAGTAAATAGATGAGGCTACATCCTACAGAAGATGCTAATTTTCTTTTCCTTCAGCGGTTTTTTTTTTAATCCCAAAGTTTGCGTTCTCTGCGGAGTGGTCAAAAAACCGGATTTTTTTTCATTTAACTAACGATATTTTCTAAACCGCGTGAATTACAATTTTGAATTTTGGCTATGTTACACAGAAATAATCACTGATTATGACAGTTTTTATCCCGATTTTTTCGACGTAAACTGTCGGAGTACCAGCATCCCAAACTTGGTCGACTTGACTTTTGGTGCAGACATTAGTGAATCTTAAAAAATCATATCTAAAAAACTAATTGTTATTGGGATTTTAAATTTTATCAGGATTTAGATTAACATTTAGTCTTTATTTTTACCAAAAATCAAGTTTCTACAACTTTTAGTTTTTTCTACAGAGAAGAATTTCTAACCTAATTTAATTAACATGTCAATTAAAACTTGTCTATTTCTAAAAATTCATCTCTAAAAAAACTAATTGTTGTTGAGACTTGAAATTTCATGACGATTTAGATTAAAACTTAATCTTTATTTTTACTAAAAATGTATTTTCTACGATTTTTACTTTTTTCTACAGAAAAGAAATTCTAACCTAACTTAATTGACATGTCAATTAAAACTTGTCAATTTTTAAACATTCATATCTGGAAAAGTAACTGTTGAGATTTGAAATTTTATTAATTTGGTTAAAGCATTTAACATTTCGACTATATTAGAAGATTTCATAAAGATTGTTAAAAGAAAACCACCTCCTAAACCCATACTTTGAGAGATTGATACTCCTTCGTAAAAGTGTTGCTATAGCAGTATCGGCAACACTTCCATCACGTTTTAAAATACTTGTAAATACAATTAAAAAAAAATAATTTATTACAATAAGAATTAGCTTAAAAGAATTTAATTACAAATCCATATTAGTACAATCCAATTAGTAATCACTGTGTCCTTATTAAAAAAATCACTTTGCTTTCTGTGGATGTGTTATAAAAATATTAGTTTTTTCGTAAAGCATTTTCGATACAAAGCGCGAAAAAAATTTTTCCACGCGTTTCTAGCTTTTTTTTTTTGGGAAAAGTTACCAATTTTTAAACATTTCTTTTTGAAAGATGAGATGTCAATCAAATTTTGTAATGAAATTTCAAGTTAAATCGACATTGTTGTTTCAGTTCCTTTTAACTAAATGTTTATTTTAAATAAAAATTAATTTCTACAGCTTTTAGTTTTTTCAACAGAAAAAAAATCTAATATAACTTAATTAATGGGTTGATTAAAATTTGTCGTTAAAATTCTTTTGAAACTTAATCTTTCCTTCTACCAAAGAAGAATTTTCGACGACTTTTAGTTTTTTCTACAGAAGAAAAATTTTAATATGTCGATTAATTAAAATTTATTAATTTAAAAAATCATATCTTAGAAACTAGTTGTTGAGATATGAATTTTTATAACATTTTAAACTGAAACTTACTGACTTATTTTATAATTGTCGTTACTCAACGACATCGTTCAGCCAACGACTCCAGTCATAAACGGCTTTTTGTACAAATGGTATTTTGTAACTCACAATCAGTCATTAAAAATTTTAGCTTTACGATAAAAGTTACACCCGTATGCATAGTCGATCGCCGGCGATTCGCCGGAGATTCTTCGTTCATCAATAGAAAATTCCGATGCAGTCAATCACCATGGAATCATTCACATGCGTTATGCTGTTTTTTCTGGCGACGCGCCGGAGATTTGCCGGCGGTTTGCCGGCGATTTGCCGGAGATCGGTCGATGTCAAAAACGTCAATAAAATCATAATCATGCTGTGTTAACTACGTTTGGGTATTCGTTGACAATAAATTTAGTTGGTCCCCAAGCCACCAATAGCGCTAATATTGCAAATCGCATGTTCGCTTCTTTACCGGCCAGTACACGCACAGATTTTCAGGAAAAGCATGTCCTGTCAAAATCGTGTAATGTCAAAATTAACAATTTTTGAGTTATGACAGTCTTCTTCCAAAACGACGATATATGTATTAACCTTCTTCTGTGTATTGTTACAGTAATTGTGTAGTTTTGTATTAACAGGTTGTGGGTTTTTCTTAATAGTTTCTTAGTATTTACTTGTATCTTATTCTTATTCATTCTCATTATTAGTAGTAATAGTTGTTTATAGTATTTTTTTATTATTTATTAATTTTGTAGTAGCTTTTGATGTAACCTTTTATTAATAGTTTGTAGTTTTTTCTTTATATTTCTTGGGTGGTAAAATGGTTAATGTGTGTTGTGTATCGAATTGCCCTTCTAGGGGAAAAGGTGTTTCCATGCACGGATAGTGTATCAATATGTATATGTACCATAGTGTTATCAACGTTTTTTACAAACTCTGCACGTCGAAAATAAGCAGAAACGATTTCACCTCAGGCGTGAATCGTTTCTGTTTAATTTCATCTTGCACGGTTATTAAAGAACATCGAGACCCTATATTAAACATTTTGAAAAATGGCGGGAGTGCTGTAGTGCTAGTGGCGCCGTTGTTGGTCTGGGGATCAACTAAAAACAGTGTCAATGATAAATACGTCGAGTGCTCCATCTATATTAGTATATATCATAGAAAAAATAATATACATAGAAGGTCAACTCTCACTAGATCAGTGAAATCGGCTTGCGCGTTCATATGCCGACACACTGATGGCGCTAATATGATTTTTTCGAAAGCGCCCCCTGCGGAAATACCCAAAACCACTTCTGAACCCGCGAAATTCGAAATAAAATTATTTTTTTTTTTTAATTTATTCTTTATTTCACCTATACAACAATAAGTGACTATAGAACACTTATTATTGTACGGAATATAGTAATGCATAAAAAAAGGGTTTAAAATAAGTTAAAATATTTTTTAATTTTCATTTACGTAATTAATACAAGTATAGATAATAATTTTTGGTAAAGTTATTCCTTATTCCTTTAATAAGATAGGGCGGATACTTGCCATATTTTCGGTAGATGTCTTTGCCCAATCAGGTAATTAATAGCCTCTTGGTTGATGCTTTCTCAATTATTTCTTTGAAAAGTTTTGTAATTTACAAACTTTTTGGCAGTCCTTTCTCTTTGGAAGAATGCATATTTGGCAAAATTTGTTGTTTTTACTCGTCCATAGTCAACAGAATCTTAGAATAAGTCGCCAATTTGTGGTTTCTGAACAGAGCAACCTAGTTTAAACGTAATCTTTACCAATTTTTTGTTAACAAAAGTAACCAGTAAATACTTACATAATGCAGAATGACAAAGCTTAGCGGAGTACTGGATTTGAGAAGATCGGGGGGTTTCAACTGAGAAGGACTGAATTGGTTCATAGTTAATTTCTTTAGACTTCATCAACTTTAACAAACGTTGTAATGCCGAGATTCAAAATTTTTAAGTTAGTTACCTTACCGATTACAGGATTAATCAGAAAAAATATTAGATTTTATTCGACATTTTTTGGCATTTGTGTTAAATTTTTTTTAAATAAACAAGTAAATAGTAACGGTAAGCAGGAAATGACGTAGATTTATTTGAACAAATCAAACCGTCATAGAAACATCTTCTATAAATTTCTGTAACCTTTCAAAATTAGCACATCAGCGCCAGCAGTGTTTCGGCATGTGTACTTTTTTTTGATTTCACTTTTTCCCGCTGAGTTGAACTACCCTGGTATATATATATTTAATCTATGATCATAATTTATGTCAGATTAATATTGTATATGTAAAATGAATCCGGATTTGAATTGGATGTATAGTGCCAATAAATCACAAATCACGTTACAAATCACCGGCGATTCGCCAAAGCGGAGATCGACTATGCATCACAAATTATATTCCGACCGTTCGCCGGCGAATCTCCGGCGAATCTCCAGCGAATCTCCAGCGACTCGCCGGCGATCGACTATGCATACGGGTGTTAATGTTTTCATATAGGACACTAACATAAAATATTAAATTTGATCGAATATTGGTTCCTTTGAACAGAGGAAAACACGTCGTCGTTTTTGACAAGCTTTGACAAATAAGACACAAGTATATGAGGGAACTAGTTTTGGGCAAACCCATTGCTTATTATCATTTCCTGTGAAGTACTTGGAAATTTGATATTATTTTCACGAACTAGACTGCAATATTTCATCACTGTTATATTTCATGAAGTTGTTTTTAAAAGATTGAAACGATGAGTAAGGTTATCTGTTTCTTATAAAACTTGATAGCTCCTTTAAGGATAATATCAAGTTGCAAAAAATTTTAATACTATCGGTATTTTTATACTGTCTTTAAAAAAATCGTAGTCCAAATTTATAAGTAATCTGTACAGTTTCCAACATTTCAACTAGATTCAATGTGTTGTTGGCATCATTCAATGTTAGCATATCAAACGATGAAAGGCAGAAACCCACAACTTGCGAAAATGGAATTTTACAAGAGATAATGCCACACAATGATCTCACTCATTTTGAAGGCAAGTATGTATAAAACGTAACTTTCGTAATTACTGCCCACCGTATACAACTTATATTAACACTTTGTTGACCGGGAATTTTACATAGGAACTATGTCATGTCACCGCAATGTAAGCGCTATGAAGACGAGTTAAGTCGTCACCGGTCAGCAACGTTTGGATATGAAAAGACGAGTTAACTCGTCACCGGTCAGCAAGGTGCTAAAATTCAATTTTGCTACGCTAACAACATAAACGATTGCTACAGAGATGTTCACCAAACGACCAAACCTAACCTTAAAGTCGTTCACAATCGCGTCGCACAGTGGTTTAGAACAGCATATTTTCGGAAAAAATTCTGTAACTTTTAGTACGAAAAGTATATATGGACAATATTTTATATGCAGTTCTTAGACCACAATCGAAGATTCAGATCAACTTTAGAACAAAATTTCTCAACCGAAAATGGTACATTACCTGATTCCTAAAGGTGCAGTGTCAATCACGCGACTGCAGCGGCTACAAACGCGCGACTCTGGCGACTTTGTGTCAGCCACTGGTTTGCATTGAATTATATGGACACGTTGTCAATAACGCGACTTCGACGTTAGCGACAGAAACGGACGCGGCTGCCACAATAGCAGTCTAGCTGCTAGAGCCGCTACGACAACTTATGAAAAGCACGTTTTTTCTGAAACTTTAATAAGAAAATGGGCAAGTCACTATTAAGTGAGATGGTAGGGCACCACCCTTGCCTGTATAATCCAAAAAGTAAGGATTATAAGGACCAAAATAAAAAAGAGAGGTGAGAATTGATATGTGTTTTTTCTTTGTTGTTTTATATTATTGTATTTCGTTATAAATTATTATGTCTAGAGTAAGAATACGTCGAAAATATCGCCAATTAAGCGCACTTGAGAAAGGGTGAATTATCGGTATGAAAGTGGGTAGTTTTCCCAAATCGCTTCCCGATTAAATCGGGGCTTCAAGAAAAACGATAACGCGTCAAGATCGCTGTTTGTAATTATTGGCTTTCAGAGATAAATTTTCAACTACTAAGTTCTTTGGTGTTCAGTAGATTGTAGACGCTGCTTGTCCAATCACAATGCGAACAGTATACCGCCGCATAAGATCTTTTGGGTTAAAATCATACAGGCCATATTGTGTGCAACCACTTTCTCCTAATCATCGAAGGCAACGTTTAAACTGTTGCAGGAAAAAGACTGCCTAGAGATGCATGATGGTCGTAAGATGGTCAGATAGAAACGTGGAAAAAGACAGAATTTGCAATACGCTATAGAAAGGCCTATGCACCGAACTGCTGGTATAATGGTATGGGGCGCAATTGAAGAGTGGAGTGCAAGAAGTACCTAAGTAGCATTTTTATAAAATCTGCCTAATCGCGATATCTCGGTTTATCATGTTTGATAGCATGATAAATTCGCAATTAGGCAGATTTTATAAAAATGCTACTTAGGTACTTCTTGCACACCACCCTTCAATTGCTTATGGAAGCAGGTCCCCTTTAGTTTTAATTGAGGACACTTTGACTGCACAGCGATACATGCAGGAGGTTTTGGAGCTGTATCTTCTTCCGTACCTTCAGGGCCTGGCAAATTCAATTTTGCAACAAGACAATACACGGCACCATGTGGCAAGGCGTATTTTAACCTTTTTAAAAGAGGCTCAGGTAGACCTTTTACTATGGCCAGCAAAATCTCCGGATTTATCTCCAATTGAAAATGTATGGGATATCATAGACTGAAAATTAAACAATTTGCCACAACCTCCGCAGACCTTGGATGTTCTCAGACAAGAAACTCAGATAGCCTGGGATACAATATTACAAGATAATATAGACAACTTAATCGAATCTATGCCTCGCCGTCTTAATCAATGTTTACAAAACAGAGGCGAGCAACATTTTATTAAAGAAATAGGAGTTATCTTTTTATTTTTTTTTCTCTAAACTTTAATCAATTGGCATACTCCTATGAACCAACACTTGTGCCAAATTTGGTTCAATAATATTTACTCCTTGTAGGTGTTGCATTTTCAATATAATTTTAAAATATCAGACTGATCTGACAATATGGGTTCTCACGAGCTATTATAAGGATCTGATTAACTATACTTAAAACATACAAATTTAAACTTTCTTTACAGATAAACTATCGTGGTAAGAGACGTGGTTTTAGTTGATTCTACACCTTAAGAGTTCTAAGAATTGATTTATAAACATTTTTTTGTTAATGGTGAAAGTCAAAAAATTGAATTTCTTCCGCTCATTGACCACTGTGCGTCGTGAGAAGTTACAAAACACGAATTGTGGTTCATGAACAACAAACGATTCATAACGACGTCGATTTATAACGACGATGAGAGTTACAAAATAGGTCAGATAGTCTATATTTGTATCAAGAATGAGTTTTATACGACTTTAGTTTTTTCAACAGAAACGAAATTCTAACCTAACTGATTAACACGTCTCATAAAGTTGCTAATTTTCAAAAAATTATATCTAAGAAACTAATTGTTATTAATATTTGATATTGTATGATGATTTAGACTCAAATTTAGTCTTTATTTTCGCTAAAAATAAATTTTCTAAGATTTTTAGTTTTTTATAGAGAAGCGAAATTATAACCTATCTGAATTTAAACGTTTCATAAAATATGCTAATTTTTTAAAATTGTTATCCCAGAAAGTAATTGTTATTAAAATTTGAAATTGTGTGATAACTTAGACCCAAATTTAATCTTTATTTTTAGTAAATATGAATTTTCTACGACTTCTAGTTTTTTCTGTAGAAAGGAAATTCTAACATAACAATTTATGTTAGTACAGTGAAAGTTCTAATAAGCGGACATCTCTCATAATCGGACAAAAACCTTGGCACGAACCTCAAAGATATGTCTTTCCATACAAACTGCTCTTCCTTAAGCGGACGCTCCAATAAGGGAACGCGGACACCATTTTTTCCTCAATAATGGACAAAAATCTCTAATAAGCGGACGCACGGCTCTAATAAGTTAGACGAACACGTCACTAAACAGTAGTAGGTATGCATATTTACCGACAAGTTTTCGGGTATTCCCCTCTTTGTGCGTTTCGCTTGTCAAAGACAGGTAATTCCCAGTAGATACTGCGAGTTACTATTATTAGTTTGCTCGCTTCGGTGTAGCATGCGTTAAAATGGCAACCAAGAAAAAAATACTTACCTTAAAGGAGAAATGGAAATAGTTTGTATATTAGACAAAGAGAAGTTGTCAGTTCGTGATATAGCTAAATGATTTAACATTGGCAAAACGCAAGCGGCAAAAATACTTAAAAATAAAGAAGATATTCGAAAAAAAAATGGCAGTCTGGGGCCAACATAAAAACGAAGAAAAACTTCTTAAGTATTGAAGGTTTAAAAATTGACAAAGCGTGTATCGATTGGTTTGTGAAAGCAAGAAATAAAAACATTCCCTTATCAGGAACATTAGTAAAGAGAAAAGCAAGGGAAATTGCAGAAAAATTGGAAGTGAGTACATTTCGAGCTTCTGACGGGTGGTTACAAAAGTGGCGTTTGAGAAACAACATTACATTTAAATGTATCTCCGGGGAAGCAGGTGATGTGAATGACGAAGATGTCGATCAATTTATGAAAAAACTGCCGGTTTTGCTACAAGGTTACCGAGAAGAGGATTTATTCAACGCCGATGAAAGTGGACTCTTTTTTCGAGCATTACCGAATAAAACTTTATCTTTAAAACATAAAAAATGTAAAGGAGGAAAGCTCTCTAAAGAACCATTAATTATTTTGTTTTGTATAAATAGTGTAGGTGAAAAAGAAGACTTATTAGTTATTGGTAAATCGGCATGACCACGGGCCTTAAGGCTGTGGTCTTACGGTCATCGAGTTTCTCAGGGGCGCAGGAGACGGACGCGCGGGAGTGAGAAGGTGGACCTTAATTGTGGGCTACGCTCCGCAATTTGTAGATAAGAGACAAAGGATTTATATTCGAAACTCATGTGTTTATTTATCTTTTATCGAGAAGTGAATACATGAATCGAGGTTCAGTTGGTTTTAGTAAAGTAGAAAAAGACGGAAACATTAGATGTATCTTTCTTACCAAATTCTAATAAGATCCTGACTTATTTTAGTATATGTAATAAACACTGTGCAAAAAAAATTAAATGTTTTAAAATGGTAGAGGAGTTCATAGTACAGATAGGATAATCCACTGTACTGTACAGGTGGGCCAAATTGGACACTTGTAAAGGGACACTCCTGTTTCTATAAGAGATAGGGTAAAATAATGTGGTGCGCACGGGATTCTAATTAAATAGTGTGACCCGATTATTTATTAATTGGTATACCTGCTGCCACCAGAAGCAGTTATTTTTGCGCTAATTAATTATTTAATTACCCTCAAAAGCGCGCGGTTACTACTTCAGAACCGTGAGTTCTTGCACTAAAGCTCTAGTAGAAAAAGGGGAAATGAAACTCAAGTGTAAAACAACACTTAAACTATATTTACAAAATAATATCAAAATCTCGATTAGTTACAATAAAAATAACCCTAACGTTAACTGAACCGACGTTACTTTAGAGAGAGAGAATAGACTAGGAATCCCGATCTTTATCTAAAACCCTAATACACGGATGGTCCCTAACAGGTGATCACGAGAATTGGCAAACAGACTTACTCTGGACTTGCGGATGATTGATGCAATTAATCCTGATCGTCAATCTGGATTCCCCTGGTGCCTTCTCGAACTGGGCTGCTCGTGAATATCCAACACCTTGCAATGATCACACCACGCCGAAATAACACGCGTCGCGGTTTATTTCCAAAGTCCCGAAGTTTGAATGCACCGAAGAAAACGAATACTAAGATTCGATGATGAATGCTAAGATTCAAGCTCGTGTCGAAGTTGTAGCTAAGATTTGGTTGAGATTTTCGGGCTAAGAGTCCGATTGAGATTAACCAAAATAAAAAGATTCTCTCGCAAGTAACCTCGGTTCTGGGAGGTGGTAATTCTGAGTTACTTGGGCGTACCTAACGGCTGGACAACCCCTCGCAGGAGGCCAATTCAGAAGATTTGGGCGGGTGTTTTTACAATAATAATTAACCAATCCCTAACGCACCTTACGTCGACACTCAGGCCACAGGACCTGCCAAAAACCCCCCGCCAACCAGCTAATTGCGAAAATCCTCACGTAATTCCCAAACCGTGGGACCATCAACGATTACGTGAGCCAAAACCCCTAATTTTTCAACGGTTATTTTGTTCCGCGAAAACCCATAAAGTTGAGGATACATAACTTCCCTAAAAATTCCTCAAGTTTAGGTGCCTCCACCGGACGTCGTAAACGAAAGACGTGGTTTTCGACTTTTCTACCAAACACGTTACATAACTCGAATCCCTAATGTGAATGGTATTTTTCCTAAACCCACAGTAATTTCCGAATTACTACAATAATATTGGTGTCTTGCTCAATGTTTATTAGAAATCGAATGGTGAAAGCCGCAAATTGATATCCCTTACGGTTTCGGAAGTACAGGTGTTTTTCGAAAAAGTGCCTTTTTTAAAATCTCCATAACTTTTTTTCTATTGGATAATATTTGATTCTGTGAAAAGATTCCCGAAACAACTTTTTATGTAGAATTTGTTGGTGTAAATTAGATTTTTTGTAAGCAATATTCTAATAGATGCAGACAAATATTTCTTTTTCAAATGGAACACCTATACATTTTTGCATATTCGACGGGAGTTTAAATTGCCTTTCCAAAAGTGTGCCACACATGATACCTTGCTTGCGATATCACTTAGCCTTTTTGGTTCAGATTATGGCTTCAAACAATCTACATTTTTTTAGCATCGAGAAAAATGAGTTTAAACGTTATCTTCTCTCTGTATATCGTTTATGTAAATACAACCTCTGCATTTTCTCCAGATTCTCTGAAACAAATTATCGCATCTATCCCATTTTTCAAACTTTATAGGCATATTTTTGGAAAGGGAATTCTAGGCTCTCGTATAATATGTAATAATATAGTGTTCCTTTAAAAAAACACTTTTATGTATGTAGCTATTAAAATATTGCTTACAGAGAAAACTAACCTACACCGTCAAAATCTAATAAAAAGTTACCACGAGAATGTTTTCACAAAATTAAACATTTTCCAATAGGAAAAAAATTATGAAGACTTCAAAAATGCACTTTCTCGAAAAGCATCCAAAATATCTCTGAAACCGTAAAAGATATCAATATGAGGTTTTCAGCATTCGATTTCTTATAAAAATCGAGCATCAGTTACCGATGTTTTTTTTTCCCTCTATTTCTTATAGAAACAGGAGTGTCCCTTGAAAAGTGACCAATTTGGGCCAGTTGTACATACTTTCTCTGGTACATGTAGTGTATGTAAAGAAAAAGTTAGTGTTCAAAATTACAATATCGAAGTTTATTTTCATGAGGTCGAGGTATTTATATAACAAAAAGATTAGTAAAATTATGAAATGAACTTTTCGTTCATTTTAGTTTACTAAAATTGTAAAATTTTTTACTAGCCATAAAATCTGTGAAGTCCAAACTCGAATAATTCTCCAAAGTATTTATCTCCAGAAATGCACAACGAAGCAGAATCGACTTACACAAAAAACTTGTTTGTTTACTTACGGCACCTACACAACTCCGCCGGCCATACCACGTGGTCAATCAGGGCGGAGCTATCTAGCGAAATTGAAAAATATTCCCAAGTTTGTACCGTGGGAATTTCCAAAATTTCTCGCTTATCTTTTAAAATATCAAAAAACGGTAAATGGAAAATATATATCTTGAATATTTATCTATTCATGCAAATAGCCCTTTTCAAAATCTTTCTTAATAATCTCAGTTATTAACAATAATTTATAAAATATCTCTATTTGCATGTCTAGATTTTTCATTTTTATCCAACTTTCGTTTGAAAGTTTTTTTTATTTATCAAACGGTTAACGCGAAATATTGGAACAACTTTTTCGGGCCCGAGACCACAGCCTTAAGAAATATTGCTCCCAAAGATTTACCAGCTACGTGGAAATCAAACAAGAAAGCTTGAATGACAAGAGACATTATGACGGAGTGGTTAAGTGACTTGGACAAAAAAATGGGTTTAAGGAAGAGAAAAATAATTTTATTCTTTAACAATGCAACTTCACATCAACATGGATTAAAATTAAAAAACATAAAAATTATTTTCTTACCTCCTAATACAACTTCAGTCTGCCAACCGTTAGACCAGGGTATTATACGAAATTTTAAATTTTATTACCGCGATTTAATAGTAAATCACATATTATCAAAAATTGATTTCGCCCAATCGGCTTCAGACCTGACAAAATCGATTAATATATTAGAGAGCTTGTACTATATTAAATATGCATGGCAAAAGGTCACTCCAGAAACAATTAGAAATTGCTTTAAAAAGGCTGGATTTCATATGGATCAAGATAATTCAACTGACAATGGCTACGATGCTGAAGATGATTTACCACTCGCAAGACTAGCTAATTTGTTTAAATGTAGTAAAGAACTGGGAGTAGAAAGTGTAAAGGTAGTGGAAGAATGTTTAAATGTGGACGAAGATGTCGAAACAGATGATTTGGAATTTTCGGAAGAAACAGAAGAAATAGAAGACATTGAAAGTGAAAATGAGTCGGAAGCAGGTGGTGCGGAGGAGGACTGCAATCCAATCAGGTCTTATAAAGCAGCATTGGATGTAGTTTCCAGACTTAAATCGTTCATGAAGAATGATTTTACTCTTTTCCAACATGTAAAAAATATAGAAACACATATAGAACGTTGTTTCCTATCACAAAGAGAAGCTTCACTTCGTCAATTAAGTATTTTAGATTTTATTCAACAAAAAAATAAATAGTTTAAGTTTAAATAGTCAATGTACAAGGTAGAATATTTTGTTTTAAATAAAAATATTTTAAGATAAAAAGTTGTTTATGTTTTAATAACGTTAAAAAATCAAAAATTGTCAGAAATAGTGAAATATTTTCCATTTTAATAGCTCTTTCTTATAAGCGGACATCTCCAATAACCGGATAAAAATGTTGGCACCGTCAGTGTCCGTTTATTAGAGCTTTCACTGTAGTAGTATGTAAGAAATTAATTGTTATTGAGACTTGAAATATTATGATTTAGATTGAAACTTAATCTTTATTTTCACCAAAAATGAATTTTCTACTTTTAGTTTTTTCTACAGAAACAGAATTCTGACCTAACTTAATGAACATTTTTATTAAAATTTGTCTATTTTAAAAAACATATCTACGAAACTAATTGTTGCAGAAATTTGAAATTTTATGACGATTTAAATTGAAACTTAATCTTTATTTTTACAAAATATGAGTTTTCTACGATTTTTATTTTTCCCCACAGAAATGATAATATAACTTAGTATCGATTAAAATTTGTCAGGTTTTAAAAATTCATATTTACAAAACCAATTGTTATTAAGACTTCAAATTTTATGAGGATTTAAATTAGTATTTAATCTTTATTTTTACCAAAACTGAATTTTCTACAACTTTTAGATTTTCTCTCAGAAGAGATAATAAAACTTAATTTTAAATGAAATTTTCAAACATTTTAAAAATTAGGCTACATTCTAAAAACTGAATTTTTTTTAGATTACATTAAATTTAAACGTTTAGAAGTTATAACTTAATTATATAAAAAAATTTTTTAGTTTGCTTTTGCTAGGATTAATTTTTTTTTTTAATTTACAACAAAATGAAATATACTTACTTATTGTATAATACAATATCCGGTCTCCAAATGTGATCGGAAGGGACGTGAAGCATATGAACGCCCCCATATTCCTTCGGTTCCCATCTCAGCTTATAGTCGTACCACGACTGCAAATTCGAAGTCATTTTCACCGCATTTCACACGTTTTATTCTACCTTCGTACCTGTTCTACCCACAAGTTGGTGGTCATGATTTGATTTTTCAAGTTCTGAAACAAATAGTTAAAAACGAGAGGAAAGAAATAAGGTGAGAGCTTAAAGACAAGAAAAGAAAAGAAAAGACAAGACAGGGCAAGGAAAAATGAAGGGGGATTTTTAAAAGTTGGAAGATTTTTGAACGGATGTAATCTCGACGAAGTTCTTCCGATTTGGAAAGTTATAATTAAAATTTCTTGTTCGAAGTGAATAAGAATTTTCTTTGTATAAAAAAGTTTAAGATTGAAGGTTTTTGAGTTTTAAAACTATTTCTATTAATGAGGTTTTAAAGTTTTTTTTTGAAGGAGAAGATTTTTTAATCTAATGAAATGTTTAAGAAAGTAATAAACATTTTTAAGAATTGATAGACTTTAAAAGGTTTTAAAGGAATTTGATTTAAAATGGTGAAAGTTATTTTTGATGAACTGTATAAATTTGACACAACTAACAATAAGATATTTAACCATAAAATTAAGACATAAGATAATAATGACATAAAATTATCAAGATTTTTAAGATATTTGATAAAACAGAAAATGTTATTCCATAATATAATTAGTAAAAGACAAACTTTACCTCTAAGAAGTTTATTTTTTTAACCCAAATAGTCGTAATTAAATCTGTTGAAACTAAAACTATAACAAGAACAAGTATTAAATCCCCGCTAAAATCTCGACTTTTGCTTTTATTCAACTGGCACCGTTCCAACGGTAGGTATTAAATTCGTAGAAGGGAAGGTTTAATTACAAATTTTTATCCGGTACGAAATGGAACGAAGGAGGAAATCATAGAAAAGCCAATTTAATACCACAAATTGTTCTATAATATCTCTAAAAATAATTATTTTCAATCTTCACACTAATCTTATACAAGGTAGAGCAAAAGTAATGTCTTAATGTGAGTCAGTTGCCATTTAATTTAAAATGAAAAAAGGAAGGTTTAATTTTCACGAAAGGGTTTTTTAAGATGTAGAATTGATTATAGTATTATAAAATAAGTTATGTAGGTTAACTTTCTTCTGAATTGATGCAAATTTATCTTCTTTTTACGACATTTTGATTTGTTGTTTACAGACTATAATTTTGGCTTTAAATTGATGATTTATTATTCAGTGTTAGTTTGCAAAACTTGCAAGATTTATGGATTGTTACGATAAAGAAGTTTTAAAAAGTACCTTCGAGACTGATTGCATACCATGTGATTGAATTCCGAGGTTATAAGAGGGTCTGCACAGCGTGTATGCAATAACAGTAATGTGCAATTATCAGTTATTCTGAGTAACCTAATTATCGAAATATGATTTTTCTTGAACTAATGAAATCCGTAAAGTACAGGAAAAGAAAATTTGGCATTGGTTTTACTGTGTATTAAAAATCTAAAAATTATCTGAAGCTTTTCTTACATATAACATACTATGAGTATACTATGAATATACTATGAGTTTTTTAATGATGTATTTTCATTTTACCTTGCATTGCACACATATTGTTCAATCCGCTCCTAGCAATAAAAATTTTCCGGAGAGTGAGTTGCACACCCGGTGTGAATTCACTTACGAATTGGGTAATTTCCATAGTATACATGTTTATTTTAATAAAAATGAACGATATAAAGAAAAAATGTTTTTTGCTCCTGGAGACAGTGTTCAAAAAAATAGTCGTCTCGAATGGGTTAAACGACTCGTTGCAGTAAGTTGCTGAATTGTAGTTTCCAATGGAACTAAGCAACCGCTTATACAGCTGTGACAATGACGAAGATTTTTACATACCAAATTTCCGAATTTTGTGATCTCTATAAATAAAGCTTTCATGGCAGCTGTTAACTAAGATGAGAATTAACATTTTCCAATACCAAATCTAGAACTAGGAGCTTTCCGGTTTAGCCGTGAAAAGGTTTTTTCAAAAAGCCTTTGACGTTTTGGATACCATGTTGCAACCTTCTTCAGAAACAAACATCGAACATTTTTTTGAAGAAGGTTGCAACGTGGCATCCGAAACGTTAAATGTTTATTCAAAAGCCGCATGGCTAAACCCGAAAATTCGCAGTTCTAGTTTTAGTGTTAGAGTTAGTGCTAATCTGAGTTTTGGTCTTACAATTAGTTTAAACAGTTCTTAGATCAGACAGTTCAAATTGCTAAAAAACAGAGATCACAAACTAAACTAAGACTAGAACTAACATTAGTAATAATTCCAAAACCAAATCTAGACCTAAGAATTTTCAGGTTTAGTCGCGCGTCTTTTGAAAAGGCAGAAACAAATTCGAAGTGTGTTTTTGAAGAAAGTCAAAATATTGCAATCGAAACCTCAAACGCCTTTTCAAGAGACGCACAGCTAAATCCGAAAACTTCTAGTTCTAGGTTTGGTGTTAGAGTTACTGCTAAGATTAGTTCTAATCTTATAAGGAAAGATTCCCAAACCGAAAATTAAAAAAATTATGAAACCAAGGGTGTATGTAGAGTACATGGAGTAGATTACTTTGGGATTTTCTTTTCCTGCCCAAATTCAATCATGAAATAGAAAAATAAAACTGAAAAATTGAGGAAAATTTAGGGGCTAATATTACCCCTTTGAACAGAAAAGACACAACAAAATCGAATATTACAATACTTGTCTTCGTGTATCGCAATAATTTTCATTATAAAATTCAGACTATCATTTTATCGCTAATAATTGTTAACGTTTATGTTTTAACAATGTTAAATGTTATAAACAATAAGTGTCTAGCATCAGTTTAAAAGATCTGCTTAACGCAAACAATTTTTTTCTAGAACTTTTTCTGTAGCTCCTTTCGTTTTCGAAATAAAATTCAAAAATAGCGGAAACTTTAAGGGGTTGATATCACCCCTTTAAACTGAATTTGGACAGGAGAAGAAAATACCATAATAATCTATTCCATGTACTTTACATATCCTCCTGGTATCATAATTTTTTAAAAAGAAAACGTTGATTCAAGTAAAATCTGTACTTTTACTGGTCTTTTCAATTTTATTTACATCTTACATGTTTCGGCTCACGCCATCGTCTGAGACGAAATGTAATCAGAAATTAACCGAAAGATAAACAATTTTGAATGTCAACATTAATTGCAAAAGTTACACGTAAAGTTACCATAGATTAAAACTTGCTGTTTAGCGGACATGATATAAAATAATCTCAATTTATAATATATGTAATCTCATTTTAAGTACAGATTTTTATTTGAATCAATGTTTTCTAAAATTTCAACTGGTACAATATGGATTAATCAACAAACTTTTTGTCATTAAATATTTTTTTTTTAATTTTCGGGTTGTGGACCATCCCTTGTTAGTTTACTTTATAATCTTTGTTTCTTGGCAATTGGATCCGTCCGATCAAATTTTTCCAATCTACCGATCTCAGTCCTCATTATCTGGAGCTTTTTGAAATCTTGCAACAAACTACAAACCTTGCATATGTTGAAAACCACACAAAAGAAGAAATTACTGCTTTGGAAGTAGATATTTTAGAAGCAATCATTCAAAAAGCCATAAAGACAACACAAAAGTAGATTAATTTAAAACAGGGTCATTTAGTCGACATTAAATTCTAACCAATTCACATATGAAGACTACAGGCAAAGAAAGTGTTATGTCAATTTTTCAAGTTGAGATCTTGATGTTATTTATTAGAAAACTTTCAAAGCTTTGACTCTATTCAATCGTTCATGCAACAATTACGCTTACAATCTTTGTGATTTTGAGGAACTAACTAAAAAGATGCCATATTAGTGCTGTAGTGAATAAAAATGACTTCATTTCGGATTTTTTTGTTTACCAATTGTAATGTTGATCAAAAGTAAATAAAAATATAACGTTCCCAATACTTTGAAATGAGTTTTCTGGAAATCACGTTTTTGACATACCGGTTTTTTTTGCTTGTGGTCTTCGTATGACATTACTCTTGTCATACACTCAGCGGCAGAAATCTGCGTACAAAGGACTTGGAATATTTTAAATGAGAAAAGAATAGTCATAATCTAATACGACAAACTCCTAATCGTATTTATTCTATATATTAACAATATGCAAATCTATTTGCAAAGTATAAATTGGTAAAATAGAAGCATTCATTTAAAAAAAAATAAATAAAACTAAAAATACTTAAAATAATGTCTATGCAAAAAACTGCGTACGATTCAAAATTACTGGTATAAACAATGGTTTACAGGTAAATAAACAATATAATTTATATGTTACATGTAGTTGACTATATAAGTAGAGAATTGGATACTAAAAGTTAGAATGGAGACAAAGGGAAAGGAAATTGAAGCAGGAGAAAGAAAAATTATTGTAAAACTATAGAAGCAAGGGAAAACTCTTCGAAAAATAGGAACAATAAGCAGATCATATTCCTTCATTTAGTGAGTCATCACTACAAAGACATTGAAGGATTACATCTCACGTCCACGACCTGATCGTCCATCTCTTCTAACATACCGAGATGAGCGAAGCGTTGTACAGCAGGTGCGAAAAGAATTTAGGCTAACAGCAACAAAAATAGCACATAATGTGCAACAGCAGTTTCAGAAAACTATTAGCAAAGATACGGCGAGAAGAACATTACCAAAAGCCCATTAACACACTCACGTTGCACAAAAAAAACCATTCGTATCAGACGTCACTCGGTAGAAGCGGATTGCCTTTGCTAAATAACACCTAAACAAGTCCACAGAATTCTGGGAGAAGACTTTTTTTACAGATGAGAGCATATTTTGCATTTCCGGTATTAAAGGTAAACAACTTGTGTGGAGAAAACCCGGTACTGCCGTCGATCCGTAAAACTTAAAAGCTATTGTAAAGCATGGAGGTGGTGTAGTCATTGTTTGGAGGTTTATATGCGCCATAGGAGTAGGGAAATTCGCTTTTATAACATCCACAATGGACCATAAAATGTAGATAGACATTTTAAAGGAAAAATTGAAGCCAAGACAACGACCCGAAGCATTCTGCTCACGAACCAAATTTGGCTGCTATGTAACATTCCAACGCAATAAAAACACCCCCACAATCACCTGATTTAAATCTTATTGAGCACTTATGGGATTTATTGGAATTTATTCGTCAACATAACATAATATCGAAAGAAGTGCTAAAATTATTTATAATTAAGGAATGAGGTCATTAAGCGTAAGGGTTGTCCGACTTCTTACTAATATATTTTATTTTCTAATTACATTTGTGTTCTATTGATTTATATTCTGTTAGTAAATTTTTATATTGTTAAAGTATTCCAAATTCTTTGTACGTACACTTCTGCTGCTAAGTGTATAAAGACAAATATAAAATCCTTTCCAGTCACGTTATTATTTCAATTCGTTTCTCTTTCTTCTCCAGTTATTTCTCCTTCACCTCCATTCATTTCTTCTTCTTACTTCTCCTTTGCCTCTATTCGTTTCTCCATCTTCTCTAGTGATACCTTCACCTTCATTCCCATTTCCAAATATATAGAATTTCTTACCCATTTCTTAATATTGGAAATAGAAATTTTAGTTCAAGTTCTTTTTAAAAACTTCAACCACTCATTTTTGTGAATATTGAAAAGTCTCGATACTCGAAAACCTTCACAAAAAACGACTCCGAAGAGGGGTTTTTCCTATCGATTACCCATCACCGGGGTGGAACAGTCGGAAAAACGCCTCCTCCTGAGAGTTTTTCACCCGATTACCGCACGCCCGATTGAACGAACGCGTTAGACCGGGAAATTCAAAATTACCAGTTGATGGCTTTTGGATTTTTTCCCCTTTAATGTCTTGTCGTGATTTGATGATTTCACATTTTCCCTTTTTAGATTGGATTTTTACTTTTTTATTTGTTTCCTTTCAACTTAAAAAAAAATTTTTTGAGAGCGGAGTTTTAAAGCCAATAAAACTCCCTTTTAGCCCTTTGTGATTTTTAATCACATTCAGTTCGTTGAACACTTTTTACAAGTTGTATACAAATTATTTGTTGGTTTTAATTTAATTAAAATTTTGCAATGTCAGTTTTAGCTTTCAGGATTTAATTAAACTGATCTCTATAAAAAATTAACTCTACCTCTTTTGATAAAACCTCATCAAATATTAAATGATCGTTAAAGGTACGTTTTAGAGTACCTTTTGAGCGTAAAGTAAAGGTAAATATGGAATATATAGCTTTTGATGGGTTCCCAAAATTGACCTAAGCATTTCCTCACGTTCCCTCTAGGGAAATAAATCCCCATCGACGCTTCCTCCCTAAAATATTTGTTTACAGATGAGATATCCCATTTCGTTTAAAAGCTAACTCAAAAATCCGATATGTACAGAAAATAAAACCTTAATATCAACGGTGTTATTTAAGGCTTTTAATATCACACCAAATTTCCTGTCAAGAAACCTTAATAAACCTGCCAAGTGGAATTAAATTAAAGCTTCCCTTTAATAATAGTTTTCCCCAAAAAGCTTCCAACATCTTAAGCTAAATAAATTGTTTTTCTTAATCTCTTAACATATATATAATCTAATATATAATTTTAATGTTAGATAAAGTTCTACTTACGACATCTATAAGTTGAGAAAGCTTAAGCTTAATGCACACGCGAAGCACATCCGAAGTGTTTACCACCGGTCTGACGAGCTTATTGTAATTGGAAAGGAGGTCGTCGTAGAGCCTTTTGGCGTCAGGATTTCCCGCGACGGCCACGTGAACGATCAGAACCGGAAGCAGCCAAATCCTCATTCTGTCCAAGGCACCTGGATGCATCTCGTCAAAGCTTTCGTCCTCAGAGCTTTCGGGAGCTTTGCGCTCCGCGCGACGTCCCGTGCTCGACTGAAACCGTTCCGTTAAAATTCCCAGTTATCCAAAGCTTCAACCCTCGTGGATTATTTAATCCAAAGCTAAAACTTAATTACTTTGAAAAATAAAATTCTTTATATCAAAAAATTTGCATTTTTTAAAAACTAAATTAATAAAAAATTATGTAGGGTTTTAATTAAATTTATTTAAATAAATAAATATTCTATAAAAATAATAAATAATTTTTGTATTTAATATAAATCTAATTAATCAATTTATAGATGATGATTTAAAAATAAATTTTATTTTTGATCGATTACAAACTTACATTTACAATAACCAAGAAATAGGGCATCGATTATATACTTTTACTAAAGTTTTTCAAACGCCACCTTTTAACTAGGAGTGAAATTTGCGTTTAGAAATCAATATAATACCACCATCTATAAGTCTAAAGCACCAACCCTTATAATTTCTAAAATAATTTCCAATCAATAACTTAACAATCTTTTGAATTAAACCCTAAAACACTTTTCTTTATCTCGTCAATTAAACTAATTATTTAAAAATGGATCGTTTCCTTTTCTTCATTTTTTGTTTAATCCTTTCATTATACAAATCGCAATCTTTATAAATCCGTTCACAGTTAGCTTTTCCAAGTCCTAAAATCGAAGCTTTGAGTCCGTCAAGCATAGATGTCGCTGGAGGGATGTTTTGAATTAATCTTCCTGATAACCAACTCATTCCCAAGCTGTAAAAAAAGTTTTTAATTGAATTCAACAATTCGTCATTTCAAAAACCAGACTATTCTATATCCTGATGAACTTTACTTTTCGATTGTGAAGGAGTTTTAAACAATGGCGAGCAAATCTTAACTACAGTAGAACGTCAAAAATCCGAACTAATTGGGACCATAGGTAGTTCGGAATTTCAAACTGTTCGGATTTTTGAACATAACCCAAGAAAGGTTTATAGGTATAAATAAAAATAAAAAATGTATACATCTAAAAAATATACTTTGGTTAAATAAACCTATAGTAATATACTATGTAGTATTAAAAATTGATGCATACCTAATTTAAAACATAATTTAATTTAAAACTTATTTTAAAAAATCACTGATTTTGGTCTGAGTGAGCTTGAAACTCTTTTTCTAGCTGTCAAATCCTTTATTCGTTTTAATGCTAAAACTTGGACTTCATTGCATTCCGGCTGTGCTTGGAACCAAGACATTGGTGTCTCTAATGCAGTGAATACTTCAGCATGCGAAGGTAAACTGTTATAACAATTGTCATCTATAGAATCTTTACTTTTACTGCTGTTCTAATCTTCAGACGCGTCTACTGCAGAAATAATGTCATGATCATTGAGGATTTCATACCCCAGGTAATTTTTGTCAATATCCAGCCATTCCGCAGCATCAGACTCGTCACACTCGTGAAAACTAGGAACTAACCGGCATAGTTTTGCCACATCTTTTATGCTGTCAAGCATTTCAACTTCATTTTCACTATTCTCTTCTCTAATTTCATCTTAGTTGTCAGCCCAAAGCTTATTCCATGCTTTTTTTTCAATTCTCTACAGTGAGTAAGTTCCATGAATCTCTTAGGGTGTACAACGAATCTACGTCTTTAAATGAATACTTTCATTTAAAAGAGGTCTACGTAACATTTGATTTCTATACAATCTACTTAATTTTTCAATTACACCTTGGGCCCATTGGTTGAATTATTGGGGTGACGTTATGTGGGAGAAACATCACCTCGAATTCGCCATCGATTGGATTTAACATTTCAACGGACGAGTGTGTTGGCACATTATCCATAATTAACAACACTTTTCCTAGAAGTTTTTTTTTCTTTTCGAATCTTCTTCACATTTGGTATGAACATATTTTTATGCCAGTCTGTAAATATGTTGCTGTTCATCCAGGCACTTTTCTGTGCTCTATAAATAACTGAAAAGCTGGTTATGTTCTTGGTTAACACCTTGGTTTTTACTCTTTCCAATTACTAATAGAGGCAGTGCATAATCTAGCGTTTGTACAAACAATCGCTGTAATTCGCTCCTTACCTTAAATCCTGGAGCTGCTTTATCACCGCGGCAAGCTAAGGATTTTTGTGGCAGAGCTTTCCAGTATATTTCGGTTTCGTCGCAATTATAAATATCTTTTCTAGCAAAGCCACAATTGTTTATAAAATTCAAAAAGTTGATTTTGAAAGATTCTACAGCAGATTTTTTTAACCAACCGGTACTGGCAACCAACTGTTCATTAAAAAAGGGCTTTTTCGCACAGCAAGGGTCCTTAAATGGCTTTACCTAAACTTATCCTTTGAGTAAACCACAAAAATACAGCATAATCTAACGATTTATCTTTTGCACTTCGTATAGTTTTTTTTTCGTTTGGATCCATTTTCCGAATTCAATTTGGTTGCAAAATTCAATTTTTTTTTCTTTTTAATGTCGGATATCGTAGCTTTCCCCACTTCGTAGATTTTCGCCAGATACTCTCCACTTTCACCTTCTCCGAGTCTACTCAAAATCTATATTTTATTTTCGATCGTAAGGAATGTATGCTTCCTTTTTAATGCTTTTCTCGAAGTCGATGCCATAATGCAAATTCAAATTCACAGCAATACTACAACACATTTAGTTAAAACATGATAAATTTTTATAGTTACCACGGTTCAAGATTAAGGGATTAAAACAAAAAATGTAATTTTTTTCGTTTTACGTAAAAATTTTTAAAATGTCTAAAGGCGTTCGTATTTTTGACGTTTCGGATTTTTGACGTTCGGATTTTTGACGTTCCACTGCATTTTATTCACATTAATCTAAGGCACTCCGCACACGAGTCGACTGATTGGCAACTCAAGTTTCAAATCAGTTGGATGTTGATTGCAAAAGGGTCCCTTTTTTCGTTCGTGTGTGGATCCTCCTTCTTGTGCACGAGCAAAGTCACCAGACGGTTGCATCTCCAACTGATTTGAAACTCGGATTATAAATTAGTCGACTCATGTGCGGAGGGTCTAATTCTTATAAGTACAAAACCAAGGATACTGGACTAACAGGATGGCTCAATCCCATAAGATGTGTATACGCCGAAATTTAGTGCGAATGTAAGACAGAGACGTAGGGACGGCGCAAGGTTCCGCGAGGCCAAGTGCATACTGTACAAGCGAGGCCATGTATTATCACTACATCTTTCAATCATTGTAATCGACGTCTAAAAAAAAAAGGTCACAACTTTATAAAATCAAACACCACATAATGCGGGGCGCTATATTCCGCCCCTGTTTAACCGAGGCAGGGCGCGAAGCCATGTGCAACTGCACACTTGCACGTGCCCTCCCGCCGGCCCTGCAGAGACGTTAAGCTTGACAGTGACGTTAAAGGTTGGTGGGTGATTATGGCAGATTGAGCCATCCTTAGTACAAAACAACGTCCCTCTTATTACACTGTAACTAACTGCACATTCTTCTCTATTACCAACCATACAAATCCAAATTCCCCAAAATACGTTTCCAAACATATCCAAGTTTTCTTAAAACAGAGTTTTTAACACAACCTATGTTATGTTTCAAACTTTTTCTGGCAATTTATTTCAAATTAAATTACGTCTATTTCTAGTGCGGCATTTTCTAATCGTTTTTTTTTTTTTTTTTTTTTTGTAAAAGTGCATTACATTAAATACCAAAACTAAAAATTTGTTTTCTGTATAATTTAAAAAAAAAATGGATGTAGAATAGTCTGGTTCTAAAATGATGAATTACAATTTGATTTAATATAAAAATTACCTCCAAACTGGTATCCAAATTTTTCCACTATTCTCTAAACTTCTAGAAAATTTATTATTTTCACACAATTGTCTTCTTAAACACATTCCGTTATCTTCGTTTGCCACCAAAGCTGCTTCTATTGACGTTAAAACTTTTCTCGCCAGCTCGTTAATGTTTTGATTGTTGGAAAATGTTTGTCTTTTATATCTAAAGTTTAGATTGTCTTTTATTCTTACACTTTCTTCTTCTTCTTCACCTAGAGAATCATAAGTAATGATTTAGAGGAAATAATAAATAAAGATTTAAGAAGTTATATCTAGAACTAAGTTAAATTATGTATAACCACCCTCTAATGTCTTATTGTTAGTCACAAGTAGTCATAAGTGTCTAAAAATGTCTGGTCGTATGTTTAGTGTTTGATTTGAAATTTGGATGAATTGGTTGATTGTTTCCATGTGTTTATTCTTGGTTTTACCTGGTTTTGGGGTTTTATTGTTGATTGTGGGTTTGTTTGTTAAGATTTTGAATTTGTTTATTCGTCCTTCTGCTGTTATATCATTTCCACTATCTTCACCATTCATTTCTCCATCATTTCCAGTCATACCATTATTTCCGTTCGTTTCTCCTCCTTCTCCAGTTATTTCTCCCTCACCACCATTCATTTCTCCTTCTGCAGTCATTTCCCCTTCACCTCCATTCGTTTCACCACCTTCTCCAGTCATACCATCCCCTCCATTTCCTTCTCCAGTCATTTCCCCACCTTCTGCAGTCATCCCTTCTCCATTTCCAGTCATACCATTCTCACCATTTCCTTCACCAGTCATACCCTCTCCTTCATTCCCATTTCCAGTCATACCATCCCCACCGTCACCTTCTCCAGTCATCCCTTCTCCATTTCCAGTCATACCATCCCCTCCATTTCCTTCTCCAGTCATTCCTCCCCCATCACCAGTCGTACCTTCCCCATTTCCATTCATACCCTCCTCTCCATTTCCTTCTCCAGTCGTTCCTCCCCCATCACCAGTCATTCCTTCTCCATTTCCAGTCATATCTTCCCCACCATTTCCTTCCCCAGTTATTCCTCCCCCATCTCCAGTCATACCTTCCCCACCATTTCCCTCCCCAGTCATCCCCTCTCCATTTCCCGTCATTCCCTCACCTCCATTACCATTCATAGTCATCCCCATGTCACCCCCACCTCCCATCATTGTCATATCACCCCCGTTTTCAGTCATAGTCATGTCCCCTCCCATCCCATTACCCGCAGGTGTTGTCATACCTCCTCCGTTTGGTTCTGGAGCTGTTGGGCCCATATTCATTGGCATCATGGTGACGATTGTGGTTGGAGTTGTTGTCTAAAAAAGATTTAGTATTTTTTTTGAATTTCCTAAATTAAAATAAACTTACAACGGCTGAGATACACATGATGACGTGGATGATGAACATTCCAAAGGATAAATAGGCTAAAGCTGTTAAAGCAATGTCAAATAAGTCTGAAACGTCTTTTTCTTTGTTGTATTTTGGGGAATAATCTTGGTTTGGATGACTGGAATCGTAACTGTGAACGGATACGGTTCCATAATTAGGGTTTGGTGGATAACTAAAAGAAGGTGATGATGCTAAATTATAACCGGTAGTTCCATATAAATTATAAGTAGTGTGTTTAGCTGGATGTTCATAAACGTAATTGGTAACGTGAGTGTCGTACTCTTCTTCTTCGTCTTCTTTGTGTTGGGCTTCATCGTTTCTTCTGTTGTAATGTTTGTAAATATCTTCTAAAGTTGTACTTCTAAAATATTATATTTTTTTCATCTTAGAAACTGATTTTTTAAAAATTATGATTACTTCGATAACCAATCTTGATATGTTTTAGATCCTTCATCGACCATAAAAGTTTCCTTTGCTGAAAGTGGACTAGCAATCGAGCTGGATCTTCTGGAAATTGTTGGGATAGTCATGTCTTGGACTATTTGTTCTGCTAGATAATTTCTGCAAAGGTATTCATTCATTTTCGTTCTAAAAAAGAGAAATGTTTTAGTTAAAAGTTAAATTAAATAAAATTTTAAAATTACCTATGAAAATCCATTGTTAAGATAGCATCATTAAAAGAGCCAGAAGTATAATTATTATACGTCTGATTGTGAGTGATTTCTTCAAAAGTTTCATTGCGATCATCATTTTCCAATAACAAAATTTTACTGGGCATTAAATTTTCAGATAAGATGTCATCAACATCTATAATATTGTAACAAAAACATTTCAAAAATAGCAAATAAAATAAAAACATGAACAACATTTTAGCTTGAGATCTTGTGTAACTATACTTTTTAAACGAGTTACGACAGTTTATAAAACGTCACTTAAAAAATACCGTAAGCTACAATTTTCCAGTGAATTAACCATAAAACCATAACAAGATATAAAAAAATTGTCTCGGTAAAAGTTTCCAGAGCGTGTAGATCTACTTAGAAAACTATAAAACACTCAAGATGGAAAAATACAGGTGAGATTTGGGTTTTACCTTTCGAACCTACCTAAAATCAAGGTTTTGCTTTCTCTCTTGGTTTACCTTTCGGTCTCTGTCGTTCTTTCTTCCCTCTTTTAGCAAAACGGTTCGGCCCCCTAAATCGATTATGGGTTTTATGATGGTCCATTACTTCGTTCGCCCGGTTCTACATCACGTCCGGCGCCTGTGCGAATAAAAGCGTCCGAAACACCTGTTTAAAACAAGTAATAACCAGCGGGAAGCTCGCGTTGCACCGCGTCCGCTCTCATAAACAGATAAATCACGTTTAAAAGCTCCCGGAAAGGAGTCGGTCGGACGCTTTCGGGAAAAACCGCAAAAGGGGCACTTTAAAACATTTTTCAATGTCCATCAACTACTACATCCATATTTACCTTACCACAAAGTATTGTTACACATCGTTTATTTAACTTTCAACTAATAATTTTAAAATTTTTATAATAAAAATTTATATAGACTTTAATAAGTTTATTTATAGTCAATTGTATTCTATTTCGAGTCATTTCTTTTCTTCTTCCTTGAAGACTTCCGAGCACTTGGGTTACTCTTCTACTGAGCTAGTCTACGGACAGCCCTTAAGATTTCCTGGTGAATACTTTTCTCCATCTCATCCATCGATGGATACAATACCTCTTCTGGACAGTTTACGTAACACATTTACCAATTTGAAGCCAACTCCAATCTAACATCATACAGCAAAAAAACCTTGTGTTCATAATGATCTTAACAAATCAACTTTTGTGTTCATTAGACTAGAAGGTAAAAAATCTTCTCTTTCTCCTAGATATGATGATCCATTTAAAGTTATTAAAAGACTTCCAAAATGTTTCTGCATTTTTAAAGATAACAATGAACAATTCATTAGCATTGACATACTTAACCAGCATTTATCCCTTATGACAATGCTCCTCAAATCAATTAAGTTTCTAAAAGAGGGTTTAAAGTTTCTTTCAAATTAACTTAAAATATTTTTAATCCTTGATTTTTGTTTTGGAAGGGAAAGTACTTGTAGTGTCTATAAAATGTTATTATTGTCAAGGGTTAATAAATTATGTTTTACCGTGTTGACAAAACCTTATATAAAACATTCTTATTTTAAATTTTTTAACAAAATTTTATTTTGAAGAAAACTTTATAGCTGCAGTCTATTAATCTTTTCACTCTTTTTCCAATTTCCAAGTTTTCAATTCATGTCATCTTGATTGACTTCTACAGTCATTCTTCCTTCTTGTTTATTGTTAGTAATTTCACCTCTGTCTCCACTCATTCTTAATCTTTCTCTAGTTGTCTTATTATCTTCTCCAGTTTTATCTTTTTAATTTATGTTATCTTGACTTTTCCAATCATTCCTCATTCATTCATTTCAGGTCTGTCTCCAGTCATTGCTCTTTCTCTAGTCATCTAATTGCCTTCTCTAGTCAAACCTTCATCTTCCAAATCTTCTTTCTTTAATTACTTTCTTTCTGTTTCAATCATACCTTGTTGCTTATCATTCATCCTCTTTCTCTAGTCCGCTACTTATTTTCTTTAGTCATTAATTCATCTTTTGGATTCATGTCATTTAGACTTCTTTCCTCAAACATTCTTTCTTCTTCTCTAATCATTTCAAGTCTGTCTCCAGTTCTTCTTCAAAGGAAGAAGAATAGAGGTAAAGACCTCTATTCATTTACTTACTTACTTTCTCCATTTATTCCTTCATATTCTGAATTCATGTCATCTTGACTTTTTTCCAATAGTTCCTCCTTCAGTCATTTCAGGTATGTCTCCAGTTATTCCTCTTTCGTTAGTCATCCAGTTATCTTCTCTAGTTAATCCTTCATCTTCCGAATCTTCTTTGTCTAGTTACCCTTCCTTCTGTTTTACAAGGAGAGTGCAAGATCTTGGGGTCATAGATTTAGTTCAAATTTTGTAGGATGGTAGATTTAGTTTCCTTGTTAGTTTAATCGATATAAATTCGGTTAATTTTGACATTATTCGGACTTGTACTAACAAATTAATTGCATCTTTAATTGCGAATATTATAAAAATTATTGAATAGTGGCCCCTATAACCATATATTTTCATCAACAGGGAAACTAAATCCATGACCCCAAGACCTTGCACTCTCCTTGTTAGTCATAGATTGTTGCTTATCATTTGTCCTCTTTCTCTACTTGTCTACTTATCTTCTTCAGTCATTAATTCATCTTTTGAATTCATGTCATTTATATTACTTTCCACCATTACTTTCTTCTTGGTCACCTTTTGTTTGGTGTTTTAATTCCTCATCCAACAGTCTTACCTTTACAAAATCCATCTTGACATCAGATACTGTCTCCAAAGCCGTTATGACTGCATCATATCTCGTTGGTAAAGATAATAATAGATGACATACACGATCATTTTCATCAATCGTTGATCCCATATCTTGAAGATCTCGAATTATCGTATCGAATTTAAGGAAATGATCCTCTAAGTTTTCATTTGAGCCTGACTTTAAATTAAATAATTTTCTTCACAGCGTTAACTTTGTGAATGAACTTGACCTTACAAACACTCTCTTGAGCGCTTCCATTTGTTCTTTCACTATTTAACAGTCCTTTATAATATCTAAATGTTTATCGGAAACTCCTTAGATGATGAACGATTGCACTTTTACAACCCGAGCTAAGAATTCTTGTCTTCCTTCCTCTGTAGGTATTTCTTTATCTATTACATCTTATGACTATGCGAAATTTCCAATTGTTAAAAGTGTTTGCCGTCAGAATCATTATATCGTTCCGTATACGTTTGACATTTTACTTAACCTCAACTTTTGTCGTGCCTTTTATTTTTTATTTTATACTTCCGCTACTGTCGCTAGTGGGCCCATAAGCTGCTATGGGTAGCTGAATTAAAGCAATACTTTCGTATAAATTAACTGTCTTTATTATAGCTTATTACTGTAGTACACTTTATTTCACCCGCGACCATTACGCTCTTACCATTGACTGTCAGACACTAAAACCTCAGTCGATACAAAATACCTAGTATGTAAAATCCCTAACAATTTAGACTTCTTTCCCCAAACATTCCTTGTTCTTCTTTATGTAATCAGTTTACGTCTATCTCCTGTCATTCTTCCTCTTCCTTTAATCATTTCCTTACTTATCTTTTCCAGTCAGTCCTTCATCTTCTGAATTGATGTCATCTAGACTTCTTCCTTTAACCATCTTTCCTTCTTCCCTGTTAATTTATCCTCCACTTCCAGAAATGTTTTCTACTCCTTTACTCGTTTACTCATCTTCTGAATTCATTCTTCACTACTTCCTTCTTCAATCATTTCTTTTTCTTCTTCCAGTCAACCATTCATTTTACTAATCATAAACAGTTCTTTCATTTTCCAGTTCTCTAATCAATTCTCATCTGCCCCAAGTCATTCTATTTTTTTTTTCGTGAGTGATCTACTTACTCCTTCTCCAGATATTCTTTAATTTTCAAAATTTCTGCAGTCATTCCTGTTTCTTCTCTATTCATTTCTTGTATGTTTTCAGTAATTTCTCCTTCTCTTCTATTTCCAGTAACTCCCCCATCCTTCGAATGCAGGTGATCTTAACTTCTTTCCGCAGTAATTCTTCATTCTTCTCTAATCAATTATCATCTCTCTCAAATCATTCTACTTTTTCTCTTTAGTGATGTACTTACTCCTTTTCCAGATATCCTTTTATCTTCAAAACTTTTACAGTCATTCCACCTTCCTCTGTGTTCATTTCTTCTGTTTCCAGTAACTTCTCCTTCTCTTCTATTTTTTGACTCCCCCATCTTTCAAATGCATGTCATCTTAACCTTTTTCCGCAGTAATTCCTCATTATTCTCTAATCAAGTCTCTTCTGCCTCAAATCATTCTACTTTTTTCATTCGTGATCTACTTACTCCTTCTTCAGACATTCTTTAATCTTCAAAACTTCTATAATCATCCCTCCTTCTTCTCTATTCATTTCTCTTCTATTTCCAGTAACTCATCCTTCTGTAGTTCTCTATTTATCAATTGAGGCTGTCAGAAGCCAATGTGACTAACTCCATATAATGACAATTTTCAGTACGAAAAGGTAAAGCTAAAAATTCATAAAAAAACAGGTGGTGAAGTGTTCAGTTGCCAAAGCAGTTAGCACATTCTGGTGGCAAACGAGTGAACTGTGGAGTCAATTAGGTTGTACACCGAAATAATATTGAAATTTGCAACCAAACAATGTTATTATCTAAATTTTGAAAAAAATGGAGTTAGTCACATTGGCTTCTGACAGCCTCAATTATATATTTCATGTCTTCTGTGCTAATTTCTTTTTTCAATTTCTTCTTATTTCTTCTCTAGTTACCTTTCAGATATCTCCAGTCTTTCTCCTTTTCCTCCAATTAATAATTAATCTCTTCCAGAGTTGTCAGCTCTGTTATTTCTTTCTCCAGTTACTCCTCCACCTTACCAATTCATATCATATTAACTTCTTTCTCTCGAGCTAAATAATATTCTCTTGTCTTACAATTTCTATCATTTTTTCTCCAGTAATTGCTCTATCCTTTGAATAAATGATTTCTGTTTTCCTTAATTACTCCACTTTCCAATTTATATCATCTTGACATCTTTAATCATTTTTTGTCCGCTTTTAATTATCGTTCTTCCTTTTTTAATCATCTACCCATTTTCTCCAATCATTTTGAAATCATGATTTTACACGCAATGATGGATTTTCTACCCATTCTTCAACGTTCTTTGACCACATCACTGACGTCATCTAAATTTACATGTTCCACGTTCGAAATTATTATCATCTAGTTATTATCTTACAATAGTCATATCTTAAGTAATTTTTTGTATGTTTCCAGTAATTCTTTCCCCTTCTACATTTAACAACTAACTTTAATTAATCTTTTCTCATTATTTTAAAAATATACCATATCTGCTTCTTTTTTCAATTATTCATTGTTTTTTTTTCTAATTATTTTTATCACGTTTCTGGTCAGTCCCAACCTTTTCTAATTATGCCATTGTCTCTCATTTTCATTTACAGATAATCCTCCACTTTTTGAAATCACCCCATCTTCAATATTACCTTTTGCAGTAAATTTCATTTTTAAAACTTGATTTTTATTTCTACTTTTTATAGTTTCTTCAATTTGTTTCAGAAAGAAGTGTAATTTTGTTCTTTAATGTAATACAATAGAGTTGGAATTGTTTTACTGAATTGTAATTCGGAAAGGTTAAATAGTGTTAATCATTTGGTAAGATTCCCATAATAAATAGGGTTATTAAAAGGGAGCGTTCGCCGTCGTCGGGGAAAACCACTTAGCGTGGACAATGGGGTATCAGCTGGATGCAGATCTGAGAATCGTAAAATGATACCAGCCACTTAACTACATTTATTCGCGCCCCATTCGTCGTGAGGGTACATTATAGCGTCATTTGCTTGAATAGATAAACCAGCTTGAATATACACAAAGGAGATTTCTAATACTATTTTGATTTAATAAATTTAACAAAATTAAAATTTGTGTGATATAATTTTTAAAAATTATATACATATATATTTATGGTTTTAATTAATTATAGGTTTGATATATTTATTTATTTGGTATATGTGTGGATTGATAAAGTATATTTTTTTAAAAGGGGAGATAAAACTATAAAAAATCTTTCTCCTCAAAGTGGAAAAAAGGTGATGATGTGTAAAGGCGTGTAAAAGATGGATTTTGTACGGCTAATGGAATCACGCGAGGCGCCAATCTGGCTGTGGAGGAGAAGGAACAAGAGGCGATAGGCGGAACAGGTGCGAGGATCGGAGGCGTGGCCAAAAAGGATCCCCCGAACACCGATTCATCCATTTAATGGACCGCGAACGTACAGTAGCTGAAAAGCGGCCGGTCCACACGGATTTTCCGCGATCGGGATTACAATGGAGGGTCCGGGGGCTTTTCGCGACGTTTCTGAAAGCTCCGATTGCGACTCGGACGACGTTGAATGCGTGGACGTCCTCAACAACGACGACGATGATGACACCCCTGAAAGGATTTCTTCGGAAGAGGATAAAGACGCGACGAATACAACCTCTCAGGAAGGATCGAGGAATAATTTTTCCATTGATAGGATTTTGGGGTTGCATCAAAAGGAGACTTTGCCGAAATTTGTTAAACCGACTCCTATTTCAATTTCGACAAGAAATCCAGATTCGGATGGTAGGGTTGGAAAAAGTCTGGATAAAGAAGGAATTGACAATGTTAACGGGGGGATTGTTATTGTTGTTGTTGCAGAGATGTTTCGGTCGATTTTGGATGTACCTCGAATCGATAGAACGATTCCGAGGGATTTGAACGAGATTGGGAACAAATTTGGAAGTGGATCTTCTTCCCTTGATGGATTCTCGCAGATTTCTATTCAAAGTTCTGGATCTAGTTTATTGTATAGTAATTGGTTGAGTGGTGAGAAAACTACTACTAGCCATTTATTTGGATTACAAGGTAAGGACTTTGTATTGAGTTAATCGGAATTAAGTGACTTTTAAGATGACAGAAATTAAACAATTACCAAAAAAAATCTTATAATTTAAAGAAAAATTGATGAATTAAACTGAAATTTTCTCGAATTGTAAATAAAAGTATTTTTTTTAAACAAAAAACAGATTTAAAACATTTCGTTAGGTTTTTGAAAAATAAATGGTCTAAATTTGGTATAAATAATTTGGTCGATTTAAATAAAATTATCTAAAGTTGTTAATAAGAGCATCTAGCTTTGAAAATATAAATCAAAATTAGAATATCTCGTTTGATTTTTGAGAAATAACTGGAGAAGATGGAATATTTAAAAAATCAAATTTAAATAAAATTGTATTAACACAAAAAATCTTATGAATCCTAGAAAATTTGGTCGATTTAAACCAAATTATCTAACCTTGTAGATAAAAGTATCTAGTTTTGATAATATTAAACAAAATTAGAATATCTCGTTTGGTTTTTGAGAAATAACTGGAGAAAGTGGAATATTAAAAAAATCAAAATTTGAAAGAATTGTATTAACATAAAAAATCTTATGGATCCTGAAAAATTTGGTCGATTTAAACCAAATTATCTGAAGTTGTATATAAGAGTATCTAGTTTTGAAAATATAAAACAAAATTAGAATATCTCGTTAGGTTTTTGAGAAATAACTGGAGAAAGTGGAATATTAAAAAAATCAAATTTTGAAAGAATTGTATTAACATAAAAAATCTTATGGATCCTAAAAAATTTGGTCGATTTAAACCAAATTATCTAAAGTTGTAGATAAGAATATCTAGTTTTGAAAATATAAAACAAAATTAGAATATCTCGTTAGGTTTTTGAGAAATAACTGGAGAAAGTGGAATATTAAAAAAATCAAATTTTGAAAGAATTGTATTAACATAAAAAATCTTATGGATCCTAAAAAATTTGGTCGATTTAAACCAAATTATCTAAAGTTGTAGATAAGAATATCTAGTTTTGAAAATATAAAACAAAATTAGAATATCTCGTTTGGTTTTTGAAAAATAACTGGAGAAAGTGGAATATTAAAAAAATCAAATTTTGAAAGAATTGTATTAACATAAAAAATCTTATGGATCCTAAAAAATTTGGTCGATTTAAACCAAATTATCTAAAGTTGTAGATAAGAATATCTAGTTTTGAAAATATAAAACAAAATTAGAATATCTCGTTTGGTTTTTGAAAAATAAGTGGACAAAGTGGAATATTTAAAAAATCAAATTTTGAAGAAATTCTAAAAGCACAAAACATCTTATGGATCCTGAAAAATTTGGTCGATTTAAACCAAATTATCTATAGTTGTAGATAAGAGTATCTAGTTTTGAAAATATAAAACAAAACTAGAATATCTCGTTTGGTTTTTGTGAAATAAGTGGACAAAGTGGAATATTAAAAAACCCAAATTTTGAAGAAATTCTAAAAGCACAAAAAATCTTATGGATCCTGAAAAATTTGGTCGATTTAAACCAAATTATCTAAAGTTGTAGATAAGAATATCTAGTTTTGAAAATATAAAACAAAATTAGAATATCTCTTTTGGTTTTTGTGAAATAAGTGGACAAAGTGGAATATCTAAAGAATCAAATTTTGAAGAAATTTCAAATACACAAAAAAACTTATGGATCCTGAAAAATTTAATCGATTTAAACCAAATTATCTAAAGTTGTAGATAATAGTATCTAGTTTTCAAAATATAAATCAAAATTAGAATATCTTGTTTGATTTTTGAGAAATAAGTGGACAAAGTGGAATATTTAAAAAATCAAATTTTGAAGAAATTCTAAAAGCACAAAACATCTTATGGATCCTGAAAAATTTGGTCGATTTAAACCAAATTATCTATACTTGTAGATAAGAGTATCTAGTTTTGAAAATATAAAACAAAATTAGAATATCTCGTTTGGTTTTTAGGAAATAACTGGACATAGTGGAATATTTAAGAAAACAAATTTTTAAAAAATTGTATTCACACAAAAAATCTTATGGACCCTAGAAAATTTGGTCAATTTAAACCAAATTATATAAAATTGTAGACAAAAGTTTTGAAATTGTAAAACATAATTAGAATATCTTGTTTCGTTTTTGAGAAATAACTAGAGAAAGTGAAATATTTAAAAAATCAAATTTTTAAGAAATTGTAAGCAAAAAAATCTTATAGATTCTAAACAAGTAGTTCGATTTTGATCAAATTATTCAAAACTTTAGATAAAAGTATCTAGTTTTAATAACATAAAATGGAATTGAAATATCTTGTTTCGTTTTTAAGAAATAAATCGTCAACATGCAGTATTTAAGAAATGGCATTTTCAAGAAATTGTGTAAGTTCAAAGAAAATCTCGAACAATGCTAGAGTAGTAATTTGATTTAAATTAAATTATAACTTATAAAGAAAAGTATGCGGTTTCGAAGGTATAAAACGGAATTAAAATGTTTCACTCCGTTCTTAAGAAATAAATTATCAAAGAAGAGTGTTGTAATAGGTGTGTTATAAGTGTCAAAAAAGTGTTATAGATTCTAGAAGACTGAATCGATTTAAATCAAACTATCTAAATTTGTAGATAAACGTATCTAGTTTTGAAAATATAAAACAAAATTAGAGTAACTCGTTTCGTTTTTGAAAAATAACTGGACAAAGTGGAATATTTAAAGAATCAAATTTTGAAAAAATTGTATACAAAGAAAATCTTATAGATTCTAAAAATGTAATTCGATTTTGATCAAGTTATTCATATTTATAGATAAAAATATTTAGTTTTAAAAATATAAAACAGAATTAAAATATCTTATTTCGTTTTCAAAATATCAAAATAGAGGGACAAAGAAGATCTTATGGATTCTAAAAAAATGAATCGATTTAAATTAAATTATCTAAATTGATAGATAAAAGTATCTGGTTTTTATTCTATAAAATCTAATTAAGATATCTTGTTTCATTCTTAATAAGCAACGAAAGTGAAAGTTTTAAAAAATCAAGTTTTGAAAAATTCTATAAGCGTAAAAAACTGTATGCTTCAAAGAAAAATGAATATATTTAAATCAAATTATTTAAAGTTATAAATAAAAGCATTTAGTTTTCAAAATATAAAAGAGAATTGAGAAATCTTGTTTAATTTTTAATATGTAAATCTTCAAAGTTGAATCAAGTTTTGGAAGATAATAAATGTACAAAAAGTCTTACACATTTAAGAAAAATTGATCGATTTAAACCAAATTACCTCCAATTATAGATAAAACTATCTAGTTTTTAAAATATAAAACAGCATCAAGGTATTTCTTTTCATTTTTAAGAAATAAAGTATTAAAATGGAGTATTTAAGGAATCCCATTTTGAAGAAATTGTATAGGTTAAGAAAAAAATTTATAAATTCTAGAAAACTGTTTCGATTTAAATCAAATTATCTAAAGTTGTAAATAATAGTATGTAGTTTCCGAAATATAAAATAGAATTAAAACATCTCGTTTGATTTTTGACAAATAGACGATCAAAAGTGGATTTTTTAAATAGTCGAATTTTAAGGAAGAGATGCGTATAAATTCCTCTGGATTACAGAAAAATTGTTAAATTTCAATCAAATTATTCACAGTTATAAACGAAAGTATCTAGTTTTGAAAATATAAAACAGAATTATGATATCTCTTTCGATTGTTGAGATGTAAATAATCAAAATGAAATTTTTAAAAAGTCCAATTCTAATGAAGTTGGAAATGCAGAAGTACACATAAATTCGTCTAGATTACAGAAAAATTGTTAAATTTAAATCAAATTATTTACAGTTATAAACGAAAGTATATAGTTTTGAAAATATAAAACAGAATTAATATATCTCATTTGATTTTTGATATATAAGTGGTCAAATTGGATGTTTTTAAAAACTCGATTTTTAGGGAAGTAAATGCAGAGACACATATAAATTTGTCTGGATTACAGAAAAATTGATAGATTTCAATTAAATTATTTACAGTTATAAACAAAAGTCCATAGTTTTGAAAATATAAAATAGAATTAAAATATCTCATTTGATTTTTGAAAAATAAATTGACAAAGTCGATTTTTTTAAAGACGAAAATTAACGAGGTTATAAATGCAGAAGTACATATAAAATCATTTAGATTACAGAAATATTGATAGATTTAAATCAAATTATGTGCAGTTATACAGCAAAGTATCTAATTTTAAAAACTTGAAACAGAATTAGATAAGCTTTCAGTGGAATTTAAAAAATCTGATTTTGTTAAAAGTAAATACAGAAGTACATATAAAATCTTCTAGTTTACAGAAAAATTGATAGATTTAAATCAAAATAGGTATAATTATAGACAAAACAATCTAGTTTTGAAAATACAAAACAGAATTAGAATATCTCGATTCTTTTTAGAGAAGTAAGCTATCAAAGTGGAATTTAAAAACATCAACTTTTGATAAAAGTAAATGCAGAAGTACATATAAGATCGTATAGATTATAGAAAAATTGATCGATTTAAATCAAAATAAGTATAATTATAGATAAAAATATCTAGTTTTGAAAATATAAAACAGAATTAGAATATCTCGATTCTTTTTTGAAAAATAAGCACTCAAAGTAGAATTTAAGTAAATCAAATTTTGATAAAAGTAAACGCAGAAGTTCATATAAAATCGTATGCATTCCAGAAAAATTGATCGATTTAAATCAAAATAGGTACAATTATAAATAAAACTATCTAGTTTTAAAAACATAAAACAGAATTAGAATATCTTGGTTCTTCTTTGAAAAATATGCTTTCAAAGTGATAAAATCAAATTTTGATAAAAGTAAATGCAGAAGTACATATAAAATTGTATTTATTATAAAAAAATTGATCGATTTAAATTAAAATAGGTATAATTATAGATAAAACTATCTAGTTTTGAAAATATAAAACAGAATTAGAATATCTCGGTTCCTCTTTGAGAAATATGCTTTCAAAGTGATAAAATCAAATTTTGATAAAAGTAAATGCAGAAGTACATATCGCCGTTCCGGAACAACATCGACGTAACTGCAATTTTTTGATAAAATGAGTTAAGGCCATCAATGTATCCAAAAAATGCTTGTTTATGTGCTGAAACAACGCTGTAAGTGTAACAACACTTTTGACCGCTAGATGACAGTTACGTCTTCTTTGAAATTTTGAGAGTTGTATTATTGTTTTGTAAGAATAAGGACGCATCGTTTAGTTGTGCTGCAGATTTCGTCTAGTTATCTATACGTTCGGTGCAACACTGACGCAAGTGCTCTGTGTGACTAGTGAAGTTCCTAACAGTTACAGAAACAATGGCGTAAGTATACTTTATGTCCAATTTTTAATCAAAATTTGAAATTTATTTAGGTGTAACAAAGACTTAATTGTATTTTAACACTTTGTTGACCGGCAATTTTATGTAGAAACTATGTCATGTCACCGCAATGTGACATAACAAGTGCTATTTCGACGAGTTAACTCGTCACCGGTCAGCAACGTTTGGATATGAGATGACGAGTTATCTCGTCACCGGTCAACAAGGTGTTAAGGCTTTTTTACTATGAAATTATGTCATGCTCTAAAAAAATATCATCTGAATTTAGAGAGCAACTTTTCGAAAAATTTTGGGAGTTAGGATCTTTACAACATCAACGTGATTTTTTTAGGCACATGCGTTGAACAGCTAAGGCTTAAGTATCGAAGAATTTCTTCTACCATACCAAGAAATCCAAACTGTGGGTTTTACTTATTTAATAATGGAGAGAAAGTCAGAGTGTGCAAAGCTTTTTTAATAAATACGCTCGGAATATAAGAAAAAATGCTACGAACTGTTGTCCATTCAAAATTTAAATTAATTAATTTTAGACCGAATAAAAGATGGTCAAAGCAGAATTACAAAAATACTAAAATTAAAAAAGCTTATCAGAAGAAATTTCCACTATCCGAAAACAAGAAGAAAGATCTAAAAAATTTAATGGAACTAACATAATTCCTGAATTTTATCGACATTTTTTTGAGTCTGTTATAAATTAAAGTATTAATTTAAATTACTTTAGAAACATAACTTATTTTTTTCTAATAAAATAAATTTAAATAACCGGCGTAAATGTTTTATTTCGTTGTATGTCTTAGGGGAAAAAAGACCTATCTACAAAATCTAATACATCTTTAATCCTAAATAAAAGTTTGTATATTGCGTTTTAAACTACTCACTAAATATTAACAATACCAGAAAAGTCATTAGTATCAGTAAATTACTATTTTTTTAAGAGATAATTCTAGTTGATCTTAATTGTTTTTCCCTTCTCCTGTAAAATTTTGTATTTTGCAGTTATGTCGATGTTCTTCCGGAACGGCGATATAAAATCGTCCTGATTACAGAGAAATTGATCGATATAAATCAAAATAGGTGCAATTATAGATAAATCTATCTAGTTTTCAAAATATCAAACGGAATTAAAATATCTCATTTGGTTTATGAGAAAAAAAAATGATTAAAGTCGACTTTATAAGAATATTTCAAAAACACCTTTTGTATCCATAAAAGTCTGATGGATTAATGGAAAAATAAAAATTTAGTAAAAATAATTTATTTTTTTGATAAACTAAGAATTGAGCTTTTAATAAAAAAAGCTCAAAGAGACATCAACGTTACCTCACAACGTAAACCCCAAAAAGCTGTCTCGAAACGATCGTACGCGACAGCCTCTTCTATTGGGGCGCTAATTACCGCCGTTTAATACCCGTCCAATGTTTTAACTCCTCTGTAAACTCGTAAATCCCTCACGCCGGTGATTTACGCGCTGTCGTTTCTATTAACCGCTGCCTTTTCTTAGAACCACGCCAGGTGTGAAAAAGTCGCGCCGCGGCCCCAAACGAACCATTAACTACTTCAATAAACACCGCCAACAACTTTAACGTTTTGACGTGTTTGACGAATTAGCATACGAACTTCGGGTGGTCTTTCTTTCTTCTTCTTCGGAATCCCAATGTTTAACGTCTTCGGTACTTCTATTTGACGTTCGAATTTGGACTCGTCGGCTACTTCTTGGGCGAGCTACGGACCTCCTTCTATTCGAGATAATATACGAAATCCACCCTTCGCGTTAATAATCCGTGGAAAAGGTGAAACACGCGATCTTATCGTTTGGATTGTTGGACCATCTGTTATACGTGCGAGGCAATTTTCAGCCCATTATGTGATTAATAGGAGGTCACTTTAAGTATTATTCCCAACCATAATACAAATTACTACTCCTTTATTACCTTAAAAAGAATTTAAAAAAAATAAAAAAAGAATAAGAAAATCTTTCAATCAAATCGATGATGATTTTATATAAAAACTAAATTTTAACTTTTCTTGTTTACATAATTTATTATCTCCTACCACGATAACTATTGACAGAAACGTTTAGCGTCGGCTTAAGAATCGTAGAGAAGTCTTCAAATTTCAAAAAAGACAAACGGCGTTTCTCCCGATCTATCATCTAAGCGTTAAGTAATATTTAAGTATGCAGATTGTGGTAACATCATCGTACGGTTCGTAAATATCTCGCTAGGACGATGACGTTAATTAACACGTCGATTTACGAGCTCGTTAATTACGTGAGAACAGATGCTGTTGGTTGAAAAAACGATTAAATCCAATTAACTCGTCGGTACTAACGATAATAAAAATTTTGACAAGGAATTAAAGTTGTCGCAATGAAAAATCTTATGGAGTTTAAAGAAAAAAATTATTAATTCCAAACAAATTGTCTGATTTTGTAGATAAAAGTATATAATTTCAAAAATATACAACAGAATTTGGATATCTTCGTTCGTCTTTAAGAAATAATTTTTGTGGATATTTTAGATATAGAATTTTAAGATAATTGTATTGGTGTAAAGAAAGATTTGTGTATTCTAGGAAAATGGATCAATTTTGATTAAATTATACAGGGTGTCTCCGAAATGCGTGTACAACGTAAGACCACAGATTGATCAGCTCAAAATAGGCCGATTTAAGTTAACTTATTTATATCCAAAGTTGCTTCGTTTCGCCGCTAGAAGGCTTCAAAAATAATATTTTCCATGAGTTTTTCTTAAATTACTCGAAAAATTTGTGTTAGATTTTATGCATTTTTTGACCATGTCTTTATATCAGCTGACTACAGTTTTCTGTGGAACAAATTCGAATTTTTATACATACAGGGCGTTTACAAACACTCTCACCACAAGTTATCCATCCAAAACTTTTTAACCACCCTGTCTAATTTTCTATCAATTCTTTTACTGAATAGCTACATTAATTTAGACATTATTTTCTTTCTTATAAAATTTCAGTTGGGCAAACGGTTTAGCCACAAAAAAAAACATTTTTTAACTCCCTGCAAGTTCAAATCTGTAAGTTAAGGTAACATTAACCCAGTTCAAAGTAGTAATTTCTTCACAGGATATGCAGCTCTTTCAAGAAAATTACATTTTAGAGGATTGAAAGTAGTTTTTGCTCAAAATGTTGCCAGAATTTGTGATCATCATCAGGGCAAAAATAATACAGTGTGCAAAATTTTTACTGTTTGCTCTTTTCATTGCATTTTTGCTGTTATGATACCCAATAAACAATATCAGAAGGTGCTAAATAGGTTTACTGATCTTGCTGACCAGTTTATAGGAGCGTGATTTCCTCTTTATTTCCTTCGATTCTACAGTAGAATCTGCATAATACGAACTAAAAGGGCTAAACCCTCATAACGTTTACAAATGCTGGCGAAAATTTGAAAATTTTAAGCAATAAACTACTCCCAAACCTATAACATGTGGTTTTCTTGAAGGATCTTCATATCCCGTGAAGAAACTGGTACTTTGAATGTTGTTAATTTTACCTTAACACTTTGCCGTCCACACGATTCGTAAATATTTTTTCGCTTGGCGCCGGCAGCAGTTATTCGGATCACTTGGCCGTTCTTCTGGGGACACCACTGTGGTGTCGCCAGCCGTTTACCGCTAATTTGTGCACATCACCACTGTGGTGACGCCGGCCGTTAACCGCTAGTTTGCGCACATCACCACTGTGGTGACGCCGGACGGCATAGTGTTAATTTACCGATTTGGCCTTGTAGGCATTTAGAAAATCTTCTATTGTGCCTAAACCGTTTGCCCAACTGAAATTTTGTAAGAGAGAAAATAGTTTCTAAACGAATGTAAATATTCAGAAAAAGAACTGTTAGAAAATTATACAGGCTGGTTAAAAAGATTTGGATGAATAACTTGCGGTAAGAGTGTTTCTAAACACTCTGTATGTTGCGAAATTCTAATTAGTTCCACAGGAAGCTGTGCCCAGCTGATATAAAGACATTGTCAAAAAATGAATAAAGTCTTACGAAGAGTTTTAGAGTAATTTAAGAAAAACTCACAGAAAATATTATTTTTAAAGCCCTCTAGCGGCAAAACGAAGCAACTTTGGATATAGATAAGTTAACTTAAATCGGCCTATTTTGAGCCGATGAATCTGTGGTCTTACGTTGTACACGCATTTCGGATACACCTGTATATAATGGTAAATAAAAGTATCTATTTTTAGAGATATAAAACAGAATTAAAATATCTTGTTTCATTTTTAAGAAATATATGATCAATGTGGAATATTTAAACTGTCCAATTTTAAGGTTAGATGTACCGGGTGGCCAACTAAGAATGATCACCGGCCATATCTCAATGACGGATCATCCTATTTTAATGGAACAAAAAATTTCATAAGGAAAGTGGCCATAAGAAATCGCTGGAAAATATTTTCAAGTTTCTTAAATGGCCGCTAGGGGGCGTAACCTAAATGACTGAACAGAAAATCACGATTTTTTTCATTTTCTTTAAAATTAAGGTGTATTGAAAATAAATTAATTTGAAAGATAAATGAATTTCGACTAACATGTATGAAACACTTTTTGTCGTATCTCCAAAAATAAAGTGGTGGGGATGAGTTGAAAATATCCATTTTCGATGGCCAATTACTCTGGTCATACTGAACAGAATTTAACAAACTTAATCTCGTTGAAAAGGGTTTTTCGTGGTCATCTACTTTATTTTTACACGATAAAATAAAGAATTAAAAGCTTAACATGACGTTGAAAACCCGAGCTCGCTATCTTGCTTCTAACGGTAGATATTAGACAAAAAGCAAAAGCTATAGCTTTTACCCCTTATTTTAAAGGCGAATAATAACAAAACTACCCCGCGGAAAATACGAAACCGGTGTCGTTGGTAGCGTGATTTAACTCTGTATTATTGGTAGAAATTTCAAATTTTGTCTCCCACTCGTATAATAATTATGACGGGTTTAATAAAAAAAATGTACCCAATTTTGGGCTCGGCGCAGTACCTCAATGTTGCGATTTTTTTACACGGGAATAGCTTGTCGAAGAAACTTGAAATTTCAACAATACATTGCCTTAAGTGTCCTAAACATGTTGGTAATTTTTATTTTTAATTTTTCTCTCACGTGTTTAAATAACAACACATTATGTGAAATAGCGATATCTCGATAAGCCGTTATCGTAGAAGTTTGAAACTGGCACCATTCTAACAGTCATATTAAATTGAATCAAAATTTAATATGCGTTATAAACCTCGTATAAAAAAAAATAAATGCGAAATAGTTTTCGTGGGTGTGATGAGTAAGGCGGGAGCGCAGGCGAAGTCGAACGGTCGGTCGGGTCGGCTAGCATATAAATTGGTATCAAATATCAAATAAGTTGTGGAAATCAGACGCTAAAAAACGTATGTCAAACATATGTCAACAATGTAACATCGGTCAACTAGATCTTATAATGCTACAGCTTTTGCTTCTTGGCTAATATCTACCGTTAGAAGCAAGATAGCGGACTCGGATTTTCAACGTCATGTTAAGCTTTTAATTCTTTATTTTATCGTATAAAAATCAACATACCGTTCCATTTAAATTTTTTGAGAAAAGCTATATTTTTCAAAATTCTAGATATCGCCCTCTGACGGCGAAACGAATATTCATATCAAAACAGCGTAAGGAGTCGTTAGTAGACCACGAAAAACCCTTTTCAACGAGATGAAGTTTGTTAAATTCTGTTCAGTATGACCAGAGTAATTGGCCATCGAAAATGGACACTTTCAACTCATCCCCACCACTTTATTTTTGGAGATACGACATAAAGTGTTTCATACATGTTAGTCGAAATTCATTTATCTTTCAAATTAATTTATTTTCAATACCCCTTAATTTTAAAGAAAATGAAAGAAATCGTGATTTTCTGTTCAGTCATTTAGGTTACGGCCCCTAGCGGCCATTTAAGAAACTTGAAAATATTTTCCAGCGATTTTTTACGGCCACTTTCCTTATGAAATTTTTTGTTTCATTAAAATAGGATGATCCGTCATTGAGATATGGCCGGTGATCATTCTTAGTTGGCCACCCGGTATAAGTGTAAAAAAAAAGGGTTTGTGGTTTATAGAAAAATTGATCAATTTTGATTAAATTATGTACTATCGTAAACAAAAGTGTGTATTTTTAAAATTATAGACCAGAATTAAAATATATTGTTTCATTTTTAAGAAATATATGATCAAAGTGGAATATTTAAATTGTCCAATTTTAAGGTTAATGTATAGGCGTAAAAAAAAGTTTTGTAGATCCTAGAAAGATTGACCAATTTTGATTTTTAATTACGTACAATTGTAAATAATGGTATGTATTTTTAAAAATATAAAACAGAATTAAAATATATTGTTTCATTTTTAAGGAATACAGGGTGTCCGGAAATAACGTTCGTATACTGAAGGGGGTAATTCTACAGCAAAAATTATGAAGAAAAGTTCATATGAACATGTGTCCGGAAATGCTTCCCAAAGGAGCTACAGCTCTTTGAAGTTGATACTCACGGTGTGGTTTTTCTTAATTATTTCACTTATCCTACAGGGTTGGATGACGAATTTTGGAACATCCCCTATTATTTACAAGAGAAATATGGTGATGCCAACCAATATGATCTACGATGACCAGGTTTCGGTATTGAGGCTGAGGAGCGCATTTAAAGTCCCGTATTTTTTTTGGTTGATAATTTTTTCAAAATCCGATTTCAAAATTGGAATGTTTAGAAAAAAATACCAAAAAAAGTTACTAACATACGATGTCCTACCATGTACCCATTTCGAGAAATTCATCGATTATGCAGTAGTGACATAAAATTTTGTGTTCAAAAAATCTCTAAATATCGTAGTAGGTTCGCGCCATATTACTTGACAATTAGTATGTGTCACTCCTTAATAAAAAATAATAATAAATACCTAACTTTATAAACAAAAACGAGTACAATTTTTGTGTTTCTGCTTAAATTAATATTTTCCTGTTTAGTTATGTACTTGTTTTTGTTTATAAAACTGGCTTTTTATAATTATTTTTGATTAAGGAGTGACACATACTAATTGTCAAATAATATGGCGCGAACCTACTACGATATTTAGAGATTTTCTGAACATAAAATTTTGTGCACTACTGCATAATCGTTGAATTTCTCGAAATGGGTGCATGATAGGACATCGTATGTTAGTAACTTTTTTTGTATTTTTGTCTAAGCATTCCAATTTTGAGATCAGATTTTCAAAGAATTATCAAGCAAAAAAAATACGGGACTTTAAATGTGCTCCTTAACCTCAGTACCAAAACCTGTTCATCGTAGATCATTCTGGTTACCATCATCATATTTCTCATGTAAATAATAGGGGATGTTCAAAAATTCAACATCCTACTCCGTAGGATAAGTGAAATAATTCAAAAAAACCGCACCATGAGTATCAACTTTAAAGAGCTGCAGCGCCTTCGGGAAGCATTTCCGGACACATGTTCATACGAACTTTTCTTCATATTTTTTGCTGTAGAATTACCCCCTTCAGTATACGAACGTTATTTCCGGACACCTGTATATAATCAAAGTGGAATATTTAAATTGTCCAGTTTTAAGGTTAGGTGTATAGGTGTAAAAAAAGTTTTGTAGATTCTAGAAAAATTGATCAATTTTGATTAAATTACATACAATTGTAAATAAAAGTATATATTTGTAAAAATATAAAACAGAATTAAAATATCTTGTTCTATTTTTAAGAAATACCTGATCAAAGTGGAATATTTAAATTGTCCAATTCTAAGCTTAGATGTATACGTATAAAAAAAGTTTTGTGGAATCTAGAAAAATTAATCAATTTTTATTAAATTATGTACAATTGTAAATAAAGGTATCTATTTTTAGAGATATAAAACATATTCAAAATATCTTGTTTCGTTTTTAAGAAATAAATGATTAAAGTGAAATGTTTAAACTGTCCAATTTTAAGGTTGGGTGTATAGGTGTAAAGAAAGTTTTGTAGATTCTAGAAAAATTGACCAATTTTGATTAAATTACGTACAATTGTAAATAAAAGTATGCATATTTGAAAATATAATACAGAATTCAAATATTTTATTTCGTTTTTAATACATGTATAAATTGTTAAAATGAAATCCAATGTTAGAAAATTTATAAGTGCAGAAAGTCTTCTAAATTTCAAATAAATCGGTCAATTTAGGCTAAATTATTTGTAACTACAGATAAAAGTATTTAGTTTTGAGTATATAAGCATTAAAATATCTCATTTTGATCTAATATTTAGAAAATCGAATTTTGAGGAAATTGAATAGGCGCAAAAAGAATTTTATAGCTTTTAGAAAAGTGGATCAATGTTAATAGAATTATTTGGTCTTATAAACAAAAGTATCTATCTTTGAAAATAGCAAACGAAATTAAAATATCTTGCTTTGTTTTCAAAATATAAATTTTTAAAATGAAATCTGTTCTTGAACAATTTCATCAGTGCAAAAAGTCTCTTTAGATTAAATAAAACATTAGTGAATTTATATCAAATTACCTTTAATTATAAGTAGATAAAAATACCCAGTTTTGAAAATATAAAGCGAAATTAAGATGTTTCGTTTCGTTTTGAAGAAATAAATTTTCTAAATGGAAGTTTTAAAAATGGAATTAAAAAAATTGTACTGATTCAAGAAAATCTTATTGACTTTTTCTATAAGATCTTTTTCTTCTGTTCTACTGAAAGTAGTTTTTGCTTAAACCCTTGAGGGAAAATGGGAATACCTTCTACGACTTTTAGTTTTCCTACACGATAGAAACTCTAACCTAACTTAAATAACATGTTTATTAAAATTTATCAATTTTTAAAAATTCATATCTAAAAAACTAATTATTGTTGAGACTTGAAATTTTATTAGAATTTAGATTAATGTTTGATCTTTATTTGTGCCAAAAATAAATTTTCTACCACTCTTAGTTTTTCCCTGAGAAGAGGAAATGTAACTTACTGTCGATTAAAATTTGTCCATTTTTAAAAATTCATATCTAAAAAAATAATAAATGATTTTATATAAGATTTAGGTCAAATTATCTAGATTTACAACTAAATGTGTCTAATTTTAAAAATATTGAACGTAATAACAATATCTCTGCTTTGTTTTTAAGATATAAACTGTTAAAGTAGAATAATTAAGGAAATTGTATAGCTGCAAAGAAAATTTTATGGACTCTAAAAAAATAGACCGATTTAGATAACATTATCTAAATTTGTAAATAAAAGTATCTCATTTTAGTAGTATAAAATAGAAATGAAGTATATTTCTTTCATTCTTAAAAAATAAATTGTCAACATGGAAACTTTAAAGCATCAAGTTTTGAAAAATTGTGTAAGCACAAGAAACCATTAAAGAAAACCTGATAAAATTAAATCAAATTATACAATTCAATAAATAGAGGTATCTAATTATGAAAATATAAAACGGAATTAAAATACCTTGTTTTGTTCTTAAGATATGAATCCTCAAAGCTGAGTAATGAAGGGAGTTCTATAGGTGTAAAGAAAATCTTATGGATTCTAGAAAAGTGGATCTATTTAGATGAGATTGACTAATTTTATAGCTAAAAGTACTTACGTTTGAAAATATAAAACTGAATTACGATACCTTTCTTGATTCTTAAGAAATAAATTGTAAAAATGGAAGGGTTTAAAAATTAAATAATTGTAAAAAAATCTCATGTATTGTAGAAAAAATTAATAGAATAGAATCAAATTATTTAGTGTCATAAATAAAAGTATCTAATTTTGAAAATATTAAACAAAGTCAAAATTGCTTTCATTATTAATATGTAAATTAAAAAAAAAAAAATAGTTATGAAGGAAGTTGTATAAGTGTAAAGAAAATCTTATGGATTCTAGAAAAATAAACCAAATTATATGAAACTATGTAAATTTATAGATAAAAGTATCTAGTTTTAAAGATATAAAACACAAATAAGTTATCTTATTTGAATTTTGAGAAATAAGTCATCAAAGTTGAGTATTTAAAAAATCGAATTTTAAAATTTTATGAGTTCAAATAAAATCTTATGGATTCTGGAAAAATGGATCGATTTGGTTTAAACTAATTGTAAGTAAAGTTATAAATAAAAGTATCTAATTTTCAAAATGTAAAAGATAATTAAGTTATCTTATTTGAATTTTGAAAAATAAGTAGTCAAAGTTAAATATTTAAAAAACCGAATTTTAAAATTTTATGAATTCAAACAAAGTCTTATGGATTCTAGAAAAATGGATCGATTTGATTTAAACTAAGTAAAATTATAAATAAAAGTATCTCGTTTTCAAAATATAAAAAACAATTAAATTATCTTAATTGAATTTTGAAAAATAAGTCGTCAAAGTTGAGCATTTAAGAAATCGAATTTTAAAATTTTATAAATTCAAATAAAATCTTATGGATTCTAAAAAATGGATCGATTTGGTTTGAATTAAGTAAAGTTATAAATAAAAGTATCTAATTTTTAAAATATAAAAGACAATAAAATTATCTTATTTGAATTTTGAGAAATAAGCCGTCAAAGTTAAGTATTTAAAAAACCGAATTTTAAAATTTTATGAATTCAAATAAAATCTTATGGATTCTAGAAAAATGGATCAATTTGGTTTAAACTAAATAAAGTTATTAATAAAAGTATCTAATTTTCAAAACATACAAAACAATTAAATTATCTTATTTGAATTTTGAGAAATAAGTCATCAAAGTTGAGTATTTAAAAAATCCAATTTTAAAATTTTATGAGTTCAAATAAAATCTTATGGATTCTAGAAAAATGAATCGATTTGGTTTAAAGTAAGTAAAGATATAAACAAAAGTATCTAATTTTCAAAATTTAAAAAATAATTAAGTTATCTTATTTAAGTTTTGAGAAATAAGTCGTCAAAGTTGAGTATTTAAAAAATCGAATTTTAGAATTTTATGAATTTAAATAAAATCTTATGGATTCTAGAAAAATAGATCGATTTGGTTTAAACTAAGTAAAGTTATAAAGAGAACTATCTAGTTTTTATAAAACAACCCAAAATGAAAAAATCTTTTTTCACATTTAAGAAATTAACTCTTAAAATCTCCTTTCTTTTTCTAGCTCCAAAACCATCAAATAGACGTTCGAGAAAACCAGGTTTAGATAGAAAACCAAGACAAGCTTATAGCGCGAAACAACTAGAACGTCTCGAAGGCGAATTTAAAGTCGACAAGTACCTGAGCGTGAGCAAACGAATGGAGCTTTCGAAAGCTCTCAACCTAACCGAAGTCCAGATAAAAACCTGGTTTCAAAACAGACGAACGAAATGGAAAAAACAGTTAACCACCCGTTTAAAGATGGCACAAAGGCAAGGATTATTTCCTCCGCATTATTTCAACCCCGCAGCTCAATACTCTACTTTATTCACCCCTTATTGCCCACCCTTAAGCTACGTATTTGGCGTTCCACCGATAGAGGACGGCACAAGATCAGAATCACCGGGAAAAATTAAATAATCTTCTTTTGCGTTTAATGTAAATAGAATAAATTATTATTTTCTATTTGTAAGGGTTAGTTTATAAGATTAAAAATAAAATATAAATAATAGGATATTTGTGTATTTATTTATTTTGCTTTTTTTATGTACAAAAAAAATTAAGTACAATTTCAATAAAATACTGTTCGTTTGAAAATAAATAAATAATATTTATGATATTTATAATATTATATGTGTGGTTGCGTTTACGTTTTATGACTTTGATTCTGTACAAATCTTTTTAGTACTGATATAAGTATATATCTTGTACTATTTACGACTAATTGAGTATTACTCACTCTATTTTTCTAGTTAAATACTTTTCTAATTACACTTAAAAACACATCGTTACTTAAGTCATTTTTTGCTTATCACATTCTCTTGGTTATTGTTTATTTATTATAAAGTAAAAATAAAAAACATGAGTTTTTAATCCAACGCTCCTTTTCCGGTACTTAGTAAAAGGAAACATAATAATCCAGCTCCTGTAAATAAAAAGAAAGAAACTATTAGCGTTTATTTAAAAAAATATAATTATTATTAAAAAAATTATTTAAAAAAAAATCCCAAAATCATTGAAAAATTTTTGACCGAATCTTAGAAAAATTTTGACCAACTTTAAAAAATCCCATAGAATTTATTTATGGGAATTAAAAAATAATTCTTTTAAATAGTGATAAACTAAGATATCTAGTTTTCACTAAAATCATCAAAATGTTCTTAGTTCTTCACTAGAAATTTAAAAAATTTTCTAACTACATAAGAGATTTTTAACCTAACCTGAAAAAATATTGACTAAATTAAAAAAATCCCTTAGACTTTATTTATAAGAATTATGAAAGCGTTCTATAAGCAGCAATGAACTAAAATTATCAATTTTTTATTTTAGTAAACAAATTTGTTCTAATTATCACCAAATAATTAAAAAACAATCCCAAAGTCGTTGAAGAATTTTTGACCGAACCTTAAAAAATTTTAATCAACTTTAAAAAATCCCATAGAATGTATTTATAGGAATTATGAAATCGTTCTTTAAGCAACAATAAACTCAAATTATCTATTTTTTATTTTAGTAAACAAATTTGTTCTAATTATCACTAAATAATTAAAAAAAATCACAAAATCATTGAAGAATTTTTTACCGAAACTTAAAGAAATTTTACCAACTTTAAAAAATCGCATAGAATTTATTTATGGGAATTAAGAAATAATCTCTTAAATACTGATAGACTAAAATATCTAGTTTTTATAAAAATCATCAAAATTTCTTTAGTTATTAACTAGGAATTTAAAAAAGATCCCAAAATAAACCAAGATTTTTGACATAACCTTAATATATTTTGACCAAGTTTAAAAAATCGCTTAGAATTTATTTATGGGAATTAAGAAATAATCTTTTAAATATTGATAGACTAAAATATCTAGTTTTTATAAAAATCATCAAAATCTCTTTAGATATCAACTAGGAATTAAAAAAAAAATCCCAAAGTGAACCAAGATTTTTGACATAACCTTAATATATTTTGACCAAGTTTAAAAAACCGCTTAGAAGTTATTTATATGAATTAAGAAATAATATTTTAAGAACTGATAGCTTAAGATATGTAGCTTTCAGTAAGATGAACAATTTTTTCTTAGTAACTAATTAGGAACCTAAAAAGATCGCAAGTATATCAGAAATTTTTGATCTAACCTGAAAAAATGTTCCCAATTTTAAAAAATCGTACAGAGTCTATTGTTACGAATAAAGGGAAGATTTTTGGGAAAAATATAAATTAATATTTCTATTTTATAATTAATTTAACAGATTTCTTCTAGTTCTTACAAAAAAAAATAAAAAAATGTCTAAAGATATTCAAGATTTTTGACTGAACCTAACCTTTAAAATATTAGCAAACTTTAAAAAATCATTGAGACTTTATTTATAAAAACTAAGTAAAAATTTTTTAAAAACGGATAGGTTAATATTTCTAGTTTGTAATAAAATTAATAGATTTCTTCTAATGATCACCAAAAAAATTTAAAAAATTTTCAGACACAAATGATTTTTAATTAAACTTTAAGATTTTAACAAACTTTAAAAAATCGCCCAGACTTTATTTATAAAAACTAAATAAAAATCCTTAAAAAGCGGATAGATTAATATTTCTAGTTTGTAATAAAATTAATAGATTTCTTCTAATGATCACCAAAAAAATTTAAAAAATTTTCAGACACAAATGATTTTTAATTAAACTTTAAGATTTTAACAAACTTTAAAAAATCGCCCAGACGTTATTTATAAAAACTAAATAAAAATCCTTAAAAAGCGGATAGATTAATATTTCTAGTTTGTAATAAAATTAATAGATTTTTTCTAATTACCACCAAAAAAAAATTAAAAAAAATTTCAAAGACACAAATAATTCTTAATTAAACTTTAAGGTTTTAATCGAATTTAAAACATTACCCAACATTTTTTTTGTAAGAATTGAGAATCATCCTTTTAAACAAAGATGAACTGAAACATCTAGCTTTTATTAAAAAGCAAAATTCGGAAAGACAACTATAATTTTCGACTGGTAACCTAACCTAATTTTTAAATTTTTTTTTAAAAATCGTACCGAACTTATTTATAAGAATAAAGAAATTATCTTTATGTCAGATGAAACCTAAAACATCCTATTTTATCTTAAATCGGTCAAATTTATTCCAACTTTTTTCAAAAAAATTTAAAAAAATCCGAAAGACAACTATAATTTTTGACAGGTAACTTAACCTAATTAAAAAAAAATTAAAAAATCGTACTGAACTTATTTATAAGAGTAAAGAAACGATTCTTATATCAAATGAAACCTAAAACATTCTATTTTATCTTAAATCGGTCATATTTGTTCCAACTTTTTCCGAAAAAATTTTAAAAAATCCGAAAAACAACTATAATTTTTGGGATGCAACAATTTTTTTAATTTGACGGTTGGTAGTTACAATTCTTTTATATACAGGGTTTCTCACGCAACTGGTTCGTTAGAACTTTATTAGGTTCCACTATTAGTAGATTTTTGAGATTTTGTCAGTAGGGCTTGCTCATCCGGATCTTTTGATTTAAAATATTTTCAAGATGACTGCCACTTCCGGTCGACCGGAAGTAGGATACAACTTCGTTATTTTAAATGGAATGGTATAATTTTTATTGCACATTTTAATACTGCGTACAAAAATAAGTGAACTTTGATATGGGTTGTTGGTACTTATCGCATTTCGTTTTCGAGTTATTTTGATTTTAAGATTTTCATGAAAGATGACTTATTATTGTTCGTAGAATTAAAATAAGCAATAAAAATTATACCATTCCATTTAAAATAACGAAATTGTATCCTACTTCCGGTCGACCGGAAGTGGGAGCCATCTTGAAAATATTTTAAATCGAAAGATCCGGATGAACAACCCCTACTGGCAAAATCTCAACAATTTACTAATAGTGGAACCCAATAAAGTTCTAACGAACCAGTTGCGTGAGAAACCCTGTATAACTAGTAAATAATAGTTTAAAATGTCTATTTTAACATAACATCAAAAGTTTGAAATTAATTCATAAGAATTTTCAGAAAAATTTTTTTTCTAAACCTTTACATTTTCACTTAACCTAAAATCATCAAAGTCAAACTTTGAAAAATCACCCAGACTTTATTATTAGGAATAGAAAAAAAATTGTTTTGAGGAATAATACTCTAAAATATCTTTTTTAATATGACATAAAAATTTCTAACGGAGGTTAAAAAAATTTTGAATAAAAATTTTTTTCTAAACCTCTGCATTTTCACCGAACCTAAAATCATCAAAGTCAAACTTTGAAAAATCACCCAGACTTTATTATTAGGAATAGAAAAAAAATTGTTTTGAGGAATAATACTCTAAAATATCTTTTTTAATATGACATAAAAATTTCTAACGGAGGTTAAAAAAATTTTGAATAAAATTTTTTTTCTAAACCTCTGCATTTTCACCGAACCTAAAATCATCAAAGTCAAACTTTGAAAAATCACCCAGACTTTATTATTAGGAATAGAAAAAAAATTGTTTTGAGGAATAATACTCTAAAATATCTTTTTTAATATGACATAAAAATTTCTAACGGAGGTTAAAAAAATTTTGAATAAAAATTTTTTTCTAAACCTCTGCATTTTCACCGAACCTAAAATCATCAAAGTCAAACTTTAAAAAATCACCCAGACTTTATTTTTAGGAATAGAAAAAAAAATTTTTGGGGAATAATACCCTAAGATATCTTCTTTAATATAACATAAATTATTTAGCTAAATTCAATTTAATTAAATTAACTTACCAACTAGAAGAGAACCGAACAAAACTATGGGAACCACACGCCAAATCGATTAAATACCCGAATAAAACATTTCCAAGTAAAGCACCCAATCTTCCAAACGTTAACGATAAAGCTGCTGCCATAACTCTAAAATTACCAAAATAAAAAACATTTTATTAATAAATTACCATTAAAAAATTTTAAAAAGCCTTAAAAATTTACCTTCGATTTGTCGGGAAAAGATCAACCATCACATAATAAACCGTACTTATTCCCAAACTAGTCAAAGCTTCAAAGATACAAGACAATATCAAGTTTGACAGTGAAGAAGTCACGAAATATAATCCGTAAGTTACTCCAGCAGCAACCAATAAACTAAAAACTTTATTTCAAAAAAGAAAAAAATTAGATTCCTTTTCATAAATTTTTTTAAAGATTAAAATTTAAGTTTAAAGATCTAACTTACTCAAAAAGAATTTCGCTCCTAATTTATGTACACACAAAGCTAACCATAAACTAGTTGGAATACACGCCAAACCAATTATTAAAGTATGTAAGAAAACCGAATCTTCTCCTCTTATTATTATACTTTCTTATACTTTCCCTCAACATTCTTGTAGCATTGGAAACGCTGGCAGAAACTTCGCAAACCGAAGCCGATTCTCCTGGATGTGCATCTTCAAATTCTTCAAAACGATAGAAAAGCTCGGGGAACCAAATCATCAAAGTGTAATAAATAGCTGTCAATCCGAATTGAGTAAGACACGTGATTATCGTGTATTTTAAATGTGGAGCTTTTAATAGAGCTTTAGTTTGAGCCCAGATTTAAGCGATTAACATTTTTAATTCTTTCGGTTTACGAAGACTTAAACTTCTGATGGATTTATTCGATTGGGTGGATATTACGCTGAACGTTCGAGATTTTTCACGTAAACTTTTTATCTAAAATAATTTAAAAAATAATTAATTTATTAGATAATTTTTTAAATTAAATGAAAAAACGTACGGGATAATTAGGCGGACTTTCTCCGGAATTACTTGCGTAAATTTTTTTAAAACGTCTAAAGCTACATTCGGTTCACCAATGTCTAATAACAATTTAGGACTTTCCGGGAAAAAGAATAACCAAAGTCCCAATAAGATGCTTGGAATTGAGAAGATTATTACGAATAAGTTCCAACTTTTAAATTTAAAAGCTTCGGAGATAAATTCGAATTCTAGTGGGATCGATAACCAAGCTAAAGCAGGAATGACGATTACTCCAAGTGTCCAAAACATTTCCATCCAACATAAAATCGTTTCTCGGTATTTGCTCGGTTGAAATTCGCCTAAATATGGGAAACAAATTCCCATGGCTCCGGCAATACTAAAAAAAATTAAATGGGAATTAGATTAATGTAAAAAAATTAAATTAAAAATTTTTACCAACTTTGAAAATTTTTTAAATTCTTTTGGTAACATATAGAATAAAACGGCCTTTTTTATATAAAACTATAACGTTTTAAGTTTCAGTTAGAAAAAAATTAGATCAAAATATTTAAAATTTGATATTTTATGAATTTTTGTTTAAATTATTTTTATTTTAACTGACAAAAATTGTTGGTAATAAATTCCAACCTTGGAATTTTTTAATACTATTTAACAAAAATCTGTCCATTTTAATTAAAACTAAACATTTTAATTTACATTCAATTCAAAAATCTTTTATTAATTCCTATAAATAAAGTCGGGGTGATTTATTAAAGTTGCTCAATTTTTTAAAAAAGTTAGGTTAGAAACTAAAAATTTATACCAACTTCAAAAATTTCTTTAATCTTTTTGATAACATTTAAAATAAAGGGTCTTTGTTACATAAAACTAGAATATCTTAGGTTTCATTTAGAAAAAAAAATCAGATCAAAATATTTAAAATTCGATTTTTTATGAATTTTTTTTAATTATTGATTTTTTTAACTGTCAAAAATGGTTGGTGACAAATTCCAACCTTGGAATTTTTTGATACTACTTAGCAAAAATCCGACTATTTTAATTAAAACTAGACATTTTATTTACATTCAGTTCAAAAATATTTTATTAATTCCTATAAATAAACTCTTGGGGATTTTTTAAATTTGTCCGAAATTTTTAAGGTTAGGATTTGTCAAAAAATCTTTGATACCTTTAAGAATATTTTAAATTTTTTTGGTAAAAGCCAGAATAAATTTGATCAATTGAGGATAAAGGAAACATTTTAATCTATATTACATTGCAAGATCTTTTCTCTATTCTTATAAATAAAGTTGGGGCGATTTTTTAAATATAATCAAAATTTTAGGTTAGGACATTAAACTAAATTTTTTAGTTTACTGATTGATTTATTGAATTTACGTGTAATATCTAATGTTAATTTTAGGGATTTAAGAAAATTTATGCTGGGTGTCAGTCAATTATTAACACTTTAACGACTGCTCACACAACATGTGTGTGATAGCTAGAACAACCGTTAAGGACCGCACACACAACATGTGTGTGATGCTACCGCCGAAGGTTGAACGGTTGAAATAGCACTATTTTCACGTTTCGTTGAAGCAACAATAAGTAACAATATGGCAACAATAAATACACTGCCGGCCCCTGGCGACGTTTGACTGCGTAGACGTGCGGTCGTTAAAGTGTTAAATTGTCGTACAGTGGCAGTATTAACCCTCCGGTGGGCGCGCCTATCGGACTTACACGAATAGGCGCGTTGCGGCTTTTACACCGCAATAGGATATTTAATGCGGCTAACTGCCGCATACGCGCCCACCGGAGGGTTAAATCAAATTGATGTTTACTTAATTACTAATGGTTAAATTATCTAAAGCAGTGGTTCCCAACCTTTTTCCCCTTGCGAACCCCTTCTGAAATAAGAAAGAAGTTGGCGAACCTCTTCTGTAGATATTGGTAACAGGTAATAAAATAAAATTTAGTAGAATATTTATATTTAATGTTGCACAATAGTTTATAATAGGAAATCATAAAAATATAATTAAACATCCTACAATAAGTACAAACGCTAATAAAAACTAATACGGTAAATACAAGATAACGACTACAAAATTAACAGAGTACATCAACTGGTTCCTAGTTACGTATATTACGCTAAATTTAATGGGATATTTGTGGCTGTTTGATGGAACAAAGTATAAAGTTGGGTTCAATGTCTGATAGTTTCAGTCTTATTGTTAAATCAGGTTCAGCATTTAATCTGTTTCCGTATTTATTTTTCTGGTAAGTATCTGTCGAAAATCCTTTCTCACATAGATATGTTGTGCTAAATGGTAATAAAACTTTAATGGCTTTTTCTGACAAAATCTTGTATTCATTTCTAACACTAACAATAAGCCAGAAGTCAATTAAGGAGTGATCTTTAAAAACAGATTTTAGAGAACTGCCACAGGATAATTCGATGAGTTTTTCTTTTTCCAAAACAGTTAGAGACGTTCCTAAACTTACATCCCCTTATAGAGGATTGCGTATCCAGTTGTTTGCTTCGGATATATTATGTCTATTAGGAAAATAATCATCAAAAGTTAACTGAAGATGTTTCAGATGTTCACATACATTTCTTTTAATGTTTTCATCAAGTTTAATTGAATTTTCGAATAAAAAGCTGCTGAGAGAACCAAAGCATTCGTACTCATTCATCTGCAGGCAATGGATCCAAAAGTTGAACTTTTTTAGCATGGATTCACTTCTATCACACACACCGAAAATGGTGACACCTGTACCTTGTAATGAGAGATTTAATTCATTTAATTTGCAAAATATGTCCGCTAGATATGCAAGCTTTTGCAGCCAAAGTACATCCAGTAGACAAGAGGATAAATGAAATGGATGATCAATAAAAAAACTCTTGAACCTCAGACTTCAATTCGAACAACCGTGTCAAAACTTTACCGCGAGAAAGCCACCTAACTTCTGTGTGAAGTAATAAAGAAACACGAATGCTTCCAAAGTCCTCACAAAGCGCATGGAATAAGCGGCAGTTAGTAGAACGCGATTTTATAAAGTTTACAATTTTTACAGCCTCACTTAAAGTAGCAGATAACTCTGCAGGAATACGCTTACATGCCAATGCTTGTCTATGAATACAGCAATGAGTCCATTCAAGTTTATCGTTCATCTTCTTTGCCCCTGCTACAAAACCAGAAAATCTTCCTGTCATTGATTTTGCACCATCTGTACACACACCCACACAATAAGACCAATCTATATTATTCTTTTCCAAGTAATTATTAACCATATCAAATGTTGCCTTTCCAGTTGTATAGGTTTTCAAAGGTTTTGCGAATAGTAGATCTTCTTGAATGGAATCTTTAAAAATATATCTAACGTAAACAAGTAACACCGCAGCGTTAGCTACATCGGTGGACTGATCAAGCCGGATCGCAAAATAATTCAATTTTATTCTTTTTAAAAGTTCACTTTCCACATCAGTTGCTAAATCTTGAATTCTACGCGACACTGTATTGTTTGATAAAGGAACCAGATCAATTTTTTTGCTGTTTTTTCTCCAAGTATACACTTTGCGATGTCCTTTGAACATGGCCCGATTAAGTTTTCTGCTATTGTATGTGCCTGTCCTGATCTTGCAATTCTATAACTTACTCGAAATGATGCCTCAAGTGCCATTTTACTATCCTCATTTGCAGTTGACAGAAAAGAAGAGACACTGCACTTTTTATTTTCTGCTAATTGTCTTCTAAAATACTCGACAGGTTTGTCTTTGTGAGATGGATGCTTTGTTTCAAGGTGTCTACGCAGAAATGATGGATTTAAACTACTGTTGGCAAGAACTTCATTGCAGATTAGACAAAGCGGTTGAGGTTCTGATTCTTCCCCAGTGAAATAAAAACCCATTTGTAAATAGTCGGTGTCATATTTTCTTCTTTTTCTTTTTTTTTTTTTTTTCTCGTCAGTGTCACTAATTTTGTCTTTGTATTTAATCGACTGAGATGAACCCTCACTACAACTTTCGGTATCATCACCCTGACTTGTTCCGAAATCAGGTGATGAAGTTGAAGAATGAGCAATTAATTGCTTATCCAGCGTTTTCTCAGACTCAACTAAACGACCCGTTTTCAACCATCGATCCATGTTTAAAATACACAATATAAAAATAATTTTATTATTAAAAATTGTTTATACTCAGTTACCTGTCGTACACTGCTAATTACGAATTAAATAATTCACATGTTTACAGGCATCTGTACGAAGACCTGATAACCTCCAGGCACGCAAATTTTAATGGGTATAAATTAAATACCCAGTATTATACTTGAATGTAAAGTAGGCATACACGGTATATTATTTAATTGCTCAGTAAAAAACTAGCCGCTCAATATTAATATAAATATTCAGTACGGAAACTAAATGACCAGTAAAAATGTTAAATGCAGAGTCAGTATACTAAACGCTCAGTAAAAATCCTAAATGTTCAGTACAAATCTTAACTGTTCAGTAATTATACCAAATAATCAGTAAAAAATCGAAACTACTTTTAAAAAAATAATATGCTCATACTCAACATAACTTGAACAAATTTAAAAAATCGTACTGAAAATATTTCTGGAAATTCAGAAAAAAATTTTAAATAGAAATACATTAATCCATCTATTTTATGCTAAACAAATCAAATTTATTGTAGCTGTTTTCAAAAAAAATTTGAAAATTCCCAGTCATCGACGAACAAATTTGAAAAATCGTACTGAGCTTATTTATGAAAATTTTGAAAAGACTTTTTATATAGAAATAAATTAAAGTATCTATTTTACGCAATACAAACCAAATTTACTATAACTGTTTCCAAAAAATTTTTAAAAATTCCCAAAGTCATCGATGATTTTTTCCCAAATTCAACAAAATTTGAACAAATTTGAAAAATCTCATTGAGTTTATTTATGAAAGTTTTGAAAAGATTTTTTGAATAGAAATAAGTTAAAGTATCTATTTTATGTTAAAAAAATCAAAGTAATTGTAGTTGTTCCCAAAAAAATTTAAAAAATTCCCAAAGTCATCGATAACTTTTGCCTGAACAAAAAAACAGTTTCTTCGTGTTCACTTTCTCTTTCATCGCTCTCGTAATGAGGTATTTCATTTATTTTTAATCTAAAATTTTGATGAAGAATTTTGAGGTTAGATGAACACACGGCGAGCACTATAAACGGTGATCTCCGATGTCAGTGTTGCCAACCAGTTAAAGCAGCGCCTCACATTTACTAATCTACTTGATACCCATTAAGCAATCCTAATTCTTTACTGGGAGTTATTGAATTTCATACTGTGCTTTATATGTTTAACATTTCAAATATCTTACTGAGCATTTTTTGTTTTTATACTTAACATGTTGAAAATTAAATACTGAGCGTTTAGTATTTTTTACTTAGCAATAAGGTATAAAAATACTGAACATTTAAATGCGATCCAATTTTAATGAACTTGGGGTACCCACGGGGATGAAACTCCCATACGGAACCCGGCAATGCTTAAACACAGAAACACAGATGCCAAGTTGGGCGTTTTTGAGTATTTGGCAACACCGCGTTGGCACAGTGCGTCTGCGCGCAATAAGACGCGTTGTTTCCCGGCATTTTGCACGCCATATGAGGTTATTAGTATTTTATTGTGTTGTGTTTCTTTACGGTAAGGTTTTAAGTATTGTTTCTAATTATTCTTAATAATTTTAAGTGTACGCCTTACTATGTCTCAAGTAGTACAAGCATGTTCCGTACCTCAAAGAAAAGCGTTTTGCCGTTTTCCATCTTGTAGAAACGCTTATATTACAAAAGATCCCAGTAACAAAAAGTTTCATGTTTTCCCAAAAAAATCCGGCAGGTTTAAACAAATTGAAGCCTGAATGTAATTTATAATTACTAACACCTTTTATTGTTTCATGTGGACAAAACGTTCTGCAAGAAGAAAAAGTTGTTTCCAAATTAAGGAAGGATCAAGTATAGTATTCTCTGGACTGATCTGGATGTTTTAAAAGGATCTAACTTCCCTAAGAAGGAATTTTGAATGAAGATGTGCATTGAACCAATTTAAAACTAGTGCTAGAAAACGTGTTTTGTGTATGTATGTAGGAGACGGGAGGGCACACCGAGCTCTGGGTTCATTGCGCCCCTTGTACAACCGCCTTGTCACTTACTCTGTCTACATCAACCAGCCTAAGGATTTACTAAAGGTTAGGATGCAGCTTAGAGATAGCCAGTCGTCACCCAAGTCCCTTCATCTAAGGTCCTTGAGATTCGGACAATCACATAGGATGTGCTTAACAATCTCATCGTCTTGCTCACAAGCACGACATAGAGGAGTAGTGGCAAACCCTAAATTATAAAGATGGTTATTGACCTTACAGTGTATGTGTTTGATAATTTTTTTTATTTAATTCATTTTATTTTTTAACATTCGACTCCTTTTGTGACATAAATATGTTTAATGTAATATAATATTTTTTATTACCTATTACATATCATTTTATTGTAATGAAACATGTTGTAAAATTTAAATAAATTAAAATTAAAATAAATATTTTAAATTATTTGTACTTATTCTTTTAGTAAGTAGTTTTTTGTGTTTCATTTTTATCTTTATGTTATATTTTTTCACTGTAGTGATAAAATTTTATTCACTACAGTGAATAAGTATAATCATTGTATTTATATTAGTACAGCCTGAGTTAGTTCAGAGTCTGCCAATAGATGGTGGGGTCCTTTATATGTCGTTTCATTCATAAAATTCAATAATTATCACTGAAACGACACATAAAGGACCCCACCATCTATTGGCAAACTCTGAACTAACGCAGGCTGTCCTACTATAAGAATATAAATACAATGGTATAATGTAAAATAAAGATAGATTATAAATACAGATTTGTTTACATTTTCAAATCTTTTATTTTCGCGCGCATCTATTCCACTCGAAAGTGGGGATAGCCCAATCACCCGTTTTATAACGTTGACCTTCCACTTCTCATTATATTTGTTCTGTGGGGGTACCCCATTCTGCAACACCTGGAGATACGATTTGGTAAATAGTAGAGCCACAAAACGAGATAGGGCTTTAAAGGGCAACTTTGCTATGTTATTTTAAACCTTCTCATTCTCTTATTTCATAATTTTGTACGTCATTGACTTAATATTCCGCCATTACAGTATTATTTTCGTGAACCCGCTGCATACTATTCGCGAACCACCGGTTGGGAACCACTGATCTAAAGTAATAAAGCTTCCGAAAGGCCGGCTTTAGGAAGCATTTTTAAAAAAGTAAGTTAAAAATGAAATAACAACAACCAGAGATAATAATTTTATTATTCATAAATTCAAGGTATTACATTTTGTGAATTACTACAGTGCTTTAAATATTATGTTTTAAAACAGATTCTTTATATTGGATTTCGAAAATTGTATTAATCGTAATCCATCAAAAGACAATTCAAAGAATAATTATTAAAGATACAGATGCAAATCGTGAATAAAATACCTTTTACATACCTCGTGTATAAAGAGATGTTTTCAAATCGTGCCTGCTACTTTCAAATTACATCTACTGTTTTCGTTTTATTACTTTTAAGTAACCGTGGGATAAATTATTTACGTAATAACGTGTAAAAAGAATAAGATAGTCGAACGACCTTAAAAAAATGTTTTATACATTAATCAGTTTATGAAAGTTTTTATAGAAATACCGATCCAACAAGTGCTGGTGAAAGAGGCGTAAATTTACCCACCGTAATATAGACGGGTATATTTAATCGCATTATATTCATAATTATCATATTTCGAAATGAAACGGACGAATTATACCATGGAGTTTCGTATAGAGTTCCTGGTATTTCTGAAAACTAATTTAAAGATTTATATATCGAATTTAATTGTATCAATTGGTATTAAAACTTACCGCAATCGTAACTATATATCCAAAAATACAATAAACACTCAACTGAGCGAATATGTAAAAGTATAGTTCTAGTTTCAAGAAAAACTCTCCGCTAAATAATTCAGCCTACAAAAGTACAAATAATTGGAAATAACTAGCTTTCTTTAAAAAACTTAAAAAAAATACAAAAAACTTATTCAAATAAAGAATTTTCATTTTTAAATAAACTATAATTTTTATTTGAAAATAATTTTCCTATCTAACTTAGTTTTTGAGTTATTTTGAGAGAATGGACCCCACTTTTCGGCGCCTCCACCATTCTAGAAAGATTTTACTTTAAAAATTAATAACTAAGAAACTAAAAAGAATACAAAAAAAAATGTTCAAATAAAAAATATTTCCCTTTTAATAAACTATAATTTTTATTTGAAAAATTTTTCTATCTAGCCTAGTTTTTAAATTATTTTGAAAAAAAGTAATGTTCACCATTTTTTTTTAATTTAATTTTAAAAATTTATAACTAAAAAACTAAGATAGATACATAAGAAAAATTTGAATAAATAATGTTTGTCTTTTAATAAACTGTAATTTTTTGTCTAGCTTAGTTTTTGAGTTATTTTGAAAAAATTATCCCCACTTTCGGGCGCCTCTAACATTTTGTAAAAATTGCACTTTAACAATTAATAACTAAAAAACTAAAAAAGATGTAAAAGAAATTTTCAAATAAAAAATGTTTGTTTTTTAATAAACTGTAATTCTTGTTTGAAAACAATTTTTCTACCTAGCTTAGTTTTTGAGTGATTTTGAAAAAATTATCCCCACTTTCGGGCGCCTCTAACATTTTGTAAAAATTGCACTTTAACGATTAATAACTAAAAAAGATGTAAAAGAAATTTTCAAATAAAAAATGTTTGTTTTTTAATAAACTGTAATTCTTGTTTGAAAACAATTTTTCTACCTAGCTTAGTTTTTGAGTGATTTTGAAAAAATTATCCCCACTTTCGGGCGCCTCTAACATTTTGTAAAAATTGCACTTTAACAATTAATAACTAAAAAACTAAAAAAGATGTAAAAGAAATTTTCAAATAAAAAATGTTTGTTTTTTAATAAACTGTAATTCTTGTTTGAAAACAATTTTTCTACCTAGCTTAGTTTTTGAGTGATTTTGAAAAAATTATCCCCACTTTCGGGCGCCTCTAACATTTTGTAAAAATTGCACTTTAACAATTAATAACTAAAAAACTAAAAAAGATGTAAAAGAAATTTTCAAATAAAAAATGTTTGTTTTTTAATAAACTGTAATTCTTGTTTGAAAACAATTTTTCTACCTAGCTTAGTTTTTGAGTTATTTTGAAAAAATTATCCCCACTTTCGGGCGCCTCTAACATTTTGTAAAAATTGCACTTTAACGATTAATAACTAAAAAACTAAAATAGATGTAAAAGAAATTTTCAAATAAAAAATGTTTGTTTTTTAATAAACTGTAATTCTTGTTTGAAAACAATTTTTCTACGTAGCTTAGTTTTTGAGTTATTTTGCAAAAATTATCCCCACTTTCGGGCGCCTCTAACATTTTGTAAAAATTGCACTTTAACGATTAATAACTAAAAAACTAAAAAAGATGTAAAAGAAATTTTCAAATAAAAAATGTTTGTTTTTTAATTAACTGTAATTCTTGTTTGAAAATAATTTTTCTACCTAGCTTAGTTTTTGAGTTATTTTGCAAAAATTATCCCCACTTTCGGGCGCCTCTAACATTTTGTAAAAATTGCACTTTAACGATTAATAACTAAAAAACTAAAAAAGATGTAAAAGAAATTTTCAAATAGAAAATGTTTGTTTTTTAATAAACTGTAATTCTTGTTTGAAAACAATTTTTCTACCTAGCTTAGTTTTTGAGTTATTTCGAAAAAATTATCCCCACTTTCGGGCGCCTCTAACATTTTGTAAAAATTGCACTTTAACGATTAATAACTAAAAAACTAAAAAAGATGTAAAAGAAATTTTCAAATAGAAAATGTTTGTTTTTTAATTAACTGTAATTCTTGTTTGAAAACAATTTTTCTACCTAGCTTAGTTTTTGAGTTATTTTGCAAAAATTATCCCCACTTTCGGGCGCCTCTAACATTTTGTAAAAATTGCACTTTAACGATTAATAACTAAAAAACTAAAAAAGATGTAAAAGAAATTTTCAAATAAAAAATGTTTGTTTTTTAATAAGCTATAATTTTTATTTGAAAATAATTTTTCTATCTAGTTTAGTTTGGGATTTATTTTTTAAATAATTAAAAATAAAAACTTACAGCAGCCATTGATAATAAAGCCGACATCAAAGAAAATAAGGTAAATGTTATCTGCGCCAAACACATATATCTAAATATTTCATCGACAATCTTAGCTAGGTAAAGTAATTTTTGTAAAATAATTGTCATCGATTTCATTTCTTTATTTAACTGGTTATTTACTTCCTCTTCATTTAAAGGTAATTCATGATCATTTTGAAGTAAATTAGAAGTTACATTTCTTCCAATTTCACTTATACATTTATTAATTGCTTTAGTATATGTTGTCAAATACACAGTTACATTTATAAATAATAAATCAGAACCTAAAAAATCGAATAAGCTTTAAAGAATTTTCTCAAATAAAATTAAAAAAAAATCTTACCAATAATTAAAAATCCCGTATAAAATAAAACTATTACATGCCAGATTACCATCATAGAACAAGAAATTTTACTTACATCTTTTGGAACCGTTGTATAGTACACTAACAATTCATTACAAGTAATTTCACCAGAAATAAAGTCATCATTATTAGATGTAATTAATGTATACACTTTAGGTATAAGTGTATTTAAAATAACAAATACAGCTATAGATATATATCCTCTAGCGATGTATTTATCCCATTTCATTCCATTTTTAAGTACGATTAGATGCGATCCGTTGAAACTTGTAAAATATTCGTGAAGTTTATTAAAATTTTTCATTACAAACATTAATTGCTTTTTGTATACGATTAAAACGATGAATTTTATCGTCATTATGACATGACTTGGAAAATATGTTAGGCAAGCTGTTAATTTATCCATGTCGTCCAAAGAATAGAAAATTTCTATAATTTCACTAATTATTAAAGAGATTGTAGATGAGATCGTTATAAACGTGTAAATGTTGTAGATCGATTTTAATTTTTTTGGAATGAGTTGGAATAAACAACCCAAACCGATTAGTTTTAATAAGGAAATGTTTATTTCGAACATTTTTTTATAGTTTTCGGGGCGATATCCTGTTGAGGACTGAACTTGGATGGAATTAGGGTTCAATTTTAAGTTTAACGTTGTCAATGTAGATAAATATAATATAGGTGGTTTTTCTACGAAGTAGTTCTTTTCTGGTGGGAGGCAATTTTATGTTGTTAGAGGGAAGATTATTGAAAATTGGTTTCGTAAATTATAAGGTTGAAATGAAGGTGTTTTATTGAATTGAGAAAAAAAGTAAACGTTATAGAAAATTTATCTTTGGTAAAAATAAAGATTAAGTATTGGTTTAAATCCTTCTAAAATCTCAAGATTTAATAACAATTAGTTTTTTAGATAGGAATTTTTGAAAGTTGACAACTTTTAATAAACATATAAATTAAGTTAGGTTAGAGTTTCCTGTCTGAGGGAAAAACTAAAAGTCGTAGAAAATTTATCTTTGGTAAAAATAAAGGCTAAGTATTAGTTTAAATCCTTATAAAATTTGAAGACTCAATAACAATTAATCTTTTAGATATGAATTTTTGAAAATTGACCATTTTTACAGTTAGATTTTCCTTTCTGAGGGAAAAACTAAAAGTCCTAGAAAATTTGTCTTTGGTAAAAATAAAGATTAAATATTAGCCTAAACCCTTATAAAATTTCAAGGCTCAACAACAATTAGTTTTTTAGATATGAATTCTTAAAAAATGACAACTTTTAATAAACATATAAATTAAGTTAGGTTAGAGTTTCCTGTCTGAGGGAAAAACTAAAAGTCGTAGAAAATTTATCTTTGGTAAAAATAAAGGCTAAGTATTAGCTTAAATCCTTATAAAATTTGAAGACTTAATAACAATTAATCTTTTAGATATGAATTTTTGAAAATTAACAACTTTTAGAGTTAGATTTTCTTCTCTAAGGAAAAAACTAAAAGTCCTAGAAAATTTGTCTTTGGTAAAAATAAAGATTAAATATTAGCCTAAACCCTTATAAAATTTCAAGGCTCAACAACAATTAGTTTTTTAGATATGAATTTTTAAAAAATGACAACTTTTAATAAACATGTAAATTAAGTTAGGTTAGAGTTTCCTGTCTGAGGGAAGAACTAAAAGTCGTAGGAAATTTATCTTTGGTAAAAATAAAGGTTAAGTATTAGTTTAAATCCTTATAAAATTTGAAGACTCCATAACAATTAATCTTTTAGATATGAATTTTTGAAAATTGACAATTTTTACAGTTAGATTTTCCTTTCTGAGGGAAAAACTAAAAATCTTAGAAAATTTGTCTTTGGTAAAAATAAAGATTAAGTATTGGTTTAAATCCTTCTAAAATCTCAAGATTTAATAACAACAAGCTTTTGGTGGAATTGTTAAAAGTGTTGGTAACTTTGGTGGATTTTATAGAAATTTAATGTTTTTGGTGGAATTATTAAAAATTTTGGCAACTTTGATGGAGTTTTTACGAATTTAGTGAATTTTTGGTGGAATTCTTCTTAATTTTAATAATTTTTGGTGGAATTTTTACGAATTTAATGAATTTTTGTTGGAATTTCTCTGGATTTTAGTTATATTTAGTAATTTTTTAAAAATCTAGAAAGTTTTCGGTGGAATTGTTAAAAATGTTGGTAACTTTGGTGGAGTTTTTAGGAATTTAATAAGTTTCTGGTGGAATTATTAAAAATTTTGGTAACTTTGAAATTTTTACAAATTTTTTAGATTTTTGATGGAATTGTTCTGAATTGTAATTATTTTTGATGGAATTTTTACAATTTGTTTAGGTTTTTGGTGGAGTTGTTCTGAATTTCAATCATTTTTTGTGGAATTTTTACGAATTTAATGAATTTTTGGCAGAATTACTCTGGATTTTAGTTATATTTAGTAATTTTTTTTTAATCAAGCAAGTTTTTGGTGGAATTATTAAAAGTTTTAGCAACTTTGATGGAATTTTTACGAATTTAGTGAATTTTTGGTGGAATTGTTAAAAATTTCAGTAACTTTGATGGAATTTTTACAAATTTTTTAGATTTTTGGTGGAATTGTTCTGAATTTCAATCATTTTTTGGTGGAATTTTTACAAATATAGTACATTTTTGGTGGAATTTCTCTGAATTTTAGTTATATTCAGTAATTTTTTAAAAATCCAGTAAGTTTTTTGTAGAATTGTTAAAAATATTGGTAACTTTGATGGAATTTTTTCAAATTTAGTAAATTTTTAAGAATTTGAAATGTTTTTAATGAAATTGTTATAAATTTTGACAGCTTTGATGGAATTTTTACGATCTTAATAAATATTTACTACAATTTTTAGAAATTTTATAGGCTTTAGATGAAATTGTTTTGAATTTTAATTATTTTTGGTGGAATTTTTACGAATTTAGTGAATTTTAAAAAATCTATAATAAACTTTGATGGAATTATATGAATATCGATAAATATTGGTAGAAATATTAAGAATCTAGTAAATTTTTGGTGGAATTATTATAATTTTTAATCATTTTTGTCGGAATTTTTAAAAATCTATAATAAACTTTGGTGGAATTATATGAATCTCGATCAATTTTGATGGAACTTTTAAGAATCCAATAAATATTTGGTGGAATTATTATAGATTTTGATCATTTTTGGTGGAATTTTTAAAAATTTATAATAAACTTTGGTGGAATTATATGAATTTCGCTCAATTTTGATGGAATTTTTAAGAATGCAGTAAGTTTTTGGTGGAATTATTATAAATTTTAATAATTTTTGTTGGAATTTTTAAAAATCTATAGTAAACTTTGGTGGAATTGTATAAATCTTGATCAATTTTGGTAGAAATATTAGGAGTGCGGTAAGGTTTTGGTGTAAATATTATAAATTTTAATAATTTTGGTGGAAATGTTAGGAATTCAGTAAGTTTTTGGTGGAATTATTATAAATTTTAATCATTTTTGGTGGAATTTTTAGAAATCTATCATAAACTTTGGTGGAATTGTATAAATCTCGATCAATTTTGGTGGAATTTTTAAGAATCCAGTAAGTTTTTGGTGGAATTTTTAGAAATCTGTAATCAAATTTGGTGGAATTGTATAAATCTCGAAAAATTTTGATAGGATTTTTAAATATCCAGCAAATTTTTGGTGGAATTATTATAAATTTCGATTATTTTTGGTGGAACTTTTAAAAATCTATTAGTTTTTTTGATACGAATTTTCAAAAATTGACAACTTTTAATAAACATGTAAATTAAGTTAGGTTAGAGTTTCCTCTCTGAGGAAGAAACTAAAAGTCCTAGAAAGTTTATCTTTGGTAAAAGTAAAGATTAAATATTAGTCTAAACCCTTATAAAATTTCAAGGCTGAACAACAATTAGTTTTTTAGATATGAATTTTTAAAGAATGACAACTTTTAAGGGGATTCACCACTGAAAATATACTTTTTTTTTAAATACACAATAAAAATGGCCTAACTATTTTTTTCTAATGTGTACTAGGTTATAAAAAATACAAAAATATGAAATGGCCAAAAAGTTGTCACGTACAGGCTACAGCTAATAAAAATGAACTTTTTTCCACGTTTTTGAGACCATATTTCAAAGTGATATATCTAAAAAACTTTTCAACATATTGCACTGATCCTGGTCTTATTTTGAAGATAATGATCTATTTTAAATATTTAGGTAGATATATTTAGTTAGCTTTAGTGGTTTTCAAAAAAATCATAGACAATTTTTTACTTTTTTTCAAAGAACATACATATATACATATATAATTATGTTTCTAAGCAGCATATGCACCTAAAAATCTAATTCTACCTAAATATTTAGTAAAAGATCTACTGAATATGTGGTGAAAATATGAACTCTCTATCTAAATTGGTTCTCAAAGATATATCAATTTTCGTCTGAAAATTTGTCGAAATTAAAACTTTCAGAAAAGTGCAGTACTCTTATTCAGTAGGCTCCAAATGACAAAATAAGACAAAAAAAAAATTTTTTTTATTTAATGATTTTTCACTATTTTCAGTGGTGAATCCCCTTAATAAACATGTAAATTAAGTTAGATTAGAGTTTCCTCTCTGAGGAAAAAACTAAAAGTCCTAGAAAGTTTATCTTTGGTAAAAGTAAAGATTAAATATTAGTCTAAACCCTTATAAAGTTTCAAGGCTGAACAACAATTAGTTTTTTAGATATGAATTTTTAAAGAATGACAACTTTTAATAAACATGTAAATTAAGTTAGATTAGAGTTTCCTCTCTGAGGAAAAAACTAAAAGTCCTAGAAAGTTTATCTTTGGTAAAAATAAAGATTAAATATTAGTCTAAACCCTTATAAAATTTCAAGGCTCAACAACAATTAGTTTTTTAGATATGAATTTTTAAAGAATAACAACTTTTAATAAACATGTAAATTAAGTTAGGTTAGAGTTTCCTATCTGAGGGAAAAATAAAAATCCTAGAAAATTTATCTTTGGTAAAAATAAAGATTAGGTTTCGATCTAAATCCTTATAAAATTTTAAGACTTAAAAATAATTAGTTTTTCAGACATGAATTTTTAAAAATTGCCAACTTTTAATAAACATGTAAATTAAGTTAAATTAGAGTTTCCTCTCTGAGGGAAAACTAAAAGTCGTAGAAAATTTATCTTTGGTAAAAATAAAGATTAAGTATGAATCTAAATCCTTATCAAATTTCAAGACTCAATAACAATTAGTTTTTTAGATATGAATTTTTGAAAATTAATAACTTTTAGAGTTAGATTTTCTTCTCTGAGGAAAAAACTAAAAGTCCTAGAAAGTTTATCTTTGGTAAAAATAAACACTAAATATTAGTGTAAACCTTTATACATTTTCAAGACTCAATAACAATTTCTTTTTTTAAATTAATAAATCAATATACCAATACGTTTAATAATTAATATCTTCCATAACGTATTATTTTAACCTTGTAACTTTTCTTCCGAAAGATGCAATTTTCCAGATGTCTCGGTTTATAAATTTTAAATGTTCGTCAATTTCGTCGTCAGAGTAAATTGCAGTATATATAAGTATATAACCAGTAACATACGAAATGTATGCATTTTTCAATAACAGAGATGAATAAATAAATCGATACGAGAACCGTTTTTAAAGATGGATCGATTGCGTTTTGACCTATATATTAACCTTTTATTCATGTATAGAGAAAGATTTTTAGTTATCCAAATGAATAGAAACTTAAATGTATTTTTTAAATCTATATTTATACATGAAAAAATATAAAGTTGATATTAAAAATGTTATAAAAGCTAGTTATAACCACAAAATGTCCATTTTTCAACTTTATCTTAAAATAACAGGTACATAGTTGAAAAGTACACTTTAAAAGCTTTAATATAGTGACAAAATAATTGCGATGGCACAATTAACAATAGAGTTATAGACGATCGAAAGTATGTTTTGCGGAATTTGAGTCAGTTTTTTAAACATAATCTCCAAGTTCTTAATGCTATAGTGTATTATAGCACATCGTTAGAAAGTAAACATTGAAAGAATCATCACAATAACGCAAGTAAAAAGAAAGAAATAATAAATAAATAAACTAAAAGAAGTACAGCCAAGTTCGGAACCAAACTTTCAACGAGATGGTGTACATCTCAACTAAGAATATTCTATTTAATCTATTTTCAAAGAGATGGCGGTACACTCTTCTATAATTTTTAAATTTTGCTTAAGAAACATTTAATTTTACAGAAATTTAAACAACTTTAAAGGGGTTTCGAGAATTTTTTGAGAATTTCAATAATTTATGCCAAATTCTATTTACAAATTTTATTAAATTCAGTTGTTATTATCGTTTAGTCCAGAATGTACTTAAGATTAGTCATAATTAAAAGTAAAATAGTGTGAAAAACTATAAAATTTACTTTTACGTTAATGGTTATTCCATATCTATTATGTCTATTATATGAACAATCCCAAAATACTAATATCTTTTTATTTATTAATATTTTTTTTATGAAATTAAGTTGTTATTAACACCTGATTTACAATTTATTTACCATTATTCATAATTAAAAGTAAAATATACGATATATTATAAATAAAAAATATAATTTTTAAATTCGAATAAACTCCTGTTGCGAAGCGCAAAGGTCTTAATAATTTAATAATAAGAGTTTTATAAATTAATTGAAATCATCGATACTAACAATAAGTAAGATCTCCCACTCTTGAGACAGGAAGGTTTCTCAGCGAATAGGAGGTAGCGTCACGGGAGGGAAAGTAGGATTTAAAATTGATGAACTTAGTCGTCCAGATATTGTAAGCTAATAGAAGCTCGTCATATTTGTTAATCTCCTCAATATCTGGACGACTAAGTTCAATTAGATTATAATATAATCTAATTTATTCACTAAATTATGCTTATTATAAGTACAACATAACACGCCCTTCTTCTTATCGTGTAACTCTTTTATGTAACTTACTTCTCTCTATAGTGTTGCCAACCGTACTAAACTAAACTCCCTAAATACGTTTCCTAACAAAAATCAGCAACACCTACGTCACAGCTACGTCACAGGCCATGCAGAAAGCTCGTTTACACAGAAAAGTTTACTATCGAAATATTATGGACGTTAGTAAAGTTTAAAGTAAAGAATTAAGAAATAAAAGACTTATTTTCGTACCAAGCTGGTTATAAGTTTTTTTTTTTTATTATTATTGTCTGACTAGTTTCGGCTTATGAAGCCATCTTCTGAGACAACTACAAAAGGTACATTTTCTCAAATACAAAATTATCAAGTTCAAAAGATTTAAAAGAACATGTGCGAAATTGAATTTATATTTTTATACCTTATTGCTCAGCAAAAAATACTAAACGCTCAGTATTTAATTTTAAACATGTTAAGTATAAAAACAAAAAATGCTCAGTAAAATATTTGAAATGTTAAACATATAAAGCATAGTATGAAATTAAATAACTCCCAGTAAAGAATTACAATGTGTTCATCTAACCTCAAAATTATTTATCAAAATTTTAGATTAAAAATTAATGAAATATCTCATTACGAGAGTGATGAAAGAGAAAGTGAACACGAAGAAACTTTTTTTGTTCAGGCAAAAATTATCGATGACTTTGGGGAATTTTTTTGGGAACAACTACAATTAATTTGATTTTTTTAACATAAAATAGATACTTTAACCTATTTCTATTCAAAAAATCTTTTCAAAATTTTCATAAATAAACTCAATGACATTTTTCAAATTTTGTTGAATTTGGGAAAAAATCATCGATGACTTTGGGAATTTTTTTAAATTTTTTGAGAATAGTTACAGTAAGTTTGGTTTGTATTGCATAAAATAGATACGTTAATGTATTTCTATATAAAAAATCTTTTTAAAATTTTCATAAATAAGCTCAGTACGATTTTTCAAATTTGTTCAAGTTATATTGAATTCGAGCGAAAATCATGGATGACTTTGGGTTTTTTTTTATTTTTTCTGAGAACAGTTACAATGAATTTGATTTATTTAGCATAAAATAGATGCTTTAATATATTTATATTTAAAAAATCTTTTCAAAATTTTCATAAATAAACTCAGCACGATTTTTTAAATTTGTTCAAGTTATGTTTAGTTTGGGCAAAAATCGTCGATGACTTTGGTTTTTTTAGGAACAGCTATAATTAATTTGATTTGTTTTATATAAAATAGATGCTTTAATATATTCCTATTTCAAAAATCTTTTAAAGATTTTCATAAATAAACTCTAAGCGATTTTTCAAAATTCTTCAAGTTATACTAAATTCGGACGAAAATTATCGATTACTCTGGATTTTTTTTATTTTTTTGGAAACAGCTACAGTAAATTTGATTTGTTTAACATAAAATGGATACTTTAATGTACTCCTATTTCAAAAATCTTTTCAAAATTTTCATAAATAAGCTCAGTGCGATTTTTTAAAAATTTTCAGGTTATATTGAATTTGGAAAAAAATCATTGATGACTTTGGGATTTTTTTTTATTTTTTTCGGAAAAAGCTACAGTAAATTTGATTTGTTTAACATAAAATAGATATGTTAATGTATTTCTATTTAAAAAAGCTTTTTAAAATTTTTTTTAAATAAGCTCAGTACGATTTTTCAAATTTGTTCAAATTTTTTTGGGTTCGGGCAAAAATCGTCGATGACCTTGGGAATTTTTTAAATTTTTTTGGAAACAGCTACGATAAATTTGATTTGTTTAGCATAAAATAGATGGATTAATGTATTTCTATTTAAGATTTTTTTTTAATTTCCAGAAATAGCCTCAGTGCGATTTTTAAAATTTGTTCAAGTTATGTTGAGTATGAGTATACTACTTTTTTAAAAGTAGTTTCGATTTTTTACTGATTATTTGGTATAATTACCGAACAGTTAAGATTTGTACTGAATATTTACGATTTTTACTGAGCGTTTAGTATATTGACTCTGCATTTAACATTTTTAATGGTCATTTAGTTTTTTACCGAGCAATTAAATAATATACCGTGTATGCCTACTTTACATTCAAGTGTAATACTGGGTGTTTAATTTATACCCAAATATAAATACGAAACGGAAACAATGTTGTAAGTTAAAATTATAGTACGACGAAACGTGAACGTTAAAACGCAAATGACAACATGGACTGACCGAACGGGTTTTTGGAACTCAGACGCATTAACATTGGTTTGTTATCTAATAAAATGAATTTGTTAATAAAATATGTAAAATAAATAATGAGGAAAGCAGAGAACAACAACGTAATGTAAAAGTATAGATTGTAATGTAAATATAAAGAGAACTTTTTAAAACAATTTTGAACTTCATATTAAGGGAAAAGGCGGGGGATTTGAAATTTGGAATTTTAAATTTTAAAGTTGTAAATTACTGAAAATAGGGATGAATGGTTTTTGGTAGGAATGGATAATAGGGAACATGGAAAATGGAAAAGGGATAGGATGGGGTGTCTGCTGGGACCCCACACAGTGCGGTTACAACACGCAGACAGATGTTGTAACCCTCGGCAGTGTGGGGAAGGATTTTATCTATGTTCTGTGAAAGGGGAATTAAGGAATTTATACAGTGGAGTCTTAGTGTGGTATATCTGATCGTTCAAACATTCCAATCCTGTGTTATTGTGTTTGAATTTATCTATCTCAAATGATTCTAACAAGTTAAGTTTAAAACCTTTGTTATATTTATGTAGTATTTGAACGTTATTATTAATATCAAAATCGTGAGAATAGATTAACATATGCCTGCCGCAATTTGATTTATTATTGAGTTCGTGTTCTTTAATTCTCTGTTTCAATGTTCTCCCTGTTTCACCTATGTATGTTGCTCCGCAAGTGTTACATTCAAGTTTATAAACACCGTTATTATTTAAAGGTTCAATTTTATCTTTAGCATTAAAAAATATGTTTCTTAAGGTGGAATTGGTTTTAAAGGAAATAGTTATATTATATTTATTAAATACATTTTTGATATTGTTAGAGAATTTGTTAACATAATTTATAGATCTATATATTTTTTCTTTTTGTGGTGTTATTATTAATTGGTTGTAATGAGGTGTTGGAATTTTTATTAAGTTTTCTATTATAGGTTTTGATTATATTATTTATGTAAGATGGGGGGAAATTATTATTGGAGGCGATGTTTTTTATCGTTTGAATTTCTTGGTCTTTGTCAGTTTTTGTTAAAGGGGTGTTGAAACAGCGATGAACGTATGCTCTCAAAGCTACTGCTTTATGAGAATCGTGATGATAAGAATTATAGGGTATGATAGAATCAGTTTGAGTGGGTTTTCTGTATATATTGTATGTGATGTTACTGTTATGTTTAATAAGGGTCAGGTCAAGGAAATTTAAACGATCATTTTTCTCAATTTCTATGGTGAATTTTATGTTGTTGTGTAAATTGTTTATGTATTTATGAAAATCTTTAATTTCAGCAATGTTATCAGAATTCCAGAGCACCAAGATATCGTCAACATATCTACGCCACATGAGGATATTTTTGTTCTTAGGATTATTATTGTGTAAAATTATGTTTTCCAAGTTATTTATCACTGTATAAATTCCTTAATTCCCCTTTCACAGAACATAGATAAAATCCTTCCCCACACTGCCGACATCTGTCTGCGTGTTGTAACCGCACTGTGTGGGGTCCCAGCAGACACCCCATCCTATCCCTTTTCCATTTTCCATCTTCCCTATTATCCATTCCTACCAAAAACCATTCATCCCTATTTTTAGTAATTTACAACTTTAAAATTTAAAATTCCAAATTTCAAATCCCCCGCCTTTTCCCTTAATATGAAGTTCAAAATTGTTTTAAAAAGTTCTCTTTATATTTACATTACAATCTATACTTTTACATTACGTTGTTGTTCTCTGCTTTCCACATTATTTATTTTACATATTTTATTAACAAATTCATTTTATTAGATAACAAACCAATGTTAATGCGTCTGAGTTCCAAAAACCCGTTCGGTCAGTCCTCCATGTTGTCATTTGCGTTTTAACGTTCACGTTTCGTTGTACTATAATTTTAACTTACAACATTGTTTCCGTTTCGTATTTATATTTTAAAGTGTCACACCAAAAATGTTAATTGATTTTTACCTTTTGAACAACTAAACTTAGGCCCGTTACTACCAGTCACAGTTAAAGTCGTGGATAACTTTATCCTATAGATATAATAAAAATTGGTTCCTACCACTCCATTTATCTCGTAGTTAACGCTATCCTAGAGATAAATTTTAACCCGTACATTGGGTCGCTGTTAAACTTTTATCTTAGGGATAAGTGAGAAACCTAACCTCAAATATCGTGTTGACAGTTTGAAAAGTTTAGAATCTCGTCATAATTTAAACAGTAAGTACACATTTAAAGTTAACTAATTTTGAACTGCCTTAATATCCATTTTATCAGTATTTCAAGAATAAATAATAAAATAGATGTGGGTAATAAAGAGCTGCTGTTGGAAGAAATAAACGACCTATTTCCCATAAGAGGGGAAAGAATTATAAGGCAGAGGATTGATCACATTAATATTCACTCTGATGTGGAATTTATAACGAGATTTCTCTTGATGAACCACAAACAGAGGCACAACAGCTTTACAACAAAGCTCATATGACACGAAATGTCGTAGAAAGACATGGAAGAGAAGGTTTCAGTGTTTGCGGCTAGAGCTAAGGTTATCATTACAAAGGTATGTACAATAAAAATTATTTAACTCGCAATCTTTTAAATAAATAACTAATGTTCAATTCTTTGTTTCCAGAATACAACCTATTATTATTGCAATGGCTGTTATACATATGTATAAACATGAATGAACCTTTAACCCCTGATGTTGAAATTCCAACAGAAGACATTAATCTTCTTCTAGAAGAAGGGGGAATCCAGAAAATAAAAGGCAAAATGAAATAACAAATTATTTTTCAACATTAATTTAATATAAAAATAAAGTTTCTATTTTCAAACAAAACAGTATAAATAATTCTCATGCACTTCCTTCAACATTTTCATCTTGTGTTCACGCTCCTCCTTATTTTGCTTTATTAGAAGCTCGGTGAATTCTATCCTTTTTTCTGATAGTTTATTGTAACCATAATGGATAGCTTTATTTGGTGTTTCTAAAAACAGATATATAAGTAAAGTTAATTATCATAAAACAAATTTACCTTTAATTTTTTCCTCTATGGGTGTTAAGGAAACCCCTTTTTGGGACCCTCCACCAGTTCCCATTAGGCCTTGCCTCATTTCCACAAATTTTTTCTATGTTGTATAAGCAACTCTATCTCTGAATTTGCAAAATTAAAATTTCTACGACGTTTTGCCTGTTCCATTTTTATTTTGGGGTTACAGCACGATTCTTCTTAAAATAAAGGTCAGGCAATGGGATTTGAGAACTAGGTCTTACAACAAATATTGAAAACAAAGTCACCACTACTTTCACGATAAATTCAATACATAAAATAACTGTTAAATAGACCACCGATGAATGATCAACGTCGCCACAGCATGATTGTTTACGTCTGTTTTCACGTGGTTTTGACAGATACGTTGAAAATACCTAATTATTAGGTCTTCTGACCGTTTAGTGTTACCATATGAAAACAAGTTCCTAAAATGTCCCTAGATTCCGTTATTATCCTATAGATAGCTTATTCCTTAGATAAATGAACATGGTAGTACCCGGCACACTCCTATCTATCGGTTAAATTATATCTCACAGATAGCCTATCCTTTGGATAGCATTAAATTGGTATTAACGGGCCTTAGACGTGTAAGTATTTTAAACTTTAGGAATATAAATTCAATTTCGCACATGTTCTTTTAAATCTTTTGAACTTGATAATTTTGTATTTGAAAAAATGTACCTTTTGTAGTTGTCTCAGAAGATGGCTTCATAAGCCGAAACTAGTCATACAATAATAAAAAAAAAAAACTTATAACCAGCTTGGTACGAAAATAAGTCTTTTATTTCTTAATTATTAATACTGGTTAAAATGGATCAAAACCACATTTAAAGTAAAGGTCTCTGCCCACTACACCGTTCCACACTAGGACCGTAATAGGAACGTGTCAGGCACGAAAGAAAACGTCCCGAGCACTACTATGCCCACTGCAACGTATCAACGACGTTATGTTCCCGTATGAAACGCGTATTATACCCGTATATTGGAAAGTGTAAATGCCCATTCAGTGCAGTATCGGATCTGGTAGTTGTAAGTTTTTGCTGTTTCCCGAACGTTCGGTTGGTTACATAAAAACGGTGGTATGGGCATTAAAAACTTATCTATTAGACAATTGGCAATGATTACCATTATTTTGCATGAGCAAGAAGAAGAACCCCAAAAGAAGAAACGACGCTACTGGATTCACGATGCTCTAAAAGAACGAAAAACCGAGGAAGAATACTGGACATTGTACAGATACTTGGTTGATGATGAAGAAAAATTTTTTCAGTATTTTCGTATGTCATCATTCAAATTTAATGAAAATTTAATACAAACACGGAGTATGTACGAAAGCACGCGTCTGGGCCGCCTATGCACATCGGTTAAGGGTCGATTACACGCAGCTAGTTTACTCGCCACTAGCGCTCTAGTTTACTATCTCGCTAGCTCGGAGAGTGCGAGTAAAAAAGTGTCCATGATTACACGTGGCTAGTAAACAAGCCAGCTCACTAGCGACCTGTTGTGTTGTTGTTCAAAGTGGAACGCAAGTAATATTGTGAAGTTTTTGGAAATATATAAAAATTATCAAGCTAAAGACTCTACATTTCAAAAATTATGGGACGAATTAGAAGCCGAAGATCTACTGGGAGATATGACAGTCAAGAAGCTAAAAGCGAGAATAAAAAGCATCAGGGACTCCTACCGCCAGGCATTAAATAAAATTGAGACGTCGAAAAAAAGTGGCATGGGAAAAAAATTTCGAAATTGTACATTCTGGTACTCGAACCAAATACTCCAAGGATTTAAAGCTGTCGCCCATGGCTAAATAGCGTAGTGTTACTTCAAGTTTTAGTCTTGGAGGTATCGCCATTCTCATTATAGTATTGCTTTTCTGGATTGACCCTTCCATCATTTGCAACAAAGTATCAAAATTATCATTATTTATTCTTAAGTTATTCCTATAGGCTGGGGGATCTTCTTCGACTAATTCTTTTAAAAGGGTACTTGAAGCACCAAATTGATCCCTGCGAGAAATCCATTTTCTTATCCGTTTCTTCTTTCTCTTTTGGGAAGTCTGTTTTTTTAGTTCTTCCTGTAATATAGCCCCGAGAACCAAAACACATCCACGAAGTATTTCTTTAGATATTTTAGGCATTTTCAGATTGAAAATATGAATACACTTCGTCACAAATTTAATGCTATCAACCAACTTTTTGATGTTTGTGCGGATAGTTTACTCGCTGATGTAATGACACGGTGCTTTTTTACTATCCGGATAGTGAAAAAGCTAGCTAGTGGCGAGTAAAGTTGAACAATTTTAACTCTACTCGCCTGCATTTCGGCGAGTAAAATATCTGGTTAGTTTACTCGCTGCGTCGATTACACAGAGCTAGTTTACTAGTGGATAGTAAATTCGCGCGCTAGCGGCGAGTAAACTAGTTCCGTGGAATCGACCCTTTAGCAACAGCGCGTGCCATGCACGGAACGTTTCGATACCTGCAAAATATTCCTACCGGGGAATTGCTGTCGGATCGGGCATGGCACGGTACGGTGTTGGCCGGTACCAGAACGGTCAAGTGGGCATTGCCTTATAGTAATGTATATATCGCAGGCAAATAGTAATTGAAGGAAAATAACTTTACGCTAGCCAAATAGTATTAGTCTAGCCAAATGACACGTCGACCTTTATTTTTTTGCTGGGTGTTATTATTCTAGGAAAATGGTATTTGGCTGAATTGTTATTAGCCAAATAATGTACATAGCTTACAGTGACCGAATTGAGGTTAAGTGATCAAACGAAGGTGTAGAGCAAATGTTAAGAATTTGGATGGAGGAGAATAAATCTACTCATTGGTCAATAGGTTGTCATTTTGTGCAATGGTAAAAAATACGTCCTATCATCGTATTATTGGAAGAACACCCTACACTAGTTTATATGGTGCTGATCCAAAAGTAGGCTTACGATCGACAAATCTGCCCACAGACTATTTAGATAAAATATTCACTGAAGAGGACTTGGAAGTCGTGCGTACGAATGTTACCCATCAAGTAAATGAATTTGTTGATTCTAGAGCAGAAAATATTGTTGAAAAAAATAATGTGAACGAAGTTAGCGTTCCCATCAGTTCGGAAAATCTCGAGGAAGAAGTACAAATTGACACTTCAAAAGACGATTTAGAATCCAACAATAAATGCCATACTATGAATGACGATATGTACTGGTGTGTCTGTGAAAACCACAGTACAGGTGCACATACCTGTTTGAAGTGGTCTAAAATAGTGCACCTTATTTGTGGCGTTATTCAGGAAGACATTGAAGACGTAGGTAGCCAGGCCATATGCAATCATTGTGTTAAGGAAGACAATATTAGAAAATATCGGAAGAGGTCATATGAAGGCCAACTGAAAGCTGCTGAAGTAATGACAAGAGCTAGCAGAGCAACATACAACGACATAGAATGTGACAAATGCGTCACTGTTGCTGTCCCGAAAGTCGATAGAGGACCATTAGACAAGAAGAACTTAGAAGAGATTGTAATTGATAAAAAGAATAATGTTTACCGAATAGGTACAAAATCTGGTGTTTTAAGAACCTGGTTTTCTAGAAGTGATCTAACAGAAGTTTCAGCAGTAACTTTTATTTACAATGACATTCCTCAGGACCACTTCATTTCTTTAAGAGAAGCCTGTGCAGCTCAATCAATGTTCTCAGGTCAGGGATTTTCCAAACGCCAGTGTCAACCATCAAAAAACTAGTGCATACCAAACGATGTGCGTACCTTAAAGCTAAAAATTTATGCAATAGTAGGTGTCATTACAGTAATCCCTGCCAAAACATATAATTGTAAACAATCAAAATTTAAAGCATATTTGTTTTCACCTTAAAATAAAAGTTAGTTTTGCGGTGGAGCTTCTCTTTTATTTTCCTAAGGAACCTTTAGGCAAATACTATTTGCCTAGTTAAATGATATTTTTCTAGTAAAATAGTTTATAAATCTATAAAAAAACCATTTGAACCGGCAAATGCTATTTGACTAGACATAAGTTATTTTCCTTAAATTACTATTTGCCTGCGACATTACAAAGAATATTTTTTTGCATGTGTCGATACGGTTACGGTCATAGTATGATACGGTGTAGTGGGCAGAGACCTTAAGGAAAATGTTTAAAATTGAATGTTTACACGTAGTAAATGCATAACAAATTTATTTGTTTAATTGTTTGAAGAAATAAGTGAAGTACTTTTAATTATTAAGCTTCATGTGTAAACGGGTCTACGCAATCGCATGAGGTAGAAATGGCTACCCCACCGCTGTGCCACCGCTGCATGGCTATGACACAGCATAATGAAGCATAGATTAAATATAATATACTAATATAGATGGCCGACTCCCGACTTTTAATTTTGACAATGTTTTTAGTTCAACCCGCACCGCATTTGGCGCTAATGAGCAAACGCGGGAATTTTTAAAATCTTTAAAGTAAAATGTTACTCTTATTTGTTACAAAACCAGGCATGGTAAAATTAAACAAAAACAAATTTTGCTTGTAGCCTGTTTGTTTTTGTTCAATTTCATCATACACAGTTTAAAAAATACAAAAGGGTTTAGAGAACAACTCAAGGAGACTCTCCAGTACAACGGCTAACACAACTTTATTCTCGTCAATCTTATTCTGGCGGTGGTTAATAACAAAACAATTTTTAACAACAAAATTATAATTTGAATAAGCACATAAAAAGAAACCTCGCATCTTCAGCAAATCAAAGATTCGCGTAGTTCCGATCAGAGCCTTTCATCTTTGAACTTATTTCTGGACATACGTGACAATATTCCAGTCAATGGATACTAATGAACACAAATTGCAACACTAAATACGATGTTAACATTTTTTTCAAGAATTTCAATACAATTACAATACTTCGTTCACTCGCATATTTGACATATGCAGATGTCAGATATTATGTTGGACATCTCATTGTCAGTGCGTTTCATTTTGGCCGGTAAAGAAGCTGTTATATTCCGTTATCAGCGCTTCCAGTGATGCGGGTAGAGCTAAATTTATTGTCAACGAATTTCTATACAGAGGTAACATCAAGGTAGTTCAACTCAGCGGGAAAAAGTGAAATCAAAAAAAAGTACATATGCCGACACACTGCTGGCGCTAATGTGCTAATTTTGAAAGGTTACAGAAATTTATAGAAGATGTTTCCATGACAGTTTGATTTGTTCAAATAAATCTATGTCATTTTCTGCTTACCGTTACTATTTACTTGTTTACATAGAAAAAATAATATACATAGAAGGTCAACTCTCACTAGATCAGTGAAATCTGATTTCGTGTTCCTACGCCGACACACTGATGGCGCTAATATCAATTTTTGATTAGAAAGCGCCCCCTGCCGAAATACCCAAAACCACTTCTGAACCCGCGAAATTCGAAATAAAATTCTTTTTTCTTTTTTTAAATTTATATTTTATTTCACCTATACAACAATAAGTGACTATAGCACACTTATTATTGTACGAAAAATAGAAATGTCAAAAAACGGTTTTAAAATACGTTAAAATATTTTTTAATTTTCATTTACGTAATTAATACAAGTATAGATAATAATTTTTGGTAAAGTTATTCCTTATTCCTTTAATAAGATAGGGCGGATACTTGGTATATTTTCGGTAGATGTCTTTGCCCAATCAGATAAATAATAACCTCTTGGTTGTTGCCTTCTCAATTATTTCTTTGAAAAGTTTTGCAATTTACAAACATTTTGGCAGTCCTTTGTTCTTGGAAGAGTGCATATTTGGCAAAATTTGTTGGTTTTACTTGTCCATAGTCAACAGAATCTTAGAATAAGTCGCCAATTGATGGTTTCTGAACTGAGCAACCTAGTCAAAACGTAATCTTTATAAATTTTTTGTTAACAAAAGTAACCAATAAATACTTACATAATGCAAAATGACAAAGCTTAGCGGAGTACTGGATTTGAGAAGATTGGGGGGTTTCAACTGAGCAGGACTGAATTGGTTCATAGTTAATTTCTTTAAACTTCATCAACTTTAACAAACGTTGTAATGCCGAGATTCAAAATTTTTAAGTTAGTTACCTTACCGATTACAGGATTAATTAGAAAAATATTAGATTTTATACTACATTTTTTGGCATTTGTGTTAAATTTTTTTTAATAAACAAGTAAATAGTAACGGTAAGCAGGAAATGACGTAGATTTATTTGAACAAATCAAACTGTCATGGAAACATCTTCTATAAATTTCTGTAACTTTTCAAAATTAGCACATCAGCGCCAGCAGTGTGTCGGCGTAGGTACTTTTTTTTGATTTCACTTTTTCCCGCTGAGTTGAACTACCCTGCTTGTTTATTAAAAAAAATTGACACAAATGCCAAAAAAAGTATAATAAAATCTAATATTTTTCTAATTAATCCTGTAATCGGTAAGGTAACTAACTTAAAAATTTTGAATCTCAGCATTACAACGTTTGTTAAACTTGATGAAGTCTAAAGAAATTAACTATGAACAAATTCAGTCCTGCTCAGTTGAAACCCCCCAATGTTATCAAATCCAGTACTCCGCTAAACTTTGTCATTCTGCATTATGTAAGTATTTATTGGTTACTTTTGTTAACAAAAAATTTATAAAGATTAAGTTTTGACTAGGTTGCTCAGTTCAGAAACTACCGATTGGCGACTTATTCTAAGATTCTGTTGACTATGGACAAGTAAAAACAACAAATTTTGCCAAATATGCACCCTTCCAAGAAGAGAGGATTGCCAAAAAGTTTGTAAATTACAAAACTTTTCAAAGAAATAATTGAGAAGGCAACAACCAAGAGGCTATTAATTACCTGATTGGGCAAAGACATCTACCGCAAATATACCAAGTATCCGCTCTATCTTATTAAAGGAATAAGGAATAACTCTACCAAAAATTATTATATCGCTGCTCCAGTAAAACACGGACGCAACTGCAATTTTTTTAGAAAATGAGTTACTCGTGTAAACTAACGCAGAATATTGCTATTTATCCGCTAAAAAAACGCCGTACATGTACTTGCACTATTGGCTGCAAGAGGGCCGTTACGTCCTTGTCACATTGCGCGGGTCGTGATCCATTCTTGCTTACTTTCAGAAGAACAAGGAGGTAAGTGCACTTTACGACTATGTTTTACTAAATATAGGTCCTATGAAAAGTCATAACTAATAATTATTGGAAAAGTAGCACAAAATTGATGTTAAGGAAAATAAACCAGTGTTACAAGGAATACTGCGATTCTGAAAAGGAACCTTTTTCTGCAGGATCAAGTGATGATTACAGCCCTAATGATGGTAATACTGGTGATTCAGCTTCTTCAAGTGAAAGATCAATAAATCTCGAAAATATTGGTAAGAATAATGCTGATGACAATGAAGAAGAATCTACGAATTCCCCAGCCAAAAAAGAAAAAAAAAGGGTTCAAAATGTGAACAATTGGAAACAGGTGAAAGCAAAACGTTTGAGAAACTCAAGTCAACAATACACTTCTTTAAGGACTGCAAAAATTGTCAAAGCTAAGTCCATAAAACCTGCTTGCTCCGATAAATGCATTCGCTCTTGTTCAAAAAACATCTCTGAGAATTTTAGAAGCCAACTGTTTAAAAAATATTGGGATTTAGGAAACTTGCAACGCCAGCGAGGTTTTCTTGGCTCATGTATCGAAAAATTGATGCTTAAATATAGGCGAGTTTCATCCGCATTTTTATTTTCAAATTTATGCAGTACAGTACGGTGTTTAGATTTTATTGGTTTAGTGGTCGTTATTGTTAATATCAGCGTTTTATCTTAATTTAGAGCACCCTATTCAGTACACATTGCGGACGGGTCACGAGAATTTTCGTTTTTAACAAACTGAACGTTGGCTATGCGAGAGGCTTCGTTACCATCGTAACGTAATTAAATTACATGCGGCTCGTTGTTTAGTTGAAGACTGAATAAAAAAACATGAAAACGAGATATCTCGTGACCCGTCCGCAATGTGTTAATTACGTAAATGAAAATTAAAAACTATTTAACGTATTTTAAAACTGTTTTTTGGCATTACTATTTTCCGTACAATAAGTGCGCTATGGTCACTTAGGCCCGGCACAGACTGGGCGTTTTTGAACGCGCGTTTAATCGTACGCTTGCTAAGGCTAGGTTCACATGTGACGCACAAAAACGTACATTAACGCGCGACAGAATATTGAAAGCGTTCACATGGCGAGCGCTAATGCGCGCTTTAATTGTAAAACCGATAAATTTAGATCAATTCAGATCAGTTAGCTTCAGAACATTTTCGAGATAGTACATCTGAGAATGAATGTAGAAGAAGCTATAATTTTATGGAAATAATATAAAAAAGAAACAAAGACGACGGGCACATTGGGTTGGTTTTCATCCTCTTTTGAAAAATAAATACAAATGTTTATTCATAACCTTATATCCGACACTGAAAGATAATGAAGGAAAATTCTTTAACTACTTTAGAATGTCTTTGAAATCATTTGATGACTTGCTGCAACTAATTTGGGATGATAGTAAGGCAGCACCAAATGCAGTTAGATATCGTATTTCACCCAGCGAAAAACCATATAATTTCGAACCTATATTCCAAATTCCTGGTCTCTTTTCTATTTCATCAATTAGTAAGTCGATGTCAATATCTGCAAACTCAGCCATTTTTCACAAACTACAGACCAGATATAACTTCCATGTGGTATCCAATTCAATTTTTTGGTAATATTTTAATGTTTGAAAAAATACTCACTAAGAGTTCTATATTTGGAATCAGAAGTATCAAGTAATTTTTAGAAAAAAAATGATTAATTTTCTTTTAATAAAGCTTTATGTAACCTTAAAAAATAGTTTTATACATATTACCGATCTTTAATTTTGGCTTGTATAAAGTTGTTTTTGCAGTTTTGAGAGTTTTGACTAACATTCGAAATATATTACAATCCTATAAATTCAGGAAGTTTAACAGTTTTGCCAATATCAATTTTGGTTGGGAACTTCCTCCAAAATATGAAATTTTGACAGTTTCCATGTTTTAATCATTTTGGAATCTTTGAAAAGTCTAATGGTAGGTTTAGGATGTCAAACTTGGGATAGGTTTAGGATGTCAAACTTAAATGCTGTAATCGTAACCGTAGTAGTAACTCTAGTATTTAAAAAAGTTCAACAATTTTGTTTCAATAGAAGCATTTAGGCAACGTCTGGGAATTACGGCAAATTTGATGGTTATTACAGCTAAAATTACGGTTAAGTTTGACATCCTAAACTCACCATTAGTAGCTGTAGCATTTAAAAAAGTATAACCATATTTATTTAAATGTTATCGTTAAAAAGCAAAAGTTGGCTAACTTTGAAATTTTTACGGTTACGGCTAAATACTTTCTGACAATTTTTTGTCAGCGTATTAACAATGACGGCTTCAAAATTCACAAAGCAGCTAAGTGCCATTCAGCAGGAAAATGAAATTTCTGCAATAATTGAAAGTTTTTGCATTTAAGCCCTTTGTTCTACCACTCATATGTTTAAATTTGGGAAACGACATTCGTGTATACTTGGAAAACTGATCGGAATTTTCTTCTTTGCACAAGATATCTTTTATTAAGGTCCACAACAACCTGTTTCATGATAAAAACGCATGTTCATGTGAACGTTATATGGATGGCACGTAGAACTCAAAGCGCGCGTTAACGCGTAATCGCGCGCGTCTAGAGATTTTAGCGTTGAGCGCTGCGTTAACGCGTCCTAACGCACGTTAGTGCGCGTTCATATGAATGGTTCTATTTAAATACCACGATATCTAAACGCGCGCTTAGAAATCGCGCGTCAGATCGTTGTCATGTGAACCTAGCCTAAAGGTGCGTTGTCAATCACGCGATTGCAGTGCGCAATCGTCGCGCGGCTGCAGATTCGTGACTTTTCTAGCGCTTCTACAGTCGCCTTATTAACACCTTGTTGACCGGTGACGAGATAACTCGTCATTTCATATCCAAACGTTGCTGACCGGTGACGAGTTAACTCGTCGTCATTACACTTACGTTAGAAAAACGCGGTGACATGACATAGTTTCTACGTAAAATTGCCGGTCAACAAAGTGTTAAGTGTCAATTGTGTGACAATAGTCCCCTTCGGTTTTTTTCTCTTTCGGATTATCCATATATCCATCCACGTATCCATATAATTCAATTTAAAAGAGTGGCTGACGCAAAATCGCCAGAGCCGTGCGTCGATCGCGTGATTGACAAAGCACCTTAACGCGCGTTTTTGTATACCTATATGCGTTTTAATAGGAGTGTACAGACTCAAGCGTTAAACGCGCGACAAACGCGCGTTTCGAGATTTTTGTTAAAGCGTGCGTTTTATGACATCTAACGCTCACTTGTACACATGTCAATAGCAAGCGTGCGATTAAACGCGCGTTCAAAAACGCCCAGTCTGTACCGGGCCTTATTGTTGTATAGGTGAAATAAAGTATAAATTAAAAAAAAAAAGAATTTTATTTCGAATTTCGCGGGTTCAGAAGTAGTTTTGGGTATTCCGGTAGGGAGCGCTTTCGAAAAAATATTAGCGCCATCAGTGTGTTGGCATATGAACGCGCAAGCCGATTTCACTGATCTAGTGAGAGTTGATCTTGTATGTATATTATATTTTCTGTGCAGCATAATGAAGTTAGTTGTTTGTGAGTGATGTGTTTGTTGACAGGTAAGATAAATATTTTATTTTTTTCAATTGAATATTTTTTTGACTATTGTCTTCTAATATTTCTATATTATCATGCCGAATTAAATTAATTATTTTTTTTTATCTTTTAGAAGACATGGAGGTAAGAAGTGATTCAATTAGTACCTCGAGAAAAGAACATTAAAGTTCATCGTAATACAATGTCAAAATTAAAAGGAATGCGAAGGCTGAATTGAACTTTATAAGAAAACTATATGACGGGGGCCGATTTGAGTACATCGAAACTACTTTGATATCCGTAACAAAGGAATTTATTAATTCTCAGTTACATAATGATCCACGCAAATGATTCACACTTGTAATATGCAAATGATCATTAATTTAAAGTTAACGTTTAACTGGTGACGTATGGGTCTGTGGGACCCGTGATTTTTGATTTTGGTTGCCAGTTTTTTTGTAGGCTCTTGCTGTTTATTTAATACCGCCCTTGTTAATAGTAATAAAATGAGCAGAATCCACTTTTCTAATTAAGTAAGGTATGAAGTGAAGTATAAAACGGCAAACAAACGGCAAACTAAAAGAAAAATATACCAAAGGCTCTTAAAGAGACATGGGTCCCTAGGACCCAACGTCACCACGTACGTCCCTCGACATGCACATCACCAGTTAAAGGTTAAAGAAGTCAAATATCTGGGTCATGTTTTTAATAAATAAGGAATGAAACCAGATGAGGATAGGGTTAAGGCATTACATCACATAAAAACCTCAATAAATGTAAAAGAATTGCACAAATTGTTAGGTGTTTTAGATTATCTCAGAAAATTGATACCTAATTTTGCAGACTTAACTAGTAGTTTTAGAGAGTTATTAATAAAGAACATTGTCTTTCAGTGAATACAGAAACATACAAATACATACAATTAAATTAAAGAAATATTAACCTGTCAATCAGTTTTAGGAAACTTTGACTCAAAGAAAAGTATTACTATACAGACAGATGCATCGAAAGATGGTCTAGGATGTTGCGTCATGCAAGATGAAAAACCAATTTATCATGCGTCGAGAAGTCTAACAGATTCTGAGAAAAGATATGCTCAATGTGAGAATGAGTTTTTAGCTATTACATTTGCTAGTAAAAAATTTCACACTTACATTTATGGACGAGATGTTAAAATTATAACTGATAATAAACCCTTATTAGGTATCATGAAAAAAGATATTGATAAAATACCATCCCCCAGATTACAAAGACTAAAAATTAAATTATTGAAATATAACTTAAACTTAGAATACTGCCCTGAAAAAAAATATTTATAGCTGACTTTATATCAAGATCATATATAGAGGAACCTGTTAAGGATAATCCATCCATGACTGAGATAGTTCTCAGTATTGAATCAACAATAAGTATCACTAACTGTAAGTCAAGAAAGGTTCAATTTCAAGAGGAAACGAAAAATGATGCTATATTACAAAAACTACGAAAATTATTACTTGATGGTTTACCAAATCACTATAAAAATCATACTGGATTTGTTGAGGAGATATCACATTTTCAAATGATTTATTATTTGTAGAAGATAGGCTAATAGTTCCAAGAAAATTAAGAAACGATATGTTAGCACTGTTGCACGAGTCTCACTTGGGAATGACAAAAACAAAGTTACGGGTTAGACAACTATTTTTCTGGCCTAAAATGAATCAAGGTATAGAGAATTATATAGCATCTTGTAAAATTTGCGAAAAATTTAAGCCTAAAAATATGTCGGCGCCAGTGGCGGGTACTATTATTATTCGGTAAATCCCCGAATTGGTGGCCTATGTTGAGGACACGTACTATTGGTTGTATTTCACAAGACGGTAATTCCCCGAGTACGAGCGGAACAAAGAGGCGATTAAGAGAAGGGATATAAGGGGCCAGGCACGGGGATGAAACTCGGATACGGAACCCGGGAATGCCGGACTCAGAAACACAGATGCCACGTCAAATTATTGAATTATGTGGCAACACCGCGTTGTCACAGTGCGTCTGCGCGGAATAAGTAGTGGCGTAGTAGCGTCGTTACCCGGCATTTTAGACGCGATGTAAACAAGGTTAGTGGTTTACTGTTTTATCTTATTTTTACGGTAAGTTTATAAATATTGTTTCTAACAGGCTTATTTTGTAACTCTTAACGACATCGTTATGAACCGATTGTCGTTCATGAACGACAATTCGTATTTTGTAACTTCTAACGACATCGTTATGAACGACTTTCAGGTTAGGTTTGGTCGTTTGGTGAACGACATCCCCGTAGCAGTCGTTTACATCGTTAGCATAGCACAATTGAATTTTAAAATGAGTTGTGTACCGAGTGTATTGAACAAATGACTTTTTATACATTTAACTGCGAGCTCAAAATGTGTAAGATCATCTCTGGCATTATCTCTGGTTTAAGATCATCGTTTGGCATTATCTTTGGTAAAATTTCATTTTAAAAAGTTCAACCCTTGATACCCTAACATGGAAGGATGCCAGAAACTCACTGAACCCATTTGAAATGCCAGATAACACTTTTTAAAAAATACAAATTTCTAGTAATTTTTTCAAAAATGATTTCTTTCAAGTTATGCCATTTTCCTCAAGACGGCACAAAAATATTACTACCTATAATTTCTTGTGGAACTATACTTCCATGCTTGAAGAAGCTATCAAAGCTATTTCTAAAGCAAATCCAAGAAAAATATTAGTGATTGCAGCTTTCTTTCAGAAAATAATGTCAAATAATGGGTTCTTCTAAAGATAGTCCTTCATCCACTTGCGTCATTAATTGTCAAAGCTTGTCAAAATGGAACCTCCTGGGTGGTTTGAGAATTTAATGTTTTATTCTTTGTTGAAGACCATTTAATTTGGTTTTATTCTATTAAAACTTACTTATAAAAAAGAATCGCTAACCCCTTTTTTTGTTTCATGTGGACACAACGTTTTGCAAGAAGAAAAAGTCGTTTACAAATTAAGGAATAATCAAGTGTAGTATCGTCTGGACTGGTCCGGATGGTTCAAAAGCTTCCCTAACTTCCCTAAGAAAGAATTTGGAATGAAGATATGCATCGAATCAATTTAAAATTAGCTCTAGAAAATGTGTTTGGTGTTTTTTCTTTTATTTTTTTAATTTTCTACTCTTTATAGCATAAATATGTTTAATATAATACTATTTGTTATTACAAATCATTTTATTGCAATGAAACATGTTGTAAAATTTATATAAATTAAAAGTGAAATAAATATTTTAAATTATTTGTACTTTTGTTTGTAATTTTGATATTTTCTTTCATTCTTATGTTTATGTTATATTTTTTCACTGTAGTGATAAAATTTTGTTCACTACAGTGAATAAGTATAATATAAAAATAAAGATAGGTTATAAATACAGATTTGTTTACATTTTCAAATCCGCCATTTTCGCGCGCACCTAGGCCACTCGAAAGTGGGGATAGCCCAATCACCCGTTTTATAACGTTGACCTTCCACTTCTCATTATATTTGTTCTGTGGGGCCAGGCCAGTCTGATCTGGAATGCCGTAGAGAGTCGTGTCCTTTGGACAGTAAGTCCTCTACGGCGTATTAAGTTGTTGGTTTAGTTAGTGGGTGATAAAAAATAGGTCTTGAACGAATTAACGCGCCCTGAGGCTCCGACAAATATAAAAGAATCAATGATACTGCATAAAATACCAAATAATCCTTCTAAAAAAGTAGCAAGCGACATTTTAGAATTCGGAGGAGAAAGTTATCTTGTACTGGTCGATTATTACTCGAAATGGCTAGAGGTTATACCGCTTACTAGTAAGACATCAGAGAGTGTGATAAAAAATTTAAAAATTATATTTTCAACACATGGTATTCCGGATGAGTTAGTAGCTGATGCCATGTAATTCACGTCAATGTCGACAATTTGCAAAGGAATGGAACTTTAAAATTACTACAAGTAGTCCTCATTATCCACGATCTAACGGGTTAGCCGAAAAAGCTGTTGGAATAGCAAAGGGAATGCTTAGAAAATGTAGTGATTTATCATTAGCGTTATTGAATTACAGAAATACCCCCATTACTGACTTGGGATTATCGCCATCACAACTATTAATGCATAAAAGTTGTAAAACTAAAATAGAGATAATGGTGTGGTGCGGGTCTCTAATTAATAGAATAACCCGATTATTTATTTATTGGTATACTCGCTGCCACCAGAAGCAATTATTTTTGCGCTAATTAATTATTTAATTGCCCTCAAAAGCGCGCGGTTACTACTTGAGAACCGTGAGTTCTTGCACTAAAGCTCTAGTAGAAAAGGGAACTGAAACTCAAATGTAAAATAACACGTAAACTATATTTACAAAATAATATAAAAACTTTCGATTAGTTACAATAAAAAAAATGGTCCTAACGTTAGCTGAACCGACGTTACTTTAGCGAGAGAGAGAGCAGATTAGGAATCTCGATCTTTATCTAATACCCTATTACACGGATAGTCCCTAACAGGTGATCATGAGAATTTGGCAAACAGACTTACTCTGGACTTGCGAATGATTGTTGCAATTAATCCTGATCGTCAATTTGGATTCCTCTGGTGCCTTCTCGAACTGGGCCGCTCGTGAATATCCAACACCTTGCAAAGATCACACCACACCGAAATAACACGCGTCGCGGTTTATTTCCAAAGTCCTGAAGTTTGAATGCACCGAAGAAACGCATGCTGAGATTCGACGATGAATACTAACAAGATTCAAAGCTCGTGACAAAGTTGTAGCTAAGAGTTCAATTGAGATTCTCGGATGAGATTCTGATTGAGATTCTCGGGTTGAGAGTCCGATTGAGATTAACCAAAATAACAAAGTTCTCTCGCAAGTAACCTCGGTTCAAGTGAGGTAGAAATTATGAGTTACTTGGCGTACCTAACGTCTGGACTAGGGAAAGCAATACCGTTACTAATTTTCGATACCGGTATTTCGGTATTTTCGTTTTTAACCCACTTAAAGCCATGGTCCTTTTAAAAGAACCATGGAAGAAGTTTCTAAATCTGCATTACTACTTGAATGACAGATGTCAGAATAGTGAATATTGTTCATTAGTCATTTGGAGCATGTGTTAGTGCTTGTGTTTGTCGGTGTGACCACTATTAGTAGTTGTTTGATATAAAGTTTTGTGCGGTTTTGTTAAGTATTGCATTATGTATAGTAAGACGTGAATAATATACCTTTAACCATAAAAATTTTTCATACAAATTACACGATCGGTTAAATACAAGTGTGTATATGTAGAAACAGTATTCCCAAAGTCAAATTCCACTTAGTTGTTTTGTAAGTGACGGCTGAACCCAACGTCCTTTATAAAGCACTGTGGCATAATAAAGTATCATGGAATTTTTAAAACGGATTAACTCTTGTTTTTAGTTATTTTAAACGCACACTTTGACTATACAATTTGTTGGAAGAGATCGACTATTTAGACAGAGTAGAATACATTGAGTGGTTTGAACCATGTCTAGGTGCAGCAACTCCTATTGCTGAAAAATATAAAAGTTTTGGCTTAGGAGGCAGTCTTGTTTTACAATTTTCTGACGTGTTGTTATCAAAACAAGGCAATCTAAATTATCACATTTTGTTTGATAACTTCTTTACATCAATACCACTAATAGTCGAACTCACTGCTAGAGGACTGAAAACAACAGGTACTATTCGAGAAAATAGACTCTCAAGTTGCCCTCTATCTTCAAATAAAATCATCAAGAAACAAAATAATAGAGGATCATATGAATATGCCACCATCGAAGGTGAAAACGTAGTTTTGTGTAAATGGCACGACAACAGCATTGTAAGCGTTACTTCTAATCACGTAAACGTCTTTCCTACTATTAAAGTGGAACGATTTTCACAAAAAGAAAAAAAGAAAATCTCTGTAGAACAGCCGAAACTTGTCCAAATTTACAATAAAAACATGGGCGGTGTAGATCGTGCCGATCAAAACATTTCTTTATATTGGTCTTCTATTCGAGGAAAAAAATTGTATTTTCCGATGTTTAGCCACTGCATAGATATGTCTATACAGAACGCGTGATTGTTCCACAAATTGAACGATAGAAAGTTAGATCATCTTGCGTTTAGATCAGTGTTTCCCAACCTTTTTTGTGCCATGCCCCATGTTAGCTTTTGTAATATTGTTATGTCCCCCTAAGGTTCCGCGAGGCCCCACAACGAAAATGAAACATTAAATGTACCTAAAAACATGTTATGGGACACAATCCATGCGCCCAAAAAAAAAGTCACACGATTTTAAAGTAATAATTTTTAATGGAATAGTTCACATAACAATCTGTTATGATACCTTTTAGGAAGAAATCAATAGGAAGCGGAACAACAAAATTTTCGAAACATATCTTGAAAATCCGAAATTGCCCCCCTTCACAATCAAATTGCCCCCCTGTGGGTCGTACGCCCCACGTTGGAAAACACTGGTTTAGATGCTCAATCGCGACAGGGTTTCTCGAAACTTATTGTAAAACAACAAAAAGAGGTCCTGTACGTATTAGTACACATTTGCACGCACATTCAAGGTATGACGGTTTATACCATTTAGTTCTTTACCACGAAAACCAAAGAAGATGCGGTCTCTGCCACAAGAAGTGCAATTTCAGTTGCAAGAAGTGCGATGTAGGGCTACACCCTAAAGAATGTTTTTATGTTTATCACATGAAATAATGAGTAGGGTGTCTAAATAGTTACCTGCATGTTATGTAAGCAATATTTTCTAACAGAGTAATAAATATTCTTGTTTTGAAATAAATACCATCTTTTATTTCTCAGTAGCATGTCTTGCCACGGTTCTTTATAAAGGACGGCCCTTTTCTACAAAAATATAAAAAAAAGTGAAAAGGTTACCAGAATAAGTTTATTACACATTCAATTCTAACAACGAAAATAGTATTACAATCAATTTTTTTAGAAAAAAAAGTTTTGGCTTTATCTGGGTTAATACCGGTATTTTACCGGTATTAGTATTATTTTTAAAAAATGTAAACAAAATTAAAATTTACTTACTATAGATTATGTTATTATTTAGGGGTATTACAAATGTATGTCAAACACAACTAAACATTTATTTTCAAGAATAATTTAATAAAATTAAATCCAACTTTTTTAATATATATTATCTTATTAATTCGTGCAAGTGATTATTATTTTTGATGCAAATTGAAATATGATTTCAAAAAACATATATGATCCAACGTACCGTCGTTTAACCTCGATCTTATTTTTGTGGTTGTTTGTTGAGCAGCCGAAAAGGCTCGTTCTGACTCTACACTTGTTGGTGGTATTGTTAACAAGTATTCATAAGCAAGCTTTAGATGCACCCCCCTATTCCATGCTCTTCAAAAAATGTAATTCTTGTTTAAGTTTATGTTCTGTTTATAATCTTTTGTTTTGTTCCTTTGGGTTTGAAACATTCGTCATTGCTTTGCTAATCACGTTCTATAATTTGTTTTTTAATGAAACAGTTGCTTTATTATTAGCAGAGAGAGATGTAACTGGTGTATCAAAATTCTTCTTCAAGATCAGAATCTTCACTGTCAGGTTCATTACTTTTAACTCCTAGGCGTAATATAGGAGTAATCAATATTTTTGTAGTAGAACCTTTTTTAAGTTTAGGACATAAGTCTGTATCCGCTTCGATTTCGTTTTGTGAAGCGTGTCTAAATATTGCAAAACTTGAGATATGTTTGTTCGTCTTTGCGTTATTCTATACTTCAGAGCATTTATCAATTCAATACTTATTTTACTTTTTTGTGCAACAAACGTATCAATCATAAATTTAAACGTCGCATTTGACTCGTCACTTAATGCTTTTTGAACACAATACCGTAATTAGTAAAACCTCTCCGACATAATAAGTAAACTATTCCATCGTGTTATGACATCCAACTGCAAATTCAATTCTTTACCAAATCGTAGTTTTACATATTTTTGTAAATATTGATCATTTTTTGTTGGAGATCTTCTGAATCGGTCGGGATCTCATTTGATTCTAAGTAAATGGGGGATTCCCCGAATCAAGATTCCGTGTAACGTGCATCAATTAGCGCTAATGTTCCAATACCAAAAATGCCGGTATTTTTATGATGAATACCGGTATTAATACCGACGGAAATTTGGACGGTATTCCGGTTTTCGGTATATTGGTATACCGGTATTGCATTCCCTGGTCTGGACAACCCCTCGCAGGAGGCCAATGCAGAAGATTTGGGCGGGCGTTTTTAAATTTGGGCATATTAAATTTTCATTAAATTAAATTAACTACTTTAAAATTTATTTTAAAAAAATTGTTTTCCTGTGGCTTCTTTTAGGAGGTCGTATCACCGAGAGAAAAGCCGCTAGGAAAAAAAAATTATGAGAACTTGTAATCATATTTTTTAATGTTCTATCAGAATCCAAGAGATTTCCCACATTTTCCAGGAAACCTGTATATCCAAAGTTGCTTCGTTTCGCCGCTAAAAGGCTATAAAAATAATATTTTCCATGAGTTTTTCTTAAATTACTCGAAGAATTTGTATTAGATTTTATTCATTTTTTAACCATGTCTTTATATCAGCTGACTACTGTTGTATAAGGAAATGAGTTTAGTGCCATCTGGTGGTCAAGTCCTGTCTGCGTGGTTCGAAGGATGCGTCGATAGCAGTTGACGACCAGTCGCCCTGAGAGTCGCCCGAGAACGTCGTACATTGTAGAACAGAGTTTATAATAAAGTTACTAGAATATCACCACGTGACTTATTAACATGGCGCAGTCAACGTTATTAAATCCACCGCAGAAAATGGAGATGGAAGGAGATTTGTCTGTAAATTGGAAGATTTTTAAAGAAGAATTTGAATTATACATGATTGCAACAGAATTAAAGAAGAGAGATGCGAAGATGCAAGCCGCCACGTTCCTTCACTGTTTAGGAAGAGAGGCGAGGGAAATTATACAGGCAAAAGAAGTTTCCAACGAGGATAAACAAGATTTAGATAAACTAATAACGGTAATGGATGAATACTGCCTACCAAAAGCAAACAAAAGTGTAGAAAGACACAAATTTAATAGTAGAAGACAGTTTCCAGAAGAGGATTTTGATACATTCCTAACGGAGCTAAGAAAACTGGCTAAAAATTGTGAATTTGGGACCATGAAAGATGAATTAATTACGGATAAAATAGTTTGCGGGGTGAAGGATTTAAAAATCAAAGACCGGTTATTGAGAGAACCTGAGCTAACGTTAGAAAAAGCTATAAAAATTTGTAAATCCGCGGAATTAACGGAGAAACACATCAAGGACCTCAAAGAGGGTACCAGAAAATTGGACCTATGCGAAGTTAGCCTCCAGCCCCCCGTTAGATAGGGATTTACATGTATAGTAAATAATTTTTTTTAAGAAAACACTTTAATCTATTTTAACGCTCTATGCATGATTCGAAAGATTCATCCTTGACGAATGTAATAGACGAAATGGCCGATTCGAGCTCCTTTAAGAAATACCCAAAAAAAATTCAATAGTACACACGTGCACGAAAACAATGTGAAAATAGCCTTTTTTATGTAGCGATAGATCGTAAACGGCTCGACCGATTTTGAAGATCTATACACCAATCGATTCGTCAGATCATCCTCTATAAATTTTGGGAAATGGCCGATCTCAAATATCGCGGACTAAGCTTGTAGAAGTGCTTAAAGGACGCCGCGTTTGTCGAATTCTATAGACATCGCCTTGGCGCCTTAAAGCCTAGCCTCCCGTGAGATAGGGATTTACATGTGTGGTAAATAATTTTTTTAAAGAAAACTGTTTAACGTATTTTAACGACGTATGCATCATTAGAAAGCTTGATCCTTGGCGAATTCAATAGACGAAATGGCCGATTCCAAGTTCCTTCGGAAAACGTCGAAAATAGCTTAAATAGCCTACAGGTACACGCGAAAATAATGCGAAATTTTACATGTTTAGGTTATTATTGGCGGTAAACCGCTCGACCGATTCCGAAGATCTATACACCAATCGATTCGTCAGATCATCCTCTATAAATTTTGGGAAATGGCCGATCTCAAATATCGCGGATTAACCTTGTAGAAGCGCTTAAACGGGGCCACGTTTGTCGAATTCTATAGACATCGCCTTGGCGCCTTAAAGCCTAGCCTCCCGTGAGATAGGGATTTACATGTGTGGTAAATAATTTTTTTAAAGAAAGCTGTTTAACGCATTTTAACGATGTATGCATCATTAGAAAGCTTGATCCTTGGCGAATTCAATAGACGAAATGGCCGATTCCAAGTTCCTTCGGAAAACGTCGAAAATAGCTTAAATAGCCTACAGGTACACGCGAAAATAATGCGAAATGTTACATATTTAGGTTATTATTGGCGGTAAACCGCTCGACCGATTTCGAAGATCTATATACCAATCGATTCGTTAGATTATCCTCTATTAACTCACTGAAACAGCCGATTTCAAAATTCGTGAATTAACCTCGTAGAAGCATTTAAACAGTGCTATATTCGGCGAATTCCATAGACATCGTTAACGCCAGACTCAAATTAGATACGGACTTATAGGTATAATACCAAACGGTTTGCGAATAATAATAATAATAATAGGTAACAACGACCATTTTCGTATTGTATTCTTGTACCTATACACTATTAATTTTTTATGTCAGTTGATTCTTAAAAGAATTAGAATCGGCCATTTCGCCCACTGTATTTGCCAATGATCAAGCTTATACGAATGACATTTAGAATGATAAAATTGGTTAAACTGTCTTCTTTACATAAAACATGTTTAATATATACAGGGTAGTCTATAACTAATGGGACACAGAGGGATAGTGAATTACTCACCTCAAAACATTTGTGTTAGCCAAATCTATCTTTATAGAATTACTAATAATAACAAAGATAGAACCAATTAAAGTTAACATTCTATTTATGTTTTTCTTCAATAATTTCTCTTACATTCAGAATATCTTGACGAAAATTGGTAGAAAGCCGTATTTCAAGATAGGAAATACTAATTTAATATCAATTTTTATGAAGATTCCAGGGTGCGCTTCCTACTTCAAATAACCATCTTAAAACTCTTATTCTTTTTTTCAGTAGTTAGATATTTATAAATTTTACAATTAAGAAAGATTCACTAACCATTTCTACGCAAATATTAATTGGATTAAATAATTCCAAATCACTATTAATAATTCCATAAGGATAAATGTGTCTAACACAAATTATTTGACGTGAGGAATTCACTGTTACTCGGTGTTCCATTAGTTACGGACCACCCTGTATATGAATACCTATTTAATTGGGGGCTGGACATCCAGGCGCCAAGGCGATGTCTATAAAATTCGACAAACGCGGCGCCGTTTAAGCGCTTCTACAAGGTTAATCCGCGAAATTTGAGATCGGCCATTTCCGCAAATTTATAGAGGATGATTTAACGAATCGATTGGTGTATAGATCTTCAAAATCGGTTGACCGATTTAAGATCTAACGCTACATAAAAAAGGCTATCTTCGTATTGTATTCGTTTACGTGTATACTAATGAATTTTTTTTTTTTTGTATTTCTTAAAGGAGCTCGGACCGGCCATTTCATCTATTATATTCGCCAAGGATGAAGCTTTCGAATCATGCATAGAGCCTTAAACTAGATTAAAGGGTTTTCTTAAAAAAAATTATTTACCACACATGTAAATCCCTATCTCACGGGAGGCTAGGCTTTAAGGCGCCAAGGCGATGTCTATAGAATTCGACAAACGCGGCGTCCTTTAAGCGCTTCTACAAGGTTAATCCGCGATATTTGAGATCGGCCATTTCCCAAAATTTATAGAGGATGATCTAACGAATCGATTGGTGTATAGATCTTCAAAATCGGTCGAGCGGTTTACCGCCAATAATAACCTAAACATGTAAAATTTCGCATTATTTTCGCGTGTACCTGTAGGCTATTTAAGCTATTTTCGACGTTTTCCGAAGGAACTTGGAATCGGCCATTTCGTCTATTGAATTCGCCAAGGATCAAGCTTTCTAATGATACATACATCGTTAAAATACGTTAAACAGTTTTCTTTAAAAAAATTGTTTACCACACATGTAAATCCCTATCTCACGGGAGGCTAGGCTTTAAGGCGCCAAGGCGATGTCTATAGAATTCGACAAACGTGGCCCCATTTAAGCGCTTCTACAAGGTTAATCCGCGATATTTGAGATCGGCCATTTCCCAAAATTTATAGAGGATGATCTAACGAATCGATTGGTGTATAGATCTTCAAAATCGGTCGAGCGGTTTACCGCCAATAATAACCTAAACATGTAAAATTTCGCATTATTTTCGCGTGTACCTGTAGGCTATTTAAGCTATTTTCGACGTTTTCCGAAGGAACTTGGAATCGGCCATTTCGTCTATTGAATTCGCCAAGGATCAAGCTTTCTAATGATGCATACATCGTTAAAATGCGTTAAACAGCTTTCTTTAAAAAAATTATTTACCACACATGTAAATCCCTATCTCACGGGAGGCTAGGCTTTAAGGCGCCAAGGCGATGTCTATAGAATTCGACAAACGTGGCCCCGTTTAAGCGCTTCTACAAGGTTAATCCGCGATATTTGAGATCGGCCATTTCCCAAAATTTATAGAGGATGATCTGACGAATCGATTGGTGTATAGATCTTCGGAATCGGTCGAGCGGTTTACCGCCAATAATAACCTAAACATGTAAAATTTCGCATTATTTTCGCGTGTACCTGTAGGCTATTTAAGCTATTTTCGACGTTTTCCGAAGGAACTTGGAATCGGCCATTTCGTCTATTGAATTCGCCAAGGATCAAGCTTTCTAATGATACATACATCGTTAAAATACGTTAAACAGTTTTCTTTAAAAAAATTGTTTACCACACATGTAAATCCCTATCTCACGGGAGGCTAGGCTTTAAGGCGCCAAGGCGATGTCTATAGAATTCGACAAACGTGGCCCCATTTAAGCGCTTCTACAAGGTTAATCCGCGATATTTGAGATCGGCCATTTCCCAAAATTTATAGAGGATGATCTGACGAATCGATTGGTGTATAGATCTTCGAAATCGGTCGAGTCGTTTACGATCTATCGCTACATAAAGAAGGCTATTTTCACATTGTTTTCGTGCACGTGTGTACTATTGAATTTTTTTTGGGTATTTCTTAAAGGAGCTCGAATCGGCCATTTCGTCTATTACATTCGCCAAGGATGAAGCTTTCGAATCATGCATGGAGCGTTAAAATAGATTAAAGGGTTTTCTTAAAAAAAATTATTTACTATACATGTAAATCCCTATCTAACGGGGGGCTGGAGGCTAACTTCGCATAGGTGAAAATTGGAAGTATCTGAAATTAAGAAAAATGAAGAAGGAGAAAAAAGAAGAAATGAAGATAAAATGAAGATATTTGAAAGAAGAGAAGAATGGCACCAGACGGGATCCAGTCAGCGCAACTATGAAAAGGATAGACAAGCGACGACGAGCAGGCGCCAGTCGAGCAAACAAAGAGGGATCGGCGACGGCAATTTCCAGAAATCAGATAAACAGGTGTGCGGCAGATGTCGATATTTACATCAAAGAAATAATTGTCCGGCGTACGGTAAGATTTGTAAAAACTGCAATAAATTAAATCACTTTGCTAGAAAATGTAATAAAAATAAGAATAATAAAAACGTACATAGTCTTGAAGAAAATGACACCTGTGAAAGTAGTAAATATGTTTTAGATTCTATTGAAGTAAATGTAATTAATGGTAAAAATTGGTTTGAAATACTTTTTATAAAAAATTGTAGCAAACGGCTTAAATTTAAAATAGATACCGGCGCGCAAATTAATGTTATTCCAGAGTATATTTATAAGGATTTAAATTTAAATTGTGTTCGAGCGGTTAATGTAAACGTTACAAATTATGGTGGTCAAAGATTAGAGGTAGTAGGAAAATGTAATTTAGATTTAGAATTCAAAGGGCAAAATTATAATATGAATTTTTTGGTCATTAAAACAAATATTGGTTCAGCTCCAATATTAGGAATAGAAGCTCTACAAACACTGAAGTTAATCAAAACTGAGGTTTCTGAAATTAAAATTAGTAATAACATAATTAAAGAAAACCCTGACTTATTTACTGGTATAGGTGATATTAAATGTAATCCTGTTAACTTTAAACTAAAGCAAAATTACGAACCCAAAAGCGTTCCGTGTAGGAGAGTTCCCTTTCAATTAATGGATCAATTAAAAAATGAATTAATAAAAATGGAATCTGATAAAATAATTAAAAAAGTAACTGAGCCAACAGAATTTGTAAATCTAATTGTATTAGTCAAAAAATCGAATAATACCATTAGAATTTGTTTAGATCCCCAAAATTTAAATAAAAGTTTAGTAAAAGAGTATTATGAATTACCCACGTTTGAAGAATTAACGAGAGACATGAAAGGAGCAAATTATTTTTCAATCTTAGATGCTAATAAAGGGTTTTGGCAGGTAAAATTATCTGATCAGGCGTCAGTTCTAACGTGTTTTGCTACACCATTTGGGAGATATAAGTTCTTAAGATTACCGTTTGGAGTGTCCGTAGCTCCAGAAATATTCCATCGGACTTTTAACGAAATCTTTGAAGGTATAGAAGGTTTAAAAGTTTACATAGATGACATAATTGTTTATACAAAAGATAAAGAATCTCATGATAGGATATTAAAACTAGTATTGGAAAGAGCAAAAGAAAAAGGTGTTAAATTTAACCCTCAAAAAAGTAAATTTTATTTAAATGAAGTAAGTTATGTGGGACATGTTTTAACCAAAGAAGGAATTAAACCAGATCCAAATAAAATAGAATCAATATTAAAAATAAAAATACCAACCAATAAACAGGAATTATCTCGATTTTTAGGCATGATTACGTACGTAGGTAAATTTATACCAAATTTGTCAAAACACACACAAGATTTAAGACAGTTGCTAAAAAAAGATGTCATGTGGGAATGGGATGATAATCTTACAAAACAGTTTAATAAATTGAAAGAAATATTAACAGTTGAACCCGTGTTAGAATATTTCGATGAAACTAAACCAATAACATTGTCTGTAAATAGCTCAAATTTTGCGATGGGTGCTGTAATTATGCAAAACAAAAAACCGATAGCGTACTCTTCTAAATCTCTAACAGAAGCACAAAAGCGTTATGCCCAGATTGAAAAAGAAACACCACTAGATAATAAAATGCCATCACCAGCCGAACTTTTATTTTCTAGAAAAATTAAAACTCAGATACCAATTATAGACAAATTATTAATTCCTAATCAAAAACAAAATAATTACTATCATCATTTAAAACAAAAACAAAAATTACAACAATCATATTATAACAGAGGAGCAAGAGATTTAAAGAAGTTGAAGGAAGGAGAAAGAATAGTAGTACAAGAAGAAGACAAAACATGGATGGGAGGAAAGGTAATGAAGGAAAACAAGGACAGACCAAGAAGCTATCACATATTGACGGATGATAATAGAACGCTGATAAGAAATAGAAAATTCTTGAAGCCTTATCAAAATGAAAGTACAATGTCCAACCCTGAACTGTATTATGATGTGTGGGAGCATTACATTAACGAAGAGGACTTTAAAACAACCAAAAATGACTACGAAATGCCTGAAAAGCGAAATAATAACTCTAATGATGACGTAACTCAACTTAATAAAACAAATAATATAGAACAATCGACTAATAATTATGTACGTCCAAAAAGAGCTATAAAACCGCCCGCATATTTAGCTGACTATGTTAAATAGTTTAATTTCATTTTAGACTTAAGTTTAATATTGTATTTAGTTTAAAAAAGGGTAAGAAAAGGGGGATGTTGTATAAGGAAATGAGTTTAGTGCCATCTGGTGGTCAAGTCCTGTCTGCGTGGTTCGAAGGATGCGTCGCGGGGGCTGACACGAGATAGGAAATAATTAAGGCAGATATATAGTTCAGATGTAGCGCCGCAAGAGGCGCTTCCGTCGAATATACAGAAATCTTCTACATTGTTCGTTTTTCCGCGGAATAATAATTATTGTAAATATTGCATATTAATTAATTTCGTATACATTAGAGTGATATTATACAAAAATTTATCATTATAATTTAAATTTATGAAAATTCACAGTTAAAGAATAGTTACGTGTTTTGTTTGGTACTTTACCTGCGTCTGTTTATTTGACCGTATTGTAAAACGCACTTCGCTGTTATTGAATTTTCGAGTTATTAGTGGTTATAGACGTTTGTCTTTTTAATTATAATACGTGTGTATTGTGTATTACTTATCTAACTATGCCTGCAAACGAAGTAAGTATAACATCATTGTTTAATTATACTTTATTTTTGTTATATATCGCAGGCGACATCGTTTTCTCTCTAAAAAGTTGTCTATAAAAGAATATAAGCTTTTTATAAAAAATGTATGCTTCTGGCAATGTATTTACAATTTCTAAGGGTAATTATTGTGAAATAATAGGAGAACTAACAATAGTTTGCGTACCTACTTGACTAAATTAATAAAAAGTTGCAGGTTGTACATCAACACTGACATATCAAAAATGGTTAGTTCTAACGAGATTTCATAAGTATTCCAAATTTTCGTAAAAATGATCAATGAATCGTTCTTAACTCTAAAATTTATAAAAATGTAAAACTTTTTATTAATGAAGAAAAATCGAAAATTCATATAAACGTAAAAGTGACTCACAAAAAGTAAAATTTTTAAGTATTAAAAACTCTAATTTATTAGTAGCAGTAAAATACATTTGACATTTTTTGAAATGACATTACATCTATATATTTTAAAATTATGTTAATGTAACTCAAAGCTTAAAACACTACTTCACTGTGCTTTGTAAGATAACAAACACAACTTTGGAAAATAATTATTTATAATTACTTAAAATGGAAAAATACCCAAATTTTCAAAATTATAAATCCTGGATGACTGTAGTACAAGTAATATTTTACTAATAAACTCTAATTTTTAGAAGTGTGTTTATCAAGAATGCCCAACAAATACATTGCCGCCCAAAACACGGAAAATGTTCTGTTTTCCAAGAACAGAAAGTCTGCGGCGGCAATGGTTGGAAATACTGGGCCGGGAGGATCTTCTACAATACAGTTACACAGAGTTATTGGGAAGACGCTATCGTGTGTGTGAGGTACATTTTGAGACCAAACAGTTTCAAGATGAAAGAAGATTAAAATTGTGTGGACAACAACTTCCGCGCCTAGCTTTGCATTCAGAAGACATTCCTTCTAACAAACCTTCTGATGCTTATCCCAATACTCCTCTCAATCCTTGTTCTAGTACTGTTCCAAATATTTCTTCCTTTATTCCTCCTAATAGTTCCTCTAATACTTCAGCCAACTGTTTTCCCACTACCCGAATGTCTTCTGTATTTAAAGCTACTCCTTCTTCACATAAGAGGAAGTATCAAGGTAAACATTTATTGTATAGTAATTAGTTAATGATCTGTATCATATAAATTATAGGTTTTAAATACTGAATAAATAACTGACGTCATTTGTAGGTCGCACAACACCATTCCCAAAAAATAGCGGGCTACGCATGAGGTTGAGGACGGCAGAAGGTCGCACAACACCATCCCAAAAGCATAGCGAGCTACGCATGAGGCTGAAGAAGGCAGAAAATTGTCTGAGGTACGGTAGAAGACGAATCCAAACTTTATCCCAATCCCGCAGGCATTGTAATGTCGACCTCCTTTCCCCATCCACCTTAACTAATATCAAAAACATACATTCCCTACCTAAGACTCTCCGTATTTTTATCCTTGCCCTTCTCCGAAATTTCCACAAAACAAAAAAGACCCGCCGTTATTCCCTTGAAGAAAAAGCCTTATTCCTCTCAATCCTTAAGCATGGTCCCCGTTGCTACCGTTACCTGCAGAAAATTTTGTGTTTTCCATCGAGTAGGACTCTAAGACGAAGTTTGGCCAATTTCCAACTCAAGAGTGGAATTAATACAAACCTGTTAAATTATTTGAAGAGTATTTCAGGTAAAATGCCTCTCCGTGAACGTTACTGCACGCTTATGTTCGACGAGATGGACATTGGGAAAAATTTAAGTTTGATGACTACTGGGAATAGTTGGCATGTTGAAGGGTTTGTAGAGGTAGGAACAGAAGAAAAGGGTCAAAAGCTTGCTGATCATGTTTTGGTATTTATGATTCGTGGTCTAGCGAGAAAATGGAAGCAACCCGTTGCTTTCTATTTTACGCATAAGGCGGCGAATCAGTATATACTTAAATCACTGATCAAACAAGTTGTACGAGCCGTTCATGGACAAACGGATTTTCGCATCGTAGCATCTGTATGCGATGGTGGCACGTGGAACGTCGCTGCTATTCGTGGCCTTTCGGAAGAGTGTGGTAAGGAGGGTGATCAATTCGTATACAATATTGATGGCCACCAAATTATTCATCTTTTTGATGTCCCTCATATGCTGAAAAGCATGAGGAATAATTTGATGACCAAAGATATTGTATTCGAAGGGAAAACGGCAAAGTGGAGCGACATTCATCGAGCGTACGAGATAGATGGGGAGACTGGAGCATTCAAAGCAACAAAGCTTACGAATGCTCACGTAACCCCAACTAACCGTCAGAAGATGAAAGTAAAACTTGCAGCGCAAGTTTTCAGCCGCTCCACCGCTTCCCTCCTTAACACTGCTACGAAGTTAGGCGCTATGGATGCTGCGGGAACAGCGATATTTGTTATGTTTATGAACGATTTATTTGATTCTTTAAACTCTGTTTTTAGTTCTGCAAAACCTTTGGCATGCAAACTAACTAGCACCTCGCAACACCTTGCGTTTTGGGATGGTGCTAGACAAAAGTTAAATCGTCTTCAATTTATTTCCAATGGTAAGCGTGTTGGAAATCCGCCCACGATCAAATTACTGTTGGCAACAATTGGTAATGTACGGTATTTATGGGAATCTTTAAAGGCTAAGGGTTTTAAGTATCTCACTTTGAGGTCTTTAAATCAAGATCCTTTAGAGAATCTGTTTAGTATTGCCAGAGGATTATGTGGTGGTAATACCAAGCCGTCAGCTATACAGTTCGTCGATGCCTACAAGACAGTTATTTTAAATAATACTGCTCGTTGTGGTATTGGGGCAAACTGTGAAGATGATGGTGAAAATTTTCTTCTTTCGTACAATATTCTCCTTTCTGATTTTATTCCTGTTGATCCTATCGAACCTGTTCCTTCAACATCCTTTGATCCATCGCCTTTAGGTTCCACCACGAAATTATCTAGCAATACTAAAATTACCGTTTCATTGCCTGAAGTTGACCTTAACAAGTCAGCTTATGTTGCAGGTTATTTGATTAGGAAACTGTTAAATTATGAATGTCAGTTTTGTCATCAGTTCTTTTGTGCTGAAGAGAAAACTGATATTCATGATTTAACAGTACAGCGAGATTACGGGAGAGACGGCAGCTTTTATTTGAAGTATCCTTCGGATAGTTTTACAAACATCGTTTCCGCCATGAAAGAGAACATTTTCCACAGTATTCCCAATATAATCCGCAGTCCCAACATACGTTCCCATATATCCTGTACCAATTTCCCACCAGATTTTTGCATCCAACATGGCCCCTCCATCACGAAAAAAATTTACGAACATTTATACCTAATACTCCTCTTCCATTTCATTAAAATTTGTAATAGAAAGCTACATAATTTAGATTTACAATGCAATGATGTCATAGACAATTTCCTAAACACTGTTTCCTAACTTCCTAAAAACTGATTCCCTATTACCTACAAGTTCTTTACCAGTTTCCTAAAAATGTTCTCTCTATATTTCTTTGTAAATGTTCTCTATACCTAGAATCACCCTAATAGTACGTCGCCTGTGAAATTATTAAAACAAACTTGAAAAACTCGCAAATCGTTCAGATATATCAGCAACTCGTTCAAGAAGGGTACCAAAATATCGAGAATATTGTACTAACAATTTGAAGTGTACTTTCACTCTCATAGCAAAAACTTAATCTAAAATGAAGATGTTCTAAGTTTGCTACATGTTTGGAATATTATTTTTACTATATAGTTTTCTTTGTTATTCATTATAACATAAAGCTACATTAGTTACGTATTGGTTTGAAATTATTTAACCTTGTATTGTTTACTAATTCAGGGTTAACACCTCAAAAAAGCACTATAATCAGTACATTTTTGGTGTATTGCTATATATTATTATTATTATCACCGTTATTTTATTTTGTTACTAGATAGTTTTTAAAAATTCATATCTAAGAAATTCATTGTTATTGAGACTTGAAATTTTATTAGAATTTATATTAAAACTTAATATTTATTTTTACCAAAAACGAATTTCCTACGACTTTTACTTTTTTCTGCAGAAAGAAAATTCTAATTTAACTTAATTAACATGTTTATTACAATTTGTTCATTTTTAAAAATGTATACCTACGAAATTAATTGTTGTTCAGATTTGAAATTTTATTAAGTTTTAGATTGAAACATAATCTATATAATGTATAATAACAATAATTTTGAATATTATATTGCTATATATCATTTATTTATTTCTTATCAATATTAAAATTCTAAATGTTTGCAAACATTGTATTACTATATTTTACTTATTATTGTTCTTAATACTATTATTATTAATATTTTAAAACGACGTGGTAATCACCACAAAAATTTTAGAAATAAATATGTTATTATTTAATAACATAAATAATAATATAACGAATTATTTAATGTTATTACTTATTAGTATTGTTATTTGTATTAATTTTTTGTACCTTATATAATCCTTGTATATTAACAGCCTACTAAGCATGTAATTTATTTAGTAATAATAAATCTTTTTTTATATTTTGTAAATTTGTTTTATTTTATTATTTCTTAGAATACGAACCTACAAAAACGTGTAGGTTTAAAATTATTTAAACCTGCCAGCTTCCCGCGTTACTTAATAGTTCAGATGTAGCGCCGCTAGAGGTGCTGTAAGCAGCACAAAATTTTTAACGTTGCGTGTCCAGTCCACAGACCAATACTAATAAGACTGGACACGCAATGCTAAAAATTTGGACTGCTTACAGCACCTCTATGAACGCCCCCCCGGAACTAATTCTGAACAAGGCGGGAAAATGGCGGGTTTAAATAATTTTAAACCTACACGTTACTGTATTATATTGAAATAAATAGGAAAATAAAACAAGTGTATAATATAAAAAAATCATTTAATTATAACAAAATAAATAAATTATATACCTTAAACGCATAATATAAATATACAAGTTTATGGTTAAATAACACAAATATTTTTATCAATTTGAAAAATTCATACAGACCTGATTTATGAAAATCAAGATAAAATCTTATGTCTAAGGATAATTTAAAACGTCTATTTTACAACAAGCAAATTAATCCTAAATTTAAACATAACTAAATAATAATGAAAAAAGATATTTCAAAAAATAATAATAACAATAATGGTTCTTTTTGGTTATATGTAAATTTCGCAGGAGGGCAAGGACAAAAATGCGAAGAGTTTTAGGTAAGCAATAAATATTTTGGGTGTTGGTTAGGGTGGATGGGGAGAGGACATCGACATTGGAGTGTCTACAGGATTGGGACAAAGAATGGATTCGTTTTCTACCATACCGCAAACACTTTGCCGCACTCTTCAACCTCACGTGGAGCTCTCTTTCCCTTACCGATCATATTTTGCAACCTGAAAATAATAAAACACTTATTTATTTACTCTTTAAATAATTCAAAAGTATGCTCTAGATATTATACCTAATTACAGTAGAATATATATTTACCTTTATATCTTCTCGATGTGACATCCTTAAAGTCTGGCCCACACACTTGGTAACATCTTCGGAATAACTGTGAGAGATTGTTCTCAGGCAGATTCGTCCAGCCAATTATTTTTAACCATTTTAAGAAAACAGACCATCCTAACAGTCTTCTAAGAGCTTTGTATTGTTCGGATCATTTCTACAAATTAGAGTTTTTTAGGTTACTTCACGTATTTGCGTGTATAACGCAAACAAAATATTAAATAATAATGTTATACTTACTTCACTTGAAGACATAATTATACACATAGTTATATGTATAATCTTATACATGTATTATAGTTTTACAAAACTAAACAAAACAACGCAAATCATCAACAAACTGCGCTTGACAGCACGATGAAAAACTGTCAAACAACGCACGTGTAGAAAGTACCAAACGAAAATATGTTTTTTGACTGTGAATATTTTTACATTTAAATTATAACGATAAATATTTATATAACATTACTTTCGTCTATATGAGATTAATTAATATGTTATAATTATAACAATTATTTAACCGCGGTAAAACGAACAATTCCGAATGTTTCCGAGTATTGGACGGGAGCGTCATCTATGAACGCCCCCCTTGAACTACATATGTGGTCTACGTATTTCGTATCTCGTGTCCACCCCCTGGTCCAGTCTTATTAGTCACTTGGTCTGTGATGCGTCGATAGCAGTTGACGACCAGTCGCCCTGAGAGTCGCCCGAGAACGTCGTACATTGTAGAACAGAGTTTATAATAAAGTTACTAGAATATCACCACGTGTCTTATTAACAACTACAGCTTTATGTGGAACAAATTCGAATTTCCAAATATATAGGGCGTTTACAAATACTCTCACCACAAGTTATCCATCCAAATCTTTTTAACCACCCTGTATAATTTTCTATCAATTCTTTTTCTGAATAGCTACATTAATTTAGACATTATTTTCTCTCTTATAAAATTTCAGTTGGGCAAACGGTTCAGCAACAAAAAACATTTTCTAACTCCCTGCAAGTTCAAATCTGTAAGTTAAGGTAACATTAGCCTAGTTCAAATTAGTAATTTCTTCATAGGATATGCATTATTTTAACCCCGTAGCTCAATACTCTACTTTATTTACCCCTTATTGTCCACCCTTAAGCTACGTATTTGGCGTTCCACCGATAAAGGACGGTACAAGATCAGAATCACCGGGAAAAATTAAATAATTATCTTTTACGTTTAATGTAAATAGAATAAATTATTATTTTCTATTCGTAAGGGTTAGTTTATAAGATTAAAAATAAAATATAAATAATAGGATATTTGTGTATTTATTTATTTTGCTTTTTTTATGTACAAAAAAAATTAAGTACAATTTCGGTGAAATACTGGTCGTTTGGAAATAAATAAATAATATTTATAATATTATATGTGTGGTTGCGTTTACGTTTTATGACTTTTATACTGTACAAATCTTTTTTAGTACTCGATATAAGTATATATCTTGTACTATTTACGACTAATTGAGTATTACGCACTCTCTTTTTCTAGTTACATACTTTTCTAATTACACTTAAAAACATATCACTACTTAAGTCATTTTTTGCTTATCACATTCTCTTGGTTATTGTTTATTTATTATAAAGTAAAAATAAAAAACGTGAATTTTTAATCCAACGCTCCTTTTCCGGTACTTGGTAAAAGGAAACATAACAATCCAGCCACTGTAAATAAAAAAAACAAGATATTAGTGTTTATTTAGAAAATTATAATAAAGAAAAAAATCGTAGACTTTATTTATAGGAATTATGAAATCATTCTTTAACCAACAATAAACTAAAATAGTCTATTTTTTATTTTAGTGAACAAATTTGTTCTAATTATCACCAAATAACTTAAAAAAAAATCCCAAAATCATTGAAAAATTTTTGCCTGAATCTTAAAAAATTTTCACAACTTTAAAAAATCACTTAGAATTTGTTTATGGGAATTAAGAAATAATGTTTTAAATACTGATAGATTAAGATATCTAGTTTTCATTAAAATCATCAAAATGTTCTTAGTTATTCACTAGAAATTAAAAAAAAATTTAGTACATCAGAGATTTTTAACCTAACCTGAAAAAATATCGACTAAATTAAAAGAATCCCATAGGCTTTATTTATAAGAATTATGAAATTGTTCTTTAAGCAACAATAAACTAAAATTGTCTATTTTTTTATTTTAGTAAACAAATTTGTTCTAATTACCACCAAATAATTAGAAAAAAATTTCAAAATCATTGAAGAATTTTTGACCGAACCTTAAAAAAATCTTGACCAACTTTAAAAAATCGCTTAGAGTTTATTTATGGGAGTTAAGAAATAATCTTTTAAATACTGATAGATTAAAATATCTAGTTTTCATGAAAACCATCAAAATTTCTGTAGTTATCAACCAGCAATTTTAAAAAAATCCCAAAATCAACCAAGATTTTTGACATAACCTTAATATATTTTCCCCAAGTTTAAAAAATCGCTTAGAATTTATTTATGAAAATTAACAAATAATTTTTTAAATACTGATAGACCAAAATATCTAGTTTTTATAAAAACCATCAAAATTTTCTTAGTTATGAACTGGGAATTAAAAAAAAATCCCAAAATAAACCAAGATTTTTGACATAACCTCAATATATTTTGACCAAGTTTAAAAAATCGCTTAGAATTTATTTATGGGAATTAAGAAATAGTATTTTAAGAACTAATAGGCTAAGGTATGTAGCTTTCAGTAAGATGATCAAATTTTTCTTAGTAGCTAATTAGAAACCTAAAACAAATCGCAAGTATATCAGAAATTTTTGATCTAACCTGAAGAAATGTCCTCAACTTTAAAAAATCGTACAGAGTCTATTGTTGCGAATAAAGGGGAGATTTTTCGAAAAAGAATAAACTAATATTTCTAATTTATAATAAATTTAACAGATTTCTCCTAGTTCTTACCAAAAAAATTAAAAAAAATTTCAAAGATATACGAAATTTTTAACTGAACCTAACCTTTAAAATTTTAGCAAACTTTAAAAAATCACCAAGACTTTATTTAGAAAAGCTAAGTAAAATTTTTTTAAAAAGGAATAGATTAGTATTTCTATTTTATAATAAAATTAATAGATTTCTTCTCATTTTCACCAAAAAAAATTTAAAAAATTTTCAAAGACAAATGATTTTTAATTAAACTTTAAAATTTTAACAAATTTTAAAAAATCGCACAGAGTCTATTTACAGTAACTAAGGAAATATTTTTGGGGAAAATGTAGATTAATATTTCTACTTTATAATTAATTTAACAAATTTCTTCTAGTTCTTACCAAAAAAATTAAAATTTTTTTTAAAGATATACAAGATTTTTAGCTGAACCTAATAACCTTTAAAATTTTGGCAAATTTTAAAAAATTACCCAGACTTTATTTGTAAGAATAAAGAAACGATTTTCATGTCAAATGAAACCTAAAACATTCTATTTTATCTTAAATCGGTCAAATTTATTCCAATTTTTTTCAAAAAAATTAAGAAAAATCCGAAAGACAACTATAATTTTTGACAGGTAATTTAACCTAATTTTTAAAACTTCTTTAAAAAGTCGTACCGAACTTATTTATAAGAGTAAAGAAACGATTTTTATATCAAATGAAACCTAAAACATTCTATTTTATCTTAAATCGGTCAAATTTGTTCCAACTTTTCCCAAAAAAATTTTAAATAATCCAAAAAAACAACTATAATTTTTAGGATGCAACAATTCTTTAAAATTTTACGTTTGGTAGTTACAACTTTTTTATACAGAATTGGCAACTGAAAACAGTAAACGAAAGTTTTGGCCACTTAACATCAATTTTGCGAAAAACGCTCGAATACGTCAGCTTCTGGGTCAGCTTACGATGGATCCTACATTGAGTACAAGGAAACTGGCTGCTGTGTCAGGAGTTTCACGTACCAGCGTTCGGTGCATTTTAAAGAAAAACAAATTCCATCCGTATAAAATAAGTTTTGTACAAGAGCTCAATGAAGATGACTACGACCGCCGTTTGCAGTTTTGTGAGACTTTGAGTAAACGAATAATTAATAATTCTAATTTCTTGTTTAACGTCTGTTTTTCCGACGAATGTTCTTTCTTTGTGAATCGTACAGTCAATCGCCACAATTGTCGTTATTGGCCAGATAATAATCCGAGGCTATTCCATGAAGTACATACACAACAGCCTGAAAAATTAAACGTTTGGGGAGGTATTTATGGTGATCAGTTTGTTGATCCTTTTTTCTCCCTGGTAATCTGACCGGAGAGATGTACTTATCATTGTTAGAGAATCACATCGATCCAATGTTAACCGACATTCTGGAAAATGATGAACGTTACTTAGAAGATGAGTTAATATTCCAGCAAGACGGAGCTTCTTCTCATTTTGCATTGCCTGTTAGGCAATTCTTAGATCGTAGGTTTCCTGGGAGATGGATTGGACGGAAAGGTGCTATCGAATGGCCACCCAGATCTCCAGATCTGGCACCTTTAGATTTCTTTCTGTGGGGTTATTTGAAGTCTAAAGTTTATGCCACGCTACCCGAATCTTTAGAAAATTTACGACAACGTATCGTACGTGAATACCGTCAGATTAGTCAAATGTTGCAGAATGTACGACGACATTTTGAACAAAATCTCTATCATTGTATGCAAGTTGGTGGTAGTCATTTCGAACACTTATGGCGAATTCGTTTGGCAGAACTAGTGTGCACTGGTGCGCACTCGTTGAGTGCAAATTGTGACATATGTCACACTAGCTTAGTGCAAAAAAGGGCAAATTCAACAGAACGCGATGAAATCAAACATAATCATAACATTACTTGTAAATGTGTTCAAGGCTTGATGATGTTTAAAATGTTTTATAAACTACAATAATAAAATGTAATAGAACACAACGAAACAACCAATAGAACACGCTGTTATGCACTGGTGCTCACCAGTGCAACCAATTGAATACGCCATTAATAAAATGATACTTCAGTTTCTGTCTGTAATTTTGAACATTTAATAAACTTTGTTTTAAATGATTTTTTCTCTGGAATTAATGATCGGATTTCAAAAATTAAAACACTGCTGAAAAGAGATTTGAAAGGCCTTTAAAACTGTGTAGCGTTTGACACCCCTTTCAATTTAAAATGTTTGGGGTGTTCTCCAACCCCCATGTTAGGGTTGGAGTTATGCAAATAGTACTAATCCATTCCGATATCCCCCTACATAATAAAATTGACGTGTTCGAGCGTTTTTCGCAAAATTGATGTTAAGTGGACAAAACTTGCGTTTACTGTTTTCAGTGGCCCACTCTGTATATAACTAGTAAATAATAGTTTAAAATGTCTATTTTAACATAACATAAAAAGTTTGAAATTAATCCATAAGAATTTTCAGAAAAAAAAATTTTTTCTAAACCTTTACATTTTCAACTAACCTAAAATCATCAAAGTTAAACTTTTAAAAAATCACCCAGACTTCATTTTTAAGAATAGAAAAAAATTTTTTTGGGGAATAATGCTCTAAAATATCTTTTTTAATATAACATAAAAATTTCTAACGAAGGTTAAAAAATTTCGAATAAAAAATTTTTTTCTAAACCTCTACATTTTCTTCACCTAACCTAAAATCTTCAAAGTCAAACTTTAAAAAATCACCCAGACTTTATTTTTACGAATAGAAAAAAAAATTTTTTTGGGGAATAATACTCCAAAATATCTTTTTTAATGTCACATAAAAATTTCTAACGGAGGTTAAAAGAATTTTGAATAAAAATTTTTTTCTAAACCTCTATATTCTCACCTAACCTTAAATCATCAAAAAACTTTAAAAAATCACCCAGACTTTATTTTTACGAATAGAAAAATATTCTTTTAAAGAATAATATTCTAAAATACCTTCTTTAATATAACAAATTATTTAGCTAAATTCAATTTAATTAAATTAACTTACCAACTAGAAGAGAACCGAACAATACTATCGGAACCACACACGCCAAATCGATTAAATACCCAAATAAAACGTTTCCAAGTAAAGCACCCAATCTACCAAATGTTAACGATAAAGCTGCTGCCATAACTCTAAAATTACCAAAATAAAAAAGAATTAACCATAAATTGTCAGCAAAAAATTTTAAAAAATCTTAAAAATTTACCTTAGATTCGTCGGGAAAAGATCCACCATCACACAATAAACCGTACTTATTCCCAAACTAGTCAAAGCTTCAAAGATACAAGACAGTATCAAATTTGACATTGAAGAAGTCACGAAATATAATCCGTATGTTACTCCAGCAGCAACCAATAAACTGAAAACTTTATTTCAAAACAAAAAATTAGATTCTTGTTCACAAAATTTTTTAAAGATTAAAATTTAAGTTTAAAAATCTAACTTACTCAAGAAGAATTTTGCTCCTAATTTATGTACACACAAAGCTAACCATAAACTAGTCGGAATACACGCCAAACCGATTATTAAAGTATGTAAGAAAACCGAATCTTCAATTGGTTCACCGCAAAATTCATCAGCGGGGTTACTTTCCCTCAACATTCTTGTAGCATTGGAAACGCTGGCGGAAACTTCGCAAACCGAAGCTGATTCTCCTGGATGAGCATGTTCAAATTCTTCAAAACGATAGAAAAGCTCGGGGAACCAAATCATCAAAGTGTAGTAACTAGCCGTCAATCCGAATTGAATAAGACACGTGATTATCGTGTATTTTAAATGTGGAGCTTTTAATAGAGCTTTAGTTTGAGCCCAGATTTCAGCGATCAACATTTTTAATTCTTTCGGTTTACGAAGACTTAAACTTCTGATGGATTTATTCGATTGGCTGGATATTACGCTGAACGTTCGCGATTTTTCACGTAAACTTTTTACCTAAAATAATTAAAAAAATAATTAATTAATTTATTTAATAATTTTTAAAATTAAGAAAAAAATAGAATTTTTCAAGTTTTTAGAGAGATGATAGATTAATTTTGTGATACAAAATGAAAACCTTTCTTTAAAATTCTTAAATATTCTTAAAATTCATAAAATTTGCTTTAATTTGAATACAAACATGACCTATCTGCGATTTAAAATAAAAAAGTTACGTTAATTTTTAAATTTTCAAGATGGCGGTTTAAAAAAATTAAAATTTTTATTAAAAATTCTTATAGTCTATTAAAAATCCTTTAACTTGATACCAAACATGACCATATTCGGATAAAAAATAAAAAAATTAGGTTAGTTTAAAGAAATTCAAGATGGCCGACTTCCGGTTGTCATTAAAATTAAAAATGTTGATAACTTTCTTATTTTTGATCGTAGATATATCGTGTTTGTATTCAAATTAAAAGAAATTTAATTTCCTATCGGTTTTTAATAAAAATTTCGTTCTAAAATTATTTTTAAGACTTCTTATTTTTGAAATTTTTAACATTTTTGTCTTTTTTAAAAATTTCTTGAAGTTTTTGATATTTCTTTGAAAATTTTGAATTCTTTTTTGAAAATTTGTTTTTGAAAAATGAAAAATTTTGTTGAAAAATTTGATATTTTTATTAAAAATTCTTAAAGTTTATTAAAACTCCTTTAATTTGATACCAAACATGACTATATTCGAATAGAAAACAAAAAAGTTACATTGATTTCGAAAATGCCAAGATGGCCGACTTCCGGTTATCATTAAAATAAAAAATTTCAATAACTTTCTTATTTTTGATCGTAGATATATCGTATTTGTATTCAAATTAAGGGAAATTTAATTTCCTATCGATTTTTAAAAAAAATTTCGTTCTAAAATTATTTTTAACATTTCCTTTTTTTTGAAATTTTTAACATTTTTGTGTTTTTACAACTTTTCTTGAAGTTTTTAACATTTTCTTCAAAATTTTGATTTTTTTTCTTCAAAATTTTAATTTTTTTTTTGAAAAATTAAAATCTTTTTTTGAAGAATTTGAAATTTTTCTTGAGAGATTAAAATTTTTTTGAAAAATTAAATTTTTTTTTTGAAAAATTGGATATTTTTATTAAAAATTCTTAACATTTATTAAAAATCCTTTAATTTGATACCAAACATGACTATATTCGAATAAAAAACAAAGAAGTTAAGTTGATTTAAAAAATTTCAAGATGGCCGACTTCCGGTTCTAATTAAAGTTAAAAATTCCCATAACTTTTTTATTTTTGATCGAAAATATATCGTGTTTGTACTCAAATTAAAGGAAATTTAATTTCCTATCGATCTATGATAAAATTTTAATGATAGCCGACTTCCGGTAGTTAAGAAAAATTTAAAATTTCGATAACTTTCGATCTATTAAAGTTAGATATGTCGTGTTTGTACTCAAATTAAAGGAAATCTAATTTCCTAACGACTTTTAATAAAGATTTGATTCTAAACTCATTTTTTAATTTTTCGTTCAAAAAGAATTGAAGATAAAGAGACTAAAAATTAAATATTTGTAATTTTTCTTAAAAATCGTTAAAAATCCTTCGATTTTTAATGAAAATTTCATTACTTCATTGCTGCTATTAATCTCATAAAACATAATTTTTCAAATAAATTTTTGTTAAGTAAACTGGAAATCTGATATCTATACATAAATACATTGGATTTACTCAAAAAACTTACTGGATAATTAGAAGGGCTTTCTCCGGAATTACTTGCATAAATATTTTTTAAAACGTCTAAAGCTACATCCGGTTCACCAATATCCAATAAAAATTTAGGACTTTCGGGGAAAAAGAACAACCAAAGTCCCAATAAGATGCTTGGAATTGAGCAGATGATTACGAATAAGTTCCAACTTTTAAATTTAAAAGCTTCGGAGACAAATTCGAATTCTAATGGGATCGATAACCAAGCTAAAGCCGGAAGGACGATTACTCCAAGCGTCCAAAACATTTCCATCCAACATAAAATCGTTTCTCGGTATTTGCTCGGTTGGAATTCGCCTAAATATGGGAAACAAATTCCCATAGCTCCAGCAATACTAAAAAAAAATTAAATGGGAATTACATTAATGTACAAAAATTAAATTTAAAAATTTTTACCAACTTTGAAATTTTTTTAAAATTTTTTGGTAACATTTAGAATAAAACGGTCTTTTTTATATAAAACTATAATGTTTTAAGTTTCATTTAGAAAAAAAATCAGATCAAAATATTTAAAATTCGATTTTTTATGATTTTTTTTTTAATTATTGATTTTTTTAACTGTGAAAAATTGTTGGTAACGAATTCCAACCTTGGAATTTTTTGATACTACTTAGCAAAAATCCGTTTATTTTAATTAAAACTAGGCATTTTAATTTACATTCGGTTCAAAAATCTTTTATTAATTCCTATAAATAAACTCTTGCGGATTTTTTAAATTTGTCCGAAATTTTTAAGGATTTTAGGATTTGTCAAAAAATCATTGATGCCTTTAAAATTTTTTTAAATTTTTTTGATAAAAACCAGAATAAATTTGATCAATTCAGGATAAATTAGACACTTTAGTCTATATTAGATTGCAAGATCTTCTCTCAATTCTTATAAATAAAGTTGAGGCGATTTTTTAAAGATTATCAAAATTTTAGGTTAGGACATTAAATTAATTTTTTTCTTCTGAGAGAAAAACTAAAAGTCGTAGACAATTTATTTTCGGTAAAAATAAAGATTAAGTTTCATTCTAAATCCTTATACAATTTTAAGTCTCAATAATAATTAATTTTTGAGATATGAATTTAAGAAAAATGACAAATTTTAATCGACACTAAGTTACATTTTCTCTTCTGAGGGAAAAATTAAAAGTCGTATAAAATTTATCTTTGGTAAAAATAAAGACTAAGTTTCAATCTAAATCCTGATGAAATTTCAAGTCTCAATAACAATTAGATTATGAGATATGAATCTTTGAAAATTGACAAGTTTTAATTGACATGTAAATTAAGTTAGGTTAGAATTTCGTTACCTTAGAATCTAAATTAGATTTAGATTTTTGATTCTGATAAAAGATCTAGATTTAGACTTTAAGATAAAATCAGATTTAAGATTGAAATCAAAATGAAAATTGACAACTTACGCAAATCCACTTAAAAATCTCAAAATCATAAACAAAACGTATAACTGTGAGATGGCTGATAAAACCCCGCAAATTCCATCCATAAGAAGAGCCCAAATTAATACGATTTTACGTCCTTTCGTGTCGGCTAAACATCCCCAAAAATAAGAACCAAGTAACATTCCTTAAAAAGAAAATCATAATAAAAAATACCAACCTAGAAAAATGTATATTTTCTTAAGAAAAAAAAATTATTTTATTTACCCAACATTGGAGCTGCTGTTAATAATCCCTTATCGCTCGAAGTCATTTGAAAATCGCATTGTGCCGACGGTAAAACGAACGATATGATCGTTATACTGACCGCTGTGTCTGCATAAATCAATCCGCATACTGCTAGAAGGGCGAAATGGAATTTTCCAAATCCTAAAACAGATTATACGAATAGTTTATTAAAAATCCTTTAATTTGATACCAAATACGACTATATTCTGAGTAAAAATAACAAAGTTACTTCGATTTTAGAGTTTAAAGATGGACGACCATCGATTTAAAGATGGCCGACCATCGATTTAAAGATGGCCGATCGTCGATTTAAAGATGGCAATTGTCAATTTAAAAATGTCGATTATCGATTGTTTTTAAGGTTAAAAAAATCGATAACTTCGAATCTATTTATGTTAGATACATCGTGTTTGTACTCAAATTAAAGGAAATTTAATTTCATATCGATTTTTAATAAGAACTTTATTCTAAACTAACTTTAATCTTTCGATTAAAAAAAATTGAAATGAAAGAAATTAAAAATCAAAAATTCTTAATTTTTCTTAAAAGTCTTTAAAAATCCTTTAATTTGATACCAAACACGACCATATTTAGATAAAAAACAAAAAAGTTACCGTGATTTAAAAAAATTCAAGATGGCCGACGTCCGGTTGCCATTAAAATTAAAAATTTCGATAACTTTTTTATTTTTGATGGTAGATATATCGTGTTTGTACTCGAATTAAAGGAAATTTAATTTCCTAACGATATTTAATAAAAATTTAATTCTAAAATAATTTTTGAAGCTAAAAAATAGAAAAATAAGGCTTAAAACACCTACATTTCAGTTAAAAAAAGTTGTTTTTGTAATAAAAATCATAAACGAGTTTACATATGGACTTATTTTTTAATTGGGGAAAGATTAAAGATTAACGAACTGTAACGAGACGTTCGATGTAGCCTTAACGTGTCAATTTTGGAGGTTTAAAATAAATTACCATACGTAAGTACGTTCGAGGTGGTTGGTTTAAAGAGTAAATAATAAAAAAAGGAACAGTATTCGAGAATGAAAACGTTCAACGGCCTCGCTTAAGGTTGATAAGAAAGTCGCGAATTATGGACTTTATTATTTCTTAGAGTCGATCGCTAAGATCGAAGATTTAGGTCAAGTTCGAAATATGTTCGATTTTTTTTAAACATTAAGAATTTTAATTTAAAAAAGATTAAAAATGTGTTAAGTTATTTGAAATTAAAATTAGAAAAGTGATGTTTTGGGGTTATAACCAAATCTTAGATTATAACTCCATAAATATTAAAAAATCAATAAAGTTGTTTATAATAAATAGTATTTAGAATAAAATAAGCTACAACCTTTATTTGAAAAAAAATTTTCCATCTAGCTAGGTTTTTGAGTTAGTTGAAGGTAAAGTTGCAAAATTGAGATTTGAGGTTATCATCAAATTTTAAGGTATAACTCCCGTAATATTAAAAATTCAAAAAAGAAGTTTATAATAAATAATACTTAGAATAAAATAAGCTACAATTTTTATTTGAAAAAATTTTTTGTATCTAATTCGGTTTATGAGTTATTAGAAATTAAAATTGAAAAATTGATGTTTTGGGGTTATAATGAAATATTATGTTATAACTCCATAAATATCAAAAATTCAGCAAAATTTTTTATAATAAATAATATTTGGAATTAAATAAGCTACAATTTTTATTTAAAATTTTTTTTCTATCTAATTCGGTTTTTGAGTTATTTGAAATTAAAGTTGAAAAATTGATGTTTTGGGGTTATAATCAAATCTTAGGTTATAACTCCATAAATATCAAACGCTCAACAAAGTTGTTTATAATAAAAAATTTTTAGAATAAAATAAGCTACAATTTTTGTTTGGAAAATTTTTTTCTATCTAAGTTGGTTTTTCAGTTATTTCAAGTTAAATTTTAAAAAAATTGTAATTTTAGCTTATAATCAGTTTTTAAGGTATAACTTCAGAAATATTAAAAATTCAACAAAATTGTTTATAATAAATAATATTTAGAATTAAATAAGCTACAATTTTTATTCGAAAATTTCTTTTGTATCTAACTCGGTTTTTGAGTTATTTGTAATTTAATTTGAAAAATTGATATTTAAGTTATACTCAAATTTTAGATTATAATTCTCTTAATATTAAATATCCAACAAATATTTTTATAACAAATAATATTCGGAACTAAATAATCTCTAATTTTTATTTGAATTTTTTTTCCTATCTAATTCGATTTTTGAGTTATTTGAAATTAAAGTTGAAAATTTGACGTTTTGGAGTTATAATGCAAACTTAGGTTATAGCTCTATAAATATCGAAAATTCAATAAAGTTGCGTATAACAAATAACATTTAGAATAAAGTAAGCTGTAATTTTTATTTGAAATTTTTTTTTCTATCTAACTCGGTTCTTGAGTTATTTCAGGTTAAAGTTTAAAAACTGAAATTTCAGGTTAGAATTAATTTTTAAGTTATAACTCCATAAATATTAAAAGTTCAAGGAACATTTTTATAATAAAAAATATTCAAAATGAAATAAGCTATAATTTTTATTCAAAAAAATTTTTCTATCTAGCTTAGTTTTTGAGTTATTTGAAGTTAAAGTTGAAAAATTGAAATTTTGAGGTTATCATCAAATTTTAAGGTATAACTCCCATAAACATTAAAAATTCAACAGAATTGTTTACAATAAATAATATTTAAAATAAAATAAGCTACAATTTTCATTTGAAAAATTTCTTTCTATCTAATTCGGTTTTTGAGTTATTTGAAATTTAATTTGAAAAATTGATATTTGAGGTTATACTCAAATTTTAGATTATAACTCTCTTAATATTAAAAATTCTACAAAATCTTATATAATAAATAATATTTGTAATAAAATAGTCTACAATTTTTATTTGAAACATTTTTTTGCGTCTAGGTGGGTTTTGGAGTTATTTGAAATTAAACTTGAAAAATGCACGTTTGAGGTTATAATTAAACTTTAGATTATAGCTTCCTAATTACCAAAAATTTAACGAAATTTTTCGAATAAATAACATTGACAATAAAATAAACTACAATTTTTATTTGAAAAAAAATTTCTATCTAACTCGGTGTTTGAGTTATTTGAAATTAAAATTGAAAAATTGACATTTGAGGTTATAATCAAATTTTAAGTTATAACCTTATAAATATTAAAAAATTAACAAAATTGTTTAGAATAGATGATATTTAGAATAAAAGAGGCTACAATTGTTATTTGAAAAATTTCTTTTTATCTAACTTAGTTTTTGAGTTATTTGAAGTTAAAGTTGAAAAATTGAGTTTTGAGGCTATAATCAAACTTTAATTCCTTTAATATTAAAAATTCAAAAAAAAGTTCAGAATAAATAAATTTAAAATAAAAAAAGCTACAATTTCTATTCAAACAAAATTTTTCCATCTAGCTTAGTTTTTAAGTTACTTCAAGCTAAAGTTGAAAATTTAACATTTGGAGTTATAATCAAATTTTAAGTTATAACTCCATAAATATCAAAAATTCAACAAAATTGCTTATAATAAATCATATTTAAAATAAAATAGGTTACAATTTTTATTTGAAATTTTTTTTTCTATCTAGTGCGGTTTTTGAGTAATTTGAAATTAAAATTGAAAAAATAAGATTTGAGGTTATAATCAAATTTTAAGTTATAACTCCATAAATATTTGAAAATCGACAGAATTATTTATAATAAATAATATTTAGAATAAAATAAGCTATAATTTTTATTTGAAAAAATTTTTTCTATCTCTCCGGGTTTTTGAGTTATTTGAATTTAAAGTTAAAAAATTTTACATTTAAGGTTGTGATCTATTTTTAAGATATATTAATGCTAAAAATTCAAAAAGAAATTATCAAAAAAAAATTAAAAATTAACAGAGTTATAATGTTAATTTAATTTCTTTTTTCTAATTTTATAATAAAAGAAATTCTTATGAAATTGTAAAATAAAACGCATAAAGGATAATTTATTGCGCGTTTTCTAAGATTATAAACTCGATAAACTTTTTAAGTGGATGAGTAAAATAAAAACGATGAGTAAGAAAATCGATAAGTACTTAACTATCGAACACTTACCTGTACTTTCCAAAGCTCTTTCGAAATCTTCACCTTGTGGCTCAATAAAATCAAACCCTAAACAAAGAACAAAAATATTTAATTCACTAATTCAAAGAAAAAAAAATTTTTTTATTTAATTGATTTTACACAAAAAATGAACTAACCCATTTTATTATTTTTTTAAGTTTAAGTTTTTAAAAACTAACAACACCAAAAATTTATTTTATTTTTTCTATCTTTAACTATTTGTTAATAAGTTTAAGAGTAGTAAATCGGATGGTAATTTTCGGTTTGAAGTTCGCGTCGAAACTGAACGTTTAACTGAGGTCTCGCACCATGTAAATACACGAAATACCATGTGGTTCAAGTACAACCATGATCGATGGTCGACGATTGGCTGAGACTCTCGTTATCGGGCATTGTTTCAAGAGAGGAACGATCGAAATGGAATCGAAATTGAATCGTCAGTATTCCTCCACTTTCCGCCAAGGTACTAAACAAACTACTACAATTCAAGGGGTTTTCCACGAATGAAACGAACGAACGTTGTTGAAGGAGAAATGTTCGATCTATAGTTCAGGTTTGGTTTAATTATTAAAGCTGATCAAATATAGGCTTAGAATAGAAATAAGAAATTACAAGAAAAAATAGGGGAAATAAGAAAGAAAAAAACCAATGATTATTAAACCAGATATTATTTATTTATTTGAAATGTACTTAAGCAAAATTTTATAAAATAAGACAATTTTTTTTTTTTTAATAAATCAAAGCTAAATCGAGATTAAATACTTTAAATAATAATAATACAATACAATTGTTATGTTTTATTAAATATAATTTATTGTGCGTTCGATCAAAATGATTGATACCCTCTCGAATCATACGACAATGAAAAGACCCGAAAATTATTTATTATCAATAATGTCGTGTAATGAATGACAAAATGATTAATGTTCTTTTTGTTTTAAATCTATATTTTAAGTGGGTAATAACATAATTGTGCACTATAAATTTAAATTGGGTTGAAGTGGATCAGATTTGAAATAGTTTAGATTCCTTGAAACTCTGAAGCAATCAAATTGCTTTAAAAACCTTTCTAAAATTCTATTTTAAATTTAGTTTGTCTAAAAATAAAAAAAAATTGATTATCTTTGTGATTTTTTTAAATTTTTTTGATAAGAATTAGGATAAATCCGGTTATTTTAATTAAAAATAGACATTTTTATCTATCATTCTTTAAATTTTTTTAACTTAATTTCCATAAATAAGTTTTGTATGATTTCTTAAAGTTGGTGAAAATATTGAAGGTTAGGTTTCAATTTTTCGATGTCTTTGAAAATTTTTTTAAATTTTTTGTTAAAAATTAGGATAAATCCGGTTATTTTAATTAAAAATAGACATTTTTATTTATCATTCTTTAATTTTTTTTAACATAATTTCCATAAATAAGCTTTGTATGATTTTTTAAATTTAGTGAAAATATTGAAGGTTAGGTTTCAATTTTTCGATGTCTTTGAAAATTTTTTTAAATTGTTTGTTAAGAATTAGGATAAATTCGGTCATTTTAATTAAAAATAGAGATTTTTATCTATCACTCTTTAAATTTTTTAACTTAATTTCCATAAATAAGCTTTGTATGAATTTTTAAATTTAGTGAAAATATTGAAGGTTAGGTTTCAATTCTTCAATGTTTTTGATTTTTTTTTTGTTAAGAATTAGGATAAATCCGGTTATTTTAATTAAAAATAGACATTTCTATCTATCATTCTTTAAATTTTTTTAACTTAATTTCCATAAATAAGTTTTGTATGACTTTTTAAAGTTGGTGAAAATATTGAAGGTTGGGTTTCAATTCCTTGATATCTTTTAAATTTTTTTTTAATTTTTTGTTAAAAATTAGGATAAATCCGGTTGTTTTAATTAAAAATAGACATTTTTATCTATCATTCCTTAAATTTTTTTAACTTAATTTCCATAAATAAGCTTTGTATGATTTTTTAAAGTTGGTGAAAATATTGAAGGTTAGGTTTCAATTTTTCGACGTCTTTGAATTTTTTTTTAAATTTTTTGATAAGAATTAGGGTAAATCCGGTTATTTTAATTAAAAATAGATATTTTTATCTATCATTCTTTAAATTTTTTTAACTTAACTTCCATAAATAAGCTTTGTATGAATTTTTAAATTTAGTGAAAATATTGAAGGTAAGGTTTCAATTCTTCGATGTTTTTGAAAATTTTTTTAAATTTTTTGATAAGAATTAGGGTAAATCCGATTATTTTAATTAGAAATAGACATTTTTATCTATCATTCTTTAAATTTTTTTAACTTAACTTCCATAAATAAGCTTTGTATGAATTTCTAAATTTAGTAAAAATATTGAAGGTTAGGTTTCAATTCTTTGATGTCTTTGAAATTTTTTTTAAATTTTTTGATAAGAATTAGGGTAAATCCGATTATTTTAATTAAAAATAGACATTTTTATCTATCATTCTTTAAATTTTTTAACTTAATTTCCATAAATAAGCTTTGTATGAATTTTTAAATTTAGTGAAAATATTGAAGGTTAGGTTTCAATTAATCGATATCTTTGAAATTTTTTTTAAATTTTTTGTTAAAAATTAGGATAAATCCGGTTATTTTAATTAAAAATAGACATTTCTATCTATCATTCTTTAAATTTTTTTAACTTAATTTCCATAAATAAGTTTTGTATGATTTTTTAAAGTTGGTGGAAATATTGAAGGTTAGGTTTTAATTCTTCGATGTTTTTGAAATTTTTTTTAAAATTTATTAATAAGAATTGGGGTAAATGCGGTTATTTTAATTAAAAATAGACATTTTTATCTATCATTCTTTAAATTCTTTTAACTTAACTTCCATAAATAAGCTTTGTATGAATTTTTAAATTCAGTGAAAATATTGAAGATTAGGTTTCAATTTTTCGATGTTTTTTAAATTTTTTTAAAATTTTTTGTTAAGAATTAGGATAAATCCGGTTATTTTAATTAAAAATAGACATTTTTATCTATCATTCTTGAAATTTTTTTAACTTAATTTCCACAAATAAGCTTTATATGATTTTTTAAAATTGATGAAAATATTGAAGGTTAGGTTTTAATTTTTCGATGTCTTTGAAAATTTTTTAAAATTGTTTGTTAAGAATTAGGATAAATTCGGTTATTTTAATTAAAAATAGAGATTTTTATCTATCACCCTTTAAATTCTCTTAACTTAATTTCCACAAATAAGCTTTGTATAATTTTTTAAAGTTGGTGAAAATATTGAAAATTAGGTTAAGTTTCAATTTTTCGATGTCTGAAATTTTTTTTTAATTTTTTGTTAAGAATTAGGATAAATCTGGTTATTTTAATTAAAAATAGAGATTTTTATCTATCATTCTTTAAATTTTTTTAACTTAGTTTCCATAAATAAGCTTTGTATGATTTTTTAAATTTAGTGAAAATATTAAAGGTTAAGTTTCAATTCTTCGATGTCTTTGAAATTTTTTTTAAATTTTTTGTTAAGAATTAGGATAAATCTGGTTATTTTAATTTAAAATAGATATTTTTATCTATCATTCTTTAAATTTTCTTAACTTAATTTTCATAAATAAGCTTTGCATGATTTTTTAAATTTAGTGAAAATATTAAAGGTTAAGTTTCAATTCTTCGATGTCTTTGAAATTTTTTTTAAATTTTTTGCTAAGAATTTGGATAAATCCGGTTATTTTAATTAAAAATAGACATTTTAATCTATCATTCTTTAAATTTTTTTAACTTAATTCACATAAATAAGCTTTGTATGATTTTTTAAAATTAGTGAAAATATTGAAGGTTAGGTTTTAATTTTTCTACCTCTTTGAAATTTCTTTTAAATTTTTTGTTAAGAATTAGGATAAATCCGGTTATTTTAATTAAAAACAGACATTTTTATCTATCATTCTTTAAATTTTTTTAACTTAATTTCCACAAATAAGCTTTATATGATTTTTTTAAATTGATGAAAATATTGAAGGTTAGGTTTCAATTTTTCGATGTCTTTGAAATTTTTTTTAAATTGTTTGTTAAGAATTAGGATAAATTCGGTTATTTTAATTAAAAATAGACATTTTAATCTATCATTCTTTAAATTTTTTTAACTTAATTCACATAAATAAGCTTTGTATGATTTTTTAAAATTAGTGAAAATATTGAAGGTTAGGTTTTAATTTTTCTACCTCTTTGAAATTTCTTTTAAATTTTTTGTTAAGAATTAGGATAAATCCGGTTATTTTAATTAAAAACAGACATTTTTATCTATCATTCTTTAAATTTTTTTAACTTAATTTCCACAAATAAGCTTTATATGATTTTTTTAAATTGATGAAAATATTGAAGGTTAGGCTTCAATTTTTCGATGTCTTTGAAAATTTTTTTAAATTTTTTGTTAAGAATTTGGATAAATCCGGTTGTTTTAATTAAAAATAGACATTTTTATCTATCATTCCTTAAATTTTTTTAACTTAATTTCCATAAATAAGCTTTGTATGATTTTTTAAAGTTGGTGAAAATATTGAAGGTTAGGTTTCAATTTTTCGACGTCTTTGAATTTTTTTTTAAATTTTTTGATAAGAATTAGGGTAAATCCGGTTATTTTAATTAAAAATAGATATTTTTATCTATCATTCTTTAAATTTTTTTAACTTAATTTCCATTAATAAGCTTTGTATGATTTTTTAAAGTTGGTTGAAATTTTGAAGGTTATGGCGAAATGTTTTTATGAGTTTGCGATTTTTTTCTAATTTTTTGGTAGTAGTTAGAATAAGTTCGATAGTTTTAATAAAAAATAGATATTTTAATAAATAATTTCTCAAATTTTGCCTATTTGATCTCTAGAAATAAAGTCTGGGCGACTTTTTAAAGTCAGTTGAAATTTTTAAGGTTATATCGAAATGTTTTGATGAGTTTGCGGTTTTTTTCTTATTTTTTGCTAGCAATTAGAATAAATTTGATAGTTGTCATGAAAAACTAAACATTTTCATTAATCATTTCTTAAATTTTTTCTATTTGATCTCTAGAAACAAAGTGTGGGCGATTTTTTTAAAGTTAGTTGAAATTTTTAAGGTTACGTTGAAATGTTTTTTGTTTGTAATTTTTTTAAATTTTTTGGTAACAGTTAGAATAAATTGACAGTTTTAATAAAAAATAGATATTTTAATAAATAATTTTTCAAATTGTTTCTATTTGATTTCTAGAAATAAAGTCTGAGCGACTTTTTAAAATTTGTTGAAATTTTGAAGGTTATGGTGAAATGTTTTTATGAGTTTGCGATTTTTTTCTTATCTTTCGGTAGCAATTAAAATAAATTTGATGGCTTTCATGCAAACCTTAACATTTTTATCAATCATTTCTAAAGTTTTTTCCATTTGATTTCTACAAATAAAGTCTGGACAATTTTTTAAAGTTAGTCAAATTTTGCAGGTTATGTCGAAATTCTGTTTTGTGTTTGCGATTTTTTTTTAATTCCTGGTTAATAATTAGAATAAATTTGATACTTTTAATGAAAAATAGATACTTTAATCAATAATTTCTCAATTTTTTTTTAAATTTAATTTCTATAAATAAAGTCTGAACGTTTTTATAAAGTCAGTCAAGTCTTGACTAACTTTAAAAGATCGTACTGACTTTTTGCTTGTAATAAATACAGGGAGAAAAACTTAAAGAGAGTTAGTTTAATATGTCTATTTTTCATAAAAACTATCAAATTTGTTCTAATTACCACGAAAAATTTTTAAAAAATTTTCGAATTAATTAAGGATTTTTTATCGAAATTTACATATCTTTACTAATTTTTAAAAAATCGCACTGAGTTTATTAATGAAAATCGATGAAAGAAATTTTAATTAGTGATAGATTGAAATATCTATTTTTCATAGAAATAGTCAAATTTGTTCTAGTTGTTATGAAAAAATTTAAAAAAATTCTACAAGACGTCGATGAATTTCGACCTTGAATGAACATAACCTTCAAAACTTTGACCAACTTTGAAAAATCCTACTGACTTTATTTTTGGAAATCGAAGGAAAAAAACTTAGAGAAGGATAGATTGAAATGTTTATTTTACATTAAAACCATCGAATTTATTCTAATAATTACCCAAAAATTAGAAAAAATCCAAAAAACGAAGTATTTTTACATAACCTTGAAAATTTTGACAACTTTAAAAAATCCTACTGAGTTTATTTATAGAAATTAAGAAAACAAATTTAAACGAAGTGTAGATTGAAATGTCTATTTTTCATAGAAGTTAATAAATTTCTTCTATTTATTATAAAAGAATTTTAAAAAATTTCCAAAGGCGTTGATGAATTTCGACCAAATCTAACCTTCAAAATTTTGATCAATTTAAAAAAATCGTACTGACTTTATTTTTGAAAATCAAGCAAAAGCGACTCAAAAAGGGATAAATTAAAATGTTTATTTTTCATCAAAATCATCAAATTTATTCTAATTATTACCCAAAAATTTAAAAAAAAATCCAAAAAACATTAAGTATTTTTACATAACCTTGAAAATTTTAATAAACTTTAAAAAATCCTACTGAGTTTATTTATAAAAATTAAGGAAACAAATTTCAACGAAATGTAGATTGAAATGTCTATTTTTCATAGAAGTTAATAAATTTCTTCTATTTATTATAAAAAAATTTTAAAAAATTCCCAAAGGTGACGGTGAATTTCGATCGAACCCAACCTTCAAAATTTTGACTAACTTTAAAAAATCCTACTGACTTTATTTTTGAAAATCGAAGGAAGGAAACTTAGAGAACGATAGATTAAAATGTTTATTTGGCATTAAAACCATCAAATTTTCATCAATAATCTTCCTATGATTTTTCAAAGTGAGTGAAAAATTTGTTTAAGGTTAAAATTTTATATTATTTGAGATTTTATTTATTTATTTATTTATTTAGTAACATTTAAAATAAATTTGGAAGTTTTAATAAGAAATAGACTTTTTAATCCATCGTTTCTTAAAAAAATTTTCACTTAATTTCCATAAATAACATCAGTACGATTTTTTAAAATTAGTCAATTTTGAAGGTTATGTCGAAATGCTTTTATGTGTTTGCGATTTTTTTTTTAAATTTCTGGTTAATAATTAGAACAAATTAGATTCTTCTAATAAAAAATAGATATTTTAATCGATCATTTCTCAATTTTTCTTCTATTTAATTTCTACAAATAAAGTCTGGATGATTTTTTAAAACATAATTAAATTTTCAAGTCAAAATCCTTTGTAACTTTTCTTGAAAATTTTAAGCGATAATTAGAACAAATTTGATGGTGTTAATAGAAAGAAAACTATTTAATCTACAAATCAGTTCAAAATCAGTTCAAAAATTGCCGCATTATCATCGTTTAATTAAGACCTGTCCCTCTTAAAAAAATTAGAAACAATACATCATTTATTAATCGCTTGTTAGACATTATTTTTAAGTACCCTCACATGTTTTAATCTAACAAATGTACAATATAATCCAATAATCACTTAACTGAATAAGCTGAATTGATTTTTTGTTATCTGGTTTAGTGTAGGAATTATTTTTGGTTAAAGTTGAAAAATGGCCATTTTTAGATTATAACTCAAGTTATAAATCCCTTAATATTAAAGATTCAATCAAATTGTTTATAACAAATAATATTTAGAATAAAATAAGCTACAATTTTTATTTGAAAATTTTTTTTTCTATCTGTTTTGATTTTTGATTTATTTGAAATTAAAACTGAAAAATTGATATTTAAGGTTATAATCAAATTATTGGGTATAACTCCATAAATATTAAAAATTCAACAAAATTGTTTATAATAAAAAATATTTAAAGTAAAATGAGCTACATTTTTTATTCGAAGAAATTTATTCTATCTAGCTTAGTTTTTGAGTTATTTGAAGTTAAAATTGAAAAATTGACATTAAAGGTTGTAATCAAATTTTGAGGTATAACTCCCGTAATATTAAAAATTCGAAAAAATATTTATAATAAATAATATTTAGAATAAAATAAGCCACAATTTTTATTTGAAAATTTTTTTTCTATCTCCTTTGGTTCTTGAGTTATTTGAAGTTAAAGTTGAAAAATTTATATTTTAGGTTATAATCAAATTTTAAGTTATAACTCCCTTAATATTAAAAATTCAAAAAAAGTGTTTATAATAAACAATATTTAAAATAAAATAAGCTACATTTCTTATTCGAAGAAATTTTTTCTATCTAGCTTAGTTTCTGAATTACTTGAAGTTAAATTTAAAAAATTGACATTTGAGGTTACAATCAAATTTTAAGTTGTAACTCCCGTAATATCAAAAATTCAAAAAAATGTTTAGAATAAATAATGTCAAGAATAAAACAAGCTACAATTTTTGTTTAAACAAGTTTTTTTATCTAACTCGCTTTTTGAGTTATTCCAAAACTTATGTTGAAGAATTGATATTTGAGGTTATAGTCAAATTCTAGGTTATAACTCCATAAATATTAAAAATTTAACAAAATTCTTTATAATAAATAATATTTATAGTAAAATGAGCTACAATTTTTATTGAAAGAAATTTTTTCTATCTAGCTTAGTTTTTGAGTTATTTCAAGCTAAAGTTGAAAAATTTACATTTTAGGTTATAATCAAATTTTAAGTTATAACTCCCTTAATATTAAAAATTCAAAAAAAGTGTTTATAATAAATAATATTTATAATAAAATAAGCTACATTTTTTATTCGAAGAAGTTCTTTCAAGTTAGCTTAGTTTTTGAGTTATTTGAAGTTAAAATTGAAAAACTCACATTAGAGGTTATAATCAAATTTCAAGTTGTAACTCCCGTAATACTAAAAATTCAAAAAAAAATGTCTATAACGAATAATATTTAGAATAAAATAATCTACAATTTTTATTCGAAGAAATTTTTTGTATCTAATTCGGTTTTTGAATTATTTGAAAATAAATTTGAAAAATTGACATTTAAGGTTGTAATCAAATCTTAGCATATAACTCCATCAATATTAAAAATTCAAGTAAATTGTTTATAATAAATAATATTTAGAATAAAATAGGCTATACTTTTTATTCCAACAATTTTTTCCTATCTCTCTCGGTTTTTGAGTTATTTGAAGTGAAAGTTGAAAAATTGATATTTAAGATTATAATCAATTTTTAAGGTATAACCTCATAAATATTAAAAATCCAAAAGAATTTTTTTATCAAAACGTATTTAAAATTAACAATATTATAATTTTTATTTGAAAACTTTTTTTCTATTTCCCTTAGTTTTTGAATTATATGGAATTAAAGTTGAACATACAAAAACTTTTCGATACGTCACTGGTCAGTTTAAAAATAGTCCCCAATTCCGATATAATCAATCGATTTGTTACTTAATTAAATACCTGTAGAGCATGCTACCTACCTTTTTCTATTTTTCTACCTCATCCTTTTTTTACGTGTATTTTTTTTCCACTTTAGTTGTTATTTCCAACTGAAAACCCCACGTAACTACACATCATTAAATTTTCACTTCTTAATCACATTAATCCGTCCTTTTCGACCTTGTCTAACTTAATTACGACCATTTCAAAGTAATTTTACACCTTAAGACCATCTTTATTGTTATTCTTTTGTAGGTAGTTTTATTATTATTGATTCTTATTAATGCATATTGTTATTATTGTAGATTGTTATTATTGCGGATCGTTTACCAAATCGTATTTGGACGAATCGTTAAGCTAAATTGGGTTTAATTGTGAACTTGACAACCGAACTTAATGTGAAACGAATTTAAATGAATTAATTATTTATTTATTTAACACCTATTTTTGTTTTTCTTTTCGATCGAGTTCAACCTTCTGGAAAGTTTTCTTTCGTTTTGTTTTTTGTGACATGGTCATTTGAAATCTTAGGATATTGTCGTTGAAAGATTTTAAAAAATATTCTAAATTATAAAAAAAATTTGACCCAATTTAGGTTAAACTTCAAAATTAACTTTAAAAAATCGTACCGAGTTTATTAATAGAAATTAAAACATAAAATCTTAAAGAAGGATAGATTAAAATATCTATTTTTAATCAAAAACTTCAAATTTATTCTAATTTTTATGAAATTTTTAAAAAAAATTCGCGAAAAGAGAAGTACATTGACATAACCTAAAAAAATTTGGCTAACTTTAAAAAATACTACTGACTTTATTTTTGTAAATTCAGGGAGAAAAATTTAAAGAGGGGTAGTTTAATATGTCCATTTTTCATAAAAACTATCAAATTTGTTCAAATTACTACGAAAAAAATTTAAAAAATTCTCAAATTAATTGAGGAATTTTGATAGATATTTACGTATCTTTACCAACTTTAAAAAATCGTACTGGGTTTATTAATGCAAATCGAGGGAAAAATTTTTAATTAGTGATAGATTGAAATATCTATTTTTCATAGAAATAGTCACATTTGCTCCAATTGTTATGTAAAAATTTAAAAAAATTCTAAAAGACGTCGATAAATTTCGACCTTGAATGAACATAACCTTCAAAATTTTGATCAACTTTTAAAAATCCTACTGATTTTATTTTTGGAAATCAAAGACAGAAAACTTAGTGAAGGATAGATTAAAACATCTATTTGTAATTAAAAGCTTCAAATTTATTCTAATTATCATGAAAAAATTTTTAAAAAATCCCGAATAGAGAAGCATATTGACATAGCGTAAAAAATTTTGACCAATTTTAAAAAATCGTACTGACTTAATTTTTGGAAATTAAACGAAAGAAATTTAAAGAAGGATCATTTGAAATGTCTATTTTTCATCAAAACCATCAAATTTGTTCTGATTTTATGAAAGAATTTAAAAGATTTTTCATATTCGTCGAGAAATTTTGATCGTAATTAATAAATTCTTACTAACTTTAAGAAATCATACTGGGTTTATTAATGGAAATCAAGGAAAGAAACTTTAATTAGTGATAGATTGAAATATCTATTTTTCATACAAATAGTCAGATTTGTTCTTGTTGTTATGAGAATATTAAAAAAAAAATCAAAAAGACGTCGATGAATTTCGACCTTGCATGAATATAACCTTTAAAATTTCGACCAACTTTGAAAAATCCTACTGACCTTATTTTTGTAAATTCAGGGAGAAATATTTAAAGAGGGGTAGTTTAATATACCTATTTTTCATAAAAGCTATCAAATTTATTCCAGAATTACGAAAAAAATTTTAAAAATTCTTAAATTAATTGAATAATTTTGATCGAAATTTACATATATTTACTAACTTTAAAAAATCCTACTGGGTTTATTTATAAAAACCGAGGAAAGAAAATTTAAGGAATGACAGATTCAAATATCTATTTTTCATAGAAATACTCAAATTTGTTTGAGTCGTTATGAAAAAAATTTATAAAATTCTAAAAGACGTCGATGAATTTCAATCGAACATAACCTTCAAAATTTTGACTAACTTAGAAAAATCCTACTGACTTTATTTTGGTAAATTCAGGGAGAAAAATTTAAAGAGGGGTAGCTTAATATGTCTATTTTTCATCAAAACTATCAAATTTGTTCTAATTACTACCAAAAAATTTTAAAAAATTTAAAAAGACGGTGATGTTTTTCTATCGAACCTAACCTTCAAAATTTTGACCAACTTTGAAAAATCCTACTGACTTTATTTTTGGAAATCGAAGAAAAACAACTTAAGTGGGTATAGATTAAAATGTCTATTTTTAATTAAAATCTTCAAATTTATTCTAGTTATTACGAAAAAGATTAAAAAAATTCGCGAAAACAGAAACATATTGACTTAACCTAAAAAATTTTGTCCAACTTTGAAAAATCCTACTGACTTTGTTTTTGGTAATAAAAGAAAGAAAACTTAGAGAATGATAGATTAAAATATTTATGTTTTCATTAAAACCATCAAATTTGCTCAAGTTATGATCCAAAAATTAAAAAGAAATTCTAAAGACAACAAGGGATTTTCACAAAATCTTAGTGAAAATAAATATTAGTGGAGTATAGATTGAAATGTTTATTTTTTATAAAAATTAACAAATTTCATCTAGTAATTATGAAAAATTAAAAAAAAAATCCAAGTGTATTGAAAAATCTTTACCAATCCTAACCTTTAAAATTTTGACCAAATTTAAAAAATCGTACTTTTATTTTTGGAAATATAGGAAAACGAAGTTAAAGAAGGATAGTTTGAAAAGTCTATTTTTCATCACAATCATTAAACTTATTCCAATTATTATACAAGAATTAGAAAAAATTTTCGAAGTCATCGATGAATTTTGATCGGAAGGTTAAAAGATGAACCGATTTTAAAAATCCTACTGATTTTATTTGTGGAAATTAAATGAAACAATTTGGAGAAAAGTTGTCTTAAAATGTCCATTTTCTACCAAAGTCATCAAATTTGTTCTAATTATTATGAACGAATTTAAATAAATTCTAAAATTCATCGGGAATTTTGATAGAAATTTAGAAATTTTGACCAAGTTTAAAAAATCATATCGATTTTATTACTGAAAATTGAGGAAAAAACTTTGAGTAAATGATAGATTGAAATGTTTAGTTTTCAGAAGAATCAACAGATTAGTTCTAATCATTACCAAAAAATTAAAAAAAATGTTAAAGGTATCGAAGAATTAAAACCTAACATAACCTTCAATATTTTCACTAATTTTAAAAAATCATACAAAGTTTATTTATGGAAATTAAGTTAAACAAATTTAAAGAATGATAGATAAAAATGTCTATTTTTAATTAAAATAACCGGATTTATTCTAATTCTTAACAAAAAGTTTTAAAAAATTTTCAAAGACATCGAAAAATTGAAACCTAACCTTCAATATTTTCACTAAATTTAAAAAATCATACTGAGCTTATTTATGGAAATTAAGTTAAACAAATTTAAAGAATGATAGATAAAAATGTCTATTTTTAATTAAAATAACCGGATTTATTCTAATTCTTAACAAAAAATTTTAAAAAATTTTCAAAGACATCGAAAAATTGAAACCTAACCTTCAATATTTTCACTAAATTTAAAAAATCATACTGAGCTTATTTATGGAAATTAAGTTAACGAAAATTTAAAGAATGATAGATAAAAATGTCTATTTTTAATTAAAATAACCGGATTTATCCTAATTTTTAACAAAAAATTAAAAAAATCTTTTAAAGACATCAAAGAATTGAAACCTAACCTTCAATATTTTCCCTAAATTTAAAAAATCATACAAAGCTTATTTATGGAAATTAAGTTAAAAAAATTTAAAGAGTGATAGATAAAAATATCTATTTTCAATTAAAATAACCGGATTTATCCAAATTCTTACCCAAAAATTTAAAAAAATTTTCAAAGAAATCGAAAAATTGAAACCTAACCTTCAATATTTTCACTAAATTTAAAAAATCATTCAAATCTTATTTATGGAAATTAAGTTAAAAAAACTTAACGAAAGGTAAATTAAAATGTCTATTTTTTATTAAAACCATCAAATTTATCCTAATTACTATGAAAAAATTTTAAAAAAATTTCAAATTCATCGATGAATTTTCACCAATTTTACGTTGAATAAATTATTTTTCTAATTTAATTTTCTTTTCGAAAATAATCCGGAAATAAAAAATACCAAGCTAAAACTAAACTATTTCAATATTTTATCCGGTCAAGTTGGTCCGGTATTGAAAATGTTCTTGACATCGAATTCAAACAGGCGCCAAGCAAAACACCTCATTGACCGACCACCAAACGCCAAGGTTTCGTACTTGTGGGTCAACCTCATCGGAAAACCTCATCGAATACCAAACAGTTCGCGTTAGAGTGAATACGATTCGATTCGATTCGAAAATCGAAAATCGAAAAAGATGCACGTCTCGTTTCCCAACCTCAATCGCAACCGTTTATTTCGTCAAGTACGCATCAAAAACTTATTGTATAAAATTACGTACATACAAAATACAATAATGCGTTTCACAACCGAATCGAAGATAACGCGAGCCCGTCTAGAACTGAGTCGATTAATCCGGTAGAAAGTCATTTAAACCGGTCAGATCCGAATATTTACACCTGTCTTAATAAATCAGCGAAATCAAAATTGTTTGCGTTTGATCCTTTTAATCCCCTCTAACAACGATTTAATCGGGATTTGAACGACTTAATATATAAAAAAAACCGACGATTTATTGACAATTTAAACAATTTATGATGTACATCAATCATTTTTATTTATAAGATTGATGTATGAATGGATTAAATGATTTTTCATCATTTTGAGGAGATTATTTATGGAATGCTTAATAAAATTGATTGATAATTTATGATAAAGTCTCATTAAGTTGGATGCTTTTATGTGATTAAATTATTTCATTTAGGTTTTTCATTAAAAAATTTTTTTTTAATTCTTCAAATTTTTTAGTGTTTAAGATTTTTTTGGTGTTTTTGGAAATTTTTTAAAATTAGTTGGTAACAATTAGAACAAAGCGGACGATTTAAATGTAAAATAGATATTTTTATTTATCATAGTTTAAAATTTTTCCCTTTAATTTTCATAAATAAGTTCGGAATGTTTTTTTAAAGTTAATTCTTAAAATTATTTTCAGTCTAAATTTTTTAGGAATTTTTTAAAATTAGTTGGTAATAATTAGAACAAAGCGGACGGCTTTAATATAAAATATATATTTTAATTTATTATAGTTTAAAATTTTTCTCGTTAATTTTTATAAATAAGTTCGGAATGATTTTTTAAAGTTGATTCTTCAAATTATTTACAGTCAAAAATTTTTGGTGTTTTTGGGAATTTTTTAAAATTAGTTGGTAATAATTAGAACTAAGTGGATGACTTTAATATAAAATAGATATTTTAATTTATCATAGATTAAAATTTTTTTCGTTAATTTTCATAAATAAGTTCGGATTGATTTTTTAAAGTTAATTCTTAAAATTATTTTAATTCAAAATTTTTTGGTGTTTTTGGGAATTTTTTAAAATTAGTTGGTAATAATTAGAATAAAACGGATGGCTTTAATATAAAATAGATATTTTAATTTATCACAGTTTAAAATTTTTCTCATTAATTTTCATAAATAAGTTCGGAATGATTTTTTAAAGTTTATTCGTAGGATTATTTCAGTCAAAATTTTTTGGTGTTTTTGGGAATTTTTTAAAATTAGTTGGTAATAATTAGAATAAAGCGGGTGATTTAAATGTAAAATAGATATTTTAATTTATCATAGTTTAAAATTTTTCTCGTTAATTTTCATAAATAACCTCTGGATGATTTTTTAAAGTTAATTAAGTTTGCTTAATAATTTGATTGATAAAATCTTAATAAATCAAACAAATTAAAATGGCTTTTATTTGATCCTCTAATCCCATCTAACAAGGATTTAATCCAGTTATGACAATTTATTGACAATTTAGACAATTTATAACACATACATCAATTATTTTTATTAATAAGATTGATGAATGAGTGGATTAAATACTCTCACTTTTTCGATATCATTCCCAAAAGTGTATTTAGGAATGTTGAAGGAAATTGATTGATAATGTATGAAGATGTCTAATTAAGTTACGCGTTTTTGATGTATTATTAAATATTTCACTCTATAATTATTCCCTTTTCCCACATCATTTAACTAATTAATTCCCAGTACCTTTTCTTATTTCGTGGCTTTTTTTTAGAATTGATATAAAAAACGATTTCACACATCATATTTTCTGTACTAAATGTAAGCAAGAAGAATTCTTTGATTTCTATAAAAATTAACAGAGTAACTTCACCTAATAAAATACGGTTATGTGGTATTTTTAAAATAACTTTTTAGTTGTGATATTGGTGCGAACAGCAGTCGAGTAAAGTAGTAAAGTCGACTTATTGTTACACTTTTATCCCGACTTTCATTCGATTATCCAACAGAAGTTAATTGTATATCGAATTTGTTGCTTCTAGTACAAAATAAACGTGCCAATCCTCATTCTTTTATGATTTTGTGTTATAATTTTCATTAATAAATTCTGTAATTTGTTTTTAAATTGATGAAAAGAGGTTCAAATTCAGTCAAATATGTGAGGTACTTTTGATTTTTTTTTTGTGATATTTCAAACAAATCTGTTGATTCTAATAAAAAATAAACATTTTAGTCTATACCTTTTTGTGTTTTTGTGTTATAATTTCCATTAACAGACTCTGTGCGATTTTCTAAAGTTGGCCAGAATTCTTAGATGAATTTGAGAATTTTTTTAAATTCTTTGATAATAAATGGAACAAAAAGCAACGCTTTAGCCGAACATTTTCAAGAAGCTTTTATGCCGAAAATTAGCCCTTTATTTGACCCTATCAATCAAAACAACATCAAAATCTGGTACGACAATTTCCTGGAAGCCACAGCCAAATGACGACGCTCCTACCGACATTGACGAAGACGAATACGACCAGCAAATTGGTAAAGGCAGAAGTACATCGCCGGGAAGAGACCTAATTACAAAGCATTTACTCAAAAAATTCAATTCCAACATCCGTACAGTTTTACGTCACTTAATGGACTACTGCTTACAAACCAACCAATTTCCTGACGTATGGAAATCAGACATAATCATTCCTATTCCAAAATCTAACTGTGACCACTCTTTTCCTAAAAATTATCGTCCAATTGAATTACTCCCTGTTATTGGAGAAATCTACGAAGGAATGTTAAACCAACGTATCTTAAAAAAGGCAGCACATATTATTTCTAATTACCAATTTGGTTTTAAGTCGAAATATTCCAACACACACTCTCTTACTGCTCTATTTAATACCATTCAAGCGACCCATCTTCTATGTAAATATACTGCAACCTTACTACTCGATATAACCAAAGCTTTTGATTCGGTATGGCACAAAGAATCATCAAATATGCAAGATGCACAATATAGGAATAAAACAATACTTGCTAAGGACTGTAAATCAATTTTTCACATCTAGAGTACTGCAAACGAAAGTCAACAACGCATATTCAAAGCACTTTTGTCCCTTACAAGGTGTCCTTTAAGGCTCCTCCCTCTCGCCCTTGCTGTATAACATTTACAGCCACGACATATACTCCGACATCCCCAATTACGTAAGCCTGGACAGATATACAGAGTGCACGCAGGTGAGCTGCAGATACGTTTAACGTAACTGGAAAAAGGCCGACAATAAGGCTTCCATTAGTTAACACAAGACAGATATACTACGTTTACTTATCTGACCGAGTGGAGTTAATATGTGCCTTTTTATCTAATTCATTAAAATCGTATGCAATTCGATGCCTTGTCTAAAGCCGGCTACTCACTACACGATACTTGCCAACTAATTGCAAAGTACTTGGCAAGTAGCAAGCTGTGTGTATGAAGACTCGCATAAACTTGGCGAAGTACTTGTACTTCTCCTCGTGAGTCGGAAAACGATCGCAAGTCAAAGGGGACGAGTAAATAATTTCTTTGATTGTGGAATAATGCAGTTGAATAACGAGTTAACATTAACGTTTTTGGATATTTACCAACAAGAAAGAGTAAGTTGGGATGCATCTAATAAATTACATAAAAACCGGAACTAAATATATTATGCGTGGAAACTAATACAAAATGGGCTTTCTCCGGAGATCACCGTAGACGAATTAAGAAAACTCGCTTACGGCTACATTTCGTAATTGCAAGGCTAAATTGAGGGCCAGCAAAAAAAGTGGTGCTGTTTCCTGTGATATATATAAACCACATTGGTTTGCCTTTGTTAAAATTGGAGTTCGGTGAGGAAACAGGCTTCAATCGGAGATTGCTTTGACAGTTAATATTTTTCCTGCCACGCAACTTTACCTCCATTCATTAAATACTCCGCAAATTCTTCTCTTATTTTTTGCTTCAGAGTTTGGTTCCCTCGCTACTTTTTGTATAGGCAACAGGAATGTAATGTTGTCTTGATCTATTCACCAGAATCCTGGTGTAATAACTCCCTCAACTTCTAAGTCAGTGGTTCCCTTTGGTGTATAATTTATACCTGAACTTTTGCTTTTATGCAGAAAATTATGGAGGAAACAGCATGTCATTGTTACAAGAGCTACTTCATTTGGCTGCAATAACATAGGTTTTCTCAAAACTCGAAAAAACGGAAGCCATAATTCCTTAATTACTTTACTCGTCCTTCAACTTGCACTTCCCGAAAAACTTGTAACATTGAAAGTAGGCGCATAATGTGTACAGCTTACTTCGACTAGAACAAGTACTTCTTAAGTTTATTTCAAGCCAAGTTACTCTGAAAGTCCCACGTAGTGAGTAGCCGGCTTAACATATTGAAAAGCCCTATCCGCAGGTCGCAGTAACCACACGAACCTCGAAGTGCGACGAAGACAGACGTAATCAATCACACCATTCTAGCCGTCTATATCTGAGAGCGCAAGCTCCACCCACTTAGAATCGTCCAACTGTTGCTAATGCGTCTATCCGCAGGTCGAATGGGTGCACACTGTATACTTCAATTCGCCGACGACACTACGCTAATAGTACATGACAAAACCATCAATAAAACTATAGAAAAACTTGAAGAACTGTACAACAACACCACAGAAAAATTTGAAGAGCTGTACAACATCTTAGACTAGCTATACAAATGAAGACTCACAGTAAACCCTGGCATATACCAACTATTTATACCCCGTCATCGAGTAACCGACGCGTCGCCGAGCATACGGACAGAACGACATAATACCAGACCGTCGCCCACGATCTAGTACCTAGGAATTCGACTGGACAACAGACTTAAGCTGACAAAACACTATAAGCTGGTACAGACAAAAATGACATGATGTTCGAAACACTTCAGGGCACTAACGTACAATAACAAGGGAATTTCAACTATCCGTGCAACATCGATATATAAAAGTATTTGCAGACTACTATTGGACTACGGACACATCCTGACCACTGATATTTCCCGCTAAACCTGGGACGTAATAAGCAAATTCGAAAGAAAATGCCTGAGGATCATAACCAAAATAAGGCACACTATAATTCACTACATAACATCAGCAACGACCAACTTTGCGAACGGACGCAAATCATTCTAAATGAACTATGTTTAAACCCATTGTCAAACTATGTAAATAACACTGTATTTACTAAAACCCGAAATGGAGCTACACCATGAAGAGAAAGATGAAAAATGTTATTCGGCAATGTTACGGTTAGCAGGTTTACTTTTTATCTTTCTCTTCATGGTACTGCTCCATTTCGGATTATGGTGCGTGTTTGTGGAAAGACCTTCGGATCGATAGCTAAACAAAAATTATTCTCTCTCTGTTCAGTCAAATTTTTTTGGTGTTCTTTTGGGATTTTTTTTAATAGTTGGTAATAGCCAGAACAAAATAATGATTTTAATATAAAATCCATATTATAACACAAGGGAACAAAATTAAACCTTTTTTTGTTGCATTGACTTGTACGCCTGTTTTTTACTAATCGGAGGTCGCTGATATCAAATCTGCCCACCTTTTTTCTTTAGCAGCTGTACTTTTTGCAATACAGCTAGATACGTTTAAAACGTTTGAAACAAGGTCTTCTTTAAGTGATGAAAGTGGGACAAGTGATTTTAACCCAATTTCTTCTGAGCCCCAGCCCTTTAATTAGGAAGACCTCAGTGCATAAGTTAGAAACCTTGGTCTTTCTAAAAAAGCATCGGAGATTCTAGCTTCTCGATTAAAGAAAAGAAATCTTGTAACCCCAGAAACAAGAATTTTATGCTATCGTAACCGAAAGACAGAATTGCTTCCATTCTTTGCTAAAGATGACGACTTTGCTTTTGTTCAGATGTTCCTGGTTTATTGAAAGCAATGGGAGTAGAGAAGTATGATCCAAATGAATGGCGTTTATTTATTGATTCTTCAAAACGTAGCCTAAAATGTGTACTTATGCATAACGGCAATAAACTGGGTTCGATACCGATTGCACATTCAGGTACAGTCAAAGAAAAATATGCTACTGTAGCTTCTGTTATGGATAAAATCAAGTACAACGAACATATAAGTGGCTGATATCTGTAGATCTAAAGATGGTGAATTTTCTTCTTGGACAACAAGGGGGCTATACAAAATATCCATGTTTTTTTTGTTTGTGGGACAGCAAAGCTAAGTCTGAGCAGGGTGAGTATTTGAAATACATCGCTAAAAAGTTCCATAACTTGAGCACAGAGAAACTTAAAGCCGGAATTTTTGATGGTCCTCAAATAAGAAGGTTGATAAAGGATGAAAACTTTAATAGTTACATGACTGATATTGAAAAAAATGTCTGGAATGAATTCCTTTGGACTGCACAAAATTTTCTGGGAAACAAAAAGGACGAAAGCTATGCGGAACATATTGAGCTGATGTTGCTACACTTCCAGAATCTCGGATGTAATATGAGCATCAAGGTATTCTTCCTCCACAGTCATTTGGACCGTTTCCCTGTAAATCTTGGTGATCTGAGTGAAGAACAAAGGGAACGGTTCCATCAAGGCATTCGAACTATGGAGGAACGTTACCAGGGTCATTGGAATGCTCACATAATGGCAGACTATTGTTGGAGTAGTAAAAACAGCCCTCGTGAACCAAGTCAAGCAAAAAAATCTTATAAAAGAAAATTTTTTGATAAAATATAGATTTTTCTTAAAAAATGCGTTTTAATTATACAGTCAGTCACAAAAGTCTACATACACCAAGTAAATTCACTCTAGTTAAATAAAACAACATGTTATTGAACAATGTATTTTAAAAATATATATTATTACCCAATTGGAGGTCATTTTGAAACGCCTTATCTATATTACCATAACACTTTCTTAGGAAAAAAATATAAACTAAAATTAACAGCTCACAAAAGTCTACATACACAGAACCCTATGAAATTAAATTTAAAGATATTCACTTAATTATGGACGAATACAAAACTTTTAATATTTTGTGGGACCACCTTGTAAATCGAGAACTGCCTGGAGTCGTCTTGGCATAGAAAAGACAAGATTCTCGGTCACAGTAGCTGGTATTTCTGCCCAAGCCTTTTTTTAGCGCATCTTTCAGTGTTTGCTTATTAGTAATGGTGTATTTCCGCACCCTCCGTTCTACCTCATCCCAAATGTGCTCAATAGGGTTGAGGTTAGGCGACTAAGGAGGTGAATGTAGTTGTTTAGGTACATTGGAAAGGATCCATTATCGAACGACGCGTGCGGTATGCGTAGGGTCGTTATCTTGTTGAAAAATCCAACGACCTCTAAGCCCTAAGCGCTCTGCTGATTTTTTCGGATTGCATTGCAATATTTTCAAATATTGTTTATGATCCATAATACCTTCTATAAAAACTACATTCCCTAGCTTAGAAGCCGCCAGCGAACCCAAAACCATTACCAACCCACCACCATGTTTAATAGCTGGGTGAAATTTTTTTGCTTTAATTTCCTCATTTGCTTTCCACCAAATTTTTCCTCTGCCATCCGATCCGAAAATGTTATATTTGCTCTCATCCGTGAACAAAACTGTTTTCCAAAACTCTAAATTTTGTTCAATGGATTTGTTGGCAAAGTCAATCCTTTTTTTTCTATTTTGTTCGGAAATTAAAGGTTTTCTTCGCGGAACTCGTCCATTAAATCCGTTAAATCGTAATACCCTACGTACAGTTTCTGGATTTACTACTTTATCAGTAGCGAGTTGAATATGTTTTGCAAGTTGCGGAGCACTTGTTCGTGGATTTTCTTTTACTTTTTTCTTTAATTCCCCGAACATCTCGTTGATTTAATAGTTTTGGGCGTCCAACGCGCCATTTATTTATTACACTTCCATTTGAAGCAAAATTTCGAATAATTGTTTGAACTATGGCTCGACTTTTTCTCGCAATTTTGGCATTTGCGCCATGTGATTGTCCCTCATTTCGTAATTTTACTATTAAATGGCGTTTTTCAACCGATATTTCCTTTCTTGCCATATTATCGTGTGACCGAAGTTTTAAATACTATATTTGTTTATGCAGTTGTTAAAAAGTAACTATAATATCAACTTTCTGAACTTAAAATAATGCAAAAATTGAATAAAGTCCACTGTGACAGCTCTTGTGTATCAAACGCGTAACTGTATGTTGACTTTTGTGAGGTTCATTTGTCCGTTTTTAATCGTTTACTCCGTCCGTGGAGTAATTAATGTTAGATTTGTTTAGTGTGGTATGTTCTTGAGTAAATAGAAGTAAATTTATATGTGTCGCAGAGATGAACTTGATGTTCTTTATAACGGTATTACTATTTTAGGTGGTGTATTTAGACTTTTGTGATTAACTGTATCTCAAAAATTAAAGCTGATACGAACAGTCTGCCTTCAGATCTCAAATCAGCACTCATTGTCAGAGAAAGTATAATATTAGTCATAATGTTTCATGCAACAAAAATGCTGTTTCCTTGTGTAATTTATCATTATTCAAGATTTTTTCCGTTTATTTTTATAAGTAAGTTATGGATGATTTTTTGAAGTTAATTAGTATGTTTATATTCCGTTAAATTCCTTTACTATTTTTGAGAATTTTTTAAAATTTATTTATAATAGCTAGAACAAAGTGGTCAAAACTCAATACAGTTTTATTTGATTCTTTAATCCCCTCTAACAAGGATTTAATCCGGTTATGACAGTATATTGACAATTTAGACAGTTTATAACACACATACATCAATCATTTTTTATTAATAAGATTGATGTATGAAAGGATTATATAATGTCACTTTTTCTACATCATTCTGAGAGGATTATTAAATTTATGGGATGTTGAAGGAAATTGATTGATAATGCAGGGTGTCTCCTCGAAATGGGCAAATCGAAATATTTCGGAAACTATAAGTCCGATGACTTTGAAATTTTATACACTGATTTAGTACATACTAACATAAGCTACATTGTGAAAACATTTTCAGTCATCTATGACTTCCAATTACACTGGAAGTGGATAAAAAATGATCATTTTTGAATGTAACATTTGTTTTTCGTTTGGTTAATTTAAAGATTTTGTTTGAAACATTTTTTATCACTTGAAACTTTTACCAGTTTCAAATAAAAAAATTATTCATTTTCTTAAACTACAAGTCTGCAAAAAATAAGTTATAACTCACGATCCAAGATCCATTCAAAATTAAATAATTATGAAGAACGATTTCTTTCTTTGAAACTACAAGTGATAGACAAGAATGTTTCAAGTAAAATTGTCTTCAAATTAACCAACCTAGCGAAAAGTAAATGTTGCGTTCAGAAAAAGATCTTTCTTTAACCACTTGCGGTATAACCGGAAGTCGTGGATGACTGAAAATATTTTCACAATGCAGTTTACCATGTACTATGTGTATAAAATTTTAAATTTATCGGATGTGTAATTCTCGTGATATTTCGACTTGTCCACATCGATGAGACATCCTGTATATAAATCTTTCTTATTAAGTTGGGTGTTTTTGATGTATTAGTAAATATTTCACTCTATCGTTCTTTAAGAGTTTATATAATAATTTTCGTTAATAAACTCTGTAATTTTTTTTTAATTGTTAAAGAAAGGTTTAAAGGTTGATGTCATTGAATTTTTTTCTATTTTATTATTATTATTTTTTTTTTTTTGATAATTACAATAAATCTATAGATTCTAGTAAAAAATAAACTTTTCAATTTATTATCCTTTATGATTTTGTTCCGTAATTTCCATTAATAGACTCTGATCTTTTTTTTAATTGGTCAAAATTTGTAAATTTTAATCAAAATTTCTCGATGAATTTAAGAATTTTTTAAAATTCTTTGGTGATATTTAAAACTAATCAGTTAATTCTAATAAAAAGTAAATATTGTAATTTATTCTTTTTTAAGATTTTTTCCCTCATTTTTCATTAATAAAGCTTGGACGATTTTTCAAAGTTGATTAAAATTTGTAAATTTCAATCAAAATTTTTCCATGACTTTGAGAATTTTTTAAAATTCTTTGGTGATAATTAGAACTAATTTGTTAATTCTACCAAAAAATAAACATTTTAATTTACCCATCTTTAAAATTTTTTTCCTTAATTTCCGTAAATAAACTCTGTGCGATTTTTTAAAATTCACAAGCATTTTAAAAGTTATCACTCAATATTTTTTAACTAATTTAAACAAAAATACAAAAAAGCAACTTAAAGAAAGATAGATCCAAATATTTATATATATTTTTCCTTCCTTCCTTTAACGTTAAAGTAGCTTTCAGAGTCCTCTCGACCTATTCACTTAATCCTCTTACATTTTGTGCGGCTTCACTATCCACGAAAAGACCGTCGGTGTAAAAGCGAGATAAACCAGGAAGTTTTCATTCCCCTTCAAAAACAAACCTAAAGTATTTTGTTATTTCACTCAACAATTACAGAATAAAAAACAACCCCATTGTTTCACACCGACTTAAAAAAATATATTTATCACAAAAGTAATTCTATACACAATAACAATTTAATACTTATCTATTTAAAAATCAACTAGTTGTATTAATATAATTGATATAGTTTTAATTATAAATTATTTCAAGTGATTTAATTCGGAATTTCAAGTGGAACTTAAAAAAAATTACTAAATTAAACCCGAAATGTCCCCGACGTTTATTTTTATAAGCTACCGATCAATCTACGATTTTAACAATGCGATAATTAATTGTAAACGGGAATTAGGTATTTTTATATCGATTTTAATTGATTACCTGTCCGTTCACTTGAAATTTTTATATGTATTTTTTGTTTAATTTGTTAGCTACTGATATTATATTTGATATGATCTTTAACTAAATTTTGCTTTGTAATGATATAACATTAATAATACATTTCCTGTTTTTTTAAATAATTTCATTTAAAAAACCAATAATACCATTTAAATAAAGATATAGAAAACGTGATTTTGCAACATATAAGATTAAAATCACACTTTAGATAAATCTATAAATAGGGAGATACGTTTATTAATGGGATTTTTTTACGGTTTTAGGAACTGTACTTGATTTTGATGTTGATTTTTATCATTTTTTGAGAGGTTACTTTGAAAATGTTTCAATTTCGAGTAAATTAGGAAAATTTTTATAAAACATGTTTAAAAATTTTAATTAAGTTATATAAAACATTTTTATAAAACATTAAGTTACATTTTCTCTTCTGAGAGAAAAACTAAAAGTCGTAGAAAATTCATCTTCGGTAAAAATAAAGATTATATTTTAGTCTAAATCCTTATAAAATTTCAAGTCTCAATAATAATTAGTTTCTTAGATATGAATTTTTAAAAATTGACTAGTTTTAATCGACATGTTAATTAAGTTAGGTTACATTTTCTCTTCTGAGAGAAAAACTAAAACCAGTATAAAATTTATTTTTGGTAAAAATAAAGATTAAGTTTTAATCTAAATCGTTATAAAATTTCAAGTCTCAATAACCACTAGTTTCTTAAATATGAATTTTTTTAAGAGTGACAAATTTTAATTGACATTAGGTTACATTTTCTCTTCTGAGAGAATAACTAAAAGTTGTAGAAAATTGATCTTTGGTAAAAATAAAGATTAAGTTTCAACTTTAAACCTATTAAAATTTTAAATCTCAATCACAATTAGTTTATTAAATATGAATTTTTAAAAATTGACAAGTTTTAATAAACATGTAAATAAAGTTAGGTTAGAATTTTGATACCGTAGAAAAAACTAAAAGTCGTAGAAAATTCATTTTCAGTCAAAATAAAAACTAAGTTTTAAACTAAATAATTACAATTTTTCAAATCTCAGCAATAATTAATTCCTTAGATATGAACGTTTAAAAATTGGCAAGTTTTAATCGATACGTTAAGTTAGGTTACATTTTATCTTCTGAGAGAAAAAATAAAAGTCGTAGAAAATCCATCTTTGGTGAAAATAAAGACTAAGTTTCGATTTAAATCCTTATAAAATTTCAAGTTTCAATAACAATTAGTTTTTTCGTTATGAATTTTTAAAAATTGACCAGTTGCTATAATAAAGTAGTGTACGATTTTTGACGTTTTTAAACGTCAATCACCCATTTTTTCCCTTTTTTGAGCTTGCAACCTTTGTTGCGCAACATATTGATATAAAAATCATTAAAATCGAATCTATCTCTTAAGTTTCAAGTCTTTTATCGGCATAAATCGGAATTAAATGTACGATTTTTTAAAATTAGTTAAAATTTTTAAGGTTAAATTCGATCAATATTCATCGACGCCTTTGGGAATTTTTTAAAACTCTTTCATAATAAATAAAAGAAATTTATTAATTCCTATGAAAAATAGACATGTTAATCTATACATCACTAAAAATTATTTCCTTAATTTCCATAAATAAACTCAAAATGATTTTTTTAAGTTTGTCAAAACTTTCAAGGTTACGTAAGAATACTTAATGTTTTTGGATTTTTTTTTAAATTCTTGGGTAATTATTAAAACAAATTTGGTGTTTTTAATGAAATATAGACATTTCAATTTATCCCCCTTTAAGTTGTTTTCGCTTGGTTTCCAAGAATAAAGTCAGTACGACTTTTTAAAATTGGTTAAAATTTTGGAAGTTAGGATCGGTCAAAATTCATCGAACATCTTTGGGAATTTTTTAAAAATTTTTCGTAATAACTAGAACAAAACTGATGATTTCTATAAAAATAGATATTTCAGCCAATCATTCCACAAGATTTCTTTCTTTAATATCCATAAATAAACTCAATATTCTTTTATTTTTTTAAAGTCAAAATGTTGAAGATTATGCTAAAATGTTTTAGTTACATTGCGATTTTTTTTAATTGATCGGCATAAAGCGATCAAATAAAACTCTATCGGACGAAAGGGTTCTGTTTAATAACCTTTTACTACAATTTATGTTAACGGTTTTTCGAATATCGCGGTAACTAAAACCATCATATTATTTCTTATTAACATTTCATCTTCGCGTTAATTCTAAATTAAAACTCTTCCAAAATCCGGTAGAAATTGTATAAACCAGACTTGAAAACGTTCATTTTCTTTTTTCTTCTACGAAATTTGTCCACCCCTGAAATGTCTCTCGACGAGGTTTGCCCAGCTTTGGAAATCCTTCGAAAAATTGGAGTTTGTCCATTCCCGAATCGGGTCTATAAGAAGTTTCTCACCCCTTAAATTCTATTTTCTCTTTTCGGGGTTTGCCCAACCTTGACATCCGTTTTAAAAATCGGGGTTTTTCTATTCCCTCTCTAAGAAATTTCCCACTTCTTAAATCCCGGTTTTCCTTTTCGGAGTTAGCACATCCTTGAAATGTCTCTAAGAAGTTTCTCATCTTTTAGATTCCGTTTTTCCTTTTCGGGATTTATCCAACCCTGAAATTCGTTTTAAAAATAGAGGGTTTATCCATTCACTTTCTAAGAAGTCTCTATGAAAATTTCCACTTCTTAAAATCCGTTCTTTTCCTTTTCTGGGTTTGCCACCCCCGCAATGTCCCCCAATGAGGTTTTTCCAGCCCTAAAATCCGTTCAAAAATTCGAAAGTTTGTCCATCTCTCTCTAAGAAGTCTTTAAGAAATTCCCCATCCTCTTTCGTGGTTTGTCCAACCCTAAAATTCGTTTTAAAAATCGAGAATTGGTCCATCCATTCTCTAAGAAATTTCCCACTTCTTAAAGCCCGCTTTTCGTTTTCCGGGTTTGCCCAACCGTGGAACTCGTTTTAAAAATTGAGGGTTTGTTCATCCACTTTCTAAAACGTCTCTAAGAAAATTTCCACTTCTTAAATACTTTTCTTGGTTTTCTGGGTTTCAAAAGCGCTGCAATGTCCCTCGATGAGATTTTTTCAACCCTGAAATCCATTCGAAAAATCGAGAGTTTGCCCATGCTGTCTCTAAGAAGTGTTTAAGAAATTTCCCACCCATTAAACCTTTGCTTTCCCTTTTCGGGGTTTACCCAACCCTGAAATTCGTTTTAAAAATCAAAGGTATGTCCATCTCCTCTCTAAGAAGTTTCTCACTTCTAACATCCCGTTTCCCCTTTTCGGGGTTTGTCCAACCTTGAAATCCGTTTTAAAAATCTAGGATTTGTCCACCCCTGAAATGTCTCTAATTGTAAGAAGTTTCTCATCCTTTAAATTCCGGGTTTCCATTTCGGAAAAATCGACAGTTTATTGATCCTCTCTTTAAGAAGTCTTTAATAAATTTCCCACCTCTTAAATCCTATTTTTCCTTCTCGAAGTTTGCCAACTCTTATAATGTCCATCGATGAGATTTGCCCAACCCTGAAATTCGTTTGAAAAAACGAAGATTTATCCATCCCCGAATGGGTTCTCTAAGAAGTTTAACATCCCTTAAATTCTGTTTTTCGTTTTCGAGGTTTGCCTAACACTGAAAGTTCTTTTATAAAAAGGGTTTGTCAATCCACTCCTTAAGAAGTTTCCGACCTCTTAAATTCCGGAATTTTTCCTTCCCGGAGTTTGCCCATCCCTAAAACGTCTCTTGACGAGGTTCGATCATCCCTGATATTCGTCTTAAAAATCGAGGGTTTGTCCATTCACTCTTTAAGAAGTCTCTAAGAAATTTTTCACTTCTTCAATCCCGTTTTTCTTTTTCGGGGTTTTGTAAACCCCTGAAATGTCTCTTAACGAGGTTTGCCCGATCCTGAAATCCGTTGAAAAATTCAAGGGTTTGTCGGTTTCCTCTTTAAAAGGCTCTAAGAAGTTTTTCATTTTTTAAATCTGGTTTTTCCTTTCCGGAGTTTGCCCATCCCTGAAATGTCTCTTGACGAGTTTCGACCATCCCCAAAATCCGATTGAAAAATCGAGGGTTGTTCAATCTCCTCTCTAAGAAGTCTCTAAGATCTTTTCCTCTTCTTAAATCCCGTTTTTTCTTTTCGGGGATTTGCATACCCTTGAAATGTCTCTCGACGAGATTTGCCCAATCCTGAAATCCGTCCAAAAAATCGATGGTTTGTCCATCCCCGAATCGAATCTCCAAGACCTTTCCCACCCCTTATCCTTCTTTATTTTGTCGATCCCCTCTCTAAGACGTTCCCCACATTTTAAATTCCATTTTCCCTTTTCAAGGTTTGCCCACCCCTGAAATATCTTTTGATGAGGTTTACCCAACCCTAAAATCCGTTCGAAAGATCGAAATTTTGTCCATCCCCAAATCGGATCTCCAAAAACTTTCCTATCCTTTAAATCCTTTTTTTTTTCCTTTTTGGGGTATTCCTACCCCTAGAAGCCTAGTTTTACACCTCGTACCATTTTAAATAAAGATATAGCAAAAGTGATTTTGCAACATACAAGATTAGATAAATCTATAAATAACGAGATACATTTATTAAAAGTTATTTTCGTAGACGCGTTAAAAACATTTTATACTTAAAAATAAGAAAACCACTTCATCGGACAATAGAAAAACATATCCGATAAGGAAATAATTCCTGAACCGGTTGATTCACGTCTTGGAATAGAACGCTTATTATTTCTCGACCTATAAATAACTAATCAGATCGGTCGATGATCATCAATCGAGTCGAACGATAAAAAGGTATTATTTTTAGCAGTCCCCTTGACGTTTTTATAATTAATAGTAAGAGTCGGCTGAAAGTTTCAATTAAGTCGAACTGCGACGTCTTCGTTTACAAACGACCGCGTTTCTGCTCCGTACGACGACGTTTATTTCCTTGTAAAAGCGAGGACGACCGGAGGAAAGTCCTTTTAGATTGGTATTTATTTGACTTCCTAAATCCTTATTGATTTTATCTTTATTTTCTTTAACAATGAGAAGATTGGGGAAAAACAGGGATTTAAAGAGTTTGTTGTAAAGAAATTTAATGAGTGTTTTTTCTTTAATTTTTGGGTAATAATTAGAATAAATTTGATGGTTTTGATGAAATATAGACATATTAATTTATTCCTCTTTATGTTCTTTTTACTTGGTTTCAAAAAATAAACCCAGTACGATTTTTTAAAATTGGTCAAAATTTTTAAGGTTGCAGTAGGTCGAAATTCATCGACGCGTTTGGGAATTTTTTAAAATTCTTTCACAATAAATAGAGGAAATTTATTAACTTCTATGAAAAATAGACATTTCAATCTACACTTCCTTAAAATTTATCTTCTTGATTACGATTAATAAACCTAGCATGATTTTTTAAAGTTAGTAAGAATTTATAAATTTCGATCAAAATTCCTCGGCAAATTTGAAAATTTTTAAAAATTCTTTCATTAAAATTAGATCAAATCGAATGGTTTTGATGAAAAATAAACATTTCAAACTATTCTCCTTTAAGATTCTTTTCCATAATTTTCAAAAATAAAGTCAATATCATTTTCTTAAATTAGTCATAATTTTAAAGGTTAGGTTGAAATTTATCAACGTTTTTGGATTTTTTTTAAATTCTTTTGTAACAACTAGAACAAATCTAACGACTTTTATGATAAATAGATATTTTAATCTATCCTTCTTGAAGTTCCCTTTCCTTAATTTTTAAAAATAAAGTCAGTATGATTTTTTAAATTTGGTCAAAATTTTTAAGGTTAGGTCGAAATTTATCGACGTCTTTGGAATTTTTTTAAAATGCTTTTGTAACAACTAACACAAATCTAACGAGTTTTATGATAAATAGATATTTGAATCTATCCTTCTTAAAGTTCTCTTTCCTTAATTTTCAAAAATAAAGTCAGTACGATTTTTTTTAAGTTGGTCAAAATTTTGAAGGTTAGGTCGAAATTTATCAACGTCTTTAGATTTTTTTTAAATTTTTTGGTAACAACTAGAATAAATCTGATGATTTTTATGATAAATAGATACTTCAATCTATCATTTTTTTTTAATTTTCCTTTCTCAAATTCCATAAATAGATTTTATTCGATTGTTTTAATTTGACTAAAAACTAAGGTTATGTTACATTCAGTAATCATCTTATTTTGAATTTTTTTCAAATTTTATCATAATAACTAGAACAAATTTGATAGTTTTAATAAAGAATAAACATTATAATTTATACATAACTACAAAATCTTTTTTTAATTCCCATAAATAAACCCTACACAATTTTTTAAAGTCAATCTTTAAAAAAAAAATGTTGAGATAGAAAATCAATTAGGAAATTAAATTCAGAATCCTTTTCTAATCTTCAAAACTTAAATCTTTAATCCAAACTAAAATGTTTTAAGTTTCATTTAGGAAAAAAATCAAATCAAAATCTTTAAAAATCAATTTTTGGTGAATTTTTAAAGTTAACTTTCTTAAGTTAGAAAAGTGTCAAAAATGTTTACCAAGTTTGAAATCTCTTTTAATTTTTTTGACAACACTTGAAATAAAACGGTCTTTTTTATTTCAAATTAGAATGTTTTGGGTTTCATTTAGAAAAAAAATCAAATCAGGATCTTTAAAAATCAATTTTTGATGAATTTTTAAAGTTAACTTTCTTAAGTTAGAAAAGTGTTAAAAATGTTTATCAACTTTGAAATCTCTTTTAATTTTTTTGACAACACTTGAAATAAAACGGTCTTTTTTATTTCAAATTAGAATGTTTTGGGTTTCATTTAGAAAAAAGATCAAATCAAAATCTTTAAAAATCAATTTTTGGTGAATTTTTAAAATTAACTTTCTTAAGATAGAAAAGTGTCAAAAATTTTTACCAACTTTGAAAATTTTTTTATTTTTTTTGACAACACTTGGAATAAAACGATGTTTTTTAATTAAAATTAGAATGTTTTGGGTTTCATTTAGAAAAAAAAATCAAATCAAAATCTTTAAAAATGAATTTTTTATGAATTTTTAAAGTTAACTTTCTTAAGTTAGAAAAGTGTCAAAAATGTTTACCAACTTTGAAATTTTTTTTAATTTTTTTGACAACACTTGAAATAAAACGGTCTTTTTTATTTCAAATTAGAATGTTTTGGGTTTCATTTAGAAAAAAAATCAGCTTAAAATATTTAAAATTCAATTTTTTATGATTTTTTTTAAAAATGGTTAATTTTCTAACCTAAAAAAATTTTTACCCACTTTGAAAATTTTTTTATTTTTTTTGACAACACTCAGAAGAAAACGGTTTTTTTAGTTAAAAGTATAATTTTTAATTCAAATCGTCATAAACTTTCAAACCTTAACAACAATTAGTTTCTAAGATATGATTTTTTAAATATTGACTAGTAAATACGATATTTTGATTGAGTAAAGTCTTATTTGTTACATGAAATTTCAAGAAACGAAAGTAGCTTATTTTTTTAAATTTAGAAGTGTAGTTTGTAAATCCTTAGTAAATCATTCTATTCTAAATCTTTTCTTAATGACAATTGTACTGTTCATTTTCTTGGAAATAAAGGCATTCTTTATGAAAACAGATAGATGTAACCCCGTCAGCTGCTGAACGTAGGTACATCATTTTTCATGAAGTAATGAACGTTACATAGAAAACATATTATGTAGATCATTAAAACTAGGTACTTAATAAACTAGATTCAAACCTAGTTTAGATTCATTCCTCGATAAAAATGCCAACAGGAACGTGGTGTTACCATCTATTGGAAATTAATTTCCGAAAAATACATTGTTGGCCGACTACAAACGGTTTACGAGGATTTGGCATAATAATAATATATTTAATTAACTTCTTATTCTCATTTTACCCATTACTACAAAAATTAAAAGGTAATTTATTTTTAATTTAAATCTTTTTCTTAAATACTTTCACGTAATTTATTTTTTAAGATTTCAGCACAAACTACCAAAAACTATTACACGCTCTTCAGTATCAATTCATCGCGTTACCATCTTTATGCCTATCTTTATTAATCGTAATTGAGCGAAATTCTTTTTTTAAATTAATAGATAATTTCAGCAATTTTAATGAATTCGGTATCCCAAATAAATTAAATCCAATAAATAAATTAATGAGAATTGCCATAAAAATCGGGAATTTTGCAGCATTCTTCGCCCCTTTTCTAAACATATACGAAGCTTTATCCGATAAATCTTGCCTTAATGTTACAAACTCAAATGATAAACTTATAAATACCTGCAATTTTATTGTACATTATTATTTACCGTTTCACGTTCAATTTTGGCAATTAGTTTTAATCGCTTTATTTCAAGTATTTTCTTGTTACATGATGGGACGTATCTGTATGTATGCTCTTCTTTTCTTTACTTATACATTTGAACTTTTGGTAATTCGCATAGACGATTTAATAAATAAAATTAATAATATTCATTTCACCTTGGGACAAAAAAATGATGAAGGATTAAAATTTACTATTAAATACCATCAACATATCACTCGGTAATTATTTAATTTTTATTTACAATTAATTTTTTTTTTAATAATTATAATAAATAATTTTTTTAGCTTATTTGAAGAAGCAACGATCCTTATGAATAAAGCGGTTATTTCATTAAAAATTTGCGTTTTAGTTTTAATTTCTTTATCAGCAGTGCAAATCACTTTGGTTTGTGTTTATGTTACCGGCAAACTCCATTACGCCGGCACACCTAAGATTGACTAGGTAATTCGCACATTGCCCGAGCATTTTTGACCAAGTCCGAAATAATTTTTTGCTTCGGGGTTTGCCTAGTGTGCAACTAGGTAAACTTAGGTGCGCCAAATGAGACTCAGGCAAAGTGCAAAAAGTGATTAACTTCGGACATTGCCTAAATGGGTTTAGGCAATTTATTTACTATTATTAACTATTTACTGCTATCAGCGTTATCAACAAGCTGTCTATGTGTGCGCATCCTTTAGTTTCTTACCTAACAATAAAAATAACAGAATTTTCCCAATACAACTTTACTTTTGTAAATGAAAAAAAAAAACAAACACAAAAAATTACAACTCGTAAGATTATATGGGAAACTGTGTAAACCATTACTTGTTTGAACACAAACTTCAATGATGACATTTCGAGTTGTAAAGTACTTTAGCCCTCTTTCATTTGCATAAATTTGCTTGACATTTCTTATTGCAGTTACACTTCAAAAACTATTGGTCCCCGAAGACAGAATTTTCGCTACTAATCTGACGCAGCGAGAATTCAGTCATGGGACGTCCTGAATTTTCAAAAGTAGGGGAAAAGTGGCGTGAAAGAGTCAGTTTTAAAAGAAGACCAAAATAGTACAAAAACTGGTAAAGAATTTTTTGCTCTCTAATACGAAGTTGTTGTTTCGTTATAAATGTATATAATGCCATAAACCAAATTGCAAAAATTAACAAGATAACTAAATACAGATCTAGAAATTTCATTTCAGGACATAGGAAAATAATGCGTGCAACAGCAAAGCATATAGGAAACAGATTAGATAAACAAAGAGCGATATAACTGTTTAACCACGTCAGACTGTCAAACTGTCAGTTCGACAGTTCGTGGGAAGAAGGTTGGGCGACTAGGGTCGGGTCGGAAAAGGCGTGGTTAAACAGTTATATCGATCTTTGTTTATCTAATCTATTTCCTATATGCTTCGCTGTTGCACGCATTATTTTCCTATGTCCTGAAATGAAATTTCCAGATCTGTATACATTTATTTATAAAAAAAGTTGCATTCGGCTCTTTCATAACATAATGGTATTGAAAGAGCCACCATTAGTTATGAAAGAGCTAAATTCGTATTACAAACTTTAAGAGGACTAAAATTAATACTTTTAGCAATTTTTAATGAAAATTGGGAGAATTACTTTTAACATTAAAAACAGTTTTTGCAAAAATAATTGAATGCGCCTTTAACACCGCAAGATTCATGTGCCCAACCAACAGATATTTTGCATTGAAAGCACTCTTGGCTGCTGTATCTAAGATTTTCATTGCATACTACACAATCATCGTGGTCCATGTCAGTTTTATTTAGAGCCTTCGTCTTTAATTTTCTAAATACTGAGCCCCTATAAGTTGATAAATTAGAGTTATCGTTTACCCGATTTTTGTTGTTCAGTGGTTTTATAAATTTATTGCTTTTTTCATTTAAACTCTTTCTTTTTGGCTTAACATTTGCCTCCTTCTCCACTATTTTTCTTTTCTCTGGGTAAACCGTTACTTTGGCGGACGATATTTTTCTTTTTTTACTAACTGTAACTTTTCTTGGGCCTGCCTTTGGAAATGGCCTAACCATTTCTGGTGATATAATTTGTTGTTCAGAAGCACTTGGACTAAAATGTGTGGATGTAAAAACAGTTGAAGACGAAGGAGAAAGAGATTGCAAAGTTTGTTCTAATACGTTATAATGATTATTTTCCTGTGCACGCGGATCAGGTCTATCAGTCACAAACGATGAAAGAAATTCTTTACAAAATATGTTTGAATTCAAGGGGTAAATTCCTGTTTTAAGAAAACTCTGTGTGATGCTTTGAGGACCGAAAGCTGATTGATAAGCGTCCTTCACAAATTATCCGACTTGGTAAATGGTTACTATTTTACCAGGGTTAGACAACATCCACTCATTCATGCTGTAACGGTTTTGTTTTTCGTCTAATTAAATTTGAAATTATTTGATTTGGGCCATCTGTTGGAATCGGTCATTTTTAGATCTCTTGGTTTTGTTGTGCAATACAGAATACTGGTTGGTTTCTCAGATTAGTGCGATCGGAAATAGTGGTGGGGATTTTGTTCTTTCGAGTGTCGCAATTGTGGTAATTTCGCTCTCTTCGTTGTTGTGTCTTGGAAGAGGATATACGTTTTTGGCTGCGACAAAACTACGTGGGTGTCGAAGATTTTGGTAGCGTCTCCGTTGGTGTTTGGGAGAGCTTCTAAAAGCGCAGTTTGGCGGATTAACTTCACACACCACAAATTTGATGCTGTATTTGTGAGTTATCGGATTGTCCGGATAAAAGGGTTTTTACGCCAGCCAACACTTCAAGCCGATTAAGATCGTAAGGTATGTTTTTTTACGCTTTGAGAGAACTAGAATCTTTTCGTTTGAATCATTTTGTAATTCGTGTTTTCCCTAGGCTTTTTTTTTATTTTTATTTTTATTTTTGGACCTACTTTTGGTATTTACGTCGAAATTTTGGATTGAAAATTTACTGCGTCGCAATTGTGAGTGGATCCCCTGGCGGCCATCTTTCTCTCTCCATTACATTGAACGCCGTTAGAGAGACAGGGACGGAAGTACACTCAACCGACGCCAGAGCGACGCGCTTAATCGAGAGAGACAAAGAGAGACGACCAGACCTGCGAAACCAGACAGAGACACCACCAACAGATAAGCCAACGTTTTATATTTTTCTTTTATTATCATTTTTTTTATTTTTTTATTTCATTTGTTATTACGGATCTTCAATCCGAATAATATTTCAACTTGTGTTATTCTAAATTTATTGAACATCATTTTACGAAACTGTTTTGTGTACCTAATCGCTCAGAGAATTTTTATCCCGATTTAAAATTAGATACTCATTAGAAAGTATGACACATATTTGACAACAGCTGTTATCATTTATTTTTCTTGTGTGTGTTCGCGTTAAATTTAAATTTCAGGTTATTTGTTTTATAATTCTTTAGAACTACTGCAGCGATAGGGGTTTATTACCGTTTGTATAATATTTATGTGAACATTTCACGTGAACATTCTTTTCTTTTATTGTTATTATCATTTTAATCCCTTTCAATACAAGTACATTTTTTTGGGTTTTCAAAATTGTCTTTTATTTTGTTGTTGTCCTTCGATCGTGGATTCGGACTTGCCTGATCCTAGGATAAGTGAAGATTGGTAGGTATCGGTTTAAGTTCGTGGCGCCCTTTCATTTAACATCTGAACCCATCCCTTCTCCGCAGAGTGAATCGGAGCCCGGTCCTATCAACGGTTGTTTTTGGCTTTTGAAACGAACTTAATTTTTATTTTGTTATAACTTGAATTGTGCGCTACAATGCAAATTCGATATCTGGTTTTAAAAGGGCCATACACCGTAATATCGAGAGGTTGCATTTTATGGCTGCAGTGCGGTGGGAATGTTAGTAGTATAATAGAGTTTTCTTTAGCAAATTCAATCACTCTAAGATTAATATGTGAGCTGTGGTTGTCCATTAAAATCAATGATGGATTGTCTTTTGAGGGCTTTATATGGATTACGAAATGTTCAAGGGCTTTCAAGAAACATTCTTCGTTCATCCATCCAGAAATGTTTCCCAATCCAAGAGCTCTTAGTGGACCATTGGTTAACGTGATATTTTTGAAGTTTACTCTCGGGAACACAAAAACAGGTGGTTAAACACCACCAGCAGCATTAATAAAAAACAAAGTTGTCACCAAAGCCCCTCTTTCAGCTGATGTTACTTGTCCAACTTGTTTTGATCCAATTTCGGCAATTACTTTAGGAGGATTGGTTACTGTACTGCAGCCCGTTTCATCTGCATTAATTATCATATGCGTTGGAAAACAATGCTTTAGATAAACACTCGATAATTTTTCAAAGAACATCTTAACATTCGATTTGTTAAAGCTAGTTGCTCTGGATAGAGACGTGCTTTCTGGCTTTCTCACTGCTAATTCTTTATGTGTACCCATAAAACCTTTTAACCAATCATCGCTTGCAATTTGGTTCTCTTTCCATTTATTAGGACAAATGAAACAAGCTTCGGCGTATTCATATGCCAATTTTCTTGTTTGTTGCCTTGTAAGGCCAAAACACATTTTTGAGGCAGTTTTCAAATAATCAGCTAACATATTTTCTTGTCGTGTACTAAATATTCTTTTATTTCCTATATTAGGGCAACGTTTATAACATGATTGGCCTGGCGATTTGAATCTCTTAACTATTTTCGCAAGATATGCTCTTGAAATATGGAAAGACAATGCCGTTTTATTTATAGATTCGTTTTTTTCTATCACCTCCTTAACTGCCTCTTCTATTGTAGACGTTATTGGTCTTACGCGTTTTTTCAAGCAAGATGGATCTTTTTCTGACATATTTGTTTCTTGAACACAAGAAACCGTAAAAGAATCTATTTTTTGAAAGTAGCAAAAATTCGCCCAAGGTTGGATCGTTTGATTTTGTATAAACGAGAGTGGCTCTTTCAAAATATGACTCTTTCATGCCACTCTTCCCCTATGTCTTTACACGCTTGAATTTGATTTCTTGAATACAGCGACCTAATAATTCCTTTGTTGTCTCCAAAACTACGCCAATTAAGTTTCGCGCATCTCCTTTGCTCCTGCCAACGCTTGGAACAGGCACAATAACTGATGTTCCAACCTCAATGGGGAAAACTTTTTATTAGATGTAAACTTCATTTTCTCTGCCTGCTCTTTCAATCCTTCGAAAGCTTTCTCTTGATTTGAAATCATGGTTTTTCTATTTGCACATCGAAGACATAAAACTGATGTTCCGTACTCCACGTTGGTATTACTTGTGCTCTGGGCACAGATGACATGAACATCCTGCGCACAGCTATAACATTTGTGGATTCCTGAGGTTTCCTTTTCGCATATGCAATAAACAGGTTTCAATTTTGCCATATCAATATTAAAGGCAGGAGTTGTTCTTTGAATATTTTCTACATCAGGAAACGGAGTTGATCCTATAGTATTTTCTGCATCAGGAAACGGAGTTGATCCCACAGTATTTTCTGCATCAGGAAGCGGAGTTGATCTTTTATTGTTTTTTGCATCAGGAAACGGAGTTGATCCTTTAGTATTTTCTGAATCAGGAAACGCAATTGATTCTCTCAGAGTTTCTGCATTAGGATCACGAGTGGAATTCTCCTGCTCCAAAGTAGCTGTAAGTGCCTCTTCAAGATCTTCTTCAGTTTTTAAAACCTTTTTAATGGAATCAGGCAATTACTGTATTCCGATAAGTTGAAACTTGCAGAGTGTGCAAACATGAAACCTAAGTTTGCCTGACCCACTTAGGCAAAGTCCGAAGTTAATTTACATTTTTTGGACTTTGCCTGAGCCTCGTTTGGCGCACCTAAGTTTACCTAGTTGCATACTAGGCAAACCCCGAGACAAAAAATTATTTCGGACTTGGTCAAAAATGCTTAGGCAATGAGCGAATTGCCTAGTCAATCTTAGGTGTGCCGGCTTAATGGAGTTTGCCGGTAACATTTATATTTTTAAGATCTTTTAAACCGTATCTAATTTATTTTATTATAGGGGCGTTATTTAGCTGGATTTATGCTATTTATTTTAACAATAACATTACTACTTATAAAACACGCTACTGGACAACGTATTATTAATAAGGTAGTTATAATTATAACTCCATTTGTTTTATACTTTCTTAATTTTTTATACACATTTAGACTTGTTCTTTAACTGATGCGATTTACGATTTAAATTGGTACGATGCGGACGTTTCTATTCAAAAGACCATCTTAAATTTCCTTTGTGTAAGTCAACGTCCGTTACTCATTAAATTACCAGTATTTGGTTCTGCGTCTTATTCTACAATGGCAGACGTTAGTATTTTTTATTAAAAATTGAAATATTTTTATTTTAATATTTTAAAATGGGTGATTTTAGGAAGCTAAGAAAATGTATGTATGGTTCAATTGGCTTACGTCTCGTGATTAAGAATAAATGAAGGATAGAGGAATAAAATACTTTTTATTCTGCAACATTTTTTTTTCACGTTTTTACTAATTAAAAAAAATCGCACAGAATTTATATGTGGAAATTAAGAAATAATTTTTATTTTAAATTAAAGGTTAAATATTCTATTTCTTATTATAAAGCTTGAACTTGTTAAATATTTCAAAATAAATAAATAAAATTGAAAAGATTGAAGAATTTTTATTGAAAAATCTTATAATTTTTTCACCAATTTAAAAAAAATCGTAACGACTTTATTTATAGAAATTAAGAAACAATTTGTGCTTTAAAATAAATTTAAAAGATTCTGTTTTAGATTAGAAAAGTTAAATTTGTTCTAATTATTATCAAAAAATTTAAAAAAATTCCTAAAGTTGGTAAAAATTTTTGACAGTTAACTAACCTAACTTCATTTAAAATTCGACCAAATTTAAAAAATCGCACAGAGTTTATTTTCAGAGATTAAGAAATGATTTTTACTTTATATTGAACTTAAAAGATTCTATTTTGGTTTAAAAAAGTCAAATGTGTTGTAATTGTTGTCAAAAAAATTAAAAAAAAATTAAAGTTGGTAAAAATTTTTGACGGTTAACTAACTCATTTTTTAAAAAAATTCGACCAACTTTAAAAAATCGTCCACAATTTATTTTTAGAGATTAAGAAATGATTTTTGCTTTAAATTAAACTCAAAAGATTCTATTTTGGTGTATAAAAGACAAATTTGTTGTAATTGTTGTCAAAAAAATTAAAAAAAAAATTAAAGTTGGTAAAAATTTTTGACGGTTAACTAACTTATTTTTTTGAAAAATTCGACCAACTTTAAAAAATCGTCCACAATTTATTTTTAGAGATTAAGAAATGATTTTTGCTTTAAATTAAACTCAAAAGATTCTATTTTGGTGTATAAAAGACAAATTTGTTGTAATTGTTGTCAAAAAAATTTAAAAAAAATTTAAAGTTGGTAAAAACTTTTGACTGTTAACTAACTTATTTTTTTTTTTTAATTCGACCAACTTTAAAAAATCGCACAGAGTTTATTTTCAGAGATTAAGAAATGATTTTTACTTTATATTGAACTTAAAAGATTCTATTTTGGTTTAAAAAAGTCAAATTTGTTGTAATTGTTGTCAAACAAATTAAAAAAAAATTTAAAGTTGGTAAAATTTTTTGACGGTTAACTAACTCATTTTTTAAAAAAATTCGACCAACTTTAAAAAATCGTCCACAATTTATTTTTAGAGATTAAGAAATGATTTTTACTTTAGATAAAACTCAAAAGATTCTATTTTGGTTTATAAAAGTCAAATGTGTTGTAATTGTTGTCAAAAAAATTAAAAAAAAATTAAAGTTGGTAAAAATTTTTGACGGTTAACTAACTTATTTTTTTAAAAAATTCGACCAACTTTAAAAAATCGTCCACAATTTATTTTTAGAGATTAAGAAATGATTTTTGCTTTAAATTAAACTCAAAAGATTCTATTTTGGTGTATAAAAGACAAATTTGTTGTAATTGTTGTCAAAAAAATTAAAAAAATTTTAAAATTGGTAAAAATTTTTTGACACAACTTTTTAAAAAAATCGATCAACAAATTACTAATTATATGAAATATTAAAAACGATGTCTGTTTTCTTTCTCAAAAACACATACATACACATCATTAACGTTGATAATATAGGAATAACATCATCATCTGTAAAACCATTTACATACAAAACATGTAAACCATTAAAATTGCTTAATAGAATTCTCCAAATCATTTATTCAAGAAAAATGCTCACGACAACTTATTTCCGGACACCCTGTATATAATTACCAATAATTATTAACAACAACCCTTTTTTAAACTAATTACTCAAAAAACTCCTTAAAGATTCCCTCGAGTTTAATTTCTACAAGACAATTAATTCCCTTCTTCTTGTACAGAAAAAGGGAGAAATTGCGCAGGACACTTTTGTGTCCTCGACAGGATTCTCCCGCTTTAGTATCCACCAGAACGTCGTTCGAAGAAGTGTTTGTGCTCCAAATACACTTTAACAAAAAAATCAAAAATGTAAAAACAACTAAATTTAATTTTTCAACAGAGTAAATTAAAGAAAAGAATTATGGCTGAAAAATTATACGAATACGAAGGTTGTTTAGGAAGAATCCATCGAATAAAAGACGAATTTAAAGAAAGATGGCAACAATTTCAACAAGAAGGAGGATTTAATATTAAAGAAAGACTTAAAAATCGGAATAATCAACATGAAGATCCCACAAATGAAGATTATTCACATATTTATCGGTATTTTAGTATTTAGTTATTATTGAAATTTGCAATCTTATAATTATTTAGCTTAAAACTTAGTCTTTACGTTTACTAAAAATGAATTTTCTACGTCTTTTAGTTTTTTCTACAGAAATGAAATTCTAACCTAACCTAATTTACATGTTTATTAAAACTTAATTTTTAAAAATTCATATTCAAAAAGGTAATTGTTATTGAGACTTGAAATTCTATAACGATTTAGATCGAAATATAGTCTTTATTTTTACCAAAGATGAATTTCCCACGACTTTTAGTTTTTCTCTCAGAAGAGAAAATGTAACCTAATGTCGGTTAAAATTTGTCACTTAAAAAATCGATCAACTTTAAAAATTCATCAAAAATTAATTTTTAAAGATTTCGATTTGATTTTTTTTCTAAATGAAAGTTAAAATATTCTGGTTTTAATAAAGAAAGACTGTTTTATTCCAAATGTTGTCAAAAAAATTTAAAAAATTTTCAAAGTTGGTAAACATTTTTAACACTTCTTAACCTAAATTAAAAAAAAAACGACCAACTTTAAAAATTCGCCAAAAATTCATTTTTAAAGATTTTGATTTGATTTTCTTTCTAAATGAAACCAAAATCATTCTAGTTTTAATTGAAAAAGTCCGATTTGTTCTAAATGTTGTCAAAAAAATTAAAAAAATTTTTAAATTTTGTAAATAAAAATTTGACACTTCTAACCTAACTTAAAAAAAATCGACCAATTTTAAAAATTCGCCAAAAATTCATTTTTAAAAATTTTGATTTGATTTTTCTTCTAAATGAAACTTAAATCATTCTAATTTTAATTAAAAAAGACCGTATTATCCCAAGTGTTGTCAAAAAAATTTTAAAAAATTTCAAAGTTGGTAAACATTTTTGACACTTCTTAACCTAACTTAAAAAAATCGACCAACTTTAAAATTTCATCAAAAATTCATTTTTAAAGATTTTGATTTGATTCTTTTTCTAAATTAAACCTAAATCATTCTAGTTTTATTTAAAAAAGACCGTTTTATTCCAAGTGTTGTCAAAAAAATTAAAAAAATTTTCAAAGTTGAAAAAAAATTTTTTTGGTTAAAAAAACTCAATCCTCTTTAAAAATTCATATCTCAAAAGCTAATTATTAATAAGACTTGAAATTTGATGAGAATATAGATTAAAACTTAATCTTTATTTTTACCAATGATGAATTTTCTATGATTTTTAGTTTTTCCCTCAGGAGAGAAAATGTAACTAAATATCCTTAATTAAAATTTTTTAACGTTCTATAAATTGAATTGTGTTCTAAAAATAAAATATTCTTAGACTGATTTAATGACTTAATCGTTCTATAATGTTGAATTTATCTCCTTATTTTTGTTTATTTTTCAGTACGAAAACTCGTAAAGAACTAATAAGAATCTCATCGGCTGTAATGGGAATAGAATTTTCTTACGCTGCCGAAACGGCATTCGTTTCACCGACTTTATTAAAGATCGGAGTCGAACACAAACACATGACATTAGTTTGGGCTTTGTCTCCGCTAATTGGCTTCTTTGTTACCCCAATTCTAGGTTCGTTAAGCGATCGTTGTGCTTTAAAATTGGGTAGAAGGAGACCTTTTATCCTAGCTATGTCTTTTGGAGTTTTATTAGGTATTTATTCAACTCTATCAATTAATTTTTAAATTAAATGAAAAGTTAATAGTGTATTACTTTGATTTTAAGGTTTACTTCTTGTACCAAACGGTGAAAACTTGGGATATACTTTTGGAGATTTAAAACCACCGGAAATGAACGACGAAAATACTTTTATTGTAGCACATAGAACTTCTGCTTCTTCCTCTTCGTCTATTTCATCTATTTCATCTTCTTTAGATGATTTTAATGAAACGTTAACGAATAATACAGTTATTTATAATAATTCACATCCGTGGGGGATATTTTTTACGGTTTTGGGAACCGTACTTCTTGATTTTGACGCTGACGCTTGTCAAAGTCCATCAAGAGCTTACCTTTTAGATGTTACAATTCCAAGTAAGTCAAATTTTTACAATACATATTTAAAAATAAAACAAATAGTGTAAAAATTACTAATTTTTCAAAAATAAAAATTTTAAAAACAATTTTAGAACGAAATTTTTATTAAAAATCGATAGGAAATTAAATTTCCTTTAATTTGAGTACAAACACGACGCATCTACTATCAAAAATAAGAAAATTATCGAAATTTTTAATTTTAATGGAAACCGGAAATCGGCCATCTTGAAATTTTTTAAATCCACGTAACTCATTTGTTTTTTATCCGAATATAGTCGTATTTGGTATCAAATTAAAGCATTTTTAATAAGCTTTAAGAATTCTAAATAAAAATTTTCAAATTTTCAAAAAATTTCAAAATTTACACAAAAATTGTGAAAATTTTCAAAAATTCTTTAAAATTTTCCAAAATAATTTAAAATGTTTAAAAAAATATCAAAACCTTCCCTAAATTTTTAATAAAAAGACAAAAATGTTAAGAATTTCAAAAAAATGTTAAAGAAAGAAATCTTAAAAATAATTTTAGAAGGAAATTTTTGTTAAAAATCAATAGATAGTTAAATATCCTTTAATTTGAGTACAAACATGACATATCTACGATCAAAAATAAGAAAGTTATCGAAATTTTTAACTTTAATGGAAACCGGAAGTCGGCCATCTTGAATTCTTTTAAATCACCATAACTTTTTTGGTTTTTATCCGAATATAGTCATGTTTGGTATCAAATTAAAGGATTTTTAATAAGCTTTAAGAGTTTTTAATAAAAAATTCAAAATTTTCAAAAAAATGTCAAAATTTTTACAAAAAAAAGTCAAAATTTTCAAACATTATGTAAAATTCTCCAAAATAATGTTAAAATACTTAAAAAAGTATCTATAACTTCACTAAATTTTTAGTAAAAGACAAAAATGTTAAGAATTTCAAAAAAATATTAAAGGAAAAAATGTTAAAAATAATTTTAGAAGAAAATTTTTATTAAAATTCAATAGAAAATTAAATTTGCTTTAATTTGGGTACAAACATGACATATCATTGATTAAGAACAAAGAAAGCTATCGAAACTTTTAATTTCAATAACAACCGGAAGTCGGCCATCTTGAAATTTTTCAAATTAACGTAACTTTTTGTTTTTTATCCGAATATAATCGTGTTTGGTATCAAATTAAAGGATTTTTAATAAACTTTAAGAATTTTTTATAAAAACTTTAATTTTCTTAAACCGCCATCTTGAAAATTTTAAAATTAACGCAATTTTGTTATTTTAAATCGTAAATAGGTCATGTTTGTACCCAAATTAAAGGATTTTTAAAGAATTTTAAGAAAATTTAAGAATTTTAAAGAAACGTTTTTATTAGAGATCGTTGAAAAACAAAATTGTATCATAAAATTATCGTATATCGTATCATTGATGATTTATTAATAGTGATGACTTAATATTTTTGCATTTAAATCATTAATTCTATCAACATGCGTATAAATTCATATAGGCTAATCATGTTAAGGGAAATCAAACAATTTTAAGCTGTTGTGATGAACTTAAACTTAATTTCCAAAAGTTTTAAATGTATTATTGAATTATCTTAAAGGTGATCACGCAAGAGGATTAAGTACATTTACAATAATGGCTGGTTTAGGAGGATTTTTCGGTTACGCTTTAGGTGGAATCAATTGGGATGTTACGAAAATCGGTATTTTACTTGGTGGTCATGTTAAAGCCGTTTTCACCTTAATAACGGGAATTTTTATAATTTGCGTGGCTTACACTGTAACAAGTTTTAAGGAAATCCCTTTAAATTTATTGGAATTTTATGATGAGATGCAAGAAGACGTTCAAAAGTTTGAATGTGAAAACGAAACTGGGGAATGTTTAGAGTTTCAAGTTCAAAATACTTATGGAACTTTACAGGTAAATTTACAAAGTCAAATATATATCAAATTATTAATTAAATGTGTTGAATTGATTGATTTTTATATTTCTAGGAAGAACCACACAATTCTACTCGAAGAAAATCAAGTTTAGCTCCTCCACCAGGAGCTTCTTTCTTAATTTATTTAAGAAGTATCGTCTTTATGCCGAATTCTTTAAAGATATTATGTCTCACCAACTTATTTTGTTGGATGGCTCACGTATGTTACTCATTGTACTTTACGGATTTTGTCGGTGAAGCTGTTTTTAAAGGAGATCCTATGGTTAGAGTTAAAAATATTTATAGTCGTCCACATCATAGTTCGAAATTGCAATATGGCAATATAATAACCTTAATAATAGTTTTATGATAGTGTAGATAAAGTAGTCATAAACATAAAGCTTTAGGTAAGAGAAAGAAATTTATTTATTTAGAAGTCTATGTTTTATGGCGATTATAACTTCGAACCTTAGTGTGGACGACTATACAAACCTATTTTTACTTTAATAACTAGAAGATAATTTTTAGGGTCTTCCAGGAAGTTTAAAACGAAGTCTTTACGAAGAAGGTGTTAGATTTGGATGTTGGGGAATGTCTATGTATTCTTTATCGTGTGCTTGTTACTCGAGTGTTATAGAAAAGTTAATCAATCGTTGTGGGTAAGTTTAAAAAACCATCTGGGATTTAGTTTTAGAAATTAAGAAAATTTTTTTGGGGAAACTATAGATTTAAATGTCTACTTTGATATAATATATCAAAACTTAAAGGTAGGATTATAAATATTTTCAAATAAAAAAATATTTTAAGCTTTTACACTTGCCCTTAACAAAAGTTCTGTTTGGGGACTCGTGTCAGTTTTTTAGCTCTAACTTCCAAGTTCTTAGGGCTAGAGCGAACTATAGCATATCGTTTAAAACTAGATTTCATGGGCTATAAAACCGCTAATGAACCGTCTCGATAAAACAACCAGTAAGGGAGCTATTAACGATGGAAGTGCTTTAAGTTCTGGTTGGGTGCTCGTGTCAGTTTTTTGGCTGTAACTTCTAAGTTCTTAGGGTTAGAGCGAGCTATAACATATCATTGGAAACTAAGTTTCATGGGATATAATATGCCGAAGGGGACATTTCGATAGCACAACTAGTTAATCAGCTATGGACGATGGAATTGCTTTAAGTTCTGTTTGGGTGCTCGTGTTAGTTTTTTGGTTCTAGCTTTTAAGTTCTTAAAGCTAGAGCGTACTATAGCATATCGTTTGAAACTAGATTTCATGGGTTGTAATATGGCGAAGGAGTCGTCTCGATGGCGCTACCAGTAATGAAGGTATGAACGATGGAATTGCTGTAAGTTCTGTTCGGGTGTTCGTGTTAGTTTTTGGATCTATCTTTCAAGTTCTTAGGGCTAGAGCCAACTATAGCATATCGTTTCAAACCAGATTTCATGGGCTATAATAAGGCGGAGGAGTCGTCTAGATAGAGCCACCAGTAATCGGGGTGTGAACGATGGAATTACTTTAAGTTCTGTTTGGGTGTTCGTGTTAGTTTCTTGGCTCTAGCTTTCAAGTTCTTAGGGCTAGAGGGAACTATAGCATATCGTTTGAAACTAGATTTCATAGGTTGTAATACGGCGAAAGAACAGTCTCGATAGAACAACCAGTAAGTGAACTATGAACGATGGAAGTGCTTTAGGTTCTATTTGGGAGCTTGTGTCAGTTTTTCGACTGTAACCTCCAAGTTCTTAAGGCTAGAGCGAACTATAGCATATCGTTTGAAATTAGATTTCATGGGCTTTTTCATCGGCTTTCATCGGCTTTCATCGGCTCCTGGGCAAAGGAGTCGTCTTGATAGAATAATCTGAAAGGGAGCTATAAACGATGGAAGTGCCTTAAGTTCTGTTTGGGTGCTAGTGTTAGTTTTTTGGCTGTAGCTTTCAAGTTCTTAGGGCTAGAGGGAACTCCAGCATATCGTTTGAAACTAGATTTCATGGGCTATAATATAACGAGGGGGCCGTCTCGATAGAACAACCAGAAAGAGAGCTATGCACGATGGAAGTGGTTTACGTTCTATTTGGGCCGTCATAGAGACAACCAGTGATAGAGAAAAAAATATTTTCTAAACTTCTAAATTTGTAAAATCATCAAAATCGAAGTTTAAAAAATTGCTCAGGTCTCAGTTTTTAAAGTTGCAAATGATTTTTGGGAGAAATTTAAATTAAAATATCTATTATTATGTAACGTATGAACATTTGTAAGTTGAAGTATAAAAATTTTAAGAAAAAAAATAATCTCCCTATTTTCCACTTACAATTAACATAAAATCGTTAAAAATTGACAAAACATCCAAACCTTAGTTTTTGGAATTATGAAAAGATATTTTGAGAAACTATAATTTAAAATATTTACTTTAACGTGTTCAATAATAAGCTATAAGTTGGGTTATAAATATTTTGAAAAATCGTCTTTTCTAAACTCCTACATTTTTCTTTAAATAAAAATCGTCAAAAGTTAAGTTTTTGAAAACACCCAAACCTTAGTTTTAAAAATTAAAAAAATATATTTGGAGTAATTATAGTTTAAAATATTTACTTTAACACGATTCATAACAATCTATAAGTTAGATTATATTATATGTATATTTAGAGAGAACAATTTTTTTCTAACCTCCTACATCTTTATATAAAAAATCAATTTTACAAAATCATCCAGACTTTATTTCTAGGAATTAAAAAATGATTAATTGCACAATTATAGTTCAAGATATCTATTTTAATATTACATGTAGTAATGTTAGGTTACATGTTAGGTTATAAAAATTTCGAGAAAACAAAGAAAATTGTCAATCCTAATATTTTCACTTAACCTACAAATACAAGTCAAATTTAAAAAATCACCCAGACTTTATTTTTACGAATGAAGAAATGATTTCTTACAAAATTAAAGTTTAAAATATCTACTTTAATTTAACCGAAAATAATTAATATGTTGGGTTATAAAAATTTTGAGAAAACAAAAAAAAATCAAACCAAATTTTCACCTAACCTAAAAATACAAGTTAAAATTTAAAAAAATCACTCAGACTTTATTTTTAGAAATAAAGAAATAATTTCTTACTAAATTATAGTTTAAACTATCTACTTTAATTTAACCTAAAATAATTAATATGTTAGGTTATAAAAATTTCGAGAAAAAAATTTATTTCAAAACCATTACATTTCCATCAAATTTGAAATAATGAATTAAAAGAAAAATCACCCAGACTTTATCTTTAAAAATAAAAGAAAGATTTTTTGGGAAAATACACTTTGTAATATCTATTTTAACACTAATTATTTTCCAGAGCCAAAAAAGTTTACATCGGCGGATTATTATTTTACTCAACCGGAATGTTCCTGATGGCAATAACCAAACATAAAATAAGCGTCATTCTATTTAGTTGGACAGCTGGTGTTATGTACTCAACTTTATTTACCATGCCGTATTTACTAATAGCTCATTATCATCATAAAGGAGTCGTAAGTACCTACAAAAACGAATCCAATCCGATTTTTAAACACTACTCCGTTTTTTTTATTTATGATTTCAGTTTGAAATTTCTGAAGGTAACGAAAAAGTCTTTAATCAAATCCGAGGATTAGGTACTGACGTAGCCATCGTATCTAGCATGGTTTTCTTGGCACAATTCATCCTCTCAATTTGTATGGGAACGATAGTTAACATTTCTGGTACCACAACAGCCGTCGTTAGCGTTGCCAGTGTTTTAGCTTTTTGTGGCGCAATTTCTGCCAGTCGCGTTATGTATTTAGAACTTTAATATTAAAATCTAAACCAACATTTAATCACAAAATAATAATACCATACAAAAAATGTTAATCAACGACAACAATAAAAAGAAAACTCTTCCAAAAATTTTTACACTGACCATAAAGTGAATCTTCCTCATCGTCATCCTCGTCCGGATCGTAAATTTGAATATTAGCTTCGCTGGTGGCCCATCTTACCATACCTAAGCTAACCAAGCTGTGCTTTCTCATCTCGACCAAACTAGTGAAAACCTGTCACTGGCTAATCACGCGAATCGTCTAGTTTAAAAAAAAGTTCGATTGCGACACCGTTCGAACGTTAGCCAACACGTGCTGAATTCGGAATTTGTTTGCGGCGTATTAAGAACGCGAGATGAGATCAAAAAGGAATGTGAGATTGAATCGAATCAATTTTAGTACCTTTGCCAAAAGAATACAAAGTATTTTTTGGTGGAAGCGCGGGTTTAAATTAAAAAAATAATGAAAATTATATTAGTATACTATATTATACTTATATTGTATTGTAATTAAATGTAAAATATAAAATAAATTTATTAAATCAAAATTTAAAAATTTTTAATTAGGCAACCAATATCACACCATCTTAAATTTAATAAATTTCTAAATCCCTTTTTATTTTTAAATCTTTTATTAATAAATCTACTAATTTCATAAATAAATTTAAAATAAAACCTTTAAAATTAATAAATTAAAACGAATTAAATCTAATATAAATGTATACTAAACATTTTGAATCAAGTCAATTTTTAGAAAATAAACGTCATAATAAGTTTAAAATAAAACATAACATTTATAATTACATTTTACCCAAACAAAACGAAATAAAGATAGTTTCGGTAATCTTCCACTATCGGTGTGTGGCGATTGACAGTTGGTAGTTCCCGCGTGCGCCGCAGCGCTAGTTGTGTCTGTGTTTAGGTGCAGTTTACACGGCAACTTTTAAATACATATTTTTTCGACTACTAAAATAAAAATTATTATTATTAAAGTTCTTGATGATAAAGTTAAATAAAGCGAATATCAGATAAACTACAAATTTTGTTCTTTTAAAAATTGATATCTACATATTTTTTAGAAACATTTTATACAGGATGTTTCCGAAATGCGTGTAAAACGTAAGACTACGAATTTCTTGGCTCAAAATAGGTCGATTTAAGTTAACTTATGTATATCCAAATTTGCTTCGTTTCGCCGCTGGAGGGTTTTAAAAATAATATTTTCCGTAAGTTTTTCTTAAATTACTCGAAAAATCTTTTTTAGATTTTATTCATTTTTTGACCATGTCTTTCTATCAACTGGCTATAGCTTTCTGTGGAACAAATGCGAATTTCGAAACATACAGTGTATTTAGAAGTACTCTCACCACAAGTTACCCATCCAAATCTTTTTAGCCATTCTGTATAATTCTTTTTCTGAATAGCTACGTTAATTTAGAAACTATTTTCTCTCTTATAAAATTTCAGCTGGGCAAACGGATTATAGACAAAAAGGATTTTCTAAATGCCTACAAGCTCAAAACGGTAAATGAAGGTAACATTAAAAAAATTCAAAGTAGTAATTTCTTCACGGGATATGAAGATCTTTCAAGAAAACCACATGTCACAGGTTTGGAAGTTGTTTATTGCTTCAAATTTTCAAATTTTCGCCAGCATTTGTGAGCGTCATCAGGGTTTAGCTCCTTTAGTGCGTGTTATGCAGATTCTACTGTAGAATCGAGGGATATGAAGAGGAAATCATGCTCTTGTAAACTGGTCAGCAAGATCACTAAACCTAACACCTTGTGATTTTGTTTATCCGGTATCATAAAAATAAAAATGCAACGAAAAGAGTAAACTGCAAAAATTTTGCACACTGTATTATTTTTGCCCTGATGACGGTCACAAATTCTGGCAAAATTTTGAGCAATAAAGTATTTCCAATCTTTAAAATGTGGTTTTCTCGAAAAATATTATTTTTAAAACCCTTTGGTGGCGAAACGAAGCAACTTTGGATATAGATAAGTTAACTTAAATCGACCTATTTTGAGCCAAGGAATCTGTGATCTTACGTTGTACACGCGCTTCGGACACACCTGCATATATTATAAATAATTTACAAAAAAGTACAGATGGGTTGGATTGCGGGAAGGTTGTTTAAAGGTTGGGTTGGGGGCAGGGAGCAATTTAACCACTTCGGTACGGCGCCTATCGGCCGCGAAACGTTTCCCACAGCCGGCATACATATGTGGGGTCATCTGTGGCCGTCGACTATAGTCGACGTTCGGCTGAGTGAAGTCGTCTGTGGCCGTCGACTATAGTCGACGTCCGTACCGAAGTGGTTAATAATTAAATTGCATCCTTAACCAATAATTAAACTGCACCTTCCCCTTAACTCAACCCTACTTCCGTATTTATAACATGATTTATTTTAAAAATAAAATTTGTTGATGATACTTAAATGAAGCAAATTTCAGATAAATAAATATACATTTCTAGATATCTATATAAAATAGAATAGATTATTCCCAATCTGAAAGTGATTAGTCTCAATTGGAAATTAATTAGTCCCAATTTCAGCTTGAAAAGGTATAGTTTTATCTATCATATTACGTATTATTATTATTTTTTTAATTTTAGGCATCATTAAATTAAGTGAACTCAATCCATAAAAAGTGGATTGTTATTGGCTGATTTGCGCTACCACTGTCTTTCAATAATTATAGTCTGCTAACGCATTTTGGCAGTTAAATCTATTCTGATGTGCGTACCGTTAAGCTGTAGACATTTAACTGAAAAACTACGAAAAGACTAAAAAAGAAATAAGCGGCACCCCTTTTACGACTTCAACACCTTTTTCAAATGTGCATCTCGAATCACACCGTTCATCTATTCTCTCTATTTTAGATAAAATATGCCGAGTGTCAGCTTTGTAATTAGTGTGGTATATAAAATGCGTTCTGCCAAATAAGTACTATATGAAATGCGTGTCTAACAGATAATTATTAGGAGTCAATGACAAATAAGAAAAGTACGTAGTTAAAAAGAGATCACACTACGGATTATTGATAAAGGGGAACGCATACTACACATAAACACACCTTTGTTGGGGGTTATTTTAAGAGAATTTCGACATCATTTTTATTTTTCCAAACAGCACACCCAATCTTTTGTTCCTAATCCTTAAATAGCTTGAAAAGTAATTAATTTTTATTAAAAAAATTCTCTTGAACAGTTTTGGAGATATCAAGAAAACTCAAAAGGAAGATATAAATTGTACTTCTTAATTTCTAAAACAATCGCAAAATTTCGATCGATATTGCTGTTGAGATTAAGGGCCATTTTGTTTACATGTGGGTAAATTAACTTCATTAATTTCACTTGCCATGATTGGCTAATTGGCTAGTAACCATGGAAAATATCAGGTAGATTAATTTACCCAAAGGTGAATAAACCGAATCTTAATCGATGAAATACTTGAAATGGTAGCCACTATTTTCGATACATTTTTGAAATTTCAAAGAATAAGTTCTCAACATATTTTCAATTATTTTTTTAGTGATTGATTCGAATGCTGTTCTAACATGATTCTACACTTTTATTTCATATAACCTCAAAGGAAGAAATGTAATTCTATATAAATTAAATCTATATAAAATTCTATAAATTGTCTAGAATTTTTTTTTTGATTTCGTAGATTATGATTTATAACTTTTTAATTTTAATAAATTTTATGACTAACAATAAGATATTTTTTTCATATCTCTAAAATGTCCCAAAACAAACCAATTTAGAAATAAATCTCCAAGAAGTAAGAAGTATTTAACGCAAATAAAAATGTTTTATAATCGAAGAAAAAATATTATTAACAAATAATTGTTACTAACAGTAGCACACAAAAACGTTAAAGCATAGTGCCAATTGAAAAAGAAAAAAATTAAAATAGTGCCAATTAACAAAAGGAAAGTTATTTATCAATGTCTTTTTTGCAATTTAATTGAACGTATATAATTAGGTATTGTATACGTATGTATTATTTATACATACATGTTCGTTTTATTTAACTTAATAAATTATAAATGTTAACAGCATTATTCAAGCAAATAATTTTTGATGAAAATAAATGTAATATGTAAATCAGCGCAGAGTGTCGTGTAAACTGGACCTTATGCACACACACCTGCGTCGATCGCACGACCTTCACAGCTGTCGCTCGCCACACACCGATAGTGGAAGATTACCATAGTTTCTTTTTTAAATCCTTAAAATTTAATAAAAATTAAGTTAAAATTCTCATAATATCTTTTCTACCAAATAAACATCTATTAAATAACCAACATAAAAAACCATTCTACTAAATAAAGATAATTCTAACCTCACTTTTTACATTTTATCAAATTGTCTTAAAAAATGGTTCGTAAATTAAAATACCACGAACAAAAACTCTTAAAAAAAGTAGATTTTATATCTTGGAAAGTTGACAATAACCTACACGAAGTAAAAGTATTAAAAAAGTACTACATTCAAAAACGGGAAGATTATACAAAGTGAGGTTATGTTATTAAAGGTTGATTTTAATTAATTTTTGTGTTTTTTTGAATAGATATAATAAATTATCAAGGAATATTCGTGAGTTGGCAAGAAAAATTAAAGAAGTAGATTCAAAACATCCGTTTAGAACGACTGCTTCGGCTCAATTATTAGAAAAATTATATTCGATGGGTTTAATTCCTACGAGATGGGATTTAAGCTTAGCTGAGAAGGTTACAGCTTCGTGTTTTTGTAGGAGAAGATTACCGGTTGTTATGGTTAGAAGTAAGTATTAAAATAAGTTATTAAACTTTTAATAAGTTTTAGTTTTAAATTAAATATAATTTTTTGCTTGTCGTTAGATAAAATGTCTGAGAATATTAAAGGAGCGACTAAATTAATCGAACAAGGACACGTTAGAATAGGTCCGGAATTGGTTAAAGATCCCGCTTTATTAGTTACAAGAACGTTGGAAGATTTCGTAACTTGGGTTGATAGTTCGAAGATTAGAAAGCATGTTTTACAATATAACGGTATATTGGATGATTTTGAATTGTAATTTTATAAATAATTAGATAAATAAATGATTTTTTTAAAACTTACTTCTTTTGAGAAACATAACTTAAAAATTTTAGAAACGTCAAAATGAAAATAATTTAAAAATTCGTCCAGATCTTATTTTTAAAAAGTAAGAAAAGATTTTTTGTGAAATTAAAGTTTAAAATGTCTACTTTTATATTAAATATAAAGATTTATATGTTAAATCATAAAAATTTTGAGAATAAAAATTTTCTTTAAACCTTTACATTTTTTCCTTTTAAAAAATAAATTAAACATTTATTGAATAAACTTATTTATTTATTATCAACGTTTTTTATACAAACACGGTAATAAACTAACACCGGGTAATTTACTTTTAACTTTACAATCAGAAGTCTTCTTAAAATCAATAAAATAAAATAACTCCCTTGATAAATCCTTCCAAACGTATTTAAACCCAAATTGTTCAATTCCTTTAATAAAAACTTCAACTTTTTCAAACCTACTTTGTACCTCGGCTATTTTTAAAGTCCCACTAAAATTAAATTCAATTATTTCAAACATTAAAAAATTAAAACCTAAAATTAATTACCCAATTTTTAATATTCTATTTGCCTCATAAATAAAATCCTTAATATTAGTCCCCATTAAAGATAAACAAAACACCACAACATCAACGCTGTGTTTTTCTAATGGAACGTTAGACATTTCACATTCCGTTACAAACTGATTCACGGCTTGTAAATCAAACGAATGAACTTTTTGTACAACGCTTTGAGCTAATTTAGCTTCACCGCAACCCATATCTGCTATTATTTTATCTTCAGGCCTTAAAAATTTAAATTAAATTATTAACTTAATTAAATATAGGGTGTTTCACAATTGCACCATTTCAGGGATATGTTCTTCGGCAAGAAATAAACAAGAGAGTTTATATAAACATAAGTCTCAAATTAACTTTTTTTTGGAGATATTGAAAAGTTAATTTATTTAACAATAAAACATTCAGAGTAACTGTTCAAAGTGCCCTTCGTTTTGTTGAATGCAATATTCAGCACGATGAATACATGATTCTCTGACACGGCTTATAGCATCGGGACGACCTCCTCATAGTAGCTGCTGCTTTTTCAATGTGATTTCTTAGCTTTTCTTCGGTAGCAATATACGTAGAATAAACCACAGACTTCATCCAGTGCCACAAAATAATCTAACGGCGTTAGATCAGCAGATTGTGGTGGCCATTTAACAGGTCCGTTTCGGTAGGGTTGCCAGATGGGTACTGTATGAAAGTAGGACAATTGTACAAAAAAGAGCCTGATTTTTTATAAAAAAGCCGGACATATTTTAAAAATGCATTTGTACATGTATGTGAAATTCAAACTATATTTTGGCAATTTTTATTTTTCGCAAAGTTGCCCAGTTACTATTATTAACCAAATAAAAAGCGATAATTACTAATAAAAGTTTCTGGTGATGCTATCATTAAAAAAATAAAATATTCTTATAACCTACTGGTAACATCGAACATAATACATAAACAAGAATTAACAAAAAACATATACAGTGGAACCGCGGGTTACGAGCGTCTCTGTTTACGAGTTTTTCGGTTTACGAATTTTGAACCGGCAAAATTTGGGCTCGGCTTACAAGCAAATTTTCGGTTTACGACCTGCTATTACCCTTATTGTAGTTATAACTAAATAAATTTGATTATTATTGGACAGATGTTGTTCTTTTTTTTACCATTTTTTTAAGTCTGGATCGAATGAATTGCATTTACATATCTACATTGTTTCTTATGAGAAAACTCGTTTCGGGTTACGAGTATTTCCGGTTACGAGCAACGTGCCGGAACGAATTAAACTCGTAACCCGAGGTTCCACTGTACTTTATATAAAAACTCTACTAGATTAGTGGTCTACACCTAATGCATTTCGGATTGCAAATCTGACTGCGAAGAACTTGCAGCCCCCGGTGGTTTATGATTAGGACAATATTTGTCAGACGAACCAATTTTTTTGAGGAAATCCTGGTTTGCTGACAGATAGGTATAAAAATCAGAACATGTATAATTTTTAAAGTTATACATAAGCAATATCATTCCTTTTACCGAATCAATTGATAGGCGATTTCGCTCTTTTGTCCGCTGCGAGAAAATGAATGAAAAAATTCGCTCAACCGTGGCATTATTTGCAGGAATTGCAAAATAAAATTGGTAAATAATTAACAGTTGTGAAACAATTTCTAAATTTTTGCAATTTTTATAAAACTGGCACCATTTCTGATCCAATGATAAGTTTGTGAAGTCATTATTATTTTCAAATGATTTTAAAAACTCTTTTAAAATTATAGTTTCATCCAGTAATTTGCCATCGTCAATACAAATCCCAAGTTAACTAAGGTATTCTAGAGAAGGTACAACATCATCAAACCTAAAGTCTGAATCATTCAGAAGCATCCATTTAAAAGGCTCAAGATCACTTAATGGTGCTGCCCATTTTTTTCCAAATACGAAACACATTTTTGGTAGAAAGTTTCGACTTAAGCCTTAAAATTGTCTACTTCTCTGTGATATCCATTCTCTATTAGAGTATTAAAAAACATTTTTATTTTTAAGGGCAGAAACCGTTCACGATATCTTTATAAATCGAGTAATTATTGTAGAAATCGGATTTAATTTGCAATTTTTTCCCTCAGTTGGAAAAAGCCGGACAGAGAGAAAAACCGGCCGGACATAACCAAATTGCCAAAAAAGGAGGACATGTCCGGCTTTAGCCGGACGTCTGGCCTACGTTTCGGCCAACCCATCAGTTACTGTATGCCGTGTTTAAATAATCGGCGACAATATGAGAAAATTGAGCAGGGGTACCGTCATGCATAAACCACATCCCCCGCCTGTTAGCAATTGGAGTATCTTCTGAAAGCTAATACAGATTATCGATAAAAAATTAATTTGAGACTTGTTTATATAAACTTTCTCGTTTAATTCATGCTGGAGAACATATCCCTAAAATAGTGCCATGCAATTCTCAAACACCCTGTATATTAATTTCAATATAAAATTAAACAACATACATTTTTTTAATAGTTTTAATAATAACATCTAACGGATTCATCGGCCATTTATTAACCTGCTGTCGATATCCTTCGTGATAAGCTTTAAAAGCTTTAGGATCGTGTTTAAACATATCTTTAGCTGATTTACCCTCACTAGTGTATAATTCCTCGTTAATATAACGAAATCTAGACGATTTTAAACGCTCCATCATTCGTTCTCTTAAAGAAAGCCTCATAAATTCCTTTCTCGACTTTAATAACGTATGATATTCGTTGGTTTTATTACCGGAAGGTTGTTTATTTACATCTTTTTTATTTAAAACTTTTTTTTGTGTTTTATTTTGAACGTTTTTATTTAACTTTGATAAGTTATCTGATATTTTAGATTTTTTAACGTTTGTATCTTTTTGAGTTTTAACGTTGTGATACTTTATAAGTTTTGGTGTGCTTTCCAAAGTGTTTAGTTTAGTTTTGGGGAGTTTTTTCTTTTTAATTTGTGTTTTAATGGTTATTTTAGATTGTTTCGAAGAGATTTTCTTGGAATTCTTAAAAAAAAATCAATTATAAGTATGTAGATTATAATTTACAATTTTTTCCCACCTTTTTAAATAAGTTTTTATCAGATACTCCGTTATTATCCCATTTGGGAGTCGTAAAAGTTTCCATTTCTTTAAAAATTATTAATTATTTGTTAAATTTTCACGTTGACAAGTAAAAAAAAGGAGGTTATGTTAATACTTGTCAAATATTTTAATAAAATATTTAAATTTAATTTAAAAAAATCTAATTTAAAAGAAATATAAATGCTAGATATAAGTTTTAATCGGAAATATATTAATTTTTAATAAATAAAAAGGAAGTTTGATGTATTTTTAAAATTAAACTAATAAATTTATGTTGGTTGCCATGAAAATAAAAATTTTAAGTTATTTGAGGTTATGTTTCAAAATGTAAGTACAAATTAAAATATTTAATCTCGTTTAGATACGTTTAAACAATACGGAATTAGGTCAGGTTATCTTATCGAGTAATTAAGTGCGATAATAAGAGTTAATTTAATTTTTAATTCCCATATTGAATAAAACCCAACTAAAACATCGATATGACCTTACAATTTATATTTATTTTCGTTGGCGGTCACATTCGTGACGAAATCCTCAGTAAATATTACGTAAAATTATCGTTTAGATTTTCCGATGTGGGGATCGTTCCCTTTGGAATATCCGTTAGAAAGGTTAGGTTAAAATTGGAGTTTAAAACGGACCTAAATCGGGTCGTTTTTAATTGCAGTTTAACGAAATTCTCGGTCGAAACAGATGGCAACTATATTCTACGGACGTACTAAATTCGTTTGTAAAGTGTTTTCGATTCAAACCAAACGATTTTTAGAAAATACTTCTTCGGTTAAAAGTGGATCGACTCCGGTTGAAGTTTTAAATAAGAAATTAAAAAATGGGGAGTTATTGAGAGATGAAGGACAAGCGGAGGTCATCGAAGCTTTACAAATGGTTTACGAGGATATTCAAGGATATGAACCGCCTAAAAAAGGATTATTAAATAAATTATTTAGTAAGAAAAAACAAACACCGAAAGGTTTATACATTTACGGATCCGTCGGAGGTGGAAAAACTATGTTAATGGATATCTTTTATAATTGTTGTAAACAAACGAAAAAATCAAGGGTACATTTTAATCAATTTATGTTAAAAGTCCATCAAGACATTCACGATATTAAATCGGACATTCAAGTTGATCATCGGGATAAAGAAGCCAAAATGTACGATCCAATCCCACGTATCGCTGAAGTAATCACCGATAAAAGTTGGTTAATTTGTTTCGATGAATTTCAAGTAACGGACATAGCGGATGCAATGATTTTAAAACGATTATTCACTCAATTATTTGAAAACGGAGTTGTTGTAGTCGCGACAAGTAACCGAGCTCCGGATGATTTATACAAAAACGGTTTACAAAGGGGAAACTTTTTACCATTTATACCAATTTTAAAATCACATTGTGAAGTTATTAATTTAGATTCTGGTGTTGATTATCGTCTAAAAGGTCAAGCGGGACAAACTCATTATTTCGTCAAATCACAACACGAAGGAGAAGATTCCGTTGATAATATTTTTAAAGAATTAATTTCAAAAGAGAACGATTTCGTCCGTCCGCGTACTTTTACCATTTTAGGACGGAATGTAACTTTTAATAAAACCTGCGGAGGTGTTTTAGATACAACTTTCGAAGAACTATGTGATCGTCCGGTTGGTGCAAGCGATTACCTCCACTTAACCCAATTTTTCCATACGATTATCATCAGGGATTTACCTCAATTAAGTTTAAAACTTCAATCTCCAGCGAGGAGATTTATAACGTTAATAGATAACTTATACGATCATCGAATAAGAGTTGTTATTTCGGCACAAGTTCCACTTAAGCAATTATTTTTAAAGAAGAAGATGGACGGTGATGAGTTAAGCGATGAACAGAGGGTTTTAATGGATGATTTAAATATTGTAAAAGGTGATGCTAATTTATCAGCGAATGTTTTTAGCGGAGATGAGGAGATTTTTGCTTTCGATAGGACTTTATCGAGGTTATCGGAGATGCAAACGAAAGAATATTGGGATGCCGGGGAAAGATAATGATTACATCCGATAGAATGTGAATAAAAAAATCTTTTTGTTTTAAATAGAAAATTGTGTAAATATTATTTATAATTTTTAGTATTTATTTGTACTTATTTCTTTGTAAATATGTAAATAATTTGATTATTAAGTTAAAAATATGAATTTGACAAATTGATAAAATTAATTATTATTATTTGTTTGGTTTAAAGTTTAAAAATTCACTGCCAATTCATTTACATACTTTTTATTTTGTTGATTTTATTAATTATTGTGTTTTAAAACGAGAGAAAAGAAATATATTTTTTCAATATTAAGTTTTGTTTACTTTATTTTAAACTTTGGTATTATTTTTAAGTTCTATTTTAAATAAGTTGGTTTAAAATCAATAACGAGGTGTTTATACCAAATATTATTATTGGCTCAAGAATTAAGAAGCCGAAGTGACTCAATGACATTGAATTCTTAATAGAATTTATAACTGTTTTTAATAAAACTCATTTGAATTTCGATTTTGTAAAACTATTTATTGATATTTTCAGTAAGTTGATTTAAAATATTACAAATTTAAATTAGTTTAAACATTTTTAATTCATTGGAGCCACAGTATTTGAATTTTCAAAAAAGATCTTTAAGGTTATCGAAATGTCAAATTTGACAGTGGTAAAAAACCGCGGTAAATTCAAAATAATTGTGTTCACTTCACTAAAAAAATCATCAAATAAAATGATTTTCAACAAATTGATATAAAATATTATAAATTTTAGACACTTTTAATCAAATTACTACGAATTTTTTAAATAATCATTTTATTAAAAGTGATTTTCTTAAAATACTCTAAATTTTAAAAATTAGATATTTTTTTGACGTTTTTAAAAGCACTAATAAGTGCGGTAAATTCAAAATAGTTGTATTAATTTAACTAAAAAAAATCTTCAAATTACACAATTTTCAACGAACTGATTGTAAAATATTACAAACTTTAGACACTTTTAATCAAATTAAGACCAGACACTTTTATTAATTAATTCCAGTTTTCTAAATTGGAATCATTATTTATTAAAACTCTTTTAAATTTTAATAACTTTATTAAAATAGTTTACATTTTTTAAATTAATTTGAATGAAAAATCATCGAACCTGACGATTTTTTAGATCATTTAAAAGTTCTTTTAGAGAAAGAATTTTTAACCTAAATTCAATAAAAAATAACGATTTTTTTTTTAAATTTTGAAATGTCATTTTTGACACTTGTTAAAAAAAAACGGGAAATTCAAAATATGTGGTCTTATTGGTTACTTTTTAAACCATTTTTCGATTTTTTTAAATATCGAGATTTAGAAAGATATTCTAAGTAAGAATTTCTGTTTATTTATAAATCAATTTAAGGAAAAATGAATTTTTAAAAATTTTTCATTGATTGTGAATCACTTCATACTTCATTTATGTACTTAGAATTTAAGAAAAAAGAAGCTTTTAATAACTACTATGTGCCTGTTTTTTTACAATATGTGTGTTTTTAAAATTCAATAAATAAAAAATATCTACAATAAGACGATTTTTTTATTTATTTTAATTTTAATCAATTTATTTAAATTTAGGGTGGTAACACAAAATGACATTTTAAAAGTCTTATAAAATGATTGTACAATTTGAATTTTTAGGTTGGTTTGTGTAATAACATCAACTTTATAAGTTTTCACCGATTTTTAAGGTAATTTTTAATATAATTTACGTTTTAACGATTTTTGTAGGATTGTAGATTATGCAGGATGAAATAATAAAAAACACATTTATTTTTTTATAAAATATAATTTAATAAAAATAACTTATTAAAACTAAAAACACCGACCAAGAACCGGAGCCCTGGGTTTAACAACCCTTTTAAGGGCTATATAAGCGATAGTCCTACACAACACCAAATACACTAAAGATATAATCAAAGAAAACTCCATCGTCGAAGCTCCCATCCCCATCGTTCTTAACATCAATTCTGGATCTCGAAAATGACAATATATCTCTTCGTTACATTCTAATAAAGGTCGTCCTCTTAGTAATATTACACAAAGACCTTCCAATCCATGTCTCATATAATCCGTAAACATGACGAACTTCATTAGCGGGGAAATGGATGCGTTGTAACCCATTCCGTAAATACAAACTAGAAGGAGAGCAACGCCTAAAGCTGATCCTATTATAGCACCCATCTAAAAATGAAAAATAAGTAAGAAAACACGAAAATATTTTAAAATTACTTATAATTTAAATTAGTTTTAAATTTAATTTAAATTTAAACATATAGGTTATGTGTCAATTTATAATAGTTCATTTTTTTCTCAATAGATGGCGATGTGAAAACTATTAAATTTCTTTATACTATTTAAAAATTTTAGAATAAAAACTATTAAAATAAATAAATATAAATATAAAATGTTAAGGTTTAATTTTTTATTTTAATATTTACCGTAGCTCTAAATGTACTTCCAATCGCTAAACCGATTCCGTAAGATGTCATAGCGACAATAATTGTCATGATGTTAAAATACATAAATCGTGTTAATTCCATGGGTTGATCTGTCATTATATACACGATGATGTTGAAAAGGAAGCTTAAAATAATCTAAAAAGTTTGTTTTATTATAAGAATGTATTAATATAAATTAATAATTACGATATCAAATGGATTTATTTTCAAACATAGAAAAAGAAAGATATAGAAGGTGAACTCCCACTAGATTTTTGAAATGCGTCAAATTTAGTACGTAAACCGAGAACTCACAGCGCTGATGTGCAACTATTCAAAAAAACCGCGAAATTTGAAATAAAATATTTTTTTATTTAATTTTATTTCTTTATTCGTACTACAATAAGTGAGCCATAAGTGACTCACTTATTGTGTACGAAAAATAAGTAGCAATGATAAAAGAAAAAACATTTTTTAAAATAGATTAATCTTTTTTATTTTCATTTATGAAGCTAATACAAGAATGCGTAATTTATTAAACAAAACAAATATACCTAATATCCACTTAGCCCAAATCTACTTATTAAATCTCTCCGGATCCTTACTGCAATTTGGGAATCGATAGCGGGAAGACTCCTTATCATTACAAATAGAAACCGTACACGCTATATATATTTGAAAAGGAAACATAATGTAACGAAAGATTGTAAAAATGTTAAAGTTAATCAACACTTACCGGTAATAGAAGTAAAAAAAATAGTACGGAACACAATTGTAGTCACTGTAAACGTTATGTTTCACGTTTAAGCTCGAAATGATCAAAAATCAATCATAATAACTCCGAATGCTCTTACATGAAGTTAAAATATGTTTTGAACGTGTTGTCATGGAAACGTTGTTGTATTTTCGTATTTGTTTAAAATAAATATCCCTAGATTTATAAATCTAGGGACTTCACTAAAAAATTATACATCAGCGCTAAAGGTGTTTCGGTTTACGTACTAAAAATCAATTTCAAATATTTTACATAGAGTTCGCCCACCCTGTTTTCAAAGTAAAAGAAGGATCAAATTTAAGATGGTAACACTGATTTTAAGTGATATTTTTTTCAGATTTAAAGAATTTAAGAGTTTTTTGATGTAATTTATTTGGTTTAAAAGTATTTTCATAGTATTTTGGGTTAGATTTTAATAAATTATGAACTAATTTATTTAAATTTATAAGATTTAAATATCATATTTAAATTTATGTTGGTAGAATTGATTGTGAGTGAATACTGCTTTATTGGCAAATGAAATGACATTTTTGTCAATTTCGTTAATTTTTAGGTTAAATCTTGGAATAAGTTAATACCTATTTCTTGCGTTTTTTGATAATTTTTAAGGTAAGTGCTAAGAAAAGTGTTTAGTTTGTGGGTTATTTAACTTAGGTTTAAGGTGATTTGAAGATATTTTCGAAAGTTGTTAGGTTAAATCTTGAAATAAATTTGTTTTTCTTGGTTTTGTGGCAGTTTTTAAGGTAAATTCTTATGGCGTATTCCATTGGCAAAACTAGTGTGCACTGGTGCGCACTAGTTGAGTGCAAAATGTGACATATATCACACTAGCTTAGTGAAAAAAGGGGCAAATTCAACAGAACGCGATGAAATCAAACGTAATCATAACATCACTTGTAAGTGTGTTCAAGGCTTGATGATGTTTAAAATGTTTTATAAACTACAATAATAAAATGTAATAGAACACAACGAAACAACCAATAGAACACGCTGTTATGCACTAGTGCGCACCAGTGCAACCAATCGAATTCGCTATTAGAAATACATATAAAGATGTATAAAAGCGCTATTATCCACAAAATCTTTATATACAGTAAAAAATTGATAAAGAACGATCTGTGAGGTCTTCTTGTGAGGTGAATTTGAATTTTCATCACTACATAAATTAAATTAATTTATGATAGAAATTTAATTAATTTATGAACCTTTAAAATCGTTTTGTTATTCTTTTTGGTTAGATTTTAATAAATTATGTAAGTAATTTAAATAAATTCTAAATAAATCGTTCTGTTTTTGTTGTTTTTGATGGCTCTTTTCAAATCAACATCTGTTTTCTTACTTAATTTAAATAACAAACAAAACTGTTTTATTGAAAACGTTTAAAAATTTAAATGTGTTCACATAAACTTCACTATTTAGGTTGGTAGCACTCTATGACAGTTATCAGTTAATTTTAAATAATTTAAATATTTACGATCATTTAAATATTTATGATGATCGTTTTTTATGGTGTTTTTAAACTAAATTTTAATGTTTTTTATAATTTTAATAATTTAAATTTTAAGATTTTAGCGTGACGTTTAAAAATTTAGGTTGGTAACGCAAAGTGAAGTTTGTATAAATATTTTAAAAAAATGACATTTCTATAAATTTGTAGGTTATTTTCCGCAATAAACATCAAGTTTGTGTTTTTTCACTGATTTTTTAGGTTAGTTTTAAGATAATTTTATGTTTTAAACCCAAAAAACCATTAATTTAATAAGTTAAAATAACCTAATTAAATTTACTTTGATTATAAATTCATTTGATATCGAAATATTTGTAAAACTTTACCATTAAAGGTAACGTGGAGATGGTTAAAGCTGTATAATACGATTTTAAACTATACCAGTGGTTAAAATACTCTCGTTTTATTATTTCTAGCTCAAATGGAACTGAAAATAAAAAAAAAATACAAAAAGTAATTAGTTTTTTTTTCTAAAAGTTTCTTAAGTAGAAGCTAAAAATTTATTAATATAACAAAGTTGTAAATAAACTTTGTAAATGATAGTTTTGACGTTTACAGATCAAAATTCTCTTTTAAAAATGTCAGTTTTGACGTTTAAATGTTACTTTTCATCTTTAAAGTGTCACTTTTGACGTTTACAGATTAAAATTCTCTTTTAAGATGTCAGTTTTGACGTTTAAATGTCTAAATCCATTCTAAAAATGTCAATTTTGACGATTAAACATCACTTTTCATGTTTAAAGTGTCACTTTTGACGTTTACGAATCAAAATTCTCTTTTAAAATGTCAGTTTTGACGTTTAAATGTCCAAACCCATTTTCAAACTCTCAATTTTGATGTTTAAACCTCACTTTTCATCTTTAAAGTGTCACTTTTGACGTTTACGGATCAAAATTCTTTTTCAAAATGTTAATTTTGACATTTAAATGTCTAAATCCGTTTCCCAAATACCAATTTTGACGTTTAAACGCAACTTTTCGTCTTTAAAGTGTCACTTTTGACGTTTACACATCAAAATTCTGTTTCAAAATGTCAGTTTTGACGTTTAAATGTCTAAATCCATTTTTAAAATGTCAATTTTGACGTTTAAACGTCACCTTTCATCTTTAAAGTGTCACTTTTGACGTCTACATATCAAAATTCTCTTTCAAAATGACAATATTGACGTTTAAATGTCTAAATCCATTTTCAAAAACTCAATTTTGACGTTTAAACGTCACTTTTCATCTTTAAAATGTCAATTTTGATGTTTAAACGTCACTTCTCATCTCTAAAGTGTCACTTTTGACGTTTACGAATCAAAATTCTCTTTTAAAATGTCAGTTTTGACGTTTAAATGTCCAAACCCATTTTCAAACTCTCAATTTTGATGTTTAAACCTGACTTTTCATCTTTAAAGTGTCACTTTTGACGTTTACGGATCAAAATTCTTTTTCAAAATGTTAATTTTGACATTTAAATGTCTAAATCCATTTCCCAAATACCAATTTTGACGTTTAAACGCAACTTTTCGTCTTTAAAGTGTCACTTTTGACGTTTACACATCAACATTCTGTTTCAAAATGTCAGTTTTGACGTTTAAATGTCTAAATCCATCTTAAAAATGTCAATTTTGACGTTTAAACGTCACCTTTCATCTTTAAAGTGTCACTTTTGACGTCTACATATCAAAATTCTCTTTCAAAATGACAATATTGACGTTTAAATGTCTAAATCCATTTTCAAAAACTCAATTTTGACGTTTAAACGTCACTTTTCATCTTTAAAATGTCAATTTTGATGTTTAAACGTCACTTCTCATCTCTAAAGTGTCACTTTTGACGTTTACGAATCAAAATTCTCTTTTAAAATGTTAGTTTTGACGTTTAAATGTCCAAACCCATTTTCAAACTCTCAATTTTGATGTTTAAACCTGACTTTTCATCTTTAAAGTGTCACTTTTGACGTTTACGGATCAAAATTCTTTTTCAAAATGTTAATTTTGACATTTAAATGTCTAAATCCATTTCCCAAATACCAATTTTGACGTTTAAACGCAACTTTTCGTCTTTAAAGTGTCACTTCTGACGTTTACACATCAAAATTCTGTTTCAAAATGTCAGTTTTGACGTTTAAATGTCTAAATCCATTTAAAAAATGTCAATTTTGACGTTTAAACGTCACCTTTCATCTTTAAAGTGTCACTTTTGACGTCTACATATCAAAATTCTCTTTCAAAATGACAATATTGACGTTTAAATGTCTAAATCCATTTTCAAAAACTCAATTTTGACGTTTAAACGTCACTTTTCATCTTTAAAATGTCAATTTTGATGTTTAAACGTCACTTCTCATCTCTAAAGTGTCACATTTGACGTTTACATATTAAAATTCTGTTTCAAAATGTCAGTTTTGACGTTTAAATGTCTAAATCCGTTTTGAAAATGTCAATTTTGACATTTAAACGTCACTTTTCATCTTTAAATTGACTAATATACAAGAAAAATGATTACAAACTTACATAATAAAATTGGACTCATAATATGAGTATAAGCGTAAAATAAAATCATCCCAATTTGTAATTTAAAATTAGCCAAAGCTTGACTGGCATTGTTACCAACGTAAAGGAAAGAAATCCCAACAGCAACTCCGCTTACTAAATGATGTAAAAGTTGAATGAACAAAACCATTTTATTCCTGCTCAATTGTAAAAACATCCGGTTTAATAAAATATAAACTTGTGTGTAAAAAGGAACCGGATATCTAAAAATTTCTTCGAATTTTTCAATCGGATTCGTCGTTTGATTGTAAACTTGACTGTTGGAGATGAATTTTTCGGCTAATTTTGTGTCGAAATTGTTTATTTTTCCGTTTCCGCTCGCTGTTGATAGGATGTCGGTGGTTTTTTCATTTCCACTTAATTCAACCACTTATTTTTTTAATAAAAAAAGATATTTGTTAAAAAAATTAAAAAACAATTTTCTTTTTGGTTTAAAAATGTAATAAAATAACTTACAATAATCTGCTGGACTTGAATATGGTGGACAAGGACAATCAATCCTCTTTAAAAATGGAACTATAACGTTTACACTTCCATTATAAACGCATAAACCTTCTGACATAAAATAAACCTGGTCGAATAAGTAAAAGAGAAGGTCTGACGGTTGGTGGATCGTACATATTACGGTCCTTCCTTGTTTGGCTAGTTCTTTTAATAACTGGATGCATTGTTTTGCTACGACGTTGTCTAAACCTCTAAAATTTGGTTTAAAATTATTAAAAATTCTTAGAGATCTTAAAAAATCCTTTAATTTGGTACCAAACATGACTATATTTCGATTAGAAATAAAGGAGTTATGTGGATTTAAAAAAATTCAAGATGGCGGATCATCAATTGTTTTTTAGGTTAAAAAAGTCGATATCTTTGAAACTATTTAAGATAGATAGGTCGTGTTTGTACTTAAATTAAAGAAAATTTAATTTCCTAATGAAATCTTGTAAAATTTTGATTCTAATTATCTTTAAAATTATAATTTTTAAAAAACCAAAAAAAAAAAAAATACAAAACTAAAAAACTTTTTAATGCTTTCAAAATCAAATTTTTTTATCATTTTCATGAATATTTTATTCTAAAGTTATTTTTAAAAACTTATTTATTGAAAAATCCAAAATCAAAAGATTGAAAATTTGTCAAAGTTCTTAAATATCTTTAAAATTTATTAAAAATCCTTTAATTTGATACCAAACTTGACTATATTTCGATTAAAAATACAGAAGTTATGTCGTTTTAAAGAAATTCAAGATGGCGGATCATCAATTGTTTTTAAAGTTAAAAAGGTGGATATTTTCGAAACTATTTATTCTAAATAGTTTGTGTTTGTACTCAAATTAAAGCGAATTTAATTTTCTAACGATCCCTCATACAATTTTGATTCCAAGATTATCTTCAAAATTATAGTTTTTGAAAAACCGAAAATAAAAAAAAAACAAAATTTGTTAAAATTCTTATATGTTTTCAAAAATTCATTTTTTAATCATTTTTCATTATTTATTTTATTCTAAAGTTATTTTTAAAACTTATTTTTTGAAATAAGTATCAAATTAAAAATCCTTTAATTTGATACCAAGCAAGACTATATTTCGATTAAAAATAAGGAAGTTATGTCGTTTTAAAAATTTTCAAGATGGCGGATCTTCAATTGTTTTCAAAATTAAAATTGTCGATATCTTTGAAGCTTTTTAAGCTACATGGGTCGTGTTTGTACTCAAATTAAAGGAGATTCAATTTTCTACCGATTTCTAATAAATATTTTATTATTAAATGACATTTTAGAATAAGATGAATACATAAAAGGCTATAAAATCGATTTTTTATTACTTAAATTTCATTATTTTGGCGAATATTTTATCTTAAAATTTTTTTTTAAGTTTTATTTTTGAAAAATCGAAAATTAAAAAGATAAGAATTACTTAATTAAAATTTTTCAAGATGGCGGATCATCAATTGTTTTTAACCACTTGCGGTGGCTGGACGTACTATAACCCGAAATAGAGCTGCACCATGAAGAGAAAGATGAAAACGTAAGCTCCCTCGCCGTAACATTGCCGAGTACTCTCATCTTTCTCTTCATGGTGCAGCTCCATTTCGGGTTATAGTACGTCGAGATAGTTTTGTTACCGGAACGCCAGCGCAACGGTGTTACGCACGCCGTCAGACCATTGTTGCAGGTAGAAAAATGACTCACTTGGCACGCTCAGCCGTAAATTTCTTGCCACCGCAAGTGGTTAAAGTTAAAAAAAACGATAACTTTGCAACTATTTAAGATAGATATGTCGTGTTTGTACTCAAATTAAAGGAAATTTAATTTCCTAACGATATCTAATTAAAATTTTATTCTATAATTATTTTTCAAATAAAATAAATCTGTTAAAAGCTATAAAATCCGTTTATTAGTACTTATAATTGATCAATTTATTTGAAACCGGTTTGTTTGTATTGAAACAATTCAAAATAATTTAACAACTTTTCATCAACATAAAATACCGGTTTTTTAAAGACCATTTAAAGATTGAATTGTTCGTAATTTAAGTGTTACAATAGTGTTACTAATCATGAAATTGTAATTTACTGATAGCAGTTGTATCATTAAAGGTCTTAATTATTTTCAACTTGATTGTGAGTTTAAATTTTATTTAATAGATTTCAAATTCCAGTCATAATTTAAGGTTTGTTTACATAGATAGATTTCCTTGCGTTTATAAATTCCGTCTGGAGTAATTTAAAAAGATTGATTTTATTTGAATATGATTCAAGGTTTGTTTATGAGGAAATGTAAAGATGTATATATTTTTTTTATTTTAAAGTAACATCTGTTGTAACGCCAACAGATGTTAATTTTAGTTTGAACAACAAACCTTTTTGTTTTATTTAAAATTTATTAAAAAGAAGAAAAGATGATATTGTTTACAAAATCTTTACATATTTTAATTGATTAGATAAAGTTATTGGAATGTTCTAAAATTAGATTTTAATATTCGTTTGAGTTAGATTTTGATAAATTAGCAAGTATTTTTTTATGCTATTTTGAATTAAATTTTAAATCACAAAAATCTTCTATTTAATTTTTTTTTGTTGTAGGTTTGAAAGTAGTTTTTTGTTTAAAATTTTCAAATTTTCGCCAGCATAGTTGTTCACGTTATCAGGGCTTAGCCTTTTTAGTCCGTATTATACAGATTCTACTGTAAAATTGGAGGAAATGAAAAGGAAATTATGGTCCTGTAAACTGATCAGCAAGAAAGTTAGATTATGAACTGTCAAAAATTTTAGCCACCTTTAAGATTTTTTTTAATTTTTGGGGTAATAATTAGAACAAAATTGACTTTTTTATTACAAAATAGAATATTTTAACTTTCAATTAATACAAATTTCATTTCTTAAATAAAAAAAATAAAGTCTCCCCGATTTTTTAAATTTGGTCCAAATTTTTAAAAGTTACGTTAAAAAAAATTTTAGTCACATTTAAATTTTTTTTTTTTAATTTTTTGGGTAATAATTAGAACAAAATTGACTTTTTTATTACAAAATAGAATATTTTAGCTTTCAATTAATACAACTTTAATTTCTTAATTTAGAAAAGTAAAGTCTCCACGATTTTTTAAATTTGGCAAAAATAAAGACTATTTATTAATCTAAATCCAGATAACATTTCAAGTCTCAATAATAATCAGTTTTTGAGATATGAATTTTTAAAAATTGACAAGTTTTAATAAACATGTTAATTAAGTTAGATTAAAATTTCTTGTTAGTGCATTATAAGCAATTAAATTTCAAATTTAACAAACGTCAAATCTGTGGTGTGTTTATCTAATGCGTTTAATTTGAAACAAAAAAATTTGATAGTCTTTAATGGTCGAAATCTTACATTCGTACTGGTTCTAAAGTCCATGAAATTTTTGAATATTTACTGACCATAATTTCTTGCAGGTTTTAGCTAATAGCAACTTATTGGTCAATTTTCTTTCATTTTCTGTTTTCTTACTTATAACCAATTAAACATTTTAGCGTTATGATGACATTGTTTTAATTAAATTTTATTTGACATACATTAAAAATGTAGGTAAAATCCATATAGGTCACTTGAACATGAATTTAAATGAACACCCGATACATTTCTACGCATAATTTCCGAGAATAGGGTCCTTGCACTAATACCCTTTCTCGATAAAATGCACTAAAATGATTAGCGTTATATTCACATATAACGAATCCATAATCAGTTTTGCCAAAAATCTACTACAAATGTTGTACAAATCGACTTAAAATCGAGTAAGAATTTTTAAATATGATAAACGCTTCTGATTGGTCGTGACGTCACATTTAGTGTACTTTGAATTTATTTCTATTTCTAAACGTTTTAAACGGCGCGTTTCCGTGTTTTAAGATGTTGGTTTGCTTACTACTCTGTGGACCCAATCTTACTACGTGGATCCAACGAACTTTTATCTGTTCTTACTCACTACATTGAAACGTTCTTACCAAATGCTATAAAGAAGTTGTACGTTTTTACCGATGGTTGCAGAGGGCAAAACCACAATCAAAGCGTCTTAAAATTCTGGCAATGCATGATATTAAATGGACGATTTGAACAAATAAAGCATTATTTTCCACAAAGGGGTCACAGTTTTTTACCCTGTGACCGGCATTTTGCCATAATAGAAAAAATGCAAAGAAAGAGGGAACGGGTTGAATCCCCTGATGACTGGAACTTGATTATTGGTACGAAATTTACGGTGATAGAAGTAAACCAAAATATGGTTAAGGATTTCGTCGATGGTCTGAGTGAACCATACTTCAAAAAGAATGTTACAGCAAATAGGGAAACATTCCAGATCACTAATTGTACGTATAAGCTATTTGAATTTAGTGCTACATCCAAGTATAGAATGACAGTCAGCCAGTCTCCTAATGGTTTTGTGTCTCAAGACTTTCGATTGTTGAAACCAGGTATTGAAATGGTCTCTCTTCCCACAAATCGTTTATACAAAGAAGAGCTACCTATAAAACCGCTAAAACTACAGAATATTAAAAAGTTAACGAAATATCTTACGAGCAAACGTGAGATTTCGTTTTATAACGGGCTTAAATGCTCTAAGTACGCCCTGGACGACGATGAAGAGGATTAAAGGAGAGAGACACTAAACTACTAGTTAGTTACTAAAGTTGAAAATGTTTCTGTTGCAATGCAACGCATAGGATGTTGTTTTTTCTGGTTCTTTTTATTATTTTGTTAACCTTGAGTATTTAGTTTATTAATGTAATTAAAAAGTAAACAATATTTTTTTCTTTGTCATTTTATGGTATATAAAACCATACGTCCCCAAATTTAATAGAAAAAAGGCCTATTTTTCTCATTTTTGAATATAGCGTATGTGTACGTGGAAAAGCCACTAAGTCCGCCTTCCGGCAATTTGCTGTTTTCTTGCCACTTAGTCCATAATCGTGTATTCTTTAAAATTCAAAAATAAGTAACTCTATATCAAATGGAAATCAATGCTGTGAAGGTCGTCATATACTTTAAGTCCACTTTACGACAAACGTCGACAGCTAAAGTCCACTAAGTGCACTTGGTGTATTTTACTTGTTCTGAATAATATGTAAATGTCACTAAGTCCTTAATAGTGAGGTTGCATACTGTTTTTGTTGGATAGAACTTAACGGAAAAAGAGGAAGTTCGGAAATTGGGAGCGTGTTGTTTGAATATTTAAAAAACCTGCCTCCGCATGTGACAGAAATTTCACTATGGTCGGATACATGCGGTGGGCAAAATCGCAATCAACATGTAGCAGCAATGTTGATGTACGTAGTACAAACAACTCATCTGGAAATAGTGGAACATAAATTCCTAGAAAGTGGACACTCGCACATGGAGGCAGACTCCATGCATAGCTCAATAGAAAAGGCCAAGAAGTATAAGAGGACGAAATAAAACGAGTGCAGCCTATATTACCAAAGAAATGAAGTTCAAAGACTTTTATGATGTGAAACATTTATCACAGATTTTAATTAAAAATAGATCAAAGGAGAATGGAGAAGTTGTAAATTGGATGCGCATAAAATGTTTAAAATATTTGAAAGACAACCCAGGGATTATTCAATACAAGTATAAACATGATTCAGAATACAAGTCCATGTATGTTTTTGGAAAAGAGAGACCACCAGCCATTCCAAAAAATCTAAAAAAATTATACGCCAACGCGCTTCCGATCAGCGTGAGTAAAAAGAACGCTCTAATTAAGTTGTGTCGAGCTGGAGCTATACCTGAGGAATTTCATGGATGGTACGAGTCGCTCCCAACTGCCGATTGCATTAAGCCGCGTTTTCACGAATCGATCGGAGTCGAGCGATCTGAGTTGTTCAATCAGATCGAAAGACAGCAAACGTTTACACCATGCAACTAAAGTTGAAGCAATATAAAAAATGAAAATGGCGTCAAATGAGATAGTTAGTGTGGGAGTACAAATAATTTGTACTGCATTGAAAAACGAAATAAAACGAGATATAAGAAAAAAGAAAAATAAACGACGTTGGTGGACACGATCGTGGATTTTGAGACGTGAGGCCTTTGGGGCTTCTAGTCTTCTCTTAGAAGATTTACTAGCAGAAAATCCAGAGGGTTACCGAAACCATCTGAGAATGGATAACGCACACTTCGAATACCTGCTAGAAAACTGCACCATTCATTCAAAAACAAAATACGTCGATGAGAAAGGCGCTACCAGCCCGACTGAAATTACATGTAGTTCTGCGGTTCTTAGCTACTGGTGACAGCTATTCCTCTCTTTCTGCCTTGTATAGAATTCCAAAGTGTTGGGTTGGGTACTTGGGTTTTTGTGTACTGTTGTCTACTGTCCAGTGTGCTCAGTACAAGTCGAATCTTGTCGTTCAGGCTGTTTACACGTACGATTGCGGTCGTTCGATGTGCGTTCGGCGACGATCGTTCAACAAAAGTAGACTGTCTTTCTACTTCGATTGAATCGAAATACTCGTCGCGTGACTACGCCGAAACTTGGTTTACACCTTCAATTTTATTTCAATTTGCTTACGATTCAATGATCGCTCGACCCCGATCGACTCGTGAAAACGCGGCTTTAGGGATTGTGTTCCAGAGCCCTCCAGCAAGGACAGCGACCCGGGGACAGACTCAGATGACGAGCCCTGGTCCAATTTTGTACGGAAATGTACAAAAAAGTAACAGGAGAAAACCATTAAGTCTGCTGCTTATTGTTTAAAATTATTACAAAATATTTATGCTTTGAAAAATTTTGGTGGAATACCATTTATGTTAGAACAAATTGTATAGTTTATTTAAATATATGCTTTTGGAACACTTGGTTCATTAATTTTATTTTACACACCTACTTGAATCTTTAAATCAAGTTTTTTCAAAAATGCAAATTTCTGACTTACAATTAGTGGCTTTTCCTTGTACGCCCACGATATGTTTCTCAATCATTCCTTGTCTTTGCTTAACCATTCTGTACAATATTTTTAATTTTTATCTACCAATGAAATAGAAATCCTCAAAATTAGTCTAGCTAAAAGATTTTCCAAAGCATACAGTTTTTTGCTGCTCTTGAAAAATTGGCTTTTGCTAATTAGGGCCCTTTTTCTTATAGGCTATTCATTTTTACAAAGGGGCACTATACACCATCGATACACCATGCTTATTTCGAATTTTCAGACTCATCAAACGTAGAATACAACGAAAGATAGATGAATAGTGCGTACTTAAGTTTCCTAAATGTGACGTCATTGACAGGAACGAGGCGTTTTGGCGCGAAAAGTCTGTTTTCGAATTTTAAACCGATATATCTTCTTTATTATTTATTTGTCGAAAAAACGGCTTCGTATTGTGCTACATTTAATCACAGTGAACCGGCTACACAAAACAGGAAAACAGGAAAAAATGTGCAAGGACCCCATTACGAATATTACGATTCGCAAGACCATACACAAAGTGTATGTGAGTAATTCCATCTATTATATAATACAGTAGTTTACTTAAACTAATCCCAACTTTCATTAAAATTCTCTGAAAAGTTGCGTATTTCTTTTGTACTTGAGTTTATTTAATAATTTTTGTTTCTTACAATTAGAAGCTCTGTTTTGTGAAAAAAATTTTCAAAGAGACATTAAACATTCAGAATAGTTAAAAACTATGCTGCTTGTTAAAAAAACCGCAACATCCAGAAGAGAAAGTCGTACGAAGTTGAAATTTTGGTGCTATGCACATACAGTTGAAGTGGGATAGTAAATGATTAAAATTTGGTTACGATCCGTGCACTCTTTGGTTGTGTTCTATCTGGTTTTTAGTATATTTTGGCTATACTTCTATTGCATCGTGTAGCTATACTAAAGGCGCGGTTACACGGCGCGTGGTTCGCCGAACGAGGAAACTACAAGCCAGTTCGGGATGGCTTGCATTTTAACGAATCAGTAGTGACAACACGGTGCACGGTTCGTCAGACTTTTAACGTGATTTGGTTCGTCCTAATGGTTCGTCCGTGGTTTGTCGAAAGTCTGTCAGTCCTGAATTGGAATCATAGATGACAGGCAGAAAATTATTGTGACTGCGTCATTATGCGTTATTAACGCAGGATTAATACTGCAGAAGCGACTGAAGCGTCGTAAAAAGAGATGGTGGATGGCATCTCACATGATAAAAATAAAAAAATTATTTTTTTTTTTATAATTTTAACATTAAATTCAAATGTCCTTTCTGTGGACCACGCCATATTAACCCGAAGGAATTGAATGATGTACCTACGTTGTTTAACGTACAAAATCTATAACGAAGTTCCTCTGTGACGTCGAGCCAACACGAGCCAACACAAACCATCATGAACCTTGCCCGAGCTCTCCTTTGATCTTTCCAAGTTTACCGACACTCGATGGGAATCAGCGAACCGCGCACCACGAACCACGGAACAATGCGAACCGGCTATGTCAGACGGCTTGTGGTTCGTGGTTCGTCCAGAGAGGTTCGGTGAACCACGCGCCGTGTAACCGCGCCTCAATGATCACCAACAACCTAAACCTGGTCAAATCCTTTACTTGCGTTGCTGTTAACACGTTCTGTCCGCACTATTTTCAAAAATTTCTTCGCTTGACGCCGGCAGCACTAATTCAGTTACTATTTCTTAGTATCGTCGAGCTATGCATTGCGCTCGACAACATTGTGGTGTTGCCGGCCGTCGAGCAATATTTTGCAAACGACACCACTGTGGTGTCGTCGGACAGCATAGTGTTATGCCAGAATAGCGTCCAGAAGCAAATTCCAAATTTAATTTTTCTGCTCTAGATCTCCTGAGACACTATTGATCATTAAATTGCTATAGGCAAAACCGATATTCATCACTAAAGACGATTTCGTGTCATTCTTCGACCTGATGCCTCGTAAACTTATACCACTTGAGTCTGAAAACTTGATGTTCTGCGATTAAAGAACTCTGAGAAATTTGTAGGTGTGACACGCTGAACCATTACAATGGATTCTTTGATAAATTACCCTCAAATAAACAACCCTCCAAGTAACCTCAGCTGACCGAGTTGTCTTAAACGGGTTAACTAAGACATTCGGCGAAGATGTCTCTTTTACTGTTTATTCATGATTTGTGATCGGCCACCGACTCTATTAGGTGTTTTTCAAACTTGTTTGGACTAAACACTCTATGATTAAATGATTGTAAATCCATTTCGATTCAATTTTCTGACAATTTCGCGAAAGGATATTCGAAGCTTTATGCATGTCCATGCTTTGACTCTCCTTCAAAGGAATTAATTGAATGTAAGACTGATTTCGGTAGACGCGGGACATAACACATGTACAAGTGAAGGATTTGTTGAAAGTCTAGATTGCCAGTAATCATTAATATAGCTACACGCTCTAAAAAAATATGTCTGTTAAAACATAAAATACCAGACAAATAACCACTAGAAAGTTTACTGATCATGGTACATACCACCCAAATTTCAAGTTGGTACGACCATCCTTTCTGGGTATTATAGTTTTTTTGGCGAGCAGTGTATATGACAAATATTTTTCTAATGCAAGTTTCAGTTTTATAATAGAATGCCACGTTAAAACGTCGAAGTGATTTTTACGTTTAGATACATTTACGGTCAGATTAAAAAATAAAAAAATTTGCAAAATATAGCTCTATATGAGCTAACCTTATCTATAAAATTTCAATCCCTTAACACAAATGGTCTTCGAGAAAAAAAATAAAAACAATTTTTTTTGTTATTTTATAACACACTGTATATTTTTCATAACTGTTACATAATTTGTATCATTTTTATATGAGGTAAGTTGTTAGGAAAGTGTATCAACTTGTCACCGATCCATTATATCAATTAACTCCACTATATCGTTGACGTCATATGAAAATTGCCTAAGTCCATTTTTTTGGGAAATTGAGATTTTAGTGTAATCTTGTTAAAAATCAACTTAACTATAACGTAGGACCATAGTTTGATAATAAGTTATTTGGTGACACCGCAATATTAATATTTGAAAATTGCGTAAGTCCGATCAAGTTTAAACAGTGTGAAAATTACATAAGTCCGTTGCTTTGCAAAAAAAGCAAAATGGATGAAATAAGATCGACAATAACGTAAGTGATTTTAATAAAAAAGAAGACAAGATGACATTACAAAATTTATATTATGACCGTTCTCAGGCGATAGAAGTTACACCCAGTTACAGACTGGCTTAGTAAAGAATCACTATCACCAACTAGAATAAACAGTACAAATTCGGAAGCTAAAATTCAATATCAAAATCAAAAACAATTAAGAAGTACTGATAAAAAGAAGAAAGTAATGGATTTTTTCAGCAGTTTACCAAAATTAGAATGTCACTATTGCAGAAAAACATCAACTAAACTGCACTTAGAACCGTGTTGGAAAAATAAATCTGAACTTTACAGATTTTTCGTAAATTCGTGGTATAAAGACCGAAAAATTGAAGGGATAAGTAAGGCAATGTTTAAATATATTTTTGATGACATGAATTTAGCCCTTTTCAGACCTAAAAAGGATGAATGCGATATTTGTGTGGGATTTCGAACCAAAAATATTGCAGAGAAAATTTATCAAGAACACCTTAAAAGGAAAATTGAAGCACGTGATGAAAAAGAAAAGGACAAAGAATCATCAAACTTAGTTATAACCATGGATTTACAATCAGTTTTGTTATGTTCTGATGATGGATATTGCTTCTTCTGGCACGAAGGAGAAGGCGACCTAAAGGCGAACTGCTTTGCATCTATTATTTGTATTTTTTTGGCTACAACAATGTTACGTGATATAGATCTCAAGAATAAACCTGACATTATTATTTATAGCGATGGATGTGGTTCACAGAATCGTAACGCTACTCTTTCAAATGCCCTGTTAAATTTTGCCATGGAACATAATAATTTGTGTCATACAAAAATATTTAGAAAAGAGGCACACACAGATGGAGTGCGACTCCATGCACTCTATCATAGAAAGGAAAATATCTGGTAAAGTGATCAACGTACCAGCAGATTATATTCATTATGCAAAAACAGCTAGACTTCACCCAAGACCTTATGTAGTGCAGTATTTACACCACGATTTCTTTAAAAATTTCTCTAGCATTAATTTAGTAAATTCAATTCCTCCGGGGTTTAAGGTTGGTGATCCTACTGTTAACAACTTTAGAGGTCTAAAATACAAACCTGATGGATCTATTGAATATAAACTACGTTACTCCGATAAATTTGAAATTTTACCGGTTAATAAACAAGAAGGCTTTAATACCAATGGAAAATTTGCCGAAACTATATGGCGACAAATTAAAAATTAAGAAAAAAAGTACGAACATCTTCAATCTTTAAAAAATACAATAGAGAAAGATTGTCATGGTTTTTATGATGCTCTTCAACATGTTTAGTTAATATTTATTTCAACATCCTTAATTAAAATTTAATTTAAAGTTAATATAATCTTATATAATAAAAGGTAATTGTGTAACAAGAATTTTTTCATTCCTATATAACAATAATAGTGTTTTCGGTTTCATAAAAATCGTACGTCGCGTCGATGTGAAAATGGCATAAATCCAAAAAAGTAATGTTTTTTTTTGTGATTTTTGCCTAACTCCATTGCATTTTTTTACGAGTTTTTTTGTGTTGTCATTATCTATACGTTAACATAGGATCTTGCCTTAAGCATTATTGAAAAGAAAATAAAGATATACAAAATATTACAGTTTAGAAATGATTTTTTTTGTCTCCTTTAAAATTTACTTTTTTGGACTTAAGCAATTTTCATATGACGCCAACGATATTTGACGTATAACCTTGAACAATCAAACATTATTTTTAATTACATTAATTCCTTAAAACACCAACGTTTGTGGGCCATTAAGAATTAGAAATTAACCTGATGTGAAAATCCCATAAAAATAGATGAAATCCTTGCTTCTATTTTTACTTTTACGGCGACAAAACGATATTTTTGTTGTAAACTTACTCAATATAGTCGAGAACATAAACAACTTTATTTGCTAATAGGTAGATAAAATATCTATCGACTGAAAATAATATATTTTCCTGACGCATACAATGTAATTTTTATAGTATTTTTATTCATCTCTTTCATATTATCAAAAAAAAAAAAAAAATAGAGATGACACTTAAAAAAAACTTGCCCGTTTTTTGCCGCTTTTATATTACAAACGTACGTCACTGTAAACAATATTAAACATATCGACCTATGCAACGAAGACTATTGTAAGTCATTTTTGATAGAACTGAGTGAGATATAAGCGTTTAAAGGTTTTGAACAGATTGCATTTTAAGAAATAAAATTTTCTATGTAAAAATTTCCTACTTGGTTGCTATAGATATCTTATATAGAGGATTCCGGAAGGATTCACCATAGAAGAATAGCAATTAATTCTGTTTTCTTTTCAAATTTTTCAAAATCACCATTTTTGACTTACGATAGTTTTCGTTGGATATGTCGATATGAAAATACAACAAATTTTAAGGTAACTTTTTAACTCCATTAAACATTCTTTTAGAAAACCTTTTACTACATATTTCAGATATGAAGCATATAAATGCAAAACCAGACATTTGACATTCAAATAGTTTTGAGTAAAGCGCGAAAAACCTATATTGTCGTTTAAGTCACTCAATCGGTTTGGTATTTTAACCAAAAGCAGATAATGCATTGACGCGTGTTTATGTGCTTTAAAGCGCAATGAGAATGTCCTGTTTTGCATCTAAGGCTTGGAAATCTCTGCTTCGTGAACTGTAAAGTTCTGGATTTGGCGTTTCTGTACAAAAACTAGCAGTATCTGGCACTAACAAAATTTGGAATTGCGATAAAACAGATTTTAATGAAGCTGATTTTATTGAAAAAAGTACAAAATTAGTTTCTTATATACAAATTTAAATTCGTAAGTCAGTATCAGATTCATTATCAGAAAACACTAGTGTGTCATTCACATCCGCCTGAGTTTCCGAAGTGTTGGCTGGATTGTCTTGAAAGGCGTTTTTGAAGAACTCCAAACGTTCATCGTTTTCTCATTCTGCATCATAGTCTTTGGCTAGCAAAGAGGAAATGCTTCTTATCTTGTCAGGTTTAAGGCTTCTGCCTTAAACCTCTGCCTCTTTGTCTTGGCTTTTTCACGCTTCCACTCTTACTTATTTGCTATTCTCTTTCGCCCTTTGCCACGAGGACTTGGTTCAATGGTAATGTTGTTGAAGGTAATTAAAACTCCGTAATACATTCGTTGCCACGCTCTCGTTTAAACTAATCATGCAGAAGCGAGCAAAATTAACAGCTACTTCAATGTCACTGCTATCCCGTGAGGTAATTCGAGATTTGGATAGGTTCAAACACAAACGTCTGCTTTTGCACCTAACTACTTGGCGCAAATATCTGCTTTTACATTTAAAGCGGAATTTATTATTGCAATAACTCGCTTAAATGTATTGTTATGCTCCTGGAGGCCACAAAAATTGATTTCTTTCTAAATTTACAATACAGATCCATGTCTAACTAATTTTTGAAGAAAATGTCGAATGTCTGCTTTTGCATTTATACGCTTCATATACCAAACTTTTTTCCAACACTATATAAGATTTTTAAAAAAATTAACATTGTAATTTATTAATTTTTAAATTAAAATTAATTTTTATTAATACATTTTTTTTTAGTATTTTTTTTTGGGACACGCTGTAAAAAATAGATTTAATAGATATAGCAATCGATATTGATATTACATGTGGCGGTTTTTGTGACTATAACATCATTTTTATTTAAAAATATATTTTAAATTATTGATTGTAATATGTATTTATTAAAGATATTCGTTTAAAAAAATGTATAAAATAATTTATTCGAAAATAATACTTTAATAAATTAATTATTTTAATTTAAATCAATAAAATTTAAAATTAAAAAAAGGATTTGTTTTTATAGACGATGTCATTGAATGTGACATTTTTCACCGATTTTTGTAAATAATATTTCGTCTAAAATTTAAAGAATTAAAATACAATTTTTTTTAAATAAGTTAATTTAATAATCAAAAAAAGAAATATATCAATAAAAGACCAATTTAAAAATCGAATTAAAGACAAATTACGTTTAATTTTATAAAAATAAAGTTCAACGAAAATTCGTTAGATGGCGGTAGTATGAAAACGTCAATTTGACATTTTAATAATTTTAGGTTTTAACGAATTTATTGTATTTTTTGAAATAAATAGTTGGAATATCTTTAAGAAGGTAAGTTGTTTATACAAAGTGACTAGCATCTAAGCGAAAATATTAAAATGCGTTGTTATACAGCCTATTTGTAATTTATTAAGTGAAATAGATATACCTTGTAGAAAAGTAAATAGTTTAGGAGTTATTTCAATGTTTTGGTTTTTAGGAAAATTCGGTACATACTCCTATAAATACTGAAGTTTCAGGGGTGTTTAGAGCTTCTCTAGCAATTTGTTCGAGTTCTCTGGAGAGATTACATACTAATGCTAATATTTAGCCAAAAAATATCCTAATTATTTTGATAGTCAGGGCCGGATATGTGGCGATTGTGTCCAATCGGGCCCCGCGCTTGAAGGGGCCCAACGCATTTTAAAATTGGGACCCCGCATTATGTAGTGTTTGATTTCATAAAGTTCCATGAAGTGAACATTTTATAATATAAAAAACCGTCGACTTGTGAATCATGACTTTTTTTCTTTTTTTTAGAAAGATTGAATGATTAAAGTTTATATTGTTTTAATATTTAAATAGCAAAATCAACCTTTTTATATAAACTTTCTGAGGTCCCGCGAAAAAAATTTAATCGGGCCCTCACTTCTTGGATCCGGCCCTGTTGGTACTTTGCAAGTACAGAGTGTGAAATATCCAATTTTTAAGTTAATTTTTAAACACTATGTTTATTTAATAGCGTCTATTTCAAAATTTCGATGATACAATAAGTGTACAGATTATTAGAAATATTCTGTTTTACGAAATAAATTTGAACCAAAATGTAACTAAAAACGCGATTAAATTTCTTTATCTTTAATTTTTATAAACAAACCTTGCTCATCATGACTTTAATTTAAAACATTTATCTTAATTTAAACATTTATCGATTTCTTTCTTTTAATTTTATTTGATTAGATGCTGAGTTTGAGTATTTAAAACGATTAAGTTTATAAATTCTTCCGCTATTTTTATTTATTCATTCACCTAATAGAATACATTTTTAGGCAGCATTACCAACCTTCGGTAAAGAAATGACCATATTACTTGCTTAAAATTATATATGTCGTTCTGTCTGGAGAATTTAAAACCAAGTTAATTTCTCAAAAATAAAAATTTTATAAATAATTCTTGAATGAAATTTTTATTAAAAATCGATAGGAAATTAAATTTCCTTTAATGTGAGTACAAACACGGCCTATCTAACTTTAATAGATCGATAATTATCGATATTTTTAATTTTTTAAACGACAGAAAGTCGACCATCTTTAAAATTTTATCACAAATCGTTAGAAAATTAAATTTCCTTTAATTTGAGCACAAACACGATATACCTACGATTAAAAATAAGAAAGTTATCGAAATTTTCAATTTTAATGACAATCGGAAGTCGGCCATCTTGAATTTTAAAAAAGTGACAATAACTCTTTTGTTTTTTATCGGAATATTGTCGTGTTTGGTATCAAATTAAAGGATTTTTCATATGCTTTAAGAATTTTTAATAAAAACTCCAAATAGTTTAAAAAATTAAAATTTTTCAAAATTAAAGTCAACATTTTCAAAAAAAAAATGTCGAAATTTTCAAAAAAGATGTCAACATTTTCTAAAAAGACTCAAAGACTTCAAGAAATTAAAAAAAAAACAAAAATGTTAAAAATTTCAAAAAATGTTAAAAAATGTTAAAAGTTTCAAGAAGAAAGAATGTCAAAAATAATTTTAGAATGAAATTTTTATCAAAAACCGATTGGAAATTAAATTTCCTTTAATTTGAGTACAAACACGATACATCTACGATTAAAAATAAAACTTATCGAAATGTTTAATTTTAATGCCAACCGGAAGTCAGCCATCTTGAAATTTTTTAATTCACGGTAACTTTTTTTGTTTTTTATCCGAATGTAGTCGTGTTTGGTATCAAATTAAAAGATTTTTAATAAACTTTAAGAATTTTTAATAAAAACTCCAACTTGTTAAAAAATATTCAAATTTTTCGAAAGTAGACAAATTAAAAAAAAAATGTCAAAATTTTCAAAAAGTCTAAATTTTCAAACAAAATGTCAACATTTTTAAAGAAATATCAAAAACTTTAAGAAATTTCTAAGAAAGACAAAAATGTTAAAAATTTCAAGAAAAGGAAATATCAAAAATAATTTTAGAACAAAATTTTTACCAAAAATCGATTGGAAGTTAAATTTCCTTTAATTTGAGTACAAACACAATATATCTATGATCAAAAATAAAAAAGTTGTCGAAATTTTTAACTTTAATAAAAACCGGAAGTCGGCCATCTTAAAATTTTTTAGTTCACGGCAACTTTTTTGTTTTTTATCCGAATATAGTCGTGTTTAGTATCAAATTAAAGGATTTTTAATAAACTTTAAGAATTTTTAATAAAAACTCCAAATTCTTCAAAAAAAAATTCAAATTTTTCCAAAGTAGTCAAAATTTTCAAAAAAATGTTAACATGTTTAACAAAAAGTGTTAAAATTTTTAAAAAAGAATTCAACACTTTTAAAAAGATATCTAAAAGTTCAAGAAATTTCTAAAAGAGACAAAAATGTTAAAAATTTCAAAAAGAAGAAATGTCAAGAATAATTTTAGAATAAAATTTTTACCAAAAATCGATTGGAAATTAAATTTCCTTTAATTTGAGTACAAATACGATATATCTACTGTCAAGAATAAAAACGTTATCGAAATTTTTAATTTTAACGGCAACCGGAAGTCGGCCATCTTGAATTTTTTTAAACTAACCTAACTTTTTTATTTTTCATCCGAATATAGTCGTGTTTGGTATCAAATTAAAGGATTTTTAATACACTTTAAGAATTTTTAATAAAAATTTTAATTTTTTTAAACTGCCATCTTGAAAATTTAAAAATTGACGTAACTTTTTTATTTTAAATCGTAGATAGGTCGTGTTTGTACTCAAATGAAAGGATTTTTAATGAATTTTAAGAGTAATTGAGAATTTTAAAGAAATGTTTTCATTAGAGATTGTTTAAAAATAAAACTGTATCATAAAATTGTCGTATAGAGTACGGTAATGATACCAGGACCGTATACTGTATTTTTGATGGTAACTTTGCTTTTAGTATGGACTTTTCAAGGATTGTTTTTGTACAAACAAGGTACTTAATAAAATGAAGAAAAAACACATTTATGAATCTTACTTACGTAGTTGGTTCGTCTAAAAATAAAACCGGAGGGTTATTAATTAATTCTAAACCGATAGCTACTCTTTTTCTTTGTCCTCCTGATAAATTTTCCGTTTTGGTGTTTTTAGTTTCTTGTAAACCCAACATATTAATTGTATTTTCAACCTAAAATGTCCCAAAAATCAATAATTTAATTTTTATTTATCATTTTCTTTTAATAATTACAATATTTTCTTTAACTTTTTCGTTAAGATTTTGATCCAATTTAAGTTTAGCAGCGAATTCCATAGATTCCTTAACAGTTAGATGTTTTTGAATAACATCTTCTTGCATAATATAACAAGATTGTTTTTGAAACGTTTTTAATTCCCTTTGAACGCCATTTACTTTTATATTTCCGGTTATTCCTTCGTTTCTTTGTTTTGAGAATGCGTAATAACGAATAACAACAAGGAATAAAAACAAAGAATAAAAATAAATTAATAAATTAACAATTTAAATGTTGGCGTGGTAATTTGTTGATTTGTATAACTTACATGTGACCTGCTAAAACGTTTAACAAGGTCGATTTTCCTGCTCCGCTCGGTCCTAAAATGCCGATTAGGTTTCCAGATGAAAATGTACCGCTTAATGAACGTAAAATATCTCGATAATGTTCTACAAAAAAAGAAAATAATTAAAAATTAAAGTTTTTTTAGTAGATTTAAAAAAATGGTTTAAAATTTTTAAATTTTCTTAAAATTTATAAAAAAACCTTTTATTTGATACCAAACATGACTGTGTTTCGATTAAAAATAAAGAAGTTACATGGATTTAAAAAATTTCAAGATGGCGGATTGTTAAAGTTTTTAAAAATTCTTAAAGATTATTAAAAATTCTTTTATTTGATACCAAACATGACTATATTTCGATTAAAAATAAAGGAGTTATGTGGATTTAAAAAAATTCAAGATGGCGGATCATCAATTATTTTTAAGGTTAGAAAAGTGGATATCTTCGAAACTATTTAAGATAGATGGGTCGTGTTTGTACTTAAATTAAAGGAAATTTAATTTCTTAATGAAATCTTGTAAAATTTTGATTCGAAAATTATTTTTTTAAATTTTATTTTTGAAAAATCGAAACTTGAAAAATTAAAAAATTGTAAAAATTCTTAAATATTTTTAAAGATGATAAAAAATCTTTTAATTAGATACCAAACATGACTATATTTCGATTAAAAATAAAGAAGTTGCGGTAATTTAAAAAAATTCAAGATGGCGGATCATCATTTGTTTTTAAGGTTAGAGAAGTGGATATCTTCGAAACTATTTAAGATAGATGGGGCGTGTTTGTACTTAAATTAAGGGAAATTTAATTTCCTAGCGAAATTTTGTAAAATTTTGATTCTGAAATTATGTTTCAAAATTTTATTTTCGAAAAATCGAAAATGAAAAAAATTAAATTTTATAAAATTGTTAAATTTTCTCAAAAAATCACTTTCTAACGAATTTTGAATGACAATTTTATTTTAAAATGATCTTAAAATTAGTTACTTTTGAAAAATCGAAAATTGAAAAATTAAAAATTTGTTAAAATTCTTAAATATTTTTAAAGATGATTAAAAATCTTTTAATTTGATACCAAACATGACTATATTTCGATTAAAAATAAAGAAGTTACGGTAATTAAAAAAAAATCAAGATGGCGGATCATCAATTGTTTTTAAGGTTAGAAAAGTGGATATCTTCGAAACTATTTAAGATAGATGGGGCGTGTTTGTACTTAAATTAAAGGAAATTTAATTTCCTAGCGAAATTTTGTAAAATTTTGATTCTGAAATTATGTTTTAAAATTTTATTTTCGAAAAATCGAAAATGAAAAAAATTAAATTTTAGAAAATTGTTAAATTTTCTCAAAAAATCACTTTCTAACGAATTTTGAATGAAAATTTTATTTTAAAATGATCTTAAAATTAGTTATTTTTTGAAAAATCGAAAATTGAAAAATTAAAAATTTGTTAAAATTCTTAAATATTTTTAAAGATGATTAAAAATCTTTTAATTTGATACCAAACATGACTATATTTCGATTAAAAATAAAGAAGTTACGGTAATTTAAAAAAAATCAAGATGGCGGATCATCAATTGTTTTTAAGGTTAGAAAAGTGGATATCTTCGAAACTATTTAAGATAGATGGGTCGGGTTTGTACTCAAATTAAAGGAAATTTAATTTCCTATCGATTTCTAATAAAAATTTTATTCTAAAATTATTTTTTAAACAAAATTGGAAAAATAAAAAGCTTTAAAATTAATTTATTATTTCTTAAAGTCATTTAATTTGATAAAAATTTTATCCTAAAAATATTTTTAAGTTTTATTCTTTAGGTTAGAAAAAAAAAATCCAAGATGGCGGATCATCAAAATGAAAAATGTGGATATCTTTGAAACTATTTGAGATAGATGGGTCGTGTTTGTACTCAAACTAAAGGAAATTTAATTTTCTAACGATTCTTGATAAAAGGTTTATTCTAAAATTACATTGAAAAATTTATTTTTGTAAAATAGACCATCAAAGAGGTTAAATTAAGATTAGAATTAAGAAGACTGAAAAAATAAAACTTTTTAAACCGATTTAAGAAAGTAATTTAATAGATCAACAAAAAAATTAAAACTGGAATGTATTGACGTAAAACCTAACAAAAAAAAAATAAAGGAATTTTTATTTATTAGTCTTATTTTTTAGTTTCTAAGATTTACGTCGTAATTTTTGACCAAATAAAGAAAGTTTTTTAAACTTTCTCCTTTAAAAAACTCTTATTTAAACCAATATAGAAAGAGAGAAAGTCTCCAAATTGTTATATCTCAAATTAATTTATAAATTATTTAATAGAATCTAAAAAAGCGTTTCTTTCTGGTTTTTAAAACAAGAAAAACCACTTGATGTCAAGTATTTATTTGCTGAGATGATATACCAACACTTTCCAGACAGATAATTACATCAAATTACGTGTCTGTTTAACACACGCGTTCAAAATAATTTTATTTGCCAATTAAACAGAAAACTTTGCCGCCGAATTACTACTAAAAAAATTAAACTGCGTCATATTTTAATTGGTTGTAATTCTTTTATGTAATACGTTGTAATCTCGAAACAATTTTTTCGGGTCGAGTTTTTGATCTGATAATGAAAATAACAAGATGGAATTCTTGGTAGCTAATCAATTTGTAAATATAAATATGAAATGGATACTTATTTTAAAAGACAAGGACGGATTTGTGTGTTTTATTTGGTTTGAATAATGAAGGTCTTTAGGAATTTTTTTAATTTTTTTGATAACAATTGGAAAAATTCGGTTTTATTTATTGTAAAATAGACACTTTTATTTAATTAAATCTAAAGAATTTTCTATTTATTTTTATAAATAAACTCAGAATGATTCTTTAAAGTTGACGAAAAATTTTAAGGTTATGATAAAAATCATTGATGTCTTTAAGAATTTTTTTTATTTTCTTGGCAACAATTAGAAAAATTCGGGTTTATTTATTGTAAACTAGACATTTTTATTTATTTAGATCCAAAAGATTTTTTCTCTATTTTTATAAATAAAATTAGAGTGATTTTTCAAAGCTGATTTAAAAATTTTAAGGTTATTATAAAAAATCATTTTTGTCTTTAAGAATTTTTTTAATTTTTTTGGACACAATTAGAAAAATTTGGTTTTATTTATTGTAAACTACACAAATTTATTTATCTAAATACAAAGAATTTTTTCTCTATTTCTAGAAATAAACTTAGAGTGATTTTTTTTTAAGTTGATTTAAAGATTTTAAAGTTATTATAAAAATCTTTGATGTCTTTAAGAATTTTTTTAATTTTTTTGACAACAACTAGAAAAATTCGGCTTTATTTATTGTAAACTAGACAATTTTATTTATCTAAACCCAAAGAATTTTTTCTCTATTTTTATAAATAAACTCAGAATGATTCTTTAAAATTGACGAAAAATTTTAAGGTTATGATAAAAATCATTGATGTCTTTAAGAATTTTTTTAATTTTTTTGACAACAAATAGAAAGATTCGGTTCTATTTATTGTAAACTAGATAATTTTATTTATTTCAATCCAAAGAATTTTTTCTCTATTTCTATAAATAAACTTGGAGTGATTTTTTAAAGTTGATTTAAAAATTGTAAGGTTATGATAAAAATCATTGATGTCTTTAAGAATTTTTTTAAATTTTTTGGCAACAATTAGAATAATTCGGGTTTATTTATTGTAAACTAGACATTTTTATTTATTTAAATCCAAAAGATTTTTTCTCTATTTTTATAAATAAACTCAGAATGATTCTTTAAAATTGACGAAAAATTTTAAGGTTATGATAAAAATCATTGATGTCTTTAAGAATTTTTTTAAATTTTTTGGCAACAATTAGAAAAATTCGGGTTTATTTATTGTAAACTAGACATTTTTATTTATTTAAATCCAAAAGATTTTTTCTCTATTTTTATAAATAAAATTAGAGTGATTTTTTAAAGTTGATTTAAAAATTTTAAGGTTATGATAAAAATCATTGATGTCTTTAAGAATTTTTTTAATTTTTTTGACAATAAATAGAAAAACTTGGTTTCATTTATTGTAAACTAGACAATTTTATTTATTTAAATCCAAAGAATTTTTTCTCTATTTTTATAAATAAACTTGGAGTGATTTTTTAAAGTTGATTTAAAAATTTTAAGGTTATTATAAATAATCGTTGTTGTCTTTAAGAATTTTCTTAATTTTTTTGACAACAATTAGAAAAATTCGGTCTTATTTATTGTAAACTAGATAATTTTATTTATTTAAATCCAAAGAATTTTTTCTTTATTTCTAGAAATAAACTTTGAGTGATTTTTTAAAGTTGATTTAAATATTTTAAGGTTATGATAAAAATCATTGATGTCTTTAAGAATTTTTTTAAATTTTTTGGCAACAATTAGAATAATTCGGGTTTATTTATTGTAAACTAGACATTTTTATTTATTTAAATCCAAAAGATTTTTTCTCTATTTTTATAAATAAACTCAGAATGATTCTTTAAAATTGACGAAAAATTTTAAGGTTATGATAAAAATCATTGATGTCTTCAAGAATTTTTTTAAATTTTTTGACAACAATTAGAAAAATTCGGTTTTATTTATTGTAAACTAGACAATTTTATTTATCTAAATCCCAAGAATTTTTTCTCTATTTTTATAAATAAACTTGGAGTGATTTTATAAAGTTGATTTAAAGATTTTAAGGTTATGATAAAAATCATTGATGTCTTTAAGAATTTTTTTAAATTTTTTGGCAACAATTAGAAAAATTCGGGTTTATTTATTGTAAACTAGACATTTTTATTTATTTAAATCCAAAAGATTTTTTCTCTATTTTTATAAATAAAATTAGAGTGATTTTTTAAAGTTGATTTAAAAATTTTAAGGTTATGATAAAAATCATTGATGTCTTTAAGAATTTTTTTAATTTTTTTGACAATAAATAGAAAAACTTGGTTTTATTTATTGTAAACTAGACAATTTTATTTATTTAAATCCAAAGAATTTTTTCTCTATTTTTATAAATAAACTTGGAGTGATTTTTTAAAGTTGATTTAAAAATTTTAAGGTTATTATAAAAAATCGTTGTTGTCTTTAAGAATTTTTTTAAATTTTTTGGCAACAATTAGAAAAATTCGGTCTTATTTATTGTAAACTAGATAATTTTATTTATTTAAATCCAAAGAATTTTTTCTTTATTTCTAGAAATAAACTTTGAGTGATTTTTTAAAGTTGATTTAAATATTTTAAGGTTATGATAAAAATCATTGATGTCTTTAAGAATTTTTTTAAATTTTTTGGCAACAATTAGAATAATTCGGGTTTATTTATTGTAAACTAGACATTTTTATTTATTTAAATCCAAAAGATTTTTTCTCTATTTTTATAAATAAACTCAGAATGATTCTTTAAAATTGACGAAAAATTTTAAGGTTATGATAAAAATCATTGATGTCTTTAAGAATTTTTTTTATTTTCTTGGCAACAATTAGAAAAATTCGGGTTTATTTATTGTAAACTAGACATTTTTATTTATTTAGATCCAAAAGATTTTTTCTCTATTTTTATAAATAAAATTAGAGTGATTTTTCAAAGCTGATTTAAAAATTTTAAGGTTATTATAAAAAATCATTTTTGTCTTTAAGAATTTTTTTAATTTTTTTGGACACAATTAGAAAAATTTGGTTTTATTTATTGTAAACTACACAATTTTATTTATCTAAATACAAAGAATTTTTTCTCTATTTCTAGAAATAAACTTAGAGTGATTTTTTTTAAGTTGATTTAAAGATTTTAAAGTTATTATAAAAATCTTTGATGTCTTTAAGAATTTTTTTAATTTTTTTGACAACAACTAGAAAAATTCGGCTTTATTTATTGTAAACTAGACAATTTTATTTATCTAAACCCAAAGAATTTTTTCTCTATTTTTATAAATAAACTCAGAATGATTCTTTAAAATTGACGAAAAATTTTAAGGTTATGATAAAAATCATTGATGTCTTTAAGAATTTTTTTAATTTTTTTGACAACAAATAGAAAGATTCGGTTCTATTTATTGTAAACTAGATAATTTTATTTATTTCAATCCAAAGAATTTTTTCTCTATTTCTATAAATAAACTTGGAGTGATTTTTTAAAGTTGATTTAAAAATTGTAAGGTTATGATAAAAATCATTGATGTCTTTAAGAATTTTTTTAAATTTTTTGGCAACAATTAGAAAAATTCGGGTTTATTTATTGTAAACTAGACATTTTTATTTATTTAAATCCAAAAGATTTTTTCTCTATTTTTATAAATAAACTCAGAATGATTCTTTAAAATTGACGAAAAATTTTAAGGTTATGATAAAAATCATTGATGTCTTTAAGAATTTTTTTTAAGTTTTTGACAACAATTAGAAAAATTCGGGTTTATTTATTGTAAACTAGACATTTTTATTTATTTAAATCCAAAAGATTTTTTCTCTATTTTTATAAATAAAATTAGAGTGATTTTTTAAAGTTGATTTAAAAATTTTAAGGTTATGATAAAAACCATTGATGTCTTTAAGAATTTCTTTAATTTTTTTGACAATAAATAGAAAAATTTGGTTTTATTTATTGTAAACTAGACAATTTTATTTATCTAAATCCCAAGAATTTTTTCTCTATTTTTATAAATAAACTTGGAGTGATTTTATAAAGTTGATTTAAAGATTTTAAGGTTATGATAAAAATCATTGATGTCTTTAAGAATTTTTTTATTTTTTTTGACAATAAATAGAAAAATTTGGTTTTATTTATTGTAAACTAGACAATTTTATTTATTTAAATCCAAAAGATTTTTTCTCTATTTTTATAAATAAAATTAGAGTGATTTTTTAAAGTTGATTTAAAAATTTTAAGGTTATGATAAAAATCATTGATGTCTTTAAGATTTTTTTTTATTTTTTTGACAACAACTAGAAAAGTTCGGTTTTATTTATTGTAAACTAGACAATTTTATTTATTTAAATCCAAAGAATTTTTTCTCTATTTTTATAAATAAACTTAGAGTGATTTTTTAAAGTTGAGTTAAAGATTTTAAAATTATGAAAAAAATCATTGATGTTTTTAAAAATTTTTTTAATTTTTTTGACAATTAGAAAAATTCGGTTTTATTTATTGTAAACTAGACAATTTTATTTATTTAAATCCAAAGAATTTTTTATCTATTTCTATAAATAACCTCAGAATGATTTTTTAAAGTTGATTTAAAAATTTTAAGGTTATGATAAAAATCGTTGATGCTTTTAAAAATTTTTTTAATTTTTTTGACAACAATTAGAAAAATTATGTTTTATTTATTGTAAACTAGACACTTTTATTTATTTAAATCCAAAGAATTTTTTCTCTATTTTTATAAATAAACTCAGAATGATTTTTTAAAGTTGATAAAAAATTTTAAGGTTATGATAAAAATCATTGATGTCTTTAAGAATTTTTTAAATTTTTTTGACAACAAATGGAAAAATTCGGTTTTATTTAATGTAAACTAGTCCATTTTATTTATTTAAATCCAAGGAATTTTTTCTCTATTTATATAAATAAACATGGAGTGATTTTTTAAAGTTGATTTAAAAATTTTAAGGTTATATCAAAAATCATTGATGTATTAAAGAATTTTTTTTATTTTTCTGACAACAATTAGAAAAATTCGGTTTTATTTATTGTAAACTAGATAATTTTATTTATCTAAATCCAAAGAATTTTTTCTCTATTTCTAGAAATAAACTCAGAGTGATTTTTTAAAGTTGACGAAAAAATATAATTATTCTCATTTTGATTTATTACAATACAAATGGGTCAAGTTTAAATTAAGTATTATTTTATTATTTTCTCGCTTAAACAGGAAGCATTAAGCGATAACCATTCATTAACGCTTCAACAAGTGTTTATTAAATTACGTGTTATTGTAATTTACGTTAAAAGTGATAAATAAAAATATAACAAGGAATAAAAAATAAATAAAAAAATAACCCGGTTATTTAATTAAGATATAACATTGAGACACGTTATTCAAAATAAACATGTTTTTATTTGAAACCAAACATAAACTCTTAATTTATCTTTGACCTAAAGTTCGACTATCAATCAAAAAAATCTTTTTAAATTTTTTCAATCCACTCGAATGTCACATTTTATCAATTTTAAACTTCAAACACAGATAACACATAAATCTTTCTTACTTTGTTATAAAATTTAAAGACCTAATAATAAAAAAAGATCTAAGCATTACTTTTATTTTATAAAAAAAAATTATTTAATTACAAAAAATTTATTTAACTAAAAAAATATATTTAATTAAAAAAAACTTACTTTTTTCACAAACAGTATAAGATAAATTCTCAAATTGTATATCTATCGGAGCACAACGTTTAAAGTTATTTTCTGCCATTTCTTCCAGACGAGTTAAACACCTTGCTTACTTTTTATTTTTCAATTTAGTTATCTGTACGAAAACGTTCAAAACACTCAACCGGACTTGTAAACGTGTAAACGAGACGCACGTTTTAACCGCTGTACGATAAATGCCTTCGACGTGTATAAGCTGGAGATAATATACAACAGTAAAATTGCGATAAAAATCGTTAGCACGGACAAGGTTCGTATGTAACGTGTGCGGGTTTAAGTTCTTTGCGGTTTACCTTCGTGACCGGACGGTTAAAGTAAGGTAAATTGAAAAAAAGAAATGATAAAAATGTTTTTCAAGGTTTGTTTATGAATATTTTAGTTTTTTAAGTTTAATTGGGGCGTTTTAAAGTAATTTTTAAGTGAATAAAGATGAAAAACAAATTAAATTGATTTTTTTTATTTGAATTATTGGTGGTTTTTTAAAATTTAATTGCGCCATCTGTTGATTTTGTTGATTAATTCAAGTAAGTTGGTTACGTTTTTGAAATCGTTTAATTTGGTTTTATTTAAAATATGTTTTAAAGAAATTTTAAGGTATGTAAAGTTGTAAAATCACCCTGTATAAATCTCTATAATTTTTAGGTACTAGTTTCTCTCTTACAAAATTTCAGCTGGACAAACGGTTTAGCAATAAAAAAGTATTTTTTAAATTCCTGCAAGCCCTAATTTGCTTCATAAGCGCATATATGTGCGCATTTTGTCTGGCCACTATCACTAGAGCGCGCATATATGCGCTCATTACACTTGGGTATTTATCATCAAAAAAATGTTTGGTGATAAGAACGAATTTTTCACTTTTCTGTGTGATGTAAATGGGTTAAGGTTGCATTAACAAAGTTCAGTATAGCAATTCCTTTAAGCAGTGTGAAGTTCTTTTAAGAAAATCAGATATTACACGTTTTACATTAAATTTACAGTTACATTTTTAGAGTCCTCTAGCGGCTAAACCAAGCAACTTTGTGTATAGGTAAATTGGGTTAAATCATATTTTTGATCAAGGTATCTGTGGTACTCCGTTTTACACGTCATTTGTGGACACCTGTATGTATCTGTAATTCAATAGTGGAAAATTTAATACAAATTTTGAAATTTTTAAGCATTGAACTACTTTCAAATCTGTAACATATGGTTTTTTTGAAAGAGCTTCATATCCCGGTTTTTTTTTGTGGTTAAACCGTTTGCTCAACTGAAATTTTGTGAGAGAGAAAATAGTTTTTAACATTTTTTTCACTTTATTTTACTTGCAGCATCTTGCTTGCCAGAAATTGATCCACCATTTTCAGTAAATAAATCTTGATTTCTATGTAATGAATTTTGTAAATTAACCTTTTGTGCCATATGAAATCGAAAGTTTTATTTATATCAAGTAGCAATGTGACCGTGCGTCTATGGTGAACATGAGATGCTTGGATGTTGTTAAATAGAATGATTAAGGAGTGTATGCTAGAATGACAAAAATTCAAAGATTGACGTATAAATTTATGATGTTAGGGTTAGGGAAGTGAACTCTCGCCTTTCTTAATTTGTTCGTTGTGTTCTTCGTTGTCGAAGTAGGTTGGTGACTCTTCATGATTTGATGGAGTAGTCCTTAAAAACTGTTTATATCAGATATCGATAGCGTTTTGATTGTGTTCATGAGGAATGCGCTTTCGGCATAAAAGGGTCTTAAAATGTTTGGCTAAAGCGCTAAAGCATTATTTTTTTTTTGTTGAGCGGTCGTATGTTCGATGTTATATCGCCGTTCCGGAAGAATATCGACACAACTGCAAAAAAATTTTTTGTAGAAGATGCAAAAATAATTAAAATCAGCATTTTTTGGATACATTGATGGCCTTATCTCATTTCATCAAAAAATTGCAGTTACGTCGATGTTGTTCCGGAACGGCGATATGTTAGTGTGGGTGTTTATACTTATTAAGTTTTTTAATCTTTTGCTAAAATTTACATTATTTGTCATTTTCGACATTTTGCATACGTTTAGCCATTCATCTATTTGACGCTTGTTGGCGATTGGCGACGTTATTGATTTTCTTGTTTAAGTTGTTGTATTCTGTCTTGAAGTGATTTATTTATTTTATTATTTAATTGATAATGAGATCGTTTTAGATTGATTTTATTAGACTAATTTACTATAAGAGGCATTGTGTTGCGACCCAAGGGTTGTTGGCGATGAGCGGCTACCGCCAACAACGACAATTTATAAATTTGGTGGGTTGTAAAAGGTTAGCGTCGAGCTGAATCATGATAACGCCAGGGAATAGTTCAGTAATAGAACAAAGTTAAAGAAAGAACAAAAACTTAACTTACCTGCCTTATTATAGTAATTAAGTAAATAGACTTTAGTTCTGTACTTTTACTGGTTTATTATTGCTATTTTATTATTTTTTATAATAAACCAGTAAAAGTACAGAACTAAAGTCTATTTACTTAATTGTAACAAACTGGTAGTATGGATCACATCTTCGAATTTTACTCTTTATTACAGTAACACTACAAGAAAATTCAAGGTACAAAAATAACAAGAATAAGGCAGGAATAACGATATACAATTTAACCCTTTCCCTACGAGCGTCGCCTATGTATAGGCGATATCCGCGCGACGACCTCTCTGTACGCGCGTCGCCTATAGGCGCAGCGCAATATGCACTTTCCGGCTCAATGCTCCGTTCAGTAAGGCCGGAGACACACACGCCGGTTTCACACAAGCCGATGTAGAAGGTTCCAATTATTTCTTCGCATCACTATTGGTATGTGGACGGACGATATTTTGTCGGACGTCCAAAAACCGTCGTGTGTGTATCCGGCATAACGCTACTCCGGCGGCACAACGCGACGCGTCGCGACGGCCCGATCAGCGTTGTCACTCTGACGGAGCATACTCCCGTAGCGAAAGGGCTAATGAACTAAAGAAAAATGTAAAAAATAATAAATTTTCATATTCAAATCCAAATTCAGAGATTTTACTTTACGCTTCATCTATGTAACTTACAAGGGAAGTATCAGAACTGTAACTCACCGTTTTTCTTTAAATTTGGTTGGGTTGAGTTGGGTCAAAATAAGGTTGACGTATTTTTTTATACGTGCGGTAAAAGCCCCTGGGGAAAGTTATAAGGGTTGAAAGTTGAGGGTCGAAAACACATTTTCCCTTATAACTCGAAGACTAAAAGCGATAAATGATTGCTGTAAATGCCAAACGACGTGTTATGATAGTAGCTTTCAAATGATGTGCTACCCGATACCACATCTATTGTACGGGGTAAAACGAGGCGAGAAAAGTGGTAGTTTTTCGCAATTCACCCCTAAGATGCTGAAGGATATTTACAAAAGTAGGTATAGGGAAAGTTTAGGGAAAATTAAGGTTTACGTGTTTTTTGTTTTAAGCGAAAAACTTCATCGGGGGTAGTTGTAGGGATGAAAAGGTTTACGTGACTGGACATACTTTTACTATTAAAATCGTAGTTTATACGTTGTAATTCGTTTATTTTCCGTTGATTGAGGTTGTAAACACGTTGATCTTGTAGTAGGAATGTTTGTTATCTATCTATTAAGGGGTTGGGGGTGAATTTACTAATAATTTCAACCCTAACAAAAGAGACGTGGTTTCAAGTTAGCTTTGCAAAGATGTTCCTCTTGATATTTGCTGAAGAAGCGAGGGGGTGAAAAAGAGGTAGTTTTTCAATTTCCAAGTAGACATGGAGGGATATTTACAATACTGCGATAGAATTCGTTTATTTTTCACTGTAAGTAGTAAAGCAACGAATGCTTTCAACCCTACTAACGTATTGTATAATAACAATAAATATATGCAGTAAAATCTTCCTTGTGCGGACACCAACGGGACCCACCAAAAGTGTACGTTCAAGAGAGGTGTTCGCTTAAGGCAAATGCGAAGTAATTATATGAGAGTCGGACGGTTCCATAAGAAACTGTCCGTCCAAGGGGGGGTGTTCGTTCAAGAGAGGTGTCCGCGAAGGGGGATTGCACTGTATATATAACAAAGTTACAAGGTATTACTTCGACTCAACATATTTTTGACAATAGTGGAAATCGCGATAAGAATGTTTCAAACATAGAGATTTTTTGCACCATACGCAAATTATAACAGTTCTATCACCACAAGTATCACAGGCTGGCTTTTCACTAGAAAAACAGATTCAAGTGGGGTTTCAAAATGTTCCGGTTTTTTCTCTATATAACCGCTTGCAAAACAAGCATATTTAAACAAATTGACAAAAGAAAAGATAACTGATCATGCGTTAAAGATTGTAATTTTAAAATATTATCTCGTAGATGTAAATTGACGTCGTACTGATAAAGAATGACTTGATCGGAAAGCCTTCTAACAAAGTTTTTCTTTATTCCAAAGCCATACACATATAAAGGCTGTATTGGTCATGTACTACAACCCGAAATGGAGCTGCATCATGAAGAGAAAGATCAAAAGGTAAGCCTGCTCTCCGTAACATTGCAGAGTACTGTTTCGTCTTTCTCTTCATGGTGCAGCTCCATTTTGGGTTATAATAACTGCAGAAATAGACAAATGTTTGAAGTAAGTGCTAAGTGTTTTTGCTTCATTAATGACTTCGGGGCGGTGACCAGTCCACGAATCTAATAATAGTAACCATTTCGGGGCGGTATTTGGGAAACATACTGTTTGAAGCCAATTCTTCATGTGTTCTAATGTAAGTTTAAAAACCTTGATTTAGAAAAATCGTTCAACCCCGTATCGAAATTGTAATATACATAAATTGATGCCGGAACATTTTTAATACAAACATTTTTGTATAAATTGCAAAAACTACTACTTTCTCTGATGTCTTTATTATTTGAAAATTCACACACCGTAATTGTCACCCCTCAAGGAATACATAATAAACATCACTGCTGTTAAAAGCAACATACGCACTTACAGTGGAAAATAAACGAATTCTATCGCAGTAAATATCCCTCCAAGTCTAATTGGAAAATTCAAAAAAATACCCCCTTTTCACCCTATCGTTTCTCCAATAAATATCAAGAGGAACATCTTTGTAAAGCTAACTTGAAACCACGTCTCTTTTGTTAGGGTTGAAATTATTAGTAAATTCACCCCCAACCCCTTAATGGATAGGTAACAAACACCCCTACTACAAGATCAACGTGTTTACAACCTCAATCAACGCAAAATAAATGAATTACAACGTATAAACTACGATTTTAATAGTAAAAGTATGTCCAGTCACGTAAACCTTTTCACCCCTACAACTACCCCCGATGAAGTTTTTCGCTTAAAACAAAAAACACGTAAACCTTAATTTTCCCTAAACTTTCCCTATACTTACTTTTGTAAATATCCCTCAACATCTTAGGGGTGAATTGTGAAAAACTACCACTTCTCTCGCCTCTTTTCACCCCTACAATAGATGTGGTATCGGGTAGCACATCATTTGAAAGCTACTATCACAATACGTCGTTTGGCGTTTACAGCAATCATTTATCGCTTTTAGTTTTCAAGTGATAAGAGAAGATGTGTTTTCGACCCTCAACTTTCAACCCTTATAACTTTCCCCAGATGCTTTTACCGCACGTATAAAAAAAATACGTCAACCTTATTTTGACTCATTCTACAACTGTACCAAATTTAAACAGAATCGGTGAGTTACAGTTTTGATACTTCCCTTGTTAGATCTAGTTGATACTGTTTTCGGGGGAGCAGGTTAGTTACAATCTTACACGGATTTACCGAAAATCATCTGTGCTGACAAGATTCATTAATCCTAATGCAGAGTTCGACAAAGTCTATATTTACGCCGCGGAACTGTAATTAATCACTAACCAAAATATGAACAACACTACGAGTTAACGAACAAATCAACCCCGAAAATCTAACTTCGAATCCAATTCTAACACCGAATTCGAAAAGAATCGAATAGAATCGAAAGGAATCGTAACGAACAAACAGAATCAAACTCATTAATGACTCAGAGATCTAAACAATGTCTAAAACCAAAGGCAAAATCAAGTCTTAACCAAGACTTCACGAAGTCGAAGAAAAAGTCTAATGAAGAGTCTCATTTAGCTCTGCTAGGGCTGATCTCTTCTTTGTAGATCTACTGCGCAATCATGTAAACAATATTACCCCCTATTAACCGAGAAAAATTCGCGTCTTAAGAGTGGGAGACCTCCTTATCAACGAGTTAAGTTATTTAATTACTTTGCGGTTCGCAACAATCAATTTATCACCTAATAGCCCAAGTCAGCCTCCTAACATTATCACATTATCCTCTTATAGCGTTCTACGTGTACAGAAAAACACTGCTTGTTCGATTACCCCTTAAAATATCAAAAGCAAGTGCTGTGTGTAATACTGTAGGTAATTATTAAGTAGGGTAAGGTTGCTCAAGTCGTACCCCCTAAGAAAAAATACTGCATATAAGCGAAAATTTAGCCACAACATAAAAGCTTTATTTGTTATACTAATCTTGGATTAATAACAGCTTTATTTATTATAATAAAATATAATATAGTAAATGTTAATGGATAAAATAAACTAATGGCGAATTCGATTGGGTGCACTGGTGCGCACCAGTGCATAACAGCGTGTTCTATTGGTTGTTTCGTTGTGTTCTATTACATTTTATTATTGTAGTTTATAAAACATTTTAAACATCATCAAGCCTTGAACACACTTACAAGTGATGTTATGATTACGTTTGATTTCATCGCGATCTGTTAAATTTGCCTTTTTTTGCACTAAGCTAGTGTGACATATGTCACATTTTGCACTCAACGAGAGCGCACCAGTGCACACTAGTTCTGCCAATCGAATACGCCATAAATAAAAAAAAACTCTCATCGGTACGACTAAGGAAACTAGTTGCCTAAGTGGTACCACCCAAGGCTTAAGTCGTACTCCTAAAAAATATTCGGTAACAATGTTCATTACAAGGTATTTTTAGAATATGTGCTTTACATGTCTCATACTACTATTTTATAAGTACACGCTTCACACATTTCTTGATTCTTTTGTTAACTCTAGCACATAGATCGTGCACCTATGATTTACATTGCAAGCACTGAATCATCTTTTCCTCCCGTTCTTCTCCACACATATAGCAAAACCAATCGCTTGCAGCATTGCCTCTCTTCTTTTTAACTTTTAATGCTGATTCCTTTTTATTAAGTGTTTCTTTTCTTTTATTTGCAGCATTTTTTATTTTATCCTTTTTATTAATTTTTTCTTCCCTCTTACTTGCAGCATTTTTTATTTTGTCTTTATTCGCAGCTGACGTTATTTCGATTGATAAGCTTAGGCGTCTTTGTTCCTCTTTGCTGTCATTGGTGATATTTGGAGTAGGTGATAAAATATTTAACTGTTGTTTCAGTTTATCTGAATCAAATGATGTTAAAAGCTTTGCAATAAAATCCATGGAAGCCTCTTCTTCCTTTCGGATTTGTCCATCTTTGTCCGTCGGCAGACTTTTATTGCTCACTGATTCATTTGAATTATTGCACGTTTTAAACGGCAAAAACGAACAAATTTCCTAAGTCGTACTTGGTACGACTTACGCAGCTCGTTTAGGTACGACTTAAGGTACCAAACATTGTAAACGAAAAACGGTGTATTCTGTGTATAATTTCCTTCCGAAAAAATGCTCCAAACACATGCAGAAAATTATATGAAATCGCAATAATTTACTTGTTGAGAATATTCTCTCAAATGGCACTTGCATTCAAACGACTCAATAGTGTAAAATGAAGTGCCTACCTTACTAGACAATCCTATAGTGTTACTTTTGCTGTCAACGCTGTGGTGGCATTTAAAATAGCTAAGGTACGACTTAGGCGTAGGTATGACTTGAGCAACCTTACCCTAATACGGTCACAAAGAAAATAACAAAAATCGGGGCTCAAACTAGTTTCTCCTTTGTTTAACCACTTCGGTACGAGCGTCGACTACAGTCGACAGCCACAGATGACCCCCACACAGCCGAGTGGTTAATTTTAAGGAAACAATGTCATCCGATTCCTCTCTTCTTAAATAATAGCAATTTCCAAGGATCGGATATTGATTTTGAAAGTTTGAGGTACTTATAATCTTGAAAATTTAGGTACGTGATACTACGATGACTGACCAATTGAATAACTTGACCGATTTTCAACCCCCAGCTTCCTCTTATGTCAGTTTATGACTATGGAGAAAATGCTAATTGCTCAACTCTTCTAATCTACAGTTAATAACATCAAGTATTAGATAATACATTTTTTATTTAGTCTATCAAAATAAGGAAGTATAAAAAAAATTCAAAAGTCTGGATGTTTAAGAGACTCTAGCTTTTTTCTTCGTTCAATTTTAATGGAATCAACGCCATTAGATTCATCTTTTCTTAAATTATGAGAATATCCAAGGATTCGATCGCGATTTTAGTACTTTGAGATATTGTGATGTTGAAAACATAGACTTGAAAGGAAGTTTATACGCGATGCGATTAGATTTATGACTTATTAATTTAATTTTTTATCAGAATAACAGAAAAGAGACAGAAAAGCTAATAAAAATTCGTATTAAATAATATTAGAATAATTTATTTATGGCAGTTATACAATATAGTGATTTGGTATAAAAGTTATACAAAGCGTCGTCTCGTAAATACCCTCGGAAAAATCGGAACGACATAGCTTCGCACGCATCGTACAATAATAATTGTATATAAATAACATTCATTATTCCATATTTTATATATATTTACAGAGCCATAACTTAAAAAATTAATTATTTACCGTTATTATTATTATTATCGTCATCGTTTTTATTTTTTGACCAGATATTACTCATTAAAACTAAACATTAAAATTTCCTTTCTTCATTTTTATCAATTTTTCTCCTATTTTATACAAAAATGTACAACATTTTAAATAAATTAAATCACATACAAGTATAAAATAAAACCAACTAAAAAACCCAAATTAAGAGACACTTTCGGTCCCTAAATTACTTCCGTGGGTTAAATTCGAATCCAAACTGTTACAATCGGAATCGTTCGAATGAGGACTCGAATAATTAGCGGCTTCTTGCAATCGCATCAACATGTTTAATAAAGGATCTCCGTCGTTTTCTGTTGTGGATTGTTGTCCGGATTCTAAACCGACATCTTTTGCAGGGATGGATGTTAATCCTTGAGGTGGAGCTCCCGGCCAGGGATAAGTATCGACAATAAACTGACAAGGATCCGTCCAAGCTGCTCTTCTTCCGTATAATTGAAGTCCTTCCCGAGCTGCTTCTCTTAAATACGGAGCTAGGGAATAATTCCAAACGTCGGCAAACCAAGCTCTTGCTGCGTCGAGTTCTAAAGGACAACTTAGGAATAATCTCGGACCTATGGCAACGTCCCCTGAGCTGTGAGTTTCCAAGAAGGCGTTTAAGTGTTGCCAAACCCTCGGTAACCAACCTAAAATAGCCGCTAATTCCGGTTGGGGGCCTTGTTCTAATTCAAGACTTGCTAAACGTCTTCTTAAGACTCTTCCTAAGAGTCCTCGAGCTGGTTCCATATGTGGAGCGACGAGAACCCAACGGAATCCGTGTTGAAGTTGAAGGGATGTTGCTGAACATGCTGATTGAGCCATTGTACCTAATAAAAATAAAATAATTTGGGATTTGAATGAAATGTGAAATGGATTTAATGAGGAATGTTTTTATTTACCTAAAAGACACGGAAGATTTCTTGGTAAAGACCCTAAAGCATCCGCTAAAGGTCCGGCTTTATGAAGATTATCCAAAACAACAACACATGGTAAAACGCTGTTATCTCCAGCTGCGGCTTGTTCGCTTAAATGAGCCAAGTATTGACGGAGTTCTTTCCCGGATTTGTTGTCAACACTTAAAAGAAGAAAATAAATATAAATCAAAAATAAAAAATTAATTTAATTAAACTTACTTAAATGTAGCAACAGCTTCAACAGGATCCCTTCCAAGACTTTGGGCGTGAAACTCAGCCAATCTCGTCGCTAAATGAGTCTTTCCCGTTCCCGGAGCACCACATAAAACAATCCTTCGATGTTCGCTTAGCAAAGAAACCAATCTCTGAGCGACTCCTTTAGGAATTAAAGCTTCGAAAGCGAAAGCCGCGACCGGTTGAAGTACAATGTGTAAAGTGGTAACTCTACCGACGACGTAACCGACAGGAAGTAAATCCGGAGGATTAGAATCAAATATCCTATCAGCCTCTCCAAGTTTATAACTTGAAATAGCATCAATTCCTAATCCGAGCCCTCCTCCGGGATCTAATCGTGATATATGTTGTTTAAAAGCTCTTCTAACAGCTCCATCAATTTGATTCCAAGTTGTTGCCGCTCCTACGCTTGTATGGGCTATTGCAATTTCTCCGGTTGCATTAGAACCGTCTCGATCGTTCTCATAATGTTCTAAATAATAACGTTCGAAGGTTTGAGGTTGGCCTAAGTAAACTGATATAACTATTCTTTTTCCATCTGGTTCGATTTCGGGAGCTGGTTCTTCCGCCGGAATCATTTCTGTTAAATGATCTAAGCTTCGACTTTCCGATAAATCTGGAGGGAGTGTAGTTCCGTTTGATATTGTACCGCTTACCATTCTTTGAAGACGTTCGTTGTTTTGTTTTAAACTTAACATTTCACTCTAAAAAAAGAAATAACAATGAGAACGACAATATTTTTTTTGTTGATTGATAAATTGGGTTGGGTTAGATATTGTATTGTAAATATATTTATGCATATTCATGTTAAACCACACGGTATACACACGTCGTAAATATTAAGTACTGGATTGAACTATTGATGGGTTGTGAGAAAACTGATCAAAATTGTAAACAGAAGCATCAATAAGGAATGTCTTCAAGTGTCCTAACACCGCTCGACGAGGCAGTTCTCTAAAGTTTGCATCCAAAACATTATAAAAGTTGATTCCATAAAAATTCACTGCATTCCTGGACCTGTTCAAGCGGAGGAGAGCCGAAAAGAGATTGCTTCGATGACGAGTGGCGTAACCATGCAAATGTTCATGTTTTGAGAAACTATCCACACGCAATCTAACCGTGTAACCGCCTTGATATATTCAAAGATATAAAGGTTGGGGAGAGCTAAAATCTTTAGATTTCTGAAGCTATTTCGGCATTCGTCCCTATTGTTTAGACCTACAAGAACTCTAACTGTTCTACGTTGAATAACAAAAACACGATGAAGCATCGCTGCATGACCCCAAGCCAAGAGGCCACAAAGCAGGTGAGTTTGAAATAATGAGAAATAAGTTGTCAGGAGCACTTTTTTACAATTAGAGACAATTTCAGACAACTCACGCAGGAGAAATACGCAAGAAGATAGGTGGGCAGCGAGTTGTTCCTCGTGATGGTACCCCGTTAGCTCAGAATCAATGAAAACACCCAAAAATTCAACATATTGACGTTTATTATTATTCACCCGCTTGAGAGAGAAGGTTAGATTTGCCATTTTCTCCTCATTCAGTCAGCAAGTTTGCCCTAAACCACCTCCGTGCATTACTTAGTAGCTGAGTTTCAATAGGCGAGCTTCAATGAATCAGGCAAGTCGTTAATAAAAATCAGAAACAACAAGGATCCAAGAATTGAACCCTAATGCACACCGCTGGTGATATGTCCAAACTCTGATGTCGAATCTATTTGAACAGATTGCATACGATTGAACAAATAAGACTGCAATAAACTGCAAGCAGGCGCGCTGAGGTTATAATATAATGATAATTTCGACACAAACAAGTCATGTGATGCATAGTTAATCCTTTCGCGACGTCGCGTCGCGCCTGTACCATACATTGCCATTTTTTTATAAAATTGTAAAAAAAATAATTTTTCGCTCTTTGTGATAGTCTACCTAAATCATATCTTGTCGCTTTACGCGAAGGCTCAACTGACTGCCGTAAATATACGACGTCCGTTAGTGTGACGCACCAAGTGGCTGCCGTACATATACGGCACCCGTCGCGAAAGGGTTAAAAACCTTAGATAGATCCAAAAAAGCAGTTGTACAGAACTCCGAGTCCTCAAACGAGTCGACTATCTGATCTGTGAGACACATTATGGCAGAAGTGGTAGATCTCCCAACCCTAAAGCCAAAAGCTAAGAAGTAAAAGACTGTATCTTCAGTTTTTATTCAAATACGTTTCTAAGTGTTTTTATATATACGACGATTATACATTTTGAAAATGATATTAAGAAAATTTCGAGAAAAATGTACGACTTTTACTTTTCAAGTATAGATATGATTTTGAATATACGATATTGAGTTTTAGTCAAGTTTAAGATAATCATAGGACGACTTTAATTTCATTTCAAACGATTTAGGATGATTTTAAACAATCCAAACCGACAATTTTAAACGATATGAGACAATTTTAAGACATTCCTCAAAAATTTCAAACGACTTAAGACGATTAAGTCGATATTAAGTCGATGTTGGACGATTTTCAACGATTTAAGATCTTAAACATTTTGAACGATTTCATCTAAAATGATTTTTAGTGGACATTAGTCAATTTTTATTCAATCTTGAACGATTTTATACAATTTATAATAATAATATGTTTATTGCCAAGAATTAAGGGGAGATATCAATGTGAAAAAAAATATTCGATTTCTTTTTGCTTAAATAGTTAGTTTTGTCCTTTAAGAATATGCCTACAAAATGTTTAAACAATATTCGGCTTAGAAGTATTCGAAATTGGCTCCGAAAACTCGTTTTTGTGGCGCCCAAGTAGTCAAAACAGCTGCTAATTTAGCTACTATCATATTCAACGATGGTCACGTGGCTTTGTTGAATGTTGTTGAGGACTTGGGAATCTCCATCGGCGAGAAACTGTTCAATTATTGCCACGAAATCGACCGAAAACGTATCGAGGACGCCGAACGCTACTCAGCAGCAAACACGCACGAGGGATGCTTAAGTGCTTTAAACCGACGTGAGGAGGAGGAAATGTTATTGTTGGACGCAGATGAACTTCTATATGGTCCAGGGATAGCAGAATAATCGGTAAGAACTTGTTTTATATTAATATTCAAGTTACATCATTCAATTTTATCCTCTCAAAACTTTAAACGCGTTTTTCTCGAAACCATGTTTTTTTACCTGGTTGACAGCATTACTCTGTTAAATTTTGTCCAATCGACTTTATTCAACATGGATTCTCTTCAGAAAACTTAGCTCTATCGTTGCATCGTAGAGTTTTTTTTTAATTGTTTACTTTTTTTTTTATTCACGATTTACTGCAAAATTTTCGTGTAAAATCCGAAATTTATTTTTAAATGGCCACCATTTTTTTTTAAATCAAAATTTTCAAATTTTCTACGATGCTGCGATAGCTATACTATTATAATTTAATAATCTTTTCGAATTTTTCATTTCAGATGCTTGCTGTGGCTCGAATGTTGTCAAACGTCGGGAGGTCTTTTTTCTGAGACGTCATTTTACGACTGGTCCCCTGCTTCATAGATCGTAATAAAAATTCAAAGAAAATTTCCTTGCATACTTTAATGCTTCAATAATTAATAGACAAAATCCCAAATAATTTGATAGAGCCGTTTACAAAAAAAAATTCCCAAAAAATACCTCATTTTTCAGTCTGTCACACTGATATCTCCCCTTAAGTAACAAAAAGTAATAACAATACGTGAATTACGATATCGTTGATGTTGACCGATAAGCTTATGGTCAACAGACGAACGGATAACTCGAGACAAATGGATCAATTTATCGCACTGAGCGATATCTTCCAAAAGATCCACTACTTTCTTTGTATAAGATTATAAATCATATGGTGGCTAGGTAATAACAATAAAATAAACATAATGCAAAAAAAAAGAAAAAGGGAGAAAGGAAAGAAAAATAGAGAAAAGAAAGAAAAAAACAAAAAAAAAAAGAAAACAAAATGCTTTAAACCGAAATTGTACAGACGTCAGTTACCACATCGTAATAAATGCAAAATACTGACAACTGAGAGAATTGTGAGAACTGAAGAATCAGGAAAGGGAAAGTTGTAAGCCAAATAGATACCGCTGAAGAGCATTTTTAAACTATGATACGTTAGGGGCATTATGGATTTTTGCAGGTAACTCATTGCAAAGCGTTATCGACTGCACAGTAAATGATTTATGGTTTCGGTACAATGAATAGGAAACAAAAGGAGACTGTCTGATCGCGATCTAGTTGGTAAATTATGTGAGGACAGAAAATGAAAATCTTTGGACAAATACGTTGGGACCTGGCTACAAAGAATCTTATACAACGAGGTAAGCATACGAAATGATCTGCGCCTCTGACAAGTCAGCTTTTGTAAATAATTACGATAGGGTGTTATGTGCTGTGACCTTCCAAGATCAAAAATGAAACGAATGCAGGTTGTTTTGTAGCCTTTGCAATTTATTTTGAAGAGTTAAAGTAAGGTCAAGGTAGGCAGCATCGGCATAATCAATGTGAGGAAAAATTAATGAATAGCAAAGGTTACGGCGAATGATGGAAGGAAGAAAACAACGAAGTCTCTTCAGAGAATGAAAGCAGGAATAAACCTTTCTATAAGCATGCTGGACCTATGGCCGCCAAGACAGCGCTGAGTCACCACCCCAAAGTTCCTGACAGTATCAAAGAGTTGTATAACATTGCCATCCAGAATCACCTGCGCTGACATAAACTTATTTATTTTGGCGAGTAAAGATCTTGTACCAAACACAATGGCTTGTGTTTTAGCTACATTTAGGTTGAGACCAAAACGCTTAGACCAATTTTGAATATTAGAGAGATCAGTACTGATACGCAACACGGCTTCAGGAAACTCATCAGCAGTGGCAGTAGTGTAAATTTGAAGGTCATCAGCTTATAAGTGGTAATTACACGAGATAACTTTAGTAATACCGTCAATAAACATAGAAAACAGCAACAGACCCAATACACTGCCCTGAGGGACACCACTTGTAGTTGCATAATAGGAGGAAACAGTAAATCAGATCGCACACACATACGGCGGCGGGAAAGATAAGATTGAAACCACGAAATACAAGAAGGTGTAAATTCAATAGCAAACGGCACAGAGAGCAAGATGCTATGATCCACAGGCAAACGCTTGGCTAAAGTCAAGCAACACTAAGAGGGTAATGCGGCGGTAGTCACAGGTATACTTTATATCATCTGTTATTTTTATAAGCGTTGTTACTGTCCTGTGTCCCATACAAAAACCAGATTGAAATTCACTAATAAAGTTATGTTCCTCAATATACCTTTGCATTTGCTGGTAAACAAACCACTCCAGGGCTTTTGATAATACAGATAATATGGATATAGGACGAAAATCACTAACAATAAGGTATGATAGGGATTTTTAATTCAATAAGTCAATTTAACAGTGACTTGAGACTTAAAAAAAAAGTATATTCCAACATAAGACAATCCAATTTGAAAAATTTCTGTCAAATATCTAGGACAATTATTTCATGATAATTTTTATACGTGAATCTTACCCTCATTTTCATAACTGTATCCTTTAAACTTTCCAATTGATGAGCAGAACTTAAAGCTTCCAATCGAATATCAGTCAAAACTAAATCTTTTTCCCTCAATTGCTTTTGTAATTCTGCAACTTCAGCTCCTGTATCTGTAGGAGCCGGAGGAGGTGGACTTTGTTGCCTTTCCATCTCTTCGCTTTGGCACTGAACTTTGGTTACTTTAGCGTTACGGGAAAACGCTTTCGTAAAGGAACTTCTTAACTAAAATAAAAATTAAAAATTAAAGTTATGTACGTTTTAAAAAAGAAATTAAAAAAAAAATCTTACCCATCCTTTCTTCTTCTTTTTCTCCTGTTTATCCAAACTACAAGCTGAGGATAAACTGGAAACGCTATCCGAAGATGGTTGTCTTGCTAAACCGGTACCGATTCCGGCTTGTAAAGATTGAACCCGTAAACTATCCATTGCGGCTCTTAATTCGGCTAGTTCGCTATCTTTTTTCTCGGAGGTAGCTGTTAAATGTTGCAGTCTTTGGGTCATTGATGAAAGACTTTGTTCGAAAGCTGCTACAACATGTGCCTATGAAAATAAAGGAGAAATTTTCTTTTAAAAAATAATATTATGGTGAAAGTAAAATAATAATAGGATTTTTTTCTATGGAAATGAAATCCTAACCTAACTTAATTACTATGTCGATTAACATTTGTCAATATTTTAAAATTTCATATCTCAAAAACTAATTGTTGCTGAGACTTGAAATTTAATCAGGATTTAGATTAAAACTTAATCTTTATTTTTACCAAAAATTAATTTTCCAGGACTTTTAGTTTTTTATACAGAAACGAAATTCTAACCTAGCTTAATTTACATGTCGATTAAAACTTCTCAATTTTGAAACATTCATATCTCAAAAACTAGTTACTGTTGAGACTTGAAATTTCATCAGGATTTAGATTGAAACTTAATGTTTATTTATACCAAAAATGAATTTTCTACGATTTTTAGTTTTTTCCACAGAAAAGAAATTTTAACCTAACTTAACATATCTAAAAAATAAAAATTTAAATAAGAATTAAATGATTAAGTTCATTCAACTTAATAAATATCTTTAACGCGTAATGACACAGTTCGAGAATTAAAAGTTAAAAGCAGTTAGAAGTCAACAGTGAAAATAAATTCAACTCGGGTCTTGTTTTTGCCGAGTTAAGCTCCTTATGGGGAGTTAAACCGCGAGAAGAATCCTTCTTCCGTTTAAAACGTCTTGTCGTGTTGGGGGAAAATACGAGAAAAAGGAAACCGACCAATTTATTATAACTGTTTCTCGGAGCCATAAGCGGAAGAAATGCGAACGACGCAATAACGACGTAACTTGTAAGTTGATGCTTTTGTCGGCTCGTGCTTTACATAACTAGGTTTATAATTACACTTTATGATATCAAATAATATTCATTTCAAGTTGATAATTAATTCTTCTTTATATTTATTTATCTTTATATCAAATTTCTTTTAGGTATTATTAAAAAATTAAAGAAAAAAAAAAATGATAAGATTAAAGAATTTTAGTTAGAATCTAACATAACCTTAAATTTTTTTATCAATTTTAAAAAATCATAACGACTTTATTCATAAGAACTAAGAAATAATTTTTACATTAAATTGAACTTAAAAGATTGTATTTTCGATTTTAAAAGTCAAATTTATTCTAATTATTACCAAAAAATTAAAAAAAAAAATTTAATTGATAACATTTTTTGAGAGTTAAACTAACCTTACTTTTTAAAAAATTCGATCAACTTTAAAAAATCGTACAGAAATTATTTTTAAAGATTAAGATATGATTTTTATTTTACATTAATCTTAAAAGATTGTATTTTTGATTATAAAAGTCAAATTTGTTCTAATTGTTACCAAGTTGACCAAATTTTTGGACAGTTAACTAACCTAATTTTTTTAAAAAAATTGTCCGAATTTAAAAAATCGTACAGAGTTTATTTTTAAAGATTAAGTAATGATTTTTATGTTAAAATAAAGCTAAAAGATTGTATTTTTGATTTTAAAAGTCAAATTGATTCTAATTTGTACCAAAAAAATTTAAAAAAAAATTAAAGTTGACCAAATTTTTTACAGTTAAATAACCTAACTTTTTTAAAAAAACTTAACTAACTTTAAAAAATCGTACAGAGATTATTCTTAAAGATTAAGAATTAAACCTAAAAGATTGTATTTTTGATTTTAAAAGTCAAATTTATTCTAATTGTTACCAAAAAAATCTTAAAATTGACCAAAATTTTTGATACTAACCTAAATTTTTTAAAAAATTTGACCAAATTTAAAAAATCCTATAGAGTTTATTTTTAAAGATTAAGTAATGATTTTTATATTAAATTAAAACTAAAAGATTGTATTTTTGATTTTAAAAGTCAAATTGATTCTAATTTTTACCAAAAAAATTAAAAAAAATTTTAAAGTTGACCAAATTTTTGACAGTTAACTAACCTAACTTTTTTAAAAAAACTTAACTAACTTTAAAAAATCGTATAGAGTTTATTTTTAAAGATTAAGAAATAATTTTTAAATTAAATTAAAACTAAAAGATTGTATTTTTGATTTTAGAAGTTAAATTTGTTCTAATTGTTACCAAAAAAATTAAAAAAATTCTTAAAGTTGATCAAATTTTTGACAGTTTTAACATAACTTTAAAAATTTTTCTCAACTTTAAAAAATCACCCTGACTTTATTTATAGGAATTAAGAAATGATTTTTGCATTAAATGAAAGCTTAAAGAGACTAATTTCAATAATAAAATTCAAATTTATTCCAATTGTTATCAAAAAAATTAAAAAAATTTTTAAATTAAAGTAGATTTTTTTGTTATTTTATTATATGTAATTATTTTCTTTTTATTTTTAGGTCAAGTTGCAATTTATAATCCTAGATTCAACTCATTGACCCCCGCGAGAGTTAAATAGCCCTAAATTGACTCCATTAAGCACTTGAGCGAGAGCAGTCGGAATTTCAGAAGCGATATGTAGTGCATTTAAATTCGTTTAAGACGAAACCCACTCAAGTAAGTTTTACAAGTATTGAATAATCAAACGCGCGATAAATCGACAAGAATAAATCACTATTTATTAGTAGTAGTAGATGATGACACCGATAATTTATCTAACCAGATGTTTTTCTCGTTACATAATCGAAGCTAATTGCACATTCTCAAAACGAATCCCATCCTGTTTGGATCATCAACAAAGTTAATCACTCGTGTATGAGTAATTTTATTGTATCTGAACTTGTATCTTACATAAACTTTTTTGTAATTCGAATCATAACCCAATTTTTTCTAAAACTTAAGGTTTCTTATAAAATGGATTAAACTTAATCAATTAAAATAAAAAGAGGTAAAGTAATTACATTTAGATCTAAGCTGGAACATGATAGATGTCGACTTCTCCTCGTAGCTAATTCGTACCAAGGTATAATCGGTTTATTCATCCGGTAAATATCGCTGGCGATTCGTGGGTCTTCCGGGACGGATGCCAAAGATGGGGGCCGAGGGGTGGATCTCGGGGGACCAACCCTCGGCCTTCGGATCGTCGCGAATCCGTCATGAACCGTCGAACATGGCATGTTTCATTTGAACACTTTTTAAGTCTTTATTTTAACTTGATATAAAAATTTTATTAAAAAAAAAAATTAAAATCTAGAAATTAATTTAAGAAATGAAATCAATTTTTCTTATTGTGATCTAAATAAGGTGGTTTAAGATCCCATTAAAGACATTTAGGTGTGGTACTTGGTTCTTAGTTCTTGGTTCACATGGGTTCAAATATCGGAGCCATATGAACCGTTTGAGGCCACTTCCTTTCGATGCAGTTGGTGTTTTAATTTGTTTGAGAGGTTGTACTTCTTCATTCTTTAAATTCCGGTAAAAAAATAACGATAAAGAGGAAATAATGTGAAATTTTAAGAAAAATTTTGATCCTAACCTCATATAATGATTAATTTTTTTGAATTTTTTTATCAATTTTAAAAAATCAAACAGAATTTATTTATGAAAGTAGAGAAATGATTTTCATTTTAAATTAAAACTTAAAGTTTCTATTTTTTATTATAACCATCCAAATTATTCTAAATATTATCAAAAAATTAAAAAAAAAATTTAAAAATATCGAAATTTTTTGATCGAACCTAACCTTTAAAAATTTTAGTGAACTTTAAAAAATCATACTAAATTTAATTTTAGAAATTAAGAAAAAAATTTTTAACCAAATGTAGATTAAAATGTCTATTTTTTTATTAAAACTGTTTTATTTGTTTTATTTGCTATAAAAGAATTTTAAAAAATTTCTAAAAAAAATCGGGGATTTTTACCCAAATTAAAAACAAATTTAACCAACTTTAAAAAATCGTACGGAATTTATTTTTTTAACTAGAGGGATGGTTTTTACTTTAAATTAAAACTCAAAGTTTCTATTTTTTATTAAAATTAACCAAATTATTCTAAATATTATCAAAAATTTTTTAAAAATTCCCAAAAAACATCGAAATTTTTTGTTCAATTCTAACCTAACTTTAAGAATTTTTCCACCAACTTTAAAAAATCCCACAGGTTTTATTTATAACAAGTTTTATCTAAAAAAAATTTTTCTGTCTAACTTGGTTTTTGAATTATTTGAAATTAAAATTGAAAAATTGACATTTGAGGTTATAATCAAATTTTAGGTTATAACTCCGTTTATAACTCATTTAATTCTAAAAATTCAAAAAATTGCTTTTAATAAAATATATCAAGAATAAAATAACCTACAAATTTTATCTAAAAAATTTTTCTCTATCTAACTTGGTTTTTGAATTATTTGAAATTAAAGTTGAAAAATTGATTTTTGAGGTTATAATCAAATTTTAATCTATAGCTTGTTTAATATTAAAAATTCAAAAAACTGTTTTTAATAAAATATATTAAGAATAAAATAACCTACAAATTTTATCCAATAAATTTTTCTCTATCTAACTTGGTATTTGAATGATTTGAAATTAAAGTTGAAAAAATTGATTTTTGAGGTTATAATCAAATTTTAATCTATAGCTCGTTTAATATTAAAAGTTCAAAAAATTGTTTTTAACAAAAAATATTTACAATAAAATTATATATAATTTTTATTTGAAAATTTTTTTTTCTATCTATGTTGGTTTTGAGTTATTTGAGGTTAAAGTTGAAAATTGACATTTTAGATTGACATTAGTCTCAAACTTACAAAAAAGAACTTTTTCAAGCAACGAAAACTCCCTCTTTTAAAAAACCCTCTTTTATAGCTACATACACTAATAAAACGTTCTTCGAAGAAAGAAACGAAACCCCGAAGGTGGGATTAGAGCTACTTTAGAAGTTTTCTTGAAAAACTTGCCAACACCTGAACCCCAAGTTTTACCCGTCTGCCCGGATTAAAACCTTCACATTTATAAATAAATTAAATTAAATTCCTCCAAAGATTTATAATCATCGTAAACCCGATAAAATAAATTTCAACTTTGATCCTTGAATAAATTTTCCCAAGTTAAAATTTCACCCCGATAAATTTCTAGTTTAGATAAACGGTTCATTAGAGCGTTTGTAAATTAGACGTTTCGACTTTACGACTTTAACCACATCTTACATCTCTTCTTGTAACTGATCGTCGTCTCTTTATTAAATTCCCAAAAGTTAGGTTAAACGTATTTTAAATTCTAAACGTAATAATAAATTTTAAATGTAATGAACTGACGTCAAAATATTTCAAAATATTTTAACCGTCAAAGTGACATTTTAAACATCAGATTGGTTCAAACGTCAATTAGATATTTTAAAACGTCAGATTGATTCAAACGTCAAGTTGATATCTTAAAACGTCAAAGTGACATTTCAAACGTCAGATTGATTGAAACGTCAAGTTGACGTTTTAAACGTCTTTAGAAAGTAATATTGCTTTGATTATAGTTTTAATAATATCGGGTGTTCATTTAAATTCGTGCTCAAGTGTGCTTTGAAATTTTGTTAGACGACGATAGAGAGAAAAATGTATGTCGCATTATTAGTGGACACTAATCAATTAAATTTCAAATTTGACAAACGTCAAATCTGATCCAACTATACTGAACGGCTTGTACTGGCAATTTATCGATAATGTTTTTAATTTGTGACAAAAAACTTGATGGTAAGTCTTACGTTTAAGCTGCTTCGAAAATCGATAACGTTTGGGAATATTTACTGTATGATTTTATTCACTACTTGAACATCCCTATGAAATTTTGAACGAGCGATTACTGAAAAGATTAGAGTTTAGGTAGGTTTTAGCCAAAGACAAGTTATTAGCCAATTTCCTTTCATTTTCTGACTTGTTATTTATAACCTATTGAATATTTCAGTGTTAAGACATTACTTCAATTAAGTTTTATTGGACATACGTCAAAAATGGAGGCAAAATCCATAGCTCACTTGAGCACGAATTTAAATGAACACCCGATATAATAACTAAGAAACGGTTCTAGTATTAAATTAAAGCTCAAAGTTTCTATTTTTTATTAAAATTAACCAAATTGTTCTAAATATTATCAAAAAATTTAAAAAAATTCCCAAGCACATCGAAATTTTTTGATCAATTCTAACCTAACTTTAAGAAATTTTCCACGAACTTTAAAAAATCGCACAGATTTTATTTATGATAACTAAGAAACGATTCTAGTATTAAATGAAAGCGTAAAGTTTCTATTTTTAATTAAAATTAACCAAATTGTTCTAAATATTACCAAAAAATTAAAAAAAATTTCCAAACACATCCAAATTTTTTGATCAATTCTAACCTAACTTTAAGAAATTTTCCACCAACTTTAAAAAATCATACAGACTTTATTTATAATAGTTAAGAAACGATTCTAGTAGTAAATTAAAGCTTAAAGTTTCTATTTTTTATTAAAATCAACCAAATTGTTCTAAATATTATCAAAAAATTAAAAAAAATCGTAATAATAAAAAAATTATTTCCGGCTTTACGACCTTTTTTTATTCCTATTTATAAATAAAAACTCACTAAATTGTGAAGTGTTTTATTATTTTCGGCAGTAAACTAATAAACGAAAAAAAAAGATTAGATAACTTTATATTTATTATCTTAATCTAGTTTTGAAAGAAAGAATTATACTGATTATACTTTACGATTAAAAAAAATGTTTATAAATGGAAATTTAAATGCGTTTGTTCCACTTTTTGTAATTTATTGAGGAATTTAAAGAATGTGACATTTCCGTTTCTTAACATCCTGTTTTATTTGAAGATCCCAAATGGATCGATTCCATCTGGCGCGAATCTTTAAAATGAGATAAACATTTAAGAGATTGGAATTAATAATTATTATATTTTTATTACAAATAGAATATTTTAGCTTTCAATTAATACACATTTCATTTCTTAATTAAAAAAAATAAAGTCTCCACGATTTTTTAAAGTTGGTCAACATTTTTTAAAAGTTAGGTTATAAAAAATTTTAGTCACATTTAAGAATTTTTTTAATTTTTTGGGTAATAATTAGAACAAAATTGATCTTTTTATTACAAAATAGAATATCTTAGCTTTTAATAAATACAAATTTCATTTCTTAATTAAAAAAAAATAAAGTCTCCTCGATTTTTTAAAATTGACCAAAATTTTTTAAAAGTTAGGTTATAAAAAATTTTAGTCAACTTTAATTTTTTTTTTAATTTTTTGGGTAATAATTAGAACAAAACTGACTTTTTTATTACAAAATAGAATATTTTAGCTTTCAATTAATACAAATTTCATTTCTTAATTTAAAAAAATAAAATCTCCACGATTTTTTAAAATTGACCAAAATTTTTTAAAAGTTAGGTTATAAAAAATTTTAGTCAACTTTAAATTTTTTTTAAATTTTTTGGGTAATAATTAGAACAAAATTGACTTTTTTAATTAAAAATAGAATATTTTAACTTTCAATTAATACAAATTTCATTTCTTAATTAAAAAAAAATAAAGTCTCCGCGATTTTTTAAAGTTGATCAAAATTTTTTAAAAGTTAGGTTATAAAAAATTTTAGCCAACTTTAAAATTTTTTTTAAATTTTTTGGGTAATAATTAGAACAAAATTGACTTTTTTAATTAAAAATAGAATATTTTAGCTTTCAATTAATACAAATTTCATTTCTTAATTTAAAAAAATAAAGTCTCCACGATTCTTTAAAGTTGATCAAAAATTTTTAAAAGTTAGGTTATAAAAAATTTTAATCAACTTTAAAATTTTTTTAAATTTTTTGGGTAATAATTAGAAAAAAAATGACTTTTTTAATTAAAAATAGAATATTTTAACTTTCAATTAATACAAATTTCATTTCTTAATTTAAAAAAATAAAGTCTCCACGATTTTTTAAAGTTGATCAAAAATTTTTAAAAGTTAGGTTATAAAAAATTTTAGTCAACTTTAAATTTTTTTTAAATTTTTTGGGTAATAATTAGAACAAAATTGACTTTTTTAATTAAAAATAGAATATTTTAACTTTCAATTAATACAAATTTCATTTCTTAATTTAAAAAAATAAAGTCTCCACGATTTTTTAAAGTTGATCAAAATTTTTTAAAAGTTAGGTTATAAAAAATTTTAGTCAACTTTAAAATTTTTTTAAATTTTTTGGGTAATAATTAGAAAAAAAATGACTTTTTTAATTAAAAATAGAATATTTTAACTTTCAATTAATACAAATTTCATTTCTTAATTTAAAAAAAATAAAGTCTCCACGATTTTTTAAAGTTGATCAAAATTTTTTAAAAGTTAGGTTATAAAAAATTTTAATCAACTTTAAAATTTTTTTAAATCTTTTGGGTAATAATTAGAACAAAATTGACTTTTTTAATTAAAAATAGAATATTTTAACTTTCAATTAATACAAATTTCATTTCTTAATTTAAAAAAAATAAAGTCTCCACGATTTTTTAAAGTTGATCAAAATTTTTTAAAAGTTAGGTTATAAAAAATTTTAATCAACTTTAAAATTTTTTTAAATCTTTTGGGTAATAATTAGAACAAAATTGACTTTTTTAATTAAAAATAGAATATTTTAACTTTCAATTAATACAAATTTCATTTCTTAATTTAAAAAAATAAAGTCTCCACGATTTTTTAAAGTTGATCAAAATTTTTTAAATGTTAGGTTATAAAAAATTTTAGTCACATTTAAGAATTTTTTTAATTTTTTGGGTAATAATTAGAACAAAATTGACCTTTTTATTACAAAATAGAATATCTTAGCTTTTAATAAATACAAATTTCATTTCTTAATTTTAAAAAATAAAATCTTCACGATTTTTTAAATTTGGTCAATTGATTAGTTTCATAACTAACATCATTGTCAATTAATTTTTTAATTTATTGTCTTATCTTACTTATACATCTTGTACTTTAAATGGTAAAGATTTGTTATCGTTTCTTATCATTTATAATTGTTACGATTTATTACAATTTGCAATAATTTCTATGAAACAAAACTTATTCTTGTTGATTTTTTCTTTTCTGGTTGTTTAAAAAATAGATCAATAAATTTCAGTTCAACAACCCCATAAAGTTATTAATTAAGTTGACACACCCTGTATTAAGTACCACACCTAAAAACCACCCCCTTAAAAGGAAAAATATTAATCACTTTAATCCATTAAGAAAATTAAATTTTCATTTTTTAATTTAAAGAGAAAAATTTTTTTTTTAAATCACAATTTGAAAAACACTCACTTTAAAATTTTTATACTAACTAAAACTGAAACTTTGTTACTATTATTTAGTGAGATTTAGAATGATTTTAAAACGAGTAACTCGCGCGATGTCAGAGTTAAAACTAAACTGTCTGTGGAAACGAACGGGAATCGAGTTCGTTCTCGGTTTTATCTGCGCACAATGAGCCACTCTATCCGGAGTCTCGTATACACATGTGTTTGCAGTTTGTTACTTACTTACTCACTACGTACTTACTGCTTTCTTTTTATTTTTTTCGGACGGATTACGATTAAACGACATGCGTAATTTGGCTTGTTTATTACTTTTAATAAATTATTACATAGCAGGTGTTTAACTTTTGATAACCCAAAATGAAATTTATCTCAATGTTAGAAAGTCAAAATGGTTTTATTTTATACTGATTAGAATTGAAATTAAATTAAAATAATTTTTTAAAAGTACTTACATTTGTGCTAAGTTGAGATGTTAACGTTTGAACTTTTTCCTGAGCTTCCATTAATTCTCTTCTTAATTTTCGTATTTCGTGGGCGTGTTTTTCTTCGGCTGATGAGTATAAACTCGAAGCTGTCGACACCAAGCTTATTGAAGAACCGTGAACTAAACAAAAAGAAAAAAATATCCTTTTAAGTATTTTAATTTTTTATTTCAAAAAGAAAAAATCGTCCAAAGTTTAATTATAAAAATTTAGACAAGATTTTTTAGTTAAATGTAAAGTATAATGTTTATTTTTTATTAAAACCATCCAATTTATTCTAATTGTTATTAACAACTTGTAAAAAATTTACAAAAATATCCCAGATTTTTGATTGAATTTAAATAAACCTTAAATTCTTTTTTAACAACTTTAAAAAGTCCCATACATATTGTTTGTGGAGATTAAGAAATAAAATATTAAGGAAAGAAAAATTAAAACCTTTGGTTTTTATGAAAATGATTAGTTTTGTTCTAGATATTTTTAAAAAATTGTTATAAATTCTGAAGGATATCGATTTAACAAAATGTTCAATATTTTGACTAACTTTTAAAAAATAGTAGGTTTTCTTAAATTCGACCAAAATAAAAGCGAATGTTAAGAAAAGATAGATTAAAATAAATACTTTTTATTACAGCAATCAGTTTTTTTCTAAATCTTACGAAGAAATTGTTAAAAATTTTCAAAAACATGGAAACATTTTTGCCAGATTTTAATGTTTTCAGTAATTTTTAAAAAATCGTACAGAATTGATTTTATAAAAGTTAGGAGAGAAAATGTTAACTGATAGTAAGTTAAAACATCTATTTCTCATTAAAACCAACAAATTTTCTCTAATTATCACAAAAAAATAAATAAAAAGTTTTCAAAGACATGATTTTTAGCCAAATCTAAAGATGGGTACTGACTTAAGTGTTTTGGTCCGAACGAACCGAACAAAACAAACAATAAAAATGTTCGTGGTGATCGATGAATTTATTTGTTCATTAAATTAAATACAGAGGCAAAGAAAAATGTTAATATTTTCGTAGCTGCTGTTGCTTTCTTCCTTATGCAAACCATATTAGATAATGGCAAAGTGAAGAAAGCAAAAAAACAAAACAAGGAGTTTATTTTCACTTTCGAAATTTTACATGAATATCTTTAAAAGATTTTGAATAGTTAGTGCTATTAATCAGTCTCAAAATTACCAAAAATGATACATTTCAAAAACCTCTATTTCTACAAAATTGCTTTGCGCTAACTTTACGATTTCTAGCTACAGGACTTAGACATCAGTTTAGAATATTTTTTGGGAAGTTTTCCTTGATTTTGCTTTATTCAAAAAGAATTCTAGAACGTCGGAAAATGAACCATTTGGATACATAAATTGTTTGCTTGTACTTAAGCAAACATTTAAGTATCAAAATACCATTCTCAAAACCAAAATTCTCATAAATTCTTTCCCCTCGTTGTTGTTTCCCTTCGAAAACTAGCAAGGTGTCTTGTCATTTTATTCTTAACTTCTTCAGGAAGTCATTCAAACTTTTCATCAATATATGGAATCTTATGGATTTCACAAAACCGAAGATTATTCATCTATTAATAATAAGAAATATCTATTACTTCCATTGTCGCATTATAATCTAACATTGAACACCAACAAATGAAATGTTAAGGCTTTATTTTTAAAAACAAGAAATTGATCTCTATGCTAAATTAAAACATAAAGAATATATTTTCCATTACAAAAGTTAAATTTGTTGTAACTGTAACAAAAACTAGTTTAGTTTTATTTTTAGTATTTTTCCAAAAAAAATTTATTGTTTTTAGTTGAATTGATCAACATTTTAGTAACTTTGGTGGAAGCTTTACGAATTTAGTAAGTTTTTGGTTGAATTTAAAAAAAAATTGGTAAATTTTTGGTGGAATTTTTACAAATTTTGTAAGTTTTTTGGTGGAATTTTTAAAAAATTCATTATTTTTGGTTGAATTATTAAAAATTTTAGTAACTTTGGTGGAATTTTTATGAATTTACTAAGTTTTTGATGGAATTATCAAGGTTTTAGTTAATTTTTAATGAAATTGTTTTTAACTTGATTGATTTTTGGTGGAATTTTAAAAGAATTTGGATATTTTGGTGGAATTTTTAAAAAATTTGGTAAGTTTTTAGTAGAATTGTTAAAAATGTTGACAATTTCGGTGTAATTTTTAGGATTTTTGTAAGTTTTTGGTGGAATAAAAAAAATTCAGTAAGTTTTGGGTGTAGTTGTTAAATATTTTAATAGCTTTGGTGCGAATTTTATTCATTTCTGGTGGAATTTAAAAAAAAATCAGTGTTTTTGGTAAAATTCTTATGAATTTAGTAAGTTTTTGGTGGAATTTTTAAAAAATTCAGTATGTTTTTGGTGGAATTATCAAAAATTTTGATAACATTGGTGGAATTTTTGCGAATTTTATTCATTTCTGGTGGAATAAAAAAAAATCAGTGTTCTTGGTAAAATTCTTATGAATTTAGTAAGTTTTTGGTGGAATTTTTAAAAAATTCAGTACATATTTGGTGGAATTATCAAAAATTTTGATAACATTGGTGGAATTTTTGCGAATTTTATTCATTTTTGATGGAATTTTTAAAAAATTCAGTGTTTTTTTATGGAATTTTTACGAATTTAGTAAGTTTTTAGTGAAATGTTTCCAATTTTATTAATTTTTGGTGGAATTTTTATAAAATTCAGTATGTTTTTGATGGAATTGTTAAAAAAGTTGGTAACTTTGGTGGAATTCTTATTAACTTTAATCATTTTTGGTGGAATTGTTAAAAATATTGGTAATTTTAGTAGAATTTTTATGAATTTGGTAAGTTTTTGGTGGTATTTTTTTAAAAATCAGTAAGTTTTTGGTGGAATTATTCAACACTTTTGTAGCTTTGGCGGAAAATTGAAAAAATTTAGTACGTTTTTGGTGGAATTGTTAAAAATGTTGGTAACTTTGGTGGAATTTTTACGAATACAGTAGGTTTTTCGTGGAATTTTTACCAATTTTATTGATTTTGGGTGGAATTTTTAAAAAATTTACTAAGTTTTTAGTAGAATTGTCGCCAAATTTAATAATTTTTGATGAAATTATATTCAATTTAACTAATTTTTGTGGAATTTTTATTATTACTTTTTTATTTTTGTGGAATTTTTAAGAATCTAATCAATTTTTGACGAAATTAATCTTAATTTTAGTATATTTTTTAAAAATTCAGCAAGTTTTTGGTGGAATTGTTAAAAATTTTGATAGCTTTTGTGGAATTTTTACAAATTTTGTTTTTGGTGGAATTATTAAAAATTTTAGTAGCTTTGGTGGAATTTTTACAAATTTACTTAAATTTTTGGTGATATTTTCAAGAATTTAATTAGTTTTTAGTGAAATTTATTCGAATTTTTGCTCTGCATAAATTAAATATTTGATAATTATTAATAAACCGATCGTTTTGACATTTCATGTGGCATTAGCGTGGTTAGAATAATAAATAACGTTTATGAAAATTGAACCGAGTGTTTTATCGGCCCAAATCGAAAATGACGGAAAACGGGGACTTTGTTTAGGGCTTAAATCGGCCGTTTCGGGTCCAAAGGAGCCCCGATTCGCATATAACGTTGCGTTATAAAGCCGTTCAGAAGGTTAGCCGGAAGCAGAGTCGCAGAGCCGGTGGCTTTTTGGACAAAAAGTGCGTTCGAAAATTAACGAAAATGACAGGCGGACGATCGAGAATTTTAGTTTAAATTAGGGCTACCGCAACGTCGTTCGATTTTCAGGGCCGTTTTTCCGAAATCGGTCACTGATCCCCCAAAATCGTCGGGGAGGTGAAGATAATGGTCGGCAGAATCGCGTAAAACTGTTTGTTCGCCCGGAAAATCCTTTTCAAAAAAACTATTAAGAAAAGAGCTGGGCGCCTGTGGCGCACTCTTTTAAAGAAGCGCTGCTTGTTTACTACTTTAATATATTATTTGTCAAAAATTCTCAAAAATATGAAAAAAATTTTACCAAACCTTGAATATTTTGACCAACTTTAAAAAGTTTATGTTTGATAATGTTTGACTAATTTTAAAAAATAACACAAGATTTATTTATGAAAACTAATTGTTAGTTAAGGCTACCTGATTTCGATTAAATGTGATTAAATCAAACGGTAGCAAAAAATAAACGGGGACCTCGCGGTTTTAAATTGGACCACGAATAGACAATAAATAAATTTTCCGTGGAATAGGGGTCGATTTTAGTTCAGCGCGGTTCTAAAACATGGCCATAACTGCCAAAGAGCTCTCGAGATGCTTGTGCGTGTGTCGAGTCCGTGAGTATATCTAAAACGAGCCCTCAAGGGGATGGTTAAGTGTCCATAGTAAGATTTGTATATTTCAGTAAATCGATAGGTAAAAAAAAAGGCCTTAGGTGTTCGGTTTTTCCCGTTCCCATTAAAAGTTTCCTCCATATTAATTGGTTCTTTTGTATATTAATTACCATTAATTGTATAGAGTTGGTTAATTAATCCGACTTTTTCTTCCTTCTTCCCTCGGTATTATTTATTTGTGCATTTCGTAACCTTAAGAATACTCTATGTTGTACCATAATATGGATTTATAAATGTTCGGCGCAAAGAACGATATCGTTCAATGAGCGAAAAAACCATCCACAATGCGTTATGGTCTCTTTAACTCGTCCACAACTCGATATTCGTGTTGTAGTCCTAATAAAAACAACCACAACGTGTTGTGATTTGCTCAAAAGGGCCACAAAGCAAAATTCGCGTCGTGGTTTCAATGATGCTTGACCACTATTTATGGCATTATGGTAATTATTAAAATCCATAACGCGTTCTGAAGGTTAAGAAATGTGCATATTGTGTTGGATATTTGTGTACTTCCTTATTTAAGGACTTCCAACTGTGTATGGAACTTGAATTGAAAAAAAAAAATACTGTAATATTACACGGCAAATTATAAATTTATATCTAAGTTTATGTGAACAATGTCAATTGAAAAAAAAGATGCCAAAACGGGATTTAGTAGGATTAAAGATTATCGATTTATCTTAAAATATCAAGATCACGTGACAAAATTTACAATTCCTCCTCCTTTGAAAACAAAAACTGCCGAAGAAGTAGCTTATCAGCTTTTGGATATATTTTGGTTGTTCGGGGCACCTTGTATATTATAGAGCGATAATGGCCGTGATTTTGCTAATAAAGTAATTAAAAATTTGACAGAGATATGGCCTGGGATGAAGCTTGTTCATGGAAAATTTCGACATTCTCAAAGTTAAGATTCAGTTGAGAGGTCAAACCAAGATGTTCGTGACATGTAGCTTTCATGGCTGACAATAATACTGAAAGGTAGTCAGAAGGACTGCAATTTATCTAAAGTAAAAAAATCGTACCTTTCATTCAGCGATTAATTCAACCCTTACGAAGCTATGTTTGGATTGCCACAACAAATTGGTCTTGCAGATTCACCTATGGCTGCTGATATGTGTAATTCCATAGAAACTGAAGAAGAATTACAAGAACTCCTTCTGTCTGTGTCCAAAATTGATGATCAACAAGATCAGAAGAATACAAAAATTGATGAAGAGTGGAACGACGTTGGAGAAACACAAAATGAGAACGTTAAAGATTATAATGAAAACATACAAGTATCGAAAAACAAATTTATTATTTTAGAAGGTGAAAATTTAAATATAGGTAAAAATTGTGCTATTTGTGAAAATGAAACGTCAGGAGCTCATAAATGTTCTGGTTTTCACGAATATTTTCACATTATTTGCAGAGAAAGCAAGGAGAGTGAGGGATTTGGCGAAAATGTTACTTGCAAGCTATGTCTACGAAAGAACAACATAAATGCTGAGAGAGAATGTGCCAAATCTGGCCTAGAAAAACAGGCACAAAAAATGGTTTCCATATCTAACTCAAAAATACCAGTTGAAATTGATACTAATGTTTTAATTATGGTACCCGATGTTGATAGAGGACGTGTGGCTCCCAGAAATATTTTAGCTGTTATTATAAGCATTAATTCATCGGGTCTCTATCACTGAAGAATCAAAGAAGGTCTTCTTGATTGACTTTATGCCCGTAATGAATTTACAATAGCTGCGAGCAATTTTATAGACATTCAGGACGTACCTTCAACTTCACTTAAGTTTCGTTCAATATCTATGTTAACATCTGGAAGTAAACAAGGTTTTATAATGTGCCACTGTAAGACATACTGTATTGATAAAAAATGTAAATGTCGCTTAAAGAATATATTTGGTTGGCAACTAAGTAATTGCGGATTTTTTTTTAGAAAATCAAAGACAATTTTTTCATGGAACTAAATAACTTTATTCTGTAATGTATTTTCCATTTTGATCAATGACCTTTTGCTATCTTTCAGGCAGCATCATAATCCCACGTTCATAAAACTTCTAGTTTTTATTAGCAAAAAACTGAATCAGGTACGATTTGACATCATCATCATTATTGAAATTTTTACCATTCAATAAGTTTTGTAAATATCGAAACAAAAAGTAATCAGATGGTGCAAGGTCAGAACTATATGGTGGTTGTGCAAAACATCCCAATCAAACTCCAATAATTTTTGCCTAGTGACCAAAGATGTGTGTGGCCTTGCACTGTCATGATGGAATACAACATCTTTTCGATTTGTCAATTCGGGCCGCTTTTCTTCAACTGCATTGTTTAATTTTGTTAATTATTCAATATAGACATTTGAATTGATCGTTCGGTTGGGTGGTAAAAGTGTGCATGTATGTGAGAATGTATGGGAGAATGCATGTATGTTGAGAAGCTTCTTTGCAATCTCACGTGTTGTACTGTGACGATCCGAATCGATTATTGCTTTGATTAGGACTTCATCAACTTCAACTGGACGACCATTTTTTTCGTCTTTGAGTGAAAAATCACCAGAATGAAATTTTGCAAATCAATTTTGACACTGCCGTTTTTTAACGCTTCGTCACTATTTATATACAGCACATAACTTTTTATGAGCTTGCAATGCGTTTATCCTTTCCGGAAATGAAGAAGCAAAATATGACGAAAATGTTCCTTTTTATTTTCAATTTTTCAACGAAGGCCAAACGAAAACTACGCAACCGATCAAATAACAAAATGTATTTTACATTTGTACTACGTCTGCAAACCTAAAAATTCAACTGAAGCGATCTATGAGTGAAATCCGCATTTATTATTTGCCAACCCAATACCTTTCTTTAAATCTGTACATTTTTAGTTTGCCATTATTTATATAATTTTACCTGCGCGTTCTCAAAACAGGTTTTTTCCTCCAACATTTTTATTTAAGGTTCGAAAATCCGGTTAAAATTCTCTTTGTTAACCAGCTTTCGTTCAACAAGTTTTCAGTTTTCTTTCGGTCGTAGAAACGTTTAGTTGTGTGTAATTTACTCGTGATTTTCAAACCTCTTAATTAATTTCTATATACATATATTGTTTAGTTAACTTTTAATGTAGTGTAAATTTCATTTTACGTGTTCTATTTATTCACAAGCCAGTGATCAAGATTAACAACTAAATGTAAGTACTTTTCTTATTTCAATCCAATTTACTCCTTAATTTAATTCATGTTTAAAGCATCATCGTTCTTAAAACAGAATAAAAAGAAAGGAAAAATCAATTATTAAAATCAAAGAATTTCATGTTATGGTTATTAATTATTTATTAAGTCCATCAGTTATAAGACAGTTTTTATGCTTCAATTGCTCTACGGCAGACCTCTCCAATTTTGTTGCACATATTACTAAAGCAGGGTTCGCAAATTTGACTTCCTCTTTCACCAGCAACGGTGTTAACGGTCGGGGGACCAGAAATATTACAACCCCTTTAATCAAATCAAATTTAAAAAAAAAACTTAACCAAGTTATTTTCTTACTTACCCCTTATTGCAAACAGGTGTGACATCTTTAATTTTGCAATTGGCTGCACCTTCAATATTAAACGTTACTCTGATGTTGAGATCAATGTTAACATCCACCATAGCGATAACGCAAGCTCCAACATAGAGTTGTACAATTCCGAGGAGTTTAATAAAATGAAATTTCTTTTGGTACTTTTCGGTTTAATCGCTACTTCTTTAGCAACCCAACCAGCAACTCAAACGGCGTGCAATAAAATTGAAGCTTCTTTGAACGCAGCTGCTGTAGTAACACTTCCAGATGTCAACATTCCAGCTTACGTTAGCATTGTAAGTATACTCATCGCTCAATTCATTTGAATTTACATCTAATTTATTTCCAGCTTGGATTAATCACCGTTAAAGTCTCTGTAAATCTTGATTGTACCGTCATAGCGGCTTTAATTGATCTTACCGTCGAATTATCTTACGTTGAAAGTTCTCCTGTTGGAGGAGTTGTAACCGCCGACATTATCCTTAGAATCGGCGCTGATGTAGATTTGAATTTGAACGCTAATATAGACATTAAACTCCTCGGAATTGTACAACTCTATGTTGGAGCTTGCGTTATTGCTATGGTCGATGTCAACATTGATCTCAACATCAGAGTAACGTTTAACATTGGAGACGCAGCCAATTGCAAAATTAAAGATGTCACACCTGCTTGCAGCAAGGGGTAAGTAAGGAAAAAACTTGGTTATGTTTTCTTCTAAAGTTTGATTTGATTAAAGGGGTTGTAATATTTCTGGTTCCACGAGCAACGCCGTTAACACCGTAGCTGGAGAAAGAGGAAGTCAAATTTGCGAACCCTGCTTTACTAATGTGTGCAATAAAGTTGGAGAGGTCTGCCGTAGAGCAATTGAAGCATAGAAATTGTCATCTAACAAATTGTCTTCTAAAAGTTTGAATTACCAAATATAAATAAATGATTATCGAAATTGTTGTTTAATTAAAATTTTCAAAATTATTCTAAATATTATCAAAAAATTTAAAAAAATTCAAAAATATCGAAATTCTTTGTGCAATTCTAACCTAACTTTAAGAAATTTTCCACCAGCTTTAAAAAATCCCACTGACTTTATTTATAATAATTAAGATATGATTCTAGTATTAAATTAAAGCTTAAAGTTTCTATTTTTTATTAAAATTAACCAAATTGCTCTAAATATTATCAAAAAATTTAAAAAAATTCCCAAACACATCGAAATTTTTTGTTCAATTCTAACCTAATTTTAAGAAATTTTTCACCAACTTTAAAAAATCCCACAGACTTTATTTATAATAACTAAGAAACGATTTTAGTATTAAATTAAAGCTTAAAGTTTCTATTTTGAATTAAAATTGTCCAAATTGTTCTAAATATTATTAAAAAAATTAAAGAAATTTCCAAAGACATCAACATTTTTTATTCAATTCTAACCTAACATTAAGAAATTTTCCACCAACTTTAAAAAATCCCACAGACTTTATTTATAATAACTAAGGAACGATTTTAGTATTAAATTAAAGCGCAAAGTTTTTATTTTTAATTAAAATAAATCAAATTATTCTAAAGTTTATCAAAAAATTTTAAAAAATTCCCAAACAAATCGAAATTTTATCATCAATTCTAACCTAACTTTAAGAAATTTTCCACCAACTTTAAAAAATCCCACAGACTTTATTTATAATAACTAAGAAACAAGTCTAGTATTAAATTAAAGCTTAAAGTTTCTATTTTTACTCAAAATTAACCAAATTGTTATAAACATTATCAAAAAAATTTAAAAAATTCCAAAAACATCGATATTTTTTGATCAATTCTAACCTAACTTTAAGAAATTTTTCACCAACTTTAAAAAATCCCACAGACTTTATTTATAATAACTAAGAAACGATTTTAGTATTAAATTAAAGCTTAAAGTTTCTATTTTTTATTAAAATTAACCAAATTGTACTAAATATTATCAAAAAATTTAAAAAAATTCTCAAAGACATCGAAATTTTTTGATCAATTCTAACCTAACTTTGAGAAATTTTCCACCAACTTTAAAAAATCCCTCAGACTTTATTTATAATAACTAAGAAACGATTCTAGGATTAAATTAAAGCTTAAAGTTTCTATTTTTAATTAAAATTTACCAAATTCTTCCAAATATTATCAAAAAATTAAAAAAAAATCCCAAACATCGAAATCTTTTGTTCAATTCTAACCTAACTTTAGGAAATTTTCCACCAACTTTAAAAAATCGCGGATTTTATTTTACCAAAATTAAATTAAAAATTCATTCTTAACCCCTTTTTAACATCTTACCATCATCGTTCTTAGGAATACTATGCCTAGGCGTCGAATGAGTAGGCGACAATGGAAAAGTCCTAGCTGTTCCCGGAGCTGGACTTGTTGGCTGAGACCAATGATTCAAAACGGCCCCAACAGGTAAGCAATAATACGGTTCCGTTTCTTGCTCCGTATTTCTATGTAACATCGAAGGATATAACTTTTCCGATTTCGTCGATCTGAAAAATTAAAGTACTTTTAACGACGTTCAGATAATTTTTCCATTTGACACTTAAAGCATTTTACGATAATACAAAATGTAACCGTGAAGAAAATAATTTTGATTTGATTGAATGGTGAAAAATTTAAGTGTTAATGTGTGTGTTGTTTGAAGCAGTTGTGTACCTTGGAAAAGTCCGTTCTCTGAGATAGCTAATTTAATACACTTTTTTTAATAATTTATTTCCTTTTTATGTCTTAAAAAGAAACGGTTGTTTTCCAAAATAATTTTTTATTCTTACCTAATACTGTTACTTCGGCTTAATCTCGATGGGGAATCTCTTAAAAGTCTCGTATGGGTTAAACTACCCCGATGACCTGGAAGACTTGAAAGACTTTCCATGCTATCCGTTTCCGATAGTCTCGGAGCAACTGAATAAGTGTTACTAAAAAGAATTTTTAACTTAGATTAACCATGAAAAAAATTTTTTTTTAATAAAAAATAACTTACCTGTGTCTTAACCAAGGAGCGTAAGGACTTGTATTTTCAATGGCTTGAGTATCCGATAAAGACCCATCGCTAGCCTTAGGCCTGACCTGTCTCATAACAAGTCCGTATTCCTGACCTGCTCCTTTTGGAAGTGATTGAGAACCGTGCATCATCAATCGTTCTCGGACAGATTGACTCAGTTGGGTAGCTGTATTTCCGGTTAAAGAAAAACTTTTAAATTGGGGATTTTCTAAAATTAAAAAATAATAAAATTATTAAATAATTAAATTAAATTATTAATTAATAAAAAATATAATAGTATTAATAAAAAATATAACAGGAATAGTCTTAAATAAATGAATAATTAACTTATATATTTCAATGCCTTTAAATTTCTTAAATATTCTTAAAGATTATAAAAAATCCTTTAATTTGATACGAAACACGACTATATTTCGATTAAAAATAAGAAAGTTTCATCGATTTAAAAAATTCCAAGATGGCGGATCATCAAAGTTAAAAACGTCGATATCTAAGAAACTATTTAAGATAGATAGATTGTGTTTGTACTCAAATTAAAGGAAATTTATCTTCCTAACGACTTTCTACAAAAATTTTATTCTAAAATTATTTTTAAAAATGTTATTTTTGAAAAATCAAAAATGAAAAATTTTAATTCTTTTCAAAATTCTTAAATATTCTTAAAGATTATAAAAAATCTTTTAATTTGATACCAAACACGGCTATATTTCGATTAAAAACAAGAAAGTTGCATCGATTTAAAAAATTCCAAGATGGCGGATCATCAATTGTTTTTAAAATTAAAACCATTGATAACTTTGATATTGTTTAAGCTAGATAGGTCATGTTTGTACTCAAATTAAAGGAAATTTATTTTTCTAATGATATTTTATAAAAATTTTATTAATAAATTATCTTTAAATTTTCTGCAATTTTGTAAAAATCGAAAATAAAAATTAAAAATATGTCAAAATTCTGAAATATTCTTAAAAATACATTTTCTAGCTTTTGTTGATGAAAATTTTATCATAAAATTATTTTTAAATCAGTCATTTTTGAAAAATTGAAAATCAAAAAATTAATTTTTTTTGAAAATTCTTGAAAATTCTTAAAGATTTTTAAAAATACTTTAATTTGATACCAAACATGACTATATTTCGATTAAAAACAAGGAAGTTAGATGGATTTAAAAAAATTCCAAGATGGCGGATCATCAATTGTTATCGAAGTTAAAAAAATCGATAACTTCGAAACTATTTATGTTAGATAAGCCGTGTTTGTACTCAAATTAAAGGAAATTTAATTTCCTAACGATTTTTCATAAAAATTTGATTCTAAAACTGTTATTAAAATTGTAATTTTTGAAAAATCAAAAACTGAAAACTTAAAATATTTGTTTAAATATTTAGACATCCTCAAAGATTCGCTTTTTAAAGATTTTTCATGAAAATTTTATTTAAAAATTTTTTAAATCCGTCACTTTTGAAAAATCGAAAATCAAAAAATTATTTTTTTTTTCAAAATTCTTAAGTATTCTTAAAGTTCATTAAAAATCCTTTAATTTGATACCAAACACGACTATATTTCAAATAAAAACAAGAGTGTTAGGTAAATTTTAAAAATTCCAAGATGGCGGATCATCAATTGTTTTCAAAATTAAAAAGATCGATCACTTTGAAACTATTTATATTAGATAGGCCGTGTTTGTACTCAAATTAAAGCAAATTTAATTTCCTAACGATTTCTCATGAATATTTGATTCTAAAACTGTCATTAAAATTGTAATTTTTGAAAAGTTGAAAATCAAAAACTTAAAATTTTTGTTTAAATATTTAGACCTTCTCAAATATTCGTTTTTTAAATATTTTTCATAAAATTTTTAAAATAAAATGATTTTTAAAACTGTCATTTTTGTATGATTAAAAATCAAAAAAATTATTTTTTTTTTCAAAATTCTTAAATATTCGTAAAGATCTTTAAAAATCCTTTAATTTCATACCAAACACGACTATATTTCAAATAAAAACAAGGGAGTTACGTGAATTTAAAAAAATCCAAGATGGCGGACTATCAATTGTTTTCAAAATTATAAAGGTCGGTAACTTCGAAACTATTTACGTTAGATTGGTCGTGTTTGTACTCAAATCAAAGGAAATTTAATTTTCTAACGATTTTTAATGGAATTTTAAAAAGTAGTGATTGTCGATTGTTTTTGAGATTAAAAAAGTTGATAATTTGAAAAATATTTAAGTTAGATATGTCATGTTTGTACTCAAATTAAAAGAAATTTAATTTTCTAACGATTTCTGATGGAAATTTTATTTTAAAATTATTTTTATGGTAATTTTTGATGTTATTTTACTTACTGTGGGGTTGTAAGTCACTCGAACAAGTTTGAGTACCTCCAGAAACCTTCACCTTCGTCCTGGGAACCGCCGAAACTTGCGCTGTCTTCCCGGATTGACCTTGAAGACCTAAAAAACAACCCTCATTATTTTCCAAATTAAAAATTATTATTTCTTTTTGGATAAATTTAATAAAATGATTAAAAATCTAACTTACCCGAGCCAGTTTGAGTGGTACCATTAGCCGTTGGAGTAGCACCGTTGGTACTTCCACCCCGTTTAACGTACGCGAAACTCTGCGGGACGCCCCTGACCTTAGAAGATCCGCTTTTGTCCTTCCCTCCACCGGCGCCATGAGGGCTGCTTTTCCGTTCTCTCCGCGAACTGGAAGGACTCGAAGGGGCCGGCGGCGGAGGCGGGGGCGGACTTCCTACACCTGGACTATCGGTGTACCTTTTCCATTGACCGCACTGACCTCCGTTTTGGTTCCTTGAAGACCGCGAACCCGATCGCGGTCCCGGGGGCGTCGGGGGCGGCTGTTGAGGCTCCTCTAACCGCCCCCGACGTGATCCTTGTTCTGTTAGCACCGCGAGACCTGATGTAATTCTATTTGATGACCTACAAATTAACAATTTTTTTAATTTAATTTGATAAGTTAATATAATATAAAAAAATTAATTTAAAAGTAAAATAAAAAAATAAAAATAAACTAAGAAATAAGGGAGGGGATTGAAAATCAAAAGATCAATATTAAGTAAAACCAAAGCAACAAGTTGTGAGTTAAAAAGGGGTGCGTACAAAAGACGTTTGGAAATAAAATTAGATTTCTTTTTGAAATGTATATACAGGGTGTTTAAAAAACCTTACAAGTTCTTACGGGGTTTATTTTTTAAACTGGTGGCGAGAGTCATCACAAAACACGATTTTTTTTTTAATAACAGTAAACAAACCGGACAAAGGGGTTTTTCGCGATTTCAACTTCGACGTCTGTGCCTTAGCGTCGCGACGGCACGCAGACGTCTGTTTCGACGGTCTGCGTTCGTCCAATCGATCGAGGGGCGCATGTTCACTCCGACCCGGAGGGGTGAGTTTATTCCACCTCGAATTTCAAATTAATAAATTACATTTTATTTCTTTTCACTTCTCCAAATCAAAAAATCACATTAAAACTTATCAACCTCAAACAATTTTTTTTATATTTAATATTCCTTTTTATTGAATCGTATATTTTAAGATTTGTTTTGATGACAAATATCAATTTCCTCAGTGGAATTGAATTCCGTCCAAATTACATTCGTCCAAGTTTAGTAAAACGATCTCGATTAAAGCTCAAGGGTAGAGAGTTGAAATGGTCGGATGTAAACATCTACTTAGAGTTTAGATTTTTAGACGGTGTGGTGACTCGAGGGAGGATGATTCATGCTTAAACGTGACCGTTCTGGCGTGAATGTGTGCGTGCCTGTTCGGTTTGTTTGCGATAAGGACACTTTTGTTGCCTTCTCTCTCTTTTATTTTATTTAGCTTATACCTCTTTCTCATTTCTTTCTAATCTTACTTTTTCGTTTTGTTAAATAGTACCTTTCTAGCCTTTTTAGTTTTGTATTTGTTTTGATTTTCCCCTTTATTTCAAGATTACCGAGTGTAGTTTTAAAAGTTTGAAGCTTACTAAGGGTTTAAAATTGGAATGTTAGTTTTTCGAAGAAAAGATCCGGAGCCGATCTTCCTCGGAAGGGAACAAATAAAAACAACAAATAAGAATGTATTTATAGAGGGAATTGATCGCTTGAGAGGTTCTCGGAGCTATTATCGTTTATTTCGGTTAGGTTTCTCACTTGTGTCTTAATTTGTAATTAATTGGTTTTGCGGTGTTGTTACAACTAATTTTTTCTTTTTATTTTCGTTTTATTAATTGAATTATCACGTCATGATCAATTAATTAAAGTTCCATAAACTAATAACTTCCTGTAGTGTAATTTTATAAGTACTACAATTTAACGAATGGTTTTAAATTTGAAATGTTGGCTTCAAAGTTTAAAAGAAATTTGTTTCAATTCTTTTCTACTCAATTTAATTTAAATTTATAATATTCGTAAACTTTTCATGTTTAAACATTGATATATAGACATTCTTGGTCATTCTTAGTTTCATTCTAACAATAAGTACAAAATTTTAATGTCAAAATGTTGTATCATGCTTCACAAGTCTTCACCGATTTCATAATGTTCGGAATTTTAACCTCTAAAGAAACGTTTTTCTTCATATTGATGGACAAAATAAACTTTTTCTTGGGGTTAAAGTACCATGAAGACGAAAAACGTGTTTTAACAATTTGTTGACCGGGAATTTTACACAGAAACTGTTATGTCTGGCAATGACGAATTAACTCGTCACCTGTCAGAAATGTTTGGGTATGAAAAAAAGGTTACGTGTTACAAGGCGAGTTCACTCGTCATCGGTCAACAAAGTGTTAAAAATCAACCAGTGAGATTGATGTCAAGAAAGTTAGGATACGAACGTGTAGAAAATCCTGAATACGTGTACACGATGTTGCCTAATGTATGTTCTTTTTTAATTGGCTTTTGAAGACTTACAAAACATGATCCAACATTCAACCATTGAGATATTTGATTTAGAACTTTACGATGAATGTAGCTAGATTACATTTGCGCTAATTTATTTACACCCTGTATAGTTTATTTTTATTTTCAATTCAACTGGGTACAAAATGAAAAAGAATAGACAAGTTTTTTGTCTTTAATGGATTAAGCCTTTTTTCTTAGAAATATTTGACTTCTTAAAAAGTTTTGTATACATTGCATAGAATTTTAGATTGTTGAAAAATTTAAATATAAAATCTATAATCTAATTGTAAGACCGAACGCACACTTAGGCTGGTTTTAGTGCTCAACCGACGGTCGGTACTGACCGTCAGTACTGACGGTCAGTACCGACCGTCGGTTTGTGTTGTTCAGTGCTTAGCAGATTGACAGATCTGTCAAAACGCGCTGACCGTCAGTTTGTACAGTCTCACGAAAAATGGACGCATTAACAAATTGTACGATACTTGGGTATTTCATTGTTCTGTAATTCTTTAACCGTGCATCACGGTCTTTATATAAATTATGAGACAAAATCCCATAATTCCGGATGCAACCGGACTTCGGTTATTAATCGTTCTGTGTCTATGCTCATTATTTCACGATGACTGTACACGTACTGACAGCAGTCTGTCAGTTGGCTGACGTACATACGGACGCGTTCGACCGACAGTTGTCATACGCGCCGCGTACCGTACGCGCGTAGGGTTCATCAGTGCAGCACTGAACAGCTACATATAAATACGTTGCGAAGCTACGCGCGACCGACGTCGGTATCGACCGTCGGTTGAGCACTAAAACCGGCCTTATACGACATTTCGTCGGCTTAATTAGTAAATCACATAAGTCCCAAATCACACATAGTGTGGGAGAGCAAAAAAACCTCTTATTACCGAATGAACTATATAAGGATGTTGTTGGTTACTGTTGAAGAACAATTATCTTTGAATTGTTATGAATATTAAGGTACATGCGAACTTCTTAGAGTATAGTTTATTGTTTTCTGCAATAAATTACACAAAAATCTCATTTTAAGTAAAAATGGACTTATGTGATTTACTAATTAAGCCGACGATTTGCCTTTGACTTATCTTCAACATATTCAACCCTTAACACTAGATTTACGGGCCGAGCCAATTTGACTCATTAAATATTTTATCAGTCTATATACAGGATGGTCCGTAACTAATGGGGCCCAGAGTAATGGTGAATTCCTCACGTCAAAACATTAGTATTAGCAAAACTTATATTCGAAATATCTTTATGAAAATTGGTAGAACGCTGAATTTAAAGACGGGAAACACTTTTCCCGTGTTGACGGGAAAAGACGGGCGCTTTCTACACCGAATAATACTTTTATAACTCTCTTAATTTTTTTATTATTTAGATTTTTATAAATTTTAGAGTTAAGAACGATTCATTGATCATTTTTACGCCAATGTGGAATACTTATGAAATCTTGCTAAAGTTGACCATTTCTGAAAAACAATCTGTAAAATTTTAATCAATTCAATCAAGTAGGTACGCAACCCAGTGTTGGTTGAATAAAGAAAAAAAAATAATTTATTTACGCATTATGGTGGGTTTAATTTTAGGAATTATCATGTATGGAAGTCTGAAAATTAACATTTAACAAAGATCGTTTTATAAGCAACCGAAATTATCGAAAAAAAAAGAAACGAAAATAGAATGTTAACTTTAACCATCTATATCTTTGTTATCATTAACAATTTCATTAAGAAATTTTTTTTTTAATACGAATGTTTTGACGCGAGGAATTCACTGTTACTCTGTGTCCCATTAGTTACGGACATACGTTGGTTTTTAGTTAAATAATAGAATATGTGTAAACGTTCGTTCCTCTTTCCCGCAGACCCCTTTATTTCGAATTATCGAATGTGGTATACCAATTTTCACAACTGTGAACCAATTTAACTCATAAAATTCTCAAAAGCATTTTTGCCTAACATTTGGATCAAACATTCCCTTGAGAGAATTTGTAGTAACTAAGCTTTCAGAGCTATATATTTAGGTTGTGGACTAAAAAAATTACTTCCAAAGAAAACTACTTTGGTTGGCAGTATACGTGCAAAGCGAAAAGAATTACCTAAAATCGCGAAAGCCAAGAAAAATAAAATAACCAGGGTTCTACGAAACTGTATAGATCTATGAATTGTACTCTCACCATTTATAAAAGCAAGTCTAATAAAAAAGTTTTACTACTAATTATAAGTACACAACATAAAAATAAAACTTGTTCTAGAAACAGTAACCTATTATAATAACACCAAGTAAATGGCCAGAAAATATAGCGTTAAAGCAAGTTCATGCAGATGACCTCTACAAGTTTTTTACAACATTTTAGATTTAGCAACTATCAATGCTTGGATTCTACATAAAGAGACGACTCAAGTCAATATTTCACAAAAAGATTTTATTTTCCAATTGGCTAAAGAGCTAAGAAGTAAATATAGAGAAGAAGTCGAGAACACTTCCATTACAATGACAGAAATTCATGCTACTGACGCACGAAAGAATTGTTAAGTTCAACAATAATGCAAAAGAAACAGATGTAGAAACCATTGTGCTACATGTAATATAAGGTGTTCATTTAAACTCGTGCTCAAGTGAGCTATGGCTTCTACTAGCATCCTTGTCGCATTCGTTTCCTACATATCTCTTCATCATTGTCTAATAAAAATTCAAGGCATTCTTGAACACGAATTTAGATGAACACTCGATAGAAATGTTAATTACATGTAATTAAATATTGTCTTTTTATTTTGACACATGACGTTAGATGAGTCTCAATATTTCAAATATAAAATTTGTTATGTCTAGATGTCATGTGTATTATATCTGGACATAAGACTCAGCAAAGAATAATATAATGTCCACAATATCTGAACAAAAGGCTTTTAAGGATTAAAACATATTGATTTAAACATTTGATAGTTTCAACGTTTCCGTTATGATACTCAAAAACCACAGACAATGAAGGCGGTATATCAAAACATGTAATTTCGTGAAAATCCGGTTTAAAATATCAGTAGTTTCATATTTTTTTTTGTTTTTGATGAATAGTGATAAATGATAGACAAACGTAGTTTTCACGTTTTTACTGAACTTTAACAAAAAGGTAAAATACTTTCTTATTCACTTTTGCGGTAACATTTTTTAATAGATTACACCAATATCTTATGAAAAATTGACAGCGTCTTCTTTGTCTGTGCTTTTCATTTGATATTTACAAACATAGTGTATAAAACTCGAACCTTACAAATTTTACGATATGTTAAAAAAAACTAGACAAACATAAACATTGCAAGGCAGTGTAATCTACAGAAATTTTATGTTAAATGTTGAGTTATCTTGCATTTCAGTTCTAATTTTGCCTTTGACATTTTATAACAGGAGAGATATCTTATGAACTAAGGTGAACAAAGTCTCAAATAATATTTGTTGCAGACATGTCTGTTATAAAAATTAGTATTTTGATATATCCCAGATATGTTACAGAGAAGTCAAAGACAATCTAATAAGTGTATGTGCAGCTTTATATCGTCGATGTGCCTGCAAAATCCACTATGCACATTTTAACAAATTTTACAGGAATGAATAAAGACTAATTAATTTTTTATAAAAGGACTTCCAATATTTAGTTGTTTTTTTATAAAACTTAAAAGCATATAGCTGCTTTTCGTTTATGGCAAACACATAGAGACTTTTACTTTTCACAAAATAATAGTACAAATGAATGTTTGGTATATTATAGCGTTTTGTCAGATGGTGTATTCCCATTTGATGAGTCTATTGCGCCATATATCGCATGTTCGGGAAAAATGTCACATAGCGGATTTTGCAGGCACATCGACGATATTTATGATTTTTCATTTTATTTCGATTTGATTCTAACACAATAACCTGGAGATAGTAATAATGCCGAAACTAATCAACTATTTTAAATAAATTCTGCTTTAATTTCAAACAAATTCAACCTAATTTTGGATCCAACTTAACTCAACCTAAAGTAATTTTTCTTTCTGAAAGCAATTTAATTCCAAATTTCAACAATTTTTAAAAAATTACAAAAGAGAAAAATTCCAACCTAATTCAAAACATAAAATTCCTAAAAACTTTGGAAATTAATATCATTTGTAATCAGTCTTTAATTTTGATCAATGTTAATTTTTATAACCAACTTTTACATGCAAAATTAGATTCAAACTTAAATAATAAAACTTAATCTTAAATACTTACGTGTTATTTTGTGAAATATGTGCCGGCATCGTTTGCAATCTCCTCACATACAAAGCACTTCCACCTTCCGACATATAACCATCACAAATATCCCGATTGATCGGATTCCTCAGCACCTCCCCGTCCGATAAGTACCCATTAGCCAAAGATATTTCGCAATAATCAGCACTACCATCCGGTTGAACTCTTGGGTAATGTCTCGATCTCGACGGCAACGTTAAAGTACTACAGTACTCTCGAAATAATGGCCTCATCGGCTCCACATTTAAACTCGAAGGTTCCTCTTCATTATGATTCATAGTGTTAGTTAATGGTTTATGATCTTTTTGGAAATCTTTTTGATAATCTTTTTGAAAATCTTTTTGAAAATCTTTTTGGAAGTCTTTTTGGTAGTTTTTTTGAGAATCTTGATAATCTTTTTGAAAGTCTTTTTGAAAATCTTTTTGGGAGATTTTTTGAGAATCTTGATAATCCTTTTGAAGATTTTTTTGAGAGTCTTGTTGATAATCTTTTAGATCATCTTTTTGATTTTGATAATCTTTATGATATTCCTTCTGTAATTCTTTATGATATGATAATTGTGATGATGAAACTTTTGATATGTTTTCAATATGATGATTTTCTTCCAAAAGCATTTCTTCGTGATATTCTTCAAAAACTTTTTTATCACCGCCTTTAGAATTAGAATTAATTTCCTTAAAACTCTTAACGTCTCCATTTTCAACGGGATGATCCATTTTAATAGGAGACACCATAGCTACCGTCGGTCTTGAAATACTCGCTTGGGAGCTTTCCCTCGAAACCATAGGCGTTTTCTGCTTGCTCGTTCCTTTAATAGCAGCCGTGGGTTTTGGAATTCCCGTATTAGCGTTCGGAGAAATCGGCCCGTTCTTATCTTTACCCTGATTAACTCGAATTTTCGGCTCGGCAAGTTTAGAATTCAAACTGGCAACCTTACTCGCGTGCCTTTCAACCTCCTGACTCGTTTTAATCACCTTAATCCCGCCGTTAACCATCTCCTTTTTATTCGCATTCGGACTACTCTTCAAACCGACGCTAGTTTTAACCCCTCTTTGTTGTTTTACCTTATTCGGATTATTCCTAACTTGTTTTAATTCAACATTCGGTTCGATACTCGCACTACTATCGGATTTTTCACTTCTAGCGGAAGATACTCCGCTCGAACTTGAAGTTCTTTTACCATTTGTCGGCGTTGTTCGTTCGTTTGTTGGTGATTTGAAAAGTTTTAATAGTGAGTGTTGTTGTTGTTGGTTTTTTGGTTGTTGATAGGGACTGTTATTAGGAGCCGGTGGACCTCTTGGAATCATAGACAGGGCCGGGCTTGACGCCCTGCTTGAACTTGCTACCGGACGGACTTTGTCCGGGGGACATTTTCTCGATGGTAAAGCCGATCCTGGAAGGGGGATACTACTTCCACCTTTATGAGGAATTGAAGTTGATCTAGAAAACAAACAAAAAGAAATTAATAAAACTAGTTAATTAATAAAATTAGTTAATTACAAAATTTTAAAAAATTAAAAGGAAGAAAGTTTTAGAAACTAAAAGTGTAGATGTGGTAAAAGCACACCTGCGAACTTCGGGCGAGTTTGGTAAACTTCTGCATTTTCTGTTGGCGACGGCGGTCGTGGAAGAATGATTGCCCATAGCAACGTGAACGTGCAACGCGGGGACACGTGTCGCGCGTGCCGAAGAAGCGACCTCTCCCCGAACGCGCCCCGAAGCCGACTAAACAATGCCCTCGAACGAACCACGAACTCGTGCGGGAGAGACTCCGCCGCCGCGGCAGCGTCTGGACCCCTCGATGCGGGGCCCCCACCCGAACCGCACTCTTCGAAACTCTGCACCGTGAACGAACCGAATCTCTTTACGTTTCGTGAGTGTGACTATACAGGGTGATTTGTGTGAAATTTCGGGTTTAAAAGGTAGACTATGGTAAAAACCACAAAAAAATACTGTTGCTTTTAATCCGAATGTTTATGAAAATTATGATGAAAAAAAAAATTAAGTGTAAAATTTTGATAAATTATAAAAAATTAGTATAAAAATTGGGAAATTATTCAAATTTGAAAAGGAACCCAAGTTCAAAATTTTGATGTTTATGCTAAAAATCTGGCATAAAAAGCATAAGAAAATGTGGAAGTAAAGAAAAAAAGAAATTTTTGGTGGATCATCAACAAAGTTCTCATCAAATATTATATGATTAGATTTTGAAATTGTCTTGAAATATTATTAGATTTGTTAATTTTTTTTATTAAGTACATGGATATCATTTATTTTGTTTTAATATACAGTGTGAGTCAGAAGGAAGAGATCAAACTTTAGAACTATACCGTACATCTGAAACTAACTTGAAACAACTCAGATATAACTATTCCATTTTCATTTAATTAAAAGTTAAAGTGTTATTAAAAGATTTTAATAGAATAACGAGTCAGTTCAATTATCCATTTAAAAATTCGTTAATTAAAAGAGTTGAAAAAGTATTGATGATGTTCAATGCTTGTAATTGATAAAGTTACATGTTTTATTTGAAAAAATCTGTACCTGATTTATATACATTTTTATGAAAATGTTGATGAAAAGATTAAAAAGTCAAATTTTGATAAATACTGGGAAATTAGTATACAATCTGAGAAATCACTCAAATTTGGAAAATAACTCAAATTTAAGATGATGTTTATGCTAACAAACTTGGAAAACTTCGCAAATCAAGAGAATATGAAATTTTTGGTAGATAATCAGCAAAGTTTTTCGACAAATATTGGATCTTTAGACATTTAAACTGTCTAGAAAGATTGTTAAGTTACTTCAAGTTTTTTAATGAGTACAGGAAGATTATTTAGTTTTAATATGTGGGGTGAATTGGGAGGAAGAAAACAAACTTATAAATGTATAAATTATGTACCTTTCCAAAAGCATTTTGAAAAATTTAGATCAAAACAATAAATTCTGGGATCGAAACGAATTTTGTGTTGTAAAAAACGTTCATATATCATTTCAAAACCAAAACGATTTTCAAGGAGAAAAGGGCAAATATAGATAAAAATAAAATTTCCAGTTTTGATTTTTTGTATACAGTAGAGCCACATTAATCCATTATCTTTTGGGGGAAGAGTCCGAACTCAAAAATTATAAGAGCAGTATTAAGAAATCACGAACTTAAAGTGTAATAAACAATTTTTGAATTAAAAAAGAATTTACCTTAAACATACGATTCAAGTCCCTTTAGTACTGATTCGTACAAAGGCGAACAATCTCGGTCGGATTAACCGAGATGACGGACGTACCGAGGTCGGATTGGTAAGGTTTTACTGTAGTTTCGTTTTTCGAATTTCGAAAACAGCAAAATAGAATCAAAACAGAATCTTTTAAATTCAATTTGATACAAAAATCATTTCTCAATCTCTAACAATAAAGTGTCTGCGATTTTTAAAAATTGATTGAATTTTTTAAAAAGTGAGGTTAGTAAATTGTCTAAAATTTTTTTGATAACAATTAGAATAAATTTGATATTTTTAGTTCTCTTATGTTATAGAATCTCTTATGTCCATTGTGATGTAAAAAGAGTTTCATAATTTTCAAAAATTAAGTCTGTGCGATTTTTTAAAGTTAGTCGAGTTTTTTAAAAAGTTAGGTTAACTGTCAAAAATTTTGTCAACTTTAAATTTTTTTTTAATTTTTTTGGTAATAATCAAAACAAATTTGATTTTTTTAATTCAAAATAGAGTCTTTTAAATTTAATTTAATATAAAAGTCCAAACGTTTCTGAAACTCTCTGAAATAAATCTCAGAAACATGTTCTTTTTGAAAATACTTGAATATTTATGGAATTTTTGTTTGCTTTTACTTGTATCTCGGTTAGTATTTAAAAAACTTTTTCAAAAAGGCCACCCCACACAAATTGAGAATAAACTATCCAAATATCGCCCTTTCAAAAAACGCTTCCTACAGTCGTCCTTTCTATAAGAAGCCATTGAGGAAACTCGAAGGCGACTTTAGACGCATAACCGAGGTTTGGTGAATTTATCCTATATACAATTTTCTAAAATAACAACTAAACTATTAGGTAAATATTTAAATAATTATGTACCTTTCTGGTTATATAAAGTTAATTTATTGCTTGACTAGTTTTGATCGAAAATTTAATCTGTGTGTTTCCCGTCTGCAAATTTAATTAAGATTTTACATGTATTGCAAAGTTTTAATTATTTTATTTTTTATTATTATTTTAATTATATAAGATGACCATATTCGGTCGAAACTAGTCAAGCAATAAATTAACTTTACATAACCAGAAAGGTACATAATTATATAAATATTCACCTAATATACAATACTGGTTAAATTGGATCCGAACTTGTTTTCTTCAAATACAACTAAACTTCCCAGCATTTACCGTTTTGGAACCTTTGTTGCTTAGACTAACAGTCATTTTATGATTGTTTGAAACAAATCCAACTGAACAACCTAAGTAAAACTCCAAAATTATTGGATTTTCGGATTTTGATCTTTTGAACTTCATATTCAAGATCATCAGGATAAAAAAAAAATTTTCTAGTGTTCGGTTTTCTTAGATTATCTCATTTTTTTCAATAAAGCAAACAAGTTTGTACACACTTGTTGTAAACGGGTTAACTTTAGTTGTCTCATTGTTAGATACATCTCACACTGAGGCAGCAACCAACAACTAGCAACAAGCGATGTTGCCACTTGATGACATTTTACATAGAAGTAAAGCAGACGTCTCGTGGCGCGTTTAGGATATCAAACTTAAAACCTGTAATCGTAACCGTAACAGTAGCTCTAGTATTTAAAAAAAGTTCGACTATTTTGTTTCAATAGAAGTGTTTAGGCAACGTCTAATGGCAAATTTGATGGTTATTACAGCTAAGGTTAAGGTTAAGTTTGATATCCTAAATCCACCACATTGGAACAATTCGATATCGCAAACAGAGAGGCGAAGCAATTCCAGAGCCATCATTTAATTGTATGTAAAATTTCATCAAGTGACAATATCGCTTGTTGTTGGTTGCCTCAGTGTGAGACTAGCCTTAGGTACTATAACCCGAAATGGAGTTGCACCATGAAGAGAAAGACGAAAAAGTAAGCTCGCTCTCCGTAATATTGTTGAGTAGGTACTCTTTCATCTTTCTTTCCATGGTGTACCTCCATTTCGGGTTTATAGTACGTTTCGCACTGAGGCAACCAGCAACAAGCAACTAACAACCAGCAACAAGTAATTAGTAACCAGCAACAAGCGATATTGTCACTTGATGACACTTTACATAGAAATAAAGCAAACGTCTCACATTGGAGCTATTCGATATCGCCTCTCTATTTGCGACGTCGAGTTGCTCCAATGTGAGAGACATCATTTATTTATATGTAAAGTGTCATCAAGAGACAATATCGCTCGTTACTGGTTGCCTCAGTGTGATATATTCCTTAATTTTCATGAAACAAATACCAAGACGTAAGCTATCCAGTTTTAAGAGTCAAAAAAAAATACCCAACTTATCCAACCCAACAATTGTTGAGTTGGATTGGTAGTTTTGGATTATCTGGAATGTCCAGTTTGAATCTTTGGTTGTTTCATGAAATGACTAATAGAACTACAGTGAAATTCCCCTTCGCGGACACCCCACTTGAACGGGCAGTTTCTCATGGAACGGTCCGACTCCCGATAATTTGCATTGCGTTAACTCTCTCTTGGGCGGACATTCTCTTGAACGGACGCGAACACTACCAAGTGTTCTCTTAAACGGGCAATCGCGCTGACTTGGCTATCTTCCTTTAATAAAAGATTTTCCCTTTAACCGGTATTTTACCACCTTCAATATTTGCAAGGTACAAGCGCAGCCTATGTCGTGCCTTTCTGCCTAGCTTGAATGAGGAACTTCCTCGAGTAAACCGATATTTAAACGTTCGCATTTTTTCGATACATACGGAGTTCTATACTAGTTTGACGTCTATGCAGAAAAAGATATGCGGATGTATTGTACTTTGCAAAAACTACTTGGGCCCAAGTAATCAAGGAAACAGTTAAAAATTGCTCCCTAAAGCAGGATTTAAGCACGACAATATGCAAAGTGAAGACCAGCTAAATGAGACTTTGACGTCTGATCCAGAAGATGACTTACCACTTAATATAGTTACAGATATTCTCAAATATAAGAATTTATTCAAATTGACTGATAATAAAAACCTTAATGATTTTTTTTAAACTGGGTGAAAATTTGCATGCTGAAGACTCAGATTCAGGACAAGAAATTGAAAATCCAGAAGTGCAAGAACTATTTGAAGATTCTGACCTCTATGAAGTTTCAGTACTAGTAGAGAACATCCTAAATTATGGTGATAAAGTCTTTGAAGCTTCTTTGCAAATTAAAAGAGAAATTTCACTGTATATCAAATTTAATACTTTCAAATTTCTGGGTTTTATTGAGTTATGGTTAAATTGTCACCATTTTCACAAAATGATTATTGGATTCAACTAGATCGCATGGTAAATATTCAAGTGTCGATGAAATATAATTCAATCACTTCTACAATTTATTATTTATTGTTAAATCTGTCTAGATTATTGATTCTAAATTATATTCCAATGTACTGTCGAATTTGTAAATTTGCTTGCGTTGTCTATTTATATCATACCGTAAATTCAAAAAACCGTTGAAGTATTAATGTAATCGTCATAGCTGTCGTAATTCATGATAATTGAGAACCCCTCAATTTAATTTAATAACACTTCACGCAAATTCAGCAGTACAAAAGTTTCTTGAATGTTGTTAAATTATAACATCTTAAAATTTAGATATCTGAATTCAATAATAATGTTCCAAGCATATCTACAAGTTTAGAAACCTATGAAACTACTTACACTTAGATAGGTTATGTTTATTTGTACTTTCAGATTTATAGGTTTGTTTGGATTTTGATTGAATTGTCTGAATTTTCACAAAATGTTAATCTGATTAGTTTTAATTGTAAAAGTGAGTCTAAATTATATTCCAACAGATTTTCGAACTTCTAAGTTTACATAGATTGATATACTTTTTATCAAATAAGTACTGCATCTTACTGAATCATGTTATTAAATTTCAAAATTCTGATTAAAATTTAAAAACGTATCAAATAAGATAAATACTTTATGAAAACTGAAAACACCTAATTCAATCAAACCCAAACAAATACTGAAGTTCAAAAGTCGTACAAAATAAATTATCGATGGATTGATTCAATTTACATGAAATTATTACTGAAGGCAACTAAATAATGTTCCGGAAATTGATTAATTTGATGAAAATTGGGAGTAGTAATCAATCTAATAACCACCCAAGTACTTCCAAAAGTTTTAAAGTCCGATTTATATAACTGGATTATCTTTTATAAATTCTTGCATAAAAATTAAATCAATTTAATTTTATTTGAAGAACTCGAAAAAGTTTCTAATTAATATTTATTGAAAATTATTAAAAACCAGAAAAAATAACAAGTATTAAAAAAATCTTTTTTATTATAAATCAGATTGTGTGCAGACATTTTGACTACCACTGCCTTTATAATCACCAAAGTTAGTTCCAGCACTCTCTCTTTCTTGTTCTCTCTTCCCCCTTTATCCTCCTCAACCTCCCTCTCCCTCGTCTTTCCACCTCGTCTTTCTCCCTCACTCTTAATCTAAAATGCAATCCTTCGAAAACTATCTCTGTTTTATCTGACGCATCGAATTCGTAACGGGACGGTGTGCCACCGGGCGCAATCATAATTTGTGTTCCCCCAGGATAGATAAATATCCCGCACAACGTTCCCGTTCTCGTTCCGTCGCGTATTTTACGCTCTCCCCCTTCGTCTCGACGCCCTTTACAACCTGGCGTTTTCGCAGGAACCGTTCAAAATTCAAACGTCCCGGACCGTTGAACCGCTAAATTCGCACCCTCCAAGATTTATGATGTACTCGATCGTTTCAATATTAGGAAACTTTTAAAGAAGTTTTTTTCTAACAATCCCTAGTTTCCAAAATATCCTTAGTAGGTATTATCTTTATGGTTTGTTTGATGGATTTTATCGAAGTTGGATTTTAGGGTAACTTTTTGGTTATGATGATGATATATGCGGAAATCGTATCGATCGTTTTTTTTATATAAAAGGGAGAGGGAGGGTTTTTAGGGAGATTAATTTCATTTTAAACTACACCGAACCCCTTCTTTGAAGGTAACAGATGGTACTAGATTGGGTTGAAAGCTCGGAAATATATTTCCCTCTTTTTTTTGAACTGTCTAAATATTATTTTTCAGTCGGCTTTTAGAGGAGAAAAACGATGAAAGCTCTTTCTTTAAAACCGGGATAAGATCGTTTATAATTTTGGTATTATTTACGAGCTATAACGTTTCAACTCGATGATGATATCCGTATTGGGTCAAAGAGTAAAAATAGAATTCGTATAGGATTTAAAGTTAAAGATTTTATTCTTAATTTTGATTTTTTTATCGTTTATTGTTTCTATAAAGTATTATTTTTTAAAGTTTATTATTTAATTTAAATAAAAATTAGATTTATTTTGGTTTAAAAGGTTTGAAATTGTTTGAGAACTTCTGATATAAAGCTCAAACCCTCCTATAATATAGACTTTCATAAACATACAGAATAAGCTTGTTCGGTTGCCTACCTTCAGGCGATTCGGTCTTAAAAAAAATAAAATAGGATAATTGAAAAGTATTTTTCTTTCATTAATTTTATTTTTTTTTATTTTCTTTGAAATGAATTTGACTTTTGTAGTAAAAAATAGAATCTTTACACTTTAATTTAACATAAATACCTTTTTCTTGTCTTTGTAAATAAATCTTGTAGGATTTTTTTTTAATTTGATTGATTTTAAAAAAAATTAGGTTTGTTAACCGTCAAAAATTTTTATCAAACTTAGGAATTTTTTTAATTTTTTGAGTAATACTTAGAATAAATTTGATTTTTTTGGTCGAAAATAGAATCTTTTGTATTCAATTTAATACAAAAATTATTTCTTAATCTCTAAAAATAAAGTCTGTATGATTTTTTAAAGCTGATTGAATTTTTTTAAAAGTGAGGTTAGTTAACTGTCTAAAATTCTTGTTAACTTTAAGAATTTTTTTAATTTTTTTGGTAACAATTAGAATAAATCTGCCTTTTTAAATTTAAAATAGGATCTTTTAGGTTCAATTTGAAGTAAAAATCATTTCTTAATCTCTAAAAATAAAGTTTGTACGATTTTTTAAAGTTAATCGAATTTTTCTAAAAGTGAGGTTAGTGAACTGTCAAAATTTTTAGTCAACTCTAAACATTTTTTTAATTTTTTTGGTAATAATTAGAATAAATACGACTTTTAAAATTCAAAATAGAATCATTTAAGTTCAATTTAATATAAAAATTATTTCTTAATCTTTAAAAATAAAGTCTGTGGGATTTTTTTAAGTTGATCGAATTTTTTAAAAAGTGAGGTTAGTGAACTGTCAAAATTTTTTGGTCAACTTTAAAAATGTTTTTAATTTTTTTAGTAACAATTAGAATAAATACGACTTTTTAAATTCAAAATAGAATCATTTAAGTTCAATTTAATAGGAAAATCATTTCTTAATCTCTAAAAATAAAGTCTGTGCGATTTTTTAAAGTTGATCGAATTTTTTAAAAAGTTAGGTTAGTTAGCTGTTAGAAACTTAATAAACTTTAAATTTTTTTTAAATTTTTTTGGTAATAATTAGAACAAATTTGACTTTTTTTAGTCGAAAATAGAATCTTTTACGTTCAATTTAATACAAAACTTATTTCTTAATCTCTAAAAATAAAGTCTGTGCGATTTTTTAAAGTTGATCGAATTTTTTAAAATGTGAGGTTAGTAAATTGTCAAAAAATTTTGGTCAACTTTAAAATTTTTTTTAATTTTTTTGGTAACAATTGGAATAAATCTGACTGTTTAAATTTAAAATATAATCTTTTAGATTTAATTTAATATAAAAATTATTTCTTAATCTTTAAAAATAAATTCTCTACGATTTTTTAAAGTTGATCGAATTTTTTAAAAAGTGAGGTTAATGAACTGTCAAAAATTTTTGGTCAACTTTAAAATTTTTTTTAATTTTTTTGGTAAGAATTAGAACAAATTTGACTTTTTAAATTCAAAATAGAATCTTTTAAGTTCAATTTAAGGTAAAAATCATTTCTTAATATCTAAAAATAAAGTCTGTGCGATTTTTTAAAGTTGATCGAACTTTTTAAAAAGTGACTTTAGTTAACTGTCTAAAATTTTATATAAAAATAATTTTTTATCTCTAATAAACCCTAAACAAGGGTTTAAAAGTTAACTTTAAGAGTTAGTTTAACGTAAAAATCATTTTAAAAATAAATACGAGTTATTTCCTGAAACTCAGCTCACTTTAAATAACCTACCTGCTCGGTGTCATTTCGTTGGTTTGATGTTGATGAGGTACTTTCTGTTTAGCAGCCTGTTTATGTCTCGAAAGGGCAAAAAATAAAGCCAAGATAGCTTTTAATCGACCGTCTCGAAGATCCTGACCCGAAATGTTCTCGATTCCGGCAACATTCTGAGCTCTAAGGACTCCCAAACACAAATTAACGTTGTCCAACTGCAACAAAATAAAAAATAAGATTTAAAAGGAGTACATAAATAAATAAAATTGAAACTAAAACGAGTTAAAAAATCGAACAAGTTAAAAATCGTGAGTTGTAACGACCTAAAGAGAAAACACAAAGGTCCCCAGGTTCAAAGCGAGATCCATTTATGGACAAGAGACCGAGACGAACGTCGAGGTGGTTCGTGTACTCGAGTTGAAAACGAAATTAACAAACCCCGAAACGAAAAAAAAAGTAAAATGAAATAAGAATAAAAAAAAAACTTGGGGGCAATTAGATTTGTCGTAAAATCTCGAGTTTTTATTGCCCTCTTTGACTATACGAAAGCGTTTCAAGTGTCAAAGGAGGTTTTCTTTATCGATTTCTTTAGCCTTTTGAGTAGAACAAATCTTTTAAACTGTCTCTTCCTTTCTAGAAAAATTAAAAGGATTTTTTACTATTTTTTTAAACTATTCTTTTAGTTATATTTTACTAGTCAATCTTTGAAATTTTATCAGGATTTAGATTGAAACCTTATCTTTATTTTTACCAAAAATGAATTTTCTACGACCTTTAGCTTTTTCTACAGAAATAAAATACTAACCTAACTTAATCAACATGTTTATTAAAATATCTCAATTTTTAAAAATTCATCAAAAATTCATTTTTAAAGATATTGATTTGATTTTTTTTCTAAGTGAAATCTAAAACATTCTAGTTTCGATTTTAAAAAACCGTTTTATTCTAAATGTTGTCAAAAAATTCAAAGTTGGTAAAAAATTTTTGACACTTCTAACCTAACTTAAGAAAATCGATCAACTTTAAAAATTCATTAAGAACTTATTTTTAAAGATTTTGATTTGTTTTTTTTTTCTAAATGAAACCTAAAACATTCTAGTTTTGATTTCAAAAGACCGTTTTATTCTAAATGTTGTCAAAAAAATTAAAAAAAATTTCAAAGTTGGTAAAACATTTTTGACACTTCTAACCTAACTTAAGAAAATCTATCAACTTTAAAAATCCATCGAAAATTCATTTTTAAAGATTTTCATTTGATGTTTGTTCTAAATGAAACCTAAAAGATTCTAGTTTTGATTTTAAAAAACCGTTTTATTGTAAATGTTGTCAAAAAAATTAAAAAAATTTTCAAAGTTGGAAACAATTTTTGACCCTTTTTAATTTAAGAAAATTAACTTAAAAATTCATCAAAAATTCATTTTTTAAGATTTTGATTTGATTTTTTTTCTAAATGAAACTTAAAATATTCTAGTTTTGATTTCAAAAGACCGTTTTATTCCAAATGTTGTCAAAAAAATTAAAAAAATTTTCAAAGTCGGAAACAATTTTTTAACCCTTTTTAATTTAAGAAAATTAACTTTAAAAATTCATCAAAAATTCATTTTTAAAGATTCTGATTTGATTTTTTTCTAAATGAAACCTAAAAGATTTTAGTTTTGATTTTAAAAAACCGTTTCATTCTAATTGCTGTCAAAAAAATTAAAAAAATTTTTAAAGTTCGTAAAAATTTTTTCACACTTCTAACCTAACTTAAGAAAATCGATCAACTTAAAAAATTCATTAAAAATTCATTTTTAAAGATTTTGATTTGATTTTTTTTCTAAATGAAACTTAGAACATTATAGTTTTGATTTTAAAAGTTCGCTTTATTCCAAATGTTGTCAAAAAAATTAAAAAAATTTTCAAAGTTGGAAACAATTTTTGACCCTTTTTAATTTAAGAAAATTAACTTTAAAAATTCATCAAAAATTCATTTTTAAAGATTTTGATTTGATTTTTTTTCTAAATGAAACTTAAAACATTCTAGTTTTGATTTTAAAAAACCGTTTCATTCTAATTGCTGTCAAAAAAATTAAAAAAATTTTTAAAGTTCGTAAAAATTTTTTGACACTTCTAACCTAACTTAAGAAAATCGATCAACTTAAAAAATTCATTAAAAATTCATTTTTAAAGATTTTGATTTGATTTTTTTTCTAAATGAAACTCAGAACATTATAGTTTTGATTTTAAAAGTTCGCTTTATTCCAAACGTTGTCAAAAAAATTAAAAAAATTTTCAAAGTCGGAAACAATTTTTGACCCTTTTTAATTTAAGAAAATTAACTTTAAAAATTCATCAAAAATTCATTTTTAAAGATTCTGATTTGATTTTTTTTTCTAAATGAAACCTAAAAGATTTTAGTTTTGATTTTAAAAACCCGTTTCATTCTAATTGCTGTCAAAAAAATTAAAAAAATTTTTAAAGTTCGTAAAAATTTTTTGACACTTCTAACCTAACTTAAGAAAATCGATCAAGTTAAAAAATTCATTTTTAAAGATTTTGATTTGATTTTTTTTCTAAATGAAGCTTCAAACATTGTAGTTTCGATTTTAAAAGTTCGTTTTATTCTAAATGTTGTCAAAAAATTAAAAAAATTTTCAAAGTTGGTAAAAAATTTTTGGCACTTCTAACTTAAGAAAATCGATGAACTTTAAAAATTCATTTTTAAAGATTTTAATTTGATTTCTTTTCTAAATGAAACTTAAAACATTCTAGTTTTGATTTCAAAAAACCGTTTTATTGTAAATTCTTTTACATCACGCGATTAGAACGTGATTTTGATTAAGTAATATAACAAAAAAAGAAATAAATCGCTAATTTATAAAAAAAACATCGATTCATTAATTTTTCTTGGAATCGTGAGAAACTTATAATTTAACCAGTAAATAATAGAGAGGTTTGCGGTTTCGCGACCTTCGGACGTGTTTAAAAAACGTAAACAAATTAAGTAGCACGCGTCTGGATGTTTTAGGAATTAATTTGAGACGCGCTAACGAATTTTTCTTTTTGATTAAAGTTAAGTTGGGAATTTGGAACTTCTTGGAAATGTTTTTTGTTGTAGCTTTAATTCCATGTAAAGTTTAGGTTTTAGTTCTTTGAAATAAAATCTGGATGAGGAAGAAGTTGATACAATTTTTTTTAAGATTAGATTAAAATTTTTTTGTTGATTTTGAGAATTTTTTTAAATTATTTGGTAACAATTAGAATAAATCTAATGAATTTAATAAAAAATATAGATCTTAATCTATCTTTATTTAAGAAATCGTTTCTTTATTTCTATAAATAAAGTCTGGGCGATTTTTTAAAATTAGTAACTTTTTTGGGGTTATGTTAGGTGAAAAACCCTCGATGTCTTTAGGAATTTTTTTAATTTTTTTGGCTATAACTAGAGTAAATCTGACAAATATAATGAAAAATAGATATTTTAATTTATCATTATTTAAAATATCTTTTTTCAATTCCTCTAAATAAAGTCCGCATGAATTTTTAAAGTTGTCAAAAAATTTTAAGGTTAGGTTAGAGTTGGTCGAAAAATTTTGTTATTTTTAGGAATTTTTTTAAATTATATACTAACAATTGGAATAAATCTAATGAATTTAATGAAAAATATAGATTTTAATTTGTCTTAATTTAAGAAATTATTTCTTTATTTTCGTAAATAAAGTCTGGACGATTTTTTAAAGTTGGTGACATTGTTTAAGGTTAAGTTGGGTGAAAAATCTTTAATGTCTTTAGGAATTTTTTTAATTTTTTTGGCAATAACTAGAGTAAATCTGATAAATTTAATCAAAAATAGGTATTTATATTTATTATTCTTTAAAATATTTTGTCTCTATTCCCCTAAATAAAGTCTATATGAATTTGCAAACTTGTTAAACAACTTCAAGGTTAGATTAAAATCGGTCAAAAAATTTAGTTGATTTTGAGATTTTTTTTTTAATTATTTGGTAATAATTAGAATAAATCTAATGAATTTAATACAAAATAAACACTTTGTTCTATCTTTATTCAAAAGATCGCTTCCCTATTTCCATAAATAAAGTCTGGGTGATTTTTTAAAATTAGTGACTTTTTTGGGGTTAGGTTAGGTGAAAAATCTTTGATGTCTTTAGGAATTTTTTTAATTTCTTTGGCAATAACTAGAGTAAATCTGATAAATTTAATCAAAAATAGGTATTTATGTTTATTATTCTTTAAAATATTTTGTCTCTATTCCCCTAAATAAAGTCTATATGAATTTGCAAACTTGTTAAACAACTTCAAGGTTAGATTAAAATCGGTCAAAAAATTTAGTTGATTTTGAGATTTTTTTTTAATTACTTGGTAATAATTAGAATAAATCTAATGAATTTAACACAAAATAAACACTTTGTTCTATCATTATTCAAAAGATCGCTTCTCTATTTCCATAAATAAAGTCTGGGTGATTTTTTAAAATTAGTGACTTTTTTGGGGTTAGGTTAGGTGAAAAATCTTTGATGTCTTTAGGAATTTTTTTAATTTTTTTGGCAATAATTAGAGTAAATCTGATAAATTTAATGAAAAATAGGTATTTTCATTTAGCAATATTAAAAATATCTTTTCTCAATTTGCCTAAATAAAGTCTACGGGAATTTGCAAACTTGATAACAATTTTTAAGGTTAGATTAAAATCAGCCAAAAAATTTAGTTGATCTTGAGAATTTTTTTAAATTATTTGGTAGTAATTAGAACAAATCTAATGAATTTATTACAAAATAAATACTTTCTTCTATCTTTATTTAAAAGATCGTTTCTCTATGTCCATAAATAATGTCTGGATGATTTTTTAAAATTAGTGACTTTTTTGAGGTTAGGTTAGGTGAAAAATCTTAGATGCCTTTAGGAATCTTTTAAATTTTTTTGGCAATAACTAGAGTAAATCTGATAAATATAATCAAAAATAGGTATTTTAATTTATCATTATTTAAAATATCTTTTCTCAATTCATTTAAATGGAGCCCACAAGAATTTTTGTATTTTATATTAGATACACTTTCAAAAATATTTTTTATCTGTTTTCAACAAATAATTTATGTAAGTGGTAATGTGCTAACGCAACTTTATGCTATTCAAACATCAAAAAAGAATTCTTACGACTCATTACAAAGTAAAACGACCGTCCATAAATACCAAATGACATCCCACACGGTCATAGAAGCACCTAATTGCACGAAACGTTCAAAGGGTTGGCAAACTTTACGCAATGCGATTACCATACCGAAAGTTCTAAACTTTCGCAACCGACGACGATTGTGTCTCCGGCTCGAAAATGTCCCAGAGACCGTTTAAATTAACTCCAAACCCGCCAGATTGTGTTTAATAAATGAGTAAGTCAAGCAAACTGAAATAGTAAACCGAACTAAAGCTAAGTTAAGGTTTACACGAACGTGTTTAAAAAAAGGAGACTTTATTACTTATTGTTTTACGTTGACCGGTTGATTTAAAACTTGTAACCGGTGCGATGTTGACTTGGTAAAATGTGAATTTTCGGATTGTGTACGATGTGTACCCCCCTTTGTAAAAGCAATTTAAACCGTTCTGGTAGGAAATATTTCACTTGGGCGTTACAAATCGTTCTCTCCGAGTATTTACTCGTAATTGTCGGGTGAATCATTGTTGGTACGTTTTTCAAAACATCCTCAACGTTTGCAATCTGCAGAAAGATACAGACGTGAAAAATATTTAATTGAATCATTTAAAAAATCGTACTGACTTTATTTATTGCAATTAAGAAATGATTTTTTAACTAAATATGGGTTATTGTGTTTAATTTATGTTAATACTAATTAATTTGTTTTAAATGTTTTTCAAGAATTTTAAAAAATTATCAAAAATTTCCATTTTTCATTGAAACCTAACCTTAAAAATCTTGATCAACTTTTAAATAATCGTAGGATCTTTATTTATGGAAATTAAAAATTGATTTTTGTTTTAAATTAAAGCCTAAGGATTTTATTTTCTCTCAAAATAAACAAATTTATTATAACTATCTCCAATAAAATTAAAAAAATTCCCGAAACCAGCAACAATTTTATTAACCTTAAAAACTTATAACTTTAGATATTCATGTAGACTTTATTTAGAGGAATTGAGAAAAAATATTTTAAATAATGATAAATTAAAGTACCTATTTTTGATTATATTTATCAGAGTTACTCTAGTTATTGCTAAAAAAATTTAAAAAATTCTTAAAGACATTGAAGATTTTTCACCCAACTTAACCTTAAAAAAGTGTCACGAACTTTAAAAAATCGTCCAGACTTTATTTATGAAAATAAAGAAATAATTTCTTAAATTAAGATAAATTAAAATCTATATTTTTCATTGGAATCATTAGATTTATTCTAATTATTACCAAAAAATTAAAAAAAAATCTTAAAATCAACAAAATTTTTGGACCAACTCTTTAACCTTAAAATTTTTTGACAGCTTTGCAAATTCATATACACTTTATTTAGGGAAATAGAGAAAGGATATTTTAAAGAATAATAAATATAAATACCTATTTTTGATTAAATTTATCAGATTTACTTTAGTTATTGCCAAAAAATTTAAAAAATTCCTAAAGACATCGAAAATTGTTCACTTATCCTAACCCCAAAAAGGTTACTAATTTAAAAAAATCATCCAGACTTTATTTATGGTAATAGAGAAACGATCTTTTAAACAAAGATAGAAGAAAGTGTTTATTTTGTCTTAAGTTCATTAGATTTATTTTAATTATTACCAAATAATTTTAAAAAAATTTTAAAATCAATGAATTTTATCGACCAATTCTAACCTAACCTTAAAATGTTTTGACAACTTTAAAAATTCGTGTGGACTTTATTTAGAGGAATTGAAAAAAGATATTTTAAATAATGATAAAATGAAATACCTATTTTTGATTATATTTATCAGATTTACTCTAGTTATTGCTAAAAATTTTTTTAAAAATTCCTAAAAACATCGAAGACTTTTCATTAAATTTAACCCAAAAAAATTATTAATTTTAAAAAATCGTCCAAACTTTATTTATGAGAATTAAGAAACGATATTTTAACCAAAGATAGATTAAAATGTCTATTTTTCACTAAATCTATTAGATTTATTCCAATTGTTATCAAATAATGATAAAAAAAATATTTAAAAAAATTAAACTTTTTAGCCTAACCTTGAAATTTTTTGACCAAGTTCAAAAAATCTTCAAGAATTTATTTATGACAATTGATAGAAGATTTGTTAACCAAATATGGATTATAATGTCTATTTTCTCTTAAAAGTTCTCTTTTTTCGAGTTACTTAAAGAAAAATCCATAACATTTTTTAAAATGAAGTTTTTTTTTGAGGTAAAAAGGTAAAAATCTTTGAGATTATTTCTCCAATTTAAATTTCTTTAATTTCCGTTTATACATACAAGCAGTTACGCACTAGAGACGTGGAAAGTACATACAAACGTTGTATCTGGGTATTAACAAGGACTTGTATTCAAATCCCATAAATAAGACCCGAAAAAAGAAGAAGAAAACTTACCAATTAACAAATTTGATGACTTGAATTAAAAATAGACTCATTAATCTACATTTTACTCAAAAGATATTTCCCTCATTCCTATAAATAGAACATGGGAGACTTTTTTAAGGTTACGTGACTACTTTCAAGTTGTTCTTAGAAATTTTTCAATTGGATTATGACACATTTAAAGAACAGATAAGATTTTTTTGGGAACAATCTGCTCTTCAAAGAAAAGAACTTTTCTATATATCTAATCTAATTGTAAGAATATTTCCTTTTCTTAAACAATAAAAAAAAACTGTTTTTAATTTATAATTTCTTTTTTAGCTTATTTATTTATTTCTGAATTATCTAGGACTATTAGTTTTTCAGTTAGAAATGAAATTCTAACCTAACTTAATTTACATGTCGACTTTTTCAAATTTTAATAAATTTAAAAAATCGTACAGACTTTATTTATAGGAATAAAAATATGATTCTTGTATTAAATTAAATCTAAAACATTCTATTTTAATCCAAAAAGACGGATTTTCTCTAATTAGTACAAAAAATTAAAAAAATTCTTAAGGATGAGAATATATCTATTGGGATTCCCTAATTTTCGAAAATTTAGTAAGTTAAAAAAAAATAGCAAAGTATCACCAATTTTTGATCTAACATAACCTTAAACATTTCAATCAACTTTAAAAAATCGTACAGACTTTAATTTTTGAAATAAGAAGATAAAATTTGGATTAAATTAAAGCTTCAAGATTCTATTTTTATTTAAAAAAGGCAGATTTGTTGGAAATATTACCAAAAAAATTAAAAAAATTCCCAAAGTTACCAAAAATTTTTACCGAACATAACCTTAAATATTCTAATCAACTTTAAAAAATCGTACAGACTTTATTTTTGATAATAAAAACAAAAATCTTGCACGAAATTAAAGCTTAAAGATTCTATTTTTAATTAAAAGAGACAAATTTGTTTGAAATATTACCAAAAAAATTTAAAAAATTCCCAAAGGTACAAAAAAATTTTAACTGAACATAACCTTAAATATTCTAATCAACTTTAAAAAATCGTACAGACTTTATTTTTGATAATAAAGACAAAAATCTTGCACGAAATTAAAGCTTAAAGATTCTATTTTTAATTAAAAAAGACAAATTTGTTGGAAATATTACCAAGAAATTGAAAAAAATTTCCAAAGTTACCAAAAATTTTTACCGAACATAACTTTAAATATTCTAATCAACTTTAAAAAATCGTACAGACTTTATTTTTGATAATAAAGACAAAAATCTTGCACGAAATTAAAGCTTAAAGATTCTATTTTTAATTAAAAAAGACAAATTTGTTTGAAATATTACCAAAAAAATTAAAAAAGTTCCCAAAGATACCGAAACATTTTAACCGAACATAACCTTAAATATTCTAATCAACTTTAAAAAATCGTACAGACTTTATTTTTGATAATAAAGACAAAAATCTTGCACGAAATTAAAGCTTAAGGATTCTATTCTTAATTAAAAAGGCAGATTTGTTGGAAATATTACCAAAAAATTTAAAAAAATTCCCAAAGATACCAAAAAATTTTAACCGAACATAACCTTAAATATTCTAATCAACTTTAAAAAATCGTACAGACTTTATTTTTGATAATAAAGACAAAAATCTTGTACGAAATTAAAGCTTGAAGATTCTATTTTTAATTAAAAAAGGCAGATTTGTTTGAAATATTACCAAAAAAATTAAAAAAATTACCAAAGTTACCAAAAATTTTTACCGAACATAACTTTAAATATTCTAATCAACTTTAAAAAATCGTACAGACTTTATTTTTGATAATAAAGACAAAAGTCTTGCACGAAATTAAAGCTTGAAGATTCTATTTTTAATTAAAAAAGACAAATTTGTTTGAAATACTACCAAAAAAATTAAAAAAATTCCCAAAGTTACCAAAAATTCTTACCGAACATAACCTTAAATATTCTAATCAACTTTAAAAAATCGTACAGACTTTATTTTTGATAATAAAGACAAAAATCTTGCACGAAATTAAAGCTTAAAGATTCTATTTTTAATTAAAAAAGACAAATTTGTTTGAAATATTACCAAAAAAATTAAAAAGGTTCCCAAAGATACCAAAACATTTTAACCGAACATAACCTTAAAAATTTTAATCAACTTTAAAAAATCGTACAAACTTTATTTTTGATAATAAAGACAAAAATCTTGCACGAAATTAAAGCTTAAGGATTCTATTCTTAATTAAAAAGGCAGATTTGTTGGAAATATTACCAAAAAATTTAAAAAAATTCCCAAAGATACCAAAAAATTTTAACCGAACATAACCTTAAATATTCTAATCAACTTTAAAAAATCGTACAGACTTTATTTTTGATAATAAAGACAAAAATCTTGCACGAAATTAAAGCTTGAAGATTCTATTTTTAATTAAAAAAGGCAGATTTGTTTGAAATATTACCAAAAAAATTAAAAAAGTTCCCAAAGATACCAAAACATTTTAACCGAACATAACCTTAAATATTCTAATCAATTTTAAAAAATCGTACAGACTTTATTTTTGATAATAAAGACAAAAATCTTGGACGAAATTAAAGCTTAAAGATTCTATTTTTAATTAAAAAAGACAAATTTGTTTGAAATACTACCAAAAAGATTTAAAAAATTCCCAAAGATACCAAAAAATTTTAACCGAACATAACCTTAAGAATTTTAATCGACTTTAAAAAATCGTACAGACTTTATTTTTAAAAATAGAGAAATAAATCTTGTATGAAATTAAAGCTTAAGGATTCTATTTTGAATTAAAAAAGTTAAATTTGTTTGAAATACCACCAAAAAAATTAAAAAAATTCACAAAGCAATCCAAAATTTTTAATTTTACTTTAAAAATTCATCATGCACATTGTTGTATGTACTTAGTTTTTATTCTTATTTAAACATCCAACAAACGATTTACACTTTAACATTTAGTCACGTATTTCTTCGTCATGAAAGATTCTTAACGTCGATAATCCGTACCGAGTCGTTATAAATTAAGATTCAGCGTCGACTGACGGTTAAACTTCGTTAGAATTGAAACGACAAAGTTCGTCAATAATTCTTTTTATTCCAATTAATTCAATTTAAATTTTTTAATTGATCAAATCTGACAATTAAAAACTGTTAAGTCGTTAAATCCATCAAGATGTTTTTTTCAACTTATAAGTTTTAGATACTTTTAGATATGAAGTGGAATTTAAAACATAAATAAAAAATAAATAAGCAAAAGTCATTTGTAAAGTGCCTCCGTAAAAAGCTTATCTCGTGGAAGGCGAGCTTTCAGAAAGCTCGGTCTTAATGGGTTTAGCGAAATACGATAGGAGGATATTCGGTATCGAACTGGCAAATACTTGGAAGGTACTAGAAAATATCATCGTCGTTTTATGTCATCATTTTTTGTCATCGTTTTGTGTCGTGAAGAGATGATATTTAATTTAATCTCTCGAGTCATAAAACGTCCAACTCTAGGCACGTTTATTAAAAACGAGATATTCCTAGCGTTTCTTTATTTATTATCCTCGCAGGAAGGACGGACCTGACCCAGTTTAACGATATTCGTGAATATAGTGGTCGGTTTTATTAACGGTAACCGTAGCGAAGGCGATCGCCGTTTATAGGAAATCGTGCCAACCTATAAAAGACGAAAATATCCTAAACAATAGTTCGATTACGGCGCATTCCTAATGCACACCGTTAGTTAACGCACCGGTTATAAATCGAACCGGATTTAAATATCGTAATCAATGAGTTTTATTACGTAAAATGTTCACTAGAAGAAATAAAATTGTAGATAATTGAAGTTGAACTTAATAGAGTAAAAAGTGCTTCTAGAAGTTCCGCCAGGCAAGCGTAAAGTCCTTGGACGGAATGTTATTATCGTTAAAAAAAGAAACAACAATGGTAATATTATACGGTTTGAGAGGTTTCAGTTACTATATGTGACGCTATATCAATAAACATTCCCATCTTTAAGGCTTAAAAAAATATTTTGGTACTAATTAGACAAAAAACTGTCTGTTTCAGATTAAAATAAAATGTTTTAGATTTAATTTAATACAAGAATCATGTTCATATTCCTATAAATAAAGCCTATACGATTTTTTGAAGTGTACTAAATTTTCGAAAAGTTAGGTTATGCTAATAAACATTCTCATCTTTAAGAATTTTTTTAATTTTTTTGGTACTACTTAGAGAAAATCCGTCTTTTTTAGATTAAAATAGAATGTTTTACATTTAATTTAATACAAGAATCATGTTCTTATTGCTATAAATAAAGTCTGTGCGATTTTCGGAAGCGTACTAAATTTTCGAATAGTTAGGTTATGTCAATAAACACTTTCATCTTTAAGAATTTTTTTAATTTTTTTGGTAATATTTCAAACAAATTTGTCTTTTTTAATTAAAAATAGAATCTTTAAGCTTTCATCTTATACAAGACTTATTTCTTTATTTTTAAAAATAAATTCTGTGCGATTATTTAAAATTGATTAAAATTTTAAAGGCTATATTCGGTTAAAATTTTTTGGCAGTTTTGGATTTTTTTTAAATTTTTTTGGTAATATTTCCAGCAAATTAGTTCTTTTTAGTTTAAAATAGAATCTTTAAGCTTTAATTTAATCCAAATTTTATCTCTTTATCTCAAAAATTAAAGTCTGTACGATTTTTTAAAGTTGATTGAAACGTCTAAGGTTATGTTATATCAAAAATTGGTGATACTTTGCTAATTTTTTTTTAAATTTTATGTAACAACTATAACAAATCGACTTGTTCTCTAGAAAAGTAGATACTTTAATCTATCATTATTAAAGATAGTGTTTCTTTACATCTAAAAGTAAATTTTCCATGATTTTTTAAAAAAATTGAGGTCAAATTTTAGATTGAATCGAAAATTATTAATATCTTTGAATTTTTATTTTTAATATCTTTGATAGTGATTTAAACATATTTAAAATAAAATCTCTAGGCTTTAATTTCATCTAAAATTTATCTTTTTATTTTCAAAAATAAAGTTTGTATAATTTTTAGATAAAAAATTTTTGCTATCTTTGCGAAATTTTTTACAAATTTTATGTAACAACTAGAATAAATCGATTTATTTTCTAGAAAACTAAATATTTTAATTTATAATTATTGAAAATATCGTTTCTTTATAATAGTAAACAAATCTTCCGTGATTTTTTAAAAATTGAGTTAAAATTTTGAAGGTTATGTTAGATTCGGTTAAAAATTTTTGACATCTTTGGAAATTTTTTTAATTTTTTTGGTGTTAGTTCAAACAAATTTGACTTTTTCAATAAAAAATAGAATCTTTAAACTTTAATTTTATACAATATTTATTTCTCTCTTTTGAAAACTAAAGTCTGTACGATTTTTTAAAATTGATTGAAATTTTGAAGGTTATCTTCGATCAAAATTTTTTGATGTCTTTGGGAATTTTTTAAATTTTTTTGGTAATATTTCAAATAAATTTGTTCTTTTTAATTAAAAATAGAATCTTTAAGCTTTAATTTAATATAAAATTTATTTCTTTATTTTTAAAAATAAACTCTGCACGATTTTTTAAACTTGATTAAAATTTTTAAGGTTATATTCGGTAAAAAATTACCATCTTTAAAAATTTTTTTAATTTGTTTGGTATTACTTCAAACAAATTTGACCTTTTAATTTAAAAATAAAATCTTTAAGCTTTAATTTCACATAAAATTTATCTCTTTATTTTCATAAATAAAGTCTGTACGATTTTTTAAAAATTGAATTGAATTTGATAAAATATTAAAAACACTCAACTTTTGTCTTTATTAACCTCCTATTAATTAATTCAAAAAACCACCTGTTACATTTCAACCAAAAACCACCCCAAAAACCCCTCGAAAAAAAATCCCCCCAAAAAAATTTCCCAAAACCCTTTTGAAAACCGTCAAAACCGACCTCTGAAAAACCTGCTGTAACGTTACATAACGCGTTATGTAAATCAGGTGTCCGAACGCGCCCCCGAAATTCAAATAGGAGCATAAATTTAAAAAGGAAAGATTCAGGTCGCTTTACCTGATTAAGAATCCGCGACACGACATTCCATCCAAGGTCGTCGGCGATAACGAAACTTTCACGTGGGATCGCGATCGCAACCGCGACTCTTCGAAGACGTCGGCGTCTCGACGCTCCTCGAAAAACCTTACCGACCGCGTGTCCGCGCGTAAACTGACCGATTCGGGGCCTCGCATTGTGTTCCGGAGGCAAAACTCCGACTTCGCCCCACCTTTTTGCTTTTGCTTCATCTTCTATAAGAGTTAAGAGTAAAGAGTAGAAGAGAAGAGGAATATAAAAGGTAGAGGGGAAAAGGAAGGATTAAAAACCGAGTTTAAGTTGTTTCTTTTTTGGGACTTAAACATTTTGAAGAAGTAATTAATTTAGAATAAGAAGGTGATAATTAATTTACTTCTAGGAGTAATTTTTTTTAAATATAAGTGTTCTTGACCTGGTTTTTTAAAGATCTTTTAAAAATCCTTTAAAGATCTTTTAAAAGAAGGGGGAATGTTTAGATTTAGATTTATCTGGATGTAGTTAAAGGTGATCGAGGGGAAAAGGGAGTAATTAAAAATCTGGTGAGAAGTTGTAAATCGATTTGACCCTTAAAACCCCTAAAGTAAAAGGGTTTTCTAACGACTGGTGTAAATCACATTGAAAAATGAGGGGATGGTTTACAAAAGAAAGTTTAAAAGCTTCCTTTTCGGATTAGAGGAATTAAAGCAGGAAATTAGGTTGTTTTCTAAAAGAAAAAAATTTAAAATCTTTGAAAATTTTTCTAATTTTTTTGGTGTTACTTCAAACAAATTTGTCTTTTTTAATTAAAAATATAATCTTTAAGCTTTAATTTCATACAAAATTTATTTCTTTATCTTTAAAAATAAAGTCTGTACGATTTTTTAAAGTTGATTAAAATTTCTAAGGTTATGTTAGGTTAAAATTTTTTGGTAACTTTAGAATTTTTTTTTAATTTTTTTGGTAATATTTCAAACAAATTGGACTTTTTTAATTAAAAATAGAATCTTGAAGCTTAAACTTCAAGCAAGGTTTATTTTTAAAAACTAGCTAAAATTTCATTGATAAAGACATGATACTCGACTATCAGGGGTGGACAAACCCCGAAAAAGAAAAATGGGATTTCAGGGGTTGGCAAACCTCTTCGAGGGAGATTTTAGGGGTTGACAAACTTTGTTGAGGGACATTTCAGGGGTTAACAAACTTTCTAGAAACCAAATTCAAGGATAAGTAAACCCTCTATTTCTCAAACGGGCTTCAGGGGTGGGAAAACCTCGTCGAGACACAATTCAAAGGTTTGCAAACCTCGTAGAAACCCGATTCAAGGATAAGTAAACTCTCAATTTTTCAAACGGGCTTCAGGGATGAGCAAACCTCATAGAAAGACATTTTTGGGATTAACAAACTCGATTTAAATATAAGTAAACCTTCGATTTTTCAAATGAACCTTAAGGGTTGGCCAAATTCGTCGAAATACATTTTAAGAGTTGGCAAAACTTGTCGAGAGATATTTCAAGGATTTGGCAAACTTTGTTGAAACCCGATTCAAGGATATGTAAACTGTCGATTTTTTAAACTGACTTCAGAGGTGGGTAGAACTCGTCGAAATACATTTTAGGGGTTGGCAAACTTCGGAAAACTCCGATTCAAGGATAAATAAACCCTCGATTTTTCAAACGAACTTCAAAGGTGGGCAAACCTCATCGAGAGACATTTCAGAGGTTGACAAACTTTGTAGAAACCCGATTAAAGGATAAATAAACCCTCGATTTTTCGAAATGACTTCAGGGGTGGGCAAACCTTGTCGAGAGACATTTTAGAGATTGACAAACTTCGTAGAAACCCGATTTAAGGATAACTAAACCCTCGATTTTTCAAATGGACTTCAAGGGTGGGCAAACTTCATTGAGAGAAATTTCAGGGGTTGACAAACTTCGTAGAGACATTTAGAAGTTACAACTTTATTATATAGGGTGTCCTGGAAAATGTGGGAAATCTCTTGGATTCTAATAGAACATTAAAAAGTATGATTATAAGTTCCCATAACTTTTTTTCCTAGCGGCCTTCCCCTCGGAGATACGGCCTTCTAAAGGAAGCCACTGGAAAACAATTTTTCTTGAATAAATTTTAAAGTACTTAATTTAATTTAATGAAAATTTACTATGATAAACAATAGCAAGAACCTCTTAAAAAAATGACCTGAAAACGTAATTAGTCTCTTTAGTTTACCAAGGGCGTACTAGGTTATGCATTTTAATGCTTACATTCTTAACACCCTGTATGCCAAGGAGTTAAAAAAAATAAATTTAGATACCTTGAATATTTAGCTAAAGAAAAGGTACTCTTATTCAGTGTCGATAAAATGAACCGTATTCGAGAAAAAAATTGCAAAAGAAACCATCAAGATTAAAAATTTATTAATATGCTTTAATTTCATACAAGATTTAATTCTTTATTTTCATAAATAAAGTCTGTACGATTTTTTAAAGTTGATTAAAATTTTTAAGGTTACGTTCGGTTAAAACTTTTTGATATTTTTGGGATTTTCTTTAATTTTTTTGGTGATATTTCAAACAAATTTCTCTTTTTTAGATGAAAATAGAATCTTTAAGCTTTAATTTCATATAAAAATTATTTCTTTATTTAATAAAATAAAGTCTGTACGATTTTTAAGGTTGATTGAAATTTTTAAGGTAGTAAAAATTTTGATAATTGTGGGAATTTTTTTGATTTTTTTGGTAATATTTCAAACAAATTTGACCTTTTTAATTAAAAATGCAATCTTTAGGCTTGAATTTCATACAAGATTTTTGTCTTTATTTTCAAAAATAAAGTCTGTACGATTTTTTAAAGTTGACTGAAATTTTTAAGGTTAGGTTCAGTCAAAAATTTTTCGTGTCTTTGGAAATTTTTTAAAAACTTTACGTAACAACACGAATAAATTGGCTTATTTTCTAGAAAAATAGATATTTTAATCTATCACTATTGAAAATATCATTTGATTACAACCACAAATAAATCTTCAATGATTTTTTAAATTGAATCAAAATTTTAAAGGTTATGTTAGGTTCGGTTAAAAAAAATTGTCTTTTCTAATTGAAATTAGAATCTCTCAATGTACCTCTTTATTTTCAAATATAAAATCTGTCCGATTTTTTAAACTAGATTGAAATTTTAAAAATTAGATTCAGTTAAAATTGTTTGGAACTTTTTCGAATTTTTAAAAATTTTTAAGCAACAATTAGTACAAATCGGTTTGTTTTCTAGAAAAGTACATATTTTAATTTATTGAAAATTTAATTTTTTTGTAATCACAAATAAATTTTCAGTGATTTTTTTTAAATTGAGTCAAAACTTCGAAACTTAGGTTGGCTTAAAAATTATTGACTTTAAAAAAAAAAATTATAATTATTAAGTGTTAGTTCAAACAAATTTGTCTTTTTTGATTGAAAATAGAATCTTTAAGCTGTAATTTATCACGAAACCCATCTTTTTATTTTTAAAAATAAAATCTGTACGATTTTTTAAAGTTCGTCCAAATTTTTAGGGTTATGTTCGGTTAAAAATTCTTGGTACCTTAAATTTTTTTTTTAATTTTTTCGTTGATATTTCAAATAAATTTGTATTTCTTAATTAAAAATAGAATCTTTAAGCTTTAATTTCATACAAGATTTTTGTCTTTATTTTCAATAATAAATTCTGTACGATTTTTTAAAGTTGATTAAAATTTTTTAAGGTTATGTTCGGTTAAAATTTTTTGATATCTTTGGGAATTTTTTAAATTTTTTTGTTGATATTTCAAACAAATTTGTCATTTTTAGTTAAAAATAGAATCTTTAAACTGTAATTTAACACAAAACTCATCTTTTTATTTTTAAAAATAAAGTCTGTACGATTTTTTAAAATCACTTGAAATTTTAAAGATTGTGTTAAACAATTTTGGAATATTTGAGATTTTTTTAAAAATCTTACATGATAACTAGAATAAATTACTTTGTTTTTTAGAAAACTAAATATTTTAATCTATCATTATTAAAAAAATATTTCTTTCTTTCATTTTTAGAAATAAATTTTTGTGATTTGTTAAAGTTTTGTGATTTAAAAAGTAAAAAAAACTTTAATTAAAAAAGTTTCCTTTCAAAATTAGAAAGACACGAAGAAATCCTCGACCCACTTTTTTTTCCCAAACACAAATAAATCTCGTTAATTAGATTTACATCATTACACGTAATTTTGTAATAAATAAACCTTTAGAACTTACCATTTGGGCGGGAGTTTTAGGTTTTCTATTAATATCCGGAATCTTCTGACAAGCTGAAACAAACACAAGCATAATATTAACATATTTAGCAACTACTCCACTCCCATTCGATTTTTATTTTCTCCGTCGACTTCCCAAAACTAATTATCATAGCGTCGTCCCAATAAATCTCCTTTACCCACACGTCCGTCCACGTGACGAAAACCCTGCCGAGGTGTGACGCGTCGTCATCTTTCACCTTTCTTTCGCCACGAGAGAGGATTGTGTCACGATGACCCGCGTCATCACGCCCTATTGTCGATGAAACCGACCCACACGAGGTCTTTGTCCAAACGGTCTCTATATGGGAGAGGCCCAATTTGTTTTGGGATGAGAGAGAGAAAATAAAACGAGATCTAATTTCTTTTTCGAAAATCTATTTGTAGTGGAAATAGATGTCAGAATAGATGGAAGAAGAAAGGTTTTAGATCTAATCAAAGATTTTTCATTTCAAAGGGAGGTTTTTGTATTAATACTTACTGACGGATTCTATCACTTCTGCTAATAATATCCCGTCGCTACAATCGGTCGCGAGGCAATTTACTCGTTTTTTGCTTCTTGCCTTGTCTAGGTAGTGATTCGCCCAATCTGTATAGATCTGAAATTAATATAGAAAAAAAAGTATGAGCATAAAATTAATAAATATGAGACAAGAAAAATAATAAGATTACCAAATAATACTACTATAATGATAAAGTAGGGTGATGTCATTTAACTTTGGTTTGATGTCACATCTTTAGATCCAACCCAACCTAACTCAAAAGGGGTTTTGTTAAAGGGGAGAGACATCCTTTATCCCATCTATTTAGGGCAATCTATACGGAGGTTCTTAGTTCTTAGCGGACGTGTCATTTAGAAACCGCAGAAACCCTCAAGCCTATACATTTAACCGGACAACCCTTCTAGTAAGGGTCTAAATTTAGTTAGGTGTTCTTAATTTTCTCTATTATCCGAAATAGAGACGAAAGTATAGGATTTTATGAACGTTCGTAACGATTCGTGAAGTCTTCGTGACGATTTATAAAGTCTTCATGGTTATTTACAGATTATGTATGTGCAAATCCAATTATCAAAATTGCTAATTTCACTTACAATTAGTTAGAACGTTATAGATAGAAATTAAGTATAATTATTGGGAATTCAACCAAAAAAGGGAGAAATCAAAAAACCATCATTGACATCGTCACAGAGACGATCACCTCTGTTTGTAAGTTAAACTATGATGATGTTTACAATGTGGTTGTTATCTTTTTCATTTTTAGTAAACCCTGATGAAGGTCGCAATAAATTAGATCGAAAGCTCGGCTTGAAAAAGGAGGTTTTTTGATTTCTCCCCTTTTTGGTTGAATTCCCAATAATTATACTTAATTCGGAACGTGTATAACCAGTATTTCCATTCTTCGTTATAGATAGATACATACCACAAAAATAAATGACAATTGTTATTATATTCAAGTACTGAGACGTCTGAGCTGTGGTTGCAGTTTTCTACCGATGTTGTTAACCTCTAATTCTAAGTAAGGTGAAGTGGGGTAAGTGCGTTTACGGGGCAAGTGCACTTTTAGTCATTAAATGTTACATGTTTGAATTTATGGCGCTGAGACCTATCAATAAAAACTTTTACTAACGTATTCGTCCCTATTTTATCGATTGGCGATATTCGCTTCCCTTACTACTTTGAAAAAAATGCGTTCAACATTTTTGTTGCAGTCGAAATTGAAAAGCGAGTTAGTGGTGTTTGGGTAAATTGTCCAACAGATTCAATATTAGTTAAGTTATTGTGGTGATATGTGGCAGACATATAGGTTTCTAAATTACATTAATTATTCTTAAGGTATTTTCCTTACCTGTTAATGCAGTTCCATTTATGTGGTGGCTATAGCGCACTTGTCCCGTCCATTTTAATTGACGGGGCAAGTGCGTTTACTTCAGTAGGGGTTTCGTTCTAACCAGAAAAGAAGTACAGAAGAATAATAACGTTTCTTGGTTAATTGTAGACTAAATTAGAATAACATTTTATTTCTTATGTTCGTCGCAACTTCTCTTTAACGAAACAGCCCTGTGTTAAGTTCCATAGCTTATACCACGGCAGTTAAAAGTGACTAACTTCGTTATCTTACAAATTAATGATTTTCGCTTAGGTACACAATAAAGAATATTCTTCAAATTAGATTGCATTAATCCCATTTGTTAATCAAAGTATTTTGTTTGGAGAAAGAGGCCCTAGCCGCTCTTGCCCCGCATTAGCGGGGCAAGTGCGTCCACGACGAACAAAATTAAAAAAATAAAAATAATTTATTCAGTATTACTTTATTTAATCAAATATCTTTCATTATCTAGAGTACGTCCCAAGTTATTATACTGACAAAAGAAAAAATCCGTTGGCAAGTATTATTGATGTTGTAACGATTGAAAATTACACTTATCATTTTTTATGCCGCACTTACCCCACCTTACCTTAATTGCTATTTCTGTAGCATGGTCACGTTGTTTTAGTTTTGATTGTTTTTAATTTTTATTATCTTTTTCTTGTCATTCCATTATAGCATACCTCTAATGAAAGTGCAATAGAAAGCTCAGGCTATGTTTAAAGGAGATGTTTAATTTCTACATCCCGCTATTTGGTTGACTTCGCAACAATTCAGCTTAATTCTTAGACGTTATATAACTAACAGTCCTATCCCACTTCAATTGATTAGATTTCAACAAAAAGTCTTCAAAATTTTTAGTGTGACTGTGGCTTATCGATCAGGATCTCATTAAATTATTTAAAAAATAACTTCAAGAATAAAAATGAAATGAAAGTTACCATTCTAAAGTATGATCAACCTTTACGTAGGGAATTTCTAATTTCATACGTCAATTAATCAAATTCGAGCACTTAGAAGATTGAAGATTTCTACACAGAGGCTAAGTAGTGCTTTATAATGATAAACCCAAAAGTAGCTCAAAGGTGATTCAAAAATACTTTAAAGGTTGCTTAGAAGTGGTTCAAAAGTAATTGAAAGGCTCAAAGGTAGACTAAAAGACGTTCAAAAGTGGTTTGAGAGTAATTCAAAAGTGATTCAAATGTGGTTCAGAAGTAATTCAAAGATCTTTATAAGGTGGTTCAAAAGTTGCTGAAAGGTCGTTTAAAAGCTCCAAAGTTCAAAAGCTCAAAGGTGGTTCAAAAGAAGTTCAAAGGCACAAAAGTGGCCCAAAAGACGTTCAAAGGTGGTTTAAAAGTAGTTGAAAAGCTTAAAAGGGACCCAAAAGACGTTCAAAGGTGATTTAAAAGTAGTTCAAAGGTGGTTCAGAAGTAGTCAAAGGTCGTCTGAGGTGGTTCCATTTCCTTCCTTAAACATTATTATTTAATACATGATGTGGACCGTTTCTACCAATATATGCATAAAATAGTTAATAACGCTTGTTTGCATTTATTGGCATTTTATTTTTATAGTCTGCCTGCGTTTCGTCGATCTATGCCATCTTCGGAGGCTTTCATCCTGTTTAGCTATTCTAGATGATACATATAAAATACTAGTCTCCGTCTTATGTATTCCAGTTAAACCGCCTCTTATAACTATTCTTTTTATTTTTAAAAACAAATGGGCTTAATTAATATTGTCTCTTGGTGAATGCTTTCTTTGAGAGCGAACAAAACGCAGAATGAGAGAAATTAAAAATAATATACCAATAAATGCAAATACAGTGCACTCCGCTTAATTGGGACACATCTGGTCTCATTCAACCTGTCCCAATTAAGCGGTTGTCCCAATTATCCGATAGTAAAAAAACGGTTAAAAAATCGGTCTTTTAAATTTTGTCCCGATTAAGCGATTGTTCCTATTAACCGGTGTACTCTCTTTTCGCGGAAAGATGTCTCATGCGTCATTAGTTGTCGGCGTTTTCTCGACATATGTCAAATATTTTTTTCTTTATTTAATCATATATGTCAGATAGAGACGAAAACCGAAAATAGTAGTCTAGGATAATATAATTAATTAATGACGCATGAGACATCTTTCCGCGAAAAGAGTATACCAATTAAGCGGAGTGCACTGTATATGTTACACTTGTAGCGAAAGGGTTAAGGAGCAGAAACAACAGAATTAACAAATAAATAATTCTTTTATGATTAATATTAACCAATACTGATTTCACTAAAATAAAACTTAAACTACATTCAACATAAACCAATAAATAAATTCTTGTCAGACATAAACCACTAAATCACCAGATCAGCATTATTAAGAAAGTCGTAATCAATAGAAAAAACTCTGATGGAGTTGTGACTCAGAATGCAAAGAACGCAGAAGCAACGAAAAACCACACGCCGATAAATAGTCCAAGAAAACAGCAAAATGAAGCAATTAAACAGCAAGTGGTGGAGATCTCCCACCTCAGTTCCACACTTGCAACCTAGAAACGATACGACCTTTAATCTGTAGAGGCGGGATGGGAAACATCCATGTCCAAACTTAAGTCTGGTCACTATAGAAGGAAACCTATGAGAAACTGTCACATATTATTATCTACATAACACCAAGCGTCATTTTGTTACTAGCTTGCTGTCCTGTAATGCTTTCATGCGCAATAGAACCACCTGTTCATGATCTTTTACCCATACAAATCGGTAAGAACCATTTTGGTAAATCAGGGAGCAAGATACGTAAGTATATCCACTATCTAAGGATGGTATTTGGTAAAATAATCTAACAAGGAGAGTGCAAGGTCTCGGAAAGGAAATAGAAATTACCATTACAAAGTACCATTTAACCTTTGTGCAGGAATCTTCAACTTCCTAAATGGTGGAAATTGATTGGTTAGTGCATTAAATTAAAGATTTTTATGTAAAAGCTGAGTCATGCTTCAAAATAGCAACTTACATATCATTCTAATTTTTTGAGTTTTAAGTTCTTAGAATTAGATCACCAACTTAACCTCTTTTGGTCATAATATTTTTTATTATCGATCCATGTAAGTGTGTTTATAAGAATGTATGAAGTTTTCAAGGCGATTTATGAAATTTTCATGATAATTCATAAATTCTTCATAAGGCTAGTAAATGAGGAAATAGCATAATGTCACTTTTAAAAAAGTTATCAAGTAGAGCTTAGAAAATAAAGCCTTAATAAGTAAATAAAAGTTGCCATTATAAAGCATCACTTTGCCTCTATTTAGGAATCTTCAACTATTCAATTTGAAGATTCCTACGTAAAGGTTGAGTCAATTTATGAAATTTTCATGGTAATTCATAAAGTCTTCATAACGCTAGTAAATGAATAGATAGCATAACCTCATTTATAAAAAAGTTGTCAAGTAGACCTTATAAAATAAAGTCTCACGAAGTAAATAAAAGTTACCATTACGAAGCATCACTTTGCCTCTATTTAGAAATCTTCAGCTATTTAATTTGAAGATTCCTATGAAATGCTGAGTCATGCTTCAACACTTCATCACTAACTTAACCTCTTTCGGTCATAATATTTCTCATTCTCGATCCATATAAGTGTGTTTATAATGATTTGTGAAGTTTTCATGCCGATTTATGATTTTTCCAAGATAATTCATGGTCTTTACAACACCAGTAAATAAGGAAATGGCATAGCTTCACTTAAAAAAAATCAAATAGAACTTAGAAAATAAAGTCTCATAAAATAAATAAAAATTGTCATTACGAAACACGACATACAATTTATAGTTAAAAAAAGTCAATTAAACCACCAACTTAACCTCATGTATAAAAACTGTCATACGAGATCAAAGTATATTTCATAAATGAATAAACACAATATTATTTCCGTGTATTTACAAAAAGCAAACCCGTTAAATTGTCCATAAACGCATTGAAGTACCCAATAAAATTAGAGTGCGTGCGGTAAAATGCGAACTGCGGACATAAAAGCGGAATTCCCCCGCTTCCTCGCAATCGGTATCGAATATCCGGAAATTTCAGCCCCAATTAGTCTCGCCGCCACCGTCGAGCCGAGGTGCAGGCAATAAATCAACGAAACGTTTACCGACCCGCCCACGAAATATTTAAAATTAAAATAAATCGCCTCCGAACTCTATTTTCGAAGTGGAGTTTGGTTCCCATCCTAGACACTCCACCTCAACCCTCCTCCGGCACGTTTGTTTGGGGTAATTTACGTGTCTTGCACCCCCACGTCGGGGTTAGTTGACAAGTTGACAGTTTGATTGATTGATCGATGCGTACACAAGCTTTTTATTACTGAATGATTACTGATAAAAGGGTACGCATGTAATTAACAGGTTGTCATTTTTAGGAAAATTATGATGGTGGAAATTATAAAGGAACATTTTCAAAAAATCGATTTTCAAACGAGGAGAAGAAAAAATGTATGAAGGGTGAAACTGTTTGAAGTGAAAAAGGAAGTTGGATAAAAGGAGAGTGGTAACTTCCTGGAGGGTTGAATATCCATCGATAAGACTCTAATAGCATATGATAAGGCTTGAAGATGAAGTGGAACGAAGTAACAAAGTAGGATAAAAATGAATGAATGTTCTAGATTGGGGGAGTTTAAAAGAAAGGTATTATTAAAACAGCATCTGTTTTTTTTTTTCTTTTTTTAGCAACGATTCCGCAACCATAGTTGCCCTGTTTAATGGGGAAATCGTCTATTTTCGGGTCGGCGCTGCCGCCTAATTGTAAAGGTTATTTCCCTTCCTGTTTAGCCGATGTTTACCCGCCCGCAAAGGGGAGGAACCAGGAAGAAGCCCGGATTTACGCGTTTTAAAATTAGAAACGGGCCGCGAGCCCGCCCGTTTTATGATCTACGTGCCGAACGGAACGATTAGAATTTAACCAGATTTAACCGTCGTTTCATGTTTCTAATAAGTACCACTTCAGTTACCTGCAAATTACTTACTATTTAGTGCACTAAAACGCTCGCTTTGAGTGCTTTTAGCCTTCCAAAATTAAATTATAATTTTACATTTTAACCCTTAAGAAAATTTAAGAAGATTTAGGTCATTTTATTATAACAGTAATTAATAAAAACAAAGCATTTTAATGAAATCTCAAATAATTATACAATTTTTTAACCAACTTTGAAAAATCCTAACAACTTTATTTGTAAGAATTAAAGAAAGATTTTTACATTAAATTAAACTTAAAAGATTCTATTTTGAATTTAAAAAGTCAACTTTGTTCCAATTGCTACCAAAAAAATTAAAAAAAAAAAAATTTAAATTTGGTAAAAATTTTTGACAGTTTTCTAACCTAATTTTTTAAAAAATTTGACCAACTTAAAAAAATCATACAGAGCTTATTTTTAGAGAATAAGAAAAGATTTTTACTTTAGATGAAACTTAAAAGATTGTATTTTGGTTTAAAAAAGACAAATTTATTGTAATTGCTTCAAAGAAAATTAAAAACTTCTTAAAGTTTAACAAATTTTTAACAGTCAACTAACCTAACTTTTTAGAAAATATGATCAACTTTAAAAAATCCTACAGGATTTATTTTTAGAGATTTCGAAATAATTCTTGTTTTAAATTAAACTTAAAAGATTCTATTTTGGATTTTAAAAATCAAATTTATTCCAATTATTGCAAAAAAAAAAATTAAAAAAATTCTTAAATTTGGTAAAAATTTTTGATCTAACCTAACTTTTTAAAAATTCGATCAATTTTAAAACTTCGCACAGACTTTATGTTTAAAGATTAAGAAATGATTTTTGGATTATATTGAACTTAAAAGATTATATTTTGAATTTTAAAAGTCAGATTTATTCTAATTATTACCCAAAAAATAAAAAGAAATCTTAAAGTTGACCAAATTTTTGACAGTTAACTAACCCAACTTAAAAAAAAATCGATCAACTTTCAAAAATCGCACAGACTTTATTTATAGAAATTAAGAAGTGATTTTTATATTATATTGAACTTAAAAGATTATATTTTGAATTTTAAAAGTCAGATTTATTCAAATTATTATCAAAAAAATTAAAAAAATTTTTAAAGATAATCAAAATTTTGACATTAACCAAACTTTTTTAAAAAATCGATTAATTTTAAAAAATCGCACAGAGTTTATTTTTAGAGATTAAGAAATAATTGTTTTGCTAAATTGAACACAAAAGATCCTATTTTCCATTAAAATAGTCAAATTTGTTCCAAGTTTTATACAAAAAAATTAAAAAAATTCTTAAAGTTAACTAAAATTTTGACACTAACCTAACTTTTTAGAAAATATGATCAACTTTAGAAAAGCGTACAGGGTTTATTTTTAGAGATTTAGAAATGACTTTTGTTTTAAATTGAACATAAAAGATTCTATTTTCGATTAAAATAGTCAAATTAGTTCCAAGTTACACACAAAAAATGAAAAAAATCTTAAAATTAACCAAAAATTTGACACTAACCCAACTTTTTAGAAAATATGATCAACTTAAAAAAATCGTACAGGGTTTATTTTTAGAGATTAAGAAATGATTTTTATATTAAATTGAACTTAAAAAATTCTATTTTGAATTTAAAAAGTCAGATTTATTCCAATTATTACCAAAAAAAATTAAAAAAATTCTTAAAATTGACCAAAATTTTGACAGTTAACTAACCTAACTTTTTAAAAAATTTCACCAAATTAAAAAAATCGTATAGAGTTTATTTTTTAAGATTAAGAAATATTTTTTACGTTAAATTAACACTTAAAGATTCTATTATTGTTTATTAAAGTCAAATTATTAATTAATTATTATTAATTGTCAAAATCGAAATTTAAAAAAATGATGATGAATGAATAAAATTTTTTATTTTGTGGATATAATACATATTTCTAAAAAAATTCTAATTATAGGGGGATTGTTAGGGTTGGAAACCCTCCGAAGAAGATCTCAGATGTAAGATCTAATATTGGGATTATTTTCAATGAACCGTGCGGTTATTAGTCTTGTAATTTCGGCGCCCCCAAAGCAAGCTCACAATATTCGGGGGTCGTGTGAATCCAGGCGGGAAAATACAAGAACGAGCGCGACGTCTTTCGACTTTTGCTTTCGGAAGACGCTCCCGGTTTAGATAGAACGGGGAATACCCGGATTTTCGCCTTTTCTTTTTATCTTGTAGTCTCCCCTTTTCGTTTTGGCTGGTCCCCTCGACTTTTCTAGATAGAAAACGTGAGGTACATTATTTATATCGGACACCTTTCGGTTTTCACGTAAAAATCAATAAACGCGAGATGAAACGGCTCTTTTTTTTGTGTTGACCATTTTTACAACAGGTGAAAGAATGTTTCTAATGGGTTTTTCTCTCATAATAGTAATTTTTTTATTTTTATTTTTCTGTAGAGTTCTAAATTGGATTTCTTGAATTTTTGGGATTTGAAGTCACAGTTATAAATTAAAAGCAAACAATAATCTTTTAACTTCTAAAGTTTAGTTCTAAAATCGTTATAATTCTAAGTATTTCTTGACTTATTTATTTTTTTCTTCTTGGATTAGAAGAAAAAAATTATTAATCCAAACAACGTTCAAGATCCAAAAACAGATTATAACAATTCTTAAATTATTAAGACTTTAGGTCAAAGCTTCAAAATAATAGTAACAACTATTTTTAAACTTCAGGAGGTTAAATTTTAGATGATGATATTCAGTGTAATTCTTATTAAGTTAGTATATTAAAAACTAATCCAACCAACGTTCCAGATTTATAACCTGCCAAATATAAGAATTCTAGAACTTTTGAAACGTTATGTTGAAGCTTTAAGTTAAGAGTAATAGTATTATTTAATAGTACATTGCGTGACATTGAAATTCCAACACCTAGAAGGAATGGGTACTTTTTAATAAAATTAAGTCGAAATGTTGCTCTATAGTTGCCCACCTGTACGTGGTGCAAACATTTCCTGCCAATTTCGTGAAAATTTGTCTGTGTTGTGCACAGAGAGTGCATAAATTACTGTAACTTAACAGAAAATGAAACGATAGAAAAAGCGATATGAAAGTAGGCAGTTTGTCGTTTGATGAAATTGCTCTGTGTACATCCAAGATGCCTACCTACATTAGATGTTTTAGAAGGAATCTTGTAAACGCCATTCCACATGTGGACATACATTGTTTAGCTGAAAAATTGGATTTTCCGATGTATGAACCAAGATTTGATTCCACCGGTTTTGGCATATACTGCCATATGACCCACACTCAACAGCAGAAGTCTGCATACAAAGAATTTGGAATACTTTGACCGAGAAAAGAATAGTCATAATCTAATACGATAAACTTCAAATCGTTTCTAATAAATCCCATAAGTGCTCAATAAGATTTAACTAAGGCGATTATGAAGGTGTTTTCATTGTGTTGGAATGTTATAAAGCAGTCAAAGTTTGATATTTTGAGCAGAATGTTTCAGGTCGTTGTCTTGTTGAAAAATGTATTCGGATCCCAAACCCAAGTTGTCGATGCTTGGTTTCAAAATTTCCTTTAAAATATCTGTGTACATTTTATGCTCAATTGTGAATGTTATAAAAGCCAACTTCCTTACTTCTTTGGCGCACACACACACCCAAACCATCACTACACCACTTCAACATATAATTATATCCAAAAGTTTTTCTTCGTGTAATATATTTCAAAGTATGACTCCAAACAAAGTCCAACTTCGCAACCCTTACACCAAACTTAAGTGGTGTAGGGGTTGCAACTTACTCTTCGAGCAGCAAACAGCACATTCTCATCATCTCTTTTTATATTATTTGGTGGAATGTGGTTAGCAAAATGGCGAGCTGTGAGCCTGAGTGGGTTAGGAGCAAGGTCACTGGACTAAAAGGATGGCTCAATCTGCGATAATCGCCCGCCACCCTTTAACCTCACTGCCAGGCTTAGCGTCTCTGTCTTACACTCGACTAAAACTATACAAGTGACGTTAAACTGGCAGCTGCGCACTAAATTTGAGCGTATACACATCTTATAGGATTGAGCCATCCTGTTATGAGTATTCTTAGTAGTTATCCTTGGGTTAGGAGTCGTGCTTGGTCTTCCTTTTGAAGACTGACATTAACTAGAACAGATAGACTAAACAATAACTAGACAGGACGAAAACGTGCCATTGAATTTATTCTACTTCTCCTATGTGTTTCTAGTTGATCTTCTTAATATATCCCATGTGCTGCAAACAGCACATAGGAGTTGTTATCAAACAGCTTTTTCAGGTGATCACATAGGATAAGTTAAATTCTAGTCATTACAAAACAATGGAAAGAGATACACATAGGAGAAGTTTACCAAGGCATAGACTTCAAATAGAGCTATGTTAAAGTACTATACTTCATTTAATAACTAGGAGGAGTAAATCTCAAAACCCCATTTACATAGGAAAAAGTAACTAAAAAATACACTAAACATTTTTAGCGGCAAATTTGAATTCTAAACTTAAAACCAGTCACATTTATGCAACCAACAAAACACCAAGTGTTTGAGCGTAGTATTCTAGAACATACCAAATATCTCTATGGCCGTTTATCTATAGGTACATTGTTCAAAATTTATCCAAAAGACGTTCCTTGTGTTGACGTATTATATCCAACAGCTGATATCGTACCATACCTTCTTCGAACTTAATATTTTTTGATCACAACCATTTGAGCACAACGAAAAAGCGAGAAACAAGTTGACAAATTAGGTAAAGCACCTAACCTCAAACGTTAAAAACAATAAACGACAAAAACCAATTTTTTCGTCTTCGTAAACTTGACTGCGGAGCGATCAATAATAGTTCACTATTTTGGCGTGCAAAATTCAAATCACTCCTCCTAGTTATTAAATGAAGTATAAAACCATATTTTTGATGGCAATGTCACATAAGAGGTATTAAAATGACAACGACGATTTATGTTGTTACTTTCTATACTTCATTTAATAACTAGGAGGAGTAAATCTCAAAACCCCATTTACATAGGAAAAAGTAACTAAAAAATACACCAAACATTTTTAGCGGCAAATTTGAATTCTAAACTTCAAACCAGTCACATTTATGCAACCAACAAAATACCAAGCGTTTGAGCGTAGTATTCTAGAACATACCAAATATCTCTATGGCCGTTTATCTATACGTACATTGTTCAAAATTTATCCAAAAGACGTTCCTTGTGTTGACATATTATATCCAACAGATGACATCGTACCATACCTTCTTCGAACTTAATATTTTTTGATCGCAACCATTTGAGCACAGCGAAAAAGCGAGAAACAAGTTGACAAATTAGGTAAAGTACTTAACCTCAAACGTTAAAAGCAATAAACGACAAAAACCAATTTTTTCGTCTTCGTAAACTTGACTGCGGAGCGACCAATAACAGCTCACTATTTTGGCGCGCAAAATTCAAATCACTCCTCCTAGTTATTAAATGAAGTATAGTAAAGGGTAGTGTGATATTTCCTGGTCAGAACGCTCAACTCCCCGTACAGTATCATTGTAATCGCAAACAACTTTGGGTTTTATAACTTCTTATCCACATTTCTGTTTCGCCATTTTTGTTATTGCATCTTGTATTGTGAACGCAAACTGGTTTCTTATCTTGCTACATTAGAGCCATCACCATACCCCGCTGAAATGCCTGAATTTCTCCCTTTTGTAGTTGTCCTTTTGAGAACCCTTGAGGTGAGTTCTTTCTTCTACTGTTTACAGTCCCATAAATATATGTTTATTTCTTTGTTAGAGCATCCGCAAGTTCAGGAGACATATACCAGTTGTCATAACATAAAAAATGCGAGCACGTTGAAATCGTGGGATGCGTAAAATTAAACTAGTAGATGGTTAATGAACGAAAAGGATTTAATTGGACATTGAGAAATGCATGCTTGACTTCAATAAAAGGATTTGAATTAGTCTACAAATGCATGACAAACTTAGGATGGTTAGGCACAGTTCTGTAAAGATGTACATTTTGCAATATAATATTCAAATGTTCATCCACGTTCATTCATCGTACTGTTAGAGTTATAATACGGAACATCATTTTTTATGGAATTGAATTGCCTTTGATGTGAACTGCATGAATTTATAAAGCCTAGTAATACAATGTTGAACTCAGTCTTGTTTAACACCATTAAGGGGTTAGAAAGTTCATTTTTACAACAAAGAAGAGCAAATTACTTAGGGTACGCCTCTTAGAAAGGTTTTTCTGATCTGAGGGCAGTGAAGCGCTTTTGGATTATATGTAGAGCAATTTTGGCAAACGAAAAACGACCTACTTTCATGCCGTTATTTCTACATACTCAATTTTTTTTAATGGCAAAAAATTTGTGCATTATTGGTCTACGAATAACAGGAATTTTAGAAGTAATCACCACTAACTGACAAACAATTCCATCAAGAAATACACTAATAACCGCCAGAATAATAAAAAAATTACTGAAGTCTCTCCAGAAAAAATTAATTTTGCCAAGCCTATGTTATCTAGGACATCAAAATTTTAATCAATTGTTACATTTTTATACAGAGTGCACGCCGGTGAGCTGCGGATACGTTTAATGTAGGTGGAAAAAGACTTCTGTTAGTTAACATAGGACTTACTTATCTGGCCGATTGGAGTTGATATGTGTTTCTTTATCTAACTTAACTCATTAAAATCGTATGAAATTCGATGCCTTGTCTAACACATTGAAAAGCCCTATTCGCAGGTCGCAGTAACCACACGAATCTCTAAGTGCGACGAAGATAGGCGTAACCAACCGCACCGTTCTGAGAGCGCAAGCTTCGCCCACTTACAATCGCCCAACTGTTGCTAATGCGTCTATCCGCAGGTCGAATGGATGCACACTGTAGAGTAACATGTATGCCAAATTTTATTAAAAAATACATACTCCTTCTATATGTTGCTGTTTCAAAGTCACGCAGTATATTATGTTTTTAATATTTAGATTCTGGTCTTTCTCTGGATCTTTGACTTTAACAAATTCATTAATGTATCAAGGTTTAAATGATTCTTGACTTTCAAGAGTTCTAAAATCATTATAATTCTGGATATTTCTTAGTTTTTTTTTCATTTTTTTATACTATAGAAAATCTTATATTCTTCAAGAATCTTCACTTATTGTGATTCTAATTGACTTGAGATCATAAGAATCTACCAATCCAATCAACGACCAAGATTTATTAACTCCAAGTATTAACGATTGTTGGAACCTTTAAATTTCATGTCCAAACATCAAAATAAAAAATCATTTATCGACTTCCAGAGTTTTAAATACTGGGTTGAAAAGATTTCCTATCTTAATTGCGATTGTGATTTTTATTGATTTGAAATTCTAATTCAAAGAATCAAGGAACTCAAAAATTCAAATAATGTTTGAAATTTATAAATTCTTACAATTAGCCGTAACGATTCTCGAACTTCCTGAATTTTGGGTCAAACTTTTAAATAAAGAGTGTGCTAAAAGTTTTTTTTTTTAATTTATGAAAAATTCATGATTTTCAAAAATCCAAAAAACATTCTTATTAGCTTAACAATTAAGATTTAAGATTGCTAAACTTAAAATCATACTGATTCTAAGATTTGCTCCACATTAGATTTCTACGAGACGTCTAAAGATTTCTGAGAGATTGACTTCTCTTAGAAATCTTCATGATTCAATATTTAGAAATAGTAAGTCATAACAATTCTGGAATTCTTGGAAGTTTAGATGAAAGTTTCAAATTAGAAGCAATACTCACTTTCTGACTTCCAAAGTTTTAAATTTACTTCAAATCCCAAGAGCTTAAAATACAATCAACAACATTCAAGATTCATAAATTTCAAACTATAAAAATTCTTGAACTTTGGCTTGGCTTTTGGTCATTCTTTGACATTTGGCTTGATAGAAAGAAATGTTATTTTAATTTCCCTCGTTCTTGTTGGTTGTAATTCCCAAGAACTTAATTCTTTTTCCTAACGTGTAACAATCATTATTCCGCCCCATTTCAAATTAAAAATAACAATCTTTATTGATTTTAAATTCTATGTTGAATTCCAAATTATAAATTTATTTCCAGTCTAAATAGAATCTAAGAAAAGAACTCTTGTAGCTCATTAACTTAAAATTCTAAAAGCTTAAGAATCGAAACAACACTCATAATTTTGAAAATCTTCAAACGTGAAATGAAATTATAGTTCTTTTTGATCATCCAAAAAGATGAAATGTATTCATCTAGTTTTCCCAACATTAAGACACAAACCTATGTGCGTAGGTGTTTTCAACCACGATCTATTTCAAACCCGGCGCTGTTCATTAGTTTCTATAAATACGCTTTAGGTGAAAATACCTGAAACGCTACAATCTGTAACTAACCTGCACAATGCTCTTCGTCTGCTTGCTGATATCATCGGAAGAGCCATCGGTCGATTTTGGCGATCTAATACACCCAGGAAACATCTTCTCTTAAAATTTTTAATTAATTCCTTCGATTCTTCCTCAAATTCAAGTCACGAACGCGTAACAAGTTGACAAATTTATAGTCATTTTTCACTCTTATACCTTTATTAACTCTTTTAATTTTTAATACATACTTTTAGTTGACAATTTTAAGTTTTAAAGGTTTTAATTAGAGGCTTTAAGAGGTTTGACTGTCTGTAGCGAAACCCAAACTGATTGGTTCCATATTGGTCATATTTGTGGATGTGTCCACATCCATATTTACTTAGGATGAGTGAGTAATGGCCGCCGAACGGGAATGGAAATCGACCAGCTCTCGCACAAACAAACTTTTTCAATTAAAATCGACGAGCTTCCCTACCGTGTGCAATTAGCAACTTTGAACCGTACGAGTCATATTTGTTTTCATTTTTTTACGATACACACACTCCCTTTTTCATAAAATAATTTTGCTTTTAAAATGAGTCATATACAAAAGGTTTAAAGTCATTTTTTTTAAATTTAAAAGTTGTCAATTTTTAAAAATTCATATCTCAAAAACTAATTGTTGTTGAGATTTGAAATTTGGTGAGGATTTAGACTGAAATTTTATCTTTATTTTTACCAAAAATGAATTTTCTACGAATTTTAATTTTTTCTACAGAAACGAAATTCTAACCTAACTTAATTAATATGTTCATTAAAATATCTCAGTTTTTAAAAATTCATCAAAAATTCATTTTTAAAGATTTTGATTTGATTTTTTTTCTAAATGAAACCTAAAACATTCTAGTTCTGATTTCAAAAGATCGTTTTATTCTAAATGTTGTCAAAAAAATTTTAAAAAATTCAAAGTTGGTAAAAAATTTTTGACACTTCTAACCTAACTTAAGAAAATCAATCAACTTTAAAAATTCATTAAAAATTCATTTTTAAAGATTTTAATTTGATTTTTTTTTTCTAAATGAAACCAAAAACATTCTAGTTTTGATTTCAAAAGATCGTTTTATTCTAAATGTTGTCAAAAAAATTAAAAAGAATTTTAAAGTTGGTAAAAAATTTTTGACATTTCTAACCTAACTTAAGAAAATCTATCAACTTTAAAAATCCATCAAAAATTCATTTTTAAAGATTTTCATTTGATGTTTGTTCTAAATGAAACCTAAAAGATTCTAGTTTTGATTTTAAAAAACCGTTTTATTGTAAATGTTGTCAAAAAAATTAAAAAAAATTTCAAAGTTGGTAAAAAATTTTTGACACTTCTACCCTAACTTAAGAAAATCGATCAACTTTAAAAATTCATCAAAAAATCATTTTTAAAGATTCTGATTTGATTTTTTTCTAAATGAAACCTAAAAGATTTTAGTTTTGATTTAAAAAAACCGTTTCATTCTAATTGCTGTCAAAAAAATTAAAAAAATTTTTAAAGTTCGTAAAAAATTTTTGACACTTCTACCCTGACTTAAGAAAATCGATCAACTTTAAAAATCCATCAAAAATTCATTTTTAAAGATTTTCATTTGATGTTTGTTCTAAATGAAACCTAAAAGATTCTAGTTTTGGTTTTAAGAACCCGTTTTATTTCAAATTTTGTCAAAAAAAATTAAAAAAAATTTCAAAGTTGGTAAATTTTCTTTGACATTTAACCTAATTTAAGAAAATCCATCAATTTTAAAAATTCATCAAAAATCCATTTTTAAAGATTTTGATTTGATTTTTTTTCTAAATGAAACTTAATACATTCTAGTTTTGATTTCAAAAAACCGTTTTATTGCAAATGTCAAAAAAATTTTTCAAAGTTGGTAAAATTTTTTTGACACTTTTAACCTAATTTAAGAAAATCGATAAACTTTAAAAATTCATCAAAAATTCATTTTTAAAGATTTTGATTTGATTTTTTTTCTAAATGAAACTTAAAACATTCTAGTTTTAATTTCGAAAGACCGTTTTATTGTAATTGTTGTCAAAAAAATTGAAAAAATATTCAAAGCTGGTAAAAAATTTTTGATACTTCTAACCTAACTTAAGAAAATTTACCAAATTTGAAAATTCATCAAAAATTCATTTTTAAAGATTTTTAATTCATTTTTCTTCTAAACTAAACCTAAAAGATTCTAGTTTTGATTTTAGGAGACCCTTTCATTCCAAATGTTGTCAAAAAAATTTAAAAAATTTTCAAAGTTGGTAAAATTTTTTTGACACTTTTAACCTAATTTAAGAAAATCGACCAGATTTAAAATTCATCAAAAATTCATTTTTAAAGATTTTAAAGATTTTTAAATTAATTTTCTACGACTTTTAGTTTTTTCTACAGACACAAAATTTTAAAATTTGTCTAAAGATTAGATTAAAAATCTTGATTGTCTTTAAGAATTTTTTTTTAATTTTTTTGGTAAAACTTAAAACAAATTTGCCTTTTTTAGTGTAAAATAGAGTCTTTTGGGTTTAATTTGGTATAAAAATCTTCTTATAATTCCTAAAAATATATACACTATGATTTTTTAAAATTGACTGATTTTTAAAATTGACAATTTTTTTAAAAATTCATATCTAAGAAACTAATTATTATTGAGACATGAAATTTTCTAAAGATTTAGATTAAAGCTTAATCGTCATTTATACCAAAAATAAATTATCTACAACTTTTAGTTTTTCCCTAAGAAGAGAAAATCTAACTTAATTGAATTTTTTTAATTTTAAAGGTTACACTACATTTTAAAAGCAAAATTGCTTTAGATTACATTAAAATTTTACCAAAAAGTCACAATTTTTTTTTACATTTAATTTAAACAACAACATCCAAACAGAACCAAATCCATAATATACAAAGTGATTCACAAGTGCGAAAATAAACCGCCACCTAAATAGAGAAGAGTCAAAGTATTGGAGTTCAGGTTTGAAAATAGAATGAAGAAGTGCACCGTGCGCGTAAGAGAAATTACGTTTCTACTACGATTTCCAGCCGTTTGTAATACACGTGTCCCTCCTGAAAGGAGTTTCAACTGAATGAAGCGCACGTGGAACCATTACTTAAAAAAAAAGGATGTTTAAAAAGAAAGAAAGAAAAAATATGGCTTTGATGTTCTTGATATAGTGAGGATAATTAATAATAAACGTAGATAACGATAAAAAAGAAAAAAAGTAAAGTAAAGCCTTTTAAAGTCTTTGGTAGAACGACTCGAACCCTTCTTTTCGTGTCAGGAATTAATATACAAAAGACACGCGAAATCGACATCAATATTTGTACATTTTGCAAATGATGACAATTTGAATTCTAGAATTATTCTTTAATTTTAGAAATAGATAATTCTAGAAATATAAAGAAAGGTTTTTTTTTGAGTTTGTGTTATTTATAGAAAGATATAAATTTAATTGGTAAATTTGATGTGTGACTTTAATTGAAAGGAATTGTGTGAGATCGTAAAAAAAGAAATTAAATTTTATTAAGACACAAACTCTTAATAATGTAATTTACCCTCTTTGTATTATTATTTTTTAAGAAGTAAATTAAATTAAAACCAATTTAACACTCTTTACTAAAATTTACACTTTTCACTTTTTTATATGAAATTAACTTTTCACTTTTAAATTTAAAATTTCACTTTTAAAAAGTCACTTTATTTATTTTATTTTACAATTTAAAGTTTACAATTTGGTGGATGTTGAGTAGAGAGCGGTTGGTTGTTTTCAGGGGCGAGACACGACTGAACACGCCGCAAGCGCTACTTCAGCGCTTTCCTGAAACAGACTGTGCTACCGGATACGCAAGCGCCTGGCACAAGTCCACGATATGACTGATTTTCAGGACGAAACGCCCCGCTATAGTTAGATATTCCGGTAATTAACTCCAATATGAGAAGACGACGAGCGCTCGTCTGTTTCATTTTTAAACTTTAAACAAGTTAAAACAAATAGATCTTAATTTACGATCTCGTTATGTACGAAAATATTGGAATTTATTGACTAAAAAATTGGAAAAAGAATAATTTATAAAAGATTTTAGTTTTGATTTAACAGATGTTTCTAATGAAATAATTTTATTAGTTTAGTAATCAAAGCAAAATTTGAAAATCGTTATCATCATAATTGAGACGCCTAGTTTCAAAACCGGACATGTCACATTCTTTGCAAATGGCTGATTTCGATACAAAGTGGTGGTGTTATAAGGCAGCTGTTGATCTATTAGGTATTACATGTTACAAAACATAGCACTTGGTATCAAATCCGAAGAAGTCCAAGGCACATTAGTTTCTAAAACGGACGTGTCCATCGTACCTAATAAGAAACGTCAAAGAAAAAGCAAGAGAAAAAGCTAGGATTAATGACATTTTCTTATGATTGCATATGATTGTCAAAAAAAATTAGTTTTGCCGAAGGTCCCTGATCAAAAAGCATATTATAATCGTCAGCTATACTGCTATAACTTTTGTGTAGTCAAGGGTTCGTCAAAAAACCCACTTCGACCAGAAAATGTTTTCACATACTCGTGATTAGAAACTGAAAGTCCGAAGGGTTCTATCGAAATAGCATCAACCCTATATCATTGTCTAAAACGCAATGATTCGAAAATGACAGGTGTTAACACTGTTCGGTTGGTATCCGATGACTGTGTCGGCCAAAATAACAACACTATTATTTTAGGAATGGCAATGAAATGGTTACTGGGAGCTCCAAAGTAGGTTAAAAAGGTGGAAATAGTGCTTCCTATAATGGACTGGAGTCATTCATGCCTCCTGAATACTATGCTATTTTTTAAAAACAAGGCATTTTGTTTCTACTTGGACGAGACTGATTTGTTCGTAATTGGAAAAGTGGAGCTTAAAAAGTGTTTCGCAAATAGAGCCACAGGTAGTAGAAACAGGACAAAATGAAGTTAAGTCCCAAAAACTGAAAGACGTCATTATGCTTTTGACTCTGCATTTTAACCATAACTGGAAGGACCAAAAGAGATGTAAGTGCTATTCACAGTTACTGTCTTTCGAGGAGACGAATTGTGCAAGTCTGGCTATATTTATTTCACTTTTTTATGTTACTATTACAAAATAAATTACATTTCGCTGCAGTCAATGTGTTTCTTTTTTGGCATTCTTTTTTAAATCAAGGACCATTGGAAGTATGTTGACACTTTTATTAAACATATCTAATCTGCTGATCCAGTTTCATATCGCTTTTTGAACAGTAATTCCCGAAAATTTAAGTCTTGTTATTAAAGCGGGATAAATTCCATTTTCAGTATCAGTACCGGACATATCCGCTTAAAAAAATGTTTATTTTTTTAAATTATGGAAAAGTCTTAACCAAAAACTTGTAAAATACATAATCGTTGAGTTATAAACTGAAATATGTTTAATCAAATTACAGTTAACTAGCACGATGGAACACTTTTTTCTTTCTTTCTCGAAAACTTTTTTAAGTAAATATCCGGTTTTGAAACTATTAGGCGCCTCAATTCTCTTATTGGTAGGGAATTTTTTAATGTTTTAGAATTTAAAGACTGTTGTTGCGAGAATCCCAAGCAAAAAATTTAGGTTATGAGTCATAATGATGAGACATTTTTCTTAGACTTTCATTAGATTCCAAACATCTGAAAGAATAACAGTTCTGAATCCAAAAAAAAAATACTCAACACAATTTTTACATGATGTTTGTTTTTGAATTGGATTCATTTATTCAATTTTAAAAAAATATTAAGAATTTTCTTGCTTTTCTTAATTGTAAAGTTCATTGAATAAGAAAATTCGATAATCGTCGTAACTATTGGCATGAAATATACAAATTTCACGAATCCAAAAAAGTCTTGTAAAATTTCGGAAGCAACGGTGATAGATTGATTATCATTATTTATAAAGGTGTATCTAAAAGGTTAGGATATGGTCTAATTAAAGTTTCTTGGGATAAAAATAAGATGATTTACCCATATTTAAAGTCACCTTGTACAGATTTAACCAGGCAATTTTGTATATGTGTTAGGCGCAAAGAACGAAAACGCTCAATGTACGAAAAAATCATCCGCAATACGTTATGGTCTCTTTAAATCGTCTACAAAGCGGTCAAAAAGTTGATCTGAATCTTCGATCGTGGTTTAAGAACTACATATAAAATATTGCCCGGATATACCTTTCGTACTAAAAGTTAGAGAATTTTTTCCGAAAATATGCCGATCTAAACCACTGTGCGACGTCATTTTCCTCAAGACGATACAAAAATATTACTATATTATACCTACAAGTTCTTGTCATACTATTCTTTTATGCTTGAAGAATATATCAAAGCTATTTCTAAAGCAAATTCATGAAAAATATCACTAATTACAGCTTTTTTTCGGGAAATAATGTCAAATAATGGATTCTTCTAAAGGCAGCTCCTTTATTCACTTGCGACATTAACCTTTAACTGGTGACGTGTATGTGGAGGGACGTACGTGGTGACCTTGGGTCCTAGGGACCCAAGTCTTTTTAAGAGCCTTTGGTATATTTTTCTTCAATTTTTCTCTTAGTTTGCCGTTTTATGCTTCACTTCAAACCTTACTTAATTAGAAAAGTGGATTCTGCTCATTTTATTACTATTAACAAGGGCGATATTAAATAAACAGCAATAGCCTACAAAAAAACTGACAACCAAAATCAAAAATCACGGGTCCCACAGACCCATACGTTACCAGTTAAAGATTAATTATCAAAGCTTGTCAAAATGGGTCAAAATGCAGTCATAAATTGAGGTTATGTTGTTAGTTCAAAAGATCTAACATTCGATCAAAAGTGACATTTTGTGTTACTATCCTATATGAAAACATTATGAACTTTTATCCTTACAACTAAAATTCCTAATGACTGATTTACAAAATACAGTTTTTACAAAAAGTCATTTGGGATTGGAATCGTTGGCTAAACGATGTTGTTAACACATTGCGGACGGGTCACGAGAATTCTCGTTTTTAGCAAACTGAACCAAACTGAACGTTGCTATGCGAGAGGCTTCGTTACCATCGTAACGTAATTAAAATATATGCGGCTCGTTGTTTAGTTGAAGACTGAATAAAAAAACCATGAAAACGAGATATCTCGTGACCCGTCCGCAATGTGTTAAGTGACGACAATTACAAAATAAGCCTGTTAAACTTTCAGATTCCAATAATCTGAAAGAACTATAATTTCGATTCTCAAATAAAATCCTAATCTAAATCTAAAATCTAAAATTTTCTAAATTAGGATTAAAAATTCGGAGAATTTCAAACAAAATTTTCAATTTATGAATCATTATGATAATAAATTTTCTTATTGTTAAAAAGAACCCAAAAGTCATGAATTTGATACTAAAAAAAATTTAACTTAATACAATCTCGAATTTTCTAGCTTATGCTTGTATTTGGAATAAAACTATTTTCTCATTTTTATAAAACTACAATTTTTATACAATTTTAAATTGAAATTTTAATAACTTTCCTACTTTTCTTAAGGGGTTAGACCACTCTAGAATTTTCAAAAAATCAAATTTTTGTTTTTTGCGCTAAAAAGTGCCTTATGGTCTTAAAAATAAGATGCAATGTCAGTTATAAGTGGGAACAGTTTTTAAATCCCTATATTTTGATTCTGAATGTTGTCCGATAGCTTGTGCTCAGTACAGGTTAAATAAACTTTAAATGCGTTTTTCTCTAAATCACTTTTCTTGAAACGGCCGGAAACATAACTCATACAATTCTTTACCGATTTACTTGAAATTTTAACTGCACCTTCCAAGTAGCATTATCTAGAGAAAGACGTAGGATTTTTTTGATATTAAACGTAGTTCTTGGACTATAAACAATTTAGTAGATATTTTTTTAGGCTAAAACGCAAAGTTTTTGTAATATGCCCACCATTTCTGCAAAAAAATAATTAAAAAGAAATCCCTATGTCTTTCTCTAGCTTTTGAGTTGTAAAAACTAAATACCTTTTCGTTTTTGCTTTCGATTGAAAATTGTAGGTAAAATCGTTCCGGCCGCGGACCCCTTAACGCTTAACAAGGTTTTCATCAAGCAGTTACATCGCGTTCATTTTTTATGTTAATTATTTAGCAAAATATATTTCTTATTCCTAAATGTATGTACAACAAAGATATATAAACAATTTTTCCACCGCTCTTATTGTTTTCTCGGAAAAATATGAGGAAATTATGTTAATTTTCCACGGTCTAAAGTGGTCTAACCACTTAATTGGAGGGTTCAAGATTCTTGAAAATGGAAAAATCATGGTAACTTTTATTAGCTTGAAATTTGAATAATCAACAAACCCAAAGAAAGTCTTGAAAAAATCCAGAACATAAGTAAAAATCTAAAAAAAAATATGTCACCCGATTCGGAATTCTCAGAATTCTTAATCACACAGCTTTCAGTTTATGAGTCATGAGGATACATTTTCTTATTGTTAAAGAGAACCCAAAAGTCATTACAATACGCAAAAAGAAATTCAACTCAGCACAATTCAAAAATTTCTAAATTATATTTGTGTATGCGTTGAAATTATCTCAACTCAAAAAAAATGATAAATGATTTGAAAGAAGCTAATGAATTCTAAGAACATCAAACAAAAAATTCAGTGTATGAGTTATAGCGATGAGACATTTCTCTTACAATTAGACTTTCAGGTTCCAAGAATCTGAAAAAAGTTATAGTTTAGATTCTCAAAATAATTCAATCCAATATAATTTTCTAATTTTAAATGTTCTAAACTTCGATTATGTTTCGGTTGAAATTATTGTCTCAATTTTGAAAAATACACTTTTTATACAATTTTAATTATTTTCCTACTCTTCTTAATTGGAGGGTTCAAAAATCTGAAAAATTTGAAAAATCATCCTAATTTTTATTGGTTTGAAATTTGGATAATTAACGAACCTAAAGAAAGTTTTGTAACATTCCAGAAAATAGACAAAAATCTAAGAACATAATGTAATCTTATGAATCAAAACGATGATACATTTTCTTATTGTTAAAGTTCAAAAATTATTATGAATCTGATACCTAAAAAAATTCAACTTAACACAATATAAAGATTTGTGAAATTATGTTTATGTATAAAATTGGAAAGGATTTCCTCAATTAAAAAAAAAATAATAAACGATATCTATACAATATTCTTGAAAAGCCACAATAATTATTGAGTTCAAATAATTAGGGATAATTCAAGAACCATTTCATAAACTTAAAACTTTCAAACCGAGAATCAAAACCAAGGATCTAAAAAATATTTAGGATTTATTAGGGGGATGTGGGTACCTTTGGGACGGTGGTATGTTTGGGACAATTAATCTAAATCAAAAACTTGTTTGAATTTACCCCGTTTTCTTACTTTAAATTTACTAGTGCTACCTACAGTGCTATACTGTCGAAACTTGAAATGCAGTCAGTTATTTTAACCTTAAAAGCTGGACGTTTGCGTTGATGTTGTTTCAAAGTAAAAATCAAGTGCGTAAGGTAAGTACTGGTTTCAACTATGTTTATTTACAAACCTTAATAAATTATTATTGGTGAAGTCTACAAACTGTTTTTGATCAATACACCTTGCTGTCTTTTATTTGTGTCCTATACTAAAATTTAAAAAAAATAAAATGTAGACAAACTACAATAAGGTATGTTTGGGACATTGAAAGAAAAGGATATTTGGGACGTCCCAGTTATACCTCCATATAGGAAGGTATCCACGTATATATGTATACACGTACATACGTAATCGGCTCTTGCTAATTGGTTCTTGAATAACTCGTGCAAAACAGTTGCAATTTACAAAGATATTACAAAGATATTAACAAGCACACCCGAAAAACTGTTAACAGAAGAAAATTGAAAGTCAAGAATGAAAAATTTCGAAAAATGAAAGAAAAGGTTAAACACAGCGTAAAAAGAAATTAGAGACGGAAGAAGATAAAGAAATCAATTATGCTTCCGTCATTTTGTGACTGTCCCATACATACCAACGCAAGGTACGTTTGGGACAAAAGCACAAATGATCACTTCTACTGTAACAAAACTCTAACCATTAGAAAAAATGACATCAAATAAGTACCAAAATATAGTATAAACAGTAAGCTATTCGATGGTATACATTTTAAAATTTTTATGTTGCTGGTATGACCACAATTAAATGGATTATAAAAAGTGTCCCTAACATACCCACCTTCCCCTACAGTTTGAAATTTATAAATCTCAGACTTCCACTTCGATTCTGGACGAAATTCTTTGTACACTGTGAAGATATCAAATAACTTATCAGATAAAACTTATCATTTTAACTTTTCAAGGCTTGTCTTTTTCTTTAACGTTCTCTAGTTCAAGAAGTAAAAAAACAGAAGTTCATAAACTTTACTAATATAGAAATCCAAAGAAAGTCTTGAATTGAAAATTTTGGTTTGAGAACTTGTTTCAGTCAATGTCTCAATCAAAAATTATAATACTTTTTGACTTTTCAAATTTCAGTTAATGTTTTAATCAAAAATTATAATAATTTTAGACTTTTCAAATTTTGGACTTCAAGAAATAAAGGACAGCTAGAACTTCACAAACTTTATGAGTCTAGGAATCCAGAAAAAGACTTGAATTGAAAACCTTAGGTTTTGGGAACTTGTACTCAATATTTCATCTTTTAAAATCGTTATAGTTCTTGCCTTTGTGATAAAAATTTTAGACTCTTAAGAAAATCTGACTTTGAAAATCTTGGATTTCGAAAATTTCAAGCCAATGTTTTGATCTATCAGGTTCCGCTAGTGAAATGAAGTGTTCAATGTTTTCGTCAAATATTAATTCTCAAAAATCTTTTCTACAAGGTTGAGTACAGGAAATAATACCATTTTATTTTTTAAACTAACGATGTTCAAGAAAACGCAATTTCTGCGAAAACATTATTCAAATCTTAAACGAAAATTTTCCAACAATTCTAATATAACTCTAATACGATTTCTGTAATTTCAATGTTTATCCTACTCTTCAGAAATTCCAAAACAAAAAGTTACAGGTGAGCCAAGTACAGAAAATGAACTACTGAACTTCTAAAATTTCCCAATTTTTTTCTTCTAACTTTTTCTTTGAAGATTTGTGAATAGCAGAAAAATTCATCCAAAAATCCAAAACAAAAAAATCATAATTTTTTTAAATAACGAATTTTCACTACCTTTTTAATTCTCTCATTATTGATAAATTATCTCGCGAATGTAGTAATATGTTCAAAATCCAATTTGTATTAGAATAAACCAACATATCTCCTATCGCAAATATTTGTATGCAGAGAACAAACTACCGCATCCAAAAAGGGGTGAATGCTAAATCACTTTCGATTGGCCCTCTACACGTCCCAAAACGACTTAATTAGATTCCCTTTTAACGCCGTCTGCATGCTAATACACGCTACCAACCGTAAAACGTTATTAAGCAGAATCACGTCCACGCGTCTCGTTTCATTTTTGACACTCGATCACACTTCCATGCTATTTCAAAAATTTCCATACATATCCATTCATGTATGTTCCAACCTTTTCTACCCGTTTTTTTCTCTCATTCTCAATTTCTTTTCCCAAATATTAAGGAAATCTTTAAAAGTATTAAAGGAAAAATGTATTTCTCTAACAAAATATATTTTGTAACAATCTTAAATTTATTTTTTCAGTAAAGAAATGATAAAATGAAAAGGAATAATTTTTACTTAACTGTCAAGAATAATCAACGTCCAACCGAGAACCGCGTCTTTTAGGGGTTGCAATGCCCCGCAGCTTTCGCAGGGGTTCCTTTTATCTAATTACCGTCCACCGAGGAACACGTGGGGCTCCAAAAGTAAACACCCGCCAAAACCTGGCGTATTTATCGATCGAAACGACCGGAAACAATAAGCTCGGCTATTCAGAACCGAAATTGTGATGGAAATCGCGAGGTGTGTTTGCTTTTAAAGGGGGTTGCGACCCCTGCGATTTTCTCAAGTGCCAAGAAGTGGTTATGAACTCGATTTACACGATCTAATTGATGTTAGATTGTATTTACAAAAAATACCACTACACATTTCCTTTATTTTTATTTATTTTTTTATTTACATATTATTAGTCAAATTTTTAAAAATTCATAATCTAAGAAACTAATTGTTGAAACTTGAAAACTTATGAGGATTTAGATTAAAACTTAATCTTTAATTGTACCAAAGATATATTCTCTACGACTTTTAGTTTTTCCCTCAGAAGAGATATTCTAATTTAATGTCCTTAATTAAAATTCTTTAACATTTTAGTTATCTTTAAGAATTTTTTTAAATTTTTTTGATGAGAGTTCGAACCAAAGTGACTTATTTAATAAAGATTATAGATCTTAACCTATCATTTTGTAAAAGAATCTTTTCTTTATTTTCACAAATAAGATCTGTACGGTTTTTTAAAAAAATATCAAATTTAACAGTTAAATTAGATTAGAAATTTTAGTTATCTTTAGGAATTTTTTTAATTTTTTTGATAGAAATTAGAACCAAAGCGATTATTTTATCGAAAATTATAGATTTTAATCTATCATTTTCTAAAAAATCTTTTCTGTATTCTTACAAATAAGATCTGTACGATTTTTTAAAAAAATATCAAATTTAACAGTTAAATTAGGTTAGAAATTTTAGTTATCTTTGGGAATTTTTTTTAATTTTTTTGATAGAAATTAGAACCAAAGCGACTATTTTATCGAAAATTATAGATTTTAATCTAACATTTTCTAAAAAATCTTTTCTTTATTCTCACAAATAAAATCTAAACGATTTTTTAAAAAAATATCAAATTTGACAATTAAATTAGGTTAGAAATTTTAGTTATGTTTGGGAATTTTTTTAATTTTTTTGATAGAAAGTAGAACCAAAGCGATTATTTTATCGAAAATTATAGATTTTAAACTATCATTTTCTAAAAAATCTTTTCTTTATTTTCACAAATAAGATTTGTGCGATTTTTTTTAAAATATTATATTTGGCAGTTAGGTTATGTTAGAAATTTTAGTTATTTTTGAGAATTTTTTTTAAATGTTTTTAGTTCTTTAATCAGAGTTGGGTGAAAATTATTAAAGGGTGAAAATTGTAAAAATATTTTTGATTAAAAGAGTTAAAATAAATGTGTTGGAGAAGTTGTAGAAAATTTGAGTCTCGAGTTTGAGTTTAACTCGTTAAATTAAAATGAATAGTCTTGTCGAGTTTTATTTTTAAGAGGGATGATGGATGTTGGTAAGTTTCGCTTAAACCGAGTTGAATTATACCGAAAGTGGGGTCATTTTAGTCCGGGATTTGTCGTCACGGTTATTTCTGGACGTCGACCGAGCTATTAAACAAGTAATGTCCTGGTTGACGACGTCGTTTTTAAAAAAGAAGTGCTCCTCTCACCTGCTCGTCCTGTGTCAAACACCTACAATCCTCGTTACAGTTAAATTCCTTTAAATCCGACCCGAAAAATCCATAATTCGACGATAACGGTGATAACGGCGAAGCAATACCGGAATCCGTATCCGATATTTTCCCAACGATAAAATCTTTTGAGTTTAAAACCAATGGTAATTTTTCTTTGGTTTTTATACCGGAATAACTCCACCTTTTATTTTTATTAACCCCGACTAAACAAGGTATCCCACTTGATTTACCCCCGATTTTATTATCACCGCCACCAAAACTCTTTCTTTTATCACTATCATCGTCTAAAAAGGTGGAAATCGGTCTTCGTTTTACGGTCCCCGTTTTGGTCGAAGGGGAATCCCAGTCTAAGGAACCTTCGAGGGACGAAGACATTTAAAGTACCCGCGGAGCACCATCACACGCGTCCGACTTCAACGGTATCGGGTTTCGGAATCGACGGCTCCAACGGAACGCGGGAGTTTAAGTGGAGGGGCTCCACCCCCGCAGGAACCCGGGGGCGAAGTTCCACCCCACTGGGCGTTCATTACCTTAATCAAACACGGCGAGCATCGACGGAAATCCTCCATGAGTCACACAAGATTGCCACGTGGAGAAAAAGATGGAGTGAGAAATCGAAAGGGAGGAAAAATCACACATGTGAGAGGGGTTGGAATGAGTGTGAGTGGAGGAATGTGGGAATTCCCTATTTACTATGAATTGCGATTTATATAGAAGTAAGTGTTAGTCATGAGTTAATTATTTGAATTGAGTCATTTAATATGGAAGTGGAGTTAAAATTTGTGGATTGTATGGTTAAATAGTTAAAATAATAAGTATGAAAATTGTTTGGGTATATCTGAGGGTGAAATCGTGAGTGATCCAAAAGGGAGAGATCGTTGAAATTGGAAAAGGGTGACGGACGTTTGGAACTTGGGGGATGGAGGCCACAAATCACTGATTTTAATATTGCAATTCGCCTCCCCGACCCTTATTACGGTCCTCTATCCGATGTTATCCTTTTGTAAATTAAAGTGGGTGAATTGTGACGGATGGTCGCGCGATGATTGTCTCTAAAACGAAATTTAGGGAACCAATTTAAATGACACAATACGTTTTTTTTCCTTTTTAAATTTTTAGAGATCTTGTTCTCCAATTACTATTTTTAGATTAATATATTTTTTTAATTCAAGAATTGAAGACTTGAAGTAAATAAGGGGCTAAGTGCTAAAAAAATTATTTTTAGTTATGATATAAAAACTTTGTAAAACGTAAAATATTGTTGACAGATGCGTCACATTACGGCTGAAAATTAAAGCATTTGGCTGTGCATTTTTGCATAGCCCCTTATGTAGGTTAAAGGCGATGGCACTTAGTCCACTTTAAGCGAATAAAACTAATTTCAGATTTTTTGGCACTTAGTCCGTTATTTACTTCAGGTCTTCAATTGTCATAATGAATTTTTTTCTGCAATTTAAACAACCAAGAATTACTATAGTTTCTAATTCAGGAATTTAAAAAAATCCAAATTTCAGATATTTTCAAAGAAATCTCAATTTCAGACAAAATAATAATTTAATAAAAGTAGAACTTCTTTAATTCATCTCCTTTGGTACTAAAGAGGAGAGAGATTGCGAGAAAATTAAAAAGAAGAGATGAGAAAGGAAAAGATGAAAGCGAATAGGAAATGATACAAATGAGAAGAAGATAGACATTGAAAGAAATTTGAAAAAAGAAGATGAGATGAAAGAAGAGAAGAAGAGAAAGGCTGAAAGAAGTTTGAAGGTAGGATGTGAGATGAAGAGAAAAGAGGGACATTAGCAAAAGATAGATAGATAAGACAAACGAGGAAAGCAATGAGAGAGGAAAAGAGGAGAGCGAATAGAAAATGGTACAAAAGAGAAGAAGATAGAAATTGAAAAAAATTTGAAAAAAGGAGATAAGAGAAGAAAGAAGAGAATGTGAGAAAGGCGAGAAAGGCTGAGAGATGTTTGAACAGAGGTGAGATGAGAAAAGAAAGAGATACTAACAGAAGATAGAAGATGGAAGATAAGAGGAAAGAGGAAAGCAAAGGGATTAAGAATACAGAGAGTGATTGAGAGAAGTTTGAAGAGAGGTGAGATCAGGACAAAAGAGAGACACTAAAAGAAGATAGATAGATAAGAGAAACGAAGAAAGTAATGACACTACGGAGAAAAAGAAACTGAATGAAGGGATAATCGTTAATCCCTTAGAAAAGAGAAGATTCAATTGGAACTGAAAGTCGGAATCTAAAAAAGGGCAAATTATCCAATGTTACAAGAAAATACAACTTTTAAGTAAAATAAATTATTTTTGAATTCAAAAATGACCTGTTTTCGAAACTTGGTTTAATAATATCTTTAGTGCTTGTCAGAAATAAAAGGGACAAGCATGGTCGGATTAAGCGTAGTGACGGATTAACCAAGATCGAATTAGAGAAGTTCTACTGTAATTGTGAACTAAGGATATCTTGAACACTAACCAATTCAACCAACTTTCTTTGGATTCACGAATTTTGAATATTTCAAATAAATCTTTTCAAGTCAAAACTATAGGTAAAATTAGATAATCCAAAATAATCATTAAAATTTAAAAAATCAAAATATATGAATCAAAGAAGTATTTTCCCTCCTTTCATCTTTTCTCTCATTTGCTTTCTTTTTGACTCCTCTCTTTTATCTTCTCTCAGTTTATCAGTTTATCTTCTCCTCTCATTTTCTTTCTTTTCTTAGCCTCTTTCTCTTCTTTTAGTCTCTGTTTTCCCTTCTTCTCATTTCCTGTACTCTCATCTATTCTTTTCAATCTTCTCGCAATCTCAGTTTTCCCTTCACTCAATTTCTCTTTTTTCTACTCAATCTCATTGCTTGCCTCATTTCTCTTATCTTGTGTTGGTATCTCTCTTCTCTCCTTATCTCACGTCTTCTCTTCACACTTCTCTCAGCATTTTTCTCCTTTACTTCTTTGCTCTCTTAGCTCTTTTTCAAATTTCTCTCAGTCTCTATCTTCTTCTTTTTTCTACTATTTCTTATTCTCTCTTCTCTTCTCCTCTCTCACCTCCTATCTTTAATTTTCTCGCAGTCTTTTTCTCATCTTCTCTTTCATTTCCTCACACCTCCCCTCTCATCTTCTCTCTTCAATCTTCTCTCAGTTTCTCTTTTCTTCCAATCTCATTCTTTCATTTCTCCTCTCTTCTTCTCTCCAGTCCTCTCTTTTATCTTCTCGCAGTCTCTCACTTCTTTTAGTTCCTACTTTCTCTCATTTCCTATCCTCTTCTCTTCTGTTTTCAATCTTCTCGCGATCTCTCTGTTCTCCATTCACTCAGTTACTCTGTTTTCAGGCTCAGTCTTAGCTTCTCTGATTTTGATTTCCTCATCTTTCTTCTACCATCTTCTTTCTTCAATCTTCTGTCAGTTTCTATATTCTCCAAGCCTCTTTCTTGTTCTCTCCTCACTCATTCCCTATCCTATCTTCGCCTATCTTCCCTCCCCTCTTGCCTCGCTCATCTCCTGTCTTTAATCTTGTCTCAATCGTTCTCTCTTTTCAGTCTCTCTCTTCTTTTAGTCCCTCTTTTTTCTCATTTCCTATCCTCTTCTGTTATGTTTTCAATCTTCTCACGGTTTCTCTGTTTTTCATTCACTCAGTGTGTTTTCCTCTTCTCTCTTATCTCCCATCTTTTATCTTCTTTTAATCTCGCTAGTCTTCTCTCCTCACTTCACCTCCTCTCTTTAAACTTCTCTCAGTATTTCTCTTTTCTTATTCTCTCTTCTCTTATACTCTTTTTAATCTTTTCACAGTCTCTCTCTTGCGCTCTTCTCTCCTATCTCATCTCTATTCCCCTCCTCTCTTCCCGCTTATATTTTCTCGATGCTCTCAGGCTCTGTCTTATGTTCTCTCTGCTTTTGATTTCCTCGCCTTTCTTCTATCATCTTCTTTCTTCAATCTTCTGTCAGTTTCTACATCCTACAATCCTTCTTCTTCTTCTCTCTCTGCTCATTCCCTATCCTATCTTCTCCTCTCCCCCACCCATCTTTCATCTTCTGTCTCTTTCTTCTTCTCTCCCTACTTATTCCCTATCCTATCTTCTCGTCTCCCCCAACCCTCTTTCATCTTCTGCTCTCTTTAATCTTTTCACAGTCTCTCTCTTGTGCTCTTCTCTCCTATCTCATTTTTATTCCTCTCCTCTCTTCTCGCTTATATTTTCTCGATGCTCTCAGGCTCTATCTTATCTTATCTCTGCTTTTGATTTCCTCACCTTTCTTCTATCATCTTCTTTCTTCAATCTTCTGTTAGTTTCTATATTCTCTAAGGTCTTTCTTATTCTCTCCCTACTCATTCCCTATCCTATGTTCTTCTCTCCCCCATCCCTCTTTCATCTTCTTTCAATCTCTCTCTGCTCTCCTTTCCTCTCTTCTCCCTTCTCATTTTCTCTCCACTCCTCCCTTCTTTCCTCTCATTTCCTCTCACTTTTTCTTTTCCTCGCATTTAATTTCCTTTCTTTTTACCATTTTCTTTTCTCTTGAAAATTTTAAACCAAGTCTTGAAAACTCTGTATATTTGTAAGAGAGTTCAACATTTATCCAGAAGTTCCAAATTTCATGTTATAATGATTTATAATTTATTTTTGGATTTTGGATTTCTTTCATACTTTCAAGTCAATAAAAACAATGAACTCAAAAAGATATAAGTTAAAAATAAAGAAATAAATAAAAATAAATTTTTTAAATTACGATAAAATCATTTCGATCAGAAACGTCAACGTTCGAAATTTCTTAAGTCTTTGGTGTTTTAAAATCAATATAAATCATAATAAACTACGACAAGATAAAATAAGTTTCAACCTGAAATCTTAACATTCAAAATTTCTTCTTGTTAGATTTTTCCTTACTTTTTTAAACTTTAAAAATTTCAAAGTAAAATCAAAACTAAAAAAATCCAAACATTCAAAGTTAAGGATTTAACAAAGAAAATACTTTTTCTGTGCATATTCTTATTCGTATTATCGAATAAAAAATGTAAAACTTTGAGATTCAGCAATCGTAGAAACGGTAACATTTCGATGCGACACACGTGCCAGCGACGCGTGCGCAGATCAAAAACCTTTAATGGTAAATCCATACGACATCTCGTTCCACGACGACCGCAGTTGCAAAGAAAATCCGCAAGAAAGCCGCAAGACTAGAAAACAAACCCACCTTCCGTTCACTAATATCCACGCTCCTTTGAAGACCCGGTTTATTAATAACTTTTCTCCCGGACCAAACGTTCAAATTTATCACGCATCCAACCTTACTAAATATATACACCTACACTTACCTGAATTGTTTCCTGCGGTGTATATTTTCGTTCCGTCATGACCGATTGATATTATCCATTCTTAACACCCACCAAAACAAGTATACTTATTAATGAATTAAATTAATTTTATTAAGAGAAAGAAAATATAAGAGGTATTTTTCGGTTGGATTTTTTAATCAAATTTGGCGCCTTTTAACGTAACCGCATTTTAGTTTAAACTGTAAACCTAACCGGAAGGGTAGGTCCTTCCGTTCAGGTGGTGCGAACCCTACTGGTTTCGTTTTGTCACGCCTACCGCTTTTTGCCGGGGCATAAAGGGCCTGCGCTGATATAATATAGAGATTATTACTTACCCCTTTTATTTCCCTTTAAGTTCTCACTTTAAGAATTGCTTTAGTAAGGAAATTTTTTAAGGAAAATTTTTATTTTTGTGGATTTATTCTTTATGGGGTTGGCAAGTGTTTAAAATCGGATTGGAAGGGTCTTTTGGTGTATTTACAACCGTGTAATGCCTGTTTTATGTCCCCTGTATGTCAGAAGCCGGTTAAATGCCCATTAAAATGTGATACCCTTCTAATTATAGGGTAATGAAAGATGGAATATTTATACTTGGTGGAGAAAATTTACTATAAGGAAATTTTTTATTTAAGTACAAAATTAATTACCCGGTAAATTTTCTTTATTGTATTATTAAAGCTGTAATCAAACAAATATTACTTTTTAAATTACTGACGTTTAAAATATCAACTTGACGTTTTATTTAAATGTCAACCTGGCATCTTAAATATTAACGCTTTCGCGACGGCGCACAGTGGTTTAGAGGCGACAAAAAGTCCATTTTCTTCAACTTTTTTATATAGATATGTGGTTCTGGCCATAACATTAGAAATGTCTTACAATGATAAAACAGTAAAAATAATCGTTGTTTCTCATGTTGTTTACGAATAAATCCAAGACAAAGTATGGGTAACGAAATCGTAGCAAACCACGTGGAATTCATCATACATTTTACATTAATATTAAATTAAATCTGGAGTAGATATGAAAATAAAATCTATTTTACATGAAGGTAGGACATTTTTATAATGTATGGATCGATTTAAATCATACGTAACGTGTAAGGGCAAGCCATGTTTTCGATTTCAAGAAACACCAAAAAAAGGTTAGAGTTTTTTATTTGTGCAGTGAAGAACTTTTGAGCTCCACGCTGTTCCATCCAATGGCTACCACTTGGTGTTAGTTTACATCAAACTCGATCCAATAACGTGAATTTCAGCTGCCCCTATCTGCCACCCCGATAACCACATGTAATTAAAGTGGTAGCTACTCATAGGTAGGTTTTATTGATATAAAATATGCAAATGTCTATGAAATGTGGAAAACCTCAGATTCTTTTGATCAAAATAAGTCGATTTAACATAAGTTATCTATATACAAAGTTGCTTCGTTTCGCCGCTACAGGACCTCAAAGTTAGAAAAATAAATTGATTTGTCTTTTAATTCGAAAACGCGTTAATCGATTTGAACAATTCTTTATGAGTGAGTTTCTACGTCTAATTGACATCTTTTTATAGTTTGCGATACGATTTTAGAAACTTAGAAGTGACCGAAAAATGATATTGGTCTCAGATATTGCCGCATTTTTTTTGCCTACACGCATTTTTAGGGTATAGCCAGCAACAAACTCTCAAATGAGAATGTTAGAAAATTACAACCGATAGTACTTTATCCGTTATAGCCGCATATATTGACTCAATTAAATCTTATACCAGAAACAAGTAAATGGGAATGGACTCAAAGAGGAGTATGTTACACCCCCGATGGAACTTTCCACGCATTAAATCGCCATTTAGTATGAAAAAACTAAGAATATCTTCAAATAAGCTACCACTTCCAGTTATCCAATTTTGTTTATGTTTAATATCTGAACCCATTTCATGATTATAAAGGGCTATACAACGTTTTGTCCATTTATTGCAATTTAAAGTACTAATTTATATGAAAAAACGTGAATTAGAGTTCAGGTAAAGTACTACTTCCGGTTGACGAATTTCATTGAAAAATTTACATGAGTCTCTGAATAGTGTCTATCAACTCCATATGCAATTTCGTCCATATATAAGGTTCGTACCTAAAGTTACAGACTTTTTTCCGCAAACATGCATATCTGAACCACTGTGCGGCGTGCCTCTACCATACATTGTTATTTTTTATAAAATTACAAAAAAATTTTTTCACTCTTTGTGATAGCCTATCTAAATCATACCTTGTCGCTTTACGCGAAGACTCAACTGACTGCCGTATACCGTGTGCACACCGATGAGCTGCGGATACGTTTAACGTAAATGGAAAAAGGACGACAATAAGGCTTCCATTAGTTAACACAGGAGAGATATACTACGTTTACTTATCTGGCCGATTGGAGTTGATATGTGCCTCTTTATCTAACTCATTAAAATCGTATGCAATTCGAGCCTTGTCTAACACAGTGACCTGCCCTATCCGCAACTCGAATGTGTTCAGTCTGTATAGTATAGTCGGCTAACGCGGTTTAGTTCGATTTCTGCTGCCCAGGGGGCGTGCTACTGAAATATGCCCATTCAATAAAACTACTATACTTCATTTAATAACTAGGAGGAGTGATTTGAATTTTGCGCGCCAAAATAGTGAGCTATTATTGGTCGCTTCGCAGTCAAGTTTACGAAGACGAAAAAATTGGTTTTTGTCGTTTATTGTTTTTAACGTTTGAGGTTAGGTACTTTACCTAATTTGTCAACTTGTTTCTCGCTTTTTCGTTGTGCTCAAATGGTTGCGATCAAAAAATATTAAGTTCGAAGAAGGTATGGTACGATGTCATCTGTTGGATATAATACGTCAACACAAGAAACGTCTTTTGGATAAATTTTGAACAATGTACGTATAGATAAACGGCCATAGAGATATTTGGTATGTTCTAGAATACTACGCTCAAACGCTTGGTGTTTTGTTGGTTGCATAAATGTGACTGGTTTGAAGTTTAAAATTCAAATTTGCCGCTAAAAATGTTTAGTGTATTTTTTAGTTACTTTTTCCTATGTAAATGGGGTTTTGAGATTTACTCCTCCTAGTTATTAAATGAAGTATACGAAAATACTACGAAGCAAAAGTAGTGGAAACTTTTGTTAGTTGAGTTGCCTAGATGAATATTTGAATTTAAATGTTTAAGTGATTGTAAAGAATATTATTGTGTTATAGATTTTGGACCATTGCACGCAATTGCTATCTTTTCAATTTCCTTTTATTTACAAATATGTTGACATCATCTGTGCGGTACCTGAGGATCGAATTAACGAGGTTATCTCCATCTTCAATGGTTACAACCTTCACATCCAATACACAATCGAAACTGAAAACGAAAGGTCAGTCCCATTCTTGAATACTAGGATGATAAGAGATGAAAACCAACGTTTCATGACGGACTGGTATACGAAACCAACTTATACGGGGCGTTATATAAACTTCTTTTCGAATCACCCCATTTATCAAAAAATTAATACTGTGGTTGCTGTGCGTGACAGAGTTGGTAAGTTAGCACATCATTCCTTTTTGGCTAATAACATGAATAAATAAAACAGATTTTTACCAATAATGGTTATCCCCATCGTCTTTTGCAGTCAATTTTTAATAATAATAGTGTTCGTGGGACTAATAATCGAGTGGCGACGACGGAGGTTACTGTTAAACCACGGTTTTTGTTGCTTCATTATTTAAATTTAATTATTTGTTACCAACAACAGACAAATGTCGTATACAGGATCCCTTGTGGTGATTGTGATTGTGTATATGTGGATACGACTACACAATATTTACAAAACAGAATTAAACAACATAAAAAGGTTTTCAATTGGGTGATAGTAAAAAAAGTTTCTTGGTAGCTCATTGCGTTAATAACAATCATGGTTTTGCATTTAAAGATGTAAACATTTTAAACAGGAAGAGTGTGTATAACAAGAGGATGTTTTTGGAGATGGTTCATATTGTTAGAGAACAACATTCCGTTAATTACAGATCTGATACAGAAAATTTAAGTAATATTTACAGTTTCCTTTTATCTCACCATTTCAAATTCGAACAAAATCAGAACAACAATAACTCCACATTACAATTTTGATTCCTTTTAGATTCTTTCTTCTTGGTAGATCTTTTCCTTATCGGTATGACGTAAGCGATTGCGCTGATTGGTGCATTTTTCGGGACTTATTGTTAGTCTTGTTTTGTTCGTGTTACATGTTGTAATTTTTATCAGTAGAACAGTTTTAACGTATGTTTTCCAATTATCGACTTGCAAATTAAGTATTTTTTTTTTAATTTTAATGTTGTAACTTTAGCTTTTTAACTTGTTTAAGGTAATAGTTTTTAAATATAGTATAAACGTGTTTATAATTTTAACAAAATTTTTGTAGTAGTTTTACGCCACGTTGTTTGCAGTTAACTTAATGCGCAGTTCATTTTTATGTGGTCAGTCTTTTTCAAATTCCATTGTAAGTTTAATAATTTAAATTTTTAATAATTTTTTGAATCTCTCTGTCTTTAAAAAATTGTAGTCTGCCCTGATGAAGGAATAAATTATTCCGAAAGCTTGGATTGAAAAGAGGAAATGACGTTTTAAGTTCCCTCGTCGTTCTTCTCGGTTGTGATACCGAAGAATTTATTCTCGTTTCCTAACGTGTAACAACCCGATTCCAATTTGTAAATATAGTTTGTGTTATTGTATACTTGAGTTTTATTTCCCTTTCTACTAGAGCTTTAGGGCAAGAACTCACGGTTTTGAAGTACTAACCGCGTTCGTTTGAGGATAAGTAATTAATTAATTAGTTAGGTCTTGAGGAAGCTTCCTTTTTAGTCGCGTGTGGACTTAGCAGATGCCTACTTAATCCTGAACCACACTATTTAGTGCAAGTGTTAATGTTGCTGTAGAACTTTTTGGTTAATTTCTTAATAAACTCACTCATAATTGGCACTTTTAAGTCTTCGCGAAGATCACTGGTCCTTATAAACCATGGGGCGTTCACTGAAATCCTAAGGAGTTTATTCTGTAGGATTTGTATCTTTTTCATGTTTATAGCTGATTAGTTACTCCACACAAGGCAAGAGTAGGTAACCAGTGGTCTAATAATAATACGTCCCGCATTGGCCGAGACAGTCCCGGATTTCCACCTTGCGTCCCGGATTTTTCTTGAAGCAATATTTGTCCCGGATTGTCCCGAATTTTTAAAAGGGTTCTTATTTTCAATATTTATTTTAAATGTATAGTTAACACGTTCGGTAGTTCGTTAACCTTTTTTAAAGAGAACATTGCTGACGAAGGGATATTTAGCAATAAATACCGGAAAGAAACCAACAGGAGTCAGTCAATAAATTACTATCGTGGTACACGCCGACTCCGTGAAATATCGGGTTCGTCTCAAATCGCCGAATCAGTTATTCGTGTAAATTAGAATTGTAATTATTTAATTTTATTGTAATTTCATTTTTGTTAAATAAAACATTTTTTTTTTGAACTCAGGCTGACTTTTACCAACCTCCTGTTAATTTAACCAGCGGTTTATTACCATGGTTATTGGCAAAGTAGCCAATCGCATAAGTTGAAATTGAAATTAAACCGCTGGTTAAATTAACAGGAGGTTGGTAAAAGTCAGCCTCAATCAAATAAATCATTTAATTATATTTCAACTAGAATTAATTCGCAAAATTTGAACCGAAAAAATTGTGCATATCAAAATACGCGGCACGCTTTAAACCGTTTGAAGCATACAGTGAACTCTCGATTCTGCGTTTCCAGCGTCTATGGTACACATCGTGTCTCTGAGCGTTAGGTGGAAGAGGAAAAATTTATTTTTAGAAAACGAAGAAAGAAATTTGGAAAATTTAATCAAGAATATAACAAAATTCTGTAATAAATACCTAGATAAGGTCAATAATAATTCAAAATGTAGATCCGTTTATTAGTGGAATGAAAATATTAAAATTACAAGAAAAGAGTGTAACAAAATTAGACGTAAAGTAACAAGAGCAAGACCAAATATAAATGTAAATCCCGAAGAAATAAATGATCTGATAACCAAATACAAGAAACTAAAACAAGATCTAAAGAATTTAATAGAAATAAGCAAAGCAGAAAAGTGGAACGAACTTTGCGAAAACCTAAACGAAAACGTATGGGGTAAAGGTTATCAGATTGTAATGAAAAGACTAGTTTAGTTTTATTTTTAGTATTTTTCTAAAAAAAATTATTGTTTTTGGTTGAATTGATCAACATTTGGTAACTTTGGTGGAAGCTTTACGAATTTAGTAAGTTTTTGGTGGAATTTAAAAAAAAATTGGTAAATTCTTGGTGGAATTTTTATAAATTTTGTAAGTTTTTTGGTAGAATTTACAAAAAAAATTCATTATTTTTGGTAGAATTATTAAACATTTTAGTAACTTTGGTGGAATTTTTATGAATTTACTAAGTTTTGAATTTTCAAGGTTTTAGTTAATTTTTAATGAAATTGTTTCTAATTTGATTGATTTTTGGTGGAATTTTAAAAGAATTTGGACATTTTGGTGGAATTTTTAAAAAAATTTGGTAAGTTTTTGGTGGAATTGTTAAAAATGTTGACAATTTCGGTGTAATTTTTAGGATTTTTGTAAGTTTTTGGTGGAATAAAAAAAATTCAGTAAGTTTTGGGTGTAGTTGTTAAATATTTTAATAGCTTTGGTGGAATTTTTGCGAATTTTATTCATTTCTGGTGGAATTAAAAAAAAATTCAGTGTTTTTGGTGAAATTCTTATGAATTTTGTAAGTTTTTTGGTGGAATTTTTAAAAAACTCAGTATGTTTTTGTTGGAATTATCAAAAATTTTGATAACATTGGTGGAATTTTTGCGAGTTTTATTCATTTCTGGTGGAATAAAAAAAATCTGTGTTTTTGGTAAAATTCTGATGAATTTAGTAAGTTTTTGGTGGAATTTTTGCAAATTGTATTAATTTTTGGTGAAATTTTTAAAAAATTCAGTATATTTTTGGTGGAATTATCAAAGATTTTGATAACACTGGTGGAATTTTTGCGAATTTTATTCATTTTTGATGGAATTTTAAAAAAATTCAGTGTTTTTTATGGAATTTTTACGAATTTAGTAAGTTATTAGTGAAATTTTTCCAATTTTATTAATTTTTGGTGGAATTTTTAAAAAATTCAGTATATTTTTGATGGAATTGTTAAAAAAGTTGATAACATTGGTGGAATTTTTATTAACTTTAATCATTTTTGGTGGAATTGTTAAAAATATTGATAATTTTAGTAGAATTTTTATGAATTTGGTAAGTTTTTGGTGGTATTTTTAAAAAATCAGTTTTCATCAAGGTTTTGGTGGAATTATTCAACATTTTTGTAGCTTTGGTGGAAAATTGAAAAAATTTAGTACGTTTTTGGTGGAATTGTTAAAAATGTTGGTAACTTTGGTGGAATTTTTACGAATATAGTAAGTTTTTCGTGGAATTTTTACCAATTTTATTGATTTTGGGTGGAATTTTTAAAAAATTCACTAAGTTTTTAGTAGAATTGTCTCCAAATTTAATAATTTTTGGTGAAATTATATTCATTGCGAAAACCTAAACGAAAACGTATGGGGTAAAGGTTATCAGATTGTAATGAAAAGATTAAACTTAAAGAAGAGAACTAAAATTGAAGAAAATATCATTAAAAATGAAATCAAGAAACTTTTTCCAAAGCATGAAGAAATTGAATGGACCAAACAAGAAATTATAGTTGAAGAGGACAAACTTTTTAAGAACGATGAAGTAAAATCTACAATATCAAAATTAAATAATAAAAAAGCTCCAGGCCCAGACGGTATTACATCAGAAATATTAAAAATTTTAGTAGAAAAATACTGTGAAGATATAATATATATAATAAAAATGTTTTTAATAAGTGCCTAAAAGAAGGAATTTTCTCCGACATTTGCAAAAAATCTAAATTAGTACTAATTGAAAAACCAAAAAAAAAGTAACGAAAAATCATATAGGCCCATTTGTCTAATCGATGCAACTGGTAAGGTATTAGAAGGACTAATCAAGAAAAGACTAGAAGAAGAAGTAATAGATAAGAAATTAATCGAAAGAAACCAATTTGGTTTTCAGAAAGGTAAGTCAACTTTAGACGCAGTTTCTAACGTTCAAATCATTGTAGATCAGTTAAAAGAAAAAACTATAAGAACTGGGAATTATGCGCGTTGGTGCTACTTGACATTAACAACGCATTTAGGCGGAGGGGAAAGGGTTTTAGTTGGTCGATGTATTCAAGATGAGTACATCAACCCAACACAGGGTGGTCATCGATACGGATCACTTAGATAGTGATTTGGACCACTCGTCTGTCAACAGATTTCCTAAACCCCTTCATAAAAAAAAAGGTGGAAGAGGAAACACAGAATCGTGGTGGTTGAACATTATGGAGATACTGTATCTCCTCAAGAGATATCAAACTATGCGTTACCCAAAGGTGGGATGAAATGGTCTCTCACTTTAATAATGGTGAACTTCCATTTTCAAATTCACGAAAATTAGCAGAGTTCTTTCTCTGTCTGCCTGGCACAAATGTTTCTACGGAAAGATTTTCTTTTAATGAATAACTTTTGGACAAGTGAAAAGACTCGACTTGAAATAGACACACTAAAAGCGATACTACTTACTAAAGTTAATTATGGAGAAAATTGCACAGAATGTTATAAAATGCTTCAAAGCGAAAAAGATCCATAGTTCCGAAAAATAAAAAAAGAAAAAAGTTTTGTACTTACAATTACTAATTTAACTGAACTATAACCCCCCCCCCGCGCGCGCTCCAAGTTCCCGTCCCGGATTTAAAGTAAAAAAATATGGTCACTTTACTAATAAGAGCTTTGTAGAGGAGGAGAGTGCAATCTATTATAGGATTTTTTTTATTAATTACTCTCTAAAAATACACTCTATACGTTTTCTTTTAACTTGGTTAAATTTTTTAAAAAGCTAGGTTTGTTAACTCTCAAAAACTTTTACCAACTTTTAGATTTTCTTTAATTTTTTGACAACAATTACAATAAATTTGTATCCTTTAAATCAAAATAGAATATTTTAAGTTTAATTTTAAGTAAAAATCATTTCTTAATATTTGAAAATAAACTCTGTACGACTTTTTAAGGTTGATCGAATCTTTTTAAAAAGGTAGGTTACTTAACTGTCAAGAATTTTTACTAATTTTAAGATTTTTTTTTAATTTTTTGGTAACAATTACAACAAATTTGACTTTCTTTAACCAAAATAATATTATAAATTTAATTAGAATATAATAAATAGAATATTATAAATTTAATTTAAAATAAAAATCATGTACGATTTTTTTAAGTTGATCAAATTTTTAAAACAGTTAGTCAAACATTTTTACTAACTTTAAAATTGTTTTTTAAATTTTTGATAATAACACTGGCCAACATTTTTTAGACCCATGGATCAAACAATAGTTTTCTAGTAGTTCTAGGTGTGCTAGACTCAAATTTGGCCTCAGAATTGCTCCATCACATCAGATTTTTTAAATATTCTAACCTAAAGATGCAAAAATCTCGGTTTTTGAACATGTTCGGGATTGAATAACACAGCGAATAAATGTTTATTCACAAAATTCCATGCGACATCTGAAAGCACCACTGTTCTCAATTTAAACGTATTTTGAATTTTTTGAATATCTTCATTTCTTCTTGAAGGAATGTAATTTCTATAACATCCCATTTTGTCCAATCATTTTGACCTATAATGTCATTCTAGCGTGCGTAATCTGTACAATTTAGATGATTTGCAGACAATGATGACTTCAAGAAGCCACTGTGATAAAAAAATTAAGAAAATTTTTTATATTTGTGTACGTTTTGACACAAAAAAGTGATACATTGAGTGTAGATAAGATGAAAGAATGATGGCCATCCATTGCTGAGCTTTGAAAAGAGAAGATAATTCCATAAGTTGGGTTGGATCACTGCAACGTTTATTTGAAACAAAGATTTGAAAACTTTAACATGTTTTTGGGACTACGACCAAATCATTGCTTACTACTTACTGTTAGTTTGCCATATTAGGAATGACTATGATTGGGAGATTATAAAAGCAAGATTTTTTCATGAAGAAATTAAGGTATTGAAAAAATTCAAAATACATTTTGAATGGGAAGGGTGGTACATTCCGATGCCACAAGGCGTTTTGTAGATAACAATTTATTTGCTACGTTATTTAATTTCAAATATGTTCAAAACACGTGTTTTTTGCATCTATAGATTAGAATATCTTAAAAACCTGAGGTGATGGCGCAATTCTGAGATAACATTTGAGTTCAACGCGCCAAAACCTTTTAGAAAAGTACTATTTGATCTATGGATCTCACCTTGTATAGAATTTTGTTGGCCTGTGTAATTAGAGGAAATTTGACTTTTCTAATCCAAAACAAAATGTTTTAACTTTAGTTTAAATTAAAAATCGTATGTTAATCCTTATAAATAAAGTCGTTACGATTTTTTTTAAATTGGTCAAAAAATTGTAAGATTAAGGTTCAATTAAAATTCTTCAAGCCTTTCAATTTTCTATTTTATTTTGAAATATTTAACAAGTTAAATATTTAAAACTTTAAGATTGTTTTTTAAGTTTTTGATAATAATTAGAGCAAATTTGACTTTTCTAATCCAAAACAAAATGTTTTAACTTTAGTTTAAAATAAAAATCGTATGTTAATCCTTATAAATAAAGTCGTTACGATTTTTTTTAATTGGCCAAAAAATTGTAGAAAAGGTTCAGTTAAAATTGTTCAACCTTTCAATTTTCTATTTTATTTTGAAATATTTAACAAGTTCAATTTTTATAATAAAAATTAGAACATTTAACCTGTAATTTAAAATAAAAATCATTTTTTAATTTCAATTTTGTTAGATTTTTTTAAATTAGTAAGAACTTGAAAGGGAATGTTGAAGAATAAAAGGGATTTTATTCCTGTAAACTTCATTTATTCTTAATCATTAGATTTGTAAGCCAATTGAACCACACGTATATTTTCTTCGCTTCCTAAAATCAACCAATTTAAAATATTAAATCAAAAACATTTTACTTTTTATAAGCAATACTAACGTCTGCCATTGTAGGGTAAGACGCAGAACCAAATACCGGTAATTTGATGAGTAATTGACGTTGACTTACACAAAGGAAATTTAAAACGGTCTTTTGAAGAGAAACGTCTGCATCGTACCAATTTAAATCGTAAATCGCCTCAGTTAAAGAACAAGTCTGAATGTATAAAAAAATTAAAAAAGTAAAAAAGAAATAGAATTATTATTAATACCTTGTTAATAATTCGCTGTCCAGTGGCATGTTTTATAAGTACTAATGTTATTGTCAAAAAAAATAGCATAAATCCAGCTAAATAACGCCCCTATAATAGAATAAGTTAGATACGGTTTAAAACATCTTAAAAATATAAAGACAAACCAAAGTGATTTGTACTGCTGATAAAGAAATTAAAACTAAAACGCAAATCTTTAATGGAATAACGGCTTTATTCATAAAGTTCGTTGCGTCTTCAAATAAGCTAAAAAATTCATTTATTATAGTTACTTAAAAAAAGTTTTTAGTTGTTAAAAATCAATTACCGAGTGATATGTTGGTGGTATTTAATAGCAAATATTAGTTCTTCGTCATTTTTTTGTACCATCGTGAAATGAATATCATTAATTTTATTTATTAAATCGTCTATGCGAATTGCCAAAAGTTCAAATGTATAAGTGAAAAAGAGCAGACCATATATACAGTTACGTCCCATCATATAACAAGAAAATACTTGAAATAAAGCGATTAAAACTAATTGCCAAAACTGAACGTGAAAAGGTAGATAATAATGTACAATAAAATTGCACGTATTTATAAGTTTATCATTTGAATTTGTAACATTAAGGCAAGATTTATCAGATAAAGCTTCATATAAGTTTAGGAAGGGGGCGAAGAATGATGCAAAATCCCCGATTTTTATAGCAATTCTTATTAATTTATTTATTGGAATTAATTTATTTGGGATATCGAAGTTATTAAAATTGCTGAAATTATCTATCAATTTAAAAAAAGAATGTTGTTCAATTAATAATAACAAAGATACGCATAAAGCTGGTAATGCGATAAAATGATACTGAAGAGAGTATAATATTTTTTGATAATTTGTGCTGAAATCTTAAACATATATGTGAAAATATTTTTTTAAAAAATGCTAATAAAAAAATTACCTTTTAATTTTTGCAGAAATGGGTAAAATGCAAGTACGAAATTAATTAAGAACATTATTATTACGCCAAATCCTCGAAGACCTTTTTTACTCGGCCAACAATGTATTTTTCGAAGATTAATTTCAACTAGGTAATAACCCCACGTTCCTCTTGGCATTTTTATCGAGGAATGAGTCTAAAGTAGGTTTTAATCTAGTTTATTAAGTACCTAGTTTTAATGATCTGCGTAATATGTTTTGTATGTAACGTTCATTAATTGATTAAAATTATGTATCTACGTTCTGCAGCTGACGAGGTTACATCTACATTTCTAAAAAAATAATGCCTTTATTTCCAAGAAAATGAACAGAGCAATTATCATTAAGAAAAGTAAAATTTGGAATATAGTGAAAATTAACTTTTATGAATAATAAATTGTAAACTGACAAATTAAGTTATTCGCAGTAACTAAATAATAAAATTGGCTTATATTTGAATACATTAAACTACACTTCTAAATTAAAAAAAGAAATGAGCTTCTATCTGTTTTTGAAATTTCTTGTAACAAATAACAGTCTACCCAGTCAAAATATCATATTAATTTTTGTGATGCAGTTTTATCAACCCTTCATTTAGTGACAGATCAAATATTGAATTAAAAAATAATTCAAATGTTCATTATTTGATATAAACTATAATACTTATAATATAAATAACTTTTTTTTATTTGTTTGACTCTGCAACACAACTAACTCGACTCCACAAACGAGTCAAAAAAGATATTTCCTAAACCGTGCGATTTACGGTTATGAATGTTAGCTATATTATGCAGAAATTATCACCGATCATAACAGCCTTTACCTCGATTTTTTTTTTCGGCGAAAACTTTCGGAGTGTGAGCATCTTAAACTAGACTGAACTTTTGGCACGGATAATGAGTTCTTTCTAATTTAAATGAAAATGGTATCAATCGATAGGGATTAGTAGATACAGTAGAACCTCTATTATCCGAAACACTTTTAACCGAAATAGCGTTTAACCGAAACAACCAGAACGGTAGTTAAAAAAATATATTTATGATGTGAGTCATCAGACATTGTGCCAAGTCATAAAATAACATCCTTAATAGGAACAAAAGTACCACCGATATTAGTAATTTTAACTTCATATGTAAGTACATACATACTTATATGTATAACTACATACATACACAAAATTCCTAACAAATTTTAATTTTTTAATCATTCTCATAGATGACACTACAATCAGCGTTTTGGTAAGCATCAGCTGAGTCCGTTTTGGGGTATTCCCCTTCGTCAGGTTAGTCGTGCGCTAATAACTTTACGTGTAGTGGTGATCGTAAAATCCACAGTAATTCAGGAATTACTATAGTTAGCTGACCGACTGTTATATTGTATTACAGCGTTCAGTGTTTGGCAGATTCATTAATGAGTGTACAGTCCTCAATAACAAAACGAATATTGATACGGAACTGCTAACAACCAAAGTCAGATTGCATCCAGAATTCTGAGAGTTGTCCCATAATTTGATATAAAGAGCGTGATTTACTAATTTTGCTAATATGTCGGAGAGCGTTAAATTTTTTCTTGAGAATGTACTAATTTATACCCATCTGTCAATCAGTCAAGCACTGAATAACACTCAACTAACCAACGGTGGATGCGTTTCGTCAATACTGACATCAGTACTGATCGTCGGTTGAGCACTAAATCGAGCCTAACGCCTTTTTGCAACCCACTTAAATTTAAAAATTGTCGTTGTTGGTGAGAGCCGCTCCTCGCCAACAACTCGTCTTCGTCCTCTTCAAGAACTATCATCCGGGGTCGCGACAATACAAATAGGTGCAAAAGGGGTAATTTTTGCAATTTTCCAAGTAGGCATGAAGAGACATTTACAAAACTATATAGATGTGATAAAATTCGTTTATTTTGCACTGTAAGTACACATGTTCGTCTTAAGAGGGAATATACGTTTGTGAGAGAAAATTCAAGAGTCATTTTTGACAATTCATTGAGGAAAGACAAAGCGATATTTTTATATTCGGTTTTTATACGTGTTAATACAAGTCTTTAGGCATACACAAAAAAATTATTTGAATTATTTCGACGTAAAATGGCGGCACAATGCCTGATGGAAGTGAATTCCTTTTTTTGATCAGTCCTCCACGGGCGTATTCGCACAGTTACAATGTTCAACTTAGGACAAAACAAAAAATGTATTTGTAAGTTAAATATAAAAAACTAGAAAACTATGTAGGATTTTTTAAAAATATTCATTTTTGAAAAAAATAGCGTCAATATCAAGAAAAAATGTATTTTTTTATCGAAAAAATCGGTCGTTTTTCGATCATAAAATCGTTAAATTTGACCTTATTGAAAAAATCCTACGTGCTTTTCTAGAAAATGCAATGAGGAAGCTACAGCTAAAATTTCAAGTTGATCGGTTCAAAACTGAAGGCGCTATGAATATGCTCGTTTTAAAAAACGTAGTTTCGATAAAAACGCGTTCAAAGTTTCAAATACTACAAAATCATGGAAATTTGGTGTTTACCCTTAATCGTCGACGCCCGGACCGTACAATTGCCCTTCTAGTTCAACTTTCTCCTGCTTTTCTTCTTTCCTAGTAGATGTTGCTTCCTTAGGGCAATTTTCGCCTCTTCGGTGAGGGAGCGCTTCGATTTTCCAACCCGCTTGGCGTCAGCTTCGCTACAGAAATTGTGGCATTGAAGGCCTATAATTATTCCTAATTGACTCATAACTTGCATTATGCCTTTGTATCCGTCATTGAAGTAGATTACTGTAAGATTCACGGCAATGTCGAGTACACTCTTGCCGCCAGAAACAGTTTTCGGAGCCATTGACCACATCGTAGCATTAAAACTCTCGTTCGAATGTAAGTAAATCTTCAGGGCGGAAGACTGAATTAAGAAAAGTGAACAGTCGACAACATATATTTGCCTCACTAATGACTTCAAAATTTCGAAAGTAAGTATTCGGAAATTTTCCCCAAAATACTAAAAATCAGCACTAAAACCTTCCTCGGCAAAATTGAATTTTTTGACCATTTAAAAAATTGCCTTTCTCATAAAACCTTTTGGATAACATTTTTGGATAGTTGACCTTTTGAGCCAATAAAAAGAAAAACAAAAAAAAATACAAAGGTATATTCCCCCTTAACAGCAGAAGAAGGGTCGCTTATCTACTCACCCTGTATACAGGCTGTTTCAGAATTGCACGGCACAATTTCAGGGATATGTTCTCCAGCACGAAATAAACAAGAAAGTTTATATAAACATAACTCTCAAATTAATTTTTTATCGAGATATTACAAATTGAACAATAAAAGATTCAGAGTAACTGTTCAAAGTGCAGCAAATGCAGCAACCAGCGTTTTGTCGTTGTGGTTTTAGCGCGCCAGTTTCCCTAAGGGTCTTTCAATGGCTTCAAACGTTTTCCAATTTGGTATCCTCCTAGTGGGAAATGTTGTATGATATTTACGAACAGCAGCAACGCCATTTTTATGTACCTCGCCATAAATTAAGAGCATGTTTGTTTGTTCTTCAAAAGTGAATAAATTTGTGGTGTCTCCCATGATAATACTAAATGGAAGTATTCTTATTAACTCATACGAAAACGCGCAGAAATAGTAAAACAGGTTACTTATTTACACGAACAGTGCTTAATACTAATCAGTTTAATCACCTGCCAAACACAAAAGCGCTTTGCAATTGCAATCTACGGCTATTTATACTGATTAAATTCACCTTTTCTCACAATCAATTCCAATAAAAATTCAAAAATTAAATTAAAAATTATTTATTACAATCATTCTATTTAACAAAAAAAGAAAGTAAAAAAAATGTTTTAACAAAAATTAAGTAACAAAATTAACTATTTCTATCTCAATATTTATTTATCTCCATTAAAACTAAAATAAATCCTCATCAATCCAAAATCTTTTTTATCCCCATCGACCATATTATTGGTTTATCAGTTAAAATAACCACATCTTCTTCTACCATCGAATAAGTATTCGATGTACTCACCATATGACCAAATTCCAAAGGTGAATTATCTACAAAAACAACTCATTCAACCTTGAATTTATACAATCTAAATAAAAAAATCCAAATAAACCCACCTAAATTCCATTTTAATCCACTCGTATTTAAATAAGCTTTACTTCCAACGGGAATTAAAGCACACCACTCTTGAGATCGTCTCAAAGACTTAGGAACTTTAATTCTATGTTTACCACTTGGTAATAACCACGTGGCGTTATCCGAAAGAATAATAATTCGAATTTCGGGCCATTTATGATTTATTTTATGTAAAGTATTTAAGTTACCGAGAAGTTGATCGAAACGACCGTAAACGCTGTTGAGAACTATAACATATTGAATCTGAAGGGGATCTAAATAAATAGAAACTGAAAAATATTTAAACGTACATCTAAACATTCTTCCGATGAAGTTATTTTTAATTGTAAGACAGCTTTGGTAAAATCGGTTTCATCTTGATCGTAAGTATTAACAATTTGTGTACAAGTACTTTTATAATAATTCAAAGTTTCAGATCTTATTGAATCCATATCTCCGGTTATTAAATTAATATTTTTAATGGTTTTAATGTCAACTTTATTATTTTCTAACCAACCCAACCAACGATCAGTTCCACCATCGACAGTAATACGAATCAATGCTGTTAAAAAAATTCATTTTAATTAAAAAATATAATTAATATAATAAGTTTATGTAATATTTAAACTAAAATAATATAAACTTACCGTTATTCCATAAATTTAAGATATGTTCTGTCTTAAAAATCGTATTTATAGGCGTATTAAGTATCAAAATAGCATACTTTGAATTTAAACCCGGCGATAATAATAAATCGTAAGGATCCCAAAAAGTTTCATTCAAAAAATTCATTTTTAAGTTGTTTTTAAACTGATTTTGTACTTGTGACTTTTAACTTAACCTAAATTGGGACATTTTTGATAGATAAAAAAAACGTCAATAACACGTGTGTACCTTTATCGCCATCTCTTAGATCTTTTTGGAACATCATTTTTTATAAATGAATGAATTCATTTAACAATTTAAAAGAAAGAATATTCTAAATAAAAAATTAAAGAATATTAAAACGATCTATATGAAGTTTTATTATAAATAAAATTTAAATTGTGAGATATTTTATTAAAAATTTTATATCTTTAGTGCCATCTATTAGACTGTTCATTAAAAATTTCTTTTATAAATTTAATTATTTAATGATTAATATTAATTGAACGATTTAAAATAAAAAAATATTTTTAATAAACAATTTTAGTATTTTAAACCTATTTATATGAGTTTTTCTAAAAAATAAAGTTTAAATTATATTTTTTTAATATTATCTGTGTATAGTGACATCTCTTAGAATGTTCATTAAGGATCATTATTTATATTTATTATATTAATTAATTAAGGATTTAAAATAAAAAGTTTCTTTCAAATGAAAAATTAAAGAATTTTAAATCGATTTATATGATTTCTTGTTAAAAATAAAGTTTAAAATCATGAAATATTTTATAAATAACATGTGTATAGCATAGACGCCATCTCTTGAATACTTTATACATTAAGGATAATTTTTTATATAAATTTAATTTACAAAAAATTAATTAATTGAAATATTTAAAAGAAAAAAAATATATTAAATGTAAAATTAACAAAAAATAAGTCGATTTGTATGAGTTTTTCTTAAAAATAAAGTTTAAATTAACAAATATTTTTTTTAATAATAGATGTCTATTTTTAAAGTGACATTTCTCAAAGTTCATTGAAGACTATTTTTTAATTTAATATATTAGTTAATTGAAGGATTTAAAATAAAAAGAATATTTCAAATTAAAAATGAAAGAATTCAAAGCCGATTTGTACGAGTTTTTGTTAAAAATAAAGTTTTAATTGTGATAAATTTAAAGGTTTTTAAAAGTGTTTGTTGCGACATCTCTTGGTGACAGTTCTAATTATTAAGACTTTAAAATTGACATTCCTTATTTAAAAACTTTTAATAATTTTATTCATCACGGATTTATTTATGGATTATAAAGAAAGATTTTTATATCAAAGGTAGATTGAAATTTCTTCTTTAAAATAATGTATCTTTATCTGTATGTTAAATGATATTTTTGAGTAAAAGAAAAGATGATTTCAGAATTACAAATACAACTTTATCATTCACTAGTCAATTTTTAAAAATTCATAAAAAATTCATTTTTCAAGATTTTGACTTAATTTTCCTTCTAAATGAAACTTAAAACATTCTAGTTTTGACTTAACAAGATCGTTTTATTCCAAATGTTGTCAAAAAATTTAAAAAAAATTTCAAAGTTAGTAAAAATTTTTGACACTTTTTAACTTAAGAAAATCCAACTTTAAAAATTCATCAAAAATTCATTTTTAATGATTTTGATTTGATTTTTTTTCTAAATGAAACTTAAAACATTCTAATTTTAATTAAAAGGATCGTTTTATTCCAAGTGTCGCCAAAAAAAATTTAAAAAAATTTCAAAGTTGGTAAAAATTTTTGACACTTTTTAACTTAAGAAAATTAAAATTTTAAACATTCATCAAGAATTCATTTTTAAAGATTTTGATTTGATTTTTTTTTTAATGAAACTTAAAACATTCTTGTATTGATTTAAAAAGACCGTTTTATTGTAAATATTGTCAAAAAAATTAAAAAGATTTTTGAAGTTGGTAAAAATTTTTGACACTTTTTAACTTAAGAAAATTAAAACTTTAAAAATTCATTTTTAAAGAATGAAACATATGAAATGAAACATAAAACATTCTAGTTTTGATTTAAAAAGATCGTTTTATTGTAAATGTTGTCAAAAAAATTAAAAAAATTTTTGAAGTTGGTAAAAAAATGTTTTGTAACTTTTAACCTTAAACAAATCGATCAATTTTATGTTAAATAATATTTTTGAGTAAAAAAAGATGATTTCATGAATTACAAATACAACTTTATTATTTTATAATAATAATAATATAGATAATAATATCGTTATTACATAATTTTACGCGAAAATAAACAACGAGTGGAAGAAAAAATACAGGACAAAACTGTTTAAATTAATATATTACTTTGTATATTATATCTTTATTATAACTTGTTCATCCAAAAAAAATAACCAACATCATTTAGTTTATTCTTCTTCTTCTTCCTCTTCCTCCTCCTCTTCTTCTTCTTCCTCGTCCTCATCTTCTTCCTCATCGACCTCAACTTCCTCTTCTTCCTCCTCCTCTTCGGGCTCAGGTTCGATTACAGGCTCTTTGATGTCTTCATCTTCATCAACAGCTTGTTTACCTTCTTCTTCACCTTCGGGAGTTTCTGGGTCACCAGTTTTTTTGCCTGGTCTTTCACCAAACCATTTGGGAAGTTTTGCTAATTAAGAAAAAATAAATTAGTCTTGGAAAAAAGTTTTAAACAAGATACATGCTGTTAAGAAAGGTATTTTAACAATTTTCTAAACAAAAGTAGTTCTTACTTTTTTGTCTGGAGTCAAACTGACCGCTCTTTTCCTTCCACGATTTCTCATTGGTTTCCTTCATCAATTCTTCAAGACCCTGGTGAAGTTACGAAGGAGGAAAACAGACAAAAAAAAGACAAGACATTTCAAAATGGGAAAACAAGCTAATTATTTTTTTGTAACATTGGAGGAGACTAAACGAAGACAAATACAATTTTTGGGGATCGTGCAATCCAAAAAAAAAAACTTTTTTTTAAACACCCCTTTTTTATGAAAAAAAAACTTACACCTTGATCTACTTTCAAATTCTTGTTGTTTCTCTCTCCAGTGTTTTTCATTCAATTCCAAAGATACATGAGCAAATCCCTTTTTTTTTAATTAAAAAAAAATAATAATAAAAATTTAATTAATTTTTAAGGGATGATTTGATTGTTTTATTTTTTTTAATACTTACACCTTCAAAGAGTTTTTTCTTATCGTCATACGATCGCGTATCAACACGACGTTCGTATTTGGAGGCGACTTGAATCTTGGGCGGGTATTTTCCTGTTAAAGCTTCCGGATCGAGACCTTTCTTCAAGGCTTTGTGCCTCAATTGTTGCTTCTGTCTTTCTTTCAATTCTTTAAGCTGGAATATTAAATTAATTTTAAAAATTACTTTAAAATTTTAATTTTTTTTTGAAAATTTTTAAAGATTGTTAAAAATCCTTTGATACCAAACATCATATTAAAATGGCGGAATATTGAAAATACCTTAAAAATTTTAAAGACGATTAAAAATCCTTTAATTCGATACTAAACATGACTAGTTTTCCATTAAAAATAAAGAAGTTACATTGATTTGAAAAATTCCAAGATGGCGGATCATCAAAACTTAAAAAATCGATAACTTCAAAACTATTTAAGCTAGGTATATCGTGTTTGTACTTAAATTAAAGGAAATTTAATTTCCTAACGATTTTGTATAAAAAATTTTATTTTAAGATCATTTGTAAAGCTTTTAATTTTGAAAAATCGAAAATTAAAAAGTTAAAAATGAATATTTTTTAAATATTTTTGAAAATAATTGAAAGTCCTTTAATTTGATACCAAACACGACCATATTTCGATTAAAAATAAGGGAGTTATGTGGATTTTAAAGAATTCAAGATGGCGGAGTTTTGAAAATACTTTAAAATTTTTAAAGACGATTAAAAATCGTTCAATTTGATACCAAACACGATTAGTTTTCTATTAAAAATGAAGAAGTTACATTGATTTAAAAATTTTTCAAGATGGCGGATCATCAAAACTTAAAAAATGGATAACTTCAAAACTATTTAAGCTAGATAGGTCGTGTTTGTACTTAAATTAAAGAAAATTTAATTTCCTAACGAACTTTCATGAAAATTTTAGTCTAAAATTATTTTTAAAGATTTCATTTTGGAAAAATCAAAAATTAAAACATTAAAAAATGAAAATTTTTAAATATTCTTAAAAATAATTAAAAGCCTTTTAATTTGATACCAAACACCATTGATTTTGCATAAAGAATAAAGAAGCTACATAGATTTAAAAAAATTCAAGATGGCGGATCATCAAAACTTAAAAAATGGATAACTTCAAAACTATTTAAGCTAGATAGGTCGTGTTTGTACTTAAATTAAAGGGAATTTAATTTTCTAGCGATCTATTATAGAAACTTTATTCTAAAATTATTTTTAAAGATTTCATTTTTACAAAATCGAAAATTAAAAAGTCAAAAATGAAAATTTTTAAAATATTCTTAAAAATAATTAAAAATCTTTTAATTTGATTTGAAAAATTCCAAGATGGCGGATCATCAAAATTTAAAAAATGGATAACTTCAAAACTATTTAAGCTAGATATGTCGTGTTTGTACTTAAATTAAAGGAAATTTAATTTCCTATTGATCTAAATTGGCAAATTTATTCTAAAATTATTTTTTCTTTTTACTTATTATGATTTCAACCATTTTTTAGATTAAAATTTCAACCGTTTTTTAGATCTTTCTTAAATTTAATAATTACATCGTAATCTTGACGTTTTTGCCTTTCTTCCAAATCGTATTTTTCAGTTTCCAACTTAACGATGCAGTCCCACAATTCGGTAGCTTTTTGACGCAATTGTTCAATACCAAGTCCGTCCAATTTCAAGGGTTTGATACGGATGGACAGAGAAATCTTCTTTTCTTCCTCCAATTGTTCCTTGGTCTTGTTTCTTTCTAATTGAGCGGCAGTAAGGTTGGACTAAAAAATTTCAAAATAAAAACTAATGAAAAAAAAGTTTTTTTTAAGTTTTTACTCCAGGATCTCTTTTGGTGATGGTAAAGTTGGGTCCTTTCGACTTGGTTTGGTCTTTCAACGCTTGCATCATCGCCTGGCGTTTCTTTTCCGCCTCCTCCAAACGTTGTCTCTTCTCCTCGATATCCCTCTGCTTTTTCTCCTCAATTTCGCGGACGCGACGTTCCTCTTCCTGCTTCTTACGCTCAGCCATTTTCTTCTCTTCTTCCGCGCGAGTTACCTTGCGCTTGGCTTGTTTCTCCTTTAATTTTTTCAAATCTTCCTCTTCCTTGGCACGTTGTTTGCGCCATTCCGCGATATATTCTCTTAACTGTTCGTCCAAGTCAGATCTCTTTTGGTCTTGGCGTTTGATGAACTCTGGATCGCCAGCCTGTTCCCTTTTTTTATCAATAGATAAATGTTAATTGAAAGGAGATTAAGATTTTTGAAAAAATGATTGAAGGATTGAAATAAAAATTTGAAAGGAAGATTTGAAATGAAGATGTAACATAAAGATTTAAAATGAAGATTTTATAGGGTACATTTTTTTTATAAAATAAAATACATAGAGAGAAAAAAATACATATTAAAGTGTAAAAAATATGCTGAGGCTTAGAATTAATTCGGGGCGAATTTTTTTATTTAAAAAAGCTAGTTTTAAAAAGTGATGTGAAAATCATGCAGAGCAACGCAAGCAACAAAAAAGAGTTTGTTGTCTCTGGAGGCTGGCTGGCTGGCGTTTTTCTTTAATTTTTTTGGCAAAATTATGGCAAAATTTTTTTGGCAAAAATTTTTTCTTAGCAAAAATTTTTTTGGCAAAAATTTTTTTTTGCAAAATTGTTTGGCAAAACGTTGGCTCATCGCGTTACAAAAAATTCTATACATTTGGACTTACTCTTCGACTACGGTTTTGGTAACGGTGGTCCTGATTCAAGAACACAGTGACAGACATCAGAGGGGTAGTGCAGTTGGGGGGGAAGAAAACAGACAAAAACAAACTTATGAGTTGGTGGTTTAAAAAAAGAAAAAAATTTACACAACAAAAAAGTTCTTCTAGGTGTAAAAATAATAAAATCCGGGCTTCGATTCTACTACGGTTTTGGTATTATTGATTTTTTGGGTTTCTTCTACGTGTATTCTATTTCTAAACGGTGGATTTACTTACTTTCTGCAAAAGAAAGAAAAAGCAAAGGGTGAGAATTTTTTTAGGGGTTTTAAAACTTTTTTTATTTTTACTTACGTTTCGATGATTTCTTCCTCCTCCTCTTCGCTATAACATCACATAAAACAAAACGAACATTTAAATTAAATTCATTCTTTAAGAGGTATTAAATAGCCATAAAGCTCTGTTGGGAAAGGGATTTAAAAAAATAAAAACAAAAATAAAAAAAGATAAAAAGGACTTTGCAAGCAATAAAAAATAACAAAAATAATAATAATAAAATAAAATAAACTTACGAGTAGACTTCTTCTTCATCAGACATTTTGGAAGGGTTTTAAAAAGGCTCTGAAAAGAATTGAATTGATTTTAAGACTGATACAATAGTCCTTATATAAAGTGTTGCTTTGGAATTTTGGACGAGATCTCGGTACAGAATTGGAACAAATAACTAAGTTAATTTTAGATCAGACAACAAACTTACAATTAAGGTTGGCATAGTTCTTTTATGACTTGGAGAGTTAAAGTCTTAGGAGTGTTTATTTTTAAAATAATAATTTGTCTTTTTCTTTTTCTAAATTAAACTAAACCAGATGAAAGATTAATTTGGTATCTATATTTGCTTCATTTATCTTATTTGGGTTGATTTATCAAAATTTCATTTAAAATATTAAAAAAAAAAAAAATTGGTTGATTTGTGAAAATATTGACCTCATTCATGATTGGTTTATAATAATTTTGGGTTGATTTATGATGATTTAAAGTAATTTTGCATTTATCTTCACTTGATTTTTCTGATTAAAGTTGATTTATAAAAATTTAGTTAAGATTTTGGTTGATTTTTGTTCATTTAAAATATTTTTTAAAAAATTTAGTAAACTTGTGAAAATATTGCTCTCATTCATGATTGATTTATGATAATCTTAGGTTGATTTATAATGATTTAAAGTAATTTTACCTTTATCTTTACTTGACTTTTCTTATTACAGTTGATTTATTTGAATTTAGATGAGATTTTGGTTGATTTTTGTTCATTTAAAACATTTTTTAGAAAATTTGGTTGATTTGTGAAAATATTGACTTCATTCATGATTGGTTTATAATAATTTTGGGTTGATTTATGATGATTTAAAGTAATTTTGCATTTATCTTCACTTGATTTTTCTGATTAAAGTTGATTTATAAAAATTTAGTTAAGATTTTGGTTGATTTTTGTTCATTTAAATTATATAAAAAAAAAAATTTGGTTGATTTATGAAAATATTGACCTCATTCATGATTGATTTATAATCATTTTAGGTTGATTTACGATGATCTAATGTAATTTTAGGTATACCTTTACTTGACTTATCTTATTACAGTTGATTTATTAGAATTTAGATGAAATTTCGGTTGATTTTTGTAGATTTAAAAAAATTTGGTTGATTTATGAAAATATTGACCTCATTCATGATTGATTTATGATAATTTTAGCTTGATTTATGATGATTTAAAATAATTTTACGTTTACCTTCACTTGAATTTTCTGATTAAAGTTGATTTATTAAAATTTAGATGAAATTTTGGTTCATTTTTGTTCATTTAAAATATTTTTTAAAAAATTATGTTGATTTGTGAAAATATGGACGTCATTCATGATTGATTTATAATGTTTTTGGTTGATTTATGATGATTTTTAATCATTTAGAAATAATTTGAACGATTTTAACCAAATTTCTTGTTTATCTTTACTTGATTTATGTCATTTGAGTTGATTCATTGTGATTTAATAAAGATCTTGGTTGATTTATTATTCTTTTGAGATATTATTACTTATTTTATTTTCAAATTGATAATTTAGACTGATGTTCTATGATTTCTGAAGTGATTTTTAATGATTGTTGTTGATTTTCTTGTCGAACCTTTCTGGATTTGTCTTATTTGGGTTGATTTATCAAGATTTAGTGAATATTTTGGTTGATTTAATCCCCGTTTGACATGTTATTACTTAATTTATCTTCAACTTGGTAATTTAGGCTGATTTTCGATAACTTTTCAATTGATTTTTAACTATATTTGTTGATTTTTCTATCAAACTATGATGGATTTATATTATTTAGGTTGATTTATCATTATTTAATCAAAACTATGGTTGATTTATTACTCATTTGAAATATTATTATTTAATCTATCTTCAATTTGATAATTTAGACTGATTTTCGATAACTTTTCAATTGATTTTCAATGATTTTTGTTGATTTTTTTACCGAACTCTGATGGGTTTATCTTATTTAGGTTGATTTATCATGATTTAGTTAAGATTTTGGTTGATTTATTACTCATTTGAGATATAATTACTTAGGGCCGGTTTATTCACCTTTGGATAAACTAATCTACCCGATATTTTCCATAGTAACTATAATTTCACTTGCCATGATTGGTTAGTTAGCCTGAAACCATGACAGATATCGGATAGATTAATTTATCCAAAGGTGAATAAACCGGGCCTTAATCTATCTTCAACTTGATAGTTTAGATTGATTTTCGATGATTTTTGTTGATTTTTTTACCGAACTTTGATGGGTTTATCTTATTTAGGTTGATTTATCATGATTGAGTCAATACTTTGGTTGATTTATTTCTCGTTTGAGATATTTTTACTTAATTTATCTGCAATTTGATAATTTAGATTGGTTTTCGATGACTTTTCAATTGATTTTTAACGATATTTGTTGATTTTTTGTCAAACTTTGATAGATTTATCTTATTTAAATTGATTTATCATGATTTAGTTAAGATTTTGGTTGATTTTTTATCGAACTTTGATCGATCTTTGATTATCTTATTTAGGTTGATTTAACATGATTTAGTCAAGATTATGGTTGATTTATTCCTCATTTGACATATTATTACTTAATTTACCTTCAACTTGATAACTTAGACTGATTTTCGGTGATTTCTCAATTGATTTTTTGTCTAATTTTATTGAATTTATCTTATTTGAGTTGATTTATCAGGATTTAATCAAGATTTTGGTTGATTTATTGCTGATTTAAAACATTTGTAAGATGTTTGACTTTATCAATGTTTGCTTTTTAATAATTTGAGTTAATTTATAATAACTTTTAATGATTTAAAAACAATATCAATAATTTTAATCAAATCTTTTTGTTTATTCTTATTTGATTTATACTGTTTGAATTGATACATCAGGATTTAGTCAAGATTTTGGTCGATTCATTGCTCATTTGAGATATTTTCTAAAAAATTTTAATCAATTTGTGATTTTTTTTAACTTCGTGCATTGTTGATTTATAATAATTTGGGTTGATTTAGGTTGATTTGTGATGATTTTTAATGATTTAGAAACAATACTAATAATATTAACAGAAATTTCTTATCTATCTTTACTTGATTTGTATAATTTAGTTGATTTATTATGATTTAATAACAATTTTGATTGATTTATCACTAATTTGAGGTATTTTAAATTAATGTATCTTCCATTTGATAATTTAGGTTAATTTCCGATGATTTTCCAATTGATTTTTAATTATTTTTGTTGATTTGAGATCTATCAAGATTTTCGAAGAATATTTATTGATTTATTACTAAATAACTGGTTTTCGATTATTTAACTTAGATTGGAATGCTTCAAAAAAATCCTCGTTAATTTTTGTAATGATTATATTTAACTTGACTTCTCAAGGTTTTCTTCTCCTAAACATCTAATAAAAAAGACCAAAAAAGTCTTTTGTAATATATATTTTTTTAAGATTAAAATGGTCTTACTCGAGGATTTGGTAAAAAAATGAATTTAAAATAAAAGGTATTTTGGAAAAATAATAAAATAATAAAAAGTCGTTTATGGTAGTAACTGTAACATTATAGGAGAGTCGCGACTCGAACCGAGCTGTATTTGGCTACGTACACAGTTACTAGAAGTTATTCTTGGATCCGGTCGGCAGTCGGAACGTTTCAGGGTGTTTAAAAATAACACTGGACGGGAAAACTTTACCAGTTAAAAAATAGTTCTCAACTCCTTTGAAAAAAATAAAATAAAATAGAACAAAATAAAAAAAGCTATAGTTACTTTTTTAATCTTTAGATGCAAATAATAGTCTTAAACTTTTAAAATTTAAAAATTTGGTTGGAGGAGATAATATCTTAATACAAGTAAATGATTAAAATGGAAAATAAAAAGAATAATTTATGAGTTAATTAGTGTGTTTTTTTTTTTAAATGAGTAGTGAATGAAAATGTTACAGGTAACTTACAGGTTAAACGATAGAAAATGAGCGGTCCAGGAGCACCACACAACTCGAGGAGTCCGCAGTGACTACAGGAACGTTCCTGCGGGAACCCAGGCCGGGAAAATTCGTGGGTAGCGCGCGCACCCACGCCAAAAATATTCTCCGGGCGTCGTCTTCGCGTTTCGGGATTCTGAATTCGCCTATTTACACTCGAACAGCTTCAAATTACACATTCATCCATTTATACTATCCTATACAGTCCAAGACAATTTACTACGGTTCAAAAATTCCACTTCTCTAAAGCGGGTCTCACACTCAGGCAACTAACAACCAGCAATCAGCAAGACGTGATATTGCCACTTGATGACATTTTACATAGAATTAAAGTAAACATCTCACATTGGAGCAATTCGATATCGCCTCTCTATCTGTAATATTGAATTTAAAAACAGTACCAGGGAATTTAAACAGAATTTTTTAGTCTATATTTTATTTATAATATATCAGTTGTCACATTTATTGTTATTTTCCGTTAATTTACTGTTAATTTTTGTTTAATTTATGAAAATTTTGGTTGATTTATAATAACATTGATGGATTTAATTAATTTCTTTTCCTTAAACGATGGTTTGAAGTCTTAAAATAAGGTACAGACCATTTCATTCGCGAAATTTTCTGTAATTTCTGTATCAAAGCCAATACGCGACGCCTCAAGTTTGCCAAGCGCTCTCTTGCAAAAGCCGCTAAGGAAACACGTAGAAGCCAGGAAAAGCAAAGAAGAAAAAAAAAAAGATATATTTAGGAGTTTTATATTGCGCAAGCATTGCCGAGTAATGATAAATTTAGAATAACTGATCGAACAATAGGAAACAATATACATATACAGGATGTCAGGCAAAAAAAACGCGCAAAGCTATATATCGGTTATTTTAGTTCGGATTTTTATGAGTCTGGTACCAAATGAAATACTACATTTTGGAGGTTTTTCAAATTATCATTCATATTTTTTTCCTCGCCATTTACAAGACCTTCTTTTTTCTAACTCTGCGATATACAGTACATCAACTTTTATTAACTATACATATTTACCGTAGAAAAAATTAAAATACTTTCCTTTCCTCTCCAGCATTTTTACGGAATGTTATGGAAAATGTATGGAAATTTTAAGGAAATTCATGGAATGTAAACCATTGTTAATTGATACGTGCCGATTTCAAGAATTTTTGCGAAATAAATGTTAAAAGTAAAATCGGTGCCTTCTGTAGATCTCCGACGAAAAGTAACGATTGATTGAACGTTACAAATTTTTGAATAAAAATACGATAACTAAAGCTTTTTAAGGCAATGGGGGCCCTGTTCAGTGGACCGTTCTACACACGGTTCCAATATAGGATCCGAAACGCAATGTCAAGGTCGGAATTATCTTCGATTGTTAAAAAATCGTTTGTAAAAACTTTATGAAAGTGTTTTGAAAGGCTTTCAGAAAGAAAAATTATTTGAAATAGCGTGGAGAAAAGTATGCATTACAATTTGAAAAAGAAAAGTCATGATCGATTGAAATGGCGCTGAAAAAAAATGAAATGATCTCCGAAACACAATATCCGTTGAAACATTTCAATTAGTATTTAGTCCTGGTTCATGAAAATCCGAACAGAAATAACTAAAATATGACTTTGGGTGTTTTCTGTCTGACACCATGTATAACAAACGTTAAATGCTATTTTCTCAAAAGTGCTTTTCATATTGGCTTGCAGCTTTACTTCAACAAATCTCATCAAATCAACTTGAAATTTTTATGGTACTCGCTAAATAAAATTCTCGAAAGACACACATACGATTTTTCGATCGGTTGAAGCAACACCACCGAAATAAACAAGGCCTAGGTGCTCGCGCGTGACGTCACTATTAGTAGGCCGGGTTTGTAATTGCATGCATAGCTTTTTTATTACTTTTGATCAAAATTTTACAAAAATTATTATCAATGTGAAAAATTATTTGACAGATCGCTTCATCACTAAATAAATTTCATCATTTACGACCTTTATATGCAGTAAAAATATGATTTCAGTGGGAAAATTGAGGCAGTTTTAACTGCTAATTTTTTCCAATTTCATCATTAATCATATTCTAGCGTTTATTAGGTAATTGTATTTTCGAATTAATCATCTATCAGATATCAGAAGGAACATCATTTCAGTTATGGTAATACTTAGGTTGAAAAAGTATCTAATTTCCTTTTATTTCCTTTCCCAAATCGGTCATTTATCTTACCAAAGTAATTTTTTAAAAGTGTATTTGTTACCGAATTTGTTATAATTTTGGCTGTAATATGGGTATTGTGAGTTTCACATTGAGTGAGACAAATTTAATAACAGGTTGTTTTGTGATAAATAATCTTTTGTTATGGATGACAAAAATTCTTTCTTATTATGAATGTTTAGGAAGGCTTCTTCTTGGGTTTTTAAAATTTTGTTGAAAATGATATATTCATATAAAACAATATTTGTTACTTTATCTTTTGGGAATTTCAGACTTCCTCTGCTCAGATTTTTTATAAGGCAATGTTTATCTTCAACTTGAAGATCATCATTATGCGTTAAATTTAATTTACATGTTTCACATTTTAGTTTTTTTAGTAAAACATAACAACAGTAACCGCTCAAATAGGTAATAACTGGCATTTCGGGCATCACTCTTTCAATGTCGTGTTCGGTAACGTCAAAGTCGGGGGTAAACCAACCTAATTTTGAATTGACTTCCTCGGTCGAACCGGTTGGAAGGTCATCATCATGTTCAAAGAAAGTGTGAATACTTATTGCACCATAAAAACATGATTTTAAAGACATTAACGATTGTATTCTGATTCTTTTTTCACATTCGTATAATTGGCGTATAGAAATGTTGTACTGCCCACCTGCCACTTGGCGATATTTTCCGAACCTGTGTTCAAGAAGGTCAGTTTGAAATTTTCCAAGCAGTATGTAATTCATGCCTATTTCCTCAAAACAATATTTTGTAATTTCAAGCATACCATAAATAGTATGATGTAAAGCTTTAAAAGTTTGCGAACTTAAACTTTTTTGAAATTAATTGGATTGTCTCCAAGTTTCCAACCATTCTAACATTTTCTGTAAATATTTGATTTTGGGGTCATTATCGTCGGCAGAAGAAGTTATAGGTTCTTGATATATATCGTTGAGGCGTTTTCCTTTGTAAGGTGTTATTACATTAACTATCTTCCACCAAGTTAGTATTACATTAAGGAAATCAGCAGTATCTTTGGCATGGTTAATTTCTGTTCCAAATTTTAAAAGAGCTTCAATAACGAAGGGATTAAAAATTTTTAAAGCAAGATGAACATTTTGTTTTTCAAAAGTCGTTGGAAAGAGAGCTCTTAGTGTTAGATTATAGCCATATTTCAATAATTTATCATTTTCCTTACCGTGAAGAATTTTTAAACTTTCAAAAGATGCATATTTTAAATCGAAAGTGTTAAAATCAGGATAGGTAAAAATCTGGTTAGGTTTCAAGTTGAGTCAATTATTTCTTATACATTTTAATAAATGCACAGAATCAAACAAATAGAATAACGGCCTATTTATGGCGGCAGGATGAGGAAAGACAATACTCAGCTCTTTTTTAGGTGAAAAGTTACACATTGCCTTACTATTAATTGCATTGTTATCACTTACAACACAAAAAACCTTATACCCAATATCTTCTAATCCCAAAATAATAGATTTTATAAAATTAAAAAGCATTTCATGATTAATTTTTTCAACTGGTGAAATATGTACAACTTCCTTAAAATTTGAAAGTACACCAGTAATCATATAAGAAAATGCCGAGTTTGCCAGTTTCAAACTATTAACAGCGGTTCCTACGGTGTTTCCCCCTTTATAATCAATGTGCGGTTTTATATGAATTTCACCCATAAGTAAAATCATATGTTTCTCGTGATCTTTTATATACTTAAATAAATTTTTGGCGTGCAATAAATATGACTTCCTTTCTTCTAAAGTGGGGTCTGTAAGAAAGGAGTTACATATAGACTTTAAAGTGTCCGGATGAGGTAATATCAAGAATCCATGGTTTCTTAAATATTTGTACGCATGTGAACTAATAGTATTTAATATCGAACATAATATTAAGGTATCTGCTGAATATCGATACCTTTCCTTAGGTAACGTCAATAATTTTAATTGTTCACATGCAAAAGACAACAATTTATTTTCGTCTTGTTTTAAACTTTCTATTATATTGCAAATTTGATAAATAATACTCTTGAAACCTTCGCTTTGTTTTTCTGATGTTTGTACAGAATTCGATTGCAGGTTTTCAACAGTTTCCAATTTTTCGATCTCATTTAGTACATCAGTTAAATCATTTATATCATTTAAAGTAAAAGGTGTTTTGAATTTATTTATTTTTAATGAAATTTCTTGTTCGTGAAAATAGGTGTGCAGTTTTAAATTGGATTTTATATTTACAGAATAGGTTATAATGGGGCCCTGGATTGTTTTTATTTTAAATAAGAGAACCTCTTCTGAATTAATCATTGTCCTATGCCAATTTTCAGGAAGTATCCATTTATCGAAAATAGTTTTAAATTGTTCAATATCTTTAAACGTAACTGACTTTTTATAAACCTCAAACGTTTCAATACTATCTTGTATAGCCTTTCCTAAATTTTTCCTTTCTCTCATTATGAGTTTTTCGCCCCGACTTTTTCGTTTGAAATTACTAGGTTTTAAAATATGCGAAGAAGAATTTTTAAATACTGTTGGAATAGAACCTGGTACAAGCTTTGGCCGTAATAAAGGCACTTCAATAGTTTTACCAGATCTTTCATCGTAAAATGTACTTAAAAATACTATGCTCTCCTTTGTAAAATGTTGTTCACAAACCCTGCTACTTTTTGTAGGATGAAAGTTCTTTCGAGGAATCGCCTGTTTCCATTTTTCCAAAAGTTCATCATCCTTCGGAAAGCCGAAAACATGAACTTGGTTTCCACCGGAATAATTGCCCTTACAACCGGGCACACAACACTTATACGGCATTTTCACTGTGCTATCGTAACAATATTCTTTTCACAAACTTAAGTAACAACACAAACAATTTTCAAAAAATCTTCAAAAAGGTACTAATATGACCTAACATAAGTGAAAACTTCGAAAACTTTCAAAAATCACGACTTAACGCAAACCTGTCAAATTGAGATTTGTTGACATCAACATTAATTAATAAAATTGTTTAAGGAGGGTTGGCCTACTATGTGTGACATAACAGGTGACTGACGTCAGAGCACCTAGGCCTTGTGATTTCGGTGGTGTTGGTTGAAGACATACATTACAAATTTTATTTGATTGAGTTTGTCGAGTAAAATGAACATTTCTTTGTTAGAGTACTCGTTATTTCTACAAAAATGACTATTATAATATACATCTGTACTTTTCTAGTAAATATAATCTACAGGTGATCAGTTTTAATTGTCCGATCCTTTACTGGCGTATTCCTTGGTTAAAATAAATAAAAAAGTTTTAATGATCATGTGTCCAAAAGTGATTCGTTTTTAAAATATTGGCTGTTTAGTTCCATATGTTTACTTATTATTAACATAATTGGATTCAATCATTTAAATTAAATTATTAACTTCTGACTGCTGCGTGCAGCCAGCAATAATCATCACTACTTAGTGACTGAATACTTTGCAATCTGAATCTATTCGCCAGTATACTAACAATAAGTTATAATATGATACAGAATTCAATTACTGTTACTTTATCCACATAGACTATGTAGGGGAGACCGGGGTCAAAAGCAACACGTCATGAAAGTAACAATGCTTCTCCTAATTTGCACTTATGTATTTAAGAGGCTTACTCTTCGCTAATAGTTGTGTGTTTCTATCTCCATGAAAATGATAAAGTGACATGCAGCCATCGTACTATCTGGTAGTTGTATGTCATAATTTGTGTTTCAAAGCAACTAAAGTAAGTATGTCTGGTTTTATTTTTATATAGAGAAATATTATTAATTTTATTGATAATAGGTTCAAACATTGTCAGTTCGTTTCTTGAATGTCTACTTTATTAATTTATAAATTTGGAAAATTGCCGGATGTAGTACAACGGAGCTGTAAATTTTTTGTCTTTAAATACGTGTTTGGGGACAAAAGTAACGAAGTACTTTGAGGACGAAAGTAACATGTTGCTTACGTTCACAACAAATTCCGATTATAATATTATGTTTAACTTTCAAATTTAACTTTGTAAAATGCCTCGTACACGTATTAGAAAAACTACTAGGGGGACAGCAGACCAAAAAATGTATGAAAATGCAGCAGCAGAACATTTAACAAATAATTTAAGCATTAGAGCGGCGGCTAAAATAGGGTAAGGTTGCTCAAGTCGTACCTCCTAAGAAAAAATAGTACATACAAGCGAAAATTTTGCAAAAACATAAAAGCTTTATTTGTTATGCTTGTAGCATTGCCTCTCTTCTTTTTAATTTTTAGTGCTGATTCCTTTTTATTAATTTTTTCTTCCCTCTTAGTTGCAGCATTTTTTATTTTGTGTTTATTCGCAGCTAACGTTATTTCGATTGATAAGCTTAGGCGTCTTCGTTTCTCTTTTCTGTCATTGATGATATTTGGAATAGGTGTTAAAATATTTAACTGTTGTTTCAGTTTATGTGAATTAAATGATGTTGAAGGTTTTGCAATAAAATCCATAGAAGCCTTTTTTCCTTTTGGATTTCTTCATCTATGTCCATTCGAAGAGGTTTATTGCACACTGATTGTTTTGCAATCAGTGTGAATCCAATTTGAATTATGGCACGTTTCGAACGGTAAAAACGAACAAATTTCCTAAGTCGTACTTGGTACGACTTACGCAACTCGTTTAGGTACGACTTAAGGTACCAAACATTGTGAACGAAAAACGAGGATAACCTCACATTGAATATGCGTATACGTTTTAACTTTGGTGAAAAGATTCCGTAATTGCTACAGAACTTATGTTAAAAAGAGAGACTATTTTGTATATAATTTCCTTCCGAATAAATCTTCCAAACACATGCAGAAAATTATATGAAATAGCAATAATTTAATTGTTGAGAATATTCTCTCAAATGGCACTTGCAATCAGACGACTAAATAGTGTAGAATGAAGTGCCTACCTTTCTAGACAATCCTGAGGTGTTACTTTTGCTGTCAATGCTCTGGTGGCATTTAATATAGCTAAGGTACGACTTAGGCGTAGGTACGACTTGAGCAACCTTACCCTATACGAAATTTGTTACCTTATCAAGATATGTAAAACAAATAAAAGCAGGCGACACGTGGGCAATAGTGTGATATCGTAGTGTGAGACGCGCTTTTACTGAAGAAGAAAAAAAAATGAGAAATATTAGGTTGGGGCAAAAGAAATCCATTATTTTTTCGACCTAGTTCACGTAAAAATAATGGATATCTTTTTTTCCAACCTAATATATTGTAGATTCGACAAATTTATATTATGGACTTCGTCCTCAAGAGGTCAGAAAATTGGCTTACCAATTAGGTGTGGCATATGATAAAAAAATGCCAGAAATGTGGCGCAACAATGAATTAGCTGGGGCCGAATGGTTTTCCTGTTTTATACATAGACATCCCACTTTAGCCCTACGTACTCCTCAAGCCACAAGTTTAGTACGTGCAACCAGTTTCAATGAAACTAATGTCAATATGTTCTTTGACAATTTTAAACAAGTTCTAGATCGCTACAAGTTTTCATAGATTGAGTTAAGGTCTATGGAGCCTGAAGGCGATGATTCTATATCCAAATAAGTTATGTTACGCCTTTTATTTGACTTCTCGAATAAATTTATTTTGTTGTTGTAACCTATTCATTAGTACAAATCCTGTTACTTTATCCCCATAATTTGTTACTTTCGTCCTGTGCGTATGGGATGAAAGTAACTCTTGACATTTCGCAGTAAAAATCTTATAAATAAACAATCGTTGTACATCGCGTTTAAAGTTTGCGTTTATTAATAAAGAAATTAATGAACTGTGTACTGGTAAAGTTCATTCTGTACAACTCTTGTAAATGAATTAATAATCGACATGAAACTAAAAAATGTTACTTTTGTCCCCGGTCTCCCCTAATAATTCCAAATATGGCGGGCTTTAGTTTAAACATCTTTTTTAGTTTTGTTGTGTCCATACGTCAAATTTAAGTAGGGACTCGTTCTCAAAGTAATAAATTTGGGTAATAAACATGTCGACGATGTCACGTCCTCAAGTGTTTGAAATTATTTGAAGAAATTTTAAGATCAAGTAACCTTCCAGATGGTTACTTGAACTTAAAAATTCAGAAACTTGGTAAGTAACGAACCTTAGGAAAGTTTTCAAATTGTCATTGAGTTATTGCGTTTTTTGAAATTTAGCTAGTGGCGGATGGTTGAGCATCTGCCTCGCAGACCTCCAGAGTTGCGGGAATTTTCCGTAAGAAGGTACCCGTCTTGAAAAACCCCGCTCAGTAGGTGAGATTGGTCCTGTAGTAGGAAAAATAACCAATCGTTAGGAATGTCCAAAATGTTTATTCACCGCTTTCCAAAGGTGAAGTTACCTTAGGAAGAATTCGCGTTTTTTAAGTTAATCTTAAACTAAATCTTAAAACTGAATCTTGAATATTTAATTCTCGCAGAGAACCTCTCACGACAAACTTTTGTTGCGATATCAAAGTTATTTTTTTTTTGTGTGTGATTAACTTTTCTTTGAGTGAGTTCTTAGCAAACACTTAACGAAAAGTCGGGTAAAGTTTAGCGGGTCAATGATTACTTTTCGATTAATTTCGACGTTTGTGTTCGTATGATCGAGACCTGTGCGCTCCCTTCTCTAGTGATTATTCTACCATAGACGTATTTCCAGCAATACGACGAGTTGCTCACTGAGGACATAAACGCAACCAAACCGTGAGTTTGGTGCGGTGAGTTTTAAATTTCTTAATTTTGTCGCAGCAATTAGGATTTCTTCGGTTAACTAATCGCCCGCCCACGATCATTAAATTACCGAATCAAAATTCGTCCACTCGTGGGTTTGAAGTTAATTCTAGTTTCAAATAAAGTTGTTTTGTTATTATTCGAATTGTTTTATTTTCTGCCCGAGCCTTAGTGCAAGAACACACGGTTTCCGGAAGGTTTCACTGAATTAAAAACCTTGTCCTGGTGGTATCACGTTACCCCTTTAAATAACCCCAATTCCTGCAACTATATGAATGTAAATCTGCGTCCATAGTCTATATCAAGGGTGGGCAACCTCCGGCCCGTGTGATAGTCTAATTCGGCCCACGAAACCTTTAGAAAGAATAATAAATAATTTTTGTTTTAAATCAAAAATTTTTAACAGAAAGAAATAGAGAAGAAAAATGTCTCATTACTGCACGGGGATTGGAACCAAGAACTTTTGCTTTCCGAGTCGTAGTTATACCAAGGAAAGCAGGAGAACTTTATTTTTTATATTAAAAAAAACTTATAAGTAACCAAAATTTGTTAATTTTGTATTCCGGCCCGCATAAGAAAAATAAACCGTAATTTGTCCCCCAATATACAAAAAGTTGCCCACCTATGGTCTATATCGAGAGCCATCGCCGAGCGCACATTTGCGCCCGTAGCAGTCAAAGGATTAACTGATAACGATAGTTCGAACAAATTATGATTTTTAGATTACACTGGTTAGGTACAAAAACTTGTTGAATCATCACAACTACTTAATAATTTAATTTAAATAATTCACTGTGATAATGTTAACCCTTTCGCTTCGGCTGACTAGTCCGCCAAGGTACTGTCACTAAACGGAAGCGCGCCTACTATTCTCGCCGTCAGATGTAAAGCCTCTTCACTTTGAAGCGGAATATCTTCGCAACCACTTGTCGAAAACAATCGGGATAAAGTTCATCGTGTTCCGTAGACATTTTTGTGTAACATATTTTTTTTTAATTCGGCTCCGCAGTTTTAAAGCGATCGCGAGATAAATGAAAAATGATAGTCATATTGCCTACGCCGCACAGTGGTTCAGATATGCATGTTTGCGGAAAAAAGTCTGTATCTTTTGGTACGAACCTTATATATGGACGAAATTGCATATGGAGTTGATAGACACTATTGAGAGACTCATGTCAATTTTTCAATGAAATTCGTCAACCGGAAGTGGTACTTTACCTGAACTCTTATTCACTGTTTTTCATATAAACTAGTGCTTTAAATTGCTATAAATGGACAAAATGTTGTATAGCCCTTTATAATCATGAAAAGGGTTCAGATATTAAATATAAATAAAATCGGATAACCGGAAGTGGTAGCTTATTTGAAGATATGTTTAGTTTTTTCATAATAAATGGCGATTTAATGTGGGGAAAGTTCCATCGGGGGTGTAACATACTTCTCTTTGAGTCCATTCCCATTTACTTGTTTCTGGTATAAGATTTAATTGACTCAACATATACGGCTATAACGCATAAAGTACTATCGGTTGTAATTTTCTAACATTCTCATTTGAGAGTTCTCATTCTCATAAATGTCATGAATTAAGAAAACACTAACTTCAGGTAAACTTCAGTTTTCTTAAAAGAAGTTTCCAAATCCTAAGAGGATAAGAAAAAAGGCTTTTGAAAAAAGGAATAAAATTGAGGCGAAACAAAAAAGTGACGGCAAGCGGAAAAAATAATTAATCTTATTCAAGTTACACGATTGGGATAACATTGTAGATGGAAGATGAATTTAAAAAAAATAATAACCAAGGAAAATAAAAAAAGAATAGAAAATGAGACTAAGGCGCCAAACAAAGTTACAAATACAATACATAGGAAACTTTTGGTGTATATAATAAACTGTAAACGGCTCATGAAATGTATAGAAAGTTCTGCAAAATACACAACGATGCGTAAAAGTATGTTCTCTTACAGTAGTTTTTTAATCTGGAATATGAGAGACGTAATGATACAATAACACATGCCAGTAAGTTGGAAAATTTGGCCTTTTGATTAAATGTTTTAAATCAACCGATAGACGATGAATTGCTAATATTAAAAAAATTTTGAACTCTATCAAACAACTGCAAGTTCTTTGGAAGAGCATCGTCATAAGAAACGATTGAATTTTATAGGAAACAAAAAAGATTTAGGACTAAATGTGCTGCCCATAAACGATATTAACATAATTATACTATGGCGGATTAAAAAAAATGCGGCAATATTTGAGACCAATATCGTTTTTCGGTCACTTCTAAGTTTCTAAAATCAGATCGCAAACTATAAAAAGATGTCAATTAGATGTAGAAACTCAATCATAAAAAATGGTTCAAATCGATTAATGTGTTTTCGAATTAAAATACATAAATCAATTACTTTTTCTAACTTTGAAGTCCTCTAGCGGCGAAACTAGGCAACTTTGTATATAGATAACTTATGTTAAATCGACTTATTCTGATCAAAAGAATCTGAGGTTTTCCGCGCTTCACAGACATTTGCATATTTTATATCAATAAAACTTAACAATGAGCACCTACCACTTCAATTACATCTGGTTATCGGGGTGGCAGATAGGGGCAGCTGAAATTCACTTTATTGGATCGAGTTTGATGTAAACTAACACCAAGTGGTAGCCATTGGACGGAGCAGCACGGAGCTCAAAAGTTCTTCACTGCACAAATAAAAAACTCTAATCTTTTTTAGGTGTTTCTTGAAATCGAAAACATGGCTTACGCTTACACCTTATGTATGATTTAAATCGATCTGTACATTATAAAAATACCGTACTTTCACGTAAAATAGGTTTTATTTTCATATCTACTACGGATATGTTTTAATATTAATGTAAAATGTAGAGTTAATTCCGCGTGATTTGCTACGATTTCGTTACCCATACTTTGTCTTTACTTTATTCGTAAACGACATGAGAAATAACGATTATTTTTACTGTTTTATCATTGTAAGACATTTCTAATGTTATGGCCAGAACCATATCTCCATATCAAAAAGTTGAGAAAACGGACTTTTTGCCGCCTCTAAACCACTGTGCGCCGTTTATAAGCGGCGCTCGTACCCACAGGTCATTTTGTGCCTGCCGCCTATAAGCGGCGCTCGAAGCGAAAGGGTTAATAATAGGTCAACATTTGAAATTAAAGCTTTAAATATCACGAACACATTTTTGGACTTTTTCGGTTTATTAGGACTTTTCTGATTACGTTCAGTCAGGAACTATGCCAGAAAAAGATCGGGCAATCAAAACGGGACACTTCCTCGCCTGAATGCTTAACTATACTATGTCCAAAAACTAAATTTTTCAGGAGACGATTTTTTGTTTTTTAGGTTTATTATATTTAAGTATTTTAAACTACAAAACCTTAATTGAAGTGGAGGGGAAACTGAGCGCTGGGACTCATAATACTTTTGCATGCAACGAAGCGCACTATTAGCTATCATTTACTGACCAAAACCGATTTTAAGAAAATATGGACTTACACTGGTTCTGCATTCAAGCGACGACTTGTAGATTACAATAAAAAAAGTGTTTTTTGTCTTTAGTTGAAACGTACGGTATTTGACTACAAACCGCTGAGGTTTGTTAAGAAAATACGTGTTTACTTATTGTTAGACAAATCCAACACCAGCATTTGAAACCAAAACCATTACCTAATCTCCGTTCAGCAAAAGATGTCTCATGCGTCATTACTTGTGGCAGTTTTCTCGACGTTACACTAAGAATTTTTTTAGGTCTAATTGTAGGTGATAGAGAGATGTAGAGAACACAATTAATTAATGACGCATGAGTTATCTTTCGTTGAACCATGTATATTTTCTTTTTACGTAGTTTAAGTGACGTACATTAAATAAATTAAAACCAAACTTCTGTGTATATATATTGTTTTATTTTGCAAAAAGAAATCTAAAATTTACCTTATACTTTCAAGCATTCACTTAGATATTACCTCTTAATTGAATTTTTATGATTCTTGTCGATTTATTTTTGATTTTTGTCTGTTTATAATAATTTTTAGTTGATTTATGTAAATTCATTATTAATTTTAGTCGATTTTTAACAATCTTTAGTATAAATTTTCGTTGTTACTATTACGTTTAACGTGTCGTTGACGTTTCCTAAAAACGTATCGAAACGTCCAAATTTGGGCGGCCTCCAAAAGTTACAAAACTAGCCGGGATATTCTTACCTCTCGCGTCTCCCTCCACATTTTCCCGTTCGTAAATCCGATCCCGACGAAATTTCGTGTCGTATTTTTGTACGCTCTGTAGACGTAACGCGCAGAACTCGAACTTAGGTGTGCCGTTTTGTTACGAAAATAACTCCTAAATTACCATTATGAAAAAATAGAACTACAAAAAAATTTCTAAATAAAATTTTTTTTTTTGATTAAAAGAGATAGGTATTAAAAAATTAAAAACTAAAATGTAAACTTAAGAAACTATTTTTGTTTTATTATTATAATTATTATTACATTTTTTTAAACCTTACACCTTAAAAAAAAACTTTTAAATCGCTTTAATTTGTCCTTTTTGAGAGGAGTTAATTTTATCTCCAAGACTTAAAGCCATTCCCTAGAAAGAAAAAAATAATAAAAATTATTTTAAGTATTATTTTAAAAAGACTTATTATAAGTTTTTAACTTGTTGCAATCTCAAAACATCAATTTTTCAACAATTTGTTCTATATTTATATTAAATAATTAATCGCTTAATTAACTTTGAAAGATATCAACATCATTTTTTTGACTAATAAACTTCTCTACAACATAACATCTATTAATTCACTTTGACAACTTATTTATAATTTTAATCATCGATTAATGGTTGTAAAAGACTAGATTTAGTTAAATTATTAAAAATCATTTTTTTCTTTATTTAAATATTTTATTTTATTTTTTCGTTAATTTTTCAATAAAAGTAAGTTTTTAAAATGATTTAATTGGTTTTTAAATATATCGAGATCATTTTTTTGACTAATAAACTTATCAATCTTGCTTAAAATATCTATGATTGGACTTTGACAGTTTACATTATTTATAATTTTGAGTCTTTAATCGAGAATAAGAATTAATGTGAATTAATGCTCGTATAATAATAAGTTTGGATTATTATTGCAATAAAATCAATGTTATAAGATAAACGATTGGCAATTAGACAGTGCTTTTAATTAAAACTTTTTAACTTATTTTCAGGCATACTTTAAAATCCTTAAATTCTCTAATTCTCTAACAAGGAGACCACAAGATGTTGTATTCACCGATTTTGATCAAAGTGGTATCAATCGATAGGTATTCATACACAATACAAATCTGTAAAATATTAGGGCGCACTATTCAGCGATTCGGGAATAAATCCTTATTAAAGTTATTAATAAATTGCGTTTGGAGGCCCAATAACTTGTTAGCCACTCCCGCTCCCCCTCCAAGCGCCGCCCACGGATGAGGTGGCATGCTTCTATTTCCAGTGAATTTCCAGTCGCGTACTGTGCTAGTTCGAATCTCGCAATTTACCGCTTACTCTCCCGTAATTTTAATTTAATATTTCACTTTTTTCATAATGTTTTGGTTATATTTTTTTACATTTAAAAAAATTACCACACGTTTTACAACCTTGATTTTCAATTTCTGTTCCTTTTCGTTTAGGACTTTTTTATATTATTTTTAATAAAATATTTCTCATTAATTTTTAGTTAACATTTAAAAAGTTATACTTTTGGTTAATGCATAAAAAATACAAATAAATATTAATTATTTTTTCCTTACCATCTAACAGGTTATCTGTTAATAAAAATAGACTAACGTACGTCAATAATATAAAATAATTTATTAAGCTCTTTTTGCAACGTTTACAATAAATACATTTATATTTGAACATATATGATATTTTTCTATACATTCAAATAAAATTTCCAGATCTGTATATTATTTGGTATTACTTATATCGATTAATTTTAATTTCAAACGTACTAAATTTTGAATGTTATGTTAAAAAATATGCGCGACTGGAAATTCATTGGAAATAGAAGCATGCCACCTCATCCGTGGGCGGCGCTTGGAGGGGGGGCGGGAGTGGCTAACAAGTCATTGGGCCTCGAAACGCAATTTATTAATAACTTTAATAAGGATTTATTCCCGAATCCCTGAATAGTGCGCCCTAATATTTTACAGATTTGTATTGTGTATGAATACCTATCGATTGATACCACTTTGATCAAAATCGGTGAATACAACATCTTGTGATCTCCTTGTAAGTTTAACCACTCGGTACGGCGCCTATCGGCCGCGAAACGTCGTTAAAAACCGGCTTTCATCGTTCGTACGCTGGCACAGCCGTCGACTATAAGCGATGCTCAGCTGTGTGAGGGGCATCTGTGGCCCCATATGCTGTGTCGACTATAGTCGACGTCCGTACCGAAGTGGTTAAGAGATTTTAGTCAATTTTTGAACAAATATAAAGTACTTTTTTATTTTAATTAATCATTTATATAAAAAATTATTATTAAATCTAATTGTAAGAAAAATTAGAGAAAGTGAATGGCAAAATTTAATTTAAAACTTCTCCAATAGATGTCGTAAGTGTCAACTTTTTTTCCTAACCATTACAACAAACGTCAAAGTCAATATTTTCCTTAAAAATTTTAAAAGTGAGAACGATTTAGAAACTTTTTATATTAGAAAAAATCGATTAAATATAACTCTAGGAATTTTTTTAAACATAACCTAAAAAAATACGTTTGAAATTTTTTTATGAACATTTTTTCTAGCCTTTTTAGTAAAATTTTGGTGGATGTCAAAATTTTAAAATGTTTAAAGAGATTTTAATCAATTTTTGAACAAATTTAAACTACTTTTTTTATTTTAATTAATAATTTAAATCAAAAATGATTAGATCTAAGAAAAATTAGAGAAAATGAATGACATAATTTGATATAGAATTTCTCTAATAGATGTCGCAAGTGTCAATTTTTTTCTTCCTAACAAAATTGCAAAGTCGAAAAAAGCGAAAAAAAGTGCAATTTAGAAGTGCTAAAAATCTTTCATCAATAATTTTGCACTATAATTGGTTAATTTTTTGTTAGTTTAATGCAAGGTAATTATAAAAAATGACGGTTTTACATCTTATTTATATAAATAATGAATCAAAAAAATAAAATAAATTACCTGGCTTTTAGCTCTAACTCTAACATGTCCCGTAACCGGAGCATCCGGCTTATTAAAACTCTTCTCGATACACAAATTAGCCAAAGCATCCTCTCCAAATATCGATTTAGCGTACATATTAGCGGCCATAAAGCCGCATTCCCCAGACAAAGCTTTCTCCGGAGTCAAACATTTCATATTGGTCCATTTCAAAAGATGTTTTAAGTAATCAGAAAGTTCCGTTAACGTCGTATTTACCGTAACTTTATTCTCCCATTCGAATTCAGCCCACATCCTTCTAAATTCAATATCGTTACAAGTCGCCGGAACGATATAATCCATAATATCCACGTGGATATCGTTTAAAACGACCACGTTTCGATCAGAAGCCGCTCCGGTAACATCATAAACGATATTTCCAAAAATAATTCCGTTTTCTGTAGACGCAACCTTAATATTTGCTTTTATATTGCAAAAATCGTTCGGTGCTAAAACAACCGGTTGTGGTTTTTCAACCAATTTTAAATCTCCAAGCGTAGCTATTTCCAAAGTACAATTTTGTAAAGTATCACTCGTTTGATTAACGATTAAAACGTCCAAAACGATATCGTATTGATTAACATTCACATAAGCTTCCGCATAAACCGGATCGGAAAATCCGGTTAATTGAGTAACATTACTCAATTTGTTAATTTGAGCCGTTTCCCCACTTCCGGTTCTTCCACCGATTACAGCTTGGGATAAAGCGGTTTCAAAAACGTTTTCACCCATTTCTCCCGATTTATCGGCTTGGAGTTGCATGAACGTAATCGGATCGTCGGCTTGGATTTTACAACTCGGTTTTTCTTTCATTTTTTGTATGTTTGCTTCTTCTATTTCGTTCGCTATTAACATATCGTTCAAAGCGCGTCTACAATGAACGTTGAATACTTCGATTATTAACGGTGTACGTTCGGAGAGGACTTTGATGCAGAATAAAAGATGGTCTCCGTCGTCGTTTGTGATTGATTTTGTTGGCAAGCCTAATAAATCATTACTAATTATTATTTTTTTATTTGGTTATTTGTATTGAAAATTAACCTGATTTTCCCAAATGAATAATACTGGAGATAATTAACATAACTTCAGCGTCGAATTTGTTACGTTTCGATTTTGTAACTTGTTCTCCGTATCTAAGAGCAAGTTTTGTTAAAGTTGTTCCTAAAGAGGCTCCGATGAAGAATTCCCCATCCATCATGTATTGTCTCAAAGGTGGACGTTTTTCTTTCTTTAGGTTCCTTTAAAAGAAAAAAAAACATTTTTTAAAATCATTTATTCAACGTTTAAGACTTAAAAGAAAAATAAAATATAATTTCTATAGTCTTTTTTAATTGATTTCTGTTTTTTTATTTCTATTTACTTAGAAAAAAAACTAATAATTTAAATGAAAATCTTAGGTTGATTTATAAAAAATAATTGATTTATTGATTTATGCAAATTGATTTACAACAATTTTGATGTGATTATTCTTGATTTATTAATAACTTGTATTATTTTTTGATAATTTTTGGTTATTTTTTAATAAATATTCGTAAATTTACTAAAAATTATTTATCAGTTTTAACATTAATTTGTAATATTAAATTTTTAACATACAACTTTATTTACAAGATTTTTCAAAAATAAAAAAACTTTTATTAAAAAATGTTAATAAATTACATTGAATTGATACAACTTTATTTACAAGATTTTTCAAAAATAAAAAAACTTTTATTAAAAAATGTTAATAAATTACATTGAATTGATTTATCAGAGTTTTGAACCGATTTTTATTAAGTTACAACGAATCTGTATTGATTTATAATAAATTCAGTCGATTTGAAATTTACTTATAAGTTGATTTATCAAAATTTTGAGGTGATTTTTATTGATTTATGATAATTTTAGTTTATTTCAAATAATTTTTATTGATTGATGAGTTGATTCATCAAAATTTTGAAGTGATTCTTGTTGATTTGTAACAATTTTAGTTGATTTGAAATGATTTTTATTGATTTATGATAATTTCAGTTAATTTGCAGTGATTTCTATTGATTTATGGGTTCATTTGTCAAAATTTCGAAGTGATTTTTATTGATTTGTGACCATTTTAGTTGATTTCAAATGATTTTTATTAATCTATGACCATTTTAGTTAATTTGAAATGATTTCTATTGACTTATGGGTTGATTTATCAGAATTTCGAAATGATTTCTACTGATTTATGGGTTGATTTATCAAAATTTCGAAGTGATTTTTGTTGATTTGTGGCCATTTTAGTTGATTTGAAATGATTTTCATTAATCTATGATCATTTTAGTTAATTTGAAATGATTTCCATTGATTTTTGGGTTGATTTATCAAAATTTCGAAATGATTTCTACTAATTTATGAGTTGATTTATCAAAATTTCGAAGTGATTTTTATTGATTTGTGACCACTTTAGTTGATTTGAAATGATTTTTATTGATTTGTGACCATTTTAGTTGATTCAAAATAATTTTTATTTATTTATGATAATTTTTTTTAACCCTCCGGTGGGCGCGCCTATCGGACGTACACGAATAGGCGCGTTGCGGCTTTTAAACCGCAATAGGATTTTTAATGGTTTCACAGTGAACTTAGAAATATTTTGGGAAAAAAAATGCGGCTAACTGCCGCATACGCGCCCACCGGAGGGTAAATTGAAATGATTTTTATTGACTTATGAGTTGATTTATTAACATTTCGAAGTGATTTTTATTGATTTATGATAATTTTAGTGAATTTGAAATTATGTTGATTGATTTATGAAAATGTTGAAGTGATTTTTGTTGATTTATGACCATTTTACTTTACAGTAAAACCTCGATAGAACGGACTTCGGATATAACGGACAAAATATTTTAAATTAATTATTTTTAATAATGTATTTTTTTATATTTTATAGAAAGCAATTGACGTTATATACCTCTTTCGTGTCAGCCAATAACCCTCAATTATGGTGAACATTAAAGTTTCATACCTGCATTTCAATTACAGAAAAAAAACGTATTCGAGACTGTATTTGTATACAGGCTGTCTCCGAAGTACGTGTACAACGTAAGACCTCGGATTCCTTGGCTTGAAACAGGTGGATTTAAGTTAACATATCTATATCCAAAGTTGCTTCGTTTTGCCGCTAGAGGGCTTTAAAAATAATATTTTCCTTGAGTTTTTCTTAAATTACTCGAAAAATCTTCATTAGATTTTATTCATTTTTTGACCACGTCTTTATATCAGCTGGGCACAGCTTTCTGTGGAACAAATTCGAATTTCGCAACATACAGAGTGTTTGGAAACGCTCTTACCGCAAGTTATTCATCCAAATCTTTTTAACCACTCTGTATAATTTTCTATCAATTCTTTTTCTGAGTAGGTACAGTGCTGTGCGAAATAATAGGTGCGAGTTCATTTACGTACTTTTACAATAAAAATGTTGGTATAAATAAAAAATTTACTCTTGCTCCCTCTTTTAATGAGAGCTAAATTTCATAATGTAACTTTTCATTTTGATATCATAACCTGTCAGTTCTTTTTTTGTGTTTGACGGATAAAATTAAAAATTGTGACAAATTTCAGTTGTGCAAAAAAATAGGTGCGTTTATATTTTTGGAAGTTAAAATTCAATTAGGACTTTGACTTTTAAAAGTTTTTACAGTTTAAAGGTAAGTTACAACCGTGACTGTAATTCCAGATAATTAAGAAATTATAAATGTAGGATTTAGTGATATAATGGGTAGAGGAAAACATTGTAGTGAAGAGAAACGAAACTTGATATTACTATCAAAGTTTTACAACTGCGTAGAGATGGTAAAACATATTGTGACATAGCGAAAATTATTTGTTGCTCACAAAACATGACCAACGCACTCAAACGGCGCGCTAAGGTGAAAACTCACGGAAGTAAAAGAAAGACATCAACACGTACGGATAGTGCAATTATTCGCTTAGTAAAGAAAGACCCTTTTGTCACGTTTAGAATAATTAAAAATGAATTAAAATTGAACATAGACTCTAGACCTCTACGATTAAAAAATGTCTTTTAGAAAACAAATTGCCTGCTAGAAGTCCACGAAGAGTGCCGTTATTATCAAAAAATAACATATCACGAAGATTACAATTCGCACGCGATCATGGAGAATTGCCCATCGAAAAATGGCGAAATATTTTATGGAGCGACGAAAGCAAAATGAATTTGTTTGCGTCTGATAGACTTCATGGCTTCGTTAGGCGTCCGCAAGGCAAAGAGTTTAATCCTAGGTACACCACCAAAACAATAAAACATGGTGGAGGTAATATAATGATTTGGAGGTGCTTCTCGTACTATGGAGTAGGTCCAATTTTTTGGGTACAGGGCATTTTAAATCAACATGGCTAGATTAATATATTAGATAACGTCATGTTGCCTTACGCTGAAGAGAATATGCCCCTGCGGTGGAAGTTTCAACAAGATAACGACCCCAAACACACCTCAAGGGCAGCAAAGCATTGGTTTCATCAAAATAAAATTGATGTGTTGCCATGGTCAGCTCAATCCCCAGATCTTAACCTAATTAAGCATCTATGAGGAGTTGTAAAAAGAGCCATTGGCAACACTCACTACTCAAATAAACGTGATTTATGGCGTGCAGTGGAATCTGCCTGGTACAATATACCAGTGGAAATATGTCAACGGTTAGTGCACCCTATGCCTCGTCGGTGCGCGGAAATAATAAAAAATCGTGGACAGCAAACTAAATACTAAATCGTAATATTTAAATGTTTTGTTATTACCAAAAAGCCATATTATTTTTATTAATTTGCGACATAAATAGGTGCACACCTATTATTACGTACAGGGGTTAAAGAGTTTTTTTTGTTTTTTCTTTTGTATTAGTATTGTTTATTAGATATTATATATTTTTCGTAACAAACATATACTAGTTGTGATTTGTCATATTTACCTTTTACCCTTCTCATGTATTTTAAGGGTAAAACATGATTGAATATTATTTTCAGGTCGCACCTATTATTTCGCACAGCACTGTACATTCATTTAGAAACTATTTTCTCTCTTACAAAAATTCAGTTGGGCAAACGGTTTAAGCACAAAAGAAGATTTTCTAAATGCCTACAAGCCCAAAGTGGTAAATTAAGGTAACATTAAGAAAATTGAAAGTAGCAATTTCTTCACGGGATATCAAGATCTTTCAAGAAAACCTCATGTTATACGTTTGGAAGTAGTTTATTGCTTAAAATTTTCAAATTTTCGCCAGCATTTGTGAACGTTATCAGGGTTTAGAATTTAAGAAAATCATGCTCCTGTAAACTGGTCAGCAAGATCAGTAAACCCAGCACCTTCTGATTTTGTTTATTGGGTATCATAAAAGCAAAAAAAGCAGCGAAAAGAGCAAACATTAAAAATTTTGCACACTGTATAATTTTTGTCCTGATGATGGTCACAAATCCTGACAACAATTTGAGCAAAAACTACTTCCAATCCTCTAAAATGTGATTTTCTTGAAAGAGCTGCATATCCTGTGAAGAAATTACTACTTTGAACTGGGTTAATGTTACCTTGAATTACAGATTTGAACTTGCAGGGAGTTAGAAAATGTTTTTTTGTGGCTAAACCGTTTGCCCAACTGAAATTTTATAAGAGAGAAAATAATGTCTAAATTAATGTAGCTATTCAGAAAAAGAATTCATAGACAATTATACAGGGTGGTTAAAAAGATTTGGATGGATAACTTGAGGTGAGAGTGTTTGTAAACGCCCTGTATGTTTGGAAATTCGAATTTGTTCCACAGAAAGCTGTAGTCAGCTGATATAAAGACATTGTCAAAAAATGAATAAAATCTAATACAAAATTTTCGAGTAATTTAAGAAAAACTCATGGAAATTATTATTTTTAAAGTCTTCTAGCGGTGAAACGAAGCAACTTTGCATATAGATAAGTTAACTTAAATCGACCTATTTTGAGCCAAGGAATCTGTGGTCTTACGTTGAACACGCATTTCAGAGACACCCTGTATAACGGAGTCTCGGCTATAACAGACACCCTCTCCCCCATATTAGTCCGTTGTATTGAGATTTTACTGTACTTGAAATGATTTTTGATGACTTCATAAAAATTACTCATTACTTATCTGATTTAACTTGATTTACCAAGATTTTAAGAAAAAAGTTTGATGTATGTGACTGATTTATGATAAGTTAGGTTGAATTGGTTCCGCTTTATGGAAAAATTTCTATTAAATTTCTATTGATGATATTTACATTATGACATGTGTATTGATTTCCCATGATTTTCATAATATTTTTGATGATTTATGAAATTTTATTATTAAGTTTATAATTAATTTACGATCATTTGAAATAACAGTAGTGATTAAAAAGATAATTTTCTATTAATTTTAACTTGTTTTCTAACATTTAAATTAACCTCAGATGATTTTTGATGAATATTATTGATTGATTGGTCGATTTAGATTGATTTATGTCATTCGAAATGTTTTCTATTTCAATCATGATTGATTTATGATAATTCTTCTTAATTTTTAATGACCTTTAATGATTTTTATTGACTTTTAACGATTTTGAACGATTCTAACGATCTTTTTTGATTTATGCCAATAGATTTGATTTATTAAGAAATTTTTATTCGATTATAGTTAATTTGGAATGATTTCTATTTTAGTAAAGATTAATTGATAATAATTCTACTTGATTTTTATTGATTTTTGACAATCTTTATGGATTTTAAACAAACAATAATGAATGATTGATAAATTATGTTTGATTTTTACCGTTATTGAAAAAAGTTTGAGGTATTATTGCTAATTTGGATTGTTTTCAACTTCAATCACCATTAATTTTTAATTATTCTAATTTTCGATAAGTTTCAACGATTTCTATCGTTTTTTTTTTACAATTTTCATTACTTTAAAACAATTTTTGATCATTTATAATTAATTTTCTTTGCTTATTATAAGATTTGTTGATTTTCGACGATTATTATTAATTGTTAATAAATAATAATTTATTGTTTGTTAATTATGTTTGATTTTTCAGTATTGTAGTTGATTTTCAATAACATTTATTGTTTTTTAATTTTTATTGATTTTCAACAGTTTTCGTTTCTTTCCAATCAATTTTTTTTGTTAATTTTTTATTCATTTTCAATGATTTTTATTACTTTTCCACAATTTTTATTAATTTACAATTTTTTTTTATTACTTTTCAATACATTTTATTACTTTTCAATAAATTTTATTAATTTTCAATCATTTTCTTCACTTTCATATAGACTTGTCTTAATTTTTCATTAATTTCTCATTAATTTTCAATGATTTTTATTATTACATTTAATTATTTTTATTAATACACTTCAAAATCAACATTAACCAACTAAAATACTTACGGTGTTGTATTAAAAACAGATTGAGTAGCATAAGTCCCATCGGAAGTAACCAAAGTAGTCGTTTGAGGCGCATTTTGAACCGGATTTTCCTCAGTTGTTTCCCCCGCTAATAATTTCTGTTCAATTTCCAACAACGGTCCTTCTCCCAAAGTCTGATTAACCTGTTTTAAAACCGCCTCGATATCCGAAACGTTCACCGCATACTCTCCCAAAATCCAAAGTGCAGCTCTATGAACCTTAACCGACTTTATATCAGGAAAAGTTTCCAATAACTTCTCAATAATCAACGGCTGAAGATGATCAAACTTCTGAACAGCCTCCCGAACAAACAATAAAACATCTGTCGCAGCTAATTCGTTTGTATCCGATAAAAATTCCATTAAAACCGGAATAACCGAACTTGCTACATCCGGAAATTTTATACTACACGAATGTAAAGTTTTAACGAGAAGTTGACGGTATTTTCCGGTATCTTCATGTTCAACATCGTGTGTTTTAGCGACTTCTTTCTTTAAAACCAACACCATCTCTTCGATATTTCTCGAAGAGACTAAATCTAATGCTAAAGCTAAAGTTTTCTTCCTTACTTCTAAATCAGGACTGCTTAAAACCCTCAATATATCCATAACAAGTTCTTGTAAGACTTTTTCATGCGCCGGATGTTCTTTTAAAGCAATCAATCGATCCAAAACGATTAATTTAACGTTATTATCGCTTTCTTTTACGATTAATTCAATGTAACAACTCGCTGCGGCTCTTATCGCAGTTGGAGCATTTGATAAAGTTACTAATGTACCGGCTGCTTCGTAACGAACAGCCGGACTACTTGAATTTAATAAATTATAAATACATCGGATAAATCTTGATCGTTCAGAAGGATTTGCATGACAAACTTTGTAGATTAATTCAACGATTACTAACTGTAAGATATCTCCGAAAGATGTTACTTGATCTAAACAAGAAGCTAAGTAAGATAAAGCTCGTTCTTGATCGGCGTGTAAAAGCATAAGAAAAGCGTTTCGTTTACAAGACATATCTTGTTCGCCGTCTAAGAAATTAGCGATTAATTCCGGAGCATCGGGAATTAAAAATTCAAAATTTCTATAAATCGTAAATATAGCTAAAACCGCGTTTCGACGAACGTACGAATGTCTATGTTCTAAACAAGCTCGAATAGCCGGCATTAAAGGTTCTAACAATTCGGGTTCTTTTAATTTACATAAAAATCTTAAAGTTGATCCGCGTAAAAACTCATTCGGGTGTTGTAAATCTTTACGATAAGCATCGCAAACTAAAATCATCTCTTGAAGGAGTTTTCCATCCGCCGTAGTCTTTGGAACGATTTCCCAAAAAATTAAAAGTAATTTTTTAATCGTGTGGTCTTGTAAAGGCAAAACGAAACGAATTATAATCATTAAAACACCCGGGAGACGTTCCCCGGCTATAATCATGTTGATGGTTTTCTTTAATGCTTCGATTTTTTGCTTTACATCCCCTTTTTCGAGGTCTTGTTTTAATTGCATCTCATTGTATGGCTCGGTGTCCGTTGGCACGTTTATTAACGTGTAACACGGCTGCTCTACCGCAGTCATTTTAAATTTATTTAAAACCTAAATGGGATTAGATAAAAAAAAACATTTAAAAAAAGTGAGGTTATGAATTTTAAATTATGTTTATTAAAAAATGATAGCTAATTGAAATGAAACAAGGTTAAAATATTCTACTTACACTTTTTAGAAATGATTTTCGTATGGTATTTAAGGAGTAAGTTTGGTTTTTAAATTAAAAACACCGATTTTCACTACGTGTCATCTAATAACACAACAGCCGATGTGGCCAAACGTCAAAAATGTCAAAATGCAATGTTACCAAAGTAAGAATTTAAACTCTTCGTGATAATTAAAATAAATATAATAAAAAAACCTTTAAATTTAAATACAAAAATCAATTTAAAATTGTTAATTTTAGTTTTAATTAATTTAATTAAATATTAAAACTGAACTAAATAAAACATTTAAATAATAAAAAAATATTAAATTTTAAATCAGGAATAATCAATAGATGGCGGTAGTAAAGTGGGAAGGGAAATTTAACTAAAAAATTATAAATAAACGTGTTTACTTTTTATTTTTATTAATTGTAGTTAAACCTTTAAAATTAATTGAAACGTTTTTTTTAAATTAATGTAATTTAGAAAAATCGAATTAAATTCTTTACTAATCAAGATGAAAGTTTCGCTTCAATTCAGGAATAATCAATAGATGGCGGTAAAAAAATACGAAGAGAAATTCAAATATAAAAACTAAAAATTGATACTTTTTATAGCTTTATTTGTGTTTACATTATTTAATTAATTCTTAAATTAATAAAAACGCTTTGTTTTTAATTCACAAGGCTTAAAAAAATTAATTTAGATATTTTAATTTCTAATTGTATGTTAATGATTTCGTTTTTTAAGGTTGACATTTAAATTCTTTCAAAATTTCAATTAATTTTTTCTTTCGCTTTTAATTACGGTTTATTTGTATAAATTAATATCAAAAATGTTTTTATTTATTTAAAACATCAATTTTCGTTAATTGATTATTATTTTTTAACATAATGTATTATTTTTCAATTTGGTGTTTTTAGAGTCGATTAGTTACTTTACTTTTTGTTAGGTTGTCACAAACTATCTTCGTTATGTTTTAGTTTAGTTTCTGAATTTTTTGACAGATCAGTTTTTATTAGGTTATTTATTTGTCAAAAAATGATTATTTTAATAAAAAGAATTAGTTTTTAAAAGTAAGTATAATGCTTGTTATTACTAAAAAAGATATTTTTAGTACGCCAATCTTTCTAGGTAAATCAATTTAAATTAAAATCGATTTTATAAGGAAACATTGAAAGACAAACGGTTAAAATTTCAATACTGTTTTAAATTTACTTTGGGTTAATGTAATTTTAGTACCTGTTTAAGTAGATTAAGACATCAGTTTAACACTCAAAGTTTATGTAAAGAGATTTGTTGGATTTTCAATCCAGCAGAGGTCTATGGAAACTAACCATTCAAAAGAAATCAAGTAAATCATAAAAACCACCCAACGCTTAATCGATTTCATAAGGAAGCATCAAAAGGTCTTAAAGGGTTAAGATTAACAATACAGTTTTAAGTTTACTTTCAGTTAAGGTAATTTGAAACCTATTTAGGTAAGTTAGGCAACTAGTTTAACACTCAAACTTTATCCAAAGAGATTGTTTTATTTTCAATCCAGCTAACCATTCGAAAGAAATCGAGTAAATCATAAAAACCTCCTATCGCTTAATCGATTTCATAAGGAAGCATCAAAAGGTCTTAAAGGGTTAAGATTGACAATACAGTTTTAAGTTTACTTTCAGTTAAGGTAATTTGAAACCTATTTAGGTAGGTTAGGCAACCAGTATAATACTCAAGCTTTATCCAAAGAGGTTGTTTAATTTTCAATCCAGCAGAGGTCTATAAAAACTAACCATTCAAAAGAAATCAAGTATATCATAAAAACTCCCCATCGCTTAATCGATTTCATAAGGAAGCATCAAAAGGTCTTAAAGGGTTAAGATTGACAATACAATTTTAAATTTACTTTCTGTTAAGGTAATTTGAAACCTACTTAAGTAAGTTATGTGACCAGTTTAACACTGAAGTTTTATCTTAGAAGAAGATTTCTTCAATTTTTACTTCACCAGATGTCTCTACAATATCAACCTTTTTGAAAAAATTCAAGTAAATCATAAAAATTTCCTATGGTTTATTTTATAAATCATTTCTTTCTATTCTCAAAATGTAATTTCATCTCAAAAGCTTTTTTCTTTAAAAATTTCTGGGAATAAATCTAAAATATATTAATTTTTTTTAAATAGAAGAAATCACATCTGTGTGGTTCTATATAAAATAACCGTGTGTGCGTTATACGACCAGTTTGCGTGGGAAGAGAGTTGAGAGACCAAATCGACCGAGACCTGAGAAAAGTGTCCCTTGTGGCTGGTGTGCTGGTGTAGGTACAGTGGAGGCAAGTACGCCGCGCCGGGGTTCTCTTGGAGAGTCACCTGTTACCGAGCCTCGGCCTCCGCTCCGCAGTCAGTAAGTCAGTGCGGCGCGGTTGCGATCGCAGTCGGCGGTGACCGGTCAGTCAACGGGTTAACGCGTCGCGGCATCGAGTCACCTGTGCGTTACGGACCTCTCCTTCGAAAAGAGGGAAGCAGAAGAAGAAGAAAAACGGAACACGCCGATCGACCGACGACGATCCGGCTGCTGCCGCTGCTTCTGCCTTTGCTTCTGCTGCTCCTTCTTCTCTCGTTCTTTGGCGGTGGATTTTCGGACCGCTTTTTTTATCGAAAGAACCGCGCGAGACACAGTAATTCGAAAAGGAGGTGAGTCGAGATGGGACGATTTTTTTTCCATTTTTTAATTTTAATTTTTTATTTTTTTACTTTGAATTTTATTTTTTATTTTATTATCTTTTGGTTGGGCTTGATTTTTTTAAGTAACTTTAAGAAACTGGGTTTTTTTCGTTTTGGACTCTTTTCTTCCAGTCGGAGAAGTTCAGGGTCACTGAGTTCAACCGTTTCGGCGGCTTTTTTTCTCGCTGGAAAGGTTTTTTTCGGTTTAAAAGGTTCGATTTTAAACTTTTAAAGTTTCCTTATCTTTTAAAATTGGATAACGTGAACTGAATTTAGTTCAAATCTGTATCATTTTTTGGATTATTAGAAATTTTAAAATGATAAAAACGATTTCTTTCTTCTTTAAAACATTTGTTCTCTAAAAAACTGTTATCACACTGATGAAATTTTTTGATGTAATGATTGATTTTTTCCACCAAGAAGATTTTCTTCTCAATTCAAACCAACCTAAGGTGAAATCAATAAAAAATTAAGAGAATACAAATGACCACAAAAAATTATTGCAACAAATTACAAACAGAAAATTAATTCTTAAAGAAAATTACAGAAAATAAATCTTTTTCCCAAAAAATTAATTTTTCCAATTTAATTCAAATCAAATTGGAATTAAGAAGAAGTCTGAATCAAATTGATTTTTTTTTTTCAAAAGAATCCAAAAGAATTGATTTTCTTCGTAGAGAAATTGTTATTTCCAGAAGAATTAATCTTATTTTTTTTTAAATCCAACCCAGGTTAGAAATGATAAGAAATCGAAGGAAGAAGATCAGTTCTTCTAAGTAGAAGAGTTAGTTATCTGGTCTTTCAAAAGACCAGTAAAAGTACGGATTTTTATTCCAACTAACGACTTCTAAATTTCCAACTGGTAGAACATGGATCAATCAACAAACTTTTTGTCTTTAAAAAAATCCTTAAGAAATTTAAAAAAAAATTATAAAATTTCTTTAATGCAATCTAATCGAAATTGGGAATCAACAAGGAATCTCAATGAAGTTAATCTTTTTCCCAGAAGAATTGTACTTCTTTGTAGAATTTTTTTTTCAAAAAGAATTAATCTTTTTTTTATTAAATCCAACCCAACTCGGAATTGATAAGAAATCGAAGGAAGAAGACTAATTCTTCTAATTAAAAGAATTGAGTTTCTTCGCAAAGAAACTGATTTTTCCAAAAGAATTAATCTTTTTTTTAATCCAATCCAGCTTGTAATTTATAAGCAATCGAAGGAAAAACATTCATCAATTTTTCTAAACAGAAAATTAGTTCTTAACAAAAACTTAAAAACAAAATTCCTTTAAAAATTGAAGAAAAGAATTATCAAATTGATCTTTTTCCCAAAAGAAACTAGAAGAATTGATCTTCCTTGCAGAGAAATTGATTTTTTTCCCAGAAGAATTATTGTTATTATTTTTTTAATCCAACCCAACTTGGAATTGATAAGAAATCCAAGGAAGAAGAAATAGAAGATCAATTCCTCTAAACAGAAAATGAAGTCTTAACAAAAACTTGAAAAGAAACTTTTCAAAGAAACTTAAAAACATTCTTTTCCTTAAAAAATTGAAGAAAATAATTATCAAATTGATCTTTTTCCCAGAAGAAACCAGAACAATTGATCTCCCTCGCAAAGAAATTGATTTTTTCCAAAAGAATTAATCTTTTCTTTTAATTAATTAACTTGAATTGATAAGAAACCGAAATGAAGACCAATTCTTCTAAATAAAAGAATTAGTTTTGAAGAAAAACTAAAAATAAATTCTTTAATAAATTGAAGAAAAAAATATAAAATTTTATTTATCTAAACCAAGTTGGAATCAAGAAAAAATCAATTAAATTCTAGAAAAATTCTTAAAATTCTATTCTCTTTATTCTAGAAAAATCCAGACCAAATGATTTTCTTCGCAGATAAATTGATTTCTATCCCAGAAGAATTAATCTTTTTTTTAATTAATTAACTTGAATCGATAAGAAATCGAAAAGAAGCTTAATTCTTCTAAATAGAAAAATTAGTTCTTAAGGAAAGTAAAAAAAATCTTTAAAAAATTGAAAATTAAAATTATTATATTTCTTTAATTTAATCCAAATCAAGTTGGAATCAAGAAGAAATCGCAATCAAATTGATCTTTTTCCCAGAAGAATTGACCTTCTTCGCAGACAAATTGATTTTTTTCCAAAAGAATTCATCTTATTTTTTTTAATCCAACTCAACTTAGAATTGATAAGAAATCAAATGGAGATCAATTCTTCTAAGAAGAAAATGAATTGTTAACGAAAGTTACAAAAAGATCTATTCTTTAAAAAAATTGAATAAAGAAAATACAAAATTTCTTTAATTTAATGCAAACCAAGTTGAAATTGAGAAGAAATCTCAATTTTTCAATAGAATTAATCTTTTTTAAACCAATCCAACTTGGAATTGATAAGAAATCGAAGGAAAAAGATCAATTCTTCTAAATAGAAAAATTAGTTTTTAACGAAAATTAAAAGAAAATTTTCCTTAAAAAGTCGAAGAAAAAGTTAAAAAAATTCTTTAATTTAACTCAAATCAAATTGGGAATTAACAATAAATCTGAATGAAATTGATCTTTTTCCCAAAAGAATCCAGAAGAATTGATTTTAGTTCCAGAGAACTTATTTGTCTTACAGAAGAAATAATGTTTTTTGTTTGTAATCCAACCCAACTTGAATTGATAAGAAATCGAAGCAAGAATATCAATTTTTCTAAGCAGAAAATTAAAAAAAGTCGTTTGCTTAAAGAATTGAAGAAAAAATTATAAAATTTCTTTAATTTAATCCAACCCAAGTTGAAATCAAGACGAAAACTCAATCAAATTGATCTGTTTTCCAGAAAATTCAGAAGAATTAATCTCCTTCGCAGACAAATTGATTCTCTTTTCCAAGAGAATTAATTTTATTTTTTTTTAAATCCAACCCAACCTGGATTTATAAAAAATCAAAGGAAGAAGATCAATTCTTCTAAAAAGAAAATTAGTTATTATCGAAAATTTCAACTTCTTAAACAATTCAATAGAGGGATTATGAAATGTTTTTAATTTAATCGAAATCAAGTTGGAATCAAGAAGAAATCTCAATTAACTTGATCTTTTTCCCAGAAGAATTCGAAAGTATTGATCTTCTTCACAGACAAATCGATTTTTGTCCAAAGGAATTAATTTTATTTTTTTTTAATATAACTCAACTTGGATTGATAAGAAATCAAAGGAAGATCAAATTAATTTTATTGTTAGTGAAAATTAAAAAATATATATTTAAAAAATTGAAGAAAAGAATTATAAAATATATTTAATTTAATCCAAATTAAGTTGGAATCAAGAAGAAATCTCAATAAAATTGATGTTTCTCCCAGAAGAATCCAGAAGAATTGATCTTCTTCGCAGACAAGTTGATTTTTTTCCAAAATAACCAATCTTATTTTTTCTAATCCAACCCAACTTGGGGTTGGTAAGAAATCTGCAGAAGAAGATTAATTTTTCTAAACAGAAAAATAATTCTTAACGAAAATTAAAAAATTCTTTTCTTTTAAAAATTGAAGGCAAAAAATTATAGAATTTCTTTAATTTAATGCAAACCAAGTTGGAATTAAGAAGAAATCTCAATCAAATTGATCTTTTTCCCAGAAGAATCCAGAAGAATTGATCTTCCTCGCAGACAAGTTAATTTTTTTCTAAAATAACCAATCTTATTTTTTCTGATCCAACCCAACTTAGGGTTGGTAAGAAATCCAAGGAAGAAGATCATTCCTCTACACAGAAAAATAATTCTTAACGAAAATTAAAAAATTCTTTTTTTTTAAAAGTAAAGGCAAAAAATTATAAAATTTCTTTAATTTAATGCAAACCAAGTTGGCATTAAGAAGAAATGTCAATCAAATTGATCTTCCTCCCAGAAAAATCCAGAAGAATTGATCTTTTTTTTTAATCCGACCCAACTTGGAATGGATAAGAAATCGAAGAAAGAAGATCATTTTTTCTGAACAGTAAATTTTTTTTCTTTGTCCAATCCAAACCAAGTTAAAGTCAACAAGAAATCTCAATGAAATTGATTTTTTCTCCAGAAGAATTAATCTTCTTCTCCGAGAAATTGGTTTTCATTTTAGAAAAATTGATCTTGTTTTAAATCCAAACTAACTTGGAATTCATAAGCAATCAAAAGAAGAAGGCAAATTCTTCTACAAAAAAAAAATTAATCTTCAAAAAAATTCATTCTTAAATTATTATTTATTTAGAACTTATGAATTTTTTAAAATTAGTTTTAGCAACTTGATTAGTTTTGAGATTAATTCGAATTTTGAAATTTTTTTTCGAAAAACTAAAATGTTTATCAATTTGGAATTTTTATAAAAGTTTAAATTAATGTTTCATTGAAACATAAAAAAAATTTCATTCCTCGATTTTTATTTTTTCAGAACTTATGAATTTTTTAAATTAGTCCTAACTTTAAGTTAGTTTTGAGGTTAAGTGGAAGTTTAAAAATGGTTTTAGAAAAAAGTAAAAAGGCTATCAATTCGGAATTTTTATAAACATTTGAATTAATATTGCATTTAATCATTAAAAAAATTTAATTTCTCAATTTTTAATTTTTCAGAACATAATTTTTTTAAATTAGTCCCAATTTTCAATTAGTTTTGACGTTAAGTCCAAGTTTAAAAGTCGTTTTAGAAAAAAGTAAAAAGTCTATCAACTTGGAATTTTTATAAAAGTTTAAATTCATGTTTTATTTAAACTTTGGGAAGGTTTTATTCGTTAACTTTAATTTATTTAGAACTTATGAATTTTTAAAATTAATGTAGACAATTTGGTTTGTATTAAAATTTAGTTTAACTTTAATCAAAAACTAAAACATCTATTAACATGAAACTTTTACAAAAATTTAAATTAATATTTCATCTAAATTCTTTAAAAAATTGAATCCTTAAGTTTTTTTTATTTAGGTGTTATGAATTCTTAAAGTTACTCTTGACAATTTGGATAGTTTTAAGGTTATGTCAAACTTTGAAAATACTTTTTGAAAAAACTAAAATGTCTATGAACATGGAATATTTACGAAAACTTAAATTAATATTTCATCTAAATGCTTAGCATATTTTATAACTCAATTTTTATTTATTTAGAACTAATGAATTTCTAAAATTAATGTAGACAATTTGGTTTGTATTAAAATTTAGTCCAACTTTAATCAAAAACTAAAACATCTATTAACATGAAACTTTTACAAAAGTTTAAATTCATGTTTTATCTAAATTCTTAGAAAATTTCATTCCTTAAATTTTATTTATTTAGAAGTTATGAATTCTTAAAGTTACTCTTGACAATTTGGATAGTTTTAAGGTTAAGTCAAAGTTTGAAAATTTTTTTTGAAAAAACTAAAACATATATCAACTTGGAATTTTTACTAAAGTTTAAATTAATCTTTTATTTAAATCCTTTAGAAAAATTTATTCCATAATTTTCATTTATTTACAACTTATAAATTATTAAAATTAATCCTGACAACAGATTGATTTAAACCAACTAAAAAAACACCTTAAATCCATCTAAAATTCCTACAAATACATTTAAATCAATCAAACTCAAAGACCGCTTATTACTAATTAAATTAATCAATAAACCTCGCGACTAATCGCGCATTTCCTTCTACGTTACTCCACATAACCCGTTACGTTTCGCACACACACGTACAACTTTATTAATCAAATACAATTTTATTAATCAAATACAAGTTTATTAATCAAAAACAACTTTATTAATCAAAAACAAGTTTATTAATCAAAAACGATCTCCTCTTAAATTGGAGTTAATCGTCGGTATAAATTTTAAAACCTAAATCAAATCCTTCGAGAAGGATTTCAACGTTCGCGAATATAAATATAAATGAATTGAATCTTTCGATTCGAAATTTCTCGAACGGTTTTACAGTTATGTACGAAAGTACATAATATAAAACACCTGTTCGTTTCTCGGTCAAGTTTAAACTACCTATGTAGTTACGGAACGTTAAATTATTGCGAATTGTAAGTTAACCTTGAAGATGTTTTTAAATGTAAAGACGGTTTTTAAAATGGGATTTATTTATTATTCGACATTGAAGCTGACATTTTGAAATTTAATTTAAACTCTCAAAGGTTTCATTTTAACTTTTAAGAAAGTTTCAATCATCGATTTTAATTTATTTAGAAGTTATGAATTTTTAAAATTAATTTCGATTTTTAATTCGTTTTGAGGTTAAGTCAAAATTTAAAAGTGGTTTTAGAAATAAATAAAAGGTCTATCAATTTGGAATTTTTATAAAAGTTTAAATCAATGTTTTATTTAAATTATTAAAAAATTTCATTCTTCAATTTTAATTTATTTAGAACTTATGAATTTTTAATGTTAGTCTTGAGTATTTAATTTATGTTGAGGTTAAGTCGAACTTTCATGATTGTTTTATAAAAAACTAAAAAGTCTATTAATTTGAAATTTTAATAAAAGTTTAAATGAATGTTTTATTTAAACTATTGGAAAATTTTATTGTTCAATTTTAATTTATTTGGAACTTATGAATTTTTAAAATTAGTCTTCACTATTTAGTTAGTTTTGAGGTTAAGTGGAACTTTAAAAGTTGTTCAACAAAAGAATAAAGAGTCTATCAATTTGGAACTTTCATAAAAGTTTAAATTAATGATTCATTTATATTTTTAGAAAATTTGATTTCTCAATTTTAATTTATTTAAAACTTATGAATTTTTAAAGTTAATCTTGACAACTTGATTAGTTTTCAGGTTAAGTCAAACATTAAGAATTTTGTTAAATGAAACTACCGTGCGTTCAGAAATGATTGTAGATCGTTTGAATTTGGCGCGCTATAGATTAATTTTTACGGTTGGTATAATAAATACAATAATGTTAAGCATATCTCATAGGCGTGTCATGGAAAATATTGAAAGCTGTCATAAGTTGCCAAAAAACCGTAAGAGAAAGGTATTTTATTGAATTTATTGACATATGCCATTGCAATTGATATCTGTTCTCTAATAATTATGAGTATATCTACATATATATTTAATACTGGAAAGAATACGTCATGGATAAATCCGGCTACGCCACTGATATCCAAGATACGACGTAGGTAATTCACAGGTAACAATATTGACCATCAAAAATCACCAAATTACGAGCGCCCCAAATTCAAACGATCTACAATCATTTCTGAACGCACGGTAGGAAGTTTAGTAATGTGGATTTTTTATAAAAATTTAAATTAATGTTTCATTTGAACTCAATTTTTATTTACTAATGTAGGAATTAATTATTTTTTAATATAAGTTAGATAGGTTAGGTTTATTGGTAGGAGTGCGGATGTAGATATTTGAGTTTGAGATGGAAATAAGTTTGGGTAGGTTCGGTAAACGCTAAGTGAAGAGAGTTTAGTTGGGTAGAGAATTAAGACGTGAAAAGACGAAAATTGAGTAAAGACGAGAGTTGAGAAAAGACGATAGTGGTGTTATAATGTAAGATGGAATAAAGTTGCAAAAAGACGCGAATAGTAAAAACGTAGAAAGACAAACAAATGTATATCTTATTTTTTTTTAATATTCGTTAAATTGTTTTACCCCTAGACAGGCAAAATTCCTGCATCAGTACAGAACAAGGATACTGCATTAACAGGATTGCTCAATCAGCGAAAATCGTTTTCATCTTTGACGTAACTGCCAGATATAGCATCTCTGTCTTATACTTGCTCATCTGACTTAATCGTGAATTTGATTGATGAACTAATACTTTATTGAATGGCAACAATGTACTTTGAATTAATTTTAAAATTATTTAGGATATCAATGCTAAAGTAACTGAAATAAATTTTAATATTTTACTTGGAAAACGTCTAGCAGTTACTTCAAACGTATTAAAAATTCCGCATATACACATCTTATGGGATTGAGTAATTCTGTTAGTCCAGTATCCTTGAGTATAGAACATCTCTTGGAACAGGGAATCCCCAATGAATTCTGAAAGTGCCGACATTTAAAAGAAATAGGTTCGATAGAACGGAGAAAATAAACGTTTTCAACTTCGATTTATGATTTTTAAGGAATTTTCTACGTTCCTTACGTACTCCCGATACCCCTTCTTCACTGTAGACTTCATGAAATCTATTATTCCTAATTTGGCAAAACATTCTTCTAATGCGGTGAATGTAGCAAGTTCAAATCCCATTGATGTTATGTGTAAACGTAGCTGAAGATTGGTAGTTCTTCAAAATAGTCTTCGTGGGTGTTTTCGGGAAATCATCTGCTCCAACTTGGCAGACGACATCAAATCAAGTTGATGCCAAGTTGGACCGAATGATTTCCCGAAAACACCAACGAAGACTATTTTGAAGAATAACCAATCTTCAGCTACGTTTGCACCAGACCATACAGCCCATCCAGACCACACCCACCTTCTTGTTTTTCTGCGATTCTGATAGTTGATACTCACTGTGAGTTTTCGAGAACTTTATTTTAAAAATTTCGTTTATGTATCAAAAAACATTAATCGAAGAAGGTACTCTAGCCTTTTTTCCTCGTTACCTTCTTGTTTTTCTATGATTCTGATATTGAACCGAGTTTTTGAACTTTGCTTTAAAAATTTCGACTTTGTGTCAGGAAAACATCAAATAAAGGAGGTATTGCCGCTTATAATTTTTATGCTATCTTGATTCAAAATCTCGTTTTGTAGCAAAAGAACTATCGCGAAATATTGTCTTAACTCGAAAACCCTTCAATTTTTCGTGATCTTAACATCAAAAATAAAATGTCCTTTGATTAAGTTTTATTGAAAACCTAGAAAATTTGGGGCGTGCAAATCAGTCAAAAAGAATTTAAAAAGTAGACTTCAGTCGATTTATTTGGTTTTAAATATAATTTACGTTTGTTATGGAATTTCTCGATTTCGATGACATTTTTTAAGATTACGTAGCAATAGCTAATCTAGTACAATAAAGTAAAGTAAACCTGCTCTTCGTAACATTGCCGAGTCCTCTTTCATTTTTCTCTTCATGGTGCAGCTCCATTTCGGGTTATAGTACAAGCACTATACAGGGTGTTCCGTAATGATATACGAATATTGAAGGGGGTGATTCTACGTCGAAAATTAATGATAGTTACTTATATAAACTATAGTCCCAAAATGTTCCGTTACTAAAATGCAGGGTGTTAAAGTTTTAAAATCTGTTTCACAGTAAACAGATTTTAACTACAAACAGTTGTTTGAAATGTCAGACGTACATAAAACAACAAATGACATTTAGGCTCAGCCACCTAGATTTATTGCAAAGTTGTATCCTTAATAATTACAATACGTATTATTTCTGTTGAACAACCGACGGTTTTTAATTTTTCTCTCAAAAACGGTGCATTGCAGTCCAAAAACTCAAGAAGGCTTTTATTTGTCAAATTGAAGGGGGAATTTAAAAATATTTTTTATTTCGGAAAAAAACCATTGGCGTACCATTTTTTTCTTTAGAAATATTAAAGTCAGTGCTCGTACGCACGCCACTGTTAGAGATAGAAATTAGATTTGTATTGAAAGATATCCGTCTTTATTAATAGTCACTATATGCCAAATTTCATAAAAATACCTAAAGCGATTTTGAAAATATTAATTAATATCCTTTTTTTTCTAAAACTTTAACACCCTGTATTTTAGTAACGGAACATTTTGGGATCATAGTTTATATAAGAAACTATCATTAATTTTCGATGTCGAATCACCCCCTTCAATATTCGCATATCATTACGGAACACCCTGTATAATTTTGTAAACAAATTACGACATTCAGAAAATATAGGGAAATGGACTAATAAACAATTTATAGACTTATATGTTGACTAAAGAGAATGTGCAACAAATCCTTTAGGACATAGTAGGAACAATCTGTTTTCACCGTTAGAACAATTGCTCTTAACGTTGGGTTTTTATGCATCAGGAAATTTTTATATAACAGTAGGTAATTGCATAGGAGTGCATAAAAGTATGTAGAATAATTAGTAAAGTAACATCTGCTATTTGCCAATCTCGAGGTTAATGTACAGGTGTCTTGTTTAGGTTATTCGATACTTGACTGGCGTATTTCTTGGGTAAAAAGAAGTAAAAAAATCCTAATGAACATGGGCTCAAAAATGATTTGTTTTCGAAATTTTGTAAGTTTAGTTCCATAAGTTTACGTATTATTAACGTTATTGAACTGAATCGTTAAATTAAATTATTAGTTCCTTACGATGGTTTTAATAAATTGCCATTGTTAGGTTACACTGGTTAGGTATGTACCGGGTGGCCAACTAAGAATGATCACCGGCCATATCTCGATGACGGATCATCCTATTTTAATGTAACAAAAAAATTTATAAGGAAAGTGGCCATAAAAAATCGCTGGAAAATGTTTTCAAGTTTCTTAAATGACCGCTAGGGGGCGTAACCTAAATGACTGAACAGAAAATCACGATTTTTTTCATTTTCTTCTAAATTGAGGGGTATCGAAAATAAATTAATTTGAAAGATTGATGATATTTTATCGTGTAAAAATAAACAGACCGTTCCATTTAAATTTTTTGAGAAAAGCTATAATATTTGTCAAAATTCTAGATATCGCCGTCTGGCCGCGAAACGAATATTCATATCAAAACAGCGCAAGGAGTCATTAGTAGACCACGAAAAACCCTTTCCAACGAGATTAAGTTTGTTAAATTCTGTTCAGTATGACCGGAGTAATCGGCCATCGAAAATGAACATTTTCAACTCATCCCCACCACTTTATTTTTGGTGATACGACAAAAAGTGTTTCATACATGTTAGTCGAAATTCATTTATCTTTCAAATTAATTTATTTTCGATACCCCTTAATTTTGAAGAAAATGAAAAAAATCGTGATTTTCTGTTCAGTCATTTAGGTTACGCCCCCTAGCGACCGTTTAAGAAACTTGAAAATATCTTCCAGCGATTTTTTATGGCCACTTTCCTTATAAAATTTTTTGTTTCATTAAAATAGGATGATCCGTTATTGAGATATGGCCGGTGATCATTCTTAGTTGGCCACCCGGTACAAAAGTTTGTCAAAACCATCGTAACTACTGAATAATTCAATTCAGTTTCAATTCAATTAAATAATTCGCTGCAATAAGTATTCGCTGTAATTATCGAACAATTTACCGAATTAAAACCTTGAATATCCCGAAAACGAATCATTTTGGGACCTATGTTTATAAGAATTTTTTTGCTCGTTTTCAATCAGGAAATAAGCCAGTAAAGAATAAAACTGGACATTCTGTATTTGTCTTCTGAAAACACAAAACGAACGCAAGGAGACAATAAAAAAATTCTTTTTTTTTCTTCTCCTTCGTCACTAATCTGTGATTTCGGCTTTTATACTCCTTTAGAAAACAGGGGAATAGGTTTAGACAGGTGACAGGCGAAGAAACCCAATTCTATTAATAGCATAAGTCACCTTATTAATATATTGCTTACTACGTTATAAAGAGCTTTATGAATAGGTAAATAAACCCGATTCTGTTAATGGTGATACTAACATAACAACCACCTTGTAAACTTATAGTCTACTAATTGTAAGTTATCTGGAACTTATGGGCAGGTGAATAAACCGGGCCTTAATCTTGACAATTTAGTTAGTTTTGGGGTTAAATCAAACTTTAACCTTTCGCTACACGCACCGGACTCTCAGTCCGGATTTTGAGCGTCATCTATTAGTTTTATTTCGAACTTGCTCTGACCACAATTTTTTTGATGAATTTGTTTCTTACCGACATTTTATTATCTGTCAATGCATCGTGTGTTGAGTTTGAATTTAATTTCAAAATCAGTTATTTCGAAAATATGAGCTGTAACGAAGAAAGGAACAAAAACTTGTAGTCCAATAATGAGGAGGAAGAGGATGAAAACCTATTATTGGACAACAAGGTTTCATAATATGAAGATGACGAAGATGAAAATGAAGAAGAGGATTTGACATTATTAAATAATTTAAATAATTTTTTATTTCGTATCAGCTCCCTCTCTTATTTATTTTTCGAACCCGGACTCAGAGTCCGTTGCGTGTAGTCGCGCGAGCAAAAAAAAGCGCGTGTACTGGAGGGTTAAAAATTATTTCAGAGGAAAGTAAAAAATTTATCAATTTGAAATCTTTATAAAAGTTTAAGTTAATGTCTCATTTAAATTCTTAAAAAATTTCTTTCTTTTATTTTAATTTATTTAGAAGTTACGAATTTTTAAAATTAGTCTCGACTATTTAGTTAGTTTTGAGGTTAAGTTGAATTTTAAAACTTGTTAAAAAAAACCAAAAAGTCTATCAATTTGGAATTTTTATAAAAGTTTAAATTAATATTTGATTTTATTTTTAGAATATTTCATTCCTCAATCTTATTTTTTTTTTCAAATTTATGAATTTTAAAAATTAGTCTTGACAATTTGTTTAAACATGAAACATTTTATTTCCTCAATTTTCATTTATTTACAACTCATGAAACAATAATAAATTATTTCTTAAATAACAAAATTTTAAATAAGAAAATTTCAAACAAGAAAATTTTAAATTAAAAAAATTAAATAAGAAAACTTTAAATAACCAAATTTTAAATAAAACCATTTTAAATAACAAAATCAGAAGTAACACTATCAATAACTTTCCCAACTCGATCAACCATTTTTTCAGCCGCACTAAAATCAAAAATCGACCCCGAGCAACTCTTTTCCCTTTTAATAAGAACCTGATTAACCTGATCAATCCTCCCATCAATCAACTCGTTTAAAATACACATAACTATTAAATTTTCAGCTTCATCAACGCTAACATTTAACTCCTTAGCTACAAATCCCAACCTAACAACTCTATAAGGTTTAATTAAAGTTAAAAGCACTTGCGTTCGTACGATTTGTAATAAACCCTCAATATGATCTCTTATAAAAGGATCGTTCATCAAACTCTCTTTATTATCAATAAAAATTTTTTCAAACGCTCTCTTATCGTTTCTCTGATAAGCAGTAATTAAATTATTCATCGCTATTATTTCCGGATCGTGAATGTACGGTTTAGCTTCTTGAGAATCAATCGGATTAATCGTGGATTTCATTAACATACTTGTTAAAATTAAATATTTTAAACAAGTTATTCTTCGTGGATTTCCCGACTCGTCGTAATTTTTAAAAGCTAGAAAAAAATCCGTGTAAGCTTTCTCATAATCCCCGGATCTTAAATGCATTTTCCCTCCGCATTCCCTAATTATACTCATTATCAAAGGATGAGGAATCGCCGACGGGATTTTTAAAGCCCTCTCGTATAATTTTTTAAGTTGTTTATTATTTTTTTGTGCCGTGTAAATTTGTATTTCTAAAGCGTAAATTTCTAAAAGTTGGGTACCTTTTTGAAAATCTTCTTCGCCGTCCAAAGTCAAACAAGATTTTTTTAATTGTCTTAAGATATTCATAGTTTTGTTATATTCTTCTCTTTCTAAGTAAATCTTTCCTAATTTTATATTTGTTTTAAACCATAATCTTTCGTTATTCGAATCTTTTAACATTTCTAAGGTTGTTTCGTAAAAATCTTGTAGTAATTCGATGTTTTTTGATGTTGAGGTAAAATCCAAAACGGAGTTTATTGATTTTTCACCGTGATTTTTTGTAACTGTTGATTTTAAATAATCTAACATTTCGCGGTATTTTGATAACATTTCGTCGTAGTTTTTTAGTTTAAAATTGATTTTTACCATTTGTTTAAGGGCTTTGAAACCCCATTCGCCTTTGTTGTCGCCTTGAAGGTCGATTACTCTTTGAAAGGCTGCTAAAGCGGCTCTTGGGTTGTCTTCTTTGATGATTTTGCTGTGATAGTATTGATTTTCTAAGTCTACATCCGGTTCGGAAGCGCTGTCTTCAGAATATTGAAGACCGTAATCGTCGTCTTCGTATAAAGCGTCGTTTTCCATCTTTTTTTCTCTTAAAAGAAAAAAATTAATCAATTAAAATATTTTAATTCAGATTTATGACAGTTTTTAATGAAAATTGATTTAAAAGTCAAATTTTTGTTTGGAAAAATGAATTGAATTTAAGACATCTTGATTTGAAAATTTTGACCATATTTAAAAAATCGTGTAGACTTTATTTTTTTTAACTAAGAAATGAAATTTGTATTAATTGAAAGCTAAAATGTCCAAAAAGCCACCGGCTCCGCGACTCTGCTTCCAGCTAACCTTCTGAACGGCTTTATAACGCAACGTTATATGCGAATCGGGGCTCCTTTGGACCCGAAACGGCCGGATTTAAGCCCTAAACGAAGTCCCCGTTTTCCGTCATTTTCGATTTGGGCCGATAAAACAGTTGGTTCAATTTTCATAAACGTTATTTATTATTCTAACCACGCTAATGCCACATGAAATGTCAAAACGATCGGTTTATTAATAATTATCAAATATTTAATTTATGCAGAGCAGAAATTCGAATAAATTTCACTAAAAACAAATTAAATTCTTGAAAATATCACCAAAAATTTAAGTAAATTTTTAAAAATTCCACCAAAGTTACTAAAATTTTTAATAATTCCACCAAAAACTTATAAAATTTGTAAAAATTCCACCAAAGCTATCAAAATTTTTAACAATTCCACCAAAATCTAGCTGAATTTTTGAAAAATATACTAAAATTAAAATTAATTTCGTCAAGAATTGATTAGATTCTTAAAAATTCCACAAAAATAAAAAAGTAATAATAAAAATTCCACAAAAGTTAGTTAAATTGAGTATAATTTCACAAAAAATTATTAAATTTGGAGACAATTCTACTAAAAATTTACTGAATTTGTTAAAAATTCCACCCAAAATCAATAAAATTGGTAAAAATTCCACGAAAAACGTACTATATTCGCAAAAATTCCACCAAAGTTACCAACATTTTTAACAATTCCACTAAAAACGTACTAAATTTTTTCAATTTTCCACCAAAACTACAAAAATATTGAATAATTCCACCAAAAACTTACTGATTTTTAAAAAATACCACCAAAAACTTACCAAATTCATAAAAATTCTACTAAAATTACCAATATCTTTAACAATTCTACCAAAAATGATTAATGTTAATAAAAATTCCACCACAGTTATCAACTTTTTTAACAATTCCATCAAAAACATACTAAATTTTATAAAAATTCCACCAAAAATTAATAAAATTGGAAAAAATTCTTACTAAAGTCGTAAAAATTCCATAAAAAAACACTGAATTTTTTAAAAATTCCATCAAAAATGAATAAAATTCGCAAAAATTCCACCAATGTTATCAAAATTTTTGATAATTTCACCAAAAACAAACTGAATTTTTTTTAAATTCCACCAAAAATTAATACAATTTGTAAGAATTCCACCAAAAACTTACTAAATTCATAAGAATTTTACCAAAAACACTGTTTTTTTTATTCCACCAGAAATGAATAAAATTCGTAAAAATTCCACCAATGTTATCAAAATTTTTGATAATTCCACAAAAAAACATACTGAATTTTTTAAAAATTCCACCAAAAATTAATATAATTTGTAAAAATTCCACCAAAAACTTACTAAATTCATAAGGATTTTACCAAAAACACTCATTTCTTTATCCCACCAGAAATGAATAAAATTCGTAAAAATTCCACCAATGTTATCAAAATTTTTGATAATTGCACCAAAAATTAATACAATTTGTAAAAATTCCACCAAAAACTTACTAAATTCATAAAAATTCTACTAAAATTACCAATATTTTTAACAATTCCACCAAAACTGATTAAAGTTAATAAAAATTCCACCAAAGTTATCAACTTTTTTAACAATTCCATCAAAAACATACTTACTTTTGTAAAAATTCCACCAAAAATTAATAAAATTGGAAACATTTCACTAGAAACTTACTAAATTCGTAAAAATTCCATAAACACTGAATTTTTAAAAAATTTCATCAAAAATGAATAAAATTCGCAAAAATTCCACCAATGTTATCAAAATTTTTGATAATTCCACCAAAAACATACTGAATTTTTTAAAAATTCCACCAAAAATTAATACAATTTGTAAAAATTCCACCAAAAACTTACTAAATTCATAAGAATTTTACTAAAAACACTCATTTTTTTTATCCCACCAGAAATGAATAAAATTCGTAAAAATTCCACCAATGTTATCAAAATTTTTGATAATTCCACCAAAAACATACTGAATTTTTTAAAAATTCCACCAAAAGTTAATACAATTTGTAAAAATTCCACCAAAAACTTACTCAATTCATAAGAATTTTACCAAAAACACTGATTTTTTTTTATTCCACCAGAAATGAATAAAATTCGTAAAAATTCCACCAATGTTATCAAAATTTTTGATAATTCCACCAAAAACATACTGAATTTTTTAAAAATTTCACCAAAAACTTACTAAATTCATAAGAATTTTACCAAAAACATTGAATTTTTTTTTATTCCACCAGAAATGAATAAAATTCTTAAAAATTCCACCAATGTTATCAAAATTTTTGATAATTCCACCAAAAACATACTGAATTTTTTAAAAATTTCACCAAAAACTTACTAAATTCATAAGAATTTTACCAAAAACACTGAATTTTTTTCAAATTCCACCAGAAATGAATAAAATTCGCAAAAATTCTACCAAAGCTATTAAAATATTTAACAACTACACCCAAAACTTACTGAATTTTTTTTTATTCCACCAAAAACTTACAAAAATTCTAAAAATTGCACCGAAATTGTCAAAGTTTTTAAAAATTTCACCAAAAACTTACCAAGTCATCAACATTTTTAACAATTCTACCAAAAACTTACCAAATTTTTTAAAAATTCCACCAAAATGTCTAAATTCTTTTAAAATTCCACCAAAAATCAATCAAATTAGAAACAATTTCACTAAAAATTAACTAAAACCTTGAAAATTCCATAAAAAATTTAGTAAATTAATAAGAATTCCACCAAAGTTACTAAAATTTTTAATAATTCTACCAAAAATAATGATTTTTTTTAAATTCCGCCAACAAACTTACAAAATTTGTAAAAATTCCACCAAAAATTTACCAATTTTTTTTAAATTCCATCAAAAACTTACTAAATTCGTAGAGCTTCCACCAAAGTCACCAAAATGTTGATCAATTCCACCAAAAACAATAAATTTTTTTAGAAAAATACTAAAAATAAAACTAAATTAGTTTTTTTTAACTAAGAAATGAGATTTGTATTAATTGAAAGCTAAAATATTCTATTTTGCAATAAAGAAGTCAATTTTCTTCTAATTATTACCCAAAAAATTAAAAGAATTCTTAAATGTGACTAAAAATTTTTTTAACCTAACTTTTAAAAATTTTTACCAAATTTAAAAAATCGTGGGACTTTATTTTTTTTAATTAAGAAATGAAATTTTTACTAATTGAAAGCTAAAATATTCTATTTTGTAATAAAAAAGTCAATTTTGTTCTAATTATTACCCAAAAAATTTAAAAAATTCTTAAATGTGACTAAATTTTTTTTTAACCTAACTTTTAAAAATTTTGACCAAATTTAAAAAATCGTGGAGACTTTATTTTTTAAAATTAAGAAATGAAATTTTTACTAATTGAAAGCTAAAATATTCTATTTTGTAATAAAAAAGTCAATTTTGATCTAATTATTACCCAAAAAATTAAAAAAATTCTTAAATGTAACTAAAAATTTTAACAGTTAACCTAACTTTTTTAATATTAATAAATCATTTAAGATTTTCTAAAAATCTTCTATTACCTTTTACAATTACGTATTACAATTCCTATAACAATTCACCAGCTGTTTCTACTTTCTTTCTTACTTTACTCTGTTTGGGTTAGGTTGGTATTTCTCTTTTAGTGTAAGGTCAGTACATGTGTGGTAAACGTGTGGCGTAAAAGGATTCAATAAGTAAAATCGACACAATACCACTTCTTAACCGTAAAACAATCGCCAATTTCACTTACGTCCATTAAAACGCGTCGTCGTCGTTGGTTTCGCCTGGAGGACGGTAAAGGGCGAGACGATGGACTGGACGAAGAAGAGGAGGAGGAGGCGGAGGAGAAGAAGAAGAAGAAGGAAAAAACGAGAGCCGCCGCCGCCGCCGGCTCGTCGCAAAAAGCCCCGACGAAACGGGCTGTAAAATACAATACGGTAGTGAGCCATAAACTTAATTCTTAAACGACGGCGGTTCGCCGATCGTGAGAACGTCATCGCGCGGTCGTTTCTTCGCCGAAGACGACGCATAACTTCGACGCGCCCTTTCATCCTTCTTCATTATTTCCCAGAAACCAAATTGTATACTTAGAAAAGCGAAAAATTAAAAAATTAAACATGGATAGAAGAAAAAAAAGAAATAGAATGGAAAGTTTAGATGAGTTGTTGATTCGATATGATCTCATCTTTATCGATGAAGAAGAAGAAAGATCGACGTTGCAATTGTGCGCGCGGATTCGAGATAAATGACCTTTAAACTACGGAACCGAACCGCAAAAACACCGTTAGGAGTTATTCCGCGACCTATGATGGTGTTACCATCGATTACGTTTTATTAAAAGTGACAAATCAATAAGTTACCATTAGGATTAAAAAAAATTAAACTTATTTATTTCATGGCGACAGAATTAGGTCGCTGGCAACCAGATTACAAGTCAACTAAGAAATTGTGGAAGGTAATCTACATTTAGTTCAATGTGAGAAATGTTGAAAAAATCTGATGATTTGGATTAGATTCAGACAGTTCAGACAGAAATGAAAACTTAACGAGAATTGATAGAGAGAAAGGAAGGTAAATAGATGAAGATTTGCATAAAGTAAATACTTGACAAAATTGGAGTAGATATCATTCTTGTAGTCAATATGAAAAACTGTCTTCAGATGAAAGAAACTAAAACATCTATTAATTTGGAATTTTTACAAAAGTTTAAACTTATGCTTCATTGAACCTTTCAAAAAAATCCTTTCTCAATTTTTATTTATTGAATTTCTAACGTTAGTCATAATTTTGTTAGTTTTGAGGTTAAATCTGTTTATAAATTTGGAATTTTTACAAAAGTTTAAACTCGTATTTCATTTAAACTGTCAAAAACAATTTATTTCTCAATTTTTATTTTTTTAGAACTTACGAATTTTTAAAATTAATCTTGACATTTTGGTTAGTTATTAGAAAATTTTTGTGGAAAAAACCTCAAACATTTATCAATTTGGAAGCTTTATAAAATCTTAAATTAATTGTTCTTGTTCATTTAAACTCAAAAAATTGAGATGAAAAGAGACAAATAGATGAGGATTTGTATAAAAGAGAAGCATATATTTGACAAAAATGAAGCACACTTCAATTTTTAATGATCAAGCAGAGAAAATATCTTCAGATGGAAAATTTCCATAGGAATTGTAGGAGGTAGCCTACATCTAGTTCAATGTAAAATGTCTTGAAAGACAGCCTGCCGATTTAAATTAACCCTCCGATGGGCGCGCCTATCGGACTTACACGAATAGGCGCGTTGCGGCTTTTACACCGCAATAGGATATTTAATGGTTTCACAGTGAACTCAGAAATATTTTGGGAAAAAAATGCGGTTAACTGCCGTATACGCGCCCACCGGAGGGTTAAATATAAGTTGCAATGAAGGAATTATGGAATTTATGAAGAGAAAGAAAGGCACATGGAAGAACATTTCCACAAAGGAACCAAACATTCGACAAAATTTAAACACATACCAATCTTGAAGGGCAACTTGGGAAAATATCTTGAGATAGAAAATAATCATAGGAATTGTAGGAGGTAATCTGTATCTAGTTCAATGCAAAAAATCTTGAAGGATAGTCTAACGATTTAGATTAGATTTAAGCAGAAAAGAAGGCTTTATGGAATTTATGAAGTGGAAAGAAAGAAACATAGAAGAACATTTCCACAAATGAACCAAACATTCTACAAAATTTAAGCACATATCAATTTTGAAAAGCAACTTGAGAAAATATCTTGAGATTAAAAATTATCATAGAAAGTGTAGAAGGTAATCTACATCTAATTCGATGTAAAAAATCTTGAAAGACAATCTAATAATTTAAATTAGATTTAACCAGAAACGAAGGCTTTATATGGAATTTATGAAGAGAAAGAAAGGCATATAGAAGAACATTCGCAGAAAGGAATGAAACATTAGACAAAATTTAAGCACATATCAATCTTGAAGAGCAACTTGAGAAAATATCTTGAGATGGAAAATTATCATAACAATTATAGAAGGTAATCTACATCTAGTTCAATGTGAAAAATCTTGAAAGACAGTCTGACGATTTAGATAGATTTAAGCAGAAACAAAGTCTTTATGGACAAAAAGAAAGGCACAAAGATGAACATTTGCACAAAGAAATCAAACATTCGACAAAATTTAAGCACATATCAATCTTGAAGAGCAACTTGAGAAAATATCTTGAGATGGAAAATTGTCATAGAAATTATAGAAGATAATCTACATCTAATTTAATGTAAGAGAAGTTGAGAAAAGTAGTCAAGAGGTTTTCCCCAAAAAAAATATTACCCTAACTCACTCACGATTCCACACACGTATAATACACTTTTAGAGCAGTTTCAACACCCACACCTTGCGAAACAGGTCGTGTGACGTAACACACTTTGTGTAATTTTGTTGCTAGTTCATCTATATGTCCTTTTCAGGAGAGCTGGTTGTCCAGTTTTATATTGAGAAACATAGAGTCAAGTTTTACACTTTTAAAACTTATATTTATATCACTTGTTATATTTCAAAACATAGACAGTATTATTTTTGAAATATTCAATTTAAGACATTTTTTTCACGCGAATTGTGAATAATGTTCAAGGTTATATATTTTTTAAACAATAGTTTAACAATTATACAGTTCTGGTTTGTCGAAATTATGTCTGTCTTAAAAAATGCATTGATTATTTCAATTAATAGTTTCACCAAAACATCATTACTCGTTTTAAGCAGAGTTACTAGAAGTTTGTTAAATCTTCCAGGCTTTGTATTTTTCAGATTAAGTATTGAGGTTTTTATACCCTCTTTGCTCGTTAATCATTTTTATTTCCTTATTTGGATTACATTGTGACAGAAATAAAGACTTAATGAAAATTGATGGAGAAAAATATAGGTAAATAGATGAAGATTCGTATAAAGGAATCAAATATTTAACAAAAATTAAGGCACAAATGAATTTTCTAAGAGATGAACCTTCGTCAAGAAGGAGTATCATCACAAGAATTATAAAAGATTACACAGTGTGAAAAAAATGGAACACTTGCACTATTTCGAAAAAGATTTTTTCTAAAAAAAAACTTCGAAACGTAAAATCAAAAACAATTTTAAATTCATAGAAAATGGAGGTAATAATTTTACCATATGAAGCGTATAAATGCAAAACCAGACATTTGACATTCGAATAGTTTTGAGTAAAGCGCGAAAAACCTCTCATTGTCGTTTAAGTCACTCAATCGGCTTGGTATTTGAACCAAAAGTAGATAATATATCGACGCGTCTTTATGTGCTTTAAAGCGCAAGTCAGGCTTATAGTATAAAAGTTATTTTGATTTAAAAAATGAGAATGTATTGTTTTGCATCTAAGGCTTGGAAATCTCTGCTTCGTGAACTGCAAAGTTCTAGATTTGACGTTTCTGGGAAGAAACTAGCAGCATCTGCACTAACAAAATTTGGAATTGCGATAAAAGAGATTTTAAAGAAGCTGATTTTATTGAAAAAAGTACAAAATTAATTTCTTATATACAAATTTAAATTCGTAAGTCAGTATCAGATTCATTATCAGAAAACACTAGTGTGTCATTCACATACGCCTGAGTTTCCGAAGTGTTGGCTGGATTGTCTTGAAAGGCGTTTTTGAAGAACTCCAAACGTTCATCGTTTTCCCATTCTGCACCATAGCGTTTGGCTAGCAAAGAGGAAATGCTTCTTATCTTGTCAGGTTTAAGGCTTCTGCCTTAAACCTCTGCCTCTTTGTCTTGATTTTTTCACGCTTCCACTCTTGCTTACTTGCTATTCACTTTCGCCCTTTGCCACGAGGACTTGGCTCAATGGTAGTACTTTGGAAGGTAATCGAAACTCCGTAATACGTTCGTTACCACGCTTTCACTTAAACTAATCATGCAGAAGCGAGCAAAACTAACAGCTACTTCAATGTCACGGCTATCACGTGAGGTAATGCGATACATGGATAGGTTCAAACACAAACGTCTGCTTTTGCACCTAACTACTTGGCGCAAATGTCTGTTTTTACATTTGAAGTGGAATTTATTATTGCAATAACTCGCTTAAATGTATTATTACGCTCCTGGAGACCACAATCATTGATTTCTTGCTAAATTTACAATACAGATCTGTGTCTAACTAATTTTTGAAGAAAATCTCGAATGTCTGCTTTTGCATTTATACGCTTCATATGTTGTTATAAGGAAAAAATGTCTCATTGCTGTACTACGAGTCGAACCCAAGTTTCCTTGCTTCTCCTGCTTTTAAAATAAGGAAAAGTTGTCGAGCTGTGTAATTCAATTGGTAAGAGCATCTATGCGGAAAGCAGGAGATCTGGATTCGATTCCCAGTGCACCAATGAGACATTTTTTTCTTATAACACACATATGGGAAAATTATTATCTTTATTTTCTATTAATTATTTTGTGTGTTCATAAAATACCATTTCTTAAATTATTGATTTTAAATTCGTTGCACTTAACTTTGTACGATGACGTGTATTTACAGGGTCAATAGAAGTCAAATCTTAAAAAAAAAAATGTTTACAAAGTTTTTCTAATGCAACATAAAAAATATGTGTAAAGTACTCAAAAAATATGCTCTAATTATCTAATAAGGAATAATGATTGATATTAATAAGATATTGCCCCTTTGATATTTCAAGCGTACGCCATTGCAAAAATGTTTAGGTATATAAAAATACTGCAAATTTAAAATATCAACCATCAACCGTTTTTTCCAAAACGAAAACCTATGGAATACATTTCAGGTATTCCAGACTTTTTTCCACACTGTATAATGATTCATTAAAAAAATGTTAATGTTTACACATTACCAGCGCCGGATCAAGTAAGCGCGGGGCTGGATTAACTTTTTTCATGCACATTACTCTATCCTTAAAAACGTATAATTAACTTTTGTTATAAAATGTTTCATAACATTGTAAGTTTCTTTTATTGAGGAATACTAGTTCAATATAAAAAAAAACTCTAAAAGTAATGATAATTGAAGATCATAAATCTTGTTTATGATAAAATTTTGTTGTTAAAATATTTAAAATAGGTGCATTCGTTGAAAGCTTCTAATGAACATCCCAAATATTTTATTATTTTTTATAAATGTTTTACATGGATACCAATCTCGAAATAGAATCTTATAAGTACTAGAATAGTGATTTAGATAAGGTTGAGATAATAAATCACCCTGTATATATATATATTTTCATAGGTTATTTCGTGTGGTAACGGGTTTGATTTGTCATCGAGGACTTTACACAACACAGCTAGGCTATCGTAAAGGGGCGCAGCACCGAGTCCCGATATTTTAGCGCGATAACCAGTCGCTTACGCATACAAACCAATCGCCCATCGTTGGTTTATTGTTATCCAAGTTCTTGCGTACCTACCTGCGGTTCTTGCGCCAGTCAGACTATCTATATACCTACAATAAAGTACAAAAGTTTCCGTTGCTATTGTAATAAAAAAAATCTTTTAAATTAGTCATAATCGTACTTTTCTACTCAAACAGTTACTTTGATCCCATTCCTAAAAGTACATTGTCGCTAGTCTGTAATTCTGTATAATTCTGTAGATACACTTCTTGCATCGTTTTTACATCTTTTTTACAGTTACAAAACTGTCACATTTTTTATTATTTTTTTACTGTTTTGGTTAAACTTCCTAATTTAATTTTTATTTAAATCGTTACAAGGTTATCTCATTTTTGGATGAGCATTCCTCGTCGTAGTTGGTGATGGGTCTTTGAGTGCCGTTGTTAGCGGCCTCGTAAAAAGCAGCGGTCGTAAATGAATACGGCCGCATAATTTTACGGGGCGCCGCCTTTGGTGGGCCGGATTTCAGCTCGCTCGCGTTGCGGTCTTAATTTTGCTCCTAATCCCGCTTAAATCTATTAAGAGGCGACGCTCGGCGTCTTTTTATCGCGCCGTCTTTTGCGACCCCGACAAAAAGAAATCGCCAACCGACCCAACAACCGGCTGAATAAATTACCTTCGCCCCTCTCCGAGTCGTAAAATCTCGGACCTCACACTTTGAGGTCTCACCTTAAGAACGCTCTTTCGGAATTATATCGTCGAAGAAATTCTAAACTAAAGGGAAGTTAATTAATGAAGGAGTTCGAAAAGAGAAAGTTTCGAGTGTGGATACGACAAAAGAAAAGCCGACGAAGTATACAAAGGCGGCGAAGAGAATCGACTGATTGATGTCCAAAAAGTAGTCTTCTAGGCTCTCGGAGAAGAGGAAAATAAATGGGTAAAAGAAACGAATGAAGGTAAGACGATGGTATCGTCGTTGGGCGCACGGTTTTAATTACCTCGCGCAATGGAAACGTGAGCGAGGGTCGTCTTTTTGGCGGAGATCGCGTGCGCCCTCGGACGTCGAAGATTTTCCCGGGGACGCGATCAGATACGCTCCGGAGACCGGCGCGGATTAAGAAGAACTTAGGCAGATCGTATCTGTACGCTAACTGCCTCGGCCGGTTCGTTATTAGGCCGTTCTTCGGCCCGAGGGGGCCCCGGGACGACGCTCGAGAGACGCCGGGGTGTGCCTCCTCGCCATTATGCGGACGCCGCGGGAAGATAGCCGACTAACGAGTCGCCGTTCCCATAGTAAACGTGCCGTTAAGTGTGCCTGTAGTCCGGTCGTAAAATTAGGTGCAGTCGGACGATAAAACCTACGACTCTCTGTTCTTTCTTCTATGTTACCACAAATTTCCACCAACCATACATATATACAACTACGCAGAATTTATCTTAACTTTTCCAAAAAAGGCAATACTTGGAAAAATATTCAGAGACAATAGCATTTAAACTTTCATCCAGGTCTATTCATCTTTCGAACTATTACCAGATTATTGAAAATCATCTCAAGCAATAAGAAGAAATAAAGACTCCGTCTGGGGCTAACAAGACCACCAGACGTGTGACCTCCAGATTTTGTTCTCAATTTTTTTATAGCTAAGCATTTTTGAGTTACGAGTTTTTGAAATCATTAACGAAATTTACGTAAGTAGTCGTCCATTGGTTTAATACTATTATTAAGTCCGATAGCCAAATGTAAGATGAAGAAATTGTTTTCATCCAGTAATCAAGTGCAATGATATCTCCTCTCCTTCCACCACAAATAACCTCAATTGCTTTTTCATTGGAATTATTGCCAAATTCTATAAGATCTTTGCAAACGATAAGGAGTAAATGAAGACTTGCTAGTTGGTGAATATCTTCTTTGTTTCCACTACAACAATGAAGTCTCAATTGCTTCTTCATTGGAATTGTTGTCAAATTCTATAAAATCACCGTAAATGGTAGAGAATATTTCAAAACTCAGTGTGTGGTAATGATAAAGAAATATCTTCATTCAGTACTCAAATGTAATGAGGACTTCTTCTCTGCTTTCATCGCAAATGAAATCTCAATTGGTTCTTCATTGAAATGATTGCTGATTTGTATATAACTATCCCAAGTGGTAAGAAGAAGTGATGGCTTGGTCTATAGTAAGGATAAACCAAATATCTTCACCTAGTAATCAAGTGCAATGATTAAATCTTTTCTGCTTCCACCACAAATTAAGTCTCAATTGCTTCTTCATTGGAATTATTGCCAAAGTCTATAAGATCTTCGCAAACGATTAGGAAGAAATGAAGATTTGATGTAAGGTTAAATAAAAATAAAATAAAGCATCCATCTTTATCCAGTAATCAAGTGGAATCATGATGTATCCTGTACTTCCACAACAGATGAAGTCTCAATAGTTTCTTCGTTGTAATTAGTGATGAATGATCTAGTCTTCGACATGCTATGTTGATGAGATTTCAAAAACACCATCTAATAGACAAAACTTAGACGAAATGAGAATTTATAAGATTTTACATAATACTAGAGGATTTTGTAGACATGTATCTCATGGTTAGATTTTGGCACTGCAGATTTTTTCATTTTATTAATTTTTCCTACCATATCCCGAATCAAAAACTTTTTCATTTGGATTTTTGGGTAAGTTTCTCACTTCTTTGTGTACTTTTACAATGAATATAAAATAAATTGCCTTTGCATCATTATGTCTTTGCTCTAATATAGTCCAGAGGTGGGCAACCTTTTGTATAGTAGGGGCCAGATTACGATTTACTTTTCGTACGCGGGTAAGTTAATTATTAGATCTACCAGATTTCCTGCTTTCCTTGGTAGAACTACTGCACGGAAAGCATGGGATCTGCTTATTTATTGTTCTTTCTAAAGGTCTCGCGGGCTAGATTAGACCCTCACACTGGCCGGAGGTTGCCCACCGTTAATATAGTTCATTAACCCCTTGCGTGACGATTTATTTCGAACGTAGTGGAATTATGGCGGGCCAGACTGGTCATTGTATGTTAAGGGGTTAAAAAGATATCTATGAGATCTCCGTAAATACCTCATACATACAGACATACTATATTTATACTCTAAACCAGTGTTTCGCAACCTTTTTTGTGCCATGCCCCACGTTAGCTTTTCTAATATTCTTATGCCCCCCTATGTAACACACATAATTTTTAATATTAAAAAATTGAATTGTTCACCTAAGAAACTAAAATGATAGGTTTTAGGAAGAAATCACTAGGAAATTGTTAACGAAACAGAGTAAGTAAATTTTCGAAACATATAATGAAAAACTGAAATTCAAATTTCAAATGATTTTGAAGAATATTTTAATATAGTAATTTATTATTTTAATTTAATGAGATCCTTGCGATTGATGCTTGCTGCACAAGGACTTTATATTAGGTTCCAATTTGGTTAGCTTCGATTTCAAGTCTCCAAGTTGTGTTATATCCAGCCGATTTATTTTATTTTTTTTTACCAGTTATTCATTTATAGCACTAAATCCACATTTAGCTAAATATGAAGATGGAAACGGTAGCAACAGTTTTCTTGCATATTTGGTTGAATTTGGGTATTTGATTTTTGTTTCCTCACAAAGCCATGCCATCGCTTCTTTTATAAAGTTTTAACTGACTCACCATTTTGCAATTCTGCAAGTTCTTCTTGATACTGCATATTTGATATATCAGTCAAATCCACTAACATTGGCCGCGTCAACCATGTTGGAAAATCAATTTGTTTTAAATTAGAAAATCTTTCTTTTAAACCAACCGATAGAATATTTTGATGAATGACAATAACAAGTAAAGCGGTATCAGTTACTTAATATTTTTGGAGCTAATGAAACTGTTCCAAGTTTTTGTTATTAATATGTTTCTGACATAACTCAATATGTGTAATCAAACCAAATATCTTCGCTTTTGCATCGACAAGAGTTTTATTTGTTCCTTAAAGTTACTTATTTAATATATTTAGTTTTTCAAATATATCGGCTAAATAACACAAATGCTTTACCAACGATTACTAACAGATACTTCATTTCAGATTTGTCGCTTAAAAAATTACTAAGAATATCAATTAGTTATATAAATCTTTTCAAACAGTTCGCTTTGGATAGCTATCTTTCTTCAGTATAAAGTAAAAGTCTCACATGGTCTTCATTTTGTTCTTTACAAAATAGCTTGAAGAGATGATTACATTTGGCATTAGCTTTAAAACTATTAATAGTATTAACACACTTTATTACTGAATGTAGTACTTCCTTTACAAGAAGCGGGATGTTTTTAGCTACCAAACACCCATTTGATATGTTGGTCTCGTCAAACAAAATTATACCTAATAATTATGTACCGCAGTTATTTAAGAATTTACTGTTTTCGTTAAATTTGGCACCGAAATCCAGCAATGTATTTAAATGGTCCAGAGCGAAAGGGTTAAACTCGTGTCGAGTCCATTTTCGAATTGCCCTCCTGTGGGGTGTGGGCCCCACATTGGGAAACACTGCTCTAAACCATCGATATTTCAAATTGATACAACACTAGAATTTATATAGAATTATGCCAACCTAATTCCAGTCATATTCCAGTTATTCATAGTTTCGAAATGTATTTTTCAAAAAGAGCTTTTTTAAATTCTAAAGAACATATTATGAGTAAACTGGAATTCATACTAGGTAACTTCTTTCGCTTGAGAGAATTTTTGTTAAAGTAACCTAAGTTGCCTTTGGGATCATTTACTTTTAACTTTGAAAAATTGTGCACGTCATCTTAACCTAATTCCACTCAAGTCAGCTTCAATATGTACCTTCTAGAAGGATATCTCTTAGAATTTGAATAACCTACGAATAATCTAAAGTTCAACCCAGACAGTTTCCTTTACTGTACAAATTTTTTAATAAAGCATTCTAAAGTATTTACAACATTTAACTTCTAGACTTGACCTTGTTAAATTTTACTTTTACCCTTAAACATTTTCATCTTCATTTGCCTCGATCGCCTGGAGGTAATTAAATTCTTAAACAAAATTCCTCTAAATTCCTCCATAAATTAAGTTGCAACTGAATATGAGTCATTTGTAAAAAAGTTATACAGTTGACTCTAAATATACAGTAAAATGTACGACTCATGCCACCCCGATTCCACACCATTCTCAATATGAATCATCCAGAAGGAAGTCTTTTAAATTCTAAAGGGGTTATGAGTAATCTGAAATTCCTTCTAGATAGGCTTCTTGTAGTCTGCAGAAATGTTAAGCCATTAGACTTAACTGAATTGACAATAAGACTACAACCAACATTAGCATTAATTTTAAGATTAGATCTAGAACTATGAGCTTTTAGGTTTAGTTGTGCATCTTTTGAAAAAAGCGTTTTACATTTCGGAGGCCATATTGTAACCTTCAGAAACAAGTTCGAAGTGGCTTCGAACTAATCTTAGTTCAGTTAACACCAGCTGTGAAAACCTTCATATTTATAATTGGATTTAAGTTTACAATTTGTCTAAATTATGTTAGTTTTAATTCTTCCTTGTAAAAAGTCTCTTTTATGTTCTGAAATTCTTCTTAATCTTATAAAGAGAATTTTTTCAATATTTCTTCCAAAATGTCAATATACCATTTGTACTTATATCTATAAATAATCGGAGATTGTTCTTAAATAGACTTTTGAATGACAGATAGAATGAATAGAGTTTACAACAATTGTCTATTTAGTAAATTTATAACCAATGTGATCAATTTCCTTTTCTACTGTTTGTGAGATAGATAAATTCTTCTAAGAGCAATATAAAGTGTCTTTGATATATAGTTTACTTCAGCCCTTGATAAATGTTATCCTCATTGTAAAGTGAAGGATTGCTTGAAGGTAAAAGAAGACTTCCTTGGGTAGTTAAGTTAAAGAGGGAGTTTGATGAAATACAAGGAAGGTTAACGAACCGCAACAGAACACAACGAGGTTTAGCGAAATAAGTCGAAGGAATAGTGAATCGGTGCGGCAGCAAATTGCAAAGCAAAGGCCGGCTTATAAATCTACACAGCAGGAAGGAGCTGGACCACTATTATCCTCGCCGCGTGGATATTGCAGGCGAACGTCGGCTCGGTTACCGGGTAATTTGTCTCGGAGCTGCGAGCGTTCTCGAACGACTTCCACGTCCAGAGGTCCCGAGGGGGAGCGTTGCAAAACGCGCGAAAAAACGTGCCAGATTCGACCTACATCGGTTGCGAAGCCATCAAATGCCAATTCTGCCGCTATAACCCGTCGTCGTCGTCGGTCGTCGTCTGGCGGTTTCAAAACCAGTCACACTCAAGTCCTTCGCCTTCTAAATCGCCAATCGCTTTCTTCGACGATTACGTCACCGTTCGTTCTGGAATCGTTGCATTGTGTGTCCACCCGAATCTTTTCTCTCGACACCTGAAGAAGAAAAAAAAATAAAACGTTTCAAAGACGGAGAAGACGCGCTCCCCCTCTTTCTTCTCAATCTAATCTTCATTGTATTCCACGGCGTCGGTCGTGACATAACGGGACGAAGTGGCAACGCCGTCTGGCGGTCGTGAGGGTTCACAAGGTTAATTAAGCGCGACCCCGATTCCGAACGACTCGGTATATTGTGTCATTTCTGAATACTCGCCAGCGCATGATCGAAGGGAACGGATCTACTCGGATTTCGGACGGGAAACGACTTTGTTTACGACGACCACGTAAAGAGCGAAGACAACGACCTCCTCCTCTTCCGCGAACGCAACCGAAAAGGCAATCAGCGCGATCGCGAAACAATGGGGCGGCCAATTAAACGGGCGCCCTATTGTTTGCGATGTTTACTAACCTACTGGTTCAGATCGCCGGCGCGCGTGGGAGAGCGGCACCGGCGGCTTAACAGGATATTACTTCTTATTTCCATTCGAAGGACACGACTTCTACACCGTTCCTAATGGCTTCGACTCGAATAACGTCATAACCATTCAATGAAAAGTAGTACATTCTTCATCTTTCTTCTATTATACTATTACTATCCAACTAAAACGTTAACTGCATATGGGAAAGAATGACTAGCGGATTTGTATTCACTAAAATATGTTAGACTTACATCTATCTATTCTTTTCTTAAAACTTTCACATTCTAACTTTTCAAACCTTTTCATTCTATTAGAGTTATGCTTAATTGACGAACATTAGAAGTATAATACTACAAATGTGAAAGACTATTTTATATTTGAAAAGAAATGCTAAAAGTTCAATGTTTGCTTCTTCAAAATTTCTAAGTCTAATTATTTTGATTATTGTACTGTATGGAAGGTTATCAAAAATTTTAAGTGCATCATTTTCTTCCTTCAAAAATTCAGATTCTAACTATTGTAGCTATTCCACTTAATTAGAAACTGTGTCATACGTATGGAAGACAAGCAAGATTATATACAAAAAATGTTAGGTGTATCATAAGTCTTCTTCTTTACATTCATTACTTCTAACTGTTGCAACTCTTACACAATGTGTGATGCATCTTCTGGTTGGAAGAAATTAAAAACTGTTAGATTGTTGATTTTCTTTTTTCAAACATTCTCATTTTAGCTATTATAGTTAATGCACTTACTTGAAAACAGTATTGCCAATGTGGAAAGCTTAAAGCTTTAAAAAGGAAGGCTTTATATTCAATAGGTATTAGATGCATAATTAGTTTTCTTTTTCAAATTTTCTGCTTCCAACTGGTGGAATTGTTATACAACTTTAGATGAATCTTTTGATTGGAGGAATATGAAGAATGTTAGATGCTTCATTTTTTTTCTTTAAAACTTCACTTTCTGACTATTATCTGAATGTATTGCAGATGTTAAAGACAGGCAAATTTGTATTCTATAAGAAATGTTAGAACCTGCGAAGGTACGACAGAGTAGCTATAAACAACGACCACTCCAGTAGTCGTAGCGGTTAAACGTCTGCCTGTCTTCAGATCAGATGGACGTTCAAATCTGCTGCGAACTGCCAACATCAGCGTTATCACTATTATCTCAAATAGTAACTAATTTCACTTCACTATGAAAGACTTTCGTATACCTAATACATTATTAGACATATCTTACACTGAGGCAACAAGCAACCGGCAACAAGCTATATTGCCACTTGGTGACATTTCACGTAATATTAAATCATGTCTCTCACATTAGAGCAATTCAATGTCGTAGATACAAAGGTGATATCGTATTGCTCCAATGTGAGAGACATGATTTAATATTATGTGAAATGTTAGCAAGTAGCAATATAGCTTGTTGCTGGTTGTTTGTTGCATTTAATTAGAACTAGGAGTTATGAAGAAAAAAATGAATTTAACATTTTTGATATTCTTCCATTATGTGCAACAGCTTGAATAGTCAGGATCAAAAAATTTGAAAAAGAAAAATGCGCACTCAACCAGAATCTCGAATTCTGAAGAAAGAATATAAAGCATCTAAAAGTAGATTTTCCCCAAATTCACCAGTCGTTAGCGACCGCTACCAAGTAAATATTACCCAGGTGTTAGGATCTTTGCTGTTTTCCTCAAAATCTGTTTGGGTCGGGTTACAAGCAACCAACAACAACCGATATTGCTACTTGGTGATATTTCACATAATATTAAATCATGTCTCTGACATTGGAGCAATTCAATATCGCAGATATAAAGGTGATATGATATTGTTCCAATGTGAGAGACAACATTTAACCCTTAACTACGAAAGTGCCGTCTGAGAAACGGGATATAAACGTAATTTTATATTATTTATGTTATTTTGTATTCTTTGTCATCATTATGTACAGCAAGTATTTTAAGCAATTGTTTAGTAATTTAATTACTAATACTTCAAAAATTATCTAAATGTACTGATTACAGAAAATATGTGATTGTTTTAAGACTTTATGCCATAATATCAGTGGTAGTCTGCCAGACAGCACCTCAGGGTTTATGTTTTGATTATTGTACCTCCGTAGTTAAGGGTTAATATTATGTGTAATGTAACCAAGTAGCAATATCGCTTGTTGTTGGTTGCCTAGGTGTGGGACAAGCCTTAATCCTAAAAAGAATCAGTATTAACGTGTTTGATATGTATAGGAGTCGCTGATGATATAAGCAGATTTTTAGGAAATACAAACAGATTTTGAGGAAAACAGCAAAGATCCTTGTAAAGGGATAGCAGCTATTTGGTAGCGGTCGCTAGCGACTAGCAAATTTGAGAGAAACGTACCTTTAGATGCTTTATATTCTTTCTTTAGAATTCGAGATTCTAGTTAGGTGTACACTTTTCTTCGCATTTTTTGATTCTGACTACTGAAGCTGTTGCACATAATGGAAGAATATCAAAAAAAATTAAATGCATTATTTTTCTTCAGAATTCGGGATTTTAATTAGATGGTCTTCAAATCTTCTATTTCTAGAAGTTGAACCTAATGCTAATATAATGGAAGAATGTCAAAAATGTTAAAAGCATTTTTCTTTCTTCAGAACTCCTAGTTCTAATTAAATACATCCCTGTTCTTCTTCTTCTTCTTCAAACTTCCTTGTTTTATTAATTATAAAGGGTGTTTCAATAAAGGCTCAAGATTTTAATTGCGTGCCATGTTTTACAGTCATAATGTTACATGATTACGACGTCACAGATCGAAAGTTGACAGATGGGAGTTAGCAAACATGGCGCATTATACTGTAGAACAATGCGTCCTGATTGTCAAAAATTATTATCAACATGGTGAAAGTTTAATTGCCACTATTCGTAAAGTGCATCCAATGTTCGGTCGAAATAATGTCCCTAATCATATACTGTGAAAAGAATAATCGAAAAATTCGAAGCTACTGGTTCGGTTAGTGACGTGAAACACAAGATACGAGCTCGTAGAAGTCGTTCAGAACAAAACATCACGGCAGTTCGCGAGAGTGTGATCGAAAGACCAGAAACGTCAATTCGCCATCGGGCACAAGAATTGGATATTTCAACAGGCACTCTTCAGCGAATTCTCACCAAATATTTACAGCTGCATGCCTACAAAATCCTACTGAGTCAACAACCGAGCTATCTACTCTGCCAGTAGACCATGAAAAGCGAAGAGAATTCACCAATTGGATCCTTGAGTAACCTACTGATTTTGTTAACAAAATCATTTTCAGTGATAAGGCCCAGTTTCACCTTGATGGCTTAGTTAATAGACACAACTGTCGCATTTGGGGCTCAGAAAATTCACGAATGATTAATCAGAAAGCAATGCATCCACAACGGGTCACTGTATGGTGTGCATTATAGTCTGGAGGTATAATTGGAAAATTTTTTTTCGAAAACGAAGATGGCAATGCTGTAACGGTGAATGGCAAATGGTGCTATGATAGCACAGTTTCTTGTGTCTCATTTAGAAGCTATTGATCTGGACGATATGTGGTTTCAGCAGAAGGGCGCCACATGTCATACCGCCCGTGAAACATTGACGATCTTGAAAGAGTTTGCTCCTGGGCATTTCTCGATTTGGTGGCTAAAATTGGCCTTTAATCTTGCGATTTAACGCCATTAGACTTCTGGCTGTGCGGTTATCTAAAGTCACAGGTTTATGTCAATAAGCCTGCAACCATCGAAGCAATGAAAGCCGAAATTAGACGCTCTATCAATGAAATACCACCACATGTATTCAATAACGTTATTGAAAATTTTGTCAAAAGGGTACGCATATGCCAACAAAGAAACACCCTTTATTTATTATATGTAATGTAGTTAATGAAAGGGCAACATAAAGTCTTATTTATTTTTTAAGTTGGAGACTAGAGTTAAAAAATATACATAGTATGGAGATGCATTAAAGACATACAGATATATTCATGCATGCCATCGAACCATAACGGACGATTTATCGACGTTCGGTCGGCGAAGAAGCCCCATCGGACCACGACAAAGGAACGTTGTAGCGCCGCGGCCGATTTTGACATGTATATCTTCGGCGCCATCGTGACAAGCTTTGTTCTGCGCGGATCTTTTTATTTCCACGCCGACAAAGATGGCCGGAGAAGATGCGCTTTAAAGAGAAGAAACGCGCGTTCGCCGCATCCAGTTTGGTAAATAGGTCGACCGGTTGCGGTCTTTCCATATCGCCTCTATGGACATGGAAAACGAGAACGACCACGATGTTGTACGGAAACTCTCTTTTGAAAACTAGAACGAGATTTACATCAGTATACATCGGTATATCATCATCTTGAAACTTTCCTTCAAAAAACTAGCACAAATTTTAATATAAGTTTAGTTAATTTTCAATTTGTAAAAGAATTGAAAATGATTAATCTCGCTTGTAAAGGTATACAGTTATTTTCCATGTAGCATCATCATCGTGATGATCCTCGGACTTGACGTTTCTTGAGTGTGAGTCTTGCATAATGCTAATCACGAAGCAAATGACTCACCGGGGCATTGTTGGCCGACCCGCCCACGTGCTTCGGCAACAATAGGCCCTCCGCGAGGCGTTTTCTACGACCCAGAAGTGGATTACCAGTTTACTAGAGTAGAGAAGGAAGTGCTGCACCGTGGGAACCGAGATCGAGCTGTTTCAGCGGGCATTTTTGATGAGGTAGAGATTACGCGCGAGTTGCACACGCAGATTTTCATTCAAACGGTGTCAATCAAAGTTAATTAAAGTCGAACGAGTTGCGCAACGGAACCGCACGCAGAAAGAGAAAACTTGCAGGCGGCGGACAGATACAATCGAACCGCGTTAATTGTTGCATAAGTTGTTTATTGGGAACAAATTGATCCGGGGATTGATTCTATTTTTATCTCAACACGCACACAAACCACTTGTATATCTTTGTTTTAAAATGTTCTCCATATAAGTATAATGGCACCTGTATACAAAGTGGGTCGATGGTTGTTTGTCGCGTATGGTGTCAAAAGGTTAATAACTCGTTTCCTCTGCTCGGAGCGTTTAATTTCTCGAATAAAAACGGGAAAATGTTCGATCGTCTTTAGCCGGAGGTAATTGCGGATAGTCGGCTACCGGCTCGGGCAATTTACCGGGCCGGCCGTTTGACCGAGGCGAAAAAACCGCGCGGTCGTTGAAATGAATTCATTCATGAACCCGCGGTACGCTATCGGACGCCGGATGAATGAGATTCCGAGCCATAAAGTCCGCCATGGACCATTGTGAGGTAATTAACCGAGACGTGGTAACGTTTTCTCGACCAATTATTATCCACGGCAAGAAGAACGTACTGATACTGAACATCTGAGATTAACTTACAATCACTCAAACCGCTCAAACAAGTTAGTATATTTCTTGAAATGTGTACTTACTTTGAAACCAGTTGTCATGTCTTAAGATGTACACTTTGTCACCAGTTGGCATACTGCTGTTCATTAACAGTTGTCTCCTTTTCAATTTGATACATGCTTTTTAATTAGAGATAGAAATTGTGAAGATCATTGTCTTGTATTCTTTTTACTTTTTAATTTCTGAAATTAAATTGTCTTTATTGAATTGTATCTGTTTGGAAATTTTATACTTTATTTAAATTAAGAAGACTAGAAAAATAGGGAATTCTGAAGACTAATTCAAGAAGACTAATGTATGACAGTTCTTAAAAATTGTTTCTTTAAAATTTAATACATACTTTTCAATTGAGAGTAGATCAGGAGACTGTGCAGGCCATTCAAAAAACTTTCATCTCGATCGAAAATTTCTAAAGGAACTGTGTTTTATGAAAATCCTAATTTTGATATGTTGTGATTGTTAAAAATAGTCTTTTTTAAAATTTGACACACATTTTTGAGTTTGGAATAAATCAGGAGACTGTGGAGGCCATTCAAAAACTTACATCTCGTTCGAAGATTTCTAAAGGAACTGTGTTTTATGAAAATCCTGATTTTGATATGTTGTGATTGTTAAAAATAGTCTTTTTTAAAATTTGACACACATTTTTGAGTTTGGAATAAATCAGGAGACTGTGGAGGTCATTCAAAAACTTACATCCCGATCGAAGATTTCTAAAGGGGCTATGTTTTATGAAAATCCTGATTTTGATATGTTGAGATTATTCAAAATAGTCTTTTTTAAATTGGACACACATTTTTGAGTTTGGAATAAATCAGGAGACTGTGGAGACCATTCAAAAACTTACTTCTCTATCGAAGATTTCTAAAGGAACTGTGTTTGATGAAAATCCTGATTTTAATATGTTGTGATACTTAAAAATAGTCTCTTTTTAAATTTGACACACATTTTTGAGTTTGGAATAAATCAGGAGACTGTGGAGGCCATTCAAAAACTTACTTCTCGATCGAAGATTTCTAAAGGAACTGTGTTTTATGAAAATCCTGATTTTGATATGTTGAGATTCTTAAAAATAGTCTTTTTTAAAATTTGACACACATTTTTGAGTTTGGAATAAATTAGTAGACCGTGGGGGCCATTCAAAAACTTACATCTCGATCGAAAATTTCTAAAGGAACTGTGTTTTATGAAAATCCTAATTTTGATATGTTGTGATTGTTAAAAATAGTCTTTTTTAAAATTTGACACACATTTTTGAGTTTGGAATAAATCAGGAGACTGTGGAGGCCATTCAAAAACTTACATCTCGTTCGAAGATTTCTAAAGGAACTGTGTTTTATGAAAATCCCTATTTTGATATGTTGTGATTGTTAAAAATAGTCTTTTTTAAAATTTGACACACATTTTTGAGTTTGGAATAAATCAGGAGACTGTGGAGGTCATTCAAAAACTTACATCCCGATCGAAGATTTCTAAAGGGGCTATGTTTTATGAAAATCCTGATTTTGATATGTTGAGATTATTCAAAATAGTCTTTTTTAAATTTGACACACATTTTTGAGTTTGGAATAAATCAGGAGACTGTGGAGACCATTCAAAAACTTACTTCTCTATCGAAGATTTCTAAAGGAACTGTGTTTGATGAAAATCCTGATTTTGATATGTTGTGATTGTCCAAAATAGTCTTTTTTAAAATTTGACACACATTTTTGAGTTTGGAATAAATCAGGAGATTGTGGGGGCTATTCAAAAACTTGATCTGATTTCCTTTTAATCTTGAACATCTTAACTAACCATTATCCACCAGCATGAAGACATACAATCGAGATTTACTATTCAAACAAAAATATACTTTTTGAACTGTACCTTTTTGGAAGTTTTGTACGTCATTTGGAGTCAGAAAATTAAAAATCAGAAGATTTTGGAAACTAAACCAAAACTTATATTTCTATATTCTGGATTGAGGATTTCTAGATGAACTATGTTTTATAAAAATTTTCATTTTAGTGAGTGATGGGTGTTAAAAATCGTCTTCTTTAAAATTTCACACACATTTTTCAATTGGGAATAAATCAGGAGACTGTGGGGCCATTCAAAAGCTTGTTCCATCAATAAGTTCTTTTTACTCTTGATTGAGAAGTTATAAAAGAACTACATTTGATGAAAATGATCATTTTAATATGTGGTTATTCTTAAAAAATGCTTTCCTTCAAATGTGATGCACTTTTTCAATTGTGAATAAATCAGGAGACTATGAAGACCATTCAAAAACTTGCTCTGAGTTATGTTTACTTTTATCTAATTATTATCCACCAACAAGAAAGATGGGATTCAACAGAATTCTACTCTTTAAACTTCTTAAACACCATTTTGGAAACTTTTGTAGTTCTTTTAAAGACAATAAACTAGGAGTCAGGGGATTGTGAAGGTCACTCAAAAATGTTCTTGTTTTTATCATTTATTACCCTCAAATAAAACATACATTTATTTGATTAACCATCTAAATCAACTTACACCTTTAAAGAAATTTAATGATATCCACTGATTGTAAGTTAAGAAGTCAGGTGATTATGAAGACCATTCTAAAACATGTCCACATGATTTTAATCACGTTTTTCACTCGTTATAACTTTCAAACAACATTTCGTACTTTAGCTATCCACCCATTAATCAAACTCCAATGTATCAAACTGCACTCATAAAACGCATTAGCGCCCGTCCCGGGCGTGATACGTACAAAAGTGAAAATGTAGGTTACGCCATCTCGTGGGAAAGCACTCGAGGCTCAATTTCCGCACTTTCTACGCTCATATACGGCTGGACTTCCCCGGGATTAAATTTATAAGGACGTAAACTTCGTGTGCCGGCCGCTTTGAAGGAAAACGTCACCTGTACGGACGTTTGTTTTCGCTCGGAGACTTTTCGCGTTTAATATTCGCATTCGAGCGCTCATTACGAAGATAAATGAGCGAGATAAAGGCCTCGACGGCCCGAGATGGGTCCGTAACTCATGCGAGAGTTTCTTCGCGTACTCCTTCGACTGTGACGTTCCATTCGATGGTAACGGACGCCCTACGTTTATAAATGCGACTCGTCGACGAGTCGTTCGCTTGACCGGTTCCTTCGAAGGCTTCATCTATCCTACAAGAAGGTGTCTTTTATAAACAAGAAGATTTTTTTTTGTAAATGTGTCAAACACTATGTTTGTTTTCATCGTAATATTAGGATTTAAAATGAATTTTTTAAATGATAATTTTTTGATTTGATTTATAAACCCTTTGTATAGAAAGTGATAGAAGCTGTTGTCACGCATGATTGATCGTGCGCCCATTCCAAGTCCGTTGTACCCTGTCGGATTATGCAAAATTGCCTTTGTATGCACTTACGTGGCGCCCCCCGAACGTCCATAAATCACCATCGGCAAGCAAACTCCATCCGTTCGGGTTTCCAATTAAAATATTACGTTGCACGGGGACACAATGCGTCCGGTTAAATTTGAACCGAACGCGTTACCCATAATTGATAATGTGCAACTAATACAAATGCTAATTGTAAAACACTTTCGCCTTTAAAGTCGGGCTCAAATGCCAACTTATTGAAATTAGATCGAAAAGTCAGGTTGCAGTCAACTTGAAAAAGCTCCACACTAAATTATAATACTTGTAATTGTCCGGGTGTTATAATTTCGAAAGGTTTCTCGTTCTCGTTTTAAAATTTTTAAAGTACAGTTAAAGATTTCAAAATTCTTAAGAAAGAGTTTGGATGACAAAGAAACTCGCGGCTACTCCCGCTTCTCCACTATCTGACACGAATTTTACGCTTTGTTTCAGTTCGAAAATATGTAAACATGGCGACCGTCGACAGTGGGATAGAAACGTTATTTTCGGACGATTCTCCATGTGATTTGGTCGGATCTCCGAGCGCTTGTTCCGGATACGATACTGAAATTCAAGCTTCCGTTGAACTTCATCAGGAGAATATCGGTCCACCTAATATCCAACCTTATAGTGGAGTTCTCGAAAAGGTAAGTAATTTTTTTTTATTTCCCGTATGGAAGTTGCTAAAAGAAAATATTTCTAGTATGGGAGTTGCTAGAAGCCATACTTATTAACCTCTATCTAAAGCCTAAAATAATCTCTAGTAAAACCATAAAGCGTAAAGAAGTAGAATTAAATTATCTTAAATTGTAAATATTTAGTTGTTTTCGTCCTATACACTAAAATTCATTGATTTCCTAAAGAGTAAAATGTCAAAAATTTTTGGTCTAGAGGCAAAGTACTATTTTAGCATCTTTTATGTATTGTTTATGACCATGGCCGTATTGTACCAAAAAAACTATTAACCAGGACTGGTAAAGTATCAAAAGTCCTAGTTAGAAGCTACTTAGCTACTAACTAGTGTTTCAAAATGCCAAAATATGTGTCATATTTTTGAAGTAATATTATTTCTTCTTGAGATTCTGCTAAAATTCATTGAAGTCCATTGACATGAAATTAAAATTCCAAAAAACAGGCGGAAGATTCTAGTTAGAGATTAAGTAATCCTAACAATTGCAACATTTCTCAAAATCTTGGAGTAGTATTGCTTTTTTAGTATGTATTTTTTACGACTGACAATATGACAATATTATATAGAAAATTCACTAACTATGACTTATAAAATAAGTCATAAATCCTAGTTAGAAACTAATTAGTGTTTCAAAATGACAACATTCATTGGTTTTTTGCAAAAATATTACTTTCTTTTGAGATTTTACCAAAATTTTTAGACCTCAAGTGATAAAATGTCAAAAGTCTTGGTTAGAGAGGAATGGATGTTTAAAAATTAAAAAAATTATAACACACTCGTAATAGTACTGCTTTTTATTTTCTATTTGCGTGTCTTTTGGGTATGTCTTACAGTCATCGCAGTATTATGCAGAAAATTATGGCGTTTTGTTTTGGCTAATCTGGTACGCACCAGAATTTGACAATTAATGCATACGTTATATTAGCTTGGTGTATAAAAGGCAAATTCAGCCGAACACAATGAAATCAAATATAACCATAACTGCCAATCTGATGATAACATCACTTATAAGTATGTTCAGGACTTAAGGTCCTTTAAAATGTTTTCTAAACGACAATAATAAAATGTGATAGAATACAAAACAGTAATTAAAATGCTATTAATTAGTTGCGACTTGTGAAATGTCTAAAGTCTTAATTAGAGGGTAATTAGAAGTTAACTAATGTTTTAAATTGATAATACTAATCGCACCTTTGAAGCAGTATTACTTTTCCTTGAGATTTTCCGAATTTCTTTGACCTCAACTGCTAAAACATCAAAAGTCCTAAGTAGAAGCTAAATGGGTAATTCAAAATTGACAAATCGTCAAACACTAAAATTAGTTACTTTACATTTTCTATTTGAGTGCCTTTTATGTGTCTGTTTTACAACCTTGGCAGTGTTATAAAGAAATTCTTGGACTTCGACCGATAAAACATCAAAAGTTCTAGGTAGAGACTAAATAAGTGCTGAAAAATTACAAAAATCTTCAAACACTTAAAGTAGTATTTTTTATTTTCTACTTGAGTGTTTTCTAAATATTTTTTACAACCATAACAGTGTTATGCAGAAAAATCGTTAATCACGACTTGTAAAATGTTAAAAAAACCTAGTTAGAGACTAAGCAGTGTTTCAAATGATAATGCTGGTCAAATTTTTGAAGTAATATTAATTCTTCTTAAGGGGGAACAACAGGGTGGAGACCGCGAAAAAAGGCGATAATTAAGATTTTATTTTGGTTCACTCATATATTTTAGAAAAATCGGAATTTCATATTTGTAACTATGCAGTTTAAACTTATTTTAGGAAGTATAGAAAAAAAAAATCTGTCTTAGAAAACATTTATGGAGGGTGTCCAAATGCACTAACAAAAAAAGCATCTTGTTGGTTGTCACTATAAAACGTGTAAAAATAATCTGAAAATAAAAAAGGAAACGTCATTTCAATCTATATTAGTGTAGCTTCAGTTAAGCGTACCCGATTTAGAAAATAATAATTACTGTAAAAATGGCACCCCTGCAAAAAAAGAGTTAAGAAAATTGATAAAATAATTAATCTTTCCAGGGGGCAAAGAGGCAGCAAATATTAATACAAATAAAAATCCGTACGCTTAACTGAAAAGAATTTTATATAGATTGAGGACGTCTCAATAAAATTTGAATGCGATTCTCGTTGGTAAAGAAATTGTGACAACAGGTCAAAAAAATTTTACTGTGAGAAAAACGCATTTAAAAAGTTAAGATTAGTTCTAGATGATATAATGGAGGAAATTTTAAGAGTTACCACAGTTCATCGATTCCTGCTCCATAATAAAGGTCTTTAGAATTTCTAGAACATAATTCGACTTTCTTCTTGTTGTTTGAATTCTCTAAAACACTTGAAATTTAACGCACTTGAGCTCGACTTATACGGTGTTGGTCTTTAGCTGTACAAAATGCGTACATTTGGGGACTAATCTGGATTTGTATTTCATTTGCCACCTTTAATAAAAATGCCATTCCATTATTAAAAATGGAAACCGTCAAATAAGTAGCAATTTGCACAATAACTGCCCGACTTGATAAAATTTTCGGAGCGAACTTCCAAATGAGGGCATTAAAGCTCTCATTCGAATTTTTCGTAAATCCGCCTATACAGCACTCAAGCAACTCCGTCTTGGACAAATCCATATAAATGGGAGTAATAGCATCGATAACATTTTGTGACAATGGTTGTTTATGTTCGTATTCAAATAATGGCTTCGTGCGCGAGAGCAGAAAAGGGCTATAATTCCATTATTTGTACAAATTTTGTTATAATATTGTAGGACAATATTCTAAAAGGTGCATACTTTCGAATTGCGTAAAGAAAGAAAAAGCGATTTTTCAAAAAATTTACCCTGTTGTTCCCCCTTAAGATTCGACTAAAATTCATAAAAAGAAACTAAAGATCCCAGTTAACCCCTTAAGGACCAGGCTCGAGATATCTCGGGATAGAGTGTACGGTCTAAAAAGACCATACCCGAGATAACTCGGCCAGGCACATTTGTACGTTCCAGTACAAATTGCGATTTACTCACGAATCGCTGAATAGTGCGCTCTAATATTTTACACATTTATACTATGTACTCATACCTATGGTACGTATTTGCCCGAAGTAACTTGTAAAAGTACTCTTGTAACTGGTTCCCAATATGTCAAAAAGTTAGTTTTAATTATTTAAAAAAATGATTTTTTTGGTGCATTTTTTGAAAAAAAAAATCGGTCCTAAAGGCTAAGTAGTGTTTCAAAATGTCATATATCTAAAACAGATTTTTTTCTCTTGAGATTTTACGTTTTAAGTTTGATGAACTTCGTCAAGATGTTTTTTCCACTTTAAAAGATAAAATACAAGAACGAAAGGTCTTATTTTGAACTCTTAGCCTCTTTACAGGACTTTAAGATAGTCTCTATCAAGGACTCTAAATAAAGCTAAACACTCTCCATACAGAGTGTCCTGAAATTAAACGGCCATTATCTACCAGCGCATTCTATGTTCAAAAATAAGAATAAAAGCTCAAATAAACATTGGTCGAAAATGCTTCTTAAGGGACCTTCAGACTCTTGATGGGGGCAGCAGAAAAGCGGGTTTTAAGGAATATCCTCGAATTGGCTTGGGTTAAGTCAACAAAAATTGATATTCTAACCTAAAATTCCAAAAGAAATTAGATGGTGGTGTCGATTTTGCATGAAACTGATCTGATCAGTGGCGTTCATGTAAAGGGGTGACATGGTGAATTATTTATCTAACTTTTTTGCAAGTCAACTTTTTACTACCGTCACTTAAAATTTCGATATGTTAGACCTCTCTACGTAAGAATGGTCGTCTTGTTACAATTTCGTAACTGCAACCGTTTTCGAATAAATCGTCTTTGAAGACCGACTGATCTCATCTTTGAACTAGATAAGTAGAATTTTTTGTTAAAAGTGCAGTGTCAATCACTCGACTGCAACGGGTATAGCCGCGCAACAACAGGCGCGCAACTTTTGTAGCGCGTCTACAGCGGCCTTATTAAGTGTCAATTGTGCGACAGTAGTCACCTTCCGTTTTTTTCTCTTTCGGATTTTACACTGAAAACTAGGTTTTGTTATATCATTATGGAGGTAGCTTAAACCTAGTATAAATTCATGTATGTTTTATTCATTACCTGATTGTTTTAAAATGTTCACTATCTCTTCCCATGCACTATCTTTTATATTTTGGTCCTTATAATCTTTACTTTTCGGATTAGACAAGCAAGGGTGGAGTCCTACGAGCTCTCTTAATCATGATTCGTCCATTTTCTTATCAAAGTTTTAGAAAAAAACGTGCTTTTCATAAGTTGTAGCGACTCTAACGGTTAGACTGCTATTGTGGCAGGCGCATCGCCATTGTCGCTGCGGCCGCTTCTGTCGCCAACGCCGCAGTCGCGTTGTTCACAACGTATCCATATAATTCAATGCAAACGAGTGGCTGACGCAATGTCGCCAGAGTCGCGCGTCTGTAGCCGCGCGACTATAACCGTTGCAGTCGCCTGATAGACACTGCACCTTAAGGTGCATTTAAATTAGAGCGAACAGAAGCGAACGAACGAAGGAACGAATTCGCAGGTATTCGCTCGTTTGTTTGTTCTCTATAAAACAGGAGCGTTTAAATTAGAGCGAACATTCGCGTTCGTCGATGATCCATTCGTTCACGATGTCGGATACGGATAGCGTTTAAATTAGAGCAAACATTCGCGTTCGTCGATGATCTATTCGTTCACGATGTCGGATACGGATGAAGACATTTTAGTTAACGCCCCTAGTTTTGCAGTTATTGCCGTACTGTCCCAGAAAAAAAGAAATAAGAGAGTGTGGTGTTCTAATTTATTAAAGAAAAGAAGCAAAACGGGAGGGGAAGCTTTGTTAATGGACTTAACGAGTGACAATTTGGCCCAAGTCACCAACTTCTGCAGAATATCAACGGAAGGCTTTGAATTCTTATTAAAATTGGTTGGACCTAACATTTCTTGAGATAATACAAGTTCCAAAAAAGCAACTACGGCTAAAGAACGACTGCTAGTGACTCTTCGCTTCTGAGCAACCGGTGACTCCTATGCAAGCCTCAAATATTTGTTCAAAATTTCAACATCTGCAATAAGTTACATCATTCCCGAGGTGTGAGGTCTGTAGAGATCTTATTCCATGCATCGGTTTTTTTGTTTATTAGTTTATACAGTTTTGACTTTGGATCCCACAAACATGTTTTGTTCCTATATAATTCAATCAACTGAAGTATTTTTCGTTTGTCCATTCCATGTTGGTAAAAACTTAAAATACTCACGAATGTAAAATAACCTAACTTGAAAAATCGATATAGCGTAAAAATCAGCTGTTCGCGTTCGTTGCGAAGTTGATCGTTTCTAAATTTCACTGTCCACATTGAGCACCGATTTCCTTTGATGATTCGCTGATTTACCGACAGCGTTCAGAACACGGCCGAAGACGAACGAGATCGTTCGTTCATGTTTGGTTCTCCATATAAATTATGCTAGCTTAGGCGAACGAATTCGTTCGTTCGCTTCTGTTCGCTCTAATTTAAATGCACCTTTAGAGTGTGTTAAGGGTTTTAACAGCGCAGTGCGTCGTTATCGTTGGGGGTTTGATTTTATGACTGAAGTGTATAACCATGGAAATTACAAAATTCTATGAAGGTCTATTTTGCCGTTGCTCTCTTCAAAGAACTGTACCTCCTTTAGGAAGTATTTTTCGACCAATGTTTATTTAGGCTTTTATTCTTATTTTTGAACGTAGAATGGGCTGGTAGCATATGACCGTCTAATTTCGGGACAAGCTGTATAAGAGTTTTGTATTTAAAAGTTGTTTTTGACAGGGAAGATGTTAAAAGTTTTTAGAGATTAAGTTGTGCTTCAAAATATCGACTTTCATGACATGTTTGGAGCAATGTTATTCATTTTTGACGTTTTATATTCAAATTTGGAAAATAAATTGTCTATAGTCTAACGGTACTTGAAGCATTTTCCGTTTGAACAACTGTACGATGTTTTATAAGGGCTCTATGATCGTATTAATGCAGAATATTACATAATAGCGACGAAAAATCCCGGAGACAATAGGCGGAAGTATTTTTCCCCCTTCGCGAATCACAATAGAACAAAAGCTAATCGATAAACCTACGCCGCCAACCTTGACGTATCGTTGCGAAAAAAATGTCGAGCGCATTTTTCCGCAAGGATGCAATAAATTTGGGCGCGTCCCCCTTTCGACCTTGTCTATTCTACATATTTTTCTTTACACTCAACTTACACTTTTATTCTAATTCTACACTTACATCTCAAATTGTACGCATTTAAAATTTTTCAAAAACCTTAAGATATGATTACACCATTTATCATATTTTTACAAAACATTTTTTTTTCTTAAAAATATCCTTCTAATTACAATAAATAACCTTGAATAAAATACCTTTATAAAGTGTCTTAAGAAATAAAAAAAAATTAAGTAGTTATCGCCTTTAGTGTAAACCCACCTTTAAATTTTTTTGTATTGTAACGGAAATACTTTTAAAGACGATAAAGTTAGAAAACGGCGACAAAAACCTTCATTCTGTCGCGTTGACGGAATTCCCGGCGATTTATCCCACCAACAATTTCTTCTTTCAGCTCGATTCTAACGTTTCAACCGGCTGTTATTACGCGCCTAGAACTTGATGGGGTAATGAGTTATTTCTCGACCGTATAAAGTGTCTAATCACGAGATTCTCGACTGTATAAAGCGTGCCTAACGACGAAATTGTACGTCAGGAGTAAATTTATTTATACAAATTGCCGTATTTTATTCGTAAACGTGGATAACGCGGTTTGTTAATGTTTTCACAACATCAATAAATCAATTAGCGAGAGAGTTGGTTCTAAATATAAAACTCTTTTAACCGCCTACGTGGAATCACTTGAGGCTATTCGCACGATCGACGTAAATAATGCGTATTAATTAACTTCTCGGTTAAACGACAATTATAGCTATTACATATTATCATTGTAATCTTATGAATTATTAAACGATAAAGTTGTAGTATTAGAAAAGTTAAATGTTAGGTTATTTGTACGTTGTGACATTTGTAATGTTAAGTCTAATGTAATACGCGTGAAATTAGTGTTAATTAATTATTTTTTATAATAAAAGAAGTTTATTAAAATAAATCATTCATATCTCAAAAATTAATTGTTGTTGAGACTTGAAATTTTATCAGGATTTAAACTGAAACTTCATCTTTATTTTTACCAAAAATTAATTTTCTACGATTTTTAGTTTTTCCTACAGACAAAAAATTCTAACCTAACTTAATTTACCTGTCAATTAAAACAAGTCAATTTTTAAAAATTCATATCTCAAAAACTAATTGTTATTGAGACTTGAAATTTTATAAGAATTTAGATTGAAACTTAATTTTTATTTCTACCAAAGAAAAATTTTCTACGATTTTTAGTTTTTCCCTCAGACGAAGAAATGTAACTTAATGTCGATTAAAATTTGCCAATTTTTAAAAATTCGTATCTCAAAAACTCATTGTTATTGAGATTTGAAATTTTATCAGGACTTAGATTGAATCTTAATCTTTATTTTTACCAAGAAATTAAATGACAAATTTTCAGATGATATCTCATAACCTAATTTTTTTTACCTAATCCATATTTTTTTTAATTTTCTTTTAAATTAACACTTAATATCGTTAGGAATAGTAAAATCAAGTTGAAATGAAAAAATATACAGGATGGTTACTAAGAAAATTTTAAATGTATCTCAAGGCTAAAAGAGTAAAACGAAAGAAGCACATAATAGCACGGTTTGAGTTTAATTTTTAATACTACCTACCATTTTAAAGAAGAAGGTACCTATTACACGAACCGTCGGCTAAAGTGCCCGAGCGTACGGTCAGGACAAGTTGTAATTTGCGGGCGGGGGATATTTATAATTCCTTTTAACGCCTCTTCGTGAGATACTTGTGTAAGTACGTAGTACGTTCGAAGACACAGAGTATAGCGAGCGTGTTTGCTCGGTGAGAAATAAGAAAAGAAATTTGTGTTTGGATTGGACCTTACTTTGTCGCTTTATTTACCTCGGTACATTTTAGTACGAGAAAGAGAAAGAATTGATTACATTAGCGGGATAAAAATTTAAAAATAAAATTAAAAACGAATGATTTGTAAGTGGCCTACATTGGCCCTAATATAACATGTATGTGTGACTCATTCTCTACTATAACCAAAGAGGCACGTACCACAATAAATCACTAACGAACCCACAACGAGTACGTTTCTCACACTCGTTTGGTTTATTTTTCTATTCGATGACGCATGCACGGTTTAATTTCATTCTTTCGTGTGTCTTTCAAATCTTTGTTAGGTGATTTATAAAAATTTGGCTTTCTAACTTTTATGATGGTTTCTAAATGCCATAACTTTCACTCAAAACTACTTATGTTTAACACCAATCATCCATAATTTCATTTGGGGTGTTTAAGCTTTATTTAAGATCCTTCGAGCCGAATACTAAAAATTAAAAGTATACCAACAATAAGTGATATATTTAAGTTGGTGAACATTTTCTAAAAGTTTCCTTGTAAGTGATATAACTGATGTTATTCTAAGGATATATGAATTTTTAACGTTTTTTATGATTTTTTTTTAAATTTCTTGGTAATAATTGGAATAGATTTCACATGTATTATAGAAAATAGAGTCTTTGAGATTTAATTTACTGTAAAAATCGTTTATTAGTTCTTATAAATAAAATCTCGGTGATTTTTTAAAGTTGGTAAATAAGTGAGGTTAGATCAAAAATCTTCGATATCTTTGAAAATTTATTAAAAATTTTTCATGAAAATTAGAACAAATCAACTTCTTTTTATGGAAAGTAGACATTTTCATCCAATTTCATTAAAAAAATTTTCTCTTAATTTTCATAAATAAACCCTGTGTGATTTTTTAAAGTTGATTAAAATTTTCAAGGTTAAGTTCGATCAAAAATACTCGATGTCTTTGAATTTTTTTTTAAATCGCTCTTAACAATTAGAACAAATCAGTTTGTTTGTATGAAAAGAAGTTTTTATGAAGATATTTTCATCTTACTTTCTTGAAAAAAAATATTTTCTCTATTATTAAAAATAAAATCTGTGCGATTTTTTAAAGTTGGAGAAAATTTTCAAGGTTAGGTAAAAAATCTTCGATGTCTTTGAAAATTTTTTAAAAATCACTCACAATTAGAACAAATCAGTTTGTTTTTATGAAAAGTAGGTATCTTCGTCTTACTATCCTGAAAAAATCTTTTCTTTATTACCAAAAATAAAATCTGTGTTTTTTTTTTAAATTGGTCGAAATTTTCAAGGTTAGGTCAAAAATCTTGGATGTCTTTGAATTTTTTTTAAAAATCACTCTTGACAATTAGAATAAATCAACTTGTTTTTGCGAAAAGTAGACATTTTCATCTAACTTTCTAGAAAAAAATCTTGTCTTTATTATTAAAAATAAAATCTGTGCGATTTATTAAAGATGGTTAAAATTTTCAAGGTTAAGTCAAAAATTTTAGATGTCTTTAAAAATTTCTTAAAAATTGTTTATGACAATTAGAACGAATTGGCTTGTTTTTGGAAAATGTAGACATTTTCATCTAACTTTCTAGGAAAAAATCTTTTCTTTGTTACTAAAAATAAAATCTGTGCGATTTTTTAAAGTTGGCCAAAATTTTCAAGGTTAGATCAAAAATCTTTAAAGTCTTTAAAAATTTCTTAAAAATCTCTTGTAACAACTAAAACAAATCGGTTTGATTTTGTGGAAAATAGATATTTTTGTCTTGTTTTCTTAAAAAAATCTTTTCTTTATTTCTAAAAATAAAATCAGGACGAATTTTTAAATTTGTTACAAATTTTCAAGGTTAGATCAACAATATTCAACGTCTTTAAAAATTTTTTAAAAATTGCTTATAACAACTAGAACAAATCAGTTTGTTTTTATGAAAAGTAGATATTTTCGTTTTACTTTCTTGAAAAAATCTTTTCTTTATTTCTGAAAATTAAAACTGTGCGATTTTTTAAAGTTGGAGAAAATTTTCAAGGTTAGGTCAAAAATCTTTAATGTTTTTAAAAATTTCTTAAAAATCGTTTATAACAATTAGAACAAATCAGCTTTTTCAATTACTTTGAAAATTTTTTAAAAATCGCTTATGACAACTAGAACAAATCAGTTTGATTTTATGAAAAATAGGTATTTTTGTGTTACTTTCTAGAAAAAAATCTTTTCTTTATTTTTAAAAATAAAATCAGTGCGATTTTTTAAAGTTGACCAAAATTTTCAAGGTTAGGTCAAAAATCTTCGGTCTTTAAAAATTTCTTAAAAATCAGTCATGACAATTAGAACAAATCAATTTGCTTTTATGAAAAGTAGATATTTTTATCTAACTTTCTTGAAAAAATCTTTTCTTTATTTCTAAAAGTAAAATCTGTACGATTTTTTTAAGACGGTCGAAATTTTCAAAGTCAAAAATTACGACATTAATTTTTTTTAATTTAATTCTTTTGATGATTATTAGAATAAATTTGACTTGTATAATCAAAACTAGAATCTTTGAGTGATAATTTAACCTAAGAATCATTTCTTGATTTCTAAAAATAAACTCTGTAGCATTTCTTAAATTTGGTCAATTTTTTTTTAAGTTAGGTTAGTTTATGGTTCAAGGTTTTTTAAGTCGGATAGTTTTAACATTTTTAATAATTCTCATTTATTTGTCCTTTCATTTTAAATTGTCTAGATTGGTACCAATTAACGAAAAAAATTGATTTCCTTCGAGCCGGATATTTTTAAAGTAATTCTTAAATATCTATACATTTTAATAATTTCTCTAATTTTTTGTTAGACTCTATTTTTTTATTTTCACTTAAAACCACTTTATTTAGCGTCAACCATCCATAAAAATATACTTTTAAAACTCTTAATCTGGATGAAACTTTTATTCCTGACTTTCATTTTAAACCACCGTAACAAATAAATCTCTAAAGAATTAAATGATAATGTAGTATTGAATAAATTGAAATCCACTTGATGTATGATTGTAGAAATTGTAAGTTGCAGGTTGGAAAAGTAAAAGAAAAAAAAAGTAAAGACAAGAGAAAGTAGTGAGAAAGGCTTTCTCCGTCCAAATCGGAATGAGAATCGTGTAATATTTATCGTTTTATCGCGTGTTTCGCGGTGTTTTGCTTTTGAGGCAGTGGACAATCGGAAGGTGATTAAGCGATCGAAAGGACGCCCACCGAAAAGTCGCCGTCGCGGCTCAAATCAGGGGCGACGCGACGGTTTAAGGATATCTGTAACGCGCCGTCGTCCATAAAATAAGCGTTTAACTACCGTATGCAAATCCGGCTCAATATGGTCGGTTGTAATAGATTAGAACCGGATTTACGGTTTCCTGTTCTCTATAACAACCCAACCCGACAACTAAACGGACGACAGACGAATGTCGTAAACGCGGATGGCGCCTTTCTACCTTCATTCACATTTTCCATTTTTCAAAAAAATTTTGATCAATTTTAAAAAATCGTGGCGACTTTATTTTTTTTTAATTAAGAAATAAAATTTGTATTAGTTGAAAGCTAAAATATTCTATTTTGTAATAAAAAAGTCAATTTTGTTCTAGTTGTTGCCCAAAAAATTAAAAAAATTCATAAAGGTGACTAAAATTTTTTTTTGGTTAACCTAATTTTTAAAAATTTCGATCAACTTTAAAAAATCGTGGAGACTTTATTTTTTAAAATTAAGATATGAAAATTGTACTAATTGAAAGCTAAAATATTCTATTTTGTAATAAAAAAGTCAATTTTGTTCTAATTATTACTCAAAAAATTAAAAAAATTCCTAAAGGTGACTAAATTTTTTACGGTTAACCTAACTTTTAAAAATTTCGATAAACTTTAAAAAATCGTGGAAATTTTATTTTTTTAAATTAAGAAATAAATCGTAAGAATGGTTATTGTATGGCTTTAGAGTGGTAAAATCACTTTTTATGTAAAATCATGATTTTTGAATTATTTAAATGAATTGAAATGAAAATCTGTTTTGTATTCGAATTTGTATGTTGGTAAATTCAAGTGTATTCGGCGCGAATCGAGTATCGAAAGCGTACGTGGAGAAAAAGCGGTTGAGATGAATGGCTCGGACGGTGCGCGCATTCCTGCCGGCCGCTAGGGGGCGATCGCATTGTCGAGATAAGCGCAGCCTCCCGCGGATAACATCTCCGCAGGTCCGGACCGGCCATTAACGGCGCCGTAAAAAACCCCGTACAATGGTAACACGATATCTCGCCTGTTACGCCGCATTATGTCATTGTAACTCGGTCCTGTGTACTTGTCCCTCCCGTTTTTCGCCATTCCCTACTCCTTTTTCCCTTCCCTCCTTCACTCCTCCTTCTTCTTCTTCTTCTTTTACTTCTTCTTCTCCTCCATCTACATTTTGAGTATGAACCTGTTTCTTGATTCAAAGTAGGTTAATTACCCGCCGTCTTTTAAACTCGGTTTTAAACCGGGTTTTAATTTATCTTTCATACCTTATGTAGTGTATTTGGAGGCTCTACTCTAAATACTTGTACTAGCAGTTGAAGCCGGTACGAACCTGTTCCATCATGTTCTTGATACGAAATAGATTAATTGCGTACCTTCCTTGTGCGCTTTTTTAAAGTTAGAAAAAATTTCAAAGTTGGATCAAAAATTTTTAATGTCTGAAAATTTTTCAAAAATCGATCATGACAATTGAGGAGCTGGCGAACAAAAGCGGATTTGTCCACAATATGATGAATTTTATATTTTGTTGGTTTCGGACTGTAAATGTCTATTTTTATACATCCTACCTCATAGTTTAAATGAAAACTACCTAAAAGCGCTTAAGAAATGATATTGAACTAAGCAAAAGCAAAAAAAGATTTGCTTTTTCTATACAGCCCGTGCAGTTTTTTGGCGCTCCTGAAAAATTTTTTTTTCGGGGACAAGACCGCTTTTGTTCACCAGCTCCTCAATTAGAACAAATTACAGTAGAACTCCATTTATCCGAATCAAATGAGATCGGACCACATTCGGATAATAAAAAATTCGGATAATTGGATTAAAAAAAAAACGGCACATATATTATATATTTTAAAGAGAAAGATTCTTTGAAACCCAGGATCTGACGAATCACACATCATCCACTTTTCTACATCCTCAGCATTAACTTCTGAACATCCAGGAATTTTCAAAAGAATATTTCTTAATTCCTCAAGTGACAAGTCATCCTCATCTTCTTCCGTCTCTTCGCTTTCCTTTTCTTGAGCTCCTTTTTCCTTTTTCCTCTTTCTCCTTTTCCTTCTCTTCTTCAGTTGATATGCCTTTCAACTTGTTCCACGCACGTCTTAATTTAACTGGCTTAATCAAGCTCCAAGCTTCCGCCACCATGTAAGTGCAACCTTTCAAATTAATATTTTTATAGTTAGTCAACACATCTTCTTCGTCTTCGTCCTCTACGAAAAGTTCTCTTAAAATTTACCTTCTGTAATGGCGTTTCATGGTTTCGATAACGGACTGGTCCATTGGTTGTAACAAGCTTGTGACGTTCGGTGGTAAAAAGATTGTTGTAAACTGGCCGTTCCCTCTTTCCAACAATTCTTCGGTGGGATGAGTTGGCGCATGATCTACAATCAACAGTACTTTACTACGTTCTTTTCCAAGAGATTTTTGTCGCTTTTTCACTTGGAGAATGAAAATTTCGTCGTACCATTCGGTAAACTATGCTGCAGTCATTCAAGCCTTGGGCTGGTTTTTATAAAAGAGGGGAAGTTTTTCGCATTTCCAAATGCTCTTGGGCGTTTTGACTTACCTATCAAAAGTAGGGGTATTTTATGGCTTCCCGTAGAGTTCGCGCAGTTTATGTCCTAGAGCACTACATTCCCTTTTAGAGGCTAAAGTGGTTTTTAAGCTTTCCAAAGATCGGTTTCATCGGCGTTGTACAAAAACTCAAGATCAAAAGAGTCTGCTACAAGTTAAATTTTTTTAATAAAATTTTTTGCAGCCTTGAAGTCTGCTGATAACTTCTCGCTTCTTTAATTCACGAATACTGTGCCTGAACTTGAAATTTCTTAGCCAGCCGTTACTTGCTTTAAAGCATAAATAGCCAAGCTTCTGAGCTATGATCTTAGCCTTTTCACAAAGAATTGGGCCTGAAATTGGGTTTCCCATAGAACGTTGCTGCAAAAACCACTTGAAAACGACATCTTCTAAATCTTTGTTTGTTCCTGTCTTCATTGATTTTCTTGAAGAACTTCCATCTTCGTTTTCAAACACTGACACGAAGTTTAAAAGTGTAGGTTTGCTCCTTTTAATGTCTGAAATCGTTGCTTGTCCAACACCGCACATCTCAGCTAACTGTTTACCGGTAACACCTTTATCTGATTGGCCTATAATTTTTAGTTTATCCGCTAACGATAACACAACACGTTTTCTTTTCGAAGCCATGATCAAATCCGAAACGTACTCACAAACAAAATAATGTACCGAAGCGAAAGGTTATCGTCACAATAGCCGATCAACGATTTACTGACAAATCAAAACAAACAGCGACAGGTTGGCCGGGCCGTCCCCGGGCGGCGACCGACGACAGTGTAGCCAACATAACTTTTTCTTATTTTTTTTTTCTGAAACCGATTCGGAAAATTGGCGATTCGGATAGTCGAAGTTCGGATAATTGGAGTTCTACTGTAGCTTGGTTTTATGAAAAGTAAATATTTTCATCTAAGTTTCTTCAAAAAATCTTTTCTTTATTTCTAGAAATACAGTCTGTGCGATTTTTTAAAATTGTCGAAAATTTTTAAGGTTAGGTTAAAAATCATCAATGACTTTGAAAATTTTTTAAAAATCGCTTATAACAAGTAGAACAAATTAGCTTGGTTTTATGAAAAGTAGACATTTTCATCTAACTTTTTTGAAAAACTCTTTTCTTTATTTCTAGAAATAAAATCTGTGCGATTTTTTAAAGTTGGTTAAAATTTTCAAGGTTTGGTTAAAAATCATCAATATCTTTGAAAATTTTTTAAAAATCGCTTATAACAAGTAGAACAAATTAGCTTGGTTTTATGAAAAGTAGACATGTTCATCTAACTTTCTTGAAAAAAATCTTTTCTTTATTTCTAAAAATAAAGTCTGTGCGATTTTTTAAAATTGTCGAAAATTTTCAATGTTAGGTTAAAAATCATCAATGTCTTTAAAAATTTTTAAAACATCGCTTATAACAAGTAGAACAAATTAGCTTGGTTTTATGAAAAGCAGACATTTTCATCTAACTTTTTTGAAAAGATCTTTTCTTTACTTCTAAAAATAAAATCTGTGCGATTTTTTAAAAATGGTTGAAATTTTGAAGGTTTGGTAAAAAATTTTCGATGTCTTTAAAAATTTCTTTAAAATCGTTCAAACTAATTAGAACAAATTTGCGTATTTCTGTGAAAAATAAACATTGTCATCTAACTTTTTAGAAAAAAATCTTTTTTTTATTTCTAAAAATAAAATCTGTGCGATTTTTTAAAGTTGGGCAAAATTTTCAAAGTTAGGTCAAAAATCTTCGATGTCTTTAAAATTTTTTTAAAAATCGATCATGACCATTAGAACAAATCAGCTTGTTTTTGTGAAAATTAGATACCTTCATCTAACTTTCTTGAAAAAAATTTTTTTTGTATTTCTAAAAATAAAATCTGTGCAATTTTTTAAAGTTGGTTATTTAAAATTCGGTTTTAAACCGGGTTTAAATTTATTTTTTTATTCTGTAAGTAGTGTCAGCGTAGAGAGATACTATAGTATGGACACTCTCCGTCGGCACCTTTGATGTAGGTGAGGCGATTTTTAAGGCAACATGGCGGCGTTTCTATTTGCACTTTTACAATAGGTCAAGAGATGGCACTAAGGGAAATGTCATTTCTAAAATTTATTTTTATGAAGACATCGTTTTTTAAAATGTTATTATCAATCATCTATGCATATATTATCTTTTATTGACAGCAAAAATAAATATTTGAAAGGATATTCGTAAAAGATATCTTACGAACCTTCCTATTATAAATATTTTAATATCCAAATATTATTATTTAGAAGAGCTTAGAACTTCATAATGTATTTAATTCTTTAATACTTTTGGGAACCATAAATAACATATGTTATTAGGGGTAAAACCTTATACCTCGAAAATGATAAAGGGATCATTATAATTTATGAAACTTAAAATATAAGAAACAATATTTATTAGTGATTACAATATTTCCAACTAAAATACATAGAACAATAAATAATTATGTTTAAAAGAAAACAATGCAATAAAATAGTAAAGTACTTTAAAAAACCAAACTAATTAAGACAAAATTACTTTAAAACACTTTCAAAATCATCCGCTCAATGCTGTCACGTGGAGTAGAAAGAATGAAAATCTAACCTTAAAGTCATCAAAACAAAACACCTACTGTGCTGCCACAAGCGGAGAACTGTCGAAGTGCAAATTCATGCGGACGTAAAAATTGAACGTCAAAAAAAACGGAGTGTCCATACTATAGTATCTCTCTACGCTGGTAGTGTATAAGTTCAAAATACTTGTAGTAGTAGCTGAGGCCGGTACGAACCTGTTCTCTCTTCTTCTCGATACGAAGTAGGCTAATTGCGTAGCTTCCCGACGCGATTTGTGCCCCGTTAAACGTTTGTCGCGCGCGCTCCGGCCAATAAATCACCGTTTATCGCGTTAATTAGACGCGATAGCCGGCCGGGGAGATGTTAAAAACCGGGCGCGAACGGTGTAAAATTAATTTACGGCCGTCGGTCGCGTGTGATTATGCGAAATGAACCGGCGAAACGCGTAATTATAGACCGACAGTGTCAGATAAAACGCCCTATATAAGTACGAACGTGATCAAGGTCTTAAGATTATTATTATTTTACTTATTTGATTTTTGTTCTTTGGTGGTGGAAGTATTTCTTAATCTTAACTGTTATAAGAAAAGAAAATTAAATTATGTGTTACCGCACTTAATCCATTAATAGTTTATAAGAAATTGTTTTCAGCATAGATTTTTTTTTTGTAAAAAATGTCTTTTCTGGTTTAAAACGGTAAAGTAATGATTTTAATAGCAATTTAATTTAATTCCACTTTAATCTTTCTCCATTCTTTATTATTCGAATAGAAGAAAAGAAAGAGAAGATTTAGAAACAACCTCCTGTATGTTTACTACTGCACTTATTATCAATTTTGTATAATCATGTTCAATAAGTGACTATTTAATTCTATAGTTTATAACTTTCTATAGTTTTTGAAACAAAAATTAAATTTGTAGTTATTTAAATTTGGAATAAAACTATCAAATTCATTGTATTTATTGCCCAAAAAATTAAAAAAAGTTCAATCAGCAAAGATTCTCAATTGAAGCTAAGATAGAATTTTGATCAATTTTAAAAAATCGCACACAGTTTATTTATGGGAATCAAGAAAACACTTTTTTAAAAAGTTGGATGAAAAAGTCGACTTTTCTTAAAAATAAGCTGATTTGTTCTAATTTTTACCAAAAAATTTTAAAAATATTTCAAAGAAATTGAAGATATTTTATTAAACCTAACCTTAAAAATTTTGAGCAACTTTAAAAAATCGCATAGATTTTATTTTTAGAAATAAAGAATTGATTCTTTGAAGAAAGTTAGATGAAAATATCTACTTTTCACAAAAACAAGTGGAATTGTTGTAATTATCATAAACGATTTTTAAGGAATTTTTAAAGACATCCAAGATTTTTTACCTAACCTTGAAAATTTTAACCAATTTTAAAAAATCGCAGAGATTTTATTTTTAGAAATAAAGAAAAGATTTTTTTCAAGAAAGTTAGACAAAAATATCTACTTTTCAGAAAAACAAGTTGATTTGTTCTAATTGTTACAAACGATTTTTAAAAAATTTTTAAAGACGTCCAAGATTTTTGACCGAACCTTGAAAATTTTGGCCAACTTTAAAACATCGTACAAATTTTATTTTCAGAAATAAAAAATTGATTTTTTGAAGAAAGTTAGATGAAAATATCTAATTTTCACAAAAACAGACTGATTTGTTCTAGTTGTTATGAGCGATTTTTAAGAAATTTTCAAAGACATTGAAGATTTTTGACCTAACCTTGAACATTTTCACCAACTTTAAAAAATCGCACAGAGTTTATTTTTAGAAATAAAGAAAAGTTTTTTTCAAGAAACTTAGATAAAAACATCTACTTTTCATAAAAACAAATTAATTTGTTCTAAATGTTATGAACGATTTTTAAGAAATTTTTAAAGACGTCGAGGATTTTTGACCCAACCTTGAAAATTTTGACCAATTTTAAAAAGTCGCACAGATTTTATTTTTAGAAATAAAGAAAAGATTTTTTTCAAAAAGTTAGACGAAACTGTCTACTTTTCATAAAAATAAACTGATTTGTTCTAGTTGTTATAAGCGATTTTTAAGAAATTTTTAAAAACATCGAAAATTTCCAAACTAACCTTAAAGATTTTGAACAACTTTAAAAAATCGCACAGATTTTATTTTCAAAAATAAAGAATTGATTTTTTGAAGAAAATTAGATGAAAATATCTACTTTTCACAAAAACAAGTGGAATTGTTGTAATTATCATAAACGATTTTTAAGAAATTTTTAAAGACATCCAAGATTTTTGACCTAACCTTGAAAATTTTGACCAACTTTAAAAAATCGCACAGATTTTATTTTTAGAAATAAAGAAAAGATTTTTTTCAAAAAAATTAGTCGAAAATGTCTACTTTTCATAAAAATAAACTGATTTGTTCTAGTTGTTATAAGCGATCTTTAAGAATTTTTTAAAGACATCGAAAATTTCCAACCCAACCTTGAGGATTTTGAACAACTTTAAAAAATCGCACAGATTTTATTTTCAAAAATAAAGAATTGATTTTTTGAAGAAAATTAGATGAAAATATCTACTTTTTACAAAAACAGGTGGAATTGTAATTATCATAAACGATTTTTAAGAAATTTTTAAAGACATCCAAAATTTTTGACCTAACCTTGAAAATTTTGGCCAACTTTAAAAAATCGCCCAAATTTTATTTTTAGAAATAAAGGAAAGATTTTTTCAAGAAAGTTAGATGAAAATGTCTACTTTTCACGAAAACAAGTTGATTTGTTCTAATTATCATGAGTGATTTTTAAGAAATTTTCAGACATCGAAAATTTTTGACCTAACCTTGAAAATTTTAACCAACTTTAGAAAATCGCCCAAATTTTATTTTTAGAAATAAAGAAAAGATTTTTTCAAGAAAGTTAGATGAAAATGTCTACTTTTCACGAAAACAAGTTGATTTGTTCTAATTATCATGAGTGATTTTTAAGAAATTTTCAAAGACATCGAAAATTTTTGACCTAACCTTGAAAATTTTAACCAACTTCAAAAAATCGCACAGATTTTATTTTTAGAAATAAAGAAAAGATTTTTTCAAGAAAGTTAGATGAAAATGTCTACTTTTCACAAAAACAAGTTGATTTGTTCTAATTGTTACAAACGATTAAAAAAAATTTTTAAAGACAATGATGATTTTTGGCCTAACCTTCAAAATTTTGACGAACTTTAAAAAATCGCATGGAGTTTATTTACGAGAATTAAAAAACGATATTTTCAAAAAAGTTAGGTGAAAATATGTACTTTTGTTAAACATTAGTTAATATATTCTAGTTTTTATGAAAAAAATTAAAAAAAAAAAATTTGAAAACATTGAATATTTTTTAGTCTTGAAAACTTTACCTGAACCTTGAAAATTTTATTTATGGCAATTAGGAAAAAAATGTCCAAACTAAAATCGATTAAGAAACCCATTTTAAACGGAAATAATCAAATTCACAAAAACAAGTTGATCAAATTTTGACATTAAGCTACATAACTTAAGAAGAATTCATCAAATTTTACAAATCGTAGCAACTTTATTTATCAAGATTAAGAAATGATATTTATGCTATATTAAAGCCTGAACATTCTATTTTTAATTGTAAAAATCAAATTTATTCGGATTGTTACCAAAGAAATTAAAAAAAATTTAAAGTTAATCGAATTTTGACATTAAACTAACCTATCTTTTAAAAAATCATCAAATTTAAAAAATCGTACCGACTTTATTTATGAAGATTAAGAAATGATTTTTATGCTAAATTAAAGCCTAAACATTCTATTTTTAATTGTAAAAGTCAAATTTATTCGGATTGTTACCAAAAAAATTAAAAAAAAATTTTTAAGTTGACCGAATTTTTACACTAAACTAACCTAACTTTTAAAAAAATCATCAAATTAAAAAAATCGTACCGACTTTATTTATAAAGATTAAGAAATGATTTTTATGTTAAATTAAAGCCTAAACAATCTATTTTTAATTGTAAAAGTCAGATTTATTCGGATTGTTACCAAAAAAAATTAAAATAAAAATTTTTATATCCAACTCATAAATTGTATATTTTATATTGATCTTTCTTATCTCAAAAGAGATAACTAAAACAAACCCATCCTACGTTGAGATACAACCAAAACTCATATACACACCGACTAAAATAAACTGCAAAACGTTTCCTTTATTATTCCTCTTTTATTTATTATATTTTTTTTTATAGGGAAAAGAAGTAATCAGACCGATAGCCTTCAAACCAACGCTATTAACTCCAGCCCCCAGGTTTGGATTATCCGGCGAACGATATGGTTCGACTCCGGTGTTAACAAGACCGGGATCTCGACTGACGTTATACGGAAGTATGCCAGAACGTTGAAAAACCTTTACTCTACCATCCGTTATTACCCGTTATTCTTGCTCTTCTGCTTAAAGGTAGCAGCGATCTACGCCATATTCCGACAGCGAACAACATCCACTATTCCCTCGACAGGAAACTTAGATCTTCGTGTCCGTCGACATCTTCTTCGCCACACATGCAGATGACTTCTCTAACATCCCTTCCGCATAAACTGATGAATTATGATAGCTTGGAAAGCGTGAGGAAGAGTCCGGTTTCATCGGTTATGGACGGACAGATGATGATGATGTAAGTCTTAAAATGTAAATGTACGCCACACATTGTTTTGTAATACAATCGGTTTTCTCCGTGCGTAGGAATAAATCGTCCTTTAGGTTATCGAGCGGAGGCTGCGGAAGTCTACTGGATTTAACACCTTCTCCCTCGGATTCGGGAGTGTCCGAGCTCGAGGCGGCTTTAAGAGACAGAGATTCGGAATTAGCTTATCTCCGTCAAACGATGGAACACAACGAACAAGTTATTTTTAGGGTTTACCAAGAAAAAGAACGAGTTTGGGAAAGGGAGTTAAGAAGGTTGAAGAACGTGCACGAGAATAGATTGAGGGCGAACGCTCAGAAAACTTTAAAATTGGAACAGATGTTGATGACCCAAACGTACCAGTTGCAACAGGACAAAAAGAGGCTTCTCGCGGAAACCCAACGAGCTACTTGTCAAAGTGAACGGCTTAGGCAGGATGTTTGCGCTTTAAGAGGTAGATTAGAGGAAACCGAATGGGCACTGTGTCAGAAAACCGGAGAGATTTCTTTATTAAAAAGTCAATTAAAGGATTACCAGGTAACAAAATCGTTCCTAATTGAAAGGTAGATGAATAAAAAAGGTTTATGGAATGTTCTAACAATTTACAAATAAACTGTCTTTATTTTTTAAAATTTTAGTTTTTTCAAAAAAAATTTTTTTTTTCAATAATTCAAATAAATTTGATTCTTATATTCAAAAATAGAATTTTTATACTTTAACATAATGAAAAAATCTTTTCTTAATCTTAAAAAATAACCTCTGTACGATTTTCTGAAGATGATCACATTTTTTAAAAAGTTAGGTTAGTTTACTGTAAAAATTCGATCAATTTTAAGAATTTTTTTAATTTTTTTGGTAACAATTAGGATAATTTTGACTTTTACAATCAAAAATAGAATCTTTTAGTTTTAATTTGACATATAAATCATTACTTAATGTCTAAAAATAAAGTTTGGACGATTTTTTAAGGTTGAGGAATTTTTTTAATAAAAAGAGTTCGGAAAATGAACTCTCAAAAATTTGGTAAACTTTAAGAATTTTTTTAATTTTATTGGTATCAATTAGATCTAATTTGACTTTCGCAATTAAAAATAGAATCCTTTATATTGAATTTGACATATTATTCATTTCTTAATGTCTAAAAATAAAGTCTGGGCGATTTTTTAAAGTTGAACAAAATTTTCTAAAAACTAGGTTAGTTATCTGTCAAAAAGTCAGTCAACTTAAAATTTTTTTTTTAATTTTTTGGTAGCAGTTAGAACAAATTTGACTTTTACAATTAAAAATAGAATCTTTTAGCTTTAATTTGACATATAAATCATTTCTTAAAGTCTAAAAATAAAGTCTGGGCGATTTTTTAAATTTGATGAATTTTTACAAAGTTAGGTTACTTTGCTGTAAAAATTTGGTCAATTTTAAGAATTTTTATAATTTTTTTGGTAAAAGTTAGAACAAATTTGACTTTTATAATCAAAAATAGAATGTTTATACTTTAATATAAGCAAAGAATATTTTCTTAATCTTTAAAAATAAACTCTATATAATTTTTTAAAGTTGATCAATTTTTTAAAAAGTTAGGTTAGTAACCTGTCAAAAATTCAGTCAATTTTAAGATTTTTTTAAATTTTTTTGATAACAATTACAATAAATTTGACTTTTACAATTAAAAATGAAATCTTTAAGCTTTAATTTCACATATGAATCATTTTTTCATGTCTAAAAATAAAGTCTGGGCGATTTTTTGAAGCTGAGCAAATTTTTCTAAAAATTAGGTTAGTTGTATGTCAAAAATTCAGTCAACTTTAAAAACTTATTAAATTTTTTTGGTAACAAATTTAACAAATCTATCTTTTTTAAACCAAAATAAAATCTTTCAAGTTTAATTTAAAGTAAAAGTCGTTTCTTAATCTCTAAAAATAAATTCTGTATAATTTTTTAAAAATTTGTGATGCACCTTTGATGAAAATTTTTTAAAATTTAGGTTAGCTAACTATTATAAAATTCAATTATAGAACAAATTTGATGGTTTTAGTAAAAAATAGATAATTTAATCTCTCTCTATTTACAAAATCTTTTCTTGATTTCTGTGAATAAACTCTAGAGAATTTTTTTAAGGATAATCAACAATTTCGAAGGTTAGATTCGGTTAAAAATCCGTCTCACCTTTGAAATTTTTTTTAAATTTTTTACTAATAATTAGAATAATTTTGATGGCTTCAATTGAAAATAAATTCCTTAGTCTATTTCAATTCAAAAAGTTTTTTCTTAATTGTTATAAATAAACTTTGTTTGATTTTTTAAAATTGGTGAAAATTTTTCAAGGTTCGGTCAAAAATATTCGGTTATTTTGAATTTTTTTTAATCTTTGGTAACAAATAGAATAAATTTGACGATTTTAATTGCAAATACACTTCGTAATCTATTTTGGGACGAAAATTTTTTTCTCAAATCCTATAAATAAAGTTTTACAGTTAAATTCGGGGAAAAATTTTTGGTTTTTTAGATTTGTTTTAATTCCACGTTAATAATTTGAACAAATTTTTAGGTTTTATTTTAAAATTGACTTTTTAATCCATTTTATTTTAAAAAATCTTTTCTTGATTCCCATAAATAAACTCAATACTTTGCGATTTTTTAAAGTTGATGATAATTCAAAGATTCGGTTAAAAGTGTACTTTACAATTTTTTACATTTGTTTAGTAACAATTGGAATAAATTTAACTTTTATAATCAAAAATAGAATCTTTAAGCTTTCATCTAACATATAAATCACTTCTTAATCTTGATAAATAAAGCCGGTACGATTTTTTAAATTTGATGAATTTTCTTAAAAGTTAGGTTAGTTTACTGTCAAAATTACGTCAATTTAAAATTTTTTTTTTTAATTTTTTGGTAACAATTAGAATAAATTTGACTTTTATAATCAAAAATAGAATCTTTAAACTTTAACTTGACATATAAATCTTTTCTTAATCTGTAAAAATAAAGTCTGGGCGATTTTTTAAAGTTGATAATTTTTTTTTAAAAGTTAAGTTATCTAAAAAATTCAGTCAACTTTAAGAATTTTTTTAATTTTTTTGGTAACAATTAGAATAAATTTGACTTTTAAAATTAAAAATGGATTGTTTTAGCTTTAATTTAACATATAATTTATTTTTTTATCTTCATAAATAAAGTCCGTACGATTTTTTTTTTAATCTGATTAAATTTTTAAAAAATGTCAAAAATTTTTCCCTTAAAAAAATTTTTTTTTCATTTATTTGGTAACAATTAAAACAAATTTGTTTTTTTAAATCAAAATAGACTCTTTTAAGTTTCATTTAAAATAGAAATCGTTTCTTAATACTTATAAATAAAAACGTTACGATTTTTTAAATTCGGTCAAAAATTTTTGAGGTTAAATTTTTCCATTAAAGCTCACCTTTTAATTCCCATTTAACTCTATTTAACAAATTAATTATTTTATTTTTTTAGCACGAACAAACATTAAAAGGCCACGAATTCCTCCAATTAAAAAACGATCATCGAGAATTAAGAGAAGCTTTAGAAACGAAAGAGGAAGAAATAGAAAGTTTACAAAAAATCGCTTTAGAAAAAGACGAAGAAATCGCTTTATTAAAATCTCAATTAAAAAATCTCACATTTAAAATTCCAAACCAAGGGAAAAATACATTAAATCAAGAAAAAATTACATCAAATCAAGAAAAAATTTTAACTAATCAAGAAAAAATCACACTAAATCATGAAAAAAGTACATCAAATCAAGAAGAATCTTTTGAAGAAAATTCCGAACAAGAAGATAAATTTAAATTAACTCAAGAAAAATTACGATTAAAAGAAGAGATTAAAGAACTTCGCAAAGAACTTTCGGAAGTTTCAATGAGCGAATACGACGGTTTAGAAGCCGGAAGAAATCTAAGAAGTAATAAAACCCCGATTCAAAATTGTTGCGAAGAAATCGATTCGTTAAGAAACGAATTGGAAGAAAGAAAAAAAGAGTTTGAAAAGGAACGTGTAATTTGGGCTCAGGAAAAAGAAAAAGTCTTAAGATATCAAAGACAATTACAAATGAATTACGTTCAAATGTATCGAAGAACGAGAGCTTTAGAAGACGAAGTCGAATCTTTAACTATTGAACTTGAATTAGATAAAACCGGCCATAAAAAGAAGATTTCTTCGACGACTGATTTAACGCAAACGATCGAATTATGATCTTTGGTTTTTGAATTAAATATTTGATTCTATTTAAAATGTTTTATTAAAAATGTTTTCTCTTGTAATTTGTTTTAATTACTAAAAGAGTTAAACGGTGCTATCCTAATTAATTAATCTTGCCAAGATGGTTTTTTTTATTATATATATATTTTTTATTGTAGTAATAAATATACCAAATTTTATTTTGTACATAAATAAAAACGATTTTACTTTTTTAAATAATATTTTAATAACCACTTTTTTTAATAACGTGACGTTTTCGTTCCTAGTTTTTAAGAAATAAGCGTGTGATTTTATTTTTTTCTGTTTAATTATATTACGTTCTAACTTATTTATGCGGTTGTGTATATAGATTTTTTTTTAATTATATTTTTATACCATCATATTATTGATTAATTAATTAATTGATTATTTTTTTGAAGATACGACTTTTCCTTTAGGTTTAAGCTTTGTTATTTGTACATATCTACATTTTTTTAAAAACTAAAACGTTATTTTTTAATTGTGAGTTTTATTTTATCCCTTTTCTTCGTAAATTTTACAATACAACCTTTAAAATATTTATCAACTTTAAAAAATCGCACAGAGTTTATTTATGGAAATTAAGAAGATACTTTTAAAATAAACTAAGAAGTAGAGAGAAATAATCTTTATTTAGGTTATCGACTTAATAAGTCTTCAATTCTTTTTTTTTAAGTGGCCGTCAACATCTCGTATAGTGTTCGTTGTCTATAGATAGTGTCAGCTAATTTAATGCAGAGTCTGTCTAATATTCCTCTGTTCTGGGGATTTCGAATAAAATTCTGTCTAATTGTAAGTCTCATGACGTTGTCTTATTGGCGTTATTTGTGTTCGTTCATACAGTTCTTCGTTCCTGACGTTGTGTAAAAGGTCGTTTGGATGTCTGATTTTCGTAATGATTCGTAGGCTTTTTCTTTCGGCTTTCTTTATAACGTGTACAGTCTGTCGAGTTGTGTTTGCTGTCAGTATGTATCCATAGTCCAGTAGTGGTCTACAGATACTTTTGTAAATGATTGTGGCGTACTCAAGCGATATTCCCTTGTTTTTATAAGTTACAGCTTTGAAGTATTTAGATCTTTTTGCAATTTCTCTGCTTATTAGTTTCTAGTGCCTCGTAAGTTTTAATTGGCTATCGAATTAGATACCCAGATATTTTATTGAAGGGGACGGATTAATATATTGTTCACCTGACCATATTCGTGGAGATGATTCTGTGATGCGATGGTTTGGGATGAAGAATTGATATTTGTCCGGGTTTGGGGAATCTCTTCACTTGTAAAACCAGTCCAATGGGTTATTGTAAAGGGTTTGGAGTTTGTCTATTATTGCATTCAGGTTTTTGCCGTGGGAAATTAATGTTGTGTCATCAGCGAATTGGAGAATGTATAGGTCTACGTCTAGAAGGTGTACATTGGCAAAGTACGGGACGCCTTGGAATGGAGTGAAAGGGTTCGAGTAGGTGGTGTTCACTTTTACTTGCAATATCCTGTTTGTCAGAAATTGATCCACTATCCTCAGTAAATAGATCTTAATTCCTATGTCGTGCATTTTGTAAATCAATCCTCTGTACCATACGGAATCGAAAGCTTTATTTATGTCTAATAATAAGGTGGCTGTGCGTCTATGGAGAAGATGAGAAGCTTGGATGTTGTTACATAGAATTATTAAGGGGGAAGGGAAGTACTCTATCAAGAGTACTTCGCTTTGAATCCAAATTGGTATATAGGTACAGCGTCTTTTGCCTTCCTCTCTATTCTTTGGTTTAGTATGCCCTCGTAGATCTTGCCAATTATCGATAATAGCACTATTGGGCGGTAATTTTTTGGGAGGGAATGGTTGGGTATTGAGATTATTGTACCTCTTTTCTATATGTCAGGGAATTGATTGGTTTTTAAGCAGAAATTCAGGAGTTGACGTATGAATTCGTGGGTGTTAGGGTTTAGTCGTCTTACTCTTTGTTAGTAAATATTTTGTGACCAGATTTCTGCCTGGAGCTGAACTTTTGCCTTTCCCGATTTGCTCGTTGTATTCCTCGTTATCGATGTCGGTTGGTGAGTCTTCATGATTTGATGGAGTAGCCGTCAAGTGTTAGTACCAACCATCGATGGTGCTTTGATTGCGTTTTGAAAGTGTGTAGCTAAAACCTCACTTTTTTGCGGTGCGGTTATACATACAGGGTGTCCCAGACCACCCGTACCACCTGATTTTGTCGAAAACTATAGGTTCTAGGAACTTGAAACAAAAAATTTGATATATAAATAGGGTATAAACTTTCTTATGAGTGGGAAATGAACATCTAATATCAACCGGAAGTATGAATAATTGAAGGTCACTTTATTATTTGATATATGAAGAGTGGTTAATTTTGGTATTGTTGGAAAGAGCTTTTAAAAAGAAACAACTTTTATACGAAGCATTTTTTGATATTATTTACTATTTTTATCCAAAATCGATTTCAAAATTTCGATTTTTTACGAGTGTTTCCTGATGTCACTACTAGATGTCGCGATTGGCCATTTCAAAAAATCATGACATTTAGAAATGACGAGTGATAGTGTCACAAGGAATAATTTTATTAACAATACGACAAAATAATGTAATACCCTTAACTAAACTTCATAACTTAATACACTTAAGCCCAATAACATAAAGCAATTTGATTTTTAAAAATAACCGACAGCGACATCTAGCGGTGATATCAGAAAACACTAGTAAAAGATCGAAATTTTGAAAGCGATTTTGAACAAAAACAGTAAATAATATCAAAAAATGCTTCCTATAAAAGCTATTTCTTTTGAAAAGCTCTTTCCAGCAATACCAAAATTAGCCCCACTTCATATATCAAATTATAAAGTGACCTTCAATTATTCATAGTTCCGGTTGATATTAGATGTTCCATTCCCACTCATAGGAAAATTTATACCCTATTTATGCATCAAATTTTTTGTTTCAAGTTCCTAGGACTTATAGTTTTCGAGTAAATCAGGTGGTACTGGTGGTCTGGGACACCTGAATATTCGGTGTTGTTGTGTGTCAGTGTGGTTATGGTATGCGCTGTTTTATATTTACTGAGTTTTTTAATATTCTGCCAAAATGTACGTCCTTTGTCATCTTCCACTTCTTTGCACACCTTTAACCATTCATGTGTTCGGTGTTTGTTGATTGCTTTATGGATTTTCTTGTTTAGACTGCTGTATTCTGACTGGATGAAGAGGTCCTTTGTTCTGATGCCCTGTCTATAAATGCGTCTTTTGTGGTGAATTAAGTTTAGAATGTGGCGTGGCAAATAGTACATAAAGGGAGTGTTTTTAATTAGAGGAGAATGGGCAATAATGGACTGGGTTAAAAGATATTGAAATTTGTTAATTAAGTCGACGCTCTTTTGATTTCTACTGCTATTTTTTAGAAAATTATCAATGTCATTGTTCACTGAATCAGTGTTCGTTCGTTTGAGGTCGAGACTTGGGGGATGCTTAGTTTGAAAGAGGTTAATTTCTGTTTGAATTTTAAACGTAATTCCAAGATGGTCGGAACAAAGATCCTTAGTAAGTGCCTATGTCCGTTATTACATCTAACAAGTTGTCTGTATGCATCAGCACGTCGGGGTAGTGTCTTTGTTCATAGTCATGAGAAACGTTGGGTCAGTCAGTCGTCTTATAAAATTTGAGTTGGCTAGGAATAAATTTAATTGTCTCTTCTGGACGGTTGTCAGGTTAAAGTCACCTATGATAATGGAATATTGGTATTGGGAAGCTTTTATGAAGATATTGTGTTCTAAGGGGTGAATGTAGACCAGGAAAATGTGCGGGTGGTCGTCTTGGAATGGGATTTTGTAGTGTAGGCACTCATTGAGAGGAATGTTTACGGAGGGAGCGTTTGCTTTACCTAGTGAGATGACTGAATTCATTAATATCAGGGAGTCACCTTTTGTTTTGTCAAGTTTGTAACCATTATGTTGTATAGCGTGCCAGTCTCTGTAATATATTTGTTGATCAGTCCGTGTCTTAGTTTCTACAAACATAATAAGGTCAATACAATTGAGGACCTTGGTGCAAAAACGGGATAAGTCACTATTTTTTCAAAATTGAGATGTATGTTTTACAACAGTCTACAAGACTTTATTTACCTTTTGGCGCAAAAACGGGAGTGTGCTTTCATAAATAACAATAAGTTAAAGAAAGTTTTATATAAAGTTCTTGCGCCAAAAGGTAAATAAAGTCTTGTAGAATGTTGTAAAACATATATCTCAATTTCGCAAAAATAGTGACTTATCCCGTTTTTGCTCCAACGTCCTCAATTGTTTTGGAAGTAGTTGTATATCAGTGTTTTTTGCTATTAAAACTATTGATGTTGGCATCAATTTTCCTTTCAGTTGTTTTTCTTGGTTGCTATAATATACCCTGGTTCAACTTACATTTCATCCGGAACTTGAAGAGTTGTTTGATTCCCTTGAATAGGAGCTGTAGCAGGGGCAGCATGCATGTCGAATCGATCTAACATCACAATATATGCGCAATTTCCCGATATGTTTACAAATGTGTCTATGTTCTACGAATCTTGTTTTAAGTTTATCAATTAGTTCTTGCCTGTTTGTATTCTTCGGCTTATTAAGTTCGTACATGTATGTGTCTAATATATAATCGTGCGTTGTAATTGGTTTGTATATTCTAGAGGATTTTGTAATTGTATCTCCAATTTCTTCTGATCTTTTGTTCGCAGATTTGATTTTTATGGAAGGAATACCTTCTATTGCTTTTACGGGTCTTTTTTTCCATTTGAAAGACCATCCTTGGCGTCCTCCTTCACCGCAAGCAAGACACGTTTCTGGGAGCTTTGAAGTACATTTTGTGGTGGTGTGGTTTCCCTTGCATTTCCCACACGTTATTTGACTGTGGCAATTTTTTGTTGTGTGCGTGAATGCTGAGCATTTCGCGCAAGGTATGGGTGCTGGTGGAGGAGCATCGCTAACCACTACAGGATAGTAATTGTGCATAAAGTATAATCCCTCTTTGACGAGACGTTGAAAAGCATTGGCGTCTCCCGTAATTATTCTGATTTTTCTTGTTGGTTTGTCAGCTATACGCGATATGATTCTTTTACAGTAATGGTGAATTATGTTTTTCTCCAACAAAAAGCTTCTAATCGCCTCGCAAATAATTGCCAAATACGACTCTGTGTAGCGTGAATTAGATGTTGGTTTATAAGGAGGGCTTTCTTTGTATTCCGATATTATTTTTATGTTTTTTAAATGCTCCAAAAGTATTTTTGTACGTGGTTTCTGAAGTGTACTTCGGATGAGAAAACCTTCTTTGGTATACGAAATGATGTCATCACTCTTGGAGTTATGTTTATTTTGTGTTTCTGTCCAGTGTTTTGACAGTTCTGTACGAGTAAGTGTTTTATTTAGTGGGGTTATTATAAAGTATGACTGGAATTCCTGATTTAATTCCCTCATTTTGTCTTTGTGCGTAAACGATACCTGCTTGTTAGATATTGCTTTTGGTTTTCGTATATTTATGACCGTTTTTGAATGTATTGTGTTTTGCTCTGTTTTTGATGAATCTGCCAGACGTTTTCGCTTTTCAACTCCACTATTTTGTGAACTAAGCAATTCCTCCGTATCGCTGATAAATTGTGGGTGATGTTGTTTCGCGTTCCGAGTGCGACACTTTGTTACAGTTTTCTTAACTGATGAGTAAAGAAAAACTCGCGAATTTTAACTTAAAACTAGAGCTGATATACGTCTGACCTCTCGAGCAGCCAATTTCAGTCCAGTAAGAAGTATATTTTCAATTAAAACTATCAAATTTGTTTTAATCGTAACCAAAAAATTAAAAAAAAAATCAAATATTTACCTTCTTCTTAAAGATTTTCGGCCGAACCTGTTTTAAAATTATGAGTAACTTTAAAAAATCGCACAGAATTTATTTATGGAAATAGAGAAAAGATTTATCAGTTTAAAATACTTGAAGGGGTTTGTTTTCAACTAAAATATTCGAATTTATTCTAATTATAATAAAAAAATTAAAAAAAAAATAAGAAACCAAAGATTTTTAACCGAATATTAAAAATTTTTTTTAACGTTAAAAAATCGCACAGAGTTTATTTATGGGAATTAAGAAAATATTTTTAAAATGAAAATAAATTAAGAAGTATATTTTCAATTAAAATCATCAAATTTGTTTTAATTGTAACCAAAAAAATTTAAAAAAATCAAATATTTACCTTATTATTAAAGATTTTTGAACTAACCTAAGTTTCAAAATTATGACGAACTTTAAAAAATCCCACAATGTTTATTTATGCAAATAATGAAAAGATTTATCAGTTTAAAATACTTTAAAGGGTTAATTTTCAACTAAAATATTCAAATTGGTTCTAACTATAATAAAAAAAAAATTAAAAAATTTTTAAAGAAATCGAAGATTTTTGACCGAATATTTAAAATTTTTATCAACTTTAAAAAATCGAGTTTATTTATGAAAATTAAGTTAAATTTTCTAAAGAAACACATATTACTAAGTTTAGTTTTTATTAAAACCATCTAATCTATTCCAACCACTATGAAACCTCTAAAAGAAACACGATTTTAACCATCTAATAAAATTTCTTCTAATTTTATTCTAATAAAATGAAAACTATCTTTTTAATCGTGCATTTTTCTTTTTATTTCAAATTCAAAAACGTGATCTCGGATATAATTTAGTCGTCGTCTTTAATAAATCGTCATCCTTCGTAACTTTTTTCATTTTCGGTACTACATTTTGTGGAGCTTCTTGAACCGAAATCACTTTAGCCCCTTTTCTATATTTATACCACCAATATTCAAAAGCCAAAGTAATACAAGCCAATCCAATTCCGACAAAAATCACTATAAAAACCCCACCGATATTTTGAATACTAATCCCATCTGATTGATCATCTTGTTTATCACATTTCATAGCTTTCGGGTTGTTCGTCCACCACTTTTCTTTTAAGCGTTCTAATTGACGACGATTTAATAATTGAAGAATGCTTAAAAAGTATTTTTAAATTAGTTCTAAGTTTATTTTTAATTATTTTTTTTTAATCTTACGCTGTATTAAATTGATCTTTTAAAGGTGATCCTTGTTGAACAGCAATCGCATAAGGTTTTCTTGAAAATTCCTCCCCAACCATTTGTAAGTCACAATTAGTAAGTTCTAAGTATCTTATATCGGTGGCGTCTCCTAAAAAGGCAAAACCTTCACTTGAAGATCTCGAAGCTCGAACTCTTTCAACGGCTTCTTCTAAAGTATTTGGTAAACCGGCTTCTTTCATTGCTTGCCACATTTTAGTGTACTTATCACTTACTGGGTAATCCCAAACGGCTAATTGAGCTCTTTCTACATCGGAAAGGCTATCATTTAAACTCATATCTTTCCAAATACTAAAAAAAATATTTTTAATATAAATAAAATTTTTGATTAATGGGCGTATTTTGTAATTGTCGTTCTTTTACATCGATCGGCCTCTAATTGTTTTTGTAAAAATCGTATTTTGTAAATTAGTCGTTAGGAATTTTAGCTGTAACGACAAAAGTTAATATTTTTTATCTTATGTTGTTTTTGAAGTAACAACGTTGAGACGATGTGCAACGTTTGTTTATTTCTAGAGTTTTAAATGTAAAGCATGAAAACATACACTGTTCGGCGAAAGATGTCTCATGCGTCATTAATTAATTTTGGTATCCTATTGGTATCTGACAACTATTTTCGATTTTATTTCTCTCTGTCATATACAAATAAATAAGGTAAATGATTTGACGCACGCCGAGAAAACTGTGACAAGTAAAGACGCATGAGACATCTTTCGCTGAACCGTGTCTATCATACACGGTTGAAGAATATGGATTAATTGTAAAAAGAATCATAGGCCAAATTTACTACTAGTAATCTGAATAGTTTTCGAAAAATATTATCCGGCGCGGCGTTTTAAATGGGTTCAATTGGTTGTTGACTCTCTGTCTTACAGAGTCGAGTGTAACACGACTGCGAGACAGTGACGTTAAAGGGTGGAGGGCGATTATCGCAGATTGAGCTATCCTGTTAGTTCAATGTCCTTGGTCTGTGATTAGCATATTAAAGACTGAAAGGCAGGAACTAGTAACTTTAGAAAATGGAATTTTACAAGAGATAGTGGCAAGTAATGATCTCACACATTTTGATGACAATTAGAGAAGAGTCCTCTTCGTCTTTTACTGAATAACCAATGAAGTAGAAAATCGCCTTGTTATGGTAGAGTATTTCCAATTTAGGTTTGCGTGTTGAGCAGTGACAAAAAGGGTTGGATCAAAAGGAAAGAAGTTAACACTGTCAGGTCGACTTCGCAACGTCTTCTTATTTGTAGCAGATAGGGAGGGAGTTGGACTAATTCTTCAAAATTTTTTTGTCTTTAAATATACGTATAGTCGTTGGACTAAATATTTATCCAGAATGTACCGAAAAGACGGACTCTTCTTCTTTCTTTTGTGACCTCCGTTATACCTTTCCTACTTTTACGACTTTTTCCTTCTTCTACGGATCTCACACGCAAACTTATGTTATACGAACTCTACCGAAAAAAATCCTGATGTGTCAAGTTTTCTTATAATTCTTAAATAATAATTTCATCGCGTGATAGCTATTAAATGATACGGTGATTTCATATAAGTGTTAATTCGATGAAATTAATGAGAAGTAAGAATTAAAGCTAAGCACCTTTTTAAGTCCGCTTTAAATGTACAATTTAATTTTTCTTTTTTGTAAAAGCACCCAATACAGAATATTCCAAAGCAAAAGGTAGTAAGTCATTATTGTAGTGTGTCTAAAAATTGATACTACAGAAAATCCAAATATTTCTTCACTACTTACTCATAGGCCGTTGAAAATAAGGAACTCGAAATTTTCTGATTATTTTCATTTTGTTGCTCTTGAACAGTTTGAGCCAGTCTTTTAGTTAAATTAATTTTTTCATGCGGACGGCGTTTCTTGTGAATGCATCACTGCAATCGTTCGATACGCATATTTATACAGTTTAACTTATTTCAATTAGTGTTGACACGACAATGGTTTGGTTATTTCAAAATTTGGGAAGGGGATGTCAACACGCTAACAGGTAAACGTGAAAATTTTTAAAGTGCCCAATGTGTCATTGGCTTTGGCTTTGGAATAATCTGTAGGGTAAAATGAGTACCTCGTCTATCCTTTTTATTTATGGGAACAAAACGAGGGGGTGAAGTAAGATGGGAAATCCCATAGAAGAAAGTTATGCCTTTCGTCGTAAAGACTCATACTCCAACAGGTAAACATGAAAATTTCTAAAGAACCCAATGAATCATTAGCTTTGGTCTTAGAATACTTTGTAGGGCAAAATGAGTACTTCGTCTTACCCTTTTCATTTAATGAAACAAGACGAGGAGATGAAGTAAGATGGGAAATCCAGTAGAAGAAAGTTGAAAGACGTACACCAACAAGTAAGCATGAAAATTTCTAAAGAGCCCAATGAGTCACTGGCTTTGCCTTGTAATAATCTGTATGGCAAAATGAGTACCTCGTCTACCCCTTTTAATTTATGTGAACAAGATGAGGAGGTGAAATAAGATGGCAAATCCCGTATAAGAAAATTGAGAGACTCAAAAAGAAGGAAGAAATGCAAATTAAAAAGGGGAACTTTTACGATAAAATTCCAAAGAGAAGGAAATACCCAAAACTAATATCTACTGACTCATTTTATGACAGTGGTGATGAATCTGAAAATACAGCATTCCTTTACCATCATTACTCAAAAGCAACGTGGGTGAAATTTTATCCAACAAAGAGGGATGGATAAATTGCATAAAATGTCAAAAAGAACTCACTATGTTACCACCACCAACATGGTGATGGTAACCAAAATGATCTAGGATGAGTAGACTTTTGGTACAGAGGCTGAAGAGCGCATTTAAAATCTCGTATTTTTTTTTTTTTTTTTGTTACATAATCGTTGAATTTCTCGAAGTGGGTGCATGATACGACACCGTATGTTAATAACTTTTTGATGTTTTTTGTCTAAACATTCCAAATTTAAGATCAGATTTTAAAAAAATGATCAACCAAAAAAGAAATACGAGACTTTAAATGTGCTCTTTATACTGTACCGAAGTATATTCATCGTAACTCATGTTGGTTCCCACGACTATACAGGGTGTCCCAAACCACCCGTAACACCTGATTTACACGAAAACTATATGTCCTAGGAACTTGAAACAAAAAATTTGATACATAAATAGGGTATAAACTTTCTTATGAGTGGGAAAAGAACATCTAATATCAACCGGAAGTATGAATAATTAAGAGTCACTTTATAATTTGATATATGAAGGGGGGTTAATTTTGGTATTGTTGGAAAGAGCTTTTCAAAAGAAATAACTTTTACAGGAAGCATTTTTTGATATTATTTACTATTTTTATCCAAAATCGCTTTCAAAATCTCGATTTTTTACAAGTGTTTCCGGATGTCACCACTAGATGTCGCCGTCGGCCATTAAAAAAAAATTATGACATTTAGAAATGATGATTGATAGTAAGTCACAAGGAATAATTTTATTAACAATACGACAAAATAATGTAATACCCTTAACTAACCTTCATAACGTAATACACTTAAGTCCAATAATATAAAGCAATTTGATTTTTTTTAATGGCCGACAGCGACATCTAGTTGTGATATCAGAAAACACTCGTAAAAAATCGAAATTTTAAAAGCAATTTTGAACAAAAACAGTAAATAATATCAAAAAATGCTTCCTATAAAAGTTATTTCTTTTGAAAAGCTCTTTCCAACAATACCAAAATTAACCCCCCTTCATATATCAAATTATAAAGTGACTCTTAATTATTCATACTTCCGGTTGATATTAGATATTCTTTTCCCACTAGTAAGAAAGTTCATACCCTATTTATGTATCAAATTTTTTGTTTCAAGTTCCTAGGACTTATAGTTTTCGAGTAAATCAGGTGGTACGGGTGGTCTGGGACACCCTGCATTTCTTATGTAAATAATAGGGGATGTTCCCAAATTCAACATCCTACTCAGTAAGACAAGGGAAATAATTTCAAAAAACCATACTATGAGTATGAAGTTCAAAGAACTTTAGCTCCTTCAGGAAGCATTTCCGGACACCTGTTCATCTGAACTTTTCTTTATATTTTTTACTGTAGAATTACCCTCTTTGGTATTCGAAGGTTATTTCCGGACACTCTGTTGAAACAAAACGTACTTTTTCTCTATAAACGAACTTCTAGATTTTATTTACCTTCGAACCTTAAGTACCATGGCTTACTCCAATTTTTACTCATGGAATACAATTTATTATAAAATTTAATTTTGCTGTGCTAAGAACATAAACGATTGCTACGAAGATATCATTTACCAAATGACTAAATCTAACCTGAAAGTCGAAGAACAACGATGTTGTTAGCACTTACAAAATACGAATTATCGTTTATGAGCAACAACCAATTCATAACGACGTCGTTAACAATTACAAAATAAACCTCTATATTAAAAAAAAGTCTTACTCATAAAATTTAGCTTCAATATTAGCCATTCTTTCAAAGTAAGTCATCGAAGACGTTCCATTTAATGGAGCATATTGAATTTTATACTGTTTAGAAAGATCGTCCAAAGATTCAACCGGAGTATCCAATCTAGAAACTGTTAAAAACGCCGCTAAATTAGCGGTGTAAGAAGCGATTATAATAAACCCAAAAAGCCACCAAGTAGCCGCAACTAATCGCCCGGAAAGATTTTTCGGCGCTTCACCTCCACCTTGAGGTGTTAAAGAAGTCATACAAAACCAAAGACACTCCTTTAAATTAAATTCTCGTTTTTCCTCGTCGTCTTTATACTTTTCCCTATTATTTTGATAACTATAAGGACTCCATCGATCAAAAACCCACATTAAGAAACTAGTAAAAAAATAAGCGGCTAAAATACAAAGCCAGACGTCGTTTTCTAAGACAGTTAAAAATTTAAATAGTGAAGTTGGAGTCGTCGGAAGTTTCATTAAAATCGTTATTCCGACTAAATCATAATAAGGAACGGTAAAATCGATTACGTTTTCTCTTTCTGCCATTACAGACATCGAACCTAAACCGATATCGGCTCGTTTTTCCATTAATTCCTTAACTACTCCGTTCCAATTTCCTTTTAAATCCATATTTCCAAATTTTCCATCCGGAGCGACGTAAATTTCATAATCAAATTTTAAAATCTTAGCTATATCATCGATTAAATCGATGCAGTAACCCGAATAACCTTTTGGTGCGTCTTCGTCTTCTATTATAAAAGGAGCTTGCTAAAAATTTTATTTCTAATTAATTAAAAAGTTAATTTAAATTTAAACTAATTTACAATAACCGTAGATATTCTGTAAACTATATCAGCCGTGTAATTTTGCATAACTTGACCGTCGATTAAAGATAGATTATGATTAAAACCAGCTTTCCACGTTCCTAGTAAGACTGATTTGTCTGATGAGCTACTTCGAACTCCCACGGCAGATAATTGCATGCTAAATTCCATAAAACTGTGTCCGTTTCGAGATAATGTGATTTGACCGTATGTGGGACTTTCTGTTTGATCCTAAATTTATTTAATTAAAAGAAGCAAATAAAACACGTCTCTTATTATACTTACTTTATAAAAGAATTTTTTGATGTTCATATCCGGTCGTTCTGGTGAATTTTTTCCATCGTATTCGTCACAGGTAATAAAAGTTAAATCGGTAGGCCAGGCGGCGGAGTTAATCATATTTCTTAAAATTAAAATTAGATTAAGTTGTTATTGAGGTGGGTTTTTTGATTGGTTTTTATCGTTTGTTGATTGGGTTTAATTTTGAGTAAAAATTATTTTTAAAAAATCGTATGGGGTTTATTTATGGGAATTAAGAAAAGATTTTTTGAACACTTTCGAAGATTATTTAGATGAAAATGTCCACTTTTCTTTAAAATACACTAATTGGTTCTAGTTGTCATAAGCGATTTAAAAAAAAAATTCAAAGACATCGATGATTTTTGACCTAACCTTGAAAATGTTAACCAACTTTAAAAAATCGCACAGATTTCATTTATAGAAATGAAGAAAAAGTTTTTTCAACAAAGTAACACGAGGATATCTACTTTTCATAAAAATAAACGGATTTGTTGTAGTTGTCATGAACAATTTTTTAAAAATTTTTAAAAACATCGAAGATTTTTGATGTTTTGGGGGTGGTTCCAGTTTTTGGCTTAAAGCTTCGTAAATATCGATCATACGGAAAAATGTTTATAACAAAAGATGGTCGTAGTTGAATAGCGAACAATCCTTATTTGAAATATTTTTCGCTAACTACCATAGTATTTGAGTTAGATGAAACCAAAGTTGAAGTATGCCGTTTTGGGGTGGTTCCAGTTTTTGGTTTATAACTCCGTAAATATCGGGTATACGGGAAAATATTTAGTACAGAAGATGTTCGCAGTCGAACAACAAACAACCTTTAGTTGAAATATTTTTTGCTAACTCGCTTAGTTTTTGAGTTAGAGGGAATCAAAGTTGAAATATGCCGTTTTGGGGTGGTTCCAGTTTTTGGTTCATAACTCCATAAATATCGATCGTAGGGGAAAATACTTATAATAAAAGATCTTTGCAATCGAACAGCGAACAACCTTTATTAGAAACATTTTTCGCAAACTCGCTTAGTTTTTAAGTTAGAGGGAGCTAAAATTTAAGTATGCCGTTTTAGGATGGTTCAAGTTATTCGCTTATAACTCCGTAAATATAGATCGCAGGAGAAAATATTTATAACAAGAGATGTTCGCAGTCGAAAAGTGAACAACCTCTATTTGAAACATTTTTCGCTAACTCGTTTAGTTTTTGATGTAGATGAAGCCAAAGTTGAAGTATGCAGTTTTGGGGTGGTTCAAGTTTTTGGCTTATAGCTCAGTAAATATCGATCGTAGGTTAAAATATTTATAACAAGAGATGTTCGCAGTCGAACAACGAACAACCTTTCTTAGAAATATTTTTACTCGTTTAGTTTTTGAGTTAGAAGGAGCCAAAGTTGAAGTATGTAGTTTTGGGGTGATTCAAGTTTTTGGCTTACAGCTCAGTAAATATCGATCGTAGATTAAAATATTTACAACAAAAAATGTTCGCAGTCGAACATTGAACAACCTTGATTTGAAATATTTTTCGTTAACTCCCAAAGTTTTTGAGTTAGATGGAACCAAATTGGAAGTATGCCGTTTTGGGGTGGTTCAAGTTTTTGGTTTAAAATTCCGTAAATATAGATCGTAGGGGAAGATATTTATAACAAGAAATGTTCGCAGTCGAACAACGAACAACCTTTATTAGGAACATTTTTCGTTAGTTTGTTTAGTTTTTGAGATAAAGGGAGTCAAAGTTGAAGTCTGCAGTTTAGGAGTGGTTCAAGTTTTTGGCTTATAGCTCAGTAAATATCGATCGCAAGTTAAAATATTTACAACAAGAGATGTTCGCAGTCGAACAGCGAACAACCTTTATTTGAAATATTTTTCGCTAACTCATTTAGTTTTTGAGATAGAGGGAGCCAAAGTTGAAGTATGCAGTTATGCAGTTTTGGGGTGGTTTAAGTTTTTGGTTTATAGATCAGTAAATATCGATCGTCGGTTAAAATATTTATAACAGTAAATGTACGCCGTTGAATAACGAACAACCTTTATTTGAAATATTTTTCGCTAACTCCTTTAGTTTTTGAGATAGATGGAGCTAAAGTTAAAGTATGCCGTTTTGGGGTGGTTCGAATTTTTGGTTTATAACTCCGTAAATATCGATCGTAAGTTAAAATATTTATAACAAGAGAGGTTCGCAATTGAGCACCAAATAACCTTTATTAGAAACATTTTACGCTAGTTCGTTTAGTTTTTGAGTTAGAGGGAATCAATGTTGAAGTATGCAGTTTTGGGATGGTTCAAGTTTTCGGCTTATAGCTCAGTAAATATCGATCACAAGTTAAAATATTTACAACAAGAGATGTTCGCAGTCAAACAGTGAACAACCCTTATTTGAAATATTTTTCGCTAACTCGGTTAGTTTTTGAGTTAGATGGAACCAAAGTTGAAGTATGCAGTTTTGGGGTGGTTCCCGTTTTTAATTTATAACTCCATAAATATAGATTGCAGGGAAAAATGTTTACAACAAGGGATGTTCGCAGTCGAACAACGAACGACCTTTATTTGAAATATTTTTCGCTAACTCGCTTAGTTTTTTAGATAGAGGGAGCCAAAGTTGAAGTATGCAGTTTTGGGGTGGTTCAAGTTTTTGGCTTATAGCTCAGTAAATATCGATCCTAAGTTAAAATATTTATAATAAGAGATGTTCACAGTCGAGCAGTGAACAACCTTTATTAGAAACATTTTTCGCTAACTCATTTAGTTTTTGAGATAGAGGAAACCAAAGTTGAAGTATGCCGTTTTAGGGTGGTTCCAGTTGTTCGCTTATAAATCCGTAAACGTCGATCGTAGGAGAAAATATTTAAAATAAAAAATATTTCTAGTTAAAGAGTGAATAACCTTTATTTGAAATATTTTTCGGTAACTTGCTTAGTTTTTGAGTTAGAGGGAGCCGAAGTTGAAGTACGCCGTTTTGGGGTGGTTCAAGTTTTTGGTTTATAACTCCGTAAATATCGATCGTACAGGAAAATGTTTAGAATATAAGATGTTCACAGTATAACAGCAAATAACCTTTATTTGAAACATTTTTCGCTAGTTTGCTTAGTTTTTGAGGTAGAGGGAGCCAAATGTTGAAGTTTGCCTTTTTTTTGGGTGGTTCTAGTTTTTGGTTTATAACTCCGTAAATGTAAAAAAAATAAATACATAAACTTACTTAATCGCCAAAAAGCTTTGTAAAGCTAATTCAAAATAAAACGAAGCCGTAATTTCCGGTTCCGACGTTAATTGATAAGAAGTTTTAATCAGCCCCAATCGATCCTGATACTTAGGATCTAAAGAAGGTTTAGCAAAAAGAATCGTAGCATTTTTACAATTACACTTTAAATCCCCTTTGTCCTGAGTAATTGCATGCCAAGCAAACTTCCTATTAAAATAATTAATCGCATCCGCAGCATCCAAAACCTTCTTAATATTCACCAATCTTCCCAAAATAAAATAATTAACAATATCCAACTTTCTCAAATTTTGCAGTTGCTCTTTCAACGTAGAGACATCTTGAATCGGAGCTATAATATGTCTAGTTGGGACATTTTGTAAAAGCGACTTAAATTTATGATCCATCACGAAAGAATTATCAAATAAAATCGCAGCGTTTGAAATATTTTGATTAATAACGATCGTTCTTATTATTTCCGGTATCATATCAGTTGGAGGCATAATTTGTATTAAATACTCTTCTTGTTGTTCGTCTAAAGTTCTCCAAAGGCGAGAATCACCTTCTTGACCGAACGAACCGGAAATTGTTGGGACTTGAAGAGCTTTTGAGAATGATTTTACGGTTTCCGAAGCTATTCCTGTCATTGTTGTGTCTAGGATAAAATGAGGAGGAGAATTTTCATCCAACATTTTTTGATAAGTTTTACACACTAAAAAATTTTAAAAATAGTTTTAATTAAAAAGAATAAAAGATATTCTTTAACATACAAAGATCTAATAATCCCTTTGAATCAGTTCTATTCCCAAAAACTTTCCTCAATTCAACTTTAACACCCAATTTTGTATTTCTTTTAATGTAATCCATAGCAACATCAATTGATTTTTCAGCTACTTCGTTATCTTCTTCATTTGCATAAACTTTCATACAATGAAAAAAAATTACAAAATTAAAGTTACATCTTTATTTTTTACTTACTAACGTTTAAATTTTGAGTCGTTTGAGCTTTTATTCCAATTAAATGAACCATAAAAATTAGGAGAAGGTACATTTTTGTATTGGGAAAAGGATATTTCTTTTCTAACTAGATAGAAGGAGGTCAATCGGTTATCTGTTTGCTTGTTGAGGGTGAACTTTTGTTGCCAACGCGAAGCTACATTGTAAACATGAACATGTTCAATTATTGACCGTTTATTTGCTTGATGACCCGTAAGTTTATAAGACACACTTTCGTCCTTCGGTTGGGGTATTTTGAGCCGTTTAATGGAATTTTTAAAAAATCGTTATTAGAGTTGTAAATGATACATTCATGTTTCTTTTTAAGATTTTTTTTTAATGTTTAGGTCATGTTTTGATGTAAATTTTTATATTTTGGTTTAAAATAGGATCTTTTAGCTTTAATTTGAGATATAGATTGTTTATTAATTCCTACAAATAAAGTCATGGTGATTTTTTTTAGTTTATTTTAAGATAGATTTAAAAAAAATATTTGATTTTTGGATCTTTTTTTATAATTTTTAAGGAATAATTAGAATAAATTGGACAATTTTGATAGAAAGTAGACATTTCAATTTGTATTTATTCAAATAATCTTTTCTTAATTTTCATAAATAAAGTCTGTGCGATTTTTTAAAGTTGGTCAAAATTTTCAAGGTTAAGTTAAAAATCTTTAATGTCATTAAAATTTTTTTAAAAATCGTTTATTACAATTAGAACAAATTAACTTATATTTATGAAAAATATACATTTTCATCTAACTTTATTGAAAAAATCTTTTCTTGATTTCCATAAATAAACCCTGTGCGATTTTTTAAAGTTCGTCAAAATTTTCAAGGTCAGGACAAAAATCTTTAATGTCTTTGAAATTTTTTTAAAAATCGTTCATAACAATTAGAACAAATTAGTTTATTTTTACGAAAAATAGAAATCTTCATCTCACGTTGTTAACAAAAATCTTTCTTTGAATTCCATAAATAAACTCTGTGCGATTTTTTAAAATTGGGCAAAATTTTCAAGGTTAGGTTAAAAATCTTTAATGTCTTTGAAAATTTTTTAAAAATCGTTTATAACAATGAGAATAAATTAGCTTATTTTTGTGAAAAGTAGACATGTTCATCTAACATTTTTGAAAAATATCTTTCCTTGATTTCCATAAATAAACTCTGTGCGATTTTTTAAAATTGGTTAAAATTTTCAAGGTTTGTCATTGTCTTTGAAAATTTTTTAAAAATCGTTCATAACAACATTGGAAACTTTTTATCATATTCAAAATCTGAACGTTGAAGTCGATCTCCAACTCGAATGACTCGCTCCATATCTAATTTAGGGTTAAGTTTTGCTAATTTGCTATTTTTAACAGCTCTTCCTTTGCTTAATGTCTCTAATTCTTGTTTGAAAATTCCTTGTTGAGAAATTTTGACTAATCTTCAAATTATTTCTTGTATTTCTTTGGCTGTAATTATCCCCTTCATCCGTTTTTGTTTTTCTTGTTTGTAATTTCTAATGAACCGATAACAATATCAAACTGCTTTTATCATACGGTTGAAATCTGAAAAATGATCGAAAATTGATGATAACTTTGTCTGATTGTGAGTTGCTAATGATTTAAATGCCCTTTTCATTTCTAAAGGTTCGTCTGATGATTGTACTATTAACTTTGGCCAATTCATTGAATTACATTTTAACCATTATGGACCTTCCCACCATAATCTATTTTCTTTTAATTCGGATATCGTGCATCTTCTTGAAATAACATCAGCAGGATTATCTTTTAAGTCAACATGATGCCAATCAGTGATCTCAGTGCATTGTTGTATATTACACGGTTCGCAACAAATGTTTTCCATTTGTTAGGTACTTCTTGTATCCAATGATGTGTGACTAATGAATCTGTCCAATAAAAAATTCTTTCAAAATTCTTTCTAATTGAATTTCCTTTTTTACTCTCTTAACTATGTAGTTTAAATCCTAAATGTGCCACGCATAATTCTAGGCGTGGCGTGGTAAAGTCAACTGCTTTAATTGAGCTACTTTACTTTTAGCACATAAAAGATTAGTATTGCAGTTATTATTGACCCTGTATCGAATATAAACATAAACACTGTAACTAACTTCTGATGCATCGACAAGAACATGCAATTCTAAATTTTCTGCGTTAGGTGATAGAATGTATCTGGCAATATTAATATTTTTTAAATTGTTCAAATCCTTACAAAATAAATTCCACTTTAAAACCATGTTATTTTGTATTGGCTCATCCCAATTAATCTTTTTTTGCCATAACTTTTGTATCATCAATGTTGTTACTATAACAACAGGTCCACAATCCCAAAGGATCATAAATTTGACTGATAACAGATAGAATAGATCTTTTGGTAACATCATGATGCTTATCCAAATTACTAGTTTTATATTGCAAAACATCTCCATTAGCATTCCAAAAAAATTCCAAGAGTCTTGTTTGCTTCATTGTTTCCTAACTGTACAATGCTGGCTTCTATATCCTTATTAATTTTGAATTTTTGAATAAAATCTGTCCTATTTGATAACCATTTTCTAAGTTCAAATCCTGCTGTCTCTAATATATCAGTAATGTTTCTTTGTAAAGCAAAAAGTTTTTATTTTGAAACTGATCCATTTAACAAGTCATCTACACAAAATCCTTCTTGAATTGTTTTACTTGCTAATGGATATAGTATTTGATTTTCTAAAGCTAATTGTAACAAACACTTGACGCTTAAAAAATTAACTAATTTTTTTATAAAAAGTGGACATTTTCGTTTAACCTTATTGAAAAGAAATCTTTCTTTGAATTCCATAAATAAAGTCTGTGCGATTTTTTAAAATTGGCGAAAATTTTCAGGGTTAGGTCGAAAATTTTTAATGCCCTTGAAAATTTTTTAAAAATCTTTTATAACAATTAGAGCAAATTAGCTTATTTTTATGAAAAGTAGAAATTTTCGTCTAACGTTTTTGAAAAAAATCTTTCTTTGAATCCTATAAATAAAGTCTGTGTGATTCTTTAAAGTTGGTGAAAATATTCAAGGTTAGGTTAAAAATCTTTAATGTCTTTGAAATTTTTTTTTAAATCGTCCAAAACAATTAGAACAAATTAACTTGTTTTTATGAAAAGTAGACATTTTCGTCTAACTTTCTTGAAAAAATCTTTTCTTTACTTTCAAATATAAACTCTGTGCGATTTTTTAAAATTGGTCAAAATTTTCAAGGTTGGGTCAAAAATCTTCATTGTCGTTCAAATTTTTTAAAAAATCGTTTATAACAATTAGAACAAATTAGCTTATTTTTATGAAAAGTAGACATTTTCGTCTAACCTTTCTGAAAAAATCTTTCTTTAATTTCCATAAATAAAGTCTGTGTGATTTTTTAAAATTGGTCAACATTTTGAAGGTTAGGTCAAAAATCTTCAGTGTCTTTGAAATTTTTTTAAAAATCGTTTATAACAATTAGAACAGATTAGCTTATATTTATGAAAAATATACATTTTCATCTAACTTTATTGAAAAAATCTTTCCTAGATTTCCATAAATAACCTCTGTGTGATTTTTTTAAATTGGTGAAAATTTTCAAGGTCAGATCAAAAACCTTTAATGTCTTTAATTTTTTTTTAAATCGTTCATAACAATTAAAACAAATTAGCTTATTTTTATGAAGAGTGTACATTTTCGTCTAATCTTTATGAAAAAATCTTTCCTTGATTTCTACAAATAAATTCTGTGTGATTTTTTAAAATTGGTCAAAATTTTTAAGGTTAGATCAAAAATCCTCAATGCGATTGAAATTTTTTTAAAAACATTCATAAGAATTAGAACAAATTAGTTTATTTTTACAAAAAGTAAACATTTTCATCTAAATTTATTGAAAAAATCTTTCCTTAATTTCCATAAATAAACTCATAGTCGCTTTTTAATTAAAACTCAAATATTTGGAACAATATTCTTAACACTTTATCTCTAATTAAGATGATTTATAACTATTAAATTATCAAATTAACAGACATAAACTCTTAATTCTCTACAAAAAAATTTTATTCACTAATTTACATAAAATTTCACTAATTTACTTTAAAAAAAAAATCAGTTTTAAAAGTACAAAGTACAAATTTAAATAGATCAAAAAAAAATTAGGACATTTTTTTTTTAACTGAATTTAGTTATTTTCTTATTAATTATCAAAGGTCAATTAAACTAATGAAGTTGATTAATTCAAAGTGATATAATAAATGCACGCGCATCGATTAAAATCCATTTATTATTGGAAAGTATTGCGAAATCGAATCTTTAAAAAGAACTATGACTTCAATAGAGAGTTTTACCACCAACTTAGTAATAGTAAAAATTACTACTTGGTAATAAATAAAAACATATTTTTATTTTAAACATTTTATTTAATAAATTGTTTTATTTTTAAATTTATTACAATTAAAAAAATTAATTTTAATTTAAACATTTTTTAAAATTTATTTATTTTAATCATATTTTTTATTGGAAAATATTAAATTTAATATTACTAGTAAGTTTGTTATTGCACGATTGGCACGACTGCTTGTCATGTGTTGATGTCATGCTCTATCTCATCACTGGAAAATTTCGATGTCAAAATTACACAGAACCGTTCGCGTGTACCTAAGGCACAGAAATTGGTATTTTATATATGGCTGTAAACTGTCAACGTTGTAAAATATCCTCCTGAGAACCGCGACCGAAATCCGATCGGCAAAATGCACGTTTTCCTCCGTTCAACCGTTGCCAACGGGCATTACAAGATATTTAAATGTAAGTATTTGTTATGTTAGTAAGCCAAAAAAACGATTTTAACATGTTTACAATTATGTAATGTTAATTCTATTGTGTTTTTTTACATGTTATTACATTTTTTTAATTTGTACGTTAATCGGAAGGATTTTTTTGGAAGATTTTTTATTTGGGATTTGTTTATATCAAAAAATATCTTTGTCTTTAAAGATAAAATGATGTGATTACTTTTAGATGGTGTTTTTTAATCAAATACTAGATTTAATTAAATACAAAGTGTTGTTTTGAGTTTTATTTTGATTATTTTTAAGTTTAATAAAAAATTTTGAGGTTATGTTAAAAAAATTTTAATGTTTTATATCTACTAATTTATTAATTTTTTACTAATTTATTTTTTCTCTTTTAATTTTTAAAATTTAGGTTGTAGACATTGTCATCCCGGTTTAAAATGTCTCTGTAATCGTACCCGCTTCGAACATGATTTCAAACTCTCCCAAAGACATCTATCGAGTTCTAAAACCATAAGCGCTTTTGGTCCGGACGTTGGAGTTCTTGTTAATCGTCGTAAACTATTAGTTTATCAATTTAACGAGGTCCCCACAATAAGGACTTTATCGCTTTCGGCTCGGTTACTCGATAAGGAACCTTTAAAGCCATCGTCGAAGATTGAAACAACCGTACAAGAGTTAAAAAAGAAAAAAGAAGAGGAAGGAGATCTTCCGAAGCCGGTCGCTAAAAAACCACTCAAACAGAGGATCATCGATGAACTGCTTCATTATTATCATGGTTTTCGGTTGTTGTTTATTGACATGAAAATTTCCAGTGTTTTAGTTTGGAGGGTTTTAAATGGAAAGAGTTTATCCAGGCGAGAGTATCGGTTACTTTCAAGAACTGTAGGTAAGATATGATCTAAAATTGTATGATCTAAATGATCTAAAATTGTTCAAAAATCAATTATAAATAGAATAAAATTTTTGATCTTTTTTCTTTTTGTTTTAGGTGATATGTTTAGATTGGTTCCTTTTTCCGTATTCATTATAGTCCCGTTTATGGAATTTTTGTTACCCGTTTTTATAAAATTATTCCCCGGAATGTTACCGTCAACGTTCCAAACGGCGACAGAACGCGAAGATAAATTAAAGCAGAGTTTGAAGGTTAAATTGGAGATGGCAAAGTTTCTCCAACAGACTTTAGAAGATATGTCAGCTCAGCATAAAGACAGGAATTCGCAGCAGGCGAAAGAATTCACTGAATGGTTTCAAAAGGTTCGTACTTCTGGGGAGGAGGTTAGCAACGAGGAGATTTTAAAGTTTTCAAAGCTGTTCCAAGACGAAATAACGCTGGATTCGCTTACACGAAGTCAGCTTGTTGCTTTGTGTCGTGTGCTTGAAGTACAAACTTTAGGTAAGATTTAAGGATAAAAAAATTAAAATTGGAATGATTGCAATTTACCTAAAAAAATGTTTTTCTTTTTACATTGACGTTTTAAATTAGGAAATTTAAGTGGTAAGTATACAAAACAAAAATTAAAATGATTAAAAGTCGATGTTTTTGTAAATTTTTTTAAGGCTTCTTAAATGAGAGCGTTGTTGTAGTTTACTGAATGTTTCGTTATTTATTAATGGGGTGAACTGATTTTTTGTGTATAAGTTTTTATAAGGATGGAAATAGATGATCAGATTTGTTGGAAAACAAACTTTTCGGTCATTAATCAGTTAACTGTTTTTGACGAGTATACTCGTCATGGCGCAAAATTGTGCAACTCGTAAAAAGTAGTGATATTGGCTATTTAAATTGTAATTTTTGTGAAATTCAAAACATTCTCAAATTTCAAGATGTTCAGAATATGTTGATGCCAGGTCGAAATAAAACAAACAAATAAATGTGTAAAATTTCGGATGAAATCATATAGGTGCGGGCTTTCAAAATGGAACGCAACAGTTAACTGGTTAAACGTTCTTGTACATCTTATTATTGATGAATAAATCAGTTGAAAAGCTAGGTTCAAACTCTCAAGCATCTGAAAATTTGCCAATTCTTCTTGTTGGAAGACGAGCCTTCTGACTATTAAACGTCTTAGCAAGCCTCATTGTTAGTAGACAGATCAGCTGTAAACTAGGCTCAAACTTTCGACCTTCCGAAAATTTACCAAGTCTTCTTGTTGGAAGACAAGTTTTCAGTCCATTAAATATTCTTGCAAACCTCATTGTTGGTGGACAAATCAGCTGAAAGGCTAGGTTCAAACTCTCAAATGTCCGAAAATTTCTTAACTCTTTTTGTTGGAAGACAAACCTTCCGACCATTAAACGTTCTTGCAAACCTCATTGTTGGTGGACATATCAGCTGAAAGGCTAGACTTAGGCCCGTATTCAGAGACGTCGGGAAAGGAGCTGCTAGCCGAGATTTTTTGTTCAACTACGTTTGCCTGCTCTGAGAGTGCGCTCTTCGTCGGGGCTTGGTTTTTTGGCTGATGCATCGGTCGGTCGCACTTTAAGCACAGCTGGGTTCGTGTTTGCTTTTGTTTATGTATTTCGTATGAATGGTTTTAAAGGGCAGGTCATTGAAATTTCTTAATACAACAATGACACCCCTAAAAGGTATCAAATACCTTTTGTTACTATGTTCAAAAGAGGTACTGTTTCCAGCAGCAGCAGCAAGTGCAATTGAATCACTGTCAATTGCATTTTCAATTTCAACATCTACATTGTCTAATATTTGATCTATCTGCTCTTCAGATGGAGAATTATATGGTCCACCACCTGTTTGCATCCTTTGCCACTTTTCCATAGCAAGTTGCTTTTTTCTTTTATTTTTTAAATTGTCCCCAGCCTTTTTTAGCTGTTCCACAATTTTCTAAATAGCAAAAGTAACAAATTATATACTGTATAATGTGGTGGCCTGAGGGGTTATAGTTTTTTTTTTCTTGAATGGCGAACAACGTGTTAAAATCATATGTATAAACAAAATTCAGACATAAAAACGATTTCTTCGAACGTGAATAATATTGATTCGGGTGTTTAATTCATCATGCGACCAGTTAAAATAGATTTCTATCTATTTCTTTTTATTTTTTGAGTTCATTTGTGAAAAGTAATATGTATACTTTAGCGTTTCTTGCCAATTATTAATAAACATAAAAATACAATCCTAATTTCTTGCAAACCCAACACAGTTTTAACGGATTCTAACCTAAGTAAGACCCCACTTTTAATTTCGATCTAAAAATATATTAAAAGGATGAAAACTGAAAACCACCTCTAAAAATTAAACAATTTTGAAAAAAAAAGTATTTATTTTCTTAAAGTATTCATGACATGTAAAAGAGAAATTATAAGATAATTATTCCTATTTAAGCCTTCTTTATAACCCTTATTATAAAATTTAGATTGCTAATTATTTTTGATACAAGTATTAAAAATCAAATTTTAATTTGTAAGTGGAAATGATTGGTTATGTTCGTTTTTTAACTCCACAAATAAAATAAAATCACTTTGAACGTGCTTGCATACAGGGTGTCAGATAAAAAACATCCAGAAACATACCTTCAGGGATCATTTAGACTTTTTCAGCATCACCTCCGATTTTAACCGAGTATGACTTCTTGTTGATATGTACTGTAGATATGGAACCTTACACTTCGCTAAATATTAATAATATTATTCATTAAAACCAAGATTTTTATTATTTTTTTAAACATTTCTAATCCCTTTTTCTATTTTAATTAAAAAAAGGTACAAACAACATGTTACGATTTCAACTACGAATGAAACTCCGCCGATTAGCCGCCGACGACATAATGATCCAAAAAGAAGGCATAAACTCCCTAACGTTAGCCGAAGTCCAACAAGCTTGCCGGGCAAGAGGAATGCGAGCTTTCGGCGTTTCCGAAGCCCGACTTCGCTCCCAACTGTCAAAGTGGCTCGATTTAAGTCTTAACGAAAAAGTTCCACCTTCCCTCCTCCTCCTAAGCCGAGCTTTAATGCTTCCGGAAACCATTCCAACCGGAGATAAACTCAAAGCTACGATATCCGTACTTCCCGATACCATCGTAACCCAAACGAAAGCCGCGATCGGTGAAAGTGAAGGTAAAGTCGATAATAGGGTCCGTTTGGAGGTTATTAAAGAAGAGGAGAGGAAAGTTATGGAAGAAAGAAAGGAACAAAGAGAACTTAAAAAACAAGAGGAACAAGCTAAGAAAGAAGTTGTTGTTGATAAAGCTCCTATTTTATCCGCGGAAGCTACACCTACTTTAGTTGATAAAGCTAAGGTTATAGATGTTAAAGCCGAGAAGAAAATGGAAGAGGAACATATTAGATCGAAAGATTTGGAAGTTTTAGAAGACGCTTTGGATACACTTTCGAAAGAGAAGAAAGCTATGGTTGAAAAAGTTGGTATAGAAGAATTAAAAGAACATTTAGCCGAGTATCAAGAAGATGTTGAGGATTTAAACAAAGCTATAGCCGATATGCCTAAACCGGAAATTAGGGAGAGTAAAGCCGCGCAAAGATTATTTAAGAAAGTTAATAGGATGATTGGTAAAATGGATTCTGTACTGAACGAATTGGAAGCGAAAGAAAAACAACTTAAAAAAGATTTAGAAACGGAAAGTACGGATAAAAAGAAAGAGGAGATATTAAAAATTGATGATGTCATGGAAGCTATTAAAAAAATTAAAAAGGTTCCCGACGAATCGAGGTTACAACAAATTCATCACGTTTTAAGTAAGATTGATGACGATTGTGATGGATCGATTAAAGTTGAAGACGTTTTAAAGGTGAGTTTAAAAAAAGGAGAATTAGTTTTGAACGATTTGATGGTTTGAAATCACAGCTTAATCTATTTTAGTTAAAAAAATCTTTTTTCTATTTTAATGAATAAGCCAGAGTCTAGCTGATAGACGATTTTTTAAAGTTGATCTAGATTTTTACCATTATGTCGGTTTCAAAAATCGTCTACTTTTCAAAAAAAAAAATCATTCTTTTTAGTAATAAATGGAACAAATTTAGCGCTTTTAATCAAAATTTAAAATGAAAATCATGTTATTTTCTTTCTCCAAACTTAAAAAAAGGTAAATATTAAAAGATGTTCAGCAATAAAGAGGTAGAGTTAGCGATTGGTAGATATTTTGGAGAGCTCAACAGTTTTTAGTACAAACATGCTAATGAATATCGATGGGAAAAATGTATAGAACTAAAAGGAGAATGTATTGAAAAGTGGAGAAGTTTTCTCCCAAATTTCTTTTATTTTCTTCATTAGGTCAAATACTTTTGGGACTATCTTTATAAATATGTCAAAAATATGATAAGTAGAATTTATGTACATTTTAATTTATCCACGACCCCAAGACCTTGCACCCTCCTTGTTAGCTTAAAAAATATTTTTTTAATCTTCTTAAATCTGACTGAAATTTGTAGGATAATCTTCCGAGTTTAGTGCGTTTGTTTCATTCGTTATGGCGGACAAAGCCTTGCCGGTGCCCGTAAGCTTCTTTATTATTGCCTTTTTGCGGCGAAACGACGATAGCAGTGAATTCATTTTCGCTTTCGCTGTATCCTCATCGCACTTTAAGGTGATACTTTTTGTCACAGGGATTTCACAACTCCGGCCACTCTTAGCATAAATTGATGAAGTTCAAAACCTTTTCATGATCCCACTAAGCATTATTGCCATCTTACATCTTCCATTTTCGAATGAGAGATAGACGAATCTTGACGCTCTTGTCGACTGTACGCACAAACTAAAACTCTATCTAAAGTGAGCGCGCACAAACAAGCAAATTTCTTTGATGTATTGACACCAGGCGGATAATGTTTGCGAACGCTTGTTCGTGCGCGTTTGTCAGCGGTAACCCGTCCAAATTGAAAGCGTGTGTAAAGCCTGATCCACACATTCGGCGAAAGCGCTCGCCGAGACGTCTCAACGAGACTGTTCGTTGTCAATTTAATTCTCCACACTCTCGTCCATTGCACGAATAGTCAATATCGATGGAAGACTTACCGAGATGTAGACGAGGTTCTTTTGTACACATAAATGAACTGATGTCATACAAAAGACACCCAAAGCCATGTTTCCAAAGGTGATTAAACCAGCCCCAATTAAATCAAATTTGATACTTTAAATTATAAATAGATATTTTAATCTATGTTACCTTAAAAAAATCTTTTTTCAATTCCCATAAATAAAATCTCTACGAAATTGATTAATTTTTTTTATTTCATCCAAAAATTATTAATACATTCGAATTTTGTTTGTAGGTTATTGAATTTATCGGTAAAGAAAACGTTCAATTAAACGCAAAACAAATGTCCGAAATAATCGATTTAATCGACAAAGAAGAGATTCTCGAAGTAGAAGAAAAGATAGAAAAAGCACTCCAAAAAGAAAAACAAACATCTCCACCACCATCGAAGCCGGAAGCAACTAAACCGGAGGTAAAAGTAACGGAAAAAGTGGCAAATACCGAAGAAGAATCGGTTTCGGCGCGAGCAACGGCTAAAATAACACCGGAAGCACAGCAAATGGTTCCACCGCCGCCGCCGTTTGATAATTTGGACCACAGCAAGAAGGATAACACGAAATCGCTGTAACGTAAGCCCTTCTGGGATCGAAAATAGTCCAGCTTTAATCCGAGTAATTTATACGATACACAAAAAAACATATATTTGGTAATTTGAAGAAAGGTAATGATTATTATAATAAAAATGAAAGATTTAAAAAAAATGTGTGTACAGTTTTTTGGGACGATTTTATTTTTTAATTATTAAAGAAAAAGGGCTTAACCCCCTTTGAAGGTTTTAATTTTATTTCGTCCGTGCTTTTAAAGGGGGGACAACTTATTAGGTAATTTATTTAAGTTTTTTTCGTTCGTTTATTCTCTGTGTCTTTGCACAACGTCGATTGATGATAATGATTATAAAAAAGGTGCATTGTGATAACAAAAAAAAACGATGTGGTTGGATTTATGATTTCAACAGTTTTGCAATTAAATGTTATTTAGAAATGTTTTTGTTTTGTATTTTTTAATCCAAAACCTATTTTTAAATTCCTTTTTTAAGTTTAACTTGAGTTAGAGTTGGTTAATTTAAAACCTAATTGATTGAAGGATGTTAATGAGAATTTTTTTAAATTTTTTTGTTGAAATTTGATGATTTTACCTAAAAACGGACTTTTTTGCCTATGTAAATAAAAATGTTTTCTTGATTCCTATAAATAAACCCTGTGCAATTTTTTAAAGTTAAATTTTGATGGTTTTAGTCAAAATTCTTCGGTTTCTTGGAACATTTTTTTCATTTTTCTTAATAATATTTAAAATAAATGTAATAATTTAAATTGAAAATACACTTATTAATCTATCTAAAGTTTAAAAATGTTTTCTTAATTCTCATAAATAAACTCTAGGCGATTTTTTGAACATTAATTTTAAGAGTTTAGGTTAGGCTCGATGAAAAATCATTATTGTTAATAAAAAAAAATTTCTTGTTATAAATAAATGTTGATGGTCTTTTTAAAAGTTAGTGAAAATGTTGACGGTTTTGGTCATAAATTTTCGGTTTCATAATACAGTAGCACCCTAATTATTCGAATTCTGGTCAACGGAAACCCAGATTAATTAAAACGGCTCCGTGACGTTGGTTAGTAGATGCTTATTTTCGCTGCTGTTGTATATTTATACTATGGCTTCTAAACGAAAGCATATTGTGATTATTTTCATTAATAAATTAGCTGCTATCCAAGAGGTTGAAAAAGGGAGCTTATTGAAAATTGTAATCTCTAATTACAGAGTTAGCATTTCTACTATTTAAAAATGAGTTAAAAGCTCTAAATGAAAATTTCTAAAATTAAGGGGGAACAGGGTAAATTTGTTGAAAAATCGTTTTTTTTTATTTTACGCAATTCGAAAATATGTACCTCTTAGAATATTGTCCTACAATATTATAATAAAATTTGTACAAATAATAGAATTATACACAAACAACCATTGTCACAAAATGTTATCGACGCTATTACAGAGGAACCTCGTTTATCCGGACCTCATTTATCCGGATCTCCGGATAATCCGGATCAGATTTTTAGACAGCTTGTCTAGTGATGTGGCTGGTGCTGAAAATTTGAAAAAGGAACTTGAACAGTTTGTTTTTACTGAGCAATTGAAACCGGACCAGATTTATAATGCAGATGAAACCGGGTTGTTTTATGGAATGCTTCCGAGCAAAACCTTAGCGTCAAAACTTGAAGATTCGGCTAAGAGCTATAAGAAAAGTAAAGATAGGTTAACTGTTATGGTTTGCAGTAATGCATCAGGGACACATTGAGTGGAGGAATTCAAGTGAAATTTCTTCCACCAAACGTAACCGCACTCCTACAGCCTATGGACCAAGGAGTCCTTGAAAACATCAAAAACGTGTACAGAAAATAACTGCTTAGTAAAATAATTGAAGAGGAAGGAGAAAAATTTGTGATTGATTTATTGAAATCAATAAATATCAAAGATGTGATTTATAGGGTTGCTGACGCTTGGGATTGTGTCGTAAACAGCTCCTAGAAAAATCCTTAAAAAAACTGTGGCCAGCCATTTGTGCTACAGACGAAATAACAAGCGATGATTTACTGCAAGTGACTGAAGACGATTTTCTACAAATGTTGGGAACAATAAGTGTGTGTTCAGATGTGGACAGGGAAGACGTGAGTGAGTGGTTGAAAGACAACAATGATGGTGGATATGGCGCTATGACGGAAGAAGAAATTGTGGCGGCATGTACATCTAGAATAGAGAGCGAGGAAAAAGACGGCGTAGATGAGCAGGGACTAATCGCACCACAACAGCGAACAACACATAGACATGCTGCGCATCAGCTTATGAATATCATGGCGTATTTAGAGAGTCAGCCTGATACCACTCCAGCTGAACTGTTAATGATAAAACGTCTGCGTGACCGTGCTTCATTCAAGCATCAAACATATTTGAAAGAAAAGACAGTGGACGAATTCTTTAAGAGACAATCCACAATATTTTTATAAACTTTCATGTTTGTAAACATATACGTAAATATGTAAATTTTGTTACGCAATACAGCCTCGTTTATCATAATAAAGGATTTTCTTTTACTTATCCATATTACCCGTATTATCCGGATTATCGATTATCCGGATTGCCTTTGGTCCCAGTTAGGATGAACGAGGTTCTACTGTACTTCCATTTATATCGATTTGTCCAAGACGGAGTTGCTTGAGCGTTGTTTAGGCGGATTTACGCGAAATTCAAATGAGAGCTTTAATGCCCTCATTTGGAAGTTCGCTCAGAAAATTTTATTAAGTCGGGTAGTTATTGTGCAAATTGCTACTTATTTGGCGGTTTCCATTTTTAATACTGGAATGTCATCTTTGTTAAAGGTGACAAATGAAATGCAAATCCAGATTGGACCCCAAATGTACTCATTTTGTAGAGCTATAGACCAACACTGTATGAGCCGAGCTCAAGTGCGTTCAATTTCAAGTGTTTTAGACAATTCAAACAACAAGAAGAAAGTCGAATTATGTTCTAGAAATTCTAAAGACCTTTATTATGGAACAGGAATCGATGAATTGTGGTAACTCTTAAAATTTCCTCCATTATATCATCTAGAACTAAACTTAACTTTTTAAATGCGTCTTTCTCACAGTAACATTTTTTTTAACCTGTTTTAATTTCTTTACCAACGAGAATCGCATTCAAATTTTATTGAAACGTCCTCAATCTATATAAAATTCTCTTCAGTCAAGCGTACAGATTTTTATTTGTATTAATATTTGATGCCTCTTTACCTCCTGGAAAAAATAATTATTTTATCGATTTTTTTAAGGTGTACCATTTTAACAGCAATTATTTGTTTTTAAATCGGGTACGCTTAACTGAAGCTACACTAATATAGATTAAAATGATGTTTCCTTTTTTTATATTCAGATTATTTTTACACGTTTTATAGTGACAACCAGCAAGATGTTTTTTTTTGTTAGTGCATTTGGACACCCTCCATACATGTATTCTAAGACACATATATTTTTTTTCTCTATAGTTCCTAAAATAAGTTTAAACTGCGTAGTTACAAATATCAAATTCGGATTTTTCTAAAATATATGAGTGAACCAAAATAAAATCTTAATTTACGCATTTTTTCGTAGTCTCCACCCTGTTGTTCCCCCTTAATAATAAATGATATAAAAATCTTCATATAAAAACACTGAAAGCATACGACTTGACAATGTAGGCGACGTAAGCACATTGTGGTTCACTCAACGATAAAAGAGGCATGCTTTCGGCTGGTCTCATAAAATTCCCTTGGAAAAATATTCGAAATAGGTCTGTTCGTTGAAAGGTTTTTTAAACGAACCTCCAAATATTTTATTCTTTATCAATAATAATATTTACATACATACCAATTTCCATAACAACATTAAAAAAAAGATGTCTGTTAAAAATAAATTTTATAGACACCACAAGTACCCCGAAATAAAAATCAAAGATCGAAAATATTTTAAGGTAATTTGAAGGAAACTTTAAAACTTCTTTTAAAAACTTGATGAAGTTGAGAAATACTGTCATAAAGGATAAATGCGGCTTTAAGTCTGTCAGTGCTAATGAATTGTTCAGTATTATCTTTAAAAACGCAAAAACATTTTTGGAAGTCTTTTAATAACTTTAGATGGACCTTCGTATTTAGGAGAAAGAGAAAGTTTTTGACCTTCTAGTCTAATAAGCACTAAATGTGATTTATTAACATCATTATGAATACAAGGCTTTTTTGCTATATGATGTTGAATTGGGGTTGGTTTCAAATTGGTAAATGTATTGCGTAAACTGTGGAGAAGAGGTGTTGTATCCATCGATGGATGAGATGGAGAAAAGTATTCACCAGGAAGTTTTAGGGGCGGTCCGTAAACTAGGTGAACAGAAGAGCAACCTAAGTGTTCCTTTACAGCTCACCGAAGACCTAAAAGGACTATGGGGAGCTCGTTTTTCCAATTAAGCATATCATTTCTGGCTATTAAATATATATATACAGTGCGAGTCTCTAACTTGGAATAAATTCACTAAACCGAATACATTGTTTTTTTCGGAAATATGCTCGAACACGTCGATTAGTATTTTAATCTGTCCTATTGTTCATGTAAGAAAATTTTATACAGCGTGTCCCAAATCTGCGATATGATGTCATCAACAATTTTTTTAAATGGCAAGCCTAATTTTTTTAAAGTGTTTTTAAAGGGTATATTAAGTTAAATATGCGTACTAAATTTCAAATTTTTATTCCTTCTCATTAAAAAGATAATACAACAAATAATAATTTGAAAAATCAAGAAATCTGAATCAAGTAAATCATAATAAATGTTCAAAATGTTGTCCATGTACTACCTGACAATGCCTTACACGGAACTGAAACTCATTTTGAACATTTCTAATTACTTCTGCGGAAATTAACCTACACTCCTGGCTTATCCTTTCTTTCAGCACCTCAATATTTTCCGGTTTGGTTTTAAAAAGTTTGGCTTTTAAGTACCCTCATAAGAAATAATCCATTGGTGTTAGATCCGGAAACCTGGGTGGCCATTCAATAGGTCCTCTTCTACCAATCCATCAATTATTATTTGTTGTAATATCTTTTAAATGAGAAGGAATAAAAATTTGAAATTTCGTACGCATATTTAACTTGATATACCCTTTAAAACCCCTTAAAAAAAAATTAGGGTTGCCATTTAAAAAAATGGTTGATGACGTTATATCTCAGATTTGGGACACGCTGTATAAAATTTTCTTACATGAAAAATAAGACAGATTAAAATACTAATCGACGTGTTCGAGCATATTTCCGAAAAAAAAACAATGTATTCGGTTTAGTAAATTTATTCCAAGTTAGAGACTCACACTGTATATCGGGAAAAACGCCTTCTACCTTAAAAGTGTAGGCGCATTGTCATTTTATTTTCCTCTCACTGTGTTTCCCCTGACGTTTTCTTATCATGCACAAAAACTGCCCATTCCTTTTTATTTTTCGACAGCTTTTCGGCCTCTCTCATTGTTTTTCCTCTTTTTGTTAATATGTCTTTTATTACGTCGTTCCAGGTGTGTCGCGATCTTTCTCTTGCCTTCTTCCCCTGTACTTTCGCTTGCCATACTCGCTTGACCTGTCTCTCTTCCCCCGTCCTTTGCAAATGTCCCCACCAGCTCAGCTGTCGGTTCTCTATGTGTTCGCTTAGTGGTTCTACATTTAGTTGTTTTTCTATTTCTGTATTCCTGATTTTGTCTCTTCTAGTCACTCCTTTCGCTCTCCTTAAATATCTCATTTCTACTGCCTGCAGTCTAGTGTTATCTCTTTTGTTTAGCACCCACGTCTCGCAGCCAAAAGTAAGCACCGGTCTGAATACTGCCTTATATGTGTCTATGTTGGTCTTCTTGGATACTTCTTTCTTGTTGATAAAGAACTTACTCAGTTCATAATAGAGCTTAGTAGTTTTTTCTATTCTTGTGTTTATATCTTTATCTTGTTTGCCATCATGCCCTAGTTCAATACCCAGATACTAATGGCGTATTCGATTGGCAGAACTAGTGTGCACTGGTGCGCACTAGTTGAGTGCAAAATGTGACATATGTCACATTAACTTAGTGCAAAAAAGGGCAAATTCAACAGAACGCGATGAAATTAAACGTAATCATAACATCACTTGTAAGTGTGTTCAAGGCTTGATGATGTTTAAAATGTTTTATAAACTACAATAATGAAATGTAATAGAACACAACGAAACAACCAATAGAACACGCTGTTATGCACTGGTGCGCACCAGTGCAACCAATTGAATTCGCCATTAAATTGTTTCACCTGCTCGATGTCTGCTTCCTCAATTTTTATGTCGATGTCTTCTTCTTTTCCAATTACTGGCTATTAAAGCGGTTTTTAAAGTTCGATGAAATCTCTCAACAATGCCGTTACTTTGTGGGCGAAATGTTGAAGTGTGAATTTGATGAACTCCTAAAAATTTATTAAATTCTGAAAACAGATGTAATTCAAATTGTCGACCCTAATCGTGGGTATTTGTATGAGGAATTCCAAATCGTGAAAAGTAATGATTAAACAGAGTTTTAGCTATCGTTGGTGCCGAAATTTACGAAAGGGGAAAAGCCTCTGTCTATCTAGCAAATCTTTCAATGATAGTTAAAGTAAAAGTGCAACCACTAAAAAGAAGCAAAGGACCAACATGATCTATGTGTATATGTTCGAAGCGAATTTTTAGAATATCTATTTTTTCAATAGAAGATCTGATATGTTTATTTATTTTAGAATATTGATATTTTATGCACGATTTTGCCCAAAGAAGAATATCTGAATCCAAACCAAATCCCAGACCAAATGAATCCGAGACCAAAAGAATCTTGTATTAATTAATTTTTGAGAAACTTTTACGCCAGGATGGGAAATATTATGCAAATTATCAAAAACTGTTTTACGAAGGTCAGAAGGAACATACACACGATGATTAGAGGAAGAAACTTCATACCAAAATTTGAAGAAGAAATTAAGCGCTATTTAAGTAAGAATTTAGATTTACTATTATTTTCTTAAGAGACTAAAAATTTTTTGAGTTCTTTATCTTTGTTTTGAATTTGGTAAAATACTTCGGGCTCAAACTTGGTTAATTCAATAGAATCGACGTCGTTATCCAGTCCGGATAAAGCATCAGTCACTATATTTGCATCACCTTTAATACATTTAATGTCAGTAGAAAATTCTCCAATAAAGTTAAAATAGCGAGTTTGTCGAGGGCTCTTTACATTTTATAGACACTGCAAATAAATATGTTAGTTAAGTTAGGTTAGAATTTCTTTAGTGTGGAAAAGAATTAAAAGTTATAGAAAATTCATTTTTGTTAAAATTGGTATTATGATTCAAATCAAATCCTCATAAAATTTTAAGTCTCATAAGGAGACCTCACGACTTTGGAATCGCCGATTTTAATGAAAGTGGTACTAATCGATAGGTATTAATACATAGTAGAAATGTGTGAAATATTAGGACGCACTATTTAGCGATTCGCGAGTAAATTGCGATTTCAACTAGCGAATCAAGGCCATGCCGCTTTACGTCAGTGGTTAGCCACTCCCTCCGAATCCGCTTCTGGTTCTTTTTTAGTTAATTTAAATTAAAAATCAAAGTAAAAACGAAAAAGTATGTTGACTTATTTGTATTCAGAACATATAACAATAAAATATTAGAGGAAATAAATTGAAATATTGAAAATTTTCATTGTATTAAACATAGAAACAGGGTACTTTCCAAGATTTCAACCGTATTGTTTCGCATGTGGAAGTCGATTCGTTGTGAGTCAACGACGGGCGGAGTCGGGAAGAGGCCAACTATTGATATATAAGTGGCGTGGCCTTGAATCGCGACCTAAAATCGCGATTTACTCGCGAATTGCTGAATAGTGCGCCCTAATATTTCACACATTCCTACTATGTACCAGTACCTATCGATTGGTACCACTTTCATTAAAATCGGTGATTCCAAAGTCGTGAGGTCTCCTTGTCAATAACAATTAGTTCCTTAGATATGAATTTAAAAAATGGTCAAGTTGATGTTATAAAACTGAAAGGTTAAAATAAAGTTTTAAATAAAACTTGTTAAAAAAAATTTATTTAATTTATCAATTATGGTGAAACTACATCGGGTGAACAATTTTTCACCTTGTGTGACGCGAAGTGGTAAATATTTATGACGTGATATCGCTACTCGGAAATATTGGTAAGAACGCAAGAAACAAACAACTATTAAAACCAAGTTTTTTAAAAAAGTCATTCATAGGATAAAGTTTCTCAACCTCGGTTTTAGTATCGTGTGTAAACTTTACTATTGTGTGTACGTTATGAAATAGTAATAAAAAATACAAGTTAAGGCTACAGATTTTTGAACACAGTTTACTTCCCAAATGTTTCAGAAATACGTATTGCAATTACACCACACAATACTATAACAGGCAATTTCATGTTCATTTCATCTTTAGTTCGGCGTTCTACCGTAACCAAAAGGTACTAACCATAAGAAATTATTATTTTTCACAAAAGTAAACATTCTCATCCAACGTTGTTGAAGAAAATTTTGCTTGATTTCCAAAAGTACACTTCATGCCATTTTTAAAAATAGGTCAAAATATTCAAGGTTAATTATTAAACAATTTTTATAAAAAATAGACATTTTAAACTAACTCGATTGCAAAAGTTTTTAAGATTTTTTAAAGTATATTTTTAAGGAATTGCGTCAGAAAACAAACTCTTCACCAAATAAGAAAATATAAATAAAAACCAAATCAGCAAAAACCGTCACATATAAACAATCAATATTTATTAAATCGTAAATTCAAACAGATTAAAGTTTCGTAATTTAAGTAAAATGTAACACAAAGTTACATTTAGATAACAAATCAAAAAAATATACAACGTGACTTCATCTTGATCTTTAAACTTGATCCTAAATTTATTCAAACTTTACACATTTTAATAAACAATAATATTTTTAATCTTAATTTCCAGTTATACTCATTCATTCATTTCATTTACATCATTCATTTTTTAAATAATATCAAAAACACAAATAGAAAATAATAACTAATTTAAAAAAAAACATAAAAACTAGTCATACAATTCTCCAAAATTAACCCAAATTTTTAAGGTTGTGTTAAAATCATTAACGTCTTTGAAATTTTTTTTTATATTTTCGTAATAATTAGACAAAATCTGATTGTTTTTATCAAAACAAGACATTTTAATCCATTTTAAGTTTAAAAATCATTTCTTAAATTTTGTAAATAAAGTCTGTATAATTTTCTAAAGTTGACTAAAATTTTTAAGATTATGTCAAAAATGATTAACCTGTTTAATTTTTTTTTTAATTTTTTTATAATAATTAGACAAAATCTGATTGTTATTATCAAAACTAGACATTTCAATCCATTTAAAGTTTAAAAATCGTTTCTTAAATTTTGTAAATAAAGTTTGTATGATTTTCTAAAGTTTACTAAAAATTTTGAGGTTATGTCAAAAGTAACTGACGTGTTTGGAATTTTTTTTAATTCTTTAGTAATAAGTAAACAAAATCTGATTATTTTTATCACAACTAGACATTTCAATCTATTTTGGATTTAAAAATAATTTTTTGAACTTTGTAAATAAAGTCTGTACAATTTTCTAAAGTTGACTAAAATTTTTAAGGTTATGGTAAAAGTAATTGACGAGTTTGAATTTTTTTTTAATTCTTTGAAAATCTGATTGTTTTTATCAAAACTAGACATTTCAATTCATCTTAGGTTTAAAAATAATTTCTTGAATTTTGTGAATAAAGTCTGTACGATTTTTCAAAGTTAACTCAAAATTTTACGGTTATGTTAAAAATCACTGACGTCTTTGAAAAATTTTTTTGGTAATAATTAGACGAAATCTGATTGTTTTAATTAAAAATAGATGTTTCAATTTCTTTCATGCTTCAAAAACTTTTCCCAATTTTTATAAATAAAGTCTGTACGATTTTCCAAAGTTGAATAAAATTTTTAAGGTTATATTAACACCTTGTTGACCGGTGACGAGATAACTCGTCATTTCATATCCAAACGTTGCTGACCGGTGACGAGTTAACTCGTCGTCATAGCACTTGTTATGTCACATTGCGGCGACACGACATAGTTTCTATGTAAAATTGCTGGTCAACAAAGTGTTAAAAATCGCTGACGTCTGAAAATTTTTTTAAATCCAAAACTAAAAAATTCCTAGCTTCAAAAGTAATTTTTCGATTGAATTCCAACTTTGAACAATTATAAACAATACTTTGAAGTTTAAAACACAAAAAGCAAATTGAATTTATCTTTATTGGTTTTTATTTGACAAAGCGTTAAAATTTAGGAAATTTTGCTAAAAATTTTTAACTGTCTAAAACTAAAAAATTCGTAGCTTCAAAAATAATTTTTCGATTAAATTCCAACTTTGAATTTTAAAGAATACTTTGAAGTTTAAAATACCAAAAACAGATTGCACTTATCTTTATTTGTTTTTATTTGACGAAGCGTTAAAATTTAGGAAATTTTTGCTAAAAATTTTTAACTGTCTAAAACTAAAAAATTCGTAGCTTCAAAAATAATTTTTCGATTAAATTCCAACTTTGAATTTTAAAGAATACTTTGAAGTTTAAAATACCAAAAACAGATTGCACTTATCTTTATTTGTTTTTATTTGACGAAGCGTTAAAATTTAGGAAATTTTTGCTAAAAATTTTTAACTGTCTAAAACTAAAAAATTTATAGCTTCAAAAATAATTCTTCGATTGAATTCCAACTTTGAATATTTATAAACAATACTTTGAAGTTTAAAATACCAAAAACAGATTGAATTTATCTTTATTGGTTTTTATTTGACGAAGCGTTAAAGTTAGTTAAATTACAATCAACATATAAATTAAGTTAGGTTAGAATTTCTTGTTTTTTTATAATGATTAGACAAGATCTCATTGTTTTAATTAAAAATAGATATTTTAATTCATTTCATTCTTCAAAAACTTTTCCCAATTTTTATAAATAAAGTCTGTACGATTTCTTAAAGTTGACTAAAATTTTTAAGGTTATGTCAAAAATCATTGACGTCTTTGAAAATTTTTTTTAATTCTTCGGTAATAATTAGACAAAATCTGATTACTTTTATCAAAACTAGACATTTCAATCTATTTTAGGTTTAAAAATAATTTCTTCAATTTTGTAAATAAAGACTGTACAATTTTTTAAAGTTGACCAAAATTTTTAAGGTTACGTCAAACGTCATTGAGGTCTTTGAAAATTTTTTTTTAATTCTTTGGTAATAATTAGACAAAATCTGATTGTTATTATCAAAACTAGACATTTCAATCTATTCTAGGTTTAAAAATAATTTCTTGAATTTTACAAATAAAGTCTGTACGATTTTTTAAAGTTGACTAAAATTTTTCAGGTTATGTCAAAAGTCATTGACGTCTTTGAATTTTTTTTTTAATTCTTTGATAATAATTAGACAAAAATCTGATTGTTTTTATCAAAACTAGACATTTCAGTCTATTTTAGGTTTCAAAATAATTTCTTGCATTTTATAAATAAAGTCTGTACGATTTTTTAAAGTTGACCAAAATTTTTAAGGTTACGTCAAAAGTCATTGAGGTCTTTGAAAATTTTTTTAAATTCTTTGGTAATAATTAGACAAAATATAATTGTTTTTATCAAAACTAGACATTTCAATCTATTCTAGGTTTAAAAATAATTTCTTGAATTTTACAAATGAAGTCTGTACGATTTTTTAAAGTTGACTAAAATTTTTCAGGTTATGTCAAAAGTCATTGACGTCTTTGAATTTTTTTAAATTCTTTGGTAATAATTAGACAAAATCTGATTGTTTTCATTAAAACTAGACATTTCAATCTATTCTAGGTTTAAAAATAATTTCTTGAATTTTACAAATAAAGTCTGTACGATTTTTTAAAGTTGACGAAAATTTTTCAGGTTATGTCAAAAGTCATTGACGTCTTTGAATTTTTCTTTTAATTCTTTGATAATAATTGAAGGGTGGAGTGCAAGAAGTACCTAAGTAGCATTTTTATAAAATCTGCCTAATTGCGAATTTATCATGCTATCAAACATGATAAACCGAGATATCGCGATTAGGCAAATTTTATAAAAATGCTACTTAGGTACTTCTTGCACTCCACCATTCAATTAGACAAAATCTGATTGTTTTTATCAAAACTAGACATTTCAATCTATTTTAGGTTTCAAAATAATTTCTTGCATTTTATAAATAAAGTCTGTACGATTTTTTAAAGGTGACCAAAATTTTTAAGGTTACGTCAAACGTCATTGAGGTCTTTGAAATTTTTTTTTAATTCTTTGGTAATAATTAGACAAAATCTGACTGTTTTCATTAAAACTAGACATTTCAATCTATTCTAGGTTTAAAAATAATTTCTTGAATTTTACAAATAAAGTCTGTACGATTTTTTAAAGTTGACTAAAATTTTTCAGGTTATGTCAAAAGTCATTGACGTCTTTGAATTTTTTTTTTAATTCTTTGATAATAATTAGACAAAATCTGATTGTTTTTATCAAAACTAGACATTTCAGTCCGTTATAACTTTAAATATAATTTCTTGAATTTTATAAATAAAGTCTGTACGATTTTTTAAAGTTGACTAAAATTTTTCAGGTTATGTCAAAAGTAACTGATGTCTTTGAAAATTTTTTTAAATTTTTTGGTAATAATTAGACAAAATCTGATTGTTTTTATTAAAACTAGACATTTCAATCTATTGTAGGTTTAAAAATAATTTCTTGAATTTTACAAATAAAGTCTGTACGATTTTTCAAAGTTGACTCAAATTTTTAAGGTTATGCCAAAAGTCATTGACGTCTTTGAAATTTTTTTTTAATTCTTTGATAATAATTAGACAAAATCTGATTGTTTATATCAAAACTATACATATCAACCCATTTTGGATTTAAAAACTATTTCTTGAGTTTTGTAAATAAAGTCTGTACGATTTTCTAACGTTGACTAAAATTTTTCAGGTTATGGTAAAAGTCATTGACGTGTTTGAATTTTTTTTTTTAATTCTTTGGTAATTATTAGACAAAATCTGATTGTTTTTATCAAAACTAGACATTTCAATCTATTTTAGGTTTAAAAATAATTTCTTGAATTTTGTAAATAAAGTCTGTACGATTATTTAAAGTTAACTAAAATTTGTAAGGCTCATTTTTTAAACAATACCAAAAACTCAACTAGAAAATCATAACAACTAATTAAAAAAATTAAAAATCACCATACACAGCGGAAACGAACTCCTACACACAAAGGATTTAACTTCGTCATGGCGCAACATTAACCAACCTCGCTCATAAATACAATTCGCATCCTTTCACTCGTTCCGTAGGTCTTCGTGCCGAACGACTCTCTTTGTAAAGGAAAAGTCGGCCAAATACGACTCCAACCGTTTGTAAATAGAATCACGCGGACGGTAAACAAGTGTCGTTTGCATACTTCGTAAAATAACGAAATAATCGCAACGGTAACACAATACGGATTATTGAAATTTTACGAATTATCTACTTGTCAAAACAGATAACAATTAAAATTATCTCTCTCTCTGTTTTCGTAGAGGAACCGACTCGCCTCTACAAAGTCAAACGATTTTCAAGCATTCCCGACAGTTTGCTCTCGGTTTGCGACGCGAATCCAAGTTGAATAGCCTCGACGCGATTTTATAACGACTTGCAACGGTTTTTTTATAAAAAAGAAAATTTGAAAGGAAAGTTTTTATTTAAGTATAAAGAATTTAAATTAATTTTTTAATTTGAAGAAAGAATAATAATAATAATAAATAAATAATGGTGATTTAATTGTGATTTTTGATTTTGTAAATTTACTTTAAAGTTATATTTTTGTGATATACTTATTTAATTAAAAACTAAAAATGAATGATAAGGATAAATTTATGAAAGTGGTTCGTAAACCACCGGTTGAAATTGAGTTTAATAATATTTCTTTTGCTACAGGTAAGTTTCCTTTTTACTTTTTATTTTTAATTTAAATCATTTTTTATTTCAAATTATCTTTGTTTTAAACCATTTTTTATTCGTTGAGGTCAAAAATCGCTATCGTCTTTGAAAATTTTTTTAAGTTTTTTGGTAATAATTGAACAAAATCTGGTCGCTTTTATCAAAACTAGACACTTCAATCTATTTTAGATTTAAAGATAATTTCTTAAATTTTGTAAATAAAGTCTGTACGATTTTCCAAAAATGACTAAAATTTTCAAGGTTATATTAAAAATCCCCAACATCTTTGAAAATTTTTTTAAATTTTTTCATAATAATTAGACAAAATCTGATTGTTTTAATAAAAAATAGATATTTTAATTTATTTTATTCTTCAAAAACTTTTCCCAATTTTTATAAATAAAGTCTGTACGAATTTCCAAAATTGACAAAAATTTTTAATTTTATTTTAAAAATCACCAACATCTTTGAAAATTTTTTTAAATTTTTTGGTAATAATTAGACAAAATCTCAATGTTTTAATTAAAAATAGATATCTTAATTTATTTCATTCTTCAAAAATTTTTCCCAATTTTTATAAATAAAGTCTGTACGAATTTCCAAAGTTGACTAAAATTTTTAAGGTTATATTAAAAATCACTAACATCTTTGAACATTTTTTTAAATTTTTTGATAATAATTAGACAAAATCTCATTTATAATTAAAAAGGCATAAATTTTATTTGAAAAAATTTTTTCTATCTAATTTAGTTTTTGCATTATTTAAGATTAAAGTTGAAAGATTGACATTTTAAGGTTATGACTGGTTTTTAGATTATAGCTCTTTTAGTATCAAAAATTGAAAAAAAATATTTGGAATAAAAAATGTTTATAATTAAAAAAGGTATAAATTTTATTTGAAATTTTTTTTCTATCTAATCTAGTTTTTGCATTATTTAAAATTAAAAGTTGAAAGATTGACACTTTGAGATTATAACTGGTTTTTAGGTTATAGTTGTTTTAGTATCGAAAATTGAAAAAAATACTTAGAATAAAAAATGTTTATAATTAAAAAAGGTATAAATTTTATTTGAAATTTTTTTCTCTATTTAATTTAGTTTTTGCAATATTTAAAATTAAAGTTGAAGGATTGATATTTTGAGGTTATAACTGGTTTTTATGCTATAGCTCTTTTAGTATCAAAAATTGAAAAAAGTATTTATAATAAAAAGTGTTTATAATTAAAAAAGGTATAAATTTTATTTGAAATTTTTTTTTCTACCTAATTTAGTTTTTGCATTATTTAAGATTAAAGTTGAAATATTGACATTTTAAGGTTATAACTGGTTTTTAGATTATAGCTCTTTTAGTCTCAAAAAGTGAAAAAAATGTTTAGAATAAAAAATTTTTATAATTAAAAAAGGCATAAATTTTGTTCGAAAAAATTTTTTCTATCTAATCTAGTTTTTGCATTATTCAAGATTAAAGTTGAAAGATTGACATTTTAAGGTTATAACTGGTTTTTAGACTATAGCTCTTTTAGTATCAAAATCTGAAAAAAATACTTCCAATAAGAAATGTTTATAATTAAAAAAGGTATAAATTTTATTTGAAAATTTTTTTTCTATCTAATCTAGTTTTTGCATTATTCAAGATTAAAGTTGAAAGATTGACATTTTAAGGTTATAACTGGTTTTTAGACTATAGCTCTTTTAGTATCAAAATCTGAAAAAAATACTTCCAATAAGAAATGTTTATAATTAAAAAAGGTATAAATTTTATTTGAAATTTTTTTTTCTACCTAATTTAGTTTTTGCATTATTTAAGATTAAAGTTGAAATATTGACATTTTAAGGTTATAACTGGTTTTTAGATTATAGCTCTTTTAGTCTCAAAAAGTGAAAAAAATGTTTAGAATAAAAAATTTTTATAATTAAAAAAGGCATAAATTTTGTTCGAAAAAATTTTTTCTATCTAATCTAGTTTTTGCATTATTCAAGATTAAAGTTGAAAGATTGACATTTTAAGGTTATAACTGGTTTTTAGACTATAGCTCTTTTAGTATCAAAATCTGAAAAAAATACTTCCAATAAGAAATGTTTATAATTAAAAAAGGTATAAATTTTATTTGAAAATTTTTTTTCTATCTAATCTAGTTTTTGCATTATTCAAGATTAAAGTTGAAAGATTGACATTTTAAGGTTATAACTTGTTTTTAGACTATAGCTCTTTTAGTATCAAAATCTGAAAAAAATACTTCCAATAAGAAATGTTTATAATTAAAAAAGGTATAAATTTTATTTGAAATTTTTTTTTCTATTTAATTTAGTTTTTGCATTATTTAAGATTAAAGTTGAAAGATTTACATTTTAAGGTTATAACTGGTTTTTAGATTATAGCTCTTTTAATATGAAAAATTGAAAAAAATATTTAGAATAAAAAATGTTTATAATTAAAGAAGGTATAGATTTTATTTGAAATTTTTTTTTCTATCTAATTTATTTTTTGCATTATTTAAGATTAAAGTTGAAAGATTTACATTTTAAGGTTATGACTGGTTTTTAGATTATAGCTCTTTTAGTATCAAAAATTGAAAAAAATATTTGGAACAAAAAATGTTTATAATTAAAAAAGGTATAAATTTTATTTGAAAAATTTTTTTCTATCTAATTTTGTTTTCGCATTATTTAAGGCTGAAGTTGAAAGATTGACATTTTAAGGTTATAACTGGTTTTTAAATTATAGCTCTTTTAGTATCAAAAATTGAAAAAAATATTTAGAATAAAAAATATTTATAATTAAAAAAGGTATAAATTTTATTTGAAAAATTTTTTTCTATCTAATTTTGTTTTCGCATTATTTAAGACTGAAGTTGAAAGATTGACATTTTAAGGTTATAACTGGTTTTTAGATTATAGCTCTTTTAGTATCAAAAATTGAATAAAATATTTATAATAAAAAATGTTTATAATTAAAAAAGGTATAAATTTTATTTGAAAATTTTTTTCCTATCTAATTTAGTTTTTGCATTGTTTAAGGTTAAAGTTGAAAGATAGACATTTTAAGGTTATAACTGGTTTTTGGATTATGGCTCTTTTAGTCTCAAAATTGAAAAAAATGTTTAAAATAAAAAATGTTGATAATTAAAAAAGGTATAAATTTTATTTGAAAAATTTTTTTCTATCTAATTTAGTTTTTGCATTATTTAAGATTAAAGTTGGAAGATTGACATTTTAATAACTTTTTAATCTAACTGTAAATCATTTTTATTCAAAAAATCGTTTTTTATTTTAAATACTTTTTTGTTTCAAATCATTTCTTTATTCCAAATCTTTTTATTTAATTTTATCTCAAACCACATTTTCTTTGTTGGTGTTTCAGGAAATAAAGAGATATTACACTCTGTAAGTGGTAAATTCTCTCCAGGTCAACTGGTAGCAATTTTAGGTGCAAGTGGAGCCGGAAAAACAACTTTATTAAACGTCCTTACCGGTCAATTGTAAGTTTTTTAAAACTTTTTTCTTTGTGTTGTTTATCAAGAATAAATTGAAAAATTCATCCGGCATGATTTCGCAATTTTCACGCCTGTTGATACGTTATTTATCTACGAATAGCTCACGGTGAATCATAAAAGTGACTTTGTATGCAGATTCGCAAAACCGCAGATGTTTTATTCAAGTCAGGAACGGATTTAGAAATTTTAAGATTAACGAGTTTATGGAAATTTACTCGTTTAAGTTCATTAAAATTGAAAAACAGTTACGTTATCTTTGAAAATTATTTTTAATTTTTTGGTTATAATTTAAGGAATTTTAATTGTTTTAATTGAAATTAGAAAGTTTAATTAGTTTTGGTTTTAAAAAACTTTTCTTAATTTTGATAAATAAAGTCTGTACGATTTTTTAAAGTTGACTCAAAATTTTCAGATTATATTAAAAGTCATTGACATCCTTGAAAATTTCTTTAAATTTTTTGGTAACAATTAGATAAAATCTGATAGTTTTAATTAAAAATAGATATTTTAAATTATTTCAATTTTGAAAAACTTTTCTCAATTTTCATAAATAAAGTCTGTACGATTTTCCAAAGTTGACTCAAAATTTTCAGATTATATTAAAAGTCATTGACATCTTCGAAAATTTTTTTAAATTTTTTGGTAACAATTAGATAAAATCTGATTGTTTTTATCAAAACTAGACATTTCAATCCATTTTAGGTTTAAAGATAATTTCTTAAATTTTGTAAATAAAGTCTGTACGATTTTCTAAAGTTGACTAAAATTTTTAAGGTTATATTAAAAATCACTAACATCTTTGAAAATATTTTTAAATTTTTTGGTAATAATTAGACAAAATTTGAATGTTTTAATTAAAAATAGATATTTTAAATTATTTCAATTTTGAAAAACTTTTCCCAATTTTCATAAATAAAGTCTGTACGATTTTCCAAAGTTGACTCAAATTTTTCAGGTTATATTAAAAATCATTGTCGTCTTTGAAAGATTTTTTAAATTTTTTTGGTAATAATTAGATAAAATCTGGTCATTTTAATTAAAAATAGATATTTTAATTTATTTCATTCTTCAAAAACTTTTCCCATTTTTTTATAAATAAAGTCTGTAGGATTTTCCAAATTTACGGCAAATTTTTAAGGTTATAAAATCACTAACATATTTGAAAATTATTTTAAATTTTTTGGTAATAATTAGATAAAATCTGATCATTTTAATTAAAAATAGACATTTTAATTTATATTGTTCTTCAAAAACTTTTCCCAATTTTTATAAATAATGTCAGTACGATTTTCCAAAGTTGATTAAAATTTTTAAGGTTATATTAAAAAATCACTAATATCTTTGAAAATTTTTTTAATTTTTTCGGTAATAATTAGATAAAATCTGATTGTTTTAATTAAAAACAGATATATTAATCGAACTTTTTTATCAAAATTTTTCCTTAATTCCTGTAAATAACCTCCAGACGACTTTCTAAATTCAACCATGGTATTTTAAAAATTAATGATACATTCGATCAAATAAAATAACTTTATTGATGAGGTGTTTGGTGTTATGACGGCTCAAATATAGATAAGAAGTATTAAAAATTCTCATTTGGAAACTTGATTAATATATAAACAAATCATAAATACCAAAATAAATCCCCCACCTTCATTTCTACACTTTCATTTCATTTTAATAGGTTTATATTGACCATTTACCATCTAATTAATACTTACGAAATGATTGATCGACAATTTACTTTTCTAATTCTTTAAACTTACAAAATATGTTTTGACCAAGCTCATAAATAACTCAATTTACTTAAATAATTGCTCTAAATCCGTCTCTGTTGAGTTTAAATTCAAGGTCATAAAAATGAACATCTTATAATTAATTACTCTTTCTTCGAAACTTTTCTTTGTGCATAATATTATCGTGGAAAAATATAATCTTGTATAACAATATTTATAGATTATCGGGAGTTTCCGGTGATGTATTTGTAAATAAAGAGCCGAGAGATATGAGAAAATTCCGTAAGATTTCGGCTTATCTAATGCAAGAAGATCTCCTGCAACCGCTTTTATCGGTAAAGGAATCGATGTCGTTAGCCAGTCAATTAAAACTGGGCGATAATTATACGAGGAAAGAGAAAGCAGCTGTGATACAAGACGTTTTATCCATCATGGGTTTGGAAAATTGCGAAAATACGAAAGTGGAGAATTTGTCGGGAGGTGAACGAAAACGATTGACTTTAGCGTTGGAATTGATTAATAATCCCCCGATTATTTTTCTCGACGAACCGACAACGTAATTTATTTCAATTTTTATTTACTCGTTTATTTATTTATTTTTATTTGTAGTGGATTAGATAATGTAGCGATGAAAAATTGCGTGCAAATGCTTAAATCGTTGACGAATCAAGGAAGGACTATCGTTTGTACGATTCATCAACCTTCCGATTCAGTATTTAAATTATTCGATATAGTTTATTATTTATCTGATGGTTATTGTATTTATAATGGTACCGTGGATGGAATTGTTCCTTATTTGTCCAACTTGGGATTTGATTGTCCTTTGAATTACAGTCCTTCTGATTATAGTAAATATCCTATGTTATTTTCTAATTTATTTTGATTTTTTTTAAATTTTTTGGTAAGAGTTATAAAAAATCTGATGGTTTTAATTAAAAACAGACATTTTAATCTATCTTAGTTTCAAAAATCTTTTCTTAATTCACAAAAATAAAATCATGGCGATTTTTTAAAATTCATTGAAATTTTTAAGGTTGACAGATTCAAAAATTGTCGTTTTTAAAAATTATTTATTTATTTTTGGTAATAATTAGAATAAATCTGATTGTTTTAATAAAAAATAGACATTTTAATCTATCTTAAATTTAAAAATCTTTTCTTGATTCCCATAAATAAAGTCTCGACGATTTTTTAAAATTGACTCAAACTTTGAAGGTTATGTTAGGTTCGGTTAAAAATTTATCAAAAGTTTTGGAATTTTTTATCATTTTTTTGATAAGAATTTAAAAGAATTAAATAGTTTCAGTAAAAAATGAACGTTTTAATCTATTTTTACCAAAAAAAATCTTTTCTTAATTTCCAAAAATAAAGTCTACACGATTTTTTAAAGCTGACTAACATTTTTAAGATTATATCAAATTTTAAAATCGTAGGTTTTTACAAATTTTTTAATTCTTTTTGATAATAAGTAGAAGAAATGTGACGATTTTAATTAAAAATAGACATTTAAATGTCTCAGCTTTAACATTTTTTCCTTGATTAAAAAATAACAGGATCTATTTCAAGTTCAAATTGGTATTAATCATTTTCAAATTGGGGATAATTAAGTTGAAACATGCACATTCAAATTAAGAACAATCAATTTCAATTTGAAAAAAAGTAAATAAAATTGAGACTAAAAATAATTATAATTTCCAATTGAGAATAATTTTTTCAAATTACCTATAATCAATTTCAAATTCGGATTTAATAATCGATTTAGAATGAGTTATTTCTTAAAATGTATTTTACACGGGTTTGAATAAATTAAGTTTTCATTGACTTGTCAAAAAATTATCAAATAATTATGTTGTTGTTCATAACTTTTGTTTTTGATGATTAACTGAAAAATATTATTTATAATATTTTCTAATTACTGAATCTTGTATTCCGTCTGATTAATTGCCTCTCTGTTTTCCCCTCTTAAAATTGTCTCAATGTAGTCGGTCAGATGTGTTTTTACTCCAACTTTAAAAGTTGTCCGTATTGTTTCCATAGGGTTAAACATGGGACTAGATGAGATCTAAAACATGAGACTTAAATTCGTCCTCCTGAAAGATCTTTTCAAATGAAACGTATCATGGAGCATTATCTGTCACCAATGCTATAGCTTCTTAGTATATACCATCGGTGCGCAAAAAGCCTTGGGACAAGTCTTGTCAGATTATATGATTTTATTAACCCTTAAAGGTCTGATTTATTTTGACACATGACATTAGCTGAGGCTCAAACTTCAAACATTAGCTTTGTTCGTTTGGTTAAAACTTGCACTGCACTCACTTACACTATGGTGCAAAGGTGTAGTTTTATGCAACATTTAAAGAGGAATAATTGTTATTCAATGTAATTTGGTGCATTTTAGTTCAGGTATGAATTGTGATCCAATGAATGCATATGTAACCAAAATTTTATAATGCACTGCTACAACCCTAACGAATAAAGCTATTACATTTGTTTTGCCTAGATGTTATGTCTGGGCGTCTCAACGTCACAACGGACTTTTAAGGGTTAATTTTAAAATTTGACACAGCAAATGACAATTCGCTGATAAACTTAAAGTGTGACACACTATAAAAATTTTCGGTGTCTCAACATTTTATGAGCACCGATGATACATAGGGCATTGCAGAAGTATTATATGGGTCTCATACAACAGGAAATTCAAAGAAGTGTTTTAAAAAAAGCTTAAAGCTAATAATTTTATTTGTACGCATAATGCCCAACGTATTATCGGTGTCCAAAAATCTTGAGACAAGCTATCAATTAAAAAATGGAAAAAAAACATATTTATACCTACTACCGATTAAATTGGGCTTTTTGGAGAAAGGTTAGAATATGAAGTGACAGTGAAAATACGTAAATGAAAGCGATTATCGAAACAATTTTCATTTTATTAATGTTTATAGAAAAAGGAAATCTAGTATTTTCACTTCTCCATTATTTACTACAACATTTTGTAACTTCAGGGGCATAAAAAATATTACATTTTTTTGTAAATTCTTGGGTACCGGCGTTCCAAGCTTCAATATTTTTTTTTCACGCTATCAGAAAAGTCTGTTTCCCATGTAGCTATAACTGCCGATTCAAATGGATTTTGTCGAATATACCCCACTAACTGTCTTCTTCGTTGCTTGTAGCATTTGGCCTTATCTAACAAAGTTTTCTTGCCATTTTGCTGTACTCCATAGATTAAATATAATATACTAGTTATAAGATGGATGTCAACGTGTATGAAGAAGAACCGGAGAAAAATATGTCCTAGTTTATATTGAAGAGAGACTTACATTAGGTTGAGGATCAGTTATGATTTAAACAGGTATCACTTCAAAAGCCAAGCATAGAGTTAGTCTCTACATGGAATGATTGTCTGGTATCTTATTAGTATATAATTCAGATTCTGGAGGATCATGTTATGTCATTTATGGTCACTGTGAGTGATGATGGCATTTTTATGTATGATAACGCTAAACTACATACAGCTACAGTTGTCAGTGAATATCTAAAAGCAGTAGAAATTGATTGACGAGCCTTCAATGTAAACATGATTCCCATGTATATACTCTTTTCGGGGAAAGATGTCTCATGCGTCATTAATTAATTATATTATCCTAGACTACTATTTTCGGTTTTCGTCTCTATCTGACATATATGATTAAATAAAGAAAAAAATATTTGACATATGTCGAGAAAACGGTGACAAGTAATGACGCATGAGACATCTTTCCGCGAAAAGAGAGTATTATTTTTTTCTATGGTATATCTGTATAGAGGTAACATAGCCTGCTGTACTGCAATTTTTTGGTTTACTAGCAAGACTGTGTTTTTATTAATATCCAATTCGAGGCAATAACATGCGTATGTATTCCATCTCAAGGACGTTGTTCAATAGTTCACTTAGGATTCTCTGGCAAATTAGACATTATTATAATAATTTTATTGGATTAGTTTTGTAGCTTTGACATATTAAATGTCAGTTGACTGACAAATTCAAAGTATAATACACAATAAAAAAATTTTCAATGTCACAAAATTTTTTGGGCACCGATGGTATATACAGTTTTTCACGCAACTGGTTCGTTAAAACTAATTGTGTTCCAGTATTCTGCCCTCCTAACAAGAAAGGTCCTATCTGCAATATTTAAGTTTTTAGCAAATCACGTTTTTCTTTCTTTTTATTGAATAAAACATGGCATTTCAGCAAACCATTTATATTTTATTTCATATATTAGGGTCAATGCGTTGGTTCTCGACCAGTTAACAAAAAAATTGACTTTGAATGTATTTTACATATCGAAAAATTATTCAAATTTTATTACACCTAGCCTTCAACGATTCCTCAACGAGTTCTTAACAGTGTGCAAGTATGCTTTTTCTTTCAACAATATTTATTAAATTTTCAATAAAAATAAAAAAAGTACAATATCACTATTTCTCGACCACTCCGCGGAGTTCTCGACCATTTTATTTCAGTTCTCGACCACCACAAATTTGACTAATTTCTAAGAAAATATATTTAGAACAATAGATTCCATTAGGGAAAAACATAAATTCAAACAATTTTAATATATGTATACATATATTTTCACTAAACACACATAAATAGGATCTTACAAGAAATAGATTATTATTTTTTACTAATAAAGAAAGTGACATTAATCAATTTTCTTATTACAGTGGTCGAGAACTAATTGATTTTCGACCACCTATAATACGAAAGTAAAAAAAAGAATACTTAGGTCTAACTTAATGGTCGCAAACTAAAACTTAAAAAGTAGATATATAAATTAATGGAAGTATATACAAAAATACCAAGAATTCTTAAATAGATGATATTACCAAACCAATTAATTTTTTTAAAAGGTTACTAATTCTCGACCATTTTGGTCGAGAACTGAAAAAGGCAATTATTTTAATATTGGTTGGCGACCATCAAATATTAAGCAAACAATTTACTGTGAGCCTATTTTGTCTTAAAATATATAAGCAAGTATAAATAATAATTGATATAAACCATAATATAATCACTTGACGTGTTTAAAATCAAAATTATTTACTATTTTCTGGCCGAGTTCGGTTAACACTTTTTTATACTATACATGAAACTATACTGTCATCGCGATAGACACGTATTTACTGATTTTTCACGGAATAACGCAGATTTTTAGCTGCATTTTGAGAACAATTTAAAAAGTGCTATAGAAGTACAAAACCAAATGTGCACACCTTTTTAAAGTATAGCGAATATATTTCTTATTATTTGACTTCAAGTGACAAAATGGTCGAGATCCAGTGCCGGTCGGCTAACCAGTGCATTTACCATATATCGGAGAATAGAATTTAATTGCTAGTCATAAGTTTAATGTACCTTTGCTCGATTATTAGATTTTTGATAATATTATCACTTAGGACAATAAAGCTTGTCCTAAATAAAAGTAATGTATTATACTGAACAATTTATTATATTTATCATATTTAAAAACTTAACACTTAATTTGTAAAATAATAGATAACAACAAGAAATATAAAAAGCCATCTTCTGTAACCGGCAAATCTTCCCAAAATTGCATGCGATTTTGAGGAATATGTGCTTCTAATTTGGCTATTAGATTATTTTTCCGATCTAAAGACACACCACGACATTATGAGCGAGCTTGCGGCTTCCTTAGTGTGCCCTTAATGTACTTCATTATAGAAATATCTTTTAAATCAATAAATTCGTTTTCAAATTCTGTTTTGTAAGAGAAAAAATGATTTCCTCTTTTAAAATGAAGGCAAACAATATCTTCTAAATAAATACGAGAGGAGGATTTTTGTAACTTGTATTTGGAGGTGTAGTCCGTAAAGTTAAAAAATTATGCAAGATGCATGTTTATCTATTATTTATTAACTGACATCACTCATCACAAAATACTAGTTTAAATTGTCCTAACTGCATTTTTCAAATAAGAACGGATTATTTATCTTAGTTTATGTGGGATCGGACAATTTATGTTAGTAAACATGGCTTTTTATTCACTTAGGACAAAATATTTAGGCATAGAATAAAGCATTTTTAACGCAGATAGGACATTTTAATTTTCCACACATATTAATAAAATGTTTACGAACACTCCAAGCCAAAAAAGTCAATTTGCTAAATTTTGCAGATAGGACCTTTCTTGTTAGGAGGGCAGTATTAGTACATTGCTATTGCCACTTGCGGTTAACCGGAAGTAGGATACAACTTCGTTATTTTAAATGGAGTGGTACAGTTTTTATTCCATATTTTAATCCTACAGACAGAAATAATTAGACTTTAATTAGGGTTGTTGGTAATTATCATTTTCGGTTCTCCAATTATTTTGACTTTAAGAATTTTTTAACAATTTTCAACCTGTTCTTTAAAACCACATTTCTCAGTCATCGTTCAAGCAAGTATGTTAATAATTGCCATGATTACTCTCCAGACAGCACCAAATACAACGCCGCTGTCCTCATTGATCTTCTGTATACGGGCGGTCACAATGAAAATTGCCGTTCTCCTATATTCAATTGCAAAAAAGTCGAAAATTTTTAATAGAACACCTCATATTTTATTAACCTATTCAATAGAGAATTCAATTCTTTACCTATATGCAATACACTTCCCTGTACCTATCGATTAAAGTTTTGAAGATATTTGAACATCTTTTCACTTAATATGCTTATATTGCCGTTTTAGTAGTTATATATTTACCTATCGATTAAAGTTTTGAAGATATTTGAACATCTTTTCACTTAATATGCTTATATTGCCGTTTTAGTAGTTATATATTTACCTTTTTCGAGGTTGTTAGCAGCACTACTAACTAATACAGCAACATAAGCATAGTACGTGCAAAAATTTTAAATTTAATTCCTTACTAATAAAGAAAAACTCTCTCCGATATTTTAGGCGCAATTTTTATAAATTCCCTTATGTCTTCAAAAATGTAATCGATAGGTATAGGGAAGTGTATTGAAGATTGGTAGACAATTAAGTGTCTTACCCCCTCAAGCAAAAAACTATTCAAGTTTCATAGTTTACTAATAAAAAGAGACTTTTTCTGATATATTATACGCGATTTTGACAAATTCCCTAATATCTTGAAAACCTTAACTGATAGGTATAGGCATGTATGTTGCGAATTGGCAGAGAATTAAATTCTCTATCGGATAGGCCAATAAAATATAAGGTTTCCATTTAAAATTTTCAACCTTTTTGTAATTGAATATGGAAGAACAGTAATTTTCATTGTGACCAACCTGTATATGAAAGAATGGTGAGAGCAGTGACGTTATATTTAGCAATATATGGAGAGTACATTTACAATGCTAATTATGCCAATTATTAACTCTCTTGCTTGCACGATTAGTGAAAAATGTGGTTTTATAGAACAGGTTGAAAATTGTTGAAAAAAAACTTAAAATCAAAATAATTCGAGAACGAAAACTGATAAAGTACCAACAACCCTTATTAAAGTCTACTTATTTTTGTATGTAGAATTAAAATACATAGTAAAAACTATACAATTTCATTTAAAAGTTGTGTCGTATTTTCGGTTGATTGGAAGTGGCAGTCATCTCGAAAATATTTTACATCGATAGTTTAGGATGAACAATCTCTACTGGCAAAATTTCAAAAATGTACTGACAGTGGAACCCAATAAAATTTTAACGAACCATTTGCGTGAGAAACCCTGTATATCAAGAAATTGATTAATTTAACCCATTCGAGACCGATTGTACACCGTGTGGGCAATTGATTTCCGAGGCCATAAGACGGCCTGCACACGGTGTGTGCAATAGCAGTAAAGGAACAATATAGAGAAAAAAACTTCACTCCTGAGGACCGTGTTCGAAAAAAATCGTCGTCTCGAATGTGTTAAGGAAGCCTTTAAGGACGAATTTAAGGAGTGTAACTTATTACACTTAGGTTTGTACAACCCCTTATAGAATCAGTATGGTTAGAGTTATAAACTGAAGTAAGGATAGATGTGTCATAAGCAATTAATCAAACGAATATAATATTCAATCTATGACGGTCGCTGTCTGTATGAAGTTCATAGCGCACATATACAAAGATATATCCCACTTGTTCTCAATTTGAAATTAATTAATCTTAATTTGAATTTGATTACTGCTAATTTAAAATTGATTAGTCCCAATTTGAACTTGAAAAGGTATACCTAGACGATATTTTAAACTTGAACCATCATTTTTTGAAGGTTGAATTCAATCAAAAGAATAGACATTTTAATAAAAAATAGACATATTTTAACTAAAAAGAGACATTTTAATTTGTCTCAACCTAAAAAACTCCAGACAATTTTTTTAAAATTGAAGCATCAATTTCTTTGCGATTTTTAATACTCATACTATCATTTTTTAAGGTTGAATTCTATTAAAAAATAGACATTTTAATCAAAAATAGACATAATTTAATGAAAAATATACATTTTAATTTATTTCAACCTAAAAACCTTTTTGTTAATTTTCACATATATAAACTCCAAACGATTTTATTAACTTAATCTTCAATTTCTTCAAATTTAAATTTAGAATTTTAACTTAATTCTTTTTACAAATTTCAAACCCCAAATCTCATTTTAGTTCTTGAAATCCTCTATTTTAACCCAACAAGCACAAGCATCCTAAGCAAAGAGATGCAAAACGGAAAAACTTTGGTCGTAACCGGAGAAAAAATCCAAAAGTTTTGTAAAGAAGCCTCAACCGTCGCAAACGACGACGACATCGACGTCTCAAACGAGTTCCCGGTCAGCTTCTTCAACCAATTCCGAATTTTACTCTACAGAAAATTCATACAATTATCCAGGAACAAAGTAATGTTATTTTTAGAGATGTTACATCACTTAATGTGCGGCCTATTCCTCGGTATGCTTTTTTACGACGTCGGAAACTCCGGAATTAATTCATACGCCAACGTTAAACTTTATTTCGGAACTGTAGTTTATTTAATGTATACACATATGCTTAGTCCAATTTTAGTTTGTAAGTATTTAATTTACAAAAGTAAAAAAAAAAAATTTAACGGTGTTTTTTCAGTTCCTGAAGAAGTAAAACTCCTACATCGAGAATATTTCAACAGATGGTATAGTTTAAAAGCTTACTTTGCCGCTTTATCCGTTTCAGTTTTACCAACAATGATATTAACATCACTTTCTTACATAATAATCGTTTATCCGATGACTGGTCAACCGATGGAATTTGAAAGATTTTTTTGGTTCCTTTTAATAAACATTATAATGTCTTTAACAGCTGATGGATTTGGTTATGCAATTGGTTCGATATTAAATCCATGGGTAAATTTTAATCTTTATATTGAAATAAATTAATCTACCAGATATTAATTACCCGTTAAAAATACTGAAAGATAATTAGCAAAAATGAGGAAAGAAAGTTGATAAAAATTGTTATCAATTTTGAAATTTTTTAAAATTTTTTTGACAACGTTTAGAACAAAACGGTCTTTTTTAATAAAAACTAGAATGTTTTAGGTATCATTTAGAAAAAAAAATCAAATCAAAATCTTTAAAAATGAATTTTTGATGAATTTTTAAAGTTGGTCGTTTTTTTTTAAAGTTAGGTTAAAACTGTCAAAAATTTTTACCAACTTTAATTTTTTTTTGATTTTTTTGACAACACTTAGAATAAAACGGACTGTTTTAATTAAAATTGGAATGTTTTAAGTTTCATTTAGAAAAAACATTAGATTAAAAACTATAAAAATCGATTTCTTACGAATTCTTAAAGTTAAACGATTTTTTTATGTTGATGAAAATTGTTACCAACTTTGAAAATCTTTTTCATTTTTTTGACAACATTTAGAAGAAATCGGTCTTTTTTAATTAAAATTAGAATGTTTTAGGTTTCAATTAGAAAAAAATCAAATCAAAATCTTTAAAAATGATTTTTTGATGAATTTTTAAAGTTGGTCGTTTTTTTTAAGTTAGGTTAGAACTGTCAAATATTTTTACCAACTTTAAAATTTTTTTTTAATTTTTTTGAAAACACTTAGAATAAAGCGGTCGGTTGTAATTAAAATTAGAATGTTTTAAGTTTCATTTAGAAAAAAAAAAATAGATTAAGAACTGTAAAAATTCATTTTTTATGAATTTTTAAAGTTAAACGATCCTTTTACGTTGATAAAAATGTTTACCAACTATGAATTTTTTTTTTAATTTTTTGACATTTTTAGAACAAATCGGTCTTTTTTCGTTAAAACTAGAATGTTTTAAATTTCATTTAGAACAAGAATCAAATCAAAATTTTTAAAACTGAATTTTTGTTGAATTTTAAAGTTGAACGATTTTCTTAAGTTAGGTTAGAAGTGTCAAAAATATTTACCAATTTTTAATTTTTTTTTTAATTTTTTTCACAATATTTAAGACAAAACGGTCTCTTTTAATTAAAATTAGAATGTTTTAGGTTTCATTTAGAAGAAAAATCAAATCAAAATTTTTAAAATTCAATTTTTCACGATTTTTTAAAAATTGTTTTAATAAGTGTATTAAGTAAGTTATGTTAGAAATTCATTTCTGTAGAAAAAACTAAAAGTCGCAGAAAATTCATTTTCGGTAAAAGTAAAGATAAAGTTTCAATCTAAAACCTTATAAAATTTCAAATCTCAACAACAGTTAGTTTATTAGATATGAATTTTTTAAAATTGACTACTTTATCTGATAAAAAAATCTTCTTAAATTCAAATATAACTAAAAAATAATTTTTTTAATACAAATTTTTTTTAGCATGGTGCAACTTTAGGTTCAGCAATTTCCGTTCCAATCGTTTTAATAGCGGTTTACAACATCGGACACGCAGATCAAGCTTCGCAAGCTAGTAAAACGATGATGTCGATGAGTTTTCCTTATAACGCTTGGGTGGCTTTAACGACTTCGATGTTGAACGGAAGGAAACCGTTCGAGTGCGAGGACATTTTTTGTTACTTTGGTGATCCGGCGTTTTTGCTAAAAAAGATGGGAATGGACGGAAGAAGTCAGTATTTACCCACTTTGGTTTTGTGCGGGTTTTTGATCGCTTTCAAACTGGCCAGTTACGTTTCTCTAAGGTTTAGATTGTCTCAAAACTACAATGTGTTCGGAATGAAATTGAGACCGTTGATTAAATTATTTAATTTAGATCAGTGATGATGTTTGATTGATATTTTTTTAATAAATTGAGTTGTTTTTAATTTTTTTGGGTTCTTATTAATTTTACCTTTTTTTATTTTTAGTAGTAATTAGAACAAAAATGATGGTTTTGATTGAAAATATAATGTATAGTTTGTTTTGGATTTGAAAAGATTTTATTAATTTTCATAAATAAAATTGTTACAATTTTTCAAAGTTGAGTATTATTTTATAGGTTAACTTCAGACAAAGATTTTAGATTAGAATTTTTTTAAATTTTTTGGTAATAATTAGAAAAAACCTGGTTGTTTTAATTAAAAATAGACATTTTAATCTGTATCAGGTGTAAAAATCTTTTCTTAATTCCTAAAAATAAAGTCTGGGAGATTTTTTACGTTTGGCTTTGATTTTTAAGATTATCTTAAATTTTAAAATCACTGACTTTTTTTCTTTTTTATTTCTTGGTGGTAAAAATTAGGACAAATTTGATGATTTTAATTGAAAGTAGACATTTTAATATATTTCATTCTTAAAAGACTTTCCCCAATTTTTAAAAGTAAAGTCTGTACGATTTTTCAAAGTTGACTAAAATGTTTCAGGTTATGTTAAAAATCACTAACGTCTTTCAAATTTTTTTTTAATTTTTTGGTAATAATTAGACAAAATCTGATTATTTTAATTAAAAATAGATATTTTAATTTATTTCATTCTTCAAAAACTTTTCCCAATTTTTATAAATAAAGTCTGTAGGATTTTCCAAAGTTAACTCAAATTTTTCAGGTTATGTTAAAAATCACTAACGTCTTTGAAAATTTTTTAAATTTTTTTGGTAATAATTAAACAAAATCTGATTGTTTTAATTAAAAATAGATATTTTAATTTCTTTCATTCTTCAAAAGCTTCCCCCAATTTTTATAAATAAAGTCTGTACGATTTTCCAAAGTTGACTCAAATTTTTCAGGTTATGTTAAAAATCACTAACGTCTTTGAAAATGTTTTTAATTTTTTTGGTATTAATTAGTGAAAATCCGATTGTTTTAATCAAAAATAGATATCTTAATTTATTTCATCCTTCAAAAGCTTTTCCTAATTCCTATAAATAAAGTATGGATAATTTTTCAAAGTTAACTGAAATTTTTAAGGTTATATTACAAATTTTCTTCGCACTTAGAATATTTTTTAATTCGTTCGGTAGAAATTAGAGAAAATTTGATTATTTTAGTTAAAAATGGACATGTGAGTCTATCTCCAGACTAAAAATTATTTTTCGATTCGTATAAATAAAGTCTGTACGATTTTTTAAAGTTGATTAATAATTTTTAGGTTAGATTCGGTTAATGGTCTTCAAAAGAAATTTTTAGACTTCTTTGTAATAAGTTGAGAAAATCTGTTGGTTTACTGTTAAAAGCTACCAATGTTAAAAAATTACTTTTCACACTAGTACTATAGAAATTACTTTTTGACAGCAGTATTTTCAATACTATTCAGTCAAAAATCATTGATACTATTACAACTATTTTTCTGCCTTTCTAACAATAAATAAAGAAAATCTATTGATTTTGATTCAAAGTTGAGACTTGAATCTATTTCACTTTTCAATCTCTTTCATCAATTTCCAAAACTAATATCTGTATGATTATTTAAAGTTGATGAAAATTTTGAAGGTTTAAACCTAACAGATTCGAGCAAAAAAAAAATTTCTTTTTATTTTTTTATAATAATTAGAGTAAGTCTGACGATTTTAAACGAAAATAGACATTTTAATTTATTTCTGGATAAAAAATCATTTCTTAATTCCCATAAATAAACTCCATGGGATTTTTTAAAGTTTCAAAACATTTTATGGGTTATGTTAGGTTTAATCAAAAAAATTTTTTTTTTGCTTTTTGGTAGAAATTAGAGAAAATCTGATCATTTTTGATAAAAATGGATATTTCAATTTGTTTCAGGTTAAAAGATCATTTTTTAATTCCCGTAAATAAAGTGTATGCAATTTTTTAAAGTTGAGGATAATTTTGCCAATTATGTTGAGTTCAATTAAATTTTTTTTTTACTTTTTAGTAGCAATTAGAGAGAATCCAATAACTTTATATAAAAATAGATAGGTTAATTTATTTTTGGTTTAAAAATCAGCACTCAACTCTTATAAGTAAAGTATAGACGATTTTTTAAAATCGTTTTTTGATTTGTTTTGGCAATAAACAAAGAAAACCTCACGAATTAAATTCAAAATAGAGACTTGAATCTATTTCACATTTCAATATCTTTCCTTAATTTCCAAAAATAATGTCTGTATGATTTTTTAAAGTTGATGAAAATTTTGGAGATTTGAACCTAATATAAGTTCAAATAAAAAAAAAATTTAACTTAAATTAGAGAAATTATGATGATTTTATATAAAAATAGACATTTTAATTTATTTCTGGTTAAAAGATTATTTCTTAATTCCCACAAATAAAGTGCCTGCGATTTTCTTAAGTTTCAAAACATTTTGTTGGTTATGTTAGGTTCAATCAAATTGTTTTTTTTATTTTCTTGGTACTAATTAGAGAAAATCTGATAACTTTAGATAAAAATAGACATTTTAATTTATTTCAGGTTAAAAAATCATTTCTTAATTCTCATAAATAAAGTGCCTGCGATTTTTTTAAGTTTCAAAACATTTTGTTGGTTATGTTAGGTTCAATCAAAGAATTTTTTTTAACTTTTTAGTAATAATTAGAGAAAATCTGATAATTTTAGATAAAAATAGACATTTTAATTTATTTCAGGTTAAAAAATCATTTCTTAATCCCCATAAATAAAGTGCATGCGATTTTTTTAAGTTTCAAAACATTTTGTTGGTTATGTAAGGTTCAACCAAAAATTTTTTTTTTATTTTTTTTTTGGTACTAATTAGAGAAAATCTGATAACTTTAGATAAAGATAGACATTTTAATTTATTTCCGGTTAAAAAATTATTTCTTAATTCCCGTAAATAAAGTGCGTGCGATTTTTTTAAAGTTTCAAAACATTTTCAGGGTTATGTTAGGTTCAATCAAAGAATTTTTTTTTAACTTTTTAGTAATAATTAGAGAAAATCTGATCATTTTAGATAAAAATAAACATTTTAATTTATTTCAGGTTAGAGGATCATTTCTTAATTCCCATAAATAAAGTGCGTGCGATTTTTTTAAGTTTCAAAAAATTTTGAGGGTTATGTTAGGCTCAATCAAAGAATTTTTTTAAACTTTTTAGTACTAATTAGAGAAAATCTGGTCATTTTAAATAAAAATAGGCATTTTAATTTATTTCTAGTTAAAAAATCATTTCTTAACTTCTACAAAGAAAGTCTGTACGAGTTTATAAACTTGAGCAAAATGTTAATAGTAGTTAGGTTAAGTTGAATTAGAAATGTCCAATTTTTTTAAAGACTTTTAATAATAACCACAGAAAAAATTACGTATTTAAGCAAAAATTAACTTTAAATTATTTCAAGACCAAAAAATTTTTCCTAAAGAAACCATAAATAAACCCCACACGATTTTTTTAAAGTTCCCCTTTCAAATATCGTTTAAATTGTTATATATCTCAACAAATCTACTACTTTAAATTTATTTAAAATTACAAAACGTTATCAATTAAAATCGATCTGTTAAAAAAAAAAGATAACATACAAAAATCGATGCAAAAATTTTCAACAAGCCGAATAAACTAAAATCTAAGCTTATCTATAATTAGATTCCGCAAGGCGCATGTCCCAAAAGCAAAAAATCGACGTCAGTCATAAAAAATGCAGAGAATACTTGCAAAATGTATAACATAATCACGAATCCAATCATAAAGTTAGTACAAACCTAAACCTTAATAAGAATACAACGAACTAAAACCGATATATTTCGATTTGCGCCTTAAATTTTGTGATATTCGATCGATCGGTTCAGTGACAGTGACCTAATTTTAAAATGAATTCACACGAAAAGGGCCTTAAATTAACCAAGGTCATTAAAAGACCTCCCGTGGACATCGAATTTAAAGATTTAAGTTATAAAATAGGTAAGTTATTTTTTAAAAGAAGCATGCTTAAAATACAATGTTGGAAACGTTATCGTTAAGTATACGAACCACTTTTAGATAAGATTTGATTTGATTGTATTTTCCAAGGTAAAAAAAACCTTAAGTAGTGAAACTCTCAAGTTTTATTTTGTTAAGTTATTACTGATAATAATCATAAATGTCATTGATAATCATTGATGATCATTAATAACTATTAATAATCATTGCTGGGGGTTTAAATTTATCTAAGAAAAAAAAACAATTAGTTTAAATTAATGACCTCAATTAGTCACTTTAATCACCTTTAATAAGCCTCAATTAACATTTAACTCGTTTAATTTCCAGGCAAAGTTGAAATAATAAAATCGGTGAATGGAAAACTTCCATCAGGGAAATTAATTGGGATTTTAGGGGCGAGCGGGGCAGGAAAAACGTCTCTTTTAAATATTTTAGCCGGACAAATGTAATTTAAACGATTCAAATTATTCCTTAAGAAATATAATTTAATATTTAAATTTTTGCAGTCATAATGGAGTTAGTGGGGAAATTTTAATCAATGATTATCCGAGAGAAATGAAAAAATTTCATAAGTTATCTTCGTATATTATGCAAGAAGATTTATTACAACCTTTATTAACAGTTGGGGAGTCAATGGATATCGCTGCTAATTTAAAATTGGGAAAAGAATATTCGAATCGAGATAAGCAAAGTGTTGTAAGAAATATCCATTTGATTAACTTCTAAGAAAGTAATTATTTTCTTTTATTTTTCCTAGATAAAAGAAGTAATAACAGAAATTGGTTTAGACACTTGTTTAGATGTAAGAGTAGAAAATTTATCGGGTGGACAAAGAAGAAGATTATCGATTGCTTTGGAATTAGTAAATAATCCACCGGTTTTATTTCTAGATGAACCAACAACGTAAGTTTTTATTTTTAATCCAATTAACCAATTTATTTGTATACTACATTACATTGAGGTTGCAACACTTAGGAGTTTTCAATAAAATTTGGTAAAAATCTTGCTTTATGCAAGTATAATAATTGATTCATATTTTGGGATCGTAAATAATACAAAATCTTCTGATCGGTTTAATTGTCCGATCTTTTACTGACGTATTCCATGACTAAAAAAAAAAATAAAAAAATTCTAATGGACATGGATCTAAAAGCGATTCGTTTTCAAGATATTGGAAGTTTAGTTCCATACGTTTACCTATTATTAACCTCTTAAGCGCTTTTTACATTGAGCCTAAGTCAGTATTTCCCAACGTGGGGCCCACGCCATACAGGGGGGCAATTTGATTGTTAAGGGGGGCAATTTCGGTTTTTCATTATATGTTTCGAAAATTTACTTACTCTGTTAACAATTTCTTGGTGATTTCTTGCTAAAATCTATCATTTAAGCGGAACCTTGCGCCATCCCTGGTGTTATATAGGGGGGCATAGGAATATTAGAAAAGCTAAGGTGGGGCATGGCACAAAAAAGGTTGGGAAATACTGGCCTAGGTGGTAAACTTAGTGCGCGATACTTTCATTGTATGAAAAAAAAGGGATTACAGGCATTTAGTTATTATCATGTATTACTAAGTGGCATCTTTCTGAAATTCTGTAAGTAGACAAATGGATCAACTAATGTAAAACATTTTCATGATTGTGTCACTACCGGTTATATGAGAAATAGACACCAAGTTCACCAATTAATAAGAAATAAAAAACCGGCGTTAACGATGAAATTATAAATGATTTATTTTGGTGAAATTCGAATTTCGGACATCCAGTGATCGCCTTCAGGCACAACGTCAAATATTAGTATAATGAAAGTTGAAACATGAATTTTTCCATCAGGTAATCGCACATAGAAAAACTTCGCATCTTATTTCTAAATTATAAGTGCATTTCTATCACGTGTACAGACAGCTGTTCATTTTCTCCTAGATAAAATAAGATATTTTAAATCCTTATTCATCTATCACCTAATTATCCTACTGTTTTTCTCATGATTTGAACACCTAATACCGTGCGTTCAGAAATGATTGTAGATCGTTTGAATTTGGCGCGCTATAGATTAATTTTTAAGGTTGGTATAAATACAATAATGTTAATCATATCTCATAGACGTGTCATGGAAAATATTGAAAGCTGTCATAAGTTGTTAAAAAACCGAAAGACAAAGGTATTTTATCGAATTTATTGACCAATGTCATTGCAATTGATATCCGATCTCCAATAATTATGAGTATATGTAGATATGCACTTAATACTAAAAGGAATACACCATGAATAAATCCAGTTACGCCACTGATATGCAAGATATGACGTAGGTAATTCACAGGTAACAATATTGACCATCGAAAATCACTAAATTACGAGCGCGCCAAATTCAAACGATCTACAACCATTTCTGAACGCACGATATATTTCCAATTAACCTATAAAAATCATTACACGTGATAAAAATACACTTATAATTTAGAAATAAGATGCGAAATTATTCTATCTGCGATCACCTGATGGAAAAATTCGTGTTTCAACTCTCATTATATCAATATTTGACGTCGTACCTGAAGACAGACACTGGACATGTCCAAAATTCAAGTTGCACCAAAATAAATAATTTATAATTTAATCGTTAGTACTGTTCTTTTTATTTGTAATTAATTTACTACAACAACCCTGGGCCACTAATATCGACACTAACAATAAGTTCGTCGTTTTAATTATAAATTATCAATTTCAATTATAAAAAATAAACTAACAATAAGATCTAAATTATCTTTTCTATATTTAATTTCAAAAAATATATGTGAATAAGTAATAATACCGTTGATAAAAATTTTGACGGAGTCGAAAAACTGCATAAAAAAGGGATGGGACTACCGCAGTGCAAAATAAGTTAAAACATGCCTTCGATCGGTGTGCTCTATTTTCAGTAATATATCGTACACAGATTAAATCGTTTTGCCCATAAAATATTACTGCAATATCCAGGTTGTGGAATTTTTTTGTGACTAAACCGTTTGCACAACTGAAATTTTATAAGAGAGGAAATAGTTTCTAAATTAATGTAGCTATTCAGAAAAAGAAATGATAGAAAATTATACAGGGTGATTGAAAAGATTTGGATGGATAACTTGTCGTGAGAGTGTTTCTAAACATCCTGTATGTTTCGAAATTCGAATTTGTTTCACAGGAAGCTGTAGCCAGCTAATATAAAGACATGGTCAAAAAATGAATAAAATCTAATAAAGATTTTCCGAGTAATTTAAGAAAAATTCACGGAAAATATTATTTTTAAAGCCCTCTAGCGACGAAACGAAGAAAGTTTGGATATAGATAAGTTACCTTAAATCGACCTATTTTGAGCCAATGAATCTGTGGTCTTACGTTGTACACGCATTTTGGGACATCCTGTTTATGTTAATCTGATAGCGCCAGAATATTTAATTTTAAGAAAAAAATTCACATTTCTTTTTAACCGATTATCATATAAAATCCTGTTCAAGCACATTGCAATTAAGAAACATGACCTACGTTATGTAATCGTATCACTGAAGTGTGATAATTTCATTGATCGTAGTCGTTGAAGCAAAAAGCTTTATAATTTTGATGACACATACGTTTTCATTAAACGTTACGAATACCTCGCACTAGGCGTTTTCGGGTTAACATTATCAAAGTGAATCATGTAAATTAAATTGTTAACTCGATACGATGGTTTCACTGGTTGAGTACAAAAACTTGTCGAAACCATCGTAACTACTTAAGAATTTAATTTAAACAATTTATAATAATAATTTTAGTAACAGATAAACCCGTGGAATTAAAAATTGAGTATTTCGAAAACAAACCAGTTTCGGACCTACCTATGTTCAATAAAAGTGCGTTTAAACCAAACCAACAAAGAGCTAGAGTCAGAACAAGAGTATTTTTTCTTGATATTTTAGTATAAACGAAAGCTCGTTTTCAGCATTTACACCAAAATATCAACGAGCAAAAATGAGAACCAAGAACTAGAACTCTTACACAGTAGATGTTTAATCAGCCAAAAGAATGCTCATTCCTCATTCATGTGAATTCTGTGATTGGTACTGCTTCATTATGTCTGACTCTGATGGCAATATCATATTTGCAAGTGCTGTATTTATTATTTTGTCTCAAAATCTCAAAAAGAAGATACGTTGGTGCATACTTTTGAATGCAAACCATTTTGAAGTGTAGTCAACACCGCTGCCTTATTTTATAATCATTTTTTTTGCGTTTCTCGGCGGTAAGATGTAAGAAACGAGTCTATCTTTTCTTTTCTTTCTTCAACATTGCATTCTAGTAGATTTGCAACCTCCTGCCAAGCATCGTGTTTGCGGGTTGTATTTTTATAGTGTTCAAAAGTCGGGTCCCACAGACATCTACAATTTCGATAGGCTTCTATCATTAATAAACATTTTTCTTCGGGCTAATTCATAATTAACTCGATAAGTATGTATTCAAATCGGTAGAACTAAAAAACGCTAAAGCACGTCCGAATACGTGCATGAACGCTCTATACTCCTTTTGGCGAAAAATGTCTCATACATTAATTAATTATATTAGACCCTATACTAGTATTTGCAATTTTCATCTCACTCTGACATGTGCAATTAAATAAACAAAAAATTATTTAATGAAAGAAAGTTAGTATTTTGATCCATCTTTATTACCAGTTGATAACAATCACGAAGTTAAAAAAAAATATTTGACGAACGTCGACGAAACGGCGACAACTAATAATGCATGGGACATCTTTCGCCGAACGGACATTAAGTAGTTGCTCGCATGCTCTAAAACCGTTTAAATGAAGCGATCGAGCATTTTTAGAATATTTCATAGAACCTTTGTGAGCGTAGACAGAACAACAAAAAAATTACTTTATGTCTATTTACACTAAAATAATTTGATAAAAGTTTTCTTCGTTGGGTTAAAACTTGCACTGCAGTAACTTGCATTATGGTACAAAAGTGCAGTTTCGTACAGCATTTAAAGGGGAATGACTGTAAGTCAGTGTAATTTGGTGCTCTTTGGTACAGGTATGAACTATGATCAAGAGATATTGAAAAACTGATTTGAAGTTATAATAAAAATCTGCACATTATCGGTTTACACCACAAATTTCATTCACCACCCATTTTCTCACTTTACCAAAGGAAACAATCCATCGTACACAGATGAGTAGTTCAACGTATTTTCCTCTTTTCACCCCTATAATTCTTTCAACGTACACCGGATTATACATGGTGAAAAAAAGGTATTACTACCACCAAGCTGCATGTCAGCAGTTTTTTCTACCTGTCATGCTTGCACATGTCCGTCTATGAACGGTTTATTGTTGTTGCTTGCTAAACGGATTGCCAACTGAAACAGGACGTATTTACCCACAATCAATGGAATGTAAGCTGATATTTCCTCTCTAACAAAAAATATTGAATTGAATACGTACAGAATTATTTGAAAACAAAATCCCTTCATGATTTTCGAAGTGAACCCGTGAATTTTTTTAAATTGTTGGAAAGCTTAACAGTTTCATATTCAGATGATTTAGGTAAACTTTGAGAAACAGTAACATTTCACTAGATGGGTATTTCGCAGGGTTTCAGCAATCTAGGCGCCAATAAGTATAACTCGAAATGGATTTTCATATCCATGGTAAACAGCCGCACCCGTAAATATCTCGCGATGTCAGGTCCAAAGACCCCTACAGACGCTCCGACTTACCGGTACAGGCAGCCTGTGCAAGCCAAAACTGCGCAGGCCGCCTGAACAATGGAATTGCCTCCACACGAACAGTCGGATTTGCTGGATTAGCTTAGTTTTTCAGCACGGAGAGAAGTAGTGATTGGATCTACTTCCTGCATTTTGTTGACCAAAACATCGTATGCCGCAGATTTTATATGTTTATCACTATATTTTTTGGATTTTACTTTCCAGAGACATGGAAAGTTTTTGTAATGTTCGATGAAACTCAATAAAAAGTCTTTTGAAATACTTCTGGTATCCATTTTGTAAATTTACGTAGAGAAAACTAAGTATGTTCACTTTATAGGTTAAGTTAAGTATTTTAACTTGTTACTTTACGACAAAAACTGAGCTAACGGACTGAGCCTGCCTACACACGTACGAACTTGCGTGCACAGTTTTATAAAAATATCAAACAAGACGGATTTAGCACAGGCCAGGCCATCCGCCTGCACAGGCGGCCTGAATTGCGAAAAAATAATTGGACTTGCCTGCGCAAACCGGAACTGCGCAGGCAAGTCGTCGGATAAGTCGGAGCGTCTGTAGGGGCCTTAAAACTAATTACTGCGAAGAAGGAGAAAAAAGGCAGGCTGATGAAAGGTAGAGAGAAACGGAAGAATCCAACATGATGGAAGCGTCAGGAATCGGAACCGCTGCGGGGGCACTTTGTAGGGAAGAGAAGCGAGACAGAGACCAGGATGATGAAGCAGGAGACATCAAGTAAGAAGTCCGCAAGCGTGGTGTCGATCGCAGAGTATAGCTCGGTGACTGCCGAGGCAAGCAAGACTAGGACTATAGAGAAATATAACATAAAGATTAGGGATGATGAACAGCCATTCATGAAAGAGCTACTGTATCTACAGGAATTAAGAAAGCAGTTGGAGCAGGTTTTATGGGCGGAGTAAAAAAAACAACTCTAAAAATGTATCTAGTAAAATGCTTGATTTATTCAGAAGAGTGGAAAGGGCAACGTTAATAGTGTTACATGGCTATAGGGAGACAAAGGCGGAAATGAAAGTTACAAGGATTTTCGAGAAAAGGCTGGAGAAAATGGACCGAGCTATGGAAAAAATGACTAACTGAAATCTATGATCCAACGAACGCATATGTAACCAAAATTTAATAATGCACTGAACTGCTAAGTGCAAACGATGCAGCCTTAACGAACAAAGCTAATGTGAGGATAGAATGGGCATTTACTCGTCTAATGTAAATCGGTCTTAAGACATGTTTGTTTGTTATCAATCAAGGAATATGTCAATAAAGGATCGGGTCATCAAAACGGGAGACATGTCGACGCTCTCAAGCCAAAACGGCATAAACGCCAAAACGGCCATTTTTTAGTTAGCTGCACCGTTGAGTGGCATTTTTAAATCTGCATGCAACAGTTAAAGCGGCATACCCGCAAACAAACTTCATTCGCTATAAAATTGGTTTAAAATTTACGTAAAAGCCATTTAATGATGGGTTTAGGATGTCAAACTTAACCGTAATCTTAGCTATAATGACCATCAAATTTGCCATAATACCTAGACGTTGCCTAAACGCTTCTATTGAAACAAAATAGTTGAACGTTTTTTAAATACTAGAGTTACTGCTACGGTTACGATTACAGCCTTTAAGTTTGACATCCTAAACCCACCATAAGATTCATTATGTCAATCGTTTTTTGCGTTTTCTGAAAAATTAGGTTAATGTCGTTTATGCCGTTTTGGCTTGGCAGCGTCGATGTATAGATTTATCAAAATTGAATTTTATTTTCTGTACATTCTTTAGTATTTCCTTTTTACTACTATGAATACTATCAGTACAATGAGTTTGTAGTTAGTTCGTAAACTAATGGCGAATTCGATTGGTTGCACTGGTGCGCACTAGTGCATAACAACGTGTTCTATTGGTTGTTTCGTTGTGCTCTATTACATTTTATTATTGTTGTTTATAAAACATTTTAAAGATCATCAAGCCTTGAACACACTTACAAGTGATGTTATGATTACGTTTGATTTCATCGTGTTCTGTTGAATTTGCCCTTTTTTGCACTAAGCTAGTGTGACATATGTCACATTTTGCACTCAACTAGTGCGCACCAGTGCACACTAGTTCTGCCAATCGAATACACCATAACAATACACAAATATTTTTCTCATGTAAGATAAATTTATTATGCAGGAATAACAGTATGAAAGGTCGTTTTTCATATGATAAAATTGCTAATCGTATCAACTGAAAGTGATTCACCGTTATCAGATGTAAGAATCTTCCGAAAGGATGTATGTACCATACATGATGTCATCATAGGTTATCTCCGAAACTAAAAGAGATGCAAAAAAGTACCTTACATCTTATGATATTGATTTTCAAGAAATTCAAAATACGTAAAACTCCAAACAGCAACCTTCAAACCGCAAAATCTTCTTTTGTGTTCACCCTGGAAGTAAAAAGTCGAAATCTTGCAAAAACGACAAGCACGAATATCTCACTTATTATCAAAGATAAAATGTTCTAATTCAAACATTGTATAGGCAAACGTTCGTTATCGAGATCTTATACCAATCTTTATTATTATTATTATTTTCAAATGCAAACCATACTTATGGTCCAAATTAATTCGTTATTTTTTTCTGATAACAAATATATATAGTTTGTTCGATGCATTTCTTGTAATTATTGAACAAAATTGTTTCTAATACTTTGAGGGATATTAAATTGTTCAAATATATTAAAAAAAAATAAGTAAAAGAAAATCATATTCACGAGTTTCCAAAATTAAAATAATAATAGTAATAATAATAAATTGAATTACAGATCAAAGCCAATGTACTATCATAGACAATGGCGTTACATACATTGTAAGAGAATGAATGAATGAATTTAGTAATAGTATGAATGGAAATGGGTGAACATTTCAACACTATATTGCAATCTGTCTTTCTTTCTAGGGCTGTATTTTGCAAAATCTGCGTATTTAAGACTATATTTAACTGTTTCGGGTTTATTATCGACGTCAAGCCTAAATATTTCGGAAACCCAAATCACCTCATTGAATACTAAAATGCTTTGAAAACAAACGGTTATGTTACTAATTGTAAGTTAATGTAATCCAAAGCACTTTTAATAATTCGACTTAACACGGGTCTCAGTTGGCAGATTATCAATTATAATTTGTAGTATTGTTTCTTAGGAATTGTTAAACGTGTGGTTCAACTATTTCTTGAATAGATAGTGTCCTAATGATAGGTGTAGGAATTTTGATATACAGTGAAAGCTCTAATAAGCGGACACTGATGGTGCCAACATTTTTGTCCGGTTATTGGAGATGTCCGCTTATAAGAAAGAGCTATTAAAACGGAAAATATTGCACTATTTCTGACAATTTTTGATTTTTTTAACGTTATAAAAACATAAACAATTTTTTATCTTAAAATATTTTTATTTAAAACAAAATATTCTACCTTGTACATTGACTATTTAAACTTAAACTATTTATTTTTTTGTTGAATAAAATCTAAAATACTTAATTGACGAAGTGAAGCCTCTCTTTGTGATAGGAAATAACGTTCTATATGTATTTCTATATTTTTTACATGTTGGAAACCAGTAAAATCATTCTTCATGAACGATTTAAGTCTGGAAACTACATCCAATGCTGCTTTATAAGACCTGATTGGATTGCAGTCCTCCTCCGCAGCACCTGCTTCCGACTCATTTTCACTTTCAATGTCTTCTATTTCTTCCGAAAATTTCAAATCTTCTGTTTCGACATCTTCGTCCACATTTAAACATTCTTCCACTACCTTTACACTTTCTACTCCCAGTTCTTTACTACATTTAAACAAATTACCTAGTCTTGCGAGTGGTAAATCATCTTCAGCATCGTAGTCATTGTCAGTTGAATTATCTTGATTCATATGAAATCCAGCCTTTTTAAAGTAATTACTAATTGTTTCTGGAGTGACCTGAAAAAAGAGTCCACTTTCATCGGCATTGAATATATCCTCTTCTCGGTAACCTTGTAGCAAAACCGGCAGTCTTTTCATAAATTGATCGACATCTTCGTCATTCACATCAGCTGCTTCCCCGGAGATGAATTTAAATGTAATGTTGTTTCTTAAACGCCACTTTTGTAACCACCCGTCAGAAGCTCGAAGTGGACTCACTCCCAATTTTTCTGCAATTTCCCTTGCTTTTCTCTTTACTAATGGTCCTGATAAGGGAATGTTTTTATTTCTTGCTTTCACAAACCAATCGAAACACGCTTTGTCAACTTTTAAACCTTCACTACTTAAGAAGTTTTTCTTCGTTTTTATGTTGGCCCCAGACTGCCATTTCTTTCGAATATCTTCTTTATTTTTAAGTATTTTCGCCGCTTGCGTTTTGCCAATATTAAATCTTTTAGCTATATCACGAACTGACAGCTTCTCTTTGTCTAATAACTATTTCCATTTTCTCCTTTAAGGTAAGTATTTTTTTCTTGGTTGTCAAAGCGAACAAACTAATAATAGTAACTCGCAGTACCTACTGAGGATTACCTGTCTTCGACAAGCGAAATGCACAAAGAGGGGTATCCCCGAAAACTTGTCGCTAAATATGTATATCTACTACTGTTTAGTAACGTGTTTGTCTAACTTATTAGAGCCGTGCGTCCGCTTATTAGAGATTTTTGTCCATTATTGAGGAAAAATGGTGTCCGCGTTCGCTGATTGGAACGTCCGTTTAAGGGAGAGCAGTTTGTATGGAAAGACATATCTTTGAGGTTCGTGCCAAGGTTTTTGTCCGGTTATGAGAGATGTCCGCTTATTAGAGCGTCCGTGTACTAGAGCTTTCACTGTACATACAGATCATTTTGACAACTCTTCGCTTATCTAATATTAGGCCCAGTATGGGGATTAGAAAAACCAATCGCTAGAAACGTCCAAAATATCTTCACTTTAAAACTGAGATTATTGAAGGGATAGTTCACATTTCAATTTCTTTTTCTTTCTCAATCCTCCTGGAATTCTTTTCAAGTTCTGAAGAAATTTCTAATTACGCATTTAATTTGCTTTAAGAAGCTATAGACATATACAGTTTAACACTACTTTAAATTTCATTTCCGAGTTTGATATTTCCTCGACGATTATATATTAATATGGTAAACTTGCGCGTGCTTCCACTCAAAAATCATCTCCGTCATGATAATTCCATTATCATCGCAAGCCTTCAAATGAAAACATAAACGCAAATTAATTGATTTTGTGATTGAGGAAAATGGTGAGTTCTCTGAGCAAATATTTACTGTTGGACAAATCTCTCGTTTTCTACCTTTTGAAGTGTTTTATTTTTGTCCTCCAAGGACATATTTAAGAATAAAAAATGCAGTTCCATTATAATGCCATCGCCACGCTTCTAAATACCGCCATTAATTATGTGGACATTCCGCAACGAAGTAATAACGCCTGAATATATTATCCCCAAAATTTGTTGTATACAGTATGGAAAAAAGTTTGCGCCATTTGAAATATCATCTCTCTACAAAGAACGGTTTATGGGATCAAAAAGTATTTTAAATTTGTCGTGTTTTCTATATGCCTAAATTTTTATTACAGTTTTTATTTTATTAATCATTCTTTTATGACAATCTTTATTTGTCTTAATAAAAAAAGAAATATTCCCCATTTGACTTTGTAAAAGTACATACATCACTGTTAAAGAAAGTTTAGGAAATAAATTTAAAATCGTTTTTGACCCATTTAAACGTTTTTCAAAAAAAAATCTAAAATGTTTGAACTATTTCAACCTTTTTACCGCACTGTATCTCTATAAAATATACATAAAGATAAAAAACTTACAAATAACGACAAACTCAAAAGGAGTAAAATTAATAAAAAAACGTCGTCAAAATACCGACAAATTATCACCAAATTGACAAAAAAAATTACTTAATTCTATCAAAAACCATTTACTAAGTGTGGCAATTTCAATGTCACAAAGTTTATTTACATAACATCAACAGTTAAAAAATAATAATAATAACTCAAATTATTTTTAATTAATCAATTTGCATTTCTAGCGGTTTAGATAATGTAGCGATGAAAAATTGTGTACAAATTTTAAAATCAATAGCCTTACAAGGTCGAACTGTTATTTGTACGATCCACCAACCGTCCGATTCACTTTTTAAATTATTCGATATGGTAATTATTTAACATTTTAACCCTCCAATAAACATACTAATTAATAAAAAATATTTTTAGGTTTATTTCATGTCAAACGGACAATGTATTTATAATGGAAGCGTTTCTAATTTAGTAACATTTTTAGAAAAAGCTAATTTTCCATGTCCAGTAACTTACAGTCCAGCTGATTATAGTAAAATTTATTATCATTACTTAAATAAATACTAAATAAAAATTTATTTCTTTTTTAGTTATAGAACTGGTTCAATTCGATCAAAAAATAACTGATACATTGGTAATAGCTTCTAAAAACGGATTTGAATGTTTAGACGATGAAATAAATAAAAAATATTTAGCGAAAATCGAGGAATTTGAGGAAGATTTCGACGATCACACCGATTTTCCAAACGATTTCTACACCCAATTTTTTATCTTATTCAAACGAATGTTACTACAACTAACCAGGAATAAAACCGGATTAATTTTACAATTCGGTCACCATATTTTTTGCGGATTATTTTTGGGTATTTTATTCTACAATATGGGAAATTCAGGAACGGAATTTTTAAATAACGTCAAGTTATTTTACGGAATCGTCGTTTATTTTCTGTTTACTCATATTATGGCACCGATTTTATTATGTAAGTATTTTATTATTTGAAATTGATAAGTTTGAAATATTGTTTTTAGATAATAATCAATAAAAACATTCGAGATTAAAAATCTCAATCTATAAAGAGATTTAAATCAGTTTAAATTGATTGATAGAACTTATACAATGACTTGCTCTTTTTTTTATTTGAATACTTTTAAATTTGTTATAAGAGTAATTTTTTAAGTATGTTTTTAAACGTGTTGCTAATTCAATTTAACGTTAACAAAAATGACTTGCATGGAATTAGAAAGCTTAAAATTTTCTTTTTAGAGTATAGAAAGTGAAAGTTTGTATACAAGGTGTGAGAGAAATATTGAAATTTCTCTAAACTCTCTTTTAATAGTTATTAAAGAAAATCTGCTGATTTTGGTTTAAAATAGACATTTTAATTTACTTCCCGATTAGTAGATATATCTCAATTTTTATAAATCAATAAAAATTCAAAGCTCAAAGTCCCTTATTGTTAGAATAAAATCTTGCACTATAAATTGCAAAGGATTTTAATACAAAATAACTAATTAAAGTAACACGTTATGAATTGTAATAAATTTTTGTTGAAATGGATTATAATTGGGTTGCATAAGCAAATTTTATTTGATCTTGGAAATTGTGATTTATTTCTAACCCGAGTTTTTTGGTAAAATTCTGCTATCGACCTTATTTTATCCGTCGATAAAATTCTATATTTATAAGGAAAATTCACTTTTCAGTACGTACAGACTAACAAGCAAGAACTTGCAGCTGAGATTTCACAAAAATCCGCGACAGTGAGAGTGAGAAAGTATTAGGGTAGATAGAGATAAAATTACACGTGCCTCGTTAGCTGCAGAGTGCTATCCAGGGCCGCCTCAAGGGTCCAGGGTCCTTTGAGGAACGTGACATCCTTGACATGTTTATTACACAAATTTATTATTTTGGGCCTGAGTCTCTATTTGAACTTAACAAATGCGTAAAGACGAAACCAAGAAAATGTTTAAACTAAAGACTGGAATATATGGAATTATTACAAATCTATAAAATGCTTAAGACGACTCTGGTATATTCAGATCTTTTCACTGTGAGCGACTGCGTTTAAATGAAGCGTGTAGTAACTTACAATTAGTCTGAAGTTACTGTTGTCCACTGCGCAACTGTAGGCTTTATTTACTCAACCGCAAGTTCTCGCTTGTCGGACAATACACTTTTTCATTATCGCTATCGTACCTTACACAGTAACACTTCGTAAAACTAACTAAGCACATGCCACCTAACATTTGTAAAATTGTTGAAAAATTTAATATACTATGTGACTCGTGATGAAGAATTAGTTATTACCAGGGATCTTTGCGAGGTTTACAACTAATTTTCTACACCACATAAACACAGAACTATTGTTCATTTATTTCTACAAAGTCAAAATATAAATGTTTAGAGAGTACAGAGTATTCCAAGGCCAAAGCCAGTGACTTATTTTTGCAGTAGGAGGAGACCGGGGGCAAAAGTAGCATTTTTTAGTTTCAGGTCGATTATTAATTCATTTACTAGAGTTGTACAGAATGGACTTTACCTGTAAGCAGTTCATTCATTTCTTTATTGATAACCGCAAACTTTAAACGCGATGTGCAGCGGTTGTTTATTTATAAGACTTTTAAACAGAGTCATCGACTTCAAGTTCCATAGACCTTAACTCAGGTCTTTTATCTGTTTTCTTTGCCTTCGCTTTTCCTTTTTGTTTTTCGTTTCATGTTCCTTCTCTTTTTCCTTTGCCTTTCCCTTTAAAAGCTATCTTCTTCGCTTTGATTCTATTTTCGTATTCTTCTTCCAATGGTATATTCTCAGGAGTATCAGTTAGGATAGCAGATTTTCTCTTCTTGCGACCTCTTTTAGACTCAAGCCTTGATCCAGCCTGCGGAAAAGGTCGACAGTCTTCCGAAGAGAAATCTTTTTCATTTGGTTTCAATTTATTTTTTTTTCTGTTGAACACTAGGATCAGATTGTTTAGTGGGACTATCTTTTACTCTTTCCATTGCTGCAGATAACTTGGAATTTTGCTCTGTTTGCTTTTGTACTGGTTGATTAATTATATTGGATGGTGCAAAATATATTTTTGTAAATATATCTCTATTGTAAGGATATATTCCTGTACATTTAAATCCTGCAATAGCGTTTATGGCAGAAATAGCTAAGGGGGAAACCTCTCTTACAATACTTGGTGGTATATCATGAATCGTCATTGTTTTACCTGGATTATTAAGCATCCAGTTGTCGGTAACAACATTGATCATTTTTTTAAAAGGTCCATATAAGCGGGATCTAGCTGTTGCAATTTATGTGTGCAATGGGGTGGAAAAGATAATAAGATAATACCGTTATTTTTACAAAATTGCAAACATTTTATGGACAAGTGCGTTCGTGATTGTCAAGCAATAAGAGACTTTCCTGCATCCATCCGCTTCCATATCTTACGCCTGTTGGACCAATTGGTCCATCTCGAATCATGTGGTCTTGATATTTTTTCAATGGAAAGACAAAGAATGGCGGTGTAGAATCTCCTTGGACATTGATTGCAACTACAACAGTCACTAACTTGCCTCTCTCATCTGAAGTTAAGGCACGAACATGCTTTGTGCCTCGTGTAGCGACAATTCGGTTCGGTTTTTCGACTGTTGTAACATCTGTTTCGTCTATATTCGATATATCTTTGGGCGAAAACTTGTACCGATCTAGAACTTTTTTCAAATTGTCAAAGAACGTATTAACATTAGTTTCATTGAAACTGATTGCACGAGCTAAGTTTGTGGCTTGAGGAGTACGTAAGGCTAAAGTGGGATATCTATGTATAAAACCGGAAAACCATTCGGCTCCAGCTAATTCATTGTTGTGCCACGTTTCTGGCACTTTTTTATCATATGCCACAACTAATTGATAAGCCAATTTTCTGACCTCTTGAGAACGAAGTCCATAATATAAATTTGCCGAATCTACAATATATTTCTCAAAAATCTTTTATTCTTCTTCAGTAAAAACGCGTTTCACACTTCGATATCCCACTTTTGCCAATGTGTTGCCTGCTTTTATTTGTTTTATATATCTTAATAAAGTAACATGACAAATTTCGTAAATTTTAGCCGCCTCTCTGCTGTCCCCCTATGTGGGAGTTAGTAGGATTATTTCAGCTATCTTATTTTAAGGGAAAACCAACAATTTTCCATCATGCTGTCTAGATAATTTAATTCTGCTGTAAGTTTGGAAAAGTTATCAGTAAAAATTGTTAGAATACAAAACATTAAAGGTTTTATTAATAAATGAAAATAAATCAAAAACAGAACTGTGCTTAATACGTGAAGTCGTTGTTTTCTTGCTCCCCTTCTTCTGACCCATCTTCTTCTTCTGATCTTTCTTCTTCTTCCTCCTCTTCTTCTGAAAACTCATCGATTATAAGTTATCTTCTAATGTCTCTATTCATATTTCTATGCTTCGGCGGACTTTCTTTTTGAAAATTACTTATAAAGCGCCACGACGCGACGCTTCTAATAAATGCATTGCTGCGATCTTTCGATACGCATATTTACACATTTTAATGTATTTCAAGTACAGTTGATAAGACTATAGTTTGGTTATTTTAGATTTTTGTGACACCAATAGATAAATATGAAGATTCCTAAAGACTCCAATGAATCACAGGCTTTGGCCTTGGAATACTCTGTACTCTATAGATCTTGCAAAATATTATGACAACTAACGTAAAATGTTTTATGTGGTGTAATACCAGTTATAAAAATTTTATGAATAATATCTTTTATAAAATTGTTGTTAGTCTAATACTGACCTAATTAAAATTTTTATTGAAATTTATCTGATTCTTTAACACACTTAAATCTTTTTAAATCTCTTTTTAACTAACATTAATTTTTATTTTAGATCCTTTTGAAGTAAAAATTCTCCAAAGAGAATATTTCAACCGATGGTACAGTTTAAAAGCTTATTTTACAGCTTTAACAATAGCAATGTTACCTATTATGGTAAGTTTTCTGTTTTGAAAGTATACAATTATCTTTTTTTAATATCTACATTTCTAGATAATCACAACAACACTTTTTCTTTTAATCGCCTATCCAATGACCGGTCAACCGATGGAAATGGAAAGATTTCTTTGGTTCGGAGGAATAAGTCTTTTGATGGCTATTACATCCCAAGGATTTGGTTATTCAATCGGATCACTTTTTAATCCTATGGTAATAATAAACTTTTAATTATTTAAAAATACCAATTTTAATAAATCTCTTTTACTCTGTCGAAGTGTAAAAGTGGTTTAAACTAAACATCATCGACTCCGCTTGTTGATAGATAATCAAAATTTTGGACTTTATCATCAGATTTTTTCTTTTCCAAAAGGCCACGTTCTTATCTTAAATTTTTTTAAACACGAGGACTTGTGAAAGTAACTAATTTATTTTGGAATTTCTAAACGGAAAAGCTAAACGTTTTCGAGACCATTTTGTACCGTTTTTAAGGATTTTCGGGAGATTTGAGCTTAAAATTGGGGCTTTTCCAGGCAGTTTTTTAGGAAAACGGATACAACAACGTGTTCGTTTCACTAACGTTTATTGACTTTGAATAATATTCTTAAATAAGCAAATTCGATTCTACCCATTTTCGTTGGAAAATTTGTTGTTTGAAAAACGGTCAATAGAAATTGTACTCGCGCTAACGTTAGGAAATCTGGACCGGAAAAAAGTTCGGTAAGGCGTTATTTAACCGATTTAAGCTCAAAGATGGATCGAAATCTATAAAATGTATTGTATTCTAACACTTTGTTAATCAACATGAACGACCCTGCAAAACTGCCAGTTTGACCTTTAAGAGCTATTTTGGTGATAAATTTAACACTTGTTTTACATTTTTCTCCCTTACAAAACGTCGTACGAGCCCTACACTCGTTTATGAAAGATACATAAAAGAAATATAAGATATATCATACCATATGAAATCAGGTCCCGGTCTTTCTGACGAATATTGTTCCGAACCTCTGTACCGAAGTATTAGACGAACATTTTTAAATTTAGACTTTCAGCTTGGGTAACCTAGCCATCGATCGTCTGATTTTGATGTGATTTATTTTAAAAGATTCTCAATTCAATTCTAAGTAGGATTCTAAACGGGCGTTATAATATCGAATCTAAAAAATTTCTAACAAACGATATCCCCAACCTCTACACCGAAAAATTAACAAATTTTAAAATTTTGATTTTGAGCTCGCGTATCTCAGCCGTGTATCATCTGATTTTCGAACGGTTTGTCTTAAACGGGAAGGCGTTGTTGTGCCGCGTCCAGAAAATTTCTGGTGAATATTTTTCCGAACCTCTATACCAGAGAGTTAGACGAAAATTTAGACTTTGAGCTCGCCTAACAGAGGCCAACAATCGTTTGATTTTTGTAAGGTTTGTTTAAAACGGTTCTCCATTCAATTTTGAATAAGACTGTAGACCAGCGTTTCTCAACTTTTTCTTTGCACCGACCCCTTGCAAGGATTTTTGTTTTTTGTATCAACCCCATGAAAACCTAACACTTTTACATATAAAATAAATTCTTGATAGGTATTATTAAGTTATTTATTAAATAATCAGTGAAATAACTTAAAATTGAAATATCGTATTTAATATAAATAAAATAACAATAATAATTATTGCCATTAAAATAATAGATTTTAATAAGAACATTGAGCGTGATTTAAACTCAAAGATGTTTCGATACAATTGAGGAAATATTTGGTTCAAAGTTGCTAAGTATTATCGTTAGATCCCCACGTTCTGCTACATTTTATCTATTTCTTGATTTTCGAAAGAGATTGTTTAGGTGGCTGAAACCAGCTTCCACTAAATACGAACTTGGGAAAGCCAATAATAAGGGCTCAAAAACAGTTTTTAACATATTGTTGACGAACTCGTTGTGAGTTTCAAAATGCAGCTTAACCACGTACTTTGAAAAATGTTTTAATTCAAGGTCTTCTATTAATTCTATTAGTTCCGCCTGCAGAGAAAAATCTAATTCAGAGATTTCACATTGAAAAGGATCTATGAAGGAATTTCCAAGGATTCCAGATAATGTTCATGTCTTCTTTTAATTTTTTTAAATAATTCATGTATAAAAGAACATCTTCAGATAATATTGCATCTCTTTCCAAAATGGACAATTTTTTCAAATTTTCAAAGTAGCGGAAATCTTTTCTGTGTAATGTTGTAATCTATTATAGTTCGGAATCCAAGGATAATTGTTCTAACTTGGATGAGGTTAATATCCTTCCCTTGCAACTTATATTGGACATTATTGAAATGCCAAAACATATACGCTAAAAAAATATATGATGTTTTAACTCCAATATTTTCATTCTTTGAGGTTTGTTGTTTTTGAGTAGAAATTCTACTGTTGATTGTGAGTCGAAAATGTCAACAAGTATTTGTAAACAATTATCCTTGGATAACCAACGTACTTCTGTATGGGACAACAAATTATTATAAACTTCATCGTTTTTATCGCATAGCTGCGCAAAAAGTCGATCATATAACGGTTGATTTTGATTTTGTTTATAGCTTTTCTACAAAAATTCAAAATAAATACCGCAAAGGTTTCCATTTATATTCTTTGCAACCAAATGTTGTCTGTGTAGCACACAATGCACAGTTCGAATATCGTTATTAAGTTCTTGTTTTAACAGGGCTAAAACTTCACGGTATTTTCCCACCGTTGGACATGCTCAGTCAGTAGCTGCTGCAGTTATATTAGAAATAGATATTTGAAACTTTTCAAACACATTTTTAAAACATGATAATCTATGTTCTTCTGTTGAATATGTTTCCAATTACCCCGAGTAAGGGATTCTTCAGTAATATCTTCTTTTTAATCGCTGTAATAGCGAGCATAAACATTAATATGTTTATTCTTCCAAAAGTTTCCTCATCCAATTTACTCTTTTGCAGTTCACTTAATAAAAGTGTTTTTATATCTTCCACCATTTCATCGATGCGACGCTGAACACTGCTGTTGCTCAAAGCAATGCTTTTTAAGACTGAATGTGGGTCCGTTTTCATTACTGTACTTATTACCTCTTTCACTGCAGGTATTATTAAGTTTTCTGCGACAATATCAGGATAACCCATTTTCGCAATTAAGTGAAAAATATTATATGAGGCTATTAATTCCCCTTTAACATTTTTAGAATTGAACGGTTTGAAGAATGTTTTTGAACGGAAAAGAAAATTTGAATATACATTGGTCAATGTTGCAATTAAAACTCTCGATTAGAACACTGTTAGAACAGTGACAATACAAATACTGAAATTTAAATGGTTTGGGTTATTTATACCCACTGTTTGTTTAATAGTAACAAAACATAGTTCCCAAATAATGTAATAAACAGTTTTGTAGTAACAACTTCAGTCAATTGATATAGTCTTAAACTTTTAAAGGACTATCGACCCATAAAGATTTATCGACCTCGTTGAGAAACGTTCAATTACACGAAAATTTCAAAATTTACACTTTGAGCTCGCGTAACTTAGAAATCGATCATCTGACTTTGACGTAATTTGTTTCAAAAGATTCTCCATTGAATTCTAAGTAAGACTCCAAACGGACGTTGTAATACCGGATCTGGAAATTTTCTGACAAACGATTTCGCCAACCTCTACACCGAAAAATTAGAAAATTTTAAAATTTTGATTTTGAGCTCGTGTACCTCGGCCGTCGATCGTCTGATTTTCGTACGGTTTGTCTTAAACGACTTTCCATTTAGTTCTGAATAAAATACTAGAAAAGCATTCCCGCGCAGCGTTCTACAAATTTCTGACGAAAATTTTTTCGAACCTCTGTATCGAAGAGTTAGACGAAAATTTCAAAATTTACACTTTGAGCTCACGTAACTTAACCATCGATCATCTGATTTTGATATGATTTATTTTAGAAGATTCTCCATTCAATTCTAAGTAAGACTCCAAACGGACGTTGTAATGCCGGATCTGGAAAATTTCTGCCAAACGATTTCCCCAACCTCTACACCGAAAAATTAGAAAATTTTAAAATTTTGATTTTGAGCTCGTGTACCTCGGCCTTCGATGGTCTGATTTTCGTACGGTTTGTCTTAAACAACTTTTCATTTAGTTCTGAATAAAATACTAAGAAAGTATTCCCGAGCCGCGTTCAAAAAATTTCTGACGAAAATTTTTTCGAAGCACTGTACCGATGAATTAGACGAAAATTTCAAAATTTAGACTTTGAGCTCGCCTAACTTAGCGATCGATCGTTTGATTTTCGTAAGGTTTGTTTAAAACGATTTTCCATTCAATTATGAGTAAGACTCTACACGAACGTTGTCATACCGCATCGATATTATACATCACTTACTTCTTAGTACTAAGAAATCAATGTTGTGAAAATGTTACAGACAAATGTTGGTTATTATTAGCTAAAATCATGCTAAAATCCTATTAAACGTATAGCCATGAATATAACTAAATCTTATTATTAATGTAGATCTTTTAATTATTTAAACTATATTTTTTTAATTTTATTTATTTATTTTAGATTGGTGCGTGTGTTGGTTCAGCACTTTCAATCCCATTAGTCCTTTTAGGAATGTATGGAGTGGAACAAGGTGAAGTCCTCGATCCAAAAGTCGAACTAATGATGTCCGTCAGTTTTCCTTATCACGCCTTCGTCGGTTTATCCACGAGCATTTTAAACGATCGCGGTTTCATCGAATGCGAAGACATATTTTGTTACTTCAGCGACCCAAAAAGAGTCCTAATCGTGATGGGAATGGCCGGAAAAAATTACAAAATCGAAGCTATTATTTTAATCTTCTTTTTATTACTACACAGAGCGTTTAGTTATTTCTGCTTGAGAGTTCGATTAACACCAGATCACCTTATTATGAGATACATTAAAAAATTACAATAATTTGTTTATATTTTATATAAGTATTAACTTTGAAAATTAAAAGTATTTTTATATCAGTATTTTGCAAATGAAATCAAGAGTAAATAAAGATTATGTAATGTTACCGAATTAATTGCTAATTATTGAATTTATTCTTACGTAATTTTTTTACAAAGAAAAAATACAGATTAGAGATACAACCAATGTAATCAATAAATTTAAGGTCACCAAAGTAACAGCTTCTTCGCTTATTTGCAACAATTTACGAAATTATTGCAATTACTTCTTCGCGTTTAATCGATTAACATTCGTCTTGCCGACCTGATTTAAATATGAACATAAACGATAACTGTTTTAAACTAACAAATTTTATTAAAAAACCTAAAGTGTGTATTAAATTTAAAGATTTAAGTTATAAAATAGGTAAGTAGATTCTAATTTATTAATCATTCCAACCTGATAACTTTTAATAAGCCCATTTAGTTAATTTAATCACTTTTAATAAAATCCAATTAACATTTAACTCAATTAATTAACAGGTAAAGTTGAAATAATTAAATCGGTAAATGGAAATTTTCCATCGGGGAAATTAATTGGGATTTTAGGGGCGAGCGGAGCTGGAAAAACGTCTCTTTTAAATATTTTAGCCGGACAAATGTAATTAAAACTATCCAAATAATTCCTTAAAAAACATAATTTAATATTTAAATCTTTATAGTCATAATGGAGTTAGTGGGGAAATTTTAATCAACGATTATCCGAGAAAAATGAAAGAATTTCATAAATTATCTTCTTATATTATGCAAGAAGATTTATTACAACCTTTTTTAACAGTTAGAGAATCAATGGATATCGCAGCTAATTTAAAATTGGGAAAGGAGTATTCAAATCGAGATAAACAAAGTGTTGTAAGAAAAATTCTTTTACAGAACCGCTTATAATTATGTTTACATATAAATTAATTAGAATATACACAAAAATACGAAGTATTCTTAAATAACTGATATGAATAAAAAAATTAAATTATTTAACAGCATACTGATTCTCGACCATTTTGGTCGAAATTATAACTTTTAAAATACATAAGCCACTATAACTAAATAATAGATATAAAACATAATATAATTTCCTAACTTCTTTAAAATCAAAATTACTTACTATTTTCCGACCGGGTTCGCTTAACACTTTTTTACATTATAGGTAGAGTGGCATGAAAATGACATGTTTTGAAAGAGCTACTCTCGTTTATACAGAATTCTTTGAACCAATCTTGGGTGAATTTTTGTTTTTATATGGTAATATCGAAGGCTTATTACCTATAAAAATTTGACATTATCTGAAGTAAACAACACTACTTACTTGTTAGTACAACACATTTATAATTTTATCGCCAAAAAGTAAGTATTTGTGTTCATTTCATTTAATTTCTAATGGTAATGTACTTAAACATTTTGATTTCTATTTATGTAAATGTGTCGTAGTTAAAATTTTTATATTATATTGGTTTTATGAGTTATGATTTTTGACAAAAAATGTTTTGAAAGAGCTAAGCTGCTCGGTTATGTAAAAGCAGGCTCTTTATGATCGAATTTTTTAAGACTAAAAAGTGTAGGTCAGAAAGTAGTTGATTCCTATTCTACGATGTAGAGAATAGGTGATCCATTAAATTGAAATTGAACTAGACTAAACATAATTTATTCTGTGTTCAAATTCCTTCAGGAAAGTTTAATTTCAAAAAATAAATTATTCTACGATTTGTTTTTAAAAACTAGTATGTCAGAAAAAGTCCATCTTGCTGCAAAAGGCATGGATGACCAATAACGCCTACAATAGACGAGGTAGTCAATGAGGTGATGTAAAACGCCAATCTGTAAACAAAACTGCTTTGTCTGTCCATATATCAAGTGTATAACGGAAAACAAGATTAAGAAGTACAAAATGTCTAACCAATCGTCCTACAAACATTGCTTTAAAGTCGTGGTACTTTCGGAGTAACTTTGCTTGAAATAAACTTGAGAAGTACTTGTCCGAGTTGAAATAAGTTGTACACACTATTCACCTACCTTCAATGCTCCAATTTTTTCTGGAAATGCAAATTGTAGGTCGAGTAATATTTAAAAAGTGAGTGAAGCTAACGATAATGCAACTCTAGCTGCTTTTATAACTTTAAGTGGTGGATATCTTTTGCTTAAAAAGACAAAAAAAAATACAGACGTTGGAGATGGGGGGTAACATCATTAAACGTAGCCGCTACCAGGGCAAGGTTTTTAACCCAGCCAAACCTTCCGGAAACCATGGGTCCTTGCACTAAGACTCGGGCAGGAAATAAAACAAATTCGATTACTAGCACAACAACTTTATTAGAAAGTTCGACTTACTTTAACCCGTTAAGCGGCTTGATGGATTACAGGTAGTGGCTTTCCTCGTGGCCGCATATTTTTGCAGCCAGCGAATCTAGACGTCCCAGGTGCGTATATATCCGTCATGAGCGCTTCGGAATACACGAGAGCATGACGAATATATACGTCATAACCGCTTAAGGGGTTAAACACGCGAGTAGACGATCGGGGATTAGCGGTTACGACGGACAGTTACTGAACGGAAGAACCCTAATTCTCGCGACGAAAAAAAGACGAAATCTAAACTCACCACGCCAAACTCCCGTTTGGTTGCGTTTATCTTCTCAGTGAGCGGCTCATCGTATAGTTGGGGATACGTCTCCGGTAGAATAATCACTAGAGAAGAGCGCGCACAGTCTTGAATCGGAAAATATTGACCAGCTGGACTTTACTCGAGTTTTCGTTAAATGTCTGCTAAGAGCCCACTCAAAGAAAAGTTAATCTCAAGCACAAAATGACTTTAGTATCGCAAAAAAAGAAAGACTATTGTGAGAGATTTAACACAAGGTTCAGATTTAAGCATCTAGCTAAACCACTTGCGGTGGAAAGACGTACCAGGGACGTCGAGATGCTTTTATTAGCGGAAAACCAGTGACGTGTTACGCACGTCGTCAGTCCCTTGTTGCAGGTAGAAAAATGACTGACTTGGCACGCTCAGTTGTAAATTTCATGCCACCGCAAGTGGTTAAGAGAGTCTCGTTTAAGAGTGTCTTTACAAACGCGAATTCTCCCCGAAGTAAACTCGCCCTTGGATAGGGGTGAATAAACATTTTGGGCAATCCTAACGATTGGTTGTTTTTTCCTACAACAGGACCAATGTCGCACATGGGGGTGGGATTTTTTAAGACGGGTACTTTCTTATGAAAAATTCCCGCAGCTTTGGACGTATGCGAACCAGATGCTCGACTATCCGCCAATAGATTAATTAAAAAAAATAACTCAATGACCCTTTTGAAACTTTCTTAACGTTCGTCACTTATCCTCCAGATGGTTACTTGAACTTAAGAATTCTTAAAACAATTTCAAACACTTGAGAACGTTAAGGTAGGTTTTCACGCACATACAATTTGCCCAAATTGACTTGTGCATGCCAATTTGCACAAGTAAATTCTTGCATGAAAACGCAAATCGTTCATTTGCACAAGCCAGAAAGTTTGGCTTGAGTAAAATCTGGCCGGTCAGATAATTTGCATGCGGTTGGCGCAAATGCTTGAGCGTGTAAACAACCCTCCAACTCGACGCATGCACAGTAGGTAGTAAATAGCGAATTTTCATCAGCGTGTTGACACAGGCTTAGTGTTCTGCTATACAATGTTCGTATATTACGTATATTTCCTATATTTAGGCAATATGTCAAACAAAAAAGTCATTTAATAATTCTTTAATTAAATAAATATGAGAATAAGTGGCTCTCTTTTCGATCCAACATTTCTGCGATCTTCTTGATCTCGATCTTTTTTACCAGTTTCAACTTTTTAATTAAACAAGCACCAGCTGCTGCTAATAATTCCTCTTCGTGGTCCATCTTTGAATTTTACTGATACAACAATGACAATTTCAACTGTGCTAGCAAACAAGTTTGTGCAAAAAACTGACCGTTTAAATGGGTACACCAATTCAGTTTTATTTGTGCAAATTGGCATGCACAAGTCAACTTGAGCAAATTGCATGTGCGTGAAAACCTACCTTGACATCATCGACACAAATTTATGACGTTGGGTCTGAGTCCCTACATGACCTTAACAAACGCGCAAAGACAAAACTACAAAAATGTTTAAACTAAAGCCCGCAATATATGGAATAATAACATCGTCAATAACTTAAATCGTGCGAAGAATAAACATCGATAGACGCATTAAAGTGAAATCAAAAGTAATAGGTGAAGGAGGTTGACCAAAGGTTAAGGCGATATTACACGGTTCAACCAAATTGATTCACTTTGGTTGAAAGGCGCAAAAATGAAAAATATGATGTTTACACGTATCCTATAAAATGAACTGTTCAAGTCACATTGCTTAAGAAAGATGGCGTCGAATCAGGTCCTAAGCATAGGAATAACCTTAATTTGTGACCATTTAATTAAGGAATTGACAAAAAAGAATCGGAGAAATAAACGACGTTGGTGGGTGCGGTCATGGATATTGAGAAGACAGGCCTTGGGAGAGTCAAATCATCTATTGAAAGAATTGACAGAAGAGGATTCAGATGCATACACCAATCACCTTCGAATGAATAAAGAGAAACTGAATCTGTTGTATTATTATGGTTCAACCTCAACCTTTTTCGTGAAACAGCGCATCGGGCGGCATCGGCGTGGCGCGCAAAATTGAACATCGAGTGAATACCAGTATTTACACGTTCAATTTGCGTTCAATTGCATTGAATGATGAACGACAAAAGTGAAAATATTGAACCAGTTCAATTCTTTCAACGCGATTGCACAATCACATTGAACAATTCACTTTTATGTTTACATGATTCAATTAGTTTGCTTCATACAAATTGAAACGCTAAAGTGAACCGTGTAATATCGCCATTATAGCTGAAGGCATGTTAAACAAATTATATTAAAGATGATGGGTGTATCAATTGTATTAAAATCATTAATGTGGCTTGTTGGCGTAAAAATATTATAAAAATCGTAAATTAATTGTCTTAAGAACTGAAACATAACTTGATTCGATTCAATATCAGGCTTATGATTTAATCGTGGACGATCCAATTTGATCGTTTCACTTTAAAGTTTTTATTCCTGCGCGTATCAATGTTTAATCTTCGTACACTTTAAGCTATTGACGATGTCCCTAAAGACTCTTATCAGTGAAACATTAATTCGTTGGCTAGAATAAAACTTTGAGTTTTATTTTACTTGTTCATTAAGACTCCTTCCTTTCGAAATGATTGAAAAATACTTAATAATCAATGCACAAAATTATTTGACGTACAAAAAACTAAGGTATAATATAATTATAAGCGGTAAACTATCTTATTAACTAATTATTAACATTTTTAATAATTAGTCATTTTAATAATTTTGTTTGCATTATTAACATATTAGTAGCATTTTTTTATGTTTCCCCAGATAAAAGAAGTTATAACAATAATAGGTTTAAACGCATGTTTAGACGTACGAGTAGAAAATTTGTCAGGTGGAGAAAGAAAAAGATTACTAATCGCTTTGGAAATAGTAAATAACCCACCGGTTTTATTTCTAGACGAACCAACAACGTAAGTTTTATTATCCCAATTAACCAATTTATTTACAACATATCAACAGTTACAAAAACTTTAATTATTTTTAATTAATCAATTTACTTTTTTAGAGGTTTGGATAACGTAGCGATGAAAAATTGCATGCAAATCTTAAAATCAATAGCCTTACAAGGTCGAACCGTTATTTGTTCGATTCACCAACCGTCTGATTCTATTTTTAATTTATTCGATATGGTAATCACTTTTAACACCTTAATAAATTTACTAATTATTAAAAAATATTTTTAGGTTTATTTCATGTCAAACGGACAATGTATTTATAATGGAAATGTTCCTAATTTAATAACTTTTTTAGAAAACTTTAATTTTCCTTGCCCAAAAACTTACAGTCCAGCTGATTACAGTAAAAATTTATTACCATTACTTATATAAACACTAAATTAAAATGTATTTCTATTCTAGTTATAGAATTAGTTCAATTCAATCAAAAAGTAACTGAAATATTTATAATAGCTTCTAAAAACGGACTTGAATGTTACGCCGATGAAATAAATGCTAAATATTTAGACCCAATCGAAGATTTTCAAGATTTCGATCATCAATCCGATTTTCCAAATAGTTTCTTCAGCCAATTTTTAATTTTATTGAAACGAATGTTATTACAATTAACCCGGAATAAAATCGGATTAATTCTACAGTTCGGTTTACACATTTTTTGTGGATTATCTTTGGGTATTTTATTTTATAATACTGGAAATTCAGGAATGGATTTTTTAAATAACGTGAAAATATTTTTTGCGGTCATTATTTTCTTTGTGTTTAACCACGTAATGGCACCTACTTTATTATGTAAGTACCATTATTAATGGATATTTCGTTTTTATTTAACCGGTTATTTTGTTGCCATCTTTAAGTATAGAACTTAATTTGCCATTTTTTATTGTTTACGAAATACTCATTGTCAGTAAAAAACGATGTGAATATATTAATGAATCAGAGTTTTTTATTCACTGTCCAGATTCGCTTGTTTTCTTTTAAGTGAAAATATGTTACAAATTAATCTTTAACCAAGCAGGGCTGAACCCCAAAAGATGAAAATTCACATCGAAAATTTTTTACCTTTTATAAGAGTCGTTTCACCTATCCGGGGACACACTGTATAATAGAACATATGCAACAATACAAAATATTAAACTAAATGTTAGTCTAATGACGTAAAAAATCATCTATTGTTGTTTGTCTCCTCTTTTTCTTTAAACTGGCGCCCAGAAATAGTATTTTTAATTTAGAAAGAAGCTTCAAAGACTATCACCATAATTTTGGATATTCTCTGCTAGTAATGGAATCTCATCGACGTCAGAATCTTCAGATAGTTCCTGCACTTCTGGACTTTCAATTTCTTGTTCTAAATCTAGGTCCTCAACATACAAATTTTCATCCAGTTTTAAAAAATCATTAAGGTTTTTATTATCAGTCAATTTCAACAAATTCTTATATTTGAGAGTATCTGCAGAGTACATTAAGTGGCAAGTCATCTGGATCAGATGTAAAAACCTCATTTAGCTGGTCTTCACTTTGCATATGGTCGTGCTTAAATCTTGCTCTACGGAAGCAATTTTTAATTGTTTCCTTGGTTACTTGGGCCCAAGCTGTTTTTGCAAAGCACAATACAACCGCATATCTTTTTCTGTATAGACGTCAAACTAGTATTGAACCCCGTATGTACCGAAAAAATGAGAACGTTTAAATATCGGTTAGTCGGGGAAGTCCCTCATTCAAGCTGTGATGACTGGTGGTTGGTTTTTTTTTTAATGAAACTGCCAAATCCCCCTTAACGTACTGTTTACTTTATTTTAATAATTGCCACTGAAGCGTCCTTTTAACAAACGATTTACAAAGTTATGTGTTTATGATTACATTCACGACTGCAGACGGACTGTTCCCTTTCTTATGTGTAATTCGAATAAATGCAATGCAATGTGCTGACTCTGCACACTGACTCTTCTACGAAGTTACAAGAGACACGTATTTTTCCATTACAAAGCTAAGCAGAAAGGTACGACATAGGCTGCGCTTGTACCTTGTAAATATTGAAGTCGGTAAAACACCGGTTAAAGAGAAAATCTTTTATTAAAGGGAGACAGCCAAGTTTAAGAGAACACTTGGTAGTGTTCGCGTCCGGTCAAGAGAATGTCCGTCCAAGAGAGAGTTAACGCAATGCAAATTAAATGAGAGTCGGTCCGTTCCTTGAGAAACTGTCCGTCCAAGGGAGGTGTCTGCTCATGGGGGGTGTCCGCGAGGGGGAATTTCACTGTATTTTAATATGATGAGAGTTGATACATAAGTTTTCTCGTAGGGTGATAGATGTATGACTAGCGCGTGTAACGATTTTTATAGGTTAGTCTAAATTGTACTAGGTTATAACTGATCGTGAGAAGAATAGCTGGGATGATTAGATGAAAAGGAATTAAATTGCCATAATTTATCTTATTGTTAGAGAAAATGAATAGCTGTCAATGACAAAATAAAGTAATGATTTTGTGTCCTCATTTTGTCCCCATTTTGTTACCTCATCAGAAGTTGAATTTCTCGAATACATGCCATCCATTAAAATCGCAGGAGATATTTGAGTGATATTAAATTTCGCACTTATTACTACAAAATATTCTTTCAAATAGAGAAACAAATGAGTAGATTCCTCAAACAGAACTTATTTTGTTTACATTTGAAATGTAGAGCGTTCTTAGTGAAAGATCCTATACATAAGTTTACCAAGAAAAGTTTACCAAAATGAAAATTCATAGTTCTTTCCGATTATACGTTTGAACGAATGCAATAGAGCGTCGATAACTCGAATCCTAGAAACCTTCCTCAACCTCTTAGAACTATACTGCGCGACATTGAAATTGCAACACATGGAAGGAGTGAATATTTTTTGACCAGATTTGGCATCAAAGTTACTTTATAGGAATACAATAATTGATAAAAATTTAAAAATCATATATTCTGTATACATGCCATAATTAACATTTTTTATATCTGTGTGCTTAAATTATTAACTAGTGTTGTTTCTGATAATTTATGTTTTTTATTTGTTGTTTTGTGTTATTGTACTTCGTTATAAATTGTTGTTATGTCTAGAAGAAGAATACGTCGAAATTACCGACAATTAATTGTAAGTGCATTCAAGAGAGGGGGAATTATCGACATGCAAGACGGTGGTTTGTCATTTGTCGAAATAACTTCCCGATTAAATCGAAATCGATCCATCGTTATGAGATGTTGGAGAGGGTGGTTTGAGACTGCTCAGGAATAACGTCAGAGAGGAATGAGGCTTTAAGAAAAACAACAACGCGTTAAAATCGCCGTTTAAAATTATTGGCTTTCAGAGATGGATTTTCAACTACTAACAATAAGTCATTTGGCGTTGAGTAGATTGCAGACGCTGTTCGTCCAATCACAATGCAAACAGTATATCGCCGCATTAGATCTTTTGGGCTAAAATTATGCAGGCCATAGTATCGACGGCAACGTTTAAATTGGTACAGGGAAAGGACTGATTGGAACATCGAGTGGCATAGGATAGTCTTTAGTGATGAATCTAGATTCTGCCTAGGGATGTATGATAGTCGTAAGATGGGCAGACGAAAACATGAAAAAAGACAGAATTTGCAATACGCTATAGAAAGGCCTGTGCACCGAACTGCTGATATAATGGTGTGGGGTGCGATTAGTTAGGGAAGTAGGTTCCCTTTAGTTTTTATCGAGGACACTTTGACTGCGCAGGGATACGTTGAGGAGATTTTGGAGCCGTACCTTCTCCCGTACTTTCAGGGACTGGAAAATTCAATTTTCCAACAAGACTTAACTTTTTTAGATGAGGCTCAGCTAGACCTTTTACCATGGCTAGCAAAATCTCTGGATTTATACCCAATTGAAAATGTATGGGATATGAGAGACAGTAAATTAAACAATTTGCCACAACCTCCACAGACTTTGTACATTCTTAAACACGAAAATAAGATAGCCTATATGTCTCGCTATGTCTCGCCGTCTTAATCAATGTTTACAAAACAATGCCGGGGCAACATTTTATTAAAGAAATAGAACTTTTCCTTTTATTTTTTTTTTCTCCAACCTTTAATCACTTGGTATACTCCTATAAACCAAGATTTGTGCCAAATTTGGTTAAATAGTATTTACTCCTTCTATGTGTTGCAATTTCAATGTCACGTAGTATATTAGAACTGGTTCGTTAGAACCTTTTAGAGTTTCACCTTTTAGAGTATTCGTAAGTTTTTGAAGTTTCGTATATACAGGGTGTAACAAAAGTATGGAATATAGCTAATAAATACGCCATTTATGTAGATTGTGAAATTTGTGTATCTGAGTAAATATTATTAAAGATTGCAAAAACTTCACTTTTGGTACGTTCTCGGTCGCCGTACCCACTCATCAGCATTTCAATTGTTTGGTGTTCGCTTAATTGCGCCACAGTTGTTGCAATTGGCAACTTTTTTGACGTTTAGTGACGGCAACAGCGCCATTTCAGCTCCTACTTTGACCAAAACTAGTTGATTAGATATTTAAAAAAAATGCAATTTTTCTCGATTTTTTTCTTATAAAACCTTATGATATAACATGTCCATTGTGTAGAATGGAAAATAATCTATCAAAATATGCAAAAAATATATGCCCATCCCATTTAAGATAACAAAGTTGGTTACCATAGCAACGAAACAACATACCATAGCAACGATACAAGCAACCGAATATAGCCAAAATATATCCCATAATTTACCAAGAAACTTTTATTTGAAACTTTTTTCATTTAAATCATAAATGGCGTATTTATGAGCTATATTCCATACTTTTGTTACACCCTGTATGTAGATTGAATATGGATTATTCATACTACTAAATGTACGAAACAACTTGTTATTTTCAATGGGATAATTTTTAATGCATACTTCAACTGTTAAATTGTTTTTTATATTTTAATTTCCACTATGTAAGAACTAAACATTCCGCCACTATTTAAGAAAAAAACTTAAAAATTTGTTCAATTACTCTTCAAACATTGTTAATACATAATATTTAGTAGCACCCCCCAATTGAAAACTATGAGTTGACTAACAGTTGATATCAGCAATATCGTCATCACACCGCAATACTATTGCTTTGGTGTTACCGTGTGTGGATGGCCTAACAGTAGGTATCAAACCAGATATTTATTTTTTTAGGGCCGGTTTATTCACGTTTGGGTAATCTATTTGATATCTACCATTATTAGTGTAATTTCACTTGATATGATTGGTTATTCACTCAGAAACCATGGTAAATATCAGGTAGATTAATTTACCCAAAGGTGAATAAACCGACCGTTTGGGTCGACCTATCTGAAGTGAATAAACCAGCCCTTAGTCTTCTATCTAGAATGGGTCAATATAAGGTTGACATATGTTTTATACGTGCGGTAAGACCTCTTGAGCAAGTTGTAAAAGTCGAAAACACATTTTCTCTTATAACTCGAAAACTAAATGTGATAAATGATTACTGTAAACGCCTAAGAGCGTGTTATCGTAGTACTTTTCAGACGATGTGCCACTCGATATCACATCTATTGTTAGGGGGTGGAAGAGGCAGAAAAAAGTGGACATTTTTCCCAATTCACCACCAAAAATGTTATGAGATATTTACGAAACTATGAATATCGAAAGTCTAGGGAGAATTGAGATTTACGTGTTTTTTGTTTTGAGCGAAAAAGTTTAACCAGGGTAGTTGTAAACGTGAAAAAGATTACGTGACGGAACGTATTTTTACTATTACAATTTTACTTTATACGTTGTAATTATAATATATATTGATATCTTCAAGATGCCTGAACTGATGGCTCTGACTTCTTAAAATAATTTCTCAACTGTCTTCCTTCATCTTCCAAGCTTCTTTCAAGATTAGTAATGAATTCTCAATGTTCGCTTCAACATGGTTTTCTTCAAGACGCATGAATTGATGCTCCTGACTTCATAAAACACTTTCTCGGTTGCTTTTCTATACCTTCCTACCTCCTTTCATGATTAGTAATGAATTCTCAATGTTCGGTTCAACGTGGTTTTCTTCAAAATACATGAGTTTATGCCCCCGACTTCATAAAACACTATTTCAGTTGTCTTCTCACATCTTCCAAGCTCCTTTCATGATTACTAATGAATCCTCAATGTTGGCTTCATTGTGGCTTTTTTCAAGATGCCTGAACTGATGGCCCTGACTTCATAAAACACTTTCTCGGTTGTCTTCCTACATCTTCCAAGCTCCATTAATGATTAGTAATGAATTCTCAATGTTCGCTTCAATGTGGATTTCTTCAAGATGCATGCACTGATGCCCTTGACTTCATAAGCCACTTTCTCGATTGTCTTCCTACATCGTCCTAGCTCCTTTCATGATTAGTAATGAATTCTCATTGTTAGCTTCAACTTGGATTTGTTTAAGCTGCACGAATTAAGTGATAATTGATGCTCATATCTTCGAAAGGCATTTTATTAATTATCTTATTAACTCTTCCAATCTTCCTTCATAGTTTGTAGAGAATATTCAGTGTTGGGTTCAACTTGGATACCTTCAAGCTGCATGAAAAGTACCAAATGGTGCAACTGTCTTCAAAAAACATTTTCCTGGTTATTTTATTAACTCTTCCAAACTGTTTCCATGGTTAGTAATGAATTTTCAATCTTGCCTTCAATTTGAATTTTTCAAGATGCATTAATTGAGTACCAATAAATGCCTCTGTCTCTAAAAAACATTTTCTTGGTTATTTTACTACTTCTTTCAATCTCCTTTTAGGGTTCGTAAAGAATTCTCAATATTGGGTTTAACTTGGATTTTTTAAGCTCCATGAATTGAATGCCAATATTGGTCTTGACAGTAGGGGTGTTTGTTACCTATCCATTGACCAGAAATGTGATTTCTGGTTAACTTTATAAGGATTTTTCTCTTGATATTTATTGAGGATGCAAGAAGGTGAAAATGGGGTGGTTTTTGCAATTTTCCATGTGGGCACGGGGGAGATATTTACCATACGACGATAGAATTCGTTTATTTTATAGGACGTTATTATTTTGGAAAGAATAAAAATCGGGCGTATGCCCCTATAACACTTTTTTGTTAAAAAGTCTTCACTTTTCTCCTTCAAATTTATCATAGAATTAGTTCTGTCGTATTTGCTTTTTCGCCATTTCTTACTATTTTCAATATTTCTTTTTCAATTTTTAACATTCCAAAATTTGTCAGATACTTACTCTGTTCTTTGTTTCGACCCAAATAAAAAATCTTTAGAGTCGAACCATCCTCACTGCCGTTGATGACGTTATGTTATTTAAATCATCTACCAGATGAAGATATAAGAAAAAAGTTTACACTTTCAATTTTTAACTTCAAACCTTTAAAAATGTAAATCTATTTACTGAAATTAATTCTTTTAGATCCTTTCGAAGTAGAAATTCTACAAAGAGAATATTTTAACCGTTGGTACAGTTTAAAAGCTTATTTTACAGCTCTAACAATATCAATGCTACCTGTATTAGTAAGTTTTTTTTTATAAATCTAATTTTTTTAATTATATTTTTAAAATATCTTCATTTCCAGACAATAACAACAATAATTTTCCTCCTAATTGTTTATCTAATGACCGACCAACCGATGGAAATTGAAAGATTTCTTTGGTTTAACGGAATAAGTCTTTTAATGGCTATTACATCCCAAGGATTTGGTTATTCAATTGGATCACTTTTTAATCCTATGGTAATAAAAAATGTAACTGACCTTTTACTAAATCTTTTTTAAAAAATCGTTTAATTAGTAATCATTTGATTTTTATTTATATATTTTTAGATTGGAGCTTGTGTTGGTTCAGTGTTGTCAGGCCCATTAATTTTATTAGCTACGTACGGATTTGGTCAGAGCGATATCTCCGATTTGTCCAAACTAATAAGGTCGATAAGTTTTCCTTATCACGCTTTCGTCGGTTTATCAACTACCATGTTCAACAATCGTGGATTAATCGAATGCGAAACGATTTTTTGTTACTTCAACGACCCTAAAAGAGTTTTAACCATATCGGGAATGACTGAAAAAAACTACAAAATCGAAACTATTATTTTAATTTTCTTTTTGTTACTACACAGAGTCTTTAATTATGTTTGTTTAAAGATTAGACTCACTCCAAATCATTTTATAATGAGATATTTTCGTAAAATTATTAATTAATTAATTAAACGTGATTTTAGTAAACATTTTATTTATTTACTTGAATAAATAAATTATTTAGTTTAACAAATAAATTATTTAGTTTAATAAATATTAGTTTCATTCTGTTTGATCAACAAATACGTACGAGACAGTGTTTTTCCCGATGTTCTTAAGACTGCTGTGACACTGCCTATTTATAAAAAGGGTCCAATTGATAATCTTGCTAATTATTGCCGGCCCTGGTACAAGGTGTGAGAAAAAAAATTGAAATTTCTCTAGACTCTTTTTAGACGAAAATAAACAGAGAAAATTTGATGATTTCAATTTAAAATAGTTTTTTTTTACTTTTTTAATGGTTATTAAAGAAAATTCGAGGATTTTAATTTAAGATAGAAACTAAACATCTACATCTCAATTCGTATAAATCATTGAAAATTTAAAGTTCAAAGTCAGTTACTGTTAGAAAAAATCTTTCAGTGTGAATTGCAAGGATTTTAATACAAATTAACTAATTGAAGTCACACGTTAAGAATTTGAATACATTTTTGTTGAAATGGATTATAATAGGGTTGCATAAGCGTACTTTATGTTATACCATTATACTGAATATTATGATTTATTTCTAAAACGAGTTTTTTTTGTAAACTTTTATGTTTATACACAAAACTCATTTTTAACACACTTTTCCGTTATCACTATTGTCGATTAGTTCGTAAAACTTTGTAAAACTAAAAACATACCGTCGTTTGGGGTGAGATTGATAACCGGGGGTGAGATTGATCACCAAGTTGCTTCTTCATAAATTTAAATCTAGCGCGCAAACCAACTATTAGATTCGTTTTTCGCCAATGCAACACAAACCGGGTGGCGAAAAAATTTAATACACCTATTTGTGATGAAAAATGAATTATTACCAGGGATCTTTGCGACGTTCACAATCAATAAGAATAATACTTAAGTGCGGACTAAGCACTTAACTCAATTTAAATAAAAAAAATTATCATCGTGGACTTATAAAAGTTCGTGTTTTATTCTTATTAACACGTTGACTGCCACGGCACCCATATTCGGGTGACAGTAAAGTTTCTGATCAAGCCACGTCATCCGTAGTAGGGTCACAGATTATACAGATACGACACTCAGAAGGAGAGAGTCATATCAAGACAAAGACAAGTACGAAACCAATTTAAAGGTCCAACGACAAAAATCGAATAAATACTCGGTAACTCTCGGAAATTTTATCGATCCATTATACCCCTAGACCAATAGAAATCCATTATTTTAAATTCTTTTGTATTAGGTAATTTTGTTTTGATGAAATTAAAACTGAAAATTTTTTTAGTAGTATTAGGCAACACTGCGGCAATGCAATAAATCCAACACCAATACAATTTAGGAGAGCTTTCAGAAAATTATTCCTGCTATCTTTTTTTCATTCAGAACACATGAACTGTTCTGAAGATTTTAATAAATTATTAATAGACTTGGCCCAATATAAATCCGAAAATTACCCATCGATTACCGACACTACCGAACCTGTTAAAAGTTTTGAGATCAATCACACAACATACTCCCAAAAGTCGTTCTCGAAACAAAATGCCTTCAAATATGTGGTTGGATACTTAACCCTCCGTGTATACACTGGGTCTTTGAAGGAACAGTCAAAATTTCCGTTTTCTTGACTTCTCAGATGATTCAGACGATTGTTTCATTTTTATTGACAACAGTTTTAAACTTTTGAATTTGGTAACTGCTCGGCCATGTAGTAGACGCTTCAATAAGTAACTCAGAATTTTTCTAGAATTTTTGAAAGCCTAGAAAACTTTGAAAACATGCCTGTTCCCTAAAAGACCCAGTATACACGCCGCGTCTCAAAAAATATAGTATACACACGCCGGGTTAATTAGTAATTGTTTAAAAATCCATAGTTGTAGTGTGTGCAAAAATTTTGCTGTAGCTGATGCAAACTTAAAGGACTCTAATATGTTTTTGTTTTATAAAGCGTGTGAAACTAACAAGGGGACCACCAGACGTGTAACCTCCAGATTTTGTTCCTGATTTTTTTACAGGTAGAGACATGTATGTGAAGCTTCTTGGTAAAATATTTCAACCAGATGACCAGGCATTTTTGAGTTATGAATTTTTGAAATCGTCAAAAAAATCACACCTGTTTAGTAGAAGTATTAAACGACCGGATGACCACTTACGTGTTTTTTTTTTTTTTTTTTGGCAATTTCAAAAATTCATAACTCAAAAATATCTGGCCATCTGGTTGAAATATTTTACCAAGAAGCTTCATACACATGTCCCTACCTGAAAAAAAAAATCAGGAACAAAATCTAGAGGTTACACGTTTGGTGGTCCCCTTGTAAGTATAATCCTTTTGAACCATTAAATACGCCTCGTGAATCTTTTTATAATTATATTTATTGTTTAGAAAAAAACATTTTTTGCCGATATAAACAAATATATTACTAAAATAAAATAAGTGTAGGACAAGGCCTATATTTGCTGTGCAAGGAAATTACAGGTTTTACCCATCCTTGTCCTCATTTCCCTTTAGATTATTTAATTAAACTCTATATTAGATTAAGAATTTTTATGTCATGAAATTTTCAAATAGAGATTTTGAAACGCAAGCAAAAAAAGATAGGAAATTAACAATCATTATGAATTTATAATATGTAAGTTTAATGTAAGCTTTGTATTTTCTTCTTTATTGATTTGATGCACTTTTAGGTTATATTGATATTTTAGTGTATATGTTACAGTCAAAGTATGATCTCCGGTGAATGTATACATTGACTAGTCAATATATACATTCACTGGACGTTTCAGCCGAAGTATGCACAACGAATTATTATGATTACTTTGACTAGTGAGTGTATGCATTAATTAGATAATGTTAACATTCATTATGCTGCGTCAGTGAAAGTGTACATCACAAGCAGCTGTCGAATAATAAACATTGAGAGTTATGGTAGTTTTATATGGATGCATACAACTTACTTGAGGTAGAATTTCAACTTCATGCATAATGCAATAAATAGTAGTATATTATAATTTTGTTGAGAGGTATTTCAAATACTAGTAGGCATAGTTAATTTGAAGGTTTATTTATTGCAGTACGCTATGCTATTATGGCATTTGGAATTACACAATACCTTATTTTTTAATGCAAATATATCTTTTTGTACAACATTTAATCTTGCATTGACATTTGAAAAATCCTTGGCCGGTGCCAGTAGATTGTTGATTAGCGATGCTTCGTAGTGGCAGTTCAGGTTGGGTTGAGAGTTTTTCAGGGCATACGCTAAATTGCGATCTTGAGTATAACTTGGCCTTTGACCAATTCGCTTTTGGTCCCCAGTTGATAATAACCATCATCACTTCTGCTCATGACGCATGCCAATAGAGAGCGAGCGTCTCCTCTTCCTCTGTCTACATCAGGTATTTTAATTTTGGCCGTTGCTTCGTTTCGGCTTTAGGATGTGATTTGTCAGATAGCAACTTCATGCATTTAGCCTGAGTCTTCAAATTGACTATCGCTTTTATTCTATTACTTTCAATATTGACTAGATTACTGCACAAGTCATAATAATCGTTATTGTAAGAAGCCAGTGTTTTATTGCAAGAAAGGCAAGTTCTGGTAACTTAGGCCTCAGTAATACCAGGCTCTGCATTACCAAGCGTGGATTGTTCTTGTTCTGGTACAAAAGATTCATCACCATCAGCAGCTGGTTGTTGCTGCAGCGTAAGTATCATACCTTCTTTCAATGCAATTTGTAAATCATTTGAACTTACCGCTCCATTTTCTTGTGTCATAGACAGATCATTACTTGATATTGATGTTTCTTGTATATTTGAAAAGTTGGAATCATGTTTTCCAATTCTTCCTCGCTGTTTACCGCTTCACTTTCTTGTGCCATAGACACATCATTATTTGGTAGTACAGCTTCTTGTATATTTGAACAGTTTTGAAACATATTGTCCAATTTTGCCGATGGAAACATGCGTTTCATATAAAATATCGAATACATCCTCAAGAGGTATATAGTATCTCATTGGATTATCTTTCTCAATTGGCTTAATTAGCATATCTTCGCCGCGCTTGCTCAAACCTCCACCGTAGGATACTTTAACTAAGCGTAGTCAGTCAATGTATACATTCACTAGTTAAAGCGTTCATTTAGTTCGTTATGTATACTTTTACTAAATGTTTTAGTAAATGTATGCATTAACTAGTTAGTGTATACGTTGCCTGAATTTATACTTTGACTGTAACATATATAAATTAAATAAACTTTTAAAAAATCAAATGTTAGGGCACGTTTTAAATAACTTTATTTATTTATTTATTTTTTTGAATTTCGCGCCTTTTCTATAAACCTATTTAAAGGAATAGGAGAATGAAGGTCAACCGCCCTACTCCTAAAACATCAAAGATGCCGCTCGGAGTGTCGCATCTGTATAATCTGTGGTAGGGTGACGCTTATTTGACGTTTTACGAAAGATATTGGTACGCTGTTAGGGACTTTTAGTTTTAGTTTAAAATGTAAGTTGGTAATATGGAGAGTCGGGGTGTAGAAAAATAAAATGGTGGATACACACAATTCGGTGTAGTTTTATTTTTAACAAAGAAAAGTCAAGTAACAAACATAATTTGTGGTCCTTCGAGCCGGATTAACATTATTTCGATAGCATCATTCGAGCAAGAATTCCAAGCAGCATTGTGAATTCTACAATAATCAAGAGATCGTTCAACGGAGTGACGTCATAGGGGTCATACACGCCCTGGCGTAGTCGTTGGGACAACGAGGAAAAAAAAATACATAGGCAAGTCCTTTTATCCTTTGTCTTATCCTTTCCTTACGCAAAATAAGTCGTTAAAATGTCACCAGAAGTAATCGCAACTCTTGTTAGGAAACGTGGAACATTGAAATCGAAGCTTACTTCTTTCTCAAATTTTCTAACCTCACTAAATCAAACGTTGAATAGCGCTCAAACTGAAGATAAAGAAAGATCTTTATGTGAACTTGAAGTAAGAGTGGAGAAGATTGAGTCATTATTACCCGAGTTTGAAACCGTTCAATATGAGATCGAAGACATCCATGAAGATTACGATCAACAGCTTAAGGAAAGGGAGAACTTTGAAAATAGTTTTTATAAGGCATTAGCACAAGCTAAACAAATGCTAGTAAGTTACAGGAGTGAAAGAACAGGTACCATTCCGAGCATTAAGACAACTGTCAATCAATCGGTGCAATCACCACCCGTTACACATTCTACACCTTTACCGAACAATAACATCAAGCTACCAGAAATTCGTTTACCAAAGTTCGATGGAAAGTATGAAGAATGGTTAGAATTCAAGGACACATTTGAGTCACTAATACATCAAAATAATTCAGTTGGTCAAATTCAAAAGTTCCATTATTTGTGAGCTTCTATTGAAGGTAGTGCGTCACAAGTAATTCAAGCCCTTGAATTTTCTGCCGAGAACTACGAACTGGCATGGGAGTTAATTTGTCAGAGATTCAATAATAAACCTCTTTTAGTCAACAATCACGTAAAAGCATTATTCAATCAATCAGCATTAACCAATGAATCTCACATTGAATTGCGTCAGCTAATAGATAATGTCACCAAACACATGAGGTCATTGTCAAATTTGAAGCAACCTGTTACCCACTGGGACACGCTCATAATTTACATTATTGTTAATAAACTTAATCAGGTAACCAGACGTGAATGGGAAGAAATTAAAAAACCAAATACGTTACAAACCTTAGAGGAACTTATGGACTTTTTAAGAAGTAGGGCTGATCTATTGGAAACCTTGTCTGCAAAAAACACATCAAAGGCAAAGGTAAATCAAACGAAATCCAAGGAACATACATTCAACACAACAAACATCACTTGCATCTATTGCAAAGGTTAGCATCACATATACAATTGTAAGGATTTTCTTCAATTAAACCCTAGAGAAAGGAGCGAAAAGGCACGAAGACACAAGTTGTGCATAAACTGTTTGAAAATTGGACACATGGCGAACGATTGCAAAAGTGGTAAGTGCAGGAAATGTAATTCAAAACATAATACTTTATTACATTATGAAACCAATTGTAAATCTAGTGATGTAGTTTGTTCAACATTTGAAACCAAATCGTCACATGTTTTAATTGCAACAGCAGTAATTCAAATTCCTAATAACAAAGGGGTACTTTGTTCATGCAGAGCAATATTAGATTCGGCGTCACAATCTAACTTTATCACAACAAATTTATTCAAAAAATTACAATTAAAGGGATCGAGCATTAGTAAAATCATTAGTGGTATTTCACATACACCAATCACAATCAACAAGCAGTGTTCGTTCACAATAAACTCATGTCATAATAATTATCGAACAAATATTTCCGCTTTAATTATTAATGAGATTAGTGACAATTTACCTACGCAAACAATAGATAAAAGTTCCTTTACAATTCCATCTCATCTTAGATTAGCTGATCCACGATTCTACGAACCTGACAAAATAGACATTCTTCTTGGAGCATCAGTGTTTTGGGAATTATTATCAATAGGACAAGTGAAATTATCTGAAAATCTAATATTACAAAAAACTCGAATTGGATGGGTTGTTACAGGAACAGCAACTTCTTCAGTGATAACTCCACTACAGTGTCATTTCATCAAAACAGATGCAATAGCAAATCAATTAGAACGATTTTGGAAGGTTGAAGAGCGAACTGTGGACAGATTAATTTCAGTAGAAGACAAGAAATGTGAAGAGTTGTTTCAAAGGTCGGTGAGAAGAGTCAGTGATGGAAAATTCATGGTACAAATACCGTTAAAGGAATCGCCAGAAAAGTTGGGTGATTCTAGATCAACAGCATTAAGCCGATTGCAAGCCTTGGAGAAGAGATTCAAAGGTAATCAACAATTTAAACAAAATTATCAACAATTCAAGACAGAATATAAGAAGATGAATCACATGACAGAGTGTGAAGAGGATGACAATGGATGTTCTTTTTATCTGCCACATCATGGTGTATTTAATCCAAACAGTCGAACAACTAAGTTAAGAGTAGTGTTCGATGGCTCAGCTAAATCTGAATCTGGTTGGTCTTTAAATGAATTACAATACGTTGGTCCAACAATCCAGGACGAGTTATTTTCAATAATTATACGTTTTAGATTTTACAGGTATGCTGTATGTGCAGACATAAAAAAGATGTACCGACATATTTGGATCGAACCGTCACAAAGAAGTCTACAAAAGATCCTTTGGAGAAACAACTCAGATGAACCAATTAAAACCTACAAACTCAACACCATTACTTACGGCACAGCAAGCGCACCATTTTTGGCTGTTAGATGTTTACAACAATTGTCCATTGATTGCCAGCAACAATATCCAGAGGCATCAAAGATCATTAAATCTGATTTTTACGTGGATGACTTGATCACAGGCGGAGATTCAATTAAGGAAACATCAAAGGTAATTAAAGAAATCATTTCAATCTTGAGTTCTGCAAATTTCGAATTGCACAAGTGGTTTTCTAATTGTGAGCATCTCTTAAAAGAGATTCTTGTTGAGCCAAACAGATGTGACAACATTAAAATAAGTGAGACTGAATCATCAAAAACATTAGGACTATATTGGTCATGTAAATCAGATTATTTATATTTTAAAATTGGAGAATCACGACAACAAATAATAACAAAGCGATCTATACTATCAGATATTGCCCAGATTTTTGATCCATTAGGACTATTAAGTCCATGTATAATCATTTCAAAAATAATCTTGCAAAAATTATGGCAAGAAAAGCTATCATGGGATGAATCACTTCCACTCGAAATACATTCAAAATGGGATACATTCAGAAGTCAATTGTCAACATTAAATACAGCAACTATACCAAGATATATTTCACATGGAAAAATAAAAACTCTGGAACTACATGGTTTTGCGGACGCCTCTCAAGAAGCTTATGGAGCATGCATATATGTTCGAAGTGTCAATACACATGATCAAATTTATGTCCATCTACTTTGTTCTAAAACAAGGGTGGCACCAATAAAACCAATGACAACACCACGATTAGAGTTATGCGGATGTCTTATTTTAGCTCAATTAATGAATAAAACAATGGCATCACTAAGAACTGATATAAGTAGCTGTTACATGTGGTCAGATTCATCAGTTGCATTACATTGGATAAAAACTCCAGCTAACCTGTTACAAACGTTTGTGGGAAATAGAGTGACACAAATACAAGAACTTACACAACCTAGTGACTGGTACCATGTAAATACAAAGGAAAATCCAGCAGACTTGTTGTCAAGAGGAGTTAATCCTAAAGATTTAATCAATAATTCACTATGCTGGCACGGACCCGAATGGTTAATGAATAATAAAGAAAAGTGGCCACAATCAAAAATTAAATTTGAAGGCAAAATTCCAGAATTAAAATCAAATACTGTAACATTGGTAAGTCAGTCAAAAACTAATGTGATTGCATTTCAAAGATTTTCTAATTATAATCGTTTACAACGTTCAGTTGCTTATTGTCTAAGATTTATTGCAAACTGTAGGGTAAAACGTCAAGATAGAGAATATGGTCCTTTAACACCAGTGGAAATATCTAAGGCTACGGAAATAATCTTAAAATTAAGTCAACGCGATTGCTTTTCTGAAGAACTTAGGCAACTCCATGAAGGAAATAGTATTCGAAAGTCATCTTTACAACAGTTAAACCCATTTATAGACGCAAATGGATTAATACGTGTTGGAGGAAGGTTAAGTAATTCAAGGTTCGATTATGAGAAAAAACATCCCATTGTTCTATCAAGTGCACACCCAGTTGTAATTTTGATGTTTAGATACTACCATATCAAATTCATGCATGTTGGTCCACAACAATTGTTAGCATTAATCAGAGAACAGTATTGGCCAGTGGCTGGTAGAAATTTGGCACGCAAAATAACACAAAAATGTGTGACATGTTTCAAAGCAAAACCTACAGGTATATTTCCGATGATGGGCTCTTTACCACAGCAAAGAGTAACACCTAGTCTTCCATTTAATTCTGTAGGAGTAGACTATACAGGCGCATTCATCATAAAGAATAGAAAAGGAAGAGGTTGTAAAACATCAAAGTGTTATATCTGTCTTTTTGTTTGTTTGTCTACCAAAGCGATTCATTTGGAACTAGTCACAGATTTGAGCACTGATTCATTTTTACTTTCATTAAAAAGATTTGTGGCAAGAAGAGGAAAACCTAACCATATTTTTTCCGACAACGGCAAAAATTTTGTTGGCTCTAATAAGGAATTAGAACAGTTAGCATCAATGCTTAATGATAATAATCAAAAAATTAGTGAAAGGTTACACAATGATGGGATAGTTTGGCATTTTATTCCTACCTATGCACCACATTTTGGAGGACTGTGGGAAGCGGGCGTTAAATCAACAAAATATCATTTAAAAGGAGTGCTAAATGAGACTTTATTAACATTTGAAGAGCTTTACACTGTCATTGTACAGATTGAAGCAATTTTAAATTCGCGTCCTCTAACACCAATGTCTTGTGATCCTAATGACTTCACAGCTTTGACTCCATCCCATTTCCTAATTGGGCGTCCTCTAGTTTCACTGCCTGACCAAAACGTAATTCATATTCCAAAAAATCGCCTCAGTGGTTTCCAACATCTGCAACAACTCCAACAACACTTTTGGACCAGATGGGCCAAGGAATACATCTCAGAACTGCAACAAAGACAAAAATGGAAAATTAACAAGTATGGATCTCTAAAGCTAGGAGATTTGGTCATATTAAAGGAAGATAACTTACCACCCTTATTATGGAAGCTCGGTCGTGTAGTTCAGCTATTTCCTGGAAAGGACGGAGTTCCGCGAGTTGCATTGGTTCGTACCTCCACTGATGAAAGAAAACGTGACTTCACCAAGATATGTCCATTACCAGTTGAAGCTGAAAAATGAAGTTAAGAAACAAAAACTAATTCAATATACTTACCATTAGGAACTTTGTATTTTTTGTAAGATTGTTTATATTTTGTATATTTTTTGAGTTCTTTGAAAGGGAGCCTTTCAACGTGGGGGGCATGTTAGGGACTTTTAGTTTTAGTTTAAAATGTAAGTTGGTAATATGGAGAGTCGGGGTGTAGAAAAATAAAATGGTGGATACACACAATTCGGTGTAGTTTTATTTTTAACAAAGAAAAGTCAAGTAACAAACATACACATTTAAAAAGATATTTTGTAGAGGAAGTAACAAAATTATTAAATTTTTATAAAAGTAATACGAAAATGATTTATTAAGAAAATTTTTTAGAATGTATGACTTTAAAGCATTCTATACAAAGCTGGGGTTGGTTGAGACATCTTGAACAATAAGTTGTTGTTTTCTTTAAATTCCCTCGTGTTTCTGATCGACCCATTCGACGTCTTTTATGTGCATAACATTTTTTGCACGCGCATATAATGCTTCCTTCGGAATCATTTTTCCGAACGGCGATATTATGCTGACTCTGACGAAGAGACGGATTTGCTGTAGTCAGCCCTAATAATATTACAGCTAATACTTTCCTAAATATTCTAATATTTACATTCTTCTTTGTCGCAATTTTGTAAACCGTCAAAGCGTTTGCAACAGAAATTCCCAAAAGTAGTTGAATGCCAAGCTTTCGGTACCACTTGATTCCTAATTGTGGTAGCATAAGAAGTAGAGATGAGACCGAAGCCGAATAATTATTCGGTATTCGGCTTATTCGGCTTCATTTGCAATATTCGGTTTCCGGTCGAATATTGAATTTATTTACTGAATATTCGGTTGTCTATGTGACTGTTCTAAGTTTTAATAAATTCTAAGAATACATTAAATGAGCATACAATCGATTTTTGCGCAATTGTCGATTAGTTTTTTTGTATGTTTCCTGCTTCAGAGAACAACTGGTCACTGAAAACTGTACTTGATGGGGCTGATAAGTACACTTTTGCCATTTTGCTTATTTTTGGGAATTTCAAGCTAGTTTGTTTCCACCAAACAAATGGAACTTGCTCTCTCTTTAGTAATTCCTCATACAAGTAACAGTCCAGTTCACTAACGACTGGATTGGAGTCACTGACGGCCTTGCTAGACGTGGCTATGGCTGTATAGCAGTCTCAAAACGCAAAATAACTTCGATTCAAATTTTCGCCTGTTGTAGGGGACAACTGCTGAATGTTTCTGTTTATATTCACCTTATCATTTCCATCGCTACTACTGCTTCCGGAGTTCAAGTCTCTTCCAAATGCCTCCAAAAAAATATGCCTTATAACGCATATGTTTTCACATGAGAAAAAGTTTAAGAGATTCGACGACGTTGCCATAAAATAATTTTTTCCTTCTCTATTTCTTTGAATCTTATTTTCACGGCAGGCAACAAAGACCGAATATTCGGCCGAATATCCGGTTCAAGTTTAGCCGAATGTTCGGTATTCGATTATTCGGTTGAACTACTATTCGTCACATCACTAATAAGAAGCCATTTGGTCAGAATAATCCCGCATTGTATTTAACAACAGCTAGTGGTTTCAGTGTCGCAGATGTTTGTTGGCTTAGAGAAAGAGCACGAATGCTACGATTTTCGTTTGCATTGGGTACCATGATAGGAGCGTGTTTTGTTGATAAAGTTCTAACGTCCTGCGTATCTCACCACTTGAGTAACACAATCCCGTTATTATCTTCATAATAATAGTACCTAATAGTAAGCGGTAATTGAAAATTGTACAGTGGGCTTTTCGACCAATAATTGGCAATGGGGTTTACTTTTACAAATTCTATATATAAAATCAGTCTCAAGAATTTTTTTACTTCTTCGGGATTAGTTGGTGTCCACTTATACATCCGTGAACACGGTGTTAGGCCAGATTTATATAACTTTTGTTCCGCGTATCTATTTGTTTCCGATACAAGTAAGTCTATTATTTCGTCATCAACGAACAGCTCAAACACATCATATGGATTAACATCTCCTGACAATTGCCTAATGAGGCCACCCATCTCAGAAAAAAAAAATACTTCTGCCGACCACTAAATTCATTCCATTTGCCAAATTGAACTGTATTTTCCTCGGTATCATCAGTTCCTGTTTCTTCATCAATGACCAATTCTTGCAAAATCTCGTCAACGGAATCTTCATTTCATTCAGTATCACTACGATTGTACTGATCAATATCCGAATCGGAATCAGACGATATAATTCTATTTACATTTCTATTTCTAAAGGTTTTTTGTACACTGCTATTTGACTCTCTAATGGCGAATTCGATTGGTTGCACTGGTGCGCACCAGTGCACAACAGCGTGTCCTATTGATTGTTTCGTTGTGTTCTATTACATTTTATTATTGTAGTTTATAAAACATTTTAAACATCATCAAGCCTTGAACACACTTACAAGTGATGTTACGATTACGTTTGATTTCATCACGTTCTGTTGAATTTGCCCTTTTTTGCACTAAGCTAGTGTGATATATGTCACATTTTGCACTCAACTAGTGCGCACCAGTGCACACTACATCGCTGTCAAAATTATAGGCCCCTCACTTTGAAGCGGAATATCTCCGCAACCACTTGTCGAAAACAATCGGGGCAAAATTCGGCTCCGTAGTTTTAAAGCGATCGCGAGACAAACGAAAAATGAACCAGATTTTCGAGCCGCCGAAAAATTGTCTAACTTCGTGAATTTTTTTCTTGAAATCTATTGGAGGAAAAAAACCTGGTTTTAATATGTGATAACAGTATATGTTTATGGTGGTTGACGTATTTTACATTTTGAAAATTTCAACTACTTTCGCGAGAATCGCGATTTGTTCGAAGCGCTGATATCTCGAAAACGGCTGAAAATATTTTAATCAAATTTGCGTACGATGTAAGTTTTTAAGTTTTTTTATCCGATCCATATATTAATTTCACAAAATTCTAACTTTTTAATTGGTTTTAAGCCACGTAAAGGTAATAAGAAAATTCTCTAGCCGCACCTCCTCTCGCGGCAAGAGGGGAACCCTCGAGTCGATCTGAGACGCTCCGAAGTCTGCTCGTAGGTAGCTGCACACAGGACTGTATTCAGATCTTATTTTTGGAATAACAATTACCTATATCACAGCAAATATTCTTTCTGTGATTTATGTATTCGTTGAATTTTACATGTAATGCATTGATTTACAATTTTTTCACAGTTCTGGTGTAAAGGTATTAATAGGCTCCCTACATAACATTAAAACATCGTTGATATTGAATGTGTTATTGTATTTTACCACTCTATTTTTAATGAAAGTCCAAATTTATCGAATAGAGTAGAATTCGCAGTGAGTGAGAGTAACTACAAGCAATTTAGATTGTATTTTGTTAATTATTGAATTTTCGTAGAAAATAATATTTGTTTTCGTAGTAATGTATGGGAGGGAAACTAGGATTTAAAAATCGGCAACAGCCTACGTCACATGCCGTGCAGAAGGCACGTTTACATAGGAAAATTTTACTGTCGGAATATTATGGCCGTTAGTAAAGTTTAAAGTAAGAAAAATGTTTAAAATTGAATGTTTACACGTAGTAAATGCGTAACAAATTTATATGTTTAATTGTTTGAAGCAATAAGTGAAGTAGTTTCAATTAGTAAGTTTCTCTAGTGTAAACGGGTTTACGCCCACCGCTGCATGGCTATGACACAGCAGAATGAAGTTAGTTGTTTGTGAGTGATGTTTGTTGACAGGTAAGATAAATATTTTATTTTCTTCAATTGAATATTTCGTGATTATTGTCTTGTAATATTTTTGTATTATCATGTCTAACATTGCCGAATTAAACTAATTATTTTTTTTTTATCTTTTAGAAGCTGTGGAGATAACAATTGATTCAATTAGTACCTCGAGAAAAGAACATTAAAGTTCATCGTAATACAATGTCAAAATTAAAAGGAATGCAAAGGCTGCATTGAACTTTATAAGAAAACTATATGACGAGGGCCGATTTAAGTACAACGAAACTACTTTGATTTCCGTAACAAACGTTCCGGAAAACGTTCACGTATTTAATGTTAATGAACAAAAAGTATGCACGATTTTTGACGTACCGCATTTACTCAAAAATACGCGAAATGCACTTTTGAGATATAATGTGGAATTTCGTAGGTCCGTATTTCGTAATTTCGTCGAATGTCCGTAGATAAATTGTTTGATTCATTGAATGGGTCGTCTCGATATCCTAACCATGGTAAGGAATTACTGTGTTCGTTGTCACAAGATTCACCACATTTGGCTTTTTGGTCGAATCTTTTACCTGAACTTACCAAATGGAAAATGATTGACCATCGGACTGGTAAAGATTGCACAAATCAAGTCCGGTTTGTCAAGGGGTGGCAGATTACCATCAGGTCAATCATTTACCTCTGGCAAAATTTAACTAAACACGGCGTGTCATTTCTTTCGTTAAGGTCATTAAATCAAGATCCCTTGGAGAATTTGTTCTGTCAAGTACGTCAACATGGCGGGTTTAATGTTAATCCTACGTGTCATCAGTTTGTGGCTGCCCTAAAGACGATCATAGTTAATAACTTTTCTGTTCTCTTAACAAAGGGTAGGAATTGTGAAGATGACTACTGTGAATCTTTAGGGAGCCTTCGCGATTTTTTGCTATATTCTCCAGAGGGTTTTGATTCTAATGGCAATCCCCCCGATTGCTTTCAATTGGATATCGAGTATGATTCAGAAATTGTACAAAATAATCGGGCAACAGCATATGTGGCGGGTTATTTTTTGAAAAAAAGTAGAAGTTGGCGACTGTCAATCTTGTTGTCAGACTCTATTTTCTTCAGAAAGTAATCCAAACCATTTGTTCACATCTTTTAAAGAGTACGCAAATGATCCACACTTGCAATATGCAAGTGATCGTCTTATTCAGATGATTGATTCTATCCATGATCGGGTGTATCAGTTTCTGGATAAGAATGGTCACTTGCATCCTATCGAAAAAATGTTTAAATCATCTAACGTTGAATTTCTTAGTTCATTTAATTTTTGCTCAGTTCATGAACAAGTTAAACTTTCTATTGTTGACAAATGTATTAAATTAAATATTTATAAGTATTTACGAGATAGAAATGCTAAGGAATTCAATGTTAAAAGTTAAACGTACAAAGTTTTGAAGTAACATATTATTTATATATCTTTTTCTTTTTCTTTTCATATTTCGGTGACGCTTTTTGGAGGCTGAAACTTGTTGTAATTACTTGTTAAGTTTGTTATAGAAGTATGCTTTATTTATTTGTTATTGTATTAAGACTGTATTATTTTTTTGTTATAGAATTATATTTTATTTATTTTTTAGTTTAAGTTTATTTATTGTTAGTTATTTATTACGTTTTTTAATAAAAAAATTTTCCCTTTTAAATGTGTGTTTTATTTCTAATTAATTAAGAAAATTATAAATTTAAGAAGTGCAAGGTACTAGTGTCAGTTCGAATTTCGCGCCTAACTTTGCCGTGCAAAAGTGGGGGTAAAATGTGTTGCTCGAATTTAACGTGCAGTGGGCGCTTCTTCTCATATTGTTTTGTGTGTATACCTGTATAAAATAAACCACTTGATAACAATTATTTATCATAAAAAATAATGATGATAAGTCGGTTATCATTATTTATTAGGAAAAAGAAAACCAATAAATGTTATCAAGTAATTTGTTTTGTTATACAACAGTGTTTTTTTTCGGTTTTAATAAAAAATTATAATCTGCTTATTATCATAAGCCAATAATAATTGTTATCAAATAACTTGTTTTATATAAATACTCATCGAAAAAACATATGGTGCCAATAAACATACAGTTTTGAAGAAGTCAAGATCTTGAAATTTGTATTGTTGAATTATAAAGTACGAAAATGCCAAAACATTTAAGTGTGGAAGAAAAAAGGATAATTATAAACGTACGAAACTTTTTTGAACAAGAGCGAATTAACAGGGAAACGCCTATAAATGTAAGTAAAGTTGTACAAAGAACTGCTCTGGCTGTCGGGGTAAGTGCAAGAACGGTAAAAAGGGTTACCGCCGAATGTAAAAGCAAAGGAACGGTAGGAAATCCCGTAAAAAACACTGGAAGAACTAAAATAGAATGCGATGAATATTTACAAGGAGTAATAAGAAGACTTGTATTTGAATATTATGAAACAAAAAGATTTCCTACCGTTTCACAACTTTATGTTAACATTCGAAACGAAATCCCCGACATAACCCAATTTTCTGAAAGTACACTTTATCGTTGGTTAAAAAATCTTAACTTTTCCTATAAAAAATTAAACAACAAACCCATTTTAATGGAGCATCCAACCATAGCAGCGAGTCGCGCAAATTATTTAAGGTCAGTTACAACTTATAGAAGTAAAGGATGGAAAATATTCTATACCGACGAAATTTGGTGTGGGGCAAATCATGCCAGACAGTTTGGATGGGTAGAAAAAGTAAATCCGGAGAACGTAGAAAGTTTTGAACGTTACCGAGGTAGCGTCAAAGAAATTAATGGATATAGAGGAGGCATAAAAAAACCATCTGGGTCAGGACAAAGAATAATTATTTTACATATTGGCAGTGAAGATGGATTTTTAGAGGGTGCAACAAAATGTTTTATTGGGGGAAGAAAAAGGCTCGGGTAGACTATCATTCAGAGATGAATAAAGAACATTATGAAGAATGGTTTCGATACGTTCTTTCAGTTATACCATCCCAGTCAGTTATAGTTCTTGATCAAGCCCCCTATCACAGTATGCTCGACCCGAATTTTAGAAATCCGACTTCCTCTTGGAAAAAGAACGATATTATTTCATGGTTAGTAAGGAAAAATGTGTCAATCCCGGAAGGATATCTAACATTTTCATCTATGACCAAACCACAACTGTTGGAAATATCACGCCCCCACCATTACGAAAAAATTTTAAAATTATCTACGATAACCCGAGAATTAAGGGGAGATAATGTAAAACTTTTATGGTTACCTGTCGCTCACTGCGAATTCAACGCTATTGAATTAATTTGGGTTTTCATAAAAAATAGAGTGGCAAGGTATAATAACATATTTAAAATTAACGATGTATTGAATTTGTGTAGGGAGGCTATTAATGTTGTTACCCCTGAACTGTGGAAGAAATGCATTGCACATGCAATAAAGATTGAAAATATGTATAGAGAAAAACAAAATATTCTGAATCAGAATTTGGATCAGTTGGATGTAGAGTCTGACGAAAGTGAAGAAAGTTCTTTGGAAGAATTGAATGAGCCATACAGTGATAGAGAAGACGCTGAAGCAGATATTCCCAATGTAACAGAATGTTCATTTGAAAGGACAGTTGAATCAACAACAGGGGAGTCATCTGGATCTTTTGGTTTGGAAAGGGCTATTCAAGCCACCACTGGGTTTATTCAAATTTTGGGAAAACAAGCGGAAAAGGCGCGTATCGGCCTTGGTCCAGAACCAGTAGAAACAACGACCAGTCGCTCTGATCTGTAGAGTTTCGATTTCTTCTTTACAAAAAATAATGTAGCAAAAATATGTACCTATGCACAACATTAAATAAACATATAATTGTTAACAATTACTAAGGATTTATTTATAAAATTCAATTTTTTGTATTGACTATTTTTTCAAGGCCGGGTACTTTCTTAAAACTAACAATAAGAACTATGCTATAAAAAATATAATAAATTATTAGTTTTTTGTAAGAAAATTATTATTACATTATCTCCAAAACATAATGAATGCGGTCCTGAACGTTGTTTGATCACGAGTACAGGTCGAAGCGACGCTCCCCTGCCCCCGAGAGGAAGCGCCGATGCGTAATTTGCTTATTATCTTTACGTCGCTTAAAACCAATTCAAAAATTGGAATTTTGTGAAATTAATATATGGATCGGATCAAAAAACTTGCATCGTACCCAAATTTGATTAAAATATGTTCAGCCGTTTTCGAAATATCAGCGCTTCAAACAAATCGCGATTATCGCGAAAGTAGTTGAAATTTTCAAAATGTAAAATACGTCAACCACCATAAACATATACTGTTATCACATATTAAAACCAGATTTTTTTTCCTCCAATAGATTTCAAGAAAAAAATTCACAAAGTTAGACAATTTTTCGGCGGCTCGAAAATCTGGTTCATTTTTCGTTTGTCTCGCGATCGCTCTAAAACTGCGGAGCCGAATTTTTTTAAAAAAATATATGTTACACAAAAATGTCTACGGAATACGATTAACTTTGCCCCGATTGTTTTCGACAAGTGGTTGCGGAGATATTCCGCTTCAAAGTGAGGGGCCTATAATTTTGACGGCGAGGATAGATTTCTTTGTTAATATTAAGTTAGTCGTTTTAAATTAGACACCTCTTAGTACTAAGAAGTCAATGTTGTGAAAATGTTACAGACAAATGTTGGTTATTATTAGTTAAAATCATACTAAAATTCTATTAAACGTATAGCCATGAATATAGCTAAATCTTATTATGACTGTAAATCTTTTAATTACTTAAACTATATTTTTTTAATTTTATTTATTTTTTTTTAGATCGGTGCGTGTGTTGGTTCAGCACTTTCAATCCCATTAGTCCTTTTAGGAATGTATGGAGTGGAACAAGGTGAAGTCCTCGATCCAAAAGTCGAATTAATGATGTCCGTCAGTTTTCCTTATCACGCCTTTGTCGGTTTATCTACGAGCATTTTAAACGATCGCGGTTTAATCGAATGCGAAACCATATTTTGTTACTTCAGCGACCCGAAAAGAGTCCTAACCGTAATGGGAATGGCCGGAAAAAATTACAAAATCGAAACTATTATTTTAATCTTCTTCTTATTACTACACAGAGCGTTTAGTTATTTCTGCTTGAGAGTTCGATTAACACCAGATCATCTTATTATGAGATATATTAAAAAATTACAATAATTTGTTTATATTTTATATAAGTATTAACTTTGAAAATTGAAAGTATTTTTATATCAGTATTTTGTAAATGAAATCAAGAGTAAATAAAGATTACAATGTTATTGAATTGGTTGCTAATTTATTGAATTTATTCTTACGTAATTTTTTACAAAGAAAAATTACAGATTAGAGATAACAACCAATGTAATCAATAAGTTTAAGGTCATCAAAGTAACAATTTCTTCACTTATTTGCAACAATTTACGAAATTATTGCAATTACTTCTTCGCGTTTAATCGATTAACATTCGTCTTACCGACCTGATTTAAAAATGAACGTAAACGATAACTGTTTTAAACTAACTAATTTTATTAACAAACCTAAAGTGGGTATTAAATTTAAAGATTTAAGTTATAAAATAGGTAAGTAGATTCTAATTTACTAATCATTCCAACCTCATAACTTTTAATAAACTCAATCAGTTAATTTAATCACCTTTAATGAAACCCAATTAACATTTATCTCGATTATTTAACAGGTAATGTTGAAATAATAAAATCGGTAAATGGAAATTTTCCATCGGGGAAATTAATTGGGATTTTAGGGACGAGTGGAGCTGGAAAAACGTCTTTATTAAATATTTTAGCCGGACAAATGTAATTAAAACGATCCAAATAATTCCTTAAAAAATATAATTCAATATTTAAATCTTTATAGTCATAATGGAGTTAGTGGGGAAATTTTAATCAATGATTTTCCGAGAAAAATGGAAAAATTTCATAAATTGTCTTCTTATATTATGCAAGAAGATTTATTACAACCTTTTTTAACAGTTAGAGAATCGATGGATATCGCAGCTAATTTAAAATTGGGAAAAGGGTATTCAAATCGAGATAAACAAAGTGTTGTAAGAAAAATTCTTTTACAGTACCGCTTATAAGTATGTATATTATACATATAAATTAATTCGAATGTACATAAAATACGAAGTATTCTTAAATGGCTGATATAAATAAGAAAATTAAATTAAAATGCATACTGATTCTCGACTATTTTGGTTGAAGCTTAAAAAAAGCAATTACAGTAATACCCCGAAGATACGTAATAAGTGGGACCGGTGCATATTTCGTAAATCGAAAATTACGTAAGTCGAATACTACTACTTGAACTAAAATCAATGTTAACACAAAAACAGCTATTTATATTTAATAGTTTTAGAAAATCGAAGATGGTAGTCTGACGACATAAATTCTTTTCCTTCTGCCTCAGAATTTCTTGATAACATTTAATCGATTGTTGTACATTCCTTTTTGCTGTCATTACGCGCTCTTCATTGTAATCTGCTTCCTCTAAAATTTCTATGCCATTCCGTATGGTATAAGTGCTTCCGTCAATTTTGTAATGGTTGGGACTTTTTCCCGGTTGAACTACTACAACATTATTTTCTTAATTTTCAATTTGTTGCTGCATTTCAATCAGCTTGTCAAGGGTAAGCTCTTCATCACGTGACTTTAAAAGCGCAATGACATCTTCGCTATCAAGTTCCAAATCGACTTGCTTTCCCAAGGTAACACTTTCGCTACTATTTCGAGTACATAATCATTTTCTAGTACAGTTTCAGTTGAATCAGTAAAGAAGTCCGGACAAAGCTTTCTCTAAACTCCCTTAATTGTTTTTGAAGAAATTTCGTTCCACGATTCTCCTATGATTCTAACAGCATCAAGAACATTAAATTTATTCCATAAATCTTTAACGGACAAGTTGTGATCGTGATTCATAGATTGATTTAAACGACGAAATGACCGTCGAGTATAATACGCCTTAAACGTTATAATAACATCTTGATCCATAGGTTGAAGTAAAGTAGTCGTGTTTTGGAGGCAAAAATGTTACTTTAACGCGAGGATCATAGTTGATAGGGTTAGCTGCTGAGTGTTCAGGTGCGTTGTCAATAATTAACATCACTTTAAATGGAATATTCTTAGAGGAACTTTATAATCATCTTATATCTTCTTAAATCTTTAGAATCTTTAAATAAAGAAGCAGCAACCCCAGCTTTTCGATTAGACTTCCAAATTACTGGCAATTCTGATTTTGTTTTATTTTTTAGGGCTCTAGGGTTTTTACTGCGAAACACCAACAAAGGTTTTAGTTTACAATCGCCAGCAGCGTTTCCACCAAGCATAACTGTTATCGATCTTTCGATGCTTTGAATCCTGGAAATATTTTTTTCTTGACGTGCAATGAACGTTCTATGAGGCATTTTCTTTCAGAAAAGCCCTGTTTTGTTTATATTAAAGATGGTCTTTGTGCTATAGCCGCCTTATTCTATTAATTTCTTCAATGCGTTAGGAAAAGAAGATGCTGTGACGTTATCGGCACTTGCTGCTTCCCCACATCCTGCAATATTGTGCCAATAGCATCGTTTCTTAAAACGTTAAAACCAACCGTTGCTAGCTACAAAAGTTTCATCTTTTACATCATCTGCAACTTGTTTTTTTAGCTTTTCAAAAATTGCCTGGCTTTGCATGGCTTGATTACATACGGTATTCTGGTCTACCGGACAATTTTTGACCTTCACTTGGTTTTCACACCATACTTTAAGCAAGGTTTCCATTTCAGCAATCATACCATGTCGTTTACGAATTACATTTGAATTTAATCACTGAGCATTTTTAACAGCATCAAGAATTTTAGTTTTATCTTTTATTATTGTATGGATAGTAGTGTAAGCAAGGTTGAAATTGTGTGCCAATTCACACGTTTTCACGCCTCCTTCCAAATCCTTTGCAATACTGTGTTTTAACTGAAGTGTTAAAGATTTACGTTTTCTTTGAAAATTTGAAGAATCGAATACTTTTCATTTTGTTGACATAATAGCTAGTATGTAAGGAAATAAATAAAGCTTTCAATCAATGTTTATGTATATAGAATATGAAGTGTTATGTTGTTCTAAAACACTATTAAAAATATTCTTACAAACCGACTAATCAACACTCGGTGGATTGTCATACGAAACTGATGTGAACGAGCTAAAAATCTTATGATGCAATCTTCTACTGAGCAAATTAGGGGAAGAACCGCCTAACTACGTATCTCCGAATTTATGTCAGTCGGGGTCACGTATGTCGAGGTATTACTGTATTTTAATATTATTTGGCGACCATCAAATATTAAACAAAAAAACATACTGTTAGCTTATTTTTTTCTTAAAATCATGAGCAACTATAACTAATAACGGATATAAAACATAATATAATCACCTAGCCTATTTAAAATCAAAATTACCGTATTCGTTCGAATATAAGCCGCACCTGAATCTAAGCCGTACCCTATTTCTGTGAATGATTAGTACAAAAAAAGTTTCTTAAAATAAAGTTAGTAAATAAGTAAATCATAATATTACCATAAAATTTTTTTATTAGGTATTTTATATTTTTGAATTAGGTTCGAATCTAAGCCGCACCTGATTCTAAGCCGCACCCCATTTTTGTGAACGATTATACAGCAAAAATAGTGCGGCTTGTATTCAAACGAATACGGTATTAACCTTCTCGCCAAAAAAACCGCAGCATCCAGAAGAGATGATCGTACAAACTTGAAATTTTAGTGGTATTTACAGATCATATACAACCATACCTCACTTTGCGTCGGGGTTACGTTCCAAAAAAATACGACGAAAATACTACTTTTTAAAAAGAAAATTGAACAAAGAAAACATTTAAAAAACAAAAATAATATAAAATTTTGTTACATACATACAAAAAAAACGTATTAATTTAAAACAAAATGTATTATTCAATTAATTTATGAAAAACAAAATTAAAATTAGTCAGTCTGATGAGTCCATAGTGCCTGTTTTCGTCAGTCGACTTTCTTTCACAAAAAAATTGGTCTAATGTTCGTTGAACAGTTTTTTTTTCAACGTAAAATAAATTTCCTTGTAGCAGTTTTTTTAAAAAATCTCCATAGCTTCGTCAATCAAACAAATCGTTTTGGAAATTTGTTTGGAGGTTAAATGTTGTTCTTCAAATGTAAAAAATGTATTCGGAGATTTCTATTGAACGGTCACTGTCATTTTCTTCATTAGCAAATTGCGACTGCAGTTATTCTTCATTAGAAAATTCTTGGTTGTGCAAGGTTAGAAAATTATTTATGTCAGTCTTCTCCATACCTTCAAAATTAGGCTCTCTAGCTAAATTAGAAATATCATGACGAACAGCTGGTGTACCATCAACTTCTGCAGGGCATATTCGGAGAATACATTCAGGCCGTATTTTGCGCCAAACACCATCATGCAAGATGGTTTAATCTCCTCACACGAATCGGAAATAATTTGTATGGCTTTCATAATGTTGAACTTTTTCCAACAGGTAGGCTTATCCAAATTTTCTTGTCCATCAGTCTCACTTAAAAGAAGTTTAAATGTTCGTCGAAGGTAATAACTTTAAAAACTCATCAACATAAACTGGGTTGCCAGGAGCATTGTCTACTAGGACCAAAGCCTTGAAGTTTAAGTTTTCCTTGTTGAAATAAGCTTTAATTTCTGGAATAACATAAGTTGAAACCCAGTTTTTAAATAATTATGTTGTCATTCATGCTTTATTTTTTGCTCGCCAATGGACAGAAAGCAGATTCTTTGACCAACCATTCATAGCTCTTGGATTTTCTGATTGATAAATGAGAAATAGTTTAAATTTGAAATCGCCATTTGCATTACCACCAAGAAGAAGAGTCAGTCTATCCTTGCTAGCTTTAAATAATGGCGCAGATTTTTCTGTTTTAGTCTCATCAACATTAAAGAGTTGTTTCGGATCATAGCCACCTTCATGAATTATTGCTTTTAACTCTGTCGAGTAGCGTTGTACAGCAGCTATATCAGCGCTAGCTGCTTTGCCTTTAAGAGCAATGCTGTGCAGATTTGATCGAGCCTTGAATCTCTCAAACCAGCCCTGACTAGCTTCAAATGTTTCATTCTTGTCTGTGTTACTATCACTAGCATTATCGTTGGATACTGCTTTACTTTTTAAGTCGCCAAATAAGCTTTTTGCTTTCGTCTGAGTTACAATTTTACTTAATGGTATTCTCTGCCCAACTTGATTTTCAATCTAAATAGAAAGAAAGGACCCCATTTTAATATCTAATGATCGAGCACCGACTCTATTAAGTGTTTTCCAAACTATGTTGGACTAGATATTCCATGATTGAATGACTATAAAGCCATTTCAATTCAATTTTCTGGCAATCTGGCGATAGGATACTGAAAATTTTAGGCATTGCCATACTATGATTTTCTTTGAAAGGGATTAATATAATATAAGACTGATTTCGGTAGACGCAGGACACAGCACATACACAAATAAAGGATTTCACAAAATCTACAAAGTCAAGTTCATACAATTATCTCTTCTGGGTGTCGCATCTTTCTGCGAGCAGTGCATTTTCCGGCCTGGTTCGTTTAGCACCTTTTTACACTATACAGGAGACTATAACATCTTTGCGATAGACAAATGTTTACTATTTTTTCACGGAATAACGCAAATTTCTAATCCCTATTTTGAGAATAGGTTTAAAAGTGCTATAGGTGCACAAAATCAAACGTGTACACCTTTTTAAAGTATAACTTAAAGGTCCTTCCTTTCGAAATTATCGAAAAACATTTAATAATCAACAGACAAAAGAATTGGACAACGATCAGAACTACACTCTATTACCAAACATGGTAGATAAATATTTCCGTGATGTTTTAAAACATTTAATAAAGATTAAGAAAAGTTACGTATGAAAAACCAAGATATAATTATAAACGGTACTGTAAGTATCTTAATAACTTATTATTAAATTATTGTTTTTTATTTTCTCCCAGATAAAAGAAGTTATAACAACAATAGGTTTAAACGAATGTTTAGACGTAAGAGTAGAATATTTATCCGGTGGAGAAAGGAAAAGATTACTAATCGCATTAGAATTGGTAAATAATCCACCGGTTTTATTTCTAGATGAACCAACAACGTAAGTTTTATTATCCCAATTAACCAATTTATTTATATTTACAACATGTCAACAGTTACAAAAACTTTAATCATTTTTAATTAACCAATTTACTTTTTTAGAGGTTTGGATAACGTAGCGGTGAAAAATTGCATGCAAATCTTAAAATCAGTAGCCTTACAAGGTCGAACTGTTATTTGTGCAATTCACCAACCGTCTGATTCTATTTTTAAATTATTCGATATGGTAATCACTTTTAACCGTCTAATAAATTTACTAATTAATAAAAAATATTTTTAGGTTTATTTTATGTCAAACGGACAATGTATTTATAATGGAAATGTTCCTAATTTAATAACTTTTTTAGAAAACGTTAATTTTCCATGTCCAATAACTTACAGTCCGGCTGATTACAGTAAAATCTATTAACATTACTTAAACAAATACTAAATAAAATCTTCTTTTTTCCAGTTATAGAATTGGTTCAATCCGATCAAAAAATAACTGAAATGTTTATAATAGCTTCTAAAAACGGACTTGAATGTTTTGACGATGAGATAAATAATAATTTAGACCAATTCGAAGATTTTCAAGATTTCGATCACCAATCCGATTTTCCAAATAGTTTCTTCATCCAATTTTTAATTTTACTCAAACGAATGTTATTACAATTAACCCGGAATAAAATCGGATTAATTCTACAGTTCGGTTTACACATTTTTTTTGGATTATCTTTGGGCATTTTATTTTATAATATTGGAAATTCAGGAATGGATTTTTTAAATAATCTGAAAATGTTTTTTGGGATCGTTCTTTTTTTCATGTTTAACCACATAATAGTACCTACTTTATTATGTAAGTATTACTATTAATGGATATTTCGTTTTTATTCAACCGGTTATTTTGTTGTCATCTTTAAGTATAGAATTTAATTTGCCATTTTTTATTGTTTATGAAATGAACACTCATTATGAAATACTCATTATCAGTAAAAAACGATGTGAATACATGAATGAATTAAAAACAGGTGTTAACCATGAAAATATATTATTTTGGTGCAATTTTCATTTCGGACCTCCAGTGTCCGTCTTCAGGCACAATGTCAAATATTTTAATATGACGAGAGTTGATACATAAGTTTTCTCATCAGGTGATAGATGTAAGACTACCGCAGTAATAGTTTTTATAGGTTAGTCTAAATTGTACTAGGTTATAACTAATCGTGAGAAGAATAGCTGAATGATCAGATGAAAAAGGATTAAATTGCCATAATTTATCTTATTGTTAGAGAAAATGAATAGCTGTCAATCGTCACAAAATGAAGTACTCTAATTGAATTGTTTAATGAAAAGTTTACCAAAATGAAAATTCAGAGTTCTTTCCGATTATACGTTTAAATGAATGCAATTTTTTTTAAGTATGTTCCGTCGTGTTCAAATCAACAATATTAACAACGCATGATAAGTTCCCCCGTCTTCTTCCCTTGGGACCACTAAGAAGGTATAACTTCAAGGAATTAAAGTCGGGAACCATCATGTCCATCCTCGCTTTACACGTCATGTCTAGGGCATCATAGGTGCGGAAAGAGGGGGTGTCTTAATACTTCAAGAGGCACCTCTCTCTAGTGTTCCATGGTTTCAGCTTATCTGCCCCGCAGAGGGAATCGGTTCGTTATTGCCGTCAGGTCATCGTCAGTAATATTGTGAAAACTGTTGAAGGGAGAGGCTGTATGGGTTCCTCTTCTCTATGTGTCTATCGGATTTATGGAGGTTTATGGCAACAGTGTATTCATAGCCCGTTTCTTCGCTTTAAGTATTTTAGTGACAAAGTCAACTATCGCGTTCCACGTTTCTTGGTCATCCAGTATCTTGGCCACGACATTGTCTGGAGTCAAAGCCTCCACCTTGGTAGTTAATTGCGCTCTTTCCAGTCTCCAGTGATTGCAATGCAAAAATGTATGTTCGGCGTCGTCGATTTCTGAGTCCGCAAAAATACAGGCTGAAGTTCCTGTTTTTCTGATTGTGTGTAAATATTTCATGAAATATCCGTGGCCAGTGAGAAAGTGGGTCAGGTAGTAACCCACCTCTCCGTGACGCCGATCGCTCCAAATCTTAACATCCGGTATTAACATCGCCGTCCACCTTTCGCTAATTTCAGCGTCCCATTTGGTTTGCCAGGTGTGATAGGCCTTTTCACGTGCTTCCCGCTTAGCAGCCGCTTTGTCTTTAGTTGTTCTGCTTTCGTAGATGGTTCTCCTTATCGAGGCCATTAAATCAAGCGGGAATGTGCCTGTTACTACCTGTACTGCCGGTCCCGACACTGTTCTGTAGGCACTAGCGATTCGTAGCATCCCCCTTCGCTGGATATTGAATAAATTTTTCCACTTAATGGCAGTCAGATCTGCCGACCACACCTCACATCAATATAAGAGGATCGTATGTGCCACTTCCATCAGCAATCGTCGTATTTTCGCGGTTGGGCCCCCGATGTTCGCCATCATCCTTGACAGGTTCGAAACAACTCTAGCCGCTTTATCGCAGGTTGTCCTAATGTGTTCCGTAAAAGAGACTTTGTTGTCAATGGTCAGACCCAGATATTTCGTGTTTCTTCTAGATGTTACTTCCACATCATGAATCCGAAATGGGACCTCGAGCGGTATTCTTTTTCGGGTTAAGAGTACTATTTTAGTCTTTTCCGTGGCAAGAGTTAACCCCCGATCGTGCATCCAGGTAAGTATGCGTCGCATTACTCCATTTATTGAATGAATGCAATAGAGCATCGATAACTCGAATACTTAAAACCTTCCTCAACCTCTTAGAACTGTACTGCGCGACAATGAAATTGCAACACATAGAAGGAGTGAATATTTTTTGACCAGATTTGGCATCAACATTACTTTATAGGAATACTATAATTAAATACACATAAAGGGCTGTGGCAAAAAGGGTCACCTGCACAAGGTCTTCACGACGAAAGTAAAAGCGATCGAGGAAGTTTGTCAGATCAAGACGGAAGATGTACACTACAGGGATAAGTACCGTATCCAGATACCTATCGGAAATAAGCTGGTAAACTTTGAAAGTGAGTCATTATTCGTGGTGGATGGATCAAAAGTTACAGGTTTGAGAGGAAAGTTACAATTAAAAGAAAATGTTACACCAAAATTTGTTAAAGCTCATAAAGTTCCGTTCAAATTACTAGCATTAGTAGAACAGAAATTAGATAGGTTAAAACAACAGGGTATCCTAGAAAAGGTTAATAGTTCAGAATGGGCTATACCTGTTGTTCCATTGTTAAAAGCAAATAACAAAGTTAGATTAGCGGGGATTTTAAAGTGACAATTAACCCTAATCTTGTAGTAAATGAATATCCCTTACCCACCATTGATGAATTGGTTTCGGACATGTGGTATTTCATTTCGGGCGGGTGGTATTTCATTCTCAAAAATAGATCTTCACAATGCATACTTACAATTAGAAGTTGAACCTGAATGTAGAGATTTTTTAACATAAAATACACATAAAGGGCTATACAGATGCAACAGATTACTATACGGTGTGGCAGCTACACCAGTTATCTAGCAACGCACTATGGAAACTATATTAAAAGGTATTCCAGGCGTCGCAGTTTTTCTAGATGATATAAAAATTACCGGTAAAACCCAAGAGCAACATTTACCAACTTTACAAGAAATTTTTAACAATTTAGTCATTACAATATTAAAATTAATGAAGAAAAAAGTCAATTTTTCAAAGACAAAATTGAGTATTGTGGTTTCATAACGAAAAATGGTATAGAAAAATCACTTAAAAAATCGAGGCAATTAATAAAATGCCTACACCGACTAACATACAAGAGGTCAGAGTTTTTATTGGCTTCATAAATTATTATGGGAGGTTCATTCCTAATTTAAGTTCAATTCCATATCCTTTAAATAAATTATTACATAACAATACAGTTTTTAAATGGATAAAAAAATGTCAACAAAGTTTTGATAGTGCTAAGAAAAATTTTCAAAGTCCAAAATTTCTTGTGCATTTTAACCCAAAATTACCAATTACAGTAGCAACTGATGCTAGTCCGTACGGTGAGGGAGCAGTACTCTCACATGTTTATCCAAACGGGGAAGAAAGGGTAATTCAATACGCTTCTCAAACATTATCAGAAACACAAAGAAAATACTCAAATAGATAAAAAGGTTATTTAAGAATCAGCTTAAATCTTCCTACACCTTCCAAATTCATTTCATGATTGGTAATGAACTCTCAATGTTGACTTCAACATGGCTTTCTTCAGGATGCATATATCCATATATGCGTTTTATCCATATACATCTTCCAAGCTCTATTGATGATCAGTAATGAATTCTTAATGTTGGCTTCAATGTGGGTTTCTTCAAGATGCATGCACTGATCCTCCTGACTTCATGAAACACTTCCTCGGTTGCCTTCCTATATCTTCCAAGCTCCATTGATGTTCAGTAATGAATTCTTAATGTTTTCTTCAATGTCGGTTTCTTCAAGATGCATGCACTGATACCCCTGACTTCATAAAACACTTTTCGAAGTGTTTTATCCATATACATCTTCCAAGCTCCATTGATGATTAGTAATGAATTCTCAATGTTAGCTTCAATGTTGGTTTCTTCAAGACGCATGCACTGATGCCCCTGACTTCATAAAACACTTTCTCGACTGTCTTCCTACATCTTCCTAGCTCCTTTTATGATTACTAATGAACTCTCAATGTTGACTTCAACATGACTTTCTTCGAGATGCATGAATTGATGCTCCTGACTTCATAAAATACTACTACTTTCTCGGTTATCTTCCTACATCTTCCAAGCTCCTTTTATGATTAGTAATGAATTCGCATTATTGGCTTCAATATGGGTTTCTTCAAGATGCATGCACTGATACTCCTAACTTCATAAAACACTTTCTCGGTTGTCTTCCTACATCTTCCTAGCTCCTTTCATGATTGTTAATGAATTCTCATTGTTAGCTTCAACTTGGATTTGTTCAAGCTGCATGAATTAAGTGCCAATTGGTGCTCATGTCTTCGAATGACATTTTCTTGGATATCTTATTAACTCTTCCAATTTTTTTCCATGGTTCGTAAAGAATAATCAGTGTTGGTGAAAGAATTCTTATTGGAAAACATTAAATAATCATTATAAATTAAAATATAATAACTATGTATATTTATAAAGTATTGAAATAAACTTTACGTTTAGAAACAGAAAAAGAAATTTTATCACATTGATCAACGATGTTTTCATTTAACAAGAAAGCAGAAATATAACAAAGCTTTTCTTAAATCTTTCAATAACTTTGAAGGGTCCTTCATATCTCGGGGAGAAAGAAGGTCGAAAACCTTCAAGGCTAAAGGTACGTTTTCCTAGCGACAGGTTTTTTGCACAGCAGGAACCGAATTTGCCTTAAAAACGTCGGCAGGGGCGTAAAATATATTACGCGGCGTGAAAGTGTTTTCCTAGAGCAGCGTGGTTATTTGTTCAGTCGGCGTAGACAGCGTCTAAAATGGAGACAACGTGCAGGAAAAGGAAATTAATGGTCGCGGTGTTATTGAAAGAAATTATGGATGATGACCAGGAAGAAGAGTTCATACTGAGAGAATATGCGAAATTCAGGAAACAAGTAAGTGATGTGTTCACAAATCGGAGAAATGAAGGAACTTTCAGCAGTTTAATCAAGAGCCATCTCCTTGACGAAGAAGAAAAGTTTCAAAAGTATTTTAGATTGGCCCGTGAAAGGTTTTCCTTCGTTTTGAATCTTATTGAAGAAGACTTGACAACCTCCCCATACAACAGAGTGAAAGAACCTATAACAGCAGCTGAAAAATTGGCTTTAACACTAAGGTAAGTAATCAAATATTTTAAACCTCGAAATTTTTATTTATACAACATAATCGTACATATAGGCAGATACATGAGTAGAGAAACATTATTATTCATCGCCCTCGGTTTGAAAGATTTGTGCTAAAGCTTGAGAAACTATGTCAGAGGAAGCTTCTGTGTGAGATGAGTGTGGAGTAGTCCAGGGCGATGATGTTGATTCGGAGGAATGCAACGACTGGTTTTCATTGAACTGGATATTTGTAAATCCTGTAGTACGTGGGAAAGATAATGTTGATGCGGAAGAATACAGCAACTGGTTTTCATTGTACGGGATATTTGTAAATCCTGTGGTATGTGGAAAAGACGATTGTAGGTTTAGTAGTTCCATTTCCGTGACTACTTTGAACGTTCGCTTTTGTCCGAGTGACAATATCTGGTCTGAACTTTTTCACAGTAGCTGCCATTATTTTGAAAAATATGTCAATTTCATCTTCTTTGGGTTCTGAATGATGTATAAGTTCTTCCATACACCTTTTGAAATGTTCCTTATCTTGCTGTCTCTCTAGCAAATATTTCTGGAGAGTAAGGTTTTCCTTCATTGTTTTGGAAAGGGATTGAAATACAGCACTGTCAGACTTTTGACTATCTGCAGATGGTGTGAACGTTCCAGATTTTGGAGATGATTCTTGGTGAGATGAATGCTAAGACGATTGCTCATGTGCATCATCCTTCTCATGTTCACCTACTTCGCCAATGTGTGGTTGCGAAGTTGGAGTTAATGCTTCATTGCTGGATGTGGTCAGGACGTTTGTAAAACTGCTCCTTTCATCTTCTACGGTATCAAAAAATTGCAGCCGTTGCCAATATATAGCTCTTTTCTTCTTAGCAGCCTTACCTTGTGGTACCTTTTTCTTCTTTTTTCTCCCTTTTGTAGTGATCTCTCACACTTTTCCACCGTTTCTTGCACTCACTTCCTGAAACAAACAAAGCCGACTACTATACAAAACTTCATTTTCATCACACCTGTAAACAAAGTTTACAGGTATGTTAAGGGTAAAAGTGAACTAACGCGAGCGCCTAACGCATGTGAGTTGGTCCGCTTTTGCTCTCAACGCCTCAATCCATTACTATCGTTGTTAATGTTTTACAACATTACCACACAATATTATTAATTTGTTTCAGGTTTCTGGCCACAGGGGAATCGTACAGATCACTGGCATTCGGGTACCGCATCTCCCCCTCTGCTATAAGCACGATTGTGCCTAAGGTGTTGTCTGCACTACAAAACAAACTTATACCACATTTTTTACCTCCTCCTGACCAGATAAACTGGGAACAGAAAGCTGACGAGTTTTGGAAACGTAGGGGTTTTTTAAGAAAAACGTATTCTGAATTTGATAATTCTTTGTGAAAAAAAAGTTTGTATGTAGAATGAAAAGTAGTTGGTACAGGTTTAAGATTCGCAAATATTTCTCGTAAGCTTGAAAGAAGTGGTTCAGTTTCAAAAGACAAATGTGATTTAAGGAGAAATTCTTCAGGAAGGCGTAGAGGTTGACTATACACCAACTCGGCGGAAGAATAACGTAGATCTTCTTTAAGAGGGGATCTAATCCCTAAAAGAACAAGTTGAATGTCGTTATTCCACCTATTGTTACTACCCCTGGCTGTAATGGCTATTTTGAGCGTGCGATAAAAACGTTCCAATATGCCATTACTTTGTGGGTGAAAAGAAGAGGTATGGATCTGACGAGATCCAAGAATATTACTAAATTGCGAAAAAAGACGAGAATCAAATCGTTTCCCTTGGTCATGAGTTATAGTATGAGGTATGCCAAATCTAGAAAAGTAGTAGCAAAAAAGTGTATCAGCAACAGAAGCAGAAGAAATATCCGCGAGAGGAAAAGCTTCAAGCCAACGAGTAAAACGATCAATAATAGTGAGCACAAATGAGCAACCTAAGGAAGGAGTGAGAGAACCGATTAGATCTATATAGATGTGGTCAAATCTGCCTTTCGGAATAGCAATTTTCTGAAGAGGAGATTTGGTATGACGATGAACTTTTGATCGCTGGCATTATAAGCAAGTTCGAGTCCAAAGATAAATATCTTTTGTCATTCGAAGCCAAAAGAAACGAGTAATAATGTTATGAAGAGTTGATCGAAAACCTAAATGTGATAACGTATGATATTTATTGAAGATAATTCTTCTAAATTTTTCGGGAATATAAATCCTGGGAGAATTTGAAGAATTTTCACACCAAAGTGTTAACTTTGAGTTTGAAATTGGTGTTTTTTTTTTTTTGATTAAACTATATCATTTTTTGCACAATGATTGATTTTTAATTAAATAAGATAATTGCTTTTCCGGATCTTGAGCATAATTGTTTGTAAATCACGGTATTTAGCATTAAGGAATTCAATATAAATACGTAACAGAGTGTCTGCTACTATCTTTGAATCACCTTTAATGTAGATAATTTCGGAGGTAAATTGAGAAATGTAGTTCAAGTAACAAGTTTGACGAGGGGTTCAGCTTGGCTTCCTTCAAGCTACATGAAATGTACCAATTGATACTCATGTCTTCAAAAGACATTTTCTGGGTTATCTTATTAACTTTTCCAATCTTCTTTCATGATTCGTAAAGAACATTTAGTGTTGGATTCAACTTGGATACCTTCAAGCTACATGAAAAGTACCAATTAATTCACCTGTCTTCAAAAAACCTTTTCCTGGTTATTTCATTAACTCTTCCAAACTCTGTTTTCATGGTTAGTAATGAATTTTGAACCTTGGCTGCAATTTGGATTTTTCAAAATGCATGAATTGAGTGCCAATTGATGCCTCTGTCTTTAAAAAACATTTTCTTGGTTATTTTACTACTTCTTTCGATCTCCTTTTAGGGTTCATAAAGAATTCTTAATATTGGGTTTAACTTGGATTTTTTCAAGCACCATGAATTAAATGCCAATATTGATCTTAACAGTTGGGGCGTTTGTTACCTATCCATTGACCAGAAACGTGATTTCTGGTTAACTTTATAAAGATTTTTCTCTTGATATTTATTGAGTATGCAAGAGGGTGTAAAGGGGTGGTTTTTGCAATTTTCCAAGTGGGGATGGGGCGATGTTTACCATACGACGATAGAATTCGTTTATTTTATAAGACGTTGTTATTTTGGAAAGAATAAAAATCTGACCTGTGCCTCTATAACATTTTTTTGTTAAAAAGTCTTTACTTTTCTCCTTCAAATTTATCATAGAATTAACAACGCACTTTATGCGTAAAATTATTAATTTTAAGATCGATTAAATGATCTTTGGTTCGATCTTTCGTTCTGCCATATTCATTTTTCGCTAGTTCTTACTATTTTCAATACTTCTTTTTCTATTTTCAACATTCCAAAATTTATCAGATACTCACTCTGTTCTTTGTTTCTACCCAGATAAGAAATGTTTAGAGTCGGGCCATTCTCACTACCGTTGATAACGTTATGTTATTTAAATCATCTACCAGATGAAGATATAAGAAAAATATTAAGAAAAAAGTTTACACTTTCAATTTTTTAACTTCAAACCTTTAAAAATGTAAGTCTAATTACTAAAATTAATTCTTTTAGATCCTTTCGAAGTAAACATTCTCCAAAGAGAATATTTTAACCGTTGGTACAGTTTAAAAGCTTATTTTACAGCATTAACAATATCACTGCTACTTTTATTAGTAAGTTTTTTTTTATAAATCTACTATTTTAGTTATATATTTAAAATGTCTTCATTTCCAGACAATAACAACAATTATTCTCCTCTTAATCATTTATACAATGACCAATCAACCGATGGAAATTGAAAGATTTCTTTGGTTTAGCGGAATAAGTCTTTTAACGGCTATTACATGCCAAGGATTTGGTTATTCAATTGGATCACTTTTTAATCCTATGGTAATAAAAAATTTAATCCACCTTTTAATACATTTTTACTAAATCTTAAAAAAATCGTTTAATTAGTAATGAATTGACTTTTATTTATTTTTAGATTGGAGCTGGTGTTAGTTCAATGTTATTAGGCCCATTAATTATATTAGCTATATACGGATATGGTCAGAGCGATATCTCCGATTTCTCCAAACTAATAATGTCCATAAGTTTTCCATATCACGCCTTTGTCGGTTTATCAACCACCATGTTCAACAATCGTGGATTAATCGAGTGCGAAACGATTTTTTGTTACTTCAACGATCCTAAAAGAGTTTTAACCATAGCTGGAATGACTGAAAAAGACTACAAAATCGAAACTATTATTTTAATTTTCTTTTTATTACTACACAGAGTGTTTAATTATGTTTGTTTAAAGATTCGACTTACTCCAGATCATTTTATAATGAGATATTTTCGTAAAATTATGAATTAATTAAACGTGATTTTAGTAAACATTTTATTTATTTACTTGAATAAATAAATTATTTAGTTTAATAAATATTAGTTTCATTCTGTTTCATTAACCAATGCGTACGAGACAGTGTTTTTTCCGACGTTCTTAATGCTGCTGTGATACTGCCTATTTTATTTATAAAAAGATTCCAATTGATATCATAAAACAAATTACATATCTCACTCATTCTTGAAATCAGCACCTTCACTCTCAAACATCTTCTATTTAGTCGCGTGTTCATTTTGGTCCTTCGAGCCGGATCTCTTCCGGAACTACATTTCAGAGACTTTAATCTACTTTCATTTTAATAAATACATCTCAATTCTTATAAATCATTGAAAGTTTAAAGTTCAAAGTCAGTTACTGTTGGAAAAAATCTTTCACTGTGAATTCCAAAGGATTTTAATACAAATTAACTAATTGATGTGACACGTTGTGAATTTTAATACATTTTTGTTGAAATGGTTTATAATTGGGTTGCATCAGCAACCTTTATTTTATTTGGAATATTGTGATTTATTTTTAAAACGAGTTCTTTTGGTAAAATTTTATATCTATACGCAAAACTTTTTTTTCAACACACTTTTTCGTTATGGCTACCATCGCTTACATTGTAAAACGTAAAGTTCGTAAACACATGCCTCCTAAAATTTGAAAAATTGTTGAAAAATTTAATATACTGGTCTTATTCGTAATGAAGAATTAGTTATTACCAGGGATCTTTTCGACGTTCACAATCAATTTTCTACACCATACAAACACAGAACTATTGTTCATCTTTCGACATATACAGGTAACCCTCCTATAACACGGTAGTTAGGTTCCTAGAAAATGCCGTGTTGTGTGAAACCGTGTTGGATGAGACCCAGAGCTAGTACAAAAAGGGGGGTTACGTTCAAAAAAATTATTAAAAACAAATATGTTTTTTTATTCTAGATAAACAACTTAATTTTTATTAAAAATATAAATTTATTCGTCCTCACTGCTCAGTATAATCAACCGAGAACGTTTTTTCGGTGGAACGATATCGCCTTCACTTTCAAAACTTTCTTCGCTATTTATATTTTTTGTATGTTTTCCCCTCTTAAAAAAATCTGTAATCGAACTTTGCTTGCTGGTATAAATTTGTCGGTATAGAGCTAAACAGTTTTGCAGCTTCCTTTTGAATTTTCGACTTCTTTCCGTAGAAGGGTCTTCATTCAAGAAAAATGATTCGAGATTTTCCGCTAATCATAGGGCTTTTTGTAATTTTTTTAATGTTAAATTTTTAAAATTTTTTTCTTTCACTAATAAATCTTGAATGTCTTTGCTAGCCATATCCACAAAACCTTCGCCTCCGATTGATTTAGCGACTTCTAATATGTTACCAATTTCATTTTCAGATGTTTCATGCATGTTTTCTGTTTCAACTGCAGAGGTTTCAATCTTCTTCCAACACGCATTTAAGGTTGATGTTTTTATTTCTTTCAGCGACAAAGATATGATTTCGATACAGTGCTTCATTGAACATTTCTTCCAAGCTTCCATTACGCAATTGGTTTCGAATCGGTTGCGTTTAAAATCCACTGTAAGGATCTTCTTATATAATATGTTTTAAAGGTATAAATAATACCTTGATCCAATGGTTGGAGCAACGAAGCAATGTTAGGTGGTAAGAACACTATTTTGACGTTGGGATGTGTCAAATCTTGTGGGTGACATGGACCATTATCTAACAGTAGTAGCACTTTGAAGTTCAAATTTTTCTGCCTTAAATAACGCTTGGCACAAAGCAATTTGAAAACCAATCTTTAAATAAATTCCCTGTTACCCAAGCTCTTGAATTTGCTGTCCATTATACCGGCAAGGTGTTTTTATTTACGTTTTTCAGTGCACGAGGATTCAAAGATCTATAAACTAGCAAGAGTTTTGCCATGAAGTCATCCGAAGCATTACTGCACAAAAAGAGCATTAGACGATCTTTGGACTCTTTAAATCCGGGTGCAGTTTTTTTTTTCTTTTTTCGATATAAAGGCTTTACTGGGCATTTTTTTTTTTTCACCAAAGTCCAGTTTCGTCGACATTCAAAAGCTGATCCGTGGTATATCCTTCGGCTAAAAAGTTTTGAATTTTTTCTGGATACGTCCTAGCAGCTTCATGATCAGCCGACGCAGATTCTCCTTGGATTCTTATGCTATGAATTGCAAAACGCTTTTTGAATTTTTCAAACCAACTTTTTCATTACATGCGAAACCGTGCTATAGGATGCCGTGTTGTAGGAGGGTTCCCGCAATTTACGAATCTTGTTATATCGAAACCGTGTTATAAGATACCGTGTTAGAGGAGGGCTACCTGTAGTCAAAATATCAAGAGCTGTAGAGTACAGAGGAATCCAAGGATAAAGCCAGTGACTCATTACTGAGTGTGTCTAAAAATTGATATCACAGAAAATCCAAATATTCCTTCACCACCTATTCATAAGCGGATGAATACAAAAAGCATGAAATTTTCTGATGTAATTTTATTGCTCTTGGACACTTTGAGACACTTTTTGATTTCTCTTTTTGTTAAATTAACTCTTTTATAAGGGCGTCGTTTCTTATGAATGTATCGCTGCGGTCCTTCAACGTGTATATCCCTACATTTTTACTTCTTTGAATTAAAGTTTGACACGATTATGATTTAGTAACTTAAGAATTTGAGTGGAGGATGTCAACACGCCAACAGGCAAATAAAAAAATTCCTAAGGATCCCAATGAGTGACTGGCTTTGACCTTGGAATAATACACTATTGTTGTTATAAGATTGTCTAATTCCCTATGTTTCCTATATTGCAAGCGAAATTTCCCTTCACGTACCCAAGTTATCGAATTCGTGCTGTCACGAAGGTCAGAAAGTATTCGCTCTACGATTTATTTATCAATTTATCATTATTTTTATCTTTTATAGGTAATATTTCTTTTTCTCGATATTTAAAAACTGAATAATTTAAAATAAAATTAGATTGTATCTTCAGACCTCCATAATTCAAACATAAGGAGAGTAAAATCTCATGAGAAATTTATTGCAGATGTGTTTTCACAGAACATAGATATTTCTACGAAACATCAGAGCTTAGAAATTTTTCTCTCATCATATAAAATATATCTGAATACGCTGTTTCCACAATTGTCAATGTTTTGAACTTGGAAGAAACAAAAATTTGCATTGCCAAGTGAATTTTTAAAAAAAGGAGTAAAAAGGCTGCAACTTGTTATTATTACCTTACGGTTACATCAGAAAAGAAAAGGTGAGCAGTTTGACAAATTAGGAAGATTCATATAACTCGATTAACTACAATGTCGTAGTTCTTGTCCAGTTAACAGAATATTCTTTTCTTTTTAGACTTTCTTTATTACTTGCAAAACCCATTTTGGAGAAACCAAACGATTCTCTTAGGACATAACAGCGAAAATCTTATGCAGCGCGTGAAATAAACGTCTCTTGCGAAATTCACAACTCATGTTTACACGTTGAAACTTGCTCAAGAAAGAAACCTCTTATGAAACATTAGATTTCTAATGAGGTAAATATTTCATGACATATTCTCATCGTGGATTTGAATCTTACAAGCATTATAGAGTATTCCAAGGCCAAAGTCAATGATTCCTATCTGCTGTGCGTCCAAAAATTGGTAACACAGAAAATCCAAATATCCTTCGCCTTTTGAAGAGTGAACGCAATGGTACAAAACTTTCTGCTGTAATTTAATTTTATTGCTCTTAGACAGTTTGTGACAGTTGTTTAGTTTTATTAAATCTTTTGTGAGAGCGGCACTTCTAATGAATGCATTGCTGCGATCTTTCGACACGCACATTTACACATTTTCACTTATTTGAAGTAGAGTTGATACGATTTTTGGTCCAATGGTAACAACAAATTTAAATTACTTCTTATAAATTAATCTTTTAATCACTTAAACTATTTTTTTAGATTGGTGCGTTCGTTGGTTCAGCACTTTCAATCCCATTAGTCCTTTTATGAATGTACGGAGTCGAACAAGGTGAAATCCTCGATCCAAAAGTCGAACTAATGATGTCCATGAGTTTTCTACATCACGCCTCCGTCGGTTTTTCCACGAGCATTTTAAACGATCGCGGTTTAATCAAATGCGAAACCATATTTTGTTACTTCGGCGACCCGAGAAGAGTCCTAACCGTGATGGAAATGGCCGGAAAAAATTAGAAAATGGAAACGATTATTTCAATTTTCTTTTTACTACTACACAGAGCGTTTAGTTATTTCTGCTTGAGAGTTTGATTAACACCAGATCATCTTATTATGAGATACATTAAAAATTTATAATAATTTTTTATATTTTATATGAGTATTAACTTGGAAAATTATAAGTATTTTTATATCATTTGTAAAAGAAATTAAGAATAAATAAAGATTACAATGTTATTGACTTGGTTGTTATTTTATTAAATTTATTTCTGCGTAAATTTTTATCCCAAGAAAAAAATAAAGATTACAGATAACAATTAATGTAATAAATAAGTTTAAGGTCGAGCAAAGAAACAACTCCTTTGATTATTTATAATGTTTTATACTGTTGTTCCAGTTACTTGTTATTAATATTCGATCGATTTATAAACTCTTTCTGACCTAATTTGAAAATGAATACAACCGAAAACTTGTCTTGTTTTAAATTAACAACTTTTATTAAAAAACCTAACGTGTGTATTAAATTTAAAGATTTAAGTTATAAAATAGGTAAGTAAATTCTAATTTTTGATTAGAATTAATGATTCTAACCTTTCAACCTTTAATAAATCCAAGTAGTCACTTTAATCACCTTTAATAAGTCTTAATTAATATTTAACTTTAATTTACAGGCAAAATTGAAATAATAAAATCGGTAAATGGAAAATTTCCATCGGGGAAATTGATTGGAATTTTAGGGGCGAGTGGAGCTGGAAAAACGTCTCTTTTAAATGTTTTAGCCGGACAAATGTAATTTAAACAATCCAAATAATTCCTTAAAAAATATAATTTAATATTTAAATCTTTATAGTCATAATGGAGTTAGTGGGGAAATTTTAATCAATGATTTTCCGAGAAAAATGGAAAAATTTCATAAATTATCTTCTTATATTATGCAAGAAGATTTATTACAACCTTTATTAACAGTTGGAGAATCAATGGATATCGCAGCTAATTTAAAATTGGGGAAAGAGTATTCAAATGAAGATAAACAATGTGTTGTAAGAAAAATTTATTTACAGAGTTTATCTAAACTTTAGATTCTAAAGTAAGTTTGTGTGTAAGATGCACAAAAGGGGAAAAGAAAAAGAAATGTAAAAAACCAGTTAAGGATAGTAGTATTTGTTGATTTGCAAACCTTCTCCTAAAATTTCTAGGTTAAAGTCACACTTGACCGTGAAGTTTTAAAAGGAGGTCCGTGAATCGATAAATTGTAGTGTTCCAAGGTCAAACAGAGTGACTCATTTCTACAGTATGTCCAAAAATTTATACAAAACAAAATTCAAATATTCCTAGACTGCATAGTCATAGACGTACAAATGCAAGGCACAAGAAAATTTTCGATGCAATTTAGGTTGCCTGACAACAAATATTTAGTATTTTATAAGGAGCATTTAATAATCACTCTTCCAACATTCGTAAGATGTTACTACCCTGTATGAAAATATTTTTGTCATTACAGCTAAAATTCTTAACGACTGGTTTACAAAATACTGTTTTTTATAAAAAGTCGTTTGGGATTGGAGTCGTTAGCTGAACGATGTCATTAAGTAACGACAATTACAAAATAAACGTGTAAGAATGTATACTTCGTCCAGTACAAATTTGCCTACGACTTTGAAAAGGTGACTGACAATGAATCTCTTGCGAAAAAAAATAGCAGAGGTCACAAAAGAAGTCCCTGTCCGAAATCTAAGCCAATGCCAAATTTTACTCCAATATATTTAAAAGTCTAATTTAGAACATGATTTTTCCGTAAACTTAAAAGTTGCGTTTATGACTTATTAACAAAATTATTATCCAATTCGTCAAAATGCCAGATAGGTATTCTCATTAAGTAAAGAGTATTATTAACAATTCACAGAACATATTTTTTACTGTTTCGGAACTTGTTTACAAAACCTTGTAAATTTTTTTTTTGTTATTATTCTGAATAAAATGTCAGGTAAAATTTATTTGTAATTTATCTGATACTGTTAAAAGCTATCACCGCCGAAAGAGTTAGTTCCCTTGAACCAATCGGAAAACAATTCTTTTAGATATGCAGCTAATGAATTAAAGATTAAATTTGTTATAAATGGCTTTAAGATCTTATCTAAACAGCACACAAGACTTAAAATATTGTCGTTCATTTTTTTATTTAACATATTCAACCTTGGATTTTTATTCACTGTTGAAAAAGTTTGAGAAAAATTCATCGGTTAAATTCATAAGGTACGTTTTATTAAAAGTAACGTTCTTCTTGGACGTATTGTTAAATCTGGATTTAAATTCTTTAAGAAGAAGTTCATAGACTTTTTTTCAGATTTACTTATTTTTATTTGTTCACATTGTCCAAAACTGTGTCCACAGGAAATCCAGTGTGAACGTTCGCTTTTCTATTAAATAAAAATATATACTATGCACCGTAACAAAAATCTATCAAATTCATCGATTTCACTTTTAGATTTGGTTCCCACTTTTTCACTTTGAGCGGAAAACAATATTTCACTTCCCGTACGATGTTAGAAAGGTTGCGCATTCACTATGCGAGGCTGCTCATTACAAATGCCTCAACACATTTGTGTTCTTAGTAAGAGATCTATGAGTTTGTATTTTTGCAGTTTTGAACGCTCGTGTTAAATAAGACAGGTGGCACAATTAACGAAAATGACACTGCGTAAGTTTAGTCGTGTAATTTTCAGCAGAAACTATTTTACTTTTTCATTACATTTTTATGCGAAATTACAATCAATGCCACTTTAGGCGGAAATTACGTTGAAGGCAGGTGAAACACTTACGCTGCGTAAATTTATTCGAGTAATTTTCGTCAGTTCCAATATAAATTAGTTTACGCAGAGAGGTTATACTGAACGTTTCAAAATTAATGCTAATGTAAATGAACGCTAAATAAATATTACGCTCTGGAACAAGACAGGAGAAAGAAAAAGCTGTGGATTCGTCCTTTAAATACGAAACGATTGTTATATAGTCACTTCCATTCTCTACATCATGAATTTAGAAGTCATCATGGAAATGATCAGTCGGTGTCAAAGATCCTGTATAACGTACAGATGATGCGTACTATAACTCAAAATGAAGCTCAATGAAGAGAAAGATGAAAGAGTACTCTGCAATGTCAGAGGGGATTTACTCTTTCATCTTTCTCTTCATGGTGCAGCTTCATTTCGGGTTATAGTACGTATCGAAATTCAGCCATAGTCTGGCGTATCTCATGTGATTTGTATTGAAACCGATTGCAATCGAAATTCCGTCAATGTAGAATTCCGTTGCCGAAAATTTTCAATAGCATATGCTAACCGAAAACGTTCGTACGTCGATCGTTTAAACGCAATTTCCGCCTAATGTGGTAGTGATTAGAATTTCGCATAAAACTGTAATGAGAACGTAAAATTATTTCAACCGAAAATTAAGCTACTAAATTTACGTAATTTGCGTTAAATGTGGCACCTGCCTAAATTTTCGACAGTGCAATTCTATAACAGCAGAATTTCGGTTGGAATCGGTTTTAATGCAAATTGTTGATAATAACAATTTATTGTCTTATATAAATTTGTATGAAATGTTTTGATACTGTAAACTTGTATAAAAAAAAAGGTAGTCAGTAACTATGCATTCCCGAAATAGTATACAAAGGTACATGTATTGTTTCGCAACGTCGCACAACATCCATTTGCGTTTATTCTTAAGATAACCGCATATGATACGAGTTACACCAGATTATAGCCGAACTTCGGTACGTACGCATCATCTGTACATTACACTATACAGAATGTTTTAAATCGAAAGATTTGTAATTGAAATGTAGAATTGTTAAGTTAATCTTTCTTCAGGAATGACAGTTTTCCTGAGTATGGTGTTTGCCATTTCGATGTAAATCTTCATTAAATTAAGAAGTTCGTCAAAAGATTGTATAGACATAAGAAAGTACTGAGAAAACTTCCCAGAATAGCTTCTAAATTTATGATATAAAATATGGAAATGGCCATATGACAATCTTTCCATACTTAAAGGATGAATCCACAGCTTTCTGTTCCTTTTGTCTTATTTCAAAGTGTAATAGTAAGGTAACCATATTTTTTTATTTCAAATCCGGGACGGAAGCTTGCTAATTTTCGTAAATTTGAAAATGGAAGTTCACGGTTATTAAAGTGAGGGACCACTTCAACCCACCTTTGGAATGATGCAGTTTGGTTATTTTTCCATTCGGCAATTTTCTCTTCCGTAACGTATAGTTTTATATAAGCGTAGTCGTCGTATATGTCAGGGGTGGCCATACTTGGTGGTACTTACAAGGAGACCACAAGATGTTGTATTCACCGATTTTGATCAAAATGGTATCAATCGATAGGTATTCATACACAATACAAATCTGTAAAATATTAGGGCGCACTATTCAGGGATTCGGGAATAAATCCTTATTAAAGTTATTAATAAATTGCGTTTCGAGGCCCAATGACTTGTTAGCCACTCCCGCCCCCCCTCCAAGCGCCGCCCACGGATGAGGTGGCATGCTTCTATTTCCAGTGAATTTCCAGTCGCGCATATTTTTTAACATAACATTCAAAATTTAGTACGTTTGAAATTAAAATTAATCGATATAAGTAATACCAAATAATATACAGATCTGGAAATTTTATTTGAATGTATAGAAAAATATCATATATGTTCAAATATAAATGTATTTATTGTAAACGTTGCAAAAAGAGCTTAATAAATTATTTTATATTATTTACGTACGTTAGTCTATTTTTATTAACAGATAACCTGTTAGATGGTAAGGAAAAAATAATTAATATTTATTTGTATTTTTTATGCATTAACCAAAAGTATAACTTTTTAAATGTTAACTAAAAATTAATGAGAAATATTCTATTAAAAATAATATAAAAAAGTCCTAAACGAAAAGGAGCAGAAATTGAAAATCAAGGTTGTAAAACGTGTGGTAATTTTTTTAAATGTAAAAAAATATAACCAAAACATTATAAAAAAAGTGAAATATTAAATTAAAATTACGAGAGAGTAAGCGGTAAATTGCGAGATTCGAACTAGCACAGTGCGCGACTGGAAATTCACTGGAAATAGAAGCATGCCACCTCATCCGTGGGCGGCGCTTGGAGGGGAGCGGGAGTGGCTAACAAGTTATTGGGCCTCCAAACGCAATTTATTAATAACTTTAATAAGGATTTATTCCCGAATCGCTGAATAGTGCGCCCTAATATTTTACAGATTTGTATTGTGTATGAATACCTATCGATTGATACCACTTTGATCAAAATCGGTGAATACAACATCTTGTGGTCTCCTTGTTAGAGCCGCATTGCAAAATCGAAAATGTTGAAGAGCCACATCGAAAAATTGACCCTCCAAAAAAAAAGGACATTCAGTGCATTGTACTTCCTGCTTCTTTCAGAACCTAATAGAAAGTATTGATGACATTTTTTAATTGAGCCGCACTAAAACTCTAAAAGAGCCGCATGTGGCTCGCGAGCCGCCGTTTGGCCACCGTTGGTATATGTCATTTTCCGATATTTGATGGGTTGCCGTAATTTTAGTAACAAGTAATAGCGAAGATTGAATTTCAACCCATACTGGTGTTTTGTTTAAAATCACCCAGCTATATGAATCCAGGTCCTGAAAACTTATTTTTGTAAATAACTGACAATGAGTGCAGTTTGATAAAATGAAACAGCGTCGGCTCGGAACTGTATAATCTGCTTTTCAGATACTTTTTTTCTTCTTTAAGTTTATCTAATTTAGTACATACCACTGTAGGAATAAAGGAATCTTAAATCTTGCTTGGCAACATTGTTTTCAAATTCTAAATGGCTGCAATAACATCGAAGACACTTACTGTTTCTTTTTCGAAGTGAATTATTGCTGTGTGGAATCCTATTGTTTGACTATGTACGAAGTGCAGCCAAACTTCAGAAAAAAGGATTATCAAAAAATTTAGAAAGAAATACCGGACATTTTTCTTGCGATTGAAAGTAAGATTGTAAGGACACTAACATTTGTAGTACTCTTTCAATCGCGGGCAGTAATGCTAGCCATCTTGTTTGAGAGTAGCCCAATAACATTGAAAATTCTGTTTCAACAAAGCCACAAAAATGTTTTAGAGTTTCCACTCTAACAGTGTAAGACTTGAAATATAAATGTAGAACTTGGGGCTCAATTATTTAAGATAATTAAACCCCATCGATGAACCGCCATTATTAAAAATGAACGGGGTAACGTAGCCGCCACCAGGGCAAGGTTTTTCCCCGGGAAAACCTTCCGGAAAAGCCGTGGATTCTTGCGCCAAGGCTCTTGATTTGAAATGCAAAAGTGTTGCAGGGTAGAAAGTGATATAAAAAAAACTACTTTATTTTTATTATCAAAACTTTAATTAATCAGATTCAGCCAAGGGAAAAATTAATCTTTATTGAATAAAAACACAAACCTATCTTTAAAAGCTTATTAAGAAAATGCAGAACTTTATTAATCTAATTAATCAAGAGGATAGCTATGCGAATTCCTAACTCAAATAATTATTAACCGGAGAGATTTGTCTACTAGTAATTATTTACTCAGGCTCAGAAAACTCACCCGCTTTTCCTCAACCACAAAACCCATTGGTTTGCGATTATGCCCTCAGTTTGCGCTCGTGAAGATGGCTAAATTACCATAACGGAGATAAACTCCGGATGCGAGCACGCGCAAGTCTATCATGCGAACATAACCGCCGAGGAAACACTCAAACTCGGACGCGAAATCTGAACCCGCGAAAAACCGTCGATGTGTTGAATAGCTTCTCAAAGCATATCCAACACATTTTCGCGAAGAAGAACAATCTTCTTGACTCGAAGAGAACCCCGGGAAGAGAGAGCGATTCAAGCCCAAAACTTCCCTTTAAAAGCACGCGTTTTTTGTAAAGTTGGTGGGAGAACATCTTCAGACTTTCTTTTTCTACTAAGTAAAATCCTTGCACGTACTTTAACAATTTCTAAAAACAACCCTCGTGTTAAAATCTACTACCTGCTAAAAGGCACTTTTAAAAATGACATTCTTATTGCTTGAATTTATTACTTTTTTGCAAGGACAGAGCCCTTTCTACCTGACTTGAAGTTAAAACACAAAATACAAAACTAAAATTTAATTTAAAAAAAGATTTTTAAATTTAACCCGTAATAATTGAATCAACCGAATAATCCGAATTATTACATAAATATAATTTCGAAACAATTAATTCAACGTCAATTGGTAAAATATCGGCAGATGTTCTAACAGTATTGTGGAAAATATGACCCGCACACCCAACTCCTATTATATTATGGTTCAGCTTTTGCTGCAATTTGATAAAAACATTGTTCCGCCCTTTCCTACTCACTCCGCCAAAATTAGAATTTGTGTTGTCTGCACAAAGTCCAACAATTTTTTCTTTTAAATTGTTTTTTATTATGCAATCAGCAACATAATTACTGACTGTATCGGACGTTTCGTGACAATGAGTTCAGTTCCAAAATTTTTACTTTAATTCCAGATTTCCAGTCAAAATATCTTACTAACACTGGAAATAGCTTTATTTCTTTGTGAATATATGCATCAGTTAGTACAGAAACAAATGTGCACTGTTTTAAGTTACAGTGCATATTTAAAATAAATATTGAAAATAAGAGCCTTTTCCAAAATTCGGGACAATCCGGGACAAAAAACCTGAATCCGGGACGAATATTGCTTCTGGAAAAATCCGGGACGCAAGGTGGAAATCCGGGACTGTCCCGGCCAATCCGGGACGTATGGTCACCTTAGTAATAGGGTAAATGTACTGGTTGGCCGCCCGGAACTGGATCTCGACCATTTTGTGATTTAAAGTCAAATAATAAGAAATAGATTCCTTGTACTTTAAAAAGGTGTGCACATTTGGTTTTGTACTTCTTTGCAGTTTTAAAATTGTTCTCAAAATGGAGCTAAAACTCTGTGTTATTCCGTGAAAAATCAGCAAACACATATCCGTCTTCTTTACTAATAAAAAATAATCACTTATTTTTTGTTAGTTCCTATTTATGTTCGTTTAGTGAAAATAGAAGTATACATATATTAAAACTGTTTGAGTCTATGCTTTTCTCTAATGGAATCGAAATAGAAATTAGTCCAAATGGTCGGGAATCCCGCGAAGTGGTCGAGAAGTAGTGATATTGCACTTTTTTGTTTTTTATTGAAATTTTAATAAACGTTGTTAAAAGAAAGGAAAAAGCATACTTGCGCACCATTGACAACTCACTGAGCAATCGTTGACGTCTAGGTATAATAAAATTTGAATAACTATTCGATATCTATGTAAAATACATTCAAAGTTAATTTTTTTATTAACTGGTCGAGAGCCAATGCATTGAGCCTATATTCAAATTATTTCATTAGCGTTCATTTCAGAACGTTCAGCATAACGGCTCAGCGCAAACTAATTTCAGTCGTAATGCGTTCATATCGGAACTGACTAAAATTACTCCACTAAATTTACGCAACGTAAGGTAAACTCACCATTATTTTTATAGGGATATCTATAGAAAGGCCAACTTTAGGAAGCATTTTTAGGGGAGCCAACATTTTACATTTTTTTAGGCAGTTTACCCTAATTTGCGTGTATCATATCAAACGAAAATTACGCGACTAAATTTACGTAGCATAATTTTTGTTAAGTGCGGCGCTGGTCTAATTGTAAGTGAACCACTACATTATGATTCCGATCATTCAAACACGATCTTCATGTATCAAGTAGATCATACCGAGAGACCTTTGAGCATCATCGATTTATCAACTACACGTGGCTCATTGTTAGTGCGATCGGCACGTTGTGAGCAGTTTGTGACGAACAGAACAGGTAGCCACATTAAAAACACGCGACTTGCACACATTTGAGGTGCGCAGCCTTGCACTATGGATATGCGGCTGAAAGGCCGATTCCCATTACTCTATGTTTTCATATGATACCGTTCACATTAATACAGTATAATGCAACACGAAACAGCACAACGCGGTGCAGCGAAATTTTATTCCATCGAAATGAATTTTGTGCAGTATGTCGCACGGTGCTGCGTCCCACTACACCTCGAGGGAGAGATGTGAATTATGGTCCGACACAATATACGTTCTTATGTATGCAACTTTGTACAGAACATAGCTCAAGTGGTCCAATACATTGGCGGAATTTGGTATTCATTTTAGATAAAAGAATTCGTGCAATGTCAAATAATTGATTATATTTTTTATGGGTTATTACTGACGCGAAATATGCCACGTACCCAACAAGAACACATCCTTTTTTCGAATCCACGATCGAAGGACAACAACAAAATAAAAGACAAGTCTGTAAACCAATATTCACTTGTATTGAAAAGGGTTGAAATAATAAAAAAGAGAAAATGTTCAGGTGAAATGTACACAGAAAAACAAATTATACAAATAGTAACAAACCCCTATTGTTGCAAAAGCTCCAAAGAATTAATAAACAAATAAATGTCCTGAAATTTAAATGTTAACGCGAACACAAAAATAAATGATAACAGCTGTTTTCAAATATATACATCACACTTTCAAATAAGTGTCTAACTTTATCCCGATATAAAAATATCTGAGGGATTAGGTACACAAATGATTTTCTAAATTGTATTAAATAAATTTAGAACAATACAAGTTAATCTGCAAGTAAAAGATTATCAAGAGTTGAAGATTCCCAATAACCAAATCAAATAACAAAAAATATAAAGCGTGGGCTTATCTGTTGAGGTGTCTCGGTCTGCCAAGAGTGGGGCTCTCGAAGATTAACGGCTTTCAATGTGTGATGAAAGATGGCCGCCAGGAGGGGGGCGGTTGACTCAAAATTTCGACGCAATAACTCCAAATTCAAACGAAAAACAATAAAAGAAACAAAAAGAAAAGCCTAAGGGAAACACGAATTACAAAACGCACCAAACAAAAAGATGCAAGTTCTCAGTAAACGTAAAACATACCTTACGGTGTCAATCGGCCCTGCGTGTTGGCTGATAGAAACCTAATAATCCGGAACCAAATCCGACAAAGCACACACAGGTGTCCAAAATCTGTGGAGTGAGAAGATGATAAAACATTTTTATTTATATCTATCAATAAAGAGTTCACTAAAATATTAGATTGCTTACTTAGCTTAAAATTAGTGCAAATTTTTCATCGGCACTGATTGGTTGTAAAATAAAACGATTTGATCTTGATTTAGTGTTTTCAATTAATTGTAAGACTACAAATGTTCCCTTTAGTTTCCTGCGTTTTAACAAATCGCTAGTTTCATTTCTCTCATCTAAAGTAAAAAGCAATAACAAATCGTTTTCTTCTTCTTCGTCAATAAACATAGCTAATAATGACAGAATGAATCATCCGGGATATCCACTCCCAACTTTACTTACTTTTGCATGAATTGTTACCGTGACATTTCGAGTTGTATTTTATGTTCTTTAAGAAATAATGACGATTTCGCTTTGTGGCCTTTTTGAATAAGTGGCAACGCGTGGTGGCTATTTTTACTAGTGCCACAACATGAACATCGCGTTGTGGACGAGTTAAAGAGACCATAATGCGTTGTGGATGGTTTTTCTCGCTCATTGAGCGTTTTCGTTCTTTGCGTCTAACGTATGCATTCTAAAAATGATGCATCGTTCTGCACCACATTGCGCTGGATTAGTGGTAACCGCCCTTAACTCTGCATTATGATACTTCTGTTCTAGCAGCAACTCGTGTTTGTACCTTACGTAAAAGAATAGATATTTCATGCTTATCTTCTATTCTCATAAATTTAAAAAATAAATATTTATCATATCTTTAGCTTGTGCCAAAAATTATGACAAAGTATTAATTTATTACCCTTTAAATCAACCCTCTTTATCATTGAGCAACACGCAAACTTAAATTGGAAATACTCTAATTATCTTATTAACGTCTAAAAAAATATCTTTTTTTCTAGATAAAAGAAGTAATAACAACAATAGGTTTAAACACTTGTTTAGATGTAAGAGTAGAAAATTTATCCGGTGGAGAAAGAAAAAGGTTACTAATCGCTTTAGAATTGGTAAATAACCCACCGGTTTTATTTCTAGACGAACCAACAACGTAAGTTTTATTTTCTCCCATCAACCAATTTATGTATTTACATAACATCAACAGTGATAAAACAACTAATTATTTTTAATTGACCAATTTACATTTTTAGAGGTTTGGACAATGTGGCAATGAAAAATTGTATGCAAATCTTAAAATCAATAGCTTTACAAGGTCGAACTGTTATTTGTGCAATTCACCAACCGTCTGATTCTATTTTTAAATTATTCGATATGGTATCTTAACATTTTTAACCCCAAATAAATTCACTAATTAATAAAAAATATTTTTAGGTTTATTTTCTGTCAAATGGACAATGTATTTATAATGGAAACGTTCCTAATTTAATAACATTTTTAGAAAACGTTAATTTTCCATGTCCAATAACTTACAGTCCAGCTGATTACAGTAAAATTTATTACTATCACTTAAAATAATATTAAATTAAAATTTATTTTCTTTCTAGTTATAGAGTTGGTTCAATCTGATCAAAAAATAACTGAAAAATTAATAGTAGCCTCTAAAAATGGACTTGAATGTTTTGACGATGAATTAAATAATAATTTCGAGCCAATCGAAGATTATCAAGGTTTCAACAATCAATCCGATTTTCCAAACAGTTTTTTCAGACAATTTTTAATTTTACTCAAACGAATGTTATTGCAATTAACTAGAAATAAAATCGGCTTAATCCTACAATTTGGTTTACATATTTTTTCTGGATTATCTTTGGGTATTTTATATTATAATACTGGAAATTCAGGAATGGATTTTTTAAATAATGGGAAAATATTTTTTGGGACCGTTCTTTTCTTAATGTTTAATCATGTAATGGCACCTATTTTATTATGTAAGTATCATTAATTATCTATATCTCGTTTTTATTTAACCCAATAATTGCTATCTAACAATAAGTTTTTTTTCTTGTTGATTTTTTTGATAAATTTGATTCCCTAAACTTTATGTATGAAAATTTTTAAAAACAACTTTAGATAAATGTAGATTAAAATGTCTAATTTTTATTAAAACAAATTTGTGCTAGTTTTTATCAAAAAATTTTAAAAAATTTTCAAAGGCAATCATGTTTTTTTTTTTTTGAACTTAAGAAGATTTTTGATCAACTTTAAAAAATAACCTAAAATTTATTTATGAAAAATTTTAAAAACCACTTTAACCAAATATATATTAAAATGTCTAGTTTCTATTAAATCGATTAAATTTTTCCTAATTTACATCAAAAAAATTAAAAAAAAATCAAATACATTAACATTTTTGTAACCTAACCTTTTGTAACTTATCTGATTGCTTAACATACATAATGTTTTAAAAATCTGTCTTTAATTAAAATTAATTTTTATTTTAGATCCTTTTGAAGTAAAAATCCTCCAAAGAGAATATTTCAATCGTTGGTACAGTTTAAAAGCTTATTTTACAGCTTTAACAATATCAATATTACCTGTATTAGTAAGTTTCTTTTTATAAATTTAACTTTTTTAACTATATTTTTAAAATGCATTCATTTCCAGACAATAACAACAATAATTTTCCTTTTAATCGTTTATCCAATGACTGGTCAACCGATGGAAACGGAAAGATTTCTTTGGTTTAGTGGAATAAGTCTTTTAATGGCTATTACATCCCAAGGATTTGGTTATTCAATCGGATCACTTTTTAATCCTATGGTAATAAAAAATTTAATCCACCTTTTAATATATGTTTACCAAATCTTTTAATTTTTAGATTGGAGCTTGTGTTGGTTCAGCTTTATCAATCCCATTAGTTTTATTAGCTATGTACGGATTCGATCAAGGCGGAACTTCCGATTTCGCCCAACTTTTAATGTCTATAAGTTTTCCTTACCACGCTCTCGTCGGTTTATCAACCACCATGTTCAACAATCGTGGATTAATCGAATGCGAAACGATATTTTGTTACTTTAACGACCCTAAAAAAGTCTTAACCATGATGCAAATGGTTGAAAAAAATCACCAAAGCGAAACTATTATTTTAATTTTCTTTTTATTACTACACAGGGTTTTTAGTTATTATTGTTTAAAAATTCGACTCACTCCAGATCATTTTATAATGAGATATTTTCGAAAAATTATTAAATAAAGTTGAGTTTTCTACTAATTTTATTAACCTTATTTTTAATTTTCACGGAAAATCGTTATTCTCGACTCTTAAGGAGTAAAGTTAATCCACCGATTAGATTTAAGAAAAGTTGAATTTTCATATGCAATTCTGTAAAATTTTTTGTGTTTGATATTCTGTATTTACTTTTCGAACAATGGAATATTTTGGTTATTTTTGAATATTTTGCCATTCTAAATTTTATCTTTCGTTTATCTCATATCTGAAAGTCTTTCGAGTGACCACAATCCCCTTTCGTTGTCAAGGTTCAGTTTGACGCTAACGCTTTTACAAATCCACTTAATTAAATAATTGTTGTTTGCTGGTAAGAGCCGCTCCTTGCCGCACTTCACTGCACTTCACACTCTTCAAAGGCGGAACCTCAACACCATTTATATAAACTTAATTTATCTCTTGGCGTTGTCGAGGTTCAGCTCGACGCTAAAGTGTTTTTGCAAGCCACTTAAATTTAAAAATTTTCGTTGTTGGTGAGAGCCGCTCCTCGCCAACACTTCGTCATCGGCTTCTTCAAGGACTATCATGCGGAATCACGACAATTAGAACAATGCGATTAATTTACTAAAAAGTGAAACATTTTAATCTTTTTTTATATAAAGTTCCCTTTTTTAATTCTAATAAATTCAGTAGATATAGAAAAAACTTAAGAATATTTCAAAATTCTTTAATTTCCTTAAAGATCGTTAAAAATCTTTTAATTTGATATCAAACACGCCCATACTTCGATTAAAAACCAACAAGTTATATCAATTTAAAAAGAAAAAACAAAATGCCCGTCTTTCAAGACAACAGAAACTAACAAGACAACAAAAGAGAAAAATTCAGGCGATGGAAATGAAATACTCGCGGAAGGTTAAAGGTATAACGAGAAGGCACACAATGAGAAATAGCGGTATTAGGTAAAAATTGGCCGTTGAGTCGGTACTAGATTTTATCAAGATTTAAATTAACTTATCTATATATATATACAAAGCTGCTTATTTCAACCGCTAGAGGCCTTTAAAAATATTATGAAGAAGAATAAAATCGGCGGTGGGAATAATAAGAAAGGAATAGAATTTAGGGCAATTCCGTCACAGCGATGCAACCGTAGACACGTGTTTTGAACTTATTAGTTCTCATCAGTACGGTACAGCCCAAGGATACTGGACTAACAGGAAGGCTCAATCCTGTAAAATGTGTATACGCCAGTTTTTCGTCACTGGTTGTGGTTTCAGTCGAATGTAAGACAGACAGAGTAAGACAGAGAGTCGAGTATGAGACAGTCGAGTGTAAAACGGCCCACACACGTAACGATTTGTCGTATTGCACACAAGACGACATTAGTCGAAACTGCTGTAGTAAGGATAAATTGTAGAGTGCATAGGCAAGTCGTATGCTTCGTAGTACGTAGTGATCGAATCGTCTGCAGTTCGGGACTTCCATAAAATATTGTATCAACGGTCGTCTTTGGAAGTAAGTTTATACGTGTGTAGAGAGTGGCGGTTGTTGTAGGTGACTTTTCTAGTTAACATAGTTACGTTGAGTTTAAATAAGTTTGTTGAGTAAATGAGTTAATTGAGTTTGACGATGGACATTAAAAAAAAAGAAATTCTGGGAACAATTTATTGAACTATACAGGGTTAGTATAAAGTCCCGGAACGGTCGAATAACTTTGTTGTTTGAGAAGTATCAATTTTGAAATTTTCCCTGATTATATAGTTCAATGCGACGTGTTTAATAATAACATTTTCATTTTTCTCTCGTTTCCAGTTTTAGAGGAAATGCTCCCAACTTTCCTTTCTTAAATGGCATGTATAGCATATTCATGCATTTTCGAATGCAGAATCAAAAACTACGTTCAAAAATGCCAAAATTCTTTATTCTATTAATAAAAAAGCATAATAGAATTTAAATTAAAAAAGTCTGTTTAACACGAAATCAAACAGGCACGTCACCTTACTGAAACTTCACATTGCTGTCATATGTTACTTGTGTCATTATCAATAATTAATTAATAAGAAAACAAGAAATGACTGCAAAACTTGTTACAATGACAGTAATATGTTTATTTTTATTGAATGAAACGCAATTATTAAAAAAAATAACAAATTATAAATTATAAACGATTAACTTTAAGTTATAAATGTTCAAAATGCGACCTGTTTACCGTTTGACACCGACGCAATCGGTCAACAACTTAATGAATTTTGTATTATTTGTGGTGTAACGCGGTGCATTTCCTCAAATTTTTGTTGCTGTAATTTGTCTAAATTATTTGGCTGAGTTTTATACACTTGGCATTTCAAATGACACCATAAAAAGAAATGCAGTAGGGATACAAGTCTGGTGAATGGGCTGGCCATTCAATCGCTCTTCTGCGCCCGATCGAGCGTGCAGAAAATAATAAACCTGAAATCGCAGGAAATAATAATAACCATTTGACAGCAATTTGATATTTCAGTAAAGTGGCATGTCTGCTTGATTTTGCGTTAAACTGATTTTTTAATTTAAGTCTTCTTATGCATTTTTATCAATAGAATAAAGAATTTTGGTATTTTTGAACGTAGTTTTTCATTCCGCATTCGAAAATGCACGGATATACTATACATGCCATTTAAGAAAACAAAGTTGGAAGCATTTCCTGTAAAACCGGAAACGAGAGAAAAATTAAACTGTTATTATTAAATGCTTCGCACTTAACTATATAATCAGGTAGAATTTCAACATTGATACTTCTCAAACAACAAAGTTATTCGACTGTTCCGGGACTTTATACTAACCCTGTATAGGTAAAATACCTGTGAATAAGATCATCAAGCAATAATACTGCGATTACAAGTGCAGTAGCACTGTTTAGCATTTTGTTACTTGAACGTGTGTAGTTCACGTTCATGGAGACTACTACTACAACAATCTTAACTACTGTAACCCGGTGTATTTGAATCGTGTGTAGAGAAAACGACAGTACTGCAGTTCCCACGATTTTCTCTCCAACCTGTAGTTGGAGACCTCGTACACGCCAGTCTACGGCGCTATAGCTTTGGGTACTTTCAGGACCCGTCTTGAAACACGAACCAAGGAGTCTAGCATGTGCGCGAGTCATTGGGACATTGATAAACCTAAAGGCGCAGTGAAAATGAAGGTTCGCCTTGCGCAGACCGAGAGGGGCCCGAAAAATAGTGAATTATGCCTGGTCAGGGGAAACCCTGATGGAGGTCCGTAGCGATTCTGACGTGCAAATCGATCGTCGAAACTGGGTATAGGGACGAAAGGCTAATCGAACCTTTTAGTAGCTGGTTCCCTTCGAAGTTTCCCTCAGGATAGCTGGCGCTCGCCTTGCGAGTCTAATGAGACTCTTCAAGACGACTTAGGTAAATTAGGTAAAGCGAATGATTAGCGGCATTGGGATCGAAACGGCCTCAACCTATTCTCAAACTGTAAATGGGTGAGATTAAAAATTGTCGTTGTTGATGACAGCCGCTCCTCGCCAACACCTCGCTTTCCGGCTTACGTGAATGTTAACCACTTCGGTACGGGCGTCGACTATAGTCGACGGCCACGAAACGTCGCCAACAGCCGGCATTCATCATCCATACGCTGGCACAGCCGTCGACTATAGGCGACGCTCGGCTGTGTTGGGTCATCTGTAGCCGTCGACTATAGTCGACGCCCGTACCGAAGTGGTTAAAACCGCGAGATATCGGATCACCGAGTGCCAAGTGGGCGACTTTTGGTAATGTAACGATTCAAATTAAAATAAAAATTTAACAAATAACTAGATCATTGTAAAACTGCAACTCAATCACCAGACTGATGAGTAGACAATTAAGCAATTGAAATTTCATTTACGTAACAGGTGAACGCCTGCGGAACTAGGACACCTTTTTGTCTATTCATCGGTTCAAAGTACTTTAACGTCAATTTGGGCAAAAGATAATAGAGGGAAACAGAGTTATTCCTTTTGGCAAAGGAGAAGAAAGATAGTCAAAAATGCGATCACGGGTCTTTTAGTGACGCATCCCTTGACAGAATAATTCTGGGTAAGTCTGCTTCCCTGTATTGTCGTTACTTTCCCGCGGTTAATCGTGATTAACCCAAATTCCGATATACCCGGTATTTATCCATTAGGTACGTACCGGACACAAACGTTGGGTATATACCCAAATTTTAATATACCGGGTACTTGCCTATTACTGATTAGAACTCATCTTTAGAAGTAACAATAAAGAAAAATTAACCCGATTATCAACTCTAACCTCAAAAGGAACACTTTACTACGAGTACGAGTCTGCTCAGCATCTAAGCTCTTCGACAAGCATGTTAGACTCGTCTCAATTGGATCACATCGAAGGTAGATTAACCGCTTTGGCTCAAAAACTCGAAAATATCGTTGAGAAGAAGAGAGAAATCGTTCCCGATCCGGAAGGTGATGAGAAAATCTTAGAAATTTACAAGATGGTTAAAGATCATGAAAAAATCGGGAAGATTTTACCTCTGTTGAATAATACTTTCTTTAATAAACTAAAAATAAATGTTGAGCTAGGGACATTAAGAAGTTAAGATTGGCAGTAAGAAGGTTAAGAAATAAGTGTCGTTAGAATGTCCGGATGGCCGGAAAGTAAAAAAGCTTTAAAAAACGTTATAGTTAAGAACAAGTTACTGTTAATTTTATTATGTCAATGTGTACAAACATTATTTTTAAAATAAACCTTTAAGTTAAAGTGCAGTTTGAGTAAAAGTAAAACCTTAAAAACACAACAACCTCAAACTATCGAACGTTTAAAAGCTTTGGAAGGAATTAATAAAAAAAGCCGTTGATTTTAATAAGTCTTTGGTTCAAGTTGAGACTCTTCAAGTGGAAGCCACAAGTAATATTGAAAATAATAAGAATCTACTAAATGGGCTTCAAGAAAGCTTCGCTCTTAACTTAAAAGAAATAAATAAAAAACGTACGTGATTGACACGCGATCTGTGTACCGAAGAAATTAAATTAAAAGGTCACGTAAGCAAATTATTACATTTTATTTTCACCAATTTTAAATTACACTCTTTTTCTTATTTATTTTCGAACCACACCTTAAATTAAAACATCCACATGTGTTCATTTGGTCCTATTCCTTTTTTAAAAATAACATTTTCCATGAGTTTTTTCTCTTAAATTACTCGAAGAATCTCCATTAGATTTTATTCATTTTTTGAGCATATCTTTATGCCAACAGACTACAGCTTTCTGTAGAAAACACTCGGATTTCAAAACATACAGAGTGTTTAAAAATAGTCTCGCGACAAGTTATCCATATAAATTTATATAAATCTTTTTAACCACCCTTAACATTCAGTTATATTTTCTCTTCTGAGGGAAAAACTAAAAGCCCTAGAAAATTCATTTTTGGTAAAAATAAAGATTAAGTTTCAATGTAAATCCTGCTAAAATTTCAAATCTTAACAACAGTTAGTTTTTGAGGTATGAATTTTAAAAGATTGACTAGTTGATTATATGTAATTTCCTAACCATTTCTAATGGAAGTTTAATATTCTTAAACACACATCATCAGTTTTTCATTTAATAGTTGTTTACGTTATTTAATGACTTTACAATTGAAATAGACCGTCAACTTAATAGTCTTATGCCTCTCTCGAAATGAACTCTTTAAAATATTAAAACCAACATTTAATAACATGATTAAACTAATGAACTATGTTCATTACTTTACGTAATAATGATGGTTGAAATGTCTTTCCAATACAACCTCTTATACCCTTGGTAAACAACAGGATAAACGTTCAAAACCGAAAATGTGTTCAGTTTAAAATTGACTTTAAGATGGATACGACGTTCGGTTATCATCTAATCATAAACGAATTAATAAAATACGAAACTTGGCCTTTAGTGAAAGGTTTTAAACGTTTTGGTGGAATAATAAGGATGTTTATTCATTTACTACTCGGGATTTTACCAATTATCATGAATCCAATTGGTAACTATTAAATTATCACATAAAATTCGTTAATCTTTAATTATAACTTTTTTTAGATTTTAAGATGAATATAGACAAATACTTATTTAATTTACAATTTATAATAATATACACAACGTGTTTTTCAGTTTGTTTATTTATTTTACGAAAATCTAATCATTTAAAGTTATTAGTGGAATCATTAAGTGATTTTAAAACTTACGGTTTACCAAAAAGATTGGAAGCTATTGAACTTATCACAAGAAAGGTTTTAAAACTCACCAAAAAAATTATATTTATAATTTTTTTCGTCGTTTCAAATTCGATTCTCTTTGGAGAAGATTGTTCAAAATGGAAGATGTTAAATTCAAACGAGAATTTTTCCTGTATGTTATTACAATATTACCTTCCGTTTAACGTAAAACCTTGGCAGGCAGGTTTTATAATTTTATTTCAAATGTACTCGTTGATAATAATCGGAAGAACTGCGATAGTTTGGCTTATCTTTTATTGTTATACATTTGAAATGTTAATAGTACGTTTAAATCATCTTTCTGAGATTATTGACAATACTCGTTTTAAAAGTAAACAGAAGAAAAGTAAAAAACTACGATTTATATTTGATTACTATCAAGAAATTTATAAATTATTTCAACTATCTACAAATGTTATTAATCAATTTGTTATGGTTCAACGATTTTGTCTTATGATTATTATTATTACGTCAGCTACAAAATTTCTTTTGGTTTGTATTTAATTTGATTTTTTTTATCTTTTAATTATTAATAATATTAATTAATTTTAAGGTTTATGATTTATCAAGTATTGGAATGCTTATAATTGGTATTGGATTTCTTTTTGTTATACATTCAATCCCACAACGTATTATAAACGCGGTATTACTTTATTTTTACTTTTATAATTAGTTATTTAAGTTTAATTTATTTTAGAGTTGTTTAGTACCAGAAGCGATTTATAATTTAAATTGGTACGAAGCTGATGTATCGATTCAAAAAGACGTGTTAATCTTTCTTGGATTATCTCAAAGGTATTTAATCGTTGAAGTTGGATTTTTTGGGTCTTTATCTTATTTTACGATGGCTGACGTAAGTAATTCAAATTTCTTAATTTTTTTTACGTTTGTGAAAATTGTAGGAGTTTAAGAAGATTTGGGCTTGGGTCAATTGGCTTCTTCAATTTATAAAGCCTTCAAATACGCATTAATTTTAATATATAGGGTGTCAACCGAGAGCTGAATGATTTTGAAATACACACGATTATTTAAACATTTCGTATGCCATGATACATGTTCTGCCAAACTCTGCAAAATTTTTGATATTACGGATGGGACAACATATGTCTTAGAATAGCGTTTACTGAAAAATATCTAGGATAGGAAATAACACCAAGCTGGGACTCGAAACTGATTCTAATAAGTGGTCACTAACAACTTGTCAGAACTAGACTTATAGCGTTTTCTTTTGGCTGAACTAGTGTGCACCAGAAATTGATGTTAACCTTTCAGTACACGCGCTCGGACTGAGAGTCCGAAAAATTTGAATGGTGTAATTTGACTGTGGCGCCATTTATTGATGAGTAGTACAATTTTTTGATCATGAACGTACGTTTGACTTATGTGTTTGACAGGCAATAATTTTAATAGTGAAGTGTTAAGGCGCGGTTACACGGCGCGTGGTTCGCCGAATCTCTCTGGACGAACCACGAACCACAAGCCGTCTGACATAGCCGGTTCGCATTGTTTCGTGGTGCGCGGTTCGCTGATTCCCATCGAGTGTCGGTAAACTTGGAAAGATCAAAGGAGAGCCCGGGCAAGGTTCGTGATGGTTTGTGTTGGCTCGTGTTGTCTCCTGTTGGTTCGACGTCACAGAGGAACTTCGTTGCAGATTTTGTAGGTTAAACAACTTGAATTTATTGAAGATCTGGAACAAGTCCCGGAAATATGGAACCCCAAAGACATGAGCCATCATGACCGCAATATTGTGCATACGGCATGGGCTAGATTAGAAAACAAATACGCCGTTTCTATAAAGGAATTTAAAAAAAAGACGGAATATTTGCTACTTATAGAAAGTATGTAAAAAAAGTGGCAGAGTCAAAAAAAAAGTGGAAGTGGACGCAGGACATATATGAACCGCAGTATTAATCCTGCATTAATAACGCACAATGACGCAGTCACAATAATTTTCTGCCTGTCATCCATGATTCCAATTCAGGACTGACAGACTTTCGACAAACCACGGACGAACCATTAGGACGAACCAAATCACGTTAAAAGTCTGACGAACCGCGCACCGTGTTGTCACTACTGGTTCGTTAAAACGCAAGCCATCCCGAACTGACTTGTAGTTTCGTGGTTCGGCGAACCACGCGCCGTGTAACCGCGCCTTTATGGCGTATTCGTTTGGTAAAACTGGTGCGCAGTGGTGTGCATAATAGCGTGTTCTATTGAACTGTCACTTTTTTGTACTAAGCTAATGTGATGTATGCACTCACAGGCACTCAAGGTCAAATTCTGGTGCGCACCAGTGCAACCAAACGAATACGCCATTAGTATAGTAATAGCATTAGTTAGTTGTCTGTCATTTGTGTAGTTAAAATTGGACTAACATCGAATGACGAAAATCTACCATAACGAAGTCGTTGTGCATGTTGCAACAGTATAAAAAACCGTCCAACTAAATATTTTTGAAAAATGGATAATTTGTTTGACACATTGTAATTCGTTTGCACAGAATGTTATAAGGTAAAATGGGGATACTTTGACACACCTTTAAAAATTATTTTTTTTCTCCCACTTTATTAATTATTATAATGCAACTATTGTATCCAATCTATTAAGAGGTATCTTATGAACCAATATTTAAAAGCTATTTTGGTAACTAGTTCTTAATTAAGAAGTATTTACCCAAAACAGACAAATGGTGCAATTGTCAATGTTGCCCTGACATATGGGTAACATTGACACAATAAAATATTACCTCCAAATTTCGTAATAATTTGATATTATATCAGTGTTTATTATCAGGGGTATAAGATTGGCACAGTAAAAACAGCTTTACGTAAAAAAAAATATTTTTCTGAATTTATTTTTACAAGAATATTATTACAAACGTCATTTTATTAATAAACAACAGGCGGTTTACGATCCTTAAGACAAACAAAATTTTTTTTGGGGGCTAACTAGTTGTTTATGTGGCACATCTGGATATGCGAAATGATTTTGCTGTTTTCTAAGAAAGCTAACGAAAGCTTCATTGGTCGTCACCAGAATCATTTTTGCAATCGTTTTTTTTTATCGTGAACGTGTTAAATAGCAACTAATAAATCTCAACACATGATTTATCGTCGTAAACAGTTGTATCGTTTCTATATCGACCTATGCAACGAAAACTATTGTAAGTCAAAAATGGTGATTTTGAAAAATTCGAAAAGAAAACAGAATTAACCCCTTGGCCTACACAACATCTGCCAATTTCGCGTGCCATAGTATACTAGAAAATAGATCGCGCGCCGTGACATTCAACCGTTTAGCAGTGTACCCGAACTGGCGAGAAAAAAAACTAGGGACAATAGGACACAAAAGAAGGACTCGTGGTTTTCGCTTATGGCACAAATCTTTACCACGAGTCATACTCGTTGTTTTCGTTTATTACACAAATTCTTTACCACGAGTCAGACTCGTGGTTTTTGCTTATGGCACAAATTTTTTACCACGAGTCAGACTCGTGGTTATAGGCCAAAGGGTTAACTGCTATTCTTCTATGGTGAATCCTTTCGGAATCCTCTATAAGATATCTATAGGAACCAAGTAGTAAATTTTTACCTAGAAAATTTTATTTCTTAAAATGCAATCGGTTCAAAACCTTTAAACACTTATATCTCACTCAGTTCTATCAAAAATGACTTACAATAGTTTTCGTTGCATAGGTCGATATGGTGGAACATTGACACTATGTCAATCTAACCCCATTTAACCAATTTTCTCAATTTTTATAAATATCGTTGAGAAACTGTTATCCATTTCATAATTTTAATAAGCAATATTATAATACGCTTACCTAGAATTTGACTGATAGCTATTTTTATGAAAAATACGTCCCTGCTTGAAGTTTCAATGTTACAAAAAGCAAGTGTGGCATGTGTTACTCGTACAAAACCAACGAGTAAATTGTTTATTAAACTTCAACTTAATTAGCTGTTTGGCCAGTGGGTGTCTATAGTGTAACATGATTTTTCGGGATAAACATATGCGCTAAATATTATTGTTGTATATTTTACGCGCTATTATTAAAATAGTGTCAATGTTGCCTGCCTGTCAATGTAACCCCTGTTTATCTTATTAATAATAATAATTCTTATTTATCTTTATTCAAATGATATTTCACATTATTAATAAAAATTTCAAAAAAATTATAATTTTGCAATTTTTTTTATCCCGCCATCTTTCGCCTAATTACCATTTGTTTCGGACTCACAGTCCGGTGCGTGTGCTCGCGATGTTTTAAAAAGCGGGTGTACTGGAAGGTTAAGTACTACAACTCGAAATACAGCTGCACCATGAAGAGAAAAAAGAAAAATAAGCTCGCTCTCTGTAACATTGCTGAGTACAGTGAAATCTCCATTGTGCGGACAACAACGGGATCGACCAAAAGTGTCCGTTCAAGAGGGGTCAAAAAATTTTATCCGATTTTTCAAATGGGTTCAAAATACATATACAATACAATATCATAAGGCAACATAAACATTTCATTTAAAACAAATAACACTTTACAGAAAATACTTTTCAATGCTAAAGACAAAATAGATCTTTTAGATAATAACGGGGTATATTAATTAGAATGTGACATGTATGGAGCCACATACATAGAAGAAACACGTCGATCAATTAAACAAAGAATAAAAGAACATAAACATAACACAAAATCTAATTTTGGAAGACACATTTTAATTTATTCCCATGATTTTGATAACACCAAAAACGTAACACTTTTACACAAACAAAATAAAGGTTTCAAACTGAATCTCTTAGAGACTTATGAAATAAATAAACTCAAAAACACAAATACTCTCGTCGAACGTCTGAACGATCAAACATATACAATAAAAACACCATTATATAAATTCCTTACTAACCCATACTAAAGTCCCACCTAAACCTTTCCCATACTGCTTAGGGTTGTGACATCTGTCTCCGTGCCACAACCGCACTATCTGGGGTCCTAGCAGACACCAAGCCTTTCAATATTCCATCCTTACTTTTTTGACCCTTATCCTAATGATCCGTGGTGGATGCGCATACATGTAGTCAAAATGACTGCAAGTGTGGGTTTCCTCTATGGATCAAAATCCGTCTTATCATCATCCTACCCTTTTTCTTAATTATAAATTTAAAATCAAAATTTTAATTTGCCCTCCTTACCCCATCCAATTTTTTTTAAACTTTAAAAGTTTTCTTATTAATAACCATATTCTCTGTTTCGGTACACATGCGCTGTTGAGATTGAAACTTGTTCCTTTGTTACAAATTTTATTCGACCATCACTTTAACCGGCTAAGTTTGATCAATTGTACCGGGTGGCCAACTAAGAATGATCACCGGCCATATCTTAATGACGGATCATCCTATTTTAATGAAACAAAAAATTTTATAAGGAAAGTGGCCATAAAAAATCGCTGGAAAATATTTTCAAGTTTCTTAAGTGGCCGCTAGGGGGCGTAACCTAAGTGACTGAACAGAAAATCACGATTTTCTTCATTTTCTTCAAAATTAAGGGGTATTGAAAATAATTAATTTGAAAGATAAATGAATTTCAACTAACATGTATGAAAAACTTTTTGTCGTATCTCCAAAAATAAAGTGGTGGGGATGAGCTGAAGATGTTCATTTTCGATGGCCGATTACACCGGTCATACTGAACAGAATTTAACAAACTTAATCTCGTTGGAAAGGGGTTTTCGTGGTCTACTAACGACTTCTTACGCTGTTTTGATATGAATATTCGTTTCGCCGCCAGAGGGCGATATCTAGAATTTTGACAAATATTATAGCTTTTCTCAAAAAAATTAAATGGAACGGTATGTTCATTTTTACACGATAAAATAAAGAATTAAAAGCTTAACATGGCGCTGAAAACCCGAGCTCGCTATCTTGCTTCTAACAGTAGATATTAGACAAAAAGCAAAAGTTATAGCTTTTACCCCTTATTCTAAAGGCGAATAATAACAAAACTACCCTGCGGAAAAAACGAAACCGATGTCGTTGGTAGCGTGATTTAATTCTATATTATCAGTAGAAACTTCAAATTTTGCCTCCCACTCGTATAATAATTATGACAGGTTTAATAAAAAAATGTACCCAGTTTTGGGCTCTTGGCGGAGTACTTCAATTTTGCGATTTTTTTACACGGGAATAGTTTGTCGAAAAAACTTGAAATTTCAGCAACACATTGCCTTAAGTGTCCTAAACATGTTGGTAATTTTTATTTTTAATTTTTCTCTCGCGTGTTTAAATAACAACACATTATGTGAAATAGCTATATCTCGATAAGCCGTTATCGTAGAAGTTTGAAACTGGCACCATTCTAACAGTCACATTAAATTGAGTTTATGTAAAAAAATTGTATAAAAAAAAAATAAATGCGAAATAGTTTTCGTGAGTGTGATGAGTAAGGCGGGAGCGCAGGCGAAGTCGAACCGTCGCACAGTGGGGCGAAATGCTCTAAAATCGGACATTCTCATAAAAATTAAGTTTTAGAAAACTTATACTTTCGGCATTTTTTTATATTCTAGACACTTGAGTCTAATTATAAATGCATTTGAAACATTAATTTTTATCAATTTTCCTACAGAAAATATTTTTCAAATTCGACATTTTCAAAACTAATGAAGTTTCGTTGATTCGACATGTACTGCTTTAAAACGTTCTTCCATCAAAACTAAACGAAGGGGGTAATTGAAATTTTTATAACATGAGGAGTAGGTTTCAAACTTCATATTATAATTATTATAATCTTGTAAACTTGTTTGTATATTCTTAATACACGCGCTAAAACTAATGACATAATAGAGATCACATACTTTAAACGACCAAAACTTTTTTTGTCCAAAACTGTCCAAGCTATGCAATACATCAAACGGTTGCCCACAGGCTCTAGTTTCTAAAAATCCTTATTGTCCGTCCACCTTCATCCCTCTTTTCATGAAAATTGCATTTAAAAATAAAATATGTCAAATTATACGCTATCTGTCATGTAAAACTAGTTAATATTAGGATAATAAATTATATAAAATCATCATTTAAAACCATTTTTTTTGTGTAATGAAAGTAATTATGGAAAAATGTTGATGTTTTTAACAAAGTTATTAATTTCGTTGGAGCCTCTAATTCTTTGGATGACCAAATTTTGCAAGAGAAAGAAGATTTACACAAGATATTTCTGAAGACGTGGAAAATGTATTATTATATTAAACTTGTAGATATCGATAATGCAAGTCTAAATATGTAACATTTATAAGTCATCAAATATTTTTATCAAATATCTGCGTGCTGAGGTCAATAACCACATGTAGGTATAGGTTGTTACAATGTTCTTGCACTTATTTCTGGTAATACAGAGTCGTTTGTTAGTTAATTAACGCTAAAAATCTGTTATAATTAATATTATTTCTAAAAAAAGTTATGTCCTGTTTGGGAATTGAACCCGCTTCTGCTACAAATTTGACTTTTTTTTCATTAAAAGCAAATAAAGTGTTATTTTCTTTAATAGTAAATGCTTACTCCTTTTATATACTTATTTATACACCTATTTTACTCATTTGCACTCAATTTTGTGGTTGTTCTATTGAAAAAAAGAAAGTTATGTGGCGATGTCCGCAATTTAAGCATGTCGCCCCACTGTGCGTCGGTCGGGTCGGCTAACATATAAATTGGTATCAAATATCAAGTAAGTTGTGGAAATCAGACGGTAAAAAAACGTATGTCAAACATATGTCAACAATATAACATCGGTTAATTAGATCTTATAATGCTATAGTTTTTGCTTTTTGGCTAATATCTACCGTTAAAAGCAAGCTGGCGAGCTCGGGCTTTCAGCGTCATGTTAAGTTTTTAATTCTTTGTTTTAACGTGTAAAAATGAACATACCGTTCCATTTAAATTTTTTGAGAATAACTATAATATTTGTGAAAATTCTAGATATCGCCATCTGGCGGCGAAACGAATATTCATATCAAAACAGCGTAAGGAGTCGTTAGTAGACCACGAAAAACCCTTTCCAACGAGATTAAGTTTGTTAAATTCTGTTCAGTATGACCGGAGTAATCGGCCATCGAAAATGAACATTTTCAGCTCATCCCCACCACTTTATTTTTGGAGATACGACAAAAAGTGTTTCATACATTTTAGTCGAACTTCAATTATCTTTCAAATTAATTTATTTTCAATACCCCTTAATTTTGAAGAAAATGAAGAAAATTGTGATTTTCTATTCAAGCATTTAGGTTACGCCCCCTAGCGGCCATTTGAGAAACTTGAAAATATTTTCCAGCGATTTTTTATGCCCACTTTCCTTATAAAATTTTTTGTTTCATTAAAATAGGATGATCCGTCACTGAGATATGGCCGGTGATCATTCTTAGTTGGCCACCCGGTACACGTTTTCTATAAAATTTTAATCTGTGTGTTCCCGTCTGCAAATTTTATTTAAGATTTTACATGTATTACTATTAAACTGTAATTAATTTAATAAAAAATCTTGTAGTGCAAAACTAGTCAAGCAATAAATTAACTTTACATAATCAGAAAGGTACTTTATTATTTAAATATTCACCTATTATACAATACTGGTTAAAATGAATCCAAACTTGTTATCTTCAAATATATTTTTAAAACATGCAAAAAAAAAGAATTTTTTAGCTTACAAAGTACATACCTATAGTAGAATATATTATGTAGCAATACATAATATGAAACTAAATGTCAGTCTAATGATGCAAAGAATCATCTATTGTTGTTTGTCTCTTATTTTTCTTTAAACTGGAATCCAGAAATCGTATTTTTAATTTGGAAGAAGCTTCAAACTAGTCCTAGAGCCTAATCAACGTCAGAATCTTCAGACAGTTCTTGCACTTCTAGATTTTCAATTTCTTGTCCTGAATCTGGATCTTCAACATACAAATTTTCATCCAGCTTAATGATATCATTAAGATTTTTATTATCCGTCATTTCCAACAAATTCTTATTTTTGAGGGTATCTGCAAGTACTATAACCCGAAATGGAGCTGCACCATGAAGAGAAAGATAAAAGACTACTCGGCAATGTTACGGAGAGCAGGTTTACTTTTTCATCTTTGTCTTCATGGTGCAGTTCCATTTCGGGTTATGGTACATTAAGTGGTAAGTCATCTTCTGGATCAAATGTAAAAACCTCATTTAGTTGGTCTCTGTTAATAAGACACGTGGGTGATATTTCAGAATCTTTATTAGGAACTTTTACATGTATCATACACAACGTTCTAGGGGCAACTGACTGGTCCACCAGACTCGACGCAACCTACGAACTGCGCAGACATCACTTGACCACAAGATGGCATTAAACTCATTTCCTTATACAACAGTCTCCACTTTTCGTATTGTCATGCTTAAATCCTGCTTAACCGTTTGCGTACCACGAGCCACTTTCGAGCTCTCCAGATTTCGTGTCGAAAAAAGCCAGGGCATTTTGTCAAACAGACAACCGATGGCCCACTGACACGTTATGGAAGGAGCGCTATCGCGCTCTGGCTTTTTTCGGTATATAGGTGCGTTGTCAATCACGCGATTGCAGCGCGCAATCGTCGCGCGGCTGCAGATTCGTTACTTTTCTAGCGCTTCTACATTCGCCTTATTAAGTATCAATTGTGTGACAATAGTCGCCTTCGGTTTTTTCTCTTTCGGATTATCCATATATCCATCCACGTATCCATATAATTCAATTTAAAAGAGTGGCTGACATAAAATCGCCAGAGCCGCGCGACGATCGCCGCTGCAGTCGCGTGATTGACAAAGCACCTTATGATCGAGGAGCGCAATCGCGCTCCTTAGCGATTTTCGATCGTGTTTTTTCAAAACCTTCTTATATGCAAACGGTTAACACCTTGTTGACCGGTGACGAGATAACTCGTCATTTCATATCCAAACGTTGCTGACCGGTGACGAGTTAACTCGTCGTCATAGCACTTGTTATGTCACATTGCGGTGACATGGGATAGTTTCTATGTAAAATTGCCGGTCAGCAAAGTGTTAAAGGAGCAATTTTTAACTGTTTCCTTGGATACTTGAACCCAAGCGGTTTTTGCAATGTGCAATACACTGAAATTACCCTTCGCAAACACCTCCCTTGGACGAACAGTTTTTCATGGAACCGTCCGACTCTCATATAATTTGCATTGTGTCAAATCCTTCTTGGACGGACATTCTCTTGAACGGACGCGGACACTAGATAGAAGATGTTCTCTTGAACGGACAATCGCGCCGCTCGCTGACTTGGCTGTCTCCCTTTAATAAAAGATTTTCCTTTTAACCGGTGTTTTGCCGACTTCAGTATTTGCAAGGTACAAGCGCAACCTATGTTGTGCCTTTCTGCTTAGCTTGAATGAGAGACTTCCCCGAGTACATCGAAATTTACCACTTGGGCCCAGGTAACAAGGAAACAGTTAAAAATTGCTCCCTAAAGCAGGATTTAAGCACGACAATATGCAAAGTGAAGGCCAGCTAAATGAGGCTTTGACATCTGATCCAGAAGATGACTTACCACTTAATAACGTTACAGATATCCTCAAAAGAAAATTGTTGGAAGTGACTGACAACGAAAACCTTAATGATTTTTTGGAAATGGATGAAAATTTATATGTTGAAAGTCCAGATTCAGGACAACAAATCGAAAATCCAAAAGTCGAACAACTGTCGGAAGATTCTGACGTCGATGAGGTATCAGTTCCAGCGGACGATATCAAAAATTATGGTGAAGCTATTACCCTAACCAATCAGCTTAAAAGTTTTGCCGAAAATCACGGAGATGTAGTGTCTTTGGAGCTGCTTTCCAAATTAGAAATACGTTTTGTGGACGCCTGTTATTATTATTATTGTTATTATTTAATGCACAGAGCAAGAATACTCTTAATTCTTGAATGAATCTTACACCCGTATGCATAGTCGATCGCCGGAGATTCGCCGGAGACTCGCCGGCGAACGGTCGGAATATAATTTGTGATGCATAGTCGATTTCCCAGCGATCTCCGCTTTGGCAAATCGCCGGTGATTTGTAACGTGATTTGTGATTTATTGGCGCTATACATCCAGTTCAAATCCATATCTATTTTATATATACAATATTAATCTGACATAAATTATGATTTTATTGACGTTTTTGACATCGACCTATCTCCGGCAAATCTCCGGCAAATCGTCGGCAAATCTCTGGCAAATCGCCGGCAAATCCCCGGCAAATCTGCGGCGCGTCGCCAGAAAAAACAGCATAACGCACGTGAATGAAACCATGGCGATTGACTGCATCGGAATTTTCTATTGGTGAACGGAGAATATCCGGCGAGTCTCCGGCGAATCGCCGGCGAATCTCCGGCAAATCGCCGGCGATCGACTATGCATACGGGTGTTAGTTTTTTGTTTATTTTAAAAACCATTCACATAGTACACTTTAAATAACCGAATGATAGTTTTTAAAGATTTTATAGATTATAAAATATTACTACTAAATAGCTAAAAATAGACGTATTGAATAAAAGAAATAAAACACGTACCTACATATTAGAACTTAAAAGAGTATAATTATGCAAACTCAAAACAATTATTGCAAACATAAACAATATGAACAACAGAATGAATTATGTTTGTTATTTTTAAGGGCCTATAGATACATATGTCAGGTTCAGTTAAAATAATCAGAAATTTTCTTCTGAACTGTTGCCTCAACCCTTTTTTTTTCGCAGCAAGATCCCGGATTCGTTTTAGTAACAGCAATTGTACAGAATTAGACTCGGGCTGTTTTTCGAACCATTTCATGACAGTTTCCATTGAGTGAAATGCTTCTGAATGTGAAGGGGTAAAATTATCATCAACGTCGTCATCACCGGTGCTATCTTCAACGTTAGCATTATCGTTATTGCCTAGTACCACTTTGACAATTTCATCATCTTCATAAATTTCATGTCCTTGTAAATTATCGTCAGTTTCGAGCCATTTATTCACATCTTGTTCGTCACATTTTTTGAATCTGGCTATTTTTTGACAAGTGGTTACAATGTCTGTTGTTATATTATCCATCTGGACACTCTCGTTTTCTTGGTCAGTTTCTTCCCACAGTTTATTCCAGCCATTTTTAAATTAACTGTTTTTAAACTGGTCCACAAATCCGGCAACATATAACAACAGTATTTTAAAGTTATCTGTTTCAAGAAAGCGATCACACTGTCTTCGTCCTGGTCGCTAATAAACAAGCGTCGCAATAATTGCTATCGGTATATTTTTTTTAATTTAGCTATGATTCCCTGGTCCATGGGCTGTACAAAACGTCACATTTGGTGGAAAAAAACATCACCTTAAAGTTCTTATCAATTATGTTTAAACGGCCTGTAAACAATCTCGTTAAATTTCATTTTAAATGCTTCTAATGCAGCACTGTCATCAGATAAAATTTCTCCTTCAATTTGAAGCTCCCTAATTCCGTGACGTGTTTCAAAACTTGCAAGCCATCCGCTACTTGTCTTGAAATCGGAGAACCCTTTTAACTTTTCATTTAATAGTAGAGCCTTTTCACATAGGATTGGACGAGAAACGGGTTCGCCCAAACTACGTTTCTGAGTAAACTATAAATAGACAGCGTCATCCAATTTTGTATTTTGTGCAGTTTTTAAGGTGTTTCTATTTTTCGGTCCGTCATACGAATCCACTTTAGTTGACCGGTGACGAGTTAACTCGTCTTTTCATGCCCAAATGTTGCTGACCGGTGACGAGTTAACTCGTCGTCATAGCACTTGTTATGTCAAATTGCGGTGACATGAGATAGTTTCTATGTAAAATTCCCGGTCAACAAAGTGTTAATGTCAAATATTTTCGTTTTCTGGTTTCAGCCATAGTGATTATTACAATATAAATTACGTGAATGCACTAACAATAAGTCGCGTTTCACTAATTCAACACGCAAACAGCATAAATAGGAACTAATAAGAAACAGTTTGGGTACTTTGACAACCCGAATTTAATGTCGCACTTCGGGTAATCCCCTTAATTTTTGTTACAATGATTTCTACTACAGTAGGGCCCCGACATTCACGACTTCAGCATTCGCGGTTTCGTGTATTCGCGTTTTAAACTTTGCTACCTTTTTCAGCATTCGCGTTTCGATTATTCGGGAATATGTACATACGCACTTTTTTCTTTATTCAAACTATTAGGCTGGTTTTAGGCCGGTTTTAGTGCTCAACCGACGGTCGGTACCGACGTCGGTCGCGCGTAGCTTCGCAACGTATTTATATGTAGCTGTTCAGTGCTGCACTGATGAACCCTACGCGCGTACGGTACGCGGCGCGTATGACAACTGTCGGCCGAACGCGTCCATATGTACGTCAGCCAACTGACAGACTGCTGTCAGTACGTGTACAATCATCGTGAAATAATGAGCATAGACACAGAACGATTAATAACCGAAGTCCGGTTGCATCCGGAATTATGGGATTTTGTCTCATAATTTATGTAAAGACCGTGATGCACGGTTAAAGAATTACAGAACAATGAAATACCCAAGTATCGTACAATTTGTTAATGCGTCCATTTTTCGTGAGACTGTACAAACTGACGGTCAGCGCGTTTTGACAGATCTGTCAATCAGCTAAGCACTGAACAACACAAACCGACGGTCGGTACTGACCGTCAGTACTGACGAAACGCGCTGACCGTCGGTTTGTGTTGTTCAGTGCTTAGCTGATTGACAGATCTGTCAAAATGCGCTGACCGTCAGTTTGTACAGTCTCACGAAAAATGGACTCATTAACAAATTGTACGATACTTGGGTATTTCTTTGTTCTGTAATTCTTTAACCGTGCATCACGGTCTTTATATAAATTATGAGACAAGTCCCATAATTCCGGATGCAACCGGACTTCGGTTATTAATCGTTCTATGTCTATGCTCATTATTTCACAATGACTATACCTTAGTCTGTCAGTTGGCTGACGTACATACGGACGCGTTCGACCGACAGTTGTCATACGCGCCGCGTACCGTACGCGCGTAGGGTTCATCAGTGCAGCACTGAACAGCTACATATAAATACGTTGATAAGCTACGCGCGACCGACGTCGGTACCGACCGTCGGTTGAGCACTAAAACCAGCCTTAGTTCTATGAAATCTGCTTTAAATGACATTAAAATATCGACTGTCAGTAATTCATGGAAAAAATTGTTAAAAAAAGACAACGAAAAATCGTCTGAAGTTGATGAGGCAATAGACAAAGCTGTGCTCTCTGCACGGTTGCTACCAAGAGACGATTTTCAGGAGGTGGTAGCAGCTGATATAAAATCTCTTGTCAATGAACAAAACGAACTGTTATCTAATGCGGATTTAGAAGCACTCCTGATAGAGAGTGAATCAGGATCGGATGAAGATGAGGATATTTCTCCTTGTAATAAGTTATCGTTGAAAGAACTTAACCCTTTGCACTCGTATATATTATGTCCTTTTGTGAGTAGACTGTACTCGGAATGTTATTTTATCTACTTATTTGTCTACTCGGAATTTTTTTTATCTGGGAACTTTTTTGTTGCTTCTACGGCGACATACGAGTGCAAAGGGTTAATTCTTTTATACAAGAAGCAAATCATCTTGCTGAAGAGATAGTAGCAATGGATCCAGTAATGGAACGTAACATAAAATTTAAAAATGGGTTAAATACTCTTCTTGCTTCTTACAAAGACCTTCAAAAGGATATGCAAAATAAAGCTGTACAACCTACCATACATTCATTTTTCAAACCATCATGTTTTAAATCAGTGCCTGAACATGTTGTTGAAAGTTTAAGTTAATTTTTATTTTTTTTTCTTAGTTTATTGCTTTGATATTTATTTTTGCGTTTATTTTTATTTGACCGAGTTTATTTTTTTAACTTTAAATGATTATTTTACTATACATATTATATTGGAATACAAATATTGTTGCAGAAAATTTAGTCATTTTATTTTGAAATATTGTGTGTGTTTTATTTAACATAACTAATTTTATTAATTTTAACCCCTTGGCCTATACAACATCTGCCAATTTCTCGTGTCATAGTATACTAGAAAATAAATCGCGCGCCGTAACATTCAACCGTTTAGCCGTGTACCCGGACTGGCGAAAAAAAAAAACTAGGGACAATAGGACACAAAAGTAGGACTCGTGGTTTTCGCTTATGGCACAAATCTTTACCACGAGTCATACTCGTTGTTTTCGTTTATTACACAAATTCTTTACCACGAGTCAGACTCGTGGTTTTTGCTTATGGCACAAATTTTTTACCACGAGTCAGACTCGTGGTTATAGGCCAAAGGGTTAAAAATCATACTTATTCAAATTTTTAATTTTGTTACTGTTTTTAAATAAAACATCTCTCCATTTGATTTATTTCGTCTTTGTTTTACTTTTTAAAATGGCACAGAAGCAGTTTCTCTTTTATAAGATCGAGTGCTTCAACATTCGCGGATTCAACATTCGCGACGTATTTTCAGAACCTAACCCTCGCGAATGTTGAGGCCTTACTGTATTTGGTTGGCGAATAGTCGAATTATTGATTCTGTGTTTAAGATAGTCGTCAATAGAGGTCATAATTATTGAACAAATATATGTATACTCTTTTCGCGGAAAGATGTCTCATGCGTCATTAATTAATTATATTATCCTAGACTACTATTTTAGGTTTTCGTCTCTATCTGACATATATGATTAAATAAAGAAAAAAATATTTGACATATGTCGAGAAAACGGTGACAAGTAATGACGCATGAGACATCTTTCCGCGAAAAGAGAGTAGTTATTGTTTTTGTTTATTCCAAATAAAAATTTTTCATATTATGGTCTTAAGGGCGCGTTAAAGTGTACGTTGAACAGTGTTCTATGTAGAGTGTCACCAAGTTCGATATTTCTCATAAAAGACAAACATTTAAGCGAAAGTTTTTGTATAGCCTGAAAGTAGACATTCCAAGCGTTGGTATGAATATCGGCATAAGTCAAAATTCCTACTATTATTTCATACAAAAATTCAGGAAGTTAACGTTAATTTTAGACGAAAACAAACCGTGATTATTTGTACGTGGACGCATAAATCTCGCTACTTTTATATTAGCGCCATGCAGAATAGTCATAGGCAGTTTTTCATCGCAAAAAAATCGCGCTTAAATTAGTCAGTTTTGAGAAAGGTCAATCTTACGTTTTTACAATGTAAATTATATGGGACGCCTGAATGTGTCTAACAGTACTCTATACTAAAAATAAAAATAGAACTGTGAGGTTCTGTGATTAGATGGCGCTAGCATCTATACCTTTTTTCTATTATAAATTGATGTTTCTTTTTGACACGGTTGTATTCTATCAGCAATTATATTAAATTCTGATACAAATTAGAAAATTTATGTGTACCGTATTTCGACCACATATGAAATTGAATAGGGCATTTGTTTGTATACATTAATGCCGCCATTCTGATGACGTGTTGTTTTGATTGTCGCTGATTGGTCAGATGGGCAGTCTATTTACACGTCGTAGATATTCTATGGCTTTTTTTTGCTGGAAAGTATCTTGAAGACGTATGTAAGCTGTATTTTAAAGTAAAATCAGCGTAGAGAGATACTATAGTATGGACACTCTCCGTCGGCACCTTTGATGTAGGTGAGGCGATTTTTAAGGCAACATGGCGGCATTTCTATTTGCACTTCTACAATAGGTCAAGAGATGGCACTAAGGGAAATGTCATTTCTAAAATTTATTTTTATGAAGACATCGTTTTTTAAAATGTTATTATCAAGCATCTATGCATATATTATCTTTTATTGACAGCAAAAATAAATATTTGAAAGGATATTCGTAAAAGATATCTTACGAACCTTCCTATTATAAATATTTTAATATCCAAATATTATTATTTAGAAGAGCTTAGAACTTCATAATGTATTTAATTCTTTAATACTTTTGGGAACCATAAATAACATATGTTATTAGGGGTAAAACCTTATACCCCGAAAATGATAAAGGGATCATTATAATTTATGAAACTTAAAATATAAGAAACAATATTTATTAGTGATTACAATATTTCCAACTAAAATACATAGAACAATAAATAATTATGTTTAAAAGAAAACAATGCAATAAAATAGTAAAGTACTTTAAAAAACCAAACTAATTAAGACAAAATTACTTTAAAACACTTTCAAAATCATCCGCTCAATGCTGTCACGTGGAGTAGAAAGAATGAAAATCTAACCTTAAAGTCACCAAAACAAAACACCTACTGTGCTGCCACAAGCGGAGAACCGTCGAAGTGCAAATTCATGCGGACGTAAAAATTGAACGTCAAAAAAAACGGAGTGTCCATACTATAGTATCTCTCTACGCTGGTAAAATTTAATAAAGTGAAATTTTAAAGTAAAAATTATTTTAGGTTGTTTTGCATATAAAATAAAGTAAACGTTTCTACTGATAAACTTTATTTCTTTGTTATATATTTGTATTGTTTACTATGTTTAAAGAACTTTTAAAACACATATAATTATGTATGTAGTTTTTTCTTCTACAGTAGATGTTTATTTGTTTTATGATTAAATATTGCTATTCATATACCTAATAATAATAAGAAATACATACGTGTACGAGCCAAGCTATAACCAAATACTAAGAAGGCGCCAAATAGCAAAGAGTGGAACCAAACCGACCAAAGTATATGCCAATTTCGCGCATGCTTGTGCAGGTTTCAATGATGCAACTTGATTGGTCAAAACAAAACGATTTAAAAGTAATACTCACCTTATAAATACAAATTACGTTGACGTTCAAGGGAAAATAAAAACACACAAGTATTTATAATATAAATGTAATTGTACAACAATAACAATTATAATTACAATATTTTGTAAATGGTATATATGCAAATATTCGTTATTGCGAACATCCAAGAACATGTGAAAGGTTTTCGTGTGCGCACGTCCCGTTTTTTAATTCAAATCTTATTAAATTTAATGAATCAATCTAAAGAATAGAAACAACTCAACGCGTCAATATATAAGGTAAACACACCAAATATCAGCCATGCGCCTAAAGTCGGCTTTCCAGTTTTTATAGAAAGGCCGACTTTAGGCTGTATTTTTAGGGGGGGGGGCGACATTTTGGCAGTTTATCCTAGTTTATAAAAAAATGTAGGATATAAGGATAGGCCACGTTTAATGACGCTGTATTACAGCTTCGTGACACATTCATCTCTTTTTTAATCAATTTTTATCTTATTGAATAAAATTAAATTTTTTATTAATATGAGCATTAAGCGGAGAATATTCACCAAAAATATCAACAATTCGTCTTGGATGATTTTTTTAACGAAGGATTTTTTTTATTATTATTGCTTACTGATCCCGCTTCGATTAGCGAAATAAATCGGGCTCAAATAAAAGGGAAAAGGGTAAATAAGGTACAATAGAGAGGTCTAGACGCTGGTGGGGGAAGGCTCGACAACTTGTTTCGGTATCGCAGACCGAAACTCCTTGCTTCGTTAAAATGCTACATAGGGCGACATCTATCGATAAACCGATTATGAATGAAGCTCGATCGATTATTAGAGGTCATCTCCAGTGGACTCAATGTTTAACGCGCCCAAGTAAAAATAATATAAAATTTCATTAAAATGTTAATAAAATTTTTACTTTTTTTGAGCGTTCGGATTAGTGAGAGTTCGGATTAGACTTTCGGTTGGTCCCGTCGGTGTCCGCCCAAGGGAGATTTCAATGTACATCCGCATATCTTTTTCTGCATAGACAAATGAGAGACATAAACAATGAGAACGTTAACATTTCTGTGTACTCGGGGAAGTCCCTCATTTAGCTAAGTAGAAAGGCACGACATAGACTGCGCTTGTACCTTGCAAATATGGAAGTCGGTAAATCACCGGTTAAAGAGAAAATCTTTTATTAAAGGGAGACAGCCAAGGAAGGATTTGACACAATTCAAATTATATGAGAGTCGGACGGTTCCATGAAAAACTGTCCGTCCAAGGGAGGTGTCCGTTTAAGAGGGGTGTCCACAAGGAGAAATTTCATTGTACTCTTTCATCTTTCTCTTGATGGTGCAACTCCGTTTCGAGTTATAGTACATAGCGGATGCATATATCACACTCGCTTGGTGCAAAAAAAGTGCAAGTTAGACATCTTTATGAATCGTTTGTTGTTCATGAATGACAATACGTACTTTGTAACTTCTAACGATATCGTTATGAACGACTTTCAGATTAGTTCGGTGATTTGGTGAACGACATCTCCGTACCAATCGTTTATATCGTTAGTTACTGTTGCACGAAATGTAAAATTCGGTGCATTTTCTTACCGACAGAACACGCTATTACGCACTGGTACGTACCAATTTTGCCAAAAGAAAACGCTATAATTTAAATATACATACTCTTATTTGTTATTAAAAGATTTTTAAAAATTATGACAAATTTATTAGTATTATTTCTTTTTTATTTAAAAATTTTCAAAAATGATAGATTAAAAGATTGTTTTAAAATAAAACTTTCATAAAAATCCCTTGAAAAAAAATTTTGAGAATAGTTAACAATTTTGACAAATTATTAAGTTTTTAATTTTCAATTTTTCAATAAGATGAAAAATTGATATAATTTTAAAGTAAAATCTTGTTAGAAAGTTACTGAAAGATGAAATTTTTTACATACCTACGAATTTTAACACATTTTTATTTTTAATTTTAAAACCAATTCAAGGTCGACCATATATCTTGAAGTTTTTACAATCGAATAATTTTAAATTTTACAAAGTTTAAATAAAGTAAAGGTCAAAAAATGTTTTAATCGTATAATTTCATACGATTCTAATTTTTACATAACATATACCAGCAGTAACTCTTCACAGAAAGAAGAGGAGGCTACACCTTCTTTTCAATGTTATGGGGAAATTTGTGTTACACCAAATACATATTTTTAATGATTCCTTTTTAACATTCGGCGAATTTAGTGAACATTGTACTCATTTAATTATTTACTAATCTCATCGACGCTACTTTATTATCATATTTTTGCTTAATTTGAATTCAAAACACCAATAAAAGTAATTTAATGAATTCGTCGGCGAAATTTAAAAAAAAAAACTGGAAATTATATGTGAGCATAGAAAATTTATTCATCTTTAATAAGACCTTGTTAGTTTTAATTACACCGGATAATTGTAAACACCACAATTTTCCCCCAGAATGGCAATCAATGTTTGGTAACAGCGAAATCATTAATAATAACTTATACACCAACCAGTTTAATTTAGTTGTCTTTATTCATCCATTCCGATCGGACTCTATTAACATCAACACAACAGAAAAACTCAAATAAAATAAAATAAAAGTGGAAACCAAATTTAAAAAAATGTTCGTTGATATTGAATTTAAAAATTTAAGTTATTACGTTAATGGTAAGTTTTTTTTCTTTCTTCTTATTTAATTAATTTAAAAAATTTAATGAGAGTATTTTCTTTTATTAAAAATGAACACCAAAAAATTGAAATTAAAAAATTAAACCTAAAAAATTAAAGCTAAAAAAAAATTTTTTTTAGATAAAAAAATTATAGATAATATAAACGGAAAATTCCAATATGGACAACTATCGGGTATCTTAGGTCCTTCTGGAGCCGGAAAATCAACTTTGTTAAACATCTTAGCCGGACTAATGTAAACAAGACAATTTTTCTCGTTTAAAAACGGTTTTTTCCCAAAGCAAAGATCTAACTTGTAAACTAATTTTCAGTCACGATGACGTTCAAGGGAACATTTACGTTAACAATAAAATTAGAAACAACAAAATGTTCCATAAAATCTCGTCCTATATTATGCAAGATGACGTCATTCAACATCACTTAACAGTCGGAGAATCTATTCAAATCGCTGCTAATTTAAAACTGGGGAAAAACGTTTCGCAAATTGAAAAACAAAAAATTGTAATTACATAAAATTAACTTTTTTAAATTTTTAAATTAATTTTTTTTTAATTTTTTAAATTAAAAAATAATAATTAAAAAAAAAATTAACTTTTTTTGAATTTTTAGATTGAAACAATCTTAAAATCAATGTGTTTAGAACAATGTACAAACATAAAGACTCAACATCTTTCCGGAGGACAAAGAAAACGTCTTATTATTGCTTTAGAACTTGTTAATAATCCACCTGTTATATTTTTAGATGAACCAACAACGTAAGTTTTTGTATATTTTTTTTTTGTTTATAAATTAACCAATTTTTAACAATTCATATCTAAGAAACTAATTGTGATTTAAATTTAAAAATTTTTATGAGGATTTAGACTGAAACTTAATCTTTATTTTTACCAAAAATGAATTTTGTACGACTTTTAGTGTTTCCTACAGAAAAGAAATTCTAACCTAACTTATTTAATATGTTTATTAAAACTTAATTTAAAAAAATCATATAAAATTGAATTTTAAAGATTTTGATTTGATTTTTTTTCTAAATTAAACTTAAAACATTCTAATTGTATTTAAAGCAGACCGTTTTATTCTAAGTGTTGTCAAAAAAATTAAAAAAAATTTTAAAGTTGGTAAAAATTTTTGACAGTTTTAACTTAACTTAAAAAAACCATCAACTTTAAAAATTCATCAAAAATTCATTTTTAAAGATTTTGATTTGATTCTTTTTCTAAATGAAACCCAAAACATTCCAGTTTTTACTAAAAAAGACCGATTTGTTCTAAATGTTGTCAAAAAAATTTAAAAAATTTTCAAAGTTGATAACAATTTTTATCAACTTAAAAAAATCGTTTAACTTTAAAAATTTGTAAAAAATCGATTTTCATAGGTTTTAATCTAATTTTTGTTCTAAATGAAACCTAAAACATTCTAAATGTAATTAAAATAGACAGATTTGTTCTAAATATGTATTACCAAAAAAAATAAAAATTTTCAAAGTTGGTGACAATTTTTATCAATTTAAAAAATCGTTTAACTTTAAAAATTCGTAAAAAATCGATTTTTAAAGTTTGTAATCTAATTTTTTTTTTTAATGAAACTTAGAACATTCTCATTTTATCTAAAAAAGACCGTTTTATTCTAAGTGTTGTCAAAAAAGTTAAAAAAAAATTTTAAGTTGGTAAAAATGTTTGACAGTTCTAACCTAGCTTAAAAAAATGGTCAACTTTAAAAATTCGCCAAAAATTCATTTTTAAAGATTTTGATTTGATTTTTTTTCTAAATGAAACATAAAACATTATAATTTTAATTAAAATAGACCGATTTGTTTAAAATGTTGTCAAAAAAATTTAAAAAAAATTTAAAGTTGATAACAATTCTTATCAACTTAAAAAAATCGTTTAACTTTAAAAATTTGTAAAAAGTCAATTTTTATAGTTTTTAATCTAATCTTTTTTTTCTAAATAAAACTTAAAACATTCTAACTTTAATTAAAACAGACCATTTTATTGTAAATGTTGTCAAAAAAATTAAAAAAAAAATTAAAGTTGGTAAACATTTTTGGCAGTTCTAACCTAACTTTAAAAAAACGATCGACTTTAAAAATTCGCCAAAAATTCATTTTTAAGGATTTTGATTTTTTTCCTAAATGAAACTTAAAATATTCTAGTTTTATATAAAAGAAACCGATTTGTCTTAAATGTAGTCTAAAGATTTAAAAAAATTTTCAAAATTGGTAAAAGAAATTTTGAGTTAAAAAATCATTTTTAGAAATTCATATCTAATAAACTAATTATTATTGAGACTTGAAATTTTATGAGGATTTAGACTGAAACTTAATCTCTTTTTTACCAAAAATGAATTTTCTACAACATTTAGTTTTTTCAATAGACGAGAAAATCTAACTTTGATAAAAAAATTTGACCCAAGAAAAAAATTTTGTTAACCCAAAAAAAGATTAAATTAATCATTTCTTTTTTTATTTAGAGGTTTAGATGAAATAACACTATTAAGTTGCATGAAACTCTTAAAAAAACTAACCGGCGAAGGTCGAACGATTATATGCACGATTCATCAACCTTCGGATAACGTTTTTAATTTATTCGACAACGTTTATTTTCTTTCGAGAGGAAAATGCGTCTATAAAGGAACTCCAAACGATATAATTCCGTTTCTACGAGAAATTAACATCTCATGTCCGATTAATTACAATCCAGCTGATTTTTTAATTGAATTAATAAGCGAAAATGATCAAAGTACAAGTATATTAAGTGATCAAACGAAAAAATTGGATGTTTGTAATAAAAAAACTGAAAAGGAGTTGATTTCCGATTATAATGATGATTTAACGAAATATGAAGACTTAGCACCGTTTTGGTATCAAGTACAAATGTTATTATTAAGAAGATTTAAACAGATTTTTAGAAATAAGTTTCACCTTACGATCGAAATCGGTCATAATATTTTTTCTGGAATTTGTATTGGGATATTATTTTATCAAATGGGTAATAACGCGAGTACTTTGGTTAATAACATCTTTATTTTTTACGCGTTGAATAGTTATTTGATTTTTACTTATGGAATAACTATGATTTTAACATGTAAGCATTAACATTATAATTTTACCATCAAATGATCAAATGAATTTATTCAATTATACAAGGTGTTGCATTTAAAGTAACATATGGATATATCCCTTGAACTAAAGCTCGAATCGATAAAAGTTTAAATAACTTTCGTTGTTGAAAAATACATCATACAAAGTAAAGTCATTTTTACACGATATTATGAATGCTTTTCAACGTTGGAAATTTGATACTTTAGCTTTGTTCGTTGAGTTAAAACTTGCACTGCGCTAATTGTAAGTTACACCATCGTGCAAAGGAGCAGGTTCGAGCAGCATTTAAAGTGTAATAAATGTAGTACAGGGTAATATGACGCACTTTAGTTCAGGTATAAACTGTGGTCCAACGAACGCATGTCTAACATGTCATTCAAATGAATTCAAAAACTTTTCTCTTGAACGAATTAGCCGCAAATATATGTATATTATTATTATTATATTTATTACCTGCAATAACCACCAAGCGGTCATTTTCTATAATATTGGTACCGTCATCGTTTAGTACAAATCATCTTTCTAAATTTTTCGCCATCGCACCTGCACTGCACCGTTTGAACTTACTCCAGAGCAGGTTTAACAAAAACTGCACCATCTTGCACTAACTGCACGAAGCTCTACTGTGCGTGGTGCAACGAACACTACGAGTGCAACTGTCATAAACGGCACTGTGCCCAACGAACACGCGATATCTACATTGAACTGATAAGTGCAAGCAGTGCAGCCCTAACGAACAAAACTCTTGTCACACCGAGCAGTCGTTGTTCAAACCAACAAACGTTTCAGCTTCGAACATTCTCATTTTGCTATGTTTAGATTGATGTCGGTATTTTTGTACCGTGTCAAAAAATGCTCCAACATTCGAAGGAAATTATTCGTTGGTTTGACTTGATAGCTATTCTTCACTTTTTTTTATTTTAAGCCTTAATTGGATAACGCTTATCTAAAAGGTACCAACCGCCAAATCACGTTTTTTCATATAAATGCACTAAACGCCTTTTATAACAAAGACTTAGTTACTCTAAAAAGATCGAAACACTAAACTGCTCGTAGGGACCTCTGTTAAGGCTGATCCGTTTCATCCACAAACTTATTTTTCAGCATTATAAAACTTTAATCACCATTTGCTCAAAACTATAATTTGGCGATTGGTAGGGGAGACCGGGGTTGGTTGACACATGGGGCTAATTGACACAGCGTCAAATATGGGCCATTTATTTTAGCTAGTTAATCGCACTTTGTACTTCACTGGCACTTTCTCGATCGGGTGTCAACGACTCTACACTCACAGCATTGAATCATCGATATGTCTAAAAATGCTAGGTAAAATAGATGGCCCATATTTGACGCTGTGTCAACCAACCCCGGTCTCCCCTACCTTTTAGATAAGCGCTCTCCAATTACGATTTGAATAGTGATAGGGAATTTCACGTCTTAGTATTTATTTTCCTTCATTAACCGTTTGCGTACCACGAGCCACTTTCGCGCTCTCCAGATTTCGTGTCGAAAAAAGCCAGGGCATTTTGTCGAAACAGACAACTGACGGTCCACTAACACGTTATGAAAGGAGCGCTATCGCGCTCCTTGGTTTTTTTCGGCACATAATCGAGGAGCGCGATCGCGCTCCTTGGCGTTTTTCGATCGTGTTTTTTCAAAACCCTCTGGTACGCAAACAGTTAAGCTGGATTTAGTGCTAAACTGACAATCTATACTGATGTTAGTTGTAACAAAAAGCGCTCACCCACTTCTGTTTGCAAACAGAAGTAAACTTGCACGTTCTCAAGAAAATACGATGCATTAACAAATTATATTATACCTGGCTATTTCATTCGAAGACAAATTCGAAATAAAAAGCAAGCACGTTATCATGTCCACCTACTCTCTTTTCGCGGAAAGATGTCTCATGCGTCATTACTTGTCACCGTTTTCTCGACATATGTCAAATATTTTTTTCTTTATTTAATCATATATGTCAGATAGAGACGAAAACCGAAAATAGTAGTCTAGGATAATATAATTAATTAATGACGCATGAGACATCTTTCCGCGAAAAGAGTATAATTATTGAACAACGAGTGGTGCAAAAATTTACGACTTTGTATTCAGAACTACGAGAACACAAAGATGACTTTTTCGATTACTTTAGAATGTCTGCTAGGTTTGATGAGTATTCCCAACGATCTTCATATGTATAAATTATAGGATATCCCACAATTGTGGATGCAATCGAACTTCGATTATTCGCCAGTCTGTATTAGGCGGGTCTCAAACCGACGCAACCAGCAACAAGCGTTATTGCCACTTGATGTCATTTTACATATAATCAAATGATGTCTCTCACATTGGAGCAATTCGATATCGCAACTAAAGAGGCGATATCGGATTGCTCCAATGTGCGACGTCTGCTTTAATTCTATGTAAAATGTCATCAAGTGGAAATATCGCTTGTTGTTGGTTGCCTCACTGTGAGACATGACTAAATGTTCACTTTTATTCTTTAACAAGACTATACGCACACTGAACACTGTAATACAATCGCTTTGTTCGTTAGGGCTGCACTGCATACACTTAGCAGTTCAGTGGATTGTTGTGAGTTCGGGGTTGTTTAACCACTTCGGTACGGAGCCTATCGGCCGCGAAACGTCGCCAACAACCGGCTTTCATCGTCCGTACGCTGGCACAGCCGTCGACTATAGTCGACGCTAGGCTGTGTGGGGTCATCTGTTTCCGTCAACTATAGTCGACGTCCGTACCGAAGTGGTTAAATAAAATTCCAAACTTCTTAACTAAATGGTACTTTATTCACTACGAAGTTACACCGGAACACGAACCCTTTAGTTCTTACGCGAAGAGTTATTCGGTCTAATCTCATCTACAATCCCCTTTTTAGGTTTAAGGTCAACTTTTCAAAGAGTGGTGGTACGATGCTTCGATGTCCTCTTTAACCAATAAAAGATTTAGTTTAATGTCACAATTAGCCAATAGGCGAAAAGAATACAAAATTGCTGAAATAGACTTTAACAGTAATTCTCGAAGCATCGTATGTGATCTTCCAGCGATAGCTGCATCTTTGATTCTTTGAAAAAGAACAAAGGAAAAGAACATGCAACGATTACAGGATTCCACGAACTATAAGTAAAAATAATAATGAACTCTCATGAACTCAATACATATCTAATAAATCCTATAAAAATAGTAATATAGTATAGGACTACACAACAGCATCATTAAATATTGAGTACATATGCGTTCGTTGGATCACAGTTAATATCTGAACTAAAGAGTACCAAATTACACTGAATTAGAGTTATTCCCCTTTAAATGCTGCACGAAACCGCACCTTTTCACCATAGTATAAGTTAGTGCAGTGCAAGTTTTAACCCAACGAACAAAGCTAATGTAACCGCCTGTCAGCTGACTCACGTACGCTCATGGTTAATGGAAATGAACTTCAAAGCTCTGTGCGAGAGCGATAGCTAGAACGATCTCGGATAGAGTCGGTTTTCGAGAGAATGAAACCTGGCATGAGGCTAATGGCGTAAAAACATGTCAACGGGGCAGGAGTCCAACTCTTTGCGGTATCCATAAATACAAAGCAGGTAAACGAACATTGACTTGGTTGAATTATAGCCTTACCCCAGGTTTTATTATCACGAAAGCCGACCGAACCCGAGACCGTTCTAGTTATCGCTCTCGCACAGAGCTTTGAAGTTCATTTCCAGTGTCTATAAGTGTACATCGGGTGGACGCATTCGACCGTCAGTCTTCACACGCACGTAACTGTACATCAGAAGAGTAGTTAACACGTTAAATGCCACGCGGTTTTATAACGACTTCCCCGTCAGGCCACTGGTAACTGTCGTGGCCTGAACGAGAAGTTGTGTCAGTAATCGATAACTGACATGGCACTCAACGTGTTAATAGACTCATGTAGCTACATTGATACAGCTACGCACAACCGATATCAGCGCAGGTTGTCGGTTCATATTTAAAACCAGCTTTAGGATCAGTTTATTCTTCTTGGATAAATTAATTTATATTTTTCACAGTTACTGCAATTTCACTTGCCGTAAGTGGATGCAATTTCACTATGCCGTAATGGTTAGTTATTTAGCCAGTAACCATGATAAATATCAGATAGATTAATTTACCCAAAGGTGAATAAAGCGATACTTATTGTTAGTGGTGCTTTTAATTATTATAGTTATCAAATTCTAATATACGAATTTACAAGTTTTCCTAAAAACTACTTAAAAATCAACTATAAACTATTATTAATATGCTGACGGACTGCTACGTTTACGATTTTCATTAATATTATTGAAACAAATTTGGCTCCTCACGGCACACTGTAAAGTAAAAAAGCACCTTTATAATTTGAAGCGTGTCGCTACTTCTCTTTAATGATGCTTGCGAGCAAGACGATGAAACTATTAACCATATCCTATGTGATAACTCGAATCTCAAAGACCTCAGATGGAGAGATTTGTATAATGATTGATCAACCATACATGGAATTAGGGTTTCATTGTGATATCAGTAAGACGAATGTCCAGCTCATTATACTCTAAGTCAGTGATTCTCAACTTATTTTTCGTCATAGCACATTTTTAATAACTTAGAAAGTTGGCGGCACACTAACAATTAAATAAATTAAAAAACAGTTAATTAACTGTTATACGTATAATACGATATATTTTGTAAAAATAGCAAATGATGATAATTTTCAAAGGAATATAAAGTAAAATAACATTACAAAGTAAAGAAAATGTTTATTTCATGATAAATTACAAACAACATTTAATGCGAAATTTGTGATTGGTGTTTTTAAACGATTTCATCTATATTTGGACTAGATTTGGAAAAAAAACGATTACGCTACTTCCATTTCATGATCTAAATTTTAAAGTCTGGATCTTTTTTTCATTTTTATGTTGGTCAAAGCAAAAAATCCAAACTCGCACAAATAAGATGTACAAAATTGTAGTAAGACACTTAAAGCTTTTTATGATATTTTCAGGTAATCGAATCTAATTCTAACAATAAGATTAATCTAGAAAGATTTAATTGATTTTTCTGAATGTTTTGAAATTAAATCTCGATTATTACATATCGAAGTTAGTTCTTCCTTTTCTTTTAAGGTTAATTCATATACTGACATGTCACTTATCACAAATGGATTTCGAACCTAATCAAATTTTTTTATTTTTAAATTCGAAAAATTTTGAACAATTCTTTGCTCTAGTATTGTCAAATGATCAACAACTATTTTATGAATTATTTTATAACACTCTTTTGAAACTGATTCAAACTTTTCTAAACTACCTTCTTGTGCTTTATTCTTCCACAAAGTATATTTTTTTAATCTCATTACTTTATCGGAAGAGGCTAAAATATTCTCTTTCGGTATTTGCGTACTTGTATTTATGTTATTAAAAATAACAAAGATATCTGATAAGTAAGCTACCTTGGTACACCATGTTTTGTCATCTAACAGATCAGCAAAATCACTGTTATCTTGTTCAAAAAATATCTTTATCTTGTTTTTTTTATTTAAGCACGCGAGACATAACTTTTCGTCTGGACAGTCACCTAACTTCCGTGTGCAGTAACAACGATTCATATTTAGACTCCATCGCCTGGCATAATTGACTAAACAGGCGACTTTTTAATGGTCTTGGTTTTATGTAGTTAATTATTTTAATACACTGTTCCAATACTGTTTTGAATTCTAATGGTAATTGTTTTGTAATGAGTGTTTCCCGATGCATAGAACAATTTGTAACCAATATATCTGCATTATGTTCTCTTACATGTGCCCCAAATCCTTTAAATGTATACAATCCTTAAGTTTTGCTTTCCATATTTTTGTTTTATTAATCTTTAATATTTTACTGTATGCATCCGTAAAATTTGGCGGCACATTTCAAGAATCTCGCGGCACTATGAAGTGCCGCGACACAGTGGTTAAGAATCACTGCTCTAAATATACGACAAGCTTTAAATGGAATGTTTCCTAGTAACTAAATTGGAGATAATAGCCTAATTAACTTGACACGCAGATCACCCGAAAGAACTTCAGCTAATTTCTTTCTTTGAGGTTATATCTCACATATGCGAAATCGTATCGAAGCAGCCCTTCATTGCTAAACATTTACTGAACAAATACTGGGAAACGTACAATTCCTATCGATTTCAAAAAGTCTCAAAGAGAACGATCACCATTTCGAGAATTTAGTCGATTACTAATGGCGTATTCGTTTGGTTGCACTGGTGCGCACCAGAATTTGACCTTGAGTGCATGTTAGTGCATACCTCACATTAGCTTAGTACAAAAAAGTGACTGTTCAATAGAATACGCCATAAATTTCAAAACTAATGTTGAACAAGATTCATAATGCTTTTAAAAATGAAGAAGTTCAACGTATTTAGTCATTTTTCATCATATGTAATCATATTTTGGTTAATAACTTTGTTCATAGTAGTGATTTCCAACAGTTTCTGATGTTTTCATTCAATTGCGATTGAGGATTTTTTGCATGTGATCAAATTAAACAATCTGATTGGTTAAAAAAATCCTAAATTGTTGGAAATCGCTTCTACGACCAAATCTAATCTGTCGCGAGAGGTTTATTTCTTGAACAAAAAACATATATAAAAGAAAAGTGTTTAAGACAAAAAATATACGTACTATATGTGTACTAAGTGTCTACCTATGCGTACTGCGTCTCCCTTAACAATAACAAAAAAGTTACTTACACTTTTCCTGATTCGAGTTTTAATTTTAGAGATATATCCCGAGAGATAAATTCCATTCCTTCAATTTAAGAGCTAACATGAGTAAGTGAATAATCTTTTAAACAAATTATGGATTTTTAGACCTCGACATATTATTTCAATATATTATTTGAATAAACATCACTAGAATTTAGAAACATTTCATACAACACTGGACATTTATCAGATTCACAAAATCCTAATTAATACTCTCAATTTAGAAAAAAAGCTTTAGTACATAAGGCGTTTAGTTATTTTTATTTGAAGATTCCACCCACTCTAAATTACTTTAAAAAGATATATTTCCAAAAAAAAAGTTATTAATTAATTAAAGTTGATTGTAGTGAACATTTATTTAGTTATTTACTACTATCATTAATGTCATCACATTTACGATTCATTTGAATATTTCACATCAATCATCGACGTAATAAAAAAAAACTAGAAATTATAAGTGGGCATAAAAATTTTCATTGTTAATGATTCCTTGTTAAGTTTAATTACACAAGATTACAAACGAAATTATAAACGTGTACATACAATTTTCCTAGAATGACAATCAATAGTTGGTAACAGCAAAATCATCAAATAATAACTCAAACATGAACTAGTTAAATTTAGTTGTCTTTTCTAAACCTTTTTGATTTTCCATTTTTCAAAAATAAATCTTTAAAAATAATTTCAGAATAAAACTCACCTTTAAAAATGATTAGGAAATTAAATTTCCTTTAATTTAAGTACAAACACGACATATCTAGCTTAAATAGTTTTGAAGTTATTAGCAATATTAATTTTAAAAACAATTGAAAGTCGGCCATTTTGAATTTTTTAAATCGAACCTAACTTTTTTATTTTTAATTGAAACCTAGTCGTGTTTGGTATCAAATTAAAGCATTTTTAAAAATCTTTAAGAATATTTAATAAAATTTACAAATTTTTGGAAAAATATTTCATCAAATTAAAAAAAAACTAAAATCTAAATTTCATCAAATCTTATACTAATCATTTATTAAGTTCCCAAAATCCTAGTAAATGCAATGCAACCAACCTAAATTCAATTTTGTTTGTGGCTTGTTTTAATAATAAATTCATTTGATCACCCTGTATATATAAAAAAGTAGTAATTAACATTAAATAAAACATTATTTATTTATTTATTTTAGATCCGTTTGAAATAAAAATCCTTCAAAGAGAATATATGAACAGATGGTATAATTTTAAAGCTTATTATGTAGCTTTAAATCTTTCAATTTTTCCAATTCCAGTTCGTATAAAAAAAAGCTTTTAAATAAAACGAAAAATAATTACTAATCTTTTTCTTTTTTTTAGTGTTTCGGAACAATAATTCTATGTTTACTCCTTTATTACATGACCGGTCAACCCACAGACGAAACCTACAGAATCTTCTGGTTCATCCTAGCAACAATCATTTACGGTTTAACTTCTCAAGGATTAGGTTTAACAATAGCATCAATTTTCAAACCCGTTCAAGGGGCAATAGTCGGTTCTACGATAGGAATGGGTTTAATCCTTTTATCCATTTGCACAAACGGCTATGGAGAGCAGATTTCTCAAACGATGAAGACCACGATTTCCTTCAGTTACGTTTATCACACGTACTGTGCTTATTTAATAACGATTTTCCGATCGAGAGATTCGGCCGAGTGCAATGAGATATTATGTTACTTTTCCAGCCCTAGGGATCTTTTAAAACGAATGGGAATGAGCGAGGATGGTTATTTCGTTAGTATGTTATGTGTCGGGTTGTTTTTGGTTTTACATAGGTTTTTAGCTTATGTTTTCTTAAAAGGGAGGGTTAATCCTGATTCAAAATTATATAAATTGTTACAAAGTGTAGAATAGATATGTTTTAATAAAGAAAATATTTTTTTTTAATTATCTTTTTCTAATTGTTATCCAAAAAATTTAAAAAATTCAAAAAAATTTAAAAAAAATCAAAAGAATTTTAAAAAATTCAAAAAAAATCAAAGAAATTTAAAAAAGTGATAAAAATCTTTGACAGTTAATCCTAATTTTTTTTTGAAAATGTTCACCAACTTTAAAAAATCCTGGAGACTTTATTTTTTCTAATAAAGCAATGAAATTTCTATTAATTGAAAGTTAAAATATTCTATTTTGTAATAAAAAAGTCAATTTTATTCTAATTATTACACAAAAAATTAAAAAAATTCTTAAAGTTGACTAAAATTTTTTTAACCTAACTTTTTTAAAAAAATTTCGACCAAATTTAAAAAATCGTACTGAGTTTATTTTTGGAAATCTAGTAAAAAGAACTTAAAAAGGGATAAATTAAAATGTCTATTTTTCATCAAAACCATCAAAATTGTTCTAATTATTACCCAAGAATTTTAAAAAATTCCCAAAGTCGTCGATGAAGTTCGACCAAATCTAACCTTAAAACTTTTGACCAATTTTAAAAAATCATACTGACTTTATTTTTGGAAATCTAGCAAAAAGAACTTAAATAGGGATAAATTAAAATGACTATTTTTCATCAAAACCATCAAATTTGTTCCAATTTTTACCCAAGAATTTTAAAAAATTCCCAAAGTCGTCGATGAATTTCGATCAAATCTAACCTTTAAAATTTTGACCAATTTTAAAAAATCGTACTGACTTTATTTTTGGAAATCTAGCAAAAAGAACTTTAATAGGGATAAATTAAAATGACTATTTTTCATCAAAACCATCAAATTTGTTCCAATTTTTACCCAAGAATTTTAAAAAATTCCCAAAGTCGTCGATGAATTTCGATCAAATCTAACCTTTAAAATTTTGACCAATTTTAAAAAATCGTACTGACTTTATTTTTGGAAATCTAGCAAATAGAACTTAAATAGGGATAAATTAAAATGTCTATTTTTCATCAAAACCATCAAAATTGTTCCAATTATCACCCAAGAATTAAAAAAAATTTCCAAAGTCGTCGATGAAGTTCGACCAAATCTAACCTTTAAAATTTTGATCAATTTTAAAAAATCGTACTGACTTTATTTTTGGAAATCTAGCAAAAAGAACTTAAATATGGATAAATTAAAATAACTATTTTTCATCAAAACCATCAAATTTGTTCCAATTATTACCCAAGAATTTTAAAAAATTCCCAAAGTCGTCGATGAATTTCGATCAAATCTAACCTTTAAAATTTTGACCAATTTTAAATAATCGTGGAGACTTTATTTTTTTTTAATTAAGAAATGAAAGTTGTATTAATTGAAAGTTAAAACATTCTATTTTGTAATAAAAAAGTCATTTTTATTCTAATTATTACCCAAAAAATTAAAAATATCCATAAATGTCATTAAAATTTTTGACGGTTAACCTTAATAATATTTAAATTTATTTATTCATTTAAATTAAAATTTTATTTTAATAATTTATATATTTATTGATTAATTTCTTTATTTAATAAGAATATACCAAAAAAGATCTACAATTATACGTAATAAGTAAGTTTTTAAAGCGTTTTCTTCACTTGACAAAAACAAAACGTAACATTTTAAATGCTTATTTATACGATTATTTCCCTTATTTTATGTTTTCCAAAAATTTGGATTATTTATTAATCTTCTTTGAAAGTTAGTAAACCAATTTTGAATCGCCGGTAACGGTACGTAAGAGGTATTAGGATCCGGGACCATATTTTGTTGAGTAACGCAATAACTTAAAATGTAATTCGTAAAGTTATCCAGCATTTTCTGGGCGAAAGTAGCGTAAGTATTCGCGTTTTCAATCTGTGGGATGTTTTGAATATTCACAATAGGCTCTAAAAAATCAATTTGAATTACAACATAACCTCACTTTTTCTTTCCTTGTTATTTATGACTTTTTTACCTATAGAAATCCCAATTTGAGCATTATGACATATAGCTTGTTGCCCGAAGGGAGTAATATTACTACAAACTTCCATCTCGTGTAATTTTTTAAAGTTAGAAACCTTAAAAATGACGGATGGTTTATCGTTGGAAATATAACCTAAAAGTTGCCAGTTCGGGGGAGCGTTCGGATCCGGCCAGCTCCAATAAACTAATCCGGCGGCTCCTTCGGGAAAAGGCATAACACCGGTTAGGAAAACCACGATGTGATTTATGTTATCGGCATCAACTATTGTTGTTATAAATTTAGTCTCTTCTATTTGTTGAAACTCGGTTTGTACCTTGTATTTAAACGTTTATGTTAGCTCATTACGGTAGTTTTAATTAATATGGGGTACTTACGAGTCTACCCGAAGCTATTATCCCAAACATTTTCGGTGTTTACCAAAAAAAGTAAGGTTAGGTTTTTTATGATGGTAGAAAAGTCTTTTTAGGGGGATTATTTCGGTATGAATTTTAAAATAAACGTTTAAAATTGTTATAAAATACAATTTAAATTAAGTTCTTTTAAAATACGTACTTTAAAAAAGTATTTTTCTAAAAAGTAAGTGTATTAAGTAAATTTTTGTTTTAGACGATTGGTGACAATGTTTATTTTAAGTACAGAATTTAATAATAAAAAGATTATGGGTGATAATTTTAATTAAAAAAATGTTGTAAATCTTATAAATAATTCATTTTATATGTAATTATGGTATTTTTATTAAAATTTAATGTTTATATTAAAAATATAAATTCTAGTATTTTAGTAACCTAAAATAACAAAATTCCCTAAAGTAATACGAGTCGTGGGGTCTGGAAGATCTGTCAATAACCAACACCGTAAAAATAAAAATAGTTATCTTGTTGTTGTGTTCGTTCTGACGTAGTTCGAGGTGTATTTTCCGCGATTTTCCGCCGGTTTTGGCCCGAAACACCTTCGTTTCGAATGGAAAACATGGTAAGCCGTCTTTTAACGATCAAATTTGCTTTTAAAACGCACCCATTTCATTTACATTCCCCTAAAACATCTCTATCATAAAATCAAGTCTTTTTTTCAGTCATGGCTATTAAAATGAATCCCTTCAGAGGAAAAAAATAATTTTTTTTAATAACATCTTTCGCGTTTCACCTAATTTTACATTTTACGGCTTCGTGATAGGTTAAATGTCGGCTACAAAAAATCGATAAAGCCTTATGTGCGTACTTGAGAGTACTTTCGGTTTTATTATAAAAAATATAGATTTTAAATCATGATTTTGGAACTTTTAAAATGTAAATTACAGGTGATTTATTCTGATGTCGGTGCCAATGTCACAATATGAGGCTCTTTTGGAGGAAGTTCGATTGCTCAGGAGGAGAACGCAGCATGTTCAACAACTTGCAGCTCCGTTAATATCAAATGATGGTCATAATTTACAGGTAAGTAAATAAAAATGATGAATGAATAAGAATAAATAAAGAAAGTGATATTATCTCATTTGTGTATTTTTTTTATTATTTATAAAAGCGTTTATAATTCTTATACGAAGAAAATTTGATGTTTTGATGTTTGACGTTTAAAACGTCAAGATGACATTTCTAACGTCAGATTGACATAAAAGAATCAAAATTGAGTGAAGTGGAGACTTAAAACGTCAGATTGACTTTTTAATTTTATTAATTTATATTAATTTAATAGGATTGACTTAATAATGATAAAATTAATACTTTTTGACGTTTTAAGTACGATTTGATTTTTTTAATAAATAAAGAAAGTGATGTCGTATCATTTGTGGTTTTTTTTATTATTATTTATAAAAGCGTTTATAATTCTTCTAAGAAGAAAATAACTTTCTTCCCATATTTTTTTTAATAAAATTCAAATTGTCTCATAATGAACGAGGTAACAATTTAACAATTAGCGTAAATTTTACAGCCGGGTAGATCCATGAGAGAAGCTTTTACTTCTATTGTGTGTATGTATTCCAATTTTCTAGAGAGAAAATACTTAAAATATTGTATTCATGTTGCAAATTTCAAGCCTCATTAATCAATAAAGCGATCATAAATTTATGAAGAGTGTTTATTTTCAAATTATCAGGTTGACATATAAGACGTTCAGTTGACATATAAGACGTCAAGTTAACATATAAGACGTCAAGCTGACATTTAAAACGTCAGGTTTATATTAAATGATGACAGTACCAACTTTAACACTAGATTTACGGACGTTTCCTATGTACCTATCTCTACGAACATGCGTCAATTTGACTCATTTCATTCAAGTCAATTTTATTCTATTTTTTTTAAGTTTTGCTGGCTTTGGAAGTTCTCTCTTGTTGGCTTGAATAGTTCCAACTAAATTGATTCCTCTTGCAACTAATTTGTCAGCTAGAGGAATACTGGTGAAAAAATTATCCATGGTTATATTTCTACCTTGATGAAGATATGGTTCGGCTAATTTTATAACTACAAATTCGCCCAAGGGTGTTGAAGTTTGTGTTTCATCCTTACCTACGTAAGGCAACACATTTATAACGTATTTAGATTGAACATTTACTGCCAACCAAAAGTTTTTGCGAAATTTGTGCGGCTTATTTGGCATATATTGTGTGAATTTTGCAGCGGGCTTTAGTAGGGAACAGTTGCTCGTCTATCGAAATATTCTCGTGATGTTTATAACAGCGTTGGCTATTGTGTATAAATTGATTCCATATTTCTGATATCATTGCAAATTTGTTGGTGCGTAATTGTTTAGATCAGTGTTTCCCAACCTTTTTTGTGCCATGCCCCATCTTAGCTTTTCTAATATTCGTATGCCCCCCCTAAGGTTCCGCGAGGCCCCACAAAGTAAAAATGAGTTCAGTTGGCTGTTTACATATCAAAACAATGTAAACTTGAAACATTCAATCTTTTTAAAAGAATTCCATGGAACATAATCGATGTCCAAAAAAAAGGTCACAGCTTTTTAAAGTAATACTTTTTTATATTAACAAATGGAATTGTTCACATAAGAAACTTAAATGATACCTTTCAGGAAGAAATCAGTAGGAAATTGTTGACGAAACAGAGTAAGTAATTTTTCGAAACATATAATGAAAAACCGAAATTGCCCCCCTGTGGGGCGTGGGCCCCACGTTGGGAAACACTGGTTTAGATCGTTCCGTTTTTTTATCAAATCGGACAATTCGAAGAATTTGCATGAATTCATCCCTGGGCATTGTATTAGAAAAAAAGCTGGTCCGTATTCCTTAGACCATAAATAAAAAACATTTTGCGAATTCGCTTCATACGTTCTCTTAAGTAAGGATTAGGAGTTATTTGGCATATATTGTGTGAATTTTGCAGCGAGCTTTAGTAGGGAACAGTTGCTCATCTATTGAAATAATCTCGTGATGTTTATAAAAGCATTGGCTATTGTGTATTAATTGATTCCATATTTCTGATATCATTGCAAATTTGTTGGTACGTAAATGTTTAGATCGTTCCGTTTTTTATCAAATCGAACAATTCGAAGAAGTTGCATGAATTCATCCCTGGGCACCGTATTAGAAAAAAAGCTGGTCCCCATTCATTAGACCATAAATAAAAATCATTTAGCGAAGTAGCTTCTTACGCTCTATTAGCGTACAAAATCCCAATAAACGCAACTAACTTTGTGGTTGAAATCTTCCAATCTCCTTTCAAAACGCGGCGTGCTTCTTCTTCGGTACAACTTCTTATATGTTCTATCATATTTTTGGTTATAATCAAATAAAACGCATTGCTTACGTTACCTTTCATCGCATTTCGTTTTGGGTAGCCAGTAGGCCCAGCGATGTCTTTGAAAATTTTGTGGAAAGGATATCGACCATTAGAGTCGCCCACTTTCAATTTCGTACAAGTTGTTACTTATCTCATTCTCATTGTCAGATTCAGAATCGGATAGAATACGCATCCTTTGTCTGCTAAGACGTAATTTATGATCATTTTCTTTTTCGCTGTCTGATGACTCCCCTGTTTGCATAATTTCATCAAATTCCAAAATCTCTATTTCATTGTCGTTTTGAATCACTTCATTTTCATCCCCTTCAGTGGCAGAATATTCCACAAAAATACTATGTTTTGTAAAATTTTATTTCCTCTTCTAGACATATTTAGATGATAAAAGAAGGGCTTTTTGTCAAAATAATATAAAATTGAGGTTCACAATAATATTGCTAATTCAAAAATATTCTACTATTTCAATACTATTTTTCAATGCTCGAACTAATTAACTGAAATCTTCAAAATCTGTTCGCACTCTGACAACAATTAACATTCTGCGTTTCGTTCTTTCTATTATTGTTTTTTGATTGTTTCAATTGAGATAACGATATTGGATTACGGATGGAAGTATTATCGGTACATTCCTATTTATTATTGATGTGATGTTTGCATGTTTATTCAAAATTTTGTCTAAAGTACGATCGCGTCAAATTGACGTACACTGGCACATAAAAGTCTACATACCGCTTCTTAAACGCCTGTTTTGAACAACCTGTACAAGTTGAAAGTATAAAACACTTATTATATGAATAAATACTTTGTATAATAACCGAAACAAAAGAATGAATGGTGTTTGTACAATATTTATTAGCAATAATTAACAAAATTCATTTTTTAAACACAGAAAAGTCCACATACGTAATCTTAATGTTATTTTAAAATGTAATATTTGAATTATTAGTATTTAGTAGGACCTTGACTTTGCAGCACAGCATTTAATCGATTCTTCATTGAAAATACCAGCTTTTTGGTAGTTTCAGAGGCACTATTATTCCTTTCTGCAATTAATGCTGTTTTTAGGTCTTCCGTATTTTTAATATTTCTGTTGCTTGCACGACGCTCTAATTCGTCCCATAAATACTCGATGGGACTCAAATCTGGCGACTGGGGTGGCGAATGAAGCTGATGGGGCACATTATACAATATCCATTCCCTAACTATGAGAGCGGTGTCTTTAGGGTCATTGTCTTGCTGAAAATACCAGCCCCGAGTCAAACCCATTATTGTTGCTGACTGCTTCAAATTTTCTTTCAAAACATTTAAATACATGAACCAATCCATGGTATTGTCTATAAATGTTAAATTGCCTAACCCAGCCGCCGTCATGCAACCCCATACCATAACACAACCACCGCCGTATTTCATCGTAGGAATTAAATTTTTTGGCAATAGTTCTTCATTTTTTCTGCGCCACACCTTTTGTTTCCCATCCGAACCGAACAAATTGAACTTATTTTTGTCACTGAATATAACATTACTCCAGACAGTGTCATCTGCGTCCTTGTATTTCAGTGCGAAATCTAGACGGTTTTTCATGTTAATATCACTGATATAAGGCTTCTTCCTGGGTACTCGGCTATGAAAACCATTACTTCTGAGAACACTTTTCCGTTTCCGGATGGACTGAAAAAATATTGTTCAATTTCAGGTTCTTTGCTATTTTTACAGCGCTGGTTCTTGGATTTTGTTTTATTTCACCCAAAATCTGACGTTTTATACGTGATGTTATCTTCACAGGTCGACCGCTTCTTGCCATACTTTCTAAGGTATTAGATTCCGTATAGTTTTTAATAACTGTTTGAATGCTAGCTTTTGAATATCCAACCATTTCTCCAATTTCCCGAAGAGATTTACCATCTTTTCGATGCTTAACAATAAGTTGACGAATCTCGAAACTTATTTCTTTACTCATGTTGTAGATCCGTTTTACCAATACTTGAAATATAAATAAAAACAAGATTTTTTTTATGCTTTTTATTGGTATTTTATTTTGTACACTCTGCCTGACGCAGAGTGTACAAAATAAACACACCAACTTATCCACAAACTTAAACATACCAACTTAAATAATTCAAAAATTAGCCGTATGTAGACTTTTTAGCGTTTGAAAAAAGGTTTTTGTTAATTACTGCTAATAAATGTTGTACAAACACGATTTATTCTTTTGCTTCGTTTATTATGCAAAGTATGTATTCATATAATAAGTATTTTATACTTTCAACTTGTACAGGTTATTCAAAACAAACGTTTATGAAGGGGTATGTAGACTTTTCTGTGCTACTGTATATCCGTAGAAATAGGTATCCACATAGAGCATTTCAATATTTCAACATTTACGTCGATCAATGGATAAAAGTCATTACAAGAGATAAAATAAAAATGCAGACAGGTTTTGTGATTTTCCTTATAAAATTCGAAATTGCCTATCTTTACTCATTAATTTTTTTAATACTACTTAGCAAAAATTCGTCGATTTTAATTAAAACTAGACATTTCAATTTATATTCAGTTAAAAAATCTTTCATTAATTCCTATAAATAAACTCTTTGGGATTTTTTAAAGGTAATCAAAATTTTAGGTTAGGTGAAAAATCTTCGTCTTTAGGATTTAAAAATTTTTTTTTAATACTACTTAGCAAAAATTCGTCTATTTTAATTAAAACTAGACATTTTAATTTACATTCAGTTCAAAGATCTTTCATAAATTCCTATAAATAAACTCTTGGGGATTTTTTAAAGATGGTCAAAATTTTAGGTTAGATGAAAAATCTTCCTTGTTTCTAATAAATTCATAATTTTGAAGGTTTTAAAAGATGACGTTTAGAATAAACTAACATTAAAGCAGCCAGACAAGCAGAGACTTTCTGTTTGGGTCTGTTTTGGGCAAACGCAGTGCTGCATTGCGCCGTAAAACCTTGCTTCTGGCCGTTCAGTTTCGCGATAGTCGTCGACCGAGTCGCGCTTTTCCGACTAAATTTCTTATTCGTTTTCGCTTTCCTTTCGTTCCCTACGTTCGATTTCGATTTCAAACCTGATTAGTTTTCCAAAAACGTGCTTACGCTCTCTCTCTCTCTGGCGCGGATCTATATTCGGTTTGTTTACTTATCCGGTCTTTAAATTCACGCGGCGAACGGCAACACTTTAAAAGAGAAAAACTTTACTCTTCGGTTTGTTTTCCACGGGCAACGTAAACAACCTCTAATAAGGTCAGCGTTTTAAGCCATCGTCGTAGTCGTCCCTTTTAATTAATCGCCTAGTTGGATCTATTTAAAGGCAAATTAGTCATTGTGGAGGAAGTGAAATGCCGTGGCAGGCGTCGATGTCGATCTATTATTAATTGGATTCGAAGAGGCGGTTCGTAAGAACAAGGACTAATTAATTTGAGTCTTGAGAATTTTTACGATATATACGTGGGATGATTGTCTTTGATTTCTTCCTACCGTGCGCGTAAATGTCGAGGTGTTTGTAGGGGGTGTAAACGGGTCGATAGTAAGGGTGGGGGCCTTGCAAAAAAAAACCGGAGCTCGCGTTGAAGGTCGAGGTCGTTGATTCATTCAAAATCGTATTTACTATAGATTTTTGTATCTTATAGAGTTGAGAGGTTTACCTTGACCTACATGTTTTTGAAAGAATTAAGTTACCATATTAGGTTTAATTTTCAAGTCGATCAATTATTATAAGAAAAAAGGCTTTGAATCCGTCTTATTTTAAAAGGTATGAGTTATTTAATTAGCTGTCAAATTAAATGCGAAAATTCCAATCTGGTAAAGTAATCGAAAATTTTTAATAGTTAAATTGAATTTAATAAAATGCCTATTTTATAATTTTATGGATTATTATGTTAATGACATTTATACTTTTAATGTTAGTTAAAAAAAAGGGAATTGAAAGAAATATCTTCAGCACTTATCTGGTTTATTGTAATATTAACATGTTTCGGCTTTTTAAAGCCATCTTCAAAGGTAATTTGTCTATAACATATGATTCAAATTATGGAGATACATTGATTGAATCAGAAATGATCATTTCTGATTTTTATTTTAACGTGTACATGTCTTTATAATACTTTTAAAATTTATAACAAATATTTTGTGTATTAGTTTTTCTAAAGTTTTAATTTTTAAATCAATCAATGTATCTCCATAATTGGAATCATATGTTATAGACAAATTACCTCTGAAGATGGCTTTAAAAAGCCAAAACATGTAAGGCTAATATTACAATAAACCAGATAAGTGCTGAAGATATTTCTTTCAATTCACTTCATAATATCCTGGTGGAAAGATGGATCGAAACCTAACTATTCCTGATTAAAAAAAAGTCTGTGAGTTAAGTTTCTTTTTAAACATTTTTTTTAAGTTACAACATTTCCAAATTTTTTGAGATAAAACTTCATGTAAAATTGCTGAAAATTGGCTTGATTTAAACCATAGCCATGCCAACTTAAACCCTTAAGCGCTGAGTTGCCCGACGTTAATCGTGTGCCGTGGACTGCCCATTCCGTATGGAAAAGCCTGCCATAGACTACGTAATTTTTACAAAAAAGACGCAATTTGAGCAGACTTCATTACGCTGTCCAAATAACCTAAATTAAACGTTTTTCGAAAACGCATATATGGGTTCATAGCCAAAATAGAATGGTTGTGTGAGAACACACATATGGGTTCATAGCGCTCAAAGGGTTAACAAACGTGGACGGTCGTATCTTTCAGTTTTAAGATTTTTACCTTGACTTTTTGCCTTAATTTAGCATTTTCAAAATTTTCTATCGTCTTTGTGCCACTTTTTTAACGCGCCTTCAGCTTTTACTGTTATTCAAAAACTTGTGTTCCTGTGCTCTTCGATGATTAAGTTTTTTGCCCTTTAAATATCTTAACAATGTGCTTGAAGACGCCTAAAGGCGAAACATTTACGTAGCACTTATAGCAATTAATAACATTTGTCATCGTTGGCTAAAATTTTGGAATTTCATTTCACCTAACTTAAAATTTCAACGATGGAGTTATACACTAGCCGAGTTATAATTTTAATACTTCAGGATTTTGATGCTAGAATCTCATTATTTTCCGAATTTTAAGATGTGAGCTTAGAATATAAACTTCAATATATTTGAAACTTTGAGGGTATATTCTAAGGTTATATAGAGCGTTCAATGTTTATGAATTTTAAGATTAAAATTTAAATACAGAGTAATTCCAACCCAAACACCAATGAATCTTTTCTGCAGTCAAAAATTAGTACCAGAGAAAATCTAAATATTCATTCACCACTATACTCACCATTTTCGAAACTTTGCCATTAAAAATTCAATATATTTATTCCATTTTTCTGTTACTTTTATTTGTTCTTTAATAAAATCAAGAATAAATTTAATGATTTCAGTAAAAAATGAAATCTTTAGTGTATATTCCATTAAAATTTGATTTTTTATTTTTCATAAATAAAGTCTCTGCAGTTTTTTTTTAAATTAGTTAAAAATTTGAAGGTTAGGTTCAGTCAAAATGCTTTGGTGTCTTTGAAATTTTTTTTTTAATTTTTTGAAAATAACTAGGACAAATCGAATGATTTTTAATAAAATATAGATATTTAAAACTTTCTTCTTTCAAATGTATTTTCCTTAATTCTTGTAAACAAAGTCGGTATAATTTTTTAAAGTTGGTCCAAAATTTAAATGTTATGTTAAAAATTTTAAACGTCTTTTGAAATTTTTTTCATAATCATTACAACAAACTTGACAATTCCAATTAAATATAGATAGTTTTATTTATCTTATATTAAAAATTTGTATATCGATTTTTATAAATATAGTCTGTGCGATTTTTTAAACTTGGTCAAAATTTAAGTCAAGATTTTTAGTGTTCTTTGAGAATTTTTCAAATTTTTTTGGAAATAACTAGAACATATCTGTTGATTTTAGTAAAGAGTAGCTATTTCAAGTTCTGTTACTTCAAATTTATTTTCTCTAATTCCTATAAATAAAGTCTGTATGATTTTTTAAACTTGTTCAAAATTTGTAAGATTACGTTAGGTCAAGATCTTCGGTTTTCTTTAAATTTTTTTTTATTTTTTTAAAAATAACTGGAATAAATCGGATGGTTTTAGTTACAAATAGATATTTTAAGCTCTCTTGCTGTAAATGTATCTTTCCCGATTCCTATAAATGAAGTCTGTATGATTTTTTAAAGTTGGCCAAAAATTTTAAGGTTAGCTTTGATCAAAAAACTTATTCGTGTTTGAGAATTTTTTTAAATTTTTTGATAACAATTGGAACAAATCTGACTAATTTAATTAAAAATAGATATTTGAATCTATTTTTATTAAAAAAATCATTTCTTAGTTTTTATAAATAAAATCTTGGGGATTTTTTAAAGTTGATTAAAAATTTTAAGGTTATGTTAAAAATTTTAAACGTCTTATGGAATTTTTTAATTTTTTTTCGTAATAATTGGAATAAATTCGACTATTTTAATTAAAAATATATACTTTTATCTATCTCTCATTAAAAAATTATATCTCGATTTTTATAAATAAAGTCTGTACGATTTTTTAAACTTGATCAAAATATATGATTATATCAGGTCAAGATTTTCAGTGTTTTTTGAGAATTAAAAAAATTTTTTTTAAGTAATTAGAACAAATCGAATGATTTTAATAAAAAGTAGATATTTTAAGTTATCCTACTTCAAGTTTATTTTCCTTAATTCCTATAAATAAAGTATGTATGATTTTTTAAAACTGACCAAAAATTTGAAGGTTATGTCAAAAAAACTTAAACGTCTTTTGGAATTTTTTAAAATTTTTTCGTAATAATTGGAATAAATTCGACTATTTTAGTTAAAAATATATACTTTTATCTATCTCTCATTAAAAATTTATATCTTGATTTTTATAAATAAAGTCTGTAGGATTTTTTAAACTTGATCAAAATATATTAGATTATATCAGGTCAAAATTTTCTGTTAACTGGTCGAGAATCAATGCATTGATCGCTAATGATTAAAAATTCATATCTTAATGTAACTTTTTAATGTATTTTTTTGCAGGAAAAATGTCCAACGCTCAGCAATAATGTAAACAAAACTAAATCTAACCTAAATCCAACGATGGATTCTACAAGTGTTGAGTTTCTTCACGAAACAAAACCACCAGATGAAGTAAAAAAATCTTTTCTTTTTAATTTTTTAATAATTATATATTTTTTTCTTAATTATTCAAGTATTCAATCTAATTTTTTAATTCTTCACTTATTCTAGTTCGATCAAATCGATCATGAAAACATCCCAAGCGAAGACGAATGCGGTCGAGTACCGAGCACAACTCACATGTCTGTCAGCAGCGAACCAATCCCTCAACCAAACCGAAACCGAGGGAGTTTATATCATGGAACATGGCCCGTCGAAAGAACAACCATGTGGAACTCCGAACCAACAAACCTAGCTCCCATCACAAATAACCTAACAACAATCCGAATGGACCAAACGAGCGTAATGAGTTTCGCTTCGAGTTCCGGTGGAGCACCTTTAGATCGCGTTCTAAGCAGTCCGGATCATTCCCGACGATCCTCCCAACAACTAGAAGCCAAAATGGACATGGTGTACAGTTTACTAGCCATGTTAGGCGGACAAGAACACGCCGACATGGGGGAAACCCTCCTAGCTTTAAGCACAAGCCCGGAAAGTTGCCTAGCAATGCGTCAATCCGGCTGCATACCGCTTTTAGTCCAATTGGTACAATCCGACAAAGACGCGGATTCGAGAAAAAAAGCCTCACAAGCTTTACACAACTTGGTGCATTCACAACCCGACGAAAAACTTAGAAAACGAGAAAGTAGAGTATTAAAACTTTTAGAACAAGCTCGATTATATACGGAAGCTTTAAAAAACAATACCGAATTTATCCCCGATCCGAGTATTTCTTCCGAAGATGATAAACATCCGGTCGCTACCGTAGCTCATTTAATGAAACATTCTTTCGACGAGGGTCATCGACAAGCGATTTGTCAACTTGGTGGGATTTACGTAATCGCTAATTTAGTCGAGAGCGAACATTCGATTCACGGAAGTACCAACGAAGACAACCAGTGCATTTTAATGAGGAGATACGCTTGTATGGCTTTAACGAATCTCACTTTCGGCGATAGCGGTAACAAAGCTTTATTGTGTTCGTTTCGGGAATTTATGAGAGCTTTAGTCGTTCAATTACAAAGTCCCAGTGATGAATTAAGACAAGTAACGGCGAGCGTGTTGAGGAATTTATCTTGGCGAGCCGATTCGGTTAGCAAAGAAATTTTAAAAGAAGTCGGAACCGTAACCGGTTTAATGAAAGCCGCGATGGTTGATAGTAAAGAAAATACTTTAAAATCTATACTTTCCGCTTTGTGGAATTTATCCGCGCATTGTACGGAAAATAAAGCGGAAATTTGCGCTATCGACGGCGCTTTAGGGTTTTTAGTCGATATGTTATCTTATAAAACCCCTTCGAAATCTTTAGCGGTTATAGAAAATTCCGGGGGGATTCTTAGAAACATTTCGTCTCAAATCGCGGTTAGAGAAGATTATCGTGAAATCTTACGTAAACATAACTGTCTACAAGTTCTTTTAGAACAATTAAAATCGCCAAGTTTAACTATTGTAAGTAACGCTTGCGGTACTTTATGGAATTTATCAGCGAAAAATTCTCAAGATCAAGAAACTTTATGGCAAATGGGAGCTCCGGCGATGTTAAGAAGTTTAAACCATTCAAAACATAAAATGATCGCTATGGGTTCAAGCGCGGCGTTAAAAAATTTACTAAGTTCTCGCCCAAGTCATAGTTTATTACCTCAAATGGATTCAACGGCTAAATCAATGGATCTTCCCGTTTTACCAACATTAGGAGCGAGAAAACAGAAAGCTTTATTACAAGATTTAGATCAAAACTTAAGAGAAACTTACGATAATTTAGAATCACCGAAAAACGATGATGTGAGATTTAAAAAATCGTTTTTAAAAGATAAAAAAGACGATGAGTTATGTCACGCGTTTTCTTCGATTAATTTAAACGAAGCTTCGACTTCGTATTTTCAAAAAAGTAATTTTCAAAATTTCGGTTCTTCTTCTTTACCGTTTACGACGCAAAAGAGGTTAAAGCGGATTGAAGACGAAACGGATTCTAACGATCAACCGATTGATTTTAGTCGGAAATATTCCGAAAAACAAGATCATTTAAAACAGAAAAAATTTGTTACTACATCTTACGCTGAAACGGATTTAGATCAACCGACGGATTATTCTTTGAGATATGCCGAAGATGATTCCGATTCGGAAATTCCCAAAAATGAATACGTTCCAGATACGGTTAAGACTTATTGTACAGAAGGAACACCATACGAAACACCTTTAAATTTCTCTACGGCTACTTCAATGTCTGATTTAAGAATAGAAAATAATGAAAAAATAAACGACTCGAAAACTCAAACAGTTCAAAAAGAAGAGACAGTTACCGATGAAAAAGATCGTTGTTCAACTGAAGATATATCAGAAATTGAAACTAGAAAATCGGAAAAAATGCAATTTAACTCCGGTTTAATGTCACCTGAAAAACCTGTTAATTATTGTGAAGAAGGAACTCCTGGTTATTTTTCAAGAGTAAGCAGCTTTGGATCGCTAACTTCAATCCCAGCTAATGAAAACTTAAAGATAAAAAATCAATCAATTAATGAGCGTAAAGAACGAGAATCGCAAATACATTTAGGAAATACTTCCCGGGAAAATGTAAAACGACCTGAAATTCCTTCGGAAAATCCCAATAAAGCGGTTAAATTCGAACAAACTGTTAATTACGCTGAAGAAACGCCTTTAATGTTTTCCAGGTCGAGTTCTTTAGCTTCTTTGGATAGTTTTGAACAACATTCGATTCACGATGATCGAAGTTCGATAGTTTCAGAAATTAGGTAATTTATTTCATTTTTATTTCACCATATAACAAAAAAAATTAAAAAATGTCTTAAATATTATTAAAATTTATTAAAAATTCTTAAAGTTTACTAAAAATCCTTTAATTTGATACCAAACACGACTATATTCGTATTAAAAACAAAAAAATTTCGTCGTTTTAAAAATTTTCAAGATGGCGGATCATCAATTGTTTTTAAAATGAAAAATGTCAATATCTTCGAATCTATTTAAGCTAGATGGGTCGAGATTTGTACTTAAATTAAAGGAAATTTAATTTCCTAATCATTTTTAAAGGTGATTTTATTCTAAATTTATTTTTTTAATTTAATTTTTGAAAACTAATAAATAAAAAAAATAGAAATTCTTAAATTTTCTTAAAGATGATTAATATCCTTTTATTTGATACCAAACACGACTATATTCGAATTAAAAACAAAAAAGTTACATTAATTTAAAAATTTTCAAGATGGCGGATCATCAATTGTTTTTAACATTGAAAAAATCGATAAATTTGGATCTATTTAAATTAAATGGACTGTGTTTGTACTCAAATGAAAAGAAATTAAATTTCCTAATCATTTTTAATAGTTATTTTGTTCCAAATTTATTTTTGAAATTTGATTTTTGAAAAATAAATCAAAAAGATTAGAAATTCTTAAATTTTCTTAAAGATGATTAAAAAACCTTTTATTTGATACCAAACACAACTATATTCGAAATAAAAGCAAAAAAGTTACATTGATTTAAAAAAAATTCAAGATGGCGGATCATCAATTGTCTTTAAAGTTAAAAAATCGATAACTTTGGATCTATTTAAATTAAATGGGCTGTGTTTGTACTCAAATTAAAGGAAGTTTAATATCCTAATCATTTTTAAATGTTATTTTGATCTAAATTTGATTTTTGAAAAATAACAAATCAAAAAGATTAGAAATTCTTAAATTTTCTTAAAGATTATTAAAAAGCCTTTTATTTGATACCAAACACAACTATATTCGGATTAAAAAGAAAAAAGTTACATTAATTAAAAAATTTTCAAGATGGCGGATCATCGTTTGTTTTTAAGTTTTTAAAAAATCGATAACTTTGAAACTATTCAAGCTAGGTAGGCCGTGTTTGTACTTAAATTAAAGGAAATTTAATTTTGCAACGATTTTTCAAAAAAGTTTTATTCTAAAATTATTTTGAAAATTGTAATTTTTGAAAAATCGTAAATCAAAAAACTGAAAATGTGTTAAATTCCTAAATATACTCAAAATTCATTTTCTAAAGGTTTTTTAACAACGTTTCATGCCAAAATAATATTCAAAGCTGAACTTTTTGAAAAACTGAAAATCGGAAAATGAAGAATTTGTTAAAATTCTTAAATCTTCTGAAAGTTCTTTAAAAATTGTTTTATTTGACACCAAATACGACTATATTTCAATTAAAAACAGAGGAATTATCGTCAATTTAAAAAATTCAAGATGGCGGATCTTCAATTGTTTTCACGTCTTAAAACATCAATAACTCGGAATCTATTTAAGCTAGATGTATCGTGTTTGTACTTAAATTAAAGGAAATTTAATTTCCTAACGATTTATAATAAAGTTTTTAATATAAAATCATTTTTAATTTTATCATTTTAACAAAATAACTAATTTTATTTATTTAAAATTGTTCTAGTCGATTTACAAGTGGTGTAGTATCACCGGATATTCCCGATTCACCCTCACAAACAATGCCACCGAGTCCCCGACCTCGGAAAGTACTCGATTACCCTTCAACTTCACGAGCTTCCATTCTATTTCAACGAACTGCAGCCGATGGAAGACCTCAACCGGCTCCGAGAAGTATTCAAAAGCCTAGTATTTTCGAAGATAACGTAACCAAGTTTAAAGAGGAAAGTACTCCCGTGCAATTCTCCACGACGACGAGTCTCAGTAGTTTGACGATAGACGAACACGAGGATCGGAGTTTGGTGCAACCAAAGGTGAGGGATTAATCGAGATAATTTCACGTCGGCGAGGAAAAAAGTTCTTATCTGGTTTATTGTTTGATAAAGTATTTAATTAAAAACGAGATTTAAACGGGTTTAATTATTAATAAAGTTGTAAGGTTGAAAATGTTTCTGTTGCATCAATTATTTTCATATAAAAAAGTAATTTTGTTCAGTAAAATATTTTTTGTGTTTGTATGATTAAAAAAAATTTTTTTTGTGATTATAGGTATCTCCTCCAACGAGTCAAAATAGTGGGAGTACTTTAAGCGCGAATGCCAATAGTCACGTAACTGAAGAGAAGCAAGTTAAACAAGAAGATGAAAAGAAGGATGTTGAGCCGGAAAAACCGGCTAATATTAGTTCAGATTCGGAGATTCATATTTCCGAAAATGAAGGAGATGAAGATATTTTAGCTGATTGTATTAATATTGGAATGCAAAATAGAAGGTATAGTAAAGTATTTTCGTTTTTATATGTAATTTTTGTGGTTTAAAATATAATAAAAACAGATTTAAAAATTAAAAAGTTAGTTACAAATTAAATGGTTAATAGGATAAAGTGATATGTTAGATTGTTTTGTAAACATTTAAAATTCTCTAAAAAAGTGTAAACTAAATCTGTTATGTCAGCTAATAATTCAAGTCTTCTAAAAAATTTTGCTTAATTTAATGAGTTTTCCAAAATAAAACAAATTTAAATCTTTAGATTATTTAAGATCATCTAAAAAAATCATCTGGTATCAGATTAGATAGTTAATAGTATAGAAAAACGTATTACATTGATTTAATAATATCTAAATTCCTTTAGAAAGTATAAAATTGGTGAAAATAATTTAATATCGTCTAAAAATTATCAAACAGTTTAAAGTTTTCTAAATAGTTTGAAAAATTTGATGAATTTTGCGAAATAACACGAGTTTATATCCCGAAAAATTTTACCGAAATTAAAAAAACTACAGATTAAATAGTTAATATAGAAAATCGTGTTAAATTGAAATAACGCAAATGACATTTAAATTTTAAATAAAAACTACATTAAATTTTGATAAATTTATAGTGAACGAAAAAGAACGATTAGTAATGTCAAAAAACCCGAAGATTTTAAAGTCAATTTGTATTCGCGTCTGATAAATAAAAAATATGACTTCACATTTTATTAGTTATCAATCATCAATAAGTATTTTTGTAGTAGTTTATAATTTTTATAAAAAAAATCCTTATAGAGATTTATCTTAACAAAAAGGCTTCAATGTCTAACTTTTTAAATACTTGTAAAAGCGTGCACAAAGACTTACCAAGCGGATGTTGTTTCCTCAACACCTAAATGAACCAAACCCAAAGAAGAAATAATTTATTTCGTATAAAAAAATTTATAAATTACAATCGTTTTACTTCCTGACATCCGCAAAATAACAATCCAGTAGCTCGGACGTCTCGGAAAGAAGAACTTGTTCACCCAATGAGACACAAATCACTTACACTGAAATTAAGAAAAATAAAATTTTTAATCAAATGAAGCAAATAAACGAAGCTAAAGATTTTTCTTACAATATTTTTGTGTTTTTAAATACAATGTGTCAGAAAATAAGGTTTAAAAGTTTCAGGAGCATGTTGTACAGTCGAAAATAAATCAAAAATTCACAAATAAACGCGTTATTGAAAGTCAATAGTTTACGAGATATTCCCAGTAATTGGTTGCATGTTAACAGCACTGCTGAATTACCAAGAAAAATTTGGACAATGAATTTTGTGTGAGAATAGGACAAATGTGTCCTATTTAATAATCTTGTAAAACTTTTGGTTTTAAATACAGGATGTCCCGTTTAGATTGTCCGATCCGTAACTAACGTATTCCTTGGCTAAAAATAAACAGAAAAGTCCTAATGAACATGGGCTCAAAAATGATTCGTTTTCGGGATAATAGAAGTTCAGTTCCCTAACTTTATCTCTTATTAACATAATCGATAAGAATCATTTAAGTTGTTTCACTTATACATACATAATAAATCGTACATCGTCTTCTCTTGGAATTACGATTAATTAATCGAAACTCCCAGTGAAGGCAATTGACACGGAAACGTTCGGGATAATGGAAGTTTCATTCGTTTTCGGGATAATAGAAGTTCAGTTCCCTAACTTTATCTCTTATTAACATAATCGATAAGAATCATTTAAGTTGTTTCACTTATACATACATAATAAATCGTACATCATCTTCTCTTGGAATTACGATTAATTAATCGAAACTCCCAGTGAAGGCAATTGACAATTATTATTAATCTTAATGCCAGAAGGCGATTGACGATTAATTAATCGTCAGTCGCTACCACAATTGAAGTTTTCCCAACACTGGGTGATACAGACCCAGAAGTGTTCGACTAGTTGCGGGATCAACAACTTTAGTACCAACGATCTGACAACGTTGCTCGCTACGATTTCTCTGGGTGGAGCATTCCCAAGGACACTGGACTAATAGGATGGCTCAATCTGCAATAATCGCCCGCCACCCTTTAATGTCACTGCCAAGCTTAGCGTCTTTGTTTTATACTCGACTCTCTGTCTTACAGTTGACTGAAATCACAACAAGTGACGTCAAACTGGCGGCTGTGCACTAAATTTGGGCGTATACACATCTTATGGGATTGAGCCATCTTGTTAATCCAGTATCCTTGGAGCATTTCTATTGTATTTTGCTGGTTTGTTTTGTAATAAGGATGAATGCCACCATCTTTCCGATTTTGTGTTTACAAACACTTTAGATTTATTTACAAACATTAATTTGATAACTTGGGACTTACGGAGACCACAAGATGTTGTATTCACCGATTTTAATGAAAGTAGTACCAATCGATAGATATCCGTACGTAGTACAAATGTGTAAAATATTAGGGCGCACTATTCAGCGATTCGCAAGTAAATCGCGATTTTAGGTGGCAATTCAAGACCACACCACTTACAAAGTATTCCAAGGCCAAAGCCAGTGACTCATTGGGGTCTTTAGTAATTTTCATGTTTAACTAATGGCGTTTTGACATCCCCCTCCCAAATTTTCCAGTAACCAAACTCATTGTCGCGTGAACTTTTATTCAAATAAGTTATAATGTATAAATACGCGTGCCGAAAGATTACGGCGATGTATTTATAAGAAGCGCCGCCCTCATAAAAGAGTTAATTTAACCAAAAGAATGTGTCAAAACGTCCAAGAGCAATAAAATTAAATTACATCCGAAAATTTCGTGCCCCTTGTGTTCACCCGCCTATAGTTAAGTGGAGACGGAATATTTGGATTTTCAGTGATGCCAATTTTTGGACACACAGCAGAAATGAGTCACTGGCTTTTGCGGTGGAATACTCTGTATATGTCAATGGTTGTCCTCCCGATCCCACCTCTTGATGACTCACCACGAACCGGCTTCCACATGCGGAACAAGATGGTCTGAACCTCATGACGTAACTGCTTTTTATTTTGAATATAATCAAAATTTTTAATATTTCACTTTATTTCTTCTAATATTTTATTGTTATAATATGTATTGAAAACAAATAATTCAACACTTTTTCGTTTTTACTTTGATTTTTAATTTAAATTAATTAAAAAAAGAACCAGGGGCGGTCGTAGAGGGAGTGGCTAACCGATGACGTAAAGTGGTGTGGCCTTAAATCGCCAGCTAAAATTGCAATTTACTCGCGAATCCCTGAATAGTGCGCCCTAATATTTTACATATTTGTACTATGTACTGATACCTATCGATTGATACCACTTTCATCAAAATCGGTAAATACAACATCTTGTGGTCTCCTTGTTAGAAACGTAATGAAATAAAAAACTTTTAATTACAAATCAAGGATTTTCGATATTTGAAAAAGCAAATTTAGAATAAGACTTAGGTAATCTTTTAAAACTCACAAGGGGGGGGGAGGTGTTTTTTTTTTTTTTTAATCTGTCCTTTAGCTGAGTGGTAGCGTATCATACAAGGATTCAATTGACAAAGTACTAAAACGCACTATTCAGCTAGAACTGAATAAATCGCGTTTGAAGTTTAACGCTCCGTTTATATGTTGGATAAGTAAACTCGTTTACAGGTAGGCGATAGCCGAACCGTGAGAGTGGTGAATCAACAATCCAGAAATAGCGGGCATCGCTGGTTCGAATCTTTTCGTGTCTTTTACTTTTTAATTTTTGTTTAATACCCTAATTTTTAAACATTTATCGTTTTCTATTGATGTTTTTATAAATTTAAAACAAACTTTGATTTTTAATGGAAATATCTCATTATAAAACAAACTTCAACAGTTTTGAACAAAAAATAATAATTAGAAAAGAAATTACTGGTAAATACAACGATGTTGTTAGGAGCAAACATCATTTACGGAAAATTGAATTATTCAAATGGATAGACTCGGCGACGAAAACACTTATTGAGAATATGCTTTATAGAAACCAAAATAATAATCATTGTAGAAACAAAAAACAAAAAGGATACATCATTTAATAGCAAAATGTAAATTGATTTTTTTTATTGAAGACAAAATATATTTAAAATTCATTAAACAAATAAATATTTATAAATTGGTGTATTAAACAAAAATTAAAAAGTAAAAAACACGAAAAGATTCGAACCAGCGATGCCCACATTTTCTGGATTGTTGATTCACTACTCTCACGGTTCGGCTATCGCCTACCTGTAAACGAGTTTACTTATCCAACATATAAACGGAGCGTTAAACTTCAAACGCGATTTATTCAGTTTTGGCTGAATAGTGCGTTTTAGTACTTTATCAATTGAACCCTTGTATGATACTCTACCACTCAGCTAAAGGACAGATTTAAAAAAAAAACCACCTCGCGCCCTCCCCTTGTCAGATTATAAACATAAACACTCAACTTTTTGCAAATATGAGGATAGGGCCAACTCATAAGAAAACCAGCTCATGCTCCGTCCATAGAGAGCTTGGCGAGCGACGTTGCCAAATCGTTGTTTAGTACCTCCCCGAAGATCGGTGGAGCGACTTGGTGTAAAAACAACTGGGGATCAAAACTGGAACACCAAGCGAGCTAACTCAAAAGTTAGTGGCTGAGTCATGTGTTCCACTAATATAATACATTTTATTACACTAAAATCGTTGCTATTTTGTAAGCAATTGATTTCCGGACACACCTTTATTAAAATTTTTAAACACCTTAAAAAGTCTAAATGTTATTCTTTAACACTCTGTATAATCAAACTTATAATTGAACAGTAGAAAAAACAAAGGGGCTAAGTACGATTTTGCCAAACCGTGAGCTGTTACTATAAAAATGTTTTGTGTACTGTTGATTATACCCTATCAAATAGGCGAAATACTTGGACAAAAAGCTCATAAAAGAATTGTATGTTTTGATTAAATTTAACCGTTTGCGTACCACAAGCCACTTTCGCGCTCTTTGGATTTTGTGTCGAGAAAAGCCAGGGCATTTGGTCGAAACATACAACTGATGTCCTACCTGAATTTTTTTTGCCGAAATTTTCAACATGTATCCGAAGAAGCGCCAACGCGTTTTTCGGCTTTTTTTGAACAGGTAATCGAAGGAGCGCTATCGCGCTCTTTGGCTTTTTTCGGCACATAATTGAAGGAGCGCGATCGCACTCCTTGGCGCTTTTCGATCGTGTTTTTTCAAAACTTTCTGGTATGCAAACGTTTAAATTAATGAAAATGCGGACAAACTACAAAAGGATTAAGTGTAATTTTACAAGAACATAAGATATCTTCAATTAAGAGTTTTGACACTTAACGCCTTTATTACTTCTACTCTTCAATTAGACATATTTTATCTTAGACAACTCGAGAAATATCGAAGGCAGTTAAAAGTAAATTTTTTGATTTTGACTTTGTTATTAACTTTCTGTCACATATTATTATGTCAATCCGCGTCAAAATTTTATAAAATACGCGCTAAAAATCCTTTATTCAAAATTAACGGGATTTTTTCTTTCTATATATTTTTATTTTTCTTAAATAATTTTCTTCCGTCCTCAAAATGTTTTTTATATTTATCGCTTTATATTACGTGATCGCGTTTTCATACGTTTTTTCACTTCGAAAACTTTGCAGGCACAAATCGGAAGAAACAATCCAACCAGCGCCTTCAAAACCCTACAAATACGCTCAAAAACGCCCTCCCGGAAGCGGCATTCCACTACCGAGAAGATTCGGTCCCAATAACGGAAGCGGAGACACCTTAAAAACTTACTGCACAGAAGACACCCCGGCAATTTTAAGCCACGCCGGATCACAATCCGATTTAAGTATTTTATCCTCGCCGAATGAAAAGAAAAATAATAGTAACGTTAAAGATTATACGTCAGATGATAGTAGTAATTTATCCGGGGATAATGAAAATATTCTAGCTGAATGTATTCAATCGGGAATGCCAAAACCTAAACCGAAACATACTAATTCAAAACAGTCGATATTTACTAAAGGAACCCCGGAGAAGAGTTATATGGATGTTAAAGAGAGGAAATTGAATTATTTAATCGCTAAGGATGAAGTTGAAAAGTTTGCCGTTGAAAATAGTCCGTGTCAATTTTCTTTAAGATCGAGTTTAAGTGATTTAACTGTTGATGGAAGTGTTGCTGGTTTAGCAAGGTGAGTTTTTTTTACATAAAAAGGTTAAAAATTCATGTTAAATTTTCGATACTTTTTTCAAAAAGTTTATCTTTTTGAAAATTTTATAATAAAATTAGTTTTTTTATGAAACTTAATAAGTTATTTTTTAAAGAATAACACAGTAAAAAGTCTATTTATTATTATATTAAAATTAAAGAAATTTGTCCGAAAAAAATAAATTTTAATCTCATTTTCGAAATTTTTAGCGTTCGCGATGTTTTAGTTTGTCAACGTTGACACGTTAACGTTAGGGTTTCGAACATTAATGGCGAATTCGATTGGGAAAACTAGTGTGCACTGGTGCGCACTCGTTGAGTGCAAAATGTGACATATGTCACACTAGCTTAGTGCAAAAAAAGGCAAATTCAACAGAACGCGATGAAATCAAACATAATCATAACATCACTTGTAAGGGTGTTTAAGGCTTGATGATGTTTAAAATGTTTTATAAACTACAATAATAAAATGTAATAGAACACAACGAAACAACCAATAGAACACGCTGCTATGCACTGGTGCGCACCAGTGCAACCAATCGAATACGCCATAAGTAAAATCAATTTTACCTTTAACCAAAAATTATATTCGACTGCCTCCAACAAGTTACAAAGCACAACTAATTCACTTTAGGTAGATTTTGTCATAAAAATAAACAGTTGTGTTACATAAAAACTAGTTCTTGCAATCACCCTCGAACAAAAAGCGTCCAGGCTTAGGTAAAATTAAACTCCCATGATAGCATGTTAGGAATTAAAAACGAGATATTTTAAACAATAAATTTAAAGAGAGAGAAAAAATAATCTTTATTTGGCTATCGACCCGAAGGTCTTTCCGTATAAGAAGAATTAAAAAAATTCTTAAATTTCTAAAATTAAAGATGGAAATATCAGCGATTTTTTACTAAATTTAACATACCTTTTGATGAGCTTTAAAAAATTGTACATATTTTTATTTATAGAGCTCAATAAAAATTTTTCTAAAGTAAAAAGTCAAATTTTACAAAAATTGTTACTTCATCTTAATTATTTCCGAAAAGTTACAAAAAAATTATCAAAAATTTTGCAATTGTTGACCAAATTCTAATCTTACTCTTGATTAAATTTAAAAAAAAAGTTCATTGAGAGACTATATTTAGTTTAAAAAATTTCAACAATTTTAAATCTAGTTTAACCTGGCTTTTATTTAATTAAAAGGAAGATATTGTTGAACAAAGAATTACAAGACATTGTCACGAAAATCGTCAATTTCCTATTATTAAGCTTAATTATTACCAAGACAATTAAAAAAATCGAGTATTTTTGACTAAATCTAACCTTACTTTTGATCAAATTTAAAAAAAAAATCCGGCATAAAAGATTTTTATTTAGCTAAAAAAAAGTTTTGTTAAAAATTCTAATTTTAGTGGAAATCATTATCTTTTTTTCTAATTATTATAAAGAAAATTAAAAGAACTTCAAAACATCAACGATTTTTGATCAAATCTAACCCCACTTTTGATCAAATTTAAAGAATCGTTAGTTGAAAACCTATATTTAGTTTAAAAATGAACCTTTTTTTAAGTATAAAGAATCTAATTTATAATAGAAAAATCTAATTATTACCAAGAGAATTAAAAAAAAATCTAAATTTTTGAGCATATCTAACTTCACTTTTGACTAAATTTAAAAAAACACTCATAAGGAAGTTTTATCAAAATCGGCTCAACCTAAGTAGGCAATTTGGTTGTATATTAGAACGTGAGGGGGCCGTAATTCAAGTTGACGAAGTTTTCTTCAAACGACGTCGACTTTTAGATTTTTTTCATCTTTACAACTCCAAATTTAATAAAAGATCTTTCAATAAGGACGCACAAAATTTGTTCGATTTTAGCAGCCATGTTTCTAAAACAACAATTTTCAAATTTGTGTTGAATTGTCCCTTAGTCTCGGGTAAATATCTATGAAGGGATATAATCTTTAAGTTCTCCGTTCAAAAAAGGTATTACGCATTATGCGATTTTTACAATTTGCTACAACAGTCTTTTATTCAATTGACTGTTTGACGATTAATTGTGCGATTTAACTCTTTGTGGCACAGAGATTTATTGGAGAAAAATACCCTAGTGGCACAAAATTTTTCTTTTGTAATTTTTTTCACAATGTTTTTTTGGTTATACCATCAAAAAATATTTTACAAACACCTGTCATTTATGTGATTTTTCACTTGCACCATATGTTGGGCATTTAACACATTTGAATGCATTATTCTATGAACCGGTACACCTACATAACCACAGAATCATATAGGAAAAAATAATTAATTGGTGGTATATTAGAAGTACCACCGTGGCGCGGTTGAACAAATTTGTGTGGTATAATGCTTGTACCACTAAACCAGAAAGAGTTAATCCCTTTAGAGAGAAATGATCATCATATCAGTTTTATGTGACAAAGTCATTAAAAATTAGACCTCTTCATTACGTGCCATCTAGCAAAACCGCGGGAACCTTTGAACGATTTTCATATCCATACTTAATGCCATAAAAATGTTATTTTACACAAAAAGAGAAATGAGTCGATAATCCACACGGACCTTATTTTATTTACATTTAAAAATAGAGCGCGGTTATTGAAAGACTCTATAGTTTGATCAATCTAATGCTATTTATTTACCGAAAAGCATACAGATACGATTATTCGTCAATAATTGGGCTCGATAATTTTTACATTGAACTATATTTCATGTTATTAAAGCGGACTCTTGAAATGATATTTGTTTATTTTACGTAAATAAAGAAATAAGCACGATGACGACTTCCGTCAGATATAAAAGTGGCAATACTATGATTTTTATTATGAAGAATTTCTTTAATTCAAAAAGGAGAAAAATCGTAATCAAAAGAGAAAGAGGTATTAAATATTGATATAGAGTGAAAAAACGGGGTTGATTGTTTATACCTTTCATATATTACAGCAATTAGTAATTTTAGAGGTAAGCTTCACAATACTAATCTTCAAAAAAGACTTTGAGCCAACAAAAGAGAGATTTTCAAATTTCCAATAATTCCATTTAAATTATATTGGATGACATGAAAAAATGACAACAATTGTTCCTTACTGTTATTATTCACAAACCTTAACAAAACAATTTCTCAAAATATAATATCTCACGTATAGAAGTAAAATCCTCAAATGTTCTCAGAGTTTAAAACATGGATAATGGGAATTTAACCATTTGCGTACCAAGAGCCACTTTTGCGCTCTTCAGATTTTGTGTCGAGAAAAGCCAGGGTATTTAGCCGAAACAGATAACTGACTTTCTTTGATCCGTAAGGGTGCGTCCAGACTTGTAACAAAACCGCGTGGCGTGACAGCGTCCCGAACGTCGTTACATGTATTCTGACTGGTACCCCGTAACAACATCGCGCTACATCGTTGCATTCACTGCGTGTCATCAGCCCGTCCCATGTCTTGTGGGTTTTTCTGCGCCACATCAAAGAGATGATACGTAGTTTCGTTCGACAAGCCTAGATGGAATCGCGTATCATTGTTACATCTTGAAGATTACATATTGCGAGTTTAGTTTAGTTATTAAAGGTAAGGAGTGGACACCAGACCGAACGTTAACGTTTATTCAATTGTATAGAGAAGAGTAAGTACTGTGGGATGCAAAAAATAGAAATTATTATAACAACATTAAAAAAAAAACGATGCATGGGGGAAAATTTCGGACGCAAAGGGAATATCAGTCGATGAATGCAGGAAAAAAATGACAAATTTCTTATCCTCCTTCAGAAAGGGAAAAACTTAGAATGAAAGAGAGTTTGCTGGTCTTACCAATCAACACGTCCTTCATTTTAAAAATAGTTAGCGAGAATAATTGAATTTGAGGAATATTTCTGGTTCATTTGGTGTGATGGTATTAGACTCCGTTTTGCCGTTTGGCTCAGTTTCACTATACGTTTCAAAAAGTGTGCACAATTAACATTAAAAATTATGTAAATGCGTTAATGTCGCTACCACCAATTTTTTGGCTCTAGAAGCTTTCAACTTTATTTGGCTCTAGAAGCATAGGTTTGCGAAAAATTCTAAAAACACTAGATAAAATCCCGAATACATTTTCTACCACTCTCCTAGCACGAGATAGTCGGTAATTAAATATTCTCTCCGCTGTTCTTTTATGGTGACTGCCAGAAAATGGTTTCATCAATGTTTCGCTTAACCCAAAAGCTTCATCTCCAACAAAGAGATATGAAACATTTTCTTCTCTTCCTTCTAAAGGTTCTTCAGTGGAGGAGTTTAACCCATTATTTTAAAATTTTTTATAAATGCAAGAATTTTTAAATATGCCACCATCTGAAATTCTCTCTTGCAACATTTTTCATTGTTATTTATACTTTTGGAGATACGAATTTTTTTATATGCGATTTTTTAATCGCAAAGGGGTTCAATTCATCCTCCTACGATATTTTAAGGAAAATGACAGAGAGAATGTTGCTGATGTAAATATCTAGTACTAGCCAAAAACTGGAATAGAATCTTCTAGAAAGAGGGCCTAAACGGGAACATTTTTTATCTGAAACGTTTCTTGGTATGAATCGTTTAGGAGAAAAAAAATTCCAAAACTGTTCAATTTTCAGGGGTTGTTCAAACCGTTTTTGGTCAGAAACGGAAAGTAGGGTTTTACTTAGATTTGGACCTTCCACAAATGTACCGATTTTGAAAAAAAACGGTGTGTTCGGATTCGGTATGTTCCTTTGTAAGTGGATCGTATTGAAGTTCGTGATGTTGATACGCCACGAAGTCAAATACACGAAGATGATACGCTGTCATGCTACGGAGTTTTGTGACAAGTCTGGACCCGTCTTAACCAAAGGAGCGCTATTGCGCTTTTTGACTTTTTTCAACATATAATTGAAGGAGCTCGATCGCGCTTTTTGAGGCTTTTCGAACGTGTTTTTTCAAAACCTTCTGGTACGCAAACTGTTAAATCAGCCAAAAATTAAAAATAATGTTTATGTCAGTATAATTTTTTTATTAAAAACTTAAAATAAAATAATAAAAATATTTCTTATTCCAGCATAAAACCACCATCAACAAACCAACCAAAACCTAATAACTCAAACTTATCCGGTCAAGAATCACTCTCATCATTAAGCGTTGATTCCGTGGGATCAGTCGAAAACGAACAAGCTTTATTAGAACAATGCATCTCATCGGGAATGCCTAAGAGTAAAACGGAAACCCTTCCGGACACCAACAAAGATCCAAAAAACGCACCTGCTGCGTCTGCTGTCGCAAGCACACCTCCTCTTCCGCTCGCCGAGCGGAAATACGATCGTCCCGCACTACCACCAGCAGGCGAAGACGAGTCAGACGCAGGCAGAAGTCACACGAGGGACGAAAACCATCTTTCGAAACCATCAATCGAAACCACCAATCAAGAAACTTCACCCGAACCAAAGAAGAATGGGTTTGAATTAATTCACGATGAAGAAAAATTAAAAAATGATGAAAAAATTAATAGGATGTTAGATCCCGATGCGATGATTGAATCTTTAGATAGATTTACAGCCGAATTAGTTTTACAAGCTCAAACTAGGTTGGAAAAAGATAAAGATTTAATTAATTCGGCTAGTGAAGATACATGGACGGATATTTCACCAAACGACGTTTCTTTTCCAAGTATTTCTGGATCAGTACCTCAAGTAATTACTTTTAGTGATGACGCTCGTAAAGATCCTTTAAAATCGGAATTTATTTCCGAAATGAGTACATTAACCGAGTCTACTTTAATAGCTATGGAAGCTACAAGAATAGCGACGACGTTTCAAATCGAAGCGATGGCTCACAGCGCTGGTTCTTTGGATTTAGATTTAATTCAACCACCTTCACATTTAAATTCTTTAACAAGTTCGATAAACGAAATGGATTTTAAGAAACGAAGTCCCAAGTTGACTGTTCGTAAAAAATCTTTACCGAATTTAATGATTCGTAAAGCGTTAACTAATTCTTTAAACCAAGCGACTAGTTTTGAATCTTTAGAAAATCGAAGTATATCAAACTTGGAAAACGTAAACCCACCTTCGATTTTAGGCGACGTTGAACTTTTAGATCTTGAAGGATCGATGATAAGTGTGGCTTCGTTACAAAGTGAAGTTGCAGATTTAAAAACCGACTTTTTAATAAATGGATTTGTTTCGGAAAATAAAAATAACCAACATCCGATGTTTAATGTAAAAATTCCGTATGAAATTGAAAATATAAACCCACCTTCGATTTTAAACGAAATCACTGATATTTGTAACTCATTATCCGATCAACCGACAGAAGCTATCGGAACAGACACAGAAATTTTTGAAGATTGCCAAACTCATTTCGATAACGATACAACTTTATTCTCAGATGCGAATAGTTCCACTCCATTAGAAAGTGATTTAAGCAGTAATGATTCAACCCCGAAAAAGCAAAGAAAAGTTTTAACACCGAAAGAAAGAAGGAACCTTTCTAAAGATAGATATAAAACTTATACGATTGATTTACAAGCTTCCGAAGAAGTAGAAAGTCCTCGGAGTAGTCCTAAAATGACTGCGAAAGAAAAAAGGTTAAATAATAGATCAAGATTTGAAACTCAAGTTATCGATGAGGCTACAACAGAAGCTTTGAGGAATATAAGTTTATCGAGAGAGACTTTAAGTAGTGTTTCAACATCGGTTACTTTAACTGCTTCGAGTATTACTGAAAGTAATTTGAATTCAACTTTAAATTCAAGTTTGAATTCTACTTTAAAGTCTAATTTAAATTCTAATTTAAAACCAAATTTAAATTCTAATCCAAATTCTAACCCAAATTTAAATCCAAATTCAAACCCAAATTTAAATTTAAGTCCAAATTTAAATTCAAATCCTAATTTAAATTCATATCCAAATTCAAATCCAAATTTAAATCCAAATTTAAATCCAGATTTAAACCCGAATCAAAACACAACCTCAAATAACTCCCCACAAAATGAAAATAACACAATAAAATCTAACATAAGGAAAAATTTTATACAAAAACGACTTGAAAATCGCGATAGATTTAAAACGAAAGTAATAAGTGGTGATTCGAGTGAGATTTTAACTTCTCCGAATTCACCGGAGTTACATTATTTATTACAAAAAGAGGCCAACACCGTTTTAAAAACTCTAAATGAGACTAAAACTAAAGTCGATGAATTATTAGAGTGTGAAACGTTGAGTTTGGTTTCAAACGAAGAAGATTCCGAGCAAAACTCTGGATGTTCTAATTATAGAACGTATCATAAGAGTTGGGGGCTCAATCCTAACGTACCGATTGTTGGTGATCAATTAAATTTTAATCGGGAGGATGAAAACTTGGAGTATAATTTAGAAAATGAAGGTAAAAACGTTCAAAGTGATTTTAGTGATGAAAGGTCGATTGAGAATTTGGAAAGTATGGAAAATTCTGATTCGGATTTGGAAAGTGATGTAAAACCTAAGCCGAAGATAGTTAAACCGGGGGAAAAATTGGAAGAGTTAATTCAAGATGAAGAGAAATCGAAAGCTATTCGAGGACATAGAAAATCTTTATATCATAGAACGAATAATGTAAAAACTTCTCCGAGTAAGTTAATTTCACCAACGATGATTAATAAAACGAGTCCGATGAGTAAAAATCCAAATCAGAAGACGTCTCCTAAAATGGTTAATAAAAGTTTGGCGACTAATTCAAAATTAAAACCGATTAAAACAAATATTCCTACTCAAAAAGCAACGAATTTAACTTCCAAACCACCTCAACAAAGTCCTGTTAAGACTAAACCTCAAATAACGATTCCAAATAATAAAAAATCTTCAAATTCATCGATTAATTCTCCGAATTCAAATTCTTCAAATTTAACAAATTCTCCAAATTTAACAAACTCTCCAAATTTAACAAACTCCCCAAATTTAACAAACTCTCCGAACTTAAACTCTCCAAATGTAACAAATTCCCCAATTTTAGAACGTCAAGGAACTTTTGTTAAAGAAGAAAAAAAAGTTTCTTCTTCATCCATTCCTAAATCAACACCGAGTAAAATTCCATCTGTGACAAACATCCCAAAACCTTCAAAAATAGCCCGACCAACTCCACTTCCCATTTCTTCATCAAAACCGAGCTTAAAAACTCCACCAAAACCTTTACAAGACAAACCAAAAACATTACAAGATAAAACTAAAACATTACAAGATAAATCAAAAATTTTACAAGATAAAACGAAAACTTTACAAGACAAACCAAAAACTTTACAAGATAAATCGAAAAGTTTACAACAAGATAAACCGAAAACGTTCTATCGTTCTCCGAGTGCTGACGCGAGAGATATTTCAAAAAGAAGTAGTTTGCAGCCTTCGACTTCAAGTCAAAGTTTGAAAAATGGTGCGATTAAACGGTCTTCGATGCCGGAATCAACTCAAAGGAATGGAAGTAATGCGAGTTTGGCTTCAAATGGGTCTTCTAAACCAATTACGAGTAAGATTGCGAGTTTGTGGAAGAAAGTTGAGGAGAGTAAAAAGCAAAGTAGTAAAATTGTTGATAAAAGGGTTTGGATTCAACCCGAACAGCCAAGTAAGATGATTCGGAGTAATACTTTTGATAATAAGGAGGATTTACATGGTAATCAAGATGGAAGTAAAAGGATATCAAGGTAATATTTAATATTAAATTTTGAAATTTGATATATAGTGATACAAAAAAGTCTACATACACCATGGAAAATGATAATATCTCTATCCCTGAAATTTAATTCAATGAAATTTTTTAACAAAAATGTTAAGAAGTGTATATTATTGTAATATTTTATATCAAAAGTATGCAAGTTATTATTAATTATGGGGAACATAAAATATAATCATATTTATAACTCAAAAAAGTCTACATACACTTGCAACACCTCATTTTCGCACATTTCCATGCAATTTACATGAATCCATACAAACGTAGTTGTCATTACATTACATATAATATAGTGGTTGTTTTTGTTGTGTGATTTGTCAAATCACTTTTACGTACAGTTGCTCCCAAAAGTATCCAGCCGCCTGGCAAATTTTCACATTTAACACTATATTACTTAAGAATTAAATAGTACAACCAATAGTTATTTTTTTGCTGATGCTAGTATATTATCATTCAGCTTTTGATATATTGCAAATATAACAACAGCAAACAATGTGACAAAGAACATAAATAACATTGTTATAAGCACACAAAAGTATCCGGCCACTTATACAAAATACACTCAATTCTGTTTTTACGCGACAGATACGGTCCCAACAAATTCGCGTAAAAGAAAATCGCGTAAAAAAAAAGGTATGGTACTTATGTAAAAATAGGGGATAGGTTCCAACATTTCAAAAATCACTTAAAATATTAAGATTAAAGCAAACGAATTTATCTTTTTTACTTGCTTTTATTTAAATTAAACTTATTTAAACATAATTAAAAAGAAAATAAGAAATAATTCATAACTTTAAAAAATAGAAAAATAAAAGTAAACAAAAATTCATTATTTAGTGAAACCAAAATGAATTTCTAACTACTAGCACTTTTCGGTGCGCTTTGCTTCTCAAGCTGTACTTCACTTCAGCTGTCACTTCAGTACTTCTAGTCACAAATTCTGTTATTAATCGTTGTGTTCCTGGTTTGATGAGGCTGTTATAAAGTTCACGATAATTGCCCATTGATAATTTAATTTCACGTTAAAATTTGCTAGAACTTTCCTCGATATGATCATGCTTCTGAAAATGACTGCCTAATTTAGCAGCCAGTTGTAGTCCTTCTTTGATTAAATCTGCAGTTAGGAAAGAAACCTCTTCGTCATTATCACTACAATCTTTAACATCAGGAGTCTCAAGTGCTAAACTGATGATTCCGTCACAGTTCTAGAAGTTAATCGATATCTGCAGATAATATATCATCAAAACCTTCTCCGCCTATTTCATGAGCTAAAGCAATGATGTTAGGGTATTGATCTATATTAGAAGACACATGATCTTTATTTTTTACACATTCTGGCCAAACAGATCTCCAACATGCGTTTAAAGTTGATGGACTCTGTTCAGATAGTGCTAATCCAGCATGTTTGACTAACGCCAAAATTATTCTAGATTAAAATTTGTTGCATCGCGTTAAATCAAATTAAATCGCGTAAAAAGAGACTGAAATACAGTTTTTAAATCGCGTTAAATCAAATTCGCGTAAAAACAGAATTGGGTGTAACTTTAAAAGCTATTAAAACAGCTTTTAATATTTTATGGGGTAACCTTTTGAATTTATAACTTCTCTCAATCTGTTAGGCATTGACTTAACTAATTTATTCGTTAATGAAGAGTTTATCATCTTCCATTCCTGCAGTAAATGGTTTTTAAGCATTTCTTTACGGGAAATGCGCTTTTTGTTCAGACTGACAAATTGTCAAACAAAAATTGTGAGTTTCAAAATTGCCCATAAGGCCGGGAACACACAAAACGGTTTTTCGCCGTACGGCAAAATGCCGTGCCGTACGTTCCGACAGTGGAGCGAATAAATGAGTGAGACCTTTCACACTAGACGGCACCGGCAAAAAAACGTCACGGCAAAAAATCGTGCCGTTTAGCAGCCGTCCATTGTCACTGCAAGGGACGGCAGCCGTGCCGTAGATAGTAGATAGTGGCCTACGTGTTTAAATACAAGCTTTCACACGCAACGGATTTTTGCCGTTTGGAATTGTCTAGAAATTGTCTTGTCATTCGAATATACTGTCTAGTAAGACGTAAGTAAGTAATGTCAAATATTGTACTGAACTCAACCAACGGCAATAAAACGTTGTGTGTGAAAGCAAGCTCGTTTTTCGCCGTCCGGCAAAATATCGGACGGCATTTTGCCGTACGGCGAAAAACCGTTGTGTGTGTTTCCGGCCTAAGGCCGGGGACACACACAACGGTTTTTCGCCGTACGGCAAAATGCCATGCCGTACGTTCCGACAGTGGAGCGAATAAATGATTGAGACCTTTCACACTAGACGGCACCGGCAAAAAAACGTCACGGCAAAAAATCGTGCCGTTTAGCAGCCGTCCATTGTCACTGCAAGGGACGGCAGCCGTGCCGTAGATAGTAGATAGTGGCCTACGTGTTTAAATACAAGCTTTCACACGCAACGGATTTTTGCCGTTTGGAATTGTCTAGAAATTGTCTTGTCATTCGAATATACTGTCTAGTAAGACGTAAGTAAGTAATGTCAAATATTGTACTGAACTCAAGCAACGGCAATAAAACGTTGTGTGTGAAAGCAAGCTCGTTTTTCGCCGTCCGGCAAAATATCGGACGGCATTTTGCCGTACGGCAAAATGCCGTCCGATAGTGGAGCGAAGAAAAGATTGAGACCTTTCATACTAGCATGTGTGAAAGGTCTCATTTACTTCTTCGCTCCACTATCGGACGGCATTTTGCCGTACGGCGAAAAATCGTTGTGTCTGTCTCCGGCCTAAGTGTTCTATTGGGTTAAGATCTGACGATTGGGGTCGAGTTTTTAATTAATTTGTTGCGTTGTATAATAACCATTCCCACACCATTTGTCTTCATTTAGTATCAAAAAGTTCAAATTTTGCCTCATCAGTCCATATAACTCTATCCAAAAATTCTTGGGGTTTACAAATATAGGCTTTTGCAAATTTTAATCTTTCTTTCATTAATTTCATTGACCCACGGCTTTTTCTTAGCTACACGTCCAGTGTATCCATTTTTTCGTATAACGCGACGTATAGTTTCCACACAAACTTTCTTTTTTGTAGCCGTTCGAATGTCCTCACACACATCTCGGGCACTTGATTGAGGATTTTCGGAGCGCGATAGTGGCTCGTGGTACGCAAACGGTTAATTTGCTTCAATGTGCTCCTTTCCTCTCTACCAGATAGAATTTTTGGACGTCCTAATCTAGGTTTATTCTTTAGGTTGTTTTCATTAGTAATTTTTTTTATTGTATCTGGAATTGTAGTGCGAGGTATACCAGTATCCCTAGATATTTTTCTTTGTGAATGCGCCTTTTCAAACAAGGAAACTATTAGTTTTCGTTCTGGAAGGCTTCATTCTCGATTTTTAGACATTTTTACCAAAATGTGATGAGCTGTTACAACACTTATGATGTGCATAGTAAGATTATAGTGAACATTTGATACGTATGACCCTTCTGAACACGCCTGAACGTGTGTTACGTCACATTAAGGCCGGAGACACACACAACGGTTTTTCGCCGTACGGCAAAATGCCGTCCCGTTCGTTCCAATAGTGGAGCGAATAAATGATTGGGACCTTTCACACTAGCCGGCACCGACAAAAAAACGTCACGGCAAAAGATCGTGCCGTTTAGTCGCCGTCCATTGTCACTACAAGGGACGGCAGCCGTGCCGTAGATAGTGGCCTACGTCTTTAAATACAAGCTTTCACATGCAACGAATTTTTGCCGTTTGGAATTGTCTAGAAATTGTCTTGTCATTGGAATACACTGTCTAGTAAGACGTAACTAAGCAATGGAAAATATTGTACTGAACTCAAACAACGGCAATAAAAGGTTGTGTGTGAAAGCAAGCTCGTTTTTCGCCGTCCGGCAAAATATCGGACGGCATTTTGCCGTACGGCGAAAAACCGTTGTGTGTGTCTCCGGCCTAACACTTTCACAACCGCATGTTTGCACAGTAAAACTTCGTCAGTGGCCGGTAATATTTTGAATAATAATGAATAACGACTGGCTTACCAATGACACCACATAAGTTTTCCCGGCATACAACGAATGGCCGGCCTGCCTATGGCACCACAGTGGTGTCAGCGGTTGTGAAAATGTTAAGATGGAGTGGCTGGATACTTCTGTGTGTCTATAATAATGTTATTTTTTTTTTTGTCACATTATTTTCTGTTATTATATTTGCAATGTATCAAAAGTTGAATGATAATACACCAGCATCATAAATATAGTGGTATAATATAGTGTTAAATGTTTGAATTTGCCAGGCGGCCAAATACTTTTGGGAGCAACTGTATATTGGTTTATGACAGCAATTTTTACAATGGAAGTTCACCGTAAAGAAATACCTTATTTGGTACGACAAGTCATAATTAACAATCCTAATATCGATCGATCACTAAGGGCCGGTTTTATAAAGCTCAAATTAGTTAACATTCTATTAATTACCATGGGTACGTATGATTTAAATAATGTGGTTGGCTGAAAAAGGGTAATTAATGGACTGTTAACTAATATGACTTGTATAAAATCGGGCCTAAATGAAATCGCGAAAATAGTCAATAGAAGTCGCTCAACGATTCAGACAGTAATTCGAAATTATAAAGAGCGTGAATCAATAGAAAACAAACCAAGAAGTGATCGACCACGTAAGTTGACGTGCAGAGATAGACGGTAAATTTTAAACATTATTAAGAACAATCTGAGAACTGCTGCAGTTAACATAACCAAATCACTTGCGGCGTCAAAATCTATAACTATAAATCCCGAAACGGTTCGACTTGTCTTAAGAAATGAAGGCTACAACGGTAGAATTCCCAGAAAAAAAAAACATTTATCTCGAAAATGAATGCAAAAAAATGATCGATTTTGCGAAATTACATGAGCAAAAGAATATTACTTTCTGGAATAGTGTCCTATTTTCGGATGAAAGTAAATTTAATATTTTTGGCTATGATGGAACAGCAAAAGTATAGAGAAGGAAAAATGAAGAGCTGGATAAAAGAAAAACTTGAAAGCCACAGTAAAACATGGAGGAGGAAACGTAATGGTATGGGGTTGTATGTCGGGGGTTGGTGTAGGAAACTTATAATTTATAGAAACAACTATGGATCGTTATGTGTATTTGAATTTATTAAAATCTAATTTAAAGGAGTCTGTCAATAAATTAGGCTTGGAATCACAATGGATATTTGAACACGATAATGATCCCAAGCTCACCACTCATATTGTGAAGGAATTCCTATTATGTAATGTCCCTAAACAGTTATATTCACCCTTCAATCACCCGACCTCAACCCCATAGAACATGTATGAGTGAGCTTCTTGACCGCAAAATTCGGAAAATACAAATTAAAAATAAAAATGATTTAAAAGCTGCACTGCTAAGGGAACGAAACAGTATTTCGTCGGAAATCACAAGTAATTTAGTAGATTCTATGCCTCGACGATTAACAGCAGTTCTTGCTGCTAATGGAAAACCTAACTAAATATTAATTTTAAATTCATTCGGATTTGTTTTGGTTGTTAACAACACAATTATGTATAGAACAAACTACTGTCTGTAGACTTTTTGAGTTGTTAATATGATTATGTAGTGGGCTTTCTCTAATTAACAATACATTTTGCCACTTTGAAAATATTAAAATAATATACTTTTCTTAACTCTTTCATTAAAAATTTTATTCAATTACTGTATAGGAGCTGTGATATTATCACTTTCCCTGGTGTATGTAGACTTTATTGTACCACTGTAGCAAACTTTTAGATTTTTCTTGAATGTTTTTTGATAGATTTTATAAATAAATTATTTGTGTTTTATAAATAAAGTTACCAACATACATCTTTTACAAAAATTTTTGACAGATAAAAAATTTTTTATTTATCTTACAAGGAGACCTCACGACTTTGGAATCACCAATTTTAACGAAAGTGGTACCAATCGATAGGTATTCGTACATAGTGCAAATCTGTAAAATATTAGGGCGCACTATTCAGCGGTTCGCGAGTAAATCATTAATAAATAAATTAATTAATCGCCAATCAAGGCCGAGCGAGCTGACATCAGTGACAGACCACGCCTCCAAGGCCGATTCATAGCCGCGGTGAAATTAGCCGAGTTCGCGTGCAAACGTAGATGGTTCGAATTCGGAATAAAATAATTATTTTTTTTTCTTTTAATTTTTAATATAATATTTCAGTCTATTTTTATAATATTTTATTTTTGCGCAATATAATTAATTAAGAATATTTTTCTTAATTTTGATTTTATCCCTCAACTATTGCGACGCGTTATTAGTAACAATAAAAGGTTGATGCAGTTTTGAGAGCTAATATTTTAATATAAATAAAAACACAAGTATTTTACAAATCTATAATGTGCAAAAATAAAGCTATTAAAGGACGCGTTTGGTTCCGAAACGTTTCTGCTGCAACTAGAGTTTCCTCAATTGTGGCAGTTTCTCTTTCCGTAACAAATGTCGTAATTTTCCTCTGTCGAATTCTAGGTTGTTTTTTAAAATTCAAAACCCACGAATTAGTTGCTTTGAAATTTAAGTCAGTAAATTGGCTAACGGCACTTAAGCCCCACTCTTGGAGATTCCTTGTCATTACTTATTGATGATCTTGTCTAGCTTCCACAAAACGATCATATGCCCAAGAGTCAATCAATTTTTACTTATCAACAATTGATCCTCCTTTTCTGACATGTTCCTTCCATTTCTTTAAATATGCCTTTTGGTTAAGCGTGAACATCCTTTCTTCTGAAGAGTTTGCAAAAACCACTTGGGGTGTTCTTTAGCAATATTCACAACTTTTACCTTATACTCAAGTTCTTCGTCCATCTCGTCCATTAGAATTAGTTCCTCGGTATTTACAAATTTCTTCTTATTTAAGATGTCCACGATAGCATCAAATATATCTTTACCAAATTGCTCAGCCTTTTCTGGAATTTCCACGGTTGGTTCTGGTGTAACAAGATCATTTTCCAGTAGTAGGTACTCTAAATACAATAGTACACCTCTCAAAAGTAACTTTGATTTATTTGTATGAATCATCATCAGTATTATAATTGATATGTACTAATGTGTAATATCATATCTCTAGATAATAAGTATAATAAGTAAAATATTAAATTAATTTGTTTTTCTTGTATAAAAGTTTAATCAATTATTTTACATTACATCCGTGGGTATTGTTAATGCAAAATGTAAAATCTTTTTAACACGTTCGCTACCACTATGCAAAAGGGCACCGTCTCCCATAGATCAATGATATGTTTTAATGCGCCTATATCAACGTCCCAAATATGAGTCGTTGGTCTCTTAGAGAAAACCATTTGGCTCAAATATGAGCCGGCTGGTAGCGAACGTGTTAAATGGTAAAAAAAAACAGAAAAATGATTGTATTAAAAATAATAGTGCAAGTTGCATATACTTTTTAAACCTGCTGTTGCAACTAATTCTCCCATTTTCGCACATTATAGATATGTAAAATACTTGTGTTTTTATTAATATTAAAATATTAGCTCTCAAAACTGCACCAACCTTTTATTGTTACTAATAACGCGTCGCAATAGTTGAGGGATAAAATCAAAATTAAGAAAAATATTCTTAATTAATTATATTGCGCACAAAAAAAATATTATAAAAATAGACTGAAATATTATATTAAAAATTAAAAGAAAAAAAATAATTATTTTATTCCGGATTCGAACCATCTACGTTTGCACGCGAACTCGGCTAATTTCACCGCGGCTATGAATCGGCCTTGGAGGCGTGGTCTGTCACTGATGTCAGCTCGCTCGGCCTTGATTGGCGATTAATTAATTTATTTATTAATGATTTACTCGCGAACCGCTGAATAGTGCGCCCTAATATTTTACAGATTTGCACTATGTACGAATACCTATCGATTGGTACCACTTTCGTTAAAATCGGTGATTCCAAAGTCGTGAGGTCTCCTTGTTAATAAAATTAATTAATTTGAGATTGTAATAATCAGGTTGGGATCGTTTGTAGTGGTGGAAGGTGAATCCCAAGTCATCGAGACGACAAAAAGACAAACCGAGGTAACCTATTAAGAAAAATCCCAAGAAAGAAAAGCAACTTATAATTATTAAAAGAAAAAAATCTTCCGCGTACTCATGTATGTTCGTATTATTTTTTTTGTGTCTACGTTTTTGTTCTAGTCCTTTTTTTGCAATGTGTAATGTAATTATTTTTTATTATATATTTTTTTGTGTAATAATCTAATCTAATCGTACGTTAAAAGACTGTGTATCATTTTATTTTTGAATGGAAAGTGTACATACATACATAAATAATTATTCTTATTATTTAAAAAAGAAAGTAAGAAATGTCATTATTCAAGTATTGTTGTCCTATAATAAGCATTTATAATTTCGTAATTCTTCCGCGTAGATGTAGTTTTCTAATTGACAAAACGACGAGCGCTCGGGAGAGAGAAAGTATGTACCTTGTAATTTTTATACGAAGGCGACGAACTGAAATGATCCGGTCATTTTAACAGAAATAAATAATCTTCGTTTACCCAACGTATAAGCATCATCATTATACATTATTTCGTCTCGTCTTTGAGTAGATAAATTTATTTATATCGTATTTACGTGTTATATATCGATCAATAAAATTGCTTAAGAACCTTTTTTTGTATTTTATTTAGAAAATAAACTCAAAATTCATTTAAATGAATTAAAAATTTTTTTTAATAAACGTAGATATGCAACCCAATTAACATTTAAGACATTGAAAATTGTATCTATTAATATAAAGTTTTAATTTGCAAAAATAAATTTATATCGATCAATATGTTATTTGTAAGTCTTTATTGAAGTTTTTAATAAAAATTTACTTTATATTTATTAAATAATTCAATAAAATCGGTTGACATTTATATCGATAAAAACGAAAACTGTATCTGTTATTATTAAAATTTTTAATTTATTATAATAAAAAGATTTTTTTATAAAGTAAAAACATATTAGTTATATTTACATTTAAAAAAATTGATATATTTAACTTAAAAATAGAATATAAAAGGCTATAGTTAAACAAAACATTCCGACGTAAGGTGATTTACGTTCTCCTATTCGAGCACATTTCCAAAAGGTTCCAGCCCATCTAAAAACAACAGGAAGAGTGTTAATTCGGGTTAATTCGTTAATTAAAACGATTAAAAGGTAAATAAAAATCTTACCCGTTTTTATTTCGATCGATTATACTTGGAAATAACGATCTTAAATACGTACAGGTGCATATTAAAAGTAAAAGAACGATTACAACGCTTTGAAAGCTGAATAAAACCGACTAGAAAAACGTAATTTTTAATATTTTACCTTTTTAATTGGTAATTATTAACTTACCATAGTTTTTTTAAGGTTATAATTTTATAAATGACGTTTACGTTTTTGTGAGGTGTCAAAATGATAGTTTAGTAAAATATAATTTATTAAAATTTCAAGTTTATTTTGAGCTGAAATAACTTTAAAATAATTTTTATTTTTATTTAAATCTAAGTAAGAAATTTCAATAATTAGATAAAAAGTTAAAAAAAAAAATAATTATCAACTTCCGTTTAGATTTTAGATTTATACGCGGGGGAAGGGGAACTATTTCCGGTAAGCGTAACGTTGGCAGCCCTGCTTTGAAAATAACTTGTCAATGAGTGCGTCCGTGTAATATGGCTACGAATAATTATTTCGGTTTTGCACATGGAGGAACTCAATATAGGTAAGTTTATTATTAATTACAACGTTTTTAAAATATCCGTTAATGTTTTGTAAACGTTAAAAACGGCGGTCGTGAAAATCCGGTAGAAAACGCGCGGTTTATGCCGGTGTCCTTGAGCCTATGGCGCCGGCATCTTGGCACGATCAATAACCGGACTCGGCGTGTGTCGTCGTAGGCGGGTGACGCTCGCGATTTTTTGGGGCCCGTTTTAACGTTTTACACGTTCCTGAGACATGTTTTGAAGTCGTAAAGATGTATTTTCCCGCCTAACGAGCGGACGGGGGCGTTAGCGGCGGTTTTAATGGTCGGTTTTTCCTTGATTTTAGCGCTGCGGCAGCCACGGGGGCCGCTTATCAAGCGGGACAGGCTGGATATGCTGTAGCTACACCGGCTACTGCTGCTGCGGCTGCTACTTACGGTACACAAAGACCAGCAGGTAAGTTTTAATTAAAAATGGAGGGAAATCAACTGTATTAAAATAAATAAAAAATATAAAAAATGTTTTTTTTTTCTTATTATGTATTTATAAGGTAATTATAAAATTTATTTATAAAAAAAAATTGTATAAAAAAATTACCAATAAAAAAATAATTTTAGATTTTAGTGTATAGTATTCCAAGTTAACGTTGGCTTTTATAGACTTCTAAAAAAAATATTTTCTTTAAAATTTAAAACTGAAGTCAATAAAAACTGAAGTTAAAACGGATATAAATTTTCAAAAAGGATAAAAACCATATTTTGGTTCCAACAATCAAATTATAATAATATTACTCCGTCTTTATTTTAAAGGTGGAGATTATTGTTATTAATTTTTGTTTTTTTTGTGTTAAGGGTGAAGCAAAATAAATCATTAACATTGATGATTAAGTACCTTTTATTGTGTTTTATTGTTGCATGCTTTATAAATAATTAATTAAGGAAAAGAAAGGAAAAAAAACACAATAAAAGTTAAAACGATGTTGAATCGTCGCGATTTCCAAGTCCAACACGAAAACGCGGATTTATAGAATAAAAAAAAAGTTTTATTTAGATTGTTTAGAAATCTTCGGCTCTGATAAATTTAGAAGTAAAGTATTTTTAATCCGAAAAAATAAAAACAGTCGACAGAAAGTTTTTTGGGTTTCTATTTAAACGAACAGTCTTTTTTTAAAAGTAATTTTTATAAGGGGTTTTTGTGTGTGTTTTCTATATCAATTTAAATTTAAAAATGTTAAGTTTAAGATGTTGAATTAGGGGTTTTTGTAAGTCTTCGGTAGCTGTTGTATATTCTTTTTTAATTTAATTTTTTGAAACTTTTTAAAATGCGCCAAACTGACAGACTTTTTTTAAAGAAATGTATTTCATTTTTACCCCTTTTTTGTTTACCTTTCTTATTTTTCTTTCCCTATATTTTTTTGTTCCTTTACTCTTCTTCATGTTTCGTACTTCTTTTCTCTTCCTACTCTTCTCCCGCGCTCTTTCTCCCTATTGTTATTTACAGTGAAATTCCCCTTCACAGACACCCCTCGGACGGATAGTTTCTCATTGAACCGTCCGACTCTCATATAATTACTTTGCATTTCCCTTAAGCAGATACCCCTCTTGAACGGACACTTGGTGGGTCTCATTGGTGTCTGTACAAGGGAGATTTCACTGTATACATTTATTTCTCACTCTTCCTATTTTTTCTTATCTATATTTTACTCCCTCACTCTCCTCTTATTTTTTCCTATTGCATTTCCGCCTCACTTTTCTAATACATCTCTTCTCAATATTTTTATCCGAAATCTTTTTCTCTCTTCTCGGTTTCGGTAAAATTTAGTGCATTGCAGAATACTTAAAATATAATCGTAAGTTATCTAAATATATTGGAAACAGTAATAAACACCTTTGAGTATGAAGGAATTGTTCTTGTTGAGTAGTAAAATGGTTGTAAAACGATATTTTTAAATTAACATATTTCACCGAATGTAAAGATTATTTAGATTTTGGTGGTTGACGGAAACTAACAAGGAGACCACACGATCTTGTATTCCCCGATTTTGATGAAAGTAATATCAATCGATAAGTGTTAGTACACAGTACGACCGTGTGAACTATTACGATGCACTATTAGCGATTCGCGAGTAAATTGCAATTTCAGCTCGCGATTTTAGCTGATAATTTAAATTAAAAATGGAAGGAAACACCAAAAAGTGTTGAATTATTTATTTTTTTTCCAAAACATACAGGTGTCCGGAAATGTCGTGTACAACAGAATATCACAGATACCTTGGTCAAAAATATGATGATTTAACCCAACTTATTTATATACAAAGTTGCTTAGTTTAGCTGCTAGAGGACTTTAAAAATCATATTTTTTGTGAGTTTTTCTTAAATTACTCGAAAAATTTTTATTAAATTTCATTCATTTTTTAACCATGTCTTTACATCAGCAGGCTACAGCTTTCTGTGGAACAAATTTGAATTTTGTAACATACAGGTTGTTTAGAAACACTCCCATGACAAGTTATCTATCCAGATCTTTTTAACCAACCTGTATAGTTTTCTGTCAATTTTTTTCTGAATAGCTATATTAATTTAGAAACTATTTTTTCTCTTATAAAATTTCAGTTGGACAAACGGTTTAGTCATAAAAAATATTTTCTAAATCCCTACAAGCTCAAAGTGATAAAGTAAGGTACCATTAGCAAAGCTCAAAGTAGCAATTTCTTTAGACGATGTGAAGTTTATTTCAAAAAAACCAAATTTTTCAGGTTTAGATGTACTTTATTGCTTAAAATATTCAAATTTTCGGCGAGTTTTGTGGCCATCATTAGGGCTAATAATAGTACAGAGTGCAAAATTTTTACAATTTGCTTTTTTCGTGGCATTTTTGCTCTATGACATCCCATAAACAAAGTCTTAGGTTTAGTGATCTTCCTCACCAGACAGGGATAAACCCTGATGGTGATCACAAATCCTGGAGCAAATTTGAAAAAAATTAAACAATAAAATACGTGTAAACCTGTACATCTAGTTTTCTTGAAAGAACTTGATACCGCTTAAAGAAATCGTTATTCTGAACTTTGTTAATGGTATCTTATTTTATCGATTGAGCTTGCAAGGATTTAGAAAATATTTTTTATAGCTCAACCGTTTGTCCAACTGAAATTTTGGAAGAGAGAAAATAGTTTCTAAATTAATGTACCATTCAGGAAAAAAATTGACAGAAAATTATACAGGCTGGTTAAAAAGATTTGGATGGATAACTTGTAGCGAGAGTGTTTCTAAACAGCGTGTATGTTTCGAAACGCGAATTTGTTCCACAAAAAGCTGTAGTCTGCTGATATAAAGACATGATCAAAAAATGAATAAAATCTAATAAAGATTTTTCGTATAATTTAAGAAAAACTCATGAAAAATACTATTTTGAAAGTCTTCTAGCGGCTAAACTAAGCAACTTTGTATGTAGATAAGTTGGGTTAAATTATCATATTTTTGACGAAGGTATCTCTGGTACTCGACATATCCGGACACGCTGTATAAACACGTTTAGGTGTTTGATTGTTCTTGTTGAGTAACATTGTTCTAAAACGATATTTTTAAATTAACATACTTCACCGAGTATAAACATTTAGATTTTGATGGTTGATGGAGACTAACAAAAAGACCACACAATCTTGTATTTACCGATTTTGATGAAAATGGTATCAATCAATATTAGTATATAGATCTGGAAATTTCATTTCAGGACATAGGAAAATAATGCGTGCAACAGCGACGCATATAGGAAGTAGATTAGATAAACAAAGAGCGATATAACTGTTTAACCACGTCAGACTGTCAAACTGGCAGTTCGACAGTTCGTGGGAAGAAGGTGATTGGTTGGGCGACTAGGGTCGGATCGGAAAAGGCGTGGTTAAACAGTTATATCGCTCTTTGTTTATCTAATCTACTTCCTATATGCGTCGCTGTTGCACGCATTATTTTCCTATGTCCTGAAATGAAATTTCCAGATCTGTATAGTACAAATATATGAAATATTGAGACGCACTATTCAGCGATTCGCGAGTAAATTGCAATTTCATCTCGCGATTCAAGGTCACGCCACTTTACGTCAGTAGTTAGGCACTCCCTCTGAGACCGCCCCTGCTTCTTTTTTTAATTTATTGAAATTAAGAATCGAAGTAAAAACGAAAAAGTGTTGAATTATTTCGTATAACGATGATTAAATTAAAAGTAACATTTTGTTGTTTGTAAAAAAAAATTGTTGTTAATTAATTAATTAGCCCAATTTGCTTGACAATTTTTTGATATTTAATTCAACTAATTGTTTTCTATTGGGCGTAAATTAAATATAAATGGAATTTTTCACAAGGTTATTTTGTTGAAATCGATAACTTTGCAGCCCGATATTCCTTACATTTATTTTTAATAAAATTGAAAAATTTTTGAGAGGTTTAATTTAAATTAATTTAATTTTTTTATCTTAAATATAGATAATGATGCTTATGCTGCTCATATAAGGGAAGCAAAGCATTCGAAAGTAGTAATGTTATATACGAAACTCGGCAAACCGATTCCGCCTCAGGAACCGGAAATAATTGGCCGGGAAATAATGTAAAATATTGAAAATTTTGATTATATTCAAAATAAAAAAAGTTACTTGTCAACATTCCGACCATTTTGTTTAGCATGTGGAATCCAGTTTGTAACGAGTAAACAAGGGGCGGGTTTGGTAATCGCTGAATGTACGTCCTAATATTTTACACATTTGTAACTCTTTATTGATACCTACCGATCGATAGATACCTCTTTAATCAAAATCGGCGAATACAAGGTCGTGTGGTCTTCTTGTAAGTTAATATTAAAACATATGGGGCTTATAATTATTCTACCTGGATTTTGGCGGTTGAAGGTTGGATTAAGTTGAGGGTCGGTTATTGTTGAAAAAGGGCGGTCTGTAAAAGCGTTAGAGTTATCTGTTGGTAAACGAATAATACTTTTTCATGGTGGTAGATGTAAGGTCTGTAACCACCAAGATTACTAACTCTCGGATCTTGTATGTCTCTTTTTATGGTGTTATTCATTTACCAACTTATAATATGTTTATTATATGCGTTTATCTAATCTATACTTCGGCAATTGAAAAGGGCGAAGTTCTTATTGAAATAGATTGCCCTGGGCCGTTAGTACGTGAGTTTTTGACCTGAGTTTTGGTGTTTGAGGGTTGGTTTATGTTGAGATGGGCATTGTTATTGCTGATAAAATGTTAGTGACGGTTGGGATTTAGTTTGAGACGCCCTAGGTTATTATTGTAAAAGTCTACTAACACCGCTAGTTTACATTTTTCGACCTGGATTAACCTTTTACGGTTAAGGGACAGCTTCGTTCAGGTTTGATTTACTTTTTACAATTGTTATGGATTAGGGACACATCTAGCTTGTCGTCGTATTAAATTCAAATTTATTTACTTTTTAGTTTCAAAGAGTTGAATTACATTATCCAGCAAAATTTTAATTCCAAATTATTTTACAAAACCTTTTGTACACAGAGAAGATTAAAATGTTTGATGCACTAAAGTTTGTCGTACCCCTCTTTCCTAACTTCCTCTCCACATTCCATTTTCTCTTATCTCTCTCCCAAACTTCATCAGTCCTCACATATTTTTCTCTTTATTGAATGGTTTAAGACTTAAATATGTGGATAAAAAAAGATTTTTGTGATATAGCTAGCTTAGTTAATAGTTTTAAAATGAAATTTTCTTTAAAAAACTTTCTGTGGACTTAAAAATCGAAAAACCCAAATAGTTAGGTTGTTGTAAATGTTAAAGAAATTTGTCAGAGACGATTTTGTTGGACCCATTTTATGGCATTTACCTTTAATCATGCCATGTATTTTATTATATCGTTAATTGAAAATTGATTATTTTAATGGCATTATTAAAGGTTGTGTTCATTTGTATGTTTTTCTAATTTGTTTAATTTATCTAAATACGCTCATTCACTTCTATTTGTTTTAAAAAATATGTAACAATCTGTTTAACAAATTTAAATAGAATTGAATGGGGTACAAAAAAAATTAAATATTGTCTACAGATCAACTTAGGAATCCAATAGGAATTTACCTTGTTTAAAACTAAAAATTAATTTATTTAATAAAAGTAAATGATATTGTAGTCTGCGCAGTTGGATTGGGTTGGGAAGTAACACAAAAAGAAATTTAAAAAAAATAAAAAGAAAAGTGTTCCATCTTCGGGATGATTTATTTTGCACACCACCTAAAAAATGAAAGAAATTAAAAAACCGAAATAAATAAAAAGAGAAATAAATTTGTGTAGGGTACGAGACAGCGTACCAGGCGGCGGCGGCTGCGACGCCGGGAACGTATGCCGCCGTGGGCACGGGCACTACCCCTGCCTACGAGTACGGTTACGGTAGACCAGCGACGGCGGCGGCGAGCACCGGATACCCGGGCGACGCGGGCAAAACGTACTACCAGCAAACGGCGGCCGGACAGGCCGCCCCCGCCGGTTACACGGCTGCCGGATACGACCAGACGGCGGCTGCCGCTGCGGCAGCCGCGGCCTCCGCCAAGCCGGGAACGGCCGCCGGTTACGCCGCCACTTACACCCAAAGAACGGCCGCTCAACCACAGGCACAAGCCGCGGTAAATAATTTGATTTGTTTATAACGTATAAAAATTAATAAAGATGAGGGATGGGGAAAGATGATGAGATGAAATTGTCTCTTTGTAATAGACCGTGACGGCCAAACCGACGCAGTATACGGGGACTTATCAGGCGAACGCAACTGGGTATCAAGCTACTTACGCCCAACCGGCTGCGCAGACTACAATTGCCGCTCAACCTACAACCCAAGCTAAACGTAAGGGAGTTTTTAATAATGTGATTGTCAAGAATATTATTGTAAAAAAAAGTAATGTGTATATACTAATTGTTACAAGATTTAAGTTAGAAATCATACAATTTTTTATAAAAATAAATATTGTAGTTGATCTTTTTTTATAATAATTTTATAACAAATGTATTTATGTACACTTCTTTCCATTTTACGAGTCTTTAAAGAATAACCATTTTGAAGGAGGCAGGTAGACTGAATCTTTTTGTGGTCCTAGGTAGACCTCTCTATCCATCTCTGTTCTTAAAGTTATTCTTTATAGACACCAAGTATACATATTATCATTAGATTTTAAAAATCCATTAAAAATTTTGCCGGAAGGTAGTAAACCTGGGGAGGAAACTCAAAGGCCAAGCCTGTATTCTTATAATACCCGTAAACGATCAGGTTTGCCCAAAGGCAAATCTTATGGCAAGTAAACTGAAAACCATATCTGTAGCCTAGCAGTATCCATACGGGGTCAGTTTTAGATGAAGACATTTGTCTCCGTATATTGATAAATTTTCGGCCTGCAGGACTATTACGCCCATACATGTTCAGATTAGTAACAAATAAGGCATGCTTTCTAGCAAGAGGAAGACTAGGCGGATCTTCGAGAGAATGCGGGGGTAGGCCTAGTCTTCCAGCCAATTAGTTAACAAACTAATACTGAAGTTTGTCGGAAGGTTGAATAACTAGAAGTATTGCGTTTCAGCAAACCTGAGCGTCTATGGCTGAACTTAGGAAATGAAAAATCATCTAAAATTTCTTTAAAATAATTAATGTGTCAGTAAAGTTATTATAATTTCTTGTTATGTTGTCTGTAATAGGTACAAATTATCATTAGACTTTGAAGTACTCTCAAAATTAATTTAAAATAATCTAATTTCGTTTAAAATGTGTGCTATAGGTTTTAAATTTATTCTAAATTTCTTAAAAATAATCAGGAAAAACTTGATTGTAATTCATTCTCGTTTCATCAGTGTGTATTAAGACGCAAAATAAATTATATTAATCAGCACTTTCTTTGGTTTTATTTTACAATTTCTTTCACGTTTCGGCAAGTGCTTCTTAAAGATGGCCTTAAGCCAAAACATGTAAGGAATTGTGAAATAATACCAGAAAAAGTGTTGACTAATATATCTATTTCTGTCTTCTTAAAAATAATTGATAATCTAATAAATCTATTAACCAGTTAACTGTGATTGACGAGTATACTCGTCATGACACAAAATTGTGTAACTCGTAAAAAGTAGTGATATTGGCTATTTAAATTGGAGTTTTTGTGAAAATCAAAACATATTCTCAAGTTTCAATATGTTTAGAATATTTTGAGGTCAGGTCGACATAAAACAAACAAATAAAAAATATGAAAAATTTCAGATAAACTCGTATAGGTGTGCGTTTTCAAAACGGAGCGCCACAGTTAACTGGTTAATAACTCAAAAAGAAATAGTTATGAGATATTTTTATCTTCTAAAATATCCATTGAAAATCATCTAATATCATTTAAAATGGGTATTAGAAATTTATAAATCATCAAACATTTTCTAAGAATAGTCGATAATCAAATAAATCTATTTCCTTAAAAAAATAGTCAAACATTTTTACTTATTAAAATAAACATCTTTCATTGAAAGTAACTTATCAAAATAATCTTTCTCATTATTATTCTAGCTACATATTCGGGATACGACGCCGCTTTGTACTCAGCCGCAACAATGTATGTGGCTCAGCAATCAAGCGGAGCTAATCAGCAAAAAACCGGCGGTTGGCAGGGTTATAAAAAAGGGGGCGGAGGGGCGAAGAATATGCGGACGAAAGCGCCGCCCAAACCGCAACAATTACACTATTGCGACGTTTGCAAGATCAGTTGCGCTGGTCCCCAAACCTACAGAGAACATTTGGAGGGTCAAAAGCATAAGAAGCGCGAAGCTGCGACTAAAATGACCGCCACCGTTGCCAATACCAATCAAAATCGAGCCGGGAATTCGTTACGGTGTCAATTGTGTGATGTTACATGCACGGGTAATTAAATTAAAAATAGTTGTTTGTTAAAAAAAATTATTGTTAATTAATTAATTAGCCCAATTTGCTTGACAATTTTTCTGATATTTAATTCAACTAATTGTTTTCTATTGGGCATAAATTAAATATAAGTGGAATTTTTCACAAGGTTATTTTGTTGAAATCAATAACTTTGCAGCCCGATATTCCTTACATTTTTGTTTTTAATAAAATTAAAAATTTTTTGAGTGGTTTAATTTGAATGAATTTAATTTTTTTATGTTAAATACAGGTAATGATGCTTATGCTGCTCATATAAGGGGAGCAAAGCATTCGAAAGTAGTAATGTTACATACGAAACTCGGCAAACCGATTCCGCCTCAGGAACCGGAAATAATTGGCGGTCCACGTAAGTCGGTCAGCTCTACTCCTAAAATAAACTTTGTGCAGAGCGGTAGTTTGGGCATTTCTACAGGCAACGGGGATCTGAAAGATGATGAAGTCGACGACACGCCCGAACCCGACATCCAACCGGTCGGACAGGATTATATTGAAGAAATTAAAAGCGACGATGGAAAAGTATTTGATCTTCTAACGTTGAATTGGAATTTATAAATTGGCGTGTTTGTTTAATTGCAGGTTATAAGTTTCAATTGTAAACTTTGCGAATGTAGATTTAACGATCCCAATGCCAAAGAAATGCACATGAAGGGTCGAAGACATCGACTTCAGTATAAAAAGAAGGTTAATCCGGATTTGGTCGTTGATGTTAAACCGTCCCTTAGACAAAGGAAGATACAAGAAGAGAAAATGAGACGTGCTGTAGGTTTATTATTATTTTTAATAATTAGAATGTTTTGTAATTTTATTTTATTTATTTTCTAAGGCTTTGAGAGAAGAATATTGGCAACGTCGACACATGGCGGCCGAAGATGAAGAAGAAAGAATGTATTGGGAGGAGAGAAGACGTTACGAGGAAGATTATATGGAATGGTGCCGTAGGGGAAATATGGGACCTTTTCCGAGAGGTCGACCACCGTTCCCTGGAAGTGGACCTCCACCAGTAAGAATTTTTAACAATTTAAACATTATTTTAATAATGAAGGTTGCAAGTGTAATAATGCAACCTAGATTAGATAACTAAAAAACCATCTAATTTTTTTTTAATAAATAAAAATTTTTTAATGATTTTGTTCTAATACAAAGCGTTTATTAATGACTATAAAGTGCTGAATTTGGCGATACTTTGTGATATACTGATTGTGAGTGATTTTTGATGTTAAACTTTATAACTTTCTCTTTGTTTACATCATAAGTTTGACAACAGTGTTTATTCTTTTTAGAAATAAAGGCTTTTGTACACCCATTATCATTAAATATCCTCTGTCAATTACAATGACACATGTGAAAAAAATCGTTTTTTACATGTTGAATTTATTAACTTTATAAATCTCTTGATACCTTTGAATATTTTCCATGATATATCTATGAGCTATGATGCCAACCTTAAAAATTAACCTCTTACAAGCCAAATTTCAACATTTTATAATTTCAATATTATTTTCTACGATCGTTACCTAAAATTTTATTTTAATTTTTTTTTTTTTAGTTTTATCAAGGTCAACAAATGGCACGTAGAATGGAATCGAGCGATGATAGACACGTGATGGCGCGTCATTCGGAAATTTATCCGAAAGAAGAGGAATTACAGGCGATTCAACGTATTGTTTCGCATACCGAGCGCGCTTTGAAGATCGTTTCGGATCAAATGGCCGAAACCGTTCTTAAAGACGATCAAACTGGTGCTCAAACTACCGGAAATGGGCAAGAGGAACAGAAGACTGAAGAAGGGAAAAATGTGGTTGAACAAAAGGAAGATGGAAGGGATAATCAATTGTAAGTTTAAGAAAATAAATAGTCTTACTTAAAAAAAAAGATATGAGGCGTTTTTGGGCGATCCAGCGGTTTGAATGTTTTTAAAATCTTTTTATTCTTGCATTGAAACGTAACGTCACTGACGAAAACTATTCATCCGTTTCAAAATGCTGTACGATTTTGGTACGAACTCTACGATCTAAAACTAAACACACGTGTACTATAACCCGAAATGGAGCTGCATCATGAAGAGAAAGATGACAGCTCCATTTCAGGTTATAGTGCTATAAGTTCAACCTAAGCGTCACCATAGAAAGAAGGATGCAAAAGTGAAGTTCCTCCCCGTAACTTTATCAAGTAGGCCCGACTGGAGTACAGTGTAAGGAAGCTTCTCAACCTCTAATACAAAGGTCTTGCAAGCAGAATGTCGTCGAATAGAGGCCCACCGCACCTCGATGTTTTAACTCTTTCGCTCGGATTTTGTTCATTTTTCAAGTCTTACAATAGAGGCGAAGAAGGTTAACTGTCAATTCACATAATCGACTTTGCATTATAATCCTTGTTTTCGACGGTGTTTTTTTTTTGCCTGCAAGACCTTCGCATTAAGGAGGGCCGCACAATACTCCGCTTCTTCCTTCTCCTGTACTCCAGTCGAGCCTACTCGGTAAAGTTACGGGGAGGAACCTCGCTCTTGCATCCTTTTTTCTATGGTGAGGCTTAGAATCAACTGATAGTACATTGAAAGCTGAACATAACCTCCATTAACTTCTCTAGTAAACGTTCCGCTGATTGAAGAAAAATTTGTAGGTATTAATTGTTCCGAATGATATGAAAGCGGTTTAAAAACCAACATTCACGCAAGTGTCTAAGCTACAACGTATCGTTTCAAACTGATTGGAATGCAAATATGAAAGCGCTGCACGCCAGAAAACGCCTATGTAGTTATAGACAATCAGTTCCTTTTAGTACTTGAAGGAAATAGTACTAAAATTTTAGTGTTGTCTTACAACAAGTTTGAAAGTATTCACGCTTGGGTTTTTATAGAAATATAAAACTCGGGTTTTTCCGCTTTCAAACATTTTTTTATTATTATTCATTTATCAAAGATTTTATAATGTATATAAAAAGGATTATCCCGCTTAAAATGTTTCCTAAAATTTGTTGGTAAAAGTAGGTGTGAAACAAATCTTTTAAAAATGTAAAAATTTTCTCATAAAATTTTCTAACAAGAAGAGTGCAAGCTCACGGATTTAGTTCAAATTTTATAGTGGTAGATTTAGTTTCCCTGTTGTTGAAAATATATGGTTATAGGGGCGACTATTCAATAGTTTTTTAGATATTTGCAATTGAAATTGCAATTCACTTGTTAACCCTTTCGCTACGGGAGTGTGTTTCGTCGGAGTGACACCGTTGAACGGAGCATTGAGCTGGAAAGTGTGCATGTTGCGCTTACTCTCGGTGCCATAAAGCAAGTCGTATTCCGAAAGCTTTCGTCGAAAAAAATCGGGGTAAAGACTGTCATGATCGGTGATCATTTCTGCGTAACATATTCCAAAACTCAAGATCGTAGGTCCCGCGGTTCAGGAAATATCGCGAGTTAAATGAAAAAAGGACAGGTCGTCGCGCGGATGTCGCCTATAGGCGGCATTCGTACAGACAGGTCGTCCCGCGGATGACGTCTATAGGCGACATTCGTACACACAGGTCGTCACGCGGATGTCGCCTATAGGCGACACTCGTATCGAAAGGGTTAAGACAAATCCAAAGTTGGATAATGTCAAAAGTTAACCGAATTTATACCGATTAATGGTTGGTTTAGGATGTCAAATTTAACCGTAACCTTAGCTGTAATAACCAACAAATTTTCCGTAATTTCTACGCGTTGCTTAAACGCTTCTATTGAAACGAAATAATTGAATGTTTTTTAAATACTACAGTTACTGCTACGGTTACGATTACAACCTTTACGTTTGACATCCTAATTCCACCATAATTTAGGTTTTTTGAACTAAGCAAATGACAATTAATTGACAAAACCAGAGCGGCGCACACACAATAAATATACTGGTATAGCAACATTTTATGGGCACCGATGATATCATTATATGGGTTTTTTTTTTGAACAACTTATTTTCGTTAATTCTTCAAAATTTCTTAATTAAACCTGTTTTTTTATTATTAACTTTAGATTCTCATTCCAACAAGAACGTGATACAGCAAGAATGTTAAAAGGAGTAATGCGCGTCGGTCATTTAGCGAAAGGTCTCCTCCTTCGAGGCGATACAAACGTCGAATTGGTCGTTCTTTGTTCGGATAAACCGACCTTAACCCTTCTTCGCAAAGTGGTTGAATTATTACCAGCCGCTTTAAAGCAGGTGAACGCCGATCAAGGAAAAGGATCCGGAGTCGAACACAACTACGCGGTGACAATAAATGCAGCCGAGGCTGGATTTACGGTGTCCGAAGACTCCCTCACTGTGTTGGTGCAGTTAACAAGTCCGGTGATGCGCGAGCAAGGTTAGATTTTCTAGCGTAAGCCGTCGCGTACGTATAAATACTGTCGACGGAGAGAATTAACTTGTTAATAAGGCGTCGGGGACGGCGGCTTGAAACGGCCGGCGGCCCCTAGCCATTTTTTTCATTATTATGTGCATTATTGAACAGTTTTAGATGCGAGAAGTCCAAGTCTGGTAATTGTAGCAACCTGCGAACGCGCAGAGGAGCAAAAGATTCTGTTGTGTCGTGTTACTAATTACTCTGTCTCTATTTTAAGCGTAAGCTAAAGTGATCCTTTTTTATTACTCTTCCACATGGATTTTATTATTTGTTTTTATTTTTTATTTTTACTTTAGAAGTAGTTGACGTGTTTAATGCAATTGAATATGAAATATGCAAGAGAAATCTTTTGTGAGAGTACAGATGGTGTTGAGTCGATTATTTTTTAACTGTTTATTTATTTATTTTTGTATTTTCTTTGATTATTTTATTTTTATTTATTTATTTTTTATTTCGTTTTGATTTTTTTATGATATTATTTTTATTTATTATTAAGGAATGTGTTTGTTGATTTTTTAAGTCAAAATTTATTTTATGTAACCCTTGAATTACTTAAGCAATTGTCAAAAATAGGACAGAGAGAGAAAGAGAGTGTGAGTTTAAAAAGGAAGATTTAAGAGAGAGAGAGAAAAATGGTTGCTTAAGTCATTCTTTTGTACACAGCTTTAAATAAATTTATGTATATAAAAAGTAAAAGATAAGTGGTAAAAGGACAAACTTAAAAAACGACAACACCTTTCTAAAAATGCTAAATTATGCTAAAAAAATTGTTTTACTTCTATATTATTTAAAATTTATTTAATATTTTTTTTACAAAATGATGGAAAGTATTTAGACTCGACGTACTCTCGTACCGTCTCTCGACGTGTTTGCTGATTGCCAGATTTAGAGCTGATTCTAGGTGGTGTGGGATAAGGATTTTTGACCAACATACTCTCTCGCCTCGGGCCGCGGCCGGCGCAACGCTTGGCCCCGGTCGACGAGCGTGTGATTACACGATGGTCAAACACCCTTTTGTCTGTGGTGTCTAGAAGCTGCGAGCGGCGGGTCGGACCGGGACGTTCTCGCACGCGGCAAGTGTCTCCAGGCGCTGGCAGCCCTCAGACATACCAAATGGTTCCAGGTTTGTGTCCCTTCTCACACCGAAAACCACGCGCGAAATCCCATAATATTACTTATTATATACTACTACTATTATCTCCTAATCTACGCGATATATAGTTTCGTTTCTTTATAAAAAAAACTTCTCTCCGTTTTTATTTCGTTTTAATTGGGAATAGACGCGCGAGTAAATTTGCAGTTTTAAATTTTTGTTGTTTAAATAAAATTGTTGTTTAAGTAAAAAATATTTAGTAAAATTTAAAGTAGGATTAATTTTTTTATTAATAATAAAATCTATTCCCAAGTTCGGGTTTATAATCACGATCGGTTTTAGGTTTTTTTTTTCTTTAATTATTTATTATTACTTATCCCTTTTAAGGGTCTTGAGATACGCGAGTTTTAAGATTAATTTTTTTTTGTTTGTCTTTTTCAAATTCACTCTTAATATAATGAACCAAATAAATATACGAAATATCCAAGACCCTTTTAAATTAACTTAGGAATCTCTTATTAAGAGAAAACTCCCTTGTTCGGAAAACGGACGTTTATTTTTTTAAATTTCTAGGCTAGGGCGTTGGGTTTACATTCGTGCGTGGTCATCATTCGTATCTTACGGGATTTATGCCAGCGTGTACCAACGTGGGGACCTTTAAGTCCATGGGTAAGTTAAATAAACACGATTCTAAACAAGTCCCAGACTAAGGCAATCCACAATATTGCCATTTACTGACATTTTTATTGTCCTATGCAATAAAAATCGTATGATAACTTAAATTTCATTGTGGAAATAAGTACTGAAATACGTGATATTCTAGAGATAACCTTCTAAAACAATTTGTCATGATAATTTTATTTCTTGTATAAGTTTCATCGTGTAAAGGAGAGTCTCTCATATATATTTCACTCGCTACAAATAAGTTTCACTGTTGTGTCGTGAGAGAAGCGTTTGGTTTCTTCAAAACAAACTCTTCAAATAATAAAGAAAGTTTTAAAAGAAGAGAATGTACTAATAACTGAACAGGAAGTACAGTACTGCCGTTAATCGAATTATATGAATCCTTCTAATTTGTCAGACTGCTTGTCCTTAAATTTTTGATGTAACCGTAAGATAATATCAACAAGCTTGCACTCTTTTTAGTCTTTTTTATAAAAAATCTCTACAAAATCGCTAGATAACACAAAGTGTTTTTTTCAAGTTCAAAACATTGGCAATTGTGAAAACAGCCTATTGACAAAAATCTTATATTTAAAAAAGTTCTCATGCGTCGAAACGTTTTCTTTAAGATGGGGTTTAGAAAATTTACGGACAGACAAGACGTCCGAATTATTATTTAAGTGTCCGTGTCATAGACCAATCAGTGTTAGGTTGGTGCACTTATCTTGAATACATCGACCAAAATCCTTTCTCTTCCATATCCGGAGGCACCCATCAAAGTATAACTTCAGAAATGTGACTTTGAGAGTATACTGTACGTTTCTCCGTCTATTTTCCAGTTCTCTTTCATGTTTCTGCTTTTCTAGTATTATATCTATAGGTAATGAATCGTTCTCCTTCTTTCGTATTTTAAACAAATAACTACAAAAACTTCTATGACCCATTAAAAATTACGTTAAGTAATAATTCAATTCGCCCCATGTTCCGTTTAACCATTTTTTAAATCCTTGATTAATACGTTAGCCCATTTATTTCCTTCATCCCACCTTCCACTTCATTTCTATAACCTACTTTTTTATAATCTACATCTTTCTTCAACTAATAAGTCAATGGGCAGTAAACGGGTCACCACTTCAATACTCACTGTAGAAACCGTTCTATATCCAGAGCATTTTAGTCTCTTTGTAAACATCTAGCTTAAAAGCAAACGCGTCACATTGGAGCATGTTGATATCACCTCTATATCTACAACACCAAAGTGCTCAAATGTGAATGACACTCTTTAATTCTATGTAAAACATTACCATGTGGCAATATCGCGTTTTGTTGATTATTAGTTGGTTGTTTCAATGTGAAATATATTAAATTGTTTTTAAATGGTTAAATTATTGTTTTTAGGCGATGGAATTACTTGTTGAAAAAGTAATATCCTCAGTTCCGGGACAGATTCAATTATCGCCTGGAGACGCTCTTCGTCGCGTTATGGAAGCAGTAGCAGAAGGACTTCTCCTTCCAGGTGGTCCAGGATTGGGAGATCCTTGCGAAAAGGATAATCCGGATGCGGCGGCGGCTTTAACGGCTCAACAAAGGGAAGATCTGACTTGTTCGGCGCAGTATGCACTTAGGTTAATCGCCTATAGACAAATTCACAAAGTAATTTTTTTTAATTTTATAAAAAAAAATAAATTAATTATTTTAAAAAAATCTTAAGGTACTTGGAATGGATCCATTACCAGCTTTACAAAAAACGTTCCGTCGTGATCGATCTGCAAGGAAGCGTAGACGTTCTGGTGGTGAACAACAAGATTCAGAAAGTAAGTCTTGAAATATTAACCTTCTTAGTGCATTTTATTCATGATGTCTATCAATATGCAATCTTTTAAGAACATATTTTTTAAGTACTTTCATAAAAATATTCTTAAATATAACAAATATTTCACATTAAAAGCTTATGTTAAATAAAATTAAAAGTATATTTAAAAATGGAATTGTGATAGACACCATGTTTATAATTGCACTAAAAGGGTTGAATTCCTTTCGAATTCGTTTTGTTTAATAGGTTTTTCGACAGGCGATACCGGAAAGATGGTGAAGACGGAAGGGGTGGACGCGGCGACGACGGGGACGGTTCAGGATTCCTCTTCCGCCCCTAAGTAATTATTATAAAAAAAAACTCTCACCTGAATCTTAGCTAGTAGTCTGCGTGCTATCCATATTGGAAATAGTACGTTTAATTGTAATTTCAATCCGTTTCTTTTAATTACACTTATTTTGTTTGTATTACCTTTATCGTCCATTTGAGATATGTAGACGAAAGATTTCAATTTGGAAAAAGAAAAGGAATAAATTAGGAAAGAGGAAAAGAAAAAGAATGAGAAAGAAGGAAATTGTAAAAGGAAATGAAATTTTGTATGGATAAAAGCGATGAATTTCTTATTTAAGTTTTTTTAATGCAGAATGTTACTTTGTATGTGTGTTTGAATAAAATACATTTCTCTGTGGCGTAATGTTTTTAATTATAAAAATTATTTTGTACCATAAGTGAGCAGAAGGTTATGATGTCAGAATAGATATGTTAATTTTTTAATTTGGGCAAATCAAAAAAATTAAATTATAAATAAGTAAAAGAAATAATATCAATAGGGGCGGGTGGGGCAAGACGGGGAAGTGGGGTAAGATGGGGTACCCGGTTTATACTTGCAACAAAGCACTTTCATGCAACGCTAGAAATAATGAGAGCTTTTATTAGTTCCTTTTCATCATATTCGTGCAAAATCCTGTTATGTCGAGTTTTCTTATAATTTATGAATAATTTCATCGCGTGACAGTTGAGTGCAAAATGTGACCTATGTCACACTAGCTTAGTGCAAAAAAGGGCAAATTCAACAGAACGCGGTTAAATCAAACGTAATCATAACATCACTTGTAAGTATGTTCAAGGCTTGATGATGTTTAAAATGTTTTATAAACTACAATAATAAAATGTAATAGAGCACAACGAAACAACCAATAGAACACGCTGTTATGCACTGGTGCGCACCAGTGCAACCAATCGAATTCGCCATTAGTTTCATGAAATTGGTAAGAAATGAGTATTAAACATAAGTACCTTTTTAAGTCCATTTTAAGTGTGCAATTGCATTATTATTATTTTTTTTGCAAAAACGCCCAATGGGGCAAGATGGGGTACCCCGTCTTAACTCCTTCATTTAATGGAGGATGGGATAAGACATGTAAGTGACGTAAGATATGGAACAGCGTCTTAGGATGAAAGCCGAAAAACTCAAAAAGGAAGAGAAAAAACAGAGTAAAAAAGGGAAACTTTTATGATAAAACCCCAAAAACAAGAAAACGTAGAAAATCAATGTGCTTGTGTTAAATGATGATGTCGATGAGGCACTCCATGTTTGTGTATTATGTGAATCTAATAAACACCCTTTAATAATGTTAATTCAGTTATATTTTATCTTGTTCTACGTATATTATATCTTGTTGTTCCCCATCTTGCCCCACACGTGGGGCAAGATGGGTTGAAATGACTTCTTATGTTTAATCGTTTATGACGTAAAAATTAGTGAATTAGTATTCCGTTCTTGCCAAAAATCTTAAAGTTTAATCATCGAAGATTGTATACACTAAAAGTATTTTTCTCTATGACGGAAATTATGGATTCTATTAACCTCCAAACCTTAAGTACCCCGTCTTGCCCCACTCTCCCCTATTTAGTAATTTCCAAACCTAGTAAAATTTTCGATAACATCAGTTATCATGAATCTAACATTTAACATAATCTCATTTTTTAGATAATTTTGTTTGAAAATAATAACCTAAAAAAAGCGTTTCCTACAAAAGCTTTGGGAAGCTTTTGCTGTGCATTTTAAAGTTGTTCTACCTTCATTTGGGTTTATCTAGGAAACATATATAAGATCATTTTAGGTATTTAGCATCGTTTTTTAGAACTATTACAAATGAGGAGAATTCTATAACATTCAATTACACCCTGTATATTTGGACTAACAATAAGCAAATTAATTTTTGTTTATTCATTATTGTGAGAATTGATAACTTTAAATATCTAATGAAAATTCCTTCTCAACATGACGTGATTGTACGTAATAAAAATACGACCTAATTTGTTCTATGTCGCCTTGAGAACGCATTCATTTATCCGTTCCGACCATATTCAGTGTTTTGACAGAAAGAATCTGAGATCAGCGAATGTTAGTTCATAAACATTGTTTTAATTCTATCCGTTTCTATTTTTCGAACTTTCCACCAAAGCCTTAACGAAAGGGAGAATTTATTTGTAAAGTCAAAATCGCGACAAAATATAGATTACGAGATAGGGCCGTAGTTCGCGAATCCGAGGTCGTAGCGCCACTAAAACCACGATTTTTCTGTCTTCTCTGTGGTGGATATTGGGGGTTGCTCAATTAAACACCTTCGATCATTCCCTTATTATATGTTTATTGGACCCAGATTGACAATTAACTAACTCCTGTCGGCGACTACTGCCAATAGTCTCACATTAAGGTGCATTTAAATTAGAGTGAACGAACGAAGGAACGAATTCGCAGGTATTCGCTCGTTCGTTTGTTCTCTATAAAACAGAAGCGTTTAAATTAGAGCGAACATTCGCGTTCGTCGATGATCCATTCGTTCACGATGTCGGATACGGATGAAGACGTTTTAATTAGCGCCGCTAGTTTTGTAGTTCTTGCCGGACTGTCTGAGAAAAAAAGAAATAAGAGTGTGGTGTTCTAATTTATTAAAGAAAAGAAGCAAAACGGGAGGGGAAGCTTTGGATCCCACAAACATGTTTCGTTCCTATATAATTCAATCAACTGAAGTGTTTTTTCGTTTGTCCATTCCCTGTTGATAAAAACTTACAACACTCACGAATGTAAAATAGCCTAACTTGAAAAGTTAGCGTAAAAAATCAGCTGTTCGCGTTCGTTGCGAATTCGATCGTTTCTAAATTTCACTGTCCACATTGAGCACCGATTTCCTTTGATGATTCGCTGATTTACCGACAGGGTTAAGAACACGCACGAACACGAACGAGATCGTTCGTTCATGTTTTGTTCTCCATGTAAATTATGCTAGCTTAGGCGAACCAATTCGTTCGTTCGCTTCTGTTCGCTCTAATTTAAATGCACCTTTACACGACGGGTGCAACATCAGCGGTTAACCGTCGACAAATGATTACATTACAATAATTAATTACCTTAATACCAATTGCCCAATACTACCACTACATCCCACTAAACCGTTTGGATGCAAAAGGAGAATTGATTTCTGGGATCAATATTGCAAAAAAGTGAAGAGTTTATGAGATAGGGCGTAGCTCGCGAACGGGAGGTCGTAGGGCCACCAAACCTTTATTTTTCGAACTGCCCACTATAGCATTTCAAAATTCGGACGGGGAACCCATTTCTGGGGTCAAAACTGCGAAAAAGTGAAGACTTTACGAGATAGGGCGTAACTCGCGAACGGAAAGTCGTAGGGCCACCAAATCTTGATTTTTCGAACTGCCCACTATAGCGTTTCAAAACCCGGATAGAGAACCCATTTCTGGGGTCAAAAGCGTGAAAATGTGAAGGGTTTACGATATAAGGCCATACCTCGCGAATTCAAAGTGTTAGGAGTATGTAGGTAAACGTATCGCACATACAAACTTTCGAAAACTCAGTTTGGCATCAGAATCACAGAAAAGCGAGGCGTTCGGTCCGAAGAAAGCGGGAGTACTTCCTTTGATTAATGTTCTCCTGAAACAATCATGTTCTCTACCACTTACAATTGTTAGTAGTTGAACCCAATAAAATTCAAAAGAACCACTCGCGTGACAAGTCCTGCATTAACTACACCATGGAGCGGGTCTCACACTAAGGCAACAAGCAACTACTTAGCGACCAGCAAAAAACGATATTGTGACTTGATATTTTACATATAATCAAACAATGTCTCTCACATTGAAGCCATTCGACATCGCCTGTGCATCTACGATATACAGGGTGTTTAAAAAATCCGTTCGAATATTTGGCCCACTTATAGATCTCATCAGTACAAACAAAAAAGTCAAAATAAACATAAGTCCAAAAATCAGCCGTTTCCTAATTACAGCCTGTTTTTCAAATTAAAATAATTTACACTCAAATATCAGTATAAATACATTTTAATTATTACAAATTAATGATTCTTAAAGAAGATGTTCAAAATGTCCTCCTTCCATTTGTATACACATTTCACATCTCCGTAAAAGTGAACGCTGCACTCTCTCAAAGAGTCCCGGATTTATACGAACAGTCTGACAGGCATGTTCAATTCGTTCTCGCAACTCATCTAAATTATTCACAGGACTTGAATAAACTAATGTCTTATACCCCCAAATGCAAAAATCGAGTGGAGTGAGGTCGGGAGATCTAGGGGGCCATGCAATTGGACCTCCTCGCCCTATCCACCTGCCATTGTAATTTTCGTTTAGATAATTTCTGACCAAGACTCCGTAATGCGTAGGAGCTCCATCGTGCATCAACCACATATTAATTCTGTGGTTGAGGGGCACATCTTCTAACAGCAGTGGTAATGTATTCCGCAAAAAGTCAAGGTACAATTGACTAGTCAAACGGTTAGGCAGGAAACAAGGTCCTATCAGATGGTCTCCTAACACACCAAGCCAAACGTTGATTGCAAATCGGTGTTGATGATTCGATTCAACAACGGCATGCGGATTTTCGTCGGCCCAAACATGGCTATTATGAAAATTAAAAATGCCATTTCTCGTGAAACCAGCTTCGTCTGTAAATAAAATTTTCGTAACAAAATTTGGGTTCTCCGCGACTTTTGTCAACATGCTTCGACAAAACACCAGTCGTGCGGCATAATCAGGCACAGCTAGAGCCTGTACCCTTTGAATATGGTATGGGTGCAATTGCTGCTCCCGTAAAATTCTCCAAATTAGGGAAAAATTAATGTTTGTTTCAGTAGAGAGTCTTCTAGTACTAGTACCAGGATTTTCTTCAATTCGTCTTAAAATGTTAAGTTCTGCGTCGGGAGTACAAACTGATCTAGGCCGACCACCATCACCGTTCCTTGATTTAAACGATCCAACTTCGGATAAACGTTGATGTAAATTTGTAAAAAGTTTGTCACACGGAAGTACCCGGTTTGGGAATGCTTCGGCATAAAGGCGACGTGCCTCACAAGCATTTCCATCGGCTTTGCCATACATAAAATGCATGTCTGCCATTTCTGCGTTGATATAAGGCATATTCGAAAATTTCAACAATGGGTTACAGCAACAACTACTTCAATAAACACTGACAATAACGGACACACAATAATTACAACAAATGTGGCAACTACACTAACAGAAACGAACAAAATTTGTTTTGTTATTTCCATGGATGACTTCATAAATACGCGAATCACTCCTACTGAGTGTAAATTATTTTAATTTGAAAAACAGGCTGTAATTAGGAAACGGCTGATTTTTGGACTTATGTTTATTTTGACTTTTTTGTTTGTACTGATGAGATCTATAAGTGGGCCAAATATTCGAACGTATTTTTTAAACACCCTGTAGATGTGCCTAAAGGTATTTGTACATACGCCAATAATTTACAGGATGTCAGAGTCAATTCCAGTTCCACAGATCAAAAAATGCAATCAATTAAGTAGAAACTGTCAAATTAGCCATAGTAATTGGGGTCCAATTTACGATAAATGTGGCTGTCTGTATAAACACCTTAAAGCTTTTGCAACTTTTTTGAGTTGTAATTAAACGGTAGCTACCAATCAGTAGCAATTTTAACTAGTTTGCATTTTTATTATTAGATCTATTTTTAAAATCGTCATTTTTTCGTAAAGCCAATTAAAACTTTTAATAAAAAAATATCAACATGATTCGTACAATTTATTTATTTATACAAAAAACTTACTCTTATATGACACATAGCTGATGTATAAAAAGTCGTTCTTAAAATTACTATTATAAATAAACATAAAACTCCGCCTATAAAATCATAAATATTGGGGAATACATTTTTAAACTTTTTTTTTTTTTCTTAAAAGAACCGAATACATCTTTCTACTTAAATAAAAATTAATAAAAAAACACAAAAAATCAGATTAATCCATCAATTAATTAATCAACACATTAATTAATTCATCAATTAACTCTTCTTTTTATTTTTTAAGCGCAAAAAACCTACTGACTTAGTTAATAATCCTACGATCTAAGTAAATACAGTCTTCGCGAAATACCGTCGCCGTTTCTAAACGGAAAAAGGGGGACACGTTACGAAAGCTTTACCTTACGGCTAATATTTGGGAGTCCATCATTTATTAATTGAATGGACGCGATCACTTGACTTTAAAACAAAAATCCCTCACAGCGACTATCTTATCATCTCCAGGTACTTCTGCTTGTGCTTCGTCAACATATCTGTAACAGTAACCAACGTTTTTAAGCTCGGATTCACCTTCGAAATCGCCTGTAATTCCGGAAGATGGGCCACGCAAATGTGATGTAACGTCGCCAATTCTTTAGCCGTATCTAAACGATTCGAATTAACCAATTCCCCGGGATCGCCAATCGCGGATAATTGATCCAAAAATACCACCATACGTTCTTTATTTTTTAATATAAACGGATTAACAACTTCCATGTATTGTTCCTTCCCGCCAAATTCGACTAAATTCGCCAAATTTTGTAAACACTTAGCCACCATAACTAAGCTTCTCGTAGCCATTTGAGACGGTTGTTCATTTACTAATCCAAATTGACGTGGATTTAATAAAGCCGGACATAAAAGCCTTAAGAAAATAAAACCGGAAACGACCCGAGTGCGAACGAAACGTTCTCCGGGCCATTTTGCGACCACGGCTTTTTGCAAACAACCGCAAATGTAACGAACGGGTCTTGGAAGTTCCTCCAAGGAGAGAAATATCGTTAAAGTAACCTGATCTAAGATTTGTAATAAAAATTCCGCGTTACTACAAGCTTCATCCGGAGAATCCATTTTATTTGGATTCAATTCGGCGCTTTGTTTGCTTTCGAGAAGACGTTGAATGATGTCCATTAATGCGGCTCTTAAGAAATCGCCGCATTCCGCTCGCATGTACAGGTCCATTAGGGTCGTTGGGAGTGATGCTGCTCGGAATAATGTTGAGATTTCGGTTTCTTTTTCAATCTAGGTAAAGAAAAAGTAGTGAAATAATAAAATATAAGATATGAAAACTCGTGTAAAAAATTTAACATTTTCTTAAAGATCGTTAAAAATTTTCTAATTTGAATACAGACTTAATTAGGCATAATCATAAAGCATTTATGATTTTTACAATGAAAATACGGTTTAAACGATTTGAAATGTGTTATTTTGGTTAGATTTGGTCGAATTATGTTTTGTTCAATTCATGTAACACAAAAGTAGTTTATTTTATTAGTAATCATTAACATATTTTTTTTCAGTTGAGGGTTAGGTTTACTGGAGGTAAATTGGGCTGAGTTCAGTGAAATTAAACAACTTTTAATTCAAAAGTAATCGTATCATCTTTGTTCTGCTTAGACGGGTTATTTAGTACGAATGAGGGCGGTTGAACGGCCAAGAAGAGAGGAAGAGGGAGTTCACACAGATTCCAGATGGACGGGATGGAGTGAAGAGAGTGGGGAGAGTGCTTCTCCTCTCTCCCAGTGTCTTATTTGTTCCGTCTCAACGGCTGATTCCCGAAGGAGAGATCCACATGAAATCAGGAAGAACGAAGAGAGATAGAGTCCGGTTTACCACTTCGAGATTATGCCTTCTTGGTAGTTCCAGAGAAGACGAGGACAGGGGTTTTCAATAGGTCGGGGACTCAAAGATAAATTCCAACTCTACACTATCCGATCACTCAAAAAACAAGACCGGATGTCTGTTAGCAAATTTCCCCTGACGTCGACAAAAAGCTGAGTTTAGTAGATCTGTTGTTAATAAAAACGGATTAGCGGATCTGCTAGTATGTGATTACTCGAACTTGTTGAAAATGAGCGATCCAAAAGACCGCTAAAATCCACACTGGATTATTTCACCTGGGCTTCAGCTATTGCGGGTTGGGTTGGCTAGGGTCAAGTCGGATTTTGTTCAGTTTACTTGTTGGACGAGATCGACTGAACAGAGGGAGAGTTTTTCCCCTCACAAACATCCAAAAAATTGTATTTATTTAAAAAGTAATGAATATTTTTATATTTCACAATGCTGAGTCGATCTTCCAAGAGATGGCAAGGTCGAACGGCGAGGTTCGGTTAAGTGACAAAATGAGAGAAAAAAACTAGTACAGGAGGATTTTTCCCTCTCTCCGATCAGATACGTATATAATTGTATACAGGGTGTGGCACTTAAGATGCCTCGGACCATAGCTCCTTTACGATAAAAGCTATCGAAAAAAATGTAAGAGCAAAGCAGTGCATAATTACCGTCGTTATGTTTCTAAAATATTTCCAATCATCAGTGACGTGCCATATTCCAGTGGCGTACTAAAGTTATGTTTTTTTAAATGGAATGGTATACTTTTTATTGCGTATTTTAATTCTACGTACAAAAACAAGTAAACTTTGATAAGGGTTGTTGATACTTATCGCTTTTCGTTTTCGAGTTATTTTGATTTTAAAAGTTTTTTGACAATTTTCAACCTGTTGTTTAAAACTACATTTCTCAGCCATTGTTCAAGCAAGAAAGTTAATAACTGGTACGATTACTTTCTAGACATTGCCAAATAGAACGCCATTACCCTCAGTGCTCTTGCATAGACAGGCTGGTCACAAAGAGAATTACCGTTTTTCCATATTCAATTGCAAAAAATACGAAAATTTTAAATGGAACACCCCATATTTTATTAGTCTATCCGATAGAGAATTTAATTCTCTACAAATTTGCAATAGATGTCCCTATACCTATCGGTTAAGGTTTTCAAGATATAAGGGAATTTGTCAAAATCGCGTATAAAATGTCAAAAGAAGTCGTGTTTTTATTAGTAGGCTATGAAATTTTAACAGTTTTTTCGCTTCACATGGTAGGAAATTTAATTCTTTACCAATCTTCAATACATCTCCCTATACCTGTTGGTTAAAGTTTTGAAGATATAAGCGAATTTATAAAAATTGCGCATAATATGTAAGAAAATTTTTTTCTTTATTAGTAGGTTATGAAATTTGAACAGTTTCTTCACGTACCATGCTTATTTTGCTGTTTTAGTTAGTAGTGCCGCTAAGAACCTCAAAAAAGATAAATGTATAACTACTCAAATGGCAACTTAAACGCATTGAGAGAAAAAACTGTGCAAGTTTCATATCTTATTAATAAAATATAAACAATTTTGACATTTTAGGCACAATTTTGATAAATTCCCTTATATCTTCAAAATTTTAATCGATAGGTATAGGGGAGTATACTGAAGGTTGGTAGAGAATTAAATTCTCTATCGTATCAAGCGAAAAAATCGTTCAAGTTTCATAGCCTACTAATAAAAAAAGAAAAACTTTTGACATTTTATACTAGATTTTAATAAATTCTCTTATATCTTGAAAACCTTGACAGATAGGTATAGGGATGTGTATTGCAAATTAGTAGAGAATTAAATTCTCTATCGGATAGAGTAATAAAACATGGGGTGTTCTATTTAAAATTTTCGACTTTTTTGCAATTGAATATGGAAGACCGATAATTCTCTTTGCGACCAGCCTGTGTATGAAATAGTGATGGCGGCAGTGGCGGTCTATTTGGTAATGTCTGAGGAGTAATCGTGCCAATTATCAACTTGCTTGCTTGAATAATGAGTGAGAAATGTGGTTTTAAACAACAGGTTGAAAACTGTCAAAAAACTCTTAAAATCAAAATAACTCGAAAACGAAAAGCGATAAGTACCAACAACCCTTATCAAAGTTTACTTGTTTTTGTACGTAGAATTAAAATACGCAATAAAAAGTATACCATTCCATTAAAAAAAACATATCTTTAGTACGCCACTGGAATATGGCACGTCACTGATGATTGGAAATATTTTAGAAACATAGCGACGGTAATTATGCACCGCTTTGCTCTTATATTTTTTTCGATAGCTTTTATCGTAAAGGAGCTATGGTCCGAGGCATCTTAAGTGCCACACCCTGTATATCGCCGTTCCGGAAGAATATCGACACAACTGCAAAATAAAAAATTTTGCAGGAAATGCAAAAATAATTAAAAACAGCATTTTTTGGATACATTGATGGCCTTAACTCATTTTGTTAAAAAATTGCAGTTACGTCGATGTTGTTCCGGAACGGCGATATTAAAAAAAAATACGAATATGTCTGTATTCCACAATTGAAAATAATATTCCACAATAAGAAACAACAAAGGTAAGGATGGGTGGCGAAAGTTGAACAGAGGACGAAAAAAAAAGAGGAAGAGGGGCACCCTTCACCAAACGTCTTGAAAATGTAAGAATAGATGGTGAAGGTCGGAAGAAAGATAAAGAAGAGGAGAGGAAAGAAGAAATTTGCCACCTCCCAAGAAGTAGGCACACAGAAGAAACAACCGCCTGATGAATGGTTCTAGAGAAAGAAAAGAGGGGAAGAAAGAAAGTTTTTAGTCAGTATGCTGTGGGGATGAAGGTAGTCCCACACATCTCGCTAAAGCAAAAGTTTTTTTTTTATTGGGAAAGAGAATCCCCAAGAACAGCTAGTATGTGTTTATTCTAACTGGTTTTGGCAGTTGAAGGTTTAGTTGACTAAGCGAGTGGGTCCAATGGGTCTGTCCACCATTTTTCAATTTTTATTGCATTGGATAGAGCAGAAAAAAAAAGTTTTTCCGTATTTTTGCGTTTTTTTCATAGCTTATCCCATCGTTCAGAATAAAATCATAAAGTCGGCCAATTTAAAAGAGCGTTTAAACAAGGTACTGTGTGACGTCGGAGCGTTCGATCCCCTCTACCAAAAAACCCGTTCAAATAAGTTGAAGTTGAATAAAAACCCGTTGAAGTTGTATGGCAAAACGGTTTGTTTACGGGCGGAAATCACCAGATGCTAATGATAATATGTGTTTTATGGCTAGGTTATTTTTTGCGTATTTACGTGTTGTTTACTTCCTTATATGAACTTTTGAGGTGTATATAGCAAATAATACACATATTAATAACAAAGAAAAATAATTTGTCCACCGACTTCTTAACGATAACTACTACGTTATTAGAAAGAGATAGGTACAACGAGTTCCTATAATAGAAAAGGATGGATATATATCTTTGCGTCGGATTTTTCTTTTGCCAACTCATAAGTACTGTATTAAATCTGTGGCAATTTAAACAACACCAACTTCACAGGGAATCTCAGCATGGCCGATGGATTCAGCCAATGAGCGATCAATTAACGCTTCGACGTCATCAACAGGTCACGTTATGAATCGCATTTCAAAAATATAGGTTTTAAGATCGTTTTTTGACGTAATACTGTAAAAATAAATATTTGAAGATAACAAGTTAGGATCCATTTTAACCAGTATTGTATAAAGGTGAAAATTGAAAAAATGTACCTTTCTGGTTATGTAAATTATTTTATCGGGTGTTCATTTAAATTCGTGCTCAAGTGAGCTGTGGATTTTGTCTGCATTTTGGACGTATGTCCAATAAAACTTAATTGAAACAATGTCATAACACTCAAAATGTTCAATAGGTTATAAATAACGAGACAGTAAATGGAAGGAAATTAGCTAACAACTTGTTTTTGGCTAAAACCTACCTAAACTCTAATCCTTTCAGTAATTAGTCATCCAAAATTTCATAGGGATGTTCAAGTAGTGAATACAATTATACAGTAAATATTCCCAAACTTCATCGACTTTCGAAGCAGTTTAAACGTAAGGTTTACCATTAAGTTTTTTGTCACAAATTAAAAACGTAATCGATAAATTACCAATACAAGCCATTCAGTGTAGTTTGACAAGATTTGACGTTTGTCAAATTTGAAATTTAATTGATTACTGTGCACTAATAATGCCACATACATTTTTCTCTCTATCGTCGTCTAACAAAATTTCAAAGCATACTTGAGCACGAATTTAAATGAACACCCGATATTTTGCTTGACTAGTTTCGACCAAATATGGTCATCTTCAGAAGCAAAAAGGTCAATTAATTGTAGAAATAACAACCATTATGTGAAAAATTTTAAAAATTATTAATGTAGTATAAGTAAAACTTCTTTAAAATACAATAAAATTATTAAAATTTGCAGACGGACATATTAAAAACGTGTACAATAAGTAAAACTTAACCGGTTAATGTTTTGTAAAAATAAATACTAAAGCCTTGACATATATGATCATCGCCTTTTAGAGAATGGATTCCGCCCAAAAAAACCTATACTTTGGAAAAAGTGGACAGGCCCATTGGCTTCAGTTGGACTATTAGTGAAGAGCGACACAAGTAGCTGTCCTTGGTTGGACTATTATTGAAAAAGAAGGAACTGAAAGGCCGCCAGAATACTGCAAAGATAATTTGCGGCCTGCATGTATAATACGGTTATGGGTCCGGTCGGGTTGGACTATTTATTATGTATGAAAATTCCTAACGATAACCATGCATAACTCTACTACGCATAGACGATCACCAGCGACTCGCTGGACTTGATTTCGGCGACTCCCCGGAGAAATCGCTAGCGAACGATCGGAACATAATTTGTGTTGCATAGTCAGTCTCATGGAAACCTTGTTCACTATAACAAATTAACGCAAATGAGGAACAAAAGAAAAGAGACTGCCCGACTAATAATGCCAAAGCCTTCAAGCATACTGCTTTTACAGAAATTCGCATGAATTCGTAGATAATTCGTTCATTCAACTCCTGGCATTCATTGTACGAATATAACAATTTAAAACAATTCGTAACAGTCCTTTTTCATCAGTACTTTGATACTCCGAATTAAAGAAGAAGTTCATGTGATTTCATCGGTAGTATTGCGAGGAATATATGAGAATTCATTAAAATAATCATAATACGATTGAAGAGAAACTATCACTATTAGGACCCTTTCACACTCACCGGTTTTGGGGTGAAAACGACCCCTGAAAATGGAACAGTTTTTAGAAAATAATTTTTTTCTCCTAAACGATTCATATCAAAAAAAGTTTCATATAAAAAATGTCCCCACTTAGGTCCTCTTGCTAACCCCTTTTAAAAATTTCAGATTAAAAATTATTATAAACAAATTCGATTGTTTACGTCGGGAAGATACCTATCTATCCCAGTTTTTGGCTAGTACTAGATACAATATCAACAACATGTCCTGTTTCATGTTTCTTCAAATATCGTAGGAGCGTGAATTCAACCCCTTTGTGATCAAAAAATCACAAAAAAAAATTCGTATCTCCAAAAATATAAATAATATTGAAAAATATGTAGGATATTAATTGCTTCTAAATATCGCTTGCTAAGAACAATAGTGGCGTAAGCGCAAATTAGCGCTATGGAGATAATCGCGTTCAAAATTTTGGTTGAATTTTAATGCAAAGTAAAAAGCAACAACTTGTCGTTTTAAATTTTTTATTTCGTTTTACTGTTATTATATTTCATGCAGAGACATAGATTTATTGTAAGATTTCAAAAAATAACATTTTTTTTGTGGTTTCGCCACTATTGCGAAATAGTGGCGATATATATTTTGTATGTCGAGTGGAGTATGTCGCGCTCCATCGGCAACGGTTGAAGTTATAGTTTCGTCATTTATACACGTAAAAGGACGCAGATTTTTAAACAAGTTGCCCTTTAAAAATCAATAATCAACTTTTTGTAGTTTCGCCACTATGATTCTCAACAGGCGATATGTTCTCTTTTCAACCCCGGCCATAAAAGTTAAGTTAATAATTATTACAAATAATTATTTTAAACAAATCCGATACATTTATCGGTTTATATCAAAGGGTTTGTACTGTAAGCAGTTTGTTGAGTTTAATTCATTATGTAAAAATAGAATTGACAACTTTTTGTGTTGAAAATCGAATCCAGAATTATAAAAATTAGCTATTTCATGACATGCGTTCTCGGTTTTTTAAAGTCGTTTAAATTAAATCGGTTGAAATTCGGATTTAAGGTATGCAGTTCGAATAATTTATTATAAACTATTAAAAATGTATATTATAAAGAATTATATTTCAAAAATGTTCCAACGTCGTCTCTTCTTCGATTAATGGGATATACCCGCTAACGACGATTTTTTCTTCGATTTAATCTGCGACGGTGTAACAACCATAGTGCTGCTATTTGCTTTTTATTCATAATAAAATGTTGCTATTGTTAGATGCAGTACAGAGAGCGTGTTTACTTATTATTAGTAGAAACTAAACTGTCTAAAACGTGAAAACATAAAACCGTACGGTGAAATATTGTCAAGTGTGAAAGCAAATCGTTCACGGTAAAAACCGGACGGTTATTTACCGTACGGCCAAAACCGGTGAGTGTGAAAGGGCCCTTAGTCAAATTTTTCATGGTTTAAAAACAAATTGCCACACACGTAATACAAATTTCTTTCACTAAATTTATTTTTATAGTTCGTTTTTACTTTTGTTGATCTATTTAAAAATCGGGGGTTCGACTGCCTCATCGTACATTTTGATCTTATTGATGTTTGCGTCATCGATCATTCTCCGGCATACCTCCGGAGATGGTATCAATAATCTCCAGCGCGTCGCCAGAAAACATAGCATAACGCACATGAATGATTTCACGGCGATTGACCATGCATTGTAATTTTCAATTAGCAAACGGAGAACCTTTGGCGAGTCGCTGGCGAGCGATTATGCATATGGGTGTAAGACTTTGTAAACAATCGAATTTGACCGCTAAACAGCAAAATTAAATAAATTGTAATAAATAATATTTCACAATAACACTGCCTTGAATTCATACTTTTGGCTGCTACACACTAATGCAGGATGGCAAAAATAAGATACTTTCATAATTAAATTACAACATAGCAAAAGGTTAACACTTTACCAACCGGGAGTCGATTATGCGACTTTTATTCCACAGCGCTTACCGACCAGTCATCGATTATTCGACGATCATTCTATCTCGTACGAGCCTCGTACGACCTACGACTGAGCGGCAGGTGAGAAGGGCATAGAATTCTCGAACCGCTACTGGTCGGTAAAGTATTAGTATGCTGCATTAATTGGAGAAAACTAGACGAAAATAGGAAAAAGAACGTGTTATCACCATTTCAATATCAATGAAAAAAATTTTATGTAGGGTTTTTCTCGATAACATCACTTTTTCGCGCCACAATTTGACCAAACCTAACAGATTTAATATCTTGAGAATTTAATTTCCTAGCGATTTTTAAAAGTGATAATTCTACACCTAATTAAAAATACTAACCTCAGCATTATTTAACTCCCTTAACAATTCAGTTTCCCTCATTTCCGCCCTAAAAACCTTAAGTAAAGCCACAGCTAAAGGTTGTCGATCCGCGTGACAAATTTCCGCCAAAGTCTTCACGGAAGTTAACCCAGGTTCCAATAAAAGCTGTTGTAAAGGACTATATTCTTCACCTGGCATTACTAAATCATGTAAATACCTACCAAATAATAAATTATAAAATTAGTTAATTTAATTCATTAAAATGAGTTTAAAAACCAACCTTATTCTTAATCTTAACGATCCCCATTCACCAATAGGAGTAACCCCGGTTAAATCGTACCATTTTTCGTGTTCCTCGCCATTTCCCAACTTCCCCAAATCAATATGTAAGTCAGCAACTTCATTATCCTTCCCTCGTTTACCTTTATTATAAACAGTAAGCGTAAAAGAGACGATATCGCAAGGAACGTCGTCGATAACGAATTCCTCTTCCCAAATCGGATCCGAACCGCTTTTAACCCGCGTTTTTCCGATCCTAACCTGATTATTTAATTGAATCGTTATGTACGGTTGAGGTACGAATTTAACCGGAAGTCGATGAGCATCCAAAATATTTAAAGTTAAACACCTCAATTCGCGTAATCTCGGCACTTTAGATGTGGCCTTGCTCATTTGGGGCACGCAAAGAGGTTTTAAAGCATTTATCCACTCCTGACACTCTTCCAAAGAAGGTGCCGCTAAATGAGTAACCGTTGAAATACACGGAAGGGCTTTTTCAACGATTTGAAAGCAGTATTGTCGCTCCCAAAGGCTATCGTGTACCTGATACAAGTAAGCGCAGGACAAATCGATTAATCCTTTCGGTTTTGTACGTTTCGGATTCTCGTAAATGTATAAAAGTGTATCGGTTCCATCAACTAGTAAGATAAAGTAAAGTAACTTCCATTTTTTCGTTACTTTATCCGGTTTTCTATGTAAATAACCTTTGTGTTTAATTCCTTTCATTTTTTTAAAACTCGCCTGATCGCGACATTCGCGTAATGTAGCGTAGATTTTTTCCGGTTCCGATTTCATTTTATTACCGTCCGGAACCCAATCTAATTGTTTTGAACCGTCTACTACTAAAGGATGTTGTAAAGTGTAACCTTCCACAATTTGCTCCTTTCTGTACCTATTAAATATACCAATTTTATTATTAAAAAGTTAACTTTTAAAAATTTTAAGTCTTATTTTTTACATTTTGTCATTTGTCGCTTTTTAAATTATAAGGAAAATAAAATATTAAAAAATTTTCTTAAAGACGAGTCAAAATCGTTTAATTTGATATCAAACACGACTATATTTCGGTAAAAAATAAAAAAATTTCAAGATGGCGGATTATCAATTGTTTTTAAAGTTAAAAAAATTAATAACTTCGTAAATATTTATGATAGATTGGTCGTGTTTGTACTTAAATTAAAGGAAATTTAATTTCCCAATTGATTTTAAACGTGATTTTATTCTAAATTTAATCTTAAAAAAATGTTATCCAAAAATTAGTATTAAATCATCACAAAAACAACTAAAATTAAAAAATAATTTTTTTTTTTATCTTTATTAAAAATAAATCTTGCAATCCCTTTTCTTTTATACCTGTTAATAACAGCATCGAGACATTCAAAAATCCTTCCTCCCATCAAATACCTCACTCCTCGCTTTTCAATCCTAAATCTTTGAATTTGATTATTAATATGAAAAAACAAAGAGTAATCTCCTGGTGAATTATCACTCGGACGAACTAAAAAGCTTCCAGGTCCGGCTTTAACCAATAAATCAACAGCCTCGCTTTTCGTACAGCTCGGATGAAACCACGGAAAGACTGTATTTGGGTCGATACTATCATCCAAGTCTTCAACAAGCTCCCGGAAAATCATTCCTTGCTCTCCGGTTCTATGAGCGGTCACCCAAAGCCAACCATCACCCATATCGTTGTGTACGAAGAAGATGTCACCTTTTTTAAAGGTTAATTCATCAGTATCCGGCATTTTTGTATATGGAAGAATCGCTACAACTCTCTAAAATGAAAATTACAAGATAAAAAAGTTGTGTTTTATCAACAAAGTGTATTTAATTCTATTTTTAGAAAAGATAAGAGTAAAAAATCATTTTAAACATAACCTCAAAAAAAATTATTTATTTTAAATTAAAATAATATATTTCTTTAAAATACCTTTTTGTCATTAACTGGTTCTGGGGGAGCAACTGGATGAATTAACCTTTCCCGTTTTAACAAATCACTAAATTGAGTATAATACCCGATTAAATCGTTTAAAGAATCAAACTGCCTCCCACCGATATAAAAATCCCCGCAAACTGCAGTTATTCTAAAATGATTAATCCCAGTTCTTCCCAAATAAGATAAAACATACGATCCCGGTTTCCTATCGCTTTCCCTCACGAGATAACTCCCCAATCTATTCTCTTCCCAAAGGCGTTCCTCCGCTTGGTACCTATCTAACCTTCCATGGTACCATTGGGTTTCTGGAGGGGCGTGAGTCGCCGAATCCCCGAGATCGGGATCCTCGGGCTCCGCTTTCGGAGGCGGCGGATGTTCCTGATCGTTACCATCTTCACTACCAGTACTGGGAGAACCCAATTTGTCCTTCATTATGCCGGCACCTTGAAGAGCACTACCACGAATTAAATCAGCCATGTTTCGAACGGTTTTTCACTTCCTTCCGGTGTTATCACTTTAGTGCATTTTAAGGTACCGTTTTAACCTTGTCCATTGTCCAAAATAACTCGAGTATTGACTCACGGGTTTTGACATTTGAACGAGACTAAAGAGAAAAACATCACTATAATTCTGACATTGCGGGTAATACAGATTTCTTTTGAGCGTTTTTGTTATAAACAACTAGATGGAGATATTAATTTCAAAATAAAAGTACTAATTATTTTTCTTGAATTACTTATATTTATTATTATATATTCTAAATACAATTTTACTATGTAATTTTACTTTTTTATTTATTGTTTTAATAATTAAAATTAATTCTTATTAATAAAAATTTATATAAGTGATAGCGCCATCTATTAGAGACGGTTGGTGGTGAAAAAATATGTAAAAAGAAATTGTTAAGTAAAAAATTTTTTAAACGTAGATAGTTAATTTCAATTAAATTTAATTAACAATAAATAAATATATTAAATTTTGATTGTAATTTTAATTTCTTATTAATTTTTATATGTCAACAAGATTACTTCGTGATTTTCTTAAAAGATGGCGCGATTATAATCTGTCATTTGAAATAAAATCTAATTTTCTTTTTAATTATATTCTAAAATTAATTTAATTTGTGTTAATTTTTAAGTTTATAAATAAAAAAGTTTTTTATTGTATTATTTAATAAATTAAATGTGATTAATAAATAAAATAAATTTTTTAAATTGTTCAATTTTAATGTAATTATTAACGTACTAACTAGATGTCATTAGTGGTAATTGTCATCATTCTGTCAAATAGAAGTGTCAAATAAAAAGTTGGGTTAGAATTCAACAAACAAACCTTTCAAAACAAAAATCAAGTTAAAATTTAGAAAAAATGGATAATAAACCACAAAAAATGCCTAAAGTGGCTAAGGTAAATCTTAAAATACGTTTACTTAAGTTGGATTTAACTTAATTATTTAAAAACTCTAGGTTAAAAACAAAGCCCCAGCTGAAATCCAAATAACAGCGGAACAACTCCTTCGGGAGGCGAAAGAACGCGACTTAGAAATCCTCCCACCTCCCCCGAAGCAAAAGATTTCTGATCCTGCTGAATTAGCCGATTACCAACACCGACGTCGGAAGCAATTTGAAGATAATATCCGTAAAAACCGGACTGTTATGTCCAATTGGATTAAGTACGCTCAATGGGAAGAATCACAAAAAGAAATCCAACGTGCTCGGTCTATTTACGAAAGAGGTCTCGATGTTGATCATAGAAATATAACCTTATGGTTAAAATACGCTGAAATGGAAATGAGAAATCGACAGGTGAATCACGCGAGGAATTTATGGGATCGAGCCGTTACTATTTTGCCGAGGGTTAATCAATTTTGGTATAAGTATACTTATATGGAAGAAATGTTAGAAAATGTTGCCGGAGCTCGAGCTGTATTTGAACGATGGATGGAATGGCAACCGGATGAACAAGCGTGGCAAACTTATATAAACTTTGAATTAAGGTATAAAGAAATCGATCGAGCTCGTCAGATATACGAAAGATTTGTTATAACCCATCCGGAAGTTAAACACTGGATTAAATACGCACGGTTTGAAGAAAATCACGGTTTTATTAATTCATCCAGAACGATTTACGAACGAGCTGTTCATTTTTATGGTGATGATCACTTAGATGAAAAATTATTTATTGCTTTCGCTCGGTTTGAAGAAAATCAAAAAGAACATGATCGAGCTAGAGTTATTTACAAGTATGCTTTAGATCATATTCCGAAAGAAAACACAAAAGAATTATATAAAGCTTATACGATTCATGAAAAGAAGTACGGTGATCGAAGTGGAATTGAAGATGTTATAGTTTCAAAACGTAAATTTCAATACGAACAAGAAATTTTACAAAATCCAACAAACTACGATGCTTGGTTTGATTATTTAAGATTGATAGAAACCGAAGATGATTATGAAATCATCCGGGAAACTTACGAAAGAGCTATAGCAAATGTACCACCAACAAAAAATAAACAATTTTGGAGAAGATATATTTACTTATGGATTAATTACGCATTATTTGAAGAATTGCAATCGGAAGATTATGAAAGAGCAAGACAAGTATATAAAGCTTGTTTGGAATTAATCCCGCATAAGACTTTTACTTTTTCTAAAATATGGCTTTTATACGCTCATTTTGAAATACGACAAAAAAATTTAACAACAGCTAGGAAAATACTCGGAATGGCAATTGGAATGTGTCCGAGAGATAAATTATTTAGAGGTTATATCGATTTAGAGATTCAATTAAGAGAATTTGATCGTTGTAGGATTTTATATCAAAAATTTTTAGAGTTCGGTCCGGAAAATTGTGTAACTTGGATGAAATTCGCTGAATTGGAGAATTTATTAGGTGATAACGACCGAGCGAGAGCTATTTATGAACTAGCAATTAACCAACCACGTTTAGATATGCCCGAGTTACTTTGGAAATCCTATATAGACTTTGAAATATCCCAAGAAGAATTTGAAAACGCTCGAAATCTTTACGAAAGACTCTTAGAACGTACGGTTCATGTTAAAGTTTGGTTATCTTATGCTAAATTCGAATTAAATTCACCTGGGGAAGATCAAATTAATATCCGTTTAGCTAGGAGGATTTATGAACGAGCTAATGAGACTTTAAAAAATAATCCTGAAAAGGAATCGAGGGTTTTACTTCTTGAGAATTGGTTGGAATTTGAAAATAATTATGGGGATGATACAACGAAAGAGAAAGTAGTTGATAAAATGCCTAGGAGAACGAAAAAGAGACAAAAACTCATCGCTGAAGATGGAACGGAACAAGGTTGGGAGGAAGTTTTTGATTATATCTTTCCGGAAGATGAAGCTAGTAAACCTAACCTTAAATTATTAGCAGCGGCTAAAAACTGGAAGAAAAGTAGTGAAAATACTGAAGATGAGGGTTCTAGTAATAAATCTTAATGTTGTTTTTAAAAATAAATTTATTTTTTATAATTTTAAGGTAATAAATAAAATAAATTCAAATTTTAAAGTTAATCTAGCTTTAGTTAATTTTTTTATTTTTTTTTTTATAACACTTAGAAAAGATCCATCCTTTTTAATTAAATTTACAATCTTTTAACTTTCATTTTCCAAAAAATTATTTCTTAGTTCTTAAAAATAAATTTGTGATGAAGTTCACCCAATTTTTAAAAAAAGTTAGGTTATAAAGTGTTAAAAATTTTCACCAAGTTTGGGATTTTTTTTAATTTTTTTGATAACACTTAGAAAAAATCTGTCTTTTTTTTAGTTAAATCTACAATATCTTAACTTTCATTTTCCAAAAAATCATTTCTTAGTTCTTAAAAATAAATTTTAGACGATTTTTTAAAGTTGACTCAATTTATTAAAAAAAGTTAGGTTATAAAATGTTAAAAATTGTCACCAAGTTTGGGAATTTTTTTAATTTTTTTGATAACACTTAGAGAAAATCTGCCTTTTTTAATTAAATCTACAATCTTTTAACTTTCAATTTCTGAAAAATTTATTATCCAGAATAAAGTTTATCGGTTAAAAATTAATTTTGGTAAATTAACTTTTTTGTTCATTTGGTTTAAAAATAAAATTACTTAAAAGATGTCGCTAGTTTCACATGTCAAAAAAGTGAGGTTAAAATTTTAATAATAAATCTATTTAAAAACTTTATAAACATTTTTAAAGTAATATTTTAGCACAAAAGCATAAAATTTATTTTAATAATTATAACCGACGAAATTATTTCCAACTACTTCACTTTATTACATTAAAATTTAAAAAATCATAGCATAACCTCAAAATAAAGATAAGATTTTTACACCTGCTTCAAGTTTAAACAAAGACAAGTGTTTATTTACATTTAGATGAAATTTTTTTGATTACTTGAAAAAAAAAGCTTTAAAATCAATTAAGATAAAGAAATGACGAAAACTTGTGATACTTAAAACATATATTTACAACCAAAGAAAAGTAAAAAATGTGTCGTTTTACCGATCATGAATTAAGTTATTTTAATGATACAACTGAACATGTTTTACAACATGAAAAGTGTAGGAATATATTTAAGGAGTTTCTTAAAGAAGGTAGAATGATAAATTTGTTGAATGTAGTAAATTTATGGGAAGAAATTGAACAAAATAAGATGAACGAGGAAGGAATTTTTATTGTTACGGAAACAATGGAAGAGCTTTTAGCTGAAATTGATGGAATTTCTGAGCCGAATGTGGCTCAAAATGATTTAGCACAGTTTTATAAAGTTAGTTGTGTGAATTATTTAAACGAGAAAGTTTTAAGGAGATTTATGAGGTTTTTACGAGGGAATTATCGGAAGACAAGTTGATTGAAATGAATCGAAACTGCCTTATTTAAACGTAAGGGATCTAATTTAAATAAATTATTTGATGGAAATTTTATAAAATAGTTACATAAAATGTCAATTTGTTTTAGGTACCTGGAAGAGTAAAAAATAAAAACAGGTATAAAAAAATGTATTTTTTAAACGATGATTCCTAATGTTAAGGTATTTTTTCTTTTTGTTTCCTACACGTTAACCAGTATTTTTTTAATTTTGTATTTACACATATAAACGTCCAAATACTCTCTAGTCTTTATTGTAAATAAAAATGTTACTTAAAAAATTATGAAGTGTTTTATTTTAACCTTTCGCTACACGCTACCGGACTCTCAGTCCGGATTTTGAGCGCCATCTATTAGTGTTATTTCGAACTTGCGCTGACCATAATTCTTTTGATGAATTTCTTTCTTACCGACATTTTATTATCTGTCAATGTCATTGTTTGTTGAGTTTCAATTCAATTTTAAAATCGGTTATTTCGAAAATATGAGCTATAACGAAGAAAGGAACAAGAACTTGTTGTCCAATAATGAGGAGGAAAAGGATGAAAACCTATTATTGGACAACAACGTTTCAGAATATGAAGATGAGGAAGATGAAAATGAAGAAGACGATTTGACATTATTAAATAATTTTTTATTTCGTATCAGCTCCCTCTCTTATTTATTTTCCGAACCCGGACTCTCAGTCCGTAGCGTGTGGTCGCGCGAACAAAAAAAGCGCGTGTACTGGAAGGTTAAGTACTAGAACTTTTATCTTTAACCGTTAAAAATGGCATCTTGAAAGAGAATTGAGGACCTTGGTGCAAGAACGGGATAAATCACTATTTTTGCGAAATTGAGATATGTTTTACAACATTCTACAAGACTTTATTTACCTTTTGGCGCAAAAACTTTATATAAAACTTTGTTTCACTTATTGTTATTTATGAAAGCACACCTCCCGTTTTTGCGCCAAAAGGTAAATAAAGTTTTGTAGAATGTTGTAAAACATATATCTCAATGTCGGAAAAATAGTGACTTATCCCGTTCTTGCACCAATGTCCTCAATTGTGATCTTTAAACGTCAAAAGTGACACTTTAAAGTTAAAAAGTGACGCTTAAACGTCAAAATTGACGTTTTCAAAACGGATTTAGACATTTAAACGTCAAGATTGACATTTAGAAAGAGAATTTTAAACTTTAAATGCTCAAAGTGACACTTTAAAGTGAAAAAGTGACGCTTGAACGTCAAAATTGACATTTTTTAACCCGATTTAGACACTGAAACGTCAAGATTGACATTTCGAAACAGAATTTTGATCTTCAAATGTCAAAAGTCATACTTTATGGTTAAAAAGTGACGTTTAAACGTCAAAAGTGACATTTTAAAGATGAAAAATGACATTTAAACGCAAAAATTGACATTTCAATGTAAAATTTTGATTTTTAAACGTAAAAACGAAAAAAGTTTATTACAACTTTATTATATTAAAATTTGCTTCAATAAATTTTTTTAAAATTATAAAAATTATTAAAGATATTTAAAAAATGATTAAATATCCTTTAATTGGAGCATAGAGAAGCCTAAAATCCGATTCAAAATTATTTATTAGTACTGCTTAAAAATGACGTTTGAAAAAATGTTTTGAGGTTAGGTTAGAAAAATTTTAAAATAATCATAACTTTCAATCAATTTAAGTCAAATATGTCGTGTTTGTACTCAAATTAAAGGAAATTTGATTTTCTAAACGATTTTATAGAGAATTTTGTCCAAAAGCCTAACCTCAAAGCTTACCTGACGGAGTTCTTACGGAATTTTAAGAACGAAATTAAGAAACATAAAAACTATTGAAGAAGCTTAAAAATTATTAAAAAAACTTTTAATTGGTACATAAATACCTCTAAATCGGATAAAAAATGGCAAAATTATGAGGTTTTAAAAAATTTTTTTTAAGGTTAGGTTAGAAAAATGTTAAATAATCACAATTTTAAATCCATTTAAGTTAGATATGTTATAATTACAATAAAATTAAAGGAAATTTTATTTTTTAGATGATTTTAATGAGATTTTTGTCTTAAAATCTAACCTCAAAATTTATCTGATGGAATTTTTACAAAATTTTAAGAAATAAATTAAAAAATCTATAAAAATTGTTGAAGAAACTTAAAAATTATTACAAATCCTTTAATTAGAGGATAAACATGTCTAGATTTGAACAAAAATAACCGAGTTATGACAATTAAAAAAATTTTTTTTTGAGGTTAGGTCAGAAAAATTTAAAAATAATCATAACTTTTCATCTATTTAAGTTAGATATGTCATATTTGTACTCAAATTAAAGGGAATTAAATTTCTTAAATGATTTCTAAACAAATTTTGTTCTAAAATATAACCTCAAAGCTTAAAAAAAAAAGAATTTTTACAAATTATAAGAAATAAGTTAAAAAATCTATAAAAATTGTTGAAGAATCTTAAAAATCCTTTAATTAGAGGATAAACACGCCTAGAATCGGACCAAGAATAACCAAATTATGATAATTAAAATTTTCTTTTTGAGGTTAGGTCAAAAAAATTTTAAAGTAATCATAACTTTTGATCTATTTAAATTAGATATGTCATGTTTGTACTCAAATTAAAGAGAATTAAATTTCCCAAGCAATTTTAAACTATTTTTCTTCTAAATTAAAAAAAAAATATAATTTTTTTTATTATTAAAAGTAATTTCTAAAAAATTGAATTTTAAATATCTTAAACAGATTTTTTTCTCTAAATGAAACTTAAAACAATCTAATTTTAATTAAAAAAGATCTTTTTTTCTAAATCTTATCAAAGAAATAAAAACTATTTTTTAAGTTGGTAAAAAATTTTTTTAGGTTCTAAATTTTTTATTATTAATTGTAAGTCATTTTTGAAAAATTCATAAAAAATTGAATTTTAAATATTTTGAACTGACTTTTTTTCTAATTGAAACTTAAAACATTCTAGTTTTAATTTAAAAGACCGTTTTTTTTCTAAATCTTATCAAAAAAATTAAAAAAAAATTTAAAGTTGAAAAGAAAAATTTTAGGTTAAAAAATCAATCATCTTTAAAAATTCATATCTCAAAAATAAATTATTAAGGAGACTTAAAATTTTTGTGAGGATTTAGATTAAAATTTAATCTTTATTTTTACCAAAAACGAATTTTCTACGACTTTTAGTTTTTCCCTCAGGAGAGAAAATGTAACTAAATGTCCTTAATTGAAAGTTTTAAACATCCTAAAAATCACGTTGTATTCAATTTTGAGACATTTACAACACCAAACTCTAGATAACGATTTTTGTAACATTTTTTTATTAATTAAAGACAAGTGTTTGTTTTCATTTTATTGATGGGTTTCATAGAAAATCATCTTTAAAAAATGCCTAAGATAAGAAATCGTTCCCTTATAAACCAACTTTTTGTTAATATTTTACAATCAATCTCCAAAAAGTAAGTAAATAGTGCATATTAAAGAAAAAATTATGAACGTTTTTAATAATGACCAGTTAGATATTTTTAATTATAGTTGTGAAAATATTTTAAAACATCCACAGTGTAGAGATATTTTTGTATCGTTCCTTCAAGAAAGAGGAATAACAAATTTATTAAAAGTGGTGGAGTTATGGGAGGAAATAGAACTAAACGCGTGTTATGGTTTTACTGAGAAAATGCAAACATTAGTGGCTGAAATTGATGGATTTGTTCAACCAAATCTACCAGATAATGAACTTGTAAATTTTTACAAAATTGGATGCGTGAATATTTTAAATAAGAAAGTTTTGGTGTGGTTTATGTTGTATTTACGAAAAAAACATGAACATAAAGATTAATAAAATAATATAAAAATAGGTAATATATGTATATAGTTTTTATTGAATAAAAGTTGGAAATGAGGTATGTCGTCTTTTTTTGAATTTACACTCAGCAGCGGAAGTCTGCGTACAAAGAATTTGGAATACTTTAACCGAAAGAAATATAGTCATAATCTAGTACAACAAATTTCAAATCGTATTTATTCTATATGTTAACAATACACAAATCTATTAACTAAATATAAATCAATAGAACACACATGTAATTAAAAAATAAAATCAAAACTAAAAACATTTCAAATAATGTGTACGCAAAAATCTGCGTACAAAGCAAAGCTGCTTCTATAAAAAAAATATATTAGTAAGAAGTCGGACAACCCTTACGCTTAATGACCTCTCTTAAACGCTTCGGCATGAATTGTACCAATTTCTTTGTCTCGTTCGAATTGATTTTGGCCCATTCGTTAATTATAAATTGTGTTTAGTACTTCTTTCAATGTTATGGTGGCAAATACTGCGGTCCAATAAATCCCATAAGTGCTCAATGAGATTTAAGTCAGGCGATTGTGGGGGTGTTTTCATTGTGTTGGAACGTTATATAGCAGCCAAAGTTTAGTATTGTGAGCAGAATGTTTCGGGTCGTTGTCTTGTTGAAAAATGTATTCGGATCCCAAACCCAAGTTGTCGATGCTCTTCTTCAAATTTTCCTTTAAAATGTCTACGTACATTTTATGGTTTATTGTGGATGTTATAAAAGCCTATTTCCCTACTCCTTTGGCGCACATACACCCCCAAATTATCACTATACCACCTCCATGTTTTACAGTAGCTTTTAAGTTTTGTGAATTTAAGTGCCGGGGTTTCTCCATATAAATTGTTTACCTTTAATATTGGAGATGCAAAATATGCTTTCATCTGCAAAAAGAATTTTCTCCCAGAATTCTATTGACTTGTTTAGGAAAAGTGTTATTTAGCAAAAGAAATCCGTTTTTGTCGTTTGACGTCTTATACAGTCACAATCAGTGCAAAGCCCCAGAACGGGGTCATTGGATATTGCGGAATTAGCACAAACGCCTAATCGAACGAGTATAAGAAGGCAGGGAATTCAATGGTAGGGACGACTCCTTGGTTGCTGGTCATCAGCCCACCGTCAGCTCGTTCGAAGAGGCTCCAGGTGCTTGCTCCGCCCGTGAGGTCAATAAAGGCAGTTAGAGAAGTAGCTTCAAGGAAAGCCCCAACAAGTAAGTATACCTCTTTCTTATTTAACCCCATAACCAGAAACAAGCGACTCGTGACATTTTGGTGGAGGCGTCGGGTAATTCAGTATGTTTGGACATTCAAATAAATTTACCAAAATTTAAGGGCTACAACAACTGGTCCGACGCACAGTGGTTCAGATCAGCATATCTTCGGAAAAAATTCTGTAACTTTTAGTACGAAAGGTATATCCGGACAATATTTTATATGTAGTTTTTAAACCACAATACGAAGATTTAGATCAACTTTTGAACCAAATTTCTCAACCGGAAGTGGTACTTTACCTGAACCCTAAGCCAATTTTTTACCTATAAACTGGTATTTTAAATAGAAATAGACGCATGGATCGTTATATAAGCCATAGTAATAATAAAAAATATTCAGATATTAAATGTTAATTAAATCGTGTAACCGGAAGTGATAGTTTACCTAAATATATACCTTTTTTTCGTACAGGATGTGTAGTTTAAATTGGAATAATTGCATAACATGTTTTTATAACGCTAAAGTAACATTTTTAATTGTTACGCTTGCTTATATTAATTCATAAGCAATCGCTTAACGTCCTCGTACATTTCTAAGTGCTTCTTTTTTAAAGTAATTCGCATAGTAGCAATGAAAGGATCGGATGATACCAGCAACATAATAAATACCAAATGGGGTATTACCTCGTATCGTTTTTCGTCTTGTTTCTCGTTCTTCGTTTCGTTATCTTGTTAATAAATAACATCTGATGTGTTTTCTGTTTTGAACAAAAAATGTTTCTCTCTTTGCACACTCTATTCAATGCTACCCTATGTTAATTCGAAACGAACACTCTCACTTATATTCAATGTAGCACGAGTGTAATAATTCGGATTATTCGGTTGATTCAATTATTACGGGTTAAATTTAAAGATCTTTTTTTAAATTAAATTTTAGTTTTGACTTTGGTGTTTTCACTTCAAGTCAGGTACGGAGGGCTCGAAAAATCCTAAAGTAATAAATTGTAAGCAATAAAAATGTCATTTTATTAAAGGAGCTCGTTCGCAGGTAGTGAGATTTTAACACGAGGGTTGTTTTTAGAAATTGTTAAACTCGAGACGTACGCGTTTAGAATTTTACTTAGTAGAAAAAAAAACGTCTAAAGAATATTCTCCCACCACGTTTAAAAAAAAAAACGCGTGCTTTTAAAAGGGAAGTTTTGGGCTTGAATCGCTCTCTCTTCCCGGGGTTCTCTTCGAGTCAAGAAGATTTTTCTTCTTCGCGAAAATGTGTTGGATATGCTTTGAAAAGCTATTCAACACATCGACGGTTTTTCGCGGGTTCAGATTTCGCGTCCGAGTTTGAGTGTTTCCTCGGCGGTTATGTCCGCATGATAGACTTGCGCGTGCTCCCATCCGGAGTTTATCTCCGTTATGGTAATTTCGCCATCTTCGTGGAGTGCAAACTGAGGGCATAATCGCAAACCAATGGGTTTTGTGGTTGAGGAAAAGCGGGTGAGTTTTCTGAGCCTGAGTAAATATTTGCTATTAGACAAATCTCTCCGGTTAATAGTTATTTGAGTTAGGAATTCGCATAGCTATCCTCTTGATTAATTAGATTAATAAAGTTTTGCATTTTTCTCAATAAACTTTTGAAGCTAGGTTTGAGTTTTATTTAATAAAGTTTAATTTCCCCTTTTCTGAATCTGGTTTTATTAAAGTTGTGATCATAAAAATAGAGTAGTTTTTTTTTATATATCACTTTCTACCCTGCAACACTTGCATTTCGAATCAAGAGCCTTGGCGCAAGAAACCACGGCTTTTCCGGAAGGTTTTCCCGGGGAAAAACCTTGCCCTGGTGGCGGCTACGTTACCCCGTTCATTTTTAATAATGGCGGTTCATCGATGGGGTTTAATTATCTTAAATAATTGAGCCCCAAGTTCTACACGAGTACCTCAAGTAGAATTAAAATATGTAATAAAAAGTACCACGTTCCATTAAAAAAAATAAATTTCCGGTCTGAATAACCTATTTCCGGTCAGAACCGGAAGTTGAAAATATCATCAACGGATAGAGCATACCCCATTTGGTAATCAAAATTTTTTGGATTTTTCGAAAAAAACATTTCTCTTGATTTTGAAAGGGGTGGACGGGTGTTCTTACACACCCGGTATATTATATATTTAATATTTTTAAATTAAAATCAACCTTTTTGATTGCATAAACAATATAAAATTACTTGAATCAGAATTATAGATATTCGGTGATTTAATCAGAATTGAAAACCCCGAATAGTTAAAGTTCTGACAAAAAATAGAAATTTGCTAATTAAAAACAAAAGTGCAGATATGCGCAGCCAAATTTTTCTGAAATGTGTTAAGTATGAACTAGTTCACATGTATATATGAAGAGTTGCTTGGCGGCAGTTGGCGCAAACAAGTTCTAATCTAAAAACTGCATAAAATCAATTATTTTTTTAAGCATCTTTATCTATCAATGTAACATAGAAGAATAAATAATTTTTTTTCGCGGAATCCATTATCATTTACTCAAATATATATATTTTAAATAACCACCAACAAATTTTTATAATATCAGACTGATGCGATAATATTATGGATTCTTATGAGCTATTACAACGATCGGATTAACTATACGTAAAATGTACAAATTTAAACAATTTTACAGGTAAACCATCGTGGTAATAGATGTGGCATTAGTTGATTCTACATCTTAGAAGTTCTAAAAATTGATTTAGAGGAGGGGGAGGAAAAACCATTAGAGGAAATCTTGAAGAGGTTTAGAGTCTGGATAGACTGGATAATCAAACCATTGTGATACAGATTCACAATAGGGTGATATACACGTTATGTACGGTGTTTGTCTCGGGTCTTATCATTTTTTTGTAATTAAAATATTAAGTTGGAAGCAAAGTAGGGACACTTTGCGGAACGGGCCAAAGGAAAACATGTTCGTTTTAGTGCATGGTCGAACATGTCGGATACGATACGCAGAATAAAATTGTACTCTCTATCTCGTCACACGCTGTCTAGTATTAAGGTGTAACGAAGTTAACTAATTTCTTTGTCGATTTCAAAATAAAAATCCTACCCCTTAGAGAACCCGTTTTACATCAGCTGGTTTATCACAAATTTCTCTGATAATTCCCCGAAATATAGGCCACCCTTTCTTCCGAATTTATATTTTCCGTTAATTAAGAATCTAAAGTTTAAATATCCACTTTTCCATCCGTCTCAACCTCACTTCAAGTTAACAAGACGTCTCAGTACCGATTAATCAATAAATAGAAAGACACTAAGGTTTTCTAAAAATAGCTCAATTACACGTGAGTTCCGTTAATCATCAAATTGAAGAAGATCATTACGATTTTGGAAGCAAGAATGATCAACACTGTTACCAGCCAGGAGACCCTTCAAGAAACCAAGTGATCCGTCCAGCGGGAGGAAGACCAACAGGAGTAATTAGTCCGATCTGCTAATGAGTGCGGAATTAGGCGTTCATCAAACATTTAATTTATCGTATTTGATTGCGTTCCTTTGGAATACCATGTTGAATGATTTTCATTGTCATACCTTCATTATTATGTTACTTTTCTAATTTATTAGAAACACGTGTTTTGAAAACTTTAAATTATTGTAATTTTGGAACGAAGCGTTTTAACATAAAAATTGTAACTCTGAAAATAGTTAGTTAAGAATAGGGCTATCCGTGACTGTTGTTAAAACTTCGCTAATTAGAATTATTTAGAATTACGTTTTTAATTAACCGATTTTCCTGTTTCAAACACCTTTTTAGGGTAATTCGGGGTCGTAGAGAATTATTGTAAGGGCTAGATGACCCAAAAAAAGTGGTTCAGGTCATTAACGCTCGGTTAATTGTTATTCCGCTGGGAGAATTCGACTCCCACCCCCGAAAAATCCAGTTTAACGCTTCGGCCCCTATATAAACTCGCGCATTTTTCCATTTTAGGATTATTAGTTCTTGAGCAGAATCGCTGCCCGATTTCCGAACAATATAGTTTACGATTTTCACGTTTTTTACTACAACCTTAAAAGTTAGTTTTCATTTCATTTTCTCGTTATAGAATTATCTCGTTCCGTTCAGTTTTTAGTTTCCCTTTTGATTAATTTTCTTTTGTTGTTGTTTTAAAGAACAGTTTTGTTTGGCAAAAATCCCTTTCCTAATTTTTCCCAATCCTTCGGATTTCCGACGTGGAATCGTGGAAATTTTCTTATCCCATTGGATTTCTGACGTGGAAGCGTGGAAATTCTCTTATCCCATAGGATTTCTGACGTGGAATAGTGGAAATTCTATTATCTCATTGGATTTTTGACGTGGAATCGTGGAAATTCTCTTATCCCATTGGATTTCTGACGTGGAATCGTGGAAATTCTCTTATCCCATTGGATTTCTGACGTGGAATCGTGGAAATTCTCTTATCCCATTGGATTTCTGACGTGGAATCGTGGATATTCTCTTATCCCATTGGATTTCTGACGTGGAATCGTGGAAATTCTCTTAACCCATTGGATTTCTGACGTGGAATCGTGGAAATTCTCTTAACCCATTGGATTTCTGACGTGGAGTCGTGGAAATTCTCTTATCCCATTGGATTTCTGACGTGGAATCGTGGAAGTCCTCTTAACCTAACCCGTGGTAATCTTGGTCACTCTCAAACCCTACCGTACTGTTTCAGTTTTTGCCAAGTTTTGCTTTCCAATTAATTTAATTTACTTTTCATACAATTTTCCGCGAACGAGATAATTCTCCGATTTCCGTTTATTAACCACTTCGGTACGGCGTCCATCGGCCGCGAAACGTCGCTAAGAACCGGCTTTCATCATCCGTACGCTGGCACAGCCGTCGACTATAGTCGATGCCCCTCATAGCCGATATGAGGGGTTATCTGTGGCCCCATATACTGTATCGACTATAGTCGATGTCCGTACCAAAGTGGTTAAATTGTTTTCCTCCCTGTTACATCAATTTTATTCACCTCTGTATTTTTCTAAATTTCCTTGTTGCCTCAATAAACAACTTTATTGTTTATTATCTAAACCTTGTGTTTTACTTCCGTTTGAACCCTGGACATTATTTTCTCCACTGTGAAAAGCTACTCAGAGGTACAGAAGAGGTCCTTTTCCCTCGTTTGAAAGAAAAGGTGATGCCCGAGAATTGTCTTCTCATAATAACAACGAATTAAATTTCGGGAAACGGCGAGGGTTGTCGCAAAGGATATTTTAAGACTTTAGTTAATGGGGTAAGCGAACTGGCTTTACCAGTTGGGATAGGATTAGGGGATAGGAGATTTTAGAACAAAAATTTAGCTAGTGTTAAGAAAATATAAACCTTTACTACCGAGTATTATTTCTGTTACATGTACGCTACCAACCGAGGGATTTCAACGCTGCTTGTCTGAGGTTTCACTATGAGTTGGAGGTGCAAAATGCGCGATCAGGGTCTAACAACATCCTGTCAACAACACGCCTCCTGTACAAGTATGAAACAATAGGTGATAAATGGGCATTACAAGTTGGGGGTCCTAAACCAGTAGAAGTTGGACAATGTACAACCACCTGAGCGATCAACGTCAACATTAAGAAGGAGCTCAACTTAAAAAGTCAAGCGTAAAGGAAAAGGGGGGAAGATGGAAGATTTCACAACTCTTTCCAAGTCAACAAACAGTTTTCAAATCTAAGGAGTCAGCCCGAGGACACGGAGTGCTACCGTCAAAGCTATTGGGTCTCCTTCAGACAGGAACAAACATACTCTCCGCTCATTTGCCTCACTAACCACCAAAACAAGACGATGAAAAATCATCCTCACCAGCAAATCCCAGCAGGAATGGCTTTTTTCGTGCAACATGAGTGTAGTAGTGTGGTAGATTCCAAATCCTTTGTACGCAAACTTCTGCTCCTAAGTGTATGTCATTTTCTAAAATTAAAATTATTATATCTCTTCAACCAGTATAATAAAAAATATCTTTTGATAAATAATATGGAATAAAAAAATTTTATTTAAACAATAAAAATTAATAAATAACAAAAAAATTTCATTATTTTTTTTTCTTTATATAACAATATCATCTTCGTCTTTACAATTAACCAAATTCGGTTCCGATTCCGCTCGTTTTTTCAACGATCCATCTTCATTAGGTTTTTCTTCAACAACTTCAATAAAATCACACTTAATATTAGGATCACTTTTCGAAAAATTCTCATCCCCAATCGATTCTATTTTAATATCATCCCCGTTAACCTTCAATAATTCATCGTTTAAAGCCACATACTTCAAATCAACCGTACTATTTGAAAAAATCGCCGCCGAACTTATATCACCCATCTTTTCAACCCCATTTACGTTAATAACCGGACAAGAAGTGATCGGTTCGATCGTTGGTTTTAACGGACTCGTCGCTGAATCTTTCTGCGATGGAATTTTATTCGGTAAAGGACTTCCCGATCGATTATTTCCCGGCGAATGAGCCGAAGAAGCTTTCTCCTGTTTATGTAAAACGATTAAAGTGCACGCGAAACCCAATATTAAAATATTATTTAATATCCTATAAGAACCTAAACATAAATAAGCGAGTAAAGATATCACAAATGACGGTAAATCCCATATGTACACCGCGTGAGCTAAAACCCGAACCATAACCACACCTAAAGGTAAAGGAATAAATCCCATTCGTCGCGCGACGAGATCCGAATGATCGGAAAAAGCGTGTTTTTGTCTCGTTTGAGCCATATCGTAGGCTAAACTTGTGGTGTAATCGCGGTAAACGTCCACTTGAAGTTCGTTAAAACGTGTTATAAAAGCGTGTTTTACCCAATCGACGAAAATTTCGGCTAATAAAACCATCGCGCAATCTGGTAATAACACCCAGAATCTTTCCGCTTTCCATGAGTACTCTTTCATCGTTTGTAAGACGACTATGAAGAGTAAAATTACTAAGTGGAAACGTTCTCGGACGTCGCTGCAAGACACTTGGAATAAATTGTTTTTGTCGAATTTTTTAAATACGCTTCCTTTTAATTCCACAAACTAAAAAAATAATAATAATTAATTTTTGTTAATTTAAAATTTTGTTAAGTGTAGTTTTTAATTTTTAAGTGTTATTTTGATGATATACTTACGTTATTTGACATCATAATAGTTAATAAGGCCTTATTATTGGAGTTTATGGCTACATTTAGTGTTGTCGCTTGTAGTAATACCAGGAAACTATGTAGGACTGTTGTAAAAAAATTATTAAGGAAAAATTACAATTAAAAAAAATTCTTAAAAGCTTATTTACATCAATTAAGAAAAAAAATTTGAGTATAAAGACATTAAAATATCTATTTTTAATTAAATTCATCAGATTTGTTTTAATTGTAAATGTTTAATTTCATTAAAACAAGATTTTTAAATTTTATTAATTGATCGATTCTTTGTAACAATTAAAATGTCTTACGTTGCAATAAACAAATATATCGAAATATTCGCGACCCAAATTTACCGCAATTCGGCGGTGCCGACGCAGTGCAAACCGATGGTCAAAGTACGACCGCTAGACCAGCGCTGCTCAATAAATTTGTGACCCAAATTATTCCAAACCACATATGATTCAATTATTAACACACCATTGTTTTTTAACCGCTGTGATATTATTGTATAAGTTTTTTGTATATAAGGGGAACTTTTTTGTAATAAAATCAGTATTAAAACGCCTATGTTTGGTACTCAATTCTTTCCAATGTCTGGCTTGTCCGGAGTTGGATTTACCTTTCCCACAAACGTCTGGCTTGTCCGGAGTTTGTTCAGTAAAAAAAAATAAATAAATAAAAAAAATATCAAAGACGAGAAAATTCTTTCGAACCTTAGAATTTTTAATCAACTTTAATAAATCCTCCAGACTTTATTTATAAAAATTAAGAATCGATTTTTTCAATAAAAGATAGATTAAAATGTATATTTTTAACTAAATTAGTCAAATTTGTTATAATTATTATCAAAAAATTAAAAAAAAATTAAAGACAGAGTTTTTTATCTGAATCTAACCTTAAAATTTTTAATCAACTTTAAAAAATCCCCAAGACGTTATTTATAAAAACTAATAAATGATTTTTTAAATAAAGATAGATTAAAATATCTATTTTTAATTAAATAAGTCAAATTTCTTATAATTGTTATCAAAAAATTTTAAAAAATTCTCAAAGACGACAAAGTTTTTTGACAGAACCTACCTTAAAATTTTTAATCAACTTTAAAAAATCCCCAAGACATTATTTTTAAAGACTAAGAAATGATTTTTTAAATAAAGATAGACTAAAATATCTACTTTTAATTAAATAAGTCAAATTTGTTATAATTGTTATCAAAAAAATTAAAAAAATTTTCAAAGATGAGTTTTTTGACCGAACCCAACCTTAAAAATTTTAATCAACTTTAAAAAATCATGTAGACTTTATTTATGAAAATTAAGGCACAATTTATTGAATAAAAATAGACTAAAATGTCTATTTTCAATTAAAATTATCATATTTACTCTAATTCTTGTCAAAGAAATTTTAAAAAATTCTAAAAGAATGCAGATTTTCGACCGATCATAACCTTGAAATTTTTGGTCAACTTTGAAAAATCACTGAAATTTAATTTATGAAAATTAAGAAACGATTTTTTCAAAAAAAGAGAGATTAAAATGTCTATTTTCAATTAAAATCATCACATTTACTATAATTATTGTCACAAAAATTTAAAAAAAATCTAAAAGAATGCAGATTTTCGACCGATCATAACCTTAACATTTTTGGTCAACTTTGAAACATCATTCAAATTTTATTTATGAAGATTAAGAAACGATTTGTTCAATAAAAGATAGATTAATATGTCTATTTTTAATTAAATTAGTCAGATTTGTTATAATTGTTATCAAAAAATTAAAAAAAATTTTCAAAGACGACAAAACTTTTTTAACTGAAACCAACATAACCTTAAAATTTTTAATCAACTTTAATAAATCGCTAAGACTTTATTTATAAAAACTAAGAAATGATTTTTTAAATAAAGATAGATTAAAATATCTATTTTTAATTAAACAAGTAAGATTTGTTATAATTGTTATCAAAAAATTTTCAAAGATGTCAGTTTTTTGACCGAACCCAACCTTAAAAATTTTAATTTACTTTAAAAAATCATCTAGACTTTATTTATGAAAATCAAGACACAATTTATTGAATAAAGCTAGATTAAAATGTCTATTTTCAATTAAAATCATCATATTTACTCTAATTGTTGTCAAAAAAATTAAAAAAAAAAAAATCTAAAAGAATGGAGATATTCGACCGATAACCTTAAAATTTAACTTTGAAAAATCACTCAAACTTTATTTATAAAGATTAAGAAATGAATTTTTCACTAAAAGGTAGACTCAAATATCTATTTTTAATTAAATCACTCAAATTTATTCTAATTGTTATCAAAAAATTCTCAAAGATGATTAAGTTTTTTGATGTAACCTTAAAATTTTTAACCAACTTTAAAAAATCATTCAAACTTTATTTATAAAAATTAAGAAACGAATTTTTCAATAAAAGATGGATTAAAATGTCTATTTTTAATTAAATTAGTCAAATTTATTCTAATTGTTATCAAAAAATTTAAAAAAATTCTCAAAGACGACTAAATTTTTTAACCTAACCTTAAAATTTTTAATCAACTTTAAAAAAATCACTCAAACTTTATTTATAAAGATTAAGATACGATTTTTTCAATTAAAGATAGATTAAAATGTCTATTTTTAATTAAATTAGTCAAATTATTCTAATTGTTATCAAAAAATTGAAAAAAATTCTCAAAGACGACTAAGTTTTTTGACCTAACCTTAAAATTTTTAATCAACTTTAAAAAATCATTCAAACTTTATTTATAAAGATTAAGAAACGATTTTTTCAATAAAAGATAGATTAAAATGTCTATTTTTAATTAAAGTCATTAGATTTACTCTAATTGATACCGAAAAATTAGAAAAAATTCTCAAAAAGCGACTAAGATTTTCTACCGAACCTAAAAATTTTTGATCAACTTTGAAAAATCACACAGATTTTATTTATAGAAACTAAGCAAAGATATCTTAAATAAAGATAGACTAAGGTGTCTATATTTTATTAAAACTATCACATTTACTCTAGTTATCACCAAAAAAATTAAAAAAATTCCAAAAACCATCAAAGATTTTTCACCAAACCTAACCTCAAAAAATTTCACCAATTAAAAAAAATCACTCAAACTTTATTTAAAAAAATTATTCTACGATTTCTTCCTCAAACATAGATTAAAATATCAATTTTTCATAAAAACCGTCAAATATACTCTTGAAATTATCTAAAAACTTCAAATAAATCTCTCAATTAAAGATAAAACTTTTAAAAACATACACAAATCCGATTTCTAATCTCATAAAAAAAGGATACAGACATAAATAATAGCAAAAAAAAGATGTGGAATAACTCCAAAATGTTCTCTCCGTCGATCCCTAGGTTCCGTAGCGGTCCAAAAGAGAGCATCTATCGTATCTTGTCCGAAAGCAGAAAACAACCGATCTCCAACTTCCAGCATATTATAAAAAATATATAACTTTATAACCGACTGGCTCTTAATTAAATGGTACAACATGTTCGTATCGATGTAAAACATCATCACGCTACATGTGATTAAAATCGTTGCTTTGAGCAGGTCGCAAATCTCCGCGGGAGATAATAATGACTTATAATTTCTAGGTTGTAAACTACAATTAAAAACCAATTAGAAAAAAAAAAAAATTAAACAATTAATTTTAATTTTTATCGTAATTTTTATTACTTACCCGAAACATATAGCAACTGGACGAGTAATTAAAGCGAATAGAGCTAAAATAACTCGTACAGGAAGGTACGTGTAGACGAATAAAAACGAATCTGTACATTGCATAAAACCGTAACTCATGAATTTTTCCACTTCGCGAGGTATTTTCATAAACGAGTAGACTTTTTCTCGTCTGGCTGAGTAACGCTCCTCGTCATGTTCTAACACGTAACCACGTGTTAATTCTACGTGTAAAAATGAAAAAAGAGATGGGGAAACTAGAACAGAAAAATTAAAATTAGAACAACATTCCTTTTAATAATTTTTATTAGTTTAATTATTTATTTAAATAAACAATTTTATTTGTAATTAAAATTAATCCTTTTTTATTATAATTTTGTAGACATTTTATTTAAAAAAATTCAATCTAATTAGAAAATTCAAATAATTAGAAAAATATTGACATTTTAACGTAAACTTAACCTCACTTTTTTTTGTCAATTTTGACAGATATATCAAAAGCAGCATAACAATTTAATTAGTTAAAAACTCTTAAATCAACTCAAACTTAAATCAAATTTCCTAAAACACCTTTAAATATTCTTTAAGCAACCTAAAAATTAAATAAAAATTGTTTAAAAAAAATAGACATAACCTAACCTTTTTTAGTCGTGTCAACTTCGTCGCACGATCCGTCGACTTTCTCAGGTTTAAAAATATCCTCGATTTTACCATCATTAGTGTAAAGAACCTTCGGATTAGCGGTAAAACGAATTTTCTTTTCGTTAGTTAATAGTTTCCTTTCGTTAGATGACATTTTTGATAAACGTCATCTCGATTTGACAACAAATACTAATGTGGTGCCATCTAGTATCTTATAAAACCAACAATATAAATTAATGTGTATTTAAAAACTCAAATTTTATAATTTTATTAGATTTTAAAGATGATTTTAATTAAATTAACATTATTAAAATAAAAATTATCTTAATAATTAGATTGATTTAAATTGACTTAATAATTAATAATAAAATTTTATTTTGAGATATGAAAGTAGTAGGTTGGTACTAACTGATAATCATTTAAAATAGAAATGAATTAAAATTAAAATTTTAAAATATAATTTTGTTAGAATTGGTTTTTAATGATCTTAATTTAATTGAAATTTGAGTTAATTGAAACATTAATTTTTAAATTTAATATTAAAATATATTAAGGTAATTTTAATACCAAGGGAATGTAACAAAAAAAAATTCCCTAATTATGACATAACTGTCAAAACTGACATAACCAAACAACAAAATCATCTGATTGTTGTTTTGATACCGATTAAAATGGAAAATGGTAATAGTTCAGAAACAGAGGATGATAATAAGTGTAAAGTGTTAATAATCGGTGGCGGTATGGCTGGATTATCAGCCGCTTATCATCTAACTAAGAACGGTTTTACCGATTTTAAAGTCTTAGAAGCTAGAAAGAGGTTAGGTGGGCGAATAATTCAAATAAAAATCGGCTCGGAAGCTGTAGAATTAGGCGCAAATTGGATTCACGGTGTGCTTGGAAACCCCGTATATGAATTAGCCATGCAAAACGGTTTAGTAGACATAATGCAAGCTCCTAAGCCTCATAAAGTGGTTGCTGCAACCGAAATGGGCAAACAGGTGCCTTTTAACGTCTTACAAGAAATTTATGAGGCGTATTTAGTCTTTTTAAGGCGATGTGAGGAGTATTTTTTATCCCAATACCTTCCGCCGGATGGTATCGATAGCGTCGGTGAACATATAAAATTAGAAGTCAGTTTGTACTTAGATAAATTTAAAGATCCTCAAGATAAGTACTTAAGACAGTTATTATTTGATTGTTTATTAAAACGGGAGACTTGTATAAGTGGATGCGATACGATGAATGAAATAGATTTATTAGAATTGGGAAGTTATACGGAATTACAAGGTGGAAATATTACGTTACCGCAAGGTTATAGTTCTATATTAGAACCAATTACGAAAGATATACCAAAAGAAAAAATATATTTAAATCATCCCGTTGATACGATTCGATGGAATTTAAACCCTGTTCGTAGTGATTCCGACGAATCCGATGATTCCGATCGAACGGTTGTCGAAGAAGAAGAAAAAACTTGTGAAAAACATAATATTGAAGTTACTTGTGATAATGGTAAAAAGTTTTACGCTGAACATTTAATATGTACGTTACCTTTAGGAGTACTTAAACATAAAGCGAGTACAATGTTTCAACCAAAACTTCCGGAATATAAAATGGAAGCGATAGATCGATTATTATTCGGTACTGTTGATAAAATTTATTTAGAATATGATCGTCCGTTTTTAAATCCAAACATAACGGAGGTGTTATTACTTTGGGAAGCGGAGGAAAGTCAAAAAAGTGAGGATTATTCGAAATGTTGGTTTAAAAAAATTTATTCGTTTGCTAAAGTCTCGGAAACGTTACTTTTGGGTTGGATTTCGGGCAAGGAAGCTGAATATATGGAAACTTTAAGTAATGAGGTTATTATCGAGACTTGTACGGAGATTTTAAGAAAGTTTTTAAAGGATCCTTTTATTCCGAAACCTAAAAATTGTGTTTGGTGGGTTTGAAAAAGTAATATTTTAAGTAATTGGTTTATTAAAATCATTTTTCTGGTTTGATTTTATTTATTTAGTTTTATTATTTTAAATCACTTTGGGAATTTAATCAAACATAACCTAAAAATTATGTAATCAATTTTAAAAATTTACCAAACATAAATTTATAGATAATTTATAAGATTTAAAAAGAGATAGATTAATATAATTTTTTAGATTAAAATTGTTAAGTTTAATATTTTTTTTAATCAAATATAATTTTAAACCGAATCTAACATAACCTCAAAATTTAAATTAATTTAAAAAAAAGTTCGAAATTTATTTATGAAAGTTAGGAAAAGATTTTTTTATACATAATATATCAAATTTTTGACTAAAATTATCGAATTTGTTGGTATTTTTCTTTAAAATAGAAAATTTTTAACTGAATCTAACATAACCTCAAAATTTAGATTGACTTAAATAATCTAAAATTAATAAAAAAGCTAAATAAATCAAATATTTTGTTAAATTTTTCAAAAATACAATTAAAAACTCATAATAATAACGTATAAATGTCGATTAGATCAAAAAATAAACATTAAATAACCTGAAAATTTTCTTTTTATTTATCGGAAACTTCTATAACCTGTTAATTTTTGTTTAAAAAGTGAAAATAAGGCCCAAAGAAAAACTTTTAATGAACCAATTACTAAAAAATTTCAAAATGAATGACCTAATTATTAATAATTTATTTTTATAGTACAAGTTGGTTTTCACAACCGTATACCAAAGGTTCATACACAGCGATTGCAGTTGGAGCTTCACAAATCGACATAGAATATTTAGCTCAACCTTTATATAAAAAAAACCAAGATAAGGTAAGATTTTTTGGACTTTTTGGAATTTCTTTAAATTAATGAGGATGAAAATGAGGTAAAAATTCTTATATGGGTTTTAACATTTTTTAAAAGCCTGTAGTTGTGTTTGCTGGTGAACACACGCATTACAATTTCTACTCTACGGTTCACGGGGCTTATTTAACGGGTCGGACGGCCGCACAAATATTAGTGTCGAACGATAGCGGCGTCGAGGAGGAGATCGTGATCGACGCCGATGAAAATGACACGGATTTAAGCTCTTGGATACAAGGGATTTGTTTAGAATAGTATTTATATATTTGATTATGATAAGATTAAGATAATGAAAAAAAAGATGGTATTAGATATTTCTTATTGATGTCCTATTGTGGGCCTACTGTAGCTGGCTTTATTGTTTTTATATTATTATTATTTTCTTTTTATAATCTTAATTGATTGAAGATGAAATTTTATTGTTTATGTGAATTACTGGAATTTATTAATGTGAAAAAAATAATGTGAACTAATGCATTTATTTGTATTTTAAAGGAAGATTCTTGTATAAGATGAGTTAAAATTTTTTTTCTAATTGTGGAAGGTGTATTGTAGGCGATTTAAAAAAGAATTGTTTAATTGTTTAAATTTAAAAAATCACTCATTGTTAAACTTTATACAGGCTATCTCACTAAAATATTAAATTCGAATATGTTGAAAACTACAAGCATTATTTATAGATGCATAGTTAGTTAGTCAACGCTGTGTAATATGTGGTTCGTACTCAAACTTCAAGGTCGTGTAAAATGCTGCCACCAGACTTATTTTATTTTAAACAGAAGGAACGAATAAATCTTGTCTCAGGTCGTTTTAAAAGGAAAACGTGTATCTGAGTAATGTAAAGTAATGTGTATTTTCATAGTAAGTTTTAATCAAGCAGCACACTTTAGTAGTACGCCCCTTCGGTATCAGAAATTGAACTAAACAGCATTAGCCGACTACCGTCTTTTTCCGAAAATAAAACACTGTCTTACTTTCTTTTTTGGTCCAAAATAATCGTTAGGGGCTTATTTTTGGAAGAGGATAAAACTAAAAGTATATTTACATACAGTGGAATTCTTTTTCACTGACACCCCTCTTGAACGAACACCCTCCTTGGACGAACAGTTTCTCATGGAACGGTCCGATTCTGATATAATTTGCATTGCATTAATTCTGTCTTGGGCGTACATTTTCTTGAACGTACGCGAACACTACCAAATGTTCTCTTAAACGAACAATCGCACCGCGCGCCGAGTTGGCTGTCTCCCTTTAATAAAAGATTATCCCTTTAACCGGTGTTTTACCGATTTCAATATTTGCAAGGTACAAGCGCAGTCTATGTCGTGCCTTTCTGCTTAGTTTGAATTAGGGACTTCCCCGAGTACACGAAAATTTAAACGTTCTCATTTTTTCTGTACATACGGGGTTCAGTACTAGATAATTTGACATCTATGTGGAAAAAGATGTGTGAATGTATTATACTTTGCAAAAACCGCTTGGGCCCAAGTAACGAAGGAAACAGTTAAAAATTGCTCCCTAAAGCATGATTTAAGCACGAAATTGAGGAGCAAATGTAACAAAGGGGCTAAGTGCCAAAATTATTAAACAGAGAAATTAAGAAAAACCTTCACACATCAAAACGACAGGCTTTATTTCTAAATAATTATCTAATACATATTATTTGCTTTACGCCTAAATATGCTACTACGAATACAACAGAAAAAAAAAACGAAAATTTGAACATAATCAAAAAATTAAAAAAAAATGGAAAACAAGCTAAGTGCCAGTATATTATTTCGTAAAATTACTGTAGAATTCTTTGTGTTTATAGTCTTGTAGATAAGAAATCATTGATTTTAAGTGTTTTCTCTTGTTATCACTGACTTTATTTATGTCTAGTAGCTGGTTAATCGAGATATTTTTTAGATCTTGCATGGTTTTCCCCCTTTTGAGTATCGAAGTTGCTTTCCATTGTGCTAGTTCAGAAAAAGCTTCAGCAGTAAACAAAAAACCAGGCTATTAGGAGTCAACTTTCAACCGTACAACTTTGCTAATATTCACTTTCTTGAGATTTAAGATCGTGTCGGCAGCCGCTTGTACATAAAAAAAATTTTTCTGTGGCATATTTACTATTTCAAATCGGCCTGTGTGTGTACTTGATACTATTACATCGTGTAAGTCCTCAGGTACCATGGAGCGCACCTACGTTTTCTTTTCTCAATCAAGGCGAAATCTCTGTCGCACTGAAGGAAGCTATGTCCACTGACAAGATACCTATGTTCGATTGTGTCAAAGAGTACACAACTCACTAGAAACACGTAAATAAATACAATCATTCTGTTTTTATTTTGGACGGTACAGTTATAGCTCCAAATAATAATATTCCTTTTTTCTGTAATGCTCATATTTAGAACGCGTAATAAGCAAGTCGCAATTTCGTTACCGCCACGTCCTGCCACTCCTTCATGCTAGCAACACATGTATGAATGCTTCTTATCCCCAAAGCTGATTCCTAAGTTATAGTATGAAAGTTGGCTCAAGTAGAACATGTCAGAGTGGGTGAATGTAGGTACAAATATGACTTGTTCTAAATCCTCTGAAAACACACTCATAGTGCTTCCTGGCAGTTGCGATGACGCGATGTCCCTTTTCATGAGCATCGTAGCTGCTTCTGCCTTTCGATGGTGCAAATCCAACTCTACCTTTGCTACTCGACTTCTTTCAACCTGCGCTTTTATTTGGCAATTTAATGAATCACATTTCCGACAGGTGTCACTTCTAGGTGCTCTAAATGAAACATTTGGAAAGTCTCTTTTCAATATATTTCTGTAAAACTTATAAGTGACCAAGCTGTGGGGATAGTTTTGCTTGAACGCTTATTAAAGGCGGTTAATATTTAAATCTGGACTCATATATTCCTTAGCACTTTTTCCGCGCGAATAATGAGACTCTTCTTGGGGTATGCTATTTATGTGCTCTGTAACAAGTTTTTTATCATCCTGTGTAAATTTTCCAGTAGCTGTACGAGTTATCATATCTTTATAAACTACTTTGCCGCTTTTTTTCTTTTGTATAATAGTTTCCAAATACTTTTTTTGTCAAATCAAAGGTATTTATAAAAGTAGATTTACAAACAACTACAATATTCCCTTCGCCATCTGGAAGGTTATAGTGGATGATAGTTTGACGATGACTGTCACGAGGGTCTTCATATGAGCCATACCTTCTCTTCACGCCAGTCAACTGTATTAAACCCATAATGTACGTTCTACGGACGTCAACCCTGTACTCGTAGTATTTTTCAGAAAGAACCAACCTATTTACGTAATTCAACGACATTATTTACACACATACAGGGTTAGTATAAAGTCCCGGAACGGTCGAATAACTTTGTTGTTTGAGAAGTATCAATGTTGAATTTCTACCTGATTATATAGTTAAATGCGACGCATTTAATAATAACATTTTCATTTTTCTCTCGTTTCCGGTTTTACAGGAAATGCGTCCAACTCTGTTTTCTTAAATGGCATGTATAGTATATTCGTGCATTTTCGAATGCGGAATAAAAAACTACGTTCAAAAATACTAAAATTCTTTATTCTATCGATAAAAACGCATAATAAGACCCAAATTAAAAAAATCAGTTTAACGCAAAATCAAGCAAACATGTCACTTTACTGAAATATCATATTGCTGTCATATGCTTATTATTTCCTGCGATTTCATGTTTATTATTTCCTGCACGCTCGATCGGGCGCAGAAGAGCAATTGGCCAACCCGTTTACCAGACTTTTATCCCTACTGCATTTCTCTTTATGGTGTCATTTGAAATGCCAAGTGTATAAAACTCAGCTAAATAATTTAGACAAATTACAGCAACAAAATTTGAGGAAATGCACCGCGTTACACCACGAATAATACAAAATTCATTAAGTTGTTGACCGATTATGTCGGTGTCAAACGGCAAACGGGTCGCATTTTGAACATTTATAACTTAACACTTTGTTGACCGGCAATTTTACGTAGAAACTATGTCATGTTACCGCAATGTCATGTTTAATGTGTAATAACGACGAGTTAACTTGTCACCGGTCAGCAACGTTTGGATATGAAATAACGAGTTATCTCGTCACCGGTCAACAAAGTGTTAAAGTTAATCGTTTATTATTTATAATTTTAGTTAATTTTTTAATAATTGCGTTTCATTTAATAAAAATAAACATATTACTTGTCCTTGTAACAAGCTTTACAGTCATTTCTTATTTTCTTATTAACTTAATTAATTATTGATAATGACACAGGTAACATATGACACCAATATGAAGTTTCAGTAAGGTGACCTGTCTGCTTGATTTTGCGTTAATCTGATTTTTTTAATTTGGGTCTTATTATGCGTTTTTATCGATAGAGTAAAGAATTTTGGTATTTTTGAACGTAGTTTTTTATTCCGCATTCGAAAATGCACGAAAATACTATACATGCCATTTAAGAAAACAAAGTTGGGAGCATTTCCTGTAAAACCGGAAACGAGAGAAAAATGAAAATGTTATTATTAAATTCGTTTCATTTAACTATATAATCAAGTGGAATTTCAAAATTGATACTTCTCAGATAACAAAGTTATTCGACCGTTCCGGGACTTTATACTAACCCTGTATATAACAATATTAAAAATAATAACTCACTTCTAGGTTAGGTCTCCTTTTTCCACCATTTATCGTGTTTATAGGATTGTCCTGTATTTTTTCGATTTCTTTGTTCGTCACTTAATCTTCCCAGTCCTTGTTTGTGACGTTCCAAATTCATTTTGAAGTTTACTTTACAATATTCTGCAGTCGTGTGGCACTAAACGATATATTCCGGTTGGATGTAAACAAAATGAACGCTCAACACAACAATGCGTACTACGGCACTTGACTCCTTTGATGTGGAAATGACCAAGCGCTTGCAGAAAGCGTTATCTATCTCCTTGATTGTTAACGGAATTTAAAGTCCTGACACTTTGTCTGTTTGATAGGATATAGTCGATGGCACATAGAATCTCTCTATAGAAATCTCTCATTTTTCGGCAAATTAACACTTAGTCTCTTTGTTACTTCTACTCCTCAATTTGCAAAGTGAAGACCAGCTAAATGAGGTTTTTACATCTGATCCAGAAGATGACTTATCATTTAATGTAGTTACAGATATTCTCAAATATAAGAATTTGTTGAAACTGACTGATAATAAAAACTTTAAAACTGAAAGGGACTTTCAGTTCCTTTAAGTTAATACTTACATCAATTTGTTAATACAGAGGGTAAGAAGATTTTAAATTTTACTTAATAAGTGAATTTAACTTTAAAATTTTTTATTTATTTTTAAAATATTCACATATACGCTTTAAATATCCGATTTTTTAAATAATAGTTTTCATTAAAAAATATGATACAGTGAAATCTCTCTTGGGCGGACACCAACGGGGCCAACGAAAGTGTCCGTTCAAGAGGGGTGTCCACTTAAGAGAAATGCAAAGTAATTGTATGAGAGTCGAACGGTTTCTACGAAAACTGTCCGTCCAAGGGGGCGTCCGTTCAAGAGGGGTGTCCGCGAAGGTGAATTTCACTGTATTTACTTCGAATTTATCTTAAGCGAACACCCCTATTGAACGGACACTTGTGGTCAGTCCCGTTGGTGTCCGCAGAAAGGAGATTTCATTGTACGTACATCATTTGTTAATACAGAGAGCAAGAATACTCTTAATTTTACTTAATAAGTGAATTTAAGCTTTAAATTTTTTATCTATTAAAAGAAAATTCACATATACGCTTTAAATATCTGATTTTTAGATAATATTTTTTATTAAAAAAATACGATATTTACTTCGGATTTCTCTTAAGCGGACCCCCCTCTTGAACGGACACTTTCGGTCGGTCCCGTTGGTGTTCGCCCAAGGGAGATTTCACTGTATATACTTTAGTGTATAACCATTATGTTGGGATATCTAGTAATAGTTTAGTAATTAGCATGAAGTTTAGATCGATATTTATTTCAAGCAAACGGTTACATAAACAATGGGGTTAATAGTTACGTTCCAAGCACGGTCATGCTTCAATTCTTGCTTTTATCGATTTGACAGAATATACTATTTCAAAATTAATTGAATTTTTTTTGCTACTTTTTTGCACTTTAACCGTGAAAGCATTTTTAAGATGCTACTCAAGGACACTATTATTTTGTGAAAAATAGTGTCTATTGCGACTGTCAAAATAGTAAATAATAGTAAACTGATAGTAAACTAACATAACGAACATAACTAAACCGACATCAGTTCGGAAGGTATGTCGTTCAAGAGAAAAGAACTTCTTAATATCATGAAAACCTCTGGAACCACTGACATCGAAGAACAATTTGGATTTTTAATAGAAGAGGTCAGAACATGAACAAATTGTAATGGTGAGCACTTGAAGGACCTGACTGAATAAGTGTCAGGATGAAAGCACACTGGATGAAAGCACACTGGATGAAAGCACACATAATAAACGCAAAAATTCAAACCAGTAATAAAGAGTGGTTGGATACTTCGATTACATTTCAGATACCTTTAACGAAGCGAGGTCGTCCTCAGATTGCTTTTGAGTCGTGTCTGAACAAACAAAGCGACTGAAAACAACAGATCTAAGAAATTCCACCCCTGTTTCTCTTTTATCCCATGCCACACAAATGAGCCTCAGAGCCGAAGGACAATCAAAGGCTTAGAAAATTTTAAAAGAAATAACTTCAACAAGTCCACAACATGCGAATAAATATAGCAAAGCTTGCCAAAAGTTTTAGGAAACAGAAAAATCAATGTCAGGTGAAGACGCTTTAGCTGTTTTAATAGACGCTAAACTATCCCGACATCAGTACATTATAAGGGCAAATGCGTCGACAAGGTTTCCCTCCTATAAAGTTGTACAGTTTACAAAAAAACTTTGCTTCCCTAAGGACATAAAAATTACAGATGCCTGTGCTGTGGTTACATTACAAGATTTGCTAGACCACACGGTTGAACGTTTAGTTATGACGCTACAACCAGTCATTGAAACCTTTCAAAATGACGAAGACCATCATTGATCATCCATCATCCTATTGGCTACTTGGCCAGTAACCACAGTAATTATACCAGAGATAAGTTATCTGGGACTTGGTAGTACTGGTCCTTAGTGCTACCGGTAGTTGTAAAGAGAAAATATTCAATGTAGAAATGCATTTTAACAGTGCTCGATTTAGTGCCAACTATGAAGCTCTCTTGCCCCACTGTGCAACGTCTAGAAATTACGGCAAATTTGATGTTTATTACACCTAAGGTTACGGTTAAACTTAACATCCTAAACCTACCATACAAAAGCATATGGCCGATTGACTTTTTTAAATAAAGTTATGTACGAGGAAATAATCAGACTTACAAGACTGAAATGAATGAACGTTGTATATCTACAGTCGCTCAATGTAGACTGCTGCCTTTTCTTATATTTTTAAGATAAATTCCAAGAATTAATTTGAAACGAACTGTAGAGGTAAATAATAAATTTCTCGGAATATTTTGTTTCAAACATTTCTCTGAAGTAGGAGGATTAGAAGAGCTAAACATATTATTACTTATACTTAATAAATGAACAGCATTTTTTAACGAATTCTTTTTGTCAGATTATTTTAACTAGGCTTATTTTTGGAGGATGTCTTATTTTCGGAAAAAGACGCTAACGGCTGCTGAAAGCATGAAGTATACTCCAACATTATACCATTAAGATTTTCTAATCAATTATAGGAAGAACATGTGTAGCTTTTGCTCAAGTTTATACACACTTTCTATAAGTAAATCAAGTTAAAACATCAAATTTTTGGTTAAGGTACCTCATATGGTCTTCCATTTATATCTCATTTCCGGACATGTGGTAAACTTTTTTCTCAAAACTAATCTAACCTAAAAATATTTAATAAAAAATCTGATTTTAACAACAAATTAAATCAAAAAATCTTTAATTTTATTTAATACAAACTCATTTTATACAAGAATTCATCTATTTATAATTTTAAACATTGCAATTATCAATTTTTATTACTATTATTCCTTTTTTTCTAATTTGTTGCTCATAGTTTATGTTTTTAATTGCTACAGTATTGCTGTGAACTGTTAATTTTTTTATAATTACGCTTATGCTAGTCATTTTTAATAAGGCAACTTTAATTAGTTGTATGTTCAACCAATTATTGTTAAACATCGATAAATAAACTACAAGAACATTTAAAATAAAAACAAATCAATTAAAAAAATGAATTAAATGAAATATTATAAAAAAAACACTTGTTTTGTGTAAATTCCTTTAATTTTCCATTCCCGGTACTCTATACAAAAATAATCCATCACTATCATAAAAACAATCGTTTAATTTATACGTAAATCCTTTTTTTAATTTATCTTTTGGTATAATAATTTTTTCCGGATATTCTAAGTATTTATAATCTTTTTCAGGTTTTTTAACTTCAGTTTGAAGGTAATTTGTATTTTTTAATTGAGATAATTCGATCATTTGAGTTTCCTTTAAATTCTCTTGTCTATTTATTTCAATAGGTATATTTTTGGTTTCTTTTAATAATATTTGATCGTCTACACTTAAATCTTTCCCGATTTCAACTTCCTTTCCGATTCTTCTTTTCAATTCGTCTAAAGTTACTATATTTTTATCTTTGTATTCTCCCGGTGGGATAATACTATATGTCCCACTTTTAGGTTTTTTATTTAAGTTGGAAAAATTTAAAAATTGGTTTTTATCTTCTTCCAATTTATTTTCCGATGTTTTTTCTTTGTTTTTGTTCTTTAATCGTTCGTAACTTTTTAAAATCTCTGAAAATTCACCTTCGACTTTTACAACAGCCGGTTTTTTCTCCTCTTCTATTTGAATCGGTTCTAAATTTAATTTACGAGAAGAAAATTTTTTTAAGTGTTCGATTAAATCTGGTGGAAGTTCCATTTTTCCTTCTTTAAATAATTCCCAGTTTTTAACAACTGATAAATCATGGTTTTTAATTTTATTCGAATTAGTTTTTGTCCAGGAAGATTTTACAACTTTCTAAAAAGACAACAAAATTTTAAAATTTCCAAAAAAAAAAGATTTAAAAAAAACCTAACCTAAAAATTTTTTTTATCAACCTACTTTTATAACTTCCGGTAATGCAGGAAACCCCTCGGAAAGTTTTTCAACACTCCATTCTTCAGGATTTACACTGTGTAAATGTCTAATAAGTAATTTATCGCTCCATGTTAAAAAATTAGGATGTTTTTCTTTAAAATATTTTCTCCCGACCATCAAATATTGTTCTCTTTCTTTAATAGCCCTACTTTCTTCAACAAATTCCTTATGAGTAAGATCTAAATGTGTAAAATCAGCTTCAAGCTCCTCAAAATTGATATCATCCACCTCCGAGAGTTGGTTTTCATTTAAAACCCTCATTTGAAGGTTAATTCCCGGATTTATTGTTCGATTTCGTTTAGAAATCTTTTTCGATTTAGTGCTTTTATATCTTAAGGTGATTTTTAATAAATTCGGTCTTAAAACTCTAAACATCATGATTAAACTAAAAATGATTTCATTTAACCTCACTTTTTAAATGTCAGATTGATTTTAAGGTTATGTTAACTGTCAGGTGATTTTCAAAATGAAATAAAAAAAAAAACCCTTTTTTAATAAATTATTTATTTATTGAACTTAAAAAGGAACAAAGTATAAAAAAGGCACGGATTATTGATATATTTACAACTTTAAAAATGCCTCAAAATCTTTCCGGTTCGTTTTAGAACCTAAATATTCCGCCAACTTTCTTTTAACCGTATCAAATTCTGAACGTCCTGTTGAATCGTTGGAGAGATAAGACGATATTTCGGGGATATCGTCAAGATCGTCCTTTATGTCCTCGTCTAAGATCATATTTCCTTCTTGTTCCATTTGGTTCATTTTCTCCCAAATGATTAAAGCCCTTCGGGGTCTTTTTCCATCTAGTTTTTTACCTTTAAAAATCTCTTGGAGAATTTTTAGTTGGATCGGATCCCCGAGAATCTTTTCGATTTCGTGCGGATCGATCGGCATTTTTAGTATCGATTTTCCTCATCGCTTATCTAAAATATGTAAATATTTGTACTTGCCTTAACATTTTTAGGTTAACTTGAAGAAAGAAAGGTGAAAAGAAGTATTGCCAATTGTTAAAAATGAAAGTTTAGAAGTTTTGATGTGTTAAATTGGTTGCATATATAAAGGGGCTTAAAGTTTCTAATTTCAATAAATTATTTAAATAATGTTTATTTTAGGAAAAGTATAATATGAAATTTTATTTTTAGGGTTTGCTTTGGATTATTTTTACGTCAAATTTATTTGTTATAATTGTTAATAAGCATTTTTTTTAAATTCAACTTATTGTTAGGGAAATTTTTAATCAACTTTAAAAAATCATATGGGGTTTATTAAATGGAATTGGGGGAAAATATTTCAAGGAAGTTTAGTTTAAAGTGTTTATTTTAACCCAGATAAACCAAATTTTTTGTAATACTTATTAAAAAATTTAAAAGAATTCCTAAAAACACCTAAGGTTTTTGACCTAACCCCAAATAATTTCAATCGACTTTAAAAAATCATATAAAGTTTATTTCTGGGAATTAAGAAATGATTTTTGAACTATGGATGTTTTAAAGTGTCTATTTTAACCCTAATGAATTAAATTTTTTGTAAATCTCAACAAAAAAATTAAAACAATTCCCAAAAACACGTGAGATTTTTTACCTAACCCCAAATAATTTCCATCAACTTTAAAAAATCATAGAAAGTTTATTTCTGGAAATTAAGAAATGATTTTAGAACTATGGATGCTTTAAAGTGTCTATTTTGAGATAGATAAATCAAATCTTTTTTAAATCTCATCAAAAAAATTAAAGAAAATCCCAAAAAAACAGGTGAGATTTTTGACCTAACTCCAAATAATTTCCATCAACTTAAAAAAATCATGTGGAGTTAATTTCTGGGAATTAAGAAATAATATTACAGCTATGGATGTGTTAAAGTGTCTATTTTGATCCAGAAAAATCAATTTTTTTGTAAATCTCAACAAAAAAATTAAAAAAATCCCAAAAATAAGTGAGATTTTTGACCTAACCCCAAATAATTTTCATCAACTTTAAAAAATCGTACAGACTTTATTTATACGAATTGAGAAATAATTTTTGAAATATGGATGCTTTAAAGTGTGTATTTTAACCTAGATAAATCAAATTTTTTGTAATTTTCAACAAAAAAATTAAAAAAAATCCCAAAGACATGTGAGATTTTTGGCCTAACCCCAAATAATTTCCATTAACCCAAGAAAGCTAACTATCGTAAAAATTACGAATGTGTTCTTTTTGTTTAGTTCCGCCCTCTTACACTTAGAGGACCCATACAAACTCACCATTGTAGATACTTTAAAAAAGAACAAACGAGAAATCCCACCCGAAATGTTAAATCTCAAGGACAGAGTCATAGGAACAAACATGTTTTGTTTTGATCTTTGTGCGTATTCTATGGCATTCTGAACTTGTGAATGCATATGTCATTTATGTCACTAATGTTGTGAAAAGGGGTCAGAAACCGGTTTCAAGAAGGAGATTTGCCATGCAAATACACTATGGCCTTATCGAGCCATGGCTTCAATAGCGGTTACAGCACCCAACTTTGACTCGCAAAATCCGACAATTTATTGCGGATACCTTGAAAATTTCGGTGCTAGACAGGGCCCACGATCTTCCTCAAAACCTACCACGAACAATTTGATCTGCGCTGAACATCGTGGAAAGTGCTATATCGACCGCGTTGAGGACTTGTAAATTTCCAAATTTGACTGAAACATGTTTCCAATTAAATATTTTGACTAATTGTATTCATTAAAGTTAAAGTTTGTATCTAGAAGTACTTTTTATTAAATCTTTTTTCCAGTCGTAAATTTTACGATAGTTTCGCTTCAACGTCACTTTTGAACAGTTTAGCTTTCTAACGTTAACTTTAAAAAAATCATAGAAAGTTTGTTTATGGGAATTAAGATATGATTTTTAATCTATAGGTGCAATAAAATGTTTATTTTGAGCTAATTTAATTAAAATTGTTGTAAATCACACAAAAAAAATTTTATAAATACTTAAAATTTTTGACTCAAATTAACAAAAAAATTTCTTTCAATTTTAAAAAATCATTCAAAACTTACTAAACTTATTAAAAAAATCTTTTTTAACTAAATATTATTTAAATGTCCATTTTACATTAATTAAATCAAATTTTTTATAAATTTCACCAGATTTTGTTTAAAGATCCCATAAACCACACCCAAAATTTATTGGAAACCATCCCATTCATAAAACCATTACTCCAAAATCACCAAACACCAATTTTTACGATAAAATTATCACACTATCGAAAACAACAGAGATAATAGGTGACTGTGAGGGCTTAATCGATCGACGCTCCCGGACAAATTTTCACTTTCCGCGGAAAACCCGCTCTAGCCAGGCGTCAATGTCTAGGTTAAGTTCAGCCCCACCATATCCGAATTCATTCATAAGTTCTGGAGTTGCCATGGTGATAAAACGCGTGGCACGTCACGCGGATCGATACGCTGACGTCAACAGCTCGCACGTCACGGAAACTCTCCGAGAGGAAGGTCCTCGGGGATGAAAAGCTGGAAACCGGGAGAGAGACGAGAATCTTGGGGAAACGGGAAGGGTGAAGAGGGAAGAGGAAGAATCGGATTGTTGAGTTGTTTGGTGGCAACCTTGACCTTAGGCTCGCGCCCGGTTAACTGGATGCAATTGGTTGGGTCAGGTGGAGTCATAGAGTTTAAAGATGACCTTTGAACTAAGATAATTTGGAATTATTAGAGTTAAACTGAAAATAGAATGAAAATGAAAAAATAAAAAAATGAGAAATTTTTTTTTGAAAATTGATCTTAAAGGTGGTTGTTTGTAAACATTGAGGAGCCAGAAATAGAATCGAGAGAGATGAGTGGGTTAGTCTAGTGAAGGTATCAGGTTAGGATTATGCCTATGAGGTGGTGATTGTCTAAAAATAGATGTAAAGGGGCAGAGTAACTCTCGGACCGGTCACCGGTCACCTACGCCTTTCGATCGGGGCAACATCTGGCTGACAAATTATCCGTTCGCGTATTCTCTTAAAGATTAACATAGTAGGACGCAGTATGGAAATGGAAATGGGTTGGGCGTAGAGAGAATGAGGCGTGGCTTTTCCATTTTTTAAACTTTTTCAAATTACACAATAATGATACACCATCAAATAGTAACATCATCAAATAAAATCATCAAAAATAAAAAATGACAACTCAAAAGATTTTCACATCGATTCAAATCGTTAATCGACAGCTTCTAAAATCATCGGTCGTTATATTTTTAATTATTCATGCGGTGGTTGTGTGGAGTAAAAGAAATCATTTTGTGGATGTGTCGGTCGTGTGCCACAGCAATTACCACGTCTTTTTGTCTCGCGCGTTTCGTCGGGGCGTTCCGTTCGGGTTTTAAGGCACAGCCGCGTTTCGCCGACACAATGACAAGAATTCTATTGTTGTGACAGCTGAGATTAATGTAATTTGAGAGCCGAGCGCGCGGGGCCACGGCTGAAAAATTCTCCGCGGGGACAATTAACATATGCCATCGAGACAATAGGCGGAATGCCGAGCGAAGGAAAAATTATCGACTCTCAACTCGATTTAATAACACTCCTCTCTGAACTTTTAGTTTAGTAGTTTTAAATCACCAGAAGAAAAAAATTCTACACATATAGTTTTTTTTCTAAACTATCATGTTAGATATGATATGTTTTTTATAGATGTAGTCTATAGATTTCTTTTCAGATTTCATGTCAAGTTGTTTTGATGAATTTTTTCAAGACGGTTAGATGAATTAATATTCTATATTTATTGGAAGAATGATATTGAAATTAGAAAATAAGATGTAAAATTGTTACCAAGAAATACAAAACAATTCTTCCGATTCTAATCGATTTCTCTTCCAACAACCTTTATAAAAGAGGTCACCGGGCGTAGTAAAACCATTAATTCCGTAGCTCCCGCTTCTGGACTACCGAAGCCGAAGCCAGACGCACTGCAGTGACATTTTCCAGGAAGCCGTACAACCCACGCGAATCCTGCTGCTGCTGCAGTCCCCCCACCAACCGCAAAGGGTTCGCCATTCATGGTTTTGCAAGAAGACAATCGAAATGGACCACCGCATCAAATAGAATTAATCGGAAAAGGATTTAAAACCATACAAAAACATTTATAACTTGTATAATCTCTCCCTCGTTAGTGAAGGATTTGTTACTGATAATACGCCCCATTGAATATTTTCCAGGAATCAAGTTCAATTGCTATCAGATTGGGTGGATTACAGGTTGTTTCCGATGACTAAAAAGGTCAACATATAACCTTAGGATTTGTTGGAAATGCAAATTATTAAACAGAAGATATTTGCCAAGACTTTTTCTTATAAGGATTTGACATTTTAAACATAACATTTATCCTATTGCAATTCATTAAACGTCCATTAATGGGTTATTAATCCTATTTTTGTAACAAGTCTAATACTAGGACAGTCTGAGAAGTAGCTGACGTGATGGGTGATGGTTGTTATTTGAAAACAGTTGTTATGGTTGAAAGTTATGGTCGAATTTTATATTCATGAAGAAAAAAAAATTGATCATCAGTACTTCCATATTTCAATTAATATTAAAGGTGAACTGGTTTTTACCCTGGGGAACTCAGCTTTTTCTATATCTTTCTTCTACATCATGAAATATTGGTAGGCATAGTTTAACCCATTAGCATCACATAGAAAAGTGAAAAATTCGTTCTTACTATCAAAAATTTTTTTGATGATAAATACCCAAATGCAATGAGCGCATATATGCGCACTCTGATGTTAGTTGTCAAGCAAAATGCGATTTGCCAAGACGAATATCATAGTGGACGACTAAATGAGGTAACCATACCGAAAAAAGTGAAGAAAATATATGGTATTGAAAGATTGTTGACTGAAAGTACAAGAGATAGCAGGCATGGTATGCATTTCTAAAAGTGCTGTACATCCCATATTCACAGAAAATATTTCTAATACGGTGGGCTGATTAAAGCACATAAGTCTGGAAAAATATATCCTATAAGTAATTTTACAAGAGAAACAAAAAATTAGATCGACAAAATAATCAAAACTGGTGTTAAAATTCATAATTTCAATGTTATTGACTTATGTGATTTAATCTGTCCACCCGAGATTTGAACATGAAAAAGCTGTGCCCAATATGAGTTCCGCGTTTGCTCATAATGAAATGGAAATAGCGTTGTGAATGTATCCGGAGATTATTTGTGGATGTTTCGCCGGAATAATATCGCGTACAGGGATTCACTAGCTTGTTTCGGCTTGGTTCACGATTAAGACCCGTTACTACCAATTCAATGTTATCCAAGAGATAGGCTATCTATGAGATATAATTTAACCTATATATAGAAGAAGAAAATGGAGATAACTTTAACTACAACATAAATGCAATGGTAGGAACCAATTTTCATTATATCTATAGGACTAAGTTATCCATGACTAACCGTTAGACTGTCACTGCGCTCCTCGTTTCAGTATGCTTATTTATTAAACTTTCGCATGCTCGTACTCCGAAAGTTTTCGTCGAAAAAAAATCGGGGTAAAGGCTGTCATAATCGGTGATCATTTCTGCGTAACATATCATAGATTGAAAATCGTAGGTCCTGCGGTTTAGGAAATATCGCGAGTTAAATGAAAAAAGGACTGGTTTTTTGACCGGTCCGCGAGGAGCGCAGACTTTAGGAATTTTTTTCTCGAAAACCGCTGAAGAAAAAAATTCGGGCCTTTTGTAGGATGTAGCTTCATCTGTTTACTATAACCTGGTATTTTTTTCTTTTTGAAAAATTCCGTCTATTTTCGTCAAAAAAATCAATTTCCGAAATAGTCGATCTCGAGAACCGCTGGTCGCATCTTAACGGGATTGCCACGAGGTGATAGTAAAAAATTGCAACTATCTCAATTGCTAGGAATATATTCATTTTTCGATTGTTAAATAATAATAAAAAAAATTTGTGTTTAATGAAAATGTGGTATCGCGCGCACGGAACAATCCCCTTCTTCTCCTTAGCTCCTCCTTAATTTCTAGTTTTTGTGATTCTCGTAAGACACGTGATAGGTTCGAGGTACACTCCATGTTTATTTTGAATGAACTCGTACTGTATTTTTTTGTTTTTAAAAATATGGCCAGAACCACAAAAACTAGGAATTAAGGAGGAGCTAAGGAGAAGATTGATTTTTTTTGTGAAAATAGACGGAATTTTTCAAAAAGAAAAAAATACCAGGTTATAGTAAACAGATGAAGCTACATCCTACAAAAGGCCCGAATTTTTTTCTTCAGCGGTTACCGAGAAAAATATTCCTAAAGTCTGCGCTCCTCGCGGACCGGTCAAAAAACCGGTCCTTTTTTCACTTAACTCGCGATATTTCCTAAACCGCAGGACCTACGATTTTCAATCTATGATATGTTACGCAGAAATAATCACCGATTATGACAGCCTTTACCCCGATTTTTTTCGACGAAAACTTTCGGAGTACGAGCATGCGAAAGTTTAATAAATAAGCATATTGAAACGAGGAGCGCAGTGGCAGTCTAACGGTTAACTATGACTGGTAGTAACGGACCTAAATATACACGATGTTTAAAAAAGATGCGGCAATATTAAAGGGGGTGATTGTCCAAGTCATTTTATACAAAAAAGTTTATAATAAACATGGTCTGGAAACGCTTCGTTACCGATCTACAGCGTGTTGAACTTTAAACATTTTTATTATAAACAAAAAAGTTTATAACAAAAGAAATTTTTTTTAAAGAACAAGGGTTTTATTCAAGGACAAAAATAAATATTTTACCAAACCAACAATTTTACCAAGCAAAAATTATAAAAACTGTGCAAAGTGACCACCTCGAGCTCGGATGCAAGAATCCAATCTTCTCCTCATTGACTGGCGAACTCTCTCAAAAACACTAGGACCTGTTTTAATTGAGTTGCTCCCAACAATGATTCAATTTCTTAAGTCTTGTACGTTTTCCATTGGAGTAGCGTACACCAAGGACTTCAAATGGCCCCACAGGAAAAAATCCAGGGGATTTAAGTCCGGGGATCGTGCAAGCCATAAGTGAGGTCCACCTCGGCCAATCCAGCGATTTCCATATGCTTGTGTTAAGAAATCACGAGCTACTTGACTAAAGGGGGCTGGTGCGCCATCGTGCATATACAACATTGTATCTCTAATTGCTAATGGTACGTCCTCCAGAAAACCAAGGAGCATGTTTTCCAAAAAGTTGCGATACACCTCTCCGATAAGTCTTCCTGGTAAAAATACTGGTCCAATTAGGCAGTCACCCACAATTCCAAGCCAAACGTTCAAAGAAAACTAATGTTGAAAACAATCTTCAACAATTTCATGTGGATTTTCGTCACACCATACATGGTTACTATGGAAACTGCGTATTGAATTCTTGAAAAATTCGCTTAATCAGAATTGAGGGATTTCAACCATTTTCTGCAAAAGCCATTGACAGAATTTTTACTGCTTTTTTTAATTAAACTTCAACACGCTGTAGATCGGTAACGAAGCGTTTCCAGACCATGTTTATTATAAACTTTTTTGTATAAAATGACCTGGACAATCTCCCAGTTTAATATTGCCGCATCTTTTTAAACTCCCTGTATAAAAGGATACTAACCCTTTCTCAACTTACTTCTGGTTACACTCACGTTTTGGGATAATGGAGATGTAGAAACTCACTGCTGCTCGTAAATTTGCCTTTATTGGGGATGACGGACATTGAGTTAATACCTAGATCTCCTCGAACGGACTACGAATCAACAAAATGGGGGCGAAGACTTGGTACCAAGACTGATACTAGTCCAAGCAGCTTGACGGTTAGAGATCCACATCCTTGTATTGACCACCTTCTTATATTCATTCAATTAGGTATTTGTGCTAACTCCGCACTTATACTGGCCCTCTTTAGAGGTATTAGCTTGGCAATAAAGACTGATCGTAGCAATAAATCCTTGGTAATTTTTGTATCAATTTATAATGGTGGGTAAAACATAGGTTCATCACCTTACACTTGAAACACAATAGATTGAAAGAGCCTCTTTCAAAGAGGAGAATCGGATCCGAAGAAGGTAAAAACAGTCCCATCTGCTGACAAGATTTAAACGTACATTTTTGGGGATGTGCAAGGTCTAATTTTCATTGATTACTTTCAAAAAAGTAACACAATCAACAGTGAGTATTATGCCAACTTATTGCAACGATGAAGTGACGAAACTAGAAAAAATTACATTTGGCGAAAAAAGTCTTGTTTCATCATGACAATGCTCCAGTTTACACATCTCTTTAATTTTTCTTTTCTTTTCGTTAGATTTAGCACCATCAAATTATTTACTTTTTCCAAACTCAGAAATGTGGTTTGGTGGTAAAGCTGGTTTTCGTGCTCAACCGACGATCAGCGCTGACATCGGTCGTGCGAAGCCATATCAACGTATGTGTATATGTTTATTCACTGCTGCACTGATACTATAACCCGAAATGAAGGTGCACCATGAAGAAAAAGATGAAAGAGTCAGTCAGCTGATAGTCTGTTACATTGTATTTCAGTGTTTGACAGATTCGTCAGTGCGTGTACAGTCCTTTTAAACAACAAAACGAATATTATACGGAACGGTTAATAACCGAAGTCTGGTTGCATCCAGAACTATGGGATTTGCCCCGTAGTTTGTATAAAAATCGTGATGCAAGAAGTGGCGTGCACAGGTTCGCCTCCTTTATTTTAAATTAAATTTTTAAAATAAAAGAGACGAACTTTTCCTCTCGCGGATATTTCTTCTGCTTCTGTTGCTAATACACTTTTTCGCCACTACTTTTCTAGATTTGGTATACCTTATACTATAACTCATGGCCGAGGGAAACAATTTGATTCTCGTCTTTTTTCACAATTTAATAAGATTCTTGGATTTCGTCAGATCCATACCTTTTCTTTTCACCCACAGAGTAATGGCATTTTGGAACGTTTTCATCGCACGCTCAAAACAACCATTACAACCAGGGCTAGTAACAATAGGTGGAATAACGACCTTCCACTTGTTCTTTTAGGGATTAGATCCTCTCTTAAAGAAGATCTACGTTATTCTCACGCCGAGTTGGTGTGTGGTCAACCTCTACGTCTTCCTGGAGAATTTTTCCTTGACTCACATTTGTCTTTTGAAACTGAACCATTTCTTTCAAATTTACGAGAAACATTCGCGAATCTTAAATCTGTACCAACTGCTTTTCATTCTTCATACAAACCTTTTGTCCACAAAGAATTATCAAATTAAGAATACGTTTTTCTTAGACTTGAAGGTTTTCGACCTTCTCTCTCCCCGATATACAGGGTGTCCTGGAAAATGTGGGAAATCTCTCGGATTCTAGCAGAACATTAAATAATATGATTACAAGTTCCCATAATATTTTTTCCTAGCGGCCTTCCCCTCGGAGATACAGCCTTCTAAAGGAAGCCACTGGAAAACATTCTTTCTTGAATAAATTTTAAAGTATTTAATTTAATTTCATGAAAATTTAATATGATAAACAGTAGTAAGGACCTCTTAAAAAAATGACTTTAAAACGTAATTAGTCTCTTTAGTTTACCAGGGGCGTACTAGGTTATGCATTTTAATGCTTACATTTTTAACACCCTGTATGGTAAGGACTTAAAAAAAATAAATTTAGATACCTTGAATATTTAGCAAAAGAAAAGGTACCCTTATTCGGTGTCGATAAAATGACCCGTTTTCGAGAAAAAAATTGTAAAAGAAACCATCAAGATTAAAAATTCATTAATATTTCGCATTAATAGTAACGTTACCATAGTAACGTTTGTAAAAACAGCACTTTTCTAATACTGATGTTGCAGACAAAAAATTTAGCGCTGTTTTTACAAACGTTACTATGGTACCTACAAAATATTAATAAATGTTTAATCTTGATGGCTTCTTTTACAATTTTTTTCTCGAAAACGGTTCATTTTATCGACATCGAATAAGGGTACGTTTTCTTTAGCTAAATATTCAAGGTACCTAAATTTATTTTTTTTAACTCCTTACCATACAGGGTGTTAAAAATGTAAGCATTAAAATGTACAACCTAGTACGCCCCTGGTAAACTAAAGAGACTAATTATGTTTTAAGGTCATTTTTTTAAGAGGTCCTTGCTACTGTTTATCATATTAAATTTTCATTAAATTAAATTAAGTAGTTTAAAATTTATTTAAAAAAAAATATTTTCTAGTGGCTTCTTTTAGGAGGTCGTATCTCCGAGGGGAGGGCCGCTAGGAAAAAAAATTATGGGAACTTGTAATCATATTTTTTAATGTTCTATCAGAATCCAAGAGATTTCCCACATTTTCCAGGACACCCTGTATGATGGATCCTTCAAAGTTATTGAAAGATTTAAGAAAAACTTTGTTATATTTCAAAATAATAAAAATTTGCTAGTTAGCATTGATAGATTGCGCCCAGCTTTCTTGTTAAATGAAAACATTGTTGATCAGTGTGATAAAATTTCTTTTTCTGTTTCTAAACGTAAAGTTCATTTCAATACTTTATAAATATAGTTACTATACTTTAATTTATAATAATTATTTTATGTTTTCTAATAAGAATTCTTTCAGAGGGGGAATATCTGTGGCGTGCACATGTTCGCCTCCTTTATTTTAAATTTATCATTTTTAACCTTTAACTGGTGACGTGCATGTGGAGGGACGTACGTGGTGACGTTGGGTCCTAGGGACCCATGTCTTTTTAAGAGCCTTTGGTATATTTTTCTTTTAGTTTGCTGTTTGTTTGCCGTTTTATACTTCACTTCATACCTTACTTACAATTGGTTAGAAAAGTGGATTCTGCTCATTTTATTACTATTAACAAGGGCGATATTAAATAAACAGCAATAGCCTACAAAAAAATTGACAACCAAAATTGACAGGCACGGGTCCCACAGACCCATACGTCACCAGTTAAAGGTTAAAATCACTAAATCTTGGCGTTACTAAGATGATTTATTTATTATTATATTCATTCATTTTTTAATTTTTATAAATATGATAAGTAGAACCGTTATCACTTGTATTTGTATTTTCAATTTAAAATTATATTTGTTAAAAAGTAACTACTTTTATTATATGGTCTTTGCCATACAAGATTAAAAACTTAGCTTGAGGTGTGTCAAACTTTGTTTCCTAATTTTGCTAGTATGTTGGAAAGCGTCAAACTTTTCTTGAGAATGCACAAGTTTCCTTCTGTCAATCAGCCAAGCACTGAACAACACTTAACTAACCGACCCGACGGTGAGCGCGTTTCTTCAGTACTGACAACAATACCGATCGACAGTTGAGCACTAAATCCAGCCTAAAGCATTTCTCAACAATAAAGAAATAGGGGTCAGTGGTTAATGGATATTTTGAGGAATTCGACGGTTTTTCCTATCAACATGGCATCGAAGCTATTGAACGTCCCTGAGAAACGTGTATAGGACTAAAAGGAGACTATGAAGAAAATATTTTTTTCCCCAAATCACTTTTATTTTCTTTGATAAGTTAGGTGCTTGTTAGACTACCCTCGTAAATAGTTTTACGAGGTATTAAGTCCACTCATGTAATTTGAGTCTATCAGTAGGATTTGAAATTATTTTAGAACTTCTAGAAAAGTCAAAGTATACCAGAAGAGGGATTTACTAAAAACAAATTAATCCCATAAACGTTTAAAATATACTATCGAATCTATCCTCAAGTTTCTTCACTTATTAAAGTTTCGTTATTTATGGTTTGTCAAGGAATTGATTAAATGGAACTCTTTATATCTATTTGTAATCGGGATCAGTTACACTTGGAATTATATTCGATTACCAGAGAACTTAAAGTGCATCAATAGAATTTGCCAAGAATGAAAGTTATCTGACAGAGGCTATTTACCAAGACTTCTTCCTACAAACGTTTGCCATATTAAACGTCGTATTTACCGTTCACACGCCCGCGTGTTTGCCCAAACTATTACTGCCGGTTCTCAAAATGTTCCGAAGTCCCCCCGGTCTTTAAACTATAAACGCGTCTAAATTTCCATTAAAACCCGTTAAAGACTTTTAATAGACTCCGACTCCCAACTGGGTTTTGCTGATGAATGAAGGGACTTAACGGGAAATAATCATAAAACAACTACTATATACGTCGTATCGAATTCTTGGAAATTTCATTTTGCACTCTCCTTGAAAACAAATTTGTTTGTAATTAATAACTAATTTCGAGAATTCCATAGATCGTGGGCGTCGCGACGCCAGCCGCATGCAACAGGTAAATCCGTTACCGTGGAAACCTCCTGGTCGATGCATCCAACCCTGACTTTTACACGGTCAAGGTCAGACAGACAGAGATATCCCAGGGAATTATTCGATAATTCTATCACAAAATACCACAATGAAAAGATAGTATATATATATATTTTTGAATTAAATTAAAACTTAAAACGTGTTTATTTATTAAGTACGTGTGAAGTTTCTGAATGAACAACCCACGTATTTTGCGAATAAGGCTCGCTGAAAATGTCAGGAGAAACTGAATAATAACACGGCTAATTGTCGATTTCGTAACTGAAAGACAAGGATAAGAAACAAGAAAGGAGTAAGAAATAACAAAAAAAATTCTTACAATAGAACGAGGAAAGTAACCTTCCAACACTTACAAACGAAGATTAATATAGATTTAATTTCTTTTAACGACTATTTAATTCTTCTCAATCCAACAAATAAAAAAGTTTCTTTTTATAGTTTTACCTATAGATGGTTTATACACTCGCGTGTATCGTAGATCGTATAAAAGGATTGTTATTGCGATCGTTGATCATGTTCGTACAACTCCCGGAGTTACGCGCGAGGCAAAATTATCGCTGACACAAACGGGTAAACGCGGCAAAAGTGAACGGTTACAAAAGGCTAACTGGCCGCCGTTTGCCGTTAATTAATTTTATAGAAAAAAAAAAGGTTTGGTTTTACGACGGAGCGACTGTGTCAACGTTTATTTCGAAAGGAGACGACGTCGACGACGTTGACGACGAACGGCAGGAAATCATAAACACCTTAGAAACTCACGTTGGTTGTTGTATTTTTCGCGGTGACCCGTGAGTCATCTCGTTTGAGGTCGGTGATGTTACGGTGCTATGCTAATTGACCCTTGTATTTGTTCGTCGTCTGAAAGAATAGTGAATTTACACGAAAAAAATAAATAACTAACAAGAAAACGAAACAAGTTGAAAAGAAAAGTCATTTTTCTATTTTAAGATATTTAGATTTTTAAATGAACATCATTCTTATGCTAAATAGTACAAGAAAAGAAATTTATAAGGATTACATTATTACAAGATTTTTTTAATGGGTTACCATAAAAATTTTTAAACGATCTTATTGTATATTGTTGGTTTTATTAATCATTAATTTTATTAATCATTAAAATTAATTATTCTTATCTTTTAATTCTTTCACCTACGTTTTACCTTCTTGAACCTTCTTTTCTTATTGTTCTAGAATTAACTTTATCATAATGAATATGAAATCCCAATTTGTAAAGTAATTTTATAAAGTTAGCAACTAATAAAAGAAATATTGTTCATGACTTGATCGAAACGGCTTTCATAATTCAGCGTTAGACAAGTTATTGCTCGGCGAGCTATTTGCTCAAGAACAGTAGAGGGCAGCACATTTCCGACGGCAACTGATGCAGAAAACGTTTTTGACCTACTTCTTCGCGTGGCTTACCGCCGCTTCGAGAAACCATGCCGAAGTAACACATCGCAGATGTAGATCGATGCAGGAATAATGTTGATTACTTAAGCAGATACATATTTTTCCTCTATTTTTTTTCTATGAGGAAGAAGAAAATATGTTTAAGTTGTTATGGGACAGGATGTATATAGTTTTGAAACATCCTGTATTTTTATTTGTGGATATAGGGTGTGACAAAAAATATTGTGACTAGTTTAAGAAATTTTTTAAGAAATTATTTAAGAAAATATTTGAAAAAATGTAAAAAAAATTGTAGTTGAAGATGTAGATCTTTTTTTTTTTGAAAAAATTCTATTTATGTTTTATATGGATGTTTAATATGTTAGGAATTTTATGATGTTTGGTGTTATTTTTAAAGAATTACATAGATATAGGAACATTTTCATATTTAGAGTCAATCAATCACCTTTCATGGCGTTTTGTTAGAAACTAGAGAGAATTTAAAACTGCAACTCAACTTAAATCAATCCAAGTAATTATTAAAGAACATTCCATCTTTCAGAACATATCTTATTTGTAATCAATCACTCTTGATAATTTCTTCAATATACTCTTAATTAACTGGCCAGACCATGTTTAATCTTTAAAATAATTTGCACTAAATCCTTTAAGAATCTTATACCTTTAGAGAAATATCTTTAAAAATGAAGATGAATATGAAGATCTAGTGATAATAAATTCTTAAATGATAAATTAAGGAATTCAAGTGAGTAGAAGTTTAGAAATTAGACGAATTATCAGGAACTGAAATGAACTTAAAAATATGTCTTATCAGCATAATCACGAAATTTTGAAGAATATTTACAAATATACAGACTAAGTTTTATAACACTTAACACTGATTTGCATCATTGACTACGTTTAATCTTTTTGGAAAACTTTTTGTAGTTGAAGTTGTAGTTCTTTTTTTGAAGAAATTCTATTTATGTTTTGTATGGATGTTTAATATATTAGGAATTTTATGATGGTTGGAGTTATTTTTAAAGAATTACATAAGATCTTTTTTTGAAAAGTGTTTATGAATGCATATTTATAAAACTAACTCAAAACATTTTAATAAAATTTAAATTAATTTGATTTAATTTTATCTAACCCAATTTTATTTTTAAGTTTTTCTTTGTGAAGATTGAGTAAAACTAAAAAAATATTAAGATCTAAGTCTTTAAGTATTCAAGAATCTTCAACTTTTGGAAAAAAATTTCATCGTTAATTACTTTATAGTGACTTTATAAAGCGAAAACTTTAGGAATTTGAAAGATTAAAACATTTTGTATTTCATTTGTATTGCATAAATTGCAACAAAAAGTATTGTGATGAGTTTAGGAGATTGTATCAGAAATCGTATAAAAGAAAATGTCTTTTGAGAAACTTTTTTTTGATTTTAAGATGTTTACAGCTTTTATTTATGTGGATGCTTCAAATTTTGATAATTTCATGATGTTTAGTGTAATTTAAAAAAATTTGCTTAAGTATTATTAAAAAAAATTTTTTGAAAATTATTCTCTAGATTGGTACGAATTTTTGGAGAACTCGAACAAAAAGTACAAAAGGTAGCAACTGGTTTTCTAACCTATTTTAACAACTTATATCTTAACTCAATTCAACATAATTCATTTGAACTTAATCTAACCTAATTCTATCTCTCACTTTTTTTGTTATTTCTTTACCAACACCAGAAGAGAAAAATTGCACTGAGGTTCAAGAATTTCAAATTTTGAAGAATATCTTCTTCAGTTCTTGTCTTTTAAAAAATTTTCAACAGTTAAAGATTATTTTGAAATTTGCAGTTTATCAAGGAAAACTTATGATCTAAGATTTAGAAAATATCCTAAACACCGAGGTTCAAGAATTTCAAATTTTGGAGAATATCGGCTTTCAATTCTAATCTTTTCAAGAATTTTCAACACTTAAAGAAGATTTTGAGATTTGCAGTTTATCCAGTAAAACTTATGATTTAAAGTTGAGAAAATTTTCTAAACACTGAGGTTCAAGAATTTCAAATTTTGGAGAATATCGTCGTTCAATTCGAATCTTTTCAAGAATTTTCAATACTTAAAGAAGATTTTGAGATTTGTAGTATATTCAAGAAATTTTAAGGAATTGAACAGCTTTCAAGACGTTTGGACATTGAAAAACGAGTTGAATTTCATCCGAAATTCAATTTAACCCAAGTTACTTGGTGGTTGGATTTAAGAATGAAAAAAAAGTTCATAACATATTTTTTTTTAATCAATTCGTAGAATTTTACAACTTTTTACTGATCTTAAACAAGAAATACAAGATCTACTAACGGGTTTTTTAACCTAACATAGTCTAACTCATTTGAACTTAATTCAATCAAATTCTATCTTCCAATTTTTTTTTGGTTATTTTTTACCAAGATTAAGAAAAACTCCTGAGCACTTAGGTTTAAGAATATCAAATTTTTGAGAATATGTTCTTCACTTCTGGTCTTTTCAAGTCTTTTCAACACTTAAAGAAAGTTTTAAGATTTGCAGTTTATCTAGGCAAAATTAAAATCAATTAAAATTAATAGAATTGACCAGTTTTCAAGAATTTTGAACATTGAAAGGACAAGTTGAACTCTATTCGAAATTCAGTTTAATCTTAGTTAATGGAGTTAGTTAATGGCTGATTTTGAGAATGAAAGGGAAAGTTCATAACATATTTTTTTCAGAATCATTTTGTAATTTTACAAGTTCTTGCTGATCTTAAACAAGAAATATAAGAGCTACCAACTGGTTTTCTATCCCAACTCAACCTAATTCAATCAATATCTATTTTTCGAATTTTATTTTTTTCTTTGCCAAGATTGAAAAAAATTTTTAGTGTTGAAATTCAAAAATTTCAAGTTTAGAATATCTCCTTCACTTTTGGTGACTTTAAAAATTGCAGTTTATCCTGCAGTTTATCCAGGAAAATTTATGGAGTTGAATAATTCTCAAGAATTTAGGATTTTGAAAGAGCGAGTTGATCATAAATTCTTACTGATCTTCATCAAGAAGTACAAACCACATACCAGCTGGTTTTCTATCCCAACTTAACTATAACTCACTCGAACTTACTCCATTCTAATTTTATTTTTCAAATCTTAGTTTTTTTCTTTATCAAAATTGAAAAAAGTTTTCAGTATTGAAATTAAAGAATTTTAAGTTTTAGAGAGGATAAATATCTTCTTCACTTTTGGTGGCTAATTGTAAGAATATTTAACATTTAAGGAGGGTTTTTACATGTGCAGTTTATCTAGGAAAATTTATAGAATTAAACAATTTTCAAGAATTTAGGATTTTGAAAGAGCGAATTGAACTTCATCCAAAATTCAATTTAACTCAAGTTAATTACTAGTTGACTTTGAGTATGAAAAGAAAAGTTCACAACTATTTCTTTGAAATCAACAATTCTACATATGTAAAATTTAAAAAAATTTTGGTGATCGTAAAAAAGAAGTATAAACCAGATACCAGCTGGTTTTCTATCCCAACTTAATTATAACGCATTGAACTTAATCCCATCAAATTTTATTTTTTAAATCTTAGGCAGGTCTCCTACTGGACAACTAGAAATCAGCAATATGCGATATTGCTACTTGGTGACATTTCACATAGAATTGAATTATGTCTCTCACATTGGAACAATTAGATATCGCAAATAGAGAGGCAATATCGAATGCTTCAATGTGAGACTTCACTTTAAGGTATGTCTCACACTGAGACAACAAGCTACTAGAAATCAGCAATATGCGTTATTGCTACTTGGTGACATTTCGCATAGAATTGAATTATGTCTTTGACATTGGAACAATTCAATATCGCAAATAGAGAGGCAATATCGAATTGCTCCAACGTCCCACGTCTGCTTTAATTCTGCATAATGTCGTCAAGTGGCAATATCGCATGTTGCTCGTCCCCTCATTCTCAGTGACGTACCTTAATTTTATTTTAATCAAAATTGACAAAAATCCTAAATATTGAAGTACAAAAATTTGAAGTTTTAGGAAATATCTTCTTCATTTCTGATGACTTTATGAATCATTAGGACTTGAGGAGGATTTTTACATTTACAGTTTATACAGGAACATTTTTGGAATTAATTTCAAGAATTTTGAACTTTTGACGAACGTATTTATGTTTATTTTAAACAAACTCAACTACCAATAAATTTTCAAAAGAAAAGTTGATGATGTTTTTTTCAAAATCATCGTCTAGCATGTTAAATATTTTTCTTGATCCTAAATAAGAAGTACAAAAATTATCAGCTGGTTTTCCATCTTAAGAAAATTCAACCTTACTCAATTAAACGTAATCCAACCCAATTCTACTTTTTAGTTTTCTTTCTTTTTTTTTAAATTGACAAAAATCATTGATATTGAAGTTCAAAAATTTAAAGTTTTAGGAAATATCTTATTCATTTCTGGTGACTTTACGAATCATTAGGATTTAAGGAGGATTTTTACATTTACATTTTATCTAGGAAAATTGTTGGAGTTAAGTAGTGTTCATGTTTTTTTTTATTTTTTAAGGAACGTCTTTATATATATTCTAAAGGAACACAACTACCAACAAATTTTGAAAAGAAAAGGTCATAGAATACTTTGTTTGAAGATCATCGTCTAAAATGTTAAACTTTTTTGCTAAACCTGAACAATTATACAAATTATGAGCTGGTTTTCCATATTAATAAAACTATTAAAAAAAATAATAAATATTGGAGTTTTCAATAATTTTCCACTTTTGAGGAACGTTGAAAGGAAACATGAAGAAAGCCCGTTTCTTTGTCTTTTGATAAGTTCTGTAATGAATTTTTAGGATGTGAATTTTTAAATTTACAAGAAGATTCAGCATTTAAAAAACATTTTCAAATTTAGAGGTTTTTAGCTTTTAAGAAACGTCTGCAATCTGTCTAATGAAATTCAATTTAATCCAGCTTAATTATCAACGGATTTTAAAAAGGAAAGTTTTCCAAACCTTATAGTTCAGAACAACGGTGCCTAAACGGCGGCTCGCGAGCCACATGCAGCTCTTTTTGAGTTTTATTGTGGCTCAATTAAAAAAAAAATCGTAAATACTTTCTACTAAGTTTTGAGCATGTTAAATGTGTTTAACTACTCTTGAATTTTGTTCCTATAATGAAAGGAAATGAGGAGGTATAATTTACTGGATCTCCTTTTTTTTGGAGGGGCGAATTTTTTCCGATTAGGTTCTTAAAAATTTTCGATTTTTCTATATGGCTCTAAGTATCACCAAGTGTGACCACCCCTGGTCTAGAATATGTAATCAAGAACGGGATGCATGTGATGCTGATGATGGGTTTGTACACTTTGTTGCGACGTCGTACCTGAAGATGAAGTCGAAGAACTCATTTTATTCTCTTTTTTCATTCTTTGTTTCAGGTGGACTTCAGCGTGTCTTTTCTTTTCGTCGCTTCGAGCGAATTTACTTCCGCAGACGTCACAAGAAAATGGTTTTTGTTCCGTGTGGGTTCTTATGTGGGTTGTTAAATGATCTGATCTTGAAAACGATCTCATACATATCCGACATTGAAACGGTTTTTGACCGGTGTGGATTCTTATATGTCGGGTTAATTCATCGGATCTTGAAAACCTCCCGTCGCAGTTTTCAACAGGACACGCGTACGGTCGTTCGTGAACCGGTGTTTTACTGGGTCTATTTGGATACTTTATAGGCTTAACGAGGACGAGTTTTAAAGGTACTGGGGATTGTTGGTATACTTGCGAAAGAATTTCATGTCCTTTACTCGTGGATGGATTGTACTCGGCTAATTGCACCCCATACGATTGTGGGGCTTCACTCGAACACCCACCACTGTACGAATGTTCGTGTTTTGGCACAAAATTCGAAGGTTCCGCCACGATATGGGAGGTAGGTCCCTAATAATCCGAATAACATAGGTATTCAGCGTTTGAAATCAACGATTAGGTAACTCGCGAATACATTAAATCCTGCTGAGGCATCTCCAATTGAAGACTGGCCGAAGTACAACTCGGATAAGAAGGAGGTTGCTTCATGGTAATATTCGATTCGATATTTAACATTAAATGTTCCGTTTGGGATCGATCATCGTACGTTCCCGCGGGACTAGGCGTCGCCGAATGATACTGTTGAGGAGACTGGCTTTGGTTCCCCATCATAAACATAGGGTAAAGAGGTTTATCCGGATTCGTGAGAATCCACGGAGGCGAATGCGACATCGATTGGGAAACATTTAAAGGACAATTCGCTTGATGCTGCTGTTGTTGAATCCCAGAAGACATCGGACTTGATGAGGTTGAGTAGACAGACCTCATTTTTTGGACGTTCATGTTGTTATTATTAGAACTGAGTGGAGCCCCTGAAGGGTACCTACTGAGAGAGTTACTACAATCTTCTTCTCGTAATCCGAGACTTAACGCGGGTTCTTGAGGAGTACCACGACTATTTGCTTGTGATTGCCTTGGATTTTGTTGTTCCAAAGATAATTCTTCACCTTCTAAGGAACCAAAATTTTCGTGTCCTTTACTCGTGGATGGTTGTACTCGGCTAATTGCACCCCGTACGATAGTGGGTCTTCACTAGAACACGCACCACTATATGACCGTTCCTGTTTTGGCGCCAAACTCGAAAGTCCCACCAAGACCAGGCAGCTAGTTCTCTGATAATCCGAATTCCATTAGTATTGATATCAACGAATTTTAAAAAGAAAATTTGTCTAAACCTCATAGTCTAAAATGATTTATCGAACGTGATAGTAAATTCTTGATTAACCTAAATAATGATACAAAGACCGCCAGCTGGTTTCTTCGTTTTCGATTTATTTATTTTGACAATCTATTTTTTCAATTTAAGTTTCTTTTTATTGTTAGTTAAAATTATCAAATTCTCAATTACTTCTTTTTGGAAATGACATTCAACGAGTTAGAAGTAATAAAATGTTTAGATTAGTAGCTGACTAAAAGATGAAAACAGCCGTCGTTCCTTAGATCATTTGGGCGATCGGTCAGGTTAACACTTGATTTATGGTAACACTCGGTTCCGCGGCGAATCGAATTGTGCAACTTGGGATGATTTATAGCGAGTACGGGCCGGACCCCGCGGCGCGACAAGCGCGAACTTGCGAAACGACATCTCGACAGTTTCGCGCCTCCAATTTCCTTTAACGTTCGGGTTCGAGTTTCTTCGCGCGAAGGTGCCGCGGCAATTAACCGGCTTTCCTCTCGCCCCTAATTGAGTGCTGAGCCCGGATTTGCATTCGGACACCAGATCCGACCGTTCGGAGACGGAGGAATCGGTGTGTGGGGCCATGCAGCCGATAGATGTCGCATTATGCGGCCGACCTCTCGGACGTCGATTAGGAACTGGTTATCTCGAGCTCGCAACCGCACCTTCAACGAGCCCCGCGGCCTGAAGAGCCGTCTGTCGGCTCGAAATATGCGTGTCTTTGTGGGCGAGGCTTCGGAAATAAAGACTCTAAGGGGAACCTTTCTTTAAAAGACTCTTTAAAAGACTATCTCAAAGAATAGTAAAAAGACTATCTCGAAGAATAGTAAAAAGATCATCTAAAGAATCGGTTATAGTTAAACCGATTAAATAAAAATGCCTTGATTTGCGGTGATGTTTATTTATAGAGAAATAGAACGTTTCGGCTAAATATAAAGTGTCGCAATTCGAATGGTAGAATTAACGAAGATATATTTGTTTTTGGCACGTCCGCGAGAACGATATTTCCACGGTGTTTACGGGATTCGTTCCAGAAATAAACGGTTCCCCTCGCCGCTAATTGTTCCTTTCCTAAACTTATTTGTCGGGTAGATAATGACGTCTTAAAATCGGCCGGAGGCGCCTCGTTAAGTAACTTTTTAGCTTCTTCCCACGTCTTTACATCTTCGGAACATCTTCTCTTGACTCACAATCATATGAGTCGGGCAACAGGTGACGGACGCTCCTAGTAGATGGCGCCGTCGCGAACGGTCCGAGTGTGTCAAGTGGATCCGAAAGATAAATACTTTATGGACCACCACCGGATCGCACCCCAATAATATCTGCTTACTCCGGTAATATATGGTCGGCGCGGTTCTGGCCGGCCACTTCTTCTTCGTTCCCGGCGCGAAATGATAAACGGTCCGTCGCCGAATAACAAATACGGCCCCCTTATCGCGCCCGCATCGGACTGTCCCTCTATTGAGCAAACATATTATGCAGTCACGCTCCTCGCGGTTGACTTTCTCGCCGCCACTGCCGTGCAGATACGCGACGTATTAATCGGGAGCTGGGTTGCACACACACCATCTGGTCTTGCAAATGAACCGTACTCACCCTTTAGGAATTTTTCCGACCTTTGAAGAACGTCTCCAAAGATTACTTCTTTGATAAATGTTTGTAAGGATGAATTATAGACTTGAATGGTGTAAAATCAGGAGGTAGATATAATTACAGTATTACTTCAATACTCGCAACTCCTCAATTATTATTGTAACAAAACAAAATAGTTTTGGAGAAAATCTGCATAAGTAATTGATGTAACTTGATGACGTCAAGAGACTTTCTACATTTGCAATTCTTATTTACTAATTTTCAAGAATTTTGAAATTTTGAGGAATGCTTTCAAGTTTGCCCTTACCAAACTTAATCCAAATAAACTACCAGATTATGAAGAAAAGTTGTTCTTTTCAAACGTTAATAAGAAACATCAAAACAAAGGCTGCTGAGTTTTAGATGATTTTGAGTTTCAACTTTATTTATTTCAACTCAACCCAGTCTTAAATTAACTTTTTCAAGAATCATATTGAAGATTCTTAAGGAACATTTTGAAATTTGTTGTTACTCCAGAATAAATTCTGGAATGAAATATTGGATTGGCAATTAAGTAATTGCGGATTTTTTTTTTAGAAAATCAAAGACAATTTTTAACTAAATAACTTTATTCTGTAATGCATTGCCTATTTTGATCAATGACCGTTTGCCATCTTTCAGGCACTATCATAATCCCACTTTCATAAAACTTCTAGTTTTTATTAGCAAAAAACTAAACCAGGTACGATTTGACATCATTATTATTGAAATTTTTACCATTCAAGGTGTTTTGTAAACATCGAAACAAAAGGTAATCAGATGGTGCAAGGTCAGGACTATATGGTGGATGTGGTAAAATATCCCAACCAAGCTCCAATCATTTTTGCCGAGTGACCAAAGATGTGTGTGGCCTTGCATTGTCGTGATGAAATACAACACCTTTTCGATTTGTCAATTCGGACCGCTTTTCTTCAACTGCATAGTTTAATTTCGTTGGTTGTTCAATGTAGACATCAGAATTGATCGTTCGGTTGGGTGGTAAAAGTGTGCATGTATGTGAAAATGTATGGGAGAATGCATGTATGTGATACATGAAATTTTTCTGCAATCTCACGTATTGTACTGTGATGATCCGAATCGATCATTGCTTTGATTAGGACTTCTTCAGCTTTAACTGCACGACCATGTTTTTCGTCTTTGAGTTAAAAATCGCCAGAACGAAATTTGGCAAAGCAAATTTGACTCTGCCGTTCTTTTAAGGCTTTGTTACCATATACAGCACATAACTTTTTTCAGCTTGCGATGTGTTTTTTCCTTTGTGGAAACAAAAAAGCAAAATATGACGAAAATGTTCCTTTTAATTTTCCATTTTTCAACGAAGGCTAAACGAAAACTACGCAACCAATCAAAAAACTTTTTTTACTGATTGATAGTTGAATTGCCAACTATCAAATAACAAGATGTGTTTTACATTTGTACTACGCCTGCAAAACTAAAAATTCAACTGAAGCCATGTGTGAGTGAAATCAGCAGTTACTTAGTTGCCAACCCAATAGTTTTAAAGCATTTTGATGTTTTGAGGAAAGTCTTCAAGTTCTTACAACCGAAATTTAAACCCAAATCAAATTTAAATATAGTTTGATAATTCATAACATATTTACCGAACCCGAACAAGATATACAAAGGCTACAGATTTCTAGACGATTTTGAATTTCAACTTCAATACCTTCATAATTATTGTCACTTTTGATGAACCTAAGAGTTCAATATTTAAGGAACCTTTTTAGATTTGTAGTTAATCTAGGATAAGTTTTAGAATTAAGTAGTTTTCAAGAATGTTCAGCTTTTAAGGAGCGTTTTCAAAGGAAACTTTTGAAGGCAAATCCATTTTTTGACTTGTAATGACTTCTATGATGAAGTTTTTTTTCCAAGAATTTCCAACCTTTAAGAAAAGTTTTCAGATTTACATTTAATCGATAAGTTTTGGAATTATGAAACCCTGAAGAATTTTTAACTTTTGAGAAACTAAGTCTACTTGCTAAACTAAATTTGCTTGTCAAATTCTTAATTACCTATAAATTATACAGTTTTAATGGCGAATATATGTAATATTACTATTTTAATAAGGAGATTTATGTACTATGTGGCTTTCCAAAAGCTTTCAAGAATTTTCAAGTTTAGAGGAACATTTTCAAATTTGTCCTCAATCAATCACCTTTTATTAAGTGTTATTAGAAGCTAAATAGAACTGAAATCCAACTCAGCTGAAACCAATCCAACCCAAGTAATCGTTAAAAGATTTTCCACCTTTGAGAACATATCTTCATATTTGTAATCAACCACTTTCGATAATTCCTTCAATAAACTCTGAATGAATTGACTGGAACATGTTTGATCTGGAAAATGATTTTTACTAATTTTTTTAAGAATCTTATATCTTTGGAAAAAATATCTTCAAAAATGAAAAATGTACACTTAACACCTGAAGACACCTAAAATAAATTCTTAAATGATAAATTGTCTAAATCAAATGTGTAGAAGTTTAAACCAGAAACAGATTGATCATGAACAGAAATGAGCTTGAAAATATCCCTTCTTATCAATCCAATAAGAAATTTTGAAGAATATCTTCAAATTTACAAAGTAAGTTTTATAACACTTAGAAATGGTTTACATCGTGGATCATGTTTCAAATCTGGAAAGTGGTTTTCACTTAATTCATTAAGAATCTTATAGCTTCAGAGAAATATCATCAAAAGTTAAGAATATATACTTAATCACGCCTGATAGCTTCAAAAACCTAAACATACACCTAATCTTATCTGATGACACCTTCAATATTCCTCCGATTTTTATCAACCCATCAAGAACTTGTGAGAAATGTTTTCTACCTTTTAACAACATTTTCATTGATATGTTGAATGAATTCTTCTTCATTCTCGATTGTAATTTTACCATTAATAATAATTTATACATTTAGTTTGTGAAGAAAATTTAATCAAAGGATGACTTTTAAAATCTAATCTTGAAATGAGCTGTGTTAATCATGAAGAATTTTTTTTATTCTTAAACAATATTTCTGAAGTAATATTTCAAGAATTTTTAACCATCGAAGAAAATTTATACCGAACATAATCTGTATCAACTATCCTTCTTTGAACATTGATCCGATTACAAAAACCGATAAACAACTAAAAACTTTTCTCCTCGTTCCTCTCCATCTAAGGTCGGATAATGACATCACCGAGTCTTAAGCACCGTTCCTAAACGAGAGGGCGCGTGGGTCGTTTGTTAGTGAATGGGTTCCCACTCCCTTTTCGTGCTTTCGCCGGTTCGTTCTTTAAACAACCTCTCAAGAGGACTCGGTTTGAAACAATCGTCCTATATCGAAACGAACGCAAACATCTTTTATTCAAACCGAAAGAAGATTTAAAACGAACTAACAAAATAGATATTATTTATTTCTTTTTAAACATATTATTGTTGTCATTCTTGGAAAATACGTGGAGGAGGCTGAAAACGAGCGTCTTCGACCAACGCCGTTTTCTCCTACAATATTATGTAGGATATCGTCGTAGGATTACAATAAAAAGGTTTTTTTGTGGGTGATATTTGAGAATGTAACCGTTTGGAATCAGTCTTTAGTTAGAGTTCTTTCGATGTGGTGTTTAAATCTTTGTATTTTTTTATTTTATTAAGTGGGTGATTTTAATTAATAGGTAAAAGTATGCGAGTAAAAAGAAAATAGAAACGTAAAGTAAGTAAAAAAGGGAATTTCTAGAACTGAAATCAACTTAAAAATGTATCTTATCCATCAAGAATTTCTTTTAATATCTTTAGATTTAGAGATTAAATTTTATAACTTTGATTTAGAAAAGAATTTTTAACAAACCCTCTAAGAATCTTATACCTTTAGGAAAATATATTCAAAAATTGTATTTTTCGTTTTCAACTTAATTACATCTGATGACACATCCAATAAATTCGTAAATGATAAATTATGGAATTCAAATGTGAAAAAATTTTAACTGATTGTGAGATTTGGATCATTTGGACTTAAATTGAGCTTAAAAATGAATATTATCAACCCATCAAGAACTTTTTTTATAATTATGGTTAAAGATGTGTAAGTAAATAGAAAATAGAAACGTAAAGTAAATAGAAAAGAGAATTTCTAAAACTGAAATCAACTTGAAAATGTATTTTATACATCAAGAATTTTTTTTGAGTATCTTTAGGTTTACAGACTAAATCTTACAACTTAGAACTTTTATAACTTTGATTCAGAAAAGAATTTTTAACAAATCCTTCAAGAATCTTATACCTTTAGGAAAATATCTTCAAAAATTGTATTTTTCGTTTTTGACTTAATTCTTCTGATGACACATCCAATAAATTTTTAAATGATAAACTATGGAATTCAAATGTGAACAACTTTTAACTGAAAACTGGATTATCAGGACTTAAATTAAGCTTAAAAATAGATTTTATCAACCCATCAAGAACTTTTTATACAGGTGTCCCAAAACTCAGTTGCCAAACGCTAGCTACACATTCTAGAGTGAATTTCATGCCGATTCAATGAAAAAGCCTTGATTCGAAATTGCTTACTAAGAGAACTAGAGCCTCTTCAAGATGAAGTGTTTGAATTTGTTTTTTTTAAATAAGCTAACAATACCTTTAGCTATCACAATGAAATTTTGAGCGTTTATAAACTTGGAAATGCTTCATCGTTTCCTGGCAAAACAGTTTCTTTATTGCCATCGTAAAGGTATTAAGTACTACTTTAGGGTAATAATTTTAATGTAAGATATTTTACATGCCACCTTTTAAACATTGTTCAGTTCCGAGTTTTTAATATCAAAATTTAAATCTTTTAAGTTTTTTACGAGAAACAGGTAGACGTATTTTAAATCGCTAAAATACACCGTTTACAAGAAAAAAGCTGTTTTTGAATTTGTAAAATTAGAATTTCCGCGAAGTTTTGTCTGTTCCATTTTTCTTTTTAGGCTTTTAGCATGATTGTTTGTCTGTTTTAACGTGGTTTTGATAAGAGACGTTGAAAATACTTAATTATTCGGAGCGTGTAGTGTTGCCTTTTAAAAACAAGCCCCTAAAATTGTCCCTAGATTGCATTATTATCTCATAGATAGTCTCTTTATTAGACAAATGGAAATGGTAGAGTAGGATTTTTCGCACTTCTCAATCCCAGCTGAGCCCCCAAATTTGTAGGATTTTGGCTGTGTCTAGGGGTTGATTTTTGCTAATTAGCACCGCTTTTATAAAACAGAATTAATCAATATATTTATCAAGAATAAAATACAATTGTCCGTCTTCTACGTCTTCACTACTTCGCGTCTCTACAACTTATACGCCTAACGTCTTCTTTTTACAACTCGCGTCTTTGCCCAACTCACGTCTGCATCTTATTCTCGTCTTTAGCCAACCCAAACATATTTCCCTCTTTATTTACTTCCGCGCTCTTCGTAAATAGTCTATCTCTTGGATCGCATTAAATTGGTAATAACAGGCCTTAGCCAATCGTTTCAGTTAAGAATATTTAATGCTACTTTAATTTGTATTGTAATCTATCAGATTTGATAACTAGCTCATGTTGGAGTCAGGAGTGAAGTCGATTGGGAAATTTTTCCGTATATCTATGGACTACAGCTCGTGTATTGCAACTCATTTCACCATAAATTATTTTCACATCCCTGTATTTTTCACCAGTAAATACTTTTTACTGTTATTTCGATAGATTTATTGCCAAAGATTCATCTACTTGAAATGCACTTGATTCAGTTGTCAAATTTTATAGACTACAATATTGAATATTACAATTCAAAGCTGCTAAACGGTGTATTTTAGTGATTTATGATAGGAGTATCTATTATTTGTAAAAAACTTCAAAGTTCTAAATTCTGATATTAACTCATTACTTGCCGCCAAAACTGCTTACTTCACCCGGTGTTAAACCGGGCATTAATCATTCAAATAACTAGTGAATTTATTTAAATAAATAAAGAGCCTAATTGAAGGGTGGAGTGCAAGAAGTACCTAAGTAGCATTTTTATAAAATCTGCCTAACCGCGATATCTAGGTTTATCATGTTTGATAAACCATGTTTGTAATGATTAGGTAGATTTTATAAAAATGCTACCTAGGTACTTCTTGCACTCCACCCTTCAATTTGAAAACTGAATTTCTAGTAATTTCATTTAATATGATAGTCCTCAAAATATTTTTCTACACATACAGGCATCAGGCAATATACGAATATGAAGCAGCTTTCTTTCCTTTTGCCGTGATTTCTGCAAACATTACAATGTTTCTGAGGAAACTTTTCTATTCCCGAACTACGATTTTTATCAACCTGTGCGATTTTAAATTTGACAAAACGCACCGTAGAAGTTATTGCAGAAACGCAAGAAATTCTAAATGGTAATCCAAAAACTTCTATCAGGCGATGAAATCAGCAAGTCGATCTTTCTATTGGCTCTATTCATAAAATGATACGTCAAGATTTGCAACTTCAATCCGATAGAATTACCATCGTTCAAGAATTGTTGCCAATTGATTATCAACGCAGTTTACACTTTTTTAATTGGTTTACCAACATGGTCAATGGTCAATGTTACAAAAAGATTATATTTCTTGATGAGGCTTGGTTTTATAAATCGGGATACTTGAATTCAAAAAACGCAAGAATTTGGAGCATTGAAAATCCACATAAAAATTTGGAAGTGCCACTACATTCAGAAAAGGTTGGCGTTTTGGGCAAGTTTTAGTTATAGAGGAATTATTAATCCCATTTTCTTTCAAGGCAAGATATCCAAAATAAAAAACCGAATCTTAGTTTACGTTACGGCATTACTTTTTCAGGTACATGCTCAAAGATATCGTTTGGAAATTCTAAAACCATTTATTAATCAATTCCATGATGATGAGTATTGGTCAGTATTGGTATTTTCAAGATGGTGCGGGACTCAGCCTAACCCAACTCGTTCTTGTGACTTTTATTTGTGGCCTGATCTCAAAAATTCAATTTTCCAAACCCGTGTTGAAACTATAAATGAATTGCAACAAAGAATTTCAGATAAATGTTTAGAACTTAAAAACAATCTCACAGTTTTAGAAAATGTGATGCAAAATTTTATGCGTAGGGTCGAAATGTGCAATCAACAAGATGGACAACATTTTCAACACATATTATGAGGCATTTTGCCGGTTCTTGGTTTAATATTGAGGATTTTGATTCTATAGCTTTATTCGTTGGGTTTATTCGTTATTACAGCTAAGGTTACGGTTAACTTTGGCATCCTAAACCCACCATTAAGTGCATCAATTGTGTTTTATTCCAGACATACTTCACAAACGTTGGAAAAATCCTTAGGTCAACTCATAGCACATAGCACATGAGTTAAAGACGTAGAATTGAACTATGTAAAAATCTTCAAGAGGTTCTAGTTTTCTTAGGAAACAATTTCGAATAAAGACTTTTTTATTGAACCACCATAAAATCAGCTCTAAAATGCGTGCTTATCTGAGAAACTGAGTTCTGGAACACCTATATAGTTAATTATAGCTAAAGGTATGTAAGTAAAGAAAATAGAAAAGTAAAATAAATATAAAAGAAAATCCATTTAAGTTATAATCAGCATTTTTATTTTTATTTTTCGTTTGAAATATTTTTTTTTTAATTTCGAAGGGCACAACCACTTAGAACGAATATATTACATCGACTCGGTAATTCCCCCTTTTTTTAAGACAATAACAGTTAATTAAGGCTTAAATTACGCGAAAAAATCGGCCTCTGAGAACATGTACAAATAAATATTTTTTTTCTTTCTATACAAGTTACTCACATAGTTCCGTTTATATCTTCGAATATCACAATCAAACGATACAACAGCCTCATGAGTCGTATTTTCTTTTGCCTTCTAGTTTTTTTTTGTACCACCTCCGTTTCCGATAAGTTTGGGTAACATTTATAATAATAATTTTTTAGAATATAAAAATAGAATAGGATTGTGCTCGGGGTGGATTTTTTAATTTGTAATTTTAAATTTTGTGCACCAATTGTATACTATTTTTTTTTAATATGTACATTTATTTACAATTTAGGCCTATTTTTTTTGTATAGTAGCACATTTTTTTTATTTATATTTAAATTTAAATTTCGTTTTATCCAAAACACAACCAAGATTGTCCTAGAGATGGTTTTTTTTCCTGCCGTAGAAAAATATACCTTGTTTATAACAATAAATGCTAAGATTTTTTTTTTTACTTTAAGATTTTTCGGTAACTATTTTTTTTTCTTTGCACCAATAACGTCTTTTAGACAAGACACTTCTTTTAAGGCAGATTTTCGAAAATTTTCGGAAACGTAATTCTCGTTTACTCCTTTTCTCTTTCGTTAAATTAATTTTTAATTATTGACTCATTTTGGCAAGACCGGTTCCCTTTCTAAATGTGTATAAAAAGTGAGAACAGAACAGAAAATCTTATTCTATTTTATATGTGCGGTTTACGGAATGTGATCGCTTTTTTTTTAGTTATTAGAGAGTAAATAAATTTTTTTTGTGGGTTATTTTGGCAAATTCACGAAGTTTTAAATTAAATTAAAGGAATAAAAATTTTGAAAAAATAAAAAAATTTTAAATAAAAATAAATTAAAAATTATCAAATAATTGAAAAAATTAAATTAAAATTTAAAAAAAAATCGAACATTAATTTTAATTTTTAAAAATAGGCCAATATTTTTTTTTAACATTCGATGAAATATTCGATGAAATAAATTGACTCTTTTTTATGTTCGATTTTTTATATTTTTTAAAATATTGAGGGTAAAAATTAAAAAAAAAAAATAAAATAAAAACAGTATTAATAGATTAAAGCTTTCATGTTAAGTTTTTAAAAAAATATTTTCTTTTTAAATTTATTTATTTGATTCGCTGGGTTTGTTCACAAACAACTTTTTTAATAATTTTAAATTTTAATTTGAGCATAATTTAATTTTTGATTTTAATTTCCTTTTTTAATTTTTATTTTTTTTAATAATTTTTTTTTAATAAAATTTTTTTTAACAAAAATTTTTTTTAATAGGTAAAAAAGTTGTTTGTAATTTTTCCAACGATAACAAAAAAATATATAGAGAAAAACTATCTATCAATAAAAACTATATAATACACAATTATTAACAGGGTGATAATCGTATAATTTCTTTTTATACAAAAAAACGAAAAAATACCTTTCAAAAAAAGAAAGAGTTATAGTATAAAAACTTTTTGAAAAACATCTCATCCCTAATTACTATTTAACAGTAAATAGCGGCAAAAGTACGGTATAGTAGAAAAAGGGCGTTTTAACAGTTAATTAATTTTTCATCATCATCACCTTTTTTCTTATTCACTCTCACTGTACAGCAAACAGTAACAAACGGTTCCTTCTCTCCGTCTTTACAAACATATTTACACTGTTAAGAGAAGAGAAAACGGAAGAGAAACATGGCACGCTGCGCACACGACGTGGGCTTTTTAGAGATCATGGTCAGGTAGCTGAGTACAGGTTTCGTCCGTCGGGGCCGTCTTCAGGCGCTACTCGATGCGCACGTAAATCAGCTCCGCGTCGACCGCGGTCAAGTCGCAATCCTCGCGTATGAAGAGCACACATTCGCCGGGTGCCAACTCGGCTATAGGCAATTCTCACAGCGTCGTCGTTACCACCGGAAGCGATAATTCCTCGCTGGTGACCGTGTGCGGTTGATGGAGGTGATGGGGATGCATGTGGTGGTGATGGTGGGTTTGTTGGCTTTGTTGCGACGTCGCTCCCGAAGATGAAGTCGAAGAACTCATTTTATTCTCTTTTTTCATTCGTTGTTTAAGGTGGACTTTAGCGTGTCTTTTCTTCTCGTCGCTTCGAGCGAATTTTCTTCCGCAGACGTCACAAGAGAATGGTTTTTCTCCCGTGTGGGTTCTTATGTGGGTTGTTAAATGATCTGATCTTGAAAACGATCTCATACATATCCGACATTGAAACGGTTTTTGACCGGTGTGGATTCTTATATGTCGGGTTAATTCATCAGATCTTGAAAACCTCCTGTCGCAATTTTCAACAGGACACGCGTACGGTCGTTCATGAACCGGTGTTTTACTGGGTCTATTCGGGTACTTTCTAGGTTTAACAGGGACGAGTTTTAAAGGTACCGGGGATTGTTGGTACACTTGCGAAAGAATTTCATGTCCTTTACTCGTGGATGGATTGTACTCGGCTAATTGCACCCCGTATGATTGTGGCGCTTCACTCGAACACGCACCACTGTACGAAGGTTCTTGTTTTGGCACTAAACTCGAAGGTCCCGCCACGACCAGGGAGCTAGTTCCCTGATAATCCGAATCCCATTGGTATTTAGCGTTCGAAACCAACGGTTGGGTAACTCGCGAATACACTAAATCCTGCTGAGGCATCTCCAATTGAAGACTGGCCGAAGTACAACTCGGATAAGAAGGAGGTTGCTTCATGGTAATATTCGATTCGATGTTTAACATTAAATGTTCCGTTTGGGATCGATCATCGTACGTTCCCGCGGGACTAGGCGTCGCCGAATGGTACTGTTGAGGAGACTGGCTTTGGTTCCCCATCATAAACATAGGGTAAAGAGGTTTATCCGGATTCGTGAGAATCCACGGAGGCGAATGTGACATCGATTGGGAAACATTTAAAGGACTATTCGCTTGAAGCTGCTGTTGTTGAATCCCAGAAGACATCGGACTTGATGACGTTGAGTAGACAGACCTCATTTTTTGGACGTTTACGTTGTTATTATTAGAACTGGGTGGAGCCCCTGAAGGGTACATACTGAGGGAGTTACTACAATCTTCTTCTCTTAATCCGGGACTTAACGCGGGTTCTTGAGGAGTACCACGACTATTTGCTGGTGATTGCCTTGGACTTTGTTGTTCCAAAGATAATTCTTCACCTTCTAAGGAACCTAAAATCAAGGAAAAAAAATCATAGAAATTTTATTTTTAATCATATTAATTGAAGACTAGCAAATAAGACCCTATGTCAAAAAATGTGATGTTAAAAAGAACATGTTTAAAATATTAGAAACTTTATATTTTCCTTTGTTGTTAATAAATACTTAATTAAAAATCCAAATAAAGCCCTTCTTATCCATTTTCGCGGCAACACAGTCAGTCCCAAAACTGATCCAACAATTTTTGCATGATTTTTAAAATGGGGCTGTAAATAAAAGTAATTTTTTTTATCTTAGCCATAATTTTTTTTTAACGGATTTATAAATAAAAAACTCTTAAATTTAAGAAAATAACAGAATAAATTAATAACTCTTCAAAAGCCTTTCATTGCAATTACCCAAAAGTAATCGTAAAGTTCCAAATGTAGCACTGTTTGATGAATTCCATGTACTGCTAGTACTTCGTTGGTCCTCCATTCGCTTCTAGTACATCTTTCAATTTTCTCGGTATTGATTGGATTAGTTTTTTAGTGTACGATACCGGAATTTTTCCCCATTCTGTTTGTATGGCAGCTTTTAGAGATTCCTTGTTACTAATGTGATGTTTTCTACTAGCTTTCTCTAAATAATCCCACACGTGCTCTATGGGATTTATATCTGGTGATTGTGGTGGAGAATGTAGCTGCTTGGGCACGTTATACAGAGTGTTTAAAAAAGATGCAGCAATATTAAAAGGGATGATTGATCATTGGTGATCCAGGTCATTTTATACAAATAAGTTTATAATAAACATGGTCTGGAAACGCTTCGTTACCGATCTACGATCTACAGCGTGTTGAAGTTTAATTAAAAAAAGCAGTAAAAATTTACATCTTTTGAAACAATTCAACGCGTTCAAGCATTACTTCCTGCTGATTTTCCTCCTCGCATTGCATTCTGTCAATGGCTTTTGTAGAAAATGGTTGAAATCCCACAATTCCTGATGTTGATTCTGTTCACCGATGAAGCGAATTTTTCAAGAAATGCAATACGCAATTTCCATAATAACGATGTATGGTGTGACGAAAATCCATATGAAATTGTTGAAAATCGTTTTCAACATCAGTTTTCTTTGAACGTTTGGCTTGGAATTGTGGATGACTGCCTAATTGGATCGGTATTTTTAACAGGAAGACTTACCGGAGAGGTGTATCGCAACTTTTTGGAAAACACGCTCCCTGGTTTTCTGGAGGACGTACCATTAGCAATTGCACGATGGCGCACCAGCCCACTTTAGTCAAGTAGCTCGTGATTTCTTAACACAAGCATATGGAAATCGCTGGATTGGCCGAGGTGGACCTCACTTATGGCTTGCATGATCCCCGGACTTAAATCCCCTGGATTTTTTCCTGTGGGGGCATTTGAAGTCCTTGGTGTACACTACTCCATTGGAAAACGTAGAAGACTTAAGAAATCGAATCATTGTTGGGTGCAACTCAATTAAAACAGATCCTAGTATTTTTGAGAGAGTTCGCCAGTCAATGAAGAGAAGATTGGATTCTTGCATCCGAGCTCGAGGTGGTCACTCTGCACAGTTTTTGTAATTTTTGCTTGTAAAATTGTTGGTTTGGTAAAATATTTGTTTTTGTCCTTGAATAAAACCCTTGTTCTTAAAAAAAATTCTTTTATTATAAACTTTTTTGTTTATAATAAAAATGTTTAAACTTCAACCCGCTGTAGATGGGTAACGAAGCGTTTCCAGACCATGTTTATTATAAACTTTTTTATATAAAATGACCTGGACAATCACCCCCTTTAATGTTGCCGCATCTTTTTTAAACACCCTGTATAAAAGCCATTCCTGAATTATAATTCGTACCATCTATACTGAAAGTGACTCATCGATTTATGGTAGAATATTGCGCATACGGTACAAATAAGTTGATGTGTGTTAGAAAGAGAGCGCATATTATTAGTTTATCTGTTCATACGCTTTTAAGCGATGAGTCACACATATGGTACGAATAATACACGCGCTCTATGTTTTGGGTCTTACAACTAGTCTTATTGAAAGATCCAATTGTTTCCAAGACTCAGTTGTGTAGCATTATGTGTTAAATTGTTTTTAAAAATGTTTAAGTATTACCATTCGTTCATTGTATTTTCGATAGAAACTAAATTACCGACTCCTGAAACAGCCATAGATCCCCACACCATAACAGATCCAGCGCTATGTTTAACTGCAGGCAGTAGATTTTTAAATCTAGCGCTGTACGAGCCTTCCTCCAATGTTTACCTCTACCATGATACCCAAAACTGTTAGGCCAGGCGCGCACTAGCGATTTGGTTGCGGCAACTTAAAAATCACCAAAATGAAATACACTGAATTATATGAAGCGGCGCGCAATAACAACTATTTAATCACGGCAACTAAAAAATTACATCTTGCCCTATTTTCAAGGCGACTCAACTGTTGCCGGAAATAATGCAACGTACATGTTTTAACCAGTATGCGCGCACTGGCGATTATTCGGTCAGTTGCTACGTGTATCACAGCCGCTACACAGCAAGACATTATACGTCTCGCAACGTATAGTAAACAAAACTGTCTGTAGACGTAGAATTATTTATTAGTGAAATAGAAAAAAGAAAATCTTAAAAAAATCCCCAAGAGTTTATTTATAGGAATTTTTAAAAGATTTTTGAAGTGAATGTAAATTATAATGTCTAGTTTTAATTAAAATAGATGGATTTTTTCTAAGTGGTGTCAAAAAAATTAAAAAAATTCCTAAAAACAACGAGGATTTTTCACCTAACCTAAAATATCGACCAACTTTAAAGAATCTCCCCGATTTTATTTATAGGAATTAATAAAAGATTTTTGAACTAAATGTAAATTATAATGTCTAGTTTTAATTAAAATAGAAGGATTTTTGCTGCGTAGTGTCAAAAAAATTTCAAAAATTCTTATAGACAAGGAAGATTTTTCACATAACCTATAATTTTGACCATTTAAAAAAAATCATGAACTGCAGTCAGTAAGATGTTAAAACTCGTATAACTCATTCTATAGTAATTGAAGAATTTCAAGGGTGGTCCTTTAATGTTTCAAACAGTTTATAAAATTGACCATTAAACAGTCGCTGACTAATGAGGGATGAACCCAAAAACGTCTGTTCTTCCTTTTTCTTCTTTTGATAATCAACGCACAGAGACATGCTACATCAGTAGCGTCCATGTTGAAATTTAAGACTGCAGCAACTATCTAGTCGATAGTGCGCTGAGCGGAAATCTAATGGCAACTTTTTAATCGAGCGATTTTTAAGTTGGTCAACAATAAAGTCGCGAGTGCGCGCCTGGCCTTAGACTCGGCGCCGACAGTGCAATTTCTAGTTGGCCGATTATTTGATCGGCAGATCGCAATACGCCGCATTAGTGTGACGTCACATTGTTGTCAAAGGTCCGGGACTGAATCCAAACAAACTTTTTCTACATAGATTCAGTCCATAAGCGGCGAGAAAATAATTTTTTTAGAGTACTTAGAGACATATTTAAGGTATGAAAAGTTGGCAGTATAGTACGAAATACCGTGCTCTACATCTACACCAAAAGTGGCAAGTTAAATAAATTTTTTAACGCCGTAAAAGCAGAAATGAGTTCGCGTACACATAACCTCAAAAATCGTATCTGTCAAACATAAGCTTAAAAAGTTCGTAGTTCGGTAATTAATGAGATTTGGGCCACCAAATCTTACAAATGGGATGGTATTATCCTTAGAATACCTTACAGCCCTTTTTTGGTGAAAAACAACACCCTCGAATTATTTTAGATTCAATGCTAGCAACAGGTATAAATTTGATAAAAATATAGGTATTTTGTCATAAAATAAGGGATTTTCATAGTTTTATGACCTTTATTATTGTACCCTTTGTAGGTAAAACTTAACAACTATGAAATTTGCTGATAAAGAATGTCTATTAAAGGTATTTACCACAAGGCGTAGAAATATATCAAACAGAATCATAGTAAGAGCTAGGATACATGCTAAAAGGACCATACACTCTAACACAACAGTAAAACTTCTGTTCTGTTTTTTCTTAGGTTCTTATAATGTGAATGTAATTTTAATTATAAATATTAAAGATTTTTAACTCTGATCTTTAGATTTTTAATATACCAGTGCTCATAGTACTCTTATTCTATATCTTATTACAGGAAGGTAAATATTTTAAATAAACTAATAAAAATCAGAACACAGGAAGGAAAATATACAAAACATATTAAAATTATAATAAGTCACAACAAAATACTTATATTATTGAAATAAAAATCCTAGCTAGTAACAAATGGGGGTGGTAGTAATAACTATAATGGTTAGGTTCAAAAGTTGGATATGAATGTGTAAATCTGAATTAAAAGTAAAACACAGCTACACATTTTAATTTATTTATTAATTAATTATTCAAGTTAAGTAAAGTAAATCTTTAAGAGTTCTAATAACTTATATTATGATGTCAGAGTGGCTTCAAAGAGTGTATTCGCACTATTCTGTTTGGTGTACATGTACGTCTTGAGGTAAAATGTCTCTTAATAGACATTCTTTATCAGTAAATGTCATAGTTGTTATGTTTTACCTGCAAAGGGTATAATAATAAAGGTCATAAAACTATGAAAATCCCTTCCTTTATAACAAAATACCTATATTTTTATCAAATTTATACCTGTTGCTAGTATTGAATCTAAAATAATCCCAGGGCGTTGATTTTCCCCAAACGAGGACTGTAAGATATTCTGAGGATAATACCATCCCATTTGTAAGATTTGGTGGCCCAAATCGCATTAATTACCGAACTACGAACTTTTTAAGCTTATGTTTGACAGATACGATTTTTGAGGTTATGTATACGCGAACTCATTTCTGCTTTTACGGCGTTAAAAAATTTATTTAACTTGCCACTTTTGGTGTAGATGTAGAGCACGGTATTTCGTACTGTACTGCCAACTTTTCATACCTTAAATATGTCTCTAAGTACTCTAAAAAAATTATTTTCTCGCCGTTTATGGACTGAATCTATGTAGAAAAAGTTTGTTTGGATTCAGTCCCGGACCTTTGACAACAATGTGACGTCACCACTAATGCGGCGTATTCCGCGCTCACAAGTGCAAGTTTAGACCATGTGAGCGCGAACACGTTTAGGCTAGGCTCAAACAAGTTCAGATGGTAGTTGCGCAACTATAACTAAATAATCGGCCGAATACTCGGTTGCATGTGAACGCATTCCCATAAGATTTTGTAGACATACTCATGCAACCAAACAGTCGACCGACTAAAAATTGCACTGTCGGCGCCTAGCCTTATATTTTGACTAATCGGTGCATTTTTGCGAATTAAATTCACTTCTTTCTATTGACATCGCTAATGTAGGTTTTTTTTCGCGGTATTCGCCCCTTATAACCGGCAAATCGTAAAACTCTTCTCACAGTTTCTGCATTCACAGTCTAATAAGTTGAATTTGAAGGTTTGTGGCTATTTTTGGAGCACTTATCTGCGGATTTGCGTTAATTTCCTATTTAATGGTAGGTTCTTCTCAGGGAGTTAGTAATTTTAGACGGCTAGTACGTGATGCATTTTCCATATTGCCGGTGTTAACAAACCTTTTTATAATGTATTGAATAGTAGAAGCACTTTTGAAAAGTGTTTTAGCAATTTCACGTATACAATGAACCTCATTGTGCAATTTTATGACAATTTTTCGCACTTCTACACTTGTTTTCGTTCTTCGAGGAGACATAACGTTTGTTTGACAAACGATGTGTAACACAGGTGCAACGATTACTGAATAGGATAGACTTTATTAGCTGCACGGTTATTCACGGAGACAAGGGAGAATCCCAGTTCTTTTTCGCTGTACGATAACTTTTGTGAGATTGCAATCGAACTGGTTTAAAGAATTATTAATTTATTTTCTTGAGTTTAAGAGTTTTTTTTATTTATAAATCTGTTTAAAATAAATAATTATAACTAGAATAAAAAAAGATGCTCTTATTTACAACCCCATTTTAGGAATCATACAAAAACCGTTGGTGTACGAGGACTTTTGGGACTGACTGTAGGTCGTTTTAATTTGTTCGAAAATATTACAAATTGAAGTTTTGACTGGGCGTATTTATAGCATGAATGAATAGAATCAAAACATTGAAACTTTTCTAATACATAATATCTATATCTTATGAAAAATTATGTGGACGCAAATGGCGCCAGATCGGAAGGCAAAAAAGAGGCGCCAGGATTGGTAAAGTTCGGGAAGGGCGAACAAAAAGATTTTATCGAAAGTGTAGAAAAGGTCGTCAACGAGTGCAGACGTTTTTTAGTGGTTTTACGTATATTGTCAAATAGTTAACACGAGTGAATATTAAAGATTAGTTAATAAGAAATACGTGTTTTATTATAAATGATAAAGGACGACGACAGTTGATAAAGCGACTTCTTTGTTTGTCTTCAATTTCTATTCAATTGAATATCATGAAAAAAAGTATGGTTTTGAATGAGATAGTATCGATCGTTAAAGAGGGAGCCACTTGTTGCAGACGTCAAGGACGCGACGCCGCTCTATCGAGCGTCGCTTTATTTTTGACCGGCTGCCATCGATCGCATAGACATAACACGTTTCGGTGGCATGACGTAACTCGTTCGTTCGGTCGTCGTTTATATTTATACAAGGAGGTGTTGAACTCCACCTGTTTTTAACTCCACCAAGCGGATTTTACGGAAAAATTGTCGGAAACCCCGGCGATTTTTTTCAAGAAAAAAAGTATCAATGAAAAATTCCAAGAAACCATATCATTCAGTCTTCAAACTGCGGTTTGTCACGCATTTATTTTTATTCATAACCGTACAAAATAGTGAAACGTTTATTTTTAATACTTTATAGAAACGATGTAACTTGATATATATTTATGATTTATTAGAAACCTCTTTATGGATTTGGATTTATTATTAATTACCGAGCTGTAGGCTTATTCTATTAGAAAGCGATATTCTAGAAAGTGGATTGTTTTGATAAATCGCCCTGGTTTATCTCGAGTGATATCCTTTTAGTCAATTTCTAACGTTTTCTCAAACCTTCACTTTACCAACGATTAAAACAATAAAAAATTAATCATCAATGAAGAAAAATTTAAAAAAAATAAAAATGTTAAATCTCATTAGGTAAAAAAATAAGTCTCGACCGAGCAATAAAACCCGACTATAAAATTACGTTCGCATTAAAACTGATTGGTCGTAAAAGGAAATATCAAGATTTAGAAATTACAATTAATTTTCAGGAACGGAAAACCGATTGTTTACCAACATTGTTTTTATTTTTTTATTATTTGTATTCTTTGTAACATTAAAAATTATTTAATTCTTGTTTATCGAATTTTCTAATAAAACGTTTTTAAAAGTGAATTAACTGGAAGAATGAGTGTTGGTATTCATAAAAAAAGAATGAATCACATTATACAGAGTGTTTAAAATTGTAAATCGTTTTATTCTAGAATCAAATCTAAAATATTGATTTCTTGCTATCATCTGTATACAGAGTGTTTAAATTTTGCAATCGTTTCATTCTAGATTCAAGTCTAAAATATTAATTTTTCAACTGTTAACTCTATACAGAGTGTTTAAAACTCTCAATCGTCTAATTCTAGATTTTAATCTAAAATATTATTTTTTTCACTATCAGCTGTATACAGAGTGTTTAAATTTTGAAATCGTTTCATTCTAGATTCAAGTTTAAAATATTGATTTTTTTGTATACAGAGTGTTTAAAACTCTAAATCGTTTCATTTTAGATTTAAGTTCAAAATATTAACTTTTTCGCATTCACCTGTATACAGAGTGTTCAAAACTCTCAATTATCAATTCTAGATTCAAATCTAAAAGATTAATTTTTTCATTGTCAGCTGTATACAGAGTGTTTAAATTTTGAAATCGTTTCATTCTAGATTCAAGTTTAAAATATTGATTTTTTTGTGTACAGAGTGTTTAAAACTCTAAATCGTTTCATTCTAGATTCAAGTTTAAAATATTTATTTTTTTTGTATACAGAGTGTCTAAAACTCTAAATCGTTTCATTTTAGATTTAAGTTCAAAATATTAACTTTTTCGCATTCACCTGTATACAGAGTGTTTAAAACTCTCAATCGTCTAATTCTAGATTCAAATCTAAAAGATTAATTTTTTCATTGTCAGCTGTATACAGAGTGTTTAAATTTTGAAATCGTTTCATTCTAGATTCAAGTTCAAAATATTGATTTTTTATATACTAAGTGTTTAAAACTCTCAATCGTCTAATTTCAGATTCAAGTTTAAAATATTATTTTTTTCACTATCAGCTGTATACAGAGTGTTTAAATTTTGAAATCGTTTCATTCTAGATTCAAGTTTAAAATATTTATTTTTTGTATACAGAGTGTTTAAAACTCTAAATCGTTTCCTTTTAGATTTAAGTTCAAAATATTAACTTTTTCGCATTCACCTGTATACAGAGTGTTTAAAACTCTCAATCGTCTAATTCTAGATTGAAGTCTAAAATATCAATTTTTTCACTATCAGCTGTATACAGTGTTTAAATTTTGAAATTGTTTCATTCTAGATTGAAGTTTAAAATCTTGATTTTTTGTATACAGAGTGTTTAAAACTCTAAATCGTTGCATTTTAGATTTAAGTCTAAAATATCGATTTTTTCACTATCAGCTGTATACAGAGTGTTTAAATTTTGAAATTATTTAATTCTAGGTTCAAATCTAAAATATTGGTTTTTTGTATACAGAGCGTTTAATATTCTAAATCGTTTCGTTTTCGATTCAACTCTAAAATATTATTTTTTTCCACTATCAATTGTATACAGAGTGTTTAAATTTTGAAATTGTTTAATTCTAGGTTCAAGGCTAAAATATTAATTTTTCGCTAACACCTGTATACAGAGTGTTTAAATATTGAAATCGTTTCATTCTAGATTCAACTCTAAAATATTAATTTTTCGCTATCATCTGTATACAGAGTGTTTAAATATTGAAATCATTTCATTCTAGATTCATGTTTAAAATATCGATTTTTCTATTATTAGCAGTATATAGGGCGTTTAAAACTCTAAATTGTTTCATTCTAGATTCAAGTGTAAAATATTGATTTTTTCCGCTATCAGCTGTATACTCGAGCTCCATTCATAAGTTCGCCGGTTAAAAATGCGCAAACTCGGGGGGGTGGTATTTATTTCAAGGCGACGATCACTCACCTGTGATGGGTGGTGGTTCCACGACGGTGGTGGGTCCGAAGAACGTCGGAATGTCCCCGGACGTGGTCACGGGGGTGTTGAGGTCTCCCGGTTGGGGTTCCGACGGCTGGGGATCCTCGGGGGCCACCCCCGTGGCCGCGGGAACGGGGCTTCCGCCGCTTTCTATGCTAGAACCGGCTCCCCTGTACAAACAGGGTTCGAAGCTCAGCACGTTGAAGTGGTGGGCGGCCGCGGCCGCCTCCGTCAGCAGGAACGTGGAGTGATGATGGTGGTGGTGATGGTGCTGGGCAGGCAGCGTGTCCAATGCGTCCATGGTCATGGTGGACGGGGTGTTTTGTAGGGCTGTCCCTTGTGGAACGCCTATTTATTAACCCAAAAAATTTATTTTTAAAAACTTAAATCACTCAACACGATTGTTTTCAATTTTGTTTATTAAAAGTTTTTTTATTAATTAATTAATTAATCTTCGTTTTTATTTGTCCGGGGATTTACCGAAATCACACACCGTCATTTGTTTTGTCGTTTCGCGTTTGTTTTTCCGTCGCGACGCTTCTTGTTCCGCACGGCGGCGACGTCGCGACCTCTCTCGGAACGGGACTGAGCCGAGCGCGGCCGATTTTACTTTATGAATGAACCCGCTATGCCATATTTGGCCGGCGAGGCGCCCACGAGCCAATCAGGTAATCGTACTCCCCACCGCGGCCCCCACCACGGCGTCGCGTGACGTCGCGGTGACGTAACGACGCGGCTCGCGCCAACCGCGTCTTCGATCGCCGAAGGTCTCCGCTGCTCGCCGCTATCGTAAATTATAGTTAGCCGCGGCCGAAGCCCACATGTTCTCAAAACCACCCTGTATACCGCCAACCCTTAACATTTCCAATTCGGATTTGGATCGATCCGATTACTCCGATCGTTAACTATCATTTGGTATAGTTTTCGACCGGATTATCCGGGAAATTATCCCGGAAAATTAGGCGCGTGCGAACCGGGCTTTATTTTCGTTCCTGTTTTTTACGTTCTTTTCTTTTACTTTCCAAGGGGCGTAATATATATGTATATCGTGTTGGTTCTTTCTCTTTCTAGTTGTCTTTGGAGACCCCACCGAACCCAACCCAAACCAAACGAAACGAACAAATTGTAATAAATTTATTTCTAGACGAGAAGAGAGTTTATTTTATCTCATTGTCTAAACAAGTTTACTTAAATAAAGTTATTGTAAACTTTCAAATATGTTAATATGTCTTCTAAATGAAAACATTTTTGAAAAATTAAGAAATCAAGAATCTTTTTTTAACACCTTGTTAACACCTAATTAACTTTAATGAAGCTCTTTACAATTCTTTACTTTTACTCTTTTTCTTTTTGATTTTTTTGAAATTAATATAAAATCCGAAAAATAAGGCTAATTTGAAGTTGGTTTATTATAGTTTTTAGAAATGTATAAATAATATAATGTCGAACGTTGAAAAAATAACATTTTTGCTAGATTTTTTATCAAAAAATCGAGAAGATTTTAATAACTTGTTAACATACGATTAACTTACTTGAATAAGTTTCTTCCAAAGTTTTTACATTGCAATTTTTGATATCTTCTAAATGATAAGTAAAGAACATGTTAAAAATCGATTTTTTCTTTAACGGTTTGTTAACACATAATTAATTTCAATCGTTTAGTAAATTTGTCTTAATAACTTTATTTTAGACATTTTGGATACAGATTTAGAAGATTTCCAAGTGAAAAAACCTTACTGAAGGTTTAAAACTTACAACAAAATACATTTCTGATAGATTTGATCAGAAATCGAATATCGTCATTTTAACAGCTTGTTAACATACAATTAACTCTCATCGTTTATGAGACTTTTCTAAACGAGTTTATTTCAAAGTTTTCCAAAAATTTCCAAACGATAAAACACTATTGATGGTTTAAAAACTAAGATATTTTAGATAAATTTTGTTAGATTTGAGTGAAAATCGAGAATTTTCTTTAACAACTTGTTAACATTCGATTAGCTTTAAATCATCTGCTAAATTTGTCTAAATAAGTTTATTTTAATGTTATACTTTACAGACTTAGACTTCTAAGAAGACTTCCAAGACAGTTTCTCATGGAACCGTCCGACTCTCATATAATTTACATTGTGTCAACTCCCTATTGGACGGACATTCTCTTGAACGGACGTGGACACTAGAAAATGGTCTCTAAACGGACAATCGCGCCTTCGACTTCGCTGTCTCCCTTTAATAGAAGATTTTTCCTTTAACCGGTGATTTACCGACTTCAATATTTGCAAGGTACAAGCGCAACCTACGTCGTGCCATTCTGCTTAGCTTGAATGAGGGACTTCCCCGAATACAGCAAAATTTAAACGTTCTCATTTTTTCGGTACATACGGGGTTCAATAATAGTTTGACATCTATGCAGAAAAACATATGCGGATGTATTGTCCTTTGCAAAAACCGCTTGAGGCCATGTAACCAAGGAAACTGTTAAAAATTGCTCCCTAAAACAGGATTTAAGCACGATAATATGCAAAGTGAAGACCAGCTAAATGTGATTTTTACATCTAACCCAGAAGATGACCTATCACTTAATGTACTTACAGATATCATCAAAAATAAGAATTTGTTGAAATTGACTGATAATAAAAACCTTAATGATTTTTTTAAATTAGATGAAAATTTGTATGTTGAAGACCCAGATTAAGGACAAAAAATTGAAAATCCAGAAGTGCTAAAACTGTCTGAAGATTCTGACGTTGATGAACTTCCAGTACTAACATAGAATATCCAAAATTATGGTGATAGAGTCTTTGAAGCTTCTTTCCAAATTAAAAATACGATTTATGGATTCCAATTTCAAGAAAAAGAGGAAACAAACTATAGATGATTTCTTGCGTCTTTAGACTGACATTTAGTTTCATATTATGTATTGTTACATATATTCTATTATATGTTTGTATTTTGTACGTACTTTCTAAACTACCAAATCCTTTTTTTTGCAAGTTTTAAAAAAATTCCGGAATTATGTAATCTTTGAAAGAGAGTTTCAGTGCCTTCTTTTTAAAGAGAAGATTTTATAAATTAAGCAAATTCATCTCAAATTATTTATTGTATTCCAACGTTTAACGCCTTCAAAAAGATAAAACATTATTAGTCGTTTAAACTCTAACATTATTTTTGGTAGATTTCATCAGTAAAGTCAAGAATCCTTTAACAACTTGTTAACACGCGATTAAATTTAATGAGGCTCTTTATAACCACGAATCTTAAAGAGTCATCTTAAACTTAAGACTAGAATTTCAAATATGTGCTTTTACAGTCACCACATTTATTTTATCACTCTCTTATCTACATATACAAAAGATTCTTTTTATTTTTAAAGATTTTTTGTAAAATTTTTGTTTAAAAAAAGCTGTGTGATGAATCCTTTGTGTTGAATCCGGTTGAAGGTTTGTATTTGATGGACAGAGTCACATGTTTGAATAGAAAACGCGAGGCGCGGGTCATGGCCCAAAATACCTATCGAGCATCAGCTGGCAGGCAAAAGCTCGGCCTGAGTCAGTGCGACGACGACGCCGCGCGTCGTGACGTCGACGCCGCGTGGCCCGTTACATAACGACGCCGAATAGCGGCGTGACACCATTCCGCAGGAACTCGCTCGGTGTTTCCGCCCGACTATAATTAGCGAACGTTGCTTTTACGTGGGCTCGTCCGACGCTAAACATAGACGTCCGTCGCGACGACCGAAAACCCGACGTTTCTCTCCCGCGAAAAACTCCAAATTCTTCTTTGTCGTCCTGTTACTTTAGGTACCTATATCTCTTCTCGGTTTTCTTTTGCCCGCTTCGACCGTAAATTAGGTTCGCGAGGAATTTATGGCCTCGGTACGGCCATATCTCAGCTAGGGAAGACACGGGACCGTCGCGGTTCCTCAACAGTCGTCATCAGATATCGAAAATAATAAACGTTCAAGGTACGATTTTTATACAATGAGATTTATTACTTTTCTAAAGGAAGACATAAGAATTTTTTTCGGCGATGAAACATCAAAGACTCAACTGTTAAAAGAAGACAAGAATCTCAATGATAACGCAACTGATATCAAAAATAATAAACATTGAGGGTATGATTTTTGTACAATGGGATTTATTACTTTTCTAAAATAAGACAAGAATTTTTTTTTCAGCGATGAAACATCAAAGACTTTGGTCAGCATACGGAGCAATTGGAAAGCAATTTAACAGCAATGTGATAACACTTCTGAGTTGCTTCCTAGGTAATAGAGTGGAGGTCCGTCAACGGAGCAATTTCAAAGCAACCTATGGGAGATGTAATCGATATGCACGATCTACACAACCTTAGCAATTTGCACGGAAGTCACAAAGATTTTCAGTTACTCATATCGCCTATTGACATTCAGGCATTTAATAAATACGTGGATGCCATGGAAAAATATTAAAAATGTGACGGAAGGCGACAGTTTTACGCGACAAAGTCGTCGAAAATTGGATTTCTCGAATACGTGTCGTTTATTAAAATCGCTGGAGGTATTTGAGTAACTTTAAATTCCGTACTTATTGCCATAAAATATTCTTTCCAGAGAAAAAAATGAATGGATACCTTACACAGAACTTACTTTACTTACGTTTGAAAGTGGAGCGTTCTTATTGAAAGACCCTATACATAAGCTACACAATGTAATCTCTTTGCTTAATGAAATATTTGCCAAAATGGAACTTCGTAGTTCTTTGATTAACAATAAGTTGACGAATAGTCAGACAAACAAATAGAAGATGTCCGATTATACGTTTAAACCAGGGATTCCCAAAGTGGTCGATATCGACCCATTGGGATCGATATCGGTTTCCTAGGGGTCGATATAAACTAAAATTGATTTTGGGGGTCGATGAGGTCTAAAAATCGACCCCTATTAAATTAACACAAATTCTTATTTAAAACTTTGAAGATAGGTAGGTACTGTATTGTTTATGTTGTGTTACGTGTACTAAGAATAATTAATATTTTTGTAGAAAATAGCATTGTTGTAGTAATGTAAAGTCTCGAGTTCGTATAAGATGAAAAACTCGGCAAGTCTGTGTGGACAAGTTTGTGCAAGATAATGAGTTCGAGCGTACGTCTTTCAGGCGCGTTTTGACTTGCTCTCTATTTGACGCTTACGCGATTTAACACGAACGAATTCAAGATCAAGTCCAAATATGTTCCTGATATTTTACTATCTAACAAGCTTGCACTTAGGTTGAAAGTTCATTTGCGTTTTTAAATTCGTTGGAGCTTGAACGATAATAACTCATATAAGTACTCATTTTTTTCAAGACATTACAAAGTTATTACATAGCTAAATGATTGATAAAATTAAACTTGATCTTAAAAGTAGGTAATTTAGCCATGGGGGTCTGAGGTAACAGTTTATTTTGGAAAAGGGGTCACTTGTGCTAAATAGTTTGGGGATCCCTGGTTTAAACGAATATAATAGAGCATCGATAACCCGAATCCCAATAAACTCCTTTATAATTCGAATTGCCTTTTGTCCCAATTCGGTTGAAAGTTTAATCGAATATTTCTTATTCGGCTAATGTAGGTACTATTCACTAGTAGCACACTAAAAAACATTCCTAAAAGTCACTAAAAAACGTCCTACTTTTGAATAATATTGTTCACAAAAAAATTATTTTTGGAAATATAATAATAATTATACAGGAGTTTTCACGTAACTGCTTACAACCATTACAATTGGTTTGTTACAACCGTTTAGACTTTCATTTGGATAGCGCTTATCTAAAAGGTACCAATCGTCAAATTATAGTTTTGAGCAAATGGTGATTAAAGTTTTATAATACTGAAAAATAAGTTTGTGGATGAAACGGATCAGCCTTAACAGAGGTCCCTACGAGCAGTTTAGTGTTTCGATCTTTTTAGAGTAACTAAGTCTTTGTTATAAAAGGCGTTTAGTGCATTTATATGAAAAAACGTGATTTGGCGGTTAGTACCTTTTAGATAAGCGCTATCCATTTGTACTTTTTGAAATTTTGTGTATAGGGACTATTCATGCTACTGAATGTAGGAAACAACTTCTAATTTTCAATCAAATAATTTCTAATGTACACCTAATTCATTTTTACGAGAATTTGATTTAACGCATGTTGGAGATCTCTTTGGCCAGAATGTGTAAAAAATAAAGATCATGTGTCTTCTAATATAGATCACTACCCTAACATCATTGCTTTAGCTCATGAAATAGGCGAAGGATTTGATGATATATCATCTGCAGATATCGATTAACTTCTAGAACTGTGATGGTATCATTAGTTTAGCACTTGAGACTCCTGATGTTAAAGAATGTAGTGATAATGACGAAGAGGTTCCTTTCCTTACTGCAGATGTAATCAAAGAAGGATTACAACTGGCTGCTAAATTAGGCAGTCATTTTCAGAAGCATGATCATATCGAGGAAAGATCTAGCAAATTTCAACGTGAAATTAAATTATCAATGGGCAATTATCGTGAATTGTATAACAGCCTCATCAAACCAGGAACACAACGATCAATAACAGAATTTGTGCCTAGAAGTACTGAAGTGACAGTAGCTTGGGAAGGAAAGCGCACCGAAAAGTGTTAGTAGTTAGAAATTCATTTTGGTTTCACTAAATAATGAATTTTTCTTTTACGCGAATTTATTGGGAACGTATCTGTCTCGTATAAACAGAATTGAGTGTATATTTCAATTGCAAAATATTTTTTGTATTTTAATTTTTACTTTGTATGTACTAAACATTCAGCCACCATTTAAAAAAAATCTTGAAAATTGGCTCAATTACTCTTCAAACATTGCTAATACTTAATATTTAGTAGCACTCTCTCCTTGGAAACTACGAGTTGACTAACAAATAAATAAATCAGCAATATCGTCAACATCATCCCACGATATTATTGCTTTGATGGTGCTCCGTGTACGAACGACCTTAAACGTTGAGAGACGACAAGAATCTCAATGATAACGCACCAGATATCGAAAATAATCAACGTTGAAGATACGATTTTTATATAATGAGATTTATTACTTTTCTAAAATAAGACACGAAAAAAAAAATATATATTTTTTTCGACGATGAAACATCAAAGAGTCAACCGTTAAGAGACTACAAGTCTCTTACTAGTTGTAAGTCTGCCTGACGACAAGTATCCGAATGATAACGCAGCTGTCACTGTATTTAGTTTGGCAACGTTCAAAAATCGGACGGGAAACCGGGGGGAAAAGCTTAATCGGAAAGATACCCGGGTGATTCCAGAATTAACTGACCCGGTTGTCGCTCGTTTAAAGCCAGACGTAATAAAAGACGAGGAAAATACTCGCTTGGCGCTAAACTAGAAACTATTAAAAATTGAGATGATGTGAAGAAGTCTTCATTTATGAAGATGTCTTCATTTATAAACAAGTCTTCATTTATAAAGAAGTTTTCATTTATGATAAAGTCTTCATTTATGAAAAAGTCTTCATTTATGAAAAAGTATTCATTTATAAACAAATCTGCATTTATAAAACATTTTCATTTATAAAGAAGTGTTCATTTTTAAAGAAGTGTTCATTTTTAAAGAAGTATTCATTTATGAAAAAAGTCTTGGAAATGTATGTACTGATTTTCCAATGGAACATTTACGTCATAGTCGTAAATCAAATAAACTTGTAGAGGGGGAAGAGTTAGTGAATGAACTCGGTGACCCCCTCTAAAGGGTAGTATTGACTTTCCACAGGTGCCCTTGATAGTGTAGTGTAAGGGGAAGTGAAGTAGTGGGGGTTTTGCGCACGACCCCACCTTGTGACGTCAATTCATTCATGATTTTAAAGCCCACCCCCTAGTTTCGAATGAATGGCGACTATCACAAACGTTAAATGGTGGGGATAACTTCCCCTATTTTATTTTTTTACTATATATAATACAGTTATACCTTCTAAAAGTCAAATTTTAATATAATCCAAAGAAAAGTCCATTTTTAGAACGTTAAAAAAAAATTCAATTAAGGATGTTAAGTTACATTTTCTCTTCTGGGAAAAAAACTAAAAGTCGTAGAAAATTCATCTTTGACAAAAATAAAGATTAAGTACAAACCTAAGTCGCTATAAAAATTGAAGTCCCAAAAATAATTAGTTTTTTAGACATGAATTTTTAAAAATTGAGAATTTTTTAATAGACATTAAGTTACATTTTCTCTTCTGAGGGAAAAACTAAAAATCATAGAAAATTCATCTTTGGCAAAAATAAAGATTAAGTTTTAATCTAAATCCTTACAAAATTTTAAGTCTCAACAACAATTAGTTTTTGACATATGAATATTTAAAAATTGACAAATTTTAATCGACATGTAAATTAAGTTAGGTTAGAGCTTTTTCCTCTCTTGAAAAAACCAAAAGTCGTAGAAAATTCATGTTTGGTAAAAATTAAGATTAAGTAACTTAATAAATCTTTATAAAATTTTAAGTCTCAACAACAATTAGTTTTTGAGATATGAATTTTTAAAATTTGACATAAATTCTTTTACATATAGGAAAAACTAAAAATCGTAGAAAATTCATCTTTGGTAAAAATAAAGACCAAGTTTCAATCTAAATCCTTATCAAATTTTAAGTCTCAACAACAATTAGTTTTTGACATATGAATATTTAAAAATGGACAAATTTTAATCGACCTGTAAATTAAGTTAGGTTAGAGCTTTTTCTTCTCTTGAAAAAACTAAAAGTCGTAGAAAATTCATCTTTGGTAAAAATTAAGATTAAGTAATTTTATAAATCCTTATAGAATTTTAAGCCTCAACAACAATTAGTTTTTGAGATATGAATTTTTAAAATTTGACATAGTTTTTTTTAACTTATAGGAAAAACTAAAAATCGTAGAAAGTTCATCTTTGGTAAAAATAAAGATTAAGTTTCAATCTAAATCCTTATAAAATTTTAAATTTCAACAACAATTAGTTTTTGACATATGAATATTTAAAAATTGGCAAATTTTAATCGATATGTAAATTAAGTTAGGTTGGAGCTTTTTCTTCTCTTGAAAAAATTAAAAGTCATAGAAAATTCATCTTTGGTAAAAATAAAGATTAAATTTCAATCTAAATCCTTATAAAATTTTAAGCCTCAACAACAATTATTTTTTGAGATATGGATTTTTAAAAAATTGATAAATTCTAACCGATATGTAAATTAAATTAGGTTTGATTTTTTTTCCTATATAAAAACTAAAACTCGTAGAAAGTTAATTTTTGATACAAATAAAGATCAAATTAAAAACACAAAAGTAATTATCATTTCATTATCAAACATCCTTTTTTTTAATTTGTGAATTGAGTTCAACTTGATATCTAAAAAGAAGGTCAAATATCTGAATTTAAATAACAATGGTTACACGAGTTGGTTCGAAGTTCTTCTTGTGGGAAACTTGTTTTATTGTTATAGTCGGTCGAATTTAACGCCGAACTCGCCGAATTTCCATACCCCGTTGGTACACGACTATACGACGGTTGGGTTTCAATAAATTTTCAAGACGTCTTAAATGTCAAATGCTAACAAATATGTCGCTATAAAAATACTTCTACCTGGGAAGACGGCGCCCGAAGCTCGTTTTTACTACTGACGATAAATTTCATCTTATTGTCACTCATATTCCGTTTTTTTATTAAAACTTTTTATTAAAACTAAGTTTAAAATAATCTAAATCAATAATCTAAAATATAAAATGAACTTCACCCACAATACGAATAGATTCAACTCTATTTTTAGACGTTCAGTTCCGAAAATATCGACGTTCGACGTAAAATTGTAAATATTTGATGGGTAATGCTTGAAAATAGCAACAAAGCTTTCAATAATGCCACACGACTCGTCGATCGATTTCTATTTTAGTGGAGAATTCCGGAATGCTTTCTTTGCTGTAGGAACGCTTTTAGACGTTGCATGTGTATTTGGAAGTCGAATACCTGACGTAAGTTCGCATTGCGTAGGTACGCAATGTTTACATGAACGTATCGATTTGTACGAGCGATGTTTGAATTAACACCGCGGTGATATACGACGGTACAAGTAGAAAAAAAAAGTTTAGTGATATGGTTTTAGTGTATACGCGAATTTTACGTATTTCGAGTGACTCATCTCGATCTCTGACGGTAACTTGGACGTAAGCTTTTATCAAAACATCAACATAAGGAATTTTAGTAAAGTTATTTTAGTTGGAGATAAATAAGTAAAGCTTTTAGACTTTTAGACTTTTGTTTGAATAAGAGAAATTAATGTTTATTGTTTAGGTTTGGTGATAAATGATAAATAATGATGGTATGTGTCTAAATAAGGAATTTTTTTGGTTTGATTTTTTAAATATGTTTTACAAATTTAGATTTCTTAATATGCTATTATATAAGAATTAATTAAAAAATTATTCTGTAAAACTTTAGTGATGTAACTTTGCTCAACACTTTGTAAAAATTACATGATATTGAATATTCCAAATGGAATGTTGTCCAGAAATTTTAGAGTCAATAAATTTTTGTAGAGACAATATTTTGTTAAAAACTAAACATTTCCAAAATAATTTAATGAAATTCTATGTTTAATTTTATCTAGACAAAATTTCGCAAGACTACAAATGCAGAAACATTAGGTAGAATTTTACATGATATCTTTCAAAATTTGAACTGATATAACTTTATTAAAACAAACTTTGCAAAGATAATATGTAAAATTATGTAAAATGATGTAAATGGAATTCTGTACAGAACTTTTTAGATTTAATTACGACCAAATGTTTATGGAGATAATACTCTGCAAGATGTTAAAGATACAAAACTGTTCAAACTTTTTCATTTACAATCTTATACACATTTGACCATTTTTCAGATTTAATAATGTCCAGATTTTTATAGAAACAAAATTCTCTAGAAATTTATAGACACATACAACATTTTGCACGATGCAATTTTCCACAGATTTTTATTAAGACCACTGGATAACAGATAATTCTTTACATAAACAACATTTCCTAGAACTTGCTACACACAGACAACATTTTGCAAATAACTTTGTTGTAGTAATAATGTTGAGTTGAATTTTCAGAAATAATAATGAGATTTTTTTATATTACATTTTTTAGATTTTTATACATACATCAATTTTTAGAATTCTGTAGATAGAGCGCTTAGCAGAAGTTTGCAGATGTGTATATCTTTTTTCAAATCTCAGAACATTCAGATTTCTAAGAAACAATTAAAGAAAGGTTTTTACCACTTAATGCGTTAGAGGAGAAGAAACGTCTCATTACTGCACTGAGATCCGAACCCAGATCTCCTGCTTTCCAGGCAGACGTTCTAACCAATTGAAGTATGCAGCTCGACAACTTTTCTCACATTTCTGGCTACGTAAATGTCACAAATACATGCGCACGAAATACTTATACGGAATTTTTAACGCACGAATATAGTTCAATTGGTTAGAACGTCTGCCCGGAAAGCAGAAGATCTGGGTTCGGATTCCAGTGTAGTAATGAGACATTTTTTCTTCTCTAACGCATTAAGAGGTAACAACCTTTCTTTAATTGTTTCTTTTAATATTCGTGCGTTAAAAGTTCCCAAATATTTCATTATATTCAGATTTCTAGTTTTTTACAAATATACAACTTTTTAACATACTGTGTTTTTAGAATTTTGTAGATAGAACATTGCAGAATTTTGCAAATGTGTATACAACTTTGCAGATTTCAGAACTGTCAGATTTCCAGTTTTTTACAAAGACTCCATTTTTTATCGTACTGTACTTTTAAAATTTTGTAAATAGAACATTTTGCAGAATTTTGCAAACGTGTGTATCTCTGCGGATATTAAAACTTTCAGGTTTTTAATTTTTTATAAAGACGCCATTTTTTAACATACTGTACTTTTAGAATTTTATAGATAGAACACTTTGCAGAATTTTGCAGATGTCTATATTTCCTGGCAGATTTGAGAACATTTAGATTTCCAATTTTTTATAAAGACCCCATTTTTTAACATACTGTATTTTTGAAATTTTGTAAATAAAACGCTTTGCAGAATTTTGAAGATGTCTATATTATCTCTTGACAGATCTCAAAACTTTCAAATTTCCAGTTCTTTTACAAGGGCACCATTTTTTAACATACTGTATTTTTAGAATTGTATAGATAGAACACTTTGTAGAATTTTGCAGATGTGTATACCTTTTTTCAAATCTCAGAACTTTCAGATTTCCAGCTTTTTAAAAAGAAGCCAATTTTAACATACTGTAGACACAGCAAAGTGTGCAATTTTGAATATAATAATAATATTTTACGAAAGCAACATCTTGTAAGACTTTGTAGATATAAAACACTTTGCAGATGTTTGGAAGCACAATTCTATTTAGAATGTTGCAATGATAGCATTCTCTAAAATTTTGCAAACACCACAGTAGATAGAAACTTTTCAGATCAATGACAGAATTAAGTAAATCTTTATTGAAAGAAGTTTTTTTTTTTGTAAATAAAACACCATGCTGAATGTTTCAGATTCAATTTTGAGTAGATATTTATGGAGACAAAATTGTAAAATTTGGCTGATAAGAAATATTTTGCAGAAGTTTGGAGGTATTCTCTTTAGAATTTTGCAAATACCTGTGCAGAAATTTTTAGATTATTGAAAAAAGTGTATAAATCTTTAAAGAAACAATATTTTATAGAATCTAATAGATGCAATACTATGAAGCACTTTGTAACCATAAGAAACTTTTAAAATTAATGACAGAATTAAGTAAATCTTTATTGAAAAAAGATTCAGTTTTGGATAAATTTATATGGAGACAAAATTGTAAAATTTGGCTGATGTTTTGCAGAAGTTTGAAAGAACAATTCTCTCTAAAATTTTGCAAACACCACATTGTGCAGAAATTTTCAGATTAATGAGAGAAGTATATAAATCTTTAAAGAAGCAATGTTTTATAGAACTTTATAGATGCAATATTTCAAAACTCTTTATGAAAAGAACTTTACATACAACTGGTTTTAATAAGATGTTTATATTAAGATTATAATTGCGATGTTATAAGGATTGACGAGGAAACATTGAAAAGTTGTTCAAATTAGTGCAATTTCAAAATTAAAAGTTGACTTGTTTATTTAATGTAAATTTTTTTACTTTTGTTATTATTGAAGGTCATTGTTAGTGATTATTTTTTTTTATTTTAGGGGTTGAGGACGAACCTGTAGCAGAAGGTCCAGCAAACCACAAAGCGACTAAATCGTCAACGTTGGTGGTCGGAGGTGCGTGTTGAGAGTATCCTCCGTAGTAGTAGGAGGGCGTCGGAACGGCGTCGAGCAGTCTGGAAGAAGCGGGGGCGGAAGGGCCGGCGGCGGACGACGCCACCACCGGCTCCCTGGCGGCTCTCCCGCGGGATCCTCCGTCGAGCAGCAACTGCTGCACCTGCAGGATGTCCACGAACTCGTCGCCACTCACAGCACTAGCACCAAAGCCGGGGCCGAGGCCGCCGGATCCCGGTCCGGCGCCGCCGCCGCCGTTTTCCGCACTAACCCCTGGGCGTCCGTAGGCGTCACCAGCCCTCGCGGCCCGATCCTCGTGCTCCCTCCGCATAGCCAGTGTGAGCATTTTGCAGAACGCGCGTGTCTCCGACGTGCAGCCGAGGTGCCATAACGTCCCGATTGAGGAGGCGACGCGCACCGCCCGTCCCGACCTTACGGTAATCTGGATGTGAATGAGCGCCGGACACGCGGTGCCCCGCATCAGGTAACGCCAACGTGCGGCAACGACGACGACGACGGCGACGCCTCCGCCTGATCGCCCGAAACGCCCTCGTGACGTCACGCGAAACGTCACCCGGTGCCGAAGTCCGACGGTGACTAACCGCTCGCGGACGACGTCACCGAAAGCCGCCTCCCGTAAAGGCTATTAGGATACGATGTGCCCCTTTTTCGCGAGGACTCCTAACTAAAAATAGAGCGCGAACATTGCGAGTTACTCGCCGGACGGGACGCCCGATCGCGACTGCCGGACGCCGAACTACGACGTCCAAAGACAACAACGCTTATATCTCTCCTCCGCACGTTTTGTTGCTCGGTGGCCGTACGGGGGTGGCTCTCTATATGTTTTTGACCCCGGGTTTAAAACAGGATCCAAATAAACATTACGTAAGGGTAACATATGTTCAAAAACGTTTCTCAAAAACGTTCTCGTCAATTTACAGCACTTAACATTTTATTCATCAATCCATAACGTTTAATACTTTATCAGATCTGCTTCAAAACTCTTACTTTTTAGGTTCTTAATACTTAATTATAATTTGCAATTTTTATTTTTCAAAAGTTTTTAATACATCATCAGTTAGGGTTTAATTTTTTAACCTGAAGAGTCCTCTTTGATCCACTAAAGACCACTAAAGAAGAAAAACAAAGGTTAAATACAAACTCAAGTTCAATGGAAAGTTTTGTATCATTAATTAACTATCCATAAGTACTTAGCAAAAACTTGATAAAAGAAAGAGTATCCTGGGCTTTATGAACATTTTAACTTACTCACAATCAATTTAGCTAATAATAAGTTTTGGACTGACAGTTTGAAATTTTTATTCTTTGAGAGCTTTTATCACATTATAAGTGAAGAATAAATGTATTAAACGAAAAAGTCCATTTTGTAGTCTAAGGAAGAAGGCTGAAGACATTGACTCAAACGCATTATAAATTTTTTTCTCGTTGATTGCCTATCGATAAGTTCTTTACAAAGACTTTATAAGTAAAAGTATGTTTGGTTTCATGGATATTTTATTCTACTCATTGTTAGCTAAGTTTTGGTCTATCATCCTTTGAAATTTTATTTTTCTAAATTTTTATCACTTTCTAAGTTGGGGTATAATATTATCATCTGAAGGACTACTTCATACAACCTGAAGGACTCACTTTGGTTCACTAAGGAAAAAAAATAAGGATTAAATACTCACTCAAATTAAGTGTAAAGTTTTGCATCATTAATTAGCTATCGATAAATGTTTAGCAAAAACTTTATAAAGAAGAGTATTTTTGACTTTCAAAATTCACAATGAATTAAGCTAACAATAAATTTTGAACTGTTATAGTTTGAAATTTTTATTTTTTGAGTCTTTTTATCACAGCATAAGTGAAGAATAAATGTGTTAACCGAACAAGTCCATTTTGTAGTCTAAAGAAGAAGACTGAGAAATGAATATTGACTCAAACTCATTGTAAATTTCTTTGTCGTTGGTTACCTGTCGATAAGGTCTTTCCAAAAACTTTATAAGCAAGAGTATGTTTGATTTTTTGGATATTTTATTCTACTCACTAAACTCAGCTAAGTTTTGATCTGTCATCCTTTGAAATTTTTATTCCTTGAGAAGACTATTTTGTAAACTTAAGAAGAATTCAATTGAATACTGACTAAAACTCAGTTCAAATTTTTTTGTCATTAGTTACTCAAAATAACTATTTTGTAGAAAAGCTACAAATAAGAGTATACATTTTTGATTAGTAATTTTTTAAAAAATTGAACTTTTGGTATTTTTTTTTCAAATTATTACACTATTGTTGCAAATGAGTGAATTATCTTCACAAAATTAGTCTTGTTTTTGTTTCTATTATAATGTATAATACATTGTAAACTAATTGAATGGTCGTTTCGTGACGACGCCATTAAAATGCGCTTTTCCCGGCGAAACCTTCGCCGATAATGAATGAATCCCGCCTCGTCCATTGACTGGCAACCTCTAACCTTTCGTCGGCGTGAATGAAACCGGCGCTTGCGAAACGACGATCCGTTGACATAACTTAATTGCGATCTCTTTCAAAACACACACCTCTCCTCCTATCGATTTCCCAATTTCTAATCATTTATTCCGACCTCTAATACTAATCGAATATCGAGGTTGTAATTGTGAAAATTGTCCTACGCAAGGATCTTACGGTGAAGGTTGGCCGAAATGAACTTGGTTGGCGGATTCGCGTGGGCTTTCGTTAAAGACACCCGAATGACTTAATGGGCACGTTCGCGCTAATAGGAAGATAAATAAGAATCGGATTTTCATAAAAATACGTTTGGAAGGAGAGCTAAAAAGGCGACGTCCGCCTTAATGGCAGGTCTAAAAATGGACGGGAGTTAATTTCCGTGTAGGAATAATAAGTTTGGTTTTGACGTTTCGAAAATTGACCATTTTTGGTGCGGGACGGCGTCGAAAACGGGCGTAACGTGACGTCCGCGAGCGTCACGACGCCGCCACCGTCGGCGTCTATAAATAAATCGCGCACTCGACCGATTCTACAGCGAGTTGTAGAATCGATTTACACGAAAACGGACATAAAATCGGTTGACTAACGCGCACGTTGACGCTTACTATTAAGCGTCCGGGTAATTTTCTTTATTTAGCCAGACGACGACCGATTTGGAAAACAATAAACCGTTTGGTTTTTTGGGATCCGAGCCAATTGATTCGTAATTCTTAACATGGAGTTTTCAAGATGACTTTTTGGCACTTAACGTTTTGTATCAAAGCCAACAGTCTAATTCAAATAACGTTCCAAAAAGTTTTAGAGAGACTCTTTTCAAGGTCAATTTAGTTTTTCAACCGCGCGTTGGTAAATAACTATAAAACTGAGTTATTACGATGCGGTGTCGTCAGAGATAATGGAGCGTTTACTGCTCCGAACCGGTTACGTAACCGCTCGCCGACTAAAGAAAAATCCTAAAATGGTCCAGCGGAAACCTCAACAAACTAAGCCAGAAGGTAGAAGGAAAAAGATACAGTGGGCAGAGTATAAATGTCAAATGAATCATTTTCAGACGGTTGGTTATTAGAAATCGTATTGTTTCCACACACCTTATAAGGATTGCTTTTATGGAAAAATTTAAAAAAACGAATTTTAAAAAAATTACCAGATTGAATCTAATTTGTAAGAAAAGAATTAAAACAAGACTTTATAAATAATGCTAACGTTGCTCGATTAATCAAATCGTGGTCGCGCGTCGATGTCGAATTGATAATTTTATGCCAGTCGTTTGTATTCCGAACGATTTAGCATAGGGAGTGTTTGGAATTAATGTCTGTGAACATCACGGGATGGTCGTAAATAAGTTCGATTGTCGATCGTAAATCCCAAATAAGAATTTTCATTATTCAATGGTTACTGTCGTAGAAAAAGATTTTTATTAATTAAAACTTGGTTTAAAAAAAATCAAAATATTTTATTCTCAAATCAGTTATCAAAATGGTGATTGGGTAACATTTTTGATTATAACTCATTTAATATTGAAAATATCAAGAAAATATTTATTATCAAAACGATTCTTAATTAAATAAGAAACAAGTTTTATTTGAAAAATATTTCGATATTACTTTAAGTTTTTGAATTATATAAAATTAAAAATTAATTTTAATAAAAATTGAGGTTAAGTGACTATTTTAATTATACCTCCTTTAATATAAGAAATATCAAAAAAATGTTTATAACCAAAAGCTTTTCTAATTAAATAAGAATGAAATTTTATTTAAAATTTGTTTTGATATTTTTTTACTTTTTGAGTTATTTTAGGTTAAATGTTAGTATTCTCAAATCAGTTATCAAAATGGTGATTGGGTAACATTTTTGATTATAACTCATTTAATATTGAAAATATTAAAAAAATATTTATTATAAAAACGATTTTTAATTAAATAAGAAACAAGTTTTATTTGAAGAACATTTCGATATTACTTTAAGTTTTTGAGTTATTTTAGGTTAAAAATTACTTTTAATAAAAATTGAGGTTAAGTGACTATTTTAATTATACCTCCTTTAATATAAGAAATATCAAAAAATTGTTTATAACCAAAAGGTTTTCTAATTAAATAAGAAACAAATTTTATTTGAAAAATTTTTTGATATCTTTTTTACTTTTTGAGTTATTTTTAGTTAAATGTATTCTCAAATCATCAACATGGTGGTTGGGTAAAATTTTTGATTATAACTCATTAATATTGAAAATATCAAAAAAATATTTATTATCAAAACGATTCTTAATTAAATAAGAAACAAGTTTTATTTGAAAAATATTTCGATATTACTTTAAGTTTTTGAATTATTTAAAATTAAAAATTAATTTTAATAAAAATTGAGGTTAAGTGACTATTTTGATTATACCTCCTTTAATATAAAAAATATCAAAAAATTGTTTATAACCAAAAGGTTTTCTAATTAAATAAGAAACAAATTTTAGTTGAAAAAATTTTTGATTTCTTTTTTACTTTTTGAGTTATTTTAGGTTAAATGTATTCTCAAATCATCAACATGGTGTTTGGGTAAAATTTTTGATTATAACTCATTAATATTGAAAATATCAAAAAAATATTTAGTATCAAAACGATTCTTAATTAAATAAGAAATAAGTTTTATTTGAAAAATATTTCGATATTACTTTAAGTTTTTGAGTTATTTTAGGTTAAAAATTAATTTTAATAAAAATTGAGGTTAAGTAACTATTTTGATAATACCTCTTTTAATATAAGAAATATCAAAAAAATGTTTATAACCAAAAGGTTTTCTAATTAAATAAGAAACAAATTTTATTTGAAAGTTTTTTTGATATTTTTTTACTTTTTGAGTTATTTTAGGTTAAATGTTAGTATTCTCAAATTAGTTATCAAAATGGTGGTTGGGTAACATTTTTGATTATAACTCATTTAATATTGAAAATATCAAGAAAATATTTATTATCAAAACGATTCTTAATTAAATAAGAAACAAGTTTTATTTGAAAAATATTTCGATATTACTTTAAGTTTTTGAGTTATTTTAGGTTAAAAATTAATTTTAATAAAAATTGAGGTTAAGTGACTATTTTCATTATACCTCCTTTAATATAAGAAATATCAAAAAATTGTTTATAATCAAAAGGTTTTCTAATTAAATAAGAAACAAATTTTATTTGAAAAATTTTTTGATATCTTTTTTATTTTTTGAGTTATTTTAGGTTAAATATTAGTATTTTCAAATCAGTTATTAAAATGGTGGTTGGGTAACATTTTTGATTATAACTCATTTAATATTGAAAATATCAAAAAAATATTTATTATGAAAACGATTCTTAATTAAATAGGAAATAAGTTTTATTTAAAAAATATTTCGATATTACTTTAAGTTTTTGAGTTATTTTAGGTTAAAGATTAATTTTAATGAAAATTGAGGTTAAGTGACTATTTTAATTATACCTCCTTTAATATAAGAAATATCAAAAAAAATTTTATAACCAAAAGGTTTTCTAATTAAAAGAGAAACAAATTTTATTTGAAAAATTTTTTGATATCATTTTCACTTTTTGAGTTATTTTAGGTTAAACGTTAATATTCTCAAATCAGTTATCAAAATGGTGGTTGGGTAACATTTTTGATTATAACTCATTTAATATTGAAAACATCAAAAAAATATTTATTATTAAAACAATTCTTAATTAAATAAAAAGCAAGTTTTATTTGAAAAATATTTTGATATTAATTTAAGTTTTTGAGTTATTTTAGGTTAAAAATTAATTTTAATAAAAAGTGAGGTTAACAGTTTCGATTATACCTTCTTTAATACAAAAAATATCAAAAAATTGTTTATATCGAAAAGGTTTTCTAATTAAATAAGAAACAAATTTTATTTGAAAAATGTTTTGATATTTTTTTTACTTTTTGAGTTATTTTAGGTTAAATGTTAGCATTCTCAAATTAATTGTCCAAATTAGGTTCGGTTAAAATTTTACATTTTATCTAAAAGCTAGGATTAAAATTTCCATGTTATTCTAATATAGCAATCAACACACCACTTGCTTACTTTATCACATTATTTAGAAATAAACCGGGAATAATTTTAGAGATTGGGGATTTGTGGAAAAGCACCTGTTAACAATTTAATAACCTCAAGTCATCTTGGACCCGATTCAAAATAATCTTCCAAGTAATTGGTTGTTGTATGACATTTATAGACTATTAACATTATTTATATCACCAACATTTTTGTATATGTTCGTTCATCTAAAAAAGAAGTGATATTTCTTAACTTTTTGTTAGTTTTTTAGATATGAATTTATAAAAATTGACAAATTTTAATCGGCATTAAGTTACATTTTCTCTTCTGAGAAAAAACTAAAAATCGTGGAAAGTTCATCTTTGGTAAAAATAAAGATTAAGTTTTAATCTAAATCCTCATAAAATTTCAAGTCTTAACAATTACTTTCTTAGATATGAATTTAAAAAAAGTTTACTAGTGAAGTATAAGGAAGCAAAATAAACCGGGATAGAACGAGAGTTATCGTCCCCGTTTTCTCAAACACAACGAACGATAGCGTAGCACGGCAGCAGCCGGAGCAGAGATTGCCTTTATCATCTCCATTACAAATTATGACCAGTCATTCATTCCAGATCGCTATCGGCCGCAATTCGCCCGCCACGTCGGCAAACCGTCCAAAAGCAAAAATTACGAACTGTACGCGCGAGAAAGAGATCGACTCTGTAGATAAACCGCGAAAGGACGAAGAACGAACAACACGAGAGAAACACTCGCTCTGGAAGGGCGCGATACTCTATCAGTTATGGAAATAAAGTTCCGGGAAGAGAGATTGTGCGTTTTAAAAACCGTGTTTAGACCTCGATGTTTATAAATAAGTATTTTAGAAATTATTTTTTATTTTTTTCAACATTCTTTTTACTTACGCACAACAGGTAGTAATTCTCAAGGGGTTGTAATTGTAGTCTTTTCACTTTGTACCTCAGAAGATTCTCTTGTTGTGTCATACTCGATCTGAAAATAAAATAAAAAAAATATAGTTGTCTTTCGGATTTTTTTTTTAATTTTTTTGGGAAAAGTTGGAACAAATTTGACCAATTTAAGATAAAATAGAATGTTTCAGGTTTCATCTGACATAAAAATCGTTTCTTTACTCTTGTAAATAAATTCGGTACAATTTTTTAAAAAAATACTGTTTTTTTAAAGTTAGGTTAAGTTACTAGTTACATTACGTTACATTTTCTCTTCTGAGGGAAAAACTAAAAGTCGTAGATAATTCATTTTTGGTAAAAATAAAGAGTAAATTTGAATCTAAATCCTGATAAAATTTCAAGCCTCAATAACAATTAGTTTTTGCGATATGAAACAATAAAGTTGATATTTAAAGTATTCTTCTTTACGATACAAACAGGATAATTAACACTTAGGTACTGTCAGTAAAAGACTAATGATACCCAAACCATATCCAAATATCATCCAATTAAGCTGTTACCGACGTGTCCTAATGACGTAGATCGTTCGAGAGAGACCTGTCCGTCCATCAGAGTCCGACCATATTCGGAGGGTCATCCTTTCCGCTACCATACTTAATGACGAAGCGGCGGGGGTCGCGATTAGCGCCGAATTTCTTAACGCATTATGCAAATCGGAGCGATCTCGTCTGTGGTCCCTTAAATCGCGTTAATTAGCGTCATAGATCCGGCCGTCATCGATCGCTATCGCGCTTAATCGATTAACAATAAAGCTCCCGAGACGTCGCGGACCGCGCAGTTTCTAATTGGCCTCTCGTAAACCTACATTTCGCTTGCCGAGCGGCAATTACCTAATAAGGACTCGCTTAAGACGTTATCTGGCCATCGGAAAGCGTTTTACATCTAATCCAATTTGCGTGAGAAGTAAAACCCGACGGTCGATGTCGGTTTAAACTTTAAACAGTCTCTTCTTAAAAACCATCTGGTGCTTTTAAGAAGCATACAAGCTATAAGTAGGTTTTTATATTCAATTCAAGGTGAAATTTTCATTATTTTTTGAAGACCGTCATAAGTTAGGGTTAAAACTTTCGTTTTAATTTTTCAAAGTTGGTTAAAAAATGTGTTATTTTATTTTACTTTTTGCCTTTCAAACTTAAAAAAATTTTTTGATAATAGAACAAATTCGACTTTAATATTTAAAAATAAAACCTTTAAGTGTTAATTTAAGGTAAACATCACGGTTCAATCTTTGTAAATAAAGTCTGGGAGATTTTTTAAAGTTGGTTAAAATATTTAAAAAGTTAGGTTAATTAACTGTCAAAAATTTTTACTCACTTTAAGAATTTTTTTAATTTTTTTGGTAACAATTAGAACAAATTTGACTTTTTTAGTTCAAAATAGAATATTTATTGTTTAATTTAATGCAAAAATCAAGCCTTTATCTTTATAAATAAAGTCTGGGCGATTTTTTAAAGTTGGTAAAATTTTTTTTTTAAGGTAAATTAGTTAAATGTTTCAAATTTTTACCAACTTTGGAAATGTTTTAATTTTTTTTAGTAACAGTTAGAACATATCTAATTTTTTTAATTAAAAACTGAATCTTTGAAAAATTGACAAATTTAAGATATGTATGTAAATAAAGTTAGGTTAGAATTTCGTGTCTGAGGAAAAAACTAAGTCATAGAAAATTCATCTTTGGTAAAAATAAAGATAAAGTGTTAATCTAAATCGTCATAAAATTTAAAGTCCCTAAAAAAATTAGTTTTTTAGATATGAACTTTTAAAGTTGATAAATTTTAATAAACCTGTAAATTAGGTTAAAAATTCTTATTTACTTTTGAAGTTTCTAAACGTCAAACGAACCTCTTCTTTGCTCCTTTTTTTCAACCTTGCAACCTTTGTTGGCGTACATGTTGACACAAAAATCTTTAGAATTAAGTCTATTTTTTAAGTTTCAAGTCTTTTATTGGTATAAATCGATCCAATAAAGCTCGTTTGGACGATTTTAAGAGGTCCCGTTTCATAACATATTATTGACGTTTCTAAACGTCAAACAAACATCTTTTTTCCTCCCTTTCTTCAACCTTGCAACCTTTGTTGGCTTACATGTTGATACAAAAATCGTTGGGATCAAGTCTCTTTTGTAAGTTTCAAGTCTTTTATCGGCATAAATCAATCAAATAAAACTCGTTCGGACGATTTTAAGAGGTCCCGTTTCATAACATATTTTTGACGTTTCTAAACGTCAAACGAACCGTCTTTTCCTTGCTTTTTTCAACCTAGCAACCTTTGTTGGCTTACATGTTGATACAAAAATCATTAGAATCAAATCTATTTTTTACGTTTTAAGTCTTTTATTTAACGTAAATATTATTTCTTAATATCAATAAATAAGCTAAATATTATTTTAAACTGATCAGATTATTCAAAAGTTAGGTTAGTTATCTGTCAAAATGTTTACCAAGTTTGGAATTTTTTAATTTTTTTTGGTGACAATTAGAATAAAATTGACTTTTTTAATTCAAAATTGAATATTTTAAGTTTAATCTAACGCAAAAATCACATCTTTATCTCTATAAATAAAATCTGGGCGATTTTTTAAAGTTGTTAAAAATTTTTTGAGGTCAAAATTTTTTACTAACTTAATTTTTGTTTTAATTTTTTGATACATTTATTGTAATAATGAAAATAAAGAACGTAAGAGAAACCGTCATGTGTGAAACGAACATTTTTTCTTAAGACATAACGACACAATATGCACGTGTTCGTACATACGTCCGAAGGTGTCTCATTGTATGCTGAACAGTCGGATCACGTTATGTCTTGACACGTGGTTTTTAAAGGAGAAATCCTTTTCGTTCGCTCTCGAACGAGTGTCTCGAACGTCTAAATAAGTGTATAAATTTTCGTAGGCAGATGGCGTTTGGAGAATTTACTTTTTAGCTGCCCCCGCTAATAAAAACGCCAAATAAACAGGAGAATTTGCGACCGTTTGCCGCCGACGGCGTCCTCGGTGCTCCCGGCGCTGGATGGAGAAGAAAACCGGCTCCTCGCATACGATTACCGAGAAGCGCAATCAATTGAGGCAGGACTCAAGGCGCAAAACAAAACGGCACCCGCCTAATTGACTTATCTACCAGCTGACACTTATAGCGCCCGGACTTGCGATGACAATAAAGAAAGCCCCACTTCGGGGCCTTCGAGCCCCATTGTTTCGGTCAGGCCTCGGACTCAAGCCTCAGATAAGGCTCTCCGAGGAGTCAGTTATTTTTAATTAAGCTCCTTGGACTTGTCCTTGACGACCAAGGACAATCGAACTTAACATAACCTTACAATTTATTAACCAACTTTAAAAAATCATAACGACTTTATTTACGAGATTTAAGTAAAGATTTTTATACTAAATTAAACTTAAAATATTCTATTTTGGATTTAAAAAGTCAAATTTATTCTAATTATTACCAAAAAATTAAAAAAAAAAATTTTAAACCAAAGAATTGTGAACATAACCTAATTTTATTTTGACTAACTTTAAAAATCGTCCAGACTTTATTTATAGAGATTTTGATATGATTTTTACGTTAAATTAAGTCTTAAAGATTCTATTTTTCATTATAAAAGGCAAAATTATTTCAATTATTACCCAAAAATTAAAAAAAAAAAAAATTGAAAAGACCAAAGAATCTTGTATTTAACCTAAAATTTTTTTGATGACTTTAAAAAACCCCACACACTTTATTTATAAAGATTTTGACATGATTTTTACTTTAAATTAAACCTTCAAGATTCTACTTTTGATTATAAAAATCAAATTTATTCTAATTATCGCCAACAAATTTAAATAAATTTTTGGGGGAACCAACAAATTTGGAAAAACCCATTTTTTTTGGTAAACTTTAAAAAATCGCCCACACTTTATTTATAAAAATTTTGGGATGACTTTTACATTAAAGTAAACCTTAGTGATTCTATTTTTGACTATGGAAGGCAAAATTATTCTAATGGTTATTCAAAAATTAAAAAAAAAAATTTTGAAAAGACGAACTAATTTTGAACTTAACCTTATTTGTTTTAACAAACTTTAAAAAATCGCCTAGACTTTATTTATAAAGATAAGGATATGATTTTTACTTTAAATTAAACTCAAAAGATTCAATTTTGAACTAAAAAAGTCAAATTTGTTCTAATTTTTACCAAAAAAATTAAAAAAAAAATCTTAAAGTGAGTAAAAATTTTTTGACAGTTAACCTAGCTTTTTAAAAAAATGTACCAATTTTAAAGAATCGCCCAGAGTTTATTTATAAATATAAAGGCGTGATTTTTATGTTAAATTAAACTTAAAAGATACTATTTTGAATTTAAAAAGTCAAATTTGTTGTAATTGTTACCAAAAAAATTAAGAAAATTTTCAAACTTGATAAAAATCTTGACAGTTAACTAATCTTATTTTTTTTTAATTAAGACCAATTTTAAAAAATCGCCCAGACTTTATTTATAATGATGTGGACATGATTTTGATGTTAAATTAAACCTTAAAGATTCTACTTTTGATTCTAAACGGCAAATTTATTCTAATTATTGTCAACAAATTTAAATAAATTTTTAAGTGAATCAACAAATTTTTGACCTAACCTAATTTTTTTGACAAACTTTAAAAAATCGTCCAAACTTTATTTATAGAGATTTTGACATGATTTTCAGGTTAAAATAAACCTTAAAGATTCTATTTTTGATTATGAAAGGCAAAATTATTCTAATCATTATCCAAAAATTAAAAAAAAATTTTGAAGAAATCAAAGAATTTTTTATTCAACCAAAAATTTTTTTGATAACTTTAAAAAATCCCCCAGGCTTTATTTATAGAGATTTTGACATGATTCTTAGGTTAAATTAAACCTCAAAGATTCTATTTTTCATTATAAGAGCTAAATTGTTGTAATCGTCACTCAAAAATTAAAAAAAATTTTTGAAGCGACCAACAAATTTTGAACTTAACCTCATTTATTTTGACAAATTTTAAAAAATCGCCTAGACTTTATTTATAGAGATTTTGATATGTTTTTCATGTTAAATTAAACCCTAAAGATTCTATTTTTCACTATAAAAGGTAAAATTATTCTAATCATCACCCAAAAATTAAAAAAAAAATTTGAAGAAATCAAAGAATTTTGTATTTAACTTAAAACTTTTTTGATAACTTTAAAAAATCCCCCGGACTTTATTTGTAGAGATTTTGACATGATTTTTAGTTTAAATTAAATTTTAAAGATTCTATTTTTGATTATAAAAGGCAAAATTATACTAATCATCACTTAAAAATTAAAAAAGAAATTTGAAGAGACCAGAGAATTTTGAACATAACCTATTTTTTTTGGACACACTTTAAAAAATCGTCCAGACTTTATTTATAAAGATTTTGACATGATTTTTGCATTAAATTAAACCTTGAAGATTCTATTTTTGATTATAAAAGTCAAAATTATTCCAATCATCACCCAAAAATTAAAAAAAAAAATTTAAAGCGACCAACAAATTTTGAACTTAACCTCATTTCTTTTGACAAACTTTAAAAAATCGCCCCCACTTTATTTATAAAGATTTTGGCACGATTTTTACGGTAAATTAAACCTTAAAGATTCTATTTTTCATTATAAAAGGTAAAATTATTAAAATCATCACCCAAAAATTAAAAAAAAAATTTTGAGAAATCAAAGAATTTTGTATTTAACCTAAAATTTTTTTGATAACTTTAAAAAATCCCCCAGACTTTATTTATAAAAATTTTGATATGATTTTTACTTTAAATTAAACCTTAAACATTCTATTCTTAATTATAAAAGCCAATTTACTCTAATTATCGCTTAAAAATTTAAATAAATTTTTAAGAGAACCAACAAATTTTGACCCTAACCCAATTTTTTTGACATACTTTAAAAAATCGCCCAGACTTTATTTATAAACATTTTGACATGATTTTTAGATTAAAGTAAACCTTAAATATTCTAGTTTTGATTATAAAAGGCAAATTTTTCCTAATTTTTTTTCAAAAAATTAAAAAAAAATTTTTAGTAAAAAATGTCGATGAAATCTTTTATTGGTCGAGTCGAACAAATTTGTTGAAATACTTCTTTGGCGCCACGGAAAGTCACGTCGGGCGTCGAACACGTGTCCGCGAGGTTCGCGTGGGTGTCGCAGGATCTCGTCTCCATTAAAACCGCGTTCGGGATTGTGGAGCTGACCTCTCCACGTCGCCCCGCGCGACCAATTAGCGGGGGGATAAGTTATTGCTTCACGACTCGAGTAAATCAACCGAAAAAGGACGCGTCTGTCAAAAGCTACGGGAGATAAATATAGAGCTTAAACGATTTTTCAAAAAATCAAAACGAAAAAAAAAACTTTTTAATACCACCAAAGTTGGATAGAAAAATGATTTCAGTGAATTACCTCTTAATTCAAAAAGATTTGAAGAGACGAAGTAAAAAATTGTATTTCCTACATTTTCTCCAGGTTTAAATTTAATTAAATTCCCAACTCGAACTATCACAACTCGAAGGCAAAGAGACTCAACTGCAGCCTCTTTCCACCGGACACGAACTGAGTCCGTAGAGAGTCTCAAGACTCTTCGTTGTTGGACCTCCAGTGGTCGTCGGTGCACGTCGTGCATTTTTAGGTAGCCGGTCCCGGCAAATTGCGCCGCGGGGCTCTTTCGTATCAGCCGGATCCATCTACCTCGAATTTTCAACGATAACGACGAGTGCGCTCGTCTTCTTCCACTTCGCGTTCTCCTAGTCACTTCTAAATTCAAGAAGTCATTCGGTAGCGTTACCCGTCATATTATTACTTCTCAAAGATCTTATCGCATCGTGATTGACGCAATCCTCGTCTGGTACAGATCGATTGTTCGCGATCGAGCACATTACCATATTTGATTGTCGTCCTATTGGTGTGTATCAAAATGTTATGTCTCGGCGGGATATAAATTACCGAGCTATCTAAATCCGAGTCAACGGATTGATGGTCGCGTTTTGATTTAATAGGAGAGGTTGAAATCTTCTAGACAACAATGGGTTCTAGACAACGTTGGATTATAAAGTCCGGCAATATAAGACGTTGACGTATCATTTATGGCTTATCTCGATTTTGGACGAGAAGTCGAGAGACTGGAATTCTTTTAGATCAATTTAACTAACTAGGAGATAAAAAAAAATAAATTTTAGATCTGTTTTAAGTTAAGAATGTCCAATTAGGAATATTTTGACTCATTACTAGGGATAGTTTTTAAATTTTAATCGAATCTAACCTCTTTATTTTTTGACAAATTTATTTTTGACATTTAACTAACCTAACTTTTTTAAAAAATTTGGTCAACTTTAAAAAATCGTCCAGACTTTATTTATAAAAATAAAGATGTGATTTTTACTTTAAATTAAACTTAAAAGATTCTATTTTGATTTGAAAAAGTCAGATTTGTTCTAATTGTTACCAAAAAAATTTAAAAAAATCTCAAAGTTGGTAAATTTTTTTGACAGTTAACTAACCTAACTTTAAAAAATTCGACCAATTTTAAACAATCGTCCAGACTTTATTTGTAGAGATAAAGGCGGGATTTGAATTTTGAACTAAACTTAAAAGATTCAATTTTGATCTAAAAAAGTCAGATTTGTACTAAGTTTTACCAAAAAAATTAAAAAAAAATTCAAACTTGGTAAAAATTTTTGACAGTTAACTAACCGAACTTTTTGAATATTTTGCCCAACTTTAAAAAAATCGCCCAGACTTTATTTATAGAGATAAAGGCCGGATTTGAACTTTGAACTAAACTTAAAAGATTCAATTTTGATCTAAAAAAGTCAAATTTGTTCTAATTGTTAACAAAAAATTCTTAAAATTGCAAAACATAAAAGAAACCGCTGTTGTTGGAGTATGATATGAACAACAGTTCGAACTCCAGAAATCTACCGAAATAATACTACTACTAACCTAACAAAAGTAGACGGTTTTTAAAAAATCCCACCGACTTTATTTGTAGAAATTAAAAAAAGATTTCTTAAAAAACAGGTAAATTGAAATGTTCTTTTTCAAATAAAGCATAAAAATCTATAAGTTAAATAATCAAAATTTTGAGTTAGGAATTTTTTTATAAACCCCTAAAAAATTTGACATTTCTCAAAAATTAGTCAACTTTAAAAAATCCCACCGACTTTATTTATGGGAACTAAACAAAATTTTTTTTAAAATAGATAAACTAAAATGTTCTTTTTAAAATAATACAAAAAAATCTACATGTGAAATAGTCAAAATTTTGAGTTAGGAATTTTTTTATAAACCTCTACAAAATTTGATGTTTCTTAAAAAATTAGTAAACTTTAAAAAATCCCACCGACTTTATTTATGAAAATTAAAAAAATTTTTTTTTTGAGAATAGATAAATTAAAATGTCCTTTTTAAAATAATACAAAAAAAATCAACATGTTAAATAATTAAAATTTTGAGTTAGAATTTTTTCTAAAAACCTCCACAACATTTGACATTTCTCAAAAATTAGTCAATTTTAAAAAATCCCACCGACTTTATTTATGGAAATTAAAAAAAATTTTTTTTGAAAATAGATAAATTGAAATGTCCTTTTTAAAATAATATAAAAAAATCTATATGTTAAATAACTAAAATTTTGAGTTAGGAATTTTTTTATAAACCCCTAAAAAATTTGACATTTCTCAAAAATTAGTCAACTTTAAAAAATCCCACCGACTTTATTTATGGGAACTAAACAAAATTTTTTTTTTAAATAGATAAATTAAAATGTTCTTTTTAAAATAATACAAAAAAATCTACATGTGAAATAGTCAAAATTTTGAGTTAGGAATTTTTTTTATAAACCTCTACAAAATTTAACATTTCTTAAAAATTGGTTGATTTTAAAAAATCCCACCGATTTTATTTATGGAAATTAAGAAAAGATTTTTTGGAAATGAATAAATTAAAATGTCCTTTTTAAAATAATGCAAAAAAATTTACATGTTAAATAATTAAAATTTTGAGTTAGAACAAATTTTATCAAAAAAATCATACAAAAAATTAAAACTACTATTTTTTCTTGTTGTTAACAAAAAATTTAAAAAAATTCTTAAAGTTGTAAAACATTTTTGACGTTTGGCTAACCTAACTTTTAAAAAAATTGGTCAAATTTAAAAAAAACGCCAAGACCTTATTTATAAAGAAAAAGATATGATTTATACTTTAAATTAAACCCAAAAGATTCTATTTTCAATAAAAAAAGTCAAATTTGTTCTAATTGTTGCCAAAAAAATTTAAAAAATTCCCAAACTTGGTAAAAAATTTTGACCCCAACCTAACTTTTTAAAAATTTTAACCAACTTTAAAAAATCGCCCAGACTTTATTTATAAAGATAGAACCGTGATTTTTATGTTAAATTAAACCTAAAAGATTCTATTTTCAATTGAAAAAGTCAAATTTGTTCTAATTGTTACCAAAAAATTTTAAAAAATTCCCAAACTTTATCAATTTTTTGACATTTAACTAACCTAATTTTAAAAATTTGATCAACTTTAAAAAATCGCCCAGACTTTATTTATAAAGATACAACCGTGATTTTTATGTTAAATTAAACTTAAAAGATTCTATTTTGATTTGAAAAAGTCAGATTTGTTCTAATTGTTACCAAAAAAATTAAAAAAATTTCCAAACTTGATAAAAATTTTTGACAGTTAATTAACCTAACTTTAAAATTTTTACTAACTTTAAAGAATCGCCCAGACTTTATTTATAGAGATAAAGGTGTGATTTTTACGTTAAATTAAACTTAAAAGATTCTATTTTCAATAATTAACATTAAATTTGTTCTAATTATTACCAAAAAAATTTCAAAGAAAAAACGATTTTTTATTTCTTTTTTAATTAACTTTAAGAAATCGTCCATATTTTATCTTTAAGATATACCCTTCTAGTTTAGAAATGATTTTTAGAACTTAATAGTTTGAAAGTGGTGTTTTCATTGTTGAACTTATTAAATTACGTAAAAGCACTTTACTTGTAATGCTGATTATTACGCGAGAGGTTCGACTCGAGTAGCGTTTATCTTAATTATCTGCAATTCAGCGCTCGGTTCGTATCCTGGAGCCATTCCCTCGAAGTTGCATACTGATACAAATTGTCGGTTATACCGGACGGTTGTTAATTTAACATTTAACCGCGTTTAAAAGCGGATAAAAAATTATTGAAAACTATTACTATGTTAAATGCTAATATTCTACTTTCAAGATAAATTTGATTTTTGTAATTAAAAATAGAATCTTTAAATTTTAATTTAACCTAAAAATTATGTCTTAATCTCTATAAATAAAGTCTGGGCGATTTTTTTAAATTGGTCAAATTTTTTAAAAAGTTAGGTTAGTTAACTGTCAAAAAATTGTACAAAGTTTGGGATTTTTTTTAATTTTTTGGGTAATAATTAGAACAAATCTGACTTTAATAATTAAAAATAGAATCTTTAAGTTTTAAGTTAACGTAAAAATCACGTCTTAATCTGTATAAATAAAGTCTGGGTGATTTTTTTAAATTGGTCAAATTTTTTAAAAAGTTAGGTTAGTTAACTGTTAAAAAAATTTGCAAAGTTTGGGAATTCTTTTAATATTTTTGGTAACAATTAGAGTAAATCTGATTTTAATAATCAAAAATAGAATCTTTAAATTTTAATCTAACCGAAAAATCATCTCTTAATCTCTAAAAATAAAGTCTGGGCGATTTTTTTAAATTGGTCAAATTTTTTTAAAAATTTGTAAGGTTATATTCAATTATCTTCTTTAATATTTATATTTTTTTCACCCACTATATTATCTTTAAAATACTTTAAGTTGAATAAAGTTTGTATTTTCTTGGTATTACGTAAAAATAGTCAATAAATAACCGGGCGAACAATGAATCAAATTTACCCCCTTTGATGGAGGTAAGTAGTAAAAAGCGACGGGGCGTTCGTTCCATTTTCGGAAGGCAACAGCTGTCTTTTCCAATATTTAATATACGCCGTATGTAAATGTAACGCCACAATGGCCGAGGCATACTAAGGCCTATTAAGGCATAAAAGCTGCGCCCGAACGGGTATTGTTTGCGCCGGGTCGCCCGGCCATAAATTAGCCCATTTTTCCGATCCGCCGCCCGGACGCGGCCCTCGGAAAAATAAACCAGAACCGCTAAAAGCGAGGGGCCTTTATAAGATCAAACTCGCATACCAGTGCTCTGGCGTACGGGGACACAATATGGTAATAATGTACCGGGCAACACCGCCTCGTTCAGATGATTATCTCTAGCATCGGTATTATACCATAACAGGACCAAGAGAGGCCCCCCGATTGTTTTTCAGACCTTTAATTGCTACGCCCAGTTCGTGATTCTCTTTCAATTTTACTAAAAAGGCGAGAAAATCCATTTACAAACTCCGACTCGAGTTGGACTTTAAACCCATACGTTTCTTCTCGTTCGATTTTGCTAACACGGCGAGAATTTAAACTATGTGAATATTTAATGCTTCTATTTTGGTTTAAGAAAGACAAATTTGTTCTAATTGTTATAAAAAAAATTAAAAAATGCTCAAGGTTGGTAAAAATTTTTGAAGTTGAGTTTAGAAACGTCAAAAATATTTTATGAAACGGGACCTCTTAAAATCGTCCAAACGAGCTTTATTTGACCGATTTATACCGATAAAAGACTTAAAACGTAAAAAATAGACTTGATTCTAATGATTTTTGTATGAACATGTAATCCAATAAAGGTTGCAAGGTTGAAAAAAGCGAGGAAAAAACGGTTCGTTTGACGTTTAGAAACATCAAAAATATGTTATGAAATGTGACCTCTTAAAATCGTCCAAACGAGCTTTATTTGACCGATTTATACCGATAAAAGACTTAAAACGTAAAAAATAGACTTGATTCTAATGATTTTTGTATGAACATGTAATCCAATAAAGGTTGCAAGGTTGAAAAAAGCGAGGAAAAAACGGTTCGTTTGACGTTTAGAAACATCAAAAATATGTTATGAAATGTGACCTCTTAAAATCGTCCAAACGAGCTTTATTTGACCGATTTATACCGATAAAAGACTTAAAACGTAAAAAATAGACTTGATTCTAATGATTTTTGTATGAATATGTAATCCAATAAAGGTTGCAAGGTTGAAAAAAGCGAGGAAAAAACGGTTCGTTTGACGTTTAGAAACATCAAAAATATGTTATGAAATGTGACCTCTTAAAATCGTCCAAACGAGCTTTATTTGCCCGATTTATACCGATAAAAGACTTAAAACGTAAAAAATAGACTTGATTCTAACGATTTTTGTATGAACATGTAATCCAATAAAGGTTGCAAGGTTGAAAAAAGCGAGGAAAAAACGGTTCGTTTGACGTTTAGAAACATCAAAAATATGTTATGAAATGTGACCTCTTAAAATCGTCCAAACGAGCTTTATTTGACCGATTTATACCGATAAAAGACTTAAAACGTAAAAAATAGACTTGATTCTAACGATTTTTGTATGAACATGTAATCCAATAAAGGTTGCAAGGTTGAAAAAAGCGAGGAAAAAACGGTTCGTTTGACGTTTAGAAACATCAAAAATATGTTATGAAATGTGACCTCTTAAAATCGTCCAAACGAGCTTTATTTGACCGATTTATACCGATAAAAGACTTAAAACGTAAAAAATAGACTTGATTCTAACGATTTTTGTATGAACATGTAATCCAATAAAGGTTGCAAGGTTGAAAAAAGCGAGGAAAAAACGGTTCGTTTGACGTTTAGAAACATCAAAAATATGTTATGAAATGTGACCTCTTAAAATCGTCCAAACGAGCTTTATTTGACCGATTTATACCGATAAAAGACTTAAAACGTAAAAAATAGATTTGATTCTAATGATTTTTACATAAACATGTAAGCCAACAAAGGTTGCAAGGTTGAAAAAAGCGAGGAAAAAACGGTTCGTTTGACGTTTAGAAACATCAAAAATATGTTATGAAATGTGACCTCTTAAAATCGTCCAAACGAGCTTTATTTGACCGATTTATACCGATAAAAGACTTAAAACGTAAAAAATAGACTTGATTCTAATGATTTTTGTATGAACATGTAATCCAATAAAGGTTGCAAGGTTGAAAAAAGCGAGGAAAAAACGGTTCGTTTGACGTTTAGAAACATCAAAAATATGTTATGAAATGTGACCTCTTAAAATCGTCCAAACGAGCTTTATTTGACCGATTTATACCGATAAAAGACTTAAAACGTAAAAAATAGACTTGATTCTAATGATTTTTGTATGAACATGTAATCCAATAAAGGTTGCAAGGTTGAAAAAAGCGAGGAAAAAACGGTTCGTTTGACGTTTAGAAACATCAAAAATATGTTATGAAATGTGACCTCTTAAAATCGTCCAAACGAGCTTTATTTGCCCGATTTATACCGATAAAAGACTTAAAACGTAAAAAATAGACTTGATTCTAACGATTTTTGTATGAACATGTAATCCAATAAAGGTTGCAAGGTTGAAAAAAGCGAGGAAAAAACGGTTCGTTTGACGTTTAGAAACATCAAAAATATGTTATGAAATGTGACCTCTTAAAATCGTCCAAACGAGCTTTATTTGACCGATTTATACCGATAAAAGACTTAAAACGTAAAAAATAGACTTGATTCTAACGATTTTTGTATGAACATGTAATCCAATAAAGGTTGCAAGGTTGAAAAAAGCGAGGAAAAAACGGTTCGTTTGACGTTTAGAAACATCAAAAATATGTTATGAAATGTGACCTCTTAAAATCGTCCAAACGAGCTTTATTTGACCGATTTATACCGATAAAAGACTTAAAACGTAAAAAATAGACTTGATTCTAACGATTTTTGTATGAACATGTAATCCAATAAAGGTTGCAAGGTTGAAAAAAGCGAGGAAAAAACGGTTCGTTTGACGTTTAGAAACATCAAAAATATGTTATGAAATGTGACCTCTTAAAATCGTCCAAACGAGCTTTATTTGACCGATTTATACCGATAAAAGACTTAAAACGTAAAAAATAGATTTGATTCTAATGATTTTTACATAAACATGTAAGCCAACAAAGGTTGCAAGGTTGAAAAAAGCGAGGAAAAAACGGTTCGTTTGACGTTTAGAAACATCAAAAATATGTTATGAAATGTGACCTCTTAAAATCGTCCAAACGAGCTTTATTTGACCGATTTATACCGATAAAAGACTTAAAACGTAAAAAATAGATTTGATTCTAATGATTTTTACATAAACATGTAAGCCAACAAAGGTTGCAAGGTTGAAAAAAGCGAGGAAAAAACGGTTCGTTTGACGTTTAGAAACATCAAAAATATGTTATGAAATGTGACCTCTTAAAATCGTCCAAACGAGCTTTATTTGACCGATTTATACCGATAAAAGACTTAAAACGTAAAAAATAGACTTGATTCTAATGATTTTTGTATGAACATGTAATCCAATAAAGGTTGCAAGGTTGAAAAAAGCGAGGAAAAAACGGTTCGTTTGACGTTTAGAAACATCAAAAATATGTTATGAAATGTGACCTCTTAAAATCGTCCAAACGAGCTTTATTTGACCGATTTATACCGATAAAAGACTTAAAACGTAAAAAATAGACTTGATTCTAACGATTTTTGTATGAACATGTAATCCAATAAAGGTTGCAAGGTTGAAAAAAGCGAGGAAAAAACGGTTCGTTTGACGTTTAGAAACATCAAAAATATGTTATGAAATGTGACCTCTTAAAATCGTCCAAACGAGCTTTATTTGACCGATTTATACCGATAAAAGACTTAAAACGTAAAAAATAGATTTGATTCTAATGATTTTTACATAAACATGTAAGCCAACAAAGGTTGCAAGGTTGAAAAAAGCGAGGAAAAAACGGTTCGTTTGACGTTTAGAAACATCAAAAATATGTTATGAAATGTGACCTCTTAAAATCGTCCAAACGAGCTTTATTTGACCGATTTATACCGATAAAAGACTTAAAACGTAAAAAATAGACTTGATTCTAATGATTTTTGTATGAACATGTAATCCAATAAAGGTTGCAAGGTTGAAAAAAGCGAGGAAAAAACGGTTCGTTTGACGTTTAGAAACATCAAAAATATGTTATGAAATGTGACCTCTTAAAATCGTCCAAACGAGCTTTATTTGACCGATTTATACCGATAAAAGACTTAAAACGTAAAAAATAGACTTGATTCTAATGATTTTTGTATGAACATGTAATCCAATAAAGGTTGCAAGGTTGAAAAAAGCGAGGAAAAAACGGTTCGTTTGACGTTTAGAAACATCAAAAATATGTTATGAAATGTGACCTCTTAAAATCGTCCAAACGAGCTTTATTTGCCCGATTTATACCGATAAAAGACTTAAAACGTAAAAAATAGACTTGATTCTAACGATTTTTGTATGAACATGTAATCCAATAAAGGTTGCAAGGTTGAAAAAAGCGAGGAAAAAACGGTTCGTTTGACGTTTAGAAACATCAAAAATATGTTATGAAATGTGACCTCTTAAAATCGTCCAAACGAGCTTTATTTGACCGATTTATACCGATAAAAGACTTAAAACGTAAAAAATAGACTTGATTCTAACGATTTTTGTATGAACATGTAATCCAATAAAGGTTGCAAGGTTGAAAAAAGCGAGGAAAAAACGGTTCGTTTGACGTTTAGAAACATCAAAAATATGTTATGAAATGTGACCTCTTAAAATCGTCCAAACGAGCTTTATTTGACCGATTTATACCGATAAAAGACTTAAAACGTAAAAAATAGATTTGATTCTAATGATTTTTACATAAACATGTAAGCCAACAAAGGTTGCAAGGTTGAAAAAAGCGAGGAAAAAACGGTTCGTTTGACGTTTAGAAACATCAAAAATATGTTATGAAATGTGACCTCTTAAAATCGTCCAAACGAGCTTTATTTGACCGATTTATACCGATAAAAGACTTAAAACGTAAAAAATAGACTTGATTCTAATGATTTTTGTATGAACATGTAATCCAATAAAGGTTGCAAGGTTGAAAAAAGCGAGGAAAAAACGGTTCGTTTGACGTTTAGAAACATCAAAAATATGTTATGAAATGTGACCTCTTAAAATCGTCCAAACGAGCTTTATTTGACCGATTTATACCGATAAAAGACTTAAAACGTAAAAAATAGACTTGATTCTAATGATTTTTGTATGAACATGTAATCCAATAAAGGTTGCAAGGTTGAAAAAAGCGAGGAAAAAACGGTTCGTTTGACGTTTAGAAACATCAAAAATATGTTATGAAATGTGACCTCTTAAAATCGTCCAAACGAGCTTTATTTGCCCGATTTATACCGATAAAAGACTTAAAACGTAAAAAATAGACTTGATTCTAACGATTTTTGTATGAACATGTAATCCAATAAAGGTTGCAAGGTTGAAAAAAGCGAGGAAAAAACGGTTCGTTTGACGTTTAGAAACATCAAAAATATGTTATGAAATGTGACCTCTTAAAATCGTCCAAACGAGCTTTATTTGACCGATTTATACCGATAAAAGACTTAAAACGTAAAAAATAGACTTGATTCTAACGATTTTTGTATGAACATGTAATCCAATAAAGGTTGCAAGGTTGAAAAAAGCGAGGAAAAAACGGTTCGTTTGACGTTTAGAAACATCAAAAATATGTTATGAAATGTGACCTCTTAAAATCGTCCAAACGAGCTTTATTTGACCGATTTATACCGATAAAAGACTTAAAACGTAAAAAATAGACTTGATTCTAACGATTTTTGTATGAACATGTAATCCAATAAAGGTTGCAAGGTTGAAAAAAGCGAGGAAAAAACGGTTCGTTTGACGTTTAGAAACATCAAAAATATGTTATGAAATGTGACCTCTTAAAATCGTCCAAACGAGCTTTATTTGACCGATTTATACCGATAAAAGACTTAAAACGTAAAAAATAGACTTGATTCTAACGATTTTTGTATGAACATGTAATCCAATAAAGGTTGCAAGGTTGAAAAAAGCGAGGAAAAAACGGTTCGTTTGACGTTTAGAAACATCAAAAATATGTTATGAAATGTGACCTCTTAAAATCGTCCAAACGAGCTTTATTTGACCGATTTATACCGATAAAAGACTTAAAACGTAAAAAATAGATTTGATTCTAATGATTTTTACATAAACATGTAAGCCAACAAAGGTTGCAAGGTTGAAAAAAGCGAGGAAAAAACGGTTCGTTTGACGTTTAGAAACATCAAAAATATGTTATGAAATGTGACCTCTTAAAATCGTCCAAACGAGCTTTATTTGACCGATTTATACCGATAAAAGACTTAAAACGTAAAAAATAGACTTGATTCTAATGATTTTTGTATGAACATGTAATCCAATAAAGGTTGCAAGGTTGAAAAAAGCGAGGAAAAAACGGTTCGTTTGACGTTTAGAAACATCAAAAATATGTTATGAAATGTGACCTCTTAAAATCGTCCAAACGAGCTTTATTTGCCCGATTTATACCGATAAAAGACTTAAAACGTAAAAAATAGACTTGATTCTAACGATTTTTGTATGAACATGTAATCCAATAAAGGTTGCAAGGTTGAAAAAAGCGAGGAAAAAACGGTTCGTTTGACGTTTAGAAACATCAAAAATATGTTATGAAATGTGACCTCTTAAAATCGTCCAAACGAGCTTTATTTGACCGATTTATACCGATAAAAGACTTAAAACGTAAAAAATAGATTTGATTCTAATGATTTTTACATAAACATGTAAGCCAACAAAGGTTGCAAGGTTGAAAAAAGCGAGAAAAAAACGGTTCGTTTGACGTTTAGAAACATCAAAAATATGTTATGAAATGTGACCTCTTAAAATCGTCCAAACGAGCTTTATTTGACCGATTTATACCGATAAAAGACTTAAAACGTAAAAAATAGATTTGATTCTAATGATTTTTGTATAAACATGTAATCCAACAAAGGTTGCCAGGTTGAAAAAAGCGAGGAAAAAAGGGTTCGTTTGACGTTTAGAAACGTCTAAAATGTGTTATGAAACGGGACCTCATAAAATCGTCCAAACGAGCTTTATTTGATCGATTTATACCGATAAAAGACTTAAAACCTAAAAAATAGATTTCATTCTAACGATTTTTGTATCAAGGTGTAAGCCAACAAAGGTTGCAAAGTTGAGAAAAGCGAGTAGAAAGAGGTTCGTTTGACGTTTAGAAACGTCAATAATATCTTATGAAACGGGACCTCTTAAAATCGTCCAAACAAATTTTATTTGATCCATTTATACCGATAAAAGACTTAAAACGTAAAAAATAGATTTGATTCTAATGATTTTTGTATAAACATGTAATCAAACAAAGGTTGCAAGGTTGAAAAAAGCGAGAAAAAAAGAGGTTCGTTTGACGTTTAGAAACGTCAAAAGTAAATAAAAATTTTTAACCTAATTTACAGTATGCAAAACTTGTATTCGTACACCTACCGAAAAATTAGACAATCACGAATTACTCAAGAAAGTTACTACAATTTCCCCTCAAACCCTGCGAAATTACATTAAAAAATGTGATTTAAAAGTCGGCATGCTGTTATAAAACCATTTATAAGTAGAATTAATAAACAAAAACGGATTGCATTTGCATAGAATTGCCAAAATAAAGACTTTAACTTCTGGAAAAGGGTAATTTTCACTGATCTGTCTAAATTCAATATAAAAATATCAGATGGACGAGTAAAAATTTGGCGAGAGAAAAACACGAGCCTATATCCACATAATCTAGTACCTACGTTCAAACATGATGGGGGTTCGGTGATTGTTATGGGGGTGTTTTTCAGCGGTAGGAGTTGGAAATCTTCACTTCATCGATGGAATATTGACTGCGAAAGGATATATAAACATTTTGAAAAAGAATTTGAAGCAAAGTGCAGAAAAATTAGGATGTTTGCGAGATTTTATCTTTCAACAGGATAATGATCTGAAGCATACCGCGCTAGATACTATACTTTGGATCTTGTGTAACTGTCCAAAATACCCCAAAACACCACTCCAAAGCCCAGATCTCAATCCTATTGAGAACTTATGGTCAATATTCAAGAAGAAATTGAAACATTACGATATTAGAAACGTAATCGACTTAAAAAAGCATTGAAGACTGAATTTGCTAAAATACTACCTAAATTAACAACTAAACTGTTAGAATCGATGCCGAAGCGTCTAAAGCGGCCCACACACGTAACGATTTCTTTCCAAATACAGATTGGACAGAAAATCGTAGAAATTGCAGTATTGTCGTTTTCTCTACACACGGTTCAAACACATCGGACTACAGTAGTTCAGATTATTGCAGTTGTAGTCTCGATGAGTGTAAACTACACGTACATCCTTACACACAACTCTCTACACACGTATCAACTTGCTTCCAAACACGACCGTTGATACGATATTTTATGGCAGTGCCGAACTGCAAACGATTCGATCACTGCGTACTACGAAGCATACGATTTGCCTACACACGCTACAATTTATCCTTACTGCAGCAGTTTCGACTAATGTCGCACTGCGTGCAGTACGAGAATTCGTTACATGTGTGGGCCGTTTAACTGCTGTTCTTAAACAAAAAGTCTACCCAACAAAATATTAATATTATTGCAAATGTATAAGTTTCTTGGTTAAAACTTAAGTTTGTACTGTACGAATACGGTTTTTGCTACCAACTGTGAATAAAATGCCCTTTTGCGGTTAGTAGTCGAGCTATATAGGTGACAAACAGATCTAATTTTATTTTTATTTTTCTAAGTGAAATAAATCATTAAAAATATTTGAAATTTGTAGTAACTTTTTTGACTAATTCGTGATTTTCTAATTTTTCGGTAGGTGTACGAATACAAGTTTTGCATACTGTATCTAAAATTTTTCATTTTTTAAAAATTCATATTTTAAGAACTAATTTTTTTAGAGATTTGAAATTTTATTAGGTTTTTTTTGTTAGATTAACATTTAGTTTTTATTTTTGCCAAAAATGAACTTTCTATGATTTTTAGCTTTTCCCTCAAGAGAAAATGTAACTTAATACCCTCAATTGAATTTTTAAACACATTATTGCTAAAGCGGTGAGAAAGTCTGATTGTGAGCTGAGGTTGAAAACGCGTTTATCTTTTATACTATGTGAATATCTAACACTTCTCGGTTGGTTATTTTCATCCTTTAATTGATTGCCTCTATCGCGCCCAGTTCAAGATAATCGCATGCGAACGTTATGTAAAACGAGTAATTTTACGCATAAGTTAAAACGAGATTCCTGGTTGTGAGTAGCGGATGCTAAGCCAGTTTTTCGAGAGTTTCCAAATACGTCTTACAATTAGGTGTGTGCTAATGGAAAATATATTTACTCTATATTTTAAAAAAAATAAAAAAAAATCAACAATCAACGTTTTCTAACCATTTTAAAAAAGTTTACCAACTTTGAAAAATCCCTCAGATTTTATTTTTAGAGATTAAGAAATGATATTGATGGTAAAATAAAGCTTAAATATTCTATTTTTTATTATTAAAAGCAAATTTGTTTGAATTATCACCAAAAATAAAAGAAAATTAAGAAATCGAAAAATTTTGACATATTTTTTTTTTGTCAACTTTAAAAAATCGCCCAGGCTTTATTTATAAAGATTAAGAAACGATCTTTTCGCCAAAATGAAAGTTAATGGTTCTATTTTTGATAATAAAAGTCAAATTTGTTGTAATAATCACCAAAAAAATTAAAAAATATTTTGAACAAAATATGAAAAATTTTAACCTAAAAATTAATTTTTTAAAATTACCCGGACTTTATTTATAGGAATAAAAAAATAATTTTTACGTTAAATTAAAACTTAAAATGTCTATTTTTTATAATAAAAGTTAATTTTATTTTAATTATTACCAAAAAAAATTTTTTGGGTAAATTAAATTTAACCCAAATTAACTTAACAAAACCCAACCCAAGTTTAATTTGGTAAAATTCATTTTCTATTACGTAATCTTACAAAAACGTAAACAAAGTTGATTGACCTCACGTTTTCTTAAAGGTAGTGTAATGTCGTGGGCGAGAAAAAGTACGAAAAATGAGAATTGACTCAGATATCGTTCATTTTTGGAGGATTACGGGACTTAAAACTTTTTTGATAAATTTTCACTCAAAACAACCATCTCGTTTTTTAAAGTAGGTATACGTTAAACCACTTAAGGTAATAATTCATAGCTTTCTAAGTCGGCGAGCTTTAAATCTGATTTAATAGATTTCGAAAATCCGGTCGTAAAATTCGACCGCGTCAAATCTCCCTTCTCCGTTTCGTATTGTCAATTAGACTCATTAATAATAATAATCCACGCGTCGTATATAAAGAACAATACCTTCGACAAGAAAAAAAAGCCCTCATTGTTCGATTCAATCGTTAATACACCTTCACTTTAATTTTTTTATTAACAAGTATTAAGTTTAATGAATCGAATTCTCTTTTGTATTTAATCGAGGTGATGAAATAATTAAAATTTTAATGTCGTTTTGTTACATTATAAAAAAAGTAATAACACAGCTTGTAAATGTATTACTTACCGGTTTATCTTCAAGGTCAAAGGACGAATCGTCGTCGTCCATGCGACTCGTTTCTTCGTCGACGTCGGCGCCCCGCTGTCCTTTTTGCACCTGTAAATTAATCAGCGGGTAATTAAGGGATTATGTGTAAGAAGCGATCAAAACACGAGCTAATGCTCCGCCGAGACGACGTAATATACAGCTTGTAATAAAGTTTACGCTTATTCGGAGCTGTTGGCATAAATTCGCGCGCGCTTTCATATGCGTGTGCGTTTTGAATCGACCCGGTTCGTGCTGAGAGAAGAAATTGATATTAATTAAGTTTGGATTTACGAGAGGGTAAATCGTGGTAATAATAATAGACGAGTCAATTTAATAAGAATCGTGACTTAATCATAGAAATTACGTTGTTTGTTTTGTGTGTCTATATTTCAATTTTTACTTGTCATGGAAAAGTTTTTTTAACATTTTATGATTTTATATGTTGAAATGATACAGAATAGGGAATACAATTACCCAAGTTGCAATTCTATAAGTTCTTCTGGAGTTATAACACAAAAACTTCCAAAATAACCCTAAAACCCCCATTTTTACGACTTTGGTTGCATTTTATTCAAAAACTAAATGAGATAGAAAAAATATTTCCAATAAAAGTTATGCCTTTTTTAACTGTAAACATCTTTTATTCTAAAGATTTTTTTCAATTCTCGATATTAAGGGAGGTATAATCCAAAAACTACAACAACCTCAAAACCCCCATTTTTACAACTTTGGTTGCATTTTTCTCAAAAACTAAATGAGATAGAAAAAAATGTTTCAAATAAGATTTATGCCTTTTGTAAATACAAATATTTTTTATTTTAAATATTTTTTTCAATTTTCGATATTAAGGGAGTTATAACCCAAAAACTGAAACAACTCCCAAAACCCTATTTCTTCAACATTTTTTACATCTTACTCGTAACCTAAATGAGACAGAAAGTATTTTTTCAAATAAAAGTTATGCCTGTTTTAAATGTGAATACTTTTTATTTGAAATATTTTTTTCAATTCTCAATATTAAGGGAGTTATAACCTAAAAACTCCAACAGCTCCCAAAATACCATTTTTTCAACTTTTGTTGCGTCTTGCTCGAAAACTAAACGAGATTGAAAAAATCTTTTCAAATAAAAGTTATGCCTTTTATAACTACAAATATTTTTTATTTTAAATATTTTTTTTTCAATTTTCGATATTAAGGGAGTTATAACCTAAAAACTTCAACAACTCCCAAAACTCAATTTTTTTTCAACTTTTGTTACATCTTACTCGAAAATTAAACGAGACAGAAAATATTTTTTCAAATAAAAGTTATGCCTTTTTTAACTGGGAACATTTCTTATTCCAAAGGTTTTTTTTGAATACTGAATATTAAGGGAGTTATAACCTAAAAATTCCAACAATTCCCAAAACCACATTTTTTCAACTTTTTGTTACATCTTACTCGAAAACTAAACTAGACAGAACACATTTTTTCAAATAAAAGTTATTGTATTTTTAACTGCGAACATTTTTTATTCCAAAGATTTTTTTCAATTCTCAATATTAAGAGAGCTATAACCTAAAAACTCCCAAAACTCCATTTTTTCAACTTTTGTTACATCTTACTCGAAAATTAAACGAAACAGAAAATATTTTTTCAAATAAAAGTTATGCCATTTTTAACTGCGAATATTTTTTATTCTAAAGATGTTTTTCAATTCTCAACATTAAGGGAGTTATAATCTAAAAACTTCAATAACTCCTAAAACCTCATTTTTTTCAACTTTTTGTTAAATCTTATTCGAAAACTAAATAAGACTGAAAATTTTTTTTTTAGATAAAAGTTGTGCCTTTTGTAACTACAAATATTTTTTATTTTAAATATTTTTTTCAATTCTTGGTATTAAGGGACTTATAACACAAAAACTTCCAAAACAACCTCAAAACCATATTTTTACAACGTTGGTTGCATTTTACTCGAAAACTAAATGAGATATAAGAAAATATTTCGAATAAATCTTATGCCTTTTTTAACCACGAACATCTTTTATTATAAATATTTTGTTCAATTCTCGATATTAAGAGAGTTATAACAAAAAAACTCTCAAAGCAACATCAAAACCCCATTTTTACAACTTTGGTTCCATTTTCCTCGAAAACTAAACGAGATGGAAAAAAATGTTTCGAATAAGAATTATGCCTTTTTTAACTACAAACATCTTCATCTTTTAATATAAACATTTTTTTCAATTCTCAATATTAAGGGTGTTTTAATCCAAAAACTGTAACAACCCCAAACCCCATTTTCACAACATTTGGTTGGATTTTACTCGAAAACTAAACGAGGTAGAAAAAATGTTTCGAATAAAAGTTATGCCATTTTTAACTGCGAACATCTTTTAATATAAACAGTTTTTTCAATTCTCAATGTTAAGGGTGCTTTAATCCAAAAATTGTAACAACCCCAAACCCCATTTTTACAACATTTGGTTAAATTTTCCTCGAAAACTAAACGACATAGAGAAAAATATTTCGAATAAACCTTATACCCTTTTTAACTAAGAATATCTTTTATTACAAACATTTTTTTAAATACTCGATATTAAGAGAGTTATAACCCAAAAACGGCAACAACCCGAAATCCCATTTTTACATTTGGTTCCATTTTACTTGAAAACTAAACCAGATAGAAAAAATGTTTGGAATAAAAGTTATGGCCTTGGCTATTGTCTTATAGCAGCTCCACAACCTCATCCTCGTTGATTTTCAACTCCAAACTATTGCCAATGTTTACAATATCTTTTACCACATCTACTTCTTCCCTAAAGCTTAAAATGTGTGTCAGATACATAAGGTGGCCAAAATCTTCTCCATGCTGATTGCATTATACAACAAGCGACTTTGTTCCAGGCTTTATGAACGAAATGTATGCTGTGAATATCATCAAAATGTTTTTTTTTTAATTTTGATGAGTTAAATCTGTATCATTAGATATCTGAAATGCTATAAAAAACAGCTTTCGTATATCGCTTCTTAAAGTTAAATAAGTTAGTATTCTTCAACGGATTTTTATTCTTTAGAATTTTCTTTAAAAATTTTTTTAGAAAATTCTTTAGAAATACATATATTTCTTTAAATCATATATGGATACATTCGTCCATTCAAGTTTTGTCCCTGTTGTTTAAGCGGAGTGCACTCTATGTACTGTGCGTTACGTTCGTTCTTTGCATTCTGTGGGTGTTTGTTCGTGAATCGAAGTATCGTTCACGAAGCAATTGTAAAACATTAAGAAAAAGTGGGTAATGAACTATTTTAACTATTAATTTATATTAAGGTAATGAATTGATTAATTTTACACCTTTCTGGTTATTAGATTTTTATGGCTTGACTAGTTTCTCCTTAAACCTATCGTTAGAAGACATAGTAATTCGACGTTTGCTTCTGAGGATGGTTGTTGTAAGCCGAAACTAGTCAAGCAATAAATTCTAATAACCAAAAATGAGTAAAATGAACCAATTCATTACCCAATAAAAGTAAAACATGTTCGCAAATTTTGTTCGTGAACGAAGACGTTCACCTTTCGCGGTGTGACTAAAATCCTTTATGTTTAGTTTAATGTAAAATTGCTCCTTCATTCTTATAAACAACTTCTTGGTGTTTTTTTAACTTAGATTTGACGTTGAAAATGATTCAGTTCTCCTATTTTTTTTTATTTTTTAGTGACAATTATAATAAATTTGATTTTTATAATAAAAAATAAATTCTCTACGATGTTTGTAAAGTTGGTAAAAATGAAAGAAAAATGACAATTTTAACAATTTTTTCCAAGTTTTGGGTAAAAATTACAACAATCTTGGTTTTGCTAATTTAAAATAGAATCTCTTAAGTTCTATTTAACATTAAAATCGTTCCTCAATTCTTATAAATAAAGTAGCTATGATTGTTAAATTATTACATGATGAGGTTATTTTAAGTTCAGCAAAGCAGAGTTTTGTAGAGTTTCAAAGCTTTTTGAGAACATTATCGCGGTAATTTTCAAAAATAATAATTGTATTTGTTATCCATAGGACTGCAGGTTTCGTAATCTTACAACCTTTTTTGTATTTTAACACTTTGTTGAATTTTTCATGGAAACTATGTCATGTTATGATGAGTGCAATGAGGACTTGACTCGTTACCGGTTACCAACGTTTGGATATGAAAAGATGAGTTAACTCGACACCGGTCAGCAAAGTGTTAAAGGAAAATGAGAGCTTATAACTGCCAAAAAGTGAGTTGTAAAGAGATCAAGTTGAGTCATATCCAAATAATCGTCATCAGTGTGTAAGGTTTAGTTTAAATGGAATCACTTGTTCGTCAAAGGTTGTAACCCACGGTATATCACAGTGCTCGGTATTGGACACAGTGCTATTAATTTACCTAAATGATTTGGTAGCTTGTGTTCGAAGTACTGATTTAATTTCATATGCTAACCAAAATTCTGTTTCTATGTAAGTGCGTTTCGCGGGTTATTGGTAATAATTAGTTGAACTGTGCAGTTAATGAGCTTATATCGCCGTTCCGGAACAACATCGACGTAACTGCAATTTTTTGATAAAATGAGTTAAGGCCATCAATGTATCCAAAAAATGCTTGTTTATGTGCTGAAACAACGCTGTAAGTGTAACAACACTTTTGACCGCTAGATGACAGTTACGTCTTCTTTGAAATTTTGAGAGTTGTATTATTGTTTTGTAAGAATAAGGACGCATCGTTTAGTTGTGCTGCAGATTTCGTCTAGTTATCTATACGTTCGGTGCAACACTGACGCAAGTGCTCTGTGTGACTAGTGAAGTTCCTAACAGTTACAGAAACAATGGCGTAAGTATACTTTATGTCCAATTTTTAATCAAAATTTGAAATTTATTTAGGTGCAACAAAGACTTAATTGTATTTTAAGGCTTTTTTACTATGAAATTATGTCATGCTCTAAAAAAATATCATCTGAATTTAGAGAGCAACTTTTCGAAAAATTTTGGGAGTTAGGATCTTTACAACGTCAACGTGATTTTTTTAGGCACATGCGTTGAACAGCTAAGGCTTAAGTATCGAAGAATTTCTTCTACCATACCAAGAAATCCAAACTGTGGGTTTTACTTATTTAATAATGGAGAGAAAGTCAGAGTATGCAATACTTTTTTAATAAATACGCTCGGAATATCAGAAAAAATGCTACGAACTGTTGTCCATTCAAAATTTAAATTAATTAATTTTAGACCGAATAAAAGACGGTCAAAGCAGAATTACAAAAATACTAAAATTAAAAAAGCTTATCAGAAGAAATTTCCACTATCCGAAAACAAGAAGAAAGATCTAAAAAATTTAATGGAACTAACATAATTCCTGAATTTTATAGACATTTTTTTGAGTCTGTTATAAATTAAAGTATTAATTTAAATTACTTTAGAAACATAACTTATTTTTTTCTAATAAAATAAATTTAAATAACCGGCGTAAATGTTTTATTTCGTTGTATGTCTTAGGGGAAAAAGACCTATCTACAAAATCTAATACATCTTTAATCCTAAACAAAAGTTTGTATATTGCGTTTTAAACTACTCACTAAATATTAACAATACCAGAAAAGTCATTAGTATCAGTAAATTACTATTTTTTAAGAGATAATTCTAGTTGATCTTAATTGTTTTTCCCTTCTCCTGTAAAATTTTGTATTTTGCAGTTATGTCGATGTTCTTCCGGAACGGCGATATCATTGTTTCGCGCCCACTGTTTATCTTTCTATGAAGATAAAATGTTTAAGTATCTTTTCGCCCTGCTTAAGCAGCGCGAGCTTGAGATTGACCTATTCCAACAGTCGCCAGCAGTGCATTTCTTGTGGTTGCATATTGATCAAGATTTGATTAGGCATGACTAAGTGGAAAAGGTGAGCAAGAGAACTATATTTGCTATTTTTCTTCTACGTAATTTTAAAAATATGGGATCCAAACAAATTTTAATTACAGTGTACTACGAAACCCTCCAATCATATCTCGTACGCTTTGATTGCTTGGGGTCACGTTCTGACAGCAAAGGGATTTTTTGTCCTTCAATGCGGAATAGATTATAGGGATTCAAGCAAGCTTTTGGTTCGTTTAAATTTTCGTTTAATTTTTGCTGTGTTCCGTTTTGATAGTCTGACCCTTGACAGATGTATTCCTTGATTAAAAATAAGTAAAAAAGTTCTAATATCCATGTGCTCAAAAGTGATTGGATTTTTAGACCTTGAAAATTTAGTTCCATAAGTTTATCTATCATTAACACAATCGAAGTGAATCGATTAAATTAAATTATTAATTCGTTACGATAGTTTTGATAAATTTTCATTATTAGGTTACACTGATCAAGTACAAATGTTTGTCAAAATCATTACGACTAAAGAATTTAATTTACATAACTCATTGAAATAATGTTAACTATAGATTAACTTATGAAATTAAAATCTTGAATATCACGAAAACGAATCACTTTCAGACCTATGTTCATTAGAATTCTGTTGCTTGTTTTCAGTCAGAATGTGCCAGTACTGAATAGGACAATCAAAACGGGCCTGTATTTATAACTCCTCACTTTATGCTAAAGCCAATCAGCCATTGTATCGACTAGCAGTTTACACCATTCATATCCTACAAGCGCCCGAAGCTAGTTAATTGTTACTTTCAATAGAATAACATGAACTGTATAACAATAAAGTTTAATCTGCTTTACGGTACTATGAACCTAAATTGTTTAATACATTGATTCAACATATTCAACAGTTGCCTTTCAATAAATTTAGAACCTCTATCCTTCTTTCTATCGTTTCTTTTATCTAATCAATCTGTGACGTTATTCTCACAGTTTTATTACAAGTGGTCCCTTTAAACTTATTATTATTATTTCTATAAATTAAATGATAAAACTATTTTTAGTTCAATTGTACTTGCTTAATTTTGACTGGGCCAATAAATAACATAACATATAAGTTGTGTATCTATGAACCTCATCTCTTCGCACTCATTTACCACAACTTCCATAATTTTATCAGTAAATTTTATCATAATTTCTTCATTGAAGTCGGAAGAAATAAGTAACTCAGCGACAATTTTCTTTACTTCAGCCTTTTATTCGGTCTTTTGTTCACTTTTGTCGATACATGACTTGACGTTCATATTCTCGTATTTTTAATGAACAATAATAAATTACTGGATTAATGTTATATAAAAATCTTTTCTTTTAATGTTTATAAATAAATTCTGTATGTTATAAATACGAAGGTTTTCACTGACGGTGTTAACTGAATTAAAACTATATAGAACTACTATTAGCCCTAACTCTAACATTAGATCTAGAACTAAGAGCTTTCGTGTTTAGTCGTGGGTCTCTTGAAAAGACGTTTAACGTTTTGGATGTAATGTTGCAACCTTCTTTAGGAACAAATTCCATGTAGATTGCAAGTAATTTCTAAAGAAGGTTACAACATGGCATCCGAAACGTTAAACCCCTTTTCAAAAGACCCACGACTAAACACGAAAGCTCTTAGTTTTAGCTCTATTGTTAGGGTTAGTGTTAATGTTATTAACATTAGCACCAATTCTAGTGCTAGATCTAGAACTGTTAGAGTTAGTGCTAATGTATGTAACATTACTCATCACGTGCTAATGTTAGTAATATTAGCACTAACTCTAATACTAGATCTAGAACTAGGAGCTTTCCGGTTTAGCCGTGGGTCTTTTAAAAAGGCGTTTGATGTTTTGAATGTCATGTTGCAACCTCCTTCAGAAACAAATTCGAAGTAGGTTGCAAGTAGTTTCTGAAGAAGGTTACAACATAGTATCCAAAACATCAAATGTCTTTTCAAAAGACGCACGACTAAACCCGAAAGTTCTTAAGGGTACATTCTCATCAGTAAGACCGTAAAATAGGCTATTTTTATGATTTTTTTTTTTTGAGGAAAGTAGTAACTCTAGACATTCGCGATTTTTCAGGTATATTTGTCGTACTGACAAGTATATTTAATTAAAAAAATTTTCAATCAATTTTATGATAGCTCTGAGTAGGGTACTATAATCCAAGCTCAATTTACACCATGGAGAGAAGGATGCAAGAGCGCGCTTTCTCCCCGTAACTTTACCGAGTAAGCCCGAGTGGAGTACGGGGAAGGGAGAAACGGAGTTTTAAGCGGTCCTCGCAAACGCAAAGGTCTTCCGGCAAGAACGCCGTCGTAGACAGGCTCGCTGCACCTCGCTGGTTTAACTTTTTCGGTCAGACTTTTGGCCCTTCTTCAGGTCTTACAGGAAAAGCGAGAAGTGTTAATTCACCAACCACAATCATTGGTTGTAGTTTTAATCATATTTGACAAAACCCGGTGAAAATTGAAGAAATTAATTGGTCACCGGGACTGTGCGCTTTCCAGGTAAAGCACAAAATTAACGTCGGGTCTTTGTCACCCCGAACACCAGGGATATTTGAGAATACCTGCCTGTTTGTTGACTTTATATTTTATTAAAAGTATTATTATTAACGAAAATTACTCCAACAATAGAAATGTTGCAGGTGTTTTCCATCAACTCTATTACTTTCTCCATCAAGACTTCTACTAATTAAACTCTTACACGTGTTGGCAATCTTCTTCTAATCCTATATCCAAACCGTTTTTGTTTTGTGTTACAACAAAATCAACAAACTTTGAAAGAAATTTATTTACTAATCGAGATATTTTTAAACTAATAGGTAGAATCGGTAAAATCAAATTACTAAAAAAAGAATTGCAAAGATAATATATTTTTATAAACATTAATGCTCAATTGTTGGTTTGTGATTTATTGCTACTTACAGTTAAAAGTTAAATTCAAACTTTCGTATTTTCATTGTAGCAAATTCATATTATTATTATAGTCACATTACTCTACTACATTATGCAAAATCAGTTTACTATTTGATATAATAATTATTTAAAAACTGTTACTTAAAAATCCTAAAGTTATAGGTTAGCTTTTGATTGTTTAAATGTTAATATACTTCAAAATCATTGGAACTTTTCTAATTATTTACATACACGATTTCTTTTCAGTGTGTGTTTTCATCGACCTTCTTTTTAAATGAAAATCAATTAAGCAAATTTACAGATTATTCGTAAACATTATATATAATGAAGAAAATTAATAAATTTATTGCTATCTACCAGTATCTTGAAAATTAATTTCCTTATTTCATTACAATAATAAATGTTTGCCATAAAACTTATTACATGTTTATTTTTCCCATATTTAAATATCCCTTTCCTATTAGACATTTATTTCATTATTCTAAAACCAGTTTACGTTTTGGCTTCCAATTTTCTAATTTTTAAATCAAAAATTGATATAGTTATAAATTGATTTAAAGATAAAGTTATTATGACATGACGACGTTGTTCATTTCTGATCAAATTAAACGATGAAAGTTCATCAAAACTTGATTTTTAAATAATAAATTTGTAACAATGAAGGCGAATTTGTGACGTCACATCCTAATATGTATAAAATATGATTAAAACTACAACCAATGATTGTGGTTGGTGAATTAACACTTCTCGCTTTTCCTGTAAGACCTGAAAGAGGGCCAAAAGTCTGACCGAAAAAATTAAAACAGCGAGGTGCCGCGAGCCTGTCTACGACGGCGTTCTTGCCGGAAGACCTTTGCATTTGCGAGGACCGCTTAAAACTCCATTTCTCCCTTCCCCTGTACTCCACTCGGACTTACTCGGTAAAGTTACGGGGAGAAAGCGCGCTCTTGCATCCTTCTCTCCATGGTGTAAATTGAGCTTGGATTATAGTACGTTGCACCGTAAACCGCTGCGAAAAAAAGGGCCTCGCTGGCGACCGTCCTACAGGTCATAAGATTCATTTAAAACAAAAAATGGAAAAAGATTCTTGTTTAGTATGAGTGTGGTTATGGCATGAACCACGAAAAATGAAATCTATCCAAAAATAACAAAATGGCGGCGTTTTGAAATTTATATGTGTTTTTAATGAATTTTTTCGTTACTTTTTAGTTTATAAAAAAATCAATTTACAACGTATCGGCATAATAGGGTCCTTGCACGACTACCCTTTTTCGATAAAATGCACTAAAATGATTAGCGTTATATTCACATATAACAGATCCATAATCAGTTTTGCCAAAAATCTACTACGAATGTTGTACAAATCGACTTAAAGTCGAGTAAGAATTTTTAAATATGGGAAACGCTTCTGATTGGTCGTGACGTCACATTTAGGTAGTTTGAATTTATTTCTATTTCTAAACGTTTTAAACGGCGCGTTTCCGTGTTTTAAGTTGTTGGTTTGCTTACTACTCTGTGGACCCAATCTTACTACGTGGATCCAACGAAGTTTTATCTGTTCTTAGTCACTACATTGAAACGTTCTTACCAAATGCTATAAAGAAGTTATACGTTTTTACCGATGGTTGCAGAGGGCAAAACCATAATCAAAGCGTTTTAAAATTCTGGCAATGCATGATATTAAACGGACGATTTGAACAAATAAAGCATTATTTTCCACAAAGGGGTCACAGTTTTTTACCCTGTGACCGGCATTTTGCCATAATAGAAAAAATTCAAAGAAAGAGGGAACGGGTTGAATCCCCTGATGACTGGAACTTGATTATTGGTACGAAATTTACGGTGATAGAAGTAAACCAAAATATAGTTAAGGATTTCGTCGATGGTCTGAGTGAACCATACTTCAAAAAGAATGTTACAGCAACGCATAGGATGTTGTTTTTTCTGGTTCTTTTTATTATTTTGTTAACCTTGAGTATTTAGTTTGTTAATGTAATTAAAAAGTAAACAATATTTTTTTCTTTGTCATTTTATGGTATATAAAATCATACGTCCCCAAATTTAATAGAAACAAGGCCCATTTTTCTCATTTTTGAATATATGTTTTTCTTTATATCATTCTTTGTCTTTGCGTAACCATTCTGTACAATATTTTTTATTTTTAACTACCAATGAAACAGAAATCCTCAAAATTAGTCTAGCTAAAAGATTTTCCAAAGCATACAGTTTTTTGCTGCTCTTGAAAAATTGGCTTTTGCTAATTAGGGCCCTTTTTCTTATAGGCCATTCATTTTTACAAAGGGGCACTATACACCATCGATACACCATGTTTATTCCGAATTTGCCATTTAAATTTCAAACACGACTCACCAAACATAGAATACAACGAAAGATAGATGAATAAAGCCGTGCGCACTTAAGTTACCTAAATGTGGCGTTTTGGCGCGAAAAGTTCCTTTTCGAATTTTAAACCGATATATCTTCTTTATTATTTATTTGTCGGAAAAACGGCTTCGTATTGTACTACATTTAATCACAGTGAACCGGCTACACAAAACAGGAAAAAATGTGCAAGGACCCCATTGTGGTTCATGCGACAGAGGGTTTAATTACGCGTATTAAAAAAAACATTAATGGCGAATTCGATTGGGAAAACTAGTGTGCACTGGTGCGCACTCGTTGAGTGCAAAATGTGACATATGTCACACTAGCTTAGTGCAAAAAAAGGCAAATTCAACAGAACGCGATGAAATCAAACATAATCATAACATCACTTGTAAGTGTGTTTAAGGCTTGATGATGTTTAAAATGTTTTATAAACTACAATAATAAAATGTAATAGAACACAACGAAACAACCAATAGAACACGCTGCTATGCACTGGTGCGCACCAGTGCAACTGAGTGCAACCAATCGAATACGCCATAAGATTCGTTGAAAATTGACTGAGTTATCACCGTCGCCAGCTCGAAAAACGTTGTTTTCCAGAAAACGCGTTTAAAGTTTTAAGTATAGTTTTTTCGACATAAATGTTTATTTTTTGATATTTACCGCTAGTCAGCTATTCCAGGGCCATATAATAATCCTTCGGCTTCTTCAAAATTGGTTTGTTCCTGCAATCTTTCATTTTTTATGGCCATTCTCGCCTCGATTGAATGAATCGACATTAACCGCTCGGCGTCTTTTATGCGGTTAGCGTCGCGAGTGCAAGCATACTCGTATGCATTTGGGCCGATGGTGACTCCCATGATCGACATCACTTGCAAAATCGGTTTTAAACCTTTAGGCATTTTAAAAAATATACGCACTGAGACGTCAAAAAAACGTGCGCCGCCCGACGCTCGCTACAATACCTACTTTGACTCGGTCGGCTCGGAGACTCATAACTTTTGAACCCTTACGAATTTCGATTTTTCCTTTTAACATGATATTCTAGACAGTTATAGCTATCTAATTCCGCAAAAAAAATTTTTGCCAAAATTTGACCCAACTGACGAGAATGTACCCTTAATTCTAGGTTTTAAAGCCGGGAATACACCTGGCGAATGTTACCATTCGTTCGCATTCTCGAGGATTTCTTGCTCATGTGTGGACATGCATTTGCAGCGAAATTAATAGCAAGGCGAATGGGATAGGCACGAACGAACACGTTCCATCGGTTGTCGGCAAAAGTAAAAAGGTGCAGTAGTTGTCTAGGATTCGTCGCGAAAAGTTGTGTTGTAATTTTTGGTTTTGTGATAAGTAAATGATGAAATGATGCCATTAGACCCTTCATTTTTTTCATAACCTCAGGCACAGAAATTTTCATTTCCGTAGATGTTCCTGCCCATGCATCCTTCTTTTTGACATTACAGCAATAAAACTCATTAGTTGTGTCCCACAGGACCGGGTGCATACGGTACAACTAAATAAGTTTTATACATTCACTGACGCTCCATGAAACCTATTAAAAAATACACATTCAAACAACAGTTCAAATTTTGGTACTACTTATCTCTTCTATTTGAATTTATATTCATATTTATTTACCTTCGCAATGGCCATGTTCATGAATTACACACCAAACGAACTAATTGCGAATGAGTGGAACTATTCGCAATGAGGAAAAGCTAGCTATTCGTTCAAATATATCACGCCACCCCGAAGGAATCTTTGCGAACGGGTAGCAATGGTGCACGTGAGAACGAATGCGAACGACTGCGAACGAATGGTAACATTCGCCAGGTGTATTCCCGGCTTTAATAGGAGTTAGTGCTAATGTTGAATGAACCTCTTTTATTTATCCACCTTTGAAAAGTTTACTATCAAGAAGAAATATTCAGTTGGATTTGAGTTATTACTCTTTAATGTACAAAATAGAAGATTCCGTTCGGAAATAGCAGGAAGTTAGTCGCCATAAATCACAATGATCGCCGGCGACAACGGGATGCGTGCGGTCACCTTATAAAATGTTTATCTCGTTACACAAATCAGAATTGCCGCCGGAGAGCATGAGATAATTTGACGGAGCAGCTCGTGTCCGTTTAGCGGGCGCGTGGGCCGTACTCTTTTTGTGGCTTCGCCGACTGTAACGAGAAAATTTGCGACCCGGAGCGCAGTTGATCCGCTAAGATTGAGGAATGCTGATTGACGCCAATTTGCTCCATTAAATCGGACGTGAACTAGCTTTTTGCGCGACTTTAAACCTTATTATTTAAGGTGCGAACAATCGTCCCTCTAACTTACCTCGTAACTTTGATATTTTACGCTCGCGTTGTGCCTTATTCCGGTTTAGCATAGAATAACCATCTCTCGGTATAGACGGCTCGGTAAGACCGGATTTTATGGGTACGAAATTTATTGTCTATTATACCGAGGTGGTATTCCCCGTGGACGACAGTCGCCATTATTGTTACGCACGTTCAAAACGAATTTATAAACAAGTCGATAAATTCTTATTACCGAGAACGCACATATTTACCCTTTTACCTTTCTTCAAATTAATATTCATCGAATTCTCACAATAGAATCCAGATTTTCTTCCGCCGAGATTTTTTTTCCACCGAGATAATTTCGAACGGTTGTTATTAATCGCTGCTTAATATTTATTTATTCCGGCGACGGGCTCACTTGGAGATTATTGGATATTAAATGGTAATGGAGGACGTATATAACAGTATATGAATGGTAATTGGCTGTTTTCTGGTCGACGGAGACCGTTTTCGTGCGGACGTCGACGTTAGGGCCGTATAGAATGTGCTAAATGAGGTATTCCACTTTCAGATACATGTTTTTATCAATATTCAACGACCACGGTGGTCGACAATTTCGATTTTTTTTATCAGTCTTAACGATTTAAGTCTAATCAATTTTAAATACAATTGATTACTTTAGAAAACCATAAAGTTAAATCAATTTCTACGACGTTCTAAACGATCTAGACAATTATCCAAAGTATACAAAAAGTATCAGGAAGTAACTAAATTCAAGACCAAAATTACCATCAAGATTCAATCATTACCTTTATTCGAAAGAACAAAGCTATTAAAATCCAAAAATTATCTAATCAAGTTTGCTCATCTACAATATCAAAAAATTACCATAGAAACTACCAAAACATATTGACAAACAAAATAATAAATCAAGCTTATAAAATGGTTAAGAAAATTTACTTCCATCTATTCTTACTAACCAACCTTTTAAAATTATCACATTCAAACACTACTGATTATTCCAAAGTGGATTTTTGTGCTCTTAAATGTATATCACCCAAATACGAATTTGAAAATTCATCGTGTGGTTGTCCAAAATTAAATAAAGAAGCGTGCGGACCAGATCCAAAAATGATGAAGATGACGGATACCCCAGGATATGCTGAATACATGCTTCGGTTGCATAACATAGTTAGGAATAAGCTAGCTATTGGAGATGATAGAAGAGCTGGTAATATCGGAGCCACTGATATGAACGCTTTAGTATATGATAGAGGTCTCGAACATACAGCTTGGTGTTGGTCGCACGAATGTTTTCCAAATCATGATAAATGTAGAATCACACCAGAACATGAAGATGCTGGTCAAAATCAATTTATATGGTATGATGGTCGACCGTGTGATGAAACAACGATGATTGAAGCTGTGGATAGTTGGTATGAAGAGATTAGGTTGGTTAAAAACGGACGAGCTTGTCTTGAAGATTGGAACAAATGCGATAAGGAAAGAGTTGGTCATTTTGCTGCGATGGTTTGGGGAAATACAACTCATGTCGGTTGTGCTTTTGCGAGATTCTTTGAAAGGGAGAAGACTAACACCGTAGCTTGTAATATTTTTTGTAATTACGCCCCACAAGGTAATGTCCAAGGTTATAGATTGTATACTTTGGGAAAACCTGCTCGTGATTGCAAAGAAACTCATCCAGATTATCCCGCTTTATGTATTGGCGAAAAACCTGTATCTGGTGAACATGAAGCCGGTTTTGCTACAATGAATTTTGCAAATTGTTATATTGTTATGTTAGGATTTGGTTTTCTGATGTATTAAATTTCTAATAAATTTTATAAACACTCAATTTTAAAAAATTCATCAAAAATTCATTTTTAAAGATTTTGATTTAATTTTTTTCTAAATGAAACCTAAATCATTCTAATTTTAATTAAAAAAGACCGTTTTATTCCAAGTGTTGTCAAAAAAATTAAACAAATTTTCAAAGTTGGTAAAAAAATTTTTTTTAGGTTAAAAACTGAACCATTTTTAAAAAATCATAAAAAATTGAATTTTAAATATTTTGATCTGATTTTTTTTTTAAATGAAACTTAAAACGTTCTAGTTTTATACAAAGAAGACCGTTTTATTCTAAATGTTACCAAAAAAATTAAAAAAAGTTTTAAAGTTGGTAAAAAAAATATTTTTAGGTTAAAAAATGAACCATTTTTTAAAAAATCATAAAAAATTGAATTTTAAATATTTTGATCTGATTTTTTTTTCTAAATGAAATTTAAAGCGTTCTAGTTTTATACAAAGAAGACCGTTTTATTCTAAATGTTACCAAAAAAATTAAAAAAATTTTCAAAGTTGGTAAAAGAAATATTTTTAGGTTAAAAAATGAACCATTTTTTAAAAAATCATAAAAAATTGAATTTTAAATATTTTGATCTGATTTTTTCTCTAAATGAAACTTAAAATGTCTTAGTTTTATACAGAGAAGACCGTTTTATTCTAAATGTTACAAAAAAAATTTAAAAAATTTTCAAAGTTGGTAAAGAAAAATTTTTTTAGGTTAAAAAATGAACCATTTTTTAAAAAATCATAAAAAATTGATTTTTAAATATTTTGATCTGATTTTTTTTTTAATGAAACTTAAAACGTTCTAGTTTAATGCAAAGAAGACCGTTTTATTCTAAATGTCACCAAAAAAATTAAAAAAATTTTCAAAGTTGGTCAAAAAAATTTTTTTAGGTTAAAAAATGAACGATTTAAAGAAAAATCATAAGAAATTGAATTTTAAATATTTTGATCTGATTTCTTTTTAATGAAACTTAAAATATTCTAGTTTTATACAAAGAAGACCGTTTTATTCTAAATGTTATCAAAAAAATTTTAAAAATTTTCAAAATTGGTAAAAAAATTTTTTTTAGGTTAAAAAATGAACCATTTTTTAAAAAAATCGTGAAAAATTGAATTTTAAATATCTTAGGCTGATTTTTTTCTAAATGAAACTTAAAACATTCTAATTTTTATTAAAAAAGACCGTTTTATTTCGTGTTGTCAAAAAGTTTTAAAAAATTTTCAAAGTTGGTAAAAGTTTTTGACACTTTTTAACTTTAAAAATTCAGCAAAAATTCATTTTTAAAGATTTTTATTTGATTTTTTTTCTAAATTAAATGTAACACTTTCTAATTTTAACTAAAGAAGGCCGTTTTATTCCAAGTGTTATCAAAAAAATTAAAAAAAAAATTCAAAGTTGGTAAAAATTTTTGACACTTGAAATGAATAATAACATTGACACTAATTGACAAATTTATAAACATAAAGAATCAAAAATGATCCAACCTTATTACATTTTCATCCTAAACCTCATCAACAATTTAATTCTAAGTTTAAACATTTCAGATATAAATTATTGCAAAGATGAATATCAATGTAAAATACGTAATCGAATCATAAATAACACAGCTTGTGATTGTCCCGTGGAAGATTTAAAAAGATGTGGAAATTCACCAATTGTACAAAAGCCAAGTTTAAATGATACATTCAAAAATTATATAATCGATGCTCATAACTCATACAGAGAGTTAATAGCTTCTGGTGAAGAAACAAAAATAGGAAATATAGGAGCTACTGATATGATGGCATTGGATTACAACGAAGAACTCGAACATTTAGCGTGGTGTTATAGTCACAAATGTAACGATGAAGGTGATTATTGTCGAGTGACTCAAACATTCGATCATGTCGGTCAAAATCAATTTATTTGGTTTGATGGAAAACCTTGTGACTCTTCCACAATAGACGCTGCTTTAGAACTTTGGTATAAAGAAATCGATTTTGTGGAAAATGGAAGAAGTTGCGTTATTTCGTCTAAATGTAATATGGAAGAAGTTGGGAGATTTACCCAAATGATTTGGGCGAAAACTACTCATGTTGGATGTGCATTAACGGAGTATCTTGATAAAGGAACTGACACGATGGCTTGCAACGTTTTTTGTAATTATGGTCCAACTGGAAATGAAATAGGAGCTAGAATATATACTTTAGGTTACCCAGCTCGTGATTGTATAACAAGAGATTCGAAATTTCTTCATTTATGCACTGGAAAAGAGCCGCAACTTGGCAAACATGAAGTGGAAGGAGTTAATATGGTTGTGACTAGTCAATTTTTATTATGGAGTAGTTTTGGAGCTGTTTTGACACATAACTTTTTGATTTATTAAAAAGTATGATGATGAGAATGATATTTGTACGAAGAAAGAATGATTTTGATATTTCCAGTAAAAATCAATTTTTGTGGTTTGATAGAAAATCTTAAGATGATCAATAATAGACGTGAAAAGGTATATGAAGATTGCAGGAAGCTGATGAAGTAGATGAAACTGATAGAGTTGTGTTTATCTAATTGTGATTTATACTGAAAAAGCATTGAGGTTATTTTACTTTGTTCTGACGAATCAATTCTTATTTTGGAATCACCTCGAGGGGTTTCCGTTTTATTAAAAACAAATCATAAGATTACAATTAAGTCTTTCTAATTAACGTTAATTTTTGTGTTTGGTTTGGAAAATCTTGTAACTAAGCCCATACACAGAATAATGACTAATCAGATCTTGGTATGAAACAATTTTGAAGCCAGTTTAATCTATTCTGACTAAATTTTTGTTATAGAGCAGTTGTGGAGTCTTAGAAAATAGCCGAAATTGCATTATTTGGAAAATACATTAGATTTTCCATTTCTTAACCGTATCAACATTGTTTCAAAGTTTTATTACCGAAAAGCTCCCAAACTATGCAAAATAGAACGTGGCCGAAGAGGACACAGTTGTGACTAGTTAATTTCTTGTAGTTTCTGAGTTATTTTGATCCTTAATTTCTATCAGATTAAAAAAAAATTATGTGATTTACATAAAATTCAGTACAATTCGACTTTTCCGGTTAAAATAAGTTTTAGTGATTTGATATGAAAATTGTGCAAAGAATCGACAATGGAATTTCGGTGCAAAAAGATCAACTCCGTCGAATGCGAAAGAAACTCCTTTGGTCAGAAAATACTAGAGAAGGTGCATCAGAAATTTACAGAGTTATGACTAATCAGCTTTTGATGTGGTGTAATTGTCTAGTTATTTTGTTCGGTTGTGGCTACTCAGTTATTATTATCCACTTTGTTAGAAGACTACAACAGTAAAGAGAAAATAAATACGAAGAATCAAATATGAAGAAAATTGTATAAAGAGTTGACAATGGAATTTTGATGCAGAGTTGATTCGGTGGAATACGAAAGAAACTTCTTTGATCAAAAGATGGAATTTGGGTGCAAAAAGACTGACTCCATGGAATGCGAAAGAAACTCCTTTGGTCAGAAAATACTAGAGAATGTGGATCAGAAACTTACAGAGCTATGACTAATCAACTTTTGTTGTGGTGTAGCTGCCTAGTTATTTTGTTCGGTTGTGACTACTCAGTTATTATTATCCACTTTGTTAGAAGACTACAACAGTAAAGAGAAAATAAATACGAAGAATCAAATATGAAGAAAATTGTATAAAGAGTCGACAATGGAATTTTGATGCAGAGTTGATTCGGTGGAATACGAAAGAAACTTCTGTGATCAAAATTGGAATTTGGGTGCAAAAAGATTGACTCCATGGAATGCGAAAGAAACTCCTTTGGTCAGAAAATACTAGAGAAGGTGGATCAGAAATTTACAGAGCTATGACTAATCAACTTTTGTTGTGGTGTAGCTGCCTAGTTATTTTGTTCGGTTGTGACTACTCAGTTATTATTATCCACTTTGTTAGAAGACTACAACAGTAAAGAGAAAATAAATACGAAGAATCAAATATGAAGAAAATTGTATAAAGAGTTGACAATGGAATTTTGATGCAGAGTTGATTCGGTGGAATACGAAAGAAACTTCTTTGATCAAAATTGGAATTTGGGTGCAAAAAGATTGACTCCATGGAATGCGAAAGAAACTCCTTTGGTCAGAAAATACTAGAGAAGGTGGATCAGAAATTTACAGAGCTATGACTAATCAACTTTTGTTGTGGTGTAGCTGCCTAGTTATTTTGTTCGGTTGTGACTACTCAGTTATTATTATCCACTTTGTTAGAAGACTACAACAGTAAAGAGAAAATAAATACGAAGAATCAAATATGAAGAAAATTGTATAAAGAGTCGACAATGGAATTTTGATGCAAAGAGTTGATTTGGTGAAACATGAAAGAAACTGCTTTGATCAGAAGATGTATACTTAGATAATTCAAATCACAATTGTATAAGTATAGAAGTGCGTTGATCAAAAATCAGTACAGTTATGACCAATCAATTCTAGTTGTGAAGTAGCTTCGCAATCATTTTGATTGATTGTGATTAGTCAATTCTTATTGTCCACTTTATTAGAAAACAACAAAAGGAACGATGAGAGTGAAATTTCTAAGATGATGGAACAATTAGTGGCTTATCAATCAATTCTTGTTATAACATAAGACAGTTTTGGAATAATTTTCTCTTTAGTAACGAGAACATACTTTCTTGTTATGCAGTAGCTTGGTACATTTGAATGCGTGGGTCTGTGATCACGTTGTTAACCCTCATCCGGACTTCGTTTCTAGAACCAAATCCGGACTTGGTGTATCAAATTGACACAATGCCAGGTAATAATTGTATGCCTATTTTTCTTATGATTGGTTGATTGAATGCATATGAATAGTTGAAAATAAGAATCTTTCTTTAGTTTTTTATATTTTATTGACTATTGGCTATTTCACTGAGCCAAAATATCTAGTGGATTCGACCGTAAATAACAAATAGATTAACAATTTACTTTGAAAATTGTGTCAATTTGACACAAAATCCGGATGAGGGTTAATCAAGATCAACACTGAAAGTGGTATTTATAAGATAGAAAACTTTGTGACTCGTCAATAATAGACTTGGAAAGGAAAACAAATATGAAAAATGTGAAATGTGAAATGGAAGAAGTAGACTTGGTTGTGACTAGTTAGATCTTGTTATAGAATAATATCGAATTTTTGTAAATCTGTTGTAACGTGTCACTTCGTGTTACAGAGTAACTTTGGAAACGTTTTAATTTGTTGTGACTAGTCAAGCCTTGTTACAGAGTAATTTCGAAGCTGTTTTACGCGTGAGTTCCTACTTTATTACAAAATCATAAGGTTTATAATGAGAGTTAGATTTATAAGATTGGAAATGTTGTAATCTTGTCGACACTACACGTGCAAATGAAAATAAAAATGAAAATTATGGTGTTGAAGGAGAAAACATGGTTGTGACCAATCAGGTCTTGTTATAAAGTAGCTTCGACATCATTTTAGCACATAACATCTGTATTTCTTAAAAAACTAGAAAAATAATAAGGGAGTAATTTTTATAGGATGACAGAACACTTCTATTTTTCTACTGAAATTCATTCTTTTGTGGTTAGACGGAAAAACTTGTAATTTGTCGATAAATGCAATTGTGTTATTAAGCAACTACAGCGTCATATTGAAACACTGTTATTTATTAAAAGCCTAGAAGACGGAAAATTTGGTCAATAAAAAATATATTTTAATTTGTTAAAAACCCAAAAAGATGATGATGAAGATTATTTTCGTACAATGACAAAGCAGCTGCACTTTTTTAGTTAAAGTCAATTTTTATGGTTACATGGAAAATTTTGTAACATATCGACAATAAACGGTTGTGACTAATCAGATCCTATTGCGAAGGAAAATTCTTAAGTTATTTTAACGACTAGATTTTATTTATTTTATTAGAACTATAATACTACAGGGTGTTTCAGAATTGCACGGCACCATTTCAGGGATATGTTCTCCAGCACGAAATAAACAAGAAAGTTTATATAAACATAAGTCTCAAATTAATTTTTTATCGAGATATTGAAAAGTTAATTTATTTAACAATAAAACATTCAGAGTAACTGTTCAAATTGCCGTCCGTTTTGTTGAATAAAGCATTTAGCTCGACGAATCATATAACATTGGGACGACCCCTCATTCTTGCGTGGCAAAAGACGTAGAATAAACCACAGACCTCATCCAGCTCCATCGTGGTGGCCATTTAACAGGTCCGTTTCGACCAACCCATCGGTCACCATATGCTGTATTTAAATAATCGGTGACAATATGAGGAAAGTGAGCAGGGGCACCGTCATGCATAAACCATATCCCCTGCCTGTTGGCAATCGGAGTATCTTCTAGAAGCTCATACAGATTATTTTGCAAACAATTCTAGTAATATATTCCTGAAAGCCTTGTTGGTAAAAGGAAAGGACCGATGAGATTATCACCAAGAAGACCACACCAGACATTTAATGAAAAGGTATGCTGGTAATGCGTAATAGCAGTCGTATGAGGGTTTTCGTCGCTCCAAGTATGAGTGTTTCGAAAATTAGTAATTCCATTTGTAGTAAAACAAGATTCATCGGTAAATAGCAGGCAGTTCAGGAAGTTAGGATCTCGTGTGCATTGTCGAATAAATCACTGGCAGAAATTTATGCCCTTGTTATAATCTTCTGGTAACAAATGTTGCATACACGTAACGTGATATGGATACAATTGTTGCTCGCGCAATGTTCGCCACACGCTTGCAGATTAAACATTGAAATGATGTGACAATTTTCTGGTGCTAGTAGTAGGAGATAGCTGAACATTATTGAATATCCCTTCTTTAACGTTAGCAGTTTGTCGAAATCTTCGTCGACCAGCGTCTTGTCGTTGTGGTTTTAGTGTGCCACTTTCCCTAAGACGTCTTTCAATGGCTTCAAACGTTTTCCGATTTGATATCCTCCTAGTGGGAAATATTTCATATTGTCGAACAGCAGCATCATTTTTATGTTCCTCGCCATAAATTAAGAGCATGTTTTGTTCTTCAAAAGTGCATAAATTTGTGGTGTCTCCCATGATAATACAAAATGGAAGTCTTCTTATTAACTCATACGAAAAAGCGCAGAAATGGTAAAACAGGTTACTTATTTACACGAACAGTATTTAATACAAATCGGTTCGTCAAACACAAAACAGCTTTGCAATTGAAGAGCCTGGTGCAAGAACGGGATAAGTAACAATATGTTCATTTTTCAGCAAAGCCAAAAAACATTTTCATTTTTATGTGAGTGTTTAAATTAATTATATTGGTTTGTTAAAATAAGTATGAGCATTTATGTTTGGTCAGAGCATAATTTTGGTAGAAATAGTGACTTAGTAGCAAAGAACAAATTGTGGTGGAAGAACGGGATATGTGATTATTATATTAATGTTGTGTTACAATTTTTAAAGTTAACTTTTAAATACAGTTTGCTACTAACACTTCGATGTCGAGTTATTTTCATCTGAAATGCAACATACTATTAATACAAAATTGATACAGGATTGTTCGGTGCAACAACGGGATAAGTGCTACGTAACTTATCCCATTCTTGCACCAATCCACTGCATGGGATTGGTGATTTTCTCTTATAATTTCTATTCAGCTAATCATACAGGGTGTTTAAAAAATACGTTCGAATATTTGGCCCACTTATAGATCTCATCAGTACAAACAAAAAAGTCAAAATAAATATAAGTCCAAAAATCAGCCGTTTCCTAATTACAGCCTGTTTTTCAAATTAAAATAATTTACACTCACAATCAGTAGGAGTGATTCGCGTATTTATGAAGTCATCCATGGAAATAACAAAACAAATTTTGTTCGTTTCTGTTAGTGTAGTTGCCACATTTGTTGTAATTATTGTGTGTCCGTTATTGTCAGTGTTTATTGAAGTAGTTGTTGCTGTAACCCATTGTTGAAATTTTCGAATATGCCTTATACCAACGCAGAAATGGCAGACGTGCATTTTATGTATGGCAAAGCCGATGGAAATGCTTGTGAGGCACGTCGCCTTTATGCCGAAGCATTCCCAAACCGGGTACTTCCGTGTGACAAACTTTTTACAAATTTACATCAACGTTTATCCGAAGTTGGATCGTTTAAATCAAGGAACGGTGATGGTGGTCGGCCTAGATCAGTTTGTACTCCCGACGCAGAACTTAACATTTTAAGACGAATTGAAGAAAATCCTGGTACTAGTACTAGAAGACTCTCTACTGAAACAAATATTAATTTTTCCCTAATTTGGAGAATTTTACGGGAGCAGCAATTGCACCCATACCATATTCAAAGGGTACAGGCTCTAGCTGTGCCTGATTATGCCGCACGACTGGTGTCTTGTCGAAGCATGTTGACAAAAGTCGCGGAGAACCCAAATTTTGTTACGAAAATTTTATTTACAGACGAAGCTGGTTTCACGAGAAATGGCATTTTTAATTTTCATAATAGCCATGTTTGGGCCGACGAAAATCCGCATGCCGTTGTTGAATCGAATCATCAACACCGATTTGCAATCAACGTTTGGCTTGGTGTGTTAGGAGACCATCTGATAGGACCTAGTTTCCTGCCTAACCGTTTGACTAGTCAATTGTACCTTGACTTTTTGCGGAATACATTACCACTGCTGTTAGAAGATGTGCCCCTCAACCACAGAATTAATATGTGGTTGATGCACGATGGAGCTCCTGCGCATTACGGAGTCTTGGTCAGAAATTATCTAAACGAAAATTACAATGGCAGGTGGATAGGGCGAGGAGGTCCAATTGCATGGCCCCCTAGATCTCCCGACCTCACTCCACTCGATTTTTGCATTTGGGGGTATTTAAAGACATTAGTTTATTCAAGTCCTGTGAATAATTTAGATGAGTTGCGAGAACGAATTGAACATGCCTGCCAGACTGTTCGTATAAATCCGGGACTCTTTGAGAGAGTGCGGCGTTCACTTTTACGGAAATGTGAAATGTGTATACAAATGGAAGGAGGACATTTTGAAAATCTTCTTTAAGAATCGTTAATTTGTAATAATTAAAATGTATTTATACTGATATTTGAGTGTAAATTATTTTAATTTGAAAAACAGGCTGTAATTAGGAAACGGCTGATTTTTGGACTTATGTTTATTTTGACTTTTTTGTTTGTACTGATGAGATCTATAAGTGGGCCAAATATTCGAACGTATTTTTTAAACACCCTGTATATTACACATACTTCAACTAAACAAAAGAAAATACATTTTAAAACTGTTTCAGTAAATATCTCATTTTTTTAAAATTTGGCATATATCCCCTTCTTGCACCAGGGTCTTCAATTGCAATCTACGGCTGTTTGATTAAATTGAAGACATTTAAATATTTATCTTTAACTTTTTAATATCTCGATAGAAAATTAATTTGGGACTTATGTTTATATAAACTTTCTTGTTTATTTCGTGCTGGAAAACATATCCCTGAAATAGTGCCGTGCAATTCTGAAACACCCTGTATAATGAGAGTAATAATTTCAATGAAATTGTAAATGATTGATTTGTTAAAATATGTTAACAGTTGGATTTTGATATGGAAAACATTGACATGGTTGTGACTAGTCAAGTCTTGTGTGTGACTAGTTGTTGTGTAGTAGCTCGGAAGAGGTGGTTTTGGCTTGCCGGTATATCTGGTTTATTAAAATGCGCGTCCTAAACTCGTTTTTCCCGGCTTATTTATAGATCTCCGCGGCTATCATAATTGAAATTTACGACCGGCGGCCGCGGATGGATAAATTAGGAGCCAATCAGGGACCGATGCGACATGATCTACAGTGTACAAATGAATGGGCCGTACAAATTGGACCGAGCGTGGTGTCGGCGGCGGCCAGATGGCGCTGCCCGCCTGAATTATCAGCGATTGTGCGCGGCAGCCGACAATAAACAATAAATCCGTCCGGCAAACGAGTCGCAAAAGGTGTGAATTCGCTCGTAATCGAGTTCGAAACGCCTCCCGGGGTCAAAGTACCCTCGAGAATTGTTTCTCTACTTTGGAAGGTTTCTGACGGAAAGAGAAACACGGAAACCCAATTCCCACATGCGTTTAGACCGGGATCGCTAATTAATGCGCTCGAGATCGTAATAAAGCTTCGAGCTTTTAAATCGAGTCGCCCCACAGCGCCAACCGACGACGGAATAATTAATTAACGCCACGTCTTTGTGTTTGTATTGTTTCTGCTCGAGCGGACGGGTAATAACTTGGTTTTATTATCGTATTTATTCACGTTTCAACAATTAATTTATAAATTTTCAAAAATAAAAAATTAAAAAAGAACTGTTGGAATAGTGAAGTAGAGGTTTGAAAAAGTCTTTCTTGCTGGAGATGTCGACGTGAACACAATGGTCGGGTTGTTTTTGAATCCATCGGGATGGGGCCCGTTGATGCCGGGGCCAAGCAGATAAATCTCCGATAGATGCGGCCCCAGATAGTCCTCTGCAATTATTCAACGGCGCGCGGACCCGAAGACAATCAACAGCGGTCCTAAAACAATAGTGGGCGTGTCCGGCCATCGATTGTACGGTCGGCTATTATTAACTTTGTCCTTTTTGCCGTTCATCGTCATCGTGGTCTTCTCCAACCAACGTTTACATGAAGTTACCACTTCGATTAGAGAAGTTTAGAGCTTAGGTAATCACGATATGATTCTAGAGAGGTTAATAATAATTAAATCTCTCAATTAATTACTTAATAATAAAGTTATCTTTTAATAAAAATCTTCTTTTAATTTTTGATGGTTTCATTATCATTGTAGCTTCATCTCTAAGAAATGTTACATTGACCATCACTCTTATTAGAAAATATAGAACTCAGATTTAGGTATAAACATTAAGGAACGATTTTTACCTTAAATTCAACTTAAAAGGATCTATTTTGGATAAAAAAAAAGTCAACTTTCTCCCAAATGTTACAAAAAAATGTAAAAAAATTCTTAAAATTAGCAACAATTTTTTACAGTTTTCAACATAAGTTTTTAAAAATTTTGACCAACTTTAAAAAATTGCCCAGACTTTATTTATAGAGATAAAGGCATGGTTCTTGCATTAAATTAAACTTAAAAGATTCAATTTTGAACTGAAAAAGTAAAATTTGTTCTAATTATTATCAAGAAAATTTAAAAAAATCTCAAAGTTGGTAAAAAATTTTGATATTTAACTAACCTAACTTTTTAAAAAATTAGACCAACTTTAAAACATTGCCCAGAGTTTATTTATAAAGATAAAGCCGTGATTTTTGGATTAAATTAAACCTAAAAGATTCAATTTTGAACTGAAAAAGTAAAATTTGTTCTAATTGTTATCAAGAAAATTTAAAAAAATCTCAAAGTTGGTAAAAAATTTTGATATTTAACTAACCTAACTTTTTAAAAAATTAGACCAACTTTAAAACATTGCCCAGAGTTTATTTATAAAGATAAAGCAGTGATTTTTGGATTAAATTAAACCTAAAAGATTCAGTTTTTAATTAAAAAAATCAGATAAGTTCTAATTGTTACCAAAAAAATTAAAAAAATTCTCAAAGTTGGTAAAAATTTATGACATTTAACTAAATCTTTTAAAAAAATTTGACCAACTTTAAAAAATCGCCCAGACTTTATTTATAACGATAAAGGCATGATTTTTGTGTTAAATTAAATTTACAAGATTCAGTTATTAATTAAAAAAGACAGATGTGTTCTATATGTTGCCAAAAAAATTTAAAAAAATTTCAAAGTTGGTAAAAAATTTTAATATTTAACTAACCTAACTTTTTAAAAAATTAGACCAACTTTAAAACATTGCCCAGAGTTTATTTATAAAGATAAAGCAGTGATTTTTGGATTAAATTAAACCTAAAAGATTCAGTTTTTAATTAAAAAAATCAGATAAGTTCTAATTGTTACCAAAAAAATTAAAAAAATTCTCAAAGTTGGTAAAAATTTATGACATTTAACTAAATCTTTTAAAAAAATTTGACCAACTTTAAAAAATCGCCCAGACTTTATTTACAACGATAAAGGCATGATTTTTGTGTTAAATTAAATTTACAAGATTCAGTTTTTAATTAAAAAAGTCAGATGTGTTCTATTTGTTACCAAAAAAATTAAAAAAAATTTCAAAGTTGGTAAAAAATTTTGATATTTAACTAACCTAACTTTTTAAAAAATTAGACCAACTTTAAAACATTGCCCAGAGTTTATTTATATAGATAAAGCAGTGATTTTGGGATTAAATTAAACCTAAAAGATTCAGTTTTTAATTAAAAAAATCAGATAAGTTCTAATTGTTACCAAAAAAATTAAAAAAATTCTCAAAGTTGGTAAAAATTTATGACATTTAACTAAATCTTTTAAAAAAATTTGACCAACTTTAAAAAATCGCCCAGACTTTATTTATAACGATAAAGGCATGATTTTTGTGTTAAATTAAATTTACAAGATTCAGTTTTTAATTAAAAAAGTCAGATGTGTTCTATTTGTTACCAAAAAAATTAAAAAAAATTTCAAAGTTGGTAAAAAATTTTGATATTTAACTAACCTAACTTTTTAAAAAATTAGACCAACTTTAAAACATTGCCCAGAGTTTATTTATATAGATAAAGCAGTGATTTTGGGATTAAATTAAACCTAAAAGATTCAGTTTTTAATTAAAAAAATCAGATAAGTTCTAATTGTTACCAAAAAAATTAAAAAAATTCTCAAAGTTGGTAAAAATTTATGACATTTAACTAAATCTTTTAAAAAAATTTGACCAACTTTAAAAAGTCGCCCAGACTTTATTTATAACGATAAAGGCATGATTTTTGTGTTAAATTAAATTTACAAGATTCTGTTTTTAATTAAAAAAGTCAGATGTGTTCTATTTGTTACCAAAAAAATTAAAAAAATTTTCAAAGTTGGTAAAAAATTTTGATATTTAACTAACCCAACTTTTTAAAAATTTTTGACGTTTAACTAAACTTTTAAAAAAATTTGACCAACTTTACAAAATCGCCCAAACTTTATTTATAAAGATAAAGGCGTCATTTTTGCACCAAATTAAACATAAAGGTTTCAGTTTTTAATTAAAAAAGTCAGATAAGTTCTAATTGTTACCAAAAAAATTAAAAAAATTCTCAAAGTTGGTAAAATGTTTTGACATTTAACTAAACTTTTTAAAAAATTTTATCAACTTTAAAAAATCGCCCAGACTTTATTTATAAGAATTAAGAAACGATTTTTGCATTAAATTGAATATAATAGTCTCTATTTTGAAATAAGAAAGTCTAATTTTTAATTTTTGATAGCTTCGTCATCGTGATCCTCTCTAACCAACCTTGCCTATAAATTATCACCTTTATTTGAGAATTTTAGAGGTTGGATTAGCGTGATATGATTCTAAAGAGGTTAATATCAATTGAATCCCTCAATTAATTACTTGAAAATCACTTTATCTTTTAACAAAAAAAAAATATTTTTTAATTTTTTTTGTATTAAGGAAGAAGGAAACTCATCTGTCTTTGATTAGCCTGAGGCGACATCGTTATGCAATCGATATCACCTTCTAACGAACTGCTATAGCGTTCGAATCGCATATTAATTCAATTAATGGCCGGATTATGTATGGTGTGTTTTCCTCGTAATCGTCCTTATTTGGACGTGTTGAGATATTGCGTCTAATTTTAATATGGTAATTAAAATCTTTTAAAAGAACGTTTCTTCTTCGAAGAAGGACATGAAGAAGAAGATCGAACGATCGTTCTTAACAAAGCGAGTCGCTCTCGGCTCGGGGTTGAGTCAGGTCGAAGGTGTGCCAGTCCATTTCCTTCAAGAAGAAGAATAGCAGTTCGAGCTACACCGAGATCTGGAAGCGGGGGAGTGTAGAACCTTATGGAACGGCTTTCTTCGTCTTTTAACAAACCTCTCTTTCTCTTCTTCTCCGTCTACTTCTTCACCTTTTCGTTCGTCGTCTTCGTGCACTTCTCCGTCTTGTTAATCTTATTGTTCGTGTTGTTGTTAGTCTGGTGGCGCCTGCAGCAACTAGACCACATCCGTTCACGTGCTCTATGCCTCTCTCATTACAGCCGGTGTTTTATGTTTATTAGAGTTGGCCGCACGCAATCCACGAAGAGGATTTCGTCGCGTTCACATCTCTATCTTACATCGAAGTCTCTACGTACTTCGTAACATCTTAAATGAAATCTCGGCGACTCCGCGATGAGTTAATAAACCTTCCATTGAATTTACTAGCCGTGAAAGGCCGCAAAGTTTTCTTTTGCTCCGCTAACGGGAATAAGGTAATGGCGTGAAGTTATCGGCACCATAGTTGCCTGTCAGTATAAATCCGCGATCTTAATGGGAAATATGTAAATTGCGTTTGGGTGTGATAGAAATTGGTTTGAGTCTTGTTGTTAGATCGTCTATTCAAAAGTAAATCAAAAGTTGGTGTCTAAGTGAGAAGGCATCTTACACGGAGACCACAACCTTGTATTCACCAATTGTGATTATTAAATATTAAAGCTACACCGCTAGAAAAAATAAAGTGAAATATTGAGACGTATGTGGAAGCCGGTTCGTAGTGAGTCAACAAAGGGCGGGTTCAGAAGGAGACCAACCATTGACATATAAGTTTCGTGGCTTTAAATAGCGATTTACTTACCAATCGTTGAATAGTGCGCCCAAATATTTTACACATTTGTACTATGTACTAATACCTATCGATTGGTACCACTTTAATCAAAATCGGTGAATACAAGGTCGTGGGGTTTCCTTCTTAGAGTAGTTTTAGTTTTAATTTATGGGTGATAAATCGGAGACGGGCGTCACGTGGGGCGATTACATAAACAAACTCCCGGGGCGGAGTCCGCGCCACCGTACGACTCCGTTTTCGGTAATTGAATATAAATTCGGGCGCAATAAAAACCGGACGAGGCGGGGCGTTATTTACGAGCGACCATTGTGGACCTCATGTAAATTTTTCGGGAATGACCCGGGTACGATAAAAAATGCTAACAACATAATACGACGGTTTTAATCATTTTATTACAATCGTAATTTATTTTTACTACTAGTTATTATAAAGAAATATAAGAAATGTGAAGGATATGAAAAAAAAGTGGTTCGTCAGCATTCTTTCAAGTTTTAACTAATTTAAAAACTCGTTCAGACTTTATTTATAAGAATTGAAAAATTATTTTTACGTACAATTAAATTTTAAAGATCATATTTTTTATTATAAAAGTGAAATTTGTTCAAATTATTTTCAAAAAATTTAAAAAAATATTTAAGTTGGTAAACATTTTTACTAACTAACCTAAATCTAAAAAATTTATCAAATTTAAAAAATCGTCCGGACTTTATTTATAGAGATTAAGAAATGATTTTCACAGTAAAAGAAAACTTAAAGATTCTATTTTTGATTATTAAAATCAAATTTGCTGTAATTGTAAATAAAAAATTTAAAAGTATTTTTTAAAAAAAAGGACCTTTTGACATATGCTCAAATTTAAAAAAATCGTACACAGTTTATTTATCTAAATCAAGCGAAGAATTTCTAACTAAAGATAGATCAAAATGTCTATTTTGAAAGAAAAAAAAAATAAATAAAAAATTGCCAAAGACATCAGTACTTTAAAAATTAGGAAGTTTTAAAAATCGAACAGACTTTCTGGACATTTATGGAAATTAGAAAAAAGTTTTTAATCTAAGATACACTTAAATGTTTGTTTTATAACTAAATAAATCCTGAAAATGAGATTTTTGTTTCCTAGCATAACCTTAAAAATTGCGAAACTTTAAAAAATCTTATAGACTTTATTTACGAAAATTATGAATGGAGTTATTAACCCAAGATAAACTGAAATGTCTCTTTTATAACTAAATAGAAGGATTTGTTGTGATTGTTTCTAAAAAAAGCAAGGAAATTTCTAAGAATGTCATCACTAATTTTTTCCTCAATTTAACTTACGAACTGAGAAATTAAAAAAAATCTTACAGAATTTATTTACGGAAATTATGAATGGAGTTATTAATCCGAGATAAATTGAAATATCTATGTTATAACTAAATAGACGAATTTGTTGCAACTACCTCCAAAAAAAAATTAAACAAATATCTAAAGATGTAACTAATTTTTTGCCCAATATAAACCTAAGAAATGGAAAATTTCAAAAAATCCTACGGACTTTACGAAAATTATGAACGAAATTATTAATTATTTAGTGATGTGACGAATAGTAGTTCAACCGAATACCGAACATTCGATTAAATTTGAACCGAATATTCGGTCTTTGTTGAATGGTGTGAAAATAAAGAGGGGTACACACCTTCCGTTTATCTTCGCAGTTTATCACGTATGACGTCATGTCTGAACAATAAACTGTGCAAACTGCGCAGTTTAGGCCGGTTTTCACGCAGATAAATTGTCTGTGCGTTTAGATCCTCTTTTACTACGATATCCGCACAATTATATTTACTTTATCGTACAGTTTGTTCAGTTGCCGTCCTATTTTTGCAATAATCTTTTCAGCAGAGGCAGCTATCTGGTTCATCCATCAGTACCTTCATCCACTCCATCACCATCTCCCAGTTGGAGTTCAAATTCGCATTCTCATTATTCTGAAGGCCAAACGGCAATGATTGCTATGATTCCTATTTTCGGAATATATTATATTAAGTCACACCTATAGTCTTATCAAATAATTAAAGTAAGCGTACCTGAATAAAATTTTTCAGTATTTTTCGTATTGCTATGCATGTTTCTATTATTATCTCTTCAAGAGCCTGGGGAGATCCTCTCATTGAGAATGACAAATCTTGAAAACTTCTCTCAGCTGCTAGAAACCGAAGAGTCGCAATCAGTCTCACATGCGCTGGTATTGCTTCTCACAAGACTGTGTCCTCTTTTCTAATGAGGGGCATAACTTTGCCCAATAAAATTTGAAATGCATTTTCGTCCATCTTTAGGTAATTTTTATAATCGTTAATTTCCCCACTTTCTTGTAACTCAATCAGTAAGTGGTGATCACTGGATGCATTTCTTTGCAAATACCAAAGTTTGCACCAACGTTCACGGCGTTTTTTCTTTTCCTTCTTCATCTAGCAGCACTGCTGCAATTATGCAACAAACTGCGGCTTTTTTTTTCTGTCACCCATTGAACTTCAATTATTCTAAAACACTCTTAGAACTAAACCCGTCGAAAGTAACACGAGAACTGAAGAAAAATTGGTCGGAACTGAGGCGAAAATTGAAAGTATACTACACATCTTCAGTTCAGACAACGGCACAGATTTTCACACAGTTATTTACGACGGTTAACTGTGCAGATAAACGGAAGGTGTGTACTCCCCTTAAGATTCAAAGAAATAGAGAGGAAAAAAAAATATTTTATGGCAACGTTGCTGAATCCCCGAAATCGCTTAAACTTTTTCTTATGTGAAAACATATCCGTTATAAGGCATACTTTTTTTTGGAGGCACTTGGAAGAGACTTAAACTCCGGAAGCAGTAGTAGCGATGGTAAAGAGAGCGATGGAAGTGATAAGATGAATATCAAGACAAACATTTGAATCGAAGTCATTTTACGTTTTAGAACTGCTATAAAGGCATAGTCACATCTAGTAGGACCGTTATGCTAGCTACACACCTAACGATTTATCGTAACGATAAAACTGTACGGTTCATTTGCGCAGTTTTATCGAACGTGTGTATTAAGAATTGGTACAGATTTTTTGGTTGGTGCAATCCATCGATGGCAGTTGCAATTTTTATTCGATAAATCGTTGTCGATCGTGTTTGTGCAGTTTTATCGCAGCATATAGATGGCGGTCGTACCAATCAGGACCAAACAAGTTTAGGTCAAGAGCTTGCTTGAACGTGCATTCGTCTTGTGTAGCATCGCATGTTTCTGGAATGATTCGATTGAGAGTTTGGGTTGATATTATCGTAGAAAACTTCATGCATTCATAGGAACGACCTGTAGCTAAAAATCTCAGTGTTGAAGATAGTCTCTCATGAGGACTTATTGTTTCTCTCATCACAGTGTTATTTTTCTTTATTAGCGGAGTGACTAAAGCCAAAAGGTTTAAGTACGTCTCTTCATTCATCCTTAAATAGTTATGCTAATCTTTTAAGGTGAATTTAAATTCATTTAATAAATTTATGTCAGAGTACGACTTCCTTTTTAGAAGCCAGTCCTTACACCACAGACCACGTGGTTTTCTCTTCTTTTTGCACAAAATAAGTTACATTAATAGTGCGTCTTCGCCTTCCATCGTGGATGACATGTTCTCGTCAGAGATTCTGGGGAGAACTGACTGATCGACTCAAATTTCGTTGATGTGTAGCGGCACTAGTGCTGTTCGATAAAACTGTGCAAACGAACTGTACAGTTTTATCGTTACGATAAATCGTTACGTGTGTAGCTAGCATTATTAGTGACTCCAGTCTAAAGCAGGCCACAGACGATACGATCACGTAGTACAATTTTATTGGATACGACGAAATTGAAATAAATTTGATCGTGTATAGCAACGAGCAACCAAATCAAATCTGCAGTACTTGCAGTTTACTGCGGCGGTATGGCAATGCTAAATCAAAGTTGAATCGTGTGTGTCCGAGCAACGTTCAACAAAATTGCACAATTTTATTGTACGATTCTATAGCGGCCCACACACGTAACGATTTCTTTCCAAATACAGGTTGGACAGAAAATCGTAGAAATTGCAGTACTGTCGTTTTCTCTACACACGGTTCAAACACATCGGACTACAGTAGTTCAGATTATTGCAGTTGTAGTCTCGATGAGTGTAAACTACACATACATCCTTACACACAACTTTCTACACACGTATCAATTTGCTTCCAAACACGACCGTTGATACGATATTTTATGGCAGTGCCGAACTGCAAACGATTCGATCACTACGTACTGCGAAGCATACGATTTGCCTACACACGCTACAATTTATCCTTACTGCAGCAGTTTCGACTAATGTCGCACTGCGTGCAGTACGAGAATTCGTTACGTGAGTGGGCCGTTTATCGTACTACATTGTTGTACCGTCTGTGGCCTGCTTAAGAAATAGAGTAGCAATTGAATGGAACGATTACTTGTCTGAGGAATTACTAAAGAGAGTGCAAGTTTCGTTTGTTTGGTGCAAACAACATGGCTTTAATTACCCAAAAATGAGTAAACTAGCAAAAGTGTACTTATCAGATCCATGCAGTACAGTTTTCAGTAAGTAGCTGTTCTCTGAAGCAGGAAATATATACGAAAGAAAGAGAAACCGCTTAGTTCCAGAAAGAGCCGGTCAATTGTGCGTAGGATTTTTACACGAAAATCTGCAATTAATTAACTACGAATATTTTTTTTACTAGAAGTAATTTTTAAAGAAATCTATTCTTAGCCATCTTCTACTTTATTTCGTAAATCTACTTGATTTGTATCGTGTTGCGTATATCTGTCTTCATAATAGAGTTGATTAACAATTGTGCAAAAATCCATTGTATATTTATTCATTACATTCTTCGAATTTATTAAAATTTAGAACAGTCACGTAGACAATCGAATATTCGATAAATAAATTCAATATTCGGCCGAAAACCGAATATTACAAACGAAGCCGAATAAGCTGAATACCGAATAGTTATTCGGCTTCGGTCCTATCTCTATTATTAGTCCAATACAAACTGAAATATCTGTTTTACAGACAGAAAATAAACAAATTTCAAAAAATTTCACCAATTTTTTGTCCAACATAGGCACAATTTAATTATAGAAAATTAAAACCCGGATTTATAAAAGTCAAAATAAACAATAAACAATAAAAAAAAAGTCACCCTCTATCAGCCAATCACATCATATGAATTGTTAACTAATTCGAGCTTTAAAAACCTCCCCAAATTAGTCTGGTAATAAAATAAATAAAATTTTTAACCAGTAAGGTATTGAATAAACTTTCAACTAATTATTATCGATTATAACTTAATTTATCTTAAAATTTTTTTTGGTTAAGAAAGTCGATGAAATCGATTTCTTCCAAAATTAAGTATTAAACGATTTAAAAAGAAGAAAAAAAAATAATGAAAAGAGCCCATAAAAGGTTAAGAACTGGTTACACAATATCGCGAGGTAATTAATTAATTTAGCCCGTCTTCGGGGAGCTTCGATCCGACGATAAGAAGGGGCCGAGCGCCCTTTCGCGTTTCTTCATTAGGGCAATTAAGCGAACCGCGCGCGCCCGATAGCCATCTAGCGACGAACCGATAAGCGATGGCGCTAAGTTACGTCTTGCCCGGTAATTGGGGGCCAACGTGACGCGAGACAACCGACCGATCTTTAGATAATGTCCGAACCTAACAAAACCCTCACGCAACCAACTTCAATACTTCAATACCAAACGAAAAAAAAAAAAGAAATTTCATCAAGACTTCTAATCCTTATTTCTCGAATCTAATAAAGCGCACGAGTACTTAGAGAGTAAGTGGGTGGACGCGTGTTTAAAAGCTACTAACTTTCCTACCGGGATCGACTTTGATCAATGGGAAATCGTTCGAAAGCGATAAGTTACAATCAGAGTCGATGATCGTGACGGTCAATCATCCGGCGCCGAGCTACCGAAGGAGTGTTGGTCGGGAAGAATAAAAACGGGTCGTCCGACGGATAAAGCGTCGCGAGCGTTGTAATTCAATCCCAAGTTCGCCGCCGTCGATGCCGGAGGTGGACAGAATGGCAGGAACGTAGAATGGAGTTTTATTGAGCCGCAGGAATGCCAATGGTTCGCCATTGCGTCCGCCGGGGGCGATGCCGTGTAAATTTTCAAACCGGGTCGTAAACGCGCGCGAACCGAGGGGAAAAAACGCGTCCAGTTTCAATTTACGAGCCCTTCACGACTTTACCGCCACACGATTAACTTCTCTCTTCTACCGTAAGAGTACAATAAGTAGATATGTATTAGTAAAGTTTTAGAGACACTCTGTGTATATTCATTTAACACCTTTATTTCACTTTTTTAACTAAAAACTTTTAACCAAATAGCGAATGAAAAAATTTTAAATATTTCTATTCGAATGGTTAGAAAATTTTAAAGCCTGTTTTACACGTAAGTCGATTCATTGTCAGAAAGTGTCCAAAAACTCTAAAGTCTTGCTGAACTAAGACTACAACCAACATTAGCGCTAACTTTAACACTAGACCTAGAACTAGGTGCTTTCGGGTTTAGCCATGAGTTTCTGAAAAAGCGTTTGACGTTTCGGATGCCATGTTGCAACGTTCTTCAGAAATGAGTTCGAAGTTCTAACCTGCTGGCGTGCCTAAATTACGTATACAATCACAAAAGTGACTACACAACCTTTTCACAAACGCACCTCTACCATACAGACAATAAACAATTTTTTGAACTGGTATCCCACAGGTTAAAATTGACAGCAAAGTGTGGCATCAATTTTTTAATGCGTCAAATTGTGTAATTTCTTACCGGAAAGCATTCAATCACTAAATTCCCAAATTTTTAATGCTTGAATTAAAGACATAGTATCAAATTACTTCTATTCCACTGACGAGTACATTGCTTTTGTATGGTCCTCGGACTATATGTGAAGTGCTTTTAGAGTGCTTTTTAGTTTTAATTTTGTAGTATATTGCTGTTTTTATGCTTTGTATGATATTGATCAACAAGTAAATTTTTTCTATTTCTAAAGTCTTGATTGATTGTCAGAAAGTAATATACATATTAATGAAATTTTAGAGACACCCTAGCTTTACAGTAACTTAGTACTTCTGTTTTATTATTTTTTTAATTGAAAATTTTTTAAATGGTTAAAAAACGTCAAGGTTTGATTTATACGTACGTTGATTTATTGTCAGAAAGTTCTCAAACTCTAGGGTCTGCTTCACACGTACGTTGATTTATTATCAGAAAGATCTGAAAAGTCTAAAGTCTGCTTTACACGTACGTTGATTTATTATCATAAAATTGTCAACACTCTAAAGTCTGTTTTACACATACATCGATAGACTGTCAAAAGTTAAGATTAGAAGGTATTGGGTTAGAGCAGTGATGGCAAACCTTTTTAAGAAGAGGGTAAAATTTTGCTCATTATATTTTTTCAGTGCTGGATCGTTGATCACTAGTGTTAAGTCAGTTGCAAGAGAGGAATTTCTTTTTATAAACTTGGGTCCTTGGAACACAATAAAATTTTACACCTGCTATAAAATAGTAATGTTCACAACGATTTAGTGAGTAAATACAACAAATTTCCATCAGATTTTTCAAATTTCTCGAACACTAAAAAGAAATACTGTATTCTTTAATATAACCGCATCATTTTTACCATGACACTAACATAAATTAACAACTTTTGAAGTATTTTTTATATTTCAAAACTTATTAATTGAACGTTGAAAACCGTCAATGAATGTTTCCCATGATTAACTTTATTTTCTATTACAAAACTAGCAATCATCAAATGTATGAAACAACTATGATCATCAATTTTCGGGAGTAACATTTAATTAAAAGAGGGAATAAGTCATGTTTGGGCGCATAATTAACATTCATTAACGATCAGTCTGAACTTATATGTGGTAAAGCGTAAAACTTGTGTGGTAAAACTTGTACTCTGTATATTAAACTTCTCTGTATAAACTTTCTTAAAATATTTATTCTCTATTTCAAGGCATAAAATATAAGTTCATAAAAATCTATGTTTGGGTCACTTAAAAGGATTACCTGGGTCAGTGCCTAACCCGCAGGTCGTAGGTTCGCCATCACTGGGTTAAGGCGCGGTTACACGGCGCGTGGTTCGCCGAACCTCTCTGGACGAACCACGAACCACAAGCCGTCTGACATAGCCGGTTCGCATTGTTCCGTGGTTCGTGGTGCGCGGTTCGCTGATTCCCATCGAGTGTCGGTAAACTTGGAAAGATCAAAGGAGAGCTCGGGCAAGGTTCGTGATAGTTTGTGTTGGCTCGACATCACAGAGGAACTTAGTTGCAGATTTTGTAGGTTAAACAACGTAGGTACATCATTCAATTCCTTCGGGTTAATATGGCGTGGTCCACAGAAAGGACGTTTAAATTTATTGAAGACCTGGAACAAGCCCCGGAAATATGGAACCCCAAAGACATGGGCCATCATGACCGCAATATTGTGCATACGGCATGGGCTAGATTAGAAAACAAATACGCCGTTTCTATAAAAGAATTTAAAAAAAAAAACAGAAGATGCTTTAGTCGCTTCTGCAATATTAATCCTGCGTTAATAACGCACAATGACGCAGTCACATTAATTTTCTGCCTGTCATCCATGATTCCAATTCAGGACTGACAGGCTTTCGACAAACCACGGACGAACCATTAGGACGAACCAAATCACGTTAAAAGTCTGACGAACCGCGCACTGTGTTGTCATTACTGGTTCTTTAAAACGCAAGCCATCCCGAACTGGCTAGTAGTTTCGTTGTTCGGCGAACCACGCGCCGTGTAACCGCGCCTTTAGAGACACCTGTATACAGGTGTCTAGAAATGTCGTATATGACTGAATACCACAGATACCTTGACCAAAAATATGACGATTTAACTTGTCTATGTGTGTACAAAGTTTCTTACTTTAGAGTTAAGTTATCCGTTCAGTTATCAATCCAAATCTTTTAAATCACCTGTATAATTCTTCATAACTTTTTTTTCTGAATAGCTACATTGATTTAGAAACCATTTTCTCTCTTACAAAATTATAGTTACGTTAACCCATAAAGAATATTTTCTAAACTTCTATGAGCTCAAATCGGTAAATTAAGGTAAAATGAACTATTGTAAGTTGAGAGTTGCAATTTCTTTAAGCTGTGTGTTAAGTTTATTGCTTAAAATTTTCAAATTTTCAGAATATGTGATCATCATCAGGGTTAAAAATAATTCCTGTGTGTTATTTTTTTAACTGAAGACTTTTAATTTGGGAGAGAGTATACAAGAATTTCTAACTTAATGGTTAGAAAACTTTAAGGCCTGTTTAACACGTGCGTTGTTTAATTAACAAAAAGTTTTTGTAAAATGGCTGGTTTAAATAAATCTAAACCTTATTTTACACATACATTGATCGATTGTTTTAAGATTTTATCACTTATAACTGTATTACACCATTGTCTGAGAATGAATCTTTTAACTAAAAACGTTTTGTTGTGCGAGTGTGTTGTATGGTGATTCATATCTTGGTAGAGTAACCGTGCCAAATTGTGTCTCGTTAGGTACAAACGGCCGCGTGCGGTTTTAATAACGGGCAAGCGGTCTCGAATTCCGAGACCGCGATAAGTGGCGTATAGTTGACGTTGTCCGGGATGTCGTGAATAAAATTCGCATTACGGCCGGAGAACCGCGGCGGCGCCGTTGCCAGATCTCGATTAGATCACGTGACGGCGGCGGCCGCAACCCGACTCCGTCTTTATTTACAACAATAAGAGTCCCTAAATCACATCGCATGAGAGAGAGCGTTCCGCCCGCGGCCACCGTAAATAAAACCGGCCCGTAAACATGCTCACGGCCTATGGACGGGCCGTCGAAAAGAGTACGAGGAAAGGGATCTGGATGGACGTCGCGACGTTGTTGATCGAACGTCCGGAAAACGCGGTATATTATACGTCTCTTTTGACGGGGCTCTTTGGCGGCGATCCGCCCCCGCCTCACGTCAAGGAAATTATTTAAGACGGGGTATTCGCCGCTTTCGCCCAAGGCGAAGAGGTAACAATTGTCAGACAGGATGACTGGTGCACTCAAGAACAATACCGACGCGGACTTCCGAAGGCTAATTTTGATTTAGACATAATTGACTGCATCCAGTCCGTCCGCTTCCTTTTCTAAGTCACTTTTTATTGGATATATCGCTTTCGGAACTTTATATTTCCGACTTAAGTTTATTTTTTAAGACATTATTTCTAATCATAATAAATTTCTATTTTATCTCCACTTTAACAATAACTACATCCTTTGAATTGAGATAGTCACTTCCCAAATTAGAACTATTTTATTAATGATTTTCCTCTCTCAAAAACAAATAAAACAATTTCAAAGATTCCTCGGTATGGTAAATTTTTACCATAGATTTATTCCTAATTTTTCTCAAATTCTTCACCAACTTCATTCATTTTGCCCAAAATGAATGAACAAATGTCCAAAAAGTTAACCAAAAAAAAAACATTTCCTTTTGGTTTAAAGAATGTCAGGACAGTTTTAAAAACGCTAAATCCCTTTTAGCTAATGCTACGATTTTAGCTCACCCATCCCAAGATGCAAATTGTCTCTCACTACTAACGCCTCCAATAGCATTTTTTTTCTAAACGGCTTTTTTCTGCACAAGTTCATTATTATACATGCCATCGTGAATTTTTAGCTGTTTATGAAGCCATTAAACAGTTTTGTCATTTCCTCGAAGGTTCCATCTTTACTATTTATACTGGTCACATGGTTTATCCAGACTGGATAACGACGTTGATTTCATTGAATTAACCAAGTTTGATTTTGATCTTCAATAAATAAAAAGATTTAAAATTTGAAACTTGTAAAGAGTTTCCAAAGGATAATGAAGAAACGAGTAAGTTGGTGTTCTCATGGTTGGTCGAGCAAGTATCCTACAGCAACCCACAACAGATTAGGCGATTACAAGGTTCGACCTTTGACCGTAGAATCAATCACGAGGGCAGCTCCCGTACGAGAGGCGAACTTATCTTAATTGCACGTTGCAGCTGCTCGACGGCCGTCCTCCGAGGCCGCGGGGTCTTTATTAGCGCCGGAGACGGTCGAATTTGTTTAATTAATATAAACGTTAATTGAATCCGGCGCTTCCGGGACGTTAATTTAACGATTGCGGTCGAAAAGGGCGGTTTAATTCGGTAAAAACGTGGAATTTGAGGTAACATATGGTCGCGGGTGGGGAAAAAAGGAAGGACGTAAATAGAGGAAGGAGTGTCCCGTGCAGGACCAGTTTGCCGAGGCCGTATATGGAGCAGGAGAATGATTTACGCGGGGAGATATTCGGAGCTTGTAAAGGGCCCCGTACACCGGTTCGCTCTATATCTTATCTCTCTGTCCGACGCGTCTCGGTGACATACCGGGGCCCGGCCCCGACGGTACAAGCCCGGACGTCTCTATTTCGGTCCTTGTCCGTTTGAGAAGGGTCCGTGTTATTGAAAAATGCTAATTTACGACGCGGCCCGGTAAATAACCTCCGCCGGCCGTAAATTCTTCCTTCGGCGACGAAGACTTGACGGTACAATGTTGTCCGACAACGTCTTTCAATTTCTTTTGTTAACTTTTGTTCCAACCTTTTGCAAAAATTTCTCGGCCATCATCCAACCTCAATTGAGGACCTAAGAAATATTACACCTTTACCTCAATCATCAGTGATTTTTTACCCAACATGAAAAATTGGTCAATTTTAAAAAATCCTGGAGACTTTATTTATGGAAGTTATGGAAACAGATGTCAACCCAATATAAACCAAAATGTTTATTTTATACCTAACATGGCAAATTTGTTGTAACCATTATCAAAAAAAATTTTTTTTAATCCTAAATCCAGATTTTTTTGCCTATATAAAAAATTTGCCAATTTCAAAAAATCCTACAGACTCTATTTATGGAAGTTTTTCAAACAGTTTTTAACCAAAAATAAACCAAGATGTCTATTTTATAACGGATAAGACAAATTTTGTGAAACTACAGTACAACCCCGGTTATCCTAAATAACGTGGGGAAACACCCACCTCGTATAACTGAAAACTCGGATAATACGGATTTATTTTTTATTTACTGTTTCATATTGCATCTTCTTTTCCTTGCTGCTATGTTTCTCCATCTGTTAAGAAGAAGTAAATCCGCAGGAGTTGCCTCTGATTGTTGTTCGATATACCTTAGAGCTTTTTCCAGAGAAGCTAAACCTTCTTGATCGGAGATCTTAATAAGAGGCTGTTCATCCACTGCTTCGTCGTCATCGTCATCTGATTTTTCGGTTTCCCGAAAGGCATTCGTTAGTTCTTCAACACTCATTTCTTCTTCTAAATCATCTGTCTTCTAATAACGTCTTGTCTTGTAACAATTTAGCAACTTTTTAAGTTTTGTATTTATTCAAATCAATTTTGTTCTTCTTTTTCTTCTGTCTCGGTGTCAAAATTTAAAGAGGATATTTCTCCCCGGCTTCTTCAAAGCCAACTCATTTAATGGAATATCATCTTCACGGTCATAGTTTTCAATATCAACTTTTGACCAAGATTTTTTAATAGTGGAACCACGTACGGAATCGCAAACTTGGTTTACCCAGAAAATAACATTTTTCAGTGTAATCTTTTTTATTCCACTGATAATATCCTCTTCTTTTTCAGTGTATTGTAATGGATGTTCAAGATATAAACGTCTATAATTTTTTTTAATGTTTTCGAGGACGCCTTACTCATTGATTGCACTATACTGGTTACATTTGAAGGCAAAAATTTTACAACAATGTTACCTAAATGAAGTTCTTCCCCAGAGTTAGAAGGAGCATTGTCCATTAATAAAATTGCTTTCGATTGATCGTTTCTCTTCAAAAATTTAATCATAGATGGCACGAACTCTTTTTTAAACCAGATTTTTGTAACAAACTGGTAGGGCTTTGAATGAGATGTCTTTTAAAGCTCTTTGACGTGCTGACTTGCCAATCACCATCAATGGGAGTTTGTGTTTGCCAGATGCATTGGAACATACCATTACGGTTAATCTTTCCTTACTTCGTTTGTGCCTAGGAGCTGATTTTTCCTGTCAACATGCCAGTGTTCTTGATTGAGGCTTTTTATAATTCAAACCAGTTTCAACCCAGTTATAAATTTGATCGTACATATAGCCACTATCTTTGATTTGCTTTTTAGAAGTCCTGCTTAAATTTTTCAATTAATGACACATCAGCACAAAGTTTTTCTCCACATATGGTCAGTTGACATATACCGTACCGTTCTTTCCACCGGTCAAGCCATCCTGAACTGGCGATAAACGTATAAACGTATATGTTTCTGGGAATTACTAATCATTATTGTTTTCTGTTGTAAAATTGGACCTAACAGAGGCACACCTTTTGATCTTTGCTGGTTAAAGAACATGAATAAAGAATGGTCTTCATTGACCTTTTCATAGATTTAGATTTCCTCGGTTAATCCGGAGCTTGAATAATAGCAACTGGAATAATCGGGGTTCTAATGTATTACCAAAAAAAATTTTTTTAAATTCCTAGAGACATTCGATGATTTTTTTTCCAACATAAAAAACTTGCCAATTTCAAACAATCAGTTTCAAATTATGGAAGCAGTAGAATTTTTTTTAAATAAATGAAAAATACAGACTTAAAAATGTGTTTTTAGGAATTTCCTTTTGGAATTTAGATTGATTTTAAACCTGGAGTTTTTAAAATGTAAATGTTGAAGATGTTTATTGATGTATAGGCTATGACAAAAGTTTAGTACTATTGGTGTTATGACGGTGAAGGTCGCGAGAAGCCGTCGGCGCGTCACCACATAATTACCGGCTTGATAAACCTTAATTTGCTTTTGTTCCTCTCCTATTCCACGAAAACCACAACAATGCCCATTGATTACACGCGCCGGCGCGGAGCTGAGCCCAACGTCTATGCTGGTGGTCCGAAAAAACTCGAGTATATCGCGTCGAACCCCTCGTGAAGGATATACCACACGACCTTTTTTTTTCTTCCCTCCTTTTTATTCCCTTTTATTACATTTTTTTATTTTCAAATAACACCATATAATTATTTAAAAACCACTTTATTTATTATTATTTTATTTTTTCTTAAATAAATCAAAAATAGAAAGTCTCTTATAGATAACTATCTTAAGTAATATAGTTAAGATAGTAGAGTGCAATATCCTTTTGTAAAACGTAATTATATTTCTGGCCTCGCTCCGTAGCAATCGTCTTTTTATCCTCGCCGTCCGGCTATTAGCCCGTAGGGCGTCTCAAGTGAATAAATTAAAATCCCTCCTATAAATCGTACCCTGCGAGATGGTCCTGCGGGGTCCTTTTTCTTTTGAAACGGAGTCAGGTGCCGGCCCCGCCATTAGGTCAGCGCTATTACCGAACCTAATCACGGCCGTGTCACCCTCGGCGTTTCGTCCGATCCCCGAAGACGACGCGACGTTCACCGGGAGGAATCCTGCTGGCCCCAAAAATGCGCCGCACCCTCCGCAACCGCACCCAACCCGTTCGGAGTTCGGATCATTGTTGGTTATTCGGCTCTAAATCATCCGTCGCGACCCTCGTGGCGTTTCTCGCACGTTATGTATTATTCCATTATGCAATGTTCTCGGTAATTCCGTAAGGTACCACAATACAATGATTTATCGATTCAAACCCTAAATCAAATTAACTTACTAAACGGTCTATAAATTTTTAAAATTCTCAAAGTGTTATTTGTCGATTGGTAATTTTTCAATTAAACTAGTGTTAACTTAAATGAACGATTAGCCGAGTTTAGTTGGAATTAGAAGCACTTATTGTGTAATTACGTTTACGGTGCTCGATGGGACATCAATCAGGCAATTTAAAAGTGTGGGGCGCAGCGCGAAGAGCGTTTGGTCTGTCGACTCGACAGACGAATAGAAGAAACCGAATACGGCATTTTAACGCCGCATCCGATATAAATCCACGTTTACCGTTAATGACGCGGCCGTCGACTATTTGGATAAGGATTTAATTCCGATGGTCTTAAACTTTAAATTATACTGCCTCTAAAACGTATCTATCAAAAATCTCCTCGCCATCTGCTCACTTCTACCCGGATTATCTCGTCAATTCTTCGTCAAATTGGTCTGAAACTTGGTAAAATTTTAGGTTTGGTTGTAAGTTATAGATTGGTGTAAAGTTATGGTCGGTTGGGGTGTTACTTCCGGAAAAAAACGGTTGGACACGCGTTTCCGGTGAACACGGGACGGTCCTCGAGGGACGCAGTGCGTGGGTTAACCTGATACCGAGCACGGGCCATTCATACGTAAAGAAACGCGTCAGTCGGACAAAGACGGATGCGAGCGATAGAAGCCGCATTAACCGGCCACGTCCAACTCGCTCGTGATTCATTATATCTAATTTGTAGGGTTCCATTCGCGTTTCGGACTCTCCGGACCAGATAACACCGGTAGTCGTAAGGTAATCGGTCCTCAGTTCGAATAAAACGACACCATTTATTTTCATGTCTTCAAAAGCAAAGGTACTCTTTACATCAACTCAAAAATAAAATAAAAAATTCCTAAAGACATTTCATGATTTTTTTTGTCCAACATAAAAAATTAACCAATTTAAAAAAATCCCACAGTCTTTATTTATGAAAATCATGAAAAGATTTTTTAACCGAAGATAAACTAAAATGTCTATTTTATAACTAATGAGGTAAATTTGTTATAACTATTTCCAAAAAAATTTAAAAAATTTCTAAAGACGATTTTTTGCCCAGCATAAAAAAAATTGGCCAATTACTTTACATCAACTCAAAAATAAAACAAAAATAAAAAAAAATCCTTATCGAAAAATTTATTAATAATAATAATAATCTAAATTTTAAGATCGATTTCGAACCGATACGGACAATAAACCAGTTGGTATCAATGGGAATCGCTGTGGTTGCCGGTTCGTTAATGATGGGTTTTGCAGTGACACCGGACTCGCAGCTATCGGGGCGCTAAATGCGAGAGAGATGGCGATCGCGCGATTGATTATTTGAATAAATCTAACGAGCGCACGCTATAATTAGCGCCCATAATGTTCCGGGGGCCGGCGGTAAATTGTTTCGCGACGTATCCGCCCTGGGGCCCTTTATTCAAATGAATTGCAAACAATCGGAGCCGAACAAAAAAACGATATCGATGCAAACGATCGACCCAACTTGGGGTTGTAAATATCAGGTTTTAGATTACTAATATCGATATAACATTTTTTATTTCTAACTAAATTAATAAATAACTACCACTAAAAGAAGAATAAAAAAAAGTCGTCAGTTTTGTCCTGATAAAAAATTGGAGAATTTAAAAATCACACTGACCTTATTTATGCAATTAATGAAAAGAATTTTTAACCCAAGATAAACTAAAATGTCTACTTTATAACTAAAAAGGCAAATTTGTTGTAGTTATTACCAAAAAAATTAAAAAAATTCCTAAAGACGTCAGTGATTTTTTTGTCCAACATAAAAAAATCGACCAATTTCAAAAAATCCCACAGACTTTATTTATGGAAATCATGAAATGAATTTTTAACCCAAGATAAATTAAAATGTCTATTTTATAACTAACAAGGCATATTTGTTGCAGCTATTACCAAAGAAATTAAAGAAAATTCTAAAAAGGTCAAAGATTTTTTAACATAACCTTAAAAATTGAGGAGTTTTAAAAAATTCGCCCAGACTTTATTTATGGAAATCATGAAAAGAATATTTAACCTAAGATAAACTAAACTGTCTATTTTATAACTAAAAAGGCAAATTTCTTATAACTATTACCAAAAAAATTAAAAAAATTTCCAAAGATATCAGTGATTTTTTTGTCCAACATAAGAAATTAAGGATTTTAAAAAATCGCCCAGAGTTTATTTATGAAAATCAATAAAAGACCTTTTACCACAAGATAGACTAAAATATCTATTTTATAACTAACAAGTTAAATTTGTTATAACTGTTATCAAAAAAAAATTGAAAAAATCCTAAATCCTAAATATGCCATTGATTTTTTGCCTAACAAATCTAAGTTTGTTAAAATTAGGTATAATTTTGATTTAGTTAACAAGAAATTTCGATATGAAAATCGAATCAAACAGAGAATACAGTTGGTCGGTCGTTATGTAAATCAAGAATATATCAGCAACGCTTCTCGGTGATTGATTTAGTGGTCACGAGCCTCCGGAGGTCCCGAGGGCGCGAATCGAGCACAGGAATGCGTTCGGTGGCATTCCGAGTATTCTTGGACACAGATTCCTATCGAAGCTGCTGTCCGCGCCTCGGCGGTCTTCCAAAAGAACGATTTCTCCACTTGTATTTATTGCAAGGGTTATTCAAAAAGAATAACTTAAGTACTACCTTCTTTATTTTCCTTTGACTTGAAAAAATAATCTTTTACTAGCTTATAGTTATAGGCATAACTTAGAAAATGTAATATTATAAATCGTGTAAACGAGAACAGCCCTAAATTGAACCAACGTATAAGGTGAAACCAATTTGTTTCGAGCTATTCTAAAACAGCCTCAAGACGTTAGTTATAAGTTACTTTACTAAACTGAGTTTACAATCTTAACATCAACAATAATACTTTTGGAAAATATCGTTTATAACGATTATTCATCTAACTATGTATCTAATACTTGTTTGTTTATTTCTTTTTTTGAATATGAACAACCGTTACATAACAAGTTTTACTTGATATAATCAGATTCCACTCGCCGTTCACTTTCGTGCGCTAATTGCGTAAGAATAGTTGGTAACGAAGCGCGAAAATCGGTTTGGCCTTTGCGTCTTCAACGAGTGCCACTTGAAGTTGAAGATTTCTGCGAGTGTTTAATCGACAATTACGCAATTTATTGCACGATTAATTAATCAATAGGCGAATGCATTTCGCATTTATGTAATTTATAATTTCCATAATAAGAAAGTGTGGTTTTATTTAATTACTCAAGTTTTAAGGTTATGTAGGGCAAGAAAATCGCTGACGCCTTTAGGAATGTTTTTAATTTTTTTGATAATAGATAGGACAAATTTGTCCTTTTAGTTATAAAATAGACATTTGGGTTTATCTTGGGTTAAAAAAATGTTTGTTAATTTTTATAAATAAAGTCTGTGTGATATTTTTAAAATCCCCAATTTTTTATCTTTGGTAAAAAAAATCATTGGTGTCTTTAAAGGCCGGTCCAGACGCTACGTTTTGCACTACCTTTTGTATGCGCAGTTCAACATGTTGCAGACAAAACGTTGCGTGTAGATCGGAAAATTATGCAGTGTTGAAACCTGCGCGAAAACTGTACAGTTGCAGCGATAACTGAGCTAGAGAGCATAGATTTCCTAGAACTGTGCGAAGAAGTCGGTGCGTGTAGACGGTAGGTCCGTTTTCCAATTCATTTTGTACCTCAGTTTCAATTAGTCAGGCGACCATGGCTGACCTACGGCAATGTTCAAATATATCATGACATTTAATTCACAATTTGTTGTGAATTCTAGGTCTTTGTAACTTCTGCCAGTTGCCAAAAATCTTAAAGTTGCTGTTAGCCGTTCATGTAGTGATATTGCTGTTCTCGTACAAGTATTTTGTTTGATGATATGCGGTGTCACTAATTCCAATAAACTTATACCAAACGTCTCACAAGTGTGAGACGTTCCAATCTTTTTTTTTAACAAGACACCATACCAAAATAGACAAAAGTAGTACCTCCTCTATGACGATATCACTCAAAACTGAGCGAAATATACAGATATATCTGCACTGTGTGGACGCGTCAAAAATTACAACGTTTTCATTCCGTTTTAAGACTGCGCAGGCAAACGTAGCGTTTGGACCGGTCTTAAGAATTTTTTCATTTTTTTTGGTAATAGTTATAACTAATTTGTCTTTTAAGTTATAAAATGGGGAGCTTATTTTGAAAACGCAACATGTCCAAAATTCGTAATTTTTAGATATAAAATGACCTTACGTAGTCTATAACCACTTTTAAAAGTTGGTTATTAAACTTTTATGGCAAACCGCATTAAGTCTTACTACTTAAAGCGACAAATATCTCTTAAATTTTCGAACTGCAACAAGTCCTACTTATTTTTATTTTCTAACCCTAACATGTCCATTCAAGCAATTAGGAATGCCGATATGCTCACAGAGTAGGGGTACTAGCGTGTTTTACTTACAATTAGTTAATTTCATTGTTTCTGTTTGATAACACTAAAATTTCGTAGATTGTGTCATTATAATATTTAACAGAAAAAGTTTATATTCAAGTGTTACAAATATGGAAGAAGAGGGAGGTGTGTCAGTGTCTGAAAACAGTGTAGGTAGCAGAAAATGGAAAAGTGTTAAGAAAGAAGTTAGAAAACAAGTAAAGGAATCAAAGTAAGTTGCTACACGCTTATTACTAGCTAATATTACAATTAATTGAATTTGTTTGTAGATATGCTGCCAGAGATATGCAGTTGCAAAACTGGAAGTTGTAGTGTAATCATCCGCATAACAAGAAATTCGAATGTAAAGTCGGATAAGAAACAATGCTTCGTGTTAAACGGAGGTTTTATAAAGACAATAACTTAATGAACCAAAATGTGAGGCTTTCTCATTTAATACAAGTAAACCATCCCAAAAGACATCGTGAACGTGTATAGGCGTCAACTAAAAAACTGCATCAGTTTCAAATAGAATATAAGATTGCAACGAAAACCAAAAGTTATCAAGTGTGCAAGAAATTTTTCGAAACACTTTTGGAACTTTCACACCGCGGCGAGTTTTATGGGTAGCAAAATGTATTAACAATGGCGAGGAGTTATGTGAAAAACGAGGTGGAAATCAATGGAAAGATAAACTACTACATAAAAGGGAAAGTGTTGTTTCCTTTATAGGGAAATTTAAAGCACGCGAGTCACACTGTAACCGACAAAAATCCTAGAGGCTGTATTTATCGTGCGATTTAACGATTTCTAAAATGTGTACAATTCTAGTGTTGATGAATCTTTAAAAGTAAATGTGAGAAATTACAACGACGGTCTTGGGCCAGTTTTTTAAAGTTCGATGTACGAGGGGTACAGCAAATGCGAAGTATGTCTTCGAGGTGGTCGTCCGTCAACCTTGACCGATGTGTTCTTCGAAAAATTCATTTTTGTGAACGACGATTCGCATATATATGTCGAACCAAACATAATGGCCAGATTGATAGCTACTTTCATACAATTTTCATATTTTTCTGAAACATGCTTACCCCAAAATTCTTCAGTGGATACAGTTTTATACATTTGCAAAGAAATATCTTCTTGCAAGTCGATTATCTCCACTTGAAGTGAAGACTTTGAAACGTTGAACAACTTAGCAGCTACATCAGTCCATTCTGCCAATGCATCAACTTGATAAGGAAATTTTAGGAATTGAGACAGCTTTTCAATTTCTGCAAAGTCTTGAAATCTTGTAGCAAATTCGTCCCTTAGATCGGACAGAAATCTTACAAACACTGCAACATCTTCTTCAGAGTTCTCTTTTTTATACTCAAGAATTATTAGGAAATGAATAAATTCGTGCTTTGCAATATCTTTTTTTCAAAAATATCTAGCTTACGACGAAAAGCAGACACGCTTTATATCAGATCACATATTAATTTTCCATTCCCTTGTAACTCTATGTTGAGCGCATTTAAATATTTCAGAATATCCTTCAGAAAAGCCACAGTTAGTATATTGCGCTGGTTTGTTATGAACTCTAAGTGCTTCTTTGCTCCCTGCGTATCCAATGTTTGCAAGAAGGAGGTTACTTCTTCCTTTATTAGCCAGAAACGTTCAACAACTTGATCTTAACTTAACCAACGAACATTGTTGTGTTGTAATGAGTCAGAATACACTGCATCACATTCTGAAAGAAACTTCTTGAACTTTCGGTGTTGAAGAGAAGAATGAGATCTCATAAAATTAACTAACTGCACCAAGCTGTCCATTACTTCTTTCAGTGTAGCATTGAGTTTTCCACAAAGGGCAGTCTGATGAATTATACACTGACCGATACTAGACGATACAAGAGATCGCATTCGGAGCAAAGAGGATGGACTATACGCAGCGACTGCACTCTCATGGAATAATTTTTTTCCTGTGCAGGTCATTCGAAGTGAACACCTCCAAATAATTCGTAAAAATGAAGTTTGTGAGGGGTGTGACTTAACGGATTATTGCGCATCGAAGGCGGTTCTTATTTCTTACATTTCCACGTCTCTTCCTAGATTTGACAAGCTGTATTTAAGAATATTTGGCGGTTCGAGATTCGAACTTCCCCGGTCCGTATACGGACCGCGGTCCGCCTGTTACCGACCTCTGGGCTAAAGTATCAAGTGAGAACAGCATTTTCTTTGGAAGCAACAACTACTGTCACCCGTGATTACAAAGTGTACAAGATGTGTGCAAAACAATTTCACTTATTGCTGAACCAACAGCAACATGATAATGGCCAAACATTTCGTTTTGACCTCCAACAAGTCCAAGTGCTCCCAAAAGTTCCAATACAAGAAGCATTCTACCCATTACAAGTGTCATACTACGCATTTTGCCTTGTAGATCCAAAAAGTCTTCGCCCGGTATTTTATAATTGGACAGAGAATCTTTGCGGTGAAAAATCAAGATTTCGCAGGTATCGAGATTTGTTTCTTCACTGACGGATGTGGAATAAAAACAGAACACAATAAAAACTTCCACACAATCAATTTTTTAATGTACTGGCTATATAAAGAAGCTCCTACATCTGTTACAAGCATTGAGCTTTTTTTCCCTGTCACTGGACATTCTTATTTACCAGCGGATCGAGTTTTTGGTAGGGTCGAAAAACAACTCCGAAGAAAACCTGAGTGCATTCTGCCTGAAGATTATAAGAATGTTTATAAAGCAGTTGGTAATGTCAATGTATTGCAGAGGGATTGGTTTCCTTATGACATAAAAGCTCTACTGGACATGTTTGAAAAGATTGAAGGAATAAGTAAACAAAAAAGAATGTATATTAGGAAACGCACTAAGAAAAAATGGCAAACATTGCTAAAACGTCAACAAAGCCCAAGACGCGAATTTTACCGCCGTTTGAAGGTACGTCAGGAATCAGTTCCGACAAAGCAAAGGCGGTCAACAAACTACTAAAAAAAAAAGATTTGGCGAACAGTGGATTCAAGATCAAAATCTGAAGTGGTACTTTGACTTGCTCATTGAAGATCCGATACCACAACCAGTTCAACCGCCAGAAACCGAAGAAGAGTGTCAGTGCTTAAGACAAGATATTGAACCGAAATATTAATCATTCTTAATATTTCATAAATATTCACATCTCGAATACTTCAAAAATCTTCATTTTTGGGTGTTCTGTAACGTTTCTTTTGTTTATTCATAATAAATGGTTTTACCTTAAAAAACAGTTTTTTCTTAACGAAACAAGTCTCGACTTTTTTTTCAAAATGCAACATATCCAAAATTTTCTTCTCATTTTTGTTGAAAGTAGTCATCGGAGATTTACCAAACTATGTATTATAATGTGCTTAAGTCAATAGCTATTGAAGAAAACAGGGTTCTTGAATATCTCAACCTATTATCGAGAAACATGTTTTTTCCATTTATCTCGGAAAACAATTTTTGGACATATTGCACTTTGAAAACTAGCTCCTCAAATAAACACTTGGATTTATCTTGGGTTAAAATATTTTTTGTTAATTTCTATAAATAAACTCTGTGGGATTTTTTTAATTTCCCCAATTTTCAAGGTTATGTTAAAAAATCATGGACATCTTTATGATTTTTTTAAATTTTTTTGGTAATAGTTATAACAAATTTGTTATATTAGTTATAAAGCAGACATTCAAGATTATGCATGGTTAAAAAATCTTTTGTTAATTTCTATAAATAAAGCCTGTGGAATTTTTTAAATTCTTCAATTTTTAAGATTGTGTTAAAAAATCGCTGAAGTCTGCAGGAATTCCTTTCGTAACAGTTACAACAACTTTCTTTTCTTAGTTATAAGGCAAACATATTGGTTAAACTTGCATTATTGTCTGTTTTCATAAATAAAGCCCCAATTTTTAAAATTCCCTTCACTTTTAAGGTTATGTTAAGAAATCATTGGTGTTTTTAGGATTTTTTTTTAAATTTTTTCGGTAATAGCTGTAACAAATTAGTCTTTTTAGTTGTAAAATAAAGATTTGAGTTTATTATGGCTTAAAAAATCTTTTGTTAATTTCTATGAATAAAGTCTGTGTGAAATTTTTAAAATCCCCAATTTTTAATTTTGGTAAAAAAAATCATTGATGTCTAAGATTTTTTTCTTATTTTTTTTTTTTAGTTTATCTTAGATTAAAGATATTCTTCTTTATTTTCATAAATAAATTCTGTACGATTTTTTAAATTTAGAATTTAGGAAATGTTAATAAACCCCTTCTATGATAATTAATTCAAGGTGAAATCAAAAATATAAAAAATCTCAACTTGATTGATTATGGTAGTATCAAAAAACATTAAAAGGATAATATTTTTGTTAAAATTAAGTAAAACTTTTGATGCTATTCTGTATATATTGTACAGAAACACACAGTATAGTACTTCTTTCATAAACGTCGCGTGCGAACGTCGATTTACGCGCGCAGTTTCGCGAAATTTTATCGCCCATCGACGCCGTATCTCCGATCAGAACGATGGGGCTTGTTTTCAATAAAAAGAGACCCGCAGGAATCGAGACTCTGCCTTCCCGTTGGAATTTTAAGCGACATCCACAAAGATTTAGAGTCGATTTAGGCTCGAGTTCGTTTTCGGTTATCACTTACTTTCCAACGAAACCCGACAAGGATCACTTTCCAACCATCCACCTTGACATATAAAACAACATTTTATGCTTTACGACTTTAATCTTTGTATACACATTGTATCGGGTTTAAATTGACTTCAAGTAATAATTAAACGTAGATAGTATTAATTATAATCTGTGATAATTCCCATCTAAAAGCTAGATGTTATCGGTTTATTTAATACTGATTGCTAGTGAAGCAAGTGATAGCCTCGGGGGCTAAAGAAATTCGTGCAGGTGTTAAGCCCCGAGTCCCATCTCTTTTACTTGTTGCTGCGGGTCTGGAAGAAGCATAAATCCGTTTTATCAGTCCCGTTCCGCAAAGCGCCTGAAACCAACGCGTCTAAATCGACCTCGTTGGTCTCGTTTCGATCCGAAACGTTCGGATTCGGTATCAATTAAAAAGGAGCTTCTTTACGATTGCTCCGGGAATCGAGAAACGATTATTTACGACCGGACTAGCGGTAATTGCCTCTGCAGGAGCCGAACATAAGCTTATGATTTGTATTAGATCAGTAAATTACTATCTTCTAATTAGAATGCATTAATTAACTAATAACCTTAAGCTAACTATTTATAATTACAAAAATTATTCTGGGAAAAAATTTCATTTGGAAAGTTGTGGGAGAATTAACACGTCGAAATTGGTGTTGAAACAATAATTGATTCAAATTGTTACCTTCGCCGAAGGATGAAGAAGGGTCTGTACGTCTCGGATCGCCGGAAACACGATAATCAACGTCTATAACTCGACGGAGATGACCGATAATCGCGCGAAAACGTCCGGGGTAATAACACCCCCATTTTTCATGGGTTTTCGCGCGCCCTTCGTCCTTCCGAGCGACGGTGACGCTGTAAATCCAATAACCGATGGTTTGCGCGCGTTTAGAGTACCATAAATCCAAGCGGGAAACACCGGCGATAAATTACATTTGAATAATACGCGGGGTCTTATCGCTTTACCATTAAATCCATAAATAATAACACGTTGTAGTCTTGGGAAAACTTTCTCACCACTTTATAAACCAGTTGGAGAGTATAGGAATAAAAAGGTTTTTTTTTGACATTTTTTACTAAATTTATTATTTTTTTAATGAGATTTAGAATAAATTTAGTCAAAAAATCATTTCTTAGTTTTAAAAAATAAACTTTAGGGAATTTTTTAAACTTTGAGATTTTTTCCCAAAACTTGAAGTTAGAATCAAAGTCGAATTTTTTATTTTTTTAAATTTTTTTGGAAAAACTTGGAAGAAATTTAATAAGTTTATCATAAAATAGATACTTTTATCTATATTTAGCCAAAAAGTCATTTCTTAGTTTTAAAAAATAAAGTTTAGGGAATTTTTTAAACTTTGACATTTTTTCCCAAAACTTGAAGTGAATCAAAGTCGAATTTTTAATTTCTTTTAATTTTTTTGGAAAAACTTGGAAGAAATTTAATAAGTTTATCATAAAATAGATACTTTTATTTATATTTTGCCAAAAAATAATTTCTTAGTTTTAAAAAATAAAATCTAGGGAATTTTTTAAACTTTGACATTTTTTCCCAAAACTTGAAATTAGAATTAAAGGCGAATTTTTTATTTTTTTAATTTTTTTTAGAAAAACTTGGAAGAAATTTAATAAGTTTATCATAAAATACATACTTTTATCTATATTTAGTCAAAAAATCATTGCTTAGTTTTAAAAAATAAAGTTTAGGGTTTTTTTTAAACTTTGACATTTTTTCCCAAAATTTGAAGTTAGAATCAAAGTCGAATATTTTATTATTTTTTTATTTTTTGGTAATAATTAGAACAATTTTGAGTTTTTTAATCCAAAATAGAATCTTTTAAGTTTAATTTAATATAAGAAACATTTGTTAAGTTTTATAAATAAAGTAGTTATGATTTTTTAAAGTTGGTCAAAAAATGGTAAGGTTATGTCTCAAAATTTATTAAAAAAAATTTTTATTTTTTTGGCTGTAATTAGAAGAAAATTTACTTTTCTACTTAAAAATAGGACTTTCAAGGTTGAATTAAATGTAAAAATCTCTTTCAAATTTCCATAAATAAATTCTCCACGAGTTTTTAAAGTTAGAACTTGGTAAAAAATACTTTCTCGGAGTCGAGCATTATAAAACACGTACTCGTGTCGGGTTGGTCGTCGATATGTCGTGCGATCGACGGTCCGGAGGATTTACGACCGGAGCTGGGCCGGACAATGGGCCCTTCGTGTCAGGACAAAACGAGAACCTCGCCCGGGACCCAATAAAATCAGTCACGTCCGCGAAGTGTGGCCGGGGTTTATCTTACAAATTATGTGAAAGCTACCATATTACGCCGAACGCCGTCTCCAGCGCCAGTTTAAGCAAATATGCAACGCCAGATCGCCTATCTCGGGGCGGGATGTCGAGGATGTATTGATGTCGAGGGCGCTCTCGTCGGGAGCTCACCATCTCCAGCTGTAAATCCTCCTGGAAGCGTTTATCTACATCTTAGGGGACGTCCGGGAGTACCTGGAAGTCGCCACACTTGTCACGATTATACTTAAACTATACTCAACTTGCAGTTTTCAACCTATAAATCCTTAAATAAATAAAAAAAAATTTCTTAAACTTTCAAAATCACCAACTTTAAAAAATCACAACGACTTTATTTATAACAATTAAGGTATGATTTTTGCTTCAAAGTAAACCTAAAAGATTCTATTTTGGATATAAAAAGTCAAATTTCTCCCAAATATTATCAAAAAAATTAAAAAAATTCTTAAAGTTAGCAACAATTTTTTACAGTTAAGGGGGAACAACAGGGTGGAGACCGCGAAAAAATGCGATAATTAAGATTTTATTTTGGTTCACTCATACATTTTAGAAAAATCGGAATTTGATATTTGTAACTATGCAGTTTAAACTTATTTTAGGAAGTATAGAGAAAAAAAAATTTGTCTTAGAATACATGTATGGAGGATGGCCAAATGCGCTAACAAAAAAAAAGCATCTTGTTGGTTGTCACTATAAAACGTGTAAAAATAATCTGAAAATAAAAAAGGAAACGTCATTTTAATCTATATTAGTGTAGCTTCAGTTAAGCGTACCCGATTTAGAAAATAATAATTGCTGTTAAAATGGCACCCCTGCAAAAAAAGAGTTAAGAAAATCGATAAAACAATTAATCTTTCCAGGGGGTAAAGAGGCAGCAAATATTAATACAAATAAAAATCCGTACGCTTAACTGAAGGGAATTTTATATAGATTGAGGACGTCTCAATAAAATTTGAATGCGATTCTCGTTGGTAAAGAAATTGTGACAACAGGTTAAAAAAATTTTACTGTGAGGAAAACGCATTTAAAAAGTTAACTTTAGTTCTAGATGATATAATAGAGGAAATTTTAAGAGTTACCACAATTCATCGATTCCTGCTCCATAATAAAGGTCTTTAGAATTTCTAGAACATAATTCGACTTTCTTCTTGTTGTCTGAATTGTCTAAAACACTTGAAATTTAACGCACTTGAGCTCGACTTATACAGTGTTATTCTTTAGCTGTACAAAATGCGTACATTTGGGGACTAATCTGGATTTGTATTTCATTTGCCACCTTTAATAAAGATGCCATTCCATTATTAAAAATGGAAACCGTGAAATAAGTAGCAATTTGCACAGTAACTGCCCGACTTGTAAAAATTTTCGGAGCGAACTTCCAAATGAGGGCATTAAGGCTCTCATTCGAATTTTGCGTAAATCCGCCCATACTGCGCTCAAGCAACTCTGTCTTGGACAAATCCATATAAATGGGAGTAATAGCATTGATAACATTTTGTGACAATGGTTGTTTATGTTCGTATTCAAGTAATGGCTTCGTGCGCGCGAGCAGAAAAGAGCTATAATTCCATTATTTGTACAAATTTTGTTATAATATTGTAGGACAATATTCTAAAAGGTACATACTTTCGAATTGCGTAAAGAAAGAAAAAACGATTTTTTAAAAAATTTACCCTGTTGTTCCCCCTTAACTAACCTAACTTTTTAAAAACTTTTACAAATTTTAAAAAATCGCCCAGACTTTATTTATAAAGATAAAGGCATGATTTTTGCGTTAAATTAAACTTAAAAGACTTAATTTTGAATTGAAATAGTCAAATTTATTCTAATTATTACCAAAAAAATTAAAAAAATTCCTAAAGCTCGTAAAAAATTTTGACAGTTAACTAGCCTAACCTTTTAAAAAATTCCATCAACTTTAAAAAATCACACAAAGTTTATTTATAGAAATTAAGAGATGATTTTTACGTTAAAATAAAACTTAAATATTTTATTTTTGAATATAAAAGTCAAACTTATTCTAATCATCGCCAAAAAAATTAAAAAAAAAATTTAATAAAAGATGTCTTGAAATTCCTTTTATCCAGTTGATGATGTACTTTCGAGATATTCATTTTTGTCATGGAGTTATGATTTTTTCAAAGTCTTAAATACAATCTCCCGAGAGACCGTACGAAAAGGACGTAACTCATCCGAGTACCAAAAATGGAAGAGAAGACGTGAACGAGAAAAAGAGGTGATGAAGTGTCCCTGGTATCAGATCGAACCGGGCATGTACAGGGCGGCCGAAAATCGCTACCTGCTGGTTCTAATATGTACGGAGTTCATCGCGCAGCGGGAATCGGTTATTGTTTGGGCATATATCACATCGTCCGGAGTCGAGGCCGAAGATGAAAACGTTGTACGTCAACGGGACACACGATCCCCGGCTCGATTTATGTGAGTCAGCGATTTGGGCGGGTTTGCTCGTCCTTTTCGGGTACGTAATTATTATAATTAAGCCACTTTTATCTGATCGGGAACTCGTGTAGTTTGTAATGGGTACTATAAGGCGCCTTCGATAAATAATCTATTAATTTCTTTTATTTAACCCTTACTTATTGAATAAACCTTGTATTTACTACGAAAAGTGGTTTATTTACAATTTTTTTTTTATTTCTTTAGTGACAATTACAATAAATTTGGTATATATTATAGAAAATAGAATATTTAGGCTTTGATTTAAGATATAAATCATTTTTTAATTCCTATAAATAAAGCCTGGATGATTTTTTAAAATTGATCAAAAAATTTTTTGGTTATGTCAAAATTCCGCGATTTTTAAAAAATTTATTTTAATTTTTTGGTGACAATTAGAATAAATTTGGTATTTATTATAGAAAATAGAATATTTAAGTTTTAATTTAAGATAAAAATTATTTCTTAATCTCTATAAATAAATCCACTATGATTTTTTAAAGTAAGTTGGAGGTTTAAAACCCTATTTATTCCTATACTCTTCAAATAAAATCGTCCCACACGATATGGTAACGTCAATTAATCTCCCCGGTGGTTATTATATTTGTAAAATAAGGAATGTAACCGCGTATTATTACTGACTATTATTTTTCAAACGTTTCAGCTCGAGTTTACCCAATAGATAATTTACTTACGGCACGACGCTCATTGTAATTTATTCGCGGCCGTTTCGAGACAACGGGAATTTATTTGCGTTTACACGAAATTTAATTGCCTGTCCCGCTTAATGGCTATATATCGTGGTCGATGAGTTATGGCGCGAAATACACCTTATAACAAACCGTCACCATATTGTTAATTACTATTTTAACTAGACACTAAAAAGGTAAAAAAATAAAAAGTAAAATAAAAAAAAATAACTACTGTAAAACAAATAAAAATAAGCGTAAATTTAATCATGATAAATTACTTCACTTAAATCTAAAATATTCAGTGTTAAAAAAGGTTTACACTGACGAGAGTTTCTCAACATTTTGCAGTAATTACGACCCAGCTTAATTATTTAATAATCGGTTGCAGTTTTCCCCTCCGGGTGATTTCATCTTAATAACGAACGTTCAAAACAGCACTTTAACGGTTTTACAAGAAAGAAAATTACGTCGTAATGTTTGCCGTTCCATCGGAGCTTTTTTTACCTTCGGTTTTTATTATCTTCGGGTTTTTATTTCTCAAATATTTGTCAAATTCAAACGCGGGAGCATTTGGTCGGTGGAGTGTAGCGTCGTAAAGAAACTGTATCGTATTAATAATTCATAAGGACGTCGATTGCGCAGCTGCGTGTCGATAAGATAAATCCGCGTTCTTCCTAACGGCCAATGGACGTTGGTCGGTGGCGTCCAAATTTGGACGTCCCGGAGCTTTATTCGAGAGAGCGAGGAACGAGTGGACTGGTTTTCCGTACCGAGAGCTTTATTTACGAGTTTAAGGACTCGTTTGTAATCGAGACGACCATGAATTTTATCCTCGAAGAGGATCGAAAGAATTAAGTATTTTTTTTAATTCTAGAATTTGGAAAAAAATAAAAATAAAGGGTTAATAAATACGTGAATAAAATGGGTTATATTACAGCTTAAAGATTCTATTTTGTACTATAAAAGTTAAATTTGTTCCAATTATTAAGAAAAAATGAAAAAAAAGAATTAATTTTAATTTTAATCGAACGTAACCTCACAATTTTTGATTAATTTAGAAAAAATCGTAACCACTTTATTTATAAGAAATAAGAAACAATTTTTACTTTAAATTGAACTTAAAATATTCTATTTTGGTTTAAAAAAGTCAAATTTCTTCTAAACGTTAACAAACAATTTATAAAAATTCGTCAAGTTGGAAAACATTTTTGACAATTAACCAACCTCACATTTTAAATATTTTGACCAACTTTAAAAAATCGCACAGGCTTTATTTATACAGATTAAGACCTAATTTTCACATTAAATTAAATTTAAAAGATTCTATTTTGAAATGAAAAAGTCAAATTTGTTCTAATTATTACTAAAAAAATTAAAAAAATTCTTAAAATTGGTAACAATTTTTGACAGACTAACCTACCTTTTTAATACTTTTGACCAAATTAAAAAAAATCCCACGGAGATTATTTATAGAGATAAGGACATGATTTTTACATTAAATTGAACCTAAAAGATTATATTTTGAATTGAAAAAGTCATTTTTGTTCTAATTATTACCAAAAAAATTGAAAAAATTCTTAAAATTGGTAAAAATTTCTATTAACTTTAAAAAATCCTACAGACTTTATTTATACAGAAGACCTGATTTTTATATTCAATTAAACATAAAAGATTCTATTTTGAATTGAAGAAGTCAAATTTGTTCTAATTATTACCAAAAAAATTAAAAAATATTAATAAATTTTTAATCGTGATGGTTTCTTTTACAATTTTTTTCTCGAACACAGTTCATTTTATCGACACTGAATAAGAGTACATTTTCTCTAGCTAAATGTTCAAGGTATCTAAATTTATTTTTGTTAACTCCTTACCACACAGGGTGTTAAAAATGTAAGCATTAAAATGCATAACCTAGTACGCCCCTGGTAAACTAAAGAGACTAATTACGTTTTAAGGTCATTTTTTAAGAGGTCCTTACTACTGTTTATCATATTAAAATTTCATTAAATTAAATTAAGTACTTTAAAATTTATTCAAGAAAAATTGTTTTCCAGTGGCTTCCTTCAGAAGGCCGTATCTCCGAGAGGAAGGCCGCTAGGAAAAAAAATTATGGGAACTTATAATCATATTTTTTAATGTTTTATTAGAATTCAAGAGATTTCCCACATTTTCCAGGACACCTGTATACAATAAAGTTGTAACTTCTAAATGTCTCTACGAAGTTTGTCAGCCCCTGAAATGTCTCTTGATGAAGTTTACCCACCCTTGAAGACTATTTGAAGAATCGGGGGTTTAGCTATCTTTGAATCGAATTTCTAGGAAGTTTGTCAATTTCTCAAATGTGTCTCGACAAGGTTTGCCAACCATTAAAATGTCTTTCGATGAGTTTTGCCTATCTCTGAAGTCAGTTTGAAAAATCGAGGGTTTACTTATCCTTTAATCGCGGTTTTACCAAGTTGACAACCCCTAAAATGTCCCTCAACAAAGTTTGTCAACTCTTGATAGTCGAGTGTCAAACCACGTCTTAATCAATGAAATTTCATCTAGTTATATATCGACGCTCTCAAGCCAAAACGGCATAAACGCCAAAACGGCCATTTTTTAGTTAGCTGCACCGTTGAGTAGCATTTTTAAATCTGCATGCAACAGTTAAAGCGGCATACCCGCAAACAAACTTCATTCGCTATAAAATTGGTTTAAAGTTTGCGTAAAAGCTATTTAAGTTTCATTGTGTCAATCGTTTTTTGCGTTTTCTGAAAAATTAGGTTAATGTCGTTTATGCCGTTTTGGCTTGGCAGCGTCGATATAATAAAGTTGTAACTTCTAAATGTCTCTACGAAGTTTGTCAACCCCTCAAATGTCTCTCGATGAAGTTTGCCTACCCTTGAAGTCAGTTCTAAAAATCAAGGGTTTATTTATCCTTTAATCGAGATTCTACGAAGTTTGTCAACCTCTGAAATGTCTCTCGATGCGGTTTGCCCACCTTTGAAGTTCGTTTGAAAAATCGGGGGTTTATTTATCCTTGAATCGGAGTTTTTCGAAGTTTGCCAACCCCTGAAATGTCTTTCGACGGGTTTTGCCCACCTCTAAAGTCAGTTTAAAAAATCGACGGTTTACATATCCTTGAATCGAGTTTCAACAAAGTTTGCCAAATCCTTGAAATATCTCTCGACAAGTTTTGCCAACCCTTAAAATGTATTTCGACGAGGTTTGCCCACCCTTAAGGTTCGTTTGAAAAGTCTAAGGTTTACTAATCCTTGAATCGAGTTTGTCAATCCCTAAAATGTCTTTCGATGAGGTTTGTCCATCCCTGAAGCCCGTTTGAAAAATTGAGAGTTACCTATCCTTGAATCGGATTTCTACGAAGTTTGCAAACCTTTGAAATGTCTCTCGACGAGTTTTGCCCACCTCTGAAGTCAGTTTAAAAAATCGAGGGTTTACATATCCTTAAATTGGGTTTCTACGAAGTTTTCCAAATCCCTGAAATATCTCTCGACAAGTTTTGCCAACCCTTAAAATGTATTTCGACGAGGTTTGTCCACCTTTAAAGTTGGTTTGAAAAATCGAAGGTTTACTTATCCTTGGATCAAGTTTGTCAATCCCTAAAACGTCTTTCGATAGGGTTTGTCCATCCCTGAAGCCCGTTCGAGAAATAGAGGGTTTACTTATCCTTGAATCGGGTTTCTACGAGGTTTGCAAACCTTTGAAATGTCTCTCGACGAGGTTCTCCCATCCCTGAAGTCCGTTTGAGAAATAGAGGGTTTACGTATCCTTGAATTTGGTTTCTAGAAAGTTTGACAACTCCTGAAATGTCCCTCAACAAAGTTTGACAACCCCTAAAATCTCCCTCGAAGAGGTTTGCCCACTCCTGAAATCCCATTTTTCCTTTTCAGGATTTGTCTACCCCTGATAGACGAGTATTACGTCTGTATCAATGAAATTTTAGCTAGTTTATAGAAATAAAGTAGTATTTTTTTCGTTAAATTAACAATTAAACTTTTTATTTTCAATAAAAGTCAAATTTATTCTAATTATCGTTTAAAAATTTGTTTATATTATATTAATAGGAATTTAAAAATCCTAAGAAAGGTAAAAATTAAAAAAAAATGTATTTTTTTATAATAAATATCAAATTTGTTCTAGTTATTAAAACTAAAAAAATAAAAATATAAAATAAGTTTTTTTTTTGTAAAAACAAGTATGTAAATTTATTTGATGGTAAATGAAGATGATGGTATCCTTCCGTAGCATTCAAGGAGAGTGTTGTATACGGTCGGGGCAAACGAACCAATTAAATTGATGAACGGCGACAAATTTCGGTGAGACAGCGGCCCGAATTGAAACCTTAGTCGCTCATAAAAAATGGCAAATTGTCTTTATGGGCCTTATACGCCCGACGCTCAGCGGCCGATAAAATACCGGCCATAATTTACGTTGAAGAGCGTTGCACGCACATCGAAGAAGAAAACGGCGTCCCCCCAAAGAAATCTTTCAGCTTTTATTCTCTCCTCGCGGTCCGAACTCACTTTCAGCGTTCGCCTCATCGATTACCTCGCGTTTCCTTTCGCGGTGGCGGCCATCTGGTCACCATTTGCTTGTCTTAAGTCTTAAGCTGGTCGCAAGTTACCACCCCCAGGTCCTTCGGATGTCCACTATCACCTCGTGACGGCTTTACTGCCAACCAACGTCCCTATCTGATTCAAGAAGTACAGGCACCGAGTGCCAGAGAGCCCGAAGAAGCGTTATCTCGCCATCATCGGCTGACTTACAGCCCCCCCGTTACGGCACCCAGAAGTGTTGAGAGTTCTTCGGGACCTAGCTACCTGCTGGACGTTATAATTTCGTATAAATCGTGTACGATGGAAATTAAGTGTCCGGTAGCGACCGAACTTGTTATTATCCTTCGGTAGCCGACGAGCTTTACACGGCAAATTACCAATTAGAAGTAACCGGTAATTATCCGAGGAGAGGTAAGTGCGGGTTTCGATTCTGTGAGCCGAGTTATTAGCGTCCGAGAGGGCTGACCGGTTGATTATAAGGTGCTAAAGGGGTTGAACTGGGTTGGATCGACCGGATCAATTTGTCAGCCGTTACAGATAGAAAAAGGTCTCCCCGTTTAACCTCTCTCGAAAAAACCGCTCGTAAACAAGCCCCTCCCAATTAAGGCGTTCAGAAGCAAACTTAGCCATCGGAACAAAACCACAAAAAACTACCGTACGATCAAAAATTAATGGGCGCGAACGGAGACGCCGATTCGACCTGTCAGCGGAGCACGATTTATGCCCAGCGTCCGTCGATTTTCAAGAAACGACCGCAGCGTTAAATATCGGCCGATTAGCGCCCCCGACGGCGCTACGCCCTCAGGGGCGTTTCGGTAATTTCCCGGGCGGTCATTGTTTGTGGCCCCCCCGTTGATCTCAGACGTAATCGGCGTTAATCTGAACCCCAGAAGATATGCTCACTTCACTCTTTTTTAAAGCTGGTTAATAAGAGCTTCAACCTTTTAAAATATTCACACTTATATAATATATATTTTTTCTTCTTATGAACTCCTGCTAAGAATAATAATAAAACCACCAACTTCAGAAACGTAACTTTCTCCCCATTTTTTAGTCTTACGTAAATTTATGATAGAGATATCTATCTGTTGAAAAAAAATGTATTTTTACCCTACACTTTAATCTAACATAATGGCAGTAGACAAGATCAATTGCGGAACTAACTTTTTTGCGATTCGTGGGATCATATTCAATGTGGTGTATTTGATGATAAGCTAGTTGAGAACTTTTTAAAGAATTGCCTTTGATATTTAGTCTTATTTGACATATACTTATGATGCAACAAATCTGGTTTTAATTGAAGACTCTAATTCGGTTGTAAATCATAAAAAATTTTTACATGATTCTTGGGATCTTTTCTTATCTGTTGAGAAAACTCGGTTTGGTTTGCCAGGACTGGTGTCTCTCTCAAGATTACGTATGTACGTCGTTCTGAGTTTCGGCCAGATGTTCTTCCTTCCTTGTCTCTCTAATGGCGTTTAATGTAGTGATGAAGAGAATATGGTCGAATTAGCTCAAAACTTGACGCAATAGATCCAAATCCAAAAAGAAAAACAAAAAGCCTAGGGAAAACACGAATTACAAAAACGCTCCAAGAAAGATTCAAATTTTCTGAAAGCATAAAAGCATACCTTTCAATGTTAATCGGCTACGCGTGATGGCTGATAAAAACTCAGCTATCCGGAACCAAATCCGACAAAGCACAACAGATGCCAATTCCAATAGAAGTTCTCCCAATCACAATTCCAAAGAGAGACCTTCTAAATAACCTTCCCCAACCACGCAGTTTCTATCAGAGCTAAATATTATAGACCACGCTCTTCCAAGGTTCAACAACAAAGAGAATAACCTAAATTATGATAATCGAAAGAACTATTCCCCACTACGCCCGATCGCACTAATCTAAGAAACCAACTAATATCCTATATTTCACAATAAAATCGAGAAATTTAAAAATGACATCTCTCAACAGATGGCCCTATCCAAATAACTTTAAGTTTATACATTCGAATAATAAAAATCAAAACCGTTACTTAGGATGCAGCAAATCTGGTTTTAAATGAAGATTCTAATTCGGTTAAAAATCATCAAGAACTTTTATACGATTCTTGGGATTATATTCAATGTGGTATATTTGATGACAAGCTAGTTGAAAATGTTTGAAGAATTACCTTTGAAATTTAGTCTTATTCGCAATATACTCAGGATGCAGGAAATCTGGTTTTAATTCAAGATTCTAATTCAGTTGTAACTCAAAGAAGTCACATCGAAGAACGGTTTGATTCATCGACGAAGTAATTTCAGTCAAAACATAACCAGGAAACTATAGATATAGTACTCAAATGAGGATTACTGTTTCATCTTGCCAATTGGTATAATGTTAGAGTAATATATAAGATTTTGTCGCCTTATTTAAGGAAAACTTTGAAATCCTTTTTGAAGAAAACTTGGAAATCCTCTTTGAGAAACATTTTACCATTTTTCTTGAGGGAAACATTGAGGAAAATCTTCTAGTCTTTCTGGAGGAAATCCTTGTCGCCTTCCTGAAGAAAAACTTTGTCTTCTTCCTTATTGAAGTCTTTGTGATGTACGTTGAAATCATCTGGCGATCTTTCTTGAGTTTGTTATACTCCCCCTATGGTCTTTCTGGATTAAATATGTCATCTTCTTGGAGAGAAGCATTGTATTCTTCCTTATGGAAGTACTTATGATGCTCCTTGAAGAACATCTTGTGATCTTTCTTAATCAAAACTTTGTAGTATTCCTTGAGAAAGATTTTGGGGTCTTATTTGAAGAATACTTAGGGATTCTCCTTAAGGAAAACCTTGAGATTCTCTATGAGGAAGTCTTTCTGGATGAAATCTGTCGTCTTCTTAGAGAGAAACATTGTGTTCTTCCTTGTGGAAGTGCTTACGATGTTCCTTGAGAAACATCTTGTGATCTTTCTTGGTCAAAACTTTGTAGTATTCCTTGAGAAAGATTTTGGGGTTTTATTTGAAGAATACTTAGGGATTCTCCTTAAGGAAAACCTTGAGATTCTCTTTGAGGAAGTCTTTCTGGATGAAATCTGTCGTCTTCTTAGGAGAAACATTGTATTCTTCCTTGTCGAAGTGCTTATAATGTTCTTTGAGAAATATCTTGTGATCTTTCTTAATCAAAACTTTGTAGTATTCCTTGAGAAAGATTTTGGGGTCTTATTTGAAGAATACTTAGGGATTCTCCTTGAGGAAAACCTTGAGATTCTCTTTGAGGAAGTCTTTCTGGATGAAATCTGTCGTCTTCTTAGAGAGAAACATTGTGTTCTTCCTTGTGGAAGCACTTATGACGCTCCTTGAAGAACATCTTGTGACCTTTTTTGGTCAAAACTTTGTAGTATTCCTTAAAAGAGATTTTGGGGTCTTATTTGAAGAAAACTTAGGGATTCTCCTTAACCGTTCGACTGCTGCGAGGCGCGAAAGCGCTTCGTTCATTTATGTCGAACACCGCGATTTGCGCTGCGAGTTTCAGTGTGCCTTTGTTGCACCATTGCAGTAAACGTAGTCTGACCTCACGCGTACTTTGCTAAAGTCAACATCAGGTCAAAATATGTCCAGTAGTTTTTGAGTGTTCTTGCAAAAATTGCTTAACAGTTGAACGGTTAAGCAGAATTTTCAATTCGAATGAATTTGAATGCATTTAGAATATATGCCAGATAACCATAATGTTAAACGCAATTCTTAAAAAAGATTCCAATTGACTTGATATAGTTTAAAGACTTATCGTCATTAAATATACTGCTGGTGAGTGGAAGCATCAAATTGCAAAGTCAATAGTTACCACGTAGCATCAGCATTTGTAGTATGGATGCAACATCAGTGTCAATTACTTTATCCAGTTTTGCAACTTAATCTCGTCAATTTCCATACTTAAAGCATATGTAGCATGATACATAATCCTTCCTGGTAATTTTTTGATTGAAACCACTTCACAGCTGAATCAAATTATCTTTCAACCTCTTCTTTTGCTTACAACTCAATTAGAATTTGTTTGGATTACAATCCAAACGAAATTCATTGTATTCAGAGTATATGCAAAGATTGTAATCAAATATTAATGTCAATTTTTCAAAAATTTTTCAATAGGTTTGTCTTCAAAAACATACCACATTTAATATGAACCCAAAAACAGTATTAAATTTAATTTTGCTGTTTGGTATTCTCAATAAACATTATGTTAAAGTTAGAAAACAAAGTAAAAATATATTTTTCCAATAGGAAGATATCTCCACAAAATCTATTTGAAATGCGTAGTTAATAACTCTTAAAAGTCAACTTCCTTGTTTCCTTTTGAAGAAAATCAACATAAATTACGATATGCGTGTGTATATCCTATATACACACAGGATAATAATTTGCAATTGGCGTTAGAACGTGAGCTAAGTCTAAGGTCGATTTGTCTCAATCTGGACGGTTGTAGCATTTAAGACGATAAGTTTCGGTCGTGGATCACTTCGATTAATGATTTAATCGCGGTTCGTAGGGCCGATTATATTATTTATAGAAGACATTGCACTCGGGGTGAAATTACGAAGCATAAATATGTATGCGGCGCAGTCGTATAATTGATCTTCGATATAAGCGTGGCGCTGGGAGCGCATTCCTCCGGTTCGAGGAGCGGTGATATATTTCGTCTCGTTAATCAGCTACTGGTTATATTCGTTAATGAAGGGGAGGCCTAGTTCTTCGGGCGTTTTTCCCAAGAAGAATATCGGTTGGAAGTTGAAAGTTGGTAATCGTCGAAGGAGAAGAAGAAGCAGTTTAAAACTATCATTGAACCTGTTTTCAAAGTTATTTTTGCACCAGATATCGGCGAAGAGCGTTCCGCGGAACCTATTTATAACCTCGCCTAGCAGATTTCGCGGCATTTACATATCCACTCGGCCTTTTTGCCCGGGGGTCGTTAGTGGTAAATTGCGCTAATTAATACCCAACTTACAGTTAGTCCGAGCTCCGCGGGCCACGATTCCTCGAACCCGTCGAGGACTTCTCGCCGTATTTTCCCCGGTAATATAAATGCAAATGTAACTTAAAAAAATCGTGGGTGACTCCTTATTCGGACGAGATGTACGCGTTAGAAAACGAAAATCCACCGAGGAGATTTCCAGGCCGCGATTACCAGAATTAATGCGTGTTGGACCAGCGGGTGGGTGAGTGTCAATCATCGCCTCGCTCCGGGCCGTGGTACGACCCCATGTTATCCATCAACCGACCCGTAACAGTGCCAATAGGAGAACAGAGAACAACTTTAATTACCTTCGGATTCGCACAGCTAGAGTTCAAAGGTGGGCGGTAATTAATAATTAGACAATACACAAGGAACGCCTTGAGGTTTATTATTATGGTTACGTTAACTTACCTGTCCATCTATAACATCCATCTTATCTATTTTTTTTAATTAATCTATAATAATAGTAAAATGAAAGAAAAGGAATCATTTTATTTCCTTTAATCTTCAATCAATTGGTACAAATGGACATTGAGTAAAGCCTTTCATGTTTGATTTTGTTCTTTGTATATAATCTGAATGCAGGCAATCACGTTTGAATTAACAAGATCAAAGAATACACATCTGAACACGAAAGATAAAGTGGATTTGGTCAAAAAGTGATAAAAAAAGAATATATCACTCTACACACGCATAAATCGAACTAAAATTTTTTTGAAGAATTGCCTTTAATATTCGTCTTGTTATCAAACGTGTATTCTGAATTCAGTAAATCTCATTTGAATTAAGAATTCTAATTCAGTTGTAAACTCAAAAAGATACATCGAAGTATGATATGATTTTCTTACAAAGTGGTTTTTGTCAAAAGATGACCAGGAAGAAGAATTTATAACTCTACATATGCCTTAAGTATGCTACAATACAAGATCAAATGGCAAAACTAGATAAACCGATTGAAAATATTATTGCATCCGTAGTAAAAATGATATGCTATAAGGGAATTATTCTTGACTTTATTGACTGGCAATTTAATGCCTTCTTTTAGTATATTTATTGGCATAGTGAAGATGTATCTTTAAACCACCCCTAAGTCCCATGAAAATGTTTTGAAATATTGCCTTTGATAGGTGGTACTGTTATTTGACATATATTCGGAATGTAGTAAGTCTGGTTTGAGCTGAAAATTTTAATTATGTTGCAAACCAATGAAAATCGATTGAGGGGCGATTTAATTCACTTGCAAAATTCTTTTAGTCAAAAGATGCCCAGGAAGAAGTCCTGTTATGCCTTAGATATGCTAATTGGCAAGGTCAAGTTGCAAAACTAAATAAAGCAATTGTCACAGTTGTTGCATCCATACTGAAAATGATATGCTCTCTGGAAACTATTTTTAACTTTGAAATTTGGTGTCATCATTTAGTATACTTATTGGCAATTGAAAAACTGTTGATGAATTGCTTTGGACTTTTAGTCCCGTCACTTAGTTCAAGAATTTAAGTCAAAAAATAAAAATTTTTGAACAATTGCCTTTCTGCATATGGATGTAGACACTAAAACTAGTTTGTATTGTCTAATATTTACAGAAAGTTGTAATCCAAACAAGATTTTAGACCGAAGAACTTGAAGAATTTGATCCACTTCCAATAATGTTTCAATTAGAATATGGGCAGGAAGTCATTGTAAATACATGCTAAATGACAAAATCAATTTACAAAACTGAACAAAGCAATTGATACTAGTATTTCATTCTTATTGAACATGAATATAGCAACTGTCGTTGACGTTAAAAATTGTTCCCATTACCTTGTAGATTTAGTGCCAATTGAAAAACTTATGAAAAAATGCCTTGTAAGTTTAATCTTCTCAATGGGTTCAAGAATTCAAGTAAAAATATGAAAATTTTTGAACAATTGCCTTTCCGTATTTGAACGTAAATACTAAAACTTGTATATGAAATTAATATTTTGATTGAGTTGTACTCCAAACAAGATTCTACATCGAAGAACAAACAATTTAGTCTACCTTCCAAATAGTTTCAATTAGAATATGATCAAGAAGAAGACTTCTTCATGGTAAATATATGCTAAATGACAAGATCAAGTTAGAAAACACGACAAAGCAATTGATAATATTACTTGACAGATAATAACAGTGAATATGGAAACTATTCTTGACTTTGAAATTTCTTCTCATCATTTCGTATATTTACTGGCGATTGAAAAACTTTTCAAAAAGTATTTTGTAAGTTTAATCTTGTCAGCTGCTTCAAGTATTCAACCCAAAATATGAAAATTTTCGAACAATTGCTCTGTGCATTTGTATGCAAATACTAAAACTTGTTTTTATTAATTAATATTTCGATTGAGTTATATTCCAAACAAAATTCTACATATAAGAACAAACAATTTGATCCACTTGCAAAATGGTTTTAATTAGAAGATGACCAAGAAGAAGACTTTTTCACTGCAAATACATGCTAAATGATAAGATCAAGTTTAAAATTGGACAAAGCAATTGATACTGTTATTTCATTCATATGAAAATTGCATATGGTAACAATTCTTGACTTTGAAATATCTTCCCATTACTTTAGGTATTTATTGCCAATTGAAAACTTTTCAAAAAATGCTTTGTAAGTTTAATCTTGTCAGCTGCTTCAAGTATTCAACACTTAGATAACACTTGTTTCTATTGACTAATATTTCGACTGAGTTGTATTCCAAATAAGATCCTACATCTAAAAACAAACAATTTGATCCACTTGCAAAATAGTGTAAATCAGAAGACGACCAAGAAGAAAACTTTTTTATTATAAATAGATACTAAATGATCAAATTGTAAAACTGGAGAGAGCAGTTGATAGTGTCGTTTCATCCACATTGAATATGAATATGACAACTCTTCTTAACTTTGGAATTTGTTCCCATCACTTAATATATCTACTGGCAATTGAAAAAATGTCTTGCAAGTTTAATCTTGTCAGCTGCTTCAAGTATTCAAACCAAAAAATAAAAATTTTTGAACTATTGCTTTCTGCATTTGTATATAGATACTAAAACTTGTTTGTATTGACTAATATTTCGATTGAGTTGTATTCCAAACAAGATTCAACATCGAAGAACAAACAATTTGATCCACCTGCGAAATGGATTCAATCAGAAGACGACCAGGAAGGCCGACCTGTAGTACATCCGGCGTTTAAAAACCGAGTCCCATTGTTCGGACGTCAAGCGCCCGAAGACAGGTACAATTTACCCTTTATAAATAATTCCGGACAATAGGCGATTAGTCTTCGGCGTTCGCTTGGATTTATCGTGTAATTCCGGCGCGATTACCGCATTAGGCTACATTAGGCCGCGAACGGACAATTTTATTAGCGTAGGAGAAAGTTCTTCTCGGACAGAGGGGCAAGGAGAAGAAACGGAAAAGAACCAGGTGATTTATCGAGTGTAAGCTGGTACCTTATAGATAATAATTGCATTGTAATGGACCTCGGCCTGCGAAATAAATTATGCATGCGGACAGGACGGCGTTCTGCAGAACACGAGTTAGCGCGGGCCCTTCGGGCACTTCTCCGCTTTAATTGGGATTAATTCCAACTAGCGAGAAGGGCTGCGGGAAATTTATAACGTGCTAGACTTGTCGTAACTGTACGAGCATAAATAACAGGGTGAAAGCGTTGCGTTGGTTAACCTCGGGGAACGTAAAAGAGGCTTAAATTTAAAACCATTTAAAACAATAAAACACATCAAACTCACCGTTTGCAATAATAATTAATAATAAATAAACTTTAACTATTAACTTACAATAAGTTAAGTTAATTCACAAAAACTGTTCAGAACACCCTTTAGAATGTACTTGAAAGGGTCCTTATGGACATGTTTATATACTGTCTTTGCAAAAGATGCGTAGGCGATCGTCCTGTTCGTACAAGTTCGTTTATAGTCGGATAGTCGCCTAAAACACGTGTTTTGTCCTGAAGGATTCACTTAAAGGTGGGTGGTTTGGTCACTTTTCTTACTCTTTATATTTGAAAACCGTCCAACTTACAAAATCTTTTTGCTCTAATTGATGTAAAACCTTAAAAGCTCCCATCTTCCATACATAACCTTTAACATTAAAACACCACAAACTTCGTTTGAAATTTATAGTTAATGAACTCAGATCGAAGTAAGAAACACGGGATTCACGGTAAACTAGTAATCAATCGGTTTAGACGCGGCGTTCTGGGTAATTTTGGCGGAAACGCCGGCAAACTGTGAGCTTTATTTCTGCCGGGGAAAGCTCGCGTGGGCAGCGGGTCGAGTCCAAGTCTGGAGCGGTACGCCGTGGGCGAACTTTGACCTTTGAAGGGCCGGGGCAAGCCGCGACTCCACAGCAACAGGTTAAAGAGGGAAATCCGTTGACGCCGCCGTCCTACGGGATTCGAAAAATTGCCATCCTTCTGCGAAACACGCGAGAAGGACTCATCCCCCATCTGCCTATTTTCCAGACGTTTGTTTTCCTCGTTAGTAACGGTCTACCAGGTAGAAATAACAAGGATCCTGGCTTAAAGCCGGGTAAATTCTCCCAATTTTCGTCTCGTTATAGATAACGGAGGTGGTTCGCGGTTCGATTGATCTTGAAATGAGCTTATGAATGGAGGCATAACCTTGCCATCGTCACGTTTTACACTACAACCGATCCACTACTCACGTATTTATAGCATAATCGATGCAGCTGGCACTTTTCCTTGACAGCTACGATGGTCGACGAACCACGTGACTGGTACCTTAATGAATATTTCATTTTTCCCCGACTCCATTTCTCTTTCTGCCAATCGCATCCTATTGGCCCAACTTCATTCTCAAGGTGAATTTTATAAAGGGGTTTCAATAACAGTCCCTTTCTAGAAACTTTCTCTGATTTGTTTGGAGATAATTACAATAACTTTGCCTTTCAATATAGAAAATTTACTTTTTTAGCTTTAATTTAAAGTAAAAGTTTCTTTTTATTCCCATAAATAAAGTCTGGGTGATTTAAATTTTTTTTTTTTATTATTATTATCAAGAAATGTTAAAAAAATAAAAAAATCAAAAAAAAAGTACAGTAGTAATTAAAAGGTCCTCAGGTTAGGTTATATTAAAATTCTGTCACCCCTTCAAATTTTTTTTTAATTTTTTGGTGGTAATTAGAATAAATTTGTCTTTTAATAACAATTATTTTTCAATTCCTATAAATAAAGTCTGGGTGATTTTTTAAAGTTGGTCAAAATATTCTTAAGTTCTCTCAAAAATTCCTCGATTTCTTCAAAAATTCTTTTTAGTTTTTTGGTAATTAGAATAAATTTGTCCTTTATAATCAAAAATAGAATCTTTAGACTTTCATCTAACATAAAAGTTATTTTTTAATTTCTATAAATAAAGTCTGGGGGATTTTTTAAAGTTGACCAAAATATTTTTAGGTTATCTCAAAAATTCCTCGATTTCTTCAAAAATTCGTTTTCGGTGATAATTAGAATAAATTTCTCTGTTATAATTAAAAATAGAATCTTTAGACTTTCATCTAACATAAAAGTTATTTTTTAATTTCTATAAATAAAGTCTGGGGGATTTTTTAAAGTTGGTCAAAATATTTTTAGGTTATCTCAAAATTCCACCATCTCTTTAAATATTTTTTTTTTTAATTTTTTGGTGATAATTAGAATAAATTTGTTTTTTTATAATCAAAACTAGAATATTTAAGCTTTAAGTTTACACAAAAATCATTTTTTTATTCCTATAAATAATGTCTATGTGATTCCTCAAATTTATTTTTTAATATTATTATCAAAAAATTTAAAAAAATTAAAAAAAAATATTTAGAACAAATTTGTTTTTAATAATCAAAAATAGAATCTTCAAGCTTTAATTTGTCGTAAAAATCATTTTATAATTCAAATAAATGAAGTGTGAGTGATCTTTTAAAGTTATTAATTATGAGGTTCAAAATTGTTCGATTTCTCAAAAATGTTTAAAAATGTTTGGTAATAAATAGAATAAATTTGGCTTTTAAAATCCAAAATAGAAACCTTAATGCAATCATTCATTAGTCTCCATAAATAAACTCTGTAGGATTTTTTAAAATTTGGTTAACTGTCAAGAATTTTAGTCAGCTTAAATTTTTTTTGTAACAATTAAAACAAATTGGAATTTTTTAGTCCAAAATAGAATCTCGTAAGTTCAATTTAATATAAAAATCATTCCTTAATTCTTATAAATAAAGTCGTTATGATTTCTCAAAGTTGGTTAAAAAATTTTGAGGTTACATTAGGTTCGATTAAAATTCTTTGTTAATTAATTTTTTGTTAATAATTATAACAAATTTGACTTTTATAATAAAAAATAGATTATTTCTGATTAAATTTCATATAAAAATCACATTTTAATTTCCACAAATAAATTCTGTACGATTTTTTTTAATTCTCTACCTTTTAAATCAGTTTTTTTAAGTCGGTTTTTATGTTTAATAAGTTTGTAAGCTGATCACCTTTTGATTTTTTCTTATAGAATACATAAAGGTAACTGATTGTACGTAGTTGAAGTACAAGCTGGCAAAACCGATTATTTTTTTCTTTTCGACGAGCGGTCCCATTATTGATAACGTTACATGTTAAAGCGTACACCGAACGTCCGTTCGAATTAATAACGCAGGTAGACGTTATTAATAACGGCCGAAGAGCTCATATCTCGGCAGATCGCGAGATAAGAAGGGGGCGATCGTTTCCTGCGCCGAGCCGAGTATCGTAATAGATATGAAGACATTAGTAAAAACTCATTAACGCTCCGGTTCATTATTCATCGGGCGGTTCTTCTCGGACGCTCATTTGTATCGTCCCTTTCGGCCGAGGGCCCCCCGCGGAGCGGTGAATTATTTAAAATTAAACAATGCGCTTCCCGCCCGTTCGGCCCCATTAATCGACGATTATAGCCCGTAATGGCCCTCTTAACCACCCCGAGTTATAAATAAGTTACAAATACGACCGCTCGTATTTACGTCTTTCGTGCCGAGACGCGCGTCAGAAATATAACGGACGTTTAGAAAGCCGATTTATGCTAATTAACTTAGGTACTAAGCGGACACGCCAGGGACCGGTTCATATTTCTATCGAAAATGGGGGGTGTAAATTTCGTTTCGACGTTTTCTAACCGTTAAACCATGTAATTGTACGGACAACGCGCGTGTATACAAATTGTCCCGAGGGGATGCGAAATGTTCGGCTTATTTTCTTTCCAATTTGCTTGGCTAGGTGTCAATCTTGTGTTAGATCAGGCGTAAAACCTTTTAAATTCTTCGTGGTCATTTAGAAATGTGTGGTTCCAAGTTTAAATTTCTCGAACCATTAAAAGATTTATTTTTTTCTGTAATAATTAGAATAAATTCCTCATTTATTATAGAAAACTGGCCAGATTTTAAAAATTCATATATAAGAAACCAATTGTTATAGAGATTTAAAATATTATCATGACTTAAATTGATACATAGTCTTTATTTTTACCAAAAATCAGTTTTCTACGACTTTTAGTTTTTCCCTTAGAAGAGAAAATGTAACTTAATGTCGATTAAAATTTGTCAATTTTTTTAAAATTTATATCTAAGAAACTAAATCTTGTTGGAATATGAAATTGTACGACGATTTAGGTTGAAACTTAATCTTTATTTGTACCAAAAACTAATTTTCTATATTTTTTCGTTTTTTCTATAGATTAAAAAATCTAACCTAACTTATATAAAATGTCCATTAAAACTTGTCAATTTTTAAAAATTCATAACTAATTGTAAGAAAATAATTGTAGTTGAGGTATGAAATTTTATAAGGATTTAGATTGAAACCTAGTCTTTATTTTTACCAAAGATGAATTTTGTGCCACTTTTAGTTTTTCCCGCAGAAGAGAAAACGTAATATAATGACCTTAATTGAAATTTTTAAAGATTCTAAGAATTAGGTTACGTTCTAATGCGGAATTTTCATTGAATTACATTAAATTTTGACGTTTAGAAATTACAGCTTTATTATAAATTCTATGGAATTCTATGGATTTTTTTCTATCTAACTTGGTTTTTGAGTTATTTCAAGTGTAAGCTAAAAAATTGTAATTTTAGCTTATAATCAATTTTTAGGGTATAACTCCATAAATATTAAAAATTCAATCAAATTGTTTATATTAAATAATATTCATAATAGAATAAGCTACAATTTTTATTTGAAAATTTTTTTTGTATCTAACTCGGTTTTTGAGTTATTTGAAATTTAATTTGAAAAATTGATGTTTGAGGTAACACTCAAATTTTAGGTTATAACTCTCTTAATATTAAAAGTTTAAAAAAATCTCTTATAATAAATAATACTCGCAGTAAAATAATGTACAATTTTTATTGGAACAAATTTTTTTCATTTAACTTGGTTTTTAAGTTATTTGAAATTAAAGTTGAAAAATTGATGTTTTGGCGTTATAATCAAATCTTAGATTATAACTCCATAAATATCAAAAATTCAATAAAGTTGCTTATAATAAATAATACTTAGAATAAAATAAGCTACAATTTTTATTTAAAAGTTTTTTGCCTACCTAAGTTGGTTTTTGAGTTATTTCAAATTAACGTTAAAAAATTTTAATTTTAGCTTATAATCAATTTTTAAGGTATGACTCCATAAATAACAAAAATTCAACAAAATTTTTTATAACAAATAATATTCATAATAAAATAGGCTACAATTTTTATTTGAAAAAATTTTTTGTATCTAATTCGATTTTTGAGTTATTTGAAATTTAATACGAAAAAGTGATGTTTTGGGGTGATAATCAAATCTTAGGTTATAACTCCTTAAATATCAAAAATTCAGTAAAGTTGCTTATAATAAATAATACTGAGAATAAAATAGACTGCAATTTTTAGTTAAAAAAATTTTTCTATCTAACTCGGTTTTTGAGTTATTTCAAGCTAAAGTTAAAAAATTGCAATTTTAGCTTATAATCAATTTTTAAGGTACATATAACTCCATAAATATTAAAAATGCAACTAATAAATGATAAGTATGAAGAGATGGAAGTTATATGTATTATTTATTTCCTGAAGATTTTATTTTGTAATCAATTAATAATACTTCGTCAATTAATACTTAAAAAATCACGATTATAAAATTTTTGAAATGAAAAAGACTCACCAAGAGAATATTGTTTCCTTGAAAATCCCCTAAAGAAATATTTAAAAGAAAAAATTATTTTTTAAAAATTCTTAATAAATTAAAAGTATTTTACCTGGCAACATTCGCAAAATAACAACCCGAAGACTTCCTCAAAATGATAATCTGAAGACGAACTCCAATGATTTGAAAGACATTCACGGAAATAAACACTAAAGTTTTTTAATACTAATTGCAAAAAAGATTAAACGAATAAAAATAAATAAGAAGAACACATGACAGATTTGTTGAAAACCCGCACAGTAACTGCGAAGAATTTCTAAATTTGAGTTTTATGGTGTGTTCTACCCTAAGTGTGGGAGAGGAAACTGGTTTTTTTTGGTACAAAACTGGAAATTACACAGCGTTTGGGTTGAAATTTACCTGCTCGTTTTCCAGTTTGCAAAGGAAACTCCAATTCGAGTTTATTAACGTGAATTTAAAAATAAATTCCTGAAACCTGCTCGTTTTCCAGTTTGCAAAGAAAACTCCAATTCGAGTTTATTAACGTGAATTTAAAAATAAATTTAATACTTAAAAGATATTAAAAAGTAAACTGTTTAAGGCAAAATGTATGATGATTAAAGCAAATATGATTATGATTTTTTCAAGTCTTTCAGATACATTAGTTTTAACAAATGGTAAATATTTATTATGATACTAATGATTCTTTTAAAGGTTGTATCTAAAAAACTAATTGTTGTAGAGACTTGAAATTTTATGAGGATTTAGATTGAAACTTAGTTTTTATTTCCACCAAAAATAGATTTTCTACAACTTTTAGTTTTTCCCTCAAAACCGAAAATGTAACACAATGCCAATTAAAATTTGTTAATTTTTAAAAATTCATATCTAAGAAACTAATTTTTGTTGAAACTTGAAATTTTATAAGAATTTAAACTGAAACTTAGTCTTTATTTCTATCCAATATGAATTTTCTACGACTTTTAGTTTTCCCGTCAGAATAGAAAATGTAACTTAAAGTCCTTAGTTTAATCTTTTAAACATTCTAAAACATAGGCAGCGTATTAAAAGTGGGATTTTCTTTGAATTACACTAAAATTTGGCGTTTAAAAGTTGCAACTTTATTAGATATCAGGTAAGTACTTGTTCCAAATAAGGTCACCTTAAGAGTCGACCATTTTTTCTCCCCAATGTTTTGAGATAATTGATTACAACTTTGTGTACCCCGCTGCTAGAACTTCTGCTACGTAGTTATATAATTATTATCGGTTTACGTTGATAATACCACGTTTTGTAAACAAAAACCCAGAATCCGCGCATTGTGTATACGAATTGTATAGTGAACCTAATAAGGTCAACAATAAAATTTCAAACTACATTTTGAAAATTGTTTAATTATTAACGTTTTTCGTTAGCAAGAATACATAACAATCTAATGTTCTACAGTATCTTCCTCCGTTTTAGAATACTTTTGTTACCGTTTGAGATTAGTGAATCAAATAGATTTTTAGTAACAATTTGGGCAAATTAATTCAATGCCTTACGTTTTCTTTTTGTAGAGGGCTTTCTTTCAGGTGTAGGGAGTAGGTTAATAAAACTGATAGAAGTCTCTATCGATTGACTATCACTCAGGTAATTTATGCTTTGTAAAAACTGATTGTGAGAGAGGCATTATGTCGGAATCTAACCAACTTGAATCAAACTGCAATTCATGTTACGGATTATCTACAGATGTAATTGTATTACACACTTCTTGTATTAGTCTGCCAGACAGTTAACTAGGAGTATAGGCAGCTTCTGGTAGTATGTCCAAGTTAAACGAATATATTCCTGTAGCTCTAAACCCTAATACTAGATTAGCCGCTGACATTGCCTTGGGCCATACATCACCCAAAATATGTCAAAATCTTCCTTTAGTTATATTCCTTTCAGGTTCTCGCGTCCAGTATTTCAAAACTTCCTCATCCCAAACATGTTCTAAAGATCTAAACACGCTCTTATCTAGCGGTTGAAGTTCATGAGTTGTATTTGATGGCAGGCAAGGAGGGGATATATTGTATGTTTCAACGGTCTCTACTATACCAGCATCGAGGCGTGAACCTCCACCATCAAATATTAACAAACATTGACCATGAGGCTTATATTTTGCGAAGTGATTTACCCATTTAACAAATGTTGTGGTGGTCATGCTATCTTTTGTGGTCATTTCTACTGCTGATGAAGGTGGCATCGAATCTATCCATTCTGATCTTTGTCTTTCGCTTTTAAATAAAATCATGGGTGGAATGGCTTGCCCGAATGCATTTCCACAAGCTTCTACCATCACATTCTCAGCGTGCTCTCTGGACCAATGAAGTGCACTCTTTTTGCACCTTTTTGAGTAAGCACTTGTGGTGATGGAGGGTTAACCTGCATCCCTTCTGATCCATGTTGTAAATCAATTGGGGTTTATTCATTTTGAAAGTATTCACCTACTATAATTCTATTTATTTTTTGAGCTCTTGCAGGATTTAATAGCTGTGATTTTCTACGCGCTATTTCAGGATGTCCAGCTAGATGAGTTTGTGATTTGGAAGCACATGAACAGGCCTATCACACCTGGCAAACCAAATGGGACGCTGAAATTAGAGGAAGGTGGACGGCGAGGTTAATACCGGATGTTACCTGACCCAGTTTCTCACTGGCCACGGATATTTCATGAAATATTTACATACAATCAGAAAAACAAAAACTTCAGCCTGTATTTTTGCGGACTCAGAAATCGACGACGCCGAACATACATTTTTCCATTGCAATCACTGGAGACTGGAAAGAGCGCAATTAACTACCAAGGTGGGGGCTTTGACTCCGGACAATGTCGTGGCCAAGATGCTGAATGACCAAGAAACGTGAAACGCGATAGTTGACTTTGTCACTAAAATATTTAAGGCGAAGAAACGGGCTATGGATGCACTGTTGCCATAAATCTTCATAAATCTGACAGACACATAGAGAAGAGAAACCCATACAGGCTCTCCCTTCAACAGTTTTCACAATATTATTGACGATGGCCTGACGACAATAACGAACCGATTCCCTCTGCGGGGCAGATAAGCTGAAACCATGGAACACTAGAGAGAGGTGCCTCTTGAAGTATTAAGACACCCCCTCCTTCCACACTTGTGATGCCCTAGACATGACATGTAAAACGAGGATGGACATGATGGCTCCCGACTTTAATTCCTTGAAATTATACCTTCTTGGTGGTCCCAAGGGAAGAAGACGGGGGAACTTATCATGCGTTGTTATTATTGTTGATTTGAACACGACAGTTCATACTTTTAAAAAATAAATTAAAAAAGATGAGTTTGTGATGAGAAACAACGTTTTATCTTATTTTGTTCAGCAAACGTAAACACCGATCTTCGGACAAATTTGCTCGTTATAGGCATTTCTACTTCCGCTAATCGAAAAATCCTTTTACATAATTCATTTTCTTGATTAGCAGTTAAAACAGAATGCGTGCCTAATTTTCTTTCAGTACTGCCACTCTCTAAATGATTCCTCAACGTTCGGCGAGGAATTCCATATTTTTTAGCTGGTGTGAGGACAGGAAATCCATTCCTAATGTACTGCAACGCTCCTTGCATGGATTCTTCAAACTATAAAGCTCGTTTTTTTAGACGAGGGAGAATTTAGAAAAAAAAATATTTCTTACAAGGCTGACGGACCTAATAAGGCCACCGAGAAAACACATGGCCTTATTAAAATCATTAAACTTTATTATAATATCATTATTGCCTTTGAAAGTTCTACCTATAGATCTATCGTCACTTACCAGTTTAAATAAGCGTAAATGATGAAGTTCTGTTTTAATTAAAAAAGGCCGTTTTATTCTAAATGTTATCAAAAAAAAAAAAATTAAACTTGGTAAAAAAAAATTTTTAGGTTAAAAATTTTTAATTATTAGAAAAAATCAACCAATTTTTAAAAATTCGTAAAAAATTGAATTTTAAATATTTTAAATTGATTCTTTTTCCAAATGAAAGCTAAAACATTCTAGTTTTAATTAAAAAAGACCGTTTTATTCCAAGTCTTATCAAAAAAATTAAAAAAATTTTCAAAGATGGTAAAAGAAATCTTTTAGGTTAAAAATTTTTGATTATTAAAAAAACCAACTATTTTTAAAAAATTCATAATAAATTGAATTTTAAATATTTTGAAGTGATTTTTTTTCTAAATGAAACTTAAAATATTCTAGTTTTAATTAAAAAAGACCGTTTGATTCTAAATCGTATAAAAAAAATTTAAAAAAAATTCAAAATTTTTTAGTAACTAACTTAATATTACCAAAATAAAAAAAATCATATTTTATGCTGCATTGAATGTTATATATTTTTATTTATTGTTACATTTCCAAATTTCATTTTAGTGTCAACAACTAAAGTTACATCATTGAAAAATTGGCAGTAACATTAGCACAAGTTTCCTTTGGGTTGTAAAGCTTGTCAGGTTGAAACTTGCACTTATTTAAACCGTCAATCGAATTGATAAAATTAGAACCAGGGTCTTTTTCTCTTGTGTATAAGTACAACGCATCTAAAAAACCATTATAATAAAATTAAAATCCTAATTTAAAAGAATTTTTACCTTCTTTTAACACCACAATATATTTTTTACAATCTAATCCAACAATTTTAACTGTACTACGATCTAAAAATTTTTATTAAAATGATTACTTTCGATTCTAAAAATAATTAAATATTTACCTGAGTCATGTTTATAAGTTTCAGATTTTAACTCTCTTTTACCATAAACCATCTCGAATTTGGGCGATTCACTAACAATAAACAATTTCAAAGCGAATATACAACAAATACAACGTTTCAAAATACTTACCGACCTATTTTAGTAAAATGCTTTACCTTAAGTAATTTTGAATTTATCTGAGTTAAATTTCTTATTAAACAGCAATCGTTACATTCTTTACTTGAAGCGTAAACATACCACATACCCATACACTATTTAAACCAAATTTTTATAATAAAAATTAAAATAAATAAATACTAAAATCGTAAACATACCGGTTTTTCATGCGAATCAGCATTCTTGTCAATTGGTAGAGCTTCACAATCGTCTGGAAGCGAAGCTTTAACAGTTAGTATCGAAATAATTATTGTTAATAAGACTAACATTTTTCGTTTTGGTGAAATTACCATTTCCAATTAGTTCTAATTTGTTCGGGTATTTATATACAAATAGCTAGCTTGTTAGTTGAATAATTGTTTTTAGATATCTATTTCATTATATAGGGCGATTCCTTAGCTCTATGACAAACTTTGGCAGATGAAATGTGATGCGATTTTAAGGAAAAGATGTTATATGAATATGGGTCCGATTCATTTTGGTTAAAGAGTTACAAGCCTTTGAAAATTTTACAGAGTTTAATAGGCAAATGAAAATGTAACATAAAAAATAAGTTCAAAAATTACAAAAATTGTTCGAAATGTTCGCCTTCAGCTTGAATGCACGGCTCACATCGACGAAGTAAAGATTCTGTCACACGACTTACGATATTTGGATCATTCCGTATGCTATTAGCTGCATCTTGAATTCTGTCCAATAGTTGCTGACGGGTAGTAATTTCTACATAGTGCACAAGCTGCTTCATGTGTCCCCAGAAATAATAATCCAGCGGATTTAGATCTACGGATCGTGGTGGCCAGACTACTGGACTTCCATTGCCAATCCATTTGTTTGAAAAATGTTCATATAACCAAGTGATGACTTGTCTTCCTCGATGTGGTGGTGCACCATCGTGCTGATACCACATATTTTGAACGATGTTAAGTGGTACGTCCTCGATAAAAACGAAAAGGTTATTTTCCAAGAAATTTCTGTCATTTACCACCCATACAGGTAGCAAAGAATTGTTAAAAGTGCTACCCCAAATGTGGATTTTGCAAGGACTACACATGTTCGTTATGATAATTATTTATGCCGTCCCTAGTGAAACACGCTCCATCAGACCACAGAACTTGTGAAATGAAGCTATTATTTTGAGCATGTTGCTGAATAATCCAGTGGCAAAATGCTAAGCGTTGCTCAGTATCTCCAGGATGTAATGCTTGAACATTTTGGCGATGAAACGGATGTAACATTTCTCGATTCAATACACGCCATACAAAACTTTGGGATATTTGTAGCATGCTCGCTATACGCCGAGTACTAATTGAAGATTCGTCAAGTACTAAATCAATGACATGTTCTTCATTTTGTACATTCACTTCATGGGGACGAACGGAATGTGGTGGAGCGGGGTTACCTGTTTCTCTCAGTTTGCGAAATGATGCACTAAACACTGTACGGGCAGGTTGATGTCTAGTTGGAAACCTACGAAGGTATTCTCTTCCTGCTTGCCGAGCGTTTCTGTTACAAAGCCCGTATACAAAAATAATATCTGCATATTCTTCAGTCGTAAATACAAGCATTTTCGTTTTCGATCAAAACTCTGACCACTAATTGTCAGAACTCAGCTTTGTTAACACAGTCAACTCTGTATTTGTGTTTCATAATTGAGGACCGTAGAAGCCAAGGGGTATAAATGACATTTTTGAAATCTTTGAGTTATACACTCCAGTGCATTCTCTGAGTAGCTTTCTATTAAGTGGCAACGAGATATAATAGATTATATTCCTCTGTACTGGCTACTATTGATCATTCACATAAGCTCTTATTAAGTTTATAGTATTGCTTGGTGCTCAAGGGGTATAAGTGCAATTGTATCTCTTTACCACTAAGTGTGCTGCGCTTGTGACCGGTTTCTAATATCGGGGCATTCTTACAATGAATGTGACCAAGATTTTGATCTAGTGGAACTAAAAAAGAAGAAGATCCATAAAGACGTATACATTCCAGAACATAGGTCAAATTTAATTGCATCTGCCTCACGAAAGTTTGTAGTAATACAAATGCAGGATGAAGATTCTATTGATCTTAGGAAACTGCAACCTTTCTTTAGAAAATTAGTACCTGGAATCCGCAACATGCAGTGGCTTCATTTTGAGAAGGAAAATCCCTATATGTTATTTTACAAAGAAAACGTAAGCAGTAACTGGATGCACTTTCTTACACTACCAATGAAGTCGAGTAGAGCCGGCAAGAACCCAACCTTATTACCAGAACTGTCATCTATTAACCAAAAAACAAAAATTAAATATGCAAAATACTGCAATTTAATGGATCAGCTGCAGTTTGTGCCTCCAGTATATCGCACTTTTTACAAAAATATTGACTACGACAATAAATTGGAAAGACGTCCACAGAAAGAATATGAAAAAACTGATGAAAATGTCTACTCTACTGATGAAGATTAAAAATTTAATATTGTTTACTTACAAATTAATTTATAAAACACAAACGACCGGTTTTATAAAGCTCAATTTATGTTAAATTAGTTAACAGGCCACAAATTATCCTTCTTTAGCCATTCACATCAATGGAAATAGACGTAACCATGGTAATTAATATAATAGAAACTAATTGAGCTTTATAAAACCGGTCCTAAAGTTTCTTTTCAATAAAATTTCCTATCCACTGTACTTGTACCTGTCATTTATTTAATTATTTAAAAAGAAGTTGGAAGCTAAGGGGTATAAGTACAAAGTACTTCTTGAAAAATGCCAAACAATGAATATCTGAAAATGCGTTCTAGTTTTGTATTAAATTAAAGTATACAATAAAGATATCTTGATAAGAATCAAAGAAAAAATTATGTGTTGAAGTTCCACATCAATTACACGTGTGTTGTAACTTTAGACTTCATTTTCACAATATTACGTTTTTGTCATTTGTATCCCTTGGCTTCTAGGGTCCTCAATTATTGTTGCGAATCTTTATTTCGTCGATGTGAGGTGTGCATTCAAGCTAAAGGCGGACATTTCGAACAATATTTGTAATTTTTAAACTTATTTTTTTATGTTACATTTTCATTTGCCTATTAAACTGTCTAAAATTTTCAAAGGCTTGTAACTCTTTAACCAAAATGAATCGGAGCCATATTCATATAACATCTTTTCCTTAGAATCGCATCACCTTTCATCTGTCAAAGTTTGCCATAGAGCTAATGAATCACCCTGTATTAAATTAATCACGTGGGTTCTTTTTACAGTTGACTATTAGTTACTTCATTGTTGCTATGTTAATTGGAGTTGGGATTTATTTTTAACTATAATTGTAAATGCAATGGAAAATAACGTGTGTGTTTTTATATTTTTTTGGTGTCAATTAGGCGAAATTTTATCAAATTTGAGAATTTTTTTTAAATTTGTTGGTAATATTTGGAAAAAATTTGATCTGCGTAATTAAAAATAGAATCTTTATGTTTTATTTTAACGTAAAAATCACGTCTTAATCTCTATAAATAAAGTCTGGGCGATTTTTTAAAGTCGATCAAATTCTTTCTATTTAACTTGGTTTTTGAGTTATATTTGAAATTAAAGTTGAAAAATTGATGTTTTGGGGTTATAATCAAATCTTAGATTATAACTCAATAAATATCAAAAATTCAAAAAGGGTGTTTATAATAAATGATACTTAGAATAAAATAAGCTACAATTTTTATTTAAAAGTTTTTTGCCTACCTAACTTGGTTTTTGAGTTATTTCAAGTTAAAGCTAAAAAATTGCAATTTTAGCTTATAATCAATTTTTAAGGTATAACTCCATTAATATTAAAAATTCAACAAAATCTTTTATAATAAATAATATTGATAATAAAAGAGGCTACAATTTTTATTTGAATTTTTTTTTCTATCTAAGTCGGCGTTTGAGTTAGTTGAAATTAAAGTAAAAACTTTGACGTTTGAGGTTATACTCAAATTTCAGATTATAACTCTCTTAATATTAAAACTTCAAGAAAATCTCTTATAATAAATAATATTCGCAGTAAAATAATGAACAATTTTTATTAGAACAAATTTTTTCTATTTAACTTGGTTTTTGAGTTATTTGAAATTAAAGTTGAGAAATTGATGTTTTGGGGTTATAATCAAATCTTAGATTATAACTCAATAAATATCAAAAATTCAAAAAAGTTGCTTATAATAAATAATACTTAGAATAAAATAAGCTACAATTTTTATTTAAAAGTTTTTTGCCGACCTAACTTGGTTTTTGAGTTATTTCAAGTTAAAGTAAAAAAAATGTAATTTTAGCTTATAATCAACTTTTAAGGTATAATTCCATAAATAGCAAAAATTCAACAAATTTTTTTTATAACAAATAATATTCATAATAGATAGGCTACAATTTTTATTGGAACAAATTTTTTCTATTTAACTTGGTTTTTGAGTTATTTGAAATTAAAGTTGAAAAATTGATGTTTTGGGGTTATCTTAGATAATCTTAGATTATAACTCAATAAATATCAAAAATTCAAAAAAGTTGTTTATAATAAATAGTACTTAAAATAAAATAAGCAACAATTTTTATTTAAAAGTTTTTGCCTACCTAACTTGGTTTTTGAGTTATTTCAAGTTAAAACTAAAAAATTGCAGTTTTAGCTTATAATCAATTTTTAATGTATAACTCCATAAATATTAAAAATTCAACAAAATTTTTTATAATAAATAATATTGATAATAAAAAAGGCTACAATTTTTATTTGAATTTTTTTTTTTCTATCTAAGTCTGCGTTTGAGTTAGTTGAAATTAAAGTAAAAACTTTGACGTTTGAGGTTATACTCAAATTTCAGATTATAACTCTCTTAATATTAAAAGTTCAAGAGAATCTCTTATAATAAATAATATTCGCAGTAAATTAATGAACAATTTTTATTGGAACAAATTTTTTCTATTTAACTTGGTTTTTGAGTTATTTGAAATCAAAGTTGAGAAATTGATGTTTTGGGGTTATAATCAAATCTTAGATTATAACTCAATAAATATCAAAAATTCAAAAAAGTTGCTTATAATAAATAATACTTAGAATAAAATAAGCTACAATTTTTATTTAAAAGTTTTATGCCGACCTAACTTGGTTTTTGAGTTATTTCAAGTTAAATTTAAAAAAAATGCAATTTTAGCTTATAATCAATTTTTAAGGTATAACTCCATAAATATTAAAAATTCATCAAGATTTTTTATAATAAATAATATTGATAATAAAATATACTACAATTTTTATTTGAAAAAATTTTTTGTATCTAATTCGATTTTCGAGTTACTTGAAATTTAATACGAAAATGTGATGTTTTGGGGTGATAATCAAATCTTAGGTTATAACTCCATAAATATTAAAAATTCAATAAAGTTGCTTATAATAAATTATATTAAGAATAAAATAGGCTACAATTTTTAGTTAAAAAAATTTTTTCTATCCAACTCGGTTTTTGAGTTATTTCAAGCTAAAACTAAAAAATTGCAATTTTAGCTTATAATCAATTTTTAAGGTATAACTCCATAAATATTAAAAATGCAACTAGTAAATGATAAGTATGAAGAGATCGAAGTTATATATATTATTTATAAAATCTTCAGGTAGATTTTATTTTGTAATCAATACTTCGTCAATAATACTTAAAAAATCACAATTATAAAATTTTTAAAATGAAAAAGACTCACCAAGCGAATATTGTTTCCTTGAAAATCTCCTAAAAAAATATTTAGAAGAAAAAATTATTTTTTAAAAATTCTTAATAAATTAAAAGTATATTACCTGGCAGCATTCGCAAAATAACAATCCGAAGACTTCCTCAAAATGATAATCTGAAGACGAACTCCAATGATTTGAAACACATTCACGGAAATAAACACTAAAATTTTCTAACACTAATTGCAAAAAAAGATTAAACGGATAAAAATAAATGAGAAGAACACACGACAGATTTGTTGAAAACCCGCACAGTAACTGCGAAGAATTTCTAAATTTGAGTTTTACGGTGTGTTCAACCCCTAATTGTTGGAGGGGAAACTGGTTTTCTTCGGTATAAAACTGGAAATTACAAAGCGTTTGGGTTGGAATTTACCTGCTCGTTTTCCAGTTTGCAAAGAAAACTCCAATTCGAGTTTATTAACGTGAATTTAAAAATAAATTTAATATTTAAAAGATATTAAAAAGTAAACTGTTTAAGGCAAAACGTATGATGATTAAACCAAATATGATTATGATTTTTTGAAGTCTTTGAGATACATTAGTTTTAACAAATGGTAAATTTTTATTAAGACATTAATGAATTTTTTAAAGCTTGTATCTAAAAAACTAATTGTTGTAGGCATGAAATTTTATGAGGATTTAGATTGAAACGTTAGTCTTTATTCCTACCAAACGTAGATTTTCTACGACTTTTAGTTTTTCCCTCAGAAGTGAAAATATAACACAATGTCAATTAAAATTTGTTAATTTTTAAAAATTTATATGTAAGAAAATAATTGTTGTTAAGACTTAAAATTTTATGAGGATTTAAACTGAAACTTAATCTTTATTTCTGTCAAAGATTAATTTTCTACGACTTTTAGTTTTTCCGTCAGAAGAGAAAATGTAACTTAAACTCCTTAGTTTAATTTTTTAAACATTCTAAAACTTAGGCAGCGTACTAAAAGACCTAAAGATTAGATCAAATTTTCCTAAAAGATTTGCGGCGCTAAATTTAAAATCGACCTCAAAATTGCTCCATCACTTCAGGTTTTAAAGATATTCTAACCTATCAGTGCAACAAATATAGGTTTTTTCAATATATTTGAGAGTAAAGAATGTGGCGAATAAATTTTTATCCACAAAATATTATACGGCATCCAAATGTACCACTTTTTCCATTCAAAGTGCATTTTGAATTTTCTTAATATCTTAATTACTTCTGTAAGAAATCATCTTTCTATAAACGTCTAATGGTAGTTATTGGTGCAGTAGATTAATTAGTAGACAATGGTTGAGTTATAACCTCAACAAGATATGCAAAGTGTTTAAATTATTATACATAGGTGAGTTATTATATTTTAGTATTCATTGGCTTTACACTCTGCGTTAGCCAACCGAGAAAAATGAGAAGCGGAAGTTTCAAAACGGTGAATTCCATAGAGAAAGGCTTCGAAGCCAAAACATTTACAGCTGCTGCTTCTCTGGATGTGCTAGGGCGTTTGATACAGTCTGGATTGAAGGACTTAAATTAAAACTTAATAAAATTAGAATCAGCAACTACCTACTTACCATTCTGCTATCCTTCCTGGAGGAAAGATCTTTTACGATTGTCATCAATGGATTTTCCTCCAGCACCCGGAAAATTCTTGCTGGAGTCCCCCAAGGAAGCTGCTTATACCCAGCTCTATTTAACAGTTTTATGCATGATATCCCTTCTGACCCAAATTTCGAAATGGCAATGTTCGCTGATATGCTAATAATGGCACAAAATGACATCCTTAACGACGCAATCGAATCACTGCAAAGATCAATTGATAAAATCCAGCATTGGTTAACAAAGTGGGGCGTTATGCTCAATGGCAATAAATGTCGATCCAAGATCTTTACGATAAGACCCTACCGTAATGCACCTTGCGTTGTTATCAACAACCAAATAATCCCGTGGAGCACAACAGACGAGACAACCTTGGAGTATTCCTTGACCTAACTTGGAAATATATTAACACAAAGCTCAATCAAGGATATGCCAGGCTTCGACAGCTTTACCCATTAATTAATAGAACATCTCCTATGAGAATAGAGTGCACTCTCCTCGTCTACAAAACTCTTATTAGACCACTGGTCACCTACGCTTGCCCGGTTTGGAGAAACTCAGCAGCCTCAAATATGAAAAAGATTCAAACCCTACAGCACAAACTCCTTAGGATTTCAGTGGACGCCCGATGGTTTATAAGGAACAGTGATCTACATGAAGACCTAAAAGTGCCAACTATTAGTGAGTTTATTAAGAACGTAACCAAAAAGTTGTACAACAACATCAACGCGTGCTCTAGTGCGGTTCAGCATAAAGTGGGCCTCTGCCAAATCCACACGCGCCTAAAGAGGAAGATTCCTCAAGACCTGATTTCGTCTGATACGGAGTAACAGCTATTCACATCGAAAACACTGCGGATTTCCGTAACTTTACTAATTGTAAGTAATCTTTACGTAATGTTTTTTTTTGAACCAAAATAACCAAGAAAAACATACTGCCGTTGAACTGGTTTTGTTAATAAATTAAAAAAAAAAAAAAAACGATGAATTCAGTATGATATGGGAATTTTCTTAATTCTTTTAATTTATTAATTTTTTAATACTGTTCTTAAAGTCATCGTTGTATATGAATCATTTTAATTGTACAGGTTATACACGTTAGAATAACATGGATAAATTCAAAATGCATTTTCAAAGAAATTCATTTTCGGGGATTAAACATTTACATTATATTCGCTACGATATTCAATCTCGAACACGTTTGAAAACTGAATTTTGTGCACCTTTAGGTTAGAGTATTTCGAAAACCTGATGTGATGCAGCAATTTTGATGTGGAATTTAAATTCAGTGCGTTCAAAACTGTTAGAAAACTATTGTCTGATCTGTGGAGTTAAAAAATGTTGGCCGGTGTAAGTTATGTTAAAATTTATTGGTGTTTTCAATTTTTTTTTATTCTTTTGTGATAATTCGAATTATTTTAACTTTTCTTATTAAAGGAGATAATTTCTCCGATTTCGATTTAATTTTTCATAAATATAAATCTGCTTGTATTTTTGAACCTTATTTGAAACCTTAATAAATATATAGATATCCCAAAATTAGACGATCATATGCTACTATTATATTCTATGGCTGAAAATAAAGGTAAATATTCATATACACTTTGCTGAAAAAAGTTTTCTCAGGAAGCTACGACTTCTTATATAGTTCAGCAGAAATATGCTTTTTGAAGAATATCTTCAAACTAGTACAAGATGCGTCAATAAAATTTGATAAACCAGTCTAAATTATCACGAAAAATTAAATAAAAATGTCGATTTTGTATGATAATCACCAATGGCGTTCGTGTGAGAAAGTGGCATGATTGTTTTCATTAAAACTTTTTTACATGTAACATTTTTACTACCCTGACTTAAAATTTAAGCTCAATTTTTGCGATACCGTAGGAATGCTACAGGACGTCAAAACAACATTAACGCCTCGAGGTTGCCTCCATATAGTTTTATGAGAGCATCCACAGTTTGCTACAATACATCTATGCAACATTGTATGCTGATCACAGGGAAAATGACATATCGTCTTAATGTTATCTTGACGTCTTATAGTGTCGTGAGGATAAACCCTTACATACCATAAAGCTTTCTGACTGAATGTTTCAAATTTGATTTGATAAAGTTTATTGCGCGGAGTGTATCGACCAAGTCTAACCACTTATGAACAAGGTTAAAAATAGTAATTCGAAGGTTGGGGATATTCGTTAGGGATTATTCCATTATTAAACAAAGAGTGGTATAGACTAAATAAAGATGGGTTATTGGTCAAATGGTTCGAAAAGGTCACTCGTGAAAAAATAAACGTTTTTACGTTAAAATTCCCCTCTTGTCACGAGTATGTATCTGCAACCGTATGATATTGAAAAATTATTTTTTTGATGAACCCTACAAAAAATCGTAGCTCCCTGAAAAAGCATTTTTCGGCCAATATTTCCTAATTGTGGGGTATTGTATTTTTGTTGTTGACCGAATCATGGTGATGATTAAAGTCTAATTGAATGAATTAAAATCGTGAAAATTAATTGAACGAAATTTAACCAGGTAAAACTTATTTTTATTATTTCCTCTTTTCATTTGCGACGTCTCTTATCGTTTCTCGAAATTTTGTTCGATGTTATATTGAGACGAAAACTCTCGGACACCACCTTCTCTATTTAATGAGAGAAAAGAACCTTTTCTGTACCTCCGAGCAACTCTTAACAGTAAATATCCAGGGTTTAAAAGAAAATAAAATTGATTGGTGATCATTCTCTTTTAAACCCCGGACATTCACTTCTCCAATGTTAACAGTTGCCCAGAGGTACAGAAGAGGTTCTTTTCTCTCATTAAATAGAGAAGGTGGTGTCCGAGAGTTTTCATCTCAATATAACATCTAATTAAATTTCGGGAAATTGTATGGACCGTCCCAACTGAAAGCAGATAATAATAGAAATGATAAGTTTTAATATGTTAAGTTTCGTTCAATTAATTTTCACGATTTTAATTCATTCAATTAGATTTTAATTCATTCAACATTCCACAAAATATAACAATCCGATTTTAATAAACTCTCAGCTGACAATTTGTTAGAAGAAACATTTTGTACATACAAAAGTAATCTACAATCATCCTCACTACTACCAACCTAACTAACTTAATATTACCAAAAAAAAAGATCATATTTTCTGCTGCATTTAATGTTATGTATTTTTATTTATTGTTACATTTTTTAACTTTCATTTTAATTTAAAAAACTAAAGTTATATCATTGAAAAATCGGTAGTAACATTAGCACAAGATTCCTTTGGGTTGTAAAACTTGTCAAGTTGAAATTTGCACTTATTTAAACCGTTAATCGTGTTAATAAAATTAGCACCAGGGTCTTTTTCTCTTGTGTATAAGAACAATGCATCTAAAAATATCTTTATAATAACATTATAACACTGATTTGAAGGAATTTTTACCTTCTGTTGACAGTAAAACATATTTTTTACAATCTATTCCAACAATTTTAACTGTAATATGATCTAAAATTTTTTATTAAGATAGCTAGTTTCAATTCTTAAAATAATTAAATATTTACCTGATTCATGTTTATAAGTTTCAGATTTTAAATCTCTTTTACCATAAATAATCTCCAATTTGGGTAATTCACTAACAATAAATAGTTCCGAAGCGAAATAATTTTTAATAAGATTTATACTCCAAAATACTTACCGACCTATTTTACTAAAATGCTTTTTCTTAAGTAATCTTGGATTTATTTGGGTTAAATTTCTTATTAAACAGCAATCGTTACATTCTTTACTTGAAGCGTAAACATACCACAAACCCATACACTATTTAAACAAAATTTTTATGGTAAAAATTAAAATAAATAAATGCTGAAATCGTAAACATACCGATTTTTCATTTGAATCAGAGTTTTTGTCAATTGATATAGTTTCACAATCGTGTGGAAGCGAAGCTTTAACAGTTACAATTGAAATAATAACTGTTAATAAGACTAACATTTTTGGTTTTGGTGAAATTACCATTTTCAATTAGTTCTGATTTGTTCGGGTATTTATATACAAATAGCTAGCTTGTTAGTTGAATAATGGTTTTTAGATATCTATTTTATTATATTTAATTTATCACGTGGAGTTTTTACAGTTGATTATTATTTACTTCGTTATTGGTATGTTAATTGGAGTTGAGATTTATTTTTGACTATAATTGCAAATGCAATGTTTTTATATTTTTTTGGTATTAATTAGACGAAATTTTATCAACCTTAAGATTTATTTTTTTTTTTTAATTTTTTGGTAATAACTGGAACAAATTTGATTTCCGTCATTAAAAAGAGAATCTTTAAATTTTAATTTAAGGTAAAAATCACGTCTTAATATCTATAAATAAAGTCTGGGCGATTTTTTAAAGTTGGTCAAATTTTTTTCTAAGTTAGGTTAGTTAACCGTAAAAAATTTTTACTAACTTTAAGAATTTTTTTTAATTTTTTTGGTAACAATTAGAACAAATCAGACTTTTTTAATTCAAAATAGAATCTTTTATGTTCAATTTAATGTAAAAATCGTTTCATAATTCTTATAAATAAATTCCCTGGGATTTTTTAAAATTAAAACTAAAGAATTTGGATGAACTCAACATTGTTACATTGTCATAACCGTTGAGTTCCTTTATAAAGGATGATAGTCGGTTAAGTTCGAAGATTAAAATATGACAAAGTATCGCTTGAATAAAAATCGATTTTACACGTTAAAAAATGGCGTTAATTGGTTAAAAAGTCAGGCGTAATCCCCGAGCACGGTCAAAGCTAGTGTTTATACGTCGTACATCATTTCGAAACGAGCCGGTGGACGTCAGGTGAAGGACTCGGTCCGAATAATGCTCAGGCGATCGTCCGGTTGATATATCGCTTCGTTTAGTAATTTTGGAGGGCCGTTAATAGTTTTAAGAAATACCCGAGAGGACGAGATAACATCTCCCCGAGATTATGCCCCATAATTCATTGGTAAATCATTATGATAAGGACGAGGCCATCAGAAAACCTTTCTAATTTTATTTTTATTTTATTTTGATTTTATTACAAACGTTTTAAACGTACAATTTGGTGGCGCTGAGTTAATAATACGATCCGAGGAACGATGTAATTGATGAAGAGGTAAGTACACGATCTCGAATCTGTAATTCCAAATAATTATCCGAAGAACAACCAGAAATGACTTAATTACGTCGCTGGCGGTGAAGGAGCTCGCAAATACCTCGTTATTATCCGTTGCAACTCGGGAGCGGTTTTCTGCCTATAATCACAAATTACTTGATGACCGAGCGGAGATGTTTGAAAGAACTCGCGATCGTTTCATGATTATAAGGTCGTTCATTGAAGATTAAGAAATTCTGTATGTGATTCACGTACAAAAGATGTGGACAGGATTGGATTACGGATGTGGAGAACGACCTCCGACCTCTAGATTATCTCCACGATGACATCTCGTGGAAGTAACGAGTTGAAGCCACTTCCTCCGCGACTTCTCAGAAACTGTTAACTCGTAAGAATTGTTTTTGAAAGACGGCTGGTGAGTTTATCTATCTCTGGCGATGGCAAGAGCGGAAACATACATCGAAGAAAGGCGTGTACCAATGGTCGGGTCCGGTGGAGAGAGAGCAAAGGAATAATTGGCCGTCGACGGCGTGTCGGACCTAACCCAGACCAGATTCCGCGGGGCCGTTTTTGCGCCTCCCTTGTGTGTCTTGTCCGGCGTTGCCTTATCTGGCTTGGTGTGCCATCGACGGGATTGTCTTTTTATTGGCCTGACAGAGAGCCAGCACGTGGCTCCGGTCTGCAAATTGCTACGAAACGCTTCCAGTCGACCGTCGAAACGTCCCCTGCGGTGGTTATATACCGAGTGTTCTACACACTTTCACATTCCGTCTCGACGTTATTTAGACACCGATAAAATATTCATTACTCAGACTACGAAATCGCTTTTTATAACCAAGTTATTCAACTTTCCGAATTAATAATTTTAAGTTCCACACTTATCTTTTAACCAAATATGAAAAGAAATAATATTTTGTATTCGTGGGTGGATTTCACATAGAAGACCAAAGATGAATTTCATCATGCAGAGCTCCACGCTAATTGCATCGTTAGTTCTTCCTTTGTCCGGGGGGCTTGTCGTTCACGGATGGAACTATGCTCGTTGCGAGCGTCGCGACGCCCACGTGAGATGAATCACCTTCAGGTGCGCGATCGGTTCATTAATAAAAATAATCGCGGGGAAGGGGGGACGTCGCGACGCCGTCCGCCCGCGCCTTTTCTGATTAGGGATTACTATAAGAGGAGCTCATAAGGTGCGGTGCAGGAAATAACCTGGCGACCTGAATCAGTACCGTACTTAAAAAAATTTCACCTTTACCTATTTAAATTACATACAGCTATGTGCATATATGTATTAGGCACCCCTCTATTTATAACAAAATTGACAAAAATGTGCATTTAGAAATAAATCAACGGTATAAATGCATTTTTTTTATTATTTTTCATAAGATAACATTACGATAACATTAAGATAACAAAGTTGTTTGTTTTATAAGAGAAGATTTTTTACCAGAAACAACCGGATTAGATAGGGGACATCAAAGCCCCTCGTAGGACTTGAAACATTCTGCGGTGTTACTACAGAATTAATTCAGGGGGGAAATCCATAACAAGCTACGACGGTTAGCTATTTCGGAGAGCAACTCGGGTACGAAACTGCCAAGGTATTTCTGAAGGAGGTTTCTAGAAGAATGAAGGAGAAGGTATTCAAGCTGAGCAAAAGTAACCTCAGACTGTAGATTGCGATTGTGAAAAGACATGGAGTGTACAGGCAACATCTTCATAGAATGCAGCTTGCAGAAAACCCAATGTGTAGAGGATGCGGAGAAGAGGCAGAAACCTTCCTTCATCTGGTTTGTGAATGTAAGACTTTCGTCCAGGTGAAACAGTAATTGCTGGGGAACCGAAGATACAGCCCGATAGACTGGGTCTGACTCCAAGGTGGTGCTGGACTTTATGAATAATACGGAGCTCTTTTGAACAGATTTCCGGAAGATACAATAAGCCTAAAGCCGCACACATATGAACACATTAGGGATCACTTTCTGGTTTACAATAATAATAATAATCAGACCAGATCACGAAGGTGAAATAACTTCTCTAATTTTAATAACTACCAAGTGTGGTTAATACCAAGAATTAGAAACCTGAAAGAGTACATTACCTAGGATAACTCAATGAAAAGTGTGGAACTAAGATTCAGATTTTTCAAACAGATTTTACAAAAATCCTGGAAGAAGTTCTACGTTCTTCGAAAATAGCTTCAGCTGGAAAGTGGGAAATGGACCTACTATGAAGAAGTAGTTTATGGGGGAATTGTATTTTTATCATAGCAGAATACGAAGGGATTAGAGATACAATGGAAAGATTTTTCTATCTTGTGGAAACCCAAGTCTCTGCAATTTGAGGAAATAGCTCCAAGTAAAAAACCCTTCCAACAAAAAATTTTTGTAAAACTTTTCAAGGAATGCTCTGTAATCTCTAAGGCTCTACCTCTACAATCTTTCTAAGGTTCTACAATCTTAGAAAATGCTTGTAAATAAGGACAGTTTTCAACATAGAATTTATTTTTATTGATTACCTAAAGAAGAAAACTTTCTATAACTCTTGAAGAATGGATATCTAGAGTTAAATAACTAAATGGGAGATTTTGCTAAGTTAATTTACTTTACTTTCAACTGAATTAGCTTGTCAATCAAGAAAAAAAATGATAAACCATAATTAATTAATTTGGAGACACATAATAGAAATATTTTTGTCTCTCATAGATGAGTGAACCCAAGTCTCTGCAATTGGAGGAAATAACTCTAAGTAAAGAAACTCTTCCGACAAAGAATTTGGAAGAGACATTTTTTACTACAAACGTAACTAGAACAAAGGGAGTCAAAATAGTTTTACAAAATTTTTTAGGGAGCCAATTCTTCACAAAACTACAGTTTTCGAGGCTCTGTAATCTTAGAAAAAGCTTGTAAATAAGGAAATTTTTCAACAGGGAATCTATTTTTATAAATTACGTAATGAAGAGGTCTCTCTATAATTCTTGAAGGATGGATACTTAGAGCTAAGCAACTAAGTGGAAGATTTTTAGTGGAAGTTAATAGCTTTACTTTCAAATGAATTAGCTGACCAACAAGTATTGACTTGTTTTAAACGTTTGTGCATCAATTCGTTGATTTACCATATTTATTTCTGATAAAGTGTGCTATTGTAAAGTGTGAATACTTGAAAAACTAAGAGTGTATCAGTTTATTAGTGCTATAAAGTGTTTAATAAAGCAAATAGTGCCTAAAAGAAGGGAACTAACAGTTGTAAAGCGTGAACAAATTGTTTTATTAAACGCTCGGGGTTTTTCACAGTGAAAAGCTAAGCGAATGAAATATTCAAGATGTGCAGTACAAACAACGATAAAACGATTCAAAGATACTGGGTAGTTATGAAAACAAACCAAAATTGGGGCGTAAACGACTCACAACACTCAGGGACGATCGCTACTTAATAAGGTTGGCTGTTAAGAATAGGCGAAAATCTTCTAAAGAGTTAAGTGGCGAATTATTTGTTCACCAAGGAGTCTCCCTATACTCCAGCACTATTAGAAGATGCCTTAAGGCTGCCAATTTACGCGGTTGCGTAGCCCGGAAGAAACCCTACTTAACGCAGGCTCATCTTAAAAAACGTTTAGAATGAGCCAAAAAATACGTCGATTGGACTGTGGAGGAGTGGTCCGGGTAATTTTTTTGGATGAATCTGATATAGAAGTGCGCACATTACACATTTTTAGATGTGTAATATATTACAATGTCATATTAGCAACACTTTGCACAACCTAATTTACCGTTAAAAAGAAAATGAAAATTAGTGTGTCTTTTCAAATGTTATTGTAGCTTTTTGGAAGACCTGGGGCTCAATACGTACGTCGAAGACCAGGGGAAACCTTTAGTGAGGAGTGTCTTGTTCCTACAGTAAAGTATGAAGGTGGCAGCATTATGGTATGGGGTTGTATATCGGCGAAATATTTTTATGCACAGGACGCATGAATAGTGGCCGGTATAATGAGATGTTGGACGATGTGCTAGAACCCTCAATTGTAAAAATTTTCGGGGATGATAGTTCTCAGCACAGACCCCAGAGTTATCCCCGATGGAACATCTTTGGTATATTTTAAAAAGAAGTATATCGAAACATCACACTAATTCAAAAGACCGCTTCGACTTTTCAAAGTTGGTCAAAAAATTGTCAGGTTAATGAAGATGTTAATTTTTACTAAATTTAGGATTTTTTTTAATTGTTTGGTTATAAATAGAACAAATTTGAATCTTTTAATTCAAAATAGGATCTTTTAAGTTTACTTTAATGTAAAAATTGGTTCTTAGATCATATAAATAAAGTCGTTACAAATTTTCAAAATTGTTCAAAAAATAGGTTAGGTTAGGTTCGATTAAATGCTCCTGATATCAATTAGTAATGGTTTTGTTAATAATTATTAGAATAAATTTAACTTTTTATAATAAAAATAGAATCTTTGAGTTTTCATTTAACGTAAAATCCATTTCTTAATATCCATAATTAAATTATATACGATTTTTTAAAGTTAGTAGTTTAATTTTTAACTAATTAGAAAAGTATATTGTTGCATTCTCTTTAAATTAAGAGAATAAATCAAAAAATAAATCTGTTGTACGGTCAGTGTGTTAAATTGTTATATAAAACATTTAGAAAACGACAAAAATGTTTACTAATTCATTATAACCATTAGAATTTAAAAAGGAAATAAAAAGTTAAAAAAATTGTTAAATTTCTGAATGCCAACCTAAAAATCTTGTATGATACTTTTCTTTTTCAATTTCATGTTCGGATGATTTATTTGATACAGTTTAATAAACTGGTTAGATTGATTTACTAGATTGAGGTAAAGTACGGTTCTGTATGATTCAAATGCAAATGTGCACTTGCGCAAGCCGACGACTGATGAATGAACACATGGTCATGAATGAATGATAAAGTAAGTCGGCTCGTGCCCGGCACAACGTATGATCAGGGCCGGTTCTGGGCGTGGCGCTGTCGGGCCCGGAGCGCACGTGGGCGCTGAAGAATGGCCCGGAGGAACGTTGTCAATACCTAACACAGATTTCATCTTCTACACATGTCCCGGGAGCGAACCGCGAAGAGAAGCGCGACCGCGTAAGCCATCTGGTGGCATATACATGTTAGCTTCTTGAAACATCAAAGCCATTATAATCATCAAATGACCAACTTTGAATATAAGAAGAAAGTTTAAAAGAAGACTCTGTTTTCTCTAGTATCTTAAGGTGATTTTGCAACAGGTCGGAGTTAATATTTTCGTATGGCCCACGCTAAACGTCCGCTGACCTTCGGTTCACTATTCTAAGGCCCGTCTAGTAACGCCCACGAGGCCCTCTCCACTTGAACGGGGCCCCGTTCATTCACAAAACCCACACGCCAACCTTATTTTCCGTAACTTTTACCTGTGCACGTGCCGAACGCCTGCCGCGGTTCGGACTTATCCGCTTATGAATGGATTTTTCCGCGTCTTTCTCCTCGCGCGCGCACACGAGCACCTGACGCCGCTCCCCGGCGTCATTGATGGCGTTGCGAAACCGCACAACGACTTCTTAATAAGGTCCAGAAACCAGCTTCTGGCGCCAGGTGGCTAGCCGATTTAAAATTTTAATTATTACCACCACGCACGAGTCGCGCGACAATAAGCGCGACATTTCTAACCATAAAGATTGATGTATTTCCGGTAGGAGTGATGTAAGAATTGCCAGGTTAAGAAGACGCGTAATCTTCGAAAGTAAAGACCGAATTGAAAAGTAACCGAGAACCAAGGCGTGAATTGCCGATTGCGAATTGTTGCGGTTGCATGAATGGCGTGTCGCCAGTCGAGGCAAACTCGGTTATTAAATTCTGAATGATGCTTGCGTTAGCGACTCATTTGAATACTGAAAGTGGTACGCAACGAGACCATATGGTCCGAGTGGGTTTAAAAAAAATTACCTTCGGTCAATGAATTCATTCATGAAAATAATAATCGGTTAGGATTTTAAAGAACCATACAATTCAATTTGTGGTCAGTTAAATGTCATCAACATCTTATTGACCAACTTAATCATTAAGAAGTATCAACAAATAGTGATACATACCATGAAAGGATATTTTAACGAAAATGTCGATATTATGATACTCTCTTTAATACTTAATAACATCTTTAATACTTAGTAACATCTTACTTCGCTAATAAAATAGGATAAATGGTCTTTTCAAAAAGTTGGAAAAGTTAAACAAGAAAATTAAGAATAATTTGGTATTTTGTGATTATTTAAGCAAGCAATTTCCGATTCCAAATGTAGTTCAAATGTGGTTACACTTCAAACAACGAAACTGTCTCAATATATTAACTCAAACTTCACCAATTTATTGTCCTTTGTCATCATTCATTATTATTGTCTAAGAATATGATTTTCATGAGTGTTAAATTTCTCTTCCGATGCACTTAGAGCTCGAGTTTTTTACTTTTCACAGTTATGTGATTATTTACGGCATGTCATATATTCGCTGGTTTCACCGTATAATGATTTGAAAACTTGAGAGCAAAATGAATTAATACCTATAAGAACATATTTGGCTATGTGATCTGGACTTGAAAATCACTTTTATCCATAGAATTAAAAATATCAGGAAAGACTATTCCTTCATAAACTCCTTCTCAGAGATTATTAGTAGCCTGGTTAAGAGGCTACTTGCAGTAGTATAAGTTGATCCTAAGCCTCACCATGGAAAGAAGGATGCAAGAGTGAGGTTCCTCCCTGTAATTTTACCGAGTAGGCCCGACTGGAGTACAATGGAAGGGAGCTTCTCTAGCTCTCAACCTCTAATGCAAAGGTCTTGCAAGCCAAAATACCGTCGAATAGAGGCCTATCGCACCTCGATGTTTTAATTCTTTCACTCGGATTTTGATCCTTTTTCAAGTCTCGCAGCAGAGGCGAGAAGGGTTAACTCTCAAATCACGAAATTGACTTTGCATTATAATTCTTGATTTCGACGGCGTTTTGGCCTGCAAGACCTTCGCATTAAGGAGGGCCGGACAATACACCGCTTCTCCCTTCTACTTGTATTCCAGTCGGTCTTATTCGGAAAAGTTACGGGGAGGAACCTCGCCCTTGCATCCTTCTCCATAGTAAGCCTTAGAATTAACTTATAGTACATTGGAACACCGGTTATCCAAACTTGGATCAGTCGAAACCCGGGTTTTCCGAGACGGTTCCATGACATCGGTTATCGCTTTTGACCAAGGGTACTGGACTAACAGGATTGCTCAATCCCATAAGATGTGTATGCACGGAATTTTTAGTGCACAACCGTTAATTTGACGTCACTGCTAGAAGTTCAAAATGCATTGTTACCATTCCATAAAGTATTCGGCAATTAGTTCAATAATAAAATTCACGGTTAAAGTGAGATAAGCAAGTGCAAGAGAGGGACACGCTATTCCTGGCAATGACGTCAAAGGTGACGGACGATTATCGCACATTGAACTATCCTTGTTAGTCCAGTATCCTTGGGTGATGATTAACTTGTACCAAAAGTTAAAAAGTTTTTAGCTGTAAAAAGTTTGTATATAAAGGTAATCTTATTAATCGACACTTTAGCCACTGGATCAGGGCGTAATAATGATTTTTAAACAACACTATCGCGGACTATTTTTTAGAATCGTCCTACAAGATAACAACCCATTCCAAATATTATTACAAGGTATGCTTTTCAATTTAGAGTTTACTGTGTCGGTGAAAGTTTTTAGACACACAGTAAAATGTAATTTTAATAAATACAAGTTAAGCCTACGGATTTTTTAATTCAGTTAGCCTTTCAAATATTTCAGTATTACAATCATGTCATAATTAGTCCAATCCAATTTATTAAATCCAACCCAATCTAATGAAAAAATCCAACCTAAAGCAATTAAATCGAACCCAACTTATCAAATTATGAAATAAATAATTAATGAAGGCAAGTTTTCAAGTAACAGGTATTAATTCCAAAGTCATCAAAATTTATGAAGTTAGTTTGTCAGATTTAAATTTTTCTTTTTAATATAACTTCATCAGGAATATCATTTTATTCGATGTCGTCTTTAGCTTTAGATACATTTACGATTATTTTGTTGATTTAATTTAAATCAATAGATTTTATTAAATTCTAAACCAACTTAGAAAAATACACTGTTCACAAAAAACAACACTCAGAAGGGATAGTTGTAAAAATTAGAAATTTTGGTGGCATGTACTATAAGTTGATCTTAAGCCTCACCATGAAAAGGAGAATGCAAGATCGAGGTTCCTCCCCGTAACTTTACTAAGAAGGTTAGACTGGAGTCCATTAAAGGGAGAACCAGACAATACTCCGGTTCTTCCTTTTACTGTATTCCAGTCTGATCTACTTGCTAAAGTTACGGGGAGGAACCTCGATCTTGCATCCTTCTTTCCATGGTGAGGCTTAGGATCAACTTACAGTACATCTCAAGCGAAGTAGTAAATATTTTAAATGGTAGTAGGTATTTTATGTTTTAATAGTCACATTTCTTTCAGAGGGTGTAGCTACAAGAATGATTACTGGTAATCTAGAGATTGCCAAATCCTTTACTTATGTACTATAACCCGAAATGGAGCTGCACCATGAAGAGAAAGATGGAGAAGTAAGCCTCCTCTCCGTAACATTTCCAAGTACTCTTTCACCTTTCTCTTCATGGTGTAGCTCTGTTTAGGTTTATAGCATGTGTTATGCCCCGCATCTACCGAAATCAAACTTACATTCAATTAACTTCTTTTGAAGAGTGTTGAATTATGGAAATGCATCATTTTGTGTTGTGAACGTCGTTTAGCGAAATTATTTAAGAAATACATAGACAAAAAAAAACAGGCAGTAGTCCACTACAACTCATGAATCAAAAGTAAAAGAGATATATTCGCCTTACCTTACTTGGCCCGTTTGAGAAAATTCGGTTACTGGATGTTACTGCAAGGGCTGTTTTGGGATGTCAGGTATCGATGCCAGCTATTTATCGAAAGATTCATTGCTATGGTTTAGCAACACACCGACGCATTTGGTAGATTTCTTTAATTCCAGAACATTCCAGAACATCAAGTTGTCAGACGCAAGAAGTGTAGGTTGAAGGAACATCAGGTCGAAGAATAACACTAAATTGCGTTCAGTGATCAAAATTGGTTTTCTCTGTTGCAATATGATAAACAGTTACGTCTCAGTAGACCTAAAGGAGAAATACTAAATTTGTAATTCGCTTATAGAAGCTATTCTAGCTTAACACCTGGTAAAATGATTGGATAAAGTTTGAAAGCCGATAATATCTAATCTTTATTCAAGAAATTTGATTCATCTGACTGCAACTCGGTACATCAATGAAATTTTAGGGCCAATTTTATTGCCTTATCTTACCAGAAAAGTCGAAAATGTCACAATTTGATTTTCTTTAACTGGAGGTAATTGAATATAAAACTGATTATATTGATCGATGATATTAACAATAACGATAGTAAAGGATTTGACAATGTGCTACGAACAATTAATAGGCTAGCTCAAAATTACAGAAAGCAAACGTAAAACTCAACTCAAGGGGAGTGTTGTTTATCAAATGAACCAGTTTTTTTTATAACAAAATTATAATTCTTAATAAAACAAAGAAAAACTTCATAAAAAAAGTAACGACCACGTGGTGCACCCCAAAACGTGATGGCAAGTACACCTATCCCCCGATTTACACGGAAGATAGGTTTCATAGAAAACCGTGTAAATCGAATAGCGTATTTGCTATACGTAAAACAGTGTACATCGAACATAGTCTAAAATATGCATGATTAGCCATTTCTTTCAAGGTTAACCAATGTTGGAAAGTAATTAGGGTAAGGTTGCTCAAGTCGTACCTATGCCTAAGTCGTACCTTAGCTATTTTAAATGCCACCACAGCGTTGACAGCAAAAGTAACACTATAGGATTGTCTAGTAAGGTAGGCACTTCATTTTACACTATTGAGTCGTTTGAATGCAAGTGCCATTTGAGAGAATATTCTCAACAAGAAAATTATTGCTATTTCATATAATTTTCTGCATGTGTTTGGAAGACTTTTTCGGAAGGAAATTCTACACAGAATAGTCTCTCTTTTTAACATAAGTTCTGTAGCAATTACGGAATCTTTCCACCGAAGGTAAAACGTATGCGCACATTCAATGTGAGGTTATCCTCGTTTTTCGTTTACAATGTTTGGTACCTTAAGTTGTACCTAATCGAGCTGCGTAAGTCGTACCAAGTACGACTTAGGAAATTTGTTCGTTTTTGCCGTTTGAAACGTGCAATAATTCAAATGAATCAGAGAGCAATAAAAATCTTCCGACTTACAAAGATGAAGAAACCCAAAAGGAAGAAGAGGCTTCCATGGATTTTATTGCAAAACCTTTAACATCATTTGATTCAGATAAACTTTAACTGAAACAACAGTTAAATATTTCATCACCTATTCCAAATATCATCAATGACAGTAAAGAGGAACAAAAACGCCTAAGCTTATCAATCGAAATAACGTCAGCTGCGAATAGACAAAATAAAAATGCTGCAAGTAAGAGGGAAGAAAAAAATAATAAAAAGGACAAAATAAAAAATGCTGCAAATAAAAGAAAAGATACAATAAATAAAAAGGAATCAGCATTAAAAGTTATAAAGAAGAGAGGCAATGCTACAAGTGATTGGTTTTGCTATATGTGTGGAGAAGAACGGAAGGAAAAGATGATTTAGTGCTTGCAATGCAAATCGTAGGTGCACGATCTATGTGCTAGAGTTAACAAAAGAATCAAGAAATATGTGAAGCGTGTACTTAAAAAATATGAGACATGTAAAGCACATATTCCAAAAATACCTTATAATGAACATTGTTACCTAATATTTTTCAGGAGTACGAGTTAGGCAACTTAGGCAACTAGTTTCCTTAGTCGTACCGATGAGGGTTTTTTTTATTTAGTTTATTTTATCCATTAACATTTAGTATATCATATATTATTATAATAAATAAAACTGTTATTAATCCAAGATTAGTATAACAAATAAAGCTTTTATGTTTTGGCTAAATTTTCACTTATATGCAGTATTTTTTCTTAGGGGGTACGACTTGAGCAACCTTACCCTAAATAGCATATATCATTTTCTACTACATAAAAGTGGCAGTTTGTTTATAAAATACATAACAAATAAATAAAAATGTGCACGAATATGTATAAAATTTATTATAGCTATGAAAATACGAAAGTAAACTTAATTACCTACATAGAAGATATTACAAACGGTTATCACTTTCGTAAACAATTAATATTTTCTTCCTAATTGGCACGATATCACTTTCATCACTAGATACTTTCACTTGATGTAATTTTGTGTTGGATTTACTTGAAACAATTTCAGGCTGACCAGATTTTACCATAAAGTCTGTTATTAACTGGTATGTATTGTTTTTGATCAAATCTTTGTAAACCTCCTCACATTGAGATAAACATTTACTAATATCCCTTGAAAACGGAGAGCTCGTTCCACATTAGGATCATTTTATAGAAAATAGTTATTTCATTTCCACTTAAGATCGACAAACTATACTGAATTTGAAGTAAATCGGAAATTTGTTAGATGAAAAAATTATGTTTTTTAATAATTAACAATAATAATCAAAATCGCTATTTTAATTTAATACCACAAAAAATCAATAATCGTCTATTTTCAAAACCGTGCAAAAGCAAAATCGTGTAGAGTACCGTGTAAAAGAGGGATAGGTGTATTAAATCAAATAAAACTACCAATTTTTTAGGAAGATCAGAAGAGGGTGACGTCGCGAATTCTTTAGGTAAGTAATAAACTTAATAACACTTACGATACTTGTAGTTCTCTGTTTCAGATGCAGAAAATTGGAACTAGAAATGAAAAATATGGCATCTCCGAATAAAGGGCGTGATCTAATAAGATCTCAGGTCGGACAGCTACCAGCAATAAAACGTCTTCAAAACTTGCGCCATCTCTACCAGCAATAAAACGTCTTCAAAACTTGCGTCCAGCGGAAAAATTCCACCTATTATAGGTTTATATGTAATGTATTTCTCTCACAAATGATTGAATAATGCAGTAAAATTTAGGAAGACCTGTTAGGTCTTACAGGTTTGCGATAAAATCCCTTAACAGGTAATCCCAGGTGCACCAATGACTAAAACTTCAATTAAGCAGTGGTACAAATGAAAACTATCATCGAAATTTTGAATTTCAACTGGTATAATCACCAACTTGGCGATAATTTCGTTTTCGGATTTTCAAAAAGACTTTATCATCGCAACAACTAACGACAGCTGAACTCCGATATCAAAAATACTTACAAACCCCGAACTTGCTAAAAACCCGTTTAAATCGTGACGTTAGGAAAGGATCGTAAATAATTCCGATTTTCCAGATGTGATTTTATAAACGGTGTAAAAGAAACATCCCTATTAAAATATTAAATACCAAACAAAAAACATAGGATTCGCGGATAATAACAAAACTTTAATCATTTATTACTTCGCTTAAAGTATACGCATCAAAATTTCAAATTCCTACAATAATTTCTTCTGGATAATGCGTTTTTCTTTTCTTGCAAGTACTTTATATTACTCCTATTATCTTTTAAGAGTCATATAAGGCACGTGTCGCGTCTGGTATGAAACACATTAAAACCCCAACTTGTTGCGGTTTCCGGTGAACGTCTGCCTCACAATAAAAGGCTCGAAACACGTCCGCCCGCGGTTATTAATTGCCCCGAGAAGCCCGAGGCTATCGAATTATTCATTTTGCGGTCACGCCATAAAAATAACCCGCGAATTGTCTCGTTGGAAAAATATTTCCGACAAAAAAACGAGGAACGTCAATCTAACGCTAAATATTAAAGATGTTAAATCATCCGCTTCAAGTCAATTTGTCAGCGAGAACTCAAATCTTGCTACTAGATTTAATACGAAGTCATCCGAAGCGAACGGTTTGAAATTATTAATGATACCATCGCGAGTAGATCATTTTTCCCGTGAAAAAAGACATGAGAGAACATTCACCTCTTTTGATGTGATTAATCATTATGTTTTCTTTTTATTTTAGAAGGGAAATGTATTATTGGTATTATGTATTATTATTATTATGTACCATTAGTATGGTTTGATTGTTGAATGAATAATTGGAAAAATCGTTAATCCTAGAAGCTAATCTGTATGTAGTACGTGATAGGGCAACTTTATTTTTTTTTCTTGTAAGTTTTCGAAACGAAACTTTCCCATCCAAGCTAATAAAGGCGTAGCCCGAGGGTTCTATCGCGTATGCACGTCTCTCGGTCTTAATGGTTGGTTTCTTCGGGCTGGCTGTTACAATTTCCCTCCCTCTCCGTTAACTAATAACAGTTCTTCGGCGTGTACTCGCACGTAAACACGCCGTTCCAAATACGGTTCCATACGGTGAATCATAAGATTTCTATTATTACTCCTCGCAATAATAATTGAAATCCTCCTCCTCTTAACTCAAAACCTTTCTCGGTTCGTCCCAAAAGGTACGACTAATCGATCTCAGAGTCGATTGCGATCGATCGTCTCCAAATAAGGCCGTATTAATTACTCTCGAGGGAAGGAGACTTTTGCAAAAAATCTAAAAGAGAGAAAAAAAGTTAAGTTGTGGTCTTGGTTTATATATGGGAGCAAGAGGCCGGCTGAACACCTACGAACAATCATTTCTACTGGTCCCCGACCAAGAAGAAAGGCCAATAACGACAATCAACGGGATTGCGTCATAGACGAACCAGAGAGAGAACGATTTTCGATGCCTTAATAGGGATCTTGAAACGTTAAGAGATCTTTTTGCAAACATGGCCGACCAATTTCGTTTCTAAGTATTTTACAAACGGTCTTATTATGTATGTCAATACGAAACGAAAATTATGGTAATGAAACGAAAAGTAGTTAGCATATTCTATTACCGCTAACAACTCTAGACAATATAGACGATCGTAAAAGGTTTCAAAAGTATACGATCCGAAAGGTCCAAAGCTACATATATGGTCGTTTATTGTTTGCGGCGGGTCGTAAGGTAATTTGGGCGGTAAAACGACCGCCAGGTCTCCGGTAATTGACCAATTACGGCTTGTAAGCGATGTCGGCAATAATGGGAATTTATTTATGATCCGCGCCACGCTTTAAAACAAACATTCCACTTTCCTGAGACGAGTTTTATTAGCGCTCCTCTCGTCTGACTTACATAAGGAAATTTCTTTTTACAACTTCAATTTGTAAATCACCACAAATACCTAAATTTGAAAGAAAATTACACAATTTTATTTTAAATACGATTACAAATATGATCAATAAATAAAATTACAAATATAAGTAATAAATAAGATTACAAATATGGTTAATAAATAAGATTACAAATATGATTAATAAATAAGATTACAAATATGATTAATAAATAAAATTACAAATACTACCACGAAATCTTCTTCCTCTCTATTTGTTTTAATGACAATTAGGATAACGGGACCGGATGTCTTACCCGGGTAATTGAATGATAGCACTTTAGGACCTACCAGCGCGGAATTTAATTAGATCTTGTTTCCTCATTTAAGTATGGCGCTAAGTAGAGTCTTCAACGTGAATAAGAGTCTCCTACCAATTTACTTTGGTTTAGGAAACTACGTTGTTAGGTACTCATTTGAATTTTTAAATTGTATTTATCCTACTTTTAAGAAAAATGAAGATATTTATTAAGACTTCTTATTAAGAAACTTTATAAATTGATTGATGAGTTGATTTTTATAAGTACGAAGGCTTTTATATCGGAATTAACTGAATTAATACTAAAATTAACAATATCACTAACTTTAACACTACATCTGGAAGTAGCTGCCTTCAGATTTAGCCGGTTGCAACAAAAAGGTTGCAATATGATATCCGTCAAACACCTTTTCAAAAGACGTATGGCTAAACTCGAAAATTCCTCATTCTACAACAGATGTTAAAGTTGGTACTAATTTTTGTTGTAGTCTTATTGTTAGTTCATTTTTAGTAGGACAATAAAAATCAAAGTTTGTAATTCATTTTAATCTTTATCCTAACTTTGGAGCTGAGGAGTTGAGCGACATCAGACTTCATATACAGTCGAACCTCGATAAGTAAAAACTGAATATGTGAGAAAACTTTATAAGTGAGACCAAGTACTAGGTTGCCACACTATCACTCCCGAAAACTTCTATAAGTAAGAAACCAAAAAACTCGGAGAGAGTCGTTTTTTGCCTTCCTACTTCCATAAGTGAGACCGCTTCGTCCTTCACTTCTATAAGTGAAGGTATCTTCTAGTTAGGTTAGGTTTGGAATTAGGTACATGTCAGGAAATATAAATTAGTTGCTTTGTCAGTACCGATCGTTGAAGTAGGTGTTATAATGTCTAAACGAAAAATTAAGGAGTTTTCCTTGAGAGATAAATGAAAAATTATGTGTGTGTTCAAGAGCGGGAAGTTCCGAAGCGAAGTATTAACTGAGTTCGGTTTGCCAGAATAAAGTTTTTCTAAAATAGTAAAAGATAAAGACTTCATAAAATCGTTGTGAAGGGCACGAAGGTATTAAGAGGAGTAGAAGTATTAAATTTTCTACCGTTGAAACGTTGTTTGTGGAATAGATTAATCAAACCCTCAATAAAAGCATACCCATAGATGGACTGTTATTGAAATAGAAAACCAAAGACTTCTCTACAAAATTGAAAATAAGGAACTTTACAGTTATTAATGGCTGGTTAGTTTGGGTTAGTATTTATCCTAATTTTAAGAAAAACGAAGAAACTTATTAATATTGCTTATTAAGGAATATTATAACTTAATTAGTTAATGTTTAGTAAGATTAAAAATGAACATTTGTTACTTATGTCAATTTTCATCCCAACTTCTTGTATATTTTAGAAACATAATTGTTTAGTTGAACTAACAAGGACAGTGCAAAACCTTAGGATCGTGGATTTAGTTCAAATTTTGTGGGATGGTAGGTTTCGTTTCCTTATTGATGAAGATATATGGTCATAGGGGCTATTATTTAATAATTTATTTGATATTTATAATTGAAGATGCAATTCACTCGTCAGGACAAGTCCGAAGTTGGATAACGTCAAAAATAATCGAATTTATATCGATTAAGTCTGGCTTTTTAAAGAAAGGTTATAATATCAGGTAATAGGTATCTATTCCTGTATTCATTTTGAAATTTTAACACATTAAATGACAATTTACTGACAAATCCAAAGGGTGATGCACTCTAAAAAAATGTTTCGGCGCCTAATGACGAGAAATGCCGATCTGTTGCTGCTACGCTAAACCCATAACGTTTAATCGTTTGCTACAGAACTGATTTTAACTAGTGAATTGCATTTTCACTTGCAAATACTTAAAAAGCTATTGGGTAGTGACCCCTACAACCATATATTTTCATCAATCGGGAAACTAAATCTGCCATCCTACAAAATTTGAATTAAATCTGTAATATCAAGACCATGCACTCTCCTTGTAAGACTAGAACTAACATTAGCACTATATCTAACACTAGATTTAGAACTAGGAGCTTTCAGGCTTAGCCGTGATAAGTTTTTTAAACAGGCGTTTGCCGATTCGGTTTGATTTTGTTACAATCTGTCCTATGTCCTTCCATGTGACAATATTCCACGATTGACAAAGCCTGAATTTTCTTCAGTCTGACGTCCTTTTCATGTTTCTTGATTCGACACTCGATGTTAGGTCCAATCTGACCAATGTAATACTTTCCGCAAGTGCACTATAAGTGATAGACTTCCACTCCTTTTAATGGAGTTTAACATAGTTCATGTAATTAGGTGTGATAAGCAACTGCACAGCTGGGAGACATCAGACTTCATATAGATAATATAATTAATAACTAACTTCATATAATTCCTTACATGTAATATTATGATTTTTTTTTCAAAATTTTTCTTTTTAATTTTCTTTAGAATTTATCAATGTTTGAAGGAAATTTTCAACGGTAACTCCACGCCTTGATTATACACACATCTTTCAGTATTGAGTACGGAGATCGTACGATATTTCAAAGGGAGAAAAACGTAATAAAAAGGTCATATGGTGGATTTAGGATTTCAAGCGTAAAGGTCGTAAGGTCCTCCTCATACGATCGATTGATTGGCAACCCAAGATTCAAATCACTGGATATTGATTCCAAATTGGTCTCATTTTTATCGCTCGTGTGAGGATCCCTGTTCTCGCACACGGGCAGTCACCAAATGGTTACATCTCCAACTGATTTGAAACTCGAATTGCAATCAGTCGCCCTTGTGTAGAGGATGTAATCGTAACCGTAGTAGTAGCTATAGCATTTAAAAGAGTTCAACTATTTTTATTTATTGGGTTGGCAACTAAGTAATTGCGAATTTTTTTTTTTAAATCAAAGACAATTTTTTCATGGAACTAAATAACTTTATTCTGTAATCTATTGCCCATTATAATCCCGCGTTCATAACACTTTTGGTTTTTATTAGCAAAAAACTGAATCAGGTACGATTTAACATCATCATTATTGAAATTTTTACCATTCAAGGAGTTTTGTAAAGATCGAAACAAAAAGTAGCAAAACATCCCAACCAAGCTCCAATAATTTTTGTCGAGTGACAAAAGATATGTGTGGCCTTGCATTGTCATGATGGAATAAAACACCTTTTCGATTTGTTAATTCGGACCGCTTTCTTCAACTGCATTGTTTAATTTCGTTAGTTGTTCAATGTAGACATCAGAATTGATCGTTCGGTTGGATGGTAAGAGTGTACATGTATGTGAGAATGTATGGGAGAATGCATGTATGTGATACATGAAGCTTCTCTGCAATCTCACGTGTTGTACTGTGACGATCCGAATCGATTATTGCTTTGATTAGGACTTCATCAACTTCAACTGAACAACCAGAGCGTTTTTCGTCTTTGAGTGAAAAATCACCAGAACGAAATTTGGCAAGCCAATTTTGACACTGTTCTTTTAAGGTTTCGTCGACATATACAGCACATTTCTTATGAGCTTGCGATGCGTTTTTCCCTTTGTGGAAATAAAAAAAAAACATGACGAAAATGTTCCTTTTGATTTTCCATTTTTCTAAAAACTACGCAACCGATCAAAAAACTTTTTTTACTGATTCACTGCTAAATTGCCAACTATCAAATAACAAAATGCGTTTTACATTTGTACTACGTCTGCAAACCTAAAAATTCAAATGAAGCAATCTATGAGTGAAATCCGCAATTACTTATTGTTAGTTGCCAACCCGATAAATAGTATCGTTATGCAACGGCTCACGGCGTCTAAATATTACGCCAAATTTAATCGTAAACGCAAAAGACAACTTCTATTACCTTCGATGCTAAACGTGTTGAGCAAAACTTATTAGTTCTTTGTAGGTAAAACCCTAACATTCTTCCTAGATGTTTAAACTCTGGCATTGACATTCTTGTATATGTATTTAAAAAACGGATTGTAATCTTCCTTACATAACTTATTCTTTATTAAGATCGAGAAATGACCTTCTAACTTTCGATTTCGATTCATAAGCCTCCTGAAAAATCGCCGATGTCTTTTAATTTTTCTTTTAGGTTAACAGCAGACCCAGCTATAGACAAAATTGTTCATGTTACACTCAGAACTATTTTTTCTTATTGATCGTAATCGAATTCGAATTCTTAGATTAGTCAATTGTAAGCGAAAAAAAGCAATATCAATGATCATCAATGTCTGAAAACTTTACCAACATTCCGCATTATTGCATTGGCTTATTATTAAAATTGAAAATTTTTAAGAATGTCTTCCTAAATTAGACATTTGTAAACACTACAACCTTTACAGTTTCGACTAAAATTACTGCTACAGATACAATTAAGTTTAATATCGTAAATGCACCTATATTTTGCCTTAAAACATGGTGAATAAAAATTAGCAATCAACGTCGACAACTGATCAATCACGACGCTTTAAGGAGCTGGCACACTTGTCCGTCACATCACGTCACGTCACGTCACGTAAAAATTCGGTTAGAATAAAATACATTAAAATAAATGAACGTGCGCACACTGATCCGATACGTCCCGTTGACGGAGGTCCGTTGACGGAAAGCATTCTCAGGATGGAATCCTTTCCGTCGAACGCCGGATCCTACCGTGACGGAACGGTCCAGTGTGCGCTTAACGGATGTCAAGCGCATGCGCATATGCGTTTGTGAGCATGTCAAATAGGTTATTCCCCTATGTGGAGATAAGTTATTATAATAGCAACTTTGAATTTGTTTAAAATTGAGAGAATTTCAAGTTAGGTTTATCTTTCGCATAAAAGTTTAACATTAAATATTTAACAGTTGATTTTGAAAACAATAGGATATGTGTTAATGTGTTAATAAACGTTACGGTTACTTAACTCGAATTCCCAAAGGGTTTCAGCATTGAAATCAGTTTGTGGGAATTATTTTAACATTTTCGAAATGGAGAGAATTGATAAAAGAGGAAATAAAGAACTTGTTAAAATTTCAAAGTAGTAGATGTAAAATCGAGAGGTGATTCTACGTATTCATTACTATTTTTTGTACAGATCCCTTATAAAGATTATTTTTATGATACAGAAGTGATAATATTCATTTACAATTGAAAAAAAATCAATAGAATAACATTAGTAGTTTTCGTACTATAGAAGTTATCCATTAATAATTAGATTAAATGAGTTAATCAATAATTAGTTGATACTAATTGTATCATTAATTAACATTATTAAAGTAACAACAGGTCTCTCTTCTTTGGGAATTGCTCTACAAAAGTGCGAGTTATGTAAGTTTAGATTCAGGCAAATTAAGTAGTTCTGCAAATTTAGTAGGTGTCATTCTAAAATACTGGAAGAATATCTGTTCATCACTCTTCAAATCTTCAAAGAGATGGTAAAATTCGCCAAATTCTTGCCGTTTTGTGTTAACAGGGTGAACCCACATTCTTCTTTTTATTTTTTTGTTATTGTTGTTTAGTATGGCCAATAATATGAAAATTTCTTCCTCAAAATCAGAGCTACTATTTTTAAACTTGGTAATTTTGCGACCGTATTACCGGCGACCAACGTACAAATGTGCGGTGGTACCTTATCTTTTTTACGGAAACGAAATTCGACGTGACGTGACGTGACGGACGTGAGTGTGCCAGAACCTTTATCGTTAACGAACGATTTTTGACGCTTTTGAATGTCAAATGAACCCTTTTTACCACTTTTTTCAACATTGAAACCCTTGTTTCAGTACAAATTGACAGAAAGACATTAAAGTCAAGTCTATTTTTTAGGTGTTGGGCAATTTTTCACCTTAAATTCATCAAAAAAACCCTTTTAGTTTAAAAACCCGTAGTTTTTTTTTTCAATTTCATCAGCCCCGCATTGAGAATTTCATTAACATTTCCGCGAGTACAGTTTATATTTATTATTTTCGAGCAGTAAATATTTTACCAAAAGTAAATAAAATTAAATTTATTTACGTAACGGATACTCGGTTTTATAAAGCCTAAATTAGTTAACAGTCCACTAATTACCCATTTTCAGGCAATCACATCCACTGAATTATACGTAACAACAGTAATTAATAAAATGTTATCCAATTTGAGCTTTATAAAAGCGGTTCCGAGGCTTATAAAACATTTTGCTTTGATACTTTTGTTTCATTAATTAAACTAATAACCTGAAATTAAAATTATCGGTTTTCACTTGAAATTTGGATTTATCAATATTTACTTGAATTGCCTAGTTTTATATAAGATTTAAAAAAATAATATTAGTCTTTGCTTGTATTTTATCTATTCTATTAAGAAAGGACTATAAAGTTTGTATTAATCGATATTTAAAAAAAGACAAAAAGTGAATTTATCTGTTTTTGTACGATTTATAACTCAACTTCTTAAAAATGTTTAAATACCAGGTATTTTGATAGCTATTCATAAATTATAAGATAAATTTCTAAAGTTTTCAAAATTTTAATAATAATGTGAACAAAAAATAGAAAAAAAAAGGAATGTTATAGTTATTTTACGTTATGTTATAGCATTACAAACAGTTAGATTTAATTTTTCTGTCTACTGTAGCATAATGCTACCCCATATTAGCAAATATGCTGTTTAGTGCACTAAACAGGACCTCAAATTTTTATCATGTCGTATATGCGACTTCTATTTTGCAAGTTCCGTGTAGTTTAAATCCAAGGATGTTGAACTAACAGGATAGCTCAATCTGCGATAGTCAACCGCAAACTTTTGACGTCACTGCTAAGTTTAGCGTCTCTGTCTTACACTCGACCCTGTGTCATACACTCGACTGAAACCACAACAACTGACGTCAAACTGGCGGCTGCGCACTAAATTTCGGCGTATACACATCTTATGGGATTGAGCCATCCTGTTAGTCCAGTATCCTTGGTTCAAATCAAATTATTAGCAGCTAACGCCCTCCACTTTGATAAAATCTACTAAAATTTGATAGAACGTACTTTTTTATATTTTACATGCAATGAAATGATTTGTAACAGATTTGTCACAGAATACCATAAAGGGTTAATAGAGAAGTAAAGTGTAGTATATACACGTTTTTCCAAAATGTTATTAATAATATTTCTATAGTGTATAGTCTTCGTAATATCATAAAAACACTTAACAATTGTTTGAACTTTTTAAAATACGATTTTTTATCTTTCAGCTATAAGTATACAAACAGCTCACTTATTATGAAACAAAGTGTTGTAAATATGTTTGATGATTTTCAAATGAGATGAAGAGTGTATAATATTATTGATATATAATAATGTTATATGCACTTACTATACACAATTCAGTATTTATAATTTCATTTCATTTTCAGTGTTTATCCTGCCATCTATTGGCGTACAAACACAATTAACCTTCCTTATTTGAAATTTTACAGACAACTAGCTCCATCTATTGTTAATTATTTCCATTTGTATATAAAAATTTTAATCTTTTTTCTTTTAGAACTTATTAAATTTTATAAAGTTGTTCAAAAAAAAATCACTAGAAAACTGAAATTTTTCCAAAAAAATCTTAACTGAAAATTAATAAATGTAAAATTCTTCAAAAAAATGACTTTTAATTAAGTTTAATCTTTTGTAATCGTTTTTCACTCATTTAAACTTTTAAATTACCTAAAATTTATACAGGGTTTTTACAAATTAATGCAAAAAACATCACATTATTACAATTATTAGTAGAAAATGTTAACCCGGCATTCAACATCTGGGGTATAACAAACCGCAAACCATCTCAGATTAAAATATGTATACTACAGTGAAATCTCCCTTGTGCGGACACCAACGGGACCCACCAAAAGTGTCCGTTCAAGAGGGGTGTCCGCTTAAGAGAAATGCACAGTAATTATAGGAGAGTTGGACGGTTGCATCAGAAACTGTCTGTCCAAGGGGGGGTGTTCGTTCAAGAGGGGTATCCGCGAAGGGGAATTTCACTGTATATTGTTATATCACTATTGTTAATAAATATATAGGACTTTTTATTTGCTCTGCTCGTTCTCACATACCACATGTCAGACGACGGGTTAATGTCAAATTGTTAAACTTTCTTTCTTCCGATTTCTGATAGTTTAACCAATATGATTATTAAAATTGAATTGAAATGATTATTTTAATTTAATATTGAGTCAATTTTCGATTTTAAATCGGATATAATTAAGTTTAAAAAGGAAAATTTTTTTTAAGTAAAGTCTTTTTTTACTTAAATATACTTTTTATTATCGCAACTAAAAAGAATACAAAAAGATAAAATAGCATTAAAAACGAATTTCTAAATTAAAAAAATTAATTAAAAATTTTTAAAACGAAACTACCTTTTATACACTCAATATCACAGTGCGAGTTTTTAACTCGCAAAAATACACTTACGATAGTCAATTTTACGCAATTTTTGTCATATATACATTTATTTATCTACTTATTGTTTAAATTCTAAACAAAAAAACATTTTTTTAAATTTAAATAATAAAATTTAAGCTTTCCGGGAAAATTTTGATGTTTTTTGTATATAAATTTAAATGTCAAAAATCAATATATAGAATTATTCAAAAGTTTTTTTTTCTTTTTTATTTAATTTAAAATAAGTTACTTAATGGGTACTTTTTATGATACTAGAAAAATCAAAACTAGGCATTTCTAAAGGAGCCAAAGCGGCAACCATCATTCCATTAGTCGTATCTTGAACTTCGGGACTTAATTCGCTGCACGGAGATACAATAAACGGTGAAGTACCACCAGAAGAATCTGTTATTACTTTTAAATTATTTGATGGATTATTATTTTGAGCTAAAAACCACATCAATAAATCACATCAAATCTTTCCGATCGTTTTATTTACCTTTAACTTTCTCCTGTTCCAATTGCTTTATTCTATCTCTTAATAAATAAACTTCCTGTTTACTAGCGTCAAGCTGAGTAACTAATTTATAAACTAAAGTGTGAAGTTGTTCATTTAAAGTACGTAATTCCTCAATAACTTCGGTTTCATCCTTCGGTCTTTTACTTCCGATCACGTCGACTTCATTAGCAGTTTCGCTATCGCTACTAGTACCTTTATTATCTAATAAAGTACCAAGTAAAGAGTCCGCCATGTCCATATTTTTATAAATAGCAACCTGCAACGTTGTACTTTCGTTCTCATGAACGTTTTCAAACTCATTCGAGGCATTGCTTCCCTTCCTTCGGTTATCCAAAGCTTTTTTATAGTTTAAATATTGTTCTTCTTTTATAGAAACAATCTGTATTTGTCTTAAAAAGTGTTCTCGTTGTTGTTTTAGAGAATCTAATAATTTCTCATTTTTAGTTAGGTTTAAAGCTTCGACCATATGTTCGGCAGCTTTCTTATAACATTGAATCGAATCTTGAAATCTACGAGCTTTTAAATGAGCCTCGGCTCGTCTTTGTAATGTATGAGCCTTAAATTACGCCAGATTGAAATGTTATTATTAGAATTATATTAGAATGTTGTTTTAGAAATATTTAAATTATTTACCTGAACTAAAATGGAGTTTTCCATTATTAAAATTTTATTTATTTATGTTTTTTTAATTACGAGAATTTTCCAGACAAAGAAATTATAATAAAGAGCATTTTTTAAGCTTTCTAATATCTGGCACACATCACGCATAATCTAACCATAAAATAACTTGGAAAATTCGAACAACTTTAAGGAGTTAAATTTCCCTAAGTTGTAAGATAGAGGTTTTCGTTGATAGATGGAGGGAGTTCTTTTAAAATATAACATTTTTAATTGTAATATTGTTAAATGTTATTAAAAATGGTTTAATTTGATACCAAACACGACAATATTTCGATTAAAAACCAGGGAGTTAGGTGAATTTGAAAAAATTCAAGATGGCGGATCATCAATTGCTTTTAAAGCTAAAAAGGTGGATGTCTTGGAAACTATTTGAGCTAGATGGGTCGTGTTTGTACTTAAATGAAAGGAAATTTAATATCCTACCGCTTTTTAATAAAAATTATACAGTGATATATACTGATATGATATTTTGCTTTGAGATGTCAGTAAGATTTGAGATACGAGGAATCGCACGCTATACCGTTGCACATATTGGGGTCGTGTGCAGCGTCTAATAGTTTTTCCCACCTCAGATTAGACCTCTGTCTGTGCGCTTGTTTCCCTCGTTCTTGAAGCATTTTTGATAACTTGGGTTCGCGTTTTTTGCTTTTTGCACATTTACTATACATTATCACATTTACTTTTATAACAATAGGTTCGAAGAAGAAGATGGTGTCTATTGAATTAAAGCGTGAAATCATAGAAAAGTATGAATAAGGTGTGCGAGTAATTGACTTGGTGAGGGTATATGGGCGTAGCACATTACTATACTGTGCTTAAACAGAAGGAGCTGATAAAGGGTATAACGCCAACTAAGGGCGTTACAATAATTTCTAAGCTCCGGATCTCTCTCCATGAAAAGATAGAGATACTACTGATGCCGTGGGTGATAGAGAAGCAGTTTCAAGGAGGAAGCTTAACACAAAGCCTCATATGTGAGAAGGCACGAGCGATTTACGGTGATTTGCTGGAGCAGATTCCACAAACTTCCACAAACGAGGAATCGAAAGACTCGTTTAAAGCCAATCGGTTGCGGTTTGACAACTTTTAAAAAAAGACCGGCATTCACTCCGTCGTCGGGCATGGTGATGTAATAATCGGGATAGTCGTCGCCGCCACCAGGGCAAGGTTTTTAACCCAATCAAACCTTCCGAAACCGTGGGTACTTGCAGGAAGACTCGGACAGGAAATAAAAACAAATTCGAATAATAACAAAAACAACTTTATTAGAAAATACGACGTATTTTGAACACGCGAATAGATGATCAGAGACCTCACCACACCAAACTCCCATAAACGTTTGGTTGCGTTTATGTCCTCAGCGGGCGAGCTCTTCGTACAGCTGGATGTACGTCTCCGGTAGAATGATCACTAGAGGAGAGCGCGCACAATGTCGATCATACCACCATAAACGCCGAAATTAATCGGAAAATGTTGACCAGCTGAATTTTACTCGACTTTTCGTTAAGTGTCTGCTAAGAGCCCACTCAAAGAAAAGTTAATCACACACGTAAAATGACTGTAGTATTGAAGATTAAGAGTGTCTCGCTCAAAACGTATCTCGTTAAGAGTGTATCTCGTTTAAGAGTCTCGTTTAGAGCAATTTTACAAACGTGAATTCTCCCCAAGTAACTTCGCCCTTGGAGAAGGAGTGAATGAACATTTTGGGCATTCCTAACGATTGGTTGTTTTTGACCAATGTTGCACACGGGGGGCGTGGAAACTCAATCTGCGGACCAGATGCCTGACTCTTTACCAAAAGCTCAAATAAACACAATACTCAATGCTCAAAACACAAAGACCTTTTAAAAACTTTCCCAACGTTCGCCTTGTTCTTTATTTATCACCCTCCAGATGGTTACTAGAACTTAAGAAATCTTAAAAACAATTTCAAACACTTGAGAACGTGACATCGTTGACATATTTATTAAACAAATTTATGACTGGGTCCGAGTCCTTAACAAATGCGCAAAGATTAAACAAACAAATGTTTAACCTAAAGCCCGCAATATATGGAATCATTACAGTGAGGCAGCAAGTTCGGATGAGAAGGCAGTCGAGGTTTACATCAAAACATTTTCCGTACTGATAGAAGCTAAAGGATACATCCCCCAGTAAGTCTTCAACTATGGCGATACAAGGCTTTTCTAGAAAAGGATGCCGAATAGGACTTACATAACGGTAGAGGAAAAGACGATGCAGGTCTCAAACCCGTGAAGGATAGATTAACTCTAGCACTTTGTGCCAATGCGAGTGGCGACTGCAAAGTCAAACCTGTGCTAGTATATCATTCGGAAAATCCCAAAGCTTTTAAGTCACATAAGATTTTAAAAGAAAAACTGCAAGTTATGTGGAGGGCAATTACGAAGGCGTGGATTACCAGGAAACCTTTGTGGCGTGAATAAACCTGGTGTTTGGCCTTTCTATTAAAAAATATCTACAAGAAAACAGCCTACCTATGCAAGCCCTTCTCGTCCTCGACAATACCCTTGCTCACTCACCAAATCTCGAAGATGATTTACTCGAAGAGTTCAAGTGTATAAAGGTTCTCTACCTACCACCCAATACCACTCCTATTCTGCAGCCCATAGATCAGCAGGTGATTTCTAATTTTAAGAAATTGTACACCAAGCAGATTTTTCGAAATACCAACGACAACCTACCCATGCAAGCCCTTCTCGTCCTTGACAATACCCTTGCTTACTCACCAAATCTCGAAGTTGATTTACTCGAAGAGTTCAAGTTTATAAAGGTTCTCTACCTACCACCCAACACCACTCCTATCCTGCAGTCCATGGATCAGCAGGTGATTTCTAATTTTAAGAAGTTGTACACCAAGCAGATTTTTCGAAAACCTAACGACAACCTACCCATGCAAGCCCTTCTCGTCCTCAACAATACCCTTGCTTACTCACCAAATCTCGAAGATGATTTACTCGAAGAGTTCAAGTTTATAAAGGTTCTCCACCTACCACCCAATACCATTCCTATCCTGCAGCTCATAGATCAGCAGGTCATTTCTAATTTTAAGAAGTTGTACACTAAGCACATTTGTCGGCGTTGCTTTGAGGTGACGGAGAACACATACCTTACCCTTCGAGAGTTCTGGAAGGACCACTTTAACATCATGATATGCCTAATTATTGATCAAGCTCTGTATGGAAGAAGCTGTGACCTGAGGCTATAGCTGAAAGGGTCTTCGAAAGATTGGAACCTGAAGTGTCAGTGGTAGAGGAGATTGTTCCTCTGGGAAAATCGATAGGTCTAGAGGTGGATAAGAGAGATGTGAATGAACTCGTCGAGGAACAGTACGGTGGTTCAACGAAAAATTAGCTTTGAGGAGGAACCAGAGATGGGGGAGGTTATTTCTACAAGAGATATAAAGGAGATGTTGGGAATGTGGGAGAAAGTTGTAGAGTTCGTGGATAAAAATCACCCCGAAAAAGTTGCAACTGGTCGTGCATCGGAGTTGTTCAACGAAACTTGTCTAACTCATTTCCGCGATATCCCGAAAGGGAGGAAGAAACAAATCTCAATGGACAGATTTTTTTAACAATCCGCAGGTGAAAATGAGCAAAGCGTGACGAAAAGAGTGAAGACCAGATTTTTGATATCCTCTGCTGGAACTGGTAGTTCATCGACGTCAGAATCCTCAACATATAAATTTTCATCAATTTCCAAAAAATCGTTAAGGTTTTCGTTGTCAGTCAATTCCAACAATTTTTTATTTTTGAGGATAGCTGTAAGTTTATTAAGTGGTAAGTCATCTTCTGGATCATATGTCAAAGCCTCATTTAGCTGGTCTTCATTTTGTATATTGTCGTGCTTAAATCCTGCTTTACGGAAGCAATTTTTAATTGTTCCTTGGTTACTTGGGCCCAAGCAGTTTTTGCGAAGTACAATGCATCCAGAGGTGTAATTTTCTTAATTAACTCAAGAGCTGTATCAACAGTTTTAATGTTTACTAGCAAGTGCTTTAATATTAAGCTTCGGTAATAAGTTTTGAAATTTTTTATAATCCCCTGGTCTAGAGGTTGACAAACTGATGTACCATTAGGAGGCAGAAACACGATTTTTATATTTTTTAATCGGATATCTTTTGAATGAGATCCTGCATCGTCTAAAAATAACACAATGTTTCTTTCTTTGCCATTTTCCAATCTAGGTCTTGCAACCACTCTGTCATAATTTGTCCTGTCATCCAAGCTTTGTTATTGTATTTCCAAGTTACTGGTAGGTTATTTATATTAATACTTTTAGAAGCTCTGAGTTTAGCTGCCTTATCAATGACCAAGAGTTTTTCTTTTTCTCCCACCATATTTACCCAATTCAAAATTGTAAACCTTTCTTTGGCATGCTTACCCTCAACACATTTTTCTGTTTTTAATGTTAGTGTTTTGTTGGGTAAAGCTCTAAAATACAGGGCTGTCTCATCGGCATTATAGATGTCTCTAGGTGAGTATTCCTTAATTAAAGAAGGGAATTTTATCAAGAACGATGAAGCATCTTCAGCATTAACCGAAGTTCCTTCTCCCGAAATCGCTTTAAATTTCGGTGTACTCGGGGAACTCCCTCATTTAAGCTAAGCAGAAAGGCACGACATATGTAGGCTGCGCTTGTACCTTGGAAATAGTGAAGTCGATAAAACACCAGCTAAAGGGAAAATCTTTTATTAAGGTCTGACCTGAACTTAACAGATGCGTAAAGACAAAACTACAAAAATGTTTAAAATAAAGCCCGCAATATATGGAATTATTACATGGGTATTCTGCACGAGCGCCTCGGAGGAATGGTTATCTCGAGCAAAGGCGACAACTGGTTATCGAGATCGTGCGATTTAACCCCACTAGACTATTTCTTGTGGGGTTTTCTTAAATCGCAGGTTTACGTAAACAAACCACAAAACACTGATGACCTCAAAGTCAACATACGCTACGCGATCGATGAAATACAGCCCGATTTGTACGCCTGATTGTGAGTCGCGGTGGCCATTTGAGCGATGATATTTTCCATACTCTTTCAAACAAAAAATAAATTTTATTTATACCTCTCACACAACTTGCTTTATTTCATTTTAAATATCGAGCGCGCTTATTGGCACACCCTTTAAAAAACTAATTGTTGTTGAGACTTGAAATTTTATGAGGATTTAGATTGAAACTTAATCTTTATTTTTACCAAAAATGAATTGTCTAGGTTTTTTAGTTTTCCCAATATCCAATGTTTTTGTGACTCTTATTTGGTCGAAGAAACTTTAATTTAAGAAGGAAAGTTTAAAAATGTGATGTATTAAAACATGAGCCAGTTAAAAGTATATTTTTTAAAGTCATTTAATTTTTGATTTATAATTTTGTTATTTATAAATTATTATAAATTATTTATAAATATTCATACAAGTTACTACATAGAGTTAAAAAATTCGCTCTGTTCTAAATTTTCTTTTTACGAATTTACAATTGAAGGGTACAGGGAATAAACAGGCTAACAATAAGTCAATTTTTGTTGGAATCATGTTAACAACACAGTCTGGTAAAATTAAAGCGAATCTTTTCGTCAATGTTCATAAAAAGGGGAAAAGACGTTTAGGTCAAGGGAAAACACATAATTTAAATTTGGTGAAGAGGGAATATACAGGCTAAGTCCTTAAAACAAGGAATAAACCGGCTAAGTCGCAGCGTCAAGTATCCTGTTTTTACTAACTCAGGGGAGTTGGTGAGAACAGATACATGCAGTACTTGCGATCAATTTATGGCGAAGAAAAGGGTACTCCTCGCTGAGAAACTAAATAAACGAGGCAATGAAACGGAAAAGATAGAAAGATTAATTGAGAAGATTGAGCTTGAAAATACTGTTCACAAAAGCCAAGCAGAACAGTTTTACATTGGGAAAAAAGCTTCTAAATTAGAATCCAAAAAGTCAAAAGAAATTGAAGCGATATGTTTTGACTTTTCAAAAAATTTACCTGCCCTAAATTTATCAACCAACGATGTTTACTATAAGAGACAACTATCAATTTATGCCTTCAACATACACATTTTGAGAAATTCTCAAAGCGTGTTAATTCACCATTTTGTGTACAACTTCCACGACGAGAAAGTTAAGTCCTTATACTTTATTCTGCGATTCGTGTCCGAGTCAGGATAAAAATTTTACAATTTTTCATTTCCTGCATCATCTGGTTAACATAGAAAAACGTCTAGACTTTATTAAAGTTATATTTCCAATTCGGGGACATTCATATTTGGAATGCGACAAGAATTTCAGCTTGGTAAATCAAAAAACCAAAGTAGAACATCCTAGGGAATGGATTGCAGCTTTTGAAAATGCTAGATCCAAACCAAACCCATTTATCGTTTTGGATGTTACACAGGATTATTTTCGAGGGTGGACGAAGGATTTCGATACAATATACAAAAAGAAATGCCCCATTCTGTTCCGTCCTATTAAGGAAATAAAGGGGGAAAAAGAGCATCCACATCTACTATATTACCGCACTTCACATAACGGTGCATGGGAAAATTTTTTTATTACCAGCCCCAAGTCTCGAAAAACAAAGCTAAATAATAACGAATTTGAGCTTCCGGAGTGTTGCTATAGAGGTATGTTTAGTATAATGTTACGCTAAATATTACTCTATATTTACGAAAAATTTCAGATTTAATACAGATTTCCAAAGAGAAATTCCAAGTTTTACATCATCTACTCCAGTTTTGTGAACTTGAGGCAGCAAACTTTTATTCGTCAATACCCCATAAATGAATGTTTTAAATGAATGTTTTCTTATTTCATTATTTAATAAAATATTATAAAACTGTTGACGCTCGGACTAAGCTGTTTTATTCCCAGCTTTTGGGGGTGTTACTGAGTAATTTTGAGTATTATCAACGTTATGCAACCGCAGTCAAATTTGCCGTTATATTTTACCGTAGTATCAAGAGCTATATTTCCTTTAATGATGCTCAAACATTAAAATTACTTTTACAGGCGAACTTATACAGTCTGAAACTTTTAACACGATTTTCTAGATTATTTTGTATTTTGACTTAGCTCATTTATTCCCTGTGCCATTCAATTGTACTGTTTATCTTCTCATTTTCCTGAGAATAAAAATACTCTTTATTAATACATGTGTATGTAAACTCGTCAGCTGAATGTAAGTACATAATTTTTCATCAAGTAATGAACGTTACAAAACATATTATGTAGACCATTAAAACTAGGTACTTAATAAACTAGGTAAAAACGTAGTTTAGTCTCATTCTTCGATAAAAATGCCTACAGCAGCGTGGGGTTATTACCTAGTTGAAATTCATCTTCGAAAAATACATTGTTGGCCGAGTAAAAAAGGTTTCCGAGGATTTGGCGTAATAATAATATGTCTAATTAATTTCGTATTCTCATTTTACCCATTACTACAAAAATTAAAAGGTAATTTTTTTACTTAAATCTTTTTCTTAAATACTTTCACACACTTTATTTTTAAGATTTCAGCACAAACTACCAGAAGATATTATATGCTCTTCAGTATCACTTTATTGCATTACCAGCTTTATGCGTATCTTTATTATTGTTAATTGAGAAAAATTCTTTATATAAATTAATAGATAATTTCAGCAATTTTAATAACTTCGGTATCCCAAATAAATTAATTCCAAGAAATAAATTAATGAAAATTGCTTTAAAAATTTGCGATTTTGCAGCATTCGCTGTTCCTTTTTTAAATGTATACGAAGCTTTATCTGATAAATCTTGCCTTAATATTACAAACTCAAATGATAAACTTATAAATACCTGCAATTTTATTATACATTATTATCTACCGTTTAACGTTCAATTATGGCAATTAGTTTTAATCGCTTTATTTCAAGCGTTTTCTTGTTACATGATGGGACGTAACTGTATGTATGCACTTCTCTTCTTTACTTATACATTTGAACTTTTGGCAATACGCATCGACGATTTAATAAATAAAATTGATAATGTTCATTTCACCTTGGGACAAAAAAATGATGAAGAATTAAAATTTACTATTAAATACCATCAACATATCACTCGGTAATAATTTAATTTTTATTTATAATTAAAAACCTTTTTAAAAATAACTATAATAAATACATTTTTAGCTTATTTGAAGACGCAACGAATCTTATGAATAAAGTGGTTATCCCATTAAAGATTTGCGTTTTAATTTTAATTTCTTTATCAGCGGTACAAATCACTTTGGTTTGTGTTTATATCTTTAAGATTTTTGATACCATATCTAATTTATTTCATTGTAGGGACGTTATTTAGCTGGATTTATATTATTTCTTGTTACAATAACATTACTACTTATAAAACACGCAACTGGACAGCGTATTATTAATAAGGTTGTTATAATAATAATTCTGTCGTTTTCACTTTCTTAATTTTTTTTATGCATTTAGACTTGTTCTTTATCTGAGGCGATTTACGATTTAAATTGGTACGATGCAGACGTTTCTGTTCAAAAGACCGTTTTAAATTTTCTTTGTATAAGTCAACGTCAATTACTCATTAAATTACCGGTATTTGGTTCTGCGTCTTATCCTACAATGGCAGACGTTAGTAATTTTTATAAAAAAAATAAAATATTTTTAGTTTAATACTTTAAACTGGGTGATTTTATGAAGCGAAGAAAATATACGCATGGTTTAATTGGCTTACAAGTCTAATGATTAAGAATAAGTGAAGAGTACAGAAATAAAAGTGGTTCACCAACATTCTTTCAAGATCTTATGCAATTTTTAACGCATGTTTTTTGAATTTGTTAAATATTTTAAAAATAATTAAAGGATTGAAAAGTTTGAAGCATATTAATTGAACCTTAATTTCACAATGTTTTAACCAATTAAAAAAAAATCGTAACGAATTTATTTATAAGGATTATAAGAAATAATTTTTGTTTTAAATTGAACTTAAAAGATTCTGTTTTGGCTTAAAAAAGACAAATTTGTTATAATTTTTGTCGAAAAAATTAAAAAAATTCTTAACCTTCCAGTACACGCGCATTTTTTTGTTCGCGCGACTACACGCATCGGACTCTGAGTCCGGGTTCGGAAAATAAATAAGAGAGGGAGCTGATACGAAATAAAAAAATATTTAATGTCAAATCGTCTTCTTCACTTTCATCTTCCTCATCTTCATATTCTGAAACGTTGTTGTCCAATAATAGGTTTTTATCCTCTTCCTCTTCATTATTGGACAACAAGTTTTTGTTCCTTTCTTGGTTATAGCTCATATTTTCGAAATAACCGAATTTGAAATTGAATTCAAACTCAACACACGATGCATTGACAGATAATAAAATGTCGGTAAGAAAGAAATTCATCAAAAAATATATGGTTAGGGCAAGTTCGAAATAACACTAATCGATGGCGCTCAAAATCCGGACTGAGAGTCCGGTAGCGTGTAGCCAGGGTGGGCGAACTCAATGTAAAATATTTGAAATCGATTTTTAGTACGTAAACCGAAACACCTTTAGCGCTGATGTATAATTTTTTAGTGAAGTCCCTAGATTTATAAATCTAGGGACATTCATTTTAAACAAATATGAAAATACAACAACGTTTCCATGACAACACGTTCAAAACATATTTCAACTTCATGTAACAGCATTCGGAGTTATTGTAATTGATTTTTGATCATTTCTAGCTTAAACGTGAAACATAACGTTTACAGTGACTACAATTGTGTTCCGTAGTATTCTTTTTACTTCTATTACCGGTAAGGCCGTCCGCACACGGAGCAATCGGAAAGCAACGCAACGGCAATGTGATATCGCTTCTCGGTTGCTTCCTAGTTATTAGAGTGGAGGTCCGTCAACGGAGCAATTTAAAAGCAACCGATGGGCGATATAAGCGATATGCGCGATGTACGCAACCTTAGCAACCTGCACGGAAGTCACCAAGATCGCAAAAGTTGCTCACATCGCCTGTGAGCATGGACGCATTTAATACTAAATACGTGGGTGCCATGGAAAAATATTAAAAATATGACCGGATGCGACAGTTATACGCGACAAAGTCTTCGAAAATTGGACTTCTCGAACACATGTCATGTATTAAAATCGCGGGAGATATTTGAGTGATTTTAAATTCAGTACTTATTGTCATAAAATATTCTTTAAACCAGAGAAAGAAATGAGTGGGTTCCTCACACATAACTTATTTCATTTACATTTGAAAGTAAAGCGTTTTTATGGAAAGACCCTATACATAAACTCCACAATGTAATTCCTTTGCTTAATGAAAAATTTGCCAAAGTGGAAATTTGTAGTTCTTTGATTAACAATAAGCCGACGAATAATCAGACAAACAAATAGAAGATGTCCGATTATACGTTTGAACGAATATAGTAGAGCATCGATAATCCGAATCCCAGTTAACCGAACTCTTTGATAATCTGAATTGCCTTCTGTCCCAATTCGGTTGAAAGTTTAACCGAGTATTCTTTATTCGGCTAAGGCAGGTATTATTATCTAGCATCTTAAAAACACCCCTAAAGATCACTAAAAAACGCCATACTTTACTTTTGTATAATATTGTTTACAGAAATACGATTTTTGGAAATATAATAATTATACAGGGTTTTTTACGCAACTGCTTAGAACCATTAGAACTGGTTCGTTACAACCTTTTAGAGTTTCATTCCTACTTTTTTAAAATTTTGTATATAAGGACTGTTCATGCTACTGAATGTAGGAAATAATTCATTATTTTCAATGGAATACTTTTTAATGTATATTTCAATTGCAAAATATTTGTTGTATTTTAATTTCCACTTTGTATGTACTAAACATTTAGCTACCATTTAAGAAAAATTAAAAAAATTGGCTCAATTAGTCTTCAAACGTTGTTAATACTTAATATTTAGTAGCATTCTCTCCTTGGATGCTACGTGTTGACTAACAAACAAATTGCTCCGTGTGCGGATCTCTGTTGCTCATGTTGTCGATATCGTCGATATCGCTTCGCGAAAATATTGCTTTCCGGTTGCTCCGTGTGCGGATGGCCTAAGTGTTGATTAACTTTAACATTTTTACAACCTTGCGTTATATTATGTTTCTTTTTCAGATATATACCGTGCGCGGTTTCTATTTGTAATGATAAGGAGTCCTCCCGTTATCGATTCCCGAATTGCAGTAAGGATCCGGAGAGATTTAATAACTGAATTTGGGCTAAGTGGATACGTGTTAAAAAAATGTGACATGTGATGATGTTTATGCTCATTTAGGTTTACGGAAGGTACTGTAACATACTTTTATATAAATAAAGTCCTTACGGGGTATAAAAAATTCAAATTTGTAAACTAGTATTATTATTAGTGTAGTAGGTATATTCGTTTAGTTTAATCAATTGCGCATTCTTGTATTAGCTTCATAAATGAAAATAAAAGATTAATCTATTTTAAAAAATGTTTTTTCTTTTATCATTATCACTTATTTTTCGTACACAATAAGTGAGTCACTTATTGTAGTACGAATAAAGAATTTTTTTGAATAGTTGCACATCAGCGCTGCGAGTTTTCGGTTTACGTACTAAATTTGACGCATTTCAAAAATCTAGGGAGAGTTGACCTTCTATATCTTTCTTTTTCTATGCGTGTAGCGAAAGGTTAAAGTTGGTAAAAATTGTTAACCAACGATCTGGCAACGTCGCTCGCTACGCTCTCTCTGGATGGAGCATGAGCCGGTTTGTTTTGTAATACACATAAACAGTAAACAAAGCGCCCTCCTATCCTCATGTTTGTAAACAGTTGAGTGTTTATGGTTATGATCTGAGTTTTCAAAAATAGCCTATGAAGTCTTTTTCTAAATTTGCTTTTTCAAATATCAAAAATCCTTGATTTCACGATTAAAAGTTTTTTATTTCATTACATTTCTAAGCCCCAAGTTATAAAATTAATGTTTGTAAATAAACCTACGGTGTTTGTAAACACAAAATCAGCAAGATGGCGGCATTCATCCTTGTTACAAAACAAACCTGCAGAATACAATAGCAATGCTCCATCCAGAGAGAGCGTAGCGAGCGACGTTGCCAGATCGTTGTTGTTAACAGTTAACTAACCTAACTTTTTAAAAAATTTGATCAGCTTTAAAAAATCGTACAAACTTTATTTTTAGAGATAAAGAAATGATTTTTAGTTTAGATTAAACTTAAAATATTCTGTTTTAGTTTTAAAAAGACAAATTTGTTGTAATTATTAGCAAAAAAAATTTTAAATTGATAAACATTTTTGACAATTAATTAACCTAACATTAAAAAAATTTCAATCAATTTTAAAAAATTGTACAGCGTTTACAAAATAACAATAAGACTAGAACTAAGATTAGCATTAACTTTGACAATAGACCTAAAGGTAGGAGTTTTCGGGTTTAACCTTTGTCTTTTGAAAAAATGTTTGACGTTTCGTGTACCATGTTGCAATCTTCTTCAAGAATAAGTTCGAAGTGACGAGATCGGTTAGCGGTTCACAATTTATCTGTTAAAAATTAATTACAGTAGTACCTCGGCATACGAGTTTAATTCGTTCCGTAACCTTGCTGATATGTCAAATTGCTCGTATCTTAAAGCAACTTTCCTCATTGAAATTAATTGAAATGCCATTAATCCGTTCCAGCTCCCAAAACACCATCTCAGTTGTTTTTGTTATGTGTTTTTGAATAAGAAAAATGTATTTACAAGAAGAAACATTTATTTAAAAATAATAAATACATACTGTTTCGGGTATTTACACATGCTTCGCATTGACGTACAAGTCTCTCAATGTCTTTATCGATGCCTTTCCAATATACATAGCGTCGTGCAAGCTGTTTCATTTTTGTAATCCCAATATGTGTACGATGTAACTCTTGAAGTACTGTTTCTTGAAGCGTTTTTGGTATGACAATCCGTTGTCCTCGGTAAAGTATTTTATTATCAATCGTAAATTCGCTTACAAACGTTTTATCGTCGATCATCTGCTGAATGATTTGTGAAAGATACTTGTCTTTGGCAATTTCTTCTTGAATGTTTTTGAATGTTAAATTTTCACTGGTTATCTTGCAAATTATTTCTTCACAAATTTGATGTACTTCTTGATTAATGACCGTGTCGGTACGTAATTTTGAAATGATGGGTGCTCTTGATAGACAATCTACGTTAGTGTTTTCGATTCCCTTCTTGAATTCAATTTCGTAATTAAATCCTGATAGAAACGCTGCGTATCTCTGTAAACGCGCTGATGTCATGGATGGTAGTTTAGCATTTTGATGGAAAATCCGCGTTAATGGATTATTATCCGTAATTAGTTTAAATGGACGAGCGTACAAGTATTGAAAAAAATGATCTACAGCGAATATAATGGCGAGGGCTTCTCTGTCGATTTGAGAATAATTCTTCTCTGCTGGCGTTAATGATCTTGAAGCGAATGCTATGGGACGTTCTGTATCACCTATCCTGTGCGATAACACACCTGCAATTCCTGTTGGACTTGCGTCACAAGCTAGTTCCACTGGTAACTCTGGATTGAATGGCATTAACACCCTATCACTTGCGATTTCTTTCTTGAGTTGAATAAATGCTTTTTCACATTGATTTGTCCACTTGAAAATGGCATTTTTGCGTAATAACTCACGTAATGGAGCAGTTATTGTTGATGCATTAGGAATGAAACGTGTGTAATACGTCACCATGCCTAAGAATCTTCGCACTTCTTCGTTTGTTTTCGGTCTCTGCATTTCCATGATAGCTGCTACTTTTTCTGATGATTTTGAGATTTTATTTGATTCAATGTTGTAACCCAAAAATTCGATGCGTTCTTGAAAAAACGAACACTTACGTCGATTTAAATGTAAATCGTGTTGTTTTAGTCGTTCTAAACACTTGTAAAGGTTTTCTTTGCATTGTTCCTTAGTTTCGCCATGTACAATGATATCATCAAAATAAGATTCTGTTTTGGGAACGCCTTTTAGTATTTGATTGATGATGCAGTTGAATTCTGATGGTGCTGTTTTGATACCAAATGATAATCTATTCATGCGATATGTGCCTTTATGAGTTGAAATCGTTTGTATTTCGCTTGATTTATTATCTACTTGAATGTGTAAATACGCTTTGAATAAATCTAGGCGGCAAAAGTATTTTGAATCTCGTAAACTATTAAGAATATCGTCAATTTTTCTAATTGGATAATGTGCACTTACCAATCTTTCGTTAACACCAATCTTGTAGTCCACACACAGGCGTACATTTCCTTCCGTCTTTGGTATTACGACTAATGGTGATCCCCAATCACTTGTATCGACTTTGGTAATAATTCCTTGAGCTTCTAGTATATCAAGTTCCTCGTCAACTTTCTTTGTCAGTGCGTATGGAATTTCTCGTTCACGATGAAAAATTGGTGTAGCGTTTTGACGTAATTTCAAATTGATTTTAATGTTAGGTACACAACCTATTTTCTCTTCGAATACCTCTGGAAATTGTGTAATCAATTCCTGGACTTCATTTCCATTGATGTCTATTGAATGCACTGGATCTGACTTCCTGTATTTGTCAATATCTTGTAAATTGATACCAAGCTTTCGTATCCAAACTCTTCCAAGTAATGCATCATGTTCTTCTGGTACAATGTATAACTCTTCATGACTTCTTCTTCCTTTGTGCTCTACCTCGACAGTTACTTTTCCATCTGGTGTAAAGGTATGATTTGTATAAGAACGGAAAACAATTGGAACTGGATGTATTTGTGTATTTAATCCCAACTTCCTAAAGGTGCTTCGTGGCAAAAAGCTGTACCCTGAGCCTGAATCTACTTCAAATGTTACAGTTTTACCTGCTATTTTAACTTGTGTATAAAATCTTTCAGTTTCCTTGCATGTGCTCCGATTTTGATATATGTTGACAATTTGATAAGTTCCGTAGTCACTGTGTGATGCTGCCTGTTCTGTAATACAGTGGGTTGAACCGTGATTTCCTTTCCAACAACGTTTTGATACAGACTCGAATTACATGTCCATTTTTGTTGCAAGCTGAGCAGTTTAGATTTTCCTTGTTGATTCGGCAATCCTTTGCTATGTGGTTGTCTCGACCACAACGTAAACAAAGACCATCAATGCCTAATTCAGCATAACTTATTCTATGTTTTGATTTATCTCTTACCTTAGATTGATTTCTTCCATTTTGTTGTTTATTTTTGTTTGATTTTTGGTATTTTCTCGATCTATTTTGAATTTGAGTTGAAATCTTCTTAATATCAGTATTTACAGTTGTTGTTACACTAGCCTGCTTTTGTGATAGTTCCCTGGAATCGATTTTTGATGTTTCGAGGGCAATAGCTACAGATTCGATATCACTAAAGTCTTGTTTGTCTGATTGTAGAAGTTTTTCTCGGATACTGTTATCCTTGATTCCTCGTATGAACTGTGCTCGTAAGAAAACGTCAGCAATTGACTTTTTACATGTACAAGTAAAATCACAATCGCCTATGTCCATTCGTAAGGTTGCTGTACACTCAGGTATCGTTTGATTCTCGCTCTGGTATTTATTTAAAAATTGATGTTGTGCAACAAGTACGTTCTTCTTCGGTGCCAAATGTTTCTCTAATACAGCCACTAATTCATCATAAGACAGGTCACTAGGTCCTTTCGGCGCTGCAAGAGCTGTTACCGTATTGAAATGTTTTGCTCCAAGTGAATTTAATAACATTTGTGCGCAATATTCCTTTTTGTTAAATATATTTTTCATTTTAAGGTAGTTTTCAAAACGTTGTCTATAATTTCTGAAGGTTTCTTTGCTGGATTCGAATGGCTCGAAGCTTGTTACGAGTGCAGTGCTTATAAAACTTGATTGTGTACTTACTCTTTCTTCTTCTCTGACTTCTGTACTATCAGCTTTCCCTGTTTTTGAACATAATTGTTCCATTATGGCTTTTTGCATGTCCATAAATTGTTTAAACTGGTTTGCATCCATTTTGTACTTGGATATTTGAGGTTATGTTTCCGTATTTTCTCGATTCTCGTCGTATTCTTACAAAAAATGTGATTTTAACGTGTTTCACCTCGTCGCCAATTCTGTTGTGATTGTTGATACTGTGGATTAGTACTTATTTTAATAAACGTATTTGAATAACACTCAATTCGTTCTCTTTTTAAGATTTTTATTCTAACTACTACGACGCACACTAATACATGTAATTCTTCTTATATATATTATTCATAGATGGCTCTGAATTATGAAAAAGATATAATAGAATACAACACCTGGTTCAGGTATGAAAATAACAAATAATTGTAAAAAGTGCGGAACGACTCATAATTTAAATAAATTTCCTGCTTTCGGAAAAACATGTTCTAGTTGTAGAAAACTATATCATTACGCAAAATTTTGTTATTTTAAAAATAAAGGAACTATTAACTCATTACATACAATAAATGAAAATGCCTTAGAAATAGAACTTATCTCGTGAAAAGAGAAGATGATAGTAGCATTGTTAGAAATCAATTATATATAAGACCCACTGTAGTAGTTCGGGAATTACTGTGGGTTTAGGAAAACTACCATTCACATTAGGGATTCGAGTTATGTAACGTGTTTGGTAGAAAAGTCGAAAATCACGTCTGTCATTTACAACGTCCGGTAGAAACACCTAAACTTGAGGGCTTTTTAGGGAATTTATGTATCCTCAACTTTATGGATTTTCGCGGAAGAAAATAACCGTTGAAAAAAATTAGAGGTTTTGGCTCACGTAATCGTTGATGGTCCCACAGCCTGGGAATTACGTGAGGGTTTTCGCAATTAGCTAGTTGGCGGGGGGTTTTTGGTAGGCCCATGACTAAAGTGTCGACGTAAGGTGCGTTAGGGATTGGTTAATTAATATTGTAAAAACGTCCGTCCAAATCTTGTGGATTGGCCTCCTGCGAGGGGTTGTCCAGACGTTAGGTACGCGACGCCCAAGTAACTCAGAATTACCACCTTCCTTGAACCAAGGTTACTTGCGAGAGAATCTTTCTATTTTTGTCAATCTTAATCAGAGTCTCACCCGAGAATCTCAATCTGAGTCTCATACGAGAATCTCAATCAGAATCTCATACGAGAATCTTAGCTACAACTTTGACACGAGCTTTGAATCTTAGTATTCATCGTCGAATCTCAGCATTCGTTTACTTCGGTGCATTCAAACTTCAGGACTTTGGAAATAAACCGCGACGCGTGTTATTTCGGTGTGGTGTGATCTTTGCAAGGTGTTGGATCTTCACGAGCGGCCCAGTTCGAGAAGGCACCAGGGGAATCCAGATCGACGATCAGGATATTTGCAACAATCATCCGCAAGTCCAGAGTAGGTCTGTTTGCCAAATTCTCGTGATCACCTGTTAGGGACCATCCGTGTATTAGGGTTTTAGATAAAGATCGGGATTCCGATTATATGCTCACTCTCTCTAAAGTAACGTCGGTTAGTTAACGTTAGGATTATTTTTGTCATAACTAACTGAGCATTTTCTTTATATTGTTTTGTAAATATAGTTTAAGTGTTGTTTTACACTTGAGTTTCATTTCCCTTTTTCTACTAGAGCTTTAGTGCAAGAACTCAGGGTTCTGAAGTAATAATCGCGCGCTTTTGAGGGCAATTAAATAATTAATTAGCGCAAAAATAACTGCTTCTGGTGGCAGCGAGTATACCAATTAATAAATAATCGGATCACACTATTTAATTAGAGACCCGCACCACACCCCGTGAAAACGTAAGCCCAGGATAATAAGAAGCCCAGGCTATACCGTACTGATGAGAAGTAATAAGCTCGAAACACGTGTTTATGGTTACATCTCTGTGGCGGAATTGCCCTTAATTCAATTCCTTTTTTAACAATAGTGTAGTTGATAATTCACAAAAGTGCCTGTTTTTCCTGTCGATAACAGAAAAATCTATAACATGAATGTCACTACGCTACTCATTGCAAAAGGTCACTAATCAATTACAAATTCAATAATAAACTGCGGATGCTGTACGTTTGCTGTACACGCATGCATGCTGTACTGGGTATCATATTGCTGTACAATACAGCAAAATTCCGTACGTTTGGTCACACTACCACTACGGAGCGATTAATTAAAAGGTGGCGACTCTCAAAATTATAATTTATCCACGACGGTTAAAGGAAGAGAGCCAAGTCGGCGCGCGACGCGATTGTCCGTTTAAGAGAACATTTGGTAATGTCCGCATCCGTTCAAGAGAATGTCCGTCCAAGAGAGAGTTAACGCAATGCAAATTATATGAGAGTCGGACCGTTCCATGAGAAACTGTCCGTCCAAGGCGGGTGCCCGTTCAAGGGGGGCGTCCGCGAACGAGAATTCCACTGTAGAGTGGAATTTTTCCTTCGTACATTTTTCTTATTCAAAAACACTTAACAAAAACAACTGAGGTGGTGTTTTGGAACCTGGAACGGGTTAATGGCATTTCCATTAATTTCAATGGGAAAATTTGCTTTGAGATACGAGCAAAGTTACGGAACGAATTAAACTCGTATGTTGAGGTACCACTGTATTCTAAAATTATTTTTTTAATTGTAATTTTTTTAATAATCGAAAATTAAAAAACCAAAAAATTCTCAAAATGTTTAAATATTCTCAAAAATTAATTTTCTAAAGATTTTTAATAAAAAATTTATTCTAAAATTATTTTTAAAACCGATAAATATTATTTCCTCCTTTAATCGTTAAGGTAATAAAAGAAAAATCAAATCATATAAAATATACTGACATATATTTGGTAAAATTACATAAATATCCTTAAATATTTATATCCAGATGTATCTCATTGATGATTTATTGATTTATTTATTCCTTATCGTACATGAAAGACATTAAATAACATTTATTTTCATTATTTTTTATTTATTTTCATTATCTTTTTTAATTCCTCATCATTAAAATTATTTCTCTTTAATTTTTCTTTTTGTAACTTGAAGAGGTCGAAATTCTTTGGTGCATAACATCTACAGCTGATTCGCCGCTTTCTGATTCGGACTAGAAACATTCTGATATCACAATATACAATGCAAAAAACATTTCTCTCAAATTCGGTTTTACATCGAAGCCTTAAAATCTAACGATAAAAACTTCAAAAAACAACTCTTAAGACAAGAAAAAAAAACTTAACATTAAATCTAGATTTTTTTTAATTTAAGCGAATTAAAGTAAAACTAAAGACTTTTTTAAGGAGTGTAAGGTGGAGGAGGTGCACTATAAGGTGGCGGAGGCGTTTGAGAATTAAAAGTATCCATATTCTCGTTAAAATCATCTATGAGGCACGTATCATCCGCCCTGTATATCGGAGTTGGTGTGTTCATCAATGTTAAGATACAAAACGTACCAACAACAGATACAGCACCTTTAAAATTAAAAACTTTAATAACCACCATTAAAAATATTTTTTTAAAACATACCAGCTGTTGTTATTAAATAAAAACCATATCCGTAAGAAACCATAGTTTCTACGGTTGGATAAAGATCAGCTAATGAATCATCAAGTAACATAGCAACATAATAACACGTGGTTATTATAGCTAACACCCATAAAACCGTACAAGTACTAGCCATTGCGTATTTACGCATAAAATTATAAATACTACTCTTTGGTCCTACGACGTGAAGGAAATAACCACATAGTGAAAATATAATAGCCATAAAACATAAAAGGATGATAACTCTCATCATATTTACTATAGTTTCATTAATACAATTGTACTCTAAAATAAATTTTATATTTTTAATCAAAAATCAACCTTAAAACCTAATTCAAATATTTACCGTTATTAGGATATTTATGATAAGTATATCCAAAGCTAAAAAATAAGCTTAAAGGTAAACTAGGGGTACAAACACCCCCGGAAATAACAAACCAGTCCAATTTAACCATCGACATAGCGACAAGAGTGATTGTGATCATGTGAACGATCGCACAGATCACGTTCTTGTCTTGATTGTGAGGATTCAACCATTGGAACGTGTTTGAACAACAATTCGAGGACATTTCTTAAAATTAAAGAAACTTTTTAGTGAAATTTTTAGGTTAGGAAATTTTATACTTACTTCTTCGAGGATTTTAAACGTTGGTTAGATCATAATTTTTAAACCTTAATACCTTACTTATACAAAGGTTAAATTATCATCTGTAATTGGGAAAAATCCAGGTTTTATAAGGAGGAAAATCGGGAAAATGTTATGAGGAAAACATAATATTTTGACGTTTAAGTGACCTTTTAAGTTTTAGTTTGTAAATTAACTAAAATCCTTTACTTACTTTTATTTATTGAAAAGGTGATGATTTTCTATTATAGGATACATAAATAAATGTAAACTAAATAATCCTTTTAATAATTAAAGTTTAGTTTTTAAAATGTTTGTATTATTAAAAGTTTATATTTACATTTATTTATTGAAAAAGTGATGTTTTTAAATTATAAAATTATTAACTAAATGTAGATTAGGTGATATTTTTAATAATTAAAGTTTAGTTTTTAAAATATTTGGATTTTATCTAATAAGTGGACATCTAGTGGTAAATACTAGAAGTATGTTTAAATTATTTAAGTTTCTTTGTGTTATTAAAAATCTTGATTTACTTTTATTTATTGAAAAAGTGATTTTTTTAAGTTATAAAATTATTAATTAAATGTAGATTAGGTGATATTTTTAATAATTAAAGTTTAGTTTTTAAAATATTTGGATTTTATCTAATAAGTGGACATCTAGTGGTAAATACTAGAAGTATGTTTAAATTATTTAAGTTTCTTTGTGTTATTAAAAATCTTGATTTACTTTTATTTATTGAAAATGTGGTCTTTTTATGTTACAGAGCTATTAAATAAATATAAATTGGGTTGGTTTTTTAATAAGTAAAGTTTAAATTGTTAATTTTTTTAATTCGTTTAATGAACGCCATTTATTTGTGTTGTTAACATCTTTATTTACATTTATTTATTGAAAAAGTGGTACTTTTAGTGTATATATAGGATTGCTAAATAAATATAAATTACTTAATTTTTTTAATAATTAAAGTATACTTTTTAAATTTTTGACTTTCTCTTGTAAATACGGACATCTAGTGATTAATTTTAGAACTGTATTTAAATTCTATTCTATTTTCTTTTCGATTTAAAAAAATATTTACTTTAATTTCTTGAAAAAAATGTAGTTTTAATGTTAAAAATTAAGAAATAGACATATATCATATAAATCTATTGAAAATTAAAGTTTATTTTTTAATTTTTATTCTATTTGGTGGAGAGACATCTATTGACAATCGTTAGAACTATATTCAAATTAAATTTTTTTTTTAATAATTTTATCAATTTTTAATTTTTCTTCAACAAAACTCTTATAAAAAACTTTTATAAAGAGGCTAAATTAAAACAAATTTGATCTAATTTTTCTATTTTTCGTTTTACAACCGATTGAAATTATGAAATTAGGTCATTTAAAAGGAATTACACAACAAAAAATGTCATGATTCATTCAATCCTAAAAAAGGTCCTCTTAACCTTTGTAAGGCAACAAATCTTTAATAAATCTTATTCACGACGTTACAATTTAATTTTTTGATATAATCTTTAAATGGTATACCACGAACTTATTATTTCTAGGTCGTTGTTTATAATAGTAACGAATTAATCCAATCGAAAGGGTACATGTTTTCTCAAAACACGTACAACGTGGGGGAGTTTAGTTACCAACACGGTTCCTAGTAGTGTTCGGTCTAAATTAGAACAAGCCAATGTCCGACAAGAACCGCTCGCGGACTAATTAATTGAAGTAGTTCCACGGAGCGGGAGCTTTAATTCCCGGTCGACAACCGGAAAAGACAAAAGTTAAAGTGTATTGCTGGAGGTTTTGCTCCTTAGCGACCGGGGTTTATTCTTTATGTTCCCGCGAAGCTGTTCCGGTGATATCCTTAAAAGCATACCGCCATTAGGAGCCACTTTACGAAGCTGAAACTGGAACAGAATGTGTTAATAATGACGATAGTAGTAATGGCGATGGGGATAGTAATAATTATGCTATAGGAAAGTTTTCGATGTTACAACGATAATACATTTTCGACGAACACGGTCGGAAATTTATCGGTTATAACTTTAAATTATCGACACGTTTACAGACCAAAATGTGTCCGTGTTAAAGTATTTTCGCAATAAACGTGTCGTCGAGAGTCGTTCTTGTTAGATTTATTGATGTTGTTTACTGACAAAACCTTATTTTGGTTATTTTAATGGTTGTTTGTTGTGTATTTGTAATAATAAATCAGAATTGAGTAAATTTGATTCCAAAAAGATATTTGTTTTTGTAACTTTTGAGTAATACTATACTAAAAAAGAAAGAAATTATGTTTTAGGTTAATTTCATTATTTTTAATTATAACTCGTTTAATATCAAAAATTCGGGAAAGATGTTTGTTTATTAGGAAAAATGTTTATAATTAATCAATCTACAACTTTTATTTGAAAAAGTTTTTTCTACTTTCGTAGTTTTTAGGTTATTTAGTGTTGAAGTTGTTAAAATTGAAGAATTAACATTTTCGGTTATAACTCCATTTTTGTTTATAACTCGTTTAATATCAAAAACTCAAAAATAAATTTTTAACAAAAAATGTTCATAATGAATTTAGGTAGTTATAACTTTTATTTGAAAAATGTTTTCTACATTGCTCAGATTTTAGGATAATTAAGGTTAGATTTGAAAAAAAACGACATTTTAGATTTACTTTAATATTTCTTGTTATAACTCGCTTAATACAAAAAATTCGAAAAAATTGTCCGTATAAAAATGTTTACAATTAATCAGTCTATAACTTTTATTTAAAAAAAATTTTCCTACATTGCTCAGGTTTTAAGATATTTAAGGTTAAATTTGAAATAATGACATTTTAGGTTTACTTCAATACTTCTTGTTACAACTCCCTTAATATAAAGAATTCGAAAAAATTGTATATATAAAAAAATGTTTATAATTAATCATTCTATAACTTTTATTTGAAAAAGTTTATTCTATTTTGTGTAGTTTTTACGTTATTTGATGTTGAAGTTGTTAAAATTGAAGAATTGACATTTTCGGTTATAACTCCATTATTTTTGTTTATAACTCGCTTAATATCAAAAATTCAAAAATAAATTTTTGACAAAAAATGTTCACAATAAATGTAGTTATAACTTTTATCTCAAAAATTTTTTTCTACATTACTCAGGTTCTAAAATAATTAAGGTTAAATTTGAAAAAATGACTTTTCAGGTTTACTTTATTATTTTTTTGATAAAACTCGCTTAATATAAAAAATTAGAAAAAATTGTTCATATAAAAAATACTTGCAATTAATCAATCTATAACTTTTATTTTAAAAGGTTTTTTCTACATCGCGTAGTTTTTAGGTTATTTAATGTTAAAGTTGTTAAAATTAAAAGACTGACTTTTTCCTTTATAATTTGGGGATTCTCGATTATAACTCCCTTAATATAAAAAATTCGAAAATATATTTTGAACAAAAATGTTCACAATAAATCTAGTTATAACTTTTATTTCAAAAAATTTTTGCTACATTACTTAGGTTTTGGGATATTTAACGTTAAATTTGAAAAAATGACATTTTAGGTTTACTTCTGTATTTCTCGTTATAACTCGCTTAATATAAAAAATTCGAAAAGATTGTTTATAAGAAAAAATGTTTATAATTAATCAATCTAAAACTTTTATTTGAAAAAGATTTTTCTACTTCACATAGTTATAACTCCACTATTTTTGTTTATAACTCGCTCAATATCAAAAATTCAAAAATAAATTTTTAACAAAAAATATTCAGAATAAATCTAGGTACAACTTTTATTTTAAAATTATTTTTCTACATTGCTCAGGTTTTAACATATTAAAGGTTAAAATTGCAAAAATGACATTTCAGGTATACTTCACTATTTTTTGTTATAACTCGTTTAATATAAAAAATTCAAAAAAAAACTTTATAAGAGAAAATGTTTACAATGAATCAGTCTATAACTACTATTTATAAAAGTTTTTTCTACATCGCGTAGTTTTTAGGTTATTTAATGTTAAAGTTGTAAAAATTAAAGGACTGATATTTTCCCTTATAACTTGACCGTTCTTGATTATATCTCCCTGAATATCAAAAATTCGAAAAAATATTTTCAACAAAACATGTTCATAATAAATCTAGTTATAACTTTTATTTGAAAAAGAAATTTCTACATTGCTTAGTTTTTAAGATATTTAAGGTTAAATTTGAAAAAATGACATTTCAAGCTTACTTCACTATGTTTTGTTATAACTCGCTTAATATAAAAAAAATCGAGAAAATTGTTTATTTGAAAAAACGTTTACTGTTAATTAGTCTATAACTTTTACTTGAAAAAGTTTTTTCTACATCGCATAGTTTTTAGGTTGTTTGATGTTGAAGTTGTTAAAATTGTAGAATTAACATTCTCGTTTATAACTTGACCACTCTTCATTATAACCGCTTAATATCAAAAAATCAAAAATATATTTTTAACAGAAGATGTTCACAATAAATCTAGTTATAATTTTTATTTGAAAAAAATTCTTTTGCATTGCTTAGTTTTTAGGTTATTTAAGGCTAAATTTGAAAAAATGACATTTTAGGTTTACTTTTCTCTTTCTTGCCACAACTCGCTTAATATAAAAAATTCGAAAAAAAATGTTTATACAAAAAATGTTTATAATTATTCAGTTTATAACTTTTATTTGAAAAAGTTTTTTCTATTTTGCGTAGTTTTGAGGTTATTTAGTGTTGAAGTTGACAAAATTGAAGAATTGACATTTTCGGTTATAACTCCACTATTTTTTTTCATAACTCGCTTAATATCAATAATCCAAAAATAAATTTTTAACAAGAAATACTCAAAATAAATCTAGTTATAACTTTTATTTGAAAAACATTTTCGTACATTGCTGAGTTCTTGAGATATTTAAGGTTAAATTTGAAAAAAGGACATTTTAGGTTTATTGCACTATTTTTTGTTACAACTCGCTTAATATAAAAAATTCAAAAAAATTGTTTAAATGAAAAAATGTTTATAATTAATTAATCTATATCTTTTGTTTAAAAAAGTTTTTGCTACTTCGCTTAGTTTTTAGGTCATTTGATGTCGAAGTTGTTAAAATTAAATTCACATTTTCGGTCATACCTCCACCATTTTTGTTTATAACTCGCTTAATATCAAAAATTCAAAAATAAATTTTTAACAAAAAATGTTCATAATACATCTAGGTACAACTTTTATTTAAAAAAATTTTCTACATTGCTCCATTTTTTAAATATTTAAGGTTAAATTTGAAAAAATGAGATTTCAGGTTAATTTCGCTACTTTTTAATATAAAAATTTCGACAAAAATGTTTATATAATAAAGTGTCTATAATTAATCACTCTACAAGTTTTATTTGAAAAAGTATTTCTATTTCTCGTAGTTTTTAGGTTATTTAATGTTGCAGTTGTTAAAATTAAAGGATTGACATTTTCCTTTCTAACTTGGGCGTTCTTAGTTAGAACTCGCTTAATATGAAAAATTCAAAAACACATTTTTAATAAAAAATATTCACAATAAGTTTAGCTACAACTTTTATTTAAAAAATAATTTTCTGTATTGTTCAGGTTTTAAGATATTTAAGGTTAAATTTGAAAAATTGATATTTCAGGTTAACCTAACTACTTTTGTTATAACTCGCTTAAAATAAAAAATTCGAAAAAAATTTTAATACAAAAAATTTTTACAATGAATCAATCTATAACTTGTATTTGAAAATGATTTTTCTACTTCGTGTAGTTTTTATGTTATTTCGTCTTGATTTTGTTAAAATTGAAGAATTGATAGTTTTGGTTATATCTCCATTATTTTTGTTTATAACTCGCTTAATATAAAAAAATCGAAAAAATTGTTTATTAGAAAACATGTTCATAATTAATCAATCTATAACTTCTATTTCAAAAAGTTTTTTCTACATCGCTTAATTTTCATGTTATTTGATGTTAAAATTGTTAAAATTGAAAGATGAACATTTCTGATTATAATTCGAATTTGTTTACATGTAACTCCCTTAATATTAAAAATTCAAAAACGAATTTTTAACAAAAAGTGGTCATAATTAATCAAATTACAATCGTTATTTGAATTTCTTTTTCTCTCACGCTTAGATTTTAAGTTATTTAAAATTGAATTTGAAAAAAATACTTTTTAGATTAAATCCACTATTTTTACTTACAATGGGTTTATTATAAATGTTAAAAAAATTTATTTATAAGAAAAAATGTTCATAATTGATCAATTTATAAATTTGATTTGAAAAAGTTTTTTTTCTATCCTGTTTAGTTTTAAAGTTATTTGATGTTAAATTTATTAAAATTGAGAAACTGACATTTTTGGTTATAATACGATTTTTCTTGTTATAATTCGCTTAATATCAAAAATTTAAAAACAAATTTATAACAAAAGATATTCATAATTAATCAAACTACAATTTTTATTCCAAAAAATTTTTCCTATCTCGTTTAGCTTTTAAATCATTTAATATTTAATTTGAATAAATGACATTTCAGGTTAACTCAATATTTTTGTTTGTAACTCGTTTCATATGAAAGATTTAAAAAATTTGTTTATTAGAAAAAATGTTCATAATAAATCAAGCTGCAATTTTTATTTGAAAAATTTTTTCCATCTCGTTTATCATTCAACTTATTTTAGGTTAAAGTTGAAATATTGACGTTTTACTATTTTAGTAATTAGTATTTATTTTTTGTAAAAAAGTAATAAATCAAAATCAATTGAATTCACCACCAAAAAAGATTTACTTCTGCTTGAATAAATAAAGAAGTTTTCACTTTGGAATTGTTTTTTAAAAGTCTGAAAATGTACATTACAAGAAATACAAACTTTTCACGGTTTTCCTTATTAATCTTTAATAAGCCCCAAGAGAATCGTCTCCAAGTTATGTTTCCGATTCACAGGGAATTCCCCCGGTTTCCAAACTTATAGTCACGACTGCAACTACGTTCAAAACTGAATAATTTACCAAACGGAATCCTCTAGTACGTGAAAACACAATTACCGAATGTACCTTCTTGAAACTTTAATAGAATATCGATCTCTCTTTTGTACTCCTATAATATTTCCCTTCAAAAACAATAAAACTTCTTTATTCAATATTTATTTCTTTTAAAATTTTGTTTCATATACATTTTATATTTTAATAAATTAAAAAATAAATATCTTAATATTGATATCCACCGTTTACATTAGCATTTCTTCCATTTCCATTAAAACTTCCATCATGAACAGCTAATCTTGCGGCTTCAGAAGCACCTTTAATAATTTCTTCGTTGATATGTTCACCACTTGGTTGAAAACCATTTTCATCAGCGATGTAAGTAACCGTGTAAGTTTTTCCATCATCTCCGACGTAAGAATAACTTCCTTGAACAACTACAGCTTCACCATCGTTAACTTGTTTTAATTGTCCATGTTCTTCTTGTTGGATTCTATTTTCAGTTTCAAAATCAAAGTGGTAGTTACCAGTTCCATCGTTGGAATTGTCGAATTTGATTAAGTTAGCACGAGCTTCTGGGTTGTTGGATCTTTGGAAGTTAGAAGCTGGGCCATAAACTGGAGATGGAGCTGAATGAGTTTTGGGATGGTTTAAAGAAGATGGGAAGTTGGAAGAAGCTGGACCATAAACTGGAGATGGAGCAGAATGAACTTCTTGACTGTTAAATCTTTGATAATTAGATTGACGACCTGCACCATGAGCTGGAGAAGCAACTTGATCGAAAACTGGAGATGATTGAGTTTCAATAATCGGTGCATTAAGTAAATTTCCATTTCCTCCGGCTGTTTTAGCAGAATTCGGTGGTAAATAACTTGAATCCAATTTGGCAGAAGTTGCCAAAGAGATAAAACACATCACTAAAGAAATGATAATCTTCATGATTCTAAATTCTTCACTTCTCGACTTGGTTCTCGATATATTTCAAGATATTGGTTTGAACTGACGATGAAGACGCCTCGAATTCTTTTTATACCGCCGAAAAAAATGTAAAAATGAATGTCGTTACATAAACTTGATTTGGCGATCTTCCCAAGGTTTGTCTCTTTCAATTTCTTCTTCTAATTAGCCTTTCGACGGGTTTTAACCTTAAATTAAGCTCGTGCCATTTATCTTCGCATCGGATTGCGTCACTGCTTCACATGCACATCGATCGAGAACGAGTAATCTGGATTGAGAGTGAGATTGAGAGCCAAACTTTCATTTTTTTTCGGGTATGTACGCCGACGCGTGTTACCTTGGCGAAGAAGAATCTCTTAATTAGATGATCGCCTAGATTCGGATGGTATATAAACCGTTCCAGTTCATTTACGGTCATCAATCGTTCAAGTATCTCACAAGAGTAACATCTAATCGAGAAAATTAAAAAAGAAATAACCATGAAAGTGGTGAGTTTGGAATTTTAAAATTTCTTTATGGAAAAGTTTTTTAATAATTTATTGTTTTAATTTTCAGTTCGCTTTAGTTCTTTTAGCTGGTTTTGCTTATTCAGCAAAATTAGACAACACTTATCTTCCACCTGGATCTGCTAAAACAGCTGGAGGTGGTCAATTTTTATCAACACCTTTTAATACACCGAGTCAACCATCTTCCCAATATGGTTCTCCAATCGTCCAAGCTAGAAGACCAACATTCCAACCTTCTTTCAACGCTCCAGTTACTTCTTATGGAACCCCAAGTCATCAAACTCAATCGAACTTCCAATCTTCTTCTTTAAGTCGTCCTCAATCTCATTCTGCACCATCTCCAGTTTATGGACCAGCTTCTGGACCTCATTTTGCACCATCTCCAGTTTATGGATCAGCTTCTGAACCTCATTCTGCACCATCCCCAGTTTATGGACCAGCTAATGGAAACTTCCAAAGATCCAACAACCCAGAAGCTAGAGCAAACACAATCCGAGCTGATAACTCAAACGATGGATCAGGAAATTACCACTTTGAGTATGAAACTGAGAACAAAATTAGTCAAAACGAACAAGGACAATTAAAACAAGTTACTGAAGGTGAAGCCACAGTTGTTCAAGGAAGTTATTCTTACGCTGGAGATGATGGTAAAGTTTACACCGTGAATTACATCGCTGATGAAAATGGATTCCAACCTGTTGGTGAACATATTGATCAAGCTATTTCCATGACTGCTTCTGATGCTGCTAAATCAGCTGTTAATGAAGGTTCTCAAGGATATAATTACAATGGTCAAAAGAGTTATCAAGGATATTCTGGGCAACAAGGACTTAATGGTTATCAAGGAGGATTTAACACTAAACAATCCGGTTTTGGAAATCAAGGATTCCAAACTCAAGGAAGTAATGGATTTAATGGTCATCAAACTGCTAATAATGGAGGATATAGATATTAACTTTTTATAAACCGGATGTGATTTTTTATTTTTTAAGCTTTCACAAAATGTAAAAAAAACTAAACAAATAAAATAACTACCTCAAAAATTTAATCCTTTTATTAAAACCATAAAATACATTAAATAATTAGCGGTACAATTTAATTAATAAATTATTGAAACCCTCTTATTGGAATTTCGATAATCCTTCCGCAATAATTATACGGATTATTAATGCTCTCAATTAGCAGTACATCATCGAGCCGATACAAGACAAAAGGTTATTGTATTCCATGTTCTCGATTTTGAAATAACCCCGCGTTTATTGTTTCCTCGAAAATATTTTGTTATATCGAACGCGTTTTGCCCGAACTGGACGTTTACGAGTCTTATTTGATCGCGTTGCTGGCGGAGTTGGGTAAATAAGGAACTAATTTAAACTTGGAATTGGGAGTGAGGGCTGAAAAACTGTTATAAACCTCGGATAAGTGGAACTAACGTTAAAGCGGATTTTTGAGTGTATATACGTTGGGGTGTGTAAAGAGAAAACTTCTTAACGAGGTGAGCAATTTATGAATTTACGACGGGGAGGTTCGTAAAAACGAAAAGGTCGGTTTTTAAAGAATTTAGTTTTAATTTATTTACTTTTTTAATTTTTGAGGGTATTTTGTTGTGTGGTTATAAAAAATGTTTTAAAGTGTTATTTATATTGATGAGAGATAAAGGCTTGTTTACAGTTTGTCTTTTATGAAACATGCAAAGTGAAGAATATATTGTTCTATTTTGGATGAAGTGAAAAGCAATTTATATTTATGACTTTGGATGATTCGTTAAAGATGAATATCCACAGTGACAAACGTAAATGAGGCTTAAGCTCGACTTGGATGGTTTTTTGTTTGTTGCATTTGTAGGATATTAATTGGAAATTCTTAAGATGCGTCTTGTACTCTTCCTGCGTTTTGAAAATTTTGAATTTCTTCTTGAGGAAGACCTTGCGGTCTTATTTAAAAAAGATTTTGAGGACTTCTTTGAAGAGAATTATAAGAACCATTTTCAGAAAAACTTGGATTGAACTCTTTTTCAGGAAAATTTTGCAACTTACTATGAGGAAAACCTTGAAGCCCTTTTAAAGGAAAACTGTGTGGTCTTCCTTGAGGAAGTACTTCTGCTCTTCTTTAAGGAAAATTATAGGATATATTTTTAGGAAAACTTGAATTGAATTTTCCTTTGCGAACATCTTACTTTACGGACAACCTTGAAATTCTTTTAAAGGTAAGTTCGGTGGTCTTCCTTAAGGAAAACTTTGCCATCTTCCTTGATGAAATTCTTGTGGAAGTTCTTGTGGAAATTCTTGTGGTCTTGTTTGAGGAAAATTTTGTGTTTTTTTTCAAGAAAACGTTGTGGTCTTTCTTGAGGAAGTACTTTTGCTCTTCTTTAAGGAAAATTATGGGATATATTTTGAGGAAAACTTGGATTCAATTTTCTTTTAAGGAAATTTTACGATTTATTTTGAGGAAAACCTTGAAGTCCTTTTAAAGGAAAGTTTTATGGTCTTCCTTAAGGAAAATTTGCCGTTTTCCTTGATGAAATTCTTGTGGAAGTCCTTGTGGAAATCCTTGTGGTCTTGTTAGAGGAAAGTTTTGTGTTCTTTTTTAAAGAAAACGTTGTAGTCTTCCTGGAGGACGTTTTTCTGCTCTTCTTTACGAAAAATTATGGCAAATATTTTGAGAAAAACTTGGATTGAATTTTCCTTTAAGAAACTTTAGCAATTTACTTTGAGGAAAATCCTGAAGTCCTTTAAAAGGAAAATTTTGTGGTCTTCTTTGAAGAAAACTTTGTAGATTTCCTTGAGGAAGTCCTTGTGGGAATCTTTGTGGACTTGTTTGGAAGAAAACATTATGGTCTTTCTTAAGGAAGTACTTCTGCTCTTCTTTATGGAAAATTATGGGGTATATTTTGAGAAAAACTTGGACTGAATTTGCCTTTAAGAAAACTTTTGGAGTTACTTTGAGGAAAACCTTAAAGTCCTCCTAAAGGAAAGTTTTGTGGTCTTCCTTAAGGAAAGTTTTGTAGTCTTCATTGAGGAAGCCCTTGTGATCTCGTTTCAGGAAAGTATTGTAATCTTTCTTAAAGAAAACATTGTGGTCTTCTTGAGGAAGTCCTTGTGATCTTCTTTAAGGAAAGTTGTGTAATATTTCTTGTGGAAAACTTGCATTCCACTGACAAACATTGGATTCCACTTTCAGGACAGTTTGGAAGTTCTCGTGGCCTTCCTTTAGGAAAACTTGGTGAACTTCCTTGAAGCAGTCTATGTGGTTTTACTTGAGAAAAGTCTTTTAGTCTTCCTTGTGAAAAACTTTGGAATCTACCTTGAGAAAAGCTTGGAAGTCATCTTTGAGGAAAATCTTATAATCTTCCTTGAGGAAATCTTTAGAATAACTTTTAGACCGTCTTTGAGGAAACCTTTGAGGAAAACTCTAGTCTTTCTTGAAGAAAACTTTGTGATTTTCCTTGAGGAAGTTCTTGTAGTTTTGTTTGAAGAAAGTATTGTGATCTTTCTTAAAGAAAACATTGTAGTCTTCTTTGAGGAACTTCTTGTGAACTTGTTTAAGGAAAGTTGTATGATTTTCCTTAAGGAAAACTTTGGATTCCACTTTCAGGACAGCTTGGAAGTTCTTGTGGCCTTCCTTTAGGAAAACTAGGTGAACTTCCTCTCTGCAGTTCTTGTGGTTTTATTTGGAAAAACTATTTCAGTTTTCCTTGAGGAAAACTTTGGGATCTACCTTGAGAAAATCTTAAAAATCTTTTTTGAGGAAGCTCTTATGATATTCCTTTACGAAAACTTTGTAATCTATTTCGAGGAAGAGTTTGAAATCCTCCTTGAGGAAAATCTCATGGTCTTCTTTGAGGACACCTCTAGAATAACTATAAGATTTTCTTTGAGAAAACCCTTGAGACCCTAGTTGAAGAAAACTGTAGTCCTTCTCGAAAAAGAAATTGTAATTTTCCTTGAGGAAGTCCTTGTAGCTTTCCTTAAGAAAAATCCTATGTTCTTCCTTGAGAAAAACGCTGTGGCCTTCCTTGTGATCTTCCCTGAGGAAAAGTTTAAAATCCCCTTTGATTAAAACCTTATGTTGACTAAAAGGGTTAATAAAACAGCAACAGTTAAAAAAAAATTTTTAAACAAGATTTTATTTTTTATTTTTAAGGATATTTTGGAGTGTAGTTACAAAAAGTGGTATATAATATTTATTATTTTCCTGGTGGGAGATAAGTTCGACCTGGACCACTTCCTGGTTGTTGCATTTGTGGAATTCCAATTGGAAATCTTTGTGGTGTGTCTTGTGGTCTTGTTTGGGGGGAAGTTTGTGGTCTTGTTTGAGGGAAAGTTTGTGGTATTGTTTGAGGAAAACTTTGGGATCCTCCTTGAGGAAAACCTTGTGGTCTTCCTGGAGGAAATCCTTGCGAACTTTCTTGGGGAACACCTTGTGGTCTTCCTGGAGGAAAACCTTGTGGTCTTCCGGGAGGAAATCCTTGTGGTCTTCCTGAAGGAAATCCTTGTGGCCTTCCTGGAGGAAAACCTTGTGGCCTTCCTGGAGGAACACTTTGTGGTCTTCCTGGAGGAAATCCTTGAGGTCTACCTTGAGGAAAACCTTGTGCTCCTCCTTGGGGAGGTCCTTGTGGTTTTCCTTGCAGAAAATCTTGTGGTCTTCCTTGAGGAAATTCTTGTCCACTTCCTTGATCAAAACTTTGTGGTCTTCCTTGAGGAAAACCTTGAGATCCTCCTTGAGGAAATCCTTGTGGCATTTGTTGTGGAAAACTTGGTGGTCTTTGTTGAGGAAAATTTTGAGAACCTTCTTGAGGAAGTTCTTGTGGTCTGCCTTGTGGGAAATTTGATGGTCTACCTTGAGGAGCTCCTTGAGGTTGTACTGGCAGATACAAAGTACTCAAAGACGAAGGAATTTGCGATCCTTGAGATTGGCCTGATGATGGTCTAGTTTGGGGAATTTGTTGAGATCCAAAAGATGGTATTTGTGGTCCTTGAGGTTGGCCTGATGGTCTACTTTGAGGAATTTGTTGAAATCCAAAAGATGGACTCCCTGGAGTTTGTCCTGATGGTCTACTTGGAGAAATTTGCGGAAATCCTAAAGAGGGAACTTGTGGTCCTTGCGGTTGACCTGATGGTCTACTTGGAGAAATTTGTGGAAAACCTACAGGTGGGGTTTCTGAACCTTGAGGTTGTCCTGATGGTGTATTTTGAGGAATTTGTGGAAATCCTAAAGATGGAATTTGTACTTGACCTTGAACACTTTGAACACCTTGACTAGAAGGAAATTGTGCTCCAATCGGTTTCAATGGTTGAGATGTAGAACCAGAAATTCCAAACGATGGCGTCTCCAAAATATTTCCACTTCCACCCGATAAAGAAGCACCAGGAGGTGGAAGATACTGTCGATCCAACCTCGCAGCTGAAGTAAAAGCGAGTATGAACACAATTCCGAACTGCAAACATAAATTTAAATTTTAAAATACATTACAAACACGACAATTCCATTATCTGTACAACTTTGTTAATAATTTAAATTAAAATAAATGCATTTTACTTACCACATTCATTGTAAAATCTATTTTGATTCACCGGCAGTATAAAACTAACACCTTTTTCAGCTCATCAACTCGTTTTTATAGTAAACGTTGAAAAGCCGATGATGCGATCCAAACATACTCGACGTCCAAGGTTATAAAGCAGGATCCGGGCGTAAAAACGCTTCAAATCGTTCGATGGACGAGACCTTATGGGGAAATTGACCATTATAAAATTAATAGTATGGAATTACCGAGGTGGAGGCTTCGAATTGCGGCCGTACATTTTTTTCCTCTACCAGTCGGTTTTAATTACTCCGATTGATTCCGACCTACGGGTAAAACGATTCAATTTGTCCGTTACGTTCCTGTAAAAGATCAATTTAGAATTTTTTTTATTTGCAATAAAATCCATACGTATAATACGCGGATACTCTCGGTAATTACATATGATTGAAAATTCTTATTTTTACACAAAGTTAATTATTATTCTCTTTTGTGGATCTAAAAGCTGGGGACTTTATAGTGAAGAGAAGAGTAAAGGAGAGAAGTTCAAAGGCAAATTATACATTAAGCGAAGAGGAGGAGTTAATTTCTACCTCATTTCGTAGCTCCTTCAATTTGTTTGAAGGGAAATGAGAACGTTAAATTTAAATCGTTTTCATGAGAAACAAGAACAATCTAGGATTACTAATTTTTCTTTTTTCCGTTTTAATATTAATTACAAATCTAAACGATCCGATAGAAATCGAAATGGAAACTGAAAGCGTGCCGAATTAATGAACGTTATTCGAACCCAACCCCGGGTTTTGATTGAAATATATTCTGTATCGAGGCACATAAATTACAGTGCGATATTAATGAACCAATCTACCCAGTCGAAGTTCATTTCAATAAATCAAAGACCCGTCGCGGACGAAATTCGTCCTCGATCAATTTTCTCGCGTTCGGAGAAGGTAAAACAGATATTAGAAATTGTATTTACGTGCTAATGGAAATAAACGCGTAATCGCGGATCTACGGGCACTATTTATAAACGATTACGTCACGGTAATTGCTCCCCGTCTTCGAATTATATACGAACGAAATGCAGTTACTTATGGACATAAGTCACAGGTCGTGCGGGTGTTTTAACTGCGGCCTCGGCGCAGTTTTATGCACGAGAGGGCTGAAACAGGACCGCGCCGGACGATTTATGACGTTAATTTCGAATTTCCCTACATGCAGGTGGCTCAGATGGGATTTACGCCCCTGTAAGTGGACGTCTAATAAATATATTAAAGTTTAAACGAGACATACGTAGGATGGACACTAGCCACGAAAAATTTTAATAAAACTACGACAAAATGTAATTTACATTTTATATAAGGAAGAGATTTTATACAGATGGATTAAAAAATTATTAATTTAGTAGTCTGGTTTTATATCGGAACCATTAAAACCTATTGAAGCTTCTTTTTAATTCCTTCTAGTTGTCTTCAAAGTATTCAAGGTTAAGTACAAGTTCCATCTTTAGGATTTCTATAAAATCCTCAAAGTACGTCATCAGGATAATCTCCAGGGACTCCATCTTTTGGATTTTCACAAATTCCTCAAAGTACACCATCAGGATAATCTCAAGGCTCAGAAACTCCATCTTTAGGTTTTCCACAAAATTCACCAAGTAGACCATCAGGTTAACCGCAAGGCCTACAAGTTTCCTCTTTAGGATTTCCACACATTCCTCAAAGTACACCATCAGGACAACCTCAAGGCTCAGAAACTCCACCTTTAGGTTTTCCACAAATTTCTCCAAGCAGACCATCAGGTCAGCCGCAAGGACCACAAGTTCCCTCTTTAGGATTTCCACAAATTTCTCAGAGTAGACCATCAGGACAACCTCCAGGGACTCCATCTTCTGGGTTTCAACAAATTCCTCAAAGTAGACCATCAGATCAACCTCAAGGACCACAAATACCATCTTTTGGTTCTCAGTAAATCCCACGAACTAGACCATCATCAGGTCAAATTCAAAGATCGCAAATTCCTTCGTCTTTGAGTAGTTTGTATCCGTCAGTACAACCTCAAGGAGGTCCTCAAAGTAGATAATCAAGTTTCCCACAAGGAAGACTATAAGGATTTCCTCACAAGGCTTCTCAAAATTTTTCTCAACAAAGACCATCAGGTTTTCCACAAGAAATGCCACAAGGTCTTCCTCGAGGAGGATCTCAAAGTTTTCCTCAAGGAAGATCACAAAAAAAACTTTTTTGTCATTTTGTGTAAGATTTTTTATTTATATTTTTTTGTAATAATTTGAATACATTTAATACTTATTATCGAAAATAGAGTATTTGAGGTTTCATTTAACGTAAAAACCATTTTTTGATGCCTATAAATAAAGTCTGGGCGATTTTTTAAATCTCAACTAAATTTTAAATACGTCTTTCGGTTCGTCCAAAAAAATTCTTTTACATTTTTTTGGTGACAATTAAAATAAAGTTGACTTTTACGACTAAAAATAGATTCTTTAAGTTTTCATCTGGCGTAAAAATTTTGTCTTATTCACTATAAATAAGCTCTGTATGATTTTTTAAAATTGACAGGTTAGTTGACTGTCAAGAATTTTTACTATCTGTGAAAATTTTTTAAAATTCTTTGGTAACAACTAGAACAAATTTGTTTTGTTAAATTGGAAATAAAATCTTTTACATTCAATTTAATGTAAAAATCATTTTATAATTCTTATAAATAAAGTTGTTACGACTTTTAAAAAGTTAGGTTAGTTAACTGTTTTGTCATATTTATAAAAAATCTCTCTAAATTTCTACAAAAAAAAACAGATTTCTATGAATTATTTCAAAGAAGATATTTCAATCCATTTTTATTTAAAAAATCTTTTTGAAATTTTGGTAAATAAAGTAGATATGATTTATTAAAATAGACTGTCCTTCTTGCTGTGAGGTTAGGTTATAAAGTTTTATAAAAAAAATGTCTCTAAATTTGTGTGAAAAAACAAACGGGTTTGTATGAATTATTTTAAAGAACACATTTCAATTTATTATTATTTATAAGATGTTTTCTTTATTCCTACAAATAAAGATGGTATGATTTTTTAAACTTGACTATTTTTTGTACTTATGTCATATAAAAGACAATAAAGAAAAATCTGTCAATAAATTTGTATAAGAAAACAAACAGATTTTTATAAGTCATTTTAAAGAAGACACTTCAATCTATCGTTAGTTAAAAGATCTCTTCAAAATTTTGATAAATAAAGCAGATATGATTTTTTAAAGCTGACCATTTTTCTTGCTTTAAAGTTAGGTTATAAAGGTGTATAAAAAAAAATTGTTTCTAAATTTGTATTGAAAAAGCAGACGGTTTCATATGGATTATTTTAAAGAAGACATTTCAGTCTATTATTAGTTACAAGATCTTTTCTTGGTTCCTACAAATAAAGATGGTATGATTTTTTAAAGTCGTCTATTTTTTGTACTTATGTCATATAAAGGATAATAAAGAAGAATCTGTCACTAAATTTGTATAACAAACCAAACAGATTTTAATAAGTTATTTTAAAAAAGACATTTCAATCTATCTTTATTTAAAAGATCTTTTCCAAATTTTGATAAATAAAGTAAGAAGTTTTGTTAACTTTGAAAATTTTTTTATTTATTTATTGTTTGTAACAATTAGAAGAAATTTGTCTTTTTAAAATTCAAAATAGAATCTTTTACGTTTAATTTACTATAAAAATCGTTTCATAATTCTTATAAATAAAATTGGTGTGATTTTTTAAAAAGTTAGGTTCGTTAACTGTCAAGAATTTTTATTAACTTTGAGACTCTTTTTAATTCTTTTTTAACAATTAGAACAAATTTTACTTTTCTAATCAAAAATAAAATCTTTTTACTTTAATTTAACACTAAAATCATGCTTTAATTACCATAAATAAATTTTCTACAATATTTTAAAAATTATTAAGAACAATTTTTCATCTCTCAATTTATAATAAGATTTTATTTTATTCCTTTTTACTTACATTTGAAAATAACTTCAGTAAAAAAGATGATTAAAAGTTAAATTCCTTAATTTCAACACGTCATTTATGTTAATTGGACGAATAAATCTTTTAGATTGATTTAGAACCTAATTAACTCCAAAAAGAGAACTTTAATTGCACCTTTTTAGCTTTCCGTTCCTTCTCACCCGTTTTATTTGTATATCATTTATACGCATTTACCTTCTTTCGTTAAAAGCGAGACGTTAACAATCTTCTAGGTGACGTAATCAAGAATTTACGTTCGTAAATTGCGCAAAACCTTGATGAGAGTGGCAATCGCGAAGAGTACGTTGGTATTTAAGATTCGGCTAACATATAAGTGAAGGTCAATTTAAATATCGATCATCGTTATTTTAATAAATTTAAACCTTAATACATTGAAGATAAAGAACTTGAAATTTAAGACATTTTTCAATATCTCTCTCCAGACGCCAATTTATATTTGAATGAATTTTCTCGAGCATAATGAACACGTGTTGGAGGAAATATTAGATTTTCACTTTGATGCTCGTCGTAAAAGACGTCGTTAAAATGGTGTTTCATAACTACTTAGTTACTTATTTTAGAGTTATAAAATTTGTTCGTAAATACGCGTCTATCAAGAGATTCGCTATATGTATTATGCAAGATTGCACCTTGGCGGTTCTAATTTCGAGGAGGAGCTTTAAAGTTTGCCATCCTCCGGTGGCTCAACTTCAACGAAGTGCTGTCGAACCATAAAGAGCTCGAATCGACAAAGTTCGTTTATATGCCGTTGTTATTACCTTCGTCGGCACGCTCTATTTAAATTGATAAATTTTTAATCGAGTTCCTGGAGGCATGAGATCCCAAACTGGCAATTGCAACATGCAATTTACTCTGTACTAATTTGCCATTAATAAGCCTCGGTCTCGGCTTATTTAATTAACTAATTATAGAGGTTCTGGAATATTGTGGTTTGGAGTAACACAATAGAAAGGATTTGAGTTGGATGGTATAACTTATTGATTATGCAATTTATCTAAAGGCGTAAATAATTTACATTTTTTTCTTGTTGGGTTAATTATAATCAATTTGAGATTTTTTTATTGAAATTAGTCTTTAAGATTTAATTTCATGTAAAAATATTTTTTTTAAGTCTTATAAATAACGACTTGGGGAATTTTTAAAGTTAAAAAAAGGATATCTGTAGTTTCGGTGAAAATTATTTCAATTTTTTTTATTTTTTAGTGATAATTTACTAATTATCGAATTTTTTGTTGGAATTCGACTTTTATAATCAAAAATAGAATCTTTAACATTTACTTTAACCCTCAAGTACTATCGAGTTTTGAAGTTACACTTATACTATAGTTGGGTGTTTGACACTCCACAATTTGATTTTATTTTTTTGTTATTATATGGATATATATCTAATTTTAATTATGGTAGGTATTAAAACAACCATTTATCTTATATTTTAATTGTGTTACACTTTTTTTAATGAATGTTTTTTTTGTGTACTTAATTAATTTTTGTTGTTTAGGTACTTTATTTTCCCGCCTTGTTCGACTGGCACGAAGCTCCGAATGTTTTGAGTTTGATTCAGTTTTCTTCTTATCATTGGTTACTCTCCCTCACCTATAGATGTCTTCTTTCTTATTTTTCAATTCAATCAACTTCGTTTACCTTCGGTTGTATTACGATCTTTTTTTATTATTCTGGCTATATAAATCATGTTACGTATATTCCAGTTCTCTTTTCTTTCCCGTTTGCAAGATAGAAGTTTGAAATCTTTAACGTTTGTGAGAATTTTAAAAGGCATTGTTAACCATTTTGAGATTAGTTTTGGCTGCCTTTTTCATCTGATTTAATCAGGATTTTCGTCACAAATTTCGTTTCCAAAACCACCTCGGTGGATTGGATTTTCGTCTGTCGACGGATTTGAAAAAGATTCGAAACTTTCTTTTTTTTACACTTTGGGAATTTTGCAACCACGCCTTCACCAACTTAAGGTATTTGTCTATATTTCATTTTCTTCTTACAGTATTTTATTGAACCGAAATTTTGAACATTCGTTTTTCTTTTTTTTTCTTCCTTTGTCAGTATTTTAATTATATTTCATTTAGGCGTTTTTCCGACCCCCCGTCTTTTTCTATGAGACCAGAAAGGGACGTAGAGAATTAGAAGGGAAGATCTGGCTTCTTATATCAAACTTTCCTCGTGACAGACCGGAAGAAGTAGGCGCCATCTTTGGTTCATTCCCGTTTTTGGTAAACCCAATTTTCGGAGCGAAGTGGCCGTCGAACGAGACCAGAAGGTAGAGAGAGGAAGGGAAAAAGATTGAGGTCAGATTTATCCAATTTACTTATATTTTTTTGTGAATTAAACCACAAAAAAAAAACTAAGAAGAACTCGTTTGTAGACACAGAGTCAAAAATTAAGATTGTAGTTTGCATCCAAAAATTTGTAAAAAAAAAAACAAAAATCAGTTAATTTTTTTTATATATATCAAGTTTCATATACTTTTTTATTTCTTTACGACGAACTCAGATAATTTCATTAAAGTTGTTAACGTCATTCTTTTTATAAAACCGAAAGAAACTTACAATTGTTAGTTGGGTCATTGCATTGTTATTATTATTATTTACTTTTTTTTTGAGAATCGGTTCATTCATTACATATCTTTTTGAGTTTCTGATGGTACCATATTTTGAATGTTTTCATTTGATTATTTGATTATTTTACTATATTAAACTTAAAGTTTAATTCTGAGTTCAGATATTATAATTTTTTTTTTATGTAACATTTCCCTCGCCGACCTTGAATTTAACTTGTATTACTTTTACTGAATTTTATTCGTTGAATATTTCCTTATTTTTTTATCTTTATTACTATTATTTTTTTTTTGTAATTTTTGTATTAATTTTGTTAAAATTCTAATTTCCTACAATATATGATTTTTTTTGTCTCAAATCTTCGATTTCTTTATTATACCTCGTTTCACAATTAACGTTACTATCCCCGATAAGACTAGAGCAATTGTGTGGCGCCCTTTTACTTATTTGTTAAACTCTGACCCTTCTCCACGAGTTAGCCTGGTCAGCTCTAGGGGACTTCGTAATAAAAACAGAAGATTTGAAATTAAAGATTTGGAAATTAAAGTTTTGGATATTAAAGATATTGAAAAAAATAGCGTCACAATTGAGTAAAAGTTAAACTTTATTAAAAGTTAAACAAAAAAACCCTTTTTTTAAAGTATACAAAAAGTACAAATAAACAGAAAAAAACCGTAAAAATATTAAAATCATGTTTCTCCAGAGTTGTCGTCTGTGTCGAAGTTTCCAAAGCTCTATTCTTAAGACCTATAAGAGAAATTTCCAGTTAGCACTACCCATAGAAGTTCTGACAGGCATGTTTCATCATATTTCAAAAATGTTATTTTTCAAATTGATTGCTTTATACCTTACAAGGTATCTCTTACCTTTTTAAACAAGCAAAACATTTAATGATTGTTACGATCCTTTTTTTCTGTCACACAAGTGGCATCTCTTATGTGTTCTTGTAGGTCCTAGTTCTCGAGTTTGCATTGAAGAATCAATTCCCAATAAGTTTTCTATAACTGAATGTACATTTCTTGACAGCGATTTTGTATGATATCGTCTTTTATCATGATCGTTGATAAGTTGCTTTCCTAGATTAATAGAAAATTTTCTTCGAATCATTTTGAAAGTTTCTTCTGCCTTGGCTAGTAGAAGGATGTAACTGTTCACACGTGAAATATCTAATAGTGCGCCAAATATCGCCATGGGCCATCGTCTTGTTCTTCTTTGGCACGAATATGTTATACACTTCTGATCCAGTGCGTCGGCTCCTCCTTTGGTGTTGTTATAAAAATTACTTATTTCTGGTTTCCCATTTTCTTTTATATTACCATTATGATGCATCGAAGACATCAATAAAACACATTTATTTTTTTTCGGCACATATGAAACTAATGTTTTGTCACGCGTAAATCCAAACTTGCAGGAATTAACTGATGAATTCTTAGATTGTGTAAATGTTGGTGGAATTTCCCGTTTATTCCTGCGTATAGTTCCAACATATGTCAGTCCAACTTGTTTTAGTTCATCTAACAGCTCTATCGAAGTGAACCAGTTGTCCCCAGTGACGTTTCTGTTAGAATTTTGAATTGGTGGAACTAACTTTAGTACACTTCGTGTTGGCATTGATAGTTTTCTAAGATTAGGTTCCGTTGCTTTCCCTGTGTACACAAATGAATTTATTAAGTAATGTGTTTTCGTACCACACAAACACATTATTTTGATTATTATTATTATTATTATTTTGATACCATATTTTTTTGGGTTTGCTTTTAATGTACTGCCGGAATCCGCAACGACCCCTAAATCTAACGAGCATTTCATCGAGGACAGCATACTCACTGCAAATAAAATTATTTTTGCAGTTGTTGTTAAAAATATTATATATATTTGATATTGCAGCAAGTCTATCGTCATTGTTAATTCTATCACTCTTTGTGGTTTGATCGTCAAATCTGAGTGTTGACAGAAGAAATAAAAAACGTTCTTTGGACATTGTACCTCTTAAAATATCTCTTCCAGTACCATCTCTTGTATAAAGGCTTCTTGTATCTTTATGATTTGACTTGGAAACACCAGCCAAAATCAAAAGTCCCCGAAATGCTTTGAGTTCAATTATATCCAAATGCCCTACATAATTAGCTATTAGTCCGCAAGCAGTGCTTGCAACCGTGATTTTTGCATTTGTATGTACTAAAATTTCATTCAGAATATCCTCGGTAAACAGAAGAGACCAAGCATTAATAGGTGTTGTAAGAGAAGCACTTACTGCTGGACCTTTTATTCCTAGCAAGTGAATTATATTTGACGATCTTATCTTTGAAGAAGCAGGAGGATTTTTAGACCACTTGTAACGATTGCGACCATAGTAATATTTTGCAGTAGTTTCACTACCATCAACTTGACTTTGACTGTCTTCTTCATCAATTTCAAACTCTGATGACGTTTCGTGATCACTATGTTCACTGGTACCATTGCTCAAGTCGTTATCATCTTCATGAGGTATCTCACATCTCACCATCGGAAATGTCATCAACATTTTCGGCTAAATTTGCCAGCTGTTGTTCAGTTATAAACTTTGTCATTTTTAAGAAACATGTAATGTAATAACCCCAGAACGAAACAAACGAGAATGACTACGAACAATATCTGGAGTCGCTTTACATAAGGTACAAAAAAGTTAGGGGAAATACAAAATTATTTCCCTTATAATAGCGAAATGCAGTATAATGTGTAAATCCCCGACGCAAACTACGCGAATACTACCACGCATAAGATGCTGTTCACTCAGGTAAAATACGTAAATGTGACATTGAGTGGTAAATTCCCCAGTAAACAATTTTTCGCTCTTAAAAAAAAATCCAACGCAACTATTATTGTGGGGTGCAGAAACACCCCAACAGTGGTTTTTTTCGAAAATGGTTAAAAATAAATAATATCGGATCATGCCATATTGAACATATATACCTTGTAGGAGAATAGCTAGAACCAATAAACGATAAAAAAAATAACTTAAAAAATACAAAGCATAAAGTGATATCTGGGGTGTTAAAGTATCCCACAATAGTACTTGAGGGTTAAAGAAAAAATATTTTTTTAATCTCCATAAATAAACTTCGTACGATTCATTAAAGTTAATCAAACTTCAATTTTATTGATAACAATTATGACAAACTTGACTGTTTAAATCCAAAATAGAATCATTAATGTTGAATTTAATGTAAAAATCGTTTCTTAATTCTTATAAATAGAGTCGTTAGGATTTTTTTAAATAGGCAAAGCTGTCAAAAGTGTTGTTAACTTTAAGATTTTTTAAAAATTTTTTGGTAACAATTAGAACAAATTTAATTTTTTAAATCCAAAATATAAACTTTTAAGTTTAGTACGAGGGTTGGGGCATAATTCACGAAAACTTTTTTTGTTTGAAAAGAATTAGTGCCAGGTGACAAAGTTACGATTGGCGCATGAAAGAAATGTATGTGTTCATATTAACAGCTTTGTAAGTGTTTTTAACCCTTTGAGTGCTATGAACTCATATATGCATTTACGCACAATCATTCGATTGTGGATATGAACCCATATATGCGTTCTGACATAACCATTTGGTTTAGGTTGCGAACGCATATGCGTATGTAATTTGTGATCTTCCGTAAAAAGTATGCAGTTCATGGTAGGTTTTTTAGTACGGAATGGGCAGCGTTTAAAGGGTTAATAGCCCAGAGAGGAAAGTCAAACCAGACATTTGGCTATTGATGTGCGAAATTGATGTAACCCGTGTCGAATAGTACACATACATCAAAATAACCGTTTTTTTGTGGAAGAAATGTCCGATAATGTCACGTGGAATTGTTGGAAGCTCTTGGAAGGAATACCCTTCCATATTGGAAAAACGCGAGGAGAGCGAAAGAATTTCATTAGGAATGCGAGGCAACTAATAATAAGCAACAGACAGGGGGACTTGTGAGTCTGCAAACTGAGATGGAAAAGCAGGAATCGAAGACCTGCTAGAGGGAAACAGATGTAGGACGCCATTTGAGCTATAGAAAGAAAGTATAGACGAGAAACACACCATCCAACGGATTTTGGAGAATGTGGGTGTCACATGCATTGACGAAGGTCGATAAGTGGACATGGGTTACATCCATTTTGCACGCCGCACAGTGGTCAATGAGCGGAAAAAATCAAACTTTTTGACTTTCAGTATTAACAAAAAATTGTTTATAAATCAATTCTTAAAACTCCTAAGATGTAGAATCAACTAAAGCCCCGTCCCTTACCACGATAGTTTATCTGTAAAGAAAGTTTAAATTCGTACTTTTTTAAGTATAGTTAATCAGATCGTTATAATAGCTCGTGAGAACTCATAATATTGTCGCATTAGTCTCATATTTTAAAATTATGTTGGTTATTATTTAAAATATATAAGTATATTTGAGTTAACGATAATGGATGCACCGCAAATAATTTTCTTATTCTTCTAAGTTACATCGATAGGTAAAGATGCTTAAGAAAATAATTGATCTTATACACTTTTTGGATTAGAACTTGTTTACGCCAACTGCCGCCAAGCAACTATTTGTATCTACATATGGATTAATTTATACTTAACACATTTCAGTAAAAATTTGCTGCGCATACCTGCGCTTATGTTTTTATTCAGCAAATTTCTATGTTTTGTCAGAATTTTAACCATTCGAGGGTTTCAATTTTGATTAAACCACCGAATATCCATAATGGCGACTCAAATAACTTTGTAATGTTTATACAATCAAAAAGGTTGGTTTCAATTTATAAATATCAAGAGTAGTAGTGTGATTTATGAGGCAAAGCCCTCACAGTTGATCAATCTTAGCACCATAAAAGTTATTTTATGGTGCTAAGATTGATTAGCGACGAATTAGCAACGAAGATTCGTACAGATTCGGCATATCTAGTTTACACGCACATATAAAATTTATGAAATGCATTTTACATGTATAATATGCCTTTCCAAGCGTGGAGAACCAATTCCAAAACGCAACCATTAAGAGAAAAAGGGAAGAAAGAAATTCAAGTCCACTTTAGAGAGCGCTTGGGGTTGAAAGTAGATTGTATAAAGCAAAGTGTAGGTGCAACAAATGATAAAAACACATCTCGAAGATTTCTTGAAGACACAAAACTAACTGTTGAGATTACCAACGTTGATGAGGATTTAATCCATAGATTTTCAGTTATTTTGGAAACAATTAATTGTAACCATAACACAGATATTGATACATTTGTGCAGTATGATTTAGATACCGCAAGAATGTTTGTTAACAAATATCCATGGTAGAACATGCCAAATACCGCACATAAGGTTCTTCTTCATGGAAAAGACATAATAATTAGTTAATTTAACCTGCACATTTTATACGGAGAAATATGTTTAGGTAAACTATCACTTCCGGTTACATGATTTAATTAACATTTAATGTCTGAGTACTTTTTATGATTACTATGGCTTAAATATAACGAACTATTCGTCTATTTCTATTTAAAGTGCCACTTTATAAATAAAAAATGGGCTTAGGGTTCAGATAAAGTACTACTTCCGGTTGAGAAATTCGGTTCAAAAGGTGATCTGAATCTTTGATTATGGTTTAAGAAGTACATATAAAATATTCTCTTTATATCTTTCGTACTAAAAATTGCAGAATTTTTTCCGAAAATATGCCATTCTAACCCACTTTGCGTCGGTAGCCAGACATCTGATTTGACTTTCCTCTCTGTGCCATTAAAGACACAGAGAAAACTATTGATATCAACAAATATTAACCTAACATGTCTTTCACGCGCCAACCGTATCTTTGTGGTCTGGCATTAATTATCTTCGAACAAAAATAGTTGCCATGAGCTATGCCCCAACCCTCATATGAGAATCCTTCCATAATTCTTACAAACAAGGTCGTTATGATTTCTTTTTTAAATAAGTAAAACTGTTAAAAATATTGCTATTTCTAAGAATTTTTTTAACACTTTTGGTAACAATTAGAACAAATGTGATATTCTAAATTCCAAATATAATGTTTTAAGTTTAGTCTAATATGAAAATCTTTCCATTATTTTTATAAATAAGGTCGTTGCGGTTTTTTAAAATAAATAAAACTGTCAAAAATTTTGCTAATTTTAAAAAATTCTTAATTCTTTTTGGTAACACTTAGAACAAATTTGACTTTTTAAATCCAAAATAGAATCTTTTAAGTTAAGTTTAGTATAGAAATCGGTTCATAATTATTATAAATAAAGTTGTAACGATTTTGTTTAAAGTTAGGTTAGTTAACTATCAAAAATTTTTACTAACTTTGAGATTTTTAAAAATTTTTTTTGGTAACAATTAGAACAAATTTGACTGTTTAAATTCAGAATAGAATCTCTCATGTTCAATTTAAAGTAAAAATCTTTCCCTAATTCTTATAAATAAAGTCTGAGCGATTTTTTAAAGTTGGTCAAATTTTTTAAAATGTTAGGTTAGTGAACTACAAAAAGTTTTTAGAAACAATTTTTTTTTTTTAATTTTTTGGTAACAATTGAAGACCCTGGTGCAAGAAGGGGATATACGCCAAATTTAAAAAAAATGAGATATTTACTGAAAACAGTTTAAAAATGTATTTTCCTTTGTTTAGTCGAAGTATGTGTAATATATGATTAGCTGAATAGAAATTATAAGAGAAAATCACCAATCCCATGTAGTAGACTGGTGCAAGAATGGGATAAGTTACGTAGCACTTATCCCGTTGTTGCACCGAACAATCTTGTATCAATTTTGTATTAATAGTGTCGAAAAATAAGTCGAAAAATCATTTTTCGACTTTTGTCTGTTCCATCGACTAATTTTAATCTACAAAGTCAATGTATTTTAATATGTTCAACCTTGTTTCTAAAGTTCCAGGAATTTGTCTTAAATGACATAGTTTCAAATACGTTTTACCTCTGCTTTAAACCCTGAAGAAGATCAAAATAAATGGATCGAAAGCTCGGCATAATAAAAAGGAAGTTTTTTAATTCTCCCCTTTGTTGGTTGAATTCCCAAGAATTATCTTAATTTGTTATTTATGTTTTTCAGTCACCTCTCAAAATCATTATATTCCAGATAATCACATACCCCGTTCTTCCACCGCAATTTGTTCTTTGCTATTAAATCACCATTTCTACCAAAATTATGCTCTGACCAAACATAAATGCTCATACTTATTTCAATAAACCATTATAATTCATTTAAACACTTACATACAAATGAAAATGATTTTTGGCTTTGCTTAAAAATGAACATATTGTTACTTATCCCGTTCTTGCACCAGGCTCTTCAATTAGAACAAATTTGACTTTATAAATCCAAAATAGAATCTTTTAAGTTTAGTTTAGTATATAAATCCGTTCATAATTATTATAAATAAAGTTGTAACGATTTTTTTTAAAGTTAGGTTAGTTAACTATCAAAAATTTTTACTATACTTCATTTAATAACTAGGAGGAGTGAATGTCAAAACCCCATTTACATAGGAAAAAGTAACTAAAAAATACACTAAACATTTTTAGCGGCAAATTTGAATTCTAAACTTCAAACCAGTCACATTTATGCAACCAACAAAACACCAAGCGTTTGAGAGTAGTATTCTAGAACATACCAAATATCTCTATGGCCGTTTATCTATACGTACATTGTTCAAAATTTATCCAAAAGACGTTCCTTGTGTTGACGTATTACATCCAATAAATGACATCGTACCATACCTTCTTCGAACTTAATATTTTTTGATCGCAACCATTTGAGCACAACGAAAAAGCGAGAAACAAGTTGACAAATTATGTAAAGCACCTAACCTCAAACGTTAAAAACAATAAATGACAGAAACCAATTTTTTCGTCTTTGTAAACTTGACTGCGGAGCGACCAATTATAGTTCACTATTTTGGCGCGCAAAATTCAAATTACTCCTCCTAGTTATTAAATGAAGTATAACTGACAAGGAGACCTTACGACTTTCCCCTCACCGATTTTAACGAAAGTGGTACCAATCGATAGATATTGGTACATAGTACAAATGTATAAAATATTAGGGCGCAATACTCAACGGTTGGCAAGAAAATTGGTGTTAAAGTATGTAATCGGCTTATATGTCAATGATTTGTCATTTCCCCTACAACCCCCCAATAGCCATAATGGAAATATATCGGTTTCCAGATCCATAGTACGGTGGTTCGAATCTCGAATAATACATTTTAATTTCCTTTTTTTATACAATATTCTAAGTTTTTTTTATAACATGTTGATGTAATATTAAAATATTTTTAAAATAACATGAAATATTGTACTCAAAATAAAAATAAAAAAGTTATTGTTCGAGATTCGAAGCACCGTACTATGTATCTGGAAACGGATATATTTCCACTATGGCTATTGGGGGGTTGTAGGGGAAATGACAAATCATTGACATATAAGCCGATTGCAAACTTTAACACCAATTTTCTTGCGAACCGCTGAGTATTGCGCCCTAATATTTTATACATTTGTACTATGTATTAATATCTATCGATTGGTACCACTTTCGTTAAAATCGGTGAGGGGCAAGTCGTAAGGTCTCCTTGTGAGATTTTTTTAAATTTTTTTGGTAACAATTAGAACAAATTTGACTTTTTAAATCCAAAACAGAATCTTTTAAGTTTAGTTTTATATAAAAATCGTTCGTGACTGGAACTTTAATTAATTAGAAAAAAATGTTGAAATAACTTCTTTTAGATTTGTAGAAGTACAGGTCTAAATAAAAATACGTCGAGTATACTATGTAATAAAATAGTTACGATGGTAAATGTTGGAACGATTTGGAAATTAAGGAAGGAAAAGCACATAAAAAATTTATACCTCTCTTGTTAATCTTTTGAGTAAATAATTCACGGTTTCTCTTAGTATAAATAAGTAAATAGTAATTCTTTGATCTACCGATTTGGTTAAAAGCTTTTCTAGATGGTTTTAATAAGTGACTAATATTTTCTTATGATAGAAAAAATTACACAATTATTTCTTTTAATAAAATGTGAAGATTGTTAGGTTATAACTTCTATATTTTAATTTTTTACGTTCATAAAACAAAATTACAAAAGAGGTTTTTTCCTTCTAATAAAGTTGCATTAAAGTTCTCATTTTCGTTACACATAGTTTAATTGTTCTGATCGTAATACATTACCTACAGTTGGGAAAATAAGGTAGCTGTAAACGAAAGTTTCTAATAAAGATCTCGTAAAAGTCTGAATATTTCCCATCGTATCATTTCGCAAACAACAAACTTGGGCAATATTTTCTAATTTGTACGAAACTGCCGGACCCACCTGGAGCGAGACAAATGAAACTTTTAATTAAAGTTGCGTGGCAAAAGGGCGTGGAAGTGCCTTCGGGGCTTTTCGGGTTTTTCAGGGAAAAGCTCGCGGTTCTGTGCTCGACGCGGGGTTAAGAGAGACCGTTTCAAAGCAAAAAAGCCGAATATTTTCGGTATTAAATAGCGCGTTCCGTCCGATCGGAACGTTGAAAAGCCGCGGGTTTATTAAAAAATTCCGCGATACACAACGTCGATCGTCCGCAGTCAGATACAAAATTGACGTTCGAGCTTTTTAAACTATACGTGGAACCCGATATTAAAGTTAGAAAATATGCATTAGACACACAAAAAAATTGATCGAAATACAGATCTTTTTATTTCATTTTTTTTTAATTTTTATTATTTACTAGAAAAAACGGAATAATGAAAACGTAAAAAAATTAAAAAATAAAAAATCTCGGCATCAAGATTCAAATGAAATAATTAAGACCGAAACGAGAAAGGTTGTGTTAAATATCACGACAGCTAAACTTCATTAAAATTCAAAGGAAAAGGAAAACTTCGTGACCCCTTTTTTCCGCTTTTCTTTTTTGAAACCTTAAGGTTGTATAGCGACCTAAAATGGACTTGAAGAAAAAAAAAATTAGAGGCTATTCTAGAACCTCATTAACGTTTAAGACAATTCTACTTAATTTCCCCTTTTTGTAAACTACTCTTTTTATAAATAATTTTTTTATTAGAAAATTTTAATTTTAAAATATCGTACAGAATTTATATATGGAAATTAAGAAATGATTTTTTTCTTTTCTCTTCTGAGACAAAAACTAAAAATCGTAGAAAATTCATTTATGGTAAAAATAAAGATTAAGCTTTAATCTGAATCTTAATTAAATTTCAAGTCTCATTAATAATTACTTTTTGAGATATGAATTTTTAAAAATGACTGACCTTTTAACCTAAAAAAAAATTTTTATCAACTTTTTTGCAACACTTGGATTAAAACGATTTTTTTTAATTAAAACTAGGATGTTTTAAGTTTCATTTAGAAAAAAAATCAGTTCAAAATATTTAAAATTCAATTTCTTATGATTTTTTTTTAAATGATTGAATTTCGACCATTGAAATTAGACGAAATTCAATAATTTTAGACAATGTTATACGAAATAGGATGAAATTTTAAACAAAATTCGACGGTTTTGGAATATTTCTGCATGTTTAAATCTTTACATTAAAATGAACATAAATGATAGTATTTTGGATTTAAAATGTCGACTTCATCATCCTAGAATTCAGTGTGGATTCAGAGAGGAAATATATTAAAAAGGATTTGAAGCTAAAAAATTTACAGCTCTTGTCTCTCCGAACGTTACTACAGCATTTGACACTGTGCGGACTGTAGGTTTAAAATTTAAGCTAAACCACATTTGGAATAGCAATTACAATCATACCTCGCTTTGCGGCTTTTGTTAGATACGTTCCACGAAACTTGGCCGCAAAGCGAAAAGCCGTATAAGGAATCAATTACATATTCTAATACAAATTCAATGGGATCGGTTACAAATTTGTTAAATACGTAACATGGTTTATCATTAAAAATGCATTTTATCTTTTTATTTCATTTAAATCAAAAACACATACATAACAAGTACATACATTTGTATGTAAAATAATAACAGACTCTAAAAACCAACAATAATCTATAAACAAAAATGAAACAACTTCATGTTACATAAAATATGTGTATGTGTACATACATATTTTTGGGCTTATGACTTTGATCTGAAGACGATGAAGAAATGGTAACCTGCAGATCACTATCGTCATCATTTTTCGCTGGTATGGATGGGCCTACCTTAAAAAATTGTCCAACGTTGTTTGTCTTGCCTTCTTGACTGTTTCGTTCTTCAGTGATTTATAACAGCTAATAGCTGAGTTAATTCCACGATAAACGTTGGCGCTACGTTTGACGTCAGGATCGTTTTCAAGGAGGATATTTATTCCTTATTCGAAATAGGAAAAAGCTTTCGACAAATTTTTTTATGTTAGCTGTTTGGATACAACAGGCTCTGTCTCTTCATCATATGCTGGTTCTGCTTGCAACTGAATTAGTTGCTCATATGAAAGGGGTTCCCTATTAGCTTCAAGTAGATCAAGCACATCACGTTCGTTCAAACCTTCAATGCCGAGATCATGTGCTAAATCCAAAATGTTTTGCCTAATTTCAAGAAAGAAATTAACTTCTGTGTCAGTACTTTTTACACATTCTGGCCATATTTTTTTCCAAACATGGTTCATTATTGTTAATTTTAATTCCTTCCATGATCCACTGATGTTGTCAACAGCATCCTTGATGTTATAGTTTTTCCAAAATGTTTTAATTGAAGATTTACCATCGGTTTCCCTTATAAGTTGTCGAAAAGTTCGGCGTAAGTAATATGCTTTAAAAGTGGCTATTGCACCTTGATCCATTGGTTGGCTGTTGTATTTTTCGGAAGGAACTCAATGTACATTTTCAGATAGTTCGGATAAATTAGTAGGATGCCTTGGTGCATTATCCAAAATTAGCAAAGCCTTGTTGCTTAAGTTATTGTCTTGCAAATATTTTTCACTTCTATACAAAAGTGATTTTTGAACCAATCCTCAAAAGTAACTTTAGTCTCCCAAGCTTTCTTGTTGGATCTCCATATGATGGGTAATTGATTTTTATTTAGTCCTTCAAGGCTGTGGTCTCGGGCCCAAAAAAGTTGTTCCAATATTTCGCGTTAACCGTTTGATAAATCAAAAAAACTTTCAAACGAAAGTTGGATAAAAATGAAAAATCTAGACATGCAAATGGAGATATTTTATAAATTATTGTTAATAACTGAGATTATTAAGAAAGATTTTGAAAAGGGCTATTTGCATGAATAGATAAATATTCAAGATATATTTTTTCCATTTACCGTTTTTTGATATTTTAAAAGATAAGCCAGAAATTTTGGAAATTCCCACGGTACAAACTTGGGAATATTTTTCAATTTCGCTAGATAGCTCCGCCCTGATTGACCACGTGGTATGGCCGGCGGAGTTGAGTAGGTGCCGTAAGTAAACAAACAAGTTTTTTGTGTAAGTCGGTTCTGCTTCGTTGTGCACTTCTGGAGATAAATACTTTGGAGAATTATTCGAGTTTGGACTTCACAGATTTTATGGCTAGTAAAAAATTTTAGAATTTTAGTAAACTAAAATGAATGAAAAGTTCATTTCATAATTTTACTAATCTTTTTGTTATATAAATACCTCGACCTCATGAAAATAAACTTCGATATTGTAATTTTTAACACTAAATTTTTCTTTACATACACTACATGTAGCAGAGAAAGTATGTACAACTGGGCCAAATTGATCATTTTTCAAGGGACACTCCTGTTTCTATAAGAAATAGAGGGAAAAAAATATCGGTAACTGATGCTCGATTTTTATAAGAAATCGAATTCTGAAAACCTCATATTGATATCTTTTACGGTTTCAGAGATATGCTTTTCGAGAAAGTGCATTTTTGAAGTCTTCATAATTTTTGTTCCTATTGGAAAATGTTTAATTTTGTGAAAACATTCTCGTGGCAACTTTTTATTAGATTTTGACGGTGTAGGTTAGTTTTCTCTGTAAGCTATATTTTAATAGCTACATACATAAAAGTGTTTTTTTTAATGGAACACTATATTATTACATATTACACGAGAGCCTAGAATTCCCTTTAAAAAAATATGCCTATAAAGTTTGAAAAATGGGATAGATGCGATAATTTGTTTCAGAGAATCTGGAGAAAATGCAGAGGTTGTATTTACATAAACGATATACAGAGAGAAGATAACGTTTAAACTCATTTTTCTCGATGCTAAAAAATGTAGATTGTTTGAAGCTATAATCTGAACCATAAAGGCTAAGTGATATCGCAAGCAAGGTATCATGTGTGGCACACTTTTGGAAAGGCAATTTAAACTCCCGTCGAATATGCAAAAATGTATAGGTGTTTCATTTGAAAAAGAAATATTTGTCTGCATCTATTAGAATATTGCTTACAAAAATCTAATTTACACCAACAAATTCTACATAAAAAGTTGTTCCGGGAATCTTTTCACAGAATCAAATATTATCCAGTAGAAAAAAAGTTATGGAGATTTTTAAAAAATGCACTTTTTCGAAAAACACCTGTATTTCCGAAACCGTAAGAGGTATCAATTTGCGGTTTTCACCATTCGATTTCTTATAAACATCGAGCAAGACACCAATATTATTTTACCCTATCTCTTATAGAAACAGGGGTGTCCCTTTACAAGTGTCCAATTTGGCCCACCAGTACAGTACAGTCGATTATCCCATCTGTACTACAAACTGCTGTACCATTTTAAAACATTTAATTTTTTTGCACAGTATTTATTACATATACTAAAATAAGTCAGGATCTTATTAGGATTTAGTAAGAGAGATACATCTAATGTTTCCGTCTTTCTCTACTTTACTAAAACGAACTGAACCTCGATTCATGTATTCACTTCTCGACAAAAGATAAATAAACACATGAGTTTCGAATATAAATCCTTTGTCTCTTATCTACAGAGGGCGGAGCGTAGCCCAGAATTAAGGTCCACCTTCCTGCTTCCGCACGTCCGTCTCCTGCGAACCTGAGAAACTCGATGACCGTAAGACCACAGCCTTAAGAGGCCTTAGATTTTCGGACAAATATATTAAAAGTGGTTTTAGCTTAAAATCACTCGCGGCATTTGCACCAAGTAGCAAAGTTAATCGTTCTTTAAACACCTTATAACCAGACGCAGACTTTTCGGTTTTTGAAATGTACGTGCGATCAGGCATTCGCTTCCAATAAAGGCCCTGTTTCGTCTACGTTAAACACTTGTTCAGGTTTATAACCACTTCTTTCAATAATTCCCTTTCAAATGTTGGAATATTCTTTAGATGCGCCCTCATTTGCGCTAGCTGCTTCACCTTTCATTTTCAAATTGTGCAACTTAAATCTATTTTTAAATTTTTCAAATCATCCTCGACTTGCTTTTAATGTGACATCTTTAACAGATTCATCGGTACCTCAATTCTTCAAATTTTCGAAAATACTTAAAGCTTTATCCTGGATAGTCATTTGACTCATTGGTACTCTCCGTTTATTATTGTCCTCAATCCATATAATCAATAGTTTTTCAATGGACTATTTCGGCATTTTTGGGAGTTGAGTTTAATCGAAAGTACGTCGGCCTTAAGTATTTGAAATGCATTTAAAAATGTTCAAATCTTTTCCGTCTTCACAAAATTTTCTGTTAAAATTTAAATTTAATCCTCGCCTGTGACGTCACAGGGAAGGCACAAAAAATGGTTAGATCCGGCAACACAGCCTTAGTTCCTAAATCTTGACCCCACAGTTTGGTTGGTACCTGCGTAGCTATGTTCATTGTATTTATAGTTGATGTTATTTTGCTAGTAGGCCACAACGTTACCTTTCAACTTTATTTCCTTGCATTTCTGCACCAATAAATTGGTGATTTTCGTTGAAAAACCTCATCACCGCTACTCTCTACTGTTGGTAAATTCCGTGAGTCGGCTTTTATAAAATCAGCTTTCAAAATACTCATTTTTACGAAAAAATGTTCAAAAATTAATGACACGTTTTCACCTTGTTTACAAACACAGGCGAATGACAGACCCAAAACTGACAGGCAGAGTAACAACCATCGCTTAAATAATGTCCCTAGGTATCACTTCTAGGTAGGCGGCAAAGAATGACCCGTTTGAAGTAGGAAAATTTTTAATAATTATTTTCTTCATTGTAACGTACCGTGTAGTTCTGAGAAACGGTAAAGTGAGGTACTTGATACCTGAGGATCATATAACAGCCCTTAGTTTTTGGAAAATCCACCGTACCGTAATAGTCCATTTCTTCCATAATCCAGTTTCTTTGGCGTGTTAATCTCGGGACATTTAAAGGTGGTGCAGATTGCAAATATGTTTTAATGTCTTCTTTTTTTATCACGAATAGTTTGAATGGTAGAATTCGCAAGTCCCATTGCTTTGCAAATTTCAACAATTTTCTCTCCAGCTTCTATACGACGTTATACTTCTAGTTTAGTTCCTAGCGTGATTGATTTTCGACATCTCTTTTTATCAGTTTCCGAAGTCGATAATCGTTTCGGTGGCATTTTGTCTAAAAAATAATGAAAAAAATAATATCCCTAATTGTTTTCAATATTTTCAGTTAATGTGTAACAGTCAGTAATAAATATGTACAATAACACGAAATGGAGCTGCACCGTGAAGAGAAGGATGAAAGAGTACTCGGCAATGTTAGTTAATTTTTCATCCTTCTTGTCATGGTGCAGCTCCATTTCGGGTTATGGTACATAAAACACTCACAGACAGCTCTAAAGCAGCCGAGATTGCGCTTGCGCAAGATAACCAACATGTAGATATATCGACATCGAAAAAAAGGTTTGTTTGCCGTTATAGCGAAACATTTTAGGCCGTAAATTGAAAACATACCTTAATTGAAGAGGGCCGTTATAGCGAAATGTCGTATAAAGAGCGGCCGTATAGCGAGGTATGGGTGTACTTGCTCGCCATCCTTATTTCCCTTCTGAAGGGAAGCACGCGGAGAATTTTTACAGGCGTTGCATAAAAGAGCAATTTATCCCCAGCTCTTTTTAACACCTTTATGTACGACATTCTTTCGAGCTTAAATTTGTAGATGGCTATCTTTCCTGATAACGTATTAATAATGGTTATCGACGTAACTGAATTATTATAAAGAACAGTTGATAAAATCCAGAAATAGCTAATAAGATATGTAATCATCCTTAACGCCAGTAAATGCCAAGCGAAGATCTTTCTGAGACATTATACGCCGTACCAGCTATACTGAAAGTGACTCATCGCTTAAAAACATATGAACAGATGTACTAATAATATGCGCTCTCTTTCTAATACACATCAACTTATAGACATCATTTGTACCACATGCGCAATATTGTACCATAAATCGATGAGTCACTTTCACTATAGCTGGTACGTATAATACCATTAAACACCTTAGCATTTTCCTCGGCCATTTTCCATGCCTTACATGGAACTTCAATATAAACTCAAAGCTGAATTAAGGTTATGTTAAACTTCGCCAATTATTTTCTTTGATTAACAGAAAATCTCTACTGCGAACAGAGACCTCCTTCTATACAAAGTCCTCATTATATCGGACTTGTGATAAAACCTCGTAGCATGACGACATCGCGTGCCTTTTCCTGACGGTGCGAACTTCGACGCATATCAAAAAGGTATGTACGCGTATCATCATCGCGTATTTGTCATCGTTGCGTATCAATATCGCGAACTTCAATACATTCCAGTTATAGTTAGTAGTTTTGTTCGTAGAAGCGTTTTCTAACAGTTTCTGATTTTTTCAACCAATTAAGTATTAAATTTTTACATATGATCAAAATGAAACATTATGATTGGCTGAAAAAATTAGAAACCGTTGGAAATCGCTTCTGCGAACTAAGCTGATGAGTACATAAACTGTCATCATGGATATTGGAACAGCTGCGTGTGTTATTATTGATCAGCTTGTACGTAATAAAAGAAAAGAAGAAGACTTTGAATACAGCATTTGGCAGTTTCATTATTGTTGATCAATCTCTTTCAAATTTCCATTGTAAGTTGATGAGTTCGTTTAATAATTTAATTTTAATAATTTCTTAAAATTTCCTTGTTTTTAAAATTTGTAGTCTGCCCTGATGAGGGAATAAATTATTCCGAAAGCTTGGAGTGAAAAAAGGAAATGCTGTTTTAATTTCCCTCGTCGTTCTTCTCGGTTGTGATACCCAAGAGCTTATTCTCGTTTCCTAACGTGTAATAACCGTCACTCCGTTCCAATGTGACAACAACATTTATACACGCAATGACCTGAAAATTGCGGAAATAACTTACTGAAAGATTTAAAATTTCAACATCTTCTTTATAAAAATTTCACGAGGATGTCACCAACCGATTTTCAATACCTTATAAGTTTAATTGGGCCAAAAAATGCTAAAAAGAATCATTTTTAAGGAGTGTTATAACTATCCAAGGAAGACTGGCGGTGACTTTTGGATTTAGATAGCATCTTCATTTTTTCTGATTTATTGTAATAATTTCTATTTTTTGTATCCTACAGTACATCTTCGTCTTTATACAATTGTATAAATGTTAGCGTTAGGTCGTGCGTTCACTCTATACTTTTAACGATTAAATTAAACGAACTCCACAATGTGCAACTTTCAAGATGCAACGATGATACTTCATCATGTCTAGACTTGTCGAACCAAACTACGTATCATCCTTTTGATGTGACACAGAAAAGCCGACAAGACACGAAACGGGCTGACGACACGCAGCGAACATAAAGCCGGCTACTCACTACTACACTCAGTTGTGTGTATGAAGACTTCCCTAAACTCGGGGAAGTACTTGTACTTCCCCTGCTGGGTCGGAAAACGGTCGCAAGTCAAAGGGGACGAGTAAATAATTTTTTTACTTCTATGCGCGCGCTACACTACGCGACGTTTAGGGAGTAGGAGTCTCAACAGTGATTGTGGAATAATGAAGTGGAATAACGAGTTAACTTTAAAGTTTTTGGATATTTACCAACAAGAAAGAATAACTTGGGATGCATCTTATAAATTACATAAAAACCGGAACGAAATATACGATGCGTGGAAACGGATACAAAATGGGTTTCTTCGGAGGTCACCATAGACGAATTAGAAAAGATTCGCTTATGATTAAATTCCGTAATTGCAAGGCTTCCTGTGACAATAAAGCAGATTGGTTTGTTTTCGCTAAAATTGGAGTTCGGTGAGGAAACAGGCTTCAATCGGGGATTGCTTTGATGGTTAATATTTTTCCTGCCATGCAAATTTGCCTTCATTCATTAAATATTCCGCAAATTCTTGTTTCATATTTTTTATGTCAGAGTTTGGTTTCCTCGCTATTTTTGGTATGGGCAACAAGGATGTAATGTTGTCTTGATCTATTCGCCAAGATCCTGGTGTAATAACTCCTTCAACTTCTAAGTCAAAAGTTCCCCTTGGTGTATAAACTATACCTGAACTTTTGCTTTTACGCAGAAAATTATGAAGGAAACAGCATGTCATTGTTACAAGAGGTACTTTATTTGGCTGCAGTAACATAGTTTTTTTCAAAACAAGAAAAACGGAAGCCATAACTGATAACTCCTTGATTACTTTACTCGTGCTTCAACTTGCACTTCTCGAAAAACTTGTAACATTGAAAGTAAGCGCATAATGTGTACAACTTACTTCGACTCGAACAAGTACTTCTCAAGTTTATTACAAGCCAAATTACTCTGAAAGTACCACGTAGTGAGTAGCCCGCTTAACGATGTAACGCGTTGTGGGTACGAGGTACCATCTAGAATACAGGCGACGAAGTTCGCGATGCTATCACGCCATGGGATTTTGTCACAAGTCTGGACGCACCTTAAAGAAGCTCTCTCAACACTTAATCACACCTGATACGGACCTAAATTATATTTTTTTAATATCGATACGAGTTTATTTATAGGTCAAACGATTTTTACATTAAATTAAACATAATTCAATCAACTATTTAATCAATCTACTCTATTTTAAATTTAAACAGTCGAATTTGTTTTAATTACAGGGTGACATGTGGGAAATAGACGATTTTCCAACGAAGGTAGTTTTATTTGATATTGATGAAGTATTTATTTTATTTCATAAAACGAATGTTCAATATCCACTAATTGGCTTAACATTTTTTATGAAAAATTATGTCACTCATGTGACGATCATTAAGAAATTTCAAACTAAAATGTGAAATTTTGTCTAAATTCATGGTTTATAATTCCCCTGTGTGTTAAAACTTCTGTTACTTTGATGATGTTTCTTTAGCACCTGACGATTTCCTTTTACAATGCTTTCTGTTGATCTAAGACGTTCAACACATCACATGATGATGTATTGATATATGATGTATTGTTTGGGACTGCACTACTTCGCTTGATGTTAATGTAGCGCAGCGATTCTCAACCTGTGGGACGCGCCCCCCTAGGGGGGCGTGATAAAACTAAAGGGGCCGCGAGCAAAGTGACAAAGCAACAACAAATAAGAAAAACCATTATTAAAAAGATCACAGAAAGTTAATGAAAGAAAAAGAAATTACTTTCTGATATAATAAAAAACAAATTGCACGTTTACACTGATATATTGCACTTATAAATAGAATTCAACGTATTTATTAATTAAATTAACAATATGAAATATAAAACAAAATTAATAATTATTAGTGACTACCTTGGGCCTGTCTCGAAGAGCAAAGTTTTTCGAAGGAAGGTTTAATATTAGAAATTGACATTCTAAAAAAAAGCTCTTTTTAAGCTCTTTTTCTATATTCAGCTGTGATCTATATTTTGTCTTCAAAGTAGCCAACGCAGAAAATTCGGGTTCGCAAAGGTAGGATGTGGAAAATGGTAATAGCACACGCAGTGCTCTTGATTTTAGTGTAGAAAACTCATCATCCAACCCCGACCAAAATTCAAAGAGTGATTTATCACTAAACTGTTTTTTTATTTCGCCACTTGCCGTGAGGTATATAAAGATTTCTTCGGCGGTTGAGAGACCTCCGGGAGTATTTTGAAGTGGGTCCCTAACCCACTCGTAACTTGCTATCAAGTTAAGGTCAGCAAGGAAATACTTTTTAAAATCCTTTGTCAGTACGGTTAGATGATTTTCAATGGTTACCAAAATAACTGCTATATGTTGCTCTCCAGCCTGGTAAGTTTTGACACATTCATCTACATTTGCAAACATTTCTAGGCTTTTTTGGTTTACATTTCTAATTCACAATTCTAGTTTTCTACAAAAAGCATTAACTTTGTCACTCGTAACCAACATATCGTTCAACGGCGCCAATAGTGGCACATCTCAAAAATCGTAAATATTTTAGTAACTGTTGTATTAAAATCTGACATCTTATACCTTTTGTATCTGCAAGATCGCCACAAAGTTAGTTCATCTCAAATCGAATAAATCACGGATGTGACACTATAACCTTATTTCAATTGGGACTTATATGTAGCTGCAATAGTGACACACATTTAATACGACGGTTGCGTTGCTGCTTATCGATTTCTTTTATTAATCCAACTTCCAAAAATTACACTAGTCATTATGGCTCTTTTCATTTTTGTCTATATTCCAGTGCATGGATATCGCATTTCAAATTACTGCAATTTTTAAACGCCATTTTCTCCTTTATTACAATTTTTGAGATGTGCCACTATTGCCGCCATTGAGCGATATGAGTGTTTGTTCCTTGGAGTTGAAGATTCAAGGTATTTAATTTCTCAAATATGTCGACCAAATAGCTCAATTTCATCACAAATAAATCATCCCGGAAGTTCTCGGCTTCCGGTCGGGTTTTCTCTTCTAGAAAAATGGCGATTTCATCTATTAATTCATAAACACGTTGCAAAAAATTTCCACGTGATAGCCATCTTGCCTCGCAATAAAACAGTAACGCTGAATGTACTGCACCCATGTCTTTACAAAGTGCACAAAAGATTCTTGATTTTAGTGGTCTCATTTTTATATAAATTACTACGGTAACCACTGCTGTTAGCACAAAGTTCAGACCAGGACTCATTTCCTTGGAAATTTCCATGTGTAGTAGTTTTTAAGGTTTAACAACATCGTAGAATAGCTTCAGTGTCAAAATATAATTAAATTAAATAAAAACTAAGGTTACAATCACGATTTCAGTGAAATGAGAGGAAGGGGGGCGCGATGAGAATTGCGATTGACAATTGGGTCGCAAATGTAAAAAGGTTGAGAAACGCTGATGTAGCGTAAAGAAATTCGCTTTGTTATAACGATAAATTTACCACAATGAACAAAAGTATCAAACGCAAATACACATAGCTCTATCGTCCATAGCTGCACTGTAATCAAAGACTTATTTCAAAAGAGTCAGACGACCATCAGGAAAATATCGATTATCACATTACACGATTTGTTTGACTGCAGCAAACCAACATTTTTTTACATTTTCTTTTTTAATTTGACCAACTCGAACCCTCAAAGCTTTTTATTTTGCATCATGATATTAGTTCAGAGTCCACTTTTTTTTTAAATAATTTCGAAAAATATTGGCTGTCTAAAAACATGAGGTTTATAGTTGAAAATATAAAAGTTTGATGTAAAAATATTAAAGAATATTAAAAATTGTGCCGGTTTTAAAAATAACAAGTCCATTAGTTCTTTGTTAGGGAAAATATTAATAATTTTAAAGTGAAATTTAAAATTCATTTTAACGTTAACTGTCAAATTGACGTTTAATGAACAGGACCGTAGTTAGGTTCTGGAATTTTTTTTCAACGTTTTTCGTATTAGAATTAATTTTTAGTCGAACAACTCCAGTTTATATTTCACGAAAAAATATTTTTTTTGATTCCTAAAAAGTAAATATAGGCGACATTAAAGTCCTTAATGTTGATGAAAATACAGCAGTTTAGGAAAAAAATCAGTTCTTAGAATTGGTATAATTGACCTATAACTTTCATATTATATTAAAGGGAATATTCTAGACAGTAATTCCCCAAAATATATTTTCTCGATTCGTAGAATTCGAACCTTTAGAAGAAAACATTTTAGTGCTTAATTGTCTAAAAAATCTTTTATCGATTCTTAAACACCAAATTCAGACGATTTTTTAAAATTCTATAATGTTAACGATTGTTAGATGAAAATGTATATGTTTAGAAAAAAATTTCATAATCTCATTTCCAAATGTTTACACTTTATTTTAAAGAAGATATTCAATATTATTATTTTCTATAAAATATTTCTGCCTGTCGATACTTCAAACATTATCCCTTAAAAGTCCGTTACATTGTCGTTGGCAGACATAATATTGGTCTTTGCTAAGTCCTGTATCCAACGTTGTGGACATAATATCTATACTTAATTTAATAACTAGGAGGAGTGAATCTCAAAACCCCATTTACATAGGAAAAAGTAACTAAAAAATACACTAAACATATTTAGCGGCAAATTTGAATTCTAAACTTGAAACCAGTCACATTTATGCAACCAACAAAACACCAAGCGTTTGAGCGTAGTATTCTAGAACATACCAAATATTTCTATGGCCGTTTATCTATATGTACATTGTTCAAAATTTATCCAAAAGACGTTCCTTGTTTTGACGTATTATATCCAACAAATGACATCGTACCATACCTTCTTCGAACTTAATATTTTTTGATCGTAACCATTTGAGCACAACGAAAAAGCGAGAAACAAGTTGACAAATTAGGTAAAGCATCTAACCTCAAACGTTAAAAACAATAAACGACAAAAACCAATTTTTTCGTCTTTGTAAACTTGACTGCGAAGCGACCAATAATAGTTCACTATTTTAGCGCGCAAAATTCAAATCACTTCTCCTAGTTATTAAATGAAGTATAGGCAAAACATAAGTAGTGTTTGAAGTTCTGAGACTCGACTAATGTTATGTATTAATGTCATGTAATAAAATGAAAAGACTTTTAACCTTTAACTGGTGACGTGCATGTGGAGGGACGTGCGTGGTGACATTGGGTCCTAGGGACCCATGTCTTTTTAAGAGCCTTTTGTATATTTTTCTTTTAGTTTGCCGTTTGTTTGCCGTTTTATGCTTCACTTCATACCTTAGTTAATTAGAAAAGTGGATTCTGCTCATTTTATTACTATTAACAAGGGCGGTATTAAATAAACAGCAATAGCCTACAAAAAAAAACTGGCAACCAAAATTGACAGACACGGGTCCCAGAGACCCATACGTCACCAGTTAAAGGTTAAGGATTAAATGTGTTTTGCCTGGATGTTATTAAGTCCACTATGTCTGGACAAGAGAATTTTAAGGGTTAAAAAATCGTACAGAGCTTATTTATAGAAATTGTGAAATAATTTTTATGCCAAATTAAAACTTAAAGATTCTATTTTTGATTATAAAGGTTAAATTTCTTTTGATTATTACCAAAAAGATTTTAAAAATTCTCAAAATTGGCAAAAATTCCTGTCAGTTAACAAACCCAACTATTTCAAAAATCGTAACAACTTTATTTGTGAGAATTATAAAACGATTTTTACGTTAAATTAAAATTTAAAGATTCTATTTTCTGTAATAAATGCCAAATTTATTCTATTGATCACCAAAAAAATAAAAAAAAATTGGGTAAATATTTTTATTATTATTATTATAAGGATGAAAAGATATTTGACTTGAAGGCAAAATTCAATCTTATAGGTATACGACCAAAACGTCAAGGGACATAGGAAAACAGTCCCAAAGGATCCGAACGAACGTCATTCCCTTAAACGTGGTGTATCCCAACGTGGCGCATATTTTATTCAATATGTATTTTGCGCCCGGATGAACGCCCGAAGTTTTCTCTCGGCTCTCAACAAGGAAATTGCTCGGTTTGATGGGAAATTTCTAGCTTAAGGGCTGACCTAAACTCCCCCATCGAATAGCAAAATCCTAGATACAACGTTTTTTACTTTCTTTTTTTGACTTCCTTTTTTGACTCCCTTTTTTTGTCTCCCTCTTTTTAGATCCTTTTTGTTTAGATTCTCTTTTAGTTTTCTTTTCTGTTTTATTAGGAATAAGATGAAAAATATTATCTTAATCATTTTGAGGTACTTTTTATGCGAAATGAAAAATGATGTGTAAATACCACCCTCGAAGTGCATTCGTCGAGCAACTGTAGGTATATTTATCTAGGAGTATAATTTATTCAGAAAATACCCCGCTGAAAAATTACCTTTCAGGGCGACTATTATTTTTCTACCCTATTTTCCTTGTCCCAGACCTCGTATATTTCTATTTTCGCACCACATTTTTATAAAAGATCCACCAAAAAGAATTACAAATGAGGGAGAATAAAAAAAATAAATCGAATAAGAAAAATAAATAAAATAAAAAATAACCAATTTTCTTCAAAAGTCATTAATTTAATTATAAAGTCGTATCTGCATTATTTATAAGAATTATGAAACGATTCTTATATTAAATTGAAGCTGAAGGATTCTATTTTCAATTTAAAAGAACAAATTTGTTCTAATTGTTACCAAAAAAATTTAAAAAATTCTCAAATTTAAATAAAAAAATAGATAAAATAAAACCCAATTTTAGATTCGAACGTGTTTATTATATTTTATTACCCCTATATAATTACATTTTATAATTCATTATATACACTTTTAAAAGTCTTTAATTTAATTATAAGAGTAGTTTTTCCACACATAAACTTACATCGAATATTCGATTCAAAAAGTTCTTAACCAGTATTTTTTTTTCTTTTTAATTAAAAAGTTAAGTCGAAAAATTTACAAATCACAGTATTATGATATATATTTCTTTAATGTTTTTTTTTAATATTTCTGTTTTCTTAATAATTATTTTTTTTTTTTGATAATTATTTTTTTTTTGATAATTATTTTTTTTTTTGATAATGATTTTTTTAATATTTAGTTATTTTCAAGCGTTTCACGATGAGCATCTTATATCTTATAATAAACGTGTACACAGCTTTTTTTTTGATAACACGAGAAAATATTTACACGAAGCTTTCGACGATTTTCCGGGCTCTAGAAAATCGCGACGAAAGCTCAGGGCAACTTAACGTTTGGAATGTACAAGGATTTATTTACAAACTGTTTATTTCTAGCGAGTCTACGTTTTGGGATTTTTAAATCGATCGTTAACGATAGATTTTAGCTTAAGTTAAGTAGCTTTTTGAAAGCCTTTCTAAAGTCCAAGTTAAATATCGTGTAAATTATGGGATTTAATGCGGAGTTTATGTATCCTAACCAAGTTATAAATTGGATTAATTTACTAGACGGTTTGCAACTTTCGCAAAACGGTACGATGACGTACATTAAGAAAAATGGTAACCAACAAATTACAAAAACTCCCATTATTATTCCCAAAGTTCGAGCGGCTCTTCTTTCTTTAGATAAAGAAATTCTTTGTTTTTCTTCGATGAATTGATAAATCATACCTGGTTTTTTCACACCTGGGGTTTTATTTAATTGCGACTGTTTGTTTTGATTACAAAGAGCTTCCCTACAATCGGAAGTTGATGGAATCGAACTTTTTCTTTGCGAACCAGAAGTATTTTCAGCGTTATCTGTAAAGGAATCTTCATGTACCAAAACTGGTTTTAAATAATTCCCTTTTTCAACGTCTCTTTCTTTTTCCTTCTTTTTCTTCTTACTTTTCTTCTTTTTTTCTTTAACTTTTCCATTTACTTTATCCCCATCTTCATAATTAGTCTCGCTACTAACAGATTCCCTATCGTTATTTTTATTTGAATTAGGAGCTGGATTTTTAGTAACCAAAGCGTTTAATTTACTAGCTTGTGCTCGTTCTCTCAATCGCCTTTTCGTAGCAATATAAATTTCAACGTAAACAATCGTCATGATAAAAAGTGGTATAAAGAACGATCCTAAAGAAGAATAAACAACGTATCCGGGTAGTTCGGTGAGTTTGCAAATTTGTTCCTTTTGGAATTTTTCAGGACTCTCCCAATCGTTCCAACCCATTAACGGTGGAGAGCTTATTAATAAAGATAAAACCCAAATGCCAAAAATCATCCATAAAACCCTCTTAAGAGTTCTCTTTTGGGCGTAGTTAATCGGATCGGTGATCGCCCAGAATCTATCGAGGGCGATTCCGCATAGATTCAATATCGAAGCAGTACAACACATGACGTCCGCGGTCAACCACATCTTGCACACGTGAATTCCGAAAATCCATTTACCCATAATGGAGTAAGCGACGTTTAACGGCATTACTAGGAGAGCTACGGTTAAATCTGCTACCGCTAGAGAGACTATAAAGAAATTTTGAACTATTCTTAAAGGTGGATGAGTAAACACGCTGAGTATCACCAGGATGTTCCCCACTACAGTTAGGATTATTATTAGGGAGAGGCTTAATATTGTTACTATTGCTTCCCATTGTGGAACGGCTATCGGACCGAATAACGATGTGTTATGACGTTCGGTGTCCATCTTTTACCAAATTATCTGAAACAAAAAAGAAGTAAAATTAAAAAAATCGTAACAACTTTATTTATAAGAATTATGAAATGATTTTTATATTAAGTTAAAGACGAAGGATTCTATCTTCAATTTAAAAAGATAAATTTGTTCTAATTGATAACAAAAAAATTAAAAAAATTTTCAACGTTAGTAAAAATTCGTGACAAATAGTTACATATACACATATGTATAGATACATACACACATAAATCAAAACTACAAAAAACTCTTAAACCTTATTTCAAGATTAGACATGAATTGTACCATAAGAATGGACTTCTATTTTTCAATAATAAACTCGTCGTACCACTAAAAGCAAGAAAAATAATTTTAACTAAATTACATAAAGCTCATTTTGGCATTGAAAAGACCAAGTCTAGAGCCAGGAAAGTAATTTATTGGCCAGGATTAGCAAAGGATATTGAAGATTATATCTCACGATGTAGAATTTGCGAAAAGTGGTCAAGGAAAAATGTAAAAGAACCTTTATTAAGCCATCCAGTACCGGAATTGCCTTTTCAAACCATTGTTGCAGATATTTTAACATTCGCACAAAAAGATTATTTAGTAGTTGTTGATTATTACAGCAGATGGATAGAAATTAATCTTCTTCAAGATAAAACTGCAAATTCGATTATTTCATACCAAATAATTTTATTTCAGATAACATGCCTTTTAATTCGACTAGATTCAGAATTTTTGCAAATCAATGGAAATTTAATTTAATAACTTCAAGTCCGCTATATCTAAAATCAAACAGACTTGGAGAGAGAGCAGTGGGAATTTGTAAGATGATGCTAAGGAAATGCAAAGAAGAAAACGGGGATATAACAGAATACTTATTGAAATATCGAGTAACTCCGCTAATTGGTCTTAATGTTGCTCCATGTGAATTATTATACAGGGTGATTTATAACATACGGATCAGACTAAAAGTGTAGGTACTAGGGGCCAGGTTGAAGATATTTTCTTAATAGTATATTGAGCACAACTTACTAATCACAAAGATATAGAACATGAAAGTTCTATTAATTGTCGAGTATTTATTACCATATACGCTATTGCACTACTTTTAAATTCAAACTGCGAATATTTCGGGGTTATTTAAACAATGGACAGAAAAAATAATAAAAACTTTGTAATATGGCAGTTAGGGCTAGTTAAAAATTTGTTGAAATGCTAAAAATTGGTGTTTATTTGTTGAGTACCGCTGATACCTCGTTTTTATTTCTGTCAATACATTTGATTTGGTTAACTAGCAACGGTGACAACATCACGTCCGGTACAATGCCAATTTACAGTAATGAAGAATGCGTAGATATGCTTATTGTTTATGGAGCTGCTGGAGAGAACGCCGCACACGCTAGACGTCTGTATTTGGAACGATTTCCAAATCGACAGACGCCTTCAAAAAACACTTTTCTCCGGTTAATCCACCGGGAAAGAGAGTCAGGAAATCTGCAACCTAAGAGAGGTCTTGGTGGCGGTAGACTAAACAGACATGAAGTGAATGTGGAAGAAGGAATTATGGAAATTGTTGATGCAGATCCAAATATCAGTACGCGTCAAATTTCACACCAACTCGAAGTTTCCCAGAACTTTGTTTGGCGTACATTGAAAAGTAATGGTTTATACCCCTACCATTTGCAAAAGGTGCAAGGACTTACTGTCGCTGATTATCCCTTGCGGCTGCAATTTTGCGAGTGGCTACTAAATCGTACTAACAGGGAAGCAGATTTTGCAAACAGTATACTGGTAACGGATGAATGCTGTTTTACCAGAAATGGTGTTCTAAATTTTCACAATACTCATGTGTGGTCGGACGAAAATCCACATGTTATTCGTCAGGTTTCTTTTCAACAGCGATTCAGTGTGAATTTATGGACAGGAATTGTGAACAATACTTTAATAGGACCTTTCGAATTACCAGCAAGAGTAAATGGAAATTATTATTTACAATTTTTAGAAGAAAATTTGCCAGAACTCCTGGTGGATATTCCGTTATTTATACGACGTTACATGTGGTTTATGCACGATGGTTGCCCTGCACATTTTAGTCGTAATGTACGAGATTTTCTTAATAATACTTTTCCGCAAAAATGGATTGGTCGGGGTGGACCTATTCCATGGCCACCACGTAGTCCCGATCTTAACCCATTAGACTTTTTTCTATGGGGATTCATGAAGGAAAGAGTATATGCTACCGATATTAATACAATCGACGAATTACGACATCGCATCAATACCGCTACAGAGCACATACGTCCTCGATTTCCAAGATTATCCATGAATTGGATTCGTCGTGCGCAATTGTGCGTCGAAATGCAGCACTTTGAAAATTTGTTAATATATTATTATTAAACATTTCATGAATTAACATCTTTTTCTTTTTATTTATTTTTTTAATTTACCTAAAATAACAACAATTATAATCTAGTACACCTCCTTCGAACATGAGGATGGCGTTCAGAAGTAATTTAATTGTTTTCTACTGAATATCAGCGGTTCTCAAAAGTGGACGATAACTTATTTAAAAAATTAACATTCAATATCTACGTAACTATTAAGATTTTAACAAAACGTTATTAAGAAAATCTTTTCAGTTTGAGCCCTAGTACCTACACTTTTAGTCTGATCCGTATGTTATAAATCACCCTGTATAACAGATTATTAAGGTCTTCTATACCGACAACTAAAAATGAGTTAGCACTTAAAATTCAAAAAAATATTGTAGGAAAGATGAAAATGAAACAAGAAATATCGGAACATTACTACAATAGAGGATCTAAGGAGAAAGATAAATTGAAGCCAGGTGATGATGTACTGATAAGGGAAGGAAAAACATGGATTACAACTATATAATAATATATATAGAAGGAACTCGAGCTTCCTCAAGAAATCCTTAAATAAGACTAACTTCAAAGACTTGTGTGAACACAAGTCTGAAGTATTCATAGAAATAGAAACAGATCAGAAAAATACATTCGAAAATCCTAAAGATAATACAAATATTTCTGAGCCTGTTTCTAAACCAAGTGACGAAAATTTCAAAAAGGTAGCATCTTCTAGTAACCTTATTATAACACGATCAGGATGCCCAATAAAGAAACGGATGCGATTTCGAGATTAGGATTAAGGCTATATAAGGAGGGAGACAGGGCCGGATCCAGTAAGTGCGGGGCCCGATTAAATTTTTTTCGCGGGGCCCCGCAAAGTTTAAATACAAATATTGATTTGGCTCTTTAAACATTGAATCTTTCTAAAAAAAAGGTCATAATACCCAAGCCAACACTTTTCTATCTATTCTTTTCTATCTATTCGGCTAAATTTAAACCGAATATTCGGTCTTTGTTGAATGACGTGAAAATAAGATTCAAAGAAATAAAGAGGGAAAAATTATTTTATGGCAGTGTTGTTTATATCCGTTATAAACATATCCGTTATAAGGCATACTTTGTTTGAAGCACTTGGAAGAGACTTTAGCTCCGGAAGCAGTAGTAACGATGATAGAGAGAACGATGGAAGTGATAAGATGAATATAAATACAAATATTCAGCAGTTGTCTTCAATTGGGTTTGGAACATAGTAATTGCGGATTTCACTCATAGATTGCTTCAGTTGAATTTTTAGGTTTGCAGACGTACAGTAGTCACAAAAGTCTACATACACCAAGAAAATTCACTCCAGTTAAATAAAACAACATGTTATTCAACAATGTATGTTAAAAATATATATTACTACCCAAATGGAGGTCATTTTGAAACGCCTTATCTGCATTACCATAACATTTTCTTAGGAAAAAAATATAAACTAAAGTTAACAGCTCACAAAAGTCTACATACACAGAACCCTATTAAATTAAATTTAAAGATATTGACTTAATTATGGACGAATACAAAACTTTTGATATTTTGTGGGACCACCTTGTAAATCGAGAAGTGCCTGGAGTCGTTTTAGCATAGAAAATACAAGATTCTCGGTCACAGTAGCTGGTATTTCTGCCCAAGCTTTTTTAGCACATCTCTCGGTGTTTGCTTATTAGCAACGGTGTATTTCCGCACCCTCTGTTCTACCTCATCCCAAATGTACTTAATAGGGTTGAGGTCAGGCGGCTGAGGAAGTGAATGCAGTTGTTTAGGTATATTGAAAATGATCCATTCTTAAAAGACGCGCGCGGTATGTGTAGAGTCGTTGTCTTGTTGAAAAATCCAACGACCTCTAAGCTCTAAGCGTTCTGCTGATTTTTTTCAGATTGTATTGCAATATTTTCAAATATTGTTTATGATCCATAATACGTTCTATAAAAACTAAAATCCCTAGTCGAGAAGCCGCTATCGAGCCCCAAACCATTACCGACCTACCACCACGTTTAAAGGTTAGGGGGAAATTTTTTGCTTTCATTTCGTCCTCATTTGCCCTCCGCCAAATTTTTTCTCTGCCATCCGATCCGAAAATGTTGTATTTGCTCCCATCCGTGAACAAAACTGTTTTCCAAAACTCTAACTTTTGTTCAATGTATTTATTGGCAAAGTCAATCTTTTTTTTCTTTTTTGTTCCAAAATTAAAGGCTTTTTTCGCGGAACTCGTCCATTAAATCCGTTAAATCGTAATACCCTACCGTACTACCGTTTGCAAGTTGCGAAGCACTTGTTCGTGGATTTTCTTTTACTTTTTTTTTAATTGTTCGAACATCTCGTTGATTTAAGAGTTTTGGACTACCAACGCGTGGTTTATTTATTACACTTCCATTTGAAGTAAAATTTCGAATAATTGTTTGAACTGTGGCTCAATTTTTTCCCACAGTTTTGGCAATTTCACCATATGATTGTCCCTCATTTCATAATTGTACTACTAAATGGCGTATTTCAACCGGTATTTCCTTTCTTGCCATATTATCGTGTGACGGAAATTTTAAATACTATATTTGTTTATGCAGTTGTTAAAAAGTAACTATAATATCAACTTTCTGAACTTAAAATAATGCAAAAATTGAATAAAGTCCACTGTGATAGCTCTTGTGTATCAAACGAGTAACTGTATGTTAACCTTTGTGATGTTGATTTGTCGGTTTTTAATGGGTTACTCCGTCCATTGAGTAATTAATTTTAGATTTGTTTAGTGTGGTATGTTCTTGAGTAAATAGAAGTAAATTTATATATGTCGCAGAAATGAACTTGATGTTTTTTTATAACGGTATTACTATTTTAGATGGTGTATGTAGACTTTTGTGATTAACTGTAGTACAAATGTAAAACACATTTCGTTATTTGATAGTTGGCAATTCATTAGTCAATCAGTAAAAAAAGTTTTTTGATCGGTTGCGTAGTTTTCGTTTGGCCTTCGTTGAAAAATGGAAAATCAAAAGGAACATTTTCGTCATATTTTGCTTTTTTATTTCTACAAAGGGAAAAACGCATCGAAGGCTCATAAAAAATGTGCTGTATATGGCGACGAAGCCTTAAAAGAACAGTGTCAAAATTGGTTTGCCAAATTTCGTTCTGGTGATTTTTCACTCAAAGGCGAAAAACGCTCTGGTCGTCCAGTTGAAGTTGATGAACACCTAATCAAAGCAATAATCGATTCCAATCGTCACAGTACAACACGTGAGATTGTAGAGAAGCTTCATGTATCACATACATGCACTCTCCCATACGTTCTCACATACATGCACACTCTTACCACCGAAACGAACGATCAATTCAGATGTCTACATTGAACAACTAACGAAATTAAACAATGCAGTTGAAGAAAAGCGACCCGAATTGACAAATCGAAAAGGTGTTGTATTCCATCATGATAATGCAAGGCCACACACATCTTTGGTCACTCGGCAAAAATTATTGGAGCTTGGTTGGGATGTTTTGCCACATCCACCATATAGTCCTGATCTTGCACCAACCGATTACTTTTCGTTTCGATCTTTACAAAACTCCTTGAATGGTAAAAATTGTAATAATGATGATGATGTCAAATCGTACCTGATTCAGTTTTTTTGCTAATAAAAACCAGAAGTTTTATGAACGTGGGATTATGATGCTGCCTGAAAGATGGCAAAAGGTCATTGATCAAAATGGGCAATACATTACAGAATAAAGTTATTTTTTCTCAAAAAAATCCGCAATTACTTAGTTGCCAACCCAATACAACAGGCAAAAATTCGAATCGAAGTCATTTTGTGTTTTGGGATTGCTATAAAGCCACATAGACAGATCTAGTAAGGCAGTTAGTGATTTCAGTCCTAGAAATAAAGTAGCAATTGAATTGAACGGTTACTTGTCTGAGGAAATACTGAAGAGGGAGCGAGTTTCGTTTGTTTGGTGGAAACAACATAGTTTGAAATACCCAAAAAAGAATAAACTGGCAAAAGTGTACTTATCAGTCCCATCAAGTACAGTTTTCAGTGAGCAGCTGTTTTCTAAAGCAAGAAACATATACAAAAAAAAACTAATCGACAATTGTGTAAAAATCCATTGTATGGTCATTAAATGTATGGTTCGAATTTATTAAAACTTAGAACAATCACATACACAATCAAATACGTGGTAAATAAATTCAATATTGGACCGAAAACCGAATATTGCAAATGAAGCCGAATACCGAACAATTAATCGGCTTCGGTCTCTTTTCTATTAAATACTCTATTTTCTATAATAAATATTAAATTTATTCTGATTATCATCGAAAAAATTCAAAAAAAATGTTCATATACTTTTCAATTTAGAAATTTAAAAACTTAAAATTGAAGCCATAAATTAAGTAGGAAGTTAAATATTTTTTTTCTATTTAAATGAACTTGGAAATAAAAAGAACTCTTTAAAATAAGTACTCAAGTACTTTTCGCATAAATTTTCTTGAACGTAAAATAGTGCAGACCGCGAGTGGATTATATCAATTACTGTAGAATATTTTAAAGTGGATCCGGGGGGGCCCGGGGCCCATAATTAAAATTAACGGCGCGACCGCAATATCGAGGGCGATCCTGCCGATCCAGTATCAGTTCCGGGATGCACTCAACGTTAAATGGAAACAAACGAGCTGGCTTGCAATTTCCTTCGAGGGGACGAAGAGCGGGATCGCTCACTTCGGACGTTAACGCGATTAAAATTGCGCGAGAGTGGGTTTCGGCGACGATAATTAAAAGTAATCTCCGTTATAAATAGGTGTTTCCAACGGGATTCCCTTCCAACAGGCGTTATGCTTTAGTGTCGTCGCGGCTTCGCGTAAATTTCGCTTGATTTAAAGGGGGATTCTAGCGCAATAACGGCAAGCGTTGGAACTCCACTGAAACGTGGAAACAGATTTAGGATTTACGGAAAGTTTGCTCTACTAAAATGATAATAGTTTCACATACTAAACATTTTAGGTTAAGTATATTTATCTTGACGTAATTCTACATACTTACAAGGAGACCTTACGACTTGCCCCTCACCGATTTTAACGAAAGTGGTACCAATCGATAGATATTAATACATAGTACAAATGTATAAAATATTAGGGCGCAATACTCAGCGGTTCGCAAGAAAATTGGTGTTAAAGTTTGCAATCGGCTTATATGTCAATGATTTGTCATTTCCCCTACAACCCCCCAATCGCCATAGTGGAAATATATCCATTTCCAGATCCATAGTACGGTGGTTCGAATCTCGAATAATACATTTTAATTTCCTTTTTTTATACAATATTCTAAGTTTTTTTTATAACATGTTAATGTAATATTAAAATATTTTTAAAATAACATGAAATATTGTACACAAAATAAAAATAAAAAAGTTATTGTTCGAGATTCGAACCACCGTACTATGGATCTGGAAACCGATATATTTCCACTATGGCTATTGGGGGGTTGTAGGGGAAATGACAAATCATTGACATATATGCCGATTACATACTTTAACACCAATTTTCTTGCGAACCGTTGAGTATTGCGCCCTAATATTTTATACATTTGTACTATGTACCAATATCTATCGATTGGTACCACTTTCGTTAAAATCGGTGAGGGGAAAGTCGTAAGGTCTCCTTGTTAGTTTGAAAATTAGTTTCTTAAATCGTCTTGTGTAATAAGTTTACAATGTATTGAGTAGGTTAAAGTAATATAAATTAATTTAACCCAACCTAACATATTGGGTTGTTCGGAGAGTAATTTCGTTTTTTTTGTGGAAATGAAAGACAGTTTTCGTATAATAAACAAATACTTTATTAAATTATATATTGCTCGTTCTGGTCCAACACCTTTTGCCATCTTTCTGGTAGTAGCATAATTCCACGCACATAAAATTTTTGGTCTTTGCTGGCAAAAAACTGATCGAGGTGGTTTTTGACCTCATTTGAGGTGAAGGTTTTACCGTCTAAAAAATTTTGGAGTGACCGGAACATATAATAATCCGATGGTACCTGTTGGCTTGGTGAATCATACACTGAGAGCGTTGCTTTTAATTTTATTGGTCTGTGGCTGCACTACAACTGCGGCTCCGGTCACTGTATGCTGGACAATACAATTACAGGCAACCAGCCTTACTCATACAACATCTCCCTTTCTTGATAATATAGCAAACTTAATTAAACGCTTACACTTGTCTGGCCTTGGTCCATTGTTGGTTTTCCTGTTATCGCTCCGTTCCCTCGTTTTTTCGTCTTCTTACCGTCTTTGTTGTTCATCTGGTTGGCGCCTGGTGTCTCGTCCTTTATCGATTTTCTTAGTCTGAAATCCCGATTTCTTTACTTGGTTAATTCCCGTTGCTCTTCTATCTTCGGTCAAATTTTTGATATGTTCTTCGGTCAGTTCTGCTGCCTTGCAAATATCTACTGCTTTTTTTTAGATCCAACGCTGTTTCTCTTAGAAGCCTGTCTTTGACATTTTTGTCACTGACGCCGCAAACAATTCGGTTCTCGATTAAATTGTCTTTTAATCCGCCTAATTCACAATTAGCTGCGATTTTCTTCAAATCGGCTAAGAATGAATCAAACGATTCTCCGTACCCTTGCAGTCGTGTATTGAATTTATGTCTTTCTACGCTTGTGTTTTTCTTCGGTATTTTATCTTTGTCTTTTTTTCCTCCGCCGTGACTTTCAGCGTGGCAAGGATGTCTTTTGCTTCTTGTCCTAGACAATGTAAGAAGACTGCATCACTCACTGGTTTTGGTTTTTCTGAGCATCCCGTTGCTATTGGGTATATTTCAAAATTGTCTTTGGAATTCAAGGCGAGGTCACCATCCATCTTCATCGGTTCTGGTTGCGTTAAATTTTGCATTTTGTCTCTACTTTCTTTTTCTCTTTTCGTCTTCTTTTTGCTTTCTTTATTCTATTTTTAACTTTTCTCTTCTTTTCTTCTTCTTCTCTTTGCTTTTTCTCTTTTTTCTCTAAAGCGTCTCTTCAACTGCGCCATGTTGTGTAGATGAATCATACACTGAGAGCGTTACTTTAAATTTTTTGGTCTGTGGCTGCACTACAACTGCGGTTCCAGTCTCTGTATGCTGGACAATACAATTACAAGCAACCAGCCTTATTCATACACCAGTGCCATGTCTGGAGAACATGGTGGGTGTGGCATTGTTTCCCATTCAAGCTGTAAAAGCTTTTGGCGAGTGACTAAACTTGTGTGAGGTCTTGCGTTGTCTTGGTGAAACACTACGCCTTTTCTGTTGTTTAGTTCTGGCCTTTTCTGTTGAAGTGCATCATTCAATTTGTCCAGCTGATGACAGTAGAGAACATGGGGAGCCCATAGCTTCGAGGATAATCCCAGGCCTTTCAAGTGGTCATAGGCTGTTGAATTTAATAAATTTAATCTCAATCCGATCTCATGTGTTGTTATTCGCCGTTTCGTATCAACTAATGCCTTTATCGCGTCTTTATCAGCTTCAACCGGCCTTCCCGAACGTGGTGTATCTTCGACATCAAAATTGCCGAATCGAAATTTCGCGAACCAGTTCTGGCATTGGCGTACTGTCAACACACCTTATGTATACACATCGATCAATTTTTTTCTGGCTTGAACAGCATTTTTACCCTTTCTGTAGTAAAACTGTAAGATATGTCAAAAATGCTGTTTATCGCTCTCCATATTTAAAAGTGCACCAACCAAAAACTACTGAATTGAATAAAAACAAGTAGTTTTTTGTAAACCACGATGATAAATGTTTTATTTTTGTGTAAGTGCTACATCAATGTTTCGCATTTACGCGTCATCAGGCACATCGTCAAAATAGTAGAAATAAGCGGACATAAGCTTCGGAATGAACAAGTTGTTTAAAGTTATAAGTTAGAGAGATGCGTGAAATTACAATTTAAATAATGTTGAAAATGTGAAGGCTGAAGGCGTGATATAAAATTATTAAAATTTAAAGCTGAAGGCGGGTTATACAAAAGGCTGAAGGCGACATGAATCGTGGTTTACAATTTAAAGGTAAATGAAATTACAATTAAAATCTTGAAAAAGAAATTGACTCGATTCAATCACTTATAGTAAATTAACCTCCATTCTGGACGACATTTTGTGATTGAATGAATTGTGTTTTTTTTGTGTTTGTCATTCAATCACAAAATGTCAATAAGTGTCAAAAATCAATAAGTGTTCAGATAGATTATATTACGTTTATTACTAGGTTTATTTAACGAAACATCCTGTATAAACATAATTTAGATTTTTGTTAAGTTTAGGGAGAAAAATATAATTTGAATTAAATCAAGTGGAATAAAATAGGTTCACTTAAAAATGTGTTAGGTGAAGTTCGATCAAAATTGTTGGGATTTTTCAAAATTCTTCGGTTTATGGTCAAAAATAGAATCTTAAGTATTAATTTAATAAAAAAATTATTTCTTAATGTCTAACAACAAACCCTGTACGATTTTTTTAATTGAGTCAATTTTTTCTTTAAGTTAGGTTAGTTAAATATCAAACATTTTCGCTAACTTTACGAATATTTGGAAATTTTTTGAGAACATTTAGAACAAATTTATCTTTTTTAGTTTAAAATAGAATATCTTAGGGTTAACCTAATGTAAAATTCATTTCTTTATCTCCAAAAATGAAGTCTGTAGGATTTTTTAAACTTAATTAAATTTTTTAAAAAGAGAAATGTCAAAAATGTTTACAAATTTTAAGAATTTATTTAATTTTTTTAGTAACATTTAGAACAAATTTACCTTTTCACATCCAAAATGGAATCTTTTAAATGTAAATTAATGTACAAATCATTTCATAATTCTTATCAACAAAGCTGCTACGAGTTTTTGAAAAAGTAAGTTTAGTTAACTATCGATAATTTTCACCAACTTTACGTTTTTTTTTTAATATTCTTGGAAACAGTTAAAACAAATTTCTCTTTTTTATTTTAAAATAGTATCTTTTAGGATTATTTTAATACAAAATCCTCTTCAAAATTTCAAAAAATAAGCTCTGTATGATATCTTAAATATATTTAATTCGCTAAGTGTCAAAAATTTTCGCAAACTAAGAATTTTTTAAATTTTTTTGGTAACAATTAGAACAAATTTACCTTTTTAAATCCAAACTAGAATCTTTTAGGTACAATTTAATGTAAAAATCGTTTCATAATTCTTATTAAGAAAGTCGCTACGAGTTTTTGAAAAAGTGAGGTTAATTAACTATCGAAAATTTTCCCTAATTTTGCGATTTCTTTTAATATTTTTGAAAACAGTGGGAATAAATTTCTCTTTTCTATTTTAAAATAGTATCTTTTAGGATCATTTTAATATAAAAACCCGTTCTGAATTTCATAAAATAAGTTCTATAGGATTTCTTAAAGTTCATCAAATCTTTTAATTAGTTAACTGTCAAAAATGTTCGCTAACTTTAAGAATTTTTTTTATTTATTTTGGTAACAATTAGAACAAATTTGCCTTTTCACATCTAAAGTAGAATCTTTTAGGTACAAACCAGTGTACAAATCTTTTCAAAATTCTTATTAACAAAATCGCTACAAGTATTTGAAAAAATAAGGTTAGTTAACTATCCAGAATTTTCGCTAATTTTGCAATTTTTTTAAATGTTCTTGGGAACAGCTGGAACAAATTTATCTTTTCTAATTCAAAATAGAATCTTCTAAGGTTCATTTAATGTAAAAATCTCATTTTAATCTTTAAAAATAAACTCTGTACGATTTTTTAAATGTAATCAAATTTTTTAAAGAGTGAAAATTTACGCAAACTTTAAGAATTTATTTAATTTTTTTGATAACAATTAGAAGAAATTTGTCATTCAAAATTCAAAATAGAATATTTTAAGATCAATTTGTTGTCAAAATCTCTTCATAATTCCTATAAATAAAATCGCTATGATTTTTTGAAAAATTAGGTTCGTCAACTATCAAGAATTTTCGACAACAATTTTTATAATTTGGTAGGAATGAGAACAAATTAGTCTTTTTATATCTAAAATAGAACCTTTTAAGCTCAATCTAGTATATAAAACGTTCCATAATTCTTATAAATAAAGTCGCAAAGATTAAAAAAAAATTAAGTTAACTGTCAAGAATTTTTCCCAACTTTCAGAATTTATTTAATTTTTTTGATAACAATTAGAAGAAATCTGCTTTTCTAAATTCAAATTAGAATATTTTAAGATCAATTTAATGTCAAAATCTTTCCATAATTCCTATAAACAAAGTCGCAGTGATTTTTTGAAAAATTATGTTATTCATTATGTTAACTGTCAAGAATTTTTTTCAACTTTAAGAATTTTTTTAATTTTTTTGGTAACAATTAAAACAAATTTATCTTTTATAGTTAAAAATAGAACTTTTTAAGATCAGTTTAATGTAAAAATCATTTCATAATTCGTATTGTAGGAATTTGGCTGTCTAGGGGTTGGATGTTTTTAAAATAAGGCCCGATTGTTTAAAAAACAATATAATAATGTATTGAACAAAAAAAAAGAACAAACCAACAGAACACAACTCTCAACTCTAAACGTCGTTACTTCTTTTCGTCGTTATGCGTCCGCTCTCTTGGCGCTCGTCTTACCTACTCCTCCGCTCTTTTCCTTAACCCTAACTCTACCGCGCGCTACCAACCTCGTAAAAATAAAAACTTAACCTAATCTCAACATTATTATAAAAACGTTCCCTACAGTATAAATAAAGTCATTACGAATTTTTTAAGTTAGGTTAGTAAACTGTTAAAAATTGTTGGCAACTTTAGAATTTTTTTAAAATTTTTTGGTAATAACTATAACAAAGTTGGATTCTTTACATCAAAATTGAATCTTTTAGTTTCAATTTAATGTAAAAACCGTTTCATAATTCTTACAAAAAAGATAATTACGATTTTTTAAAGTTGGGCATCAAAAAAATTGCGAGGTTATGTTAGTTTCGGTTAAAATTTTTCTATCTTATTTAATTTTATTATTGTCGTAAAACTAAAAAGTTTAAACTCTTTCTTAAACTAGTGGATTTAATGTAACCATCTAAATTTAACATTGTAGTCGTTAGCAAGGTAGAAAATCCGGTAAAAGATTTAAGGTTCGCCAGAAACTCGGTCAACTTTGTTTGGCAATTAAACCTCATCCTAGGTTAAAAGTGCGGACGTAAACAAAAAGTTTTAACCGAGTTAAACGCGGTCGTTCGTTCGGTTGTAATTGGATAATTTAGTCTATTTAGTTTCCCGATTAACAAAAAATAACACCCGATACACTAAATAATCAGACGGAAAATTTACATAATCAAGCTTGTCGAAAGCAAACGGAACGGAAACAACGGTTAATATTGCCGGCACGTGCTGATCACGTGGTACGTGATCATATAATCCCGCGGCAGGACGTGTGATCTGCCAATAATACGAATCCTGCTGACTGTTTCGTACTAACAACGGCTGACGGTGACCATATCGAGAGCAAATAGTGTATTACTGTATTAGTCTCGTGCAAATACATGTCCAGAACACGGTCCAATATTGTCTCTATGCAGCCCAACATCAATCCGATTTTTCAACAGGTAATTTTCAAATGACGCGAACCCTTTGTTCATTATCCTATCCAAACAACAATATCCTCTACAAAAGGGTTATTTATACAGTTACTATGTCAACCGGTTACAATAGTTTACATTGTGTCCCGCAGATATTCCGTTTTGGGGAAATTCCCTTAACAAATAACTTTACTTGAGAGACGAGTTTAATTAAGTTTAATTAAGTTTTACGGTTTAATTTTCGCAAAAAACATAAATTGAGTTCTTACTTTGGATTGTGGTGACTTAACAAACATCCGGTTCTTTTATGATTGAGGTTTTCGATTGCGGGGACGAATCCATTTCCTGAAAAAGATAGACGAAGGAGAATTAATTTTAATTATATTCCGGATTTCAACACGTATTCGTCGGTTGGAGAAGTTCTCGTGTTAATTGCCTTTGAAACGAGGAAAACGCGTTAAATTCGGAGCGTGGAAACCTCCGACGGGTAAATAGTAGGAATTTTCGCACGTTCCTCCAATTTAACGCGAATTAAAACCGGGTTTAATGGCTGGTTTTAAAATCGATTTCCTTCGATGGTTGTAATTTATGATTTTCCCCCAAGAAAAATAAAAATAATTCCTTACGCGAATTACGAAATATACTTTTGGCAAAATTAAGAATTTTTTTAATTTTTTTGGGAAAGGTTGGAGTAAATTTAACCGATTTGAGATAAAATAGAATGTTTTAGGATTCATTTGACATAAAAATCATTTCTTTACTCTTATAAATAAGTTCGGTACGATTTTTTTAAAAATTTTTTAAAATTAGGTTAAATTCCCTGTCGAAAATTGTAGTTGTATTTCGGAATTTTTTTAATTTTTTTGGGAAAAGTTGGAACAAATTTGACCGATTTAAGATAAAATACAATGTTTTAGGTTTCATTTGACATAAACATCGTTTCTTTACTCTTATAAATAAGTTCGGTACGATTTTTTAAAAAAAAATTTAAAATTAGGTTAAATTTCCTGTCAAAAATTGTAGTTGTATTTCGGAATTTTTTTAATTTTTTTGGGAAAAGTTGGAACAAATTTGACCGATTTAAGATAAAATAGAATGTTTTAGGTTTCATTCGGCATAAAAATCGTTTCTTTACTCTTATAAATAAGTTCGGCACGATTTTTTAAATATCACCAATTTTTTTTAAGTTAGGTTAAGTTACTGTTTCTTATAAATAAAGTTGTTACGATTTTTTTTAAAGTTAGATTAGTTAACTCTCAAGAATCTTTACCATCTTTGAGAATTTAAAAAATCTTTTTTAATTTAACGCGAATTAAAACCGAGTTTAATGGCTGGTTTTAAAATCGATTTCCTTAGACGGTCGTAATTTATGATTTTTTCCCTCAAGAAAAAATAAAAGCAATTCCTTACGGGAAATACGAAATATGCTAAATAGAATAAAACGTAGAATAAAAACAAATACCTTCTTTGTTCTTTCTCGGTTGTTTTAAATTTAACTTTTCTAACAAAAGGGTTCGACCGTGTTTTCCGAACAAAAGTTCGTTGGTAGCCGGGCCTATTTGTTTTAATGAAACACCAACTCTTTTATACGGAGAAATAAGAAACCGAGAAGTCGTTTACTCTTTTACCTTAAATTAAAAGTAGCTTATTAACCCTATTGAGACTTTAGAACAAATCTTAAAGATATAAAAAGTACGAAAATAAAAGTATTTTATCGACATTTTTAACATTTTTTTTTTTTAATTTTTTTGGTGATAATTAGAATAAATTTAACGTTTATAATCAAAAATAGAACCTTTATGTTTTAATTTGATATAAGAATCATTTCTCTGACCCTATAAATACGCTCTGTCCGGTTTTTTAAAGGTAATAAATTTTTTCTTAATTTGTCATAATTTTCACCAAATTAATTTTTTTTTAAATTTTTACGGTAATAACTAAAACAAATTTGATAGTTTAAATCCAAAATAGAATAATTTGTGTTTAATTTAATGTAAAAATCTATTTATAATTCTGGTAAATAAAGTCGTTACGATTTTTTAAAGTTTGTTAAAACTTGAGTTATATGTTGATGATCCTCTTTTATACTTGTACCCTTAATGTATTTTTTAATAGAAACCGTTTATAGAGGATGAAAAAGAACCATCTTTAGGTGGATTAAATGGAAGCAATTTGTGCGAGAGTTTTTCCAGGAAACACGCCTTTTTGCCATTTTCGTCGAGACGACGAAGCCAACATCTTTCCAGTCACGTTCTCCGGTGACAAACTTGTAGTGTAGCAAAACCAGAAACGTCTCGAAGACGTGTCGCAGACTTATTCTTTAGATCCCATCTCGAAATCGGAAGTTAACCGCTCGGATTTCGTCCTCTCGGCGAATAATTCAATTTTAATCCACTTCGGAGACAAAACTTTTAAAACTTGTATTAGCCCGCATTAAAATGTCATTTCAATGCATCCGCTTCAAACTATATAAAAAAATTCTTTCTTTCTTACTTTAACAATTTATTTTCCTCAAAAACTTAGAGAAATACTAAGCTTTCCAGATGTAATCAAGTTAACAATAAGATTTTGATTTATCTTTTGATGGGAAAAGAAAAAATTAAAAAGGTTTTTAGATGATGTAATAAATAATTTACTATCCTTACCAATGAAGAATGGGTAAAGGAATGGGACAGATCAATCTTAATAAAGGGTGTTCCCTACACCAGATGCCAACCCTCGGTGCATAACACTCCTTGGTTTAAGAAAGTTGTGTTTGTGTCAAGACAACTTTATACCCTAATTATCAGACGGAGACTAGGTCATGCCCTAACGCAATCATATCTTTATAAAATTGGTATAAAAGATAATTCGTTGTGTATTTGTGGAGAGGAGGAAGATTTTAAAACATATTTTGTTTGGATGTAGAAGATTTATAGCACAACAGAAAAAGTTCGTGTCGGATCTCTTAAAAAATCATTGCCACCATCCAATAAATCTTACATCGCTATTAGCGATTGAATCTTTTGACAGAATTTTGATTGAATCTTTGAACAACAGTGATCATATAAAATTTCAACATCTCAAGTACTTTTTTCGGATGATTATTACCACCGTATGGAGTTTTGCAAAATAATAATTAACCAATGCCATCAAAATTAATTATTTTTAAGTAACGTTTTATTTTTGGACGAAAAAACATTTTATTTACATGGTCGTCGTAATTCAAGAACTTACCGGTATAGGACCCGTGAAAACCTCCATTTAAATGTTCCCACGAGAACACAATACCCTTGAAAATTAAATGTATGGACAGGAATTATTGGAAATGAAATAATGGGGCCCTTTTTCATAAATGGAAATTTAAATGGCAACAAATATCTAGACTTATTGCAGAACAATGTTCTTTCTGCAATTCAGGAACGTTATGATATTAATAATCTCTGGTTTCAGCAAAATGGTTGTCCGTCTTATAATACCCGTAACATGGCAATTTTTTTAAATATGATCATTTAAAATAGGTGGATAGGTAATTCAGGTCCTATTAAATGGCCAGAATGATCCTCAGATTTAGCCTTCAACGATTATTTTTTGTGGCCCTTTTTAAATAATTTGATTTACGGATATGGAGATGACCGTCCAGCAAATTTAGAGGAGTTACAAGTAAAAATTATTGAAATAAGCAATATGATTACACCGTATTTGCTAACGACCGACAGAATGTTTACAACCGGTTGGGTTATTGTTTAGCTCAAGAGGGTGGATTATTTGAGCATTTATTAAATAAATGAGCAGTTATTTTTTTCATTTCGGCTTTTCATGTTTTTCTTTATTAGTATTAAGTTGTGATGAAAATTTGTTGCTATAATATTTTTTGCAGTGACATGATCTGATGCTTCATAACTAAGAAAATTGCGAGTACAGTGTACGAGGGATTTATTTCTTTTTAATTAAAAAAATATGAAAAGAATAAAACCTTTTTTTTACATTTTTTCTTGTTAGTGAAAACAATGGATAAAACGATCTTAACAAAAACCACCTGTTCTCAAATCTTTAAAGCCTTCGATATATCTGAGAGCGCAAGCTCCGCCCATTTACAATCGCCCAACTGTTGGTAATGCATCTATTCGCAGGTCGAATGTGTGCACACTGTATATCTATTACTATATAATATCGTGTATTCCACGGGAATCCAGCTGTAATATTTACCGAACTGTTATACAATTAGATAACTTCGTAAAAATCTAAAAATCGGAGAGTAGTCTTTATACCTTAAGTTGAGTCATCAGTTCCCTGGTTTGCAGAAGAACTTTGTTTAGCTAGTTAGAATTTTGTCATTATTTATTAACCACGGGACAGGAAATTAAATAAAGGAGCTGAAGAGATAAGATCATTGAAAAGGAAAACCTGATAAATGTGGAATTCAAGAAAGATAATAGTAATGAAAAAATAGTAAAAACGCTTCAAAGAAGAAGAGAATAAGAAGTCACAAGAATCCAAGAATTCTATCAACCTTGCAGAAATCTTGCAACTGGAGTGTAATATGAACTAAGTGTTCGAACTCCAAAGCCTTTTAATAAATCGCACCCCGGCAAGAACAATGACATAACTCAAAAATGCAATATTTGAGTAATAACAAATAAAGTGACACTGTTCTTGCCATAATAAGTAATACACTAACATATGACAACATTGAAATAACTCCTCTTCGACGGATAAATTGTGAGTTAGAGATGTGACGTTTTTCTGCAAGTCAGAGGCACACCATACGTATACATTACTGATGGTAATTTCGAAATGTCGTTTTTGAGTTGTGACACTATTCTCGCCGGGGTGCGAAATATACTGCGTGACATTGAAATCGCAACACCTAGAATGAATGGGTGCTTTTAATAAAATTAGGTAGAAATGTTGCTCCATAGAAGTATAAAAGTTGATTAAAATTTTATGACTCTGAACCGCTTAGTTTCGACGCAATTAACATTTCTTTTCTGTACGTGGCGTAGTAATTTCTTGCCACCAGATGGTAATTTGTGTGTATTGTGACGACATTATCTATTAGTTTCACTTCTTATGAGTTTGTGTTTGTTTCTAGATCAAGAGAACGAATAAATTACTGTAGTTGATCAGAAAATGAGACTATAGAAAAACGATACGAAAGTAGGGAGTTTGTCGTTTACTGAAATCGCTCTTTGTGCACATTCAAAGTACCCACCTTCGTCAGATGTTTTAGAAGGAACCTTGTGAAACCATTTCACGTATGGGTACACATTGTTTAGCTGAAAAATTGGATTATCTAGCTTTCCGATGTACGAACAAAGATTTGATTCCACCAGTTTCTGCATATACTGCCATGAGAGGTGTGTGTTTTTATTTCTGATCAAAAGGTATCTATTGACATACGCGTTCATATTCCGAGCATTTTACTACCCAATTAGGTGCTTTAGACTCACAAAATATAATGAGTTATGTTCTACTGTTCTGTATCGATCAATTGCCTAAATTAATGAACGTAAAGGTCTTAATTGGACATTGAGAAACGTAAGCTTGACTTCTATAACATGATTTGAATTAATCTGCAGATGCATGACAACCTTAAGCTGATTCAGCGCAGTTCTGCAAAGTTGCACATTTTACAGTATAATGTTGAAATGTTCATCCATATCCATCCAACATACTGTTAGAGTTATGATATGGAACGTTATTGTTTATGACAGTACATTGCCTTTAATGTGGACTGTACGACTTTGTAATGCCTAGTAACAAAATCTACTCCGTGGAATTCAATCTTGTTTTGCACCGTTAAGAGATTAGAAAGTTCAATTTTACAGCAAAGAAGAGTGCACGCATGTATGGTAGGCCTTTTAGAAAGGTTTTTCTGCAACATCTGATGGTAGTGGGCCGCTTTTAGTTTGTTTGGATAGCAGTTTTAGCAAATAAAAAACGATCCACTTTCATACCGTTATTTTTACCCCCTCAATTTCTTTTAAATGACAAAAAATTTGTGTACTGTTGGTCTACGAATAATAGGAACCTCAAAAGTAATCATACTGACAAACAACCTCGTCAAGAAACACACAAATTACTGCCAGAATAATAAAAAATTACTGAATTATCTACAGAAAAGAAAAGTTAATTTTGCCAAGCCCCTATTATCTAGGGCATCAAAATTTTAATCGATTGTTACACTTCTATAGAGCAACATTTCTACCAAATTTTATCAAAAAATGCATACTCCTTCTAGGTGTTGCAATTTCAATATCACTCACAATCAGTATAATAATAATAAATAACCTGGCATTATTAAAGAATAAGAGAATAAGAAGTCACAAGAATTTTGTGGAGTCTGTAGAAATCCTATAGATGCAGTGTGAAGTTAACTGAGTATTGAGTTATTTTTTACATTTCTCAATTGATACCTTGTCCCTAGATTTAAGAATGCTAGAGCTATCTCAATTCCTAAATTAAACACCATCTAATTCCTATAAACACCATCCTACAAAAGGTCAAAAAAATTTTTTTCAGCGGTTTCTGAAAATAAAATTCCTAAAGTGTGTTCTATGCGGACTAATAAAAAAAAAACCAGTCTTTTTTTTCATTTAACTCGCAACATAATTTTGAAGTTTGGCTATATTACGCAGAAATGATCACCGATCATGATAATCTTTACCCCGATTTTTTTCGACAAAAACTTTCAGAGTACGAACATTTTGGCACGAATAGTAGCAGTTTATTAATATAAATCTTCTAAATTAGGAACTACAGGTGTATTTTGTATGACGAAAAACCGCATTAGAGTAATTTACTAGAAACTAACACGTTTCGAGGCACGTTTCATGTAAACACATAGCTGGATTAGGATACGCAGCGTCTGCCAACCGGAGGATTAACACTGTTTACGGCGCGACATAAAAGCGACACCCATGCTGGTAGTAACATAACTAATCCAGACTCGAATGGTTCAAAGGAGGAGCTTAATTGCCGACACTATTTGTCTTGCTGTTGCGGGGAAATACGGCGCCGCACGTATTGTTTATCATCGGTTTTCAATATTTACCAAAAAAACAAACCCATAAAATATCGGGTTAGATGAAAAAAACAAAAATAAAATTATAAAAAAGCTGATTCAGCGAATCTCGTATTTTCACTGTTTATCGTCTACTTTAAATCCGAATTTATTTACCGTACGGTTTATTGTTTTGCTTGACTATTAATAAATATGAATGATATGGAAAGCAAGTTTTTTCATTCAAAACCGTTCCCTGTTGAATTTTCCTATCTTCGATTTTCCATTCTAGTTTTGACGGTTCATCTCCATTTCAAATACTAACTATGAGTATTAAAAATGAATGGTGAAAAAATCTGTTTTTTATTTTTTTTATTTAAATCAAAAATATTTAACTGACAATGAGAGAAAAATTAACCTTAAAATTATAATTTATATGTAAGCTATATGAAATAACTAAGCAATACATAACACATTTTTGATAAATTATACAACGTTTAAGTTAAATATTCCATTTATAGTAAGTTTAAGACGTCATAAAATATAAATTAATGAAAAGGTCAATTATCTAAAAGTACGTCATAAGTAACAAAGATACTTGAGTATGATGATTCAGTAAACCTTCTAAAAGGCAATTTGTTCGGAGTAATAGGGGCAGTTCGTCGACATAAATCCGACTTGAAACGAAACGATACGTCAGAAACTAGACCAAACAAGCGGCCGCATGAAAGAACGTATCGACTTAACAACCTGAAAGAAATCTTTCAGAGTCAACCCCCGAAAGATATCTCTTCAGGTCAATAAGAATGAAAATCTTTTCCTCTTTAGGAGCCGGGAATAACTTCTTCTTCCATCTTTTAGATGGAAAATCTTTTGGATCCTTTAGATCGAAGAAGTTACCAGATCTATTATGGGAGATAATAGAGCCTCAATTAATGTTGGAAGTCTCGTTCTGTTGGATTTAGCTAAATTCTCGCGCATTTGTCCGCGAAACAATTACCAATAATTGATGGTCGGGGATACCGTTTTACTCTTGTTGCAACGTTCCGAACACTCTGGGGGCATTATGCACATTGTCCAATATCGTTTGGGCACCGATTGGAACATGAACAATGCTCGCCGATGTTCTAAAATTACTGCACTAAAAGTAACATAATGTAGATGAAAGAATATGTGAACTTTTCTGTGTTAATAATCAAAATTTTCTTTTGATTGCCTTTTAAAACATAGGTACACATAATAAATTAAGTTATATGTATAGCTAGTTGTATACAGTGTGTCCCCGGATAGGTGAAACGGTTCCTATAAAAGGTAAAAAATTTTCGATGTTAATTTTCATCTTTTGGGGTTTAGCCCTGCTTGATTAAAGATGAATATGTAACATATTTTCACTTAAAAAAATGCTAGCGAATCTGGACAGTGAATAAAAAACTCTTTCTGGAGCAGGTAAAGTACCTTTTCTGTTTATCGTACATCAAACCGCTACTAAGATATTTTGTTCAGGATGAAACGTTATGTCCACATGCAAATTTTTGGAATGATCGGTTTACTTTGATAAGACGCATTGCTATTTTCGTTAGTAGCATATCACGATTTTTTTTGTCGAGTATCATACCTTTTTGGGAGAAATAAGAAAAACGCTCTTAAACTAGCTTAAGAAAAACGCAATAAAACAGAGAGTACCTCCGGTCAAACAATATTTCAAACATAAAACAAAAACAATTATTGCAAGATATTTAAGTTGCTACCTCTTTGCTTAACTCTAATAAATCATTATAAAACACGATTATTACAAAATACAGTGAACTCTCTCATAAGCGGACACCGACGGTGTCAACTCTTTTGTCCGTTTACAGGAGGTGTCCGCTTAATAGAAAAAGCATTTATTTTTCAAAGTTTTATTAATAAATAATAGAGAAGAAAAGTGAGCAAATATGTTTCAGTTGGACACTTGTCCATACATATGTACTTATATTTACTATATACTTATATTATACCTACTTATACAGTTCTTATATCTACTTATATTTTTACTCCTCTTACGACTGTAACTTGAGATGTACAAACTTGTCTTCAATTTTTCTATAGTTTTAGTAAAAAAGTCTAATAGTGTAGTTTGCTTTTTTTTGTTGCACTGAAACTACAAATTTGTGTAATGAGCTTCAAGATGTGCAGCAAGGTTGAATGCGTTGAAGTCTTCCTCTTTTTTTTGCATATAATTTTAAACTTTTCACTGCGGTTAGAGCATCAGTTAGATCTTTTATTGTGCATTGAGTGTCCACTTCTTCATTTTCTTCTGGTTCCTCTGAGATTTCAATAACATCGCTAATTGTAGAATCAATATCATCATCTTCAACGTCCAATTGGTTATCTAAATCCATAAAATCGTCTACATTAACATTGCTATTGCCAGTTGCGACTAATGCTCTTTTCATTTGAACATATACAGCTAACGGAATATCATCCTCTGGATCGTAATCATTAAGATCTTCTGCATGACTGCATTTACATTTCTGAAAGCAGTTTTTAACAGTTTGATCGTTCACTTGGTCCCAAGCTCTCTTCATAAAAAAAGGTCATACAATCACTAGGTTAGAGTTATGTGCTTCCCCGAATGCTTTACCGTGGACACGTGTTACGGACTATTCTAATGCACGAGTTTATACAACCAACTGTCCACTTACGAGAGAAATTTGCGTGAAATTTGTCTAATACTGCTGTCCGTGTCCGTTTAATAGAATGTCCGTTTAACAGAGGTCGCATTCTATACAAAATACTTATTCTTCGGAGGGTGTTATGAAAAATGTCCGGTTAACAGGGTTGTCCGCTTATTGGAGGTGTCCGCTATGGGAGAGTTCACTGTACTTAATTATTAAAGGTAACTTTAAGGCTTCACGTTATTAACACACTATTGTAATAATAGTAAGTTATAATTTCAAACTACATGGAATTTTCTGTTAAGTCTCCTCCTAAAGTCACACATTTTTCAACACGATTTCGAAATGCTCTAAAAGCTGCCAGCACATGTTCTATAGGAATAGATCGCATTGCACACGTTACTCTATTTTTCAATATTTCAAGGTTATTGGAAATCCTGTTTTGGTAAACTATTTGTTTTACTCTTCCCCAAACAAAAAAAATTCAATATATGAAGCATCTGGAGACCTGGCCGGCCAAGATATCGCGTTCGTTCTTCCAAACCATCTTTCCCCAAATTTATGAATGAGCCAGTCTGTGATCATTTGTGTTGAATGGTCAGAGCAAGCGTCATGTTGGAAGAAATGCGTCTGTCGAACGTGCAAAAGTAGTTCGTCAACAAATTTTTCAAGAATCCGCAAATAAGTGTGTTGATTTAATCTTCCTTTAATAAAGAACGGTTCAATGATTCCTAATTCATATGACACAGCACACCACATATTTACTTTTTTAAAATACTGCCTTTTCCTATTAATTACACAATGGGGATTGCCTCTATTTCTTCCGAAAAGGTATGAAAATGTAGCTTCCTTAGGAAGCATTTTTCGACCAATGTTTTTTTGGGCTTTTGTTCTTATTTTTGAACGTAAAATGCGCTGGTAGCGTATGGCCGTCTAATTTCGGAACAGCCTGTATAATTTATAGATGGATATAGATGGATTTAAAAAGAACAATACTAGTTGATGTTTTAACTCGATATACTTTAGGTCTTAAGTTTGAGCAAAAATCTTTTTTTTTTATTAACTGGTTATCATATAGAATCTTGTTCAAGCATGTTGCAGTTAAGAGACGTAACGCAAGTTATGTATTCGTATCACTCTACTATGACAATTGTTTGACTTCGTCTTCGAAGCAAACGACTATAATTTCAATACCAGGTACGTTTTTATTAAACCTTAGGAAAACCTCGTTATAGGGTTAAAATTACACTAAAAATAGTTTAGTGTTAACTTTTCTTCATTAATGATTACTAACTATATCAAAATAATTAGTAAGGTCAAAATAGTTTTTTTCATTGATCGCCTTTTGAGACGTTTATAGCGTCTAAAACTTAGACAGTCATATACTACTAGTGTATTCTACAACCAAAAACTTTTACACTTTTCTTCATTAATGATTACTAACTATATCAAAATAATTAGTAAGGTCAAAGTAGTTTTTTTCATTGATCGCCTTTTGAGACGTTTATAGCGTCTAAAACTTAGACAGTCATATACTACTATTTAGTGTATTCTACAACCAAAAGTAATGATAAAAGTTTAAATAAATATTTCTGAAAAAAGCTTCGAAAGAGTTACGAACCTCTTGACGGCTTCAGTAGAAAAATATTTTTTAAAGAATATTTTCAAACTAGCATGTCAACAAAATTTGATACACCAAAATTTATCCTAAACTTAAATTATCACGACAGCTGATATGAATTGTACGTTTTGTATGAAAATCCCCAATGTCGTTCGTATGAAGGGGGTCACATGATTGTGTTCACTAAAATCTTTTTGCATGTTACTTTTGTACTATTCTAACTTAATATTTGATTCCCTACTATTATTAGATTTCATAGACCTTCCTACATAAAAATTTTCCCCTTGTTACGAATATGTATCAGCCACCATTCTCGTGTAAGGTCTTGACTACCTCAGAAGAGATACATCGTGTACCTTGGTTTGTCGAAAATACCCTTGTAGAGGTATAAATGGATCTTTGTGTGCCTTTGTCCATTTTATTTGATAACAGAATAAGGCATAAAAATAAGAGTTCGTGGAATTCCTTACATCGGCATTTCAAGAATATCGTTTTCGTAGACTTCCTTGGTTGCATTTAAAATGTAACAGGTAAAATCCCATTAGGAGAAAAACTGTTTGGTAACAAATCTTAGGTGGAGTCTATTATGAAAAGATCTATTCCTATGACACTACAAGACATTAATATGTCACTTAGATGGTGTGTCATTCTCACTATGATTAGAAAATGATGCATTGATGTAATGTAGCAACACCTAGATCCCTCATAACAATACATAGAAGCAACCACGATGCGTTAAATAGATAAAATGGTTAAGTCACTAAATCATGGATAGTTTTAAGTGCGGTAGAAAAAATTGAAACTATAAGCTTTATGGTGTTCCACTGATCTAAACCCGCATTCGAAAAGTACCTTCTACAGAGTTGTGAATAACTTAATAAACACTTAAAACGTGGAAGCAAGCAACAGAACTCGACGAGGAATTGTAAGTACGTAAGAAAAAGAACCTACCAGGTCATCTAATTCAAAACTTTTTTTTTGTGGGGAGTTCTTAAGGATAATATTTATTGCGAAGTACTGACTACGAAAGGAAACATGAAAGAGTCCATAAAAGCTGTGCCCAGAAACCTTAGTCTGGTTGCTATGACCAGGTTGATACCCTAAAAGTTGGTAATTGTAAATGCAGAGTCACCACCGAAGCCTAATCGAACAAAAGTTAATTAAAAGAATTTGGAACTTAAGAGTAAGTTGTTTAAGTCGACTAGTTGGTTGATATAACATCCTTCAAAAGCAATTACCAGTGCTAGTGGAAGATACGAAACTAGCCGTAAGTACCTTTTGGTTATTTTTCCCTCGAGTAATTCCGTAAACAGCGAAGAGCTCACCGTTACGCGATAATATCTTTTAAGGTGTAAAGAAAGTTTAATAAAAGAGTTAATAAATGTGTCGAAGTGGGTGGAGAAATATTTCAACATTTAAAACTATTCCAGTAATTTTTTTGAATTTTGACCCTTTTTCTCTCTTGGCACTGAACAATTTTCATTAGGTTCATTTTTATACAGGGTGTCCGGAAATGTCGTGTACAACGGAGTACCACAGATACCTTGGTCAAAAATATGATGATTTAACCCAACTTTTCTATATACAAAGTTGCTTAGTTTAGCCGCTTGAAGACTTTAAAAATAATATTTTTCGTGAATTTTTCTTAAATTACTTGAAAAATCTTTATTAGATTTTATTCATTTTTTGATCATATCTTTATATCAGCGGGCTACAGCTTTCTGCGGAATAAATTCGAATTTCGAAAATTACAGGGTGTTTAAAAACACTCTCACGACAAGTTATCCATCCAGATCTTTTTAACCAGCCTGTATAATTTTCTGTCAATTTTTTTCTGAATAGCTATATTAATTTAGAAACTATTTTTTCTCTTACAAAATTTCGGTTGGACAAACGGTTTAACCATAAAAAAATATTTTCTAAATCCCTGCAAGCCCAAATCGATAAGTTAAGGCACCAGTTACAAAGTTCAGAATAGCAATTTCTTTAAGCGGTATGAAGTTCTTTCTATAAAACCAGATGTAACAGGTTTATAAGTACTTCATTGCTTAAAATATTCAAATTTTCGCCAGAATTTGTGACCATGATCAGGATTTAACCCTAATTGGCCAGCAAGATCACTAGACCTAAGACTTTGTTTATGGGGTGTTAGCAAGCAAAAATGCCACGAAAATAGCAAATTGTAAAAATTTTGCACTTTGTATTATTTTTAGCCCTGGTGATGGTCATAAGTCCTATCGAAAATTTGAATATTTTAAGCAATAAAATACTTCTAAACCTGAAAATTTTGGTTTATTTTGAAAGAACTTCACATCGTTTAAAGAAATTGCTACTTTGAACATTGCTAATGGTACCTTAGTTTATCAATTTGGGCTTGTAGGGATTTAGAAAATATTTTTTTATGGTTAAACTGTTTGTCCAACCGAAATTTCATAAGAGAGAGAATAGTTTCTAAATTAATATAGCTATTCAGAAAAAAATTGACAGAAAATTATACAGGTTGGTTAAAAAGATCTGGATGGATAACTTGTCGTGAGAGTGTTTCTAAACACCCTGTATGATTCGAAATTCGAATTTGTTCCACAGAAAGCTGTAGCCTGCTAACATAAAGACATGGTCAGAAAATGAATAAAGTCTATTAAAGATTTTTCGAGTAATTTAAGAAAAACTCATTAAAAATATGATTTTTAAAGTCCTCTAGCAGCTAAACTAAGCAACTTTGTATATAGATAAGTTGGGTTAAATCATCATATTTTTGACCAAGGTATCTGTGATATTCTGTTGTACACGACATTTCCGGACACCCTATATAAAATAAACCGTTTTGAAATGTTCGATTGTCTCAAGTTAAATAGTTCCCTCTGTATATGGAACGTAGACATATATAATAGTTCTATGTACACTTAGTTGCATACTTGATTGGTAGACAAAGATAGATACTTGCGCACCTGGTTGGTGAGGCGAAATCCATACAAAGACGTTGCTCGTCGTTTGAAGATAGCAGGAACGAACGAACGTGCGAGAACTAGTTTAGAATAGGCTCATTAGCTCGCCCTGTTGAACAAATCCCATTTCGTTATAATTCTCTCTGCAGGCGAGGACGATGTAAAATCAAGCGATGAGAGGAGTTAATGGGAATTCTTGGAAATCCTATTAGAGACTTATCAACGACAAAAATCGATTTGGGGTATTTACAAGGCGAGGCAATAAACTAAAAACCTACTTCTTATTCAATCTTGTTCAATATAACCGACGCTTCTCCCTCCACTTTTTACCATCGAGGTGTAACTTGTCCTAACAAGTTCGGAACAAAATGCATTAAAACTTTTTGAAAAATTTCGTGAAATTTCACTTTGTAATTGAAAACTTTTACGTCGCTCAAAGTGAAAAAAAATTAAATAGATTTATGATTATAACTTTGTTAAACTGCGTTTATAACTGTCTTATAACTGCGTTTATAACTGTGTTATAACTGACAAGATTTTCCACGTTAAAGAGTCATCCATCTTCTTGGTGTTTCACGCAAACCATTACTCGCGTAATTAACTGCCCGAGGATTTAATGAGTCGTTAAATCGGCCAGATGCACAGAACCGTCTTACCTGCTAATGTGAATTTATCTTTATTAAGGGTTGCAAGTGAACAAAAGCTTTCACCAAGTAACTTAAGGGAACAACTTGAAAGATTTAGAAGTTATCCCGTTTCTAACTTTTATAATTAAATTTTGGTCCGATGTAACTTGTAAAATCCATTTTGAGATAACTAATTGATAGATCTGAAATACCATTTTTAAATCGGAAAATCGGTTTATTTTTAACTAATCCTTTGAAACGTGACTGAAAAATACAAAACGGATTATATCATTTGACAGGAGAATTACCAATAGGTTTCAACACATTTCAACAACTCGAAAAACTAAAAAAAGAAGTTTTTTTTTGTTGTTTTAATTAAAACGAACAAGTAGGAAGTACTTCGCTTGGAAGTAATTCAAAAATCTGGAACTTTATCCGTGAATAAAGTTACCTACTAAGTCCTAAAATTTTTGCATAAAAGTTGCGCCCGAACAGAAAATGGTAGGATTTTAAGGTACGTTGCGTCCTTTGACACCGAAACGGGTCAATTGCAGGAAGTTCGCGTCATAAATTTATCCTTTTCGCGACGACCTGAAAAATTTTCGCTGGAATATTTCAACTGAATTCTTGCTAACAGTGAGGTATTTACACTTTTGAGTTATGGAACGAATTTTTATATTAAACTGAATACGAATTGAACACAAAGATTCTATTTTGAATTTAAAAACTAAAATTCGATTTGGATTTAAATTAAGAAAATTTAAAAAATATATATTTATCGATAATTCTAACCTTAACATAATTTACATGTCGATTAAAACTCGTCCATCTTTAAAAGTTCATATCTAAAAAACTAATTGTTGTTAAAACTTAAAATTTAATCAGGGGTTAGATTAATATTTAATCTATATTTTTGCCAAACATCAATTTTCTGCGACTTTTAGTTTTTTTTTCTAGAGAGAGGAAATTCTAACCTAACTTAATTTACGTACATGTTTATTAAAACTTGCCAATTTTAAAAGTTCATATCTTAAAAACTAATTGTTGTTGAAACTTGAAATTTTATAAGGATTTAGATTAAAGCTTAATATTTATTTTTACAAAAGAAGGACTTTCTACAACTTTTAGTTTTTTCTCAGGAGAGAAAATGTCACTTACTGTCGATTAAAATTAGTTAATTTTTAAACATTCATATATGTAAAACTCTCAGCTATTAAAATTTGAAATTTATATGTCGATTTAGATTGAAATTTAGTTCTTATTTTTGCCAAAGAGGAATTTTCTACGACTTTTTGCTTTTCCCTCAGAAGAGAAAATGTAACTTAATGTTTTTAATTGACATTTTTAAGCATTAAAAGTTAGGTTACGTTCTCAATCTGGATTTTTTTTAAACTACATTAAAATTTGACGAAGTTCATAAAAGCAAATAATTTTAAAAAATGTTCTTTAAATTGAGAATAGATCAGGAGAGTATGCAGGCCAACCAAAAAAAATTTTTTTCTTAAAAATTTTCTTTAAATTTTAAAAAATGATGTTATCAAAAATTATATACAAACAAGAATATCTCATAAATTTCTTTGTCCCTTTTTAAATTCTCAACGGAAGCTATCGCTCGAAAGGCAAATTGGATCGTCTATACGTCTCGACTAGAAGGCAAATTGGATAGATACTTTGGGAATACAAAGTCCCATAGCTAGTCTGTTACCGACTCCTTCAAAACGAATTTCCACCGTCCATTTAACATCGACTGGTGGGCGCAATCAATCACACGCTGCATTTAACCTAGCAGATTATCTGCAATATGACTGGGTGTTTAATAGCGGGGCCATTCATCAGCGATTGTCGATGGCTCGGTTTAGTAGCACGTAAGTCCTGGATATCCGGGGATCCTCGAGGGCTCTTACGTCTTGTGTCCCCGGTTTCGAATATAAGGCGAGGCGAAAAGCGTTTCGCGAATATCGAACTCACGTACCTCGAATAAAATACGAAACTTCGCCCCCCGGTGTTGTTCTTTTGTGTCTTTTGGGGCTTTTTGTGTCCCGGGAACAATTTCCACGGGCTCGGGACATATTTCTAAAGGGTTATTGAGGCCGTAACTGCCGTCATATTGGAGAACGATGGCTCGCGTCGCTTCCGCGTGGAATTGAAGGGGAGGTGAAAACGGTGTTCCGAGATCGTTATTGAACCGAATAATGAGTTCCGTTCAATTTCATGGATACGTAATCCAAATTATTACGTATCAATTTGTAATTTATATATATTAGCTGGCCAATTTGAATAATTTTCGGATTATCTAGATTCTTAAAAACTATAACATGAAAAAAAAATGAAATAAATAAAACAAACTTTAAAAAATCGTAAAAAATTTCTTTGTAAAAATTTGAAAATAATCTTTGTATTAAATTAAAACTTAAAGATTCTATTTTTTATTAAAAAAGTTAAATTACTTCTAATTATTAAAAAAGAAATTCCAGTCCAGACAGGTAATATGGCCAAAATTTTTTCAACGTTTTCTTAAATATTTGCCATTTATACCTTCCATGTCTGTTCTACTATTGAATGCGTACAAAGACAAACCACCTCACATCAAATGAGAAAGTTCTACGATGAACACATCGCGATTTTTTTACAGACATGGGAAAGAAAAACCATGGAATAAGAGCAAATTGGACCGATGAAATGATGGAGGAAGCACTGCACCTTCTGCGACTGGGTTATTCCCAAGAATCACAACTCCTGTATCACAACTTACTGGAATGCTCTGTTGAACAATAAGAAACCACTTGAAATCAGGTTCTATTAAACGAGTTCTGGGTGCAAAACCCATTTTAACTGAACAACAAGAAAATGACTTGGTAGAGAAGATAATAAGGTTTGCACAAAGAAGATTTCTGCTTACAGCTAAGGTGGTTCGTCGTAGTGTTTACAGATTTTGTGAACAACTTAATGTCAATCATAAATGTAACAAAGAGAAGCAATTAGCAGGGAAAGAATGATGCCGATCATTTTTGAGGCGACATCCTAATATTTCAGAGAGAAAAATAGAGCAGTTGAATCCAGCTCGTGCACAGAAACTAAATCATTTCATTGATGATGACTATTTTGAAAAGTTGAAGAATCTCTTGGACAGAACTGGCCTAATATACAAACCAGGGAATACTTATAATATGGATCAAAAGGGCTGCAGACTTATGCTGCATCATCAGCAAAAGGTTCTAGCTAAGAAAGGATCTAGAAGAGTCCATTTGATAGGGTCAGGACATGGGGAAAATGTTACAATCGGTAGGGTCAGTTGTACATATGACATAAAAAGGCAGCATGACAACTGAAATATTTCTTAAATGGTTGGATCATGTCAAACAATTTATGTCCCCTTCTACAACAATATTAATTTTTGATGAAGCATTAAGTCACCTTGATGTAACTATTGCTGAAAAGGCAAAATTGTTGCAGATTGAACTTTTATACTTGCCGAGTAATACTATCCACGAACTTCAGCCGTTGGATAAATCTGTCTTTCGCTAATTTGAATCCCATTGGTACCAGGAACTTCTGGATTACTCGGATCAACATCCTGACAGAAGATTAAATAAAGAAAGGTGTTCGGATATCTTTACTCCTGTATGGGGTAAATGTATGACTATCAGTAATGTATGTAATGGATTTAAAACAACTGGGATCTATTCCTTCAACAAAAATGTGATACTAGAGCATGGATTTGCTTCTAGTCTTCCTACACATCACCACCTGAATCTAAACTACTCCCAATCTATCTATAACCACATCATCAATGTGGAAGAGCGCTGGGATACAGAAGATGAAATTCCATTAGCTCAGCTAAAACAAAGTGAAGCACAAAGGAAAGACAATTTCCTTTTTGAACAGCTGATATCCCCCGATATGCAATCAGATAAAACTACGGCACGGAAGAAAGCATTGAATTATCGAGCTCAGCAAGTTAAGGGGTATGTTCAAAAACTACAGTTTTAAAAAAGTTAAAACCACTTCGACAAGAAAATCGCCTTAATTTCCAACAAACAGTAAGGCTACAACAGAAGAAATTTGGATGTGCTCGGTTTGTGATAAGAATTATGTAGCTGATATGCGATCTTGTGCATCATGCAAAACATGGCGCATGAGGAACGCGTTGGCCTTACTGAAAACGACAGGGAAGAATTTATTTGTCCGCAATGTCAGCCATAACTTTTTCTATCTTCTTTGTTTTCGATTGGCCTTATAACCTGCTTAGGTTTGTAATAAAACTAAAACCTTATTTTTTGTTCTGAGTGTTTATATAATGTTTTTGAATATCTCTTTTTCAACATTCTTTAAGAAGAGCTACTTTACTTATTTTTTTATTTGTTTGTAAAGACTGAGATATGATTTTTACGGAAAATTGCAACTTAAAAATTCTATTTTTTATGATAAAAATCAAATTTGTTTTTTATACCACCAAAAAATTTTTTTCAATGTTTGAAAAAATCAGTTTTTTTTATGTCAAAGTTAACATTAAAAAGTCGTCCAGACTTTATTTATAGAAATAAAAACTTGATGTTTGCCTTAAAATAAAATTTAAAGATTCTATTTTTCACTTTAAAACCAAACTTATTCTAATTCTTACAAAAAAATAAAATGAAGAATTTTCTTTGTAAAAAATGTTGAAAATCTTTTATTCGAGTAACTCTTCATCTGTGATCACCTCCATATATAGAGTCAGTACCTCGTAACTCAAAATGAAAGACGTATAAAAAATAGTTTTCCTTGTAAACACCATTAATCCCGTTCGAAAAAAAGAGCGGTAATATAAATCAAATGGCGTTGGTCTGCTGTATCCGCATCTTGGCACAGCAGCCAACTTTAGGATCATCAAAAAGACATATAGGCGACATCAGAAAGCGTTTAATATCAAAGTCTAGAGGCGTTATGTCTCGGAACAAATAACGATATTACATTAGATATCACTTTATGTGGGACGTCTATATAAGTTATAAATACAAATTCGAGCATCATATTGAAAATGTAGATATTGAGATTTGTTTATAAACCTTTTTCCTCAAATAAATATTTAAAGAACCTTCGCTTAACAGTGTATTTCACTGCGTGGTCAATTTATAGCCGTGTTATTTATTCCGGATTTAAACCGTCTCTTTAAATCCGACCGGATTAATTTACACAGAAAGGGAGATATTTTCTGTTTATGTATAAACCTTAAAGGCGAGTTGTTTTGGTTGTTTTAAAAGGAAAAGGAATACAAAAACCTATCCAATTAGTAAGACGCTCTTGCAATTATTAAAACGGTCTATTTAAATTGTATCTTGAATTACATCCATTAGAAATTGAGGGGGAATTTAATTAAAAGGAAACTTACCAGTAAATAACATCCGAGATACACTTTCACAAAGACAAAAATAAATTGTAAGATAAGTTTTGTAAAGTTTTTAATCGAAAGGAAAAACCGCTATATCCGGTTTGGATTTTATTACTGTGCAAACTAAACCGTCAGAAGTCAAACTAATATTTGTTATTCAGTTTATCACTTTGTAACTCACAGTACTAATATTGATAGGTATGAATAAATCTATTTATTTGACTAAAAGCTCTCCGTATAGTAGATATGACTTATAAATTAATCACCGTGATAATTATGTGTCAAGCGTTATGTAGGTGTATTAATTCAATTAGTTCGGCTAATTAACGCAAGTCTAAAGTTTTGTTTATCGAGTTTCTCAATTTCGCTCACGTGCGTTAATGTAAACGCGGCCTGTCACGGCATTGACATTGATGTATACGAAAAATAAGGCCTCGTCCAAATTACGCGCGTAATCGAATTCCCGGGATGAATTTTAAAAATAGCTTACGTACCCTGAGGGCTCGAATTTTATCTCAATTTTATCGACCCCTTTTATTACCTCGGGGGTATTTTTAAGATTTAACACGTCTCGACCTGCTTACTATGGAAATTTTTGCATGTTTTTAAGATTTAAACTTTATAAAGTTTGGATATCAAAAAATATTGATGAAAACTTTTAGATTTTTTTTTTTATTTTTTTGGGGACAATTAGAATAAATTGGATATATTTGGGGAAAAGTAAACGACTTGTGCTTACTTGTGTTAAAAATTATTTTTTTAATTCTTATAAATAAAGTCTGTACAATTCTTTAAAACTTTTATTTGCAAATTATGATTTTCAAATTATGTCAGTTTGGGCCGGTTTCTTTACAGCCCAAAAACTAACTTGTTTCTTTATATATACTAAAGTTGTAACTCCTAAGAAAATTCCACTTTTAGAACGTAGTCAATTTTTTAGAACGTTATAAAATTTTCAATTAAGGACGTTTGGTTACATTTTCTCTTCTGAGGGAAAAACTAAAAATTGTAGAAAACTTATCTTTGCTAAAAATAAAGATTATGTTTCAAACTAGATCGTTATAAAATCTCAAATCTTTAGAATAATTAGTTTCTTAGATATGATTTTTAAAATATTAACAAATTTTAATCAACATTATGTTAAATTTTTCTTTTGAGGAAAAAACCAAAAATCTGTTAAGTAGTCCTGTATTTATATTACTACCTCTGTCCCATAGTAAGTGACCGATATGGTGAAAATTTAAGTCCCAAAATAAGTGCCCGTTTTAAAATAAAAAAGCTTATAACTTTTTTCAAGATTTTTTTAATATCAAACGTCCAAAATTGTTAAGAAATATATTTATAACTTTACAAAACTGTGTAAGAATAATAATAATACTACTTAATTACTGCTACTAATCTTTGCCTGAATAATGGTACACACGTTGTAAATAATGGTACACACTTTGACACGCTTCCTGGTTTAGGTTAGGCCTTTTTGGTTGAGGCACAACTTCAACAACTTCTGGGCGGTCCATTATGTGACCACTCCGGTACTTTTAGAAATAACAAGACGACGTATGATTTATAAATCACTACTCCAAAGTTAAGTAGACGCGTTTAAATTTTTTAACAACATTCATGTGTCAGTTTTATCTTAAGTCTCTTGATGGAATACAAGATTGCAACTGACATTTCGAAATAACGTTAAGGTTTGGGAAATACCAAAAGCGGACACTTATTATGGGACAGAGGGAGTACTATTTTTATTGGATTTATTAGATATGTATTGAGTTCATTAGAGTTCATTATTATTTTTACTTATAGTTCGTGGAATCCTGCGATCGTTGCATGTTCTTTTCCTTTCTTCTTTTTCAAAGAATCAAAAATGCAACTATCGCTGGAAGATCACGTACGATGCTTTGAGAATTGTTATTAAAGTGTATTTCAGCAATTTTGTATTCTTTTCGCCTATTGACTAATCACTCTTTGAAAAGTTGACTTTAAACCTAAAAACGGGATTGTAAATTAGATTAGATCGAACAACTCTTCGCGTAAGAACTAAAGGGTTCGCGTTCCGGTGTAACTTCGTAGTGAATAAAGTACCAAGAAATTACTTTGGGATTTCCAAGGTACAAAAAGTCGATCCAAAAGACATCCTCGAACAGCGTCACTCTCGGGTCAATTGGAACTCTTCGAAGCCAAAAGCTGAAACGGATAGTTAGTGGAATCCGACTCACCACTAGATCGAAGAAACAACCAATCTGGCAACGTCGAAAGAAAGAAAAGTTCTTACCAAACGACAACAGGCGCTGTTGCCGAGCAAATCCTGTCATCAACCACGTCTAAGCGATAAAGTTGATAAGGACACCGTCTAACCTCATCCACGGATTCAATCCGAGTCTCCAACGTCTGGTCAACAACGTCAACCCCGAACTCACAAAAAATCGTAGAAAATTTATCTTTGGTAAACATGAAAGTTGAGTATCTATCAATCTAAATCCTCCTAAAATTTCATGTCTCAACAACAATCAGAGTCTTAGATATGAATTTTCAAAACTTGACGAGTATACACATAAATATAAACAAGGGTTTATTCATTGCTGCATAACGCTGTGTCATATAAATATGCCTATCTGTCAGATATATTTATGGATTGGTTTATGTAGTTGGTAGGCGCTATATGACGGTTTGGAGTGTGTAAATCAGTTAAAAAGTAGATTTCAGTCGATTGGTTTTGATTTTAATGAGAATTGACAACGTTCGTTATGGAAAATTGACTCATAAACAAATTATGGATTGTCCAAAGGGAGCGTGCAACAAATTTTTCAGGACATCGCAAGAACGATCTGTTTTTACCATTAGAACAACTGCTCTTAACATTGCATTTTCATACATCAGGAAAATTTTCTTTAAAAGTGGGTGATTGCATGGGAATACATAAAAACACTACATGTGAAATAATTACTACAATAATATCTACTATTTCTCAGTGTCGAGGCCAGTATATTTATCTTCCGAAAGTACAAGAGGAACGCGATGGGACAAAAAAATTCTACTTTTCCTTTTATTTCCTTTTATTTCCCTTTTTTCTTCTTCTTCATCTCTAACCTGTGATTTCGGTTTACAAACGCGTTTAGAAGACCGAGGAATAGGTGTAGACGGGTGATAAGCGAATAAACCCGATTCTATTTATATCATAATATAATCAGTTACCTTTTAATCTTATTGCTTACTAAGTTGTCGTGAATTTTATGGACAGGTGAATAAACCCTGTTTTGTTAATGGTGATATTAATAGCCACCTTGTAAACTCATTACCTACTAAGTTTGCAGGAACTTATGGGCAGGTGAATAAACCGGGCCTTAGTCGTGTGTTTTACGCAGCAGCTATTTGAAACATAAATAAATACTAATAAGTACTGATTTGAAATAAGGGTATTACCTGTAAAGTGCAGTAAAGGGAAGTAATATCTAACTATTGTCAACTATACTTATCTAATTTGCCAAGTGCTATTTTCGAGATGTGTCGATTTAGACACAGAAGTTAGTAGGTAGAAGGCTTCTTAACAAAACTTAGGAGATATATAATCAAGTTGTCTTAATGCCATTTTATTAAGGAGAGCTGGACAAAACCAAAAATATCAACAAGATCAACGTAAATCTAATAATCAAGGATTGGATAAAAACTTTAGAGAGAAAAGATGGATAATTTACATTGCAAGAAGAACAAAGAATATACAGTAGAACGTCGATTATCCGAACGTCAATTATCCGAACCGTCAATTATCCGAACCGAGTGAAATTGGACATGGAAAAGTCAGTTGTCCGAAGTTGGGTCTGTTTTACCAAAAATATTTGATGTCGGAAAGGCTACAATTACAGACATAAAAAATAAAAAAGAATTGATTTTGAATTTTGTATCAAAGTGCGATAGTCAAGACGGAAGCAAAAAGAAAAAAAGTGATGAAAAAACCTAAAAATGAAAAATTGGAAGAAGCTTACTTACCTCCGAACGTAACCTCCCTGATACAACCAATGGATCAGGGTGTTATAGAAAAATTAAAGAGGCTTTATAAAAAGCAAGTTTTACGTCGTCTACTTTTAGCAGAGGACGAAGAAACTGCTGTAAGTTTTTCAAAAAAGCACAATCTTAAAGATTGCTGTTACATGATAGCGTGGACTACACTGACACAAGATAATACAAAATGAAGTCAAAATGAAAAAGCTGAAACAGACTCTGATAAAGACTTAAATGAAATTGAAAATCTCTTTCAAAAAATTCCTGGTTTTTCACAATGTGAGCGAAGTGATGCAGAAATGTGGCTACAGAGTGATAACGATCCTGGATTTCAAATTTTAAGTGAGAATCAAATTCTTTCAGCTGTACAAGATGAAGATCAACCTCTTAGTGAAGATGACTTAGAAGAGAACAACAATGTACCAACACATGAAGCAGCGTTTGTAGCACTTGAAACAGCTTTGGCTTGGTATGAGCAACAAGAGGAAAGCTGCCCAACGCAACTTCTTTTATTAAAAAGAATAAGAGATTTAGCTGCCAAAAAAGGCTAACAAATTTTGTTAAAAAAAAAAAATAGTGATTATTTTTCCTCTACGTAGATGTATATATGAACACAGTTTAATATATTAATAATACGTACATATTTGTAGCTCAATTTTTGTTATTTTGTTTTCTTTTGTAAGATTTTTTTAAATATATTTGTTTTTGCGTTTATTTTGCATTTTGTGCATTTATATATCTTTGTTCGATTATCCGCACATTTCGGTATCCGAACACCCCTCGGTCCCAATTAGTTCGGATAATCGAGGCTCTACTGTATTCATATCAGAATGATATTTTCAGAAAATTTGTCAATGTCTTCAATATCTTCCCAGTGAAAATGATGTGTAACAAAGCAGAAGTAAAAAAGTAAAGTACAGAAGTGGCAGAAAAAATGTACCCTATGAAGAAACCGGAAACGAAGACAGAAGCTGTGGGCGTTACATCGGTTGTAGCGAAATAAAAAGCGACGAAGGAGACCCATAAAACCTTAAAATTTAGAAATAACATCACCTTCTTACCAGCTACCTTTAATAAATTGTATCTCTGTTATTTAAAACAAAAACTTCACTATTCAGAAGAATAATTGTAAAGCTATCGAGAGGATACTAAATTATTAGTAAATTATTTTTTATTATTGTATGTACACTTAATCACGAAAGTTTTCATACAACCAAAAATTCGTATTTATGAATAAAATAAGTTCAAAATAAGTTTAAATTCAATATTTGGTTTTCTCCACCCGTTATCCCGTCCATGCGATCCAAAAACATTACATTTAGATTCATTGCAAAATAATACGATGTTCCATAGGTTTGTCAATATGTTCTCAAAGAAATTCCATACGTTTCTTCTGGTTGATTGTATTAATAAATGGCTTTTTCCTAATTTGTCTTCCATTTATACCTTATTTTCGTGAATACCGACAAATACATTTTGGATAGATATTCCCTCCTATTTCTTTCGACACTTTGTCGCCAATATTGAACGATTCACAGTAGGTTCTTTTAATATTTTAGGAATAATATGTCGTTTGCTTGGTGAATTTATGAATTTCGGAGGTCGACTTATGTGCGGTTTATTGCTTACATTATTATTCGTTTGGAACCCTTTAATGATATATTGTAAATCGTGGTTTACTAACAAGTTCTAAGATTGTGCGTGCAGATTTTCCTTAATTTTGAACTTAACAAATTTCTTAATTCTTCATTAGTTTCTTTTATACTTTATCGTAAATTGACGAATTAAATGTAATGGAATTTTCAAGTTAAACATGCCTTACGAGTCAGAGTTTACGAGATACCAAAGTTAAATTAAGTGAACCGAAAATAAACCATCGGCAAATCGTAATAACGAGGTGTGAATTGTATATCGAACACTTTCATGCCATCAAAAAATCAACTTTTTTTTAACTTATTTATTTAAATAGAACACTCTTTATTTTATTCATAAAATATCACTAATTATTTTATATTATTGAAATCTATTGTAAAATTTATAAATAATCTGTTATTTTTGTGTTTTGTAGAATTTATACGAAGACTTTCGTCGTAACTAATTGTAAGTGTAGGTTTTTTTCATTACTCATTTTGTAAGTATGGAAGATATTTTAAGTATAGTCAGCTAGAACACCTGAAGTTGAATTATATTCCGTATACGTTTTATATAAGACTATATGTTCTTGAATCGAATGAAACAGGTATGAAAGAGAGAAAATTAAAGCTACAGAAAAGTATCGGTTGGTTTACATTTTTTTATATAATAGTTAGCAGAAATTGAATAGATCTCTTACAAAACAGTCTATTTTTAGTTGCTCTGGCAAAAAATCGTTTTTAAATTTCCATAAATAAAAACACTACAATTTTTTAATGTTTAATAAAAAAATTTTCACATTATGATTGTGCCAATTGTCGGTTAATTTAGATTTTTTTTTACTTTTTTTTATAATGTTTAAAAGATTAACAATGTTTTTTATTCCCATAAATCAAATCAGTATATTTTTTTAAAGTTGAATAAAATTTCGAATTATAATAAAGAATTGTGTTTTTTTTAGAATTAAAAAAATAATACTAATCGGAACAAGTTAGATATCTTTATCGAAAAGTAGACAATTTATTTTTCTTTATTGTTAAAAATTATCTCCAGCTTTATTGCTGTGTATTAATAAAAATTTCTAAAAATACGTTCAGCGATGATTGTTCATTAAATATTTAAGTGCAACGAATTGTTTCATCGGACGTCTTCAGATAAGTCGATTATACACACAAGTATATAATGATCATCGTTCCAAAATGTAATATTAAAAGATAGCTAAATCTAATAACATTAAACAATTAGGCGAAGTGTTAAAGGCCGTGTTAAAAAATTATTTTAAAGGCTAAAACCCGCGTTAACCTTCTATATTATACAGGATGGTTAAAAAGATGCGGCATTATTAAAAGGGGTGATTGTCCAGGTCATTTTATACAAAAAAGTTATAACAAACATGGTCTGGAAACGCTTCGTTACTGATCTACACCGTGTTGAAGTTTAAACATTTTTATTATAAACAAAAAAGTTTCTAATAAAAGATTTTTTTTTAAGAACAAGGGTTTTATTCAAGGACAAAAACAAATACTTTACCAAACCAACAATTTTACCAAGCAAAAATTACAAAAACTGAGCAAAGTGTCCACCTCGAGCTCGGATGCAAGAATCCAATCTTCTCCTCATTGACTGGCGAACTCTCTCAAAAACACTAGGATCTGTTTTAATTGAGTTGCACCCAACAATGATTAGATTTCTTAAGTCTTCTTCATTTTCCAATGGAGTAGCGTACACCAAGGATTTCAAATGGCCCCACAGGAAAAAATCCAGGAGATTTAAGTGCGGCGATCGTGCAGGCCATAAGTGAGGTCCACCTCGGCCAATTCAGCGATTTCCATATGCTTGTGTTAAGAAATCACGAGCTACTTGACTAAAGTGGACTAGTGCGCCATCGTGCATATACTACATTGCATCTCTAATTGCTAATGGTACGTCCTCCACAAAACCAGGGAGCGTGTTTTCCAAAAAGTTGCGATACACCTCTCCGGTAAGTCTTCCTGGTAAAGATACCGGTCCAATTAGGCAGTCACCCACAATTCCAAGCCAAACGTTCAAAGAAAACTGATGTCGAAAACGATCTTCAACAATTTCATGTGGATTTTCGTCACACCATACATGGTTATTATGGAAATTGCGTATTGCATTTCTTGAAAAATTCGCTTCGTCGGTGAATAGAAACAACATCAGGAATTGAGGGATTTCAACCACTTTCTGCAAAAGTCATTGACAGAAGGCAATGCGAGGAGGAAAATCAGCAGGAAGTAATGCTTGAACGCGTTGAACTGTTTCAAAATATGTAAATTTTTACTGCTTTTTTTAATTAAACTTCAACACACTGTAGATCTGTAACGAAGCGTTTCTAGACCATGTTTATTATAAACTTATTTGTATAAAATGACTTGGACAATCACCCCTTTAATATTGCCGCATCTTTTTTAAACACCTGTATATCTATAACCTATACCATATACCATATACTTATGCGCAAGACTGAAGTTGTTTTGACCTCTTAATACGAATAACATTGTAGTTTGATGGTTAGTCTGATATCCTTTGAGAGGGGACATCCGACCACAGAGGATTAAAATGTTGATTTTTTAAAAATGTGCGAAATAGCGAATTGTGCGAAAGTGGAATGTACGAAAGTCGAGAGCCACCTGTACTTTTATTTTCCAAATTATAATTTTCAAATTATGTCAGTTAGTCGTGTGTTTTACGTAGCAGCTATTTGAAACAAGATTATTGCCTGTAAAGTTTAGCAGTCTTGGGCAAACATCAATCGTGGTAGCGATTTACGATTAATTAATTCCGATTAAACAATTGCCTTCACAAAGAGTTTCTATTAATTAATCGTAAATCTGAGTGAAGACGATATACGATTAATTAATCGATACTGAAGTGTAGTAAAGGGAGGTAGTACGTAACTATTGTCAACAGTACTTGTCTAATTTACCAAGTGATATTTTCCAGATGTGGCGATTTAGATTCAAAAGTTCGTGGGCAAAAACCTTCTTAAGAAGATTTAGACGATAGATAATCAAATTGTCTTAATGCCATTTTTTTATAGGAGAGTTGGTAAAATCAAAGGTATTAACAAGATCAATGTAAATTTGATAAACAAAGATTAGACATAAACATAAACCAAGATGAATAATCTATTTTTCAAGAAAAATAAAAGAAAGGTCGTATTCATCTGAGGATGATATATTCAGAGAGAGCAGGGAGTTTTTGTGCATAATCAGTACATTTCACACTGTCTCCAATGTCTTCCAGGTGAAAGACAATTTTCTCGCGCGACCAATAACGAAAATGACGTACAACAAAGCAGAAAGCACAAAAGTAGCTAAAGAAGTGTACCCTGTGAAGAAAATAGAAGTGGCAGCCGTGACATGGACTATAATGGAGGAAGAAGCGGGGAAATAGATCATAAAATAAACCTTAAAAATTAGACATAAAATCACGTTCTTACCAACCCTACAAATAAATTATTTCATCTTTCTTATTCATAACCACAGCTCAATTCTTCATAAGAACTGTAAGTTCTCGACGGGGTATTAAACCGTTACTAAACCATTTTTTATTATTGTATACAATTCTTTTGCATTATTCTTTTTGTAATTATAGAATAATATATATTTTAAATATCGTCGACTAAAACACCTGCAATTGAATTATATTCTATATATTTTATATAGGACACTATGTTCTTCAATCGATATAAAGATTTAAGAAATTAAACCCAGAGTAAAATCGTCGATTGGTTTACATTTTTTTTTTGTAGTAGTTTCCTAATTTCTTATAAATAAATTTTGTACGATTTTTTAAGCTTAAATAATTAAAATCAACCTTCATTTAAAAATCTCAATATTTCAAAGGCCTAATGTTTATCGTAAAACCTCTCACAATTCGAATAAAGCTCACTACAGCTTATCATTCGAAGTTTAACGTCCCGGAAGGATGAACACAGTGCATAAAGTTGTGTGAACATGAGGTTAAATGAACCTCAGCATGTACGTTAGGAGAGATGCCAAGAAGGATATTGCGTTATTACGGTCGTCTTGGGAACGTTTAAAGACGAGGAGATTAATTAAATACCATGCAGTATATCATTTCTAAAGTAGATACAGTTAGTAAAATAAAATTACCTAAAATGTTTCAAATTCCGTTTATACGCGCAATTCTTTTATATTGTTTTTTACAAATTCGATTAAAAAAAGGAAGTTATGTTTAAATTAACATGACTCGTTTTTAGTTGTAATGGGTATACAATAGGCGTGACTAATTAAATTGTATATCAAATATAAAGCTTTTACTTTGATGTTTTCATTGAAAACACAATAATAGCTCGTAGATGTAAATATTAAAGGATTTATAATTCCCGTAACCTTTTTGCAGAGTAAATAAACCGATTTAATTAAAAAAACAAGTAACTTTGAAGTCAATAATCCTTTATCTTTATGTCTATACATGACTATCGCTATATCAGAATCGTCAACGTTGAATCCGATGAAATACGTCCATAAATCAGGACGGCACAAAGAGTTATCGCGCCCTTGTAACGTGAAGGGAGATTTGTGGTCACATAAATGGTTGTAACGCAACTTCAACAGCTAAAGCACTCTATTGCCAATCGATGCCTGAACTTTAACTAATCACGGCGAGAACCGAGCACACAAATTTCGACGATCGTAACGGGAAGTTAAACAACCCTAATTCACGCCCAGGAACTTGGTACGGATCTTATCGTGCTCCGAGGCAAATTTCACAGAAGCCATTCCACGACCAATAATGGTAATAACCGTAACTGCAACGTGGCACTTCGAAACAGATCGGAATTTAGTCAAATATTAATAATAACGAGCACGAAACAGGATTTAAAATCGAGTAAAACGAGAGAGTTTTCGTGTAAATATGCGCTTAATTTATGGTGGGATATCCTGACACATAGGGATCGTTTGAATAGGTTAATGGGTTTATTATTTATACAGTATGCATTAGTCAAAATGCAATAACGAGTTATCGCCCGGGCGTGATGAATGGTTGGTGAAGTTGGGAGAAAAAAAGGATTCGAATTTCGGGGTTTGCTTTGGGGAGAGGATTTATGTGAAACTGACCTCACTCTACTTGTTGATTCAATGTTTTATGTGTTTGGAAGAGATGATAATATATAAAATGTAATTTTACAAATTAATTTCTTAATTGATATAGAGTCAATTTATTACAATAAATCATTAAAGCAAAAAATTATGAAATATTTTAAAAAATTAAATTTAAAAAATTGTACTGACCTTATTTATGAGAATTTTATTTAAATTTCTTAGTCAAAGCAACTAACAATAGGTTTTTTTGTACTAAATGTATCCAATTTTTTCCAACAATTACCAAAAAAATTAAAAAAAAATTCTAAATCAACCGACAATTTTTCATCATAATTCCAAAAGAAAAATTTCAATTTTAAAAAATTGTGCAGACTTTATTTATGGGAATCTTATTTAAATTTTTTAGTCGAAGCGACTAACAATAGTTTACTTTGTGAGAAATGTATCCAATTTTTTCCGACAATCACCAAAAAAAAATTTTAAAAATTCTAAACCAACCGACAATTTTTCGTTATAATTTGAAAGAAAATTTTCAACTTTAAAAAATTGTACATACTTTATTTTTGGGAATTATATTAAATATTTTTAGCCAAAGCAACTAAGAATAGTCTACTTGTTATAAAACTTATCAAATTTGCTCCAGCAATTACCAAAGAAATTAAAAAAAGATCTAAACTAACCAACGATTTTTTATCATAATTTGAAAACAAGTTTACAACATTAAAAAATTGGTACAGATCTTATTTATGGAAATTTTATTAAGATTTTTTTGCCAAAGGAACTAAGAATAATCTACTTTGTACGAAATGTATCAAATTTCTTCCAACAATTATCAAAAAAATTTAAAAAAAAAATCTAAACTAACCCACAATTTTTCCTCGTAATTTGGAAAAAAGTTTCATCTTTAAAAATTTGTACAGACCTTACTTATGGAAATTTTATTAAGATTTTTTCGCCAAAGGAACTAAAAATAATTTATTTTCTACGAAATGTATCTGTTACTGTAAAAGCTCGAAAATTGGTGAATCCTAGGATAGACGCGTTAATCCTAGGATTTATCAATTAGATGTGGTAAATGTACGAAAAGTGGTGTTAGTTATTTAATTTTGGGCTTTTACCAAGCCAAAGTTGTGAAACTTAAGATTTACTAGTTCGAGTTGCTAAAAGTAAGTTTACGTCAATAAGGAACGCATTATTAAAAAGGGATCTAAAAAAAAAATAAAAAAACACAAAATGAGTATCTTTTTTACATACAAAAATTTATTCGTAGGTGTACAAAAATATGTTTACATGCTACATATTTTTTTTATGTACTTGTTACTAAGTAACTGGCAGATGGGAGCTTACTTGTTAGTACATGATAAACTTTCGTGACATTTATGACGAATTCGATTGGCAGAACTAGTGCGCACCAGTGCATAACAGCGTGTTCTGTTGGATGTTTCGTTGTATTCTGTTACATTTTATTATTGTGGTTTATAAAACAATTTAATCATCATCAAGCCTTGAACACACTTACAAATGATGTTATGATTATGTTTGATTTCATCGCGTTCTGTTGAATTTGCCCTTTTTTGCACTAAGCTAGTGTGACATATTCGACTACGAATTCACCATTAGAATTGCATAGTTTGCCGAATGATCTACATAAACATCTCTTGGTAATATATTTTCCAGTACAATTACATTTTTGAAATCCTTGGCCGCCAGATAAAGACATTTTTCGCGCTGCACCTCTTACACTTATTTCAACGATAGGAACTTCTGCGGAAGTGATAAAAATTTCCTTGCACATTGTAAATTGGTTCCTTGTAAATAACGGCAAAAATTCCTGCACTCGTTCCAAGACGGTAAAATTCTTCATCTTGAATATCCATTATAACAGCCAGTAGAGTTCTTTGGTCTGTTTTAGAACCATCTACTTCGGGGATTTTGACTTTAATTGTTTGTCCCACTGCTGCAGGGGGAAATTTTCTATTCGATGAAATTTTTATTTTCTTTGCCTGCTTCTCTAATGCTTGGTGAGCTTCGTGTTTGTGTCGCTTAATATTTGTTACATTAAGATTGTTTAATTCAATTTCATTATTGTTGTCTCCGTGTAAAGTAGTTATTGAATCAGGGTCTAAGCTGCCAGTTGTAACATCGCATGGCACAACGTCGTTTTCTTCGGTGATGTTTGAAGTCGTGTTCTCGTTATTTATCGTGTCATTATCATTATCTTGAAGATCATTATCATGAAAGAGAGCTTTTTCAAGATCTTCTTCGCTTTTTAAGCTTGGTAATACATTGGATGGGATGGGAACATAGTCTCGTAAGGAGTTCGCTGAATTCCTTCATGATAAGCGTTATTTTTCATAGCTTGAACAAATCTTAATGATTCGGGCCATTTTCTACTACCGTTCGTTTCCATCCAGGTTGTAATCATATTCTGAATATCTTGATTAGCGCGTTCCATTGATTCTTGCGACTGACTGTGGCGCGGTTTTCCATGTACAATTTTGACACAAGTCCACATTTGACACAGCTCAGTTATTATTGCATTTGCAAACTCCCTATCATTATCCGAATGCAGTATGTTAGGGGCCCTCAAAAGTGTAAAAATGTCTAGAACAAGGTCAATAGAGCAATGGTATAAGGTTGTCCAACTCGAGTGGCGCCGTGTTTAAAGGGAGAGAGGCGGGCGTGACGTCACGCTTGTCGGGCGAGATGAAATTTTTATCAATAATTCTTACAACAAAATATAATAAAAACGAAATTTTACATATTTTGAAAATAATGATAATTTACTGATAAAAAATGATTTTTAGTGGGTGAATTTTTTGTTTTTCCTTTATACTGAAAATTTTTCTTTTAAAATATTGACTTTTTTTAAAGTCTGATTTTTGTATTTAAACAATTTATTCTAATAAATAGCCTTTGTTTAATATAAACTTTAATTACATGATGAAAATTCACAGGAAAATGTGGAATAATTTTTGTATACATTTTTTTTACTGTTTTCTTTTCTGTGGTTAACATTTTCCCCTAAATATTTTTTAAATTCCTCTTTCAAATTCCCAATCAGTACTTTAAAGGCAATACGTGAAATAATAACGTGAAATTTACAAACAACGCGTATATCGCGCGGACGGCTAGGACAAGGATGACGTCACATAATCGAGAACTTGGGTATGTGAGGGGAAATTTTGCTTGCAATATAGGAAGGATAGGGAGTTGGACAACCTTATAAGCATTACTCTAATGACCTTGGTCTAGAAGGTTGTAGGCAATTTCTTCGGCACGTTTGCTACGAAGGGGGTGTAGCACAACATATTTGAAAAGGTGATCTTGATAAACCATGATAAATTTATAATCATTATCAGAGTTTGATTGCATGATGATCAGATCGATTTGACATCTTGAATTCATTTCTGTATGTAGTATGGGTTTAACAACTAAATCTTTTCTCGGCATACTAAATTTTTTCTGATACGGTTCACATAACCGCAGATATTGTACTATCGATTCAACAGTAACATTTTTGTATTTACGGTTAACTTCCTTCATCGTTCTTGTTCTTCCGCCGTATCCCGTAACAAGACGTGTTTTATGTATTGTCGTGAATAAGTCTTCATATGTTATAAAAAAACGTATGTCTCCACATTCCGGCAAAAGCGGCGCGATAAGTTTTTCTTCACCACCAATACTCAAAATATCAAAACGGTTTAGTCGTCTGTAATGAATCGATTTTTTACATTTCACAAGTTTAGCTTCTTTCACTTCGCGAATGTAGTTAGTGTATTTATCACGTGTAATATAAAAGTTGTTGTCAGCATTTTTTTAGACACTATACTATTCATTTTATTATAAAAACGCTTTGCATCTACCATTGTATTGTTGAATTGTACTGAACCACACCATTCACCAAGAAAACACGTATGTAATGGATTAGTTGTTATCAGTACGCTCAGGCCCATGCGTACAAGCGCAAATTTTACATTTGCCAACAGGAACTAGAAAATGCTAAGATTAACCGATATGGCGTGGTAAAAGTCCGCAATTCTATTGATGATACACTTTTTCGTAGTTTTACCACATGAAATTGGTAAATCCTAGGATTAACGCGTGTATCCTAGGATTCACCAATTTTCGAGCTTTTTCAGTAACATATCCAATTTCTTCCAACAATGACCAAAAAATTTAGAAAAAAATCTAAACCAACCCACAATTTTTCCTCATAATTTGGAAAAAAAATTTAACTAAAAATTTATGCAGACTTTATTTATGGAAATTTTATTAACATTTTTTCGTCAAAGGAACTGAGAATAATCTACTTTGTACGTAATGTATCAAATTTCTTCCAACAATTACCAAAAAAATTAAAAAAAAAATCTAAACCAACCCACAGTTTTTCCTCATAACTGTGAAAAAAAATTTGAACTTTAAAAAATTGTACAGACTTTATTTATACCTAGGAATTTTATGAAGATTTTTTAGCCAAAGTAACATAGAATATTCTACTTTGTGCGAAATGTATCAAATTTCTTCCAACAATTACCAAAAAAATTAAAAAAAAAGTTATTTTAACTAATAATTTTTTATCATAGTTGCAAGAAATTTTGTTTAATTAAAAAAAAAAATACTATACTATACTTTATTTATGGAAATTTCGGATAGATTTTTTTGAATACGAATAAAATAAAATATCTATTTTTTAATCCAATCATAAAATTTTTTATAACGTTTATTTTCCAGGAAGTAAATCTTTGATTGATAAACGACAATCAATTTTAATCGTATATTGAGATTATTCCCGGACCTTTTACCATAAACATCGAGACGTTACATCAGTATTAACGTCAGTAACAGTCCTGGAACGCGTAGAATTTTTAAACAAACAATTGACTTGGTTTATGTTCTCAAAATAACATCCCTTTTTTTTCAAGCGAAAGTTTTCTAAAATTACAACACCTATTCAATGTATTTTACTTTTGTACAATGATAAGTAAGAATCTTTTCAAAGTTTAAGTGTGAATAATAAGAGATATACGATTATTCTTATTCTTCATGACGTATACATGCAAAAGCTCCTAAGGTTAGTGCTCGGGGTAAGATTTAAAACTTAAATCTGGGCGCACTTGGTGGGATAAACTTGGACGTCAAAGCTTTTCGTTTGGAGCGACCTAGGATTGTTACCTCAAAAGCGATTGTCTCCCGTGGACCGTAATCTCTCGAAATTGGTTATTGTCCTTGCGTAAACCGCGACGTTATTATTCTGCGTTAAGGTATTTGCATGATAATGCATCCGGAATGTGGTCGAATGATATAGGAGAACGTTAATAATTGATGAGGTCGGTTATAGTCGGATCGGACTTGACTCGCGAAAACGTATTCCCCCTTTTTCTAATCGATATCGTACACGGTCCATGCATTATTCATTTTTAATCTCTTCCATCCTTCCGAGTTCCTCGACGATTCCTTGAAATTCATATCGCCGGCCCATCCTTGATATTTCTTTGTGTTTGCCTCCCGAATAGAGACGGAAACCGCATATCTGCGAAGTCTTTTCAAACCCTGGCATTTCCAGCAATTAGGGGCTAAGGGTTAGAATGGAAATTTGAGAGGGAAGCATTAATAATAAGTCGAGGTCGTAGCGGCAAATGGGCATGTTTATGCATCGGGATAATGCAGCTTCGTGATCGCAAACTTTGCCTTCCGGCCACCTCCGACCCTTGTAACGTAAATCGAGTTTAGTGTAGATCTCAAACGTATCAGGTTCTACGTTCAAATTGTCGACTAACTAACCCTCTCTTTAGAAAAAAAATACAGTGAAATGGAACTCTGTAATTGGGCTCCCTTTTGAACGCCCAACCGTGTTAATAGGATGAAGCTAGTAAATTACGTCGAGTGCTTGCATATTAATTCGGCAATTTAGAACTGCTATCGGACGAAAGCTCCACGAAAGCTCGATTTTGCTTAAATCTAATTTTACGTTAGTTCTCGTTGAAAATTTAATTACTCATCCAAGCGGTGATTAATGTGTCGACATATGAGCTATTTATGGATACTAAAATATATTTCAAAATATTCTAAAAATATTCCAACTTATTAAAAAAATATGTTAATTAATTTAAAGAAATTGATTCTTTTTCAGAAAAGTCCTTTAAATCCTGACGGTCTTGTCGCCGTAAAATTTTCAATGGCCCCTTATTTCTGGACTTCACTTTGATGCGGAGATCAAAGCCGAGACGTTTCCCCAGTTTCGTTCCAAGCTGAGAGTTTTGTAGTTTATTTTATATTGCGGACACGATCGAATAGGGTTTGGATAAACTATAGATACCTTCTTTTCGTTCGGAAAAAGACGATACAATTACCCCGTCCCTTTTTCTTTGATAGTAATATATACCTTTGTGAAAGAAAAAAAAAACACTGAAGAATCTTAGATTTTTAAATTTCTTCTTAAAGGTCTTTTTAACTTTTAATTAGAACAAATTAGATAGATTTAAAGAAAAGCAGACATTTTACTATTCCTTTGATTAAAAGATCTTTATTGAATTCTTAGTTAATAAATTTGTAGGATTTTTTAAAATTGATTACTATTTCTTTAAGTTAGGTTCGGTTAAGAATTCTCGATTTCTTTCTATTTTAAAAACTTTTTTGTTAATACTTAAAACAAATTTAGTAAATTGTAATACTTTATTTTATATTTATTTATAAAATCTTATCTCAATTCATTTCAATAAACTCTGTGCGATTTGTTTAAAGTTGCTCAGAAAATTTCTAATTAATTGTCTTTTTTACAATTAATTAGAACAAATTTGATAGATTTAGTGAAAAGCAAACATTTCACTGTTTCTTTGAGTAAAAAAATTACTCAATAATACTCACACAACAGGTTTGTATACTTTTCTAATTTTTTATAGACAGAGGGAAAGAAAATTGGAGCAGGAGAAAAAAAAAATATTGTAAAACTATAAAAAGAGGGAAAAACACTTCGAAAAATAGGAGAAACTGCAGGCAGATCACACTTCTTCATTTACAGAGTCATCAACAACCACAAAGACACTGGAGATTACATCTCACGTCAACGATCTGGTCGACCACCTCTTCTAACATACCGAGAGAAGCGAAGCATTGTATAGTAGGGGCGAAAAGAACCTAACCTAACAGCAACAAATACAGCATACAATGTGCAATAGTAATTTCATAAGACTATCAGCAAAATACGATGAGAAGAACGTCATCAAAGACTATAGTCACGTTGTACGAAGAAAGCCATTTGCATTATACGTCAATCGACAGAAGCGGACTGCCTTTACTAAAGAACACCTACACAAGTATTAAAGGTAAACAAGTTGTGTGAAGAAAACCCGATACTGCCTTCGACTCGCAAAACTTAAAAGCTACTGTAAAACATGGAGTTGGTGGGGTGATGGTTTGGGGGTGTATGTACATCAAATGAGGAGGGAAATTGGTTTTTGTAATATTCACAATGGATCATAACGTATACTATAACCCGAAATGGAGCTGCCCCATGAAGAGAAAGATGAAAAAGTAAACCGTCTCTCCGTAACATTGTCGAGTACTCTTTCATTTTTCTCTTCATGGTGCAGCTCTATTTCGGGTTATAGTACATAGACATATAGGAGTTGATTATTTTTTATTATATGTTACATAGATTAAGTTTACTGGGAAGAGCGCGAAGGTAGGTACAGAGGGTTTGGGTTGGAAATAGGAGTAGGATTTGAGTAGTTCGGAAACGTTAGACGAAGAGAGTTAGTCGAGTAAAGACAAGAGTTGAGTTTAGACGTGCAAAAACGAAAGATGAGTAACGACGAGAGTTGTGTAGAGACTTAAGACGAGTAAAGACAAAGTATTGTCAAGAGGAGAGAAGCAGAGACAAAGTTGAATAAACACGAGAGTTGGGTTTAGATGTATAAAGACGAAAGATGAGTAACGACGAGAGCCGAGTAGAGAATAGAGTATTGTAAAGACGAAAGACAAGTAAAGACGAAAGAAGTGTAACGAGGTTAGATAGAAGTGTAAAGAAGCTAGGCTAGTTAAGGCGTAGAACGACGAACAACTGTATACATTGTTGTTAACTATATTCGTTTATATGTATTGTTTTACAAAACAAGCGGGCCTTATTATCAAAAATGACACCCCTAGACACAGCCAAATTTCCTACAGACACTTTAAAGGAAAATTTGAATCCAAGCATCCACAACTTGGGTATGGGATCCGAATACATTTTCCAAAAAGAAAACGAGGGGAAGCATTCTACCGAAACATTTAAGAGAGGTCATTAAGGCTGTGGTCTTACGGTCATCGAGTTTCTCAGGGGCGCAGGAGACGGACGGGCGGGAGTGAGAAGGTGGGCCTTAATTCTGGGCTACGCTCCGCCCTTTGTAGATAACAGACAAAGGATTTATATTCGAAACTCGTTTGTTTATTTATCTTTTGTCGAGAAGTGAATACATGAATCGAGGTTCAGTTCGTTTTAGTAAAGTAGAAAAAGAAGGAAACATTAGATGTATCTTTCTTACTATATTCTAATAAGATCCTGACTTATTTTAGTATATGTAATAAATACTGTGACAAAAAAAATTAAATGTTGCAAAATGGTACAGCAGTTCGTAGTACAGATAGGATAATCGGCTGTACTGTACTGATGGGCCAAATTGGACACTTGTAAAGGGACACCCCTGTTTCTATAAAAGATAGGGTAAAATAATATTGGTCTCTTGCTCGATGTTTATAAGAAATCGAATGGTGAAATACAGGTGTTTTTTGAAAAAAGTGCATTTTAAAAAATCTCCATAACTTTTTTTTTCTATTGGATAATGCTTGATTCTGTGAAAAGATTCCCGAAACAACTTTTTATGTAGAATTTGTTGGCGTAAATTAGATTTTTTGTAAGCAATATTCTAATAGATGCAGACAAATATTTCTTTTTCGAATGGAACACCTATACATTTTTGCATATTCGACGGGAGTTTAAATTGCCTTTCCAAAAGTGTGCCACACATGATACCTTGCTTGCAATATCACTTAGCCTTTTTGGTTCAGATTATGGATTCAAACAATCTAAATTTTTTTAACATTGAGAAAAATGAGTTTAAACGTCTAATCTTCTCTCTGTATATCGTTTATGTAAATACAACCTCTGCATTTTCTCCAGATTCTCTGAAACTAATTATCGCATCTATCCCATTTTTCAAAATTTATAGGCATATTTTTGGAAAGGGAATTCTAGGCTCTCGTGTAATATGTAATAATATAGTGTTCCATTAAAAAAACACTTTTATGTATGTAGCTATTAAAATATTGCTTACAGAGAAAACTAACCTACACCGTCAAAATCTACATAAAAAGTTGCCACGAGAATGTTTTCACAAAACTAACCTTTTTCCAACAGGAAAAAAATTATGAAGACTTCAAAAATGCACTTTCTCGAAAAGCATCCCCAATATCTCTGAAACCGTAAATAATCAATATGAGGTTTTCAGCATTCGATTTCTTATAAAAATCGAGCATCAGTTACCGATACTGTTTTTCCTCTATTTCTTATAGATACAGGAGTGTCCCTTGAAAAGTGAGCAATTTGACCCAGTTGTACATACTTTCTCTGCTACATGTAGTGTATGTAAAGAAAAAGTTAGTGCTCAAAATTACAATATCGAACTTTATTTTCATGAGGTCGAGGTACTTATATAACAAAAAGATTAGTAAAATTATGAAATGAACTTTTCATTCATTTTAGGTTAATAAAATTCTAAAATTTTTAGAAGCAATAAAATCTGTGAATTCCAAACTCGAATAATTCTCCAAAGTATTTATCTCCAGAAATGCACAACGAAGCGGAATCGACTTACACAAAAAACTTGTTTGTTTACTTACGACACCTACTCAAATCCGCCGGCTATACCACGTGGTCAATCAGGGCGGAGCTATCTAGCGAAATTGAAAAATATTCCCAAGTTTGTACCGTGGGAATTTCCAAAATTTCTCGCTTATGTTTTAAAATATCAAAAAACGGTAAATGGAAAAAATATATCTTGAATATTTATCTAGACATGTGAATAGCCTGTTTAAAAATGCTTCTTAATAATCTCAGTTATTAACAATAATTTATTAAATATCTCTATTCGCTTGCCAAGATTTTTCATTTTTATCCAACTTTCGTTTGAAAGTTTTTTTGATTTATGAAACGATTAACGCGAAATATTGGAACAACTTTTTCGGGCCCGAGACCACAGCCTTAAGCGTAAGAGTTATCTGACTTAGGCCCATTACTACCAATTTAATACTATCCAAGAGATAGGCTGTCTATGAGATATAATTTTACCGACATATAGAAGAAGATTACGAAGATAGCGTTAACTATAACATAAATGCAGTGGTGGGAACCAATTTTTGTTATATCTATGGGATAAAGTTATCCACGACTTTAACTATGACTGGTAGTAACAGGCTAATAACTGGTGCTAATATATTTTTTATAGAAGCTACTTTGCTCTGTACGCAGATTTTTGCGTAGGTATTATTTGAAGTATTTTTAGTTTTGATTTTATTTTTTCAAAAAACATTTATGTTTTATTGATTTATATTTTGCTAATAGAGATGTATATTGTTAACATACACAATAAATACGATTTAAATTTTATCATATTAGATTATGACTAGTTTTTTCTCGGTTAAAGTGTTCCAAGTTCTTTGTCCGCAAACTTCTGTTGCTGAGTATAGAATAAATTTGATAAATTTAATGAAAAATAGAAACTTTATTCCATATTTATAAAAAACGTGTGATGTTTTAAAATTAATAAAAGAATCATGTTTAAAAATTATTTGTTGATTTGAATGTCTTTAAACCTTCTTAATAGGTAATTAGAACAATTTTTTTTACTAAATTCCCAGTTAACAAGTTTATACAATTTTCTTAAATTAGCTAAAATTTCTTAAATTTAGGTTGGGTCAAAAATGTTCGATCTTTCTTGAAATTTTTACATAGGTATTCTTTTTTTGGTAATACTTAGAACAAATTTGATCGATTTCTTGAAAAACAGACCCTTTATTCTATATATTTTTACAAAACCTTATCTCAATTTTTATAAATAAACTCTGTATAAACTTGATGAAACGATTATTTCCTTTGATATTAATTTCTTTGTGTAGATCGTTAAGAAAACCTTGTTAGTTCCTTAAATTTCCCAGAAAAACTTTGAATTCAGCATAAAACATAAAAACGCCTTTTAATCACCAAGAACGATAATTGTACGTAAACGAACGACGAAATGAAATGGATCGGTTTAGGGTTAAAAGAAAAACGAAAAAAAAATCATCGGTATTCATTTCCTCATTATTTTCCGAACGGTGGGAGTTTCCTAAGGCTTAAGCAAACACGTCAACTCGCAACGGGGCGAGGTTGAGTCAGAATCGCAATCCGGAGGGCTTATTCCCATTCCTGCGGCATAATGGGCCCGGCAGGAAGTTTAAATTGATTTCCTGGCCTCGCTCTTAGCGGAGGGTGGTTTTTGGCAGGTCTCTAATCAAACCACTCGATCCTTAACTGGGTTCCGGAAACCCAACGACGGTCATTCGACGAGTTCATTTAGATATTTAACAATTAAATTTATATAGAATAAAGTTGAAACTTCAAAACGTCAAATTTTAATGTAATTAGAAGAAAATTCCACTTTTAGAACATAGCCCAATTTTTAATACGTTAAAGAGTTCAATTGGGTTAAAAATTATCGATTTATCGGCAATTTTTTTTAATTTTTTATCAACACTTCGAACAAATTTGTCCTGATCATAATTAAAACAAATCTGATATATTTAAAAAAACTAAAGTCGTAGAAAATTTATCTTTGGTAAAAATAAAGACTAAGTTTCAATCTAAATCCTTATCAAATTTCAAGTCTCAATAACAATTAGTTTTTGAGATATGAATTTTTAAAAATTAAGTTTTAATAAACATGTTAATTAAGTTAGATTAGAATTTCTCTTCTGTAGAATACAAAAACTAAAAGTAGAAAATTCATCTTTGGTAAAAATAAAGATTAAGTCTCAGTCTAAATCCACATAAATTTTCAAGTCTCACTAACAATTAGTTTTTTAGATATGATTTTTTAAAAGTTGACTAATTAACCAAGTAATATTTTCATACCTAACCTTTTCATGTTAAAACTGCAATTATAAAAAGTACTTTAATAAAATTATCTATAAAATTTAATACGGTGAATATTTTATAAAAGATAAAGCGTATATTTTTCAACGTTTACGGGTTATCTGGGAGTGTATAAACATGATTTTCCGGTTTTCCTTAGAAAATATTTGCCTCGAAGAACACGAACGGTCTGTGTTTATTATAAATAGACCTTCCCCGACGCCCGATTCGTAAATAAGATTTCAATTTCCACTTACATACATTTCGGAAGGGACCGTGGCTCCGCTGCCGGCTTTTATGTTAAGGGAAATTTTTCCGAAAGTTTACGGCCCTTTCATATTAAAACCTCCCTTTATATATCGCCATAAACACACGTGGAAAACCACTTTATATTTCGAAACGAGAAATCCACTTTATCAACGCTACATGATGTTATTTTCAGATAGTTTTTTCCAAGTAGGAGTTTTTTTTGATATCTGATGGTTTATAGATAAGTCAAATAAAAATGTCTTTACTTAGAAGCTTTAAGTGGTTTATTTCTTAACGATTTATGACTTTAAAATAAATTGTAAATTGTAAAAGATGAATATGAGATGAATGTGTATTTATGAGTGTTTAGATTTTTTTTAAGTCAAGATGGGTTAAAAAGTCGATTTTGTACCAAAACTATTAAGTTTGTTTTTATTTTCATGAAATGCTTTTAAAAATATCTCATAAATATTGAAAGTTTTTAATCTAACCTACCCTAACTTTTGGGAGAAGTTTAAAAAATCACATTGGGTTTATTTATAGGAATTAAGATAAGATTTTTTAAATAGAGATAAAATAAAATGTTTTTGTTTCATTAAATATATCAGATTTCTTCTAAATACTATTAAAAAATCAAAGGAAAAATGACAAACAGACAACCTTAACTTAAGTTTTAATAAATTTGAAAAAGTCGTACAAACTTGTTGATTGAGGATTTAGTTAAGATTGTTTAAGCAAAGTAACAGTTATTATGTCTACTTTTTACTAAATATAGTAAATTTGTTCTAATTAAGTCTCAAAATGACTTTTAAAGGAATTTAAATGAATCTAATTTAAAAATAACTGATTAACTATAAAAAATTATACAGAGTTTATTTAAAGATTGTACTTAATTCAGATAAGATTTCTTAAATAGATATAAAATAAAGTGTTTATTATTCATAAAATCCATCAAATTTGTTTGAAGTGTTACAAAAAAAAATAAAAAAATTGCCAATAAATCGACAATTTTTAACCCAACCAAACTTAAAAAAATCCCACAAATATGTTGACTAAGAATTCAGTAAAGATTTTATAGTCAAAGGAATACTAAAATGTAAATTTTTCACTAAATGTATAAAAATTTGCTCTAATTATTTGTAAAAAAGTCTTAAACAAATTTAATTCAACGTATAATGTTTAACAACTAGAATACTTTTTACTCAATTTTAAGAAATCCCACAGAGTTTATTTCAGGGAATTGAGATAAGATTTTGTAAACAGATATAAGGTAATATGCCTATTATTCATGAAACCTATCAAATTTATTCTAGGTATTACCAAAAAAATTAAAAAAAAATTGGATACAAATCTATAACTTTTGACCGATTCTAACTTAAAAGAAGTTTCTATTAATTAAAAAAAATCTTACAAACTTATTGAGTGGAAACTGAGTAATGATTTTTTAGTCAAACGAGAAGTGAAAAGTCTGTTTTTCACTAAATCCATAAAAATTTGCTCTAATAAATCGTCAAAAAGATTCACACAAATTTATTTCAACATATAATTTTTGATGACTTGAATATTTTTTGCTCAATTTTAAAAAATCGCCCAGAGTTTATTTCAGGGAATTGAGATAAGATTTTATAAACAGATATAAAATAATGTGTCTATTATTCATAACACCTATCAAATTTATTCTAAGTATTACCAAAAAATTTAAAAAAATGCCAATAAATCGACAAATTTTTGGTCGATTCTAACTTCAGAAAAGTTTCTACTAATTTAAAAAAATCCTACAACTTTATTTACAGATTTCGCTAAATCTGTAAAAATTTGCTCTAATTAACCCCTTGACATACAGTGACGAGTTTGGCCCGCCATAATTGCATTACGTTCGAAAGAAATCGTCACTCAAGGGGTTAATCGTCAAAGGGACTTAAACAAATTTAATTCAACGTATAATTTTTGATAACTTGAATATTTCTTACTCACTGTTAAAAAATGGCATAGAGTTTATTTGAGGAAATTGAGATAAGATTTTCTATACAGATATAAAATATTGAATTGTTCGGAAAGTAATTTCGTTTCATATAAAACGTCGTTTTAAATTAAAACTAGAATCTTTTTACATTCATTCAGGAAAAAAAATAGATCAAAATCATTAAAATTCAATTTTTACGAATTTCTTTAGAACCTATTGATTTCTTAACGTAGAAAATTTTTTGACAACTTTGAAAATTGTTTTAATTTTTTTGGGTAAAATTTAGAACAAAGCGGTCTATTTAAATTAAAACTAGAATCTTTTTACATTCATTCAGGAAAAAAATTAGATCAAAATAATTAAGATTCAATTTTTTACAAACTTTTTTAAAAGCTATTGATTGCTTATCCTAGAAAATTTTTTGCCAACTTTGAAAATTGTTTTATTTTTTTTGGTAAAATTTAGAACAAAGCGGTCTTTTTAAATTAAAACTAGAATCGTTTTAGTTTCATTTAGAAAAAGAATCAGATCAAAATCATTAAAATTCAATTTTTTGCGATTTTTTTTTAAACTATTGCTTTCTTAATCTAGAAAATTTTTTGCCAACTTTGAATTTTTTTTAATTGTTTTGGTAAAATTTAGAATAAAATGGTCTTTTTAAATTGAAACTACAATCTTTTTAGTTTCATTTAGAAAAAAATCAGATCAAAATCATTAAAATTCAATTTTTTGCGATTTTTTTTAAACTATTGCTTTCTTAATCTAGAAAATTTTTTGCCAACTTTGAATATTTTTTAATTGTTTTGGTAAAATTTAGAACAAAATGGTCTTTTTAATGGTATTTTTTGAAACTACAATCTTTTTAGTTTCAGTTAGAAAAAAAAAGATCAAAATCTTTAAAATTCAAAAATTCATAAAATCTATCAAATTTTTTCTAGGTATTACCAAAATAAAAAATCCTACAATCTTATCGAGAGGGGATTCAGTAAAGATTTTTTACCCAAAGACAAAATAAAATGTCTATTTTTTACTAAATCTATCAAATTTATTCTAATTAAATCTCAAAAGTACTCACAGAATGTTTTAAATCAAACCTAACCTAACATTCTTTAGCCAATTTTAAAAAATAAAAAGAAATATATTTATGGAAATTGAGAGAAGGTTTTGATAAAGAGATACAGAATAAAGTGTATATTTTTCAATAAATCTTCCCATTTTAGTACCACTAAAAAATTTTTTTAATTTCCAAACTAATAATTTTTGACCAAACATTCGATAAAAAGTTTTCCTTAATTTTAAAACCCCACCTAAATTTTATTCATAAGAGTTAAAAGATTTTCACTTTAAATTAAAATAAAAACAAATTTCATTCCTTTCCAAAAACATTAACATTTCTTCTAGAAACACTTGAAGAGAACACATAAAAATAAAAAGACCCACCTTTTAAATAAGTTTTATACTGACACATCCACCACCTCTAAAAACTTTTTTAATTTCCTCGTTTCCACTGAAAGTCTGAAAACATTCACCCCGATTTAAACCGACCGGTAAACCGTGTGGATTGCCACTGAACCGAACGGATTTTGGAATCGTTTCACAAGGTGCTAATTTCGGAACGCATTTCCACGCGAGGTGTCGTTCCAAAAATACACGGAGGTTATTCGAAGATAACCGTATATACGTGGATTTCCCAAGTCGGTACTGAAATGACAAAATTTTTACCGATTCGGAGTTCCCTGATAATAACCACACCTCAAATCGAACCGCTCCTATTTATAGATAAGATTATCGACTACTTAAACTTGGATAAGTTTGGATTATGAGTAAATGGTTTCTTTATCGGAATTATCGCTTTTAGTTATCAAACGTGTAATGAATTTATAATATAATTATAATTATGTTTTGTGAATGATGGATATATTTTTATTTCTTCGTTTGACTAATGACCCTTTCAGTATCCATCAATCAAAATTGTAGAAATGACATGAAACAAGAAGGATCTTTCTCAAATAAGAGCCATACATCAATTATCATCTGTCGGGGGGTTCGTAACGAAACTAGGGTTTCATTTCTGCAACGAAATCGATACGCATTCGCGGATTTTCCAGCGCGTAAAATTTTGTTCCAATAAATCCCGAATTAATAGCCCAACAAACATATAAAACCGGCATATTAATTAATATATCGGTAATTTTAACGTCGCAACCGGACCGTACTTGGAATTAAATACACCCAGACATTATTTATCGTGATTTTATTCGGAAATATTCCCACGAATAATCACTATACTTTTATTTCAGCGTTATTTTACTCTGTTTTAATCATTTTCACGTGTGTCCGCTTTCAAACTCGATAAATATATATATAGGGGGCGTATCGTAGTTTTTAGATTGGGTTGGGACCGATTGTAATCCCGATGAAATATAACTTTGAACCGAATGACAATTTCAACGTTAAAACAAAAAATAAAAAAATAAGAGAGAAAAAAATCTATTAAATTTGTCCCTGACGGTTCGTATGACTTCTTTCCCCTGCTCCATCGACTGGAATAAAAACCGAGCGAGCATCCAGAACATCCATACATCCATGTAAACAATCGAAAACGTACACGCCAACGTGATCGTTCAGTCTCGAACGAATATCGACACATCCGAGAGTGGAAAAAGAAAATACAAAAAAGCTTCCAATGCACCCAATACACTGACATGTTTGCGACAGCTCGACAAATAAACGATTGAGGAAGGACAAATAACGTGTATTCAGTACATATTTGGAAACTCATTTTATGTTCCTATCGTAATTTTTCTTTTAATAAAATATTAATTTCACAGCTTGATAAAAACTGTAACTGGAAAATTTTGTCATGGTCGGAAAACTTTTTGGTTATATTCTCTCTGGTAATCTATGATTTAACAACCACATTTCCTTTAGAGTGTGTTGCTATATTAATGAGTACTGGCAATCTAGATTCTGCCAAATCCTTTATATATCATCTACCGAAATCAGAGTCCAAATTCTTGAGTTCGAATATCGTCGACACTTGGTCTTTATGTTCTGTGTCCAATTTATAGCAATGTGCCAACTATGTGTCAACAAGCTATAAACGCAATGTGTCAGGAAAAAATGTGTATCTAAATAGCCACATTTTAGATTCATATGTCTAAACGTTTCCACTATGTATTACTTTCAGCATCAAAACACAATTTACAGACGAGTCGACACTTAACTGATGGTTGAATTTGTTCTTCAGATTGCGTTTCTAATTTATTTTAAAATTGTGTTAAGTAGACTCAATTTAATTCCAGATGCGTCAACATTAATCTATGTAATGTACCTAAATTTTAATATTGAGTTCATATCCATTCAGGTTTATTTTAAATGATAAGTTAAAGTTGAATGTGTGATCCATTCTACAGTTAAATTAATTTGATGGTGATAATTAATGGCTATTGTTGTACTTTAATGGTTTATTAATAAAAGAACGTTCTAACTAGTTTCGACTACTTGCCATCTTCAGAGAAAGTATACTATCTAGAAGTTAACTCATGAAATCAAGTTTAAAAATGACCCTTGAACTGATAAACCAGTAAAAATATAACAACAGTCGAACTAAAATTGATTGTGTGATCCACTCTATCAGTTGAATTGATTTGACGATGATAATTAAAGACTATTGTTGTACTTTTACTGGTTTATTAATGAAAGAACTTTCTGACTAGTTTCAGCTATTTGCCATCTTCAGAGAGTCTACTACCTAGAAGTTAGCTCAGGAAATCAAGCTTGGAAATGAACCATTAACTGATAAACCAGTAAAAATACAACAATAGTCTTTAATTATCATCGTTCTTTTATTTTAAGAGTATGAATTCTATTTTGTCTAAAATTTGTTAGGTTTAAGAGAATATAAAGTGGAACTTCTATATAACGAACTTCTATATAACGAATTTTCTCTACAACGAATTTCTTTTGAAGTCCCAAGAAGTTCCTTTATAAAAACATTTCTATATAACGAAAAAAACTTCTATATAACGAACTAAAATTCTCCGAAAATATCCACAAAATTTAGTTCTTTATTATTATTAACGGAGGTAAAGTTACTTCAGTCCTATTTGGTAACTATGCGCGTAGGAGATTATCGAAAAGTGAGGTAGACGTTCCAGGGGATCCTCGAGAGATTTCTGTTGTAACATGTAGTTTTAACTTGCGCTGCTGATCGAATAGTTCAGTAGAGTTACAACTGTTTTTGGGTAAACTTTATTTCATCTGTCGCCATGTCTAAACCGAAAGGTCTAAGTGTCGCAGACAAAATTAACATTTTAACGGATGTCGACCGTGGTGCGCAGAAAAAACTAGTAGCGGAGAAGTACAAGGTTCCTCCATGCACGCTCTCAACAATAATAAAAAATCAGGAAACAATTTTAAGAAGTCAGGAAGCTGGAATAAGATCAGAAAGAAGAAAAATAAAACAATGTAAGTTTAGTACTATAGACAAAGCGATGCTAAAATGGATAACAATGGTGCGAAACCAAAATTTGCCGATGTCAGAACCACTTCTTAAAGAAAAGGCAATTGAATACGCAAAAATCTTAGGCCTTCAAAATTTTCAAGGTAGTACAGGATGGTTGTACAAATTTAAAAACGACACGGAATAACAGAAAAGGTTATATCAGGAGAAAGTTCTAGTGTCTCAGAAACGACTTGCGACCAATGGAATCAGAAACTACGATCGTTTTTGGAAAGGTATCAGCTTGATGACGTATTTAATATGGACTAATGTGGACTTTTTTACTTGTGTCTTCCCAATAAAACATTAATGTTCAAAGACGATAAATGTTTTGGCGGTAAAAACAGCAAAGAAAGAATTACTGAGGTAGTGTGTGCCAACATGACAGGAAGTGAAAAAATGAAACTTTTAGTAATAAGAAAAAACAAACAACCAAGATGCTTCAAAGGAATAAAATCATTAGAGGTCGATTATGATTACAACAAGAAGTCCTGGATGACCAGCGAAATTTTCGAAAAATGGCTTCAATATTTTAATAGGAAGATGATGCAACAAAACAGAAAAGTTCTTGTTTTCGTAGACAATTGCCCTGCCCATCCTTCTCAAATAGCCCGAAAATTAACAAAAACATTAAACTTGCATTTTTTTCCACGGAATACAACATCGAAATTACAACCGATGAACCAACGGGTCATCAAAAATTTGAAAGTAAATTATCGGAAGCAAATCTTAAGGAGACTGTTTTATGCACTGATAACAAAATGCCTGTCGAAGGTTATTGGTCTGCGTGTTTGCATAACGATATTGGCGAAAGTTTGACAAAATGATATCACAGAAAACACTAAAAAATTGTTTCGGCAAAGCTTGTTTTTCTGAAAAATCCGCTGAAGAAGTAACCGATGATTTATCACAGTTAAACTTCTAATGGAATGAACTCCTGTCTATAAATGACAACATAAATTTGTCCGAATATTTAACAGTAGACGAGGAAGTGATGATGGCCGAATATCCCACTGATAATGACATAATAGAATCGGTTAAACATCGTGAAGAGGACGAAGAAATAGGTGATATAGAAGTAAATGATATAATCAAACCTTCAAAGGTAGAAATGCTGACTGCATTTGAAACGATTAAGCACGGCTTCCGATGTTTAGAAGGAGTGCCTGATAACGTTTTTCAGATGCTAAACGAATGTGAACATATTTTTGATAAGTTGCAAACTTGTGTTCAGCAAGACATCAGAAAATACTTAGTTAAAGAAATTAAACAAACTCTTTGAGAAATGTGTTATTCATTGTTCCTTTTTTACTTAAATATTATATATTTTATTATTTAAAATAGATAAAATAATGTATCTACCTAAATACATAGTGTATAATACATTAATACTTTGTGTTTTGTTGCTTCACCATCTTTCCATTTGCGTACATAATACTTATTTGTAACCTCACATTTATTAATAAGTATAATTACACATTTTATACTCTTTTAAATCAGAAAAAATTTTGGTTTCCTTATAACGAAGTTTCTACATAACGAAGTTTTTCTTTGGAACCTTCAAGGTCGTTATGTGGAAGTTCTACTGTAGTTTTCATAGTGCGAAGACATCTAATTACTTTTAAAAGACATTTCCCCCTGATCTCACTCAAAACAACGTTTTGGCGACAAACAGTACAATAAGTGTGGTTATGGTGTAAGGGTGTACTAAGAAATAGACAACGATGTGGCAGCACAGCTGTCTTCTACTGAGAAAGTGTATTGAACGACGTTGCCACATAGTTGGAAATGGACCGGGAGGTGTTCCATCCATAAAATGAAAGCAGGTGTCTCAGTTGTTACTAAAATGTGTCTAATTAGCTGCATAGATATTTTTAAATATAACATGAATTAAGTGACAATCATTCGAGCATAGAGTGTCTATTCCAATGAACTCTGAAAAACATCTAATAGATGCAGTGATCAATCACAAATTATGAATAAACGGTAAAAGAGATATTTTCACCGAATGTCTTATTGTTAGAGTTATTTGTAAAAGTGATGTTTTGATACGAACAATCTTTTGAAAAATCCATTGGTATGGTTTCAAAGCATCGTGTTGTCAAACTCAAGTTGAATTATGGCACCAAATCATTTTTAATAATGGATATTGCTTTTATCTACAGCAATTTGATGGACAGTTTCATCTTAGATCTAGAGGCTAAACGCCAAATTTAGATTTCGAATTTTAGAATGGGGTGAAATACAGTTAAAAAGCCGATAATCTCAAGTCTTCATTCAAGAAAAGCCTGACTGCGATGCGATATATCAACAAAATTTTAAAGCTAATTTTGTTAACATACTTTCAAAGACGTCACAATAATGCTTTTCCACAAAACAATATTGAGTCACACTCAGTACCATTAACACAAACATTTTTAATGAGATCAATGTCAATTTACTACAACAGCATGTAATTTCTCCATCCAATTTTATTTTTAATTGAAGACCTATCATTAGAGAAATCGAATACTTCCCACAATTCACCTCCTTCTAACAAGAATCTGTCTTCTCTTCTGACAAGAAGAAAGTCGGGGAGTTTAACTATGATACAAATAAAGAATTTGACAAGATTTAGATTATTGATCATCACTAACGTAGCTACATAGTGTAATGGAAATGTGTAATGTAATATCTATAGTAAATAAATTCAAATTGTAAATTAAAGTCAAAAGTTTTGTTTGTTTAAAATCCATTGTAGAAACGAAGGCTACGTGTTCGAAATGTAAATCAGGATTTGCGCCTGCGAGGCTACAAGTCTACAAATCCTGCGTTCAGAAGAGAATTGAAAGTAACAGCCGCGCCCTTTTGAGTTTCAAATCCTTAACGAAGCTCTCGACAAACACCCCCGAAGCGCGGGACAAGTTGTCGAAAAGAAAAAGGCAATTATAACAAGAAAAGGAGTCTCGTCCGAAATCTAATTCAGAAGGCGGTTTGATGGAGACAGCAAAAGTTCACCTCTCAGGTGCCGACGCTAGACTTACTAATTAGAATTGGGATTAAGATCGTGAAATATGACGGTCGTGTCGTCGTGGAATCGGGGGAAAAGTGAAAAAAGGGATGAAAAAAAAAGGTGTCGAGTACCAATTGCATTTACCAACGGCGCAGACTTAATTAATTCCATCGCCGCAGCGTCTGCGTCGAAATGTCAGCTGGTGGATGCTCATTCTTGGGGAGGTCGTCCAGGTCAGGAAAAAATCACCGCCGTCGTTTCGCAGTGTTTATTTTAAAATTTCCAAGCTTTCCTACGTTTATTTTAGCCGAGATTCCCAGTCGAAATCGGAACTGTGTAACTTTAAAGTTGGATACAGCAGAATTACTACGAACATTTTTACTACTTTCATTTACACTTCATTTAATTCAGATAATTTATACTATGTCAACTGTATGGATGTTTTTTTATTGAAACTTTTCTACAAATAGACCTGAAAAAGCTTATGTTTAGTTTGTGGTTAGAATATTGAAATAACCAGGAAATATGAAAATCTTTAAAAGCTTGTGGGAGACGTTTAATTACTTAAAACTGTCAGATGCTAGTTTACATAGAATTGGCAGCATGTTATTACAAGTAATCGATGGATGGTCACGAAATAATAATTACCTATTACATCACAAGATTGTCAAAGCCAGAATAAAATTATTAGGTCACGCAAAGGGAATTACTTATAATAATAGATTCACTTAGGGTTTTTTATAATAAACTACCTATTTCTAGGTGCAAAAATTTCTGTTAAGAACGGATCATATCATTTTCTAATTTGGTAAAAAAATTAATTGCTTTAGGACGGATTTTTCAATCTTATTTTTGGTAATTGGATAGCTATATTTGGAATTTCCTAAAGAACATCGTTCAGACCAAAGCTATAGAAAAGCATTAAGGCTGGAAATTTTTGGAATTTTGATAGAACTATATTTAAATCAAAGCAGAAATTTTAAATCTTTCTTCGAAAAACGAGAGTGATTTTTCATCTTAAGTCTTATGTTGACAGTTCAAAAGGATACTTCAGGATTATCCCAGGAAACCTAATGAGAACTTAGGTAAAGGGTAGTTTTAAAGATTTCGGAATTTCCAAGTGATGATGTTAAACATCTCAGGAAGCAATAAAAAAAATAAAAGTTTGGGAAATCAGCTCTGAATGCTTTGAAATCCCTACAAAGTTTTATTCAAGTCAAGACAGAAACTTTGAATCTGCAATTTCCAAATTCCTTAATCCTCTTTAAGTTGTGGAGGTATATAAAAGAACTAACAATAAGATGGACATCAACTCTGAAAATGTTGGTTTTCATTGGGACATTATATCGCACGAAGACAGAAATTTTGAATCTGCAGTTTTCACACCTCTTCATCTCCAGTCTCAAGATGTGGAGGAATATCTTTATAGAATAATTAAGAAAGATTTCATAAAGAATATGCAAAAGAACTAAAATAGATAACAACTCTAGAGACCTTGACATTTTGATATCACTTTGTTCAAACCAATGTTAAAATTTTAAATTATCAATTTTTCGAGAGGTTCGGTGAAAATTTAAAATAAAAACAAGAATCATAGCTTTTATCCTTATCTAGCTCAATCAAGGTGATCTAGACGAGTATAACACTTGATGAACATCTCAAGAAATTTTCGTAGAACTTCTTATTATATAAAATCGTCCCAGAATTATTCAAAACAAAGTAGTATTCTTAAACCAGAGTTTCTCGAGAAAACTGTCAAGAATGCATAAAAGAAAGACCACACCTCTGTAGTCGTAATATTAAATAGTTACTATTAAGGTAATTAATTAGTGTAATGTAATCACTTTTATATCCCAAGCAGCAATTTTAGACACGTGGTCGACACTGTGTCGACACATAAGCCTGGACACGACACATTTTATGGGCACAGTGTCGACACTGTGTCCGCTATGTTTGGGAAATGTGTCCAAAATGGTGACAGAAATGTGTACCATATAGTGCCCAAAATGTACCCAAGTTAGTGTTTAAAATGCGCCTTTAATTGTACTAAAATGTCTCCAGAATGTGTCGCATTTGTGTCGTATATGTTTCCAAAGTGAACGTTTAATGTGTTCAAAGTGTTTCTCTTTTGTTACCAAATAGATTTTCATGTGTCCATTATGTTCCTACTGCTAAAACTGCTAACGTATTTTATACTGGTATGTTATAATTGAAGTTTTGCTATGTCTGAGGGTTAAAAAATATTACGGATTCAAATTTTCTGATAATAGTGTGTATGATACCTTTAAATAACGAAAGCGCCTCAAAAATATTGATTATTTTTAACAAACTAAAGAGTCAAACATTTTTAGTTATTACAAATTTCAAGAAATGTTGCCAGAAATTAGTGTGGAGATGTTTGGGGTGACACAAAAAAATTATTTGCTCGAATATTTATGTTTATTAATTCCAAATATTGTAATTCAAAGCAAAATATAGATATCCGCCATTTTTTTTTTCATCTCGTTGGCACAACTTTTCAAAGAAAATATGGCAGATTTAATGGTTGTGTCCAAATAGAAACACGTGTCCGATATTTAACCAATTATTTTCCGAAAATGGTTCAAAGTAACACAAGAAACATAAGGGCTATAATTTGGACTCGTGTTTCCAAAACTTGACCGATATGTTGCCTAAAAGTGTCTATGCACACAGAACAAATTTGGGCACATCGTGTCAATTAAGTGTCGACTCATCTGGGATTAAATTGCGTCTACTTAACACATTTTGGAAACAAATTAGAAACGCAAACTTAAGAACAAATTCAAGCACATTGCGTCAATTAAGTGTCGACTCGTCTGTGACTAAATTGTATTTTGAAGTCGAAAGTAACACATAATCGAAACATATTAGACACATGAGTCCAAAATGTGTCTGTTTAGACACGCATTTTTTTCTGACACACTGTGTCCATAATTTGTCGACACATAGCGGCTACATTCTTATAAACTGGATACAGGACACAAAAAGTCCGATAAGTGTCGACTCAATTCGGACTCAAAGAAATTGTGCCCGATATCGGACACAATTTGCTGCTTGGGATGTGTTACTGTGCTCTTGTCGACGGTTAATGGTGGAGACGTTGATGTTGCTCTTGTAGTGTAATGTTAGACTCTTGTAAATAGTCGCCGGCAAGCAGTTAGGTAATTAATAACTTGCGACCTATAAGCATATAATTTTGGGAATGAACCCTGGAGTTTAATTGATTAACCCCCAATTCCACCACACCTCTTCATTTTCAATCTGACGGTATGTAAATACATTTTAATAAGACGTTTGAGAAATACCTCAAGAAAGTTACAGAGAAGAATAAACACAGAATGTAACTTTGAAGGCTTTGGAATTTTAATCTTCATTTTTAATCTGCCGTTTTAGAGAAAAGTATAGAAAGTTTACGAAACAAGAACCACACTTCTTGTTAGGAAAACCATAGAAAAGAATCAAGCTCTAAAGACTTTGAAATGTAGATGGAATTTTATCCCAACAAAGGCTGAAACTTTCAAATTTAAACATGTTTCTAAAGAAGGTTGCAGGAAGACATTCGGAATGTCAAAGTGTGTACCATATTTATGTAAGTCTTTATATGTTACTACACATTTCCAGGATATCTTGGGAAACAAAAAATCTTACCTATAAGCATATAACTTTGGGAATGAATCCTGGAGTTTAATTGATTAACCTCCATTTCCACCACACCTCTTTATTTTCAATCTGACGGTATGTAAACTCATTTTAGTAAGACATTTGAGGAATATCTCAAGACAGTTACAGAGAAGATCAACCCATAAACTAACTTTGAAGACTTTGGAATTTTGATCTTCATTTTAAATCTGCCGTTTTAGAAAAAAGGATAGAGAATTTACGAAACAAGAACCAAACCTTTCCTTAGGAACGCCATAGAAAAAAAATCAAGTTTTGAAGACTTTGAAATTTAGACAGAATTTTATTCCAACAAAGGTAGAAACTTTCAAATTTAAACATGTTTCTGAAGAAGGTTGCAAGAAGGCACTCGAAACGTCAAACAGTGTGTCATATTTATGTAAGTCCTTATATGTTACTATATGGTTCCAGGATATGGTGTGAAACAAAAAATCTTCTTTCAAGGTGCACATAAGGTGAAGAGTTTTTCCTCAAATAATGTATTCAGAAACAATAACGTAACCTGAAATTTTCTTATCTTAGAAAACCTTGCAGCTTATTCAAGTTGAATTCCAGTATTTATTTTGTTCAATATGAACAAAATTTATAGCTTAATTTGTAAAATTTTATCAAAGATTTGCTTGGAGGTACATAATTTACTAGTTGAACTTCAAAATAATTCTTTATAAATATCTCATTTGTCCATAAAGATAATTCAAGATATTATATTCTGTAAGGCAACAATAACATATATCGAATATAAATACGAAAGCTTTCACGGCCGGTGCTAACTGAACTAATTGTAAGACTAGAACTAGCATTAGCGCTAACTCTAACACTAGAACAGGGTTGCCAGATCGTTCAATTGAATTTCCCCAGTCACAATTCAAAAATACCCTAAATATAGAAGTTTTCCATAAAAATTCCACAGAAAATAATTTTATTCTTTTCGTAGATTATAATTTGCTACTTTTAAATTTTAATCAATTCTCGTGACTGAAGTTTTAATATTATCAAGTAGTGCCAGACATAAAATTCCCTGTTAATGTCCACCTAAACTTTTTTCCCCAGAAGTAATCCCCAGAAAAAATATCCCCAAAACAGAAAAAAAATCCTAATTTTTGAGGAAAATCCCCTAATCTGGCAACCCTGCACTAGAAATAGAACTAAGAGCTTTCGGGTTTAGCCGTGCATCTTTTGACAAACCGTTCCACGTTCCGGATGTCATGTTGCAACCTTCTTCAGAGACGAGTTCGAAATTCACTTTGAGTTCACTTTTCTGAAGAAGGTTGCAACATGACATCCGAAACTTCAGTCGTTTTTTTTTTCAAAAGACACATGGCTAAACCCGAAAGCTCCTAGTTCTAGATCTAGTGTTAGAGTTAGCGCTAATGTTAGTTCTAGTCTTACAATTAGTTCAACATAATAATATCGAAGCTTATTTATTACGTTATTGATTACCTAGATTTCGGCATCTCCGTCGTTATCAGGTCAGTTGCTATGGAAGTACATGATAGATGTGAATACAAAGGGGATTATAAAATATTTATTTATTTACGTCGAAAGCCGTAATAAAACATATGATAAATCCGTGTCAACAAATTAAAATTTTACAAAATAGGCCGATAAACTTCAGAATTACAAAAATTAATAAATCCCTAATTATCTCACGCTATAAATGACAATATAACAGTATTTAATTAATAAAAGTTATTACATTGTCATTTACAATATACAATATAATAGTATTCAATTAATAAATATATATTTTCATTTGCAGTGTGAGATAATTGGAAATTTGTTAATTTTTGTAATTCTGAAGTTTATCGGTCTATTTTGTAAAATTTTAATATATTAACACGGATTTAACGTATGTTTTATTAAATAAATAAACATTTTGCAACCCCTTTTGTATTTAAATCATGTTCTTCCATACCGACTGACCTCTCGACGGCGAAGATGCCTAAACCTATGTAGTCAAGAACGTAATAAATAACCGTTAGTATATCTTGTTGTTTCCTTAATTATCAACTAAAGAATGGAAAAGTATATTGCACAATTGTATTACTTATTGAGTTTAATGTAGAAAAACTAAATAAGAAATACCATCACATGACATTTTCCGCCAGTAAACCAAGCGTTTTGCTTGTTTCCTTTGACCCTCAAAGGGAGCGTCCAACATCCGACGCAAGCTTTAGATTGGATTCGGCGAATCGACGCTGTAGGAAATGAAATTCGATTATTTAAGGTCGACCCCGCTTTCATACTCGTTCCTGATACTCGCTAAACCTCACCAACACTGATTAGGTTCGGTGAGGCTTAAACCTACAGCTAGATGATAATGGTTAGTATTTACGATCTAAACAAACTCCCAAATAAATTAACCTCGATGAATAGAATGTAGATATCGATCGTAAACGCCTATCATCGCTATCGTCATCGATGCAGTACCCTCCATTCTCTGTTATGTTTGTTTTCCGGGCGCGCACATCGCTCGCTAGCTGGTTCCCGAGTGATTAATGCGTGCCGGTGATGAACTGGTACACAGGAACAATTAACTCTTGCGTGGTACCGCGGTGGATGGATTGGGGAATAAACGGTACATCTTGAACACGTCTCGTCTACGTATTCAGGTCGAGATTTGGTGTCGAGATTTTGTCCCCACGTCCCACTAAGCTCGATTGAACGTTTAAAAAATTATCGATTAATCACACTCACACGTTAAACGACGTAATAACATCGTTGGTGATGTTAAATGAAATTTATAAGGTTTCAATTTAGACATCTTTGATCTAGTTCAGATTTTTCAAAAATTTATGTGTCGTCTTTTAGATCATATTTTTAACCCCCGTTTATTTTTTGGGGTAAAGTACGTGTACCCCGTGAAAATGCAATTTTCACACCAGACAGATGGCCCTCAGGTGTTCTTCCTTTTCACCTCGATTCACCTTATTCCGGATTCTCCTGTTTGAGTTTTCAAGAATGCATGGAGGGTTTAGTCGTTCTTAGGGGATAGAAAGGAGATTAAACCTGAAACTGGTCAGCAATTTGGTCGTTGAATTGGAAGTGGAATACCTTTATTACTTCCCCCAAGATAAGAAAAAGGCGCATGTTTCGTTTTTACAAAATAAAAACAACAACTTTGGGGAGGAAAATAGAGGAAACAATGGGAGGGTCTTTAAGAAAAAGTATTCTCTGGAAATTCAATCGAAAGGTTTTAAGGAAATTGCGTATTAAAGGGCTATTGAGGGGATGGGTAACGAAGTTCGCACACGTTCACCTATTTCGCTTCGCCTCGTTCTTCCGCTAATGTTCGTCTTTAACAATGCATTATTTGCCGGGCTCTCGAGAGTAAAACGGGCGAAAGAGAAAGCGAGGAGCGTTTCGATAAAATCGAATTTAAATTCTTAATGACTTACTCGAAATTTAGTCATTTATTATGTAAATTATCCGTGGTTCGGGTAAAATTCAAAATTTGATGGAGAGAGAATTCCACATTCTTACCTCAAAAAACGGGATCACGTACCGTTCATGTTCTGGAGGTTTATTAAATAATAAAGTTGGTTCGAACTACTAGGTCAAGTTAATACTGTAAATTTTTTAAGGAAAAAAGAATTTTCTCGTAGTTGGTAAATGAATAAAATATTTCTTAAAGTTTTTACTTCTTACTTATTTAAAAATTAATTGGAAGAGAGGTAATCGATTTAAAAAACTAGTCTTTAATAATATAGTTTTGAAAAATTATTTCTCCTGGATTATTTAAAATTAAAGAAGGAAACTTTATGAAATGTTAAAGGAAGAATTAATCTTTGTTCGTACCAGTATCCAAGTTTCAAAAGCTTTTAATTTTTTAAGGAGAAAAATTTTCTTCCCAATCTAACATATTAATGTATCAACAAAGTTTAAAAATTCATTTTTCCCAAACTGTTTTAAATTAATTAATAATATTTACTGAAAATTATAAAAGAAGGATTAGTTAATTGATTTTAATTAAACTCTAAATTTATTTATTTTTTTTTTTAGTTTTCTTGGTACAATTTTTTTAATAAACTTATTTCACATTTGAACGTATTTTAAGGGTAGTATTGGGACAAATGTGCATTTTTTAATTTCAGGTCGACTATTAATTCATTTACAATTTATAAGATTTTTACTGCGAAATGTCAAGTGTTACTTTCATCCCATACATACAGGACGAAAGTAACATATTATGGGAATAAAAGTAACAGGATTTGTACTAATGAATTTGAGCCCTTCAGGCTCCATAGATTTCAGTCTATGAAAACTTGTAGGGATCGAGAACTTGTTTCAAATTGTCAAAGAACGTATTAACATTGGTTTCATTAAAACTGGTTGCACCTGCTAAGCTTGTGACTTGAGCAGTACGTAAGGCTAAAGTGGGATGTCTATGTATAAAACCGGAAAACCATTCGGCTCCAGCTAATTCATTGTTGTGCCATGTTTCTGGCATTTCTTTATCGTATGCCACAGCTAACTGATAAGCTAATTTTCTGACCTCTTGAGGATGAAGTCCATAATATAAATTTGCCGAACCTATAATATACACTCATACCTCTTTATACGGCTGCTCTTTATACAGCTATTCGCTATAACGGCCTCCTTAATTTATGTCAATGTTTCCATTTACGGCCCACAACGTTTCAATTTCCGGCCAAACTTCGGTAATTCCCCTATTTCGTGTGAATCGTCAGAACTCGTAGCAATTACACGTAAGTGCGTCTCAGTTGCCTCTTGGACATCAAAATACGTAAACATACGATCCTTTAGTAAGTGAATATGTTCTAACTTGTCGGTAAGTACTGCTTCTTGATTATAATTCATTGATGATGTAAGTCCTGCGATTTAGTCGAATAAATCTTTTTTATAAAATTTATATAAAAATATCGTTATGTACCAAATTAGAATGAATCCATTTTGTAGACAACATGAACACCGATGGAATAAAAAATAGAAATCGAAAAGTTATCTCCTTACAAACAAAACTCGAAGTACTTCGTCGGATCGACGCCTTTAAAAAAGATCGATATTTGTAACACTTTGGGACTTCCCAAATCTACAGTCCAAACAATTCGAAAGGATAAAGAAAAAATTAAAGTACAATCACAGTCCGCTTTTCCTTCAAGTGTATCTAAATTAACACTTCATGGTGCAACTCCATTTCGGGTTATAGTACATAAAGTGATGAAAAGAAGTGATGAAAGGAAAAAATGGAACAATTATTGATGATGTGGATTGAAGACAACAATCAACGAAAAATAGCGATGAGTCAAATAAACATACAGGAAAAGGCAATATCTATTTTTGAACATTTGAATGGTGAAGGGAAAAGTGATGGTTCATTGTTGTATGAAAAATTCTTGGCAAGTCAAGGTTGGTTCGAAAAATTCAAAAAACAGCATAACTTGCACAACGTCAAGATGAAAGGTGAAGCAGCTAGCGCAGATAAAGATGCAGCCCTGGCGTATTCAAACGCGTTGAAGCTAATTATTGCAAGAGGTGGATACGTTCCAGAACAAATATTTAATGTAGATGAAACATCCCTATATTGGAAGAGGATGTCTAATAGAACCTTTCTTTCTAAGAACGAAAAAGCTGCATCGGGGTTTAAAGCATCTAAGGACCGATTGACGCTACTACTTCACGCAAATGCAGGTGGGGATTATAAAGTGAAACCTCTTTTAATCTATAAGTCCGAAAATCGAGCTTTAAAAGGTATAAATGTGAACGGATTACCCGTTGTTTGGAAATCTAATAAAAAAACTTGGATGATAAAAAGCCTACAGAAATCTAATTTAGACGAAAGAATTCTGCTTGTCTTAGATAACGCTCCCGGACATCATATTAATTTATCACAAATAGATGAAGACGTGAAATTAGAACATCTCCCTAAAAATACAACTGCCCTGATTCAACCAATGGATCAGGGAGTAATAGCAACATTCAAAGCCTATTATTTGCGTAAATCTTTTCGAAAACTTATAAAAGAATCTGAAGGCCAATCGTCACTTTACGAATTTTGGAAAAAAAAATAATATTAAGGATGCTGTGAACATTATAAGCCAATCATGGGATGAGATGAAACCAACAACTTTAAACCGAACTTGGAAAAAAGTTTTACCAGATTGTGTTACTCCTGCAAGTAGTAACAACAGCTCTGAACTCATTCTTCCAGAAATCAGACAAAACATTAAGTTTGGCAAAAGAAGTTGGTTTTCAGGACTTGGACGAAGATGATATCGTGAATTTGTTGGATGCTTATCGTCATTCACTTTCCAATGATGAGTTAATTGAATTAGCAGAGAACGAAAAGGCGGAAGAGGAAGAAACAGTTAACAATTTAGCAATTCGACAATTAATTTTAAAAAATTTATCCAGTGCACTTATACTTTTTGAACAGGGTATAACCATCCTTCTTGAAAATGACCCTAATAAAAAACGTAGCGCTAACACGTGGTATTAACTCGGTTAAGTTGCTATCAAGAGTTGAAAAAAGAAAAGGAGAAGGATGCAAAACAACAAATCTTAGATAATTTTTTCAATGTTGGCCTTCAAACGACAGATTCAGATTAATATTGTATGTATTCATTATTATTACAATATTCTTATTTTGTTTTGTTTATTGTTTACTCAAATATTTTAATAAATTATTTGTCATTATAAAAAAGTATTTTGAAGAATAACTGAAGATTTGCATTTCTCTAATTGATATGTTTCGCTTTACGGCATTTCGCTTTACGGCCCAATATCGAGGAAGGTATCCCAGCCGTATAGCGAGGTATGAGTGTATTAGGTTGGGGAAAAAGTTATCCATTATTTTTACGTGAACCAGATCGAAAAAATGATTGATTTCTTTTTCCCCAACCTAATATTTCTCAAAACATTTTTCTCATTCTTCAGTAAAAACGCTTATTACACTACGATATCCCACTATTGCCAATGTGTTGCCTGCTTTTATTTGTTTTATATATCTTGATAAGGTAACATGGTAAATTTCGTACATTTTAGCAGCCGCTCTAATGCTTAAATTATTTGCTAAAGGTTCTGCTGCTGCATTTTCATACATTTTCATGTCTGCTGTCCCCCTAGTAGTTTTTCTAATATTTGTACGAGGCATTCTACAAAGTTAAAATTGAAAATTAAACATAATATTGTAATCGGAATTTGTTGTGGACGTAAGTAACATGTTACTTTCGCCGTCAAAGTACTTCGTTACTTTTGTCCCCAGACACGTATTTAAGGACAAAAAATGTACAGCTCCATTGTAATATATCCGATAAGTTTTCAATAAATAAATTAATAGACATTAAGTATTATTTCCATCAAAATTCAAGATTCAACAACTTTTAGTTTTCTAATGAACATAACTTACTTCCCAATCTAACATATTAATATATCAACTAAATTTAAAAATTCATTTCTCTCAAACTGATTGAAATTGTTTAATAAAATTATAAAGGAAGGATTAATTAATTGATTGTAATAAAACAGAAAATTTCAGACCTTTTAGTTTTTTCATATATGTTTTTTATAGTTAACTGATTTCAAATTTAGATAAATCCTGAAAACGTTTTTTAAAAAACGCTTTTAACTTTTTGCTTCATTCGTATTTAAAAATTAATTGAAAGAGAGGTAACCCATTTAAGAAACTATAAAAGAGATGAAAAAATTTACATAATCCCTTTCCGAAACTGCTCGAAGAGATTAAAAAAGTAGAGGAGTTAGCGTTAAGCGGATATCGGGTCTAATCCATAAATGGAGGGACAACCGAAACCATTGCTATCTCCATCAGCCATGCGGTTCACGGTGGTCTGAGCTTTATTGAAATTTAATCAGCGAAAATTATTCCTAATTGCCAATGACGTTATTACAGCTAGATTCAATTATGATTAAAGCACGTGACGTAATCGATATTGAGTCTATTGGGAACCATCCAATCGAATTTACTTCACTCTAATGTGGATTTTTCTTTAAAATGGAAACTCTTTTTTCTCAAGTAGATTTTTTAAAGTTATTCTTCGTGCGACTATCGCGGGGCAATCTTACATGGCAACTGCATTAGAAAGCGACTTTCTTCTCGGAACCTTCTAGGACTTTTCAGGTTCTATTCTGGTTCGGCCGCACGTCCTTTAACTCATTGTCCGAGGCCATAAAGCAATCCGATCACGCGATTGGCGCTGCGGGGGGTTTGACCCAAACCCGAAAAGCTCGGGCGCAAAGCTTCAAGTTTGTAGTTTTAAGTTCTTTGTATGCTCTTAGCTTACGTTGAACCGGACGTTTAAAATCTCGGTGAAATTTAATTTATCGACTACCAAAATAACAATGATCCTTTATTATTAAACAATACACCCTAAATTAATAATAAATTTTGAATATATTTCAATATATCGAATAATGTGGAATAATATTGAATAATAATAAACGCGAGTATTTCTCGTTAAGTAGAATACATTACTGTATTCGGTATGATTTTTTATTTGAATCAATATATTCCCCAACAGATTTTATTATTTATTTATTTTATTTTAGCTCGAATGAATTTAAAAATTTATTATTTCATTATCTAGGGAATAAAATTCAATCTCTTTCTGGAAATATTCAGTTTAGGTATTTGCATTTTTTTTAGATCAAAAAGTTCCTTCCGCTTAAGTAAAATCTCCGCCTTCCTCCAAAGATTTTAATAAAAAGGGCCTTCGAGCCGTTTTCTTTCATTTCCGTGGTGCGCGCTTCACTAGCTTCCGGAATTTGTTTATTGATTTTCTATTATGAGCTTAATACCGCGTTAAACGAATATCTGCCGTCAATCTTCGCTTCAGTTATTTCCGATCTCCAGCACCTGACGCAAAAAGCTCGTTGTTATTAAAATTTTTATGTTAGTTTTCGTTCGGATTAAGATGTCAGAGCTTTTACAAATTCGATGAAACGTCGGATTACTTTCGAACGTTAATTATTCTTTTCCTTCGCCAAGCAGGAAAAGCTTCTTTTCGTTCGGTGGGTTATCCATCATCCGGAAGGTGTGATTTTGAAGGAAAATCCGTTTGAAGGAAATCCTTTCGAAAGAAATCGATTTGTAGCGAAAATTTTTTAAAATAGGAAGACCGAATGGAAGAACGAATCGCATTCTGCAACATCAGGGATTTAAAAAGCACCTTGTTGAATCACTAATGGGACCGCGTTGCATTTCGGTACAGTGGAAGGGCGGAACTGGGCGATTGGGGACATAAATTCGCGAGTCGATACGCTTTTCCTCGTTTTTTACTTCCTTTTGACGATTTAGCCGCGGCCGCGTGTTTACCCGTTTTCACGGAATTTGCATACAACGTGAGGTCGGTAAATCCGGGCGAAATCGTGAAAACCCACTCGTTCGGATTTCGCGGAAATCCACCGAAAAAGCTTGACACTTTTACTAAAAGGAATCACAAAAATTTTTTTCCGCGTCATCAAAATTGCAACGTCTAGAATAAACTTGTTTATTCATGAAGTTAATTAATGAAAATACAAGTTTCAAAAGCTTTTAATCTTCTAGTGAGAAAATTTTTTTACCCAAGATAATATATTAATTAAAAATAATAATAAATTTTAAAAATTAATTTCTTCTAAACTGTATGAAATTATTTAATAAAGCTTTGTGAAACTGTAAAAGAAAAATTAGTTAATTAATTGCGATAAAATGTAAAATTTCATACCATTTAGTTTTTTAATCCATTTTTTTTTACTTAACCCATTTCAAATTTACATAAATTCTAACAATGTCTTGAATAAAAAAAATCATTTCTTCTAAATGATTTGAAATTAAAGAAGAAAACTTTGTAAGATGTTGAAAGACGGATCAATCTTTGTTTATATTAAAATTTAAGTTAAAAACGCTTTGGTTTTCTAAAAAAATATTGCATTAGCTAAATTCAAAAACCCATTTCTCCCAAATTCCTTGAAATTAACTAATGATATTTACTGCAGTTATAGAAGAAGGTTTAGTTAATTGATTGTAATAAAATTCAAAATATCATTTCTTTTATTTTTTATATTTTTTTACTCAAGCTATAACAAATTTAGATAAATTTTAGATAAAATTGATGAAAGAAACTTTGTGAAATGCTAAAGGAGGCGTTAGCCTAACCTTATACCAAAATTCAATTTTCAAATGCCTTTAGTTTTCTAAGGAGGAAGATTTTCTTCCTAACCTGACATATTAGTGTATCAACTAAATTCGAAAATTCATTTATCCTAAACTGCTTGTGAGATGTTAAGGAAGGCATTAGCCTTACCTTATATCAGAGGTGGGGAACGTGCGGCCTTTATGACTTTCTTGTGCGGCCTCCATAAAAGCTCTTGGAGTTTGTTATATAAAGTACCATTGCAGTTGATGTTACTCATAAAATTGCTCCTAGCTTTGGAAAAAGGGGCAAACCGTGTGCCGACGTAGAAATAATCAAAGAATGTATTGTTGAAGCAGTAGGTATGTTAGATCCAGAAAAAGTTGATAAATATAAACTGTTGCCTCTTTCAAAAAGAACTATAACAGTTCGGCTGCATGAATTAGCACATAATGTAACAGAGCAACTTCGTACAATTATACAAAATGAAGATATTTATTTTTCAATTGCTTTAGATGAAAGCACTGATAGAACTGACTCGGCTCAAGTTTTATATTTCCTTCGTGCCGTAACTGCAGATTTTCAGTGTTATAAAGAACTTCTTGCGCTAGGTACGGTAAATGGAAGAACTCGTGGAGTTAACATTTTCGAAAACTTCAGGGAAATATGTCACCGCTTACAATTAAATATTAATAACTTAGTAAGTGGAGGACTTAAACTTAAAAAAATTAATATCGTTTCATTGTATTTTGTATCAGCAAGATCTGCGTAAAATACACCGTTTTGCAAGACACTCCGGATAGAGCTTGTTAACACGCGTACTATGATGATACGGGTTTTAATTATATCAATAAAACACTTTTTATTTTTAACTGAAATAATGCGTGTTCTCTTTATTCTATCTAATTACGACTGTTGCTTTAGTTGCCTAAACTAAGCTCAATATTTTTAAATTAAACATTATTTTCTATAACATGCCCTTTCTTTTTTTATTTAGTAACAAAGTCTTTAAATATTTCTGGTACCCTAACTTTTCTTTTTGGGCGTTGAAAGTCGATAACATTCTTCTTTTCTTGATTGTGTGTAGTTGACTTTTCAGTTTTAGTAACAACTTCTTTCTTCTCTATCGTCACCAAATCTTCAGTCTCTTTGAGTTCTGTCTTTTGTTGGTTTTTCTCGTCTTCTATTCCTTTTTCTTCTGTCCCTGGTTTTCTCTTCTGTTCTTCTTCTTTACTTGATTCTTTGTCATTCATGATTTTCTTAGGACTTACTCTGCTTGTGTTTAAGTCTTCTGGGATTACTTCAGGTACAGGTTTAATGTGTATCAAACTACGGCGGTATCTTTGTCCTTCCGTGTTAACAATATAAGATCTGTCGCTTAATTTTTCCTCTATTCTACCTGGTGTCCACAAATTCGACTTTTCCGGGTGAATCTGTGCTGCTACTGCTTGACCTATTTCCAGTTGAGGTAATCTTCTGCTATGTTTGTCAAAATAAAATTTCGAATTCTGTTTGTTTCTTTCAATGCATTCCGGTACATTTTCTATTTTTTCCGGTAGGTAATTTTTTACTGCTGAAGGAATAAGGGTTCTTGTATTTCTTGAAAACAATCTTTGAGCTGGGCTTGATCCAATATGATTTGGAATATTTCTTAAGTGTAGTAAAGCAAGCCACAAGTCCTCTTTGCTGTTCTGTGTTTTCTTGATTAACTTCTTAGCAATCTTGACAGCTGATTCTGCCTTGCCGTTGGCTTGAGGATAATGCGGAGAAGAGGTAACATGACATATATCCCATTCCTTTACAAATTGTTGAAATTCTGAACTGACAAAATTGGTACCGTTGTCCGTACAAATTCTTTGGGGGATTCCGTGTCTGCTGAAGTTTTGTTTGCATATTTCAATTAGTACTTTAGATGACAAGTCTTTCAAAATATTTAACTCAAAATAGTCAGAATAATGGTCTACAGTTACGAGAAAATATGTTTTCTTCTCCTTATAATCGGTAGTTAAAATATCCATAGAAATGTACTGAAATGGAAACTCTGGTATTTGATGAGTTTGCATTGGTAGTTTACGTTGCGAATCTGAAACCTTGATACAAGTTGCACATTCTTTTATTTTATTTTTTATCTCACAAGTCATTCCGGGCCAAAAAATGTTACGTTTAGCCAGTTTAATTGTTCCTTCTAAACCATTATGACTAACGTGAAGTCTTTCTAAGATCTTTGTCCTCAGCGAAAATGGTATCACTATCCTATTATTCTTGTAAACGATTCCGTTTTGGTAAGATAAGTCATACTTGTAAGGATTGTATCTTTTCACTTCATCTGGTAGTTGATAAATAGTGTTTGGCCATCCTGTAATTATATAATTTATAATAGTTTGTAAACATGCATCTTCTTTGGTTTTTTCTTTTATTTCTTCCATTCTTTCCTCCGAAACCTTGACTTGTTTATAAAGATCTACTTTTTCCAAGTACTTACAAATTTTTCTTTCCGTAGTTTCATAAACAGTGGATAAATTAATTCCAGTACTTTCTGTCTCAGTAGAGTTTATTGGAGCCCTCGATAATGTATAGGCTATGACGTTTTCTTTGCCAGACACAAATTCCAATTTTATGTTATAACGTTGTAACGTCATTAACATTTTTTGAAGTCTCTTAGGAATGCTTAAAAGTGGTTTTTCAAAAATCGATATTAGTGGTCGATGATCTGTTCTTATTGTCGTAGTTGAATTTCCCAGCAATAACTGATTAAATCTGACACATGCAAAGACAACAGCCAGCAATTCCTTTTCTATCTGAGCATAATTTTGCTCTGCTTTAGTCAATGTCCTAGAAGCGAAACCTACGATTTGATTATCCTGGTAAAGTGCTGCTCCTAGTCCATAATTTGAGGCGTCGCATTCAATAGTTACGTTCTTGTTTTTATCGAAGTAGTGCAGAGAACTTGCGTTTATAATTTTGTCCTTTATATTTTCGAATTCTTGCTTCGTCGATTCATCCCATTTCCATTTCACGTCTTCTCTTATTAATCTTCTTAAATGGTGAGTGTTACTACTTAAATTTTTAATGTAGCGACTCAAATAGGTTGTCATACCTAGAAAGCGCAGTAATTCCTTTTTATTTTGCGGAGTAGGGAACTGAACTATCGCTTTTACTTTTTGTTCATCTGGTTTTAAACCTTCATTGGATAGTATATGCCCATAAAATTTGACTGATTTCTTGCACAAATTAAGTTTTTCTTTATTTAACTTACAATTTCTCTGTCGTAAACGAATTAATAATTGTTCTAAATTGTGATTGTGGTCCTTTAGAGCTTCTTCTTCGGTGTCTCCACATCCGATAATCAGTATGTCATCCGCAAGTACTTCAATTCCTCTTAAGTTCATTAAAATTTCATGCATCTTGTTTTGAAATATTTCGGGTGCAGGGGCGATTCCGAAAGGCATTCTTAACCATTTTTAACGACCGTAAGGTGTCCAAAACGTGGTCAAATCCGAACTTACTCCGTCCAGTTTAACTTGCCAAAATCCTTTTTTCGCGTCTACCGTGCTGAAAATTTTTGCTTTTCCCAACTCTGGTAAAATTTCGTCAATTGTAGTAAATTGCGCATGCGGTCTTTTAAGAGCTTTGTTGAGAGGTATTGGGTCTAGACAAATTCTAAGCTTATTGTTTCTTTCTACTAAAAGTATATTGCTTACCCATTCCGTGTGCTTATTCATTTTCTCTATAATCTTTTGTTTTTCCAATTTATCCAACTCAATTTTCAATCTTTCTCTCAAGTTAATCGGTATTCTTCTGGCTTTCTGCTGTTTTGATTGCGTTACAAAACTTTACTAATCCGAGCCGAATGCACTCACGAGCTGATAGTAAAGGTCCATGGTTAACATCTACTACCTGGAAATCTATATTGTACTCAACTCCTTTATGCTTGCACGTTAGTTGTCTTTCGCCTAAAACATTGATTTTATTACCACCAAAAGCGTAAAGGTTATGTTTGTATTTTTTTTAAATCCGCATCTTTCCCTTTAAGAAGAGAATTTAGTTGGTTTCTCCCTATTAGGTTTACATTCGCTCCTGTATCCAAATCGCATAATAATTTTGTAAATCCGTTTTCAACCTTGAAAAGTAGTTCTGCTTTGACTGATCCTCCTTTTCCTGACCCCACACCTGACACCATGTTAACACGCGTACTATGATGATACGGGTGTTAATTATATCAATAAAACACTTTTTATTTTTAACTGAAATAATGCGTGTTCTCTTTATTCTATCTAATTACAACTGTTGCTTTAGTTGCCTAAACTAAGCTCAATATTTTTAAATTAAACATTATTTTCTATAACAGAGCTATTAATGCAATGCGTCATCCTGAATCTCGGCAGATGCTAACTGTAGACAGAGATACGTACAGTGTTGATCTACCGGTCTTGCAGTAGTATTGCAAGGCTATCAGCAGGGACAAGTTTTTGTAAAAGTTTTGACTTTACGAGGACAAATTTTAAATTTTTATCAAGAAAACGGGAAAGTACGTGATCTATCAGATGAAGTATTTTGCAGAAACATTGCATTTTTGTCTGATATCATGACAAAACAAAACAAGTATTTGTCTACAAGGTAAAACGAAGCATGTATATGGAATGTGGCAAAAGATCCAGACGTTGCGAAAAAAAAATATATTTTTTAAAACATTGCTCGGTGGTTTGAATATATCTGCAGAACACTTTTCAGATACTTTTTGCTAGAGCAAAAATTTACAATGAGAAGAAACGTGAAAATAAAGTATTTGATGAATATACTGAAAGATTTGCAGATTTTGACGATCACGCTCCTGCTTTGAAAGTGGTATTTGAACCATATTTAGTAGATATATCTGAGACTCCTACCGAATTATAAATGGAGTTATTCGAATTGGTAGAAGATAATATTCCCAAACCTCTTTTTGACATTAAAAAGGTCGGTTAGAAATTTGGAAAAATATTGTTGAATATCCACGCCTACGAAAGCATGCATGCCGTATATTTTTGTGTTTTGGAAGTACTTGTAAGCTGCTGCGAGTCAACTTTTTCTATAATGACAAAAATTAAAACAAATTTGAGAACGTAAATTACAAATGTTTATGATCCAAACATTCAACTACTGTAAAATAAGAAACAAATGCAAATATCCCATTAACTTTTTGATAAATTTATGTAAAAATACTCCGACTTTGTTATTTTTATTTGATGTGGTATTAAAAAAAATGTACTATTGCTACATGATACATATACAAAAGGTATATTACCACAAAATTGGCGTTTATAGGTGTACCAACTCATGCGGCCTCCTTTATTGTTAGCTAATTTAAATGGGGTATAAATTAAATACCCAGTATTACACTTGAATGTAAAGTAGGCATACACGGTATATTATTTAATTGCTCAGTAAAAAACTAGCCGCTCAGTATTAATATAAATATTCAGTACGGAAACTAAATGACCATTAAAAATGTTAAATGCAGTTCAGTACAAATCTTAACTGTTCAGTAATTATACCAAATAATCAGTAAAAAATCAAAACTACTTTTAAAAAAATAATATGCTCATACTCAACATAACTTGAACAAATTTAAAAAATCGTACTGAGGCTATTTCAGGAAATTCAAAAAAAAAACAGTTTAAATAGAAATACATTAATCCATGTATTTTGTGCTAAACAAATCAAATTTATCGTAGCTGTTTCCAAAAATATTTTAAAAATTCCCAAAGTCATCGACGATTTTTATCCGAACCCAAAAAAATTTGAACAAATTTGAAAAATCGTACTGAGCTTATTTAAGAAAATTTTGAAAAGCTTTTTTAAATAGAAATACATTAACATATCTATTTTATGTTAAACAAATCAAATTTACTGTAGCTTTTTCCGAAAAAATTAAAAAAATTCCCAAAGTCATCAATGATTTTTGTCCAAATTCAACATAACCTGAAAATTTTAAAAAAATCCCACTGAGCTTATTTATGAAAATTTTGAAAAAATTTTTGGAATAGGAATACATTAGAGTATCTATTTTATGTTAAATAAATCAAATTTATTGCAGCTGTTCCCAAAAAATTAAAAAAAAATCCCAATCATCGATAATTTTCGCCCGAATTTAGTATAAATTGAAGAATTTTGAAAAACCGCTCAGAGTTTATTTATGAAAATTTTTAAAAGATTTTTGAAATAGGAATATATTAAAGCATCTATTTTATATAAAACAAATCAAATTAATTATAGCTGTTCCTAAAAAAAAAAAAACAAAGTCATCGACGATTTTTGCCCGAACTAAACATAACTTAAACAAATTTAAAAAATCGTGCTGAGTTTATTTGTGAAAATTTTGAAAAGATTTTTTAAATAGAAATACATTAAAGCATCTATTTTATGCTAAATAAATCAAATTCATTGTAACTGTTCTCAGAAAAAATAAAAAAAATCCCAAAGTCATCGATGATTTTCGCTCGAATTTAATATAACTTGAACAAATTTGAAAAATCGTACTGAGCTTATTTATGAAAATTTTGAAAAGATTCTTTATATAGAAATACGATAAAGCATATATTTTATGCAATACGAATCAAATTTACTGTAACTGTTCCCAAAAAATTAAAAAAAATTCCCAAAGTCATCGATGATTTTTTCCCAAATTCAACAAAATTTGAACAAATTTGAAAAATCTCATTGAGTTTATTTATGAAAATTTTGAAAAGATTTTTTATCTATTTTATGTTAAAAAAATCAAATTAATTGTGGTTGTTCCCAAAAAAATTAAAAAAATTCCCAAAGTCATCGATAATTTTTGCCTGAACAAAAAAAACAGTTTCTTCGTGTTCACTTTCTCTTTCATCACTCTCGTAATGAGATATTTCATTCATTTTTAATCTAAAATTTTGATGAACAATTTTGAGGTTAGATGAACACACGGCGAGCACTGTAAACGGTGATCTGCGATATCAGTGTTGCCAACCAGTTAAAGCAGCGCCTCACATTTACTGATCTACTTCAGACCCATTAAGCAATCGTAATTCTTTACTGGGAGTTATTGAATTTCATACTATCTATGCTTTATATGTTTAACATTTCAAATATTTTACTGAGCATTTTTTGTTTTTATACTTAACATGTTTAAAATTAAATACTGAGCGTTTAGTATTTTTTACTGAGCAATAAGGTATAAAAATACTGAGCATTTAAATGCGATCCATTTAAATGTGGCCTCTAACGATAAAAAGGTTCCTCACCTTTGCCTTACACTAAAATTCAACGTTATAAAGCTCTTAGCTTTCTAGCGAGAAAGATTTTCTTCCTAACCTAACATATTGACATATCAATTAAATTTAAAATCTTATTTCTCCTAAACTGTTTTAAATTAACTAATAATATTTCGTGAAGTTATAAAAGAAGGTTTAGTTAATTGATTGCAATAAATTAAAACATTTAAAATCTTTTAGTTTTTTAATGTAATTTTTTTGTTCAACCTATCTCAAATTTGCTCAAATGTTGAGAAAATAATGACTTAAAAAATCATTTCTCCCGAGTTATTTATGAATTAAAGAAAGAAACTTTGAAAGATGTTAAAGAAAGGATTAATCTTTGTTTATCTCAAAATTTAATTTTCTAAAGCTTTTAGTTTTGTAATGAGACAAATTTTCTTACCAACTTTACATATTAGTGTATTAGCTAAATTCAAAAATTCGTTTCTCCCAAATTCCTCAAAATTAACTAATAATATTTATTGAAGTTATAGAAGAACGTTTAGTTAATTGATTATGATAAAATTCAAAACTTCAATTCTTTTAGTTTTTTTCATGCCAGTTTTTTACTCAATCTATTTCAAATTTGGTGGAATTTTGAGATCACCGAGATTTTTAAAGGTTCAATTCTCCCGAATTATTTGAAATTAAAGAAAGAAAATTTGCAAAATGTTAAAACAAATATTAATCTTACTTCGTACCAAAATCCATCTTTCAAAAACTTTCAGTTTTCTAACGAAGGAAACCTTCTTCCCAATTTAACATATTAATGTTCAGTTAAGTTCAAAAATGTATTTCTTCTAAACTGTTTGAAATCAACTAATAAAACTTTGTCTATTTACAACTTTGTATATCTACAAAAGGAAGATTATTTAATTGGTTGTAATAAAATTCAGAATTTCAAACATTTTAGATTTTCTTACAATTTTTTTATTTTTTTGTTTTACAATCAATCTATTTCAAATCTAGATAAATTCTAAAAATGTTCATTTTTAAAAAGTTCTTTTTTCTGAGTTATTTAAAATTGAAGAAGGAAACCTAAAGCAAATTTAAAATAAGATTTCTCCATTTTTTGTCTTTATATATTTTTATTTCCACTTAACATATTTTCTCTAGATTGTGACTTATACACACTTTACTGACTTTAGACGATTTACAGTCCAAGTTAATCGTCCTCTTTGCGGTTAACGCCAGATCCCGTAATCCTGTTTGTGGACAAACCGCAATCGCTGTTAATCTCCTCCAAAGGCGCCCGTGCGCGAGCTTTCGGAGCTTTCGTAAACCGACAGTCCGAAAAATAAACAATTCCTTTAGTATAAACTTCGCTAAAACCCAGTGATATGTTAATTGTTTAAAAATACTTCTTCTTTAAAGTACAAATAATTATATAGATATAAAAAGTGGGTTTGTTTTCAACTAGGAATTGTAGCTTTTAATGTAGCTTGAAAAAACACAGAGAATTCCCAATGAAAGATGCTTTGATGTCGGACGATGGTTGGTTTTTGCCCCAATTTTCATATATTCCAGCTAGACTAAAGCACCACTTAACATTACAACGAAATTGCAAAAAATAACGCCGCGCGGGTTTCTAAAGCTCTAAAGTTGCTCGTAATTACGCGCTGACGCTTTAAACTTTCGACGGTTCAGGGCCGAACTAAGGTAAGAAACGACGGCGGATGGCAAAACCTTCCACGGTTGTCTATTAGTTCTAACAACGGGCCGTTACTTCTATGGTTGTGTAAGGTGGCGGTTACGATGTTATTTGCGGTAATTTTTTAAAACGTCCGGACGGGAAATAGCCGCAGTTACGTTCCTTCTAAACGACATCCAGGGAAGAATAAACGCGCAGAACGAGTAAGATAGCGAAATTGTTCGAACCGTAAACCGGGATTATTACTAGATTTAATATTAAACTTTACCGTGTGAAAATTTAATTGAAACGGGGTTCTTCGGCGAAAACACGGTTTGTTAAATTACTCGAGCGGAATAATTAGTTCCACGCGTTAATAATGCGATGATGAAGTTTAGTTGAACACAATAGCCAAAAGGCTTATGTGCTTTAATATAATTTGAGTCAATGTTTATAAATTAAATTTACTGATAAACAGATTTGAATTAAATGTTAGATTGTGATGATGAACAAAAATTTTTATGAATGTCTTTGACGGCGTTCTTAAAATTCATCCAATATTTCGAAGACAAATTCAAATCAGTGATGTTAAAATTTTTAAAATATACTTTTTAGGTTTATGATTATTTTTCATAAATAACTCATATAAAAAGTTAAAACGTTTGTATTTTTTATAAACCCCCAATTTCCATATAAATGACCGTCCGGAAAAGCGAAAGCCACGTTTAATATGCAGGACGGTATTCGAAGTGTTTCGCGGAAACCTGGCGAAAAACGTGACTCGCGAACGACCCCGGCTAAAATTTCAATTTACAACGTCCCAAATTCCCAACCGACCCCTTCAAAAAATTAAAAATATTTTTTCTAAACGTTTCGTATTACGCTAAATGTGTCGTAGCACTTTTAAACAAATTAGTAGTGGCGTCAGGTTTTCGAGTTAATAGCGTCGCTGCTAACTTACTTCGGGAAAGTTTCCTGAAACTCCTGAAAGAGCATAAAAGTTTTCGATATCAACCTCGCGTCTTCCGAGGAGGCGAAGAGGTGTTCTTTCGGTGGAGTTTATTGACAAGAACATGTGATGTATACAAGATCCGGTGGGATGTGGAAATCCAAGTTTCACTTTGAATGTCACTATAACACTAAAAAGTTTCTTAAAGAAACTTTTCTCTTTTCAAAATTTTAAGGTTAATTTTTTCTTCTTAATTTTTGTGTACACATTTTTGGATGTTAGGTTTAAAAAAAAGCACATGCCTAGGATTTTTTTTATCTGTGAGTTAATTATTATCCAAATTTAAATATTTTATTCTAAAATAGAATCTTTTAGGTTTAATTTGACATAAAAGTCGTTTCTTAGATCCTATAAATAAAGCAATAGTGGTGTTTTAAAGAATGACTTATTTTTTAGAAGTTAGGTTAGTTATTATTATTTTTTTTTCTAATTTCAACTTTAATTATGTTACAAATTTGGATATTTTATATTAAAATAGAATGTTTTAGCTTTAATATAAACCATAAATCGTTTCTTAATTCCTATAAATCAATTTGTAGTGATTTTATAAATGTGGCAAAATTTTAATAGTTGGATTTTCTTGAAAACATGCATTTATTTACAAATTTTTTAAAAATCTTATGTTGATTTTGATACAAATTTAAATATTCTGTCTTAAAATAAAATCTTTTAGGTTTATTTATTTATTATTATTTTTTTAATTTTAACGAAACCAGTTCAACATTAGTTTTTCTTTGTTATTTTGGTTCAGAAAGAAACATCACGTAAGGTTTACTTATTGTTAGTAAAGTTACGGAAATTCCCACTAGTTTCGATGTGGATAACTATTACTCCGTATCAGATGCAATCAGGTCTTGAGGAAGTTTCCTCTTTAGACGCATGTGGATTTGGCAGACTCACTTTATGCTGAACCGCATAAGAGCACGTGTTGATGTAGAACTTTTCGGTTGCGTTCTTAATAAACTCATTAATAGTTGGTACATTTAGGTCTTCATTTAGATCACTGTTCCTTATAAACCATGTCCACTCAGATCCTAAGGAGTTTGTTCTGTAGGGTTTGAATGTTTTTCATATTTGAGGCTAATGAGTTACTCCAAACTGGGCAAGAATTGGTAACCAGTGGTCTAATAAAAGGTTTGTAGAGGAATAAAGTGTCCTCTATTCTCATAGGAGATGTTCTATTACTTAGAGAATAAAGCTGTCTAAGCCTGGCATATCCTTGGTTGAATTGAGTACAGGTACTCCTCACTTTACGACCTGCTTGTTAGACGACCAATCGAGTTGGGACCTATAATTCAGGGAATACCCTGTCTCAGCTTAAGTGTCTGTCAGTAGCGAACGTTATATACAGGGTTAGTATAAAGTCCCGGAACGGTCGAATAACTTTGTTGTTTGAGAAGTATCAATGTTGAAATTCTACCTGATTATATAGTTAAATGCGACGCATTTAATAATAACATTTTCATTTTTCTTTCGTTTCCGGTTTTACAGGAAATGCGTCCAACTTTGTTTTCTTAAATGGCATGTATAGTATATTCGTGCATTTTCGAATGCGGGATAAAAAACTACGTTCAAAAATACCAAAATTCTTTATTCTATCGATAAAAACGCATAATAAGACTTAAATTTAAAAAATCAATTTAACGCAAAATCAAGCAGACATGTCACTTTACTGTAATATCATACTGCTGATATTTCAGTAAATATCAGCAATACACTACATTTCACTATTAATTTTTTTAATAAATGCGTTTCGTTTAATAAAAGTAAACATATTACTGTCCTTGTAACAAGTTTTACAGTCATTTCTTATTTTCTTATTAACTTAATTAATTATTGATAATGACACAGGTAACATATGACAGCAATATGAAGTTTCAGTAAGGTGACGTGTCTGCTTGATTTTGTGTTAAACAGACTTTCTAAATTAAGTCCTATTATGCTTCTTTATTAATAGAATAAAAAATTTTGGTATTTTTGAACGTAGTTTTTTATTCCGCATTCGAAAATGCACGAATATACTATACATGCCATTTAAGAAAACAAAGTAGGACGCATTTCCTGTAAAACCGGAAACGAAAGAAAAATGAAAGTGTTATTATTAAATGCATCGCATTTAACTATATAATCAGGTAGAATTTCAACATTGATACTTCTCAAACAACAAAGTTATTCGACCGTTCCGGGACTTTATACTAACCCTGTATGTATATATTACACATTTTATCAGTTGGTTTCATTCCGAGAAGCAGTCAGTGTGTATCCTAGTTTATTTTGAATTCGAATAAGAAACGAAGTTAAGTTATCGACCTTGAAATGAATATGAAAATCATCGAGTACTATGAAGCCGGTAAAACGGTTAAAAAAACAGCAAATAACTTGAAATTTGGGCATTCAATTTCAACGATTTTAAAGGATAAAGTTAGAGCGAAAGACGCTGTGAAATCATCAACGGGATTTAAAGCTGTAATAACTAGGCAGCGAAAAGGTCTTATTCATGAGATGGAAAAATTACTGGCGATATGGTTTGATAACCAGATGAAAAAAAATATACCCACAAACCCATTAATAGTTCAAGCTAAGGCACGCAGCATATTTGAATCTTTAAAGGCACGTGAAGATGAAACATCGTTCGAAAACAACGAAACATTTACAGCAAGTCATGGATGGTTTCAATGGTTTAAGCGGAGGTTCAACCTGCAAAATTAGAAAATTACCGGTGAGGCAGCAAGCGCGGATATAGAAGCAGCAGAAAAATTTGTGGACGAATTAGATAAAATAATTAAAAAAGGTAGATTTTGCCCGGAACAGATATTCAGTATGGACTAAACCGGGCTTTGGTGGAAAAAATGCCTGAAAGGTCCTATATGCACAAAGAAGCTAAGGCAATGTCCGGTTTCAAGACTTTTAAAGACCGAATTACGTTGTTGTTGGAAGGGAATGACGATGGGTTAAAATTAAAACCTGTCCTGATCTATCGCTCAGAAAACCCACGTGTAAAACATTAGTAAGAACAGTCTTCTTGTATACTAGCGTGCAAATAAAAAAGCGTGGATGACGCAATGTTCATTTGAAGATTGGTTTTTGAACTGCTTCATACTCTCAGTACAGGATTATTGTTTCAAAATGGGAGTTCCTTTTAAAATTATTCTCCTCCTTGATAATGCTCCAGAACACCCTCAACATCTTGATGATCTATACCCAGACGTAAAGGTAGTGTATCTTCCTAAAAACACAACTGCAATCCTACAACCAATGGAACAGGGTGGTATAGCTACGTTCAAAGCGATTTGAGCGATATTTGCGCACGACTTTTTCCCAAGCTGTGACAGCAACAGAAAATGATGTAGTAACTCTTCGTGATTTTTGGAAATGCTAACAATATTTCAGATTGTATCAAAAACATTAAATCAGCTTGGAACAAGGTAACAGAAAAATGTACTTATGTAAGGCATATGGAAAAAATGCATAAAATATTTCGAGAATAATAAATCGTTTAATGATCTTGAGCAAACTGATACTCTAATTCAATCAATTATTAGTCTTGCCAATGCACTTAATTTAGATGTGCAAAAGGAGGACATTGTTGAATTAATAGATTATGCCGAAGGAGAGCTAACAAATGAAGATTTAATAGAATTAGAAGCGATACAGCATTTAGAAGAGGAAGAAGAGGAAAAAACTGAAGAGGTGGAAAAGAAATTCACGGTACATGGGTTATTTAGTGTATTCATCAAAATTGATGCGGCTATGTTGGAACTTGAATGTATGGATTCAAATAGTGAACGTTTTAATAAAGTTGAACGTGGGATAAGTGAACTTTTAAAGTGTTATCAGGTAATTTATCAAGAGAAAAAAAAAATATTACAAAGCAAACCACAATTGCGAATTTCTTTTCTACTCCAGATAAACAAATGATACCTAATACATTGAATAAACACATAAGCAAATAGACAAATGATATGTATATAAGTTTCTTTATGAATAAAGTTTAAGTTCATTAAATAACTTTCATAATTTTGCAATGATCTCATATTACCAACGCAAGTTCCTCGTTTACCAACCAATTCGCTTAACAAGGTAGTCCTGGAACCGATCTCGGTCGTAAAGTGAGGAGTACCTGTATTTGATTGCCTTGTCTTTTGCGCTCCACGAGATTATTTGGTTGTTGATAATAACGCAAGAGGCATTATGGTCTTAGCGTAAAGATCTTGGATTGACATTTATTGCCATTGAGCATGATGCCCCACTTCGTTAACCACTGCTGAATTTTATCAGTTGATCTTTGCAGTGATTCGATTACGTCGTTAAAGATGTCATTTTGTGCCATTATTAGCATATCTTCAGCAAACATTGCCATTTCGAAATTTAAGTAAGAAGGGATATCATGCATAAAAGTGTGAAATAGAGCTGGAGATAAACTGCTTCCTTTGGGGACTCCTGCAAGTTTTTCCGTGTGCTGGAGGAGAATCCATTGACGACAACCGAAAAGATCTTTCCTCCAGGAAGGATAGTAGGATGGTAAATAGGTAGTTGCTGATTCCGATTTTATTAAGTTTTAGTCCTTCAATCCAGACTGAATCAAACGCCTTTGCTACATCTAGAGAAGCAGTTTTTTGGCTTCGAAACTTTTCTTTGGGTTTAATTTAAACTATGAATCGTTTCTCAATTCCTATAAATAAATTTGTGATGATTTTTTAAACGTGACAAAATCATTTCTTAGATCCTATAAATAAAGTACCAGAGATTTATTTTAATTGGCTAAGTTTATAAAGGATAAATTAGTCATTAATTTTTTTTTCATTTTTATCTTGATTGTGGTATAAATTTAGATATTTTATCTTAAAATAGAATATTTTAGCTTTAATTTTCATTTCTCAATTCCAATAAATAAATTACTAGTAATTTTTTAAACTTGTTAGAATCAATTTAAATTCTCTTTATACAAAATATAGGTTTTTCGTTTTAATTAAAAGGTGTTATTTGATTTTCCAAGAAATTTAATTGAAATAATTTAAGTTGAATTAACTTGGATTTAATTTCAAAGTTGTGATTGTAAAATAATCCAGGATCTAAAAATTATTTTAAATTTTTTGTCAGTTAAAAAAGAGTTTTTTAATCTTTTCCCAAAAAATAAAAATAAAATGGAATTCAAATCTGGTTAAAATAAAACAATATGTAATATACGTATGCATTAGTCCGACATTTAAATTGTCTAAATTTCACATCGGTTATAACAACTCATCGAAAAACAGTAAACGTTTGGAGAGTGAATCGACGAGGGATCGTTAAATTTGTCATCAAACCGAATGAAATCACGTCGGTCTCGTTAGTCGAAATTTCTATTTTCACAGTGAACCGATTACGGACGAATGCGTTGAAATTAATACCGTATCGGTTCGATTGGAGGACGGTCCTCTACAATTTACAGTTCCTAGAAAAAAAAATATGGGTCCCGAATCGGAGCGTTTTTACTTCTCTTTTCGCCAAGTTAGCAAGGCTCCACAAATCGAGTCGTTACTCAAAATGAATTTCGAACGGCACGCTCTGGCAAATTGCTATTATCTCGGTCCAAGTGAATAATACGATCGCGCGCGTTGAACTTTCGAGTTTTGAACCGAGCAAAAGTTGCCCGGAATTAGTTACTCTAACGACGTAACGCAATTATGATGTGCCCTTTGACCCGCGGCTCTCGATTTGTAGCGAAGCTCCTGATCGAATTATTACCGCAGACTAAAGCCTTTTTAGTGCTGCCTTTTTGATTAAATTTCCCCGGACCGGAAATTTTGCGCTCCCCGGCAAATTCTTATCTTGCCCGACCGGTTATTACCTGAAATAAAATATTTTAAAACCCCCTCAACGAGTTTACACACCGCGAAACTACAACCTAGTTTCAACAATGTATTTTATTCGGCTTTCAAAACGTTTAAACACCAATTACCAACCCAAGTTCCTTCCTGAACTTAATACAACACCGTATAAACTTTAAGCTAACTTATTTAATACAATTTAAACTAAACTATGTGGTTAAATTTTCGTATACATATATGGAAATGTAATTAATGACATTCTAGTGAACTTGGGGATCGGGTTTCTCCTCACAATTTCACCGTTAGTGAATTTCCGAGGTATTGGAATGTTTCAAGTGGTAGGCGTGCTGAAAGCTCCCATGTGGTTTTTGCGGGTAAAGTTTAACGAGGAAGATGATACTTTCGAAAATTAGTTAAATAGTTTACGTTCAAACACTAATTTATTATTTAAACTAGAATGGTTTAATACAAACAAAACACTTTAGCTTACATTTCCCTAAAACTAAAAAAAAAAATTTCTATAAATAAATTTTAGAGGATTTTTTAAACTTGGTTAAAAATTAGTTAGGTTAGGGCAAAAAACATTGATGTATTTGAAAATATTTTTAAATTTTTTGGTAAAAATTAGAATAAATTTGATGGTTTTAATAGAAACTAGACATTTTAATTTACTTTTCCCTAAAATTATTTTTAAAAGATTTCCATAAATAAATTTTAGAGGATTTTTTAAATTTGGTTAAAAATTTTTTAGAGTAACAATAAGTTAAAAAAACATGGATGTATTTGAATTTTTTTTTTTAATTTTTTGGTAAAAATTAGAAAGTTTCTGTCCTTATTAAGACATAATGGAATATGGCATTTTATCCACATTACATATGTCTTTCCTAGGCAGCCTGGGTATTTACATCTTGATCTGTCCGTTTCCTGCCAATAAGGCAAATGATCAATACCATCCTTCCGAATATCTTGTTGGAGAATCTTTTTTGTTGGTCCCTTTTTTCTTTTATTTTCATAATTTTGCCGCAAACTTGTAAGTGCAGGTCTTCCTACTTTGCTCTGCTTGGCTGGTTTTCCTGCTTTGCAAAGAGCATCTGCTATTGCCAATTTCATATCTAAAAGAGCCATATCAAATTTCTTTACTCTTCTGGTTAGTAACCAACAATTCACTACCGTCATATCAATAAAGTGGAAAAATATACGTAAATAATATTTTTTGGACCTAATTTTTATACGGTAAAAGGCTAACATCGAATCAAGAAGATCAATGCCTCCCATGTAACTATTACAGATTAGAACACTCTTGGGACAAGGTATCATTCTATGGGCGTTTTCTTTTTTGAAAAGTCTTCTTTTTTCACCTTTTGGTTCACTTCCCACATATGTTGACATTGTAGTAATGATTTTATTATAAAACCAAGACACAATACTAACATCAACATTATCAATGTTGGCTATATTTTCTACAATATGGCCTCTACCTTTTTTTCTTCATATCTTTCTTTGTTGACATTACAGCTCCTGGAACACGATTTAGTCTTACAGTTCCCAATAGCAGAATACCGACATTAGTCAGATATATCATAAGTGGAGTACTAGAAAACCAATTGTCAAAAAACAACTCGTACTTTTGATGTTTTGGTATGGATTCTGATAATCTCACAACTGTATTACTACTCATACTCAGATTTGGAGCTCCTGGAGGTACACTGTTACTTTGAGATTCAGCAAAAAGATCAAAATCATAGCTGAATCCAGATATACCACTGAGAACAAAATTCTTGTAGCCCCACTTATGAGGTTTTTTTAGGTTATATTGCTTTAGTTGGTTTCGGCCTATTGTTGGTATAATCTGTTCGTCAACAGCTAAAAATTCTTCTTTGGGGACTTCTAATAATCTTTCTCTAATTTGACGGAGCAAAGGTCTAATTTTGAACAATCTATTATGTCCAAGTTGACCTTTTTCAATCATATTGTCGTTATTAGCGAAGTGCAAGAAACGTTTTATTTCTTCAAATCTGTTACAGCTCATTACGTCGCTTACTACTGAATGGCCAATATCGACATTCCAATAATGTCTTGTAGAAGGAAGCTGAATTACGGACATATATATAACGATACCTATAAATTGCTCAATTTCATAACTTTTTATATTGGCTGGCTTATTCGGACGTTGCTGTACTGAGTACAAGTTAGTCTGGTCAGTAATGTATTCTATAAGACTGTCTGGAAAGAGAAACTTGAAGAATTGTACTGGCGATTCTAATGATAAAATTGTAGGAGGCAAATCCTCAGAACCAGTAAATCTTGTCTCATTGTCAGGTTTTATCAAAGTACCTTCTACCAAATTAGGAACGTTTTTAAGTTGTTTTTTTCTGTGAAGTTCTTCTTTCATTACAGATAAAGGGATATTATAATCTGAGGAATCCGTTTCTGGAATAACAATTTTCTCAGCATTATTTTGCAGGTCGCCAGGTTCTTCAAAGTCACTATCCGGTGCTATTACTACTCCTAAATCTATGTTATCTTCATCCGACAAATCACATTCTTCACTGTTTTCAGAATCATAATGTATTTACACTTACTTGAATCGACCCCTAATACTACTATTACAATTTTCTTGGTTAAAAAACACTTTTTACTGAAATAAATAAGCCACAAACTGTAAATATTGCACCTCATTACCTAAATTCGACAAGACTGAACTCGAAACAGCGTGCGGCTTTTCTTGTAATAGTCATATTGTTTCTGTGTATCACGTGCTCTTTATTAGAATGTGCCAGATATGGGTAAATATGCAGTTGCAACAAAAGTTAAGTTGTAATATTTAAAAAATTTTTTTTTGGTTTGTGTCATTTATGGCACATGATGCGGTAAAGGGTTAATTTAAAAAACATGAATGTTTTTGAAAATTTTTTAATAAAAATTAGAATAAATTTGATGATTTTAATGGAAACTAGACATTTTAATTTACATTTCCCTAAAATTATTAAAAAAAAAATTCCTTAAATAAATTTTAGATGACTTTTTAAACTTGGCTAAAAACTTATTAGGTTAGGTCGAAAAAACATCAATGTTTTTGAATACTTTTTTAAATTTTTTTGTAAAAATTAGAATAAATTTGATGATTTTAATAGAAAATAGACATTTTAATTTACATTTCCCTAAAATTGTTTTTAAAAAAATTTCATAAATAAATTTTAGATGATTTTGTAAACTTAATTATACATTAATGAAATTCGTTTTTAATTATAAATATTACTTATTATAAATAATTTTTTCAATTTTTGTTCCCATTCTATTAAAACCTTTACTTACCATTTAACATTTTACAATCTCTTTGTTTTTAGACGTTTAGTAAATTAGACTCTTTAATCAAACATTTTCATTTTAAAATTTGACCTTTAAAAGTTACAACTTTATCGTATATAACAAACCATTAAAATAAAATTTCAGAAACAAATTTCGATGAATGTGAAAATCACCTACGTGTATTAAATCGCATCGGAATGTGTTAAAGTTGTGAAGTACACATCGATTTAGTCGGTTTTGTAATAAAAATAAATGTACCCGGTGCAATTCGAAGCAATTTCGCTTTGATCGGTAGTGACTGTCAAAATACCGAAACACGAACTGAGCGAATAACCGCACAAACAGAACTATACAACTTTGTTATTGTTAAAGTTAACGTTTTTTTCGAACATTTCACTTTATTATGACAATTCTGCCTTTTGTTTGTTTTTTGTTGGTTTGTAGTTACAATTAAAGGGCGCGGGAATGAAAAGAGTTCATCAACAATGGTCATCAACATTGTTTTTAAAACTTTAAAAAATCGTAAAAAAATTATTTATAAATAGAAGTATTTTTATGTTAAAGCAGAATGATTCTATTTTTTATCGTAGCAACTTTATTTATAAGAATAATAAAACGATTTTTTCACTAAATTGAATATAAACCATTCTACTTTAGATCTAAATAGTCAAATTTGTTGTAATTGTTACTGAAAAAATTAAAAAAATTCTTAAACTTGGCAAAAGAAATTTACCTAACTTCACCTAATAAAAAAAATCATAACAACTTTATTTATAAGAATTATAAAACGATTTTTGCACTAGATTAAGAGTAAATGATTCAGCTTTGCGTTTAAAAAGTCAATTTTTTTCTAATGATTACTGAAAGAATTAGAAACATTTTGAAAGTTGGCAAAATTTGTTGACATTTTTCTTTAAAATTTAATCAATTTTAAAAAATCGTACAGAGCTTATTTATAGAGATTAAGTAATGATTCTTATGTCGAATTAAAATTTAAAGATTCTAGTTTTTATCGTAAAAATCAAATTTGTTTTAGTTAGTATCAGAAAAATTAAAAAAAATTTTGAAAAAACTTAAGAATTTTAACCTCAAAATTACCTTTAAAAAATCACCCTTAACCCGGCGTGTGTATACTATATTTTTTGAGACACGGTGTGTATACTGGGTCTTTTAGGTAACAGGCATGTTTTCAAAGTTTTCTAGGCTTGCAAAAATTCTAGAAAAATTCTGAGTTACTTATTGAAGCGTCTACTACATGGCTGAGCAGTTACCAAACTTTTTTAAAGGGGGTAGCCGAAGCCTACCCTCTATCCATAAGAGAGAATTTCGAATTTCAAATTTTGACTGTTTCTTAAAAGACCCAGTGTACACACGGAGGGTTAAATCACCCTGACGTTATTTATAGGGGTAAGAAATGATATTTTTGGTTAAACTAAAGCTCAGTGATTCTAATTTTTTACAATAAATATCAAATGTATTCCAATTATGTCTAAATTTTTTTTATAATTAATTAAAAAGATGAATGAAATACTCTTATTTCTATATCATTCAAATAGTTAGATTAAACAATATCTGCATCTCAACATATTAAATTTAAATGTCTATTCTAAAACCTAACTTCTAGGAAAGCCGAGTTTATACGGTTTGGGTCGAAATCCTATCTGTGCCATTTATAGTCGCCCGGGTGGATGCAAAAGGGGCGCTGATGCAGCAATATTCTTGCCTCGTACACGTTATCTAAGGGAATATTCGGGGCAGTTTTCGTGCATTTAATACCGTAACAATAGCTAGGTTGCAAAATTTGATTTAGCCCCTAAATTTCGAAAAGAAAACCGAAAATAATAATAATAAAGTTTAAAATGTCCTCTTCAGCACGATCGTCGATTTAATACCGTCGAGGGACGTTGTAACCACGTTTCTACTGGAAAATTCATAATAAACGACCCGGCAACCGTGTAAACTCCGGTAAAGCCCGACTCGATTTATCGGTTGGTTGTTTGGAAGTATACAACGCGACCAACCGAACGGAAACGTAGTTTACGATCTATTCGATCAAATCGGTTCGGAAAATCCCACTATGTTTAACTCATCTAGTTATAAATACTAAAAATCACAACTCAATTTTGCACCACTCTTTTATTTAATACCTTCCATAAATCTCTCAAAGTCCGGCCCTGAAGCACGCTTCCTAGCGACGTAACTCCTCATTAATTCCACCTGAACTTGCCGGAGCTCGCGCCTTCAATTTCCAGGTCGGGTCTCGAACCAATTTATTCACAAAACGCCTACAATCGACCCCTTAATAACCGCAATAACCCCGAACAGACCCGATCTAACTGTTGCTTCGTCCGATGATACGTTGCCAGACATTACGAGATTGCAGTTAATGTGGTAATACTCCAAATGGAATCGCCCTCGGCTTATAAACGGCTCGATCCGGTCCTGTGCAACCACTACGCCTAACTGGAAATTGAATACGTCGCGACGCTCGACTAATGCACACGAGACAGCTGAATACAGCGTCGTATTTCAGCGTCGAAAGTAGCCATTTTGCGGAAAACGTCTACCGATGAACGAGCAAGAGACAAGGGTTTATTGGTAAAGTGGAAGTTTATTGTTCGTCGTTTTTAAATGTCACGAAATGCAAAGCTTGTAGCTCACAAATTTGATTTCGCTTTAAAATGCATTTACAGTCAGTCCCAAAAGTCATCGTACACAAATGATTTTTGTATGATTCCTAAAATGGGGTTGTAAATAATAGATTTTTTTTTGTCATAGTTGTAATTATTTATTTTGAACGTATTTATAAATAAAAAAGTCTTAAACCCAACAAATTAAATTAATAATTCTTTAAAACTATTCCACTGCAATCTCACAAAAGTAATCGAACAGCGAAAAAGAACGGGGATTCCCCCCTTTCTCTGTGAATAACCGTGCGGGTAATTAAATCTATCCCACAGACCATCTGGTCTATCCATCGAGGTTATATTATAATATTATATTATTATATATATTATATTACCTCGATGGGTCTATCCTATACAATAATCGTTAAACCTGTGTTATACATCGTTTGTCAAATAAACGTTATGCCTCCTCGAAGAACGGAAAGAAGTGTAGAAATGCGAAAAATTGTCATGAAATTCCACAATCAGGATCGTTTTATACGTGAAATTGCTAAAATACTTTTCAAAAGTGCTTCTACTATTCAATACATTATTAAAAGATTTGTTAACACCGGCAATATGGAAAATGCAGTAATTGTAAGTACTGGCCGTCTAAAATTGCTAACTCTCCGAGAAGAAGAGCATTACACAGGAAGTTAACACAAATCCGCAGACAAGTGCTCCCAAAATAGTGACAAATCTTCAAATTCAACTTAATAAAACTGTGAGTGCAGAAATTGTGAGAAGAGTTTTACGATCTGCCGGTCAATAGAAAGAAACGAATTGAATTCGCAGATTTTCACCGACGAGTTAAAATATAATACTTTTGGATGTGATGGTAGAGGTGAAAGTTGGAGGAAGACTCGTAGGTACAGCGCAGGATTTAAAAAGTCTACTGCCTACAGTTAAACATGGCGGTGGATCAGTTGTGGTCTGGGGATCTATGACTGTTCAAGGAGTTGGTAATTTAGTTCTTATCGAAAACATAATGGCCAGATGGCAATAGTTAAACATTTTAAAGAACAATTTTATACAAAATGTTACACAATTGAGTCTTGGAAACAATTGGATCTTTCAACAAGACCAAGACCCAAAACATACATCGCGTGTAGTTCCGAAATGGCTTTTATACAGGGTGTTTAAAAAAGATGCGGCAATATTAAAGGGGGTGATTGTCCAGGTCATTCTATACAAAAAAGTTTATTATAAACATGGTCTGGAAACGCTTCGTTACCGATCTACAGCGTGTTGAAGTTTAATTAAAAAAAAGCAGTAAGATTTACATATTTTGAAACAGTTCAACGCGTTCAAGCATTACTTCCTGCTGATTTTCCTCCTCGCATTGCATTCTGTCAATGGCTTTTGCTGATGTTGACTCTGTTCACCGATGAAGCGAATTTTTTAAGAAATGCAATACGCAATTTCCATAATAACCATGTATGGTGTGACGAAAATCCACATGAAATTGTTGAAGATCGGTTTCAACAACAGTTTTCTTTGAATGTTTGGCTCGGAATTGTGGGTGAGTGCCTAATTGGACCGGTATTTTTACCGGGAAGACTCACCGGAGAAGTGTATCGAAACTTTTTGGAAAACACGCTCCCAGGTTTTCTGGAGGACGTACCATTAGCAATTAGAGATGCAATTTGGTATATGCACGATGGCGCACCAGCTAACTTTAGTCAAGTGGCTCGTGATTTCTTAACACAAGCATATGGAAATCGCTGGATTGGCCGAAGTGGACCTCACTTATGGCCTGCACGATCCCCGGACTTAAATCCCCTGGATTTTTTCCTGTGGGGCCATTTGAAGTCCTTGGTATACGCTACTCCATTGGAAAACGTAGAAGACTTAAGAAATCGAATCACTGTTGGATGCAACTCAATTAAAACAGATCCTAGTGTTTTTGAGAGAGTTCGCCAGTCAATAAGGAGAAGATTGGATTCTTGCATCCGAACTCGAGGTGGTCACTTTGCACAGTTTTTGTAATTTTTGCTTGGTAAAATTGTTGGTTTGGTAAAATATTTGTTTTTGTCCTTGAATAAAACCGTTATTCTTAAAAAAAATTCTTTTATTATAAACTTTTTTGCTTATATTAATTATTAATTTATTTTGTTATTTTCTTAAGTTTAATTGTAAGAGTTTTTTATTTATAAATTCCTTAAAAATAAATAATTATAACTATGATAAAAAAATTGCTTTTATTTACGGCCCCATTTTAGAAATCATGCAAAAATTGTTGGTGTACGATTAGTTTTGGGACTGACTGTATGTAGACAAATCAGTTAATAAATTTGTATTTGGAAACGACGTACGTCTTACCTTCTGAACGTTAGCATTAAAAAAGGTATTCTATCTTTTAAGATCAAAGATATGTCGAGCCTGACAGAAATATATGATTCATTTTTATAAGATGGAAAAATTTCTTGGTATTTCACTGACAATATGATTGAAACTATATACGTCAAATAACGTTCAGATAGGCAATTACTTTTACAAATATGACGCAGGTCGGAATTGATAGCTTTGTGTGTTTCTACGCGAGGTATTTCCAATTGAAATCGATAAGAGAAATAGGAATCTCTTGAGGCTTTTGCCGACGAAGCTATTCATTCAACTTCTTGATAAGAATCTGGATGAGAGTGTAATTACGTAAAAAAGTGAAATACAGCATAAGGTACATATGTTTTACCTAGATTAAACTAAATAGTATGTTCGATCTTCTTTCAAAGGTAAAGAAATATCAACACTGATAATCAGAGTGGTATATTTCATTTATATGATTTTTTAAAAAGGCTATACAATCTTATTTACAATTTTTCATTTGACAAAATATCCTCATGTTTTCTGGATGAAATATTTTCAGTTATGATAGGTTATGTAATCTCTTTACTTTTTGACAGCAAAACTATTAATCTAGTTCCTAGATGAGGATCTGAATCAGGCTACAATTAAATAGAAAGAAGGGTAAAATTAAAAATAAAAACATATTTTTAATCCAGATGAGACTAGAAAATGTATTCTACCTTCTTTTAAAGCCAAAGAAATGTTGACTTAAGAAGACTAAATGTTATAAGAAATTCTAAAAATTTGAATTGAAAATCAGTCAAATACCGTTGGTATAAGCCATCTCCTTTATAACTTTTTGTTTGTCATAAGGACGTAGGATGAAATTTATGGCTTCATGTTTTCTAAATGAAATATTTTTTAGACAAAGCTATTCACCTAACTTTTTAATAAGAATCGGGATCAAAGTGTGATTAAGTAGAAGAGTGAAATGAATGATAAGATATATAGACTGTCACATTTTGATTGTCCAATCACTTACTGGTATATTCTCTGACTGAATACAAGCAAGAAAAATCCTAATGAACATAGTTTCGAAAGTGGTTCGTTTTCGAGATATTCAACGTTTCAATCCCATAAGTTGACCTATTATTAACATCAAGGAATCACTTTTGAGGCCATGTCTATTAGGACTTTTCTGCTTATTTTTAGCCAAGGAATACGTCAGTAACGGATCGGACAATCAAAACGGGACACCTGCATACTTTGAAAAAAGTGTGTTCTATCTTCTTTTAAAGCAAAAGAAATGATGCATTTCATTTATGAACTTTGAGTTAGTTTTAAAGATTACAAGTTATAAAAAATTGTAAAAATTTGACATTGTATTTTATGAATTTAAAGGCATTGAATACACGCAGTGGTAACAGAAGGTGAAAGATATTTTAAGAATCGTGACACGTTAAAAAAGGTTAAAAATGAACTGCTTGACAACGTATTGTGAATATGGTTGTGCAAAGAAAGAATAAAAGGAACTCCAATATATGAATCCATTGTAAAAGAAAAGGCGATAGATTTGTAAAAAAACCTGGAAGCTAAAAATGAATTCAAAGTTAGTGAGAGTTATTTCTGGTAAAAAAACTATCTGCTGATGTCGAGAATGCTGAAGGATTTTTTTTTGTGAAATTACAAAAAATTGTTGGTGAAAATAAACTGTTACTTTATCGACTTTATAACGTAAACGAAACAGATTTAAACTATAAAATGATGCTAAACAAGAGGTTAGCTGTATGAAATGAAACTGTAATAGGGACGAAAGTTGTAAGAGATAGGCTAACCCGCTATCGTTAAGATAAAGATAAACTTCCCCGGTTATTCGCAAACATAAGAAGCCTAAGGCATTCAAAAACAGAACTCTTATCTTTTAAAACAGTGGTTTTCCGACGAGTTCGTTTTATCTATTGTAAAAGATTGTAATTGCAAAAAGAGCTCCTTGTTCGCGTTCTATTACAGGTGTATTGGATAACGCACCATCGTATTGATCTGAGGAGAACTTAACAAAAGCGCACGTGAATCCTACTTTCTTTCGACCAAACGTAACATCACTTATCTAACCAGCCAATCAGGGGATAATAGGAAGTTTAAAGAGCAGGTTGTATAACGTACACCAGGTTAATTGTAGAAAAGCCCGAGTAGGAATGTAACTTAAGTTACTATGTTACTATTAGTTACTATGTAACTAGTAAATGACGTACAGGAAATCGTTACAGATCTACAAACTGTAAAACCGGCTATCATTGCTAGTGAAGTTGGGGAGTGGATTATCCAATGTGTCGAAGACTGTAAAATTAGTGATTATATATGTAACTTTTCACTGAATAGTATGTAAATACATATTAATTGTTTTCATTGGGAAGAATACCCTAATTCCAAAGATGACGGATTAGCGGAGCTTTACTATAATTTATTTTTAAGGCCAGAAAAATATCAACATTAATCATGAATGTAATACATTTCATTTATAAGATATAATTTCTAAAGAAGTTTAAACGTTATTGGATATTACAGAACTTTTAATTGAAAATGAGTTAAATATTATCCTTATATAAGGATTATAATGTATGATTATAATGTAGATCAAAATACAACATGTTTCCTAGATGAAATGTTTTCATTTATAATACGTATAAATAAAGTTGTAGCCTTAAAATTTGGACTAGGTTGTTCTTGATACTAAAGGAATTCGTCTATTTTGCCCCTTATTTGCTCCTTTTTGCCCAAAGTAACTTGCATTCTTTATAAAACATTGTCAAAATTAAACATGTTTTGATAAGTGTAGTAAGTTTTTTGAAAAATGCTTTATTCAAAACATTCTTTAACACTGTTAACCGGTGACGAATTAACTCGTCTTTTCATACCCAAACGTTGCTGACCGGTGATGAGTTAACTCGTCGTCATTGCACTTGCTTTGCGGTGACATGACATAGTTTCTGTGTAAAATTTTCGGTCAACAAAAGCTTTGTTCGTTGGGTTAAAACTTGCACTGCACTAACTTACACTATGGTGTAAAGATGCAGTTTCGTGCAGCATTTAAAGGGGGAATGACTGTAATCCAGTCTAATTTGGTGCTCTTCAGTTCAGGTATAAAATGTGATCTAACGAACGCATAAATAAACAAGATTTAATAATGCAGTGAACTGCTAAGTGCAAGCAGTGCAGCCATAATGAACAAAGCTAAAGTGTTAACAACACTAAATAAATTTTTTGAAAAGTAACTTCAATATATTTTTGACAAGACAAAACCTGTGATTAACCCCTTAACATACAATGACGAGTCACGCAAGGGGTTAAGAAACTTTAAATTCCCGCATTTAAAACATTCTTTGAAAACACTAGTGAATTTTTTGGAAAGTAGCCTCAATAAGTTTTGAAGAGTTAAAAATTCTGATTAGTAAATTTTAAATTCACTCACACTTGTTTAACCCTTTAACTATTGAATACTATTATTCGAAACGCCTCGCGTTAACTGCGGCTAGCAATAATTATCGCTGGCAACTAAATGCTTTATCACGAATTCTGAATCTGTTCGGCGATTTATTAAAGGTCTGTTCCAACAAGACTTCTGACTAGTTGGGGACTCGTAATTTACAATCGCACATATTAAACAATGCCGCCGCACAGCAATAGATTTGAATTCATTATTTAATGTGTTCGACTGGAAGGACGCGTTCGTGTGCGAGTCAAATGTGCTTGTTGGAACAAAGCTTAAGTTATATCGGGTGTTCATTTAAATTCGTGCTCAAGTGTGCTTTGAAATGTTGTTAAACGACGATAGAGAGAAAAATGTGTGTCGCATTATTAGTGCACACTAATCAATTAAACTTCAAATTTGACAAACGTCAAATCTGGTCAAACTATACTGAACGGCTTGTATTGGCAATTTATCGATAATATTTTTAATTTGTGACAAAAAACTTGATGATAAGTCTTACGTTTAAGCTGCTTCGAAAGTCGATGAAGTTTGGGAATATTTACTGTATAATTTTATTCACAACTTGAACATCCCTATGAAATTTTGGACGACCGATTACTGAAAAGATTAGAGTTTAGGTAGGTTTTAGCCAAAAAAAAGTTATTAGCCAATTTCCTTTCATTTTCTGTCTTGTTATTTATAACCTATTAAACATTTCAGTGTTATGACATTGCTTCAATTAAGTTTTGTTGGACATACGTCAAAAATGCAGGCAAAATCCATATACACTTTTCGCGGAAAGATGTCTCATGCGTCATTACTTGTCACCGTTTTCTCGACATATGTCAAATATTTTTTTCTTTATTTAATCATATATGTCAAATAGAGACGAAAACCGAAAATAGTAGACTAGGATAATATAATTAATAATTTATTCATGATAAATAATTTATCGAAAATTATGCCAAATATCATAGGACCCAAAGAAAAGAAAAGGAAACTCCTTGCTTCTATTGTTCTTTCGGTCATTTTGTATGCCGCTCCGACATGGAGTAGAGCTCTAAATTATAAATACTGTTTAAATATGCTTTCCTCAATTAATAGAAGATTAGGAATCAGGATATCTTCTGGATATAGAACGGTTTCTACGGTGAGTATTGACGTGGTGGCTCGTCTATCGCCCATTGACCTATTAATTGAGGAAAGATGTAACCTATACAGCAGAGGTAAGGAACATAAAAAACTATATAGAGAAGAATTATTGGAAAAATGGAACAGAAGATGGAATCACGGAATTAAATGGACCAACGTATTAATCAAAGATTTTAAAAAATGGTTTGAAAGAACATGGGGCGAATTAAATTACTACCTAACACAATTTTTGACGGGTCATGGAATTTTTTGTAGTTATTTGTTCAAAATAAAGAAGAAGGAAAATGAATTTTGTTGGTTTTTTTCGAAGAAATAGATAATCCAGAACATACGTTTTTTATTTGTAATAATTTCGTCGAAGAAAGAAATATTTGTCGTAATAAAATCGGAAAAAATATAGAAAAAGAAAACATAATAGATATAATGCTAGAAAAACAAGAGCACTGGAGAGCCGTAGATGAAATGGTAACAAACATTATGAAAAAAAAAGGAAAAGCATGAAAGAGAACTAGAAAATAGAAGAAGAAATATACAGTAGACCCCGAAAAAAAAACATTTGTATGCCTCTGAAGTTATACCTTGATGGGTGGTTCCGGAGGCGGAGGGGAAAGGGTTTTAGTTGGTCGATGTGTTCAAGATGAGTACATCAACCCAACACAGGGTGGTCATCGATACGAATCACGTAGATAGTGATTCGGACCACTCGTGTGTCAACAGATTTCCTAAACCCCTCCATAAAAAAAAAGGATAATATAATTAATTAATGACGCATGAGACATCTTTCCGCGAAAAGAGTATAGCTCACTTGAGCACGAATTTAAATGAACACCCGATAATATAGTAAAGAATTCAATTACTGCTACTTATCCACAAAGATTATGGACGCATTTGCGCGACCACAGTGACAGCTTTCGATGAGCGTATATTTGCGCCTGTAGCAGTCAAAGGGTTAAAATATTATTTGATGACACTATGTAAGTTTTTTTAAAAAACTGCGTCAATATGTTTTCGTCAAGTCAAAAGTCTTAAAAGTTGTGGTTAAGAAAATCTAATGTCTGTTTTGCATGTCCATATATTGATTGTTAGAAGTCAATGAAAAAATTTTAACTGTGATTGTACCATCGGTAGACATAAAATATTGAAACAAGATCGAAGTTTAATAATGTCAAGAACAAGCAAATTTATATCGATTGAGTGAACTTGTTTGCAGGAAAATTGTAATGTGAAGTGATATTCTTATACAGGTGTTCGAAAGTGATTGAAAGGTGTTTGAATCTGGTGCACTTGTACTCTAATGAGTTTTGATGCTAAATTTTCTTACCTCTGGGTGTTTATATGATACCATTGACAACAGTGCTGTCACAGCAGTGCCGTAGACAGTTCATTCTTTTTAGGAGGAAGGGTGTTTGTACACACACATAATTAATAAATATCAGATGTCAATTGCAATATAACGTGACAGAAAATTATTATTAACCCTTACCGCTTCGTAGGCTCCGCTACGGAGCCTTTCGTCATAACGTGCAAAAATATGCGGAGTGGCAAGGGTTAATTAATATCATTAGCTATTATTAAATATTGAATGGATATATTACCTTTATAAATCTCTTGATACATTTGAATATTTTGTATAATACGGCTATGAGCAACAATGCCAACTTTAAAAATTAAGTTCTAAGGTGCGTTTCATATTGTGGCAACCAGCAACTAGCAACTAACAACAAGCGATATTGCTACCTAATGACATTTTATATAGAATTAAAGCAGACGTCTCACATTGGAGAAATCCGATATCGCCTCTCTATTTGCGATATTGAATTGCTCCAATGTGAGAAACATCATTTGATTACATGTAAAATGTCAAGTGGCAATGTCGCTTGTTGCTGGTTGCTCCTCGCTGGTTGCCTCAGTGTGAAACCCTCCTAATGCTCCAAATTCAAACGCCTTAGGTACGTCCCACACTGAGGCAACCAGCAAGTAGCAACAAGCAACAGGCGATATTGCTACTTAATGACATTTTACATATAATTAACCGTTTGACTGCTACGAGGCGCGAAAGTGCATTTGCGCTGCGAGTTTCAATGTGCTTTTGTTGCACCATTGGAGCAAATGTAATCTGATCTCACGTGGACTTTACTTAAGTCAAGTCAAAATATGTCCTGCAGTTTTCGAGCGTTCTTGCAAGAATTGCTTAGCAGTCAAACGGTTAAATGATGTCTCTCACATTGGTGCAATTCGGTATCGCTAGATTCAGAGGTGATATCGAATTGTAAAATGTCATCAAGTGGCGATATCGCTTATTGCTGGTTGTTAGTTGCTTGTTGTTGGTTACTTCAGTGTGAGACATGCCTTACAATAATTTTTTAACCCCCGTTATTAATTTTGTAATTTTGTTACATCAAACCATCCTCTTCAAAATCATAACCTGATTCTAAGCTATTCTATAACCGTTTTTAAAATTTTAGAGAAAATAAGTTTTAATTCTAACATTCGATGTAATGTGCTTCCACAAAAAATCACTCGATAATACATCGGTACAAATAAGCATAGACTGATTTGGAATCAATTGCTAAAAAGAATTTGTTAACTAGCATACGGCAGTGTTAAAAACTCAGTTCGAAGAAAAATTTTACATAGAATAATTTTGTATTTTGACGACAAAATTAACTGACAAATCCAAAGTGTGATACATACTAAAAAAATTTTGATATCTCAAAAGTTTCTGATCACTACATAACGAAGAGAAATCTCTTGGATTCTTCGATAAAAAATCATCGACTAACAAAATTTCCTATTAAGAGTCATTAATTCATGTAGACTTATTTAATTATCTAACTAGTTATCTAGAAGATTGTAACTACCGGAAACAAATGTAGCTAATCTAAATGATTAAACATCAAAAAGATTCCCCTCAAAGAAATGTTGACGCTACTTAATAGCAAATTATTACTTTATTTGTAAATCATGAGTTTTAAACACATGACCATAACATGCTAACATATTATAAAAGTTTCCTACCAGTGTATAAAAGTACTGATCTCTAGGGTTATTCGAGGAAGTAGCCCATCCAACTTCTGTATAACAGTAATTTATCCAAAGTGTGATAAAGTAGAAGCAAGTATAAAGTACAGGACAACACTGTAAGTAAGTACTATGTAGAAAGCGTAGAAAAGTTAAAGTTAAAATTAAACTTTAAGCAATCGATTGATAAAATCGTACTTCCTAACTTCCTTTGGGACTTATTAAATGAAACTGAATCAAAAAGGTAAATATGTGGGTCGGTTTAAAAGCATAAATTTGATTTGGTTTCTTTAAAGAGCCCTTCAAATTTACTGTTGCGGTAAAATTGGTCAAAGGGAACGAATTGAAAAATTTTCTACTGTGCGTACATTTCGAGGTAACTGAAAGTCGAAATGATTGGCCAATTTCGCTCGACTTCCGAGGAAATATAAACGACGATAAGAAAAATAGCAAACAACCCACGCTTTTAAAATTATATTTACTTTGATAACAAAAAATATCTCGAAGAGTTTAATTTCATTCTGGAAAATGTAACCTAATCTTAATGAAATTGCCGTATAATACAATTTATACAGGGTTTCTCACGCAACTGGTTCGTTAGAACTTTATTGGGTTCCACTATTAGTAGGTTTTTGAGATTTTGCCAATAGGGGTTGTTCATCCGGATCTTTTGATTTAAAATATTTTCAAGATGGCTGCCACTTCCGGTCGACCGGAAGTAGGATACAACTTCGTTATTTTAAATGGAATGGTATAGTTTTTATTACGTATTTTAATTCTACATGTAAAAATAAGTAGACTTTGATAAGGGTTGTTGGTACTTATCGTTTTTCGTTTTCGAGTAATTTTGATTTTAAGATTTTTTTGACAATTTTCAACCTGTTGTTTAAAATCACATTTCTTAGTCACTGTTCAAGCAAGAAAGTTGATAACTATTACGATTACTCTCCAGACATTACCAAATAGAACGCCACTACCCCCAACCCTTTTTAATATACAGGCTGGTCACAAAGAGGGTTACCGTTCTTCCATATTCAATTGCAAAAAAGTGGAAAATTTTAAATGGAACACCCTATATTTTATTAGCCTATCCGATAGAGAATTTAATTCTCTACAAATTTGCAATACATGTCCCTATACCCATCGGTTAAGATTTCCAAGATATAAGGGAATTTGTCAAAATTGCGTATAAAATGTCAGAAGTTTTTCTTTTTTTTATTAGTAGGCTATGGAACTTGATCGATTTTTTTGCTTGACACGATAGGGAATTTAATTCTCTACCAACCTTCAATACACTTCCCTATACCTATCGATAAAAGTTTTGAAGATATAAGGGAATTTATCAAAAAACTGTTCAAATTTCGTAGCCCACTAATAAAGAAAAACTTTTTTGACATATTAGGCGCCAGTTTTATAAATTCGCTTATATCTCCAAAACTTTAACCAACAGGATAGGGAAGTGTATTGAAGATTGGTAAAGAATTAAATTTTCTACCGTATCAAGCGAAAAAACTGTTCAAGTTTCATGGCCTACTAATAAAAACAGGACTTCTTCTGACATTTTACACGCGATTTTGACAAATTCCCTTATATCTTGAAAACCTTAACCGATAGGTATAGGGACATGTATTGCAAATTTGTAGAGAATTAAATTCTCTATCGAATAGGTTAATAAAATATGGGGTGTTCCATTTAAAATTTTCGACTTTTTTGCAATTGAATATGGAAGAGCGGTAATTCTCTTTGTGACCACTCTGTATGTGAAAGAGGGGTAGGGGTAGTGGGGTTCTATTTGGCAATGTCTGGAGAGTAAACGTACCAATTATTAACTTTCTTGCTTGAGCAGTGACTGAGAAATGTGGTTTTAAACAGCAAGTTAAAACTTGTTAAAAAAATCTTAAAATCAAAATAACTTGAAAATAAAAAGCGATACGTACCAACAACCCTCATGAAAGTTTACTTATTTTTGTACGTAGAATTAAAATATGCAATAAAAATTATACCATTCCATTTAAAATAACGAAGTTGTATCCTACTTCCGGTCGACCGGAAGTGGCAGCCATCTTGAAAATATTTTAAATCAGAAGATCCGGATGAACAACCCCTACTGGCAAAATCTCAAAAATTTACTAATAGTGGAACCCAATAAAGTTCTAACGAACCAGTTGCGTGAGAAACCCTGTATATTAAGTGGACCTTCTGCATTGTAGGTACTCGAACAACAAACCAAGTATCAAATATCTAAACGTCCTTTCGTACAACCGATACCTTTGTGTAGGTCAACTATTGTACCGTGAGCTAATACGTTTAAAAGCTTTACTCAAAATCAAAGAAGTTGAATTTCGAATCCATTCGAATGGTTCGAATTCGTTCCAGTCCGAAGGACGAACAAATAAAATCAAAATAATACCCTCCCTGGTACGGTACGAATTAATAAACAATTTTCAGCTTCTCTCGAACTTGTCAGAGGCTGAACTCGAATGGAAATAATTGAATCCCGGCGTCAGCAAGTTCTAGAATAGAAGCTGCAGCCGTCGCCGTTGTGGTGGAACTCTAAGAAACTAGTTTAGAATTTCCGTTTGAAATTTCAAAGCCGAAAAGTTAATTAACATTGAAAACACGCTCGTAATAAAGTAAACTGAAATATGAATAGGTCTCACCTCCTCGAGGCGGTTTATCGGGATAGAAGCCAAGTTCACATCGTCTACGACTCGAGTAATTTTTCTGGGAGAAGTCTATGAGGCAATCCCGAAGATTGGACCCAGACCATTTCAATTCGAAAGCTTTCAAAGACGTACGAGCGCGCAGGTTACGATATCGCAACTGAAACCGGGTCAGTCGCGTCTGAAAGCGGCTGAAATCGGGCAAATACTGAAAGCGCGCTCGCTGAAACCAAGCTCAAAAAGCTTTTAGATATTGAGATGCGCAAGCGCAAAATAAATTATTACAAATTATAATTATTAAATGAAAAAATTATAGAATAATGAGATGTATTTTAATTAGTTTACATATTTTTAATAAATGAAATTTAAAAAATTGTAGAGGATTTATTTGTGAAAATTAACGAATGATTTTTATGTCGAATGAAAGCTTAAAGTTTCTATTATTTATTATAAAAGTATTACAAAAATAAATTTTGTTCTGGTTGTTATCAAAAAATTGTTTTAAATTCTTAAAGTTGGGGAAAATTTTTGGCAGTTAACTAACCGAATCAAAAAAAAAAAAAACCGTAGCTATTTTATTTATAGGAATTTTGAGATGATTTCTGTATTAAATTAAAAATAAAAGATTCTATTTTAAATGTCAGAAAACGTATTTGGTTTAGTTGTTACCGAAAAAATTTAAAAAATTCTTGAAATTTAACCTAACTTTTTAAATATTTGATCACATTTAAAAACTCGTTCAGACCTTGTTTATAAAAATTAATAAATTATTTTTACACTAAATCAACACTTAAAGAATCTATTTCCCATTATTAAAGACAAATTTGTTGTAATTATAACCAAAAAAATTTAAAAATTGAAAAATTTTGCTTTTAATTTCAATTATAACTTAAAACAATCGTCCAGATTTTATTTATAAGAATAAAAAAAAAATATTTTTAGATTAAATTAAACCTTACAGGGTGTATTTTCTATAATAAACGTCGAATTAATTCTAATTATCACCAAAAAAATTAAAAAAAATTTCTTGAGTAAAAGTGTTGATGAAAATTTTTATGACTAAATTAAAAAAGAATCTTTAGACGTTATTTATAGGAATAAAAAAATAAGTTTTACTATAAATTTGACATTAAAGACACTATTTTCTATAATAAGCGTAATTTTTTTTCTAATTATCAACAAAAAAATTAAATTTATTATAGAATGTCAATGGACCCTTTTCATTCTTATACACGTTTTTTAACTTAACTCTTGAGTTTCATAAAATTATGATAAAATTAATTAAATTTCATAAACTTTATTTTCTATGATAACAAGCCAACAAAATTTTATGAAAAGTAAAACCCACAAATCAGACAACGCTTTCCTACAACTTTGTGACATCGTGAATTTAAATTCATTATCAAATTTACTCCACTGCATCAAGTCTTCAAGATATCTTAACTTATAAATGGCAAAAACACTGATGTTCAACAAACTTGGAATGAAATAACGCAGCGAATAAGTTTTTACATCCCAAACTCCTTGCAGTATCTGAATACAGTGAAATCTCCCTTGGGCGGGCACCAACGGGACCCACCAAAGTGTCCGTTTAAGAGAGGTATCCGCTTAAGAGAAATGCAAAGTAATTGTTTGAGAGTCGAACGGTTCTACGAAAACTGTCCGTCCAAGGGGGGTGTCCGTTCAAGAGGAGTGTCCGCGAAGGGGACTTTCACTGTATACAATTTTTCCAATTGAAAATGCATTTTGAATTTTTTCGATAGCTTAATTCCTTTTGGAAGAAGTCATCTTTATATATTTCCTCATTGGCACAACTTCAAAAAGATATAAGGTTTTCTTATGAGTTCTTGTGTTTTTGGATTCAATGTCTATAAAGTTTGCATTACTTTTACGGCAATTTCTTGCATCAAAACGTTTACAAATATATCAAGACTTATTAATTTTCATAACACAGTGATTTCTTGAAGTTATCGTTGTATGTAAATTGCATATTTAATTTGTATACATTATGCAGAAAGAATGACATTATAGGTCTATCAAATAGATGATTACGATTACTGCTGGTTAGTCTCTCATAGATTAATGATTTAGCAAAAGGTTATGTTAGAAAAATATGATTTTTTCAAGGAGAAATTAAGATATTCGAGAAATCCAAAATGCATTTTCAATAGGAATAGTGATACTTTCAGATGTAGTACAAAATTTTGTGGTTAAAAGTTTATTTGCTAAATAATTTAAACCCTAACATGTTTAAAAACTTAATTTTTTGCTTCTGTAAGTTAGAATATTTCGAAAACCTGATGTGATGGAGCAATTTTGACGCTGAATTCAAATTCAACGTTGAACTCAAGTTCAACGCTTCAAAAACTTTCAGAAAACTATTGTCTAATCTGTGGGTCAAAAAAATATCGACTTGTGTAATTGTTAAATTTATTCTAATTATCATCAAAAAGGAAACTTATTCTTTAAATAATAAAATTTTATAGAAATTTGTTACATATACAGGTGTCCCTAAAGTAGACGACTATACGCTACCAGCGAATTCTATGTTCAAAAATATAAATAAAAGTCCAAAAAAACATTGGTCGAAAAATGCTTCCTAAAGGAGCTACAGTTCCTTGAAGGGAGTAATGACAAAATAGACCATCTTAGAATTTTGTAGTATACATGGTTACTCAATTCAGTCATAAAATCAAATCTCTAACGATCACGACACACTGCACTGTTAAAGCAGTTACCAAACTCTTAACAAAAAAATCCTACTTATTGTTAGTTCAAAAATAAGATTAGTCTGACTGGTGAAACTCATCACCACTGATGAGTTTCATGCAAAATTGATACCACCATCTAATTTCTCTTGGAATTTTCGGCTAGTATACCAATTTTCGTTGATTTAACCCAAGGCATTCCGAGGATATTCCTTAAAAATCGTTTTCTTTATGTTTCTTTCAAGGGTCCGTAGCTCCCGTAGGAAGTATTTTTCGATCAAGCGACCATCTAATTTTGGGACATCCTGTATAGCTGACTTAATTAATAAATTCAAATTCTTCTCTTATAATTTCTCAGATATTAAAGCAAAACTTTTAATAAATAATTTAGTGAAGTAAAGTATCTTGAATATTGAAGGAAGATTCTAAAGAAAAGTATGGAAAACTATTTGTAGGAAAACACGAAGTACAGAATCTGTTATTCGAGAAGTTGCGGAAGTCGAAGTTAAGTGTTGCCGAATTTAAAATTCAAATCGATCTGGCGCTTGCTTATATTTACATAAATGCAAATCTCCGAGGAGCACAGTTCAGTATAAAGACGAGAGGTCGCCGTTGAATTGTTAATTGTTGAGTTTTCAATTCTAACGTCTTGATTTCGCGGTTTGGCGTGTGATTTCAATTTAAGGCGAGACTGAAATTACCCGCGTGGCGATACGTTAATAATTGATACGGAAGTTGGGGAAGTTTGTCCATTAGTTACATGGTAAATGCGAGAGGAGAGCATCTGGTCCGGTCTCTGAAACTGAAAGTGTAACTAGAAATGACAAACGGCCCGAAGGGCTGTGCATGACAATTTGCAGTTTGGTAATCCGACGCCGTAATTGTCGCTTTACGAATTATTCAGACTTCGGCCGCAAAACTTGAACACCTACGAGTCCAATTCGTGCAATCCCGCTATTAATTTAGCCTCTGTATCCGCTTTGTAATTAATTCGTTTAGCGAATAGCGTACTAGCGTTCGTTCCACACTTGTTATTTTAGAATTAACGTTGTTCTAATAATAGTAAAAAAACCGGCGGTCGCGAATATGCAAATAATCCCGGGCGAACCTCCTAGTTAAAATTTTAATTAAAATACCTAATTAACAGAAACCCTGTGGTACTCGAATCGATAAATTAAATTTGTGTTTGTTACGCTATTTTTAACGTGGTGGCCGGATAAATTCCACCAAACCCAATTCAACCTGTACAGACCTGTCCTGTGTCGTTACCGGTCTAATATATCAAGAAAAATAGCTCCGCTACCTCCCTCCAGTGGTAAATCACTGTAACACTGGAATATTCCATACTTTTCTCAACATTTTCTCCTTTCTCACACAATTTCACGTAAATCATACAAAGCACCCTTTTTTAAAGTAATCAGTTTTCTTATTAAACTGATATTAAACTCCTATTGAAATTTTAAAAAAAGAAGAAATTTTAAAAATCACACCGACTTTATTTATGGAAATCTTCAAAAGACCTTTTAACATAAAATACGCTAAAATGTCTACTTTATAATAAAATAGATAAATTAATTGTAGCAATTACCAAAAAAATTTAAAATAATTTAAAGGTGTCAATGATTTTTTCATCCAATACAACCTTAAAAATTGAGGAATTTTAAAAAATCTCACCGACTTTATTTATAAAAATTTTGAAAAGAGTTTCTAACCTAAGATATAATAAAATGTTTATTTTATATCTAAGAAAATAAATTTGTTGTAACAATTACCAAAAAAATTCTAAAGATGAAGGTGATTTTTTTGTCCAATATAAAAAACTGGGAAATTTTAAAAAATCGCACACACTTTATTTATGAAAATTTTTAAAAAAAATTTCTAACTCAAGATAAATTAAAATGTCTAGTTTACATCTAAAAAAATATTTTTTTTTCTTTAATTATTACCAAGAAAATTAAAAAAAAAATTCTAAAAGCGTCAGTTATTTTTGTACCCAACATATTCTTAAAAATTGAGAAACTTTAAAAAATCGGACAGTCTCCCCACATCCATACAGTTAATTTAGTAACTGACCTGGGTTCGGATCATCTTGGTATAGACTTTCAACTAAAGATCCCATTAAACACCCCAAAAACGAACATTCCACGAAACATTAATGTTAATCAATGCAACATTAAGAAACTAAGCCAAGACATGTTATTCTATGTTCAAAATAATCCAACTATTAGCCCGATGGTATAGCATCATTTTTAAAACAATTCTCGGATCGGCAGATTAAAACACGTAAGTCATATATGAAAAATAATATGATTTTTTAATCAGTTTTATTTTTTTTTTGTGGTTCTATTCAATTTTCCTTTCTCCTGTAAAATTACTGTTTTTTCCGACTTATGTGCTTTTGTCAGCCAACCCGAGAATTAACCGATTCATTGATACTCCATTTTCCTAAAAGAAGAAAAACCTACTACACCTTTCCACTTCCACCTTATATCCTAAATTTAATTAAACTGAAAAGAACTATGTACCGTGAATTTAAGAGAACCGAAGACACAGATATAAAAAAGTGAATTAACGAATTAAATAAAAACGTTCATAAATTAATATGGGAATTTAGATCCAACAGATTTCTCGAAGAATGTGACAGAATTAATTATACAAAAGGTAAAACCTACTGGAACGAAGTGAAGAAATTGTACGACCAAATTGAAGACTGGTATCAAACTTTTAAAAACACAAAATATGTTTCGAGTACTAATTTGATTGTTGACGAGGATGAGTATTGGGAAATGACCAGAAAAATTTTTAGACAACTTAATTATTCCATTCATGAATATATCAGAAATATATTCAACTTTTGTGTACACCATCAATACTTCCCTGAAGCATGGAAAACGGGTATATTAGTTTGCATTCCAAAGAAAGACTCAGATCTCTCTACTCCCTCCAGATGTCGACCAATTACACTACTACCTATTATCGGGAAAATGTTCGAAAACATTAAAAAACGACTGCTGACGTACATAGAAGATAAGATTCCAGCTCATCAGTTCGGTTTTAGATCAGGCAAATCGACGCTTCACTCATTATCAATTCTTACATCCAATCTACAAACTTGTCTGCAAAAGAAAAAGTCTGCCGCCTTGTTTCTCGATATCCAAAAAGCATTTGACTCGGTATGGCACAATGGATTAATATATTAATATATGCTATGAATGTTCCACCTAATTTAGTCCAACTAATAGAAAAGTTTTCTTAAAAAGCGTACATTCCGAGTTAGAGTGAATGTAGGTTTAGTGAATGCCTTTCAGATAAATTTGAAATTCATCAAGGCGTTCATCAGGGCTCTCCAATTTCACCACTTTTATATAACGTTGTTGCTTATGATATGATGAAATGCGATGGTGTTGGTGAGTCATATATGCTACAGTACGCCGACGATACTGCCTTGGTAACCCATGTAAGAAACCTGGAAACAGCTGTTATAAAACTCCAAGAAATGACCAACCAAATTGTAGAATGGTGTAGACTTTGGAAATTTAGTATAAATCCAACAAAGACACTGCTCTTAATACAGCCGGCCCAAACCATCTTGGCCTTCCGAGGTCACGAAAAATGCGCAGACGAAGGAGTGCGACAGTAAATCGTTGGAGAAAGATGGGTGTATTCGTTAGATAGGAGCGGCAAGTATAGAGCGCGGCAAAAGTTGACCTGTACAAAAACATGTACAGATATTGTATTGTAAATTTTAAACAGGTAAATTTTTAATAATGAATTTCTTTGTAGTAGGTTATTTTTCAGGGTTTTTAAGTTTAAAAGTTATTTTTAAATTAACAAACCCATTAATCAAACATTTTAAGCTGCAAATAGTACAATATCTGCTAAAACAATTAACAAAAATAATAAATAAATAAGAACTTACTTTATTTTTCACTTTACTTTCCGCCATCTCGAACTTAAATATTATCTCACGCACTTATACACAAACTTTTGCTTTGATCTGTACACGATCAGTACCCTGTTGAGCATACTACGCAAATGAGCTCTCTAAGAACTCCCCACCTTTTGTTACTGCGTAGGTGACCTCGGAAGGCCAAGATGGTTTGGGCCGGCTGTACCTTTTCATCGGATCAAGGACAACTCCCCAACGATAACTATTGAGCAAACACAGATCAAACATTCGCAATGTGTTAAATACTTGGGTATAACATTCGACAAGAAAGCTTAGTTTCATATATATTCTAAAAAAGCAAAAATGAAAGCAACAGCGAGAGCGAAACATTTTAGAGCATTAACATATAAAAAGCAAGGAATTAACACTAAGTGTGCAACATACCTCTACAAATCCATTTTGGAATAGGGAAATATTTTAACAGCTGATAGTAAAGGAGGTACAATGAAGAACTTAGAAGTTGGGGAAAGATCTTGCCTTCGTACTTTAACCAATATACGAAATCCGAACAACCCCTTACAAAATATCTCTAATATCGGTCTTTACGGAATAACCAGAGTTAGACCACTGGCAGAGCGCCTTTCAATATTGGCAAAGAAGGGCATGAGTAGGATGAAGAACAACATTCCGAAACTATCCATTCCTTCACACACCACGTGCCGCACCATTTATAATCAAATCGTGGAAATATAAAACATGTATTTAAAAAAAAGGAAGATCATAGATTGGGCTGAAGGACTAAAGTCGATAGCCTGTTTTCAAGGGAAATGAAAAAGAATGTAGTAGTATTATTTAAGTTAGTAATTTAATTTAATTATTGTATATTTTTCAATTTTTTTGTCTTCCTTCTGCGAAATAAATTCTTTTCTATCTATCGCACAGTCTTTATTTAAAAAAATCAATAAAAGATTAAAAAAATTCTAAGGACGTCAGTGTTTATTTTGTGCATTTTAGAAAATCCTACTAAAGAACATATTCCATACTTTTCCAACGTTCTTCCTTTTTCATATAATTTCACATAAATCATACAAAACACTTTTTTATATACTCATCTGTCTTAATAAAACGATATTAAAAGCCCTCCAAATTTCAACACAAAAAAAACATATCACGTTCTGCTGTTACGCACATTTTGTGATTTATTTTCAGCCAAGTCGATAATAAAACCCATAAATAATTTTCAGAAGATGGATATTTAATAAAATTCGCACGAAATTGAATTCAAATTTATACCGTTTGTGAGAAGTACGAGATTTATGACCTTCTTTCCACCGTATTTTTTAAACGTAAGGAATAGAAATTGCTTTGTAAAAGGGAGGATCCTCCGCGTTATTGCTTTGTGCATAGTTCGAGGCGTGTGAGGGCCCCTTCTCGGCGATTAATGAACCGAAAGGGCATCTCAAAATGAGGTCACCTCTCCGAATCAAGTGGTCAACGTCGGGTTGGTAATGGAAGCCGCTTTGTGCAAGACATCTAACCGGAATTTGGCAATTTGACTCCGATAACTCAATTTACCAAAACGAACCCCGATGTTTTTTTTTGTTCCTTTTTTTGCGTTTAATTTATTGTTTGTAGATTTAGTTTTAGGTCGGTCGGAGAACATTTCCAAAGGATAACGCCGTAGGACGTAGGGACAGACGAATGAGTACCGTTTGTTCTCGCTCGGAGCGCTGTCCCGGCTGAATTGGAGAAATTACCTAAAGCTTTTAGCTCGGGGAAGGGTCCGGGACCATGATTTACCATGCAGCCTGATCCTGAACAATCGTCCGGAGACTTTGGCACCGTCGAAACCGTCGAAAAGCGGGGAAGACACATCTTTAAACAACCTGATGCTCGATTCCCCGACTACGACGACCATAAATCAAAGTAATCCCGAAACGTAAAAACCCAAAACCTGGCGAATTTTACTTTTTCAGACCGAGCCATTAATCAGCACAGATGAGTCCTTTATTTTCTACGAACGATCCCCGTTTTTTTTCTTTTTTATGGAAATTTCCACAAAAGAAATGGAAATATTAACGTAATGGGTCTTTATTTTTATTGTGGTCAAAATGAAAAATAGCTGGAAATTATGACTTTTAAATGGAGAAGTGTTTTTTATCTTTAATAAGATTTTAACTTATTGTTAAAAAGATCGGTTTTTACATTTAAGATAATTCTTCCTTTTAGTCAATTCACTTTGTGGAAATTTTTCACAACCTTAAAAAAATTTATTGATCAATTTTAAAAAATCATCCTGGATTTATTTATAGAAATTATGTAAAGATTTTTTTAAATAAAAATAAATTAAACAGTCTATTTTTTATTAAAACTATCAAATTTGTTATAATCTTTCCTAAAAAAATTTAAAAAAAATCCAAAATATATGAAAAATTTTTCATAACTTTAGAAAAAAATTACGTTCAACTTGAAAAATCGTCCAAGTTTTATTTATCGAAATTGTGTAAAGATTTTTTAACTAAAGATAAATTAAAGAGTTTTTCTTTACTAGAAAATTTCGATAAATCCCTTTTAAATTATTTAAAAACTGCTAAATTTAATCAAATGTCTTATCATGTATTTTTAAAATTGGGAAATTATTATAGGAAGTTTAACGATTTGGATAAAGCTCGGAGATGTTTTGAAAAAGTGGTTAAACTTCTCCGAAAGTGTTTAATCGGGGTTATTGAGTTGAATAAAATTTATAAGATACAACAAAATTGGGTTAGTAGTGTAAATATTCTTGAGAATTATCTTGAAGGTAAAGTGAGTAATTCAAATTTACGGGCTTGGATGCAATTAGGTTTGGTTTATTATGAAAAAGGGGTTTATAATAAAGCCGAGGATACTTTAAGAATTGTTATTCGTTTAGATCCGGAAAATAGGACGTGTCGGGAAGCCTTGGGTGATACTTATTCAGCAAGAGGGGCTTATACTTCCTCTTTAAAATCATACCAAAAAAGTTTGGAGTTAAATCCAGGTAGTTTATATCCTCAAATACGAATCGCTCCAATTCAACAGATTCTTGGAGAATACAAAGAAGCCAAAGAACAATTCCAAACCGTACGTGTTAATAATAAATCGTATATTCCGGCTTTAAAAGGTTTAGCGGAAACTTATTTAGGTGAAGCTAAAGAATTTAAAAGAAATCAATTGTGGGGTCTTGCGAGAGATTCTATTCAAATGGCTTTAGATACATTATCTAATGTTATACTCCAAGACAATAAATTATCATGCATTTGGAAGTTAAAATGGATTTATTAGATTCCTTCTAATTTTCAAAAAAAAAAATTAAAAAATTTCCAAAATATATCAAACATTTTTCATAACATTAGAAAAATTTTACGTTCAACTTGAAGAAATCGTCCAAGTTTCATTTATGAAATTTATATAAAGATTTTTTATCCAAAGATAAATTAAAGGGTCTATTCTTTTATTAAAACTGTCAAATTTATTGTAGTCTTTCCCAAAAAAATAAAAAAAAAATCCAAAGTATACCAAAAATTTTTCATAACCTTAAAAAAATTTAATTAATTTTAAAGAATCATCCAGCATTCCATTTATGGGAACTATGCAAAGATTTTTTTAACTAAAGATAAATTAAAGAGTCTACTTTTTAATAAAACAATCAAATTTATTTTAATCTTTTCTAAAAAAATTAAAAAAATTCCAAAGTATATCAAAAATTTTTCACAACCTTAAAAAAATTTATAATCAACTTTAAAAAATCTTCCAAGTTTTATTTATAGAAATTATGCTAAATTTCTTTAACTGAAATTAAATTAAAGAGACTATTTTTTGTTAAAACTATCAAATTTGTTATAATCTTTACTAAAAAAATTTAAAAAAATTCCAAATTATATCAAAAATTTTTCATAACTAAAAAAATTTAATCAACTTGAAAAAATCGTTCATGTTTTATTTACAGAAATTATGCCAACATTTTTTAAATGAAGATAAATTAAAGAATCTATTTTTTATTAAAACTATCAAATTTGATGAAACCTTTTTTTAAAAAGTTAGAAAAATTTCCAAAGTATATCAAAAATTTACAAAATTAGAAAAATTTTATGATCAATTTTAAAACAGCCATCCTGAATTTATTTATGGAAATTATGTAAAGATTTCTTGAACTAAAGATAAACTGAAGAGTCTACTTTTTAATAAAACAATCAAATTTATTTTAATATTTTCTAAAAAAATAAAAAAAAAATCCAAAATATATCAAACAGTTTTCTCAGCCTTCAAAATTATCACCAACTTTAAAAAGTCGCCCAGTTTATTTATAGAAATTGTACATAATTTTTTTAACCAAAGTTAGATTAAATAGTCTGGTTTTTACTAAAGCTGCCAAATTTTTGATAATCTTTTCTAAAAAAATAAAAAAAAAATCTAAGATATATCAAACATTTTTCATAAACTTAAAGAAAATTGACGTCCAACTTTAAAAAATCACCCAGACATTATTAATAGGAATTTAAAAATGACTTTTGTGTTAAATTAAAGCTTAAAGATTATATTTTTGATTATAAAAGTTACATTTATTCTATTTATCAACAAAAAAATTAAAAAAAAATTTTATTAAGAAAACATCAAAATATTATTTCATGAAATTCTTGATTAAATAAGTCTGCAATGAAATAACTAACAAAGTTCAAACAGTAAATTATAAATGATGTGTTGAGTTGTAAATCTATCAAGATACAAATGTATAGCTAAGAAGCTCGTGCTTTTGTAGGAAGCTTAAGTTTAATTATCAGGTAATAAATTTTATTAAACTACAGTCTTGTTGAAAATTTCCCTTCACTACCTATTAAAATAAATTCCAACCTTATTTATTACTTTATTTATAAATTTATAAAACTGAAATTTTAAAATTTCTATTTTAGTAGTGGTATTTTTTGATTTTTTCATTTCTCAAGATAAGATTGCACATTGTCATTAAAACACGATACATCCACCTGGATTATACGTATAAATCACGTTGCAAAGTCCTCTCGAGAGTGTGTTCAAAAACAGTTTCAGCCGAGATGCATTTCTTATGTGTTTTTAAGTCGTCCACGCGAAATATAGAGTTCTGAGAGTTCTTTATCAGCAATTGACGTCTCGTTATCACGTGTACAAGTCGTCGACGGCTGATCACCCAATCAGTCGTCATCGTATCGGTTCAGAAGACACCAGAACACATAAAAGCAATTGGTTCAAGACCAAAGAAGTCAGTCTTCAAGAAGTCAACATGTTGGGTCCTAAACTATTAAGATCAGGCCGATTATTGGCCTTCAATGGAATTGGATTTTATAGAATTCCAGGTCAAGTTGTTGCTTTGAGGCCAAATGAAATTGTTAGAGCTGCTTCTACTACTTCAGGACTTTGGTTACCAAAATTAACACAGGTAAAATTATTTTTTTTATTTATTATGTTTATTTTTTTAATTGAAGGAAAAAAACTTCAAATTAAAGAAATAACTGCAATCTTATCTCAAATGTGCAACACATTTGTCAAAATTTACACGTGTAAAATTTTATCTAAAAGTTATCTAAATCAATGAAAGCCACTGTTTGGCTGGAATTTTACTTTTTTATATAAAAGGAAAATCCTTATAAATCCAGAGAGAAAATTCTCAGCTGGTTTGTAACCGTTGAAGGTCAGATGTCAAGAGATGCAAAGTATAAAGTCTCTCGGGTCCATAAAAATTTAAAACGTGCGCCCCGAACAAAGATAAACTTATTTACTCCCGAAAAACCGAACTTACCAGCCAAACAAAAATAATAATAATAACACAACGACTTTTTAAATAATCTACATAAGTAATTGATTTGATTGTTCGTTTTCATGCAACAAGCAGGTGATCTCGGTTTAAAGGTCGCTTTTAGCAAGGAAAACAAACACTCGTTATCTAACGAAATGTCTATTATATAAATAAGATTCGAAAATCGGAGCCACGGTTGCGTTTTTATCTCTTGATGCCAAATTTGAATCAACAACAGCCAGTTATGTAAACGATTTAAAGTCCGCGTGGAATTTTTGTTTTCGCTATCTTTGAACCTTATCGAAACAAACACTTGCAATGTACTAAAATATTATTTTATTATTTCGTTCGAATGATGTGTTTATTTTATTTATCAATTAAAAAAATTGATTTTTATTGAAGGATCGATTTTTATCTTTGAGAGTGTCCTAGGTTTAATTATCTAAGGATTGATCTGTTTTGGATTTATTTTTTAAGTCTATAAATAAAGTCAATGGTCAAGTTAATAAAACTAATCGAATTAGTAACCTTGATATACTTTTTATTTTTAAAAACTTCCGGATTATAAAAAAATTTTCCATTTTAGAATGGTTTTATTTTTTAATTAAAAAAGTTTTTTTTCAAATCACACAAACTCCACGTGTTTGCATTGAAATTAAAAAACCTGGCTTCCACCACTACTAAAAAATGCATATTAAATCGTAACACACCTGAATCGTCCAGTCACTGTGTTATTGCAAACGTTTAAACCTCGATTAACCATTTTAACAAATTTAATTGGCGTCATTAACGTAATTTTTAACGTAATTAACGATAATGTTGAAGGAAAATCATGAAAAAAGGGCCCTACAATTCACGGATAAGAGACAATCCACATTCACCGATAGAAGCCAGCTAAAATACGCCAGAAGGTTGGTAGTTAAACTGGGAAGCGCTGTTATTACAAGAGAAGACGAACATGGACTCGCTCTTGGAAGATTGGCTTCAATCGTCGAACAAGTAAGTTAAAGAAAATAATAATACATCTAAAAATAGTAATAATTCTATGGCTTGGATTCGTGTTTTAAATTAAAAGTCTATTTTAAAAGTATTATTCCAAATTATTATTCTGAAAGTATTATTTTTTAATTTTTAAAAGTCATTTTAGGATATTAATCGTTTTTAAAACAGTCATAAAATTAGGAAATAAAAAAAAAGTTCAGATGGAAATAACTTTTTTAAAGGGATCTTATAGACACATTAATTTATACTCCACGTGCGTGAATAAATAAACAAGACTTTGACCTTGTCTCATAATCATTATGCATCAAAATGCAAACTGTCTATCGAATCCCATAAATTGTCTTTAAACATGGAGTTGAAAAAAAAATTTATAATTTTTTTATGACGATTGGAGTAAATTTTATATGTATTATAGAAAATACAATCTCTAAACTTTAATTAAAAATAAAAATATTTTTTTTATTCCTACGAATAAAATCTAGACGATTTTTTAAAATTTATTTTAAGGTAAAAATTCATTGATTTTTTATTTATTATTTTTTTTCTTAATTTTTTGGTAATAGTTGAAATTTATCTTTTACGATTAAAAATAGAATATTTAAGTTTTAATTTGATGTAGAAATCATTTTTTAATCTTCATATATAAAATCTGGACGATTTTTTAAAAATTGGTCTGTTTTAAAAAATGTTAGATTAAACTGTTAAAAAATTTTACCAACTTTACGAATTTTTAAATTTTTTTGGCAACAATTAGAACAAATCTGTCTTCCTTGGTTTAAAATAGAATGTTTTATTTTTCATATGAATTAAAAATCATTTCTTAATCTTCATAAGTAAAGTCTGGACGATGTTTTAAAATTGGACTATTTTTAAGAAAGTTAGGTTAGTCAACTGTCCAACATGTTTACAAACTTTAACCATTTTTTAAATTTTTTTGATGAATCGAAAAAATTTGGCCATTTCGATTAAAAATGGAATCTTTTACCTTTCAGTTGAACCAAAAATCATTTTTTAATCTTCATAAATAAAGTCTGGATGATTTTTTTCAAAATTGGTCTATTTTTTAAAGAAGTTAAGTTAGTTAACTCTGAAAAATGTTTACCAACTTTAAGAATCTTTTTAATTTTTTTGGTAAAAATTAGAACAAATCTGTCTTATTAAAAATTAAAATGTTAGCAATATTAATTTTTTTTTATATTTTCCTGGTAACAATTAAAAAAAGTTTGACTTTTTTAATCCAAAATAGAATATTTTAACTTTTTCTTTGTAATGACTAGGGTAGAAAATAGGATTTTTTAACTACGCTCCTATGACTTCCAGACACTGAGTATAAATTATAACACGTGATTTATAAGAAATCTTCGAAAATATAATGAAAATACTGTCACGTGTAAATGTACTATAACCCCAAATGGAGCTGCACTATGAAGAGAAAGATGAAAAAGTAATCCCCTTCTCCATCACATTGCAGAGTACTCCTGCATCTTTCTCTTCATGGTGCAGCTCCATTTCGAGTTACAGTACGTTGAGATCGATGTACAAAATAACCTTAAAATTAAATAATTCATTGATGATATAAAAAATCTTGATAATTACCGAATTTTAAAAATTTTGAACAAATACAAACACTTTATCCCTTCCCAACCAGAGCCAGAAACGGAATCATATTTTAACTTCAATTTAACATAAAAACCGTTGCTTAATGCTTATAAATAAAGTTGTTACAATTGATCAAAGAATTTTGGGTTAGGTTAGCTTTTATGGCCAAAAATAGTCCTTGAGGTTTAATTTGGCCGAAAAATTATTCTTTAATGTTTATACACAGGTTGTCCCACCGATCTGGACTTGCCCACATAGGTGAGACACCATATATAAACTCAGTGCGATTTTTTAAAATTAGTCAAGTTTGTCCTTAATTTTCGTAAAAAACTTAGCCAATTTTAAAAATCTTTTTATTTTCTCTTGGTAGCAACTACAACAAATTTGACTTCTTTTAAACTGAAAAACCAAAATAGAATTTTGTAAGTTTAATTTACAGTACACTTCAAAACACAGTTCATCATCATAGACACACTGATTGTGAACGGACCTTATAATTCCCATTTTCTATAAATGACTGGGTAAGATACCATGATCAAGTTTAGGTCTAGATATAGTAGAATGAAATTCTCTAGAAACATTGAATACTATATAGCAAGGTCGAAGAAAGACTGTGGGATGGATTTATATATATTGCGTTTTCCGATCTACGCAATTAAGCTTCGAGAACTTATCGAAAGTTTTTAACTAATATTTCAGCACCAATAGGTTTGCTGTTTCCTTCCCTTTCATCCGTACAATCTGTTTTCGCTAAATAGTCCACAACGTCATTGTGATAAATACTAGAATGACTGTTAAGCCAATAAAAATGCATGGCTAGTAATAAGTAGCTACTGCTAGTAGTAGCAAGTCGGGCGTAAGTAACAAACTTGGTGGTCGATTTTTCCTATCGTATTCGAATGTACCCGTCATACCCATTTTTAAGTGGAATCTTTCTGAAAATTTATAGGTAGACTAAAGATCAACTAACGCAAAATATTTTCATGTTTGTGACACTTACGGTTATAAAGGAAGTAAACACCGACTTCGTTATTTGAATTGTAAATCATCAGTTTTAATTATAAAAATAAACTAACAAGAAGAGTGCAAGGTCTTGGGATCACAGATTTAGTATAAATTTTGTAGGATGGTGGATTTAATTTCCCCGTTGATGAAAATATATGATTCTAAGGGTCACTATTCAATAGTTTTTTAGATATTTGCAATTGAAAATGCAATTCACTCTTTAAATTCAGTTCTGTAGCAAACGATTAAATGTAATTTGTTTAGCGTAGAGGGAACAAATCAGTAATTCTCGTCATTAGATGCCGAGTTCAAGTTCGGGGAGCGCGAATAATTTTTTCTCAATACTCTGTCTATTTTTATATATAACATATATAATGATACCATCGGTGCTCATAAATTGTTGCAACACCATTTTTTGAGTGTGCACCGCACGTTGGATTTGTCAGTAAATTGTCATTTAATGTGTTAAGCTTTAAAATTAATACAGGGATATTACCTGACATTCTAATGGCGCTTTCATTTGGCTGACTTACAATTAGTGCAAAGAAAAGGCAAATTCAACAGAACGTGGTGAAATCAAGTACATATAATCATAACTGCCAATCTGATCATAGCATCACTTATAAATGCGTTCAGAGCTTCAGGTTGTTTAAAATGTTTTTAATAAAATGCAATATAACACAAAAAAAATTGGGTCAACCTACAGAACACGCTGTTGTGCACTGGTGCGCCCTAATTCAGCCAAATGAAAACGCCATAACTTTCCTTCAAAAAGCCTGACTTAATCGGTATAAATTCTATTATTTTTGAAGTTATCCAGCTTCGAACTTCTTCTAACGAATGAATTGCATCTTTAATTCTAAATATCTAAAACAATATTGAATAATGGCCCCTAAAATAATATGTCTTCATCAATCTACCATTCTACAAAATTTTAACTATATCCACGTCCCCAAGACTTTGCACTCTCCTTGTAAGATCTAAATTATCTTTTCTATATTTAATTTCACAAAATGTATTTGAATAAGTAATAATATTGTTGGCAAAAATTCGATGGATTTAAAAAAATACATACAAGAGGGATAGGACAACGGAAGTACTCCCAATAATACATCATGTACAGAATAAATGGTCTTGTCTATTCAGTATCACTGCAATATCCAGGCTGCGGATATATTCGTCATACCACTTTATTAGCGACTTTCGTTATGACGATTGTATTCGATATAAGCGCTTAAGAGATTAAAATTTTTTCCACCGATCAATGCCCTAAGCAGGCATATCCGATTTTAGCATATATCTCCGCGTTTCCGCTGTATTTTTGCTTCTGGCAAAAAAAGTATTCGTCAGTGTGTGCAACTTGAACATCTCTTTGTGATCCTCGTTGGAGTGCTAAAAAGTGCACCCGCAGCCTCCATTCATCTTTAACTCATTCATGTATACAAACTGCCGTTCTGAAAACGACTTCATCACCACATAAAAAATAATTGATATTCCATTCATCATCGCAGTACTGAGGAAACATTGCATTCGTAACCTTATAACAGTCAAAGTAATCCATCTTTGAAACTCAAATAGGTTTGCCTCTGCCAGAAAAGTATTCATCAATAGGTGCTTGAACTTGAACATGAACTTAAACATCTTGTAAACCCGGTTGAACTGCCAAAAAGCGCACCCACGGCCCCCATTCTAAGTAAATAAATACTACTTACTAAATAATTTATGGTACGGGTGCACTACTCAGATGAGTGACCCGATTATTTATTTATTGATATTTCCGCCGCCATCAGAAACAGTTATTTTTACGCTAATTAATTAATTATCAAAATTTTGAGTTCTTGCACTAAACCTCTAGTACAAAGGAAAATAAAACTCAAGTGTAAAACAACACTTAAACTATATTTACAAAATAATATGAATCTTAGATCAGTTACAAACAAAGCAATAACCCTAACGTTAACTGACCCGAAGTTACTTTTAGAGAAAGGGGAGGCTAGGAATCGCGATCTTTATCCGATAACCTAACACACGGTTGGTCCCTAACCAGGTGATCACGAGAATTGGCAAACAGACCTACTTTGCACTTGCAGTTGACTGTTGCAATTATCCTGATCGTCGATCTGGATTCTCCTGGTGCCTTCTAGAACTGGGTTGCTCGTTAAGATCCAACACCTTGCAGAGAACACACCACACCGAAATAATACACGCGCCGCGGTTTATTTCCAAAGTCCTAAAGTCTGAGTGCACCGAAGTAAACGAATACTGAGATTCGATGATGAATTCTAAGATTCAACTCGTGCCGACGTTGCAGCTAAAAGCTGAGTATGATTCTATCAAGATCAGATCAAGATTTTGATTCAGATTCTCGATTGAGATTTCGATTGAGGTCTCGATTGAGATTTCGATTGAGATTTCGATTGACATTTACAAAACAAAGAAACCTCACAAGTAACCTCGGTTCAAGGAAGGTGGTAATTTTGACTTATTGGGGCGTACCTAACGCCTGGACAACCCCTCGTAGGAGGCCAATCCATAAGATTCGGGCAGGCGTTTTTACAATAATTCTTAACTAATCCCTAACGCGCCTTGCCTCAACACTTTGGCCACGGGGCCCATCAACAAACCCTCGTCACTAGCTAATCGCGAAAATCCTCACGTAATTCGCAGACTGTGATACCATCATCAACCTTTACGTAAGCCAACATCTAGTTTCCCAACGGTTATTTTCTTCCTCGAAAAACCATAAAATTGAGAATACATAACTTCCCTAAAATTCTTCAAGTTCAGGTGTTTCTACCGGACGTCGTACACGAAAGATGTGATTTTCGACTTCTCTATCAAATACGTTAGCTATCTCAAATCCTTAATGTGTATAGTATTTTCCTAAACCCACAATAATTCCCGAATTACTACAAAACTGCTATTCTGGAAAGACCTCATCATCACATAAGAGATAATTCTGTTATTCCATTCATCACTACAACACTGAGGAAATATTACATTCGCAACCCTATGATAGTCAAAGTGATCCACCTTCGAAATTCGGGTAAATGAAATCTTCTTAAAATATACTAGTATCCAAAAGTATGACTGTACCAAAACAGTTGAAGGTATCAGTACAAAAATTATTCATTATGTCAGCAATATACAAACATTGCATCTTCCAACACAGAGGTTGGAACAAATTTCAATACATTTTTCAATACAATTTTTTATCTAAATACTGGTAACGAACCGGCAAAGGAGAATTATTGAACTCAACTTATAAGGCATCATTTGGAGTTGTCCTTATAGCACCCACACAAATACGAATAGCTTTGTTTTGTAGAACTCGAAGACGTTTAATCTGAAACTTTCTAGCATCCCCATAAAGACTCGAATAATAATTAAAGTTCGACATTCTATTAAATATATTTGACGTGCAATATTAAAAATCAGTCCCCTTTTTAATTCTAACAACGCATCGTAACTCATTTATAAATTCTTCACATTTGTTTATGTTGTATGAGATATGTATAACCCACAACAATTTATTATCAAGAACTCCTACCAAATTTTTAGAAAAATCCTTAACGGGGAAAACTAAATTAGCCAGAGTAACATTATCTGTTAACTGATAATAAAGATACGATGAAGCGAAAAAACATTATCATTATCATTTATCCACACCATTGGCCTCGCTATAGCTTTAAAAATATACACCTTTATATAAAAACCGTTTCTTAATCCTTAAAAATAAAGTTGATGATAACGATTTTTTTAAGTTGATCAAAAAATTTTAGATTAAGCCAACCAATCCTGGAATTTTCAAATTTTATTTTTATCTTTTTTGTAATAATTAAAACAAATTTAACTTTTATAATAACAAATACAATCTTTAAACTTTAATTTAATGAAATTTTTTTAATGAAGTTATGAAATTCATTTTTTAATATTCACCAAGAAATTTTAATTTATATTTTAATTTCACAACTTAAATTATTTTTCCACATTTTAGGTTGCCGAATGTCAAAACGAAGGACGAGAATGTATAATGGTAACGAGCGGTGCCGTAGCTTTCGGAAAACAAAAATTAACCCAAGAACTGTTAATGTCTCTCTCCATGAGAGAAACTCTATCGCCAACGGACCACACCAGAGAGGTGGGTAAACGGGATTAATTTAATTTTTCAAAAGTCAAACAATTCCGCAAACTTCGGTCGCTTAATTAAATTGTACAAGTCGCGGCGCGTTGCGTTTATTGTTACAACCCTCGAGGATAATTACTGGAAACTTTGCAGGATGCCGGAACAATGTTGGAACCGAGAGCCGCCGCTGCAGTCGGTCAATCCGGACTGATGTCTCTTTATGACGCTATGTTCTCCCAGTATGGTGTTAAAATAGCCCAAGTACTTGTTACCAAACCCGATTTCTATAATGAAGAAACAAGAAGAAATTTGTTCAGTACTTTATCCGAGTTAATTAGCTTAAATATTGTTCCAATTATCAACACTAATGATGCTGTTTCACCTCCACCTCAAGTTGATGAACCGATTGGTGGTAAAAGTGGAAAGAGGGGAATTAGCATAAAGGATAATGACAGTTTAGCTGCTATGTTAGCAGCTGAAGTTCAAGCTGATTTCTTAATTTTAATGTCTGACGTTGATGGAATTTATAATAAACCACCATGGGAAGAAGGCGCTAGATTAATCCATACTTTTACATCTGACATGAGAAACAGTATCCAATTTGGTCAAAAATCTAAAGTAGGAACTGGAGGAATGGATTCTAAAGTAAACGCAGCAACTTGGGCTTTAGATAGAGGTGTTAGCGTTGTTATTTGTAATGGTATGCAAGAAAAAGCCATCAAAACTATTCTAAGTGGACGCAAAATAGGAACATTCTTCACTGAAACCAACTTAGGAGGAACTGTACCAACGGAAGTTATCGCTGAAAATGCTAGAAAAGGTGGAAGAGTCCTTCAAACTTTAACTCCCGAACAAAGAGCTTCTTGCGTTCACACTTTAGCTGATTTATTAGTTTCTAAACAATCTGAAATCTTAGATGCTAATCAAAAAGATTTAAATGAAGCTACTAAATCCGGTTTGGCTAAACCTTTATTATCTCGACTTTCTTTAACACCAGCTAAACTAAAGAATTTAGCTGTTGGCTTAAAACAAATCGCAGATGACAGTCATAATAATGTAGGAAGAGTTATAAGAAGGACAAAATTAGCTAATGGTTTAGAACTTAAACAAATTACAGTTCCAATTGGAGTTTTAATGGTTATCTTTGAATCGAGACCCGATTCTTTACCGCAAGTTGCAGCTTTAGCCATCGCTTCCGGAAACGGATTACTTCTTAAAGGTGGAAAAGAAGCAGCTCACAGCAACCGAGCACTTATGGAACTTGTAAAAGAATCTTTAGCCACAGTCGGAGCTAATAACGCCATTTCTTTAATCTCCACCAGAGAAGAAATTGGAGATTTACTCTCAATGGAACAACACATCGATCTGATCATCCCACGTGGATCTAGCGAATTAGTACGAAGCATCCAAGCTCAAAGTCAACATATTCCAGTTATGGGACACGCAGAAGGTATTTGCCACGTTTACATCGACAAAGAAGCCGACTTAAAGAAAGCTTTGAAGATCATCCGCGACGCTAAATGCGATTATCCAGCCGCTTGTAACGCCATGGAAACTTTATTGATTCACGAAGACTTAATGGAAGGTGATTTCTTCTCCGACGTTTGTAACATGCTTAAGAAAGAAGGTGTAAAGATTAATTCCGGACCAAGACTTTCCGAACTTCTTACTTTCGGACCACCAGCAGCTAAATCAATGAAACATGAATACGGTGCTTTGGAATGTTGTATTGAAGTTACTAAAGATGTTGACTCAGCTATTGATCATATTCATACTTATGGAAGTGGACATACTGAAGTTATTGTTACAGAAAACAGTAAGTTATTACATTTTAAATTTCTTAATCAATATAATTTTTTAATTTTTATAATTTTTTTTTATAATAGAGGAAAGAGCTTTAGATTTCCAACGTAAAGTCGACAGTGCCTGTGTCTTCCACAACGCTTCATCGAGATTCGCGGACGGTTTCAGATTCGGTTTAGGTGCGGAAGTTGGAATAAGTACGGCTAGGATTCACGCGAGAGGTCCTGTGGGAGTCGAAGGACTTTTAACCACCAAATGGGTGCTTACGTCCGAGGACGGACATGCCGCGGCCGATTTTGCTGATGGGGGGAAATGTACGTGGCTTCACGAATCGCTTCCCCTTAATTAGATCGTTAGGAACAATGTATTTAAAGCTAGTTTTATTCCTGAGTCAACTAACTCGTAATTTACTTCGAAAGAAACCTTAGAGAAATTTTCCCCCAGACAGAAAAAATGTAGATATCTTTGTATAAATCGCGTGAATGAATTGAATTTGTATTTTTTAAGATTTTATGGTAAAAAAATAAAACAAATATTTTTGTATGTTTAAAATTTTTTTCTGTATGTTTAAATATTGGTGAATTATACGACATCTATACGAGAGAAGTTAAAAGAGATATAGAATCCTTTCAATGAATTTTCAATAAATAAACCTCAAAAAAATCAACTTTAAACATTTGTGTAGAGCTTATTAATCGGAATTGAGAAGAATTTTTTTTAATAGTTAGATTAAAACATCTACTTTATAATAAATAAATTACATTTTCCATAATTATTACCAAAAAAATTCAGTGTCATTTTTTTACTGCCGTTGTTTTCCGTTTGTGTAATACATTGCTGTCTTTGATAAACCAACAATTAGCAAGACAGAATTTCGAACATTTTGCCACCAACCTGCACCAACCTTTTTATGAAGTTCGAACTCCAAAACCTAACCAGGAGACATAACAACAACAACAACCTTTTTATGAAAAATACACCATCATGGACGACGCGGAATTAGTCCGAATGGTTGACCAGGCGGATCTATCACATAGTGACCAGGAAGAAATCGTAGCATCAAGAAGTCGGCATCCACGTAGGATCTATAGTGATAGTGAAGCAAGCGGAGATAACGAATCAGAATAGAGGCAAACGATGCTGAGGAAGAACTGAGAGATATCCGCGAAGTTTCCGTGGCCAATGATAGCGAATATAATCCTCGGCCACAATTTATTGAAATTGCTGAATCTAAGTAGACATATGCCAGCAAGAAATTCCATACCAAGAGCATATTTTGATCTATTTTTCACCGAAGAATTTTTGAGCTCATTGAGAAGTGAGACGAACCAATATGCGAGGCAGTTCCTGAATAGGATCAAAGTTCCCTCAGGATCCAGAGCAACAGAGTGGAAGGCAACCACAGTGTCAGAGGGTGTAACACGTAGACCGACACTTTTTAGTTATTGGTCTACAAACCACAAACATATCCCGTGGTTTGGCAAAATGTTCAGTCGTAACCGGTTTCAATTATTTTGTAGGTTTTTCCATGTGGTAGATAATGAACTATTACCAGCATGTAATAGTCCCGAATATGACCCTACAGCGAAATTTCAACCAGTTGTGATCCATGCAAATAATAAATTCAAATTCCATTATTCGCCTAATCAGCATCTAAGTATTGATGAATCGTTAGTCGGCACAAAGTGTAGGACGTCGTTGATTCAATATATGCCAAATAAAAAGCATCACAGATGGTGCATCAAGTGTTGGGTGTTGACTGATGCAGTAACCCATTAGTGTTTATCGTTTAAGTGAGCTAGGGATCAAACGCATAAAGAAGAAATAAAGAAGAATGGTCTTGGCCACGTTGTGATCCATAAATTATTGGATATGGGAAATTATTTTATGAAAGGTTATCACCTGGTAGCAGACAATTTTTTCACAAGTATTTTGTTAGCAAGAGCATTATTTCAAAAAGGTATATATCTGACCGGCACAATACGCAGCAACAGGAAATATATTCCATCATTTCTCCTATCGCCCCCGGACTCGCCTCTCGGAACCACTTGGGGTGGGCATCTCTGTCATTCAGGCAGAACTTACTGATATCAAGCTTGCCGCCAACTGCATTTCCAGCAGTAACGTACGTGGTAAGTGTTTTACTATTCTCACAGATAGTAGACAGTCTAAGCTGGGAGAGGATCACTTCCCGGCTTATATTGGATTGTCACAATGCACTGGAAATAGCTGCCATGCACAATAAGGTAACTCTCCAGTGGGTAAAGGGACACGGGGACTGCTCGGGAAATAGATGGGCCGACAGGCTGTCCAAAATGGCCGCTAGTAGGCGATCCTACTCACCAAAACCATTCACCATCCCCTCTTTAACTTCGCATCTCGATTGCATTAAACACATTACCCATTCTAAATATTCAGACTACTGGGACACGGTTAAGGGCTGCCAAGTATCTAAATCATTAGTAAGATACCCTTCGTGTGAGGCGACCCGGTTCTTTACAGGTCTCAACAGGAAGGATCTACGCCTAATCACAGGGCTCCTGACGGGACACTGTAAGATTAATAAGCACCTTTATAATTTAGGGTTTGCCGCTTCTCCTCTATGTCGTGCTTGCGAGCAAGACGTTGAGACTGTTAAGGACATCCTATGTGATTGCCCGAATCTCAAGGACCTTAGATTAAGGGACTTGGGTGACGACTGGCCAACCATGGATGGAATCAGGGACACACCTCTGAACTGCATCCTAACCTTTGGTAGATCCCTAGGCTGGTTGATGTAGACAGAGTGAGTGACAGGGAGAATCAAAGAAGAAAAATGTTTTACTCCTATCCACATTCGAAAATGCTCAAAACAAAACGACTACAATCAGAAAAAGCAATGCACAAATACAAGTTGAAAAACCGACAATCGGAGCAGAATACAATAAACACATGGGAGGCGTCGACACGTCAGATATGATGTTATATTTATACTTGGATGAACGAAGAACCATAAAATATTGGAAAAAGGTGGTTTTCTCCATTTTCTCCCGAATGGTGCTCACTGCGTACATATTATATCAGCAAAATACAGACGAAGAAACCAAAACTCGACTAGATTTCATCACTGATGTTATCCAGTCTATAACCACTGAATGGCTGGCACTAAAAAGGATACCACACGACACACCATTAGCGGAGACTTCAACCAATATGCCCCGCATAGGTGTACGCAAACTACCAGGAAAACTAGAAAGGGTTTAAGTGGTGTGCAGCAGGAAGGATGGTGGACCAAAAAGAAAATCACGCACAGTTCGCAATAAGCCCCGGTACACACTGGGCGTTTTTGAACGCGCGTTTAATCGTATGCTTGCCTTTACCAAGTGTACAAGTGAGCGTTAGATGTCATAAAACCACGCTTTAACAAAAATCTCGAAACGCCCGTTTGTCGCGCGTTTAATGCTTGAGTCTGTATACTCCTATTAAAACGCATATATACAAAAACGCGCGTTAGCAAGCGTACGATTAAACGCGCGTTCAAAAACGCCTCGTCTGTGTCGGCGCTAAGTGTTAAGAATTGAATGAAGTGTGCATCAATAGTCACGTATGCTAAATAAATTATTTGTGTGAGTTACAATAACAAAATTTTACAGATTTAAATATGTAAATATAAATATTTATGACAACATAATTTTGTTTCAGCAATGTTATATTACCGATAACAATTGAGGGCTTTTTATTTAGAATAAAAGAGGTATAAGTGCATTTTTTTTTCATTTTGGAGATATGAGCATATATTGCCATTTAATGTTTATATTTGTCTGTTGCAAAACAGATACTAGTGATATGTTCACTTTAAGTGCCATACTATAAAGGTAAAATTGCGGTATGAATCATTTCTGCATTTGTTACTTAACTTTGAATGCAATTATCTCAAAATTGTCAAAATTGCACTTAAAGCCTTTTTATTCCAAAGCCCTCAATTACATAGTTCGAAAGAGAAAATCCGCCCGGCGCCTATCATACACCTTCAAGTTATGTTTTATTTTTGTTATGTAATATTGTTTATCTTGTTACAAAATATATATTGGAAATACAAAGTATATACTTTATAATAATTGGCCCATATAAAATTCTGATTAAAAGATGACTGTTTGTATGTGCAAATACGTTTTCTACAAGAGATCTCAAATTCATTTCACTTACAAACATTTATGCCTTTTTTTTTCTATAATTTTCAAATGTGTTCGAAAAACTAGTGTCATTGTTTAGTTCTGTATTTCATCCATAATACGCAGCTTTTTGAATCATGTAAATATTGTCTCTTGTTTGGTTTTTACAAGCATTTTCCCTAACCCTTGTAAAACTGTGAAATTCGGCCGATTTTTCTCGCATAGGCACCTCTATTTCGCCCGGCACTAAAAAAGTTAAAATATCTACTTTATGATAAATAAATCACCTTTCCATAATATTACCAAAAAAATTTTTAAAGACACTATTTTTTTAAAGTTAATCTCAAAAAGATCAAGTTTAAACATTTGTGTAGAGCTTATTAATCGGAATTGGGAGAAGAAATTTTTTTAAATAATTAGTTTTTTTTAACCAAATTATAAATAAGAACTTTATTCAACCAATAAAAATATCAATCTAACAAATAAAAACACCAAAATACACAACTACAATTTATATCTTTATTATAATCAAACTATAAAGTTTGACACAAAGTTCAAATCCATACTAATGAATAAATATCACAAAATCCGCGCGTGATAAACACATAAAAAATGCACTTTTACACTTATCTTTAATTATGAAGCAGTTGGAATTAAAAATAATTAATTAAGAATTTAAACGAATTATTTGGCACTAGTCCCAGGTGTTTCTTCATTAATTTTTAATTTATTCTCAATCATATTTGCCATATAATTCCAATATTTACACCTGATAGTGTCGTATTTTTCTGCCAAATCCTTACAAAGAGCGACACCTTTTTCCTTAGCCGAGGAATCACCAGCTTCTTGAGAAACTTGCTCATCGTACATGTCAACTAATAAAGCTAAAAGAAATGGAGAACGATTTCCTGAGGCGTATAAATTTTGGCAGAAAGTGATTACATCGGAATTTTTACTCAAACCGGCTTTATCATGAAGTAGAAGACTAAAATTAAATTAAAAATAAGTTGAAATGAAGATAAAAAAGTATTGAAGTGAAAATACCCTCTTAAATAATTCCAAGCACTTTCATTTTCAGTAACAATCCGAATTTTACTCAAAGAATATGCAATTTCTCTTTTTAAAACATCTTCCGTAAAACCTGTAGTGTTATTTACTACAAAATACCTTTGATTCCAAGCTGAATTATTTCTTATATCATTATCTAATAATGAATCAATATAATCCAATTCATTTTCATATAAACTAAATTAAATTAAAAAAAAAATCAAATTAAGACATAAATAATTCAAGTATAATTTTAAATATTACTTAAAAGTTTTAATAGCCCATTGTCTATGTTGCCAAGCATGATAATTCTTCTCATCTTCCTCTAAAATCTTTTTCGTAAACTCCAATTCCAAAGAACCGTCATTTAACCACTCGATTAAAACCTTCCTATGATGCCAAACTTGATAATTTTTCATGTTAGCCTTAATAATCCTTTCAATATATGTCAATTCATCCTTTAAATCCTTATTTAACGCTCTTAAAATAACCCTTCGATACTGCCACACAGTGTAATTAGCCGGATTTAACCTAGCTGCATCTTCTGTCAAAGCTAAAGCCCTTTCGGACTTTTCTTCCGTTTTCATTATACCACGTAAGTAATTATAAACGTCCACAACTTAAAAAAATTAAGAAGGAATTTAATTTTAATAGAAAACACACCCATTTGACAACCGGAAATTTTGAGGTTAGGTTTTTAAATTTACTACTTACACTCTTCCGAGTACGCAATTGATACAACAGGATCTTCCCCGTCATCCTGCGGGATCGGTTTTACGTCCTTCCATTCAGGTCTGTCTCTATAAAAGACGAAAGGCATAGTTTCAACGTCTTCTTCGCTGGAATCACTCATTTTAACTTTGACAGTTGTATTTTGACAAATGTCAAGTAAGTAAATCGATGAAGGGGATTGTTGATTTGATAGAATATTTATTTTATAGATAATTAATTGGTAAATTGTAATTGATTTTATTTTTAAATTTGATTTATGAATAAAGTTTATTTTGTGATTGTTTCAATAAATTTATTTGAATAAGTTGCACTTTGATCATTTTTCAAAAATAAATAAATAAATTCTTTAGTTGACGGTGTTGATTTGATTGATAAAAGTTTTATTTTTGAGATTTGTTTATAAATAAATATTATTTTTTCACAGTTTAAATAAATTTAAATAAGTTATTTGTTTATAAATTTTCTTTAATAAGTGATTAAATAAGTTTTGTAATTGAAGGTGTGTATTTGATAGACACAATGGAAATAAATTTTAACTAGTTTTATTTTTAAAATTTGTTTATAAATAAAGATTATCTTTTGGCAATTTAATATCCGGAATTGAAGTAAAATGTTTATAATAAAAAATTTTTTCTCTGTTTTATTTAGTTTCCCAGTAAGATGGAACAAAATGTTGAAAAAATGGGGTTTTGGGAGTTATTGGAGTTTTTAGGCTATAACTCTCTTGATATCGAGAATTGAAAAAAATGTTTGGAATAAAAAATGTTCGCAGTTAAAAAAAGCACAACTTTTATTTGAAAAATTTTTTCTGCCTCGTTTAGTTTTCGAGTAAATGGAACAAAATTTTGAAAAAATGAGGTTTTGGGAGTTGTTGGAGTTTTTAGGCTATAACTCCTTTAATATCGAGAATTGGAAAAAATCCTTAGAATAAAAAATGTTCGCGGTTAAAAAAGGCATATCTTTTGTTTGAAAAAAAATTCTGTCTCGTTTAGTTTTCGAGTAAGATGGAACAAAACGTTAAAGAAATGTGGTTTTGCGAGTTGTTCCACTTTTAGGGTTATAACTCCCTTAATATCCAGAATTGAAAAAAATGTTTATAATAAAAAATATCCGTAGTAAAAAAAGGTATAACTTCTATTTGAAACAAAATTTACTGTCTCGTTTAGTTTTCGAGTAAGATGGAACAAAACGTTTAAAAAATAGGGTTTTGGGAGTTGTTGGAGTTTTTAGGTTATAACTCCCTTATTATCGAGAATTGAAAAAAATATTTATAATAAAAAATGTTTGCAGTTCCAAAAGGCATAACTTTTATTAGAAAAATTTTTTTCAGTCTCGTTTAGTTTTCGAGTAAGACGGAACAAAATATTGAAAAAATGGGGTTTTAGGAGTTGTTCCAGTTTTTGGGTTATAACTCCTTTAATATCGAGAGTTGAAGAAAAGTGTTTAGAACAAAAAATGTTCGGAATTACAAAAGACATAACTTTTATTCAAAGAATTTTTTTCTGTATCATTTAGTTTTTGAGTAAGGTGGAAAAAATTTGAAAAATGGGGTTTTGGGAGTTGTTCCAGTTTTTTGGTTATAACTCCCTTAATATCGAAAATTGAAGAAAAATGTTCAGAATAAAAAATGTGCGCTGTTAAGAAAGACATAACTTTTATTTGAAAAAATGTTTTCTGTCTTATTTAGTTTTCGACTAACAATAAGATGGAACAAAATGTTGAAAAAATGGTGTTTTGGGAGATGTTGGAGTTTTTACGTTATAACTCCGTTAATATCGAGAATCGAAAAACATGTTTATAATAAAAAATATTCGCAATTCAAAAATGCATAACTTTTATTTGAAAGATTTTTTCTATCTTGTTTAATTTTCAAGTAAGGTAGAACCAAAGTTGACAAAATGGTGTTTGTTTATTAAAATTTTTCGATTTTTAAAAAATCATATCTAAGAAACTAATTACCGTTAAAAGTTAAAATTTTATCACGATTTAGATTAAAACTTAATTTTTAGTTTTGCCAAATATAAAATTTCTACAACTGTTAATATAATTTAATAAAAATAAATAAGAAAAATAAAAAAGGTATTTTTTTGTGATAATATATTTAGAATTTCTCCTATACATAAATAATTTACACGCAACGTTTTTTTATTTATTCTTGGACTTATTTACATAGAATCTGCCTTTAACATTTATTTAGTTTATTTACTTTTCGACACCCAAAAAATTTCGATTTATACTTTTTAAAATTCTAAAAACATCAACGTCTAGAGTTTCTTTTACGTTTTGGTCATCTTACAAAGGTCCTCGGGAGCCGTTTCTATTTGGTACAATATTGTCTGTCCTAGTTTTGCCTCAAAAAACGAACGAACGAACGATTTTAAAAACGAACATTTTTAAAAATGGTTTTTAAAAATAGCTTTTAAAAATGTACGTTTTTAAAAAACGAACGATTGCAAAAAACGAACGTTTGTAAAAAAACGAACGTTTGTTAAAAACGAACGTTTGTTAAAAACGAACGTTTGTTAAAAACGAACGTTTCCAAAGCTAAAACGAACGTTTTCAAGCTAAAGCGTGCAGCTCACAATTAATTCTGTTTTATCATTTTTTGGCACCTTTTAAAAACGCTATTCTTTTAACTTAAAGTTTTTGGATAAATAATTTTTTTAGCCGAAAAGGTACAACGCTTGAAATACCTGGCGTTTTAGGTTATTCATAAGATTTTAATAGTTTATTAGCACCATGCTTGACGCTCGTGGATAAATTGAAAAATTAAAATTTACAAAAAATTCTGAAATATTTTTTTTATAAGAAGCAACATCAAACAACTACTTTCTACTAATTATTACTCTGTATTTCCGAATAACTTCTTAAGAATACACATCAATTTGATTACAGAAAAGATTTTTTCTCGGATAAAAATTTATGATGATAAAAAATTATTTTAAACGATTTATTTCCCTTATTTTAAGATATACAATTTTTTAAGTAATATTGTATACGATTTGTATAATGTATAATAAATACATTTTGTAATAAGCGTTTTTTAAGGATATATTTCAGAATTTTTTGGTGCATTTTACAAAGATATGTTTCCAAGAAGATGAATTAAAATAAAATTTTATAAACTGTGTGTGTTTGTTTGAAAGTATTTACAAATGCTTATATTTTATTAGAAATTGGGAATTTTAAAGATACTTTTTGGAAGATAAACGCTTCATTTAATTCTATAAGAACGTTTTTGAAAGTCTATTTCTTAAATTTTTAACTATAGTAGAAGAAGTAGTTGTATTAAATGTGTTTATTTGAAGTGGGAAGTTTACTTTAGATTTGTAAAGTTAACACATTTTATAAATTTACATTTACACATATTAAAAAATAATAGTAAAATAAACCAATAAATAATAAAAAAGCCAATTTGTATTTTTTCTTATTTTTACCCCTATATTTAAAATATATAAATATCTATTCTTTCCATTTATTTTATCTTTAACTATCTACATTTTTTATATAAAAAATTCTTAATTAATTAAGACCGTTTTTATTTCTCTTTTCCTTCTCCATTTTTTCTATTCTTCTTTCTTATCTTTCTCTCATTTTTATTTATAAACCAATTAATATAAATAAGTATAAGGAAAAAATGAAATAAATAATTTCGTTTATCACTTTTTGGTTTTTTTAACGGTCAGAATGCTGAACGTTTTTAACGCTGAAATAACTTCATAACTTGCGCTCGTATTTAATAATAATATCTTTAGTTCTTGGTCGAGTTTTTTACGTTCTATATGGTAGAGGCTCTTTCGCGGGGTATTTTAAGCGTTTTGTCGACGTTCGGTCAGGTCCATGGAATTGGAGGAGCTCGAACATCGACGGGCGAACGTCAAATCGACGAGTCGAAGACCGACATCGAGGTGGAAATGTCCTGGTCTTTCTGGCAACAGTCGAGGAATTCTTCGAATGATACTACACCGTCTTGGTTTTTATCCATTTTCTAAAAATTACAAAAATAATTCATTAATTAAAATTATAAGTTAATGTGTGAGTAATGGTGAGTTTAGGACATAGAAAAAAAGTAATCGTTCGATATAAAATATTTTCAAGCTGGCTATCACTTTCGGTCGACCGGAAGAAGGATCCAACTTCGTTATTTTAAATGGAATGGTAAAGCTTTTATTACGTATTTTAGTTCTACATTTGTGACCTGATCTACGAAAAGGGGGCTTACGTGTCAAAAAAGCATTTTACTTTTTTACTGATTCAGACTAACAAAGATGTCTCACGACTTGCCCGTCACCGAGTTTAACGAAAGTGGTACCAATGGATAGATATTGGTACATAGTACAAATGTATAAAATATTAGGACGTACTATTCTGCGGTTCGCAAAAAAATTGTAGTTAAAGTTTGCGAGCGGCTTATATGTTAATGATTAGTCATTCTCATTAAACACCGCCAACAATAATATCTATCAATTGGTACCTCTTTCATTAAAATCGATAACGGGCAAATCGTGAGGTCTCCTTGTAAGTTTGAAACGTTCTTTCATATGGTGAAAACCACAAAGTCGTAACTTATTCAAAAGTTCACTAAAAATGTAGAGAAAGGAGAATACAAATAGGAAAGAAACAGATTTTTTTTTGTTGGGAAAATTAATTGAGTAATGAGACAAAAAAAACGTAATTTCAGTAAGTTATTTTTGTATTTTTCTTCCTCCTCGTCATTCTTGAAACTTTTTTAGGTGTAAGTTGTGAGGAAGATGGACCTTGTTACACTCCTGGTTCGAGAAGACCACAAACCTTTGCCTTTCTTTTCTTCGATGTCAACTCTATCTTTGGCAATGGCAATATCTGCTTTGCTTCTATCTGAAACCAAGCTGCGAAGATTATGGTAGTTATGCCACTGACGTTCCAAAGACAAACCAGTTGGCTGTATTATTTCTGGCATTCGATCATCGACAGGTTTTACCAGGAGCTGAAACGACCGGACGTCCTCACTGTCTGCAAATTGCTTACTTTTTACACAATCCGTACCGATAATAAAATGGTGAATTTGTGTTATGCCAACCAGCGACTTATAAAATGGTTTAAGATAGCTGTCCCATTCATACCAAACAACGTTTTCGGACGATACAGCTTTATTATAACCACCTGGTGACGATTGTACCACGCACTGCAGTAAATCTACGTGTCGATGTTACTGACAACGTACTTAGCCTTAAAAATACTAGAAAAACGACCGGGCGCGAACTTCGTGTGACCAGTAAGAAGAAAATTAAATAAAATCGTTTTGTTAAGGCTGCGGTCTCACGGTCTTTGAGTTTCTGAGGGGATTCGGGGTGAGACGTTCGGATGCGAAAAGGGGGACCTTTAAGCGCCGCCCTTTGTAAATAATAAGCGTAAGATTTCTATTCAGAACTCATGTGTTATTTATCTTTTATCGAGGAATGAATGTATGAATAAAAGTTGAGTTTTTTGTGGTCAAACAGACAAAGATGGAAATATTGTATGATTATTTGATATACATCGCTAGTATTTGGGTAGGTATAATACGACATGAACTATTCGCGATAAGAAAATGTTATAAAATAATCAGCTGCAAATCATTATTTTATAGTGTAAATAAATCTCAAATAATATTTTGAGAAGAAAAAATGGCAAAAAGCGACTATAAGAAATACTTTGAATACAAATGTGACAAAGTACCAAATTTTCATTGAATAAATTAGATACATTAAATTTATATGAGGTGCATACGTATTATAATCGCACCATAGTAAATATTATTACTATACTAACAAAATATTTTTAAAAATACAGTTTCAAACTATGTGAAATTAGAAAGTACATCACTCGCTATGTACATATTTCCTTGTCAGATTTTCGAATATCCTCGCAGGCTCACTAATTCAGGCATCACGCGGTAGTAATAGTCTCCTTCATTTTTGTTTTCATTATTTCCATGAATACGTACACAAAAAAAATGGGAATAATATTTACATCTTACAAATAATTCCGATATTATACCTGCGTAAAAATCCAGTATTAGGACGTTATAAAAATAATAATTTAATTACTACCCTTGAATTTACGTTCAATTATTACGTATTGGTAAATTCTTGGTATGTCGCGGATCCACTAGCTCTGGTAACATGTTTTTAAAATACAACAAACTTCGTTTACTTATGTGCAATTGACATTGAATTTGGTAAAAATAGTCATGTCTTCTATTTAGACTTATTTCATCATTTTGTATAGTGCAATATTTTACTACTTTGTTTTCTATTGCCTCTTTTGGGGTATACTTATGCGCTGAAAACGGACATTTAATTTCAATCAAACTATCTTCTCCTATCAAACCGTCAGGAGAAGCAGCTAAATAGCAGTCGTTTGTATCTATAAATAAACCACAGGTTATAACATTTAAATTGTATTTATCTTCAAATTGTTGTTTGGCAATGGGTTTCTTATCTATCCCATATTGCATGGCTTTCGTGGTAGGAAAACCTTTGTATATAATCTGCTTGATTAAATTGGCACAATTGGTAGACTCTCTTTTTTTGCAAATCCTTCCGAAGTTAGAATCCGTTAGACGTTTTGCCCTTTCTTCGTGCCATAATTGAGTTTTGCCTTGGCCAGCCGTTCTAATTTCCATTTCGGCAATTTCTTCTTCGGTTTTCTGAAGTTCATCTAAGAATTTGTCTTTTCTTCTAGTATAGGAAGTAGGAGATGTGTCGGCAATATCTTCAACCAAACCATAATTTTCGTCAGCTGGTTGAATTATTTTCTGCCTCTTTCCAACGTGGCACAATTTCCGTTTGGAAATACGATCGGAAATTAATTTGGCGTGTTTTGATGTATATTTTCCAATACTGTTGTTGCCCAGTCTTTTATAAATAATTTCATGTGCCCCCCCTCGAGTGTTGTACGAAATAGCTGCCATATTGCATCTTAAATTATATCCATATCGTTGCGAGTAATGAAAAAAAAAATATTTTTCATAATGTTTTGATTTCAGCAAAATCAACATTTTTATTTAAACTTTGTGGGCCCCGCAAAGCAAATTTAATCGGGCTCCGCACTTATTGGATCCGGCCCTGATCAAAATGGGACACCTGTATATGTAGAAAAGTTTACAATACGAAAATATAGAATTACAGCACTTTACAGATTGTTAAAAAATTTTAACAATCTTAGTTTTTTTTTTTTACTTCAACACAATATCTTAGTTAAAAAACCTGAACATTTTTAAGGCATTTATTAGATTTTTCACAAATAATAAAATCGGTGAAGTCAGAGTTCCAAATCATTCTCGAAAGTATTTATCCTCAAAAGTGAATGAAAAAGTAGAATGGACAAAAAACAAATAACTGACGTCATCTATTCATCTCGTCCGGCCACACCACATGTTCTATTTGGGTGGAGCTATCTGGCCGAATTAAGAAATAATTCGAGATATTGTACCGTGGGAATTTCCAATGCAGCACATTTATTTTGCAAAATATCAAAAAGTGGTAAATAGAAAAAACATTTGTTAAATATTTGTCTATGCTCGCACGAAGTCCGTTTAAAAATTATTCTTAATAATCTCTGTTATTAACAATAATTGCTCAAATATCTCTTCGTGCAAGCGTAGATTTTTCATTATCAGACAACTTTCGTTTGAAAAATTTTTTGATATCTCAAACGGTTACAGCGTATCATGGGAAATACTTTTTCGGGCCTGAGACCGCAGCCTTAAGTCCTCGAGCTAGTCGCCATTGCAGATACGATAATAAAACGTTATTTTTATTCTGTCCAACGCAATTGTCGCAGAAAAGAACGAGTGTTTGGAATTCCTTACAGTAGGTTTGTGGGCGATATTGCAGGATGCTCACACGGCAGTTCGGTCCCTTGCCCACATCATCTTTTTCCTCTATCAAGTAATTATACGATACAGAAAAATTATAAGCAAAATGCATAAACTCACTTCTTCAACGTTACTCGTTCAGAAAGCCGAAACTAGCAACTTACGCTGTTAACTACAATAAAACTCTAAGCTGAAACAACACTTTGACGTATTTCAACACCGGCCGACGCAGAAAAAAGAGAACAATCGAAGAAAAACTGACGAAACAAGTTGTTTATCTTTAACAGCTTTCGTAGATCAGGTCACATACCGGGTGTCCCAGCGGTCCGAAAAAGCTCCATAACTTGCTTATTATTGCAGATATTGACTTTTTCCTTTTTTGGGTTATAGCATGAACGGTAATACACATTTTTAAAATATTGCGACTTATATACAGATGTCCCAAAAGTACAAAAAGTACTAAAGTTACTATTTTTTAAATGGAACATACCCGATTTTATTTTATTTTTGAATTCTATGGTAAAATACGATTCACTTTTATAGGGGTCATTTTTGTCTAAAGTGCCAGCAAATTTGCTTTATAGCACTTTTTTGTCAGAATTTTCAAATGCAGTGGTTTCTTCAAAAATTCTTATTTTCAATATCCTTGCCTTGTTGTCAAAGTAATTAACTCCGTTTGATTGTTGAATTTTTATTGGATTTTTAAAAAGCTTACTCAATGACCTGTTTAGCTGCATTTGTCTACTGCGATTTTTTAAAAATGATAAATTGAAAATGTGGAAGACTTATTCATTTTTAAATGGTAACCCCTGTTTGTTATTATATTGGTCAAAAGTTATTCTGGCAAACTTATTTTACTTTATTGTGGATGGAAGGTTTGTCAGAACAATTTTTGATCACTACAATAATAAATCGGGGGTGCCATTTAACTAATTTGAGTCAGCATGTTTAAAAATTCGCAGTAAGCAATTGCGACCAAGCAGGTTATTGAGTAAACATTTAAAAGATGCAGCAAACACTTAGCAGTCAAACAACTTCACCTACATTAAAATTAAGCCAAAAATTTGACAGAAAAGAATTTTTGGACAGACCATTGCATTTCAAAATTTTGGCAAATAAACTATTATAAATCAAATTTCCTCACAGTTTAGGTAAAAACGACCTCTATAAAAGTGAATCGTGTTTTACCATAGAATTCGAAAATAAAATAAAATCGGGTACGTTCCATTTAAAAAATAGTAACTTTAGTAATTTTTGTAATTTTGGGACACCTATATATAAGTCGCAATATTTTAAAAATGTGTAGTACCGTTCAAGCTATAACCCAAAAAAAGGTCAATATCTCCAATAATAAACAAGTTATGGAGCTTTTTCAGACCGTTGGGACACCCGGTATAAAAATAAGTAAACATTAATAAGGATTGTTAGTACTTATCGCTCTTCGTTTTCGACTTATTTTAATTTTAAGATTTTTTTAACAATTTTCAACCTATTCTTTAAAACAATATTTCTCAGTCACAGTTCAAGTAAGAAAATAATTGGCACAATTACTCTTCAATCATTACCAAATAGAACGCCACTTCCCTCATCACTCTTTTATATTATACAGGTTGGTCATAAAGAGAATTACCGTTCTTCCACATTCAATTGCAAAAATTCTCTTATGCATTCAAAACTTTAATCGATTGGTTTAGGGAAATGTGTTGAAGACAGGTACAGAATTAAATTCCTTACCATATTAAGCGAAAAAACTGTGCTAGATAGTTCGCGATTTTGACAAATTCCCTTATATCGTGAAAACCTTAATCGATAGGTATAGGGACGTGTATTGCAAGTTTGTAGAGAATTAAATTTTCTGTCGGATAGACTAATAAAATATGGGGTGCCCCATTTAAAATTTTCGACTTTTTTTCAATACAATATGGAATAACGGCATTTCTCCTTGTCACCACTCTGTATATGAAAGAATGATGTGGATAGTGGCATTCTATTTGGCAATGTTTGGAGAGTAACCGTGCCAATTATTAACTTTTTGGCTTGAATGATGATTGAGAAATGTGGTTTTAAAGAACAAGTTGAAAATTGTTAAAAAAATCTTAAAATGAAGATAGCTCGAAAACGATAAGTACCAACAACCCTTATTAGAATCTGCTTATTTTTGCACGCAGAATTAAAATATGCAAAAAAACTATACCATTCCATTTAAAATAAGGAAGACAGGTGTCCCATTTTGATTGTCCGATCCTTTACTGACGTATTCTCTGACTGAAACGAAGCAAAAAAATTTCTAATGAACATAGGTCCGAAAGTTGCTCGTTTTCGAGATATTCAAGGTTTTAATTTCATATGTTGACCCATTATTATCATTATCACAGTGAATTATTTAAATTAAATGGGTACGACAAGCTTTTGTAGCCAGTGTAATTTACTAATGACAATTTATCGAAACCATCGTAACGAGTCATTAATTTATTTTAATAAATACACTTCGTTTATGTTTATAATAAGTAAACGCATGGAACTAAATTTTTAATATTTTGAAAACGAATCACTTTTGGACCCATATTCATTAGAACTTTTCTACTTATTTTTAGTAAAGGAATACACCAGTAAAAGATTGGACAATCAAAATAGGATAGCCTGTATATTTATATACTTTTCAATATACAGATCTGGAAATTTCATTTCAGGACATAGGAAAATAATGCGTGCAACAGCGAAGCATATAGGAAATAGATTAGATAAACAAAGAGCGATATAACTGTTTAACCACGTCAGACTGTCAAACTGTCAGTTCGACAGTTCGTGGGAAGAAGGTGGTTGGTTGGGCGACTAGGGTCGGGTCGGAAAAGACGTGGTTAAACAGTTATATCGCTCTTTGTTTATCTAATCTATTTCCTAAATGCTTCGCTGTTGCACGCATTATTTTCCTATGTCTTCAAATGAAATTTCCAGATCTGTATACCTATAAACTTTCAATTCACGCTAGATTACGGCAATCCGTTCAGCATGGTAAGTAAACCAACACAATGATGACATTCATAGCAAATGTTTAGAAAGTAGCCTTTATCGACACACTCAAAACTACAGTAGAACGTCAAATATCCGAACTAATGGGGACCATAGGTAGTTCGGATTTTCAAATTGTTCGGATTTTCGAACATAACCCAGGAAAGGTTTATAAGTGTAAATAAAAATAAAAAATGTACAGGTCTAAAAAATATATTTTGGTTAAATAAACATATCGTCGTTGTCATTTTAATACCTCCTATGTGACATTGCCATCAAAAATATGGTTTTAGTACTTTAACATTGCTCTGAAAGCAATGTCGAAAAACATTATTCAGGTGCATTAGATAACAAATAAAACCCTGTAAACTTCAAACAATTTTTAAATAGTTTTTGTTAATTTACTCAAAACAACTGTTTTGTACATAGAAGATATTAAAATGACGACGATATAGTAACATACTATGTAGTATTAAAAATTGATCTGTACCCACCTAATTTAAAACTTAATTTAATTTCAAACTTATTTAAAAAAATCACTGATTTTGGTCTGATTGTGACTGAGCTTTGAAACTTTCTCTGGCTGCCAAGTCCTTCATTTGTCTCAATACTAAAAGTTGGAATTAATTGAAGGGTGGAGTGCAAGAAGTACCTAAGTAGCATTTTTATAAAATCTGCCTAATCGCGATATCTCGGTATATTATGCTTGATAGCATGATAAATTCGCAATTAGGCAGATTTTATAAAAATGCAGCTTAGGTACTTCTTGCACTCCACCCTTCAATTGCATTCCGGCTGTTCTTCGAACCAAGACATTGCTGTCTCCAATGCAGTTAATGCTTCAGCATGCGAAGGTAAACTTTTATAACAATTTTCATCTGCAGAATCTTCACTTTCACTGCTGTCCTGATCTTCAGACGCGTCTACTGTAGAAATAATGTCAGCATCATTAAGGATTTCATAGCCCAGGTCATTCTTGTCAATATCCAACCATTCCGCAGTATCAGACTCGTCACACTCGTGAAAGCCAGGCACTAACTGGCATAGTTTTGCCACATCTTTTATGTTGTTAAGCATTTCATTTTCATTTTCATTATTCTCTTCTCTAATTTCATCTTGGTTGCCAGTCCAAAGCTTATTCCATGCTTTTTTTTCTTCTCTGCAGTGGGTAAATTCCATGAATTACTTAGCACGTACAACAAATCCTTTAAGTTTAGCTCTTTGGAAAACTCAAGAAAGCCCTCTTCATTACTTTCACTTAAAATAAGTCTACGTAACATTTATTTTCTATACAATCTCTTTAATTTTTCAGTTACACCTTGGTCCATTGGTAGAATTAGTGGGGTAACAATAGGTGGGAGAAACATCACCTCAAATTCGTCATCGATTGGATTTAACATTTCAAAGGACGGATGTGTTCCTTTTTAATGCTTTTGTCGAAGTCGATGCCATAATGCAAATTCAAATTCACGTTGAAAAACTGAACTGCAAACAGAAGCTGACAGGAAAAAACTAACACAGTTCACGGTGCGAATTGTGCTGAGAGTTCCCCGATTTTTGTTTATCGTTAAATTGAAATAATAAATGCCCAACTGATATTTACGCACCTATAACCTTTATTATGTATTATGTTTATTTGATGCCACAACAAAGAAACAAAGAAGTATTTAAAAACTCTGCTTTGGCATTACATTTATTAAAAAAAATATAGAAAATAAATTGAAACAAATATTTACGGAAACCATTTTACGAAATGAAAATTTTTTATCAGTTATCGGAATTACGAACTGCTACTGGAATGAAAAATACTGTTCGCATTGTTTTTGTATTCTAAACATATTTAATAAATTAAGTAGTAATTAAAATAACTATATATGTCATCTAGGAGAATATTGTTAGATTGCATACATGTATAACTTAATTTCACAACAATACTACGACGCATATAGATAAAACATGATAAATTTTCAAAGTTACCACGGTTCAAGATTAAAAGATTAAAACAAAAATGTTATTTTTTGCGTTTTGAGCAAAAATTTTTAAAATGTCTAAATGCGTTCAGATTTTTGACGTTCCACTGTATTCCAAAAATCCCGAAAGTCGAAATAATAGGGGAGACCGGGGTCAAAAGTAACACGTCATGAAAGTAGCAATGTTTCTCCTACTTTGCACTTATGGTTTTAAGAGATTTACTCTTCGCTAATAGTTGTGTATTTCTGTCGCTATGAAAATGATATGAAAGTGACATGCGGCCATCGTACTATCTGGTAGTTGTATGTCATAATTTGTGTTTCAAAGCGACTAAAGTAACTATGTCTGCTTTTATTTTTATATAGATAAATATCATTAATTTTATTGGTAATAGGTTCAAACATTGTCAGTTCGTTTCTTGAATGTCTAGTTTATTAATTTATAAATTTGGAAACTTGTCCGATATGGTACAATGGAGCTGTAAATGTTTTGCCCTTAAATACGTGTTTGGGGACAAAAGTAACAAAGTACTTTGAGGACGAAAGTAACACGTTACTTACGTCCACAATAAATTCCGATTACAATATTATGTTTAATTTTCAAATTCAACTTTGTAGTATGCCTGGTACACGTATTAGAAAAACTACTAGGGGGCAGCAGGCATTTAACAAATAATTTAAGCATTAGAGCGGTGGCTAAAATGTACAAAATTTGTCATGTTACCTTATGAAGATATAGGAAATATATAAAACGAATAAAAGAAGGCGACACACAGGGAATAGTGGGATATCGTAGTGTGAGACACGTTTTTACTGATGAAGAAGAAAAAAAATTTGAGAAATATTATTGTAGATTGGGAAAATCTGTATTATGGGTTTCGTCTCGTCCTCAAGAGGTCAAAAAATTGGTTTACCAATTAGCTATGGCATATGATAAAAAAATGCCAGAAACGTGGCACCACAATGAATTAGCTGGAGCCCAATGATTTTCCGGTTTTATACAGATATTCCACTTTAGCCTTACATACTCCTCACAAGCTACAAGCTTAGCACGTGCAACCAGTTTCAATGAAACTAATGTTAATACGTTATTTGATAATTTGAAACAAGTTCTAGATCACAACAACTTTTCATAGACTGAGTTAAGGTCTATGGAGCCTGAAGACGATGACTCTATATCCGAATACGTTATGTTACGCCTTTTATTTGATTTCTGGAATAAATTTATTTGGTTATTATAACCTATTCATTAGTACAAAATCCTGTTACTTTTATCCCCATAACATGTTACTTTCGTCCTGTATGTATGGGATGAAAGTAACACTTGACATTTCGCAGTAAAAATCTTATAAATAAACAACCGCTGCACATACCGTTTAAAGTTTGAGTCTATTAATAAAGAAATGAATGACCTATATACAGGTAAAGTCCATTCTGTACAACTCTTGTAAATGAATTAATAATCGACATGATACTAAGAAATATTACTTTTGTCCCCGGTCTCCCCTAGTTATATATTTTTTTCTATATTAAATTTTATTACTTAATCTGTCTAACAATAAATTAACCGTAAGTGGTCTACTTATTGCATACAGAGCATAAACAGTAGTGGACGAAAAAAATGTTAAAACGAGATGAAGCACTTTATTAATTTCTTGAACATTTTTGAAACCAATACAATCAATTATTTTATATACAGGCGTGTATTGCCTCATTGAATGTAAGCAAAAAATTATTGGAAGTTTAGTTGCATAAATTTACGTATTATTAACATATTCGAAGTAAATCATTTAAATTGAATTATTAACTCGTCACGATGGTTTCGATAAATTGCCATTATTAGGTCATACTGGTTAGATATAAAAGCTTGTCGAAACCATTACATTTACATAATAATTTAATTTAAATAATTCACTGTAATAATGTTAATAGTAAATTACCTTATGAAACTAAAACATTGAATACCTCGAAAGCGAAGCATTTTCGGACCTATGTTCATTGGGACTTTTTTGTTTGTTTTCAGTCAGGGAATAGGCTAGTAAAGGGTCGGATAATTGAAACGGGACATTGTACATCATACTCATAATGTCTTTGATATAATACTGAGCACAGATGAACGATATTACTCTTCCTCGACAGTCTTCAAAACGAGCAGTGTGTAGCAAATATGAAGCTTAACTAAGGCTCTCCTGACACGGATACTGAAATATGGGACCGATTGGGATACTTAGCGACTCAGAGGTTCGCATTTATACTTAAAAGGGAACATACCGAACCCGTCCACGCCGATTTTTTTCAAAATCGGTACATTTGTAGAGGGTTCCAACCTAAGTAAAACCGTACTTTCCGTTGCTGCCCAAAAACGGTTTAAAGGTGTGATATCAGCCCCTAAAGGTTTCCGCTATTTTTGAATTTTATTTTTTATTTCGAAAACGAAAGGAGATACAGAAAAAAGTTTTAGTAAAAAATTGTAGGTCTTAAGTAGATCTATTAAACTGCTGCAAAAGACACTTATTGTTTATAACATTTAACATTGTTATAAACAAAAATGTTAATATTTATTAGCAATAAAATGTTAGTCTGGATTTTATAATGAAAATTAATGCGATACGTGAAGACAAGTATTGTAGCATTTGGTTTTGTTGTCTCTTTTCAGTCCAAAGGGGTGATATTAGCCCCTAAAGTTTCCCCAATTTTTCAGTTTTATTTTTCTGTTTCGTGAATGGAGTAAGATGCTGAAAAAAGTTATAGGGAAAAGTTGTTTATCTTAAGTAGACCTATTAATTTGCTGCAAAAGGCACCTATTGTTTATAACATTTCAAATTGTTATAAACAAGAATATTAATATTTATTAATGTTACAAGTCATGTATTATAGCATTTGATTAGATTGTCCCTTTTGAGTCTAAAGGGGTAATATCAACCCCTACAGTTTCCGTGATTCTTCCATGTGTATTTAGTTCTTGTGAATGAAAGACAGTACAGAAAAGGATATAGAGAGAAACATTTTTCCTTTAGTACATCTTTTAATCTGTTAAGTAGATGCTGATTATAACATTTAAAATTTATTTAATTTTTTGTTCTGACACCCACAAATACTAGAAATAGTCATTATTGGAAAGTACTTTGCAGTTTACATATAGGAAAAGAAACAGAAAAAAATTATAAAGCTATAAGTAAATCTATTAACTGTTCAAAAATATAACCACTGTTTACATTTGCAAAATCAAACGTAAAAAATTATGAAAAATAATTTTATTCTCTGAAACTACAAGTGATAGCAAAAAATGTTTTAAACAAAATTATCTTTAAATTAACCAACCTAACGAAAAATAAATATTACGTTCAAATAAAATAATTCCTTAACCCATTCCGGTGTAATCGGAAGTCATGGACGACTGAAAATGTTTTCAAAATGTAGTTTAGTATGTACTAAATCTATGTATAAAATTTCAAAGTCTTCGGATTTGTCGTTTCCGAGATATTTCGATCAGTCCACTTCGGTGGGACATCCTGTATAACATGTACTAGTTAAAAAGTTTTTTTCTTTTAATAGTATATCTTTTTTGATAATAAACTAGTATTTAATTGGTAGTTAGAATTTACATTTACAATTAGTTAGTAAGGATCATTCCTGATGATTGTAAAATGCTTCGAAACAGTGTTGAAAGCATAAAAAATTATTGTACACGCACATTGAATAATAACAAGTTTTCCCTATATTGAACACCACTGGGTTTTGAAAATTGATTGGCCGTTAATCAATGTACTCACTTTTATTCCATCTATAAGCAAATAAATCGTGGTACTTTCGGGATTAAAGTTGATTGTGAATTAATTATTGTAATTTAATATTGTTATTTCTTAAATGCAAATCCACTTATAGGTATTCAAGATAACCAGCTCTGAAAATTTTCTCACAAAATTTTTGCAAATACAAAAACCGTGTACGTCAAGCGATTATATGATAGTAGTTGTTGTTTGTGGAATAGTTAATTTTTCAACGTGTGTGTCAGATGATATACTATTTTGTAATATATATGGGCACTAACCAGTCCAAGAATCCAGCAATGAAACCGATTACGGTCCAACATTTGGGTAATAAACTTGTGTTAACCATTCAGTGAATATGTCTTTAGTCAATTTTTCGGATATTTATGCGAATATACTAGCGTGCCATGGCCGAAGTAAAGAAATGAAATTTTGTATGTTACAGAGAATGAGCACCTTTTCAGTAAAATATTAGATACACTTTAGGAAAATTCTGGAAATTGCAGGCAACCCCTAATATCAACAAATTACCCCTTAAGACTGAAAAGGGGTGAGAAAATCAAATGCTACAATGCATTCCTTGTTACTAAAAAATATTAATATTTTTGTTTGTAGCAATTCTAAATGTTATAAACAATAGGTGCCTTTTGCAGCAGATTAATAGGTCTACTTAAGATAAACAACTTTTCCCTATAACTTTTTTCAGCACCTTACTTCATTCACGAAATAGAAAAATAAAACTGAAAAATTGGGGAAACTTTAGGGACTAATATCACCCCTTTGGACTGAAAACAGACAACAAAATCAAATGCTACAATACTTGTCTTCACGTATCGCATTAATTTTCATTATAAAATCCAGACTAACATTTTATTGCTAATAAATATTAACATTTTTGTTTATAACAATGTTAAATGTTATAAACAATAAGGGTCTTTTGCAGCAGTTTAATAGATCTACTTAAGGCCTACAATTTTTTACTAAAACTTTTTTCTGTATCTCCTTTCGTTTTCGAAATAAAAAATAAAATTCAAAAATAGCGGAAATCTTTAGGGGCTGATATCACCCCTTTAAACCGTTTTTGGGCAGCAACGGAAAGTAGGGTTTTACTTAGGTTGGAACCCTCTACAAATGTACCGATTTTGAAAAAAATCGGCGTGGACGGGTTCGGTATGTTCCCTTGTTAGTCGGTGTCACTCATGCGGGAATATTTCAGACACCAATATTCAGCAACTGCAGAAACAACAACTTAGAGACAGTTGCTTAGTTTTCTTCACCGGAAAAACGATGAGTGATCAAGAACTTAATATGTAGTTTGTGGCAAATGAAAAAATATTCTGAATTATACATCTAATTCTCTTTCTGCTGCGGTAATAATAATACTTGATAACGATATCCACATCACTGTTGCTATCACTAGAAATTTTGCACAAGACGCACTGACTAAACGTATATCGAAAGTCCGGAACGAACTGAGAAATGAGTTGGTTGATAGGAAACTTGCAACTTTAGTGTTGAACGTGAGAAGTTGATGGGTAACTACAGTATCGAGTCTACAAGTCTTCATCGTCCAGTATCCGCGATTTGAATATCCCCGCATGAACAGAGCTCAACCGCACTGACAGACGCTAAAGTAGAAAGACGGGCACATCATTAATTTTAACTCTTTACATTAAACGATGTTGAAGTTACTACTTACCAATAAATATATTTACTTATTTGTGTGTGTTTAATAATAACATATAAACCAAAGAAACCACTCAAAGCTTTTCAAGAGCAAATACGGTAAACAAGAAATTATCTCAAGGTACAAACATGGAAACTGACATGAAAACGCCTTCTACAGCCATCTAAAAATTTGTTATTTTTAAAAATTCGCATATTAGCGTCAACAGTGTTTCAGTTTATGTGCTAATCCAAGCGTTTTCAGCATACAGTAAATTGAGGTACCCTAGCTTAGGATGTTAAACTTAAATCTTAAATCTCCTGAAAAACCGCCGATGTCTTCTAATTTTTTTCTTTTAGACATAACAACAGCAACAGCTATAGACTAAATTGCTCTTGTTACACCAAGAACTATATATTTTTTCATTCATCGCAACCTAATTCGAATTCTTAGATAATAAATCACTTGCAAGCGAAAAAGGATGCAATATCAATGATTATGAATATCTTAAAACTTTAACTATATTCAGCATTATTTTGTTGATTGATTATAAAAATTTTAAAATCTAAAGAATGTCTCCCTAAACTAGACATTTGTAAACACTACATATTTTACAATTACGATTAAAATTACTGTTACAATTACAGCTCAGTTTGATATTTTAAACCCACCATAAGTGTAAATGTGAAATGGTGATAAGTAAAGATTTTATATTTTCTACCTGAAATATCCTCTCAACTTTTTCTTTGACTGTGTCGTCGTCGATGCAAGGTTCGGCTAATTTTCCCATGAGGTCGTAAACGGCGGTTACAATATCGGTCATTTCTTCTCTGGTGATGTATCCGTCTCCGTTGATGTCGTATAAGTTGAAAGTCCATCGTAGTTTCTCGTCTAAGCTGCCTCTTGAGAGTACTGAGAGGTTTTGAACGAAATCCTGGAAAATTCTTTTATGTACTTACGAATTTTCCTTTTAATTTCTAGGAATGGTTAGAATAAATTTGATGGTTTTAATAAAAAGTAGAGTATTTAATTTGTTTATGGTTAAAAAATCTTTACATAATTTTTACGAATAAATTCTGGGCGATTTTTAAAATTTGATTGTAGTTTTTAAATCTATGAAGAATTTTTAATAAATTATGAGGTTTAAAAAAATTTTTTGGTAATAATTATAAAAGATTTGATGAGTTTAGTAAAAAGTAGACTTTTTAATCTATCTTTGGTTAAAAAGTCTTTTCCTAATTTGCATAAATAAATCTTGGATGATTTTTGTAAAGCTGGTCAAAGAGAGATGTTACAGAATTCAGTTGCCAAACGCTAATTACGCATCTTACGACTAATTTCATGCTGATTGAACATAAAACTTCTTAACCGAAATTGCTTCTTAAGAAAGCTAGAACCTCTTGAAAATGCACTGAATTCCGGATGATGAATTTCGTGTTTTTAATTGCAAAACTTAAAACGTCTTTTATTAAAAAGTATTACTCTTATCTCAAATTGTAAAAACGTACGATTTGTGAAAAAGATTTTTTGAACAATCTTTTTATAATTTTCATAAATAAAATCTAACCAATTTTCCAAAGATGATATTTTTAAGGTTATAAAAAACTTTGTATGATTACAATTGATATTTGAATTTTTTTTTGGTTAATAATTTGAAAGAATTTGGAAGCTTAGATTTTTTAAGCTATTTTTTTTAAATTTTCTTTTCATCATTTTCATAAGTAGATAACTATGGGATTTATTTTTGCTAACCATGAACTTCTTTTAAAGTTAGAAAAAATTATTGATGCATTTTAGATTTTTTCTTATTTTTTTGGAAACTATTTAAACAAATTTCATAGTTTTAGTAAAAAGTACATTTTGTATTCTATCTTTGCCTATAAATACCTTTACATTATTATTATAAATAAATCTCGGATGATTTTTTTTTTAAATTTGGGTTATAATTAATTAAAGTTATGAAAAACTTTTGATGTACTTGGAAATTAAAAAAATTTTTTTTGAAACGGTTTCAAGAAATTTGATGGTTTTAATAAAAACTACACTCCTTAATCTATCTTTGGTTAAAAAATCTTTTCATAATTTTTATAAAGAATTTCTGGGAGATGTTTTTAAAGTTAATCATCATCATTATTTGTATAAGTTTTACGAGTTTATGAGGACATACAGTTTTCTAATAATTAATTAAAAAAATAAAATAAATATCTAAACGCAAAGAGATTCTTAGTTTTTTTTATTACCTCAAAACTTATCAATCCACTATGATCCTGATCTAAAGTATTGAAGACATAATGGGCGTATTGGCTGGTGTTGGCTGTAACAAAACGAAAGAGAATATTGCTTTTTCCACTCCATAAACTATACTTTTTACGACATAACGATGACGATAGTAAAGTAAACCCTAATATCAAAAGATATCTACAAGATATCCCAACTCTAATAACTTTAACACCTCTAAAACCCCCTTTTCGATTTGATCCACAAATAAAATCCTAAAATAACTAACATAAAAACCAAACTCAACCTAATTTAACGAAACCCAACTCAATTTCACCAGAACCAAGTTAACCTAAAATACTTTTCGCGTGTTCAAAATAAACATAAAAACCGAGACGTTTGATTGATCGAAAAGTAATTAAAGCGCTCAACACATCCGACAAAAACTTCGACAGACGGTAAACACCCGAAGCTTTTCGTTTTTATAGAGGGATTCTTTTAATTTCAAGTCGAGTCTCATTAAGGAGGAAAAGTTTCGAAAGTTGATTGATTTTAGACATAAATTACTTTTTAGAGTGTTGTTCATCCAGTACATTGAAATAAAATAGATTAAATTATAAATTTTTATTACAGAAATAAAACTAAATCTTATTAATAATAGATAACTTAATTTTTTTTTCACAAAACCAAAACTAGAAGGGTAGGAACTTGAAACTCAGTTTAAATAAAGATTTAATGCACATTTTATTACCTCACTGATTGTAAGTTTTAAGTTTCAATTTAAAGGGATTTAGCAGAAACCATTTCCTTCATTCACTATGTCATCTCATTGTTTAGGTTAAGTTAGGCATTTTTATAACAAAACTAAGATATTTAGAAACTTGAGTTTTTGCATAAATGAAGATCAATTTATTCTATATTATTTTGTATGATTTCTCAAAATAGTGTTGGAGGAACATTTTTCTTAGTCAAGTATGTCGTTTAATAGGTTACCTTAAGGCAGGACTGCTCAAATAGTGCACAATGCACATGTGCCGTTTGAGGAGCAAATGTGCAGTGCACAATGCACGAGTTATGCAATTTTTTATTTTAAGGCGGAAATGGTAGGGCGCCTAGTTACGATAACGTGACAGTTAAATAATGTCAAATAATTTCAGCCTTAAATAGCTTATTGTTAGCCACTTGAGTAAAATCTGTACGCAAGGGGTTAATATAATTTTCTGTTTAAGTTTTTATTCTTAAAAGTTAAGTTTTGTGACAGAACGAAGAATAATGCCATTACCTCGTAAAAGATTTAGGCTCGCGGCAACATTTTTTTTAAAGTGAGTGGGAGCTGTTGTACTTCTTTAATGCGAAAGGTAATAACGTGAAGTGTGTGTTTGTATCATCAGTTGTAAGAAAAAATTCTCAGTTGCAAGACATTATAACAAATTCCATAAAATAGATTTTGAAACATTAACTCATGACGATAGTCAATCAAACTAAAATTAATTAACAAGAATTAAAGGCATCTCATGTTGAAGAAGATGTTTTTGCTGATGAGAGCGAGGTATGCGCACAAATATTATGTAAAGTTTTTAGAGGTTTATTTTGCAATTCTTGTTTATGTGGAGGAGGTGTGTCTCCAAGATAGTGATGTGCACGTCATTCGCACAGTGCAATACACATTGAGCAGCCCTGCCTTAAGGTTTAGGTTCTTTTATAAGAAAACAAAAAGACTTGGCCTAGTGGCATACTTAACATAAATTAAGCTACGTAAATTTAGTAGTGTAATTTTCGGCAAAAACAATTTTACGTTCCCATTACATCTTTATACAAAACTTCAATCTCTGCCACATCTAATGGGATCTGCCTATAGTAGCTAGTATTTTTTGAAGAGTTTTTCTCTCTTTCCATGATTTTACTATAATTTTTCTTTCTCCTGCTTCAACTTCCTTTCCCTTCCTCTCCATTCCAACTTTTAGCTTCCAATTCTCTACTAATGCAATCAATTACATATAACATATAAATTATGTTGTTTATTTACCTGTAAACCATTCTTTATACCAGTCATTTTGAATCGTACGCAGATATTTGACTATGCATTACTTTAAGTATTTTTAGCTTTATTTATTTTTTTAACGAATGCTTCTGTTTTACTGATTTATAATTTGTTAATACATTTCTATACTTTTCTCCGTTAAAGTATTCCAAGTCCTTTGTACGCAGACTTCTGCTGCTGAGTGTATATACAAATTTCATTAGCGTTCATTTTGAAAAGTTCACTATAACGGCTCAGCGTAAACTGATTTCAGTCATAATGTCTTCATATCCTATCTGATGAAACTTACGCAGCGTAAGTTGCGTCACATGGCCACGTCCATTCTTTATATCATGAATTTAGAAGTCATCATGGAAGTCATCTGTCGGTGTCAAACATCATGTACAGTTGCTCCCAAAAGTATCCGGCCGCCTGGCAAATTTTCACATTTAACACTATATTACTTAATACATATTGTGGCATGAGAACGGGAGAATGGTTATTATATAACGCAACAAGTCAGATCTCAACCCAATAGAGCATTTATGGGCAATTTTGAAAGTTTTGTTAGTCTGAACAAAAAGCGCATTTCCAGTAAAGAAATTCTTAAAAACCATTCACTGCTGGAATGGAAGATGATAAACTCTTCATTAACGAATAAATTGGTTAAGTCAATGCCCAACAGATTGAGAGATGTTTTAAATTCAAAAGGTTACCCCACAAAATATTAAAAAGCTGTTTTAATAGCTTTTAAGAGTTACATATTTAGTTTGTGTAAAGCTATTTTGTATAGGTGGCCGGATACTTTTGTGTGCCTATAATAATGTTATTTATGTTCTTTGTTACATTGTTTGTTGTTGTTATATTTGCAATGTATCAAAAGTTGAATGATAATATACTAGCATCACAAAAAAAAAATAACTATTGATTATATTATTTAATTCTTAAGTAATATAGTGTTAAATGTGAGAATTTGCCAGGCGACCGGATACTTTTGGGAGCAACTGTATATCGTACAGACGATGCGTACGTTCTGAAGTTCGGCCATAATCTGGCGTAGCTCACATGATTTGTACTGAAACCGACTGCAACCGAAATTCCGCCGAAGTGGAATTACGCTGCCGAAAATTTGCAGTAGCATATGCTAACCGAAAACATTCGTACGTGGAACATCTAAATGCAATATCTGCCAAATGTGGTAGCGATTGGAGTTTCGTAGGAAAATGTGATGGAAACGTAAAATTATTTCTGTCGAAAATTACGCAACTAAACTTACGCAGCATAATTTGTGTTATGTGTGGCGTCTGCCTTAGAAACTTGAATTTGGCATAAAGGAAGATCAATCTATTATTTATAATGCCACCACGATTCAATCCTTTATTTAATATTATTTTATAGATATGATTTTTTTAATCACCCAAGATGATATTAGTTGATACTAATAAGTAAAAAAGGAGATTAATTGAGGAGCTGGCGAACAAAAGCGGATTTGTCCACAATATGATGAATTTTATATTTTGTTGGTTTGGGACTGTAAATATCTATTTTTATACATCCTAGTTTCAATGAAAACTACCTAAAAGCGCTTAAGAAATGATATTGAACTAAGCAAAACCAAAAAAGATTTGTTTTTTTTTCTATACAGCCGTTAATTTTTTGGCGCTCCTGAATTTTTTTTCTGGGACAAGACTGCTTTTGTTCACCAGCTCCTCAATTTATATTATACGATTTCATAAAGTTTAATTTCTTCATTCAGAATAGTTTGGGAGAAACATTTTTTTTAAGCCAGGTATGTTGTCTAATAGATTATGTTAAATTCCGATTTTTTTTATAATAAAACTAAAAGTCTGGGAGACTTGGTTTTCAACATAAATAAAAATAGATCTATTATATACGATTCTACAATAGTTTTGTGGCTCTATTCAGAATAGTTTGGAAAATATATTTTTTTTAGCCGCGTATGCCAAGTAAGTTAGGTGAAATTCCCAATTTTTTTACAACAAAACTAAAAGTCTTAGAGACTTGATGTTTGACATAAATTAAGATCAGTCTATTTTATATGATTCCACGCAGCTTTATTTCTCCATTCAAAATATTTTTGGAGAAATAATTTTTTTAAACTATGTATGTCACCTTAGGTTAGGTTAAATTTAGATTTTTTTTATAACAATACTAAAAGTCTTGGAGACTTTCTTCTCAATGTATATAAAGATCAGCATATTTTATATGATTTCATAAAACTTTCTTTCTCCATTCAAAATAGTTTGGGAGAAATAATTCTTTAAAGCCAGATATGTCATCTAATAAATTAGGATAAATTCCAAATTTTTTTATAATAAAACTAAAAATCTTGGAAACTCGGTTTCTAACATAAATAAAGACCTATATATTTTCTATGATTCCCTTAAGTTTTATTTCTTTATTCAAAATGGTTTAGGAGAAAAAAATTTCAATCTAACCAAGTAAATTTTCAAACATAATTCACTTTCTATAATTAATTGGTTGAGAATTGATCAAACAGTTCCATGAATAATGAATCATATCCGTTCTGACGGTTGATGTACTACCGCAAATCGTTCGTCAGCAAGAATATCAGTAATTAATCAAGATGTATAGGCCTAAGTGTCCAAACGGGCAATTCCGTTCCATTTCCCGTCCGTTTTTGCTCGGTTTAGCGGGAAATTCACCACGACAGTAAAGACATTACGCTCTCGACGTCGTCGGTATAAAATACCCGCCGCTAAATGCAAAATCGATAATGGCTTTTTCAATAAACTTTACCCATTATTCATCTTTAGACGGAAATGTGCTTCTTCTTTACCACGATATACTATTAATTATTCAACTTTAATTCACATGAAACAAAAACGTTTTTTGTGTCTTATTGAGTGTTGAGTTAAAAAGTATCTTATTAAGGGCGAGAAAAAACTAGTTGAATAAGTCGCTCAAAATAATAACTTCCTCTACTTTAAGATAAGTAAAAGCTTTTAGGGATTATAACCCGAAATCGCATGTTGAATTGTTCCGGAAGTTCTTCGGGCAGCAATTCTCTTTATTACGTGACTACTACGGTTTTGGATTATCGCTCTCATTTCCCTCGAAATGGGAACGATGCAGCTTGAGGATTATCGTAAGAACGTGGTTGCTTTGAGCTTTTAGCTTCGAGCTTTCGGTTTCGAAATCGATCGTAAGAACAAAGAAAACTACCGAATGGAAATTTCGTAATTCATACGGATGGATATCCGTCAAAAAGCTCCTATTCTCCCCTAGTTATTTACCGTGCCAAAAAAAGAACGTCAAGTCTTGTATTGGATCGGATGATTCGTTCTTTATCCCCATCGGGGGGGTAAAAATAAGCTCGGAGGTCGTCTAGAAATGTCGATACACACGCGTGGGCGGTTCAAGGAGCTTCGAGGGGGCGAAAGCATCGTTTCCAAGGATCCTAATCAGCGTTAAAAACAATAAAGATTACCCCCGAGGTCGTTTTTAACCTATAAGATTCCCCTACATCGCGACATCATGAGCATCACCCCCCTTTTTCATACCTAACGAAGTGGACCGTCGCTTTAATGAGGTGTAATAGGTCGGGAGGGAGAGAAAAATCGATTCAATCTCGGTTTCTTTTAAAAAACATCAGCTGTTTGTTTACCACCGAAAACTTTTTTTAGGTTATAATCTTATTTTAACGATCTCTGGAAATAAAAATAAATATTTATATTTTTTTGGTATTTTTAACATTTTTAAACGAGGGAATTTTTTTTTTGTAGATGAAAAAAGTAATGCTTAGGCAACTGTTAAGTTTGCATTTTTTGTAACTATGGTTTTATGAGAAACGAAAACAAAAAATAAAAACAAAAATTAAAACAAAAAAAATGAAGCAAAAACGTAAACAAAAGCGTAAAATAAATAAAACAAAAAAGTAAACAAAAGCAAAAAATAAAAAAAATATGACGGATAGTCGTTCATCATTCAGGATGACGAAAAATTTCGGATTTTTCATCCGTAATTAATTTACGAGCGTTGCGGCGTTGACGTCGCGGAAAAAAACCGTTCGGATTTAGGACACAAAAGTGAGTTATCACCGGCAGATGGCGATTATTCGAGCCCACTTAGATCACCTGTCGGGAAGTTTTAATCGACGAAGGCGGAGCTTAATTCAATTTGGTGGACGGAAAGCGTTCGGAAGGGGCAATTGATGTCTGAAATTAGGGGGGCGAAAGTTTCGAAAGTTCCCCGTCTAATGAGATTCGCTTCGAAATTAAAGGCATCTACCTATAAAAATTAAAAAATCTTGAAAAAGTTTCGAATGCTAATCAAACAGTTTTAATTACTGTTTTTCACTTTTTTGTTTACATATTAAAAGTCAACTTTGGGTTAAATTAGGTTAATTATTTATCTCTCTAATGGTGGGTTTAGAATGTCAAACTTAAAGGCTGTAATCGTAACCGTAGCAGTAACTGTAGTATTTAGAAAAAAGTTAACTATTTTGTATCAATAGAATCGTTTAGGCAACGTGTAGGCATTACGGCAAATTTAATGGTTATTCCAGCGAAGATCACAGTTAAGTTTCACATCCTAAACCCACCATAACATTATAAAAATATTTTATAAATATGCTTTATAAAGGTAAATAAAGTTTAGTTTTTGTACACTTTGATGATGTATTGGAGTTAAAAAATTATTTCTTCCAAACTATCTGGAATGACACAATGAAACTTTGTGCGATAAAACAATTCAGACCAATCTTCATGTTTGGTAAAATCTAAGTTTCTAAGTGTTTTAATTTTGTTACAAAAAAATCATTACTTAACTTAACCTATGAGGTAATGTAGTTGACTTAAAAAAAGAAATATTTCTTCCAAACAGCATTGAATGAAAAAACTAGGATTCTTAGATTTTTAGCTCTGTTGTAAAGAAAATTCGAAATTTAAAGTAACCTATTTATGGCGAAAACCAAATTTCTCAAACTTTTACTTTTCTTACAACAAATTACAACTTAACCCAATCTATTAAAGGACATATCTGACTAAAAAAATATATTTCTTCAAACCCATTTTGAATAGTAATTTGAATCTTGGTGAAATCAAATAAGGTAAACTGCTCAAAAATCGACCCCCTAAAAAACTTTCCTAAAGTCGGCCTTTCTATAAAAATCCATGTAGAAAAACTCGAAGACCGACTTTAGACGCATGGCCGAAATTTGGTTAGTTTCTCGATAATAGATTCATCTTGATTTAGATTTAGTGTAACATTTGAGGTTGATTTTAAGCGGCCCCTAGACTGTCAATAATATTGTGGAAATACATATATTGTACATCATTATTGCTGGTTATCATATCGCTTATTTGCAACAAGGGTGTCATAAATCAAAAAACGAAGTTTAGAGAAAAATCGATTTTAAATTTTCTTGTTCATTAATAATATTGTGCAAAATTTAATGTGGCTCTCCACAACATATTAGTAAAGCAGATATATAAGTATACTGGAATCTAACAAACGCTCAAGTTTTACATAGTTTTGTGACATGTTTTACCTTAAAAAATAAAATTCTTTTGAGTTTTGTCGTTCTTTCTGCAAAATATAAAATCTATTTTGGTAAATCTATGTGGTTTTGTAATATAAAACCCGTGGAGATAATTTTTCTAGTTTTAAAATTTTGACATCTGATAACCTTACGAACTCATTGTCTTCATTTTTATTGACACTTAGACCCATTTCAGAACAAGCATCTTTCCAATCAACAAAATTGTCATAGGACATTTCTTGAACATGGAAGGGCTGCCCTTTTTTGCCAATCTAATGGCCGCGATAAATGCATCGGGCGTATAAATAGGTCCACTTTTTAATTGTCTTTTAACCTGCCTCTCTATGAGAGAATGCGCAGAATCGCCTTCGTTTTGGGTATTTTATTGAAAAAAGACATTCTTAACAACCAGTTTGATGACACTTACTTCTTTTTTAATGATTTTAGAATTTTCAAGTCTATCTAAAGTTTTCTTTAATTCAGGTTTATTTGATTCAGGAACCCTACATAAAGATTTAATTACTGGTTTTGCATTTTCTTTTAGCTTATTCTTACAAATTCCTAAATCTCCCATCCTTTCAAATACATTAACATTAGCTTTTATAAACGCATTTACGCCTGTGTACGCCTGTTTAGCAACCTGACCTACTATCTTTATTAAACTTAATCTAATGTTTCCTGAAGTTAGTGCGTAGGGAACTGAATTTTTTCATGAATAGTTGTTTATCAGTATCTGGGTATTTCTCTCTATATTTTAAAACAAGTTGTTCGTATTGTTTATTCATACTATGTTGTTGTAATCTTTGCTTTTTACATTCAAAAAAAAAACCGGTAACAACTGATACAGTTCGATACATTCTAAAATAAATTTTCTTTCAGTTTTCTTTGCCGCTGTTGCCATGTTTGTCACCGTAATTTTAACATACTCACTCCAAATTCGAAGTAAAACTAAGCTAATATTGCGCAATTCTACTCATAGATTATGCAATTTATTCCACATTGTACAATAAAAATCAAAACCATTTTGATTTACTCAATATATTGCGCAAACTTTCAATGTGATCACCAAACGGTCAATATTATTGTGCAATATTTGATTTTGCACAATAATATTGATCGTCTAGGGGCCGCTTTAGCGCTCAACCAACGATCGGCGCTGATATCGGTCTTGCAGAGTAATATCAATCGACGTGCACGAGTCCATTAACTGTCTGATGAACACCTACGTGCGTACAGTTACGCGGCGCGTATGAAGACTATCGGTCGAATGCGTTCGTCTGGCCTACATCGTCAGTTGACGGACTGTTACATTGTATTACAGCGTTCAGTATTTTATAGATTCGTCAGTGCTTGTACAGCTTAAACAACAAAATGAACATTGATGCGGAACGGTTAATAACCGAAGTCTGGTTGCATCCAGAATCATGGGACTTGTCCCGTAATTTATATAAAGACCGTGATGCATGATTAAAAGCTTGGCGTGAAGTGTGTCAAACATGCTGTGTTACCTTTGTATTAGAGCACTGCATGAGTAAGTTAAAAGTAATCGGATAAATAATCGGCGAGTATACGACTGAACGATGCGAGTACATACTCGGCATCTCTTTGACGATACATCGCCGATTACGTTTACTTCGTGATTACGAGTACTATTCGTCACAACAGCATCGTCGCATCGCGCATCGTAGCAGGTAGGCATCGTGAGTAATGTCAACGTTGACAGTATCAACGTTATTCCTCTATTATGTGCTTTATGTTTCTTTTAAGATTTTAAAAATTCCCGCGTTTGGTCATTAACGCCAAAGCAGTGCGGGTTGAACTAAAAATAATTCCAAAACTAAAAGGCGGGAGTGAGCCATCTATATCAGTATATTATATCGCTTATTGAGAATCATAGTGGCGAAACTACAAAAAGTTGATTATTGATTTTTAAAGGGCAACTTGTTTAAAAATCAGCGTACTTTTACGTGTATAAATTATGAAACTATAACTTCAACCGTTGCCGATGGAGCGCGACATACGCCACTCGATATATAATATATATTTCGCCACTATTTCGCAATAATGGCGAAACCACAAAAAAAATGTTATTTTTGAAATCTTACAATAAATCTATGTCTCTGCATGAAATATAATAACAGTAAAACGAAATAAAAAATAAAAAAATTAAAACGACAAGTTGTTGCTTTTTACTTTGCATTAAAATTCAACCAAAATTTTGAACGCGATTATCTCCATAGCGTTAATTTGCGCTTACGCCACTATTGTTCTTAGTAAGCGATATTTAATCTATGGTGTCAAGCTTTGTTTCCTAACTTTGCTAAGATGTCGGAGAGCATCAAAAAAAATTTTTTTTGCGAATTTTCAAGTTTGCTTCCGTCCGTCAATCAGTCAAGCGCCGAACAACACTCAACTAACCAATGGTGAGCGCATTTCGTCAGTATTGATACCAGTACAGATAATCGATTGAGCATTAAATTCAACAAAACCATTTATGAGTTTTTACATTATTTTCTCCTTTAAAGAAATCAAAATATGTTGCGAAATTTTCATGCATTTTTGCCAAAATTGCTTAGCACTAAAACAGTTAAATCGCAGAACCTACAAAGAGTAAATATTATTTAACCAATTTTGTCACAAACGTTGGTTTTTAGGTTTACGATAATATTTAGGTTTAATATTATTACTTTAATAAAATGATCGTCCTTGAAAACATTGGATAAGCCGATATGATATAAATTCGATTAAGCTGTTAATATTCTTTGGTAATATTGTATCCCACACTATTTGAATTTCGTGTCTGAGAACGTCCTAATGTTCGCAGAGGTTGTCACAAATTTAGTTTGTTTGCTCATTATATTGCACATATGTTCGATTGGCTATAAATACGAAGATTTTGCTGGAAATGTTATAAGATCTACCTCAGCCTTTTTTAGAAAGGTTACCGTTCGCGTTGCCACATGGGGCCGCACATTATCTTGCTGGAAAATTGAATTTTCCATTTCCTGTAGGTACGGGAGAAACTACGGGAAACCGATGAAAACTAGGGGAAGCCTGCTTCCATAAGCAATAGCGCCCTATATCATTATACCAGCAGTTTAGTGTGTAGGCGTTTTTATAGCATATTGCAAATTTTGTCTTTCTCCACATTTGTGTGTAAGCATCTTACGACCATTATGCAGAATCTACTTTCGTTACTAAAGACTAACGAAACGAAACTACGCCACTCGATGTTCCAATCAGTGAGTTCCTTGTTCCAATTTAAACGCCACCGTCGATGGTTGGCAGTAAGTAATAGTAATATGACCTGCATAATTTCAGCCTAACAGATCTAATGTGGCGTTATATTGTTCGTATTGTAGTTGGACGGCCAGCGTTAGTAATCCACTCAGCACCAAATGACTATATGATTAAATTCTATCTCTGAATGCCAATGATTTCAAACTGACATCTTGATACATCGTAGTTTTCTTTAAAGTATCACTTCCTCTCTGATGTTGCTGCTGAGCATTCTAAAAGCACCCTCTGCAATATCTCATAACGGTAGACCGATCTCGATTTACTCGGGTAGCGATTTCAGCAAATGATAAACCACCTTCTTTCATGTCGATAATTCTCCCTCTATCAAACGCACTTAATTGCCGGTAATTTAGATGTAACCATGTCTTTCGACAAACTTTAACCATAATAACAATTTATAACGAAATATAATAATAAAACAACAAAGAAAAACAAATTATCAAAGCAAGAAAAGCAGAAAATACAATAAAAAAAATTCACATAGAAGAAAATCGCGTCAAAAAGTAAGTTTAAAGAAAAAATAAATAAAAGTGCTGAGAAGGTTAAAATTACAAAAAAGAAAAATGGATAATCGCATAAAACCAATGCCAATGAAGGGCAACATCGCCGAAAATTGAAAAATATGGATTCAAAAATTCGAGAATTACCTAATTGCGACAGAAATTAACAAGAAAAACGACAAAGTTAAATGCGCTGAACTAAAATATCTAATGGGAGAAGAAGCTATTCCTATGTTTAGTAGTTTCAAATTCGATAATGAAACAGATGCGGACAATTACGAAATACTTAAAACAAAATTTCAAAATTACTTTGTTAAAAAAAAAATATTGTATACGAACGATACAAGCTCTTTACATACAAACAAACGGATGAAACTGCAGAAGAATTCATAACAGAATTAAACAACAAAGCAAAAAGTTGTGAATTTGGAAGTTTGGAAGATGGTATAATACTCACAATACTAGCGATTGGAGTAAAAGATGATGAAATGAGAAGAAAGCTGCTGAAAGATCCAAAACAATCTCTGGAAAAGGCTGTAGAATCTTGTGTTGTAACAGAAAGTATTCAATTTCAAAAAAAGAGATGAGCAAGAAAGAAGCTGAAATAAATACAGTAATAAGAAAACCACATGCAACAAGAAATTGGAAAGAAGACAAAAGCAAGGAAATGAAGAGGAAATAAATTCCCAAGATTGGTCAAATAAATAACTGCAGAAACTGTGATAAGTTGCATCCTATCAATAAATGTCCAGTATATGGAAAAAAATGTCACAAATGTGGAAAAATGAACCATTTTCAATTGCTGTGCCGATCAAGAAGAGTTGATCAAGTAGAAGGCGAAGGCAATACATCTATACTTCATTTAATAACTAGGAGGAGTGTTTTGAATTTTGCGCGCCAAAATAGTGAACTATTATTGGTCGCTCCGCAGTCAAGTTTACGAAGACGAAAAAATTGGTTTTTGTCGTTTAGTGTTTTTAACGTTTGAGGTTAGGTGCTTTACCTAATTTGTCAACTTGTTTCTCGCTTTTTCGTTGTGCTCAAATGGTTGCGATCAAAAAATATTAAGTTCGAAAAAGGTATGGTACGATGTCATCTGTTGGATATAATACGTCAATACAAGGAACGTCTTTTGGATAAATTTTGAACAATGTACGTATAGATAAACGGCCATAGAGATATTTGGTATGTTCTAGAATACTACGCTCAAACGCTTGGTGTTTTGTTGGTTGCATAAATGTGACTGGTTTGAAGTTTAGAATTCAAATTTGCCGCTAAAAATATTTAGTGTATTTTTTAGTTACTTTTTCCATTGTAAATGGGGTTTTGAGATTTACTCCTCCTAGTTATTAAATGAAGTATAGTACCTCGAGTAGTGATAGTTATAAAATAGATTTAATAGAAAACTCAAAATGTAATAAAGTTTAAAAGATTCTTATGCAATCAGTAGATAGTTCTAAAAATTCAGATGAATGGCACGAATTTCTTAAAATTAATGACAGAAACGTTAAAACTATAGATGAAAATTACCAAAATAGAATTCAAACGACTAACGCAATGCTAATCTCACACACAAGAAATAAAATTCCAATGTTAGGTAAAATTCAATTAATTGCCCAATTCAAAAATAAAAGAATAAAATCTAGACTTTTTTATAACAAATTCTGATTCTCAATGCTTGTTAGGTCTAAAAGCTATAAAATCATTGCACATTATCAAATCTGTTGACAACATAGAGAGTAATTTAAATGAAAATATAATCAGCTTATTACGAGAATATGACAATCTATTCAAAGTAATAGGGAGAATTAGTTCGACATGAAATGTTTCTGTTTATTTTTTATTTATTTATTTATTTCGAACTTCAGCGGCCAAAAAAATATTCACTACTTTTATGTGTTACAATTTTAATGTCGCAGGATATCAAAAACCAAATCTCCAAAACTTTTACTTAAAAAAAATTTAACTCACCCTAACCTATGAAATGACTTAAAAAATATTTCCCTCAAATAATTTTGAATGAAGTAATTAAATTTCGTGAAATCATACAATAAAAATTGATCTTTATTTATCCCAAAAATCAAGTTTTCAAGAAGTTTTGGTTTCTTATTAAAAAATCGCAATTTACCACAATCTATTAGTAGAAACCAATATTATCTTGTATGATTAAAAAAATTATTTTTACCAAACCATATCAAGTAATGAAATGATTTTTGGTGAAATTATAAAGAATACATTGAACTTCCTTTATGACAAAAATCAACTTTCTAAGTGTTTTAGTTTTCCTATAAAGAATGGAACTAAAAATCTATTAAATGACATGTTGTTTTAAAAAATATTCTTCCAAAACTATTGTGAATAAAGAAATGAGCCTTTTGGAATCATGTAGAATAAATTTATCTTCATTTCCACTAAATATCAAGTTTTTAATATCTTAATTATATCATAGAAACAATTCTAGCACCATCTAATATTACCTTAAATGAGATAGCTAACTAAAAAAGTTATTTCTCCCAGAACGTTTTGAATTACCAAATGGAACATACATAACAATTTAATCTTTATTTATACAAAACCCTAAGTTGCTAAATGTTTTAGTTTGGTTATAAAAAATTCGTAACTTATCCTACCCTATTGATGGTGTAGCGTGTTAAATAAAATAATTTATCCTAAAGCATTTTAAATTGAAACTTAAAACTTTATGGAGTAATAAAAGATGAATTAGTCTTTATCTATACCAAAATTCAAGTTTCTAGCCGTTTTAATTCTTGACTTATGAATTTTTAAAAAATTTATAAAAAAATGTGAAAAGTTTTTTTTATTAAACTTTTAGAAAACTTCAAACTTAAAGTCTGGTGTACGTACGATACCAAAAAGAGGTGAATCAAGAATGTAAAATTCATGTGTGACCGGAAATGTCCTGGTGCCACCGTCCATTACCCTTTCATGTCGTTGAACAATTCAGTGGACGTGGCAGGATCGTAGATCGTCCAGTGCAACCACAATTAATAATTTATAAGACCCGATCCTATTCTTAGACGCTCGTTAAATTCTATTTTTCTTTATTTACGTTCGGTATTCGTTATTCGATACTTAAGAATCGTTTACTCTATTCTTACGATCCTTTAAGAATAGAGCGCAAGAGGCATGTTGCCAATAAACTAACCGATTGGAAACCCAAGACGAAAATTGTTACGCTTTGTAACTTCAAGTTATGAAAAAGTTACTTGTAGTTAAATGGCTTTTGAAAAGTTAAAGCGATGAAAAGAATTGTATTCGAATCGTCAATTTTTACTTCGATCGCTTCGGTTTCGATATCACATCGCAATTTGTCAATTCGCTCGTTTTTTATTCGGAGTGTTCCGGAGATGTCATCAAAAAAAAAAAAAAAATTAAAAATACGTCCACCGAAAATTGTGTCATAACTACAAACAGATTAATGTCCGACAGTTGATGTTGATAAATGTCGCTTTGTGTAAAACCGGAAAACGCAGATAACCCATTTTTCGATTATACATTTCATACAAATGACGGTTATTTTAATTTCAAATAAATATTCCACCAGCATTATTAGTGAAATAACTAAACTGGATCCGTCGTCTGCGAATTACCATAACATCTATCCATCTACGTGCCGGGATGAAACTAAATTCCTTGGGAATTCTCTCATCTGCGTTTATTACTCTTGATTAAAATTTTAATTGAATTTGCGGTCTCTACTAATCGGAGAATTTGTTATAGAAATTGTTAACATTAAAAAAGGGAGATATAATAAAAACGAAATAAATTAAAAATTTAAATTGGCTTTAGAGATGAGAACATAAAATAACATTTTTTTTAGTGTAGAATTATAATTTAATTTTAGGATTTGTTTTACCATCGCTTTTTAAAATATACATCAAAAAAAGCAGCAAATTATATTTTTTGATTATTGTGTTATTTTAGTTCAAGCTAAATCTGATTTTAGTTTTACACGATTTTTTTTTAACAAATCATAACAATTTTTTTAATGTTTGGAAGGTATAAGAATAAAAGGGTTTCATCAACGTATCTACCTTATTTTCCTTTTAATTTATTTAATGGTAGTTAGAATAAATTTGGCATTTGTTATGAAGTATTAAATGACATACCTAACTTAAAAAAAATACTTCTCCAAAAGTACTTTGAATAAGAAAATGAAACTTTGTGAAATTAAACAACATAAATTGATCTTCGTTTATGTTAAAAATAAAATTTTTAAGTCTTTTTGTTTTGTTGTAAGAACATTCGTAACTTAACCCATTCGAGACCGATTGCACACCGTGTGCCCAACAAGAGTAAATAACTATATAGAGAAAAAAAGTTTTGCTCCTGGGGACCGTGTTCGGAAAAAACCTTGTCTCGAATATGTTCTTACGAGGATAGTTCCAAAAGTAAACATCTTGATGCATAAATGACGGCTGTTATTCGAAAATAATTGCTACGGTTGAAAACACAAATCTTGCAGAGCTTATGTTGTTTAGTATTTATTTCAAAGCCATAAAAAGTAGTTCCTCGTCGCAAATTGTCAGTGCTACAGCGAGCTGTAGCCTATCGTTGGAAACTAGATTCTAGCCTAAAGAAGCTAGGGACGATGGAAGTGCTTTATATTCTGTTTGTGTGCTTATGTCAATTTTCTCGCTCTATCTTCCAAGTTTTCAGTACTAGAGCGAACTATAGTCTATCGTTGGAAACTAGATTTCATGGGTTATAACATAAAGAAGAAGTCATCGCGATAGAACAGCTAATAAGGGAGCTAGCGACGACGGAAATGCTTTATGTTCTGTATCAGCTTTTTCGCTCTGTCTTCCAAGAAGTCAGTGATAGAGCAAAGTATAGCCTATTGTTGGAAACTAGATTCCATAGACTATAATATGAAGAAAAACTGACCGCGATAGAACAGCTAATAAGAGAGCTAGGGACGACAGAAATGCTTTATGTTCTATTTGTGTCAATTTTTTTGCTTTATCTTCCAAGTTGTTTGTGCTAGAGCGAACTATTTGGAACTACTCATGTAAGAATTTGTTCATCGTTATGTGGTTCAATACTTTCACTTGAAAAATTTCAATCTAACCAATATTAAAGCTAAACTTATTTCTACTCTTGGAGATTTAGATCCTTTGTTTACAATAATCAAATATTGGGTGGCAAAGTTTAACTGTTTGAGTGTCACGTGTCTTTGTTGTTTTCCCGTCGAAAAGTGCCAAAGAGTGCTTTTTCGCTTATCTTATTCCCTCATTCTATTCCCTCTCCGAAAATGCCAAGGAGCGCTATTGCACTGTTTCTGCTTATTATTTGCATCCAAATATGCGACTGAAATTAAAATTCGTTCTTTTACTAGTTTTACCTAAAATGGAGTGGTAACCGTAAAGTCGCATATTGATAGAAACCGAGCGTGTCATAGTTTCAGCGACGGAAAAGAAACACAAAACTGCTCCTTGGTACTCAAACGGTTAAGTAAGGCTGTAGATCCTGGAAAGACGAACATCGCATTGGTCGATCAAATGAGGTGATCGCGTTGGGAAAAGTGAAAATAATTCACAAAACGATGAATTGTATTGAATAATCGTCGATTGAAAGTAACAGAACAAGCAGACATGGCATTTCAAAAAGTACTGTATTTGAATTATTTTCTTTCTCAAAACTTACAAAAAAAAAGGTGGTAAAAGATTTCACAATATACAGGTGTCCCAGACCACCCGTACCACCTAATTTACTCGAAAACTATAAGTCCTAGAAACTTGAAACAAAAAATTTGATACATAAATAGGGTATAAACTTTCTTATGGGTGAGAAAGGAACATCTAATATCAACCGGAGGTATGAATAATTGAAGGTCACTTTATAATTTGATATATGAAGGGGGGTTAATTTTGGTATTGTTGGAAAAAGCTTTTCAAAAGAAATAACTTTTATAGGAAGCATTTTTTGATATTATTTACTATTTTTATCCAAAATCGCTTTAAAAATTTCGATTTTTTACCTGTGGTTTCTGATATCACCACTAGATGTTGCTGTTGGCCATTTAAAAAAATCAAATTGCTTTATGTTATTGGGCTTAAGTGTATTACATTAAGAAGTTTAGTTAAGGGTATTACATTATTTTGTCGTATTGTTAATAAAATTATTCCTTGTGACTTACTATCACTCGCTATTTCTAAATGTCAAGGTTTTTTTAAATGACCGACAGCGATATCTAGTGGTGACATCAGCAAACACTCATAAAAAATCGAGATTTTGAAAGCGATTTTGGATAAAAATAGTAAATAATATCAAAAAATGCCTCCTATAAAAGTTATTTCTTTTGAAAAGCTCTTTCCAACAATACCAAAATTAACCCCCCTTCATATATCAAATTATATAGTGACCTTCAATTATTCATACTTCCGGTTGATACTAGATGTTCCTTTCCCACTCATAAGAAAGTTTATACCCTATTTATGTATCAATATTTTTGTTTTAAGTTTCTAGGACTTATAGTTTTCGAGTAAATCAGGTGGTACGGGTGGTCTGGGACATCCTGTATTTTATTGCAAATTTGAACATGAGAAAGCTGTGCACAACGTAGGTGCCACGTTTGTCCACAATCGAGTAGAAATAGTATCGTGAAGATGTATCCAACGAGCGTATGTCGATATTTCATCGCAATAAAGCCGAATTTTTGAGTCGATTCATAGAGATGGATGACATGTGAGTTTATTACTTCACTTCTAATTGTAAGATGAAGAAAGAGTCAAACAAAGGACTGAAAATGTCCATGTGCTGGCAAGGTTATGGCGTCAAATTTTTGTAAAGTGCATTTATTGATTGCTTTCAAAAAGGTAACGCAATCAACGATGAATATTATCCGAAGTTATTGCAGCGACTGACAAAGAGACCTCACGCACGACGGGCAAGTGCCCGTCACCGATTTTAACGAAAGTGGTACCAATCGATAGATATTGGTACATAGTACAAATTATAAAATATTAGGGCGCACTATTCAGCGGTTCGCAAGAAAATTGGTGTTAAAATTTGCGAATAGCGTATGTCAGTGATAAGTCACGTCCTTTAAGGACCGCCCGTAGTCGAAGTGAACATGTATAGGCTTACACATTCGAAGATTCGAATCCTGAATAATACATTCTTTTATTTCCATTTTTATTTTTAATATAATATTTCACTTTATTTTTATGTTTTGATATTACAAAATATAATCAATTAAGGGCACTCTTTCATTATCCTAATTTTTAATTTCTCTGCTTCTATGTTTAGAAAGCCTACAGTATTTTTATTAGAATTATTTTTCCAACTTCTTCTTTGCCATTTAAAATGGTAGGGTCAAGTGGGATAAACGTAAACTAGGGGTAATTGTAAACAAGGCTTTGTTTTACTAAATGTTTAAAATAAGTGACTTTCGCGTACCTTCTACTTTTTAGGTGGCAGGAACGTGTTCACTGCAGTAGGTACGCGAAAGTCACTTATTTTGAATATTTAGTAAAACAAAGTCTTGTTTACAATTACCCTAGTTTACATTTATCCCACTTGACCCTATTACGTTTTATAATAAAAATACCACATAAATAATGTAAAATAATTTATTATATTGCGTACATCTAACTTATACGTATTATCTATGTACATGATATTACATATACACTAGAGATCGATATTATGATTATACTGATAATGATTCAAAGTAGCAAATCAACGTTACTCTTGAGTGATACATAGTTGTGTTTTGAAAAACTGCTAATGAAAAGTGATCTTGTGACTGTGGAACCAACCGTGGAAATTTCAAAAGGCGCTATGTTAAATTGCGAAGAAATACTTAACATCGCTCTCGACATCTTGAAAAAGGCAACATTTGTAAGTACTCATGGACTAAACTGACGAAGAATGTGCTTCCGAATTCGTGTTTCCGTTTGACGCAAATTTATCTCCGGAACTACCGATAAAACAAATACAATACGATTATAATATTCCCTTTCATTACAAGTTAAAAGTTGTGAATCGCGCTAAAGAACATCCCTATTGGCCTTTGCAAACTCTTCAGAAGGAAAAATGCTGACGCTTAAAAAGCATAAGAGAATTATAGAGATGGGAAGAACATGTCAGAAAAGGAGGAACGATTATCGATAAGTAAAACGTCGGTGACACAAGAGAAGCTCATAACTCCACGTTTTGCTTAAATTAAGATTTTAATACCATCTTAAGCTAATTGTAGAGAACTATGTATGAAATAATTTTCATAAGTACACAACAAATTTTTCTCTAGTTTTCTTGTGTCACCGACGATAAATTGATTGACTCTTGGGCATATGATTGTTTTGTGGATCGTTACGTGCTACCAGCCAATTTACCGGCATAAATTTCAATGAAATGTTGCATTAAAAATCAAAATGGAAATAAATAAAAGTATTATTCAGGATTCGAACCGTATGTGGAAGCCTATACATGTTCACTTCGACTATGGGCGGTCTTTAAAGGGCGTGGCTTATCACTGACACACGCTATTCGCAAACTTTACCACCAAGTTTCTTGCGAACCGCTGAATAGTGCGCCTTAGTATTTTATACATTTGTACTATGTACCAATATCTATCGCTTGGTACCACTTTCGTTAAAATCGGTGACGGGCAAGTCGTAAGGTCTCGTTGTAAGTGAAGGAATTAAGAAAAAGCGGAGCCCAAAAAGAAAGTCTTGTTTCATTACAACAATGTTCCAGTTTATGCATCTCGTTCATACATGCAATCTACTCGACAGATTTGGCACCTTTATATCGGGTATTCATTTAAATCAGGGCTGCCCAATGCACATTACATGTGCATTGTGCGCTATTTGAGTAGCCCTGATTTAAATCCATGCTCAAGTGACGTATGGATTTTATGTCACTAAATTTTTATTAAAGCAATGTCATAACACTGAAATATTCAAAAGGTTATAAAGTAACACAGGAGAAAATTATAGAAAATTGCCCAGTAACTTGTTTTTTGACTAAAACCTACCTAAATGACAATCCTTTCAATGTTCCTCCAAAATTTCATGGGGATGCTCAAGTAGTCAATAAAATTGTACAGTAATTACTCCCAAACTGCATCGACTTTCGAATCAATTTGAAAGTAAGGCTTACTATTAATTTTCTTTTGTTACAAATTAAGCACATTATCGACAAATACCCATTTCAAGCCTTTCAGTGTATTTTAACCAAATTTGAAATTTTATTGATTAGAATACACTAATAATGCAAGATACATTTTCTCTCCATCATCATTTAACAAAATTTTAATGCACACGGGCACCAATTTAAATGAACACCCAATATTATTTTCTTTCTTCAGACTTTCAAAAAAAAAAGGATAAGTGGTAAAAGATTTCTCTACAATAAAGAGGTAGAAATTGGTTTACATTTGCGACAAAAACCAAGCTTTTAAATTTTCTTGATTACATTTTCTGATAAAAAATTAATACTTAAAATCTAACACATTAAATGACATATATGACTTAAAAAATTATTTCTCCAAAACTACTTTGAATAGAGAAATGAAATAGTATGAAATTATACAACTTAATGTGATCTTAATTTATGTCAAAAATCAATTTTCCCAGACTTATAGTTTCCTTGTAAAAAAATCCTAACTGAATCTATTAGTAATACAAAACTGCATTTTTCGCCAAGTTTGGGAATTTCTTCAACCTTTGGTAACATAAATTCAATTCTTTTAATCTTTACTGGTGTATTTCTCGATTAAAAATTAAAAAAATTCTAATGAATATGGGTCCAAAAGTGATTCGTTTTCAAGATATTGGAAGTTAAGTTCCATACGTTTATTTATTATAAACGTAAACGAAGTGTATTAAAATAAATTAATTAATAACTCTCTACGATGGTTTCGATGAATTGTCATTACTAAATTACACTGGCTAGGTACAAAGGCTTGTTATATCCATCGGGATTACTTAATAATTCAATTTAAATAATTCACTGTGATAATGTTAATAATGGGTCAACATATGAAATTAAAACCTTGAAAATCTTGAAAACAAATTAATTTCGGACCTATGTTCATTAGGACTTTTTTACTTGTTTTCAGTCGGAGAATACGCCAGTAAAGGATCGGACAATCAAAACGGGATATCTGTATAAGAAGCATACTTTAGTTTCTATAAATAAAGTTAGTAAGATATTTTTAAGTTAAAAATGGTAAAGTTATGTTAGATTCGATTAATACTATATATTTTTTAGTAATAATTAAAACAAATTAAATTTTTAATAAAATATCCTTAATAAAGAATCTTTAAACTTTAATTTAACGTAGAAATAATTTTCAAATTTTCATAAATACATTCTATATGATTTTTTTAAATTAAAGTAAAAAAAGAATGTTGATGAAACCATTTTATTTATCGATCCTTCATTCATAATATATATTTTTTATTATTTTCGTGTAAAAAACAGATCTAGTATAAAAATATCTGATAGGGAATAAAATAAACTCAAGTGAAAAAATATGATTTTAACTTTCAATCGAAACATTTTTAAAAAATACATTTTACGCTCTGACAGCTTTGTTTATAGTTATTTAAATTTTTTAACATTTTTTAAATAAAATACAAGGCAACCTAAAAAAAACGAAATAAACGAACTTACCACCTTGTGGAAAGAACTGAGCATAAATCATCTTGAACGTTTCCTCTTTGACGACTCCGGTGGGACACTCGGCCTTAAACCCCCTGTATATCCTCTTTATTTCAGCCTGGGTGAACCTCGTAGCTCTACAAAGAGCTTCCAAACTATCCGGTCTATATCTAGGCGGTGTTTCCAAATCTTCTAATTCCGAATCTAGAATTAAATTGAAAAAAAAAGATAATTGAGTAAAAATTGGGTTATATGAATAAATGAACGAAATTGACGTAAAAATAGACAGGTATAGTTGGAGCTTTTATAGTTCATTCATTGGGTTAGTTGCAGATTTAAAAAGAGGTGAATTGGGACTGTTGAAAAATGGGAAAAGTCGTGTGTAATTCGCGAATCGGCTCGGACAATCGAATTACTTCGTCGGGCGAATGTTATCGATCTGCACTCGGGTACATAAACGGGAATAATGGAGTTTCCATCCAGAGACTTTATCGTATGGAAATTTTACCGAAGGGAACGAGGCTTTGATACTTTTTTACGGGATTTTTCATAGGGGTTATTTTATTTTTATTTTAGTTCATATTTTTTAGGGAAGTATAAAAATTAATTCCCTATAAAATTGTTTTTGTTTATTCGGGAAGCTGGAAGTTTAGTATATTTAGACAAAATCATCAAACGGTGTTTGTGTATCGATTGATTTTGAACCAACATAGAAATACAGTAAAGTATAATTAATTTTGGTCGAAGTTGAAAACAAAAACCTTGTTGTGTAAACATCACCAGCGTTTGGGGTCGAATAAAAAAATATCCTGTGCCGGGAAAAGCGGAAAACAGCGCGCCGAAAATCTAAACAAAGCGTATTTTTAACGCGGAAAAACGGTTACCGTTCAGCAAGGCCAGGAGCTTCATTTCAAAGAATGAACCACAACGAAAACGAACAACAACGAATCCGAACCACAACGAATCCGAACCACAACCGATGAAATCTCAGACTGTACTAAACTCAAACTCGTCTGGTTTGAACTGAAAATCTAAAATCCTTTACCTAAAGCCGACTTTACGCCGGTCCAAGCTTCCCTGACGTAATTATAGAACCTCCTAAACAAAGTCCTATTCTTAGCTTTTTGGTTCTCTTGATCTTCCCCCTCCTCCTTATTTTCTTTACTTTCCTGTCTCTCCCCACGTTCTTGTAACTCCTGCCTGGTTTCTCTTTGCTTCTGCTTCTTTTTTGGTTGTTGCTCAATCTGCTGAGCAACTTCAACCTTCTTGTCTTTTTGTCCTTGCTGAACCCTTAACGGAGGCTGGGGTAGTCTTAAAGGAGGTTGACTAACTTGCAAGATTTGCAACTGTTGCACCTGCTGAGGTGGTTGTTGCGCTTGCTGCACCTGCTGATTTCCCCTCTGGTTTTGTGGCATGGGGTACATCATGCACCCTGCATTTTAAGGCAGCCGCCGAAGCCATATGATCACATGCTATCCGAAAAATGCATTTGGGTTCAAGCACGGGATTCTTGCGGGACTGTTAGTTGCGCAAGTTAGACGGTTAATCTGCGAACAGAAAAATAAAGGGAAATTTAAATTTTAAATCAAACCAGAACTTGAGTTTACTTAGCCCACCGACATAAATATTCAACAAGGAGACAGTTAGTCTTTTTAATTTTTCTTAATTTGAATTTTAAAACATTTCAAGTTCAAAATATTTTGAAATGATTCATAAAATCTAACGAAAACCAATAAACCGAGTAGAAAATTGAACGATTTACGATGGATAAATTGAAGCTCCTTATTAAAATTGTTTACAAAGTAGCATAACGATAAACGGTTGGTTCAACGTTCCGCGAATGTGTTATGCGCTCCGATAAATAGAACAATATTAGATTAAACTATGCGTAGTTTCTCGAGTTAACACGAGCGTCGACGTCGTAATTAGAACTTGTGCAATTCAAGCGAAGTGCCGGTCGCTATAAATAGCCAGACAACGGACGAAAACTATAAAGCCCAAGCGAAAACGTAAACCGATCGAGGTATATTTAGAATCGCCTTAATTCACTCGTATTTACCCCTCTTTAAGATACCTAACATAAAAAAAACGCAGTGACGCAAACCTACGCCGACAATTCTTGCTTAACGTCTACATAATAAAATCCAATTGAAAACATCTTTGTTTTAAATAGAAACATAAAAAAAAGGTAAAGTATTGTGTTACAGATTGATAGAAATCTTTTAATTCTTTTTAAGGATTTTTTTTAATAAAACTTAGAAAAATGAGGTAAATAAGAAAAATTAGAAAAATGGGATAAATAAGAAAAATTAAAGAGATAATATACAAATTGAAGAATAACACCAGTTGATAGATATTTTACTGCTTTAGAGTAACAAAGAAAGAAATTATCATTTCAACAAAAATTTAATTCAAACTTTGACAAATAAAGATATTATCTCATAAATTTAATGTTTGTATTAAACTTTTGAAAGAAATTTTTACCGATTACGATTAAACGTCCATAGCTTCCTTATTGGTTGTGCTATTGCCTTGATTCTTTCGGCATATTATAGCCCAGAAAATCTAGTTTCTAACGATGTTCTAAGGTACTGTCACGTACAATAACGCACAAACATATTCAATATTTGACATATAACAAAGGTAACTGATACGATTATTCTTCACGAATTTGTTGAAATACAAACACAAAAAAGTATGATAATGCCTACAAAATAGAATTTAAAAAAAATGTGCGCTTTGGCCTTATTACCAACGTAGCCAGGTTATAAGGCCAATGTTAGTACTTGAAAATTTGGTGTATAAAACAATAAGTAAAGTAGCTTTTCTTAAAGAATGCTAAAAAAGAGATATTCAAAAACATTATATAAACACTCAGAACAAAAAATAACATTTTGGTTTTATTACAAACCTAGGCAGGTTATAAGGCCAAACGAAAGCAAAGAAGATAGAAAAAGTTATCGCTGGCATTGCGGACAAATAAATTCTTCCCTGTCGTTTTCAGTAAGGCCAACGGATTCCTCATGCGCGCATGTTTTGCATGATGCACAACATCGCATATCAGCTACATAATTCTTATCACAAACTGAGCACATCCAAACTTCTTCTGCTGCAGCCTTACTGGTTGTCGGAAATTTAGGCGATTTTCTTGTCGAAGTGGTTTTAACTTTTTTAGAACTGTAGTTTTTGAATATATCCCTTTTAACTTCCTGAGCTCGATAATTCAATGCTTTCTTCCATGCCGTAGTTTTACCTGATTGCATATCGGGAGATATGAGCTATTCAGAAAAAGAATTGTCCTTCCTTTATGGTTCACTATGTTTTAGGTGAGTTAAAGGAATTTCATCTTCTGAATCCCAGTGGTCTTCCACGTTGATGATGTGATTATAGATAGATTGGGAGCAGTTTAGATTCAGGTGGCGATGTGTAGGAAGACGAGGAGCAAATGCATGCTCTGGTATCGCATTCTTGTTGAACGGATGGATCCCAGTTGCTTTAAACCCATTACAAACATTGCTGATAGTCACACATTTACCCCATACAGGAGTAAAGATATCCGAAAACCTTTCTTTATTTAGTCTGGTAATAAAGCCTGGGCCTTATTACCAGTTTGGGCTGGTAATAAGGCCTGGGCCTTATTATCTGTTTTGTACGTTTATACTTTTTGCGGTTATCTAAATTCAGCAAATAAACAAGCAGTTCAAATGAACAGTTTGTAAGTGTCCCTTAGATTACATTAAGCATATCTTTCAAAATATAATCACAAATATATTGAATTAACGAAAATATCACTTACTTTCCGCCAGGAAATTTTATATCACGTTGCTTAAAATTCCACCTAACTGCTACACGGCTTGATGTCGTAAAACGGAATGGCTGCTGCGCTTAACCCTCGTGTTTTTTTTTTGGATTAGTTGAAGTCGGCCTACGTATTGATGGAGTTGATCGCAAGAAAGATTGATTTTAATCGGCAATATGGCAGTATGGCCTTATAACCTGCATGGCCTTATTACCCAACAGTACTTTATAGTTTATTCTAGCACTAACAACTTGGAACCTGCACTTAAAAAACTGGCTCAAATACACAAATAGAATTTCCGTCGTCCATAGCTTCCTTATTAGTTATGCTATCGGGATGTATCCCCTAAAGTATTATAGCCCAGAAAAACTAGTTTCCAACGATTTGCTATAATTTACCCTAGCGCAGCGATGGGCAGGCAAATACCTAACGGGAATAAAATAAAATTTGGGTATATAACGGGTATGTACCCACAAGATATATCCTTACGGGTATATACATGTTTACTACTCGCTAGTTAGAGAGTTTCGTTATAAAGGTAGGGTATTTCCCTAAATTGATCTGTCACGAAGTGTTTTCGATAGAATTGATAGAAGTGGTTACTAGGTTAGTGTTCTTGGACTTATTAAAACTTGTTTGAACAGTAAATTGGCTAAAGCAGTTTTTGCAACTCAAACACCTTTCTCCATTTTAGAGCATCCACTATGGAAAGATCCTTTTAATACTGTAAAACCAGCTTACACACTACCTTCCCGAAAATCTCTTTCAACAACATATCTAGGTCATGAGTACAATTTATTAAAGCATGAATTAGAATCCGATCTACAAAATTCCAACAACCTTAATTTGCAATGCGATGGTTGGAGTAATATTAGGAATGAAGCCATCATAAATTTTGTAGTAACAAAGCTAGAACCAATTTTTGTAAATTTTATAAATACTAAGACATATCGACACACCGCCGAATATTTAGCTGAAAAATTAAGCGAAGTAACTGAAAAATATGGACTTGAAAAGTTTTTCTGTATAATAGGGGACAACGCTGCAAATATGCAAAAATCTTTCAAATATATCCAAGAAAAGTATTGTCATATAATTCCGTTAAGATTTCCAGCATATGCTTTTCATTTACTGTGTCGGGATGTATTAAAATGTGATTCTATTCAAGAATTCATGAACAGTGTGATTGCAATTGCTAAAAAAATCAAAACTGTCTATGTTTTAAATGCCTTGATTACAGAAATTAATAAAGAAAGAAAAGTGAATATTGCGTTAAAACTGATGTAACACATTGGGGTAGTTCTCTCGCCTATCTCGAATCATTTAAAAAATCAAAAATGTCACTTCACCACCTAACTGTAAAAGAAGAATCATCTGGATTACTACCTGCACATATGAAAAGAAATTTATTAGATGACTTAACATGTTGGCCTAAAATTGACGCGATTATTCGAATACTGAAACCAATTGTGGAAATTTTAGATACATTTCAAACACAAGACTGTATTATTCACAAAGTTTCTGAATATATGTTAAACGTTGAAGTAAATTTAAGAGAAAAAAATCTTTCTGGAAGTGACATGAACTTGAATCAAAACGATATTGCCAATGTTTTGAAATCATTTGAAGAGAAGAAAGAAAGTGCTTTGAAGCCACTCCATATTGCAGCTGCATTACTAGATTCATTGAATCAAGGTTCTTTACTGAAGAACAACAAATTGACGGGATGGAATTCATATATAAAGTAACCGCCGATATGGAAGTCGATTCCCTTGAAAATGTTATGACAGATTTAGCAAATTACCGCTCAAAGCACAACTTACAATCCAAAAATTTCCTGTGGAGTTGTATCCACTCTACATCTCCAGTTTCGTGGTGGAAAGGACTGTGTGGTAGAACGTCGTTATCTAAAGCTGCTGTAAGAATTTTAACTGTACCTGTTTAATCGGCGGAAACTGAAAGATCTTTTAAAACTTTTTCGATAATTCATCATAAAAGACGAAACAAATCGACAACCAAAAGAGCTGGAAACATACGGTATACGTACATAGCTCACAACTGGAAAATCAAATTCGAATGTAGTAAGTCGGAACAACAACCAAAACCAAGTATTTCTTTTTCTGCTGATTCTGCACAACTTTCTGATGATGATGATGATAGTGTTGATATAGATGATCACTCAAATATCCAGGTGAACATAACTGAAATTACGAAATCCACAAATGAACCTGAAGATATGGTTTTTAGTTTCTTTAAGTATAGTTTTAGTTAAATAAGAATGTTTTGTTTAAAATAAAGTAAATTTTTAACGTTTATCATTTCGTTGTTTTTGTTTGGATTTATTTTTACACAGTCTAAAGTTCTAAAATATCAAGTTGACTAAGCAAAAATAGTTAAATATATACCGAGTATATGGTACATATCCAAATTCCGATATACCCGGTATTTACCCATTAGGTGCGTACCGGGCACAAACGTTGTGTATATACCCAAATTTTAATATACCGGGTACTTGTCCATAACTGCCCTAGGGCTAACAACTTGAAAGATACGTTTAAAAAAACTTTGTTGGTTTTTTATGCCAGACAGCGGAGCAAATACAATTTTCACCGTCCATAGCTCCCTTATTATTGTGCCATCGAAATAGTTCCTTCAACATATTATAGCCCAGAAAATCTAACTTCCAAAAATGTGCTGTAATTCGCTCTAGCACTAAAAACTTAAAAGCTACACTTAAAAGTTCCTTCGGCATATCATAGTCCAGAAAATCTAGTTTCCAACGATGTGCTATAATTTACTCTAACGCTAACAACTTGGAAGCTACATTTAAAAAACTTTGTTGGTTTCCATGCCAAACTGCAGAGCAGACACAACATTCATAGTCCATAGCTCCTTTATTATTGTCCTATCGGAACAGTTCCTTTAGCATATTATAATCAAGAAAATCTAATTTCCAACGATGTACTGTAATTCAGTAGCACTAAGAAATTGGAAATTGCACTTCAAAAGCTGACTCAAATACAGAAGCAGAATTTCCATCGTCCATAGCTTCCTTATTAGTTGTGTTATCGCGATAATTCCTTCAGCATATTATAGCCCAGAAAATCTTGTTTTTAATGATGTACTATAGTTCACTCTAATATTAAGAACTTGGAAGGTGCACTTACGAAATTGATTGAAACACACAAGCAGAATTTACATCGTTCATAGCTACCTAATTAGTTGTGCTATCAGCATATTATAACCTAAAAAATCTAAGTTTCAACGATATACTAGAGTTCACTCTAACCATAAGAACTTGGCAGGATCGATTGATGTAAATAATTCACAGTTAATGGTTGACAATTCATTGTTCTGGAGATATAAATTCTGTAATTCAAACAATATTAGTATCTACTGCAAATAGAAATTCGAGCAATGGAAAACATAGCAACTTCAAAAGTGTTTGAAAGAAATTTTAGAAAAAAATTGAAGAGAATCAATCGATCGATGTAAATCATTCACAATAAAGGACTGATTATTCTAATGAAAGAAATGAATCTTTATGGAACTCTAGAGCACAAATTGTTCTTGATCTATTAGAAAAATTAAATTTATAAGTGATTTAGTTTTCTTATTAAAGAATTTAAAACTTAGCTTAATGTATTAAATAATATACTTAACTTAAAAAAAATATTTCTCCAAAATCACTTTGAATGAGTAAATAATACCTTATGAACTTATACAATATACATTTATATTGATTTATGTTAGAAACCAAATTCCAGGACTTTCAGTTTTGTTGTAAGAAAATTCGTAACTCAACCTAACCTATTAGTATCATTTAGTATTATCTTAAATGATTAAAGAAATTATTTATTCCAAACCATTTTATATAAGGGAATGAATCCTTATTGAATCAAATTTAATTTTTATAATAAATACTAGAATTTTTAAACTTTAATTTAGCTTGAAAATCATTTCTTAATTTTCATATTTAAATTTTCTACGTTTTTATTTAGAACTTATTGAAATTATTACTGAAATTAGAACTTGAAAAGAAAAAAAATTCTTTTTAAAATAGAAGTGAATTCATTTTATCGTTTTTAATTGAATTGAACTAAAGAAGTAAATAAAAAGTACGATGTAAAATAAAAAGATTTTACACGTACACATTAATCAGTAAATTATGACGATTTTAATTGGATTTTTTCGCCCGGTTTTTGTCGAAAACCACATCGAGGCTACCTAACTTAATAAAGCCGTGTTCATTACGTGGTCAGAACTACTGCAAACACACCGCGGGCCGTGTAAAGAGGGCTTTCGCTCGCAAATACGTTAATTGGGAAATTAATAACCACCGCGCTCGTAAAATATGCACTAGGTCGCGTAAACGTTCGCGAAATAGATCCCATATTACCTTCCTTCATTCAAATTTGGTTACAAAAACTTTGTTATTCAGACATATAAGATACAAAAAAATTAAATAAGAAAATGTACCCCCTTTTTTAGTTTTTTCAGGCCGTATTTTCTTCTGTGAAACGGCAAATTTCGTTATGAAGTTTCACCGCGAACGCGTTACCACAACGTCTAAAAAATTAAAATTTACCTCCCCGAGGTGAAACGAAAGCCGTTTTAAAGTCGGTCAGTTTTAAAAATGTATCCGATATGAGACATTTCGCGTAAGACATATACGTCTGGTTAAATAAATGGATAAAATGAGCATGTGCTCTCGCTGGCGATATTTTAAAGGAGATGTACCGGAACGAAACGTTCGAAGATCCTACGCTCAAACGGATTATAAGTCTTCGTGTATCTTGGGGGCGTTTTATTTAGAGTTAATGACATGCAAATATCGAATGTATACGTTTGCTGATCTGATAGTGTTTACACTTCATTCAAGATCGACTACGTGATTTCCAACAGTAGTTGGAAGAACTTCTACCTTTTTCCCGATAATAAAAGTTTATTACTGTCTTTCCACGAGTCCTAATAATGGTCAGGGTTTTTTTTATGCTCGACGAACACGCTACCGTTGTTTATGGCAGCTCTCTAGTCTCCGCTTTCGAAAGAAAAGTGTCCATAGGGGGCATTGTTTGTTCGTAGGGGACATAAAAGGACGTTTTTCCTTAATCGTTTCTGTCCACGATCTTCTTTCCCCCTTTTTAAAACAACATTTGCGACACACACAAATTTAAATGTTAATGTTCGCATGTTTAACGTCCCACACGCTCGTATGTCAGTACAACGTGTGAAATATGCAAATTTCTAAATAGAAGCAAACCGAGGGGAAGTTATGCTAATTTTGGCGGAGGAGCCGTATAAGCGCATAAAGATGAAATATCCACGCCATCAAAGGAACGAATTTTGCTTCAATATCAACCGTAAACGTGTCGTATATAATCCTAGACAAAAATAAACCTCGGTCTCGATTATTTCTTTATTTATTGCTGCAGATAATGTTACGTCACCAAGTACGATCACGAAATGCATGACTACACACCATAAGTACGAGCATGACACATAATACAATAAATATATCCGTATAAAAGGTGGGTATTTTCTGATTGTATCAGAAAATACCCTTCCTGCAATATTTAGGCGTACGTAATAACTTTTATACTCGTTTGCGGTGGTTTATTTTTAACGGGAGTTTAATGGAAGTTCTGCGTACGGGAATTTAATAACTGCGAGCTTTTAAATTGGATTTGAAGCCATGCAACTTATAAATTGTGGCTTTATTAAATATTTTTGTACCTGGGAAATAAAAAAAATCACCACGACTGTAGTTATAAAAGTTAATAACGATTATAACCAAAATAAACACTTAAAGTTTTTAGGTCATAAAATATTTGAAATGTTAATTTAGTTTGTTGACTGTATAATTAGAATTTATTTATTTAGAATTATTTCCCAAATACCTAGTTTCCGTTTAAAATTAATCACAAACTGATGACACCAACAGTTATTTCCAATAATCCACGTTCTATAATTTCAAATTTATTGCGTTGTATTTTGCGTTTTACGTATTTTACGTTTCGGACATAAAGAGATCGATTTTCAGTAAATAAAATTGCGAAATCGAGTGTAATAGAAGATTTTTGGCAGCTCCGTCTGGTTTAAATCGGCTCAATTGCCCTATTAAAGTGTTAACATTCTTTTCTAGCCAAAATCTCGTTCCATTTCAACAAATCTTTTTGATTTTATTATTTAAAGAATAGTATTTATTGATGCTAGTATTAATTAATAATTAAATTTGTTCTACTTATTAGCAAAAGAAAAGTTTTTTTTTTAATTATTAAAACTAAATTTAAATCGAACCTGATACTATCTTTTAAATAACTTTGAATAACTAACTTCTATTTTGGATTAAAAAAGTCAAATTTGTTGTATTACCAAAAAATTAAAAAAAAAATCTGACAATTTTACTTATGGCAATCAAGAGAAGACTTTCAACCTAAGATAAACTCAAACGTTTATTTTATAACTAACAAGGAGAAGTAAGGAGGAGAGTGCAAGGTCTTGGGGTAGTGGTTTTAGTTGAAATTTTGTAGGATAGCAGACTTACTTTCCCTGTTAATGGAAATATATGGTTGTGCGTGTCACTACTCAATAGTTTTTCAGATATTTGCAAGTGAAAATGCAATTCACTAGTTAAATTCAGTTCTGTAGCAAATGATTAAACGTAATGGGTTTAGCGTAGCAGCAATAGATCGGTGTTTCTCGTCATTAGATGCTGGATTCGAGTTCAGGGAGTGTGATTCATTTTTTTTTTTCAATGTTATGTCTACTTCTACATCTATAGATATCGGTGCTCATAAAATGTTGCAAAACCAAAACATTTTTTGAATGTACATCGCACTTTAGATTTGTCAGTTAATTTTCATTTAATGTGTGAAAACTTCAAAATTAATACAGGAATATACCTGACATTTCAAAGAGAAAGGGAATAAGAAGTCAGAAAAATCTAAGAATTCTATCAACTCTGTAAAATCTTATAGCTGGAGTGTGATATGAACTATCCTCGCCGTCAAAATTATAGGCCCCTCACTTTGAAGCGGAATATCTCCGCAACCACTTGTCGAAAACAATCGGGACAAAGTTCATCGTATTCCGTAGACATTTTTGTGTAACATATATTTTTTTAAAAAAATTCGGCTCCGCAGTTTTAGAGCAATCGCGAGATAAATGAAAAATGAACCAGATTTTCGGGCCGCCGAAAAATTGTCTAACTTTGTGAATTTTTTTCTTGAAATCTATTGGAGGAAAAGAAATCGGGTTTTAACATGTGGTAACAGTATATGTTTATGGTAATTGACGTATTTTACATTTTGAAAATTTCAACTACTTTCGCGAGAATCGTGATTTGTTCGAAGCGTTGATATCTCGAAAACGGCTCAACATATTTTAATCAAATTTGCGTACGATGTAAGTTTTTAAGTTTTTTGGTCCGATCCATATATTAATTTCACAAAATTCCAATTTTTTAATTGGTTTTAAGCGACGTAAAGGTAATAAGCAAATTACGCGTCGGCGCTTCCCCGCGGGGAAGGACGGGCGTCGCTGAGACGCTCTGAAGTCTGCTCGTAGGTAGCTGCATACAGGCACGTATAACCAATTAAAAAATTGGAATTTTGTGAAATTAATATATGGATCGGATCAAAAAACTTAAAAACTTACATCGTACGCAAATTTGATTAAAATATGTTCAGCCGTTTTCGAGATATCAACGCTTCGAACAAATCGCGATTCTCGCGAAAGTAGTTGAAATTTTCAAAATGTAAAATACGTCAATTACCATAAACATATACTGTTACCACATGTTAAAACCCGATTTCTTTTCCTCCAATAGATTTCAAGAAAAAAATTCACAAAGTTAGACAATTTTTCGGCGGCCCGAAAATCTGGTTCATTTTTCATTTATCTCGCGATTGCTCTAAAACTGCGGAGCCGAATTTTTTTAAAAAAATATATGTTACACAAAAATGTCTACGGAATACGATGAACTTTGTCCCGATTGTTTTCGACAAGTGGTTGCGGAGATATTCCGCTTCAAAGTGAGGGGCCTATAATTTTGACGGCGATAATAAGTGTTCGAACTCCAAAACCCTTTAATAAATAATAATAATAACCTGACATTATATATCGTCCTTCATATATATGGTACAAAACCTTCATTCAAACCACCTGACTTGTACTAACGAGTGAATTGCACCTTTAATCGCAAATATCTAGAAAATCATTGAGTAGTTGCCCCTATAACCATATATTTTCATCAACAGCGAAACTAAATCTACCATTCTACAAAATTTGAACTAAATTCGTGACCCTAGACTTTGCACTTGTAAGGAGAGAAATTTGTTTTAACTACTTAACTCTTCTGATTATTTAAAATAACTGGAAATCTTATGAACTACTGTTTCAAACTACTTACTTTGCTGCGAAATCCCGGATTTGTTTCAGTACCAACATTTGTGTTGAATTAGACTCGGGCTACTTTTTGAATTATTTCATCACATTTTCCAATAAATTAAGTGCGTCTGAATAATCTTTTCGACATTATCGTCCTCCTTAAGGCTAATTACGAAATCGATAATTTTATCGTCTTTAAAAGTTTGATGTTCTTGTAGATTATGGCTAGTTTTAAACCATTAATTAACATTTTGATCTCTTTTCTTTTTCTGTATTTTTTTTTTTACTTTGGATATGAAAATCTTAGAATACCATTCCAAGAAAATTTCAGATTCCATTCAAGCATCTTTCTGTACTTTATAAGTGGCAGCAAGACACGCGATGTTTTTGAAGTATCGCAGCTTCTTGCTTTTACCATCACCCGCAAGAGATGTAAATGTATGCCACTTGCATTTAAATAAACCGCGGTTATAATTCTGTCTTTACTTACTTTACAACCAAGAACTCTTTTTCTCTTAAAAAGATGTGTGACATCTGCATTGAAATCAGAGGGGCTATTTATTTATTTATTTTTAAATAAATTAAGAAGTTTTTCTCAGCTGTGTTTCTAAATAAACGATAAATATCGAGTTTCATTCCATTTTTTATTTTTGATTTCATTATTAATGTGGAATGTTTTCGTTTTTTAGATTCACTAATTACTACTACATTAAAAAGCTCGTTAATTCAACTAATTGTAACTAATATAACTTCACTAATCTAAATACTTTAATAACCTGAAAATTTTATTTTATACTTTGGATAATGCCTTTAATTTTTGTAACTGTAGTTGTATTTCTGTAAGATGTAGTTGAAGTAACAATTCTGTTTTTAAAATAGTCATCAACTAACAAGGAGACTGCAAGGTCTTAGGGTTACTGATTTAGTTCAAATTTTGTGGAATGGTAGATTTAGTTTCCCTGTTGATGAAAATATATGGTTGTAGGGGCCACTACTCAACAGCTTTTTAGAAAATTGGAATTGAAGATGCAATTCACTAGTTAAATTCAGTTCTGTAGCAAATGAAACGTAATGGGTTTAGCGTAGCAGCAACAAATCGGTGTTTCTCACCATAATAATTTCCAATCCCGACAAAGGAAATCTCTTAACAAACTTTTTCGCCACAATACACAAATCCAAACCCGATCAAACCCTTCAGATTTAAAGCATCAATCTTAAAGCATGATCCACCTTCCGATCTACACTTAATCACCCCAGTAACCATCAAAACAATTATAAAGTACCTCAAACCTTCAAACCCTCTGGCAACGATGGCGTACCAAATGTCCTGCTCCATTACCTCCCCAAAAAATCAATAATCCAATTAATTTACATAACGAGACATATCGACGCTCTCAAGCCAAAAGGGCATAAACGCCAAAATGGTCATTTTTTAGTTAGCTGCACCGTTGAGTAGCATTTTTAAATCTGCATGCAACAATTAAAGCGGCATACCCGCAAACAAACTTCATTCGCTATAAAATTGGTTTAAAGTTTGCGTAAAAGCCATTTAAGATTCATTATGTCAATCGTTTTTTGCGTTTTCTGAAAAATTAGGTTAATGGCGTTTATGCCATTTTGGCTTGGCAGCGTCGATATTCTAAAGTTCCAACATTTCCCTACAGTGTGGAAACAACGGCCATTCTCCCCATACCAAAACCGAACAAAGATCTCATCATACCCTCTAGCTATACACCCATTTCCCTCTTACCATCTATCTACAAAGTCGTGGAAAAAGTAATCATGGAAAGATTAAACTCCCACTCTCAGTCACACCAAACCATTCCCAACTACCAGTTCGAATTCCAACCCCTACTTTCCACAACACATCAAATAGCAAGAATCCTAAGCGATTCAATCGACTCCTTTAACAAACAATTTTAACTCCACAATTCCCATCAAAACAAACATTAAATACCTTGGAGTCACCCTAGACCAACGACTTACCTTCACTAATCACATCTCCAAAGACATTTCCAACATCTCATCCTCAATCAAAACCATCTATCCCCTCATAGCACTGACTTAATCCATATAAATTTTTGATATTATCTAACTTCGGACTTATCCTAACGAATGAATTGCATCTTCAATCGCAAATATTTACCAAATAGTTGAATAGTGGCCCTTATAATCATATATCTTTATTAACAGGGAAAGTAAAGCTACCATTCTACAAAATTTGAACTAAATCCACGACCCCAAGACCTTGCATTCTCCTTGTAAGATAATAATTATTAAAATAGGTAGATAGATTATCATTTATTTTATTAAAATTATCATTGAAGTTAAAAAAAAACTTCTAATGAAAAGGATTACACAAGAGACCCGTAAATCAGACAACATTTTCTTATGATATTTTGACACATTGAGTTCAAATCCGTTCTCAGAATTGGTCAGTCACAACGGGTTTTTAAAATATCCTAACCTGTAAGTGCTATAAACACGGGGTTTTCAATGTATTTAAGATTAAATAACGTAGCTAATAAATTTTGATCCCCAAAACTCCTTCCGGCATCTGAATGTACCATTTCTCTCATTCACAATGCATTTTGAATTCTTTGATTATCTTAATTTATTCTGGATGAAATCACCTTTCTATTATTGCCTAATCGTAGTCTTCGGTGCAGTAGACTATTAGGCAATACGTAAACAGTGAGCAATGTTTTGGTCACAATCTCAAAGAGATGCATGGTTTTAAATACTTGTTTCTACCTAAACTCACACAGTGGGTTTTTACTTTCTTTAATTTAATGCTTTTAAAGTCTGTATTACATATATGGTGGTTTTTCTTTGTTTCTTGAAGTCATGTATTTAAATTGCATAGGTTATGCAAGCTAAAATAACATTATAGGTCTACTAAATTAATTAATAAGAAATAAAACCAGTGTTAACAATAAAATTATAAATTATTAAAAGTAAATTTGCATTTCTATCACATGTAAATGATTTTTGTAAATTAATTGAGAATATATTCGGTGTATATCTAGTCATGAGAGAGCAGCTGCTCTCTTCCTCCACAATTTTACTTTTGAAATAAGATGCGAAATTATTCTGTGTGCGATCACCTGATGGAAAGATTCGTATTTCAATTCTCCGTATACTAATATTTGACGTCGTATCTGAAGACGGAAACTTGCTGTCCGAAATTCGAATTGCACCAAAATAAATAATTTATAATTTCATCGTTAACACTGGTTTTATTTCTTATTAATCTATTACAACGATGACCCTGGGCCAAAAACTATCGACATTACTAAATCAATGACTAGGATTACTCCTGCTTAGCTTTCTATAGGTTAATGATTGAGCAAAAAGTGCTGTCATACAAAAATTATTTCTTCAAGAAGAAGTTAAGATATTTGAAAAATGTTAAATACATTTTCAATGGGAACTGTGGTAGTTTCAAATGTCCTATGGAACTTTATGGATAAAAATTAATTAACTACGTTATTTAATACCGAAGCTGGTTAACAACCGAGTTTTTGCACTTTTAGAGTATATCGAAAACCTGATATAATGGAGCATTTCTGAGTCCGAATGTAGTTCCAAACTTTCAGGAAACTATTATGTGATTTGTGGGTTTAAAATATGTCGGCCGGTGTTATTTTTATATTTAGAGCCTTCGGATTCTTAATGAGAAACGTCAATGATTTTTTGTGCAACATAAAACATCAGGGAAATGTTAAAAAGTCGCACAAGCTTTATTTATGGGAATTAAGAATAGAGTTTATAACCTAAGATAAACTAATATATCTGTTTTATAATCGAAAAGACAAATTTGTTGTTACTATTACCAAAAAAATTAAAAAAAATTCTAAACAGTGGTTTATTTACCCAACATAAAAAATTGGGAAATAAAAAAAAAATCACACAGACTTTATTTATGGAAATTAAGAGAAGAGTTTTTAACCCAAGATAATCTAAAATATTTGTTTTATGACTAAAAAGTCAGATTTGTTCTAATTGTTACCAAAAGAATGAAAAAAATTAAGTTTTCCAAAGCTTTATAAAAATTTGATCAACTAAAAAATCGTACTGACTTTATTCATAGAGATTAAGTCAAGATTTTTGCTTTCATTTAAAACTTAGGAGGTCTAGTTTCGATTATGAAAGTCGAATTTACCAGTAAACATTTTTTTTTAATTAAAAAAAACAAATAATTTTGACCTAGTTTAATTTTTTTTGGTTATCTTTAAAAAATATCAAACTCATACATTATGTACAATTTAAAATACATCTTATTATATTAATTGTTTCAAGTAGTAAAGTTTTAAAAACCTGTAAGTAAACGAGTTGTAAAGGTCAAGCTCGAATATACTATAATGTACGGATTATAAAAACCCCATCCAGTTTTATTATCAATTAAACTCGAATATTACTTTACGACGCAGTTATTTTTAATGGCTGCACTTAAAAATTTGTTTTTTCCGGTTCGCTCGTGCATCAAATACAAGCGAAACGATTTTGTTTAATACTAAAACCAACTCATCTCCATATTTATTATATTCCGCAAAATCCCATTTCTCCGGATAAAACAGATGGTGGTTCGCATGCAGATCACGTAGTTGGAAACGTTGTGTGAATATTGTGTAGATAATATTATTCCGTGTATAAATAGTTTAACAATATCAATTTGCGTTTTGCCCAAGGTGAACCTTCCTTCGCTAAATGCTTGGGATTGTTTGAAAGCATTCAGATGCCTTCTCAAGATGAGGAGAACGGAGGAGATGAGGATGAGGAAGGAAACGTGATGTTATGTAGGTCGCCAGTCGATATTGATAAGGGCCCGAACGATCCATGAATATGAAATGGAGAATCGCCTGTCTATCTGACGTACCCGTCCTTAGATAATGGAAGACCCATGTCCAGGAATGAACAGACCGACGCGTCGACGTCGACGGACCAAGCGGTCTATATTTTTAAAATACCTTTCTTTGGGAAAGCTTTGAAAGGTTCCCGGAGTTTGTTTACAGTAGGAAAATTGGGAAAACAACGGTACGCGGTCGGCAAACTTCATCTCCGTTCTTTGCCTTTTGCGAAAAACGGAAAATTGTAGCGGAATCAAGGTTAAGCCCTCTTCTTTCTAACAAGCTAAGAGGGTCGGGGCCCTTAATTACGAATTCAAAGACTTCCTTCTTTTCTTCTCCGACCAGACAAAAATATTCAAAAAATACTCGAACGTACTTTAATCCGCTCTTATTTCCTCATTTTCGGCACAGATTATCTCCGCTCTGAATCCCGCGAAATATTTGATGGTTTCCTGCTTATTTTATAACTGCAGGGGATACAAGATACGCGAAACAGTAAAGCCGGGAGCTTGTATCCGTAAATATTGAATGCCTGTATCCTCTTCCATTTCTCTATTCGTATTTGCGTGTATGTATCTCGATCTATCGAATGTTTGATGCATGCTTTATCCGGAAGCGTTTCATGAATATTTATATTTTTGTCCTATATAGACCTGACATTCTTTCTGAACATTTGTGATGCACCTTTACATTTTTTTTTTTGATGATAAACCAACTGAAAAAAATGGTGGAGGCGTCGGCAACAAACCATTTAATTCAAGATTTCATAAAATTTAAGCGAAGTTTTTATATAATTTCAAGCACATACACAATATTTTAATAAGTAAACATATGCTTAACCTATTAAATTAATAGGTAAATATCTACGTAGGACAAACAATTTTTAAAAAATTGGTGGAGGCGCCGGTATAAAAAATTTTATTAATTTAATTTGAACCATATATAGGGTCAATACATTGGTTCTCGACCAGTTAACAAAAAAATTGACTTTGAATGTATTTTACATGTCGAAAAATGATTCAAATTTTAGTACACCTAGACTTCAACGATTCCTCAATGAGTTCTTAACAGTGTGCAAGCATGCCTTTTTCTTTCTTCTAACAATATTTATTAAAATTTTAATAAAAATAAAAAAAAGTACAATATCACTACTTCTCGACCACTCCGCGGAGTTCTCGACCATTTTATATTAGTTCTCGACCACCACAAATTGGACTAATTTCTAAGAAAATATATTTAGAACAATGGATTTCATTAGAGAAAAACATAAATTCAAACAATTTTAATATATGTATACACATATTTTTCACTAAACAAACATAAATAGGAACTTACAAAAAATAGATTATTATTTTTTACTAATAAAGAAAGTGACATTAATCAATTTCATTGTTGATGTGGTCGAGAACTAATTGATTTTCGACCACCTATAAGAAGAGTGTAGAAAAAGAATACTTTGGTCTAATTTTATGGTCGCAAACTAAAACTTAAAAAGTAGATATATAAATTAATTGAAGTATACGAGAAAATACCAACAATTCTTAAATAGGTGATAATACCAAAACAATTAATTTTTTTTAAACTTACTGATTCTCGACCATTTTGGTCGAGAACTGAAAAAGGTAATTATTTTAATATTGGTTGGCGACCATCAAATATTAAGCAAAAAATTTACTGTGAGCCTATTTTTTCTTAAAATATATAAGCAACTATAACTAATAATAGATATAAACCATAATATGATCACCTAACGTGTTTAAAATCAAAATTATTTACTATTTTCTGGCCGAGTTCGGTTGAGACTTTTTTACACCATACATGAAACTATACTGTCATCGCGATAGACATGTATTTACTGATTTTTCACGGAATAATGTAGATCTTTGGCTCCATTTTGAGAACAATTTTAAAAGTGCTATAGATGTATAAAACCAAATATGCACACCTTTCTAAAGTATAGCGAATATATTTCTTATTATTTGATTTTAAATGATAAAGTGGTCGATATCCAGTGCCGGTCGGCTAACCAGTGCATTTACCCTATATAACTTTTTAAATACATAATTAAATATTTCATTCATCAGACGTGTAAAACATAGATATAAATTTTCAGTGAAACTTTTAATTGACGTTAAATAAACTTTAATCTAAACACAGATTACAAATAACGCTCGAGGCATAACGAACAAAAAGTTTTCACGTAATTTTAAGTTAATATCAGGGTTATTGCTGAATTATTTCGACGAATAAAGCGCTCGCCGTCGGGCGACAAACTCCAAAGAAACTTCGTACACCTTCAGAAAGTTTGACGTGAACTTTCGAGGGAGAAAATTGATCCGACCGTTAATAAAGCGGTTAGGTTCATTAATACTCACAATGTAAAGAGTAAAGCGGGTATTGAAATGACATTTTGTTGGAGAAAAGTCTGGATGATTTTTTAAAGTCAGTCAAGAAAATTGTTCGATTAACCCTTTTCAATCTTTACAATCATCTTAAGTTTCTTTTCATTTTTTTGACAAATGAGAACAAATTTTACTTCTCAAATCTAAAATAGAATCTTTTTAGTTAAATCTGATGTTGAAATCATTTCTTAATCTTCATAAATAAACTCTGAACGATTTTTTAAAAATTGATTAATTTTTTTTTAATGTTAGGTTAGTTAACTATCAAAAATTATTGTCTTTAAAATTTTTTTAGTAACATTTGAAATTTGACTTTTTTTAGACAAAAATAGAGTCTTTAAAGTTTTATTAAGTTTTCTAATAAATTCAAACGACCTTCTGTTGGCAAATACATCACATAATTTGTTGAATTCAAAGTAATGCAAATGCGGTTAAGACACACACACACCACGAGGTGGCTCTACGTGCTCTGTTTGCTTTCGAGGAATTTGCATACAAATGCTAAATGAACCTCATGCATATGCGAGACACGTTAACTCGCGGATTAATTTTAAAATCTCCTTTATTACGAGAGGTGGAAAATTCAATGTGTACTTTAGTTCAAAGATATTATCTAAATTTCGATTGCCATTTCACTAATGTGTTAATTTAGTCGAAACGAAAATTTCGTAAATATCGTGACTAAAACAAATTACCTTGTCACGTAATAAATCAGAACTAATTGAAGTGGCATTTCCGGAGGGGTCACAAAGGGCTAAAGTAATTGTTTCCTGAGCAGATAATTACGTGCATAAATCCTACTCCAGGATATTGTGCATTTGACGTGTCTGGTTACAAGACGTAACAACGACACAAAAAGATTTATCTTTCCGATGATTCTACGAAATTCCACCATCGGTTTTCTTTCCGGATAATCCTAAAAAACAAAATCCTCTTTGCAAATCCTTCTGGGCCAAATGCTACGACGAACGAAAATCCTACCCTATTCCTTTTTCCTAATCAATCTTTAGGCAAAATCCTGATTTCTTCTTTCCAACGATAGTGACATTTCCTTTTCTACAAATTGACCATTTGACTTTTTATGTTAACCTTATGTTTTCAAAAACCAACCTTATGTTTTCAAAAAAAACACTAAAATTATCTCTTCATCAACAAACATGTTTATTTTATGCTTAACTGAATATCCAAGTAATCAAATCTATCTCTCAATCAGTGAAAATATCTGCTTTTACCTATCTGGCTATTTGCCAATCTGTTTGATGAGTTGCATATCAAACTCACTGACGAAGATAACTGTAATAATTTCCCGGATATAAATCATCCCCGAACACACCAATCAAAGTAATTAGCATTAGCAAACCTCGAGAATGGACTCATTTTCTATTCATCCCACGATGGAGGATACAATTGCGTTGAGGATAATCGATTTGTCCCTGAGTTTGATAGCTAAATTGTACGGTATTCGCCTTACGAGAGATCCTAAAGGGCACGTATTGAATTAGAATCGATTCGAAATTTATTTGAAAGCGGCGGAAGTGAATAGCGAGCCGGCGTTTTAACAACGAAACTAAAGTATCTTGGAGAGATTGGAGGATAAAGTCGATTGGTTGATGGACCCGCAGGGATTCGCGTAGGAATTTCATCGGGGGAAATCCCGCAGGATAAGCGGGCGTTTAAGTTTTACCATCACCAACTTGGCAAAACACTTTCGCTTGCTAACGTCAAGATTAAATCAAAGCTCGAGAGCTTTTTGGACGTTTCAATATCCTTTTGCGATGATTGATCGTTTCTGCCTCTCTAGAACTGAACGATCCTTTCAAAGCTGATAAAATGCTGCGTTATCATTTGTATGGAGATGAGGACGAGAGAAAAAAGATGGAGATGAGAAACATCGTCTTATCAATGTTTAAATAAGTTCATCTTGCGACAACCGGAGAATTTACATTTAAATGGAAACCGTAAAAGGTCCGCGTAGAGACTGAAGAGGACGAGAAACCAATTGAACTGCGAAATTAGAGGTCAGGACGAATTGATTGATTTCCTCCTTTTTTTATCCCCCAACCGCTTCGTCCTCTTGGAAGGCTTCTGGATATCCAGGATAACGTATTGTTCGGCTGACGCTGCGGCCGCGTTGGGGTAATTTTAAATTAGTTTCCACCGAGTTGGGTAGTAAAATTACTCACCGTTGAATTACGACTGGCTCGACAGAGAGTACCTTTGGTACTCCTTTAGATCTAAATGGATCTAAAGTTGTCGAATAGAAAGTTTTAACCTAATGAACAGTTCCCTCTCTCTTTTTACTTGGTTCCGGTTAATTATGCTTTTAACACCTGCAAGGAAATGTTGCTACCCAAGTCTCGTTACAAGATAATAGCCGACCTGGGAACGGGTTATTATCGGGAAAGCTATCGTTAAATCCTGGAATTACCACGATTACCACGATTATCCCGAATATCCCGAATATCTCACTGGTAAATTATCGAACGTTGAAAATCTAAAAAGAGAAAGGGTCTATTTCTCAACTATACGTAACGTCATTTACTTCATGCTTTGTTCTTGCCAAGAAAAAGAACGGAAATCAATGAGGCACACTTCGTGAAATAAACGAGGTACAACACAATGCCATTGAGATTTCTTCGCGACTCTTTTTCGACCCTCCATCATTGTCAATGCTTTTCTTTCGGAATGTACTACACGTAGCGGTACTCCCTAGCGACAATGATGACGCAATTAAAGCCGCGTCGTTAAAAATAAACAATAAAACGAGCCGGGCTGAATGAGGAATGCAATTTTCATGCAAATCAGTCGAGGGCATGCATTTTGCATAGAATTTATTGGGCCGACCACGTCTGCCCTGTTGGCTATATATTTAACAGTACTTGGTAGCTTTTTTAAAACTTTAATTAAAATCTAGAATTTATATTTCTTTAGATTTAGATAAAGAAGATAAATAAGGAAATAAAGTTTCTAAATCGAGACTATTTCCAAACATCATTTCAAGTCAATTCAATCGGGAATTGTAATGCGAAAGAAAACTACCTCTTCCTCTGTTCACTGTGTTCCCAAACTTGAAATGAATCAAGTTAAGGTTCCAGGCTTCGAGATTGTGTATTGCAATTCCATTATACGGGAAGACAGGACCGCAAAAATAAATCGCTTTCGGCCAACCTTTTCCACAGCCAATTTAAGTATGAGTTATTGTCCCACAGGTTCGAGTGTGACCGGAATTTTTACGCTCCCGTCACTATAACTTAACACTTACTAGTCCCTTGTTGGCACAGACCTTTTATCGAGTTTAATTAATGGTTTCAAAAATGTATTTCCAAAATAAATTTTACTTTTGTAAAGCTCGAACATATGTTTTCTTTACTTATTGACAGAGAGTTAAAAGAAAAATGGTGACAGCATAAGAATCACAATTTTACTAACAATAAGATATGGATACTTTAAAATGAAGTATGGAAATTTGCTACAGTACTGAAATATATGTTGCCTACTATTTGACGTGAAGTTTATAAGAAAAATTATTGGAAACCCATAATTTTAGGGATATAACATTCATATTTCATAATTTTATAGATTTTAAGAGATAAATTTCATTCCTTTATTTATCAAATATGTTGCCTTCCAATTGATATGAAGCCCACAATCAGAGAAAAATCTTGGCGACTTACAATTCATCATTTTAAGATGGAATCAACCTAGAAGCAATAAAAGAGGGTAATAACGATGAAAAATTATATTTATTTGGGTACTCTTCGAATGCCGGACACCTAATATATGTCAAAATGTTAACAAAATGTGAGTTGCTACGAACAATTAATAGGCTAGTTCAAAATAAAGGAAAACGAATGTAAAACTTAACTCAAGGGAAGTGTTGTTTATCAAATAAACCATTTTTTATAACAAAACTAGAATTGTTTATAAAACAAAGAAAGTACAATGGTTCACAAAAAACTAATGAATAATTCTTTGGGAAAATTAAGAGAGAGTAATTAACGTTGCGAATTCTTTAGGTAAGTAATAAATTTAATAATACTTGCGATACTTCTAGTTCTCTGTTTCAGATGCGGAAAGAAAACCGGAACCAGCAATGGAAAATATGGTGTCTCCGAATAATTGCCGTGGTCAAACAGGATCTCGAGTCAAACAGGTATCATCAATAAAACGTCTTGAAAACTTACGTCCAGCGGAAAAAGTCCCTGAACAGGTAATGCCAGGTGCTTCAACGACCAAACTTCGGTCAAAATTTCAATCAAGCAGTGGTACAAATGAAAACAATCGTCGAAATCTTGAATTTCAATTGGTATAATTACTAACTTAACGATAATTTCCTTATTGCCCTTAACCCCTAAGATTTTCAAAAAGACTTCCTCGTCGCAACAACTAACGACAACTGAACTCCGATATCAAAAATACGTACAATAACCCGAAATGGAACTGCACCATGAGGAGAAAGATGAAAGAGCACTCGGCAATGTTACATAGAGCGAGCTTACTTTTTCATCTTTCTCTTCATGGTGCAGCTCCATTTCGGGTTATAGTACTGCCATGATCAGGGCAATGCCCCAAAAGGGGGTCATTGTATATTGTGGAGTTAGCACAAACGCCTAATCGAATGAGTATAAGAAAGCAGGGAATTCAATAGTAGGAAAGACTTCTAGGTTCCTGGTCATCAGCCCATCGTCAGCTCGTTCGAAGATGTTTCAGGTGCTAGCTCCGCCGTGTGGTCAATAAAGGCAGTTAGGGACCGTCGACTGGTGTATTATTTGTATGTCTCTCTTCCACTGCGAGTGTTAGTGCAGCTCCAAGGAAAGCCTCTACTTGGAAACCAAGGTATAAAGGAGGAGTGGGGAAAATAGAAGATCTCACAACTCCCTCCAAGTTAACAAACAGTTCCCAAATCCAGGGAGTCAGCTTGATGACACGGAGAGCTACCGTCAAAGCTAGTGGGTCTCCTTCAGACAGTAACAAACAGAATCATAGTAGCTTCAGGGATGAGGGTACTCTCCATTCATTTGCCCCACCAACCGCTAACCCAAGATAATGCAAAGTCATCCTCACCAGCAAATCCCAGCAGGCAGTATCGGACCTTCAAAGGGCGTGTCGATATGTTATTTAATGTATTTCCTTATAACGTTTTTAATAAAATAGTGCACTAATTTTATATAAATCGAGGCACTTCCTTCTCGAACATATATGCCAGAGGCATATAATATGCCGGAGGGGAGGGAAATTCCACGATTAGGGCAAAGCCCCAAAAGGGGGTCATTGTATATTGCGGAATTAGCACAAACGCCTAATGGAACGAGTATAAGAAGGCAGGGAATTCAATGGTAGGGACGACTTCTTGGTTCCTGGTCATCAGCCCACCGTAAGCTCGTTCGAAGAGGTTCCAGGTGCTAGCTTCGCCGTGTGGTCAATAAAGGCAGTTAGAGAACGTCGACTGGTGTATTACTTGTATGTCCCTCTTCCCCTGCGAGTGTTAGTGCAGCTCCAAGGAAAGCCCCAAAAGGAATGTAACTATATACTTATTTAACCCCGTAACTAGAAACAAGCCAGTGATTCGTGACAGTACAACTCCAAACTCACTAAAAACCCATCTCAGTCGTGACCTTCGGAGGAGTTCGTAAATTCGATTTTCCAGATGTAGTTTTATAAACGATACAATTTTTTTTTTTAATATCGCACCTTAACATTTATTTCTTTCGAACGTAACAGAGTTGATATTTAAAGCAATCGTAAGGTGACCGCGCGCTGACCAACATTGCAACTTTAACTGTACAATTCTGTAATTACAATGTGTTATCCTTTATTTGTATGTTATTAACTGCATGTATGAATAATCAGATGAATCGATTGGAGGAGAGGAAGAAATGTTAATAATTTAGTTGTTCTGGAAAAGTGTTTTATTGATTCTTACATAACAGTGCCCCTGGGTTAGTTATTATCAATGAGAATCAATAACTTGATTGACATAATTGCTATCATTAGTTCATAGACTCTAGAAAAGAAATTACATTTCTTTAGTTGTTAAATAGGTGCGTAGAAAGTCTTAAGGGTTAGCATTTTACAACGTAGCAATGAAACCATCGTAGATATTGACTTGAAACAGTAACAGTGCGTTTACTTAAGTATTAGTAACACAAAAATAACATTAAATTTTGGAATAACCGCTTTTGACATTAATACATTTCCCTAGACGGATAAGGATTGCACATATTGTGGCACGCATGTAATCCAACCACACCATAGTGTGACAAATAACAATTCTACTTGGACAAAATTAGTAATATGAGAATAATAAGTACAAACAATTTAACTTAATGTTTTAATAGGACATCAGGGTTCTTTTTCCCATAGTAGGTGCAATCATGTACCACTTCCGGTATAATCAGAAATGTATAGTAATTTAATTATTTTTTGGAAATGTTTAATTGCTATTAAGGGATGATTAAAAAGCTTAGTTCTACATAACTTTCAATTGAAAATTCTTTACATTATTCTATATTTTTTATATGTGAAGAACATGTTCGCTTTTTGTTCCCCATAAATGAAAAACTTCTTCACGCGAAACTTGTACAGACAATCTCAAAATTTAAAAAAAAATTGATACCAACATTTGTCTAAAATATCTGTCTTCTTTTTCAGTAGGTCTATGAATTATGTTTATATTAAGTAATTCTGTATACAACGGTATAATACATAAAAACCCTGACTTTACTTTCGGGAAGTCATTAGTCAAAGACGTATAAATTTTTCATTTATTACAAATAAAGATCTTTTTTTTAAGAAAAAGATGCTTGAAATATACACCAAATAACTCTAATTTATAACGAAAATTCAAACGGGTCACTGCGGTACATTAGTAATTACACAATTCACTTAAAATTAAAAACTATAAAAATCACACGTTTTGAATGACTGGAGATACTTTGGTATATGTACCTTAAGGGTACATTCTCATCAGTAAGACCGAAAAATAGGCTATTTTTATGATTTTTTTTTGAGGAAAGTAGTAACTCTAGACATTCGCGATTTTTCAGGTATATCTATCGTAGTGTTAAGTATATTTAATTAAAAAAATTTTCAATTAATTTTATGATAGCCCCGAGTAGGGTACGTTGCACCGTAAACCGCTGCGAAAAAAAGGGCCTCGCTGGCGACCGTCCTACAGGTCATAAGATTCATTTAAAACAAAAAATGGAAAAAGATTCTTGTTTAGTATGAGTGTGGTTATGGCATGAATCACGAAAAATGAAATCTCTCCAAAAATAACAAAATGGCGGCGTTTTGAAATTTATATATGTTTTTAAAGAATTTTTTCGTTACTTTTTAGTTTATAAAAAAATCAATTTACAACGTATCGGCAAAATTGTGGTTCATGCGACAGAGGGTTTAATTACGATTATTAAAAAAAAACATTAAGATTCGTTGAAAATTGACTGATTGTGAGTTATCACGGTCGCCAGCTCGAAAAACGTTGTGTTTCAGAAAACGCGTTTAAAGTTTTAAGTATAGTTTTTTCGTCATAAATGTTAATTTTTTGATATTTACCGCTAGTGAGCTATTCCAGGGCCATATAATAATCATTCGGCTTCTTCAAAATTGACTTGCTCCTGCAATCTTTAATTTTTTGTGGCCATTCTCGCCTCGATTGAATGAATCGACGTTAACCGGTCGGTGTCTTTTATGCGGTTAGCGTCGCGAGTGCAAGTATACTCGTATACATTTGGGTCGATGGTGACTCCCATGATCGACATCATTTGCAAAATCGGTTTTAAACCTTTAGGCATTTTAAAAAATATACGCACTGAGACGTCAAAAACACGTGTGCCGCCCGACGCTCGCTATAATACCTACTTTGACTCGGTCGGCTCGGAGACTCATAACTTTTGAACCCTTACGAATTTCGATTTTTCCTTTTAACATGATATTCTAGACAGTTATAGCTATCTAATTCCGCAAAAAACAATTTTTGCCAAAATTTGACCCAACTGACGAGAATGTACCCTTAAAGTGAAATCTACGTGATCTCTTTGAGTCCTCATATCGTTCCGTGCTTTCTCTCTTATTACGAATAAAGCTTCTCGCAGTTTGTAAGTGTCTTCTAGTTCTTTATCTGCGAGGATTTTTGTATACTTCGAATGTTCCAACCCTATTTCGTATGGAACAGATGTTTTGCATATACGGAGTGGATCGATTTTATTGCTGATATTAGCGCAGTTTTTATCTAATTTAAGCTGTTCCTTATCTATTTCAATGGTTTCACTTTTATCGTTAATATCCAAAGTTAATTTACGTTTTCCAGTACACATAATTCCTTTTTTAATTCGGTATCTCCTTTATCATAAGTAAGTTCAGTTCCTTGTCTACAATCCCTCATTGATATGCATTCAGAAACGATACTTATTGGAATTCCTAAAGCGTCAAATTCTTTTTCTGTAGAAAATTTTTCTTCTTTTAAAGCGTTTATTTCCCGATTTACCAAATTAATACAAGCTTGCAACGTATCTTTCCATCGTATAATTTCAGTTAAACGATCAGCTAATCTGGCGTTATTGTGGTAAGTATCCCAATCCGTTTTTATCCTAGTTTCAATCCTGAGTTGTCTCGTCTGGTGGCGCAACACGAACGCATAGTTTCTTCGCGTATCATTCGTTTGCTGATTTGCCCATTGTCTTGCATGCCAATCTGCCAATCCAATATGTTGGATCGCCTTTTCAAAGGTTACCACTGCATTTCGCCTACAACTAATTCTTAACCCCACAAAACAACGTTTTATTTATCTGTAAATTGTATTGACGGTATTATAATTATAATTACAGTAGGTATATGTACCTACTGTAATTATTATTGGATAACTTCATTAATTTGAAAACTAATGTTTTCCATTATTATAGATTCTAAAGAGTTCATATATTAAATTATTGTAATTATTCGAACAGTTAGAAAAATTCATCTTTGTCCCGTCAGATTATCAATATATCACACTGTGCATACGGCGAAATCCAACTGGATCAGGTTTAGAGAAGTTACGGCAGAAGAAATTACTGACAGCCCACAATTCGTAATTCTAAGAAGAAAGTAATCATGTCTAATCAGTTTATAGGCGTTTTAGGTTTTAAGAAACAAATTACATTTCTTTAGTTGTCCAATATGAGTTACCTTCCAGTTGAAGACTACAGGCAAAAAAAGCGTTATGTCAATTTTTCACGAAATTCAGACTTTGGTGTTATCTATTAGGGTGCTATTACACTATCAAAGATTTTATAAAAAAATCTTTTATAAAATATCTGTCAAAAAAATTTTACTGCATTATACCATATTTGAAGCGTGTAAATGCAAAACCAGACATTTGACATTCAAATAGTTTTGAGTAAACCACGAAAAACCTCTCATTGTCGTTTAAGTCACTCAATCGACTTGGTATTTTAACCAAAAGTAGATAATACATTGACACATCTTTATGTGTTTTAAAGCGCAAGTCAGGCTTATAGTAAAAAAGTTATTTTGATTAAAAAAATGAGAATGTCCTGTTTTGCATCTAAGGCTTGGAAATCTCTGCTTCGTGAACTGCAAAGTTCTGGATTTGGCGTTTCTATACAAAAACTAGCAGTATCTGGCACTAACAAAATTTGGAATTGCGATAAAAGAGATTTTAAAGAAGCTGATTTTATTGAAAAAAGTACAAAATTAGTTTCTTATATACAAATTTAAATTCGTAAGTCAGTATCAGATTCATTATCAGAAAACACCAGTGTGTCATTCACATCCGCCTGAGTTTCCGAAGTGTTGGCTGGATTGTCTTGAAAGGCGTTTTTCAAGAACTCCAAACATTCATCGTTTTCCCATTCTGCACTATAGTGTTTGGCTAGCAAAGAGGAAATGCTTCTTATCTTGTCAGGTTTAAACCTTCTGCCTTAAACCTCTGCCTCTTTGTCTTGGCTTTTTCACGCTTGCACTCTTGCTTATTTGCTATTCTCTTTCGCCCTTTGCCACGAGGACTTGGTTCAATGGTAATGTTGTTGAAGGTAATCAAAACTCCGTAATAAATTCGTTACCACGCTCTCGTTTAAATTAATCATGCAGAAGCGAACAAAACTAACAGCTACTTCAATGTCACGGCTATCACGTGAGGTAATGCGAGATCTGGATAGGTTCAAACACAAACGTCTGCTTTTGCACCTAACTACTTGGCGCAAATGTCTGCTTTTGCATTTAAAGCGCAATTTATTATTGCAATAACTCACTTAAATGTATTGTTATGCTAATTTTTGAAGAAAATGTCGAATGTCTGCTTTTGCATTTATACGCTTCATTTGATAAAAGATTTGGGGCAATTTGACAAAATGACGTCAAGTAAGTTTACGTGGACATCAACTGCTACCAAAATTTTAATTACCAAATGCAAAAGTCGTGAATTTTTATATAACGTGCAGCATACAGATTACAAAAACAGAAATAAAAGATTGGATGCTTATAAATACATTTCTCATTCAGGCAGCTGAATATATTAAATTGGAATAACTTTCCCCTGTGACAAAAAACCGAAGAGTTGCAAAAACACGATCTCCTACACTAATGCACTTCTTAAATAATTATTTTATCGTCCAATAAAAGGAGTATCTTTCGATACAATCAACTGAAAGGTCTCATTATCAATTTTTAAATAACTTTTGTAGCATGATATGTCTTCAATAATGAGTTCCTTTAAGAGGTTTTGATGTATACCCAGAACTTCACGTCTCAACACCCATGGTTTAACCCATACACATTTTCTTCGGATTTTTGCTCAATTTTTCGGTTTTTTAATATTACACAAATTGTGAAAATCGAACTAATTGAAGCCCCTCAAGCATAGAGCTATTGTTCATCCACTTCAGGTAAAAATACTATGACAACTGAAGTAAAATATTTTATGTAGTGTAATACCAGTTATCAAATCTTTGATCAAAGAGTTTATTGAATTCCTTGATCAAAGAATTATTTTTTAATTTTATAAATATCTTTTATAAAATCTTTGATAGTGTAATAGCGCCCTTAGAAAAATTTCAAAGCTTTGCTTAAACTTACTTTAGTTTGTAATATTGACCAACAGACCAAAAAGATGCCATATAATTGCTTTATAAGAAGGGCTTCATTTGGTCTTTTTGTCAATGTTCAATAAACATGATAAGAAATATGAAAGCTACGTTTGTATATTATTCGTACTATTTACCAAAAACAAAAATCACGTTTTTTAACATAGTGCCTTTTTTGTCTGCGATCTTCAATTGAAATGATACTTGCAGTAAAACAAAATCACTGGTAGGTCACAACTAAAATTTTAAGTCTAATCGTTTTATAGACTTCTTATAGATTTTAGGAAATAAATTTCATATCTTTATTTATTAAATATATGCTGCTTTCCAATTGATATGTAGCTTATAGTTAACAAAAATTCTTGGTAAGTTCCAATTCATAATTTGCAGAAGGAAATTGGTGTAAATCGCTTTAGAGACTTATAGGATAACGAGTATTATGGAAATCAAGAACTATTAGCTCGTTTAAGCATTGAAAACAATCGGCGGGAATAGTCAGGTTAATGATGCACGCGTCCAATATCCATCCCTATTGATCTACGCACGTCTACGGTTGGTAATTGTAATTTCCGGAATTACATGAGGGAACATTGTACACAATCGCAGGTACGGATTAAGCTCTATATTGCGTCGGTTAACGTCAGTATGGTTGTGTTAAGTTATCTTGTGGAAACACGCCAGTCTGTAAACGGAAGCTTGGGTTTGGATTAGTAGATTAAGTGGTATTACGAGGTAATTACATGTTATAATGTGAATATTAACAAATGTGATATAAAGTAAAAAAACGTAAAGGAATGATTTTTTTTGTTATCGAAAGATTAGGTAATTTAGAAAGAAGAACCATTGATATTGGTTGATTGTATATCATGTGATCAACAGGAAGCCAATAAAAAGCTAAGTAATTTTGAAACAATTTTGGACAAAATTTGGCTGAAACAGATTTCGATGTTTTTCAACCAATCAATCTGTTATTATTGTTTATTCATCGACCGCTCATCAATGTCAAAAGAGGAAATAAATGGATATGCGATTATTCGTAATTTGCGGTGAATTTAATGGATGGAGATGTTGCTATTGTAGTCGCCATGGCGCCCCCGCCCGTTTGTTTACGATCGAGATATGTGACAGCAAAACGCAATCAATGGAAAGTTATTTCTAGCCCTTTTGTCGCCGAAGGGCTATTCTTTTTTAAACAACTCCACTTTTACTAAACTCCTACACAATATGGAATAGTATTTATCGCTAATCTTTAATGCCTACGGTCACATATAAATCTACCACCTGTTAAACTTAACAAGAGATGTGATTAAACTAATCATAGTAAATTGAAAGTAAAAAAAAGTTTTAGGGAGGTTGAATGTAAAATAAAACTTACCCGTTGAAATGAAGTAGAAGTTGTAGAGAGGTCTTATTGGGAAGAACAACGGCGCACTCTACCGTAATTACCGTGCTTTAAGCGGGAGCTTTGTGAGTTGGATCGCGTCTGCTTTGGCGGCCGGAGACGGAAGCTTTCCAGTTGAAAGCTCCGGCGGTACTGACTTGTCGCTCGCTCTACCCCACGGAGACGGTTACCAGGCAACGGCAAGCCACGCCTACCTCGATTTTCAGATGTCTTTGCGGCGCGGCGAGAGCTTTTTGGAAAAAACCGGCCGCTTTTCCGTCGAAAATTGAATGGGTTCAATTAGAAAAAAACGGCTTCTCGCACGTCGTTGCGCTTGGAAATTGCAGGCAGGACGTGAAATAAATTGCCGAAAAAGGAGGCTAACGCAGAAAAAGCCGAAAGCTCCCCGGCTTAATGCGTTTTTTGACAAATCGACGCTCATGCATTTATTCAGACGAGCTTACGGTAAAGTGCGGGTAGTTAACGTGAATCCTCGCTATTCAAGGAAATGTATTTAGGAGCTTTCCTTAAAACATCCATTAAAAAAATATGTAAGAAATTTAGGACATAAAAAACGTTCCCTTTACGCGTTTCAATTAGTTTGGTTATAATTGAATGGGTGCAAGTTTAAAAGCTCGTTGTTAAGAATCGTGTAATTTGTCCCAAACGTATTATGGCCTATTACTTCGAACAATTTGGTGGGAATTGGATATTTAGAAATAGCACGCGACAATAATTGCTTCTTGTTTATGACTAAACTTTAAAAAATCGTAAAATATCAATTGTAGGAATTAAGAAAAAATCTTTACGTTAAATTAAAGTTTAAAGACTCTGTTATTTACCACAAGAACTAGTAATTTACTTTTTCAAGTAAACTTCGAATCAAAAACCCATAAAGAAATCATACAAAATTGAATTTTAAAAATTTTATCTGATTTTTTTTCTAAATAATACTGAAAGCATTCCAGTTTTAATTCAAAACGACCGTTTGTTTTTTCTAAATTTTACCAAAAAATTAAAGGAAAAATTTAAATTTGGCAAAAAATTTTTTAGGTTAAACCGTTTTCTAAAAATTCAATCATTCTTTAAAAAATCATTAAAAATTGAATTTTAAAGATTTTGAGCTGATTTTTTTTCTAAATGAAACTAAAAACATTCTAGTTTTAACTAAAAAGACCGTTTTCTTCTAAATTTTACCAGAAACATTAAAAAAAGTTTTAATTTTGGCAAAACATTTTGAGGTTAAACCATTTTCTAAAAATTCTATCATTTTTTAAAAAATCATAAAAAATTGAGTTTTTAAGATTTTGATCCGATTTTTTTTCTAAATGATACTAAAAACATTATAGTTTTAATTAAAAAAGACCGTTATTTTCTAAATTTTGCCAAAGAAATGGTAAATGTAAAATTTATTCAAATTGTCACAATTTCTTTTAGTTAATGGATTTTCCATCAAATTTACTTATCTTAACAACCTAAATTATAATGCACTCCGATAAATTCGTTCTTGGAAGTAAGATCATTAAAAGGGGAGATAATCCCCTCAACAATGTCTAATAATTTGTTTTTGGTCATTAATTCCAACCACCTCATCTGTATTAGTGAACCCAACCCTTTGTTTGGGGAAGGAATTTCTCATTAACGACCAAATATTTATGACCACAACAACAATATTAAATTACACGTAAATTTTGATCCATTTTGATACGAAATATGAACAAAGTTAAAGTAAGCGACACTTTTCGTATAATATTTTAGTGTCGATCGATCCGAAAGTAATCGAATTACATCCCTGAGTGTCCGACGTCAAACTGTCCCGACTTGTTATTCCGGGATCTCGGGAACTACGGAACACCAAAATTTAATAAAATTGCAGGATGGCGCGATTTCCAGGCGATCTCAGCACCTCGCGGAGGCATTTCGAAGTCCATTTTCCGGAGCCGACAGCTGTAAATACACGAAACCCTCCTCCCTGATCGATTTGAAATGCTAATTCCCGCTCGACTTCCGGTTGTTGAACACTGCATCCTGCTCTTGTAACTCCAAGCTTCGTCGGTCCGTTAAAGTAGATCACTTCGACTAATGGATTAACTCTCAAAGCGGAAATAAAGTTTTAAATCGAAATCAGGTTAGATAATCTAATTAAATTAATTTAATTAAAATTGGTGGAGGTGCCGGTTTATTAGGTATTTTTAAATTAATTATGAGGCATTTTTAACTTTTAAACTTTTAGTAACCTTAAAATCCCGGATTTTCTCGAGCAATTTAAAACAATTTGGCCAACTTTGAGTAAACTTTCTCATCGAAATTCGGCCAACTCGTACATATTCAAGGAGAATTTGGATTTGCATGACTGATTTTAATTAAGTTTATTTTTTCTTTTCAGGATTCTGGTGGAAATAAGAATTCTTGTGGAAATAAAGATTCTTGTACAAATAAACCCATCGATCGGTTTAAATTATAAAAGAGTTTGAATAATAGAGAAGGATCGAATAAATTATTCAGCACGTTTAATAATAATTTGAGAAAAGGAAGGAAAACGAAGAACTACGTCGGAGCCCAAACATCGTTTTGAAATAATTCCAAGACCCCGAGCTTCGTAATAAGATTACTCGAGAATTTCCCGTTCTTATCGAATTACCGTCCCACCAACCTAAACATAAATAAGAAAGGAGATAACTGGATTATGACCCGCAATTATCTCGCCTCCGAATACAGCTTTTTTTCTTTTCAAAACCCAACCCAACTTTTACAAGATCTAAATTCCTACAATTTACAAATTTCTTTAGCACACTTATACATCTGTTGATTTTATACTTATACATCTTTATATCGTACAAAACTTTTCACTAAAAAAGATAATAATGGGAAGATAATAAACGTGACCTCCCTTATTAAATTTTGCCTCGGGGTTCAGATGAAATAAGCCACATGATTTGTCATGACTTATTTTTGGTGGCAACGTGGATTTGTCCCCCGGACGTACGTTCGTGATTAATTACGCTTGTCGGAGATAACGTACTGCTTGTCCAAACTGTCCAAGTTATACCGGGAAAGGCCACCGCAATGTGAGCTGGCTTGGAAAGTTTTGGAAACGTTGTGTTATGTTATCCAGGCGCGTCGTGAATCTCGTTTTGGGAAACGAGAAATGGTCGTAACCCTTTCGAGCGAACCGACGGATAATTCGAACGCAATCGGACGTAAACTAAAACGTAAACGCTCAAAGAAAGCTGGAAAGACGGAGCTTTTTCGTTTCAATCGCCGCTATCGAGCAATTTTCGAAATTGTCCTCCGCTTTAGATTGCCACGTGTCTCATACAGAAAATGTCAACACGCTCCCGTGTCGGGTTTTCGGGACGTTTAATATCCGGCCAACTTCTTGATACGTATTTTTAATATCGCCTTTTCCACCGAGCTTTAATGGAATTTGGGTAAAATTCAATTCCCTTACCCTAACCAATCGATTTTCGAAGATTTCTAATGCACCGACAGTCCGCAAAGCCATTAGGTTAATGCCCTAATCTCGTCGACGCCTGCTCGATGATTTATTGGATCAACACTCGTCGATGTAGGCAAACACGGCTTTACTTGACGACAATGCGGCAATCGATGACCCGTAAACAATGAGGTTTTATCGGCGAAACTACATACTATACGCTTCTGGTTACTATACACCTACACATCAATCGCTATCCATCTAACGTAGTTTTAGAAGAAAAAACACTAAACACATCAATATTTTAAAACGGTATGAATAGAAAAATAGTTTTAAAGTGAATTGAACGTATTAGATAGAACATAAATACAAATAAAGCAGGAATACAAATAAACAAGTAGTTAGACTACAAAACAAGCAAGGAGGTAGGTAAATAGGGAAGCAGATAGGAAAACAAGCAGATGTTTAGTCTAACTATTTATTCATATACCTACTTAATTGCCTACCTATCATGAGGAAGAGACAGAAACTGTACGAAAAAACAAGCCAATAATTAGTTTAATTATCAGTCATACTGCACATCTCTGAGTTTACTACATTAGTTGTTCGCTAAGTTTTGGAACTAAAATATTTAAAGGCAGAATTAAAAAAATATATTTAAGCTGTCTATTTTCAAATATAGTTTTAATCTCCTGAATCCTGAGAATGTTCATTGACATGAATAAACAGAAAAGCAGACAGGTAAATGGCCAGACAGATAGTCTTATTCTTTCTTGTTCTACCTATTTAGTTACCTATCCAACCACCTGTTTATTTGGCTATCTATCTACCTCTGTGGAGAGACAAGAAAAGAGCACAGGACATAAGGCAGGCAAGAAATGAAATTATTTAACCTTTCGGTCAATCTTTCCGTTTACTACATTAATCATAAGTAATTTACAAATATTTTGTGAAAAATATTAAATACAGAAGTGTCAAAAAATATGAACTGTGACACACAAATAGGTAGTTACTATTCTCTGCAAACAGGAAGATATATAAACAAGAAAGCAGGCAAGTAAATAGGCAATTAGGTGATTTATTTTTCTTGCTGTTTGTTGTCTATCTAACCACCTATCAACTTGGTTATCTATCTATCTACCTCAAGGATATAATATTCCTAACTGGGCTTCAGTCATTTTGCATTGTAACAAGGAGACTTCTTTTTCTACTTCTGTATGTAGAGCTTGATGGGGATTTGTGTCAGTTTGACTTGTTGCGTTTTTTTGTGAGAATATTAATGTTATCTTCCTCTAAAGTTTCAATAGATATAGTATCAGTTTCGATAGTGGAGGGTAAGCATTTAAACAAAGGATCTTCTTCAGTGACCTTACCGGTGTCATTACTTTCTTCTTGAATAGTTGGTACTTTGATATTTGGTGTTGCTGTCGTTTTTAATAATAGCTTTAGCTTCAGACCCAAAAGCTCACTTTTTCAATCACTTTCAAAATCATTTGTGTCAAAATGTGATGAGCATACCAAGGCATATTTGATATTTAAACCTGGTTTACAATACCTAAGCCATTCTTGGCTACTTGGCTTATTAGGTCATCTTTAGGTATACGAAAGAATGAAATATTTAAACCAAGCACTCTTTTAGGAGATGGCATCTACAGTAGAAATGTATAGATTAATTAACAGGTAGTCTAACTGTTTACTTTTCCACCTGTTTAGTTGCCTATGCAACCACCAGTCGACTTGGTTATCTGTCTATCTTAAGGTCAATAGAATAATTGTTAAAAGGTTGTCCAACTCCCTCTCCTTCCTATATTGCAAGAGAAATTTCTCCTCACATACCCAAGTTTTCCAATACGTGACGTCACGAAGGTCCGAGCTAATTCGCTCTACGTTTTATTAGTTTTTTATATCTAATAAAATCCATTGTTCTCATAAATTTATCATTGCCTTTAATTTTCATAGATAATATCACTTCTTCTCATTGCTTAAAAAGTTAACAATTTAAAGTAAAATTTTACTATACCTTCCGACCTCCATGACGTTAGGTACGCCCCTGTTCGTCAAACACAAAATCGCTCGAGTTGGATAACCTTATAAGCATTACCCTACAGACCTTGATCTATCTTACTGATTATTTGTGGGAGACAGAAAAGAATAGAGGGTACCCGGTAGACAAGTTAACTAATTATTTAACCTTTTCACTAATCTCTCTGTTTATCTAATTTATCTACTTGGCTATTTCTCTATTTAGCTCTATAAGAAGATAGAAAAGAACACAAAACACCAGACAGACAAGTAATCTAATTATTTAGTCCTTCAACTTATCTCTCTGTATGTACAATACATTATTCGTTAGTAATCAATTGATGTTTTTGGAAAGAAAGATACTATTAAAACCAGATGCCAAAGAGAATTTGAGGTGTATGGTAGATTTTTATAGAAAAATATAAGACACACTCAATATACGTTGCGGCCGGATGGAGTCGTAAGGGGAGAGATTTTTCCTCGTTATCCCGAAGAATTGGGTCGTTCCAAGTTCGGGGGGTTCGGGAAAAGGAAGCAAACGGGATTAGACTAACCGATGCCGAGTGCAAATAACGACTTACACGAATCCCAACTTCTCAGAAACAATATTCCCCCGGTTTAGGTTTCGTATCGTGAAAGTAGTCCGTCTTTTAATTAAAAAGTGAAGGTGGGTGAAAAAGGGGAAGATAAGGACCACCGGTCGTTCTTTAAAGCCCCATAGGACTACTGCTTACGATTTATCGTCCGGTTTTCCGTTGAGGCAGTCGTTAAACACAATCAACAAAACAAATTGAAATACATTTGTCTGGGTTTGTTTTACCGCAGTTGGCCCTTTTCAGATATTCATCCCACAGTTGTTTCTAAATATACTTAGAGTAAGTCTTAAGTTATGATGATGTTCTTTTAGTTACTCTACATGAAAGTGCACTTTAACACTTTAATAAATTTTTTAAAATCCAATTGTTTATTTTTTGTTGTTTTCATACGACGTGGCTAATGCGTGCAAACGAACTGGCTAAAACCATTATCAAGGGGGGGCCAATTAGTCTCTGGCTAACGGGGAGTGGAAACGGGAGACCGGCGCGAATATTTCACGCCTAATATATTCCGGCTGAAAATTAAATTTTAATTCGAGCCTGTTTCCGCCTGGACAGGTTAAAATTATTGGCCCGGGGCGCACGCTGCCGCCGGCTCAATTCTCGCCAAATCCGATCGATCCGAGCTTAAATCCGGTCTAATTAATGGAATTTTAACCGTAGAAATTAAAACGAAAGAGAATTTAAAGTCACTCCCGTTCACGATCGCTGTCAGTGTATCCGAGACTTAAAACTTACTTAATATTCACCGCGTGGTCCGGTTTGCGGCATTAGAACGCTGCAGTGGGAGTGCCTCACGTACGACGGCTTTGGGGCTGAGGTTAACTCGTCGATTTCGACGCCCCCGTGCTGTTTTTCACTCCATTTCTATCAGCACATTTACGACCGTTATCGGAAACTACATCCACGGAATTTCTAAATCTCCGTACGGCGCCCTAAAGATAAAAGCTCGCGTAAATTTGTTCCCAGCAAACGATTGCAAAGTGTCCGCACAATATACGTCCCCGAAATTTGTTTACGACGACCGAGTGCGGTCGCGGTTGTTGGCAACCCTGTTTACAACCGAGCGCCGAATTAACGCTTCAGCACTCGCGTTAGCACTTCACCATCAATTTGTAAATGTTAATTCTTTGACCGAACGTGATACGTCGTGCGTGATAATTTACCCGGTGCTTTGACTCTCTGGTTTTAATTTCTCTGATCAAACAGGATCGTTTTAATTTAACTTCGCGATAATTAATGGTTGGGGGTATTTTCAAAGAGGGTCATTTCGAGTGTAATTTCAAGCTCTCGAACGATCCACATATTCATTTTTAGTAGAGATCGTCAGGTCGATAGACAGACAACTTAACATAAATAGATAAATTCACAGATGGCGAAATGAACAAATAGACAGATGGACAAATGAAGAATATTCAGAGGTGGACCTATGAACAGAGGGAAGGATGAAGAGATGGAAAGATGGAAAGATGAAGGAAGGATGGAGTTAGACAGATAGATAAATATACTGGCAAACAAACAAGCACCTCCAGAGTTCTATATCTGTTGGAGAAGTAGATAGTCCATTTTCATATCTACTTATCGAACAAAAAGTCAGGATTGTCAGGTCGATAGGCAGACATTTTAAGATAAATAGATAAATTGAGAGATGGCGAAATGGACAGATAGACAAGTGGACAAATGAAGAATATGAAGAGATGGAAGGATGAAGAGATGAAAAGGTGGAGTAGATGGGTAGATCTTAGACAGATAGATGGATAGACAGATAGACAGATAGACAGATAGACAGATAGACAGATAGACAGATAGACAGATAGACAGATAGACAGATAGACAGATAGACAGATAGACAGATAGACAGATAGACAGATAGACAGATAGACAGATAGACAGATAGACAGATAGACAGATAGACAGATAGACAGATAGACAGATAGACAGATAGACAGATAGACAGATAGACAGATAGACAGATAGACAGATAGACAGATAGACAGATAGACAGATAGACAGATAGACAGATAGACAGATAGACAGATAGACAGATAGACAGATAGACAGATAGACAGACAGACAGACAGATAGACAGATAGACAGATAGACAGATAGACAGATAGACAGATAGACAGATAGACAGATAGACAGATAGACAGATAGACAGATAAACAGATAGACAGGTAGACAGATAGACAGATAGACAGATAGACAGATAGACAGATAAACAGGTAGACAGGTAGACAGATAGACAGATAGACAGATAGACAGATAGACAGATAGACAGATAGACAGATAGACAGATAGACAGATAGACAGATAGACAGATAGATAGATAGACAGATAGACAGATAGACCGATGGACCGATGGACGGATCGACGGATAGACAGATACACAGATACACAGATACACAGATAGACAGATAGACCGATGGACGGATAGACTGATAGACAGATACACAGATAGACAGACAGACAGATAAGCAGATAGACAGATAGACAAATATACTGGCAAAAATCAAGCATCTCCACAGACAACTTATGATAAATAAATAAATTGACAGACGACGAAATGGACAGATAGACAGATGGACAAATGAAAGATATGCAGAGATGATACTATAAATAGATGGAAAGATAAAGAGATGGAAGTATAGAAAGGTGAAGTAGATGGGTAAATCTTACTTAGACAGATAGAGAGATAGACAGATAGACAAATATATTGGCAAACAAACAAGCATCTCTACAGTTCATTATCTGCCGTAGAAGTAGATAGTCTATTTTCATACCTATTTATCGAACACAGAGTCTAATTGTCTGTCTTTTATGGGTCTATCCAACCATAATCAGCAGTCCATCTGACTATTTATCTATCTCCATACAAGCATCTGATACATAGATAATCTGTTTATATAAGTGACTTGCAAATAAATAACTAAACTCTAACTTTCTCTCTTTCTGCTTAGTTGCACATCTAATCATATCTATTCATAAGGCTAATTACCAAATTATCTATCTATTAATCTTCTTGCTTATCTGACTGTATATCTACTTACAGCTTGCATATCTATCTCTCTATCTACTGCAGGATGGTAACAATCGACTTTGTTAAAGATTGGAATAATTTATAATAATCTTTAAAATTCATGGTTCTATTTAATGATTAATTATACTACTCTAACTACTACACTATAAATACATTCAACAATCTGGTTTAAAAAAACTTATGGATAAGGGTACTGAGAAATGGTATGTGGTAGACAGGCGTGCCAACAGCGAAGTTGGCAAAACCGCCAACGATATTAGCGCCGCTGTTTAGCAACGGTCGGGCGGAGAATCGCTAATGTACATCTGGGCAGTCCGAAATAATTTCCATAAATCATCTCAGTGTTGTTTGCTCGACTAAAGTGTAATTTAGTGTTGTGCCCCAAATATTAAAGTTCATTCAAAGTATTAAAGTAAATTTTCTTATTATTTAAGAATCTCCGAAAATCCCCTTTTAAACCCGAATATTAGAATATTGGTTGTTAAATGAGCTGGTAACAATAGATAAAGCCATAGTACAATGGCTGTCATACGATATTAAATTCCCGCGTCAGGATATTCGAATACACGTTTCATATTAAAGTAAGAAATTGTGGTCGATCTTTATATAAATTATTTTTTTCAGAAATTTTTTATAAGGGTCATAAATTTGATGAGATAGAACAGGAAAATGGAAGGACGTCGTTAATGTCCGCCCATTTACAGAAAATTTACAGCTAACCGGTGAGTTATCCTTCCATGTTCGTGACATCGACTACATGATAAATCCTCGATAGAAATTGCATATATACACCGAGCTTTTGTCGCATGAAAATTGATCTGGTTTGCATTATTAAATATAACCACGTTTGTCATAACACCCGAGGATTATTCCATCCCGGTTGGCGAAGTTATCGATTTTCCAGCGATGTTTACCTTATTTTCTCGTTCGAAAAAGGAAAATATGGAAAGCGAAACTCGTATAAATATGCGTGCTGGCATAAAAAACCTCATGGGAAATCAAATCATATAAGACTAGATAAAGTGGATAAAAATGAATTTAACCCTGAAAACAAGATTTTAACTTGAGTAAAGATCATAAAATTTCATTTAAAAGTCAATCTGGATCTTCAGTCACGTGTATCTGCTCGTATCCGCAATCCGTCTCCATACCGTCAGGCAGGTGCTAAGAGATATCCTGAACCCCTCTTCCATAATTCATGCCCCGAGGGTCATGAAGCACGAAGGAGCGGCTACAAAGGTGCATATATTCGCGACAGAGTGGTCCCGAGCCGGTTTACTCCTCCGACTATTACCATAATCCTCAGCCGGCACAGATAATGCGGCGCAATAAAACCGGAGTTACGGTCCGTTGTGTTATTGTCCCTGCGGAATGGAAGAAAAGAAATCGCTTTATTGGAGAGTACGGGATTACGTTTTTTTTTTATTTCAATTCACAAAATCCTGTCACAGTTTCGCGCTTCGTGCTTTATCGCCGCAGGATGACCCAATCAGGGGCAGAGGGGTGATTTATGACAGAGATCCTGCAGCCTGTTAGTGTTGGAAATCGCCCAGTTAGCGAATGCGAGCCTCATCGGTCGTCTCCTGTTTCCAACCGCATACATAACAGGAAATAGGACATCTGATCTTGACACTAGTAGTGTAGATAACGATTTGAAAGCCGACAAAAAATGTTAAAAATAAAATTCTTTTGTAAAGTTTTTTAAATGTAAGGGTTTTGCAACGTAAGGAATCAATTTATTGGCTAAATTTAGAAAGGGGGAAAAGTTAAGCTATAATCCTTATCCTTGTTAGTGTAAATTCTTGACTTCTATCCCTACGGTAGCGTTTCACTGTTTCGGACAACCGCAGGATTGCCCCAAGTTGTCTGTGGGTATAAATTTTAAATGGAGTTAGTTCTAATTGAGTTAAACCCATGGCGTTGCGCGTCAACTAGAATACACGGAATTAGTTTGGTTTCCTACTTTGTGCGTGTTACTCCTTCCATATTATTTAATGGGTTTTCCTCTTGTGTGTACAACACAAGAGGAAGTTATAAACTAAATTACCTATAGCGATGAAGCAAATGCATCTATCGAAATCAGTCTTACATTCAATTAACCCCTTTCAAGGAAAATCAAAGTATGAACATGCATTTAACCATGGAGTGTTTAGTCCAGTAATGTTTGGAAAACACCTAATAGAGGAGATGGTCGATCAAAAATCATGAGTAAACAGTGAATGAGGTATCTTCGCCGAATGCTTTAATTAATCCCTTTAAGACAACTTGGTTAGTGGAGGTTGTTTGGAGGCCTCTTTGGGGAAGTCAATTGATGCAAACAATTCATCAAGGAATCTATTGCAATGATTTAGCGTCACACCTACAAATTTCTTCGAATTGTTTAATCCCAGAGCATCAAGTTTTAAGACTTATGCGGTATAGGTTGAGGCGGCATCAGATCGAAGAATGACACCAAATCATCTTCAGTGATGAATATCGGTTTTATCTATAGCAATTTGATGGTCAATTGTGTCTCTGAAGATCTAGAGCAGAAAGACTAAATTTTGGAATTGGCTTGTGGACGTTGTTCTGGTTTAACATCTAGTGTTGTGATGGGGAGAAATTCAGTTTGGAAGCCAGTAATCTAAAGTCATCATTCAAGAAAAGTCTAAGTACGATCTGATACATCAACTGAATTCTACAGCCAATTTTGTTACCATACTTTCAAAGACCTCGCAGCAATGTTTTTCAACAAGACCACCCTGAAGCGCACTCAGTACGACTCACACTAACATTTTTAATAAGAACAATGTCAATTTACTGACAGAGCACACATAATCTTCAGATTTATCTTCCTTAAACACCTATCACCAATGAAACCGCAAATTTCCCACAATTTGGCTCCTTTTAACAGAAGTTAATTGAATGTAATGTTGATTTCGATAGTCGCGGAGCTCAACAGCAACACAATTAAAGAATTTGACAAGGTTTAGGTTGTCGTAGATCATTAGTATAGCTACGCTGTGTAAAAGAACCATATCGATCGTGACCAAATTTTAATCATTTACTACCTCACTTGAAGTGTACATATCACCAAAATTTCAAGTTCATACGACCTTCTCTTCTAGGTGTTGTGTTCTTTTTTTGCGAGCAGTATTATTGCTTATAAGTATGATATTTCTTTACTATATTTCTTGAGTATACACCTTGTAGAAATGTAATAAAGTCATATTCTTTTATACCTTGTATCATCAGATATATAAAACCTTATCTCCATCTTCCAAACAGAACCATCCAGTAAAACACGGCGTTTACAGGGTAATTTCTGCCGGTTTCTACATTGCCTTTCCGCAAATAGAGTAACTTCCGGAACAAACCCGCAATAAAAGAGACAGTAACCGTTTTATTATTAAATGTAAAAGTAGCTTTTACGGTCGCATTCCATACGGTCATTCCGTCGGATAATAATCGAGCCATGATCGTATACGGTTTACGTTGAAAACCTAATTAAGGGCGACCGACATTTCCAGTCACGCCCGTTACCTATCTGTGATTAAAAATCGCTTGGAATTGTTTGCAGATGCGCGCAACGAGATTAAAAAACTATTAAAGTGTCACGTCCCGCAGCGGCGGGTCACGTTCGAGGTGCATTTGCGATCTACCGTGTTTTGAATGCGAATCGAGCGTTTTGAGGGTAGCAGGAAACGTTGCCAACTTGATTTTCCCTGTGGGAAAATTGCTGGAACGAAGAAACTTCGGTAACTAGGAAGGTAATCACTTCGGCTCGTTCCTTCAACGAGAAAAGGACGTTTTCAAGGGGGTACTTGGAGTTTGTACAGTCTTAACGGTTAGTTTACCAATGAGGAGATTAAAATTGTAAAATACGGTACCTTAATAAGTAACATTAATTTGAATGAATTAATTTGAGTGTACAGTGAAATTCCCCTTCGCGGACACCCCCCATGAATTGGCACATCCCTTGGACGGACAGTTTCTCATGGAACCGTCCGACGCTCATATAATTACTTCGCATTTCTCTTAAGCGAACACCCCTCTTGAACGGACACTTTTGGTGGGTTCCTTTGGTGTCCGTATAAGGGAGATTTCACTGTACATCTTTATAATCTTATCTTACAGAATCCGGGTAATACAATATCGAACATCTATCAGTATAATTGGTATTTGTTTACGAGAAACACAATACAGGCACTTATTGGAGCTGTCAATTAGTGGATGATTGATGAGTAGACTAGCGAAATATCGCACACGCTTTGAAAATATGTAGAGAGGGTTGAAAGCTTGCCCGGAAATTAATATGCGCCCAAATAAGTTTGCGGATTACGCGCGAACTTGTTCGGGGTTAATCCCTGCGAAAGCTAAATTTCGCTCACCTTTAAACGCATAAGCCGGAAAACTAAATGTAATGGAACGGAGAATTAGGGGCGACAGCTGTTTCAGGGGGGAGAGTTTATTTAAAATCCTGCTACGAGGATTAAGCTTTGATAAATTATACATTAAACCATTAAATGCCATGGTACCCATTTCAAAATATGTATAAGTCCTTCTTTCTCTTTTCTCATGTTAGATAAATAAACTAATTTTTTTCTAATTAAAAATTTTTTTTCATTATTTTTTTTAATTCCTTTTCAAAATATTTTGTGTCAAGTTTTGACAAAAAATCGATGACATCTTTTAAATTTTCTGTATTCTTCTGGTTATAGTTCCAACAAATTCGCTTTTTTAACAAAAAATAGGTATCTTAGTTTACCTTTGATTAAAAATAATTTTTAATTTCCGTACTTACAAAATCTCCGTGAATTTTAACCCAGCGTGTGTATACTATATTTTTTGAGACACGGTGTGTATACTGGGTCTTTTAGGGAACAGGCATGTTTTCAAAGTTTTCTAGGCTTTCAAAAATTTTAGAAAAATTCTGAGTTACTTATTGAAGCGTCTACTACATGGCTGAGCAGTTACCAAACTTTTTTTAGTGGGGGTAGCCGAAGCCTACCCTCTATCCATACGAGAGAATTTCGAATTTCAAATTTTGACTGTTCCTTCAAAGACCCAGTGTACACACGGAGGGTTAAAGCTCCCCAATTTTTAAGGTTATTGCAGTAGAAAGTCATTCAAATCTTAAGGACTTTTTACATTCTTTTTGGTTATAGTTACAACAATCTGCTTTTTTAATTATAAAGCAGATATTTTGGTGTATTTTAGAGTAAAAATTCTTCATTCAATTTCCACAAATAAAGTCTGTGCGATTTTTTGAACATCCCCTATTTTCTATGTTCAATAAGTCACTGATGTGTTTAAATTTTTTTTTTGAATATTTTTGTTAATATTTACAACAAATTTGTCTTTTTAGTTGTAAAATAGACATTTTAGTTTATCTTGGGATGAAAACTCCACTCATTATTTCCATACCCATAGTCTGTACGATTTTTTTAATTTTCTCAATATTTTACTTTAATCAAAAAAAATCACTGATGTCTTTAAGAATTTTTTTAATTTTTTTGGTAATACTTACAATAAACTTATCTTTTTAATTATAAAATAGACATTTTAATTTATCTTGTGTTAAAAAATCTGTTCTTGATTTCCATAAATAAAGTCTGTGTGATTTTTTCTAATTCCCCAATCTAAGAGAAAATAATTGGACAATAATTCTTTCTTTCAGTTAACGTTGTGAAACTCCTTTCAAACAAGTTAAATATTTTCTTTGTTTTAAATTAACTGCTAGAACTTTGGAGTTTAGACAAACTTCTGTGTTTTCTACACAAAACTTGAATCCTAGATAATAAACCAGTCACTTTTCACCGAGGTAATTTTAAAACTTCCTCGACCAACATGTTGGAGGTTTTCCCGACCGCAAAGTGTGGAACACAGAACCGCCACGTCCCATGCAGATAATCGAAAAGGCCGTTACCGTCCATCCTGGTGAATCCTGGTTGTGTCACCGGGTCCCACCATCGATCGGATTTATAACCTCGCTGAAAGTGCCGATTCGATTAGACGTTATAGTCAGTCAGCCTCTTCATTATCTCAGTTTCAAGCTCAGCTGTTTTCAACAACTTTTCGTCCTTCTACTCAAGCCTCTTTTCATAAATTAGAATCCCTTCATAAATTAATATGCAAAAAATTTTTTAATGAGGCTTGAACGAACAGTTCAATTCTCTTCGTTCATTATTCGTTTGAAACGTTCGCGAATTGGCAAACGCTCAATCATCCGAGCTGTGCCAGCGGTAATTGCCGGAAAATAATTAGCGGTTCTACCACTACCAGAGGGATAACCAACTATTTATATCTGGGGGAAACTGTGGAAACACGCTTCCGATACAATTCGTTCCCGAAAATAATATATCAACGTCCCCTATCGCCCGTCACGCAGGAATCAATAACGAATTTCAAAGTAAAATCTCGCTTAATTAAAACGGGAAGAAACAAAAGCTTTAATTTAATATAAGTAGCTTTGTACTAAAATGTTCTAAAGCTTTCCAACCGGTTTCATTGGGTATTCATTAACTTACCACCCACCCTACCCAAAAAGAAAAAGTACTTTAATTAATTAATTGCCTTTATAAAGGGTCTCCTGCTTATACAACTTGAAAGTAGCCCTAAACGGGCAACGAATGTTTGGATTGGTAAATGTTTACCAAACGAAACTTTTCAGCCTCCGGACGTAAAGTTTACTTGACAGGGGGATAAAGTACCATAATGTTACAAAAGCGAATTTCCCCTAAGCAGAGATATAAAATTGTTTGAAAAATCTTTATCAAAGAGTTCAGTTTTTATATTGAGCAAACAACAACACTGATGTTTTTAAGAATTTTTTTAATATCTTTTAGTAAAAGTTACAACAAATTTATCTTCTTAGTTATAAAATAGATATTTTTGGTCATCTTTGGTTAAAAAATCTTTTCTTAATTTTCATAAATAAAGTCTGTGCGATTTTTTTAAATTATTCAGTTTTTTAAGTTGAGCAAAAAATCACTAATGTGCTTGGGATTTTTCTTTAATTTTTTAGGAAAGGTTGCAACAAATTTAAGTTTTTAGTGAAAAAATAGATATTTTGGTTTATCTAGATTTAGAAAATCTTTTCTTAATTTTCATAAATAAAGTCTGTACGATTTTTTTAATTTTAATTTTTAAGGTTATGTTGGGTTCATTGACGCTTTTAGATTTTTTTTTAATTTTTTTGGTAATAATTATAACGAATTTGACTTTTAGGTTAAAAAATAGATATTTTGTTTTATCCTATATTAGAAAATCTTTTCTTGATTTTCATAAATAAAGATTGTGCGATTTTTTAAAGTTTCCCGATTTTTAACGTTGTTCGGTAAAATAAGTTTTTGGTGGCTTGAGGAATTTTTTTAATTCTTTTGGTAATAGCTATAATACATTCGCACTTTTGAGTATAAAACAAATATTTGGGTTTATCTTTGGTTAAAAATTCGTTTCTTAATTTTCATAAATAAAGTCCGTATGATTTTTAAACTTTTCCAGTTTTTAAGGTTATTATTTATTTATTTATATATTTTATTTTACAGGGTATTAGAGATGGAGTTTGAGTGTTTAACTCTTCTTCTCCAGTCGTAATGTTTATGCTTCACTTTTTTCCATTAAAATCTGCGATCTGAGTATGATGAGCACATTTTAATTTCTTTATCAGTACTATATTTGAACTTGCCCTTTCAAAAGTATAGTCTATAAACATTTACAAAATCATACAAAGCAAGATATATTTCCAGATTATTATCAGCAAGTAAGGAAGTTAGGTTATAAGAGTTATAACCTTCCTTTTAATATTAATTTGCGAATCATATTATTTCTGGCTAATTCATACCTGTTACAAGGAAAAAACAGATGATTCAAATCGCCGTACTGTCCATAATCGCAATTTGGGCTTTGTCTCGTTGTCAGTTTAATTCTATGAAGGTGAGCCGGGAACATGCCCCAAAGTTTGGGCCCAAACGAAGTCTTGTGAATAGCAAAAAGAAATTTCTTGATATAAAAGGAAAGGTCTCAAATCACGGCTTGCTACTAATTTCACCTTGTACTGCTCTGTAGGATAATACTTTATAGTTTAATGAGTGTTTTGCTTCAAGCTGTCACCTTTCCCAAATACGTTTCTTCGCATCAACAAAAACCTCCCCCACTCCTAGTTTGGTATTCAACATTTGCTTCTCATGTCCATGTCTGGCTAAGTCATCAGCTCTTTCATTTTCCTCTATTCCATAATGACCCTGTATACAGCAAACGTAAATATTTCTTTTTTCCTACCAAGCCTTATACAATTCCTCCACGATCTCAAGCAGAAAGTGATGTCCTTGAAAATTAGATTTGTACTCCTACAAAGCCACAACTGCACTCACAATCAGTGAATCTGTAAAAATTACCGTTTCATTTACAGTAAGTAGTTTAGCAATTCTAAGAGCCGTCAAGATTCCAAACAATTCTGCTCCATAAATTGATGTCAATGTAGGTAATCGGCATAAAAAATCAACATTCAAACTTTCTGAGTAGACTCCACAAGCAACACTTCTAGGATTGTCACGTAGTGATCCATCAGTATATAAATATGAAGCATCAGGCCACTTTTTGTGTATATAATCTTTAAAATTACTGTTGATCAGCTGTTTATGATTGTGGATAATTATTTGAGGTACTCGTATTGGTGGGTATCTTACCACCTCGGGTCTAAAATATCTCATTCTGTACTTAATCCTAAAATATCATACTGCCACGACCGGGTTGATACCCTAAAAGGGGGTTATTGTAAATGCGGAATCAGCACCGAAGCCTAATCGAACAAAAATTAATAAAAAGACGGGACTTACTAACAAGGCGCGGTTCGAAGAGGTCGAGGTGCTGGCCCCGCCTGAAACGAACAGAATGAATACATTTTGGTCCAAGTCAACCAACTGGTTTTTGTAACATCCCTCAACCCCCATTTACCAGTGCCAGTGAAGATACTAAACGAACGGTATGTACGTTTTGCCTATTTTTCCCCCGAGTAACCCAGTAAGCAGCGGGTAGCTCACCGGTACGCGACAATACATGTAGTAAGTATTCAGTTCTGTGCTTTTTCTTTAATTTTTCCAATATACTGACAATTAGTGGTGTTCCATTCCTAGAATTATTTTTTCTTGCATACCAATCTGCTAATTCCATTATTGTTTTCATAATAATATTCTTTTCCTTTTTCATATTATTCAAGATAAATGTTGTTGCCATAATTTCTGCCCTATAAGACTAGGGAATTTCTCCCATCTCTATTGTCACTGCATTTACTGGGGATGTCTTTAATGCACCCAAAACCAAACGGTCTGCCATATAAGTTATTCTCTCTAGTTTTAACAATTGGTATTTGGCCGTCGAAATAGTCAACCAGAGTCCATATTTTAATTTAGATCTTATTATATTTCTATACAGTAATTTTAGTATTTTTGGATCACTGCAATCGTTGGAAGTAGCTTTACAGCATTCATTGATTTGGTTTTTCCACGACAATTTATTGTTGAAATGAATACCCAAATACCTCATGTTATAAATGTATTCTATGACAGATCCTTTGTAGTAAATGGGATCCCGATTAACATTCCTTTTTCGAGAAAAAAATCATCGCTCTGCTTTTTTCTATGGATAGTGTTAAAAATCTGTCTTGTAGGAATGTGGCCAACAATTGCGAAGCTTTATTAAGCTGATATGTGCATGTTTCAACTCCTCTTGCACTTGTATAAATTGCTATGTCGTCTGCATAGTATATTGCTCTAGTATTAGAATCCTTTAAAATTTTATTAAGTCCTCTAATATATTGAAAAGAACTGTGCTTAAAGGTTTATGTATAACCTTTGGTATAACCTTTATTAATTATTTTGGAACAATAAGCTGTTCGAGGATGTCTATTAGTTCAGGAATGAAAACACTACCATACTCATCTTTCAAATCTAAGAAAATAACTCCTATGAATGTCCTTTGGATAAGGCTAGTTGAATGTTTACCGTAAGGAATGTGGTTGCATGCATTACACCTTTACTTTTTCTGACCCCAAACTGAGCTTCTTCGTATAATTTGTTGTGTTCTATCCACCATTCTAGTCTGTCGGTTACGACTTTCTCAAAACATTTTCTTATACAAGACATAAGAGATATTGGTCTATAACTTTCTGGTTTATTAGATTTCTTTCCTGGTTTGACTATGGGGACTATCATTGTTAATTCCCATTCCTCCGGCATATCACCACCATGTAAAACGTTGTTGAATACATTCATTAAGCTTTCTTTGGCAATTGCTGGTAGATTTTTGATCATGGAATATGATGTTCCGTCGCTTCCTGATGCTGAGTCCTTTCTATCATCGATTACTTTTCTTAGTTATTCGAAACTTATAGGCTCTGTGATATACGTTTCTTTTTCTATAGCATCTTTTGGTGTCACAATCTCTCTTTTTTCAGGAACATACAGTGGACATAAGTTGTTTATAAATCCAGGTGACTATGAATAATCATTATATAGCTCGTTAGAACACTTAAATACTGAATTATTATTTAATTTAATGGTCTTCCATATTTCATTCATAGGCGTGAGTCTATTTATTGTTTGGCAGAAGTTTCTAAAATGTTGTCGTTTTTTATTCAACTTTTTAAGATTATGTTGTTATTGATTGTATTTTTTTGATAAGAGTGACAACAAATTTTTCGTTTTAGTTATAAAATAGATATTTTTATTTATATTGGATTATAAGCCCTGTTCTTAATTTTCAAAAATATAGTCTGTGTGATTTTTTAAAATTCCCCTATCACAAATTTGTCTTTTCGGTTATAAAATAGATAGGTTGATTAATCTTTGGTTAAAAATTCTTCTCTTAATTGATATAAATAAAATCTGTACGATTTTTTTTTAATTTTCCAATTTTTTATGAAAGGCAAAAAATTGTCTTTAGCAATTTTTACTATTATTTTTATTATTTATTTTATATATTTTATTTTATTTTATTTTATTTTATTTTATTTTATTTTATTTGTTTGAAAAATTTAAAACAAGTTTTTCTCATTTTTACTAACAAAACAGATATTTTAGTTTTTCCCGAATTAAAAACTCTAAAAAGCTCTTTCAAAAAGCAATCAATGTTTAAACTAAAATTTGTAAAATAAAAGCTTTTCATTGAAATACCATTAAATCCGATAACCCTGCAATGTTATCTGAATATTTATAATAGAATAAACGCTCCCGGGGATTACGTTTGAAACAAATACGTAATGTAAACCATAATTAACGTTAATTGAACCGTGAACTATCGATCCAATGAGCTTTAAAATCGTTCCCGTCCTACTTTTTCGACCCTTCAAATTAAATCGTTTAAGAGTAACGTCGCGACGCCGACACTTATTAAAGTTTAACTCTAGTAATAAAGCGTCGACGTTCATATTGCGTTATTGTAGCTTTCCGTACCTACGTTAAAGGTCAGAGTTTATGGATCGATGTCCGGAAGAACCCACTAAAAATATAAGCTCCATTAGCAAAAATTGTGTTACCGCGAAGCTGAAACGTCTCCATTAAGCAGATTGGTTAGAAAGCTTCTTCGGTGATGTTAAAATCCATTTCCGACTTTTCAAAAAATAACGTTCCAATGATTTCATATAGACGATAGGGCTTCAGTTGAAAGTTGAAAGTTCGAGTCTTAATACTGTTATGGATACCTTTAGAGATATTACGTTTCGAGCTTCACTTTATATACACCAAACTCAAGCTGTTTTCCCCGATAAGAAAAGCTCACTGGTAACCATGGCAACAGGTGCTTTTGGAATTTAACGTCGATAACTTTGATATAATTTGAAATAACTTAAAATAACTTAAAATAACTTAAAATAAATTTTTAACATTAATTAATAAAATTATTTTTTTATAAATTATTAGTAATTTACTAATTATTTTTTAAACTTTTTTATTTGGTTTATTTAGCGCCATCTTTTAAATATTTAAAATTAGAAACCTGTAAAAGTTTTCAAACTAAAAGTAAACTGTCCGTTTACTCAGCAGGAATTTTCTTTAAACTTAATACTACTCTTTCTAGTGTTTTACAGATGGCGTTTAACTTACAAGATTCGTATAGTTATAAAAGACCACCGGGCGAATATATTTGAATAATTTTACATACTAAGCGCATATAGACACGCGCGTTTACTTATCCGAACGTGTCATTATGATTTATGGCTTTTTGTGGAGTTGATTGAGTCGTTCCAAGCAGATTTCGAATCTGATTATTTTACATTAAAAGCGAACACGTTCAACAGGTGCGATCGGTATTAAAAAATGATTAATAATCGAAATATTTCAAAAGTTTGCCAGACATTTCGGTTTATTTTTAGATTAATAACTCTTTTTTGATTTCCATAAACAAAATCATAAGTTACAACGATTTTTAAAACACTAAAATTTGGTATGATGGGAAAAAATCATTGATGTTTTAAAAAAAAATTTTAATTTTTTTGGTAACAGTTATAGCAAATTTGAATTTTTAGTACAAAAATAGATATTTTAATTTATCTTAGACTAGAAAATCTTTTTTTGATTTCCATGAATAACGTCTGCGCGAATTTTTAAATTCGCCAATTCTTTATGTCGGGGAAAAACTAACTGACGTCATTAGGATTGTTTTTAAATTTCTTGGTAGTAGTTATGACAAACTTGTATTTTTGATTATAGAACAGACGTTTTAATTTACCTTGAGTTAAAAAATCTCTTCTTGATTTCCATAAATAGAGTCTGTGAGATATATTTAAGTTTGTTAATTTTTTATGTTGAGTAAAAAATCATTGACGTCATTAAGAATTTTTTAATTTTTTTGATAATACACCCAATTTCTCTTTTTAGTTATAAAATAGACATTTTAGTATATCTTGGGTTAAAGAATCTTTTCTCGATTTTCATTAATAAAGTCTGTGCGATTTTTTAATTTTACGAATTTTTTTATGTTGGTAAAAAATTACGTTTTAAGGTATTTTTAAAATCTTTTTGGTGATAGTTAAAACACATTTGTCTCTTTAGTTACAAAACACACATATTAGTTTATTTTGAGTTTGAAAATTTTTACTTAATTTTCATAAAGAAAGTCACACTATCTTTAAAAAAAGTCACTGATGTCTTTAGAAACTTTTTAATTTTGTTGGTAACAGTTACAACAAATTTATCTTTTTAGTTCTAAAACAGACATTTTAATTTATCTTAAGCTAGAAATTTTTTTCCTAATTTTCATAAATAAAGTCTGTAGGATTTTTCTTATTTCCAAATTTCATTATAATGGGCAAAAAAAATCGCTGAAGTTCTTAGGAATTTTTTAATTTTTTTTTTTGTAATAGTTACAACAAATTTGCCTTTTTGGTTCTAAAGTAGATACTTTAGTTTACCTTAGGTTAAAAAATATTTTCTAGATTTTCATAAATAAAGTCTGTAGGATTTTTCTTATTTCCCAATTTTTTTTTTTATAATGGACAAAAAAATCACCGACATCTTTAGGATTTTTTTTAATTTTTTTGGTCACAGTTATAAGAAATCTCTCTTTTTGATTCTAAACTGGATATTTTAATTTACCTTGGGATAGAAAATCTTTTCTTGATTTGCATAAATAAAGTCAGTACCATTTTTTAAGGTTCCCCAACTTTTAAGGTTATGTTAATAAGAAATTCATTGATGTTTTTAGATTTTTTTTTTAGTTTTTTTGGTAACAGTTACAACAAATTTGTCTTTTTAGTTGTAAAACAGACATTTTAATTTATCTTGATCTAGAAATTTTTTTCCTAATTTTCATAAATAAAGTCTGTAGGATTTTTCTTACTTCCAAATTTCATTATAATGGGCAAAAAAAAACTCGCTGACGTTTTTAGGAATTTTTTAATTTTTTTTTTGGTAATAGTTACAACAAATTTGCCTTTTTGGTTCTAAAGTAGATACTTTAGTTTACCTTGGGTTAAAAAATATTTTCTAGATTTTCATAAATAAAGTCTGTAGGATTTTTCTTATTTCTCATTTTTTTTTATAATGGACAAAAAAATCACCGACATCTTTAGGATTTTTTTTAAATTTTTTTGGTCACAGTTATAAGAAATCTATCTTTTTGATTCTAAACTGGATATTTTAATTTACCATGTGGTAGAAAATCTTTTCTTGATTTGCATAAATAAAGTCAGTACCATTGTTTAAAGTTCCCCAACTTTTAAGGTTATGTTAATAAGAAATTCATTGATGTTTTTGATTTTTTTTTAGTTTTTTTGGTAACAGTTACAACGAATTTGTCTTTTTAGTTGTAAAGCAGATATTTTAGTTTATCTTAAGTTTGAAAATCTTTTATTGATTTTCATAAGTAAAGGTTGTAGGATTTTTCCTAATTCCCAATTTTTTTTATAATGGACAAAAAAATCACTGGCGTCCTTAGGATTTTTTTTTTGGTAACAGTTATAAGAAATTTCTCTTTTTGGTTCTAAAATAGATATTTTAGTTTACCTTGGGTTAGACAATCTTTTCTTGATTTTCATAAATAAAGTCTGTGCAATATTTTAAATCCCCCATTTTTTTATATTTTCCAAAAATCATTACGATTAGGATTTTTTTAATTTCTTAATAAGAGTTATAACTAATTTGTCTTTTTAATCAAAAAGCAGATATTTCAACTTATTTAAATTTCAAAAACTTAGAAATTTTAAACTAATGCTTTTTAACTTACTCAGATAAAAAAGTTCTAAGCTGTCTAAATCGCAGTCTGATGTTGGTTTTTGCTCAGTCATCTTTCTCCAAGCTAAAAATTTTTTTTTTTTTTTAATTAATAAAAATAAATACTTCAATTTATTTTAAATTACCTCTTTTAAAAAATCCCACAACTTTCCCCGACTTCTTCGTCCCATCCTCGTCCAAAGACCCGTTTGATTCCCGCATAGGACCAAGTTCGATGGCCTGGTTGCAAGAATCGTCGTTGGAAAGGTCCAAAGTGACCTTGAAAAATTTTTGGACACGTTAAATCGTGTAAAATTTACGCGCACTTTTCATCTACTTGTTTATAAACTCGTAAGGACCCATAAACGCCTATGCAAAACTTTATTAAACGTTCTAAAATAGAACCGTTGATAAACATGTGGACAATTTTTAACTTCTAATAAACGAAGGAACGAAAGTGGTAAAAGAAATATTATTGTTAAAAGAAGTTATGGAAAGTTTTTAGGTGTAAAATTTAAGATTCAGTATAAACTTAAAACTACAGATCAAAAAGAGATTTTTATGATCGTTTTAATTTAACCTTTCAGTTTAAAAGAAAGTGTTTTATCTTATTAATTAATTAAGCTTGGGTTAAAAAATAAATTGACTATGAGAAAAAAATAAAAAATAGATAATAATAAGTAAAATTTACAATGTTTACATTTTTAGACATTAAAAACCAGGCAGTTATTTATACCCCAGCCAGTTTTTTTGTAATATTTCTGATACTTGGCACTTAAAACACATTCAAACAATAGAAATAATCACGCCACTTCTCATCCAACAAACAATAAGAGAAAAAAAATTTAAAAAACTAACTCACTTTGCGATTCATTTTGATATTTTCACAGCATTTGAAAATACCGACCACTAGTTTGAGTTATTAAAATCGACGAAAGTGAAACTTGAAATAAACGGCGCTTTAGAGTTTATTCACGGTGAAACTAACGTTTTGGAAAATGTAACAGGTTATTTTTGCCACTTGGTACAAGCTGCAACACGCACGCACCGCGACGCCGAAACTCGAACTTAAAAGACGCCCTCAAGTTTCGTTACAGGTGACGTTCGGCCCCGACGAAGATGTAAAAATAAATATTTTCGAGCTCGCACGCTCCTCTTAGAACCGACGGACGACCGCCGCGTTTATTTTTCCTTCAAACGCGTGGGATCCTGATTGATCGGGGAAGTCGATCAACCTAAAGACATTGGGTTTACTTTACGTTTGGAAAGCGATTTACGTCTAACCCATAGTTTTGGAAATTAGATTTATTGAAATTAAGTTTTGAAGGATTTTGAAGTTAAGTTTTGGAAGTTTTTGAAGTTAACTTTTGGAAGTTTTTGAACTTAAGTTTTTGGAAGTTTTTGAAATTAAGTTTTGGAAGTTTTTGAAATTAAATTTTGGAAGTTTTTGAAATTAAATTTTGTTAAGATAGGTTTTTTAATCTGCAAAAGATTCTTTTAGATTACCACCGGATACAATGGGGCTGGCTGCGAACATAAACGTTAATTTATTAACTGGCCGCGGAGGCGTCAGGTACAAACGAGTAGGCGCTGGTAGCTCTAACTCCCTCTGGCGGCGGTCAAAGCTAATACAAGGGTCAGCTCGAAAATTATAGCTGCTCTGAACGGCGATGACAAGGGGTTTGTGGTGATGCATATCGAGCCAAACAGACCGAAGCTGATTAGGCCATCATACAAAACGGCACGCGAGAAATAAAGATTTTTTCAGTAAACACCTATGTTTTTAAATACACTTTCTATTACATTGATCATTATGAAAATTTTAAAAGGAACACGAAAAGATACAATCAAAGTTAAATTGAGAGCTATCAAAATGAATTCAGGGTCAATTAATTAATTCAAAATTCATTGATGATCGAGTGAAGATTGAGTCAAGATACAAACATGATCTGGTCAGGTTTGAATCAAGATCAAGACAAAATACGGAATAGATTCAAACTAAGTTTGGATAAGATGATCAACCTTTGTTATAATTCAGTCAAAAACATTGAAAGTATCAAGAAATATTAAAAATGTATTGATTAATTTCAAAATGGTTCCTTTTTAAGGATCAAATCGACATATAATCAGAATACTTTCAAGATCGAATCAAGAGGAATTCACTATCGATTCCAGATTGAATCAAAATCGTCTAAAAATCAAGTGAAGATTGAGTCAAGATAAAAAAATGATCGAATCAAGTCTGAGTCAAGATAAAATGAAGATAAGTAATAGAATCAAACTAACTTTGGATAAAATCATTAGTTTTAGTGAAAACTCTGTTTTTTAAGGATCAAATCAAGATGCAATCAGGATACTTTCAAGATCGAATCAAGACGAATTCACTATCGATTCAAAATTGACGCAAAATCGCCTACGAAACAAGTCAAGATTGAATCAAGATAGAAAAATTATCGAATCAAGTCTGAGTCAAGATAAAATAATACTGGATTAGTTCAGCAGCTGCTCCTGTTATGGATTCATTGGTAAGAAATTTAATGTGTTAACTCTACAGAGCATATCTACATTGTTTTTCTTACAAGGTAGTTTTGTGTAGATTAATCTTTTGAGTGCTATGAACCTATATATGGGTTCGCACACAACCATTCGACTTTGGCTATGAACCCATATATGCATTCTGGTATAACCATTTGATTTAGGTTAGGAACGCATATACAGGTGTAATTTGAACTGCCAAATTCAGTCTGTAAGTTGCGATCTTTCGTAAAAAATACGCAATCTATGGTAGGCTTTTTAACACGGAATGGGTTAGGCGCTCAAAGAGTTAATATGGCAGTGTTAATTTATTTATCATTCCAGTGTCATCAATACAACAATCCTATGGCAATGGTGGATACGTTTCGAAGAGATTCAAGGCCGAAAGACTTTCGATTAGGAAACGGTTCGTCAACCCTTCAAAGAACGAGGGTTCCAAGGATATGGCATTAAATGGTCTCGCTATTAAGGAGAGATTGATGGCGAATCGACTACCAGAAAGTTGTGTTTAAAATGAATGAAATAAGTGCTGTTGTTATAAAGAATTTTTTGTATATACCACCGTCCAAGAACTGAAAAAAACTGGAGAAAGAAAGGGAGTAATTGTGGCACTTGTTAATAGTTTCGCGAATTTTTAAAGACAATAGGTAATAGAATCAAACTAATTTAGGATGAAATCATTAGTTTTAGTTAAAACCTTGTTTTTTAAGAAACAAATCAGGATCGTTTTCAAATTAAGTCAAGATGAATTCAAGATGGACTCAAGATTGGTCCAAAATCGACTGAAGATCGAATCAAGATTGAGCCAAGATAAAAGCATGATCGAGATAAGTTTAAAACAAGATAAGTAATAGAATCAAAATAATTTTGGATAAAATCTCGTTTAGTTAAAATTAGTTTCTGTTAAAATCAGCCACAAAGTTTGAAGAGATCTAGAAATTATTATCATAATTATAATTAAAATTATAATCATTACATTGAAAATGTAATGATTAATTTTAAAATGGTTCTTTTTTAAGAATCAAATCAAAATATAATCGGGATTCTTTCAAGATCGAATCAAGACCAATTCGCTATCGATTCAAGATTGACTCAAAATCGCCTAAAAATTAAGTCAAGATAGAAAAATGATCGCAACAAATCTGTGTCAAGTCTAGATAAGTAATAGAATTAACTAGCTTTGGATAAAATCATTACTTTTAGTTAAAACCCTGTCTTTTTAAGAATGAAGTCAGGATACAATCAGGATCGTTTTCAAATCAGTTCAAGATGGACTCAAGATTGGACCAAAATGGGCTAAAGATAGGGTTAAGATTGAACCAAGATAAAAGTATGATCAAGATAAGTCTTATTCGAGAAAAAGTCAAGATAAGTAATACAATCAAAATAATTTAGGATAGAATCATTAATTTTTGTTAAAGTTCAGTCAGAAAGTTTGAAAAGATCTAGAAATATTGGAAATTTATTGGTTAATTTTAAGAGGATTCTTTTTAAGGATACAAACCAACGTTAAATCGAGATACAAGCAGAGTTCTTTGAAGATCGAATCAGCTTGAATTCAGGATTGACTGAAAATCGATTACAGATCGAATTAAGATACTAGCATAATCGAGTCAAGTCTGGCTCAAGATCAAATCAAGATAAGTACTACAATAAGTAATACAATCAAAATAATTTTGGATAAAATCATAAATTTTTGCTAAAGCTCAGTCAGAAAGTTTGAAAAGATCTAGAAATATTGAAAATTTATTGGTTAATTTTAAAAAGATTCTTTTTAAAGATACAAATCAACATTAAATCGAGATGCAAACAGAGTTCTTTGAAGATCGAATCAGCTTGAATTCAGGATTGACTCAGGATTGACTGAAAATCAATTAAAGATCGAATTAAGATACTAGCATGATCGAGTCAAGTCTGGGTCAAGATCAAATCAAAGGAAGAAATAGAATCAAAATATCTTGGGAGAAAATTGTTAATTTTTGATAGAATTCAGTTAAAAAGTTTGAAAGGATCTAAAAATACTGAAAATTTATTGATCAACTGAGAATTTAAGGAATTCTTTTTAAGGATCAAATCAATGCCAGATCAAGATGCAAGCAGGGTCCTTTCAAGATTAAATCAACATGAATTCAAGATGGACTAAAAACCGATCGAAGATCAAGTTAAGGTTCAATCGAAATGCAAGCAGAATCCTTTCAAAATTGAATCAACATGAATTCAGGATTAACTCAAAATCGATCGAAGATCAAGTTAAGGTTCAATCAAGATAAGTCAAGATAAGTATCAGTTAAGTCAATGTCAAGACAAGTAATAGAATCAAAATAACATAGAATAAAATCATTAGTTTTTATTAAAATTTAGTACAAAAGTTAAAAAAAATCCTTGAAATGTTGAAAGTTTGTTAATTAATTTTAAGAGGGTACTTTCTAAGGATCAAATCAACGTTAAATCAAGACAGAATGAAGGTCGTTCCATGATCAAACCAAAATCAACTCAGAATCGATTCAAGATTGACTTAGAATCGATTAAAGATTAAATCAAGATATAAACATGATTGAATCAAGTCTGGGTTAAGTTCAAATCAAGATAACTAAATAATATCAAAATAACTTTAGGTAAACTCATTAGTTTTAGTTCAAATTCTACCAAAAGGTTTAAAAAGTTTTAAACATGGTATGACAATATCGAACTAATATAGATATGAAGATTCTGTATTAATTCAAGATCGAATCAGTAAAGAATTACTTATAATAATAATTAATTATTATTTAAAATATTTCTTACATGATTAGCATGACAAAAAATCATAGCTCTAGTTACTGGATAGATCCTTTCTCTGGATCGTTCATCTCCTAAACCACCAGGCATTTTTTCCAATTCATCCAAAACGGTTCTTTCCAAATATTCTAACACCAAATAGAATCGTTTTCGATGTCTGAAAACTTCGAACATTGTTATCAAGTTTTCATGTCGTAACTTCTACAAAAATAATTATTAATTTCTCCACGAAGGGTTTCACAAATCAATTATACCTTTAACATCCGAATTTCCCTCAAAGCCATCCTTCTAACAGCCGCGTCCTCTTCCGTTTACAAAAACTTTTTTGCTCCGTTTCCTTGTGTTTACATTTTAATACTAAACCGTAAGAACCTTCACCAACCATAGCAAGTTGTTCATATTTTTCCATTTTTTCTCCTTCTTTTTTGCACTTTCTTTTTTTCTTTAAAATGTGTTTAAATCATCATTTAATTTTAATATTTTTATTGTATAATCTTAATCACATCTTTATTCGACTAATATCAAGTTAATAAGCTTAATATAAAGTCAATATGGAACATTGGTTTGGTGTTGATTCGATATACATGGAACTCAAGAATACTAATAGGATTGCTCAATGCCATAAAATATGTATAGGCGGAATTTTTAGTGCACATCCGTTAGATTGACGTCACTGCTAGAAGTTTTCAACGTGAAATATTAAAATTTATTTCATTTACCTGATCAATGATATCGTAAATAGTTTTAAAGTTAATTCAAAGTATATTGTTGATATTCCATAAAGTATTCGACAATTAGTCCATCAATAAACTTCACGGTTAAAGTGAGACAATCGAATATAAGACAGAGACGCTATTCCTGACATTGACGTCAAAAGTGGCAGACAATTTTCGTTGATTGAGCAATCTTACTCCAGTGTCCTTGCATAGAACCCATATCTTAAAAAATAACAATAACATTTTCTTTAGATAAATTCTTTAAATTATTAAAGGATTGTCAAAGATAAAAAAAGGTTGCTTTAAAGTGTGAGAGACGGTGGGTGAATAATTTAACAGACTACCACTAAAGTGGGTCCTAAAAAAAACTCTAACCGTTTAGTGTCGGACTCGTAAACCAGAAGAGGCGGACGTTAAAAGAAGAAATTATACAAATTCTGACATAAAATTGATAAGTGGCCGGTTGCGTGATAGGAGTCCGTCCCGGGACGACCAAACTTGGCCTTGCCCTTTGTGACCGTCGAGAAACCGCGCTGCCGATGCCGCCCGTTTAGTAATTTCGCAGGAATCTAGGCGCAAACGGCAATTTATTTAATTAGGTTCGATGGGGCGCCATCGATCCGTTCGGAAAATGGCCAATAAGGTGATAAACGCTCGGTTTCTTCTTAATATTCGTCGCGCGGGGCCCCGGTTCGGTAGCGTCGTGTGGTCGAGATCAAAGAACCCGAGTTCGCATACCACGGGACGGTGGTGGTCCTCGTAGAAACGTGATTATATGAAGTAAATGTCTCATTCGGGAGGGAAAAAATGCCCCTCAGCGGTCAGATCATTCCACGACGAGGCGCCCCGACATTTAGACCGGACGGTCGACCGAATTCACACGAAAACTTATATTAGGTTTCATTGTTGACAAATAAGAAATAAAATAAGTTAAGCTTTAATTAAAAAAAAAATATTTATTAACAAGATTTTACTAATTAAAAAGTAAATATGTATATAATTTTGTGTTAACAAAACGACTTTACACAAGAGTATTGTTTGTATGTCTCAAAGGTCTATTCTTCGCCGGAGAGTGCGAGTTCTTCGGTTTGTTCAAGAAGTGTGGTGTTTGAGTTTGAAATTCCAAAGAAAATCGGCTTCTCTACCGGGAATACGACGTAGCTTTCTCGCGAACGTCCCGGAGAAGCTTCCGCGTACTCTCCGGATGGTTCTCGGTAGGAAAACGACGGCGTAGTTCCTGGAAAATGCAAAAATCCAACCCCTGCCGGAGCTAGAGAGGTTCTCGGCGTCGGCGCGAGAACTTGCCACGGACGAACGAACATCATCTCATATTCGAGAGCTCGAAAGGAGCTCGAAGGTTGAGCCGGGGGGACCGTTACGTTGAAATAAAGAGTGTCGCTTCCAGGAAATCCGTCGAAAATGTTCTATACTCATTAGAATTAATAGTGACGGCACAATGCCGTCACGGCGTGATGGAAGAGACTCCGGTTTAATAGATCGGGGCTAAATTATTTTCCGCCGCGGCGCGGATAATAGGGACCGCGTTCAATATCATTTAATTATACCATATTTGACGGTCGGTATTGAATTTTAAATTAATTATCGGAGGCGTGTTGGGCTTTTTATACGCGTTTCCCGCAACCGTCCGTTCCCATAAACCGTGGAATGCAGAAGTCGCCCCAAGAAGCAGAAGCCGGACTCGAACCGTTCTCGAGGAAGTCAATAATTGCAAAAATCCCCGTTTCCCTCAATTATATCATAATGAATCTGGCATCAAATCTCGTGTCACATAACGAGTCAACTTTTTGTCCGACCAAGAGACCTCTTCGACGACCACGGAGGCCTGGTATGCTGTACCAGCGTCGTGTGCGGCGTCCAGCGTCCCGAGACCCGGAGCCGCTCTGGGCATCGCTCACATTCCCTGGATATTACACGGATCGCTTTTTACAAACAGGTGTTCAACCACTCTCCACCAAACAAACCATCTTCAAACGCTTCTACACTTATATCCACAACCAATTTAACACCTCAATCGACACTAAGGAGATACTTATTTATAGAAAGGGTAGTTCCCTTCGAAGACAAAGCCGAAAGAAACACCTGGTTCCACCTCGCCTCTTTGATCTCTCAATATAATAAGGGTTTAATATCGATCATTTATTTATCAAGCCGCCAAAGAGATCTATTTAAATAACAACCCCCTTTTAACGTGAAAGTCGATCTCCAAACAGTTATAAGTTTAAGATTTAGAAAATCTTCAACGCTCAAAAGTGAAACGAAGAGATCCCTCCTCTTCATCCTCCGCATCCCGATTGTCGAAATCAATTTACCGTAATGACACCGGGCATTATTCGTGAAATTGCGCCGACCCAGTGGGACGGAGACACTTTCAATTGGCGGATATCGGGCCGTTCGAAAAGGCGTAAAGGCCCCTCTTCGTCTCCACGGAGGCTCTCCGAGGCGCGAAGAATGGACACCGCGTTCATCCCGCAAGATGCAGCATCATCCTGCCGACGGTGCGCGGTTCCCGGAACCCTGACGGGCGAAACCAGCTGACACGCTAACTACCACGCTACCGACAACAATATTCAAATTAATAGTTTGTTCAACTGTGAAAAGGAATTTTTCTCTACCGCTTCGCTCGGCGGACGAGAGGCGAAAGCTCCTCCGCGGAGCTTTCGGCCGGAATGCTTTTGGCCTTTTCAGTAACAAGATGTTCGTCGGGACAACAACATTTTCTGCCTGGTAAGTTTACTTTTATTAATTTTATTAACAATTTCAAAAACGTTTATGTTTTTCAATGGAATGGTTCAATACAAAAACTTCTTAAACTTACATACATATGTATATAAAAATTCCAGGAGTTGAAATTAGTTAATAGAGAATTCAAAACTGTACTAAAATGTATTAATAACAAAATGTATCAAAAACATATACCCACTAAATAATAAATTTTACCTCCCAAATGATAAACTATACCTTCAAATAAACAAATTTAGTTATATTTTGCAAAAAAATAAAGTATCGAAAGTAGAATCTAGTTCATAAATGTGATAAATAGTGATAATTAATGTATTTTAATATAGTGGTCAAGATAATCATAATTGGGGTTGAAGGTAAAATTGGTGGGGTGAATGAGGTCATCAAAAATGAACAAATTGTAGATTCTCTTCCGTCAAATTTTAGTATTTTCATAAAGACAATAAATAAGGATAATTAATCTATTTTAATAGAGGTGAAAGTGATCATAAGTGAGAACGTATTCAAAAAAAGTTTTGTTAGATTGGAGAGGTCATCAAAAATGAGCTAAATTCACTTGTATCAACTTTTCAGGAGATTAAATTAGTCGATAGAACATTTAAAACTAAACTAAATTATATCAATAAGTAAATTCACCAAAGAATTGTAGTAAATTTTACCTCCCAATTAATCACTTTAGTTATATTTGGAGAAAAATAAAGTCTCTAATATAAAATCTTCATAAAGATGACAAATAAGGATAATTAATCTATTTTAATAAGAAGGTGAAAGTAATCTAAATGAGAAGGTGTCCAAAAAAAGTTTAGTTAGATTGGAGAAGTCGTAAAAAATGGGTTAAATTCACTTGTATCATATTTTCAGGAGATTAGATTAGTCGATGTAGCATTTAAAACTGTAGTAGAATATATCAATAACTTACTAAATTAAATTTACCAAAAAAAGTTGTTTACCCCTAATTAGTCAATTTATATTATGAAAATAAAATATCCAAATAAGAATCTTGTTCATAAAGATGATGAATAGTGGTAATTAATCTATTTTAATAAGGAGCTGGAGGTGTCCAAAAAAGTACGATTGGATGGGAGAGGTAATCTTGGAATGATTCCAAAGCGATTTTTGACCCAGTTCTAAGCGATATAATAGAAATGCCAGAACTATAATACTAAACATTTTCCGTCGGTCAGAGTCCGACAAAGTAGCCGGACGTTAAAGTGTCGCTAAAAGTTACGACCGAGGAGTCGCGAAGAAAAAAAAAGCTCGTACGACGAAAGGAGGTTATTAAATAACCCTTCGCGGACGCGACGATGTCAACAAGATTGCTGCTAATTTCGCGCATAAACCACGGAGGAATCTGGCTCTTTGTGGCCGGTGGCCGTAACTTCTTCGGGAACCGTAACAGCGCCGAGTTAGACGCTGTCCTTAACTGTTATCCCGCGGCATTTCTATCGCATTATGGGCCGTTGAGGCCGAGGCGCGTAGCGGTCATCGCGGATCCAGATAATGCCTCTCGGTAATTAATTGCGGACGGCAAAAACCGACCGTCTCGGCGATTTACCGACCGGCTATCGCAAAACGCTAACGGACCGTACGTACTGCAATTACCTCCTTTTTTCCCGTCGTTGCGCGTTTCGGTTGCGTTTCTTCTGCTCTTTCTACAAGCCACAAACGACCGCGCCGGCGAACTAACTGCATAGTAGGGGAGGAGACGTTTAACGCCCTATTTATCACTATTACACCACAAAAACCGTCGATAATTTTTCTTTCTATCGATACAATTATGTAACGAGTCACCGACTTCTGTTACAATGTTTCTGGTAGTCGTTGTTCTTATTTGATTTGAGTTTGATTTGTGAGTAATTTTGTAATCTAAGGATCTTATACTCTCTCGAGAGATGCCAATTACGCGAAGAACGATCAAAAGATGGCGTCCGTCGGACTGCCAATGGGAAAAGCGCCGCCGTTTCAATGGCATCCGGATGATAAAGCCCAATAAATGCCGATGGAACCACCCACTCCCTGCAGGACCAGTTGTGCAAATCGCGAAAGCCCGTACCCCGGCCAGTCATGGCCGAGTCGCAATCTAAAGAGAGCAAAAAGCCTACCAAACTCGAAGCGTACAATGCCAAACAGGATAAGCGGCACCGTTCGTTCTGCGGGAGTCTTAAAAAATCGCCAAGTCAGCATCCAGGCAGCTCTAATTGAATTAACCTTGCCGATTTTAGCCAAACGTCCAATCAAAATAGTTACCTACAACTATCGTACCGAATTCGCCATCGTTAACGTATCTAAATATACAGAAAAACAGTTTCTAAAATAAACTTTGAGTTGGAGTTTCCTCCAACTAATACAATCATCAATCTTGTGCCTAGAGTACATTTGTGAATCCACAAAGTCCAGAAATATATACTTTTTGGCAACGATACCACATTAGAAGAGAGACGATATTTAAAGAAAAATGAAAAATTAATTAATTTTTCAAAAGAAGTCAGTAGTAGATATGAAAATCAATAATATCCAGAAATATATACTCTTTTACAACTATACCATACCGAACATTAGAAGATTTGAGGATTAATTAAAAATTTTAATTAACTTTTACTCTCAAGCGTAGTAAAGAACTCTAACAAGCAAAATAATTTCATCAATCTGACCAGTCTAATAAATATGCGAATCCACAAAATCCAAAAATATACACCTTTTTGGCAACAATACCACCTCTAATTTTAAATAAATTGAGAATAAATTAAGACTTAGTAATAAGTAGTTTTAGAACAAATCATATAAATTGATCATTAGTCATCAATCTTCCCAAAATTATCAAGATTTATACGGTGCATACATTCTACCTCGTTTTGATTTTCTGATCCATTACTGGCGTATTCCTTAGCTAAAAATAAACAGAAAAGTCCTAATGAACATGGGCTCAAAAGTGATTCGTTTTTCAGATATTGGAAGTTTAGTTCCCTAAGTTTATCTATTATTAACATAATCGATGAGAATCCTTTAAGTTAAATTATTAACTCGTTACGATGGTTTCAATAAATTGTCATTATTAGGTTACACTGGTCAGCTACACAAGTTAGTCGAAAGCATGGCAATGACTTAGTAGATTAATTTAAATGTAACGCTGTAATAATGTTAATAATAGGTTAACTTATGGAATTAAAACCTTGAATATCTCGAAAACAAACCACTTTCAGACCTGTGTTCATTAGTATTTTTTTGCTTGTATTCAGTCAGACAATATACCAGAAAAGGATCGGACAATCAAAACGGGACACCTGTATATTTTTGTATTAAATTTTAAAAAAATGATTTAAAAATTAAAGGTATGTTGTGTATAATCCATATGTTCTAGAAAGGGTTCTAAATATATTTGAAATTATCAAGTCATGTTTACATGAACTCTACGAAGTATTCATTATGTATGAAAACGTTATGGTAGAATATTTCCAAAAGTACAGGTCAGACCAATTTAAATTTATTAAACAGAATTCTTTGAAAGTAAAATTTTCAAATGTTTTCTCTTTAAAACGTACATCTTTAGTAACGACATCACGTTGAACATTAGACGATTAGAATAACCTCAATTTCATTTAATTAACTTTTACTTTTAAACGTTGAAATGCCAAGAAGTAATTTTGAAAATATATCTCGTAAGTATGTTTTAAACCAAGCAAGTTAAGTGTACATTGTGTGTATACGTTTAAATTAAAGTTTAAAAATGATTTAAAATTATCGTTGTATCTATATGCTCTATGAAGAGTTGTAAATATCTTTAAACATATCATTTCGGATTTACACAGTCTTTATCGGGTATACATTATGTATGAAACCGGTGGAATGTCTTCAAAAGTACGACTCATTGCCAGATCAACATGAAAACTGAAATCAATTCAACTGAACAGTGATTTTTTATTGGTGATGATACTCATTGTGTGAATTTTTTGAAATTATTTTACTTGCAGAGAGCTAGATGACAAATTTTGAAATATCAAATAAAATTTACGTAAGAAATATAGTGATGGTAACCAAAACGAAAAATTCTACGATTAATAGGTTTTTGTGGTGAGATTGAGGGACGCATTTAATGTCTTGTTTTCTTTCTATTGATCATTTCCTGAAAATCTCACGTCAAAAAAACTAATGCACGTTTCTCAAGATAATCAAGGATAATGAAATAGGATATTATGTTCCTAAAACTTCATTATGTATGGAACCGGTGAAATATCTCTAAAAGTACCAGTAAAAGTTTCAGAGCTGATTTAATGCCGATTCAATGAAAAAGTCCTTATGCGAAATTGCTTCCTAAGAGAACTAGAGCATCCTGAAGATGACGCGTCTGATCATGTTTTCTTTTCGAAATATCTTAATAACGATTTAGCTATCACAATGAAATTTTGAGCGTTTGTAAACTTCGAAATGCTTCATCGTTTGTAGACAAAACAATTTTTTTATTGCCATCGTAAAGGTGTTAAGCGCTACCAGGGTAAGTTCTCTTAGGAAGTAATTTTGGCCAAGGACTTTTTTGTTGAATCGGCATGAAATCAGCTCTAGAATGCGTGGTTAGCGTTTGGCAACTGAGTTCTGGGACACCTGTATACCAGATCAACATGAAAACTGAAATGAATTCAATTAAACAGAATCTTTGATTGATGATGAAATTGTTTGTGTGTGTTTTTTTTTTAATTATTTTACTTGACGTAGAAAGTTAGATGATGAATTTTTGAATGTAACATAAAATTTATATAAGATATAAACCTAACGATGGTGATGGTAACCAAAACGAAAAGTTCTGGGATGAACAAGTTTTGGTGATGAAATTGAGGGACGGATTTAATGTCTTCTTTTCTTTTTATTAACCATTTCCTGAAAATCTGACATCAAAAAGAAAAACTTAAAAAAAGGTACTAATAAGGGAAGTATCAGAAGTGTCACTCACCGATTTTGATTAAATTTGGCACAGTTGTAGAATGGGTCAAAATATTCAAGGTTGACGTATTTTTTTATAGGTGTGGTAAAAGCCTCTAGGGCAAGTTAAAAGGGTTTAAAGTTGAGGGTCGAAAATATATTTTCCCTTACAACTCGAAAACGAAAAGTGATAAATGATTACTCTAAACGCCAAAGGACGTGTTGTGATAGCACCTTTCCAACGATCTGCCACTTGGCACCACATCTGATGTTGGGGGTGAAAAGGAGCGAGGAAAGTGGTAATTTTTCGCAATACACCCTCTTGTAATAAACTATGGCGCAGCATCCACGTTTTTTCAAGAAATTCATCGCTAATATACTAGAGCAGGGGTCTCCAAACTTTGAAGGATTCGGGCCACAATGATTTTTCCAGTATGTTCCAAGGGCCAAAACAGTTTTAATTTTACTGCCCTTAACTATATTTCTAAACTAGAATAGTCGCAGATTGCGCGACCTAAGCAAATTGATGACACTAGACTTAAGCTGTCGCAGGCCGGATTGATGGCAGTGGCGGGCCGGATTTGGCCCGCGGGCCGTAGTTTGGAGACCCCTGTATTAGAGTATTGTGTTCCTAAAACTTCTAAAATTATAATAGGTTCGCCTCCTACTATCGTAGAAGACCCTAAATAGTCATAGAAATGAAATTCACCATTTAACTCTATTAGTGTTTTCTTTTGGTAGAACTGGCGCGCACCAGTGCATAATGCCTGTTGTGTTCGTTGTACCAAATTAGTGTTTTGTGTTCTGTTACATTTTATTATTATAGTTTAAAAAATATTTTAAGTGACCGTAAGTCTTGAACATAGTTATAAGTTATGTTATAATCAGATTGAAAGTTATGATTATGTTTGATTTCATCGTGTTCTATTGAAATTGCCCTTTTTTTGCAGCAAGCTAGTGTAACATATGTCCTCAACGTCAAAATCTAGTGCTCACCGGTTTAACAAAAAAAAAAACACTATATACGATAAGTGATATAATTACGAAAAAGCACACATTGAGTACTATATTCAAAAAGCCATAGTTTCTTTAGGAAGCATTTCCTGACAGGTGCTTATATGAATGTGTGTTCATATTTTTCGCTGTAGAAATGCCGCCTTAAGCATACGAACATTACTTCCGGATTCCTGTATACTTTTTGGTATGTAAAAGTCCGATGAAGAACGATACCACATAGAACATTTAACAGGTTGACTGCCACGCACTTTTACAAGGAAATCTTCGTCAGGCTACGCGTACCGCTGTACGAAGCGTTATTTGCTATAATCTCCCGCTCCGTTTATTTCCATGGTATCATATTTGTTTTTCTCATTGTTACTTCGCGTTTAGTTCTCATCTGGTCATTGTACAGCACCAGTTTGATTCTTTGCCGAGTAACCAGCGGTATAACTTAAAATCTTTTTTATTTTTTGAGATGGGTGGCCTCATTAGGCAATTACCAGGGGATGTTAATCCATATGATGTGTTTGAGCATTTCGTTGATCACGAAATAATAGACTTACTTGTATCAGAAACAAATAGATACGCGGAACAAAAGTTAGATAAATCTGACTTAACATCGTGTTCATAATGTATAAGTGGATACCCACTAATCCCGAAGAAATAAAAATATTCTTGGGACTGATTTTATATATGGGATTTGTAAAAGTAAACCCCATTGCCAATTATTGGTCGCAAAGCCCACTGTAAAATTTTCAATTACCGCGTACTATTACTATTATTATGAAGATAATAACGGGATTGCGATGCTCAAGTGGAAAGAAACGCGGGACGTTAGAATTTTATTAACAAGACACACTCCTATCATGATACCCAACAGACATCTGCAACAGTAAAATCACTAGCTGTTGTTGAATATAATGCGGGAAAGTGTGCTACAGATTGTTCTGACCAAATGATTTCTTATGCCACCACAATTAGAAAAGGAATCAAGTGGTACCGAAAGCATTGGCATTCAACTATTTCTGGGAATTTCTGTTGCAAACGCTTTGACGGTTTACAAAACTGCGACAAAAAAGAATGTAAATATTAGAAGATTTAGGGAATTAGCTGTAAAATTATTAGGGTTGACTGAAAATACAACAAATCCTTCTATTTGTCGGAGTCAGCGTAGTATCGCCGCCCGGAAGTGCAAGAAATGATATGCAAATAAAAGACGTCGAATGGGTCGATCCGAAACACGAGGGAATTTAAAGAAACAAAAATGTATTATCCAAGATGTCGCAACCAACCTCAGCTTTGTGTAGAATGCTTTAAAGTTGTACATTCTAAATAATTTTCTTAATAGACCATTTTCGTATTACTTTTATAAAAATTTAGTAGTTTTGTTACTTCCTTTGCAAAATATCTTTTCAAACGCATAAGAACATCATTCGTAAAAGGTCAAATAACTGTCACCCTAATACGGGTGACGTGACTTGATCAGAAACTTTGCGGGTGATATGGCAGTCAACGTGTTAAGGACAAATTAAAAATTCAAAATTAATTTTTTAACTTTTACTCTCAAACCTCACTTGGTTGTGAAGAAGTCCAATTCGAAGCGCACCACGGCACGTAGGCCGGTTCTCGAACAGAATAACCATAATACAACGGCGAAGCGTCGAGAGAGTTCCTTCTATGGGGTTCCAGGAACGATTCCAAGCTCAAAGGAGGCGGAATCTGGACGCGCCGGCACATTTTACGGCCGTAATGGCCGTATAATGACAATATTCAATTAACCGGGTGAGTTTTGAGTGTTGAGGAGCCCCGTTCGTTTGCTTTTTGGCCTTGACACGTGGCTTCTGAACATTGGGTGCAGGTGGTTGACTCCTGAGAAAATAGAAACCGACCATTAAATTACTAAGTATACATATTATCTTTATTTTATTATCTAAAGTGACTATAAGTTATAAAGGAAAAAATATTTTTTCATCTAGGAATTTTTTGGAAATTTTTTTCTAGATCCGGTCCTGTTTTTCCCAAGCACCGTTCACCGCCTACTATTCGCTCGTTCGACGACCGACTTCCCGGCGCGGTTTGTTTATGTAACGCGTTTAACACAGTTTGGCTGACGGTCAAACGCCGCGGTGCAAGGCGTCGACGTCACAAGTACTCCGATTACCGAATAAATCAGCTGTGGTTCGTCGTCGGTTCGCGTTTTAACAAACACGCGTACGGGCATTCCTCCAAACTTATTGTTAACGTGGCCGTAAAAATTTTGTGTGACCCTCGACCTACAAACCGAAAGAAATTCGGTTGTACACGAAGAGGATAGCCCGAAGGCAGAGAGAGAAAAAATAGATTCCCTACTATACTAAGGATTCTTCAGGTAAGTTAATTAGTTATTATAATAACATTGTTTTTTATATTGTGTTTTTACTTCTATATGTTATGCATCGACAAAATTCTTTACGTAACATTGTAATTATTATTTCAACCTTGAATCGATTATAGTTACAAACCTACTATTTAAGACGTAGTCTAAAAAGACATTAAAATTTTATCTTCAGTTACACCTTAAAAGTTAGTTTGTTTTAAAATGATAATGTTTTATCTTATCTAAATGGTGATTTAGATTAGTTACATTTAATTAGTTACATTAAAATAAAATTTTAATAAAATATACTATTAAGTGAAAACGTTTAAAGTAAAAAAAGAATGACCCGCATTTATGTATTGATTTTCCACGCTTCGTTGGAAAATAATGGGCGGAAAGGCACTTGATGTATAATCAATATTTTCCTAGAAACGCTTCCGGGACGTTAAAACATTAATTTACGAAAAACTTTCCGAGCCGAGTCCGGTCCTGTCTCATTCCGACTATTTATAAATCTCTCATTCCAAGTGCTAATTTTGTATTTTTAAGTGAAGGTATATGCAACCAAATTTCCTCTCAAGTTATTATAATTGCCATTTACAAAAAATTAATTATTACTCGTTTGTAAATTTTTTTGATCTATATTAAAAAAAATTCTTTTCGATCCCTGATCACCGACATAGATAAAAATTGTTAATTGTGTGAACCCGACGCTTTCGATCGTCTATAATTAGGGCAGTTCCGACCGAGAAGGGTCACGAAGGATCATATATGAGGGCGGGTTAACCCATAAAACACCCATTCGATTCCTATCTCTGTACCGTTTGGAAGAAAATATTTAGGCGCCACCGACTCCGACATCCGTTCGCGTTTAGTCACTGTTTGTAATCGATGAGAGCTTTCGTTTTTACGTCAAATACGGTGAATCATGGTGAAATTATGAGGAATCCTTTTAAACAGAGGAGGATTTAGATCCTTTTTTTAAGAAGAAATTTAAATATTAAAATAAACTTTTAAAAAATCGTATAAAATTTATTTGTGGAGATTAAAAAATGATTTTTATTTTAAATTAAAGTTTAAACTTTCTATTATTTATTATAAATGTTAAATTTGTTTATTACAAAAATAGAATGTTAAGAGGCAAAAAATTTAATCAAGACTCACTTTGAAAACAACTTCAAGAGTTTATTTTTAAGAATTAAGGAATGATTTTTACATAGTTGTGAATTTAAAATATTCTATTTTGAATTGAAGAAGTCAAATTTCTTCTAATTGTTACCAAAAAAATTAAAAAAAAATTTTAAGTTGATACAAATTACACTAATTCTTTATGGTTAGGTTACGATTTTTTTTATAACAAAACTAACACATTTAGAAATTTATTTTGTAATATAAAATAAGATCAATCTATATGGTATAATTTCACAAAATTTCATTTCTCTACTCAAAGTGGTTTTGGAGGAATATTTTTTTTTTTAATCAGGTATGTCATTTAATAGGTTAGGTGACGTTTTGATTTTTTTTATAAGAAAACCAAATTACTTAGAAACTTGGTGTTTGTTACAAATGTAGACCAATCTATTCTCTATAATTCCACAAAGATTCATTTCATTATTTAGAATAGTTTGGGAGAAATCATTTTTTAGTTATATCATCTTAGATACTTACTACTATTAGATTAGGTTGTATGTATGTAAGTAGGAGACGGGAGGGCACGCCAGATGGCATACCTCATTTAGGCCCCATTGCGCCCTTTGTTCAACCTCCCTCTCACTCACTCTGTCTACATCGACCAGCCTAGGGATCTACCAAAGCTTAGGATGCAGTTCAGAGGTGTGTCCTTGATTCCATCCATGGTTGGCCAGTCGTCACCCAAGTCCCTTAATCTAAGGTCCTTAGATTCGGGCAATCACATAGGATTATAGGATGTGCTTAAAAGTCTCAACGTCTTGCTCGCAAACGGATTTTGTTGGGTTGGTTTAGGATAGTTTCGATTTATGAGAAAACTAAATCACTTAGAAACTTGGTTATTGGTATAGATGAAAATCAATCTATTCTCTATAATTCCTCAAAGATTCATTTCATTATTTAGAACAGTTTGGGAGAAATCTTTTTTTAAGTACATCACCGTAGATACTACTATTGGATTAGGTTAAGTTATGATTTTTTTATAATAAAACTAAAACACTTGGAAAGTTCGTTTGTGGTATGAATAAAGATCAATCCATACTCTATAATTTCACAAAGTTTCAGTTCTTTATTCAAAATGGTTTTGAAAAAATATTTTTTTCAAGCAGATATCCTTTATTACGTTAAGTTTTGGTTATTTTATAAGAAAATTAAATCACTCAAAAACTTGATTTATATCACAACTGAAGATCAGTCTACTCTCTATTATTCCACAAAGATTCATTTCATTACTTTGGAATAGTTTGGAAGAAATCATTTCTTTAAGCATCTAAGATGTGTCATATGATAAAAATAGATTAGTTTAAGTTCCGATTTTTTTACAAGAAAGCTAAAAGAGTTGGGAATTTGATTTTTAATATAAATGAAGATCCATTTATATTGTATGATTTCACTAAGTTTCATTTCTTTAATCAAAATTGTTTTGAAGAAGTAATATTTTTAATACTTTGCTGACAGATGACGAGTTAACTCATCAACTACAAAATAATACCCGGTGATATAACATAGTTTCTGTGTAATATTCTCGGGTTAACAAAGTGTTAAACTAAATATCTTATTTAATTGGTTAAGTTACCAACGATTCTTGAGTAAATAAAAAAAAATGTTGGGAGTATTTTTTACATCAAGTTTTACAAAATATTTGATCAGTTTTAAAAATTCGGAGTTTATTTATGAAAGTTAAGGAATTATTTTTACATTAAATTAACACTTAAAGATTCTATTTTAGAATTAACAGACCAATTTATTCTAATTATCACAAAAATATATTTTTTTATTTTTAGAAAAATTGAAGAATTAACCTAACAAAAAAAATTTTTTTGACTTATTTTAAAAAATCATCCAGACTTTATTTATAGGAATTAAAAAATTATTTTTGCATTAAATTAAAGCTAAAAGACTGTATTTTCAATAATGAATGTCAAATTTTTTGTAATTATTACCAAAAAAATTGAAAAAATTTTTTGGTGAATAGTGTCAATAGTAATTTTTATGACCAACTTTGAAAAATCTTCTTACCTCTAGGCTCTATTTATAAGAATTATAAAATGATTTTTACGGTAGATTAAAGCTTAAAAGCTCTACTATCTATATTAACCGTGAAATTTTTTTTATGTTACTGAAAAAATAGAAAAAAAAAATTCGTAAAAGATGTTTAAAAAAAATTGAATTCTTGTATCCTTTATTATTATAAATATAAAATTAAATACGATCCTGTGTAATTAGTAATCCGCCTGACACAGTTAGTCTCGCAGGTTATGTGCTTTTATCGCGTTGTTTATTCATTACACAACAATGTTTGAATAGTCACTGTCGCCCAGGCACATTATATTTCCTATTTTATTGGCTTTCTTATTCACGCCGGTTTCACAAGGTGAGGTAAGAAAACCTAATAAACGGGGGATACCGGACGGATTAATCAGTCCTTGTGCTGTTTATTGAATGATTAACTTTCCTCATTCATCGATTCACTTTGCGTAACTGTACTTTTTTTTCCAAGAAGTAAAAATGAGAAATGTTTATATAAGTACATTTATATTTACTTTATTTTCATACAAAAAAAAACTATACTTTTTTAGAAATTTTAAATTTCTTTTTTTATTTGATTTAAAAATTAACACTTATTTACTATTTCTATTACCTTTTTAAAGAATGTAATTTGAATGATTGGTTGAAAATGTAAAGTAGGGACCGTAAGGTGGTGCCATCTGGTGGAGTTTTTCCGAACTAAAGTGACGAAAAGCAGTAGGCGTTGTACGTAACAAGTGACGTCACAAACAGCCGCAAACGCCTCCTGGATCCCCTCTTTCGGCGACATTGTGAGTCACAAAACTAGCGGCGATTCGCAAAGTGAAAAGATTAAATTTAAATATCGCTTTTAGCGGTTTTTTTTTCTTTTTTTTTCTAAATAGTTACGTGTTGGTTTACGGTTTCCTTAATAAAACCGAAGTCGTATTTAATTACCGTTTCTAGGTCATTGCCAGTGAAATGAGCGAGGACAGGTAGGAGAGGCGTCTCTTTCCAAACAAACCGCTATATTTAGCGTAAACGTTCGGGTCGTTTTCCGATTTTACAATCGATTAGAGGCGGTTTCATCATCGCGGAACGTGTAAAAAGGAGCGCGGTTTGTTTATTAGTGGTGGGTCGTTTGAAGCGCGGCATTTAAAATAAACAATTTTATTTTCGCTCTTTGGGTTCGCGGGCGAAACTTAAAAAAAAAAGTTAGAAAAGAGATTAATAGGACGGAATTATAGGTCGGGCGTTGTTTTTATTATTGTTTTTGATCTCAAGGTCGGTGCACACATCTCCAGCGGTTCGGGTTCGTATAAAGCGTAGTCATCGGCTCGTTAAATTACGGGCTTTTCTCCTTTTTGTTATTTGTCGTCAACCAAGTCACGATTTAAGGTGGTATAGGATTTTCTAAAGACGCAATTTTTACAAAGGCTACGTGCTGCAGGCTCGGTTAGTCATAGATTGGCCTGATTTTTATCCAACACTTTGTATGAAGAACGGTGCGTGATAGGAATTCGCGCGATTTCATCCGCGATAGGAAAATTTTATGGAAATACACGTTTCCACGAACCTTCCAAATGAATCTACTTAAAAAAAGCATCTACTAATATATTTCTTTCCCGTTTGCGTCATCCAGAATTTAGCATCTATTAAGTCTCGTAGTGACGACAATGAAAAACGACGAATTTTTAATGGGAAAACTGTTTTCTCCTTCCAATTATCTCCTTTGCAGATGGGATAATTAGATCTTTTGGGTGGTTGGGTTGCCCGAGGAGGCCGTAACCTTGGGCAAGATCCAGTTCTCAAAACAAAGCTGGGTCAAGAACCCGATCTCACTCTCACAACGTTGATAAAACTCACTTTTACCCAAACCAACTACAACGAACAATGCATAATGTCACGTGTTACATTGTCGGGTTTTTATCGTTGCACTTTATAAATATTTAAGAAATTTAATACCTACCTTCGTGATGAAATCTACTTTTACTTTAGTACATCTGCAAATTTTTTTATCTTATTATAGTTTTAGATGAACTTTAAAAAATTCCATTCAAACTTATTTATGAGAATTTATAAATGATTTTTTTAACAAAAATCAATTAAGTGGTTTATTTTATATTTAAATCAAATTTAATTTAAATAAGTTATTAGAAAAAGACTAATTACACTGGCCAACATTTATCAGACCCATAGATCAGACAATAGTTTCCTAATAGTTTCGGGCGTGCTGAACTTAAATTCGGCCTCATAATTGCTCCATCATGTCAGGTTTTTTTAATATTCTAACCTAAAGATACAAAAAGCTCGGTTTTTAAACTTGTTCGGAATGAAATAACATGGAGAATAAATTTTTATTCACAAGATTTTATACTGCGCCTGACAGTACCACTGTTCCCATTGAAAATGTATTGTGAATTTTTCGAATAACTTTATTTCTTCTTGAAGAAACATAATTTCTATAACATCACTTTTTGCGCTATCATCAACCTATAGGAACCTTCTAGAAAAAATAAATTACAAGGCGCATGAATGGCTTATTTGTGGTGATTTTAAAATGATAAATATTCTTCTTGGCTTACAATTGGGAAACACTAAAAATCCTGGTTTTGTTTGCCTGTGGAACAATCGTGCAAGAGATCACCATTGAATAAACGATAAGTGGCCAGAAAGATTAGAATGGAACGTTGGCTATCATGCCATTTCGTTGGCTAAAGAAAACTTGTTGATATAAAGCGCATCTTATTACCCCCACTTCATATTAAGCTGGGGTTAATGAAATAATTTGTAAAAGTTTTAAATAGAGAAGGACCATGTTTCAAATATATTCAATCAAAATTTCAATCAAACTTTTGCTAAAATTACGGAAGGATTTTGTGCTGGACTTGATATAAAAAAACTCATGGAAGACGATAATTTTATAAAAGTTGTGACGTCTATTGAAAAAAGTGCTTGATTGGCTTTTAAAGATGTACACAATTTTTTAGACAACCATCGTGTTCCAAAATTTAAAAGTATTGTGAACTATTTCCCGGAAAATATTGGAGTATATAGCGAAGAGATAGGCGAACATTTTCATCAAGATTTTAAAGAAAAAGACCGACATTATTAAGGTAGATGGGTGAAAGAATGATGGCCAACTATTGTTGGGCTTTGAAAATGGAAGATAATTCCATAAGTTATAAGTACAAGTGGCTGCAACGTTCATTTGAATTGAAGAGAAGACGATTTCATAGGGCTATGTAATTTTATTCTTCTAAAAAGGAAAACAAACAAAAAGGTAAAGTTTAGTTGCTTTAGGTTTGTTAAAGGTGTTAATATAAACAATTTTAAATTCTAGGATACTGAATTCACCATTTTGAAATTTCCACTTTCCATATTTATTTCGAATGATTAATACAGACTGCAAATCCAATCATCTAAAAACCATAGAACCTATGATCTAGCTGGAAACAAGTATTTTAAAACGTTATATCTTTTTGAGATTACGACCAAACTAATACCTCCTAGTCTACTATACTGACAACTATGACTGAGGTATCATAAAAAAAGATTTTTCCATGAAAAAATGGAGGTATTGAAAAAATTCAAAATACGTTTTGAATGGAATAGGTGGTGCATTCAGATTCCGCATGGAGTTTTGTGGATAAAAATTTATTCGCTACGTTATTTAATTCCAAACATGTTGAAAACTCGTGTTTTTTCATCTATAGGTTAGAATATCTTGAAAACCTGAGGTGATGGACCAATTCTGAGGTTATATTTGAATTAAGTGTGTCAAAACCTTGTAGGAAAGTGCTATTTGATCTATGGGTCTCACTTTCAATAATTTGAATCAATTTTTAAAGATCCCACAGGACTTATTTTAAGGAATAATGAAACGGGTTTTTAACAAACGATAAACTAAAATGTCTGTTTTACATTAAATCAATTAGATTTGTTCTATTTATTACCAAAAAATTTTAGCTAATACTAAAGACATCGAAAAATTTTTAATTTTTCTAAATTTGGGCCATTTAAAAAAAAATCACAAAACTTATTCGTAAGAATTTATGAATAAAATTTGAGCTAGAGGTAAACTAAAATGTCTATTTTACACGAAATAAATCGAATTTATTCTAATTATTACCAAACATTTTTTGACAAATTTTAAAAAAGTCAACAAATTTTGAATTTTTAAAAATTTGAATCAACTTTACAAAACTCCAGAGGGCTTATTTCAATAAATTTTGTAATGAATTTTTAGCCAAAGATAAGTAAAAATATCTGTTTTGCACTAAATAAATCAAATTTATTTTAATTATTACCAACAAAATTTAGCTAATGTTAAAGACATTAAAAAATTTTTAATTTTTCGAAATTTGGGTGATCTTTAAAGAACTTCACAGGACTTATTTAAATAAATTTTTAAATGAATTTTTAATCAAAGATAAATTAAAAGGTCTATTTTACACCAAATAAATCAAATTTGTTCTAATTGTCACCAAAAATAATTTAGCGAAAGTTAAAGACATCAAAAAATTTTTAATTTTTCAAAATTTGGCTCATCTTTAAAAAATTCCAAGAGACTTATTGATAAGAATTTATGAATGATTTTTTAAGCAAAAATAAATAAAAATATCTATTTTACATTAAATAAATCAAATTTGTTGTAGTTGCTATCAAAAAAATTAAAAAAAATCTTAACGTCACTAATGAATTTAACCAAACCTAGAATCAACTTCAAAGTTTTATACCGAACTTATTGAAAACAAATAATTTTTAAATATAATGATAAATTGAAATAATTAAATAATATAAAGTAATGTTGTGTAATTCATTCATAGCTCTGTGGTAAAAAATTTTTTTGTTGCCTTGACGTTACACAATTGAAAAATCCATCAGGTGCGTTTGGAAAGACCCAAAGCGTTCGAATTCGACCTAACTGGAGTAAGAGAGATAAAAAAATAGAAAATTAAATATTATGTAAAGCTGGTAGATTCCTTGTTGGGTCGATTTAACGAACCATCGTCTCGTAGAATTTTCGAATTCCTGCGGGACTTTGTGCAATCGTTTGCTCCCGGCTCCGACGACAGCGTGCCTTCGATTAATTCCGACAATTACGCCGGCAGCAATTACAATTACAAGATTACGACCGGGTTTCTCAACGGTCTTATTGTCACAAGCGAGCGAAAACGAAAACGCCGCGACTAAAATAGCCGGACAGGTATTGCAGGAATCCCGCTTACAAAACGCACACGGGGGCTATAGATTAAAAAATCCGGCTTCTCTACAGACATGAAGAAAATATCAATCTAAAGTCGAAAGAAAATATCAAACCGGAGTCGAAAGAAACTCTCATTCGAAAATCGAAAAAAAATTTCAATCCAAATATCACTCCAAAGTCCAAAAAAATATCAATTCAAAGTAGGAAGAAAATTTCAATTCAAAGTTGAAAGAAAATATCAATCCAAAATCGAAAGAAAATACCAAACCGGAATCTAAAAGATTAACAAACAGCCTCCAAGTCGCCTCGAGATGGCATATAATGTTATTCAAATATCCGCGTGCTTTTGGCTTTTCCTCGAAACCATTTCTCGTGATTCATTGATAAAAAACAAGCCTTATGTTAAAGGCTGGTTATTTGTCAACTCCATGCAAATACACGAACTGCGTCAATTGCGCTGACTCAAAAGGTAATTATGTATGTGAAAATTTATGAATTTTTTGCGATCCGGGTGATGGAAAAATAAAAAAAAAGGTGTGCTTAACGAAAGGATGAGTAGAATTTATGATAACTAACGCGGTTAATCATCTTTGCTTATCAACCAACGAAAGTATTTGCGGTTACGTTTTTGTGGTTTTACAAATTTTCCCATTTAAACTACTTTAATTCATTTGATAACAATTTCTTAAAGAACTAATTAGGTTAGGGTATTTCCACGAAAAATTTTGTGGTCTAGTTTCCAAATTTAAAGACATCGGATGTCCTGTTTTCATTGATTAGAAAAAAAAAGATGTTATGAAACACAATGAAATACAACATAGAAAATTCTATTCTTAGAACTGGGAAATTTATGTAAGGAAATAACTGTTTCAATTGACGCAAATTTTATTATTACATTTTCGTACTTATTTATAGTAGTTATGTTAAATATTCGCGGTAACGTTTTTGATAAACGAGCTTCGGCGAGGAATTCCGATAAAGGACGTCATCGTCGCGAAAACGAAATGGAAATGAGGCTCCTTTTCGATAACAATAACGTCCGAACGTTTATTAGCGCAAATACAGATCGGTGCAAGTTGCATAACGACCCACATCGTCGATGTGGTGGCCTTCGACAACGGGAAGCGGTCCTGCGTCAAAGGATTTTTACACCGTTAGTTTGTAGTATTGGGGAAACGTGGAATCCCCGTTTGTCCGCTGATGTAATGTATTGTTTTTCATATACGCACCTGAATAAACTAAATCAAAGGTGTTTTTCAGTAAATTTTTCACTTAATTTAAAACTTATTTCGATCTTTGTTAAAAAAATCTTTAAAAAGTTAAAAATTTTTTAATGTCTTTAAAATAATTTTTTTTCGTAACACTTAGAAAATCTTTAATATATTTTATATAAAATACATAACTTAATTTATCTTTGGTTAAAACCTTGATTCTCTATTCCTTCAAATAAGTTCTGTAGATTTTTTTTTTTAACTTTAGGTAATTTTAATCAACTTTAAAAAATTGTACAGAACTTTTTTAAAGAATTTGAAAAACCACTTTTTAAAGATAGATAAACTAAATTATCTATTTTACACTAACTAAATCAAATTTATTCTAATTATTACAAAAAAATAGTTTCAACTAATTTTAAAGACATTAACAAATTTTTACCTAGTTTTCCAAATGTGGATCAATTTTAAAACATTGGAATTTGTTTATGATGCCTTGTCTATGACTTGTTTATAACAAATGATTTTTTTACCAAAGATAGACTAAAATGTATTTTATGACAAGTAAACCGAATTGGTTGTACACGTATTAATCCAGGTTATTTTTGATTTTAAGTCTTGAAGATGTGTCTAATTAGGTATGGAAATTAGACTCTTATAGAACAATACACAATGTTTTAAACCATTATCTGGTTTTCTTATTATCTGATTAATTCTGTTGCTGGGTGGTCTTCTATTTCTTGTTCACCTGAATGTAGAGAATAACTGATTTCTTCCAACAAATCAAAACAAACCATGGAGAGGACGTGTTTCTTCAATCCAAGAATTTTTCTACCTTAAACCCTTCGGTGGGCGCGTATGCGGCAGTTAGCCGCATTTTTTCCCAAAATATTTCTAAGTTCACTGTGAAACCATTAAATATCCTATTGCGGTGTAAAAGCCGCAACGCGCCTATTAGTGTAAGTCCGATAGGCGCGCCCACCGGAGGGTTAATAAACGATTGGAGCAGTGACTACAACAATGTTCTGTTGCTGCCACAGCTTAGGAAAAAGTCGTGCGCAAATAAATCGATTTGAACGTAGTTATACCACCCTGATCCATTGGTTGTAGGATTGCAGTTGTGTTTTTAGGAAGATGCACTACCTTTACGTCTGGGTGTAGATCATCAAGATGTTGAGGGTGTCCTGGTGCATTATCAGGGAGGAGAATAATTTTAAAAGGAACTCCCATTTTGAAACAATAATCCTGTACTGAGTGTATGAAGCAGTTCAAAACCCAATCTTCAAATAAACGTTGCGTCCACGCTTTTTTATTTACACGATAGTATACGGGAAGATTGTTCCTACTAACGTTATTTAATACACGTGGGTTTTCGGAGCGATAGATCAAAAAAGATTTCAATTTTAACCCAGCGGCATTCCCTCCAACAATGTGATTCGGTCTTTAAGGCTGTTTTTAGTGCTTAACCAACGGTCAGCGCTGACGTCGGTCGTGCGTAGCTATATCAACGTATTTATACAGGGTGTCCGGAAATAAAGTTCGCATACTGAAGGGGGTAATTCTACAGCTAAAAATATGAAGAAAAGTTCATATGAACGTGTGTACGGATATGCTTCCCAACGGAGCTACAGCTCTTTGAAGGTGATATTCATGGTGTGGTTTTTTTAAATTATTTCACTTATCCTACAGAGTAGGATGTTGAATTTTGGAACATCCCCTACTATTTACATAAGAAATATGGTGACGGCAACCGAAATGATCTACGATAAACAGGTTTTGGTACCGAGGCTGAGGAGGGCATTTAAAGTACCGTATTTTTTTTTTGTTGATAATTTTTTGAAAATCTGATCTCAAAATTGGAATGTTTACACAAAAATACAAAAAAAAGTTACTAACATACGATATCCTACCATGCACACATTTCGAGAAATTCAACGATTATGCAGTAGTGCACAAGATATGTTCAGAAAATCTCTAAATACCGTAGTAGGTTCGCGCCATATTATTTGACAATTAGTATGTGTCACTCCTTAATAAAAAATAATGATAAAAACCTAATTTTATAAGCAAAACCAAGTACATAATTAAACAGGAAAAAATGTATTTAAGCAGAAACACAGAAACTGTACTCGTTTTTGTTTATAAAATTAAGTATTTATCATTATTTTTTATTAAGGAGTGACACATACTAATTGTCAAATAATATGGCGTGAACCTACTACGATATTTAGAGATTTTCTGAACATAAAATTTTATGTCACTACTGCATAATCGTTGAATTTCTCGAAATCGGTGCATGGTAGGACATCTTATGTTAGTAACTTTTTTTTGTATTTTTGTCTAAACATTCCAATTTTGAGATCAGATTTTCAAAAAATTATCAACCAAAAAAAAATACGGACTTTAAATGCACTCCTCAGCCTTGACACCGAAGCATGTTCATCGTAGATTATTTTGGTTACCATCACCATATTTCTTATGTAAATAATAGCGGATGTTCCAAAATTCAACATCCTACTCTGTAGGATAAGTGAAATAATTTAAAAAAACCACACCATGAGTATCAACTTCAAAGAGCTGTAGCTCCTTTGAGAAGCATTTCCGGTCACATGTTCATATGAACTTTTCTTCATAATTTTTGCTGTAGAATTACCCCCTTCAGTATACGAACGTTATTTCCGGACACCCTGTATGTAACTTATCATGAGTGCAATGAAAGCCTTAAAACCGGGCATTACCTTAGCTTCTTTGTGCATATAGGACCTTTCAGACATTTTTTTCCACCAAAGCCTGGTTTCGCCGACGTTGAATATCTGCTCCGGGCAATAGCTACATTTTTTAATTATTTTATCCCATTCGTCCATAAATTTTTCTGCTGCTTCTATACCCATGTGAAGTTAGCCTCCCAGTCCCCTTTTATGGCACTCTACATGTGTAGAAAAAAACTAATTGCTCGAATACCCGTTAAGATATCAAAATCAGGTTAATCCTATTCGATAAAGCATTCTTTATTCTATCATATTAACCTATAGTCCGATTCGAAATACGTAAATTACTATAAGTAATCAATTAATAAGTAATGACGTGACAAGGAAATACAGCAAAAATCGGCATATTTGAGGGGCTCAATCTCGTTTCTCCCTTGGTCAATTTTAATGAAATCAACGTCATTCGATTAGTCACTTCTTAGACTACTTAGATTATAGGTTCCAACTCGATTGGTCGTAAGTGCGTGCTGTCGTTAAATAAGCAGGTCGTAAAGGGAGGAATACCTGTAATACATCCACCAGACTGTTACTAGAAAAGTTTCTATTGCAAGTAAGAATCAAGTTTTTGGTATTGTAATCTAGGAATGCGTCTAATTGTAAGAATAAAGTTGTACTGTTGATTTCTAATTTGAATCTACTTTATAAATGGTGAGAACTTCATTTACATGTTTTGGGATCATATCGAGTGCTTCTTTATTGTATGTTGGCTGATTGTATTTCTCGAGTGTTAAGTTCTTCGTAAGATCGCGACGATAATAGTTTACATGTATTAATCGTGGTTAGTATTGATTTTAGACCCTGAAGATGTGTCCAATCAGATACAAAAATTACCCCTTTTATAGAAAAATAAACCAAATTTTAAACGAAAACGAGATACCTTTTCTAAAGAACTGTAGCCTGTATAAATACACGATTAATACAAATTTATTCTAGTTCGTATCAAAAAAATTTAAAAAATTCTTAAAGTCATCAAAGAATTTAACCTAACCTTTAATAATTTGAAACAACTTTAAGAAATCGTACAGAACTTATTTTCAACAATAATGAAACGAGTTTTTAACTAAAAATATTCTAAATCATCTGTTTTATATTGAATAACTTAAAATTTTTCTAATTGTCACCAAAAAATTTTTAACTAATTTTAAAAACTAACAAATTTTTAATTGTTCAAAATTTGGACTAACTTTAAAAAATTCCCTAGCACTTATTGATGGAAATTTTTAAATGAATTTTTTTATCAAAATTAAACTAAAATGTAATTTTGCAAAAAATAAATCAAATTTATTCTAGTTGTTACCAAACTTTTTAAAACTAATTTTAAAGACATTAACAAATTTTACATTTTTCAAAATTTGGATGAACATTAAAAAGTCCCACAGGATTTATTCATACAAATTAACAAAATATTTATTTTACAATAGGTAAACCAAATATGCTATGCATTGGTATCAAAAAATTTTAATGACACTAACGAATCTAACCTATTTTTTAATAATTTGAACCAACTTTAAGAAATTATATAGAACTTTCAAAGAATAAAGAAACGAATTTATAGCCAAAGATAAAACGAGATGTCTATTTTATACCAAGCAAATCAAATTTATTCTAATTGTTACCAAAGAAAAATTGTTACCTAATTTGAAAGGCATCAACAAATTTAGCATTTTTCAAAATTTGGATCAACTTCGACAAATTCCACAGAAGTTATTTTTAGAAATTGAGAAATGAATTTTTAACCAAAGATAAACTAAAATGCCTATTTTACGATAAACGAACTAAATTTTTTCTAATTGGAACCAAAAAAATTAAAAGAATCGTAAAGACACCAACGAATCTAACCTAATTTTTAGTTATTGGTATCAAGTTTAAGAAACTGTACAGAACTTATTTTAAGAAATAATGAAACGAATTTTTAACCAAAGATAAACCAAAATGTCTATTTTACGATAAATAAACCAAATTTATTCTAATTGCAACCAAAAAATTAAAAAAAATCCTAAACATACCAACGAATCTAACCTAATTTTTAGTCATTGGGATCAAGTTTAAGAAACTGTACAGAACTTATTTTAAGAAATAATGAAACGAATTTTTAACCAAAGATAAACCATAATGTCTATTTTATAATAAATAGATCAAATTTCTTCTGGTTGTTATGAAAAAAATAATAATAATAATAAGAAAATTCTTAAAGGCACGAACGAATCTAACCTAATTTTTAGTCATTGGAATTAAGTTTAAGAAACTGTACAGAACTTATTTTAAGAAATAATAAAACCAATTTTAAACCAAAGATAAACCAAAATGTTTATTTTACGATAAACAAACCAAATTTGTTCTAATTTGAACGAAAAAATTAAAAAAAAATCTTAAAGACATCAACGAATCTAACCTAATTTTTAGTCATTGGAATCCAGTTTAAGAAACTATACAGAATTTATTTTAAGAAATAATGAAACGGATTTTTAACCAAAGATAAACCAAAATGTCTATTTTACGATAAACAAACCAAATTTTTTCTAATAGGAACCAAAAAAATTTTTTTTAATCGTAAAAAAACCAACGAATCTAACCTAATTTTTAGTCATTGGATCAACTTTAAGAAACCGTACAGAACTCATTTTAAGAAATAAAGAAACGAATTTTTTACCAAAGATAAACCAAAATGTTTATTTTACCATAAACAAACCAAATTTTTTCTTATTGGACCCAAAAAAATTAAAAAAATTTTTAAAGACACCAACGAATCTAACCTAATTTTTAGTCATTGGGATCAAGTTTAAGAAACTGTACAGAACTCATTTTAAGAAATAACGAAACAAATTTTTAACCAAAAATAAACCAAAATGTCTATTTTACGATAAATAAACCAAATTTCTTCTAATTGGAACCAAAAAAAAAATTTAAAAAATCTTAAAGACATCAAGGAATTTAACCTAAAATTTAACAATTTGAATCAACTTTAAAACATTTTACAGAACTTATTTTAAGAAATAATTAAATGGGTTTTTAATCAAAGATGCATTAAATTATCTATTTTACGCCAAGTAAATCAAATTTTTCTCATTGCGACCAAAAAAATTAAAAAAAATTTTTAGATATAAACGATTTTTTATTGATTATAAAATATCCTTGAATAAAATAAAACCAATAAAAAAATCTCACAGAATATATTTAATGCATTTAATCTTCATTAAGAAATCGCTTAGAATTATAAAATTACCATAATGTGTATGTTATTGAATAAATCTCTTTTCTAGGTCATTGAGACTCGCGAATTTTTTTTTTATTGATTGGAAAACATCTTAAAAACGTCTTTAAATAAAGCAAGATTAATTTAAGAAAATACATAGAATTTATTTAAAGCGTCTAATAATCGTTAAGAAACCCATTACGAAATAGCATTATTAAATTACCATAATGTGTGTGTCTTTGACCTATTCATGAATAAATCTTATAATTTCTAGGTCATTTCAACTCGCGAGACTTTCCGCTTTACCGTGACCGCGAAAATTTTAAATAATCTCGACGGAAAATAGATACATACGTGCGTGAACGTCATCGTCGAGACGTCAGAAATGCGTGATGTAACTTTTACCAGTTCCAAGGTGACGATTCACACAGGTTGGTGTCAATGTCTCCACATACCTCCCGAATTAGAAAGGTTTCCATTTGGTCGTTTACGTGCCGGTTCGCGAGTAGATCACCAAAAATCCGATTTTTGTTACAATTTAACGACGTCGTTTTCCTATCGATAAGAAACGTTACAAAAAAATATAAAAAAAACTATATAAATTAGTACCGTTCGAAAATAACTAACGTTTATAAAAATATCGAGAGATTTCAAATCAAAATCGACACGTGTATGAATCGGAATTGTAGCGAACATCCCGGAGGTCAATTAAAGAACCCCAATTATCGCCGAAACTGGAAAACTCAGTTTATTCCCGTAGGTCGAAAGGTCGTAAAGTCGATTTCCGGAGAGGAAGTCTAGTTTTGAAAGTTTCAATGAACATATGACGAACATCCTGTTCTTATTTCGGCCGTTCATAACCTAATACTCTTGTTCTTGTGTTGCAGGAGTCGAGGAGTTCTCGGTAGAAGTCTCACCGAGGTAGGTAAAAAAGATTTATGACCCTAAAGGGAGTCTAAACTTTATGACTATACATTTTCGGACTACTAAACGATTTTTTCCCTATATAAAATTGTAAATGTAAAATGTAATTGTAAACCTAACTTGTAACCTAACTGTAAAACGCCCACTTTATATAAATCTACAAGTATAATAAATTCTAACACTATAAGTCTTTTGTATTTAAGATGGTTTATATATTAATATTATTAAAAATGATTCTTGATTTTTTTCTAATTTAAACGAATTCGAGTGCTTTATCCGATTACAATGTATAGCAACAAAGGTCTTAAGGTAGACGATTGTTTATAAAGAAGGCAACAGCTGGTTGTGGTCGAGTCGGCTGGACAATAAATATGCAAATTCGCGCTCACACGGTTCCACCGGCAACGTATATTAAACTCGAGTGTTAGAGGTCCTTTCTCTTTCATTCGAAGTCGTCAGGTGGGTTCAGAAAGACAAATTTAAATTTAAATCTATTTTAATTCTATTCGTTCTAAAATTAATCTCTATAAAGCACCTCAGATCTAATTTAAAGTGTATAAGAATAAATCGGTTTTATCGACTTTTTGTACAAAAAAATTTTTAAAATTTTTTTTATGATACTTAGAATAAATTTGATATTTATTATCAAAACTAGAATCTTTTAGCTTTAATTTAACGTAAAAATCATTTTAAAATTCTTATAAATAAAGTCTGGGCGATTTTTTAAAGTTGGTAAAAAAATTTTTAAGGTTGGAATATTTTCATCTTTTCAAAAAATTTTTTTAATTTTTTTGGTAATAATTAGAAAAAAATTGACATTACTTATAGAAACTAGAGTCTTTAAACTTTAATTTAACGTAAAAATTATTTTTAAATTCCCATAATTAAAGTCTGGGTGATTTTTTTAAAATTAGACAAAAGATTTTTCATCGACATTTTTAGGAATTTTTTTAAAATTTTTTTAGTAACAATTACAAAAAAATGACATTAATTATTGAAAACACAGTCTTTAAGGATTAATTTAATATAAAAATCATTTTTAAATTCCTATAAATAAAGTCTGGGTGATTTTTTAAAATTAGGCAAAAAAATTTTTACCGACTTTTCTTAACAAAAATTTTTTTTAATTTCTTCGGTAGCAATTAGAAAAAATATTTTGTTTATTATCGAAAGTAGAGTCTTTAAACTTTAATTTGTCGTAAAAATCATTTTGTAATTCCTATAAATAGAGCCTAGAAGATTTTTCAAAATTGGTCATAAAAATTATCGTTGACATTTTTTACAATCTTTCTTTTCAATTTTTTTGGTAACAATTTGACATTCATTGTTAAAAATACAGTCTTTTAGCTTTAATTTAATACAAGGTTAAAACTCGGTCAAAAAAATTAGAAAGATTCCCAAAAACATCGATTTTGTTTACCGAACTTAATCTTTAAATTTTCGACCAATTTAAAAAATCATCCTGGGCTTATTTATAAAAACTAAGAACAAATAATTTAAAGAGGGATAAATTAAAATGTGTACTTTTTAATGAAATCGATTGATTTATCCCAACTATAACCGAAAAAGTTAAATATTTCCCAAAAACATCGATTTTTTACCGAACTTAACCTTTAAATTTTCGACCAACTTTAAAAAATCATCCTGACCTTATTTATAAAAACTAAGAAAAAATAATTTAAAGAGGGATAAATTAAAATGTGTACTTTTTAATGAAATCGATTGATTTATCTCAACTGTAACCAAAAAAGTTAAAAAAATTCCCAAAAACATCGATTTTTTACCGAACTTAATCTTTAAATTTTCGACCAATTTAAAAAATCATCCTGGGCTTATTTATAAAAACTAAGAAAAAATAATTTAAAGAGGGATAAATTAAAATGTGTACTTTTTAATGAAATCGATTGATTTATCCCAACTGTAACCAAAAAAGTTAAAAAAATTCCCAAAAACATCGATTTTTTTACCGAACTTAACCTTTAAATTTTCGACCAACTTAAAAAAATCATCCTGAGCTTATTTATAAAAACTAAGAAAAAATAATTTAAAGAGGGATAAATTAAAATGTGTACTTTTTAATGAAATCGATTGATTTATCCCAACTGTAACCAAAAAAGTTAAAAAAATTCCCAAAAACATCGATTTTTTACCGAACTTAATCTTTAAATTTTCGACCAATTTAAAAAATCATCCTGGGCTTATTTATAAAAACTAAGAACAAATAATTTAAAGAGGGATAAATTAAAATGTGCACTCTTTAATGAAATCGATTGATTTATCCCAACTATAACCAAAAAAATTAAAAAAATTCCCAAACACATCGATTTTTTTACCGAACTTAACCTTCAAATTTTAAAAGTTACAACTTTAATTTATATAATAAGAATTATTTTTAAATTCCTATAAATAAAGCCTGAATGATTTTTTTAAATAGATCAAATTTTTTTTTAAAGTTAGGTTAGACCACAGTCAAAAATTTCTGTCTACTTTAAAAATTTTTTTAATTTTTTTGGTAATATTCAGAACAAAACAGGCTTTTCTACTCTAAAATAGAATCTTTTGTATTCAATTTGATACCTAAATCACTTCTTAGTTCTTATTAATAAAGATGCTACGATTTTTGAAAGTTGTTCAAAATTTCGTGGTTATGTTAAGATCGCTTAAAATTCTTCAGTCCTCAAAAGATTGCTTAGATTTTTTGGTAATTTATTATTGAAAATAGAGCCTTTTAGGTTTAATTTAGTGTAAAAATCATTTCATAATTCCTATAAATAAAATCTGGACCATTTTTTTAAATTAACCAAAAAAAGTCTTCATCGACATTTTTTACAATTTTTTTTTTAATTTGACGGTTATTATAGATAATAGAGTGTTTAAGCTTTAATTTAGCCTAAAAATCTTGTTTAAATTCCTATAGAGAAAGTCTGGGTGATTTTTTCAAGTTGGTGAAAAAAACTTTTATCGATATTTTTTATCAAAACTTTTTTTTCCTTTCTTTTGATAAGAATTAGAAAAAGTTTGACACTCATTTTTAAAAATAGAGTCTTTAAGGTTTAATTTAACGCAAAAACCACGTTTTTATTCCTATGAATAAAGTCTGCATGATTTTTCAAAGTTGTTCAAAAAAAAATTTTAAGATGAAATTCTTTTAGTCTTTCAAAAAAATTCAATTTTTTTTTTAGGTAGAGTAAATTTAACTTTTACAATCAAAAATAGAATCTCTATTTTTTAATTTAGCGAAAAAATCATTTCTTTATCTTTAAAAATAAGTTTAGTACGATTTTTTAAAGTTGGTCAAATTTCTCTAAAAAATTTAGTGGAAAAAATCTGTCAATTTTAATTTTTTTGGTAACAATTAAAAAAAATATTATGTTAATTATAGAAAATAGTCTTTAAACTTTAATTTACGGCCAAAATCATTGTTAAATTTCTATAGAGAAAGTCTGGGGGATTATTTCAAATTGGTGAAAAAAACTTTAATCGACATTTTTTATCAAAACTTTTTTTTCCTTTCTTTTTGTAAGAATTAGAAAAAGTTTGACACTCATTTTTTTAAATAGAGTCTTTAAGTTTTAATTTAACGCAAAAACCACGCTGTTATTGCTATAAATAAAATCTCGGTGATTTTTTAAAGTTGTTAAAAAAAATTTTTAGGTTGAAATTCTTTTAATCTTAAAAAAAATCATTTTTTTTGTAATAGGTAGAGTAAATTTAACTTTTACAATAAAAAATAGAATCTTTATTTTTTAATTTAGCAAAAAAATCGTTTCTTTATCTTAAAAAATAAGCTCAGTACGATTTTTTAAAGTTGGTCAATTTTCTCTAAAAAATCTAGTGCAAAAAATTAAGTCAATTTTAATTTTGTTTGTAATTGTTTGTATAATTATAACCATTTTAACTTTTTTAATCCAAAATAGCATCTTTTAAATTTAATTTAATACAAAAGCCTTTTCTCAACTCTTATAAATAACCTCGTTATGATTTTTCAAACTTGGTTAAAAAAAAGTTGTAAGGTGATGTCACTTTCAATTAAATTTCTTCAATCTTATCAAACTTTTTTTTTATTTTTTTACTAACAGTAAAAACGAATTACATTTTCTTAATGAAAAACAAAATCTTTAAGTTTTAATTTTATAAAATCTTTAAATAAAATGTATTATTCCTACTATACTCTGTTTTTATGAATGAACGTTGCTCGTTGGATTGTATCAATGGACCGGCGTCGACGCCCACGTGGTGCGGTGTACCAACCTGTCGCCCACAAACGCAACAGCGATTTCCTGTATCGTTTTCAACGCGATAATAACAATTCCCGATAAAAAGCTTCGGTTTGCGGGACAGGATTTTCGCAGCCTGGCAGTCTGCCGGGTTCTGGTGCATTTGCAACATTACCTGAAGATGAATCACTTCGCCGCATATTTCCGTGCACATCGCATTCCACTCGTGGACGATAGCCTAGTTTCCAGGAAGATAAGAGCTCGCTTGAATGGAATTCCTACGAGAGAAAGATGATCGAAGAAACATCTGTGGGGCGTTCAGTCTATTGACAGTTTTCAGTTTGTAATTTTTAGTTGCAAGCGGTTTGTTTTTATTGTTGTTGTTTCTATTATTGTTATTGTTTTCCGGTATAATTCGCGCGTACTTGAGCGTTTACCGTTAATTGTTTGCTTTGCGGGCCTTGAACAAAAATAAAAATAAAATAATACGGTATGCGACGATATGTTATGAATAGCGGGGTTTTTATGGAAATATGTCGGCCTTTAACTTTGAGGTACTATTCTGGGGAATTACTTTACCTTTTTGACGTCATCAAGACTTAATATTTATTAATTCATTCATAATAAATATTTATTATAAGTGGTATAAGATTAAAAGTGACTCATTCTTTTTTTTGTGGTTTAAAAAATCGTAACGACTTTATTTTGTAAAATTGAGGAACGATTTTTCATCAAAGTGAACTTAAAATATTCTATTTTAGATTAAAAAAGTCAAATTTGTTCCAATTGAAGGGTGGAGTGCAAGAAATACCTAAGTAGCATTTTTATAAAATCTGCCTAATCGGCAGATCTTAGGTTTATCATGTTTGATAAACCTAGATGTCGCAATTAGACAAATTTTATAAAAATGCTACTTAGGTACTTCTTGCACTCCATTCTTCAATTGTTACCAAAAAAATTTAAAAAAAATGGAAGAAGGAATGCATTTTGATCAAACCAAGTTTTTTGGCTGATTTTATAAAATCGTCTAGACTTTATTTATAACAATTATGAAATGATTTTTGGTCTAAATTAAAACTTAAAAACTCTATTTTCTTTAATGACTTACTAAAAAAATTTGAAGAAACCGAGGAATTGTAATCGATTCTAACATAACCATAAAATGTTGAGTAACTTTAAAAAATCGTAGCAGCTTTACTAACAAGAACTATGAAATGATCTTGATATCAGATTTAACTTAAAATATTCTATTTTAGATTAGAAAAGTCAGATTTATACCAATGATTACCAAAAAAGTCAAAATAATTTTTTAGAAGACCGAAGAATTTTGAAAGAACCTAAAGGTGCGTACACATCTAGCGAACGAACACCGAACTGCGAACGAGTAGCGAACACTAAAAGCGAATTCGGCCAATGTGTACGTCAATGCACAGGCGAATCAAACGTTCGGTTCGCATTAGCTTGCGTTCGCTCCAAGAGCGGTACATCAAAGAAAATTGCTGCTCAATGTAGACGTAAACAAACGAGTTTGTGCTAGTCCGAATATCGAACAGCGAATTTCATAGGTAAACACAATTGTGAATAATTGATTTTTGAATTCACCTGTTTTGAAACTTTAAAGAGATACGTAAGGTGCGTTTAAATTAGAGCGAACAGAAATGCCGTAATTGCTTTTTTGAAACTTGTATTCTCTCTGGAAATGTTAGGTCCAACCAAATTTAATAAGAATTCAAAATCTTCCGTTGACATTCTGCAGAAGCTGGTGACTTGGGCCAAATTGTCACTCGTTAAGTCCATTAACAAAGCTTCCCCTCCCGTTTTGCTTCTTTTCCTTAATAAATTAGAACTCCACACTCTCTTCTTTCTTTTTTTCTCGGACAGACCGGCAATAACTGCAAAACTAGCGGCGCTAACTAAAATGTCTTCATCCGTATCCGACATCGTGAACGAATGGATCATCGACGAACGCGAATGTTCGCTCTAATTTAAACGCTCCTGTTTTATAGAGAACAAACGAACGAGCGAATACCTGCGAATTCATTCCTTCGTTCGCTTGCTTCTGTTCGCTCTCATTTAAATGCACCTTAAGGCTTGAATATGAATATCCAGTTGTCAGAAAGCGGAGAGTGATAGCCAGTCTTTCCGTAACAGGTATGGCTTGTCGAAAATTTGTACATTGCTTTCCAATTTTGGGACCAATTTTATTTACTAAGAATTCGAAGTCACTTGCCGACATTCTCCAGAAATTATGAAATTGGCCTAAATATTGCTTAGTTAACACGTTAACCGCCATCAAAAAATTGATTAATGTTAAGTTAATTCAACTGTGTCCATATATGGTACACATGGCAGTTAACGTGTTCAGTACCCAATTAAATCTGTTCCTCTATAACGGGTTCGGCTTTCATACAATGGTGTCATCCACAACCGTCGTTTTCTTTTCAATTTAATTTTCTTTAATCCGTTAAGGATAACACAACAGGCAGCTGCAATGACTACTTCGTCCGACATAGTTAAAATTTTAAAACCCATTCATATCACGACAAACAAACAGCGAACATGGAAAAGACGTTCGGTTCGCTATTCGTGTGCTTAGTGTATACTGACTTCCAAATGTTGAACGAACGAACAACAAACATTCGTTGTTCGGTGTTCGGTATTCATTCGATTGGTGTGTACGCACCTTAATAATTTTTTCACTGAATTTAGAATCTCGGCTAGTCTTTATTTATAGGACTTATGATATGATTTTTATACTAAATTAAAGCTTAAACACTCTACTTTTCTTAATAACTTACCTAAAAAATTAAATTTTTTTTTGAAGAGACCGAGGGATTTTAATCAGTCCTAACATAACCACAAAATTTTGACCAACTTTAAAGAATTGTAGTGACTTTATTAATAAGAACTAAGAAGTAATTTTGGTATCAAATTAAATTCAAACGATTCTATTTTAGAGTAGAAAAGTCAGATTTATATTAGTGGTTATCAAAAAAATTAAAATAATTTTTGAAAAGACCGAAGAATTTTATCCGAATTTAACAACTTGTTTGAGTGACTCTAAAAAATCGTCTAGATTTTATTTATAGGAATTGTAAAATGATTTTTATAGTAAATTAAACCTTAGAGACCCTATTTTCCAAAATAAATTACCACAAAAATTAAAAAAATTTTTTTTGGAAAGACCGACGGATTTTAGTCGATCCTAACATAACCACAAAATTTTGACCAACTTTCAAAAATCGTGGCAACTTTATTAATAAGAATTAATAAATGATCTTGACATCAAAGTCAATCTAAAAGATTCTATTTTAAATTACAAGAATCAGATTTATACTCACAATTACCAAAAAAATTAAAATAATTTTTGTAAGCACCGAAGAATTTTGACGGAGCCTAATAATTTTTTCATTGATTTTATAAAATCGCCTAGAGTTTATTTATAGGAATTATGAAATGATTTCTATGCTAAATGAAAACTTAAAGAGTCTAGTTTCTAAAATAAATTACAAAAAAAAAAATTTTTTTTAAGTTTGAAGCGACCGAGGAATTTTAATCGATCCTATCATAACCACAAACTTTTGACCAAGTTTAAAAAATCGTAGCAGCTTTATTAATAAGAACTAAGAAATGATTTATGTATTAAATTGAACATACAGGATTCTATTTTAGATTAGAAAAGTCAGATTTATACCAATGATTACCAAAAAAGTTAAAACAATTTTTGAAAAGACCAAAGAATTTTCAGGGAATATAATAATTTTTTGTCTGTCTTTAAAAAAATCGCCTAGACTTTATTTATAGGAATTATAAAATAATTTTTATACTAAATTAAAGCTTAATGGCTCTATTTTCAAAAATAAGTTACCAAAAATAAAAAAATTTGTTTGAAGGAACCAAGGAATATTAATCGATCTTAACATAACCACAAAATTTTGATCAACTTTAAAAAATTGTAGCTACTTTATTAATACTTCCTCTGTCCCATAATAAGTGTCCCATTTTGGCATTTCCCGAAACTTAACGTTATTTCGAAATGTCAGTTGCAATCTTATATTGCATCAAGAGACTTAAGTTAAAACTGAGACGTGAATGTTGTTAAAAAATTTAAACGCGTCTACTTAGCTTTTGAGTAGTGATTTATAAATCATACGTCGTCTTGTTATTTTATTTCTAAAAGTAAGTGGTCACATAACGTGGAGGAGTTTTTGAAGTTGTGCCTCAACGAAAAAGGGCTAACCTGAACCAGGAAGCGCGTCACAGTGTGTACCATTATTTGCTAGAAGTAAGTGTAAATGCTAAACTTAAACATGGATCCATAAAGAAGACTGCTCGGTATTCTGTATCGGAGAAGACTATAAAATTTTTCATCGAGGACAAGAAACTTTACGTGAAGGAGCGGTAAGCGTGAATGTAAATTCTTGAAAATCGGGAAGAGTTGGCAGAAAACGAAAAATCGTAGATATAGAGAAAATAAAAGAGATACCGATTCAATGCAGCAGAAATATCCGATGACTTGCATATGCCATTGGAGTTTCAAAAAGCACAATTCACAGAAGCACTAAATCTGGACTGATCAAACCTCATTCAAGTAAAACCATTTCTTACTCATTGGAACAAAATCCAACGTTTGGAATACCTACTGCTTGGCAACGCTTGATTCTTAAAGTATCGCTGCTGGTTCACCTATTTTTAAGGATATGAAGGACTACATTCATGTTGACGAGAAATGGTTTTATTTAAAACAGACCTCTAATAAATACTACCTCGATCATGATGAGAGGGAGCCTGATGAAACACGTAAAAGTAAGAGGTTTACTACGAATGTCATGTTTTTAGCCGCTGTTGCCCATCTAAAATGGGATAACTACCCCAATCAATGGTTTAATGGAAAGCTAGGCATTTGGCCATTTGTAACTCAACAACCTGCCAAACGTACAAGTAAAAATCGTCCCTCCGGGACGATGGAAAAGTTATCGAATTTACCAAACAGGAGAATAGAAATATGATGATGAATAAACTTCTACGGACGATTAAAGCTAAATGGTCCAGATCCAATACTCATATGCCCATTTACATTCAACAAGACAATGCTAAACCACATTTTGACAAAAATGACAAAGACTTCAATGAAGCTGTTAGCGCCTTAAAATTAACTAATGCTTCAATAACTCTAATGTGTCAACCCCCGAATAATCCGGATGCCAATGTTCCAAATCTCGATTTTTTTAATACTATACAGACGCTGCAGTATCAAACTGCTGCTTCAAACATCGATCAGGTCATCGATTTAGTCACCAATGCTTTTAACGATCTAAGTTATGAACAAGGTTTTCTGAACACATCAACAGTGTATGATAGAGACAATGACAGCAAATGGTGGTATTATAGGTTGCCTCCGTTAGGCAAGAATAAGTTGCTTAGACGAGGAGGGTTGCTACTTTTATCTTAAATGTAGTATAGAGCTCGTCGAAGCTACTCAAGCAAAGATTAGTAGCTGTAATTAGTAATTAAGTATTTTAGATGTTTGATATTAAAAGAATCTTGAAAAGAAATTGTAAGTTTTTTTATTTTAAAACTGACACTTATTTTGGGACTTAAATTTTCACCATATCACTTATTATGGGATAGAGGTAGTAAGAACTAAGAAATAACTCATATTGATATCAAATTAAACTTAAAAGATTGTATTTTACAATACAATAGTTAGATTTGTTCTAAATGTTACCAAAAAAATAAAAAAAATTCTTAAAGTTGATAAAAATTTTTGACTGTGATCTAACCAAACTTTTTAAAAAATTTGATCTACTTTAAAAAATCATCCAGACTTTATTTATAGAGATTAAGACATGATTTTTATTTTAAATTAAAGCTAAAAGACTCTATTTTCTTTAATAAAAGTCAAACTTTTTCCAACTAGATTTTTTTTTAAACAAGGAATTTTAAATATAACCTCAACTTATACTGCAAATCTTGATTAAAAAAATCGTTAAAAGTATTTTAAAAACGGAAATTTTTCCACGTAAATCTCATTTCGAGCCGGTTTTTCGTAATTCATCACGCGAGGACAATAGCCGTGAACGAGGAGAGTGAAAAAGAGAGAGTCCCGTGGGTCCGAGGGCGCCATAAACGTCCGGACGGACGGGAGATATAAGAAATTATTACGGAACAGTATCCCCTCGGCAAGAAGCGACGTTTTGAATCCGGGGACGCGGATGGCGTCGTCCGCGGTTGACCCCCATAAATAACGCACCTCTTGCGCCGTTAAAAACCTTGGGAAATAAATGTTCACGCGGCGAGATCCGACCGGATAAGCGAAAGCAGAAGAGGTCGCTCTTATTAACATGTCCCGGCCAGAAGGATCTAGTTACTACCGCTCGGTAGCGACCTCTATGCCACGTTTTTTGGCGTTCAGGACAAAATTTACAGTGCAGATCGTGTTTGGGTTTCAGACGTCTTCCTGTATACCTTATACCTTATACCCTACATCTACCTTTCCTCACCCCCAACGATTTAGAAAAAAGACATTCAGAGAGACGAGATTTAAAGATAAGGGTTGTCATACCAGCAATAAAAATCACAGTTTATTTTTTAACGGGGTGGAAACATCAACGTTACGTGAAGGTTGAAAACGCCTTAAGACATAAAAACACGTTTAACTTTCTCGATTAAGTCTTAAAGAGCTAATAATACTTTACGTCCTGTTTTATAAGCCCATTACGTTCGGACGATCATCTTTATTGTTAGTCGTTGCTGGCGTTCTCGGCTTCTGTCAAAGATGAAAGAAAATGTCCCGATACCGTCACGTTGACAAATCGCTTTTTCGGTCTTCCCCTCATGGTTTTATGTTTGTGTATCAATTTCGTATCAATTTAAAAATCGTGTTTACGTCGTTGCTGATTCAATGAAGAAACGGAAACAAGCATGGAATAATGGTAACTTAATTGGATGCTTCTTGCTAATTTTACAGGTATTTTAACCTAAGTATTCAATCAAAAGGTGTAAGAATAAAAGGGGTAAATTAAAAAAAAAATCCTAAAAAATTCTTTAATGAAAATTTAAAAAAATTATCCTGAATTATAGCTAAAACAGTCTATTATTTATTATAAAAATTAAATTTGTTCTAAATATTACCAAGAAATTAAAAAAAAATTAATTAAACCCAAGAATTTTAATCGAACAATTTTAAAAAATCGTCCAGGCTTTATTGATAAGAATTGAAGAACGGCTTTTATATTAAGTTAAACGTAAAACTTTCTATTTTGAATTAAAAGGGTGAAATTTGTTCTAATTTTTACCGAAAAATAAAAAAAAAATCTTAAAATTAGTAAAACTTTTTACGTCAAATTTTATAAAAAATTTTACCAACTTTAAAAAATCGTAGGGGACTTAATTATGGAGTTTAAGGAATGATTTTTACGTCAAATTAAACTTTAAAGATTCTATTTTTGACTCTTAAAGACAGATTTATTGTAATTGTGGTCAAAAAAATTAAAAAAAATTTTTAGTGAAAAATGTCAAAAAAAATTTTTTTTTGTTAATTTAAAAAATCGTCTAGACTTTATTTATAGGAATTTTAAAAAGATTTCTACGTCAAATTAAACACTAAAGAATCTATTTAGTAGAATATATATTAAACTTGTTCTAAATAGCACTGAAAGAATTTAAAAAAAATTTTTTTGGTTAAAAATAACAGTTAAATTTTTTTTTACCAACTTTAAAAAATCGCCCAGACTTTATTTATAGGAATTTTAAAATGATTTTTACGTTAAATTAAATCTTAAAGGCTCTATTTTTAATAGTATATTTTAAATTTATTTTAAATATCCCCGAAAAATTAAAAAAAAAATTTTCGTTAAAAATGATAGTTAAAATTTTTTTGTCAACTTTAAAAAATCTCCCGGACTTTATTTATAGGAATTTTAAAATGATTTTTACTTTAAATTAAACCTTAAAGGTTCTATTTTTAATAGTATATTTTAAATTTATTCTAAATATCCCCGAAAAATTAAAAAAAAAATTCGTTAAAAATGATAGTTAAAATTTTTTTGGTCAACTTTAAAAAATCTCCCAGACTTTATTTATATGAATTTTAAAATGATTTTTATGTTAAATTAAACCTTAAAAACTCTATTTTAGACAATAAGTGTTAGATCTATTATAACCATTACCAAAAAAAGTAAAAAAAAAATTTTTGTAGAGATCAAAATATTCTAACCTTAAATTTTTTTTGGCCAATTTTAAAAAATCGCCCAGACATTATTTATAGGAATTTTAAAATGATTTCTACGTCAAATTAAACATTAAAGACTCTATTTTAAATATTAAATTTATTCCAACCTTTACCAAAAAAATTAAAAAAAATTTTTAGTAAAAAATGTCGATGAAACCCTTTTACTCCTATACTCATTAAATCTTAATTGAGTTCCATAAAATAATGACACATCTCTGGAAAAGTAAAAAAAACGTTTCTGAAAAGCATTACTCGATTTAATAACCCAGCTTCCCTCTTAATTAATTACTCACTCGCGTTTATTTTTAGTTTTTAAACTCTACTCTATCATACGTGAAGTTGTAGGTATTAATTTTTATTTTTTTGATAATTTTGAGTGTGGTCAATGTACGAAATCGAATTTTAATAGTGTCACGGGTGATGACAAGGCGGCCACACCGCGAATTGCCAGGTTACAAGGCAATTACGGAACGCCACGGGATTCTTTTATATCGGTCGTTAAAAAGCTTCCTCAAGAGCCCGGAGTGTCTATATACACTTCGTATACGGTCGTAAAATTAATTTTTCATAACGACCGCGACCGCGTTACGATCTACCTCCTTCAATCCGCACTCAACGAACGATCAATCTCTTTATTTAACTCTCGTTTCGACGTCGTGCGATTTAAAATCAAAATAGAGACATTTTTCATATTTTTTGTTCTGTATAAATTTTTAAACGTATTTCCTTACGATAATGATTCAATTAAAAGATGTGGGAATGTCGTTGGATGGTTTTTCATCATCCCAAATTGACCGATTAAAGCTTGGGTGGCTGGTTTTTTTGTTGAAATTCATAAGACCATCTTTGCGAAATTAATAACGCTTAATTGAGCTCGAACGGTTGCAATCAGAGCTCCGATTTGGAATTATTCTCGTGCCGGGGATTATTTAACTCGGTTTTCGGCATAACGATTTCCTGAAAATCTTGAAACTTCACGCTAAATGAATATATGAATAAAAAGAATTCATCGATATTTTTTTCTAAAGTTAAATTAAAACTTTTACTTAAATAAGTCACATAGAGTTTATTTATGGAAATTAAAAAATTATTTTTACGATAAGTTAAAGTCGAATGGTTCAAGAAAATTAAAAAAAAAAAAAACATAAAGCCGAAGAATTTTTATCGAACCTAACATAACCTTAAAATCTTTTTACCAACTCTGAAAAATTGTAATTACTTTACTTCTAACACCTAAGAAACGATTTTTATACTAAATTAAACTTAAGAGTTTCTATTTGGGACTAGAAAAATCAAACTTGTTCTAATTGTTACTAGAAAAATTAGAAAAATTCTTAAAATTATGGAAGAATTTTAACAATTTTTTCCACTAACTTTTAAAAATCGTCCAGACTTTATTTATAAAACTTGGAAAATGGTATTTATGCTATGGGAAACTTAAGAGATTCTATTTTAGATTTTAAAGGTCAGATTTGTTCTAGTTGTTACTAAAAAAATTTTAAAAAATCTTAAAATTAACAAAAATTTTTAACAATTTTTTGACTAACTTCAAGAAATCCTCCAGATTTTATCTGTAAGAATTAGAGAACGGATTTTATATTAAATTAAACCTAAGATGATCTATTTTTAATTTAAAAAGTCAAATTTGTTGTAGTTGTTGCCAAAAAAATGGAAAAAAAAATTTAAGTTGGTGACAGTTTTTAACTCAATTTCAAAAAATTCGATCAATTGTAAAAATCAGACAGACTTTATTTCTGGAGATTAAGTATTAATTTCCACCTTAAATGAATACCTAAAGATTCTATTTTTAAATATAAAAGTTAAATTTCCTCTAATTATTACAAAAAGAAATTCTTGAGGTTAGCAAAAAAATTAAAAAAAATTTTTCGTTAATTTAAAGAAATCGTCCAGACTTTATCCATTGGGTTTAGGAAATGATTTTTACATTAAGGTACAGTTAATTGATTCTATTTTGGATTTTAAAAGTCAGATTTGTTTTAGTTGTTACCAAAGAAATTAAAAAACAGGATTTTTTAATTTCTTATTAGATTAAATAGAATTAAGGAGCGGATTTTATATTAAATTAAACCTAATATGTTCTATTTTGAATTAAAAAGATCAAATTTGTTGTAGTTGTTACCAAAAAAATTAAAAAAATTCTTAAAGTTGGTAACAATTTTTAACCCAATTATAAGAAAATCGAATAATTTTTAAAAAATCATATAGACTTTATTTATTGAGATCAAGTAATGATTTTTGCTTTAGATTAATACTCAAAGATTCTATTTTGAATTAAAATAGTCTTATTTTACAGAGATCTGACCAAAAAATTAAAAAAAAAATCTTAAAGTTCAATCAATTTTAAAATATCATACAGACTTTATTTATTGAGATCAAGTAATGATTTTTGCTTTAAACTAATACTTAAAGATTCTATTTTGAATTACAAAAGTCATATTTGACATAATTCTTACCAAAAAAATTAAAAAAATTCTTAAACTTGGTAACAATTCTTAACCCAATTAAAACAAATCTATCAACTTAAAAAAATCATACCGACTTTATTTATTGAGATCAAGTAATGATTTTTGCTTTAGATTAATACTTAAAGATTCTATTTTGAACTATAAAAATCAACTTTATTTCAATTATAATAAAAAAGTTTAAAAAAAATTTCAAAGAATGTTTACTAACGTCAACAATTTGTTGACTAATTTTTAAATATTCACTACGAGTTTATTTATAGAAATCAAGAAATGATTTTTATGTTAAATTAATACTTAAAGATTCTAGTTTACATTTTAAAAGTCAAATTTATTCATGTTATGTAAAAAAATTTAACTTTTAATTTTTAAAAGGCCAAAGGATTTTTCTAACCTTAAATTTTTTTGTCCAATTTTTAAAAAATTACCGAGACTTTATTTATTAAAATTAAAAAATAATTTTTACGTTAAATTAAAGCCTAAGGACTCTTTTATATATAATGAAGTTGTAACTACCAAACGTGAATTTTTAAAAAATTGTTGCATCCCAAAAATTATAGTTGTCTTTCGGAATTTTTTTAATTTTTTTGGGAAAAGTTGGAACAAATTTGATCAATTTACGATAAAATAGAATGTTTTAGGTTTCATTTGACATAAAAATCGTTTCTTTACTCTTATAAATAAGTTTGGTACGATTTTTTAAATATTACCAATTTTTTTTTAAAGTTAGGTTAAGTTACTCGTTTTCTATAAAGAGTGTCAAATTTGTTCTAGTGGTTAATAAAAATAGTTAGAAAAAAAAATTTCAATGAAGCCCTTTTATTCTTATACCTTTTAAATACAATAAGATTTTTCACTCCAGATACGATCTGGTCAATTAATACTAACTAGAAACGTTAACGAATCGTTGTTGGTGGCAATTAGAGAGTAGAATTCGCATAAATTAAGCGCTTGAATGACTAATTGTAGTACGGATCGGTTTGACGTCGTTATGACGGAGTTGTAGGTGGTGAATTCGTTTAAATAACAATGGGTTTTTTGATTATACAGACTAAAAGCCCGCGCTGTTTGTTACATATTGACGCGTTACAGCATCTTAATTTCTCGGAAGAGAGAGGAAAAAAACGGTAGAACTGGTCAGTCGGCGAGTTGGAAAAAATTTTTGACGTCTAAAACTTGGAAGTGTTTTTCAGTCGTTAATTTTCTCAAAATTTTCAATTTTTCCCGAAGAATTCTTTACAGCTATCCGGCTTCATTAGCATAAATACTCGGCTAATAATATAGGCCGCAACTGATAAAATAAAAAACACTTCCTTAGAAACCGCGAAAATTTTTCGAGTAATGACGTATTTATTTCTTGGACTTGTTGAAACTAACCCGACTTACGAACTTCCTGAGTTACACAATAAATAAAAAAGAAAATCTTAACCTAAATTGGAAAAGTCCTTAGAATTTTGAACCTGATGATTCAATTAATTACACAACTTTTAGGAAGCGGTTGAGAAATAGTCGAATGTTGAACTCGTAAAAATAATTCTATGATTTTAATTTCGCGGTTCTTCTATCGACATCAACCCGGGTGACTTGCAGAACATTTCGGGGGGCCGCCCTCCTTTACCTGTTTGGACTCGAGTGATTACCGGGACCATTTATAACGGCGGAAAGATCCGGGCACAAAGACACCGCCCATTTAAGAGCTGTATCGAATTCCGACGTTCTATTTCGTACGAGCGGGCGGCGCCTTTTGGCCCCAAACAGGTGCCATTTACATAACAATAAATCCGCCGCAAACCGGCGTTAAAAAAATTAACAAAAAAAGAACTCCATCTGGTTATTAATCCACAAAACGTCTCTAGAAGGTCTACTAACGAGAGAAATAGTGATTCAAATATTTTTCTTTTATTGGATATACCTTAGGTTATATGGTATACGTTCGATCGATTCATTAATAATGTATCAATTAGGAGAACAATTTTGAAGATTTAGGTTTTTTAAAAGTCGAATTTTCTGGTTTGGGGTGCTCTCATTCCAAAAGTTTTCGTCGAACAAAAATCATGTAAAGACTGTCATGATAGGTTTAATAGAAGAACCCAAAAAGCATAAAATGATTTTTTATTATTTTTTAATAATCGACAAATTAATATATTCACAGTGATATATTCACTCACATACTGCGAAGATTTTTTTAAGCAAAAATAGACGGAATTTTCAAAAAAGAAAAAAATACCACGTTATAGTAAACAGATGAGACCGCATCCTACAAAAGGTCCTAATTTTTTTTCTTCAGTGCTTTCTGAGAAAAAAATTCTCAAAGTTCACATTCTCCACAGACTGATAAAAAAATCGGTCTTTTTTCATTTAATTCGCGATGTTTCCTAAATCACCTAAGCTACGATTTTGAATTTTGAATATGTTACGTAGAAATGATCTTCAATCATAACAGTCTTTACCCCGATTCTTTTCAACAAAAACTTTCGGAGTACGAGCACCCCAAACTTGACTGACTATTGGCACAGATAGTAGGTCTACTAACGAGAGAAATAGAAATTCAGACAATTTTTTTTATTCGATATACCTTTGGTTGTACGTTCGATCGATTCATTATCACAGGCCTATAAAATTTTATGAAAGGTGGGATCCATGGATCAAATAGCACCTTTCCAAATGGTTTTGGTGCGCTGAATTCAAATTTAGATGCAATATAGATGTAAAAAACACAAGTTTTGAACATATTGGAAATTAAATAACGCAGCAAATAAATTTTTATCTAAAAAACTCCTTGTGCCATCCAAATATACCACCTTTCCATTCAAAATGAATTTTGAATTTTTTCAGTACCTTAATTTTTTCATGAAAAGTTTTTTTTATAATACCCCAATAGTAGTCCTCGGTATAGTAGATTAGTAAGCAAAGATTTGGTCATAGTCTCAAAAAGATGTTAACGTTTTCAAAACCTTGTTTCAAATGAACGTTGCAGTAACTCAACCCAACTTATGGAAGTATCTTCCCTTTTCAAAGCTCAGCAATAGTAGGCCATCATTCTTTCATCCCACCTACACTCATTTTTTGTGTCAAAACGTGCACAAATATAACAAATATTATTATTTTTTTTAACACATTGGCTTCTTGAAGTCATCGTTGTCTGCAAATCATCTAAATTGTACAGACTGCGCATGCTAAAATGACATCACAGCCCAAAATGATTGGGCGAAAAGTAATGTCATAGAAATTACATTCCTTCAAGAAGGAATGAAGATATTCGAAAAATTCAAAATACGTTTAAAATAGGAACAGTGGTGCTTTCAGATGCCTCATGAAATTTTGTGAATAAACATTTATTCGCTATGTTGTTTAATCTTGAATGTGTTTAAAAAACGAGTTTTTTGCATCTTAGAATGTTTCAAAAACCTGATATGATGGAGCATTTCTGATGCCAAATTTGAGTTCAGCTCGTCTAAAACTATTAGAAAACTATTGTCTGATCTATGGGTCTAGAAAATGTTGGCCAGTGTAATCTACCAATTAGGAAAACAAATTTTAATATTTAAAATAAGGTTTTTTAAAAATCGAATTTTACTTAAAGCAGAAACTAATAAATTCCATTGGGTTATTAACTCACTAAACGTTTGAAAAAGGTCTACTAACGAAAGTAATAGTGATTCAAATCTTTTTTTGTACTGGGTGTATCTTCAGTTGTGGTTATATTTTCAATCGAGTCATTAATAATGTATGAATAAGAAACAATTTTTAAGGTTTCGATTAAGATTTTTTAAATCAAATTTTAGTTAAATTAAAAAATAAAATTGAAGGTCTTATGTTAAAAGGATTAAATCAAGTTTATTTTCAGTTCATTACATCAGTATACATTTCAACCTAATAGTTGTTAAGTTTTCACATTGAAATTAAATACAGATTGAAATCAGTATAAATTTTAACTTAATAAATCTTAATATGAAAATCGATGTGGATGCTGGTTAAATACAAAAAGCAAAAAAAAATCTTACAAAAAATTTAAAGTTTTATTGTAGAAAGAACGACTCAAAAAATTTATTGGATATTTAACCAAGATTTATTAGACGGTAAAATATAATTGATTGATTTATTACATACTTTATTAATTTATGGATTTACAATGTGAAGTTTCTTTGATAATTTTCTATTTTATCCTAAATTTAAGTAAAATTGGATTTTGATTTAAGGCAAGAAATAACATTCTTTGGTTTTTAATCCACAAAACTGGAACGATTTAAAAAGTTTGTTGGATTCATTACAAAACAATGAATTAAGAAAATAATTACCGAAATCCAGTAAAAATTAAAGTAAATCTTAATTGAAGATGAAAGCTTAAAAAAAATATTTGGTTATTAATCCACAAAACTTCTATAAACCTCGTCTTGAGAAGAAGTTTTCAAGAAATCTAATGAATTTTTTAATGATTTTTCATTCTTACCAAAATTTTTTTAAAAAAACAATTGGATTTTTATTGAAGACAAAAAAATAATAAAACTTCTTTGATTATGAATCCATAAAATCTCTTCAAGACTGTGTGCTAAGAGAATTGATTTTAAAATGTTATTGGATGCTCACAGTAATGTTTATATAACCGATTGATTCATGAGATACGCATCAATTAAAAGAAAAAACAGTGATGACTCTTTAATAATTTTTTATTTGAATATAAGACAAGAAATTTACAAAACATTATTTCATTATTAACTTTCGAAACTTGATAGAGAACAATACATAAATTTTTTGATAATTCTCCAATTAAATTAAATTTCGTAAAAATTAAAAAGGATTTTTGTTCCAAAATCAAAAAATTAACAAAATAAAAAAAAATAAAAATAAAAAATAAGAAATAAAAAAAAAAAAATAGTGAACAATTTGTTTCAAAAGTAGAGATTTTTGATAATTTCAGCCTAAAACTAGAAGTTAATAAAATGTCCTTGGTTGTTTATGCTGAAAACTTTGATTAACTTAAACTTGTGATTCGGTTGAAGATTAAAGAATTGAAAGAATCATTTTGTTAGAATTGAACTTTTTTTTGCAATAGTGCAGATTTTTCATATTTTCTTATTTCAACCTAAGATTTTAAAAAAATAAAACGTCTTTGGTTTTGAAAAACTTAGTAGAGAACAATCATCAATAAATTTTTTTTTTGCCGAATTTCAAATTTGAACTAAATCTTGTATAAAAAATGATTTTGATTAGGGATCAGAAAGTTTAAAGAAAATCTTGGCTACAAATGAACTTTTTTGCGACAGGATAGATTTTTTAATAATTGTTTTTTCAAACCCAAAAGAAAAAATTAAAACCTCTTTAATTTTAAAAAACTTGGTAGAGAACAACAATAAATTTTGTATCTATATAGTTTTAAGTCCTTGGTAAGATCGTGACGTTAATCATTTACATGTGTTAATTAAGGTGAGTTTTGGTTTTAGACCCTGAAGATGTGCCCAATTAGGCACGAAAAGTAGGCAGAGTATAGAACAAATAAACAATGTTTTAAACCACCATTATCTGTTCTTTTTTCCAGGGAGCTAACTTCCATATGAACACACGATCAATTTAATAATTAATGATTATTCTTTGATAATATTCTCATTTCACTTAAATCTTATGAAGATTAAAAAGGATTTTAGAGAAACAGTTTAGAAATTCTTGGATAATTTGTCTACACAATTCAAAAAATAAAATAAAATAAAATAAATAGCAAAATGTCCTTGGGCTTGGAAAGCGTTATGGAGAGTAATAAATAACTAAGTTTCTTTGATAATTTTCTAATTTAGGTTAAATCTTATAAAAGTTAAAAAGATATGGTTAACGATTAAAAAATAAAAAAAAAGTTTAATAGAAGTTGAGCTTTCTTTAAACAAAGAGAGATTTCTTCATAATTTCTGGTTTCAATAAATATAACTAACAATAAAAAAAACTTTGGTTATTAATCCAGAAAAGCTAAGAAAATGGGGTCTTCATTCATAATTTTTTATTTCAACCTAAGACAAAAAATTACCAAAACGTCTTTTGATTATTCACCTTCAAATCTGAAAAAAAAAATTAAATTTTTCATTTATAATCTTTCATTTTAACTTAAAGCTAGTCAAAATCGGAATTAATTAAAAAAATAGATTCTTAATAAAACATAAAAAATTATTATTAATTCGTTATTAATTCATCATAAATCTCTTAGGATATTCATAAACTAAAAAAAAACGACTTAAAAAAAGTATTGGATGCTCGTAAACGTTTACATAATCGGTTGATTCATTACAAATGTATCAATTAAAACTCGTTTTATTGGTTTTTTGTCGATTATTGAAATGTTGTGTAAATGCGAAGGTGGGAAATTGCATGTTTAAAATTATTAAGTATTGACGGGTAAATGTTAATTTTTATTGCAAATCATACTTTTTATTGACTCATTAGAACTCTCGTTGGAATTAATACGGAAAATATGTTTTTCTTTTGTGCAATTTGATGAAAATTTATTTACAACAAGTTGTTGCTCGTCGTAAACCGCAAAATAAATTAGTAAATTTTTAAAAATTCATATCTAAAAAACTAATTCTTGTTGAGACTTGAAATGTTGTTAGAATTTAGATTGAAACTTAATCTTTATTTTTACCAAGGATGAATTTTCCTCCACTTTTAGTTTTTCTCTCAGGAGAGAAAATGTAACATAATGTCGATTAAAACTTGTTTATTTTTAAAAATTCATATCTAAAAAAAAATTATTGTTGAAAATTGAAATTTAATGAGATTTTAGATCGAAACTTAATCTTTATTTTTACCAAAGATGAATTTTGTACGACTTTTAGTTTTTCCCCCAGAAAAGAAAATGTTGAATATCTTTATAATATATCTTAAATTGACGTTTTTAAACGTTAAAAATTAATATTAAGTATTGTCTTAAAAATAATTTTATTAAATTAAATAAAAAAATAAAATAAAAATAATGTTTCACAATGATGAAACTTTTGATGATAGTTAAAAAACCGCTTAGAGAGAAAAAAAAATCTGATTCATCTTTAAGCGTAATTACATATCCACCTGTTGTAGTTCGATTCTTTGTTTTTTTTTTTATTTCCTTTTTTTATGGTTCTTGATGGGAATTCCCAAAGTTAATAATATTGAATTAACAAACACGAGTGTTTATAACGAAGCGGGTGTAAATGTTAAATATTGATTGAAAACGCAAGAATCGACGAGAAAGATCGGTACGGATGATGGTTTGGCGTGGAGCTGAAGTATGCGGTAAGGTTGTGGAAGGATGACGATGACGGGATTGACGATCCTCTCTGGCGGTCGGCCGATGCCCACACTACGATTGGATGCGGAAGAACCGCGTCTTCGCGCCGAGACGTGCCGGCGCACTCTAGATTGGGGGTAGGGGGGCGCCCTCAACACCTCATGAATGACCAGGAGGTCGGACTAACTTTACCCCTCCCCCTGGGCCGTACGCACTCGGATATATAATGTTGGCGAAGTCTTTCAAATGAGTAACCGCTTAGTCGCATACACGCTCTCACATAAAAGACGACGACGTCCGTCAATCCGAACGAGCGCCGGTTTTATATACCGAGAACGACCAAGTACAACTATCGAGTACAAGATATATATATAAGTAGTGAATCGAGTATGTGCTCCGATGAGGTTTGTGCCCATCCCGAGGGAATGCTCGACCGGGATCTCAGAACGACGAAATACTCTCTCGACAAATCCACGAGGACGTCGACGGATAATAAGTGTTTCCGTTTACGGCCGGGCGAATTAGTTAAAAGGACGAGATCGTGTGCGTGCTCCCTCAGGAATCTGTGCCACCACCTGCGGAAGAGCTTCCACAGTAAGTCGGGCTTTTTAGAGCCGTGTGCCGAGGCGGGGCCTGAACGGGCCAATCAGCGCCCGGTTCACCACCTGTTACACGCAGCTTCCACGCCACGGCCGTAACTTAATTAGGTTTTTCTCCGGCTATTAACGTTCATTAGACCTACGGCAGCAGCGGGAATAACCGACCAACCTTTACAGACCGCTTTCTACACCGCATTTTTTCTCTCGCATTGTTGCAGAACTCAACCAGGCCGTGACAGTCCTGCTCTGTCTTTCGTACGCCGTCAGCATCCCGACGACGTCCTCCCTGCCGATCGCCAGGACTCCTAGGGAAGCTATGGCGTCCACCTCCGAAAGAAACCCGGTGCGCAAGCAATTCCTATCCATCTTCAACACCGCCAAGAGTAACGCGTATCAAGCCCAGAAATATTACAACGAAACATTTGTAAGTACACAAATAAAAATCTTTTATCTTTATAGAAATATAAATAAAATTGTGAGTGGGTTGAATAGATGTTTATATTTTGTAATCTGATAATTTTATTATGGTTGAGGTTGTTGATTTCATAACTTTAAGAAGCAGTTTTATTCATCTTTGCTTTTAATCTGTTTGCCATCTACTATTAATTTCATTTGATATAATTGGCTATTTAACCAGTAACCGGTAATCAGATAGATTCATTTATCCAAAGGTAAATAAACTGGCTTTTAATCTATTAATCTCGTGAAGTACTCTATTAAGATTAATAATACTTGATATTTATCTAAATTCGATTTAAATTTTAAACAGGTTTTTATCTAAAACATCGGCAATTAAACGTAATTTGAGAGGGTTATTAATTTATTTATTAATTGATTTATCAACAACAGTAGTTTTAATTGATTTCTAACTTGAAATGTAAAGAATTATCGCGGATTTTTTTTATTTCAATCTAATCCCAAGCAGCAATTTTAGACACATGGTCGACACTGTGTCGACACATAAGCCTGGACACGACACATTTTATGGGCACAGTGTCGACACTGTGTCCGCTATGTTTGGGAAATGTGTCCAAAATGGTGACAGAAATGTGTACCATATAGTGCCCAAAATGTACCCAAGTTAGTGTTTAAAATGCGCCTTTAATTGTACTAAAATGTCTCCAGAATGTGTCGCATTTGTGTCGTATATGTTTCCAAAGTGAACGTTTAATGTGTTCAAAATGTTTCTCTTTTGTTACCAAATAGATTCTCATGTGTCCATTATGTTCCTACTGATAAAACTGCTAAGATATTTTATACTGGTATGTTATAATGGTATTAAAGTTTTGCTATGTCTGAGGGTTAAAAAATATTACGGATTCAAATTTTCTGATAATAGTGTGTATGATACCTTTAAATAACGAAAGCGCCTCAAAAATATTGATTATTTTTAACAAACTAAAAAAGTCAAACATTTTTAGTTATTGCAAATTTCAAGAAATGTTGTCAGAAATTAGTGTGGAGATATTTGTGGTGACACAAAAAAATTATTTGCTCGAATATTTATGTTTATTAACGCCAAATATTGTAATTCAGAGCAAAATATAGATATCCGCCATTTTTTTTTCATCTCGTTGACACAACTTTTCAACGAAAATATGGCGGATTTAATGATTGCGTCCAAACAGAAACACGTGTCCGATATTTAACCAATTATTTTCCGAAAATGGTTCAAAGTAACACAAGAAACATAAGGGCTATAATTTGGACTCGTGTTTCCAAAACTTGACCGATATGTTGCCTAAAAGTGTCTATGCACACAGAACAAATTTGGGCACATCGTGTCAATTAGGTGTCGACTCATCTGGGATTAAATTGCGTCTACTTAACACATTTTGGAAACAAATTAGAAACGCAAACTTAAGAACAAATTCAAGCACATTGTGTCAATTAAGTGTCGACTCGTCTGTGACTAAATTGTGTTTTGAAGTCGAAAGTAACACATAATGGAAACATATTAGACACATGAATCCAAAATGTGTCTGTTTAGACACGTATTTTTTTCTGACACACTGTGTCCATAATTTGTCGACACATAGCGGCTACATTCTTATAAATTGGATACAGGACACAAAAAGTCCGATAAGTGTCGACTCAATTCGGACTCAAAAAAATTGTGCCCGATATCGGACACAATTTGCTGCTTGGGATTAGTCTTAAAAATATCAAAAAATTCCAATTTAAAGCAAACCGACTAAATAAATGAGTCCTCAAATAAAAAATCATTATTTTTTAATTAAAAATTTACAATTAGATGAAAATTTAAAAAAAAATTATTTTATTTTTGATGATTTTTCATTAACAGCTTAGTTAATTAAAAAAATACAAAAACTTTTTTTGTTAATTTTATTTTTAATCCTTTAACTAATAAAATGGTTAAATAATAGCCAAATAAAAATGGACTTAAAATTTGAAGATTTATATCATGGAGAAACCTTTCTTAAGATTTTTAAATTAATTAATCTTGGAAAATGAAAAAATCCCAACAACATTAAATAAATCTTTTTTGATTAAAAAGAAGTTATTTGGAAGTTTAGTTTCTTTTACAATTTTTCATTTGACTAATTCGTTTTTTAATCAAAAAATCTCAAAAAAAATTTTATGTTGCCAAAGAATTCTCTTATGACTTAGGCACGTCTCACACTGAGGCAACCAGCAACAAGCGATATTGCCACTTGATGACATTTTACATATCGGGTGTTCATTTAAATTCGTGCTCAAGTGTGCTTTGAAATTTGTTAGACTGCGATACAGAGAAAAATGTATGTCGCATTATTAGTGCACACTAATCAATTAAATTTCAAATTTGACAAACGTTATATCTGGTCAAACTACACTGAACGGCTTGCATTGGCAATTTATCGATAATGTTTTTAATTTGTGACAAAGAACTTGATGGTAAGTCTTACGTTTAAGCTCCTTCGAACTCCGATGAAGTTTGGGAATATTTACTGTATAATTTTATTCACTACTTGAACATCCCTATGAAACTTTGGACGACCGATTACTGAAAAGGTTAGAGTTTAGGTAGGTTTTAGCTAAAAACAAGTTATTAGCCAATTTCTTTTCATTTTCTCTCTTGTTATTTATAACCTATTGAACATTTCAGTGTTGTGACATTCCTTCAATTAAGTTTTATAGGACATACGTCAAAAATGCAGGCAAAATCCATAGCTCACTTGAGCACGAATTTAAATGAACACCCGATATAATCAAATGATTTCTCTCACAATGGAGCAATCCGATATCGCCTCTCTATCTGTAATATCGAATTGCTCCAATGTGAAAGGTCTGCTTTAATGATATGTAACGTGTCATCAATTGGCAATATGGCAATATCGCTTGTTGCTGGTTGCTTGTTGCCTCAGTATGAGACGTACCTTACATTTCACCTTAATTAATCTTGAAAAAATAATCCTTAAAAGTCTTTTTCATTTTGATACATGAAATTAGCTGAGTTTCAGTATTGCAGATGCACTTTAGCTTAAATCGCGAAAAACTGAAATTTACTCTTTTAATATTAAGCCATAATTTTATTTTTATAAAGAGCAGAGGGTCTAATTAGCTCTAATTCGATCGGATTTTTAATTAAAAGACAGATAATTCAAAACCCTTTGATTTTTGTCAAATTGTTTGCCAAAAATTCTGCTTCGTTAAAAATCTGTGAAGAACACATACATACGAACATTCAAATCTTTTGGATAATGAGAGAAGATTTAAAATCTTTTAATTTTGCATCAAATCACTAACAAAAAACTTGACAATCTAGATTTTTCGTCAAATCATCAGCAAAAGAAATATAAAGTCTTTCATTTTTGTCAAATCGTCTGCCAGAAGTTTGCTGTTTTCTTAAAAGTCTGGAAGAACATACTCATAAACCTTAAAATCTTTTAAACATTGAAACAAAAATTTCAAACCCTTTGAATTTTTATGTTTCATCAAATCGTCTGCAAAAAATCTAAATCCTTTAATTTTTCTTCAAATCGTCTGCAAAGAATTGAAAATCTTTAGATTTTTCGTCAAATCATTAGCAAAAAAATCTAAATCCTTTGATTTTTGTCTAATCATCTGCCAAAAGTTTGCTGTTTCCTTAAAAGTCTGCGAAGATCACTGTCATAAACTTTCATTAGTTAGAAAACATTAGATTTGTTTTGCCTAGATATCGCCGTTCTGGAACAACATCGACGTAACTGCAATTTTTTGTTAAAATGAGTTAAGGCCATCAATGTATCCAAAAAATGCTGATTTTAATTATTTTTGCTTTTCCTGCAAAATTTTTTATTTTGCAGTTATGTCGATGTTCCTCCGGAACGGCGATATTATGTCCACAACGTCTGGAGATAGGACTTTTAAGGTTAAAAAAAACTTTAAACCAAACAAATCTAAACTAGTACATTTTTTTGGTTTACTTCAAAACGTTTATTTCAACTTAACTAATTTTGTGAAAAGTCATACCTTATCTCGATTAAATAAAAATACTAAATTTTTCACCAATTTCATTGCTAATTAAAAAAAATGTATTTGCTTTTAACTTGGAATTCAAAAAATCTTAATATTATTAAATACTAAAAAATTTTAGTGAAACGTTTTTTTGTTATTAATTTCATTTTTAACCCTTTGACTACCAACTACTAGTTTTTACCAAAATATTGTATAAAAATCATTTTTTAACAAACGAGTACTTTATTTATTATGTTTTTTTGTAATTTTTAATTTAACCCATTCGAGACTGATTGCACGATGCATAGTCAACGTGTGTACAATTGATTTCCGAGGCTATAAGACTGCCTACGCACCAAACATTCATAACTTAACCCATTCGAGACTACATACAGTATGTGCAATAACAGTAAATGAACTCTACTGATTGATATAAATAATCGAAGTATCTATATAAAATCAATATAAAGAGAAAAAATCGTCTCGAATGGATTAATTAAATCTATAAAAGTCATTTGATACCGATTGAAGGAAAAAAATAAATAATTTTTTATCTATGTTTTAAAGTAAACTTTAAAAATTAAATTTTTTGTCTACGTAATGTTAATTTGTAATCGATCCGATCGTTGATCGTAAAAAAAATCGTGCCACCAAACGTTAAGATGCTGCAAAAAATGTTTGCTATATCACCAGACTGACGAGACGAAGTGTTTTGAAATCTAAGCGTTTGCTTAGTTAAAACGTAAGCCACCTCGAAGTGTATCGCACGTGACGCTCACCTTTGTCTCTCAAAATAGGACGTTAACTGTATCTCGTTTCGATCTTGAAAAATTTTAAGTACAAATCTAAAAAAATTCTAGATGAGAGTGGAAAAGACTGGAAAAGTATTTGTAAATTCTTGCGGGCGATCGAGGGAATACGAAATGGAATAAGTGAGGAATCTGACCGCGACCGTGCGTAAGTTCTTCATTGAAACGCACGGGTTCATTGATGAATCGGCTCGCGGCCGGCGACGTCGATTGGTATGCACATGGCCCCGTATATTATACCGTCCGTTGATGTCTGATTACATACTATCATATTTTTCGTCTTCGTTCAACGCGTTCGCGGCGCCGAAGCTCCCGCTCTTCCTCTATCGGAAACAAACGAATCGTGTCTCTGTCCAACATCCGGCAAAATACCGTCCGACCAAGTGCTTTCCGTCGTCTTTTATTAACGCACATTGCTCGCGCGTTAATAAACGCGCGCCAAGAGGAAATCCAGCCACGTTATTACTATGGATAGGTGCCTCTCCACCCAGGATTTCGTCTAGACAGATATACCGATAGCTATTATACTCGCTTTAGCGAATTATCCACACTCCTTAACGACTTTATTACTAATCAACGTGATCTATTTAAAAATATATTATTTACTCGTTAATTTTTATAACTGGTTTTTAAACTTTGAGTAATCTTTTATAATTAAAAATCGCTTAAAAAAATTTTTTTTTTAGTTCTCATTAATTCATCCTATCAATTTTAACAATCAATATCAATTCTTTTTTTTAATTTTGTTTAATTGTTTTTTTTGTTTCAATTTTTTTTTGTTTTATTTTTTTGTTTTATTTTTTTGTTTTATTTTTTTGTTTTATTTTTTTGTTTTATTTTTTTGTTTTAATTTTTTTTTGTTTTAATTTTCTTTTGTTTTGAATTTTTTTCTTTTAAATTTTTATTTTATTTTTTCTTGATTAAAAAATGTCTTATTATTTAAAAGAAAATCATTAAAGATGTAAAAAATTAAAACGACCCAACTTGTTAGTTTCATAGTTTTGTTAATCGACGTCGACAGAATTAGAAACTCGAGCTACACACAGAGTAAACGCTTCGAGCACTTGTGTGCATCGCCTACTCGATAGAAGGCGTCGAGCTGTCTGACACACAAGGCCAACTCGACGGCTGTTTAGCGCACACGCTCTCGCTCACGTTATCGCACGATTCTCGGTCGAGTCGACACTTGTTTACGCGATACACACCTTTACTTATTGTTGGTAAAGGTCTATACACTATATTCTAAAATCTAAACTTTCCAAAAAATTTCCACTTACAAAAAATAATTTTTTTAATTTTTACCATTGTTAATTGTTATTTTTTTCTTGTTTCAGGTGGAAGCATTAAACTCTCCACGTGTGACTCAATACAAATCTGAACGTTTAGAGTTCTTCTTTAAGCATACGCTGGAATATTTTAACTTCCCAAATAAGTCAACGTTCGACGCGACTGTTTTACAAGAAGAGACTACGGTAAGTTTATATCAACTTATTCTTTATATTTTAATTAATTTATTTCTTTTTTTTTAAATTTAGGTGAAGGAGTTTACAAAAGTTTTTTATGATTGTTTCCTAAGATATAACGCAACGATGGATATGATTGGTGACGAAACTAAAGTGAGGAACCATTTAAAGATATTCTTGATAGAAATCAAGGACTACATGATAATGGAAAATATAGAGCCGTTGAAGGAGAAGTACGACCAAAGTGATATTAAGTTGGAGATAAACGATGATACAATGGGGGATAGATGGTTGAGGGATATGATCATCTATAGGGATTTTGCGAAAACGATGGATTATGTAGTGCAGGGTTATGAGCACTTTTGGAATTTGATGAATAACGAGGAGGCGTCCGTGTAGCCGTCTCTTGCCGGATGAAAAAACGATAAAAAACTCGCTTTCCAGTCATGTCGTACTTACTACGTTTTAGATTTTAGCCCTTGATCCCCCGAATTCCTATACATCCCCCGATATTTTTATATATGTAATTTACTGTATTATTTATGACTATAATTTATGATTATTGTAAGAGATAACGAACCGAATGACGAGGGAGACTTTATTTCTTAAAGGTGGTTTCCTTTAAAGGGGTCTGCCGTATTTTATTTATACACTGTGATATTTCTTGTCGGTGTTTTGCGGTTTCCACCGACTTAAATAAATATTTATTATTTTAATCTTGCGTTTGTCTTTACATCCCCTGGCCGGTCGAGAAACGGGTCATATCTCAAGAGATCGTAAACATTCGAAGCCCACTCAGCGGTTTCAGCAATAACAAACCGTTTATAAATACGCTCTCCTTACTAGACGTTTCATGCTACTGATATACCTACTGTACTCGGTGTTATGCAATCGCCGGTTTTATTTTTGCCCCGGCTACTTTCGGAGGAGCCGCAAAAATGCTCTCTCAAGGTGATTGCACGTTGACCCGGCATTCTGCGAAGAACCGGCCGAGTTCTCACGAATCGACTGCCGATTCTCCGGAATCTTTCCCTCTTCGTCTAGCCGAATCTTCCTCTTGTACGGGTCCATCTCTACCTGTGATTTCGTTTGCCCGCCAAACCAACTCCTTTGCCGCGACAGCCGCCAATTCACACGACCATTGTCTTTAATGCCTTTGGTAAAGATGTGATAATCAACAGAGTCCAGTACGTTTTGTAGACACAGTCCGAGTTCTCGTTAGGAGGAAGCGCTGGGAACGGACTTGTCACGAAGGTACTAATCATCTCTACGACTCTCGAAAAATTTCAAAGAATTTCCGATTCTCCTCCTAGAGAAGGACGGATGGACCTTGGTCCCGTTTTCGGCATTTCCTCCGTGTGAGTCAAAATTTCGCCGTGTTTGGTCGGAATCCAACACCAAAATTTGTACGGCCTTCGTCACCAAATGTCTTTTGGTACCGTTACGGCGTTAAATATCGTGTGGGTACCAAACGGACGCGTTGTGTCATCGGCCAGGTGAAAGTTATTGAGAAAAGATGAATCCTGCATGAGTCCGACACGATCGAACGCAATATTGCGTCAATGGTATCTTAATTTTATTAATATGACTATATTGGAAATTCCAAAACCGAAAGATTCAACACGTCATTTTAAGGTGAAATAAACTAAAAAACTAATGGATGTTGTTGTGAGTGGTTCAAGGATATAGTTTGGGGACGCGCTCCTCCCATATTTCGGCACCGGAGACAGGGAGATTAGGTATATGATTTGCACTCCGAGAAAAAACAACCCTAGCTGTCAACCGGAGGGTAAAATATTCGAATGGCCACCGTATTCTTTCTCGCTAATCCGTGAGCCGGGGCTCGAATGTCTCCATTGCGGTAAGAGGGGTTGTCAGGTTTATGTCCGGGGCGATAAGTGGCTTGACGCGAGCGGCAAATGGAGGATTTATTGGGTTTCGAGACCGGGGTTGGTAATTTGTCTTGGGTGCCGCAAAGAGGTGCCGCGAAGGGCGGATTCGAAGGGTAGTGCCCTTCGGCATCAGACCGCCCGCCGCGTGGCGCAGGGGGCGCCACACACCGCCCTCTACGTTCCCACACTCGGCCCACCCAATTTGCAAGCGAAAACATCCTCCTTCGAAGGTCCCACGAGAAAAACGACCCAAACGAAAAGAAGCGCAGACGCCGATCTTTCGTTCTTCTCTATGACAAAGGAGGAATCCTAATTGCGGGATAAATCGACGATTTCTGGCTTCGCTCGTCCGAATACCGGACCATGAGAACATGGGTTTTAACGGAAAAAAGGCCAGCGTGAGGCGTGGAATTTGTCCAGTTTAACTACGCCGGGTAGCGATGTCCACCGTTGATAACAATATCTCCCGTCCGGTCTTCTTCGCCGTGTCCTTTCGGCGAGAACATCGAGGATCGCATTCTGTTTTTCTGTTGTGCGCCATCGGCCTTTGGCGCGAAGCGCCGAACAGGTAGGCCCTCGTTTTGCTCGCTCGTTTCTTCACTCTTGTCTTTGTCTACTTCTTTGATCATCAAGCCGAGTATAAACCATAAGTATAATTTCACACTCTTCAATATTTACTACATATACTAATCAAAAAACCACCTTATTTTTATTCTAAAAAATTAGAAATAAAAAAATCACTTTTTATAAATAAAATAATTCTTTTTTACGATCCAACTAAGGTTAATAATTTTAAAACATTTTTGTCAAAAAGATTGGTGAGATGTTTGGAGGAAAAAAATTGTTGTAAGTGAAGACACGACTTTGAACGTTGTGGAACGAGATGCCAGAGGCCCCCAAAAGTGTCCGAATTTGCATTTTACATCCGCGGCCGTCGTATCTCTACACGTAATCTGGTGTCTGAACCGGCGCCCGCTTTGTCTCTCGCCGTCCATTCGCTTTCTCAATGGACGATGTGACCTATGGCCGGCCGGCGCACTACATAACGATCCGTTTGACGGCGGCATCCGACGCCGGATTTCGTGCCTACCTGGACCGAGGTCTTGTAAAACAATTAAAAAAGGATCGAGTCGGATAACGCCGGCCCATTCACCGACACGGCTTAACGATTATTGACTCGATGTAAATTAGTCCTAAAGGAGCGCTAAAGATACTTTTTCGTTTTTTGGGTGCATTTTCTTTATTTCCTTATTTCCTTTAAATTTTTGCCGACTTTCTCGCATTCTTTCCGTTTGTATTGAAGAAGGAAGAATTTCCATAAATCACTTTTTTCCAATTACCTGAGCCGACCGGGGGAATTTCGACGCGCAAAAGTTTATTTATCCGCTGTCAAAACGTTTACACGTCCGTGACTTACCATTCTCCCCTTCGGATACAAAGAATCCGACCGGACCTATTGTTTCCAGGCGCCTCTGCGCCGCCTTATCACTCAATCTCTCGCGTCCATAAATCACCGCCCTGCGAACCCCAAAAGAAGAGAGGAACCGACCGGCATTCCATCCGAGATGAAGTTTACGTTCCCGGATTCAAAGTTTCTTCGTCTCGTTACTCTCGACGCCCGGTGCGGTGGGTACGAATTTATTCTTAAGCACACCTCCAGTCGGACGTACCCACGTCGGATTTCGCAAACCGGCGACAAGTGTCTCGTGTACGCGAGCATTTCCTTTCACAAAAGCGTTCCGTTCGGCTATTTTGCAATTTAATCGTCCGCTAGATTCATTCTCGCTTCGGGATGAATTAAACATTCGAAAGTTCAAAATTAATTAATTAATCGAAAAAATAAAAATAAACAACCCTCTTCGCGTATTTATTATTGGTCTATTCGGTGATAGATGGCGCACAATATACGTTTTTAATCTGGACAAAATGTCAGGACGAAATCGCATTGGAGCACTTAGCGAGTTGTTAACAACGCGTATAAATCTGCGGGGAACCTCTCAGCGTTCCAAAGCGCGCGGAGAGGCTAAAACGAAACGTAAAAACTTCGGTATTCAGCCCCCCATATTTATCGATACGCGCCACGCTCTTGAGCTCGAAATTATCGGACCGTATTTATGTTTTTATAAATTTAGACACATTTATATGCTAATTGGGGCGGTCCGCGAACGGATCGTCGTAAATATTCGCGCCGTTGAAATAAAATCCCTCCATTGTAGGGCCGTACGTGATTTATGGGGGGAACGTAAGAGAAACACGCAAAATTTTTTTTAACCTATTAAAATCATTAAAAATAATAAAATTGAGTTTTTTTATGCTTTAAGATTTGTAGCAACAAAGAGGAGATCTGAACAGGTACTAAGCATCAAACCGGCAATTTAAATTCTAGCCAAGTGACTCAGGTCTTATTATATAATGTAATCGGCGATGATTTAACTTTTTCCCGTTCGGCTATGGTCGTTTTTCTTTGAGGCGAGCAGTTGGATGTAACCTTCTTCTCGCCAAGTCCAGCTCCGCGAACGCATATCCGATACCGTTAGCTTTCTCCTTCGTTTGTGTCGGGCTCTAAGGTCCCCCGATTTAACAGTCTCGCATTATACCGAGCGTTTCTCGACGACCATAAACCTCCCGGTGACAATGGAACGGAGCTAATGTCAGCCGACCCGTACATGCGCGGTTAATTAGTAAGTTGAACGGGACAGGGCTTTTATGGCAAAAGAATCCGAGCTATTTTTATTGTTTAATTGCTCGGATTTTTCCCCTTTATATCGACGACGGACGGACGGGACCGTACTTAGAACCGATTTTACTCGTTTTGTAATCGATTCCGCGCGCGACAACGTCGTGTATCACTTTGCGAACCAGTATTCAGACTATTTTTCGAAAATGTCACATGCATATGACTCAAATTGAAACGCCGGCCGGTTAGTTACTCATTACCGCCTCGCGCTAATTCGATACCCACTTCACTCGTCCGGTATTCGAGAAGCGAAGTCGAGCGGTCGAATCCAAGGAGTTTTTGCTTCCGGTCCACGCGGAAATGCCAGCAATTCTTCTCCGACGCATCATCGACTGCCGGATATCCTCTAATAGGTTCTCGATTCTCGATCGCAATAGACGAGGACGTAGGAGTGCGATCTGTTCGGTTCAGGTGCACAGAAATAACGAACCGACGTCGACGTCCACACGCCATTTGACCTACATCCATTGAGTTGGCCGCTCGAGTGGACGGAGCTCAGGAAATGCCACTCACGCACTACTGCTGATGGTAGGCGAGCAGGTATTGCACTGCAGGATCTGTTTGATTATTTATCGGTTCATAGTATACCAACACATTTTCTTAGAATTATACTAAAAGATCAACATTTAAATTCCCTTTAGAAACCCCAATGTGAACAACTAATAATAAAAAAATCAGTTTTATGTCTACTCTACACAATATTAAGTATTTAAATCCAAAAAAGGAAAGAAAAAATTTCGCCCTAGCGTATATTAAGTTGCATACCTGTCAGGAGTAAAAACAATAGTACTCGTACAAATGAAAGACGGATTCGAACAAAAACTCCGACTACAAAAGGTTTCAACAGTGAAAGAAATATTTACGAGGTCGTTCGTGTTCTGACGTGCATGCACTTGCCGTTTCCTGTTCGAGAGGGCACTTAATCATCTGCAAATCTTAATCCCCCGTGCCAAAAACACCAAATCCCATAAGAAAACAAACGGATAAAGGCAACCCCTCCCGTTTTTACGGCAAATCATGGCCCTGTCATAACATTAAAGGGCTGCGTAAATACCTTAAACGCCTTAACTATCCGTGGCGGGGCTCTTAAAGGATTTCTATTCCCCGGGCGTCCGGCCCATGGGCCGCACGGCGACAATGGCGCGGCCCTTTGCCGCTGTTAGTGTCGGTGATTCAGCAATAGCGGCGCGCAGAGTGGTAAATCACCCCTCGAGACCGATGTTACACCATATCGGCAAATATTTGTTCGAGAGCCTCCAAAAGGTGGTCGGAAGGCTTTGACACCCGGATTAGGTATACACTAGTGACACCTAGATTTATGCTCCCGGGATAATGGCCAGTGTACCTGTACGCAAAAACTACAGGACAGTATTAGAAGAAAATTTATAAGAAAGTTTTTTGTATCAAACCAATTTGTAACATTTTTTATAAATAAATCCAATTAATTTGTAATTTATTTAAATAAATGTTGATTTTCTAACTTGGATTTGATTTCGGTTTAAACTGTTTAAAATTTGAATCATCCCTAAACCGTCTCTGTAGGATTTTTGTACGCGGTAGGTCGCACCCTGGGGCTGAAAAAGCGGCGTAGCGCCACCTATGCACGATCAATGGTCTTAACAGAGATGTCAGGAAACGGTGACATCGCACAATGGGCCTAGCCCGTGGGATGCCACATTCCTGTCCCGATTGAGGGTCGTCCAGTTTCCGACTGCGAACCTTCGGGGGTCAGGATGGACCCTACGTGTCGCTACCAGCCCGAGAACGGCTGAGCCGGTTGTTAAAACTAAGAACGGGGGAGGTTCTGCAAATTATTGCGGCGACTCGTTAGTGACACCATATCAAATCGGTGTTTTGTCCGCAGACAAGCGGGTGGGCCCTCGTTGTCCACGCTTCGTTATTCCTCTTTTTCCGGAGTGTTTGTTTGTCTCCTGTAACGAATCCCATAGACACATTTCGTTTTTCTCCAAGCAACTTCTTGAGGCGCAAGTGTTGAAGAAGAGCGGTGGAAGAAGGGGGGGTTGGCGCGATTTATTGTTATAAAGCGGGTACATTCGCGGTCACGTACGCCGGACGGCCGAAGAAAAGCGTCTCCGGCGCGAAAAAAGGCCGCGACGGAAACGAATTGTGCCCGGCAATTACGGTTTTAGTGCGTGGCGTGCACACGCGAAGAAAGACGGACGAGAGGAGACCTCTTCGCCCGTTCGAATCGAATTATTCGCCAATGCGCCGCGTCCGTCGTTGCGTCGACGTCGCCGCATGTCACTGAATATTTATGGCCCGGGGGCCGCCTCAATGGACAGGTTTTATGGCCGTCGACCGTGGAGCGGCGCGGTCCGAGCCCCTATGATCTTCACCTCGCGACCGCACGCTGGGTCCATGAAAAAAAAGTTCTCTCCACCAGAAATTGTTTAAAACATTTAAGTAGATATGAATATAACTACATTAGCAACTTTAACCACAAAGAAGACAAGTTTTCATTCCATAATGGAATGAAACTTATCACTTATTTAGAGATTGGTTTATCTCTTGTTTACGTATTCGGTGGAGAAAAACACGTTTTCGCCGGGGGTCAATTAACCGGTCGGCGGGCGGCGGTTCGTTTGGGTCTTGGCTAATTGGGGTCCCGTCCATCGGCCATCCCCGAAGAATCTAACGCTCCTCGGACCGGCGGATTGAGCCGTCAAAGTGCGCGCCGGCGATAAGTGAGCGGACGACGACGGCTCAAACGGCTCAACCGGACCACCCGACGACAGGCGGCGGTCTGGACGGATTTCGGATAATGAAGTGCCTCCTTCCGACCACCTCGGATCGGGTTTCGGACGAGGCGTCGCTCCCGGCGCGGCGATTAATTGAACGGCCCGATTTCAGTTAGCTCTAGCTAGCCCCGGACGAACGCAAGAAAAGAACAGATAAATCCCGCACCGGATGACGACACGTTGTAGGCACGTTGTAGCTCCTCCCGGCGGCCACATATACAAGGCCCCAGGGCAGGGCGCGCGGGAGTCCGGCTGCTTGGATCCGGACCCGACGGCTCATATCTCCGCAGCATCTCTCGAGAGAGGACCTCGGAATGCGAGAGATCCAGCGTTAATATTTCACTCACCACAAGTGCGATCCTCCAACTCTCTAAACTTCTTCCCAAGGACTGAAAACTGCAAACTTACTTCCAAACGCTGAATACTACAAAGACAAACAATTCAAAAAAATAATTCAAAAACACCAAGCATAATTCTTACCTAGTGTAACCAAGTCTTACTCATCACAAGTGCGATCCTCCAACTTTCTAAATTTCTTCTCAAGGATCGAATACTGCAAACCTACTTTTAAACACTGAATACTATAAAAATAAACAATAACACCAATTCCAATTCTTACACAGTATAAAAACTATGCAAAAATCGAAATCTTAAATGTTCCCTCACCACAAGTGGGATCCTCGAACTCTCTAATCTTCTTCTCAAGGACTGAATACTGCAAACTTACTTTCAAACACTGAATACTACAAAAATAAACAAAAATACCAATTCCAATTCTTACACAGTATAAAAACTTTGCAAAAATCGGAATCTTAAATTTTCACTCACCACAAGTGCGATCCTTCAACACTCTAAACTTCTTCTGAAGGACCGAATACTGCAAACTTACTTCCAAACACTAAATGCTACAAAAATAAACAAAAACAGCAATTCCACTTCTTATACAGTATAATCAAGTAAAATCACCACTGTTAAAAGATGTCTCAACTTCATATAACTTACTTCTAGACAAATATTAATGGTAAAGATCACATAAAAACTTCGACGAAACAAAAATCGAAATCTTAAATGTTCACTCACCACAAGTGCGATCCACCACTCTCTAACCCTCTTCCCAAGCCTTCGAAAAGCCCAACACCAATACTTCAAAGATAACTAAACTCCAGTTCCAATCCAATTATTATCTAGTGCAGCTATAAGCCTAACATTCATCTTCTAAAAGTCCTGAGGTAAGATCGTGCTTAGTTTCCATAACATTTTTACCGATTTCTATTATTTATCTAGGGTTCCTTCCTAAAGGCAAAAAAAGTATAATTCAATTATCAATCCATCCCAATATATATTTCTTCATTAAGACCAAGCACCAAACACCCAACATCAATACTCATTTCTGAAATAAAATCAAAAAATTAAACATCAGTCTCAATCCCATTCTTACTTGGCACCAGCTAAGTAAAATAACCGCAATTAAAAACGACTCAAACATCGTTCATATAGGCAGCCTCTGGATAAAAGTAAATAACATTCATTTTAGACAGTAACTACATAAAAATATTGCAAGAATCGAAATCATCAAATGTAAAAAAAGTAGGATAAGAAGGTTGAGGGACATTCTGGGTTTGAAATCACGTGGGAACTGGCTGTGGCCACCCTGCATAATGATTAAGTCTGGACGTCTCCTAACGAGCGCCAGAGACTTGATTTTGGTGCGAACGCCGAGATAGCGGCCACCCGCATCTCATTGGTACTCAATGCCGTTCGATAGCCCAGCAAAGATACATATGTATATGGTGGTTCTAAAGCGATTATTTCTTTGGTGGTGAGCATTCTTGAACTGATTCAGAATCTACCTTGCTTCAAAAGATACTTATATTCAACGATAAATACACTCATCTTATACTTAAGTGTGTCCTAATCTAAAATATAAAGTATTAAAAAATTTAATTGCACCCATTAATATCCTCATTAACTACTTGTCTATGTGCGATAAGAAAATAATATTAACTTATAGATACTGCTGGTGGGAAATTATTGGTTGATTCATCATCGATATACTTATAAACAATATTTAATATTTATATAGTTTAGGTTTTTATTTAATATTTTTACACCATCCTTCTGAATCATAAGTAAAGTGTCATAAAGAGATAACTATCAATTCCTTGACACGTGTAAAATTTTAAGTACAAATTATTTTGTTATTTAATACGATTCTAAAAAGAGATCTAAGAAGAGGGAAAGAGAATTAATTTTATATTTTTCTAAATGCTACAATTACTATTCCTACTTGTTAGAAGTAGATAAGATAAAATTATTACATCAACTTCAATTATTTAATCATTTCTATTTTATTTATTATAACAACTCATTATTTCATTATCGACGATTTAAGTAAAGATTCGACAAAAAAACTGTCCAGAACGTCTTGTTTACACCATCGACATTTAAAACGGTGGTCAGGTAGAAGTTTACCGATTTTACGGTCTTCCACTTCCCAATTGCTACAATAAAAGGTGTGTTTGTTGGCAGTTATCCGATCGTCGACGTATTTACCGAGTCTTTAATGTTTATTAATGGACATAAGTCTTTCTAAATAAAAGTCTTCTAAATATGTCTTCAAAAATAAATAAGCAGAAGCGATCTATTAAAAAAAAAACTAGTGAGGGGAAAAAATACCCGGTACGTGCAGTTAAAAGCATATTTTTTTTGTGTTACGCGTGATGCAGTAGACATTTGTTTTACTTCCGCTTTGTGGTTGGTTTTGTAAATATTTAAACGCGTTCTTTCGCAAGTCGGACAAGAACACGTGCGGCGGGCGTTGCATTGTGAATTTGCGAACGATTTCAAGTGGAGATAATAATAATACAGGGAAACCCGGTTTGGTTTCGAAAAATTATCACTTTGATTACGATTATCTTATATAGTGCAATATTTATCATCTTTGCTATGAGAAGTTTTGTAATAAGGAACACAAATAATGTCACGATTTTTTTCCTTTACCTGATATTTTTTATGGTGGTTTTTTAGCAAAATGCTAAAAATATCTTTTAAAAAAGGTAATTTCTAAGAAAGAAAAAAAATGCCTTTATTTCTTTTTATTTTGTACAGTTTTATTAAGTCCAGTATAATCGAAGGGTTGAAACCCTTTTTATGACATCTTCTTTACAGGTATGCGAAATTTTCCAGGCAAAAAAATCCACAATTGCCACGTTATTCTTATTGTTTTTTGGCAAAAAACTTTTTTTTAAGTGTCATAAACCTCCAAGGACGTTTTAAGGGCACAGATGTCCGGTAAATTGCTCCAATTAGAGAAATTTACGATCTGATGATCTAAAGGTTCTTGTTTACCCAAGAACCCTTAACTCACCGGGAGTCACATTTTTTTCTCACTTAAAGAGAAAGTTTTCAAACGTATCTTTGAAATAAGAGAAGCAAATAACGTTATCGTGAGTGTTGAACTTACTATTAGACTTTGATAATTTAATTTCCTCGATTTTATTCCAACTAGAAATATTTATGATCTAATGATAAAAAAAATCTTTTAATACTTTTTTAACGGATGATTTTCTCCGATTTTATTTAATTTATCTTAGAATTATTATTTAATTTAATCGATTCTAACTAAAAATAGTTCTGATCTAAGGAATTAAAAAATATTTATCAATGACTTCCTAACGGATGACTCTTACCTTTATCTTATCTTGGAATCACAGTAAAAAATAGTTCACTTTTAAACGAAAACTTTAGAAATAAGTCTTTAAATAATATTATAAATTATATATCAACTACTTTACTATTTTTATAGTGAAATCACTTTACACACATTTGTACGGTTTAAAATGTTTTTATTTACTGAATAAAATCTTCACGTATAGAATGTTGCGTTTTACATCTACAAACAAACTCTTGAATGAATTAAACAAATAAAGTTATCGTTCTGTCCTTTCTTTATCGTGAAATCATACTGGGAAAATAGTTGTGATTTAAAAAATTTATAACTTCTTGGCTTTATGATATCATCTTTATCTATTTAGAAATAGATAAAGAATCATGCTTTCATATGATTCATAATATGATGGATAACAAAATAAAAATTCTCAACCTTGAACTTTTATGTAATCCAAAGAAAATTCTGCTTTTAGAATCTTCAGAATGTTTAAAAATTTCAACTAAAGACTAGAAGCTACATTTTCTCTTCTAAGAGAGAAACTAAAAGTCATAGAACTTTAATCTTCGGCAAAAATAAAGATTAAGCTTCAATCTAAATCACCGTGCAATTTCAAATCTTAACAACAATTAGTTTTTTAGACATGAATCCTTAAAAACTGACAAATAGTAATCAACATGAAGTTACTTTTTCTCCTCTGAGGGAAAAACTAAAACTCGTAGAAAATTTATCTTTGGCAAATGTAAAGATTAAGTTTCAATCTAAATCATCGTAAAATTTCAAATCTCAACAACAATTAGTTTTTGGGAAATGAATTTTTAAAAATTGGCAAATCTTAATTGACAATTTAATTATGTTAGGTTACAATTCTTTTTGTAGAAAAAACTAAAAGCCCTAAAAAGTTAATTCTTGATAAAAATAAAGATTAAGGTTTAGTCTAAATCCTCAGAATATTGCAATCCTTAACAACGATTAGTTTCTTAGATATGATTTTTTTTAATTGATAAGTTTTAATCGACTTGTTAGTTTAGTTAGAGTTTCGTTTCTGTTGAAAAGACTAAAAGTCATGGAAAGCTAGTTCTTGGTGCAAATGAAGAACAAATTTCAATCTAAATCATAATAAATTTTAAGGTTTTAACAACAATTAGTTTTTTAGATATGAATCCTTAAAAATTGACAAATCGTAATCAACATGAATTTATATTTTCTCCTCTGAGAAAAAAAAAAAAACAAAAAGTCACAGAAAATTTATTTTTGGCAGATATAAAAATTAAGTTTCAATCTAAATTTTCACAAAATTTCAAATCTCAACAATAGTTACTTTCTTAGAAATGAATTTTTAAAAATTGACAAGTTTTAATCGACATATTAATTAAGTTAGGTTACAATTTTTGCTCTATAGAAAAAACTAAAAGTCTTAGAAAGTTAATTTTTTGGTATAAATAAACATTAAATTTTAGTCTAAATCGTCATAAATTTTAAAGCTTCAGCAGCAATTAGATATGAATCTTGTCAAGTTTTTTATCAAAAATTCAAATTTTAGAGAGAAATCGCCCCTTGTTGAGTCATCACGAATCAGTTTCTAAACACAGGTTGATGAGCCGTCAACCACTATTGTAAGCGAATTGGCCTTAAATTACTAATTTTAAATGCAAGTCATCAAAATCAGTAAATATGAGGTTGTATTGCCTCCTTGTAAATTTTAAAAATTGTATTGTCCAAATGATGAAGAACATGTCGCTATACCGAGTTGAATTAATACTAACTGTGGCTGCACTTCAAAAAAGTAAGATCCAATAACACCTAGGAATGACATAGCACACCTAATACTTTTGACCATGTAAGTGATCGTTTACAGAATTCTCGAGAATTCTCAATAGACCAATAGTAAACATTTTGATTGTTCCACTGAAAGGTGGAAAGGCAAAAAGCTGGATATAGTCTTTATCGTTACTCAATATGGTGGTCATAGACGATCAAATTGACAATTAGTTTTGTTCATGTGTTGATAAATTCTTGTCCTGAATATTTGGTAGACCCATACACCATTAGGTTTGTAAGAGATAAAGACTTCCAACAAGATTTATTTAGATATTTTTAAAAATTAACTGGTTGTAGTAATAGTTGAGTAAGTTTGATAAAGTTTTCGTATTTTGTGAAAGGTAGACGAACGTTGTTGTTAGTTTAACGAGCGGATTCCCGGGTTGCAGATAGGTTTCTTGGCGAGAAACATTTGGGCGACAAAGAGCGCGAACGTTCCGCCTCTCGACGCGCCATAAATCCTCGGAGAACACAATGTCGAAGGCATTCTGTTCCGTTTTTATGGCCGTCATAATACGGGAAAGAACAAGTGAGAAAAGGAGGCGAGATCGGGGTCAAATCCCTGCCGGTCCGGCCGAGAGAGTCCAAAGCTTTCGACGCTCCGGGAAATTAATATTTATCGACTCCTAGAGCTCCTCTTTGCATGACAAAAGCTCGAATTCTCGAAGAATTAAGAGTTCCCGATCGATTTTTCCCCCGGTTTTTATTTCGACTGCTGAAGATCTTAAAGCTCCGTAGAATTATTTACGGTTGCGTCATAAAGATGGCCGCGGGACCGTTTCGGGGCGCGAAAGCGTGAGGAGTCAATAAATGTCGACGATTGCTTAAGTTATACCGGAGTCGAGAGCTGTCAATAAAACTGTTAATGCGCGTGCAGTCGGCGATACGCCGATTTTCTACTCAGGGACGATCACAGCTTTGAGCTCTGCCCGACGAACGAGCGAACGAACGACGCACAATTCCGGTTCGATTTCGACGCTTCGTTGCGAAAGCTCCACACTTTATATCTCACAACAACAGAATTCAACTGAAATTTCTTATTTACTCGTTTTTCTTATTTTATAAATATAAATTACGTCAAATTATGTGATCATGTGTGTCAAGAACATCTGCTCCTTTTTATTTCCAAACCGGAAATCTTAGAATCGATTCCGGAACAATATTAAAAACAATAATATACAATGCAATACAAAAGATTTTTTTTAACCTCATTTTTTTTCTAAAAACAACCTTGATTTTAATTTAGGTTAATAAATATTAGAAATTTACTAAAATAAATTGTTTACTAATTAAACTTAATATGTTTATAATAACATTTTTATGGTATACGATTCTTTATAACAACAGTTTTTTCATAATTCTGGGTTTTTACTTTTATCAGAAGTAATTGTAGTTTTTTGTTTACTTTTAAAAGCAATACAAAACTAAAATAAATTATTTATGAAAACACATTTAGATTATCGATTCAATTAGCAAATCAATTCAACATGTTTGTGATAACATTTTTTTGCATAAAGGTGCGTTCCCATGGAACGTCAAAACGAAAGTGTATCACGTTTTTGTACTTGTTGTCGTGAAAATATTCAAGGAACCTTATCAGTCGTGGGACGTGGACCGTTCACACGGATTGTAGTATCAACGAAAACGTGATTTAGTTGATTGCGGAAATCCGACCATGAACCAGGTTCTCACCAAGTAGTATGGTGAGTTTAGGTTTTGATGTTATTCTAGTACAAAGAAAGAATCAGTTGGTAAAATCGAAAGAGAAATGGAAGAAAAAACGATGGTGAGTTAGATAGTAGATGATATTTCACAGAAAATCGGAAGCATATAGTTTGGCAGATATGGAGTTAAGAAGCTATTACACAGAGAATTTAAAAACTTGCTGCGAATGTCTGAAGGCGACTTATTGTTAGATTACATACTGAAAGCCATTTGAATTTTGATGTAACGTATTTCGGTCCAAATCCAGGGATATTGAGCGAATCAGAAATTCTCTTAGCTGCTGCCATTCTCAAATCTCGATTTCTGTAGTCTTCAATAGTTGCACCATACAACACTTTTTCAGCAACATACAATTCAAGAAACCGCATGGTTTCATTGTCTTGTAATTTAATAACACGACTTTTCGTTTTACTATTTGTCATTTTTAAGTACTTACATACGAAAGCGAATTCAAGGCAAACTCAAACATGTTTGATCTGAGGCGTGAACACCACCTCCATGTGACGTCAACAGCTAATCCATGACACTTTGTTCATACGGAACGTACCTTAATTCTGGGCTTTTAAATTTTTTTTCAGTTTTTGACGTTTTTAATTAAAATTATGAGCAATTGCTATATTATTCTCTACAAAATAGTTTGTGGTTTTTATCTGAACTTAACATCTGTTTTTATCTTAACATAATTAGAAAGAAAACGTAGTTTTCCTCATTTACTTTTTAAAAACATTCGAAAATTAAAATAAATTGTTTACGAAAACATTTTCAGATTATTAATCCAATTAAAAACATTTCATAAATCTGAATTCTTAATAAATAGTTCTTCATAAAATAAATTGTGTTTCTTAACTGAACTTCCTTCATAACCAGGAAAAAGTTTTCTTCATTCAATTGGGAAGTTAGTTAAATACATTGTTCTTTTTATAAATGAAAATATTTTTGGGTCACTCATCTACTTAGAAACTCAACACAACAAGTTCATAGTAACCTTTCACTCAATTTAGTTCTTAGATTGCTAAGAAATAATGTAAGTTGTTTCAATTATTAAATTAAATTAAATTAAATTAAAAGGATTAAGGTTTAATAATTCGTTGACGTTTTCTTACGAATGTCCTGACTTAAGATCAAACGTGATTTCCACAATATATTTTTTTTACCCAATTTGGTTTTTTATTTAACCCTCTATTGGATCGTGTAACTTTCAGATCACATTTTAATTTATTGACATTTCACCAAATATTGGGTTGTTCGGAAAGTAATTTCGTTTTTTCTGATGTGGAAATGAAAGACAGTTTTCGTATAATAAACAAATACTTTATTAAATTATATATTAGCCGTTGTGGTCCAACACCTTTTACCATCTTTCTGGTAGTAGCATAATTCCACACTCATAAAATTTTTGGTCTTTGCTGGCAAAAAACTGATCGAGGTGGGTTTTGACCTCCTCTTTTGAGGTGAAGGTTTTAACGTCTAAAAAATTTTGAAGTGACCGGAACAAATAATAATCCGATGGTGCCAGGTCTGGAGAATAAGGTGGATATAGCATTGTATCCCATTCAAGCTGTAAAAGCTTTTGGCGAATAACTAAACTTGTGTGAGGGCTCGCGTTGTCTTAGTGAAACACTACGCTTTTGCTGTTGAGTAGTTCTGGCCTTTTCTGTTGAAGTGGATCATTCAGTTTGTCCACCTGATGACAGTAGAGAACATGGGGAACCCATACATCGAGCTTCGAGGATAATCTCAGGCCTTTCAAGTGGTCATAAAGTGTTGAATTTGATAAATTTAGCCTCAATCCGATCTTACGTGTTGTTATTCGCCGGTTTACATCAACTAATGCCTTTATCGCGTCTTTATCAGCGTCAATCGGCCTTCCCGAGCGTGGTGCATCTTCAAAATCAAAATTGCCGGATCGAAATTTAGCGAACCAATTCTGCCATTGGCGTACTGTCAACACACCTTCTCCATACACATCGGTCAATTTCTTTCTGGCTTGAACAGCATTTTTACTCTTTCTGTAGTAAAACAGTAAGATATGTCGGAATGCTGCTTATCGTTCTCCATATCTAAAAGGGCACCAACCAAAAACAACAATCATCTAAGGTAGGTTGGATATTTAGCCGCCTTTTTTTAGTTGTTGCTCATGAATTTGACGAGGGCGGTTGTGATGAGCCTGCAGAAATGTTGTCACAAATTTCTTTATGACAAAATTTAATCATGTTGCTGCAAGTTTCCTGAATGATTTCCCTTTGTTGATGTGTTGCACTCTTTGACTTTACAAGTTGATTGATTTGTTAGAACTTCGTAAACAAAACATTTTCGAAACGGATTCATTTTATATCTTCCCATAGTAAAAAGGCTTAAAAATATTTTTATAAGTTTAAATTATATTATTATTTTAAAATGTTACCTTTATATATGTATAATAACAACTTAATAAGATTAAGACACACAAACAGAAATGCAATACGGACTGATACCGACAACTGAATGTAACGAACTTGTGTAAGAAAATATTGGATGATCGCCTGGAAAAAATAATACCGGAATACCAGGACGAACGTGAATAGAAGACCCTTGCATCCCTGATATGTAGGGCTTACGATACCGAACTAAAATCTGAATACCGGTATTTGATATTTGAAATATTGGGATATACCGGTATTAAAACCGGTATTCTTAATAAAAAATTTACTAGTTATATTTTTACTTACTAGTTGTTATATTGACTTGTTAACAAATAATATATGAAAACCAATAAATATTGTTTTGAAATGAGTCGATATTATTTATTTTATTACATAGAGAGTAGGAATAGATAGGTACAAAAAAACGTGCAAGTAAAAAAGTTCATATTAAACTCTGTTACATTTTACATATAACAGGCTCGTATGGCATTATATAACACAAGGGAACAAAATTAATTCGTTTAAATTGCAAATCAACCGAGCTGTTGCTTAAAACAGTGTGTTCTTTAATAATGTCGTCGAGAAATATCTGTAAAAACAATGCCGACAATTTTTGTAACATCTGTGGTGAATATACATTCAAAAATTGTAGACTACTTAAGTGTGTCGGCGTTCATAAAACAGGTGTATTTTGATTATTTTGGATTCCCGTTGGACACCCGTGACAAGTACTGGATCCCTCATATGGAATGTAAAACATGTGTGGAGTCTTTGAGGTTATGGCGAATAAGAAAATACCTCATTTTAAGTATCAAACACCAATTATGTGTCGAGAGCCTGCAAACCATCAAGATGATTGTTATTTTTGTATGGTTAATATAAACGGAATTAATAGAAGAAACCGGTCGAAATGGTTTTACCCTAACTTGTTATCTGTTACTCGACCAGTCCTGTACTCCGGAGATGCGCCAGTACCCCAAGCTTCTTCACCCACACAAAATGATCACGACTTGGAGGAAACAAGGTCTTCTTTAAGTGATGAAAGTGGGACAAGTGACTTTCACTAAATTTCTTCTGAGCACTAGCCCTTTAATCAGGAAGACCTCAGTGCATTAGTTAGAGATCTTGGTCTTTCTAAAAAAGCATCGGAGAAAGATTCTAGCTTCTCGATTAAAGCAAAGAAATCTTGTAACCACGAAAACAAGAATTTCATACTATCGTAACCGAGAGACAGAATTGCTTTCATTCTTTGCTAAAGATGACGACTTTGCTTTTTGTTCAGATGTTCCTGGTTTATTGAAAGCAATGGGAGTAGAGAAGTATGATCCAAATGAATGGCGTTTATTTATTGATTCTTCAAAACGTAGCCTAAAATGTGTACTTATGCATAACGGCAATAAACTGATTTCAATGCCGATTGCACATTCAGGTACAGTCAAAGAAAAATATGCTACTGTAGCTTCTTTTATGGATAAAATCAAGTATAACGAATACAAGTGGCTGATATGTGTAGATCTAAAGATGGTGAATTTTCTTCTTGGACAACTTCTTGGCTATACAAAATATCCATGTTCTTTTTTTGTGGGACAGCAGAGCTAAGTCTGAACACTGGGTTAGATAAGATTGGCCTTCCGGGCAAAGTATGGTTCCGGAAAAGCTGAGTGTGATAAATGAACCCGTTGTGTCCAGGGATCGTATAATATTGCCACCTTTACATATCAAACTAAGGCTTATGAAACAATTTGTCAAAGCTCTAAACAAGGATGGTGAGTGTTTTAAATACATCGCCAAAAAGTTCCATAACTTAAGCACAGAGAAACTTAAAGCCGGAATTTTTGATGGTCCTCAAATAAGAAGGTTGATAAAGGATGAAAACTTTAATAGTTATATGACTGATATTGAAAAAGATGCCTGGAATGAATTTGTTTGGACTGCAAAAAATTTTCTGGGAAACAAAAAGGACGAAAGCTATGCGCAGCATATTGAGCTGATGTTGTTACACTTCCAGCAGCTTGGATGTAATATGAGCATCAAGGTACACTTCCTCCACAGTCATTTGGACCGTTTCCCTGTAAATCTTGGTGATCTGATTGAAGAACAAGGGCAACGGTTCCATCACGACTTTCGAACTATGGAGGAATGTTACCAGGGTCACTGGAATGCTCACATAATGGCAGACTATTGTTGGAGCATTCAAAACAGCCCTCATGAACCAAGTCAAGCAAGAAAATCTTATAAAAGAAAATTTTTTGATAAAATATAGATTTTTCTTAAAAAATGCGTTTTAATTATATCTCAAAAATTAAAGCTGATACGAACAATGTGTCTTCAGATCTCAAATCAGCACTCAGAGAAAGTATAATATTAGTCATAATATTTCATGCAACAAAAATGCTGTTTCCTTGTGTAATTAAAGAAGCAAAAAATATAATGAAATTGAAAGTATTTATGAAATAATATTAATAACTTGCGTTTTGTTTATTAAAGTATGCTCTTAAAAAACATAAACAATCAATCGTTTTATCATCAAGCGAGGACCGAATTTTCGTACAACTATAACCAGCCACCGAAAAAGCGACTCGGTATGTGTAATAAATGTGACTGATAGAGATTTGAATACGATGAAATTGTTTATCTTAAAAAACATTTCTTGTAATTAATTAACATTATTTTAAATTAGATTTATGTTTTGCATAAATTCAAAATTTATCGACTAATGTAATACCACAATACCGGTGTTTTTACATAAAAACCGGTTTTTAATAACGGACATAAATCGTACGGGATTCCGGTATTTGGGAAAAATAAAAATTTCGTTTTCGTTTCCGTTTTCGTTTTTATAAATTATTCGGTTAATTTCGTTCTTTCGTTCTCGTTTTTGTTCCGTTCTTATTGTTAGTCCCTGGTGATTATTATTTCTATGTTAACCCTTTCGCGACCGGCGCCGTATATATACGGCAGCCACTTGATACCTCACAGTGGCTGACGCCGTACTATAACCCGAAATGAAGCTGCACCATGGAGAGAAAGATGAAAAAGTAAAGCCCCTTTCTGTAACATTGCCGACTAAGCTTTCATCTTTCTCTTCATGGTGCAACTCCATTTCGGGTTATAGAACATATACGGCAGCCATTTCTTGGTTCACACAGGCACTTACTACTTTACAAGTAAGCTAACGCGTCTAAAGTTTAAGAAATGTCCAGCAATGTCCACCATTGTTCAGTTTCATCCCGTTGTGCGCTGGCGCGAAATGTGGCAATGTATCATCAGTTGATCTGTTGCAAAAAGTGGAACAGGTGCGCCGTCGCGATAGGATTAAGGTCATCCGTACAACATTTTTAAGATAACTTTCTTAAAATCTAGGAAATTCAAGTTGACCTTAGTAAATTGATTTGTATAAAAATAAATTGTTATTCATTTGAAAAGGAATATTGATGAGTTCAGTAAATCAGTTGATATGTATTAGAATAATTTGTTATTAAGGAACACAACTGATTACCAATTCAATTACCAAATTAACACTACATGTCTTTCATAACATTTTATCATTCTTCTTAAATGCTAAGGGGAAAAAACTTAAGAAGTCTTAATTTTCAATAATAAAATATGATTCTGTATAATATGTAAACACGCTAAAACAAAAAAGTCAGGTCAAAATTAAAAAAAAATATATGGTTTGTTCAACAAAACTTAAATTTTAATTTCAATAAAGTGTTTGAACACTAAAATTTAACTAAAAGAACATTTAGTTTATCCAATTTCTATGAAGGCCTAGTACTGTTACACTTTTTTTAATGAATGTTTATTTTTTTAGTGTACTTAATTAATTTTTGTTTCTTTAGGTACTGTATTTTCTCGCCTTGTTCGACTGGCACGAAGCTCCGAATGTTTTGGGAATTATTAAATTTTCTTCTTACCTTTGATTACTCTCCCTCACGTATAGATGTCTATTCCTCCTTATTTTTTAATTCAATAAACTTCTTTTACCTTCAGTTATAATACGATCTTTTTTATTCTTCTGCCTATATAAATCATGTTTCGTATATTCTGGTTCTCTTCTCTTTCCCGTTTGCAAGTTAGAAGTTAGTAATCTTTAACTTTTGTGAGATTTTTAAAAGGAGTTATTAGCCATATTAAAATTAGTTTTGGCTGTCTTTTTCATCTGATTTAATCAGGATTTTCGTCACAAATTTCGTTTCCAAAACCACTTGGGTGGATTGGATTTTCGTCTGTCGACGGATTTGAAAAAGATTCTAAACTTTTGAAACCTTGCAATTTTGCAATTACGTCTTCACCAACTTAAGGTATTTATCAAAATTTAATTTTCTTCTTAGAGTATTTAATTGAATCAAAATTTTGGACATTAGTTTTCCTTTTTTTGTCCTTTACACTTTTCTTTGTCACTATTTTAATTATCTTTCATTTAGACGTTTTTCCGTCCAGTTCCGTATAGTTTAAAGGTCAGATTTATCCATTTTTCTTATATTATTTTCGGCCGAGAAATTTTCGGTATCCATCGATTTTTCGGTGAATTAAACAAAAAAAAAAAATAATAAGAAGAGCTCGTTTGCATACATAAATTTAAAATTAAAAATTGTACTTTCTTTGCATTCGAAAATTTTTAAGAGCTCATTTAATTTTTTTTATATGTCAAGTTTCATATATTTTTTTTACTTTGCGTCGAACTCTGATATTTTCGTTAAAGTTGTTTACGTCGATTAATTTTTTTTAACAGAAAGAAACTTAAGTAGTTGGATCATTGCATTTTTATTGCTATTTTTTTTTTTTGAGAATCGGTTTAGCGCTAAATTTACCTCCGGAAGTCTTCGGTTATATTACGATCTTTTTTATTCTTCTGCCTATATAAATCATGTTTCGTATATTCTGGTTCTCTTTTCTTTCCCGTTTGCAAGTTAGAAGTTAGGAATCTTTAACTTTTGTGAGATTTTTAAAAGGCGTTGTTAGCCATATTGAAATTATTATTATTTTTTTTTTTTGGAGAGTCGGTTTAGCGCTAAATTTACCTCCGGGAATCTTGAAGTATTTAATTGTTCATTCATTATATTTTTCGAGAGTTTCTGATGGTACCATATTTTGATTGTTATTACTTGATTTTTTTTATACTATATTTAAAGTTTCGTTCTGAGTTCAGATATTATATTTCTTTTTTTTAACTGTGCAACATTTTCCCTCGCCGATCTTGTAATTTACATATATTATGTTTATTGTATTTAATTCATTTAATATTACTTTTATTATTATTATTATTATTATTATTTGTTATTTTTGTAATCACTTCGTTAAATTTTGAATTCTTTCAATATATTATTATTATTTTTGTCTCAAATCTTCAATTTTCTTTATTGTACAACGTTGTTTCACAATACACGATATCATCCCCGAAGAAGCTAGAACAATTGTGTGGCGCCCTTTTACACGTTTGTTGAACCCTGACCCTTCTTCACGAGTTGGCCCGATCAGCTCTAGGGGACTTCGTAAGAAAAGAAAAAGAGAAGATTTGGGTGTTAAAAAAAAAAATAGCGCCACAGAACATTTAGTTTATCCAATTTCTACGAAACCTTAGTACTTTGTAACCATTCCAGAAGCCTCTAATACTGCTTGCAATCTTCTGGGCATGGATGATGCAAGCTTACTGGTAGTTTCCCTGGTAATTTTATTCCATTCTTCTTACATGAACATTTTTAGCTCATCTTTATTTCTTATATGGTGTTTTCTTATATTTAAATCCGACTGATGCCATCGTGTTTCCAACGGATTTAAGTCCGGGGATTGGAGAGGGCGGAGAAGAATTTTTCTGACTTTATAAAGCATCCATTCCTTTACAATCGTAGTGGTGTGTTTAGGATCGTTGTCTTGTTGCAATATATAGCTATCTTCTATGCCTAATTTGATAGCACTGTTATGTAAGGTACCTTGGAGTATCTTCAGGTAACTTTTTGCGTCCAAAATACCGTCAATAAAATGAAGATTTCCTACTCCATTGTAGCCCATGCACCCCAAACCATTACATGTTCACCTCCATTTTTGACTGTAAGTGTCAAGTATTCTTTCTGTAGTTCAGTGTTAGGTTTACTCCGCATGGTTTTTCGTGCATCCGAACCAAATGTATTAAATTCACTTTCATCGGAAAAAATTACGTTTTTCCAAAAGTCTATTGGCTGATGAATATACTGTGTTGTAAATTCAACGAGTCGAAGTCTATTTGTTTCACTTATAAATGGCTTTTTCTAAAGTGACCATATTTTTTATTTTAAATCCAGGACGAGAACTTGTAGCGGGGGGTTAGTTAAGTTAAATTACCGAGTACAAAACATTTTATATTTTTCTGAGCTATGGATCTTTTTCGCTTTGAAGCATTGTATAAAATTCCGTACACTTTTCTTCATAATTAATTTCAGTAAGTAATATCGCTTTTAATGTGTCTATTTCAAGTTGAGTCTTCTCACTTGTCCAAAAGCTATTCATTAAAAAAACATATATTCTTTCCGTAGAAACATTTGTGCCAGGCAGACAGAAAAAGAACGCTGTTAATTTTCGTGAATTTGAAAATGGAAGTTCACGTTTATTAAAGTGAGAGACCATTTCATCTCACTTTTGGATTGATGCAGTTTGGTTATTTTTCCATTCGGCAATTTTCTCTTCCGTCACGCATAGTTTGATATCTCTTGAGGAGATCTCTCTATACTGTCCAACCACCACGATTCTGCGTTTCCTCTTCCACCTAACGCTTAGAGACACGATGTGTACCATAGGCGCTGGAAACCAGTGGTTCCTTGAAGGGGATTCGCAGAATCGAGAGTTTACTGTATGCTTCAAATGGTTTAAAGCGTGCCGCGTATTTTGATATGCACAATTTTTTCGGTTCAAATTTTGTAAATCAATTCTAGTTGAAATATATTTAAAATAAATATAGAGAATAAGAACCTTTTCAAAAATTCGGGACAATCCGGGACAAAAAACCTGAATCCGGGACAAATATTGCTTCAAGAAAAATCCGGGACGCAAGGTGGAAATCCGGGACTGTCCCGGCCAATCCGGAACGTATGATCACCTTACTTTTTCGTGCCACTCTGTCATGATAGCCGGCTTTTCGCATAACATTTCGAACAGTTTCGGAATGTACATGTTTTCCTGATATTGTTGCGAGGTGTACGGCTAAAGTTTGTGCACTAATAATTTTTCTTCATTTCGTGTAAATTGTACCTCTCATTTTGTACGCTTAACACCTTTGGGCGTCCGGCACTTTTGCGATTATCAACATTATTAGTGGTTTTTTATTTTTTTATGATAAAATTTATTGTATTAGGCGGTTTTGTTACCAAATCAGCTATTTTACGGACACTTTTTCCTTGTTTGTGCATATTTACAATGCATTCTTTCAAGTCCAGACTAAATTAGTGCCGTTTTTCACTCATTATGTCACTAGTTTTAGTAAACAACTAAACTTAACTGACGTCTTCGGGAAAACCCTCTTCGATGAAAGATTTTTTGAGGCAAAACGTGCAAGTGTCCAAATACTTTATTGCTATTGAAATTTTAGTTTTTTTTGAATAAAATAAACATATATTTTTGATTTCAGCCTGATTTTTTTGCTAATGTGTTTACATACTATACAGAATAATATTTTATTATTGGAAATAATAAATGTTACATTTTCTGGTATGTTCTTGAAAAATGTTAGATGTCCAAACACTTTTTTGACTCACTGTAATTTACTTAATTCTATTTTAAAGTTACTTCAATATTTTTTTTATTAGTAACCTTTAAAGTTGTTAGCCTGATTGCTAATTCCTCCTCTACGACATTTTTTGAGATAATTTTGTTAAAATCTAGAAAAACCCATTTGATCTTATCGATTTATACTGTGTGCACGCCGGGTAGCTGCGGATACGTTTAACGTAAGTGGAAAAAGAACGACAATAAGGCTTCCATTAGTTAACACAGGACAGATATACTACGTTTACTTATCTGGCAGATTGGAGTCGACATGTGCTTCTTTATCTAACTCATTAAAATCGTATGCAATTCGATGCCTTGTCTAACACATTGACCTGTCCTATCCGCAGGTCGAATGCTTGCAGACTGTATAGAACAATATGTCATTCATCTAAAAAAAAAAACCTCAGCTGATTTTCTTAGATCAGCTGATCTGTAAAACTGTATGTTATTGATCACCTCTTTAAAAATTAAGATGACGTAACGAAAAAAATAATAAGATTTAACACGCGAGAGTATAATGTTTACAAACACGTCCAAACACAAAATTATGTTTAATACTGACCAAGAGGTCCGCCCATATCGGTGTTGAAACCGACACCTCGCTTATAGTAGGCAGATATGAGAACCGAAATAAACCTGCTCGACGGTGGCGTATTTATTTACACAAAACTGGCGGTTTTCCGTGTGGAGGATTTCTTTTCCCGTTTCATTTACATTGATGTTTACTTCGCCGTCGAACGGTACATCGTTTACAAATAGTAAATTCTCATTGTTCGCCCTTACCGATTAATATTTCGGGCGTAAATTGAGTCAAGACAAATATTTACTCGATAACACCATGAATTGACTATCCAAGTTGTTTACCAAAGTTGGAAAGCGAAAGCAAAACGAAAATATATGGCAGCGCTTAACTAATTTAAATGTTCGGTTACTTCGGTTGTGTTTAGATGTTACCTCTCTCTGTGACCAAAGGTAACTAACACGTGATTATGTTTATAGGGCGTAAATACTCATTTCCGAAAATAAAACTGACAATAAGACTTTCAGTGAGTGTGCTTCTTTTGGGAAAAAATTTAAGATGAGCCATCTTTAGAAACTTTTAGTCCAAGGATTTTACGCAAAGAAACGAATACCGGATATTGTTTTGCGGTTAAATAACGTATCCTGGTATCAAAATATTTTCTGAATGACTTACGCAGTAACACCTACGCAAATGCACACATATGAATGGATTGAATCACCGTTTACGCATTCCATAATTTCCCCTTTTTTTCAAAAAGGGCCCGGAGGAAAACGTAACCGGTTTGACACGCAAAGCGCATTCGTCGAGAGGAAAAGCTCTTTTACTAATTACACCAGGTGATTTGCATGTCTGGTTACACGTGGGTTTACTTTACTGGGTCACTTTCGACGAATTTAAGACGTCACCTCAGGCCGAATTATGCAAAAACAGATCCTGATCGTTTTAATTAGTAGATAAGTATACATTTAAAAACGTATTAATGACGTCAATTGATTTTAGGGAATTTCCTAAAAGTGGTCAAGTAAAAAAAATCAAGTGCAAGTTGAAACAGTCGTCAAGAACCTTTAAAATCCATTTTTAAATCGTTAGTATTTGACGTCTTGTTTAAAAACCACGAGCCAACATTTACGTTTGCATCATTCTTTTGATGATTTTACAAGTTACAACAAGCAGATTTATTAATACATGATTATAAATATTTCCATCTTCATAAATCTTATTCCCCGTGTATAGTAATACCTTAATCAGTAAAAAAAAAATTATGTCAGGATTAGTCGACGTTTATTTACATATTCTTCGGTGGTGTAATAGAGGAAAAACCAAATCGAACGTACTTTTTACTTTACCCAACATCAAAACGGAGCGTTAGAATTATTTACCGACTGCATAATTTACATTTAGTTGTAAACAAGCGCTCCACAAAACGCATTCTTAAAATCCTTCAAACTCGATCCATAACAGCTAACTTCTATAACAGCTATGGTATGTCTTGATTTGCCCAGACCTATTTTCCAATTGCGTAGGCGTTTGGTACACCTATTCGAAGCATTTTTAAGTTTACGTCAATGGAAATTGAAAGGGTGTTTGCTATTCATACGAAAATAACTGTTCCTTTACGCATTTTTAAATAACCGTGGAAAATTTAAAAATTATTACGGAAGCGAAGAGATTATGACCGCTCTTTAGTCATTACAGTTAGGTTGGATAGATCTTTAAATGTGGTAAATTTGTCAGGTAGAAACGGTTAAGCAGGTAAATTTTATTTAAACGTGATAAGCAGCACATGCATTTTATTTGTCGTTTTAGTCAGAATGACATCACTGTTCTTTAAATATAGATTTTATATAAAAGGTATCGTTCAACTCCCATAAACTATGTTTTCTGGTTTGTATTTTAGTAACCTTGATAAATTATATGTGCTTTTATGTGTGAAAGGTACAGAAATAATCAACATTCTTTCTAAGAAATTAAAAAAAAATTAGGCAAATTTTTATTAAAACTGACTTAACCTTATAATTTTACGACCGTTTTTAAGAAATCATAAGAAAATTATTTATAAATATTACTAAATAGTCTTTACATTAAATTATACTTTAAAGACACTATTTTAGATTTAAAAAGTCAAATTTGTTCTAATTGTTACTAAAAAAATAAAAAATAATCTTAAAGTTAACAAAAATTTTAGATAAGTAGTTAATATTTCAAAAATCTTTATCAATTTTAAAAAATCGTCTGGGCTTTATTTATAGGAATTAAAACTTGATTTTTAGTTTATATTAAAGCTTAAATGTTCTATTTTTAAATCGCCTTGACTTTGTTTATACGACTTACGAAATGACTTTTACATTAGATTGAATTTAAATGATTGTATTTTACATTAAAACAGATAAATTTCTTATAATTGTTACAAAAAAAAAATAAAAAAAATAGAAAAGATCTTAAAGTTAACAAAAATAAATTTTTGAAGTACTAAAAAGTTTTTACCAAACCTAACCTTTTTTCATGAACTTTACAAAATTGCCTTGACTTTGTTTATACGAATTACGAAATGATTTTTACATCAGATTGAATTTAAATGATTCTATTTTACATTAAAACAGACAAATTTCTTGTAATTGTTACAAAAAAAAATCTTAAAGTTAACAAAAACTTTAGACAATTAATTTCTTAAAAAATTTGGTGAATTTTAAAAAGTCACTCAGACTTTATTTATAGGAATTAAAACTTGACTTTTACTTTAGATTAAAGCTTAAAGATTCTATTTTTGATTATAGAAGACAAATATCTTGTAATTATTACCAAAAGATTTAAATAAATTTTTGAAAAACTGAAGAATTTTGAATAACGTAACCTTTTATAATTAACTTTAAAAAATCGCCCAGACCTTATTATTAAGGATTATGAAAAGGTTATAATATATAGAAATAGTAGAAGAGAAGGTAATGCAATGAAAATTAATGTAACTGTAGGTACAATAGTTCAAATAATTTCAATACTTTGTCCTTCTAATAGGAATCGATGGTTATATTTATTAAAAAATAATCTTGCTATAAGGTATCTAACTATTACAGTAATTATTAATAAAATTAATAAAGCATGATTATGAAAAAAAAATTAATTGCTCTATTAATGGTGACGCAGCGTCTTGAAGGAATGTTTTTTTTTCAAGTAGCTATTTCTAAAAAAAGTAATTAACTTCATATATGAAGCTTAAATTCATTGCACTATTCTGCCATGTTACAAATTTGATGTTAAAAAAGGTAATTCATTATATCTATGTTCTGCTGGGGGTATTTTTTGTATTCATTCGACAGATGTAGGCATATTTAAAGTTCCAATAGATTTTCGTATAGATGAAAATCTATCTCAAATAATAAATAAGAGTAGGAAAATTCTAATTAATGAAATTAATGATCCAATTGAAGAGATAATATTTCATGTTGTGTAAGCATCAGAATAGTCAGAATATCGCCGAGGTATTCCCCTTAATCCTAAGAAATGTTGGGGGAAAAAGTTATATTAAGCCCAATAAATATAATAAAAAATTAAATTTTTAAATATTTTTGATTTATAGTTAATCCAGTAAATAATGGGAATCAATGAATAAATCCTGCTATAATAGCAAATACAGCTCCTACAGAAAGAACATAATGGAAATGTGCCACTACATAATAGGTGTCATGTAGGACAATATCAATAGAAGAATTAGCTAATACTACTCTTGTTAATCCCCCTACTGTGAAAAGGAATACAAATCCTAAAGATCAAATTACTGATGGGGAATAGTTTAATTGTGTTCCATGAAGAGTGGCTAATCATCTAAAAATCTTAATTCCAGTTGGAACAACAATAATTATTGTAGCTGATGTAAAGTATGTTCGGGTATCAACGTCTATTCCGACTGTAAATATATGATGTGCTCAAACAATAAATCCTAAAAGACCAATTGCTATTATAGCATAAGCATAAATGACATATACCTAAAGTACCAAATGTTTCCCTTTTTCTTCTTTCTTGTCTAATAATATGAGAAATTATCCCAAACCCAGGTAAAATTAAAGTGAAAACTTCAGGATGGCCGAAAAATCAAAATAAGTGCTGGTAAAGAATAGGGTCTCCACCTCCTATAGGATCAAAAAATGTAGTATTTAAATTTCGATCTGTAAGAAGTATCGTAATTGCGCCCGCTAATACAGGAAGTGATAAAAAAAGAAGGAGGGCAGTAATTGCTAGAGCTCATGCAAATATAGGTATTCGATCGAGTGTTATTCCAGTTGATCGCATATTAATTACTGTTGTAATAAAATTAACTACCCCTAAAATTGAAGAAATTTCTTCTAGATGAAGTCTGAAAATTGCCAGATCTACTGAAGCTCCCCCATGCACAATATTAGATGATAATGGTGGGTAAACCGTTCATCCTGTTCCTGCCCCTTTCTCTACTATTATTCTTATTAAAAGAAGAGTTAGAGAGGGTGGTAAAAATCAAAATCTTATATTATTTATTCGAGGAAAAGCTATATCGGGAGCTCCAAGTATTAGGGGTACTAATCAATTTCCAAATCCCCCAATTAAAATAGGCATAACTATAAAGAAAATGATAATAAATGGGTGTGCAGTTACAATTACATTATAAAGTTGATCATCACCAAGAAATTGACTAAAACCTATATAATCTATAGACATTATATAGAATTTAAAATATTCTATTTTAGATTAAAAAAGGTAAATTTGTTCTAATTATTACGAAAAAAATTAAAAAAATTTTAAAAGTTGGCAAAAGTGCTAACTTAAAAAAATTGATTAGCTTTAAAAAATCACCCAGACTTTATTTATAAGAATTAAAAACTGATTCTTACTTTCAATTAAAGATCAAGGATTCTATTCTTAAATCTGGAAGCCAAATTTGTTGTAATTATCATCAAAAAAATTAAATACATTTTTGAAAATCTGAAGAAATTTTACCTAACCTAATTGTTTTTTGACCAACTTTAAAAAATCACCCAGACTTTATTTATAATAATTAAAAACTAATTCTTACTTTCAATTAGAGCTTAAAGATTTAGTTCTTAAATCTGAAAGTCAAATTTGTTGGAATTATTATCAAAAAATTTTAATAAATTTTTGAAAAATTGAAGATTTTGACCTAACTTAACCTTTTTTGAGTAACATTAAAAAATCGCCCAAACTTTATTTAAAGGAATTAGAAAATGATTTTTACTTCAAACGAAAGCTTAATGTCTCCATTTTCTATAATAAATGTCAAATTTATTCTAATTATCACCATAAAAATTTTAAAAAATGTATAAAGAAGTCAATGTTAAAAAAAAAAATTTCTATACTTTCCAAAAAAAAGTCTTATAAAAAAGTTACGATATACAGTCATAATATACAATTAGTTGGCAATATGTCAACATTCACGCTAAGTGGGCGTTCGGATACTTAGAGTATTTATTTGTAATTAGAAGCCTAATTACGCGAAACTGATTGCAACATCGTGGAGTGAGCCTCTAAAAAAATCAAATACTACAACCAACGATCTGTTGACAGGAAAATTCCCGACGAAGGCAGGTTATAATTTCAGGCTACTTGCGAGCGATTTCGCATTAATTGTTTAGAGAAGGATATTCTCATTATTGCAATTAGTGTCATTAATTTGTATCCTCTCGCAAACAACACTTACACATACCGCAACCGGTACGAAAATTATTTCTCTCCGTTTCCTTATACAAGCAGAAAAACGAAAATTATTTATCTCCATTTTGCTTATGCAAACAAGAATTATATTCACGAAATCTGTGAATAAACGCGTGAGATTAGATTTAGTCAACAAAGTGTTTGCAAATTTTAAACGGTTGTATTTGGTAAATATACACTTCCTCTCATACTATTCATATTATTCATACAATACACATTGCTTAAATAAAAACCACCTGTTTAATATAAAATAAAATATAAAACTAAACATTTTATTTGTAATTTCGTCTTAATTAGAGTTTTCGTTGGCGTGTAGAGGAAAAGTCAATATATTCCAAGAAATTCCAATTTATCGCCTGACTCGTCCTCTAGTTTTCAGGACTAGACGTGGGTGGAAAATGGGCTGAACCTCCGGGAACGAAAGGGATGGGCTGAAACGTGGGTTGAATCACACCATATCTGTACTATCAAGCGTCAAAGAGGTACCAGGAACGAAATTAAATTTAAAACGTTGGATATGGACTCGCTGATATTAATGAATATTTATGATTCCGGCGAAGTATGCAATAATTTGCGTACGTATAAACTGTACATCGCGGTGAGATTGTATTTTTACGCGTTTTATTATGACAAATAATTCCAAACATATTACAGGGATGATTATGAATCAAATTAATAAAACCGTCTACAAAAATATTTACATAATCGAAGAAAAATACCTCGATTTACGCCCAGGGAAATACTGTATTCACCAGCACACGTTTTATAACGGGTAATTCTTTGAATTATAAACAATATAATTATTTTCTAACTTACTGTAAGTTGTTGTTTTCACTCTGGGTTTTCAGTTTGCGTAAGGAAATTATGTTGCGTGAAAAGTACTAACATTATGAAAAAAAAAAAAAGAAAAATTTACCGTTGATTATCTAAATCGTGGGATTTACAATGATGAAGGTAATAGTAAGAACCTAATCAATAACAGCTTAAAATAAGAGCGTGATCGAGAAATAGGCTGAATGATCAAGGAATGAGTTGGCAATTAAGCCAAGAGTTTAATCATCTTTCAAGCAGACGAAACCACAACGTCCTAGCCGCAAGATTTGTTCCGCTAATTTGTCTGTCGTCTCGATTGAATCGTTTACGAAAAGGATTCATTAATCCAATCACCGGATTTACTCATCTTAACCGCAGAGTTTCCGGAAATACACATAATATTTGAATATAGTAGAAAAATTGTTCGGTTTGAAATGATTTTTATATTAAATTAAAATTTAATATACAGGATGTTTAAAAACAATGCGGCAATGTTAAAGGGAATGATTGTCCAGGTCATTTTATACGAAAGAGTTTATAATAAACATGGTCTGGAAACGCTTCGTTACCGATCTACAGCGTATTGAAGTTTAATTTAAAAAAGCAGTAAAAATTTACATATTTTGAAACAGTTCAATGCGTTCAAGCATTACTTCCTGCTGATTTTCCTCCTCGCATTGCATTCTGTCAATGGCTTTTGAAGAAAATGGTTGAAATCCCTCAATTCCTGATGTTGATTCTATTCACCGATGAAGCGAATTTTTCAAGAAATGCAATGCGCAATTTCCATAATAACCATGTATGGTGTGACGAAAATCCACATGAAATTGTTGAAGATCGTTTTCAACATCAGTTTTCTTTGAACGTTTGGCTTGGAATTGTGGGTAACTGCCTAATTGGACCGGTATTTTTACCAGGAAGACTTACCGGAGAGGTGTATCGCATCTTTTTGGAAAGTACGCTCCCTGGTTTCCTGGAGGACGTACCATTAGCACCATGGCACACCAGCCCACTTTAGTATAGTAGCTCGTGATTTCTTAACACAAGCATATGGAAATCGCTGGATTGGCCGAGGTGGATCTCACGTATGACCTGCACGATCCCCGTACTTACATCCCCTGGATTTTTTCCTGCGGGGCCATTTGAAGTCCTTGGTGTACGATACTCAATTGGAAAACGTAGAAGACTTAAGAAATCGAATCATTGTTGGGTGCAACTCAATTAAAACAGATCCTAGTGTTTTTGAGAGACTTCGCCAATCAATGAGGAGAAAACTGGATTCTTCCATCCGAGCTCGAAGTGGTCACTTTGCACAGTTTTTATAATTGTTGCTTGGTAAAATTGTTGGTTTGGTAAAATATTTGTTTTTGTCCTTGAATATCAAAAAGGATGTGGCCCCCTTCGACGATGTTCAGATTCTGGAGCTCAGCGTTCCCCTAAAATATGATATTTTTTAAATCTGCCTCAAAACAACCTCAGCAGTTGAAGTGGTACTCCACGACATAGTGTGTCCAGCAGTACTGTGTGTCGCAGTCGGGAGTGATGAAGACGAACTCGCTGTACTAGGAGCACCTCATGAGGTTGAAGCAGTAGAGTGAAGCAGTATGCCTCCGGGGTAACAAATGGTTTGTACGGGCCGTAGACGAGTCCGCCCTCGATCCAGGGAAAGTGCCTCATGTCTTCGATCTTGAAGATGACTTAGGCGCAGAGCTTGTTTTGGCAATGCAATTATCTGTTTTGTTGTTAGTATCTGACGAGGAATAAAGAATGTAATAAAATTATTGTTCATATAAGAAAGGCCGCAGAACCTATTGTTACAATTTTTTTTTCGCAAGAACGAAACTCAAAATCGTATTCTCCGATAGGGAAACCTTGTGGAAAGCTATATCACACGAAGTACACTCTTAATCAGTATTTTCGACGTCGTCGACGATGATGTCATCCGGAGGTCCTAGAAGATGACGTCGCTTTTTGAAAGAGCAAAGCTCGAAATTGAAAGCTACTATCATCAAAACACTTTTGGTGGGTCTTACAATTAAACAAAAAAACGAGTCACATTTTAAAAATTTCATATTTTAGAGGGGTGTTGAGTTCCAGGCCACAACCTTTTTGATATCGATTTTTGAGACCTCCATGATGAGTGCTTTCGGTTGGTATATAACTTGACCCAATCCGCCGAGATAAGTGTGTACCGAACCTTTGTTAGACATTATTTATAGGAATTATAAAACAATTTTTACGTCAAATTAAAGCTTAAAGACTTTATTTTCTGCTATAAAAATCAAATTTATTCTAATCGCTATAAAAAAAATAATAAAAAAAAAATTTGTAATAAATATCGATGAAAATTTTTTTGACTAACTTTAAACAACACCCCCACCCTTTATTTATAAGAACTATAAAATGATTTTTACATTAAATTAAAGCTTAGAGATTTTATTCTCTATAATAAACGCCAAATTTATTGTAACTACCACCAAAAAAATCAGAAAAAAAAAATTTGTTAAAAATGTCTGGGACAATTTTTTTTAAAAATTTTAGAAAATCGTCCAAACTTGATTTATAGGAATTATTAAATGATTTTGACGTTGAAGTAAATGTTCAAGATTTTATTCTTTATAGTGAGTGTAAAATTTATTGTAATTGTTATTAGAAAAATAGAATATAAATTTTGACAAAAAATACCAGGGAAAATTTTTTGACAAACTTTAAAAAATCACACAGACTTTATTTAAAGGAACTAGAAAATGATGTTGACATTAAATTAAAAGTTAAAGATTCAAGTTTGTATATTGAAAGTGAAATTTATTATAGTTATCACCAAAAAAATTAAAAAAAAAGATATGAAAAATGTGTATGATCTTTTTTTGATTAACTTATAAAAGAATCAACCAAGCTTTATTTATAGAAATTACAAAATGATGTTTACTTGAAATTAAACGTTAAAGACATTAAACTAAATCTTCAAGGTTCTATCTTTTTATAGTAAATGTAAAATTTATTGTAATTATTACCAGAAAAATAGAAAAAAAATTGACAAACTTTAATTTATAGAAATTATAAAATGACTTTTACTTTAAATTAAATGTTAAAGACCTTGAATTAAATCTTCAAGATTCTACTTTTTTATAGTAAATGTAAAATTTATTGTAATTATTACTAGATAAATAGAAAAAAAAAATTCACAAAAAAATACCAGGGAAACATTTTTGACAATCTTTAAAAAATCACCCAGACTTTATTTAAAGGGACTAGAAAATGATTTCAACACTATATTAAAACTTAAAGATTCAAGTTTGTATATTGAAAGTGAAATTTATTATAGTTATCACCAAAAAAATTAAAACGAAATTATGAAAAATGTGTATGATTGTTTTTAGATTAACAAAAAAATCGACCAAACTTTATTTATAGAAATTATAAAATGTTTACTTTAAATTAAACGTTAAAGAGGTTACATTAAATCTTCAAGGTTCCATTTTTTTATAGTAAATGTAAGATTTATTGTAATTGTTTCCAGAAAATAGAAACAAATTTTGACAAAAAATACCAGGGAAAAATGTTTGACAAACTTTAAAAAATCATCCAGACTTTATTTAAACGAACTAGAAAATTACTTTAACGTTAAATTAAATCTTAAAGATTTAAGTTTGTACAGTGAAATTCACCTTCGCGAACACCCCTCTTATCCGGACACCTCCCTTGGACGGACAATTTTTCATGGAGCGGTCCGACTCTCATAATTTGAATTGCGTTAACTTCCTCTTGGACGGACATTTTCTTGAGAGGACGCGAACACTAGAAGTTCTCTTAAAATCAGACAGACAATCGCACCGACTTAGCTGTCTCCCTTTAATAAAAGATTTTCCCTTTCACTGGTGTTTTACTGACTTCAATATTTGCAAGGTATTAGCGCAGTCTAAAGCTGGCTACTCACTACGTGGTACTTTCAGAGTAATTTGGCTTGAAATAAACTTAAGAAGTACTTGTTCGAGTCAATGTTTTTGTACACATTATGCTCCTACTTTCAATGTTACAAGTTTTTCGGGAAGTGCAAGTTGAAAGACGAGTAAAGTAATTAAGAGATTATGGGCTCCGTTTTTCGAGTTTTGAGAAAACTTATGTTACTGCAGCCAAATAAAGTAGCTCTTGTAAGAATAACATGCTTTTTCCATCATAATTTCCTGCGTACAAGCAAAACTTCAGGTATAAACTGTACACCAAGGGGAAGTTTTGACTTAGAAGTTGAAGGAATATTACACCAGGATCCTGGCGAATAGATCACGGCAACATTTCATCCCTGTTGCCTATACAAAAAAATTAGCGAGGGAACCCAACTCTGAAGCAAAACATATCAGAGAAGAATTTGCGGAATATTTAATGAATGAAGGCAAAGTTGCGTGGCAGGAAAAATATTAACCGTCAAAGCAATCCCCGTTTGAAGCATGTTTCTCCACCGAACCCCAATTTTAGCAAAAGTAAACCAATGTGGTTTATATACAGATATCATAGGAACAAGCACCACTTCTTTCGTTGGCCCTCAATTTGGCCTTGCAATAGCGAAATGTAGCCATAAGCGAGTCTTTTTTTTAAATTTGTCTGTGGTGACCTCCGGAGAAAACTCATCTTGTATTCGTTTCCATGCACCGTATATTTCGTTCAGGTTTTTATGTGATTTATGAGATGGATCCCAAATTACTCTTTCTTTTTAGTAAATATCCAAAAACCTTACAGTTATCTCGTTATTCCACTGCATTATTTCACAATCACTTCTGACACTCCTGCTCCCTAAACGCCGCGTAGTATAGCGCGCACATAGAAGTAAAGGAATTATTTACTCGTCTCCTTTGATTTGCGACCGTTTTCCAACCCACGAGGGGAAGTACAAGTACTTCCTCGAGTTTATGCGAGTCTTCATACACACAATTTGCTACTTGCCAAGTACTTTGCAATTACAGGGCAAGTATCGCGGAGTGAGTAGTCGGCTTAGGTCGTACATTTCTGCTTAGCTTGAATGAGGGACTTCCCCGAATACACCGAAATTTAAACGTTCTGATTTTTTCGGTACATATGGGGTACAATATTAGTTTGACGTCTATGCAGAAAAAGATATGCGGATGTATTGTACTTTGTAAAAACCGCTTGGGTCCAAGTAACCAAGGAGATAGTTAAATTGCTCCCCAAAGCAGGATTTAAGCACGACAAATATGCAAAGTGAAGAGCAGCTAAATGAGGTTTTTACATCTAATCCAGAAGATGACTTACCACTTAATGTAGTTACAGATATTCTCAAGTATAAAAATTTCTTGAAATTGATTGATAATAAAAACCTTGATTTCTTTAAATTGGATGAAAATTTGTATGTTGTTCAGATTCAGGACAAGAAATTGAAAATCCAGAAACGCAAGAATTACTTAAAGATTCTGGGGTCGATGAGGTTCCAGTACTAGCAGAAAATATCCAAAATTATGGTGATAGAGTATCTGAAGCTGCTTTCCAAGTTAAAAATACGATTTTTGGACTGCAGCTTAAAGAAAAAGAGGAGACAAACAACAATAGACGATTTCTTGCGTCAAACATTTTTTGTTAAAATATATGCATGAAAATTTTTTTTCTGTAGTATAAAAAAAATCCTTAAAAAAATCGGTTTGTTTTAAAATTAAAATTAACCCAAAAAAAAAAAATCGAAAGATAAGAAATAAGCGAACCCTTGTTCTTTATTGTATCGCATTTCACCTGACGTGACCGAAACGGTCGTCGGTTTCGCATTACACGAATACTATTCAAATTTCGTTCTTTTAATTTGACATAATGGACCGGAGGATCGCATAGTAATGCGCGATGCGGTTCCACGAGCGCCGTTCCGAGAAAGACAATTGTCCCAATAATTTCGTCCAAACGCTAATTGGTGACTAACGCTTGCGTTTCTCCCACATTTCGATCTCCCTCCGGCTGAAGGTGGAATCTACCGTAAAATGACCGGCTCTTATCGTTACGAATACAATCTCACAATCGGAGTAACAGCTCGCTTTGGATAATTTACAAAAGGCTGCCTCGTACGGCGACCGAGACGTCTATATACTCTATATCACATGATAAATGGACCTAGCTCGCGTTATTAATGGTTGTTTTCTACTACATGTGTTCTACATGATTTGAATCTAATTGAAATTGGTCGTCCGGCTCCCGTATCAATCGGATTAGGGCTCGTTTTCTATTAAAACTCAACCTTAACACCAGGGAAATACGTCCGGAATTAAAACGATCTAAACTAATTGCTTAGACAGTACATAAACAATAAATTAATTAAGCACACACGCTTTTAGTTTGTTTGTTTAACATTTGAAAGTACCTTCGGAATTTCCCTACATTAAAGTCAATCGTAAATTATAAAAGTTGGAAACTGGAAAATGAAACATAAAATGAGATTTAAAGATACAAGATTCATTTATTCACAAAAAAATTAATTCGATGATTATTTTTTACCATTCAATTAAAAATAACTGTTGTATAAAAATAAACATTGGAATTTGTTTCGGTCAAATGAAAAAAAAGTACAAAACTGGAAATACCAACGTTTTGGGGAGAATAATACGTTTAAATAGGCGTGATTCCCTCTAAATTGATTTTAATTGTATTAGGAAAGTACGCAAACGTAAACCTGCCGTAAAAAATGGAGTACACGCTTCGGGACTCCGCTCGGTTTCCGCAAACATAAACAATAACAGACGAGTTATTGCGCGGACGCCGACGCTGGTGACGTGCAAAAATGGACTAAATGTTATTCCGCCACATGTTGAAAGGTCCGGGTTACGTTCCTTAACGTTTCAGACGTTGTTTCCGCTGAAATGACGCGCGGAAGAAGACTCAAGCTAACGTAACTTTATGATTCATTAGGTATCTTTTAGCAGTCTGGAAAAAGACACTTTCACTAAATATGGTTTTATTTCGATTTTTGGCTAACAAAATTTAATTTTTATTTGTAAGTAAAAAAAATATTTTATAGATTCTATAAAACTTAATAAATTCTGTAAAAAGGATTTCATTGAGATATCTTTACAATTTTTTTTTATATTTTTTTTTGTGAAAACTAAAATAAATTTGACATTTATTATAGAAAATAGAGTCCTTGAGCTTTAATTTAACGTAAAAAATATTTTGTAATACCTATAAATAACATCTGGGCTATGATTTAAAGTTAGTCTAAAATCTTTTTGACATTTTTTACCAACATTTTTTTATTTTTTTTTTTTAAGATAATTAGATTAAATTTAATCTTTATTATAAAAAATAGAGTCCTTGAGCTTTAATTTAACGTAAAAATTATTTCATAATTCCTATAAATAACATCTAGGTGATTTTTCAAATTTAGTCTAAAATTTTTTCAGCGACATTTCTACCAAAAAAATTTTTTTTTGAATTTTTTGGGGATAATTAGAATAAATTGGATCATTATTATGGAAAATAGAGTCCTTGAGCTTTAATTTAACGTAAAAATGATTTCCTAATTCCTATAAATAAAGTCTAGGTGATTTTTTAAACTTAATTAAGAAGATTTTTATCAACATTTATTACCAGATTTTATTTTTTTTTTGTGACAGTTAAAATAAATTTAATATCTATTCCGGAAAACAGGATTTTTAAGCTATAGTTTAACATAAAAGTTATTATACACTTCCTATAAATAAAATCTGGGCGACTTTTTAAAGTTAATCAAGAAGATTTTTATAGACATCTTTTACCAAAAATTTTTTTTAAGTTTTTTGTTGATAATTACATGAAATTTGAAATCTAGTATAGAAAGTAGAATCATTAAGCATCAATTTAACGTAGATCTCATTTTATAATTCCTTTGAATAAAGTTTGGGTGGTTAGTTAAAGTTAGTCAAAATTTTGTGGTTATGTTAGGTTCGATTAAATTCCTTCGGTCTTTCAAAAAATTAAAAACATTTTTTTTTGGGTAATTTACTAAGGAAAATATGGTCTTTAAGCTTTAATTTCGTATAAAAATTATTTCTTAACTCCTATAAATGAAGTGTCGGCGATTTTTTAAATTGGGCCAAGAAATTATTAGGTTCGATAAAAATTCTTTGGTTTTATATTTTTTTTTTAATTTTTTTGGTGATAGTTAAAGCAAATTTGACTTTTAGAATCGAAAATAGAATCTTTTATGGTCAATTTGATACAAAGATCATTTCATAGTTCTTATTAATAAAGTCTACGATTTCTCAGAGTTGGTCAACATTTTATGGTTATGTTACATTTGACTAAAATTCTTCGGTCTTTCCAAAATCTTTTTTCTTAATTTTTTGGGTAATTTATTATGGAAAATATGGCCTTTAAGCTTTAATTTGGAATAAAAATTATTTCTTAATTTCTATAAATAAAATATCGGCAATTTTTTACATTGGGCCAAGAAATTATTAGACTCGGTAAAAATTCTTGGGTTTTATATATATATATATATATTTTTTTGGTGATAATTAAGGCGTTATACTACCCAGCAGAATGTTTTTTTATTGGCTTAAATAATGCTAATAGTACCTAAGAATCATATCCAAAAACAATTATAAAACAATGTTGAATGATAAGCAACTGAAAATATTTTTTTAGCTTATTTTCGTTAGCGTCTGAGCACCGTAGAACGTTAGAAAAGAGCTTCAATTATTAAGAAAAGAAACTCAAGAGAAAAATGAATGCTTGAAGGGGCAATTATACGGTGCTGGAATAGCAGAGTAAAGGTAAAAAAAATTGTAAGCCCATAGTTTCAATATTTCATATTGTAATTGCTTCGTTAAACTTTAAACGGTTTTTTCTCAAAACTAAGTTTTTCACACTTCCGTTGTCTGAAACACATTGCCAATCAATTTTCATAAGATTTACTCAATATTTTAACTGTATCTTAGCGAAAAAAAAAAAAAACTTAAAGTTGGCGTCAATTTGCGAAATGTTAAAAAAAATATATAACCCTGTGCACTTACAAAGAAAAACTAATATAGTAAAAGAAAAAAAATGCTTTTTGCTCTAGGTGGCGAAGGAATCCTGAAACTGTCTACGCAACTTTCCTCTTCGGGAAAAACATACTTTCAAATAACACAGTGTCACGTCATCTTGTATCAAAAATTAAAACAAAATATATTTTTATATAGCTTAATACACGCGCAATAAATGTTCGAAATTTCATTTTATGTGATTTATTAGTAAATCGAAAAAAAAATCACAAAAAAGTTCACTTCTTCAGTTCGCTTTGGTAGTATAAAGCAAAGCTTTAAGGTAGTGCCTTAAAGCAAATTTGACTTCCAGAATCGAAAATCGAATCTTTTAAGATTAATTTAATATCATGATCGTGTCATAGTTCTTATTAATACAGTCGCTTTGATTTCCTAAAGTAGGTCAAAATTTTGTGGTTTTGTTAAGTCCGATTAGAATTCCTTGGTTTTTTTTTTAATTTATTGAGTAATTTATTATGAAAAATAAAGCCTTTAAGCTTTAATTTTCCATAAAAGTCACATCTTCACTTTTATAAACAAAGTGCGATTTTTTAAAGTTAGTCAAAATATTGTTATGTTAAAAACCTTTGAACTTTAAAATTTTTTTTTAGTTTTTTGGATAATAACACAGGCCTACAAAATTTTATGAAAGGCGAGACTCATAAATCAAATAATACTTTTCTAAAAGGTTTTGGTGTACTGAATACAAATATGACTTCAAACCTTCTCCATCACCTCGGGTTTTCAAGATACTTTATAAATGCAAAAACACAAGTTTTGAACATATTTGGAATTAAATAACGTAATGAATAAATTTTTATCTATAAAACTCCATATGGCATCCGAATGTATCCCCGTTCTCATTTGAAATGTATTTTGAATTTTTTCAATATTTTAATTTCTTCATGAAAAATTCTTTTTATAATCCCCCAATCGTAATCGTCGGTATAATAAGCAATGATTAAGTCGTCGTCTCAAAAAAATCATTTTCTCTTTAATTCAAATGAACGTTGCAGTAACCCAACCCAACTTATGGAATTATCTTCCCTTTTCAAAGCTCAGGAATAGTACGCCATCATTCCTTTACCTCATCTATACTCATTTTTTGTGTCAAAACATACACCAATATAAAAAAAATTATTTATTTTTTTAAATACAGTGGCTTCTTAAAGTCATTGCTATTTGCAAATCATCTAAATTGTACGGTTTACGTACTCCAAAATGACATTATAGGACTACTGTATCAACGACTACTGCTACTTCTATGGGGTAAAATGATGGGGTAAAAAGTGATGTTATACGATTTGTATTCCTTCAAGAAAAAATAAGGTTAGGTTAGAATATTTCAAAAACCTGATGTGATGCAGCAATTTTAAGTCCAAATTTGAGTTCAGCGCGCTCAAAACTATTAGGAAACTATTGTCTGTTGGGTCTAAAAAATCTTGGCCTGTGTAATTAAAACAAATTTGTCTTTTAAAATCGAAAATAGGATGTTTTATGTTTAATTTAGAATAAAGATCATTTTATAGTTTTTATTAATAAAGTCGCTACGATTTTTTAAAATTGGTCAATTTTTGTGGTTATATTACTGATTAAAATTCCTCGGCCTTTTAAAAAAGTTTGTTTTGTTATTTATTATAGAAAGTAGAGTCTTTAGGCATTAATTTTGCATAAAATTTACATCGTAATTCCTATGAATAAAGCCTGGGTGATTTTTTAAAGTTGGTTAAAAAATTGCCAAGTTCAGTCAAAATATCACTCATTTCAAATTATTAAAAAAAAATTTTTTTGCCAAAATTAAAACAAATTTAACTTTTATAAACATAAAAATAATACTGATTATTTAATTTCCGCAAATAAATTTTACACGATTTTATTTTAAAATTAGTTGAAAAACACATTAATTAAATAACGTTTTATTTCTATTTTTATTTAGAAATTTCTAAATTTTATTCAAGATCCTATATTTACAAACTGTCAGCTTAGTTAAGTTATTACTCCCGTTATAGGAAAACCTCGTTATCTAGGCATTTAAAGTTTGCGCGACCGTCACAATTTCAAATATGTATACACAAGCAAACTTTTCAAGTTTTCCTTCAATGCTAATTAGTTAATGAGAGAATTTTTTGGGATGGGTTTAGAAATTGTTTTTATAAAAAATGCTTTTATAAAAAATCTTTTTATAAAAAATATTTTTATAAAAAAATCTTTTTATAAAAAATATTTTTATAAAAAAAATGTTTTTATAAAAAACAAATTGTCTAATAATTGGAGGAGAGTGGAAAATTTTAATAACCTTCCAATTGTATGTATATCGATTTACTTTCAAGAAACCACAAGAATAAAAAACTTAAAAAAAAATAAATAAATGATCCTTTCTAAAAGGAAGAAAAAAAAATTAACTGATGTTCTATTAGGGTTCCTTTTATAAATTATTAAAAAATAGCAAGCAAAATATTTAGATGAGAGTGGAAAATTTTAATTTAGCTCCCAACTAATTTAGATTCACTTTCAAGTAACCGCAACTTTGCATTTCCGATTATGATTGGTATATTGAGATAGAAGATAGAAAACAAATCGTAAAAAAGTGATTTCTTATAACACCTGATAAATTAGTTGTTTGCTGACAAACACCGAGTGAGTCAAAAGGAGCTCAAAAATAGGTTTTGCTTCTATTATGTTAAGCTGTGACTTTAAAAATAGCGATAAAGCAGTGTTTACGTTTTCGAGTCTCGTGTGAATACCCGTCTACTAATGCGAGGTGTGTCTCGGTTGACGCTCAGCGTCGCCGTCGATTTGTGCGTCAAACGCACATATTTCTTGGCGTCTTGTCTTGACGTAATTCGCGCACATGCCGGCAATTCGCGCAATTTTTCGAATTAAGCGCTCTCGTTATACAACTTAACCGGTACTCTACCTGTTTAATTAATATTCATCCGTAATTATTTATACACTAATAGCTTTCGATTACACGGTATTAATAGTTATGCGCATTAAACCATCTTCGTTTTCTACCTGACATTTTAAAAGTACTTTTGTCTTTAGTTAAAGTTGAATGGGTTTTGCATAACGTCTTTACCTGACTTTTTTTTGCTTAAATGTGTAAATTGTTTTGATAATTGACAAGAAAATGGGGCACTGATTGGATATGGACCGCAAAGAATCTAGTGAATTTTCTGTAAAATCCTGGTCGGAAAATAAATGAAAATTGTATAGATAGCGGTCGCGGTTTTAACAACAACAATAACAGAGGCAAATAAGCCAAACGACGTGACGGAAAAGGTAAAGTAGGGGAATTACATCGGTCGGTCTCAACTCGTGTAATGAGTTAAGGTGAAATTCGCTTACATTTCGTCGAAGCTGACAAACTTCGCGCAGGAGACGTGACCGAGAAAGATAGATTTGGTCGGAAAGATAATGACAAAAATTACGTGTTTAAACCGATAAGCTATTTTCCATTGAAAAATCGAATTGATTCACGAACTGTACAAATATTTACATAAACAAAAATTAAAATTCCTATACTTATAAGCATGAATGAATGTACATTCTTTGAGTTTTAAATCGAAAAAAAAACTTTAAAACAATGTTGCACCAAGCATACCGATACGTATTAGTTTACGAAAATTGTCTTAAACCCTGAGTCATTCTTTCACTTTAGACGTCAAAGAATCACGTGGTGTAATTTCTAGTAACACATTCAAAATGCAAGCAAATTCAAAAATTGCAATATTACGAAGGGCGGAAATGCTTTTGACTCATCGGGCTAAAATTTCTTTTGTATCGGTCTAATTTGGAAGGAGTTGGAATCAGTATACGAACATATTACATCATCGATGTCTAGTCTATTTCGGGAACTGTTCTAAGAGGATACTATGTCAATGGACCCGCGTTTTGCTTACTTTGTCACGTACGTCAAAGTTAATAGTTAGTTAAGTCATCGATTGGAAAATAAATTTTTTACTTTGAGTGAAAAGACGTCGGCTGCGGAACCAGAAAATATCTCATTAGCGTTGTAGCTGGCCACGACGTGTAATAACACCATTAAAATATAAGCATATTACCGGCGTAACGTGTAATTAGCCAGCACCGGTGACAGAAACGGTTGGCTGTTTACAAATTTTTGGTTTTTAACCGCACGCAAGTTTTACTTTCGTGGCCTTTTGACGTGCGTCTCTTTCCGGTTAATTTATAGCGTGTATTTATTGCACCCGAAAAGGGGTAAAAGTCCCTTTTCCAATTGTTCTCCTATTTGACCTAACGGTATTACGATTTATTGTGATTTACCGACAATAAAGACAATTTTCAAGGATTTACGAGGATTTACGAGGAGAGTCTCCTCGAGGAGGACGATTATTCAAAAATCGTCGTCAGCTTCAACTTATCTCGTTCCTTTTTATCTGCCGAACCGTAAAAATAAAAACTTTTACACGGCCGTTAATGAACGGCGGTCTTCCGGAGGACGTTATCCTTTCGCCAGGACAATGGGAGGTAAACGGACTCTAAAATTCCTGTCGGACGGTCGCATTCCTGCTACCCACGCGTTATGAATCAGGAATGGGATGTAAACACCCCGTCTCGGGGTGAAACGGTACATTTTTAATGCCAGGATAACCGTTTACTTTTATTCCTCTTTCGTAAGGATAATGTTTTTTAAATCTACCAGGTTCTTTTAAATTCCACTTAAATTCGAATAATTCTTCTAAAACACTCTCAATTTATTATTATTAAAATCATTAACAATACAGGATAAATGTTTATTTAGTAGCTCCTGATTTATCAGGACAACTTTTTTCAAACCAAGGAATTTCGTCAAAATTTTTAAAAGCCAAAAAAATATCTAGCGCTTTTAAGAAATTTCCATAAAATGTGTAGAATTTTTTTAAATTTATTAATGTTTACAATTATAAAATTACCCATTAAATTAAACGTTAATTATTATTTAAATTGGATTATACGTTACATAATTCATGATTTGATGATCTTTTGAAGAACATTCAAGGACAATTATTCACTCGGTTTTTGGTTCACCAAAATAATTCTTTTGTAGCAATCGATTTTAAAGTTATATTTTTCCTTCTAGAACTTGAAAAACTTGAGAGGATTTTTGAATTTCACAGACTTTTTTAGTACAACCTATTTTCAAGATATCTTTCTAGGATTTCGTTATTATTTTTATAGACTCATGTGACATTCCTAATCCTCTTTTAAAAGGTTATAGTTTACGAATGTCGAGTAGCACAAAAATATAATGCTGCAAGTAATAGTAATACCATTGGTATTTCTAGACAACCTTGAGGAAAATGGCTTATCTTCAGAAAAAATCGTTACCCAACTTTATTACCATTTTATACAGTATTCGGAAATTATCCGATGTTTTAAATGGATTCAATAAGTTGTTAGCACACTTCAATGTTAGCATATTGATAGTTGAAAGGCACGAACAGGAACTCGTAATTTGTGAAAAAGGAATTTTACAAGAGATAATATGAAACAACGATCTCATATATGTTGAAGGCAAAAATATACAGAGTGTCCCAGAACTCAGTTGCCAAACGCAAACCACGCATTCCAGAGCTGATTTCATGCCGATTCAATGAAAAAGTCCTTATCCCAAATTGCTTCCTAAGAGAACTAGAGTATCCTGAAGATGACGTGTTTGACCATGTTTTTTTCGAAATATCTTAATAACGATTTAGCTATCACAATAAAATATTGAGCGTTTGTAAACTTTGAAGTTCTACATCGTTTGTTGACAAAACAATTTTTTTATTGCCATCGTAAAGGTGTTAAGTGCTACCAGGGTAGGTTCTCTTAGGAAGTAATTTCGGCTAAGGAGTTTTTCGTTGAATCGGCATGAAATCAGCTCTAGAATGCGTGGTTTGCGTTTGGCAACTGAGTTCTGAGACATATCTGTATAAAATGTAGTATGGGTAATTTCTGCCTACCGCTTATAACGTATTTAAAATTTACTATGCCAACAACATAAACTACGATAGCTTTGTCCGTTGGGTTAAAACTTGCACTACACTAAGTTACACCATGGTGCAAAAGGTACAGTTTCGTGCAGCATTTAAAGTGCAATAAGTGTAATGTGGTGCACTTTAGTTCAACGTGTGAACTGTGATCCAGCGAACGCATATATAACCTGTCATTCAAATTAATTCAAAAATTTTTCTCTCTTGTAAATATTGAACGAATTAACCGCAGATATATATTATTATTATAATATTTATTACCTACAACAACCACGAAGTGGTCATTTTCTATCATTTTTGTACCATCATCATTTAGTACAAACCATCTTTCTAAAATTTTCGCCCTTGCACCTGCACTGCACCATTTGAACTTACTCCAGAGCAGGTTCAACAAAAACTGTACCAACTTGCACTGATTGCACGAAGTTGCACTGCGCGTGGTGCAACGAACAGTACGAGTGCAACTGTTATAAACGGCACTGTGCCCAATGAACACGCGATATCTGCACTGAACTGGTAACTGCAAGTAGTGCAGCCCTAACGAACAAAGCTTATGAAAGTGTCGTTTTCCAAATGATCAAACCTAACCTAAAAGTCGATGAATAACGATGTCGTTAGAAGATACAAAATTCGAGTTATTATTCATGAACGACAAACGATTCATGAACAATAAACGATTCATAACGACATCATTGAAAGTTGCAAAATAGGCCGGTAAGACTGTCAATATTTCCCTGAATATATCGGATATATCCTGTTTTCTTTAAAAATCCTATTATTGACGATGTTGATCGTGAATTATAACAAGACAGCTGTTTATTTCATTCCTATTTCACCGGGATAACGTTCTTTGAACTTAGCGGTTTCTTTTGTAACACGACTTGTTTTCAAATTATCACTCTCTACTTACAATTAGTCTAGGAGTTTGTAAATATTATCATCAACACATTGGAGATTCCCACATCTTCTCAGAGATTCCTCAGAACGTGTCATAGTTCACGACCGACACAGATACCGGATACATTTTAGATCTACGTCTTCACTCTGTCCACGAACGAGTAAATACGTCCTGGATGTTTACTTCGCAAACAATAGACGAAGGGAGTGTTGAATATTTGAGATCTCTTCACGTAAAATATGAAGAAGGAAACGAAAAAAATTAACCTAGGAAGTATTTTTTAACGTGTCTATTAAAGGAAGTTTTCCGTTTTGATAATAAGTTTCCTTATGGGATTATGAGAAATATGACGTAATATTTCACGTAGTATCACGTAGTTGGTGATAAGATACCGATAGAGAAAACGTCATGAGTGAATACATCTGATTTTGAGTGAGTGTTTTTTTTTAAATTAAATTAAAAAAAATTGACAAAATTCAAAAGAATTATTTGATTCTTGTTATAAAATAATTTTTGCTTATTGTCGATGAGCGAACAATTTTTACTTACCTTCAAAAATTTAATCTCGTGCACATATGTTTCTCTAGGAAATGCAAGAAGAGGTGATTCCCGAAAGGAATCTAATGCAAAAGAATGCCACCATCTGCATTCTCCGGGTTCGTTGTTGAAAAATAAGGCTGACGTCAACGTGAGCCACGTTTTGACGTCTTAATTTGTTCTAAGTAGATTCTTTCGGAGCGTCCGAACCATCCGACGAGTTCGCCGATTAGCTATTTTGAATTTCTCACGTACCGTGCAAGTTATGAATGACATAGCATGGAAATGCTTTCGTTTGAAAAAATAAAAATAAATCTAACGAGTTTCGAAGTCGTCGGCCGTCGTTTTGTAGCCGTCGTCTTCTGGCCGTCGTCGTCGGGAATAATGGAGCGGCCATAGATGGTGAAGGACCCCGACATACCAGAAGAGACGGACCCCTTCCATCCGGACCCCGGTGACAATTAGTGCATTTCGTAGCCGCACGGCGTCGCTTGCGTGCGAAGTTAAATTGGAATAATCGTCCAGGAGTGCATGTGTAATTGTAGGTCGGAAAACGGCCCCGCATATATACACATCGACGGACAATCATGTCATATTAGTCCGGGCTAATGAAGCAAGTAATGGCGTTGCACGTACACGCACAGGAGGGTCTTCTCTTTTAAGTCCCCCTTCTTCTTCTTTTACTCCTTCAACTTCTTTTACTCCTTCAACTTCTTTTACTCCTTCAACTTCTTTTACTCCTTCAATTTCTTTTACACCTTCAACTTCTTCTTTCACCTTCTCCCATCAACTTCTTCATTCAACTTCTTCGTCTGGTTCACTTTTTATTTATTTTTTCTATGTTTAATTTCTTGTCTTGTGTTCTCGTACATTCCCGGTGTCAACGACGGGATCCTAATCTGGGAGGAGGATCACCCGGGGCACCTACGCCCCAGACGAAAGACGGGCGACCTCCTCCTCATTATTCAGCCGTCCTCTTTTTGCCTCCGATTCTATCGGGCGCCTCCGCGCCGAAGAAGAACCACCGGAGAAGACGTACGAGGAAACGAACGTCGATTCATAAGAACGCGAACCGTATCGACTAATCCTAGAACTTGACCCACTTCCCTAACCTTGTCGGTGGCGTGCATAGGTCGTTAACTTTGCAACTCAATTCCTCGATAATTCCCTTAGGGGTTCGTCTAGACGATCCTATTCCTCTTTAGACATCCGACGGTGAGTTGTCGATTAGTCAACGGAATTCCTACTCGACCAGACGATTTCCATGAAAACGTCTTGACGTTATTTACAAGTATTAAAAGTAGTACAAATCTCAACGATTGCCTAATTTGTCCTTTTTTTACGTTTGCTTCTCGTTTCAAATCGAATTGTTTTAAGTGTTATAAGTTTATAAACAATTAAACGACAATATCCGGTTAACACATTATAAACTGTTCACTAAAACACTTATGTTACTTGTTATTAACCTTATCTTACTTTTTACTAACCACTTCACTTTAAAACTATATTTTTTTATCAACTATCAATCGGTTAATAATTAAATAATAATACAAAACTTACGTAATCTTAATAACTCATTAAAAAGCAGAGTAAATCCATCATGTGGATTTTCTAGTGTAGGTTACGTCAATTTTTCCAACAATTAATCAATTAGCAATTAATTCGTTATTATTCGCTTTTTACAGGTTAATTAGAGTTGTGCAAAAAAAAAACTAATTGATGAGTTTCTCGTATTCAAATATTTCAAGATGAATGGATTTTTTTTGATGAATTCTTTTAAAATTATGCATAAAGTTTTATGCCAAAAAGGTTTGGAAGTGTTATCAGATAAGTGAAGCTTATCATTGTTCATTATTATTTGAAGTGGTTCGTTAGAACTTTGAATGGATTTGAGAGAAATTAAGTTGACTTTGGTCCGTATAACCGTTTTGGTATATTTTACAGAAGTGTTACTGATAATAGCAGATAAAAAAATTTGAAAAGATTTGGAAAGTAGTAATGATGAAAAGTGGAGGGAGAAGGGGACTTCTATATAAGTACGACTTGTTGCTTGTGGCTAGATACACACACACTAGTCACCGAGAGACGTGAACAAGTACGGTGCTGCGTCGCGTGTCTCGCGTTCACCAAAGAGAAGTTGAGAAGAGCGCACAACGAGAGAAAAAGAGTAGCCACGAAGCCGAAGATGGATTTCACACGCGACAAAGGTAGGTCCCTAAAAGAACCCTCAAAGAATCGCACATTTCGGACGGAGCGGCGGTGGGGGCTCTTCTTGGATTCGCTCTTATGAGTCAGACTAGTAGATTAGTGAAAACCTCGTTGAGCGTGCTCAGTTATCAACGTGCTCGCGGCGAGTGATCACCTACTACCTCCCTGCAGCTCTCTCAAATGCGGTTCTTCAAAAATTGTGTTTTTACATTTTGAAAAAAAAAAAAAAATTATTTAGTGAATATAATAAAATTTTTAGTGAATTAAACAGTGAGTTTCCCCCTTTTTAAAAATTTTTAAAGAAATTCAAATTTAAAATTTTATTTAATGTATTTTCTTTTTGTTACAGTGTTGATTTCAATTACCCTCATTCTATCAGTATTCATCCAATCGACGATATTAGCGCCTATTGACTCATCTGATAGAACAGAATTCAACAAAGGGGACATATTAAATCCTTGCTCCCATCATTCTGGCGCAAATTTAAGACATCAACGTTCCGTCAGAAAATATCTAGGAAAGCAGATAAAGATCGAACTTCAAAAAAATACGAAAGGGGTCAACGCAACCCTCATTAATTTTGAGCAGATGTATAAAGACGTAAGTATTAAATTAAATGAAAATTGAATCATTTAAAAAAATAAATTATTAATTATTTTAATTTTCTTTTAAAGGTTCCAAAGTTTAAACTTCGTTACAAAATAAGAACACCAACGATAAATTTAAGGGAGAATGCTTATTATGGAACTCAAGTTTATATGAACGTGTTTCTTTCGATGATGAAGCAAACCTTAAAAAATCCTACAAACGCGGTTAATCCGGAAAAAAGGTACGAGTTGCTCAGAACACTTTTTACAAAAAGCGCCGTCCTTCTTTGCGAAATGCAGGAAGATATTTTATTCAACAATAAAACTTCGAACATACATGAAAATACCTTCATGGATCTAGTTGAAAAAAATATTCCGAAAGAAATTGAAAACACGGACCTCATCATTCAAGATATGGAAATCGTTAAAAGGTTCAAGAACTACTTGAGGAAGATGACGAAATTTTACAGGAACTTATATCCCAACAGTTCTTCCGAAAAGAAAAATGCTAACAATAAGAGGAAAAATAAAAATATGAAGAAATCGAATAAACCGGCAAAGAAAAATGGAAAACGAAAAGAGAAAAAGGTTAAGAACGGAAAGAAAAGGACTTCTTCTTAACGGTCATCGCGAAGTGAGATTTTCCGTTTTTGCGACCTATTGTGATATTTAAAAGCCTAGTGATTTCATTGATTATTTATTTTGTGTAAATAGTGTTTTTTTGATCGAGCTTCGAATTTCATTCTTGCCGACCTCAAAGCCAAGAAAGGTAAAAAAAAGAGTTTTCAAAAAAATCTAAACGTCATGTTACTGTGATAATGTTAACTGATAGTATTATTAACGACCCATCTGATCGAAAATCATTTAGGGTCTAGAGTAATTTTTTTTTGTACTCTGTACATACTTTTTTTTTTATTATTATTTTGTACAATTTGTAGATATCGCTATTTATTAAGGTACTTATTTATTAAAACTAATTTATATTTTATCGCGCATCGCCTCCATTCCACCTAATTTATTTCACGTTTTCCTCGTCCGTTTTACCCTTTTTATACGATTGTACTGACACACATGTTTCAGACAAAAATGTTATTAAAGGTTTAATAAAAATCTTTGTAAAAATTAATTTTTTATGTTTTTATTTATTTTTCACCTTATTTTAAATACCGGAACGATTTTGTCATCACTTAAACATTTCCAAACACGTTACGACAGATTACATGAGAATGGATGCACAATGATAAAAAAAGATCGGTTTGTTTATCACATTATCTAAGATATTTTTATTTAATTAGATAAATAATAAGCCTATTCAATTCTATTAAAGAACGATTACATAGTTAATTGCATAAGATTTAATAATAATTGATTGATGTGATGACAAATACAGATTAATCAAATCCAATTTGTTCCAAGAACTTTAGCGCCATCATTTATCGAAATACTTTAACTTAACCTACTTTAAGCTTATTTTCAAACCTTAAGAGGCAGTTTTAATACTGAACTACTTTCTAAAAGATGGCGAAAGGTAATCAATATACTTTTAAATACTTCTATTTTATATTTTTAATTTAAAACTAATTATTTATTTAATTTATCTATCTCAATTTAATAAATATTTTGTAAAAACATAAAGTTATATATTTATTAAAACTTTTATTCTAAATTTGTACGTTTGTATCGTTTAAATTTCCCAATCTATTTTTAAAAAATAAAGTAAACAATTCAAATCCAACCTTTGCCAGTATACGAAACGTGTGGCAAGTGAAAATTATCTCTTCTCGTATAAATTATTTCCCGTAACTCCCTGAAAATCAATATCAACGCGCAGACGTGAACCATTTTCAGTGAAACTCGCGTGGAAGTTGCATTTTGTGATGCGTATTTTTCAAAATCGACCGTTTATTACGTAGTTTTTCGTTTAAAAATTCCCATTGGAAATAAAATCCTTCCCTGGACGAGTAATGTTCAGGAAATCGTGGTAATTACAAATGTGTCAGGTATGTTTAATGTTTTTAATAATGTAACCTTGAAAATATTTTGTTTTGATTAAAAATATTTTAAAATATTTTGGTTCTTTAAACTTTAAAAAATCATTTAAAATTTATTTATAGGAATTGAGAAAAGATTTTTTTGCAGAAAGGTAAATTAAACTGAGTACTTTTAATTAAAATTGATGAATTTGTTCTAATTATTACCTAAAAATTAAAAAAAATTTCACTGAAACTTTTTGTTCGATTTTATCTTAAATTTGAAAAATCGTCCAAAATTTATTTATAGGATTCGAGAAAAGATTTTTTATACAAATGTAAATTAAACTATCTACTTTTAGTTAAAATCAATGAATTTGTTCTTATTGTTACCCAAAAATTAAAAAAAATTTAAAATCATTCAAGTTTTTTGTCCTCGAAATTTGAGGTAAATTTAAAAATCGCCTAAAATTTATTTATAGGAATTGAGAAAAGATTTTTTACACAAATGTAAATTAAACTATCTACTTTTAATTAAAATCAAGGAATTTGTTATAATCGTTACCCAAGAATTTTAAAAAATTTCTAAAATCATTGCAGTTTTCTTTGTCCAATTTTAACCTCAATCAAAATTGAGTCAAATTTAAAAAATCGCCTAAAATTTATCACCCAATAAAATGTTTTGATTTTCTTAAAATAATAACATTTTAAATATAAATTTATATTTTAATAATAATAACAAATAATAAACTTCTTTATTATTTTTTTTCAGAGAGGAAGAAAATGGTCATTTTTAACATTTTGCCTAATATTACTCATGCTCTATAATTTACTACTAACAGCGAAATTAATGTACAAATCGGATTGTTCGAAAAATGTAATTGAAGTTCAAAAAATCGAACCGCCCAGAAGTAAACCATGTTTAAACGATTTGGGGGAATTTTCCGTAACCCAACCGTTTTCAAAACTCGATTTTCGATTAGGAAGATGGGACAACTCACGAAACTATAAATATTTTGACAATCTTTTAATCGGGGAAGAGTTCGCCGAATTAGGAGATAAATATTCCGTTTGCTTAGCAACTCAAAGTAGCGTGGAAAGACTTTTTTCTATAGCAGAAGTCGCTAATCAATGGACGGCTTCGATATCTTTAGCAGTCTTCGCTGCAGGAGACGATGAATTAAAAATTTTATTGGTTTATACAATTTATTTAAGACAGTGCTTTGTAAATATAAAGAATAAAGTAACGTTTCACTTAGCTCTGCCTAAAGGAAGGATGCCTACTTCAAACGAAATCGATGTAAACGACCTACCTAACATGGATTGTACTAAACCGGAAATAACACTGAAGCAATTGCTCAAAAGGAGAGCTACTACGACTGAAAAGTGGCGAAATAAGCATCCTTATCCACAAAATCACCTACGTAACTTAGCCAGGAAACATTGTAGTTCTGGTTATGTATTTTTAACCGACGTAGATATAATTCCCAGCAATAAACAAGCCGAATTGTTACATGAGTTTTTAAAAGAGACTGATTGCGATGGCAAATGTGCTTATGTTATCCCAACTTATGAAATAGACGAAAGGGTACAATTCCCAGCAAATAAAACCGAATTAGTCCGATTGGCTAATAAAGGATTAGCCAGGCCTTTTCATCAAAAAGTTTTTGTTTTTAATCAATTCGCCACTAACTTTTCAAAATGGCAAAATTACAAATCAGATGATGATAAAGTCGTTGTAAGTCATGCTGTTACTAATTTTGAATTTTTATACGAACCTTTTTACGTTGCTCCTGATGATGTACCACCTCACGATGAAAGATTTGTTGGATATGGCTACACAAGGAATACTCAGGTATATTTTTAATTACATTGCTCGAAAAAAAGTGCAACGTCCGGAAGGGATGGTACAAATAGAAATTTCGGTTGTATGTATTCTAATGAAATAGTAAATAATCATTTTGTCAAGATCATAGTGTATGTTTTTAATACCTTGGTATTTAATGTTTTAGCTTGTATGTTTGTTTTATACTGTGTAGCAACGTTAACGATTGGCGGCAATCTAGACCTTGTTAAATTTTCTACTTGTGTCTCTGTTTCTCAATGCATCCATGGAAATTAGCCTTACAATTAATAAATTCCTGTTAGAATGGCTCAAATTGTGAGATGTTTTCGATTTTTCTGGTGATAGGTGTTCAATGGAAGATAAGTTTGGAAACTTTGCATGCTATGGTAATAAGTTCACATTATTCTCATTAAAAATGTTGTATTAGTAGTACTGACTATGATTTAGCATGGTCTTGCTGAAAAGCAAGCACTGTTGGGATGTTTGTAAAAGTATGGTACCAAAGTTGATTCTAAAGTTTCACATCGGGTCGCTGTCAGACTTGTTTTGAATGAAGACTAGAAATTACCAACTTCTCAACCTATATAACATCAGGTGTTAAGCCTGAATAGCGTTGATAAGCGAATTTCAAAATTTGCCTTTCTACTCTAGATATTTTGAGACGCAACTGTTCCTCAAATTGTTATAGATAAAACTGATATCTATCAGTACAGACGATTTGGTGCCGTTCTTCAAATCAAATCATTTATTTATGTCAAATTAAACGGCATACACACGTCATAAATGTTTAATTACATAGCAAAACGAAAAATAGCAAATTAAAGTGAAATAAATCCCCAATCAAGCACTGGACTGAAGTATCGGTGGGCTGTGAAAAAACTCATCAAAATTGTAAACAACAGCATCAATAAGATAGTTGTCCTATCGAGATGGGTTCTTTTTCTATATTACAGCCCATGAAGTTTAGTTTCCAACGATAGGCTATATTTCGTTCTAGCACTAAGAAGTTCGAAGAGAGAGTCAAAACACTAACACAAGCACTCAAACAGGGCTTAAAGCAGATCCATCGTCCATAGCTCATTTACTGATTGTTCTATCGACATGGATCCTTCTTCTATATTATAGCCTATGACATCTAGTTTCCAACGATTGGCTATACTTCGTTCTAGCATTAAGAACTTTTAAGAGAAAGCCAGAAAACTAACACAAGCACCCAAGAGAATTTAAAGCACTTGGTGGTTTATGCCGGTAAATAAGCCGTTTTTACGTACGACTTGAGGCCATTGTTCAAGTGTCTTAACAGCGCTTGACACGACAGCTCTCAAAAGTTTGTGTCTAAAGCATTATAAAAATTAATTCCATAAAACTTCAGTGCATTCCTTGACCTGTTGAAGCGGAGGGGAGCCGGAAGGAGATTGCTTCGTTAATGAGTGGCGTAATTATGCAAATGTTCATGTTTTAGGAAACTATTCATATGCAATGTAACCGCATCGATACATTCCAAGATATAAAGGCTGGAGAGAGTTAAAATCTTTAGATTTCTGAAGCTATTTCGGCATTCGCCCCTATAGTTTAGACCCGTAAGTACTCTAAAGCTTGCTCCACACACTCGGCGAGAACGTTCGGCGAGACTGTTTGCTGTCAAGATAATTCTCCACACTCTCGTCCATTGCACGAATGATCAATATCGATGGAAGATTTGTCGAGACGTAGAAGAGGTTTTTTTCGTACACACAGTAAATGAACCGACATAATTAGTTGTTGGTTTATACAGATGTCAAACAAAAGACACCCAAAGCCATATCCCCGATATTTCTGTTCAGATTTTCATGATCCAGGTACCAAATGAAATGTTTAAATGTTGTATCGAATTTAAAGGACTTTGCGTTTCTGAATTCCATGATGTACAGTACACGCACTTTTATTAACTGCTAACTTACATGGTTCTTAAATGATTTACTGCAGAAAAGAATCAAATACTTTCAGGAAATCAATCGATTATAAACCATCTTTTTATTGATCCGTACCAATTTGAAGATTCATTGAAGAAAAAATGTTAAAAATAAAATCGGCGCCATCTGTAAGGCGCTGATGAAAAGATATAATCGATGTTAAGTGCACAAATTTTTGATTAAAAATACGATAATTAGAGCTTTTTGAGACATTGGGGCACCTGTTTGGTTAAGCGTTGCACACATTGCTCCAGTGGATCCGAAGGGCAATATCGAGTTCGGAGTCACCTTCGAACCTTAAAAAATCGAGTTTAAAAAGTTTGACAAATACTTTTTAGCGACTTACTCGGTAAAAGCACAATGCTTAAGAGAAGTATTTTAATTTTATCTGCAGTAAATGGTTAATAAAAGTACATGTATGGCACAGCGTTAGATTCAGAAAGAAAAATCTTTCAAATGCCGTGATGAAAAACAAACGTTAGGAAATTTCATTTGGTATCTGGCTCATGAAAATCCGAACAGAAATATCGGATGTGTCGAGATTTGGCGTATTTTTTCTGGCACTTATATAACAACATTTAGTGATGACCAAAACGAGAGTGAGGTGGGATTGTTTTTGCCGAGGCGAATCTTGGCGAGAGCCCTTTGACTCGGACTAAAATATCAACATAGAGCGGAGACATACCGAAGCGAGGCGAAAGGATGATGAGACGATGAACTAGGGTTGCCCACACTCTCGGTCTCGGCAACCTTCGCCATGTCTTGCCGAGTGTGTGAAGCCGGCTTAAGTGCTCTCCGTTGAATAGCAAAAACACAATGAACAATCGCAACAAGACCCCAAGCCGAGAGGCCATAAAGCAGGTGACTTTAAAACAATGAGAAATAGATTGTTAAAAACACTTTTTGAGAGACAGTTTTTGACAATCAACGTAGGAGAAATACACAAGAAGATAGACGGGTTTTGACCTGATGCTACATCAACTTACACTGTTCGAGTCTCACAACTCGATGTTCTGGAAATTAAGGGGAGATATCAGTGTGACAGGCTGAAAAATGAAGTGTTTTTTTGGGATTTTTTTTCTTTTAAACGGCTGTATCAAATTATTTGGGATTTTGTCTATTAATTATTGAAGCATTAAAGTATGCAAGGAAATTTTCTTTGAATTTATATTACGATCTATGAAGCAGGGGAGCAGCCGTAAAATGACGTCTCAGAAAAAAGACCTCCCGACGGTTGACAACATTAGAGCCACAGCAAGCATCTGAAATGAAAAATTCGAGAAGATTATTAAATTATAATAGTATAGCTATCGCAGCATCGTAGAAAATCGATCGTTGATTTAAAAAGAAATGGTGGCCATTTAAAAAAAAAATTCGGATTTTACACGAAAATTTTGCAGTAAATCGTGAATAAAAAAAAGTAAACAATTTAAAAAAAACCTCTACGATGCAACGATAGCGATAAGTTTTCTGAAGAGAATCCATGTTGAATAAAGTCGATTGGACAAAATTTAACAGAGTAATGTTGTCAACCAGGTAAAAAAACATGGTTTCGAGAAAAACGCGTTTAAAGTTTTGAGAGGATAAAATTGAATGATGTAACTTGAATATTAATATAAAACAAGTTCTTACCGATTATTCTGCTATTCCTGGACCATGTAGAAGTTCATCTGCGTCCAACAATAACATTTCCTCCTCCTCACGTCGGTTTAAAGAGTAGCGTTCGGCGTCCTCGATACATTTTCGGTCGATTTCCTGGCAATAATTGAACAGTTTCTCGCCGATGGAGGTTCCCAAGTCCTCAACAACATTCAACAAAGCCACCTGATCATCATTGAATATGATAGTAACCAAATTAGCAGCTGTTTTGACTACTTGGGCGCCACAAAAACACAGTCTTCTATAGACTGCTCTAAAAGCGTCGACGCTTGACGCCAATTTCGAATACTTCTAAGCCGAATATTGTTTAAACATTTTGTAGGCATATTCTTAAAGGAGAAAACTAACTATTTAAGCAAGAAAAAAAAATTCGAATTTTTTTTTTCACACTGCTATCTCCCCTTAAGGAACTTGAGAAATTGGCCAGTGTGATGCAAAATTATAGCAATGGATTCTTCAATAAATTATTCGCATATTGAATTCCCAACACAACCCTAAAGGTAGCTCTTACTGATCGAGTTATCTCAAAGGGGTTAACTCAGACATTTAGCGAAGATATCTCTTTTGCCGTTAATTCAACATTTATAATCAACGACTATTACGTATTTTCTAGACTTTCTTGGACTAAGCACTCTATCCTCCAATGATTGTAAAGTCAGTGTGACCCAATCTTTTAGTAACTTCGAGAGAGGATATTCATATCTTTATGCATTTCCATAAATTAACATCTTTTAAAAGGGTTTAATAGAATGTAAGATTGCTTTCAATGAACACAATACGTAACAGAGACAAATGTAGAGAATTTGATAAGGTCTAGGCTGCTACTGACTGCCACAGATTGCCACCCATCATTAACAAAGCTACACAGTCCATAACTTCTTTTGAGGTGTACATACAACCAAAATTTCAAGTTCACACAACCATTTCTTCTGGGGGTTGGGTTTATTTCTAGTGAGCAGTTTACTTTCTTAAACCTGAATTTAAAAAAAAAAATTTTTCGACTAGGTTTATGAAATGTACGTGGCTGGTTATGAATTTTTCGTTTTATCACCAATTTTTACCTGTCATTGGGGTCTTCAATTCAAACGAGGTCGACCACATTGGCGGGAAATTCAAAACACCCAAAACAGACATCGATTCGAAGTGTTTAAACACGAAGTTTTCGCTCGATATGGTCGAGATCCTTTAGATATGGTATCTATAAGAAGAAGAGTTAGAAAACATCAACATGTTTTACAACGTAAAGAAGAATAAAATTTTTATTTTAAAAAAATGTACTATGTACATGTATTTTATTGTAATAGTAATTTATTTTAAATATATTTTCAACAAGACTTATTAATTTTTTACTTTAGTGTTTTTCTTTTAAATGCCGCTTACCTAAAAAAAGGGTAAATTTTTATTATTTAATTTTTTATTAAGGTTAAGGGACAAATTTTAATTTAAGAAATATAATTCAAAGTGACAACTAAGAAAGGACTCGAGAAAGCCTTTTGGGGGGTTAAACATAAAATATGGTTTTCCTAATTCAATAACTCACTTGCTATAAATAACAATTAGAACGCGGAGAGAAAGAAAAACGGAAAGACATCTAAACTTCCTTCCAAACCGCCCGGATGTAATTAGTCATTTGGTAAAACGGTGTTTAATACTTTTGGAAATACTTTCCCCCCACAAAAACGCATTCATCAACGTCGTTTCGTTTTCCAAGCATTTAAATTCGTAATTTGGAGGTATAATTCCGATTTAAAATCGGAGAGGTAGATACAAAAAAAAGTAACGTGCGTTTCCGTGGATAATTATTTTATTCCCAAACGGGAAATTTGCATAAAAGTGAAATAAATTCCCCGCGTAAATAAAAGCTACGTTTGCTTGTCAGCGCGATAAAACATACACGTTCAAAATAATTACATTTTATATAACTCCGCCCGCCGTCGTTCTGGTTTATTTATATCTACTTTCATATTGCGGCGCGGTTTCATAAATTTAATCCCGGATCGGAGCTTGCGTGGGTATGACATCGTCTGGCAGATAAATTTGTTATTTTAAAAATCTATTTCCGGAAAAAATAATTCCTACTTTTAATACAAACCTATTTTTATTATAATAAAAGAATGAATAGTAAATAAAATAAATAAAATATATCACAAAATTTTAAATGTTTGATTGTAACAAACGAAACAGCTATTTGGATATTTTACAGTCAAGAGTTTATTGATTTGAAACCCTGTCGAAAACGGTTTCGTATTACGCATTCCGTCTCGATTAAATAACACAACCTTGTTTACGCAAACCGCTGAATCAACTGAATTTCACCGCAATCCGCGGAAAACACCTTTGATCAACGCCGTAATTATAAAGCAATTAGCGTTGCAGGGTTGGTCCAGGCCAGAAAGAAATCTCGTTAGTCCGGTACGTTGTAATTAGTACGGTACGTCCAAAAATAATACCTCTACGTATTACATTGTACCTTTTCATTTTTTACTTTTTTATTTTTTTTTTATTATTTCTTAAACCGTTTAATTTCATTCGTTTTTATAATAATTAAAACCGGCGCATCCACCAAATTTTAATTCCTCCAACATTTTTTTATTCTTTCAATCAAATCGATTTAAATTTTATAAAAAAAGTTCTATAAACAGCTATTTTTAAAATTTAAACAATATTTCTTGGGTTAGCAACTAAGGTACGTGTCACACTGATGCAACAAGCAACTAGCAACCAATAACAAGCGATATTGCCACCTGATGACATTTTACGTAGAATTAAAGCAGATATTTCACATTGGAGCAACCCAATATCGCCTCTCTATTTGCGATATCGAATAGATCCAATGTGAGAGACATCATTTGATTATACGTAAACTGTCATCAAGTGGTAATATAGCTTGTTGCTGATTGCTAGTTGCTAGTCGCTGATTGCCTCAGTGTGAGACGTACCTAAGTGATTGTCGATTTTGTGGATAGATGGACTTTATTTACACTTTCATTTTGTTAACGGGTTCAAAGCATCTAACCTATATTTTTTCTTATTATCTGGACTTCTACCTATAATTTAGTAAAAAAAATATATCGATTAGTGCCTTAGTTTTGTTTTCATCCCAATTTAAACATGGAAGAACAGGACGTGCACTTCACATATATTTTATTGTATTACTTCCGAAAAGGCAAGAACGCAACGCAAGCACAAAAGAAGTTATGTGACTATATGGAAATGAAGCCTTGAAATAAAGGCAGTGTCGAAATTGGTTTGCCAAATTTCGTTCTGGTGATTTTTCACTGAAAAATGCTCAACGAATCTGGCCGCCTAGTCGAAGTTGAAACCCATACGAAGGCCATTATCGATTCAGATCGTTATAGCGCAACATGTGATATTGCAGAGAAGCTCAATGTATCGCATACATGCATTGAAAAAAAATTAAAAATGCTTGGTTATGTCAAGAAACTCGATTTATGGATCCCTGGTCAGTTTACGGAAAATCATTTGACGCAACGCATTAGCTTTTGCGATTCGCATTTGAAACACAACGAAATTTATCCATTTCTGAAAAACATATTACAGTTGTACCTCGATATACGAGTGTTTTGAGATACGAGCCTCCGAGCGAGCGATATTTTGCTTTGAGATGAGAGCAACATTTGAGATACGAGGAATCGCAGACTACACAATGCGCCTGCTCACCCACCAAATTTAGAAGATGATTTACTCGAAGAATTCAAGTTTATAAAGGTTATCTACCTACCACCCAACACCACTCCTATCTTACAGCCCATGGGTTAGCAGGTGGGTTTGTCATTTTAGGAAGGTGTACACTATGCGCATTTTCACAAAAACACAAATTTTACACGCTTCGAGAGTTTTGTAAGGGCTACTTTAACATCGTGATATGTCTAAGAATTATTGATCAGGCCTAGCTGAATATTACAACAAGGACCTTAACCTCGGCATGGAAGAAGTTGTGGTCTGAGGCTGTAGCTGAAAGGGCCTTCGAAGGATTGGAACCCGAAGTGTCAGTGGTAGAGGAGATTGTTTCTCTGGGAAAATCCATGGGTCTGGAGGTGGATGAGAGAGATATGAAAGAACTCGTCGAATAACAGTCTCAGGAGCTGGCAACCGAGGAGTTACACGATGTACATTCGCAGCAGTATACCGTAGTTCAACGAGACATTAGTTTTGAAGAGGAGCCAGAGGTGGAGGAGGTTATCTCTACAAGAGATATAAAGGAGATGTTGGGAATGTGGGAGAAAGTTGTAGAGTTCATGGATAAAAATCTCCCCGAAAAAGTTGCAACTGATCGTGCATCGGAGCTGTTTAACGAACCTTGCCTAACTCATTTCCGCAATATCCTGAAAAGGAGGAAGAAACAAACCTCCTTGAACAGTTTTTTTTAAACGATACAGGTGAAAATGAGCAAGGCGTGACGAAAAAAGCGAAGACCAGTGACGAAAATTAAGCGCTTCTGTAAGCACTTTACTTTTTCTTTTATTATGTTTTTGTAGAATATGTATTTGTTATTTATAAATAAATGTTTCTTCTTGTAACTACATTTTTCTTATTCAAAAACACTTAACAAAAACAACTGAGGTGGTGTTTTGGGAGCTGGAACGGATTAATGGCATTTCAATTAATTTCAATGAGGAAAGTTGCATTGAGACACGAGCAATTTGACATACGAGGAAGGTTACGGAACGAATTAAACTCAAATGTCGAGGTACCACTGTACCTGGCGACGAAGAGCAGATAGTTTATAATAACGTTAATCGGAAGAGATCGTGGGTGATGAAAGATGACCAGCCCAAACGACATTAAAAGCGGAGATTGGCCAAAAAAGGATTATGCTGTCAGTCTGATGGGATTATAAAGGAATTTTGTACTTTGAACTTATGCCATAAAACCAAATGATCAATTCAAACGTGTATATTCAACAACTCGCTAAACTGAACGATGTAATTCAAGAAAAGCAGCATTGTCAAATCGTAGGGGTGTTGTTTTCCACCATAATGCAAAGCCCCACACATCTTTGGTCACTCGCCAAAACTTATTGCAACTGAATTGGGATGTTTTATCACATCCACCATGCAGCCCTGATCTTGCTTTAATTGGTAAAATTTTCAATAACGCTGATGATGTCAGATCACATTTAATTCGGTTTTTTGATGGCAAAGATCAGTAATTTTATGAACGTGGAACTTTTACACTGCCAGAACGATGGCAAAAGGTTATCGACAAGAACGGACCATCGATCGATTAGATACGGAAGTATGTAATTTAATAAAGTTATATTTTTAAACAAAATTTTCAGTTTTCATTCTTATTTAAAATCGGCAATTGCTCGGTTGCCAACCCAAGATTAAAACGGGATATTATTTTCTATAAAAATTACAACCGGCGCCTCCACCAATTTTAATATTATCTAGAAATTTTGTTCACTCTTTCAATCAAATTAACTTAAATTTACTATATGTAGTTAAGTATCAATTTCAAATAATATTTATGAAATACAGTGAAATTCCCCCTCGCGGACACCCCCCTTGAGCAGACACTCCCCTTGGACGGACAGTTTCTCATGGAACGGACCGACTCTCATTTAATTTGCATTTCGTTAACTCTCTCTTGGACGGACATTCTCTTGGACGGGCGCGGACACTACCAAGTGTTCTCTTGAGCGGACAATCGCGCCGCACGCAGACTTGCCTGTCTCCCTTTAATAAAAGATTTTCTCTTTAACCGGTGTTTTATCGACTTCAATATTTGCAAGGTACAAGCGCTGCCTATGTCGTACTTTTCTGCTTAGCTTGAATGAGGGACTTCTCCGACTAACCGATATTTAAACGTTCTTCGTTTGACGTTTATGCAGAAAAAGATATGCGGATGTATCGGGTGTTCATTTAAATTCGTGCTCAAGTGTGCTTTGAAATTTTGTTAGACGACGATAGAGAGAAAAATGTATGTCGCATTATTAGTGCATACTAATCAATTAAATTTCAAATTTGACAAACGTCAAATCTGGTCAAACACATACTGAACGGCTTGTATTGGCTATTTATCGATAATGTTTTTAATTTCTGACAAAAAACTTGGTGGTAAGTCTTACGTTTAAGCTACGTCGAAAGTCGATGAAGTTTGGGAATATTTACCATATAATTTTATTCACTACTTGAACATCCCTATGAAATTTTGGACGGCCGATTACTGAAAAGATTAGAGTTTAGGTAGGTTTTAGCAAAATACAAGTTTTTAGCCAATTTCCTTTCATTTTCTGTCTTGTTATTTATAACCTATTGAACATTTCAGTGTTATGACAATGCTTCAATTAAGTTTTATTGGACATACGTCAAAAATGCAAGCAAAATCCATAGCTCACTTGAGCACGAATTTAAATGAACACCCGATATTGTACTTTACAAAAATCGCTTGGGCCCAAGTAACCAAGGAAACAGTTAAAAACTGCTTCCGTAGAGCAGGATTTAAGCACGACAATATGCAAAGTGAAGACCTGCTAAATGAGGTTTTTACATCTGATCTAGAAGATGACTTACCACTTAATGTACACTGCAGATGTTCTCAAATATAAGAATTCGTTGAAATTGAATGATAATAAAAACATTAATGATGTTTTAAAACTGGATAAAAATTTGTATATTGAGAACCCAAATTCAGGACAAGAAATTGAAAATCCAGAAGTGTAAGAACTATCTGAAGATTCTGACGTCGATGAGGTTCTAGTACTAGCAGAGAATATTTAAAATTATGGTGATAGAGCTTTGAAGCTTCTTTCTAAATTAAAAATACGATTTCTGGACGCCAGTTTAAAGCAAAAGAGGAGACAGGCAACAATAGATGATTTTTTACGTCATTAGACTAACATTTAGTTTTATATTTTGTATTCTTACATATGTTCTATTATATGTATGTATTTTGTATGTACTTTGTAAGCTAACAAATCGTTTTTTTCGCAAGTTAAAAAAAATGCCGGAATTATTTAATCTTTGAAAGAGAATTTCAGTCGCTTTAAGTTAATACTTACATCAACTTATTAATACAGAGAACAGAGAGCAATAATATACTTAATTTTACTTAATAAGTGAATTTAAGCTTTAAATTTTTTATTTATTTTAAAAACATTCACATATGCGCTTTAAATATCCGATTTTTTAAATAATATTTTTCATTAAAAAAATACGAAAATTATTTCGGATTTCTCTTAAGCGGACACCCCTCTTGAACGGACACTTTCGGTCGGTCCCGTTGGTGTCCGCCCAAGGGAGATTTCACTGTATTGATATTATTTAGATTGGTATTATTTTTTATAAAAATTATAACTGAAACCGTCACTAAATTTAATATATCCTGGACTCTTTTATTGTGTCAATCAAATTAAAGTTTAGGTCGTTACGATAAATTGGTTTGAATTGTAAAATTTCAATCAGTATTTTTAAGAGACCATGTGGATATTTTTATAAAAATTACAACCGTCACATCCACCAATTCTAATATTATCTAAAAATTTTTTTGATGTGTCAATCAAAGTGATTTAAATTTACTAAAGTTAAGTTTAAAGTTCAAACAATATTTATGAAATATTGTAGATTGATATTATTTTTTATAAAAATTGAAACCTTCACCAAATTTAATATATCCTGGACTCTTTTGTTGTGTCAAACAAATCAAAGTTTAGGTCGTTAAGGTAAATTGGTTTAAATTGAAAATTTTCGATCAGTATTTTTGAGAGGCCATGTGGATATTTTTATAAAAATTCAAACCGTCACATCCACCAATTATTTTTTATAAAAATTACAATCGGCGCATCCACCACTTCTAATATTATCTAAAAAAATTTTTGATGTAGCAATCAAAGCGATTTAAATTTACTATAGTTAAGATTTAAGTTCAAACAATATTTATGAAATGTTGTAGATTGATATTATTTTTTATAAAAATTGTAACTGAAGCCTTCACTAAATTTAATATATCCTGGAGTTTTTCATTGTGTCAATCAAATCAAAGTTTAGGTCCTTAAGGTAAATTGGCTTGAATTGAAAAATTTCAATCAGTATTTTTGAGAGACTATGTGGATGTTATTTTTATAAAAATTACAACCGTCACCTCCACTAATTTTACAACATCCACAATTTTTGTTACTGTGTCAATCAAATCGGTTAGAACTTGACACGAACTGATTGGCGATAGTTGCGCGTCAATTCGTAGCGGGGTTTGTGAAAGATTGCAGCAGGATGCGTTCGGACAGGTTTGATCCTGCTTCATCGCTCGGCATAATCTGAAAACGTCGCATGGAAGGCTGATGGAGCCGGCTCCATGAAATCACGTAATCTGGTTTATCGTTTTTACCGATTACATGATAAATGAACTTGCTATAGAATCCTGTCGAACTATGTTTCTCTGTCGAAATTGCACGGTATAATAATAAAAGTGTTTTATTCAGATTTTTAATCAAAAATTAATTTTAATTTTTTTTAAGATAATTAGAATAAATATTACATTTATTGTCGAAAATAAAATCTTTAAGCTTTAATTTAACATGAAAATCATTTTCAAATTCCTATAAATAAACTCTGGGCGATTTTTTAAAATTAATCAAAAATTTGTGGTTATGTTACGTTCGATTAAAATTCTTCGATTTCTTCAAAATTTTTTTTTAATTTTTTGCTTAATTTATTATGGAAAATATGATCTTTAAGCTTTAATTTCGCATAAAAATAACATCTTAATTCCTATAAATAAAGTGTGAGCGATTTGTTAAATTTGGTCAACGATATATTGAGATTATTTTTTCGAGTTTATAAAGTTTTCTTTTGTGACAATTTGAATAATTGTGTCTCTTATAACCAAAAGTTTTACGTTTGAATTTAACACATAAATCATTTTCTAGTTTCCGTAAATAAAACGTGTTAAAAAATTTTATAAGAAATTACTAATTTATTAGCAAGAATTTTTGCCAACTTGAATGATTTTTTAATTTGTTTTTTTGGTAAGAATTAGAATAAATTTAACTTTTTGATTCTAAAATAGAAGATCTAAATTGAACTTAATACAAAAACCGTTCCTTAATTCTTATAAATAAAGTCGTTCCGCTTTTTCAAAATTAATCAAAAAATTGTGAGGTTATATTGGGTTGGATTAAAATTCTTCGTGTTTTAAATTTTTTTAATTGATTTAATTTTTTTGTCAATATTAGAATAAATTTTATTTGATTTAAAAAATTTTAAAGGTTGGAATTGACAAAACTATTTTTAAACAAACTATAACTGAACCGAACTGAAATTTTAGTGGAGGCGCCGGTAAAAATTATTAATTGAAATACCCGATTCGTCTATTTTAAAATCAATTTATTTCTTTTTAATCAAAAAATGTTTTAAAAATATTTTTAATAACAATTTGGTAAAAATCTCGTAATTTATTATTAAAATTCATCGAATTCCTAAAATTTTTTTTATCACTTTCTCAAACGATCCCATGGGAAACTATCGGAAAACAACTTTGAGTAATCTTTATTCGCTACAAAAGAAGTGTTCGAGTTTTATGCGCCACTTACTCTCTGTATTTTGCTTCACAAGTATCGGATCGGGCTTTTGTATAGCGTACCGGCTTCGATACGCCGTCATAAAATCGCTTAGTTACGTCGCAACTTCCGGGTCGAATCTTCTGGTACTCAATACCGATTTTTCCGGCACATTGAACGCGGAGCGGTCACGCAACCTACCGCAGTCACACCGACGACGGGATCCTACATATATTTCAGACCATTTGGCGACAAACGAGGGCTGGAATCGCGTCCTGAAACGATTGTATCGCGAACATAATGTCGCAACCCGAAAACGTAACGTTTTCCCCTATTGTTTTATATGCTAATCGGATTCTACGTAAATAGCTACAAAATTAAAATAATAGAAAAAATAGTATACAGAGTGTTCGCAAATGTCGTGTACAACGGAATACCACAAATACCTTGATCGAAAAACCATATAGGCCAATATGTCTGATCGATACAACAAGTAAGGTATTAGGACAAAGCAAGAAAAGGTTGGAAGAGGAAGTAGTATATAAAAGACTAATCGAAAGAAACCAATTTGGTTTTCAAAAAGGTAGGTCATCTTTAGATGCAGTTTCTAACGTTCAAATCATTGTAAATCAATTGAAAGAGGAAAGCTATAGGAATAGGTAATTATAGGTGTTGGTGACACTCGATATTAAGAACGCATTTAACTTTGCTCCTTGGAAAGGAATTATAAAAACTTTAGAAGAGGGTAGGATTAGTGACTATTTCATGAACATAATAAAGTCCTATTTCTCAAACAGAATCGTGATATCTGAAAATGAAGAAATCTCAAGGTAACTTGTGGTTTTCCTCAAGGCTCTCTTTTAGGACCTTTCTTTTGGATTATTTTCTATAATAAGATTTTCAAAATTAATCTAGAGCCCAATATCTATTTTATTGCTTACGCAGACGATTTTGCGCTCGTAATAACTTACCAAGATAGCAAGAAAAGCTTAATTATGCGGTTCGAAGAGTCACAGAAGAACTTAAGAGAATGGGACTTCAAGTAGTACCGGAAAAGACAGAAATAGTATTACTATAAGGAAGAAGAAAACTAAAAGAAATAGAACTAAGAACAAACGAAAATGACATAAGAAGTGCCAAGAAGGCAAAATATCTAGGAGTCGACTTAGATAAGGATATAAGGATGATCGAACATATAAAGGAAATATGCAAGAAAGCAAATGTCATGATAAAGAGTTTATCAAAAACTATGTCAAATATTAAAGGACAGAAAGATGAGAAAACGGAACTTTTTGGTTCTACTGTTCTTTCCGTCATTTTGTATGCCGCTCTGACATGGAGTAGAGGTCTGAATTATAAATACTGTTTGAACATGCTTTCCTCAATTAACAGAAGATTAGGAAACGGGATATCCTCTGGATATAGAACGGTTTCTACAGTGGATATTGATGTTGTGGCTTCTCTACCTCCTGTTGACCTAATAATTCAGGAAAGATGTAACCTATAAATAGAGGTAAGGAACATAAAAAACTATTTAGAGAACAGTTATTGGAAAAGTGGAACAGGAGGTAGGATCACGGAAGTAAATTGACCAACGTATTAATCCAAGATTTAAAAAAATGGTTTAAAAAACCATGGGGCGAATTAAATTATTACCTAATACCATTTTTAATGAGCCATGAAATTTTTTGTAGTTACTTGTTCAAAATAATGAAGGTAAATGGTTTTTGTTGGTTTTGCGAAGAGATAGATAATCCAGAACATACGTTTTTTATTTGTAATAATTTTGTTGAGGAAGAAATATTTGTTTTAATAAAATCAGAAAGAATGTAGAAAAGGAAAACATCATCGATATAATGTTAGAAAATCAAGAATATTGGAGATCCGTAGATGAAGTGGTTACAAACATCACGAAAAAAAAGAAAGACACGAAAGAGAACTAGAAAATAGAAGAAAAAATGTACAGTAAACACCCAAAAGCACATTTTTATGCCTCAAGTTATACCTTGATGGGTGGTTCCGGAGGCGAAGGGGAAAGGGTTTTAGTTGGTTGATGTATTCAAGATAAGTACATCAACAAAACACTGAGTGGTCTGTGATACGGTAACTTAGATAGTGATTCGGACCTCTCGTCTGTCAACAGATTTCTTAAACCCTTCCTTAAACAAAAAAAAAGTAACATTAACAAAGTTCAGAGCAACATTTTTTTTTAAACGGAATGAAGTTCTTTCAAGAAAACCAAACGTTACAGGTTTAGAAGTACACTATTCTTTAAAATTTTAAAATTATCGCCAGGATTTGTGACCATTAGGGCTAAAAATGCTACAGAGTGCAAACTTTTTACAATTTGTTTTTTTCGTTGCATTTTTACCTTATAATATAAATAAAATATCACATAAACAAAATCACAAGTGTTAGATTTAGTGATCTTACTGTCCAATCAAGGTTAAACCCTGATGGTCACAAATCCTGGCGAAAATTTGCAGAACTTAACCCTCTATGGGCCGAATTTTTGTTTTAAATCCAAAAAAATTGGGAGAACAAAAAATCAGCAATTATAAACCTATATACACAAATAAAAAAAGGATCCGTCTAAACAATTTTATTGCAGTATATTCACTATGTAACTTTCAAGTCACAACGGCCTATAATGTTCGCATATCTGTGTAAGAAAAATTAAGAGTGTTTTTTTGGGCATATAGTTTTTTAGCCTATGTCTCCCTTTAAACGGTATAATTTGCTCGTCAACACATACATGTTCCAACATAGGTATACGATTAAAATTTTTCACCAATTTATCCAGAATGGGTCTTATTTTTTCTAAACTATCGGTCACTTCTGCATTGTTTGTTGTATTGGTCTGTAGATTTCTACTAAAATGTATTTTTGATTTTATTTCTCTCCATCGCCTTCGATTCATAGTATCGGCAACAGCAGACACTCTTGTCTTTGAATTCCAATACATTTCAATATTCGGCAATCCGTAAATTGACATAAAGAACAGCAGCCGAAGAATTGTTGGATTTTATTCACTGAAACAGCAATGGGTTTTGCTGGATCACATTGCAGTGCATACATGTTGGTATAGTCAACTATATTGCTTACAATTTCTTTGTCAAATAGTTGTCGAAAATAGGTCATAGGAGAATGGAATTCTTCAGGAACGTTAGGACAATCTCCTTTCCAAGCGCGATAACAACTATTATTATTCGTCTGGAATAGTGGTTGCCAAACATTTTTTTGTGGTCCTGCATCTTCCTCATCCGACGAAGATTGAGAACTAAATTGTTCATCATTATCAATAATATTTATTGGTCGTCTGGGAAATACTATTACATCCTCATTGGACTCGGAGTCTAATAAGGAATCATTGGACCTATTACCGATAATGCATCTAATTGTAATTCCTCTATTATTTCTATGTGTTTTTGTTTTCATATTTTAGGTATATAATGTATAAATCTGAAAACAGGAGAAAGCACAAGCTTTATTCTAAATGCACCGAAATCTGCCATGATAGCCCACTGTAACTTCAAAGTTATAAGACTGTATCATAAAATATAGTAACAAATTGAAAATTGGAATGTAAACAAATAGGTTGATGTTGATATACGAACCCAGAGCTATTATGTGCACTATTTTTAGTTTCCTAATCACTGACAGAAGCACAAATAATATCAGGTCGATCAAATGGTTTCGTTTATATGAAGTGCCGACTGCTTGAACAGCATTTACTTTGTTATTTCAGGTTGATGAACCTAGGTCATAAATATTGTATTGGTTGTCTTCACAACGTTATAAAATTAAGATTTATGTGCCATCTCATTAAAAAAACTATAATTATTTGGTAAAATCTTGATAACTTAAAATGTGACTTGAAAGTTACACGATCCAATAGAGGGTTAAGCTATAAAGTACTTCTAAACCTATAACATTTCGGGTCGTCTTTTTTCCCTGAGCACAAGTGTGAACCACGTCTCTAAAGCTTTTCTGTGGTAGGATGCTTAAAAACATATCCTCGAAATGTGATGTGGACCACCGTAGAAATCCTTGAATATCCTTAAAAAGTATCCTCGAAAATATGCTCGAAAAATATTCAGTCACAATCCCGATGAACGAAAATCACAATTATGTGAAAATCACACAAACAATTAAAATCAGTCATTCCTGTCGAAGCATTAAATTTTGGAAGTTAAATTATGGATATACGAAAGAATTCTTTTCGGCCCTCTGCTTGGGCAGATAGTGCAACTAATCTCCATAACCTGCAATACACGATGACTTTTTAAATCAATTTCCGGTAAGTAAATAACAATTCCGCACTGTTTTTTCTTTTATGGTGTTTTATACATATTTTTCTAGCTATATTCCAAAAATCATGGAAATCTGAGACCTATACAAAAAGTTGGATTTACTCAAAACTGGAATTTTGGGTAAATCATTGTTCCAACATGACAGTAATGTACGATTTACGTACGCAAAGGAACGATTTCAGCATTTTACAGTGCATTAACTTACCCTAATTAAAATTAAAAAAAATAATTCTTTTTTGAATTGTTTTTATACTGACGGGATTTGAAGAAAATACCCCCGAAATTGAAATTGGTAATAAAACTAAACCCCCTCTCGAAAAGAACATAAAAAAGAGGGTAGAAGGTAACAAACTATTTTTTTTTCTTTTTGGGGGGCGGTTTTGTGGGATTTTCCGCAAATTGATCGAACACCTAAATCCGTATCGGAGGGTTAGCATATTTTAGGAAAACGACATTTTAATGGGCGTAAGAAATACAAGGGGAGGGCTTTTGGAAGTTTGGGTTGTGGAGATCTGGAACGATAACGTCATGAAATATTTATGCGTGACCTGTCGATAACTAAACTTATGTTATTTTGGGACAACCTTTATAATTCATAGCCGATGGTGTTGTTTTGTTTAGGGGTTTAATGACGAGACTTTTAAAATTAGATTATTTCTCTCTGATATTTTTGTTTTGTTGCGAAATATAAACGCAACGCGTTCAAATTAAATTAATTGACTGTTTTATTGAATTAAATTAAACAATTTGTCGATGCACCCAATCGAAATTTTCCACGGATCGCTCAAATTGTTACCGATACGTTGTAGAGTTCAAACCCTCCGGGGATTGTATTTTACCTGGTTTTAACAAATTTAGTTTTGACGAGTTTACGTATTCAGGTTTAATTTCAGTTATCATTATTGATTGATTTAATAATTTACGACTCTCTATTCTGATGGAAAATCGATTAGATTTTGTGTAATAATGAAAGGAACTAATAGTAAGTGAGTATCACTTCAACAATAAAAAGGAAAGTTCCGGATGTCTTCGGAATCCTTCCCAATATCAAAGTTTTTACGTCCGATAAAATTACGAAGAATAAGAGACAGGTGCCAGAAAGAGCTTTCGTCGACTTCCGCCGTTAATTCCATCTTCGTCAAACATAATTCATTGTTAAGTCATCCGAAGCCGTAATCTGATGCGCGATTACTCCCGGATTTATACACTGCCATACGATTTCGTCCACCCGCGGGAAATAAAATTTAATTTCCCTCGAGAAAAATTATCCCGCGCCCTCGTAAAACCCACGTCTTTTTAATATTTTATCGACGGGGGTTTCGCGCGCACGGATTTAACCACAATAATTACCGAAATTCGAACATTTGGTAAATGCAATAATGGGAGCCGCAAAACAAGAGTTAATTGGAAATTTCAACCGAAATATTTTTGCCGGCACCACTATCGTCCGAATTTCGGCATAAAATAGGGAATTCAAATCCAAAATCATTTATACGCCGTTTTGCTCTCGGTTCGAAGTTAATACATTGTTTGCATTAATGGCCTTTTTACACCATCAGTCGAAAACGTAACAATTAGCTTTGTTTGTTTGGGAAGTATTATTTACCAAATGGAATTTGTAAATTGATTTTATCGAATTCTTGAACATTTCTGATTAAACATTTTTTCAAATCCTAAATTTACAAAATTGTACAGAATTCATTAATGGAAACTAAAAATAAAGTTTTAAATTAAAGGTTAAAGATTTTATTTACTTTTATAAAAATTAGGTTTGTTTTAATTATTACCAAATAATTAAAAAAAAAAAATGAAAAGACAAACTTTAATCGAAACTAACATAACCTAAATATTTTGATTAATTTTGAAAAATCATAACGACTTTATTTATAAATATTATGTAAAGATTTTTACATTAAATCGTACTTAAAAGATTCTGTTTTCGATTAAAATATGCAAATTTCTTAAAATTGTTATAAAAAAAATTAAAAAAATTCTTAAATCTAGCAATGTTTTTTAACCAAAAAGAAATCAAAATGATCAACTTTAAAAAATCGTACAAAGCTTATTTATGGTAATTAAAAAATGATTTTTACATTATATTAAAGCTTAAAGATTTTATTTTTGATTAAAAAGTCTAATTTATTTTAATTATGACAAATTTCTTAAACTAATAAAAGATAAATAACTTGATTTTTTTTTTTGACTAAATTTAAAAAACCGCCCAGACGAAATTACGAAATGATTTTAACGTTAATTTAATACATAAAGATCCTATTTCTGTCGACCACTACACACTTTGTATTTGAAATTTTCTAATAATTATTAGAAAGTTATTTTAAAACTTTTGATAACGGCATTTAAGAAAACAATAAAAGTTATTATCATTGTTACTTTAGCGTTAAATTTCAACAACTTACCGTAGTAACACAGAAAGCGGATTTTGGTGTATCACGTTTTGTTTGCTTAGGTTAACTATGTAAATTTTGGTCGAGCAAGAGTAGACGAGTTTTCGATTAATTTTACTTCAAGCTATTAAACCAAACGTGAACTTTGTTATTTTAGTTAATAATTCCAAAATACATTTAACAAAATTATTATTATTATTGTGACAACCTACTATTAAAATAAAATTTATTAAAGTCCAATACGCGAGATTATATTAATTTAATTTAAATCTAAAAATAAATAATATTATAGCTTATTTATCCCAGCGGAGGTATATTAAATTTTTAATTAAAATTAGGTGTCGAATTATCCTGTTTTAAAATAAATGTATAAAGCATTGATAAATACTATGCGAATGTATTGTATCAGTTTTGCAACGAAGTAATTAGGTTGTTATAAAATTGAAACATAGAGGCGCTTTGCGATCATTACTTTTGGCAATTATGAATTATTAACAACGTTCAGTAACGGTAGTAATTATTTAGTACTTTATTTTATACATATTCGGTAAATTTGTAGCATGGTTTATTAATATTACAGGTTAGTTTTGGTAGTTGTTTATATGTTTTGATTAAAAATCTATTTTTTTTTATGTTAAAATAACTTTTTTAAATTAAAGGGTGAATTTATTTAAGTGGGAATATTTAATCTAATATCGGTCGGTAAACGGTATTCCATTTGAATATTAGATGGGGCCGCGGGTCTCTACAAATGATGTATGTGAGTACTTAATGCTAGACGAGCCGGCGATTCGGTTTGGCTAATGAAATGCAAACACAATAACTCCTAAGAGTGAGTCGCCTAATTAAATTCCGCACTCCCGAACTGAAAGGACGCGGACCGCTCTAATGAATTCCGACTTATTAAATTTCATAAGCTCTCCGCGTAATGAACAAAAACGGGGTAGGACGTCCTCCGCACGTATGTGCCTCGAATCAATTAGGTTAACGGAGAAAAGCCCGATTTTCGCGGATTTCGAAAGCTCCTCCCACCAGACGAGCACGTAACGAGCGACACAATGCGTCGGGAATAAGGAAAAAAGAAAAATTTCCTTTGATGTACCGGAACTCTAATTTGACGTACGGCGCCGGCGTCGTGATTAAAGAATCTGACGATGTCGACGGCGGCGACCTTCCTCAGGCGCCCTACTGCACCCCGACGCATCCCGAGCTTGGTGTAAACAAGGTCCCGGGTGAAATAAATTACTTTTCGAACGGGGGGGTTTTAAATTGTTTGGGTCTACGATCGTCTGACAGTCTGTCTTTGAAATTGAATTAGGTGCTCGTTGTTTTCAAGCGGGGGAGATGTGTTTCCTCGAACTTGTCCTTCCTGAAAAAGTGTTTTTAAGATGACAAACACCCTATTTTCGGTTATTTTAAATCATTCGATAAATCCGATAAAGCGATCGTGGTCGTTTAACGGTAGATAAAGTACCGACCGGGTGGTGATTGAAGAACGAGGCCGTTTGCCGCCGCGATTTGAGGCGAAGACAAACGTCACCGTTAGGGCAAATGGCCCGGTAAACCGTTTCCAGTCGGTCTTTACCCCAACCGGTCACCTAACCGTGTCATATTGTTAAACATTATCCCTACCGACCAGGACCGTACCGCAAATATTCCGGTCCCTCTACCCAAAATTGTCGGTTTGTTGGGTGTTAGGTTTGTATTAACATGTGTTTGTCAATTATCTATGAGGTTTTTGTTCAATTAAAATTTATATTTATTTGCATAATAAACAAGCCAATAAATTAAAAAATATGTAATAATATTAATTATTTAAATTGATTTGATATACCGGCACCTCCACCAAAATTCGGTTACAGATTAGTTGAGTTTTAATTTGTATTAACATGATTTTGGGAAGAGAAATATTCGAAAGAAAGAAAAATAAAGTGAAAACCATAGTAGAAGATATAGTTTTTGAATACAGGTTGAGTTGGTTTCAATATAATTTATAACCAGAAGATACTGAAATGGATCTTACAGTTACAGGAAATGGCAACATCTGTAAAATTTTTATAATCAATAAAAAATTATTTTTGTTTACAATTCAAAACATTAACCTGAAGGAATATAGATTATTTCTCTTATTTTAATGGGTTTATTGCCCCTTCCACTTAAATTATAGATTTATTTTTATTTACGTGAAGGGTACAGGAATAAAGTCGATTGTTTGATATTATTTACAATTATTAAAATCTTTCAGTGATAGTTAGAAAAAATGTACATTTATTATAGAAAGTAAAGTGAGTCTTTAATCCCTTATTTAATTAATCCCTTTCAAGGTGAGTTAAATTATGAACATGCATAAAGCTTCAAATATCTTTTCGCGAAATTGTCAGAAAATTGAGTCGAAATGGCTTTACTATCATTCAACCATGTCTAGTCCAGTGAAGCCTTGTTTGTGTGGATATATCTATCTTTTCAGCATTCAAATCATCAGATTTATATAGGTTATCTAACCATTCTATGGTAGATTTACAGTCTAATAATGAGATTTCTCGTTTAAAATTTTCGACCAGATTTTTAATTTTATTGTTAGTATTTTTTGTAATTTCATTATTTAATTCATTAGTAAGTTCGTCCATTTTTTTAATATATTTCTTGATTTTCTGTGCCATTTTCGTCTTCGTTTTCTTCAAATAAATGTTATTATATTTCGTTGAGAAGAGATTTAATAGGAAGTTATGTGAAAAATTTAAAAGATATACGTCAAAATTTTTGAAAGTTAACAAAGATATTCCTGTTAGGAAAAAACAACGTTCTAATGAGGAAAAAACTAAGAAGATATGGTTATTAAAATTTAAATGAAGAGAATAGAAAAATTATGGCGTATTCGATTGGTTGCACTAGTGCGCACCAGTGCACAACAGCGTGTTCTGTTGGTTGTTTCGTTGGGTTCTGTTACATTTTATTATTGTGGTTGATAAAACATTTTAAACATCACCAAGCCTTGAACACACTTACAAGTGATGTTATGATTATGTTTGATTTCATCGCGTTCTGTTGAATTTGCCCTTTTTTGTACTAAGCTAGTGTGACATATGTCACATTTTGCACTCAACGAGTGCGCACCAGTGCACACTAGTTTTGCCAATCGAAAACGCCATTAGATTTGAATGGCAAAAGTCAAAATTTAAAATTGTCAAAAAATTAAATTAATTAAATATTAAAAATGTAACAATCAAAGGAAGTAGGACATAATAAAATTGGATAGTTCTCACCAAATAAAGATTTTCGTTTTTATTAGTGTTTAAAGATGAGAAATAGGTAAAAGTCTTTTGCTGAAGATCTTCACAGAAAAACCGGATGAAAAGTACTGAAAGGTTATATCCGATAAGTAACAGTTTCACCTTTTCAGAAGAAAGTGTGTAAAAATCGAGAAAATAGGGTAAATTATTAGTAAGACTGACAGCTGAAAACTGTCAAGTCATAAAAAAACCAAAAAAAAATACTCCTTTCTCGTTTTTTAACACTGTTCTTATTTGGAACTGAGAGCACTGGGTTCTTCTGAATGTCTTCGTAGAAAATGTTCATAGTTTTTTGCACTTATTTCGTGAAAAGTGCAATATTTTTCGGGAGCTCGTAATTGACAATTACGTTACCTTGACCAAGAAGCATAATAATAATAATAGTGAAGCCTGGAAAACACCTAATAGAGGCAGTGGTCGATCACAAATTATAAATAAACAGTAAAAAAATATTTTCACCGAATGGCTTAATTAACCCGTTTGAGACAACTCGGACAGTGGAGGTTACTTGGAGGGATGTTTAGGGAAGGCAGACATCGATGCAAACCATTTATCGAAGAATCCATTGCAATGGTTTACCGTCACACCTACAAATTTCTCAGAGTTTTTAAACCCAGAACATCAAGTTTTCAGACTCAAGTGGTATAGGTTGAGGTGGCATCAGGTCGAAGAATGACACCAAATCATCCTTAGTGACGAATGTTGGTTTTTGTCTATAGCAATTTAATGGTCATTTGTGTCTCAGAAGATCTAGAGCAGAAAGACTAAATTTGGAATTTGCTTTTGAACGTTATTCTGGCTTAACATCTGGCGTTATGTTGGAGTGAAATTTATGGCGAATTCGATTGGCAGAACTAATGTGCACTGGTGCGCACTCGTTGAGTGCAAATTGTGACATATGTCACACTAGCTTAGTGCAAAAAAGGGCAAATTCAACAGAACGCGATGAAATTAAACATAATCATAACATCACTTGTAAGTGTGTTCAAGGCTTGATGATGTTTAAAATGTTTTATAAACTACAATAATAAAATGTAATAGAACACAACGAAACAACCAATGGAACACGCTGTTATGCACTGGTGTGCACCAGTGCAACCAGTTGAATACGTCATTAGTATGGAAGCCCGTAATCTTAAGTCATCATTCAAGAAAAGTCTAACTGCGATCTCGTACATCGGCGAAATTCTAGAGCCAATTTTGATACCATACTTTCGAAGACCTCGAGCAATGTTTTTCCAGACCAGAAAAAATGTTTTTCCAAGATCACACTGAACCACGTTCAGTACGATTCACACTACCATTTTTCATAAGAGCAATGCCAATTTACTTCTAGAACACACACGGTCTGCAGATTTATCTTCTGCTGAACACCTATCACCAGTAAAACCGAAAGCTTTCCACAATTTTTCTCCTTGTAACAGGAGCTAATTGAATATCTAGCTGATTACGATTGTCGTGAAGCTTAACAGCAACACAAGTAAAGGATTTGACAATGTTTAGGCTACGGTGATCACTGATATAGCTACACGGTGTAAAAGAGTTCTACCTAAAAGATGCTAAAAACCAGGCAGAAAACAACCAGAGTGTACAGATTGAGACCAAATTTAATCATTTACTATCTCGAATGAGCCGTATATACCACCAAAGTTTTAAGTTCATACAACCATCTCTTCTGAGTGTTGCAATTTTTTGCGAGCGGTGTATAAATTTGACATTTATCTGAGAAAAGTGGGTTTTTAAACTTTAATTTAACGTAAAAATCTTTATTAAATTCCTATAAATAACGTCTGGTTGATTAAAAAAAAATATATCGACATTTTTTACTCAAAAAATTTATTTCTCTTGATGATTGTAATGTATTAAGTTTATTTTCGAGTTTATTCGTTTTAAGTCGTTGTGCGAGTTTGGTTTTTATTATATAAACGACCAATATAATATGTACGCCAGATGCGGAACGTGCAGTGTAATTCGTGTAACGGAGAAATAAAGTTTTAGTTAAAGAACCAGAGAGTTTTCGTCAATACCTCCAAATACACTACAAGTGGCGACGAGGATAAATAATTAGTAGCGAATCAAACCTTTCTTCAATATAGAAGAGGAAGATGGGCGATGGTGTGGAATCATCATTAAGCGTGGGAGTAGGACATTTACGGGAATTTTCTCTCAAAAATTCCGATTGGTCCATTTTTCACGTGAGATTAGAAAGCTACTTTTTGGCTAATAAAATTACTGAGGTCATCAGAAAACGTGCGATTTTGTTAAAAAGTCTTGATGAAGAGGCTTACAAACTTGTTTTTGATCTGGTGAGTCCAGAAAAACCTGAAAATAAATCTTATGACCAACTGGTGAATCATTTAAATAAACAATTTAAACCCCAATGGAACGCATTTGCGGCACGATATAAATTTTATATGGCCAAGAAAGAAGTTAGTGAAACTGTAAAAGAGTGGGCAGTCCGATTGCGTGGCTTAGCTGTTGGATGTGAATTTGGTACGGAGCTCCAAGTGTGCTTAAGAGACAAATTTGTTTTTGGCTTCGAGAAAGGGGCTGTTTTGGACCGAATGATGGAGGAGAAGATATCAACGGATTTCGAATCTATGGTATCGATAGCGGTTTCCAAAATGGCGGCGAATGAGTTACACGATATAGTTGTCAAGCAAGAGGAAATCCATTTGATGAGGGAGAAGGGATTAAATAAATGCGCACGCTCTAGTTTTGGAGGTGGAAATGAAGGTAGAGGTTCAACTTCAAGTCCAGGAAGCAAGAATAAGCGACAATTGAAATGCTTTGTTTGTGGTAAGAGCAATCATCTAAGCGATAAATGTTATTTTAAAAATGTTTCATGTTATATCGACCTATGCAACGAAAACTATTGTAAGTCATTTTTGATAGAACTAAGTCAGATATAAGTGTTTAAAGGTTTTGAACCGATTGCATTTTAAGAAATAAAATTTTCTAGGTAAAAATTTCCTACTTGGTTGCTATAGATATCTTATAGAGGATTCCGAAAGAATTCACCATAGAAGAATAGCAATTAATTCTGTTTTCTTTTCAAATTTTTCAAAATCACCATTTTTGACTTACGATAGTTTTCGTTGCATAGGTCGATATATGTAAAAATGTAGAACATATTGCGGTTATGTGTAAAAATAAAAAGAATTCTAGTTCTAACAAGAAAGTAAGAGTTTGTAAGTATAAAAAAAACATCATTTTATTCAGGATAAGTCATCAGATGGTGATGATGACGTTTATTTGTACAATTTGGAAGAAAAATGCGATAAATCTCCTTTCTTTATCGAAATTTTTGTCAATAATGAACTGTTAAAATTTCAAATTGATTCGGGCAGTAGCATAACGTGTATATCTGAAGAATTATATAATAAATTGTTCTCGTCAATTAATCTTAAACAAACTAGTAAAAGTTTTAATTTTTATAACGGTCTTGAAATTAAACCTTTGGGTGTCGTATTGGTTAATGTTAAATATAAAGAAAAAAGTCATAATTTAGAAATTTTTGTAATTAAGAATGGAGGCCCTCCCTTAGTAGGTAGAGATTTTTTGTCTAAATTCAATATAGGTTTTTCTAACATTAACTTTGTCGAAACCAAGTCTGATGTAAACAAACTTATTAACAAATTTTGGAATGTTTTTTCTCTTGGTTTGGGTTTTTTTAAGTAAGGTTTAGCAACAATTAAATTGAAAGATCCTTATGTAACCCCTAAATTTATTAAAGCAAGACCAGTTCCTTTCGCAATTAAAGACAAAGCAGAAAACGAGTTGAATAGATTATTAAAATTAGGTGTTATTGAACCCTCAGATTAGAATTAGTTTGAATTTTTAAAATTAGGTTGAGATAAAATTCATCAGTTTTTTAATTTTTTCTTGATAAATAGAATCTCTGTGTTTATTTAGCGTTAAAATCATTTCCTAATCTTTTTTAAAAATGAAGTCCGAAATACAATTCAATTTTATGTAAACTCGTTCCTTAGCTCTTATAAATGAAACCGTTATGATTTCTCAAAGTTGATCAAAAATTTTTAAGCTTTTATTAAAAAATCTGTGATCTTATCATTTTTCTTTTAATTTTTTGGTAACGATCAATCTGAAAAAATTCTTTCTATTTATGAGATTGCATTTATTTATTGTCAAATGATAGAAGAGCTAGCTCACTAGTGGGACATTATGTTAGTGATATTTTCTTTTGTGATGACTCGTGTAATAAAGATAAAAAAGGTTAGATAAAAACGCGACAACGAATTTAATATAACACGTCGACGTCGGCGTCGTCGTGGGTAGAAAATTTTAATAATTAAATTCGCTCGCATGTCGCACAATGTGTTCGTCGAGATCGCGTCGTTAAATAGCTTAGAGTGCGGATGATATTAACGAGAAGGGTACAAAGGGTTGAAGCGCTTCGGGGAACGCATCTCCGTATCCGAAGCTCCGTCGACCGTATAGCAATTTCGCCCGGAAGCTGTTGGTTCTTTTGCAGAGTGCCGCCACAATTTCGGCTTATCGTATGCTCGAAATCCTGGCGTTCAGCGCAGGCCGTACATGCAAATCGGTTGGAGATCGGCCCGGGCGCTTTTGTTAAACGAACAAAAAAGAAAAAAAAAGAGTGATCGCGATTATTTATATTGCCGGATGGATCGCGTAGGAAAATTTCATAAATGACTCGTTGCACGTTGGAACGTTAATTAAGTTTCCGTGTAAACTAAAATTCATTACTGGCTGTTTATTGAAAACTAGACGAAAGCAGGACTAAACTAAAATCAAAATCGGGGACGGTGCCTGCCTGGTCGATTTCGTGCGTTATTAGCCTGCCGGACGCAAAAAGCAATCAAACGTACATTAAACATTATACGCGCGGGCCGGTGTCAGTGATTCCGATATACACAGGTTGCGAGGATCAAATTTAATCCGGATAAACGACCCGGCTATCGTCGGTCGAAGAGCTTTTTGTTTTTGTTCCACCCTGTTGTTTATTGGACACTCGTAATCTGCAACTACAATGTTCAAAAAACTTTACCGGAAACGCTCACCTGGGAACATCTCCGATTCAAATTTTAAACTTATTTTATGACTTGTTTGCCTTCTAAAACTTTTTACAATCAAAATAAAATTTCTACCCACACTTCTTCCGGTTTTATGGTAGAAATTACATTTTTACCAAAAATACTCTCTCTCGTCTCTAAATTCTTATTACTCGTTTCCAGACTGACGATAACGGCCGACGCTTCGAACGTGTTTTTTTGTGTTGCCCCTCTCCCGACACGATTTCGAGGGACATTTTTCAATTTTTACACCATCTCGCAATTAGGCTGGCCTTTCATTTTTATGGGGGACCCGCTTCGGTTGTCATGATTTTTGGCAATTCGGGACTCAACCGTATTTCACCAAAATTCGGGCGTTATTTGTGAATTACGCGCTGAAACGGCACCGAAAATACCCGTAGGTCATAATTAGTCTCTCTTTTTTTATGGTGTAGGTATGATAATTTTTTGAACAAACGTAAAAGGGATTGAACTGGATTGGGTTTGTTAAAAGCGTATACATCAGTTTTTAATGAGGTCACTTTTTGTAGAATACAGATGAAAAAATGCAACTGAAAAAGAGAGGATTTTTGTAAATAGTGTGGTGTAGTCAATGAGTCATTCAACATTTCTTGATTGTCTCGACAAATGTTAATAAGATGATTGAAGAAATTTTGAGTGGGAAGTAAAATCTTTATGAGAGAATAAGACGATATACTATAACCCGAAATGAGGCTGCACCATGAAGAGAGAGATGAAAGAGTACTCGGCAATGTTACAGAGGGGGAGCTTATTTTTTCATCTTTCTTTTCATGGCGCATTTTGGGTTATAATACAATTCGTGCATATGCCAACTATTCAGATTATATTACAGATGAAAAAATATAATTCCTCAATTATCCCAAGAAATGTTAATAAGATGAAAACTTTTTGAGTAGGAAGAAAAATCTCTATGGAAGAGAATGTAGAATTTGTAAACATGGCAAGCATTCAGAATAAGTTATAGATGGAAAAATTGAAATTGAAACAAATGTACTAATGAAAAACACTTGCACACTCCTTAGCTAATTTAGAAAATAGCTAGATTAATGTCAATCTGATGATGGGAGGAGATCAAATTGATGCTTAAGTTGGAAAACAATTGGGGAAATACCAATGATATGATAGACGAAATATTAAGGAGATAAAAATTCTATGAGAGGATATGAGTATACAGAATGGGAAAAATTACGTTGAAAAAAGGATGTTATTGTTAGTAGAAAACCCTGGAAGGCAGCTTGCATAAGTTAGAAAATACCTAGAGAAATGTTAATGTGAAAGATAGAAAAAAGTAATATTAATGCTTAGGTTAGAAAATGATTGAAGGAATGTAAATCAGATCAATGTTAATCTGATGAAGGAAGTAGATAAAATTGATGCTTGAGTTAAAAAATAATTGAAGGAATGTAAATTGAATCAAGGAAGAAATACTAAAAAGGTAGTAAAATCTCTATGAAAGAATATAAGCATACAGAATGTGAAAAATTACGTTGAAAAAAGGATTTTATTGTTAGTAGAGAACACTGCAAGGCGGCATGTATAAGTAAGAAAATAGTTAGAGGAATGTTAATGTGATGATAGAAAAAGGTAATATGCTTAAGTTAGAAAATGATTGAAGGAATGTAAATTATATCATGGAAGAAATACTGAGAAGGAGGTAAACCCCCTATGGAGGGATATGGTGATGCAGAATAGAAAAGGTTCTCTTCTCGTTGGCAGAAGATACTGATAGACACCATGTTGAGGCTAGAGAATAATTGCAGTAATGTCACTGTGATGGTAGAAGAGGATAATCAATTGGAGGAATTGTCAATGAGATGGGGGAAGAAATATCAAGACTGAGGTAAAATCTTTATGAAACGATATAAGGATACACAATGGAAAAAAGGAGCCTGAAGAAGGAACTTTATTAGGAAACTTTGGAAGACACAATGCTTATGTTAAAATACAGCTAGAGAAACCTAAATTCGATGGTATAAGAAGATGCAGATAATTCTTGAGGTAAGAAATTAAGAAATAACAATAAGATGGTAGAAAAGATGTCTTAATTGATGCATAAAGCAATTTTGTTGATGAGAACTAGTTATAGATGCATATGATGGATATCATACTTAAGTAAGTTAACAAATAAGTAGATGAATGTTAATGTGATGACAGAAAGAGGTAATGTTGATGCTTAAATTGGAAACTGATTGAAGGAATGTAGGTAAATCAGATCATGGAAAAAATACTAAGAAGGAGGGTAAAATTTTTATGAAGGGATATGGGGATGCAGAATAGAAAAAACGAAGTTGAAAAGAGGCTCTTCTCGTTGGTAGAAGACATTGATATACACCATGTTGAGGTTAGAAAATAACTATAGTACTATTGTACATTGTGATGGTAGAAGATAATTGGAGGAATTGTCAATAAAATGGGGGAAGAAATATCAAGACTGAGGTAAAATCTTTATGAGATTTTATAAGGATATACAATGAAAAAATGAACCTGAAGAAAGCACTTTAATAGGAAACGTTGGAAAACACCATACTTAAGTTAGAATATAGCTAGAGAAACCTCAATTCGATGGTATAAGATGTAGATAATTCTTGAAGTAAGAAATTAAGGGGTTAGACCACTCTAGAATTTTCAAAAAATCGAATTTTTGTTTTTTGCGCTAAAAAGTGCCTTATGGTCTTAAAAATAAGATGCAATGTCAGTTATAAGTGGGAACAGTTTTTAAATGCCTGTATTTTGATTCTGAATGTTGTCCAATAACGTGTGCTCAGTACAGGTTAAACAAACTTTATATGCGTTTTTCTCTAAATCACTTTTCTTGAAACGGCCGGAAACATAACTCATACAATTCTTTACCGATTTACTTGAAATTTTAACTGCACCTTCCAAGTAGCATTATCTAGAGAAAGACGTAGGATTTTTTTAATATCAAATGTAGTTCTTTAACTATAAACAATTTAGTAGATATTTTTTTAGGCTAAAACGCAAAGTTTTTGTAATATGCCCATCATTTCTGCAAAAAAAATAATTAAAAAGAAATCCCTACGTCTTTCTCTAGCTTTTGAGTTGTAAAAACTAAATACCTTTTCGTTTTTGCTTTACATTGAAAATTGTAGGTAAAATCGTTCCGGCCGCGGACGCCTTAGCGCTTAACAAGATTTTTATCAAGCAGTTACATCGCGTTCATTTTTTATGTTAATTATTTAGCAAAATATATTTCTTATTCCTAAATGTATGTACAACAAAGATATATAAACAATTTTTCCACAGCTCTTATTGTTTTCTCGGAAAAATATGCGGAAATTACGTTAATTTTCCACGTTCTAAAGTGGTCTAACCCCTTAAGGAATATCAATAAGATGCTAGAAAAGATATTTTTATTGGTGTATAAAGCAATTTTATTGTTAAGAACAAGTTATAGATAGATATGATGGACATCACACTTAAGTAAGTTAACAAATAGGTAGATGAATGTTGTTGTGATACTAGAAAAAGAAGAAAGATAAAGAAAAGATACAATTTTGAAAATGTTATATGGTATATGATGGTGCGTATAATATATTTGTTGATAACTAAAAGGATGGGTATTATATACATTTTCCACTTACAATAAATCATTTGAGTTAGCTATCGTTGCACTTTAGGAGGTCTGCCAGCGCCACCCGTCGAAAGCTCGGAAATTTACGACCGTTTTAAGCGCGAAAATATGTAAATACGAACGAAAATTATGCTAATTCACTCTAGTAGTCCGTGATTACTACATACGAAGTGAATATAATTTTCTTAACCGTATTTCGCCAAATGTATTTTAGCTTCTTCTCAATTTTTGTCATTTTATTTTTTTCATCTCGTTTTATTTTTTTTAAATTTTTTTCTATTCTTATTATCTTGTTCTTTTTTTCCGTGTTTTTAGTTTTAGCTCTCTTTCACTTGTGGTGTTTTTCCTAGTGAATTTTCTTGTAGAACACGTTACGGAATCGCGATTCGCGCCCGGCTACAAAACGCCACCAAAAGTAGGTCCTCCGCGTTATCCTTTATGACCCACAAAGGCACGTAGTTTGCCAGCAGCCCGCTTCGCGGCGCCGAACACGCTCCGAGCCGCAGCGACGTTTAACAGCAGTCGATAGCGTGACCTGAAGGGTTTCAGTCTTCGCGCGTCCGTTGTCGAGTTCAGACGGATACGCGGTTCGTATCCAAATCGTCTCAGTGACGCTGTTCAAGGTATTTACCTCCACATACATGCAGATGAGTTTGACAAGTTCTTGTTGACTATCCCCACAAGAAATACACTTCAGTGAAGGCGTTTTTGGGAGATGTTTCTTCAAGAATGTAAGTTTATTCAAACTTTTTAACTTTTATAAGATGTATTAGATTTATTATTATGATGGGATGAATACTTTAATCCGTTTATCCTGACGAAATACCGGTCGTTCGAAGGCACCATCGATCTTGGACTAATCTCGTTGACTCCCCGGACGTCCCGTATCAATTATGGACGATGGATCGAATGGAATCCTCGCGGATGCAGTTTGAAGCGTAATTCTATTTGTGTAAACCCCACCAGTGTCGGAAAAAGGAAATCTCCAGAGATACTCATACCGAACGTTTTCGCTGGACCCTTTTCACTGCACCGTTTTCTTATTCTCGTGGACCTTGCGATTCTATACTTCCGCGAAACCAAGCACGTAATCGAGTAAAACGTCTGTACTGTAATTTAACACCCCTTCTATTTAATTCTTCTTTGTACTCCAAACGAATTCCTTTCTTACTTGGGAATACTGAGAATACTGAGCCTTCTTTTTTTAATTCAGTATGATCCTTGGCATTGTTTGAAAGTGATAGGGAAGTTTCGTATTTTCTAATTTCCGACTCCCGGGCGTGCTGACGTTGCTATAATCCCGCTGGCGCACAATGGCGTGCTGGAAATGGGATGCCACTGTCATTAGTGTAGCGAGACGTCAGCGTCGGACAGATAAAAACGCTACAAATGCCGCTAATGTCCCCGTGGCAGGGGGAGGATTCGTAAGGATGGTACCGGGATCGTTTAGCAGGAGGATGATACGGGTGATAAGTAGATTAGGGCGGTCGAAATCGGTTTACTAAAAGGGAGGAAATGAGAGAAATGAGAAAAGAAGGAAAATACTTTCCTTTCTTTTTTTTTTAGACAATAAAAAAGTTGATAGTTTTTGTTATTATATGTAAGTGAAGATGAAAGTATAGTTTTAAAAGTTAATTCGTGAATTGAATTAAGATGAAGCAAGGTGCGAAAATATGCTTTTCAGGGGGGTAGGTAGTATCGCAAACATCGCAAAGAGGGCGCGATAAAGCGATGATGCATGGCCGTGTCGGTGAAGAGGTCCTCTTAAGCCCTCGCTTAATATTCAAAAGGCGCGCGGGGACAGAGCAGTCTTTTCAGGCGGCGGTAGGGCGGAAGCCAACCTCCCCAAAAGGTAAAAAGCCGAAGAGCTTGTTGCCAGTCTCTCTTGCGGAGAGGAGAAACAACTTTTTACCCGTTCACTTCGAGTAGGTATTACAAACTTACTTACCCATCCACCGTACCACCGTTCGATTGTCACAGTCAACGTAAAATGTCTCATAACCCAACCAAAACGCGGCTCCAATTTGTATACAATGCACATTCACCGGGTAAAGTAAACGAGTGACGAGGACAGCTTTCAGATGCCGTCTCCGCATAGCGCATTGTGCAGCCTCTCGCATTATTCATCATTTTCGAACAGGCAACAATGCCGATTGTTGCGTTTGGACCGTTTAGGTCCATTATGCGCAAGTCTCTGTTTGTATATGCGTAATTTACGTCGACTAATTACCCTTATACAAACCACCCAACTATTCCAGATTATTGAGAAAAACTTTAATAAAACCCCCTAATAATTTTCATAAATCTAAAACCAATGCGATTTAAGTTACCTAATCATATATAGTTCTAACATTGTTAACTCAATGACTAGTAAAATACCTCACATAAAGACCCTGTATTATACGAATGCACATACCGTGTACTCCAATCAATACGTCACTCCGACACGTCATTTAATCATCACGCTATGTGTGGTTTCACGTCCACTTCGAAGACATGAAGCAACATCAGCGATGATTCGACGGTAACGGTTGCACAAACATCGATTCCATGTTTCCAAGATTGCCACATACGTATTTATAGACGAACGTGTAGGGCGTCAACATCGACTCTATCGTCATGATGTCTCTATTGTCGATACAAACACCGATCCGGACTGGACTGTGTTCGGTTTGTTAATATGTTATTAAGGTAATGTGCGTGAGGAGAGGGAGGGTTAAAATAAAATATTTATGAATAATTGTTGAAGGAGAAATGTATTTATTGTAGTTTGTTTAGGGATATAATACATATTGTGTTACTATTTGATTTTGTAACAAATATAAACAAGAAAATAGCTTGATTGATTCTTAAATAAGTGGTACATTTTATCAATTCTCTACATTTTATCAGTTTCTCCTTAAATTTTTAAATTTATTAAGATCACATTGGATTGCAAGTAGCAAGATTTTTTTAACTTTATGACTATGCAACGAAATATATACATCTATCGTATTATAGTTTGCTCTTTCACCAAATAGTTCAAGAAAATGTTTCTTGTTAGATTCTTTTATGGTTTTAACAAAAAAAACCAACCAAGTTATTTTCGTTACTTTTACAGCTCAATATCGCGAAAAAATTTCATTAAAAATCCTCGCGTAGTCCTTATTAAATCAATCCAACCTTAACGAGCGTAACGGTCGCGAAATATGCAGCGCAGAAAGGGCCGGGCACAAAGGTGCTTTAATTAGAAGGTAACCCGTCTGAAGCGCTGCAATATCCAACGTCTTTTAATAAAATCGAGCGTAAAACGCGGGTTAAACGCGGCCGGGTCGGGACTTATTACTCCCGACAAGTAATTAGTGCTTATTATTAAGTATTTTATTATTCGTTTTTTATAGAAAACATTTCTTCAAAAATAACGAATATATTAAAAAAAGTTGCTTCCTAGTTTGCAATATTCACTTTAAATTAAAATCAACGTAACATTCGGGTAGCAAAACCAACGCTCCCAGAGGGTTGTTCGGTTGCTTGTTGTTTGCAGCTCGAGATAGAACACACAAACATACGCTGTGGACGAGCGAGCTAGCGCACGTTCGGGCGTCGCGACGCTCCCGGTTTAAGTTGCATGTTTATGCGGGTGGCGGCGCTCGTAAAAAAATACAGGGCGACGTCGAAGTTTGTTTTACCGGAACAGACCAAACAGACGCAAGATGAGATTGTTAATTGTGAACGTCCGAGGACGGACTGTTGGAACGTGTGCGTTCCGTTTGCATATTTAAGCCGGTTTTTTCCTTTGCGGATGTAACATCAAAGTCGAGCTCGCGTTGGTGATTAAAGGAGGTGGCTGATTTTATCGGCACGGCGTCACGTTGTACATGCCACTATAAGCCAGGTTACGTGATGACTTCGTTTGGGGTTAAATCCTTTTTTAAAAACGGATAACGATGAAAATTCCTTTACGTCGCTCGTCGGAGAATATAGGATTGTTAGGGTCGATACGAAAGGTGGGATCGAAATTGAAATATAAATGTTTTACGGTTACGGTCGCAGATGCGAAATAAAGGATTCTTTACGAGTTTCGGCCGGTAATTGAGAAATTTCGGTGTTGTGCTTTGCTTTCACGATCTTCTATGATAAAATCACCTCCGTTGTTTACTGAGGCGACAGCTGACGCGCGTCGGAAGGGCGAAGGGGGATGGTTTTCCGGAAGGATCCGGTCGTAAAACCGGAGTTATATGACAAGATAATTAAGAAAGGGGAGAAGAGTTCTTGTACGATTTTTTTTTCGAAATAGAAATCGGGAAGAATTACGTACGCAACGGCGGTCGGTATTTAAATGCGAAAAGAGGGTGAAATGAAATCTCTTTTCCCGATAGTCCAACCGTGAAATTAGGTACATATTCGTCCCTTTCAATAAAAGAAAGTCCAACGGTGGAAAAAATCGAGTTCCAAATAAAAGGGGAATTCATTCTCTAAGTGCTCTCCGATGGAAAATATTCTTATAACCTAATCTAAGAATCGAGGGGGCTTAATTTTCCCACCGAGCCTTGGGGTGCTGCGGTATGAAAGTTTTAAGCCCTTCGAGGGAGCTTTTCCGCAAGTAAGTCTCTATAAAGATGTAAAAAGCTAATTTAAGTTAATGCCGGAAAAACATTTTCTCGCCACAACTAGGATCTACCATAGAGCGGAACCGACGCCCCGCAACTTCCAAGAAACAACATTCCCGAAGTATTATTTTCTATTTTCCGAGGGAAATAAACTTTTTACTAAAACATCTTATACTAAATTAGTTAAAAATTAGTAATTTTATTAAACTTTTTTCCGTTTTCTCAAGCAATTAATGGTCCCACTCTGGGTCAGTGTTTAATTTAGCCTCCGGCGCTAGTCCTTTAAGCACATTAAAGGTGCCGGTAAGCTTTTTAACCCTCCTATTTGAGCATCTATCTCTCGCGTAATCCTCTGCCGGTGCGCGCGTACCGGATTCCGGGACGACCACCTTGCGGTATTGACTCAAATTAAACTTCGTCTGGGCGAGTAGCGAGCTGCGAAAAGCTTTTTGGAAGTGCACCGGGGTAGACTGCGCTCACCGTATGGAGATCCCGGATTCTGGTTTACCTGTAGCTGAACTTAAGGGTGGGTCGATCGGGAACTCATCTAAAGTAAACTTATGGTACAACTTAAAGAATAAAGAAGGAGGCATTGTAAGAAGACACCCTCTAATGAAACGCCTAATTAATGTGGACCGTTAAAAGAGAAACAAGGCGCTTTTTCACGTCTATTAGAAGCAATAAGGGAGATCCGGAGCAGCCGGAGGCGAGAACGGCACAAGAACCGGGGCGAAAATAAATGGATATTAATTATTCCTCCTTATCGCGCGGCTGATATCGCGCCGGCCCGTTGGAATTCTGCAGACGGAGCACGAAAAATGTTTAGTTTAATTAGTTATGGGCGAAGAGAAATTGGCGCTCGGAAATTAGACCTCCGGATTAACTCCGGAGGGCGTTTTTGAACGAACCGGTACGTCTAATCGACGTTGGAAAAAGAGAAAAATCGAACGCGTAACGACTTTCGTTTAATATTCCCGACGGTTGTCGGCCTCGCGTAGACAATTGGGGCCGAACAAGGCGTAACCTGAATTGCGCAAAGTTCCGGCCGCGGCCGCTAAAGGCACCGGGGCGCTTAATGAACAAGTTGTTGGGGGCCGAAAGCTCCCCCCTTCGGGACGCAGATCACGCGTTTTCTTTCCATTGTCTTCGTTATGAACGGCAATTCCTGGCAACTCCTCGACCCGCGGACTTATCGACTCCGTAACGAGGATATATCTTGCTGTGCCAGAAGTTATTATATCGTATGTGATCGGCCAACTAATTGCGACGTGAGCGAAGATTGCGCCCCTACAGACCCTTAGATATTGATCGCATTACGTGACGACATGAAATCTCAGATTTATAACACCACAACTCCCCTTCATTCTTAATATTCCTTAGGTAAATATTAGTTTTTGTCGTTTTAGCAAATGAGTCCACCGACCGACTTAATAACAATAAAAGAATACAGTTTTGGGAGCCAACCGGTCATTTACATAAATAGGGTCCCCAATGTAAATATTTGCTTTTATCGCCGCCGGGAGATCTGCAATAACAGAAAACGTGCGCTATCTACGTGGTTGAACGTAATTAAAGCGCCGTTTCCGTTCTATTGTTACCGCCGAGTGTTTTAGAATGTTCTCTCTTTGTAATTAGGATTATCACTACTGATACATAACTACCTACAAAGAAATCATACAAAATAACTTTACTAAAAAAATAAAATAAATTATTAAATTATGGGTTGGATTATTAAAAGATGAATATTTTCAGAGGAAAATTGTAAAGTATTTTTTTTAGTTACTAAATTGGAAACCTTAATAAAATTCTTTATCAATTATAGGTATATGATTGTAATGAAATCATTCAGAGAAACTTTATGAAAGAAACCATACTATTAGATTATGATCCATGATGAGATAAACGATGATTTAATGGTGAAGTGATTGAATTTTATTTTATTGTATGTTAGGTGCAAAGAACGAAAACGCTCAATGAGCAAAAAAAGCATTCACAACGCGTTATGGTCTTTTTAACTCGTCCACAACACGATATTCATGTTGTGGCACTAGTAAAAATAGCGAAAACGCGTTGTGACTTACTCAAAAAGGCCATAAAGCGAAATTCTCGTTGTGGCTCGATGACATTTGACTACCAAGCATTATGGCGGTTACTAAAACCCATAACGCGTTCTAAAATTTAGAAAACTTCCAGATTCTAACATGCCAACGCCAACATTCTAAAAACCATCAAAATTGTGTTCACATTCGGCTGATAGTAAAAAGAATTAGTCGCTAGTCAGTAAATTAGTTATTTCAAAATGATGTCTTCCCATGTAATGTACAAAATATTCATGAATGTTAAATATTGTTAATAACAATCAACTTATATTTTTGTGCAAGTCGTTTAATTTTGTTTCTTACTTAAAATTATAAGATTAGTTAAAATAACTAAATCATAGAGAAGAAAAAGTTTTATTTTCTTATTAATACCCTTTCAGTAATTAACTTCAAGAACAATCTTGACAGTTTTTTAGAATGCTGCATTTGATACGTTATAATTTGAACATTTCTTAACCTTCAGAACACGTTATGGGTTTTAATAATTGCCATAACGCGTAGTAGTCAAACATTATTGAAAGTACGACGCGAATTTTGCCTTGAGGCCTTTTTGGGTAAGTCACACGTTGTAGCTATTTTTACTAATGCCACAACACGAATATCGCGTTGTGGGCTATTTAAGGAGACCATAAAGCATTGTGGATGATTTTTTCGCACGTTAAGCGTTTTCGTTCTTTAGGCCCAACATATTTATTTACTAGATAATAAGAATGTAGTTTCCTTATAGTTACTAGAAGTGGAACGTTAAGAACAGATGACACGACTAGATTTTGGGACAAAGATCAAAATATTTACCACTACCTCTGCTCCATAATAAGTGAACAATTATTAAAGATGGGACCGAAGCCGAATAATTATTCGGTATTCGGCTTATTCGACTTCATTTGCAATGTTCGGTTTTCGGACGAATATTGAATTTATTTACCGAATATTCGGTTGTCTATGTGACTGATCTAAGTTTTAATAAATTCGAAGGCTATATTAAATGAGCATACTATGGATTCTTGCGCAATTGTCAATTAGTTAGAAAACTGTATTTGATGACACTTTTGTTAGTTTACTCATTTTTTGGTATTTCAAGCCATGTTGTTTCCACCAAACAAACGGAACTTGCCATCTCTTTAGTAATTCCTCAGGCATGTAACTGTCCAGTTCATTTGCTACTCTATTTCTATGGCTGGAGTCAATAACGGCCTTACTAGATGTAGCTATGGTTTTTTAGCAGCCCCCAAAACGCAAAATGACTTCGATTAAAATTTTTGCCTATTGTAGAGGATAGCTGCTGAATATTTGCGCTTATATTCATCTTAACACATCCATCGCTCTCTGTATCAACTCTACTACTGCTTCCGAAGTTTAAGTCTCTTCCAAGTGCTTCCAAAAAAAGTATGTTTTCACATGAGAAAAAGTTTAAGCGATGTTGGGAATTCAACACCGTTGCCATAAAATAATTTTTTTCCTCTTTATTTCTTTCAATCTTATTTTCACGTCATTCAATAAGGACCGAAAGAATAGAGGTACGTCCTTTTATCTTTCCACTATAAATATAAAAATGTAATAAATTGTAATAAAAGTAATAAATAATTGTTCGCGGTAATAGTTTTTAACCATTCCATGTAGTGAGCGCGTGTGCATTTGTACTGTTACGTATGCGCACTTGCTTTAAAGCCCAGTTTACATTATTCCAGTAGTATTCCAGTACAGTGATCGAAACCAGTGCTGGAATGCTACTGGAATAATGTGAACCCTCACTGGAATAAACTGGAATGCACTCATTCCAGTGAGCAATCCAGTCCAGTGACTGGACTGAAGCCCGGTTTACATTATTCCAGTAGTATTCCAGTACAGTGATCGAAACTAGTGCTGGAATGCTACTGGAATAATGTGAACCCTCACTGGAATAAACTGGAATGCACTCATTCCAGTGAGCAATCCAGTCCAGTGACTGGACTGAAGCCCGGTTTACATTATTCCAGTAGTATTCCAGTACAGTGATCGAAACCAGTGCTGGAATGCTACTGGAATAATGTGAACCCTCACTGGAATAAACTGGAATGCACTCATTCCAGTGAGCAATCCAGTCCAGTGACTGGACTGAAGCCCGGTTTACATTATTCCAGTAGTATTCCAGTACAGTGATCGAAACCAATGCTGGAATGCTACTCGAATAATGTGAACCCTCACTGGAATAAACTGGAATGCACTCATTCCAGTGAGCAATCCAGTCCAGTGACTGGACTGAAGCCCGGTTTACATTATTCCAGTAGTATTCCAGTACAGTGATCGAAACCAGTGCTGGAATGCTACTGGAATAATGTGAACCCTCACTGGAATAAACTGGAATGCACTCATTCCAGTGAGCAATCCAGTCCAGTGACTGGATTGACGGTCTACTTTTTCAATCCAGCTCGCCCATTCCAGCACCACTGGAATAGTGTAGACAGCTAATCCAGTGCTGGAATCCATGCGTGAACATGTATACGATCCAGTCTAGCACTGAACTGGATTGACTAACTGGATTACTAAACTGGAATAATGTGAACGATATGATCAAGTCTAGCACGGGACTGGATTGACTAGCTGGATTACTGGACTGGAATAATGTAAACCGGGCTTGACGGTCTACTTTTTCAATCCAGCTCGCCCATTCCAGCACCACTGGAATAGTGTAGACAGCTAATCCAGTACTGGAATCCATGAGTCAACATGTATACGATCCAGTCTAGCACTGGACTGGATTGACTAACTGGATTACTAGACTGGAATAATGTGAACGATATGATCCAGTCTAGCACTGGACTGGATTGACTAACTGGATTACTAGACTAGAATAATGTGAACGATATGATCCAGTCTAGCACTGGACTGGATTGACTAGCTGGATTACTGGACTGGAATAATGTAAACCGGGCTTAAATCTAAAATAAAAAGAAGTTACCGTAAACAAAGCTAATAGGAATGTAATAAACTTCCTTTGTAGTTACTAGAATGATAACCACAATAAAATTTGATAACCATCTCTAATACATGTTTATAATCACGCACTTTATTAAAATTTTAAGTAACTTTATTAAAAACAATAGAAAATTCAATTATGAACTAACGATCCAAATGTTGAATACTTTATAGGGTGTTATTGTGAGGTAATTGAATTTTATTATATTATATTTACTAGATAATAGGAATGTAAAGTTTCCTTGTAGTTACCAGAGTTTGAACCTCAATAGAATTCTATAACCACTCTATACGTCAAGTTTTCGGTGGGTAATTCGATTTGGTCCGTGTCGAAGCGAACACCCACTCGTGTCGAACACGAAAACCGTTCCAGTCTCGACTCGTCGTCCACCTCTCGAGTCGACATCCGGGTTCTGTATCAATCGAACGAACGGTCCTGCCGGCTTCGACACGCAAATGGGTCGGTATCGCGCATTGTTGTTCCGAACTTGTGCGAACGCGCGCTCTCGCTGATCGGACAATAAAACGTCACTTGTCGGAGGTAAATGGTTCCGAAGCCGAAACACGCCGAGAAACGGCGGATGCGCTCACGTGAGGGACGAGGGCGTCGATAAATGTTTAACCGAGTTCGAGTCGCACGTGCCCCTTCCGGAGTTATCTGCCTCGAGGGGAAAACTCGTTCCTCGGCGTACATCAAATTATTAACGGAAAGCGTTGCAGGTATTTTAATAAATAAGTCGGAGCAGCACTCCATGTCCATTGTTTCCCCCGCTGAAACGGGTCGCTACACAAAAATGCGGACCTCTTTTCTTTCTTTCCGGGAATGGAAAGTGGGTTGCCGGTGGGTGGCTCTTAGCCGAATTGCTCCAGCCGCTACATCAAGGCCGGGTATTTGCAATTAACTATGAGGTGTTTAGCTGATCTCTTAGCAGTCGCAACGCCCTCACATATTGCCGCCGACACTTCAATTAGCCTTCGCTGCTGTTACGGTTAATTATTAGCCTGCTGGCGTTACCTTCACAGTTAATTTTGGTTTGGAGAGGTACTCGAACACAATAGATTACTTACTCTTACTTACCCTTTGTGTTTCTCACTTTGTAAATTGTATTGTATTTACTTATTAATTGTTTACCGGCTCCTACACCAAAAATTGCTCACAAATCTTCCTCGAGAGTTTAATCAAAGCGATGGCACGGAACCACAAATTAAATTGTCTAAGACATCGATGTAAACGCTCGGTATAATTCCCTTCTCCGACTAGCAACCGCAATTCTGGAGAACACGGTGCGGCACGATGTAAAAGAAATTTATTCGCGCGGCCAATTTGCCGTCTCCGTCGCTCTCCAGGCCCTCCGAGAAAAATGGGCGCTGTGTCGAGCCAGTGCACTGAAAAATTTATAAATCACGTAGCAAAAGGAAACATGCTAGCACGAACGTGTAAGTCTTATTGTCGGTTTTGGCCTCCCGAAATCACTCTAGAATTTACTGCACAGTTCTTCTACCCCTGTTTGCTCACCCACCCTTGAAAAGATACAAGACACTTCGCATTTTTGTTAATAAAGATTCTAGCACTAGAAAATTTTCAACGACATATTTTGTTCCATTACTTTCTACCGGTTACATCACCTTATTATCAACTTTTGTAAATTTTTTTCTATAGGTCAGTACTCCATTAGTTTCTATGGGTTCTGATACCTTATTATTAACTTGGTCTATTAGCGAACAGTATCTTGGCTGTCAGCGAGTCAAAGTTTCACCTAGAACTTAATTAGGGTAGCCAGTATCTGATAGGTTGTTTGGGGTCTACCAAACTAAATTACTTCGGCCGACTCAAATAATCAATAGCTTGGATATCGCGAAGTTATTAAATTTGATATCAATCTGCGTTTAATTAACCGCTCTCTACATTGTGCATTTTTCTCCGTCCGTCTGTCTACTTTTTTATAAAATCCACTACGTTAAAATTGGGATTACACCATTTTCGCTTGGAGTTTAATATTTAATTCGCGGCAGGAAGTTAGTTAAGGGGCTTAACGTTCGCCGCGCTAAAACAAAAGTTAATTTCAATGTTTACTACTCGAGGGCCGCCGACGATGACTCGTTGAAGTTCTGCCTCCTGATTTTAAATTCATGAGGCATCGCGAGCAAGGGAATAGGTAATGTCGGCCAAAATCAGTGCTTTAATGTTTAACTAGGCTTGTCTTATTTAATAATGACGAACAACCAAGGTACTCATAACTCCATTTTATTACGTTTTAATTTTATTATGTTATATAATGAAGTTTCATTTATTTATGAAATGGAAATACAAAGAAAAAAAAAAGTAGTAAAACTACAATGTACAGTAAGTATATTATTTTGTCTTAAGAAGATTTATGTCATCATCAAACAGAATTCATACACTTTTATAAGATAATTCCATGCGCAATATACATGAAGGAGGTACTCGGGTCAGTAACTGCTTCGAAGATGGCTCTAACATCAGAGAACGCCCATAAATAATTCTGAAATTCACGCCGCATCCTAATGTATGTTAATGCTATACGGACTTTAACGTCGACATACATTTGCGTGGTAAAGTTTCTCTCCCCCAGGAAATATTTGGGAAGGAACTTGGTCAATGCCTTCATTTTATCGGTATAGTTTAAGTGTTTCGATGATTTACTACAATATTATTAAACGATGTAGGTTATAAGTAATTTATGTGGTCGAGGTAGTATAAATCGGAGTCGGGTTGTGTCAGCTGTCGATTTGTCAGCGGTTCGAATTGATCCCATCAAAGTTGAATCGATTGCTTAATTAAACGGACCCTGCGAACGTATTTATCCGGGCGAAACGGGCGAAATCGACGGATTAATCCGGCCGAGCCGGTCCTGGACCGCACGTGTGCCTCGGCACTAATTAATCTTTGAGTAAAAAAGCTACCGATGAGTTTTCCGTACGCAATTTAACGCCGAGGCCGCTTGCTTCGATAAACATTTCTCGGTAAATAAATTCGTTTACGTCGACGAATCTGCAAGCGAAATGCACTTTCCTGGATCCGGCCCTGTAGAATCCTGAACTTAACCGCCCGCCAGAGTGCTTGACCGTTAAAAGGAATTCAGCCCTTTATCCTAATTATTCCGCTCGCCGAACAGCGAAGCCGGAGTGCCTAAAAGGACCACTACGGAACTAAAAACGGGGTTCTGGGCGAGGCGTACTCCGGCGGTGTCCGGTCTACGAACACCTGTTTTAATATAATTAAACAAAAACCAGCGGGCGAGAATTGCAGAAGTTGCCCTCACCTGCTTCTGAGGTCTGCGTTAAATTGAACGACTGAAGCCGGAATCACGGATCTCGAGGAGTAGGAGGAACTTCCACGGCTTCAATACCATAACGAACCTTTTCAGGTAAATATAAATAACTTGCCATAATGGAGCAAAGCTCGCACTACGTGAATGGCGCTCACCTCTGTATAAAAACGCAATCAATCAAGCCATTGTTGCCCGCCCGATTAATGGTTTTGATGCCGGCGGCCTTTCTGCCTTGCCGAAGATTTATGTTCGGTAAATTGCCGTGCAATAATTGCGGTTTTCTTTGCTCTCGCGCGCGGCGACCGGTTTGCGCAGCGCCCTCCGTGTTAGTTCTACAGCGATACCTCCATTAACCACCCGGTAATTATTATCTCCAACGTGCATCGGTACTATACACGAACAGCTCCATTTAGATTCCCGCCAGCCGCCGGGAATGTAGATATTACGGCCATGTAGATGTACCCGGAAATGTAGATGTAGTGGGAATGTAGAACAAGGAGTTGGTCATGAAAAAATAACCTTTTCCCGGAGCGAATCCTCCCGGGATAAATTTTCCCGAGCTCGATAAAATCTATTACCGGAGACCCAGCTTATCGGCTGCTATTACAGATATGACCGGCGATAGTCTGGAAATTTCACTGTGGCGACCTCTTTTGTACTTTCAACTTTACCCAATTTAACTTGAACTTGACAGAATTTAAAATATTTATTTTATTAAAAATTAAAAAGTTAGATTAAATAAAATGTAGTGTAGAATTATTTAAGGTAATTCAAACTAGATCAAACGACCCCACTTTTCGTGCTCCCATTGACCAAAGGTACACTTATTCGTCCCTCAAGAGCCCCATTTCGGGTAAAATTCGACCCAAAACGTTCCCCACCTATTTCAAACCGTACTCGTCGAGTAGCATCCTTTGCTACAAAGGCTTTTCATACGGCCCATTAGCCGCGCGAGTATTTCTCTAAAACGCGGGCGGACGCGTACATCGCAAAGTTTGATTGCATTAATTTAGCCGTTGCGGGCTTCGTGTATTGATTGCGGTCGTACGGACCTCTCCGAAACGATGTGTTACGCAATTACCACCGCGTTCACCAATAAAGGTCCTTGGGATTTTAATTTTCCGCCCGAAATTCGAGCACATCGACGAGGGGAAGTCAACACTTAAAGGTTACGTTGAGTGTTAAGAGCACGTGGACAGAACACTCGCCGACAGTATCCCAGAAACTCAATTAATTAATATCTGGTCGAGTAGGTCGAGGGCTATTCAGAGATGATTACTAACGGCCAAGTTTCTAATCAACAGCTGCTCCACCCACTTTGCTCTAACGGTATGCGTTGCTTAAGGCTTGTATTGAAGCGTGGCCGTTAGATCTGACCCTAAGAGAATTGTTGGTGACCACCTTAATTAATGGATAATGTTATTAATGCGATTCATGTAATACTGCAGTGTTTCTTATCAAATAAAACTTGGTACCTTTGTTATTCGTAATTATAGTGTTTCTATACATATTTGAAAATCCTTTCAATCCCACTAAAGGTACGACATATACAACCCAAGAAGTTTTTTGCACATATTAATAAATAGACAGACTGTTAGGTAGTCAAACATACAATCGTCTAAAATGACTAGTAGTTAGATGGTGACCCATTTAATGCCTGGAATATTTTTACCAAATCAAACATAAAAATCCTCTGGTTTTTATGCTTCATTCCTTTTATAGATTGATATATTAGGCAACCGGAAATGTGTGTTAATTAGACAGATTGGTAAATACATAGATAGTAAACATTATTACTATACAGACAGGTATTCTAATTAGGTTAGTTAAATGGTGGTAATGATATTTATATACCTACTTTGATGTAAATGTAAATATAAAAAAATACATGTTATTTTTAAAAGAATGGAAATGAAAGTTAGTTTCCATCTTTCTGTGGAAAACTGTATAGCAATATTCGTAGAGAATTTATGGCCATTCGATAAATCGAGTAAGGTAATATATAATGCCGGATAGAGCGCAACATCAACTTCCACCGCAAGTTCCCGTTCCATATTTTACCGGTCCTTATCCCAGCTCGGGAGTAATTTCCATTAGTTCTGCTGAGGGAATTAGACCCGCGACCCTCGATGCCCCACGGACTAGTAATAAAACATTTTTTAATTGAGGCGAAAGTAAGCCGCTTAACGCTTTAACATTTCAGCGTCTTTGAAAATCGTTTATCGCGTCATCGCACCGGCCATTATACAGGTTGGAAAAGGTGCATTGCGCACTTTTCAATTTTCCGCTGCACGTTATTCGTAATTGAAACAAGACCGCACGAGATCTTTCAAATCATAGTAAATTGATTCTTCCCTTTACAAGTCCAGAGTGGCAAAAAGAGTAAATGGTTGCGTTAATTTTATATATTTTTAGAATTTAGTTGATATATTTTCCGATAACGTTGATATATACGTTTTGGTTCTTTTTTTGTCGTTTATTTGTTCCGATTCCCAGTGATTACTCGGCCAAAAGAATTATTTCAGCCGTTCCAGTTGAATACAAAACCTGTATTTACATCAACAGACGCGAAAAAACCGTCGCCGCCTCTGTCGCATTTAAATTTCACAGAGCGGCCCCCGGAAATGTGTGGGGGCCGATGTTCCGCGGCTGTTTTTTGTTCCGACGTAGCGAGATAGCACTAAATGCATTTTTGGGATTAAATATTCATGCCGAATGAATATTTATGTTACGAAACGCGGCTTTGGACAACACCGAATCGCGGTGTCTTCGTCCGTGGAAAGACGGCAATTTAAAATGTAAAAGAGCCGATACGCAATCGGCTACGTTTTTAATATCGCGGAAAGTAAATATCGAAATTCTAAACGGTTCTCGGTGGATTTCGATCGGGCAAACATATCGCGCGCTCTATTTACCTCCGTTTCGGCTAAAGCATTGTATTTGATATCGATTTTTGAACCGTATCACGCAACCGGACTTTGAGAAAAAGCTTCTCTATTTTATCAGTTTAAAAACCAAAGTTTTTAAGCTGATTTTTATTTGTAGTTAAAGCGAGAAATGTGCGTGACTTTTAACGATAATTGGTTTTTATACTTCTACAGTTCATTTCGGTGCGCAAAGTGCCAAATTCTGGGATTAATCCTTTTTTCTTTCGTCTTAGCGATTTCGTGTCTGGTGGCACTTTTAGAGATAATTACGGAAATGGATCGAAGGAAGGGTCATTTCCTCGACATTTCCAACAATAAAATAATCGCCACTATTAAGATTACTCTGCTAAGTGCTGGTTTTGTTCTTGCCGAGTGAATTGTCGTCATTTTCTCTCTTTCGAGACAAATTTCAAAAGATTCGCTTTTCGTGTAGACTTTACAAACGGAATAATTTTTGTCTTTTCTTCTATTATTATGGTCGCCGATAATTGATGTAACGTGCCCTCAGTCGCTATGATGTACAATAGCGTTTAATTGATATTGTCAACCGTATAATACGTTATCCCCATCAAGGGATGATATTAACAATTAATTCGGACTGCTGACATTTGCATTGTGCATTGAACGTAATATTGACCGTATGTTCTAATGCATACAGTTGTGGTTTATTGCAAGGTAAATTTAAATAATTATTGATTCAGCAATTCGCAGATGTAAACGACGGCAAAGGAAAACTTTTGGTACGATACATTTTACCCCGATTCCCCTTTCCCGGCACGTACCACCAGATCCTCATTGATATTCAATAGGAAACGCTGAGTGGGCCTGCGTGATACACGAACGTAGTCGCGCAATACACCTGCGTTATAAGTCAAAATTGGCGGAGTCGTCGAGTCACGTTCGGAATTAAAACGACGACGACCGTCGGTCGCCCTTCCGCGCGAAGGACCGCTCGTAAATATTTTGTTTTCGATCGTAACTCTTTATTCCCGATACTTAGATTGTAGTTGTTTTAGTGCGGTCATAAAATCGGCATTAACCTCCTCGTACCGTCGTCGTTCGGTCAACCCAGTTATTCTTTTACTGCACGACCACTGCTGGTAGTGGACGGATTTTGATTGCAGAAGGTCCTGTACTTTACTGCACATCTCCTTTTATATCCGATAGGAGGATATACTATATTCAAAACGATAAGTATAAAATTTAAAAAAAAGACCTCACTTATGGCAAAAACCCCTAACTCAGCAGATACTATTATTACATATACAATTATATATAGAACCTATTAAAGAGAACAGAAGATAGATAGACACTCATATAGAGTAAATATATTCATAGAAAGGCTACTACTGCTACTTGTTCTACGACTATTTAGAGATTCCTAGAAGGTAGAATTCTATCTGAAACACTAATTAAATGCAATTATGGAGAGACCAGAAGATATAATTATATGTAGAACCTATTAGACTGATTAACAGATAGATAAACATACATGCAAACGAATATGCTAACAGCTAATAGATAGGAGATACAATTATACAGGATTTCCCGAAATTAGACGGCTATATGCTACCAACACATTTTACGTTCAAAAATAAGAATAAAAGCGCAATTAAACATTGGTCAAAAATGCTTCCGAAAGGAACTACAGTTCTTTGAAGGGAGCATTGGCAAAGCAGACCTTCTAAGAATTATGTAATTTCCATTGTTACGCAATTCATGAAATCAAACCCCCAACGATAGCGACACAGTGCGCTATTAAAGATTAGTCGGTCTTCAAAGACGATTTATTTGAAAAGGGTTGCAGTTACGCAGTTGCAACAAAACTACCATTCTTACGTAGAAAGGTTTAAGAAATTCAAGTTTTAAGTCAGGGTAGTACACAGTTGACATGTAAAAAAGTTAGATAAACAATTAACCATGTCACCCTTTTACACGCACGCCACTGATGAGTTTCATGCAAAATCGACACCACCATCTAATTTCTCTTACAATTGTAGGCTAGTATACCATTTTTTAACCCAAGCCATTCCGAGGATATTCCTTGAAAACCGTTTTTCTGGTGCCCCATTCAGGAATCTATAGCTCTCTTAGGAAGAATTTTTCGACCAATGTTTATTTAAGCTTTTAATTTTATTTTTGAATATGAAATGCGCTGATAACGCATGGTCGTCTAATTTCGCGACCTTTGTATATGCTTACACTTCATTACAGATTAACAGATACATAGACAGTTGTATTGGATTTATCTTGGTTTTATAGCTTATGACTAAAACGTATGCACACTATTGTGATATAATTTGATTTATTGTCGCCATTACATCTTTTTTCTTACAAAAACTATTAGCAAGAACAAACTTTATCGAATGCCTATTTAAAGGCTACGTTCTGCTATTTACCTAAACTAATTATGCGGTAATTTCCAAGTTGTATTGTACTTTAATTGGAACCTTTAATAGCTGAACTTGCAATGTGAATCTTTATTGAAAGATTATTACTAAATATTAATAAGTTATACAATAATATGTCCATTACGCTCCCATAAAAACAAATAAAGAAAACTCTAAATCAGCAGATATAATAGCATTTACAATCTGTAGAAATTTCTACAGTTCAGTAGATAGATAGGCAAACATACAGACAAATAGACTGTTTTCCTATTTAAAACATTTACGATCTTTATTAGATTTATCAAAAATGATCACTGTTACGATAGAAAACCCTTAATTAACCCCTTAAGGACCGATTTTTTTTTCAAAAAATGCACCGAAAAAATCATTTTTTTTTAAATAATTAAAACTAACATTTTGACATATTAGGAACCAGTTACAAGAGTACTTTTACAAGTTACTTCGGGCAAATACGTACTGGAACGTACAAATATGCCTGGCCGAGTTATCTCGGGTATGGCCTTTTTAGACCGTACACTCTATCCCGAGATATCTCGGACCTGGTCCTTAAGGGGTTCACAGATATGATGATATACAATCTTGTAGAATGGGTTGTATAAGCAGATTATTAAGCTACATGTTTGTTATTCTTTTCCATGGCAAAATGAAGCACAAAAATATCTCCTTTTTTGTAATATCGAGTGGTTTCAGGTGCTTTCCTACCCTTCTCGTGTAATATATCGTGGATTAGCGTAACGTAGTAGTCCTTCGACCCAAAACGAATAAATCTGGTATTAATACCGACCGGTGCAACATAATTTCAGCCCAAACATCCCCTGCCTCGTACATTTTTCTAAATCCCTTTAATCCAGGTCCCTTCGTATTGCAAAACTGGCTTCTCTTCTTTCTCGCGTGGGTTAAATTGAAATGTAAACGCGCGCACGTTCCGACGCCGCCGATCTGTTAATGCTCGTTCGAATTAAATTATACGGTGTATAATTCAGTTTTATAATAATAATTAATGGATACGTATTGTGTAAAGCGGGCGGCGTTAATTGACAGCCGGACGGCCGCAACTGTTTATTTAGTTAAATATTTAAAATGTCATTAGCGTCGCGTTGACTGGGGCTTGCGCTGCATTAGCACATTATCAGGTATTTATTTCGATTGTATTCGGTTCTGTGTTTGACATCAACGCCCACCTTTCAATACTAATCAGTTTCCCTATTGGTATTTCATTATTATTAAAGTCCCATTTCTAAACTAGATATGTAGTTAAATAAATAAACATATTATATAACCCACAAAACATCTCTATTAATCCCTTTTGAAACACATGAAATATTATTCATTAATTAGGGGATTAAGCGTAAAGCATAATGCAGCCACCTCGTTTGACGATAGGGTTTCAGCCCCATTGAGTCCGAATGTGAATAGAATTTCCCCCCGATTACCGTCTGCACTCATTTAGCACGGGGATGGAAATAGGCTATTGTCTAGCCGAATATTTCGGGGGTGGCAGCGATTTTGAAAGGATGCGTACACATTATACCCTCGAAATGTGATAAACTGAGGGCTAATTAAATTCCGTTCATTTCGACTGCACATTCCCGATCTTGGGGGCGATTCTGCGAGCTGATTGTCGATTAGGAATTCCTCCCGTAAAGATATACCGAGAGGTCGGAATGCGTTATTTATCGACGATACGTTACTAAATGGACTGCGATATTAGATGACCGAAATCTCGCGGCAAAAATAGGGGCTGCAATCGTTAAATTTACATATTCGTACGAGCTCCGGAGGATGTTACAAACGACAGACATTATTAATCTTTATCCACGCCTCATAAACCCGAAATTGAGTTCCACACCACCCTACGCGTCGTCCATATTTCAGTACTTGTCTCCTACAATGAGTGCGAGGCAAGTACCGGGATCGATATGGTAGGTACGTCCTTCAGGTGCGAACGCGTCCTTAAAACCGAGCTGGTTCGTATTAATAACCGAATGGCAAAACTTAGACGTCAGGAGAGACGACGCTGTAAAAAGACAATTCATTTTTCTTGCTCGCTTCGCCGGAGTGTTCCATTTCTTGCGGTCCGTAGACGGAATTTCCGTGAAAAATGTTTGCCCGCGTCGTAAAGATTGCTTTACATTTATTTCGCCGTTATGAAAGTTCTACTCGATGTTTTTATACTTATCGTATTAGTTTCGTAAAATTATGGGCGAAAGTTAATCTTAAAATGTTAATTGAGTTTTATATTTTTCTATAAATTTCATTGTAAATGAATAATTGAGAGAAAAAGAATTAAGTTGGACAAAAAAATTTTAAAGTTACGTCATGAAAATTCTTCCGTCTTTTATAATAACTTTTAAGTGTTTTATAATAGTAACTTTTCAAATCAAAAATAGAATCGTTTGTCTGGAAAAAATATTGACAGTTTTAAGAATTTTTTATTATTTTTTTTTTTTTCGGTAAAATTCAGAACAAAGTATCTCTTTTAATTCAAAATAGAGGCTTTTATGTTTAACGTAGTATAAGAATCGTTCATTAGCTCTTATAAATAAGGTCATTATGATTTTTCAAAGTTGGTCAAAGATTTGTGAGGTAATATTAGGTTCAATTCAATTTTTTAATTTTTTTTATAATAAATTTTATATCTTTCAAGTATTACTTGTATCGTGTTTTTTTTTTTTAATTTCCACAAATAAAATATGTATGATTTTAAAATTTAGAACGAGTGTTGAAACAAATATTATAAACAACAGTAACGTTTATCGATTTGAATTAAAATTTTCGATCAGTACCTTTCAATTTACTCAATTCCCTGTTTGTTCGGAGTAAATGACAGTTGGGTAACATGCCGTCGGGTTCCGAATTTTAATTAGCGTGGTATTTATCGGTTCTTGTTTGTTTCCGATTAGGGTGCGGCGACACGTGAAGGACACGTAGGACGACGGGGGTAAAAGCGGAAACGCGTCGTTATTTGCCCGTAGCGTCGTCAGGCGTTTTCCAATTTTCCATTTACGACCGGGCGTAATTCAGCCGGACCGACGGGAACGATATATCAAGATAAATATTTGCGTCCACGAGGCCTTTTTTTCGGGTTTATCCAATAGGCGAATATAAATTATGCGGACGGCAGCGAGCCATTGTGACGCAATCGCGTCGGTTTGCAACGCGGACGCTGCCGACGGCCGTGTTTTGCCCGTCGTTAATGCGACAACTACGGCCCATCGTTAACCAGGACCGTATCGGCGCTGAATGCCCAATATTTAGCTCGCAAACGAGCGATTATTGAACCGGAATATCGGTCGCCGCACCAATTTTAACCGTTTATTATCCTCCCATCGATACAATTTCAATCTTTTTTTCAAAAAAATTTAAATCCGCGCCGAGTAAATACGGATTAGTTAATTGATTTGAAGGTGTTTACACCAATTACCGCGGTGTGAAGTAGGTGGATTATATCCTGAAAATCGGTTCGCGTGTTCCACCGATCGAGTTAAGTAAAATCTAATTACACAAAGTCCGGATTGCTGGTCGAAGCCGAAGTTACCAAACTATTCGCGGGCATTAAACGGGAACGGCATAACTCTGCGCGCTTCGATTAATTAAAACGCACCGGAAATTCTGGCTGTATCGTCCGGAACTTTTTATTTCCACGAAGGACCAATTTCGGTAAACGTGTAGCTGACGTTGAACGATGATAGTCCGAAACGGTGCTCCGCAAGAAATCGATCCGCGCAAAAGCTCAAAGCTCGCGACCGCAGCACCCGGTTTATGGCGCGCACTTGGATTTAATTCAGTGTTTATTGCGGGAAAAGGCGGATATAAATACGCGAGGCATCCCCCTAACGTGCACGTTTCGAAGCGGGCGCGAAATTATTTATTTTACAAGCTTTGAGGGGCATCCTATTTCATAGTTCTGCCAAAGTTGCCCGGCGAATGTTTATGGAGAGCCGCTCGGCAAATAACGCTCCGAACGGGTGGATTTATTTACTCACTGCGCTTCCGGGTTCATCCCTATTTTAAAGCAAAACTCTTCTCCAGAGTCCATTATTATCATAATATATTTTAGTACAGAGCTATTTATCTTCACGAGATAATAACCCAAAATCAATGTGAATACTTCCCCCAAAACTACAATCGAAAATAATCCAATCGGAACCCACACACCGAAACGGACATTTCCAAACGCATTCCTATACACGCTTTTAGCGCAAAAGTTAAAGGAAATCCGGTTGTCAGACGAGACTGCGTCCGAGCGCAAACGGGGCGAATTAATTTGCAAGTGTAATTAAAATTAGTTAGCGTAGAATTATGGATTTCATTAATTTTAATCACGAACCGTCTCGATTTATAACCGTCTGCGTTTTAAAACTTTATTAATGTCGCAATCGATCGTACAATTTTGCTTTCTTAAAACCAACAAAAGTAGTTAAGAGTAGAAAATATTTTTTTTGTAAATACTAAAGATAAAGATGACTAAAATAAATGGCCTCAGAAGGAAATATTTATATCCCGAATACTATCAAACTAGTCATAGATAAGTGTTGATACTTTACTGCTCTAGAGTGATAAAATCATTTCACTTTTAGTAAGTCAAATCTGCTTAGATGAGATATATTTTACTTTGTAATCTTAATGATCATAATTTAATTAATCATAACTTATTAGAATTTTATTAAAACGCCATGGTTCGACTGCACCCTTACTAATATCAGCTAAGATTTGACATTTTACCGCTCTAGAGTGGTAATATCATTTCGCTTGTAACTTGGCCAACCAATCGTGCTTGTATCAGATCTGTAATATTATCAACAGATCGTTACTTAAGTAATCTCAACTAAAGATCGTTACTTTACCGCTCTAGAGTGGTAACATTACTTTACTTCTTACTACTTGACACACCAAGATAGATTAGATTAGATACTACTTTGTATTGCATTTTTAAATAACCATAATTTATTATAATTTTATTAAAAACCCATCGCTCGCCCAACATCTTACTAATTAGAGCTAAGATTCGAATCTTTGCCGTTTTTGAGTGATAAAATCACATAACTTCTCAGTCAGTCAGTCAAACCTGCTTAAACGATACGTAGCTTACTTTTTAATGTGGCCGATCCACTGCTATTTAACTAATTACAACTAAAGATTGTTAGTTTACCGCTCTAGAGTGGTAATATCATTTTATTTCTGCGTACTTAGCAAATCAAGTTAGATAAGATTAAATCCTACTTGTTAGGTAGTCATAGTTTAATATGATTTTGTTAAAAATCCATCGTTTGACTATTATCTTACTAATAACAGCTCAAACTTTATTCTTTCTAGAGTGGTAGTACCATGTTACTTCAATCAAGTTAGTTTAAATAAGATACATCCAAATTTATATCACTATAAAAACTAATACAAAATTTAATTAAGTTTACAAAATGTAGGGAAACATTTTAAAGGTCTTAAACGTTTCCTGTTTACCTCTTTTAACGTTTCCGTAGTAAAATGTCAATCACCGTTAATTAAAATCAATATTGACGAACGCAAAACGCTTCCGTCGTCGAACAATAACTGGGGCTATCGACAGAAATGAACGAAAATTGACGTTTGGCCCGTGACTGTCCGGGTTGTGAATGAAAAAAAGAGGGAAAAAGTCGTCGACGACCGTCAATAATGGGTATGTAATTTCCTCTTTTTTACATTTTCTTTTGTGTCGATTGTGGCGGGTCAACACTCGTTTTTAACACTCAATTTTAGATTAAATCGGAGGCGGGGGGTGCGTTAATTGGGAAAATTCGGGTGGCGAGCTTTGAGCTTGCACGTTACATTCGCGGGTGGGCTAAAAGTCACAGAGAGAGGGCGTAGCGTAGGCATAAGTGCTGATGTAGATAGTGTCAATATTGATTTATGAGCGTTACCCGCTCTATTTGTCGAGCGGGCACCTCGGAAAGTCGGATTGGGCTTAAAACCTTTTTCCATAATTTTCCGACGGCGGCGGGGATTTCCTTTTGGAGCCGTGTGTGCACGCGCAAATAGGGCAAGCCGAAATCTGCTTCGCATCCTTTTGATCCGAGCTGAAAAGGATCTAAATTTATGCAAGTAGATCTGTGTAATACCCCATGTGAAAATCCTCGTACTGATAGCTTTGAGTTACAAATAAAACCAAGTCTTTATATAAAGTCTCACTTATATATAGTTTCAGCTACACGTTTTCATATCTGGCAACATCGTCTGTAAATAGAACAAAGGTCTGTGGAGCTAAACTTAATCCTACTGATAATCCCAATTACCTCGGAATTATCATAATTTAAGCATACCCAGGCGGCGTTTGCAAGTGTGTCGTAAGGCTAAACGTTTATACGAGGGTTCGTAAACTCGTATAACCGCGAATGAATGCTGGCATAGCGTAAATACCGCCGTAAACCCCGGTACATACTGTGATATAATAAGAGGGCACTTCCGCGCGCCATAAAGCCGATTGACAATGCGAAGAGCGTCATCAAATCGAACACAACACGTCCTCGGGAATTGTTTCGACGTATTTATCTACGGGAAGTTGGCGTGACCGCTCCGTCCTTATCTAAATCTACGCTGCCACGTAAATATTGTATGGCCCCCACATAAATCTGGGATATTTTTCGGAACGATGCGGTGTTTCGTGTTCTCGCGTGCGAACGGGTCAATAGCCACAGAGAAATTTACCACCCGACAGTAGAAATATTTTTCCCGGAAATAAATTTTTAGATTCATAAAACTAAATTATGTTGTTTTAGTTTCCATTTTAAATTTGAATCTCGGTAAAAGCTTAATTGAGTCTCTTACAATCGCAAACTTCTGCATTAACATCCAGAATTAATCGGAGGCCCTTTCGATGTAATTAACATCAAAATGGGGCCCAGAAACAACAGCCGCGCGAGAGAAATTGTTTCGGAAAACTTCGGTTATAATGAAAAGATTAGCGCTCGAGCCGTCTGGACCGTTTTCCTCTTTCCGTCGCGCGGCATTCAACAAGTATTCGCCGAAAGCGTCTCCTCGGACCGAGAGAAGGGCGACGCAAAAATCAATTTAGGGTTGGGGGCGCCTTAATAATAGAAAAGCGCCCGGGACGGCCGAAAAATACAACGCTGCCGGCGGAAAAGCTCGGCGCCAGAAAGCTCTAGTTGCGAAAACAAATTCCTATCATTATTTCGCGTAATTCTCGCTATCTTGCCCCACTTTCGCGACAAAGTAGAGACGAAACGGGGACGCGGGGGAGGGTGAAAGGGCTTTTTTGGCCTTATCACTTCTGGAGCGAAAATAAAACACCCCGAGACGAGTTTGGAGAGCTTCTTATTGCGACGTCGGAGGGATTTCAGCTGCACAGTTGAGTTTTTGTCCTACATCGGAGTTAAATTTAGACGTCTTTGTTCGATATTCTATTAAATATACGCCAATTTTTTTCGGGATCTCTTCTGGGAAATAAGCTTATTGAATGATTGACCCTTTAAAGGACAAAGTTCAGCACCTGATTTTTCTTCTGTCACTCTATTTCCATTAAATGGAATTTCGAACCATATTATAGGCATGCGACAGTTAACGGATAAATTCCCAGAACTGCAAATCAATTCCGAGAAAAGGAGACGTCGCGTGTCATAACGCCCAATTAAAAATTAACGCCATCGCGGCCTGTTTAGGTTCGTGTAAAACATGCACACTACTGCGGCTCGACCCTGCGATTCCAGGAATCCGTTGCGGGTCAAAGTATTTCACGACAACAATTTGCTCCGTCTGCTTACGTATGCAAAGTGGCCATCCGCCATTAGGTATTCAGTAAAATAGCCCTATCCCTGTGAACGTGGGTAATTTTAATCTAAGCCGGTGTTAAAGTCGTTCCCGTTTCCTACTAGTTAGTTTACCTCCTTTTTTTATTACATCAACGATATTGTTCGTTAAATATTTGAAACGTGATACACGTTAGAATATTAATTACGATACCTACTTACTTCCCCCGGAAACCCCTTCAAGCTCATTATCTGCACGCACCCTAATTTGTTTCACAGGCGCCTTAATGGGCCGAGTTTTCCAATTAACCTTGTATTCGCCCTCGCACATATCGCAACCCTTGGTAATAAATTGAATTATTTAGTAATCAATAACCCGAGCTATGCTAATCTTGCTCTTATGATAGATTGAGGGTAATTTTTAATTTTGTAAGAGGACTTTTTTAAAATAATTAACTGTAAAAATTATTAAATGAAAAAATCCATATGGTATGTTTTGAACGTGATGTCCAATTAGTGAAACATCTGTCATAGCGGGCTGACCTTTTTGCGGTCGAATTAAATTGATAAGTCGCGCGACTCGTTATTACGCGGCCGCTCATTTGCAAATCCTGCCATTATGGCGTCGAACAACGGGGTTAATTAATATATATTACGCAGGTCGTTCGAGCGGCCGCGCGTGATTAAATTCGCGCGTTAACCGCCCGTACAATAGCCTTACTTAACGACTACACATATTGTGCGATCGTTGTTTACTAACTGCGGGCTGTTACGGGAAAATAACGGTTGTGAAAATTTCAATCTCCCTCCCTTCCGCGCCCCTATTATACTTGGGGATGTCGCCATCTGCGGAGCTTCCTCAGATGCCATTGTTCTCCAATAAGCATATCGCTTGAACTCTCCGAATGGATCTGGAGGCAAGATGTCACCTCTCCTGCTACTGTATTATCATTAAATTGATAATGACCCTTCCCCGGAACGGTGGTAGTGGAGAAGAGGGTAAGGGGAAGATCCTTGTAAACCGCACCTGCCGCTCACCCAACAATTCCGAATATTACAACTTGTTTGACAGTCAGGAAACTGGAGGGGAATCCCCGTCGCCTTCGCCAAAGCTGTCGCAGTCGCTCGAGACGTACAATTTACATCTCTCGCGGACCTTAGGGATTCGGTATTGTCGCCCAGAATCCATGAATTACAAACGAAGCCCATCTCAAGGTCGTCCTTCACCTTATTGGCCTCGTCATTGACGTCTTCTCGATGTTTCGTCCGATCGTCGACGACGACGAAACGAGAAAAGTTCGCGCATTCTTCAACCGAGACGGAATTAATTTCGCTAAGGAAGTATCCAATTAACAGGCGGCGGCAGAGCAAACTTTGCTCGTTAAAGAAAAATGCGTTGCACCTGATTAATTTAAATACGGTTAATTAGACGACGAAGCGAATGGGCGCTTGTATAAATTGCAAGGGGAATTGCCTTTGGGTACGTGTACAGCTTGAATTACTGTCTCAAGATAGGGATAATGGGTTGAAACGGCAATTGCAATTTCTTGAAATAATGGAATAAGTGAGAAAATAATGGTCGTGTTATTTAAAAATTTTTCTTTGGAAGAAAATTCCCTATAAAAATTATAATATTGTAGTTATGTTACAACGAGTTGGATGACATGTAAATACCAGCAGGAGGATATTTATGGAAATATTTACGTGACTTCGGAATTGTAGACAGTTCGGTAATAGTTTCGAAACGACAAAGCTCACTCAATCGAAGCTAAGTTTTATTCCCATTCAATCCTTGCCTATACCTCCTCTCAAGGGAGAGAATTTTAAATCTAAATTTGCAAAAACATTTTTTTAAAGCTTGTACGTCATACTGGAAGTTGGAGCAAAAATTAAACACGATATTAGACGGGAAAGCCGTTATAAATCACCAACAATTATTCATGGCTGGCCAACTAAGATTTAGTGCACGGCTAAACGAGAATTTATAGGCGGGATACCGCGGCAACTATTGAAAATAAATCTCGAAGTTCGCGATGCCGTCATCGGAGGTTTTTTTACTTTACTTTTCATTTTCTGCTATTCTGCCTTTTGTCTGTCGTTATGGAGGCGGTTTTCGCGATGAGAGTTTCGTGTAGTTTCGCCTCGCGAATTCGAATTGGAATAAAAACGGACCGTGGTGGCGGTTTATTGGCTTTTGTTATCGACACGCCGGCAATTAATCAATTAAGCTCACAATGGATCGGGCGCTCGCGGGCGGATTCGCATCTATGGGCCTTCAGGAACATTATGAGGACTTGATTAATTCCGCGAAGGAGCCATTACCGCGCACACACGGTCGAGGGCAACTCGAGCGAGATCAGAATTCGATTAAATCGACGTCGACTGTTCGCGCAAATTGATTTTCCCATCGACGAGGTGCCGGCCGACCGTCTACCTAATTGACGATTTTATTCATTCAGTTTTTGTTTTAGAGAGGAACGATTTGGATTTAATTCAACCTCATTAACTCTAATGGATCGGCAATTAAATAATTAATTCAAATTATCAATTAATCCCTTAATAATAATGTAATATTTATGTATCATTTGATTGCTGCGACAAAAAGTGACAATTGCGTTTTCTGAACTCGTCAAGCAATTAAGGAAGAAAAGTTACAAATTAAATATTTTATGTATGCACCCGGTGGTGGCAACAACGACCGGGAAGCAGCCGGGTTAGCAGAGCAATTTGCAATTTAAATCCAAATAATTTACGCCAGAAGTTGACTTTTTCGAGGTGTAAAGGAAATTTTTTTTAACCGTGAAAAAAGTTGACGACGTCGTACGGGTGATTGGGTGAAAGGGCCGCAATCGCGGCACTTATTAAACGTGCCGTTCCGAAAGAAAAACGTCGACTGAAAATGGTCCGGGGCGACCGTAACCTGACCGGAATTTGCATACACGACCGTTATAGTAATACAAAAAGCTTATGTAGACCGTTATCTTTACAGCGGGCGGTGATAGCTCGGCATTCCGGGCCGTTACACGCCCGCCCGTGCAACCGCAGTACCTACGTACTGCGCCCTCATTGCCGATATTGATTTTTGCGCGAAACGGCGCCGGTATCGCTCGGAAGAATGACGGGAAATCTAAAATTTGAGTGCACGTAACCGGCTCCACGTTTTGGCGGAGGCGCCGGCTTCATTTTCCGGCCGCATGTGCCATCGTCGATATTGCGCGTAAAATTGTATTGCTGATAAGACTAACGTCCGGTAAAACAACTTTGAACGCCAACCTCAACACAAAAAGAGATCGAGCGAGAGAGAATAAGTGTACAACGGAGAGAGAAGAAAGGAGAAGTGAGTGTACGCTATCGACGGGATGATAATCCTTGTCACAGCCGCGAGCCTGCAATTCAACACGCCCTGACCTATTTCTTAAGACCGGCTCGAGCATGTTGTTAGCGGCGGGGCGCGTCGCGTCGCGGAAAAGTGGATATGCCATGCTGAATTTCCGCCTATCTCTTCTCGCCTCTCAACACAGACGGAATATAAACTAGAAAATTATTCCGCTTCCCGTCGACGGCCGCGTGCTGCTGCGTCCAAAAAATTACTCAAACGTCGTCTCCCATCTACAGACACCTAAAACCACTACTATATGAATCATCTTCCTTCTTACTCATTTTTCAACTTAATATTAATAGATCCCATTATCATAATATTCCGCAAGCATTTTATTAAAATAATCTCATAAGTAGGATAATAAAGTTGAACTTTTATCAATTTTTCATAAAGATAGTATACAAGGTGTTTAAAAAAGATGCGGCAATATTAAAGGAGGTAATTGTTCAGGTCATTTTATACAAAAAAGTTTATAATAAACATGGTCTGGAAACGCTTCGTTGCCGATCTACAGCGTGTTGAAGTTTGATTAAGAAAAGCAGTAAAAATGTACATATTTTGAAACAGTTCAACGCGTTCAAGCATTACTTCGTGCTGATTTTCCTCCTCGCATTGCATTCTGTCAATGGCTTTTGCAGAAAATGATGTTGATTCTGTTCACCGATGAAGCGAATTTTTCAAGAAATGCAATACGCAATTTCCATAATAACCATGTATGGTGTGACGAAAATCCACATGAAATTCTTGAAGATCGTTTTCAAGATCAGTTTTCTTTGAACGTTTGGCTTGGAATTGTGGGTGGACTGCCTAATTGGACCGGTATTTTTACCAGGAAGACTTACCGGAGAGGTGTATCGCAACTTTTTGGAAAACACGCTCCCTGGTTTTCTGGAGGACGTACCATTAGCAATTAGAGATGCGATATGGTATATGCACGATGGCGCACCAGCCCACTTTAGTCAAGTAGCTCGTGATTTCTTAACACAAGCATATGGAAATCGCTGGATTGGCCGAGGTAGACTTCACTTATGGCCTGCACGATCCCTGGACTTAAATCCCCTGGATTTTTTCCTGTGGGGCCATTTGAAGTCCTTTGTGTACACTACTTCATTATCGTAGATCGGTAACGAAGCGTTTTCAGATCATGTTTATTATAAACTTTTTTGTATAAAATGACCTGGACAATCACCTCCTTTAATATTGCAGCATCTTTTTTTAAACATCCTGTATAGCAAATAAATGTGTAATCCGCTTGTCTGTACCTTTGAATCTAAACTTACGCTCTATCAACACGACACTGCGGAACTTCAACATTACGTACAGACAACACATCACTCTTCCAATGATCAACATACAATGTTCGGTATATCCAGGGTGTCCGGAAATAACGTTCGTATACTGAAGAGGGTATTTCTACAGCTAAAAATATGAAGAAAAGTTCATATGAACATGTATCCGGAAATGCTTCCCAAACGAGCTACAGCTCTTTGAAGTTGATACTCATAGTGTGGTTTTTTTAAATTATTTCACTTATCCTACAGAGCAGGATGTTGAATTTTGGAACATCCCCTATTATTTACATAAGAAATATGATGATGGTAACCAAAATAATCTACGATGAACAGGTTCTGGTACCGAGGCTGAGGAGCGCATTTAAAGTCCCGTATTTTTTTTGGTTGATAACTTTTTGAAAATCTGATCTCAACATTGGAATGTTTAGACAAAAATACAAAAAAAAGTTACTAACATACGATGTCCTACCATGCACCCATTTCGAGAAATTCAACGATTATGCAGTAGTGCACAAGATTTTATGTACAGAAAATCTCTAAATATCGTAGTAGGTTTGCGCCATATTATTTGACAATTAGTATGTGTCACTCCTTAATAAAAAATAATGATAAAAACCTAATTTTATAAGCAAAAACAAGTACATAATTAAAAAGGAAAAGATTTATTTAAGCAGAAACACATAAACTGTACTCGTCTTTTGTTTATAAAATTAAGTATTTATCATTATTTTTTATCAAGGAGTGACACATACTAATTGTCAAATAATATGGCGCGAACCCACTACGATATTTAAAGATTTTTTGAACATAAAATTTTATGTCACTGCCGCATAATCGTTAAATTTCTCGAAATGGGTGCATGGTAGGACATCGTATGTTAGTAACTTTTTTTTGTATTTTTGTCTAAACATTCCAATTTTGAGATCAGATTTTCAAAAAATTAACAACAAAAAAAAATACAGGACTATAAATGCGCTCCTGAGCCTCGGTACCAAAACCTGTTCTTTGTAGATCATTTTGGTTACCATCATCATATTTCTTATGTAAATAATAGGGAATGTTCCAAAATTCAACATCCTACTCTGTAGGATAAGTGAAATAATTTAAAAAAACCACATCATGAGTATCAACTTCAAAGAGCTGTAGCTCCTTTGGGAAGCATTTCCGCACACATGTTCATATGAACTTTTCTTCATATTTTTAGCTGTAGAATTACCCCCTTCAGTATACGAACGTTATTTCCGGACACCTGTATACAGGCTGTCTCCGAAATGCGTGTACAACGTAACACCTCAGATTCCTTGGCTTGAAAGAGGTCGATTTAAGATAACTTATCTATATCCAAAGTTGCTTCGTTTTGCCGCTAGAGAGCTTTAAAAATAATATTTTGCCTGAGTTTTTGTTAAATTACTCGAAAAGTCTTCATTAGATTTTATTCATTTTTTGACCACCTCCTTATATCAGCTGGGCACAGCTTTCTGTGAAACAAATTCGAATTTCGCAACATACAGAGCGTTTAGAAACACTCTTACCGCAAGTTATTCATCCAAATCTTTTTAACCAGCCTGTATAGTTTTCTATCAATTCTTTTTATGAATAGCTACATTCATTTAGAAACTATTTTCTCTCTTACAAAATTTCAGTTGGGCAAACGGTTTAGGCACGAAAGAAGATTTTCTAAATGCCTACATACCCAAAACGGTAAATTAAGGTAACATTAACAAAATTCAAAGTACCAATTTCTTCACGGGATATGAAGATCTTTCAAGAAAACCACTTGTTATAGGTTTAGAAGTAGTTTATTGCCAAAAATTTTCAAATTTTCGCCAGAATTTGTGAACCTTATCAGGGTTTAGCCGTTTTAATCCGTATTATGCAGATTCTACTGTAGAATCGAAGGAAGTAAAGAGGAAATCATGCTCCTGTAAACTGGTCAGCAAGATCAGTAAACCTAGGACCTTCTGATTTTGTTTATTGGGTATCATAAAAGCAAAAATGCCACGAAAACAGCAAACAGTAAAAATTTTGCACACTGTATTATTTTTGCCCTGATAATGGTCACAAATCCTGGCAACATTTTGAGCCAAAAATTACATTCAATCCTCTAAAATGTGATTTTCTTGAAAGCTGCATATCCTTTGAAGAAATTATTACTTTGATCTTGATTAATGTTACCTTAACGTACAGATTTGAACTTGCAGGGAGTTAGAAAATGTTTTTTTGTGGCTAAACAGTTTGCCCAACAGAAATTTTATAAGAGTGAAAATAATGTCTAAATTAATGTAGCTATTCAGAAAAATAATTGATAGAAAATTATACAGGATGGTTAAAAAGATTTGGGTGGATAACTTGTGGTGAAAGTGTTTCTAAACACCCTGTATGTTTGGAAATTCGAATTTATTCTAGAGAAAGCTGTAGTCAGCTGATTTAAAGACATGGTCAAAGAATGAATAAAATCTAATACAAATTTTTCGAGTAATTTAAGAAAAACTCATGAAAAATATTATTTTTAAGGCTTTCTAGCGGCGAAACGAAGTAACTTTGTATATAGATAAGTTAACTTAAATCGACCTATTTTGAGCCAAGGAACCTGTGGTCTTACGTTGTACACGCATTTCGGAGACACCTGTATAAAGGCAACCCCGATACGACAATGGCGTCTTCATATTCCTATGACCACTGGTAAAAGGAAATGCTAACATGAAAACAACTTAACTTCAGAGTAAGATTTTGTAATTTTCTTCACCACCATGGATTAAGCAATAAATTAATACAAGGTTTCGTTCAAAGTTATGCAGTCTTCCTAACTGGTGATAATCCTCATTAAAATTATGATACATAACTAACAATGTTTTGTACAAATGTTGATGGTTTTAATAAAAACATATTATTGTTTTGAAAGTACACGTAGTGGTGTCATTAGATATCATTAGTCAAAAATGTGAAATTTCTACGTAGTTTTGTTGGAAAATAATAAATAGCTTAAAAAGTTCCATACAAACGCTTTGAGAAGCTTTTTCCAACAACACTCTAATTAACTGCATTTTCATTGTGAAATTTCGCGGAAATTGCAGTGCATCTCACACAAAATTGCTATTACCTTTCTCTCAGATTATCTCAAAAATCATGAGTATTAGTATAAGACAATTTTGTGTATTTAGCATCGATTTTATGGCGATTATCAACAGGTAAGAGGATTGTGTAACATTCGATTACACCCTAGAGATATAGCGTAAGTATTCTCAATTCAACCAATTCAGTAAGTTGCATATTTACTGCAACTTTGTAACATATAACCAATAGGTTGTATATCTCTCAATAGAAGTTACGTAAAGATTTGCTTTTGAATTAAATATAAGTAATACACTGGTACTAGAGTATCTTCATTATTCATTCACCATTCTCCATTTTCCAAGGGGTTACTGTTTATGCTAACAGAAATACAAATACATATTCAGAGAATATGTCGTTCTGAATTATAGAAGTATCTAGATATCTAACTAGAGAGATAGTCTAACTGTCTAATGAGGTGCATACTTATTTACATATCTGTTGGGTTGTATATCTATATGAAAGATGGAAGATTTGTCCTGGGTAAATTTTATTAAATATGTATTACTCTTCTATGTTGCATGACATCAATCCAAATGAAGAATTAAGTGCTAATACAGTGCATTATAAGATTATAATACAGTAATCATCGCTTATAGTTCGTGTCTCTAGGTAGTCAGTCGTATCCGTCCGCTTTAATACCCTCTCTAAATCGTAACGTGACCTCCGCATTGTAGTCAGGCGGCATTAATACATCTGACGCCGTCCTCCATGTAACCGCGGCCACAAAGCGAGTAGAGTAACCTAATCCAGTGACGTAGCGTTGCGGAGACACATCCCCATATTTTTTATAAACGACGTAATAAAGTGCCGGGGGAAAATAAGTTCTAGGAATCGCGCGCGTATAAGAAACGGTCGTCTGTGTATATTGCTTTTTCTCCGTTAGCGGAGGCCCGGATCATTGATTCGCCGTAAAAGATGCCGTCGATGTGACGCAATATGTTCCCTGGGGGATCGGGATTGAACCGGAGCCGACGAAATGCTTCTAAATCTCGCTGGTAATAACTATAAATCTCCCGGACGCATGCCTCCTTATCTTCGCGTCGCCTGATCATTTTTGCTTAGCAGCTGCTGTTTCGGGGAAAACAATTTTCGGCCGACGACGCCGACGACGGGGTGTCGCTTATTGAAAACGGGGGCTGAAATTATTTGTTTAAACTCGCCCGGGAGACGACGAGTAGTTTATTGGCAGTAAAGTTCCGAAGGCGGCAGTTTCATTTTAGTATAATAAAACTTCTATCATGTTATTTAGTAGTTTTATGGAGCACGCGATAGTAGCTAGAGGAGTTTCCGCTATTTTCCCATGTTTACGTGGATGAACTTAAACGGCTGTTAAATTCCTATTTAAAAGTTGTTCTTTAATTTCGCTCGTACCTCGAAAATCTATACGGACATTCTCCGGCTGGATATTTAACAAGCTTAATGAACATTAATCAAGAGACCCTTTATGCTTCGAACAACGGATTTAGGGGGGACCGGTTCCCCACGACGACCGACCACCTCTTGTTGCCCCCGGCCTTTGGATTTCTTTTGTTCCCTCCTCATTGTTCGCACCGTGAATGTACTCTCCGGTATTTCTACGTTTTTCCGCTCATTACCCGGATTAGATCCGTTGGATAAGATTGTAGGTAAAAGAAGTCGAGCTTAAAGTCAGCAAGAATAATACTGACGGGAATAAGAGTAAATAAAGCCAATTTGGGGGGTCCCCGGTTATAGTTTCCGCATGACTCCAGCAGATAGCGAACTTCTGGCCCGGCGACTGGGCGGGTCGCGTTTGGCGCCCTTCGGCTTTATCCCCACCCTGCGGGTGCTAGCATGAAGCCGCTCGGCGCGTGTTCGCACAAGTTACCTGCATTGCACGGGCTCGGGTCACCTGACGGGACCGTCCGGGTCGCATTCAAATTCAATTTGTTGATTAACGCAACCGCTGACGGTACAACGCTACTGGAATAGATCATCAGCAGGAATTTGCGCAGGACTTAACTCTATCGCATCCTACAATTAGACACAGTAACCTACTATAGTTACATAAACCATTTCATTGTATATTCTGCATGGTATTCTCTCTAATATTATTAATAAGAAACATCAAAAGGATGTACTTCAATTTTAATTATATTAAAACCATTTGTTTTTACTACACCGAAAGACATCACATTAATCCATATTCTCCGTATTTAAAAAAAATAAGCCGCTTAAAGAAGTTCTGTAATATAATGTTATTGTATAATGGAGTGTTATTTTTTATTCAACTGTTGACCTATTTTCCTCTCTAAATAGTTAAAACTACAAGTATCGATATTTTGTTCAAATTAAATAATGCAGAGTAAAGTAAAGTCGCTTAGCTTCAGTGGGTGTATATCAAACGGGGGGGCTCGAAAGCAAAAGGAAGAAGGGTCGGGTCCTGTTTCAGGAGGATCCGGCGCTCATCCATTGTTCAGCATAATTTAGGCGGGAGTCAAACCGGAGAGGGCCGCGCGGCGCAAACATTTTTATTTCCTGCCCGCGCTCTAAATGTAAATGCGAGGCGGAGCGAGATCTCGCAGCCTGGGTCCCATCTTAGAGATACGTGCCGGATTTTTAGGTAAAATTCTCGAATCCTAGATACACAGTATTCGGTGGAATTTCATTGTGTTATTCAGTCAGGTATTCATTTAAATTGTTAATTAAAATTATGGTGATATCTCGTTACAAATTACGGTAATAATCCGCGTATTAGTGAATTGAATATCGAAATAAATTATTTGCTCGGACGGATAAATTATAAATTCGGCAAACCCTTCTTTTCAATTAACAGACAAAATTGACAAATTTTAACTCGTTTTCGACGAATTCGATGTTACAATTTACCGGACAGAGAACGTAGGTAAATATTTTATTTTCATGATTGTGTTAATAAATCTCCGAGCAAGACGTTTAATTACTCCGTACGAACGAATTAGCGCGTATATCCGAGGGGGGAAAAGGAACGAAGGGTCAATTCCACCGCGGTCTTTCCATTAAAAATTAAATTTATCGGCCTCCAGGTGAGAAAAGCGCGCTCTGCCGGCGACGGCTCGTTACATAAACACGACACGAACGCGACGCGTGACTCGCGATAAGCCCGCTTCGGTTAAACGTCCACGGATTTACGTGCAAGCGACTGATGTTCGTATAAATTCGGACGACAATCAGGTCAACGATAACTCAGCCGCGCCGGAAACGAGTTTAAACGGTTTGCAAACAAAAAACACGCAAAATTTGTCAACTGCGCTACATTTAAACTTTAAACAACCGGCGGCGCAGTGGCGAACAGTTTTCCTAAACGACCCCGAGTGAGGGTGCGTTCAAACGTGTTGCACTCAAAACCTATAACGGTAAGGATCGGGTCTGTCGTAAATCTTGGTTCGTAGCGCCACATCGTGGCGAACTAAAACGTACGTTCCCGCTGCGAAACAAACTTCCACGCTACCACGACAAACACGGGGGACAGAAATACGACCGCTGCACCTATCCCAGTTTTCAATTTCGCCCGGACTACTCCGGGATATAATATATAACGTTGTCGTTAACATGGAACCTCGGTAAATACTTCAGCGTGAAGTGTACGGAAGACCGACATGGGAATAGCACGACGCCGAGCGTCATCCGTCTGCTACCACCACCTCTCTCTCCGGTGGCAGTGGTGTCGGATAAACAATCACAAAGCCGACGGCAACTGCTACAGACAAATTACAAATAACATAAGGCATCTAACAAAAGTCCTTTGATAACCTAAAAAATAATTTTATTGTGTTTAAAATGAGAAAAAGAATTATTTCTAAATTAGAACTTTTTCAATTCAATGATTTAGTAGGATAACAAGGCATTTGAAACGCGTATAAATTGTTTTCATATCCGCCTTAATCCCGTCTAGTTCCGCAAATTCCAATTACCCGCCCTTTGTGCGGGTATCGGACGAGAAGAGGGGTTCGTGAGCCATATTAAAATCGGTCGGCGCTCTTCTTCGATCGCCTAATATCCGTTCAAATCCGTTCGGTCCGTTTAATTGCGTTTAAATACGGGCGGTTGCCGGGGAGTGGCCCACCCGGCCACCCGACCGTTTCCCCGTTTTCGAAAGCACCCCCTTTCGGAGAGATAAATACGGTCCCTTTTGGGTCCGCGTATGTAAATATCACGTCCGAGACTAGTTAATATTTCGCCGTAGAGGGGCTTCGGAATCCAAAGTAAGCCAAAAACAAACCAAGTACATCGGATAGCAGCTTCCGCAAATTAATTGCAGCTTCCGGTGAACGAATTACGTGCTCGCATTAAATTACCGAGCGAAATATCGGATTTACCGATGCGCTCCGTTTGAAAAAGGAAACACTTCCTGCTCCGCGTTTCCTTTTTCTTGCTCGGAAGAATGCGATTCACGTCACACGTGGAGTGCTCTCGAGTGTTGTGAGCACTTCTAAACCTGGATGCCAGGGTATCCGGGGGGCAGAGAGGCCGGCAAAACACACAAAGCGAAGGATGCAAACTTGAAAGAAGCGAGCGGACAAAATAAAGTAAATTTCTATCGGACGCTCTCCCCCGTTTTTGACACTTTTCAGTCTTTAGCCGCCGGCGTCGCCTTCTCGGTCCTATTTAGACGAAATCGACTGCAGGACGACGACATGAATGGCGCAATCGCGAGGCATTCACCGGCAGCCGGAAAATAAAATGTAAATTGTGGCTGCGCGCCCCTGAATGCAAATGCACGCGCTGCAAATGGGGAAAAAATTACGAGACCTATTCCTGGAATTACTCCTTTCACCGTGTGTGCACGCGCCCGACTGAAAGAAGTCCGCCGACTGAAGGATCCTTGAAAATTCAGCGGTATTCAACGTTTAGCGTGAGGGAAATAACTCTTTAGCGAGATCCTCTCTAGATCCAACGGGAGGTAACTCATTAATTTTGTCAGTATAACGAATTCATACAAAATATAAAAAAGAATGAATTTAAATTTGGATACATTTTTATGCGAAAGTTGTTTAGAATGAGGACGGGTCACGGTGACGCCAAGCACGTTGGCACGTCCCCACAAGGAATTAAGTCACCGTCTTAATTATGCAGACGCCCCAAATTCGCGGACTGGAAAATTATACCGGGTGTACGTGAGAATCTTTCGCGGTAGCGTAATTACTTCTTCGGGCACGGAACGGGAAGGATTGTGGCGATAATTGAGTACTAATTGCGGAACCGAGTGGATCTCTCTTTCGGTATTTTCGAATTGGGATTCCTCACGAAGGGGAACGACGACACTTTCACCCCTATTCACCCACCGGGATTGAAAAAACCAGACGAAGGATTTATGTGACAACCGTAGCTCACAACCTTCACTTAGGAATCCAAAAGAGATTGACGATTAATCTAATTAATTATTTACAACCAAATCTAATTTTGTAAAGCAATTATCTTTTTTCTCCCTTCAATTTACTTTTCACGTCTTCGTCCCCGTCTTATAATGACATCTCTTTATGGGGCATTACGTCGAGCTTTCGCGACGCGCCTAATATTCATCACGCCCTCGACTTTATATTCACCCGACCCCGTGGAAATATAACCAGGTAGCTGGGAGATTTATAACAAAGGACGGCTGCGAGCCTGTTTCATAAAACAAGTGGGGGCAAACGATTTTTCAGGATTCCCGGTTCGAGCTTCAGGCTTAAGCCGTGGATACACCTTAGGAATATTAAGGTCGACTTTTGAACGACCATTTATATAGTAAACGACAGAGGTTATGTCTATACATATATTTATTACAATTTAATACAATTTAAAGAACATACCAAGCTTTACATCTGATAATGAGTTTTACATCTTGATAAATCTATATCATCTTGATAAATATATCTTACACTAACAACAAGCATAAGATTACATTCAGTTAAATGTATCAAAATGGAAGGACGAAAAAATTTATTCAATGCAAATTAATTTTGCATGATGTTAAAGAAAATTGGTTGTTTTGGAAAGAAAGTTGAAGACTAACATAACGTCTTCCTAGTTTAGCTCATTAAACTCTTGGTTATAAAGGAGAAATGGTTTGATTGTGTTGGGAAGCCAAAGAAGCCCATTTCGATGTCTTTGTGTTACTTGAATGAAGACTAGAATTAATACTAGGAGCTTTCGGATTTAGCCGTACGTCTTTTGAAAAAGCGTTTGACGTTATGGACGCCATGCTGCAACCTTCTTCAAAAAAAGCCTCCCTTGTCAAGCGTTGGTGGTATCTATTTGACCTAGCTGAGTTTTTCGTTTTGCCGAAATCTATTTTATGTCCTGTGTGGCAGTCTTCCGCGGCTGCTGACGATTGGATTTTCTTAATACTTCCCACAAGTGCACGATAATCGGTAGACTCCCGCCCCTTTTAATGGAGTTAGTTTGTCCTTCGCTATTGGAAGTGCGTTCCGAATTTTGTTAACCATACTGTATCGTATAACGATGTTGTTCTTTCTGAGGTGCCTCGCAATCTATTCTGTCACACCTGAGGCATAAGGAAGACATGCAAAACGATCAGGTTTCTTACTTTCGATACTCTCTTCGTGTTTCCGTTGTTTTGTGGCCCGTTGGACGTCTTTTAGAATATAACCGTTCTTCTGCAGGACAGTTTTCAAGAAACGCTCATCATTCTTCAGGTTCTTACTGTCGCATATTCTTCCTGCTCGTTGGAAAAGAGTGCAAGTCACTGATCTCTTCTGTTGGGGATGGTGATATGAGGATGCCTGTATCTATTCGTGTAAGTCTTCTTTCGGTATACGCCAAGTCCCATATTCCCCGTCGTTGTTCTTGTAACTGGAACATCCAGGAATGGTAGTTGTTTCGCGGTTTCCGTTTCTATGGTAAACTTGATTATGCGGTGTTGCGAATTTAAATGATCTTGGAATTCTTGTATACATTCCTTACCATGTTGCCAAATCATGAACATAACATCTACATATCGCAGCCATAATTTTGGCTACCAAATGCTGTTACTTATTTGCTTATAAGAACAGTCCACCTTTCCCTCTGGGTTTTTGTTAAATGTTGAAGTGGATTCATGCGTTTAACAAAGAACGGTCTCAATTTGAATCGCAATTTACTCGCAAATCGCTGAACGTTGTATCCTAATATTTTTCATTTTAGTACTATTACTACTAATAGGTACTGATGCCCATCGATTGGTATCACTTTAATCAAAATCGATGAGGGACAGTGCGCTGACTCTACTTGTAAGTTAAATTCTGGGTTATAGTAAGAGAATAGTTATGTGTAAGACATCAAAGAATTGATTGCTAAAAATTTACCTGCGCTTTCTTAGCGATAATTTCCACCAAAAACAATGATTTAATTACTGTTATCCATAAGGAAACTGACACTTCTAAATTTCCTAGTTTTACAAGATAATTACAGTTCTTGTCTTAAGCAAACAATCTCGGAGGGTTAGAGCATAATGGATTTATTCATTAAACAATCGATAAACAATTACGTCGAGACACGATCCCATTAAATGGCGTTTAGGGTAAAATATTCATGTTTCGCTAAAAACGGGCTTGATTTTTGCTCTCATCCACCAAGATGTTCGGGGTTTCTCATTCGAGGGATAAAATAAATGATTAGCGTTCGAGGCGCATGTAGGGTTGGAGGTTGTAGAGAGGGTGTTTCGACGTCGTTATTGTTCCGCCCTAGATCCCGACGGGTGTCTATCGGTTGGAGGCGTAAGAGGAAATCGGGACTGAGAAACAGCGAAACGCTCGCATTATAAATACACCAGACAATGAGGCTGAATTTCGGTGCGATAAATTCCCATTATTTGCTGGTGCGCTTCGGCGGCGGCGTCGACGCCGCCGACGCCGGTTTTATTATTTCGCGCGGCGCGTTGCATAAATTTCTCGCATCGAGGCGAGGGCACGTCTGCGTCCGATCGATGGCTTAAACGTCCTCCGCAAAAATTGCACCGAGCGGGACGTCTTCTCGCCCCAACAATAATTACGATTCAAAAAGCGACGGACGCCATCGATGCAAATTATCGAACGACGCCCGCCGTCGGCGTTCGGACGCCATGTTTACAGTCGCGTCAAACGTTTCACTCGTTGTTTACTTGACCGAGGCGATGTAAACGCGAACAACGACATCGATACGCGAATTAATCATATAACCGATATAGATATTACGATATACGAGTCCCGCTACTGCTCGCACACAATATGTAATTCTGTGACGGTTGACGCGTAGATAGCGGTTCGTTTCGATCCCTTCACAGCAAACCATTTAACTCGGATCGTTTTATTGCTAGATAGAAACTGGCAATACTCGCCTTTATTGGTTTTGATGTTAATATTTTATCTCGCTGACAATCGAACGTTACAAGTATCGAGTACTGTTTTAGTTTTTTTTTTTAAGTTCTTTATGTTATTTATGTAAACGTCGACGATCAATCGTCTGATATGATCAGATCAAAGAAGTTAATAACCTGTAAATCAACCGAAATGCAATAGATAACCCATTGTGAGCCAGGCAAAGTCCATAATCGTTAATTAAAGGTACACCATAACTCAGAGGGAAGGCCGGCGTAGGTACGGGCATTATTATATTTCAGCGGCACTCCATAGTAACCGTCCAACCGCCACATAGCTTCGAGCGTCGCGGCGCCCGCATTGTTCGCATCAGTTTGCGGACAGCTTCAAATTTACGCCGCCAAAAGGCTGGCATCGTAATTTAGACGACTCGACGTCGTCCCATAGAATCCACAAGAGTGCTTTATTACAATCTCACTTTTTGAACAGTTCCGGTTGTTTAAATCCCTATAAGGAACGAAAGAATTATATTTCTTTATTATTTATTATTTTTTTTTCGTGCGGGATGATTTCGTTTACAGTGCTAAATAAACCTTCTTTTAAGAAAAAGTTTTAATTTTTTCAACGAACCGATCCTTACGCAGAGAAAAAAACTTCTCTGTCCGCAATTAAGGAGTGGCTGGATAAAAAGCCAGAGATAAAAAGTTTGTCGTGCCAATTAAGAGATACACAAGAAGGAGAAATAACGAAAGATTTTTTTCTCGTTCTTTTAAATTACCCTATCAACTTAAAGCATTTTCTAAATAAAATGGGATAATTATCACTATAATATTACGGATTGACGTTTTATTATTAGTAATAAAACTTCGATAGTTTGCAGTTTTATGACTTCCTTGTCCTATATTTGTGGACGTAATGTGAAAGTGCATAGGGTTTAATATCCTATATCTCAATTGATTGGATAAGATGCAAATAGGAAGCTATAAAATTTAAAATAAGCTTCCCATAAGATTTTAATGGGAGTTCTTTGAGAAGATGGATTCGTTTAGTAGGTTTATTACGCAACTCAATTTCTTTTATTGTAAAATTTGTGAATTGTATTTTTCCTACTTGACCTAAATCACTTCAAACTTAAGGCTGCGGTCTCAGGCCCGAAAAAGTTTTTCCAACAATAAGCTGTAACCGATTGAGATATCAAAAATTTTTTCAAACAAAAGTTGTCTGATAATGAAAAATCTCGGCTTGCTCTAAGAGATATTTGAGCAATTATTGTTAATAACAGAGATTATTAAGAATAATTTATAAACGGACTTTGTACAGGCAAAGACAAATATTTAACAAATTCTTTTTATATTTACCATTTTTTGATATTTTGCAAAATAAATGTGCAGCATGGGAAATTCCCACGGTACAATATTTCGAATTATTTCTTAATTCGGCCAGATAGCTCCGCCCTAATAGAACATGTGGTGTGGCCGGCCGAGATGAATAGATGACGTCAGTTATTTGTTTTTTGTCCATTCTACTTTTTCATTCTCTACTGAGGATAAGTACTTTCGAGAATGATTTGGAGCTCTGACTTCACCGATTTTATTGTTTGTGAAAAATCTAATAAATGCCTTAAAAATGTTCAGGTTTTTTAACTAAGATGTTGTGTTGAAGTAAAAAAAAAATAAGATTGTTAAAATTTTTTAACAATTTATAAAGTGCTTTAATTCTACATTTTCGTGTTGTAAACTTTTCTACATATACAGGTGTCCCATTTTGATCAGGGCCGGATCCAATAAATGCGGGGTGCGATTAAATTTGTTTCGCGGGGCCCAACAAAGTTTAAATAAAAATGTTGATTTTGTTGAAGTCAAAAAATTATGAAAAATATTTTTTTCTCTGAAACTACAAGTGATAGAAAAAAGTGTTTCAAACAAAATTTATTTTTAAATTAATCTACCTAACGAAAAATAAACGTTACGTTCAAATAAAATAATTCCTTAGCACCTTCTGATATAACCGGAAGTAATGGATGATTGAAAATGTTTTCAAAATGTAGTTTAGTATGTACTAAATTTATGTACAAAATTTCAAAGTCTTCGGATTTGTAGTTTCCTAGATATTTCGACCAGTCCACTTCGGTGGGACAACTTGTATAATAATTACATACTTTTGGATTATAATATTGTCCCATTTATTATCAATCTTTCCCGACAAATTTAGATCAAATATTTTTTGAACCAGTATAATCACCATTTTTACGCCGTTTAACATTTTATATTTATGTATATTGCTTGCAATTATTCCTTATAGCGGATGTAAATACAATTGTGACTTATTCTTTTATGAGGCAAACTGTACCCACTTATATTTTGTTTATGTTTGGTGTGGATATGCCTTTACCTGCTCTTTATGTATTTGGGACCACTTGTTATAAACTGAAGATCTTAGAATTTTTCAAACTTCAAAGGCAGGAAACATTATTACGCAAGGATTTGGCTAATAGCATAAACCATGTATTTGGACAACACAAAAACTGTGACCAATACTTTTGCAAAAGACAGAATATTAATGAACCGAATTCGGTGCAAGATTTAATTAATTGTGGCTTGTACGATGACATAAAATCTTGCGTAAATCGTTTAATTTATCACGCACACAGCTTAATTTTAAACATGTCTAACAATGTTGCGGAGTCCTACAACGCTGTTGTTTGCAAATATGTTGGCGGTAAGAGAGTAAATTACTCGCAACGATTTGGATATAATTTAAGATGCAATATGGCAGCTATTTCGTACAACACTCGAGGGGGGGCACTTGAAAATATTTATAAAAGGCTAGGCAACAACAGTATTGGAAAATATACATCAAAACACGCCAAATTAACTTCCGATCGCGTTTCCAAACGTAAATTGTGCCACGTTAGAAAGAGACAGAAAATAATTCAACCGGCAGACGAAAATTATGGTTTGGAGGAAGATATTCCCGACATATCTCCTACTTCCTACAGTAAAAGAAAAGACAAATTCTTAGACAAACTGAAGAAGAAATTGCCGAAGTGGAAATTAGAACGGCTGGCCAAGGCAGAAGTCAATTATGGCACGAAGAAAGAGCAAAACGCCTAACGGCTTCTAACTTCGGAAGAATTTGCAAAAAAAGAGAGTCCACCAATTGTGCCAATTTAATTAAACAGATTATATACAAAGGTTTTCCTGCTACAAAAGCCATGCAATATGGGATTGATAAGGAACCCATTGCCAAACAACAATTTGAAAATAAATACAATTTAAATGTCATACCCTGTGGTTTATTTATAGACACAGACGACTGCTATTTAGCTGCTTCTCCTGACGGTTTGATAGGAGAAGATAGTTTGATTGAAATTAAATGTCCGTTTTCAGCGCAGAAGTATACCCCAAAAGAGGCAATAGAAAAGAAGATAGTAAAATATTGCACTATACAAAACGATGAAATATGTCTAAATAGAAGACACGACTATTTTTACCAAATTCAAGGTCAATTGCACATAAGTAAACGAAGTATGTGTTACTTTGTTTTATGGACACCTTATGGAATGGAAGTAGAGAAGGTACTAAATATTAAGGATAATAATCACTTTTATTATTTTAAAATTTTGTAAATTTCTAAGGACGACAATTTCTGGAAAACCAAAATGCAAAATCAATTACATACATTTTATTTTCAAAACATGTTACCAGAACTATTTAGTGGATCCGCGACATACCAGGAATTTACCAATACGGAATAATTAATCGAAGAAATCCAAGGGTTGTAATTAAATTATTATTTTTATAACGTCCTAATACTGGATTTTTACGCAGGTATAATTTATAAGATATAAATATTATTCCCATTTTTTCATGTGTACGTATTCATGGAAGTAATGAAAACAAAAATGAAGGAGACTCTATTACTACCGCATGATACCTGAATTAGTGATCCTTCGAGGATATTCGAAAATCTGACAAGAAAATATGTACATAGCGAGTGATGTACTTTCTAATTTCACATAGTTTGAAACTGTACTTTAAAAACTATTTTATAAGTATTATAATAATATTTACTATGGTGCGATTATAGTACGTATGCACCTCATATAGATTTATTGTATCTAATTTATTCAGTGAAAATTCTGTACTTTGTCACGTTTGTATTCAAAGTATTTCTTATAGTCAACTTTTGCCACTTTTTCTTCTCAAAATATTATTTGAGATTTATTTCCACTATAAAATAACGATTTGCAACTGATTATTTTATAATATTTTTTTATCGTGAATAGTTGATGTCGTCTTATACCCACCCAAATAGTACGCTATATATCAAATAATTATACAATATTTCCATCTTTGTCTGTTTGACCACAAAAAACTCAACTTTTATTCATCCACTCATTCCTCGATAAAAGATAAATAAACACATGAGTTCTGAATAGAAATCTTACGCCTGTTATTTACAAAGGGCGGCGCTTACGGGCCCACCTTCTTGCTTCCGAGCGTCTTACCGCGACTCCCCCGAGAAACTCAATGACCGTGAGACCACAGCCTTAACTAAATCCAATTTAGTGAGATTCGTTCATCAATCAGTAACCTTTTGCTTTGATTGCTATTTGATACAGAATTGGAGAATGATTTAATCTATCTACCTCAACATTAACTCAAAATTAATTATTAATTAAAATCCAAAATTTATTTTGCCCGTCTACTTAACTATTAATTTGATATCACTATTAATAGGAGCTTTGTGAGAAAATGCATTTCATACTTACTGCAATTCAATCAGATTTTTTCATGAATCAGAAACCTTCTATAAAATTGCTTCTTTCCATCGATAGATGGAAAATGTTCTTGAGGGGAAAAAATTATGGACCTTTTGATAACTTGGCAAATAAATAACATTTTCCATCTAAATTATTATATCCTTAACCCAAAAATCTTTTTGACCGTCTACTTCCCTATTGACTTCAATATGTAGTATAATTATTTGTATGTTGATTTATCGTTAATATACTACTAGACTTGTACTTATTCGTGTGGCGTCCGAACGATCAATTTGCTGTGTCTGGGGAATGTTCTTGTGATTTTACCGGCACACATTATCAATGGGCAATTTGCGTGCGGCCTGATTTCTGTCCCCATTTGTTAACGTGGACGCGGTATCATCGTTCCCTGGGGCGGCTTCAGCAGATTATGGGACGTGGTCGTAGGGCCCAAAGCTTTCCAGCAGTCCCGTCGTGATTATGCGGTTGTTCTGTTTACGGCCGGCGAGGTGACAGCGTGGAAATGGCCAGGAAATAGAGTTGGCCTATCACGAGCCGCCTGAGAATGTACCCTCGTCGGTAGACGAAACGTCTCCGAAAGAGTATTTTTAATTTTAACGGGAGGAAAAAGTCAGAGTTTTCTTTATAACCGGTAATGATAGAGGTGGAAACGTAAAAGAGGAAAAGGTCGTGTGTAATTTAAGTTTCTTTATGGCGGAGTCGAATTAAGTTATAATGGGCGTCGCGTGTCAAAACGTGAATGCTGAAAAAGTGCACCACCGTGCAGTGATTTAGATTGTGCCGCAGCTTTAACTTGGGCTTAGGTTATCGTTTGATCTTGGATTCTTTTCGGCAAGATTACATTTCGTAGATGGCATTAAAAACACATTTCGACTGCGATTATTTTCGGACTGATACTAAACGTGCGTCACTCGTATGATTAATGTTGAGGAGCAAAACGTAGCCGGAAGAGCTTTTTTTTCGTTGGAATTTGGTGATTTCTTTCCGATCTTCTCCCCCATCGCGAGCGTTTTTCTTGGACTCCATCTACGGCTCCCGCTGCTTCCTTGTTTCCTTTAATGTCCTTAATTTGTCCGGCCGTCAGAGGAAAAACTATTATCGTTCTTGTGAGTACAAATCGATGGGCTCTACTCACTTTAACGTTCGAGTTTTTTCCCCGGACATATTTTTGTGAGGATTCTTTTCGAGAAAAAGGGTGAAAAAAATAGAGTAATTTTAATTTAGCGTATAGAGATCAATAGTTTGAAGGAGTAGTAGTTAAACAACCATTCGCATGTGTTGAAGTGGACGAGCGAGACGTTTACAGGTCTGGAGTGGCACAACTTCGCCTCCAGCGCTAATCGATCTTATCCACAGTTAGAGAAGTTGCTCGCAACTCGGACGGGCCCTTCAAACTCGAAAAAGTTTCAGTGCCCTCATACGTTTCGTGGTTCTTAACTTTAGCCGGTGTTTTACGACACAACCAGCGCAAAACAAAGACTGTCGAGGATTTTTCGCGATTCTCCTCAACCGACTATCGTCCCCGATTGTATTTTCAAATTAAGTCGATATTGGCGTTTCCGGTTTCTCTGCAAACCGCTCACGAACGCGTCGGACTGCGACGTAATCCAGTCTTGAAATTCTTCCAACGGTTTCAGCCAATACTACGAATAGCTGCATTATCAACCGCGCGATTCTACCACTTTCCGAAACGAAATCTTTATAAAATTTGTTCTTTTAAACATAAAGAAATAATAGCAAACGTACCTTTAAAGTTTTCACGACTTTTTATAAACTCTTAAAGGAGTTCGAGTCTTTAGTAGATACCTTGCAGTTTAAAACTATCATTTTTAACCGACGTTTCTACACGAAAACAGCATTAAGCTCGTTTATCAGTTCGGGAAATTGTTTGTAAATTATCTGTTCTGGTCGGTAACAGTTGTTGGGAAAGTCCGGACGTCTTGGAAAAAAATCGCGAAACAAACAACGTGATATACGACCCTGGGAGGAACTCAGTTTGTCGTAAAAACAGAAATTACGTTTTAAGTTAAATTGATAGGATTTTTAGTGATTTTAGGGGTAGGTTTCGCATCGCTTTTATAATTATTACAAAAAATAACATATTTTATAAGCAAATTTTACGTTTTGGATTTGTGGTTACATGATATTAAAAATAGTTATTTACATTCATTTAATACTTGTGAAAACCCCTCCCGCAATAACCCATTTGTTCGGAAATAAAAGTCCTAGTAAATAGTTGATCGGTATTTATTTTGCGATCTAATTTGCATGTTGACGGCGTAACAAAACGCATTTTTTTATGAAATGTTAACCGACAGACTTTCGATCGCGCCCAAAAAAATAATATCCATTTATAAACTTAGCGATAAAACGTGGAAAACACAATGCCGCGTATAAATATTTAACGTTCGGCTGGTGTAGGGTCGAAACGTAAAAGGACAACGTTTTACTGATTCGACAGAATTAGTAATAAAGCTTATATATACGTTGGTCCAGTAATAAATTCGTCAATAGTTTATGCCCGAAGCTGACACTGAAACATCCCAATATTTACGTTTTGCTTTATAAAAACTACCTGATGGACGTTTTTAATCCGTTAAAATAATCTTTAAAAAAGCCTCAGGGAATAATTTTAACGCGACCGACGCCTAATTTTCAAATACGTCAATACAAAGTGAACGCGGATGAATAATGCAAGAGCCATTAGGGCAATTTCCATGAAAAAGGGGCGGGTGTTTATTTCATTAGAACAGCCGCTTCCAATTCATTTGACGTACTTCGTAGACAAGGGTAAGTTCGGCTGACTCTCGATTATGTATTTAAGAGAAAGGGACGTTGCGGAACTTTGGATCAATCGTCCGGAATCGGCCGGGGAGTGGTGGAAATGCAGTCCGGACTGACGCAGTTTAATTAATTTTTATTTCGAAAAGGGGCAGCGATACCATCGCTCTCGACCTATCTTCCGATCGATAGACCAAATGACAATGCGGCATTTTCATAATTATACTGAAATATGACTTCATGCAACTTAATGTGAATTTATGCTCCGTTTAGTTTTCATTTTTTAATAAAAAAATATGGGGAATACAACAATAATTAACATTTTTTCAAGTTCTAATTTTAGAAAATCGTATAGAATTTATTTCTAGAAATTAACAAATGATTTAACCCTAAATTAACAGATAAAGGTTCTATTTTTGACAAAAGTCAAATTTAATCCAATTGATATGAAAAAAACAACAAATATTTTTAAAAAGACAGAAGAATTTTGATCGAACCTTTATTTTCTGACTTAAAAAATCGCCTAGACTTTAGTCATACGAATTGGAAACTGCTTTCTACCTTAAACTAAAGCTTGAAGATTTTATTTTTGATCACAAAAGTCAAATTTATTCTAATTGTTAGGAAACAAATTACAAATATTTTTAGAAAGACAGAAGAATTTTAACCGAACCTATACTTTTTGACTTAAAAAATCGCCCACCCTTTACTCAAACGAATTGGAAAATGACTTCTACTTTAAACTAAAGCTTGAAGATTCTATTTTTGATTCAAAGGTCAATTTCATTCTAATTGTTACGAAAAAGCTACAAATATTTTAAAAAAGAGAAGAATTTTGATCGAACCTATACTTTTTGACTTAAAAAATCGCCCACACTTTACTCAAACGAATTGAAAATTGATTTTTACCTTAAACTAAAGCTTGAGGATTCTATTTTTGATTGCAAAAGTCAAATTCACTCTAATTGTTACGAAACAAATTACAAATACTTTTGAAAAGGCAGAAGAATTTTGATCGAACCTATATTTTTTTGATTTAAAATATCGCCGAGACTTTACTCATACGAATTGGAAAATGATTTCTACTTTAAACTAAGACTTAAAGATTCTATTTTTAAGCACGAAAAGAAAATTGATTCTAAGCGTTACAAAAAAATTTTAAAATTTTTTTAAAAAGACGAAATTTGACGAAACCTAAATTTTTTGAATAAGTTTAAAAAATCGCCCATACTTTATTTACACGAATTGAAAAATGATATCTACTGTAAATTAAAGCTTAAAGATTGTAGTTTTAGTTGCAAAAGTCAATTTTATTCAAATTCCTGTAAAAAAATTGAAAGAGTTTTTTTGAAAGTGAATATTAACCCAACGTATTTTTTTTTTGACTAACAGTAAGTTTAAAAAATCGCCCAGACTTTATTTATACGAATTGAAAAGTTCCATCTATTTTAAATTATAGTTTAAATATTGTGATTTGTATAGTAAATGTAGAGCTTGTTCTAATTGTTACAAAAAAATACAATTTTTTCTGTAAATTGAATTGACTATTTTATAATGACAAAAATAGGACTGCAGTATTTTCACAATTATAGCGTAAAACGATTTAAAGTAGTACTTTAATGTCAATTTTATTGCATTTTCAATAAGTTTTCAAGAAATATCATTAATTTGTCAGAATGAAATCGTCGAAATGTTTACTCTAAGCATAACCGAACATGCAAGCGACGTATAAATCAAGAAATACGTAGTAAAACAAGGAAATATTCCGTGCTTATCGTGGAAAATAAGGGGTGCACGAAACGGTTCCCTCCGCGAGTGCAATTAGCATGAGATTGATTGCGTACAAATTGAAGTTCCAAAGTCTTTTCCTCCATTCAATACTTACATTGCTAATCCTTAACGTTTATAAATCATTGTTTCCGACATTCCGGCGGAGTTGGTATTAAATCCTGTTTACAAAACAGGTGAAACTCTTTGCGCCCGAACTCGAATTCAATAATAGGATTACTTCGCCTTGAAAACATCGAACGGAGTTTGCGACAAAAGGACGGAGTTCGTAATCGGTGCCACCGTAACTGTTATGGACTCCAAAGGAAGAAGAGGAGAAAAAAAAGCGGTTTCGTCCCCGGCTGAGCGGTAATAGGATTGATGTTTGCATGTAGAGGACCGTTTAATCTTCATTCCGCGTCGACGGCGAGTCCGAGAAAGTTTTATTAATGCCATTATGCCTCCGTTCGCTGGACGCCCCGGAATGAAAAGAAATTTACAAACGCCACGTCATTTTGGCGGGTCGTGAATACTCCAGTAGCGCGCTAAAACTTAATAACTTGCAATAAAGAATTTTAATTTGAAGTCCCTCATAAAAGAGGTGCGTGCGAGTACTTTTATAACCACTCGGTTTACCCCTAAAAGCTTTATAATTTTTGTGATTTCCATAAAACTTTTTTATATTTTAAACTTGTGATGAGAACAAGTTTTTTTTTCTTGATGAATGGATGTGTTAACAATTTTATTAATAAAATGATCCCTTGTTTAAGTATTGAAGCATCGTTGGCGATTAATCAATAAGGCTTACAGCGGCCCCTATTTTCTTAAGACCATTTATCAGATTTAATCGCAAAAGCGGGCTTTACTCGCGCAATAATTGGTTCAGATCGGGCGATCTATCATGTTTTATTACGCCCGAGGGTTTCTAAGGGTGTTTTTCTTTTTTTCTGTTGTGATTATCTGTGTTTTTACATCCGACTCGCCCGGTACAAAGGGATTAAACGTTTTGAATACATAATTCCGAAATACCATCAAAGATAAAAGCGTCCGGCGCGGCGTCGGTTGAAAAAAAAAAGTGCAAACTCGGCCGACGAGAACCGTTTTTGATGGAATTTTTCGTCGGCGACTTTTGTTGCGGGTGCGGATCGATTTCCAACCGTTCCGTTGGCACATTCAATTAAGTGGATAGTGGAATTAGAGAATTTCAAACGGTAATGAACGCGCCGGTATCGGCATCCGTCCTGTTTCAGGGCGTCATTTTCATACGCAGCTTTGTTTGCTGGTTTCTCCATAGCCATCAATCTATCCCGAACCATTGTTCGCGGAAACCCCCTTTGAAAAATAGGGAAGGGATTAACGCCAGGCCGATTGTAATATATGCGGATTCGCCTCGGAAATGAATTGAAATCCATTCGGTATAGAAAAAGAGCGACCTTATAACCTATCGCTGCCACGAAGAAAAAAAAACCGGCTAATGTACAGAAGGGGATAACTTATTCGGAGCCAAGATAAACCCGCCTTGTTCGTGACCTCGAGCGGTCGCATTTAGAGGTAAATCCACGTTAGAAGTTTCACTCGAGGAAGGGGTGTGGGAGGCTTTTAGAGTCGCGGGACTCGCAGAAGCATAAAATCCGCACTTTGGCAGCCGGCCCAGTGTAACGGGACGTCTGCCCGCGGGCCGGATACGTATTGATAGGTATTTTATTATTCATGGCGCCCTTCGAAATAAAATCATACACATATCCCGTGCACCATAAGGTCTTTCAATAAAACATACATTCGCCCTCCCTTGCGCCATGCCGGCCCCGTTATTGCCCGTCTCAAACCGGCCTAATTTATGCTCCAACGTACGACCAGACGCGCCGAGCCGCGTGAATAAACAAAACCGGCGAAACTACTAAGAGTAACTTTCCCGGGACTTCTTCCTTCCGAGTATAATATTTCAAAGCTTGTCTGGCTTCTTTAACGAGCTCTACTTGAATGATTAGAAGTTTAAACAAGAATAAATGTAGATAACTAAGACTCACATACTATACTGTATGTAATCTCAACATGTCGCTCAATCAATGTGGAGGGTTGCAATAACGTATCTCTTGATGTAATCTACTCAATTGTGTTCAGGTTCCAATTAATCGAATTATCAGATTGTCGGTTCAACACTTAGCTGTAGTGGTATTTATATTTATTATAAACCTACAATTAGTTGATTATAGTATGTAAATCTTGAATAGGTAACTTTTTTTACACTCTAATTTACAACCAGTGTCTGCGTTCCATTTGAACACGTCTTTGCTATTCTCCTCTGAGGAACAACCTAAAAGCAGTTGAAAAGTTAGGATTTCAAATGAAAAATGGCTGCTTTTTCCCAAGAAGTGTGATTCCTTGACGCTTGATAAATAGCTAGGGATGGCACTTTGTTCGTCGTTGTATTGAAAACCTTCTGTAAATGATGACTATCCGTTATTTGCTCTAGCTCGGGGGTGCTTTTAACTGTATTAAACCTCGTAGGAGTGGTTGTACATCAAAGGACGATTAGAAGAACTGGCACAGCTTGGAACAAGACGAAAAATGCGAAGCAATAGTCGGGAAGAGACGTCATCGATCGGAGACAGCAGCGTGCGCCCGTCTATGACGCCATCATAAAGTAATACGTCCCATTAACGACAATCATTACCGTTAAGCGGCCGTTCGCAACAATGGCGGCCCAATTGGAAAATGATTTATAACTCGAGTAACAATTTGTAGTAGCCTGGAGCTAATAACCGCAATTAATGTCCCTGATTAATGGCCCTCTATAAATGACAATGCGCCTTCTGTTCCGATAGAAGGAGGGCGCGTTTCGCCCTGAAAACAATAACTGTCGCCGCAGGACCAATAAGCGGCAGCAGGACGAATCGAACGGCGAAGCGTCCCCGATATTACGGTCCGTGGAGGCGCGATTTTTCAAAGATATACGGTTTCATATAAACCAATTATGTCCGGGGACAAATTCGATACAAAACTGTAATGGAATCTATATTTTCCGGGTGAGCGACTCTACGGACGGCCCTAATAAGATTCCACGTGACAACAACTCTGGCCTACATCGATCGATTTCACTATTTCGTTCTACCCACTTTTCTCTTTCCATAGTTTCTAGAATTACTACCTTATTAATTGACTTTTAAACGAATTACAACATCTGGCACCTCTACCATAATTGTAGCAATTAAAAACCTTAAAGCAATCAGATTTATTATCGTGAAAAGTTTATGGACCGCCTTAATAAGACACACGATGGCAGTTATAATCTATGATCAATATCACTTACTGCACTTTTCAAGATCCTTTTATTTTTATCACAACAGTAAACGAATTATAACACCCGGCGCCTCCACCATAAATGTCGTAATTGAGTTAAGTTCATTGTAAATCTGCAGAACAATAAAGCTTATGAAAATTATTTTATTGAGTTTTAAGCGAATTACAACATTTTCATTATAATTATTTTTATAATTGGGTGGGGGTCGTTAAAAAAGGTTCATAAAAAAAACTGTAGAACGTTGAAGTTTATCATCACGAAGTGTGCTCTTTTAAAGAGACGGGTCTTATTATCGAAAGCCAGCGTTAAAAGCCGCTGACGCCGGCATAATCACGATCCGGCCATTATCTAGATAAAATATGGCCACTCTGGCAAAAAAGGCGCATAAGGTACGTGCCTTCGCCGGGATTTCCTCGTGCGGGCCGCGCTCGCAAAGAAAATAACAGAGTAGGAAATCCTTAACAGGGGCAAGAGCTTTCGAGAAAGCCGGCCTTGCAAATAAACCGGGACCGTTTTGCGGATAGACCCATTTAATTCGGCTGCAATTTTATGATTGCAGCATTCGGGTTCGGGTCGGATTCTACGTCGGAAGTTTGGGATCGCACGTGTCGACGTCATCCTTGGGATAGCTTGGATTTTTCAGTCCGTCGAGCAATAACCGTCTGCCGGGTTATCTAAAAAGATGTACTGGTTCGCAGTTTGAAAGGCGAGCAGCGATGCGGCGATTCGAGCTCTGATGTTCCTACAGACAGTTCTAACACAGCAGGACAAGTAAGACAGTTCGATATCTTTGAATAACTTCCCGTCCGACGATATAGCAGATGTTCGGAAAACGCGGGCTCCTTGTTATTGCCGCTGGCTCCCGCATTTATATGTCCTGTCTGCTCCAGAAAGGGTTTCTTTTTCTACCCGGAAGGATTACGTCAGCGCTACATGTGGCGGAATTCTTGATGATTAATCGACCTCAGACCGAAGATAAAACATCCCCGACTAGACACAAACGGGTGATTAATTTGCGCACTGGACGTGGGACTTCGTCAACCCGCGACAAATTATTTAATGCCATCTGATGAAGTTTTAAACCCACACCTTTGTAAAAAATTATTTTTACCGGAACTAATCGCGTCGAATGTTATATGGTATGTAACATCAAGCCTTTACTACGTTGCGTGACCCCTTTAGTTCTCCGTGACGTATTAATCTCGTGGGATACTCGGAAGGCCCGCAACGTGCCCCATTGTGCCAATAGGAATTTTAATCAACGTTAATTTAAGAGTTTCCGCTCCACAAACCGAACCGGAATTTACGCGGCTATTTTATCAGAGCAAATATTAGGTCGAGGGCGGTTGTCGTAAATTTAGGTATTGTATACCATCAAGTACCGGCTCGTATTATATACAACTGTTTGTATTCCGATTCGAAACGCGCTAACAATTTATTACACTGATATCAACCATTTTTCATTGCGTTTAGAATTAAAGCTCAAACTCTAGCAATACTTGATATGTAACTCAACGACCTAACCTTTTTTATATTTTCTTTCAGGATTATTGACTGGCAGAATTCAAAAATGGCTGGATGTAATAACTTGGGAGAAATTTGTGGACGATCTCGTTGCAAAAATGTATAGGAACTATTCGTCGTAAATCTGTAAGAGATATAGCGCGATGCCGAGCCAGTTTTTCAAAACTTCTCCTGATACGACGTCGTAACTGATAGTGGATTTTTAGTCGTCCAAGTGTCGTCCGACGATTGCGAAATGAAACGACGGAGTGCAAACATCGTTCCATCCCAGTCTGAATCCCAGGGTTCCTCCGGGAAATCCACCCCTTCCACTTGGCCCATGTACAGTTTGGTCAGCACGGTGGCCATCGCCTGTTACCTTAACGGTTTGAATGGCGACTTCGTCCACGACGACATTCCAGCTGTGACCATGAACAAGGACGTCCTCGCCCTGAATCCCATCGCACAAGTCTTCAAGAACGACTTTTGGGGAACGCCCATGGCTGATATTTCCAGTCACAAATCTTATCGACCTTTGACCACCCTCACATTTAGGTGAGTTTTATGATTTTATTTTATTTTTATTAACAAAAAAAAATTGTTACATAAAATTTTAAATTGTAATATTCCGAGTGTATTCAAATATTGGATTGGTTTTGCATATTTGATGTGATTTTGCATGTGAAGTCGTTAATATTTTATTACGAGTGGAATAAAATAACATAGATTATGCCCTATTGCTTTATCATTATTCATGTCCTTAATCTAATGAGGACGTATCACGAAAGCACAAAATTTGAGACTACAGGTTGTCTCCTAAATATTCTTGATTTACCGCTCGGAAACAGCCAAAAAGCGTAATGACAACCCATCACGAAAGTTCCAAAATTGTTCTTCCCCGGGGATCATAGCTGTCCATTTCATCGGCAACTATTCTGACGGTACCTGGCACAAATATCTCTTCAAGTTTTGACAATTTGCGGGTTTTTAATCAACCTGCGCGGATCGTTCAAATCCCAATTTGCCCACTCCATCTACGCGGCTTCCATTAACGGGGAAAATGTGGCGGATTACCTCGCTAATGGTAGAGCATTTTTTTGACCCTTGTATTGATGCATTTAGAGTCGGAAATTTTGGAAACGACCGTTGCAAAACGCGCAAATACTACCTCGAATAACGAAAGTTACGCGGCAAAGTTTGCATAATGCCCACCCGGGATTGCCGCGCCGAACTTCCGGAAATACGAAAACTTAATACCCTCCTCAAAGAGGAAATAAGATTGAACCTATTTCAGTTACAACCAACCTTTTACACAGCATTTTACGTCTTCCATCATTCAACTTTAATTTAAATTTCTACCAAATTGATTTTTAATATCTCAAAGTTCTTCTCTACTATTAAATAGAACTCTTTTAATATCGACTTTATACTCATGCCCTTATTCCTCACCATTATTCCTCACCTTCGGAGGGTAAATACAGGCCACAATACCCTCGCTCTGGTTATTAACGAATGAGGTGTAGAGGGCGCGCTAAGAACCGGGCTTCAGGTCAATAATCGCCGCCTGAAACTTCCGCGGTTCAAGTAGAATGCACTCAACCTCTTCGACCACGGACTTCGCCAAAGTTACCTCCGGTTTGCACAGTATCATTTCACGTATACTGCGGCGCTCGTAAAGGCTGTTTAATTAGGGACAATGGACCGTAGAGGTCACGACTGTACGTGCACGTGCGGTCTACCCTTCACTGAAGTGGTTTGTCGTGAATCACTTGGTCCATAATGATGACCGTGGTATGTCAATATGACCTTTCAAGTACTATTTAATAAATGGCTTAATGCAATAATGAAGGAGATATGATAGATAGGGAGGTGTATATGTAACTCAAAAGACACTTAAATCGATATGATGCAGAGACCTCCATCGCATCGACGGAAATGTCGTTTGTGTTACATATGCAATACAGGTTATATTATTTAAAGAATACGTTTCTGGGAAAATCGTATTAAAATAAAAGAAGTAGGATACCTTGTAGTGTTGCCTCAGAAGATTAATAAAGGATACGCACCGATCACCAGGGGAAATCAGTCTCGGAGAAAGATACCGAAATAGAGGCGAAAAATAAAAGACGTAAAAACGTTTGGGGCTTAATTAAATTTAGGTAGTATTGTTGCTAGATCGTGAGTCTGTCTACATGGTAAATTTCGCAAGTGGGAGTTGCGTTGTCGGGGAAAAAAAGAGGGCGTTGTAGCGACAGCGAGGCCGAGTGTGCTTATGGGAATAATAGAGTCACTTTTTCACCTGGTAAATGTTACCTCGTCGTGTGGAGTGGCTTTTTTGTCGCCTCCCGGCTCTCCGGAGACGTCATCGTTCCAGTTATGAACCTGGCTTCGTACCAAAACGGCGCCCGCGTTCCTCGGAATTGCCGCTCGGAGATGTCTTTCGGAATTGCAGACGGGTCGCGGAATGGCGCCTTTTCGAAAGAGGGTGAGCGGAAGTTAGTTAGATAATCCATCTTACTTATAACTAACAAGTCGGGGGCGAAGTGTCTAGCAGTTATCCGCGGAAGGATTGGCTTTGCATTAGTTCCGGATGATTAATTGCTCGCTGCACCCCTGGATCCGATCCCTGAAAGACGAGCTAATAAAGGGATTCCTCAAGAATCGCGTTTTCATCACGAAATATGAAATTACACGCGCACTTTGTATTAAGGTCGCGTCAAAACGTCCGGAATCTGTCTGCGGATGAGGAATTTACGATTCCCAGTTCCCCGTATCACATCTGCGTTTACCTACGTCTTCTTTACCCGTTGGTATTTATTAGATTATTTCATTCTTGAGAAATTTATGGTAAGAATCTTTCTCAAGAGAGACGAAAACCGTAAATTATCGTTTCAAATTTTTTTTATAGCCACGACATAAAATTAGTTTAATACCACAAAAATTTTAACACCTTACTCGTTGAAAAAAGTTTATTACTTTCGACACTTTTACGTCACGGTTATAACTTATTAAACGGCTAAATATGAATAATTCAATACGGCCGTGCGAAATTTGCTTGATATCTAAATCTCGACTCGTGTTACATCAAGTGTGCATATTCTTAATTGCTACAAAACAACCTTACGCGGTCGTTACTGAAGTGCGAAGTCGGTTCCGTCCCTTCGAGGAGTTTATTTAATTGCCGCGGGTCGCAAAAAGCTCGCAAGAACCTCCCGGATCGCTGCCGGCGGGATTAACTTCACCAAGTTAAATAAAATTAATTATTTGCAAGCCGCGGAACGCCCAGGCTAAACTTCTGGAGATAAACCCGGCTTTAACCGGTTGCAACTCGATGTGTGCACGGTCAAACGGGCGGTCCATTAAAGCGCCCGATCTAAACAACAGGATCCGAGCGGCGTATATCATCCATCGGATCGGGACCGAGCAATTTATGGACGATATCGCATCCTGCGGAATCAATTTACCCTCCAGCAGGATCGAGGAGCGTCCTTTTCCCCGTACAAAGTTTTTGAGTTATGTAAATGACCGTTATACACACAGGAAAGGACCTTTATAGCTTTGGTGGAGGCGTCGGTTATCAGCTTTTGAAGTTGCAATTCCCTTAATTACGTTTATTCACTTTAATGATATACTTAGCTTGTTTGTTAATTTTTTTGAAATTACTAAATTAGTAGGTTTTAAAAGGGAGGATTCAAGCAGCAACAAGCTTATCTGGTAGTAGTAGTAGTAGGTCCTTAGGAACCGGGGCGATTTAACGATTTATCTCTCCCGGCGAATCCGGGAAAAAAGGATCCGGATATCTCCACATTGGATTACGCGTCCCTATCGATCTCTAATGAATTCCCGGTAGTTAATTTGTACCCGAGAACTGATTTATACGGAACGTAAGACGCTTCCGATAAAGTAATTGCAACGTCTGTCTTTCCAAGGACGAGAGGCGCGCTCCTTAATTGCCGGGTTACAGGCGCCTCCCGTAATCCTGCGGATTACTGTTCATCCAGACTTATTCCGCATCGATACTTCGTAATAGGCGAAACCGTTTGCGATTATTCACGAACCGCCTTCATTCTAGTCGTATTTCACTCTACATGAAATCCCATATGAAGAGTACAAAAATAGAAGTGGTTTCAATATCCGCTATCATCATATTTCTTAAGTAAATCTTAGATGATCGTCAAAAATTCATGAACTAACTCTATACGATGCTTGAAAGAATTAGAAAAAGCCACACAAAGAGTAGCATCTTCAAAGAATTGTATTCATATGAAATTCATATGATAATTCATATGAATTATTTTTCATATTTTTGCTCTAAAATTACCCCTTCAGTATACAAACATTATTTCCAAACACCTATATAAACGATTTAAACATCTTAAGTCCGTAAAAACCCCTCAATCTGAATATTCCAGATGAAGATTGATTTCAGATGAAGTAAATTCATTCCCTTTTGACTTTATCAGTAAACTCTATATGTGAATTGGATTTCCCTTTCTGATTACTTTGCCCTGATCGATTAGGATGGTGGATGTTTGGTTGGTAGTTACAAGCAAACTAAAGGGTTGCGAGACTAGAGTCGCTAATGCGCTTAGGCCTCAAAGGACACTACAATGCGGTCCACCTCGAGTCCTTTGACGAAATAATCGTAAGCCACGTTGACGTACGTTAATTGCACGTCGTTGGCACACAAATGACTCTACCGATTTGATCCGGGAAATGGTTCCCAGATTCCTGGAGTAATTATTAATCACCGGGATGGAAAATTTAATTACGTTCTTTACCTAGGTTTAATCTACTTTTTTGAGGTTTCGTGATTGATATTTCTCGGGATTGTAAAAGTTTTGGTTAACCGAGCATGGGTAATCTTACCTGACGTTAAATTAAACTTTTTAATCTGAAAAATTGATTAAACCAGTCTCGTTTTTTAGATAAAATAATTAAATATATTATATTAGTTAATTAAAATGAACGCGTGGGATATTTTAACGTTATTATACGTTATTTTGGATAATATATTAATACGTCCCGGCAAATTGAAACTGGTCGATTGATATTTGCGCGGATAATTCCATTTGCGTCGACGTGAACACCCATAAAAACTTCAATAATGGTTAAATAGACGCTCCATTGGGGAAATAAATTAATCGCGCGCCACGTTTTAATTTCGACGTGATATATTTCGTGTGCTAATTCAGACGAACAGGTTTCAACCTCGTCGCTATTTATTCGCGCCGAATGAAAAATACCTCGAATTTATTAGGGAGAATAACACGTCTCCACGCCAATTTATAATAGTTTTTCTCGCGATTAACAATAATATATGCAAAAATTGATATTTACCCTTGCGCATTCGTTGTTTACCGCGGCTTACCCCAACCATATTTCACCGATATTGGAATTGTATGTATTTTGCGCCTGAATTATTTTACCCGGAATTTTTGTTGTTTAAATTTTAATAACTACAAAAATATGTTCGTTCTACATTTCCCTTTGCAAATTTTCCCTCATTCCCTTTCGCCCAATAACAGTTAAATTTGGATTAAATTGCATTCAGACCATAAACCCACAATCCAAACCTTACTCGCAAGTAATTTATCGGTTTATGGTCCGTAAACTGTTGCTTTGAGCCGCGAAGTACTTCCACAATCACAAATCCCACATACCCTTCTAACTTAACCCGATAGGTGCATTTTTAATGGACCTTAAACTATTCATACAAACTTTGTCGGTTACATTAATAACCACGAAAGCTTTAATCTTGAGCTTTCGGGGATTTACAAAGACCGCGCGGTTTTTAGCCGCTAAGATTTACAAATTTAATCCCTTCTAGTGCATCCCGCAAATGATGGAAAGCACATTTGTTGAGAGAGGCGCTCTGTGCGAACGAGATAACTTTGTGAAACGCTAATGCCTCTGGATTTTAATTCCCCGTCCAAATATACAGGAAAATTCACGGTTCCATAAACTAGAGCTCTCCCATTGTTTTCATTCTCTTTTTGTTTTTTATACTCTTCTCTTTTAGGTGTAATAATAGTGAATCCGAGTGTATAAACGTGATAATTTTTTAATTGTTGAGTATTTAAATTTTAAAAAATAGTCATAGTTACTAACTTCTAATACAAACCCAACACTTAAAATTAATCGTTTTTTATACAATTTTATGAGGTTTTTATAGTCCCCATTGTACTATTGTATTAAACCGTTATAAATACCTCAAACAAATTAATTCCTTTCTATTCCAAAATGTTCTCTACAAGAAGATTGTGGTTTTTATTATTTTTCGAGTTAAGTTTTTCATTTCCAATTGGTTATGAAACGGAACCAAATTACAAAGCGGGAGATTTATTGGAAAATTGGAATAGCTCATTAGAAATAAATCCAGAAGAAACGGGAAATTATTTTGAAGGTGATATTATAATAAATCAAGAAGGAGTGAGAAGTATGGTTACAAACCAACTTCTTTTATGGCCTAACGGTGTGGTTCCATATGAAATTCTTGGTCCGTATGACGAAGATGGAATAAAAATGATTAAATGGGGTATAAATGAATATGCTGAAAAAACTTGTATAAAGTAGTAAGAAATTCTTTTTATTTATAACTTTCTTAAGTAAACCATTTTTAGATTAAGACCGAAAGAACCTGATGATGTGGATTATTTAGTTTTTACAAATAATAAAACCGGTTGTTGGTCTCATTTGGGAAAACAAGGTGGAAGACAAGAACTAAATTTACAATATCCCGAATGTTTAAGAAAAGATAGACAAGGAACCATTTTACATGAAATTATGCACGCTTTAGGTTTCATTCACGAACACACAAGACCAGATAGGGATGATTACATAGATGTTATATGGAATAATATAAACAAACCCATGTGGATTAATTTTAATAAACAGAATGAGTCTGAAATATCAAATCGAGGATTTTCTTACGATTATGGATCTATAATGCAGTATAGTATGTTCGCTTTTAGTACAAAAGGATTTAAACAACCTACATTAAGACCTAAACTTTCTTCAAAATTGGTAAGATAAATAATTGTAAAACTTTTAAAGAATTTTTAAATATTGATTTTATCTTAAAATTGTTTTAGTATAAAGATCCAAATCAATCGTTCAAATTAGGACAAAGGGTAACTTTCAGTAAGAATGATCTTGAAAAAATTGCTAAGTTGTATTGTTCTGAAAATGCTTGAATCAAAATAATTCGCATAAAAAACAGTATTCAATAAAAAAGTTGTTTAACAAATCAAAAAATGACTATAATATCAAACCAAATCCTCTAAGATTTAATTTAATTTTATAAATAAAACTCTATGAGATGCCTTTAAAAATCTTTTTTCTTCAGAACAAAACATTTTTAGAATGTCTAACAAGTTTCAGTTAAGGAGATTAAGTTACATTTTCTCCTCTCAGGGAAAAATTAAAAGCCGTAGAAAATTTATGTTTGGTAAAAGTAAAGACAAAGTTTCATTTTAAACCCTCATAAAATTTTATGTCTCAACAATTAGTTTCGTAGCTATGAATTTTTAAATATTGACAAATTTTAGTCGACATGTTAATTAAGTTAGGTTAGAATTTCATTTCTGTAGAAAAAAAACTATAAAAGTCGTGGAAAATTCATTTTTGGTAAAAATAAAAATTAAGTTTCTTAATTTCCACAAACACATTCTGTATATTTTTCTATAGTCAAAATTTGATGAATCACTTTTATTCATGAAAATGTCATTAATGTATGAATATTTTTCCGAGAGTGCTTCGCAAAGGGAAGTTATGACTTTTTGAAGATGACACTCATTATGTAATATTTTTCTAATTGTTTCATTTGTCGGAAAGAGTTGGATGTTGAATTTTGGAACATCCACATTTCCAATGCAATTTCGGATTTTGATTTTGATAAAAAACATGGTGATGGTAACGATATCGTAATCATCTACGATAAATAGTATGATGTGATTCTAGTCTGATGTTTCGAACTTTTATAAACATAAAATATTAGGTTTGTTACTGCATCATCATTGAATTTCTCAAAAAGAGTGCATAGGACATCGTATGTTAATAAATCTTTTGTGTATTTTTGTTTAAGCATTCCAATTTTGGAATCAAGTTTTCAGAAAATGACCCAACGGTAGGAAAAATAAAGATTAAGTTTCAATCTAAATCGACATGAAATTTCAAACCTCAACAATGATTAGTTTGTTAGATATGAATTTTAAAAATGAACTAGTTTTGTAAATAAAACTCTAAGGGATGTTCGGAGTAAGAAAAATGTTATTCAAATCATGGTTTTCAATACATTATGATGCCCCAAAATAAAAAAGTAAGACCAACTGAAATCTAAATCCAATGCTATAAGACTAAATTTAATTCTATAAAGTGTACTCTGTGGGATGTTTTTAGAAATCCCGTCTGTCCAGAACATATATACGATTATCCTTTTCTAACGTCGAGTCGTGCGCAGCCTGCATCTGAAGGCGACGTCGTCGTCGGAATGCTAAAGCAGCGTCGTCCCGGTACATGCAAACCCACTCTGTTTATTTGCATTACAGATTTGCCGCTTAAGAATAAAAATATTTTCACAGCTCGAGCAACCGGTTGGAGGTTTTCCCGCTAATCGGTCGCCGCAGCCGCTACAAGTAGTCGGGTTGCAAGAGTGTCGCGACACCACCCGAAGCTCTCTTGTGTTTTCGTGACGGGGCCGTTAAATTTATGGACGGTGGTTTAGGGGATTCGAGTTGACTGAGTAACCCGGACATTTTCGGTCTTAACACGTGTGTAAGGAAATCGCTCGGAAGTTGTTAAAGTTGTTAAGAAGTTACTTCGACAAAAAAAAATAATCAAAATAAACGGGAAGAATATTGTTTGGGGAGGAACAATATTTATTACTCCGAGGGTTATTTTACGTTGTATTAGGGACTAAATCAAAGTAAATTCCTCGATTTCAATGTAAATAGCGGCGTACATCCTGGAAGCAGTCAATCTATAGCAGGGGAGTAGAATATTCAAGGGACATCAACGAAGCTGAATTATTGCAGCCGTCGACCGACTCCAAGGTCTTATCTGGTACAAAAGGGAAAAGACCGGGCTGAATTATTGAATCTACTTCCCGTGCTCCGCCCGGAGAGAAGTATTCCCTTGGTGATTGATACCCTTATGATGTTTATTCAATACCGAATACTCCAAAGCTGCTGTTCGGTAAAAACCGATTCGATAAAAACCGATCCGGTACTCTCTAATCATTATTTATTTCTACCAGTACGAGATTCTTCACTTTCCACATCCGCTTTGCCCCATCCTCCCGCTTGCAATAAGACGTATTAAATTTCTGATGGTTCTCGGGTCACCAATTACCATTTTTCTCGTTCTGACGGAGTGGGCCTGAAAAACCCGCCGGCATCGTGAAAGAGATTAATGGAAGGTTTTTCCCGCGCAGCCAGAGCTATTCGTCATATTTCCTGGGCGCGCTGTATCGTAATTACGAGACCGGTCCTACCCACTTTTCGACAGGAACGTCTGTTCAACCTTTTTCCAATGAAAACTGTTCCGAAAACAAGTTACCAACCCTGCAATTTGCAGATAGGTACGAACCGTATCAACAATTTATGCACGAATTACCAGTAAACTCGATTAGTTTCACATGAATTATTACATTATTGATTGAACTACAGTGTTCTACCGTAAGTTACCGAACAATTTTCGAAAAAAAATTTAATAAAAATTCTTCTTTCAAGAATTAAAAAAAAATGCATCAAATACCGGCAATTCATGCATTTTTTACAAACTTTATTAGCATTGTATTGTCTCTATAGCGCATTTTTAATTATGTTTAGTGTAGACGTATAAAACATGTTATGGATAAAATACCGTCATCATTAATTTTCAAAAACAAATATTACAAAGAATGCTAATAAAATTTCTAAAATTCACATCCTGTCGTCTTGGAATTAGTCCATTCTAAGTTGTTTTTTTTTAATTTTTTATAGAAAACCAGTTTTTAGTTTTGATGTTCAATATAATATAACGAGTATCTACAAAAAATATTTCAATAATACAGGAACATGAATAGACGTAGAATTATTTGTAATCAACTCTAATAAGGACACCACACGACCTTATATTCACCGATTTTGATTAAAGTGATACTAATTGATAGATATCAGTACATACTACAAATTTGTAAAATATTAGGGCGCACTATTCAGCGATTCTCGACTAAATCGGGATTTCAGCCCGCGAATCAAGACTACGCCACATATCAATGGTTGGCTTCCTTCCGAATCCGCCCCTTGTTAACTCACCACGAACCAGCTTTCACAAGAGGAATGGTTGAAATCTTGGAAGGTAGCATTTTCTAATTTGATTAAAAATTAATCAAAATTTTTAATATTTTACTGTCTTTTCTCTACTATTTATTATTATATGTTTTGAAAAACAAATAATCCAACAAACTTTTCTGTTTTTACTTTGATTCTTACAATTAGTTTAAATTAATTAAAAAAGAATCAGGGGCGATCTCGAAGGGAGTGGCTAATCACTAACGTAAAGTGGCGTGGCCTTAAATCACGAGCTGAAATCGCAATTTACTCACAAATCGCGGAATAGTGCGTCCTAATATTTCTCACGTTTATGCTCTATCTACTAATACTTATCGATTGGTACGACTTTCACCAAAATCGGCGAATACTAGGTCGTATGATCTACTAGCAAGGAAAAGCTTGAAACATAACATAGGTTAGTGTTAAGAACTTAGTTTCAAGAAAAATTGCACATAGAATAGTCTGCTTCTTAGATGACTATATATCAAATACCATTGATATAGGGAACTTCTTTAACAATGTTGACTTACTAGTCAAAGTATTGTGTCCTCTAAGTGATGCATTTTTAATTGTTATTCGTAAACACAGAAAACGAGTTGAAGGTTAATCATATTCGACTCAATCTACAAAAATAAATATTACAAAGAGACCCGACCTCCACTCCTTCTAAAATTGAAGGACATTTATCAAATATCGTTCCTATAAACAATTTCTTCCACAAATATACTTAACCGTTTGACTGCTACGAGGCGCGAAAACACTTCGTTCATTTTTGTCGAAAACCGCGATGTAACACTTTTGCGCTGCGAGTTTCAGTGTGCCTTTGTTGCACCATTGGAGTAAACGTAGTCTGACCTCGCGTGTACTTTGCTAAAGTCAACATCAAGTCAAAATATGTCCCGCAGTTTTCGAACGTTCTTGCAAGAATTGCTTAGCGGTCAAACGGTTAATATTGTATTGTTTATGTGATTTATTTACAATTTTGTTAGGTGTAGATAGATAAAGCGTATTGGAGGTAAAATAACTTCATTAGAAATTCGAAACAATTAGAAGCATATTAATCATTTTTTAACCAACTTTCAAAAATAAATGTTACAAAGAATTTTCTATGTGGTGCATTTTCAATTGTGTTGGGTGTAGATACATAAAACGTGTCGGAGATAAAATAACATCATTAGAGCTCAAAACAACCATAAGTATGTTAATCATTTTCGACTTTAACGCGATGGTGGTTGCGACCGTGGCGTAGAGTCGGTGTCGCGGCGCAGTTCGAAAACTTAAAGTATGAAATTTAAACTTTTCTAATATCTGCGTTTGGGAACTTTTATATTAGCGGTCGCGGCAGCGAAGTTGCGGCAATATTGACAATAATAAAGCGAGGCGGATCGAAAAAGACAAACAGGGCGCCGCCCCCGACGGCAATTTGCAAGTTTCGCGCGCGGATTTTCAACTCCAATTTGGCCGCGCGTTTCCGCGACATTGCTGCGGGATTAGAATCGCCGTCGGGACGCCGGATTTTGGCTTCCTGGCCTTCCATTACGACGACCGTTATTCTTCCTTCTGGCGCGCGATACATTAACGGCGGAAGGCTTAATGGCGCTCCCGGTCGCAATTGTTATCGAGCCCCACCTTAACATGTTTTTAATTGCACGCTCGAGTGCTTTCTACCACCCCCACCCATTTTCGATAATTAACGTTGCACTTTCTGCAATAAATCTTTTACAGGAAATGCATTTACGTATATAGTTACGTACTAAAAGTTAAAATTTTAACGCAGACAAAAATAAATTAATTAAGAAAAAAGATCTTTTTTCTTAATTAATTTATTTTTAAATTAGGCTTTTTGGCTATTTGTTCATTTCATCCACGTTTCGTTCAAACGAGAGCCAGGACGTACCGGGGCAATTATTCGCGGTTAATTCTGTAATTAGAGGACGGCGCCGTTATCGAAGCGATCCAACCGACCGTAGAGGGCGCTTATTATAACCCCTGGCTGATGACGCCTGGCAGAATTTGACGCCCGACGCGCGCAATTAACAACTGACGGGTATAATTGAATTCAGCCGTGTTGCGGTATTGAAATCACGCTATCGTTCGACTATATTCATCCCTTTCAATATTCACTTTCACATTTGTAAGATCAAGATCATGCGCTTTCCCGCAAATGATATATTAAAGCTTAACCAAATCGATCCGATAGAATCACGTTACCTCATCAAATTACAAAATCAAAACTAATCGGTAATTCACAACGAGTGAATCTAATGAAGGTAGTGGACGTCGACGAACTTAAGACATAAATATTAGATTCTACTGTCTAGTGGAAAAAGTTTTAATTGTAGGACGAACTCCGTCTGGTACTACCTGAACGTGGAAGGGTCATAAATTAATTATACATTTTACATCGGCTTTACTCGTTAGGAGTTGTAAGAGTAAAAAGAAGACTCACGAAAGGGATTTAAAAAAAGCGTCTTTTCGACTTAAAAAGAAAAAAAAATGTGGTAAGTGCGAACACAAAAAGGGCGGTTGGTTGAATCGTTGAAAAAAAGGGTGAAGCAAGGAAGACGGTAGTCGTGGAGCGGTGAAATTGCCGAATTAAAATGCCTCGGTTGTTCGCGAGATCTCGTATGCCGCCTGGAGCCCGGTAAATTGAATAAAAAAGGCCGCCCGCGCATATTTATCCGGTTCTGTGTCTGCTAGCGAGCTCTCAGACGTAATTTCAAAGCAAAGGAGTTATTTGTGAGCTGGGAAAAGTTCTCCGGGATGGAACTTTAAGTTCGTACGAGTGTTTATCGAATGCCTGGCGACGCTTTCCAAACTTGCGACCGCTTGACGCAAAACTTCGGAATTCCCGCGACGTGTCTGATCATCTTTGTGATGTATTAAGTGCAGTATTTCACGTTATCGCGACCGACGGAAGTTTCTTCTTTGTGTAAGTCCTCGTCGAGGCCTTTCGCCTCTTGAACAATTATTGCTAAATCTTCCACGATATCTTTTCAAAACTTCTCTTTCGAAAAAATTTTTTTTGATAAACCATCATAGTAATCACCATCGAATGTAAAATATATCGTTCAAAATTGCGATTCATTTATTTCCGGAACGGATCGCTTATTTAACCATTATTGAACTTTTTATGGATGAAAATGGAACGCGGGGCAAACATCAATCATGTCCTTTCAATTAAAAACAAGGGCGTGGGGGTTGGAAATGGAAAGGAATAAAATGCAAAGGCCTCACTTATTGGAAATGCTTTTCCAGTTCCCCCGTCCTCGTTAATAATAAATTCCTTAAAGGAATGTTCCAAAATATTCGATTTTTTTTTAATTAATAAAGAACCTTCTTTTCTTGTCAAAGTTGCAAAATAGCTGACCCATTTTTTAAGAGACACGAGACCAGACTGAGTAAGTAATCTGTTTACATTCAGACTGGAAAAATAACTTTTCGAGCTTCCCACAGCACTGTATCGGTCAAATTGGGTAGCATTAGTATTCTTGCGGCGTCAGCTTCGCGTCTCGGCTTTTTCGGCCTGCACCAGACACGCCCCGTGAGTGAACGGTGACAAAAATAATAAGATTCGAATATATGTACGATTTCCTTGACTGGCGTGCGGAATTTCAAATCCGAACGACGCAGCAAACCGACAGACGACACCGCTTCTCCGATTTCATTTTGCCTCCGGAATCCTTCTTGAACGTTATGGAAATGGAAACTCGTAAAATTACAAAATAGGCGAGGAAAATGCTATAAACGGAAAGTTTATTTCCTTTTTAATATTGGATGGTGTAAGTTAATTAAGACTTTACCCCAAAATCCGACCTACTATTTCGAACCAAGGAACCCGTCGAATGGTGATCAATTATTCAGGAGGCAAAGGAATCCTAAGCAAACACTTTGTTGGCGATTCTAGATGCTGGAACGTGGTATTCCAGGAGAAGAGGCCGTTGTTGGAACGAAAGTAGGGTTTACTCAAGTGAATTTTGGGATTATCTAGTTGATAAAGTTTCGATTGGATTTTTGTAGGATCAAAATCTCAACCTTTATCCACTTCAAAAAGGTAGAAATGAAGGGAAAATATCTAGATTTTGTTTCTTTTCGACAAGAAAATAACACCTTGCAAAAAACAAGAAATTTATCACCACCAAACGCTTCCTTAGAATTATGGGATTTAGTTACTAAAGTTACAAAAGGAAAAATATTATCTCTGTCTCGATTTTGTTTCTTTTTTGTAACAAAATACTACTCTAATGAATCCTGATGACAAACTAGAAATTTATCACCGCCAAACGCACTTCCTTAGACGGCCTCTTTATGGACCATAACCATAATGTCAAGGATTTATGTCGGCCCTTAAGGAAGTTATGCACGATGGCCATCTAGTTGCCCAACAATGTAATCCGAGGGGATCTTTACGGCCCGAGGTTTATACCTAGGTTCAAACGCTTGTATTTCTCGTTCGTCGTGAAGAAGTGGAGGAACCTTGGGAAAATTGCCGCCTATTTATCCACTCTAACGGCAGTTGTGTATTTTTCCCGTGTGCTTACTTTGCTCCCGGGACAAGTAAATGCAAGAGCGGCTAGAACAAAGGGATAATATGAATTTAAAGGAAAGGACTCGGGCTTAATTCACTTGCCTTTCCAGTCTTTGTCTTCAGGGTCCTGTTCGTCGAGCTTTGATATTGACTTTGAGCGGCCCGTGCACCGCAAGAACATAAAGTGTCCTCATTAAATATGCCGTAAGCGCGCGCGAACCAAGAAGTTACCCCGTCGGGCGTCAGGTGCCGTTCGTCGTTTTGCCCCCGAAACGGAATTAAATGTAAATTGAAAACTAACGCGATTGTTTATAACCCTACGTTATTAACATACAATAATTTCGACCACCGCCCCTCTGGAAACAACGGGACATTAATAAATTTAATTAAACCGACCGCGGCGCGTCGTTATAGAAAATATATCACCACGTAATTTCGCCAATTGAAATTCCAATTTCGGCCGCGCTTTTCGTTCCCGCGGCACTTTTCCCAGGTAATGTATGCCCGCTTTATCACGTAATTTGTTTTCCGCCCCATAAAGCCCCTATTAATTTGAAAAACTTCGACTTCGGTCGAGTAGACTAGTTCTCAACTCTATTTTATCAAGACTTAATTCTTAAATCAACTTACTAAAATGTTACTACGTTTAAGAGTGCTTAAAAAAAATTTTTTTATGGCTTCTATTTTAATAAGAAGGGAAATCCTCTACAAACGAAACACTTGGCTGTAGCTTCCTTGGGAATAGATGCCCTTCTATAAATCGAGTGGCGCCCCCGGCGTACAGCGGGAGAGGCTGCAATGCACAGCTCGCGCCCCTAAAATATAGCAGCAGGTTGCACAACACGTTTTACTTACACGCCGGGTTTATGTAAATTTATGTCAGCGCAGGACCTGCGGATTTACCGCCGCGTTCCCATCCCATCTCGCCCCGTACAGGCGGTTTAATTGCGAATCGAGCTTTATAATTCACCGCCTGCGGTCCGTAACCGTACGATATTTCGCGAATTTAATTCCACGCCTGACAGACAATTCAAGAAAATACCAATTCCTTAACGAACTGGCAGGACTCTCGTCGGATCTTTCAAAACGACCGCGACTTGAAACTCTTACGTGTACTTCTAACTCAATTACCCGGTCTTGCTCCAATTCGTTCTACATGTGGACTTCCATTATTACGTTATAAGTTGGGAAAGTTATAATAGGGTATACCTCGGATCGTATAGTTTTGGATAACAAGATCTAAAGTGGGATACTTTCCTTTTCTGTTAACATTTCTCTCTATACTAGGACGTAGAGATAAAATCAGGTCGCTACTAATACGAATATACTCATGAGAGGTATCTTTAAAGTATACCGTCATTATAATTGAAAATGAAATACCTTTCATATAGGCAATCATCTGCGGTCTTTTATACAAAATCGAGAAAGAAACGAAATACTTCTATAAATTTAAAGAGAATCCTAAACTAAAACCTTTGTGAGTGAAAAGTTCTATCTCCCTTAACAACAAGCCGTAAGTCGAAACTAACAAGTTCATATTCCTGTTACGACCTATTTTCAATTGTAATGACTGTACAACCATCATATTTGGAAATATAATTCAAATATTTTTCGCATAGGCAAATCTATAAATTCCTTATAAATAAAACTGTCTATATGAATAGCATTTAAATCGTCTTTAATAACGATGGCATCATATCTATGAATTTTATGAAAGATAGCTTCAAAATGTACACCCATCATAATTGAAAATAATGTAAATATCTTTCATATAGGCAACTCCATAAATTCTTGTAAATGAAATTGCCTATATGAATGGTATTTAAATAATTTTCAATAACTATGACTTCTTCATTCTTTATCTGTGTAACAAAGGTAATTTATCACGCCAGAGATATAATACATCTGGTGAAGATAAACTGTTAAGTATTATCTGTTGATGAAGCTGATGCAGCAGGAAAACTAACAAAGAGTCTAATGGATTTATATATGAAGCCATTAGAGGCAGGAGCGTAGAGCCGCGACGTCCCTTTTTCCGCGGCACCCCGCTAAAAATGTTTTTGCCGACCCCGTAATAGATGACGCCAAACTATAGTTAAGACCAGGCGTCGACGACATGAATTTATTATGCGGACTTGCTAATGGGTAATTACCTTTTTGCCTTCGGGGCTTGTTCGTTTGGGTTCCGACAGAAGCAAAAGGTTACCGGTCGTTTCAAGCTGCGTTGATGACGGTGAGTGATTACGCGCTAGATCCGGAAGGGTTACTTTCGAAATATGGTAGTAAAAATTCTAACGTGGGACCGCAGAAAAAACGATGATGCGTTTTTCAGTAGGTTTTGTCACGACCGAGGCGGCATAAAAGCCATTCCATGTAGCATAAAGCTTTAGTGATATTTATAATGCATTGGCGTATTGATTGAAGCCGGCACTCCTCTGCGGTCGCTCTCGATGGGTCTAATTTCGAAATACCACTCCATTCGGACTAAGTAATTTATTTTGTAATGGATTTGACGTTGATAATTTTAAACTGCCTTACAAATTTAATGTTGGTCTATTAAAAAAAACTAGGTGAACAAACGTCAGTTGAAACAAAAACTATTAACAGCGAAGTCCCGCCCAAACGTGAATGCTTTCGTGTTTATTTTCAAACGGCAACGAATCGTGGTTCGAGCGAACGATATATAATCCGGGATTGATACCAACTTTACAGCCCGGTCGTTTTTGCAACTGTTTCCGCCAAATAAATTAAGCTCGCAATTAAATTACTCCGTGCACATATTGCGGTTTCCGTGCCTGTGTTCGGCCGCAACACGGTAACGGCCGCTCGTACGACCCTTTTTGCCCCCGCGGCATTTAAATGGGATACCCCTTGTTTACTATATTCGTATTCTTCCAACATTAATGTTGTCCCCCAAAAAAGAAAAAGAAAACTAGCCCCCGGAATTTTTAAGTCTTACAAAGTTTAACGGAATTTTTAATGCTATTACTCCGCAATCTCCCAGGAAAATAAGCGAAGTTACCCTCTGTACGGAAGTAGGTAACATCGTTATTTCGAAAAACAATCCGAGCTTTATCACGCCACGTTCAGTGGGCGTTCGAACGTTACGTTATTCGCGGTTCGAACGAACGAACGATACGGGAGGAACAAAGGAGGTTTTGATTTATCGCAATTGACGCAGCCTGGCTGCAATTGTTAATTAGACGGGGCACAATTGAATGCTTGTCACAAATGCGCGCATCCATTTCGGGCGTGGCTCATACGCGGATATTATTTGCATATGAAGTTAGCGAGCATTATTGTTTTGGGGCGGGTCGTCGTTATTTGACCTATTAAATTGAATTAACGATGAAACCCACGTATTGCTCCGCCATGTGACGTCCGCATTATCTCGAATTATACTAATGCCATCACTCATTATATTCTCTACCGTGTTCATTAGAAAAGATATAGAATTTAGAATCAAGTGTATTATGTAACCCGATATACCATCAGATTAGTGGGAAAACAAACATATTGATAGACAGGTAGATGGACATGGTTGACGTGGATTCACATAGTAAGTATGTGAAATATATTATAAAGGGTTCGCCAATAAAGCAGTCACTTTTAATATATCCAATCTTTTCGATAAATTCAAAAAATTCTTTTTTGCACGTTTACTTTAAGAAATACATACAATTTTATGCTTTAAAAATAATTGCGCTTGAAGGAAAGCATTTCTGCGTAAACATACTTCAAATCTTAAGTGAATATCTTCAACACTTTCTGAAGTAAGTCTAGTTGAATCCATACAATTCTGGTATTGCTTGCGAGCTCTTAATTTAACCCCGCCTTTTACAAATGCCCAAAGAAAAAGTTACTAGCGGAAAAATTTGAGGACAAGTTATGAAATATCGCCAGGTTTCGATAAAAGGGAAATTTTGAAAATGCAGTAGTTTTTTTTTCAGCTCACAGTTTGGACTCTAATTTATCTGCTCGTAACTTATTCTTTGGGGAACAAGTTTTTAAAGAGCAGGGCGAATCACACTGAAATTGAATGTGTTCAACTAAATCTGTTAAAATGTTAGAAAATTTTCGTTTAATATTTAAAGAATGTTTACTTATAAAAAGCATATGTTTCTTCATCCAAACTTGGTGGTAATATCTAAGATATCGAATGCATGAAAATATAAGGTAGATTTGAGATTCTTTTTGCAAAAGAAACAAATATACAGGACATTTGTTTTTAATATACCTTACTTAAACTACGTAAAAAGAAAATAAGGAATAGTTTTACTTTCAAATCCTGGTGTTGTATTTTTCTAAGTAAATACGTGTTTTCTTGAAAAATTTCCACGGCTTATAAGTACTTTTCAACTAAGAATAAAAACAATTTTTGCTAAAATCTATATTACATTTTCTAAAGAAGTACAGTGAAATATCCCTAGTGCGGACACCAACGGGACCCACCAAAAGTGTCCGTTCAAGAGGGGTGTCCGTTTAAGAGAAATGCGAAGTAATTATATGAGAGTCGGACGGTTCCATGAGAAACTGTCCGTCCAAGAGGGGTGTCCGCGAAGGGGAATTTCACAGTACATAGGCGTGTTTTATAATACTGCTTTTTGTAGAAATGGCTAGTGCTATAACAAAAAGTGTTCATTTTCCTCTATAAACTCAAACAACTAAAATTTGTTACAACAAATGTTTTCAACTTATCAAAAAATCGCCTGTACTTCTTCAGAGAATTTTGTTTAGTAGCTGCCATAAAATTTAAAAGATTGCTTGAAAATCGCGTTTAAAATTTGTTATGTATGTGCATTATTTCCTATTGTTCGACCAGTTATTAACTCTTTCGCGACAGGTGCCGTATATACGGCAGTCAATTAGTGCATCACACTGGCTGACGCTGTATACATTATAGGACAGTCAGTTGAGCTATCGTCTAAAGCGACAAAGTATGATTTAGTTAGGCTATCACAAAGAGCGAATATATTTTTTTATTTTATTAAGAAGTGGCAATATATGGTACAAGTGTGCTATCGCGAACGGATTAATAAAACTCCTATATTTCTATTTTCTTCTTCTTTGTTTTTCCTGAAACATATCGAGTCCTTACATGCCTCCTTAGCAGCTTTCGCAAGAGAGCATTCTCGCAATTCTGTGTATCACACATTGAAGACTTCAAAACACCGTTTAAGGGAATAAAGTTATAGATTTTTTTAAAGTTCATTTAAATGTTACTCCTTAAGTAACAAATATTTATGAAATTAATGTTTAATGAAACAATTGACTTGTATTGGCACTTTCCCGCTTTGTTTGCATATCCTGTATTCCCTATGTCTTACCACTGAGGCAACCAGTAATCAGTAATACACAATATTGCTACTTGGTGACATTTCGCATAGGATTATATTATGTCTCTCACATTGGAGAAACTCGATATCGCAGATACAGAAGCCATTTATATTGCTTCCATGTGAGACGTTCGCTATAATTATATGTAAAATGTCATCAAGTGGTAATATCACGTCTTGCTGGTTGCTAGTTACTGGTTGCTTCGTGTGAGACGGGCTTAAAAAATAGCGAAAATTGTCGCTAAACGTCAATTTATATTGGTTCTTCCGTTATACGCTACAGATGATTTTTCGTAACTGTTTGCCACTTTCCTCGGATTCAAATCTTTCCGAGAATCATCCGTTTAAGTGATCCACTTTATACTAGTTACATCCATATATTTTAAAAATTTTTATTTTTCGTTTTATGTGTCAAATACATTCCAATTTTAAATTCCAATCGTATCATGCAAAGATATGCAATTTATTTTCATTGTCGAACACGTCTAGTTAAAGCATTGGAAAAATGGGTTTGATAGATACAAAAAAAAACCTAATGCAAATCCTTTGTTCTACAACTGGCCTTGTCACCGACAAATACATATTTTCATCATACCAAATTCCGCTTTTCTACAATTCGTTTTTTTTTTTGGTATGCAATATCAATATTGTCGATTGTAAATGACCCATCGAATAGCCACGCCACTGGGATTTTAATCATCGGTATAACAGCCGGTACACGGCGTAATCGGTGGATTTTTTATAAATCCGATCCTCGTTTATCGGAGATATTATATTAAAATTCCAATTGTCGGTTAGTAATTTGTTTAATTCCGCAATTTGGCTTTAAATTAAAATTACTCCAAACGTACCGGACGAATTATGGCGTGAATATCGGGTTTGGTAAAATCGGAACTTTGTTAGGCTTTATTAACTATTTTGGACTACCAGTGGTTTGTCGGGTAAAATAAATACTTTACAAAATTTATTTTCCAGGTGCGTTTATTTATTTAAATCCGTACGAGTATCATTTCGCATTTAATCTATTTTTAAATCCTGTTGTAATAATGAAGCGCTACGTTTGTAAACGTTGATAAAGGAAAAGAACTATCTATAGCGGTTTGGTTCGCGACGTTATCCAATAAACCGTCCTGCAAAATGTAAAAGGGGACGATACAAGCGGCAACTTTTATCTATCGCCGCATTATACGCCTCCGCCGGCCAATATTGACATCCTGCCAATATCTTTATCGTCACTTCGCCATCCTGCTGGAGCTGTCGACGTTCGGTTACCGCAAACTTTATAAATTTCAACGGAAACACTTCTGATCGACCATTGTTGAAAAACATATTTCTAATCGGAGAACACCGAAAATATCCTATAAGTGTCTACTTATATCCCATTCTTTTTTGAGGGGATGGTAAAGCCTTTCGCAACGATAAAGTAAATATTTTAGAAACGGTTCGGGAAATCACAATCGAAATACACAGGGCGTGGTAATAGAAAATTCGTTTTATATTTTCTCCAGTGGAATTGCCGTTGTGTTCGCTTCGTAGGTGGCGCAGTTGTAGCCCATATACATCCCCGGCGTTGTCACCGAAGAATGCATTTACCCGGCGATATTTCCCGCGTTCGATTTATCGCCGACAACCGGCCGTTTTAAATCCATTTTCATTATTCTCTCCTCGCGCGCGCCTTTGCTTACTTCCGAGAAATCCATTTTTATTGTCGCTTTTACAACAGCGAAGCATACGAGGTGTTATTAATTTGGCGTGTACTGGGAGAGGCAATTAAGGAAATGGATACCCTCGTCAACACGTTCGGGAGCGGGAAAAGGCGGAATAATTCAGGTGAATTGCGAAAAAGCACCGGTTCAATGGATGGGAGTACGCACCTAATTATGCTAATGTAACGAGGTGACATTCGAAAAAGAACTCGGATGAAAATGGACGAGGCGGTAGTTATGCTACGTTAGAATTGGAAATATGGGGAAAATTACCTCCGGACTTAATGATGACGGGATTTCCGTTGCGCACGCACCGATCGGGATCGCATTAAATAACTATTAAGCATGCGCTTTCCCAAATTGATGCCGGAAGATATATAGCGACAGGGTATTTTATCGCACAATTACGAACTTGACGGAAGCGTCACGGATGGTAGCTTCACCGTACGCGTCCGGTCCGCCCCTGATTCGGATTTAATACAAAACGTCCTCGTCGACATGATGGATGGTCATAATCAATCACCCGCGATCTATTTTTAATTACACTAATCCGGTACCTCCCAACAAATTCTATCCCGAATTCAGTTACACTTTTCAAACTTTATTGCAATTACATCAATTACACTTTAGGGCAAATTGTTTATCGAGGTATTTTACTCAAAATAATAAAATCAAATCAAGAAAAATTTCATGAGTACAAATTTCATTTTCAAATCAACTTAACCGAAGTCAAATGATTCTATTTGCCTGCTTGCAACCTAACAGTGTGTCAGGGTTTACAAATAGACAAACCGAAAAAATAATACTTTCATTTCCATTTCTCTATTGCTGGATTTTCAAGCTGACTTATTTATTGATCTTAATTATCATGTTAACTTTTGAAGATCATCTGAAAAAATCCCCAACATATGTCATCATGGATGCAGACACTCTTATTACTTTTGCAAACAAAACTATCTGTCTACAAACTAACAGACGATCTGATATGCAGATATACTAATGATCCATTGGAGTTGAAATTAATAAGAAGCTAAAAGAATCGGCTGAAAGTCGTCCAAAATCGTCTAAAATTGACTGAATTCGTTTCAAAGTTGCCCAATATCGACTTAAAATTATTTAAAATCATCTGAAATTGTTTTAAATTCATCTTAAAGTTTTAAATTCGTCTAAAATCGACCCAATATTATCAAAAACTATCTTAAAGAAATCGTCTAAAACCTAAATTCATCTCAAACGTGTAAACCAACAATCAGTATTGTCGACCTTCTACAATGTCCACAATCAACTAAAACTCGATTAAAATCGTTTTACATGACCGCAAATCTATACTAATAATCGACGAAGATCATCTACAATCGTCTAGAATGTGTATGAATCTACTCAGCGCCATTCGTAATCGTCTAAAATTATCTTAAATTTGTCTCAAAATAATCTAACTTTGACTTAAAATCGTCTAAAATTGTTTTTAATTCGTCTTAAAGTTTTAAATTCGTCTAAAATCGACCAAAAATTGTCAAAAAGTATCTTAAAGGAATCGTTTAAAATACATCTAAATTCATCTTAAATGTGTACACCAACAATCAACATGGTAGACCATCTACAATGTGCACAATCAACTAAAACTCGATCATAATCATGGTGTAGATCCGTTTAACCAATATGTTGAATAAAAATGTAAAACAAATTTTTATGCTTGTACTGGTTATATATTTAATCTCTTGCCTAACGCGTTTCGGCTTAATTTGCCATCTTCGGAGGCTCTAAAATAATATTACATTCAAAAAATCTAATTACAAAATGTTACATGTTAAAAATATTTTAAAAGTTCAAAAATTTTAAAACTTAAAACGATATACGCTATAACGTTCTCGAGTTTGACCGGTTACAACTTAAAAAACAGGTGAAGAAAAAACATGTGGACTTACTACCCGCGTGAAGATAGCAACAAACTTTCCAGCAACAAACTTTAACATGTATATTCCTATCTACTTTATCTCACGATATCTTTGTTAATAATAAAAATAGCGAAAATCTAAGTATACCATCGGAAAGCTTTATCCTTTCTCTATATAAAACCGGGTTTTCGTCCGCCGAAATGTCAACACTAACGATAAAAAAAAATATGATAGGCGTCGCCTCACCTACAACACCTTAAAATGACCGGACTTTAAGGCCCTGTGCAGAGGTTATTAGAGGAACATTAAACAAATTGGCTATAGATTCTGAAAGAGACAACCTAGGACTATCTTAATCCGAGTTTTCGTCCGCGAATATCTTTCGCCGTCTGCAAAAAAAACGCCCTTAAATAGAACCGTACCTGTGACAGTCGACAACTCGTTTTCCTTTGTTAATTTCGTTATTTGATAGGGAGAAAACTCTAGGACCACATCTATCCTACAGGAAATTTTCTGCTCTTTCCAACGGTATGCGCCACATTTCGATCGGACGTTTGCACAAGCGTCTTTTTGGCCGAAAACCCCCCGAACACCGGGTTTTCGTTCCGATCAAACCATTCTCGGGTTAATAACTTTCTTATTTGATAGGGAGAAAACTCTAGGACCACATCTATCCTATAGGAAATTTTCTGCTCTTTCCAACGGTATACGTCACATTTCGATCGGACGTTTGCACAAGCGTCTTTTTGGCCGAAAATCCCCCGAACACCGGGTTTTCGTTCCCATTAAACCATTCTCGGGTTAATAACTTCCTTATTTGATAGGGAGAAAACTCTGAGACACCATCTATCTTATGGGAAATTTTCTGCTCTTTCCAACGGTATGCGTCACATTTTAATCGGACGCTTGCACAAGCGTGTTTTTGGCCGAAAACGGGGATTTCGTCGCGATTAAACCATTCTCGGGCTAATAATTTTGTTATTTGATAGGGAGAAAACTCTGAGACACCATCTATCTTATAGGAAATTTTCTGCTCTTTCCAGCGGTATGCGTAACATCTTGATCGGACGCTTGCACAAGCGTTTTTTCGCCGAAAACCCCCCCGAACGTCGGGTTTTCGTTGCGACTAATCCAGCAACAAACTTTAACATGTATATTCCTATCTACTTTATGTCACGATATCTTTGTTAATAATAAAGATTTCGAAAATCTAAGTACACCATCGGAAAGCTTGATCCTTTCTCTGTATAAAACCGGGTTTTCGTCCGCCAAAATGTCAACACTAACGATAAAAAAAAATATGATAGGCGTCGCCTCATCTACAACACCTTAAAATGACCGGACTTTAAGGCCCTGTGCAGAGGTTATTAGAGGAACATTAAACAAATGGGCTACAGATTCTGAAAGAGACAACCTAGGTCTATCTTAATCCGAGTTTTCGTCCGCGAATATCTTTCGCCGTCTGCAAGGAAAACGCGCTTAAATAGAACCTTGAACTGAAGTGTGCAACACAGACCAATACATAAACGTAAAAAAATATGAAAAATATTTTTTTTTCTCTGAAACTACAAGTGATAGAAAAAAATGTTTCAAAGAAAATTATTTTTAAATTAACCAACCTAACGAAAAATAAATATTACGTTCAAATAAAATAATTCCTTAACCCCTTCAGATATAACCGGAAGTCATGTTTCTTATATAAACTATGGTCCCAAAATGTTCCGTTACTAAAATACAGGGTGTTAAAGGTTTAGAAAAAAAGGATATTAATTAATACTTTCGGAATCGCTTTAGGTATTTCTATGAAATTTGGCATATAGTGACTATTAATAAAGACGTATATCTTTCAATACAAATCTAATTTCTATCTTTAACAGTGGCGTGCGTACGAGTACTGACTTTAATATTTTTAAAGAAAAAAATGGTACGCCAATGGTTTTTTCCCAAATAAAAAATACTTTTGAATTCCCCCTTCAATTTGACAAATAAAAGCCTCCTTGAGTTTTTGGACTGCAATGCGCCGTTTCTTGAGAGAAAAAATAAAAACCGTCGGTTGTTCAACAGAAATAATACGTATTGTAATTATTAAGGATACAATTTTGCAATAAATCTAAGTGGCTGAACCTAAATGTCATTTGTTGTTTTATGTACGTTTGACATTTCAAACAACTGTTTGTAGTTAAAATCTGTTTACTGTGAATACCTTGTATTTTAGTAACGGAACATTTTGGGACCATAGTTTATATAAGAAAGTATAATTAATTTTCGATGTAGAACCACCCCCTTCAATATTTGCATATCATTACGGAACAGCCTGTATATTCTGTTGGAATGTTCCTTAATTCTTTTGTCCCATATCGCCCGTCGTTCGAAAACAAAAAAAATTAATTGATCGCAATCTATAGCACTCATATTTAAATCAAAAGAACAAATTATTATCAATTTTAAACACAACCACCTTTTGATGAACCTACCGTGAAACCTGCTCGCCAGCGTATAATAAATGTTTTGTACATTCTTGTTCGCTGGTCGGCGCCGGCTTCAAGCGCCAACAAGTCCAGACACGCTTTTTACGTGTTTACGTAAATTTAAAAATACAGCAATATTCTTTTCGCTTGTTGACGCTTGTCAACGCTGGTTCAACCAGCGCTGGTAACCAGCGTTCTTCGTGTTCCTAGCCTTACCTGTAACAGTCGACAACTCGTTTTCCTTTGTTAATTTCGTTATTTGAGAGGGAGAAAACTCTAGGATAACATCTATCCTATAGGAAATTTTCTGCTGTTTCCAACGCCGGGTATTTTTTCGCCGAAAACCCCTCGAACACCCGGTTTTCGTTGCGAGTAATCCATTCTCGGGTTAATAACTTTCTTATTTGATAGGGAGAAAACTCTGAGACACCATCTATCTTATAGGAAATTTTCTGCTCTTTCCAACGGTATGCGTAACATTTTGATCAAACATTTGCACAAGCATGTTTTTGAGCAAAAGACCAAACATGCATAAGCATGTTTTTGGCAAAAATACGCTTGTGAAAATGTTCGATCGAAAGGTGACTGATACCGTTGGAAAGAGCACGAAATTTCCTATAAGATAGGTAGTATCCTAGAGTTTTCTCCCTACCAAATAAGAAAGTTATTAATCCTAGAAAGGATTAGTTGTCCCGAAATCCAGTCACTCAGGTGGTTTTTGACCAAAAAGACGCATGTGCAAACGTCAGATCAAAATGTGACGCATACTGTTGAAAAGCGCAGAAAATTTCTTATAAGACAGATAGTGTCCTGGAGTTTTCTCCCTACCAAATAAGAAAGTTATTAACCCTAGAAGGGATTAATTGTCCCGAAACGCAGTCGCTCGGGTGGCTTTTGGCCAAAAACACGCTTGTGCAAACGTCCGATCACAATGTGATGCATACCGTTGGAAAGAGCAGAAAATTTCCCATAAGATAGATGGTGTCTCAGAGTTTTCTCCCTATCAAATAAGAAAGTTATTAACCCGAGAATGGTTTAATCGCGACGAAATCCCCGTTTTCGGCCAAAAACACGCCTGTGCAAGCGTCTGATCAAAATGTGACGCATACCGTTGGGAAGAGCAGAAAATTTCCCATAAGATAGATGGTGTCTCAGAGTTTTCTCCCTATCAAATAAGGAAGTTATTAACCCGAGAATAGTTTAATGGGAACGAAAACCCGGTGTTCGGGGGATTTTCGGCCAAAAAGACGCTTGTGCAAACGTCCGATCAAAATGTGACGTATACCGTTGGAAAGAGCAGAAAATTTCCTATAGGATAGATGTGGTCCTAGAGCTTTCTCCCTATCAAATAAGAAAGTTATTAACCCGAGAATGGTTTGATCGGAACGAAAACCCGGTGTTCGGGGGGTTTTCGGCCAAAAAGACGCTTGTGCAAACGTCCGATCGAAATGTGACGCATACCGTTGGAAAGAGCAGAAAATTTCCTGTAGGATAGATGTGGTCCTAGAGTTTTCTCCCTATCAAATAACGAAATTAACAAAGGAAAACGAGTTGTCGACTGTCACAGGTACGGTTCTATTTAAGGGCGCTTTTTTTGCAGACGGCGAAAGATATTCGCGGACGAAAACTCGGATTAAGATAGTCCTAGGTTGTCTCTTTCAGAATCTATAGCCCATTTGTTTAATGTTCCTCTAATAACCTCTGCACAGGGCCTTAAAGTCCGGTCATTTTAAGGTGTTGTAGGTGAGACGACGCCTATCATATTTTTTTTTATCGTTAGTGTTGACATTTCGGCGGACGAAAACCCGGTTTTATGTAGAGAAAGGATCAAGCTTTCCGACGGTATACTTAGATTTTCGCTATTTCTATTATTAACAAAGATATCGTGAGATAAAGTAGATAGGAATATACATGTTAAAGTTTGTTGCTGGGAGGTTTGTTGCTATCTTCACGCGGGTGGACTTACTTCGTCTGGAAATCATTCTTTACTACGTCTGTACATAACAATATTTTCTTTCTTATTCCGGGGATATATTTTCTTCGTATGTAGTGTGTATTTGTTTGTTAATGATTATTTGAATTGTTGGAAAGTCTTTTCTGTATTCTTGAAAATAGGTTGGAATTTGATGTCTTCTGGATTATAGCTTTGAATTTTTACGACGCACTCGCAATGACACAGCGTGGGATGCGCGAGTCTTAACGAAACACATTACGTTCAAAGCTATAATCCAGAAGACATCAAATTCCAACCTATTTTCAAGAATACAGAAAAGACTTTCCAACAATTCAAATAATCATTAACAAACAAATACACACTACATACGAAGAAAATATATCCCCGGGATAAGAAAGAAAATATTTTTATGTACAGACGTAGTAAAGAATGATTTCCAGACGAAGTAAGTCCACATGTTTTTTCTTCGCCTGTTTTTTAAGTTGTAACCGGTCAAACTCGAGAACGTTATAGCGTATATCGTTTTAAGTTTTAAAATTTTTGAACTTTTAAAATATTTTTAACATGTAACATTTTGTAATTAGATTTTTTGAATGTAATATTATTTTAGAGCCTCCGAAGATGGCAAATTAAGCCGAAACGCGTTAGGCAAGAGATTAAATATATAACCAGTACAAGCATAAAAATTTGTTTTATATTTTTATTCGATCATAATCGTTTTACATGACCGCAAGTCTATGTATATTAATAATCGTTGAAGATCATCTACAATGGTCTAAAATGTCTAAGAATCTACTTACCGTAATTCGAAATCGTCTAAAATTATCCTAAATTTGTCTCAAAATTGCCAAAAGTTAATGCAAATTCACCTCAAAATCATTTAAAATCGACGCAATATCGTTTAAGTCCTCCAAAAAATCTTAAATAGTTTAAAATTGTTTTTAGTTATTTTAAAGACTAACTGAGATTGAGATATTATTATTAATCCTTGCTTAAGTCTAAAAAGGTATAAAATCGTAAAATTAACTTCAAACCATCTAAAGTTGTCTTCATCGACTCAAAACCGTTGAAGATCGCCTGAAACCGATAACAATGGCTAGAAATGACCTCAAAGTCGTTTAAAATTTTGTGAAGTTGTGCGAAATTTGACTCAAAATTTTCTAAAGTGGTCAAGATTTAACGAGAAATCGTTCAAAATCATTTGTAGTGGTCCCAAATCTATCCCAATAGTCGTTGGAAATCGTTTCAAATTTGTTCCGATAACTGTAAAAAATATTCTAAAGTCGTCCAAAATAATCTGAAATTCTTCTAAATTTTTCTCAAAATTGTATAGAATCGACTCAAAATCTTTAAAAGTCCTTTAAAACAATCAAATCAATATAAGGTTAATATTGAGAATGTTGAATATCCATCTCAAAGAACTAAGCGCAAGCTGATTTTGAAGTTTTCATTCGTAAACTTATTCATTCGAATTATACTTTAATGATTATTCATAGGTTATAAAAACTTAAAGTTTGAAGTAATATTTTTGTTCGCGTTATAGAGAAAGACTTAATATCGATTCCACTCAAGTAAGTAAGATATAGTGGTAGTTTTGGATTAATAGGAAGACATTTATAGCGAATGCATCCCTGGTGTAACGTTAGATTTACCGCATCCTGTTGAACAGATAACGCGTACCGAAGCCATTATTCGCGTACGTCAGCAGGAATCTTATCGAAAATCAGTGGGTCGCGATATTCCTTCCGCGAGCGACGCAACCGACGGGTCCCGCTGATATATAGGCGTCGATCGGGCGTGTAACGACATCGAATTAATTGTTAATTATAGCCGCGTACGTCTGGGGTAATTTATGTGGCAATGCGTCGTGACGCGCCTTCCCGTAACCGCTGACGGGGCGCGTCCGACGCGGCACGTGCGCACGTTTCGGCCCGCTGGTTGGCGAGCCGGTGAAGTAATCGGAGCGAATTTAATTAAATCGGGAGTTTTCACTTAGGGCGAGTGCTACGAGTGAATGCGCCTTCCTGCCGCGCGAAGAAACAATGATCCGCGCCTCTATTGTACGTTTAAAACCTGCAGGGGCTTTTATGGCGTGTTAATGAAACCCAGTTTTGAGGCGTCTCTGACGAATTCAAGCCGTTTCGGCGATAAATTCTGGGAAGGAGCGTCTCATCGCATCTAATCCAGGGAGAATATCACTACATACCGACTAAAGTGCCCTGCCGCGCAACAGAAGGGTCGCTTAACTATGCAGATTAGGTACGAACAAGTAATGGGAGGGCCGCGTATGCATAATATTAATCTCGGCTCGGTTCCAACCCGGAAATGAGCGTGAAAAAGCCCGAGCCGATAAAATTTTAATTTACACCTGGCGTACGAGTCCGACCGAAGAAAAATGGCTATGAACCGGACCGATAATTTACCCAGAAAGAAACGCGCCGGGAAATTGTAAACTTTTAGCTTTCCTGGCACGAATGGCTGAAAGTTTCAGGCATTAACGACGCGTAAAGTAAAACGTACGCTACGAGAAACTTGTCCCGCTATAACCAGCTCGTAAAGGCCGCATTAAACTAACGAATTCATTCCCGCTACGTCGTTTTAACTTAAATTAAAACTTATTAAAAATTCGTCTTGATAATCTTTTGACCCATATAATAATATACAAGGCTACTGCAAATGAGATACCTTGATGAACCCCGTCATCCTGGACAATTATCGGGTATCTCCGGAAACGATCCTGTGGTTAATTGCGGTCCCCGTATGAGCATTATTATCCTGCCGACTGCTCTCTGGCCACCGATCCGGCAGGAAGCGCGGGTTAATAGCAAACGACGCAGTTAGCGCCGAAACGGTTATTAGAAATGCCGGGACGCCGTTGTGGCCACAATTGTTTCGGATTGTGCGAGAACAATCGGCATGTACGCCTCACAATATGCCCAACATTACTCAGGAGGCATAAACGCCACCGATGGAATGCCCCCGTTGTTACAGCGAATCGCGCATTTTAGGGGAAACTCATCCGCAAACTGCATTTAACCCCACTTGAATACTAAACACTCATGAATTCTAATAGTTGTATAAATGAGTTTACTAGATATATGATGTGTAGAAAACACGAAGGTAAAAGGTATAAGATTGACGTTCTTTGTTCCTTGTTTTGGGGATAATACTAAACGAGAACCTACAGTATCGCACTTCTATAGCAATTGAGGTGTAATCGGATTAGATAGAATTCATGCCTTTGAGTAATCCCGTTACACTATACGGCCAGTGTTAGTGACAGTTACGACCGCAGGGAGGTACTATTCGACGCATCAGCGGACTTATGAGGTGTTTAGGTATTCATACTGGCTCATAGATAAATCCGGCAATTTTGGGCGGAGACGCCGGAAAAGTGTTATACGCGCCCGTCCAATTTAGGGATCGCGCAGGAATTGCGGGCGTATACCGCAATATCGGGCGTCCTGCTGCATCCAGAAGTTTGCCCGCTATTGCACAATTGAGATTTCAGAAATTCTCCGGCCGCCCGGTTGCCTTCAAACGCCGAAATGGAAAATCGTTAGACCGTGTTGCTTCCAGCTTCGCTCGGTTATCTCTACCGTTCGCTCGCTGGAAGCAAAATCTCAACCAGTAGAGCGGAAATACTAGTTTTAATGTACTAGATATGTGAGGGAAAAATGTTTTGTTTTATATAAAACTCGAAAAATTACTATTGTTAAATAACATTAATAAACACCATTACTAGAAAAATGTATTTCTATCAATGTTGTTCTTTTTCTATTTATTTTTTTTTGTTTTTCACTATACCAGTCAAATTGAATACGTCAAAAAAATCCTTGTTCCCTTTTATTCCCCATCCCCAACGTCCTATTAGTTGTGGATTTTGTTGGATTTTTTTGTCGACACAAATTAATCTCGGAAATATTTCCATCGTTCCCATTCTTTTTTATCCTACCGTAAAAAACAATTTTTTCCAAGTATTATCTTTTTTGTATTCGATCTGTTTGAAATGACCACTCGCTTGAAATTATACGACAAAAGCAAATTGCGTGTGTTGGGATGGCTTTTCAATTAAGCTGCGACACTTTAAGTGCTGGTTCGGGAGTCTTTAAACGGGGGCTCGGAAAAGATAAGGCTATCGCCGCGCCGTCCTGCGCTTGCAGGACCGACCCATTATTCACCGCGCGTTTCCGTGCCATGAAACATGCACGCGCTCGCCCGCGGTTTGGAGTTTATCCGGCCCGCGGCCGCCGAAACAGATAATGAAGTTGAAAAGCGTCCCGGGCAATTTCCGGCCAACGGTACGCCTTCGGGTCTATGGCTTCGAATTAAATCCTCACGCAAAATTGATCGCAGATACGAAGTTAATTTATTCAGAGCATGTTCCAATTAGTTTCCCATACGTTCAAAATTATCCAAAACTATTCTAAAAAAAAAATAATAAAAAAGAATGGGTATACATTTTCAGGAAGATGAGTTAACGAGTTTTGCCGAGGGTGGATAATTGAACAAATGTAGTCAATTAAGTCGGGACTTAGTTTGCGAATTTCCCCGCACTAAATTTAAATTGGGTACCTCGGTACAACGCAAGTTTTCTATTTGCCAATCTAACTTCCAGTACGGTTCCCCAACGGTTCAAACGTCCTCGTGGTAAACGGAACCGGTGCGTACCAACCAGACGTAAGATGCAAATTCCGTAATAAATTATAACCAAGCGAAACTCGTTGCAAACGCGATCTTGTTTGCAAGTTTATTAAGCGGCATAGTAATTACTTCGTTAACGACGGTCTAGAAATAATTTTCTACTACCTTCAATGTTAGCCACTTGCCCTCATTATAAACTCCCTTTAAAAAAACCCAAAAGAAGAAATTTAAGGTTGTTATAACGTTAAAATGACCTTCATATGACCTTGGGAATTAAGATTTATTAATTAAACTTCACACTGATTTTCTGACTATAATTATTTCACGTTGAGAGATTTCATTAATCTTCGTAATAATTAGCAAACGGCGGACAGATATCAAATGATAGCACAATTAACTAATTACACGTTCGCGTAATGTTGCAATTAGGGGGCCGCAGAAGCGTGGCGATTGTGATTTAAACTAATGTTTATGCGAGCGAAAATTGGTTGTATCGGTGTCGGATTATGCGAATATTGGACGGTCGCTTACTAACTGATGGAGTTTGTCGTTAATTGGGGAGCCAAAACTGTTTTCGGATCGCGGCCGAACTAGTTCGTCCAGTTAGTTAAATAAACTTTTGTTACTATAATATCAATCCTACCTTTAATATCTATTTGATTGAATAAACTGAAAAGGTCTTTTATTATACAACATAGTTTTGATATCCATAGTAAATCCACATGATTAAACTTTACGTTTTAGTATAAATAGTTGCGGTTTCACGCTTATTTTATTGACAAGCTCGTTTAACAAATGTTGGTAGTCGACGAGGCGTGACTTGTACCTTTGAAGTAAGTGGTGCACGTAACAACATACGGTAGACGAATTTAGCGGCGTTAGGCCGATAAAGCGGTTAATTGCAGGCAGCAACCAGGTAGGTACGTTTTCGCGCAAATGAACCCTCTATTAATCACGGGGCTTATTATAAGCTAATCGATCGCTGGGGTAAAGAAACCGAGCGCTTCCAATAGGGTCTGTAAGCGGGTAAACTAATTATATGGGTTGCGCGTGTAGGTTGGCTTAATTGCACGTGCTCGACACACAGAGGAAGGATTATAAGTACATTAGCAGCTTACGAGGAGGTCTGCGTGACTTCCATTAGGTTAGGATCCTTCCAGGTGACGGAAACGCATTTTTCGGCCTTTCGACCCGCTTTATCCTTAATTCCTGATGGTTATTCATAAGCCGTCTTCGCGCCAAGAACGTAAGTAGTCGAGGGTCGGTCGCTCGGTGACTTTGCATTTAATTCGTCTGATTATCTCCGAAAGGAATTACCAGGTTAACTAGAAAAGACTAAAAAAGGCGGGGAATTGGCGTCTAAATTGTATCACCTTGTTCGCTCGGATACGGAAGCAGAGAAGGGCACGTCACTGCGGTTTTACACTGCCACCTACGTGAGGCGTAAAAATTTTAGAGCCGTCACGTCAGCGGAAGAGCAAGAGACAGGAGCCGTTTTTGTCATAATTCCGGTGCGAAACTTTTATTTCCCGGCAGTTGTCGGTTATTCGGCCGACGAGAGGCGGGCGGTTTTAAGAATTACCCGGAGTTCGTTAATGGCTTAAAAAACTGCGCCGGAGTCGGTTATCGGGGGATTTCCCGCGCCATTACCACATAATAGAAAAGGGGGCTGATGAACCCCGAGTAATAAATCTCGACCCGCCCCCGGTTTATTTAACGGGCGCAACACAAAGTTTTTATCGAGGCCTTGCCAGTTATAAAAGTCGAATCATCTCGCAGTTTGTAACAGCCGCCCGTTTCGAAAAGGAAATCCATCAATATTTAATTACAAAACTGCAGTTTGTATTGTAGAAAGAAAAGAAAACTTGACGTTTGTTTCATAAAAGTTTTTAAAAGTCGACCAGATGTATTTCGATTTATAAAAGTTTTGTAATTTTACTATTTTCTATTTAAACCGTTAATACTTATTTATTTATTGATAGAAGGAACTATGTGTACTTTAATAATTGATACCATTAGTCAATAATTCAAGAGGCCCTTAATTTCAAACGTAATCCAACAAGATTAGATGCCAGCTGTCCTAATTTACCCATTGGGAAGCCGGTAACTAATATTCCGATAATCCACGTGTAATGCACGTTATAATAATTATTATGATATAGGGGAATCATCCCTCTTGCATTATTTAGTGATAGCTAACCGTTGGTGCTAGCTAAATTAGTCATTATCTCGTTTTAAATTGGTCTAATTATCTGTAGGTTTCGCATTGTTTTCAGTTTCTTGTTTACATTTTGCGTGTGATAGAGGGCGGGACAATTCGCGCGAACTGCTGAAAGTAGGAACAAAAGAGGCGCTCGGCGCAGAAAATATCTCATCAGCGATTGCGAGCGAACCCTTAGCGCCCTAAATTTCCACTGGAACAATTACTGTTAAGGATTCAGCTGGGACGACGCTCTCGACGCTGATTGTTTCGCGCACAAAGGGCCATACTGCGACAGGACCATAAATACGAGAGGAACTGGACCGGAAGGAAGAGGCTCGCGTAAAACTTTCGCCAAGTGCCCGACCAGATACGATATTTTATGTATGTGACCGGGCTTCGGTGTTTAATGAAAATAAAATTCTCCACTTTACGAGAAGACAGGGTACGTTTTCCTACCTGACCGGACCGCAAAACTAGGTGTAAAGAACAAATTCGCCACAATATCTCAACGATCCTTTGTTTCTTGGGGTTAATTTAAACGGCAAAGTCACGAATCGACTATTATATAAATCATAACATCGAAAACACGAACCTTAAGGATTGTGCCTGGCACAAGTCCCCAATTGCAAGAACAAATCCACCGGGGAAAATTCATCGTAACGCTTCGCGATCATGCAAATATGGCATGTAAACGAAAACCAATTTCAAGCGCTTCGCCGATTAATGTTCGCCGGTTATCGTTTGTAATTTTACCCGGAATTACATGTTTACGGGAAATTTATCCTGCAGGCTTTCCAGGTAACAATAACAATTCCATTCGAGAGAATAACGAGAACATCACTGGGAAAAAATTACAAACAGAAAATCTCTGTGCAAATACGTTAGCCAGATTTTGCATGTGCATACGTTTAATTTTAACCTACAATGAGCATTTTGATTTTGCGAATATATACACGAATAATACGATAATAAAAAGTACAACCAAGACAGTTTTTTTTGTTACACTAGAAAAAATTTTTTTAACTTGATACAAAGTAAATAAACATATAAACAACCATAATTAAATTCAAACAAGACAACATCGAAACAAGTGAAAACAGGGGTTGGTTCATTACGTAATTCGGCGAAACTATGCACATTTCCCACGAAAATAAATTTAATTAGCCGCGTGTATGCAGCGTCGTACACGCAAGCACCATTGTGCCCCCGCCCTTGGTTACAATAAACGACCCCATCCGCCCCCAAGCATCGCGTAATTAACCCTCTTCTTTGTTTCTAGGGCCAACTACCTGTGTTTCGGGTTGCAACCGGTTTGGTTCCACGTGACCAACGTCGCCCTGCATCTAATAGCGTGCGTCCTCTTCACGAGGGTTTGCTACTCCGTTGCAGGATTGAAACCGCCCTTCGCCACCCTCGGGGGGTTGCTCTTCGCCGCTCATCCTATACACACGGAAGCGGTAAGTTTATTTTCACTACGTAAACATCCTTTTTGTAACTCAATACACTTTGGCGGCGGTAATTCGTGACTGATGGTGACATCAACCACGCCTACAAATATTGCTCAAGAGCATTAGCCCAGTTACATCCACGACGGCGCTATAAATAAACGGTCCTCATAACGTAAAACCGAAGGGGCTATTAGAGAAAAACGGCTCGAAATTGAATATTTCATCGGCGACGCCCTCCGTCGCCTTCGATTGCCGCTAGAAGCTTTCCGCCCTTAAAATGACAAAGGGGAAGTGCCACGTATGTCACCAGTCGCCCCCCCTTTCCGCAATGAGGGCTCCTCAGCCGGTTTCGGCAATTACCTTGTCAAGGCCCGGTCGTATTTTATAATTTGGTTTTCCACCCCATTACTCCTTTCAGAGATTTTAGCGGCCGCCCGCTTTCTCCACCGAACCCCCCGCCGTGTCAATTTTGATTAAGTTAAGCCCGAGGGAAGAATGCAAGTGACCCAGGAGCTAATCGCCTCCCGGAATAAAATTACGGCGGTGTATGAATAAGTATGAGGGTGGGAACGTTATTTTTAGATTAACGATGAAAAAGAAGACCACTTAAAGAATGAATATTTATGATAATAATCATAGTATAACGAAGGGTTGTTGTATAGACAATAAACCGATGAAATTACTACTTTGTTTCCGTATTTAGGGGGAATATTCGTTCGAGGATATATTGTGGCATTATATTAATATGGATTGGGGTGTTATGCCTATTCCCAAACGCCCACCGTACATCTACCAGTTTAGTAGGTCGAACTAGATGGTTGTGTGGGGGTAGTAGCTTAATAATACCGCCGGCAATATGGGTCAGCGTAAGTATAACGTATTGCGAAGCGTCGGAACATCCTCGTGCATGTACTACGAGCCATTTCGCGAAGTGCGCCCCCTCTGCGCTATCCCGCGGGATCGAACGGGTGCGGTCGTTCAATATCCAATATCGACGCCTAATTGTCGAGATGAAGCCGTACGCGATACCGAAAGGGACTTGAAAATTGGAATCTATACGCAATTAATGAGAGTAGTATACGCGCGGTTTATTGAATTATCTATTTTATATCCCGCGTGGGCGGATTTCGGATTTTCGGGGTAATGGTATGTGCGTCAGGTTTGAGCTTTCGTTTAAAACGCCGCCCCGCCCGGGGTGATTGATGGTCTCAATTTCCTTTGTTTGAAAAGGTGCTTTAAGTATTAAATGCGTCGGAGGGGGCAAATGTCTAAACAAGGAAGGTGTACGTCGAATAATTTCGGAAAGTTTGGCAATTCAAGTTCGGGAGGTGATAAAACCGATATTACCCTTCGGGGGGTGGTCTCGATGGAATGTATGACGCGCGGGGGGCACGCTCCCGCGTCGATGAAAAATTTTACAGCGCGCCGTCTACCCAACTTTAAATTAACTTTTCGGAATTTGCGAAATATATTCGGAAATTGCGGTGTTGCGGTCGATAGATCAGTCGGAAAAATTCGGAAATAGAATACCCAACCTTCAAATATTTTCTATCATAAAACTTGATAAAGAAATAGCACCCTAATTTCTAATTTATATCTTTAAGGCTCGGTTTATTCACCTTTGGACAAATTAATCTATCTGATATTTACCACGGTTACTGGCTAAATAGCCAATAATGACAAATGAAATTACAGTAACTATAGAAAATATCAGATAGATTCATTTACCCAAAGGTAAATAAACCAACCCTAAAAAGTAAAAGAAAGACATAAATAAAAACATTAAATTACATATTAATGATTCCATCATTTATTATAGAAATTAAATTTGTTTTAATTATCAACAAGAAAAGTAAAAGAAATTTGATAAAAGATCAAAGAATTTTAATTGAAGTAAATATAATCTAAGAATTCTTTTAAGAAATGTTCATAATCGAACTTTATTTGTAAGAACTAAGGAACGATTTTTACATTAAATTGAATATAAAGGATTTTATTTTGGATTAAAGTAATCAATCTTGTTTTAATTGTTTCCAAAAAATTCTCAAAGTTGGTAAAGATTCTTAACAGTTAATTAACCAACTTTTTAAAAAATTTGATCAACTTTAAAAAATCATACGTACTTTATTCTTGGAGTTTAAGAAACGACTGTTATTTTAAATTAACGTTTAAAGAGCTCATTAACCCATTTGCATCATAAGTGCATATATGCGCGCATTTTGCCTGGCCACTATCATCATTGGCCATAATCATTGACCATCATCACCATTGACATTGCACTTGGGCATTTACCATTTATTACTAAAAATTCTTTTGGTGATAAGAACAAATTTTTCACTTTTCTGTGTGATGCAAATGGATTAAGAACTTTAAAAAGCTTTTTGACAAACTTTAGAAAATCGCTCACATTATTCATAGAAATCAAGAAATAATTCCTATGACATATTAACACCCAAAGATTCTAAAGTTCATTATATAAATCTGACTTGTTTTAATTACCAGCAAAAAATTTAACACATTGCATCATATGCATATTATGCTCATCCTTGTGATGAGTGTCATGGCACTCAATGTGTTAAAGAAATTTTTAAGAAACCGGAGAATTTTACCGAATGTCAAAAATATTGTTTCACCAACCTAAAAAAATCTCCTAGATTTTATTCGTGTAAACTGAAATTTGATTTCAAGACTTTACTTTTTATTATAAAAAACAAATTTATTCCAATTATCAAAAAAAAGATTGTAAGAAGAATTTTAACTGAAACACTGAATTTATGAAGTTGTATTTGGAATTAAAACAGTCAAATTTGATTTGTTACTAAAAAATTGTAAAAGAACTTAACCCTTGCCACTCCGCACATTTTTGCACGTTATGACGAAAGGCTCCGTAGCGCAGCCAGCGGAGCGGTAAGGGTTAAAGTTGGGAAAAATTATTGACAGTTAAGTAATCTTCTTTTAAGAAGTATATTTATACATCCTTCAGCGAAAGATCTCTCATGTGTCATTAATTAATTGTGATATCCTAGACGAACATTTTCGTTCTTTGTCTCTTTCTGCCATGTATAATAAGGTAAAAAAATATATTCGATATACGTCGAGGAAGCGGTGACAAATAATGACGCGCGAAACATCTTTCTCCGAACGGTGTATAGGAACTTTTATAAATAATTACTTTATATTAATTACTAAATAATAAACTTATACCGTTTAGTGTCTTCAGTTTAATCATTCTAACTTACAATATTTATAAATCGATCGACAACTTTAAACAATTATACAGAATCCGTTTATGAAGGTTAAGAAATTATTTTAAAATTAAATTAACACTTAGATATTTTAGTTTTAATTATAAAAGACAAATTTATTCTAATTATTACAAATTAATTTTTTTTTATTTAGAAGGGACGAAGAATTTTGACTAAACTTAATTTTTTTTTTGACTAACTTAAATGTAATAATAAATCAGCCTTTATTTATTTAAAGGAATTACAAAATGATTTGTACGTATTTGTAGGTATCTTTAAATTAAGACTTAAAGACTCTATTTTCTATAATATATCGGATATTTGTGATAAAAATGTTATAATTCAAAAAAATAATTTTGAGGAAAATCGAATTAAATTTTTTTCTCTTAACTAGTCATTTCATACTATATAACGTTCAATAGCAAGTGTGTTTTTCTTCTCCATAAAATTATTAATAGGGTTGATTGAATGCTACAGCATGAGTAAAATGAGACACTCTTATAGTAAACCGTAACGCGGATAATAGGGTAAACTGCCCAAATGTCGACACCCCTAAAAATGCTTATTAAAGTCGGCCTTCCTATAAAAATCCATATAGAGAAACTGGAAGGCCGACTTTAGGCGCATGGGTGAGATTTGGTGAGCTTACCCTATATGGAACTGTTGCAGACGCCAAAAAGGAGTCAAAAAGAGCAACTTTTGATAATGCAGAAATGGTACAAACTAAACCATAAAGAAGTTATGACCCCCTTAATTTTTGTATACCACATTTTAAAGACTGCTGGCGTAAGTGATGTTAATTACTGTTAATTACAGAATTGTTAAGTCAAGCTGTTGTCTGGCTGGCTACTGTTTAGATTTGTAGGTATCAATGTAGAATTATCCCAAACAGTAAATCTTATTTGTTAAAATTTTTTAATGGAACGACCATTACTATGAACAATTAATAGGCTAACTCAAGAATTACTTAAATAAAGAGACATGCATAAAGCTCAACTCGAAGAGAGTGATGTTTATCAATTAAATAAGTTTTTTAACGAAACGATCTATAATTCCTATCCCAAACGAACATAAAATGGCAAGGAAATAAAAAACGAACGGCCAGGTAGTGTCAAACGTGTTGCTGAGTATTAAAAAAAAAAACTAAAACGGCTAACAATTCTTAGGTCAAAAGAATGTGTTCGACGTTGCGATTTATTTTAGGTAAATAATAAATTCGATAATAATACTATGATATTAAATTGAAGAGGCACCATAAGCAATAATGTCACCAAGAACTTGCTCCCAACAAAAGAAATCCCACCTATGATATTATAGGCTTTGTATGTAACGCATCTTCTTATGCAAATGATTGATTTAAGTAATAAATTGAAAATAACTTACAGGTTTGCGGTAAAATCACTTAACAGGTAATTCCAGGTACTCCAACGATCAGCCTCCGACCAAAGACTCCAATCAAGCACTAGTACTATGGAAACTTTCATCAAAACCTTTAATACTAAACTATAATCACGAACTAAATAATAATTTCACTTATTACGCTTATTACACCAACTTATTACACTTTTTAAAACAACTTTTCTGACGTAACAACTATCGACAATTGAAGACGCCTAGAATATTTTCAACCCCGTCCTCGTCAAAACCGGTTTTAAATGTGACCTTCGGGTAAATTCGTAACCAAATCGGGTTTTCCAGATGTCATCTAATAAAGAAAATCGATAATTTTTTTAAAATAACGTATTTGAATATTTATTTAATGGGGTTTGAGAACCAACTCTTCTAACCCAGTTAATGAGTGTATATGAAAACACGTGTATGAACATCAGTCTTCAATAAAATATTGAAAATACAGTAATCACTAGTTGTACTATAAATTAGGGTGACCAGGTTTCTCAACTTTCAAAACTGTACACATGAAACGTATGTACAGCTGATCCAAATTGGATACCTTTAAAGGCAGACTCTTGTTTCTATAACAGACAGAGGAAAACTAATATCGGTGGTTGATGCTCGACTTTTATAAGAAATTGAATGGTCAAAATCACATAATGATATATCTTACTATTCGAGAGATACAGGCTGTTCTTCGAAAAAGAGCATTTTTGAAAAGTCTTGATTCATTATTAAAAAGTTGACGATGTAGGCTAGAAGTCTCTGTAAGCAATAATTAAATAGTTATGGACATAAAGATAATTTCTTCAAATGGAACACCCTATATATTTTTAGATATTCGATGAGAGCTTAAAATTTCCTTTCGAAAAATATGACGCATGATATTTTACTCAAGTCGAATTTGTTATAAAGAAATGCTTTTCTTATAAATGCCTGTTCTTCTTGTCCATAACAAAAAAATCTATAACATGAATGTTACTGTCACTACGCTACTCATTGCAAAAGGTCACAAATTCAGTAATAAATTGCGAATGCTGTACTATGTATCATATTTCTGTACAATAGAGCAAAATTTCGTACGTCTGGTCACCCTATATAAATTTAACAATTAAAATAACTATAAATAGACCACTAATGAAATATAATAAACTTGTTTTATAAAGATATTTTTCATGTATTGGGACAGACACAAACACTTCATCCGTTCCCGACCAAAGCCAGAAACAGAATTCTGATATTACTACAGTTACAAACCGAAAAAGTATCGTTACTGGCGATGGTGTCCGCTGCACTCTACGGAGTATTCCAAAGTCAAAGCCAGTGATTCATTGGGATTTTTAGAAATTTTCATATTTTCCTGATAACCTCTTGACGTTCCCATCCAGTATTCTACAGTAACCAAACCCATTGTGTCAACTCTAATTCAAATGAGTTAAAATGTATAAATATGCTTGTCGAAAGATTGAGTGATGCATTTATAAGAAGCGCCGCCCTCATAAAAAAGTTAATTTATCTAAAGGAATGTGTCAAAATGTCCAAGAGCAATAACATTAAATACAGCAGAAAATTTCGTGCCCCATTTGTTTCCTCGCCTATGATTAAGAGGAGAAAGAATGTTTGGATTTTCTGTGGTACTAATTTTTGGACACACTACAGAAATAAGTCAATAGCTTTGGCCTTGGAATACTTTGAAAATTGTGGTTTAGCTAAATTTAGAAGGTTATAAGTTTAACCTTATATTTAAGTTTTGACTATTATTTCATTATGAGGAATTGCTTCGCTTAGAGTTCCCTGCAACCCCAATACTATAATTATGGAACACCCAGTATGCAACATATCCATTTCTTGTTATTATTAAAGGGATTTTATAAATTTCGTTCTTACAGGTAGACAATAAAATAAATCTTAATTGCAATGCGATAAAAATGTTAAAAACTAGAAATTTTGAGTTATATTATTTCAAACTTATTCTAATTATTACTAAAAAAATAAAATGAAAAAAGAATTGTAAAAGATATCAATCTGTCGATCTCTAGTTCTTGCTTTTAAATAATGAGAGGGATCTTTCTTCAAAATTAACACTTCCATAGTTTATATCTTAAATTAGTTTTTCAAACTTTGCGAAAAATATTTTAAAATGATGGTATCTCAGCCGATAGACTAACCAAAGAACTTTGAAAATAGATCATCCACCTTCAAATATTTTCTATCCTAAAACATTTTGAACTTCTTCCCCCTTTCGATGATAAATCGTTCGATCACGTAGGTCATTCATTAAACTTTAAAAATTAATTACCGATTTAATTTATAGTTAGCGACCGCTCCTGTAGTACTTAAAACTTTAGCGAGAGCGCCGGTAGCGATTAAAGCACCCCACCCGATTCCTGTTCAATTTAGATGCCGCTACCCCGACGACACTGCCGATTAAAGAGCTCTCCCCCTTTTAAGTAAACACACTCTTAAATCAACTAAACTTATGTAAGCTTTTAGCGAATTTATTGCAGCGAGTTAGTATAATTAATAAAAGACGTCCGAGTTCAGATCAAATCCGGGTACAATGTGACGGAATCATTAAAAGTTTTCCACATCTAAGACGCGAATCGAATTCGGAGTCGGCGAAAAAAGTTATTACACTGGATGACGTCGCAAAATGGCAGCCCTCCATTTGCATAAACTAATTTAAGTGACATCCCTCCGTTTTGGACTCTGGAGTGGAGACGAACCTGAATAATTAAAATCCGAGCGCGCTCGTTCGTTAGCGTTCGCGTTTTCAATCAGACGTCGTCAGATTTCTTCGATATTTCTTTCTCGGTGACGTGCCACCTTAGAAAATCCCGAATTTTCTCGGTCGCATTTAGACTGAGAACGTAAAGTAGGTCGGTTGCAGATTTTCGTATATATATTTGAATTAGCGGGACAGTTTTTGATGATAATTAAGAATAATGGTTGGCGTAGTCTTACCTCTTCCAAGAACGCGGTTTTAAATTAAAAAGCTTATTCGTGTCAGTCTGCTTTAAAAGTTATGATAACAAATTTCCTTTTTAGAATGAATTTTTACTTTCTCTCATACCGAGTTATAAGATTTACAACTTTTTGTATTTGGACATCTTCAGTAGGACGTGAACAAATTAAGCGATTAATCAACTTTGACCTAAATCTCACCCCCACTGTGATTGCTGACGGATAGATAACGCTCTTGTAGTACATTAGCGAACACAGGCGGTCGAGTTAGACAACGTAATTAATCGAGTTACCTGGGAAACTCTACTCGTATCTATTTCTGTCAGCGTTCCCTTCCGGGTTTAACCCTCGAAATTGGTGGTTTTTTTATATGGAGGGGGGGTCCGATTTTAATCTCCAAGTCCAGTCGTGCGTACCGCCGGGATATTTCCAAAGATATCTTACCACTTCATCCCGAAAATCTCGGCTTATACAAGCCGGAATCTGCCATAATTTTATGGAACGAATCAGAGCGGGATCCGGCTCAATGGTGCCGAATTTTACGGCCAACGGGGGCGCTAGGGCGGCCTTTATCGCGCCAAACCGAAATGAGCAGTAAAACCGAACACAAAGCGGAGAAAAAAATCGGCCGCTTTTTTACGCCGCGTTATCTGAAACTGAAACTGGAGGCGAGATCTGAAACCCGACTGCCTACGCGCCAATCATTTCTGGGCTCCCGTTTGACTGTGGCGTAGCGTTCGATGTGCCATTTACGTGGACAAAAATTCAAGCTGAAATCCAATATACACTTCACTCAACTGCCTAACGGGAAATCGGATTCTAGGATTTTTATTTAAAATTTTATTTAAAGCGATAACAAGATACGTTTTGTAATCTCGTAACAAATATAGTTCGAGTGTTGAACTCGAGTAATATTCGATCGGCAACAATGCCGAGGTTCGAACTAGGACTTTAAGGGTTGGTTTTCCTTCCGCGTTAACTAAGTTAACTCCATCGAGATCAGATAAAGTTTTATTAAGGAACGTGTTAAAGCCGCGGTCCTTTATTACTCGAATTTCGTACCCGTACATGATGTATATAGTATCCAAGTCCTGATAGACATCGGGGTCGTAACCTGGCAGATTTATATCCATTACTTACGCGTTCCCGCCCATCCCTAATCTAAACTTTACGCTATAATTGCGTACTTAAACTAATAACGCGGCCGGTCCACAATAGTGGGCGCCGGGGGTTCGGGATAACTTCCGGAGTTAGTTGTTTAGGATACAATTTGCGCGAGTGGGTGAAGCCCGGGGTAGGAAAACTTGCCGGGATGTTCTTGTATTGGCTGGGGTCGGTATTCTTGGACGATTCCAATAACGGCGCGGGAGCGAGCCAGGAAATCCTAAAATCACAACACCTGGAGCGCCGGTCGGAATCTGGGTCAGCATTGTGGGCATTAATCTAGTTGACATCGGCTGTCCTGCGAATCCTGCAGGCATTGTGCGCGGTCTTATCGGCAAGCGACGTGCCAGAACCACTTTACCGCTACACGCCGCCCAAATTGGCCATGGATAAACGCGCAATTCACACGATCCCATCGACGAGGGTCGAAGCAAAAGCTGCGAGCTACAAGATAACGCCTTTTATTGTTGCAGGTTACCGGGATTGTGGGACGAGCCGACGTTCTAGCCTGCATATTCTTCTTGGTATCCTTCCTGGCTTACCACGGGTACGTAGTTAACCGACCCAGTTGCTTTCAGGCCCAAATAAATCTCTTCGACCCGGCGGCGTAGCCCGCATCCTTCAACGGGATGCAAGAACAACGCCCGCTAAATAATTCAGGGAACGACCCCGCTGGGAAATCTGCGTTTTAATTATTCCCTCCGTTGAAAATTACGGCCGCAACACCAAAACGGCTTTTCGGTCGAAAACTTCCCCCCGAAAAACATTTGCTATGCATTTTTACCTATTCAACCTATTGCGATTTACATCCCAGCGACACGCACTTTCGCTTTAATCGCGTAAATCATTCAAAGTGGAAAAACGACGATGGGCTTTTTCAATTCCAGCCGACGGGTATTATTTATCGTCGCGAGGATTGCCGGGCAACACCTGGGAAATCGCACGTATAAACTTCCCCGAAATAAATACTTCACGCGTTTAAATTTCGCATGCCTCCGGAAGCGGGCTTGAATTCCACCGCTACACCGCCTGCACAATTTATTACACTGACTTGAGCACTAATTGGAAAATATATGGGGTACGTCGGTTTTTTGAAAAAAGAATTAAAACAATGCGAGACAATTTATACCTACCGGTTCCTCCACCATTTTTAGCATTTTCATAATATTTTATTTCTACGTGAATTTGAAGTTTTAAATAAGTAGATTTCGATCAGTTCCTTTATGTAGGGTCACAGTGGAAACGTTCGAAGCAGGGTAATATTTTTTATTGTGCTGGGTCAAAGAGCATGAATAAAATATAAAGTGCGCCGTGAAAGGACCGTCCCCTGAATAGAAAACTAAGCCCGAAAGTCCGAAGTTATTTTCTATACGTCTCGGGCAGATAGTCAATAAACGTCTAGCGGCATGGCTAAAGAATAATTTACCCCTCGCGGAACGGGCCGCCCCAAATTTATTTCGTTTTATAACGCCCCCGGAATCCACAAGTCACTGCTCTAAAGCGAAAGAGAGCCAGAGTTAACAACGCGCTGAACCCCCCTATTGGAGTGAAAAGATAGCGGGTTTCTTCTGGAAGTTTCTCCACCGTACACGCCAATGACGGGCAATCCATCAATTTCACGTGTAACGACCGATCCGAAAAAGTTGGAGATACACCAGGCCATTCTTCAAGGAGCCTGCCTGGTGCCTTTCGAAAGCACTTTATTGACTTATGAACTAAATGGAACATTTATAGTAGATCTGTAGCGCCCTTTAGTGGAAACGTGCGAAGATTGATGTCCCTAACTGGTTAAACTCATCTTCAACCACAAATCTAAAAACGCTAGGTTTTTAAATATAGCTAATTAATAACCAGAGTGTTTTGTGACATAAAAAATTGTGAATGCCTTCCCGTCGGGGTGCGTTGAGAAATTTACATTTTCAATTTCCCAGGCACGGGTGGTTTTTCCGGGTCCGTGTCAAAATTCGTGAATGCAAAGCAGATCATCGCCAGGCGAAAGTGGGCGGGCTGGTTTTTTTTTTCGACACGGGGATTTCTGAAAAGACCGTCCTGACAGAAATGGGATTCTATACTCTCGCGTCAAGACGGTTTATAAATATTTCCTGAGATTTTCGAACGGGGAATGCGACTTCGATCCGATTTGGAACCGAATACACTACTTATAAGCAAAGGGATTACCGGGAAAAGCACCTTTCTCCTTTTATAACTTCCTCAAGTTCCAAAGTACTTGGGAGAAATTCCGTCGTTCTTTTCTCTGCTTGATTATCGTAACAAAGCAATGAAGTCTACGGTAAGGTGTTTGTCTCTCGCCTACAGTAGGGTCTTGTTTCATGGAAGTTACGGTCCCCCAAGAACGTAAAAGAAGCTGGTGGAACAAAAATTGTTGTTTGCCGTAGCTTAATGAAGACGAGCCAAACACGGCGGACGTGACGGTAAATTTTTGCGTCGTCGTCCCCTCAGGACACTTATTAATCCTCGTGCAGGCTCCAGATGGCCCCTTTGTTCTCAAGCGGCACGTTTTGTTAGAGTTTCTCGTCCGTATCTGGGCATCGTGTTTGTTTTCAATTTGATTTCGGTAACTCGGCGGCGATAATTTCATATTTGGAATTCCCGTTTGAGTCTTTTTTTGCCTTTGCGCGAGAAAGTTTGCCTGAATTCGCTTGGGGCTGAAACCAAATTATTCGCCTATAAACTGGTGGACGGGCAGAAATGCGGACGAAAGTTCACTTCCTGCGGGACGCGCCCTGATTCCTAATATCCTGGACTTTCGGACCGACCCTAACATAGTTTTGCGGAGTTTTTCATACTTCGTCGGCTCTATATTAAATTCGGCTTCAATTTACATCGTTTGTCGGGGACAGATAACAAGGGTTTCAGGCGTGAGAAGGTTTTTCCAAGTTCGAAAGCGACTCCGGTCGAACGTACCCGAATAAACTTCGTTTAAGGTTGGTTTCTGCCCGGAATGCTTCTGCGAACAAGTACACAAAGTATTGAAACACACGCTCCGCTTTTATATCGATTTTATTACGCGGGCTCGCGAATATTGTCCCTTTTTTTCTTTAGGCGGAAGCATCCGCATGTATTGGATTACTACGTCCGTCTTGGTTTTATTGCTGTTGGAAATATGACGAAAGCAGGTTTTCGTAGTTGTCGAGTACAAAATCCAGAGAGCGATTTTCAATTATCCCAGATGGAAAGCTCGACGCCGGGGGTCGAAGAGAGTTTGAACCGTCGATTTAAAAGTAATTCGCCGTCGTTTTGTTTGTGTATAATCATAAAATGCAAATAGTCCCCTTTGAACCGGACTCCATACTGTTCCATACTGAAATGGAATTACATCCGTTCACCATTCTCCAATCGATACAATCTTAATTAGTAGAGTCCAGACAGGAGTGAAGCTTCCTTGAACCTTTTTTCTCTTCCCCGGAAAGCTCGCTGTTAATTAGCCGCCACTTCGGGGATACTTTAAGTGTTTCCGCTTAATTAAATTTTAACGATTTCTGCCGGTTTGATGTTTCTCCAATTGTGCCGCAGTCGATCGTGCGATAAAACTGTAACCGTTAAGGGATGAAAAGCGCGCGATAACAACGCCGGAAAGGAATTAAAGGCCGGCAAAACGAATCGGGGAATGCGCCCCGGGCTACCTTTGAAGTGGAGTCCAAATTAGCCGCTCCAAGCTGAAAATCGCAGTTTACAAACAAAGCGAATTGCAGCAACTTTACCCCACCAATAAGCCCTACAACCCACCGCCGACTTTATCGTAAATATTAAACGCGGTCCAAGTACCAATTAGTTCCTAAAAATTTTCTGACGATCTCGTTAATCGTAGTTACGTCCGCTTTACGTTCCCGGATGTTCGTATCCGATCGATGGCCGATAATTGGCGGCTACGGTTCCATTTGTGTACGGAAGCTAAATTGGCTGACGCTGGATATGTGTAACGCTTGAATATTAATGTCGAAATGCACATATCCCGCCGCTCGCCGTCTACTGTCTCTCTGTATATTGTCTTCATCATTAACAGTATTAAACGTGGGCTTCTAAATCGTTTCCAGCTTTCTAATTACACATGCGTCAACTTCCGAACCCCCGCTAACAGCGTAGCCAATCTAAAAGTTCTCGTACGCTCGAAACTTTTAATTGGACTGGTTCTGTGCGAAACGCATAGCCCCCCCAAAAAAAAACAACAAGAAAAACCCTTGGAAATCGTCTACCACAGTCAATACAAAATTTTCCACGTTTAATTTTTAACTCTTTAACCAGCCCGAAATTTAAAATTATAAATTCTATATGTGTACATTTTTTTAGACGTTTTATTAAAAAATATTACTTGACTTACTTATTTTAATTTTTAATTTTTGTCATTTCAGACGATATGATGGAAGATGTTACATTTGGACTAGTGTAATCGTAGGAGGGTTAAGTATGCTAGCAAAAGAAACAGGAATAACAGTATTTTTCGTAAATATGGCTTACGATTTATATAAAAACTGGCCTAGTTTAAGAAGGTAAGATAATTAAATTTTTCGTTAAGCTCCCTAATAGTTTATCGAAAAATAGCTACCACCCTCTTAATAATGAAAGGGTTGAACACCGAATTAGCTTTAAATTGAATCGAACGCTATCTCGTAAGATAATCGCCTCGAGAGGAGGTACAATCCGTTCGCAAATGCTAGCTCGGGATAATATGCCGGGGATACATTCATAGCGACTGCAGGGCGGTTCCGTTATCAAAGTAATATCCGGTATCGTGCTACAATAGAATTTCAGATGCCCCGAAGGTATCGGACCGGTTCCTCCTCGGAGAAGATAGCGAACCGCCTCTTAAGCGATAGCACGATGAATAGAAGTATTGTTTTTGTTTCATTTACCGACATATCTGGAGATTCTATCAAGATAAACCATTTCAATGATGATTTTCTCTTTTCAGGACGGTGACGGAAGTGAGATGGAGTAGGGAGTCGCAGTTGTTCGTAAAGAGGGCTTGCAAAATGGTGACGTCGGTAAGTTTGTTTGAAATTTGAGACTTAAACAAAGGTACCCCTAAAGCCGCCCCCACGGTTCGTTTCGACCCAACGCGACTAATTAAGGAGTTCTTTTTACGGCCGCCCAACGAATTTCCATAAAATTAAGCGGACAAAGGCGCGCCGCGGGAAATTTCAATTAGAAACTGTTTCTTGCCGAAAAAATTGCCCGCCTTCCACGACGAGGGTTGTCGTCTACATCCTAATTAAGATTCCCTCCCGGATTAACACGAATTAATTTAATTTTTATTGCAGTTCGGATTACTGCTCATAATACGCCTCTCGCTTCTTCAAGGCTCCTTTCCAAAGTTTTCAGAACAGGATAATCCAGCAGCTTTTCATCCATCTCTTTATGTCAGGTAAGTTACTTTTTTAAAATTTTCTAATACTGTAATAAAATCAAATTCTTCCAACCCAATAAACATCTTTATCAGGAGATGCTTGATCTATCTCTCAATGAAGATGCTCGTTGGGTTGATCTCTCTATCGAAAAATGTTTGTTGGGTTACAAAAATTAGAGATACCTATATAGATCGTTATCTCTAATAATCATCAACTGATGAAATTTTTAGGTTTTTCAATAAAAAATTTAAGGTAACTATTAAACAAAATTTTAAAAAGTAACTGTATATAGTATTAAAGTAGGATGAAAGAGTTAATACGGGGATCAACATCTAATCCGAAATTTTTACACCTGAGAAGGCGTAATGCCGGCAGTAGGAAATCCGCAGACACGGTGATCTCCTCTTCGCGAAACTTTCAGCGAAACGGGGCGCGCATTACGAGTTCGAGAACTTTAATATACTGCGTATAGCCCGCGCCGAAATAATATTTACTCACTTCGGTAACCGGATGGCCGAACTTGCCTGGAATAATATTTGCGCGCAATTCCGCGCATTACAAGAGCCCCCCGGGCGAAAATGCCGACATCGGAAATTGTAATTGGAGTCGAAACGTATTATTCTTGCGTTCCTTGTTTACACGACGAAGTTGACAGACGATTCCGTTTCCGGCTTACGGCATTTCGTTGCGAAACTTGTTGTAACGCAGCTCTAGCCTCGAAAAGCTCCTCCAGCGGTTTGTTTCGCGTCACATTTGTTTCTTCTTATAGAATTTTCCAAACATTTATAAAATCGATTAGAAAATAATATATGAGGGTGAAAGTTGGATTTACGGGTTGAACTTCCGGTCGTTCCATTTAGATTCGCACAAAGCGGCCTTTAGCCGGTCTGTCGCCCACGCATTAAAAGTTTCGACGCGAAACCAGCTTTTGACCTATAAAGCGTTTTTCGGAAACCCGTCCGAACAAGTCGGGGGAAAAACGTAGTAAGCCCGATTGTGTCATACACTCCAAACGTCCTCGCAGTCCAAACATTCGGGCCGTGTCCGAATTGTAACGCCAATAATGCAAAAAGCCCAAGAGCTTTCACAACGGCCGATTGTTCGCCGGACGATATACACAAAAAAAGGCGGGAAAGCTTTTAAACAAATTGCCGGTTTCATTTTACCCCGGCAGGCGGCACACAATATATCAGCAAATATAACATTTTTACCCAAAACAACCACCCCCTCGGGGACAATTATCTAAATTACCTATAAAGCGGTCCAACCAGGATCCACACGAGCTTTCATAAATATGATTTAGTGTTTTGTCGTGTATGTATATAAATCTCATCATTTTTTTTATTTTATATTTCCCAGAATTTTTTAAGAGCATTAGCCTTCGTTTGATACGATTGTTTTTCATTACGAAACATTAATCCCTTTACCTCGAGTAAATACTTAAAACGCTTATCGTAAATTTCAAAATCAAACACATTCCGAATGGAAAATGAGGCCACAAAGACAGAAGACGCCCCTACTTTTGTAAGGGACTTGAAAAGGGGGAGTCATAAAGAGACGACGACATCGCGTTTTAGTCGGTTCCCACGTCGACGATTTCCGAAAGGGAAAATCTCGTAATGTGTACAAATGAGCCGATCTCCGTTTATGGTAAAAGGGGCGTTTGCGTCTTCGGGATTAGACGGAGAGACGTCCGCGTCGTATTAAATTAAACGTGCGTCGAGAAGTTGCCACCTCCACCGGTACACAATTATTTAGTTTCCCGGTAGACTGTCAAACTAGTTTAATTTCAGGGAAGTTCCGGCGCCCTCTGACCGCGCCAATATGCAAATAAGTTGGTGGCAACTTTAAATTTATGTGTGTTGTTACCTAGAAGGGCTCAGCCGTTTCCCTATGCATGCGTTATCGGCACCACGTAATTTCTATTTAAAAAAATACACCATAATTCCATCCAAAACTAGTTTAAACACAAAGTTCTATATCTACCATTCTAAACCTTAATTGATTTGTTCTAACCGTTTGATGTATTGAGTACTTTTGTAAAGAATAAATACATCTGCATATAAAATAAGTGCACATATATATAAAATAAGTCCGCATGCATCAAATAACATTCTTTTTAATTTCCAGGATATTAACATTTTGTTACTTGGCTGCGTTCAATTGGTGGTTATTATTATGCCCAGCTACATTATCTCACGATTGGCAAATGGGATCTATACCACTCGTAACATCATTATCTGACTCAAGAAACATAGTAACATGTCTTTTCTTTGGAATAGCACTGTTACTAGCGGCTCGAAGCTTGATTGATTTTGAGGTAAGTTAAAAAAACTCCCTTTGTAAATTTTTATTGACAAAAAGTTAATTATTGTAACGGATGGAAAGAATCTTTAAAATTTGTAATCGCATGTGTCCACCATTCAGCAGCAGAACCAGCTTCCTCAACAGGTTTCCTCAAAGAGACAATAGGACCTGGAATAATAGGTCCTTCCGGATTGGGACAATACATCATGTTTAATTTTCTGACGTCGTTAATTCCAAAACCTTGTCTTTGACCCATTTTTATTTCGCCACCGTCTGGTGTCCTCTAAAAATTAAATAAACTTATAAAATAAAAATTATAAATAAAAAATTAATAAATCATACTAATTCTTGGGGAAATTTAGGTGTTATTGTTGGTTTATTCCCATAATCCGTACTAAAAGCATACATCGAATAATGCATCACACTTCCAAAATCATAGGGAATTCCAAAATTAGTAAATTCTTCATCAGTAGATTTTTCAAAATTAATTGTACGAGAAGGTGATATATTTTCAGCCATGATATCAATATGTTCATCTCGATCAACTCTTGTATGTTCATGTTTAATACCTAAAGCGTGCATCAACTCGTGTATAGCTGTTCCTTTTCTTCTTTCACTCAAACAACCAGGATGTTGCAAATTTAAATCTTGTTTTCCCCCTTGTCTTCCCAAAGAAGACCAACAACCAGTAAATGCGTTTGTAATATATAGATAATCTTCATCTGTAGGCTGTTTAGGTCGAAATCTTACACAAGTAAGTTGGTGGTATTGATTTAGAGCCCATTCTAAAAGACCTAATCCTTCGTCAGTATACGGTCCTGCGATGACAAAAGGTACGATTGCATGAGGCCAACGGAGGCTTTCATTTTTAGCAATGCTCCTTAGATCTGTGGTGGTGGTGATGATATCTCCTTGAAAATAATTTCCGAGTTCGTCCGGATTAACTTCCCACGTTTCATTCCATTTTTCTATAGCAGATCCCGACCGGAAGTTCGGTTCGGATTCGAATTCTTCCTCCGTGGCAACAGGAAGGGTTTCGGTAATATAAACCCATAACCCAAGAATAACGAAAACAACTTGTAAGTAATTCATAACGTTAAAATGGCCCTCACGTATAAAAAAAGAAACTGAGTTCGAGAACAAGTCGTAAAAGAGAAATAAACGATTGTGTTCGCTTATCTTTATGGAAGAATAACGATTACCGATTCGTGTTATTAAAAGGATATAAATAATAATCAAGTATTATACGTCTTGTTCGCTGGGGGAAAAAAGGAGTACGTAGGATGGGAAAAATGTCGTCGTTGTAGGGATTTTGTGGAAATCGGAGAAACATCCTTCTCTAATCGTAGATGGAATCGCATCGGGCGGTATCATATGGCTTATAAAAGTGGGCCGGGCATAAGACCATCGATCGGGAAGCGCTGGGATTGGAAAGGAACTGGAGATGTAGCACATTGAAGCGGAAACCACAGCAACTGGACCCGATTCAATTTCTGCCGACATAATGGGCGACCCAGAGTTTGAATTCCCACAGCGGAATTAATTAAAAGCGTATTTATTTTATGTATTTGACTCGTTTTTAAACTGTTACTACGCTTTTGTTATCTACCCTTTGTACTCTGAGACTTATACTCGAGCAGGAGGTACTTCGTCATAAAATCACTAGCTTCCTCATTTGCATTTAGATTAATAAGTTCCCAGTTCGTCGTTGATAATTTTCGAACATGCGACAGTCGAGTCAGGACAAATATTAACGGAGACGTCGTGATATTTAACGAAAATATTGTTCCGTTTTAATTGCATATACGAACGGAAATAGGAATTTTAATGAATGATAAACAAGACGGCAAAAACGTTGAGAAAACATCCTCTCGAGGTCGTGTTTGTTTTACAACACCACCACCACCACCCGTTCTCATTTATACGAATTCAATTAGTTCCGGCTCTCTTGCCTAATTAAGTGCCACACTCAAAGTTCTCTTCACATTCACCTGAAATTCTACGTAACCGAATTGCGACGAGATGCGTGACGATCCTTTGTGCCGTTATTTTCGGGTTTACGAGTTACGGCGACGCAAACAGTTTGCCCTCTGGCGGAAGTTAATGCTGCAATTCCCCGTTGGCCCAATGCCATTTGCACATTTCCCGAATTCGTGAAAAAAGGACCAGAGGAAAATCTGTTGACGAGGAATATTTAGCAAGGAAAATCGATAAGTGCCTCATTTTGTAAAACAACCATCAACGTACCGGACGTCAATCAATTTATCCAATGAAGCTACCACAACATCTCACAGTATAACATGAATCTCTGTCTGTTATGAAAATTTCAATCAATGAACTATCCTGAATCGTGATAGTTTCCTAATGCAACAAGGAAACTATTTGAAAAGTTTTAATTATCGCCGATTTTCATCGTGGAAAGAAGTGTCAATCATTTTCATTTTAATGAGATGGCCATAAAGTGCCAACCTATTTTACGAAAAACTCGTTTCTTGTCTTGGATGAAGATCAATATCTTTTACTGATTGGTGAATAATACTGAATCATGTTTCCTATTTCAAAGTAGTCATAAATTAACCAATTTGAATATTTTTACCAACTACGATTGAGTAAAATGTTTTGAAGGCATCTTCATAATATGACAAAGTGTTGTTTAATAGGGTTTATGAAATGATCATAATATTCTCATTAATGCTATCCCATTTAATTAAGAAATTTGTTTACTCATTATGAAGGTTTCGATTAATGAACAATGTTGTGTTATTATAATTTCCTATTACAAGAAGGAAATTATTTATGACCATCATAGGAGTTCCAATCAATTAACATAATATAGCAGCCACAATATGTTAACTTATATTACAAAACTTTCTTTTTCTAGGAGGAAATTCAATATTTCCTTTTGTTCAATAAAACTTGAATCGCGATAGATTGCTACTCTAAAATACTCATAATCTACACTGCTTTTACCAGCTACGATTAAGAGCTTCAATTTAAAAAGAGAGCATTATATCACAAAGTGTCAATCAATTGGCTCAGTAAAGTAACCACAATATGCTAACTGATGTTAAGTGCGAACCCATACAATTATGAAAATTGTTTATCTAGGATGAAAGGCAATATTATCTTTTCATCTATGAATTATTTTGAATCCTCAATTTGTGAAACTACTTTTATCATAAGATAAAGTATCAATCAATTAGTAACTACTAGATTTCAAGCTGTAGTAATGAATGACGTTTGTCTGTAATGAAACTTAATATCTGGTTTTGCTCAATGATGTAAGCCTGGATTTCTCGAAAGTTACTATTATAATCCTTCGTGATAGATTCCTACTGCAAGCTAGTCATAATCTAAACAATCTAGATGTCTACTAGCTAAGATTAATAACGCTGTTACGTGTAGACGATGACGCTCGCTAACTGGCGAAGTTTAATTTGTCATAGGAAATCCCGCTCGCGCCGAGATCTTAATTACTGTCTCCTGTTTTAGGTGCAAAGGCACGTGCCGTTGGTTCTCGGATGCCTGCTGCTCGTCGTTCCTTTCATGCCCGCCACCAATTTGGTGGTGACGGTGGGCTTCGTGGTCGCGGAAAGGGTCCTCTACATACCAAGGTGAGAATCGCTTTGATAATTATCCCGACGAAGAAGACGTTCACGTTGCGTTTCCAGCACGGGCTGCATCCTGCTCACCGTGTACGGACTTCAGCTAATGTGGAACGCCTACAACAAGTACCGTCAGGTGATACAATGCCTCATTGTGCTGCTCTTGACGACGAGCTGCCTGCGAGTCGTCATCAGGAACAAGGACTGGAGATCTCGAGAGTCCCTTTTGAGGTAATTATCCTCTTACTCATCCTGCCCGGCTCGCAAATCCAATATTGACCGACCTCAAAGTGGTGGAAAGAATCCACTCCCCTATTCATACCCTTTATAATGAGTGTAATTCGCCATCTATTGTTTTATATACGACTTTTTTTCTTTTTTTGTTGAAAAGTTGTCTGTTTAATTAATAAGATGTTTAATTAGTAAGGCGAGTTAATTCATTAGCTCATTTTCCCATGTCGTTCGGTCGTAGACACATCCTTTAGTTAACAGGGACGTACGGGAAAAGTGCGGGTCCGCGCAATTTCAACACACTATCGAAAATTGGATTTTAATGAATTAATTAAGCCGGCCCAGAAGGGCTCGATTAAAACCGCTTTATATTCAAGTACCATTAATTTTAAAAGTGCCCTCTGCGCGCCGGTCCGCTAATTGCTACGGCCGTTTTAAATATTCCATTGTGTGGCCTCCGCGCAGGACAGGACTCGCACAAAGGACAACGCGAAATTGTAACTTTTACATTACAGACGACGACGACCCATCTGCTTACTTTCATCCCTCATCCTAGGTCTTAACAGATTCTTTTGTTAATTTTTTTATGCATTTTACAGGGCTGGATTAGCTACGTTACCCCACAACGCCAAAATGCATTATAACTTTGGAAATTTTCTACGAGATTCCGATATGCATGAATTAGCCAAAACACATTATAGAACTGCTTTAACGTATGTATTTTTTTAATGTTAAAATGTATATTTTAAAAAGTTCTGCTTTTAGATTGTGGCCTACTTATGCAAGCGCTCATAATAACTTGGGAACTTTAATTGAAAGAACGGAAGAAGCTGAACAACATTTTTTATTGGCTATAAGATATTCATCGAAACATGTAAACGCTCATTATAATTTAGGACAACTTTACAGGTTTGTAATATTATATTTTAAATACCACACCCAACTTAAATAAACAAATCGATATCGTTGTATTGCTACTACCTAGAAGATGGCACTACAAGATTCTAATCCTCTTTAAAAACAGTTAGCGAGATGGCAGTATAAAATTTAAATCTTTTTCTTTATTTTTTTCAGAAAATCTAACAGATCATACGAATCAGAAACCATGTTAAAGAGATGCATCCTCTTAGATCCAAAATTCACAGCTGCTTACATCGAACTAGCCAGACTATGTGGTCCAAACGATCGAAGTGTTGGCACATTATTAAAGAGAGTCGTACAAATAAACCCTTCAGATCCAAAGTACAAAACTATGTATGCCCACTGGCACTTGGGAAAGGGAAATAGAATTCAAGCGATAAAATATTACTGGCAAGCTTTAGCAATTTCACCAACTTATAATGAAGCTATGATGGGTGCGGCAAGAATTTTAAGAAAATTCGGTGATTACGGAAGACTATTTCAATTGGTTACAAGATGGCAGACGATTCAAAGAGTTTCAAAAGGACAGCCGATATCAAGACCTCACCTTTACCTTTACGAATGGCAACTCAAAAACGAATTAAGCAATAAAGCCAAAGCGTACGATAATTGTCCGCAATCGTGTGTTAAGCCGACGTATATAAATAAATGGAATCACGTTTCGTGTAATAGGACTAAACATAGATATTTTCCAAACAGTAGACAGTGTAGATTGATCAAGAGGATTCAAAAGTACAGGTCGACAACTCCGTTTATGCTCCATCACATTTTAGACACGGTTTAGTGGATGTTCGAATAAAAATTTTGGGATTTTGGAAATGAAAGAAAAAAATATCAGTATTAGAAACAGATTTAAAAAAAAGGCGGAACAAAAAGATCGAGGAATTGATGATCTTCGTTTTGAAATTTGTCAAAACAGGGTGAACGGATATGTAAATAACCGTTAGTTAAAATATTTTTCTATTGTAAAATATTATACATAACAACAACAAAAACATGCAAAAATAAACAATGTGTTATAAAATATTAAAAATTGTAACAAGAGAGTTGATTCGCTGGGCGCGCTTTTTTATTCTTTGTAAACCGCTCAGCATGTGCTAAAAATCGTTTCAGGTCTATGTATTTGATGAATCCAGATCAAATTGTGATATATAAGTAAATGTAGACTTGTAAATAACGTGTAATTTAGCTATTTTAGAATCCCTCTTGTTACACTGTCCTTTTCGTTTTAAACTTTTCTTCGTGGAACTATTTTTTAAAATTGTTCCAAAATATACTTCATTCATTTTTATATGTTAAATAATAAAAATGGATAAAGTGTAAAATTATATATTAATAAGAACAACTAAGGGAACCGTAAAAAACAGATACAGGTGAGAGATCAACGAACCAAGAACTCTAACTAGGTTTGGGCTCGAAAATTCGTAAATTTCGACTCGTTATTTTATTACATAATTATCCTAGTACCTACGTATTAACGCAGTATTAATAAAAAAAGCATTTCTTAAGAGTATAACGTAAGTAGCTTCTACCACACTAATAAGGAACAAAATAAGCTAAGGTGAAAACAATAATACCCGTTATTTAAGTATTTCTGTTTGTAGCTAGTTATGGGGTTGATTTAAAAAGGTGAAAATTATTTAAAGGGGCCAGTTATTAAAAGAAACTTTGTATACCGAGTAGTTCGTAATGATTCGTTATTGTATTAGAATTGGGGCGTGATTTTGTTAAAAAATCTCTGTACATATATACATGAAATATAATGTATAGTTTTTTGATATAACTAATAAAAAGCAATTTTCAAAAAAGGATTTTGACTTACATTAGCTTTGTTAGAAAAATCAATAAATTTAATTTTACCGCCTTTAAACAGCACCATCTCTTTATTAAAACCTAAATCATATAAATCCAGTTTCGTTTCAATAGATGGCACAAGTTTCATATTTAATAAATTTTCTTACTTAACTTTCTAAACCATCTAATTGCCAATTAGCTATTTTAAAAAATACACACATTTAATAAATCCGTATAAATTGAAGATTGAATGAATTGAATATCAAAGGAATTTAATTAAAAGAGACATAACTTTAAGACAGCACTTTAAAGGGACATAAAAAACTACAAAGCAATTTCTCTCAATCTCTACAAAATGAAAGTTAACAAACCCACGATTATACCTTGTACTTCCTGAATTTACATCCGGATTTCATTTGCTACGCTATTTAAAAGGGAAAATTTGTAAATAACTCGGGCCAGTCGATGAGACATAGTTCTTGAGACAAAATGAAGTTAGTTTTGTGGGTGATTGTATTTCTTGTTGTAAAATCACAATGTCAAGAAAATAAAAATAAAGAAGTACAAAAAGATGAGTTTGAAAGTCAAAAACAAACGGGTAATGTAATTAAAGAAGATAAGGAAGTGAAAAGAAATGTTGATGTAAATCAATATGAAGTGATTGAAAATAAAGAAGTGAATGAAAATAAGGATGTAAAAGAAGATAAAGAATTAAACGAAAATCAAGGATTTAATCAAAGCAAAAATAAAGGAGTAAGTGAAGATAAAGTAAAAAAAGATGATAAAAAAGATGAAAATGAGAATTATACTAAATTAGAAAATTACAAAAAGAAACAAGCTGAAAGTGATAAATTAAAAAAAGAAAATTTTCAAGAAAAAGAAGGACATAAAAGAGGACATCTAACAAAAGGTTACCATAATAGTTTTTTTAAGGATGAAATCTTAACAGAAAGGAAAATATTTGAGTATCCAGAAGTAAAAAGTACTCGAAAAACTAAATATAAAGCCTCAAGAAGGAAATATAAAAATGTAAAGTCATATCCAGAGCGTAGAAATAATAATTTACAAACAAGAAGTAGTAACAGTAAAAAGTCAAAGAAACGAAGAAAAAATTCAAGAAGTAAAAAACCAAAAAGATATACTTCAATCACTTATTAGTTTTTAAGTTTTTAAGTTTTCAGTTTTTATTTTTATTTTATTTTAAATATATAAATTATTCATATTTTTATAAATAAAACCAATTTTTTTTCTCTGACGACTATATTGTATTTTATTATACCGAGTGTTAAAAACCACGCACACTGATCTTCCCTCTATTTACTTTTTAGGATAATGTGGAGTAGCCACATAAGTCCTCACTGAATTATCCGGAGGTAAAGGTTGAATTACCGGTCTGTCATTTTTTCCAACATAACTGCAGTATGGTATTTCATAAATGAATTTCATCCCTAATCTTTCACAAATTCGTGCACTAAAAAGAATAATAATTAAATAAAGTACATACCATGAAGTTATCATAATGAAAGTGGTTAATAATTACGTTACATTTCGCTAATTGTAAATTTTATTAATTACATTAATATTATTACTGAATTATAAAATCGGAAACAATTCGTATTTGTGATGTTTACCTTACCGGCTGTTACCTACAAATTTATTATCTATTAAATTAACGGTTATCGATGTAGCGGTCGCATTTAATGTGTTTCCTGTTAGATATCGTAAAACCTATTTTATACCCGCGTTGCATTATTTTACAACCCCCATTATCTCTCGAATTAGGACCTTCATGAATACATTTACAGTACGGTTAAATTCCTATTAGCTTAACAAATTGCCTTACTCCCCTTTACTTACAACACTTACGTTTGTGCTGTACTTGCATCTATCCTTATGCAAGTATATCCACAATCTGCACCCGTTTCAATCGATTTTTGAATTAGTTGAGTTGCTAAACCTTTGTTTCTTTCATCTGGTAATACAAAAACATGAGAAATCTACAAATAAAATTTTTCATTTTTTTAAATTAATTAATTTTAATTAATTTTTTTTTTTCAAATAAGTTTTAAAATAACCTCAAAGATTTTTCCCGTACAAGCTAAATTCCAAAGATTAGGTGCTCTTTGGATATAAGCCCAAAATTGAAATAACTGTCTCATCTTTTGATTACTAAGCGTACAAGCAAATTTATCCATAACATCCGGATCCCAAGGACAAGATCCACAATTTATGGCACCGGCAACGATACTTCCATCGTATTTACATCTCGCGACTAAACTTAATCCTTGAGTTAGTTCCCTCATAATTTCTTCTTCCAGAACGTTATTAGGAGTTTTTGCTACACCGAGAGTTTTAACAATAGGTTCCTCTTTAAAGTAACTGTCGTACATTACTTCGATAATTTCCCCGAAACTTTCTTTATCCGGTCTGATAATTACATAAGGGTTGTTTTGTTTAGCTGTTTCGGTTTTCTTATGTGCGGATCTTGTTGCAACCGTTTGTAATACGGTTTTAGATCGGAGACCTCCGAGAAGGTGCTTGACCGCTAACTTGGAAATCAGTGCCATGGCGTGACTGGAAATTTTGATGTGGAGGTCGGTTTCGGGTTGTCAGAGTTGGTTTTGTTGAGAGTTTGGAGGTCAAATCATGGCCTGGCGTGGATGAATCATTTTCGATTCTTTGCCATTTTGACGGATGTTGGGTGTTGACAAACAATGAATGTCAATTCATTAAATGAACATTTCCATAGTTAAAAAAATAATAAAATAAAATAAAAAATCAAGGTGAAATTTAAAGTATTTCAACCGTAAACCATTTCGCAATTCATTTATTACTAATAGTTAATTTTAATTTATTTTCATTTTGTTTTGTTGTACTTTAAAACCGACAAACTTTCACTTCGCCCTTCCACGCTTCCACACTTCCACACCCAGATTGCAATAGAAGAAATGAAGAGAAAAAGAAAGGTTGGCTTTCTCTCTAAATTACGCAACCGGGTAAAGAGTAAATAACGAAAAGGTGAAAGGTAATTTTAATTATTTTAAGGATTAATAAAGTCAAAGTCTTAAAGATTTCGGTATCTTCACAAGTTCAATGACAAGGAAATATCTTTAGTAAACAATTAGCAAAAAGCATCTAATCTTCTCAAATAGACTTCAAATAGAGTTTCTCTTGTGCAAGTTTATATAACCGTTAAAACCGCAGCCTTTTGGATTATTATGGTTGTGTCACAACCGTACAAAAAGCTATTTGGTTACACCACATTTTATATTTAAAGGACCATTGCACAAGTAAGGTCTTTCCATTTTAACCAGAATCTTAGACGGGGAAACGACAAATATGGTCTCCAAATTCACATTGTTAATTTTCTTTGTGACGTTAGTAAGTTTAGCGTTCAGTTTTCCAGCTGGATCTAAAGAAGATCAAGTAGAAGATAAGAAAGAAGTTCAAGAAGAGGGACAAGAAAAGAAACAAGAAGGTAGAAAATGTATTTTTACTTATTTTTACTAAATAAAATTAATTTTTGTGTTTTAGGAAATAAACCAAAAGTACAAAGAAAATCATGTAAATATCTAAAATAATTTTATGGATGGGTGATATATTTTTTATTTTTTTGTTACTTATGCAGATAAATATTCATATTATCGTGAATATGGAGATGGAGATGAAGGTGATAAAAACGATAAAGGTTTTATGAGAAAAACCGATGAAGGAGGAAGTAAAGGATATAAAAATTTCGATAGCTTTGAAAAGAAAGGAGGAGACAAGTACGAATTTCACACGCATTCAGAATATAGGAAAATAAAAGATGAGGAACAAGATTCTGATAAAGAAGAAGAACAAAAGGGTGGTAAGAAGCAATAAATCGTAATCTTAATCGTTAATCTTTTTTGTTAATCCTTTTTGTTAATAATGTTGTTGCATTCTTTTTATACTTTTGTGTTGTAACTTGTTGCCATTACAATCTTTTAACAAATTTATGTTGCTTTTCATTGTGTTTACCTTTCCTAAAATTCCTTTAACATTAACTTCCCTTTAATTTTCCAATCATTCGCTTTTCAACTAACATTTTTTTAAATGATACAAAACAAAAAGTTTTAAACAATTTTTAGAAGTAGATAACATGGAAACCGCCGAAAGTAATAACTATATCAGTTTTGTACACGATTGGGAAGAGTAAGTAGTTACTTAATTTCTTTATCAGTAAATATCATGATTTATTTAATAAATCGAGATATAAACACGTGTCTATTAATGTTTGTTTTTAGCGACCATGCAATCCCACACTTTGATATAGATTGGGATCATTTCTTTGATCATAAAAACGGACATGATGATTATCATGATGTATCTGCAAATCACAATGGGGATTCTAACGATGATCATTCAGAACATGATCAACCAGAAGATCATCATTTAGAAGATTATCATCCACCAGATCAACATCTAGAAGATTATCATCCAAAAGATTTCCATCCAGAATATGATTTTTCAGAAGATGACCATTTAGAACATGACCATCCTCCTGATGATGACCATTTAGAACATGATCATCCTCCTGAAGATGACCATTTAGAACATGACCATCCTCCAGAAGATGACCATTTAGAACATGATCATCCTCCAGAAGATGACCATTTAGGACATGATCATCCCCCAGAAGACAAGTCAAAAAATGGTCAACCAGAACAAGACCATCCAGAAAATGATCACCCAGAACACGACGATCACCATAATTATTTTGATAATATTGAATTTGATCCTGATCCCACTTTTGAGCATATTCCCGAAGATGATCCTACTCAAAATAAAGACCATCATCACTGATTTATAGATGTATACTTTGTATATAGTAAATAATGTGACTGACAATGAGATAATTATAATAAAAAATTAAAATAAACAGAAATTTCTTAGAATGTAGTTATACTCCTTTCGGCGAAAAATGTCTCGTGCGTCATTAATTAATTATGTTGTCCTAAACTATTGTTTTTGGTGTTCGTCTCTCTCTAACATGTACAATTAAATAAAAATTATTTGATATATGCCGAGAAAACGGCGACAATTAACAACGCATGAGATATCTTTCGCCGAAAAGAGATTATAATGTCGTCTTTGCAACAAACAGATAAGAATACAATTTTACCAAAATCCTTCTAGTTTACAAATTTAACCAGCGCTGAATGCAGTTATGCCTGTTAATAAATAGAAATCCGCAACTTTTTTACTAAAAATCGTAACTGGATACGTGAGTAGTTCATTTCTAGGAAATAAAGATTCAACATATAAATTTCCAGGATGTCTACAAATAAAACAAACATCCGGGACAAAATCATGAAAAATATAATAATTCAGAAGAGGATTCTTAAAAGAAAGTACATTCACAAGATGATTCTTACGAACATGAAAATCCAGTAGACGATTATCAAGGCTATGACGTATAAGAATAAAATTCTTAAGGTGATGAACTTGAAGAAAGTGATCATGAAGAAAATGTTCATTCAGAACAAAATTATCAAGAAAATGTTGCTCCAAAATGACCCCACTCTAGCCAGAGTTATTAGAAATATGGTCACCAACAACAAGCTTACGTTAATTACGATTATCCGGATCATCATCCGGAGTAGAATCATCTTGCGCAGGAATCACCAACCTTTTCTAGACAGCAGGCGATTTTCAAATAGAGCATTTTCAAGCGGTTAGGTGTTTTGTAAACACGTGTTTCCACATGCTATGAAACCTGGTACCAAATAAATGCTGTTATGGTAGTAGTTACCATGGTACTACAACTCTGGTGACAGTTTTCATTAAATGTGTTAACGCTCCTTAATGTAACTTATTGTTAGAGAGATTCTTTTAATCAAATTATATTTTAAAAAATAAAAATTAATGATTTAACATTTTTTACTGTAATAATATCGAAGAACAAAAACGTAATAATTCTTTGCATAACCATTGATTTTGAAAAGTTCTGCAATGGAGTTCTTAAATTAGGAAATTTATTTTCTAGAAAAGCTGAATAAAAAGAAATTAATTCTCTTTCGTTAAAATTATTGATATAGACCAGTGATACTCAACCTATTTTTCGTCACGGCACATTTTTAATAACTTAGAAACTTGGCAGCACACTAACAACTAAATGAATTAAAAAACAGTTAATTGTTATACGTATAATACGATATACAGTGAAATTCCCCTTCGCGGACATCCCTCTTGAACGGACACCCCCTTGGACGGACAGTTTTCTTGGACTCGTCCGACTCTCATACAATTACTTCGCATTTCTCTTAAGCGGACACTTTGAAGGGTCCTGTTGGTGTCCGCCCACGGGAGATTTCACTGTATTTTGTAAAAATTGCAGACGATAATTTTCAATGGAATATAAAGTAAAATAGTATTACAAAGTAAAGAAAATGTTTATTTAATGATAAATTACAAACAACATTTAATGCGAAATTGTGATTGGTGTTTTTAAACGATTTCATTTATATTTGGACGAAAAAACGATAACTCTACTACCATTTCATGATCTAAATTTTAAAGTCTGAATCTTTTTTTTTCATTTTTATGTTGGTCCAAGCAGAAAATACGAACTCGCACAAATAAGATGTACAAAATTGTAGTAAGACACTTAAAGCTTTTGTGATATTTTCGGGTCTCTTGGAACTGATTCAAACTTTTCTAAACTACCTTGTTCTGCTTTATTCTTGAACAAAGTATTTTTTTTAATCTCAATACTTTATCGGAAGAGGCTAAAATATTCTCTTTCGGTCTTTACGTACTTGTATTTATGTTATTAAAAATAACAAAGATATCAGTTAAGTAAACTAGCTTGGTACGCCATGTTGTGTCATCTAACAGATCAGCAAAATCACTGTTGTCTTGTTCAAAAAATATCCTTATCTCGTTTTTTAATTCAAGCACGCGAGAAAAAACTTTTCGTCTAGACAGTCACCTAACTTCCGTGTGCAGTAACGATTCATTTTTAGATTCCATCGCCTGGCATAATTAATAGGCGACTTTTTAATGGTTTTGGTTGTATGTAGTTAATTATTTTAACACACTGTTCCAATACTGTTTTGAATTGTAATTGTAATTGTTTTGTAATGAGTGTTTCCCAATGCATAAAACAATTTGTAACCAATATATCTGTATTATGTTCTGTTACATGTGCCACAAATCCTTTAAATGTATACAATCTTTATCTTAAGTTTTGCTTTCCGTGTTTTTGTTTTATTAACCTTTAATATTTTACTGTATGCATCTGTAAAATGTGGCGGCATATTTCAAGAATCTCGCAGCACAGTGGTTGAGAATCGCTAATATAGACAGTCATACCTCGGTTAGCGAACGTCTCAGTTTATAAACAAAATTTGCGAATATGTTTTGTCTCCCTTCAGGAATAATTCTTTGATTCATGAACGGGAACCAACAGAACCCATACAGCGAAGTAACTCACATACAATGCACTTCCGTTGGACAACTGCTTAATTGGGAAAAAAAAACTCGAAAGACTGAAAATATCCTTATATAATTTGTTACGGTCGGATAATTAGTTAAATCGCTTAATTGGGACAAATTGTAAGTGGCCCGATGTGTCTCTAATAGCAAGCAAATTCGCACAATATGATAAAGTTAACAATGTATACTATTTTAAAAAATAAAGATCATTTGAAGAAAGTTTATGTATTTCAAACTTTAAGTAGCTATCAAAAGTTTTTTTTTATGTCATTTGCATGTGTACCTCCCTTTCGTTATAATTTCAACACATAGGGTGGTATGATTAAAAGGAGTATTTGCTTGTACTTCAAGTAAGAGTTTTTACTTCCTAGTATTTTGTGGAGTATAATCTTACACATGAAGTGAATTCTTCGATGGGAACTATTTACTAGTGATGTGACGAATAGTAGTTCAACCGTATAACCGAATACCGAACATTCGGCTAAATTTGAACCGGATATTCGGCCGAATATTCGGCCTTTGTTGACTGGCGTGAAAATAAGATTCAAAGAAATAGAGAAGCAAAAAAATTATTTTATGACAACGTCGTTGAATCTCCGATATCTCTTAAACTTTTTCTCATGTGAGAACATATCCTTTATAAGGCATACTTTCTTTGAAGGCACTTGGAAGAGATTTAGACTCGCTAAACTCCGGAAGCAGTAGTAGCGATGAAAGTGATAAGATGAATATAAACACAAACATTCAGCAGTTGTCCCCTACAACAGGAAAAAAATTTGTATCGAAGTCATTTCGCGACTGCTATGAAGTCATAGCCACATCTAGTTAGGCCGTTAGTGACTCCAATCCAGTCGTTAGTGAACTAGACTGTTACTTGTATGAGGAATTACTAAAGAGAGAGCAAGTTCCATTTGTTTGGTAGAAACAACATAGTCTGAAATACCCAAAAATAAGTAAACTGGCAAAAGTGTACTTATCAGCCCCATCAAGTACAGTTTTCAGTGACCAGTTGTTCTCTGAAGCAGGAAACATACAAAAAAAACTAATCGACAATTGCGCAAAAATCCATTGTATGCTCATTTAATGTATTCTTCGAATTTACTAAAACTTTAGGGCAGTCACATAGACAACTGAATATTCGGTAAATAAATTCAATATTCAGCTGAAAACCGAATATTGTAAATGAAGCCGAATAAGCTGAATACCGAATAATTATTCGGCTTCGGTCCCATATTTAGTATTTACTAAGGTTAGAAGAATAAACTACTAGCTACAATCCATCGCCCCTATTGCCCCAGGTATCGCCCACCAATCTTTAGCTAATTCTATTTCGTGTGCATTTTAAAGGAAAGAAATTTAATCATTTTTTTTTCGAAACAATTTTTTGTGAAACTTCTTTAAGTACTACCCCGATATCTACACCAATACCTAGTTGAAACCAAGGATCACTTAGACTTCTTAAAAAGACCTCCATTTTCGTTACATTTGATAAAGCTGCTCCCCTCATCTCAATACGAGTTCCCAAGAACACACTAGCTATCCATTTAACATTGTTTGGATTAAAGCTAAAAGCATAGTGCTTGACAGTAGAAAGCTGCTTAAAATAATTGACTTACCGAAATAATTTTCTATATTGTGCCTCCCCATACGTTCTACGTTCACATATTTCCCTTCTTTTCCTATCATAATTCACAAAAAATGCCATTTTTAGCACCTTTTTAGGTGAAGTAGTTGATAAGAAGCTACTTTATGATCAGTTTCTTAAAAACTACACCAAAGCCTCCCAAATAAAGGAAATACTAGACAACATTAATAATTTCTGTGGTATTAACTTCTATATATCGAAGTAAATAAAGCAGAATGTAAAGTATTTGCTCCTAGTACTTACTTCAGTCTAACTTTAAGAATTATGTGGAGTAAATGCTATAATTTTTTAAAGTAAAAACTACGAAACGGAACATTTACTTGAAGTACAAGCAAATACTCCTTTTAATCATACCACCCATAAAATCATAAAATGAAGACCTTGGCGAGAAAAGAGTGCTAGCCACAAAAATTAAAAAAATGAGATTTTCGCTTCAAATGATTCAGAAATGAAGGTATTAGCCACATACAACTACTTTTAGCAATTTTTCAATAATAAGCTCCGATACGGTAAAATGACGTTTTCATGATTTCGATTAAGCGGCGCAAATTTTCAAACTAAAGTTACAAGTCACTAACATGAGTGATACACGTGCTGGGTGTTCTCGTATTTTCACCAATTTTCTAGTAATTTAAACGAAAAGATTAGTTACGAGTTTGACTCAGATAGCGTAAAGAACAGAAACTATATTGTAAGTGAAAGTCGGGACAATTCATCATCCTCCGAAGGACAACAGTTACGTATTTAAGGTGATGTGGCAGACACCCTTTTACTGAAAATTATGATTACATAATTTTGCATACACAGGATCCGCCAGTGAAGTGAGAAATTGTGAAATATTCCATTTTTTCGACAAATATTAATTCTCTAAAGTCTTTTTTACAAGTTTGAATTCAGAAAACCATGTCATTTTGTTTTCTAAAAGTAACGACGCTTAAGGGAAAGCCGTTTCTAGGAACACATTCCTCAAATCTTTAACGAAAATTTATTAACATTTGCAATACAAAAACTTTAAGTTTTCCTGCTTCAAAGGAAAATTCTGTATATTATTATCCTTCTTCTAAACTTTTATTAAATAGAGGCCGAAGCGAACCATCAATTTTATTTGGAAATTGATGCTAAAATTTTCAATCGTCAAGAAATTGAACAATCAACAATCGAAGTAGAGCATATGGTTGAAGATTATTCGCTCGTTGATAACTAATCTCTTAGTTTCAAATCTTAAGTTATTTCAGATTATCGTTTATTTTTTCATATAAAAGGATGCAACCCACATTTTCGACTCCTTTTTATTTGAAAAGTACTAACTAATCTATTTTATTTTTCCTCCTAATCATTAAATTAATTAAATATAGTGTATGTAACTTGGATTTTGTTGATTTAAAAGAATTTTCTCTGATTAATTTCTCAAAAGCTATGTGTGACATACATCCTTTTCACGCCAAGGTCTTCAAATGTAAAAAAAAATCCATTACAAATACGTATTAATAGGTACATTATTTGGATTTACATTACACAAAAAATTGATTTGGATTACGAACTTTTCGATTCGAGAAATGGATTATGTTTGTGAACCGAGGCATCACTGTATATTATTCGATGGTAAATTGGCTGATGCTTTTAAAATATCAAACGAAATATATCAAAGCATAGAAAATGAATAACACAAACATAAAGAAGTCGAGATCAGACATTATTAATATTTAGGCACTGGACAGAATTTTTGTCTAATTATTTCAAGAAATCTATATAAATGTTATTTGAAGGATACTGTTTGGCATTGTTTAAAGCTTTTGAATTCTATAAATAATTCATTTTTTCCCTTACAACGTTATATTTAATTTACTGAGATGAGTTATAATGTCAACAAGGAAAGCTAATTCGCTTATCCATTTAAAATTTAATAATTTTGTATATACTGCGCCCTTTTTCTGCCAAAAACATTTCACTCTCGTCTTTCAACTTGAAAAATCGTATTAAGGAAAGAGCCTCCTTTGCTTCCTTTGACGAGCCGCCACTGGATCGTATATACTAAAAATTTCTCATAATTAGATAAATATACCTTCAACTTTTGTATTATCATGAAGACTTTTTAATAGAGAAAATTTTTCTGTTGCACCATACTGTTTCTTAGTATCCATTACTGTTAATTAATGAAATGATGACTTTTTTTATAATATTTCCGGAAATAATCCCGCTCAAAATAAAGTAGCCATTTAATGTACCATTACTAACTATTAAATAGTAAATCAGTGTTGTTATGACTTATTAGAAAACCTAAGGAAATAAAAAATTTCTAATACAATGTAGTTAGGATTGTGACATATCCCTCATGTGTTCTTATTTAAACAACTATAGTAAACATAGATAAAAGATAACATGAAACCGAGACCTAGTAACTATTTAGTTGATGAATCTAAAACCGGTGCTAAACGTAATTATACCTGTCAATAAAACAAGTCAGGTACTTTTTTTGGACACGAATCGTATCTTGGTACGTGAGCCGTTATCTTTGTTGTGCACCTTTTTACTTCTAGCAAACAATCTCTACCAGTATTTTAACACGTATCGTCATTTCGCCTGATAATCTGATTACGTTTTCGATCACTATCGAAAGGGATAAACGGGGAGACAATGAAAATCGCGAGTTTGTAACAATTGGATTATCTTTTTTTGGTAGGGATGACATATAAAACCTTGGCAGAAATAAGCAAAAACATTTAACGTGATTTTTGCTCCTTGAAAATGACGGGTAGCGTCGTTAAGAAGGGCGAAAATGAAAAGGAAGAATATGAAACTTATTTTACCAGGCAAAAAGTTGTAGTTCCTGATGATGATAAGGTATATGATGAAATCATATTTTTTTATCTTTGTGAAATTTAACTAACTTCTTTGTTTTTATTTCCAGCCTGGATTTAGTTTTAAAAAACTTTGGGCTTTCGCCGGTCCAGGATTATTAATGTCCATAGCTTATTTAGACCCTGGAAACATTGAAAGTGACCTTCAATCAGGAACTATAGCCGGATATAGGTTATTATGGGTGTTATTAAGTGCAACCATTTTGGGATTGGTTGCTCAAAGTTTAGCTACGAGATTAGGAGTAACGACCGGTTTACATTTAGCGGAAATGTGCCACCGTCAGTACAAGAGTTTCCCAAGGATTTTAGTTTGGATTATGGTTGAAATCGCAGTTATTGGATCGGATATGCAAGAAGTTATAGGAACTGGAATTGCTATTTATTTACTTTCAAATAAAGTGTAAGTTTTTTGATTATATTAAAAAAAAAAAACTTTTTTTTTAATTTCATTTAATAAAATAATTTTAGAATTCCATTATGGGCTGGATGTATCATTACAATTGTAGACACCTTCACATTTCTTTTCTTGGATAAATATGGTTTAAGAAAATTAGAATTATTTTTCGCTTTCTTAATCTCAGTGATGGGAATTACTTTTGGATATGAATACATCGTAGCTTCACCAAATCAAGGATCAGTTATGCAAGGAATGTTCTTCCCTTGGTGTAAAGGTTGCGATTCCAACGCTCTTTTACAAGCTGTTGGAATCGTTGGGGCTGTTATCATGCCTCACAATCTTTATTTACACTCAGCTTTGGTCAAATCGAGAGATATCGATAGGAAGAAACCGGAGAAAATTAAAGAAGCTAATTTTTATTATTTAATTGAAAGCAGTTTAGCTCTATTGTGTAGTTTTATCATCAATGTTTTTGTGGTTACTGTTTTTGCTTATGGGCTTCATCATAAAACCAATTCAGAATTGGTGAGTAATTTTATAATTCAACTTAAAAATTAAATCAATTAATAATAAATTAATTAAAATAAAATTAATAAAATATTTTTTTATTTCACTTTTCAGTTAGAAAGTTGTGATGCCAACGGCATTGACGCTTTCGATGTCTTTCCAAACAACACCGAATACGTTTCCGCCGATTTATACAAAGGAGGTATCTTCCTCGGTTGTACATTCGGCTCAGCAGCTCTTTACATTTGGGCTGTGGGAATCCTAGCAGCTGGTCAAAGCTCCACCATGACTGGGACTTACGCGGGACAGTTCGCCATGGAAGGTTTCTTGAATTTAAAATGGGCCAGATGGAAGAGGGTGTTGTTCACAAGAACTATAGCTATTATCCCAACATTTTTCACAGCTTTCTTCAGCACAATTGAAGATTTAACCGACATGAACGATATTTTAAATGCTGTTATGAGTGTTCAATTACCTTTTGCGGTCATTCCAACGATTGCTTTTACAAGTAATCCAAAGATTATGGGAAAATTTACTAATGGAATGTAAGTTCTTGAAGAATGAATTTGAAATGATATAAAATGATTAAAATTAATTTTTCGTTTATAGAATTTTGAAAACGATTGCAATGTTGTTATCAGCTGCTGTAATATCAATTAATATTTATTTCGTGTATTCAACGGTGGAAGAAATGGAACTAAGCGCTGGGGCATTATCTGGTGTACTCATAGTAGCTATTTTATATGTAATTTTAGTGATTTATTTAGTTATTCACTTAATAGCATCCATAAATATTGAGACCATAGGTCAAAAACCTTTTATTAAAAAGTATTTCTTGGTAGATAGTGATCATAAGTTAGAGTTAAAGATATAGATTAAATAATTTAATATAGATTAAGATATCAAAAAAAAATGGAGTGTTTTCTTTGTTATTTAATTATTAAACTTTGGTAGTCAAGGAGGATTAGTGAGAATTTGATCTTCAACATATAGGTTATGATGAAAGGATTTTAGGGATGATCAATCAAAACATCTAAAAAATCATCATCTAAAAAGTCATCAACCAAAGCACGATTTTTCAGAATTTGATTATTCAGAACACGATCATCGTCCAGAACATAATGTTCTAGAACGTAATCGTTAAGAACACGTTCATTCAGAAAATAATAATCCAGAACATGACATGAGAAGGTCACCATTCAGAATATTATCGCTTAGGATATAATTTTTTAGAATTTGAACTTGCATAACATGATTATGGTCCAGAACATGATATTCTATAACTTGATCATCCAGAAAATGGACTTCCAAAACATAAACATTCCAGAAAATGATCTTCTAGTCTAGAGTAGAGCATCTGTGCGGCTCACCTCTTTAACTCTTTGAGGGGCGGACATTTTCAAATAAAAAACCCCAAAGTGGGCACAACAGCGATGTTGTGTCATCTAGGAGATTAGCAAAAAGCATAATCTGAGCTTGAAGTGGTGAGGTGATACGCGCTCTCAACCACTCTACAGCAAAAGGAGTAGAAATTTTTTAAAAAATGGTTTGTTTTGTGTACCAGCGAGGACAAAGGTCAAAATTCGAAGTGATACATTAAGCCACCCCCCAACCCTGAAAGAGTTAACCGTTTGCGTACCACGAGCCACTTTCGCGTTCTCCAGATTTCGTGTCGAAAAGAGCCAGGAAAAACAGACAACCGGCGGCCCACTGACACGTTATGGAAGGAGCTTTGCCGCGCTCTTTGGTTTTTTTCGGTACATAACCAAGGAGCGCGATCGCGCTCCTTGGCGCTTTTCGATCGTGTTTTTTCAAAATCCTCCGGTACAGAAACGGTTAAGCTACATTAAGACGTGTTGCTACTTGTAAAGGTGGGGTCACATTTTTACTTCTATGATGGTTGACATGGAAACAGCAATATAAATTCATGTCCATTGACGTTTCCATGCCAATCATCACGATAGCTATCAGCTAACATCAGTTTTCATAGAAATTAAAAATATTCTTTTTGAAAATTAACCACCCTTGAGAAACGTTTGCCGATTTCTAGGCTAGAACATCAACCAGAAAATGGCACTGGTCGACATTTTATAGACCCATACAATAAACAAGTTTCTCAAATGCTATGAACGCCTTGAATCCAAATTTGGCCTCAGACTTGCCCTTCATATCAGGGTTTCGAAATATTCTAACCTGCAGGCGCCAAAAAGTTTGCAACAAAAGTGTATTTTAAATAGGACAACAAAACTTTCAGACGCCGCTAAGAATTTTCTGTATAAAAATTTATTCGTTATTATTTAATACCAAATATCTAAAAAAAGAATTTTTAGCGCGTATTGCTAAAGATATATCTTGCTATGAGATATATCTTAAAAAAACGAATGTGATGAAGCAAGTCTGACAATGAGATCGGATTTGAATTCAGTGTGCCAAAGTATTTTAGGAAAATGTTGTCTAGTCTATGGCTTTATTTATTTTTTTTAATTTTATCTGCTTGTATGATCATCGATGAATTATGAAGAATCGATGAAGATATGACATAAGGAGCTCGTCATCCAAAAAAATCATCACTTAGAAAGTAGTCATTCGGGCAATTATCACCTAGAATATGACTTTTCAGTACTTGCTAATTCAGAACATCCAGGAGAACTTGACCGTCCAAAAGTTGGTAATATGGAACACGAACATTCAGAACATAATCATCCGAAAAATGATCATTCAGAATGGTTTGAGATCATCGCCCAGAAAATCATCGTCCAGGTCATTACCATCCAGATTATAATGTTCCTAAATTCGACCATCCAGAATATCACCTTTCAGGAACATGATTATTTTTACAGAATTCTCAGAATAACTATTTTATTAATACCATTAGTGATTTCTTTATGTTCATAAAAATATTATTATAAAAAAATACAGTAATCATAATTTATTGTTAAAATTAAAGATTAAACACCCATTAAAATGTTTTCAAGTATTTATTTTTTTATTTAATTTATTTGTTTTAACGTTGGTATCCAAGTAGTACGAAACGGTTGTGCGTCCGGGGACTTTTAATGCAAATTAGCGTCCTCATAACGGTGTCCTCTCGTGAATATTAATGCGTCAGATGCATCTCCTCCCGGCTTATGAGCGCCATTAATTTTTATGAAAGCGCTCCTCGCGGACCGGAGAGGTAAAAATCTCCGGACTAACTAACCAGAGTGAGATCCATCACCAAGTGTCATACCCGAGTAAAACGGGTTGATTAATGGCTGGTACAACTTGCGCAATTATCCTTCCTAAGTCGGAGTCGCGAGTTCCTTTAACAACTCGAATTATTAATTGCATTGTCCCCTTGAATTAAGTCCTTTATGGTAGTAAACAATATGTAAGGTCAATAAACCTATTGTTAGTTGAAAGTTTTGTTGTAAGAAACATAAGTTTTGTAAAAGAATTTTGTAAAGTAAAAAAAATCTTTTTGCATCAAGGAGAAGAGGAAGTTAAAGTGCTTTAATTATTACCTAAGCCGTACTTAGCAGGAAATTACAACTCAATTATTTACAGCTTAAACGCTTCCAGTCGCTAGTCGTTATCATGAGATAAAGTAGCACTTAAAGACGAGGTTAATATTAATAAGTTAGTTCAGATCGTTTAAATTTTACACCCCTTTTGAAGTATAAGTAAGCACTTACACCCCAGATTATTTTCTTATCCATCAAAGAAATTGTTATAATTCATTCTCTTTTTAAACCAAACAATAAATTTAACTTTTAAAGTCACATTGACGTGAGGCACGATCAATCAGTCTAAAAGCCTTTTTTGGTAAGGACGAAAAGAAAACTTTTACAAGACCTAAAAGGGTCTTGTAGACTTTTCAACGTACCAATTTCGACGTTTCAAAAAAAGATTTTAGAAATCTTCTAAGTGAGCTATTTATTATCAAACCTGCGATCGAGTGTAGGTCAGCACTTGTACACGAACTTTATCTCTAATTGGATCGACCAGTTCGATAATCAGATTCGTCTGATACGGCGGAGTTCCGCCTACTTCAGTATCTGTTATGTGGCGCCGTTGGGGTTTTCCATTTCCAGACGAAAGATCAAAGGACATCTCTCTATTGAGACGCGCGGATTTCTGTTTCGATGCCTGAGAGTTCCTCTTGTAATTTAACCCCCCTAGAGGCACCATTGTATACTTAACAATTTCGTCGTTCCTCATTTTTAAATTTTAAATCATAAAAGAAAATATATTAATAAGATTATAATTTATTATCAAAAAATATTGAGCTACAAGTTGTATTTTAAAACCTTACAATAATGTTGAATAACCAGGAATATCTCTAATGCAATCCAAAACAGTTCCAAATTTAAAATATTTACAAGTATGTTCTTCACAGTTATTTTGTGAACAATAAAAACTACAATATGTGACATAACCAAACAAAGTGAATATAACGAAAAATATAAAATGTTTATAAAGCCTCATTAAGGTTCGTTTGGTCAATTCTTTATGAAGATCACTGTTAAAATAAAAAATTCGAAATAATCTTAAAAAACGTAGAAAATGTCCAAAAGAAACGATGACATAAGGTAATTTGTCAATATAAACAATCATTGAGAATAAAGACATCATTTCTAAAATTATCACTCGTCTTGATCTCAAACCAAAAATCGTAGGATAAAAATACTTTTTAAATATTGTGCTTGATATATACAAAAATATATCCATCGCATATAAAATCTCCAAATAGATAAGGTTATCTAAAATTTTTTAAAGTAAATAAAATTTTTAAGTTCAGTAAATTAGTTTTAATATACACTAAGTACTTACTATTGATTGTGTAATTATAGAAGCCACCTAAAATACAAGCAATGAAACCGTACAGCATCATAAAGCTATTTACAATGATCAAAGCGAAATACCACCCCGGATTTGATGATATATTAATTACCCTTGCAAATAATGCCGAATCACACGGTTTATTAAACGAAATCGGATCGTACTCTTTGTTACACATCCGAGTTGGATTACAACACATGTTTGTTGTTTTATTTGACAATAAAAGGTTGATATTTATCCATAGAAATACAATGTATGTCAAATTTTTAACGAAATTGAGGGGTAGAGATATAAAAGGCTTTCATCGGCATTTTTACATTTTTTTTTAATTGAAAAATTTTGAAATTATTTTAGTTCGTATAATTTTGAAAGTTGTTATAGAAAATAAAGCCTTTTAGGTTTCATTTTATATAAAAGCCATTTTCCAGTTTCTATGAATGAAATCTGTGGGTTTTTTTAAATTATAAAACTTATTTTAGGTTCGAATACTTCGAAGTTTTTGAAAATTTTAAAATATTTTTTTGTAATTATTAGAATAAAACTGACTTTTATATTCAAATGTGGAAAGCTTATATGATCCACTCCTAATGAGGTATTGAATGTTCGTCGTCGTTATTTGCCCGTTAAGTATCTCAGTAGAATTAATGAAGCAAGAGATAAGTTTCTGATTTCTAAAACTCAAAATCCTGCTATTAGTGTGAGAGTACAGCAATTTACTGGAATACAAATACACCGACGGTTCCAAAAGTAAAAAGGGGGTATGAATGTGCTTTTTGGTTTTCGTCGTGTAATTGTAGTAAAAAGTTTAAGCTGTATCGATTGACAGACACTTTTTTTGCCGAAGTTCAAGCAATACTGGAAGCTTTGAGATACAGTAGACCTAGTGTGGATTTGATGTGGAGTCATCCCATATTAATTGATAATGTACAATTATTATTAGTTTCACGCAGTAATGATAGAGAAACGTCTTTGTACTGGATTAACATGTTAGCTCGGTAATGACGAAATATATCATCATTTGTATTTCGTCCGATTAAGTCTTCTTAATGAGCATAAAAAATTTTTTTGTCATGAAAAAGCTTGATTAGAGAAAAGTTTTTTCAACTGACGTAAAATTTATTCCCTAGTTAACAGGTTAAGGAACATTTGGCTTTGTAGCGTAACGAGATTGTGGAACGTATGGTTAAAAGTAGTGATGTGACGAATAGTAGTTCAACCGTATACCGAACATTCGCCTAAATTTGAACGGAATATTCGGTCTTTGTTGAACGGCGTGAAAATAAGATTCAAAGAAATAGAGAGGGAAAAGAGTTATTTTATGGCAACGTTGTTGAATCCCCGATCACTTAAACTTTTTCTCATGTGAAAACATATCCGTTATAAGGAATACTTTTTTTTGAGGCACTTGGAAGAAACTTTAACTCCCGAAGCAGTAGTATCAATAATAGATAGATGGAAAGATTCAGCAGTTGTCCTCTACAACAGGCAACAATTTGAATCGAAGTCATTTTGTGCTTTGGACTGCTATAAATCCATAGCCACATCTAGTAAAGCCGTTAGTGACTCCAGTCCTAGAAATAGACTAGCAATTGAATTGGATGTTTACTTGTCTGAGGAATTACTAAAAAGAGAGTAAATTCCGTTTGTCTGGTGGAAACAACATAGCTTGATATACACAAAAACCAGTAAACTGGAAAAAGTGTACTTATCAGCTCCATCAAGTACAGTTTTCAGTGAGCAACTGTTCTGAAGCAGGAAACATATACGAAAAAAAATGAAAACGCTTACTTCCAGAAAGACCCAGATAATTAGCGTTTTTAAACGAAAATCTGCAATTAATTAATTAGGAATATTATTGTTGTCTTAATAGTAAAAATAGAATCTTTCAGCTTCAATTTAAGATAAAATTTTTCCTTAATTTCCAAAAATAAAATCAGTATGATTTTTTAAATTAATTTTTTAAGTGTATACTTAGAAAAAATTATATTATACCATCTTACCATTTCATCATTATCTAAAAAAACTTATTAAAGAAAAAAAACATAACTGTTATAAATCATAATGATAATAAGATATGAAGATCGTTGTCCGTCGTCAGATTTCGCTTCAAATCGCGTTGTAGTGGTAGTCCAGACGCGGCGAAAGAGCCAGTTCAAACCTGACGGTCTTCGAGCGTGTTTCAGCGAGACCTGAACGGCGATCGCGCGAACACACGACCGGAAGCGAGATCGTTCGAGTTTTCGGTGGGATCTCGTTTGAAATTTCGCGCGATTCAGCTACATTTTCCGCACCAGGAGGATAGTTGTCCGCAGGACGACATTTAAGCACCGTCGAGCGTAAGTCTTCCGCACGGTTGCTAATTATCCTTTGTAGCAGGAAATGTGTAATTAAGGCGGGATACTTCGGCCTGCACTTGAACCGGCGTGGTAATTATGTGTTTCGGTTTAAGGCAACGCTCGAATACGGTAAATACGCGAAATAATAATAGTAATTAGTGAAAATTTTAATTAAGAAACGTACAATTTTTAATTAAAACGGTGAGGGTTTTAGGATTCGTTATAAAAATTATTTTTTTCGATAAGAACCCTTTTTAAAAATCCTCCTTTTTCCTCTCGAAAGAGGGAGGAAAATTTTTCTATTCTAAAGGCTTTTCTTTTCGTAGATCTGGAGAAATGCACAGTCGTAATAAAAATAGCGCCTGGGTCTTTTGTTGGCCTGGCTCGAAAACGTGTCGGAACAAGCCGGGTTCACGTATCTTTCTACGCTAATGCCTTGTCTTCCGCAATATGCGTTCCCAGTAAGAACGAACCCGCTAAAAGCGTCATAGTGAATGTACTATGTCACTGCAATGTGTAAGAACACTTCGCGACGTCTTAACGTCTTAGTAAACTTTGACGTTTTTTTTCGGGAAAAGAGATTTCTGTTCATCAACAGGTAAAATAAATAGGCGCTGCCCAAATCCCTGGCTTTCTATATAAAGAACGGCCGTCAATACGGTTTTATTGATTTAACCTACGGCGCCACAGTTTGTTTGACTTTGCTTTCGCCCTACCTGCAACAATCGACACAAAGCAAGTAGATTTTCCATCCTTTTCCGTCCTCGAAATGGATTAGTTAGAGGAGCTAAGTGAAAGAGGAAATTTAAGATGATTACTGATTACCTTAAAAAGTTCGGAATTCCACTCTGCGGATTTAAGTTTAACACACTCACGAAGAAAGTCCTTTTTAAGCACCGCAGCCATGCATCCTGTTGAAATATATCCCCGAGCCAAGTTGCGTGTTGAATAGCTTTACCGTAGGCATTGTCTCGCACAACTTTTCCAAACTTTTCGAATAAACACATCCGCGGTCGGGCAAAACGCGCATTTTAAAGTTAAATTAACTTCAGCGGCCGCGTTCGCCCGTTAACGCAGCCACGATTTTTTTAAAAAACATTTGCATATAAATTACCCCCAGAAATTGTTGCTACCCACTTGCCAAGGGCTTCTCATATAGGCCATTGTTTTCCAACGAGCTTTACTAAAAAGCAACAACGCCATTAGTGCAATGGAAGCAAACTACTTGCGTTATCACCGTGCTTTCGGATTTTTGTCCAGAGCTCAGGTGTGTGTTACGAAGCTGCCATCTATTTAACACCGAAAAAAGTATGTGGTTTTTATACGACTATTACAGGGATAAATTAGTTCTCTTTTTGTTTTCAACAGGGATGATAAAGTGCTCATTTTTAACAATCTGAGGATTACATACATTAAAAAAGAAGGTTACTTTATTTCAAATGAATAAACTTATTTATAAGTTGAAGATTCAACGTTTTTTTTTTTTTTTTTAACTGTAATCTTATGTAAAGCAGGAAGTTAATAATGGGCGGAAGATAGCTCTTACAAAACATAGATGTTAGGGTGTTATCTGTAGGATTATATTTTCAATTTGTCAAATTTTCGCTCAATATTATTATGAGCATCATCAAGGCTACTTAATTCCTTTTTATCCTGGCTTAGTCAACAGTCGCTAATATGCGCAGACGAGCGAGTGACTAACGCGCATACTACACTTTAAATAGTAACATCTTTGAGAGTAACGATGAGTAGTAACTCAACTATAAATGTAGATTTTTAAATATTGTCATCTAACCGTGAATAAGTAAATTATAAGTTGTCAAGCAGATTTTTAAATGGTGATATCTAACTGTGAGGTATTAATTATAAACCTCCCGGGTAGATTTTTAAATGATGTTATTTAATGATGTCATCTAACCGTATCATTTGATCGCATTCTTCTACCCTTTCTTAAATTTCTAAAAGAAATTGCTTAAACGAACTGGTATTTGACTTATTTTCAATATCAAAAGATGTGCAGATATTACATTATAGTGTATAAAAATCATAATTTTATAAAAAACGTATTTTTTTAAAGTTGTTTAATTCTTGCTTATTGTTAGTTCTTTTAGTTTTTTAATGAGTAACATTACAAGTATGTAGTAAAACATGTAGAAAATCCACATATACGAATTGGTAGGAATTTAATCTGACGCGACGACCTGGGGCGGATTCGTCCAAAATGAAATGTAAATAAAGTGGCTCTTCGGCTTTTATGAATAATACATGAAATTCGGCGGTGTGGATTTTTTCCGGGCGTTCGCTGTTTTCATTAATCCTGCTCGCGATACGGCGGCGCGTCCGAACAAAAGTGCGTTCGGAATAAAAGGTGAGAGAGCTGGGATAAGCGTTGAAAACTTTGCGGATTATTGTTTCGCTCGTCGGCCGGCCCTCAGCATTGTAAATTTCGACGTTCCCGTGTAAATCTGAACCGTTGACAGGTACGTAGGCGCTCTTTCGTTCCGCACTGCGAACATTGATGAGCGAGCTTTATCCTGGTTGAGTGCTGTTGGACGGTTTGTGGAATTTAGTTGCAGGATTGATCCTGTGCACGGGTTAAGGACGCGGAAGAAACCGTACACGTTTTAATCCTTTTTCATCCTATTAAGTTTTATTGTCGATTACGTAATAAAAAAATGTAGAGAGGGTAGTTGTGTTGAGGGTAGTCGTAAAAGGGGTTGCTGTTGAATAGGTGAAAGGTGGGGGAAAATGGGGTCATAGGGAGGCCATCTGAATATAAATATCGTTCGGCATGTCAACTGCCAGAGGCACGCGAAATCCGCCCTCCACGACCGGGAAAATCACACGGAAGGTTCCCCGAAAATTGTATTTGTTCCACGGGATAATTTCCAACTTTTCCCAAAGTCCTGTTTCGCCTACTTCCAAAGTTGGAACTTTCTCAAGGTAGATATTGTAGAGGAAAATTATCGATGAAACCCGACTTTTTTCAAAATCGAATCTCCCCACTTATCAATACGACTCGTCTCTTCTTTTCAAATATTCCGGTTATTTTAGGCAAAGTAAACGTGCGCTTGGAAAGGGTCACTTTTGAAAGAAAATATACAGGTCGCCGGACCTTTTTTTGCTAAACGGGGTTCGCTTAATAAAAACACGGTCTACGTTTTATCGTTTCCCGTCAGCAGTAAATTTTTTCGGTTCATCCTCGTTTAGATATTTTAACGCTTTATAGCCGACCATTTAATTCACATTATTTTGCGTAATAAACAAATAAATTAACCGAGATTTAACTTAGATTTCTCACCGAAAGCTCGCTACACTAGAACTAAACATATTAGCGAAACGGCCTCGTAGTTCGAAACAATAGTCGCGTAATTAGCGAACCCCGGAGGGTCAACCGTTCCTGCCTTGGAATAATTAGAGTGAATACATTAAAAGTCCTAGAAAGTTGGCGAAGAACTTGAAAAGGGACCTGTCTTCGCCTCGAAATTAAAATTGCGAAATATTTACGCCTCCGCACCATGTCGATTGCTCGAAGTTATTTTCAGCGAAGGTGTTTATTGTTCGCGAACGTTTCGTTTGAAAAGCCTCGCGCAAACGTTACCTCCCCACTTTCTGTAATTAAAACATAAGCAGGGCGCCGCGACGCAACTCGCGATCGAAAGCGCCATCCTCCCCGAGTTGCAAACTGAATTATAAACCGGACCGAAAGTTTAATTAAATTAACTCCGCCCCCCTTTCCCCTTTACCCCTTTTCGCCTTTCCTCGAGTCGTCGTCTCTCTCGCGGTTAATTTAAAATAGGCACCGTCGCCACGATTAGGACGCATTCTAATTAAGTCTCAGTTGCATACATAGGTGAGCCTACAAGCTCAGTGTATTTCTTGCATCCATCGCCTCGAGCCGTCGGATTTAATTAAAGACGCGTCGGTATAGAGCAAAGTTTTAATTGGCATCGGACGATTCCTCATCCTTATTCAGTCGTCAATTCGCTAAATTGATTATGTCTCTGACATATTCGGACGTTGTCTAAATTATGCGTGTACACGGTTTGGTCGTCTCATAAACACATTATCCGGGGTTGCGGCCCTGGATTATAATAAGGGAGCGTACATTGCGTGCGTGATGTATCAATTGTGAGTTATGTGCGTAATTTACCCGTCGAGAAGCCCGTGATACGCCACTGCCCGTTTGCTATTCGGGATAATATTCGCTCTGTACACGCCTCGGGAAATGGGAAACGGTTAAACTAATTAGAGCGGCTCCAAGTTGACGATCGAATCGATAGTTATCCCAAAACGGCATACTTTGTAACACAAACTATCAACCGATCGAATATTAACTACCCGTAAACATAAGCCGAATACCTTAAATTTAAGGACCGAAAGGGCAAGTTTGTTACAACTTGACCTAAATCTATGTTGATGTAATTAGCGAAGGATAGAGGCGAGAACCTGCAACGTGTAGCTCGGAATAATTCGCACACGGGATCCAACAGTGTTGTCTCATTTGAATTGCCGCCGTGCTCACATCAGAAGTGGCTTTCCATGCAAATGTTACGCAAACCCCAATTACAATGTAAGCTGAACGCATGTAATAAAAGTGCTTCAGTATTTCCTTCATATTATTAGCTATATCAGATTGACTATTTCATATTGACGTATACTTCCTTTTTTTAACATATGCACACTACAATATGTTAATTAAAACTTTATAGCGTAACCTATTTATGGAAATTCCGTCACGCGAGATGGTCGATAGAAGGACATCGTAAGAGTATCGACCAGGTGAAGGGTAAGGGAAAAAAGGTAAAGAGGAAATAACCAATTTTCCAGCAATTTCGGTGGAAATTGTTACCCTCTTTCGATGCGGGTGGTAAAGGAATCTGGACATGTTTTATTCAAGGTGTGACCTCTGGGGCGCGAACTTTGAAACGCGTCGCGTTTAAAACTTTTGTCATAACAAGGACGCAGTGTCGGCATGATACGTCGACGGTTTAAAACGATCGGGAAAAGGTAAAGGAATAATAGTTCTTTAAAATCGATGTAACGTTATTTCTCTACCTGGATGAAAACGACCGTCTCTTAAAATCTAATCACTCTACTTGGAAAGAGCCCCATACATCTGGCCGGATAATATGCCGTTCGCGCTGAAAGAAACTCCGAAAGAGGATGTCCCATCCGTCTCGAGTAGAAAAGCCGGCACCCATTTTTGCCGTTAAATCTCGTTACCGTGATAACAAGGCGCTGCCGCCGGGCCCAGGAAGAGGTTTTCTTTAGCCCACGGCTTTCCAACGTGCACCTTCAATTGCGACCGCCAAATAAAATTAGGACATAAATTATACTTAATCATAAGATGCGAGTTTCCGTGCTCCGGATTCAATTCCACGTGGAGTAGGGTCGACGCTATTCCAAACACGTAATTTCCTTCATTTTACTAACATAATGTTCAAGGTGTACGCGCGTTTGCATGCGCAAACACGTCGTAAATCTAGGCGCATATGCACCAGAGCGCGTCTTATATCTCGCCGTTTCCAAATCGATAGTTCTATCAGAGAAATTTTGAACCAATTATGTTCCGACTTGGATAGCATCCAAAGAGGTCCGGACATCAATACCCATTATTACGCCTTCTCGTCCCGTTCGGGCGCTTTGACTTTGATTTTTTGCGCCATCGACAGTTTTTCCCCTGTTTTCCTTTTGCCGGGGATCGTATAAAGGCGTCGATGCGCGCTAATGGCAAAGGGTCTGTCGTTTTGGCGACTGATAGAAAAATGGGACCCAGTTACAGCAATCGGACATCAAAGCCGAACCGATTTCGATCGTATAATTCTCGTTCCCGAAAAACGACCTCTCCAAAATGAAAACGACGGAGACTTTTCGACAACGGACGACTACCGACGACCGTCGACATGTAAATGTCACGTGGGACTTCGCAAATAAGGAAAAAGTACGGAGTTTAGGGCCCCATCTATCACTCACTTCGATCGGATGAGGGATCTTGCTCCCGACTACTGATGGAACTAAATCTTTCTCTGCAAAGTCACCTAAATTTTCCTTTAGGAAAGTAAATTGAATCGCACATCTTTGTTATTTTTTCTCTTTCTTACCGCCAATTCTTTTTCTACTTTGTATACTTACCGAAAATTCTCATATAATTTAATATAATATAATCCGAAAACTATTGAAAAGTGAAAAAATATAACCAAGTCACAAAAGAAAAGTTTGGAGATAAAGTAAAATTTTATTGTAACTGCTTCTAATGCACTATCTATTTTTTACCACTTCATCCATTATATTCTTTCACTCCTCACCTAATATTTCTGCTGAGTAGGGAAAACAAAAATTGAACGAACCCTCCTTCTCAATCACCATTTCAATTTCCTCAATTTAATTGGCACGTGTTGTCTCATTAAACCACCATCGAGTACAAACGAAAGATGAGTCACTCGGGGACAAAAGAAACCATCCAATTTTCGTGAACCCTCGGATTTGTTTCCATCGTTCACCGTCTCGTCCATAAAACCTGGACAAGTGCGTAGTTAGCGAGGTCCTTCGACCCTCCTCTCAATCGAAAGGGGCTCGAATAATTGTATTCGACGACAGCTTGGCCATTGGCTCCACGCCGCGTGCATGGCGTGCTCATTTAACGACTCTCTTCAACGCAAAAGATGGGGGAGAAATGGAAGACGGTATTCGAAGGTCTTCGGGATGCACGTTCGAACACGCCCCGTTGTTAGGGTGCAGACGAGTCCGCGGACGGATTAATTAATGTATGAAGTTCGCGAACTACCGTGTATTGTGCAAAATGCAGAAACTGCTTCGCTCCCGGCGGTGGTGCATGTTTGTTTTATGCCTAGTAGTGTTGATAAAGTAAGTTTTTAATAATAATAAAAAAAAAACTGAAATGAAGGATTAAGGGAGAAATTGCGTATAAAGCTGCATATACCAATTATTGAGGTTTAGAGAAATTTACGACAAAAGCCGTTGTTTGATGAAATGGATGTCCGGCTTTTAATTAAGCCATTCGTTGCGGTATGTGATGCTCCGGGTTGGAAATCACAGTAATGCAAAACACTCTCATCAATAACCGGGCGCTGACAAAGATGATCCTCTCCCGCACTAAAACAATTTGCCCCGACTGCACATTAGGTCCAATGCACATAATTAGGCCAATTGAACGGGCGAGGTTGCGTCCGAGGGCATGAAAGGCGATTAATTACGACGGAAATCATGCGCTCGCAGTGCGGCATGCATCGTAAGTTTCTGTTATATCTTGCTACGTTCGGTGGCGTTACGTTACACGTTGCTAACGTGTAACGGCGTGTCAAGGAAGATAGGTTGGAATCAAAGTCTAAGTTTCGCGAACTTTGAAAGATTAATCGCTAACGATCTGGAGCGTGAGGATAGTTTTCGGGGGTCGGTTTAAAGTTAGATTGCCGTGCCAAAGAAGAGCCTCGAATAAATAACGTGAATGTTGAAACGAAGAGGTTAGTCGAGAGACTACCTTAACATCACGCCCGGAAATGTTTTAGCGGTCGTAATTATAGCCGACCCGTCATATTTCACTCGTGTTTCGCGTTTTGTCGAAAATTACCAGCATAAATCACATGGGAGGGCGAGCCACGTCAGTCAGAAACGCGATACAACGGGGAGGAATCGTGCATCGCTGAAACTCTATTCGCTACAAGCTCGGTTCTAAGCGGAACTGAGCTTTTTTTGCGGCTTCAAACTTTACCGCCGCCTCGGTTTGCTTCCTCGCTCGAAAAACAAACGTAAACATTTAATACGTTTTTTGTTAATAGTACGTTTTTGGGAAGCGATACAACTCTACTCGTCGACGATTGAAAATCTCCGACTTCAATTAACCCACTCGTCTGGCTTTCCAAAGGCACTCCCCGGCCGTTTACGGCTGTTAATGGAAGCGCCGAGAGGGCGCTCCAGATCCGGCACGCAGATAAATAATTGACAATTTTATTGGCTCTCCAATTACTCGACTTGGACGCTCGCTCTTGGCAGTTTATAAAGTTAAATTGAACTCCCGTTTGTGTGATAAAATGACGTTTACATCCCCAGTTTCAATTCGAAACGCACCGCAACAATGACGACCAAGTCAACATCAACGTTTTAATTAACTATTCCCCCGTTTTATGTAAATATTAAGGTTTCTTTAAGGAACGTAAAGTAAGAATCCATTTAACTAAAAGCCTCAAAAACAATGTCTACGCGAACATACGCGCGTTTTGTTACCGCCTATCTATTCCCCTTACGATGATGACGCCGTTACACTATAAACAAGTGAGTAACTCCTGAAGGGCCCCATTAAGCCATGAAAACCGACTGCAATAAAGCACAGGAACGTGCGACCCGCCGCCATATTGTGCAACGTCCCGGGCGGCAGATACGTTTGAATTGTGTATGGGGCGCCGTACCTTGTAAATTATTATGCGGCCGGAACTAATGTTAAATGCGTGCGTTTCATTAACGGCCCGAGTCATGTGCAGATGATTCGGTATAGTTATTAGGTGTCCAAACCTCTAAGCTACTAATTAATAGCTTTTATTTGTCTTAATAAGTCCAAGAAACTTACTTGTATCTTACTTAAAAGGAAAAAAATATTTAGTAAACCCATCACAATTCAAAATGATTGAAATGGAATGTATAGAAATGAAAGGTGTTCATTAATATTTTTCTTCAAACTCACTCTTTAAAAAATCATAGATATTTTATTTATAGGAACTAAATTATTGTCACTTTAAATCAAAGGTTAGCTTTTTTGTTATAACTGTTAAATTTGTCCTAATTGTTATCAAAAGAAATAGAAAGAAATTGATAAGACCGAAGAACTTTAATCTGAAGTAATGTGACCTCACAATTTTTTGACCAACTTTGAAAAATCATAAAGACTTCATTTATGAGAATTATGGAACTATTTTTAGATTAAATTGAATTTAAGGGGTTGTATTTTAGATTTAAAAAGCTAAATTTGTTCTAATTCTTACCAAAGAAATTAAAAAAAAATCTTAACGTTAGCAAAAATTATTGATAATTAACTAACCAAATTTTAAAAAAATCGCACAGCTTGTTTATGAAGATTAACAAATGATTTTTAAGTTGATCGAATGATTTGAAAGGTCTATTTTGGATTATGATAGTCTAATTTATCTTATTTATAACATTAGTTCTTAATTTTATAAAAACCCATCGATTTTCATTAAACATAACATCAAAATTTTTGTACCAACTTGAAAAGATCCTCCAGACCTTATTAAAATGAATTAAACAATGATTTTGCGTGAAATTGAAGCTTAAAGACTCTATTTTCCATAATACACATCAAATTTGTTCTATTCATTACAAAAAAAAATCTTAAAAATATCGCCCACTGTCCTATACTTTATTGTCCTTTTACATCACAAGTACTTTTCTACTTTTACTGTCCTATCAAAAAAGTTGCCTACTGAAAAGGTATTTGAATCATTTTCATTTTTAACAAGTATACATATTGTTACATTTGTTAATTTACATACATATTATTTATGTATACTATGTAGTGTTTTTGAACTAGATAGGGGACACACACAAGAGTGATGTCATTGCTTCCCATTAGCATGTCGCCGACTATTAACCTTAATAGAAAACGGTGGCTGGCGAAATAACCCAGACGTCCGCAGCTCTAGTTTTTGTTTGACATTTTGACCCTAATATGAGATAGATAAAAATTATTAAAACACTTATCCAACATTATTATCAAACAATATCGACATATATCCAAGTTATTGACTGTTTGAAATTGCGTGATCCTTCCTATACCAGGAAGTAGTACATATCGGAAAAATTAATAAGTAATCTTCGAAGCCCTAATCAAATATTCCCGGTACACACATAGGTCATTGGCATAGTTAATGATGGGTTTCATCCTCGTATTTTCCGAGAGCCATAGCGAAATCCGTACCTGAAAATCGAGTAGCCCAGTAAATCTCTTGCAACGCGTACATAATTCGCGCATAGCGCTTTTATGACAGCGCAAATGCACCAGAAATTGGATAACAGCCCCGTTTCGCCGCCACTCGCGTTCGTCTATATTACGGCAAGCCCTGCCCGTCTAATTTATTTATACGCAGCCTAACTTATTCAATATAGTTTCGGCGTGTATGCATTATGCATCCTTGCGCGCGGAGACACGTGCAGACGTGTAGGACATCGGCCCAAGACGTTTGCACGGTTCTGTACACCGCGTCATTGATGCCCGACGACACGCCCGAATTCGCAATTCAAATTCTCCCCGGCAAGTTTGACCCGCGAACCTGAAACATTGGATCTCGTAAATATTTTCTTAAACGCTCACGTTAAAGATTTATTGGAGGAGAACCGCTCCGATAAAACCGCATCAAACACGCCCTTTAAATTAAAAACAAGCCCAAGTGGTCTCTTTTAACGTTTCGGTTTCGCCGGACGGCCCGTACCGTTCGTTTTTTTGCTAAAGCTAACGTTAGCCGGTCCTTTGATGGCGAGTTTCGAAAATTTTCCGCCCAAACAAACCCCTAGCGGAGTCAGGCATGCGTTAACACTCTTTAACAGTGTTTCTCCGCCATCCCTTGATTGATTCCGAGCGGGATTCGATGTTGGTTTTTCAACGTAACCGGATTGGATTCGCTAGTTTACTAAATGCGCGACGAATTTTCGCCCCTAATGGACCGACTCGTCGTCCAAAACAGAAATAAAAGCCGCAATAAGTGACTGGTATTTACCCGACGTTCCGGTCGGGCAAACAGCCGCGATAACAATGATTGATGCCCTGAAAATGTGCGCCGACGTTCCGGCACCCAATAAAACTGTCATCATCCCATCACCGGTAATGAACACTGCCACGTTATACTTATTTTATATCAGATATCATATTTCCGATTCTACTTGAATGCCTTCAGAAACATGTCTATTACTTCATGGTTTCAATAGAAAATTGGTGGAGGCGCCGGTTTACTGATATTTAAGATATAATATTTATACAAATAATTAGTTGTATTTCTCCATTCAATTCCTTTCAAATACTTTCAAAATCGTATTGATTAATGCTTGCAGATAAAATTGGTGAAGGTAACGGTTTTTAAATTAAATTAATATTTAAAGAAATGATATAATTGGCGAAGGCGCCGTGATGGATAAAAATATCTTCCCGTTCTATATTTAGCCGTTTCACCTTGTTAAGGTAGACACAATAGGACGTCACGTCGACCTCCTTCGCGTTGATTTCGACGCTAACTGTCAAACTATCTCCATCTGCGGCCGGAGTTCGCAGCTCGGCAAGTGAATAACAAGCGGGGCGCCCGTAGCGATGCGATACGGCGTAAAACCCACTACTTCCCGTTTTCTTAGAACAATGCCAACGGCAACGGGGCTCCTCTCGCTCTCGCGAACCGAGGCACGTCGAAACAAGTCGTGTGGGCGAACCGGTAAGAGAAAGGCTCGCAGGAAACCGGCATCGTCCGAACGGCCCGAAGCCGCGAACATGAATGGCGTGCCGTATTGACCTCCTTTTCACTTGTAAAGCGAGACGACCTGCGGCAATAGTATAATCAGTTGCGTGGTGACATAAATTTTTATGGTCGTTGGCTTTAAAATGCTTCTTAAAAAAATTACTTACAAGGGGAGTGCAAGGTCTTGCGGTCACAGATTTAGTTCAAATTTTGTAGGATGGTATATTTAGTTTCCCTATTGATGAATCTATATGGTTGTGGGAGGCCTAAATAGCTTTTTAGATATTTGCATTTGAAGATGCAATTCACTATACTTCGTTCACCGAACAGATGCAGTGATTTGAAATTACACCTCCCACAAATACGCGCGAAATTTAAATCGAATTTTTCTATTGGTAAGCCCAGTTTACATAGGTTAACCAAAACCAGCTATCCTTGTTATTATTTTACTTGTTATTACGTATATTTCTGACGTTTGTCATTCGAATTTCATACTAATTTGCGTTCAATCCTTCTTCGACTTAACACTATTTTCCCGTAAATCCCGTACTTTTCAGTACGATTTACCGTAATTTTATAACTTATTGTTACTATGGATGAAGCCGCTACTCTTCCTTTAGTAAAAAAACGTTCAGCCAAACATTTTTCAGTAGATGATAAACAGCATGTATTAAACATCTTTAATAGTTACGATAACGAGAATCCACACAAGACAAAGACGCAAAAGGTCCAGTTTACTGCAACGGCAGCAGGTAATTTTCAATTATAGGTATCTTTATTTTGAATAAATAAATTGAAAAAAAATTGTTTCTTATACAGGCGTGTCTGTTCGTAGTGTATTTAAAATACTTAACGAATACACAAATACGCATGAATTTATACCACCGAAAAGATACCACCGCCAAAGAATAGTTTTGGATAATATTGACGACGACACCAAGAGCGCTCTCCTACGGTTGATTCATTCTTTTTTTGAAAAAAACGAACCTCCAACGTTGAATAAAATTTTAGCGCTGATACATGAAAATGATGCTATACCTTTTCGGTGATAACCCTTTTTTCTAATGTTACACGTTCTAATATAACTGTTTGGTAATATGTTCTCAAAAAGATCACGCAATAGTGTACTTAAGGAAAAGCACGATATTATTGTATGGCGCAGACGCTTCATACGAGAAATCCGAAAACATCGAGAAGAGGGTAGGAAATTATACTTTTTAGATGAAACCTGGGTGAACGCTGGACATACTATCAATAAGGTATGGAAGGACACGTCGGTTATAACGCCGAGGCAGGCTTTTATTGAAGGCTTAACATCAGGATTAAATGATACTTCAGGGAAAGGTGGTCGTCTGATAGTTCTCCACATAGGTTCAGAGGACGGTTTTGTAGAAAATGGTTTACTATGTTTTGAATCAAAGAAGACTGGAAATTACCATGAAGAGATGACTGCTGAAGTCTTCGAAAAATGGTTTGCTCAAATTCTAACACATTTAGACGACCATGCCGTGATTGTGATGGACAACGCTCCATACCATAGTAGAAAAACGGAAAAACTACCTAATAATGCTACAAAAAAGCAGACATTCAAGCCTGGCTGACGAATAATTTAATTGCTTACGAAGCTGATATGTTAAAATGCGAACTGCTAGATCTTGTGAAACGGGCAGCTGTTACACCAAGGTATGTGGTCGATGAAATGGCAAGACAACAAAATCGAACAATATTGCGATTGCTCCCATATCATTGTGAATTAAATCCTATTGAACTAATATGGGGGCAAATAAAAGGAGAAGTTGCGAGAAATAATACTACATTTAAAATGAAAGATATGCACGCATTATTTCAGCAAGCTGTAAGAAATGTTTCACCTGATAATTAGAGAAATGCTATTCGTTATGCCAAAGGTGAGGAAGAAAAAATGTGGCAGGTCGACAATGCAATGGAGACTACAATAAAGCAGCTGGAAATTAACGTGGGGAATGATTCTTCCTCGGAAGAGAAAACTTCCTCTGAAGCTGATTCGGACAAAATCAGATTATCCCAATTTAGAAAATTCTCCTTTTAACAACGAGCTGATCACAATATTATTTTATAATACGATATATAAAACGCCATAAAATATTATTTAGCAGTAAACCTAGTCATATAAGGTGGTACGAATAATTCTACAAACTTTTATGTGGTGTTAAAGTTGTATACATAAATTAAATATTGTTTGCATTTATTTTTTATTTGTTTTTATATAAAAAGTTTGAAATCATTTTATATATTATTACTTTTACTATTCACGATTTACATTATTAAATTTATAAATGAGTGGCTCAGAAGTAAAGTGAACCAAGTCCATTTAAGTTTGTTTCGAGAAAACGGACAATTGTGGTTATTTTTTCAATGAAAATTGGTGCAAATCATTCAGTATTAAAGTGAACTAGCGTACATTATTGGTAACCTGATGAACTAAGTATTGAATAAGTCAGCACATAAAATTATAGCTATTCAAACGGACCTATACTCTTTTCGCGGAAAGATGTCTCATGCGTCATTAATTAATTATATTATCCTAGACTACTGTTTTCGGTTTTCGTCTCTATCTGACATATATGATTAAATAAAGAAAAAAATATTTGACATACGTCGAGAAAACGGTGACAAGTAATGACGCATGAGACATCTTTCCGCGAAAAGAGAGTAAGTATACTCTTAACTAAATTTTAGAAAAATGGACTTGGTTCACTTTCCTTCTGACCCACTCAAATAAACTGTGGAATTCATTTTGACACCTAACATACGTCACATAAGTAAATTTTTAAATGACATATAACCTCTATCACTAACATTACACTTCATGCTTATAACTCAATTTTATTCTGTTTTATTTTTTGTGTGTGAAACTGGCTATTGTGTAATAGTGGGAGTAATGGGCGTTCCTTGGTTCAGGTTTACTGCATCTGTTCGGTGAACAGGGTATAGTTAAATTCAGTTTCAGTGTTTACTGCACTTTGGATTTGTCAGTTAATTGTCATTTGATGTTTCAATATTTCAAAATTATTATAGGAATACCGTGCGTTCATAAATAATTGTAAGGCGTTTGAATTTGGCGCGCTATAGATTAATTTTTAAGGTTGGTATAAACACAATACTGTTAATCATATCTCATAGCCGTGTCATGAAAAATATTTAAAGCTGTAAAGAGCTGTTAAAAAATCGTAAGAGAGAGGCATTTTATTGACTTTATTGACATATGCCATTACAATTGATATCCGATCTCCAATAATTATGAATGTGTGTACATATACCCTTAATACTGAAAAGAATAAGTCATGTATAAATCCTGCTACGCCACTGGTATGCAAGATACGATGTAGACAACTCACAGGTAACAACGTTGAACATCAAAAGTCACTAAATTATGAGCGCGTCAAATTCAAACACCTTACAATCATTTATGAACGCTCGGTATAACCTGACATTATACCCTTCCTTCAAAAACCCTGACTTAATCGATGTAAATTCGATTATTTTTGATATTATCCAATTTCGGACTTCCTAATGAGTGAATTACATCTTCAATTGCAAATATCAAGAAAATTATTGAATAGTGACCCATATAATCTTCCTCAACAGGGATACTAAATGTAAACAAATCTACCATTCTACAAAATTTGAACTAAATCCATGGCCCTAAGACCTTGCATTCTCCTTGTTAGCCAAAATTCTAAAGTGAAATACTATTTATCAAAATTGATCAACAAAATCAAATATTTTTTATTTTGTTGACTACTTTGTTTTTTGTTTTGATAGTTCGTTAGTGTAAAAGCCACAAAATGTCGTTACTTTAAACAGAATTTCCATACTGAATTGACCTCACTCGTTGGGGGTGCTGTGTAGTAGTAAATTGGAGCGTCAGATTTCCCAAATGAACGCGGCGACTTTTTTTGTTCTCCCCAGTTAGCTAAACCGGGTCCGGTTCAATTTAGCGTCGATCGGAATGCGTTGGCGTTTAACAAACGTATCGCTAAGTTTACAGACGGCGACGAGGAGGCAACTAGAAAGACGTCAACGGAGTTTGAAATCAAATCCCGGTGATAACTCCGAAAGTTCGTGGACCCGGTATGTAAATTCGTGGAAATTCGGTATTCCATCTTTAGCTTTTCGAAGATTCGAAGTTTGGGGGCTTTTATTAATTAATAAAAGTTTCGTATCGAATCCTATAAAACTTGGGATTTCTTTGCGCCGAAGTTAAACGATTTTTTACGCCCTCGTTTCGAAAGGGATTGGTTGCTTTACGATCCGACGTAAACTGAAAATTTGCATGGAAAAGTTTCGTTGTTTACAAACGTTTGTGCGCACCTGTACCTGCTTCCCCCCTTTTCTTCGTTCAACAATAAAACGGATATCCAGAAGAAGAACGATGCGAAAGCGGATAAAATTAACCAGTCTGGTCGGCATAATTGCAGCAATACGGTACGCGGGGCAAAGGGGATTTGTCCAGACGAAACTATAAGATTAATGCATGCTTCTGGAGCAACGCGGCGCTTAAAATACCAAACGCGGACGGATCTTAATTCATCTAAGTCTTCGCTCCGGCTACGAGACTGGTTTAATTCCACTTCTTTGTTTTGCGTGACCGTCTTAAGAAAACGAGTCTTTAAATTAATCTATCGAACGAGAACGCGAATTCTCTTTATCAACTTCCAACAACGTTATTAAATCCCCAATAAGGGTCTATAAGTCACCACAGTAACGAAAATCATCCGCATTAATGTTTAACGAAGCACTTATCCTACTCTATTTTTGCTCTCAACTCGCATTACATATTCATGCTTACAAAGTGACCGACCAAAAATGAAATATCTAAAGCCGGATTGTCTATTGAAACGTATCGCAGGTACAAAGCTCCTTTTCCCCACTAAAAAGGATTTCCTCGAGGATTAAGATAATCTTAGGATCGTAAACGCTACATATCCGCCGAGATAATTGAATTTTATACACCGCGAGTTTGCCGTGAGTTTGTCGAAATTGTTAGACGTTTATAAAGACAAGATGATTAAGGATGATGGCTTCGGCGATACGACGCTCGCCGGATAACGCGACAGGTTTAATCCAGTTAGCGGTAAGTGCCTCAGCACACATTCGAAGTTATACGGGGCCACGTTCGAGCAAGTTTACTCTCCACGTTACGTGATCGGTATACGCCAATTAAACCTCAATTACGACGGTAATATGTCATGTGAATAATTTCTTTTTCACAGAAAGGTAAACTCTTTTATTACATCCAAGTAATGATGTTTGCAGAGGAGAAAGAATTTAGTGTCGCAAAAATAAAATGAAATGACATTTTATAATTTCGTTACAGTATTAAGATAAATGAAAAAGAAAAAAAATTGCATCGAGGAAGAGGAGAAATTCAAGCAGGCAACGTAGCGGAACGACAACACGGAGAAACCGGGAGTATAATTCAGCATTTTTAGCCTAGAGGCATGCGACGACAAGTAGATAGAGAACGTGCTATACGTGACATTAGCCGGACATCTCCGGGGTTCATATTTATCCGACTGCCTTTCAGCCGACGTCCGCGGACACAGCACGTTTTGTTCTTTATTGCGGGCGCAGGCAGCGCAATCGGAAACGACATCGAGCAAAACGAAGCGTCGTAAAATATCGCGATACTAAAAATCGAAACTAGGTATTACAATCCGATTTAAGGAAACGTAAGTAACGACCGGCGTCAGAGAGACTGACAAACTCTATGACAAACTAGAACACGAACCGCGTTTTGGCGGGTTCCTAAATCACAATTCCACCCTTATTACATACCGGGCGGTATTTGCATGTAATACGAGCGAGAACGTATTTGTACAGCAAGTGAAATAAATAGGGTGCACGGCAGCGAAGCAAAGCTACCGGTTTCGTACTAACGTTGAACGAAAATAACGGCCCGGCGGCGTGTTAATGAAGAATTATTACGATTCGCACGGTTCGCGTACGGTGTAATAAAAATCTGCATAGCGCAATCCTACGGCCAGATGACGAATGTACTCCCAATTTGTAATTTTCAACGCCATCGGTTTAATTAATAATTTACAACCCACATCAGTATTTATTTTGTATGAAATTATAATTTATCATTTCGTAAATGATAAGTTGAATCGAACCTTATCAGGATGTGGATATTATAAGCAGTAGCAATCCCGGCCCAAATCGTGTTCGCGTTTAAATTCCAAACGGAATTGAATACCTTTCAATATCTTCCGCGGAGATAATAGAATTTTTTGCCGGGCGACCGCATTAGGGTGAAATTTACGACATCTGTTTGGTATTGGACCGGTCCTAAATTGTACGGGTAACGACCGCGGCGCCATCCATAATTCCCGGATGTTTTCCGACCGCCGGAACCCGTTTCCATTAAAATTCAATTTTTTCCCCACACAGTGACGATTAATTAGGTGCTTTTCCTGTTACAGACGACCATGAGAGATGTTCTCCGAAGAAGCCCTCGTCGAAGAAATCCAGGTGAGTTTTATTAGAAAATCCGCTGTATTGTAGCGTACACGTCCCATCGCATTATGCAAATGATTAATAGTAAACGCCTCTCGCATAAATCAGACATACATTACTGCCACTAACAGTTTGTACAGTTTGCATATAACCTAAATAACAATTTATGATACCTAATTTAATTAAATTAGACTTAAATTATTCTTAAGGTTAAAATTAAGATTTAAGTTTGAATTTACTTTAATAAAACGTACGAATTTGATACAACTAGATATCCGGTTTCGTCTTTGGACGTTCCAAAACTCGTCTCATCTCGCCCGGTAATAATTCATACAAGGTATTTGCGTAGCTAATTGCCTCATAACGAATTCACGAGGACCCTGCGCTGACTTTAATAAATTTCTACCGAGCCAACCTCGTCGGATGTGCACACAGAAGCCAAGCCCACATATAACCCCATTCCGGCTGGACCTGTCCGCTGCAGGTACGATGTACTGCATCCACGCGATCATCATTGTTATAGGAGTAATAACGCTATTAATATGTCTTACCCAACAAATCCGAATAATATCCCAGTAGGTATTATTTTTTCTAAATGGAATTGTTATTGGTCTGGGATTTATTTGAACGTTGACGAATGCGTTCACAATTAAATGAACGCGATGGGACGCGACCCGAAACGTACAAAGGGCAGTAGAAATTTATATCTTTTCATTATAGCGGTTGCGCAAAGCCTTGGGCGTAGTGGGCATCGGTCGAAGGATAAATACGAAGGAAGAAGCATCGATTGCGATGCTGTAATTGGAAGCGGGCAATAAAGGAAGACGGACGGCAAAACGCGCTGTTAAATGAAAATCATCTCGCGGTTCGTAACCCGGTTTTATAATTGAATAGCCGCGGCTCGATCGCCTAGTATTATTACGTATCCAGTCGTCGGGCGTATGTATTTCCCTAATGGCTCGCGCGGGTATTTAATATGGTAAATATTTAAATTAGCTCGTTTCCCGCTCTCCATACATCAAGTTCGCAGTTTGCTAACACATTCCGGACAAACTGGTGCCTGTGCAACAACCGCCGAATCATTAATCAATACGCCGCGTTCAAACGCGCCATCGCCCCATGTTTTAACCTCCGAAAACCGACCCTAAATTGCCAAAATAATCTGCAAGAACGCACCATAATCGTACACACCCCGAGGCGAGATGGATTCATATTTCACGAGGCGTTTAACGGCCCACTTCCGAATGATAAGACCTTTATCGACCGTTCGTTTTAATAATGTAAGCTTCATCAGACAGAATGACTCTATCTTTATACTGTATCTATTTTTCGTATACCATATTAATTTTTTATGAAATCATAAGGAAAAATGCGAGAAGAAAAAATATATGGTCATTCAACTGTGTTAAGAATTATAGTTTCACTTTTTCCTCAAATCCTTTACTTTTTTACAAATAAAGTGAGATACATTAAAAAATAAAAGATCCATGAAAGTGAGTAAACAAGAGATTGTAATGTGATCTTCATGTTCATTCGATTTATTTCTTACTTTTGCCTATTATTTCATCTTAGTAGATAAGCAATGCGAGATCTAGCTCAGCTGCCATCTGCTCGCATGCGCAGACGGTAAATACGCATGCGTGGAATGATGTAGGAATAAGATGCACTGGAAATAATTATCAGAACCATCTCAAATGTCATTATTTTTTTAACATCTTAATAAACTTCGAACTAGATACTCATCGATGATTTCTAAACGAAGTGTAATTTCTTGAAGGTAATACCCAATCAACTTCAAAAGCCTTCCACGTCTTTAGAGGTTCCTGAAGTTTCATGACACTATTATTATTGATGGTTTCTAAAAAATGAAACTCCTTGAAGATGATATTCAATGTATGGCAAGTTCTAGAACCTTCATAACGCTATCCTCATTGATGCTTTCTAAGAGACATGCAACTTTTTGAATTTGATATCTTTCTGTTTTGATGTCTATCTTAATTTATATCATTTAATATCTTAAGAACTCATTCATGACTAATGAAATTTAAAAATCTTTCAAATCCTTTAAAATTCATGAAGCTTGATGGCAGTATTATCACTGATGCTTTCTAAAAATAATTCAATTCTAAAATACTGTATGCTTTATGGATTTCAAAAGTTTTTAAAAGTTTTGTAAAATTTATACTTCTTTTGTAATACTCTGTAAAGAGCACTAATGTTGTTATAAAAGTAGATAGGATAATAATTATTCTATAAAATTATTAATTCAATATCCTTGGAAGGACATAAACGTATGATAAAAATATCGTAAAAACGGTCAGGTGTATCGTAAAACGGAGCCACTTGTTACTTTAGAATATTAGTAGTAGATTGCGATGGACTTCTTTACGATTAAGACCGCATCGCGTGCGCCCCCTTTCACCACAAAAGGACTTTACGGCCCGACGCTTAGGTATGAAACAATGCGAGTCGTTACGGCGTCGCCAGATCCGCGTCGGATACGATATCTGATGGGAGTGCGCACTAACGTTTTATCTCTCGTACGCAACTAGACCTCGCTGCGTTCCCCGCCCAGTCCTCTTATTTCTACTCCATAAATAGTCCTACATTCTCCGAAGAGAAGAAGGTTAAAGTGCACGGGTCGTTGGCATTTAACTTTGCCAACGATTAGCTGAACAAAATTCATTCAAAGGTTTCGACAAAATTTCCTGCCAAAAGGAAATCTTTATGTCGTGCTTTAGTAAATCGTAAATAGGACATTCCACGTGCCGGTTTTCAGTTCTAATTCGGACTCAAGCGCCGACGGTCTATTTACGAGATCTTGTTATAAATAAGAAACGAATGATTTCTGACTTCCTTTGAGTCTCGAAGCTCGGCTACTAATTTCTTCTTCTGGGTGAGTCACCACGTGTCCATTAACCAGACGGACCCGTATGTAAATTGGAGTCGTTCTTCTGGACACGGAGGTCAACAATCGGGCCGTGAGTGACGCGGAAAGTGAGCGACATTCTCTTAAATCGCCGGACGGGCATCTTCTGGTTTAATGGGGCGGCGCGGTCGACGCGGCAGCGGCTCTAAATCAACCTTAAGTAACCTCCGAGGGTCAGCGCCGCGTCTCTTCGGTGCAGTTTATTGTTTCCACTGGGTGACAGGATAATTTACGCGGCGAGACGCAAAGCGAGTGGATGTAATCTGACGGCTTTAGGTTGAAACGTCGCCGAGAACGAAAATCCCCCTCTTTCCTTCCTTTTTCTTTTGCCAGCCGCTTTTCGGATTTTCCAGCTTGAAATGTTATGAAGCGATTAATTGTTAGTTTAGACATGTGGATTAAGCGATAACTTTTTGAGTAGTATTTTTTTATTGCAATAGTCTCGTAACGTACTAATGCGTCATTAGCGTAAATTAAAAATCCATAACGCTCGCGTCCACAGCCATTACTGCCCGTTTATCTACGGTTATTGTGGCCCGCATCGGCGCTTTATTAAATTTTATTGGACCCCGACCCGCCAAGTTCGGCTCTGCGGCCCATACGATAACGACCCTCTTGAAATATTTAATAACCAGAGGTCCACGTTACCCCAACCTAACCCAAGTTATCTAATAACTCAAAAAAATCGAATCAATCAAGATTTGCTTATTAGTTGACCGTCTTCCAAACGGTCATTCCGCTTCAACAGACTTTAACGGACCCCGTATCTTCAAATATCGACGTAAACGTGTTGTTAATAAACTCCCGGATTGGGACAGTCTCGGAACGAACTCGGAGTCCGTCTCAAGGTATCTTTATCGCGAGATGAGCGACCCTCCGAACCGTGACTATCGCAGAATCTTGCTGTTTGCTCGCTCGACCGAACGCGATACTTTGCAAGAAGACGTGCGTTGGTAAAGAAAACCTTGAAACCAAGATAATGTCCCTTCATGGAAATTCTGCCAGATATTATCTGATAACGAGGGGTTTATTAACAAGTAGATGGCCGTTTATGAAAATTTAAGTTGTTACTGATGTGTAATTTTTTAATAAGTACAAACTAATGCAAAATATTAAAATTTTTATTTAACAACTTAATTCTAGATATATATCGACGCTGCCAAGCCAAAACGGCATAAACGCCATTAACCTTATTTTTCAGAAAACGCAAAAAACGATTGACATAATGAATCTTAAATGGCTTTTTCGCAAACTTTAAACCAATTTTATAGCGAATGAAGTTTGTTTTCGGGTATACTGCTTTAACTGGTGCATGCAGATTTAAAAATGCTACTCAACGGTGCAGCTAACTAAAAAATGTCCGTTTTGGCGTTTATGCCGTTTTGGCTTGAGAGCGTCGATATCTTAAAAATCATTTGAAAATAAATTAGCTAAACTGTATTATAGAATGACGTAAGAGTTGGTTAGCATAGTTTCCGTTCCTAGACCTTGTTCGAAACCGTAAACCAGTTAATTAGCAAATACCACGGTGTATACTGACCGTAATTAAACACTCTGCGATACCGCGATTAGGAGACGTCGATGGAGAGGTGACGCCCACCACATCCGATGGGGGTCTTAGTGTACAGGATCGGCTTTGGTTCCAATGTAGCCGAGGCTAGCTAGCCGTTAATCATGGTGTTGTCAATTAAGTCCGGGCGCGAAATTCGGTTTGTTCAGCGCGAATTTATAACGAAGCCGCGTGAGTGACGCGCGTTGGGGACCGCTGTTAGTTAAACTGATGAATCGCGTTCCATAAATTCGGACGCTATTATTGCGCGGGAGCCAAAAATCGTTGGTTCGATGTTTGTTTATGCCGATTGTTCGAGCACGCATGTTTTTACTGGGCTAATTACCGGACTAAAATTTCCTATGGGAAATGTTTACTAGATTCAACGCTGCCACAAAACAGAAAAAAATACATTAAACTACTTATTATTAGTTGTATGGTTTTAAGTTGGAAAACATAATTATAAAAGGGCATTATGTCCCCAAGTTCGGTGGTGGGACTTTAACTATAAGTACGGGGGCGTAATTAATTGTGTTAGTTGAATAGTTTTGAAAGTCCTTTAGCGTTAAGCTCCTAGTCGTGCCGTCTGTCTTACCTACAATAGCAATTATAAATTAATTGCGAGAATGCACGGATAACAAGTCCGTATAGACGGCAATCGGTCTCTGGTTGGATTTCCAGGGCGCAGTCGCGGGATCAAAGGATCGCTGCCGGTCGGGCGTGCCACATAAAGCCGTTAGCGTCAGAAAAGTTCGCTTTTATTGTTTGCCGATTCCGCCGCGGTTGGAAAATGGACCAGGACGCCACATCCGGCTTTACGTCGACGTGCATTTTGCTCGTCCGCGTTATTTGGACAATAAACCCTTTGCCACGTTACATAATATTTTCCCTCGCTCTCTAGTTACGAAATTTCAACGAAGAATAACATGGGGAAATTAGGTTGGTTTATATTACAATATTATCTATCAAAGACTTTTGTAATTACACTAAACCCGACAAAAAAGAACTTTTAATCAAAGACCTTTTGTCCCGCCGCGTCTGTCCTCTTTTCTAAAACTTCAACAATACCCAAAGACAGTTCAGGACAAACAATGGACGGTTACAGTTAACTACCATTAACATTTCGGGCGTGATCTTCACTGCAGGTTGTTACATCGAGAGAAATCGATCGATACATCGTGGGAAAACCCAATTTTCTCGCACAATTCGAATTGGAAAGCGACGCCGTCGCCGCGCCAGTCGGCAATTTACTGAACTAGCGGAAAAGCAAACATTCCACGTTAACGCTCTTAACACGGCAGCCAATCAAAAAAAAAAAAAATCATTAAAAATTTTCCCATTAGCTAAACGAACCCCAGGCGAAATATAAAACTTTCGAGACCTAAATAATTACCTCGTGTATGTATCACACTTGAATAACTTTCATAATAATAAAATACATCATGTGACGAACAAAATTACGTTGTGGTAATTTTATTTATTACGAGGAAAAGCTGTACCCACATATTGCAGTAATTATCTCTCAAGAGGCTTATCTAATTGCAAAAATAATTGAAATAATGCTGGTAGTATAATCCGCAATTACTATTTTCATTATAAAGTTTATTAAAATGTAATGTACACAGACGTAACCATTATGTCAATAAAGAATAAAAAAAATAAGCAATCTGCCAAGTGACTCGAAAGTAATCTCTAATAAATCACTTCCGGCGAAAGATTCCCGGCTCCACTTTCCGATAAATCCTCATCTTTCCGCGGATGCTCGTTCGCTTTTCTGGCAATTTTCGTGGTGGTAGCGCCAATTTGAGGTGGTGGTTCCTTTTCAAATATAATCTCGACAGAGAAGAACTTAAAATGTGCTCGTAACCGATTCCAATTCTATTTCTTGATTGCTCCCACTAAGTTTTGTTTATTTTCGCGGTAAGTTCTCGTCGCGGAAAATGAATTTCCCCCGCGCAAATAACATAACAAGAAGTGGTAAAAACAGAATGTAATTCTAGTGGGAATAACAACGTGCAAGTGCATTTCCACTGGCGCAGATTGTGTTTTACCATTAAACAAATGAAAAGCGAGTAATCACGTTATGCTAGCGAAAAATTATCGCCACTTCCCCTTGATTACAACCGGAGTTTGTTACTTTTCAAGTGGCCGCACTGAAAACTTAGTCCCACGATGCACAAACTTCGTTATAATGTCTGCAATCCTGCAGGTTTAGTTCCTGCAGGTTTAACTCCTGTAGGTTGAACGTTGCAGAATCGTCGAGGACATAGCAGCTGATGTGAAATAATAAAGAGCGCAAACACTCGGCGCGACGGCCCTGAGGGAGACCCCGCCGAAACGTCGCTGCATATTTGATAAAAGAACTTGCCAAGCAGCCCGGGAAATACGCTTAGTTTTCAAGCGTGAGCCAAGTGGCACGACTAATTCCCTCCCTAGGGTATCCTAACCGCACTGTACCGGTTTGATTTTCCCATTTTCGTATGAAAATGTGACCCATACGTGACGTGACCCCAAAAAAGTATCCCACCCCCAAAGCGAAATAAAAAGTACTACGTCACCAGGAACCGGAAAAAAGGATACAATTTGTGACATCTAAGATATTCGATTACGATACCGTATTAGATAAGTTGTATAACTGAAACCCTTCGAACCCTTCTCACGCATCGTCTGATCAAGTTAGATCGAGTTTACCAAGTTTCCAATGTTTGGGTTCCCTACATTTCTAATTAAGTTCACCTGTTTAAGAGTATTTTAACATAATAAGAAGTTGTCTCGTTGTAGAGTACACTTGAACTTGATCCCTGGCCAAATTTCTCAGGTGCACACGAGAGACACACCTCTTGGCACGTGCCAGACTTGGATACGTTCCAAAGAAATTCCAAGATCCGACGTCTACTTAGAATATGAAAAAAAAGGGGATATTAAATTTCGTTTGGACCCTATTTTATCGTCGTTCCCGCGGGACGAAATGTGATAAGGAAAAGTGAATTTTTGACGGAAAGCAGAAGGGTGCGGGACGTTTATTGGACGCGGGGGGTTAATAATAGAAACAGGAGAACAAAAAGGGAAAATTAATAAACCCGGGTCGTGTAGACATTAGCACGCTTTCTGGGGCGCGCGTTGCCGCAATCGTAAATTGGACCGGTTTCGACCTTTCGTTAGATTCGCTACCTCGTAAAATCTACTTTTTCGATGTGAGCATAAAGGGTTTTATAGACCTGGCCATGTGCCGGCCCCCTAACGGCGACCATTACATAAATAACGCGATATGGCGCCGGTGTGTACCAAACAACCTCTACGAATTTTCTCAAAAAAAAATCTAGTTTTACTCAAAATAATTATTGAGGTCGTTATTAACCCATTAACTACCGTGGTGGTAATTTTAGGGATTGTTGTGTTTGTTTTTAAACGAAAACATAAATTATTCCATCTTTTTTTTCATAAGCTACATAAATCAATTCTGTTAATAAATACAAGTTTCTAAATTATCCTCATTTTGCAAATCAAATTCCATTCAATTTTTTATGTATATTTTTGTTTTGTATAACAAATTCGCCTATTTAATAATAAAATAGGTACTTTATGTTACGTTTGCTTAAAAATAATAGTTGATTTCCATAAAACCAGCAAAATTTTTTTTAATTTCCCAATTTTTAAGACTATGTTAGTGATACAAATCATCGATGTCTTTAAAATTTTTTTAAATTTTGTTGGAAATAGAACAAACGTGCCTATTCAGTTATAAAAGGAATGTATTATTTTGTGTTGAGTTGCCAACTCTTTTCTAATCTTGTATAAATAAAGTTTGTGTGATTTTTTTAATTCCCCAGTTTTTAAGAATATGTTGAAAAAACACCAACGTCTTTGGAATTTTTTAAAATTTTCTTGGTAGTAATTACAACAAATTTGTGTTTTTAGTTACAAAATAGAAACTTTAGTTTATTTTCGGTTAAAAATTCTTTTCTTGGTTTTTATAAATAAATACAGAGTGTAATGTTTTCAAGTTCACCAATTACTTACGTTTGCAATACAATCACCGATATCTTCAGAATATTTTTCTGATTTTTTCGGCAATACATCGAATTTATTTTGTTAGCTTTAAGTGAGATACTTTAGTTTGTCTTGGGATAGAAATTATTCCGAGAATTTCTAAAAATAAGACAGCGATTTTTTTTTAATTCTCCAATTTTTTAGACAAAAAAATCACTGACGTCATTAGCAATTTTTTTTATTTTCTGAGTAACAGTTACAACAAATTTGTCTTTTTATTTCTAAAGGGAACATTTTAGTTTATCTCGGTTTGAAAATTCTTCTTTTGATTTTCATAAATAAACTCTGGATTCTTCTCAATTTTTCAATTTTTATTTTGAGCATAAAATCACTGACGTCTTGAAGAATATTTTTAAATTTTTTACCAATAGTTACAGCAAATTTATCTTTTTAGTTACAAAATATACATTTTATTAGTTTATTAAAAGTTTATCTTAAGTTAGGAACTCTTTTCTAGATTTCCATAAATAAAGTCTGCGATTTTTTAAAATCTTCTAACTTTTAGGATTATAACCATTAACTCAATAAGCAATTTCCCATTAAAAATTAAAAGAAACGTAACTTCGCATTTAGTAGATTAAAATTTGCTTAAAAATAAACCCAAATTTAAACCGAATTACATCTTGTAACTTTCGGCGATCGCCTCATAAAAACGGTTATCTAATTTGTCGTAAAATACGACGAGACCGTAAAAGACCCGTTGGCTCAAATCAAGTTATAAATGTATTCCGTATCTGTAACGGAACGGGAAATCAATGAATTTACGGCCCGTAACGCGATTCATAATTTCGCTGCAACAGCAAATATAGCAGTGATAATTATTGTAATGCGGTATAATTTTATATATGTATTTGTCGCATGAAATGTACTGCCCATCCCATACCATCAAATTACTTCAGTTGTGAAACGATGAATTAAATAATATTATTATACCCGCAGCAATATTTCGTTGTATTTTGTAATATTACGGTATTGTAGTGTTTATTGAAATAAGTAGTTTCATTAACAGTGTTACATCAAAAATTATATGAATTATGAATTGTTTATTTACACAATATTTAATTAACTGACTATAGATATTTTCAATGCTTTTCATTATTAACTTTGTTAAAACTCACTACATGTTATGTAGGATTAAAATTTAAATTTTAAAAGATCGTTTTGCCGTTACTTCTAGACCTACCATATAGGCCTGATAACGGCGTCTCATAAAGGGGCCCATTACGCCATGAAAAATGCGTCTTCCTCATGCAAGGAGCCCCTTCAGCTCCTCCCGAACCACCTCGTGAAGCGTCTGAGCGTCCGCCAATTTTGCTCGGTCGAGCATAAATTATTCCCATCGCCTTATTGCGACCAATAGGGGACATCTGCCGCTAACTTCCCTGACGTTTATTAAAGTGTCCCCTTACGGTGCCTTCTAAGACCCCCTCACGACGTAGGTAATTCCCCGCAGGATGGTTTATTCGACCAAGTTCGCGTTACGTTGTTCCCGGGGAATCCACAACCATAATTGAATGGGTACATGACGTCGGAACAATGGAAGACTCGGTGTAATGAAAGTGGGAGTTCTTTTTTTGGCTTGTTTAGATTAGAATATCGCGGGTAACGGAGACCGGGGTGAAATTTCTTCATCGCGATATAATGGCACTACAAGAGGTTGTAGTCGTTTGTAATCGGTACTTTCTAAGAAAATAGCGCGTAAAAGTTAACGGGATCGTATAACCTAGTTTTTAAAGTAGCACGCGATCTTCTTCCGGCGAGGACAAACAAAACGAACGCTTAAAACTTTCACATTCATAATTTTACATTTTATTTAGAATGTTTCCATTACTCCTTCTCTTATCTTAAAACTAACCCATTTGCGACCGTTCCTTAAACTTTCAGCAAAGCTCAGCAGCTTCCGCGCTGGGTAAATCCAGCACTCCCGAAGCCGACTTCTTAATTCAGTTATTTCTACCAAAGCACTAAATCAACCGTTCCTCGTCATTACTTTTGTCGAAAACCTCGTCGACAATTGCGTTATCGCTCCAATCCGTGTAAGCGCTTTCCGAATCGTATTACAGGAACTGCAGGACCGATTGCAAACTTGTAAAAAGGGTCACAAAATCCACAAAAGCACTACTCTACTACTTTCATCGTCTTAAATTTGCTGATTTAAGAATTTAGACGATGGATTGGGTTTTTTTCAAGGTACACATTATCCCCACATTAATACAATCGCATTTATATAAAATTATGAGATGAACTTGGAAAGACAGAAACTAAAAAAAATATTTTTGATCTTTCTTCAACATCTCTAGTTGTTCAAAAAAATCACCATTAATAATTTAGATGATGAATTGAATTTCTTTCATTTTTATATTACTCCTACTTAAAAAAAATCTCATTTGAATAAAATTCAGAGATAAACTTGGAAAGGCAGAAACCTAAAAACTTTGATAGCCTTCTTTTAACCGTTCTAGTTGTTCATAAAATCACTAATCTATGATTTAAATCTACTGATTTAGACTTTAGATAAAAAAATGAATTTCTCCCAATTTCTAAGTTACTCTTAACATGAATACAGTCTCACTTGAATAAAGTTCTAAAATGACTTTGAAACGACAGAAACAAGACAATCCTATGTTCTTTCAACACTTCTAATTGTTCATAAAATCACTATACCATCATCTAAATGTGTTGATTTAGATTTTAGACTTATTTCAACCTCCATATTACTTCTAAATCAATACAATCACATTTGAGTCAAATTCACAGATAAACTTGAAAAGACAGAAACCTCAAAACCTTCTGCCAACATATCTACTTGTCTATAAAACTGATATTCCATCATCTAAATTTTCTTAGTTTGATTTTAAACGAATTTAGACGATGGATTGGATTTCTTTCAATCTCCACATTACACCTCCATCAATATAATCCCATTTAGGCAAAGTTTAAAAATGATTTTGAAAAGATAACAACTAGAAAATCCGAAAGTCTTTTTCAACACTTATAGTTGTCCATAAAATCACTATATCGACATTTAAATCTACTGATTTTAACTTTAAATGATGGAATGAATTTCTGCCAGTTTCCATATTACTCATAACTTCGATAAAGTACGTTTGAGTACAGTTATAAGATGAGATTGGAAAGATAAACACTTGTAAATTTTATGGTCTTCTTTTAAAATTCCTTTTTCTCCATAAAATCATTATTTCACTGTCTAAATCTGTTGGTTTAAACTTTAGATGATGGATTCGTTTTCTTTCAATCTCTATATTACCCTTACTTCAATACAATCACATTTAGTCAATGTTCAGATATGATTTTGGAGAGACAGCAACTAGGAAATCTAAGAGTCATCTTTCAACATTTCTAATTGTCCATAAAATCACTAACTCGTCGTGTAAATCTGCTGATTTTAACTTTAAACTATGGAATGGGTTTCCCCAACTTCCACATTACTCTCAACATCAATAAAATACATTTGAGTAAAGTTCTATGATGATTTTGAAAAGACAAAACCTTGTGCTCTTCTTTCAACATTCCTAATTCTCCATAAAGACACTGTTCACTGTCTAAATTTGTTGGTTTAGACTTTAGACGATGGATTCGGTTTCCTTTAACCTCTATGTTACCCTTACTTCAAGACAATCACATTTGGTCAACGTTCAGACTCGATTTTGAAAAAATAGGAACTTGAAACCGAAGAGTCTTCTTCCCACAGTTCTAGGTGTCCGTTAAATCACATTTCCATCGTCCAAATCAACTCATTCGGAATTTAGACGATGATTTGGATTTCTTTAAACCTCTATATTACTCCTACATCAATACAACCTCATTTGACTAAAGTTTAGAAATGATTTTGGGAAGATAGAAACTAGAAAATCCAAAAGTCTTGTTTCAATGTTTCTACTTCTCTATAAAATCACTATATCGAAATTTAAATCTACTTTAACTTTAAACGAAGGAATGGGTTTCTGCCAATTTCCATATTACTCATAACATCGATAAAATACGTTTGAGTAAAGTTCTAAGATGTCTTTGAAAATGTTTAACCTTGTGGTCTTTTTTCAACATTCCTAGTTCTCCATAAAATCATTATTTCACTATCTAAATCTATTGATTTAGACTTTAGATGATGAATTCGGTTTCTTTCTACCTCTATATTACCCTTACTTTAATACAATCACATTTGGCCAATGTTCAAACATGATTTTGAAAAGACAAGAATCTGAAACCGAAGAGTCTTCTTTCATTACTTCTAGGTATATATAAAATCACATTTCCATCACCGAAATCAACTGATTTAGAATTTAGATGATGAATTAGATTTCTTTAAACCTCTATATTGTTCCAAGATCAATACAAACTCATTCGACCAAAGTACAGAAAAGATTTTGGGAAGACAGCAACCTGAAAACCCAAAAGTTTTCTTTCAACACCTCTAGTTCTCCAAAAAAAATCACTATTCCATGATTTAAATATATTAATTTAAAACTTAAACGCTAGATCGTTTTAATTTTTCACATCACACCTGCACAATTGTTTAGAAACCTCACCAAGCTTCGACATAATCTTGTAAAGTCAAAAACCTGAAAACTTAATATATTTTTCAAACACTTTTGTCTGTTCATCGTATAAATCTTTTAATGTAAAATTTAAACGGGCGAATTTCTTTCATATTTCATATCATATCTGTAAACCATCTCATTTGAATAAAGTTTGAAGTTGACCTTGAAAAGGCGAAAGGACGCATTAAGTTAATTAAAACCTGAAAATTCAATGGGGGTTTTTCAACAGGATCTGGTTGTCATCCTGTGAAGTTGTAGATGGAGGCACTCCTTCGCGAGCTTCCTGTTGCGAGCCCAATTCGTCACGCAGGAGGCGAGCAAAAAGCGAAGTCCGCTGGGAGGAAGGGAGGGCGCAGCGTGAAACTTTAATAAAGGCAAAGGGGGCGGAGAAAAAGGGGGAGCGAGCTGTGAAAATTTGATGAATTTATAAGTGGAACGGAGAAGTGGATTGGTTCCTGGAGGAAGAATAACAACGTGCTCTAGCCGGTTATTTTACTTCCCTCGAAACGCGTTTAATTAGTCTCGATGGTCGAGTAATAGACGTAATCCTTCAGTAATCCTACGTTCAACGGCGTGTACTGGTCATTTAAGCAGCTAAACCCGATGTATATTAATTAATACTGTATAACAATGGATTTGAGTGATATCCCACTCGTATTCTGCAAAGTTGTACCTACCCCGGCAATCTTTAAAGTTTCTAGGGTTCATTAAAAAGTGTACCTTTCCATCAAGGACTAAAGAAAAGTAACAAAGTCTTCTTTTTCGTTTTAATTTCTTATCTGGAATTAAAATCTTATCTTAGTGAATGGCAAAGTACACTTTCGTTTCTTAACACATCCTAACCGTTCTTCTATTTTACTTAAGAGTTGAAATTTAAAACCGTTTTAAAACTACATAAAATCTTAGATTCTATTTAAGTGAACTGCTTTGGTATTTCGCGAGTAGTCCTCCTCAGTAGGAATCGTACCGCAGGAAATTGCAAAATCGGAGTCGGACCGAGGCAGTCGTCGGCGGCGCCAATATTAGGCATTCATTCGCATTTACATAGTATTTGAATTCAAATCTCTCTCGGTATAGGTGCGCGCACATTTAGCGCGCAATTTCCTGCTGCAGCGACTTGAGCTGGCTCTAAATGCACATCCAATTAGTCTTTACGGCCGCGCGTTTACTTTACAGCCGGCGTGAATTCATCTTCAATTTGAACGGTTTAATTCTTACGAATAAAACGTCTAATCCTGTATAAAACTTAGTCGAAGGGTAAAAGTTCCACAAGTATAAAAAAAATGATGGTTAGAAAAAAGGAAACACCTGCTATTGAAGAAAAAAAGGAATGATCCCATCTGCCAGTCGGTATAACAACATCAAAACCCGCTGTTGTATAACGACGGGGCTCTTTCGAACAATGGTCTGAACAAAGCCTTAATAAGCCGGGATTTCCCGAAAGGCTACAAGCCGAGGCAATTGCCCAATTGTATTTTTTAGGACCTCGTTTCATTTTTAAAACCGGCAGCGGTATTAATTGCAGAAATAAAATTGCAGTGTAATCCGGTTTGAGAAAACGGCCCCGCCGTTAATTGCCGGAAAATTGGGGCTGAGATATTTAACCAAAAATTGAATCATCGCTATGGCGCTGCCCTCTTCGTTTACTCTCATAATTACGTTACCTTCCCCCCTATATAAAATTATACAAAAAAAGACACCCCAAAATTCTACTTCTTTCTTCGCATCCCTTTTCGTTTACGACCGAGTTGAACACAACCCCCCATTTAAATGACGTTCGATGCAACCAACTTATTATATCCATTGCTTCTATGCATTATTCAACCGACCCTGTACGATTCGATCGGTTTATAGGGCTGTCAAAAATCCATTACCCCGTTTACTACTTCGCCAACGGTCCACCCCTGTCGTTGCCGTTTTATGACGTGATCTAATGCAGCGGGATTTATATTACTGGAAAAGGGGAATGTCGAAGGTCGGAATGTACATATTGAATTTTCGGACATAACGTTATATAACTTTACTAATTTAGAGTTGCTAAAAGTTGGTAATTGTGAATTGTAAGCTGTTAGCTACGAGTTGCTTGTTAATTTTGTATGTGTCAAGTTAATTGGTAGGCAACACATAACTCACATGAATAGTGAGTTTTTTCTGTTTTGGAGGACAATTTTTTAATCACTCTTTAGAATTTGCATGCGATGTGATTTAATGCAACAGGATTTCTATTGTGCGTGGAGGAGGATGAAAAAGTTGAAATGTACACATGTTAAAATTAAAAATGCAACATACCATCGCCTTAGAATTAAAGTATTTTATGTCCAATTTTTGTTAAAATTCAATTTTTAATATTAATCTATGATAAGAGTGAATGTTTCAAGATCTTTCTAGGAGGTTATTCTAAATCAATGTACGTCTATTTCTGTCGCTGTATTATCCAATTATTTATAGATACACATTATACTACATTGAATGTAAAACCTAAAAACTGATTTTATGTGAAACAATAAAAAAGTTGACATTGAATAGTCTGGTTTTAAATCAATAGTTGTGTAATTCAATATGTTGTGTATATCAATAGTGTAGTTTCTATATGGATTTTTTACAAATTCAATTAATAAACGAAAAATGTCCAAGACTTCTAATTAATTCTAATGTATACTCTAACATTTAAAATAGTGACGAGCAAATGTTAACAGTTTATAAACTCAACCTTGAAACTACTGATTTACAGTTTTAAGCTGAGGATTGGCTATTAATTTTCGGTATAAGTGCGTCAACCTAATTGATAGACGACACATACATTATTCATGTTTTTTTATGGGAGGCAATACTTTTTAATCACTATTTAGAATCTGCATAGGATGTGATGTAATGGAACAGGATTTTTATAGTGTGTGGAGGAAGATGTAAAACTTGAAACTCTACTGATTTGCAGTTTTAAATTGTGTTTAGTGAAATGTTGTTCAAATGTTAATTGAACTGACTATTAAATTTCTGTATAAATCAGTCAACCTAATTTGTAGACACCACCTTACTTACTATTTATACTTTTTTTTCGAAGACAATATTTTTTAATCACTCTTTAGAATCTGCATGGGATGCTATCTAATGCAGTAGAATTTCTATTGTGTATGGAGAAGCAATTGTATAGGCAATTTCTTTTACAAATTCAATTAAAAGTCTATCCTCATGACACTACAGGACGTCAATAAGATATTTACGCCTCGAGGTTGCTTCCATATATTCTTATGGGAGTATTAAAACTTTGGTACACTATATTCATACAAGTTTGTACGCTGATTATAACGAAAATGACATGTCTTTTTTTTAATATCAGCAATTACCAGTTCAACATTACATATGTTTTTTCATGGTTTTTATGTTATATGTAGAAAAACACAAAATAATAATAGCTCTGGACAAAAATATCTTCCTGAACTTATTCATTATTTATCATATGTTATCTTCCTCTGCCAGGATATCTTGGGGAAGTTTCCTTTTTAAGCGGATATGGATACCCACTTTTTCCAATTGATGGCTTCGCGCACTCGAACATTTTTGCAACTATGCTAGATATTTCCTTGTTATTCTATTAACAAATTCAGTGATCGTTTCTAGACCCACTTCTTCATGTATTAGGGAATTCCGCTCAAACCATGATGTGTCCATAGCAATTCTTAATATTTTATTTTGAAGAACTTGGATTTTGTTAATATTAGATTTTGCTCTAGAGCCTCAATCCGGGCTTGCATATGTTAATATAGATTTTATTTGTGATTTGTGGAGCAATACTGCACATTCAATTTTTATATTTGATTTTCTCTTAAGAACAGGGTATAACTCACTTAATCTAGCATATACCTCATTTAGTTTCTTGTTGATATGATATCTCCATGTAAGTCTCTGGTCTAAGTATACACTCAGATACTTCACTGCACTGTCTTTGGGATTACAGCTTAAAGGATGGTTCTCTATTGTTATTATTGATGGATTTTTGATTTTTCTGAGAGTGAATATTTTGACTTCGCATTTGCTAGGGTTTAAATGGAAACACCACGTGGACAACCATTTCTGTACTTCGTTAATTGATCTTTGCAGGTCATTAATAGATTTTTCCAGGACTACATTTTGCGTTATAATAACCATAAGGTGACCAGACGTCCCGCTCTTGGCGGGACAGTCCCGATTTTTCAAAATTTGTCCTGCGTCCCGCGACGCTTTTCAAAAGTCCCGACTTTTAGAATTAAGCGAAATTTTATATTTATGTAAATTATTGTTTTGCGTTCTAACAATCCTACGGGTTACGACGACTAACATATTGCTTTTGCTGAAGAAGTTGAATATCAGAAAATACTTGGTTACAGTAAAACGCGTTGATTAGCTCTTCTGCCAGCTATAGAAAAAATTTTAAAGATGTATGATCCTTTAAAATCCTACTTTTTATCACAGGACAAATGTCCTAGAATTTTAGAAAAGTTTTTTAAAAGACAGTCTTCAAAAATTTAATGCAAATGAAGTTAATAATTTAAAATGTCAATATCAAGAAAGGTTAGAAAATAATTTTCTACCGTTAACTATCCGCAATAGTATAAACCAGCTTGAATAGCAAGGTACAATAAATCGTTAAGATATCATGAACCATGTCAAAAAGTTTTATAGTAACTGCAAAGATTATTTGGAAGACTGGACCACATTTTCGTTGGTTTACATTACAATCAGAACTTAATTGGAACGATGTGCAAAAATCATTTGATTGTATTTCTCAAATAGTAATATTTCCTGAAAAATGGTGTTTTTAATGAAGTGTCATTAGTAAAAAATATATCGATAAAGAAAAGCTTAAATATTGGGCATCACAAAAAATCACAGTAAGAAACAGATGGTTAGAAATATTTCATCATTTGGAAACATACTATGTTCTATACAATAATGTATTAAAAATTGTGGAATATGCACTCTCTTCACCTGGAACTAACGCTGCAACTGAACGCGTTCTTTCTACAGTAAATCAAGTGTGGACATCAGAAAAATCTAGAATAAGTGTTGAAATTTTGAAAGCCATTTTATGTGTCAAATATAATTTGACAAATTCTTGTGAAGATTTTTATAATACTTTAAAAATTGACAACAATCTACTGAAACAAATTCACTCCAATAAAAAATATGTCAATGAATATGTTAAAAATATTATATTAGTTTTATTCTGTATGAACATTTTTATTGATACCCCCCTTCTTAGTTGTCCCGCTTTGCTTACCTAAAAATCTGGTCACCTTAAATAACCATGTCATTCGCAAATAAGGCTTTTTAGTCATTTGCGTGAACTGGAATATCATGTAGACAGATATTAAATAGAAGAGGTGATAGGATACTACCCTGAGGAACTCCTGCTTTAATAAGTTTGGATTCAGATGTATAAGCATTCTCTAACGTAAAACCTATCTTCAACAAATGAGTAAACTAAAGCTTTAACACTTTGTTGACCGGTGACGAGTTAACTCGTCTTTTCATACCCAAACATTGCTGACCGGTGACGAGTTAACTCGTCGTCATAGCACTTGTCATGTCAAATTGCGGTGACATGAGATAGTTTCTATGTAAAATTCCCGGTCAACAAAGTGTTAACTTATTATTAATATTGATAATATTAATATATTAATATTGGTATTCTGGAATGTTAATTTTCAATAGTTTATATTTTAGTCCATATATCCATACTGAATCAAAGTCTTTGGTTATATCTAATAATGCAGCTGTGGTGTATTGTTTATTTTCATAACCTCTTTCTATTATCTCGGCAACTCATATTAACTGATGTACTGTAGAGTGCCCAGGTTTAAAGCCATATTGGATGTTAAGTAGGAAGGTGATATGGGGTTGCAAGCGTCCCTTAACTAGTTTTTCAAAGAGTTTACCCAGAGTTGGAAGTAAGCTAATCGGTCTGTAACTTTCAAGAGGTCGTTTATTTTTTCCAGGTTTCTTAAACATTAGTATTTCTGCCCCTTTCCACATTTTAGGGAAATATCCCAGATACATGCAGATGTTGAAAATGAAGCTCAATATATTCAAAGTTTGATTCGGTAAGTTTTTGATTACGGAATTGGGAATGAGGTCATGGCCAGGAGCTTTTCTAATTGGTAATTTTTTGATGAGAGTTCGTAGTTCTTCTGGAGTTGTATGATCTATGGCACTATTGTTAGGAGGAAGATTATTTTCTATGTACTGTTGTATTTGATTGGTGAATGTAAAATTAGTTTTTGAGAATTGTGAAGTGAATTTTTTTTTCAAAATAATTTGAGAAAGTGCTATAGCTATTTCCTTGGTATGTTAATGTTAGCATTATTTCGTTTTTTCTAGTATTTTTTTTTAATGACATGTCTAAATATGTCGACGTCCCGTAGTGTTGTGAAGATAGACCGTAAGAAATAAAAATTTTTCAAAGCTTCTAATTAATTTTAATGTATAACTCTAACATTTTAAATTTACATGACTATACATATTAGAGATGGGACCGAAGCCGAATAATTATTCGATATTCGGCTTATTCGGCTTCATTTGCAATATTCGGTTTTCGGCCGAATATTGAATTTATTCACCAAATATTTGGTTGTCTATGTGACTGTTGTAAGTTCTAATAAATTCGAAGAATATATTGAATGAGCATGCAAATGATAAACTATTCAGAGAATAGCTGCTCACTGAAAACTGTATTTGATGGGGCTGATAAGAACACTTTTACCAGTCTACTCATTTTTGGGTATTCCAAGCTATGTTGTTTCCACTAAACAAATGGAACTGGCTCTCTCATTAGTACTTCCTCAGACAAGTAACCGTCCAGTTCAATTGCTACTCTATTTCTAGGACTGCAGTCATTAACGGCCTTACTAGATGTGGCTATGGCTTTATAGCAGTCCCAAAAAGAAAAATGACTTCGATTCAAATATTTACCTGTTGTAGAGGACAGTTGCTGAATATTTGTGTTTATATTCATCTTATCATTTCCATCGCGCTCTATATCATCTCTACTACTGCTTCCGAAGTTTAAATCTGTTTCAAGTACCTTCAAAAAATAGTACCTATGCCTTACAACGGATATGTTTTCAAATGAGAAAAAGTTTAAGCGATATCGGGGATTCAGCAACGTTGCCATAAAATAATTTTTTTCCCTCTCTATTTCTTTGAATCTTATTTTCACACCATTCAACAAAGACCGAATATTCGGTTCAAATTTAGCCGAATGTTCGGTATTCGATAGAATTACTATTCGTCACATCACTAGTATAAGCAATATAAATATATAAACAATTTTTAAATCCAACCTTGAATCCTTACTGATTTACAGTTTCAAGTTGTGAGTTGACTCTTAATTTTCTGTATAAATGTGTCAACCTAATTGATACGCAACACATACCTCACTCTTTATTTTTTTAAGAACAACCTATTTTAATCATTCTAAAAAATCTGCAATGAGGCAGTTCTTTGTTTTACTTGTACCTCGTTTGTTTATAACTTCTCCTAAATAGAGAAAGCGTTTCTTACTTAGAAATCTCTGTAAACCTTGTAAACACCTTTACAAGACATAACTGTTAGGTACGACATAACTTTCAAGTGTCGTTAAGACTTTAAAAAAGTTCACCACACCTTTGTATTCGATACACAACTATTTTACCTATCCTTTTTTTCATTTAAAATTTTAGGTATTCGATAAATCGATAACGTTAGAGCTTTTTAACCTCGCTATCCGTCGACTGGGTTGTATCCGGAATGTAATTTGCATGGCACCGGGTATATTTAATAAGCCAATTACGTGTCAGTGACATCGGGCGACGTTTAACTTTTACCAAAGCGGCGACAACATGCGATCGCAACTGGTTCCTTTATTTCAACATATACAACGTTGCCGGCTGCTGTCCCAACAACCGACCAGTTTATTTATGAATCGCAATCGTGTGCGTAACCCACATTCGGGGCGACTCGTCGATTGTGAATGGACGTTTGACAAATGTCGCGTGTTGCAAATTAAAATCGCAAATTGGAGATTGTACCTCGATCGAGAAAACGACACAGTAATGCTAACGAGATCTAACGAGACCTAGTGTTGGGAAATTGATAATTTGTTGTTACTATGTTAGAATAAAAATATTTTTTTTTTTATTTATTGAAGGAATCAAATTCTTTATTTTGATTGAACTCTCAATTCACAAATAAATTGAGAGTTAACAATCGATAATTGCGGTGTCGTTTTTGCCCGAGAAAGCCTGAGAAATCAGATTGATGTAATTGGGTACAATTACCAAGGGAATTAATGGAATGGTTGCACGCTACATCGTCAACACGCCTTTGTCTTTTCAGTTTTAATTTAAAATATTTACTATAATTTATCTGATTTTAAAAAGACAACCATTAAAAGTTCAAATAGATATTTAGTAAATCATCGATAGGGTACTTTGAAGTGAAAATGTTTTCGGCAAACACCGAAATTGCTCATCGACTCGCACCACTAACCTCTTCGCCATTGCCCACGGGCAAACATTAAGCAGGCACCGGTTGGAGAAGCTATTTACTTTCGAAATTAGACGCTGCATAACAAACAATTCCCGTTTGCAGCGATATTGATTATTTTCCTAAAGTGTACGCAAACTAACCGCAAATAATAGATGACGATAAATTTCCAAACGTGACTCACAAATTAGAAAAACATATGAAGTGGTTTCGTATGAATTTTGATAAGATATAGATAGAAATCGAGATAAGTAAAGTAAATCTAGAGAGAATGAATCTATTTCAAGAAAATAATGTGTGCTTAAAAAACTTTAAAAAATGTACTTCAGATAGATGAAAAAAACCTCTCAGATTTTTGACCTTCAAGATCTGGTTTAACACCATCTATCTCATCTGTCAAGATAAAACAACCTCGGTTAAATACAGAGTGTTTCATCCTTTTTTTATGTTCTTTTTGAAACTGAAACCATAAGGATTACAAAAACTCCTCTTTAAACATAAACAGGTCGCAAATGCAAGTTTAATTTTTAAAATAGAATTGTCATTTTTACCAAATTGAAACTCACAATCAACGTGAAAATATAAATTAATTAAAAACGTCGAGTTTTATGCAAACGTTGCATTTTTTTTTTGTTCGCTGTTGTTTACGTTGAGATTGCCAACAAAGAAAAAAATAAACGATAATGTAATCGTGTTCTAACTTGACGTGCAATTCTGCATAACAATGGTCTACTTCGTGTAGGCATGTAATGTAATGTCTGTTGTTCTATTCGTGTTGACTTAACTTTCACGTAACTGATGAGTAAATGATTTTATATTTCTAAAGTGTAGCAAAACTCAAATCTCGAATACTGATTAAAATTAATATTAAAATAACTAAAAAAACCTTTTTCTTTCTTTTTTTCTTTTGATTAATTATAATTTACAAAACTTATCTCTTATGTTTCTTTAATTTTATTTCTAATTAAACTCTAAATGTGTTTAAATTGAGTTCAAAGTAAATGTGGTTATTCCATAAATAGATCGTTGTATAATCATTTCCGGCTTCGTAGACTAATCCATACGAGTAGTTTTAAAAAACACCTGGAAAAAGAGTTAAAAATACAAGAATAATGGCCTAAATTAGGTTGAGTTCTGTTCAGGAATTGAAAATAGAAAATTGTAGTTTAGATTTTATTTCAAATTAAATTAAATTGGTTTGGGTTAAGTTTAAAGTTGATGCGGTTGGTCCTTCTATAAATAGACTGTTGTAAAATAATCTTTACTGACTTGTAAACTAATCCAGACGAGGTAGTCCTACAAACACCTGGTAAACGAGTTAAAATTGGAAGAACAGTGATTTGTTTTGGTTGGATTGTACGTCAAAATTTCAAAATAAATTTCAGCTTTGATATTAACTAAATTAAATCCCAAAATTTAATCATTAATTTTAAAACGCCAAAATAAATTTTTCTCTATTTCTTTCACTAACATTTTAAATTAAACCAGCAAGAAGTAAATGAGTTTATGTTGTGTTTAGAATCGATGCAGTTGGTCCATAAATAGACACTGTTTTAAATTCATCTCCGACCTCGTTGACTAATCGGCAAGAACTATTTCTACAGACACTTGGCAGAAGAGTTAAAATTACAAGAACAATGGTCTACTTGGGTTGGGTTATGTCCCAGAATTACAAACACAAAATTGGACTTTTGAAACGGACAAAAATTTTAAAATTCAAACACTACCATCAAAATAAATATATTTTTAATACTTTACCTAACTTTAAATTCAAATAGCATCAAGCAAGTTTTATTCAAACTTAAATACACATGCAAGTAATCAAAATTTATTTGTGTTTAAAGTTCATGCGAACGATCCATAAACAGGAACTGTTTCAAAACTCATCCAGCACAGATAGTTTCATTGAAATCTATCAAAATAATTTAAAATATAAAAAGGGAATAGTGGGTTTGGTTATGACTCAAAATTCCACATTAAAAATTGTGAGTTTCGAACTGGTAAAACTTACAAAATACAGAGACTTTTGTAGATTGCTTTAGTTTGAGTTTATGGTTGATCCCAAGATTGTTTATCTTCTATACTTTTGTAAAGTTACATATGTAGATGAATCCAGGAAATATAGTCATACAGATACTTGGCAAAAGAATTAAAACTACAATATCAGTGATCCACTTCAGATGTGTCCCAGAATCAGAAATAGAAAATTGCAATATTCAGAATAACTAAACATTTACTTATAAACATGAAGTGCAGACGTTGCTTTGTATACTACTAACCCTTTGGGAGAAGACCTAAAATTAGAAGAACTATACAGTGAAATCTCCCTTCGGGCGGACAGCAACAGGACCGACCGAAAGTGTCCGTTCAAGAGGGGTGTCCGCCTAAGAAAAACGCGAAGTAAATATCGTTTTTTTTTTAATGAATACTATAATTTAAAAAAATGGGTTATTTAAAGCTTATATGTGAATGTTTTAAAAATAAACAAAAAACTATGACTTATTAAGTAGAATTCAGAGTATCCTTGCGCTCTGTATTAAATAATAATAACAGGCGTCCTGAAAACGTATTTCTAATTTGAAAAGCAGCTCCAAGGACCCTACACCTTTGTGATTTTCGGCAAAACGTTTAAGCTAATTGGTTAGGATAATAGCTTCGCCATAATTTTTGATATCCTCCCCTGGAACTGGTACCTCATCGACGTCAAAATCTTCGGACAGTTGCTCGACTTCTAGATTTTCGATTTCTTGTCCTGAATTTGGATCTTAAGTATATAAATTTTCATCCATTTCCAAAAAAATCGTTAAGGTTTTCGTTGTTAGTCAGTTCCAACAATTTTTTATTTTCGAGGATATCTGTAAGTTTATTGAGTGGTAAGTCATCTTCTGAATCAGATGGCAAAGCCTTATTTAGCTGATCTTCACTTTGCATATTGTTGTGCTTAAATCCTGCTTTATGAAGCAATTTTTAACTGTTTCCTTGGTTACTTGGGCCCAAGCGGTTTTTGCAAAGTACAATACATCCGCATACCTTCTTCTGCGTAGACGTCAAACTAGAATTCAACCCCGTGTGTACCGAAAACATGAGAATATTTAAATTTTGGTGTACTCGATGAAGTCTCTCATTGATTATTATTATAGTTAAAATATCAGAGAATAGTTTAAAAAAAATTTTAATTGTGGAGATTAAAGATGAAATTAGTTGTTTTTTCTCTGAAGTTTTAAAAGAGTGAATCTTTTTTTTGATTTACAAGACCAATATTTTATTTACCTAAGCAGAAAGGCGTAGGTTGCGCTTGTACCTTAAAAACATTGAAGTCGCCAAACACCGGTTAAAGGGAAAATCTTTTATTAACGGGAGACAGCCAAATCGGCGCGCGGCGCGATTGCCCGTTTAACAGATTGAGTGCCATATCATCGATGACTGACACCGAGTTTTCCGTTCAGGCCGAGTCAGTCATCAGAGACTGACACAACTTTTCGTTTAAGCCGCGATAGTCACTAGTGGCTTGACGGGGAAGTCGTTATAAAACCGCGTGGCACTCAACGTGTTAAGAGAACATCTTCTAGTGTCCCCGTCCGTTCACGAGAATGTCCGTCGAAGAGAGAGTTAACGCAATGCAAATTAAATGAGAGTCGGCCCGTTTCATGAGAAACTGTCCGTCCAAGGGGGGTGTCCGCGAAGGGGAATTTCACTGTAATTGCAAACGCTTGTATTCTAAAGAAATAAATAAAAAAATGTAGCTTTATAATAACCAAAAAATTCAAAGTACAATTCTGTTACAGCATTACTACCCTTGAACACATAATTTTACAAACATCTACTTAGCAGAATAGTTAAAATTGCAGAGAGAATGATCTATATCAGTTATGTTCCAGAATTACAAACAGAAAATTGCAATTTTAAAATAACCAAAAAATTCTAAGTGCAGACATTATTTTGCAAGCTACTATAGTAAACAAAGCTATTTTATAAAAGAGATAAAATGAAACATTGGGTGGAAAAACAGCGTTAAGCTATTTAGGTTGTTTTTTAAATTGTTGGCCCAGTATCTTTTTAGTGCCATTTAGTATAGAATAGCAAAACCTCATTGTATAAAGTTGATAAATACAGCAATTTGTACAGCATTTAAAAAACATTCTCTAACGCTGTTTTTCCAATGAACGCGGAAATCAGGGTGGGCGAACTCAATATAAAATATTTGAAATCGTTTTTTAGTACGTAAACCGAAACACCTTTAGCGCTGATGAATAATTTTTTAGTGAAGTCCCTAGATTTATAAATCCAGGGACATTCATTTTAAACAAATACGAAACTGCGTTTTTGAAACCAGAAAATGCAGAACTGTTAAGGAATATAATCACATTTCAACCAGAAACATGCCAAATATCTATACCCATGGATGCAAACGAAGAATCAGAACATTCCGATTTGTCGAGTGAATGGGAAAATTATTAATTTTATGTGTGCTTTTTTTACATTTCTATTTTTCAAAATAAAAAATTAATTTTTCATTTAAAGTTGCACTATATTTTGCTTACTTGTATAATTATTTTTGGTTGGGTGGAAAAACGGCGTTATCTTCTTGTATTTAAACAATGTTTTAAAACAAAATAGAATTGAAAATTTACGATTTTAATATTGCAAAGTGAATCTTAAAAGACAACATTTACACCTAACATACCGTGAAATATGATAAGCAAACGAATGCAGCGAATGGAATAGTACTTAAATTTTAAACTGTAATATCTCGAAATGTGATTTTTTAAATAACGCTTCTTTTCCACCCAATGCTTCAAATAAGAAGAACTATATTTGCATTTTCTTGTGTCCTTAGATAACAAATACAAAATTGTAGCTTTGTAACAACCAAGAAATTAAACAAATGCTGTTTCAGACTATTTTTGAAGAGTTAAATCAACACATATTAACAGGATAGTTAAAATTCCAAGAAGAATGGTTTACTTCAATTGCATCCAAGACTTATAAATGGAAAATTGCAATTTTCGAACATATCAGAACAGTTAAAATGCAAGAATAATGATACCTTTGGGCTGGGTTATGAAAACCTAACAATCTGAAAATGCATTTAAAATTTTGGAAGCTATTCTAATAAATTTGTCTCTATCTCTTCTTGTAATCTTCTGTCTAATTAAATTAAATAGACTGGAAGTTTAATGTCATGTTATCGATCCATAAGCAGACAGTTTCTACAAGCTAATAGTTTCCATTGACTAACCCAGAAAGTCTAGTTCTACAGATAGACACCTGACAAAAGACTGATAGAACAATAGTCTGCTTGGGTTGGAAAAAAAATAAAAAAATTCAAATACTTCAAAATCCATTTAGTACTTTTAAAATCACCATTGCACATTTGACTACTATTTCTTTCCCAAAGTACATTTTGAATTAAACTAAACAAGTTTAGAATGAGTTTAAAGTAGTCTCGATGCAGTCGATCCATTCCATCCATAAATAGACCGTTGTAAAATCATCTCGTAGACTAATCCAGAAGAGGTAGTTCCACAGATACCTGGCAGCAGAGCTAAAATTACAAGAACCATCCGACCGCGTCGCATACCTATAACCTATACCTCGACCACAGCAACAGCTTCTGCAGGCAAAGCGTTCTGTTCGTTGTGGCGCTGCGCCGCGGACGCACAGCTGTTCATTGTTGACAGGAGGGCGAAGGGGCCGCGCGGGGCACGAGACAGAGCCCACTCATCCTCTCTGTCGTGCACACCTCTGCGAGATTCCAGTCAGTATCGCAGTGGCCGTGGCCGGTTCGGCATCGTAACGCGCGCGCCCTCTACATGACGTCACTAACGCACGCCGGTGCGCACTCCGTAGTCCTTCCTCGTGATTGAGAGAAAAGAATTTTTGTTTTAAAAGTACTCGTTCAGTGTGTTACTATTTATGAATGAAATGATTGTAGTAAAAGTGTTAAGTTAAGGAGTGGTAAAGTTTGGAATTTTGGAAAGGAATAGGACAGATTTCGTCTCAGTAAGTCCTGAATCATTCGGGGATTCTCTCCCCGTAAACAAACGAAAGGCGACGTTGCACGGCCGCCTCAAAACCTCAGACCTCTCGACTTCGCGTTGTTGCCTGTTTTCTTCGTCGACCTGAACACCGCGGAGTCACTAACCTGTACCATAGGTACTACGAGCGGTCTCTAAAATAATACAGTTTGGAAAGTTCACGGATACTCGTCTCTTTCTCTCTCTCACTCTCCTCACCAATCGTACCAACCGATGATTTTCATTCCTCTTTTTCTCTGCTTCCATCTCCCATCCATCTATCCAATCTATCCATCTCGGTCTTTTCAATTCTTTTCAATTGGCTCCCACCTATAATCGAAACTTTTCGCCTGAAACTTCCAAACAAACCCGAAACTCCAAATGAGATACCGTGTTGTTTATAAAGATCAGATAAGATACAAACCGCTTATCCTCACTCTGGCCTATATTCATAACGGGTCAAAGTACCTTCGGACGCGTTTTAACGCGTCCGTTGTATACCGGAATTTACGAGACTCCGCTATGAAAGGGCTTGTCGCGTAAATACGCTATTTATGACGTTTATAGGCTGTTATACTAACGATAAATAATAATAATAATGTTCCATTTTACCGGTGTTGTCACTCAAACTTATATTCAAAAGACTTGTTCAGGTATATTTCTGCTTGACTGGTTGAAGAAGTAAAGTTGAGGAACTATAAATTTTTTATGGTCCCTTTTGAACCTTTTTTTGCTTCAAAAGTCTATCGAATCCCAACCTAACCCTCAATGTAGAGGCACATCTCTTATGCCACCGATAAATCGAGGGTTTAGACTTAAACTAAACCAAGCTTAAAAGTGTCACTTTTAAGATGGCAAATTTTGAAGTGGATTTACTGTAATTATAAAAGTTGCAAGTAATTATACTTTGATATAGTGGCTATAAAAATGACTAAAAAAAAATAATAATAAAATTTATGGTATCATTTGGCCGGGAAATTTTGCAACGGAAAATGGACAACATATGGACTAAATTCACTTTATTTTTGAACCCCCACAAATAAAATAATAGGTTTGTCACAACCTAGAATAAAAACCGTTTTCAAACTGTATCGAGTATGTGTTTTACATTAAGACCGTTGTAACTGGTAAAATACCGTTTCAATATTGTTCGGAAAACTGTCCCAATTTACCATTTTATTGAACAGTACTTTATTAGACGATTATAAAACGATGTTAACAGTTTCTAATCTAAAGATATCGGGTGTTCATTTAAATTCGTGCTCACGTGGGCATTGAAATTTTGTTAGATGACGAAAAAAAGGAACTGTATGTCGCATTATTACTTCTCTCTAATCAATTATATTTCAAACTTGGCAAACGTCAAAAAGAATCAAACTACACTAAACGGCTTGGATTGGCTATCGATAATGTGGTTAATTTGTAACAAGAAACTTGATAGTGTCTTACTTTTTAACTGGTTGGAAAATCGATTAAGTTTGGGAATATTTACTACATAACTTTACTGACTACTTGAACATCCCCATGAAATTTTCGACGATCGGTTACTGAAAAAATTAGCGTTTAGGTAGATGTTAGCTAAAAACAAGTTATTGGTCAATTTTCTGTCTTGTTACTGATAACCTATTGAACATTTCAGTGTTATGACATTGCGTTAATTAAGTTTTATTGGATATACGTAAAAAATGCAGGTGAAATCCATAGGTTACATTAGCATGAATTTAAATGAACACCCGACAGTATTAACACGTTAAGTGCCATGTCAGTCATCGATGACTGACACCGAGCTTTCCGTTCAGGCCGCGTCAGTCATCAATGACTGACAACACAATTTTTCGTTCAGACCACGACAGTCCGGCGCGTGGAGTGACGAGGAAGTCGTTATAAAACTGTGTAGCAGTCAATGTGTTAACCCATTTGCATCATAAGCGCATATGTGCGCGCATTTTTCGTGGCCACTATCACCAGAGCGCGCATAAATGCGCTCATCGCATATAAAATTGCATATAAAAAAATGTTCGGTGATAAGAACAAATTTTTCGTTTTTCTGGGTGATGTAAATGGGCTAAATAGTATCTCCAGAGTGAATTGGATTTGAGACTAATAAATGTTGTAGTAAATCCTTGCTTTTTCATTAGCTCATGGTGGATTTTCATTATTTAATTTTCTAGAATTTTTGAATCTTGAAACTTATATTTTTTGAAAATACTTACATATCAATTATTCCTTAAAAAAAATTGGCTTCATCGATTTTTTTTGAGTAAAATGAATTGTCACAATTCATAACATGAAATATACTAAAAATAGTAATTAAATTTTTTTTCTTCAAATTTAAGTCTTCACGGTTTCTTGTAGATATTAGCTTTGTTCATTGGGTTAAAACTTGCACTGCACTAACTTACACAATGGTGCAAAGATGCAATTTCGTGCAGCATTTAAAGGGGAATGACTGTAATTCAGTGTAATTTGGTGCTATAATTTTGGTATTTGGTCCAGGTAGGAACTGTGATCCAACGAACGCATATGTAACCAAAATTTAATAATGCACTGAACTGCTAAGTGTAAGCAGTGCAACCCTAACGAACAAAGCTATTGTTTTATAAAAACAAAAATTAATCGTTTTGAAATCCAAACGCATTTAAACATCCAACCGTATTATCTCAATTCTAGAATAATATCTAAACTATGTACCCACTTAAGATCAATTTAGAAACCATACTGGAACGATTCAAGAATTGGAACAACGATAGTCGTGTTGGGACAAACCTAATAATAACGTTCCATTTACCAAAGTTGTCACGCAAACTCCTACTTGAAAGACTTGTTCAGACGTGTTTCTACTCGAAAAACTGAAAGACCGTTTTATTTACAGGTATTGTCACACAAACCTGTATTTAAAAGACTTGTTCAGGTATATTTCTATTTGTCTGCTTAAAGATCTAAAGAACTATAAATTTTTTACGCCATCTTTTGATCCCTTTTTCTTCAAAAATCACCTCTTGAACCGTTACTCATCAATACCCCCCATTGAACAAACTCCCATGTCTTTGTTGTCTCAATTTTACCTCTATTCCTTTGAAGTACTTGGAAAATTTATTTTATTTTAAACTCTTATCCCAGAACGTAAAAATATTTTTAAAGTTTCAAAATATATTTATGTTTTATACATGTTGTCTGTTACTTAAACTTCTGTTTCAATACTTTATTCAAATACATCTACTTTTCTCTCCTTCAAAAACTATAAAGGTCTCTAATTTTTTTATATACATCCTCTTTTTCAAAAAATTCTCTTTCAAACCGTATCTATCGATACACCTCTTTCGAGCAGGTACATCCCTTTGTTGTACCAATTTTACCTCGCTTCCTTTGAACGTTCGACAAAATTCACCATTTTATTTTAAACCCTTGTCCTTATTCTCGGATTTACTAGAAATGTTTCTAAAGTACCAGATCAAATTTGCGAACTCAGAACGGGTGAAATGTAAAAAGAGGCCGCGAGGCTATTTGCAAAGTTGGACGTCGCGACTCGCCTAGCGTGAATAATTAAATGAGGTCCTGGCAAATCCCGCTATTGCCAGGATAACTGCCGGGACACGACGTTCTCATCTCGTTTCCCTCCCTTACCCTCTCTGTCTCTCAATTCCGAGCAAAGCTCGCATTATTTAACGCGCGTTGAGGTTGCGGTCTTGAATAATTGAACCAAGAGAAGCTTGTTTGCACTCGTAAAGATATGGTTAACTTGTGACTGATTCCATGATAAACAATCCTTTAATCCGGGCTTTATTCATTAAGTAAGAGTGTAACCTAACACCTCCTAGTCGGATTGTGAGCGAGGAATGTGTACAAAGCGAAAATAAAGTATAAACACACGTCGCTTTGGCGCCTATGCGCCTTGTCATTATCGAAATTATTACTGGGACGTGATAATATGTTGCACAAAACGACACGCAACGTTGTTTTCTCAGAACTTATCGTTTATTTGATTTGTAGGTTGGAATGTTAGAGAATTGCACAAATTTTGCGCCCACCGTCTCTTTTACTTTGTTGGTTTTGGTCCGTTAATTATCTACGCTTGTAAATTGACTTAAATTAATACTAATTGGACCATAAGAAATAAACGCTTACGCAAAATGGATCTTTATTTATCTGTAAAAGATAAAGGTATTTTGGATATGTGACAAATTTTACTTGGAATTATCACTTCCTACCTGAGTTGTTAGTTTGGGATATCTATAAATACACAAGAGAAAATTTTATCTGACGTTCGATAAGACCTTTTTGTTTGCTCGGTAACAAGGAAAAGATTCATAAGTTTTCTGATAACTTATACATACCTTTGTGTACGAGGTTTTTGAATTTCTATGCGTGAAGAAATTGAAGGGATACACGAACCACGGAATGAATTTAAAGAGGAATATTTTCTTTTGCTGTCTTCTACACAATCATTTTGTACGTGAGGTGTTTATAAAAAAAAACTTGCACTTAGAAAATGATGTTAAAAGTATCTATAAAAATCCTCTTAAGAAACAAGTAAAGATTGTAAAACATGATCTCGTTACCAATGTAACTAGCAAACTCCGCTCTTCAAACGATTTATTCGATCACGTCCACCGCTAACGATTCAATCCTCACCGAAAACCCAAAGCTTGTTACAGTTCGATAACTGGGCGTTTAATTGCGAAACGACACACGAAAAATCATCTCATCTCTTGCATAACGCGAATTTCAGCGAACAAACGTCCGACGACGCAAAGGTCACGGGGGAGTTGAATTTTTCTTATTTGCGAGACGCGAACGAGACTTCCCAATATGGAAACTTGTTGCCCGTCATTTCCTCGAGACTTTCAATTTCGCGTCCGCAAACTCCAATTAACATTTTTATCGCGTATACGACCACAAAACTATTAAATCAGAGATTGTTCCTTATTGTATAATTTTTCTGATTGTTCTCAATGGAATTTTTATTATAATGTTGCAGGAGGTGGTTTCTGGTTTGGCATTGAATTAAACTGAGCTAGTCGGTACGTGTAATCGAGTTCCATTTCGGGGCGGCAAACATTCATGCGAACGGTTCGGTCCTGATAACATTATGATATGTATCGAAACGCAACGGCCACACCATATAATTAACGTCGGGGCCGTAGTAATTGTACGTTCGCTGATTGCGCGGCCGAAATAACTCGAGCTGGAACCCTCCTCTCTCCCATCACGGTAATGTTCAATAATGTTCGTCGAGTAGCCCCGATTGTTTCAAATCGTCGGCTGACAATTGCATGGACTCACTCGTTGATGTCGATTTGAAGTAGAGTTAATGGAAAACGAAAATTATTTTAAAAATGTTATCCAAGGTCATTTATTCAAGGTGTTAAAAAAATCGTTAAAAAAGTAGGTGGTAATATTTCAAATTGTTTAAACCTGTTTTTCTACTAATAAAATCGATGGGAATTTTTTTAAAACAAACTAGTTGTTCATATTTTGTCCTAGGGAATAAAAAACTATCCACATGACCAGCGTTGTTTTGTCCACGGTAGCGGACAAACAGAGCAACAATGCACCGGTTGTTTTTTTATTAGTTTTCATGCGTGCGTATCCGATAACCTCGTATTCAGTTCCACATCACTGTCGACCACACGCCCAAATCCTTTTCAAAATGCTGTGTAACGCGCTGTTCGATTGGAATTTTTGCCTGAGGGCCGGTAACCAAGTCGGCAAGAATCGGGAACGCGTCTCCCATGTGACGAAAGTTGGCCGATACTAATTTAGCCGGAGCCAATTAGGGGCAACGCGCCTCGACTAATGCGATAATAAAATATACTCATTAATCCGAACGGTGCCAAGGCGCGGAAAGATAATTCAGAGAGAAGCTTTTTAGAAAGGACCCATTTTTATCTTCGCGATCGCGAAGTCGCGCAGCGACATAGCCGGGAATAATTTACAGTGTGATTTTTTCGCAATTACGTTGGCTTCCAAGGACTACCGCTCGCCACTGCAACTTCACAAAGCCAGTTATAATTTATGCCCTGCGTTGTAAGCTACTTAATTTAAGTACCATTACCGTAAAAAAAAGTTTATTTTACTCACCGAAAATAACGTAGTTTATATAAACCGCGTTTCGAAAGTAGTTCTGGCTCAAGAGTAAATATTTTACGTTTAAATTGCAGGGAGAGAAGTTGTAACTTGTACTTCAAAAGGATGAATAATAAAGCTTTTTTAATTAGAATTCGTTATTTCCACTTGGAAATCGATTTGTTTCTGTTGCGTCGAAGGACGTGAGCCACCTGCGCGCCCCTCCCGGTGCCGAACGCGAAATACACCCCCGTAATTCCAACGTCCCCATGTGCAGGGGACGTAATTGGAACTCCGATGACAAATGAAGGTTTGAACAGCTGAATAACACATTTAATTCAGTCGATGATATCATTGCTTTTGTTTTGCCGGCGCTCTCTACAATTATGCGGCTTTAATAACCAGTTTTGCGTAACAAATACGATACAAATGTAAAGTAAACAAACGTCGGCGAATCACCATTTCAGAAACGCGTTTCGAAAAATATTCGCTTTTATATTCGTATTTAACCTCCGCGCGTCCGATGACACCTTCTGCTACATGAATAATGCAAACCATAGAGTAACAGGTTTTCTCCGAAACAATCCTAAGAGACTATCCGGCGCTACTTTACATGTTTTCCATTTCTCGCGTCCCAAATTCTTACCTCACCCATATTATTTCACGGGAAAACAAGTTCTACTTAACTCTTTCCTTCTTTCTTTCGTTTCAGGAACCTTCGTCATGAGCTGAAAGATGTCCAACTCTCTCCCCATCTGTTGCTTCGTCCTGGTAACGTTGATCAGTGCCACTCTTGAGGATTTAACGCCCGTCGACAATGACTTCCGGTTCACCAGTCCTCTCTATAATGTCAGCATTCCGGAAAACAGCGTGCCCAAGACTTACGCCTCTCCGGCTCCTGGCGAAGCCAGGATCGGCATTAAAATGCCGAAGGACGTATACAAAAACGTGCGGTATAAGATAGTGGGCGGTGATACGGACAAATTCTTCAAAGCAGACCATAAAGTGGTTGGTGACTTCTGTTTCTTGTACATTCGGACGCGAACCGGGAACAGCCATGTTTTGAATCGCGAAAGAAAAGATAAGTACATCCTGGAAGTGCGCGCGACGGCGGTTAAAGGACACAACACCTACGTGCAGACCGATACTTTAGTGGTAGTTACTATCCTAGACACGAACGATCTCAACCCTTTGTTTTACCCGACCGAATACAAGGTAACCGTTTACGAAGACACGGCCGTACATCAAAGCATTTTAAAAGTGGTAGCAGAAGATGCCGACTTGGGAAGAAACGGAGAAATTTATTACAGCTTCTTAGAAGACACGGACCAATTCGTGATTCATCCGATAACGGGGGTTATATCTTTGAGCAGGCCCTTAAGGTACGAAGAAGGCATGTTCCATGACTTGACGATCTTAGCACAAGATCGAGGAGCGATACATCGAACCAGTGCACTTTCAAGGGCTAAAGTGACTGTTACGGTAAAACAAGTAAACTTTTTTAAACCAGAAATTCGCGTACGACGTCATCCTCAAATAGTTGAAAATTCCAACGCCGATATTTATGCCATAGTTAATGTTGTTGATAAAGATTCAGGTATTCACGGACAAATTAAAAGTTTAGAAATCGTCGATGGCGATCCCGACGGTCATTTTAGAATAAGACCAACATTCCAAAAGGGGGAATACAATATCGAGGTGCTTAAACTCTTAGATAGGGAGAAAACCCCTCAAGGATATAATTTACAATTAAGAGCGGTAGACAGAGGGATTCCTCCTAAAGAAAGTTACAAATCCGTTCCCGTACAATTGTCAGATTTGAACGATAACGCCCCTGTATTTAACAAGGAAATATATGAAGTTAAAGTGCCAGAAACAGCTCCCGTGAATACTCCTTTAATAAGACTGAAGGTTTCCGATGCGGACGAAGGAAAAAATGCTCAAGTTTTCTTAGAGATAGTCGGGGGTAACGAAGGAGGGGAATTTCATATTAACGCCGAAACGGGAATGCTATATACGGCCGTTCCATTAGACGCCGAGACGAAATCGGTTTATAGTTTAACAGTTTCTGCCATCGATCAAGGAAACGTCGCTACCAGAAAGCAATCTTCCGCTAAAATTAAGATTTACGTCGAGGACACTAACGACAACGATCCTATTTTCGATAAATCAGAATTAACCGTGTGGATTGACGAAAATATGCCGCCCGGAAGTTCCGTTACCACTGTAAGAGCTAAGGATAAAGATCGAGGAGAAAACGCTTACATTTCTTACTTAATCGCCAATTTGGTAAAAGTTCCTTTCGAAGTAGATCACTTTTCCGGAGTTGTAAAAACAACCCAACTATTAGATTACGAAAGTATGAGACGAGAATATGTCTTAAGAGTGCGCGCTTCTGATTGGGGTCTTCCTTACAGAAGACAAACAGAAATGCAACTAACAGTCAAGGTTAAAGACATTAACGATAATCGACCTCAATTTGAAAAAATCGACTGTACAGGTCACGTACCGAGATTTGCGGCCATCGGTTCGGAAATCATCACTTTATCAGCGATAGACTTTGATTCGGGAAACATTATTAGTTACAGAATAGTTTCTGGAAACGAAGATAACTGCTTTAGCATGGATCAAACTTCAGGAACTATTTCCGTTTCATGCGATCTCACCGATCTTAGAGTTCAAGAACGAGAATTAAACGTCACTGCCACCGATGGACAACATTTTGCGGACATCGCAAGAGTTCATTTTAAACTAGTTAATACTAAAAGAACTTTAGGAGCTGGAAACTACGACGAAGCCGGTGTTTTCGACTGTCGAGATACCGGAGTTGCAAGAAGATTAACTGAAATATTATCGGCAGCTGAAAATAATAATAAACCTCCGGATCAAGAAGAATTCGCTATGATGCCTACTAGATACGGACAAAACGTTCACGCTCCGGAATTCGTCGATTTCCCCATTGAAATTAAAGTGAATGAATCTGTTGCTTTAGGGACGACGTTGATAAAGTTAAAAGCCAGGGATAGAGATTTAGGGTACAATGGGAAGTTAATTTATGGAATTAGTGGTGGAGACGAACACTCGGTGTTCTGTCTAGACATGGATTCCGGGGAATTAAAAGTAATCGGTTACCTTGATCGTGAGAGGGAATCAGAATATCTTTTAAATGTAAGCGTTTACGATTTAGGAAAACCTCAAAAGTCGGCGTCGAGAATGTTACCGATTACAGTTTTAGATATCAACGATAACGCACCTAAATTTGAAAAATCCATCGCTAGTTTTAGAGTAACGGAAAACGCTTTGAACGGAACAACAATTTTTAGAGCAAACGCAACCGATGCCGATTCAGGAGACAACGCTAAAATAACATACTCGTTAGTAACCGACACTAAAGACTTTGCAGTTGATAAAATAACAGGCGCTTTAACTGTTTCAAACAATCTCGACAGAGAAAGGCAGGAGGTGTACGAGCTGAGAATTAGAGCCACAGACGGTGGCGGAAAGGGATCCGATTATCCGCCTCTGTATTCGGAAGCCTTAGTAAGGATAACCATAGACGACATAAACGACAACCCGCCGAAATTCTCGCTACCCGCTTACTCGGTTAAAATCCGCGAAGACATCCCTAAAGGAAGTGTCGTGGCTATCGTGTCGGCTTCCGATCCGGACTTGGGACTCGAGGGGGAAATAACTTATTCTCTGGAAGATACCGACAGCGACGGAACATTTAAAATCGACCGATTGTCCGGCACTATCAGGACTACGAAACTGTTAGACTTCGAGGAGAGACAGATACACAGTTTGATGGTCATCGCGAAAGATAGGGGCAATCCGTCTTTATCTTCGGAAGTGGGTGTTACTGTGGACATCGTGGACGTGAACGAGAACATGTACGCTCCGCAGTTCAGTGATTTTGTGTTAGAGGGTGCTGTGATGGAGAACAGACCTCCCGGGACCGTCGTCATGACTGTTAACGCCACGGACAACGATCCTCCAGGCGAAGATAGCAGGGTGGAGTATTCAATCCGAGGAGGGGATGGATTGGGAATATTCGTCATCGATAACAATGGTGAGTTTTATAAAATACTATGAAACCTCATCGATTTTTACGCCTCAAAAGGTTAAAAGCTCGATTAATACTGCCGTATTAAATTATAATAAATTTATCGGAGCGGTTTCCATTATAAATTTCCCGCGTTCGGCCTATAATATAATACAACGGACGTTGTTTTATGTAATTGCGTTATAGAGTTTGTGCAATTCCCAATTTCGTTTAGCAAATATACCATTTCGTTTCGTGTTTTAAAAGCTTTCTACATATCGAAACGCCGCGTTACGGTTTCGCTGATTGTTCACGACCTATTGCAGCGCGATTGGTTCAAAACTTATCGTCGTTATTAAGCCGGGAATTGTCTAAGAGCGGTCACGCGAGCTTTTGCACGCCACCACGTCGCTAATGCAGACGTCGTGCAGATGTCTCTGCATTCGTTTAAGCCCATCAGGTCAATTGAGAGTTATGCGAGAGTCGATGTTTCTTCGACTGGGTGTGAAGTTTGTTTACTGCCACGTTTCAGCCTGTAATGGACCACACGCGGTAAGCAATATCTCAGTTGAGAGAGCAGCGTATCGCAGCGAGAGACTTAATAAATTACTATAGAAAGCGATAAAGGTCAGATTAATAACAATAAAGAACTGGCGACCTTTGAAAACGTCGATTTTCTAAGTTTTCAAATAATATGTTTTCTCTTTCAAGGGCGTAGTTGTGATATTAACTTGTCGTAGCGGTAAGTTGAAGTTATTGGGTGAAATAAGAAGGGGCATTAAAATGGAATTCGCCACGGGACGTAAACTCGGTGGAATCCCACGACCCCTTGTGCTGTTCAGATAACTGGCGCTGAGTACATTTTTATTGTGCTATATATTTCATAACTTAGAACCCCTAGCTTTAGAGATCCGAAATGAAACCTGAAAATCTTGAAATGAAATACACGATGAAATGTGTTGGTGTGTACACACATTGTCATTTTAATAGAATTTAATAATAATTTAATATACTGGTACGTTAATCCGTAAATTACGAAAAATTAATAAACATAAACCCGGCGTTTGGGGGGAAAATTGATTTCACTCGGTGCCATCGGCAATTGCCGCATTACACCCGTTCACAAAATGTATTAATAAAATTCCGCTTGTTATTAATACGCACCATTAATCGGGTAGTTAACTCAACACTAAATATTTAACTTGCTACGTAGTGTAATTAGCTGGTAATCCGGAGGATTTATCGATCGATACGGTAATATTACCATCAAAGTGAGAATTGAACGTTGAAATGACTATGGTAATAAACGATTAAACCAAACTTTCTGAAGTGGAGTTTATGTAGTGTTATTATGGAAGCAATGTTTAATTTATAGGGTAATTAAGAGGATTCCGACTGTATTTTCTCGGACAAATGATAAAGAGGTGGTAGCCCGATGGACGATTTTCGAGTTGAAATTCGCGAACGATTTGCATTATTCAAAATACCGGCAACCTTCAAGTAGGTATGGAAATTTGCGTTATTACCTACCACCGCCGTTCCCGCCGCCTCCCCCATTAATAAACATGGAGCGGACGGCGGGAAATGCACAAAAATGCCTTCGGCCGGCGCCGTATTTCGCCCGAAACGAAACTAGACCAGCTGCCGCCGCCGCTATTCATAAACAAACTTTTTAATCAAGTTCCCTCTACCTGCAGCTTGCCCGACAAAGTCCGAGAAGGCGTTTTTAAGTGCAAGTTTCGGATTTTCGGCCATCGTACCTACTACATTTGATTACTAAAGTATTCCGATCGATACTCGAGCTTTTAGAAATACGAGTTTCTAACTTTTCATACTGTAATATTTTAACGGCTAAAGGGGAAGCGCTAACAAACCGCTCGTGGAAAGTTATGAAACACACAATAAGAGGGGTAATGAACCCGCAAAGTATTCCAGAAATGCTCTCTCCCGAGCTTATGATATATTACCTCGATGGTAAATAACCGGTGCCAAAGAAGTTCGCGATAAACAAGCGGGAACAAGACCGTTAGCGAAGTACGTACCCCGCAAGGGAAAATCGATCGCCATCAAATATGCGCGTGCAAACCGGAAGCGACGTTAAAAATTAATAGTCGACTATTTTAGCGTCGGTTTGCGTTCCGCGGACCGCTTTATGGACCTACAATAAAAAGCCCTGTTCGAGTAGCTAATAAAATGGGACTGTAAAAGGCAATTCAAGGTGAACGTTTTCATATTGATGTTTATTATACTAGTTTGATTAGCAACGAACAACTTTAACAATGTTATTTTCAATTATACGGATATTACTTTTAATTTCGTATTAAAGAAGCTAAATTGATAGAATAATGATTTCTAAAATAGTTTTCCTTTGGGATTATCTTTGAAGTTGTTCCGAATGATGATGGCTCGTTTGAGAAATACTTTTAAAACGTTCGAGAAAACGAAAAGGGAATCTTTATTCGTTCAAAGTCCGTACAGATGGGGGTCATCGCTCAAGTTTATAGGTACCATTTGTCGACTCTATTAGCTATGCCCACGAATCCGGAACGTTCACGTTCGGCACGCACCGAAGTTGAATTTTAAAAGGAAGAGGCGAAGATGGAAGGGAGGTTCTTATTAATATTTATCGACGAGCGATAAATAACGGAAGAAGGGCTGGCGAGACGCGATCTTGACTGGCGCGATCCGCGGTTTCATAAATAATTCACGACGCGTAATTCTTTACATATCGCGGGGTCTGGAGGTCTTTTTTTGTCCACCGGTTATTTGCATGCGCGTCTCGAGTTTTGTATGATTTGAGAACTTTCTCTCTTCGCGGATACTTCCACGTTCCGGATGAGTAATGCGTCCGCGAATCCGACCGCCGCACGTCGCTGAATATGAATCTCTTTATTTATATTCCGGTGCTCCCTTTTGCCGGTGTCGGAAGCCAAGATGCGAAATTGCCCTTGTTGAATCTTTATTAAAGTCCTCCAGAGTAAATAAAGAGAGGAATTCGAGGAGCACTCCGCGGCAAGTACTTCTCTCCTCTTCTCCTTCTCCGGTAGGATTTGCTCCGCCCGATTTACCTCCGCATCGGTGGCTCATAATACCAGGCCAAAGCCAAACAGAAACTACGCAATCAACGCCGTTCGAAACGGATACAGGATCCGGGCGCATTTGCACAAAAGGGCTCGTGTATTATCCCTAAACTTCTCGCTGCACGCAACAGCTCCCTGACGACCTTCAGGCGAAACCGAGTGCTTCCCAGAGTTTACATCAACGCGGATTAAAGCTACACCCTGCAACTGATATCTGCATCACGTTACCAATTCCCCCTCAAAGCGTTTCGAACCAAAAACGAACAATACGCGCGTTTATTGTCTCGCCAATTCTAGAGTTTCGGAATCTAATCGGTTTGTATACTCCTAACTATATTTTGAAACCAAATCTAATATACAAAGTTATAAACACACAAAGTTGGTTCTTGTTATTATCGTGAATGAACCGCTCGATTTATTATAGGCTACCGCTTGGTTGTGATAACTTCCAGGTCAGGGTATTGAACTTGTTATTGTTATTATCGATGATGTATGACCTGTTTGCATCTTTATCTCAACGAGTTAATTAAAAGTTTCGTCTACTGAAACCTGCTTAGAGTAACATTTTATTTATTTATTATTTTTTTTTTCAAAGTTAATGTCAAAGGAAATCTGCGAACCCGATCCCCTGCGAAAGTATCAAGTTTCAAGCGTAATCTGCACTGATAAGCTTCACCGAGGTGCCCAGCTAGGGCAGCCACCTAAAAACCGATTAAGTTTCGTCGAAGCCAAAACATACCGTATAAGCTCGACCTTATTAGGTCCTCGGGCGATAACGCTGGAATTACAGAATATCAACACCTAGTCGAGGTCCTATCCAAACCGCCACTTTGCGTAACTTAACCCTAATCGCATTAGTCAGTCCGATAGATTTGGCAAGTTGCGGGGCGCAAGCTGCTGACCTCCGGTCGTTGGGGGCCTCGAAAGCCGAGGCGACTCTCCGGCTATTGTGCTGCCCGGCCCATTATTTTCTACGAGGAACCGCCCCCGGCATACCGTAATGCAAAATCGCGCCGACCGACCGTTAATGCTCCTTTCAATGCGAAAAGGGTCGAGAATGGAAGAGGGCATTTAACACCGGCGTCCGGATTATGCGAGTTTAGGCGTAATCGCATTTTTACGAGGCCGCGCCGTAAATCCGTGCGGAATTAAATGTACCGCTTCTCAGAAACCGCAAATTGCACGCGAAGGATTAAGGCCACGCTTAATACTTTTATAATTGAAAATTTTCGTCTTCGGATTACATCTTTGCATGGCGCGACGACAACAAATGAAATGACAATAAAATGCAAAAATTTACAAACCGGATTCATTGGGGTATGTAGTCGATTTTTGTTAGCATATTAAATTGACCGGCTCCTATTGCGAATTAGGGGAGTCCTTAAATGGATCTCGGCCACTTTGAACGGCCGATCGATAATTCTAGTCCAATTGCAGGCAATTTCCGTCCACTTGTGGCTGAGCGCGACGATCAGCGGGCGCAAATTTGAACAAGCGATGCATCCTTGGTAGTGCTCATTAAAAATTGCTGAGCGTCACTGCCCTCTATTGACACTCTCTACGACCTGCCACGCCCGCAGAATTCCTAAGTAGGAACGTTTTAGCCCCCTTTATCGAGCCAAAGCCTTCGGAAATAGGTTATCTTGTAACTACCCGACTTTATTCTATTAGATACACTCTTACACTCGATATACCAACTTGGGATGATTGGGAAAACGCAAACTCGCGGGAGAAATCGCACAATATCGCCATCTGCGGTCGTGGAAGTAAAATCCAAAAGCAATCCAATCCTTACATATACATGTAAATTCGGAGAACGAACTGTACGTGTAAATCAGGCGGTCTATTGAACCGCCGCCGGAGAAATTGTAAACAGCATGCGAAATCCAAGAGTTGTGACCTATGGAACGTGTACGAACTTGTTATTCCACTATGCGACGACGTCGGATTCACCGCAGACATCTGCAATTCATGCGTAACACAAGCTTACTCACCACAGTTAAATAACACGACCACATCCTGCTAAATACAAATATAAATCGATTTCTATTATTATTACTATTATTATCATTCAGTTTTATCATTTGAAAATTCCACGCAATAAATAAAGCTGAAAATTATTGGTAAATATCGACAATAAAATTCCAACGAACAGCGACAAACGTTTACCACCCTGTTCATTTATTTGTCGCTCGCTATTCAATTTTATTATTTACCTTTATCGTTTACCGATCGACGAAATCCCAACTGAACGACCGTTATTTTACTCACTTGTTGTATTTTACGGTTGGATTTAATAGGTAATTATTGTAACGTCAAGTTGCGGTTAGAGAAGTACGATGGGAACTCTTAAGCCCAATTTCTTTCCTCGTAATTACGACAGGTGAAAGTCGGACTCGATCTTGTGTATGTAAAGGTCAACTTGCCTCAGGAGATTGGTTCAGGTTTTTTTAGTCTACCTGAATAAAATATAATTAAATGTAAGTAATAACATTTTACGTATACGTATATAAATTTGTTATTAAATGAACTTAAATAAAGATAATAATTTTGTTTTAATTATTAATCTAATAAATTAAGACGTGTCAAATTAATGAAAGCCTTACAATTTCCCTTATTTTCAATTTAATTCCGCAAGCATTATTGAATATGGTCGCAATGGAATTCCTTCGGCGAGTTCCGTTGTGTGGGCTTTTGTTATTCAGACGCTCCGGCGAGAATCGTAAAACTTAATATCGTGCCAGAACGCACGCTGCTTCTTCGGGAGTCTCCCTGCAGGAGCGATATTAACCCGTTTTAAAGGATGCCCGGGCCGTAAAAGAGCCGCATATTTGCATAATTCGAAAGCCGTCCGCCTCACGGCATAATCAGGTATCGAAAAGTAATTTGGGGGCATTAAGTGAACTACAAATCGCAATTAGTGCGCGATGCTAACGCCGCAGCACGACGCCGAGATCGCGTGTTTACCGGTCGTGTTGGTCGAAGTTAACCTCTAGAAGCCAGGAAGGACCGAGGATATCGAAAACACGTAAAACGGCGATTACACAGTCGCCAGAAAAGTTCGGAACCGTGGCCAATCGCGGAGGGGGGCCACAATGGGGGGATTTGGGGCTTACCGACGTTGCCGCTGCAATTACCCGCTATCGGATTCGGAGGCTTTCTCCGGTAATCCTTCTCGCGTGAGAACGTCGGCGTATTTGTTGTCATTACACGGTCTATTTTATGATTTGCGACCGGAATTTCTCCAGATAGCCTAAATTTATAACCCTGCAGTATGATTATACCCTTCGTATTCATTACGTATTCTTACCATACTCCTTCCTACTTTAGAAGTTCGTCTCTAAGTCTCTAAGATCTTTAATCTTTGAGGCTAATCGAAATTTAATCACTGCCTCTTCTACGCGAGATAATAATCTAAGTAGAACGTCTCCGAATTGGGTTAAGGGAGTACAGAATCGTCCAGATAACGACCTCAGAAATTAGTCCAACCTCCCATCTTAAATGTTCCCATCAGCAAGAATCAATACTAACGTTCTTGTTGCCCCAAAACATTAGATAACACGGTACGGGCGTCAACGGGGGCCCGCTTCACTCGAACGCGTCGTTCCCACTCTATTATTCATGGAGGGAGTCGCGCTCGCATTAATGATGCGGCCTTTTGTCTACAGGTAAAGACGAACACCCAACCACGACGAATTCATCCCTTTTAAGCAGTCCTAATTTAAGGAAATTTCTAGGAAAATTTTTCGAAAATAAGTTTCCTAGAGTTTTAGAAAATCTATTAATCCCGGGTGACGTAGTCTTTACGGTTCAGTTTCAATTTGTCGCCGGTCGCGTGAAATGGTGCGAAAAACGACCCCTTTGAGCGAGTCTTCCAATTGGAAACAAAAGGTAACCCTAAATTATTTACCGGGAGTTGTTCTCTCTTTGAAATAGCTAGAACGGGATTATCAGTAAAATTACGTTTCTAATAGTCTTTTCAAAACGTAAATTTACTCATAGAATAGTCGGAAAATGGTTACAAAGTATAAAAGGTAAATGCGTATTGGTAGAGAGAGAGATACAAAATAAAGGGAAAAATAAATGAAGGACGAACAGGAATTTTATTGGGAACAAGCTGCCGTGCCGGTGAATATCGAGGGAAAAACGGTCCTCCCCGGGCTAAAAAAAATATACAAAAATAGAAAATGGCGCTCGCATGAAAATTTCATAAAATATCGATAAAGCTCGGCGGAGTGTGCGAAAGCGTCCGCCCCCCGCATTTGAAATTCCTCCGCGGGGCTCAATAAAAAGCGACTGCCGTCGAGGCTCCGCCGTCGGCATTTTCAAAAATCCATAAGTCAAGTCGTCGACGAAATTCATCACGCGCGCAAAAAGCCGAGTGTCTCTCATCTCGCCGAACATCTCTATACATTTCAACTTTTTCCGTCCAGGCCGCGGTGAAAAATGGACCGGAAGACGTGTGCGGAAGAACAAAGACGCGATCGAAAGATGGAACTTGCCCGAGCCGAGCTTTAGCCCCGTTAAATCCATCCTTTAGCGTCTTAATTATTAATAGTTTCACATCCGGCTCGAAATGCGATCTATTTCTGGGATCGACTTCTTTAAAAATCGTGTGTTCTATAAAGGATCGACATCAAACGGGCCATATGAGATCAGTCGAGGCTTATTTTTAAAAAATCGGTTTAAATCTTACCGCATTAGTCAAGAGTTACCGACATTTTTATGCCACCATTTCACCTAAATGTTTGAAATGTGTGATTAATGAGGCGCTTTTAGTAGAAACGAGCAATCCAATTTGCCGGCCAACTTTGACGTAAGCGCCACGGGTTCTATTGTACGTCAAATTTCAATTAGCGGCTGCATTACCTGCCGAATTACCGAAACGGTACCCGTTCCATTCCCGAAGCAATGCGTACCTGCAGCAATTAGTAGGCCGCATCCGAAACCTCCCTTCAATGGGACAAATTGCCGATATTTGCGTACCCCACGCAAGGCTGCACCCGAAGGACTAATTCCGGATTACGCTGGTTATCTGTTTGTACACGCTTCCTTGCCAAAGGGCACGATTATTATTGCAAGGACCTCCGCGTAAACAACAACGACCTCTTCTTCCTAACCCCCCATTCCGCCTCTCTTTGTACCGGCTTACTTTGCCTATTAATTAATATGCCAGCAACTCCTACCTCCCACCACCTTGTTATTTTACCCCAATCCTGTTATGATTTTCGGGAAAACTTCTAAAGGCTCCAAACTTAATAATAAGTAATAAGCTAATAATAAAATACCTAGAATTTACTCGCGTTTGTATATTTATTTCTTTCTAGAATTACCTTGACGGATCGCAGTCGATAAATAAAACCAGCTTGAATAAGACTGGACAAAGCGCGGCGATGTCGTTCTACAATGTCGTTTCCGCAGTAGCCCGATGTCGTAAAACCCGAACCGAAAGGAAAACTCAATATATCACCGTAGGAACGGGTCAAAAGTCGCCCGAGTCGATAATTTATTGGCAAAGTCTCGCTACCGTCTCATCCTTTACATTTTGAGATTTCAATTTGAACTAACTAAGGTTACCACGTGATAAATGCTCAATTTGCAAATTCACTTAACGATAACATCAAAGGTTACGACGGTTCAAAAAAAGAGTTTCTTATAGAAAAAATTGTTTTAGAGAAAAAAATCGATGATTCAAATCTAAAAAAAATGCTTTGTTAAAAAATTTTCATAAATCCATCAGAAAAACTGAATACAACAAATTTAGTAAAAGATTACAAATAATTCGAATCTATTTGAAAATTCACTCAACAATAGGAGGATTAAGTCATGATAGTGAAAAATATTTTCTTATGGGCATTGATTAGGACAATGGACTACCTTTTTCAAAAAGCTCTCTAAACTCAACGAGAAACTTGAAAATACAAAATGTAGTAGAAGTAAAACATTAATTCATTCGAACTGATATTTCACCGAGACAATCTTGCCACTGTCTCATTTTTCCATTTTGGAATTTCAATTTGAAGTAGGTAAGATTATCGCGTGACAAACGTGCAATTTGCAGATTCGGTCGAGGATAGCACCATCGAAAAATGTGGGTGGGGGTAATGGAAAAACGGTTCTTGTGGACAAACTTATCGTAGGAAGAAAGGCGGCAACTCAAAGCTTGGAAAATCCTCCGCAGGAATTTTGCTCCCTGCAAAAATGCCGCTATCCTCTTAGGCCCTTTGTGCAAGGGCCGTCGCTAACGGCGTCCAACAAATCAAAAGTGAGAGCAGAAAGGCGGCAAAGCGGAAACGGAGTGGATCGTTATTGGGGTGGGGATTTGGCCCGGACGGTCTTGGAATGCGAGAAATATGGGCCGGACGATTTGTTCCGCTACGATGACGTCAAAGAAAATCTTACCTATACAACAAGATATATCTCGGATTTAGTTGGGTTATTTTGAATTACAATAACATAACTTCATTATTGCAATCCTATCTCTTTCTCCTTAGTAGACGGTATCTATGAAAGATATTTTTATGCTAGATTAATAGATAATTTAATTTAGTTAGAGTTTGTTAGGATTCAATTTTAGATCAGAGATGGCAACGTCGGCTATTAGCCGAGCGAGCAAATAGTGTAATAATTCCGACCCTTCACGGCTAAGCCAGTTCAATTTTAATCTAATCTGGGTTCAAATAGAAATCTAGTGGATTTCGCTCGGCGTTCGACCGCCGCAGCAACCCAATAATATATATCGGCGCGCTAGATCCGTGCAAATTCGAAGCAGATTGGTTCCTGGCTCGGATAATACCGTTGTAAGTCTGTTAGATTACCGGTTCGTACTTCGAGATTGCGCTCTGGGAGACTCGCATGCGTATTTTTCCTCCGGTAAAATTCTCCCGTAACTTCCTTTTTCGTCGGCATAAATTACGAAAATACGATAAACTTAAGGAGTTTTTAAAAAAGTTTTCCGGATTTGTTCGTGCTTTAGTCTCTTGAGGTTTTGTGCTCGAAGAATGACTTACGGCGGGGTTATGCCGGTCGATCTTGTTGGGCTTCATTGACGTTTAGCAAAATTGATGGCCCAGCAAATCGGCGATCCATTATCTTTTATACCTATAGGGTTCATCCGCTCCATCCGTCAATATCCGATTTCGGGAAAAAAACGTTGAATCGTCCAACAAAACGGACCGTTTCCACCCGAACGGTGGCAGCTCAATTAACTTTAGAGCAACACGTGCACGTGTCGACGCGCCAAGTTGGGAATTCTGCAATTCGCGGAGTAGTTTACTTGACGCCACGCAAGTTTTAATTCGTTTAAGCTAATTCCTAAGTGCTGCACGCTTCGGCAAACTGGAACGGGAAGTCGAAATTTGTATTTTGAATGATGAAGTTGCCGGAAGTGGATTCGCGATTGGGGAAGTTGTTCCCCCGGACGTTTTCCATATTTTCCCCAACTCCTAAACGTCTGCCGGTGACAACGTGAAGTGATGGAGCCTTTGGGAAACTGTTGCCGATCCGGAGGATTATTTTATCGACGTTATTTACCGCTCCTAATAATTCACCTGTCTGCTCGCTTCGCGCGATTCTATCATCCCCACTTGAAAGGTACACAAAATGGTAACGGAGGTATGAATAGTTTAGTCGCAATTTATTTTCAAATAGCTGACGGGGAATTTATCTCCGGTTTATTTCTAAAATAACGTACGTATTTTCCGCTTTATTCAATAATTCTTTCCCTTAATGGAAAACCCGTCAAAAAGTACCCGTCCAGTTTACCCGTTCGGTAGGTGATTTTAATTTCACTATTTTAATTTAATGTGTGGGATACCAAGCTTACCCAAGTTAACCATACGATTAATTATGTGCAGGGTTAAGGATCGTGTGTGTCTCGAGTGAATTATTGCTTTACACGAAATTCCCTTCTATTCTAAAGGGGATCTGTGGTGGGAGAAACATCTTTCAGGAAAAGTTTTCAAATAATCCCGGCCACAACTGTCGGCGACTTTCCCAAAAAGGCACGCGCTCAGTACAAAAGTAGAAATAAGCGATTGTCGTGCAATTTCCCATCTCTCCTGCAAACTTCGTCATTCTCATAAGTTTTGGGTGAGGCGAGTCGAACTCCTCGCTTCGAGACCGATAGACACAAATTCGCCCTGGTACAAGTAGCCCGAGTTGCGAACTTGCTCGGGCCAGTTTCTGGAATAATGGCGGGCGCGGTATTTCAACTGTAGAATTACGGAATTAATTCTAGAAGACAAATTTCGCGACCGAGTTTGCCGTCTTGGGAATTAGACCAGATACCAATTAAGTCTAGTTAAAATTCCCGTCGATAAACAACTCCTCTTATAACCAACTTTGGTAACTATTAGTAGACGCAAGAGCAACACCGCTTAACCCCCCGAAGCACGTTGATCCGCATCTTTGGAATTTACGTTCCTCAGGTAACTTTTCGCATCAGGGTTTTAATAGGGAAAAGTGTAATTAAACTTTACTTTAACTAGTAAGTAATTCCCGAGGCTTTTAAAACGTATCCACTTTTTAATTTTCCGTCAAAGTCTTTGTCGCTCATTTAAACTATTTAATTTCGAGACAATGTCCGCCAATAACTCGACGCAATATCCGCTTCACGAAGACTTCATTTCCTAGCAGTTTATATTGACACTGGGCTTTCGGATGAGCTGCAGTTACAGCCCCTAATATACTACCGTAATAAACGTTTAAGTTATCAGTTGAAATTTTATAAGTCGTTCCTCGGAAGCGCTTAATTAAAAAACCGGACGTAACGGTCTTTCCTAGATGGAAATAATAATGGATAAATTCGCTCGTCGCTTCAAAATAGGTCATATCCCGCCGAAGAGAAATGGAACCGTCCTCCGTAGAAATCATTTTATATCCTTCTCCCTGAGTTATCGGTCCAACCCGGTAACAAATGCGGCGTGTTTATGATTCTGCCAGCTCCGAGCAGCAAATTGTCTGTTCATTTCCTGCTGCATCACCTGCCCATATCCCGTCTACATCCTTCGCGAGATGACTCCATTTACTTTACTGCAAAACGGGTTGTTGGGCCAAATCTTTCATACCAAATTTCCTACATACGTCTTCTCCGTATACCCACATCTCAGTATTATCTCAATTTTCAAAATCCACCATAAACCGGTAAACCGGGATCGATACGCATCGCATTACGTGATGTACGGCCGTTTATGAGTTATTTTCCAAGTTGGCAATCACGAACAGTTTCAATTTCCCGCCCTTCGCCACGGTCGATTAATAACATGCGACGCTCTATTCCAGGAATCGCTCTCTTCCCCATAATTTATTACCCGATCGATCTTCGACGGTTGGACACTTGCAAATACGAGTGAAATTTGACCTCCAATAAAGTTGTTGACTTGAAACACTTTAAACACAATACGAAACCTCACCGCAAATTTCTATGACATTGTACCACATCACAGGCCGATTCGCTGCCGTTCTGAGTGCATAACAACGTCACTCGGAACGTTCTGCCAATACATCAACGAGCAAGCGGTTTTGTGAAAATCAACGTCAGCTGAGCGCAAATTATTTCAGGTTCTGCAGGTATCCGTGCGATAAGGACTATGTAGACTTGTCGACGTTTGACAGTGACGTATTCATACAATGATAGAGCAACAAACGGCTATAGATGAACAGTAGTTTAACTGGAAACCACAGAAATGTGCGGTGTATTGTTTAGGAATGTTATCTCAAATTCAGTATAGGCAGATCTATTTACAAATCTGTGTTTGAGGTGACATAACTTACCTATTTTCTCTTATTTTTATTTTTAAAATCGATTTAAAAATTATGTAAGTATATAAACATCTACAATGTAAGAGAAATCGTACAAACGCCTTCAGAGGGAAAAATCTAGAAAAATATATATATCGTGTATCTCGTAAAAGCGGGGAAGTTCGCTCGCTCGCCGAGAAATAAAAAGGTACCGTTTCCGGCAAAACCTTTCCTTCCGCTGGGGCATCCCCTTCCAGATTTCGAGAACTCGGACGGTTTCAGGACTTCCCGTTTCGAGAAAACCTCCGAAACTATTTCGCAATTTTCCATAGTAATTAAAGCGACCGCGAAGGGAGCGACGGTTTTTCTTCGTTCGCTCGAAAATTTCCTTTCGAAACACTTGTCCGAACTTATTGTGCGCGGGAAATAAACTTTTACAATCACAATAAACGCCGCGAGGCCCGTTTTATAGCGCGTACGGCGGTTCGAGTTCGTAAAAACTCGAGTGCCAATTCCCGACTGCCGTTTAAGTGTATTAAGCTGAACTCTGAGTTGTAAAAAGGTGTATTAAAAAGTTTTTCTTTCTATTAAGAATTGCATTCCTTTGATATCAAACCAATATTAACAATTACATTTTAAACTTACATCCTAAGGCGAAAAGCTTTTTAAATTAGTATTTTATTTAACAAGAAAGGAGAAATACGAATAAATTAGCGGATGTTAAGTTGAAATAGGATTTGTTTTAGTTAATGGATACTGTAGCGGAGTTAATTAATGCTCGATACTTGGTTCATTGGATTTTAATAAAACCGGGTAAGTGGCGAAGGTGGGTGTTGGCATAAATTACACGCCTGGTTGGAAAAATGGCACACACATTCACCGTTTGTGTTGATCAACGCAATCCAAATCGAATCAGGCTTAAATTGAACGAACTTGTTTCCCTATTGGATACGTACTTACCCAAATAGAAAGCTTTGAAATTAAGTATAATAAATGTTAATATACGTTTTTTTTAAATACATAAAATAAAAAAAATAAAAGATTCTTGGGATATTGAAAGTAATTGTAACTTTTGTTCAAAATATATAAACTACTCAATAGAAACAGATTCAGTGGCGCACCCAGGGGGGGGTTGGGGGTTAAACCCCCCCCCCCCAGACGAAAATAAAATTTTTAATTTTGTCGTTAATGCTCGTTAAGACATTAAGACAATTTGAACTCTTTATAGAATAGAAAAAACCTTTCAACTTAAACTTATTTTACTTATATTACTATTGCTTTCATTAATAGGAATTCGTCAGTATAAGCCAAGAAAATTTTTAGCGACAACCCCCCCTAGGGGAAATTTCTCGGAGCGCCACTGAACACATTCTTAATCAAAACCAAGTTAATCTTAAAAAATTTTTGATAAACCAACTTTTAAAATTTTTATGGAAATTAATGATTGATTTTTACGTTAAATTAAAGCTTGAAACTTAACTCTTAGAAGACAATCTATTTCTATAATAAACGTAGAAATTTAAAATATAACAAAAATTGTTAAAAAATAAAATTTTCAAATATTTAATAAAAATGCAAATAGAATACAAACTTGATTAATTTAAATCCCCAAATGGTTTTGGCTTCGAGGTATGATTTAGGCCGACACCTGCATTGTTTCTATTGGTTTAATTAATTTACCAGGCCGGCGATACAAACTGAACCGGAACAATCGTGTGTGCGTGCGATTTGACCCGCGGGCAAATTTGGGGCCCACACCCACCCCAAACGACCATAATTGCGTATAAATTTTCCGAAGCAACATTAATAGAGCGCGTCAATTAATTCCGTTCGCCCCCATTAGCAAAAACCCTATTTATCAACGGCGTATCAATTATTTAGTTACGTTAATCAAAACATAATCGCGCGGGCCCCATTTTTTGGAGATTGATTGCCGCCGAGCCCGCGTTTGTTTTAGGGGTTGTGGGGTGGATTTTAGGGGGTATAATTTATGCGTTCGCGCGCTCAATTATGCGAACGGGAATGTCGGAATCGGTTTCGACCGTAAATTATTAATTATGACGACGGAAAAATTTAATAGGGACCGCTCCACCGCCGGGAAAATGGAAATTTCGATTGATGTGATGACGAGGACGGATTTAGCGAAGAAGACGCGGAATGAATTCTGATGTGTCCCCGACGGACAAAGTTTTACTTTTAATAGCCCACTATTTGGCCCTGTGGGGTTAAACTAATAGCGGAAAGATGCAAATGGTGGTAATGGTTGGATATTCTCGTACCGGGTGAATTATTTCAACAACTTTTCCAGCCCGAAAATAAAAATAGCTTCTCCGTGGCGTTCATTAGGGCAAACCGTAACCGTTTTAATGAAACTCCCATTCCCGTGCTTCTCCCGCCTTTTTTCATTAGACGTTTCGGCCTCTCTTTGTTTCGCGATTAAATTAAACTGTGCTCGGTACGTATACAACGTTACATTTTTGAAAAACTAACAAATTAAAAAATTTCCTTTTGATGTGGGAACATTTTTTACCACTAAACTACCGCAATTTAGTACAACTTTTCATTTTATTTGATTTTTCTTTTTATATAAAAACAGTAATGCAACTTTCACCTAACCCACGCAATTACGTCAATGCAAATACCGGCTTGTCTCGTAGGTAAATGCAGTGACGAAACAATTCTGTTCAATTAGGAGCAGCTTGTGACGGTTGTTTCATAGGCTAATTGACCTGTGGCGACACCTAAGGACGGTTTAGTCGGTTAAAGCTGATTAGAAACACACGACCCCAAAAGGTCAACGCTCGGTTTGTTTTCTCAGAAAATCGAGACTACAACCATCTGAAAACGTATATAACTGCTAACCTAAAAATATTCCCGCGGGGTTCGAGCCCTTATCTAAACCCGTAGGTCCGAATATATCCATAGTTTATCCCTTTTTACGAGGAAGGGCTGCGTGAAGCGTGTATGTGATTTAGATTTTATCGTTTTTTTCCCGGCCTGAGTTATTTGTAGGGTCTACGAATAAAACGTACATTTTTCATTCAATACGAGCACAGTTTTCCAAATCCCCCCGTGTTTACGTCGCTATTATGAACACGTCGTTTCTTGTATTAGATTTTCCGCTTTGGCAGGCTTAGGAAAAGCGAGAAAAGAGCCCATTGTCCTTTTCGGTGCTTTCATCTTGGAAATTATACCCTCCATACTCAAAACCCCACCGCGGAAAGCTTTACTCCTTCACGACTTTCCTCAGCGGGGTTTATTACAAAAGTTCGTTTAAAATTCAATTTATATTGTATGTAATACAAACACAAAGTCTCGGTAATTGGATGCGATACAATGAAAACAAGTAGACTACGACCTAAAACGGTTTCTTGACGAATTACTGCTCGGGTCGAGGTAGAAAAGGCATAATGATGTCAAGGGGAAACTTCCCCCCAACGCAAATGGAAACCCCGAGAGTTCGTATATTTGCTGGAAAACAAGAACGTCGAAGCCCCAAAAGGGAAATTGAGGAAATTGACTTGTTAAGAGGTGTGTAGGCATTACAATAAAATAAATTAAATTTCTTTTAGAAGTATTGTCTGTTCATTTTTACAAAAAAATATCAAAGAACGAATGAATGGTTAATGTATAATGCTTCAATTAAATTGGAGCAAATAAAAAGAAACGAATCAATTATTTGCTTGTTCGTCGATCGTTCGTATTCGCATTGAAAGAAAACTTAAATAAAAGAAACAAAACAGGAGGTGAAACTTTAGCAGCAAATATTTTGACCCAAGTTACACACTTCTGTAGAATAAATGGAAAATTAACAATTTTTGTTAAATTTGATTAGGCCTATCATTTCTAAACAGATCTAAGTCTAAAAAATGCATTTCACATTGAACACCGATTTCCTTTGATGATTATACGAGCATAAGCAAACGATGAACTCGTTCTACTCGCTGTAATTTAAACGCACTTTAATGAGGATTAAAAAAAATTAAGTAAATGAAACCTCCAATACTTGATATATTTCATAGAAATAAGGATGTTAAAGCTCTTTAAACGAAGATTCGAGGAAATTAATTTGTTAAGAGGTGTACAGACTTCACAATAAAGTGAATTTCTAAAAGAGATATGTCTCAAAAATGCATTTCACATTGAACATCTATTTTCTTTAATGATTATGTGAACATAAGCAAACGAATTCATTCGTTCTACACGCTGTAATTTAAACTCACTTTAATGAGAATTAAGAAAAAAAAGTAAATGAAACCTCCAATACTTGATATATTTCCTAGAAAATAAGGACGTTAAAGCTCTTTAAAAGAAGATTTGAGGAAATTAATTTGTTAAGAGGTGTACAGGCTTCACAATAAAGTGAATTTCTAAAAAATATATGTCTCAAAAATGCATTTCACATTGAACACCAATTTCCAAAAAATAATTAAGTAAATGAAACCTCCAATAGTTGATATATTTCCTAGAAATAAGGACGTTAAAGCTCTCTAAAAGGAGATTCGAGGAAATTAACTTGTTAAGAGGTGTACAGGCTTCACAATAAAGTAAATTAAATTTCTTTAGGACGCACACTGTCAGTCCTATTTCTCTTGAGTAGGAAATTGTGCCCGTTTGATCGTTTATTCCTTCTGTTTTCGGCGGTAGTTTTCTGGGGTAAACCTTTTCTTGGAAATCGATCGCGCGGAATGCTGAACGAAGTGAGCTTTCGACCCGACGAAGAAGAGTTTCGCATCACCTCGCGGCGGTTTGTTAAAATAACACGCTCGATGATGCACAAAGCTCCGAAGGTCGGTTGTCATCGTGCCGAACCTGGTGCCTGGAAATGCAAACAGGAGTGGCTCAGGTCCCTGTTACGGAGTAGACGCGTCGCCGTCGTCCTCATCTCCGGGTTTAGTACAATGAGGTCACTGGATCAGGAATAACCCCAAATTAGCCAACAAACGGTTTCTGGAGATGAGGTGCACGGTTAATCAACTCCAAGATAACACCGACCGCCTAGGTTTTCGCCCGGAAACGAGAGGGTTTGTCGTTTTTGACCGCCAACAAGATTCGACGGACGGCTTCGTCTTGAAAACCGGGACGAACATTGCTCTCCATGCTTCCTGGAAAGTTTACTAAGTGGATTAGAGCTGAAAGTCTGCTACCCCGTAAAGTTATTCCCCATTATCATTCGCGGTCCGTTTTCCGGGTCTGCTCTCACAGTGGACACCCGCATTCTACCAAAGTTCTGGTGGAGGAAGTTTTAACGACGCTTACAATGTGCAAATAGCATTTTGTTGTTCGAAAAATAAATGTTAATCTAAATCTTTTAATTTAATAGAGTCAATCGTACAACATGTAAAGGAGATTAAAGAAAATAAACGCGTTCAAACGAATGTGGACTTGAGATAAAAACGTTTCAAAGCTCTCCATCGTTCGTAGGGATGGGGAGCCACTTGAAAAGGGTTGGAACTGACGGGATAGAAGCGAAATAAAGCCGTTCGCTTTGATGCGTAGTAAACCGGTTTTTGTTCGTTTGAGAACAAATTTAATTTGGTTGTTTCCGCAAAGATTAATCCCGGCAGTTGGCTACAGGTAGGGGAGGTTTCTTTTTTATACCCCGTGATGGATGTAGCTCCTCCGTTCAAGGCAACTTCGGATTTATCACCCCGCTCTTAGTCATTTTTCTCTTCCCCGGTCCGCGACGGGAAATTATTTTCCCGGAGGTACATAGACGCACGCGGTCGCCACTTTTCAACGGTTTAATGAAAATATTTCTTCTCGATGGAAATAATACCTCTAGCGAGGCCATTATAGCCGGCCGCAGACTCTTCCTATCATTTAATGGGATCTCTATTCGCCGCGCACCGGCGACTCTCTTCATGGACAAAAATAACCCCTTCCCAATTATTTTCCTGTACAGGTATTTTTTAAACGAGCCGCGCCCTCGTCGATCTTTCAATGAAACAACAAACCGAACTAGATTTCTTTTTACCTTTTTTCTTCAAATGAAAACCCGGTCTTTGCGCCGACAAACATTTTACTTCGGCATCGTAAACAAACGGGGAGGAAATCGTGCAAGAAAAACAAACAACCATCCCGGCCATAATTTACAGTGTGTTCGCATTTGAACCGATGGCTTAACCCGCAGCCCGTAGAAGGGGCGCCGAACCGTGCCGGTAATGGCAAAAATATGTAAACAGGAAGATGACGGCGCGCAACGCGGAAATGCATCCAAATACTCAAACCATGTGATCTAGGCTATGTGGCAACCAACGCCGGCGGAGATTGCGTCGTCACGGAATTCGTTGAACCCTATTCTCTTGCCGTTATTACGTTATTATATATCTCTTCTACTTGTCTTGTAGAGTTAGAAATGTGAATGGCTCGGTTATACACTTTACAGAAATTGTAAAAGGTATTTTAAACGTTTCTAACGGTTAAAATACTAATGAAACTTATTTGACTTTTCTATTACATTTACCAGAACTGTTACAGGTTCTAAAATTCCTACAATCCTGAAAATTTGAGGAATGTTAGAATTGCCAAATGATTTAAAATAATCGAAAAAAAAATGCAAAAATTATCAAAACTGTACAGACATCTAAAATTTTAAAATTGCTAAAATTAACCATTTTAGTCAATGGGTTAAAATTACAAAAACTTGAAAAAATTATCTAAACTGTTCGTGTTAAAATTGTAAGAAAAGTAAAACCTTCACAATGCTTAAAATTACTCAGAAAACCTTGAGCATTTTTTCAATATTTCACCATGTATTGCAAAATCTTTGAAAATCGTCAAAACTCTCACGAAATTGCCAAAATTATAAAGAAGAGATATTATAAGCGTTAAAGAGCAAAATATTCATGATGATTAAAATAGTCCATAAAATCTTCAAATCTTCCTCAATATTCCATTGTCTTCATAGTAGAAAAATCTTTTGAAAATGGCCAGAACTATTTAAAAATTGCCAATATTACAAAAAAAGTGCCAAGACAATTAAAAGAGCCCAGTTTTCAAAATGGTTAAAACTGTGCACGAAATTTTAAAAACTTTTTCAATATTTTACTATATACGTAGTTGAAAAATCCCTCAAAATCATCAAAACTCTCACGAAATTGCCAAAATTATAAAGAAAGCGTGTTAAAAGAGTTGAAGAGCAAAATATCCATAATGATCAAAATAGTTTATAAAATCTTCAAAACTTCTTCAATATTCCACTATCTACGTAGTTGAAAAATCTTTGAAAATCGTCAAAACTATCACGAAATATCTAAAATTGAAAATAAAATGCTAAAACTATTAGAAAAGCAAAACTTTTACAATAGTGAAAACTGTTGTTGACTTTCAAAACATTTTCAATATTGTACTATCTACATAGTTGAACAATCTTTGAATATCTTTAGATAAAATATACATAGAGTAATATGTAGCTTATTAGTGGTGTGTCCATGTGGAGTTAATTTAATTGCGGTTGACCAATAGAGGAGGAAACCCTGACCTCCATTGACACCAGTTGTTACCGCAGTGTACTAATTTGCTGCCGGAACTTAGTAGTGAGCAAACGTGCCTTTAGTTAATTCGAGGAAAAGGGTTTTTCGTTTTATGTTGAAATATTAATTTCCCAGAGGGGACGGAGAGATTTCAATCCCCTATCGTAGATTTTACTATTTCCTGGATGTTACGCGAAATACCAAGGACAGCATCCGTCCATTTTACTCCCAGATATCCCTATAAATTATGCAAGCGCCTGCGAGACACGAGCGCCACCTACGGCGACAAATAACACTACATGTTTACAAGGAACATCCATCAGCTCGCCTGAGCGATCCCGCTCGTCCTGTATCCCGTTTCAGGACGAGTCGTATTCATTTCCACCCTCTATTTTTGAGGATTAAAACGCAAATATTTAAAGCGAGCTGCCATGTCGTCTTCAAAGCCGGCTCCTTTCGTATTCAAATACAAAGATGCAGAGCGCGCGCGTGTTATTCTAGCCGTAACCCAGTTCTTGAGCTTAATTTCGTGTGATATATGACTCTCGGCCATTAATTAACCCGACGTGTATGCGGTTATCAAGGAGAAATGACTTTTACACGTTAGCTTGTACCCGACTCCGCCAAATGCCGATAAAAAGGCGATCCGGTAAAGCGTTTAAAATATGTCCTCAATAAATTTCGCCTGGGATAGTTTAGCGATTATTTAAAACGACTTACTGCGACCGGGTACCAAGTGATTTATGGGGCGATATCGGGGACCTAGTTAATTAAGTAGTGGGAATAAACTGGGTTTTCTCTAGGATGGTAGAACTTCCTTTTGAACTAACTGGAACCTCAAACGTAAAAATTGAAACACTTTAGAGTTAGAACCATTGTCTCCTGGGCAACTCTTGCAACGTTGACACATCGATCCTAGTCTCTCTATCATGAAATATGGACGCTGTCCGCGTTTACCCCGCGGGACCAACTAGATCCAAACAGGTTCAATCTCCGCTCCCAGTTTATTTATCAACTTGGGCGTGGTTCGTCCTAATTTCAACGTTTTTTTAGACCTTGAACGACTTGCGTGAGTAAAATGTCACTTATATCAGATAATAAACCAACGCCAAGATCAATAAGCTCCTCTCTTAACTTCGTCCAATTTATCGCAACTCCATAAATAAGCGTGTCCAAGGACTCGTCCTGCGGGAAAAACATCCTGTCCTCTCTTCGTAACTCGGGATGTCATCGTCGCGGGACGTTTTCATTAGACGTGAAGGAATTACGCCGCCGACACGATAGTTTGCCGATGAAATTTGCCAGGCGGAAGACAGACTCGTTTTAAGCGCTCTCTCGCTCGATAATGATTCCAAGAGTTGACGCTGTGGGGGCGGCTACGTCTCTATCCATTATGGGGGTCTATATTTTATGAGGAAATAACATAGGAGTGGCTTCTAACGAGAATTTTAATTTTTAACTTCAACCCCTTTTATTTAGGTAATTTAGAAACTAGTAAACAAAAACTAACAAAAAGTAAACAAAGGTACTTACTTGAATAGTTAGGTATTTGAACTATTTTCAATTGTAGTAGATATATGTACGTAACACACATTTCTACGTTATTCTATTTCAAAGTTCAAACGTATACATTTCTCGTTGTAATTGGTTACCAGGATGAACGTGCTGTTTAATTAGTTCTGCCTTTCTGTAGCCAGAGTTCGCCCATATCACGTTTATCTAGGTTGAAACAATTCTTATCGACTCTGCGTCAACCGTGTACTTAACGTCACAGACGGATGCGGTTTGCGGGAATATTTACAAGGATATACTTTAGAAAGACGTGCCGAGTGGCTGGTATCCAACGCAGAAGAGTCGTGGGATCCGCTGGGACCTCGCCATCTATAAATAAGGGCGGCGTGTTTGCGCTTGCACGGCGCTTCGACTATACTTCAACATCGCCGGCAAAATATTATTTCAGATGTGAAACTGTCGGCGGCGAGTCCATCGTCAATATTAACCCGGACCGAACTCGGACCGAACGAACACTGCGGTTTCAACTAGAAATTGTAGGATGACAATTGAGAGGTGAAATATATTTTGGTAGGTAAATATAATAAGGTGTTCGCTTCCCGTAAAAGATAAGTCACGTACTGATACTTAAATATTAAATTACATACTAAATTTGAACAACCCTTATATGAGGGTGGAAGCCTGTCAGCGGAAGGAAGGGAAAATATCTGATTGAATTGAATCCACGCACGTTTCTAGAGGGTAAATTCACTATGTTTGGTTGATTCCGCGATCCTCCAGGATAATACGTATCAGTTCTTATAATCCCATCTGTATCAGACTACGTTTGGGACGTGACCCACATAAAATATTTTATACGAAACACAGCCCGATTTAATAAACGAAAAGTTGGTGGAGGCGCCGGTAGTGTAATTATTTTTAAACGTGACAATAATTTTCACGGCATTTAAAAATTTTCAATTTACCCAAATAAAAAAGAAATAAATTTGATACAAAACGAATTCTAAAATATTATCGTCGATTCACCTTCGTTCCATTTCCAAACGGAAAATTCTTATTCGATCGCAAATTTGGCCAATTTACGTTGCAGGATCGCATCTTGGCTTTCGGAATCAAGCTGAGTAAACTGCAGTTTCTGAAAATCTGCCGAATGGCAAATTTCCGCAAGAATCGCTACTTCGAAGCTTTTCCTACTTTAAGTCGTACAGTTTCAACAAAAATATGAAGATGGTGGAAGTACGCTTTATAGTACGTATGCGTTTCGTATTTTCTCTTGTTGGTCGTTCAAGAAGATTAATTGTCAATCAGATAAAGCTCGTGCGACTGCGGAAAGCTCAGCGTTCGGATTTTATCGCGGCAATTGCCTTCGCACGGTACTTCCCCGGGTCTGTTTTAATTAACGTGCCGAATTCGGGCGGGGGAAAAGATGTTTCGTTGAAAGATTGCCCAAGGCAGGTGTGAAACTTATTAAATTGTCAATTATCAGAGCCGAGGTTATTTATCGACCTAGTCTCCTTCAAAACATACTCCCCCACATCCCCACTCGCCTAAAATCGAGCTAATTTTGGTTGTTACAGACCTACACGTCCCAATAGCAATTAATACTCGCATTACTCCTAATTAACTGGTTATGTGCAAGCACTACGACAGATCAAATATGTAAACTGTCGCAGGAGGTTAATCTGAGTTCAATATTAATTCGGAAATGTATTCTGTCTATAAACTAATGACGTTACTTTATATCTTATTTAAAAAGTTGCTAATAAGATTATAAAGAAAAAAGATTGCAGGTGGTTTAGGACGCAATCATTAATTCCGCTTGCCTTCGTAAGATGGCGGTTAATCTATATCCCGGCTTGATAGATCCAAGAGATTATATTTACCGGAATTAGCGGCGTAATGGGGTCTCGACCCGTGGGCCGATGAGTTAGGGGCAAAAGGGTCACCCGACTAACCTTCTCCATTATGTATAACTAATGAACGACCTTGAAGTCAAATTTTACAGCCTTATGGCGTTCGAAGCGGAAAAATCGTTAACGTGCGGCTTGTGTGTATGTGTCGCGCGTACAAAAAGGATCGTTCATTGGCGTACCGTTACGTACAGGGACGGGGTCGTGTAAAAATTTAACGGGCCTCTCTCCGTCCAACATAAACTTTCGATGTTTCTCGCCGGCCGGCCCCGTTATTATCGCAATTTTTTCGACTCCCCGGTCCCACTGTAACTCGCGATTGTTTATAGATGGCGCGCCGGCCAGCGCCGACTGTCGGCTGTTTGCCGGAGCCGCCGTGATTTACGCCGAGCGAGTGTGGTACAACGCAAATATGCGCGATGGGCCATAAATCGACACCATTGGGCGCTGCCCCGAGCACTGGTGTCTGTAATTTAGCAGTTTCGTTCTTCTACAAACCCAACATACATATCGATTCACAAAGAAGCAAAAAAAATATTAGTCTTGTACATCATATTTTGCACTTTTAACAGAAGTAATCACTTTATGACTTATTATCAAAATAAACTATTGAATACATTGCTTGTTTATCTATCTATCTGTCTGATTACATAGAGAACTACTTATGTGGTTCTTTTTCTATCTGTTTAAAACGTGTGTTTGGTAGCACATTTTCTAAACCGGGTCGAAAATAAAATTCTTGATTTCACATCTGCTTTGGTTTATCTTTCATTACTTTACTTCCACATACCATCCTTACATCATTTTTGATACAGAAATAGTAGAAATGAAAAGAAGAAAATCGTTCTATTTTGAAAATCGTGCGCAACTTATTTAAAATTGAAAGATGTCCAACATGTCTGTCTGATGGTCTGTCTGTGTATTTGTCATTTATTTCTGCTTATGTATCTATTCATTTGTCCGTATCTCTATCTCTCTGATTTTTCTAACTTAGTTTCTCCGTCTTTTTCTGACTCTGCTTCTCTATCTTTGCTTTTATCCCTCTGACTATGTTTTACTCTGTCTATCTTTATCTTTTCCTGCGTTTTCCTGAATCTGCCTCTTTGTCGCAGTTTCTCTACCTGTCTCTGAATCTATCTCTCTATCTCTGCTTCCGTATCTTTGTTTCCGTGCCTATCTAGCTTTGTATCCGTGTCAGCTTGTCTCTTTTGCCTCTCTTCTGTCTCAATCTCTCTATCTTTATCTCTGCCATTGCCTTCTATCTTCTTCTATCTTAGTCTTCCCGTCTTTCTCTGACTCTGTTTCTCTATCTCTGCCTCTGTCTCTCTAACTGTCTTACTCTACCTATCTTTCTTTTCCTGCGTTTTCCTAAATCTACCTCTCTGTCACAGTCTCTCTGCCTGCCTCTGAATCTGTCTCTGCTTTCTTCTCTTTGTTTTAGTGTCTGTCTAGCTTTCTACAGCCGACCCAATCCATCCTGGCCTATGAAGGTCAACAAAAATGCGTAGACGAAGGAGTGCGACAGTACATCGTTGGAGAAAGATGAGTGTATTCGTTAGACAGAGAACGGCAAGTATAGAGCGCGGCAAAAGTTGATCTGTAGAAAAATACGTACCCTGTGCGCCATACATTGTGCGCTATACACAGAGCCGTTTTAAGACAAGCAAGCGCCCTAGGGCTAAAGTCTGAGGCGCCCTTCAGTTTTAATATAGATAGAATTTTATTACAAAACTGTGCTTAACTAATTCTCAATAAGATTTTTCTTAATTTACTGATCGGCGCCCCATATAGAGCGGCGCCCTAGGGCTATAGCCCTATTAGCCCAATGGATAAGTAAGCCCTGGCTATACACTGTGCACCTGTTCATCAATGGAGTATTACGGGGTTTTGGCAAATGGGTGTATTTGAAAGTACGTCGAATGCTGAACAATGACATGTAATTAAAAAAACTCAAATTGGTTCACTTTACTTTCCGCCATCTCGAACTTAAATATTATCTCACCCACTTATACACAAACTTTTGCTTTTATCTGTATATGATCAGTACCCCGTTGAGTTTACTACGGAAATGAGCTCCTTAAGAACCACCCACCGATTGTCACTGCGCACTTGACTTTGGTTGGCCAAGATGAAATGGACCGGTTGTATGTATGTCAGCTTGTCTCCATTGCCTCTCTCTCTGTCTCAATCTCTCTATCTGTATCTTTATCTCTGCCTTTGCCTTATGTCTTAGTCTTCTCGTTTTTCTCTGAATCTGTTTCTCTATTTTTGCCTTTGTCTCTCTGACTCTGACTTACTCTATCTATCTTTATCCTTTCCTGCGTTTTCCTAAATCTGCCTCCCTGTCGCAGTCTCTGTGCCTGCCTTTGAATCTATCTCTCTATCTCTGCTTCCGTCTCTTTGTTTCAGTGCCTGTCTAGCTTTGTATGCCTGTCAGCTTGTCTCCATTGCCTCTCTCTCTCTCTCTCTCTCTCTCTCTGTCTCAATCTCTCTATCTGTATCTTTATCTCTACCTTTACGTTTTTGTTTATATTTGACTCTTGTTTTCTTGTCACTTCCTTAGTTTACCCGATTCTGCCGCAATCCCTTTGACTGTCTCTGTCTCCATCCTTCACTTTTGTGTTTGTCTATTGTTGAATGTCACTTTGTCTTTGTCTGAATCTCTCTAGCTGTCCTTATTTGTTTCTCTCTCTCTCTCTGTTCCTTTCTCTGATTCTGTCTGTTTACCTGTCTAGATCTGTCTGTCTGCCTGTTTATCTATCTTTCTGTCACGTACTTCTCTGCCTATTCTTTTTCGCATCCCTGTTTCTCGGGTTTATTGTTATTTTTTAACCAGGTTGTAGCCAGATTTATCTTTCTACTTAATTCTCTATCTTAAGCTATTTGGAAAAATAATTCTTTGCTTAAGGCTGTGGTCTTACGGTCATCGAGTTTCTCAGGGGCGCAGGAGACGGACGCGCGGGAGTGAGAAGGTGGATCTTAATTCTGGGCTACGCTCCGCCCTTTGTAGATAACAGACAAAGGATTTATATTCGAAACTCATGTGTTTATTTATCTTTTGTCGAGAAGTGAATACATGAATCGAGGTTCAGTTCGTTTTAGTAAAGTAGAAAAAGACGGAAATATTAGATGTATCTTTCTTACTAAATTCTAATAAGATCCTGACTTATTTTAGTATATGTAATAAATACTGTGCAAAAAAATTAAATGTTTTAAAATGGTACAACAGTTCGTAGTACAGATAGGATAATCGACTGTACTGTACTGGTGGGCCAAATTGGACACTTGTAAAGGAACACCCCTGTTTCTATAAGAGATAGTGTAAAATAATATTGGTGTCTTGCTCGATGTTTATAAGAAATCGAATGGTGAAAACCGCAAATTGATACCTCTTACGGTTTCGGAAATACAGGTGTTTTGCGAAAAAGTGCAATTTTTAAAAAATCTCCATAACTTTTTTTCTATTGGATAATGCTTGATTCTGTGAAAAGATTCCCGAAACAACTTTTTATGTAGAATTTGTTGGTGTAAATTAGATTTTTTGTAAGCAATATTCTAATAGATGCAGACAAATATTTCTTTTTCAAATGGAACACCTATACATTTTTGCATATTCGACGGGAGTTTAAATTGCCTTTCCAAAAGTGTGCCACACGTGATACCTTGCTTGCGATATCACTTAGCCTTTTTGTTTCAGATTATGGATTCAAACAATCTAAATTTTTTTAACATCGAGAAAAATGAGTTTAAACGTTATCTTCTCTCTGTATATCGTTTATGTAAATACAACCTCTGTATTTTCTCCAGATTCTCTGAAACAAATTATCGCATCTATCCTATTTTTCAAACTTTATAGGCATATTTTTGGAAAGGGAATTCTAGGCTCTCGTGTAATATGTAATAATATGTGTTCCATTAAAAAAAAAACACTTTTATGTATGTAGCTATTAAAATATTGCTTACAGAGAAAACTAACCTACACCGTCAAAATCTACATAAAAAGTTGCCACGAGAATGTTTTCACAAAATTAAACATTTTCCAACAGGAAAAAAATTATGAAGACTTCAAAAATGCATTTTCTCGAAAAGCATCCGCAATATCTCTGAAACCGTAAAAGATATCAATATGAGGTTTTCAGCACTCGATTTCTTATAAAAATCGAGCATCAATTACCAATACTGTTTTTCCTCTATTTCTTATAGAAACAGGAGTGTCCCTTGAAAAGTGACCAATTTGGCCCAGTTGTACATACTTTCTCTGCTACATGTAGTGTATGTAAAGAAAAAGTTAGTGTTCAAAATTACAATATCGAACTTTATTTTCATGAGGTCGAGGTACTTATATAACAAAAAGATTAGTAAAATTATGAAATGAACTTTTCATTCATTTTAGTTTATAAAATTCTAAAATTTTTAGAAGCAATAAAATCTGTGAATTCCAAACTCGAATAATTCTCCAAAGTATTTATCTCCAGAAATGCACAACGAAGCAGAATCAGCGTAGAGAGATACTATAGTATGGACACTCCGTTTTTTTTGACGTTCAATTTTTACGTCCGCATGTATTTGCACTTCGACAGTTCTCCGCTTGTGGCAGCACAGTAGGTGTTTTGTTTTGGTGACTTTAAGGTTAGATTTTCATTCTTTCTACTCCACCTGACAGCATTGAGCGGATGGTTTTGAAAGTGTTTTAAAGTAATTTTGTCTTAATTAGTTTGGTTTTTTAAAGTACTTTACTATTTTATTGCACTGTTTTCTTTTAAACATAATTATTTATTGTTCTATGTATTTTAGTTGGAAATATTGTAATCACTAATAAATATTGTTTCTTATATTTTAAGTTTCATAAATTATAATGATCCCTTTATCACTTTCGAGGTATAAGGTTTTACCCCTAGTAACATATGTTATTTATGGTTCCCAAAAGTATTAAAGAATTAAATACATTATGAAGTTCTAAGCTCTTCTAAATAATAATATTTGGATATTAAAATATTTATAATAGGAAGGTTCGTAAGATATCTTTTACGAATATCCTTTCAAATATTTATTTTTGCTGTCAATAAAAAATAATATATGCATAGATGCTTGATAATAACATTTTAAAAAACGATGTCTTCATAAAAATAAATTTTAGAAATGACATTTCCCTTAGTGCCATCTCTTGACCTATTGTAGAAGTGCAAATAGAAACGCCGCCATGTTGCCTTAAAAATCGCCTCACCTACATCAAAGGTGCCGACGGAGAGTGTCCATACTATAGTATCTCTCTACGCTGGCAGAATCGACTTACACAAAAAACTTGTTTGTTTACTTATGGCACCTACTCAACTCCGCCGGCCATACCACGTGGTCAATCAAGGCGGAGCTATCTAGCGAAATTGAAAAATATTCCTAAGTTTGTACCGTGGGAATTTCCAAAATTTCTGGCTTATCTTTTAAAATATCAAATAACGGTAAATGGAAAAAATATATCTTGAATATTTATCTAGACATGCGAATAGCCTGTTTAAAAATGCTTCTTAATAATCTCAGTTATTAACAATAATTTATTAAATATCTCTATTCGCTTGCCTAGATTTTTCATTTTTATCCAACTTTCGTTTGAAAGTTTTTTTGATTTATCAAACGGTTAACGCGAAATATTGGAACAACTTTTTCGGGCCCGAGACCACAGCCTTTATAGGCATATTTTTGGAAAGGGAATTCTAGGCTCTCGTGTAATATGTAATAATATAGTGTTCCATTAAAAAAAAACACTTTTATGTATGTAGCTATTAAAATATTGCTTACAGAGAAAACTAACCTACACCGTCAAAATCTACATAAAAAGTTGCCACGAGAATGTTTTCACAAAATTAAACATTTTCCAACAGGAAAAAAATTATGAAGACTTCAAAAATGCATTTTCTCGAAAAGCATCCGCAATATCTCTGAAACCGTAAAAGATATCAATATAGCCTTAAGGCTGTGGTCTCGGGCCCGAAAAAGTTGTTCCAATATTTCGCGTTAACCGTTTGATAAATAAAAAAAAAATTCTAACGAAAGATGTCTAAAAGTGAAAAATCTAGACATGCAAATAGAGATATTTTATAAATTATTGTTAATAACTGAGATTATTAAGAAAGATTTTGAAAAGGGCTATTTGCATGAATAGATAGATATTCAAGATACATTTTTTCCATTTACCGTTTTTTGATATTTTAAAAGATAAGCGAGAAATTTTGGAAATTCCCACGGTACAAACTAGGGAATATTTTTCAATTTCGCTAGATAGCTCCGCCCTGGTTTACCACGTGGTATGGCCGGCGGAGTTGAGTAGGTGCCGTAAGTAAACAAGCAAGTTTTTTGTGTAAGTCGATTCTGCTTCGTTGTGCATTTCTGGAGATAAATTCTTTGGAGAATTATTCGAGTTTGAACTTTACAGATTTTATAGCTAGTAAAAAATTTTAGAATTTTAGTAAACTAAAATGAATGAAAAGTTCATTTCATAATTTTACTAATCTTTTTGTTATATAAATACCTCGACCTCATGAAAATAAACTTCGATATTGTAATTTTGAACACTAACTTTTTCTTTACATACACTACATGTAGCAGAGAAAGTATGTAAAACTGGGCCAAATTGGTCACTTTTCAAGGGACACTCCTGTTTCTATAAGAAATAGAGGAAAAACAGTATCGGTAACTGATGCTAGATTTTTATAAGAAATCGAATGCTGAAAACCTCATATTGATATATTTTACGGTTTCAGAAATATTGGGGATGCTTTTCGAGAAAGTGAATTTTTGAAGTCTTCATAATTTTTTTCCTGTTGGAAAATGTTTAATTTTGTGAAAACATTCTCGTGGCAACTTTTTATATAGATTTTGACGGTGTAGGTTAGTTTTCTCTGTAAGCAATATTTTAATAGCTACATACATAAAAGTGTTTTTTTTAATGGAACACTATATTATTACATATTACACGAGAGCCTAGAATTCCCTTTCCAAAAATATGCCTATAAAGTTTGAAAAATGGGATAGATGCGATAATTTGTTTCAGAGAATCTGGAGAAACTGCAGAGGTTGTATTTACATAAACGATATACAGAGAGAAGATAACGTTTAAACTCATTTTTCTCGATGTTAAAAAAATTTAGATTGTTTGAATCCATAATCTGAACCAAAAAGGCTAAGTGATATCGCAAGCAATGTATCATGTGTGGCACACTTTTGGAAAGGCAATTTAAACTCCCGTCGAATATGCAAAAATGTATAGGTGTTCCATTTGAAAAAGAAATATTTGTCTGCGTCTATTAGAATATTGCTTACAAAAAATCTAATTTACACCAACAAATTCTACATAAAAAGTTGTTTCGGGAATCTTTTCACAGAATCAAATATTATCCAATAGAAAAGAAGTTATGGAGATTTTTAAAAAATGCACTTTTTCGAAAAACACCTGTATTTCCGAAATCGTAAGAGGTATCAATTTGCGGTTTTCACCATTCGATTTCTTATAAACATCGAGCAAGACACCAATATTATTTTACCCTATCTCTTATAGAAACAGGGGTGTCCCTTTACAAGTGTCCAATTTGGCCCACCTGTACAGTACAGTGGATTATCCTATCTGTACTATGAACTGCTCTACCATTGTAAAACATTTAATTTTTTTGCACAGTATTTATTACATATACTAAAATAAGTCAGGATCTTATTAGAATTTAGTAAGAAAGATACATCTAATGTTTCCGTCTTTTTCTACTTTACTAAAACGAACTGAACCTCTATTCATGTATTCACTTCTCGACAAAAGATAAATAAACACATGAGTTTCGAATATAAATCCTTTGTCTGTTATCTACAAAGGGCGGAGCGTAGCCCAGAATTAAGGTCCACCTTCTCACTCCCGCGCGTCCGTCTCCTGCGCCCCGGAGAAACTCGATGACCGTAAGACCACAACCTTAATAAAACTTAATCTATTACACGATAATTGATAAACTAAATTATAAGATAAAACAACTCCTAACCTCACACACATATTATTATAACCACACTAAGGATAATAATAATAAAGCATGAACATGGCTGAGTCGTTATTCATTAAGTGTAAAATGCATCAACACGTATCAGAGCGTCCTCTTTAACGGAAATTCCGCTTACAATACCTTCGATTATGCCGGAGCCTTTGTGACCGTCTGAATCGGTGCGGACGCGTTTCGTGAAAGACCGGATCGACGGTTATCGAAGGGTGTCCATGCGAACCGGCGCGTCTCGACGTCGGCCTAGGAATGAACCTAAATAGGAATACTCATGAACCTCACCAACTACGATTGATTGTTGATTCCACAACTGATAGACAATGATAAGCAGTGTAACGTTTTAATTTAATCTGACAATGCGATTTTGATTAATTCGATTTCGCGATATGAACACACACAGTAGGGCGTTATTCATTATATTCGGACGCTAAATATCAAAACAAACCCGATACGAGCAAATAGCGGCTTCGGTGACATTAGCCTAATGAGCATTATGCCCAACGTATCACGATTTATAGGGATTTAGGGTTTTCGTTTGACGTTACAGCGGTATACACATGGTACCGGCCGCGTATTCCATTATCCGAATTAGATATTCCGCGATATAAAATTAATATTAAACGCTGAAAGCGACTCGTTGCGTGCGCGTAAGCCGATGATAAAACGAAGCTAATAACTAAGTTACCAGATTTTTAGCCGAGATTATAAACTAAAGGAGGGTTTATTATGAGGTTCTAGCTGATGGAGGACATAAATCTTAAAATATTTCAATTTTTCTCGTCGTAACGCGACGGTTTTATCACCTGTTACACGGGCGTTTGACAAATATTTTATTGCCTCTTTGAGTTACCAGATGTGGTGGATTGATCGTAAAGACGGACCTTCTTTTTAAATTCCTCCCCTTTGGGAATCGACTACGACTCAACATTCTCCTGTGTGGTTTATTCGATAGAACAACAAGAAAGTACCAGCTGGCTAAAAGAAAATAAACCTTTTTAACTTTTCTTTTTAACTGTTTCTGTACTCGTTGAGTTAAGCAATAGTTTAACTCAATAACCAAATCGTTAAGTGGTCTTAAAAAAATTCACTCATTAAGTCGCTGATCCTTTCCTAATGGCCTAGAATCGAAGTAGAAGATGGTATCGTATTTTTTGCTATCTTACAAGAAGAGAAAAGCCGCTCTGATGGTTTTCCGATAATTGTTCGGCCTACAACTTTTGAATAAACCCGGGTGAAAATTGCTCGGTTTTATTTTAAAACATCAATACGCAATAAAAACACATATATATTTTAAATTTAATCGAAACTCGGTTAAAAAATGACCGGTTGGTTAAAAAACAAGCCGAGCAGTGTTATTTATCGAAATAATTTGTTGTCCGGCTACCGATGCATGCATCAAACGTTTGGCTAAAAGTGCATACATATGTTATTTATAAAATGGGAATAGAGGAAATGCGCATTGCAAATTGCATGAGCAGGACGAATTGTCAATTAGTTTGTTTGGTGTAGTCCATTTAAAACGAATGTTTACATTAACAGATTTATTTTAATTTACTTTAATCTTATCTAAACGTATATTTAAATAAAACATTTCACCCGGACTAAAAAATAAATTAAAATACCCGAAACTAAGGTAATGTATAAATTATCCTTGTCCTAATTAGCTTTGTACGGTATTCAAGAGGACCTCTACGAGCCGTTAAATTGAATTATTAACTGATGCAACTCAGTAAGCTGCATTGCGGTCGCTTTGTGGATTCCTTATCAAGATACACGTAAATAAATAAATCTCTTACGCTAGGATCCATCTAATTTAATCGAGAAATTGCGACAGGACGTTTCCGGTTTGGCGCGCAAACTAAGTAATGACCGCGACCTGCGAAGTGTCTATTTAGAGTAATTAATCGCTCGCCTGCCCAATTCCTGTTCACCACCGGAAGATTAATAACGCCATAAACGGGAACGCGATTAATTAATTAGCTAGACAATGATCAATAACCGCACACCAAAAGGTTAAGTAGTACCAAAAGTACGAAAATCGGCGTATTTAGTCGTCACCGAGACGTCGCCCGGGAATTTAAACGAGCTGCATAATTACTCACCGCACAAAGGACCCGGAGATAAAACTGTTGCGGCAATGAAACTGTCACGGGAACGCGAGGACCGCGTCCTGCGGCGCGATTCCTGCTTTGCGGTCACTTCCGGTTTGTTTCGGTTCCCGTCTTCTCCATCCGGGATGAAAAACAACCCAGATGCACCCGGAATTAAATGCACGTCTCTGATAATTACAATAATTCGTGGCTTGCCTGCGGTTATACTGCGGTCATCAATTACAAAAGTCGCAAAATGTTATTAAAACTTTAAAATTAAATATAATTTGTAGATTATGTAATCTTTATTTTTAAATTATTTTAAAAAATAAAAATTTCCGGGAATTTTGACGAAACTCCCAGTTAATTAATTTTAATTGAATGTAGAGTGAGAAGAAAAATTGTAAGAGAGAAAGAGAAGAAATTGTATCGGTCCGGAGATTTACAGTAACTTATCCTGTAAGCCTGCCGGATTAATTAGTTATTTATGCATCGGTTTGTAATCGGCGAACGAGAAAAATGTCCGGTCGCTGACCATCGTCCGGCCGCTTATTTGTCGTTATCGTTATTTCACGATTTACGATTGCGCGGGGTTTTTAATTAAAGCCCCCCGTACGTTGTCGTTACCTCTCGTACGCGATGAAAAATGGTCCAATTTCTGGGCTCGCGAGTCGTGCGCATCCCAAAAAGCGTAACCGAAGCTAAAGGCGACCAGTAAAGCTAATTTCGTCGGTACCTATTTAGGCCCATTCGCATTCGGAGGGACGTCGCGCTAATTTCCGTCTTTCCTTTTTACTTTTCCGGCGACGCGTATTAAAGCTAACGAGCGTAATTCGAAACGCAAACGTTCCTACGTGGGTCGGTTCTTTCTCTAAATATTAACCGGACTATCTAAACGTTTCTTGTAAAACGTGGCCGGTTCATTTCGCGCGAAAGCATTCGACCTGATTTAGTTACTCTCCGAAGAGAGGCAGTAAAATCGCTCTTAAAATCCCAGGCGTGCTTTTAAAAGCCAAGCAGTCGACAGCGGATGCCGTTACATCGATCGTATTTTGCTTTAATGCCCGTTTCCATTGTGGCCACTCTAATTTTCCGACCATCGCATAAATTTGTCCTCAAAGCTGCTAAGAGCTTTCGAGGGTTGTACCGATAATAAACATGAAGACTACGTTTGCTATAACGTAATTAACCGAAAGTTCAATTAACCGAAGACGAATGCGCCACGATTAAACAATGCTCCGGATATCGAGATTGTGAAATTGGAAATCGGCTTCTCCGAACGCGGACGCTACCAATTAAAAATTTAATTTTAATTCCAGATCGGCGCTTTCGATTCGTCCGAATGGGTGGCCCGGCGACGTCCAATTACTTTATCGTTTGCTTTATGTTTATCGATTAAAAACTTGCGAAGTTTCGCCTTCGACCCTTTCTCCAACAATAAAAAATCAACGACCGAACAGCACAACTTGACAGGACCGGACGTGCTACAAAAACTTTCTAATTGTAAATAGTTGAGTCGTTATAATTATTTTTTCGTTTACTATATAGTTATAGATTAAAAATTCGCCAAATTTCCCATCTGAAACTTTTCCCAATAATAAAAAAATCAACGATTGACTGGACAAAACCGATCGAGTTACGAATATATCGTTTAGTTGCGTCGTTATCAACTACAGTGAACTACTTGCAATGGCTATTTATCGATAATGCGTTTAGTTTCTAACAAACAAGTTAGTAGTAAAGTCTTACATTCAAATTGGTTAGAAAGTCGATGGAGTTTAGGACTATTTATAATATAATTCTATTGGCCATTTGAACATCACCATAGCTCATTTGAGCGTGAATTTAAATGAACACCCGATATATTTATCGATTAAAAACTCGCGAAGTTTCGTGTTCGACCGTTTCTCCGACAATAAAAATTCAACAAACTTGGGAGGACAGGGCCGGACGCGTTGCGAAAACCTCCTAATTGTAAATGATTGCGTCGTTATGAGCGCGAAGTTCGCGCCGCCCCCTCGGGTAATTAAATTCGTTTTGAAATAATGAAATTAGCAGGGCCGTCGTGGCTCCGGGACCCATGTTTCGCAAGAGCCGCTAATCAAGATTTATCGAGGGACGAATTAAGCTGCCCCGGATGAAAGTTGCTCCCGCAGGACGAATTGCATCCCGGAGATTTATTGAGGATTTTTCATAACGGTGCTCGGATTTGCCTTTAAATTTCAATACAACGCAAAGAATAAAAATTGATCGCAGCGATTAATCGCTGGTAAACACTCGCCTTAACTAACGCGTTTACGCCGATGAGGTTTTTTTGGAATTGATGTTGAAGTGAGTTACTACGGTAACGGTAAAAAGGCAATTGAAGCAATTAGTCAAGTCCCACGGGAGTTACGGTGGGGTTCAGAAATTGTGTTAAAAAATGGCTAGCGGAACGGCCTCGTCCCCCAACCGAGTTAATGAATCCGGAAGAACCGGCAAAACAAATATCCGCGCAGCAGAAAATTAAATACGAAACCTGGGTGAAGGCGGATTGGGAAATGGTCAGTCCCGCTTTTCCCGGAAGTTGCAAATTCCGACCGAAAGTATTAAAATTGAATTAAAACTGTCCTAGCAACAATTAAACTGTCCCAAGCAGAATAAAATTTTTAGAGGTTTCAATCATGTTTATAAAAAATGTAATAATAATTTTCTTGTAAAGGGGTTTTAATATGACGTGGAGGATATGTATAAAAGCGTGGTTATTGCGGGAGTTTCATAAGGATTAGCCGCGATTTATCATGACCGTTGTAATTCGAGTTGCATATTACAGAAGTTCCGGGCCGATACAAAGCCGCAAAGAAGAGCAAAACTTCCCAATTTCATCTCGCCTCTCCCCATGAGGAAAATAAGTCGGCATAAATCAGGAGCTTTTGCATCGCGCAAAGTCCACATCGTCGCCGCGCGACATCGCCAAGAGGAAATAAATCTACCGCGGGATAACGGATTTCGGCGCTCGCGGTCGGTACCCCTTTCGTCCCGAACATAAATCAGGGTCTTTAATAAACTTTTAAAAGTGCGGACAAGGGTAATATCATAACCGAAAATCCGAGCGTACAATTCCATTGGGAAGGTTTCAGTTTTGCGAGTTCCTTTCCGTCCTAACCGGCGGAACTAATCGATATTTAATTTCCCAGGATGCCGCCTGTCCGAATTTATATTTTCCGGACCACCCAGAACCGGAAATAAAGCTAAATTCGGCGACGAGCGAGAAAGAAATCGTTCCCCCCATTGTCCCCGAGGTTATACATTCGCTCGGGAATACAGATTAGTGCTGGCGACAATTAATTCGCTGTCGTCACGAGCAGATTCGCACACGAATCGCGACGATCCCCTTTCCAATTAAAGGATTCGTTCTGTTTCGGAAACCTCGTTCTAGAATAGTTTTGGGTAAAGCGCCTGAACCAGATGTTTTGTGATCTCATTAAGCCGGGAATTTCAACAATTATTGCTTATAACGAACGCCACCCCCAAACGCCCCCCAAATCGATACCGAACCAAGAAGAGAATCCCGTAAATCCCCGGAGAGCGAACTCCCTGTCTGCCGTATCCATGTGGGAAATCAGGCGAAAAGTGAGGAACGGCGTGAAGCGCTAATTGTGACAGTAATTCAATATCTGGGGCAATCAACAATGACAAAATGTCCCACAAGACGAAAGATATATAAAATACTATCCATTTTCGTTTTCAAAGTTTTCTTCAGAAAACATATCTTCTATATAGGATTATCTTTTCGTTTAGTCCAGTGAGCGATTGCAGGACCACGCGAAGTGCACATAACGTTTCATTCCCAACGAACTTTATTGCAAAACGGGACGTTGGAAGACGGCCAACACGTTCGAGTCAGCGGGAATAAAAGCACCGGATGAGTTCCTATACGATAATTCACTCTCGGTATTGGCAGTAATGCAGGTTTACGCCGAACGAGTTATTATCTCTTTTACGGTCGTCTTAATTAGTCCTGGCGGTACTAAACTGCACTTTAAAACCGGCAACGAACAAGGCCCTACTCATTTACATTTCCCGCGGTTTAACGTCGGGAATAAAACTTGAAAGCTCATATTCGCTTGCTTTGTACTATTTGCGCGCGCACCGAGCATCAAAAGGATTGTCAAAGAATAACTCGACAAGTAACACAGTAACACAGAAGCGGTTATTCGTTTTGTTTGACCGCCCGCATCTAACGTTTTATTTTTATAGTACATTTCCTGTTTCAATCATTCAATTTAGAAATCTACTACAACCTACAAATGAAATAAAAAACAAAAAGTTTTTATTATATCTTCGATAAAAATCAATTTCGATCCTTCACGTCGATGAAGTACGAAAATGGACCATTAGCGTTACTCTTGTCATCGTCGAGACATTATCGTAGCATCAAAACGACCGCGAATTTTGCTGACTTGGCTCTCGGCATCACAATCCCCTTAATTATACCCACAGAGAGCCCTGAAGTGGGTTCGAATTGACACGCGGCGGCCCCCCTATGTGAAAGACACCGAAACATTTACGAACCTTGTACTCAAATTGCACTTAACCGCATTCACGGCCTGCAACAACGCGTCCGAAGGCCCATTTGCATTAAACCCGTAACGAGCGGGGTAACTGGGGCAAGTTAGGACACGTCTAACTACGACGACGCTCCGTGTTAGATTCGAATTATCGCCCCCCACCGGTTTTCGGTAAGTGTGTGTGTACGATTTCCTACCAACTTTTCGTTAGGTGACCTTTCGGGACACACACGGCGGGAATAAATTGGGACAATCCCGGGATAAAGCCGCGATAACTTCCAGGGACGGCTCCGACTTGTTACCGCTATCGGAAAGTTTTGTTTCGACTTGACTTCAAAGTAGAAGAAAAAAGACGATACCCCCGGGGAAGAGTTTTACACCCGAAGGATACTTTTTACTACGAAAACTAAAACTTACGCCTTTCTACAGATCGCACTAAACAGACCAACCCAATTAATTTATTTTATTTCTTGCAGGAACCATAAAGACGGCAGCTGTGTTGGACGTCGAAACGAAATCACATTATTGGATCACCGTTTTCGCTCAAGATCACGGAGTTGTTCCTTTATTTAGCAGCGTCGAGGTAAGTTATTACATTTTGAACTTCTATTAGTTTTATATCATATCAAAGGTAGGTAGGTAGCTATCAAATTATATTTCAATCATATAGATTGTAGGACATGAACATTATTAATTAACTTATCAAAATAGGGAAAAATTTATATCAGAAGATAATAGAAATGATTTATAAATATATCCAGTCCAAAAAGCATCGTCAATAATTGTAAGTTTTATTGGGATACATCTATAACTATTGAAGAAACTTTTTTCAATCACAAATATTATAAAAAAAAATATTATGGCAGGACTTTTTTAGTAATAATCCTAGTTGTTAGACATCTATAGAACATTTAAATTAAGAAAGTATGCAACTCAAGAAATAGGATCATGAGGCATGAATTAGGTTGAGTTCTATAACAGAAGAAGCTTCTTCAACAACCTACCCAACAATACATTGCTAGCAATAAATCGAACTTGTACTTCTATCGATGAGCATTTATTTAAGAAAATATGCAATCCGAAAGGGAGCATCATGAAAATGAATTAGTTTGGGTTACACAGCTCTTAAAAGACCATCTAGGTCCTATTTATTCACCTTTAGGTAAATTAGTCTACCTGATATTAACCATGGTTATTGCCTAAATAGCTAATAATGGCAACTGAAATTACAGTAAGGGACGTCTCACACTGAAGCAAGCAGCAACAAACAACTAGCAATTAGCAACAAGTGATATTGCCACTTGATGACATTTTACATATGATCAAATGACGTCTCTTACATTGGAGCAATTAGATATCGCCTCTCTATTTGCGATTTCGAATTGTGGCAATATCGCTAGTTGGTGGTTGCTAGTTGCTGATTGCGGATTGCCAATTGCCTCACTGTGAGACATAACTAACTGTGGAGAATATAGCATAGATTAATTTAACCAAAAGTGAATAAACCACCCCTTAGAATAACTTCATTGACATGCATGCAAAATGTTCTGTACATATTGCAATTATAAATGTCTGTCCGTACTAATATGTCACATTTCTTTCGAAGTATGTACATTACAGATTTTTTTGATCTACTACACATGACACAGAGAAAGATGAAAACCGAAAATATTGATGTAAGATAAGACAATTAGGGTCTATCCTTACGATACTACAGGATATCAACATAACATAGAGACATTTCATTCTTCCTATGATCACTACACAATGTTGTATGGATGTATTATAACTCGAAATGGAGTTGTACCATGAAGAGAAAGATGAAAAAGTTACGGAGCGGGGGCTTACTTCTTCATCTTCCTCTTCGTGGTGCAGCTTCATTTCGGCTTATAGTACCTCCATAAGAATACATGGAAGCAACCTTTTTTATATCTATGAAGACTCACAAGCACAGGTCACATACATCTGACTATAGATTCCTTTTTCCCAGATTGAATGATTTTGTAGGAACCCACATATGCGTTCATAACCTAAACCACACACTATATGAACTCACATATGAGAACGCATATATGGGTTCATAGCGCTTAAAAGGTTAATAACTAATTGTGTCTTATTAATTAATCGTCATCACTTATTGATGACTTTTTGCACATACACCGTCGATTTTCTCTTTAAATAATAGTTAGTATTTCTTTTAAAGAATTTTTAATTGATACCTGTATGTTGAATCGTTGGGGATTTTACTACAGAAACTTTCTGCTCTTTACTGTATGATATGAGGGTACGGAAGTAGATGAGTATGATTTAAGATGACCGTTGGTCGGATGGGTTGGATTTGTTCTTCGTCTCGGAGTGCATTGTTTCGGGTGTAATGTGTTATCGTAACACGTCGGATGCCGGTCTAATAAATGAGGCCGACGCCGCGGAGTTGATACGTACGGACAATGAACAATCGGAGCCCTCGGCGGCCGCCATTTTCGGGAGTAATCGTTCGAAATTGAACGGTGCTGATATATGAAACGCCCCATAAATCGCGTGATCCGGCGGAGGTCCCGGCGAAACGCCTTCAAACGAATTTATGCGGGGTCGATTTATCGCGGAATATTGAAACGGGCCGGGGGCTCTATTTTCCCAAGATATGAATATTTTAAAACCGAACAAATTAGGTTATCCGGAAAGAATTTGATTGACGGTTAATGAATAAATAACGATCATAAAGTGGTCCTTTGACGGTCAAGTTGTACAACAATTTTAGTAATATTCTCGGAAAATTTTTCAATATAAACCGACCGCGTTTGAAATTTGCTTTTGAAGTCCGAGAAGTTGAAATTAATTCCAACTTGCTTCCGCTTATGAAAAACATCCGGTCTTGTAGTACCAAAAAGTGTGCCGCCGCCGCGGTACGGAATAAAACGCGGATGGTGGAAATTGCGTTCGCGACCGAGGAAACGTTTTCAATTACCGCAAACGCTTATTTCCGTCCCCGCGATGTCTGCTTTATTTACCTTCATAGGCGTGCCATCGAGTAGAAATTGAATTCCGCGCAACTTTGAGTTATTTCTCTCTTCAGCCGGAATAATCGCTTGGAATTATTTAAATTTTTAACTATCGCAAATTCTTCAATTAACGAGCCGCCCTCCTCCGCGCCGTCATCCTCGTTACGTCGCCGCTTTGTGCCCGCGGGAAAAGTTTTATCGAAACCTGATTAAAAATTAATCGGGTTCTCTAAGAGGTAGCCTAAAAAGCGGGCGCCGCGGGCGACAAAGTCTGAGAAAAAATGGGCGAAAACGACTCCAGACTCTTACTTGTCCTTATAATCCGTTACGTTTTAATAACTCGCATTTTATCCCTCCTAAAGAAAAAACCCCCCTCGACAACAAAAAATCCGTTCTTAATTATATCGAGAAGTTTGCTAAAGGACCCAGCTCTTCAATGGCTTCACGAATTGATTAAAAACTTTTCATCGAAATAAAGCGAAACAGGCTCCAATAGATGATTACATGTTTTCAACCGCTAAAGGATCGAACTTTATAGCGCTCAACGTCCCGATTTTACCAGAAAATCGTAAAGATAGCTAGCTGCCTTTCAATGTTTATGATCATAGATCAACCAACTTTTATTACCTATAAAATTCATACATCAATACCAAATGATCCAATCACATTAGAAAGTAGTCATAAATAAAAATAAATTTATTACGTGATAATTAAGAAAAAAATCTAAAAGTCGAAACGTATCGACAAGAGTTGTCTAAACTAACTAAAATTTAGAAGGAATGCAATTGAAGTCTTCGAAGCGAGAAACTAGTTCGTAACTAAGCGGCCGATTAGGACCAAGTCGTAAGTACCGATCAGGAGAAGTAGATAGATATCCCAAACTCAAAAACTTTTTACAGTGTACTACCGGAAACTTTATAATGCGCGTAATAAACCAGGCGCGCTCGGGCGGAGCTCCGCGGCATAAATCCGCGTAATCCCCCAATATACCGGGCGTTCGAGAAGCCCGTTCGACCAACGCGGCCCGCCGTCGCAGTTACTTTTAATTACATAAGTTGGCAGTGAATTAAGTGGCCTTCGAAGCCGGCTTAATTGGCTAATCGCGTACCTTTTTTCGCCGTCAGGTAATCCGAAAGGAAACAAGCGTACCGGCAAATTCGTTTTCGAAACAATGCCGGCGAACCGCTTCCGCCTGACACTCCATAATTAAACTACCCTTTTTGCCGTCACGGAACCTTTGCGCCCCCGCAATTATCCCAAATTTAATTACCTCCCGACATTTTTTCCTTTCACCTCACCTTTTGTACTTTACCCTCATTAATTACCATTCGACGAACGTACAAGATTTTCGGTTGTAAATATATCAGGAGGTCTTGCGTGACCACCTCACGTGAAAAGCTCTTGTGCTTTATTGACCCTCTTCGAAGAATAAGCCGAACGAAACGCCCCTGCTTTTTTGGCGGAGGCGCCGGCATGATATTGATTTACTATTAAAATAATTATGTGTTTAAGTCAATTCACAATCTTAAAATAACGTAATATAGGTCAAAGGTTCTCCAAAATATCCTCGTTTCTATTTTAAGAAAAATCTTTAAAAACGTAATAAAAACAAAATGATTTTTGATGGAGACACCGCGTCGGTTTCATATTTATTTATAGATATTTCAATTAATTTACAATCTTAAAACAACATATAAATCAAAGATTATTCTAAAACTTTTTAGACTTTTATTTTAGTAATAATCCACAAAAATGCCATCAAACATGGGATAGTTTTTTTGGTGGAGGTGCCAGTTTTTTATTTCTGAATTTTGTTCTTTAATATTCATAAATAAAGCTTATAGGATTTTTGAAATTTGGACAAAAATTTTATGTTAATTCGTTATTAGTTTAAATTAGGTTCACTAACTGTAATTTTTTTTTTATTCTATAATAAGAAATGAAATAAATTTTACCATTACTGTAAACGCCACTAGAAAACTAATGCCTAAATTTCGCCCAGACAAAGAATTAAAAAGGGGAGATTTTGACTACTTTATTAGCAATAAAGGGCTGGTCGTTGTTAAGTGGAAAGAGAAAAGAAGTGTGTTCTTATTGTCTAATTACCACCACCACAATTATGTGTCATAAGTAAAGAGGAGGAAGAAAGATGGATCACATGAAACAATTCTAGGTTCAAAAATGTTGACAGATTACAATTCCAACATGAACTTTGTCGACAAATTTAACCAAAATAAACATGCTTATGAGCTAAATCGAAAAAGTCACAAATTATGGCACAGGATTTTTTTACCTATTTAATGCATGCATTGTGAATGCTTTCATTCTACACAAAAATCTGAATTTGCCTAAAATGTCTATGAAAAACTTCAGGTTATTACTCTTAGATAGTCTGATAAGTCTACTCATTAAAAAACGAAAATCATCAGGATTTCCTGTACAAATAAAAAAAAACACAAACCAGAAGTACCAAAAACAATAAGACTTCAAAATTCAGAGCATAAACCCATTCGAGTCACCAGAAGACGCTGTGCACTTTGCAGCACGAAGAAGACTGATGTTCGATCTAATGGGCAGTGCTCAGGGTGTAAAGTGGCACTTTGTTTAAACAAAAATAAAAATTGCTTTGAACAATACCATTCCGGCTAAAGTGTTTATTGTAGGCGGTGGTACATTGTATGAACCGCATCTTAATTTTTTGCAAATACACAAATTTTTGGAAAAATTGTGTATACTACTTTTACTAATCATCAAATTAGACACATTAGCAAAAGTTGACCAAATAAAAACGCTTTTAAAATGTTGTGCTCACTTTGGTTTTTTTTTTCTTTGAAAAAGTCCACCCCTCAAAGAGTTAAATTTTTTCATCTGAATTAGTACAAATTTGGAAATTACAATTAAAAGTAAATGTTTCAGTTAATCTTTCTTTGAATTTTTATTCCTTCATTTCTATAAATAAGTTCTGAACGATTTTTAAAAGTTGGTTAAAAGTTACAAATCCAGCCAAAACCTTTAATAATTTAGGATTTTTTTTAAATTTTTTCGTCGGAACTAGAACAAACCTGGAAATTACAATTAAAAACAGACGTTTTAATTTATCTTTGTTTAAATTTTTATTCCTTTATTTCCGTAAATAAAATTTGTACGATTTTTAAAGTAACTCTAGATTTAATAAAGCTAAAATTTAAAATTTTTTAAATTTGTTCGCTTCGTTTAAAACTTTCGTTCATGTTTTAGTAAAAAACAGATCAAATTATCTGCCTTGTTTTTTTTAATTCTCCTGGTTTCTATTCAAACAACAATCAGTTGATAAAAACACCACAAAATAATTTTTTTCTCTTTTTTTTGTGGAAGCATCGATTTTATATTGATTTTCTACTAAAGTAATTGTATTTTTAAGCCAATTTACAAACTTAAAATAATATTATAAACGTCAAAGGTTTCCCACAAAATCCTCATTTCTATTTTAACAAACAATCCATAAAAAAATAATAAAATAGAAAATTATTTTTTAGATAGGCGCCGCTTTTATATTGATTTCCGATTAAAGGAATAATATATTTAAGCCAATCTACATCCTAAAATAACAATTAGGTTAAAGGTTCTTTAAAAATTCAGTAGTCTATAAAAACTTTATAAAACTAAAAGTTTTTTTTTTTTTTGGCAGAGGCGCCGGCTAAATATCGATTTCTTATTAAAATAATTAAAAATTAAAATCTCCCAACAACCCCAAAATATTATCTAGGTCGTCGGTATTAAAAAACAAAGATAATTTTTATTTCAGAAACAACCCATACACGAACAGTGCATTTTGTATGAGAGAAAACGTAACACAACAGTAAATTGATAATTTCATTCCACGCTCGCGGGCAACACGGGATAAAGACCGTCAGGTTATGAAAGAAAAATGGCCCGTGGCTAAACGTAGAATGCGCTGGTAATTTAATATTTTAGGAATGCCTGTGTAGAGCCCAACCAGGCTCTAAGGGTTACGGAATAAATTAATTTCTGAACGATTTTATTCCCGTAGACATTAAATAAATCATTAATAATGGTATTTATAACGATTATTGTAAAATTCTTTAAATAAATAAAACTTTAAATAAATTTGAATATTTTTTTGGTTAAAATCGAAAAATAAATCAGTCGTAAAAAAAATGGGGGAGAAAAATTTATATGGTAGCTAGTGACGTGACTGCAAGCAAATGCTTGAATAACGTAACACCAGGAAATCAGGGGATTAGCTTGGTTGGATATGAATTTTATGCGGATAACGTTTCCCTTATGTTACATCGAGAATATGCCGGCCGAGAAGCGAAATTTTATGCGCGCCGCTTGAATAATGTAAAATAAATGCCCGTATCCAAGAATTTTTGCGCCTAATGCGATATTTACGATTATGCGCCCAGTTGAAAATTGCATAAGTCGCAATCGTCGAACGTTAGATAGACGACGAAGCCGCTCGAGAGAGTACGTGGTGTAAGTAAAAGTAAAAAAAATCGCTATTTCGGTCCGGAGCCGAGCAGAAATCCCATTTCACCCGGAATTAAACCCGGAAATTCGGAGACAGATTGACCTTTAATCCACGAGCGCCCAGACCGGAGCAATCTCGAGACCTCGAGTAATAACGCCTTAAAAGTCAATCTCCCGTTTTGACAAAGACTGTAATTTCCTCACCTAATTCTGTTAAGGGCCCGCTCTGAAAAATCTTCTTTCCACTTCGAATTCCGAAAGAACGGCGTCGTTACGACCGCTTGTAACGACGCCGTTGAATCGACGCTTTGATTGCGATATCCGGAAACAGTTGAGCAAATTAGCTTTATTAATTCCGTTTCATTTAATCTGTTTTTGTTTCAGATTTACATCGCGATCGAAAACGAAAACGACAACATCCCATTGAGCAAAGAAGCCGTCTACTACGCTACCGTTCCTGAAGAAAGCCTTCAAGGACGACCTGTTATTCAAGTCGAAGCTACCGATAACGATGTCAACGATACCGAAATCGAATACAAGATCATTACAGGAAATGTTGGTGGTTTCTTTCAAATTAATAGTTCAACAGGTTTGTATTGTTTTCATACGTATTATAATTAATTGGGAAATTGATTATTTTATCTATGCTCAATAAAATGAGGTTATTAAACAACAAATGGAAACCATGATTTTTGATCGGATTAAATTTTCTAATAATAGAGAGGATCGGATAGTATGTAATTAATTTAACGCTTTGTTCAAAAAACAATACGCCCCCACAAAGATATTTACATAGAGATCCGATAAAGCGAAATAAATTTAATAAATAATAAAATGAAATTACCGGGAGCGAGATGTTTTATATTATAAAACCGAAGAGGACGAGCCTATAAATTAAAGCTGGTGCCCGGAAGCCTCTGTTCATGATTTTCCGATTAAAAAGGACAGCCGCATTGTGGGTAGAGAGAATTTATGCCGGTGATCGTGATCGAGGAAAAAAATCATATTTTATCGTTGTCCATCGTCGATGCGCCCCAGGCTTTGACCGGATATGATAATTTACCGATTGAACGGGCCTTTGACGAACCGCTTTGTTTTATTTACACGGCCCGTGGCGGAGTCGCGTGGGCGTTAAACTCCACTTCCTTTTTTTCCAAATTTATCAATTACAGTCTCTATGCCGGAACGCGTAATCCAATATAGCACCTAACGAGTACCAGGATATAACATTCCCTTTGTCGGTACGGTTTCTGAGGCATCAATCATGTTCGATAATGGCGTTATACGCCCGAAACTGTTTGTGCACCGACTCCAACGCGAAATTTAATGGATTTCTATTATGTCCTGGCTTAGAAAAGAACACTAAACGAACGTATTCCACACGAAATATGAAATCCGGATAGGTTCATTTTTAAAAAACCAATCTCAAAATCAAAATGTTTATCTGATGGAAGCAAGATTAAAGTAGAGAGGTGAAATAACGTCCTCTTCAACCCAGGCTACATTTACTGCGTTGTACACACCGTAGTAGGACAACGAACTATCGATTCACTTCTAGCCATTCAAAATTCAAGAGGCTGAATTATTGCTGGAATCGTGATCGGTTCAAAAACATGTTACAAAGAGAGGAAAAAGAAAAGATCATAAACCGGGTACGAAATGGAACTTTTATTTACACTTTGTACCAGGAAAACGATTCGTACAACGGTTCGTACAACAATTCGTATAACAATTCGTACTACCATTTCGTACAAAGAGGAAATGGTATAATAATCTATACGTCAGGACGAAAAAGATTTCCGCTCGTTCTCAGTGCGCGTTCTATTTTTAATCCTTGCCCGAGAGTCTTTCTCCCCGTGCAAGCGAACGGTTTCCTTAAGGGGCGGGAGCATCCTTTTCGGCTTTCCGGTACATTTATCCCAGTGTGAAGGATCCCGAGTCTTCCTCGACGGCTTGTCTTTACCGGGGAAAGCTGTCCAATTGTCGGCGAACGGCGTCGAGGCGCTTCGGCCCTAATGACGCCTCCGCGCCGAGCGCGAACAATATTCAGGATCGAGAACTCTCGAGAAATTGAACAGAAAGCGTCGATAGCGGAGCTACCGTGCGCATTTCGCTTTTGTGGGTCGCTTACGTGGACAAATCCTCCAAACCCGTTAAACTGACAATCAGCAAATGCTCTCCATTATGATTTTTTTTTTACTAAATCATCAAAAAATCGTCCCAAATTCTAAGTATATCAATTACATTACCTTTGATTATCTTTTATACCTCTATTCAACAGATGTAAATAGAAAATATAAGAATATCTTCTTTAACATTTCGTTGACCGTGAATTTTACACAGAAACTATGTCATGTCACCGCAATGCAAGTGCAATATCGACGAACCACCGGTCAACAAGGTTTGGGAATGAAAAGATGAGTTAACTCGTCACCTGTCAGCAAAGTGTTAATAAGTGAAAAAATTGTCAAAATGATCTAAAGCAGTGTTTCCCAACGTGGGGCCCAGGCCCCACAGGGGGGCAATTTGATTGTTAAGGGGGGCAATTTCGGTTTTTGAAGATGTGTTTAAAAAATTTTGTTTGTCCGTTTCGTAAAAAATTTGCTATTGATTTCTTCGTAAAAGGCATCAGAAAAGATTGTTATATGAACAATCCCATACAAAAATATTACTTTTAAACCGTGTGGCCTTTTTTTTTGGCCACATGGATGTGTCTCATTATTTTTAGGTAGATTTTATGTTTCTACTTTACATTGTTTTCATATCTAAATCCCCAAATCAACACATTTTTCTTGGTGGGGCCTCGCGGAACCTTAGGGGGGACATAGCAATATTACAAAACCTAACATGGGGCATGGCAGAAAAAAGGTTGGGAAACACTGATCTAGAGTGTAAAAAAAGGATAACATTTTAAGAATAGTTTACATTCCAAAAAAATTGTAAAAATGTTCAAAGGTTGTCAAAATATTCAAAGATTATTAAAATATTCAAAGATATCAAAGATGATAAAGGCCACATTTGCCAAAATTTCATAAGAAGTCAAAACTATTCAAGTGATACGGAATAAAAACTCAAGAAATGAAGACGAAAGAACTTTCAAAGTTGTCTAAAATGTATAGAAAGGGCATAATTGTAAATTCAGGAGAAATTCCCTGAAATTGCCAAAATGTTCAAAGGTGGATTATATAATAAACCAGTTGAAAGACAAGAATTGTCAACATTCTATGAAAAATTTAAAAAAAATAAACACAAAAGCTTTGCCAAAATGATCTGAAAGATAAAAAAAGGACAAAATTGAAAAAATAATCGAAATTACTAAAAATTGTCAAAATGTTCAAAAATATTAAAGATGAAGAAACTATTGAAAGATGAAAAAAAATGAGAAACTATTTAAAATTGATACAAAGATCAACTATAATATGAATGTAAGATTGCCAAAATGATTATACAGTTAAAATTAGCTGGCAAACTGATGAAAATCGTATAGATACAAAACTAGAATTCCACCAAGAATATTTTATAATTTCCTTCCTATTTGACAATTAACACATTGAGTACCGCTATTATGATAAAAGATTCTTTCCTTATTGCCGCTTTTATTATTATGTATTATTATTTTCTTCTTCAAAAATTGAAAAATGTTTAAATAGAAGACAACAGCCAAACAAATCCACGGTGCTTAAGAAACATGTCTCTCATGACACTCAACTTTAATTTTTATGTTTTTTACCTTATACAACTAAAAGAATAATCTCATTAATAAATCACACCTGTGGAAATTTTCATCTTCTACTTATGCATCATAAAATTTTAAAATGAACTTATCTATTATTTAGTAGTCATAAAGAAAAATATTCTAGTACAAGGTAATTACATTAATGATGGTATTAATTAGCTAAAACTATATTTTCCAAAGATTAACAGTATCGTGACGTCAGCTAAGTGGTTTGTCCAAGTAAAAGCCTGACGTGTTGCCTGATCGCGGAATAGCGTGCGAAACGCTAATCCTGCAAAAGTAGAAGTTTGTACATGGACTAACACGAGTCCAAACTTGTCGAAACCGGTCTAAGTATTAAGAGAGTTTTCCTAGAAAGCACTTAGCGTTAAAGTACTGCCCCTATTTTTTAAACACAAACCTATTTAAGATTTTTCCCGGCCGAAAACCGGTCGGTTTTTCCCAAAACAATTCCGGATCCGGTTTGTTTGCCCCCACGTCCTTTAGCATGAAAATACACCGCTCCAGTTTCATATTTCAAAGGGATTTATAGCCCCGGCTCGCAACCCGCAGGCTGTTACTGTCGTCCCCGAAGTACACGCGTGCCAACAGATGTCGCAGAATGTAAAAGTCACATACACGTGTATTTGCGGCCGCAATAACAATAATAATAAATGCCCGTCCAAACCCTCTCTCACCTTCATTTCTCTTTTATTCGTTTATACCAGCGATAATAATTAAGATTTAATGTCTACGTAATAAAAAAATGAGCAAAGAGGATTGTGGTGTGATAGGGACTACCCTTAAAAAAATTAGAAAAAGAAGGTAGGGAAAAAGGGAGTAGGGAAAGCTGGAAAAACAGCAAACGGCGCAGGGTGTTTGTCGGCGTCAAAAGTAGGGTGAAGTACTGCCAGGTTGGCAGCCCTTAAAACTGCAAACGAAGTTAAGCCCGGGTCGGGCCGCGTTTTATTGCATCACGAACTTCCTGCTGCCGTCTTATCAAATAAATTTCGTCGATTGTCGAGACGCTACCTCTTCCCCAAAAAGTTTTCCTTTTTATCCTTTTACGACGGATACATACAACTTTGTCTATTTTAATAAATATTATTTTAATATTATTTCAGGTTTAATATCAACGACCCAACGACGGTTAGATAGAGAAAGTCAGGACGAATACATTTTAGAAGTAAGTACCTAAACCCAGTTTACAGCTGAAAATGTCGAGTATACCACATCAAAATTTCCGTTCCAGTTAAGGAACAGGTGTTGGTAATCACTTTCATAGAACGTCACGACAGTAATTATGCTAAGAAGGCACCATCAGATTTTACCTCACAAAATTAAGTCAAAGTAGAGATATTTACTCGTTTAAATTAAACCCCCAAACAAAATTTATAATGTTTTTAGTTTATTCCGCACCTATTAAATATTTAAATAAACCTAGTTCATAAAATAATTAATGGGGAAAAAGAACATCAAGGCTTATCCATCCCAACCCGGTAAATCGCATTTTTTTATTATTCAAATATTCCCAGATTTTTTACGGGAGCTATGTTTAATTTCGAGCAGGTACCGCGCCCGTTTATATATTATTCCGCGCGATAAATTATTCGATGATCGTGATTTCGAGTGACGTTTACACGACCAGCTTTTTTTGGTCCCATTTTAATTATTCCCAACGCCGACGGTGAAACGTTTTTGTAACGCTACAATCGAGGTTTTAGTTTTAAAGCCGAAAGCTTACAAGTGGATCTACCAATTGATTAAAATGAAATTTCTACCTTTCCACTTTTTTATCTTTGATTACTGTTATATTCAAACTAAATATTCTATAGAAATCAGAATAAGTGTTTTTCCCACGACACAAGACGTCAACACGACATATAGATTTGTAATTATCCCTATGATCGGCGCGCATTGTTGCATGGATGCAGTGTAGCAACGTCTGAAGTGTTGTGGAAATAAACCCTAAATTAAAATTCCTTTAAAGATTAATGATTAACCACGACCTTTTGATAATTTAATAGGTCCAGATATCGGATAAAGGTAGTCCACCATTATCGTCAACTACGAGGGTCGTGGTTACAGTTGAGGACACTAACGATAACTCTCCGGAATTCGACGACAACTTCTACAAGGTGCAAATTCCTGCCAGCGTCGATTTCAACCAGGCCATATTTCAGGTAAATCAAACCCCCGATCGAAATGTATCCAATCCTAAATGAATCCCCGAGGAAATTCTTGCCTTATTCTTTCATTGTTGTATGTCTTCAAATATAGGTCACAGAACATCATATATGACTCGATCAATCTTGAAAAATGGTAATTTTCAAGACAAATTTAATACTACACTGATAAAAATGAAATATATGTGTGAAATTTTCAACCGATCTTTTTAAACAAACTGCTAGCAAAAAAACGCAACACCTAGAAGAGATGGTCGTATGAACTTGAAATTTTGATGATATATACAGTTCAAGCGAGATAGTAAATGATTAAAATTTGGTCACGATCCGTGCACTTTTTGTTTTCAGTCCGGTTTTTTAGTATTTTTTAGGTGTACTTCTTCTACACCGTGTAGCTATACTAATAATCACCGACAACCTAAACCATGTCAAATTCTTTAATTATTTTGCTGTTAAGCTCCGCGACTATTGAAATCAGCCTTATATTCAATTAACTTCTGTTAAAAGAAGCCAAATTGTGCGAAGTTTTCGGTTTCACTGGTGATTGGTGTTTAACCCTCGAATGACGGATCCCTGAATAGCGACGCGTTAGCCGAATACAGGGTCAACTTGACCCACATCAAATAATTTGTTTTAGGAAACAGGTAATAAAAAGTTTATTATACAGAGTTTCTAAATAAGTTTCTTAAATTTATGTTGTAAAACAATAGGTACATAAAACACTTGTAGAAGCTGTGTGATTATTACATATAAATTTATTACATTGTTCACATTTTTTACTACATTTGTTGTCGTATCCAATGCACATATGACAACGTGAGCGTTTTGAAGATGTTTGTGGAATTACCTTCTTTCTCTTGATAGGTCTATTGTAAGCTTCAAATGCTTGTGCTACAGATTTGTGTAATACTATGGCCTCATTTTCGAACCGAAGTGCACGTCGCTCAATATTTTCTGCGAATATCTCTTTTTCCAAAATCTCAAAAAATTGTTTTCGGTTATTTTTCATAAAATTTTTCGACTCCCATTCCGGATTTTCGATCATCCAAATTACTAATGCATTGTAGTCTGCAATATCTACAAGATGTAGAAACAGCGAGAGTGGCTACCGCCTTGTACATCCACGACATGTATATTCTCTTATTGTTAGTAATTTATCAAGGGTATCTACTCCACCCTTAGTCGAATTATAATAGCTTATAATATCAGGTTTAAAATTATTTTCAGAGTTAAATATGCAGAATTCATGATGTACACTAGAAAGTAAAACAACAAACTTTCTTTTTTTTTAGGTACATATGAGACTAAAGTCAACTTATTTGTAAAAAGAAGTTGAGATGAGTACTGTTCTCTGTAATAAGCGTGCACCAAGGGTTTTGGTAGATCTTTTCTATTTTTGCGAATTGTCCCAACAAGTAAGCAACCATTATCTAATAAATATTTTGCTAATGTAATGCTTGTAAAAAAAGTATCTGTGGTTATTACACGATTAGAGTTCTTCTAAAAATCAGTCAGTTGTTTTACAACTCGTTGGCCCTGATCTTTTTCGGGAATTTGTCCAACTTTCCAAGATAAACTTCCAAATTACAGCTGTAGTAAGTTTTGGCATCACAAAGTGATCATATTTTTATTCCATATTTGCCCGGTTTTGACGGCATATAAACTTTGAAAAGACATCGTCCGCGATATGTCATCAGTTTATCCACGGTGCCATTTCTAGATGCGTCAGTGTTGGGCATCAATCGATTAATTTTTTAGTCGTTTAGTTAATAAATTGAAAATTTAATCGTGATTAAATCAATCGAGATTAATTTAATCGAAATAAATTTTAATTCTATGTTACGATTAACAATTTAATAGCAATTAGAACAATCGCATATCTTACGATTAATTTTAATCGTGATTAATTTGTAATCGTGATTAATTAATCGCGATTCATTTTTGAATCAAGCATTTAGTGAAACTAACTGCTTCAGCGTCTCAGAACGGAAAATAAACGTTTTTAAATTGGTTTTATACTATCTTTTAAGGTTTTTGGAACGAGTTTCAATTCGGAATCGGGCCTAACGGCGAAGCGTGAAAAACGAAATGTCATTTTATTAACTCCGATGCTCAGTTTTAATCGTTAATCTCAGTTTTAATCCTTCAATCGAAATTACGATTAAATTAATCGTCAATCGCCTTCTGGCATTAGAATTAATAATAATCGTCAATTGCCTTCACTAGGAGTTTTGATTAATTAATCGTAAATCGTCTTCACTTGGAATTACGATTAATTAATCGTCAATCGCTACAACGATTGACGTTTGCCCAACACTGAGATGCGTCATAAGATTCCCTACAATTTGCTGCAAATATATCTGATATCTCTCGTATGGGTGCTAATTTATCTTCTTTTTTTCTTTCTTCTAGGGTTTCCATGTTATCAAATCTGATTAACTTCAAAATGTTTTTGAATCTATCACGTGCCATAACCACAGTATATATCTGTCTTGATAATGAGTTGTCTTTTTTCCACAGATTCTTACTTTCACGAAATTCTCTAAACCTTTCAATCAGCAATAATGGACCAAGTAAAGCATATAGTTCAATGCAATCAACTTGTTTCCACGATGCAGGATCATTAGCGTAATGTGTATTGGCTTTTTGGTTGGTGTATGTAACAATTTTTGCAATTATGTCATCGTCCATGAATAATTTGAAACAATCTTGTATAGATTTTACATTTTGACTTTTATTTGTCAAAGAACCATGCTGATGAATATACTGTGGTAGCTCAGCAGATTTTGGTGCAATATATTTCCATGTACGGTTACAGATCGTTACATCTCAATCGTCATAATCTTCGACATCTGTTTCTGAAGCGGTAAATAGATCCGCCTCAATATCTTGAATGTCGGGTTCCCCATCACTTACATCGCTACATGATTCTTCTTCTGAAAACTGATCTTCATTTGCAACAAATTCACTAAAATTTGGAATATTTTCCATATTTCCGCTGCTATTGAAGTGAACTGTAAAGCACGACAAACGCTGACTTTCTGAACCAAATACACAAATAAATCCCTAATTAGGTAAAGTAATGAGTCATGACAGCACTCAGGTAAAAGAGTACGCACTAAAATTTCGGGTTGCTATGACTCGGCAACCGCCAGGCGAGGGTTAACAGAAGATAAATCTGAAGATTGTGTATATACTCTGTTAGTAAATTGACATTATTCTTATTATAAATGTTCGTATGAATCGTACCGAATACGCTTCATTGTGGTCTTGTTGAAAAACATTGCTGCGAGGTCTTTGAAAGTATGGTAACAAAATTGGCTGTAGAATTTCGTTGATGTACCAGATTGCAATTAGATCTTTCTTGAATGATGAGTTAAGATTACCAGCTTCCAAACTGAATTTCACCCCATTACATTAATTGAGTTGTCTCAAACGGGTTAATTAAGACATTCGGGGAAAATATTTCTTTTAGTGTTTATTCATGATTTGTGATAGACCACTGCCTTTATTAGGTAGTTTTAGTAATTTTAGGTAGTTTTCCAGACTTGATTGAAGTAGACACTTCATGGTTAAATAGTAAATCCATTTCAACTTAGTTTTCTGGCAATTTTTCGAAAGAATATTCGAAGGTTTATGCATATCCATATTTTGACTCTCATTGAAAGAGGTAACTTTAATGTAAGACTGATTTCATTAGACACGGGTCATAACACATACACAAGTGAAGGTTTGACAAAATCTAAACTGCCAGTAATCATTAATATAGCTACACGCTTTAAACAAAGTATATCTATTAAAGCATAAAATACCAATTTTACTTCAAATTTACAAAATTTTGAGTTCGTACGACCATCCTTTCTGTGTTGTGGTGTTTTTGGCAACCAGTATAGTACAGAGTAAATAAGAAAAAAATAAACCCGATAAAAAAGCCAGAATTATTGAATGAGATTTTGTAAAAATTAATGTTCAAATTTTAAATGAGAGATAACTTTTTAAAGTGAGTACAAAGGTATTTTTTTTTAAATTACAAACAATAACGATATAACCGAATTATTTCCAAGCTTACAGCTGTGTGTGCAAATAGCTGTATTTATTAATTCCGATTTATATGTAATGCGTCGCAATTTATACACATTAAAAACAAATAAAATCGTAAAATAACGTTATTTTATTCCATACGAGGAGTTATTATAAATTAACAACTTGGTTTTCATTTTTTCCCAAAATTTAACATCGTTATTTTTTATAACTTTAATTTTTATCATATCTCATTATTAAAAAAAATCTTTTATCTGAACATTAAAAAGATTGCTCTCGAACATTTTTTTTTCTTTGTGAACAATTTTTCAATGAATCCTTTAGAACGATGCTCCAGCAACCGACGATTTCGACGGTGCTGACGCAGCAGAAGATGAATATTGGGAAACGTCGACTTCCGGTGACGTTATAGGCCTCGACTTCGTCTTTAGGGTAAGAAGTCAAAGCATCCAGACGTCACCACTGCATGTTATTTTTCTAACGGTGGCAATCGATCGTCCAGGACCGGAACGGCCACAACCGACTCATCAATCATCGTTTTTTATTTTTTTCACCCGCCTTTCGGACGATCGCGGAGCATGTTCTGACCTGTCATCGCCCCTCACCACATTTATTCCTCTTCCGCCAGTAACAATTTTCATGTTGCATGTCGAATTTTTTTGTGTTTATTGCACTGTGGATGTTTTTTGTTTGATTAACAAACAAGATGTGAAATTAAAAAAGAGATGTGAAATTAAACAAAAAAGATGTGAAATTAAAAAAGGTTGTTTTATCATTCCAAAAAGATGTTTTTGGGAATGATACATTTTAATGTGTGTGTTGATTTTTTATTCTAATTGGTGTATTTTTTTCTTAATGATAGGCCTTGGCTTTCGACAAGGATGAAGGACGAAACGCGGAAATTACCTACAGTATTAAATCTGGTAAAGGAAGAAATAAGTTTAAAATTGATAATTCAACCGGGATGGTTTATGCTCATAAAGGGTTTGAAGTTGGTCAGGAATATGATATAAACGTAAAAGAAAGATATATAAAAAAATGATGGTTGTAAAAAAATTAATTTTTAGATCAAAGCTACTGATAATGGTGAACCTCCCAAAAGTGTTGTTTGTAGACTTTCAGTTTCTGTTATTGCAACTCCTGAAAGTTCTTCACTTCCACCGGTTGTTATTCAACCACCTAAAATGGAAATTACTGAAAACGACGTTCCTGGATATTTAGTAACTTTGTTACAAGCTTCAGATCCCGATGGAGATGCTTTGTGGTATGATATAATTGGTAAGTTAAAAATTTAAATAATAAATTAGAGAAAATCAATACTTACATGAAAAAAAAAATATTATCTATATAATATTTTTTTATTCAAACAAATTATTTTATATCTCCCAGTTTTTTTTTATTTTCTACAAATAATTTTTTATTTCCTCTAAATATTTTTTTATTCGCTCTAAATATTTTTTTATTTGCTATAAATATAAATTTTTTTATTCTCCCAGAAATATTTTTTTAATTACATACATATTTCAGTTGTAAAAAAAAAGAATCGCTGTTTTATTTTCAATAAATTCAATTTGACCCTTTTCGAAATTAAATATCCCTCTACCACTAACGTATTGTTCGGAGCACATCGAAAATACAATATTCTACACAACACCGAACCTGGTTTATTCAGTATTTCAACTGTAACGGAATATTTACTGTATTCTATTACGAAAACCGGTGATACGTATCAAACAGAACTTATTGTTAGACATTCATACAATATTTTCATTTTATAACATTTCAATCTCCGCTTTTCAACATATATATATATATATATATATATATCAAAATAAATTATATTTTAAAATTCTTTTAGATGGTGATGAAAGAAATGAATTTTATATCGGTCGTCAAAGTGGAAACATCCTTCTAGCAAAACAACTTGATTACGAAACTCAAAAAGAATACTCTTTAAACATAAGTGTTACAGATGCAGTAAACACAATTTACACTCAATTAAATGTATCTGTACTTGATCAAAACGATCACAGACCGGAATTTACAGAACCCGTTTATAAAGTAGAAATATCTGAGTCAGTTCCGGTTGATACAGAAATCTTACGACTTGAAGCCACGGATGAAGATAACGAAGGAAAACTAGTTTTCAGTTTACACGCCGCACGAAACATGATCTCTTTGCAAACTTTTAAAATAGATTCAATCACCGGATCGGTTACCTTATCGAGGACTTTAGATCGGGAAAGTTTATCCGAACATCTTTTAACCGTTATGGTTCGAGATAGTGGAACACCATCGAAAAGAAATTACGCGAGGGTTTTAATAATAGTCCACGATCAAAACGATTACACGCCACAATTTTCCGAAAAGATTTTAGAAGGAAAAGTTTTTGAATCCGCTTCGGTAGGAAGTGCGGTTCTTAGAGCTTACGCTGTTGATCACGATAAAGGTGAAAATGCCAGGGTGACGTATTCAATATCGTCTGGAAACGTCGGTAACGTGTTTAGCATCGATCCGGATATGGGAATCGTTCAAGTCGCTCGGGAATTAGATATTTCAGTCGCAACCGAATACACTTTATACATTAGAGCAACCGATCACGGTCAACCTTCCTTATCAACAACAATCCCAGCCCATATTATGTTAACTATGTCGGATAACGCTCCACCGAAATTTGTAGATAAAGAAGTAGCCGCGGAAATTTACGAAGACCAACCTTTAGGAAGTTTTGTCGCGTTAATGAAAGTCAGAAGTACTTCATCACTTCAATTTGAAATTACAAACGGAAATATTAACGATGCTTTTATGATAAGTCCAAGTACAGGTGTGATAATCACTCAAAAAATGTTAGATTATGAAACTGTTAAGTATTATAACTTAACTATAAAAGCTGTTAATATGGCAAGTGCAAGTGCAACAGGAAATGCAATCATACATATTTTAGATAAAAACGATAACGTACCTCAATTCGAACAAGAGATTTATTCCGGAAGCATATCAGAATCCGCGCCGATTCATTCTTTAATTCTAACGAATACAAGTGATCCTTTAGTTATAAAAGCAAACGATGCTGACTCAGAAATTAACGGATTACTTCATTTTGATATAGTTGAAATTTTACCAAGGAGATATTTCCAAATCGATTCAAACACCGGAGCTATAAGAACAATCAGACTATTAGATCACGAAACATTCGATCGATTTACCTTTCACGTTACCGTTTCCGACTTAGGAAATCCAAAATTATCATCAGAAACAACAGCAAGAGTCGACATCTTAATAACAGACGTAAACGATTGCCCACCAATTTTCGATCAAAGCATTTACAACGTAACTTTACTTCTTCCAACTTATAAAAACGTAGCTGTTATTAAAGTAAACGCATTAGATAAAGACACAGATGGTTCATTAAAATACGATATCATCGACGGAAATAAATTAAAAACTTTTGACATAAACTCCGCCACAGGCCTTATTACTGTTTTAGAACCGGAAAACATGAAACCATCGTACAAACTTCAAGTTCGCGTTTCAGATGGGAAATTTTCAAGCGTTTCTAAAGTTTACGTCCGCGTAGAACAATCCGAAAATTCCGGATTAACCTTCCAAAAAGCCATCTACGAAGGATCGATCGTCGAGAACACGACCAAAATTAATAACGTTTGCGTCGTTAACGTTTTGGGAAGCGCCTTAAACGAACACTTAGAATTCCGGATCCTAAACCCCACGAATATGTTTAAAATCGGATTAACATCCGGAGTCATTAGCACGACCGGAATTCGATTCGATAGAGAGATCAAAGACAATTACGAACTTATAGTCGAAGCGAGAAGTCATATGCCGGAAAGAGAAAAACCACGTGTTGCTCACGTTATTGTAAACGTAACCGTTCTAGATGTTAATGATAATTGCCCGATGTTTGTTAATTTACCTTATTACGCGGTTGTTTCTGTTGATGATGAAAAAGGAAGTGTTATAGCTAAAGTACATGCTATTGATATGGATAGTAATGAAAATGGGGAGGTTTGTAATTTAAATTTAAAAATGTTTTAGTAAAAGTGTTATATTTTGGACTTATTTTCTAGGTGAGATATGAACTTATTCGTGGACACGGAGAATTATTTAAAGTTCAAAGAGAAACTGGAGCTATTGAGATAAAACAAAGTTTAGAAGGGCATAATCGTGAATATGAATTAGAAATTGCTGCATATGATAAAGGTATTTATCATTATTATTAATCTTTGAGTAGTTGTCCAAAATTTTCCAAGTTTTCAAGTTCTAAAAAGATGGTTTTCTTATTTTCTAATATTTTCTAGGTATCCATCCATGTAGAACAGATGTAAAAGTCCACGTAAAAGTAATCGACCGTTCAATGCCCGTCTTCAAAAAACAATTCTACTCGGAAATCGTCCCGGAAAACGTGGAGCTTCACTCTCCCTTGGGACTTTCAGTCCAAGCAGAGTCACCTCTGGGTCGAAAACTGATCTACAGCATTGTAAAAGGGAACGAATTGGAAGAGTTCGCGCTAGATTTCAACACGGGTAAGTTTTCCACATTTATTTTCTTAAGTAGCTTCTCTTCGGTCGCTCGGTTTTTGGGCCCTAATCGACGTTTCTTTCTACGACAGGAGACGATTTTACAAAACCTAATCTGAACCGCACGCTAAAAGAATTTCTTAGGGCATTTTTCGATTGTGACGGTACAAATTCTTCCTCAGGTACAGGGAATTGGAATTTTATTAATGTGTGGTTTTGGTTGACTTGAAATTTTTCGTTTAATATAAGTAATAAAAAATGAGATCTTTGTATTTTTAAGATTGTATTGTTTAAAGGTGTTGGTTGTTTTTCTTTGGTTTAATAGTTTAATAATTTACTAAAAATATACTCACTCAAAAAGTAGTTATTTTTAAAAAAGTAATAATAACTCTTCTCTATTTTAAATAATTACCTAAAACGTTATTTTTTATTAAAACATCAATAAAAAAGACTAAAACGTGATTTCCTTCCACAGCCCCTGATAGTAACAATGGTCCCTGTGAGTATAATTATTAATTATAATTGTTACTTTGGTTTCTTCTTCATGTCTTTACTCATTAAACTTTTTATTTTCCAAACTATCCTTTTTTTATTCTCACACTATTTTTTTTATTAATTAGCATTTTTTAAAGATTCATTTTGTACTAACTTACATTTGCATGAAATTACTAATTTTAAAAATTTAATAAATTTTTTTAATTGCATGTTTAAAAAAGAAATAAACTCCAAAAAATTTATTTATTTATTCAACTTCCTTCTTATAGGTGTAATTTCTGTTGTGGATGAGTTAGACTACGAACATCAACAACAATACGAACTAATTGTTAGAGCAACAGACTCTGTTTCCGGTGTTTACGCCGAAGTTCCGGTTTCGATAGTTCTTCAAGATGTAAACGATTGTCCTCCGGAATTTCAAGAAGAAAGTTATAACATATCAATATCAGAAGCAGCTCCTTTTGGAACTTCGGTTCTTGTGGTTACAGCAAAAGATAACGATACAGGACTTAATCAAAAAATTGTTTACTCAATTAAATCGGAAGAAGGAAATAACGCGAGTCTTTATTTTCATATCGACGAACATGATGGGACGATTTATTTAAAACAAAGTTTAGATCATGAAAAATCACCTTCGCATCATTTTGTAGTTGTAGCTGCCGATCAAGGAAATCCGAGTTTATCCAGCACAACTCACGTTTGGTTAACAGTTTTAGATATGAATGATAACCCACCGAAATTTGAACAACCTTCTTATTATTGTGGATTATCTGTTTACGCAAAAAGAGATCAATTTGTAACGATTGTTTCTGGTAGTGATCCGGATTCAGTTGATCAAAGCAGATTAAAATATTCTATTGTTGCTGGAAATGAACAACAAACTTTTTCAATGGATCAAAATACGGGGATAGTTTCTTTAACTAATTTAGCTAACTTTGGTGATCAAAAAAGTATGCTTTTAAACGTTTCCGTATCAGATGGTGTTTATACAAATTTCGCTCGGTTAAAAGTTGAGTTATTACCAGCTAATTTACACCCTCCAATTTTTCCCGATGTAATTATGGATGTTGAAGTATCCGAAAATAAAGAACCAGGGGAATTAGTTGCGATTGTAAAAGCAACCGATAAAGATTTTGGAAAATACGCAACTTTAACTTATTCAGTCCAATCAGATCTTTTATTAGAAGTATTTTCAATCGATAAGACTTCCGGAAAAATTACTACCCGAATTAAATTAGATAGAGAAAAACAAAAATTATATGAAATTCCCGTTATGGCTACTGATGGTGGTGATCGTTCAGGATTTTTAACAGTTAGAGTTAAAGTTTCTGATAAAAACGATAACGCACCTAAATTTAATTTACGAGAATATAAAGGATGTATTTTTTCTAATTACACCCAAGGACAATTTAATTCATTTTTAAAAATCCACGCTACAGATCCTGATGAAGGAATATCATCATTACTACGTTATGATATTTATAAAGAACCTTCTTTAGATGCTAAAGAATTATTTGATATAGATTCTAAAACTGGAAGGTTGTATTTAACCAAAGATGCTAGTTCTTATGGTATTTATTTACTTATACTTCTAATCTTTTATTAAATTGTTTTATTTTTTAGAGGGACAAGTTTTTCAATTTTTCGTTAGAGCAACAGATGGTGGACCAAATCCAAAACACTCCGACGTTCCAGTTAGCATAATGATAATGGGACCAAACGAACATCCCCCGATTTTTGAAAGAAAAGACGATAAATTTTTCTTATCGGAAAACTCCCCAACAGGAACAATAATAACCAGTTTGAAAATGATTTCGAATATCAGCGTCAGTTATAAAATTTTATCCGGGTCGGAAGATAATCCAATGTTTGATGTTGATCCTCAAGGACATCTAACTTTAGCCAGACCTTTAAATTTCGAATCCCAAGTTTCACACGTTATTGGAATCTTAGCGGAAACTGATTCAAGTCCGCCTTTAACAGCTTTAGTTGAGATAACTTTACAAGTTTTAGATGAAAATGATAATGCGCCTCATTTCGAAAGTAGTCCTTATGTGATTAATTTGGCTGAAAACACTGAAGAGGGCACATCAATTTTAAAAGGTAAAATAAAAAAAATATCTTAATTAAATTTTAATGAATAATATAAATTAAATATGGAGTAAACATGCAAGTATCGACAAATATTTGTTATTAAATTTTGAGATATTAGAAAATTTGTGCAGCTTAATTCCAAAAGAAGTAAAAAAAAATAAACGTGCAAATACCTTTTATGGTCATACAAGACACTTTCTGACGTACTCTCCGTTTTCATAGGTTTTTTATTTTCAATTTTCCGGTTTGGTTTTATCGGTTTATGAAGGAAATTTGAATTTGCTTTCATTTGAATCAAGTAAAATAATAAAATTATATTAGGTAATGAATTGATTAATTTCCACCTTTCTGGTTATTAGATTTTTATTTCCTGAATAAATTCGACTTAAAGCCATCTCTAGAAGCAAACGTCGAACTAGATAGAAATTAACAATTTATAAAACTTGAAATATTTAAAATTACTACACATGTTAAAAATACTTTTTCAAAATGTGTAGACGTGAAATACAAATTAAAACCTATAATCAGGAAATATTTGATTGTGATCCATTTGTTCGCCAGTAAATTATACAGCTATAACGTGGGCTGGTGGATTACTTGTATGTCCCTCTTCCCTTGCAAGTGTTAGTGCAGCGTCAAGGAAAGCCCCTTGGAGCAAATAAGTAAGAATACCTTTTGCTTATTTAACCCCGTAACCAGAAACAAGCGAGTGGCTCGTGACATTTTGATAGAGGCGCCAAAAAAGTTTTGGAGAGGTTTTCGCTTTTTCTCGTTACCCATATCACATATTTCGGTCTTTTCTATTAAAAGTTATAAGTAGGTCAGCCATTGCTTAGGCGTCCGTCGAAATCTGCTAGAATAGCATTCCATGAGTATTGTCCCACATTTTTTTCAGTTTCGCAGGTGTTAGTTTATTTTATTTATTATCGTTAAAGATGAGTAGATCTCAGGATAAGGGTAGGAGGACATACAATCTTAGGAATGCTCCCGACGTAGATATCGTTATAGAGGGGTTATTACTTTGCGCGTAGCGAGACAACGCCTAGATCACAGCCACTAAGCGTTCCCACAAACCATCGCTTTGAAGCGGAGGACTACCCGATACCTTCGTTTTCAGACGTCACCGGGTTACCTACAATACAAGAAAATGAAGATCTTTCTCTAACCTCCCCGCAGCCTTCCCGGCGCATCCACCAAAATGTCACGAGTCACTTGCTTGTTTCTGGTTAGGAGGTTAAATAAGCAAAAGATATACTTACTTTCCTGTTGGGGCGCTTTCCATGGAGCTGCACTAACACTCGCCGGGGAAGAGGGATATACAATACACCAACCGACGTTCACTACCTTTATTGTACCACACAGCGGAGCTAGCACTGGGAATTTCTTCGAACGAGTTGACAGTGGGCTGATGACCAGGAACCCAGAAGTAGTCCCTTCCCTTGAATTCCCTGCCTTCTTATACTCGTTCGATTAGGTATTTGTGCTAACTCCGCAATATACAATGACCCCCTTTTGGGGCTTTGCCCTGATCATGGCAATACGTGGAATGAAAAGTATTTTTTCAGCACATTTAAAAATTTTTAAACTTTAGGAACACGAGAACACGTTAGAATAAAATGAGTAATGAAGGTAACTCTAAAAATTGGTTTTCAGTTTAGTGGAATTTATGTCATGTGCTGTGAGCAAAGGAAAATAACTAATTATGTTTGTCCAACCTTTAAATTTTTAAATTTTAAAAATCTTAAAATCATATTTTAAAGTTAAATTAATTTTGGGATGGGATGGGATGGGGAGTTAAATTTTAAAAAAATATAAAATATGGTAAATGGAATCTGGGGAGAAACGTAAGGAAAGGTATAAATTAAAGATAGGATGTTTTGAGACCGCTAGGGTCCCAAACAGTGCAGATAAATTACGCGGTCACAGAATAGTTATCCCTAGGCTGTTTGGGGAAGGTTCCTAAAAATATTTCTGTAACAAGCTGGCAGCAGCTCTTTGACTCGTAGCTGGATTTCTCTGATTGCCTCGTCGGATCCGCGGAGCGGCTCGCTTCCCGGCTGAGCAATACGTACGATCTTTGCTGCCTATTTGGGGTTGTTATCGTTTGGTGGAGTTCGACACACTGCTATAGCATTCGTTTGAAAACGAACGCTACATGTTCAATTTTTTAATAAAATAAAGACTTTAGCTTAATAGGCGATTTATTAATCATAAACAAAAAATAAATTTCCCAATCATGCAAGTACAAGATAACTAAAAATAATAATAATCTAAATGAAAAAAAAAAACTATATTATAGCGTGAGATCTGATTTCTCGATAAACTAGTAGTCAACTTTTAGACTAGGCACTTACTACAAATCAGCTAAGCTACGGTTAACTCACCCATTTTACTCGAATACTCGGTTGATTCATTACAAGAAAAATTTAAGACTATGACAATTTTATGCAATGCAAAAACTTCTGATGACTCTTTTTTACTTTCTTAAACCTTGACTCTTTTCCGTTTCGCGAACCTAATTCTTCCGTGTCCCGACACCACCCATTACCTTCACGCCACTAACACCACAGCGTTTCTTATATTCGTATCATTCGTATGTCGGTCCCAGCATAAACAAACTCTTAATTCACAATCGAGCATTTTAGATTCCCACGCCAAAGTATCGAACTTACAATGTAGGAAATTTTGATAATATTAATATGAGAAATGCGGTTTGTTACATTTCTAAAGAATTTATATATAGGTGTTTTGGTCAGAAAAACTTGATCATTAAGACATTCCAAATCTGTGTTAAGTTCTTTAAATTTTTTATTCTTTCTTTCGGAACATATAAGGATTATAAAAATTCAATTATTAAGATAAGTGCTGAAGAAATACTTTTCATTCCACATAAAACTTATAAACTTATAGTCGTGTGTTTATATTTTGAAGTTAAATTAATTTTGGGATGGGATGGAGAGTTAAATTTTGAAAAATTATAAAATATGATAAATGGAAGCTGTGAAAAAAACAACGAAAGGTATAAATTAAGGATAGGAAGGTTTGAGACCGCTAGGATCCCAAACAGTGCGGATAACTTAGCCGATCTCAAAAAAATTATCTCTACGCTGTTTGGGGAAGGTTCCTTAAAAGATTTCTGAGGAATTTATAGTTAAGGATTTGTAATTTATACCGTTTCAGGTCTTTATAGTAACCCTGTATAGGTGTTTTAGTCAGAAAAACTTGTCCATTAAGACATTCTAAGTTCTTTAAATTTTTGTATTCTTTCTTTCGAAGCATGTAAGGATTATAAAAATTCAATAAACCAAATAAGTGCTGAAAAAATACTTTTTATTCCACATAAAACCTTTAAACTTATAGTCGTGTGTTACTGTTTTCATGAGTTTTAAGATTTTTAGTGCTGGGAAACAATTTTTTTTTAATTTTCAACGGTAACTCTAGGACTTGATTGTATACGCATCTTTCAGCATTGAGTATGGAGATCGTATGACATTTTTAAGAAAGAGAAATGCAATAGAAAGGTCAAATTTTGTCTCAAGAAATGATAACAAAAAATTTTAAACCAATGTCGACAATTGTTCAATCACAGCGCTTTATTGCCAACGAACCACTTTTAATGAACTTTTTTCAATATTGAAGCACTTGTTGCATTCCACGTTTATGGGAAAAACTATGGAATCAAACGTATTTCCTACGTTTTGGGCAGTTTTTCACGTTAAATTTACCAAATAACGTTTTTTTTTCGCAGTTCGATTTCGAAACCTCTTTTGTAATGTTTTTTCGAACGTTTTTTTTTTTTGTCAATTCAATTTCTAACCCCTTTTAGAAGGTTTTTGTCATAGTCCGATGTCGAAGGCCTTTTCGAGTCCGATTTTATTCACGTTCACACGAATACAATTTATATTGACTATTTTTCGATAAATAACTTTTGGCCAAAAACGAGTCAAATTGAATTTCGTTATGTAAAAGATGGTTCGAAATCAAGATTATTCCGCTATATACACAGATTACAGCACTCGTTTCTCTAAAAAAACTATTTACAAAACACTAAAGATTGTTTTCAAGACCCAGACTTTATTTTATAAAATCCAAATTAGTTAGCAGTCTACTAATTACCCTTTTCTAGACAATAACATTAACTGAATCATATGTAAATAAGAAAAAACTAACATTTATGCAAAACTCTAAAATTTATGAAAATCAAATATAACCAAATTCCCAAAAACACTTTAGATTAAAAAACAATTTTGAAAGCGTAGGTTATATCATTCATTTACAGAGGATTAAACCAAGTATTATTCTCAACAATCTACAAGCGAATTCAAAAGGATTTTTCAGAAATTACATAAAATATTCACTTGTAATTTATTGGTATTTGCTTGGATTTTATTAATTTGTGTATATGACTTAAAAAGGTAAAAGGTGGTTTTATCGATTTTTGCATATTTGCTCCACAAATAAATGAACAAATTAAAATAAATTTTAACCAAATTTTTTTTTATAGTAACTGCTCATGATGATGATCAAGGAAGTAACGGAGAAATCAGGTACACATTCGGTTCAGATACCGGAGACGCTATCAACGTTTTCGCCGTCGATGCATTTACAGGATGGATAACAACTTTAGTCCCACTTGATAAAGAAACAAAACCAGATTATAAATTTTCAATTATGGCAACGGATAATAAACACACAGCTCGAACGTCAGTTATTATCAAATTAAAAGATTACAACGACAGTCCAACTTTATTTAAACGAAAAAATTATGAAGGAGCTGTTCAAGAAGACGCCTTACCTGGAACAGTTATTTTAAAATTAGATACAACAGACGCAGACGTTGATTTAGTCACTCCAATCGATTTCTATATAATATCCGGTGATCCAAGTTCTCATTTTAAAATCCGTCAAACCGGTGAATTATATGTTGTTAAACAATTAGACAGAGAAACTGTTCCTAGTTACGAATTAGAAATCGTTGTTACAGATGGATTATTTACAGATAAAACTAAAGTTTTTATTAAAATCTTAGATGCAAACGATAACCCACCATATTGTTTAAAATATCGTTACAGACAAGTTCTTTCTGAAGGTATCCATCCTGGATCATTCGTTTTAAGTATTTTAGCAACAGACGCAGACGATCGTGAGAATTCAAAATTAAGATACATCCTCACCGGAGAAGGATCGGAAAGTTTTTCTTTAGATAAAGACTCGGGACATTTAAAAACAATCACCCACCTCGATAGAGAGAAAATGTCCAAATACAACTTAATAGCGCATGTTCAAGATAAAGAACACACCGCTTGGGAGTGTTCATCTCAAATTGAACTCATCGTTTCCGACGTAAACGATAACGCTCCCTTATTTTCTCTCCCATATTATTCTGTTGCACTTCCCGAAGACGTTGAAGTGGGAACTTTGGTTACTAAAGTACACGCAACCGATGCGGATATCGGAATAAATCGAAAAATTAAATACTCCTTCATTGATTCTTTCAATAATCACTTTAAAATGGCAACTGATAGTGGAATTGTAACTTTAGCTAAACCTTTAGATAGAGAAATTCGTGCTATGTATAACTTAACAATTCAAGCAATCGATCAAGGAACACCTCAACTTTCCGGCGTAGCTTCGTTAATTGTTAACGTTCAAGATATTAATGATAATCCACCGGAATTTGCATCTAAATATTATTTCGCAACTGTTCCTGAAATAAACGCGGTTGGAACTGAAATTGTTAGAGTTTTAGCTACGTCTAAAGATACTGGAGTTAACGCGGAAGTTTATTATTCTATAATCGGTGGGAATGAACATAGAAAGTTTTCTATTCATAACAAAACCGGGGTTGTTACTTTATTAGAAATGTTAGATTACGAACGTGCTAAAGATTACTTTTTAACCATCCAAGCTATTGATGGAGGTATTCCACCTTTAAGTAATGTCGCTACTGTTAATATAACAGTAACTGATTGTAATGATAACGCTCCGGTTTTCGGACAAGTTTCTTATAACGAAAAAATTATTGAAAACGCTACAATTGGAGATAAAGTCTTACAAGTTAGTGCTACGGATTTAGATAGTGGTGATAATGGAAGGATTAGTTATTCTATAATTCGTGGAGATCAAGAAGGGAAATTTTCAATTGATGAAAATACAGGATTAATTACCGTAGCTAATAAATTAGATAGAGAAACCATTTCTAGTTATGTTTTAGAAGTTTTAGCTAAAGATAACGGTCTTCCTGTTTTATCCAGACAAGTTTTAGTTAATATTGATGTATCAGATGCTAATGATAACCCACCTTTATTCTCACAAAGTAATTACACAGCTGTTGTTCAAGAAGATAAACCGATTGGTTATCCAATTCTTAAATTTACAATAACAGACGCGGATTCTCCACCAAATACTTCCCCATATACTTTTGATTTCCGTTCAGGAAATGAAGGAAATATTTTCCGATTAGAACAAGATGGAATTTTACGAACAGCTAGTAAATTTAATCATAAAATAAAAAATTCATACCTTCTTCAAATAAGAGTATTTGATAATGGAACACCACCACTTTATTCAGATACTTTCGTTGTTGTTCGCGTAATAGAAGAATCTCAATATCCACCAGCAATAACCCCATTAGAAGTTAACATAAACTCTTTCCTCGATGATTATCCAGGTGGAATAATCGGAAAAGTTTTCGCTACCGATCAAGATCAATACGACACGTTAACATTTTCTATATCGCCAACAACCGGATTAATATACTCAACAATGGAACAATTTAAAATCGATCGAGTCGATGGAACTTTAACAGCTTTACCGCATTTAGACGTTGGGGATTATCGCGTAAACGTTTCCGTTACAGATGGGAAATATTATTCCCATACGATCGTAAGAGTTAACGTAGAAGCTGTAACCGAAGAAATGCTCGAAGGAGCCGTCGTAATACGATTTAGAGAAGTCAGCCCGGAAGATTTTATTTTAAGCCATAGAAAAGGTTTTGTCCGAGCTGTACGAAACGCTATGAATTGTCGATTAAAAGACGTCATCGTAATTAGCGTCCAACCTTCTGATGATTTTGAACATTTACGAGCAAAAAGACAAATTGTAAATCGAGATTTAGACGTTTTATTCACCGTGAAAAAATCTGATAGTGATACTTATTACACTGCTGAAGAAGTTCGTAAAGCTATTAATGATAATTTAGAAGATTTAGAATCAAGTACTAAATTAGTCGTTGAAGAAATCGTCCGGATAAAATGTACACCAACTTATTGCCAATATGGAAAATGTGAAGATAAATATGTTATCGAACCAACAAATGTTAAACCTATCTCCACCGATGTAACAAGTTTCGTTTCTCCAAAACACAGTCATCGAATGGAATGTTTATGTCATGAAGGTTACGGTGGCGATCGTTGTGATGTCATAATCAACGAATGCGCACGATCCGGTTGTCCGTCGTATAAAATCTGCATCCCCGACTCCTCTAGTAAAGGATTTTCTTGCCAATGTCCCGAAGGATTCGCAGGATCTTCATGCGACATCGATATTTCAAAATGCCACGATGAATCTTGTTACATCGCTAGAAATCCAATGTCTTTCAAAGGAAAATCGTACTCTCAATATCGAATAATTAATAAAAAAGCCATCGAAGATCAATTAAGTTTAAGTTTAAGAATTCGAACAATGCAACCGTCAGGAAATTTGATGTATGCTTCAGGAAAAGTTGATTATAACATTTTAGAAGTTGTGAATGGAGTGATTCAATATAGATTTGAGTTAGGAAGTGGCGAAGGTGTCGTAAGAGTTTCCACCGCTTATGTATCAGATGGAAAATGGCACGAAATCAGATTAGAAAGAGACCATAACAACGCTCGATTAATCGTCGATGGTGTTCACTCAGCTCAAGGTTCAGCTCCGGGAATAAGCGACATTTTAAATTTACAAAGCGACGAAATGTATTTAGGAGCTGAAGTCCATCGACATCCATCGATTTTAGGATTAGAAGATATCCAACGTGGATTTACCGGTTGCATGGACGATGTAAGAATCGCCAGGATATCAGTTCCTTTACACAAATCCGGAGATAATTCAATTGCGGTCTTAAAAAGATTCGCAAACGTTGAATTTAGTTGCGATTCAAACGTCCTTCTTCCAGCTGGAGCTTGCGGTTCTCAACCTTGTATGAACGGAGGTACTTGTAAAGAAACTCAAACCGGTTTTGAATGTTCTTGCCACGCGAGATTCAAAGGAATCCTTTGCGAATATGATACAGATCCTTGCTCATCCTCACCTTGTTTATACGGAGGAAAATGTATTTCATCAAATGGAGATTACAGTTGTGAATGTGCTTTTAGACTATCGGGAAAAAGATGTGAATATGGAAAATATTGTTCGCCGAATCCTTGCCAACATGGAGGAGTTTGCGAAGAAGGTGATGAAGGACCTCTATGTAAATGTAGATCATTTACCGGAGAATATTGCCAATTTGATCTCAACGAATGTGAATCACTTCCATGTCAAAACGGAGGAACTTGCATCAACGAAATCGGATCTTTTAGATGCCTTTGCCCAGGAAATACAACAGGACATTTTTGTGGCACGTTAGAAGCTTTACCAATCTTAACCCTCGGTCCAATCACTTTAGGTTACCTTGAATTAATTGTCGTCGCTGCAGCACTTCTTATTATCATCATCATCACTTTGATAGTTTGTGTTTATTGCAAAACTAGAAAGAAGAAACGTTCTCACGCCCATCAAGGACAAAACGTAATCATAAATGAAACTAGAAAAGATCCAATAGTTTATAATTCAAATAGATCTCATGAAATGGTTGAATTAAAACGAGGAAAATTAAGTAATTTGGAAGGAAATCGACAACCACGACCTCAATCTTACGCTGCTACTCCTCAAAACGAAAACTTCAACTACACTTTTGGAACAATCCTCAACAATTTCGAGTCGATTCGCAGCTACGGATCAGCCGGTAATAGCCTAATACTTATAGACGCCGAGTACGTGTAGAGAGCCCCCTTTTAAACCCAGCGTTTTACTACTTTACTAAATCCCCGAAACGTACAGAGCTGGCTTCAGCTTAAAATAACAGGTAAACCAACCAAGAAGATACATCTTTAAAATATTTTTGTTATCGTCTTGATTACTTATTTTTTCTTTGGTTGAGTTTATTTTTAATTTTTTATTTTTTTAACTGAAGCCGGTTCTGAAACGATTTTTATAACTATTTTTATAAAGATTTTTATTTCCTATAACATATTTTTTCCAATTTTGGTTGTTTTATAAAAAATGAAATTATTTCTTTAGGTGATGAGTTGGAAAATCCTCCATTAAACAACTACGTGAGGAACTTAAACTTAAATAATCAACAAACCGGCATCAGTAATTGCGATTCTGATAAAACAGCGTGGGCTGAACAGATGCATTTAGCTCAAAGTTATGCTGAAAAACCTAAAGTGAAAAATGGTAAGTGTTTTTAAAATAAGTCTTATTAGTACCCAATAATAATTATGCTTTTATTAACTTTTTTATCAATCTTTAAATAATAACTAGTAGAAGTAAAATATTAACAGCTTGTTTTTTTATTTAATTAGTAATGATTTTTGGAAAAAGGTTTTTCTATTAAATCATTAACAAAAAAATTAAACTATTTACTGCCAAATTCCTTTTCTTTTGATTTTTGCTGGGAATTGTTCTACAATTTAAATTAAGAAAATTTATTATAACATCTGTTATAACAAAAATTATCTAAAATAGTTTCACATTTCAATAGTCATTGACTTTTGGATCAAAGTTTATAAAATATTTTAGAAATAATTTTTTTTTAGACAACGAGAATTTTAGAAATTCGAGTTTAATTATTTAACTTAAGATAAAAGGAAGAAAAAATTAGGCGCGTTTTTTGTTTAAAAACAAATCCCAAATCCCCAAATGAGTACTATGGCAGTTAATGGGTTATACTAATTTTTAAGCATGAAAGAAAATCATCTCTAATATCATTTTAATAATCTTACCAAAACCCCAAAAAAATAAAAAGAAAGAAGCCGATATGTACAAAATTATTCGAATTAATTGATAACCAGAAAATAAAATAACTAATTAAGAAAAAAAGATTTTTTTTGAACGGGTTAACATCTTTAAATTTTATACTCCAGATTACAATATATCCAGCCAAGTAAACTGTGACCCTCCTAATAGACTGTATGGTGGACGAAGTAACGCTACTAAATCTTTAGGATCACCATCTCTAAATTCAACAGACGATGACCAAAGATCTGTTGGAAGTAAGTCTATGTTTGAAAAAAAAAAAAAATAAATACATAAAAAAACCTCCCCCAAATTTTTTATAATTTCACTTTTTTTCATATAACTATCATTCCACTAACAAATTAACTAACACTACTTTCCTTAAATCTTCCTTATTTAAATAATTTAATTAAAACCTAACACCATATTTTTTTATTCTATTAGGTTATCATTGGGATTGTTCTGATTGGGCTCGAAACAGTCAAATCCCACTTCCAAACATCACCGAAGTCCCGGGAAGTGAAATCCCCGATTCATCCAGCTTCCACAGTAACGAAAGTAATGAATCACGGTGTCATCATCTCAATCCGCACTCAATGGGACCGGTTAATCCCGAAAGGGACATCGAAACTCTTAACGAAGACTTGGAATCGGAGTTTATGGCTGATAGTGAATGTGAAGCACACACTGCAAGTCCAAGTCTTAACGCTTTGGATAGTGGGAACGAAGAGTATAGATTTACCACAGGTAAGAAAATTTTTTTGATTAAAAAGAAAATTTTTTTGGTGATGGGGGAAAGCTTTTTTTATTCTTTGTTATGTTATTTATTTATAGGACCAAAAGAAACTCTTGTTTAGCCTTTAAGAATAGATTTTATAAATTGTAAGTCTGTGTGAAAGATTTATTAACACTTTTTTTTTAATTAACGGAATGTTATTTTGGTAGTTTTTATATTAACCCTAAAAAATAATTTATTAACCCATTTTTTTTTAACTTTTCCAAATGCAGTGCCTTTAATTATCGTTAAACCAAGTGAGTATGAATCACTGGATTTTCATCACTAATTCACCATTAATTAATATTTCTTATTAATCTTATTTTTAATCTTTTGTGTTAACACTTTTAACACTCTTCTAATTATTTATTTTATAAAATAATTTATAAAAAATTCTTTAGCCGACAGCTACGTTCGACACCCAAATACATACCTACCAACCCACGGTTACAACATCCCCAGCGAGGCTGAAGGTGATCCTTTACACAGTCCAGGGGCGGATTCAGACGATGTTGAACCTTATGGTTTTCCCAGCAATCGCAATAGGAGAAAAAATTGTGATGATGATATAGGATCTGTTATTACAGCGTTAGGTACTTAAAAGAAACTCATTAAGTTACATTTTCTCTTCCCAGGAAAAAACTAAAAACCGTAGAAAATTTATCTTTAGCAAAAAGAAAGACAAAGATTTAATCTAAATCCTCATAAAATTTCAAATCTCTAGAACAATTAATTTCTGAGATATGAATTTTTTAAAATTAACAAATTTTAAGCGACATTAAGTTACATTTTCTGTTCAGAGGAAAAAATTAAAAATCGTAGAAAATTTATCTTTTGCAGAAATAAAGATTAGGTTTCAATCTAAATCCTCATAAAATTTCAAATCTCAATAATAATTGAATTGGTCATTTCAAAAACCGCATAAGTCACACAATTAGAATTTTTCAGGAATCAATAAAAACTGTGTCATTCACAAGTGATTGTAGTGTTTCAACTTTAAAAGATTGAAATATCGAATAATCTTTATAATTTATGAATAATAATAATAAAAAAACCTGAAAAACTGTTCTTGACTTATGTTGTTTTAGCAAGGAACAGGGTTAGATGGTATATAATTTGGACAAAACAGTCATATAAATCATATTTTTAATGAATATCATTGAAAACTACACTTAAACATTATCTTATTAACATGTTACATGTTTGCATTTTCATGTTTTACTATCATTATGGTACGAAATCATATTCTCCATCATTCTCATCTGAATTAGCTTCAACATTTGCAGTTGGCCAGCTAAATATGTTTTGATAAAATGGCATATGCTCTTCCAGAACGCTATCCTGAACTCGCTTTAAATCATTTAATTTTTTGCTATTAATTGGCACTCTCAAATCATAAGCTTTAGCTAATGGAAGTGGCACAGGAGTTGATAGTTTTTTCATTAATATGAATGAATGTTTAATGAATCAATCAATAAATTCCTCAGCTATGATAGTACCTTTTTTATCTGAATCATAATGAAAACTTATATATCGACGCTGCCAAGCCAAAACGGCATAAACGACATTAACCTAATTTTTCAGAAAACGCAAAAAACGATTGACATAATGAATCTTAAATGGCTTTTACGCAAACTTTAAACCAATTTCATAGCGAATGAAGTTTGTTTGCGGGTGTGCTGCTTTAACTGTTGCATGCAGATTTAAAAATGCTACTCAACGGTGCAGCTAACTAAAAAATGGCCGTTTTGGCGTTTATGCCGTTTTGGCTTGAGAGCGTCGATATGTCGAAGAAGAAAATTTGATAGTTGGCCACCATTTCTGAAAATGGAACACATCTTCAGTTTTTAGTTCTTTGACTGTAAATGTTGAAGTGGAGTTCGAAACCAAATTAATGTATTCTTCTGGGACGTAGATGCGATCATGTTTTCGCACAGTTTTTTTTATAACTCCAAAATCACGGTCCGCCATCTGGTACTATATGCAAAAACCACTTAAGTTACACTTATGTTATTTAAGCAATGAACGTCAATTACGTGCTCTTGTTTGAAGAGGAAGGATTGTACTGACTTACGTGGTTTTTGCCCAGAATATGCGTCTACCTTTGAGGAAGCGTTCGCAGCAAAGAAAACATTTTTGAGAAAAACGTGACTAATGCGGTTTTTGAAATGACCGATTCAATTAGTTTCTTAGAAATCAACTTTTAAATAATGTCTAGTAAATTAATAATTTTAAAATATTTCTTTATTTTTCAGAAGAACGTGATTCATTATTAGGTCCAACGTACGGAAGTAATAGTGATATGTCTACGAATTTGTGTGAAATTGAAGACTCTGAGTGCGAAACCGAACAAAAACCTTTAAATTACCTTGGGGTTCAACAAACGTCCGTTTGACGAAAAAGTGGAATAAAAATGTGGGGGGAAAATCGTCGGATCGCTTAGGGTGGGTGTTGTGAACTGAAAATAAAAGAGGAATTGAGCCGATTATCACAGAAGATGCATATCATAAACGATATGGTTAAGATGGGAAATTAAAAAAAGTAAAATAAAAATTTAAAAGAGAAAAGCGAAAAGCGAAAAATGTAAAAAGTATTTGTAAATAGACCCATGATAAATTAGCGATAATGTATTTTTTATAAACGTTACTTGTTTAATTTTCAAAACAAGACCTAGAATTTTTTTTATAATAAGTCTAAATGTGGTATCGAAAAAAAGAAACACATACGAGATGTTTAATGAAAAAAATAAGAAAATTAATTTATTAATTCATTAATCGTCTTGTATTCATCGCGACAGTATAACTAATTAAAAAAACCAACTATAAATATGTATATGTAATTTTACCGAGATGTTACGTGTACGAAAAAAAATCGGAAACCTAAGACGAAAAATAAAATATTTAAAATGTGCCTATAAACGCGCGCCCCTTCATCAAAAAAAACGTCGGGGCCACTTTTATATAATTTTAATAAGCGACTCTCCTAGATTTAAGTCAACGATTAGTTGAATTTTTCGTTCTAGAAGTTCGGGTTTGAACAAAAAATAAAAAACCAACCCGGTTAGTGAATCCTTTTTACGTTGTTTTACGTTGTGCATGTGATAAAAGACTTGCGTTTCCTTTTCTTTCATTTTTTTAGATTTATTTCGATGTCCTTATTTATAATTAAATACGTTGTATTCGTACCGAAGATGTAAGACTTTCTTAAAACAAAAATACATAAATAAAAATCTTACCATGTTTTAAATTATTTTATCAGATTTAATGCCGGTTTACTCACATTTAGGTAAATTAATCTGTCCGATAATTTCTATAGTTATTGTAATTTCGTGTAGTTTGATTGGCTATTTTTCCGGTAACCATAGTAAATATCATACAGATTAATTTATCCAACAGTGAATAAACTAGCCCTTAAAGTCATTTAATCCAAGTTTAGATTAATCAATTTAAGATTTGTTCTACATAGAGAAACAAAAAGTAAAGGTTTATGTTTAAAATATAAGTTAATATCCAAAAATTAAACTCAGAGTAAATAAAAGTTTTTCCTACTTTAGAATAAATATAATGATTCATTCAAAAATTAAATGAAAAGGTGATATTATTAAGATTATAAGATTGCACAATTTAAAGGTATGTTACTTTCACGTTGTTAAACATATTTCATTTTAAACCTGAGTGAGTAATAAACAAATTGACACGTTTTAAATTAACCCTATTACACAATAAGGAATCAGCCAACATTTTCTATGAAATGACGTTATTACTGCCATTAGTACACAAATTCGTGGTATTTCAATTTGCATGTAAAGGTCAACATTAAAGTCTTAAAATAGTTAGTACCAAACGAGAAGAATGTTATTGCAAAAACCAGGACTTGATATTTTAATTCTTCAATAAAGCACCAAAGAGAATGTGATCTTTGTTGTACTACGCTATGTTGTTAATTGTGTAAAGTTAGATTCAATACTCTTTTTTAATTGTTGTAGAATACGCTTGTTGTTGGAAATCAATGATTTTTTTGGGGTAAGCTGGGAGGAAAGGACCATACTCTAAGTGTGTATCGTACTATAAATTGATCTTGAGCCTTACATTGGAAAATAGGATGTAAGAGTGAGGTTCCTCCCCGTAACTATACCGAGTAGATCTAATTACAATACAGTAGAAGGGAGAACCGGAGTATCGTCTGGTCCTCCTTAATAAAAAGCTCTTGCAGGTCAAAACACTGTTGAAGAGAGGCACATTTCACCTCGCAACTTTAACTCTTTCGTACAGGCTTTTATCCCTTTTTCGAGTTTTACAGTAGAGGCGAAAAGGGTTAACTCTCAAACTACAAAATCGAAATAGATTATACTCCTTCTGTGTAAGTAATTTATTATTTAAAAACCAATTTTTTATTTCATCAATTTGTTCATTCTATTAGAAATAAGTAACGTTGCCATATCATAATAACTTTAACTTTACAATTCATTTAAAATGTTTATTTTACAAATCTATTCTGTAGAGTTATGGGGAGGAACCTCACTCTTGCATCCTTCTTTCCATGGCGAGACTCGGGATCAATTTAAAGTATGCTACAAAATAATGTAAAGAAACTCAACGTTCTTTTCAGATTTTTGAATTTATTACATAACAATTTCAGTTATGAAAATAGCATCATTCGCCTCGATACAGTAATCAAGTGATATGAGATTTGGAGATCTTGAAGGCCAACTGTTGACACACCTCCACGGCCTATCTAACACCTTGCAAATCTTTCGTCCAATGTTGCTTGTTCAGCGAAATGTGTCGGAGTTCAATCGAGTTGAAAATACATTTTCTTTCTAATATTTGCACACACATCAAAAATTTAAATAATGATTTCCTATTAGACGATTTTCCAAACTGAAGAGGCTGATTAAATATTTAAATGAGGATTTTCGTCTAACCTAATTATGTGTATTACTAATAACGTCACGAGTAAATGTTGTTTCGTCCCTGAATAGCATTTGCGATACAACACAAAGGAGCCTTTTATCCATCAACAAAGCTCCAGATGTTAAATACACCTTGTTCGTGAAGTGTCTTCATTACTCATGTTTGTGGAACATTTAATCGCATGCAATTCTTCACGATTTAATCGTTGAATCTTCATCTATTAGATTCAAAGTATTTTCCACTATTTCTAAGCTTTGTGGTGTAACTCATTCAGATATTATGTTAACATTAGGAAGTCTACTGGTCACACACGGGTTATTTAAAAAATACAATCCTACCGTTTTTTGCACCATCAATCTAACTGTAAGTTCATGATTAAATAAAGCAAATTTTAAAATCAAATTCTACAATTGATAAAAAATTTAATGAATATTCCAAAATGTCCGCCAAACTTGCTTTTATTCTCTAGTTTTTGTAAGATATTTCCTTAAATGAAAATAATAATCAACAAGTAATAATCGTTCTTAACTTAAGTGATGAACATTTTTAATGAATTGAACAGACGTACTTGTTTAGAATATACATTTGAGTTTGTTGGTTGGATCTGTCTTGCATAATTGGGTCCAAATATAGTAACTACTTAGAATACCTGAACTAAGATTTCTTGGTGTAAAATTAGAACTGACTAATCTAGTTTTTAATTTTTAATTCATCTGGTTAAAAAAATTTTGTACAAACGTTTGGTTTTTGAATGTTTCAAGATTCCTCGGAGGTAAATTTTAAAAGAAAAGTTTATAATCTTTCTTCTAATGATCATAAGTACATTTCTTTCATAAATCGCAAAGTTTGACTTTGCTGACTTAGCTTCCAGATTTTCTTCAAGTGTTTCCTTGGAGCGATTGCGTAATACTTAATCTTTTACCGAAGCACAAACATTTCTTGTTCTTGCAGTTACGACACTTGATTCTACTTAACATTAAACGCATTAAAAGAGAAGAGGGAGAAAGAAATGTCTTAAAAATTTAAAAATAGTTCTCAGAATTGTCAACAAAAACCAAATCAGAGGAAGATATACTTCTTTCATCACGTTTGACTTCGCTGATTTAGCTTCCAGATTTTCTGTTTTGGAAGTGTTTCTTTTAAGCGACTGTGTAATACTTAATTTTTTGCCAAATCACGAACATTTCTTTTCTTGAAGCCAGACACTTGATGTTAGATAACATTAAACACATTAAGAGAACAGAGGGGGAATGAAATGTCTTCAAAACTCAAAAATAGTTCTCAAAATTGTCAACAAAAACCAAATCATAGGAAGATACATTTCTTTCATCAATCGTTAAGTTTGACTTCGCTGATTTAGCTCCCAGATTTTCTCTTTTGGAAGTGTTTCTTTGAAGCGACTGTGTAATACTTAATCTTTTACCGAATCACGAACATTTCTTTTCTTGAAGCCAGACACTTGATGTTACATAACATTAAGCACATTAAAAGAAGAGAGAGGGAATGAAATGTCTTCAAAACTCAAAAACAGTTCTCAAAATTGTGAACAAGAACCAAATCAGAGGAAAATATATTTCGTTCATCAATCGTCAAGTTTTAATTCGCGAATTTACGAACTTTTATAGCTCCCAAATTTTCTCTTTTGCAAGTGTTTCTTTGAAACGACTGTGTAATACTTAATCTTTTAGCGAAGCATAAACATTTTTTCTTCTTGAAGCCAAGCACTTGATTTTACTTAACATTAAACACATTAAAACTCAATGACTTGAATGAATCAAATCAGATGAAGAAAATAACTTTACAAATTTATCCCATATAAATAAAAAATTATCCCAACAAGAACTTATTTATCATCAATAACATATTTATTTATCTCAATCAATATAAAACTTTTAATATAAGCCATTTTATCTTATCATTTATTATCAAATATATACATTACCCAACATAACACCATCAAAAATCTTTATTTTACTGTTTGTGTGTTAAAAATTAAAAACTCCAAGGTTAAACAACAGAGACAAAAGTACATTTTCGATTTCTTTCCACTTAGCGAATCTCTTACATAAAAACAAACTGAGGCATGTTGTGAATCTCACAGTCATAGTGTGATTTAAAAGTGTAATTTAGAAAGATTGCGTCAGTAAGGTGAGTATTTCTTTAATTTAAATCCTCATAATATTTAAATTTTACTTTTTTTACCTTATAGAATGTTTTTAATACTTCAACTTTTATTAATACCTCTCACAATATTTCTACTTATTTACATCTATTATAAACGGTCGTTTAATTATTGGAAATCAAAAAATATACCGGTTATAAACCCACCTTCCATCCCATTTGGAAATTTATCCAATCCGATTAAAAACGGAGGAGTGAATTTCTCAAAAGATTTCCATGAATTTTACAAAGAATTAAAATCGAAAAATATTCCTTATTCTGGTGTTTACATAGGACCTTTTCCAAATTTATTCGTTGCCGATTTAGAATTATTAAAATCGATATTCACAAAAGATTTTAAACACTTTATGAGTCAAGGAAATGCGGTGGATGATAAAGTCGATCCTTACAGTGCGAATCTATTTTTTATGGATGGTGAAAAATGGAAAGAAATGAGATCGAAACTCAGTCCTATTTTTACCTCTGGTAAAATGAAGACTATGTTTCCTTACGTGTTAAATTGTGGGGATATGCTTGGGGAATACGTTCACGAAGCCTGCGTTAAAAATAGATCGATAAACATAAAAGAAGTTCTGGGAATTTACATCGCAGAAGTATTAGGAAGTTGCGTTTTTGGATTACAATGTCACAGTTTTGAAAATCCTAGGTCTGATTTTATCGAATCCGGTCGGAAAGCTTTCCAAGCTAGCCCTCGATTAGGATTAAGAAGAATCTTAACTCTCGCATGTCCAAAATTAATTAATTTATTAAAACTTACATTCTTCCCTGAAGAAGTTACGACTTTTCTTAGAAAAATCATCGACGATGTCGTTTTTTACAGAGAATCAAACCACGAAAAACGAAACGATTTAATGCAAGTTTTAATCGAAATGAAAGCCGAGAATAAAATCTCATCACAAAATCTTTCCGCGCAAGCAATCGGATTTTTTGCCGCTGGATTTGAAACATCTGTCGTAACAACAACTTTTTGCCTTTATGAATTAGCTAAAAGACCGGAAATGCAGGAAAGAATTAGGAAAGAAATTAAAGAGTGTTTAAAGAAAAATGATGGAAAACTTACCTATGATGGATTAGTTGAAATGAAATATTTAGATAAAGTAGTTAATGAAACTTTAAGGTATTATCCATCTGGTGGTATTTTACAGCGTATTTGCACCGAAGATTATATTTTACCAAATGGGGAAATTTTAGAAAAAGGTACACATGTTATTGCAAGTCAAATGGGGATTCATAAAGATGAGGAATTTTATCCTAATCCGGATGAATTCGATCCTGAACGATTTAATGAAGAGAATAAATCTAAAAGACCTCATATGACTTTTGTTACTTTTGGTGAAGGACCTAGAATTTGTCTTGGTAAATTTTATTTATAAAAAAATAATTTATTTAAAGTAGATTGATTAATTTTTTTTCTTTTAAGGTATAAAATTCGCTCATTTACAAATTAAAGTTGGATTGGTATCGATTTTAAAAGATCATGAAGTATATCCTGATGAATCATTTAAATATCCAATGGAATTTAAATCTAATGCGATATTTTTAACACCTAAATATGAGGTGTTATTAAAAATGAAGAAGGTTTAAGTAGTATTTTTTATGTGAATGATTTAATTTATTTTTTGTATTAACACAAAGTATTTATTAATTTTAAAAGCTAATAAATTTTATTTTTAACTTACATTTTCCTTAATATTAATGTTAACCGTTTGAATTGATGATTCACTGTCGTCACTTTGCTTAGTATCACTTTACACTTCACATATTTTCCCGTATTTCTTCAAAATATTTTTTAGTTCGTATCATTTACTTAAGTCATTTTTATCAACACGAAATATTTACTAATTGAAGGGTGGAGTGCAAGAAGTACCTAAGTAGCATTTTTATAAAATCTGCCTAATTGCGAATTTATCATGCTATCAAACATGATAAACCGAGATATCGCGATTAGGCAGATTTTATAAAAATGCTACTTAGGCACTTCTTGCACTCCACCCTTCAATTGTAAGTTAAATAAAATTAAAAGTTTTAGAAACATTTTTTGCGGGCAAAATATCACATCAAGAAAAGTCACTTTAGAGGTAAATAAATTTTAAAAAGTTATATTTTTACATTACTTTATACCATTCTTAACTGTCCTTAGTTTTCTGTGTTTCTCCAACATATCTTACAGCTTCAATCAGTAATTTTTTGGTATACAAACACTAAATTACACTTAATTCTGGAATTAACATCAGTATTGAAAATCATTAAGATCTGAATATTTTGAATGTTTTTCTTTTTGAAATTCCGGTATAAACAAAGTATATTTAGATGTCTCAAAAATCTCAATAAATTTGAATACCTTCGATTACCTTAAAGATCAAAATTTGAAAGTTTATATCTATAATTCAGTTGTAATCCAACATTTGTAATTTTCTTTTGGAAAAATGTTACAGTTATATGGAACAGAGTAACAGTTGTCAGACGTTAGGAACGAGAAATAAGCTCTTGGGAGCCACGAGCAGTAGCGATAAGATAAAATTAAAGCAGTACTTCCATTTTTCAAGCCAAGCTTTCGGAATAATTTATTCCTTCATCAGAGGAGACTACAAAGTTGAAAATAAAAAACCAATTTACAACTAATTAGGAATTACAAAAATATATGCTTGCAATAGTCTATGTTGTAAGATATAAACAATCATACAACAATAAAATCTATCTAAATAGAATCTAGAATCTTACAATAGAATCTAATCTTTGTAAATAGATATTTTTGCAATTCTTAATAAGTAACGTTTGCACTACTCTTAAACCACATTTGAACTTCTTTTGGACCACCTTTGAGCCTTTGAACTACTTCTGAACTACTTTTGAACTGCCTTTGAACCACTTTCAAACTACTTTCAAATAATTTTTCAAGTATCTTTGATGCTCATTTTAGCCTTTTATTACTTACCGTTGAATTATTCTTGAACCACCTTTAAATAACTCTTAAACCACATTTGAATGTCTTTTTGGTCACCTTTGAGTCTTTAAACGATCTTTGAACTACTTCTGAACCATTTGCAATGACCTTTGAACTACTTTTGAACCAACTTTGAACCACTTTTGAACTACTCTTAAACCTCATTTGCACTTCTTTAGAGCCACCTTTGAACCTTTACACTACAGTAGAGCCTCGATAATCCGAACTAATTGGGACCGATGGTGGTTCGGATTATCAAATTGTTCGGATTATAAAATATTACTACTAAATTGCTAAAAATAGACGTATTGAATAAAAGAAATAAAACACGTACATATTAGAACTTAAAAGAGTATAATTTTGCAAACTCAAAACAATTATTGTAAACATAAACAATATGAACAACAAAATGAATTATGTTTGTTATCTTTAAGGACCTATAGATATACAGGGTGTTTAAGAAATACGTTCGAATATTTGGCCCACTTATACAGGGTGTTTAAAAAATACGTTCGAATATTTGGCCCACTTATAGATCTCATCAGTACAAACAAGAAAGTCAAAATAAACATAAGTCCAAAAATCAGCCGTTTCCTAATTACAGCCTGTTTTTCAAATTAAAATAATTTACATTCAAATATCAGTATAAATACATTTTAATTATTACAAATTAATGATTCTTAAAGAAGATGTTCAAAATGTCCTCCTTCCATTTGTATACACATTTCATATCTCCGTAAAAGTGAACGCCGCACTCTCTCAAAGAGTCCCGGATTTATACGAACAGTCTGGCAGGCATGTTCAATTCGTTCTCGTAACTCATCTAAATTATTCACAGGACTTGAATAAACTAATGTCTTTAAATACCCCCAAATGCAAAAATCGAGTGGAGTGAGGTCGGGAAATCTAGGGGGCCATGCAATTGGACCTCCTCGCCCTATCCACCTGCCATTGTAATTTTCGTTTAGATAATTTCTGACCAAGACTCCGTAATGCGCAGGAGCTCCATCGTGCATCAACCACATATTAATTCTGTGGTTGAGGGGCACATCTTCTAATAGCAGTGGTAATGTATTCCGCAAAAAGTCAAGGTACAATTGACTAGTCAAACGGTTAGGCAGGAAACAAGGTCCTATCAGATGGTCTCCTAACACACCAAGCCAAACGTTGATTGCAAATCGGTGTTGATGATTCGATTTAACAACGGCATGCGGATTTTCGTCGGCCCAAACATGGCTATTATGAAAATTAAAAATGCCATTTCTCGTGAAACCAGCTTCGTCTGTAAATAAAATTTTCGTAACAAGATTTGGGTTCTCCGCGACTTTTGACAACATGCTTCGACAAAACACCAGTCGTGCGGCATAATCAGGCACAGCTAGAGCCTGTACCCTTTGAATATGGTATGGGTGCAACTGCTGCTCCCGTAAAATTCTCCAAATTAGGGAAAAATTAATATTTGTTTCAGTAGAGAGTCTTCTAGTACTAGTACCAGGATTTTCTTCAATTCGTCTTAAAATGTTAAGTTCTGCGTCGGGAGTACAAACTGATCTAGGCCGACCACCATCACCGTTCCTTGATTTAAACGATCCAACTTCGGATAAACGTTGATGTAAATTTGTAAAAAGTTTGTCACACGGAAGTACCCGGTTTGGGAATGCTTCGGCATAAAGGCGACGTGCCTCACAAGCATTTCCATCGGCTTTGCCATACATAAAATGCATATCTGCCATTTCTGCGTTGGTATAAGGCATATTCGAAAATTTCAACAATGGGTTACAGCAACAACTACTTCAATAAACACTGACAATAACGGACACACAATAATTACAACAAATGTGGCAACTACACTAACAGAAACGAACAAAATTTGTTTTGTTATTTCCATGGATGACTTCATAAATACTCGAATCACTCCTACTGACAAGGAGACCTTACGACTTGCCCCTCACCGATTTTAACGAAAGTGGTACGAATCGATAGATATTGGCACATAGTACAAATATATAAAATATTAGGGCGCACTATTCAGCGGTCCGCAAGAAAATTGGTGTTAAAGTTTTCGAATAGCGTCTGTCAGTGACAAGTCCCGCCCTTTAAGCCCCGCCCATTGTCGTACTGAATATGTATAGACTTCCACATACGAGGTTCGAATTCTGAATAATACTTTTTTTATTTCCATATTTATTTTTAATGCAACATTTCACTTTATTTTTATAATATTTTGGTATTACAAAATATAATCAATTAAGGACACTCTTTCGTTATCCTACTTTTTAATTTCTCTACTTCTATGTTTAGGAAACTTACGATACTTTTATTAGAATCGTTCTTTCCAATTTCTTCTTTACCATTTAAAATGGTATTACGTTTTATAAAAAATACCCGCATAAGTAATGTAAAATAATTTATTATATTGCTTACATCTAACTTATACGTATTATAAGGGATATTATTATAAGAGATATAACGCTAGGGATCGATATTATGATTATATTGATAATGATTCAAAGTAGCAAATCAACGTTACTCTTGAGTGATACTTATGTTAGTTGTATTTTGAAAAACTGCAAATGAAAAGTGATCTCGTGACTATGGAACCAACTGTGGAAATTTGAAAAGGCGCTATGTAAATTGGCGAAGAAATACTTAATATCGCTCTCGACATCTTGACAAAGACAACATTTTTTGTAAGTACGGATAACTTAACCCCTTGACTTACGATTTCTTTCGAACGTAATGCAATTATGGCGGGCCATAATATACGTTATAAAAGACTGTTAATCAGATTCACATAATACGCAAACTTGGATTGCCTCAACGCCATCATCATCTACACAAGCACATTAATTGTACGTTTTCTTGTGTTTGGGGTTTAATCATAAAATGTTTCTTTTTAATCAGTTTTTCATCTTCCCTTTTGAGTCTTTTAGCTTTCTTCTTAACACTGGGTTCCACATGTTACCTTATTTCCCCGTCTTATCTCATAAGATAACGAAAGAGTGTCCTTAATTGATTATATTTTGTACTATCAAAATATTATAAAAATAAAGTGAAATGTTGCATTAAAAATAAAAATGGATATAAAAAAAGTATTATTCAGAATTCGAACCCCGTATGTGGAAGTCTATACATATTCAGTACGACAATGGGCGGGGCTTAAAGGGCGGGACTTGTCACTGACAGCCGCTATTTGCAAACTTTAACACCAATTTTCTTGCGAACCGCTAAATAGTGCGCCCTAATATTTTATACATTTGTACTATGTACCAATATCTATCGATTGGTACCACTTTCGTTAAAATCGGTGAGGGGCAAGTCGTAAGGTTTCCTTGTGAGTGTAAATTATTTTAATTTGAAAAACAGGCTGTAATTAGGAAACGGCTGATTTTTGGACTTATGTTTATTTTGACTTTTTTGTTTGTACTGATGAGATCTATAAGTGGGCCAAATATTCGAACGTATTTTTTAAACACCCTGTATACTTGCAATATTCTATTGTCTATATTCTAAGATATAGACAACAGTACAATATTAAAATCTATCTAAATAGAATCTAGAATCTTACAACAGAATCTAATCTTTGTAAATAGATATTTTTGAAATACTTAATAACTAACTTTTGCACTACTCTTAAACCACCTTGGAACTTGTTTTAGCTCACCTTTGAGCCTTTGAGCGACCTCTGAACTACTTTTGAACTTCCTTTGAACCACTTTTAAACTACTTTTAAATAATTTTTAAACTACCTTTGGTGCTCATTTTAGCCTTTTATTACTTACCTTTGAATTACTCTTGAACCACCTTTAAGCAACTCTTAAACCACATTTGAATGTCTTTTTGGTCACTTTTGAGCCTTTAAACGATCTTTGAAGTACTTCTGAACCATTTGTAATGACCTTTGAACTACTTTTGAACCACTTTTGAATTACTCTTAAACCATATGTGCACTTCTTTAGAGCAACATTTGAACCTTTACACTATCTCTGAACTACTTTTGAAACACCTTTAAACGACCTTTTAATTGGTCAAGTTGCAACTGCAAGTTGACTTTTTTTATATTCAACTTTGTAGTCTATCCTAACTCAGGAATACTTTATTTCGAAAGCTTATCTTAAAAAAAGAAAATGCTATTTCAATTTTCCTTCGTCGTCACCGGTTGTAACTCCCAAGCACTAACTTCTCGTTACAATTATAATCAAAAATCATCAATTTCTGAAGATCTTTAATATATCCAAAAATTCAACTTTTTTAAATAATTTCTAAGTTACTCAAAAGTTAAACTGAACAATTTTGGTTATAAATATTTCCTTTGAATTTTTTATGTTAAGGAAGTCATAAATAAAAATCCTCTATTTGTGAAGTTTAACCTCAGAGTAACCAAAAAAGTCTATTTTAGCCTCAAATAACTCAAAATATAAACACTGAATTACACTCTTGGATTAATATCAATATTGTAACATCATTAAAATCTGAAATATCTAATGAAATTGAAATCTAATGCAATATTTTTAACTCTCAATCATGAGGTGTTAAAAATTAAAGACATTTCTTTTATAAATGCTTCAATTTATTTTCTCGTATAAAAAAATACTTAAGTTAAATAAAATTAAATGTTAGAAAATTAAATAAGCTTAAATAAAAATAAGAGATAAAAAGTTAAAACTTATTTTTTATCCTGTTCTTGGACAACTACCATAATATGAAATATCAACACCTAAAAAAATCCAAAAAATAACGAAATCAAAATAAAATCTAACCAATAGTTTTTTTATTCAAAAACTTACTTCTTCCACAATTTTGAGCACACCTTAACCACCTCACATTCGTATAAGTTATCCCATTTGTACCACAAACCGGATTATACTCCTGAGTAATCCTACAAGAATTTTCACATGGTGATCTAGTTGTAGCCATTCCCGGAATTGCAACTGTAGAAGTTCTCAAAGGAGACTGAGTAGGACGAAAAGGTCTGTTCCAATCTCTTTGAAAATTATTGTTTCGATTATCATCTTGGTTTGGGAAAAAAATACCATCATTAAAGCCACCAAAATTTTGGTTATTATTAAAATCTCGATTATTATTAAAATCTCTATTGTTATTGTTATTAAACCCTCGATTAAAATCTCGATTATTGTTAAAGTCTTGATTGTTGTTTATATTTTGATTGTCATTAATGTCTTGATTGGTATTAAAATCGTCAGAATTAAAATTTAAATGATCACTGTCATCCCAAATAAAGCCAGGACTGAAAGAATTTCCTGGAGATTGCCTTCTAATCGGTTGAGGACGATTAAAACCATGATAAGCCAAAGACTCACAAGAAAAATGAAGAAGTATTTGAAGAACTAAAAATATTTTTCAATTAAGTTCAATTTAATTAATAAAATTTAAAAAAATCATACCAATAATAAAAAAATAACCCATCTTTACAAAATACAAAATTGATCACTTCACTGTGTTGGTTGAAAAGCAAAATATGAAGGTCGAAATCGCACCGGTTCTTATTTATATACAAGTTTCAGGACCGTTTTTTTCGCTTTACATTATTAATAGTCTTCTTACCACACAAAAGTCATTCCACCTTTCCGTTTCTTTGATTTCTTTTCACCTTTTTCGTAACATTTTTTCATCACTGTCTGACTAACAAGTCAAAACGCCCGTAATAAATTAGTTGCTGGAATTACCATCAACTTGACCTTAAACTACTGATTTAAATCGCGGTCTGCTTCCGTGATACACTCATATGTAATCTTTTTAAAACCAAAGAGACAATTTTTTTAAAAGAATTACTCAATAAGAAATGAAATAATAAGGTAATAATGGGGACTTTTAGTTTTAATAAGTAGTAAAAACGATTGCTTAAGGCATGAATGATTCAACTTATTTTTTTAAAGTCTTTTTTAAATAAAGACGAAGGTAAGATTTTTTATTCTCAGCCCTGAGGGGATTCCCACTTCCAAGACATTTTTTCTCGTTTCCTCCTTTTTTATTGAACACTTAAGTAACAAATCGTTTTAAAATGGATGAGTAATTTTAAAGTACATTTATTAATGAAAACGGTTTGTAAACGATTAGTGGTCTTGAATGTTGTTAAACTATGATTTATGGTTCTTAGAATGAATAGAAGCTAATCTATTAGAAAAACAAATAAAAAAAAACAAATAAAAAACCTAGCGTTAAGTAAGATAAATTGTTAAAATTGTTACTCATTCAAAATTGAAGTTTTTTATCTTATGGTGTTAAAAACAATAAATTAAAAGTTTTATTTGATTTCTATTTAAATTTCTATTTTCTTTAACGACAAAATGGGTTATATATCTCACGGTTATTTCACACGCAATAAGTTTTAAATAAACTGGAATCGAGAAGGTCACGAGAAGATACAAAATTACAATGTTATCTCAATCTTTGAGAGTTACAACCTTAAAAGAGCTGAGGTCGGTTGTTTTCTTATATAAACTTCAACAAGATTAATTTAAATCATTTCTGTATTAAGCTTCTTTAAGTTTATTTAATTCTCTTTTAAATTTCTTTGTGATTTTTAATTCTTTGTGGTTAAAGTCTAGTTTAAAGACAAAAAATGAAAGTTTTCTTTGTTATAACTGGTAAGTTATTTTTAAACTTTCATTTTTGGGAAATTCTTATTAATATATATTTTTTTTGTTCCTTTTTTGTGTTTAGTTCTTATGATGGTGTTTTCAATAAACGCTTTACCATCTCAAAGAGATAAACGCCAATCTACTTCGACGGATTTTCAAGCGTGTTACGATGCTTGTAAAGACCAAGTGACTCGAGAATATAATCCGATATGTGCTTCTGATGATGTAACCTACAATAATCGAGGGGCTTTTGGTTGTGCTCAACGTTGTAATTCAGGTTTGATTTCAATTAATAATTACGTTTTAAAAATGAAAATTACATACATGATAATTATTTCTTTTTAATTTTTAGCATTGACGATTTCATTTTTTGGTACTTGCCAACCTTTATAAGAAGAAAATTAGAAATTAATTGAGATGGGATTTAAATAAAGGAAAATAAAATGTTTGAATTTTTTTACTCATTCCTTAATAGATGTTTATGTTTTACTGAAATAAAAATTAAATAAATTGATAAAAAAAATGAATACAATCAATTTTTGTAAAGGCGATCGAACACTCAATATTATTGTCAATACTAACAATAACAATATTAGTAAATTGATAGTATTACTGATAATGTGCAGAGAATATTGATAGTATTCTAATGTTAATATCAAAACATTGACAATAATATTGACTGTGTTCGGTCGACCTGTGCCTGTCAATTTTGGTTGCCAGTTTTTTTGTAGGCTATTGCTGTTTATTTAATACCGCCCTTGTTAATAGTAATAAAATGAGCAGAATCCACTTTTCTAATTAACTAAGGTATGAAGTGAAGTATAAAACGGCAAACTAAAAGAAAAATATACCAAAGGCTCTTAAAAAGACATGGATCCCTAGGACCCAACGTCACCACGCACGTCCCTCCACATGCACGTCACCAGTTAAAGGTTAAATACGATATTATGGTGGAAAATGTATAGAAAAAGGTTATAATACATAATTGTACCAATTAATATTTAATGAAAATATTATTTCACAACCTTTTTAGTCTTATACGAAGTTAGCAAAAAGTCCTAAAATGGTCGAATAATTTTGTTATTTAAGAAGTATCAATTTTGAAATTTTACACGGTTGTATAAGGCCGTGCGTACACGGGCAACAGGATAGCAACTTTAGAGCAATGTGATATCTCCTCTCGATTGCTTTCTAGGTAATAGAGTCAACGGAGCAATTTAAAAGCAATCTATGGGCGATATATCGGGTGTTCATTTAAATTCGTGCTCAAGTGAGCTATGGATTTTGCCTGCATTTTTGACGTATGTCCAATAAAACTTAATTGAAGCAATGTCATAACACTGAAATGTTCAATAGGTTATAAATAACGAGACAGAAAATCGAAGGAAATTAGCTAACAACTTGTTTTTGGCTAAAACCTACCTAAACTTTAATCCTTTCAGTAATTGGTCGTCCAAAATTTCATAGGGATGTTCAAGTGGTGAATAAAATTATACAGTAAATATTCCCAAACTTCATTGACTTTCGAAGCAGCTTAAACGTAAGATTTACCATCAAGTTTTTTGTCACAAATTAAAAACATTATCAATAAATTGCCAATGCAAGCCGTTCAGTGTAGTTTGACAAGATTTGACGTTTGTCAAAATTGAAATTTAATTGATTAGTGTGTACTAATAATGCCACATACATTTTTCTCTCTATCGTCGTCTAACAAAATTTCAAAGCACACTTGAGCACGAATTTAAATGAACACCCGATATTTGATATTCGCGATCTACGCAACCTTAACAACTAACGTTGAGGAATTTAATACTAAATACATGGATGCTATGGAAAAGTATTAAAAATTTGATTAAAGGCGACAGTTCTACGGGACAATGTCATAAAAAATTGGACTTCTCTAATGCGTGTCATCCAGCAAAATAGAGGGAGATATTTGAGTGATTTTAAATTCCGTACTTAATGTCATAATATATTCTTTAAAACAAAAAAAGTAATGAGTGGGTTCCTCACACAGAACTTATTTAATTACATTTGAAAGTAGAGCGTTCTTATTGAAAGACCTTATACATAAGCTACACAATGTAATTCCTTTGCTTAATGAAAAATTTGCCAGAATGGAAATTCGTAGTTCTTTGATTAACAATAAGCCGACGAATAGTCAGACAAACAAATAGAAGATGTCTGATTATACGTTTGAACGAATATAGTAGAGCATCGATAACCCGAATTCCAGTAAAGCGAACTCCTTGATAATCCGAATTGTATTCTGTCCCAATTCGGTAGAAAGTTTAACTAGAGACTCCTTATTCAGCTAAGGCAGGTACTATTCAGTATAATAGCACCAGAAAAAACAGAAATCGTATTACTACAAGGAAGAAGAAAACTAAAAGAAATACAATTTAAAATAAACGAAAATGAGATAAGGAGTGCCAAGAAGCCAAATATCTCGGGGTCTACTTAGACAAAGATATGAAAATGACGGAACATATAAAGGAAATTTGCAAGAAAGCAAACGTCATGATAAATAACTTATCGAAAATTATGCCAAACATCAGAGGACCCAAAGAAAAGAAAAGGAAACTCCTTGCTTCTACTGTTCTTTCGGTCATTTTGTATGCCGCTCCGACATGGAGTAGAGCTCTAAATTATAAATACTGTTTAAATATGCTTTCCTCAATTAATAGAAGATTAGGAATCAGGATATCTTCTGGATATAGAACGGTTTCTACGGTGGGTATTGAAGTGGTGGCTCGTCTACCGCCCATTGACCTATTAATTGAGGAAAGATGTAACCTATACAGTAGAGGTAAGGAACATAAAAAACTATATAGAGAAGAATTATTGGAAAAATGGAACAGAAGATGGAATCACGGAATTAAATGGACCAACGTATTAATCAAAGATTTAAAAAAATGGTTTGAAAGAACATGGGGAGAATTAAATTACTACCTAACACAATTTTTGACGGGTCATGGAATTTTTTGTAGTTATTTGTTCAAAATAAAAAAGAAGGAGAATGAATTTTGTTGGTTTTGTGAAGAAATAGATAATCCAGAACATACGTTTTTTATATGTAATAATTTTGCCGAGGAAAGAAATATTTGTCGTAATAAAATCGGAAAAAATATCGAAAAAGAAAACATAATAGATATAATGCTAGAAAAACAAGAGCACTGGAGAGCCGTAGATGAAATGGTAACAAACATTATGAAAAAAAAGGAAAAGCATGAAAGAGAACTAGAAAATAGAAGAAGAAATGTACAGTAGAACCCGAAAATTACATTTATATACCTCTGAAGTTATACCTTGATGGGTGGTTCCGGAGGCGGAGGGGAAAGGGTTTTAGTTGGTCGATGTATTCAAGATGAGTACATCAACCCAACACAAGGTGGTCATCGATACGAATCACTTAGATAGTGATTCGGACCACTCGTCTGTCAACAGATTTCCTAAACCCCTCCATAAAAAAAAAGTACTATTCAGTAGTAGCATAGTAAAAAGCACCCCTAAAGATCATTAAAAAACTTCCTACTTTACTTTTGAATAATATTGTTTACAGAAATATTATTTTTGGAAATATAATAATAATTATACACGGGGTTTCACGCAATGCTAAGAATTTTTCACCAACTGCTAAGAACCTTTAGAACTGCTTTGTTACAACGTTTTAGAGTTTCTTTCTTACTTTTTTGAAGTTTTATGTATGCAGACTATCCATGCCACTGAATGTAAGAAACAACTTTTTATTTTCAATGGGATAATTTTTAGTTTACATTTCAATTGCAATTTTTTTTGTATTTTAATTTTCACTTTGTATATACTAAACATTTAGCCACCATTTAAGAAAAATCTTTAAAATTGGCTCAATTAGTCTCAAACGTTCTTAATAATTAATATTTGGTAGAACTCTCTCCTTGGAAACTTAGTGCAAAAGCAGCACGTAATGTCTTTAAAATGCTTTGTAGTATTTTAGATCAAAAATGTTAATGGTAAAATTTTGGATCATGCTTCGAATATCCTCAAAAGCCTCTTGAAAAATTATTCATTGTTATTAAACGAAATCATGTCGAAAATTCAGGCCTTAAATAATGGTATATGATATGACCTCTATTATCGGTGTTAAAAGTCAAGTCAGTAAATTTTCGGATGCTCATACTCCGAAAGTTTTCGTCGAAAAAATCGGGATACAGACTGTCATAATCGGTGATCATTTCTGCGTAACATAGCCAAAATTCAAAATCGTAAGTTATGCGGTTTAGAAAATATCGTAAGTTAAATGAAAACAGGATCCGTTTTTAGACCGGTTCGCGGAAAACGCAAACTTTGGGATTTTTTTCTCAGAAACTACTTAAGAAAAAAATTTGGATCTTTTGCAGGATGTAGCCCCATCTGTTTGTTATAACGTAGCATCTTTTCCTTTTTAAAAAAATTCCGTCTATTTTCGCTTAAAAATGCATTCGCCGAAATAATCGATCTTAAGAACCGCTGATCGTATCTTAACGAGATTACCACTAGGTGGTAGCTGAGAATGTTAGCTATCACAATTCCTACGAATATACTCATTTTCGACTGTTAAATAATAAGAAGAAAATATTTTGTGTTTTTTAGTATTTCTATAAACACAAAGTAATTTATTATTATTATTTAGCAATCAAAAAATGAGTATATTCGTAAGAATTGAGATAGTTAAGATTCTCAACTACCACCTGGCAGCAATCTCATTAAGGTGCGACCAATGGTTCTCAAGATCGACTACTTCTAGGATTGAATTTTTTACTAAATATAGACGAAATTTAAGAAAAAGAAAAAAAAAATCAAGTTATAGTAAGCAGATGAGGCTACATCCTGCAAAAGGTGCCAATTTTTTTTCTTCGGCGATTTCTGGGAAAAAAATTCTCAAAATTTGCGTTTTCCGCGGATCGGTCAAAAAACTGGTTCTTTTTTCATTTAACGCGCGATATTTCCTAAACCGCGTGACCTACAATTTTGAATTTTGGCTATCTTACGCAGAAATGATCACCTATCATGACAATATTTAGCCCTATTTTTACGACGAAAATTTCCGGAGTATAAGCATCCGAAATTTCACTGACCTGTCTTTTGGTCACCTTTTGGCACCGATGTAGATGTCACTTTCGAAACAACTAATAATTTCATAACTTATTTCTTTATTTCTTTTGTTAGTAAAGAAACCACAGGGAAGGTTTTTTAAACATTCTATGTCTAGATGCATAGTGTTTAAAATCAGTCGTTGTTTCTAATTATTATAATAATTAATGAAAAGAAATTGATAGCGACATTTAGCAGTTATATCGATTAACGGTATCCAATGACCTGTTAAACGATTTCTTGTCGAAAACCTTTTCCATTAATTTTGTCACAAAATCTTTTCCATTAAAACTGTTTACTTTAAGATGCTCTTTTCAACAACACTCTAATTAAAACTCTTCCTATATGGAATTTCAAAACAACGTCCAATTCAATTACGAAACGTTTTATTCCTCGCACATTCGATAGTTATTCGTTACTGATGCGCTACTTATAAGAAAGTCTATGAATCCTTTAGTTATTAAGTTATTACATGGTTTTCCTACAATTCACAGTATCTGAATAAATCGGAGAATTAAGGGAAACGCCAGTGTTCCTCAAACAAAGCTACTTCGTGTATCTCGGAAATTATCAACATTTGTATACTAACATTTATATATTTTTGTTACTTATTTAGCATAAATGTTATAAAGACTGTTGCCAGTTAAGAGGTTTGTATAACTTTCAATTACACTCTGTATACACAATCAATTTAAAAATATTAAGTAACTTACTCAAGGTGAGGTAAAAGAACACTTTACTGAACATCAAATGCTTTTGAGTAATCAACAAGACCGGTTGGGGTTTTATTACTTCACGCAATTTGTTCTTTTTTAAGATTTAAATGTAAAACCAGATTTGCAAAGAGTTTTACCTGATGTTACTTCAAATTTCAAAAAATTTTAATTAGAAAGATAAGTGATTTTTTAGATAATTTATTTAAATAACAATTTGTTAATGTTAAAATCTAAATTTGTATCTAAAAATAGATACAAATTAATACAATAAAGTCACTTAACAATATCCATAGGAAGCGAATCTAACATCTAAAAAAAAATATTTTATAACTTAACCCGATATAATCCAACAGTTTTTTTTCTTACCTTTTCCACATTTACTTACAGCACATTCTAACATATCATAATTATGATAACCACATCTATCTGTGCCACAAACGGGATTGTACACAGAATCTTCAATGTGTTCATAGCAATAATATTCACAATTCTTATCTTCTTCACACAGTTCAAATTCTCCTACTTGTCCCTTTCTTATTAAATCTACTAATGCTAGCTGATCATTAATAAAATCACGTTTGAGTCTTTTCAAAGCATGTCCTTCGGTAATTAATATCCAATCCAAATCTTTAAATTTAAATTAATTAAAGAAAAATATCGATATCTTAATAAAACTGATAATTCAAAACTGATTTTATATCACAGTTGGTTTTAAATAATTGTTTTTGATACTTACTTAAAATAATACAAAAGAACAAGGTAACTTTAGCGATCATTTTGAGCAATATGAACACGGAAAGAGAATTTTAAAAGCTTTTAAAGACACAAAAAGACCGGTTTTTTAAGACTTTAAATTTCTTTTCTACCAAGTTTTTTTAGCCGTCGTAAAAGTCTCAAAATATTTAAGTTGTTTTCGTTAAAGATTAGCAATAAATTTGTAAGTTTAAGTCTATAATTTAATTCCCAACATTTTTTTAACTAGGAATTAATTCTTATTTTGATGGAATTTCAATAAAGTTTATATTCTGTAAGTATATTTTACTGATTACTACTATTAATTATATTTTTGCAAATTTCAATGTAAAGAGTATTTATTTAAGGTTTTACATTGATTTCAAGCGAATTAAATACAAGAGAGCAATTTGTTTCTTTTAGAACAAATATTTCAGGTTTCTTTATGCATTATTATGACAGATTAAAGTTTGATAAATTATTCTTTAAGAAAGATGGAGATTTAAATTTTCTTAAACGATCATGAGAATGTATTAAAATGTTTTTTTGCCATTAGTTTCATAACTCAACGTTACTTTGAGGTTTTCTTTTTGAAGAATTGCAAAAAAAGTTTTACCACACATAATCAAAAATGTTAATTTTTACCTCAAATAATTCAGAAACTAGGCCAAATAGAAAAAATGTTTCAAATAAAAGTTGTAGGTAAATAGTTACTATTATAAATAATTAACTTAAATTTTCGATATTAAGTAAGTTATAACTAAAAGTTTTCACATTTGTAAGTTTTATCTCAAATAACAAGAATATCAATTTTAACAGAAATAATTCAAAAACTAGACAAGACAGAAAAAAATATTTCAAATAAACATTGTAAGTTATCTAATTGTAAACAACTTTGATCCTAAACATTTTCTTAAATTTTCGATATTAACCAAGATATAACCAAAAATTCTCACTTATATAAGTTTTCCCTCAAATAACTAAGAATGTCAGCTTTTAGCTAAAATAACTCAAAAACTAGGCCAGATAGAACAAATTGTTCAAAATAAAACTTTTAGTTTATTTAATTACAAATAATTTTAATTATAAACAATTCCTTTGAATTTTTGATATTAAGCGAGTTATAATCAAAAATAGTCAACTCTTGAAGATTAATCCTAAAGTAACCAAAAGTTCAGTTTCAACTCAACATAACTCAAAAACTAAGCAAAAGAGAAAAAATAGTTTTATATAAAACTTATAGCCTATTTAGTGATAAACATCTATTGATATAAACACTTTCCTCAAATTTTTAATATTACCGAGTTATAACCTAAAATTTTTAGTCAACCTCATCTAATCAAAAACTTCAACTTTTATCTCAAATAACTCAAAAAATAAGCGAGTTAGAAAAAATCGTTTCAAATAATAATAGTAGCTTATTTAATTATAAATAATTTTAGTTCTAAATAATTCCTTTGAATTATCGATATTAAGCGAGTTATAATCAAAAATTATCATTTTCTTAAGATTAACCTTAAAGTAACCAGAAATTCAGTTTCAACCCAACATAACTCAAAAACTATGCAAAAAAGAAAAAATAGTTTCAAATAAGTCTTATAGCACGTTTAGTTATAAACATCTTTCGTTATAAAAATTTTCCTCAAATTTTTGATATTACCGAGTTATAATCTAAAATTGTTAATCAACCGCAACTAATCAAAACCTTCAACTTTTACCTCAAATAACCTAAAAAATAAGCCAGTTAGAAAAAGTTGTTTCAAATAAAAGTTGTAGCTTATTTAATTATAAACAATTTTGTGTATAAACAGTTCATTTTAATTTTTGATATTAAGCAAGTTATAAACCAAAATTATCAACTCTTACAGATCAACTTCTAGAATTTTAATCAAGTTAAAATCAATTAAATGAAACTTGTTTTTTAGACACTTTATTTATATAAAAAAGTAAAAAAAGTTAAATACTACACAACATATTAAAATACTAGTCAATCTTCAGTTCTTATTAATTTTAAGCTCTAAGCAGTTCTTAGTAACTTTAAACACATGGTCCATAATAATCCATACTTAAAGTTGCTGAAAGAAAAGAGAAAAAAATTTCTTATACATCACAATAAAAGCAATTTAACAAAATAAGTGCAGTCTTATAATAAAATTACAATAAAAAGTCTTATTTATTTTCATAGGAATTTTTTTTTTGTTCTTTCGATTATAATGGAGAACAGGTTCCCATAAAACTAATTGCAGTGCCTAAAAGTATTCTTTATAACTCAACCAAAAACCAATTTTTATCCCAATCTTACCTTTTCCACAACTCGAAGCACATCTTAACTTTGAAGGATTATCATAAGTGACATTATCAGAACCACAAACCGGATTATACTCGTTTGTGGTTGACCGAAGACAAGCAGCTTGACAAGATAAATTTAAACCACTACTGTCTGTATTTGAAGAGATAGTCGTTGTTGATGGTGTTGTTGGTGGTGTTGTTGATGGGGTTGTAGGTGTAATAACTGTTGTTCTTGGTGTTTGATCGCCCCAAAACCATTGTCGTTTAAATCTTAAAGTATTTCCTTCAATATTCGATATTAAACCGAAACCTTAAACATTTAAAATAATCAAATTAATAAATTTTTAAAAAGAACCACAAATAATTCCCCTTTAAAATGACTAATCTAATAGAGTATTAGTAGTAAAAAGATTTTTTGTTACTTACCGAAGGCGATACAAAGGAACAAAGTAACTTTCTTGAACATCTTTGTTCGTATGAAGTGAACTCGAAGAGGTGATGTGAACGTCTCAAAAATGGTCAGCGAAGACCGGTTATGGTATTTATACTGTGTTGTACATTTTAAGATTTTTATCTAAATGGGATTTACCCACGGTTGCGTTCGGAATTTCCATCGACGTTAAAAAAAAACGTCAACATCAATTTAAAAAAAGAACTACTTTAATGAAGAAAGAATCATTGGAATTTATAATTTTAAAGGAATATTCCGTATTTAGCAAAATAATCGCATTATTTTCATCACGATAACAATGATGCAACATCTCACTAATATGATAATAATTAAAGCCACTTGGACATCGATGTCGAAAACAAAACGGCTAAAATTGGAGAAAATTTCGCAATATAATTGCGTACTCATCCATCTCATTTTGTAGCAATTTGTATTAAATCGTGTCAATCAAACGTCGCGATTTTATAAACATTTTAGAAAATCGTTCGTTATGCTTAAGATTTAAGCTTTCGAATCAACACAATTGCAAATTCAAAACGGTTGACTGAGTCTCTCTCTTAAGAAATTTTAAAATGTTATCTTGTAAAAACGTGATAACTTATAAACCAAACACGGCATCGATATTTATAACGAGATACCACATTAGAAAATTCGTTGTAACAGACATACTTTGTTATCTGTTTTTAAATAATAATATGTGGTACTTTTTCTTCTTCTTGGAACATAAACTGAATAATTGTAATAATTTGATTAATCACCACAACAACAAAATGATTTACAAACGGAAATTGTAACTTTTAAACCAAAACTTTTCAGCGAAATTGATTACTGATAAAGTACCACGTGTTTTAAATAAGTTTATTTGTTAAAAAAGGAGTTAAAATTATTAATTACATCAGTTTAGTTTCAATGTTTGTTTAATTTAATTAACTTGGAATATTAAATTTGGGATTATACAAGAAAATTTAAAAATTAGATAGAAAAAATTGTTTCATATAACATTTTTAGATTATTTAATTAATATTTTCAGTTATAAATATCTTTGAGTTTTTTATATTAATAGAGCTATGATTAAAAGTATTCAGTTAGATAAGTTGAATATTAAATAATTAAGGCTGCCAACTTAAGTAAAATACACTGCTCGTCAAAAACAACGAAACACCTAGCAGGGATGGTTGTAGAAACTTAAAATTTGGTTGTGTACAGCTCATGTGGTTTTTGTGTGATATGTTATGCTTTAATAGGCATGATTATTTTATTGCGTGTAGCTACGTTAATAACTGTTAATAACTGGCAATCTAAACTTTGCCACATCCTTCACTTGTGTATGTGTTATAACCCATATCTGTCGAAATCTGCCTTATATTCAATTAACCCCTTTTAAAGAGAGTCAAAATATGGAAATGCATAAAGCCTCGAATATCTATTCGCAAAATTGACAGAAAATTGAGTAGAAATGGCTTTGCATCATTCAAATATGAAATGTCTAATCTAGGGATTCCCAACCTTTTTCTTGTATCGACCCCTTGTAAGAGAACAGTTTCTTACATCGACCCCCTAGCACTTTTACAAAATTTTGTTGAAAAGTCGTCAATGTGATGGCTGCGCTTGATATTCTTGTTTTACGCAGCAAGTTGTTGAGGTGACTAAAACGTGCTTCCACCAAATAAGAAGAGGGGAACGTTAATAATAGTGGTTCTGTAATAACTAGCAATTGTGGATACTTTTCCCTGATGATTTTGAAATTCCAAAACTTTGCGTATCCGTGTGTTTTGAATAAGAGTTGTGCTTGAACATCTTCCTTCAACGCAATTAACTCTTCTTGCACCATAATATTATATTGAGATATATCGCACTATAAAGGATCTATAAACCATGCTGGCACATCCAAATTTTTTTATGTCTCGAAAGCGAACAGCTATAGCTATCGACCCCCAATAGATCCTCTGATCAACATTAACCCCCTCTACAACTTCATTGACCCCCAAGGGGTCGGTACCGACCCCGTTGGGAATTCCTGGTCTAATCCAATGAATAAACAGTAGAAGAGACATCTTCGGCGAATTCCTTCATTAAGTCTTTTGGAGACAACTTAGTCAGTGGAGATTACTTGAAGGGTTATTTTGGGAAGTTAGATATCGATCCAAACAATTTGTAAAAGAATCCATTGCTATGGTTTAATATCACACTGATTAATTTGATAAACTACATTAATTTCAGAGCAGATTACTGTGCTGCTGTGAATGCCAGGAAGCTGGTACACTTCGACATACGATTTTCGAACATACGCATTTTAAGAACTTAAGAAAGACAACTTGAAAAAGACCTAATAGAGGCACTGATCGATCATAAATCATGAATAGACAGTAAAACAGACATCTTCACCGAATGCCTTAATTAAGTCTTTTGGGGACACCTCAGTTAGCGGAGATTACTTGAAGAATTGTTTTAGGAAGTTAGATATCAATCCAAGAATATTAAACAATATTATAAAAAAATCCATTGTTGTGGTTTAATACCACACTGACTAATTTGACAGGCAGCTTTAATTCCAGAGCATTGAATTTTCAGACTGTGTGTCGGCTTCTTTGAATACCAGGAAGTTGGTACACCTCGGCATACGATTTTTGAATGTAGGCATTTTAAGAACTAAAGAAAGAAACTGGAGGGGCTAACTGGAGCGGAGTTTAAGACAGGAAACGCGATGGATTTGATGTTGAAAAGAGAGATGGTGATGCAATTCCTAAAAAAAGTACCGTAAAATGGGGTTACTTGGACTTGATTTTTACGTATTTTTCAAAATTAAAAGTGAAGAAATAAAGTTAGAGCATCACAAACATGTTCATCGTACCGACCTAACCTTTAGGACTACATAGCTATTATAAAACATTGAAAATATCTTATAAATACAATAATAAAAGTGATGTCCAAATAACCCCGTTCTTGGGGCTTCTTGGATACTTAATTCTGTTTTAGGGATAATGTCATACTTTGCGTGTCAGACGGTCAAGTTCCCCTGTAAAATGAATTGAAGCATTAAGGAATGTATTTTTATGTAAAAAATATATTTTTTGTTGAATTAAATATAGGAAAATAAGCAATAAATTTCGTCAAAACTTTATTTTTTCTTAGAAATGTTTCATTAAAACATTTTTAAATTAACCTTAAAATCCACGCCCATGTCCATGTAGCCCCGGGGTGTTCAAGTAACTCCACTTTACGGTAATGTAAGGAAAGAAGACGGAGGAGATGAAGAAATGAGGAGAAAAAGGATAGAAAGAAGAAAGACAAACCAAAAACTTAAGCTTTCAGTAATGCCAAAGCGGTTCCAAGCTGCTTAGCTGGAAATAAGATGAAGTTTTAGTAGATAACCCTAACAAGAATTGGCGAAATCTGACACTCTCGACCGAAAGAGATTCCAAAGAACGACGCCAGTAGTAGGCAGGGGTATACAAGGCATTTCACCTTACTGTAAAAAAGAGTTTTCAGACTCAAGCGATATAGGTTGAAGGAGCACCCGGCGAAAGAATGACACTAAATCGTATTTAGTAATGAATATGTGTTTTGTCTAAAGCAGTTTGATGGCAATTATAGATCTAAAGTAGTAAGACGAAATTTAAAATTCGCTTAAGGGCGTTGTTCTGGTTTAACATTTAGTGCTGTGATGGAGGGAAGTATAGTTTGGAAGCCGGTAATCTTAAGTCTTCATTCAAGAAAAGTCTGACTACGATCTGGTACATGAATAACATTTTATAGCCTATTTTGTTGCCATACCTTCAAAGATATCGCAACAATGATTTTCAACACGACGACACTGAACCACATTCACAACAGTACGATTCACACTAACATTTTTAATGAGAACAATGTCAATTTATCTGTCTCCAGATGAATCTTCCAATGAACACATATTAACACTGAAATTGAAAACTTTCCACAATTCGGCTTCTGTTAATAGGAGTTAATTGAATGTAAAGATGATATAGATGGTCGCCTTAATCAAAATTGGTTTAAAGTTTGCGTAAAAGCCATTTAAGATTCATTATGTCAATCGTTTTTTGCGTTTTCTGAAAAATTAGGTTAATGGCGTTTATGCCGTTTTGGCTTGGCACCGTCGATATAACAATAAAATATTAGAGAAAATAAATTGAAATATTGAAAATTTTGATTATACTAAAAATAGAAACAGGTTACTTTCCAAGATTTCAAGCATATTGTTTCGCATGTGGAAGTCGATTCGTGATGAGTCGACAACAGGCAGGGTCGAGAGGAGGCCAACCATTGACGTATAAGTGATGTGATCTTGAATTGCGATATTTCACAAATTCCTACTACGTGCCAGTACCTATCGATTGGTACCACTTTCATTAAAATCGGCGATTCCAAAGTCGTGAGGTCTGCTTGTTAGCTTCAGCTATTCGCTATCTTCAGAGAAAGTTAAAATTAGAAGTTATCTTATATAAAAGAAGTGTACCTAAAAATACTAAAAATCAGACAAAAATCACCAAAGAGTACACGGATCATTACCAAATTTTAATCATTTGCTGTCCTGCTTGAGAGAAAGATGAAAGAGTACTCGGTAATGTAACAGAGAGCAAGCTTACTTCTTCATCTTTCTCTGTATAGTGCAGCTCTGTTTCGTGTTATAGTACCTATCACGAAAATTTTAGGCTCGAACGACTATCTCTTCTGGGTGTTGCGTTTTTTTTTTTGGGAAGCAGTTTAATTCTAGAACTACACCACCTTATTTAAATTTTTTTAGCATGTTTAATTATAAACAGTTTTTATTACAGATAATTTCTCTGAGTTTTTGTTGTTAAGGTTATAATCAAAAATCATCAAATACTAAAGTTTACCTTCAAAGTAGTAAAAAAGTCAACTTTCATATCAATTAATTCAAAACCCAAATAAGACAAAAATTATTTCATAAAAAGTTTATAGCAAATTCAATTATAAATAATTTTAGTTATTAGTTCCTTTGAAGATTTGATATTAAGCGAGTTATTACAAAATATTGTCAGTTTGTTAAATTTAACCTCATAGCTATATTTAACCACAAATAACTGAAAAATTAAACAAAATAGAAAAAAATATTTCAAACAAAAGTTGTAGCCAATTTAATTTTATACGGTTTTGCTTATAAATAATCCTTTTGAAATTTTTATATAAAGTGAGTTAGAACTAAAAATCGTTTTTTAAAATTTAACCTCAAAGTAATAAAAAAATCGATTTTGGCCTTAAATAACTCAAAAACTAAACCAGATGGAAAAAATACTTTCAAATAAAATTTATAGCTTATTTAATACTAAACAAAATTTATTATAAATAATCCTTTCAATTTTTATTATTGACCGAGTTATGAATGTTTTAAAATGTATCCTTAAATAACCAAAAATATCAACTTTCACCTAAAATAACTTAAAAATTCATCCAGACAGAAAAAAATATTTTTAATAAAATTTACAACATATTTAATTATAAGCAGTTTTAATTAGGCCCAACATTTAAATAATATCTTAATTTCCGGATTTATTTCAGATAAGCAACACGTGTTGTGTCGACAGTTTATTAGTTAAAAAAACAGATAACATAAAAAAAATTGTTGTGGAATGTAATTGACTCACTGATTTGTAACTAATTGTAAGTCATTATTACGACTAATAAATTCGATTTATACAAACGCTGGTGCCAAAAGTCAATGTTTAACGTCTATAAATGGATTTGTATATGTCACCGAATCTTGGAAATGCGTCAATCACGTTTCACAATAATTTCTTTATTAATGAGAAAAAAATTATTCGTGTATTTTTATAAATTTATTGATATGAAACGGACAAAAATCATTTTGAAATAATATTATTGTAACGATTACATAAAAAAGTCTCTAAATTTAGGATTGTTTGCTCAACTTATTAATCTGATAGTGTCTAAATATATCCGGATGACATCCGATTTATATTTATTTGGTCGTTCTGGAAGTTTAAAAAAGTGGTCAAGCAAAGAGTTGGAACTTTTCGCGAATCAAATCGACCAACCACCAGCAACCAAAGTCGTTTGAATCTACATCCTTGATCTGGTTCGACGGAGAATTGCGTCATATAAATTCTGATAGGAACAGAACCGGCGTTAATAAAGCATATAGTCAATTCGCCAGTCGATTCAGTTTATCGCAAATTGTGGTCCAATCCGGTTATACAAATTTCTTTCTAAACCTATCAAGTGATTATTTCTTAGATTTTACAAAAATAATTTAAGTGGAGGATTTATTTTTTCTAAGGAACGATTTTAAAAATGAATAAAAGGACGATTTATATCTTCTTTGTAATCTGTAAGTTTTTAATTTTGAAAAAAAAAGTTTTTATTTTTGGAAAAATAAAGAAGAATTTTATTTTATTATTGTTATCACTCATAATGATTGTGCAATTTTAAATTTAACTATTTTAAGGATTCATGTATAGTCTTCTTTTAAGTGTACTTTGATATCTCCTTTATCTCTTTATAAAACTAATCAAAATTATCCCCTTCTAATTTTATATCTCTAACAAACCTTTTTGATTTAGCTTTAATATCATTTCAAATATCATCTGGTGCAATTATACCAAATTGTCGTTCACCAGGATGTGCAACTTCAGGACCTGTATGTGTAATAGATGAATCAGGAATACCAAAAACATTTTTAAATCGATGTCTAGCAGAAGCACAAGGATGTACAAAACGAACGTGTAAGTAAAAAAAATTATTCTTGAATACTTACTTTAAAAATAGACTTTGTAATTTGATTGGGATTGATTGTAAATGAACCAAACGAGTTACGAAGAACGTCAAAGTGTATTTTCGAAATGCACACGACGCAAGGTTAAATAAAACGTTCGTCGGCGTCGTAAATCAATAAATCGCTAAAAGGACGAGCGATCGTTCGGACAATTTGGATCAATTTAAAGTTTTATAAACTGGCGGCGATCAATATGCAGAGCGAAGTTTTCATTTGACTTTCGCGAAATTGTTTCTCTCGGTCGCGTCTAATTAATTTATTCTAGGAAGTTTATTTTAATCTTATTGTCGTTACTTTTCGTTCCGGTTGATATGACGAAATGATAAGAATGGGTTGTTGATTAAATATTAATTTTAAAAAGCTTTTTAATTTTAACAGATTTAAAATCAAATAATTCAAAAAGTAAATTAGATAGAAAAATTTGTTCCAAATAAAAATTATAGGTTATTTAATTATGAATATTTTTGACTATAAGCATTTTTTTGAATTTTTTGATAATAAATGAGTTATAACAAAAATTGTTACATAACTTCAGATGAACATCATATAATCAAGATGCAATCTTTATTCTCAAATAAGTCAAAAAATAAGTCAGAGGGAGTAAATTGTTTCGAATAAAATTTATAACTTGTTTAATTATAAATAATTTTGGATATAAATAATTTCTTTGAATTTTGGATATTAACTGAATTACAACAAAGTTTGTGAATTGACTTCAGTTTGCCATAAAATAATCAAGATTTGAATTTTAACCTAAAATAAGTCGAAAAATAAGTTCGGTGGAGAAAATTATTTCAAATAAAAGTTATAGTGTGTTTTATTATAAACATCTTTCGTTATAAATAATTTCTTTGAATTTTGTATATTAACCGAATTACATATAACAAAAATTGTGACATAACCTCAGTTTACCTTCAAGTAATTAAGATTTCACTTTAACTTGAAATAAGTCGAAAAGTAAGTTCAATACAGAAAATTGTTTCAAATAGAACTTACAGCCTGTTTTATTATGAATAATTTTGATAATAAACAATTTCTTTAAATTTTGAATATTAACCGCGTTATAACAAAAAATGTCACTTAACTTCGGTTAACCATCAAATAATCAAGGTTTCAATTTTAACATGAATTAAGTCGAAACCTAAAATCAGTAGAGAAAATTATTTCAAATACAACTTATAGCCTGTTTTATTATTAACAATTTTGATACTATACAATTACTTTGAATTTTGAATATTAACCGAGTTATAAGACAAAATTGACACTTAACGTCAAACAATCAAAATTTCACATTTAACTTTAAATAAGTCGAAAACTAATTGTAAGTCAGATAGAGAACATTGTTTTAAACAAAACTTATACTTTGTTTAATTATAAATACTTTTAATTATTGACAATTTCTTTGAATTTTGAGTATTAACCGAGCTACAACAAAAATTGTTACTTACCTTCGACTAACCATCAAATAATCAAGATTTCAACTTTCACCTGAAATAGGTCGAAAACTAAGTTCCGTAGAGAAAATTATTTCAAATAGAACTTATAGCCTGTTTTATTATTAACAATTTTGATACTAAACAATTACTTGGAATTTTGAATATTAACCGAGTTATAAGATAAAATTGTGACTTAACGCCAAAAATCAAGACTTCATGTTTAACTTTAAATAAGTCGAGAACTAAGTCAGATAGAAAAAATTGTTTTAAACAAAACTTATACTTTGTTTAATTGTAAACATTTTTAATTATTAACAATTTCTTTGAATGTTGAATATTAACCGAGCTACAACAAAAACTCTCACATAACTTTGGTTAACCGTCAAATAATCAAGATTTCAACTTTAACCTGAAATAAGTCGAAAAATAAGTTTGGTAGAGAAACTCATTTCAAATATAACTTGTAGCCTGTTTCATTATTAACAATTTTGATAATAAACAATTACTTTGAATTTTGAATATTAATCGAGTTATAAAACAAAATTTTCAAAACGTCAAAAAAATCAAGATTTAATATTTAACTTCAAATAAATCGAAAACTAAGTCAGATAGAGAAAACTGTTTTTAACAAAACTTATACTCTGTTTAATTATAAACATTTTTAACTATTAACAATTTCTTTGAATTTTGAATATTAACCGAGTTATAGCAAAAATTGTCACTTAACCTTAGCTGTCAATCACATACTCAAAATTTCAACTTTGACCTACAATAACTCGAAAACTAATTTCGGTAGAAAAAATTGTTTCAAATAAAACTTACAGCGTGTCTTATTACTAACAAGTTTGGTTATAAACAGCTTCTTCGAATGTTGTATATTAATCGAGTTATAAGAAAAATTGTCAATTAACACAAAAGAATCAAGATTTCATATTTAACTTCAAATAAGTCGAAAGCTAAGTCAGATAGAGAAAATTATTTTAAACAAAACTTATACTTTGTTTAATTATAAACACTTATAATTACTGACAATTTCTTTGAATTTTCAATATTAACCGACCTACAACAAAAATTGTCACTTAACTTCGGCTAACCATCAAATATTTCAACTTTAACTTGACATAAGTCGAAAACTAACTTCGATAGAAAAAAATATTTATAAATTTTGATATTAAACAATTTCTTTGAATTTTGAATATTAACCGAGTTATAACAAATACTGTCACTTAGCCTTAGTTTACAATCAAATAATCAAAATTTCAATTTTAACCTGAAATAAGTCGAAAACTAAGTTCGGTAGAGAAAATTATTTCAAATAGAACTTATAGCCTGTTTTATTATTAACAATTTTGATAATAAATAATTACTTTGAATTTTGAATATTAACCGAGTTATAAGAAAAATTTTCACTTAAAGTCAAATAATCAAAATTTCATGTTTAGCTTTAAATAAGTCGAAAACTAAGTTAGATAGAGAAAAATATTTTAAACAAAACTTATACTTTGTTTAATTATAAACATTTTTAATTATTAACATTTTTTTGAACTTTGAATATTAACCGAGCTGCAACAAAATTTGTTACTCAACTTCGGTTAACCATCAAATAATCAAAATTTCAACTTTCACCTGAAATAAGTCGAAAACGAAGCTCGGTAGAGAAAATTGTTTCAAATAAAACTTATAGCCTGATTTATTATTAACAATTTTAATACAAAATAATTACTTTGAATTTTGAATATTAACCGAGTTGTAAGACAAAATTGTCACTTAACGTAAAAAATCAAGATTTCATATTTAACTTCAAAGAAATCGAAAACTAAGTCAGATAGAGAAAATTGTTTTAAACAAAACTTATACTTTGTTTAATTATAAACACTTTTAATTATTAACAATTTCTTTGAATTTTCAATATTAACCGAATTATAACAAAAATTGTCACTTAGCGTCAGTTTACCATCAAATAATTAAGATTTCAACTTTCACATGAATTAAGTCGAAAACTAACTTTATTAGAAAAAAATGTTTCAAATAAAACTTATAGCGTGTCTTATTACTAACAATTTTAATAATAAACAATTTCTTTGAATTTTGAATATTAACTGAGTTATAAGAAAAATTGTCACATAACGTCAAAAAATCAAGATTTCATTTTTAGTCCAAATAAATCGAAAACAGTCAGATAAAATTATTTTAAATAATACTTATAGTTTGTTTAATTATAAACAATTTTGGTTATAGATAATTCCATTGAATTCTTGATATTAAGCGAGTTATAACCAAAAATAATAAATTTCGGAACTTTATCCTCCAAGTAAAAAAAGACCAACTTTATCCTCAAATAACTCAAAAACTAAAACAATTAGAAAAAATTGTTTCAAATAAAACTTATAGCTTATTTAATTATAAACAACTTTTATTATAAACACTTTTTTCAAATTTTTGATATTAACCGAGTTATAATCATTATTCTTTTTGTTTCAGACTATGCAGAGGTGAAAACAGGAGCTTGCTAGAAATCAGAAGCCTTCAAATTCGAATAATTAGGAATTTTAAGTCTTTATCAGTATAAACAAATTATAATTTCAATTAATAATTTGTAAATAGCATAGTTTCCAAACACACAATCAGTATAAAAATGTAGCTTTGTTTTTTAATAATTAATTTATTGTTATACTTTCGTTATTTCGTCGTCTGAACCGTTACTTAATTTATTAGTTAGTCTTACTAACAGATTGTTAATTACATTTAAAACTTAATTTACAATAAAAGAAACAAATGTAGTACATAATAAAATTATTTTTCATTTTAAATATAAAATATTTAAATTTAAAACATTTAAATTTCCCACCATTATTTTAGTTCCAAGCTTTCCCACCTCACCTAACCAAAATAACTGACGTTTTGTTTATACTTTTAAAATTCAAACATTTTCAACAAAATTATCTCATAAAAGTACTGTATAGCGTACAAAATGATTAATAAAAACATTAAATAAGTGATTAAAACTTAGTGCTTAGTGAGAAAAGTGTTTAAAAAATGGCCAGTTCGATAAATTCGTTCAGCGAACGAATTGAGGTTAGGTCAATCATTAATTATAACTTTAAAAGCATTAAAATAAATTAATTAAACCTATTTTAGGACTACGAAGTGCATAATTTACTCGGAAAAGGAGGTTTTGCCTCTGTTTATAGAGCAAAATGTTTAAAAACCGGGATGAATGTTGCTATAAAAATGGTATACAGATAATTTTTGATTGGTTTTTAGTTCATTTAAGTTTTTTAGATCGACAAAAAATTAATGCAAGCAGCCGGAATGGTTTCAAGGGTCAGGCAGGAAGTTTCTATTCATTACCGATTAAAACATCCTTCGATACTTGAATTGTATACTTTTTTCGAGGATCAAAATTATGTTTATTTAGTTTTAGAGTTGTGTCATAACGGGGAGTTACAACAATATTTAAAGAAACATACAGAGGTAAGTAAAATCATTTGAGCGGTAATTAAAAAGAAATTATGTAATTGTATGAATAAAGGGTTTATTTGTTTGTGTTTTTAATTTTTAAAGCATCAAGTTCTTTCCGAACTTGAAGCGAGTAGTATAATGAGACAAGTCGTCGATGGTGTTCAATATCTTCACTCTCACAACATTCTCCATAGAGATATGTCGCTTTCAAATCTACTTTTAACTAAAGATATGCAAATTGTAAGTTTATAATTAAAAAAAATAATAAAATAAAAACTAAAAAATGTTTTTAATTTAATGTAGAAAATAGCAGATTTTGGTTTAGCAACTCAATTATCTCGTCCGGATGAAAAACACATGACAATGTGCGGTACACCAAATTTTATCTCTCCGGAAGTAGCTTCTAGAGGTTCTCATGGACTTGAAGCCGATGTTTGGAGTCTTGGATGTCTTTTATATACTTTATTAGTTGGTACACCACCTTTTGATACTCAAGGTGTTAAAAGTACTTTAACTAGAGTCGTAATGGCGAATTATCAGCTTCCGAATTACCTCTCAGCGGAAGCTAAAGACTTGATTAATTCGTTATTACAAAAAAATCCGAAAGATAGGATTCGTTTACATCAAATTCTCGAACATCCGTTTATAAAAAGAGGTAATTTAAGGATACAATCGAATTTAACTCATGATAGCGGAGTACACACAATGTCTAGTAAAAGAGAAAGTGCTTTAAGCGATGGAGTTTTAAATAATTTAATAACCGAACCGTATTTAAGAAAATCCAATAGTGATTATTTAGGGTTTAAAAATAAAAGCGTCGATCAACTAACAAATCATTTTGGGAATTCCCAACTTTTAAATGACGATCAAAAAGTATCTGTATTTTCTCAAGGGTTTGAAAACGTCCATAGGAGTCATTGTAGTCAAAAATGTTGTAAACCAAACGACCCGGGTGGAGGAAAAACTTCCATTGCTTCTTCCTCGGAAAATATAAGACACAGCTCAAAAAATTTACAAAAACTTTGTAGTCATCGACTTTTACCAACAAGACATCAAACAAAAAACGCCATATTGAGTATTTTAGAAGATTCGGAAGTCTGCGTTGAGTTTGTAAGGAAAAAAGGACATTTAAAACGCGAATTAGTTTGCGAAGTTTGTCGTATTTCCCCCGATGGTGAAAGAATAATACTTTACGAACCAGAAGGAGGAAAAGGAACTCCTATAACATCATCAGTTCCTGATTTACCACCTCAAGGTACCGATAATATTTATAGTTTTGAAAGTCTCCCGGAAAAACATTGGAAAAAATATATGTACGCGTTTAAATTCGTCGAACTGGTTCGAGCAAAAACGCCTAAAGTCACTTTTTACACTGACAAAGCCAAGTGTCTCCTAATGGAGAACTTGGTCGATTTCGAGGCTTGTTTTTACGAGGGAGGGAAAGTTACGTCTTCTTCGAACGAAGGAGTCACAATAATAGACTCTGTGGGGACCAGATTAAATTTTAAATCAACCGAACAAACCGATTTACCTACCTCTTTAAATTTATTATGGATTCACGCACAAGAAGCCATGAATCATTGTTGTTTATTGGAACGAACTTTGAGTGAATTACCTGGACAGAAAAATTTTCCTATTATCGTTGGGAGAAGACCTAATTCGAATTTAAATTCAACGCCGGGGAAAGAAAATCGAACACAACCACTTATGGTATGTATTTTTAAAAGATTATTTTAAGTTAATTTCAATTTTAAAAGTAACGCTTTCGTAATGGACGGGAGATGTGCTGTCCCCATAGATTAATAAATACATAGACGGAGCCTTTTGAAAACAGGACCTGATTTTAGCAGTAAGAGGAGATTAGTTACACTTCGGTGTGTTTTGTCGCGACTTGTCTGTGTTTGGCATTGTATGATAACTATCCTATATGTTTCTGAAAATTGGCCATAGTTTACTGTAAAGTACACAAGCTTAAACTGAGTACAAATAGAAATATTACATAAATAAATTATGAATTGTTAAAAAGAAACAAAACCCCACTTAAACAATTTTTCATAAATTCTTCTCTATCCATTTAGATTCTAAGTTTTTTTTAATAACGCCCAGAGTACATATGCTTACCATAGACATATGATTATATCTATTCATACTTCTGTGTATGTATGTTCCCTGGGTGTTCCCAAACATAACCAAAATGCAACTAGTCCCCCTTCACCCCGAATATCAGATCTCTCTTGTCCATGGATTATAGTTAAGGCTCTGTGTATGTATTTATTAGTCCTTGGCTGTCTCAGTCTGGAAAATTTTTGATATTATGGCTGGTACAACATATGTCCACGTCAAGTTCGGCCTCCAAATTGATACTAAGGCCGTCTCAATCGTTCTGAGTCAATAAATTTCTCCTCTCAAACGCTCCTGACCTAATCAAGCAAACAACTACTGTCAAGGTTGCTCAGTTGAGTCTTATTTCTTACGTCAATATATTCATTTCTTTTCAATACTTGCCCATTGTACTTTTACATAAAGTTTTTCAGATATTTTTCTCATTTTGTTTCCTTGAAGGGTCGAAAGGGAATTTAAGAGGCTTATAAATAAATATGTTAACTCATTACTGGCCACTAAAAATCCTTACTTCGCCCGGCGTTAAGCCAAGCCTTGTTTATGCAGCGAACATTTAAATACCACCAGTATACGAAGCGATATAAAGCCAATACCCGCTATACTTAATAGTATTGATTTTTTTAAATTAAAAGAGAAACAAAACTGTTAACACAATGAATATAAACAAATAATTAACAAGTTAATTCAAATGAAACTATAATAAATGAATAAGACAAATGACTAATGAATTTATTCAAACAAAAAGTCTCTAATTTAAAAAATTGAATTTCTAGTAATCTAGTAATTTCATTTAATACGGTAGTCCTCAAAATATTTTTTTACACATAAAGGCATCAGGCAATATATGAAGCAGCTCTTTCCTTTTACCATGATTTTTGCAAACTTCGCAATATTTCTAAGTAAACTTTTCTTTCCCCGAACTACGATTTTTATCAGCTTGTTCGTTTTTATATCTCCTGAAACTCTAGTTGGTGCATCTTTACAAGAGATTTTTTGTGATGGACTTCTGGATTTTCGTCCAACTTTAACAACTAAGAGAACTTTAGTAAATAAGAAGTAATTTTTATTTTCTTTGCCAGATTCAGTTTTTTTTTGTATAAATGAATAGATAATGCACAATAAATAATTGGATTGTAAGAGAAATCTTGATCTACAAAATCAACACCATTCATATACATATTTTAATCCATAATAATTTCTGATTTTTTTATCATTTCACTAGTTTTTCGATTTATTTGACCGGTTTCTATCAGTCGCGCCTGATATATTGTGGAAATCATATCTTATATTTTTCGATAATCTTTGCGATGCGCCAAAATAAAACAAACTGATTGTGTAAAAAATGTATTAATACGTCAACGGCTTTTGGATTGGGGAGAAAAGTCGTATTATTATGTCAGCGGTCAGTAATGAGTTAATAAAAATGTTAACGCAAATATGCATGAAAATATTAATAAAAAAACATTGCCTAAAATAATCATCAAAATGTTAATCAAAAAGTTAAGCAAAATGTCTATAAAAATGAGCTATTGACTATAGGATTCCAACTGAGATACACCCTGTTCCGGAATTCAGATGCTTTGGGTTTACGGTAGGACATATACTCTCCCATCAATGAAGCTTGTGAAATCACTGTTATTGATGGTGCGCTGTTATAGGAACGTTTATGCATATCCAAGACTTTCAATCTATTAGGCATAAGAGTTCGCTTGGCGGAAAAATAACTAATCTTGGCAATGGAACCCAATCAGACTGATTTAAATTTTAAACTTACAATTAGAATTAATTGCAATTTAAAATTAATTTAAATGTTTAAATGAAAATATTTTATTTTTCAGCCTTCATTTAATATGACTTCAATTAATACAACATCAACACCGATGATTAATAAAAATAATCAACAAAAATCGGTTAATATTCCGGGAATAGGAACGGCGGTTCAATTACCGAATGGAGAAGTTAGGGTGAAATATCCGGACGGGTCTCAAATTTGGGTCGACGGTAAACATAACGTGCAATTTCAATTTTCGGACGGTAGGTTGGTAAGTTATGGGAATTCGGATAATATTCCGAGACATATCGTCGAGAAATTGCAACATATGCCTTTAGTTTTGAGACACTTGATGCCTACTCCGTCGGTTTCCCATAAAAATAGATCGATTAGATGATTAAATTTAAGAGTTAATAATGGTCATAAGGATGTTATTATTGTATAGATATAACTTTTTGAATGTTCTAAATAAAATTAGATTATTATTTATGTAAGTAAGGATTTTCCTTTTCTTTTTTTTTTAATGGTTAACGTTAAGTTAATGATTTTTTTGGCTTCTATGTTGAATTAATTTACTAGTTAAAAGATGAAAAATAGTTATAAAAATGTTTCTTGAATAAATATTTTTAATCAATTAAAAAATAAAAGGCATATTATTGCATGTTTTTTCTTTTGAAATTTAAAACTTATTGTTAGATAAATATCCTTTGAAATCATGATTGCATAAATTCGTGCCCAATTGATCATAGCTTTTAAAATTATCGCTATTAGGATTAAATGTTGGTATTAATGTTTAATTCTTTACATACATTAAAAAGTATAAAGTGTATTGCTTAACTCTATTGCCAGTTATTATTCAAATAAGTAGATTTGTGCTTTGGCGAATTTTTTCAAAATAGAAGGCGAAATAATTCATTTGTAGAAAATAATGCTGTATGAATTTCGGGAAGGCATTAGTGTTGCAACTGCATAAAGAAATATTATAAAAAGGCTCTTCACTGTCAAGCCGGCTCCACACACTCGGCGAGACATGGCGAGGGTTACCAAGACCGAGAGTGTGGACAACCCTAGTTCGTCGTCTCGTCATCCTCTCGCCTCGCCTCACTATGTCTCCGCTCTATGTCGGTATTTGGTCCGAGTCACAGAAATCTCGCCAAGATTTGCCTTGGTGAAGAACAACGCCTCCACACTCTCGTTGACAACGAACACTCGCGGCGAGAAGTTCGGCGAGCGCTCTCGCCGAGTGTGTGGAGCGAGCTTAAAGGGCAAGGAGATAAATGTTGCCACGTTTATATGGTCAAGAAATGAAATAATCATATATCACCATGTGTCGAGTTTGGAGACATGTTCTAAAGTTTTTTATATGGCGAAACGCGGTCGATTTATCGACTGTCAATCATTCAGGTATTTCCTCAGTTGTCAACTTTTGATTTTTTTTTTTTTTTTTCATTAGGGTATTCACAATATTATCATAATTCATCTAGAGAGAGTTTGATTTTCTAACAGAAAATCTCAATTTCGTAATTTACTAAACCATTTTTTAACTATCTGCAAAATAGAAGCACTATTCAAGTAAACGTCTGATATGTTTTTGTGCACTCGCAAAACTGACGACTTTCCGAAATTCGTACAATATAGCATACCGTAGATATTTTTTTCCATTTAAAAATATGCATTCGCCAAAACACAAATCAACTTATTTGAACAATAATTAACAACAAAGTGAAACAGTACACTGTAAAGTTTAAACTATTCAGGGCTGGTTTATTCACCTTTGGGTAAATTAATCTGGCCGATAATTTCTATTGTTATTGTATTTTCGCGTATGATTGGGTATTTTGCCTGTAACCATAGTAAATATCATACAAATTAATTTATCCAACGGTGAATAAACCGGTTCTCAGTGTAATTAACATCTTCTTCGCCATGTCAGTCATATGTGTCTGACGCTAAGAGGTTCTCCATGAGCCATGTCAGACATATATGTCTGACGTACTAATAAAGTTATTTTCACATGGCCCATGTGAAAATTTTTCTGATATTACCATGGCGATGAACGTGTTAAAAAAGTAGCTATTTGTTATCAACAGTGCAGGTATTTATGCAATATTCTGGTGAATTAATTAAAAATGAACATCCTTAAAAATTAACATTTTTTTAAATTAAACATTTTTGAAAAATCCTTAAAAATTAACATCTAATTTAAGTAGTCCACTTACCTCTAAAAGTAAAAACCAATTCAAAAATCAACGCAATAAAACAGGGAATAATCGTCATTAACATGTAATAGGTTCGCATTTGTCTCCATTTTATTTCTGAAATTTCTCCTTTAGGAGGCCAGATTGTCATTAATTTTAATACTTTTATGTTAAATGATAAATATTGGTATGTATCAGACATGGTTTTAAAAGAGGCGGTATGTTCAATTTTTTTATATTTGACAAATCTCAACTTTAACATCAAATCTATAATCTAATTGTAAGAGAGAATTTGAAAATATATCCTCGTTTTATACAAATTTTTCCATATAATTAATGTCAACTTGAAAATTGTGGGTTTATATTTTGCCTATTCATTTGGTTTGGTTTGCCTATTAATTTAAGTGAGGAGGATATAAAATATTGGGAGTAAAAAAACAACTATTGATTTTATAAGTAGAGTACATTTTTTTATTATTACATTTTATTTTTATCGAGTCAATTTTCAATTCTTTCATATAATTAATGTCAACTTGAAGATTGTAGGTTTGGGTTTTATGTCTATAAATTTCATTTGAAATGTGAAGGACACAAAGTATTGAAGCAAAAAGGAAAAAAAAATTATTGATTTTAAATAGAGTATTTTTTTATTATCTCGTTACATATTTATCAACCCAACTTTAAGTCTCACTCAGCTATGTATTTAAAACAAGATACTTATTTCATCATTCACTCTTTACTAAATAAAATCCACTCAATTTACTTTCTTCATAAATTTACTTAGGTAGATCATAAAAATTAGTCAAAATTAAACCCTGTTTTAAGTATCTTTTCATAAACTTTGTTAAACGTTTCAAACAAACTTTCTACAAGTGCGTTATTAATAATTATTATTAATAAATAAAATTCGGTTTTATACTGTAATATTTAGGAATCGTGTTTTATATTATTACTGTTGGAAATCTTTGGAATTATTAACCAGTTCTTTTTAGAAAACTATTTTCGTCTCAAAAAAGAAAATTTTTTTTTAATCATCAAAATTTAGATAAATTTCGTTTAATAAGAAATCAGTCATGATCATCCATTTAAAAATTAATTCTTTCCCAAAACGATTTTTTCTGTATAAAAGAAGAATACTTAAAAGTGATCAGAGCAAGTAATTTTTTTATAAAACAATCAGTCATGATCACTCAATATAATTAGTTAATTTAGCTCAGTATTGTTTTTTGTCAAATTTCATTTCTATTTCATCAGTCATTAAAAAACTATTTCATCACACCGCGTGTTTTCTCGGTTTAACATCAATAATAAAAGGATTAGCTTGAAAAGAACTGATTTTCCCATCGTAACTCGGTCTACCGTTAGATTCCAAAGGAAATTCATAATCTGGTATTGAAAACATTTCTTTAATTTGTTCTAAAGTCGGAACTTTTCGAAATTTCTTTTCTGTCCCTTTTTGATTTGGTGGTAAAATGATTTTATTCGGTGTTTGAACTTCTATTTCTTCTTTTTTAGGCGGGGGTTGTAAAATATCATCAATCGATGAAGGAGTAGTTCCTAATTCTTCTTTCGTTGGAAAAACAGGAGTTGTATTTTTAAAAAGCGATTTAAAATTAACGGGAACTTCATCTTTACGTTTTGAAAATGAATCTGTTATCTTCGACGGTTTTATAAAATTAACCGAATTAATTCTATCGAAATTAATCGATTTTCCTTGAGGTCTTAAATCTATTCTTTCAATTTTCGCTTGAACCGGAATAGGAATTGGTCTTTTTAACTTAACATCTCTTGGTATTTCTGTAGACCAATGACTTGGTAAATTATATGGATTTTCAGTTACAGTAGATTCCAAATTACTTTCCAGCCCAACTATATTTAATCCACCTAATTTTAACTCTTTCCCGGTTCTATAAACAATATTATATTCCGAAGCCGTCGGTTGAGACAATAAATCCGGTCTTGGAGTTCTATGATAAGGATGAGAATCCGAATCTTCAACAAACGGCTTTTTCTGCCCTATTAATAAATTCGCCGAGTAATCATTTTCAGCTGTACTACAATTAACCATGTACCAATGATCGCATATTAACATCCTTTGTTGAAATAACGTTGTATTTGGACAGCTGTAACTAAATTGACGACCCAAACCATCACACATATGATAAATCTAAAAGTATAAATAAATAGATGGGGTAAATAAAAACATACAGGGTGTAACTTAAGTGATGACTTTAATTTCAAGGGGTGATTCCTTGTTATATTTTAAGCACAAAAGTTCATACGAACATGGGTCTGTAAATGCTTCGTTTCCGAGATATAGGGTGTCAAAGATGAGAAAATAAATCGTATTTAAATTGTATGTGTCAAGATTACTGTCAGTTAAATATCTGTTATTTTGCAGTTAACTATGAATAACGTTGAATTAGCTGAAATGCATTTCATTTATGCTGCAGAAACCTGTCGACTTATCAGGAACGATATCCCAATAGACCACTTCCAACAGCAAGAACTTTCATAAGTCTACATGTTAGACTGTGCGAAAGTGGATCTGCAAATGTTCACGCTGAACGTATTGGTAAACCGAGAACAATAATGACACTACAACTAGAAGAAACAGTCTTACAAGAAGTGGAAGCTAATCCGTCAAGTAGTACGCGAAAATTATCTGCACAGTTTAACATCAGTCATCAAAAGTGTTTGGAGACAATTAATGGACATTCAACATGTGCAACCACTCTTACCAAGAGATTTTCCTGCACGGTTAGATTATTGTCGATGGTTTCTCCAAAAAACTACGCAGAATCCCAACTTTACGTCTAAAATTCTATTCACAGATGAGGCAAATTTTTCACGTGATGCCATCAGAAACTTCCACAATAATCAATTTTTGGACTATAAAAATCCCCATACCATTGAAGAACGTGGATTTCAGCAGCAGTTTTCGGTCAATGTGTGGGCCGGAGTTCTTGGTGATCATGTCATCAGACCGCATTTTCTTCCTCCTTGACTAAATGGTGAGACTGACAGACAATTTCTAGATGATACATTGCCTGGTCTGTTAGATGATGTACCCCTAGCAACCAGAAATGACATATGGTTTATGCACGACAGGGCACCTGCTCATTTCAGTCTTGCTGTTCGCCAACATCTCAATGACACTTTTACTCAGCGATGGATAGGTTGGGGAGGACCTCAGCCGTGGCTACCACAATCTCTAGACCTTAATCTGTTGGACTGTTTGTTTTGAGAACATCTGAAGTCGCTTGTTTATGCAACTCCACTTGAAGATGAACATGATTTAAGAAACAGAATTGTAAATTCTTGTAATGTCATACGCAAGACTCCAGGAATTTTGGAACGTATGCGACAGTCGATGCGCAGAAGATTACATGCTTGTATTGAAAGTCGCGGCTCTCATTTTGAGCATTTGATTTAATTAAAGTTTGACAAATAAAAATATAAATTAACGTTATTCATAGTTAATTGCAAAATAACAGATATTTAACTGACAGTAATCTTGACACTTACGATTTAACCTTTAACTAGTGACGTGCATGTCGAGGGACGTACGTGGTGACCTTGGGTGCTAGGGATCCAAGTCTTTTTAAGAGCCTTTGGTATATTTTTCTTCAATTTTTCTTTTAGTTTGCCGTTTTATGCTTCACTTCATACCTTACTTAATTAGAAAAGTGGATTCTGCTCATTTTATTACTATTAACAAGGACGGTATTAAATAAACAGCAAGAGCCTACAAAGAAACTGGCAGGCAAAATCAAAAATCACGGGTCTCAGAGACCCATATGTCACCGGTTAAAGGTTAAATAAGATTTATTTCCTCAACTTTGACACCCTATATCTCGGAAACGAAGCATTTGCGGACCCATGTCTATATGAACTTTTATGCTTAAAATATAACAAAGAATCACCCCTTGAAATTAAAGTCATCACTTAAGTTACATCCTCTATAATGATGGTTCAAAGAATGAAAATTAATTACTTGACATCCTGAATCAACATCTGCGTAATAACCAGCTGGTCTTCCATTACAAGTAAATCTTAAATCACTCAACGCCTAAAAGAGATTAAAAGGTTAGTTTTTTTTAAAGAAATAGTCAGGTGTTTAATTTAAATTTCTTTAATCGGTCTTTATAGTGGTTTTTTTTTAACCAATGAAAGGTGAATGATGATACTAAATCATATCAATAGTATGTGTTATTATTAATTCTGAATATTAATCAACCATTGTCACTTACAATCCATAATGTCAAGGCAGACGAGCCTCATTTTAACACTTACTATTTACTTACACACGTGTTTTTTAAAAATTAAACAATCATCATCTTGTTTCAATCTTATTTTCCGTTCGAGGATACGAAATTAGATGGAAAACTGATACGAATTTCGTAAGACAATGACCGGATCGGCGATGAATCTCGGTATTGTTTCAAAATTAACGCGTTTTGTTTATGTTCGGTTACGAAAAAATGATTTCGCAACTCTTAAAACGTTTCGGGTTCAAATTTAAAAGGGTTAAAGGTTCACATAACTTTATGGTCGATCGTGTATTGAGTAAGTTCGAACTCAATGAACCGAAAAACGAGAATGTAGGAAGCAACACATCAAAAACTAGGGCAATTTGATGATCGAAAGGCGGAAAACATTTTGCAAGATAAAAGTGATTGTTGGGCAATTAGAAAAGCTTTTAGACTAATTGTAAATTGTAAAACCACATTGATAATAAATTGGTTGGGAATTTATTTAGTGAATCAATTAAGATGTTTTGTGACAGACACGTAACAAGTAATTTACGATATTATCATATAAACGAGTAAATTGCCAGAGAATATACATAATTCAAATGTACATAATCCAACAAAGGAAGTATCAAAAGTGTCACTCACCGATTTTGATGAAATTTGGTACAGTTGTAGAATGGGTCAAAATAAGGTTGACGTATTTTTTTATACGGGCAGTAAAAGCCTCTTTGGCAAGTTACAAGGATTGAAAATTGAAGGTCGGAAACACATTTTCCCTTATAACTCGAAAACTAAAAGCGATAAATGATTGCTGTAAACACCAAAGGACGTGTTATGATAGTATCTCTTCAACGATGTGCAAATTTGATACTACATCTAATATTAGGGGTGAAAAGGTTTACGTGAAGGGAAAATGTGTTTTCCACCGTCAACTTTCAACCCTTGTAACTTGCCCCAGAGGCTTTTACCGCACCTATAAAACAATACATCAACCTTATTTTGATCCATTCTACAACTGTACCAAATTTCATCAAAATCGGTGAGTAACACTTCTGATAGTTCCCTTGTAAGAAGAAAATATCAAAACACGGTTATTATGGTGGTAATAATAATTATTATTTTACAAGAAAAAATATTTGATGAACAGGTCGGAAAAAAACTCACAAGAGAATCTCATAAAGACGTCCTTGTGTCCTTTTGTAAGAAAACTCGTGACTGACCCACCCAAATGGATTCTCTCTTTAACAATGCGGTTCAATTACGCATTGAGAACGCTTCGATCCGGTGTTACTGTTCTAATTTTCGCATTCCCTAAACCAAATTATCTTATAACGATTTTAACGAACTCCTTAAATGGTATACTTAAAGACTTTATTGCGTAAAAATAAATTTTCTTTAATTGAGACCATCCTCCCTTTTTCTTTAGTTTTTCTCACGGTATCAGGGAAGCTATTTCGCCAACAAAGGCCTCAAGCTTCCAGCACTTGAAGTTTAAACTGTTATTTTCCGTTACATCAGTGACAATTTTTCTTTGTCTTGTTTTTTAACGACCAACTTTCTTGTTACGTGACTGGTTTTTAAAGAATTTTAAAAGTGTACGTTGTGGGTGCTTATTTTATTATTTCTAACGGTTTATTGTATAACTTATAACATTCCGATAAATATTTCTTTTTATCACTACATAGATTTCATATTTAGTTTTTATTCTTTAAGGAATTTAATTAAAAAATAAATAAAATAATTATCTAGTTGGATGTAAATAAGATTGAAGAGTTCAAGTTCAATGTTAAAGTAATTACGATTTGTTGAATACAATGCCAAGGATAAAAAAGATTTCTAGTAATTCTATTTTTAAATAAAGATAAACAAATTATTCTGGTTTAAGGTTATTTAAAGTGGAAAAAATAGTTAACGATATTTTAATTAATTTATAACAAACACAAAGGAATAGGAAATAATTAACTATAATCTCAACGATTATGTACAAGATAGCTTAAGGAAGTTTTTTTCCTACGGATACAAGAAAATGATCTTCACAAAAGTGATTACAGCGTTTAAAACTGTCCTTGCATGTCAAATCAAAAAAATAATGAAGAATGATAACAAATTAATTCATTGTGAAACAGAAATATTTTTTTAAAGACACAAGAAATATTTTTGAATGTTCTAAGAAAATATTTTTTAGGACATAATAAGATGATTTTGTGTTTATATGAATTACAAGTTAGTCTAGAAGATTAATTCTTTTTAGAAATTAAATCAATCAAGAAATCAGTCAATTAAATCAAGAAATAATAATAAATTACAACATGTTAACTGATTGAGTAACAAACAACTTTTTTTAAAGGATACAGCAAAAGATTTTCTTTTGTACAAGTATCCCAAATTTATTTATCGGGTTTTGTTAGACTATAATTTGGAAAAGAAATGAAATTTTTGTATGGGTCTTTTAAACCTTTAAACCCTCACTTCAAGCAGTATTACTGCTTGAGCAAGAAACACAACTTTTTTTTAAGGATAGAACAAAAAATTTTCTTGTACAAGTTTCCCAAATTTATAATATGATTTTATTTAGTTATAATTTGGAAATAAAATGAATTGTTTTAATAACTTGTAATCAAACTTTTAAGTCCTCATTTCAATCAGTATAACTGATTGAGTACCAAACACAACTCTTTTAAAAGGATACAACAAAAAATGTTGTTATACAACTATCCCGAATTTATTCAACTAGTTTTGTTTAATTATAATTTGGAACTGAAGTAACTTTTATGAGGTTTTTGTAAACCTTTATTTGAACTTTTAAGCTCTCACTTCAATAAGGTTTGAAAATAATGTCAGCCATTTGACCATTATTAGTATTACAAATGACATTGTAGAGAACACTCTTCGCGATTATATTAGATTATATAGATTGCTTAAATTATTAAAAAAGAATCTATCGAAATAAATCTAAAACTATCAAATCGAGCAAAAATCTTTTTGTCCAATTCATTAGTAGTGATGTGAGAGGTATCCCATTTTAACCGTTCAAGATCTCTTTCTCCGAGGTTTTTTGGTAAATTTTGACATAGAAAATTTTATTTCTTAAAATGCAATCTGTTCAAAACCTTTAAACGCTTATATCTCACTCAGTTCTATCAAAAATGACTTACAATAGTCTTCGTTGCATAGGTCGATAATATGATAATTTTCAAACCTTCTTGTCAGAAATCTTAAAGATTCGTATAACGTTAAAAATCCATAAAATATTTCCTTTCATATCCAAATTATAGTAAAATAGAAAGGTGAATAATTTTGGGATGCTTGCATAAATAACGCAAATAATTTTTTAAAGACACAAAACAAGATAATCTTCCTTTTATAAGAAACACAAAGCAGTCTAAATGATGAATTTTTTAAGGACAACAGTAAATAACCTTCACAAAAGCTATTAAACCATTTAAAATTATCCTTGCATGTCATATAAAGGAAAAATACGAAGAATTATAACAAATTAATTCATTAAGAAATAAAAACAACTTTTTTCAGTCACAATAAAAAGTGTTTTCTTGTATCTACCGGAAAAAAATCTTTTTATTAGACCTACGACAAAATAGTCTATAGAATCAGTTTTCTTTAAGAACACAAGAAAATGATCTTTATAAAAACGATTAAACCGTTTAAAACCGTCCTTGTATACCAAATAAAAAAACCACAACAAGAATTATAACAATTTAATTCATTGAACAACAAACACAACTTCTTAAATTAAAAATTCCTTAAAAATCAACGAAGAGGGATATTAATACATTTCTTTAAATTTTGTAAACTACAATGTTTAATTTATAAATTTTACAAAAATCGTTAAAATCAATTTTGTAGTTAAAAAAAAATGTTTAAACATAACTTAAGATTTTGTCAAAACACTTAATATTTAGGTTTAAGTTAAAAATTCTTTAAATATCAATAAGAGAGATATTAACAATTTCCTAGTAATTTTATAAACTACATAGTTTAACTTGTAAATTTTATAAAAATTGTTAAAATCAATTTTGTAGTTTTTAAGAAAAAAATGTTAAAAATAACTTAAGATTTTGTCAAAACATTTAATATTTGGGTTTAAGGACACAACAAATAATATTATGACACATACCAGGAAAATAAATTTTTTTTGAGGAGACCACAAGATGATCATTTTATATGAAACACTAAATGAAGTGTTCTTTAAGGAAACAAAAAAATGATGATAAAAGCTATTAAACCATTTAAAATCCTGATCCTTGAATGTAAAATCAAGACATAAGAAAGCATTATAACAAATTAATTCATTGTGCAACAAAAACAACTTTTTTTATGAGTCAACAAGAATTTTTCTTACATTTTCCAGAAAAGTATTTTTTAATTTACAACAAAGCGGTCTAGAGAATGAGTTTTTTTGAAGGACACAAGAAAATAACTTCGAAGGACAATTTTAATCCTTGGATGTCAAATTAAAAAATAACAACTAATTATAATACACTAATCCATTGAGTAAGAAGAACGACTTCTAAGATAACAATAAGGCGATCTTCCTTTTATACGAACCACACATTCCATTTTCTTTAAGGAAAATAATCTTTGCAAAAACGATTAAACCAGGACAGATTTATATCCTTGAATATCAAATCAAGAATAACAAAGTATTATAACAAATTAATTCATTGTGCAACAGACAACTTTTTTTTAAGGAGACCACAAGAACTTTTCTTGTATGCACCAGGAAAATATTTTTTAAGGACACAACAATATGATGTTCCTTTTATGTGTAACACAACAACAATCAAGTTATTTAACACTGTTCTATCCAGTAAATTCAAGAAATAAAGGATTGCAGGTAAGGCATTTCTTAAGAATGCAACAAGATAATATTTTTATATGAACCACAGAATCAATTAAACCATAAAATACTATTGTAAAACGATAAAAAATATTGCTGTGTTACCATTAATTTTGCCAACAAGTTACTCGTTTCTTCAAAATTCCACAAAAGACTGAATAGATTTTTATTAGTTTTGAAGAAATATTACTAAATCTTTATCATTTATCCAAAGAAAGTGAATTTAAAGAATTTCACTAGGTTTTTATGCGTATTTCCTATAAGTTACTTAAATCTCTAAAATTATCCAAAAGAGTTAGACTTCATTTCGGACATCAAAATTAACCGTAACCTTAGTTTTAATAACGATTAAATTTATCGTAATCCCTATACGTTAACTAAACTCCACAATTGAAACGAAATAGTTTCGATAATTTATCCAAAGAAAGCCACTGAATTTAAAAAATTTCACTAAATTTTCATTCGTATTTCCCAAAAGTTACTTAACTCTGTAAAATTATCCAAAACAATTAGGCTTCGTTTAGAATGTCAATGTTAACCGTAATCTTAGATTTAATAACGATTAGATTTGTCGTAATTCCTATACGATACCTAAACGCTGCAATTAAAACCAAATAGTTGAACTTTTTTAAGTGTTAAAGTTACTTCTGCGGTTACAGATAGTCTTTAACTTTGACATCCTTAACTTACCATTAATAAGTATTAGTTTCGACGAAATTATTACGAATATTACAAAGTACCACTTTTTGTAAATTTATTCAAAAAAGGTACTAGATTAAAAAAAATATCACTACATTTTCATTCATATTTATCAAAAATTAAAGTCTGTAGAATTGCACAAAAAAAGTTATTATCTATAAGTCTTGAAGCAATATAACTTAATTTTTATAACTTATTCATAAAAAGTTAATCAGATTATCGTTAAATTTAGAAAGAAGTTACTAGTTCCATAAAATTTTCTAAAAAATTAAATCAATTTTATTACTTTTAATGAAATATTACTAAAGAAAACTATTAAATTTTTGAAAATTTATCAAAAGATTTGCCATATTTAATTTATTTCGACCATAAAACTTATTAATATTTTTTAGTTATTAATTTTTTAAGGATACAACAAGATAACCTTCTTTTTATGAACTACAGTAGCAATTAAACCATATAACAATTTCCGTGCGTATAAAATCAAGAAAAAAAATATATATCAAACCAACTAACGGATTGTGCAAGAAACCTCCACACTCTAATGCAGATCGTTATTTAGTAGGTGTTACTTCAGCCTACGAAATAGTAAAACATTTCAAAAAAGGCTAATCGATTCAAAATCGTCATTCGTCCCGGTTACATAAACTTTAACATAACCTAATGTCTCACATAACGTAAAGTAGCACTCTTAAAACGTTAAACCTTGGTGACCCAACCAAAACACAACGTCTGGGGAGCTCTAATAAGTTTATTGACGTTTCGTAACGGTTAAGAAACCTTCACCTCCGCGAACGGACAACAATGGCACAAGTTGTCGATGTCCCAGAAGAGAAAACGACAGAAGCGAAAATACGAGAAAAAGACGAGAGGTTTGACATTTCTATCAAGTGAAGGAGAAGTAATCGAAGAAGATGTAAAGGCGTTTGGATTTTTCTTTTAGGGGAGTCGTTAATGGTTCCCTAAGTGGCACGCAATTAACTGCGTAGGTTATTTGATGACAAATTTTTTAAGCTATGTAATTATCATTACGTCTATTATTGTTACACACATAGAAAAAAGAAAAATTAATTTTTTAAAAAAAGGTTTTAAGGATTGGTTTTAAAAAATTTGATTCCGGTTTGATTTAATTATACTTTCAAATGATCTTAATAGTTTATAAACAAACCGATGAAATATAAGATTACAAAGATAAATCTGTTACTCTATTAATAACGGATTAAAAAGTTAAAACGTTTATATTTCTTAATCAATTGAGTAATATATCATCAAAGTAAACGTCAAGAAATACTAAATCTATTTAAAGCTGGAGGCTAGGAATCTAAAAGCCAATTATCCAAGAAAACCACGAAGCCGTAATATCCACTTATACGGTGATCGCGATATTTCGCACTTAATTCGAAAAGTTATCGACCTCTAAAACTCTAAAATTATTAGGTTTACAAACGCGTACCAACCACAAATTCCATAAATTTCGCAATCTCCGATAAAGAATGCCATAACAACATTAAATGTCAATGTTAAAATGCGAGACTTTAACGTTTTAAACGCGTTTAATTTTATTGCGGTATTAATTTTAAACTTGTTATCAAATCGAGATCATCGCCGATCGTTTTTTTAAGGTATTCGTTTCGCGCCTTAGCACGTTTGTGCTCTTTAACTCGAGTAACTTCTTTAGTACTTCTTCACTTTCGCAATTTTATAGGAGAATACGACCCAACGGTTGCGTTATAGTTTTATTTAAAGTTTTTCGATTATTCTTACCTTGGTTTTTAAACTTGCGAAGTAAAGTATCACTAAACTAATTAAAACATAAATTAAAAAATTCATTTTCACAAAGGTTTAAGTTAATTGAAATCATGTGGATATAAAAATGTGATAGTGAAGAGAGTGCTACACAATCTCTCCGTCTGTGTTTCAACTAACTGAGAGTTTAAACCTAAACCGTTCTTTGCAAATCGCTGCGGGTGACTGCGGACATCTCGGTTGGGCTTTCGATTGTAAAAGAGATCCCAATCCATTGATGGGGGTCAAAAGGGCAATGGAGGACGATTTTCCCACTTTTTTTTTAACAAATTTATGACTTATTTTTTTCAACTAGTCACTAATAACGGCTCATTGAAAAATTTATTCTTTCTATTAAAAACTACTATTTTAATTTTTTAAATTAACCTATTAATAAATTTCTCTGTTAATCAATGAAACAATGATTTTTATAAACTGTTCAAACGATTTATCATTATTTCAAACGATTTATTACTAAGACTATCAAATGATTTATCTCAATTTTAGGTAGTTCTTATTATTAGTTAATTTGAGATGATTTATGACAAATTCAAACCATTTTCCTTTGATTTTAGGCGATATATTACAGTTTCCGACGATCAAATCGTAGACAGACACTCAACGAAGATCGACAGAAACTGTCAAAAGTTCAGATGGTTTCTCATAACTTCAGATGATTTTTAATCAACATTAGACTATTTATGAGAATTTCAAACGCTTTGTTACAATTTCAAATGATTGTTAATTGATTTAAGACCATTTATGTAAATTTCATACTATTTCAACTATTATTGCTGATATAATTTTATAATTTCACATAATTCATAATCACGACAGATAATTTCAGATTCGTCAGATTTTTATTTGATTTTCGAAGATTTATGACCCTTTCTGACAATTTTTAATAAATTTTAGGCGACTTACTGCAATTTTAGAAAAACTTAAGAGTATTTCAATAACCGTGTTCTTACACTTGCCCCACCATGTTCTATTTTAAAATGCAAATAAAATGAGTTTTATATGAGTTCTCCAATATTTTTTTTGTTGCAAGATCATTTTATGCTATTAAATACGAAATTTAAAATCGTTGAAATATCTCCCGGGGTTTTGCTGAGTGGCACATATTCAAGAGATTTTGATGACTTTGTCGCGTAAAATTGATTAAAATTGTTGGATGGCATTCGTTATGTTGACTTTGAAGGCATCCATTGTTTGCTGTGTATTCACATACATATGCCATTTAAGATATCTCCTAACAAAATGATTTAAAGGGATTAATTCGCCCGACTTCGATAGTCAGTTCACGTTCTGATTGTCAACGGATCGATTAAATAGGCGAGAATAAAAATTACATTATGTATCAACATTTTTTTGAACAGAACACTTGGGCATTGTATCCCTCCATTTATTTGAAAAGTTTGGGTTACGTTCTCTTGCTCCGCCTTCAGGAGAAACGAGGATTGAAACGAATGTCGAGCGATATTCGGCAATCGATAAGAAACGTTTACACGAAAATTTGTCGACCTGGCTGTTTCGAAGCGTTTTAGAAATCGCTGGATTCTCACTTTTGCTAAGCGAAGGATTTTGGTTATGTCCTCTTGTTCTATCTTCGGAAGAAAAGATGTTCAATAATCCATTCGTAGCTTCCACAAGAAATTCACATACTGGCGACCTTGAAACCGTTAAGGAAAGATTCTCACCTTTGTTCACTGAAGGATTTGGGTTGTGCCCTTTTACCCGACCTTCAGAAAAAGCAGGATCAAAACGAATGGCGAAAATCTTTTAGCAATTAATAAGAAGCACCCACACTGCAGAATTCTCACTTGTGCCCTGAAGTGTTTTGGTTATGTTCTCTCCTCCGATCTTCGGAAGAAAGAATATTCGACAATCCATTCGAAACATCTCCGAAGAATCCATTCGTAAGTGGTGGCCTCGAAACGTTCAGAAACCGTTAGGGAAAGATTCTCACCTTTGTCCACTGAAGGGTTTAGGTTTTGTCCTTTTGCCCGACCTTCACAAACAATGAGTATCAAAACGAATGCCGAAAGTTTTTTAACAATTGACAAGAAGCACCCACACTGAAGAATTCCAATTTTTGCTCTGAAATGTTTTGGTGATGTTCCTTGGTCCGATCTTCGGAAGAAAGAATATTCGGGAATCCATTCCAGAAACGTTCGGAAACCGTTAGGGAAAGTTTCTCACCTTCGTCCACTGAAAGGTGTTTGTCATATCCTTTTGCCCGACCTTCAGAAAAAAATCAGGGTCGAAACGAATACCGAGCATTATTCGGCAATTGATAAGAAGCATTCACGCTGAAAAATTCTCACTTTTGCCTGTAAATGTTTTGGTTATTTTCTCTTGTCCGATCTTTGGAAGAAAGAATATTCAGGAATCCATTCGAAACGTTCACAAAAAATTCCCTGACCTGATGGCCTCGAAACGTTCTGAAACCGTTGGGCAAAAATTCTCTCTTGTGTCCACTGAAGGGTTTAAGTTATATTCTTATCCCCGACCTTCAGAATCAATCCAAACTGAAAGATTCTCACTTTTGCCTTTAAGTGTTTTGGTTATGTTCTCTCGTTCGATCTTCGGAAGAAAGGATGTTCAGGAATCCATTCGTATCGTCCACAACAAATTCCCTTACTTGGTGGCCTCGAAACGTTCGGAAACCGTTAGGGAAAGATTCTCACCTTTGCCCATTGAAGGGTTTGGGTTATGTCCTTTTGCCCAAACTTCAGAAAAAATGAGTGTCAAATCGAATACCGAATTTTTTTAACAATTGATAAGAAGCACTCGCACTGAAGAATTCTTACTTTTGCCTTTAAGTGTTTTGGTTATTATCTCTTGTCCAATCTCCGAAAAGAAATCGAGAATCCATTCAGAACGTCCACAAGAAATTCACTGACTTAGCGGCCTCGAAACGTTCGGAAACCATTAGAAAAAAGTTCTCACCTTTGTCCACTGAAGGATTTAGGGTTTATCCTTTTAGCCGACCTTCAGAATAAATAAAGATAAAAACGAATGCTGAGCAATATTCAGCAATCGATATGAAACATCCACATTAAAGAATTCTCGCTTTTACCCTGACATATTTTGGTTATGTTCTCTTACTTGAGTTATTTACCAGATACTATAAGGCACAATTCTCAACAAATTTAAAAACTGTTGCTAAAGATATGACTACTACAAATTAATAAATTTCAAGCATAAATTAATCTTTGTCAATCGATAACAGAATGATATTTATTAATTAAGTTTTCACATTCCTCTTTGGAACATATAAAGAAATCACTAAAAAATTCCCATAAGTCGCTGATGTTATCTCAAACGATCCAATAAATTATATTCAGGAACGCAGAGATAACCTTTAACATGTTGAAAGAGGTGGAGACCTTTGTATGCATTGTCCTTTCATCAATATGTCTGTTTTAAATTCAACCATAAATTTTTTTTCAAACCATCACCACCTTTCCTTAACATAAATTCTTCAACATACCTTATATAGAATTTTATTATTAAACCTACCGGAGTACTCCTATGTATTATGTAACGTTAAATCGTTCATTAAATTTAAAATTATCCAAGTATGAAAATTTATAGAGCGTGAAATTCTCTATCAATTAAAGAATAATTTTAAATCTAACATAAAGAGAAAACTTGGTAACCAACAAACAAAGTAATTATTAAGTTTGTCTTACTTACCACCTGCGGCGCGAACAAATGGATCTAATCGCGTACATTGATGGTAAAAGTCCTTGGAATCAAGTTAATTTCCTCGTTTACACCAAACACAATTAAAATTGAAACTATTGAGACATTCAAATCATGTGGTAGGTTACAACTTTAAATGCCAATATTGGTCACGAAACGCCCGTTACATTTAAAACACGTTAGTGTTACATTTCGAAACCTTCTTTTTACCTTGGCTTACAATTATTTACTCGTAAAGTAAATAATTATTTTCTTGTTTGAATAAAGAAAAATTTTAACAAGAGACTTTTTTACTTGTCTAGTTTTCTAAAACGGTCTCATCAATCATTATTACGTGATAAATGGTCCGTAAAATTGACGCCTCACGATACCCTCAATAATCTCAACAAGTTACATAAGTTACAAGTGCACAATGGTACCTTTGTGTGTCGTAAAAGAGATTATCCCGAAAATAGATGGTGTTATTATTATAATACCATAAACTTTCACTTTAATGGGAGGACGATTTCGATACGTTTAGATTTCTTAATGTTTCTCATTATTTTTTGAAATTGGAAAATGTTAATTTATAAAGTGAGGACGATTATTTATAGTTTGTTTGTTTAACATCGTCACACGTCGTCGATTAATAAACGTCGGATAATTTGTCATTGGGATTTTAATGAATAAACGTGACATACATCGACGTGATTAATAATAAAGATTCTTTTCTGTGTTTGCAATATGTAAGAGATTGAAAACGTTTTAAGCAAATTATAGTTGACATTTAAGAACGAACGACTTCCTTTTTTTCGTAATTAATACATTTTTCTTTTCAAAGTAGAAGGTCGATTAGATTTTTTTATTTGTTCAAGTCCAAAATTACAATATTATTTTTTTGTTTTTAATTTTACTAATTGTCTTGACCTTATTTTTATTAAATTCTCAATCAAAAATTCTCCTAGAATAAAATTAGTTTATTTTTTTTATCTTAATTCTTTTAATTACTATCTTGACCTTATTTTCTTTAACCACTCAATCAAAAAATTCTCCCATCACATTGATTAATAAGTTCAAATCGTGAGTACACTCCCTCAAGATCACAATGAACAGGTCGATTATAACCAACAATAACCCATCTTAAGGTGATGTTTATTATGTAAAGCAGGAGATCCTCCGTCCTTGACATTATTTAGAAATGTACCGGGAGGAATTCTTGAACTAATAATTCCACATTTATTTTTTTATGCAACCAACTTAACTAAAGATAATAAAAATAACTGACCTTTGAACAGGTGTTCAAATCAAAACCAAATTGAAATCTGTCAGAATAAAATTTTGTCGTGTCGTGAATAAAACGTCAATTCATAAACCTTTCATAAATTTTAAAAGAAATGGCCTTACGTTGGGGAATCGCAAGTGCAGGAAGGATTTCACACGATTTCGTCGCAGCTTTAAAAACTCTTTCAGCGGATGAACACGAGGTGGTCGCCGTAGCGGCTAGAAATCACGAGAATGCTTTGGAATTCGCTAAAACTCATGGAATTCCAAAAGCTTACGAAGGGTATTTAGACCTTGCCACTGATGTTTCTGTTGGTGAGTTAGTTAATTTAAAAAACAGATTGAAAAAATACTTAAAAAAAAATTTTAATTATTTATTTTTCTTTTTTAATTGATAAAGATGTGGTTTATATCGGAACAATCAACACTCAACATTTGTATTTAACGAAATTAATGTTGGATCATGGTAAACATGTATTGTGTGAGAAACCTCTAACGATAAATTCGACGCATACTAAAGAACTAATTGAATATGCGAGGAGTAAAAAATTATTTTTGATGGAAGCGATTTGGTCGAGATGTTTCCCTGTTTACAAGGAATTAGCTCATCAGATCAACATGGGAGTAATTGGAGATGTTTTATATATTAACGTTACTTTTGGCGTGCCTATAGATAAAGTACCGAGAGTTTCGTAAGTTTATATTTTTTATAAACTAATTTAATTCTTTTATCATAAAATTTCTAATCATATTAGACGATTTTCAATCGATTTTAGACTACATATAACAATTTCAGACGATTTATGAGTTTTTCCAGGCGATTTTAAATCGACGTTAGGTTATCGATTTTTGATAAAACAAAAATGTTAGACTATTTTAAAATTAATTGCAGATTATGAGTTTCAGACAATTGATAACCATTTGAGATAATATTTTAACAACTTCAGGCACTTTATAATATTTTCTGACGAATGTTGGTCAATTTCAGATTCTTTTAATGTTAGCCAAAACAATTTATGATTCTTTCAGGTCATTCTTAGTCGGTTTCAGACGATTTATTATTATTTAAGAGTTTTTATATTAATTTCAAATGATGTTTAATACATTTCATGATACTTTCAGACGATGTTAAATAAATTTCAGCTGATCATTTCAACCACCAAACCAACCGTTCCAAACAATTCTTAATCGATTTCAGATGCTTTATAACAATTATAGATGATTTCTAATCAGGGCCGGATCCAGTAAGTGCGGGGCCCGATTAAATTCTTTTCGCGGGACCCCACAAAGTTGGGGCTGTTTACATATTGAAACATTGAATCTTTCTAAAAAAAAGAAAGTTAATGGGACACAATCGACGTCTAAAAAAAAGGTTATGATACACAAGTTAATCATTATAAAATGTTCACTTCATGGAGCTTTATAAAATCAAACACTACATACTGCGGGGCCCCAATTTTAAAATGCGGGCCCCTTCAAGCGCGAGACCCGATTGGGCGTAATCGCTCCAATCGCCTCATATCCGGCCCTGTTTCTAATCAATTTCAAACGATTTTAAATAGATTTCAGGCAATTTATGATCATTACAGATAATTCTTAATCTCTTTCAGGTTATTAAATAATAGTTTTAAAAGATTTTTAATGGATTTCAGACCCTTTATGATAGTTTCAGACAACTTCAGACGATTGCGAGTTGCCTGAAATTTATCAGACAATTTGTGATCACCTTAGACGATTTTTAATCCATTTTAGGCTTGTTATAATAGTTTCAGATGATTCTTAACCTTTTGACTGCTGAATACTTTAATTTGAAACGCCTCGAGTCAACGGTTTGCAGCTATCAGTAGCTATCACTGGTGATTAAATATTTTTTCACGCTTTCTGAATCTGTTCGACAATTATAATACACTACAAAATCCAACTGCTGTTACTTTATCCACATAGACTATGGACGCATATGTTCGGCTACAGTGGTAGTTTTCGCTGGGCGCATATTTGCGCTCGTAGCAGTCAAAAAGTTAATGGATTTCAGCTTTTTAAATAATTCTAAACGATTTCTAACTGATTGTGAGTTCAGACGAATCGTCGCTTTCAGACGACACTTGACAATTTCATATAATTTTTAATCGATTTCAGACAATTTATGATATTCTCTGGTGGTTTTTTGTCAATTTCAGATTATCTTTAACCAATGTTGAACAATTTAAAACGAATAGATTTATGTTAACCAATTTAAAATAGTTTCAGGAGTTTTTTTATCGATTTCAGACAATTTATAACAATTTTAGACAATTCGTGGTAATTTCAGATAATTTTTATTCAATTTTAGGTGTCGATTTTAGATGATGTATAAAACATTCTGTTTTTTATCGACTTTAACTTATATCGTACTTTCAGAAAATTTAATAATACAATCAACATGTGTTGATAATAAGTGTTGATAACACATATTTATTTTTAGCTTTCGGAACTTTGTAATCTCCCTACCTAAGTCCTTGTTTGCATTTAAAATACGTTAACTAAAATCATTTGTGGAATTCGTGAATGATTCTTTACGTTTAGGTTTTCCACTGATAATGCGTTGCAGTGAAAAATCCAATATTCCAAAACAAAGTCTCGTTTTTTTACTTCTATCAAAGAAATAAACTGTTCGATTTATGAATGAGTGAAGCTGGAACTATTGATGATGGAAGCTTTTACATTTAGGCAGGGTTTACATCTGCTAGTTAACTTGTGCGATTTGAAGGTATGCTAATTACAGCACCATCATTTCTTCGTTCACATATGGGCCGTTTATTTTGAAAGTGGTGTAAGTCCATTTTCTCTTGTTTCGAGAAAATTAGAGGTTAGCATATCTGTTAATTAAAAAATTTAGGCAAATTATATGAAGTCTGGCAATATTTCTATTCGTTTATCAATATTTAATTTGATTATATAGATATGTTTTAGGCGAATTAGACTACAATACTACATATTTCTGGACTGTAAATGGACTTACACCACTTTCAAAATTAGACAATTGTAAAAATCATTTAATTTCAATTTTGAAAAATTAAGTATCACTTAAAATATACTTCATTTTAATCCAAATTTATTTACAAATACACATGATAGGACATAAAATTTAATTTCAGACGCTAATTATATTGTAAAAATTACAAGATACTGATAATATTTACTTACACTCTGCATGTGGCAGTGTTTCGAAATATGTACGATGCACCGGAGGTATATAAGGTAATAACTGCTTGATTTGTTCATATTTTTCGTAAGTAATAGGCCTGGCGTTTTGGTACAAATACGTAAGGGCGATTTTTCCAAATTTTAGCGGCCTTCCAGGACGTGTAGGTAATAAATTTATAGTTTTAAATTTAGTGCCCTTCATCGACGTTTTATATAAAATAGTATATGGTGACTTTTTGAGAGAAGTTAACCAACATATTTGCAACCAATTGATCTGTTCGCCATTAGTGTTTTGTATTCTGTTTTTTTCATCGCATTTTGAAGATTTTTGTTGAAACGAAATTCTATCGTTTCATTTCATGTAAAATGAATTTGTCATGTTTTCTACATTGTGTTATTACATCATAATAATCCTGTGGTGTATACTTAAAATTCTTTTCTTTTAAAGTTATCCATTTTAAGGAAAAAATAGAATAAGTAACCTAAATTAGCAACTTTTGAAACGTAATATAAAACAAATGTAACCATAGTTATTTGGACTTACACCACTTTCATAATCAATGATTATGTAATTTCATTTACTGCCCGATAAGTTGTACAAAATATGGGAATTTTTTAAGAAATTAAACACGGACTTATCATACATACAAAATTTACATTAAATTAAGCATGAATTACGTGATATCTCATTTTTTTCAAAAATGGACTTACACCACTTTCAATATAAACGGTTCATATGTTTGTGATAGAATGCTGTTTAGTAGCGTTCTGAAAACAAGTCTTTTGGTAAACAACAAAACGAAATAAGTGATCAAACACAAATTCTAGATTCTAGACATGAATAAATTCTAGAGTTTTTTTTCAGTTCATCTGCCAACTTCTTTAGATAAATAAACCTTTGCACACTTTTGAAATATTGAAATGACAAACCTACCGCAATCAATAACATTTTTTGGTTAAGTAAGTTAGGTTAAACAGATAGGTCCAGATATGATTTTGATTAGCTACATGATTTTTTAATAACTTGTGATAGTATCACTATTTATGATAGTTTCAGACTACTTTTAATCGATTTGAGATGATTTACCCAACTTTTCTTACAATTTATGATCGTTTTACAAGATTGTTAATAAATTTTGGATCACTTATGACAACATCAGGTGTTCTTTAACCGACTTAAAATGACTTATAACCATTAAACATAAAACAAATTCATTCATTCCCTGTTTTACAAAACTTTTCAAACTATCTCACGTAATCCAACACATTTAATTCAAAACCTCACCTAATCAAAACCCTCGTTTAATACAAAACCTCGCATAATTGAAAACTACCTTAATCCAAAACTTCATTTAACACGTTCGCTACCACTATACAAGAAGGCACCGTCTCCCATAGACCAATGATATGTTTTAATGCGCCTATATCAACGTCCCAAATATGAGTCGTTGGTCTGTTAGAGAAACCCATTTGGCTCAAATATGACCCGGCTGGTAGCGAACGTGTTAAACTAACATCTCATTTAATTCAAAATGTTATTTAATTTAAAATTTCATTTAATCTAAAATCTCACTTAACTCAAAATCTCATTTAATGATTTTTAAAATTTAAGCTTAAAGAAAATGGGTGGTGGAGGAATATTAGACATCGGAATTTACACCCTTCAATTCGTCCAGTTTATCTACCGCGGATTGAAACCCCTAAAAGTTTGCGCTACGGGTCATTTAAATTCGCAAGAAGTCGACGAAATGGCGAATGGATTGCTTTTATATCCGGAAGGAAAAAGCGCGGTCGTTAGCTGTTGTACGAAAACTTTATATCCAAACGAAGCCGTTATCGTCGGAACGAAAGGACAGATTGTCGTACCGACCTTTTGGTGTCCTTCAAGATTAATTACACCGGAGAAAACTTTCGAGTTTGAAGTCCCAAAACCCGGGTTACAATTAAACTTCCAAAACAGCGGCGGTTTAGCTTACGAAGCGGACGAAGTACGAAGATGTATCCGAGCCGGTTTGTTAGAAAGTCCTTTAGTACCACACAGTGAGAGTATTGAGTTAAGCGAGATGATGGATTCGTTTAGAAAGGATATTGGTGTTATTTATCCCGAAGATATGTAAAAAAAATATTTACAAACAATTTTTTTTCTTTATTATAAAAATAGTTTATGTAATAAATTTTTTTGTTATACATTTGCAACGGCTTGGAATCCCAAAAAGTCCTTCGTTATATCTTTTAAGGTTACACATTGTCCAGCTGGGATGAATAAAGAAGATCCGGCGATTAATTGCATTTGATCTAATTTAGCGCAACCGGAAATTATTAAAAGTATACTTGCTGTATCTCTTTGGATTAAGGAATATTCAGATAATTTTTGATTTATCTAAAAAAAATAATTATTTTTTATTTGTATTCATTTTTATTAATTATTTTTTTCTTTTTATTTGAACTTACCTCAATTTTAACAACAGCAAAATCAGGAACTGGTGGTCTAAAAATACTAATGTATTGATTCTCAACTTCCGGTTGGAATATTTTACTCTGAGCTGTTTCCCCATCATAATTTAACATCGAACAAAGTGTCTCAACGTCTTTAAACTTTGGGGTTAAACCAGCTCGCACGACATTATCAGAACAAGCCATACATTCCACACAATCTTAAATTTAATTTCAATCTTAAGTTTAAAAATTAATTTTTTAAAATATTTTTTAACAAACCTCCAGATAAATAGGCGTGAGGTAAATTAGCCGCTAAAAATATAGATTGCATAGGTTTTAAAGTAAGGTAATTCAAAAAGAAAACGGCAAAACACCCGACATCGGAAGGAAATTGACTGTTAAGTCTTTCAACTAAAGCACAAAGTTGTAAATCACGTTCTCGAATGTCCAATTGTTTAGAACGATCTAAAAAGTTCTTTAATAAACACGAAATTACTTCTGGGGGTTTGGTCATCATTGAATAAAAACAGTCTTTTAAAGCGCATTTTGCGGAATCTCCCGAGCTGTTAACAAAAAGCTCGCAAAGTTCAGTTCCAATCAGATCTTCTAATTCGGGAATTACTATTTTTAATAAAAAATTGTAATTAGTTAAAAATGAAATTTTTAAAAAAATTATTAAATTAAAGGACGAACCTTCAAAAAATTTTCTTATCTCCTTATAAGGTCTAAAACCACATAAAGCTTCAAATGGAGTTAAAGCTATCGCTATTTCTGGTTTGTGATTACCATCTTTGTAAATATCCGGAAATTCAACGTGTAATTTTTCAGCTCGTTCCTTAAAAAAATATTTTTTTAGTCTAACAAGAACAGTGCAAAGTCTTTGGGGTACAGAGTTATTTCAAATTTTGTAGAATAGTAGATTTAGTTTCCCTGTTAATGAAAATATATGATTGTAGGGGCCATTATTTGCACCCAATTTATTAGTTAAATTCAGTTCTGTAGCAAATAATTAAAGGTAATGGCTTTAGTAAAGAAGCAACAGATCATCACTTTCAATGGAATGCGACACTGAAATATTTTTTGAGTGTGGATTGCACTTTGGATTTCTCAGCAAATTGTCATTTAATGTGCCAAACTTCAAACCATACATCTTCATCAATAGAGAAACTAAATCTACCATCCTACAAAATTTGAGCTAATCCCACAACCCCAAGACCTTGCACTCTCCTTATAAACCAAAATTAAAATGATCTTATTACTTTATCTGGATGAACTTGTATAGATAACGCCTTTTGTATAGACAACACCTTAAACAAAAACGGTAACTCTTCAGTACCAAAAACCTTCTTAATTTTTTCTCCTAAATAATCAGGTTTTTCTTTAATCAAATCTAACAGACTTTTATCTTCATTTTTAACACTAGAAGGTGCGTTTATATGAGTCCCAAGCCATAATTCAGCATATGGGGTATTTTCCTCTATTATAAAGTCCTCATTTACATTTTTATAAAGCTCTGCAACTTTACTCTGTTTGCCTTTTTTACCCCAATCGTATTTTTGTACTTTTCCAGTTATTTCCAAGACGTTATTTTTCCTAAGTATATTAAAAATTTGATTTTAGTTCATTCATTTGATAAAATAAAGATCGCAAAACGTACTTTTTAGGGAGTATTTTTAGGTATTTTGAATACCACATGGTTAAGGTACAAAACTTGGTGAAAAGAGGATTTTTGTTAAAAAGGATTGGGTGGATTAAGTAAATTTTATTTTTACTTACATTTTTGAAATTAATCTTGAATGAATCTAAAATGACCTGTATAACTTGAATAAATGTTAAATTAATTTGTTTACTGTAAATTTTGGATAAAAAACAAGAAATTTAGATGTGGTTTGCGGTTGATAAACTTTGATGTTTTTCAATGTCACCACGTTGATTTAAATCAGCTGATTTTGACAAATTTCTGTACAACAAGTAATAGAAGCAAAAGTTTCCTTTTAAAAGGAAATTCCTATCTTTTAACTTATTCAGCAAGAAAATAGGTTTGATAATTACATTCAAAGATGGCGTTATGAGAAAATTTTCCTTTTCAAAAATTGATTTGTAAGGAACGATTGATTTGTAAACCAGTAATAAAAATTATACATTGCCGGAAATATTTCTTAAAATGATGGTCCAGCAATATTTTCGGGTATATGTTGCTCATGGTGTAACTGGGCCATCTGTAGCCATAATAACACCTGTAATCTTTTAGGCTGAAACTTTTAATCATAGAATTGTTCGGAAATTTTTCGCGTAGCATTAATTGTCGAACGTGTGAAATCGACTTTTCTTACTAACAACCAAAACACGATTTTCCTATCTGTTAATCAATATGAATAAGAGCTTAGTTTTTAACTAAAAACGTGTTAAAACAGATAAAAAACATCTACAATCCATTCGAAATTAGCACTAGCAAGTAGTCATTTTTGACCCAATGTTGGAGGAAGTCAAATGTAAATCTTTTCCGAGCAAGTATGTTTTGTTATCCAAAATAGGATTGTCCCATTGATCGGTCGTAGTGACGCACATTCTTGCTGGCTATTGAGTACACGAAATTTTTGATCATTTGTCTAACCGACATTTTAGAGATTCTAATCGATCGCCTTTGAGCCAAAATCTATAAAGTAATGTTTATAATCATAATTAGTTAGATGATCTGTGTTATGTGTTTATCCAACTCGAGCGATTTCGTGTATTAAGGGAAATGGACGAATGTGACGTCACCAAGGTCTGAAGATAAATAATAAAATTTTACTTTAAATTAAGTTCTTAGGAAAGGAGAAAAAAAATGACAATACCCATGAAAATTAAAGACAATGATAAATTTATGAGAAAAATGGGGTTTTTATTAGGTATAAACCACAAATAAAGCGGAGAGCGAATATGTTCGAATCTCTGGAACATCATGAATTCGAGAACTTATAATTAGATATGTAAGAGGAAATTTCGCTTGTAATGTAGGAAACATAGAAAGTTGGACAATCTTATAACAACTACTTTATTAACCTTGCTTTGATCGAAAAGTTTGCGGATGACCAAGTGTATTTTAAAATCAATCTTAAACGTATCAACTCGAAATGTCATACTCAAATCTTTATCATTATTTTCAATTGAGGAGTAGAAGCTACAAAGAGACTAATTGTAAGTGCCAAAACTCTTAGTAGTAGATAGGGTAAACTGTCCAAATGTCGGTCCTCTCTAAAATGCTTCCTAAAGTCGGCCTTTCTAAAAAAATCCATATAGAAAAACTGAAAGGTCGACTTTAGGCGCATAGCCCAGATTGGGCGAGTTTACCCTATCTAACTTTCCCCCAATATTACTAAACCTCTTTGTAAGTTCTCATATTCTAACCAACTAATTTTTTCTTTGAGGTTTTTGTTTGACCACTTGAAGTTTGATAGGATATAATCGACGGCACATGGAACTGTTCTATAATAATATCTCATGTTTGGGCAAAATGGCACTTATAGTCCCTTTGTTATTTCTACTCTTCAATTGAGGATCATGGAATAAAAAGCCACCTTATTATTCCAAATTAACAACTACATTTTCAAATAATTTCCTACTCACATGAAGCCTGATGTTCAACTGCACACATCAATCTCTTGAAACAAGTATTCTTTCCATTTTCGCAATTTCTCATTAAAGTTAACAATCTGATTTAACTGGCATATTGCTATATTTTCGTTTGGAGACCAACATCATGAGTAACACGTTAGTCACTAGTTGCAATACCAGCTATATTACCCGTAATACGACTTTTTAAAAGGAATTAACTTATACCTTTTAAAAGGAAATTCTTATCTTGTAATTTATCCACCGGAAAATACGTTTCGTAGCTACATTCAGAGACGGCGTCATTAAGAAAATTTCCTTTATAAAAATTAATTTTTAAATAAACTTACTTTACTTGGTAGTACGAATCTGAGGCTGGTACTGGTAGTATTTCACTATAGATCAGGGATCTTTTTTTTCATGGAATAATAAATAAAATTTGGATTTTGAATGATTTGAACTTAGAACTTCAGGGACAGAATAGAACAATTTTTGACATGATAAGTTCTGTAAATGCTTTTAAACAAACATTAAACATAATGTTATCTAGAATGAATAATAATAATTTCACTTCTTTTCCCAATATGACGTCTCAATTAAAAAATGTTGCTACTACCGATATCGATTTAAATAGATATATAGATGAACTTAAAAACCTAATTGCAGATTTTGACAATCGTTTTCAAGATTTTAAACAAATTGATGATGTGGCACTTTTTATCACTTTTCCGTTTAATAAAAGTATAAATATAGAAAAAGTTGCTGAGAAATCGTCCGACTTGTTCGATGTGGATGTACATACAGTATTGGAAAAAAGTAGAGCAACTTTTAATTTTTGTAAATTAAATTTGAAATTAATGCTTTTCCTTACGGTTTACATTACTATGGTAGTGTCTATTATATAGCATTTAAGTAGTAAAATGAAATTATAAAAATTGGGTTGGAAAAAAGTAAAACAACTTTGCTAAGAAATACAAACATATGGCAAATAAGAACGAGTTTTTGGTAAGATACATTCGATAAGACCAGTCTTAAACATGTCTCGTGGTGTAACTGTTTGTAAAACTGTGAAGGAAATGTTGGTTAATGATTTTAAAAACCATGTTAAAGAATGTGATATCGCTCGTAAATTCTCTTTACACAAATGTGTACTGTCGAGAATTATTAAACAATATCACGAGACGGACGTTGTAGACTTGAAGAAAAAGTGTGGACGTGCCAGAAAAACCAATAAATGCTTTGATCGAATAATTGTAAGAACAGCTAAAAAATATCCATTTTATTCTTCAGACAAAATTAAGGCTTAGTTAGAAGAAACACACAATTTGGAGGTATCAACACGTACAATACGCAATAGATTAATTGAAAATAAATTATTTGCCCGAAGACCAGCGAAAGTCTCTTCTACCAAAAAAAAAATAAAGCAACAAGACTACTGTTTGCACGCACCCATCAAGGGTGGACATATAACGAATGGAAAAAGATATTGTTGAGTGATGAATCCAAGTTAACTTATTTAAAAGTGATGGAGTGCAATATGTGAGGCGATCAATAGGAAAAAGGCTGACTTCTAAGTACATGCAGCGAACATTAAAACATGGAGGAGGTTCTGTGATGGTTTGGGGATGTTTCTCTGGTTTTGGTGTAGGCCCTATACACCGTATCATGGGAATAATGGACAGATTTATGTACCGTGATATATTAAGAAATGTTATGGAACCTTATGCCGACGAAAATCTGCCTATCTCTTGCAAATTTCAACAGGACAACGATCCGAAACACCATCTAAACTGGTAAAGGAATGGTTTGAACAAAATACAATAAATTTGATGACTTGGACGTCATAGTCACCAGATTTAAACCCTATAGAAAACCTATGGAAAATAGCTGATGACAAAATTAGAAATAAAATTTACAAAAAGGTTGACGAATTATTCGCTGCTCTTCAAAATGAATGGTCTAAGATATCAAAAGAAACCATTGATAATTTAATACACTCATTGTCACGAAGGAGTCACGATATCATTAATAATAAAGCAGATTGCATTAAGTACTAGAAAATCTTTTCTTTTTGTTCAATTTAACTGTTATTTGCTTATAAATTATTAAGTTGTTCTACTTTTTTCCAACTCAACTTTTGCAATACTGTTTGATTTCTATAAAAATAAAGCTATCTTTATCCAATTTTGGCTAAACAATTACTACATGATACACATTGCTATAGTAATGTAAAACCTGACGAAAAGCATAAATTTAAAATTTAATTTGCAAATATTAAAAGTTGCTCTACTTTTTTCCAATACTGTAAGTTAGAATCAGAAATCATAACATTGCAAAACGATATCTATAAGTCTTCCCAGCAGTTTTGACAGTTACGTCATTACTTACGTCTGGTCACGTGATTGCGCTGTTGTCAAGCGTTTAATGTTTTGGTTGGAGGTACTAGAACATAACCTTGCGACAATATGCGGCAACGGTGTAAACAGCTGTTTAGTTAAGGTTGGGTAACATTAAAACGCTAAATCATATTAACTTTTTATTTCAGTTTAATACGAATTTTATTTTGAAATTTAGTTTTAATAAACATATTTTATCACTTTATCGCCGTATAAATTATATTCTGTGAAAAGTGTATTTTAAAATAGCTTAATTATGAAAATAATTTTTAATGCGATTTACCACCGAACGGTTGGTGGCAAATCCAAATTCAAATAGTGGTGACGTAAACAGTGACGTAACTGTCAAAACTGCTGGGAAGACTTATATATTAAAGCAAGAGCATCCGAAGAAAATTTTTGGAAATATTTATCGGAAGACAGGTATACAAATTTTCGAAAATGTGTTGAAAATTTGTACTCATGTTGTGGTTCCACATATTTATGCGAGACTGCATTTTCACAAATGAAAATAATAAAATCTAAATATCGAACGGCATTGACAGATACTCATTTAGAATCTTGTTTGATAAATGCCCTAACTAATTATATTCCCATTTAAAAAAAAATTGTAGACTCGCAGCAGTGCCGAATAAGCCAAACATGTACGAGTGCACTTGGAAGCTCAACTTAATAGCTGTATCAAAACTTATTAATAAATGAATTAATGAATTAAATGAACTGATTTTTATTTCATATTTTCTTAATTGGAAGAATTGTATATTATTATAAGCAGGTAGGTCAATATGATGAGATGAGTCAATGAGCCAAAAAGGAAAAAAGGAATGTATTTTAAAATGTACAAATTATTTGAAACCCTTCTTTTTAACCATTCCAGATTTTTTTTTGTCACTTATACGTTTCCGGGGGGAGAGGCAGTATTACTCGCCTGGGCCGTTTTGCACCCCCAATTCGGCCCTGCTTCAGTCGATCTTGGTAACGCATTTACATGAAAAGTAGATCTTGGTCAAAAATTAGTGGACACTACTGCTCTATATAAAGTGAAAAGAATTTTTTTGCCTATGAAGATGCTAACGTCGAAACATGTTGGACAACAAAATTTCGTACTAACCAGTATGGTACAAAAACTTTTATTTATTAATTGATTAATACTAGTTAAAATAAATCACAACCACATTTTCTCTATTATTGAAAAGAGATTCCTTTTAAAGGAAAATTCCTATCTTGAAACTTATCCAACAGGAAAATGCATTTGGTTTTACATTCAGAGATGGCGTCATAAGGAAAATTTCTTTTTAAAAAATCGATTTGTAAATAAATTTATTTCTTCTCTGATTAAAAAAATTTTTTTTTCTAAAGAGAGTGAAAAATATAAACCATATGGCTAAACTTTACTGTTTGCACGTGTAGTTAAAAAAAACACCTTGGCGCGTGTAAAACCAACGAGTCGAAAAAATTTCGGTCAGTATCAACGGTTGTGTTCGTAAAAGTAGGGGAACGAACGATTTGGCAGCCGGAGGTCGTCGACCTCCGTTAAAATTCAAGTTCAAAGACCAACGGTACAGCCATACAGCTCCGAACGCGTGTATAAACGAAAAAGTAGCGGCCAAACTATTTTTAAATTTCGAATTTTTAACTTTCCAAGATTATATTTAGTACCCGAACTCCATTAATCTCCCTCGTTTAATCTTACGATATTTTCTTACAAGTAATAATTAAATCGGGATTAAGTAAGATTTGGTACGTATTGTAAAGGCGACATAAAGACCGATGATTTGTAAACAAATTCGTACGCGTGCCAAATAAGATAACGACCGTGGAAGGCAGCGTAACCGGACACTTATCCGTTTATTCCACCCGCTCTCTGTTGGAAAACACACAGATAAAGACGAGATAAAGACCGAACGTGGAAAAAGAAAAAACACGACGCAAGTTCAATGGCAGTGTGTGTGTATTGCTTAAAAATAACTTGGGGTTATTATCAGATTTTTGCGCGGACTTCATTTACATATGTATATGTATAACTCGACACAGGATCGTATTTTCAAATTTTTAAAATAAAATTTTTTAATCTTAAAACAAAATTTTGTCTTTTTTTATTTTATATCTTAATTTTAGAGAAAAAAAATTACTGAAAGATCCATCATTAAAATTGAAAAATAAATGAATACTCTTTGACAAGTATTTCTAATACATTAATGTAGCTATTTAGAAAAAAATGATAAAAAATTATACAGAGTTATTAAAAAGATTTGCATGGATAACTTATGGTGACAGTCTTTTTCCATAAAAAGGTGTATCCGTCTAATATAAAGACATGGTCAAAAATTAATAAAATTTAATGAAGATTTTTTGAATAATTTAAGAAAAACTCTGGTATAAATAAGTTAACTTAAATTGACCTATTTCAAGCTAAGCAATCTGAGGTTTTGCGTTGTACACGCAATTCGAAGACATCTATATATTTTTTAAAAACTTTAAAGCCCGTTTTACACGTTTCCTATTGATTGTCAAAAAGTGATCAAAATTTTATGTCGGCAATAGTACGTCTCTGTTTTGTGTATGTATGTAAATTCTTTCTTAATCATCTTCAAGTGCCACCTCCACTCCGACGCGAGTAATTCGCCAATTAAAGTCGGCTAATTAATTTGGTGTGACACATGGGCGGCTAAATTAGCGGACAGGAACGAATTTATCCGCTTCGAGGCCGTTTTCGGAAGATTAAGAACGACATTTATACTTCTTCTCGAAACTGATGAGTTAAAAGAAAATAAAGCATGTTCGTAAAACAGTAAAATTAAGAAAAAAATCTCTTAAGTATTCTCAAAGTTATACAAAGTGTTGATTTTATACAAAGAGATTTATGTAAAATTTTAAAAGGCAGTTCACATTTTAACGCTAGATTACTTCGTTTAATGTCTTAGAATACTAAATATTATTACAGAAAGTAGGTTTTTATTAAGTATTTCAAAGTTAAGTGTTATTTTCTATTATATTCCTTGCGAATTTGAATCATCCTGTATAGAATGAAGCCAATATTATCGTTAATAAAAAAAAGTTAAAATTTTACAAGATACTTCCTATTTTATTTATATTGAATCTGGATCACCCTGTATATATATTTTTATTTCATATTCTGAGTATTTCTATGTTTCTATATTTTACTCAAATTTACTGTAAAGTAATACACTGGTTTATGTAAAATTTGAACGCAACTGGAATAAAAAATAATTAAAAAAAAATCTTTAAAAATGGATTGTAAATCGGATCGATGTAATTAAACAAAGATTTTGAACGTTCATGTTATCTTGTTTAGTTAACAAGGGAACGTCCAGAGAAAATAACAGTCACTATAGTTTTATGAGACGAAAACTTTTATTTGGAAACCAAAAAAAAAAGTACTTACAAGAACCATTCACACGAAAACGTTTGACAACGCGAATTAAAACACAAAAGAAAAAACTTAACTGTATACAGTAATACCCCGAAGATACGTAATAGGTGGGACCGGTGCATATTTCGTAAATCGAAAATTACGTAACTCGAATACTACTACTTGAACTAAAATCAATGTTAACACGAAAAACAGATATTTAAATTTTAATGTATTTATTAAACTCTATGAAACCTTGATGTACCTTCATTTAACTATTTAAATTTGATGGTTTTAGAAAATCGGAGATGGTAGTTTGATGACATAAATTCTTTTTCTTCTGCCTCAGATTTTCTTGATAACATTTAATCGATTGTTATACATTCCTTTTTACTGTCATTATGCGCTCTTCATTGTAATCTGCTTCCTCTAAAATTTCTATGCCATTCCGTATGCTATTAAGTGCTTCCGTCAATTTTGCAATTGTTAGGACTTTTTTCGGTTGCACTACTTCAACATTATTTTCTTCATTTTCATTTTGTTGCTGCATTTCAATCAGCTCATCAAGGGTAAGCTCCCCATCATGCAAACCTAAAAGCGCAATGACATCTTCGCTATCAAGATCCAAATCGACTTGCTTTCCTAAGGTAACAATATACGCTACTATTTCGAGTAGAGATTCATTTTCTTGTAGCGTTTCAGATGAATCAGTAAAGAAGTCCGGACAAACCTTTCTCCAAACTCCCTTCATTGCTTTTTGAAGAAACTTCGTTCCACGATTCCCCTGTGCTTCTAATAGCATCGAGAACATTAAATTTATTCCAAAAATCTTTAATGGACAAGTTGGGATCGTGATTCAAAGATAGATTTAAATGATTAAATGACCGTCGTGTATAATACGCCTTAAACGTTTTAATAACACCTTGATCCATAGGTTGAAGTAAACTAGTCGTGTTTGGGGGCAAAAATGTTACTTTAACGCGAGGATCATAGCTGATAAGGTTAGCTACTGAGTGTCTAGGTGCGTTGTCAATAATTAACATCACATTAAATGGAATATTCTTAGAGGAACAGTACCGTTCAACTTCCGGGATAAAATGATTTCTAAACCAGTCTTCAAATAAAGAAGCAGTAACCCAAGCTTTTCGATTGGACTTCGAAAGTTACTGGCAATTCTGATTTTCTTTTATTCTTTATAGGGTTTTCACTGCGATACACCAACAAAGGTTTTAGTTTACAATCGCCAGCAGCGTTTCCACCAAGCATAACTGTTAATCGATCTTTCGAAGTTTTGAATACTGGAAATGTTTTTTCTTGGCGTGCAACGAACGTTCTATGAGGCATTTTCTTCCAGAAAAGCCCTGTCTCGCCTGTATTAAACATGGTTTGTGTGCAATAACCGCCTTCTTCTATTAATTTCTTCAATGCGATAAGAAAATCAGATGTAAAGACGTAATCAGCACTTGCTGCTTCCCCACATCCTGTAATATTGTGCCAATCGCATCGTTTTTTAAAACGACAAAACCAACCGATGCTGGCTACAAAAGTTTCATCTTTTGCATCATCCGCAACTTGTTTTTTTTACTTTTCAAAAATCTGCCTGCCTTGATTACATAATATGTAATGAACAGCGAAAATATAAAGAAAAATAATGAAATAAAACATATGTAGAAATATACCTTTAACATATCTCTTTAAAAATATCGACGCTCTCAAGCTAAAACGGCATAAATGCCAAAACGGCCATTTTTTAGTTAGCTGCACCGTTGAGTAGCATTTTTAAATCTGCATGCAACAGTTAAAGCGGCATACCCGCAAATAAACTTCATTCGCTATAAAATTGGTTTAAAGTTTGCGTAAAAGCCATTTAAGATTCATTATGTCAATCGTTTTTTGCGTTTTCTAAAAAATTAGGTTAATGTCGTTTATGCCGTTTTAGCTTGGCAGCGTCGATATATTTCTTTCATTCATATTGAACATGGGTCACTCTGTATAGATACTTTTATCTCGTATTCCGACTTTTATATTTATAAAGTTTACTGGTAACCATACTTATCGTTAATAGAAAGAAATTAAGAAAAAGCACCTTCGTTTATTTATTCTTTATATATTATAACTATGTTGTTTATATTAAATATAACCCACCTGTATATATTTCTTTCTCCGTACTCTATTCTTTTTATTCATTAAGTTTATTAAAACCTATTCTAACACAACATTGTTAAGGAATATAAAAATATACTTCTAATCTAATAATAAGTTATCACCTACATAAAATATTAAAAGGAAACTAAAATAATTAAAGGAAAGTCAATATTCGAAGTATGATCTGAATTGAAACTTAAAAAAAGCAATAATAATCATAATAAATAAAATTTACATGTTGTATTTTGTGTATCTATTTATATTTGAAATATTTTATTTGGGCCACCGTGTGTATATTTTTATCCCACCCGCGCTATGTTTATAAAGCTAAGTTGAAAGGCCGTCCTCGCGCGACGTATCCCGAGAGTAGCACTGCCGCGTCGAGCCGCTATCGACTTCCTAACATGCGCCGTTGCGCCGTGACGTCACCAAACACGTACAGGTCTCTGAACTCGGCCGACAAAAAATCTATATTAATACCATCGCCGCTGATACGGCCTTATCGGTTAACGTTACCGGTTACTCGCCTCTAAGTCTCATTCTTACAACCAAATCCACAACTAAAAGGAATTTATACAAATCAAAAATTTTTATATTATAATAAATTTCTTTAATATACATTTAAATCTAAATTTCTAGAAGGTTTTGGAAAATTGTAAAACAAATGTAACATTTTGTTTTTCTTTTTTGTTTTTAAGCAAAGGAGGGTTGTAATAAAAAAAATTGATTGATATGAGTAACAAAAGAAAAAGAGAGAAGTAGAAAATTGAGTAGTCATCGATCACAGCCGCTTCAGATGAGGCGAATAGCGGAAACAAGATGCAAGAGAGCGCTCCCGCTCCCCACCACAGCGCCACCGTAGCGCGGTCATTCAACTCCGGCGGCCGCCGCAAGCGGCAGCACAACACACGCTCCGAGCACGCTGTGTTTTCCGCGGCGGACCATTTAACTCGACGTCGCGACGCGCGTCCACCCGAAAAACCGACGACGACGACGACAACCGTCGCGAACAGTTTTACGCGATTATTTTCCAAGTGCCGCCCCCGAACGTCGTTTTTCCGCGTAGTGATGATAATGATGATGATGGATTTCCAGTGGATGATTTTCTTCCCTCAGTGATTTCCCGAGGATACACAACAAACAACAAAAAGCCCTACTCGCGTTTCCCCCGCTTTCAGTGTTTTTATTTATTCCTCATTTTTTCTTACTTATTATTATCACTATCATTTTCTTCTTATTATTACATACTCTTATTATTACCATCGTTAACAGTAAAGAGAAAAAAAAGTAAACGTAGGAAGTCGTAAGATCTTCCCCATTTCGAAGAAGATCTTATCTCTTCCACGATACTCTCTCTTCCTTTCCTTTTAAACCTTTCAATCCTCTTATATTGCATAATAGGGTCGAACGGAGGAAAACAAGACCGTCCGAGTTGCGAGTTGTTTTCCACGTGGATAACGAACGAACGGGATCTTCGTAAAATGTAAGTACTTACATGGTACCGCGACCGGCGACGGCGGCAATTAAAATAATTCTATTATCACCACTGACCCAGTTCTCTGCTCGATAGTGATCCGTTTCGTGTCTCTCGTCGACGTCCCTTCGCCCCCCCGGACACGTGCCGAATTCGTTTTCACGCTCGTACACTTGATTTTGGCATTGGCCGCCCCAAGAATCCCGTTTATCTCTAAAGGTGAATGTTAAAGTGTCTATTGAAAACAATTTTACTCATTTTAACGATCGACTTATGAATAATTCTAGAAAATTCTCGGGAAATTAAATGATTCCTACTTCTTTCCAGCTATAAAAGAATTTAATGGAATTTGTTTTTTATTATGACGTGGATTAGTGTGACGAGAGGATGTCGTCATCATTTTCTTAGAAAAATTTATTTATATTTTAACTACTATAAAATCTAAATGTTAAAAGTTGAAATTTTATAAAAAAAGTTAAAAAACAAGATTTTCAAAAAAAAATTGTTTGTGTTATTTAATGAATTGATCGTATTATGAGACATTATATTTCTAAGAAATTTGTGTTCCTTAAATTGCGAGAAAATTGATAAGTAAATTGATTGTTAGATTTCATCAAAAATTATTGATTTTTATTAACTCATTACTGGCCGCTAACGTAATAATAAGTCAGTTTTTCTTTACTATCCAAAAGCCGTTGACGTATGAATACGTTTGTTTACACAGTACAAGTTGCCAAAGATTGGACGAAAATTCAGAGATTCTCCAAAAAAAATTTCTTGTAAAAACGCACCAAAAACTAGGCTTTCAGGAGATATAAAAACCCTCAGGTTGATAAAAATCGTAGTTCGGGAAAAGAAAAGTTTCCTCGAAAACGTTGCAAAGTTTGAAAAAATCACGGTAAAAGGAAAGAAAGCTGCTTCATGTACGAACATTGTCAGATGTCTTTATGTGTAGAAAAAATGTTTGAGGGCTTATTAACCCATTCGAGACGACGATTTTTTTCGAGCACGGTTCCCAGGAGCGAAACTTTTTTTTCTTTATATAGTTCATTTACTGTCATTGCACACACGGTGTGCAAGCCGTCTTATAGCCTCGGAAATCAATTGCACACACGGTGTGCGATCGGTCTCGAATGGGTTAAGGGCCGATTTATTCACCTTTAGGATTGGTTTATCCACCTTTGGATAAATGAACCTATCCGATATTTACCGTAGTTACTGGCCAAATAGCCAATCATGGCAAGTGAAATTGCAGCAACTATGGAAGATATCTGATAGATTAACTTATCCAATGATGAATAAACCGACCTTTAGGTAAATTAATTTATCCGATATTTTCTATACTGTTACTGTAACTATTGTATACTGTATACTATTTTTGTTACTGTAATTTCGTGTGGTACGATTGGCTATTTTGCCAGTAACCACAGATTACAAATACCATATAGATTAATTTATCTAACGGTGAATAAACCGGGCCTAATGGAAATTACTAGAAATTCAATATTCCAATTAGGCACTTTTTTATTTGAATAAATTCACTAGTTACAATGAAATTCCCCTTCGCGAACATACCCCTTGAACGGACCCCCATTGGACCGACAGTTTCTCATGGAACGGACCGACTCTCATATAATTTGCATTGCGTTAACTCTCTCTTGGACGGGCATTCTCTTGAACGGCCCCGAACACTAGAAGATGTTCTCTTAAACGGACAATCGCGCCACGCGCCTGCTTGGCTGTCTCCCTTTAATAAGAGATTTTCCCTTTAACCGGTGTTTGGCGACTTCAATATTTGCAAGATACAAGCGCAACCTATGTTGTGCCTTTCTGCTTAATTTAAATGAGGGACCTCCCCGAGTAAACCGAAATTTAAACGTTTTCATTTTTTCGGAACATACGAGGTTCAATACTAGTTTGACGTCTATGCAGAAAAAGATATGCGAATGTATTGTAATTTGCAAAAACCAAGAAAACAGTTAAAAATTGCTCTCTAAAGTAGGATTTAAGCACGACAATATGCAAAAAGAAGACCACCTAAATGAGGTTTTTACATCTGATTCAGAAGATGACTTACCACAAAGGTAGTTACAGATATCCTCAAAAATAAAAAATTGTTGGAATTGACTTACAACGAAAACCTTAACGATTTTTTTGGAAATTAATGAAAATTTATACGTTGAAGATCCAGATTCAGGACAAGAAAACGAAAATCCAGAAGTCGAACGACTGTTCGTAGATTCTGACATCGATGAGGTACCAGTTCCCTATTACCCTAACCAATCAGCTTAAACATTTTGCCGAAAATCATGGAGATATAGGGTCTTTGGAGCTGCTTTCCAAATTAGAAATACGTTTTCTGGACGCCTGTTATTATTATTATTGTTATTATTTAGTACAGAGGGAAAGAATACTCTTAATTCTACTAAATGAATCTTAGTTTTTTGTTTATTTTAAAAACATTCACATACACACTTTAAATAACCGAATTTTTGCTAATTATAGTTTTCATTTAAAAAAAACGATATTTATTTCGCGTTTCTCTTAGGCGGACACCCCTCTTGAACGGCCACTTTCGGTCGGTCCCGTTGGTGTCCGCCCAAGGGAGATTTCACTGTATTTGCATGATCAATGTCCGTTTTAACGCCGGATGAAGTAAGGATTTTTAGCGGCCAGTAATGAGTTAATAAATCCATCATTGCTACATTACTTAAAAAAAGAACTTAAAATTTGACATCAAAGATAACAAAAACTTTTAATCAATATTATTTCATCGTGTTATATATAGTTAATTTATTAGGTTTTCTATAAAAAATTATCTACATCTTGTAAGTTATTTGTTTTCAATCTCGAGATCTTCTTATTTTGACTCTTTAACAATAGATGTATCATCTTGATTATTATAAATAATTATTTCGAATTGAGTGGGATTACATTTCAATAAAAGGTCGCTTTTGTGTTATCGATAAACTTTTTTTTCTTCCTCCATTTTCATTTATTATTCAAATACAACCGTAACAAACATTTTGAAATTTTCCTACCTTCCCTGAAAAAACTGAAAACTTTACTGTTATTATTTTGGATTGAGTTGGATTCGATAACTTCTTCTTCGATGAGTTCATATTTGTTTCATGATTAGATGTACAAAGTGACAACGTAGGAATAAAAATGACACATTAAAGTCGGTAAATGACTGACAATGAGTGCTAACTTTATTCTGGTGTTAATAAAACTTTTAATAAAAGTGTTTCTTTTTAGGTAACACTAATTTCAAAATCCTCGAGTTCCTATTTGTATCCTGTAGTTGCATTAAATATTTCTAAACTTTCCTGTTCGGGGCATTCATTTATTATAAATTAGCTGTTCTCATTATTTATAAATAATCATTTTGAATTAGGTTGAAAAATCGTCTTTGTGCATTATTTGAAAATTGTCTTTGTATTATCCACATTCTAACTACACCTGTTCTACTCATTTTATAAATTCTATTTTCACATTTCCTGTGCTTTTAGATATAATTCTAGCAAAGATCTTGAAAGTATTCCTATGTTGGTTAATTAATTGATAAATTTTAATTTCATTTTTACCAAAAAATATATTATTTAGGATTAAGTTGAGTTACATTTCATTTTACCAAGAAAACATTCTGTGTTATCCATAAACTCTCATATTTCCCGTCTCTTTTTATATTTTGTTCCTGTGTAGGTGTAGATATATCAACATTTTCTCGGCTTTCCTATCTTATTTCATTCATGATAACTATGCTTTCTCGTTATTTATAAATACATATATTATATAACTCGTTTTAAGTTGGATTTTAAAAGTCATCTGTATAAATTCTAGAAAAATCGTCTTTGTATTGTCCATAAACTCGTTTTCTAAACTCTACTTTTAAAATTTCTCGTCTTTTTCAGATATAATTATGGGTAAAATTTTGAAATTTTCTTATCATTAGATTTAAAAACTCAAAAAACTTTTCTATTTAAATGAAAACCAACTCCATCGGAAATTATAGTTGTAAAGGCAAGGACGATGAAAAAAGAATGTTCATATTTTTTCCTTACTAAAAAATCGTTTTAAGTTGAATTAAAAAATCATCTTTGTATAAACCCATTTTCCAAACTCTACTTTTAAAATTTATCGTCTTTTACAGGTATAATTATGGGTAAAGTTTTGAAATTTTCTTATCATTAGATTTAAAAACTCAAAAAGCTTTTCCAATTAAATGAAAACCAATTCCACCGGAAATTATAATTGTAAAGGCAAGGACGATGAAAAAAGATGTTCATATTTTTTCCTTACTAAAAAATCATTTCGTATTTCATCCATTAACTCACATTGTACCTTCTACTTTTATAGAAACTTCTACTTTCTACCTTCTACTCTCATTATTTAGACATAAATAACCATTTTCGGTTGGATAATTGGATCGGATTCTAGAAAATCATTTTTGTGTTGTCCATAAACTAATTTTCCAAGTTTTGCTTTATATTACTTCATATTTCTTGAAATTTCAGATATAATCGTAATAAAAATCTTAACATTTTTATAATAATGTTGATTTAAGGATTCATTATCCCTGATATTTTAAAAATAATTTCGGGTTGGGTTTGAATAATATTTCTCTTTGCTTAAACTTCTTAAAGGGAGTGTGTGAATTAACGAGAAAAACGACTTAAAAACGACATTCCAAGAAAATTGGATCCATAACAATCTGAAATTATTATTGTAAAAGAGAGGCAGATAATTCTTTAGAAGAAGACTTCAATCTTCACTTTTTTTTAATTTCTTGTGATTTTTGTTCTTTAAATGATTTATTATTTATCGTTTTTTGTATTGGCTTAGCTTCATTTAGATTGTATTTTATTAAAAAAGCGTTAATTTCAGATTGGGTTTAAATTACGTTTTTCTTAAAGGGAATTTATGGAAAACTCATAAACGATTTTCCAATTAAATGAAATCCAACAATATCAAATTTTGTTGCAAAAACAAAAATAATAAATTTTTTAGACGAAGATCCTTATTTTCATATTTCTTTCCTTTATTGAAATTTTAATGAAATTCTTTTAATGAAGAATTTTACGATTTAGAGTTTGAGATTTTTTCGTTTTAGATTTAGAGTTTATATTAAAAACTCCAAAAATTTAACCTCTTATATTCCGTCCGGCGAAAGATATCTCATATCGACCTATGCAACGAAAACTATCGTAAGTCAAAAATGGTGATTTTGAAAAATTTGAAAAGAAAACAGGATTAATTGCTATTCTTCTATGGTGAATCCTTTCGGAATCCTCTATAAGATATCTATAGCAACCAAGTAGGAAATTTTTACCTAGAAAATTTTATTTCTTAAAATGCAATCGGTTCAAAACCTTTAAAAACTTATATCTGACTCAGTTCTATCAAAAATGACTTAAAATAGTTTTCGTTGCATAGGTCGATATGTCATCAATTAATTGTTTCTGAACCAGCATTTTGAGTTTTCATCTTTCTCTGTAATGTATACAATTAAACAAAGAAGATTATTTGACATACGTCGAGGAAATGGTTACAAGTAATGACGTATGAGACATCTTTCGCGTGATGGAGATTTAATAAGTTTCAAAGTTATTTCTAGAACTTAATTTTTAGTACCTTACTTTCAAGTATAATAAAGATAATCTTAATATAGAATAAGTTTTCCTGTTTTTTTCACAGATTAATGTGAAGTAAAGTAAAACCACAATTAACATTACCCCTAACTCTAACACTAAACAGACTTCAAAGTTTGTTTAAGAACTGTAAGTTTTCGAGTTTAGCCATATGTAATTTGAAAAGCCTTTTAACATTTTGGATGCCTTTTTGCAACCTTCTTCAGGAACAAGTTCGAAATTCAAAAGTTACAATGTGGCATCAGAAGCGTTAAATGTCTTTTCAAAAGACACACAGCTAAACCTGAAAGTTAATATTCTAATACCAGACTTGGAAATAGAAGCTTTCAAGTTTAGCCGTGACAAAGTCTTTTGAAAAGGCGTTTGCTGCTTCGGATGACATGTTGCAACCTTCTTCAGAAACAAACTCGAAATTCGAAAGTTACAGTGTGGCATCCGAAACGTCAAACGCCTTTTTAAAAACCACACAGCTAAATCCTAAAGCTAACATTCTAACACCAGACTTGAAAATAGAAGCTTTCGAGTTTAACCGTGACAAAGTCTTTTGAAAAGACGTTTGCTGCTTCGGATGACATGTTGCAACCTTCTTCAGAAACAAATTCGAAATTCGAAGGTTGCAATATAGCATACGAAACGTCAAACACCTTTTCAAAAGACCATGTCACGGCTAAATCCGAAAGCTCGTAGTTCTAGGTCTGGTGTTAGAGTTAGTGCTAACGTTAGTTCTAGTCTTAGTTTAGCTAACACCGGCCGTGAAAGCCTTCATATTTCGATTAATGTTAGTTTTTATAAATAATTTTTGATTAAGGGAGGTTGATTTAATTAAATAACATTGGTTTAATTAAATAACATTTTATAAAAACATCGGCCGTGGAAGCTTTCAAATTTAGATTAATGTTAGCTTTTATAAATAGTTTTTGATTAAGGGAGGTTGTTTTAATTAAATAATATTGGTTTAATTAAATAACATTTTCTAAAAAAATCGTTTTTACGTTATCCATAAACCACCTTTTCACCTTTTTCTGGCAGTGAGATTAAAATCTCAAGATTTTCCCATTTTGGACTCTTTAACATTCGACGATTTATTATCTTCGTCTTTAAAAATAAAAGTTTTTGATTAAGTTAGGTAGGCTTAAATAACATTTTATAAAAAAATCGTTTTTATGTTTTCCATAAACTTCATTTTCTTCTTGTATTTTCACTTTTCGTTTTCGTTCTTTTTATTAAAGTGTTACAATTATTGTAAGATTTTCCTGTATAGATTTAGAAATCTTAATCATCTTCAGGATTAAAAAGTTAATAATTATTTTGGGTTATCTTAAAGTATTACACATTGTATTAAAAAAATCGTTTTTATATTAACCATAAACTTCCTTTTCTTATTTGATTTTGACTTTTATTCCTTTTCTCTTTCAGGTATAATGATGATAAAAGTCATCCTTCCATTTGAGATGGAACAAGACTTCTTTTACCACCGCCGAGCAACACTCGTACGTGATTTTCACAACAAACTACCCACAATTGATGTAAGAAGATAGACAACCTACGAAAATGTAAGTCTTTTTTAAATCTTCAATTTCCTTTTTTTATATAGTAACTTCTAAATGTAAAATTTTAATTTAATCTAAAAAATTTTCATTCTGAAAATATAGCCTAATTTTTAGAATGTTTAAAAAATTTCAATTAAGAACGTTAAGTTACATTTTCTCTTCTGATGGAAAAACTAAAAGCTGTAGAAAATTAATTTATGGTAAAAGTAAAGATTAAGTTTCAATCTAAATCGTGATAAAATTTCAAATCTCAACAGCAATTAATTTTTTAGATATGAATTTTTTAAAATTGACTGGTATTTAAAAAAAAGTTACACACATTTTTTACGTTTTTCCATATTGTTAAAATTTCTTCAAAAATAATTTAAAATAACTCATCCGATGATAACATAAATGATGATTCACTTCCTCCTACAACCTAATATACCTAAGTCTAAGCAAATCGTACCCGTAAATGTAAATAATTAAAAGGAGAGATCCCCACACAAATACTCATTCGCGTTGGATTCCTTCTTCTTCTTCCGGAGAGGAGAAGCAACGAAGGAACGAAGGCGATCGCCTCCCCCTTCGTCGAGGACGGTTCGCGTGCAGATGGTTCTGTGCGCAGGGCAGGTTAAAATGGCAACGCCCACTATTACTGACCTACATTACACGGGGTTAATGACCCAACAGCTTATGGCAAAGGGGGGACGTATAGAGGAGAACATACATGAGCTACCAAAGTTCGAACTTTTTTTCTGAATGAGTTTTCCAATCGATTTTTTATACGATCAAAAAATACCTTTTAAAAAAATTAAAGAATTAGTCATTTCAAATGAGCATGATTTTTTTATTACGAAATAAAATTAATTACATTTTCTCTTCTGTGGGAAAAACTAAAAGTCGTAGAAAACTCATCTTTGGTAAAAATAAAGATTAACTTTCAATCTAAATTGTGATAAAATTTCAAGTCTCAACGGCAATTAATTTGTTAGATATAAATTTTTAAAAAATTGAAACTGCATCAGAAAAACGAATAGAAGGTTAATGCTCCCGGTTATTACGCAATAGTAAATTGCAACTAATAAAGTAAACTTTCTAATAATCGGTGGGATTTTAAAGGTAAGGCGCTAATAAACATAAAATTTTACCTTCCGGGAGTTTAAATACTAAAACTACTTACTTAGGTGTGTTTTTTTAAGTTGGAATAAATTACAAGTGGGGCGTTTATGTTAATAAATCGTCGTTCGAGCGAGACGAGACCGATTGCTTATTTGGGTCAGGCGGCTGATAAAAATAAACCGCTGATAGCGCGATGACGGTTAGAAAAATCGTCGAGTTCACGACTTTGAACTTGACTTTGCCGAAAAAAAAAATAATAAATCGGCGGGGATCGTAATTTAGACGACGATCGAATAGCCGATAACCTAAATTAATTATATCAGTCGTCAAAAAAATCCATCAAGAGATAACATCAAAATCCCACTAGCAAAAAAAATTATCTTTCTAACGATTTTATTTTATTTTATTTCTTTAATCTTCACTACACCTTTCGGTATGACAGTATAGCTTTCACTTTCTCAACACCGCAGAACACAAGTAGTGACGCTCCGGGAAGATTTCTAGTCACGACGAATAGAGGAGTTTCAACGGCCGTAACTGTAAACGCGAAGCTACTTTCACTTTTCTACAAACCACTTCTTCCTAGTCTAACGGTCTGATGACTCCATTCGTGAAGAATTACGTTATTAAACCCGTTTGTAATTTAATACACCAAAACAACTTTTTCTTTAAGAAAACTTTTTTTAGTTTTTATTTTTAAGAAAAATTTATTTTATTCTAAACGGATGTTATTAAAATCCATGACCTAGTAAGAAATACAATAATATCGAAACTTCTCATTGTTCGTTGATGTAAAAGGTCCCTGACATAGTTATTTGGTTGGCGCGGAAATGCGTTCTCGGCTCGGTCAATTTTCACGGTTGCGCGACAAACAAACGTGAAAATAAAGTGATCCCGGAGTCGTTAAAATAGAGCTGTTTAGAGACCTTCTAAAATCGCCTTGAAATAAGAAGATTTCCTGTCAACATATTTACACCTGACGAAAGAAATAAAATTATTGTATAACTCACACCAAAGTTTGGAATTATAATCCCCTTATAAGATCATGGCAATTGAACGATTAAGAATACTTAATAATTTTTACCTTACAATTAGACAAAACCAAAAATCTTGTACTATAATCCAAAGTGGAGCTGCACAATGAAGAGAAAGATGAAAGATTACTCGGTAATGTTACAGAGAGGGAACCTACTTTTTCATCTTTCTCTTCATGGTGAAGCTCCATTACTCCAAAAATTTTTACCATGATAAAACTATTATTAAGGGTGTTATAGGGTAAACCCACCAAATCTCGGCCATGCGCCTAAAATCGGCCTTCCGGTTTTTCTAAGTGGATTTCTATAGAAAGAACGACTATAGGAAGCATTTTTAGGGGGCCGACATTTGGGCTGTTTACCCTATAATCATATCGTACTTCCAAATCTTGGTGTAGAATACTATATTTATTAGATTTAGATTTTTTGAGGAATATTATTGGGTCAGCTGTTCTACGTTCGTGAAAATAAGTCAAAACGAGAGGAGTTTCGCTGCGCAAGCACCGTACGAAGTATTCCGAGACAATGGCCGTGCCACAGTTTGCATTTCGCAACGCGGCAAGGTTCATAGAACCCGGCAAACTGAATAGAAACCTTGCAAACGACGGCGTACTTAAATACCTACTTCAAACTAAACGAATTGCTTGGTTGGGAAAATGAAAAGGTCGCGTTGTGAAATCTTATTATTAGATAGTTTTTGGGTTGAAATGTTATAGAAAACTAGTTGGTAATAGAGATGAGATTTGAAGTGAAGGAATTATTTCAGAACAATTTAACTTAATCTCAATATACATTGAAATTCCCCTTCACGGACACCCCTCTTGAACGGACACCCCCCTTAGACGGACAGTTTCTCATTTAACCGTGCGACTCTCTTATAATTACTTCGTATTTCTCTTAAGCGGACATCCCTCTTGAACGGACCCTTTTGGTGGGTCCCGTTGGTGTCCGCACAACGGAGATTTCACTGTAGTTTGTTTTGGAAATTGTCACATAACACTTTCTTCGCTAACTTAAAAAAATTAATAATTTTTCAGTCTAATTTCAAAATAATTCTCAAAATAATCACTTTCGAAAAAATGACAATGAATATAAAAAAGTATTAAGGAGAATTTTTTAAGATGATTTTAAAAAATGAATAAATAAATTCCACTCTATTCAAATACAATCTTAAAATTGTTGCTTATTTTTGGAAAATGTCACATCAAGAAAGAGGAAATTTATTAAACTCCAAGATATTAAGGTGGCGTTAAAGTATTTGTTTCACTATAGGCCATGCAGGGTGTTACCGATTTATAATTTTAGCGAAAGGTGGAAATATTTGAACGAAATTTTTGCTATATCCTGACAGTAGATGTTCTAAGCTTTGGAATGGATATGAACACATGCCGAAATTCTTATTAGTATAGCAGACAAGAATTAACAAAGTTAGCGTTAATTTTCGATGACAATAAATGCCGATTATTATACGCTTGATCGAATAAATCTCGTTGATTTTGTGTTCAAACCATGCAGAATAGTTATAAGACGCTTCCCAATACTAAACATTCCCAATTAAATTTTTCAATCTTTAGATTTTGACTCTAGACTTTTTACAATGTAAATTATAGGAAACCCTGCAGGTTCCTTGAACCCTTGATTACCAAAAAGACTTCAGAAGTGTGGGCTCCTCTGATTAGAAAAAAGTCTAAAAAAATCCTCAATTCAATCTAAACTGCTTTTAAAAGTCAAACTAAAATCTATAAAGTTTGGAAGGATTGCCATTAATAGAAATTTATAACATTTAGAATATACTTTAAAACACAATCGAACTAAATTTGTTTCTTTTAGAACTACAACAAAAATGTATGGAGTTTGCATAAATTATAAATCTAAAGGAAGTAAGAAATATATTTTAATTCAAAGTGAATTTTAAAATTATCATTCTTAAAAATGTTGACACAACAAGAAATTGAGGAAAATTCTTAGAAATAAAAAGAAAATCTTAAGTTCAATTCCAACTGTTTCGAGAAATGAAACAAAAATTTGTAAAGTTCGGAAAATTTAGGGTTACCATTAACAGAATTTTGTAATATTTAGAGAAACTCCAAATATAAAATAATCTTCAAATGACAACCGAACTTTTATCTGTTATTTATCTTTCTTTTAAAATTACAACAAAAATTTCTGCAGTTTAGAGAAATCGTAGGGGAGAAAGAAAAATAATTTCAACTCAACGTGAATTCCAAAATTATCACTCTTAAAGAATCTTAACATATCAAGACATTTAAAAAATTCTTAAGTTTGAAAAGGAAACCTTCAATTCTATCCAAAATGCTTTTAAAAATGGAACACAAATCTGTTGAAATGTTGTGGTTGAAAAAACTTTAGAAAAGCAAGAAACCCAAGAATGTTAACTTTGGAAATATTATTGGAATTTCTTGGTTTTGTTTCCAAAAGTGGAAGATTTTTTTATATCTGTCAAAAGTAAATTTATAAGTTAAAAAAAGACAATTAAGAATTAAATGAAAGAGAGAAATTTCCAAATATGGAAATTCTTAGGTTGGAATGAACTTAGAATTCTTGGACTGGGTTTAACTGAGGATTTTCATTTTCGATTGATTTCAGAAATTGAGTCCAAAAGGGATGATTCTGAGATTAATTGAGAAATACTTTTTAACCTTATTTAATTTACTTCCTGAAATTAAAGATAACACTGGTCAACATTTTTTAAAGCCATAGATCAGACAATAGTTTCGGGCGCTTTTAACTCAAATATGGTCTCTAAATTGCTCCATCATATCAGATTTTTGATGAAATAATCTGAGCTAAGGATGCAAAAAACTCGGTTTTTAAACATGTTTGAGATTAAATAACAAAGCGAGTAAATTTTTATTCGCAAAATTTCATGCGGTATTTGAAAGTACCACTGTTCCTATTGAAAATGTATTTTGAATTTTTCCAATATCTCAATTTGTTCTTGAAGAAATATAATTTCTATAACATCACTTTTTGTCATCAATTTATTGGAGGCTAAGCAGCAGTAGTCGTCGATGCAGTAGACCTATAATGTTATTCTAGCGTGCCTAATCTGTACAATTTTGATGGTTGGTTTGGCAAAAATGGTAACGAAGAAAATTAGAAATTCCTATATATCGTATTGAATTCGCTTATTTGAAATTTTCATTTTCCATATTTAATTCAGATTAATACAGACAAATTAATACAGCCAGTGAATCCAAAACTTAGGAACCTATGACCCACCTGGAAAGAAGAATTTGTAAACCTTATATCCTTTTGAGATTACGGCCAAATCATTGTTTGCTAATTTGCTTTACCAACGATTACGACTGGAGAATTATAAAAAGATTTTTTCATGGAGAAATTAGGGTATCGAAAAAGATCAAAATGCATTTTGAATGGAGAAGGTGGTGTATTCAAATGCCGCATGGAGTTTTGTGGACAAAAATTTATTCGCTGCGTTATCTAATTCCAAATATGTTGAAAACTTGTGTTTTTTACATCTGTAGTTTAGAATATCTTGAAAACCTGAGGTGATGGAGCAGTTTTGAGACAATATCTGAATTCAGTAGGCAAAAACCTTTTAGGGAAGTGCTATTTGATCTATGGGTCTGACTTTTCATAAAATTTTGTCGACCTGTGTAATTTTATACTTTAATTTTTAAAGCACGTTTTAAGAAAGAAAGATGTATTTCAAGTTACTATAATCTTCAAATCTTTAGATACTTTTGGAAATTGTCACATTGCCACAAAGTTAAGGGAAATTAAATTTAAAACTTGTGAATAATATTTAAGAAAAACTGTTGAGCTTTAAAGAAAAATACCAATTAAATCCATTTTCATTTAACCTGTTCCTTCTGATATACAAAAATCTAAACGATTTGGAAAATAATTAGAGAAGATAAAAGAAATAGTTCAAGCAAACTCAATCTCAAAATCGTTACCTAAAAGAATTGTCACACTAAGAAAATGAACGGAATTCTCAAAATAAAATAAATATTCTTGATTCTCATTTAGAAAAATCCTTGAAAATGAAAAAAAAGCAAATTAACTAAACCTAATTTAACCTGTGTCTAGAAATTAATATAGACACTAATCTTAATCTGATATACAAAGATCTATAAGATTTGGAAAATTATTAGAGAAGATAGAAGAAATATTTCAAGCAAACTCCAATAGAAGCAGATATTTTTGATTTCGTTTAGAAAAATCCTTGAGAATGAAAAAAGAAATTCCTAAATTAACCGAACCTTATTTATACTGCTTCTAGAAACAAATGTGGATTCCGGTCTTAAACATGATGTATAAAAATCTATTCAGTTCGAAAAAAAGTATTACTAAAGAAAGTCATATTTTAAACCAAGTTAATCTTAAATACAGTGAAATTCCCCTTCGCGGACACTCCTCTTAAACTGACACCTCCCTTGGACGGACATTCTCTTGAACGGGCGCGGACACTAAAAGATGTTCTCTTAAAACGGACAATCGCGCCGCGCGCCGACTTGCCTGTCTCCCTTTAATAAAAGATTTTCCCTTTAACCGGTGTTTTACCGACTTCAATATTTGCAAGATTTACAAGCGCAACCTATGTTGTGCCTTTCTGCTTAGCTTGAATGAGGGACTTCCCCGAATACACCGAAATTTAAACGTTCTCATTTTTTCGGTACATACAAGGTTCAATACTAGTTTGACGTCTATACAGGAAAAGATATGCGGATGTATTGTAATTTGCAAAAATCAAGAAAACAGTTAAAAATTGCTCCCTAAAGCAGGATTTAAGCACGGCAATACGCAAAGTGAAGACTAGCTAAATGTGGTTCTTACATCTGATCCAGAAGATGACTTACCACTTAATGTAGTTACAGATATTCTCAAATATAAGAATTTGTTGAAATTGACTGATAATGAAAACTTTAATGATTTCTTTAAACTGTATGAAAATTTGTATATTGAAGACCCAGATTCAGGACAAGAAATTGAAAATCCAGAAGTGCAAGGACTGTCTGAAGATTCTGACGTCAATGAGGTTCCAGTACTAGCAGAAAATGTTCAAAATTATGGTGATAGATTCTTTGAAACTTCCCTTTCCCTTGAAATCCCTTTAAGTTAATACTTACATCAATTTGTTAATACAGATGACAAGAATACTCTTAATTTTACTTAATAACTGAATTTAAGTTTTAAATTTTTTATTTATTTTAAAAACATTCACATATACGCTTTAAATATCCGATTTTTAAATAATAGTTTTCATTAAAAAAACACGATATTTACTTCAGATTTTTCTTAAGCGGACACCCCTCTTGAACGGACACTTTTGGTCAGTCCCGTTGGTGTCCGCACAAGGGAGATTTCACTGTACTTATAGTTGGAATTCTTTACATCAAATAAGTTGAGGAACATTGCCAATAAACCTCGAAGAGATTCTACAAAATTATCCAACATCATTTAATTTGATTCCAGAGATTATACAGTTCAGACAATTATAAGAAAAGAAAAAGTTTTTATTATACAAAATTTGTCGTTTCGGATGGATTCTTAACCGTGAAAAGATAACCATCCAATTTAATCTAACTCAATTCAATTAAATTTAATGTGATTTTACAAGATTATGCTCTAATCCCAATTCTCCATTTATTACTTTAATAGAGCTTCATTCAAGTACCTTCTATAATGAAGACATGGACTATGACTTAGATTGTTCAACTAAACCCAATTTTGCTAACATCTCTTCTTTAGATTAACCATAAGAGAAACGTATTTTAGCTAACTCAATTTCAAAGTTGTTACTTTTAGAAAATTTTAGTTCAAGAAAGTTATGGATTATTTAATCGATTTTGAAATTATTCGAGTAAATGAGTATACATCATTTAATTTGATTCTAGAGCAGTGTTTCCCAACGTGGGGCGCACGTCCCACAGGGGGCCAATTTGATTGTGAAGGGGGGCAATTTCGCTTTTTCAATGTATGTTTCGAAAAGTAAATTCCCTACTGATTTCTTGGTAAAAGGTATCATTTAACTTTCTTATGTGAACAATTCCATTTTTTAATATTAAACATTATTACTTTAAAAACGTGTGACTTTTTTTTTTTGGGACATCGATTGTGTCCCATGACATTTTTTTGAAACATTTAATGTCTCAACTGTATATTGTTTTCATATGTAAACAGAGCCAAACCAACACATTTTTACATTGTGGGACCTCGCGAAACCTTAGGGGGACATAAGAATATTAGAAAAGCTAAGATGGGGCATGGCACAAAAAAGGTTGGGAAACACTGTTCTAGAGGCTATACAGTTCGGATAATTATAAGAAGAGAAAAAGTTTTTATTATACAAAATTTGTCGTTTCGGATGGATTCTTAACCATGAAAAGACAACCGTCCCATTTAATCTAACTCAGTTCAATTAAATTTAATGTGATTTTACAAGATTATGTTTTAATCCAAATTCTCCATTTATTAGTTTAATAGAGCTTCATTCAAGTACCTTCTATAATGAAGACTATGACTTACAATTAGATTGTTCAACTAAAAGCAATTTCACTAATACCTCTTCTTTACATTAACCATAAGAGGAACATATTTTAGCCAACTCAATTTCAAAGTTGTTACTTTTAGAAAATTTTAGTTCAAGAGTTTAAGAGAATTACCATAAGATTTTTTTATGTCATTTAAAAAAACTCATAAAATGAAAGAAAAAATCTTTAAACTCAATCTAATTCAAAAAATGATGGATTATTTAATGGATTTTTAAATTATCCGAGTAAAAAATCAATTTCACTATAAATATCATCTCTCTTTTAGATTAACCGTTATAATCCAGTAGCGTTTTCTCTTTGCGGTAAAAGTGAAATACCCAGACTACTACTACTACAGAAGTTCACTTCGGGAAGCTCTCTGGGCGCGCGGCCTCTTGCGGTCGGACGTTTCGATCGGAACGTTCGGTCTGTGAGTGTGCTCGATAAACGTTCTCGCGAAGTAACCCCAACGCGTCATCTAAGTTTGTGGTGCAACCGGCGGAGGTCAATGTCCGTCCTCAAATGCACGGCCGCGTCGAGCCGGTCATTCGGGCCGAAGCGCGTGCCGAAGGATCGCTACCGCGCAAGTCCGTCACTCTCCTCCACCAGGCTGCTGGCTGCTGCTGCTCTCTGAACAAACCGAGCAAGCAAGCAACAACCGGGCGAATTCGACCGGTTCCAGCACGACCGACTCCCCCTAAACTAACGAGTACCGGTCTACCTTTGACCCTTTAAACCGGTACCTACTTCACATCACCCCATTCTTTTTTATATAACGTTACATAACAAAAAGTTTTCCCAAATCCAGTTTGGAAGAGAGAAAAGATAAAATAAAACGAGTAATTTTCAAGGGTTGTTTAGGTGTATAAATGTTGAAATATGTAGATATAGACGTTAACCTACATTTGTAATTGATGGGTTCGTTATTGGAGGGTTTCGGTTAATCCCCGATTATGAGTGCAACGTAACGCCACGACCTGGTGCATTCAAAGTGCAACGATCTCTACACGAATCAATATTGACCCAGTTTTAGTCCCGTACACGAACATTCAACTGGAAATTCTGTTGGCATAAATTGATGAGGTTTTTAGTGGATTATAACCTATACGGTTAAATTATAACCACGGTTCAGCGAAAGATGTTTCATTAGATGCGTCATTACTTCTCATAGTTTTTTCGATGTACATCAAATAATTTTCATAATTTATTTGTACATGACAGAAAAAGACCAAAACTGAAAATGTTCGTCTAGGATTAATAAAAAACGAATAAATAGATGAAGAAGAAAATTTTGAATGAAGAAAAGTTTCAAAATAAACTCTAGTTTTATACAGTCTAATTATTATTTTTTGAGTTAGTGAAAGTTTTAGAAAAACTAGTGATAAAAATAAGGTGGAAATGGAAATATTTTAGTTCAATTCTACTCATTTCCAAAATTGCTACTTTTTAAGAATTGAAAAAAAGGTAGACATTTGTAACTAGGAAAAAATCTTTAACTATGAAAATATATTGATAAAATCTTAGGAAAGAAATAAATATTTCAACCCAACTTAATAAAAAAAAGAATTCCTTTGGAAATTCTTGTAGTAAGAAAGATCTCTATGATAACAAAAAAAATATTCCAACCAAACTCAGTTTCAAAATTGAGGAAAATTGGCAAGAGAAGATTATTTGTAACATATTATTAAAATCTCTAACAATCAAAATATCTAACAACCAATATGTCGACGCTCTCAAGCCAAAACGGCATAAACGCCAAAATGGTCATTTTTTAGTTAGCTGCACCGTTGAGTAGCATTTTTAAATCTGCATGCAACAGTTAAAGCGGTATACCCGCAAACAAACTTCATTCGCTATAAAATTGGTTTAAAATTTGCGAACAACCCATTTAAGATTCATTATGTCAATCGCTTTTTGCGTTTTCTGAAAAATTAGGTTAATGGCGTTTATGCCGTTTTGGCTTGGCAGCGTCGATGTGTTAATAAAATATTAGGTTAGAAATAAATACCGTGCGTTCAGAAATGATTGTAGATCGTTTGAATTTGGCGCGCTCGTAGTTTAGTGATTTTTGATGGTCAATATTGTTACCTGTGAATTACCTACGTCGTATCTTGCATATCAGTGGCGTAGCCGGATTTATTCATGACGTATTCTTTTCAGTATTAAGTGTATATGTAGATATACTCATAATTATTAGAGATCAGATATCAATTGCAATGGCATATGTCAATAAATTCAATAAAATACCTTTCTCTTACGGGTTTTTGGCAAGTTATGACAGCTTTCAATATCTTCCATGACACGCCTATGAGATATGATTAACATTATTGTATTTATACCAACCTTAAAAATTAATCTATAGCGCGCCAAATTCAAACGGTCTACAATCATTTCTGAACGCACGGTATTTCCCAACTCAATAAAAAAAGTATTTCTTTGGAAATTTTCATAGTAAGAAAAGAGAAAAATCTTTGCTAAAAACAGATACATAAAATACATACAAATTTTCTTGATATTTTTTATGAAAAAAAAATCCAACCAAATTGAATTTCAAAACTGAGGAAAATTAACAAAAAAAAAGGGTTATTTGTGACATTTTATTAAAATCTCTAACAATCAAAATATGTGATGACAAAATATTAGGAGAGAAATAAATTTCAAAATAACTTCATCACAAAACTAATTCCTTTGGAAATTCTCGTAGTAAAAAAGATAAAAAAATCTTTTCTAAAAATAGTTACATAAACGTTTTTTTGATGTTTTCTATGAAGAAAATATTTTATACCAACCAAGCTCATTGACAGTTTCAAAATTGAGATTCAAGATTGTTAAGAGATTATTTGATAAAATATTAGAAGATAAATGAATATTTCAATGCAACGCAATCATAAAATTGTTTCATTGAAAATGGCAAGAATGAGAAAGATGAGGAATTTTTGCTAACAATAAGAGTAGATATTTGCGACTGAGGAAATTTCATAAGAATTGAAGAAAAATCTTTTAACTCTTCTTCTTCTTCTTCTGCTAAATAAAGGTAAGGCAATGGGATTCGAGAACTAGCTCATATAACTCCCAGTCACTGAGTGAATAAGAAAACACGTGCAATAAGAACAATCTTCACTAAAATATCGAAAATACAGTCACTATTAAATTCATGATAAATTGAAAATACAAAATATGTATTAATAGATCACTGATGGGTTGTAATAAACTTCATTAATAAAAAACTTTTCTGATTTTTGGGACAGACACAAATACTTCATCCGTTCCCGACCAAAGCCGGAAACGGAATAAACTTTTAACTCAATTATCTTCTTAGAAATGGTATTAATATTTTTTTTAAACCTACTCTTCAACTAAACCTATTCTAAAATATGTTATTTAGCACTTATCTGGTTTATTTATTACCGTATTCGTTTGAATCTAAGCCGCATTATTTTTGCTGTATAATCGTTCATAAAAATGGGGTGCGGCTTAGATTCGAACCTAATTCAAAAATATAAAATACCTAAAAAAAATTTTATTGTAATATTATGATTCACTTATTTACCAACTTTATTTTAAGAAACTTTTTTTTAGTAATCATTCATAGAAATAAAGTGCGGCTTAGATTCAAGTGCGGCTTACATTCGAACGAATACGGTATTTACCTTAAATGTATCGGCTTACCTCTTTGAGGGTTGGTGGGTGGCTTAATGTACCTGTTCGAATTTTGACTTTTGCGCTCGCTGGTACACAAAATAAACCACTTTTTTAACCTATGCTCCTTTTGCTGTACAGTGGTTGAGAGCGCGTACCATTTCACCTCTTCAAGCTCAGATTATGCTTTTTGCTAAGAGATGTTGTGCCCATTTTGGGTTTTTTTTTGAAAAGACAGTCCGCCCCTCAAAGAGTTAATGCCATCTTCAGAGGTAAATTATCTTTAAATAAACAACTGATTTTTATCCTATTTCATTCCACGTCTTAATACACACGGGTAAAAAATGGTTGACAAGCAAGTTTTTCCTTTTGAGTATTTAAGTATTTATAAGTATATTTCTTGTAAAGAGCCCGATTAAAAACGCTTCTTAATAACCTCAGTTATTAACAATAATTTATTAAATATCTCTCTGTATGTACCTAGATTTTCTATTTTTAGACAACTTTCGTTCGAAAAATTTTTTGGTTTATCAAACGATTAACGCGTATTATTGGAAACACTTTTCCGGGTCTGAGACTACAGCCTTAAATCGAATCTTACAATCAGAGAAAATCTAAATGGAGTTTCCGAAATATTTCTAATGACAAAATCTTATGAGAAAAATAAAAGTAATAGGTTCTTATTAAAAAAACATGAAATTTGTTATATTTTTGATATCAAACTTGACTCACAATCAGTTTTAATCGTATAAGCAAACATTGAAAGGATTGAAAATGTTGTCAACTTAATCTAACACAAAAAACTTATCAGGAGTAATGAAGCAAAAAAAGAGTTGTCTAAATGAAGCTAAATGTTTAAATAAAATTATTCCTAACATTACATGAAAAATAAAATTAATACTCTTATAATCATTTTAATATCCTTCTGATTGTAGTTTATTCTTATCAGTGGCGACTCGTCAGAAAAAAGACGCTCAACCTCTTTTTCAAAGTTGTAGAAAAATTTATATTACACCAAGTACACATTTTTTTAACATTCGACTTCCTTTTTGTAAAACACCACGAGCCTTCACTGATTCATATTAAGAAACAAATTACAACTTTTTGATTTTTTCAAAATATCTAAACTGATTCAGTTTTGATCATATAGATTTTTTTAAAGTCAATAACCAACCAAACCTAGACTTATCCTAAAACTAACGCAACCCAATCTTAACTAAATCTAGACCTAATCCAAATCATTTTAAAATCCTTCTGGTTGCAGCTTATTCTCATCAGTGGCAACTCGTGAGACGAAGTAGAAGAGACTCAATCTGTTTTTCAAATTTGTAGAAAAATTTGTGCTACATAAAGTACACATTTTTAATATTTTTTTAGCAGATTATTAAATTGTGGTTTATTCTCATCAGTGGCAACTCGTGAAACGAAGTAGAAGAGGCTCAATCTCCTTTTCAAATTTGTATTACATCAAGTACACATTTTTAATATTTTTTTAGCATTCAGCTTCCTTTTTCTAAAACTCCACGAGCAGTCGCTGACTCTTATTAAGAAAAAATTATAAGTTTTTGATTTTTAAAGATATCTAAATAGATTTAGTTTGATCATATAATGCCTTTTTTTAGGGTCAAGTACCAACCAAACCTAGACTCAACCTAAAACTAATGCAACCCAATCTTAACTAAATCTAGACCCAATCCAAATCTAACTCATCGCAATCTTACCAAATAAATAAAAAAAAATTCGTATTAGTTAAAAAAATATTAAATGATAATTTACAACAATTATTTCTTTTTAATTATATTTATTTATTTCTTCCTGAACCAAATAATTTCTTTTTTTTCATTTATCTTTTATCTAATAACAATTTTTTTCTTGATTACAAATTACGACCTTACCCAAAGGTAGTTAATTAATTAATTACAAGGTAAACAAATCGAGAACACGAACATGATTGTAAATCACTTCGTCTTGCGGCGAGATAAACGATCACGAGTAATAATCGCGTAATTAGTAGGTAATTAATAGCGGACACCTCGCGGACAAATTCGCGACTATAGTTACAAAGACCTAATCGCGTTATTGACCCAATAATATTTTCGTATTGAATAATTCATAAACAGATAAAACTCCGCGCGAAGCGCTTACTTAGGTGACGGTTTGGCTGCATATCTTAACGCAAAAAGTAAGCGTAAACGTGTATAAATATGTAAACGGGGAAACGAATCGCGATAATAATAACAAATAGAAAACTGTAGTTGCGTCAGGGTTTATTATTACACGCCGACGAATGTAGGTCAGATCCGGTTCAAGGAAGAAAACGGCGAGTGTTTACGTCCCGGAAACAAGACCGGATCGGGATCGGGATCGCATCCCCGTTATTATCCCTGTTATGTCACCGCGACCCGGGAACGAACCGGCGGAGGCAATTGCCTTGGAATTAACCTACATTATGCCACTAACGCCGCTGACACTCGACTTGTCCGGCTGCGTATTTGCGCGGGTTATTTGCGGCCCTCGGGTCAGTATCCTTTCGGAAAATATAGGTCAAGCGGTTGCCGTTCGCCCGCAACACACTCCACCACGGAAGCTTCCAATTTCTAATACTACATTCGTCTCTCTCTCATCGAAATCATTTATAGTTTTCCTTCGACTTTAAACGTTTTTTTGTGTTGTTTACGATCGTTACACTCCTCGTGTTTAAAAACAATAATAATAGTGATTCGTGACATAACAACCGAACGGAATTGCGCAATAAAGTACCTGTGCTATTGCGAACCGACGCAATTCAGAGCTATAGTAATAATTGAATCGAACGCGTTTCGGTCGGTTCTTTGGTTTTTCGCCCTCGACTTGATTACTATCATTAGGTTTAATTATCTGTAGGTACGCAACGCGGTGTGTCGCAGATCTTTATCGAATCCCACGCAACTTTGTAGTAGTAAGAATTTATTATACGAACTATCGACGATTTCCGCACCGAACGACGAAATGAGAGTCGCACTTCGCGGATTTTCAAGGTTTTTGTTTTAAGTGTAGAAGGCTCCTCTCGTTTCACTTACAATAACATGATTAGTAGGGTTGGACTTGTAATCAATTGTAATCAATTGTGGTTTGTTTTGATTTTTTTTAATTAATTTTTATTTAATTATTTTTTTTTAATTTGGTTTGGAATTTGATAAAAAAAATTCTTCATTTCTTTAACAATATCTTGATAGATGACTTTGGCTCAATTATAAATTGGTTTACTATCACTTATAGGTTGAATTTCTTAATTTTTCAACAACAGGAATTAAAAAAGAAATCCACTTTATCGAAGGAAATGATAAACAAATCCAGGTTTATTTTTCAAAATTCAGATTCCTTCTATCAATTTTAATTGAAATTGATTCGATTTAGAACTTACTAGATTGTTTAATTTTTCAAAAACATACTAGAGATCAAAGAAAAACTATTCAATTGAAATGGCTAATAAATAAATCGATCATTATAAGAATAAGGATGTCCTAAATGTCCTAAATAGCTGAGTGAATTAGATAAAGCTAGTTTGTTCGGCTTAGAATTCAGGTTTTTCAGATTTTCAAAGACGTACTGTAGAGCAGAAAAAATGCTTTAATAAAAGGATAAAAAACAAAATTATCGTTATCCACAGTATTTACTACTAATTTTAATTGACTAAACCCAAGGTCCAAATTTATGTTACTTGGATTCTAGAATTTTTTAATTTTCAAAAGACAATTATCAAGGAAGATGAGTATCAAAACTATTCATTGTCATCGTTATCCTATAAGTTCTTCTATTAGTTTATACTAATTGTCAGATTAAATTAGTGTGTTCTCAAGCTTTGGTTCTTCAATTGAAAGAAAACAAACTATAGATCAAAGGAACTCTTCCCCATCTACTTAGTATAATAATAGACACATACATCCTTATTTTTAAAAATTATTGAGGAAGATGGTACTGAAACTGTAGATCTAGAACTAGTCTTCCTTAGCTTAGAATTTCTTTAAAAACTTAGGTTTTTTGATTTCTCAAAACATATCATATGTCAAAGAAAAACCACTCCATCAAAAAGGATAATAGAAAAATCCATATTTCTTCTCAAGAATTAACGAGGAGGATAGTACTGAACCTGTAAACTGTAGACCGAATTTTCCTTAACTTAATATTCCTTCAGAAACTAAGGTTCTTCAATTAAAAACAAGGCAGACTATAGATCAAATGAAAACTACCCCATCGAGAAAAATCATAGACAAATCCATCTTTATTTTCGAGAATTATCAACAAAAATGATAGTGAAATTACAGACTAAATCTTTTTCACCTTTTCATTATAACCCCTTCTTAATCTATTTTTCTTCTTAAAATTACCAAGTTCTTAAAATTTTTAAAGACATATTATATCTAAAAGACAAATTGGTTCATTGAGTTCTTTATCCTGTGATTTTCAAAACAATACAAGTCAATCCATAAATCTTAAAAGCCATATTGATCAAGAAGACAGGTTAAAATGGGTTAAGATATGAGCTGATTGAATATTTCTTGTTTTTACGGAACGAAATAGATAAATTGAGCAATAATAAATGAAAAGTTTACCCGATAGATGAAAGAAAAATATATTTCCATCGAGTAGAATAGATAAAATCAAGACAAAATCATTTTTGTGCCACGATTCTTTCCTAAAATCTCAACTTGAGTTTATTTGTTTCACTTGAAGAGAAATATAATAGACAAACACAAAACTATCATTAGTCTATGATTTTTTCCTAAATGAAGTGAGTGAATATGATTAAGTTCTTTTTTCGACTTAAGATTCAAGTTTTTCAGATTTTCAAAGACATACTATACATAAAAATGACTTTAATAAAGGGATGATAGACAAAATCATTGTCATTCACAATGTTTTCAACTGATTTTAGTTAATTGAACCCAAGCTGCAATTTTATTTGACTTGGAACTTCGATTCTTGAATTTTTTTAAAGACATGTTTCATATTATCCAAGGAAGAGCTATAAATTTATTAAGAGGAGAGATATTAGACAATAAAAAATGCTAACAAATAAAAAATTATTCAATAAAAAGTTTGATGTAAATACTTGACTTAGAACTTACTACATATTTCAATTGAGAAACGTCCAAATTTCACTAAATGGAAGTTCTATTAAATTAGGTTAGATTTTCAGATTCTGTCTGATGTTATATTAGGTGGTGAAACAACAACCCAAAACTTTCTTTTGTACTGACTGTCAATTCCAAACAGTTTTGGTATACAGATCTGGAAATTTCATTTCAGGACATAGGAAAATAATGCGTGCAACAGCGACGCATATAGGAAGTAGATTAGATAAACAAAGAGCGATATAACTGTTTAACCACGTCAGACTGTCAAACTGTCAGTTCGACAGTTCGTGGGAAGAAGGTGGTTGGTTGGGCGAGTAGGGTCGGATCGGAAAAGGCGTGGTTAAACAGTTATATCGCTCTTTGTTTATCTAATCTACTTCCTATATGCGTCGCTGTTGCACGCATTATTTTCCTATGTCCTGAAATGAAATTTCCAGATCTGTATATGAAGCTCTTTCATTTTTGAAAGACAAGCATATTTTTTATTCTACGACCTTCTTGACCGATGTTAACTAAATGTGATTTGAGTTGAGCTAATTTCTTTGACTTGGTACTATGGAAAAAAATGTAAATTCCACCACGAAGAGGGAGATGCAAGAGGAATATGCGTGTTAAAGAAGGGACTGATTTTGCACCGTTTTCTTTTGTAATGTAATTTATTTTTTCTTCAATAGTACATCTGGATTATTTAAGTTTTCAAAGACATATAGTTTTGGCATATACAGAGCTCTTTCATTTTTCAAAGACAAGCATATTTTTTATTCTACGACCTTCTTGGCAGATGTTAACCAATTGTAATCTGGGTTGAGCTAATTTCTTTGACTTGGTACTATGGAAGAAAATATAAATTCCACCACGAAGAGGGAGATACAAGACGAATATGCATGTTAAAGAAGAAGCTGATTTTGCACCCTTTTCTTTTGTGGTGTAATTTATCTTTCCTTCAATAGTACATCTAGATTCTTCAAGTTTTCAAAGACATATTATCTCCCAAAGTAGAAATAGTGGGAGAAGATGAAAATGATAATCTTCTAACGATATCTTCGCCCTAGCAATCATACTGAGCAAGAAAAAGGGTCCTAACCCACTTTTTAGATTTTGTTATAAATTAGTTGAGTACTTAATCTTTATGTTTTAAGTTCTAATTCAAGACGAAACAAATTTCAAAAGATTATAAAATCTAAATCTGATTTTTTTTTATTGATGAAATATTTTATTCATTGCAGTTATCTAGAAAATAGGACAAAGGGTCGACGTACTCACACGACGCGGTGGCGCAGCTGCGCCATCGATTTCGGCGCGGTGCCCTTACTTCACCTATTTTTGGAGGTCATTAACTCTTGGGCGGAAAAAATTGTTGCGGGTCGCGATTGCATAACCGCAACTCGTAATCTCTCCGCGTACGCGCATTTTACGACCCGAATTCGGCTTAAGGGAAGGTATTATCGGCGCCTCTACGAGGTTAACGACTTCCACAACGTTCATGTTTAAATATTTTAACACCAAACTAGAACAAATAACCAACAGTCACAAGTTTTGCAACCTAAAATACCGATATCCCGTTGTTAATTAATTACTAATTAATCCGCCATAAACATTATTGCAATTTCCTTATTTTTATTTTTATTTATTTATTTTTCTTCGAGTTAAATCAATCGATCAAGTTATTGACTAATTGGAATGTTAATTAATTCATGTATATAAACAACAAAGTTTTTATGTCGGATTTTTTTAAAAATAATTTTCTTAAAATTTTTGTGTACTTTATAAAGATATTTATTAAAAAAAAGCCTAATTCACACACTAACCCTAACCCACGCGTTTAATCCGCGTGGACGTGTTGCAACAGCGCGACCCACATGCAGGTCATTGCTATGTTGAGCGATCGTTCCCATTGAAATCGAAATGGAAGGTCGCAGGAGGCCGAGGGGGGCGCTTTCAACCAATAGCAAAGCCGAACACAGCCGCCTCGATCCGATTGGTTCACCGCTTCGTGCGCAGCGTTACTGGTTAATATGAACGCTCCCTTAAATATCCAAAAAAATCAAATAAAAAACATCGTACAAGTTAAATTTCTAACTTTTTTTAAACTTTTTTTATCAATCCCATTAAAAAAAAACTTTTTTTATAAAAATCCCCAAAATACTTTAATAAATCCCCATAAAACCCATCTAAGAATAAAATAGAAATCAAAATAGAACTATTTTATCTTATCAAATCCTCCTTAAAATATCACTGAAACTTGTTATATTTAAACTCGATGCATATAAGGCTTTTAAATCTCTCCCAAAACACGCTGCGATGTGCGCAGTAGCTTGCGCACTTATACTTAAGTCACAGCCTGCTACAATCCGAAATGGCGCCCCGATATATCTCCTGTTACTTTAGATACTTTAACTTTCAACCATTCAAATTTTTTTATAATCAAATAAATTTATAAAATTATTAAAATGATGTTTAAGATTTTAAATTATTTTAAATCAACACGTTTTATTTCTATCTTGATATTTTGTTTCCTTGTTGACGAGTCCGTGTGCATGAAATCGTGGGTAAAAGCGGCGCAGTAAATAGAATTCAAGGTTGGCAAATGTTTATTGGCCAGGAGACGATAAAAATGATTTTACAACGAAATATAATGAAGAGTAATAATTTAGTTTACAAATCACTTCTTGTTTTTGTTTCTTAATGTTGAGACAATAGAACAAAACTTGAAACTTTTTAAAAGGAAAAGTGAAAAAGAGAAAGCGATTCTTTAAAAAATTTTAAGAGGTTAATGTTGAAACGTATTCAAAACGTTCTTGGAAAATTAAATTTAAAAAATTAGAATAATAGGGGGAGAATAATAAATAATAAATCAATCGCGAACGAGACGTTTCTAACTTTCCATGTACGTGCCGATTTAATAGGTTTCTCAACAAGATTCCGGGCAAATTATTCGCTGAGGCAACTTGTTTAACCTTTCGCTTTGGCCGTGCTTTGAAGGGAAATATGTCAGTCAAATGTAATTAACCGTCCTCGGTAATTGTTGGATTATTACTCTAAAATTAAATGCAATTGGTTCATTTAAATCTAAAGCAAAATTTTTCCCCTTTATAAGATAGAAAAAATTCTTTTATTATATCCAATTCTCTTGTAGTATTCAGTTCATTGACCGTTAAACGTCCAGAACCCTTGAAAAAGTCTTCGTTACCAACTCGCAAGGCTCCACACCTTAACCTCGAAAGAGAATAAATAAACTTTCGCGTTACATAAGATCACTTTCCACGGAGAGGCTATACTTTGACACTTTCTGGTTGGTGAAGAAACAACAGTGATTTATATTTTTATTTATTTTATTATATTTTTTATTTTTTTATGTTTGCGCAACGGAAATTCCCCGAACCATCGTTTCGAGTCCCGGTTTAAACTGATTATGGTTGTGGCGCGAATGCAGATAGTTTGTTCGATGTGTGTCAAGGATCCTGAGAGTTCTTTGACATGGCAATGAACGTCGTGACATTAACTCAGAGTGTATGTTAAGCTTAAGATTGCATACGTGTGTGTATTTGGATGACTTGGAAGAAGAATAAAGAATAAAAGATTTTGATTATTTTATATAAAAAAAGTTTGATTGTAGGGAAAAAATATGTTTATATTATTTATTGAAAATCCATGTGATTTATATTTTGTAGATATAATAGTTATCCAAGCGAAAATTATGAAATACACCAAACACGTTGCCAGCTACGAGTATTTATACAGTGGCGATAACGTAACCCTAAATTCATATACAGCGCGTACACACCAGATAAACCAGCTTTGTGCAAACAAACACGTACGTACGAAAACACCGCGACACGACGATGAATGATTTCGTATCTTGACTTCGCACCTCATAACTTTGACGTCGATAATCTTAAAACCACGATTTACGATAAAAATATCTTTAATAAAAATCAACAGGTTATTTTTAATCCAAAACTTTTTTTAGGAATGTATTTAAAAATTGGCAGAAAAATTTTACAGGTTAACTTTTTAATAAAATCGACAGTTTCTTTTAATCCATAAATTTTTTTGAGAGTGTATTTAAAAATTGGCAAAAAAAATTTACAGATCAACTTTGTAAAAAAAAATATTAAACCTCAGTAAATTAAAGCTTGATTTTTTAAAAACTTTTTTTTAAACACTTCAAAATATTTTTCGGAGATTGTACTAAACAGATTTTTTAACAAAAAAAAATTGTAAAGGTGATTTTATATAATTTTGCAGATGACATTTAACAATCAAAGAAAGCACAGTAAATAAATTAAAGTTTTCACAACTTCTTTATCTATACATCTACTGTTGCAAATTTATTTTAGACAAGGTGCATACGTAGTTGCAGTCATAAAATTTTTACCATCATGTTCTTGACATTAGAAAAGGTGTTCAGTTCACCCTTTATTGTCAATGTGACTGACATTTAAAATCTCTATATTGTTAGGAAACTGTTTACACGTTGTGTGGAACCTTGTTTACACATACGAGTATTGATTCTAAGAAGGTGGTGAAAATATTATGACGGTAATTGTACATACAAGGTGTCTCGAACATTTGTTGAAAAATACTTCCTAAAGGAACTGCAATTTCTTGAAGGGAGTAATAGCATAATAGACCTTCTTACAAGTGTTCGATACAAACTTATCTCGGCTAACTATGAATAACGTTGAATTAGTTGAAATGCATTTCATTTATGGACCAGCAGATGGAAATGGTACAGAAGCCTGTCGACTTTACCAGGAATGATATCCCAATAGACCACCTCCAAGAAAAAGAACTTTCATAAGGCTGCATGCTAGACTGTGCGAAACTGGATCTGTAAATGCTCACGCTGAACGTATTGGTAGACCAAGAACAGTGACACCACAACTAGAAGAAGCAATCTTACAAGAAGTGGAAGCTAATCCGTCAAGTAGTACGCGAAAATTATCTGCATAGTTTAACATCAGTCATCAAAGTGTTTGGCGGGTTTTGCACAAAAATTTACTTTATCCATACCACATTCAACGCGTGCAACCACTGTTGCCAAGAGATTTTCCTGCACGGTTAAATTATTGTCGATGGTTTCTCCAAAAAAAACTACGCAGAATCCCAAATTCACGTTTAAAATTCTATTCACAGATGAAGCAAGTTTTTCACGTGATGCCATCAGAAACTTCCACAATAATCATTTTTGGAACTATGAAAATCCCCATGCCATTAAAGAACATGGAGTAGCAGTTTTCGGTCAATGTGTAAGCTGGAGTTCTTGATGATCATCGGACTGCATTTTCTTCCTCCTCGACTGAATGATGAGACTTACAGACAATTTCTAGATGACACATTACCTGGTCTGTTAGATGATGTACCACTAGCAACTAGAAATGACACGTTGTTTATGTACGACGTTGATGCTCATTTCAGTCTTGCTATTCGCCAACATCTTGACACTTTTACTCAGCGGTGAGCTCGGGGAGGACCTCAGCCGTGGCCACCACAGTCTCCAGATCTTAATTCGCTGAACTATTTCTTTTGGGGACATCTGAAGTCGCCTATTTATGCAACGCCAGTTTATGAACATGATTTAAGAAACAGAATTGTAAATTCTTGTAATGTCATACGCAACACTCCAGAAATTTTGGAACGTATGCTACAGTCGATGAGCAGAAGATTACATGCTTGTATTGAAAGTCGCGGCTCCCATTTTGAGCATTTGATTTAATTAAAGTTTGATAAATAAAATTATAAATTAACGTTATTCATAGTTAATTGAAAAATAACAGATATTTAACTGACAGTAATGTTGACACTTACGATTTAAATATCGATTTATTTTCTCAACTTTGAAACCTTATATCTCGGAAACGAAGCATTTGCGGACCCATGTTTATATGAACTTTTGTGCTTAATATATTACAAGGAATCACCCCTTGAAATTAAAGTCATCACTTAAGTTACACCCTGTATACCAATCGAAAGCACTAATCATGGAGGTCTCGAAATCGATATAAAAAAGGCTGTGACCCTCTTTAACGATGTTCGGATTCTGGAGCTCAACGTTCCCCTAAGCTATGAAATTTTTAAAATGTGCCTCGTTTTTTGTTTAAGACCCACCAAAAGTGTTTTGATGATAGTAAATTTCGATTTCGAGCTTTGTTCGAAATCGGAGAGAAATTGTAGAGTCATCTGAAGATTCTCGACGATGACGTCGCTTTTTAAAAGAACAAAGTTGAAGTTGGAAATCGAAATCTACTATCATCAAAACGCTTTTGGTGGGTCCTAAATAAAAAACGAGACACATTTAAAAAAATTTATATTTAAAGGGACGATAAGCTCGAAGACATCGTCGAAGAGGTTCACAGTCTTTTTGATATAAATTTTTGAGACCTCCATGATTAGTGTTTTCGATCGGTACATAACTTATACATTTATACGTTATTAGTATAACTTGACCCAATCCGTCGAGATAAGTTTGTACCAAACCCTTATTAGGTTCTTCGTAATTTCCATGATTACTCAATTCAGTCATAAAATCAAACCCCCAACGATAACGATACACTACACTATTAAAGCACTTAGCACACTCTTAGCAAAAAAATCTCACTTAATTCAAAGGTGAGATTAGTCGGTGTTCAAAGACTATTTACTCAAAAACGGTTGTAGTTCCACAGTTGCAACAAGACGACTCTTCTTACATAGAAAGGTCTAAGACGTCTAAATTTTACGTGAGGGTAGTAAAAAGTTGACATGCAAAAAAGCTAGATAAACAATTAACCATGTTACCCCTTTACACGCACGCCACTGATGAGTTTCATGTAAAATCGATATCTCCGTCTAATTTCTCTTAGAATTTTCGGCTAGTGCACCAATTTTTGTTGACTTAACCCAAGCCATTCTGAGGATATTCCTTAACCACTTGCGGTAGCAAGAAATTCACGGCTAAGAGTGACAGGTGAGTCATTTTTCTACCTGTAATGATCTGACGACGTGCCTAACACGTCGCTGGCGTTCCGGTATTATAAGCATCTCGACGTACTATAACCCGAAATTGAGCTGCACCATGAAGAGAAATATGAAAAAGTAAGCCCATTCTGTGTAATATTGCGGAGTACTCTTTCATCTTTCTCTTCATGAAGCAGCTCCATTTTGGGTTTTAGTACCTGGTCCGTCTTTCCACCGCACGTGGTTAAAAAACCGTTTTTCTGATGCTCCCTTCAAGAGTCTATAGCTCTCTCAGGAAGAATTTTTCAACCTATGGTTATATGAGCTTTTAATTTTATTTTTGAACATATAATGTGGATAGAAAATGCTTTTCTTTTAATCTTCAAGATCGAACCTATCTTCATATAATTCTTTTTTATTAGAATCACATAAGCTTTTTTCCAGTTTTTCATAAAATTCATAAATCACCTTGTATAGATCGTCTAATATAACCTAACGATCAAATATGTTCAGTTGTAACTCGATAAAAATCTCTTAATTCTCCATTTATATACATCTACCGTACCAAATTTGTACGAGACGAGTTAAACCTTCAATATAGGTCATCCACATTTAAAATTAAGTTTGTCATACTTGATATTTTGTGCCACAGAGTCAATAGAAGTGTAACAAGCTCTTTTATAATTAACTTCCATTTTAAAAGCTTTTAAATGAATTCTGAGATGTTCCAGTAATTCAATTAAAGCTCTTCTCCACATTTTAGTTTGCGCATCTACCATAGCAAAGTTAATTTAGATGAACTGTATATACATACAAAAAAATTCCATCGCATGTTTAAATTATTGAATTTTTTTTGTAAATTCACCTTTTAACTTAAAAGTATTTGTTATCTCAAAATATTAACCTTAATCTGACTGTGTGAGTATAAAATTTAGTTATACAAGACCCGGTTAAATAAAAAATTTCGTAAACCCTCCTCTTGAAGATCATTACCAAAAGAAAGTGAGCGTTCACGAATTGCGTTTTCACCTTGCGTGCTCGCCCACCGAATATTTCGTCGGTTTAATGTCCCCGTTTTGTCGGTTGAGGTTTACGTCACGGCCAGGGACGGTCATTGTTGAGTCAGGCAATCCATATGGCCACTCGCACCCAATAAACTTATCATAACTCCCATAAAACTCCCCATAAAAAAATAAATTAATTACGTTCAACACAAAACGTTTGTTAGATAGTCTAATTTAGTCTTGACTCGCCTTTAGATGCTATTTGAAGGCGCGTATACACCTGAGAACGATGATTTTTTTTAAATTGGTGATTCAAGCGATCCATATGGTCATTCGTTTCCAATAAAATTATCATAATTCGCAGCTTTTATAAAAAAACGAGATATTAAACTATAATTTAAATGTTTTTAAATAATCTAATTCCTCTTGACTCATCTTTAGAAACAATTTCAAGGCGAATAAATAACTGGAAATAATGATTCCTCGACACTTGTTCATAATAAACTTAACATAACTCTGATAATCTTTTAGAAAAAAAGAGATATTATATTAGAAGACAGAATATTTAAACAAAACGTTCGTTAGATTATCTAAATTAGTCTTGACGACGATTCCTCCACATTATTGAGTCATGCAATCCATATGACTACTCACATTCAATAAATGTATGATAACCCACATAATTTTTTACAAAGAAAACACGATAATAATTATTATAATTTAAACTATATCTTATTAGATAATCTGATGTAGTCTTGTCTCGCCTTTAGAAGTGATTTTAAAGGTGCGTAGACACCTGGAGACGACGGTTCCTCAGCAACTGTCGATGTGGGTCAACTTTCTCTTTACCGCAGAAGTGAAACTGCCGTTTGATTTTTCGCGCACAAGAGGTGAACAACCTCGAACGGTATTGTGTTCGCGGGGCCGACGTTGCGTAACGAGTGTTGCCCTCTGGTGAGCGTGATCGCGAGCCGCTCGTTGTCCTTCCTTCGACTCCAAGTGTTAAGTTGCGAAAGTGCCAATGTTAAGGTACTGGACGGAGTACGACGAGATGCGGTGTGAAGATAATAGGAGAGGTGATAATCGTGACATAACTTTGATATTTTATATACGGATCGGTTTTAGTGAGAGTATTAGAAAGGAATCACTTTTTGTGAAAACAATCACCCAATTCCCACAGACTCCCATCTCAGTATAGTTTACGGTTCTCGTTCCTGTCTTTTTAGTGGCATCTCTCTCTTTCGTTTAACCGACAATTTCACTTTCAAAAATAAAAACGGTTTCGTCATGTAACGCTTCCTGCTTTCACCCGTCGAATGTCGGCTCCGTTAGCTACAGAAAGCCGCAAGAGTAACAGTTCGCGTTAGAACGATTACGTAAAATCTACGGTTTCTCTTTCTAACCTAACCCAATCCAGAAGACGGTTTCCTTAATTAATTCCCAATTTCGATTCGTCCTTTATTGGCTTCTATTTTATTTTATCTTTCGAAAACGTAATTATTAAAACGTACTACTTAAAAATCGTAATCTAAATCGGGTTATCTTCCCTATCTGTTAGTATCAGCGTCTGGCTAAACATTTCGTCCAAAAAAAAAATCAAGTAGGGGGCAAAGTTCGAAATTCCAAAAACGTTATTACAACTCATTTATATACTCAGTTAATATCGCGTATAGTAGCCGAGTTGTAAACAAAACGACTAATCGTTGTTTAATGTCACAACAAACGCTGAAGTGGACAAGGACAGTGCGTCGACGCAATATAAACGCTTCGTCGCTAATTTAAACTTTATTAGTGGGTATAATGGTAGTTTGCGATTTATGATCTTATTGTTTTAAAGAAACAACCCCGAAAAAATCCTACTTCTACCTTTCAATAGCTATGAACCTATTGTTCCGATCGGTTTCCTGATTTCTAAACCGTCATTACGTCACTGGTTGTTGAACTTAACTTTGTTTTGTAGGTCAGGGGTTTTTTACTTTATACCCAACACCCCTTTACTAAATATTTACTAAAATAATATTAAAAAATTTGAGTTAATTTATAGAAAGTATAGAATTTGAAAAGTATATATAGAATGTTTAAGGAAGAGTAAATCTATTGATAACAAAGACCTTGTGTATGTTTGCTCGAATATCCTTGTAGCTCGATAGTATTTTTCGTACTTTTATCTGAGAAACGGATCGATTGGGAAACGCAAAAATAAGAAGAGGTTTAAAACGGAGATTTTCAGTCGGGATATCGAGCTTGGAATTTCAGGGAGGAGCGAGCTTTCAGGAGGTCGTCGACCCCGAAGCTTGGCCCAGTCATGGAACGCCTGTAACCTGAGTATTGATTAAAAGCCTCCACTGCCATTGCCAAGGACGCAGCAGGAATACATTCAAATTTCCTCCAAAGAGGGACTTTTCTCCCTCAAAAGGAAATAAAAAAATTTCTTGGAAATAAATCCAATTAGCAAATAATTTAATTTAATTTTTCTATTTGATATGGTCATGTTAAATCTAAATTTTATTTGAAATTTTTTTTTCTGTCTCGCTAATTTTTTAAGTTATATGGAGCCAAAATCCCTCATTTTTGGGATGTTTCAGTCTTTGGGTTATAACTCCATTAATATCAAGAATAAGAAAAAATCTTTATAACAAAAAATGTTCGCAGTTAAATAAGAAATAACTTTTATTTGAAATATTTTTTTTTAACTGTCTTAATTTTTGAGTTAGAGGGAGTCAAAGTTGAAGTATGATATTTTTTAGTTTTTCTAGTTTTTGGGTTATAACTCCGTTAATATCGAGGACAGAAAAAAATGTTTATAACAAAAGATGTTTGCAGTTAGATATGAAATAACTTTTATTTGAAATATTTTTTTCTAACTCATTTAGTTTTTGAGGTAGAGGGAATCAAAGTTGAAGTATGCTATTTTTGGGTTGTTCTAATTTTTGAGTTATAACTCCCTTAATATCGAGGATAGAAAAAAATCTTTATAACAAAAGGTGTTTGCAGTTAGATACGAAATAACTTTTATTTGAAACATTTTTCCTAACTCACTTAGTTTTTGAGTTAGAAGGAGTCAAAGTTGAAGTATGCTATTTTTGGGTTGTTTCAATCTTTGGGTTATAACTCCATTAATATCGAAGATAGGAAAAAATGTTTATAACAAAATATATAGTGATTAAAGTTTTTCAAATTTATTTATTATAATTTTTTGTATATTATATACCGGGTGTCCCAACGGCCCGAAAAAGCTCCATAACTTATTTATTATTGAAGATATTGGCCTTTTCTTTTTTTAAGTTATAGTTGTAATGGTACTACACATTTTTAAAATATTGCGATTTATATACAGGTGTCCCAAAATTACAATGCGACTAAGCAGGTTATTGAGTAAACATTTAAAAGATGCAGCAAACATTTAACAATAAAACAACGTCACCTTAAGGTTAAGCCATAAATTTGACAGAAAAGAATTTTAGAACAGACCACTGCATTTCTAAATTCTGGCAAATAAACTGTTATAAATCTAATTTCCTGGCAGTTTAGGTAAAAATGACCTCTATAAAAGTGAATTGTATTTTACCAAAGAATTCAAAGATGAAATAAAATCGGGTACATTCCATTTAAAAAATAGCAACTTTGGTATTCTTTGTAATATTGGGACACCTGTATATAAGCCGCAATATTTTAAAAATGTGTAGTACTATTACAGCTATAACCCAAAAAAAGAAAAAGGTAAATATCTCCAATAATAAACCAGTTATAGAGCTTTTTCGGACCGTTGGGACACCCGGTATGAAGAATTTTAATTTGGGAAAAATAATTAAAAGAATAATCTGTCCAAGAAGAACTAACTAAGAGTATCATCGTCGTGAAGCATCAAGTGATCTATATTTACAATACGGGGGCGTGCGTATAGTATCCAGGCAACGTGGGGTCATCGACACCACGTTCCCGCTCTCCTGCGGGCGTATCGGGTCATACTGCCATGTGCGAATGCCTGCTCCTCCTTTTTTGCTCCTGCCTGGCTCGGAAAAGCTGTTCTTCCGCATGCCTGAACGTCTCACCGTTCGTCTTCGACAATTTACAAAAAAAAACTATAAAAATCATTTTTCTTTATCAAGAAAATTTTCTTTTCCCATTTCCTAGAGATGTTTACTGTTTACTTGAAACGTATGATATCGGACTGGGAAACTGGGAAAAGGTCAAGGTCACCGGTAGCCATCTCCGTTCCTGCGCAGTATACTCGGACGTTTCACGTCATGGGATTATTACCATTGCTCGTTGGCTCGGCTTCGCATAGTTGCATTTTTTAGCGGTTAGCCATTACCAAAGACCGAACGTTTTTGCGTCAGCCGGGAGGAAAATATGGAGGACAGTTTGTTACAATGTCGCTAAATAGTCTCGCTGCTGCGGCGATTCTTTTCAGTTTGACCCACGCGGCCGTGAACGGGACGTTGCCAAAGAGTAGAAAGCGGCTGTTTATTCTGGATAATGAACTTGTAAAAAGAGACGCCCGTTAACGAAATTTCTACCGATACTCGACAGCTGTTGCTGTTGTTGCCCCCGCTCGAAACTCGTTTTTATTCGGGGATCTTCTAGGTGTGTTTCGAAACTACGAGAATTTCGCCCAACCTTGGTCCATATTTTTCTCTTTAGTAGATAAACAAACTTAATTTAAATAAAAAATTATCTTGCCTTACCTTACCTTATTTTACCTTTAAAGTATTTTCGCAAAGTTTCTATATGACACAGTTTCAAAAATACATTCATTTAAATACTCAAATTGCAAACTTGTGACAGTGACGCTTTAAGGATTCTTTTTATTACAGTTCATTCAATTTAACATTATCTCTTGAGTTGGGTAGTAAATACAGAATCCAGTCTTCATTCCTTCCAAAGTTATAACATCTTGAAGATTAGAAAAAAGCATTTTGTTTGTCATATGTCGTCAAAGTTTCTGTATAAATAGCCTGACACAGGTATTACAGATTTGTTTTGTACTATAACACGAAATGAAGCTGCACCATGAAGAGAAAGATGAAAGAGTACTCAGCAATGTTACGAAAAAGGGATTTACTTTTTCATCTTTTTCTTCATGGTGCAGTTCCATTTCGAGTTATAGTAAGTGAGGTTTGTTTTAGTAGAATTTATTATTTTCTATAATAGGTACTCAAATTTAACAAGGATTTTTTTTTTCAAATTGGACGAACTTTACCTTTTTAGTAGGTAGATCAACTATAGGTATAAAAGGAAGAACTACAAACTATTAGTAACCCTTTGGAATAACAATTCTTTTACTGACAATTAATGAGTTAATTGTAAAAAAGTCTCAAGATCTGTTCTTAAGTAGACAAAATAAATTAAAAAAGAAAAATGAGGAAAACCTTAGTATATATTTTTTCTTTGCTAAATAAACAAACTTAATTTAAATGAAAAATTATTTTCACCTTTAATGAATTTTTACCATTTGGAATAACAATTCTTTTAATGGCAATGAGTTAATGGTAAAAAAAATCTCGAAATCTATTCTTAGTTAGACAAGATAAACTATAAAAGAAAAACGAGGAATGGTGTTACGTTGTACACGTTTTATTTTACTTCGAGAATTTTCCAGTATACACTTTAAACGTTACGAAACGAGTCGTTATATAAAACATGAAACTACGCTTTTTGTGCTATTTTTCCACAGAATAGAATTTAGATTGCATAATGAATCAATTTCACCTAATTTCGCATTCGTTCATAAACATTCCATACGACCCCTTTTATTTAAACGCGAAGTATTTACACAAAACATTCTTTAATTACTAATTCAAAAATAAGAAAAACATTTTCCAAAATTAAGAATATTAAATTTGATTTAAAGGTTTATATTGAGAAAAACTTAAGTTTTAATTAAGTTTTTTGAAGTTAAATTTATTTATTAAACCTATGACGAAGCAACTATTTAGGTATTAGAATTCGTTAAACGAAAAGGAAGCTGCACCGTTAGAACATGCTCTAGTAAAAATAAACAATCGTCAGTTGAAAATAGGTCAACAAACTCCATGCGGACAGGAAGTGAATATAGGTCGATCATATGTATACAAAAAGGTAGTTATACGTTAGACAACAACAACAAAGTTTTGGAAAAAGCTTGTGGGTAGTTATTAAGGAAACATTATTTGCCTTTTTTAAGTATTTAGGTAATTAAACCAACAAATTTTTTTCTTGTTAAATAACATTGAAAAAATCAGTAACAATTAATAACAATTTGTTTCATAATAATCGTATAATCTTGAATTTTTTAACATTATTATAAGTAATTAAAAAAAAAAGATTAGTAGTTTGGTGTCAGTTTTATTTATTTTTATTTTGATTGGTTTTGGTTTCTTGTAAAACCATCTTCAGGAAGAAACGTATCACGTTAAGGAATTAGATGATAGTACAAGTTCCTTTCTTTAATTGCTACATAATAGTGCTTCCTTTTGTACCTATAGCTGATCAACTTTAAGAAGATAAGATTCGTCCAATGTAAATTTAAGTGCATGTAAATATAACAAATTTTACTAAAACAAACCTTACTCACTAACAAACCTGTACTATTTTTGTGATGGTATTTATACAGGGTGAATTCTTAGCTTTGTAACAATTTTGGCAAGTAAAAAGCTAATGAATTTATAAGAAAAAAACATTATAAAAACATGGATCCCATCTTTAATCGTTTCAAACTTCTAGTGTCATGAAGATTTAAGAAAAATATTGAGAACAATGTCAATTTTCGTAACAAATTATCGTACCAAAAGCAGCAATAACAGACTGATATCTGTTTAGATTTTTCAGTACCAAGCTGATATTTTCTGGCTGTTGTTTGAGAGTTTACATGAATTTTTGAATCTCTATCACATAGAAATCTTTAATAACTTTGAAGAGAATGAAAACCGCACCTATGTTCATAGATCTTTTCTTTTCTTACAAAAACATCAATTTTTCTCTGCAGAAGTTTAGTACATTTAAGGTACATATCACCCTGTATAGATCGAATCCTTTATCTCTTACCAATAAGACGATGAAAACTTCTCTGTTTATCCCTCAACCTAAGAAAAAATGTTAAATTGGATGAACTCTCTTAAAAAATAACGTAAAAAGTATCACTATTACAACTTTATGACAATTTTTAGTAAAGGCGAAATAAAGGGAAGTATTTTAAACTTGAAGCGAAAACAACTTTACTTAATGTTAACTTTTATAACGAGATTTTTTCCCAATTTGATATTCTTCGTCTCTGTAGTCTATTTCTTTCAACGTCTTTGATTGGAATTAAAATAAAAAGAAGTGCTTAAGTTTCTACTAAAAAGGTTTATTTAATTAAGGATCTTGGCTACCTAATTTTTCGATCGTACATAACAGATCATCATCAGGTCTATCGCAATGATCGACACTCATCACCTATACTGAAGAATGGAATCATTTATAGTAACTTTTCTAAAAGCAAATTCTCTAATACAATTCTTTACCTGCTTTTAGACCAGAATTCTGATGGTCGAGAAAAGAGAATCATTGAAAGTTATAAATTTAATATACATATATTATACTAGTGTCCCGAGAAACAGTCGCCAAACTTTTGAACTATACTGTATACATAGAACTATTTTGGAAAAACTCACATATGATAATTCTATTTTCATCATTAAAATGTTTGAATCGAATAACGAGTCAAGTCAATTACACTTTCAAAAATTCGTTAATATCAAGATTATGAAAAAGTGTTTAGATGAATAATGCTCGTAATTGACTAAGCTACATGTTTTATTGCTAAAAAGTTCTGTACCTGACGTAGAATTCTAGTTATTTGAAGATAAAGATAAACTTTGATCGAATGCAGGGTCAGGTCAATTAAAAGGTTGTAAGTAAAAATGAAATGAATATTCATATAATAAGATATTAGTCCTTTTGACTTGTGAAACATTGAGTTTTATAAATGCAATTCTTTTCTGAAGTTCGTACTATTTCTTCCGACTTCCTTATATATTTGTATGTTTCTTTTAAAAAGTACTCTAATGGACAGCTTAAAAAAAAAGGAAAAGAAAAACGTGAAAATTATCTTTATCTTAGACATTAGTCCTTTCACTTTTGATACGTTGAGTTTTATTAATGTAATTCTTTTCTGAAATTCTGACCATTTCTTCCAATTCCCCTGTATATCGTATGTTTAATTTAAAAAATTAATGGGCAGCTTAAAAAAAGAAAAGAGAAACATTAAATTTAGAGATTAAATGAGGAGGTATCAAGAAGTACTAAGGGGTTCTTTTAGAAGGCATCAAAAAAATTTAATCAAGAAATAATCAAAAGATATTTTAAAGTCTTTTTTTTGTTGAACACACACGTAGTTCATCCATTAAGTAGATAAATTTCGTCTAATTAACTTTGTATGTAACATACACGCAAAGCTAAATTCGACTAATCTATGAACTACTTATTTGTCATATTAAAAGTTCATTTTTATATCAGGGGGTTTAATAAGAAGGTATTAAGAAGTCCTGTTAGGATCCATCAAAAGATTGATTTAGAAGGTAATCAAAAAGTATTTTAGAGATTTTTTACTGAACACATTATAGTTCATAGTTATATGTGACATGTATAAAGTTAAATTGGATTTACTCTGGATAATACGTATTGACCGGAGTTCCTTCTCATACAGGGTGTCTTTGAAAGGTTGGAACTTAGGCTTCTAAGATAAAAATAAAATGATTTAACCTAACTTATTCATATTCTAAATCCCCTAATTAAGTCTATACAAGAGGAAAATCCTAAATTGCCCCATAGGGAGAAAGATAGAAGACCAAGCTCCCTCTTTGAAACTTGGAGTGTTTTAAGATTTTGTTGTTGTGTATAAAGGATAGAAAGTCACATGAAATAAATCCTTTTTTTTAAGAGTATTAACCGCTTGACTTACTATTATGAGTAAGTCAAGTCAACTTCTTTTATGCCAACATAAACTCGTAAATAGTTTTTTTTTTTGATAGGTGAATAATACAGTCAGGTGTAATCTTATCTTACATCGGATGTAAGACCAAGTCTTGAGTTATAGAGAGGGGTTTGACCTTGCACCTTTTCTCCACGAAGCAAGATTTTCTTATTGTACAAAGAGTGAAAGTCTTACGAAAAAAAAAATTTTTTTAAGAGTATGAATTTTTAATATGCGAATAATTTACTGAGCTGTAATCTTATCTTATATTGGATGTACTATAACCCGAAATGGAGCTGCACCATGAAGAGAAAGAGGAAAGAGTACTCGGCAATGTTACGGAGAGGGAGCTTACTTTTTCATCTTTCTCTTCATGATGCAGCTCCATTTCGAGTTATGGTATGACCAAGCCTCGAATTACAGAGAGGGGGCTTGATCTTGCATCTTTCCTCCACGGAGCAATTTAAGATATTCCTATTGTACAAACAGTGAGAATCCTCCGAATTTTTTCTTTTTTTTTTTTTGAAAAAGGGTATGAATTCTTAATAGGCGAATAACGTAATGAGCTGTAATCTTATCTTATATTGGATGTAATACTAAGCCTCGAGTTACGGAGAGGGGGCTTGATCTTGCATCTTTTCTTCATGGAGCAATTTAAGTTTTTCCTATAGTACAAAGAATGAAACTCTTACAAAAAAAACTTTTTTTTTCGAGAGAGTGTGAATTTTTAATAAGCAAATAATGTATGTGATTATTCAATTATTACATGTTAAAAATTTTGATTTTTAGTGTTATGGTGTTGTAATGTCTCATATTTTTTGTTTGAATTTTTCGTTTTTTGTTAAGTTTATCAATGATAAAGGCTCCAACGTATTCTTATAAAAACCAAACTGATACCTATGTTATTAATTCTTAAATTTGGTCAAATTTTGTATTATAAGATTATATATTTAATTATTAATAAAATTTTCACCCCTTATATTAACCTAACCAGATGGTTTTGGATATGAATAAGTTGCAAAGTATTAAAAGGGAATTACCAACTTAATTTAAATTTCTCTCTCAAAAATCCTTTTAGGAGACGATTTAAACTTGATTTTCTTTTCAAACTGATTTGTTGTTTTATAGAAAATAGAAATCGTTAAACCTCCGAACCAACTAAACGGTTGTAAATTTCTACATATGTATAGTCTTATCTCTAGTTCTGCTTTTTTTTCTAAACCGGTAATAATGAGAAAAAAACGCATAATTGAAAACGTAGAACCATCGCAGCCATGACCCGGATGGCGTGTACTGAACCTACAGCGTGGATTTTTGCGGCGCATTCCGCGTCATTTTCGCCATTACGACGCCGGCCTTTTCGCCGCTCGCCAAGGGTACACAGTTGGCTGCGTTCGCGACGTTTCTATTGTTTATCTATTCGTTTGTTTTAATGACTATTACTGTATTCAAAAAATAAATAAATAAATAAACTCGACTAAGATTTATACTGGGTAATTGTATGTTTTGCTTTGTTTAATTTTAAAAGACTTAAGATAATTTAGATTTTATACGAGGGGTTTGAATAATTGTTTTTATGGTTTTAAAACGTAAACAATTTAATTTATTAAGGTTATATTAGTGATAGAATTAGTTAAATTTCGTCGATAACAAGATGGCGCTTGGCACTATTAGGCCTATCTCCACTTGGCTGCTTATCTCCGTCGTCGTAATTACAAACGAGCGTTCAAAATATCACGTGACGGTACGAATTATACGAAATTAACTCTTATGGATACCTTATATAAGAAAAAGTATTAATTTTCACTTTTAATTTTAAAAAAATTTTATTAATCTTCATTAGCACTGATAAAGATCTCACTTTATCAATTCCAACTATCTTAAATGAGATAAAAAATAGTTATTTTTGAGAGTTAAGTTTAAAATTTGGTTAATTTCGATTCTGAAAATTTCTTTTTTGGTTTGATGGCTTCGCCATCACGGAAAAGGTCGAAAGTTGGAAGGGAGAGGCCCCACTCGGGCGCCCCACTCCGGAGCGGTTTGCGGAGTCACTACTGGCTCGTCAAAGAAATACAATGTGCCCGATAGTTTGTGGCCTATATTCGCCCGCTGAAACGCTCTCGCGTAGCTGTTACTGTAGTACAACAAGAACCGTTACGCCGTGAAGTTGGGAACGGATTACGATCGCGATTACGCAGTTAGTTAACCTACGGAACGCGCGAAAACTATCTCTCGCGAGAGGTAGAAGGAGAACGACGACGGGTTTTCAATTCGATTCCTTCTTCCAGCACCTTCTTAATGAGGAAGAAACGTAGGAAACCGTCCGGGGTTGGTCCGTTTAAATCGTAGTGCCGCGGAATGGATACGACGACGAAAACCACGTTTCAGTGCTTTTAGTTTCGTTTTTCGGTTTTAATTATCTTTTTATCCTCCTCCGGGAAGAGGCGCCACCCGGAAACAACTTCGTCCATGACGGATGGATGGGTCGAAATGTCATCCTTAGGTATATATTTTTTGATTCAAAAAATTTATAAAAAAATTTTCCCTTTTTTTTTCGCCTCCGCCACTGAATTAAGTATAAAGTTTCATTATCTAAACGCAGATGGCGCGTCTCTTTTACAAACCGCGCGCACTTCGCGATGCACTTCGGGGAAGTTACGTCATCACCGGTCTCTCTGAGATGTTTGCCGCTTCCGGGTTTTCGACACTTCCGCGATCACTCATCGCGCTTTATTACAATCGATTTTCATTATTCAAGTTCATTATAGAAGCTATTGTTGTTTTATGTCCGAGAAGAATCGAGGAATTTTAACTTTACTACTATTACGAATCATTTTATATAAATTGTAAATTAAGTGAATCATTAATTTGTTATTTTCAAGACTATTTATTTTTTTTCTTTCATTAAATTGTTTTTTTTTAATAAGTTTTGATTAAAATTCAAGTCGTGATATTTTACTTATCGCGAATGTTATAAATTATAAATATGTTTATCGAATATTTTCGTTCTAAACTGTTCTAAAACCTGCTATTAAAGTTAACTTTAAATTAAGTTGTTTTCGTTTCAAGTTTAACATACAAAATTTTAAATTGGATAATTTTTTTTATTCACTTCAATTTATTTATTTATTTATTTTTTAAAAAGCTTCATTTATTTTTTCCTTATTAAAAATTCCCATAAATCTTCTTTATGTAAAGTATGTTTAATAAAAAAGAAATTTTTAGAATGTTATAGAAAAAAATTTAGGTTGGTAACTCTAAAATTTGATAAAGTTTAACTTTCGTTTTGTCTTTTACCAATTTAAAAATAAAAAAAATCAAAAATTAAAAAAAATGACGTGTATTCGTTAATTGTAACCTCAAACACTTATCAATGACATAAGGTTAAAAAAATGTCTAAAATTTCTCTTTACCAAATTGTCACCCTATAACATTTTCTGACATTCTAGTAAAAGACTAACAAATTCTTTTATGACAAATAGATAAAACTGAAAAAAAGATGTTTCCTCTTTAACCCTTTGCGGTCGGTGCCATCACGTCTCAAAGGAGCAATCCAGAAAAACTGAGATTAACAAAATGCTAGCCATTTCGGACGAAAAGCTAAATTCGCCCCGACTTACTGGTAGTCCCAGCCGAAAAATCTGCCGGTCGCAATGGGTTAATTCAAATCTTAAACACTTCCAAAATGACAAAGTCAAAAAAAAATTTTGTTAAATTTGGAGGTGCCATCCCATATCTGTACCCCGGAGGTAAAGGACACCATGTCACATTTTCGTAATTGTTCAGGAGAGTAGATTTTCTGTAGTTTTATAGCTGAAAACTCGGACACCATGAGTTAAAAACTTAAAGGACACCATGTCACATTTTCGTAATAATAATGGCAAAATAAAAAATATACATATATATAATTGTCAAACATTTTAGACATACAACATTTCAAGCAACCTACAAAATTTTCTGATATTCTAGAGCTTGGGTTGGTAACACGCAACCTGATGCAAATTTTTGTATGGCCCATCTCTCTAAACTACATTAAGACCTGTTGATACAATATCGCCTTTGGACCAAATTATTCTATGCCCAATTCTTCTTAAAACTGAGTTATTAACAGTTTATTCCAAATAAAAGTATATCCCCATGACACTACAAGACGTCTCGATATATTCTTATGGGAGCATCCATACGTTGCTACATTACATTACTAGATTTTCTGTAGTTTTATAGCTGAAAACTACAGAAAATCTACTCTCCTGAACAATTATGAAAATGTGACATGGTTTCCTTTACCTCCCGGGTACAGATATTTTCTGATAGTCTAGAGAATTAAAAAAAATCTTTTATTATAATTGGAAAAGCTAAATGAAAATTTTGAGTTTTACTCGTTAATTCTAACTTCAAAACCTTTCGTATAATGACATAACATAAAAAAATGTCAAAAAATTCTCCATACAAAAATGCAAACCTAGAAGTTTTTTTAACACTTTAGAGAACTTAAAAAAATTCTTTTATGATGAACAGTAAAAAATAAAAAAATCCATTTACTTGATAATTCTAACTTCAAAAGCTTCCAAAATGATATAAAGTCAAAAAAATAGTTTTGAAAAATTTCAAGGTGTCATCTCATAATATTTTCTGATACTCTAGAGAATTAACACTTTGTTGACCGGAAATTTTACATAGAAACTATGTCATGTCACCGCAATGTAAGCATGTCACTCGTAATGACGACGAGTTAACTCGTCACCGGTCAGCAAGGTGTTAAAAAAAAAGATTTATTATAAATGGAAAAACTAAAAAAAGATTTTGACATTTACTCGTTAATTTTTATCTTAAAAGCTATCATAATGGCAAAATAAAAAATATACATATATATAATTGTCAAACATTTTAGACATATAACATTTCAAGCAACCTACAAAATTTTCTGATATTCTAGAGCTTGGGTTGGTAACACGCAACCTGATGCAAATTTTTGTATGGCCCATCTCTCTAAACTACATTAAGACCTGTTGACACAATATCGCCTTTGGACCAAATTATTCTATGCCCAATTCTTCTTAAAACTGAGTTATTAACAGTTTATTCCAAATAAAAGTATATCCCCATGACACTACAAGACGTCTCGATATATTCTTATGGGAGCATCCATACGTTGCTACATTACATTATATGGATGCTAATCATAGAGAGGTTGTCATGTCATCTGAATGTCATGTTGAAATCCTGTAGTGTCATGAGGATGGACCCTAAATCTACGTCTATTCGTGTCGCTATATTATCAAATTATCTTTTGTAGATGCACATGTTACACATTATATTACTTTAAATATCAAAAGTAAGAAGTCGTTTCTTGTAAAATTAAGCTTTGTTCGTTGGGTTAAAACTTGCACTGCACTAATTTACACTATAGTGCAAAGGTGCAGTTTCGTGCAGCATTTAAAGGGAAATTACTGTAATTTATTGTAATTTGGTGGTCTTTAGTTCAGATATGAACTGTGATCCAACGAATGCATATGTAACCAAAATTTAATAATGCATGGAACTGCAAAGTGCAAGTAGTGCAGCCCTAACGAACAAAGCTTTAGTTTTAAATTTTGTAAAATACGGACATGGAATATTATGGTTATAAGGCGAAAACATGTAATTAAAACCGGCCTCAATGTTATAGTACTATTGTGATTGACATGGAAACCACAATAGATATTGACACCCCTTGACGTTTCCATTTCCAATCCGATAGCATTCAACTGCCGCCAATTTTCATAACGTGTGGAAATACGCTTTTACAAAACACCTGTTTGTGCAACTCGCTTAAAGTATTCTTTTTGAAAATGACCCACCTTTTACAAAAGGTTGTCAACTTCTGTTTAAAATAATTAGAAAAATTTTTTATTATAAACCAAAAAAAATTTTTTTTAATTAGTCGTTTAATTAATTGTCAAGAAATTTAGCCAAAACTACAAAATTTTCTTACGCTCTAGAAGATTTAAAAAAAAACTTTTAAATAAATGGATTTTTTTTAATTTATTATTTCAATTCTAACTTAAAAAACTTTCGTATATTGATAAAATAATCCCAAAAGAAATTTTAAAAATTTCAACCTAGAAAAATGCTAACTTCAAAATTATTTTAACAATAAAGTATTAAAAAATATCTTTTATGATAAATGAAAAAACTAAAAAAATTACATTTATTCGTTAATTCTAACTTCAAAAATCTACAAAAATACCAACTTATTTTTTGGACACCCTACTATACAAAATACAAAAAATCCATTAGATAAATAAAAATTTAAAAAATCAAACTCAATTCTAACTTTAATAAAAGTACAAATGAACTTAAAGAGGTTTCAATAAAAACTTTAAAAACTTTAATATCAAACAATTATACACATTTTATAAGTATAATAACACAATAAAAAGAAAAATTTGTACTTATTGTTATTAGATTAGCAATAAAAGCCAAAGTAATAAATTGAAACGATTACAACAGTAAATCTTTGCGAAACAAACAGAACCGACGATGATTAACATTGAATAGGATTCCATATACCGACTCGTCAGTCAGTTTGTAAAACTATTCGATAGCCGAGCGATATTTCAAGTTTATAAATAAAAGTGCACGTCGAAGACCGTTACGTAATAAAAGTTCGTTTATCAGCAAATATTTTGGTTGAAAATAGAATTTTAGTTTTGTATGTTATAAGAAAATTTCTATGAAATGATTAAACACAATTATATAGGTGTCCAAAAATTGTATAGATGTCTCAAAATTATATAGATGTCCCAAAATTCTTTCTACTTTTATTAATTTTTCTTAATAAATAATTAAGTTAAGTTAATTTTGAGATGTCAATTATACAGGATTTCCCAAAATTATACCCACAAACTGTTAGGATTATTTTAAATACATTTCGATTTTTCATAGTTTTAGAAATATTCGATATTAAAGTCCTTTCCACTTATATTAATTTTTCTTAATAAATAGTGAAGTTAATTTTGAAAAGTCAATTGTACAGAATGTTCCAAAATTATACCGACAAATTGCTAGCATTATTTTAAGTACATTGACATTAAAATTTGTTATTCGATTTTTCATAGTTTCAGAGATATTAAAGTCCTTTCTACTTATACCCATTGTTATTAATAAATAATTAAGTTAATTTTGAGAAGATATGTCTTAAAATTTTTTACAAATCTTAAGATTTAATCTTAATTATATGATAAAAATTTCAAAATTTTTTTATCCCTATAATATCCTTTTAGTTAATATTTCACAAAGGTAAATAATATAGTTTATTTTACAAATCCTCGCACACACAAAAGGTTGTTATGAGTTAAAGAAAATTTCTTCAGAATAAATCCTAAGATCCGTGTGAAATTATGAGGTATATCCTCCTAAAATTAAGTTAGTAAGTAAATTTGATGAAAAGACTGAGGCTGGTCGTCCATTGGATGCGTAGTCGTGCAACCACTTGTCGTTACATGTCGGACGACTGAGATGGTCCATTGCAAGCAACTAATATACTACTTAGTTCGCGATATTTTATAGTATTTTTTGTCCTTTATATCTCACAGTAAAGTATAGTAAAATTGCGATGAACGAATCCCGTTAGAACGATCCGATGCTTGCTAAGGATATGACACAAAGAATGTATGTAATATTCGGGGGATTGTGTTCAATGCTTTCAAACTTGACGTAAAAATCCAGGTATTCCCCTAGTTATTTGTTCGCCGTTTATGGATGAATACACAGGAATGTATTTTTCTTATATAAAATACTATGCGACTACGTGCGTAAAATCCCATCTCAGGGGGATCAGTCGCAAGTCTGATGTAGTCGGCTAACAAGTCGTGCGACTACGCGTCCAGTGGACGACCCGCCTAACTCTGAATATTTCTAAAACTACAGGGTGTCTGGAAATGTGTACAACGGAATACCACAGATACCTTGACTAAAAATATGATGATATGATCAAGTTTATCTTTGTATAAACTTGCTTAGTTTAGTCACCAGAGGACTTTAAAAATATTTTTCGTGCGTTCTTCTTAAATTACTCGAAAAATTTTCATTAGATTTCATTCATTTCTTAACTATGTTTTTATATTAGCAAACTATACTTTTCTAAGGAATAAATTCGAATTTTGAAAATTACAGGGTGTTTAAAACCTGCCTCAAGATAAGTTATCAATCCAGGTTTTTTTAATCACCCTGTATGTTCTATAATAATGTATCTATGTCCTCTGCCAATTTTTTTCTGAATAGCTACATTAATTTAGAAATTATTTTCTCTCAGAAAATTTCAATTGAGCAAATGATTTTGCCACAAATAATATTTCTTAAATCCTTACAAGTCTAAATCGGTCAGTTAAGGTATTATTAATAAAATTAGGAATTAGGAAAATCAAATGTTACAGGTTATAAGAGATCTGATAATAGATTTAACCCATATAATCTCTAACTTAGAAAACCGCCCAATTTTTATAAAATTTATCTTCAATCATCTTACTTAAACTTTGTTCCTACAAGCGCTTTCCAACAGTTTCTGATTTCTTCAACTAGTCAACATTTAGACTAGAGAAGAAAAAACTTTAGAAAAATCAGGAACTGTTGGAAATCGCCTGGATGAACAAACCTTTAATTAGAGAACAAAAAATATATGCATATACGTTTTGAGTTTTGGAACCTTTCCATTAATGGAACAGTTGGATAGGGTTGCCCGATCGTTCCATTGGGTTTCCCCAGTTACAACTGAAAATACTCTAAATTTAGAAGTTTTCAATAAAAATTCCCCAGAAAATAATTTTATTGGTTTCGTAGATTATAATTTGTTACTTTTACTTTTTAATCAATTTTCGTGACTGAAACATTTCACCAAAATATCCAAAAATAAGCCAATTTAGAAATAAATCCTCCAGAATTAGGAAATATTAAAAAAAATAATTTTTCAAATTAAAAAACTAACTTATAACTAACAGTAATGCACACAAGAACACTGCAACATAGTGCCAGTTGAAGACTAATAAATAAATAAATAAATAAAATAAATCTAAAATTCTACTGTACATATTCTTGCGTTTTATAGTACAGAATTGAATTTTTATATTTATGAAATTTTTATATTAACGAGTAGTGCCAGGCATAAAATCCCCTGTTAATGTCCACCTAAACTATTTTTTTCCAGAAATAATCCCCAGAAAAAAATATCCCCAAAAAAGAAAATAACACCTAATTTTTGGGGAAAATCCCCTAATCTGGCAACCCTGCAGTGGGATTATACTTACATGTAACAACACAGTATCATCTTCCTAGTGCTCCATTACTATTATATCCACTCATCAATATCATAAAATTCCAATACTATATTTTATTTCAATCGTGATAACTCTAAAGTTAATCGTTCAAATAATGAAACATTAGGAAGATATGGGTTAATATCAGTCTTAAAAAAAAACTTAAAATAACACAAGGAATATACTCTAACAATTTGTCGGTGTATTTTGGGACGTTGTATGCTATATTTAAAACATCTTTTTTTATTACTTAAGTTAAATAAATGTATTTATTACTTAAAAAATGTTGAAAATTTAAAAAATTATATACCTACTCTCAAGAAGGAAAACAAGAAATTGGCATTAAGTTAAGTAAATTTTAACATTTGAGTATAACTAAAAATAAACTCAAAGTACTTTAATATATTTTCCCCAACGACGATAACTTTTAAAAAATTGCAAAACGGCACAAGGCTGAGTACAAATAATTCAAGCTCGGTCTACTCATCGTTACGTCGTCCGTAGTGGATCTATTTTTAACCACGACGCATGGTCAATGTGCAACATACATTAACGCAGCACCGTCTAATCTGTTATCAAACAATTGATACTAAATTATTATTAAAAAACTCAATAAAAAATTATTTTGAACTTTACTCACGAGAAACTCCTTTTACTATCTTAATTTCTTTTAATTTTTTTTAGTCAATCAATTTCTTATCATTTCAAGATTTTACACTTCCCTAGAAAAAAAATATTTAAAGTTAAAAATACTTCATAAAAGAAATCTATTATTAAGTTATTGTTATAACATAAAACAACAAGAAAAACTCTTTCAATACTTAATAAAATAAGCGGAATTCTTTTGCCGATCCTAAGTTCAAGGTTAGAAGATAATCTATGCCGCTTTTCAGTGCGTAATATACGTTTTACCGTTGCCTCTTTTTTTGCGTGTGTGTATGTGTGTAATAACACGTTGGTCGTCTCGAATACAGTATCTTTCATTAAAATCGGTCCCAATAAACGCGTCCGTCGTGACGTCGTCGTCGACGAGGCGTTGTCCAAAGCCGCAAGAAAGTGACTTTCACTTGTAACGGAAGCGAAGAACAGTTACTTTTGCGAGCTCGGTCCGAAAGAAAAGCAGGGTCAAGGTGAGGAGTAGTGACTCAAATTGAAAAAAAAAAATATCTTCGATCAACGTGACTTTACTTTCTTTTTTAAATAAAAGCTTTTTTAAAAACTTACTATAAGAAATTATTAGTAAGCCGAAGAAAGATGTTTTCGTCTAAACTGACAAAATCTACGCATCGTACTCGCTATTTATAACGATAGTTATCAAAAAATAAACTCTATAGATACCAAATACGATCTCACGTGACCTCCAACGTGATAAGTGTTTTATGTACGTGTACAAAGTGGTGTTTTTATTGGTCTAGTTCTTTTTTGGGAGGATATTGTGGTAAGAAAAATAATCATTTTAACCGCTATGAGTTGATATATTGATAAGTATTTGTTTAACTCACCGTAAATCTTTTTCTGAGTATTTTTACTCATTCATTCATAAAGTTACAATCAGCAACCCATCAAACTTAAACCCACCAATAACCTATTTTTAATATCTGAAGAGATTTTTGTTGGTGAAAGTTTTAACATTAATTTGTATTAGTAAATAATTATTTATTGTAAAATTTAGTACTTAAATATTTTTATTAGTTTTTAAGTTAATAGTTGTTATGATCATATGTCATTTGACTTTTTTAAAAATATTGTTAACAACTTAAAAATAATATTAGAAAGACATAACAAATATCTTACGTTCTAAAAAAATGACTAATTCTTTGCAGTAATAAGTAAAAAATTTAAACTTTTTTAAGAATTAATTCATGTTTTTATTACATGTTATTGTAATTAAATTGTATTACATGTTGATATTGGATTTTTTTACATAAACAACATTTTGTTAGAGAATGTGTTCAAAATGTTAGGAATCAGGAATTCTCTCAAAAGAATTAGGTTGTTAGGATTTGTTTGCAACAGCTTTATAATCATTGATACAATTATGGGAGATTATTTATCGATTTTTCATAGTCAAATTTGTCAAATAATCTCAAATAATCCCAAATATTAAAACCCAATGAATTTAAATCCGGACACTTTGGAGTTTATATAGTATTAAGTCATCTCATTGAACTCCCAAGAAATGCATTGTTTAAATGTTCGCTAATAGCAGGTATTAAATGTGGTGGAACTTCATTTTGTATAAACTAGAGATTTTCTATTAAATTTAGAGATAAGTTGTCCAGAAGTTTTGCTAATTTATTTTCTAAAAATTCAAGATAATGGATCCTATCAAACGGTTAATTAACGGTTAATAACTAGTCATATAGTAAAGGAGGTACAATGAACAACTTAGAAATTGAGGAAAGACCTTGTCTTCGTACTTTAACCAAAATACAACCTTCGAACAATCCCTTACATAATATCTTTAATATCGGCCTTTACCGAATAACCAGAGTTAGACCACTGACACAGCGCCTTTCAATATTCGCAAAGAAAAGCATGAGCAGGATGAAGAACAATATTCCGAAACTATTCATTCCTTCACACACCACGTGTCTCACCATTTATAATCAAATCATGAAAATATAAAATGTGTATTTAAAATAAAACAAGAAGATCTTAGACTGGGCTGAAAGACTAAGGTCGATAGCCCGTTTCCAAGAGAAATGAAAAAGTGTATTATGTGTATTATTCTTTCTGTCTTCCTTTTGTGAAATAAATTCATTTCTATCTATCTAACAAATCATATTAATCGACTATATACTCCTTCGCTACTTAACCGTACGTTTATTGAGGAAAGCTGTTAATGTCTGACTTCAACAGCTCCTTGGGGATTCTCATCGCACCTAGCATGACAATTGTGAAAATTAAGTGTCTACCTCCAGGACAATACAGAACGTCAACATGATATTCAGACAACAAAGTCATTATCTCTATGATCAGCATACAATTTTGTATGGATGTAGTGTAGTAACGTCTGAAAGCTCTTATAAGAATATATGGAGTAAACCTGGAGGTTTCAACGTTGTGTTGATGTCTTATAGTGTTTTGGGGATAGACCCTAAATATTTCATTTTTAAGAAAAGCAGCTTCGTCAATAAACAGAACAAAATGAACTCGCTGAATATGATAGGGAGTAAAAGCTTCACACGTGGAGTTCTCCATGCAACCTGTTTATTTATTTTCACTTTATCAACATTTAAAAACATTATAATTAACACAAATTACACGAAACTTACATGTTTATTAAAATAATTATTCCTATTTACAGTCGACATACAATCTTTGACTGTAGATATCTAGTAATTATTAAACGATTATTTTAACTTGAGATTGAGACGTTTATTAAGACTTTTTAGCTTATTTTCAATGATACTGCATGCCCTAAACGTGTTAAATTTTGCATACTCTTAAACGTTATTTCCTAACTAACTAACTATACGTTCTGTCACTCTGTATAGTTTTACCCAAAACATTTTTTTAAATTGTTTGTGGTTTGTACTAACTTTAATGACATAGTCTGTATATACTTTCCAATACACTTTGAAGGAAGTTATTGTTTATTTTAAACTTCGCATTTTGAATCTTTGAAATAACTGTATTATTTATTAAGTTATTGGTTGTTAGGATCAAACGAGTCATTTTATTTTTCTAAAAGTATTGTTAATGACATAGAAATAATTAAGAAAAAAAAAATCAAAAAGCATACCTTATGTTATGAAAAACTTACTCTTCATTTGAAATAAACTCTTATGTAGTTTAAATTTTATCTAAACATGTAAATAATGACCTTTTCATGACTATGTTTTTTTACTTGTATAAGAAATTAGTTCGTGTTCTTGTCAATACACCATTGATCAGGATTATTTTTTATCTTTAAGAAATTTATTAAGTAGTGGTTATATTTTATCTAACTATCAACAAAGAGTGTATATTTTTTTCCAAAACATATTTTTTTTTTAGTTGATTGTTGCTTGCACTTACAATTAGCACCAATTTTAATGCCGTTTACTGTATATACTTTTGAGGAACTAATTGTTATTTTTTTAAGTTTACATTGTAGATAATTAAAATAACTTTATTAACTTTTAAGCTATTAGTTGTTATCATAAAAGTCATCTGATTTTTCTAAAAATGTTATTAATGATATAGGAATAATTTTCGTAAAAAAATCTTATATTGTAAAAAAATGAGTAATCATTTGAAATGAATTTTTATTTAATTTAAACGTTATTTAAAAATCGAAATAATGTTTTTTTCTTCATAATATATCAAAACTGAGTAAAAAACTAATTAATATTCTTATCAAAAAATATTTCTTTTTTAAGAAATATATTAATCAATGATTAATTTTTTTATCTATCTACTAACTCCTATAACATTTTGTTAATTTGACTTAAATAAACAATTTTCTTCTATATCATTAACAATATAAAAACGATTCATTGATCTAATTGAACCACTACAAACGCGTACTAATTTTAATGACATCGACTGTATAAACTTTTTTTTCTATTCCTTCTCTCACCATTATGCATATTAACCAGACGCATTAACATCGCGTCGATTCGCCTTAAATTCATTCTTTGTTTAACAGAGCATAGGTGTAATTAAACGAAATGACACAGCACAGTGTATCGTATAAAAATAACAACTTTGTCCGCGTAGATTATGTAAGATAAAGGAAAAACGTGTGTTATTTATCTATTTTTTTTTCTTCTTTCATTCTTTTCATTCTGGGTTTCTTCTTTTCTTTCTTCCTCTTTTCCTCTGATTTTGTTTTCCAGTTAGATTTCTTTCACTAAGCACTTAGCGAGACTATTCGCGCCAAGATATTTATAGTGGCGTCGCGAAACTGACCTTACGAAACTATGTGCGGTCTAAACAAGTAAACCGGAGCCAAACACAAACTGCATATACGAAATAATAACGTTCGTCGAATCTTTAAAGTCGAGTCTTTAAAGACTCGAGTCTTTAAAAACTCGAACTTCTAATCTAAGGTTTAAGGATGAAATCGACGTGTATGTTGGCAATGAGTTTCTTTATACGATTTTAAGGTCATACGTTACTTTATTGAAGGTCATTTTAGTTCCCTCCTTATATCTCAATACCTCAACAATCAAAAAATTTAAACAAAGAATTGTCTTAAAGCGTAAAATTGTATTATAACAATTTGAACTTTAATCTTTCTTAACCGCACCACGTCTAAAGCACTTTTAATGAATTACAATCAATGCGTGTGTTTGTTTCGAAATCCTAAAGTATCCTTGAGTTGCGTGCACTTAACCTTACTGAATCCATTTAGTAACGATTTGAGGATGTCGACTACTTCCTTATTGCTACCGATCTACAATTGCGGAGTTTAACCAAGGCGACTCATATAAATTTCTAACTTTGTAATGTTTTTAAATAAGATTTACAAAATAAAATGGGTGATAAATTTTAAGGTAGTCATAAAATTTTAGCTACTTGACAATAAACAGTCGTGCGTGTAAAACAGCCTTTAAAATTTTCTAAAGATTAATTAGAAATAAAGAGGGAATTACACGATTTTGTTTAATGTCAAAGATCTAGTGGTCAAAATTTTATGACCGCAATAATACATTAATCAGAATGAATAGAGGCGTGATAAGTTGACTGAAAACCCAAGTTTTGTAGTTGAATGTATCGTCGAAGTCACCGCTCAACGATATTTTTCATTTTAGCCGCTGAATTACGCGAGAAGTCGGTCCGATTGTTAAATAACGACGGTAATTATCGAACGAATAAACCGCAAGCGTCTTTTCACGCGCGTTTTTTTCCTTATCCGCGGACGACGGTTGCGCAACTACGCGAATAGGCGAACGCGAGTACATTCACCCGTTACTTTCTCTACTGTTACGCAAGGAGGCACATCCAATTCGAAAATGACTATTGCGCTTTCTAAACGACCGCCGTTGCCATTTCGCTAATGTCAGCGGACTCGGTTCTAATCCGAATTAGAACGATACTCTTTGTCTGAAGATCTTATTTTAGGGTAATGCATTTTGTATTGGTCGGAGTGTAAAAAAGAATGTAGGGTAGGTAATAAAGTCGTATAAACCAGGAAATAATTACGAATAGACGGTTATATGCAAACTTTCTCCTTTTACGTAAGAGCTCACCTTCATTTCCGCGGCGGGATAACAAATAAGACATCGTTTTGCACTAAAACAACCGAGATATACAAGGACTTGAGTTTTTTTTCTAAACTAAATATAGTAAATGATTACGTCTCCTTTGAGTGTGACCTTTTATTTATTATTTATTAAATTTAACTTTTATTTTTTTAGGAATTATGACTCTGACGCGTACGCCGTGTGAGCTTGACAAAATGAGTCTGTTCCAAGACCTGAAGCTGAAACGCAGGAAGGTAGACTCACGTTGCAGCAGTGACGGTAAGCAAAAAAAATCATTTCTTCTTCGTTACTTCTTCTTCATTATTTCTTCGAAGTTAAACAAAAAACTTTAAAGCATCCCCTTTCTAAAATCCCCCACTTCCCTTTCATGATAGTAAGTATTGCCCAGCATAGCCAAGTAGATAGCTACGTAGTTCTTCGGCCAGTAGGCGACCTCTCGTCCTTCCTGACGATTTTCTTCTAGGCAAAAACTCTGTCTCGGCTTCCAGGCGAATCGGTCGCGGATACTAGCACCTCGTCGCCCGACCTGATTAGTCCCGCCTCCCCGAAGATGTCCGAGGTGGTCCAGAATCCGCCCAGTCCGGACAGCACCCCTGGACGAAGTATCAAGTTGGAACCGATCGGGCAGGAACCGATCACGACCGGCCTGGAGGATTCGGGAGTCTTCGACGGCGGCGGAACCAAGTTACACCCGGAAAATTCTTCGTCGAATAGGAACACCTCCGTCATCAAGCCCCTGCCCATCGTCTCTAGGTCGCACAGCCCGCCGCCCGTCCTTAGGCCCCCTTCATCAAATAGCCCAGTTTCCCAACCGCCTCGACCCCATAGTTCACCAGGAAGACCAGCGAATGCGAGCCCTGTGATAAGGCATAGTCCTGGACTGATAATGCATCCGCCTACATCTCCGCAACAGCAACAAGGTAGTCCCGGATGTCATAGCGGGGTTAGTTCGCCGCCTTTCGTATCTAGTATGAGGAACTTGGGGGTGATAACCACCCAGAACACCGTGATACAAAATCAGCTATGGTTCCAAAGTCCTAGGATCAACGGGGTGAAACCCGAGCTAATCGGAGGTAACTTCGGGGCAAATTTACTTTCCCCCCATCGGACTTCCAACGTGAATATCAAAGGGGCGCCGACTGTTATAATGGGAGAATCCGGAGGAGTTCGAACCATGGTTTGGAAGAACGCGGAGGATCAAGAAAAAGAATTACTTGCCACCGGGCTCCCTACTACGTCAGGGGGACCCATGAACTGGAGTCCTGGACTTAGTTCTAACTCTACGGGATCCAATCCTGAGGAAAACGCAGCTCAAATGTTGCTCAATCTCGGTCAAGATCGAACCCTTCGACCATCGATACGATCTCCAGCCCCAAACGTACGATCTTCACCCCACAACAACCCCTCGTCGATTTCCTCGCCCATTTCTCATTTTACCAACGTTCCTCTAAACATGGAGAGGCTCTGGGCCGGGGATTTAACCCAAATCCCGGGAGCCGGAAACGGTGGCAGTTTAACCTTACCACTTACGAACTTATCCTCAACGTCTTCATCGAATCAACAAGCTTTAAATCTTTCTTCGCCCACATCTTCGTCGTTAGCTTCATCTTTAAGTTCTTCGTTATCCCCCACGCAGCAACATTCAACCGGTATGATGTACTCCAACGCGGGTGGAAGAACCGGGGGTTTACTTCAAGATGTCGTACAACTCCAACAACAACAACAACAAGACTGTCAGGAAGAGGAGGAACAACCCATGATCTGTATGATTTGCGAGGACAAAGCTACAGGTCTTCACTATGGCATCATCACTTGTGAGGGGTGTAAAGGTTTTTTTAAACGGACGGTGCAAAATCGAAGGGTGTATACTTGTGTTGCGGATGGAAACTGTGAGATAACGAAAACCCAAAGGAATCGATGTCAGTACTGCAGGTTTAAAAAATGCATCGAACAAGGGATGGTGCTTCAAGGTAAATTAAAAAAAATAACTTTAATCGATTTTTAATAGTTTAAATTTTTAGCCGTTCGTGAAGATCGAATGCCAGGTGGAAGAAATAGCGGTGCGGTGTATAACCTGTATAAGGTGAAATACAAAAAACATAAGAAGACTGCAGCAAAACAAACAGCAACAAAACCACCGGATAAACCCATCCAACTCTCTCCGCAGATGAAACAAGAGTCTCCAACCAGCATCCCATCTCATTTGGTGAACGGCACCATTTTAAAAACAGCGTTAACGAACCCTAGCGAAGTAGTGCACCTCCGCCAAAGGCTGGATAGCGCCGTTAGCAGTTCGAGAGACCGAAACTACTCCATAGAGTATACCAGGTCGATGATACAAACGCTCATAGACTGTGATGACTTCCAGGACATCGCTACGCTGGAAAACCTCGAAGAGCTCCTCGACCACAAGTCGGATCTCAACTCGAAGCTCATCCAGATCGGCGACTCGATCGTCTACAAGTTAGTGCAGTGGACGAAGAGGCTACCCTTCTACCTAGAACTTCCCGTTGAGGTCCATACAAGGCTATTGACGCACAAGTGGCACGAACTTCTCGTTTTGACCACTTCGGCGTATCAGGCCATCCACTTTCGGAGCCACAAGAGGTCTATGGAGCAAATGGCTCCTACCGGAGAGACTGATTTTAACCAAGAGGTAAGTTTATTCTTCGATCTCGATAGATTACACAACGCTTACGCAAACCGAACGTGAACCGTAAGGTCAATGACATACATTTTATAGAAAAGGTCACAAAAATCACGTAAAAGGTCGACCGAGTCTATCCCATTGCGATACACTTGGAATTCTTGTCATGCTCGGTTGTTGTTTCTAATAGGGATCTTTGTTTGAAACGAATTCTTCCTGTTTATTTGATATTCTCGACTAATTTAGAAAAGATTAGCATGCTACTAGTGTTTCCACAGGTCGTTTGCCTGTTAGATTAGGTGTTAATGTTAAAATGGAATAAAACATGGAAAATACTTTAAATGTTTTCAAATGCGATTTATGATACGAGTTACCTAACTAAACCAGACAAGTAATTACGTCCCGTTTAAACATATAATTTGTCTTATACCAACCAAAAAAAATCATGAATTACACGTTTTACTCAAGAGTTTAATTAACAGGAAATTGGTTATTCGAGCGTTTAATGATTTACTTCTGATTGGTAATAATAAGGAAATAAACACGTAAAAATCTTAACTTGTTTACGCTAATTATAGGTTTTTCGAAATTCCCTTAAAAATAGAAACCGATTATTTACGCTCTTGACTTCCACGACGGCGACGTCTTGAGCGTCGGCAGGCGTCGTCCGCGTGCGTTCCAATTATAGGAGCGCCGAAAAATAGCGCGCTCGCGGTTGCAAAATCAGGGACGACCGGTGCAGCTGCACACAAGAAGCGTTTTGATCGGCCTAGTGAACCTATAAATAGAGCAAAGAGCCGACGCCGGTCGAGCAAACAAAAATTTCCGCGATGCTCAGGTAGAGAGAGGTAAGGTGGCCCCACGAAAACGGTCGAGTCGGAGCCCGAGGAGCGTCGATCTTGCGAACGAACGCGCCCGCTTAATATAACTGACCCAGATTTAACGCGTTAGGAAAGCCAAGGCAATGACATTAAAAAGAAACGAATTGTGAGCACCACCGCGCGCGCTGCGTGTGACGCAAGACTAGCGACTTGCGACACCGAGTTGAAATTGAAATTCCCAAGCGCGCTTTAAGGCCTTCAAGAAGTTCAAAGGCAAAAAAATAACAATGCTATCATTATTTTATTAACTTTTTTCTAATTTCAATTCATATCTTCTCGAATTTATTGCCTATATTTTTAACGAAAATTTACTACTACTTTTTGTTTACAAGTTTATACTTTAAAATACAAATGAAATGTCTCTATCTTATTTCAATTCATTTCATTTAACTGATTGTAAAAATTTTACTCAACCCAATCTCACAAAACTCTTAAACTTTTTTAACTTGATTTTCTTTTATATATACAGTGTGTCTTCAAAACGTTGTGACAGTTTAAGTACAGACTCGTGGAATAAAAATAAGATGATTTAGTCCAACTTATATATTTAAAATCGTCTGGTTAAGTCAGTATAAGGTGTGGTAATTTTATTAAAAATTTGATATTTTTTTCATAAGATTTTCATACCTTGTACTTAACCATATGATTTTAGATATGAAGTTAGATCATCTTATTTTTATTCCTTATGTCATCCTATTTTGGAGACACTTGTAGACAAATGTAATACCTTCCTTTAAAAAGAGACTGAATAGATAAAGTTTTAACGAAATGAAACATAATTCATTTTTAAATTAGTATTTTATGACTAGAATTTAAATCTAAATTAATTTATATAATCTTATTTTTTAAGGTAAACAATAACTTACAAACGCTACAGACGTGTCTGGCATCAATGATGGGTAAATCCATCACGATGGAGCAACTGCGGCAAGACGTGGGTCTTATGGTCGAGAAGATAACGCACGTGACCCTGATGTTTCGCAGAATTAACCTCACGATGGAGGAATACGTGTGCCTTAAAGTTATTACTATGCTAAATCAAGGTAAATTAATTAAACTTTAATCTTTTAAAAAAACTTTAGAAGCTATTTGAAGGAAGCAAGATTGAAATCCAATTTTCTTGAGAAAGTCGTGAAATTTAACCATAAAAATTCAAAGCCACCAAACATTTTTAATAAACCTAAATATGTTAATCGCCTTTAAAAAATTATACCCAATTTATTTAAAGATTTAAGTACGTGTTCCTTATTAAAATCAACAAATTTTTTACTACCAAAAGTTTTTACCGAACCTAATGTTAGAAGAAAACCTACAATGATAAAAATCTCATAAAAATTTTAATCAGCTTACAAAAAAACTTTAAAAAAGTTTATGTAAAGAATGAAATGTCTATTTCAGATTAATCGTTAAATTTTAAAATTTTGACCGAATCTACCCTCAAACTTTAAAAAAATTCGGATAATTCTAAAGTTTTTGAGATTATTACTAAAATTTGCTTTCTTCAATTAATTAAATTCCTATGGTAGCATTAAAATAATCAAAAAAAACTTATACTGCGTAACATTAATATTTCACCCTCTAGAAGAACACTATTTGATAAAATTCAGTAGAAATGTTGCTCTATAGAATAGATACATAGAATAATCGATTAAAATTTTGTGAGCCTGGGTCACGCAGATTTGATGCAATTAATGTTTATTTTCTGCACATACTTCACTAATTTTTTACGGTTTTAATAGTAATTTGTGTATTTCGTGAAGGTATTGTTTATCAGTTTAGTTCCTTATGAAACTAAGGGAGCAGGAATAATGGTATGAAAATGAACCATCTTTTCGTTTGTTAGAATTGCCATCCACATAAATTGAAATATGTTAAAAACCAGGAAGAAAAATCTTTCTAAAAGACATAATATATGTGAATGCACTCCTTTTTGTTGTAAAGTTAGATTTGTTCACCAATTAAAGGTTCAAAAGAAGATTGATTACTATGTACTATAACCCGAAATGGAGCTGCACCATGAAGAGAAAGAGAGCAAGAGTACTCGGTAATGTTACAGAAAGGGGGCTTACTTTTTCATCTTTCTCTTCATGGTGTAGCTCTATTTCAGGTTATAGTACTAGTAGGCAGTATAAATTCCTACAGCACACATTAAAGACAATGTACTATCATAGACAATTACATTCCACACCATAATTCCAACAGTGTAATGTATGGACATGGATGAATATTTCAACATTATAATGTAAACTGTGCTTCTTTGCAAAAGTAAGCCCAACCAGCTTAAGGCTATTATGCATCTACAGACTGATTCTAATTTGTTATCGATGTCAAGTCATTCAAGTGTACGTCTAAATAAAGTCCCTTTTGAATATTAATTTAGACAATGCTTCTATCGATAGACATTAAACAGCAGAGCACAACGTAATCAATATTCCATGCATCTAAGACACCTAATTAGATAGTAAAATGTCCGGAAAATTAACGCCTGTGTCAATACTAATGTGACCCCTTTGGCGATAATTGGAGGTGTTTAGATCTCATACAAGTCCTAGGAATTCCAAACAAAAAATTTTACAACAAAAGTTAATAAATTGTTTAATAGCATTAAAAAACTATCTTTGATAGTAACATCTGGTGATTGATATTATTGTCCCAAAACCTGAAACTTCAAAGCGACGTTATTCAAGAGCAATAAGGAAGATTATAAAACGTTTTCTACAAAAGCTGTTTACTTTGAAAAGCTCTTTCCAACAAGACAAAAATCAATTTGTCTTCTTTCTATATGAAATTTCAATATAACGTTTAAATTTTATAGTTGTTTTCCGTGGCAGGCCCCACTTTTAAACCTCAGCTTTAAAAAGTTCATACCTATTTTTGTCATTTTTTTGTTTGGATTTTCTGTTACAACTTACAATTTTTGAATAAACCGAGTGATACGAATTACCTGGAATACTCTGTATATAGTAAAGATGAATTCAAATTTTCGTTCATACCTTCATATCGTTATTTGTGCAATCTTATGGCGTATTCGATTGGTTGCACTCAGTTGCACTGGTGCGCACCAGTGCATAGCAGTGTGTTCTATTGGTTGTTTCGTTGTGTTCTATTACATTTTATTATTGTAGTTTATAAAACATTTTAAACATCATCAAGCCTTAAACACACTTACAAGTGATGTTATGATTATGTTTGATTTCATCGCGTTCTGTTGAATTTGCCTTTTTTTGCACTAAGCTAGTGTGACATATGTCACATTTTGCACTCAACGAGTGCGCACCAGTACACACTAGTTTTCCCAATCGAATTCGCCATTAGTTTCCCTTAAATGACAATAATTTTTCTTATAGGCCTGTTTTGTAACTCTCAACGACATTGTTATGAATCCTTTGTCGTTCATGAATGTTTATGAACGACAATTCGTTGGGTCGTTTGATGAACGACATTTCCGTAACAGTCGTTTATGTCGTTAGTATAGCAAAATTGAATTTTAAAAGAAGTTGTAAACGGTGGATACGGATATTACGTTTTATACATATTTCTCTTCTAAATGTGTTATTATTCTTTGGCATTATCTTTTGTAAAATCTCATTTTCATAAGTTATGGTTTCTTGTCTTTCGTCTCTTTATATACTAACACTGAGGGATGGTGGCAACTGATTGAACCCATTTGAATCGCCGCATAACATTTTTCACAAACTGTACAGATTACTGTTAAATTTTGACTATGATTTTTTTGAAGTTAAGTTATTGTCAGACAACATAAAAGTACCAATAGTATTACAATAACTATTACTAGAAATAGACAACCTTTGCACATCGTCTCAATATTTTGAAAGCAAATTCATGAAAAATACCAGTAATGTGATTACCGTCTTCTTCGGGAAAATGATATCAAATTTCTAATCACTTTACAGGAAATTACAATAAACAATGAGCTTACCCAAAAATAACTCCTTCGTCTGCTGTGTTAATTGTCAAAGATTGTCAAAAGCAACGACGCGACGTGTTTCTGTTTATGTGAAAACACATTAGCTTTGTTCGTTAGGGCTACACTGCTTGCACTTAGCAGTTTAGTACCATATTAAATTTTGGTTACCCATGCGTTCGTTGGATCACATTTCATACCTGAATTAAAGAGTACCAAATTACATTGAATTACAGTCATTACTACAGTCACAAGTCTATTAACTTGTGTCGTTAAAGCTAAAATTTTAATTATATTGGGGTGGCTACTAAGTAATTACGGATTTCACTCATAGATTGCTGCAGTTGAATTTTTAGGTTTGCAGACGTAGTTGCAGAAATGAAAAACACAATTTGTTATTTGATAGTTGGCAATTCAGCAGTCAATCAGTGAAAAATGTTTTTTGATCGGTTGCGTAGTTTTCGTTTGGCTTTCGTTGAAAAATGGAAAATCAAAAGGAACATTTTCGTCAAATTTTGCTTTATTATTTCCGCAAAAGGAAAAATTCATCGCAAGCTCATAAAGAATTATATGCTGTATATGGTGACGAAGCCTTAAAGGAATGGCAGTGTCAAAATTGGTTTGCCAAATTTCTTCTGGTGATTTTTCACTTAAAGACGAAAAACGCTCTGGTCGTCCAGTTGAAGTTGATGAAGTCCTAATCAAAGCAATAATCGACTCGAATCGTCACAGTATAACACGTGAGATTGCAGAGAAGCTTCATGTATCACATACATGCATTCTCCCATACATGCACACTCTTACCACCCAACCGAACGATCAATTCTGATGTCTACATTGAACAATTAACGAAATTAAACAATGCAGTTGAAGAAAAGCGGTCCGAATTGACAAATCGAAAAGTTGTTGTATTCCTTCATGACAATGCAAGGCCACACACATCTTTGGTCACTCGGCAAAAATTATTGAAGCTTGGTTGGGATGTTTTGTCACATCCAGCACATAATCCTGAGCTTGCACTATCTGATTACTTTTTGTTACGATCTTTACAAAACTCCTTGAATGGTAAAAATTTAAAAAATGATTATGATGTCAAATCGTACCTGATTCCGTTTTTTACTAATAAAAACCAGAAGTTTTATTAACGTGGGATTATGATGCTTCCTGGAAGATGGCAAAAGGTCATTGATCAAAATAGGTAATACATTACAGAATAAAGATATTTAGTTCCATGAATCCGCAATTACTTAGTTGCCAAACCAATAATTTACAAAATACGGTTTCTACAAAAAGTCGTTTGTGAATGGAGTCGTTGGTTGAACTACGTCGTTGAGTAACGACAAATACAAAATAAGCTTGTTAGTCTATGAATAAATGCAAACTCATAAGGAGTTTGATATACAACATTGTCAAGATATCGCCGAATTACCATTAGAGTAGTAAAAAATTATTGAAGCCGAAAAGAAATTTAATTTACGTAAAGCATACGTGGTGCAGGGTCACAACATTTTAATCAAATACTTTTATAGAACGACATTTCCACCAAATTTAAATGTCACCCAGTATATTATACCAATCTTATCATATTACATAATTTTATAATTTTTAGCTAGGGCTGGAGTTACTGGTAGTCCCGAATTAGAAAACATCCAGGAGCGATACATGACCTGTTTAAGGGCTTACACCCAACATATCTATCCGCAGGATCCAACGAGGTTTCAGGATTTACTTGTTAGATTACCCGAGGTAAAAAATTATTTACTAAAATAAAAAAAATAAACTTATAAAAATAAAATTTTATTTTAGGTTCAATCGGCAGCTGCACTTTTACTCGAAAGTAAAATGTTCTACGTTCCTTTCCTTTTAAACTCCGCGATTCAAAGATAGTACTAATGAATCATTCACCCCCGAGACATTTTTCATCCCCCCATGATTTACCAGCACGTTTTTATTATTATTATTTTTTAATTTCATTCATTAGGGAAAAAAGAGATCTTACTACATACAATCGAAAAAAAATCGTTTTCTCTTTTCTCTTTTTTTTTTTAATAATTATAAAAAGAAAATATTCCTTCGTCGTCTCTTTTTTTTGTAAGTAATGTATATACACTTAGGTTTAAAACTATACTGCCACCTTTTGACGGGAAGAAAGATATAAAAAACCTATAAAACTAAAAAATATTGCGATATATACAATTATAAAAAAATATATACAATTTTTTATTGAATTAGAAGCCGCCACGTGTACATACATGAATAAAACAGTTGATTCGGCAACTAAAAATTGATAAAAAAAATAAAATAAAAAAAGGGGAGGTGAAGAAAAGAGACTACTTAATTTCGAACTGAAATCAATTAATTTTAAATCATTTAAAAAAAATTATAAATATACATTTAAAAAAAAGAAGCAAAAAGTCAACTGTATTGTGATATTTGTGTACACGGCGTAGGTCAAAATGCACTGTAAGTTCAACATTTTTCAAGTTACCATATTTATATATAGATTTTTTACACGCAAACGTCCTATTTGAAAAAAAAAAATAATAATTAAAGAACATCGGACGAAACACAACCGAAAAATTCATAAAAAAAGAAAGTTTAAAAAAACTAATTCTATAGACTCGTTGGTTTTTCGATTTTCGCGCAGTTATTCTTATTCTTAAGTTACCCGAAATGAAAGAAAAAGAATGGAAAAAGATAAAGATTAGAAAAAAACGCGCGACAATAAAAGAACCACCTCCGACCACCAAATGCATACGTACCAAGAGCGAGTAAACACTTTTGAGCGAGTTTTAAGAGCGTTTTCGCCGCGTTATGTGTTCGGAATTTCTTCAAAAATGTCCGAAACTAAAGTCTGAAAACCGTTGCCTTTGAAAAAAAATAAAAAAAATAAAATACGTGGCGCGATTGTGACGTTAATCACTTTATTTAAAAGAAAATTTAATAAAAAAAACGAACTTATAAGACCACTGCCACGAGTGAGACTGCTTTTTAACTAGCTGTTTAAAAACTGCCAGTTCTTTTTTTTTAATTATCGAATAAATATACAATTTTTTATATTATGTACATAATTTTTTTACCATTTTTTAAAAACTAAATAAATAAAAAAAACTAGTCGATTTTTTAATTAGTAATTTAAGAAAAAAGTTACTTAAAAAAATTCATTAAAAATACTCATTTTTTTCAAATCACTGCCGTTTTTAAAAAAAATGTGCAATCAAAAATTACTGCCACACAAGTAAAATTCATTCCTTACTCGATTCATTTTCTTTGCTCGTAGAAGCGATTTTTGATTGATTTCCTACTTCTGATTTTTCATTCAATCGAAATTTAGTTTTTTTTTTGCATATCGCTTATTGATGACAAGTCATAATTCAAAAAATAAAGTTTTGAGAAAAATCGACTTAAATTTTTTTCTTTTAACTATTTTACGCTACTTAACGTTCAATAAAAGAGTTTGTTCTTATTTACAAGATTATCAATAGTGACGATTGAATATTAAAGCATAAGTAAAATAAAACACTCTTGTGACAAACAGCACGCGGAGAGTACTATAAGTTAATCCTAGGAAGTACTATAAGTTGACCCTTACGATGAAAAGAAGGTTGCAAGAGTGAGGTTTCTTCCCGTAACTTTACCAAGTAGTTCAGACTGAAGTACAATAAAAGGGTGAATCAGAGTATTGTATGGTCCTCCTTAATACAAAGGTCTTGCAGGCCAAAACACCGTCGAAATAAAGGAGTATACTGCAAATTCGATTTTGTAGTTTGAGAGTTAACCTTTTTCGCCTATGTTGTAAGACCTGAAAAATGGCCAAAAGTCCGGGTGAAAGAGTTAAAACAGTGAGGTGTGGAGGGCCTCTTTTCAACGGCATTTTGGTTTGCAAGACTTTTGTGTTAGGGAGGACCGGTTAATACTCTAGTCCTTCCTTTCACTGTACTCAATTCGCGTCTACTCGATAAAATAACGGGGAGGAACCTCGCTCTTGCATCTTTTTTACCATGGTGAGGCTTAGGATCAACTTATAGTACATGAAATTATACAGAACATTTCATAAACTGTTACAGAACCCAAAAATGTGTCAAATGGAACAACTTTTCTTAATACAAAAATGGTAAAAATTTAAGCATAAGGAAGTTATAACCTCCCTCATTTTGGCACACAACATTTTAAGCACTCCGGATAGAAATCCTGTTAATATACAAATTGTTATGGTCGAATTGTCATCTGGTCGCTTATTTGTCAGATTTTTGGGTGTTATTGTCGTATTATTCTAATCTGTAAATCTTATGGTGGATTTAGGATGTCAAACTGAACCGTAATCTTAGCTGTAAAACCGACTAAATTTGCCGTAATTCCTAGATGTTGCCTAAACACTACAATTGAAGCAAAATATTGATATAAATGAACAAATTGGGAAATATTCATGCATAATTAATAATCAGTAAGAAATTAATAATGAAAAGTTTTTACCTCAAATGCGTCAAAGGGAAAAAATGTCTGTTGTTCTTGTTAGAACAACTACCCGAAAAACAGGAGATCTGGGTACACATCCCAGTGCAATAATGAGACATTTTTTCTCCTTTCATTACCCTTCATTATTAATTTCTTTCTGATTATGAAACAAAATAGTTTTTTAATATTACAGTTACTGCTATTGTTACGATTATATCTTTTAAGTTTGCCATCCTAAACCCACCCTTATTTGTCAAAAATTTTTTAATGGAGTGATTATATGATGTCATTACCATATTTACTAACCGAAAAACTGTCGTTACAGACGGTATTATCACTAGGATTCAAACTGTACTTTACCAAAATTAAAGGAGTCGTAACTTTCTTATATTTAACCATTTGAGTAGTAGGGGTATTGAGAAAACACTGTCGAATCCCAAACTGCTTGCTTCAATAAATACGAGAGACCGATTTCGTCAATTAATAACACACCGTTAGTTGTCTACAATGTTTGAAATATACTGGGCTTTTTTCTACATAAATCTGAGCAGCACAATCGCACTACTTGGAATTCAAACGGTTAAGGCTGATTTTAGTGCTCAACCGACGATCAGGGTTGACATCGGTCGTGCGTATCTACATCAACGGATGTGCATGAGTCTATTCTCTATTCAATATTACACTGATGAAAAGCTACGCTTGTATGGCTACGCGGCGCATATGAAGACTATCGGTCGAATGCAAGGATACTAGACTAACAAGGATAGCTTAATCTGTGATAATCGTCTGACACCTTTTACGTCACTGCCAGGAATAGCATATCTGTCTTACATTCGCTTATCTTACTTTAAACGTGAATTTTATTGTTGAACTGATTACCGAATACTTTATGGAATAGTAACAATGAACTTTGAATTAAGTTTAAAAGTATTTAGGGTATCAATGATAAAGTAAATGAAATAAATTTTAATATTTCACTTTGAAAATTTCTAGCAGTGACGGCAAACTAACGGTTGCTCATTAAAAAATCCACGTATACACATCTTATGGGATTGAGCAATCCTGTTGGTCCGGCATCCTTTGGTCGAACGCGTCTACCTGATGTACTATAACCCTAAAAGGATCTGCACCATGAAGAGAAAGATGACAGGGTATTGGATAATGCTACGGAGAGAGGCTTGTTTTTTCATTTTTCTCTTCATGGTGCAGCTCAATTTCGGGTTATAGTACGTCATTCAGCTAACACAGTGTTACATTGTATTACGGCATTCAGTGTTTGGCAGATTCGTCAATGAATGTACAGTCCTCTTAAACAACAAAACGAACATTGATACGAAATGGCTAATAACCAAAGTCTGGTTACATTCAGAATTATAGAACTTGTTCCAGAATTTCTATAAAGACCATGGCACGATTAAAAGCTTAACTTGAAGATTATCAAGCTTAATATATCGAAGAGCGTCAAATTTTTCTTGACAATGTACAAATTTGCTTCCGTCTGTCAATCAGCCAAGCATTGAATAGCACTCAACTAACTAACGGTGAGCGCGTTTCTTCAGTACTGATATCAGTACCAATCGTCGTTCGAATACAAAATCCAGCCTAAGTTTTGACCATTATTGCATTATGAAAAATTGCTTCATTTAACATCCCCTGCAACCCCACTACAATAGTTATAAAATATTTGGTATGCAACAACATTTCCTTTTTTTTGCCCTTTTTAAAGGGATTTAATAAATTTCCTTCTTACATTAAGAATGTAACACAAATCTTATAAAAAAAAATCACTTCTTTTAGAAATCGCTTCTACGAATAAAGCTATTATAAAAATCATAGTTACCAATATTTGCCATAATAATAATAATAAGAATAAACTAACTACATAGATTCATTAGAATTTGTTAATTAGAATTCGTAATATAAAAAGGCTTAAAAAACGTTCGTGAATCTGTTTTTAAAAAAAGTGTAAAAACGTCACAACGATCGCGTCACGTGACGTTTCTTAACGTTAGTTAGCGTATATAGAAGATAAAATATAAATTAATGATATAAATATAAACGAGAATATTGTGTTATTTTTGTGGTTAACGCGAACGTAAAAAAAATTATTAAAAAGAAAACATTACGAGGACATAAGACGTGAAAAAAAACGAAATCGTACGGAAATATAGACCGTTATAAAAAAATAATAGGGTGTATTTATAAAAAAAAATCGTTAATGATAATCATTATTAATGATAACCGTCGACTGAACATTTAAACACTGAAGATTTTTGCGTCAGAAAAATTACGCTATACCTATGTGTATTTACCCGTATTGTTTGTGCAAAAAAAGAAAAAGAAAAATAACTAAACTACCTAAATAGTAGAGTTAGTGTTCGAGACTAAACGTTTAAACGATTAAAATTAATGACTTTGTGTTTTTATGTCCTTGTAGTGTGTATAAGAAAGGATTTAGGGGGCGTTTTTGTGTTATTTCTTCGGATTTTCCCCTCAACACATTTACTCAATACATTTGTGTATTGGGTGTTTTAAAATAATGATGTGTAGTATCCTTGGAAATAAGATTAAAGAAAAAATTATGAAAAATATAAGTGAATTTTAATCAAATTTTAATATTCTGGGTTTATTTATAGAAATTAAAAGGAAAAATTTTAGGTGGAGATAAATTCATTTTTGTATTTTGTATTCAAGTAATCAAGGAATATGTTCTAGTTATTACCCAAATTTTCAAAAAAAAAGTAATCATGTTTTTTTAACCGAACAGAAAACCTAAACTTAGCCGAGAGATTGATTGAAACTCGATTTTGCTGTAGAATAAAAAAAACTGGATTGTGGAGTGAGGAAATAATTCAAAATTTTAAACAATATTTTAGGAAAGTACAGAAGAATCATCAAAAACTTTGTTAAGTCAAAAAAGTTGACTCTATAACGAGGAAAATTGACTGGATAAGGAAAGAAATTTATAAGAAAATAGGTAATTATTTTCTAAAAACTCCAATTTAATGCATAAATTTTGGTTGGTAAGCGATGTTTTCGCTCAATCCACTTTTACATACATACCTTCTAAGTCCAGCTTATATCCAATCCAGCCTAATCTAACACAACCCCACTTTAATCTCTCTATCTAATAACTTTCCACTAAAATCATAAACTCTTGTTTATTTCCAAAAATTTCAAGGGAAAAAATATTTTTGGTATGCAAACGTAAAGTACGCAAAAGACATTAAAAAAAAATGTGAATTTTGCTGAAAAATTTTTGTTGGTCCAATTTTTTTCCAAGTATACATAACTCAACCGAATTTGGCATTGCTTATCGTTGTCAGGTTCAGATCTTACAATTAAGCTTAAGGCTTGTTTTACACACAGATTTTAGCCGTATGGAAAACAATCGTACGGTTTTTAACCGTAAACGGACGGTGGTCAACTAATAATATAAATGTGGCTTTTCATACTGGACGATAAACAATTTTTTCGTGCGATTAGCCATCGGCAACCGTTTCAACGACTGAATTGGACGATTTTTTTGCGATGGATAAAAATGTATTGATATTGAAATGTAGTACATTAAAATGAATATTGATACAGAAGTTGTAATTGGTTTTAACACCAACTGATTTTAATTGGTGAAATTTATACAAATAAAACTGAAACAAGGAAGGCTTGAAAAGAAGTGTGTACCGGGCCAAGAGCTTTTTCAACAGATTGGAGACGAAAAAAAAATTCACTGAATATTTATTGCTTTTGCATTTCATTTATTATATCGTAAAGCAATTAAACTGACTAAAACGTGGAGTGAAATAACGTCGCATGTAAAAGAAACGTATGGATATTTGCCGTGCGGCTAAAACTGTTTGTGTGAAACAGGCTTGAGGTGTTAAAACCGAAGCGTGGGATCTGAAATGTAGGGCAGTCTTTTTCAAAATTTATTTATCACTTTTCGACTTCAAATGTTTAAAATTTTAACTATGTGGTTTTATAGTTCTCCATTTTATTTCTGAATTACCAGGTTAGATCGAAACCTGGTAATCGAATATTTACAAATCTCTTCAGTAGAAACTTTACGCTTCATTTATTTAAATGTCGTTTCAGCTAAAGAATAGAATCATTTATATCATCTCTAATGTAACATAACATTTTGGTCCAAAATCAAAAACTGTTTCCTACTTTTATAACCTTCAAGTAACTTTAATTCCCAAAAAAAGTCATCAAATAAAACGATTTTTGACGAATATCTTCGGAATCATTTATGATAAGTTAAAAACTTGACTTGCAAGCTTAAGTATTAAAGAGAGATTAAACAAAAATGTGAATTTTGTTGTAAAAGAAGGAAAAGAAATTTGATGACCCAAATTTTCTTACACGTAAGCCTGACTAACAATAAATCTAATACAACCCACTATAATCTAAAGTTTCTCTAAACGTTTGCATTCAAAATCTAAAACTGTATCGTACTTTTACAATCCGTAAAGAACTTTTATTCCCAAAGAAGTCATCACATAACATGATTTTCGACGAATACCTTCGAAATCATTTATGATAAGTTAACAAAAAAGCCATTTGCAAATTGAAGTTTAAAACAGGGATTGGATAAAGCTATCAATTTTGCTTAAAAGGGAAAAACCAAACGCCAAAAAACTTATTCAAATTCTATTTCTTCGTAAATCTAAACTCAACCTAATCTAACACTACCCAACTTAATCTAACAACTCTCTAATAATTTTCATTCAAAATTTAGATCTGTTTCCTACTTTTACAATCTTCAAGAATCTTTTATTCCCAAGAAATCATCAAATAACATGATTTTCGACGAATATCTTCCAAATTGTTTGCGATAAGCTAACAAAAATGTGAGTTGCAAATTTAAGTTTAAAAGAGAGATTAGATAAAGTTAGTAATTTTGCTTAAAAGGGAAAACCAAAAGCCAAATGACTTCTTGAAATTCTATTTCTACATAAATCCATCTCAATCTATTCTAACACACTCCAGCTTAATGTAACAATCCTCTAATAATTTTCATTCAAAATCTAAAACGCTTTTCTACTTTTACAATCTTCAAAGAACTTTAATTTACCAAAAACGTCATAAAATAAAATGATTTTCGACGAATATCTTCGAAATCATTTATGATAACTTAACAAAAACGTAACTTACAAGTTTAAATTTAAAAGAGAGATTGGATAAAACTACCCTCTTTACTTACACGGGAAACACTAAATGTTAAATGACTTCTTAAAATTTTATTTCTTCGTAAACATAACAATCTAATCTAAAACTATCCAGCTTAATCTAACAACTCTCTAATAATTTTCATTCAAAATCTAAAACTCTTTCCAACTTTTACAATCTTCAAGGAACTTTAATTTCCAAAAAAGCCATCAGATAAAATGATTTTTGACCAATATCTTCGAAATTATTTATAATAAGTTAACAAAAACTTGACTTACAAGCTTAAATTTGAGAGATTGAATGAAGCTATCGATTTTGAAGTACAAAGGAAAAACATACATAAACTTACAAAATAAAAACTTCCCAACCCAATTTAATACAATCGAGCATAACTCAATGTCACTTTTTAATAATTTTTATACATAATCATATATTTAATGATGTCTACTTTAAAATTTTTAGTCATAAAGGGATTTTTATTTTATTATTAGAAATTGATCAAATAAAATGGGGTTTCATGATAATTTTTATACAGTTTTCGTTCATTTAAAGAGTTTAAAATAAGTTAACAAAAATTTGATGTACGAACACAGTAAAAAATAATGGACGAAGATGTTATCAGAAATATTTTCACTATTTTGATTTCTACAGATATTTCTAAGTTGTAAATTCTTAATTATCTAAAAAGTCTAAACTTCTAGAAATCTTTTGACCTGTAGAATTTTTAGAACCTTGAAGGGATTTTCATTTTCTTAGAAAATCATTAAATAAAATGGTGTTTGAAAATAATCTTTGGAACTGTTTGAGAAAAATTACCAAAAATTTGGAATACAAGTTAAGATCGAAGAAATAATTTTAATTATTCAAAGAGTCATGCAAGAAAGAATGAATGAAGACTTTATCGAAAACTTTTTGACTATTCTGTCTTTAGTTTTGGATTTTTCTGACATTTCTACGTAAAAGTTATAAATTATTTAACCCTTAAAAGTCCTTTATCCAAACGTTGTGGTCATTATATTGGTCTTTGCAAAGTTCTATATCTAAAAGTTATGGACATATCATCTAGGCAAGACATATGTAATGTTTGAAGTACTGCGACTCAGCTAATGTGTCAAAATAAAAAGACTTTTAAGGGTTAATAATCATCTAAAAGCTCAATTACATGATATCACTTTGGATGTTCATCTTTTTGGAATTCTCCATTCATCTTATTGTTAGATTCCTCCACAGAAGTCTTCCTAAGAAATCCTAAAAGATGGACAATCAAAGTGACAAATGTAAATTAGCCCCAAAGAAACTAAGCATTAGGTCAGAATACTTAAAAATTGACAAATTGAGCTGAAATGTAAATGGATTTAAACCTTGAGAAGTGAACACTCTTTCTCATTTCCCCTTTTAATTCTGATTACCTCTCATAATCCAGTCAATTCCCCTCATTCCTCATTCAATTGCTCTTGCTCAACTTCTTTCATTTCTTTCTCACTTCAGCCACCATTCTTTCGTTATTTTTGTAAGTATTTAAAGATTGTTCAAAAGAAAATTAATGTAGAGAACATCAATAAACGTACACATCAGTAAATCTTGTTAAAATTATAAAAATCTAAGGAAAATATTTGGAACATTTTTTCCACATACAAAAAAAAAATGAAAAATGTTCTAATAAAAAAGCGGTCTCATATTGCAATAAAATCGGTGTTATTTCTTAAATTGTTTTTTTTTATTTGATTAAAAATCATTTCTGGTTTTAAAAATTTTAGTTCTAATAAAAACTAGAAGTTTTTTATCTTTACTTAATTTTTTTTTAACTCACAAATAAATTCATGGTGATTTTTTAAATTTAAAAATTCACTTATATTTAATATTTATTAAGATTTTTTATCTTGTTTTTAATATTACATAAACAACCTTTAAACGTTATTTTAAAACACCTATACACACAATTTTTCCCATCCTCATTTTCATTTCACTCTCACTTTTTTACAAAAAACGACTGAAATTATTACATTCCTAATTGTTAAAGACTATTATAGATAAACGAATACTTAAAATTTAATAAAAAAAAATACATAAAAACACAAATTAAAATTCGTAAGAAATTTTATACAAAAACGCCACCAAATTTAAGTCATCTAAGTGACCAAAAAAAAAAATTTTTTTTAACATAAGTTACCAATAAAACCAAGTTTTTTTTGTGTACAAAAAATTTGCAACGTTCCTTTTTTTGTTTATTATTATTAATTTTTTTTGTAAAATAATTTGTTGTACTAATTTTAAATCTAATCCTATAAAAAAAACCGTAACGTTTCGTGTATTTTTCCTTTCCTCGTTTTATTTTTATTTTTAGTTCTTCCTTAAACGATAACTCTTTCTTTTGTGTATCGTCTACTTCTTTTTTATTGGTTACTTTTTCGTGTTTTTCTTTATAATTATTATTATTATTAAAAAAATCATTAAAAAAGTGTACATTTTGAGATAGCTACCTGATGTCAGTATATATTATATATAAAATAATATATATATCGAATAGTTTTTATTAATAAACACTATCTATTTGAGACAAAGTACTTATATTTGATATAATAACGAAACGACGATGATTATTTCCTGTTTTTTTCTTTTCTTTTTTTCGCTTAGATTTACGTTTTATCTCTAAATTAATATTAAAATAATATTAAAAAAAACAAATGTAAATAAACTATCAGACTGGTCGGAAAGTAAAATTAAAGCGCGAGAAACTATTATTAAACTAAACGAATGAAAAAAAAATTATACAATGTGATGATTAAATGTATAATTTGTAATAAAATATTTAAATAATTAAGGATTTAAGACCACAAGAAAGAAATGTAATGACAAATTAACAAAAAAAAAATCAATGTACTTGTCGTTGTTTAAAAAAAACCTCCTGTTAACGAAATTAACGTTTAACGCATTTATTAAATTAATAACGAGAAAATCGTTTTGAATCATTTTCATTTTCGTAAACTTTTTCAAAGAAAAAGTAAAAGAGGCATTTTATTTTTTAAATTGCAGCGAGGTACAAGAGAACTAAAAACTGAAACCTTTCTTTTTGAAATCTTTATATATGTTATTGTGTTTATAAAAATTTTTGTATTATTGTGTAGTATAGACTATATTGAGTTACCGTTATCATTATAAAAGTTTATTAAATTTTAAGATTATAATTAAATGAGCTTGCGTATTATAAAATAAAATTATAAAAATAGTATTTTTTTTTTGTAGTTGTTTTCTTTACTCTTATTGGAAATTTTATTTAAATTTTATCCCAAAATTTGATTTTTGTTTAAATAAATCTTAATTTTTAACCTTCAAATAATCGTTTTACTTTGTATTCATAGATATATTTTTTCATAAATAAATATATAACGATTTTTCAAAGTTACTCAAATCTTTGAAGATTGCCAAATTTTGTACAGGTTTACAAAAAAAATTCTAACTCAAAATTTTTATGAATTCATATTGATTATTATATAGCAGTTTAAATAAGATATTTCAATCTATCTTTTAACCCCTTGAGTACATTTGACGTTTGAGACTCGTCATAAGTTGCATAACGTTCGAAATAAATTCGTACTCAAGGGGTTAAGCCAAAAATCTATCCTTATTTTTAATAAATAGACAACTAATGATTTTTTAAAGTTACTTAAATTTTTGAAAATTGTTAAACATTTTACAGATTTACAAAAAAAAATCCAACTCAAAATTTCTATTACTTAACATATAGATACCACACAACGGTTTAAAGAAGACATTTCAATCTGTCTTTCAAACCAAAAATCTTTTTTTTAATTTTCACAAATAAACTTTCAATGATTTTTTTTAAAAGGCACATTTTTTCGAACCCTAAAAGCTAACAATAAGTTAAAACATAGCTGTAAAATTATCAAAAGAAAAAGTAGACGTTTATAAAAAGAAAACTCAATCATAAATAGGGTATAAGCTTTCTTATGAGTGGGAAAGGAACATCTAATATCAACCGGAAGTATGAATAATTGAAGGTCACTTTATAATTTGATATATGAAGGGGGGTTAATTTTAGTATTATTGGAAAGAGATTTGCAAAACAAAAAACTTTTATAGGAAGCATTTTTTGATATTATTTACTGTTTTTGTTCAAAATCGCTTTCAAAATTTCGAGCGAGCCTCTGTCCAACCGCGTTCGGTAACGTTAAAAAGAGAGTCAAGACGGGGTTGGGCTCCCGACGAAAAACCGACGGTTAAGGCCCCCAACCAAAAACCAGAGGCTAGGGCCTCTGACCAAAAACAAAGATCCAAACCCTTCCGTGGGCGGACTTTTTAGTGGAAGCGCCGCACAGTGGGACGAAATGCTCTAAACTCGGACATTCATATAAAAATTAAGTTTTAGAAAACTTATACTTTCGACATTTTTTTATATTCTAGATACTTGAGTCTATTTATAAATGCATTTGAAACATTAATTTTTATCAAATTTCCTATAGAAAATATTTTTCAAATTCGACACTTTCAAAACTAATGAAGTTTCGTTGTTTCGACATGCACTGCTTTAAAACGTTCTTCCATCAAAACTAAACGAAGGGGGTAATTGAAATTTGTATAACATGAGGAGTAGGTTTCAAACTTCATATTATAATTATTATCATCTTGTAAAGTTGTTTGTATATTCTTAATACACGCGTTAAAACTAATGACATTTATATAATAGAGATCACATATTTTAAACGGCCAAAACTTTTTTTGTCCAAAACTGTCCAAGCTATGCAATACATCAAACGGTTGCCAACAGGCTCTAGTTTGTAAAAACCCTTATTGTCCGTCCACCCTCATCCATCTTTTTATGAAAATTGTATTTAAAGATACAATATGTCAAATTGCCCAAATTTTGCAAGAGAAAGGAGATTTACACAAGAAATTTTTGAAGACGTGGAAAATGTTTTATTTTTTGATTATATTAAACTTGTAGATATCGAAAATGAAGTTCTTTCTAAATATACAACATTTATAAGCCATAAAATATTTTTATCAAATATCTGCATGCTGAGGTCAATAACCACAAGTAGGTATAGGTTGTTACAATGTTCTTGCACTTATTTCTGGTAATACATGGTCGTTTGTTAACTACTTAACGTTAAAAATCTGTTATATTTAATATTATTTCTAAAAAAAGTTACGTCCTGTTTGGGAATTGAATCCGCTTCTGCAACAAATTTGACTTTTTTTCATTAAAAACAAAGTGTTATGGTCGATTTATGGTGGGTTTAGGATGTCAAATTTAACCGTAACCTTAGCTGTAATAACCATCAAATTTTCCGTAATTCCTAGACGTTGCCTAAACGCTTCTATTGAAACAAAATCGTTGAACTTTTTTTTAAATACTAGAGTTACTCCTATGGTTACGATTACAGCCTTTAAGTTTGACATCCTAACTTCACCATTACCTAAATGCGCCCAAAAAAAAAGGTCACACGGTTTTAAAGTAATAATTTTTTTATGGGATTGTTCATATAACGATCTTTTCGGATGCCTTTTAGGAAGAAATCAATAGCCAATTTTTTACGAAACGGACTAACAAAATTTTTTAAACACTTCTTCACAAACCGAAATTGCCCCCCTTAACAATCAAATTGCCCCCCTGTGGGGCCTACGCCCCACGTTGGGAAACACTGTCCTAAACCCACCCTTATTTTCTTTAATAGTAAATGCTCACTTCTTTTATATACTAATTTATACACCTATTTTACTCATTTGCTCTCAATTTTGTGGTTCTTCTATTGAAAAAAAGAAAGTTATGTGGCGATATCCGCAATTTAAGCATGTCGCCCCACTGTGCGCCGACTCCCCTTGTTGTCTCCTATGGAGACGCATAAACTGTAGGCAACGGCCATTTGGATGGGTGACCGCTTGGGAACACCGCGTGCCGTTGCCTCTTTTTATATTCGGACGACGCAACGAGAACCCTATCGTCGTAAACGGTTAGTAGGCGATCGAACGGCGTAGCGGAAACCCTTCGGTGGGCGGTTTATTGTCTTTCCGGCAAAAAAAATTTTCTTTGTTAAAAAAGTTTTTTAACCTGAAAACGTTTATTTAGCTCAGAAAAAAGAAAAAAATTTTTTCAAAAAAATTCACTATGAATTCAACCCTCGTCTGTAACCAACCCTCGGTTGGGTTGGGTTGGGTTGGCTGACTGTCCACTACGTTTTCGGCAAAAAAATTTTTTTTTGGTTAAAAAAGTTTTTTAACCTATTAACGTTTATTTAGCTGTCTTTTGACGGTTGACCGCACGGATCCGAACCCATGAACGATCGGTGATTTACTAAATAAACTCAAACCCTTCCGTGGGCGATTCGGTGTCGTTTTTTATCTTCGAACCCGTCAGTTTGCCTCGTCGCTCTGCCCGCGGAGCGGAGCGATTTTCGTGTGAAACCCTTCCGTGAGTGGCTGGCAAGCCCGCTTTCCCGCTGGACGCTGCGTCAGACTCGAGCGAGCCTCGGTCCAACCGCGTTCGGTAACGTTAAAAAGAAAGTCAAGACGGGGTTGGGCTCCCGACGAAAAACCGAGGCCCCCGATCAAAAACCGGTGGCTAGGGCCCCCGACCAAAAACGGGTAATCCAAAGAAAATTCCACTTTTAGAACGTAAACTAATTTTTAGAATGTTAAAAAACGTAAATGAAAAACGTTAAGTTACATTTTCTCTTCTGTGGAAAAAACTAAAAGCCGTAGAAAATTCATTTTGGGCAAAAATAAAGATTTAAATATTAATCTAAATCGTGATAAAATTTCAAGTCTCAACAACAATTAGTTTTTTAGATATGAATTTTTAAAAATTGACAATTTTTAATGAACATGCAAATTAAATTAGGCTAGAATTTCACTTCTGTAGAAAAAACTAGAAGTTATAGAAAATTCATCTTTGGCAAAAATAAAGCTTAAGTATAAATCCATATAAAATTTGAAGTCTCAACAATAATTAGTTTCTTAGATATGAATTTTTTAAAATTTATAAATTTTAATCGGCATTAAGTGACGTTTTCTCTTCTGAGGAAAAAACTACAAATCATAGAAAATTCATCTTTGGCAAAAATAAAGATAAAATATTAATCTAAATCATGATAAAATTTCAAGTCTCAACAACAATTAGCTTTTTAGATATAAATTTTTAAAAATTGAGGTACCTAATTGAATCATAAAAAAATATTTTATTTAAATTTAACTTCATCTTCTAATTCATAAATCTTATTATCATAAATATACCATATTTCATAAATTATTATTATAAATAATTAAATTGAAAATTAATCCTCAAAAAAAAACTTTGATAAAAATTATAAAAAAGAAATATTTTGGCAACACTGTGCTATAATTGATTTTTAAAAGGTTGGTTACACTTCCGACTACAAACTGTCAAATATCTGTCAAGCACAGACCAATACTAATAAGACTGGACACGCAATGCTAAAAATTTGGACTGCTTACAGCACCTCTATGAACGCCCCCCCGGAACTAATTCTGAACAAGGCGGGAAAATGGCGGGTTTAAATAATTTTAAACCTACACGTTACTGTATTATATTGAAATAAATAGGAAAATAAAACAAGTGTATAATATAAAAAAATCATTTAATTATAACAAAATAAATAAATTATATACCTTAAACGCATAATATAAATATACAAGTTTATGGTTAAATAACACAAATATTTTTATCAATTTGAAAAATTCATACAGACCTGATTTATGAAAATCAAGATAAAATCTTATGTCTAAGGATAATTTAAAACGTCTATTTTACAACAAGCAAATTAATCCTAAATTTAAACATAACTAAATAATAATGAAAAAAGATATTTCAAAAAATAATAATAACAATAATGGTTCTTTTTGGTTATATGTAAATTTCGCAGGAGGGCAAGGACAAAAATGCGAAGAGTTTTAGGTAAGCAATAAATATTTTGGGGGTAATCTTCCACTATCGGTGGGTGGCGATTGACAGTTGGTAGTTCCCGCGTGCGCCGCAGCGCTAGTTGTGTCTGTGTTTAGGTGCAGTTTACACGGCAACTTTTAAATACATATTTTTTCGACTACTAAAATAAAAATTATTATTATTAAAGTTCTTGATGATAAAGTTAAATAAAGCGAATATCAGATAAATTACAAATTTTGTTCTTTTAAAAATTGATATCTACATATTTTTTAGAAACATTTTATGCAGGATGTTTCCGAAATGCGTGTAAAACGTAAGACTACGAATTTCTTGGCTCAAAATAGGTCGATTTAAGTTAACTTATGTATATCCAAATTTGCTTCGTTTCGCCGCTGGAGGGTTTTAAAGATAATATTTTCCGTAAGTTTTTCTTAAATTACTCGAAAAATCTTTATTAGATTTTATTCATTTTTTGACCATGTCTTTCTATCAACTGGCTATAGCTTTCTGTGGAACAAATGCGAATTTCGAAACATACAGAGTATTTAAAAGTACTCTCACCACAAGTTACCCATCCAAATCTTTTTAGCCATTCTGTATAATTCTTTTTCTGAATAGCTACGTTAATTTAGAAACTATTTTCTCTCTTATAAAATTTCAGCTGAGCAAACGGATTATAGACAAAAAGGATTTTCTAAATGCCTACAAGCTCAAAACGGTAAATGAAGGTAACATTAAAAAAATTCAAAGTAGTAATTTCTTCACGGGATATGAAGATCTTTCAAGAAAACCACATGTCATAGGTTTGGAAGTTGTTTATTGCTTCAAATTTTCGCCAGCATTTGTGAGCGTCATCAGGGTTTAGCTCTTTTAGTGCGTGTTATGCAGATTCTACTGTAGAATCGAGGGATATGAAGAGGAAATCATGCTCTTGTAAACTGGTCAGCAAGATCACTAAACCTAACACCTTGTGATTTTGTTTATCCGGTATCATAAAAATAAAAATGCAACGAAAAGAGTAAACTGCAAAAATTTTGCACACTGTATTATTTTTGCCCTGATGACGGTCACAAATTCTGGAAAAATTTTGAGCAATAAACTATTTCCAATCCTTTAAAATGTGGTTTTCTCGAAAAATATTATTTTTAAAACCCTTTGGTGGCGAAACGAAGCAACTTTGGATATAGATAAGTTAACTTAAATCGACCTATTTTGAGCCAAGGAATCTGTGGTCTTACGTTGTACACGCGCTTCGGACACACCTGTATATATTATAAATAATTTACAAAAAAGTACAGATGGGTTGGATTGCGGGAAGGTTGTTTAAAGGTTGGGTTGGGGGCAGGGAGCAATTTAACCACTTCGGTACGGCGCCTATCGGCCGCGAAACGTTTCCCACAGCCGGCATACATATGTGGGGTCATCTGTGGCCGTCGACTATAGTCGACGTTCGGCTGAGTGAAGTCGTCTGTGGCCGTCGACTATAGTCGACGTCCGTACTGAAGTGGTTAATAATTAAATTGCATCCTTAACCAATAATTAAACTGCACCTTCCCCTTAACTCAACCCTACTTCCGTATTTATAACATGATTTATTTTAAAAATAAAATTTATTGATCATACTTAGATGAAGCAAATTTCAGATAAATAAATATATATTTCTAGATATCTATATAAAATAGAATAGATTATTCCCAATCTGAAAGTGATTAGTCTCAATTGGAAATTAATTAGTCCCAATTTCAGCTTGAAAAGGTATAGTTTTATCTATCATATTACGTATTATTATTATTTTTTAATTTTAGGCATCATTAAATTAAGTGAACTCAATCCATAAAAAGTGGATTGTTATTGGCTGATTTGCGCTACCACTGTCTTTCAATAATTATAGTCTGCTAACGCAGTTTAGCAGTTAAATCTATTCTGATGTGCGTACCGTTAAGTTGTAGACATTTAACTGAAAAACTACGAAAAGACTAAAAAAGAAATAAGCGGCACCCCTTTTACGACTTCAACACCTTTTTCAAATGTGGATCTCGAATCACACCGTTCATCTATTCTCTCTATTTTAGATAAAATATGCCGAGTGTCAGCGTTGTAATTAGTGTGGTATATAAAATGCGTTCTGCCAAATAAGTACTGTATGAAATGCGTGTCTAACATAATTATTAGGAGTCGATGACAAATAAGAAAAGTACGTAGTTAAAAAGAGATCACACTACGGATTATTGATAAAGGGGAACGCATACTACACATAAACACACCTTTGTTGGGGGTTATTTTAAGAGAATTTCGACATCATTTTTATTTTTCCAAACAGCACACCCAATCTTTTGTTCCTAATCCTTAAATAGCTTGAAAAGTAATTAATTTTTATTAAAAAAATTCTCTTGAACACTTTTGGAGATATTAAGAAAACTCAAAAGGAAGATATAAATTGTACTTCTTAATTTCTAAAACAATCGCAAAATTTCGATCGATATTGCTGTTGAGATTAAGGACCATTTTGTTTACATGTGAGTAAATTAACTTCATTAATTTCACTTGCCATGATTGGCTAATTGGCTAGTAACCATGGAAAATATCAGGTAGATTAATTTACCCAAAGGTGAATAAACCGAATCTTAATCGATGAAATACTTGAAATGGTAGCCACTGTTTTCGATACATTTTTGAAATTTCAAAGAATAAGTTCTCAACATATTTTCAAGCATTTTTTAGTGATTGATTCGAATGCTGTTCTAACATGATTCTACACTTTTATTTCATATAACCTCAAAGGAAGAAATGTAATTCTATATAAATTAAATCTATATAAAATTCTATAAATTGTGTAGAATTTTTTTTTGATTCCGTAGATTATGATTTATAACTTTTTAATTTTAATAAATTTTATGACTAACAATAAGATATTCTTTTCATATCTCTAAAATGTCCCAAAACAAACCAATTTAGAAATAAATCTCCAAGAAGTAAGAAGTATTTAACGCAAATAAAAATGTTTTATAATCGAAGAAAAAATATTATTAACAAATAATTGTTACTAACAGTAGCACACAAAAACGTTAAAGCATAGTGCCAATTGAAAAAGAAAAAAATTAAAATAGTGCCAATTAACAGAAGGAAAGTTATTTATCAATGTCTTTTTTGCAATTTAATTGAACGTATATAATTAGGTATTGTATACGTATGTATTATTTATACATACATGTTCGTTTTATTTAACTTAATAAATTATAAATGTTAATAGCATTATTCAAGCAAATAATTTTTGATGAAAATAAATGTAATATGTAAATCAGCGCAGAGTGTCGTGTAAACTGGACCTTATGCACACACACCTGCATCGATCGCACGACCTTCACAGCTGTCGCTCGCCACACACCGATAGTGGAAGATTACCATTTTGGGTGTTGGTTAGGGTGGATGGGGAGAGGACATCGACATTGGAGTGTCTACAGGATTGGGACAAAGAATGGATTCGTTTTCTACCATACCACAAACACTTTGCCGCACTCTTCAACCTCACGTGGAGCTCTCTTTCCCTTACCGATCATATTTTGCAACCTGAAAATAATAAAACACTTATTTATTTACCCTTTAAATAATTCAAAAGTATGCTATAGATATTATACCTAATTACAGTAGAATATATATTTACCTTTATATCTTCTCGATGTGACATCCTTAAAGTCTGGCCCACACACTTGGTAACATCTTCGGAATAACTGTGAGAGATTGTTCTCAGGCAGATTCGTCCAGCCAATTATTTTTAACCATTTTAAGAAAACAGACCATCCTAATAGTCTTCTAAGAGATTTGTATTGTTCGGATCATTTCTACAAATTAGAGTTTTTTAGGTTACTTCACGTATTTGCGTGTATAACGCAAACAAAATATTAAATAATAATGTTATACTTACTTCACTTGAAGACATAATGATACACATACTTATACAGGGTGTCCTGGAAAATGTGGGAAATCTCTTGGATTCTAATAGAACATTAAAAAATATGATTACAAGTTCCCATAATTTTTTTTCCTAGCAGCCTTCCCCTCGGAGATACGGCCTTCTAAAAGAAGCCACTGGAAAACAATTTTTTTAAATAAATTCTAAAGTACTTAACCTAATTTAATGAAAATTTAATATGATAAACAGTAGTAAGGACCTCTTAAAAAAATGACCTTAAAACGTAATTAGTCTCTTTAGTTTATCAGGGGCGTACTAGGTTCTGCATTATAATGTTTACATTTTTAATACCCTGTTTGGTAAGGAGTTAGAAAAAATAAATTTAGATACCTTGAACATTTAGCTAATGAAAAGGTACTCTTATTCAGTGTCGATAAAATGAACCGTTTTCGAGAAAAAAATTGTAAAAGAAACCATCAAGATTAAAAATTTATTAATATTTCGTATTAAAAGTAACGTTACCATAGTAACGTTTGTAAAAACAGCGCTTTTTTAATGCTGATGTTGCAGACAAGAAATTTAGCGCCGTTTTTACAAACGTTACTATGGTACCTACGAAATATTAATAAATTTTTAATCTTGATGGTTTCTTTTACAATTTTTTTCTCGAAAACGGTTCATTTTATCGACACTGAATAAGAGTACCTTTTCTTTAGCTAAATATTCAAGGTATCTAAATTTATCTTTTTTAACTCCTTACCATACAGGGTGTTATAAATGTAAGCATTAAAATGTACAACCTAGTACGCCCCTGGTAAACTAAAGAGACTAATTATGTTTTAAGGTCATTTTTTTAAGAGGTCCTTACTACTGTTTATCATATTAAATTTTCATTAAATTAAATTAAGTACTTTAGAATTTATTTAAAAAAATTGTTTTTCAGTGGCTTCTTTTAGGAGGTCGTATCTCTGAGCGGAGGGCCGCTAGGAAAAAAAATTATGGGAACTTGTAGTCATATTTTTTAATGTTCTATCAGAATCCAAGAGATTTCCCACATTTTCCAGGACACCCTGTATGTATAATCTTATACATGTATTATAGTTTTACAAAACTAAACAAAACAACGCAAATCATCAACAAACTGCGCTTGACAGCACGATGAAAAACTGTCAAACAACGCACGTGTAGAAAGTACCGAACGAAAATATGTTTTTTGACTGTGAATATTTTTACATTTAAATTATAACGATAAATATTTATATAACATTACTTTCGTCTATATGAGATTAATTAATATGTTATAATTATAACAATTATTTAACCGCGGTAAAACGAACAATTCCGAATGTTTCCGAGTATTGGACGGGAGCGTCATCTATGAACGCCCCCCTTGAACTACATATGTGGTCTACGTATTTCGTATCTCGTGTCCACCCCCTGCTGTCAAGTAAGAACGGTTATCAAAACCAAACCTTTATTTTTTTCAAATTACCACCGTTTTTGTTTAAAAAGACACATATTTACCACCAATATTTAATAAATTTAATGAAAAGATAAAAGATCTGACTAAATTCTCGCTTAAAACCGTTCTAAATAATGGCCGAATTGGATAATTGGATCGAAATCGCTAAGCAATGTAAATATCTCCCCGAAAATGATCTCAAAAAGCTTTGCGATCGAGTAAGTGAAATCCTTTTAGAAGAATCCAACGTTCAACCAGTATCTACACCAGTTACGGTTTGTGGAGATATTCACGGACAGGTTAGATCAAAATCACATCAAATTTTTTGAGGTTATGTTCATTTTTATTATTTCTTTTATAGTTTTACGACTTAGAAGAATTATTTCGTAAAGGAGGTCAAGTTCCAGACACAAATTACGTATTTCTCGGTGATTTCGTCGATCGTGGATATTACAGCTTAGAAACATTTACAAGATTACTAACTTTAAAAGCTAAATACCCGGAAAAAATAACTTTACTTCGAGGTAACCACGAAAGTAGACAAATCACCCAAGTTTACGGCTTTTACGACGAATGTTTAACCAAATACGGAAATGTAAATGCCTGGAAATATTGTTGTAGCGTTTTCGATTTATTAACGGTAGCGGCTTTGATAGACGAGAAAGTATTATGCGTTCACGGTGGTTTAAGTCCGGAAATAATCACGATAGATCAAATAAGATGTTTAGAAAGAAACCAAGAGATCCCTCATAAAGGAGCTTTTTGTGATTTAGTTTGGTCTGATCCGGAAGATGTAGATACTTGGTCGACGAGCCCTCGAGGGGCCGGTTATTTATTTGGTGCTAAAGTAACACATGATTTTATGAAAATTAACAATTTATCGCTTATTTGTCGCGCACACCAATTAGTACACGAAGGTTATAAGTATATGTTTGATGATAAACTTGTTACTGTTTGGTCGGCTCCTAATTATTGTTATCGCTGTGGTAATATTGCTAGTATACTTGAATTTGAGACGAGTGAAAAAATGTCTGCTAAATTATTTCATGCTGTACCAGATTCAGAACGTGTTATTCCAAGTAGAAATGTTACACCTTATTTTTTGTAATTATTTTTTTTTATATTATAAAAATAAAAAATCGGTATGAAATAATAAACTAAATTAAAATAATAAAAACGTTTTTTTTTAAGTGTAGTTTTTTATTTTATCACAATGAACAATACGCCCTTGAAATTAAATTAATAAATAATAAAAATGTATAAAATATGAATAGTACATTGTATGTTTTCTTGCTTAAATGGGATTGTTTAAAAGTCGGAAAGATTAAATTAATGAATAGTTAAGGGTTTTGGTCCCATTGGATTAATCCTTTTTTTTCTTTTAGTTGTAAAAATGGGACAATTTTTTAAACAAAAAAGGGGCTTTTTTACAATCACCATATTAGCAAGTAATTAATAGTATTTAAAAAAATTATCTAAAAGAATTGAATGTGTTTATAAAGATTATCTAGGACAAAAATCTAAAATAATTGACTAGAGTATTCTTTTATAAATACAGTGTCTCAAAATTATAACAATTAAAAAAACAAACTTTTAAATGAAAAATGAGCCATTAATGATTCCAACTAAATCGGAATTAACCCTCCGTGTGTACACTGGGTCTTTTAAGGAACAGTCAAAATTTGAAATTCGAAATTCTCTCTTATGAATATAGGGTAGGCTTCGGCTACCCCCTTTAAAAAAGTTTGGTAACTGCTCGGCCATGTAGTAGACGCTTCAATAAGTAACTCAGAATTTTTCTAGAATTTTTGCAAGCCTAGAAAACTTTGAAAACATGCCTGTTACCTAAAAGACCCAGTATACACACTGTGTCACAAAAAATATAGTATACACACGCCGGGTTAAAAACTGATTTATACAACAAATTGTAACCACAAAATTCTAGTTTATAAAAAAGTTTTTAATCCAGCCCAAATTTAAAACACACTGCTTGATAATAAAAATCTTTCGAATTTATAAGAATTAAGAAACAATTTAGAGATCAGTTTATGAAAAAATTCAAACTGTCGCGTTTAAATTGTCAAATCGTTTACTGGCGCATTTCCTGACTGAAAACAAGGAAAAAATCCTAATGAATATAGGTGCGAAAGTGGTTCGTCTTCGAGATATTCAAGGTTTTAATTTTATAAGTTAACACGTTGAACGCCATTGTGAAACTGACAAAAAAAATCCTTTAATGACATCGGTGAACATTAACACATATTTCTTTTTTAATTTGAGATTGAAATTTTCTAGGAAAATGCTTTTTAAGCACATCTCTAGAGTGAGGTGACGGGTGACCTACGAGGCGCAATGATCAGGACATTATAAGGTCATCAGTGACCTACAAGGCATACAACGTGTTAACCTATCAACATTATTACAGTGAATTATTTACATTAAATTATTAATAACGGTGCCATAAGTCAAGTAAGTGAAATTTCGAATGCCCGTACTTCGAAAGTTTTTGTCGAAAAAAATCGAGACAAAGACCGTCATGATCGGTTATTTTTGCGTAACATAGCCAAAATTCAAAATTGTATGCGGCTTAGGAAATATAGTGTTCAAATCAAAAAAGGATTTTTTGACCACTCTGCGGAAAACGTAAACTTTGGGAATTTTTTTCTCAGAAACCGATGAAGAAAAAAAATTGGGACTTTTTGCAGGATATAGCCTCATCTGTTTACTATAACATGGTATAAAAATAGTAAAAATTCCGTCTGTTTTCGCTAAAAAAAAAAATTAATCCCAGAAATAGTCGATGTTGAGAATTGCTGGTCGCATCTTAACAAGATTGTCACCAGTTGGTACTTAAGAATATTAACTATCTCAATTCATACGAATATACTAATTCTTGTGTTTATAGAAATACCAAAACACAAAATATTTTTTTTTATTTAACAATCGAAAAATGAGTACATTCGTAGGAATTGAGATAGCTAATATTCACAACTACCACCTGATAGCAATCTCGTTAAGATGCGACCACCGGTTTTCGAGATGAACTACTTCGGGAATTGAATTTTTTAGCGAAAATAGACGGAATAAAAAAAATAAAATAAAGAAAAATACCACCTTATAGTAAATAGATGAGACTACATCCTACAAAAGGTGCTATTTTTTTTTCTTCAGCGGTTTCTGAGAAAAAAATTCGCAAATTTTGCGTTTTGCATGGACCGGTCAAAAAACCGGTCCTTTTTTCATTTAACTCACGATATTTCCTAAATCGCGTAACCTACGATTTTTAATTTTGGCTATGTTACGCAGAAATGATCACCGATCATGACAGCCTTTGCCCCGATTTTTTTCGACGAAAACTTTCGGAGTATGAGCATCCGAAATTTCACTGACTTGACTTTTGGTATCGATAGTAAGTTTAATAATAATAGTTTAATAGTTTCGAAAAGTTTTTGTACATTACTAGCGTAACCTAAGGCTAGTTCCAAAGTGAAATAACTAACAGACTGCAATACGCGATATTGCAACTTGATGACATTTCACATGGAATTAAAGCAAACGTCTCACAATGGAGCAATTCGAATCGCCTCTATATTTGGGATATCAACTTGCTGTAATGTAAGAGTTTTGATTTAATTCTGTCAAATATCACTAAAGAGCATTATCGTGTGTTGCTCACTACTGGATGCTTGCACTATTGTTTAGGAGAACACAAAAATAATAATATAAATCATATTCTGAAGAACAATAATAACATAAATCTTCCTCGCAGAGGTTTCAACAAATTTTTCGTATTCTTGAGGTAAGTAGAGTATTAGCATGATGACTTATTCCGTTTTGGCACAAAATTTGAGGCGGAGATTAATCAAAGTGGTCAATAACTTTAATGTTTGTGGAAGCTTTCTTCCAGTTTTTACTTAAGACGGTAGTTAAAGCATTAAAAAACCATGCAGAACACATTTTGCAATCAATTTCGCAAAAACAGTGACTTATCTCGATGAACAAGAAGTAAAGGAATACTACGTAATTAATTGTAAGTGAACTATAAATACTGATCCTGAATTTATTTAATTAATTAATTTATTTAATTACTTAATAATTTATCCCGTTCTTGTATCAAGCTCCTCAATTGTAAAGTTGGCATTTACGACATATGCTGGCATTTAGCTTTATACATAGAAGCTATTCTTACAGTTACCTTTCTTACAGTTATTTCTTTTCAACCAATGAAGATTTAAGATTTTTTGTAGGTGATCAAAGTTAAACAATTTGATTCCTTGAAAAATCAGAAACAGCTAGAAATCGCTTCTACGTACAAAGCTGTTAACTACAATTTATTATGTTGTAAATGATTAACTTAAATTATGTTAATAATAGATAAGTTTATGGAACTAATCTTTCAATATCTTGAAAACGAACCACACTTTTGAGTCTATATTCAACAGTACTTTTCTTTAATTTATTTTTAGTACGATAAAGAATCGGACAATCAAAACAGGACACATGAATATTTCTTTGAAACAAATCGAAAAAAATCTTATGGGCAATATTCTTAATTCAACCTAAGCTGCAACCAAAATATTCTAGTTTTTGAAAAAATATAACGTTTCTTGAAAATAGATAGAAAAAAATAATTAAAAAATCTTAAAAGTATCATTATTTGACTTTAAAAAATTTCTACGAATTTATTTACAAGAATTAAAAAGCAATTTAGAGATCAAAATGTAACTAAAATATTCTAGTTTATGGAAAAATATATAATTTCCTTAAAATATATCGAAAAAAAAATCTTATGGGCAATATTTTAATCCAACCTAAGCTTAAATAATTGAGTTACTTTAAAAAAATCCCTACTGATCTATTTATAAGAATTAAGAAGCAATTTAAAGATTAAATTGTAACCAAAAGATTCTAAGTTATAAAAATATATAGAATTTCCTTAAAATAAATTGGAACAAAACCTTAAGGGCAATATTTTTAACTCAGCCTAAGCTTAAACCCACTGACTTCAAAAAATTCCTACGGATTTATTTAAAAGAATTAACAAAAAATTTATAAAACTGTATATAACTCAAAAATTGCAGTTTATGAGAAAATACAAAATTTCTTTCAAATAAATTAGAAAAAATCTTTAAAACATCAATATTGTTAACTTAATTTAAGCTTAAAACACTTTGAATTGACTTTAAAAAATCCCTATGGATTTATTTATAAAAATTAATAAGTGCTTTACGGCTAAAAATTATAAGATTCTTTTTATAACCATATACATTAAAAGAAAAATTTAAAACACGATTTTTTAATTATTAATATAATTCCGAGACATCTGTATAAATACTATAATACTGTGTATTCAAAGACGATTTTTTTACCTCCTTATAAGTGCAGATCGTTCGGTTACTTTTAAACATTACGTGCTTATCCTAAAAGCGAAATAAATAAATTAAAAAAAAAGTATACAAACTACCTAAGTAAACCAATTTTAAACTCATCTAAAAACCTCGCCTAACCTAAAACTCTCACAACTTTAAATCAGAATAAATACGAATTAAAATTAAAATTTTATAAAAAAAACGCACCTACTTTTTGTTTTTTTTTTAAGTACAACGATTTCTAAACGATTTTTTCCTGCGACTGTTGCAAACTCGTACAATAATGCAACATCAAAGCGGAAATCGCGTGCATTTTCGCGTCCGCCTGACCCATCATAAAAGCTAACTTGGCTTTTTCAACCTCCGACTCTTCCGAATTTAATTGTTTTGATAAATTCGCATGTTCCATCGTTACTACATCAAATACTTTTTTTAATTCACCCATCTAAAAATATAATTTACTCAAAAAAATATTTTTTTGTAACTGGAAAAATTTTTAGAAATTTGTAAAAGTAAACTAACCATCGTATTTATCTTTTCGACTTTTTCTTCCATGGGAATATCCCCGTAAAGTTGTTTCCCGGTATCTTTAGCGGCATCCATTAAAGATTCATCACTGGGACACAATAGGATGTGATCGAGAAGCTGGGAAACGCATTCGGCCGCTTCACTGGGGTTTTTAGACACGTCATCTAAGGCAGTAGGACACAGGATGAAGGGATTCGTATCAACGATCGACTGTTTGCGAATAGGCGTGTGTTGGGGTGATGGGGGCAAGCTACGTGACTGACAAGTTGCGACATGAGCACCTATAAAAATTTATCATATCGTGTGTATAAAAATCGAGTTTTTTTGGTGAAAATACATTTAGAGATAGATTTAGATTTAAAACAACGTTTAAAGATTTCCTTTGAAACAATTTTAATTCTTAAATATTCTCAAAGATCATTAAAAATCCTTTAATTTTATACCAAACACCGCTAAATTTGGATTAAAAACTAACATTAATTTAAAAAATTGTAAGATTCCGATCATCAATTGCTTTTAAGATTAAACAAAAAATTGATAACTTCTTTAAGATAGATTGGTTGTGTTTGTACTAAAATTAAAGAAAATCTAAACTTTTAAAGATCTATTGTGGAAAATTTATTATAAAAATGTTACTAAAATTTTCAGTTTTGAAAATTCGAAAATAAAAAAATTAATAACGGACGCTTACGATAGCAAAAATTTTGTCCGTTATTGAGAGATACACTTTATCGAAAAAAAAAACATACATTTCGAAATAAAATGCGAATTGTATACTTAAATCGGTTTTATTTGTTTTATTATTCTACAAACACATAAGCCATATTATCATCAAACTGAAAAATCAAGTTATCTATCAACTCATAAACCTGATTAGCATCACGTGGAGGAAGAAACTTATCCTATAAACGAAAAGACTCTCATTTAATTGGAAAATTAACTTATCCATTGTTACGGATTAACTCATAAGCCAAATCACCATTAAACTCAAAAACCAAGTTATCTATCAACTCATAAGCCAGATTATCATTACGTGGAGGAAGAAACAAATCCTATAAGCGAGAAACACTCATTCAACTGGAAAGTTAACTTATCCAACTCAAAAAAAACATATCTAATAGAAATACAAACTTATCCAACAAAAAAGTCAACTTATCTAATTTAAAAATAAACTTATGGATTAATTCATAAGCCAAATCATCATGAAACTAAAAAACCAAGATATCTATCAACTCATAAATGTGATTATCATCACGTGGAGGAAGAAACAAGTCCTATAAGTGAAAAACACACTCATTCAACTCGAAAGTTAACTTATCCAACTCAAAACAAACATATCCAATAGAAAAACAAACTTATCTAACTGAAAAAACAAGTTATGGATTAACTCATAAGCCAAATCATCATTGAACTGAAAACCCAAGGTATCTATCAGCTCATAAGCCTGATTATGATCACGTGGAAGAAGAAACAAGTCCTATAAGTGAAAAACACACTCATTCAACTGGAAAGTTAATTTATCCAACTCAAAACAAACATATTCAATAAAAAACCAAACATATCCAATAGAAAAACAAACTTATCCAACAGAAAAATCAACTTATTCAACTGAAAAACCAAGTTATGGATTAATCCGTAAGCCAAATCATCATGAAACTAAAAACCAAGATATCTATCAACTCATAAACCTGATTATCATAACGCGGAGGAAGAAATTTATCCAAGAAGCCAAAAACATACTCATCCAACAGATAAACCAACTTATCGAACTGAAAAACCAAGTTATCTGTCGACTCATAAACCAAGTTATCAACAAACTAATAAGCCAAGTCAACAAAAAGTTTATTCGACTGAAAAACCAAGTTATTCATTAACTCTAAAGTATAATTATCATCACGTAATGAAAGAAATTCAACTAACCAGTCAGAAACCAAGTTACACCACTCAAAAACCAAGTTATTCTTTAAGTTATAAACCAAGTTAACACCTAAACACATTTTTGAATCATTAAGATCATATTCATTTTATTTATTTTTCCAATAATTTGGGCCCTCCGCACACGACGCGACCGATTGGCAACCCAAGTTTTAAATCAGTTGGATATTGTTTGCAAATTGGTCTCATTTTTATCGCTCGTGTGTGGATCCCTGTTCTTGTACACGGGCAAAGTCACCAAACGGTTGCATTTCCAACTGATTTGAAACTCGGATTGTAAATCAATCGACTCATCTGCGGAGGGCCTTAAAGTATTAATATCTATAGAATCGCTCTTTCCACAGATAGACTTCGAAACCATTCTATGTCCCTCTCGAAATTTTTCCAACCATAAGCTTTAACATTATTTTCACCTGACAATTGCCCAATTTCGAGTGCTTTCCGTTGAATGAAAGCACCTGAGAAAGACAGATTTTTGTCTGTTACGTTAAATTTTGATGTAAAATCTCGATTGCTTAGTTTATCTTTGTTATAAGTGATTTTATTGATTTTATTTTAAAGAGATAAACGCATACGTGTACAAACCATGTTTTTGACCAACTGAATAAATACAATTGTTCTCAAATATACACGGTGATTCACTTTCAAGAAACCGTCCAAGAAATTAAACCTAATGATTTACTTTTTTGCTCTCCGCTAAAGAGACGTTTCGCTATCGGAAGGTATTTAATTTAAATGAGCTTCAGTCGAGACCGCAAAACATCTCCGTTTTAAGAGGTATCGGCTATCTAGAGGTGTCCGATAATAGAGGAATCATTATACCTAAAAATTCTTAAATACTCTTAAAGATAATTTAAAAAATCCTTTAATTTGATACCAAACACGATTATATTTCAAATAAAAGCGACGAAGTTACATCAATTTTTAAAGTAAAGCGACTATCGTTTTTAAGATTTAAAAAATATAGATAACTTTTAAACTATTTCAACTAAATAAATCACGTTTAAACTTTAATCTAATAGAAATTTTATTAAAAAATTGTTTTTTATCCTTTCAAATTTAGTTATAAAGTATTCAAATCTTTAAACGTTATTTTAAACAACTTTAAATGTGATTAAAAAGAAATTGAGATAGATAATAGACAAAATAAAAATAAAAAAGAGTTAAAAAGTAATTAATGTAATAAATAATTTAATAAAAAAATCACCTGGTATGGCTAAATTATTAGCACTATTAACCCGTTTTAAATTACAACTACTTCTTAATTCACCCGAACTATCAGTATCCACGGATAGATCATCTTGTACCAGAACATCTTTCATAGATATGTCAGAATCGATCCCATCGGTTTTTATTATAATCGTATCCGTTTGTACACAATCCGTACTCACTTGGCATTTTGTTATACACTTTTTATGGCAACACAAACCACATTGACGACATTGAACTGCATCTTTTAACCATATCTACAAATTTTCTTTCATTTATCTTATAATCATCATTAAAAATATAGATTTTTTAGAACTTTTTACAAAATAAAATAAAAGAACAAACCTTTTTAGTACAAAAATCACAATGAGTCGTCCTATGAAACTGAGTCCGGATAAAATCATGTTTAATCGTAGCTGTTATAACATTAGGTTTCGTTTCGGCAAGATTCGGCATTATTTTAGGTCGAACTTCGACGTTATCCTCATCATGGTTCCAAATGAATGATAAGAGGATATCTCCGTAACAAAAAACATGTTCAAAACCCGAATGGGTCATTAAGGGATGTGTTGAACTATATTATTTATTAATTTTTTATTACAATGTTGAAAAATATCATAATTACTTTTACTTACTTTGTTGGTGGAATATTATTCGGTGGTAAAAATGAATAAGTCCTCATATACTGTCCCAACATCGAATTACAACATTCATTTAAAATCTCACTTAATGGAATATTAGTATACCCCAATAAAATTTCATTTCCATTTCCACACAACCCCCAAACGTTTATATTTAAATATTTATATTTTTCTTTTAACCCAAATATAAAATCATCGTTAAAACTTATAAGACTCGCTACTGGTTGTTCTCTTCCTCGAACACATTCATTCACACTCGATAAAACTTCAACGTCGTGAGTTTCTAAATCGGTTCGTACAATTTCGGGTAATTCCGAAATGGAATGTTTCTTATTCAATAAAATATTACTCGGGACTGAAATACAATGTTTCATGGAATGTTGAGGAGTTCCCGGACTAGACGCGTTCGGCGTCGTTTTTGTGCTATTATCCCCCGAAGTCGTCGAAACGGATTGTTTCCGCTTTCTCAAAGTAAAATTCCCGATGGTTTGCGCAAATTTCGACATATTTTCATTCCCGGCTAAAATCTTAGGAACCTTCCCATCACCTTTACCTTTCTTTAAAACCGGCACTTCCATTTCCAAACCATCCGAAGTCGTCTCCATCTCTAAATCGTCGAGACTCGACACCGATTTTAAACTCCCTTCGAGTTTTTCACCCTTTGATTTCGTCTTAAAGACGTAATCTTGAACCGAACGTTCGACTTTAAGCGTTATGTTCACGCTTGAAATCGCTTTTATTAGTTTGGCAACGTTAGCGACGTTATTAACGTTTTTATTTTCGATCGCTAGTAAAACATCACCCGGTTTTAAACCGGCTATAGCTGCTGGAGTCATCGGGGTTACGCTATCTACAATTACTCCGGTTTGTTCTTGTTTAAAAATTACTCCAAGGTGTTGATGACGAACTTTTGTTAGTGTTAATTCGAGAATTAAATAAGTTATGTTGTCTTTTAAGTATAAACTGATGTAAGGAATTGAATCTAAAATTATTATTATTACAATTTGAATTTAAAATAAGCAATCATTTTAAAAACCTACCGACTGTAAAAGCACAATAAACATTTGTTATATCATTACTAAAAGAAAGTCGTGTAACTTCAATACAAGTCATTTCAAGTTGTCCTTGGGGTACTATTTCACTATCATCGTTGTCTAATTGTCCGGGATCAGTCTTTACAAAAAATGGTTTATATCTAAAAATTAAAATTTAATTTTTTTTACATCCCAAATCCAAAAAAAAATCAATAACTATACAAATATCTTCACCATTAAATATGTTAGTCATACAAAACACGACTTTTGAAATCGATTTTTCAAATAATTTTTTTGATTTCTCAATAATAATCAACCCATCAATTTTTTCGTTTCATTACAGGTTAGAGGGGAGGTGTCTATGTTAAAGAGCCTTGTATTAACATAAACAGTACTTCCTGAGGATTGACCACCAGCGCCTGTGTTAGACAATAAAACAATCATGAAATCAATGTAGGAATTATTTTTTATTACTATTATTATAAGTTGAATAGGTTAAGTTTTTATTGATAAGAGCACAGAAGTACATAAAGAGGGTTTGGGTTGGAAGGTGGATTTGAGTACTTCGATAAAGGCGAGGCGATGAAAGTTTAGATGGGTAGAGAATCGAGAAGTGTAAACGTAAGATGTGTGAAGACAAGGGAAGTGTAACAACGTAAGATGTAGAAAGACGGTTGAAGTGTAACGACGTTAGAAGAAATGTAAAGAAGCTGTTGGTACCAAAAGTCAAGTCAGTGAACTTTGGAATGCTCATACTCCGACAATTTTCGTCGAAAAAGAATCGGGGTAAAACTGTCATGATCGGTGATCATTTCTGCGTAACATAGCCAAATTTTAACATTGTAGGTCACGCCATTTAAGAAATCTCGCGAATTCAATGAAAAAATGACCGGTTTTTGACTGGCCCGCGGAAAATGCAAACTTTTGGGATTCTTTTCTCAGAAACCGCTGAAGGAAAATAAGTAGAGCTTTTTGCATCATGCAGCTTCACCTGTTTACCATAAAGGGGTTTTTTCTTTTTCAAAAATTCCGTCTATTTCCGGTTAAAAATTCAATCCCAGAAATAGTCGATTTCGAGAACTGCTCGTCACATCTTAATAAGATTGTCACCAGGTGGTAGCTGAGAATGTTAACTACCTCACTTTCTACAAATATATACATTTTTCGATTATTAAATAATAATAAAAAAATATTTTGTGTTTTTGGGTATTAAACTCAAAGAGATCTCGAAGATCGACTATTTCTTGAATTGAATTTTTCAGCAAAAACGGACGGAATTTTTAAAAAACAAAAAATACCACGTTATAGTAAACAGATGAGTAATCCTGTAAAAGATTCCCATTTTTTTTCAGCGGTTTTTGAGGAAGAATTCCCAAAGTTTGCGTTTTTCGCAAACCGGTCAAAAAAATGGTCCTTTTTTTCATTTAACTCGAGATATTTCCTATACCGTGTACTTTTGACACCAATAGTAGAGGACAGTAAAAGAGAGAACAGAAGTATTGTACTATAAATTGATCCTAAACCTCACCATGGAAAGAAGGATGCAAGAGCGACATTTCTCGCCGTAACATTATCGAGTAGGCCCAGTTCTCAGTTCAGTTCTATTGTCCAGTTTAATGGAAAGGACTTACAGGCCAAAATACCGTCGAAATCAAGGATTATAATGCAAAGTCGATTTTGTAGTTTGAGAGTTAACCATTTTTGCCTCTGCTGTAAAACTTAAAAAAAGAGCCAAAAGTCCGGGCGAAAGAATTAAAACAGATGGTGCGGTGGGTCTCTATTCGATGATATTTTGGCTTGCAAGACCTTTGCAGTAGGGAGAACCGGTTAATACTCCCTTCCACTATACTCAACTCGGGCCTACTTGGTAAAATTACGGGGAGGAACATCGCTTTTGCATCCTTCTTTCCATGGTGAAGCTTAGGATCAACTTATAGTACGGTCCTCGTTAATGCAAAGGTCTTGCAGGGCAAAACATCGTTGAAAACAAGCGCACCGCACTTCGCTACTTTAACGCTTCTTTAACTTATAGTACGATTTGCGATCACATTCGAAATACTTTGCGTAATGATTGTGCACGTAATTACGAACGCTATCATTGCGTTTATGAATGTGTACTATAACTCGAAGTGGAGCTGCACCATGAAAAGATGAAAAAGTAAGCCCGCTGTCCGTAGCATTGCCGAGTGCTCTTTCATCTTTCTCTTTATGGTGCAGCTCCATTTCGGGTTATAGTACATAAACACTACACAGGTAACGAATATATTCGTGAAGATGTACGAGACCTGTGTTCTAACGCCTTTTTTTTCTTCGTTCATTGCTTGAAATAATATTCCGATAGGGATTCTTTCCTATTTATTTGATAAATCCCATTGATTTTGACATTAAAAAAAATAAGTTAATAAACATTTATAGATTCATTAAAAATGCATTAAACGTAAAGTTCTTAATGTTTTGTTTTATTAAAAAAATAGTTATTTACGTTATAAATTCAGTATTAGTTCTTACATACTACGTACGAATAAGTAAATAATTCGAATGAGGTACAGTTAAGTTCGCATTTGTTTGTGCAACAAGTAGAATCGGAGTTCTAATGTAACAGATTTTATTTCATATTGAACTCAAAGTTTGCACCCGGGAATCAAGAATTAGGAGGCGATTTTTTGGCGAGTTATTAAGGCTTCATCATAATAACTAAAAATTCCTCAATCAAATCCTCTGATTGAAATCCGTGAAAGAAATTCACGGCTGAGCGTGCGAGCCTTATTAACACTTAACCGACCACGCGCGCTGCTGTGAACTGTACGGTTTCCACCACGCTTGAGCACAGTGAAACGGGGAGATCTCCCCGATCGGTCGGACAGCGACTTACATTGAAACGGGGAGATCTCCCCGATCGGTCGGCTAAGTGTTAACACTTTCCCGTCCGCGCTTTTTGTAAATATTTCGTTGCTTGACGCCGGCAGTACTAATTCAGTTACTATCTTTTACTACGGTCGAGCCATACTTTGTGCCTGACACCACTGTGGTGTCGCCGGCCGTTGACCGCTTTTTTGCACACATCATCACTGTGGTGACGCCAGACGGCAAAGTGTTAATAGTCGACGTGCTGTGCACGTTATCTTTTTTCTGCAACTATCGCCTGACAATGTGCGTAACACGACGCTGGCGTTCTGGTACAAAAGCATCTTGACATACCATAACCCGAAATGGAGCTGTAGCATGAAGAGAAGGATGAAAAAGTAAGTCCCCTCTCCGTAACATTGCCGAGTACTCTTTTATCTTTCTCTTCATGGTGCAATTCCATTTCAGGTTACAGTACCTGGTCCGCCTTTCCACCGAAAGTGGTTAAAAAGCTTATTTTTTTTCCTATTAAAAAAACATAAAAAATTACCAACCGGAATATTATTTTAAGACAATTCAAGGAGATAAGTGAATTGAGTTTTTTGTATTATTTTATTACCGATTATTAAGAAATATTGTTTATATTAATACAAAACCCTTTCACAAAGACACCTCGCTTCTAGTCTACTAGTCCACGAAAAAAAATCATCTTGATTATTTATATTTCATTGAGAAAACAAAAAAAATTTATTTGAAAAATCAATTCCAAAGATCATGTTTTATACAGTTATCATATTTAACCCTCCGGTGGGCGCGCCTATCGGACTTACACGAACAGGCGCGTTGCAGCTTTTACACCTCAATAAGATATTTAATGGTTTCACAGTGAACTTAGAAATTTTTTGGGAAAAAATGCGGCTAACTGCCACATACGCGCCACCTGAGGGTTAATGATGAAAAATATGAAACATCCTGTATAAATACCTAATTTTATAATTGGGTAAAGTATGTTTTCTACGTATAGCTTTTTTGATTTGATGCATAATTAGGCCAGTAATATTAGCTTGAAGTTGTCTCCCTTGAAAATGCGACTCAACCGCTAATTCAAGTACCGGATCGTTATAAAAACTAATCGACCAATGAGTATACGGAATCCTAGTAAACTGCAACCTAGCTTTTCCGCAAACTTTCTTTAATTTAATCGACAAATAAGCTGTTTTTCCAAACTTCATTTTAGCATCAACCGAAAGCATGAAATTTCCAGCATATTCTATATCTACGGCTACATTTAAAGTCTCAATATGTCCGTCTGTTTTATCTAATTTAACATCCTCTAAAGCTATGTGTTGAATATCCGGAAATTGAGATCCTATATTCATATCACTTATTTTAATCGCATCGAAAAACTTCCCAACGGTTGTTTTATGAAGAAGTTCATCAAATTCCAACGAGAGCTTCTTATAAAGCCAACGTTTTACCGACTCAGTGTGCCTTAATTCGTAAAATAAAAACTGTAACATTAAACTTATCGGCAAGCTTGAATCAGACTTCTTATCAACAGATTCTATATCTCGTTTTAAACTCTAAAAAAAAATATGAGAGTATCATTTAAAATAAAATTTTCGTTTTAAAAACAATTTGTAATTAGACTTACTTCGGGTAAATTGAAAATCTCCTTTTTTAGTTTTTCCGGCTTCTCGGCTAAAGGATTTTTGTTAAAACACTTCACCAAAACATAATACTGCACAACCAACGTTAAAATTATACCAAATAGTAAAGAAACGGTTGTTAAAAATACAATACTGAATATATCCATTTCTAATTTAAGTTTAAATTATCACAATTAGAGTTGTACATACATTTAGGCTTTATTCCTGTAAAAAAATTTCTTTTCTATGTCAATAACCGGAATCTAAACATCTTTTATAATAAACTGTCAAATTTTGACAGATAAAAACAGTTAATGATTTTATCGACTAGAAAAAATTTAAAATTAATACATTTTTATTTTTACTAAGTCATTTCTAAAAGAAATTAGAATTTAAAACGACTTTTAAATAAAGACTTTGTATATTTTTAATTTATAATGAATTAAATATATTTTATTAAAATTTTAAAGTTAGTATGTTTAACCATCAGTCGAAAGATGGCGCTTTTTAATAAGTTAGAATTAAATATTTTAGTTTTAATTGAGTTTTGTAAAAAACTTATTATTAAATGTATATTACTAAATTAATGAACTGAGATATATACACACATATAATATAATAAACAATAATATATTAAACATCTTTTGTAATAAACTGTCAAATTTGATAGATAAAAACAGTTAATGATTTTACCGGCTTAATAAAATCAGTAAAGTATATTAATTTATAAAGTTTTTTATAAATTAATACCTAAAAAGAGTTTTAATTCAAAACGATTTTATAATTAATGATATTTTAAAATTATAATCAATTTTTTCTTTTATTAGAACTTTAAAAAGTCTTTATATCTCCAATGCTCAATAGATGTCGCGTTTAAATAAGTTAACTCCTGTCAAAGAAGTAAGAAGTAAATATTCCAGTTTTAGTCGAGGTGCTGGTCTTGTGACACGGGACGTAAAATGACAAATTTACAATAAAATGCTTTTACCGCGTCCGCGCCGTCCGAACAAAACCGCAAACGTTCAATTTTAAGTGTTAACAATCGTACAAAAGTGCGTAAAACTTTAAAAATGTTCCATCTCGAAGCCCACCTGTTCAAATTGATATCACAAACAGGTAAACTGAACCTCTTAATAAATTTCCTTTTATCGTCTCGTATTTATACTTGGTTGGTAAATCAATTTTGTAATAGTAATCGATTAGAATTCATCGCGAAGTGAAAACGTTTTGAAAAAGATACTTTCGTATTATAAAGTTGTGTAAGTTTTTAAGGAGTGTGAGTTTTAAGAGGATGATGTTATTTGGTGTTTATTTCCGAAAACTACCGTTAGAAAGTTTATCCCGGGATTCGATGACTAATACTGACCTATGGCCTTCTTGGAAAACCCATCTTAGTACAAAACTGGTTTTGCTAAGTTAGTTAAAAGGGGTTTACAGATAAATCTCGTTTATATTTATTTTGTTTATTGAAAAACTGGTCTTGGCGTTTACTACGTAAGTAAACGTAGTAAATCAATTAATTGTTCGTTTACTCGATGAATAAAACAAGAAATAGATTAATAACTTGTTCAATTTATAGCGTTTTATTTTTAGAAGTTTTAATTTTATTTTAATTGAATATTCATGTATTTTTAGATTTATGAAGTACATATTTAAAAGTAGTATCTAAAAAAAGAAATTAGTAATTCTTGTTTTTAATGGATTTTGGTTTAAAATAAAATCTAAAAATTATTTGTTTAAATGTGTTTGATTTATTTATAGTTTAATGTAATGTGTTGAATGTTTAGATGATTTTTTAATTATTAAATTGAGAAGGAAGGAAATTGCCAATTCTGTTTAAGTAGACCATAACAAAATTGGCATTAAAAATTAAAATATCCCGCTACGTGCATTCAAAGTTGCACCGTTATGGTCTCTATTAACCCAGACAAAGGTTTACTACTACCTTCCTTCCTAATTTAAACCAACATCAGGAATAAAATGAAGAACAAAAATAAGTGTATAGCGAAAAGATAATACAACGTTATTAATCCTCGAATTATAATACTGATAAAAGAATGGAAAATAAAAATGTTTAAAACGTTTGTCAAACTGATAAAAGCGATTTCAAGTGTGAGTATAACGCTTAACTTTAAAAGTCTTTTTATTTTGACACGTAATGTTCTGTCCACTTTTTTAAAATAATTTTGAGAAATATCTGTCTAACAATAAAATCAGAAGGTTTATAGTTGAAAATATTAAAGTTTGATGATAAAATATTTTAAATTTTGTCTATTTTAAAAATAATAAGTTCATTTATTCATAGTTGAGATAAAATATCGGTAAATTTGAAGTAAAATTTATAATTTATTTTGACACTAACTGTCAAATTGACGTTTGATAAACAGGACCGTACTTAGGTTCTGGAAAAAAAAATTTCAACGCTTCTTGCATTATAATTACTTTCGTATCGCATAATTCTAACCTATAATTTAGGAAAAAATATTTTTTTGATTTCTAAACATCAAATATGAACAACTTTTTAAAGTTTTTTAATTTTGATAAGAATATTGCAGTTTATGGAAAAAATGTTAAGTTAAAGAAAACATTTTAGACTGTAATTCCCCAAAAGAATATTTTGTTGATTCGTAGAAATCAAACCTGGGCGATTTTTTATACAGGATGTTTCAGAATTGCACGGCACTATTTCATGGATATGTTCTCCAGCACGAAATAAATAAGAAAGTTTATATAAACATAAGTCTCAAATTAATTTTTTATTGAGATATTGAAAAGTTAAAGATAAATATCTAAATGTCTTGAATTCAATCAGATACCCGTAGATTGCAATTGCAAAGCGCTTTTGTGTTTGACAGATGATTAAACCAATTTGTATTAAATACTGTTCATGTAAATAAGTAAGCTGTTTTACTATTTCTGCGCGTTGTCATATGAGTTAATAAAGACTTCCATTTTGTATTATCATGGGGGACACCACAAATTTATTCACTTTTGAAGAACAAACAGACATGCGAGGTACATTTAATCGCCATTCGAATTTATGGCGAGGTACATAAAAATGGCGTAGCTGCTGTTCGAAAATATCATGTAACATTTCCCACTAGGAGGATACAAAATCGGAAAACGTTTGAAGCCATTGAAAGACGTCTTAGGGAAATTGACACGCTAAAACCACAACGAACAACGCTGGTCGACTATGCTATTCAGCTATCTCCTACTACTAGCACCAGAACATTGACACATCGTTTCAATGTTTCATCTGCAAGCGTATGGCGAACATTGCGCCAGCAACAATGGGCCTGTCCACTTTTTCCAAAGTATGGGTTTTTTTGGACGGAATCCATTCTCTAAAAGACGATGATCATATATATCAAGGTTTTAGAATTTATTTTTACGGTATTACGTCAAATAACGATCTTAAAACCTATATTTTTGAAATGCGATTCATAACGTGACCTGTTGATGACGTCGAAGCGTTTATTGATCGCTCATTGGCTGAATTTGTCGGCCATGCTGAAATTTCCTGTGAAGTTGGTGATGTTTAAATTGCCACAGATTTAATACAGTACTTATGGTAGGCAAAAGAAAAATCCGACGCAAAGATACATATCCATCCTTTTCTATTATAGGGACTCGTTGTAGCTATCTCTTTCTAATAACCTAGTAGTTATTGTTAAGAAGTCTGTGGACAAATTTTTCTTTGTTGTTAATATGAGTATTATTTACTATATACACATCAAAGGTTTATATAAGGCAGTAAACAACACGTAAATACGCAAAAAATAACCTAGCCATAAAACACATATTATCATTAGTGTCTGGTGATTTCCGCCCGTAAACAAACCGTTTGCCGTACAACTTCAGACCGTTTGAACGGGTTTTTTGGTAGAGGGGATCGAACGCTCTGACGTCACACAGTACCTTGTTTAAACGCTCTTTTAAATTGGCCGACTTTATGATTTTTTTCTGAACCATAGAAAAAGAAAGATATAGAAGGTGAACTCCCACTAGATTTTTGAAATGCGTCAAATTTAGTACGTAAACCGAGAACTCACAGCGCTGATGTGCAACTATTCAAAAAAACCGCGAAATTTGAAATAAAATATTTTTTTATTTAATTTTATTTCTTTATTCGTACTACAATAAGTGAGCCATAACTGACTCACTTATTGTGTACGAAAAATAAGTAGCAATGATAAAAGAAAAAACATTTTAAAAAATAGATTAATCTTTTTTATTTTCATTTTTGAAGCTAATACAAGAATGCGCAATTTATTAAACAAAACAAATATACCTAATATCCACTTAGCCCAAATCCACTTATTAAATCTCTCCGGATCCTTACTGCAATTCGGAAATCGATAGCGGGAAGACTCCTTATCATTACAAATAGAAACCGTACACGCTATATATATTTGAAAAGGAAACATAATGTAACGAAAGTTGTAAAAATGTTAAAGTTAATCAACACTTACCGGTAATAGAAGTAAAAAAATACTACGGAACACAATTGTAGTCACTGTAAACGTTATGTTTCACGTTTAAGCTCGAAATGATCAAAAATCAATCATAATAACTCCGAATGCTCTTACATGAAGTTAAAATATGTTTTGAACGTGTTGTCATGGAAACGTTGTTGTATTTTCGTATTTGTTTAAAATGAATATCCCTAGATTTATAAATCTAGGGACTTCACTAAAAAATTATACATCAGCGCTAAAGGTGTTTCGGTTTACGTACTAAAAATCAATTTCAAATATTTTACATAGAGTTCGCCCACCCTGTTCTGAACGATGGGATAAGCTATGAAAAAAACGCAAAAATACGGAGAAACTTTTTTTTTCTGCTCTATCCAATGCAATACAAATTGAAAAATGGTGGACAGGCCCATTGTATCCATATCACGTTACGTGTGTGCAACATTTGTTACCAGAAGATTATAACAAGCCCATAAATATCTGCCAGTGGTTGATTCGACAATGCACACGAGATCCTAACTTCCTGAGCTCCCTGCTACTTACCGATGAATCTTCCTTTACCAGAAATGGAATTACTAATTTTCGAAACACTCATACTTAGAGCGACGAAAACCCTCATACGACTGTTATTACGCGTTACCAACATATACCTTTTCACTAAATGTCTGCTGTGGTTTTGGTGATAATCTCATCGGACCTTTCTTTTTACCAACAAGGCTTTCAGGAATATCTTACTTGATTTTTTGCAAAATAATCTGTATGAGTTTATAGAAGATACTCCGATTGCCAACAGGCAGGGGATGTGGTTTATGCATGATAGTGTCCCTGCTCACTTTTTTCATATTGTCACCGATTATTTAAACACAGCATAGGGTTACTGATGGGTTGGCCGAAACGGACCTATTAAATGGCCACCACGATCTGTTGATCTAATGCTGTGGGGCTGGATGAAGTCTGTGGTTTATTCTATTGCCACGCAAGAAGAGCTAAGAAATCGCATGGAAGAAGCAGCAGCTACTATATCCACTATCAAGGGTGGACAAATTTCGAAAAGGAACAATGGGGTGGGAAGCTTCGTAGAAACCTGATTCTAAGATGGACAAACAAACCTTATATTTTTCGAACGGACTTCAGGGATGGGCGAACCGATATTTCAGGAGTGGACAAATTTCGTAGAGAGACATCAAAGATTTATAAATATATGTAATCTGTTTCGGAGGCTTTAGACCAGTGTTTCCCAACGTGGGGCGTAGGCCCCACAGGGGGGCAATTTGATTGTTAAGGGGGGCAATTTCGGTTTTTGAAGATGTGTTAGAAAAATTTTGTTAGTCCGTTTCGTAAAATTGGCTATTGATATCTTCGTAAAAGGCATCAGAAAAGATTGTTATATGAACAATCCCATAAAAAGTTATTACTTTAAAACCGTGTGACCTTTTTTTTTTGGCGCATGGATGTGTTTTTAGGTAGATTTTATGTTTCAACTTTATATTGTTTTAATATGTAAATACCCAAATCAACAAATTTTTTCTTGGTGGGGCCTCGCGGAACCTTAGGGGGGACATACCAATATTACAAAACCTAACATGGGGCATGGCAGAAAAAAGGTTGGGAAACACTGCTTTAGACAAAAAAAATAAACATTTTCAAGTCTGGTTTACACTATTTTTAAGGCTACGTTCACACTAAGCGTTTTTTGTCGACTCGACCGTCGAATCGACAAATACTTCTTTGAAATTGTCTAAACTGTTCAGACGACGTCGACTACATCGCAACGGTCGAATGATGTCGACTCGACCTATGATTTTACCGACGGCGCCCATTCGACAAACCAAGTCTCTCGACATATCATTCTCACGTTTTTAATGGAAGTGTTCACACGGTGTTTAGATTGATGAGGCGTTGGTCCAGTGTTTCCCAACGTGCGGCCCACTCCCCACAGGGGGCAATTCGAAAATCAACTCTACGTCAGTTTAGCCCTTTCCAAATTTCCAAAATTTAGCCCAAATTTAACGAAAATAGTAAATTCTTAAATAATTGCAGTAAATAATTATTAGGTATAATTTGGCTTGACGATACCAAAATATCAACTGAGTGTTTGGTAACTAAAAACATCTCGTCTCTTCTAAACGAGGTACAGTAGAACCTCGGGTTACGAGCGACTCTGTTTACGAGTTTTTCGGTTTACGAATTTTGAACCGGCAAAATTTTTGCCTCGGCTTACGAGCAAATTTTCGGTTTACGACCTGCTTGACGGGAGGTGCGCTTCTATTCTTTGCCATTTTCTTAGTCTGGATCGAATGAACTGCATTTACATATGTACATTGTTTCTTATGAGAAAACTCGTTTCGGGTTACGAGTATTTCGGGTTACGAGCAACCTGCAGGAACAAATTAAACTCGTAACCCGAGGCTCCACTGTACATTCAGCAATAAAGTGTGTTAATGCAGCTAATAGCTTTACAGCTAATGCTAAATGTGAGCGTATCTTCAAGCTATTTTGTGAAGAACGAAATGAAGACCATGTGAGGCTTTTACTTCATACTGAAGTAAGATGGCTATCTTAATGGAAATGCTTGAAAAGATCTAGGGAACTGTTTGATACCCAGTGATTTTTTAAGCGACAAATCTGAAATAAAGTATTTGCTAACAAAAGCGAAGATATTTGGTTTCATTACCCATATTGAGTTATGTCAGAAACATAAGAACAAAAACTTTGAACAGTTTCATTGGCTCCAAAAATGTGAAATAACTAATACCATTTTACTTGTTATTGTCAATCATCTAAATGTTCTATCGGCTGATTTAAATGAAAGATTTTCTGATTTAAAACAAATTGATTTTCCAACATGGATGATGCAGTCAATGTTAGTGAATTTGTCTGATATATCAAATATGGAGTATCAAAAAGAACTCGCAGAATTGCATTATGGTTATTCAGCTAAAACCTTATTTAATATAAAAAGAACGATGGCATGGCTTTGTGAGGGAACAAAAATCAAATACCCAAATTCAACCAAATTTGCAAGAAAACCATTGCTACTGTTTCCATCTTCATCTTTAGTTGAACGTGGATTTAGCACTGCAAATGATTTTTGGTAAAAAAGAAATCGGCTGGATATAACACAATTTGGAAACTTACAAAATAACAAATTGAATTTCAGTTTTTTGTATATGTTTTGAAAATTTACTTACTGTCTTTCATTAACAATTCCCTAGTGGTTTCTTAAAACTTTTCAAAACCTATCATTTAAGTTTCTTAAGTGAACAATTTAATTTTTTAATATTAAAAATTATGTACGTTACATAGGGGGGCCATAAGAATTTTGGAAATGCAAAGGTGGGACATGGCACAAAAAGGTTGGGAAACACTGCGTTGGTCTGTTTAGAGCAGTGTTTCAAACCTTTTTCTGCCATGCCCCATGTTAGGTTTTGTAATATTGGTATATCCCCCCTAAGGTTCCGCGAGGCCCCACCAAGAAAAAATTTGTTGATTTGGGTATTTACATATGAAAACAATATAAAGTTTAAACATAAAATCTACCTAAAAACACATCCATGCGCCAAAAAAAAAAGGTCACACGGTTTAAAAGTAATAATTTTTTATGGGATTGTTCATATAACAATATTTTCTGATGCCTATTAGGAAGAAATCAATAGCCAATTTTTTACGAAACGGACTAACAAAATTTTTTAAACACATCTTCAAAAACCGAAATTGCCCCCCTTAACAATCAAATTGCCCCTCTGTGGGGCCTACGCCCCACGTTGGGAAACACTGGTTTAGAGGATGTCATCCTGTCGTACGACTTCACTTCTAGTGTGAACGTTTCGCGCGATTGTAGAGGCGACTGTCGAGTCGACAAAAACCGCTTGGTGTGTACGTACCCTAAGACATTTTTTGAGGAATTTTAATTTAGAATTGATGAAATATTAATAACGAAATGTCCTATTATGAACGTTTTATTTAGCGCGGTATTTGAAAAACGCTCAATATACATAAATTCTATTGGCGTCAAGGTTATGAAACGGGACACCTTAAAATCCTCCAAGACAGTTTTATTTTTTCAATTAATGCCGATAAACTTAAGAAATAGACTAAAGATTGCAAGGTCAAAAAAAGCGAGAAAAGAAGCGGTTAAGTTGACGTTTGAAAACGTCAAAACATAGATTTACATGGCTATTTTGTAACAACGTTGAAAACAACGAGTCTGATTCGTGGTAAAGATTTGTGCCATAAGCCAAAACCACGAGTCATACTTTTGTGTCCTATTGTCCCTAGTTTTTTTTCTCGCCAGTTCGGGTACACGGCTAAACGGTTAAATGTTACGGCGCGCGATCTATTTTGTAGTATATTATGGCACGCGCAATTGGCAGATGTTGTGTAGGCCAAGGGGTTAAAAATGAGTTGCGTACTGAGTGTATTGAACAAATTACTTTTTATATACAGGGTGTCCCAGATTTTAATACGCAAACTCCACCAGGATATAGTACTCGTAAAAATAACACAAAAGTTTTATATAAACATGGGGTCGTAACTCTTTTGTTTTCGAGATATGGCCGTTCAAAGTTGGAAGAAAAATTTACATTTTCATTTTTATTTCAGCTATTTATAAACACAGCAATGTGAATTTTTACAGTAATGTATTAAAGCCGAGTATGTAATTTCCAAGCCCTAATTAACCCACCCCAGCTTACCTGAAGGGGTTGAAATTCACGATCACCACTACATTTTCCAATAGAACTTTTTAACTCAGTAAAATTTTAACATGAAAAAATATTCCTTAGGAAGCTCATTCCTTAGCGAGACTTTTTTGTCTCTTACATTTTTTGCATAAAACTGATAGTTTTCGAGAAAAAAAAATAAAATCTTGGCGCGTGTCAGACCAATTTTCCAAAAGAACTTTTTAATTCGGTAGAATTTTAACCTAAAAAAATATCCATTAGAAAGCTCATTCCTTAGCGAGATTTTTTTGTCTCTTACATTTTTCGCATAAAACTGATAGATTTCGAGAAAAAAAATAAAATCTTAGCGCGTGTCGTACTGTACCGCTTCACCCCTAACCAAATGTTCTTTAAAAGTTGACTATGGTTTTAGAGTAATACGTGATAACAATAATAATAAGCTAAAAAGATTAACAATTACACTTTAAATTAAGTGCATTCTATCTTAGTCAACGTACAGTTCATCAGTACAAAGAAATCAGAGCAAAACCATGGCCAACTTTTAAAGAACTTTTGGTTAGGGATGAAGCGATACAGTACGACACGCGCTAAGATTTTATTTTTTTTCTCGAAAACTATCAGTTTTATGCAAAAAATGTAAGAGACAAAAAAGTCTCGGTAAGGAATGAGCTTTCTAACGCATATTTTTTCAGGTTAAAATTCTAGCGAATTAAAAAGTTCTTTTGGAAAATGTAGTGATGATCGTGAATTTCAACCCTTTAAGGCACGCCGGGGTGGCTAAATTAAGGCTTGAAAATAACATGCTTGGTTGTAGTACATAACTGTAAAAACTCACATTGCTGTGTTTATAAATAGCTGAAATAAAAACGAAAATGTAAATTTTTCTTTCAACTTTGAACGGCCATATCTCGAAAACAAAAGAGTTACGACCCCATGTTTATATAAAACTTTTGTATTATTTTTATGAGTACTATGTCCTGGTGAAGTTTGCGTATTAAAATCTGGGACACCCTGTATTTAACTGTAAGCTCAAAATGTGTAAGGTCATCTCTGGCATTATCTCTGGTTTAAAATCATCGTTTGGCATTATCTCTGGTAAAATTCCATTTTTATAAGTTCAACCCTTGATACCCTAACATGGATGGATGCCAGAAACTCACTGAACCCATTTGAAATGCCAGATAACATTAAAAAAAAATACAAATTTCTAGTAATTTTTTCAGAAATGATTTCTTCTTTCAAGTTATGCCATTTTCCTCAAGACGGCACAAAAATATTACTACGTATAATTTCTTGTGGAATTATACTTCTATGCTTGAAGAAGTTATCAAAGGTATTTCTAAAGCAAATTCAAGAAAAATATTAGTGATTACAGCTCTCTTTCGGAAAATAATGTCAAATAATGGATTCTTCTAAAGATAGCTCCTTCACCCACTTGCGTCATAAATTGTCAAAGCTTGTCAAAATGCAGACATAAGTTCCCCTTTGAAGTTATGTTGTTAGTTCAAAAGATCTAATATTGGATCAAAAATGACATTTTATGTTACTATCCTATATGAAAACATTAACTTGTGTCGTTACAGCTAAAATTCCTAACGACTGATTTACAAAATACGGTTTTAACGAAAAGTCGTTAGGGATTGGAGTCGCTGGCTGAACGATGTCGTTAAGTAACGACAATTACAAAATAAGCCTGTAAATGTAACATACTAATATAAGGTTTGTCCGTGCAGGCAATTTCCAACAGTTTTTTGATTTTTTCAAACAAACAAATTGTTCAATTTTGACCACATGCAAAAATCCTAAATCTTGATTGGTTGACAAAAATCAAAAACTGTTGGAAATCGCCGGTACGAACAAAGCTATTGACGGCTCACTTCCGACCATTAGTTTTAACGTTGTTTTTAGTTCAACCCTAGGAAACTTTTAAAATCTTTCAAATAAAATGTTACTCCTAATTTTTACAAAACCATGCATAAAATTAAACGAAAAGAAATTTTACTTGTAGCCTGTTTGTTTTTGTTCAGTTTCAACATGCACAGCTTAAAATGCACAGAACGGTTTAGGGAATAATTCGATGTCATTCTCCACTACTACTAACACAACTTTATACATTTCGGTCTTATTACAATAACTAAATAATATTTTTAATAAGCACATAAAAAGAATCCTAGCATTTTAAGCGAATTCATAATTCATACACCTCGCGATGCTAGTAAAATCAAAGATTTGCATAGTTTTCATTAAACTCTTTCATATTTGGACTAATTTCTGGGCATACGTGACAATATTTCACTCATTGCATACTACTAATGTGTTTATTTGTAATAAACACAAATTGCCAGACTACTATCAGTGCCAAAAGTCAAGTTAGTCAAGTTTGGGGCGTTCATACAAAATGGGGCGCTGTGTCAATTTAAAATTTTGAAAATACGTTTCGCATCTTGATGATATAGGAATGGAAACGACTTCGGATGATTTGAAGATAAAAGTACTGATTAAAAAAACTGTAAAAGTGATGAGAAGGTTCCTAAGATTTCAAGTAGTCGGAAATGAAAATATAAATCGCACAAACAATCATAAATTTTATTTAATTATTGAAAAATGGAAATAGTTCTTATTAACATACATAAAAACAACATCTGAACGCATCCAATCTGGAAACTGTTCAATATTCTATGAAACGTGACATTTCAATTCCGAGAAATATCTTGTTGAATAAGAAACATTTCATTTTGGAATTACCCGAAATCGTACGAAACGATTTAGAAACTCACAACGTTAAAGTTTTATCGAGTGTGAACAATTATGTTCAAGGAAAAGGAACAATTTATGGGGAGTCTTTGCAAGTTTTAACGACTAAGTTGTTTAGAAAGAGAGTCGAAATTTTATTAGGGTATAATATTTTTTAAGTGCGATTTTAAATAAATTCGATTTTACTGCCGAACAATATTCCCCCAACAAAATAAGTAAAAATAGTAGTAACGTTTTCCATCACAATAAACATAATAAAATAACAATATAAAATACTTCCACAAATCTATTAATTCCTCATTCGGCTTTCAAACAAGTTTTTTTTATTACGATGACATCATTTTATCGTTCGTTTGAAACCATAACAAGGATAACATCAAAATTCGTTCTAAAATAATCCCAAATCTTGCCCGAAACTACGTCTAATGTTACAACACGATTTTATTCAGACTCACTTTTATATAACTCATTGACATTTTTATATTGAAAAGATTAAACTTTTTAAACATAAAATGTCATTATGAAGCAATTAAAAACGGTTTACTTAAGCGAATTGTTTCTTTTTAAATTTTATTTTCTAAAAGAGGTTGTAATTTTTTTATGTAGATTAAGTTGAATTAAAAAAGTTGTAATTTCAGTTCAAAGATGCGGTTAATTGTCATAAAAATTGTATAAAAAAGTACCAAGCAAGTACGAACTGTGTACAAATTGCTACGATTATAATTTCAAACCGATTGGATTGATTCTGACATTAGTATATCTATTAATGGTGCACTGATACACAATGATTTATCTGTGGATATTAATAGTTCAAGTAAATTAAAGAGTAGATGTAATGTAAAACGAGTTAATAGTGCTAATAATTTAGCCATATCAAATGATTCATTTTATTACATTGTTTATTAATTCATTAGCAATTGTAAGGAAATTAAATTTTCTTTAAGTACCAACACGATCCTGAAATCTTTACAAATATATCGACTTTTTTCAACACTAAACCATACGTCGATTGCCATGTTTAAAAATCGATGTAACTCTGTTTGTTTTTAATTGCAATGTAGTCGTGTTTAACATCAAATTAAAGAGTTTGTAATTATCCATGAGAATATATAAGAATTTTGAGATATTATATTATATTATAATATATTAAAGTAGTAAGCAAGCAGCGCCTCTTTAAAAGAGGGAGCCGCAGGCGCCTAGCTCTTTTTTTAATAGTTTTTTTGGAAATCGCTTTCCGGGCGATTCAGTGGTTTTACGTCATTCTGCCGACCATTATCTTCACCTCCTCGACAATTTTGGGGGGTCCGTGAGCGATTTCGGAAAAACGGCCCTGAAAATCGAACGACATTGCGGTAGCCTTAATTGAAATTAAAATTCTCGATCGTCCGCCTGTCATTTTCGTTAATTTTCGAACGCACTTTTTGTCCAAAAAGCCACCGGCTCCGCGACTCTGCTTCCGGCTAACCTTTTGAACGGCTTTATAACGCAATGTTATTGCGAATCGGGGCTCCTTTGGACCCGAAACGGCCGATTTAAGCCCTAAACGAAGTCCCCGTTTTCCGTCATTTTCGATTTGGGCCGACAAAACAGTTGGTTCAATTTTCATAAACGTTATTTATTATTCTAATCACGCTAATGCCACATGAAATCTCAAAACGATCGGTTTATTAATAATTATCAAATATTTAATTTATGCAGAGCAAAAATTCGAATAAATTTCACTAAAAACTTAAAAAAATTAAATTCTTGAAAATATCACCAAAAATTTAAGTAAATTTGTAAAAAATCCACCAAAGCTACTAAAATTTTTAATAATTCCACCAAAAACTTATAAAATTTGTAAAAATTCCACCAAAGCTATCAAAATTTTTAACAATTCCACCAAAAACTGAATTTTTAAAAAATATACTAAAATTAAGATTAATTTCGTCAAGAATTGATTAGATTCTTAAAAATTTCACAAAAATAAAAAAGTAATAATAAAAATTCCACAAAAGTTAGTTAAATTGAATGTAATTTCACCAAAAATTATTAAATTTGGAGACAATTCTACTAAAAACTTAGTGAATTTTTTAAAAATTCCAACCAAAATCAATAAAATTGGTAAAAATTCAAAACTTACTATATTCTTAAAAATTCCACCAAAGTTACCAACATTTTTAACAATTCCACCAAAAACGTACTAAATTTTTTCAATTTTCCACCAAAGCTACAAAAATGTTGAATAATTCCACCTAAAATTATTGATTTTAAAAAAATACCACCAAATTCATAAAAATTCTACTAAAATTACCAATATTCTTAACAATTCCACCAAAAACGATTAAAGTTAATAAAAATTCCACCAAAGTCATCAACTTTTTTAACAATTCCATCAAAAACATTCTGAATTTTATAAAAATTCCACCAAAAATTAATAAAATTGGAAAAATTTTACTAAAAGCTTACTAAATTCGTAAAAATTCCATAAAAAAACACTGAATTTTTAAAAAATTCCATCAAAAATGAATAAAATTCGCAAAAATTCCACCAGTGTTATCAAAATTTTTGATAATTCCACCAAAAACATACTGAGTTTTATAAAAATTCCACAAAAAATTAATACAATTTGTAAAAATTCCACCAAAAACTTACTAAATTCATAAGAATTTTATAAAAAACACTGATTTTTTTTATTCCACCAGAAATTAATAAAATTCGCAAAAACTCCACTAATGTTATCAAAATTTTTGATAATTCCACCAAAAACATACTGAATTTTTTAAAAATTCCACCAAAAACTTACTAACTTCATAAGAATTTTACCAAAAACACTGATTTTTTTTAATTCCGCCAGAAATGAATAAAATTCGCAATAATTCCACCAAAGCTATTAAAATATTTGACAATTACACCCAAAACTTACTGAATTTTTTTTATTATAGATCGGCATCAGCGACAAAAAGTACAATCAACTTGTTAAAATAAAGTAACAAATTAAAATGTTTTAATAAATAATATAAAATGTAAAAATAATTACCATCAAACAGCAAGCAAAATGGACCATCATCAATCACGTTGTTAAATTTTTTTAATATTAAAACCGTAAAATTAAATAACGAAGTTATATCGATTTTTAAAAATGATAATAAAGATTAACTCGAGTTACATCAAGGGTTAAAAGTAGTTTTTTAAATTACTTTACCTATATACAGAGTGACCCAGAACTTAGTTGCCAAACACAAACCACGCATTCTAGAGCTGATTTCATGTCGATTCAACGAAAAAGTCCTTAAAGAACTAGAATCCGTAAAATTCAGCTGACGAGCTTTTCCTGATAAGGTAATTAGACGATAGGAAGAAAAGGAAAATTGGTTTCAAGGAAAACAGCTTCAGTATAAGTTGAATGTAATTATCAGATTATTTAGGAGATTAATTTTGAAATTTTTCGATTTTTATTAATTCCTTACTGTATGTAAAGACAGAGCTTACTTTTGGAATTTTTTAAACGCTTAATTGAAAACATTGCCACCTGAATTCTAGTAAAATTGACTTTGTGAATTTCATAGTTCGCGTAGAGATAGAAAAAGAAAGAGAGAACATTAGGATTTTTTTTAACCCATTCGAGACTGATTGCATACCGTGTGTGCAATTGATTTCTGAGACTATAAGACGTCCTGCACACCGTGTGTGCAATTACAGTACTGTGCAATTATCTCAGTTATTCTGACTAAACTAGTAGTCGAAATATGATTTTTGTTGAACTAATGAAATCTGTAAAGTATAGAAAATCAAAATTTGGCATTGGTTTTACTGTGTACTAAAAAATCAAAATATATCTTAAGCTTTTCTTACATGTATTATACAGGTGTTTATAAATGAATATTGGGGTTTTAAAGTTTTATAATGTTTATTACATTAAACTTACAATTATAAATATTATGTCAAAAGAAACAACAACTCAAACAGTTTTGTTTGTTGGCACCAGTGTGCATGTGTGCGAAATGTTTCTGCTACATTCCGCTAGAAATGCTACAAATGCAACGACATTTCCTTAAAGTGAACGTTTTTTGTGCCACATCCCGGCGAAAAGTTTATGGGCCTTCCTTTTTTGATGAACCTATTGTAACAGGCACTTCTTACTTTGATACACTAGAGCAATGTCTCTTCACTCAGTTGGAAGAAAATGAGGCAGAGGACTTCATTTTCCTGTAAGATGGTGCGCCACTTCACTGGCATAACGATACATGCATGGCCTCCACGATCTCCTGACCTAACGCCGTGCGATTTTTACCTTTGGGACTTCATCAAGGATCGTGTGTGCGTGCTTCTGCTACCAGCTGACCTCCCTGAACTAAGAAATCGGATGGAAGCAGCTGTTGCTACAATTACTGAATACATACTTATCAACGTTTGGGAAGAACTCAACTATAGACTTGATGTGTGCCGTGTGACAAATGGTTGTCACATTGAACATTTATAAGGTTCTTGGTAAAAGTGTTTGAGTTGCTTTTTCATTTGACATATAATTTATAACTGTAAGCTTAATGTAATAAATATTATAAAGAGTTAAAACCCCGATATTCATTTATAAACACCCGATACTATGAATACGAATACGCATTCATCTCATTTTTAACGCTCATGTAATCGTTCTCAAGAACGGGGAAGTACAAGAGCAAAGTCTCCAAACTTTTTTAACGATTTATTTTCATTTTAACTTACATGGCACACATAGTATTCAATCCGCTCCTCACAATAAAATTTTTCCGAAGAACGAGCTGCACACCCGGTGTACTATAACCCGAAATGGAGCTGCACCATGAAGAGAAAGATGAAAAAGCAAGTTCCCTCTTCGTAACATTGCCGAGGAATCTTTCATCTTTTGCCTCATGGTGCAGCTTCATTTTGGGTTATAGCACAATGATCTTATTTATGTGAATTCACTTATGAATTGGGTGATCCATAATAAACATAGTAAACATGCTTTTTTATTAAAAATGAACAATATAAAGAAAATTTTTTGTTTATTCCTGGGGATCATGTTTGAAAAAAATCATTGTCTCAAATGGATTAAGGAACGAAAGGATAAAACCCAGTGATATTTCCAAATTTATACTTTTGGTACTCTAACACCTTTAATCGACTGATTAATGAGTAAAATGAATCAAAATGTTATCATTTATTTTAAATGAGCTTATTAATAACAAACTAATAGATTTAAAACATTTCAATCTAATTATAGATTTTGTAATTAACTATTTTATAATGAAAAATCTAAACAAACTTCTTACTACTTCTACTACTTATTTTTTTACAAACAGTTTCATCGATTTCAGGGTTATATAAAGACCTTAATCTCGTTACAACTAATTTAATTGAACAGGTGTTTTATTTAGATACTAAAACCAATCATTACGTATTTTTCTAGGTTAAAAAGAAAAAAAAGTTTATATATTCTTTCGATAATAATTCAAATAAACATTTTAATTTTTTAAAAAACTTTAAAATAACTTTAAAAAAACTTCAGAAAAAAAAATGTAAAAACTCTAGGCGTTTTTAAAATTCTCCCTTTGAATCTATTAAAACCCATTCTTCCGGTTTATAATGACCACTATACGTCGACCGTGTTAAGTCTTTCGCGTTCACCTGCCGTGGAATTAAAGAAACCGTTTTCTTTCTATATACGAGAGACTTAACAAAGAAAGGGAAATCGTCTTTAGTGTGTCTATAGTTAATTGTTCCATCCATTCTTTTTTTCCATTTCATTTTACTTTTTGTACTCACGATTCACTACCTTCCTTTCTTTTTTCAATTTTCAGTATTATGCTACATACTGGTCTCGACAAGTTTAACCTTAGGACAAATAATTGGACCTTCGAATCAACCGGAAGCGTACTTCAACGGCTCCACTTATATAAGACTGCAAACCACCGTTTCTTTGAAAAAACAAACCGGACTCAGTTTTAAAACTTGCGAGGGTAAGTGGTTTTATAAGAGCTTTTAAGAACTTTTCAAGTGGATACTTGAAATAAAAAGAAAAGAAAAAGAAATGTTAGAAAAAGATTTATGGTGAGAATGCTTTTTAAAATGATTTCTTTATTTTTATTTTATTTTATTTATTATTATTATTTTTTTCAGGTGGAGAATTATTTTCTCAAACTCACAAAAACAACGTAATCGAATTATTAGTCGATTCAAAAACCGGTTGGTTAAAATTTTCGGGTAAAACCCTTGGAAAACAATACACAGTGGAAGTTCAAGGAAATTTTTCCGATAATAAATGGCATAACGTTCACATTTTTTACGTTTTGGGTAATTTAACCCTAAACGTTGACAATCAATACAAATTATTAGCGAATTCAACGTACCAATCGGAACTTCTCACAAGTCCCGGTTTATACAACGACGGAGCCGTTTTAATAATCGGTAAACATTACGACGGTTGTATAATGGAAGGTCCTTCGATCGTTTTCAACAAAAGTTTTATACAATCTCACGAAGTTCGATTCGGACCTTGTCCAATCACGGATAATTGTACGATTCACGAAACGGTTTTCGTTTGTTTAACAACCCCTTGTTTAAATCACGGTCAATGTATAGAACATAACAATTGGTACAAATGTAATTGTAATCCCGGGTATTCCGGTAAAAATTGTGAAAACGTCGTAAAACCGTGCGAAATGCATTCGTGTTCAAACGGCGGAACCTGCATCGATCACGAAGATAAAATAAAGTTTCATTGTGAATGTCCGCCGAAATTCACGGGGAAATACTGCGAAACCACGATTAATTTAGATACCGTTTGTAGTACAAATCCGTGTAAAAATGGAGGTACTTGTCAAAACGATGGGTTGAGGACTAAATGTATTTGCTTGGATGGTTATTCAGGAGATGATTGTAGTATAGATTTGGATGATTGCGGACATAAACCTTGTAAAAACAACGGGGTTTGTATCGATGGGGTACAAAATTTTACTTGTAATTGTACGAATACCGGTTATCAAGGGCAATTATGCGATATAAACGTAAATGAGTGTTTAGAAGCCCCGTGTTTAAACCAAGGAAAATGTTTTGATAATTACGGAAGTTATTTTTGTCAATGTACTTCCGGTTATTATGGAAAAAATTGCGAACAAAAAATCTCCGAATGCGATTCATCCCCTTGTCATCAAGGTATTTGTCAGGATGATGAAAATGGTTATCATTGCATTTGCCCTCCGGGATTATCGGGGATACAATGTGAGAGTACTCCACGTCAAGCTCAATTACAATGTAGTTGTGAACCTTTTGGGCAATGTGGCGAAGATAATCGATGTGTTTGTAAACCGGAGTATTATACCGGTAATTTAAAAAATACAAAAAATAAAAATTCAACAATAAAATATAAATCATTAATATTATTTTAGGTGATTACCCAAATTGTAAACCATACTGTAAAACAACCACGTGTAAAAACGGTGGAACTTGTTGGACAACACCTACAACAGTAAATTGTTCATGTCTGCCAAACTTTGAAGGTAAATAAAATTTAAAATTTACGCATGAAATAATATTGCATGTCTAACGTTCGCTTTGTCTTTCGTTTCTTGCTACTAACCTCTTTCACTTTCGTGGCAACTTCAATGTCCGTGAAAAAAAAATCAGGTAATTGTAATAATTGCTCCCAGACTCAGGAAAATGTATGTGATTGTCCGGAGGGTTTTGCGGGGCCGAATTGTGAGAGACATAAAAATTGTAGCGATCGGCCTTGTGTACATTTTACGGAATGTATAGATTTTGTAAGTACATAGTCAAAGAAGATTGTAAATTTATTTAAAAAAAAATCCCGATTAATTAAGAGATATCGTGGGTTGGATATCATAAAATTTTAAGGATAGAAAAGTCATTTCAAAGTTAAAAATAAAAAATTAGAAGTTCAATGTTGATAAAGATTAATATTTTTCTTGATTTCTTGATTCTCTCTATTTTTTTAGTCAAGGGAATAATCAATTTCATGATTTAATGTTGGTTCCTTGATATGCAAATTGAACACTTAACAAACTGTTAAAAATTGAAAAAAATAAATAAAGATCAAAAAGTATTTAAAAAATGTTGTTTTGAAAATGAAGGCAGATCGAAAAAAACTTGTATTTTTGATTATAAACTAAATTTTTAAAGTTAAATAAATAAAACATACACCCGTATGCATAGTCGATCGCCGGCGATTCGCCGGAGATTCGCCGGAGATTCGCTGAAGATTCGCCGGAGACTCGCCGGCGAACGGTCGGAATATACTTTGTGATGCATAGTCGATCTCCTAGCGATCTTCGTTTTGGTGAATCGCCGGTGATTTGTAACGTGATTTGTGTTGTATTGGCACTATACATCCAATTCAAATCCCTATCGATTTTAAATATACAATATTAATCTGACATAAATTATGATTTTATTGACGTTTTTGACATCGACCGATCTCCGGCAAATCGCCGGCAAATCTCCGGCAAATCTCCAGCAAATCGCCGGCAAATCTCCGGCGCGTCGCCAGAAAAAACAGCATAACGCTCATGAATGATTCCATGGCGATGACTATGCATCGGAATTTTCTATTGGCGGATGGAGAATCTCCGGCGAATCGCTGGCGAGTCTCCGGAGAATCTCCGGCGAACCGCCGGCGATCGACTATGCATACGGGTGATAGAGTTTCTATACAAGAAATTTATTAAGCACTTGATTACCAGGTTTCGATCTTACAAAAGATTATTAGGTTGATCGCGATAAAAACAGCAAGTAAAATGGACAATCATTAACCACGTTGTAAAATTTTGTTTTTAATATTAAAACCGAAAAGTGATAAATAAATTTAAAAAAAGAATATCTGACGTTTAAAGAAGACCTGCTCCGATTTCAAATATAGCAAGCTTAATATACGAACACGACAACGACAGACAATAAACTACTCTCAACACCCTGGTAATAAATCTCTTCAATAGAAACTTTGTGTTTCATTTATTTAACTATCATATTAGTAGAAGAATAGGATCCCTGATGTCAATTTTTAATTTTTACACTTGGTTTCAACTTGTTAATTAACCGTTTGAGTCCCAAGCAGCGCGATCGCGCTGTTCAGATTTTATGTCGAGAAAACCCAGCATATATGAACGTATACGTATTTCAAAGCGCGATCGCGCTGCTTGGGATTCTTCGACAGTGTTTTTTCAAAATCGTCTGGGACTCAAACGGTTAATCAACTTGCATTTTAATTCATTCTAAGTATTATCTTGATTTTAAAAAGTTTTAATTTTTCTTTAATTTTAAAAATGTTGTTGGGTTGGGGAATAAGTTCATGCATTTTTTTATAAGTATCAACATGATTTATTTTCTAATTACTTGTTGACAACTTCTTGCAAGCGGTTGGTCAGGTTTTGAATTCCATGATGGTAAAATGCTAAATTTGTAACTCTTGCTCGTTATTAAATGAAACGCCTCTAAAATCATTTGAAAGTAAGTGAAAGAAATGCCAGTTCGATGAAACCAAGTATGGAAATTACGATGAGTAACTTTCCAACCAAGCTTTTGAAAGACCATGTTGTTAAAATTTGCCGCATGTGGTTGGGCGTTGTGTTGAAGAATTGGCACATGTCGAGAATTTAGTCGATTTTTACATACTGCTTCTACTAAACGGAGAAGCTGTTGTCAATAGATATCGGCAATAATGGTTTTATTCATTTTCTACCGAACAACTCCCAGTGAATAACACTCTACATACCCCATCAAATACTCAGCAATACCTTGGGGAGATTAAGTCCGTACTTTTGGAGACGAGGACTTGGTTGCTCGTTTTTGGAAACTTGTTTCCTTCATCTTTTCAAATTCATATGGATATAGACACAATTTATCATCACCAACAATAATTATTTAAAGACATTAGCAATGCCGATCTACTGCAAGATGATGACGGCCAAGCAAAGAAGTGCAAATAGCGATCTGATTATTTTTGTTGATTTGATTGAACTCATATGAAATCCAGATGTCAAGTTTTTGAACTTTTATCGTTACTTGTAAGCAGCTGAGAACTCGTTTATAATCACAACCTATTTATTGTACTAATTCTCATCATGTGCCTGTTGCCTTCTCGAAGAAGAGTTTAGCTGGACGCTCAAAGCAAGGGGAATTACTTTTGATAAAATTCTCCTCATTTTATAGCGAGCAAACCATTTTTGAGTAAAATTGGAACGGAGTAACGGTTGTTACACGTTAGGAAACGAGAATACGCTCTTGGGTATTACAACCGAAAAGAACGACGAGGGAAATTAAAACAGCATTTTTTTTTCACTCCAAGCTTTCGGAATAATTTATTCCTTCATCCTTTGTAGTTTGCCCTGATGAAGGAATAAATTGTTCCGAAAGCTTGGAATGAAAAAAGGAAATGCTGTTTTAATTTCCCTCGTCGTTGTTTTCGGTTGTGATACCCAAGAGCTTATTCTCGTTTCATTTTTGAGTAGTTCGTAGGGTAGCAAAATCTTCCCCATATACAAGGTTTCTCACACAACTAGTTTGTTAGAACTTTATTGGGTTCCACTATTAGTATAATTTTGACATTTTGCCAGTAGTTTAGTTTATTCATCCTAATCTTTCGATCTAAAATATTTCCGGTCAACCGCAAGTGGCAGGGATCTTGAAAATGTTTTAGGTCGAAAGATTAGGATAAATAACCACTATTGGCAAAATCTCAAAAACGTACTAATAGTGGAACACAATAAAGTTCTAACGAACCAGTTGCGTGAGAAACCCTGTATAGTGTCGATATTTGCAGCTACTTGAAAGACACTGGCACTATGTTTAAAATCGAAGGGCAAAAAATATTGAAGATATTTCACTTTTGTATAATTGAAAGTTCATCTGTTAATCGAGTATGGACTAAAAGAACACAGGAAGAAAAAATGTATGCAATAAATGTTAAATAGCACTTTTCAAATTATAGAATGATGTGGCAAGTTTAATAATAAGTAACATATCTGTCAAAACAGCAAGCTGAAAATAGAAATATCGCAGGAATATATTCCAAAACCTAATATTAAAAAAATAATAATAGTAATAGTAAAAATTAAATCTATAATTAATTAAAAAGTCGACATGTTTCACTTTTCAAAAATATTTCAAAGAATTTTATCTGACAAGGAGACCTTACGACTTTCCCCTCACCGATTTTAACGAAAGTGGTACCAATCGATAGATATTGGTACATAGTACAAATGTATAAAATATTAGGGCGCAATACTCAACGGTTCGCAAGAAAATTGGTGTTAAAGTATGTAATCGGCTTATATGTCAATGATTTGTCATTTCCCCTACAACCCCCCAATAGCCATAGTGGAAATATATCCATTTCCAGATCCATAGTACGGTGGTTCGAATCTCGAATAATACATTTTAATTTCCTCTTTTTATACAATATTCTAAGTTTTTTTTATAACATGTTGATGTAATATTAAAATATTTTTAAAATAACATGAAATATTGTACTCAAAATAAAAATAAAAAAGTTATTGTTCGAGATTCGAACCACCGTACTATGGATCTGGAAACAGATATATTTCCACTATGGCTATTGGGGGGTTGTAGGGGAAATGACAAATCATTGACATATAAGCCGATTGCAAACTTTAACACCAATTTTCTTGCGAACCGCTGAGTATTGCGCCCTAATATTTTATACATTTGTACTATGTATTAATATCTATCGATTGGTACCACTTTCGTTAAAATCGGTGAGGGGCAAGTCGTAAGGTCTCCTTGTGAGTTATAAAACAACATTGTTTTTTTGGAAAATTTATCAAAATTTGTCTAATCTATCTAAATAAGAAAAGTTATTCAAAAAAATTTATTCTTTACATTCGATTTTAAGTTTTGATATCAGTTTAGAATGTGCTCTATTTTAATTTATTATACAGATTATTTTCCTGACCTCTAAATTTTCGTTTTTAAAGTTTAAGAGACTGTTTTTTAGAAGAAATTCGTCATTAAGGCTTTTTTAAATTTTCACTTTTCAAGAATTATTTCGAAAATCGACATCAAATCTTATCAAATTGACAAGTTATTTTCCTGACATCTAAGTCTTCGCTTTTAATGTTTTAAGAGTTTGTTTTAACAATAATCGAAGTCGATTGCTTCCAAAATTAAGAAAACTCATTATTTAGCTCAATTACTTATTTTCCTACTGATTGTGGGTATGTTATATCTTTATCTTTACTAGTACTTAAATCTACTTTAAAAGAACAAAACCACTCTTAGAACATTAAAACCATTTTAAATTAATTCACATAATTGAACTAAGACTAGAACTAATATTAGTGCTAACTCTAACACTATACGTATAACTAGGAGCTTTTGGGTTTAGCCGTGCGTTTTTTGAGAAGGTGTTTGATGTTTCATGTTGCACCCTTCTTCACTTTAAACTCGTTTCTGAAGAAGGTTACAACATGGCATCCGAAACATCAAACATTTTCTCAAAAGACGCACAGCTAAACCGAAAAGCTCCTAGTTCTAGGTCTAGTGTTATAGTTAGCGCTAACGTTAGTTCTATTCTTAGTTCAGTTAACATCAGCCGTGAAAGCCTTCGTATTTATATCAATTCACATAATCATTTTCACATCCTCTCATTTGATCTTTCAAGATAAGAAATTTCATTTAAGTTACAAAACTTAATTAATCGGGATTAAAGAATTTATCAGCTTGCCGAATGTCAATTTGTCGACTTGGTGTGCCAATTTTCCTTTCGGTGTGTCAAAACCCCGCTCCCCCGGTTTTTTTTTCTCAAAGTTCCGTTAATTCACAGCTTGCGGGTTACTACTGCACGTGCAGCAAAGGCTGGACCGGGATTAACTGCGACATCAACGTCAACGAGTGTCTCTTTAATCCTTGCTTAAACAACGGTGTCTGCGAAGATCGAGCACCACTGTTTAAATGTCACTGTTTACCCGGAACAACAGGTAAAGTTGTATTTGGGAAGAGATTTCACATTCACCACCAATGTGACAAATTTTTGGGTTGGAGAAAACTTTTTTTTGCTTATTTTTTCATTTCACTAAATCTACACTTCTTTCATATTTCAATTTTATTTTTTCATTTAATTAGTAACGTTAATTTTCATAAATTTCAAAGTTTTAATATTATTCTAGGTGATCGTTGTGAAAGAAAAATAGAAGATTGTAAAACTAAACCATGTTACCAGGGACAGTGTATTCATACCTCCAATGGTTACGTTTGCGAGTGTTTAGAATTTTTCGGAGGCACTTTCTGTGACCAACCTTACGTTTATTGCGACAACAACATTTGCAAGAACAACGGGACCTGTAAAATGTGGAGTAACAACCGGTTAAAATTTTGCGAATGTCCATCGGGTTTTACAGGAAATTTTTGCGAAGAATTGACTGAAGATTGCAGCGACTCGACTTGTTTAAGCGAAAGAAACGATTCGTGTCATTGCCAGGAAAACGCTCATTGCGCTAGGAATGAATTTTCGGGATTTTCGTGTCAATGTTTTTCGGGATATACCGGTTAGTTTGATTATTAAAATCAGTTTTTAATCGTAAAAAATATGGTTGTAATAAATTTTAACTGTTATAACTAAAAAGAAAATACAAAAAGTTGAGTGCTTTTTAATATCGATTCTGATCATTTTCATTAACTATTTTAATAAGCTTCTAGAAGCTTTTGGCAAATTTTAATCCAAAAATAGAGCTTTTGTTTTGATCTTACGTTATTTTAGAAGGATTTCTAAATTAAAATTAAAAAGAGAAATAAAAATTGTTACAGGTCCTGATTGTGTGGATATCGATGAATGTGTATCGGAACCTTGCAAACAAGGAATATGTAAAAACGTTCCCGGTGATTTTGAATGTTATTGCAAACCGGGTTACACCGGAGCAGAATGTGACGTAAACATAAACGAGTGTTTATCAAACCCTTGTCAGCACGGAGGTACTTGCATAGACCAAATAAATAATTTCAAGTGCCTTTGCATGCCCGGATACGAAGGCAAAGAGTGCAAGACCAACATAGACGACTGCAATCCGAATCCTTGCGCTTTCAATTCAACGTGTACCGATTTAGTCAACGAATTCAAATGTACTTGTGAAGAAGGCAGAACTGGACTTCTTTGCGAAATCGATATAGATGATTGTTTACCTCAACCCTGCAAAAACGGCGTTTGCATCGACCAACTAAACAGTTACGTTTGTAACTGCACCGATACCGGATTCGAAGGCCTACATTGCGAAACGAACATCGACGATTGCCAGAGTAATCCTTGTAAAAACGAAGGTCGTTGCGAGGACGCGGTTAAAGATTATGTTTGCCAGTGTCCGGATGGTTACTCCGGAAAAGATTGCGAAGGGGATATCGACGAGTGTCTATCTCAACCGTGTAAAAACGGCGGAGAATGCATACAAAGATCAAATCAAACGTTGTACGAAAAACCTTACAACGCAAAACTTCCGGCTAATTACCAAAATCCGTTTAATTATCAATTAGCGGCCGGGTTTGATTGTTTATGCGTTCCCGGTACGTCCGGTTTTAAATGCGATATAAACATAAACGAATGCGAAAGTAATCCTTGCAAATACGGAAAATGTATCGATCAAATCGGAGCTTATACTTGTGAATGTAACGAAGGTTTTGAGGGTAAACATTGCAATATAGACGTAAACGAATGTGAGAAGTATCAACCGTGCGTACACGGTACTTGTAAAGACGGATTGGCGACTTATTATTGCGATTGTAATCAAGGATATGGTGGAAAAAATTGTTCAGTTGAATTAATCGGTTGTAAATCAGAACCTTGTAATAATCGGGGGACTTGTTATCCGTATGTTATAAACGAAGACGAACATTATTTTAATTGTAGTTGTCAAAACGGATTTTACGGTCCAACATGTAAAATACCAACGACTATGTCTTTATCGGGAACAACTTTAATAACCGTAAATACATCCAGGGAAGAAGGATATGATATTTCATTCAGATTTAAAACCACTTTAGGAGACGGATTATTAGCGGTTGGAAACGGACAAACTTATTACATTTTAGAATTATCAAAAGGAAGATTAAATTTACACTCCAGCTTATTAAATAAATGGGAAGGGGTTTTTATCGGTTCGGGATTAAATAACAGTAATTGGCAAAGAGTTTTCGTCGCTATTAATACAACTCACATTATTTTATCCGCAAACGATGAACAAACAATTTACCCGATAACTTACAACGATTATAACTCATCAGCAACTAGTTTTCCTTCAACTAACATAGGTGGAAGTACAAGCGAAGTTAGATCTTTAACCCATAAACCACCTTTAGTCGGTTGTGTAGAAGATGTTATCGTAAATAACGCTTGGGTTTTACCCACTTCACCAAATCCGAATATAACTTTACCCGGTGTCACTGTTGGATGTCATCGTGAACCTCAATGTAAACCTAATCCTTGTCATTCGGGAGGACAATGTACGGATAATTGGAGGAACTTTAGTTGTACTTGCGAACGACCTCATTTAGGACACATTTGCCAATATAACTACACAGCCGCAACGTTTTGTCACGAAAACATAACAAATTCTTTAGTTACCGTTAAAGTTGATAAAGATGCTAAAAGAGCCGTAAGATCAATTGTCGATATTAGTATGTTTATCCGAACGAGAGAATCAAGCGGACAAATTTTTTATTTAGGATCGGAAAAAAGAGATCAAAGTGAAACTTACATCGCTGCTGAATTAGAGAACGGTGAATTATTAGTTCGGATTGAAATACACGGAAATCCCGAATCGTATATCGTTGGAGGTGTTAAACTCGATAACGGTTATAATCATTTGATTGAGGTTATTCGAAATGTTACTTTGGTTCAGGTTAAATTAAACGGAACGGAGTATTTTAGAAAAACGATTTCGGCTACTGGACATTTGGACGCTGAAATTTTATATTTGGGCGGACAACAACCTAGTATGAGGTCGGTTAGGCAAGCGACGGCCGATCCTAGTGCTAAAACTGAAGTTTTACCAGCTACCGGACCTGCTGCTATTGTAGCGCATAATGAAGTACACTTTAAAGGAATTATTCAAGATGTACAGGTAAGTTTTAACTTATTATCTAGATTTTGTAATTGTGAAGGTAAAGTATAAAGTCCTTAAGATATTCGGGATTATTTAAAAGTAAATGGGAAAAATGGAAATAAAGATCAATTTTCGTTTTCAAAATAATGGATTTTAAAGATTAGCTACAACCAGAAGTAAATTAAAAAAGAAAATGAACCCTTTTATTTGATGTGTGCTACGTTTACTTTTGGAAAGAAATAAAGGAATAAATAATTTTAATAATAATATTACTAACAATAAGATTGCCATTAGTTTATATCATTCAAAAAAAACCTACACCACTTTCAAAGTATTTTTAAAGTGAATACCTTCAGGAATTTAAAAAAATACAAAAATCTCTTAATTTTTACCCTAGAATTTATTCTGAAAATACATAGAGTGGGGAAAATTGCACATATGAAGAACAAATTCTTTAGAAATTTTGAACAACCAAAATATCTCATCTTTTATTCCATAACTCTTTCTGAAGACACATGAATTTTTTTTTCTTTATTTTTATTCTATAATTCTTTCTGAAGACACATGAATTTTTTTTCCACTGTAAGACAAAAATGAGTCCCTCATTTTTACCTTGCAACCCATCCTGAAGACATACGAAAAAAGATATTACAAGAAATATAAAAAGTTAAACCTTGAGAAATTTCAGGAAACTGATACATTTCATTATTAACTCTGTATTCCATTCTTAAGATATACGGGATTATATTCAAATTGGGAATAATGAAATTCAAATTGGCACTAATCAATTTCAAATTGGGAATGTTACATTTATATAAAAAATATCTAAGTTTTGGTTGTTACTTAATATTAATGAACTATTTTTTTTATTTAGCTACAAAAAATATAATTATAAAAAATTAAAATTATAAAAAAATATAAAGGGGCAGTGGCACGTACTGTAACCCGAAATAGATCTGCACAATAAAGAGAAAGATGAAAAAGTAAGCCTGCTCTCCGTAACATTGCCGTGCAGCTCCATTTCGGCTTACAGTACCTTTATGTACACACTGTAAATGTCGTACATGTAGCGATAGATATTACTCTGTTTTCCTCACTAAAAAAGAATTGTCTGAATGTCGTCAGCCAGACCACTCTTGCCTCCAGCTTTAACCCTTTTAGTGCCGGGAGCCGATATATCGGCTCGCGCCTTGTAGCGGTTTACTACTCGCATTGCGGGAGAACTCTTTAAATTTGTAATGCGTTATAAATGAGTGTCATTGTTTACTTCTGTATTTCATCCATAATACGCAGCTTTTTGAATCACGTAAATATTGTTTCTCGTTTGGTTTTTACAAGCATTTTCCCGAACCCTTGTAAAACTGTGAAATTCCGCCGGTTTTTCTGGCATAGGCACCTCTATTTCGCCCGGCACTAAAAGCGTTAAAAACTGTCCGTACTACTTCTATGAAGACCTCAATGGAATCGTGATATGAAGCATTATCTGTCACCAAAACCGCAGGTTCTTCGTATATACGTTTGGCATTGCGAAGACGTTGACTTCAGGCCTTTTAAAAGTATCTTTTTGAATTTCATGGTGTATCAGGCCCGTAGTGTCAATACAATCAATTAAATAAATATTTGATCTTTTCATCGCCAGTGAAATAAAAAGATTTAAATTGATCTCATATACACCCAACGTATATACAAAGAAACTGTGGTACTGATGACAGATAATGTAAAGAATACTTCCCATTTGGTCGTTAATTTGAAATTAATTGTATTTCAACTTCAATTTCATTAGTCCCAATTTGAAATTGATAAGTCACAATTTGAATTTGATTAGTCCCAATTTAAAATTGATTAGTCTCAACTTGAAATTGATTAGTCCCAATTTAGAATTGATTATTTCCAATTTGAACTTGATTAGTCCCAATCTGAAACTGATTAGTGCCAATTTCAACTTGAAAAGGTATAGTTCTTGATCTTACATAAAAATCCATACCCAATAGTTTTTATCTGAAAATGAATTCGTAATTCCTAATCGTTAGTCAAGTTCCTTTAATACATTTACTATCAAAGATATGTGAATATAATATCACAACTGTCTTATAGTTGACAGTTAACGTGTTAAAAATTATTGCAGGTATTTAACATTTTTTTATTCTATTATTAAAGTAGGTTACTCTAATTCATTTTGATGACAAATTAGGCCCGTTACTACCAGGCATAATTAAAGTCGTGGTGAACTTTATGCTATAGATATAATAAAAATTGGTTCGTACCAAAGATGCTGAACTAACAGGATAGCTCAATCTGCGATAATGGTCTGCCAACTTTTGACGTCACTGCTAAGCTTAGCGTCTCTGTCTTACACTCATTGCCTCAGACTCAACTCTTTGTCTTACACTCGACTGAAACCACAACAAGTGACGTCAAACAGGAGGTTACGCACTAAATTTCGGCGTATACACATCTTATGGGATTGAGCCATCCTGTTAGTCCAACATTCTTGAGTTCCTACCATTGCATTTACGTTGTAATTAACGCTATCTTAGAGGCAAATTTTTACCAGCTTGCTGTTAAAATTGTGATCTTAGGAATAAGTGGGAAAGCTAACCCCAAATCTCTTGTTAACAGTTCGAAAAATGAAAGTTCATTGAAATTGAAATTAGCCCTTCTAACACAGCCGAAAAATCCCTCCGAAAAAGTAGACAGGAACCAAAATGATAGGAGGGGAGGGATAGTCTAGATAGAGATACCACAACGGCGCAAAAAACGATACAAGACACTGTAAACAGACACCGACTCACTAGCCAACACATAACTTACACAAAATGGAGCTAACAAACCCAACCTCAACAAACCTGAAATCAACCAATCAATATCAACCGCAAGACGGTTACAAACGAAAAAAATATGATTCAAATCTCCTGTTTCGCCGCACTCACAAAACGGTGTATCCGACAGTCCGATACAATGACAGTGCACAGGAAACAAACCGTGCCCCATGCGCAATCTACAAATAGTTGAAATAAAATGTTTAGAGTAAACGCTCCTATTTTTGAACCAAGGTGGATCCCTAACATCCTCGGGCATAGCTCTGAGAGATTTACCCTTGAGCCTGCTTGAAACTTCTCATTCCTCCTGCCATTCCTCAAAAAAAAAAACGCTCACAAAATCCGCAACTAAATCTCTCCAGTTTAATTTAAGCATATACAAAGGACGATCATTGGTATTATCCGCCAAACTATCTGCGACTTCATTACCTACAATACCCCTATGCCCAGGAATCCAATGTAGAGTAACCTCAGTTCCATTATTCTGAATAATTCGAATTAGATTCAAAACTTTGTATAATAAATAATGTCCATTCCTGCGGCCAGAATTGAAAGAATCGATGGCTTTCACAGAATTAAGCGAAACGGAGAAGACAACCACCGAATATAGAGAGTGGTTAGAGATATAATCCAAAGTCCACCAGATGGCGAACAACTCAACAACAAAATTCGACAAGTTAGAAGGCATCCTACCCGAAACCCGTAGCTCCAAGGAAGGGCAAAACACTCCGAAACCAGTACGTCCAGCTTCTTTCCTGACCGAACCATCCGTATAGAAAAATATTCTATTAGGGAACAGACGCTCAGACTCATGATTAAAGATACTGTTGAGGTTACAATAGTCCGACCATTGGGCCAAACCGCCAACCAGGGGCAAGTTACACCTTATGTCCACTACAGCCTGATCAGACACAAAAGAATAGCCAAAGAAATCGCTCAATCCGGATCTACGCATAACTTTTAATCTCGGTGCTACATTCCTGTAAAGGTCAATAATCATTGATATTCTAACGGAAGGGATATCCTCGTACAAAGCATGTAAAGTCAATAACATCATAGCAACAGGATTCGGTCTAGATAGCCCGAATATATCATAGGGCTAGCCTAGCATAGATATCTCCTGGATTGCATTAAATTGGTAGTAATGGGCCTTAAAGACAAATCGTGACACATATGAAACATAAAATAAAATTCCAGAAAACCCAAACATTTCCCGATTTTTTTACCTTACAACCCATTCTGAAGAAACAGATAAAGAAATATGGCACATATCAAACATATAACCTTGTCGAATTCCAGAATATCCAAAAAGCATTATTAACTCTATAACTCATCCTGAAAATGAATGAAAAAAGAACATGGATCGTAAGAAAGAAAACACCTTTAAAAATTTCAGAAAGCTCAGAAATCTCCCAATTTATTACCTTACAACCCATTTTAATAAGATATAGATCAAAAATTAACGTTTCCTGTAGAAAAACTGATCTAAAATCCTAGATAATAGACAAAATCTGTCTTCATTTTGTAAATAAACGACTTCAAAGTTCTTCTAAAATTTCTTTTCTTTTAATTTTTAGATAAGCAACGGATCAAAAATAATGGTCGTAGAATTCTTCCCATTAAAAGTTGAAGACCTACACATTCCAATGTCTTTCGGTAACGTCTCATTCGACGAAGGTCTTGTTTTACCCGGTGTTTTATCTGATAATAAATGCAGATTAAATCCTTGCGGGGATGGACAATGTATAAATACTTGGAACGATTATCAGTAAGTAATTTTCAATCTATTCTTTTTAAATAACTCCTTTTATAAAAATTTATTTTTTATTGCATTTTGTTTTTTTAATTTTTATTTATTTATTTATTTAATTTAGATGTAATTGTACAAGAGGTTTTAAAGGAAAAGACTGTAAAGAACGCGAATTTTGCAAATTAGAAGGATGTCCCGAGCATTCCGAATGTAAAAACCTCGACGAAGGCCTCGAATGTATCACAAACGTAACTTTCGACGGAGACACACCCCCGTTAAAATACGGTTACACCTTAACCAACATCAGTTGGATAGAAACGATCGAATTATCGTTTAGATCCCGATCATGGGGGACGATTTTATACGCTCATTACGAAATGAATCACTTTTTGATTTTCATGAACTACGATGAGATTTTAGTAGAGTGTATGATGCTCGGTCGAAGAGCCCATAACAAATTCAAAAAAGATCATTTCGACGGCCAGTGGATTACTTTACTCTTCACGATACACGATTTAACTTTAAAAGGTGGACTTAAAGAATTAGTTATTGACGATACCCCGAATTTAACATTCGGTGAATTTGACGCGGGGAATTTTACCGAAATGTTTGTAAAAGGAGACCTGTACATAGGCGGAACGGGAGATGTTCAATTAGTTGATTACCAAAAAATATTAAGAAATTATTTTTCTATTAATACAAATTATAATAATACTGAAGGACCTTTAGATATTCCCGATCAAATTGAGGATAATAAAGTAGATTCTTACTTAGGAAGCTTTAGCATGTCGAATAACAAACAAAACGATTATTTTAAAGGTTGTTTGGGGGAGATACGTATTAATAATTACCTTTTACCATTTTTCCTGGACAAAGACTTACCGAATATAACAATAAAAAATTTTAATATAAAATCAAACCGAACGCCTTTAGTTAATTGTACGTTATGTTACGATAAAGATTGTAATAGAGGTTCTTGCGCCGATCCTGTTACACTTTACAAATGTAATTGTCCACCTGGATTTACCGCCGACGATTGCTCTATAGACATTAACGAATGCGAGGATCATCAATGTAAAAATAACGCAACGTGTCAAGATGAAATTGGAAAATATTCGTGTATTTGTTCGAATGGTTTTGACGGACAATTGTAAGTATTTTTAATTAAATTATAATTTTAATCCTTTTTTTAATAATTTTATATTAATTTGTTTAGTTGTGAAATTGAAATAGACGAATGTGAAAGCGCACCGTGTTTACATGGAGGTACTTGCGAAGATTTAATCGGAAATTACTCATGTTCTTGTCTGGATGAATATACAGGTTATAATTGTGAAAGGCAAAAAGTAATAACTTGTCTGGAACTTCCTTGCGCGGAAGGATCGACTTGTAAAGATGAAAATAAAAACGGAAATAACTTTACCTGCTTGTGTCCGAAAGGAATGGTTGGGGAAAGATGCAATCAACCTTATTGCAAAGTAAAAAGATGCGAAAATAATGGATTTTGTGACGATATCACTTACCCACCAAAATGCCAATGTGAATTAGGTTTTGGTGGAGATTACTGTGAAATTGATATCGATGAATGTATGAGTAATCCTTGTTTAAATAATGGAAAGTGTGAAGATTTGGTTAATGAATACAACTGTAATTGTGATGGAACTGGTATGTAATAAATTATAAACTATATTATATCCTCTATTCCGTAATAAGTGAACCAATTTTATATGCAAACTCATAAGAAAATTACTCATTTATTATGAAATATAGATAATAATTAGTAAAGCTATAATATACTGCTACAATCTTTACGGGTTTTTATGCTTTTTATTCTGTGAAGACAACATTTTCGAAATTTTCATTAGTACATCTGGTACCTGATTCTATACAGAGTGTATCAATTGAACAGTTCAAGTGAACTGATTGAACACAAAGTAACAGTGAATTTATCACATCAACAGGTGCATTAAACTGAAATTTAATGGTGGGTTTAAGATGTCAAACTTAAAGGCTGTAACAGTAACTGTATCTGTAACTATAATATTTAAACAGCTTTGTTTCAATTATAGCGTTTAGGCAACGTCTAAAAATTACGACAAATTAATCGCTATTAAAGCTAAAGCTACGGTTAAATTTGATATCCTAAACAAAGCCTAAGACTGCTTAGCATTACTACATCTGTTTGGTGAACAGAAAATAAGAACCGAAATAACAGTAAATTAATACTGTACTTTGATACATTATTCATAAAAATTTAAAGAATAAAAAATTGAAAAAAGTTTCAAAAGCATTAGTTTGGGGTAAAAAGCACCCCTTGAAATGTTAATCAAAATTGGTATCATACTAGTATTTCCCATTATTGAAATTTGGCGCTGTACCAATTTTAAATTCTAATTTTAAAGATAGTCTAAAAAGAAGGGGAAATTATTAAAGAAAAAAAAAATAGAATGTTAACTTAGCATTACTAGCTTTGTTATTATGAAGAATTTCACTTATTGTAAGATAAATTAACCTTTTTAATTAGAGATGCCAATTTTGAGGTTTTTGGTGACAAAATGTGGAACCAACGGCGCTTTATTTTTTGTTAAAAAATCTGTCTTTTATGTTTCTTTATAGAAATTAATTTAGCTAATTCAATTTGAAACTAAATTTTCAAATAATAAGTAATATCCGTAGCTGGACTTTCGGTTTTATGAAACCCTTGTTTGTCAAAAATTAATTGATTTTTATTGGTTAGTTAATGCAATTTCTTTCAAAATTGAAGAAATGTTTAAAGTAAGAAATAACTTCCTGAAAACCTGGAAGTTAAATGATTTGAGAATTTTTTTATTAAAAACCTATTTCTTGTTTCTTTATGGAAGTTGATTTATTTTAGTTTTCTTACAATTAGATTAATTTGATTTAAAATTAAGGTTTCATGTAAAAAAATAACTTCTACTTTTGTTTTTTTTTTTTATTTTTATTAAATTTATTTGATTTTAATTAGTTTGATACAATTTTATTCAAAATTAAGCAGGTTTTTAAGTGAAAGGTATCACTTTTGGGAAAAAACCGGAAGTTACATTTGTCAACGATTAAGCATAACTCAAATTCTTTTAATGGAAATTGATTAATGTTAATTTTAATCATTTAGCTTTAAACAGTTACTGTTTAAAGCTAAACAAAGGTTATTTATGAATCCAATTTTACTCAAAATTTGTTTGAACGAATCGAATTGAATTTGAAATTGCATCCAATCTATTTAATAATGGAAACCAAAATCTAAAAATTGAATTTAATTCAATTAGAATTTCAAAACAAACCAATCAACCTAATTCAGCTTGAAAATTACACCAAATCTAATTGAGATTGAAAATTGGAGAAATCCTAATAGGATTTGGTTTAAAAATCGAAAGTAATTTAATGCAATTAACTTTAAAATAACAAGCTTGAATTTAAAATGGAACATAATCGTTTAAATACAAGCAAATATTAGCCAAAAAAACTGTGCACAGTTTGAAAATCATCTGCTGCTTCTCATCTTTAACACGTAACATATTAAAGATGACACTTTTTAAACGAGATCAAACCACAAATAATAAACTTATACACAAACTGCTTTATTTTGAAACTTTATTAAATACTTGCTATTAATGTAATTTTCATTCAAAACACGTTTGTAACTTACTAAATAAAGAAAACCTTTCTATTTACAAACGATGACACATATCACAACATTCTTTATACATTTAAACTTTTAAACGCTGTGCAATTTTAAAAAATAACTTAATAGATAACGAAATTATTTCAAAACAAACTCCGATAAGATAAAGTAAAAGAATTACTCGTTCGCGATTAGTTCATCGCGGTTTATACTTTTTATATTCCGCGAAAGTTTATTAATTTATAATAATAACTTGATCGCATGTGGTCTTTTTAGGCTACGCCGGAAAACATTGTGAACAAGACATAAACGAATGTGACTCGCAATGGAATCCTTGCGGACAGGGAAAGTGTACTAATACTCCGGGAAGTTATCGTTGCACGTGCGAGAATAAAAAATGCGGGTTAAATTGTAACCTGGACGATCCCTGTTTGGAAAATCCTTGCGTGCACGGATCCTGCGAACCGATGTGTACCAACGCGACAGATTATCTTTGTAGATGTCCTCCGGATTGGACGGGAAAAAATTGTAGTGATGTACAGGTATTTATTTTTAATCCTTTTATTAATCCATTAATCAAATTCTTTTTCCTTATTAAAAAAAGGCTTTAAAAACGGAACAAGATGAAGGAGTAAACATCCTCTTTATAGTAATACCAGTCGTAGTAATAATAGTAGTAGGTTTAGCGATAGGTTTAGTGGTGCTGGTGAATATAGCAAGAAGTAAACGAGCGACGAGGGGTACTTATAGTCCGAGCGCGCAAGAATTTTGCAATCCAAGGGTCGAATTAGATCATGTTTTAAAACCACCGCCCGAAGAAAGACTTATATAGTTCTAGTTTTTTTATAATTAATTAATTTTTATTTATTTCCACCGTCCTCAAAAGTCTTTTTATGTGCCTATTTTGATTTATGAAGAAATTTAAAAAATTGTTAATTATAAGACAAGAATGATTAAGAATCAAAAAAATTTTAAGAGTCAAAGAAAACATGTTAAAAATAAAAAGAATACTAATTATAAAAAAAAAAATATTAAGAATCAAAAAATTATGAAGAATCAAAAAATTATTAACAATCAACAAAATGATCAAGTATAAAATAATTGATTAACAATCAAAAAAATAATTAACAATCAAAACAATTATTAAGAATTAAAAAAAAATTAATCAAAAAATAGTTAAGAATTTAAAAAGAAAAACTGACTGAAGTAAATAAAAAAAAATCCGTGATAATAATTTGATGGTGATGATAATTGCTCGTCTTAAATTGTATGTATATAAAAAAAATTGTCTTTAATGTATCTTTTAAATTTTTCTCTCGTTAGTTTTAACTATTTTTCTTTTATACAAAACCAAAGTTGTAAATATATTTTTAGGTATCTCTCTACTTAATAAGCCGTAAACGATTTTAATTAATTAACGTAAGCAATTTTATTCCATTTACATAATCATGTACTTAATAATTCTTAAGTATTGTACGTAAAAGTGCCTCGACTTTGATACTTATATACATTCCGTCCAGTTGGAACAAATAAATTGAAAAAAAAAGTACTTAATATAAATTGTTGTTTTTGTAAACTAAAAAAATATCCTAAGAATGTTTATTTATAATCCAACGCAAATGATTCAAAATATATATATGTAAATAAGGACACAGATTTCTTTTGCTTTTACTGATTTTTATTGATATATACTTCTGTTTGATGCGTTTCGGCGATCTACGCCATCTTCAGAGGCTATATAAATTACAATACAAAAGACAATTTTAATTTTTGACTACAAGTTATAGAAGAAAAATATTTGTTAGGTTATGTAACAAATTAAAACATGTTTGTGAAGAACTTAAGTTCTTGGAATAAGTTTAGAATAGAGCTTCCGAAGATGGCGTAGATCGCCGAAACGCATCAGGTAGAGTATATGTAAATAAAAACCAATAAAAACAAAAGAAACTTGTATCCTTATTTATATTCACATATTGGTCATAAGATTGGTCATAAGGATCAATACCCGAAATTGAGCTGCACCATGAAGAGAAAGATAAAAAATACTCGACAATGTTATGGAGAGGAGGTTTACTTTTTCTTCTTTCTCTTCATGGTGTAGGTCCATTTCGGGTTATAGTACACACATACGTGTTTTAATTGGTTTTCGGTCTTTGGAGTTCGTCTAACGTAAGTTTGCATGTAAGGTGCACAGAAGGAGAAAAGAGGTAAATATAAGAAACGGATGACAGATGTAACAAAAAAGAGACCCCGTCCACAATAAAAGCTTTGGTTCATTCTGGATAAATAAAAAAAATTGATTTTGCTCAAATTTGTATAGACTTGAAGGCAAAGAAATTTTAAAGGGAGGATATATTTTTATCGGATATATTGTTTAGGCTGCGTGAGTCAATCTCTACCTGCCATCAATAAAGAGATATTGTGCAGTCAACATGGTAAAGTGTTATTTTATTACTTTTTAACTCAACCTATTTTGTTACTGCACAACACGCATCTTTAACTCATTTGAGACGGATTGCACACCGTGTATGAAATTGATTTCCGAGGCTATAAGACGGCTTGCACACCATGTGTGCAATAACAGTAAATGAACTGTAGGGTAAACTCACCAAATCTCACAAGGGGAGGGCGCAAGGTGTTTTTTTTTTAATCTATCCTTTAGCTGAGTGGTAGAGTAGCATACAAGGATTCAATTGGCAATGTACTAAAACGCACTATTCAGCCAAAACTGAATAAATCGCGACAGAAGTTGAACGCTCCGTCTATATTTTGGATAAGTAAATTCGTTCACAGGTACTCGATAGCCGAATCCTAAGAGTGGTGAATCAACAATCCAGAAATAGCGGGTGTCGCTGGTTCGAATCTTTTACTTTTTAATTTTTGTTTAATACCCTAATTTTTAAACATTTATCGTTTTCTATTGATTTTTTATAAATTTAAAATAAACTTTGATTTCTAATGAAAATATCTCATAATAAAACAAACTTCAACAGTTTTGAACAAAAAAATGATAATTAGAAAAGAAATTACTGGTAAATACAATGATGTTGTTAGGAGCAAACATCAATAACGGAAAATTGAATTATTCAAATGGATAGAATCGGCAACGAAAACGCTTATTGAGAATATGCTTTATAGAAACCAAAATAAGAATCATTGGAGAAACAAAACACAAAAAGGATACTTACATCATTTAATAGCAAAATGTGAAATGATTTTTTATTGAAAACAAAATATATTTAAAATTCATTAAACAAATAAATATTTATAAATTAGTGTAGTAAACAAAAATTAAAAAGTAAAAGACATCAAAAAGATTCGAACCAGCGATGCCCGCTATTTCTGGATTGTTGATTCACCACTCTCACGGTTCGGCTATCGAGTACCTGTAAACGAGTTTACTTATCCAACATATAAACGAAGCATTAAACTTCAAACGCGATTTATTCAGTTTTGACTGAATAGTGCGTTTTAGTACTTTGTCAATTGAATCCTTGTATGATACTCTACCACTCAGCTAAAGGACAGATTTTTAAAAAAACCACCTCGCGCCCTCTCCTTGTCAGCCATGCGCCTAAAGACAGCCTTCCAGTTCTTCTATATGGATTTTTATAGAAAGCCCGACTTTAGAAAGAATTTTTAGAGGGGCCGACCTTATATAAAAAAATGTTTCGCTCTTGGGGACAGTGTTCGAAAACAATCGTCGTCTCGAATGGGTTAAAATTGAAATACTATACCGAAAGTGTAAAACGGTGTTTTGATTTCTATTCAGTTCCTAAAGAAAATTCACGAATAGGTTTTATAAAGTGTTGTATAAGGTATGAATTCGTGTACAGGAAATACATAGAAAGTAATTACAACGATGATATACGCGCGGTTTTAACCTGATAACGAGTTGATCTTTCCAAAAATGGTTTAATATTATTTTTTCGAAAGTTGTATTTTTTTTGATAAAATAAGCAGTTTACAAAATACACAGAAGATACTGATGAGCATCGATTGATTTTTGCAGTACAATTAAAACCATTTCTATGAGATAAAACTTATGAAAAATATAAGGATAAGTTCAAGTATATATTAAAATGCAAGAAGCCTAGAAAGAAGTGTGATTCATCAAATGATTTCGTTGACATTCTGAAGCAATAAAAAAAATAGTTTTGATGTTTTCTTAGCTTTGGGAAAATGGTGTGGAATAGTCTAAATTCCAGCCTGGAAGTGATATCATTCATATGAATGGCTTAAAAATAACAATAAATTATTATTTTCTTGATATTTTTCTTCATTATCTCTATTCAATACGAATATAAATATGTGTATGGTACAAAATACAGTATCTAATATAAACAGTAAAAGAACAACGTATGTATGAGAGTTGCTTTCGTTTTCGGTTGCAACCGAACCAAATAGAACCGCGTACATGTGAAACAGGGCTAAGATATCGTGTCAACGGTCAAAAAGTTTTCGAGAGAGTTAAGTGTGCAATGTTCGGCAATAAAAAGGCTAGATTTGGTTTGCGGTTAACCCTTTCAGGACAACTGGTACTTACTACTAACCACAAATTTCAAATTCTAACAAATCAACACATATGCCTGAACGGTAAATTCGCTTAGGGCGCGTTTCCACGAGGGATGAAATTACAACGATTTTCAGGCAAAAGTGTAATACATTTATTTTGATAAACCAGTTTGTACGAGTGTCAAATACGCTGCAAGATGCTATAGATTGGTCCATCAAAATAAATGTATTACACATTTGGGTGAAAATCGTTACGGCTCTATTCTTGCGATTTCATCGTTTTTAGCTCTATTTTTCGATTTCATCGTTTTTATAGACGAGCCCTTAGATGTGACCACTGCAGCACACCAAAAGAAATGGACAAAACCATTTGAAAATGTTACACTTGCAATGTAGGCTTATGTCTTATTATCCATAGAGGTAGAAATTGTTTTTCATTATTTTATAGAAAATAATTAGCTATCGCAAGCATCTAATAGCTGCCAACGTTAACCGTATCTTGAGGAATAACCGGAGCATTTCATAAGGAATTCTTACCTTCCATAATTTTATTTCTATACTTATGTATAAACATGTTGTGAAAATAAAAAGATAACGTAACATATTTTTAATTCTGTCTAAAAGGGTTAAGTGCTAACCTTAGTAACCAGCTGATAAGGAAATTATTAAAGCTAATGCCAATTTTTGTCATATAAAACAAAGAATACAGAGATCTTTTCAATAATAATGAAAGAGAAATCAAAAAGGATTTTCAAAAAACTTAAATTTTTAGAAGTTATTTTTAACCTTTAAAATCATTTTTAAACGGAAATGGAATATACTGTTTTATTTCAATTTGGACTCATCATAAATATACCTCCTTTGAATTAAAAAAGTAGTGTGTTCGAGTTCGATATGCTTCTTTGTTGGCGATAACCTAAGTTTTATATTAAAAAAAGCTATTTCCGAAATTAAAAATGTACCCAATATCTTATAGTAATTTCGATTTTCAATTCAATTTCAATTGTGAATGCTAAAACTCCAAACAACTATTGTTTATTTCGCCGTGAAGGCAAAAAGTCAATGTTGCGAAAACAAGCGCGAATTTTTAGAGGCTATTCTCAACCCTTAAAAGCACGTTTGAACCGAAATGGAAAATACGGTTTTATTTAAATTGGGACCCGTCATAAATATACCTGCTTTGAATTAAAAAAGTGATGGTTCGAATTCGATATGCTTCTTTGCTAGCGATAGAGGCGAGTTTGAAAAAAAGTATGTACAGATTGGTACAGATGTTCTAAATTTGATGCCATAACAGGTTATTTCCGAAAGTAAAAAAGTACCTGACATCTTATAATTTCGATTTTTAATTTATCTTCAATTGTGAATACTAAAACTACAAACATTTATTGTTCAATTTCGCCCTGAAGGCAAAAAGTCAAAATGTCGCGAAAATAAGCGCGAATTTTTAGAAGTTATTTTCAACCTTTAAAAGCATATTTGAACCGAAATGGAAATTACGGTTTTATTTAAGTTGGGACCCGTCATAAATATACCTGTTTTGAATTAAAAAAGTGGTGTGTTCGAGTTCGATATGCTTCTTTGTTAGCGATAGACCTGAGTTTTATATAAAAAAAGTATGTACAGATGTTCTAAATTCGATGCCATAACAGGCTATTTACGAAATTAAGAATGTACCCGACATCTTATAATTTCGATTTTCAATTTACTAACTTCCATTGTGAATGTTAAAACTCCAAACAACTATTGTTTAATTTCGCCCTGAAGGCAAAATGTCGCGAAAACAAGCGCGAATTTCTTCACGATGAACGATAAATTCTGTATATATGGCAACTTTTTACCAATATTACTGTAAATAATACCAAAACTTCATTTCTATTTAACGCAAGCCATAATTCGTTATGGTTTAAATTAAGTCGTTATTTTAGGATTTACTTATCTTAATAAGTAAAAAAGCAAATTTGTTTACTACAGTGACGCGCCCGTCAAGCCTTAAAAACTAGTAAAAACATGCACAAAGACTCACGAAGCGGGTGTTGTTCTCTCAGCACCTAATTAAACAAAATAAAACGAAAAAACATTTTATTTCATATCAAAAATTTTATAAACTACAATAATTTTACCTTCTAACATCCGCAAAATAACAATCCGACGACTGGTACACGTCGAAAGGAAGACCACATCCATCAAACGAAGCACAAATCACTTATAACTCACCAAAATTTAAAAAGTAATAATAAGATTTTTAATAAATTTAGCTCTGACACTGATAAATATTAACTAACTTAAAAATTGTAGGGAGTAATGTTTTACTTTTGTAAAACACGACTGAAGTGGTAAAAACCCGTGAAAAAACTGAAGCAGATCATAGATTTTGTTGTTTTTAAACCTGTTTGAGTTGCGTCTGGACTCGAAAGATCGAAAGACAGGGGTGTTTTTATAAAATCGAGTTCGGAACTATAAAACTATAAAATTTTTGAATTGCAATTTATAACTCATTTTCTAACAAAGATTTTGAAAAATAATATACCTCCTAATAAAAATAATTTTAGTTTATTAAATTAATTAAAGGTTATTGTAGTTTAGGGAAGTTTTAGAAATTTTATCATTTACTAATTCTAAGTTTGATTATAAAATATGTTAAATATATATGTTAAAGGTGTTGTTAAAGACGGATTAAAATCTTAAAGATACAAACCTAACACAACGCGAACATCTTTTTTCTTCTAACGAAGATTTAGATTGTTAACGATGTAACACCCTCGAAAGTTTTTCGGTAACTGAAATGAAAACTCAAAATAGATACCAAATTTGGTTGACTGAGTGAAAGGACAAGGACGCAAAAAAAGGTGTTTTCTTTCGTTTACCTGGAACGTTTTCACGACCATCTGTGTTATCGCTTTTAAACAACATTTTTATTTTACTTAAATACCTTAAAACGACGATTTATAAAATAATATTGAAATGCATTAATTGTTTACATTAAATTATTAGATTTTTACGTAAATTTTTTTAAATGTTAACAGTTTTTAAGAAAAAGACATTACAATACAAAAAAAGAAAAAATACATTTTTCTAATTTAATGAACAACATAGGTTTTCAAGAAATTCCATTCCATAATTACATTTCTTATATTCATTTAAGAAAATATATACAGGTGGTCAATTTTGGTTGTTGTACAAGATTGAAAATAAAAGTTTCGATAAAAAAGTTTTAATAAAATATGTAAAATGTATATGTTAAGCATTAAATGTGTTGTTGAAGATGGATCAAAATGTTAAAGATACATACCTAACACATTACGAGCATCTTTTTTCTTCTAACGAAGATTTATCTCGGAAGAACACCGACGCGATACAACACGCTCGAAAGGTTTCCGATAACTGAATTGAAAATTCAAAATGGATACCAAATTTGGATGACTAAAACGACAAGTTTTCACAAAAACATTACAATATATAAAAAGAAAAATATATATTTTTCTAATTTAATAACCACTATAGGTTTTCAAGAAATTCCATTCCATAATTACATTTCTTATATTCATTTAAGAAAATATATACAGGTGGTCAATTTTGATTGTTGTAGAAGATTGAAAATAAACAAGTTTCGATAGTTTGTACCTATTTCATTACTGTGTAATTAAAAATAAAAATTTATAAATACGTTTGTGTTTGAATCGTTGATTTATTTCGTCAAACTGATGTGATTACATGTCATTATAGTTTTAATTTGTGTTTTCAATACAGACACGTCCCTGATGATGGATTGACCTGAAATATATCGAACTTACATAAATAGAAATATGTAAAATTTGTAAGAATATTGTTTTTGTTCCTTGCTTTTCAATCCAAACGTTCGTTTTTATTTGACCACTCTGTATCTTCAAAAAAATATCTAGTTTTTTAAAATCATAACGATTGTTAGAGGTTTCTATGTCTAAAAATCGTGACGATTTTAATTGATGACAACAATTTTACATTTCTTGTACAGGTGTCCGAAAATAATGTTCTTACACTTAAGACAGTAATTTTATAACAAGAAATATGGGGAAAAATTGCTTTTTAAAGAAGGTATGACTCTTTGAAGCTCATATAGTGTGTTTTTCCTTCCAATTATTTTACTAACGTGCAGAATCAAATTTTAAAAATCTTGTAAAATGTACATAATAAATATGATAATGGTAATCAATGGTGCTTACTTGCTATATTTAGAAATTTTCGGAACATAAAATTTTATGTAATTTCAATCTTATTATACTAATTTCTCTTTATTATCAGACTTTAGTTAATTGATTTAATAACCCGTTTTATTTGTTTTTTTTTTAATATTTTTATTTGGTAAACTTTGAACTTTAAGCTAAAAGACAGGTAAAATAGTTCATTAATTTTTTTACTTTAATTTATCCTCTCACGTTGTCAAGATTTTGCTTTACGCATTTTGCAACTCACTTTATTGCCAAAAGTGACTATTGATAAGAGCCTCTCCTTACCAACTCGGCTCACGATAGGTGCATGACAGGTCACCGTGTCTACTACCTTCTACAAGTATTTTTGTCTAAACATTTGGAGTTTGAGATCAGATTTTCAAAAAATAATCAACAAAGATATTGGAACTTTAAATACGCTCCTCAAGCCCAACTCCAAAACCTGTTTATTATATAATATTTTGGTTATCATCATATTTGTCATGTAAATCTTAACACGTTGAGTACCACGTGGTTTTATAACGACTTCCCCATCAGGCCACACGCCTGACTGTCGTGGCTTGAACAAAAAGTTGTGTCAGTCACTGATGACTGACGCCGCCTGAACGGAAAGCTCAGTGTCAGTCATCGATAACTAACATGGCACTCAACGTGTTAATGAATCTTTCAAAATCCATCATCTAACTTTGTACAATAATGGAAATAATTAGAAAAACTACACAATGAGTATCAAACAGCTATATGCAATTTATAAAAATAATTTTAGAAAATAAAGTAATAATAAGATATACAGGTTACTCCACATGTTGATTATAGGTTATTAAATAAAATAGATTTTTTAATAAAATCCTTCTATAATTTTATATAAGTGTCGTTTTTATTAACCTATTACAGCATACAATTACAATAATTCATCCATTAAATTAGTTGCGTACTTGTGATGTTTACAATCAGTCTTTTTCAATACTTTTAGATTATTTATCATTATTTATTTTTTTTATTTCTTTTTTATCAATTTTTTTAACTAAGACTAGAAAAACCAGTTCAACCTGATTGGAAACGAAATAAATTAGACAGTTTTTTTTAAATAAGTATTAAAAGAGTCTAATATTATGTACAAAAAGTGAATTATAAATGCAAACTTTCAATCTCCCACTTCCACTTATCGACGTATTTATTTACACTTTATTAATTATTTAGTAAAAAAAATAAACAAATTAACTAACTCATTCGTCCTTTTTTACTTGTTCTAATTCTTCGTGCTTCTTTAATTTTTGAGTAAATTGTTCTTGATGACGCTCTTTCCATTCTTTTTTAGGTTTCGTTCGTTTTAATTGACCATCCCTATTAAAATTTATTTCATTAATATCACACGATTTTAATAAAGTTTTAATAAAAGAAAAAAAAACTTACCAAACTAAATCAACTAAACCACCTTGTTTAGCAATTTCAGCCTTAACTCTATTAGCAAACTCAATCGCACTCTCATTTTCATTTTTTTCCATCTTCGGAAGATACCAAACCTCACAAACGATCGCCCAAGACGTCATCATTTGATATAAATATTGTACGTAAGAGTATTTTGAACTGTTCCAAAAAGCGTCTCCAAATTTAGGATCGTATTTAATCGCAACCGGATAAATAACACTTTCTACTTCGAAACTACCCTTTTTAAACTGCATAACTGAAGTGTTATTAATACAAGTTCCTTCGGGGAAAATTAAAATCGGTGGATTTTCGGGATTTTCAACGTGAGTTCTCAATCTTTTCGCTACGGCGTTTCTATCTTTCGCTTCGCTTCTTTCAAACCAAATGTGAGGCGAAGCCCGAGCGAGTGCTCTTTGTAATAATCCTAAGAAACCGCCGTGGGTTTGTCCGATTAGAGAGTAACAATTATCACACATTAAAACGAGGACGTCAATCGGTGAAGTATGATTAGCGACGCAAATTCCGGCTTTTTTAGGTCGATTTTCTGGATTGTGATAAGTTATAACTGCCGAAAGAGCTCTTGAGAGGATTCCGAAACACATTACTGAGACTTTTTCGTTTATAAAAGCTTTTACTTTTCCATCTGGGATGTAACCGACTAATGCTGTGCAAATTGTTAACCATAAAACCTAAAAAATTACAATAGTAAAATTTTATTTATAATTTTTTTGGGTTTTTCATGACAAAAAATCTACTTACACCAATAAAACATATTAAAACTCTTAAAGGAAACAGGAAAAAGTATCTAATAAAAAATCCAAACATCCAAATTACTGTTAAACGCCATGAAATAAATTCGTAGTGACGATTCGTTCGCGTTAATAAGTTCCAGTTCTTTAATTCTTCCGCTTCGAAACGAGACGTGACTTGATCTTCGATTATAGCTTCCATTCCGGCTTTAATGTAGTCGAAACAGTTTGATAGATTGAAGTTGTATTCATCCTAAAATAAATAAAATAAGATTTTTAAAAAATCGCAATGAGTTTATTTATGTTGTTTAAAATCCGATTTAGTTTAAGTTTTTTTGAAGGTAGAATATTGAAAATCATCTTACAAGGAGAGTGCAAGGTCTTGGGGTCATAGATTTAGTGCAAATTTTGTAGCATGGTAGATTTAGTTTCCCTGTTGATGAAAATATATGGTTGTAGGGGCCACTACTCAATAGCTCTTTAGATATTTGCAATTGAAGATGCAATTCACTGGTTAAATTCAGGTCTGTAGCAAACGATTAAACATAATGGGTTTAGCGTAATAGCAATAGATCGGTGTTTCTCGTCGTTAGGCGCCGGGTTCGAGTTCTGAGAGTGTCTATTTTTACATATAAAGATGCCATGGGTGGATATAAAATACTGCGACATCGAAACATTTTTTGAGTGTGCATCGCACTTTGGATTTGTCAGTTAATTGGCATTTGATCTGTCAAGACTTCAAAATTAATACAGGAATATGACTTGGCATTATAACCTTTCTTATCTGGAAATATAACATGCGTTCAGAAATGATTGTAGAGCGTTTGAATTTGGCGCGCTCGTAATTTAGTGATTTTTTTATGCTCAACGTTGTTACCTGTGAGTTGTCTACATCGCATCCTGCATATCAGTGGCGTAGCCGGATTTATTCATGATTTATTCTTTTCAGTATAAAGTGTATATGTACACAGATTCATAATTATTGGAGATCGGATATCAATTGCAAAGGCATATGTCAATAAAGTCAATAAAATACCTTTCTCTTACGTTTTTTTGACAACTGTCGATAGCTTTCAATATTTTCCACGCCACGCCTATGAGATATGATTATCATTATTGTATTTATACCAACCTTAAAAAATAATCTATAGCGCGCCAAATTCAAACGACTTACAATCATTTCTGAACGCACGGTATCTTGCTTTGTATGATTTTTTAACCTTTCTTCCCTTCAGTTTTAACTGTCAAATTAAATGAAAGTTATTTTATAAAATTTGATGTAAAATTCGTTATTTTGGCGAAGAAATTGGTAATTTTGAAGAATATATCAAAAAATAATAAATGATTAGGCAAATTAAAATACGAATAAAGTAATCAAAATGTACTCATCATACTCAGATCGCAGATTTTAATGGAAAAAAGTGAAGCATAAACTTTGAGACTGGAGAAGAAGAGCTAAACACTCAAACTCCAAATCCAATACCTTGTAAAATAAAAATAAAATAATAACCTTTCTTCAAAAAGTCTGACTTAATCGGTATAAATTCGGTTAATTTTGACATTATCCGTACTTGTCCTAACGAATTAATTGCATCTTTAATTGCAAATATTTTAAAAATTATTGAATAGTGGCCCCCCCTATAACCATATATTTTCATCAACAGGGAAACTAAATCTACCATTCTACGAAATTTGAACTAAATCCACGACCCCAAGACTTTGCACTCTCCTTGTTAGTAATTTACATAAAAATTAGAAAAAATCTTAAATTTATGTTTTCAAGCAATGATTTTTCAAAAATCACAATTTTACAGAGTTTCAAGGCCAAAGCCAATGATTCATTAGGTCTTTACAAATTTTCATGTTTATCTATTGGAATCTTGACATCTCCTTCCTAAGTTCTAACGTTACCAAACCATTGTCGTGCCAACTCTAATTCAAATAAATTAAAATGTATAAATATACAGTCCGACACGCGAGAACTTGCGGCTGAGATTTCACCAAACTGCGCGACAGCGAGAGAGAGCAAGTATTCGGGTAGATAGAGACAAAATTACGCGTGCCTCTTCAGCTGCAGTGTGCTATCCAGGGCCGGTTTTAGACAATTTGAATATCGCATCATGAAGTCTAAAATATTTTTACATTTCGGTATCGAAAATGTCGCTATCATTGTCACTATCACTATCATTTTCACTCTCATCATCTTTTAAATTAATTACTAAACTATCGACGGCGGTGTCCAATAGGGGTTCTTGCTCCATAAATAATTTTTCCGTGATTATGGCGTGCTGGCATGTACTAGTCCATTCTTCAGTTGAAAACGCCATAAAGAATTCATCACACAGTTTTTCAATAGTTGATAAACTAAACTGAATATCTCTAGCCCCTACACACTGCTTCATACTGGCCCAAACCAACTCTATAGGATTGAGGTCAGGATGGTAAGCCGGTAATCTGAGAACATCATGGCCGTGGGAGTGAAATATTTCGTATAAGATTAAAGATTCTTTTTCTAAAAGATTCTGATTAAAATTCGCTTTGAAGATTTGGTTTTAAGATTCTGGCTTGAGAGTCTAGTTTTAGAGTCTCCTTTAAGAGTGACTTTGCAAACACGAATTCCCCCCGAAGTAACTTCGCCCTTGGGTAGGGGTGAATGAAAATTTTAGGCATTCCTAACGATTGGTTGTTTTTTCCTACAACAGGTCCAATGTCGCACACTTCAAAAAAAAACATAATAACTCAATGACCCTTTTAAAACTTTTCTAACGTCCGTCACGTATCGTTGACATGTTTATTACCAAATTTATTACTTTGGGTCTGGTACCTAAACTTAACAAATGCTGAAAGACAAAACTAAAAAAGTGTTTAAACTAAAGCCTGCAATATGTGGAACAAATCTATAAAATTTTTAAGACGGCTCTGGTATATTCCCATCTCTACACTGTGAGGGACTGCGTTTAAATGAAGCGTGCTAGTCTGAAGTTACTGTTGTTCACTGCGTAACTGTAGGCGTGGCTTACTTAGCCGCAAGTTCTCGCGTGTCGAACAGTACGTGTCAAAAGATTATAGAGATGTATTCATATGAAGCGCCGCCCTCATGAAAGAGATAATTTAACTGAAAGACTATCTCAACATATCCGAGAAGCAACAAAATTAAACTACATCGGAAAATTTCGCGCCCCTTGTGTTCACACGCCCTTGATTAGGTAGTGAAGGAATATTTAGATTTTCTATGATAAGAATTTTTGGACACATTGCAGAAATGAGTCACTGGCTTTGGCCTTGAAATACCCAGTACTTACACCAGGTAACTCATTATCCGACGATAATGATTTAACTTAACCCATCTACACAAAAAGTTGATTAGTTTAATTGCTAGAAGACTTCAAAAATAATACATTTTTAACATTCCCCTTAAATAAACTGAAAAATCATTAGTGGACTTTATTAATTTCTGACTCTGCATTAGTAGAGTACAAGTAGACTGAAGCTTTTTATGAAATAAATTCCAATTTCGAAAATTAAAGACTGTCCAAAAACACTTTGTCACGATAAGTTATCCATCTAAATTTTTTTAACACCCTGTATGATTATTACCAACTTTTTTCTGAATATTTACGTTAATTTAGACATTATTTTCTCTCAGAAAATGTCAGTTGGGTAAATGGTTTTGCTAGAAAAAATTTTTTCTAGTAATTTCTACATGTTCGAATTAGTAATTTAATATTAATAAACATTTTTTTAATAGATTTACAGGGAAAGTCATTTATTTTTCTAGAAGATTTGTCTTTATTACTTCAACAGAGTACGTGGTTCTTGCACGATGATACTCAGCCACATTTTTACTTAGCAGTGTGACACAGTGTGTTAAGTACAGTAGAACCCAATCCCTGATAAATCCAACCCTAGAAATCCGTCTTATTTCTTGGATTCGTCGCATAACAATATTCACCCCGAATTTAAAAATTTAACAATTTGAACAACATTCGGTTCTTTAATTCGAATTATCAAGATTTTCTTGTATGTTTTATCCAAATCGATGGTTATGAAGAGTGAATGATACTTCTGTAAAACAACCAACAGGTCTTTAGTCTGTTGATATAAAGCATATACAGGATGGTTCGTAACTAATGGGACACAGAATAAGAGTGAATTCCTCACATCAAAACATTAGTATTAGCAAAACTTATCTTAGTTGAATTGTTAATAATAACAATGATAGATACGGCTAAAGAACACATTCCATTTTCGTTTTTCTTCAATAATTTCCCTTATATTCGAAATATCTTTATGAAAATTGGTAGTACGCCGCATTTAAAGACGGGAAATACTAATTTGATATCAATTTTTGTCAAGATTGCAGAGGGCGCTTTCTACAGTAAATGATACTTTTAAAACTCTCTTAATTTTTTCATTATTTAGATTTTTATAAATTTTAGAGTTAAAAACAATTCATTGATTATTTTTACGCAAATTTAGGATACTTATGAAATCTCGCTAAAGTTGACCATTTCTAAAATAATCGGTGTTAATGTATAACCTGCAAAATTTTAATTTAGTCAAGTAGGTACGCAACTCATTGTTGGTTGAATAAAGAAAAGAATAATTTATTTACTCATTATGGTGCGTTTATTTTTAGGAATTATCATGCATGGAAATCCGAAAATTAACATTTAACAAAGATCGTTTTAAAAACAACCGAAATTATTGAAAAAAAAAGAGACGAAATAGAGTGTTAACTTTAAACGTCTATATCTTTGTCATTATTGACAATTTCATTAAGAAAAACTTTTTAATACTAATGTTTTGACGTGAGGAATTCACTGTTACTCTGTGTCCCGTTAGTTACGAACCAGCCTGTATAAAGGCATAATCAAAAAATGAATAAAATCTAATAAAGATTGTTCGAATAAATTAAGAAAGAAAAAAAGATATTTTTAAAGTCTTCTAGCAGCTCAACTAATCAACTTTGCATGTAAGAGCTTGTATAACGGCGTAAACAGTATTGCGCCTATATTTTCTTTTATTATTGAGTTATAGCAAAAAAAATCAAATTTTTTTCAAAAAACACTCGAATTTGTAATTAGAGAAAAGGGGTTGATACGTTATGAAGGTGTTTTATTCAGTAGAATATACCAGTGTTGAAAAATTGTAAACAAACTTTATAATTTTTGAGATGCAACACAAAGTTGTATTTTTTAAATACAGTCCATACTTTGTCATTGATATTATGCTGTATATAATGTAATATAGTTTTCTGTATCTATCATAGACTTTAAGATAGCCTATAATAACACTCAAATTTGCCCACCCTGTACACATTATTTCGAGACACCTGCATACAAAAAATTACATCTTGAAATTTATTGAAATTTGCTGTAATAAGTTAAATAAAACCGAAAAAAATATTTTTAATATTAAACATTTTTAATTATTTTATTTTTCAGTTTAAACATAACCTCAAAAATATTGATTTTAAATGTTCATCACAAATATTTATTTAATAAAGTTAAGAAACGATTTCTATCTTTAAAAAAGTTCAAGATTAAGATAAACTACAAATAATTATTTTAACAGTATTAAAACTGGGAAAAAGATTACCCAAGATTTATTTATAAAGATTAACAAACGGTTTATACGTTAAATTAAATTAAAAAAGAATCGTTTCATAAGAAAATTTCTAAATTTGTTTTAATAATTTAAATAAAATTAAATTTTAACTTAAATAACAGATAAAATATTCATTTTGGACGTCAACTATAAAAATTTTCTTAGAAAATGAAATAAAACCAGAAAAAAAATCTTAAAAACGACTTTGTTTTTGATTGCATTTAATCCTATCGTTAAAAAAACTTGATCAACTATATTGCATTCGGCGAAAGATGTTTCGTGCGTCATAAATTAAGTATATTATCCTAGACCAGTATTTTCACTTTTTGTCTGTCTCTCTGTTATGTAAAATTGGATAAAAAAAATTTTTACGTATATCGAAAAAAGTTGACAAGTAATGACGCATTTCGTTCGTCGAATGGAATAAAAAAACAATCACTATAATCTTAATTACAGAAGTATAAAAACGATTTTTACCATAAATTGTAGATAAAATATTCATTTTCAAGAGAAACGATAAAAAAATATTTAAATAAACCAAATAAAACCTTTAAAAAAATCTTAAATTCGCCAACGTTTCTAATCGAATAAAAAACATGACCTTGTCAAATTTTGATCAATTTACAAAAAAAGAAAAACGGACTAATTTGTAAGAATTTAAAAATGATTCTACTTTAAGTTAAAGCTAAAAGATTCATATTTAAGAAAAACTATGAAAAATTGTTGTAACACATTAAATAAAACCAGAAAACAATCTTAAACTCACCAACGTTTGTGTGAATGAAAAGAAAGCTTTCTAAAATTTAATCGATTAAACCTTACAGACTGATTTGTAAAAGTTAAGAAACGATTTCTGTCTTGAATTTAAGCTAAAAGATTCATTTTTAAGTTAAACTATGGAAAAGTACTTTAATACATCAAATAAAACCCCGAAAAAAACCTAAAGTTTACCAATGTTTTTAATGTAATGAAAGCAAAACCTCAAAAACTTGATCGATTTACAAACAAACCCTTTGAAATGATTTGTAAGAATTAATAAACGATTTCTACCTTAAATTAAAGCCAAAAGATTCATTTTTAAGTTAAACTGTGAAAAACTACTTTAATACAATATAGAAAACCCCAAAAAATCTAAAGTTTACTGATGCCTTTAATGTGATGAAAACAAAACCTGAAAAAACTTGATTGATTTACAAAAAAACCTGTGAAATGATTTGTAAAAATTAAACGATTTCTACCTTAGATTAAAAGTAAAAGATTCATTATTATACATAAAGTACTATAATAAAGTAATAAAGTATAATAAAGTACTAAACGAGCTCCGCCGTCTTTTTTTGCACTCATTTGCACCAAACTAACGAAATGATATAAAGTTGTAACTTGTAAACGCCAATTGTTTTTAATTTTTTGGGTAATATTTAGAGGAAATTTGACTGTTTTATTACAAAATAGAATATTTTAGCTTTCAATTAATACAACCTTCATTTCTTAATTTAAAAAAATAAAGTCTCCACGAATTTTTTTAAATTGGTCAAAATTAAAAAAAAAAAAATAGGTTAACTGTTAAAAATTTTTGTCACCTTTATCAATTTTTTGGGTAATAATTAGAACAAAATTGACTTTTTTATTACAAAATGGAATATTTTAGCTTTCAATTAATACAAATTTCATTTCTTAATTGAAAAAAATAAAGTCTCCACGATTTTGTAAAATTGATCAAAATTTTTTAAAGTTAGGTTAACTGTTAAAAATTTCAGTCACCTTTATGAATTTTTTTAATTTTTTGGGTAATAATTAGAACAAAATTGACTTTTATATTACAAAATAGAATATTTTAGTTTTCAATTAATACAAATTTCATTTCTTAATACTTCCTCTGTCCGAAAATAGTTGCTACATTTTAGTTTAATGTAAAAATTATCATAAATATTTAAGATAAATTAATTTATTAAATATCAGTAGATAGAACATATAACAATCGAAATGTGCCATGCCCTAACCTCCACTTAGCTATTGCCCACGTTTTCTGATAAGTAATTGTTACCTGTAAAATTTGAATGTTTTTGAATTTTAACCGCTCTGCATCAAAAATGGTTCGAAATATTTCGGAAACAAATCAAAGAGGTGGGAAAAAAATGCGGAGAATTTAGTAATGAGCAAAGAAAGCAAATTTTACATTATTTGTTGCAAAATATGGAGGATAAAATTTGAAAAGAGGCGCGATAAGTGCAGCTGCACCTAAGTTTTTTTGCAGTCGTTCAACAATTTCGAGATTCTGGAAACAAATAAAAGATTGTTTAAGTAAAAACGCAATAATTAATATTAACTCCCGTAAAAATAATTGTGGTCGAAAAGTTAAAGATTACAGTCAACAAATTGCTAATATATGCTCTATCCCTTTATGCAAAAGAACCACATGAAGATCGTCAGCTTGTTCAAGTAAAATTCCAAAAAAATACATTGCATAATAGATTTAAAAATGGAAAAGAAATTAAAAGAGTAACCAGTTTTATTAAGCCGTTACTTACCGAAGAAAATAAACGGCGCCGAATAGAGTTTTGTTTAAAATTTGTATTGCCGACGAGGTATTTTGACGATTTACTAAACTATATTCACATTGACGAAAAATTGTTTTATTTAACCAAAACAAAAAAAGTTTTTATGTCACTCCGGAAGAAGAAATGCCGCATAGAACATGTAAAAGTAAAAGGTTCATTACAAAAGTAATGTTCATGGCGGCAGTTGCACATCCACGTTGGGATTTTCGTAAAAAATTTTTTTTGGCGGAAATATAGTGATATGGCCATTTGTAAACTATTTACCAGCCAAAAGAAATAGCAAAAATTGGGCTAAGGGAACACTAGTAACCAAAGCTGTAGAAAGTGTCAATAAAGAGGAAATAAGAAAAATGATTTTATAAATTGATTCCAGCAATACAGGAGAAATGGCCGGTTGGTTCAAAAAAACATACAATATTTATTCAGCAAGATAATGCAAAACCGCATTTGTACACTGACGATCCAACATTAAACCAAGCTTTCTGTAGAGATGGTTGGGATATTCAACTGATATCTCAACCACCGAATAGCCCCGACTTAAGTGTGTTGGATTTAAGTTTTTTTAGTTTATAAATTATTTTGTATTTTCATTTAAAAACAATAAACTGTAGTACATAAAATTCTTCTGTTTTTGATTCGCCTTAAAATAAATAAATAAATAAAATGTAGCAACTATTCTCGGACAAAAATTAAATTAAAATGTAGCAACTATTTTCGGACAGAGGAAGTAAAAAAAATAAAGTCTCCACGATTTTTTAAAGTTGATCGAAATTTTTAAAAGTTAACAATAAAAAATTTTAGTTACCATATTCGTTTGAATCTAAGCCACACTATTTTTGCTGTATAATCGTCGTTCATAAAAATGGGGTGTGGCTTAGAATCTGGTGCGGCTTAGATTCGAACCTAATTACAAAATATAAAATACCTAACAAAAAAATTTTATTGTAATATTATGATTTACTTATTTACCAACTTTATTTTAAGAAATTTTTTTTTTTTAGTAATCATTCACAGAAATAGGGTGCGGCTTAGATTCAGGTGCGGCTTACATTCGAACGAATACGGTAGTTTTATGATTTTTTTAAAACTTTTTGGACAACAATTACAGCATATTTGATATTTTTTTTGTAATATAATAAAATATTTTAACTTTCAATGTAGTTTTTAAGATAAACTATGAAAAATTATTTTAACAAATTAAACAAAATCAGAAAAAAATTCTTAAATTCTTTTACGAACTCAATAAAAATTTGATCGATAAAAAAAAATCATTATAATTTTATTTATACAGATTAATAAATGATTTATAGATCAAAACGCAATTAAACCAATCGTATTTAAGATAAAGCAATAAATATTTTCACAACATGTATAAAAATAAAATAAAAAAAATATTTAAAACATAAAAATAATCAACACTTTTTTAAGACTTCAGATTCATTCCGATTAAAGTTCAAATTAATTTTAATGAGTACAACCACTCGAACTTTCATCCAAAACAATAATTACTCAGAAAAAAATCCTTCATATTCTTTCCCCTCTTAAAACAATACACATTAAAGGTCAAAGTCTTTATAAAAATAGACCTGGTAACAAATACTAACCTACAAAGATAAAAAAAAAATTATCATTAATAACTGATAAAGACTTTAATGATTACAAAGATCCCGATGGATTTAAAAACATCATTTCTACCCTTTGTAACCCCTTTGACCTCGAACTTTTTATCTTATCTCACCTTAATTTCATTTTCCTCTTTAACTTTTTGTTCGTTAATATCAAACGCATCGATTTTCATCGTTGGTCCCAATTCCGGCATTAAAATCAACTTATCGTCTCTGCTAATTAAAGACATTCCGTTGTGATTAATAAATCCGTTTTTTTGACTCGAATTGATCCCGTTTTGAAGTTGTGAAACGGCTTTTGTCGTTTCGACATCTTTTTCTGGAAAATTCTCACTGAAACCTTCATCTTCGCTATCATCCTTCCGATTTCGTCTTTGTGCCACTTCGATATTTATCCTTCCATACTAAAAAAAAATGATTAAAAATGAAAAAAGGTCATAAAAGGTTAAAAGGTCTTTTAACTTGATGACCACCTTTAAGTGTTTTTACATTTTTTTCATTAATTATTACACAATGGAGAATTGAAATTGTGATAATAACGTAATTGAAAGTATAAACTGTTGATTTTTGAACTCCGAGATAGTAAAAAAAACTTTATTAAATAGATAAAAATGGTAATTTTACTTTTTTACTGTAAGTTTTTACTTCGAATTAAACGTAACAATTAAGTTTTTACCTCGAATATCGTGACAAGTAGTTTGATGTAAAGCTCACGAACTCCCAAAGACTTTCCAATAGAAGCTAAGAATATTATCGCGAGGAAAAACATCAAAAAAGGAGTTAAAAGCAGCGAACCGATGACGGTCAGCACCGACAGCAACGCCATTTTGATGTAACTAGCCATTATGACCACCCGAAGAACAACAAAAGAACCGAAATTTTAAATTAAACTCCGCCAAAAAAGCGCGTTAATTAATTTAAGAATTAATTAATTTACACTATAAAATGAACCGTACATCACTACCGATAACTAACTAATACACTACAAACGAATTTGTTTTAAGTTTTAATAGGTACGGTTCGTTTTTAGTGCGTATGCGCGAATTTAGTGATTTTTATTATTCATAGATTACAAGCACTGCCCCGATCATCTGTCAGTGCTTGTCACTCATAACCTTACACAATCGATTTTTTATATCTTTTTTCACCGATCTTTAATTAAAAAAGACACGAAATGTCTGCTTTACCAGCTCCGGTTAGAGTATCACCCGTAATCAAGGTAAATCAAATCATTAAACATCTTAAAAAAACTCTAAGTTCTAATTATTACATAATCACAAAAACCTAACCTCAAATTTTTTGATTAAAGTCATTTTTCTTCCTTAAAATCACTTTTTTTTTCTTAAAATGATCATTTTTTATTGAAATTATTCATTTTGGGGTTGTAGTTCTTCAGGTGGAGTTTATTAGGTGCCGGGGTTTTATACGGCGGCTTCCATCAATCAAGACTAAGCAGAAAAGAGAACGCTTTAAGGGAAATCGAAGCTAAACAAAAGGTTATAAGAGATGAGAAATTAGCTATTGAGAAGAAGGAAAGAGCCGAGAAGGAAATTAAAGAATTAGAAGCTCTTATGGCGCCTTCAAAGTGAAGTTTGTAAGTTCGATCGGAGATATTAGTGTAATAGCGATTTAAATAAAGGAATAAAATTATTTGAAACTTTGGGTTAATTTTTTTTTTTTTATTATTTAGATCTTAAATTTTATTATATACAGCACATATAATAAAGTAGTAAATGAGCAGCGCTGTCTTCTTTTTTGCCCTCAGTTTTCACCGAACTAATGAAAATCGACCAATTACCGCAAAATTTAAAAAAATTGGTCAAAATTTCAAAAAAAGTTAGGTTAACTGTTAAAAATTTTAATTATGAATTTTTTAAATTTTTTGCGTAATAATTAGAACAAAATTGACTTTCTTATTACAAAATAGAATATTTAAGCTCTCAATTAATACAAATTTCATTTCCTAATTTAAAAAAATAAAGTCCCACGATTTTTTTAATTTGGTTAAAATTTTTTAAAAAAGTTGTTAAAAAAATTTTAGTCAACTTTATGATTTTTTTAAATTTTTTGGGTAATAATTAGAACAAAATTGACGTTTTTATTACAAAATAGAATATTTTAGCTTTCAATTAATACCAATTTCATTTCTTAATTTAAAAAAATAAGGTCTCCACGATTTTTTTAATTTAGTTAAAAATTTTTAAAAAAGTTAGGTTAAAAAAATTTTAGTCAACTTTATGATTTTTTTTTAATTTTTTGGGTAATAATTAGAACAAAATTGACTTTCTTATTATAAAATAAAGTATTCTAGCTTTCAATTAATACAAATTTCATATCTTAATTTAAAAAAATAGTCCACGCGATTTTTTAAATTTGGTCAAAATTTTTTAAAAAGTTAGGTTAAAAAATTTTTAGTCAACTTTAGGATTTTTTTTTTAATTTTTTGGACAATAAATAGAGCATATTTTTAATATTTATAATAATATTAAGTAATAAAGTTTAAATATTTTATAATTTACTTCCAATTTCTGACGTTTAAATTACAGGAATCTGTAAATGTCTTAAAAGATCTAATTTATTTTTAAAATTTTAACTTCTAACCTTAAAAACTTAATTCTTATTAAAATTATCTTAACTTATACGTGGTTTATTTTTATTTACTCATTTATATATCTTTCTTTATTCCGACTCGTCCTGTTTTAATCAATATCGCGTCATTTACTAACGTAACAGGTTATAAAACACTTTAAACTATCCTAAATAGATTAGTTGACTACCTAGTGATAATTTAAAACGTTTTTAATCATCATAAACGGTTTCTAACGCATCCGGGAAGGTTCCAACAACTAAAAAATCTTCCGATTCCAATCAAATTTAGATCAAAATCACTCAAGTAAGTTATAATACGATTATTAAACCGTTTTTAAATCGATAATAAGAAAAAAAAGTAGGGTTATGTTACGTGTTATTTTTATTTTCGCTATCTAGTTGGCTTGTTGTTTGTGAGTTGTCAAGGCACACTAGATTTCAAAGTTTTAGATCTCTAAAATAATAACCTTTAAATAAAATCGACCTTGATGAATGTCATTTTGGTGCGCGTATTATTAAATAAACGATTTTCCGTGTTGTGTTGAGCAATAATAGGTTATAAAACGAGATAAAGTCTTAAAATTAACCGTAAAATATAACGAAAGATTTATTTAAGGTTAGTTAATATTAAACGTTTTTTACTTGTGACATTTTAAAGGTGTAAAAAAATATTTTTAATAGAGAAAAATTCTCATCATGTGATTTTTTTAATGTTGACAATCGTCTATGTTTATTTTTATAGTGATGAAGGTTTATCTTTATTAAGACGCTAAGCATTAAATGCTTTAAACTCGGATTTAAGAAATAAAGTATATAAATCTGTATAAAAAAGGTAAATAAATGGCGGAAGATGGTCGTTCTTTGTCATCCTCGTCCACTTTTGGAATGTCTTTACCTCAGTGGATGAAAAATAGAATTAGTACTAACGATAGGTAAGTTATTTTTATAATTTTAAACAGTTTATCAATCAATTTTTACATAAATAATAAAGATTTATACTAAAATAAAGGAGAAATCCACATTTTAATAAAGTTTTTTGAGGTTATGTTTTGATTGTATTGGTAGTATAAAAAATCATTTTAAAAATTCCCCATATTTTTATATAAATTATTAAGAAAAAAAATTATTAATTTTTTATAAGAAATTAGTTTTTAATTTTAAATTAATTTATAAATCATTTAAATTATTTAATTTTGACACTTGTCACTTTTGACGTCTAAACGTCAAAATTCCTAACCTAAAAAATTTATTTATCTAAATTTATTTTTCATAAAAAAAGGTCCAGTTTAGAACACAATGCGTTTAGTCCACCACAAACGGATGATAATTTCTTATATATGTCCCGTTTTAAAAGACAACAACAACAACAAGAACAACTACAAAAACAAGATTCATCAAGTTCCATAGCTTCAACTGATTTAGAGGCTGCTAGAAATTCAGGTAAGTTTAAAAATATAAAATAAACTTAAAAAAAAAAAATAATAAGAAAAATATTTTAATAATAAAGTAGTACAAGAATTAACTCAATCATCAAAAGATCCCTTTAAATTAAAATCGAAAGGTATCGATGACGGTTATAAAGATGAAACTTCCTCCTGTGGTTTATCCGTATTAAAAGTTGCTCATCAAATGGTAAATTCTACTAAATTAAACACCTCGAAGACTTTTTCAACACCCTTACAAGATGTTTTGGAGTCTCAATTCGATGACCAACCAGCTACGGAACCTTTAAATTTCAACCGTTCCTTACGCCGTGGTAGTAAATCTTTACCCTCTTCACCACTTTCTTCACCAAAAAGTCAAAGAAAAATCCGAGCAAACGGACAAAATAAATATTTTGGGTCATCAACGATGGAAAGTGGTTGGATTTTAGGTGGGTTATTAAAAAAAGGGAAGTTATCGCAATCAGTAAGCGTTATAAACGAGGAAGAAGGGCAACCTAATGATTTAAAGAGTCAAGTTGGGGGATTAAAGATGAAAAGCGCGTCTCAAATGAGTATCGATGCCGATTTTGAGGAGAAATTGATCGAAAGAAGGAAGATGATGAGGGAAATGAATTTTTATTCACCGACTTCTACGTAGAATAAGAGTAATAAGTTAATTAAGAATCTGTAATTGTAATGATATCAAAATTTAATGATTATTAAAAATGATGATGTGATAATTAATAATTAATTGTAATAAATTAATGTAATAGTTTAAGGAATAAATAAAATCAAATTCATTTTAATTGTTTATTAATTATTATTTACGTAAGTTTTTTTTAATGTGTTACCTTGAAGGGTAATTATAAAAAATTAAACTAAGATTATAGAAAATTTATCAATTTATTTATCAATTTATCAATTCGTTTAAGGAATAAATAAAATCAAATTTATTTTAATTGTTTATTTAATTATTATTTACGTAAGTTTTTTTTTTTCAATATGTCACCTTGAAGGGTAATTATAAAAAATGAAAATGAGTTTATAGAAAATTTATCAAGGATGGAATTAATCCTTTATTATCTAGTGATAAGAATCTGTCATAGATTTAAAGATAAGATTAAAATAGAACTTCTCTGACTTGATTGATTTGTCTAATAATATAATAGCTTGTTAAGTTAGAAAACTTTGGAAACATTTCTTAAGTAATTTGAGAATTTATTTGTTGAAATTTGACAAAATGTTACATCATAAATATTTGGCTACTAAAGTATCTATAGATAGAGTTATGTTGGATTGGAAATGATTTTTTTCTTTACTAGGAATTTGTAATATTAGTACAGATGTTCCAAAATTAGACGGCTATACTGCCCTGTTAATTCAAAAGGGCATATCTACAAATTTTGATGGTTTTGAGTTAAACACGTTTCTGGGTTCACCTGCACCTAATACATCTCACTGTTAAGAAATTTCGACGTATCAATTATTTTCGTAAGAGAAAACTGTTAATAAAAGAAAACGATTTTTTTGTTCCAAATTATGAGGGTAGCTTGTGTTAGAAGAAAAGGGCCTATCTATCAAAAGTCAAATTTATAATATAAAACTTCTGTTTTTAAAGTTTGTAATGGAAAATAGAAATTAAATTTTAACGCTTTCTAAAGACAGAAGTTTATTTTTTTATATACTTCATCATGGCGTAAAACAGAGCACAAAAGTTCATGTTACTAGCGCATTCTATATTCAGAAATAAGAATAAAAGTTTAAATAAATATTGGTTAAAAAATGTTTCATAAGGAAGTTAGAGTTGAAAGAAGTGGCACTAAAACGATGTTTAAGGAATATCATTGAAGTAACTTAAGCTAATAATAAGTCAGCAAAAATTGGCTGACTAGCGTAAAATTTCAAAAGATATTAGATTAACTTTGCATGAAACACATCAGACGCGTAACGTGTGAGGAGATGACTTGGTTATTTGCTTATCTAACTTTTTACATGTCAACTTTTTTACTGACTTAATATGTAAGTTTCTTAGATCATTCTACGTAAGAATGATCCTCTTGTAATTACCGTTTTTGAGTAAATTCTGTTTGAAAATGACGTTTGCCGTCTTTGAATCAAGTAATGTCTTGTTAGAAATCGTCTTTGGCATTCTCGTATAACTTTTCTAGCGTTTTCATTATAAAAGCTATAAACAAAATAGCTACTAGCAAATTTCTGATCGGTAAAATTAACATTTTTTTAACGTTGAAACAACTGCAAGTAAATAAGTTTGAACTGTTTTCGCTTTTACTGCGTAATTAAGGCAGTGGCAAAATAGATTATATATTAGAATGTTGTCGTTTCCATAATTATGTAATTAACAATCACAAAAACAAATTTCACGATAACGACACGCTGACTGCTAAAAAGCATAACACACATTGCAAAAAAACGATACTTGGTTCAAAGATTAATTAATGTAAGTCATCGGGTTTCAAAGACGATTACTCAAAATACGCAATTATAACGAGAGAACTTTTCTTACGTAAAAATGTCTAAGATATCTAATTCCCAAATCCTTTCAAAGATATTTCTTAAAAACTGTTTTTGTGCTGTCCCCTTTCAAGGGACTGTAGCTCTCTTAGGAAACATCTTTCAACCAATATTTATTTGAACTTAACTCTTATTTCTGGATGTAGAATACCCTGATAGTTTATGGCCGTCTAATTGTGGGACATTTGTATATAAATTAAATGAATTGATTAATAAATTATCAATATTTAATCTAAATTACTTCATTAATTTTAAAATATAGAACTTGGAAACTAAAAATACAAAGTTCAGAGTTCAAGTAAATCAAGATTGAGAGATTTATGACTAAGAAAACATAACTAAAAGTTGATTTACAGAAGAATTAAAAAAAATCTCAAGAGCACTTCGACCGATCAAGAATTTTGGTTGAACAAACAATTTTTTTACAAATTTTTCACAAACTTTAAAAAAAGATTACGTAGAATTTATGAAACTGAAAATTATGAGAAAAACCTTTGTGGAAAAATAAATTAAAATCTCTACTTTTAAGTTAAATTAACTGAACCTTACAAATACAGTGTCCCATTATGGTTGTCCGGTCCTTAACTGGTATATTCTCTGATTGAATATAAGCAAAAAAGTCCTAATGAACAAAGGTCCAAAAGTGGTTGGTTTTCGAGATATTCAATGTTTTCATTCGATAAGTTGACCTATTATTAACATTATTACAGCGTTACATTTAAATTAAATTAGTAGATGTCATGGTTTTGACTAACTTTTGTAGCTAATCAGTGTAAGTTAATAATGACAATTTATCGAAACCATTAGCTTTGTTCGTTAGGGCTGCACTGCTTGCACTTAGCAGTTCAGTGCTTTATTACATTTTTATTATATATATGCGTTCGTTGGATCACATTTCATACCTGAACTAAAGTGCACCAAATTACACTGAATCACAGTCATTCGTTTTCAAACGCTGCACCAAACTGCACCTTTGCACCATAGTGTAACTTAGTGCAGTGCAAGTTTTAACCCAACGAACAAAGCTATTGTAACGAGTTAATAATTTAACTTAAAGGATTCTCATCGATTATTTTAAGAATAGGTAAACTTAGGGAACTAAACTTCCAATATCTTCAAAACGAATTACTTTTCAGCTCACGCTCATTAGGACTTTTTTGCTTATTTTTAGCCAAGAAATACATCAGTAAAGAATCGGACAATCAAAACGGGACACCTATATATATTTCCTGTCCGCTTCAGGGAATGCATTAATGTGAAAGACGGTAACTTCTAAATGTAATGTAATTGTCGTGTTTAGAACACAAATATTTATTACATTAATTAGAATATAATTAAATAATTTAATTATAATTAAATGATTTAATTATAATTAAATAATTAAACATAATTTAAAATGCAAATAAACACGACAATTACATTACAACTCATTAAAATAATTCAAAAAATGTTTAGGTAGATAGTTTTTGTACCTCTGTTAAATTAATTCCGATTTTAGTCTAATCGAATACATTAGAGACTTGCACGCATGTTGAACTGATGTATTAGGAAAGGTCAAACTGCATCTCAAATTCTACTCCAGCTGCAAAAACCTTAATCGTATAAGTGTACCCTGAGAGAATCTACTGAGATCAGAAGAAGCACATCCAAAGAGGTGCTATGAACTTATTTGTGTTTTTGGATATCATACTATATATTGATAATCACATACAGATAACATTTTGCACAAATAATACATCCATATAAGGACCGGTTTATACACCTCTCTATAAACTAACTTATAGCTTATGCACATAACTATAAAAACGGATATATTCATTGCTGCATATTGCGTGTTATGTGTAACATAAATATATCTACTGTCGGATATATTTATGGGTCGGTCTATGTAGCCGGTAAGGATTATATGATGGATTGGGGCGTGCAAATCCGTTAAAAAATATTCAAAAAATCGATTTGTACAATCGTTATGGGCTTTCTCGACAATTTAGATCAACGACGACGATGAATCAACCTTCATATAATTCGCTAAGTAGATTATAGCATGTAGAAAATATAGAGGAATAGAATGATAGGCAATTTGTGACTCGTTTTGTTCTGCTAAATCACCCAATCACATCTTTTATTTTCAATTGGGTTTTTATGTTTTAGCACAAAAACAACTAAAAGATTAATTTCAACAGAACTAATGTTAATACTTTTATCTTTATCTATCTCTTTCTTATTTACCTCCGCATCTGATCTTGATTTTGTCAGCAGCAGTAACGCGTTTAACCATGAGAGAGGTAAATAAACTCGATTCTGTTAATAATGATATTAACAGCTTCCTTATAAACTTACTGCCTACTAAGTTATCGGAAACTGTATGGGCAAGTGAATAAACCGCCCTAGAAGTAAATGTTTTTTTTAATTAAATTCATTAGCTTATTAGGATAGCCTATGGCTTTATAAATTCTCCTATTTTTTTTTGAGCAATGTACTTGAATAAACGTACTGTTAGGCCGTCCGCACTCGGAGCAACAGGAAAGCAACTCTACAGCAATGTGATATTGCTTCTCAGTTGCTTCCTAGATAGTAGAGTGGAGATTCGTCAACGGAGCAATTTAAAAGCTGTTTGCCATCCACGCAACCTTAGCAACCTGCACGGAAATCGCCAAGATTTTAAGGTGCTCATATCGCCTGACATTGAGGTATATTATACAAAATATCAGGGTGCTATAGAAAATTATTAATGATGTGACCAAAGTCGAATAAAATTATTTGGTGTTCTCCCATATTTTTTTTGTCCAGTAGTTCATTTAGTTGGATATTACGTTTATTTATGGAATATTTGATTTTATAGTTTGGATATTTTAAACAACTCTCAATTGACTTTTCTTAAAAATGTATAACTTCGAAACTGTTAGCAATAAGACACTATGTAAAAATAAGTTAATTTTAATCAAAATTTAATGTTTTTTTTTTAATTTTCATCTTGTACTAAGAACTAAACATTCCACCATCGTTTAAGATCAATTACTGTTCAAATGTTGTTAACACTTAATATTAAGTAGCATTCTTTCCTTGGAAACTACTAGTTGACTAACTAGTAAATTGCCCCGTACGTGGATTCCTGTTGCTCATGTTACCGATATCAGCAATATCATTAATATCACTTTGCGATAATATTGCTTTGGTGTGGTTCCGTGTGCGGATGGCCTTAATGTTTCATGACAATATTGTCATAGAGTGATTACAGTAATCGACGCTATAATGCGAAAAAAAAAGCTAATTGGTTGATGGATCTACCTGAAGTAATCGTCTCATAAGTGACAGCGATAACAAAAAAAGAATTAGTTGTAAAAAGCATTTTAAAATATAAAATTACCATCCAAGTTGTAAATTAGGCCAATAAATTTGGTGTACCCATAAGGTGGAAGAGCCTTTTACTGAGCTACAACCTCCTCAACCTTTATACTATCACCCTAGTGAGGAACCTAGGTGTAATAATATCTACTCTACTTCCTTTGATAATTCTAACTTTAAAGACTTTCTACGCACCTTATATTATATACAAATCCACGAAAATATATAAAAAATAATAAAAAGTATTAATAATAGGTAGCTTTATTGGATGGTTTTTAAAAAATATTCAGCTTTCAGTTCCTTTTTTTACAAAGAAGGCAATTTACTCCTCGATTTGTATTACCATGGGTACACTAAAAAATTACAAACTGTAAATAGACATTAAATGATAAAAATAAAATTCTTTTCCAACTCCAGGTTTATTTTTACAAAAACTAACCCAAAGTTGGAATACTATATTTAAAAAATGTACCTTTAAACTTGTTGGTGGAATTTTTGTTCTTGTTATAGTCGAGTTATTATTTATTTTTGTACCCAATCCACTTATACCGGGAAAATCTAAATTCGCCGAGTTTCCTCTTCGTTGATTAACATTATCTATTTTAATACTTCTTCGTATGATTATATTTTCTCTAATTGTAGGTTTTGTTTCATTCTAAAAATAAAAAAAGGAATGTAACTTATTATTAAAAAAATTTTTAGATTTATAAAAATTTATAAAACTAACAATAAAAGAAATACAAAAAAAACTTCAAGATTTTATTTACTCATATATAAAAAATATACATTTTCCCAGTTCTATTACACTATACACTCCGAATTAATCAACAGTTCAACCTAAGACATCTGTGTCCGCTCCCGTTAAATTTCACCAAAGTCACCGTAATCGGACACGGAACCTTTTCCTTTTTACCCTGCTTCCTACTCAATCTTAATTTAGGGTACAACGGAATCGCACAAGAACTCCTCGAAGTTTTCGCAACGATCTCGTCTATCCTTTGAGCAGAATGCACAAAAGTGTTTACAATCGTTTTAGTTGACGGATTTCTCGAACATTCTTTCGGAGGTAAAACCCGTTGTTTTACCAAACTCGTCCGTAAATTCGTCAAATGTCTTGTAGTTTCATTCCACCATTGTTTAGATTGGGTTGATTTAGTTGGACAATGACCTTCTTTTGAGTGTCTTGGACATTGTGGGTTTGGTGTCCACATACAAGCTTTAGAGTGTTGTATTGATGCCATCGTTGGAGCTGCTATTCGATCAACCTAAAATGAAAATTTTTATGGAAGGTTGTTTTTTATATTTTTAAAATTTTTTGGATGATTTATATTATTTCCTTTTTTCTTTTTTTACACTTCACAAATTCACGTTTTAAGAAATAGTATTATACGAGTTTAACAAGTTGATATAAGTCTTTCAATTAATAAATCGTCCGAATAAAACGGTATAACAAATGTGTGCATTTAAATTAGAGCGACAGAATCGAATCAATAGACAAATTCATAGTCCGTTTATCCGAGTTACAGAAAATCGCGGATTTAAAATAAAATAGGATGTATTTTGGCTGAACTTAAGCTTTGATAAGGCTGGTCGGATTAACCGAACTAACGGATTAATTGAGGTTGGATTAACGATATTTTACTAAAAGTATACAGGTGTCCCGTTTTGATTGTTCGATCTTTTACTGGCGTATTCCTTAACAAAAAATAAGTAAAAAGGTTCTAATGAATTTGGGTCCAAAAGTGATTCGTTTTCAAGATATTGTTAGCTTAATTCCACACGTTTTCCTATCATTAACATAATCGAAGTGAATCGCTTAAATTAAATTATTAGCTCGTTACTATGGTTTCGATGAATTGTCATTGTTAGACTACACTGGTTAGATACAAAAGCTTCTCGAAACCATCGCAACTACTTAATAATTTAATTTAAATAATTCACTGTAATAATGTTAGTAATGGGTTAACATGTGAAATTAAAACCTTGAATATCTCGAAAATGAAGCACTTTCGGACCTATGTTCATTAAGACTTTTTTGCTTGTTTTCAATAAGGGAATACGCCAGTAAAGGTTCGGACAATCAAAACGGAACACCCTGCATAGAAAATACGTTCGTGTTCGTGCATGTTTGTGTCTGTCAAAAAGTTCCTATAAAACCCGTGAATTCATTACTTCGTTCTCTAATTTAAATGTATCTTAAAAAATTCCCCAAAAGTGTTGTCCTAATTTACCGTTTATTACGACACTTTAAATTTAATTAAAGTTCTAAAAAAATTTTTTTGATGTACCTCAATGTGTTTAGCTTTCTTCCTTATTTGTTTCGTTGGTGAGATAACTCTTTCGATTTTCTTCGTTTTAGCTCCTTTAGAACTCTTTTTTCCAGGTGGTGAAGCACTTCCAAATAATCCTCGAGCTTCAGCCATTTGAATCATATATTTATTATCCATGTTTGTTACAACCTTAGAAATAATTATTATTCATCACAAAAACGTAATGAAAAAAACATACTTTTCTTTGTATTAAAGCTAAAAAACATCCTTCTTTAGAAGCCTTTACACATTTTTCTGTACTTGGACAAAGTGGAGGTACTTCAGCAGTTGTAAAAACGTCGCAATCGGGAACAACAACATTTTTTAATTTTTCCTCGCTATCACTTTCTTCGGTTGATATTTTAGAAGTTAAAGAAACCCCTGAAGGTACTTTTATCAATTCTTGATTTAAACTAAGTTTAGATTCTTCAACGTTAATCTCTTGTAAACTTGAAACGTCAATAGCTTGGGGTTTTAACTTCCCTTGTAAAGTTGCATGATGTAACAAAGCCATTTTATTTACTTCTTTCATGGTTTTGTCAACCATTCCGTTATTTTCCGCGTCTATTTCTGAATGGGTTTCATATAAAACAAATTGAATCTGAAAGATAGAAAACATTACTCTTCAAATTTTTAGTTTGTTATGCATTTTTATTTACTTGTGGTCTTGACATAGCAAATCTTAAAGTTTTCTTTTGCTCCTCAAGTATATTAGCAACTCTCTGTCGAGTTTGTTTAGTTTCTTCGGCTTCCGTAAGAATTTCTAACATAGAAAGATCACCACCTCGTCCGCAAACGAGATCAATTGGATCGGTAACCGCCGAATAACTATTTGGAGGAGTAGCAAACACAGCAATAACTTCTTCCAAATAATTAGCATCTGGTGCGACGTCGATTAATTTTTCCGAATAAATAACTATATTTTTCATCCCGAGTTCGTGAAAATACGATTCATATTCCTTTTTTCTATAACCAATTTTTAAGTTTAAATTGACGAGAATATTTTTAATAAGTTGATTTTACCTGTTACCTGCACTAAACGCCATCAATTTTTTAATGTTCTCATTTTGGGAAAGAAGAGTTGCTAAATAAGCGACCGTTCTTGGAGAATTTACATGTGTTTGGACCACGCTTCCGGTTAGTTGGAGGTCGGAGATTATTTTACCAAATGTTGCAGGTCCAACACAAAAAGATTTACTCTAGAAAATAAAAGAATAGATTTTTATTTAAATCAAGTTTGCAGGTTTTATAAAAATTCTCTTTCCATGATAATTTGTAATAAAAATAATTTTAAATACATTTGTTAGTATTATTTAAAAGATTGTTAAAGAAACTTTAAAGTAATGTATAAAACAGTATATTAGTTGTGAAATAGGAAGTTTTATTAAGTTGAGAAGTTTTCAAGTTCTGGCAAATACAATCTTTCCTTTAAATAATTTTAGGTAAAAATGATTTTTAAAAAATTCTATTATAATTTCAAAGCTTATAAATCGAGCTTTCAAGCGATATATATATATATATATATATATATATATATATATATATATATACAGGGTTTCTCACGCAACTGGTTCGTTAGAACTTTATTGGGTTCCACTATTAGTAAATTTTTGAGATTTTGCCAGTAGGGGTTGTTCATCCGGATCTTTCGATTTAAAATATTTTCAAGATGGCTGCCACTTCCGGTCGACCGGAAGTAGGATACAACTTCGTTATTTTAAATGGAATGGTATAATTTGTATTGCATATTTTAATTCTACGTACAAAAATAAGTAAACTTTCATAAGGGTTATTGGTACTTATCGCTTTTCATTTTCGAGTTATTTTGATTTTAAGATTTTTTTGACAATTTTCAACCTGTTCTTTAAAACCACATATCTGAATCACTGTTCAAGCAAGAAAGTTGATAACTGGTGCGATTATTCTCCAGACATTGCCAAATAGAACGCCACTACCTCCACCCCTCTTCAATATACAGGATGGTCACAAAAAGAGTTACCGTTCTTCCATATTCAATTGCAAAAAAGTCGAAAATTTTAAATGGAACACCTTATATTTTATTAGCCTATCAGAGAGAGAATTTAATTCCCTACAAATTTGCAATACATATCCCTATACCCATCGGTTAAGATTTCCAAGATATAAGGGAATTTGTCAAAATTGCGTATAAAATGTCAGAAGTTTTTCTTTTTTTTATTAGTAGGCTATGGGACTTGATCGATTTTTTTGCTTGACACGATAGGGAATTTAATTCTCTACCAACCCTCAATAACTTCCCTATACCTATCGGTTAACGTTTTGAAGATATAAGGGAATTTATCAAAAAACTGTTCAAATTTCGTAGCCTACTAATAAAGAAAAACTTTTTCTGACATATTACGCGCAAGTTTTATAAATTCGCGTATATCTTCAAAACTTTAACCAACCGGTATAGGGAAATGTATTGAAAATTGGTAAAGAATTAAATTTTCTACCGTATCAAGCGAAAAAACTGTTCAAGTTTCACAGCCTACTAATAAAAACAAGACTTCTTCTGACATTTTATACGCGATTTTCACAAATTCCCTTATATCTTGAAAACCTTAACCGATAGGTATAGGGAAATGTATTGCAAATTTGTAGAGAATTAAATTCTCTATCGAATAGGTTAATAAAATATGGGGTGTTCCATTTAAAATTTTCGACTTTTTTGCAATTGAATATGGAAGAGCGGTAATTCTCTTTGTGACCACTCTGTATGTGAAAGAGGGGTAGGGGTAATGGGGTTCTATTTGGCAATGTCCGGAGAGTAAACGTACCAGTTATCAACTTTCTTGCTTGAACAGTGACTGAGAAATGTGGTTTTAAACAGCAGGTTAAAAATTGTCAAAAAAATCTTAAAATCAAAATAACTCGAAAATGAAAAGCGATAAGTACCAACAACCCTTATGAAAGTTTACTTATTTTTGTACGTAGAATTAAAATATGCAATAAAAATTATACTATTCCATTTAAAATAACGAAGTTGTATCCTATTTCCGGTCGACCGGAAGTGGCAGCCATCTTGAAAATATTTTAAATCGAAAGATCCGGATGAACAACCCCTACTGGCAAAATCTCAAAAATTTACTAATAGTGGAACCCAATAAAGTTCTAACGAACCAGTTGCGTGAGAAACCCTGTATATATATATATATATATATATATATATATATAAAACTTACCAATCGGACTTTAAATAAGGAAGTTACTAAGAATATAGTGTTTGAAGATAGTTCTTGAGTGAGAGTCTCTCCATTAAATATTTTTTAGTAAAAACGATTTTGAATTAATTTTCTATTGTGATTCTAAAGCTTATTAAATGAGCTTTCAAAAGATGTATAAAACTTAGTAATCGGTCTTTAAATAAGAATGATATTTTGAATAAAATTTTGAGGTTAGAATCTTAGTGAGCATCTCTCCCTTAAATAACATTTATTAAAAGCGATTTTAAAGGAACTTTCTATTGTGATTTTAAAGCTTATTAATCGAGGTTTCAAACGATGTCTAAAACTTACCAATCGCATTTTTAAAAAGGAAGTTACTAAGAATACAATGTTTGGGGATGGCTTTTAAATGAGGGTCTCTCCCTTAAATAATTTTTAGTAAAAACAATTTTCAATTAATTTTCTACTATGATTCTAAAGCTTATTAAATGAGCTTTCAAAAGATGTATAAAACTTAGTAATCGGTTTTTAAATAAGAACGTCACTTACTAGAGCGATCGTCTCTGAAGCAATACATGCCTAAAAACCAATTAAAAGAGGCTACAAGGTGTGGGTGATGGCAGATGAAAGTGGTTAGTGCTTAAAATTTGATACTAATTTGATAATTTCTGTACTGGAAAAAACAAAAATTCCACAGAGGTGGGTCTAGGAAGGCGCGTTGTAAAAGATCTGTGTAAAGGTTTAGAAAATAAAGGCCACCATGTGTACTTCCATAATTTCTTTACTTCACCCAAACTGATGGAAGATCTTCAGGAGAAACATATGTATGCATGTGGCATTGTAAACGCTACTAGAAAACTAATGCCTAAACTTCGCCCAGACAAAGATTTAAAAAGGGGAGATTTTGACTACTCTATTAGCAATAAAGGACTGGTCGCTGTCAAGTGGAAAGACAAAAGAAGTGTGTACTTATTGTCTTACTACCACCACCACGAACATGTATCAGAAGTAAAGAGGAGAAAGAAAGATGGATCACATAAAACGATTCCATGTCCAAAAATGTTGACAGATTACAATTCCAACATGAACTTTGTCGACAAATTTGACCAAAATTAACATGCTTATGAGCTAAATCGAAAAAGTCACAAAAATTTGAATTTGCCTAAAATGTCTATGAAAAACTTCATTTTATTACTCTTAGATAGTCTGATAAGTGTACCTATTAAAAAACGAAAATAATCAGGACTTTCTGTACAAATAAAAAACACAAAGTAGAAGTACCAAAAACAATAAGACTTCAAAATTCAGAGCATAAACCGATTCGAGCCACCAGAAGACGCTATGCACTTTGCAGCACGAAGAAGACTGATGTTCGATCTAACTGGCAGTATTCATTGTGTAAAGTGGCACTTTGTTTAAACAAAAATAAAAATTGCTTTGAACAATAGAATTCCGGCTAAAGTGTTTATTGTGGGCGGTGGTACATTATACGAACCGCATCTTAAGAGGAAACAACAGGGTGGAGACCGCGAAAAAAGGCGATAATTAAGATTTTATTTTGGTTCACTCATATATTTTAGAAAAATCGGAATTTGATATTTGTAACTACGCCGTTTAAACTTATTTTAGGAACTATAGAGAAAAAAATATGTGTCTTAGAATACATGTATGGAGGGTTTCCAAATGCACTAACAAAAAAAAGCATCTTGCTGGTTGTCACTATAAAACGTGTAAGAATAATCTGAAAATAAAAAAGGAAACGTCATTTTAATCTATATTAGTGTAGCTTCAGTTAAGCGTACCCGATTTAGAAAATAATAATTGCTGTTAAAATGGCACCCCTGCAAAAAAAGAGTTAAGAAAATCGATAAAATAATTAATCTTTCCAGGGGGTAAAGAGGCAACAAATATTAATACAAACAAAAATCCGTACGCTTAACTGAAGGGAATTTTATATAGATTGAGGACGTCTCAATAAAATTTGAATGCGATTCACGTTGGTAAAGAAATTGTGACAACAGGTTAAAAAAATTTTACTGCGAGAAAAACGCATTTAAAAAGTTAAGTTTAGTTCTAGATGATATAATGGAGGAAATTTTAAGAGTTACCACAATTCATCGATTCCTGCTCCATAATAAAGGTCTTTAGAATTTGTAGAACATAATTCGACTTTCTCCTTGTTGTCTGAATTGTCTAAAACACTTGAAATTTAACGCACTTGAGCTCGACTTATACGGTGTTGGTCTTTAGCTGTACAAAATGTGTACACATTTGGGATCCAAACTGGATTTGTATTTCATTTGCCACCTTTAATAAAGATGCCATTCCATTATTAAAAATGGAAACCGTCAAATAAGTAGCAGTTTGCACAATAACTGCCCGACTTGATAAAATTTTCGGAGCGAACTTCCAAATGAGGGCATTAAAGCTCTCATTCGAATTTTGCGTAAATCCGCCTATACAGCGCTCAAGCAACTCCGTCTTGGACAAATCCATATAAATGGGAGTAATAGCATCGATAACATTTTGTGACAATGGTTGTTTATGTTCGTATTCAAGTAATGGTTTCGGGCGCGCGAGCAGAAAAGAGCTATAATTCCATTATTTGTACAAATTTTGTTATAATATTGTAGGACAATATTCTAAAAGGTACATACTTTCGAATTGCGCAAAGAAAAAAAAAAACGATTTTTCAAAAAATTTACCCTGTTGTTCCCCCTTAATTTTTTGCAAATACACAAATTTTTCGAAAAATTGTTTATACTACTTTTAATAATCATCAAATTAGACACATTAACAAAAGTTGAAAAAAATAAAAAGGCTTTTAAAATGTTGTGCCCACTTTGGTTTTTTTTTATTTGAAAAAGTCCGCCTCTCAAAGAGTTAAATAATTTTTATTAAAAGCAATTCTAAAAGAACTTTCAATAGCGATTTTAAAGCTTATTAACTAATCTTTCAAATGACATACAAAACTTACCAATTGGACTTTAATTAAGGAAGCTGCTGAGAAAATAGTGTTTGAGAATTAACTTAAGCGAAAGTCTCTCCCTCAAATAATTTTTGATAAAAGCAATTTTAGAAAAAATTTTTATCGTCACTTTAAAGCTTATTAAGCAAGCTTTCAAACAATGTAGAAAATTTATCAATCTGACTTTAAATAAAGATGTCACTGAGAAGAAAAGTTTTAGATTAGTACTTTATTGAGAGTCTCTTCCTCAAATAACTCTTCATGAAAGCAATTATAAAAGAATTTTCTGTTGTGATTTTAAAGCTTATTAATTAAGTTTTTAAACGATGTATAAAACATATCAATCGAACTTTAAATAACGATGTCGCTGAGAAGGAAGATTTGAGGTTAGTACCTTAGTAAGAGTCTCTTCCTCAAATAGCTTGTTATAAGAGTACTTTTAAAATGTTGCTTTACTATTAATTTAAAGTGTATTAATCAACCTTTTTAAAGTTATATAAAACTTATTAATAAAATGTTGTTAAATGATGCTATAAAAATGATAAAGTTGCGGTTATAACATGAAGAAAACTTCTCTTAAAATAATTTTTCATTGAGACAATTTTAATTCTTACGTTTTTTAGATATGATTTAAATACAAACCTGAACAATTAATTTATGCTTTTTTACTAACGAACTTTGAGCCAGTTTAGATCTAGCAGAAGGATGAAGGACCAAAAAATGAGGGCAGTGTGGGTCCCATTTAAAATGACCAGGTCCGGGCGTTAATTCTTTGTCGATTTCAGTTAAACCGAGTTTAGATCCGAGTTCGGTATTTAATTCGTTTTTATTTCTAAAAAAGAAAATAATTATAAATAAACAAAAATTGAAACAAGTAAATTAAAATAATTTACCGTAATTTTCTAATATTAACCCAACATGTAACCGGAGTTGTATCAAAATTAGTACTTTTTTCATCCCGAAGATGTGACGGTAGCAACTCATCAAGTCTTAAAGCACTTTTTTCAATCCTTAACCGTGCAATAGCAGCCGCTAATTTAACCCTTTGCTCCCATAAAGTTTCCTCCAGCTTTAATAAACCACATTCAGCAAACATTTTATTAGCTATTGCTTGGTTTTTAACTTCACGCTTTTTAAAACTTCTATGGTACATATCAAAAAGTAATAACCAAATTCTCGATTGATCAATTAAAAGATCTGGGTTTATTAAAAAGAAAGCTGTGTCTGTTAGGGTTTGATTAAGAATTGATTTATCTTAAATAAAAAAAAATTAAATAATAATTTGATAAAAATTGAATTAAAAAAAAAATACCCACATCGAAAAACATCATAAATTAATGTATAAACACGTCTCATTTCTTGTTCATCGTTAAAATGGATTTTTTGAGGAGGTGTTTGTAATAAACAAGCAGCTTTTGCGATATCGCTAACTGTCCAAGTTATCGGTCCAGGACCGCTTTTAAAGATCTTTCTGGCTAATCTTTGGGCATCTGGCGCGCAAAACACCTTCTCGTTTTTCGCTGGAATGATGTTCCAATCGTGCAAGACGATGCTTTCTTGAGGGATCTTTTCTTCCATTCTGTAAAAGGCTGCTTGAACTCGTTTAGCACCAGATTGTTTAATTAATAGGAAGGACGGGGAGGAAACTCGGCGAAATGTGGTTATTATTAGAAATTTACCGAGAGGAAGGTGACAAAACGGGTGACGCAAAGCGTCAATTTGAAAGATGTTAACTTGGAATCTAGTTTTTAACTTTCATTTTGTTTTTAATAGAAAAAGTAAGGTTGAGTTTTTGAAAAAAATCTCATGCAATAATTTAGTTGAAATGTGATTTTGCTACCATAAAATAGATAATTTAAATTACTTTGATTTAAAGAATCTTTTCTAAATTCTAATAAATAAAATCAGTACAATTTCTTTAAGCTAACTTTTCAACCTTACTTTTTATTTTCTTAAAGAAAGTAAGTAACAAAGTGTCGTGACGTTTTGCTTGAAACTTTACAAGATTTATAGCGCGTATTTACGAAACTGTGTCATGAATTTACTTGCACGCGAACGCCGCAAACATGCACGTCTAATAAACTAACTATGTGGTTACATTCTAAAAACGAAAAACTTACGACATGGAAAGTCTTTGTTTCTGCAGCAATTTGTGGTACATCTTGTTCCTCCATTCGTCGTCGCTCGGAAGAGTGATTTCAAACAATTCCTGAGCGATTTCATCGTTGGCTAAAGGACCCAACATCTCCTGGATAAGTCGGGGAAGAACTGCGCCCAGATTACCCTCCGTTAGGGCGCTAAGGTTGACCCACAATTGGTGCTCGTTGGCGATTTCCATACCTTGCTCCATTCTCCGCTTTAATACGCGACCTTCGCCAACATGCAAAACCACGGCAAATTGAATTCCCATTAATATGTCCGCGGGTGGAATTTAGTGTAAGTTGTCCCGCGCTCCAACCCGTATAGACTATTTATAGGAGAGCTTATTGAATCCGCACGGAAACAATAGTTTTTGTGTGTAAAAGGTCTCCAAGCCGCTTTATTGCTCGTAAATCATTTTATACTATCATAAAATTTACATATTTAGCATAAACATTTCATCTTTAGTTTGTTAGAATCGTATAAATCGATATTTAATGGTAGCAAGGATTTTGAAAGAAGGAATATGATTTGTTTATTATGTACAATGTCTCTCCTTTGAATCATTTCTTATAAAAATATTATTTAAAACATGTTTTATTGTAAAATTCTAATTAAGATTTCAGGTAATATACAGAGTGGGCCACTGAAAACAGTAAACGCAAGTTTTGGCCACGTAACATCAATTTTGCGAAAAACGCTCGAACACGTCAATTTTATTATGAAAGGGGATATCGGAATGGATTATTACTATTTGCATAACTCCAACCCTAAGATAGGGGTAGATTGCACCCCAAACATTTTAAATTGAAAGGGGTGTCAAACTCTACACAGTTTTAAAGGCCTTTCAAATCTCTTTTCAGCAGTCTTTTTATTTTTGAAATTCGATCATTAATTCCAGAGAAAAAGACTTCTAAAGTTTTATCAAATAGCCTTAGTGACACGTCATAGTAGGCAGTTGACGTGTTAAACTAATTAACTTTAACTAACTCTAGCTAATCTTAGTTAACTCTAGCTAACTCTAATTAGCTATAGTTAATTCTAGCTAACTAACTAACTCTAGCTAACTCTAACTAGCTCTAGCTAATTCTAGCTAACTCTAACTAACTCTATTATAGTTGGGTTGGGTTAGCTAGAATTAGCTAGAGTTAGTTTGAGTTAGCTAGAGTTAGTTAGAGTAAGCTAGGGTTAGCTAGAGTTAGTTACAGTTAGCTAGAATTAGCTAGAGCTAGTTAGAGTTAGCTAGAGTTAGTTAGTTTAACACGTCAACTGCCTACTATGACGTGTCACTAAGGCTACTTCATAAAACTTTAGAAGTCTTTTTCTCTGGAATTAATGATCGGATTTCAAAAATAAAAAGACTGCTGAAAAGAGATTTGAAAGGCCTTTAAAACGGTGTAGAGTTGACACCCCTTTCAATTTAAAATGTTTGGGGTGCAATCTACCCCTATCTTAGGGTTGGAGTTATGCAAATAGTACTAATCCATTCCGATATCCCCCTTCATAATAAAATTGACGTGTTCGAGCGTTTTTCGCAAAATTGATGTTAAGTGGCCAAAACTTGCGTTTACTGTTTTCAGTGGCCCACTCTGTATAGAATTTATTTATCAGACTTTAAATAAAAATGTTATTGGTAAGAAAAATTTTGAAGTTAGTACATTAGTCAAAGCCTCTCCCTTAAATAACTTTCGATTTAAAAGATTTTAAAAGAACTTTCTATTGTGGTTTTAAAACTTATTAGTTGTGTTTTCAAACGATATATAAAAATAATCAATCGGACTTTAAATAAGGATGTCTCTAAGAAGGAAGTTTTGAGGTTACTATCTTAGTGAGAGACTCTTCCTCAAATAACTTTTGATAAAAACAAAATATAAAAGAATATTCTATTGTGATTTTAAAGCTTGTTAATTAAGCTTTCAAACGATGTATAAAACTTGTCAAATGGACTTTAAATAAGGACGTGTCTAAGAAAGAAGTATTGAGGTTAGTACCTTAGTGAGAGTCTCTTCCTCAAATGACTTTTGATAAAAACGATTGTAAAAGAATTTTCGATCGTGATTTGAAAGATTATTAACAGGGTGGGCGAACTCAATGTAAAATATTTGAAATCGATTTTTAGTACGTAAATCGAAACACCTTTAGCGCTGATGTATAATTTTTTAGTGAAGTCCCTAGATTTATAAATCTAGGGATATTCATTTTAAACAAATACGAAAATACAACAACGTTTCCATGACAACACGTTCAAAATATATTTTAACTTCATGTAAGAGTATTCGGAGTCATTGTAATTGATTTTTGATCATTTCGAGCTTAAACGTGAAACATAACGTTTATAGTGACTACAATTGTGTTCCGTAGTATTCTTTTTACTTCTATTACCGGTAAGTGTTGACTAACTTTAACATTTTTACAACCTATCGTTACATTATGTTTCCTTTTCAGATATATATAGCGTGTACGGTTTCTATTTGTAATGATAAGGAGTCCTCCCGCTATCGATTCCCGAATTGCAGTAAAGATCCGGAGAGATTTAATAAGTGGATTTGGGCTAAGTGGACACGTGTTAAAAAAATATGACATGTGATGATGTTTTTGCTAACACATTTAGGTTTACGGAAGGTACTGTAACATACTTTTATATAAATAAAGTCCTTACGGGGTATAAAAAGTTCTAATTTGTAAACTAGTATTATTATTAGTGTAGTAGGTATATTCGTTTAGTTTAATAAATTACGCATTATTGTATTAGCTTCATAAATGAAAATAAAAAAGATTAATCTATTTAAAAAAATGTTTTTTCTTTCATCATTGCCACTTATTTTGCGTACAGAATAAGTGAGTCACTTATGGCTTACTTATTGTAGTACGAATAAAGAAATAAAATTAAATAAAAAAATATTTTATTTCAAATTTCGCGGTTTTTTTTTTGAATAGTTGCACATCAGCGCTATGAGTTTTCGGCTTACGTACTAAATTTGACGCATTTCAAAAATCTAGTGGGAGTTCACCTTCTATATCTTTCTTTTTCTATGATTATTAATTAAGCTTTCAAACGATGTATAAAACTTGTCAATCGGACTTTAAATAAGGACGTGTCTAAGAAGGAAGTATTGAGGTTAGTACCTTAGTGAGAGTCTCTTCTTCAAATGACTTTTGATAAAAACAATTTTAAAAGAATTTTCAATCGTGTTTTAATAGATTATTAATCAAGCTTTCAAACGATGTATAACACTTATCAATCGGACTTTAAATAAGGAAGTCACCGCGAAAAACAAATGTGAGGTTAATACCTCAGTGAGAGTCTCTCCCTCAAATGACTGTTGATTCAAACGATTTTAAGAAAACTTTCTATAGTGATTTTAAAGCTTATTATTTAAGTTTTCAAACAATGCATATATCCATCGGACTTTAAATAAAGGTGTTGCTGTGAAGAAAGTTTTGAGGTTAATACCTTAGCAAGGATTTCTTCCTCATATAAGTTTGGATATACAGTGGCTCACAAAACTATTCGTACCCTTGTAAAAATTGAATGTTAAACATAAAAACAACAGCCATAAGACCCCATTTCTAATCTATTTGTATACATTTGCATTTTACAAATATTAATGTACTAAATAAGGCATAAATTAAATGAGAACTCAAAATAAAAATTAAATAAAAACGTAAAAAGATATTCTATTCGCATAATTCACGCCACACAACTATTCATACTTATAACTAAATCATTTAGTTTAATAAAAAAAAAAGATGGAAATGGAGTTGAGTTGCTCAGTGTTTAGTTGGTCCTCGCTTTGCTTATAGAATCGCACATACTCTCTTTTGCATCCTGTTTACCAAATTTTTTGTCATATCTGCCTCAATGTTATTCCAAACTTCCAAAATATTTTCTTTCAGCAGTTGTTTATCGTCTATTTCATGTTTCCTTAATCTTTTGTCGATTTCTGCCTATAAATTTTCGATTGGGTTGATATCTGGACTCTGGGGCGGCGTTACAAGGATATGGGGGCATTTGAATATGATCCTTTGTTTTATAATAAAGGCCGTGTGCTTGGGGTCGTTGTCTTGTTGAAAGTTGTAGTCCCCAGTTAGACCCAATTTATCTGCACTAGCTTCTAAATTTTGTAAAAGAGTATTTAGATATTTGAATCTGTCCATTATTCCGTCAATAAACACCATGTTTCCAGTACTATTCAAGCTCATGCAGCCCCAAACCATTATGCTACCTCCACCATGCATAACAGTAGGCTTCAAATACTTCATTTCTTAAGCGGTGTTAGGTCTTCTCCATACAAAATTCCTGCCAACCGATCCAAAAATATTAAATTTGCTTTCGTCTGAGAATATTACCCTTTGCCAGAATGAATTATTCTTTCTAGGTACTCTACCGTTAAAATTACTTGCTCTCAATACCCTGCGACATGTTTCAGCATTTACTTATTTCTTAAATCTTTCTTGAACAATGTCTGCTAATCGAGGACTATTTAAAAACGGATCTTTCTTTATGTCTTGCAATAAATGCCTTTCTTCTCTATCAGTTAACAGTTTACAGCGACCTGTTTTCTGCCTATCGGACGCTACTGTTCCAGATTTTGTAACCTTCTTAAAAACAGATTGAATAGTTGATTTACTTCTACCAATTAATTTTTCTATTTCTGCATAAGTATTCTCGTCATTATGCCATTTATAAATCATTTCACATTGTTCAAAACTAACAATAAGTTATTTTCCTTTAAGCCCATTTTCACCCAAATTCATTTGAATTTGAATTATTTGATATTAAGCACGTTTCTCCAAAGTAAGATGTCACCACATTAAAATGCATCAACATGCGCAATTTGAAACGCATGCAGTGATATTTGTTTAATAGGTTACGAATAAATATGTCATGAAAAACATGTACTGATTGTGTAAGTTTAATATCATACTACCTCTGTCCCATAATAAGTGACGATATGGTCACTTATTCAAATGCCAAAATCGGACACTTATTATGGGACAGAGGTAGTATTTAATAACAAAATATTTCGCTGCTCAATTTTAATAATATTGCATATTTAGGATAAACATAAAAAAATAATACTATTCCAGGTTTTTTTTTTAACTTTTTTAACTTTATTCCAGGTTTTTTTTAAAACTTTATCAACATTTTAAGGTAAGGTTTGGGTTCGTAAAAAATTATGTCTTTCTAAGTTTTTGATGATAAATGGAACAAATTTGACCCTTTTAGTATAAAATAGATACTTTAATCTACTTCTATTTAAGAAATTGTCTCTCAATTCTGAAAAATAAACTCTGCAAATTTTTTTAAAGTTTATCAAAATTTTAAGGTGAAATTTGAATTCGAAAAAATCACATTTAATTAATTTTTTTATGATAAATGGAACAAATTTGGCCTTTTTAGTAAAAAATAGACACTTTAATCTACTTCTATATCAAAAATCTTCTCTCAATTTTTAAACAAAATTTTAAGGTGAGATTTAAGTTCGAAAAAATCATATCTTTCAATTTTTTTTTTAATTTTTAGAGGATAAATGAAGCAAATGTGGCCCTTTTAATCTGCTTCTATTTAGAAAATTGCCTCTCACTTCTGAAAAATAAACTCTGCAAGATTTTTTAAACTTTATCAAAATTTTAAGGTGAGATTTGAATTCGAAAAAATTACATCATTCAAAAAAAATTTTTTTTTAATTTTTTGATGATAAATGAAACAAATTTGGCCTCTTTAGTAAAAAACAGACACTTTAATCTACTTCTGTTTCAAAACATAAAATGATAATACTATTCCAGAGGTTATACTAAAAAATATGACTTTTTTATATACTTTTCGAGTCACAAATTAAATTGCGAGTTGAGGTATGAATAGTTTTGTGAGACACTGTAATGATTTTAAAAGGACTTTATTGTGGTTTTAAAGCTTACTAGTTATGCTATTCATCGGATTTTAAATAAGGACGTTACTGAGAGAAAATGTCTGAGGTTAGTATCTGACTGAGAGTCTCCCCCTCAAATATCTTTCGACACAAACTACTTTAAAACAATTTTCTATTGTGGTTTTAAAGTTAATTAATTAAACTTTTAAGTGATGTATAAAACTTATCAATCGGGTTTTAAATAAAGAGGTTATAGACAAGAAAATTAAAATTGGTATCTAAGTAAGAGTCTCTCCCTCAAATACCTTTCGATATAAACGATTTAAAAAGAATTTTCTATTGTTCTTTTAAAGCTTATTAATTAAGCTTTTAAATCATGTATAACACTTATCAATTAGACTTTAAATAAGCATGTCGCTGAGAAGAGAGATTTGAGGTTAGCACCTTAGTGAAAGTCTCTCCCTCGAATATCTCAAAAAAAAGGTAGATTTGAAAAAACTTTTTATTGCGATTTTAAACCTTCTTAATCAAGCTTTCAAATTATGTATAAAACTTATCAATTGGAATTTAAATAGGGATGTCATTAAGAAGAAAAGTATAGAAATTGATACATAAGGAGAGTCTCCCTGTCAAGTTTCGATAAAAACGATTTTAAATGAAGTTTAAAGTTGAATTTGAACTTATTTCAAATCAAATTTCCAAATTTACTAATTAGACACAATTAGAAATAAACTTATTTTAAAAAAGAAGCATATTTCACTACCTTCCATCTAATTTACTCACCTAAACAATTACTAATAACAACTTGTCTGGATTTTTCTCTTAATCCCTTTTTAGAAAATCCGATTGGAATTTAAAAATTTTAGTTCAATCGTTTGTAGAGTCAATCAACACCTGTTACAGTCAGTACGAAGCTTCAGGAGGAAGTGAGGGCGGCCGGAAATGGTGTCGCCGTGCTGCTAAAACTAGCAGCTTCGGCGGCACCGTCAAGTCACGTTTTCCATAAGTCACGCGAACTAAAACAGACAGAACGACGCCAGTCGAAACGTAACGAAAAACATGTTGCGACAGGACGTCTTCGAAAATGATTTAGAATGCACCTAAAAATTCCCTCTTTTCGTGACACTCGACCGAAAGACTTCGTGTTACAATCTTAACGTGCGTTTGTTATAAAATGAAAAATGTGAAACGTTAAAGGCAAAAAGAAAAAGTGGTTTTAATTTTAAACGAAGTTATTTATTTATTTATTTATTTTATTTGATTTTAATTGGTGTTGTTTTAATTTGTTTAGTGTACGTTAATCATTTTAAAAATAACGGTGAATTGTTTTATAAGATCCCTAAGAACCATCAAAGCTCCAGGGATATTCATCGCCATCAAATCTCTAACGAAAACTCCACCTAGATGGAAAATCTTGGAGAATAAATCCGGGATGTTAGCTATTTCCTCGGTTGATGTTGGAGTTAAAGCTGGTTTATAAAATCAAAAAAGAATACTCATTTAAAATAATTTCTAATTTTTTCAATTATCAATTAACAAAATTACCTTCAGTTTTAGCATAACAACATAGCTGAAGACAAGCAAATACTGCAATAACTAAAAGAACACAAGAAGTCTTCATGGTGATTGTTTGATATACAAGTGATACTTTGACAAAAGTACAACAATGAATTGATTTAAAAATTAACCAAGTTTGTATAACAATGAGTTTAATCAATTTTTAATTACTTATTGTTTCAGTGAAGATAATGGAAAAGACAATTAATTAAGGATTGTTTAACCCACGGATTTATTATTGTAAAATATTAATTCTTTCAATTAAGATAAAGAAATGGTAATTATCGATGGTTAAGAATGATTTTCTTATCTACAAAGGTATTATTATTATTTTAAGAATTAAAATAATGATTTGGAAGAATCTTATTTTTATTCCTATAAATAAAGTCTGTACGATTTTTTTAAGGTGTACTAAATTTTCGAAAAGTTATGTTATGTCAATAAACATTCCCACATTTAAGATTTTTTTGTAATTTTTTTATATTAATTAGAGAAAATCCATCTTTTTTAGATTAAAATAGAATGTTTTAGATTTAATTTAGTACAAGGATCATGTTTTTATTTCTATAAATAAAGTCTGTACGATTTTTTTAAATGTACTAAAATTTCGAAGTTAGATTATATCAATAAACATTCCATCTTAGGGTTGCCGGACATGTCCTTCTTTTTTGGCAATTTGGTTATGTCCGGCCAGCTTTTCTCTCTGTCCGGCTTTTTCCAACTTAGGGAAAAAATTGCAAATTAAATCCGATTTCTACAATAATTACTCGATTTCTAAAGAGTCCAAACAAAATATTAGAATTAGCATCTCTCACCAGTGAAACTTCAGAGGCAATAGCCGAATATATTATGTCAACTCTGAAAAGAGAAAACATATTGTCGAAATGTGTTGCCTTTGCTGGGGACAATGACAAGGTAAATTTTGGAGGGCTTTCAAGGAAGGCAGGAAATAATGTTACCACAAGACTTAAACAAAATTTAAATACAGGCATATTGGGAGTTGGATGTTCCGCACATATCTTGCATAATTGTTGTGAATAGCAATCTCACGTAGCGTCTAGTAGAACTATTAGTTTATAGGTGGCGCTTGCTACTTCTGATGAACTCTACTCTAAGCAACTAGATTATAAGGCGAGGTCGTTTTCCGTCAGTTAGTAAAAGCCGAATAATTAATTCGTGTTAGTTCTTGTGTTGTGATGTGTTTGTTAATTGTTTAGTGTTTGCTCAATAAAGGTTTCATAAACCTACAACAGGTTATGGGCCCAGAGAGTCGCGAACAAGTGGTGCGGTGATCAGTGATTTGTGCAGTGTCCCTGGATTTCCGGAAGTCAGTTTGTCTGTGTCGTGAGTTGCCGGAGGAAGTGCGCATCAGTGAGTCTGTGCCGCGAGTGTCCACAAGTGATCGTCAGTGAGTCTGTGTCGCGAGTGCCCAGAAGACGGTGCCAGTGTGTCTGTGCCGCGAGTACTCAGAAAACAAGCGTCAGTGTGTCTGTGCAGTGATTCCTGGAAGACTGGAGTTAGTGCCGACAGTGTGTCTGTGGCACAATACCTGGACGTCTAGTGTCAGTGTGTTTGTGTCGGAAGTTCCAAAACAGCGTCAGTGAGTCTGTGTCGTAATGTCCAACGAAAAACTGAAGATGGCGTATAAACCAGATCTTCTGTCGTGCGTCGAAGAATTAGTTGGAGCTGAAAATTGGGAAGTGTGGGAAGAATCGATGTGTATGCTACTGCGAGCGGCACGAGTGTACGACGTCGTAAATGGAACAAGAAAAGAGCCTCCACAAATTAAAGATCCCACCCCTGAACAGCTGGAAGCTATAGAAGTCTATGCAGCAGACTGTGCAAGAGCTCAGTTATACATCACTCGAGCATTGAGTCAGAGCAACCGTCGTCATGTTTTGGGATGCAAAACTCCTAAAGAGATGTGGGAGCGTCTGAGGCGCACCTTCGGAATGGGAACTGGTCAGCGCTTGGACAAGCTACTAGAACAGTTCTTTAGTTATTCATACAGAGAACAAGTAAATATGATAACTCATATTGGAGACTTGCACAATTTATTCAATAAGATTAACAGCGAGTTAAAAAGGAAGAATAAATCTGAATTAGACGAGATTATCCTGTTAGGACGTATCTTGTACATTTTGCCGACGGAATACATTCCCGTAAAAACTGTATGGGAAACCGAACCAGATGATTTGCGAACGTTAGACGTATTAACAGAACGCATTCGAAATCGTGAAGAAAGGCTACGAGGCGGCTTGGACAATGGCATGGTGGCGTTACGTGCAGCTCCGAGCAGTAACAGTGGCAACTTCAAGAAATGGAAAGGACCTGATGAAAAGAAGAGTACTGAAAGTAAAACGAAAAGACAAGAGATTAAGTGCTACAATTGTGGTCAGCGTGGTCACATAGCAGCGAAATGTTCCGAAAAACAAGATGGTAAAAGCAACAAACAAGGTAGCGGGAAGAACTCAAACAATGGCAACGTAGCTGCAGGAAAAATGGCTCTCCGCAGCTTTGTCAGCACTATCAGGGCAGACGTGTGGATTGCCGATTCTGCTTGCAGTCAACACATGACATCTAATAAAGCGAACTTCAGCCAGTTTGTTCCGCTAAAGGTACCTGTTCCGATAACCGGTATCGGCGAACAGAGCCTACTCGCGTACGGTGTGGGTCATGTAACTGTTCGTGCAAAAGTTCGGGATAAATTCTACACGCGTAAGTTCGTAAATGTGTTTTACGTTCCGGAACTTGGTGAAAACTTATTCTCGACTGCAGACGCAAGAAAGCGCGGATGTGCAACGCATTTTTTGGTGAACGGGACATGTTTAGTGAAAAGGAAAGGACAAATTCTAGTGAGTGGCAAAGCAATTTCAAATGGACTAACTGTATTGGACGTAGAGGTCATCAAACTCGCTACGCCAATTGCAGTAAACATCGCTTCAGCTCAAGAAACACTACAAGTTCTACACGAAAGAATGGCACATCAAAACAAAAGCCACGTGGTGAAATTCCTTAATAGACACGGTCTTAAAGTTGATATCAAAAACGAATTCTGTGAAGGTTGTGTTCGTGGAAAAATGCACCGGAAGCATTTCGGTTCGCGAAGCGTACGTGCGTCGGAACGCGGTGAACAAATAAACGCCGATTTAATCGGTCCAATGTCGGAGGACTCAATTGGTGGTTCGAGATATGCACTGATTATGAAGGACGATTATACAAAGTTTAGAAGACTGTTTTGTCTAAAAGCTAAGAGTGAAGCATCAAAGTGTATTGAAACCTTTCTGAACGAAGCCAAGACAGCTGGCATTCAGATAAAGACTCTATTATGCGATGCTGGAGCTGAATTCGTAAACCAAAAGGTAAAAGACATTTTGGGAAAATTTGGGGTTACGATGCGGTTATCAATGACCGAAACTCCTCAGCAAAACGGTGCTGCGGAACGAGAAAACCGTACAGTAATAGAAGCAGCTCGTGCGATGCTAAATCAAAAGAACTTGCCGACAAAATTGTGGGCAGAGGCATGCAATACGGCAGTGTTCGTTTTGAATCGCACAGCACCAACACCAGTAAATGGAAAAACGCCAATCGAACTGTGGTATCAGAAGGAAGATCATTTTGATGTTAACCGACTCAAGGTGTTTGGTACTAAAGTTTGGTATCTACTGCCTCAACGTCATCGACAAGAAAAATTCGGTTCGAAAAGCGAAAGAGGTTTGCTGGTAGGGTACGAAGGATCTGATGGATACCGTATTTATGTGAACGGTCGTCGCGATCTAATCAGATCTTGTAACGTGAAATTTGAAGAAGAGACCGCATATTCAATCGGTGACATGGAAGAATCATCGGAAGGTCAGCAAAAGTCATTTTCTGAGGAATTACAGGAAAGTCAGAATGTCGACAGAGAACAATCTTCAGAGAAGCAATCTGAAGACCCGGAAGATGAAGGAAGAAATGGACGGCCTATTCGGGAAAGAAGGTTACCAAGCCATTTCGATGATTATGTAATGGAGAAACCAAGGAAAAGGAACTTGGAAGACTACGCCTATTACGCGTTCGTAGCTAATGGGGTACCAATTACATATGAAGAAGCCAACGCTTCAAAAGACTCTGAAACATGGAAGGCAGCTATGTTAGAGGAAATAAAATCACACGAAGAAAATGAAACATGGCGGTTAGTTGACTTGCCAAAAGGAAAAAGTTTACTTAAAAATCGTTGGGTGTTCCGTCTAAAGTTAAAACCTGACGGAAGCATTAACAGGGCCAAGGCTCGATTGGTAGTAAAAGGGCAGGACTAGATTATGATGAACTCTATTCTCCAGTTGCACGATATGACACGGTACGTGCCTTGTTAAGTGTGGCAGCTACGCAGAACTTAAAGCTTCATCAATTTGACATAAAGACTGCATTCTTGTATGGTGAAGTGGAAGAAGAACTTTATATGGCACAACCGGAGGGATTCGAAGATGGGACGACTCGTGTTTGTCGTTTGCAGAAGTCGTTGTATGGTCTAAAACAAGCACCACGATGCTGGAGTACACGATTTCGAAAATTTCTTGTAACGCATGGATTTCAGGAAAGCTGTGCAGATCCGTGCCTGTTCATCCGTAAAAGAGGAGGAAATGAATTATTCCTGATTGTGTATGTAGATGATGGATTAATCGCAGGTTCCGATCAAAAGGAGATAGATGATGTAATGAAGGAGTTGAAACGTGAATTTAAGACGACTGAGTTTGGAGACTTACCTAGGAATAGAAATACAGAAAAGGGAAGATGGAATTCTTATTTCTCAGTCTCAATATACAAAAAGGATAGTTGAAAGATTCGGTATGGCAAATGCAAAACATGCCAGTTTGCCATCGATGCCAGTAGACAAAAATGAAGATAATGTCGATTTGGACAGTACCATTCCCTATCGTGAAGCTGTGGGATGTCTACAGTATCTAACCACTGGAACTCGACCAGACATTGCTTATGCAGTATCCATAGTGGCAAGGAAAGTAACCAATCCTACAAAAGCAGATTGGATTCGTGTTCAAACCATTTATCGATACTTGAAGAAAACCTACGATTTAGGAATTCTGTATAAAGGAGACTGTTTAAAAGATTTTGTAATCTACAGTGACGCAGATCATGGTGGAGACTGGATGTCGGGATGCTCTACAAGTGGAATGGTGAGCATTTATGCAGGAGGAGCCATTACATGGGGAAGCAGGAAACAAAATTTGGTGGCCTTATCCACAACCGAGGCTGAATATATAGCGGTCAGTGAAGCGGCAAAAGAAGCGGTATGGTTATCGCTGCTGTATAAAGAATTAATGAACTTTGAGAAGTGCCCAGTTCTTCTATGTGACAATCAAAGTGCATTAGCCCTAATCAAGAACCCGATGTTTCATAGGAGAACAAAACATATAAATGTGAAATATCATTACATAAGGGATCTATGTAACAAAAACCTCTTGTCAGTTTGTTATGTTGACACGAAGAATCAACTGGCGGATATTTTCACGAAACATGTTCGTCAAAAGGAGCAATTCTACTGGATATGCGAAAAATTGGGTCTGCTCAAATGTGGACGTTCGATTGAGGAGGAGTGTTGTGAATAGCAATCTCACGTAGCGTCTAGTAGAACTATTAGTTTATAGGTGGCGCTTGCTACTTCTGATGAACTCTACTCTAAGCAACTAGATTATAAGGCGAGGTCGTTTTCCGTCAGTTAGTAAAAGCCGAATAATTAATTCGTGTTAGTTCTTGTGTTGTGATGTGTTTGTTAATTGTTTAGTGTTTGCTCAATAAAGGTTTCATAAACCTACAACAATAATTGTTTGCAATACGGAGCTGATTCACTTCAAGTCGATATTGAATGCATAATCTTTAAAATTTTCAATTATTTTTCAATATATCGTTCAATGGCGGCAATAGTGGCACATCTCAAAAATCGTAAATATTGTAGTAACTGTTGTATTAAAATCTGACATCTTATACCTTTTGTATCTGCAAGATCGCCACAAAGTTAGTTCATCTCAAATCGAATAAATCACGGATGTGATACTATAACCTTATTTCAATTGTGACTTATACCGTGCGTTCAGAAATGATTGTAGATCGTTTGAATTTGGCGCGCTATAGATTAATTTTTCAGGTTGGTATAAATACAATAATGTTAATCATATCTCATAGGCGTGTCATGGAAAACATTGAAAGCTGTCATAAGTTATCAAAAAACCGTAAGAGAAAGGTATTTTATTGAATGTATTGACATGTGCCATTGCAATTGATATCCGATCTCCAATAATTATGAGTATATCTACATATACACTTAATACTGAAAAGAATACATCATGAATAAATCCGGCTACGCCACTGATATGCAAGATACGACGTAGGTAATTCACAGGTAATAACAGTGACCATCAAAAATCACTAAATTACGAGCGCGCCAAATTCAAACGATCTACAATCATTTCTGAACGCACGGTATGTAGCTGCAATAGTGACACAAGTTTAATACGACGGTAGCGTTGCTGCTTATCGATTTCTTTTATTAATCCAACTTCCAAAAATTACACTAGTCATTATGTTTTTTTTTTTTTTCATTTTTGTCTATATTCCAGTGTATGGATATCGCATTTCAAATAACTGCAATTTTTAAACGCCATTTTCTCCTTTATTACAATTTTTGAGATGTGCCATTATTGCCGCCATTGAACGATATACAGTGCGCACGGAAAAATTAAGAGAGTTTTGCGACTTTGTTGATATATCATTTCAGCAATTGCTTTACCACAGCAAGACAAGATGGCTTTCTATGTTCCCTGTCCTTGAAAGACTTCTCAAAATGTACCCAGCCCTTAAAGGTTACTTTTTGTCGTTGGATAACTGTCCTCTTGTTCTAAAAAACTTTTTCGAGAATGAAATGTCTGAATTATATTTATGGTTTTTACATTCAACCATGCACATTTTCCATACCAATGTGGCGTCCATTGAGAGGGAGACTATCTCAATAATGGAAATAAATGTAATTTTGTCGAACATTTTAAAATCCCTAAAGAAAAGATATCGTGAACGGTTTCTGCCCTTAAAAATAAAAGTGTCTTTTGATACTCTAATAGAGAATGGATATCACAGAGAAGTAGACAATTTTAAGGCTCAAGTCGAAAATTTCTACCAAAAATGTATTTCATATTTGGAAAAAGGCAGCACCATTAAGTGACTTTGAGCCTTTTAAATGGATGCTTCTTAATGATTCAGACTTTAAGTTTGATGATGTGGTACCTTCTCTAGAATACCTTAGTCAACTTGGGATTTGTATTGACGATAGCAAATTACTGGATGAAACTATAATTTTAAAAGAGTTTTTAAAATCATTTGAAAATAATAATGACTTCACAAACTTATCATTGGATCAGAAATGGTGCCAGTTTTATAAAAATTGCAAAAATTTAGAAATTGTTTCACAACTGTTAATTATTTGCCAATTTTATTTTGCAATTCCTACAAATAATGCCACGGTTGAGCGAATTTTTTCATTTCCTCGCAGTGAACAAAAGAGCGAAATCGCCTATCAATTGATTCAGTGAAAGGAATGATATTGCTTAAGTATAACTTTAAAAATTATACACGTTCTGATTTTTATACCTATCTGTCAGCAAACCAGGATCTCCTCAAAAAAAATTGGTTCGTCTGATAAATATTGTCCTAATCATAAACCACCATGGGCTGCAAGTTCTTCGCAGTCAGATTTGCAAACCTAAATGCATTAGGTATAGACCACTAATCTAAGTAGTAGAGTTTTTATATAAAGTATATGTTTTTTGTTAATTGTTGTTATTGTTGTTTATGTATTATGTTCGATGTTACCAGTAGATTATAAGAATATTTTATTTTTAAAAAATAAAAGTATTAGCAGAAACTTTTATTAGTAATTATCGCGTTTTATTTGGTTAATAATAGTGACTGGGCAATTTAGCGAAAAATAAAAATTGCCAAAATATAGTTTGAATTTCACATACATGTACAAATGCATTTTTAAAATATGTCCGGCTTTTTTATAAAAAATCAGGCTTTTTTTACAATTGTCCTACTTTCATACAGTACCCATCTGGCAACCCTATTCCATCTTTAAGAATTTTTTTCTAATTTTTCGATACTAATTAGAGAATGTCCGTCTTTTTTAGATTAAAATAGAATGTTTTAAATTTAATTTAATACAAGAATCATTTCCTTATTCCTACAAATAAAGTCTGTATGATTTTTTAAAATTTATCAAAATTAAATAAATTAATGAATTAAGATTTGTAGCTAACTTTACAACTCATACAATTTATGATTTTATTTACTAAAATAAACTTTATAAAATGATTTTATATTATTATTTTAGAAAAAAATTCTTAATTAACCCACAAAATAAACACTTTTTAAATTAGAAAACCTTATTTCTTTAACTTATAATTAAAATATCAAACGTCAACAAACAAAGTCCTTGAGTACAAATGTCAAAAGATTTTCAAACAATTTTAACCAAATTATTTGAATAATTTCCTAAAATTAAGCGAATTCGTTTCGTTAAACACTTAAATTTAAGCTTTATAAATACAAATTACCATAAAAATTAGTACAAAACCCCTTAATTATAAAAAAAGACCTTAAAAGTGAACCTAACCTATAAATTTAAAGATTTAAGAGGAAAATGTGGGATTCTACGATGTTTCTCAGTACTTTAACGCCTAAATTTTATGTGGCATTAACAGGAACATCATCTCTTATTTCCGGTTTAATTCTAATCTTTGAATGGTGGTATTTTAGAAAGTACGGAACGTCTTTCATTGAACAAGTTTCTTTAAATCACATAAGTCCTTGGATAAGTGGGGTTGATAATAGTGAAAATACAACAAATAATGGTAATAATAACGGGAATTCTACGCAGAATAACATCCCGGAATGTAAAGTATGGAGAAATCCGTTAAATTTATATCGAGGCGCTGAATATCAAAGATTTTATTGGGCTACTAATAAAGAACCTTTAACTTATTACGATATGAATTTATCTGCACAAGATCATCAAACTTTTTTTACTTGTGAAGCTGACGTTGGAAAACCAGAGTATGAAATCATGCAAACAGCTTGGAGGGAAAGAAATCCAGTTGTTCGGATAAAAGCGGCTCATAATGCGTTAGAAAAAAATATTGAGTGTGCTCCAGCTTATATTTTATTAGCCGAGGAGGAAGCTACAACAATAACGGAGGCGGAAAAAATTTTAAAACAAGCTTTAAAAGTCGCCGATTTAAATTATAAAAAATCCCAAGCGTTACAACATCAAGGTGCTTTAATGGAAGCTCAACACCGAAGAGACACAAACGTTTTAATCTATATTAAGCGAAGATTAGCAATGTGTGCGAGACGATTAGGTAAATTAAAGGAAGCCGTAAAAATGTTTCGTGATCTAACTAAAGAAGTTCCACCGATTATGAATGTTTTAAACATCCATGAAAATTTAATCGAAGCTTTATTAGAAATGCAAGCTTTCGCAGACGTTCAAGCGGTTTTAGCTAAGTACGATGACGGATCCGTACCTCGTTCAGCTACAATTTGTTACACTTCAGCTTTATTAAAAACACGTGTTGTCGCGGAAAAATTCTCTCCGGATGTAGCGTGTAAAAGGGGATTAACAACAGCTGAAATGGCTGCCGTAGATGCTATACATCGAGCGGTTGAATTTAACCCCCACGTTCCAAAATATTTACTCGAAATGAAACCTTTAATTTTACCCCCAGAACACGTTTTAAAACGAGGTGATTCCGAAGCTATCGCATATTCGTTTTTTAACTTAACACATTGGAAACAAATGGAAGGAGCTTTAACGTTATTACATTGTACTTGGGAGGGTACTTTCAGAATGTTACCGTATCCTTTGGAAAGAGGACATTTATTCTTTCCGTATCCAACTTGTACGGAATGCGCGGATAGAGAATTATTACCCGCGTTTCACGAAGTTTCGGTTTATCCGAAAAAAGAATTACCGTTTTTTATTATTTTTACAGCTGGATTGTGTTCGTTTACCGCTTTGTTAGCTTTGTTGACTCATCAGTATCCCGAGCCGATGGGTGTTATTGCAAGATCGGTTTTAAATTGGCTTTCTTTACCTGTTTATTATGTATTTGAAAAAATCGAAAGTTTGTTGCCGAGTTATTTATTACAAATGTTCGCTAGAGTTTAAACTTTTTTAAATGAAGAAGAAAAATGTTCCTTGTTTTATTTTATTTTTGCTTCTTTAAGCGTTTATTTTAAAGATTTAAAAATACCTGATTTTGTACTGTACTTAATTTATTTTGTTTACGCTGTGTTTTCTGTGTGTTTCTTTTTAGTTATTTTTTTATTATTATTACTATTAAAAGTATTTTATGAATAAATAAAGTGAATAAATGTATTATTAGATTCAAAATATACCATCTAAGAAAATTTGTTGTTTTACTCTGATTTAATTCATCTTATTGAAATGAAATTATTGCATTTTTTGACAATTAACATTTTGAGTGCCATGTCAGTCATCAGTGACTGACACAACTTTTCGTTCGGCCCGACAGTGACTGACAGTGGCCTGACGGGGAAGTCATTATAAAACCGCGTGGCACTCAACGTGTTAAGTAACCTAATAAAAAAAATTGTCAAATTTAATTAAGGTGTAGAAGTAACTAAGTACTAAAATTCTTAATTGAAGATATTTTATTTTCCTATAAAATGGTATTTTTAATCCTTTTGTGACTTCTCATTTTCTAATCAAGGTAAACAATTTTTTTATGAAATTTCGCCTGTTTGATAGGATATAATCGCCAGAAAGTAGAACTTTTCTCTAGTAATATTAGTAATTACTACTTTATTACTTCTACTTCTTCATTGTATAGATAAATGATTTCCAAAACGTGCGCCGCATTGCTTCTGGAACCGCGACCTTCTCACTGGGGCACCATGAGACATTGTAACACAAAGTTTTATAATTTCAAGATACTTGGGTTAATTTGGATTCAAGAAAAAGACAAAGTGAAAAGCTAAAAATAAAGGAAAATTGTGTGGTTTGCTTTTATTTTAACTCTGTGGAAAATGAAAATCGTCGATCTCGAATAAGTTGATTGTATTACTCTTGGGTACGTCTCACATTGCGGCAGTGAGGCCAGTTGATGATATTTTACATATAATTAAATGATGTCTCTCACATTGAAGCACTTCGATATCGCTAGACTCAGAGGCGATATCCAATTGCTCCAGTGTGAGACGTTTGGTTTATTTCTATGTAAAATGTTATTAAGTGGCGATATCGCTGATTGCTGGTTGCTAGTTGCTTCAGTGTGAAACATGTCTTATATCTCTTACATTGAAGCAATTCGATATCGCAAATAAAGAAGCGATATCGTACTGCTCCAATGTAAGACGTTCGCTTTAACTATGTGTAAAACAGTCAGCTGGACTTTCTGTTGAACAAAGAAAAATAATAATAAATTTGTATATAGGAGGAAAATCATTGCGTGAAATGGCAAAATTAACGAAGCTCAGCACTTCTACTATACAATACGTGGTGCAAAATTATAAAAAGACCGGTCAAGTTAACAAAGCACGACGAAATGTAAACCGATTGAAGCTAACAAGAAGACATTGTTCAGTCATACGTCGTCAAATCCGTAAGGATCCTACTGTAAGTGGTGTGGCACTGGCTGCTAGTCTTGAACAGGATTTTGGAATTCGGGTTACCCATCAAACCGTGCGAAATTACATTAAAACATGGGATTTAAAAGTCGGTATGCTGTCAGAAAACCATTCATAAGTAGAATTAATAAACAAAAACGGATTGCATTTGCAAAGAAATGCCAAAATAAGGACTTTAACTTGTGGAAAAGGGTAATTTTCACTGATGAGTCTAAATTCAATATAAAAATATCAGATGGCCGAGTAAGAATTTGGCGAGAGAATAACACGAGCCTATATCCACATAATATAGTACCTACGTTCAAACATGGTAGGGGCTCGGTGATGGTATGGGGGTGTTTTTCAGCGGCAGGAGTTGGAAATCTACATTTAATCGATGGAATATTGACTGCGAAAGGATATATAAACATTTTGAAAAAGAATTTAAAGCAAAGTGCAGAAAAATTGGGATGTTTGCGAGATTTTATCTTTCAACAGGATAATGATATGGTCAATATTCAAGAAGAAATTGAAACATTACGATATTAGAAACGTAATCGACTTAAAAAAAGTGTTGAAGACTGAATGGGGTAAAATACCACCTGAATTAACAACTAATCTAGTGGAATCGCTGCCGAAGCGTCTAACTGCTGTTCTTAAGCAAAAATGCTACCCAACAAAATATTAATATTATTCCAAATGTATAAGTTTCTTAGTTAAAACTTAAGTTTGTACTGTACGAATGCGGTTTTTGCTACCAACTGTGAACAAAATGCCCTTTTGCGGTTAGTAGTCGAGCTACATAGATGACCAACAGATCTAATTTTATTTTTATTTTTCTAAGTGAAATAAATCATCAAAAATATTTTAAATTTGTAGTACCTTTCTTGAGTAATTCGTGATTTTCTATTTTTTCGGCAGGTGTACGAATACGAGTTTTGCATACTGTATGTAAAATGTCATCAAGTGGTAATATACTTTGTTGCTGGTTGATAGTTGGTTGTTGATGGTTGGATCAGTGTGAGACCCGCCTAAGTTGCAATATCGCTTGTTGCTAGTTGCTTGTTGCCTCAGTGTGAGACGTACCTTAGAGAAGCTTTTACACACAAGCATCTTAGTTCCCTACTGAATTCAGTAGATTCCCCTAATTAATCAGGGGTTACAATCTGTGGTGAATGTGGAGAAGTTTATAAAATCTTATTCATCAAAAGCTTTTTTTCTAGGTTTTTAAGAAACTGTATGAGGATATGCGAGCTGAACAATGGCGTTTGTTGTACTATAACAATGTACGATGGCTTTCTCGTGGTAATGTTTGATCACGCATCTATGAATGCATAAATTGCGCTAAGAAAATTTTATTTTTATAAAAGAAATGGGCCACAAAGACGTAGATTACTTTGTTCGTGCAGTTTTTCTTTTAATAAACTTGGCTTATTTATGTGACATTTTTGAATACTTAACTAAATTTTCTTAATCTTTTTCTGCAGCTAACAAACCTTTTTAGTCAACGGAAAAGAAATCAGCATTTATAAAAAAACTCTTACGAAGAAGGAAATCTTGTTATGTTGTGATAATACTTTGAAAGCATTTTACGTCACAAAGCTTAGAGATTTCAATTCTATTTTCGACGACGTACTATCAACGAGAAGATAAATCGCAACATAAAGAGAAATATGGGCAGATCAGTTTCTTTTTCTTTAATTTTGTCGCGAATACCCGAGCGATCTTATATCTTTCTCTGGGTGTGATTTGTCCTTTCGTTGATAGTATATGTGTGAAGCTGGGTTTTCAGTAGTCGCTGTTATAAAAAACAAGTACTGAACGAAAATCAACGTAGAAAAGGAAATGAGGATGCCTAATTTAATCCCAGGTTTTGAGGAAATGTGTGATGATTTATAGGTTCATTTAATGTTAATAAAGAGAAAAGAAAATAATGAAGATAAAGGAGTTTTATCTAGTTCTTATCTCCTACGAATAGTCATCCTTTTACCTAGAGTAGGGCGCTGTAAAAATATTGTTGCGAACCGCGAAGGTCTTGATAATAATAAAAGTGTTATGATAAATTAACTGAAGTCATTGATACTCCATTGATACTAAAAGGTCTCCCACTTTTAAGACAGGAAGATATTTCGGCTAAACGGGGGTAACGTTGTTTACATGATTGCGTAGTAGACTTACGAAGGATATACAAGCCCTTGCAGAGCCAAAATGAGGAACCGACTTTTCTTTAACCCGTTAAGTGGCTTGGTGATTTGCAGGTAGTGGCTCTCCTAGTGGCCACATATTTTTGCAGCTAGAGTATATATTCGTCCAAGGCATGTATATGTCCGTCATAGGCGCTACGCAATGCATGAGAGTATGACAAATATATAGGGCGTATCCTTTCTTTAGACCTCTTGAGTCGTTAAGTTGTTACTCGTTAACATATTTGATTTTTGAGTAGTTTCTTTGGTGTATTGGTTAATAGCGAGGTATTGTTGACATTTGGTTAAATTACATTTCTAAAATTGTTGTGAATCGTGTGTGTTATTTTGGTTAGACGAGTTATTGTCGTACTCAGATCTAGGATAAAATTATGTCAACCCAGACGATTTTCGTTAAGTTTATGTAAGATTTATAAATTGACCTGTTCCCTCGAAAACAACGTATCAACTAATTGTAAGTTAATTTTATCTAACAACTATGTGTAACGTAGGTATACTAACAATAAGTTTGGATTTGGTTTTGTAGTTTGTAATTTTTATTTACATTGTCTTTAGTTTCTTAATTAGATTTTTCATTTACTTAACTACCCCTGGCGTTGTCGAGGTTCTGCTTCACGCTAACACCTTTGTAAACCCACTAAATTTAAAAATTGTCGTTATTGGCGAGAGCTGCTCCTCATCAACCCCTTTTTGGGTCGCGACAATACTTAAAATTGAAAAAAGGTGACACGACTAAAAAATGTTAGGGAAGCACTGGCATAGAGAGTTGACATAGAGCCTCGAATCGGTCGAATAGTTTTGTTGTTTGGAAACTATCAAAAGTATTTTGAAATTCTCTCTCTGGTTAAATAGTTGAATGTAACAAATTTATGAATAACATGTTTATTTTCCTATCGTTTCCGGTTTTACAGGAAGTGTTTCCTTTTTTTATTAAATGGTATATGTACAGTATATTCGTGCATTTTCGAATGCGGAAAAACTACGTTCCAAACTACTAGCTTTATTTTTATTAATAAAAACACGAAATAGGACTTACATTAAGATAATTAGTTTAACGTTAAATCAAGCGATTTGGTCCATTAATTGTTGCAGCTAATCGTTTGACTGCTTCCAAAGCAGATGAGCATCTAAATTCGCTGCAAATTGCCAATATCGGTGTTATTACTATTATCTCAGTGCATAAACTTCACCTCACCATATTAAACTTATTCAGTTTCGTGTCATAAGTCAATCTCGTAATATACGAAAATATTTGGTTTGTCTTCTAAAAAATTGTTAATTAACATTAATTGAAATCCCTTTTTTTCTATTTGCTCTTGTTTGACGAGCAAAACCAACTCTTTCTCAGCTTGTTCAATACCATTAAATATCAAAATGTTTAGTTTTTTTAATATTCATTTTACAAACAATTCAACTATGAGGATTTCAATAGTATTACAGTATAAATCCTAAAAAGGTCTCCAATCGAGTAACAAAAATTGGACGTTGTCAGCAAAACTTTCGACTATATCTTGCTCGTAATGTGGACGAGTAATATGTTTGCAGACATGTGCAAGTAATGTTTTAGCTATAAAGTTTCCCGGAAATTTTCAGCGAACACGTGGCAATAATGGCTGAAAAAATTAGCCAAGAGTAATTTAATGAATCAAGTAATTTGTGTCAGAACTAACACTCTCAATTGTAGAGAAAATTAAACTTATTTTTAGAAATTATCTTAAAAATATTATTTTGCCGTCTAATATGGTTTCGTATCAAAATTTCTAGCATTGTAAATTTTATAAAAAAAAGTAGTTATTAGTAATTATGTGTGACATCAACAATGACAACAGTTAATAAAAATTGATAAACATTTTATCTCTTATATGTAATTATACACAGTTAATAGATTAAGAAATGAGGTTTACGTTAAAATGATAATTAAAGAATTTATTTTTGAAAAGTCTAACAAATTATTCTAATTATCCCTAAAAAAATAAAAAATAATAAAAAAAGGTTGAAAAAATCCAAAAAAAATTAACCTTACAATTTACTTTTATTTAACTAACTTTAAATAATCTCTCATACTTCATATTAATAATTTATATTATAAATAAGTTCCTGATAACTTTGTTAGTAGGTAATAGGTTTATAAGATGGCTTTTAACATCACCATTAACAGAATCGGGTTTATTCACCTGTCCATAAAGTTTCCGATAACTTAATAATCGATAAGTTTATAAGTATTATGCTATTAATTGAATCGGGTTTATTCGCTTGTCATCTATCTAAACCTATTTCCTTGTCTTCTAAATGCGTTTGAAAGCCGAAATCACAGGTTAATGATAGAGAAGAAGAAAAAATGGACATAAAAGGAAAAGTAGAATTTTTGATCTCATTGCACTCCTCTTGTATTTTCGGAAGATAAATATCCTGGCTTCGACACTGGCAAATAGCAGATACAATGAACGCTCTACATAAGCAACTATTTTGAACCAATTTCAATAAAAAAGTTTCTTATTGGGAAAAGCTGCTTATAGGGAAAAAAGGAGTATAAAAATGCTTACTGTCTGGAAAATATTTTTACTTATTTCTTTTACTAACTAAACTGTGTAGAATAACGTTAGTTTTAGTTAGTAGAGTAACGTTATTGGGCAAACGCTTTACAGACGAGGCCCATTTCGTCGCAATTATATATTTGAGGAGCTTGCCTGCAAAACCGGATAAATCCATATTTTGACGAAATTGAGTTATACATATCAACTATATGATTTTCATCCATTCTAATCATTTTTACAAGTTTTTGTATGTAAAACTTAAAAAAAGCATGTCTAAATTTTATTTAAAGTTGACGTATGCGAGCAAAAGCGGACAAAATTTTATACGTTTTCTGTGCCTCCTGAAAAATTTTACAAAATGGATATATCCGCTTTTGCACGCAAGCTCCTCATTTGTTCAGGCAAAAAGCCATTTTCAGCAATATATTTTTTAAATTTATTTTTAAATAAATTAGCTACTCCACATTGCAAGACATACTCTCTCCACAAACAGACAAAATCCGTATACTGTGATGTTTCTTAAATTTCGTTAACCATCCAACACTTGCTACAAATGTTTCAGGTCTATTATTTAATCTATTTACTTCGAGTGCTTTTAATTTTGTCATTTCATTTGGAACTAAATCGTTTAATTGTCACCGCTCCAAGAACCAAGAAAACACTGTATCCTCGATTTCACTATATTTTATTATCTTCATTCGCTTAATGCTAGTATTATTTGCCGATTCAAGAACCTCCTCATAGAGCGCAGGTTCGATGGGGAGGTTCTTGAATAGGCAAATACATACTACTCTTAATCTTTTTGGATGCATATTCTTCTAAATTTTCTTTATTTTCTTTTACTCTACTTATTGTAGATTTAGCAACTTTATATTCTTTAGAAATGTCCTTTGTTTTGTTACCATTTTCAATGTTCTTTAAAATGGATAGTTTATCTTTTAACGAAATTGAACGCCTTTTTTTCTTCTGATTCATATTTTGTTGTGAACAGCTGATTTTACTTTTGAATTGGCTTAAACTTAAGTTAAATATTTAGCTTAAAAAAATAAGTTGCTTATACAGAAGAGTTGAACTAAAAAAAGTTGCTTGTATAGAGGTTGCTTATAAAGAATGTTGCTTATAGAGAGGTTGCTTGTATGGAGCGTTCACTGTATTACTGGGTTGGCAACTAAGTAATTACGAATTTTTTTTAGAAAATCAAAGACAATTTTTTCATTGAACTAAATAACTTTATTCTGTAGTGTGTTGCCCATTATGGTCAATGACTTTTTGTGATATTTGAGGCAGCATCATAATCCCACGTTCATAAAACTTCTGGTTTTTATTAGCAAAAAACTGAATCAGGTACGATTTGACATCATCATCATTATTGAAATTTTTACCACTCAAGGAGTTTTGTAAAGATCGAAACAAAAATCAGATGGTGCAAGGTCAGGACTATATGGTGGATAACTCCAATATTTTTTTCCGAGTTACCAAAGATGTGTGTGGCCTTGCATTGTCATGATGGAATACAACACCTTTTCGATTTGTTAATTCAGGCCGCTTTTCTTCAACTGCATTGTTTAATTTCGTCAGTTGTTCAATGTAGAGATCAGAATTGATCATTTGGTTGGATGATACATGAAGCTTCTCTGCAATTTCACGTGTTGTATTTCACGATCCGAATCGATTATTGCTTTGATTAGGACTTTATCAACTTCAACTGGACGACCAGAGCGTTTTTCGTCTTTGAGTGAAAAACCACCAGAACGAAATTTGGCAGACCAATTTTGACACTGTTCTTTTAAGGCTTCGTCGCCATATACAGCACATTTTTTAAGAGCTTGCGATGCATTTTCCCTTTGTGGAAATAAAAAAACAAAATATGACGAAAATGTTCCTTTTGATTTTCCATTTTTCTAAAAACTATGCAACCGATCAAAAAACTTTTTTTACTGATTGACTGCTGAATTGCCAACTATCAAATAACAAAATGTGTTTTACATTTGTACTACGTCTGCAAACCTAAAAATTCAACTGAAGCAATCTATGAGTGAAATCCGCAATTACTTAGTTGCCAACCCAATACTTTAGTAATTATTTTACATGTAGGGTTTTTATGTATTCCCATGCAATCACGCATTGTTATACAAAATTTTCCTGATGCATAAAAACGAAATGTTAAGAGCAATTGGTCTAACGCTGAATACAGATTGTTCCCGCTATGTCCTGAATGATTTGTTGCACGCTCTCTTTGGACATTTTCTACATGACGCAATATGTTCACAGAATTATATGAAACTCGTAGTGCATTAACTATTCCTACATCATCTTCTAGAAGTATATCATCGAAATCGTCAAAAAAAATCTATAACGAACATCGTGAATTATTACTAAAATCAAAACAAATCGCCTGAAATCTACTTTTTAACTTTTTTTCGACTGTTTTGCACGCCCCAATCCGTCACACAACCCTTATTAACTACATAAACCAGCCCATAAATATATCCGACCGATAGGCATATTTATGTGACATAGCGTTATCCAGCAATGAATAAACCCATTTTTATATTTATGTGTATGATAAGTTATAAGTTAGTTTATGGGTAGATGAATAAACCGGCCTTAAAGCTTAAATTTTTTTTATAATAAATGTCAAATTTTTTCTAATAGTTATTTAGAAAATATTTTAGTAAAAAATGCCTCTATTATTCCTCCACCGCACATAGGGGTATTTAGCCGATCTAGCTGACAAAAACTATTTACTTTAATAATTAATTGAGAAACTGATTTTTTTTTCAATCTTTTGTCGTAGCTTGTAAAAAGCAAGCAATACATTGGTTAAAGAAAACATGTTCATCTTATACGGACGTTATAGTTTTGTAGAAGCAATTTCGAACGATTTGGAATTTTTTGAACCAATCAAATTATTTCATTTTGATCACATCCAAAAAATCCTAAAGTTTGATTGGCTGAAATAATGAGAAACCGCTGGAAATTACTTCTACGAACAAAGTCTATATTTATACAAGGTACATCTGAATATACGCCACTCTCTGTAACTTCTACACAGCTAGAAATTTTACAAAAATTATTCTAGAATTTTGAAGAAACGTACAGTACAACGTGTATTCTACATCTTATACATTGATCTCTTTTAGCACTAGAGACGCATCTCATCTTTCCGTGCTGTACAGTATGGTTTGGATAGCATGGACGAGAGTTATCAAAACGGGCTCTCCGATACTCTCCGTTGTTCTCGTCTTTGTCCTTTCACTACAGACTTCAAGTCTCTTGCCTGTCGACCTGATCCCATTATAACTTTTGGCAAATCAAAAATGTCTGGTGAGGTCTTATTTTTCGAATGAAATTTATCAACTTTATAATTAGAAGCCTTCAAAATTTACAATGAAATTTTCTATAAAACGCAATTTTTTGTTAAAATTAGGCAAACCTTATTCTTAGATTTTATTAAAAATATGATTTCTGATTATCAACCTCAGATTTGAGGGACCTAAGATAAAAGGTACAGATTATTATGGTAATTGATTAAACGAAATAACAAGTTTTTATTCATTCAGGCTTTTAGTGACATCTACAATTTTCAAGGAAGGCGGATAAAGTCGGAAAAGATTATTATTTCATAAAATAGTATTATGTTGCTATCGATTTATATTAAAAAATATACCGGGACGCACCCTGATATATAACAAATTTGTTAATCTTTTTAAAAAAATTGTTGGGAATATTTAATAAGTAACTCTTGTGGAGTAAATTAAAACATTAACACACCATAAGTATGACAAACTCACAAAAACATTGCAAGCGGATTCCAACTGTAACAAATCGCCCTGTATAATTTTTTTGTTGAATCAGCTTTTTAAAAGGAAGCGCGAGGAACGCGCTCGAGCAAATAAAATACAATAGACAGAATAGGTTCTGCCTGCGAAGAGTGAGTTAGTTAAAATCAAGGTCCCCCGTCTAGGCTAAAAAAGAAAGTGTTTGAGTGTGCCAATCCTGTTCGTCCCCCGAAGCCCAGTAAATGTAAGTAAAATTTTTGATTAATCTTTTTTTTAGCCATTTCTATTATTATTATTTATTTTTTTTTTCAATACATATTTTTGTATAATTTTTTTTTTTGAGTTTTATTAAAAATCTAAATTCACACCTTAACTTCGTTGAATCAGGGTACGTAACCTCACGTTTACTCCTAAATTTTACGACCTTTAATAACAAAATTACAAAAAGACCAGCGGCAAATTTACACCGCGTGGTAACACTACATACCTGCTTCATCCATTTTAATTACGAAAAGTTTTTAAAAGTAATAGCAAATTACAAAATGTTAGTTCTAAAATAAGTTGAAAAATCATTTATGTGAAACACAAACATTTACATAAGTAGGTGATCGAATGTCCATCATTCGATACGAAGCAAGTTACAGGTTCACAGTTGTACAACCGCTTCTTTTATTTAATATAATCATTAGAGAAGAAAATACGATAGTTTTTTCAATTAGATTTCACAATTTTGTAATTTGAATTATGATCAGCTAGATTAGCTATATACCCCTATATGCACCGTTCAAATTGAATTAATTTAAGTCAAATTAAAATCTAAACACCATCTACTAAAAGAAAACACAATTAAACCATATAAAGCTTTCAAATTTAAACTTGACCTATTTCCAAAAGCTTCGGTAACCTCACCGCTAGATGGCGGAGGAGCTTTCAGCGCGTTGCCCTTATTGATACGTCCTGAAAACTTACATTTCAGTATTTCATTTCAGTCCTTCCGAAGCATTTGGACCGATTGTACTTTACTAAAACGTGTCCTGTATCTACTACATCCGGTAAGTTAAATTCGTCATTTCTCTTTGTTTATTGTTAATTATTTATTTACTTTTTCTTTACTTCGAATCAGATATTATTAATAAAAATTTTTAAATTCAGTATGAATAAAATATTTCATATGTTTGTTAAAAAATATAGAATATTAAAAAACTAATTTTAGAAAGTTATAAATAAAAAAAATGTATATCTAGATAAAATAAAAATTTTTTATATGGAATAAAATTGAGGAAAATTGATTTGATTTTATAAACCATATGTTAGTTTTTGTGAGAGAACATATGTACTGTACGAGTATTGTTTTAACCGGTCGTTTTTTCTAGTTTTTTGGTGGGAAAAACGGTTATTGTTTTGAGATTTTATCGCCGACGCTCGATTTTATGACGTACTTCGTTCTCGTTCGTTTAATTCCAGAAACAAGCCGTAAATTCCCCAAGCAATTTGCATAATAATAAATCGGCCCCGAACGTTCTGAAATATATTTTCAGTACTTTTCGTCCTGGAAAATGGAATCTTGTCACGGCAAAGAATTTATTAAAAAATAAATTCCCCTCAATTAACTCAAACCAATCGATACGATAATTACCGCGTTAATTACCCACCTATTTATACCTGACATGTAAAACGAATTCACTCAGCCTTTAATAAATTGATTAATAGAAATAATTATTTTCTAAAACTAATTAAAATAGAATATTTTGCGATTTTAATTCAAAATGTCCCATTTAGATTTGTTTATCTTGAATTTAATGTCGGTTTAATCTAATTAAAATAAATTAATTATTCTATATCGAGAGCGTAGCTGTTTATCTCTATAACTAAATTTCGTATTCCATCGACCGTCGGTTCGAACCTGTCCACATTACCATAACAAACAATTTCCAACTTCAAACTATAATCTCTAATTTCACGTTCCTATAATCAGAAGTTATGTTTATGTTTAGAGATTAGTTTAATATTAAAGGTACTTGAATCTAATGATTTAGTAGAATTGATCAAGTTTAATAGGCTTTACAATTAGAAAATACTAAGGTCACAGAATAATGAGTGTATAAAAATATTTCTAAGGTAATTTAATTTGGCACGGTTGTATTTTAGGCTGGTTTTAGTGCTCAACCGACAGTCGGTACTGACCGTTAGTACTGACGAAATGCGCTGACCGTCGGTTTGTGTTGTTGAGTGCTTAGCTGATAGACAGATCTGTCAAAACGCGCTGACCGTCAGTTTATACAGTCTCACGAAAAATGGGCGCATTAACAAATTGTACGATACTTGGGTATTTCATTGCTCTGTAATTCTTTAACCGTGCATCACAGTCTTTATATAAATTATGAGACAAGTCCCATAATTCCGGATGCAACCGGACTTCCGTTATTAATCGTTCTGTGTCTACGCTCATTATTTCACGATGACTGTACACGTACTGACCATGTACTGACCATACTGACGTATCTGCCAAACAATGAACGCTATAATATAATCCAGCAGTCTGTCAGTTGGCTGACGTACATACGGACGCGTTCGACCGACAGTTGTCATACGCGCAGCGTACCGTACGCGCGTAGGGTTCGTCAGTGCAGCACTGAACAGCTACATATAAATACGTTGATAAGCTACGCACGACCGACGTCGGTACCGACCGTCGGTTAAGCACTAAAACCAGCCTTAGTGATTTTTGATGTTAAACTTTGTTACCTTTGAAATGCTTACGTCTTCTGTTTAATAATAGCTTGTAACAGCAGTTGGTAGATGGTTTTTATTCTTTTTTATTCGACCGTCGCGTCGGTTCGAACGTGTCCATATTACCATAACAAACAATTTTCAGCTTCAAATTATAATCTCTAATTTCACGTTCCTATAATCAGAAGTTATGTTTATGCTTGGAGATTGGTTTAATATTAAAGGTACTTGAATCTAATGGTTTAGTAGAGTTTGATCAAGTTTGGTAAGTTTTGTAATTAGAAAATATTATGGTTATCTACAGAATAATCGCTTAAAAATATTTGTAAGTTGGTAGACGGTTTTCATTCTTTTGAGAAGTAAGGGTTAATTGCAATTGCACGTATCAAGAAAATTTTTATTAGTACAATTTCATTTATTTAAGAAAAACTCACGAAAAATATTATTTTTTAATTTCCCTAGAAGCTAAACTAAGCAACTTTGTATATACAGGGTTAGTATAAAGTCCCGGAACGGTCGAATAACTTGGTTGTTTAAAAAGTATCAATGTTGAAATTCTTCCTGATTATAAAGTTAAATGCGACGGATTTAATAATAACATTTTCATTTTTCTCTCGTTTCCGGTTTTACAGGAAATGCGTCCAACTTTGTTTTCTTAAATGGCATGTATAGTATATTCGTGCATTTTCGAATGCGGAATAAAAAACAACGTTCAAAAATACCAACATTTTTTACTCTATTGGTAAAAACGCATAATAAGACCTAAATTTAAAAAATCAGTTTAACGCTAGATCAAGCAAACATGTCATTTTATTGAAATAACATATTGCTGTCATATACTTATTATTATTTCCTGCACGTTCGATCGGGCGCAGAAGAGCGATTGAATGGCCAACCCGTTCACCAGAATTTTATCCCTGCTGCATTTCTTTTTATGGTGTCATTTGAAATACCAAGTGTATAAACCTCAGCCAAATAATTTAGACAAGTTAGGCCGGAAACACACACAACGGTTTTTCGTCGTACGGCAAAATGCCGTCCGATATTTTGCCGGACGGCGAAAAACGAGCTTGCTTTCACACACAACGTTTTATTGCCGTTGGTTGAGTTCAGTACAATATTTGACATTACTTACTTACGTCTTACTAGACAGTATATTCGAATGACAAGACAATTTCTAGACAATTCCAAACGGCAAAAATCCGTTGCGTGTGAAAACTTGTATTTAAACACGTAGGCCACTATCTACTATCTACGGCACGGCTGCCGTCCCTTGCAGTGACAATGGACGGCTGCTAAACGGCACGATTTTTTGCCGTGACGTTTTTTTGCCGGTGCCGTCTAGTGTGAAAGGTCTCAATCATTTATTCGCTCCACTGTCGGAACGTACGGCACGGCATTTTGCCGTACGGCAAAAAACCGTTGTGTGTGTCCCCGGCCTTACACCAACAAAAATTTGAGGAAATGCACCGCTTTACACTACAAATAATACAAAATTCATTAAGTTGTTGACCGATTACGTCGGTGTCAAACGGTAAACGGGTAGCATTTTGAACATTTCGAGGGCTTAGTATAAAACAGACGTATCTACAAAATCGGTGATTTGAGTAAATCGGAATTGAACAATAAGTTACCAAAAAAACACCAATTATGTAATGATGAACCCCCTAACTTCCTTTGTAATTCAATATTCTGCTATTTTGAGTCACTACAGTCAAATCATATTAAAATTAAAATTTAATTACAAGTAATAATAGTTTTAATTCGTTAATTAGTCATGAGATACATTTGTTTTTCCCTACACATTAGTTTATTTTTCGATTAACAAAAGGAACTTACGTTTTCGTCTCTAACATTTTGGTAAGTTTTGATAAATTAAAAATGCATGGCCTTATTATTAGTGATAAAAAAATATAAAGACAATGTGGAAACTTTATTTATCTACTTATTTAACTTTTTATTTAATTTTACATTTCTTAATATTTATTATTTTTTGTTGTTATCATTCACCATTTTCATCTTCATTAACATTAATTGTAGAGCCATCAGCCCACAAATTATTGTAAAACTCATGATACTGTTCTGGTATAGTATGATCTTTGCATAGATCGTTTAAGTCCTGAAGCTTTAACTTTTTAAGTGGAAGTGGACCGTTATAAGCACATTCCAAATCTAAGTAGTTGTTTACAACTTTTGTAGTCTTAGACGATCTTGTTTTTCTTTGAGTTTATCTTATGATCTCAAAGTGCTTAAAATCATTTTCTTCTATATTATATTTAAAGAACACGTATTCAGAGCTGTTTTTTCTGTATTGGAGACATTTTATTTTCATCCATCGAATATTTCACCATTAATATCTTTTTTATTGTTTTTAACATAATTTTTTTAAATAGACGAGAAATTAAAAAATTGGGACTGTGCCATTTCAATTACATGATACTTGAATTTTCGTGAAGCCATTTGAACAGCGATATACCAACCTGATGGATGAAAAACATTGGTATGTTTTACTTTTCTTTCAATGTGAGCGTGCACTGAGTCACAATCCATTTGCGAATAGCCTGGTTCAAAGAAAAATTGGGTAATTACGGGAATGTTTAAATTATTTACAGCGAAATGAAACATGGTCGCAACGTTGATATTACGGTTTTGGCCACTGCATGTATCAGAAAAAAAGTAGTGCAGTCTACCGTCTGCAGAATTTTGTAGATTAGATAGTTCCATAAGCAAATTATTAATTTTCATTATACATGGTTGAAAATAAAATAAATACAATGTAAAGAGAAACAAGAAGTTTTATAAATAAAGAGAAATTGTAAAGAAAAGTTATAGAGAAATTATAAATATATTTTCAACCCTGTAAAATCAAAATTTAAAATTTGATAAATGTTTAGTAAATCATCCATTTTGGTTTGATCATCCTATACACAGCCTACCTGAGATACGTTTTTGTAATTTTGTAGCGCAAGTCACAAAAACGTATGTATACATACGCTTGTGTTGCATTAATTAAAATGATGCTAAAGTAGATACGTTGCAGTCTATCTTTAGAGTGCTTAGAGTTACGAGTTTTATTTGCATTTCACCACATAGAACACAACATTCTTTAATAGAAAATGAAAGTAACTCAAAAACGCAAAATTTGTAGTTACATCTGTTTTGCACTAAGCCCTCGATTTATAACTTAAAGTTAATCATTTATTATTTATAATTTTAGTTAATTTTTTAATAATTGCGTTTCATTCAATAAAAATAAACATATTACTATCCTTGTAACAAGTTCTACAGAGATGTCTTATTTTTTGATTAACTTAATTAATTATTGATAATGACAGAGGTAACATATGACACCGATGTGAAGTTTCAGTAAGGTGACGTGTCTGCTTGATTTTGTGTTAAACAGACTTTTTTAATTTAAGTCCTATTATGCTTTTTTATTAACAGAATAAATAATGTTGGTATTTTCGAACGTAGTTTTTTATTCCGCATTCGAAAATGCACGAATATACTATACATGCCGTTTAAGAAAAAAAAAAAAAAAAAATTGGAAGCATTTCCTGTAAAACCGGAAAAGAGAGAAAAATGAAAATATTATTATTAAATTCGTCGCATTGAACTATATAATCAGGTAGAATTTCAAAATTGATACTTTTTAAATAACAAAGTCATTCGACCGTTCCGGGACTTTATACTAACCCTGTACAAGTGTTCCAAAATTATACCGACAAACTACTAGGGTATATTCCTTGGGCCATTTTAACTAGACCAAGATTAAAATTTGTTGTCCGATCTCTTATAGTTTCAGAGATATTCAGAGTAAAATTTCTTTCTACATATAACAACTTTTCTTAATAACTTTTAACCTCAATGACATGATAATATTAAAAAAAATTTCTTAACCTCATAACATGCTTTTCTGTGGGTGAAGATGTGTAAAATAAACTGTAACTGGCCGTAATAAAATTTAGAAATTATTATCATATAGTTAAAATCTAAGATTCGTGTGAAATTTTGAGGTATATTTGTGAGACAACTTTTTCAAAATTGATTTCACATCACATTTCGAAACTTCCACTTTTATTATTTTTTATTATCGTGTAGAATTCAGTTCTGTTATTGAATTTTCTGAGATATCCTGTGATCTTGGCTTACGTAAGATCTGATATTTCAATTCCTAGTTCTAGAATGATACCAGTCAGAAACGTGAGGTTGTGGTGGGCGTTCTCTATGAATATTTGACACGCAATTTCTCAGACGGGGGCGTCGAGGTCAGGCACGAGGGGGCGTAAGCGCGTCGGGAAATTTCCGCAAGAGGCCGGGATGGATTATTTTTTGTTTGGTCGCTCGGAACTTGTAATTTGTGCTAACGCGCCCGGAGAGAGAAAATTCCGGCTTTAGGTTCATCTCCGGAGAAATTACAAGTGGAACGAAATTCCTGAGTAACAATTATGAAAGATTTTCTGTGGATTAGGCTTTTCATGATTTTATAGACATATTTTTAAATTAAATTGGTTTATTATTTTTTGTTAAGTGGGAAGGAAATTATAATTAGCTAGAAAATTACAGCTTTTGATGTGTAAGAAAAATGTAATAAATACATCTTATTGTTAGAAAATATCGTTTCTTAATCTTTAAAAATTAAAAAAATCGTGCAGAGATTGCAAATTTCTTGAAGTTGAACAAAATTAGATTAATTCATTGTCAAAAACTTTTGCCAAGTTTAAGATTTTTTTTAAATTTTTTTGAGAATAGTTAAAACAAATTTGCCTTTTTTAGTTCAAAATAGAATCTATTAAGTTCAATTTAAAGTAAAAATCGTTTCTTAATCTTTAAAAATAAACTCTGTACGATTTTTTAAACTTGATCAAATTTTTGAAAAAATTAAGTTAGTTAATTGTCAAAAATTTTACCAAGTTTAGGAATTTTTTAATTTTTTTGGGAATAATTAGAACAAATTTGACTTTTTTAGTTCAAAATAGAATCTATTAAGTTCAATTTAAAGTAAAAATCGTTTCTTAATCTTTAAAAATAAACTCTGTACGATTTTTTAAACTTGATCAAACTTTTGAAAAAGTTAGGTTCATGGTCCAAAATTTTTGCCAAGTTTAAAATTTTTTTTAATTTTTTTGAAAATAGAATAAATTTGACTTTTTTAGTTCAAAATAGAACATATCAAGTACAATTGAAGAGGTATTTTCCAACACTAACTAATTGTAAGTCCAAAAAAATAAAAAATCGTGTTTTTGTGTTTAAAATAAGTACAAAAAAGTTGAATTTGATCTATAGGTTTATGTTTCACAAAACTAATATACATCTCAGTTTATTTTGATAAACTTCGAAAAGATTTATTCCAAAGCTAATCCAAGTCCAAAAAGATTATATTCCAAAACTGACTAACAATAAGTCACGCTCATTAGAGTGTGTTGACAATGCTTAGTACTGGGAAAAACGTCAAACAAAGTATTTGGTAATTTGGTTATTTCGTTTTATTTTTGTGTGCCTGTAACAAACTATTTAAAATGTCGGATGATGATAATATAGAAGTGTAACTTTGCTTAAGAGGAAAACGTAAAAGAGAACAGAAAAGTTCCTGTTGTTTGCAAGAAACCTATTATTTGCAAGAAAAAAAAAAATTAGTCCTAAATATTTATGTGACTCCTTCACTACAAAATATAATATCATTTATATATTAACACATTTCTACTGAATGTGTTGTATACAACTTTTTACAGAAATTGAGTCATATCTACAAATACTTATTTTGGACTTACAATTAGTTAGTTTTGGAAAAGTGCTCTTCAATTTAAAGTAAAAATCGTTTCTTAATCTTTAAAAATAAACTCTGTACGATTTTTTAAACTTGATCAAATTAAAAAAAATAAGTTAGTTCATTGTAAGCTCCGCGACCATCGAAATAAGGCTTACATTCTATTAACCCTGTTAAAAGGAGTCAAATTGTTTAGACAAACAAGCCAAAGTTTTCGGTTTTAATGGTGATATGTGTTTAAAGGAAGATAGTTCTGGAGATTGTGTATACTATGGGAGTAAATTAACATTGTTCTTATTAGAAATGTTAACCTGAATCATACTAAGCGTGGTTCAGTGTTATCTTATTGAAAAATATTGTTGCGACGTCTTTGAAAGTACAGTAACAAAATTAGTTTTAAAATTTCGTTGATGTACCAGATCGCAGTCAAGATTTTCTTGAATGATGACTTAAGATTACCGACTTCTAAACTGTAGTTCACCTCATCAAAACACCAGATGTTAAGCCAGAATAACGTCCATAAGCGAATTCCAAATTTAGTCTTTCTGCTCTAGATCTTCTAAGACACAATTGTCCATCAAGTTGCTATAGACATAAGCGATATCCATCTCTAAAGACGATTTGGTGTCATTCTTCGACCTGATGCTCCCTCAAGCTACACGATTTGAGTTTGAAATCTGGATGTTTTGGGATTAAAGAAATTTTTACGCGTAAAGCTAAACCATAGTAATGAATTCTTCGGTAAATTGTTTCGCATCGATACCTGACTGTCCAAAATAGCCCTCTAAGTAACCTCCACTAACCAAGTTGTCTCAATCGGGTTAGCTAAGGCATTAGTTAGCACTGCCTCGATTATAGGTGTTTTCCAGGCTTCATTGGACTAGACACTCCATATTCGAATAATTGTAAAGCCATTTCAACTCAATTTTTTGGCAATTGCACGAAAGGATATTTGAAGCTTTATGCATTTCCATACTTTGACTCTCCTGAAAAGGGGTTAATTGAATATAAGACTGATTTCAGTAGCCGCAAAATATAACACATACACAAGTGAACAATTTGATAAAGTCTAGATTGCCAGGAATCATTAACGTAGCTATATGCTCTAAAAGAAATATGCCTGTTAAAACACGCAATACCGGATAAGAGATAACTAAAAAGTTCATTGAGCATAACCAAATTTTAAATTATATACCACCTGGCATGAGCTGTACTATAACCCGAAATGGAGCTGCACCATGAAGAGAAAGATGAAAGAGTACTCGGCAATGTTACAGAGAGGGGGCTTACTTTTCCATTTTTCTCTTCATGGTGCAGCCTCATTTCTGGTTATAGTACATACCCCTAAATTTCAGTTTCATACGATCATCCCTTTTGGGTGTTTCGTTTTTTTGACAAGCAGTGTAGTTACATGACAGGGGTGACCACACTTGGTGGTACTTAGAGCAGTGTTGAAAAATAGAAAATTTTTAAGAGCCTAATCGGAAATCACCCCTCAAAAAAAAAATGAAATCCAGTAAGTTATACCTCCTGATTCTCTTTCATTACAGGAAACAAATTTTCTTAAAAATTCAAGAGTATTTAAACAGATTTTACTTGCTCAAAACCTACTAAAAAGTATTTATAAAATGTTTTTAGTTGAGCCGCAATAAAACTCAAAAAGAGCCGCATGTGGCTCGCGAGCCACCGTTGTTATATGATACACTCTTCGTTATTAACTATGTCATAAAAATTCAGGCTGAAGAACCGATATCATTTTCCATATTTTATTAAAAGAGGAGGTTTCCTAAATTATAATTTTCTCTATCTTACCAGTAAACTTATCCGTTAATTATTAATGGTTATCGTTAGTCATTAATAGTTAACGTCGTTCCATTAACATAGCACACACATAGTGTTTTTCAAAAAGTATTGCGTTTAATTTCTTCTCATTTTTCTCTAATATATCATCACTATAATCATCTCATATTTTATTCCACTTAACACCATTACTCTTGTCAATATGTCCAAAAATACACACATTTTCTAATATTCTCGCCTTAAAGTATAGTTGTTTATTAACTATGTAGTGTTAAGTTAAGATGGAACTATGCATACCAATTTTTAAATTGGTTTTAATTACAACTAATGGTTACTGGTTAATGGTTAATTAAAAGCATGCTAAAATTCTATTGAACGTGTAGTTATGCATACGAGCGAATCATTTTTGTAAATTAAAATCCACCATCATTATAAACAACTTTTCAAACTTCCGTCAAATTAATTATTATTATTTTTTTTAATTTAAAATATAACATGATAAAACTATTTGCAGTTACAGTGGGTCAAAAAAGTGTTTGGACACCTAATATTTTTCAAGAAAATACCAGAAGATGTAAACATTTTTTATTTCTAATAATAAAATATTATTCTGTATAGTGTGTAAACACATTAGCAAAAAAACAGACTGAAATCAGAAATATATGTTTATTTTACTCAAAAGAACTAAAATTTCAATAACAATAAAGTATTTGGACACTTGCACGTTTTGACTCAAAAAACCTTTCCTCGAAGAGGGTTTTCCCGAAGGGGAAACCCCCGAAATTTACGTCGATTTAACCTATCCTCAAAAATACTAAAACATCAGTTGAGTTTAGTTGTTTGCTAAAACTAGTGACATAATGAGTGAAAAACGGCGCGAACTTAGTGTGGACTTGAAAGAATGCATTGTAAACAGTGGCGTATTTACGGGGGGGATAAGGGGGATATATCCCCCCCCACGACATCTATCGACTCCGCCATCCTTTTTAAAATATTTAAATTGTCCAAGACATTCGAGAAATAGAAAAACCAGAATTTGATTAAAATCCCAGATCGTGACGTTAAAAACCAAATAATATTTAAAATGTTTTGTCGGTATTGGTGTAGATCGAAAAAAGATTTATGGCGTATTCGTTTGGTAAAACTGGTGTGCACTAGTGCATAATAGCGTATTCTATTAAACTGTAACTTTTTTGTACTAAACTAATGTGATGTATGCACTCACTATGCACTCAAGGTCGAATTATGGTGCGCACCAGTGCAACCCAACGAATACGCCATTAGTTTTCTACATAGCCATCTAATAATTAAATATAATTCCTTATGACATTGCCTAACATGTACGTACTAGTATGGTAGTGTTATCGCATAAACCCAACTTCGATGTGGGAATTCCAGTCGATGACAACCAGAATTCTAGGTTATTTGAGCCCTCGTATGTATTACGTTCGACGTACTACGTTGTTGATCCAAACGTTCAAGTTAAACCATTAACTAAAGTACGTATATTGGAAATAAATATATATTGTCGGATATTTCGTAAATTCATAATGAGTAAACAAAGTCTTTTGTCGAGTTTTCTAAAAATAAAGTCAACAGATAAAAACGGTGGCGAGTCTACGTCTGCGTCAACAGTTGATTCCTTTGATTTAGAAAGAGAACCTACTTCATCTAAAAAATTGGCTATGTTGTCGATCCATAGAGATCAACATCTTTCTACAGAAGAGGTACTGGATAATTTTTCACAAAAACCGAGGCGTTTAGCTCTCACTTTTTAATTTTTTAAATTCAAAAATATATATATATATATATATATATATATGTATATATATATATACATATTTCAATAATAGTTTTTATATCCCCCCCAAGGGTCAAGTCTGGATACGCCACTGATTGTAAATATGCACAAACAAGGAAAAAGTGTCCGTAAAGTAGCTGATTTGGTAAAAAAATCGCCTAGTACAATACATTTTATCATAAAAAAATACAAAACCACTAATAGTGTTGATAATCGAAAACGTTCCGGACGCCCAAAGGTGTTAAGCGTACAAAATGAGAGGTACATTTTACGCGAAATGAAGAAGAATCGCCGTATTAATGCACAAACTTTAGCCGTAAACCTCGGAACAATATCAGGAAAACATGTACAGTATGCGGCAAAATAAACAGTACTGAAATTATGAAACGTTTATTATTTATGTATTTACTTTACATATATACTGAAATATACTGGAAAGCATTATTCATGTCGACGACGTTCCCGATAAAACAAATGTTCAAGATGCCCTCCATTCAGTTCCAAGCAGCATTCGCGAAGGTTCATAAACATGTCTGTGAACACAGGTTGTTGCATGGCACGAAAAAAACGTTGAATTTTTTGACACATTGAATTTGACATATGCGCATTTCAGTACTGTTTATATTGCCGCATACCGTACATTCCGAAACTGTTCGAAATGTAATGCGAAAAGCCGGCTATCATGGCAGAGTGGCACGAAAAAAAGCCATTTATAATTTATAACTGACAATGAGACCAATAGACTTCGATACGTTGAATTTGTAAGACAGTATATTGATCAGCCAGACTTTTGTAAAAACGTATTTTTTTTTCGATGAAAGTAAATTTAATATATTTGGTTCGGATGGACGAAAAACCGTATGGCGTAAACCTAACACTGAACTACAGAAAGAAAACTTGGCACTTACAGTCAAACATGGAGGTGGACATGTAATGGTTTGGGGGTGCATGTGGTACAATGGGGTAGGAAATCTTCATTTTATTGACGGTATTTTGGTAGCAAAAGGTTACCTGAAGATACTTCAAGGTAACTTACATGACAGTGCTATCAAATTAGGTATAGAAGATAGTTATATATTCCAACAAGACAACGATCCTAAACATACCGCTAGGATTGTAAAGAAATGGATGCTTTACAGAGTTAGAACAACCCTTCCCCACCCTCCCCAATCCCCGGACTTACATCCGTTGGAAAATCTATGGCATCAGTTGGATTTAAATATAAGAAAACACCATATAAGAAATAAAGATGAGCTAAAAATGTACCTGCAAGAAGAATTGAATAAAATTACCAGGGAAACTACTAGCAAGCTTGTGTCAACCATGTTCAGAAGATTGCAAGCAGTATTAGAGGCTTCTGGAATGATTACAAAGTACTAAGGCTTCGTAGAAATTGGATAATCTAAATGTTCTTTTAGTTAAATTTTAGTGTTCAAACACTTTATTGGAATTAAAATTTAAGTTTTGTTGAATAAACTATACATTTTTTGATTTTGACCTGACTTTTTTGTTTTAGTGTGTTTACATATTATATAGAATCATATTTTATTATTAGAAATAAAACATTTCTATATCATCAAGTATTTTCTTGGAAAATAATAGGTGTCCAAAGACTTTTTTTACCCACTGTAGTAATTAGACACATGTCAATTTTGTCAGTGTTAAAAAATGATTTTCTTATATTTTTAAACAACCCGATTTTTAATTTGAGGTATAATTAAATTTTTTTAATTTAATTAAAATCTAAAGAGAGAAAATATAAAAAAAAACTTTTTCTTATTGATTTCAGAAATGTTCGGATACTTCGCATTTTTAGGAGTCTCATTAATGATGCTGAGTGGAAATTATAGAAGTTTCGTGGGTACAGCATCCGTTCCAAACGATCAAGGTAAGTTAAAATATCCCAATTATTTTACCCATCTTCTAAAGATTTTTTTCGTTATCGAGGATTTTCTCCTCTTTATCACTTTAATCCCAGTTTTTTTCTTTCTTCAAGAGAGAAAACTTTTGCAATATAACATGTTTCCCAATAAAGATCTCTCGGATAAAACTTGGAAAATTAAAGTGGTCAAACTCGTACAAAATATAAAATTCCAACTTAAACAAGTATTCTAACATCTAATAATATACTTTTTTTATCCATTTAAAAAATCTTTTTTAGTCATTTTACTTGCAAGTTATATCAAAACACAACTAGACAAACTTTCCGAACTTTAACTAAACGGTATAATGTGAAAACTCTAATGGAAAGTTCACAGTCCATGTTTCTAAATGGACGAGAAGGTCCATTCCGGAAACTTTCCAGGTACATACTCCGTTTCAGTTCAATTTGAATGTGGCAAGAGGTGTGGATTTTAATTAAAACTTTTATCATTCCGAGAAACGACCAAATAAAGTAAATAATCCCCGGACGTTCACCTTTAATAGAATACTAGACACATCTATCGTTGTTTTCTATTTTACTATAATATGCATTAAATTAAATGCTTGTCTTTACTATTTATCTTATGTGACATTTGCTTGACTCGTAGTTTAAAATTATTTCATTTCATTAAAATTATTGACCTAATTTTTTTAAATTACAATAAATTATAATTCTGTTTCACCAGACTCTTTTAATATGATTTCTTTTTGACGATGATGTTGTTACCAATCTTTCGTCCGACCACTCTAAATAGACGTTCCCAGATGTAATGGCGTTATCGATTCTCCTATTCAATTCAATTTCGCGTGAAGAAATGGCTTTTACGGGATCTCGGAAATGTCCGGAGGTTTTAGTGTTTGATTTCGAGGTCAACCGTCCGATAAAAAACGATTTTTGTCGTTCTTTTTCCAAGATTTTTTCGATTGTAGGTCCTTAAGTGATTAAAAAAATTAATTTAAAAAGTGAATTAAATTAATTACACAGTTTTAAATAAATCCCCTTTTCAATGAAGTCCTTATTTTTAGTATTTCAAAACTTTTAAGTTGTTTTAACGTTCAAGTTCGATTTAAATTCATCTCCTTATTTCGAATGCTAATCGTGTTTTCCATTTCCACAACTTTTCTCCCTACTTAGTTCTGATTTCTACTAGAAATTACGAACGAAAATCAAATACCTACTGAAGTAGCAGTTTATTCTGAGTTAAGAGAAAATTTGTTTATTCCTTCTTTAAGAGTTGTTTTCGTTGGGTAAACAATTATAGGAAGTCTTGAAATATCGTCGAGGCACGTGAACTGGTTGTAAACAATAAATAGAAACGGGAAAAATCCGGCGCTTCCACCATTTCGCTAATTTATTGAATAAAAGTACTTATAAACTCTAAAAGGTCGGGTTTTTAATAAAATTATTTTGTTCGAAATTTATATAAATGTTTGTTTTGATTTATAATTGGATATTTATTAACAAATTGTGTAAAACTTTTGGTATGTTGGGTTAAAAGTTAGTTAAAATATTCAGGTATCGAATTTAAAATTCCATAACAATGTGTGTTTTACGAAATTTTGAATTTTTAATAACAGAATAAATTTAATGATTTTAATAAAAAAAGACACATACGGTTTTTATAAAGCTCAAATTAATTAACAATTTGTTAATTACCATGATTACGCCTAATTCAGGTGAAGTGATTGGCTGAAGAAGGGTGATTAGCAGAATATTAAGTGATTTGATTTTTATAAAACCAATCATTAGTTTAATAGTAATGAACTTTTGGGATAAACATCCGGCGCCTCCACCATTTCTAAGGTGTTTGAGTTTAGCGAATTCGTACTTTAGTGATTGTTGAAACTAAACGTTGTTGCCCTCGTTAATAAAGTAACTCACAAGGAAACCTCTCGACTTACCCGTCACCGATTTTAATGAAAGGGATACCAATCGATATATTTGTATATAGTGCAAATACGTAATATATTAGCACGCACAATCAGTTCGCAATAAGGTCGCTATTAAAGTTCGCGAGCGGCTTATAAATTAATGATTAGACCTCCCCTTAGGGCGCATCTACACGAGTGATGAAATCGCAACGATAGACTCTCAGTGATCCTCTCGCAAGGAAATTGGGTATCTACACGAACCTGCGAGAGTAACGCAAGTACACTCCAATCAAAATTTAGTTTTAAAATGAATACCGTTCAAATTGGCTGTGTCGCTCTGCTAGCCACTTATGAGCGTACAAAACAACGAAGAAAACACCGTTTCTGAACTCACCTTGCTTTATACAACAGAATATGTAGTAGATTATTTCTTTTAAAATTTAATAAACACAGAGAGTACCAAGAAAAGTTTTTTTTTTCGTACTATAGCATGTCTATAAACATTTAACACGTTCGCTACCACTATGCAAAAAGGCACCGTCTCCCATAGACCAATGATATGTTTTAATGCGCTTATATCAACGTCCCAAATATGAGTCGTTGGTCTGTTAGAGAAAACCATTTGGCTCAAATATGAGCCGGCTGGTAGCGAACGTGTTAATGAATTATTTGGTCTGGTTCCTGAAAAATTAAAAAAACAAGACACAAGCATACGTGTGGGTATAACACCCTTTTTATTTTATTTTCATACATGATTTTGGCAACATCGTCCCTTAATTTTGCCTTCACATTTCTGTTGCTGTACTCTTTTAATTTTACATTATATCATGCTGGTCCATTTTCTATCGCGTTAATAAATTTTTCTGTGTCGAATATGTTCTTTTCTTCACGATTTTACTTTAAGTGATGAAGCTGAATGACTCATTTTGAATATCTCTGTACTTCTTTGCGTTACGACCGCATACGTCTAGACAGCGCCATATGAAGCAATGTGTTTCATTTCGGCTAGACGAAATATGAGGTGCGAGAAGAGGTATTTTTTGCGTTTAAGATGCGTTGAAGATCGCTGATGACTCGCAGCGGTTTTAACGTTCGTGTAGACAGGTCCATCAAAATACATGTATTACACTTTTGCGTAAAAATCGTTGCAATTCTATCGTTGCGATTTCATCGCTCGCGTAGATGCTCCCACAAAAACCGCCCATAGCTGAAATGATTATGTCGGTTTTCACATGCATAGAACGGTGGTTCGAATCCCGATTAATACAAATTTATTTTTAATAAAATATTTCGGTAGTCGTTATCCGATTTGACAGTTGTTTTTGAATTTGAGTCATATTTGAGTGTCTTTGTTCCCGAACACATAAAAGCACCTCTATGAGGATTGACTTTTATGTATTGGTGTATCCAGTTATGTGGCGATGTTTCTTTTTTCTTCAACAGCCTCTTCTTCGCTTGATGATATGGCGATTTCCGTCGTTCAGACTAATTTTAGCAACAGACGCAGATCGGCTCGATTATAATTGGAACGATCTAACGGACACCCGCCCTTACAGATTTTTTTTAATAAATCTTCACATTAAATAATTTTTTACTATAATTGTAAGAAAAGGGCTTTGTTTTTTGCTTATAACCATGTCACATATTACAAAGTATTTCAACATCAAAGTCTGTGATTTATATCTGCAGTGCGTCCAAAAATTGTTATCACAGAAATTCCAAATATTCCTTCACCACCCAATCTTACGCGAGTAAGCACAAGAGACACGAAATTTTCTGGTGTAATTTAATTTTACTGCTCTCGGACAGTTTGTACAATCTTTTAGTTGTAGCCCTCTTTTATAAGGGCGGCGCTTCTTATGCATGCATCGCTGCGATCTTTCTACACGCATATTTATACATTCTAACTCATTTGAATTAGAAGTGACACGACAATGGTTTGGTTATTTCAGAATTTAGGAGGGGTATGTTAATTTGCCAATAGATAAATATGAAAATTCCTAAAGTCTCCAATGAATCACTATACTTCATTTAATAACTAGGGGGAGTGATTTGAATTTTGCGCGCTAAAATAGTGAACTATTATTGGTCGCTGCGCAGTCAAGTTTACAAAGACGAAAAATTTGGTTTCTGTTGTTTATTCTTTTTGACGTTTGAGGTTAGGTGCTTTACCTAATTTGTCAACTTGTTTCTCGCTTTTTCGTTGTGCTCAAATGGTTGCGATCAAAAAATATTAAGTTCGAAGAAGGTATGGTACGATGTCATCTGTTGGATACAGGCTATGTTAGCTCTGTATAAAAATTCGTTGACAATAAATTTAGTTCAACCCGCATCAGTGGAAGCGCTGATAGCGGAAAATAACAGCTTCTTTACCGGCCAAAATGAAACGCACTGACAATAAGATGTCCAACATAATATTTAACATCTACATATGTCAAATACGTGAGTGAACGAAGTATCGTATTGTTTTGAAATTCTTGAAAAAAATGTTAACATCGTATTTACTGTTGTAATTTGTGTTCATTAGTATCCAATAACTGGAATATTGTCACGTATGTCCAGAAATACGTCCAAAGATGAAAGGCTTTGATGGTAACTACGGGAATCTTTGATTTCACTAGCATCGCGAGATGTGGGAACCGTAGATTTGCTGAAGATGCAAGGTTTCTTTTTATGTACTTATTCAAAATATTATTTTGTTGTTAAAAATTGTTTTGTTATTACCCACCGCCAGAATAAGATCGACGAGAATAAAGTTGTGTTAGCGATTGTACTGGAGAGTGTCCTTGAGTTGTTCTCTAAACCCTTTTGTATTTTTTAAGCTGTGTATGATGAAATTGAATAAAAAGCAAACAGGCTACAAGCAAAATTTGTTTTTGTTTAATTTTACCATGCATGGTTTTGTAACAAATAGGAGTAATATTTTATTTTAAAGATTTTAAAAATTCCCGCGTTTGTTCATTAGCGCCAAATGCGGTGCGGGTTGAACTAAAGACATTGTCAAAATTAAAAGTGGAGAGTTGCCTATCTATATTAGTATATTATATTTAATCTATGGTTGGATATAATACGTCAACACAAGGAACGTCTTTTGGATAAATTTTGAACAATGTACCTATAGATAAACGGCCATAGAGATATTTGGTATATTCTAGAATACTACGCTCAAACGCTTGGTCTTTTGTTGGTTGCATAAATGTGACTGGTTTTAAGTTTAGAATTCAAATTTGCCGCTAAAAATGTTTAGTGTATTTTTTAGTTACTTTTTCCTATGTAAATGGGGTTTTGAGATTCACTCCTCCTAGTTATTAAATGAAGTATAGCTTTAGCCTTGGAATACTATAAGAATTAACTTTATTAAAAGAATGTTTCAAAGTCCAAGAGCAATAAAATTAAAAATGAAACATTATTAAAGTCAATCAATCGTTTAGCGGAATTGTATAACTTGTTGGATGGTATTTACTAATTATTAAACTTCACAAGTAAGAATGTAATCGCTCGACGTTACTACAATCATGGTTCCAATCACTTTGCTTTTTCTTTTCGAGCGCCAGTATCCAGTACGAGATATCAATACTTTACAATTAAAGGTATTATAACACGAAATGAAGCTGCACCATGAAGAGAGAGATGAAAAAGTAAGCTGCCTCTCCGTAACATTGTCGAGAACTCCTTCATCTTTCTCTTCATGGTGCAGCTCAATTTCGGGTTATAGTACGTTTTCCTCCAAATTTTCCAGTAGTTGGCGAGCTGCTACTAATTGTGAGTTGCTGCTACATATTCAAAAAATACTTGAGAACTTACATCCTTTTTATACCAAATTATTATAATTAGGATTAAAATATTGTAATGGAATAATTATGTGTAAGCGTTTAGTTAGTAAGTTAGGTAATTGTGGGTGAGTGACCATCGATGAAAAATGGGACAATCGGGCGTAAAGTGCTGAATAGACATACCGAGGTGTAAAGGAACGAATTAAAGTTTAATTAAACAGTAGTAATTAAGACTCCGATGTAATACACGAATAAATTGTTAAGTCATCCAACCAGTTTTTAAATGTATTAATAAATCATCACCTTAGTCAAACCTTCAGAAATTAGTTGAAATTTTCAAAATGTAAAATACGCCAAATGCCATAAACATATGCCGCTATCATATTACAATCCAATTCTTTTTTCTTACAATAGTTTTCGAGAAAAAATTCACAAAGGCGAGGATAGTCGTTATGAACTTTACTGTTTTCAAACATGTTAATACTGAACGTTTTAGGATTTATATCGTAATACTATTGAGATCAGCATAGTTGAAACGTTTGTAAAATGAACGTTAATAAAAAAATCCTTTTAATGATGTTAAACAAGTTGAAAAGGATTTGGAGCAAAACATACTTTTATTGAACGTTGGTTATTTATAAACTTTTCAAATGACTGTATTTTATGAAATTTCATTCAATAAATTGATTGATGCTGGAATTTCATTCTACAATATAAATGAAAATTTAACACATAATAAATTCCATAAATTCCATCGATTTATTATAAAATTTATATAACGCAAACTCTGTATTTGACTTGATTATGAAATGCAAACTGCCTGACATAAACCAAAATCAATTTTCGGACGTACGATCGGCAAACAATACTACGTCCTACTGGGATTACGAATCGTTGATGTTGATGCCGATTGGCTTAGAAACGTGAACTGAAACGCGCTCGTGCATACAAAGCTAACCAACAAATACACACACACTATTAATGGAAGAGATAGCACACAAATATCCTCTCTACATTACAACAGAGTACTATGCCTTTGATTTTAAGTCACATAGCTTTAGTGTTTGAATTGCGTCGATAGTCTAACACATAAGCGACATGTTGCAACATGATACGTTATATTTGTCCTTGGTAGATAACCTCAATAAATGTAACAATTTCAATTTCTATTAGTTTTACCGAAGATTATATATCGATTTTTTTAGTATATGAATTAAAGTATACACTTTTCGCGGAAAGATGTCTCATGCGTCATTACTTGTCACCGTTTTCTCGACATATGTCAAATAATTTTTTCTTTATTCAATCATATATGTCAGAAAGAGACGAAAACCGAAAATAGTAGTCTAGGATAACATAATTAATTAATGACGCATGAGACATCTTTCCGCGAAAAGAGTATAACCAGATATTAACTCGAGAATTTAATAAAGTGTAAAATTAGCAAAAGTCCTTTTTTGTAACTTATAGGTGAAGAACGTGTTTGCAATCACCTTGTATCGAAGACCACTTGTAAAAATTGTTCTGAACCGATTATTTTCGAAGGAATGCTGGGCAAGACTCAAGTCACTTCACTTCAAACTCGGAGCTCTAATCACGGTATTAACTTCTTGAGTTATGAAGTCGATGCTTGACTTCCACTCGATTATAATTAAAAACCATTCAGATGGCGATTTTACTCTTGTATTAAGGGCGAGGTTGTCGAGTTCAATCGACACTTTTAATTATAGGATTTTTCTTTGGAAGTGACAATCTCATTTGTGCCGTTTGTTCTAGGGTCGGCTGATAATTCTGTTGAGGATATTCCACGTTATATGGTAAGTTTTAGAAAAATAGAATATTTAGGTTATCTTCACTTTTTTTGTTTAGTTTCTTTGATAATCTCCACACGATTTTTTAAAGTTGGTCAAAAATTTATTAAAATAAAAATTCTTTGGTGTTTTAAGAGTTAATAAACTCTATATGACTTTTGTTCTACGTCTTTTACGTTTTTTTTTTAATTTTATCTATTTTAGATTTTTAAGATGATCTAAAAAAGAATTAAATTAATTAAGAACATAAAAGAAACTTGCCTCTTTCAATAAATTTTTAATTAAAAAAGAATTAAATTAATTACCAACTTAAAATAAACTTGCCTCTTTTAATAAATTATTATTCTTAACACTCAAAAACCTCTCAAGTTTTATTAACGTTAATTGAAAACTGCTTTAAATTCGCCCCCTTATTTCAAATGCTAATCGTGTATTTCGTTTTTTAAAACCTCGTTTCTTACTTAACTTTGATTTTTAAACGAGATTATGAACGAAATGGAAAATGCTTGTTTTTTTTGGTATCATTTTTTTTGTGATAATTATAGTCAATTTCTTTTAATTCGACAAATATGAGGGTTTTAGTAAAAAATAAAAAGTTTAAGCTATCATCACATAATTTTTGTCTTTAGTTTCTTTAACAAATTTACACGATTTTTTAAAGTTTGTCAAAAATTTGTAAAGTTATGTTACTTACGATCAAAATTTAATTTGATAATTTTAATAAGAGAAGTTTTAATTTATGTTGTATTATAATTTTCTGTCTTAATTTTCCTCTTTAGGAAAAAAGAAACCTCCTTCTCTAAAAAATTCTCCTTTCAATAAGTTTTTTTTTATTCTTAACACTCAAAAACTTTTAAGTTTTATTAATGTCCACCGAAACCTACTTTAAATTCACCCCTTATTTCAAATTCTAACCGTGTTTCCAATTCCTACAACCTCTCCTTTTACTTAGTTTTGATTTTTAAGAGAAAATTTTTCTTCTATAAAATTATTTTAATTTAGTAAATAATTACAGGAAGATTTCGAAAATGGTTTATAGACACGTAAACGAATATAAATGTACACCGTTCGGCGAAAGATGTCTCATACGTCATTAATTAATTGTGGTATCCTAAACGAACATTTTCAGTTTTCAGCACTCTCTATCCTGTATAATTAGATAGAAAAAAATATTTGACGTACATCGAGAAAATGGTGATAAGTAATAACGCATGAGACATCTTTCGTCAAACGAAATATATTAACCGTTTGACTGCTACGCGGAGCAAAAGCGCTGCGTTTATTCGTGTCGAAAACCGCGACGCAGCGCTTTTGCGAGTTTCAGTGTGCCTTTGTTGCACCATGAGAGTAAACGCAGTCTGACCTCACGCGTACTTTGCTAAAGTCAATATCAAGTCAAAATATATCCCACAGTTTTCAAGCGTTCTTGCAAGAATTGCTTAACTGTCAAACGGTTAAATATCAATAAGAAAAATCCGGCGCCTCCACCAAATCTATTCATTTATTAGATAAAAATATTTATGAATAATAAAACTAATCTGTGCAATGATTTTAATAAAAACTAGAAAACAAATAATTTTTCTAATGTAAAATAGAAACTGTCACCTTTAATTTAAAAAAAGATTCAGTTCTTAGTTCCGTAAAATAAAATCTCTCCGATTTCTTAAAGTTAACCAAAATATTTAGAGGTTAGGTTAAGGAGAAAAAACCTGCTTGTTAAGATTTTATTAAAATTTTAGCTTTAATAAAAAGTAAAATAGAAATTTTTAGCTTTAATTTAGTACTAGATTCGTTTATAAATTCACTGTTGGAGGTCACGTCAAAAAAAAATCGCTGTTTTTAAGATTTTCTTTTTAAATGTTGTAATATCTAAAAAATATCGTGTTAAAAAAAATAGAAACCTTTAGTTTTAATTTTACATAAGATTCGTTTATTAATTCACATAAATAAAGTCCATACGATTTTTTAAGTTTTTAGATGTTAGAAGTTAGGTCAAGTTATACATTTCAATTTAATGGTAATAAATATAGAACAAATAATATATTATATTATTTAATCGCCAAATTCGAAATAAAACTTATACTTGAAAAAAAATATATACCGTATAACAATTTTTTCTCGCAACATAGCAAAGTCCACAGGTTAATACAGTATACTCTTTGCGCGGAAAGATGTCTCATGCATCATTAATTAATTATATTATCCTAGACTACTATTTTCGGTTTTCGTCTCTATCTGACATATGAGTGGGTCAGAAGTAAAGTGAACCAAATCCACTTAAGTTCGTTCCGAGAAAACGGACCGTTTGATTCATTTTTTCAATGAAAAATGGTGCAAATCATTCAGTATTAAAGTGAACTAGCGTACATTATTGGTAACCTGATGAACTAGGTATTGAATAAGTCGGCACATAAAATTATAACTATTCAAACGGACTTAAATATACTCTTAACTAAATTTTAGAAAAAATGGACTTGGTTCACTTTCCTTCTGACCCACTCATATATGATTAAAGAAAAAAATATTTGACATATGTCGAGAAAACGGTGACAAGTAATGACGCATGAGATATCTTTCCGCGAAAAGTGTATACATTAGGATTTCTTTAAGTAGGACAAAGATAACTTATACAGCAGTCCAATCGTAATAATCGTTGTTACTATGCCTACACAATGCCAGGTCAAAAGCACAAGTTATGCTTTTGACAGATTGCCTGACATATCGGTTAATAAAACTGTTAAAAAATTGTTACTGAAATGCACACTGTACAAATTGTTAAGGTTGTTGCAAGAACACGAGTTAAATTTAATAAATAAATACAAACTTCATACAAAGGGCACTTTATTATAAGAAACGACAAAATTAACAGTAAATAACTCGTACAATCATACAAATGAAAATGTGTACTTATTGTAAATTACTTGAGGCATCTAAAGTAATTTATAATAAGTGTTCGAATACAGATCCTTGCACTGCTAAACAGTACCCTAATCTGTCGTAGAAGTACCTTCTTACGTTATGAAACATAACAGGCGTAATGCTTCCAAACACATTTATAATCCTTTGACGAAGATGTTCCAAATCTTCAGCTCTTACGTGGTTGTACACTTTCTGTTTTACGTATGGCCAAACGAAGAAGTCCATAACAGCCAAATCGGGCGACCTGGCTGCCCATCTGACGTTGCCTCTTCTACCAATCACATGATTTGAAAAAGTGATATTTAAAAATTGTCGCACATCAGCCATATCGTGCGCAGGACAACCATCCTGCTGATACCATATTTGGGTTAAGTTGATTCCCGGAAGTTGCGTCAAAGCTGGAGTGATTTGCTCCCGAAGGAGATCCAAATACCTACGTCCATTCAAATTGCCCTCAATAAAGAAAGGTCTAACAATATGATCTCCAAGGACACCAGCCCACACGTTCAGCTTTGTTGGATATTGGGTCCGGAAGTCCATTCGATGACGTGGATTCTCTCTACTCCAAAATTTACTAACAGCAGGATTGTGCCTTCTTAATAATGTATTAGTAAATATTAGTCAAAAAATTTGGATTTTCATTTGCACGTTCCATCATCGTTTCGCAGAATATCATTCTTTGGATCTCATCGTCGGGAAATATCTGGTGACCTGTTGATATCTTGTACGATTTGTATCCATTTCCTCTGAGTACCTGTCGAACAGTTTCCCTGTTGGTACCAACTTTTGTAGCAATTTGAAGGCTAGATTTCGATGACTCTTCTTCGGCAATAACGCAAATCATTGTGTCGCGTATTTGCTTGTTTTCTGTAGGAGCTCTTTCTTCTCTTCTGTGGCACCTACTGTCTGCAACACACCCATTCTCTTCAAAGGCTCTTACAATCCTCGATATTGTGGAAAAATGTGGAATTGGCCGGTTCTCAAAATGTTCAACAAATAAATGAACCGTATTTCTGACAGAGTTACCACCGTAAACCCATTTCATTATCTGTATTTTCTCTTGCAGAGTGTACAACATCACACTAGTCGACAGTATTTGAAGCAAAATTCGACAGAATGTAAATTTAGTTACAAATACATAACTATAGTAACGACAATTATTACGATTAATCTAATATACATTTCGTCCTTGTCTTACATCAGGAAATCCTATTGTACTGTACTAACTTATGGAATTTGCTATGTTGCGAGAAAAAATTGCTATACGGTATATTTTATTACTTAATTCGTTCTATAATAGGTGACTCACTTAGGAAAAATAGTAAATGATAAAAAAAAGGTTTTAAAAATAAACAATGATTTATTAATTTCACGAGAATTTTTTAAAATATTTGAGCTGTGTTAATCGAACCTACTCCTCTTTATAAATGATATCCAACTAACAGACGCCAAACGGACATGACCATTAATTTTACGCTATACATTTAACGGGAAAATGATTATAATTTAGCAATATGTATATTCGTTAAATAGTCATATATATTTGTGAAATAGTCATAAAAATGTGTTTCAACAAATTTATCATTTTTCAAAATTTTTGTGTTAGCACTACATGTTCTGGGATTTATGCCCTACATTTTCATTTCACTTTTTTTTGCGTTGACTTGAGCTACCCTAGTAACAAATTTTGTACTATCTACAAATACGACTTCACAAAACAAATAAATCGTGAGTATTTAATTAAACTGGCTTTTAGAATGTGATGCGAGTTAATACTAACGCATGCAAATCGAGTTAATCCATCCAGTTCGCTAACGTTCCCTGCAACTGATAAATGTCATCCGTGTGCAAGTCGGAACGCTTTACGGAGTTTACAGTGCGCTCAAGTCGAACTCGTAAATCAAAGCTTTAACACCTGAGCTTTACAAGATTAATGATCGGAAATAAAATCCGAGAACAAAAAAAAACGATTTTAATTACGTCCATTTAATTCTCTCCTGTTTTAATTTGTCTCTTTATTTATTTATTTGTATTATTCTCAATTTATTATTAATCATGTTAATAAAATCGATAAAACTCTAGTTTTTCTCCATATACAAGTTTTAACACCTGAGCTTTAGAAGATTAATGATCGGGATAAAATCCGAGCACAGAAAAAACGATTTTAATTACGTCCATTTAATCCTCTGTTTTAATTTGTCTCTTTATTTATTAATTTGTATTATTCTCAATTTATTATTTATCATGTTAATAAAATCGATAAAACTCTATTTTTTTACCAAATATAAGCTTTAACACCTGAGTTTTACAAGATTAATGATCGGGAATAAAATCCGAGCACAAAAAAAAACGATTCAACTTATTATTTATCATGTAAATAAAATCGATAAAAGTCTACTTTTTTACCAAACACACCTTTATTTTTTTTAACCATTCCGCGTTAACGTTTACACAAAGACCCGACCTAGTTTTCATTCAACGCAGTGTCAACTCGCTAACAAACAACAAATGGTTAGAATGACCATTCTCTTCTCTCACCGTCCTTCATCTAAAGAGATGTTGGACAAAGTCGTGTTTCAAGCTCCTGTTTGCCAACTGCAAACATAATAATAAGGGTGATAAAATCGTCTTTGTGTTGGGGTAACAATAAATCCCACCGGATAATGTCCGGTGTTATAACTTTTTTTTTTGTAATTCCGTTTTGTTCGAAGTCGATTTTTATGTAATATACAAGAGGTAGGATAAAAAGCTTCAAAGCATTGTTAAATTCGACACGTTATGTAGTTAACGAAGGAATTAACGAGGCTTTTCTAAAACCGTCTTTCACGTCACGAACTGGACTTTGGTCACGTTCCGGTTTTATTCGATAATTCTTTCTTATTCTTTGTTACTTTACATTTTCAGGATGACGCAGTTAAGGAATTACAAAACTTAAAAAATACCGTTGGTAAGTTACTTTTGTATTTTTAATGTAAAAGTTTTTAACTTAAAATTAGATTTATTATTAATCTTTAAGAAGGTTTTAATTCCAAATTGAGTTAAAGAATTTTCTTTGGGATGGATTAAATTTTTTTGAGAGGTTTTTAACAATTGAATTGATTTGGTTTAAGGTTGTCCTTTTGTTCTCTTAAGACTTGTGATTTTCAATTGGGTTTGGTTAAAAGTTTTTATTCATTAAAAAAAGTTTTGAATTTGAATTCAGATTCAGGAAAATTTGGATTGTAAATTTATCGACCTCTTAAAGTTTGGATTCCAAAGTGGTTGATCTCTTAAGATTTCTGATTTTCAATTGGGTTTCATTAAAATTATTTATACATTAAGAAAAGTTTTCAGTTTGAATTCAGATTCAGGAAAGTTTACATTCCAAATTGATTTGATGTTTTAAGATTTGTAATTTTCAATTGGGTTTGGTTAAAAGTTTTTATTCATTAAAAAAAGTTTTGAGTTTGAATTCGGATTCAGGAAAATTTGGATTGTAAATTTATCGACCTCTTAAAGTTTGGATTCCAAAGTGGTTGATCTCTTAAGATTTCTGATTTTCAATTGACTTTGGTTAAAAGTTTTTATTCATTAAAAAAAGTTTTGAGATTGAATTCAGGTTAATTTCGATTGCAAATTACTTTGAATTAAGAATTTTGAATTTTTTATCTGATTTAAGATGTTCATTTTTCCAGTAAGCTAGGTTGTACTAAATTTGAATTACTTATCAATGTTTATAACTTTTAAATTTGAATTCAAGATAGTTCTTAAAGAACTTTGAATCTTTACGTCACATTGAAATTTTTAGATTTGAATTGAACTGATTTTTAGTAATCTTTCAGAAGGTTTTGATCTCCAAGACTTTTGATTGAGAACTTCTAAAATTTTTGATTTTCAAATATGTTGAGTTAAGGTTGATTCTTATACGTTCCATCTCCGTTCCGTTTCCATAAAAATATTTTTTTGCTGTAAATCAATGGACGTATACACACCTTACATTCTATTTACGTACCCTTTCCGATCTGTTCCGTTCAATGTTCCATACTAATAACGTATTCTTTAACCCCTTAATGCACATTTTTTTAAATCAATTTAGGTACGAAAAAAATCATTTATTTGTTTTTGCAAATAAAGTGACCGTGACGTTCACGGAGCTGCACAATTCTGTCGGTAAACGTTGCCCGTATATGTCACGGAGGTGTGCATTAAGCGGTTAAGAACAGTAGACGTTTCAACGATATTGAAATTTCAACACAATATGAATTAGTACAATAAAAAGTAAAAAAAATTGCACACTTGAAAATCATTTATAGTCTAAAATTTTGTTGGAAAGTATCAGAAAATATTCAAATTTGTTCTTTAAAATCGTTCACAAACTATAGAATGCAACCAATGGTATGTAAATGGAACGAAAGATGTGTATAAGTTAATCTGTTCAATAACAGAAAACATTTTACAAAAACGAAATTATTCGCGTACGGAATGAAGACGGAACGTATAGTGAGAATCAACCTTTAACATTTTTTGTTCATTGTAGAGAAACGAAGTTGAACGGCAATTTTTTAAAAGATTTTTGTCAATAGGATAGTTAACATTTTACTATGTTGAATTGGTTTAAGTTTGGATTCCTTTTCCATTTTTATAATTCTTAAGTGTGAACTCAAAATATTTTTTTAAAAACTACTTAATTTTCGAATTTTTATATTAAATTTAGATTTTTTGACTTCTCCAATTGAATCAGACTTGGATTAATTTCTAAGAATCTTTTAGTATAGACATTTTTTAGTATAAATTAAGTCAGAATATATTATTTTATTATTTACAAAGATTTTTACTATCTATTGATATCTTGAAAATATCCCCTAATTTTTAATAAATTTTCATGTTTGGATTTTCTTCTATTTTTAAGCCGACATTACTCTTTCAAAGATTTTATAAAAGATCTTTTATAAAAATACGATTTTTATTATCAGGATCAACACTGGAAATGATGAAAACACACTCAGAAATGTACACCAATTTTAATGGACAAGAAAAAGGTCACTCAGAAACTAAAGAACAATGTAAGTACATATTTTCAGTTATTTGATCATCTTCCAATATAGTTTAGTCTTGGTGTTTTTATTTTCGTCATACAGACTTAAATTTGCTAATAAAAATTTTTTAACCCTTTGAGGACAGAATTAAAGAGATTTTACGTAACAAATTTTGATTTTTAGAAAATATTTACACATAGATATAGAAATAAAATTATGGTACTAATACAGTACTAAACTAATACACTTTATTTTACAAATCCTCTCCCACACAAAAGCATGTTATGAGGTTAAGAAAATTTTGAAAATGTCAAAAGTTGACGTAAGTAGTAAGGATTTGAACAGTGAATATCTCTGAAACTAGATTTGCTTAAGCAACATACACATCGCTATGGGTTTTACTAGAGAAAGCTGTAGACGCTTAGGGCCGGTTTATTCATCTTTGGGTAAATTAATCCATCTGATATTTATTATGATTACGGTCTAAATAACCAATCATATCAAGTGAAATTGCAGTAAATATGGAAAATATCTGATAGCGTATTCGTCTGGTAAAACTGGTGCGCACTAGTGCATAATAGCGGGTTCTATTGAACTGTCACTTTTTTGTACTAAGCTAATGTGATGTATGCACTCACATGCACTGAAGGTCAAATTCTGGTGCGCACCAGTGCAACCAAACGAATACGCCATGATAGTGACCTGGTCTACGAAAAGTAGACCAGGTGTGAAAAAATCATTTTTCACTTTTTTGGCGATTTGGATAAAGTAAAATATGCTCTTTCGAATGGCGCAAACCGGAAGTTTCTAACTGGTAGGGAAGTTTGTTAAAAATGTACAAAAAGAAGAACAGAAATGATTGAAAATGAAAAAAATATCACTAAACTAACTTAAGGCGTGTTCGTTTGGTTGCACTGGTGCGCACCGGAATTTGACATTGAGTGCATATGAGTGCATACGTCACATTAGCTTAGTACAAAAAAGTGACAGTTCAATAGAACACGCTATGTAGTAATTCGGGAATTACTGTGGGTTTAGGAAAAATACCATTCACATTAGGGATTCGAGTTATGTAACGTGTTTGGTAGAAAAGTCGAAAACCACGTCTTTCGTTTACGACGTCCGGTGGAGGTACCTAAACTTGAGGAATTTTTAGGGAAGTTATGTATCCTCAACTTTATGGGTTTTCGCGGAACAAAATAGCCGTTGAAAAATTAGGGGTTTTGGCTCACGTAATCGTTGATGGTCCCACGGTCTGGGAATTACGTGAGGGTTTTCGCAATTAGCTAGTTGGCGGGGGTTTTTGGTAGGTCCCGTGGCCTAAGTGTCGACGTAAGGTGCGTTAGGGATTGGTTAATTAATATTGTAAAAACACCCGCCCAAATCTTCTGGATTGGCCTCCTGCGAGGGGTTGTCCAGACGTTAGGTACGCCCAAGTAACTCAGAATTACCACCTCCCAGAACCGAGGTTACTTGCGAGAGAATCTTTTTATTTTGGTTAATCTCAATCGGACTCTAAGCCCGAAAATCTCAATCGGACTCTTAGCCCGACACTCTCAACAAAATCTTAGCGACAACTTCGACACGAGCTTGAATCTTAGCATTCATCATCGAATCTTAGTATTCGTTTTCTTCGGTGCATTCAAACTTCGGGACTTTGGAGATAAACCGCGACGCGTGTTGTTTCGGTGTGGTGTGATCGTTGCAAGGTGTTGGATATTCACGAGCGGCCCAGTTCGAGAAGGCACCAGGGGAATCCAGATTGACGATCAGGATTAATTGCAACAATCATCCGCAAGTCCAGAGTAAGTCTGTTTGCCAATTCTCGTGATCACCTGTTAGGGACCACCCGTGTATTAGGGTTTTAGATAAAGATCGGGATTCCTAGTCTATTCTCTCTCTCTCTCTAAAGTAACGTCGGTTAGTTAACGTTAGGGTCATTTTTATTGTTACTAATCGAGATTTTGATATTATTTTGTAAATATAGTTTAAGTGTTGTTTTACACTTGAGTTTCATTTCCCCTTTTCTGCTAGAGCTTTAGTGCAAGGACTCACGGTTCTGAAGTAGTAACCGCGCGCTTTTGAGGGTAATTAAATAATTAATTAGCGCAAAAATAACTGCTTCTGGTGGCAGCAGGTATACCAATTAATAAATAATCGGGTCACACTATCTAATTAGAGACCCGCACCACAGCTACTATGCACACCAGTGCGCACCAGTTTTACCAAACGAATACGCCATTAGTATCACTAAATCAAGTTTATTTTTGGATAGCTCTAAACGATTGGTTCTACTACTAACAATCCGATCTCGGGGTATGAGTGTATTGCATTTCTTAATACAACAATCGGTAGAGAGAAATTTTGCTATCAGCTCTTCTTCTTCTAAATCGGCCATAGATAAGTCCACTTTAACGAAACTTTCCTCTGTATCATCTCTTCCCTGATATAAATCATAATCGCTATCCAAATCATTATCAATATCGGATTTATCGCTATCTTCTTCATTTTCACCGAAATATTGTCTGTAAACGGCACTGAACTCTTCTTCAACACTCATTTTTAATTTCTTTCGGAAGCAAAAGTCGCATGAAAATGATTCAGTAAACGTAATGAAAAAGAGGAATGTACAACGCGAACAACTAAAGCGAAACTGATAAAATGACTTGTTTATCTTTAACAGCTGTTTTCTCGAAAACTTATTGATAGATTAATTTATCCAAAAATGAATAAACCGGCCCTTAGAGAAGTAATTTTAAATTTGTGGTTAGCAATAGCAGCGTACAGATATGCTATCAATTTTTTAAAAACGACAAATTTAAATCAACATTAAGTTACATATTCTCTTTCGAGGGAAAAACCAAAAGACGTAATCCTCACAAAATTTCAAATCTCAACAATTGGTTTTTTTAGATATGAAATTTTAAAAAATTGATAAGTCTTAATAAACGTGGAAATTAAGTTAGGTAAGAATTTCATCGCTGTAGAAAAAACTAAAAGTCATAGAAACTCCTTTGTTTGGCAAAAATAACGATTAAGTATGAATCTAAATCCTTATCAAATTTCAAGTTTCAACAACAATTAGTGTCTAAGATATAAATGTGGGATCAAAGTCACCAAGATATGCATTGAGAAGCGGAAGAGAACGGAGGAAGAAGGGCTATTCGTGCTATGAAAAAAAGGGAAGGGAGCGTAAGGTTTGAGTTATCGTTGGGCGAGGTTGTGTGTTGCCAAAGTGGGGTATTACCGTTAATTACCAAAGTGGTGTATTGTAGCTGTTAATCAAAGTAACACATTCTAACAATATATTAGTAAAGCACTCCCAAGCAGCAATTTTAGACACATGGTCGACACTGTGTCGACACATAAGCCTGGACACGACACATTTTATGGGCACAGTGTCGACACCGTGCCCGCTATGTTTGGGAAATGTGTCCAAAATGGTGACAGAAATGTGTACCATATAGTGCCCAAAATGTACCCAAGTTAGTGTTTAAAATGCGCCTTTAATTGTACTAAAATGTCTCCAGAATGTGTCGCATTTGTGTCGTATATGTTTCCAAAGTGAACGTTTAATGTGTTCAAAATGTTTCTCTTTTGTTACCAAATAGATTTTCATGAGTCCATTATGTTCCTACTGCTAAAACTGCTAAGGTATTTTATACTGGCATGTTATAATTGAAGTTTTGGTATGTCTGAGGGTTAAAAAATATTACGGATTCAAATTTTCTGATAATAGTGTGTATGATACCTTTAAATAACGAAAGCGCCTCAAAAATATTGATTATTTTTAACAAACTAAAAAAGTCAAACATTATTAGTTATTGCAAATTTCAAGAAATGTTGTCAGAAATTAGTGTGGAGATATTTGGGGTGACGGAAAAAAATTATTTGCTCGAATATTTATGTTTATTAACGTCAAATATTGTAATTCAGAGCAAAATATAGATATCCGCCATTTTTTTTTTCATCTCGTTGGCACAACTTTTCAACGAAAATATGGCGGACTTAATGATTGCGTCCAAATAGAAACACGTGTCCGATATTTAACCAATTATTTTCCGAAAATGGTTCAAAGTAACACAAGAAACATAAGGGCTATAATTAGGACTCGTGTTTCCAAAATTTGACCGATATGTTGCCTAAAAGTGTCTATGCACACAGAACAAATTTGGGCACATCGTGTCAATTAGGTGTCGACTCATCTGAGATTAAATTGCGTCTACTTAACACATTTTGGAAACAAATTAGAAACGCAAACTTAAGAACAAATTCAAGCACATTGTGTCAATTAAGTGTCGACTCGTCTGTGACTAAATTGTGTTTTGAAGTTGAAAGTAACACATAATGGAAACATATTAGACACATGAATCCAAAATGTGTCTGTTTAGACACGCATTTTTTTCTGACACACTGTGTCCATAATTTGTCGACACATAGCGGCTACATTCTTATAAATTGGATACAGGACACAAAAAGTCCGATAAGTGTCGACTCAATTCGGACTCAAAAAAATTGTGCCCGATATCGGACACAATTTGCTGCTTGGGCTTATTGTTTAAGCATATTATTTTCCCCGCACAAGGTCCAGCCTTCCACATGAATGTTTAAAAATTGACTAATTTATGTAAATAAAGGAAATGAGATAAAAAAAAGATAACTAACGTTATTCGATCAGTCACCGTTCGAGTAAAAACATCATATTGATGTGAGGATACCAACCAAACATCAAGTCCGATTCCAACTAAATGAACGTAAGCAAATTTATTACAATCTCTAGTATATCTGTACGCTGGCAATAGTAACCAGTTGTCCTGAAAGGGTTAAATTAAATTAAAAAAACAATTATTAGAAAATTTCGACTTTTGAAGGTTTAATTTATTTTATTTAATCACTCAAAATCGATAATTTTTTCGCACCTAATTTAAGATCTTTCCGTTTCTCTCTATTTCTTTCCTACATCTTTATATCAACCTTAAAGATTGATTTACACTCAAAACTTATGGTAGGTTTAGGATGTCAAACTTAAAGGCTGTAATCGTAATCGTAGCAGTAACTCTAGTATTTAAAAAAGTTCAACTTTTTTGTTTCAATAGAAGTGTTTAGGCAACGCCCAGGAATTACGGCAAATTTGAAGGTTATTACAGCTAAGGTTACAGTTAAGTTTGACATCCTAAAACCACCATTAAATTTCTTCTAATCAAGTTTGTTTTAGAATAAATTTATCAAATCTAACTAAAGCATATTTCATTTTTCATTATTTTCTGCCTTTATTATTATTATAATCCTTTTATATTAAATCTTCAACACATTAATTATTTAAGAAATAAATTAACACCTTAATCAAGGAATTAGATAATAATCTTAAAATCCTTTTTACTCCTTTTAAACTTTTATCGGATTAAATCATCCAATATAAACGAATTATTACCAGTTAATTGGATTTTAAAAAACTGTAAAAGGTCATCTGGAAACTAATTACTTGTTCGTATTTAATTACTTGAATGTATTTATATTTACTATTTATTTCCAATCTTTAAATTCCTTCTCCTTCACTAACTAACTATCTTAAATTCTTTTTACTCGTTTTAAAACCTTGTCCGAATTAAATCAACCGGGACAACCAAATTAAAGGCAATTAATCTAGCCGTTCAAAGTCGAACGTAATGAAACTAGAGTATCACCGATCTACTACCTACATTACCAAGGCGAATATCAAAGCTCAAAGCGATTTAAGCTCCTTTGTAAAGCTAATTCAGTCCTTTTGAGTTACACGATTCTGTCGGGTGTAAATCCCGGTTATTAACCTTTCGGAATTGGCTGATAAGGCGGTGAATTAACATGAGAAATGAACTGGAAATGCTTATCTTTGGGAAAATTCTAGGTATTGTAAAAAAGCTGATCAATCACACTTTTCTATTTGTAGAGTTAACTAGAACGGTTCTATATTTATCCCATCGTGGTTATAACGCTCGGATGAACCTCCATCAGCTGTTATTATCCGGATGGTCACATAACGGGGATGATATAATAGGGGATAGGCACGTTGAACGTCAATTGCAAGAATTCGATATTTATGTATTTTATCGCCGTTTCTGAGATTGACGTTGCCTTACTTTTCTTATCTTAACACACAAACCTTATTATTTTCTAGGATATTTTTCTTTTCCTTTTTTTCGCTTCCAATTTTGAAGTCGTTTACTAAAGCAATTGTACAAATATAAAAATACTTTATTTAGCTTTATTACGTGAATTCATATCAACGGAAAGACTTATGGGAACGAAATAAAATTTCAAATTCATAACGCTCTCTGTTGTTCAAGTTGTCACAGTTGATTTTGTGCGTATAAAACTTCTATTAGCGAATTGTCAGCTAAAAGTTCGTTAAAATATGACGGATTGTTACATTTTATGAAATGTTTTCAATATAATTTCTTAAAAATTCCTGATAGTTCGTGGTTATTTTATAAAATTCGTCCAAATTTCGGTTTTATAAAGAATTGAGAAATTAAAAAAAAGACTTGAAATTTCTCTACTTGTTTTTGATAAATTTGGATGAATTTTTAACAAATTTGGACGAATCTTATGGTACAATGTGGAAGGATCGTCAGATTTAGACTCTGATGAATTGTTAACTTTCCGTCAATGTCTCTGCATACGACCATTAGAGGTGAAGGTTAATTAGTAAACGTTAAATTGTATGTGAGACCCTATAAATAGTTATTTTATTTTATGTTGGTATATACAACATTAAAAGTTTTTAAAATATCGATACATAACGTGTCAGACAAATAACACCCAAAGCCACATTTCAGTTATTTCTGTTCGGATTTTCATGTGCCAGGTATTAAACGAAATGTTTTAATAAATATTAAGTTTCGAAACTCATTTAAATGTTTTCCAATGCTACTTTTGGTTTAAATCAACTACGACTGGTCTTTTTCTAATTGTTATGCATATTTTTCTCTACGCTATTTAATAGATTTTTTTTTTAATGTAATGATGTAGAGTAACGGTGGGCAACCTACGGCCCGCGCGAGGGTATAATCCGGCCCGCGAAACCTTTAGAAAGAATAATAAATAATATTTGTTTTAAATCAAAAATTGTTAATAGAAAGAAATAATTAAAGAAAGGTTTTTTACCTCTAATGCGTTAGAGATGAAAATATGTCTCATTACTCTACTGGGATTCGAACCCTCTTGCTTTCCGGGCAGTTATACTACCAAGAAAAGCAGGAGATGTGGGAGGTCTAAAAAAATGTAAACCGTGATCTGGCTCTCACTATACAAAAAGTTGCCCACCCCTGATGTAGAGTATATGAACTTTTATTAACTATTTACTGCAGAAAAAATTAAAAGACACTACTAAAATATTTTTATCGGCTACCTGCCAAAAAATTGTTGTCGAACCTTTTAAATGCTATTTGTAACGTTTCGAGGTCGACTCCTACCTTACCTTTCAACGGTAAGGTCTCCTCTCACTTTATTTTGCATCGTAAAATCATTTTAAGTGAGTGCACTTTGTGAACCAAGTTTGTGCAGCACTATTCAATTTATTGGGAACAGCATCCCAAGTTTTCTCCTTTTCCTTTACAGTACAGCTATTAGTTGTTCGGTTTTTAATTGTCAATTACACTTTACTAAATACTTTTTCACTATTTCTAATAGCGTTATTTGTTGTTCTTTTTCGATAAAATTTTTACATTGTTTTATTTTTTTAATTTCTATTTTTACATTCCATCGTCCACAATTGCATTATTATTTATGCTATTGCGATGACCCCTTCAGCATATTATAGCTCTGAAAGTCTAGTTTAAAAGGAAGTGCTATAATCAACTCTAGTATTAAGAACTTGAAACTTACGTTTAAAAAACTGGCTCAAATCCGCAGAAAAACATTCCATTGTCAATGGCTCACTTATTATTTATGCTACGACTCTTCTAACATTTTTTGAAATTCCATTTTGACATTTACGTTCAAAATTAGCAAGAATCAAAATTTGTATTTATGAATATCTTTGCACAAGACGGTGTCGACATTTATAAGATTTAAATTGAAATGCTTATTCAACCAGTAACTAATTTAAACGGTTGATTGTTTTATAACACTCAAGTAAGAATTCTTCATTAAATAAATATAATGGCTTAATAATTATTTAAATATCTATTTGTCGTTTATAATGCTGGACCTAACTGTTTTATTTATACAATGATCATCAAAAATGCGTTAAAAATGATCAATTTTGTTAGAATCCGTTAAGGGATTATCAAATTTCGACTGTGTTGGATTGTTAACTTTCCGTCGACGTTTGTGTATACAACAGGGTTGCCAGATTAGGGGATTTTACCCAAAAATTGTTTTTTTTTTCTTCTTTGGGGTATTTTTTTGAGGACATTTTTTTCTGGGGATTACTTCCAAGGGAAAATTTTACGTGGATATTAACAGGGAATTTTAGGTCTGTTACTACTCGATAATATAAAAATTTCGTTATTATGTTACCTTAAAATAATTGTTTTCCAAAATACTATCTAATCCACTTACAATAAGTATAGCGTTTCAGTACAAAACGTTTCTACCTGTGTTATTGCTCTGTTATGGAGCACCTTGTAAAAATGTTTTATGTTTGATAAAGTAGAAACCCTATTAAATTCCTTCAACAATTTTTGTAAAATTTCTAACGATGTTTTTGTGTGAATTACTGTTAATTATAAGTTCTTTTTCTAATTTGAAACTAATGTTCCAAATATTTCCTAGTTTTTGAGAAATTATTTCTAAATTGGTTTACTTTGGAGTATTTTAGAGATTTGCAGAAAGCACTTTAGTCACGAAAATTGATTAATATTTAGACTATTTCTAATAGCGTTATTTGTTGTTCTTTTTTGGTAAAATTCTTACAATGTTTTACCGTTTTTTGAAATTTCATTTTGGCATTTTATCGTCCATAGCTCCATTATTATTTATACCATCACGATGACTCCTTCAGCATATTATAGCTCTGAGTCTAGTTTAAAAGGAAGTGCTATAATCCATTCTAGCATTAAGAACTTGAAATTTACGTTTAAAATACTGACTCAAATACCGAAGACAGACATTCCATTGACAATGGCTCCCTTATAATGTATGCTATAATCCATTCTACCATTTCTTGAAATTCCATTTTGACATTTACAATAAAAAAAAACAATAAAATTATTTTTCTGGGGAATTGTTATTTAAAACTCCTAAATTTAGGAAATTTTTCATTTGCCAGTGGGGAGATCCAATTCAACGATTTGGCAACTCTGGCATACAACCATTGAAGTGTTTATTTTAATATGATAAGATTTCTGTAATTTTAGTGAACGAAGATGGGAGATTAATAGCTAGGATCGGTCAGGATGTTGATCAAACGGCTGATTCGGAGGGAAAACCACAAGGACGGGTAAGGACGAAGGTCGACATTCCATCTAAAGGGATCCACAAGACCTTGATACATCATTTGAATAACGGAAATAGAGTTCACGTACACGGGCAGAAGGAAAAGAGTGGAGATGAGGAAGAGAAGAAGATGTCGGAAGTTGTTGGCAATCGAAGGAATCAACCCCAATCTGAAATTTTTCAATCTGATTTAAATAACGTTAGTATTTTCAAAGTTTTGAAACAAGAACGACTTTTTTTAATCTATAATTTTTATTTAATTTATTTTAATTTGTTTATCTTTTTAGTTACCTTTAGTTACCGGATTCCTTTTTCCTAAATTAGGGATACTTCATGAAGATGAATCCCAAAATGAAAGGATTTATAATAAATAATGTATTTATTAATTTTTTTTTAACTTTTTATTATTTTACAAAGCAAACAAAAAATAAATGTTTACTCTCTTTGAAAAATCATTTCATTTTTAATCATAATCTAGGAAAAAATACCAACATCTCAATATGGTGGAATCCAATATTCCCCATTAGATATGGCTGAATATGTTTTTTGGACTGGAGATGAAAAAAGAGTTACTTTAGCCATCGAAGAATTCTTACAGGAAGGATTGGTATGTATTTAAAACAACCTAATACAACAAAAATACAAACACCATTTTTTTTAAAGATAACCAGAGAAGAAGCCATCGCATTTTTACAAGACATCAAATACAACTTGGATTATTTACAAAACCACTACAATCAAATGGGATTAAAATCTAAAGAAATCGTAAGTTAATTTAACCATCACAACATAAACAATAAAACAATCTTTAATAAAATTTATATTTTTCTCAATTTTAGGAAAAAGAAACTCTCAACAATCCTTACATAAGTCAACTTAAATCCACAACAAAACCATTAAACGATCAATTCAAATACGAATACAAACCAGAGATGTTAATCGAAAAGAAAAACGTAGAAATCATCCCTGATTACACAATAGACCTTCAAAAACAAATAATGGATGCTAATAAAGAAGAAGAAGTTTACGGCGAACTTTTAGAACGTCTTCGTGTAGCTGATTTCTTATACACCGAGTACTCTTTGGAAGAAGTTATCTATCAACTAGCGAAAGTAATGTTCACTCAATCACTTACAAGGGGAAGTACGGAAGCTCAACAAGCTTTGCAGAAGTTTACCGGGTTTTTAGAAAGTGAAGCGAATCAAGGGCGTATATCGAGAGCTTTGGAGAAGAAAGTTTTAGATGTTTTAATAGCGGCGTTAACCGATACTTTAAGCGAACACCCGGAAGTACAAGAAGCTGATAATTCAAGAACGGACCAACAAAACGTTATGAACGAGCTGTTGAAGTATAACGCGAAACAAAAAATTGGTAAAATCGATGCGAATAAAGCGGGATTTAGTCATTTAGATTCGTTTGGGGTTGGAAAGTACAAAAATCCGTAGATTTTGGGGTTGGGAGTAAAGTTTATTGGGTTGGGAGAGTTTTAAATATTTAAATATTAATAATTAAATTAATTTTTGGATGTTTATATATTTTTTTAATGTATATGGTGAGTTGTTATGTCATAATTTTTAAATTGTGACGTAATAATTCAATTTACATTACGTGATAATTTAAAAAAAATGGGATTTGTATTTAAATACATATTGACTTTAAGATGTGACTTTTTCCAAAACCATCAAGACTGATAAAATGTCTACCTTTTTTTTATTGAATTATTTTCTTTATTAGTTGAATACATACAGAGTGAATCACCTATTTTAGAGCTAATTTTATGTCTATTCAATGAAAATATATCTCACTTTATTTCACTTTCAAAAATTTTAGTTCTTAAAAAATCATCAGAATTTATTCGTCTTAAGTTAGTTCATAAAAAATGTTTATGAACCCTTTTTATTCGTATATCCTTCATTTTAGAGTTTCATTTACTAACAATCATTCTCTAATTGTTACTAAATGAAACTCTGAAATTCTCTAATTTACCAAAATTCAATCCAACTCTCCATACATTATGAAATTAGCTCTGTAATTACTTCGAGGACATCTGTATACATAGATACAGCTTCTGCATATCAACATCCGTTTTGGAAAATGTTACATATTAAAGGAACAGACTGAGGGGATTTTAGAAGTAAGGTTTACATTCAATTCATAAATACGTATATAATAGATTACTTATAGTACTTCTTCTAATTGAACATTTTATTATTTCCGGAAGAAATTATTTATAAATATTTATATTATGACAATTTCCTTATACTCAAGTGTGGATAAAGGAATTGTTTCGTGTTGAATTTTAAATCAAATTAAAAGATCGATCTACGCGAAATTATGTATCAAATGTATATTAAATTACAAAAAAAGGATAAAAATAAAGGCACATTAAAAAAAGACGACTTACCTTAAAGTAATTTATTTCAAAATCTTCCATTTACATAACTATTTCCTATCTTACACTATTTCTACTCGGATTCACTCCCGCTACTTTCAAAATCTCCAACATCGATTGAAAATTTATACTCTTGATCGCATCCTAAATAAGCGTCACTCATAAAATATAAAGTGTAATTATGATGTCCTGGTCGTGGGGCGACAAAATCTAATTTAACACGGGCTTTTTGTTGAAGCGTTAATCTTTTAATAGAGAGTAATGAGTTTGTTTTTGGATCACCGATAACTACCCACCATCCTTCTTCCCTTTTCTATTAACGGAAAAAATAAGTAAAAAATAATAATCATATTAATAGAAGAGAAATTCAAGAACACAATATAAAGGACGGATTAGTAAATTTCTTAGTAAACAAATGGAGTTACTTTATTGTATTATAACTTCGTTTTTTAGTAATATTTTTAGTTTTTAATTGAAAAATTTTTGTATTTTATATTTCAATTTCAAGTTGTTGACATTAACTTCGATTTTTAATTATTTATACAAGGCACTAATAAAAACGTATTTTCATTAAACTAAAATTTTGTGATAAAAATATAAACAAAATGTGGTCATTGTCTTTTTAAATGTCTTTAATAGCACAAAGAGGAAACTCAAACCAAACATCTGGCTACCACCCTGCGAAATGAATGTAACCCATGTCTAACAGCCCGTATACATCAAAATAGTCATTCTCCATGGAAGAAATATCCGAAAATGTCACATGGAATTAGCGGAAGCTTAATGCCCTTCCATATCGGATGCAAGCAAGGTGGGCGAAAGAATTTAAGCAGGAACGCGGCACAACTATTGATAAGCAACGGAGAAGTCAATCTGTGAGTTTGCGAATCGATGTGATACAAGCAGTAATCGAGCACCTGCTAGAGGAGGACAAACGTTGGACGTTACTTAAGCTATAGCCATATGCACTGATGAATATCCAAAAGTGGATGCAGGTTACATCCCTTTCGCACTGCGGTATCCAGATATCTGGTTTGACTTTCCTCTCTGCTATTAAAGACATTTACAAAAACAAGTGTTGTTATCAATAGACACTAACCTAACATGTCTTTCACGCACCAAACGCAATTTTGTGGCGTCGCATCAATTCTTTTCAAGCAAAATTAGTTTATAATGATCATTATCTAACATACATTACCGTCATTTGGGGTGAGATTGATAACCGAGGGTGAGATTGATCACCAAGTTGCTTCTTCATAAATTTAAATCTAGCGCGCAAATCAACTATTAGATTCGTTTTTCGCCAAAGCAACACGAACCTAGTGACGAAAAACGAATCTAATAGTTGATTTGCGCGCTAGATTTAAATTTATGAAGAAGCAACTTGGTGATCAATCTCACCCCCGGTTATCAATCTCACCCCAAACGACGGTACTGGTTAAAATGAATCAAGACCCATTTTTTCCTAATAATTATTCTAATAGTCGTGATTTTGTTCTTAATATAAGCAATAGTAAGATCAGAAATTTCTATTTCCTTGACAATAAAAATCGATAACACCTGACTTTCTTGAAAGAGTTACGTATCGCCAGCGTAGAGAGATACTATAGTATGGACACTCCGTTTTTTTTGACGTTCAATTTTTACGTCCGCATGAATTTGCACTTCGACAGTTCTCCGCTTGTGGCAGCACAGTAGGTGTTTTGTTTTGGTGACTTTAAGGTTAGATTTTCATTCTTTCTACTCCACCTGACAGCATTGAGCGGATGGTTTTGAAAGTGTTTTAAAGTAATTGTGTCTTAATTAGTTTGGTTTTTTAAAGTACTTTACTATTTTATTGCATTGTTTTCTTTTAAACATAATTATTTATTGTTCTATGTATTTTAGTTGGAAATATTGTAATCACTAATAAATATTGTTTCTTATATTTTAAGTTTCATAAATTATAATGATCCCTTTATCACCTTCGAGGTATAAGGTTTTACCCCTAATAACATATGTTATTAAGGTTTCCAAAAGTATTAAAGAATTAAATACATTATGAAGTTCTAAGCTCTTCTAAATAATAATATTTGGATATTAAAATATTTATAATAGGAAGGTTCGTAAGATATCTTTTACGAATATCCTTTCAAATATTTATCTTTGCTGTCAATAAAAGATAATATATGCATAGATGATTGATAATAACATTTTAAAAAACGATGTCTTCATAAAAATAAATTTTAGAAATGACATTTCCCTTAGTGCCATCTCTTGACCTATTGTAGAAGTGCAAATAGAAACGCCGCCATGTTGCCTTAAAAATCGCCTCACCTACATCAAAGGTGCCGACGGAGAGTGTCCATACTATAGTATCTCTCTACGCTGGTATCGCTTAAAGAAATTTACTAATCTGTTCACTGCTCAAATTATTATCTAATTGTTACAGTAATTAAAAGATTATACCTGTGGGAAAAATGGTGCAATAACAGGTCCGCTAACTTCATCCTCTCTTTCCAATTGAACAGCAACTTGAACCGACGATCCAGAGTGAATCTTATCCTTATCCAAAACTTCATAAGTCATCTCAATATTAGGATATCGATTACAAAATCTCGCGACATCCGCCATTTGAGCATCGCTTAATTGAAGTAGTTTCGATCGATCATCATCTTCTAATTCCATTATATCAAAAACAGTCTCGACATTTTTTTCCGTACACCTTTTAATAACTTCAGCGGAAAAATGAGGAAGTTGTTTTAAATAAGAATCTTTACTCCACATAGCTTGAGTAACCATTTGAGCTAATTCCATAGCCGCAACAGCTGGTGATAACCAACCGTTTGAACTTAAAACATCCACGCAAGCTTGTATAAGTCTTATAGCTTTTCCCAAAACGGCTTCAGTATCGCCTTGTAATTCAGCTCCTAATTGGAATCGACATAAATGAGCTTGAAGTAATAAATTAGTTTTAATATGTGGATCATTGTATTTTGGTTGACCACCACTAGCATTAGTTAATTTATTCGGTAATCTTTGAGCAAGACTTCTTAAAACGTTATCTTCGTGATGACGAACCGGAACGTCTTCGTATTCCGCCGCTGACGAAATAATTTCTAAAAGACCACGAATTTTCGTTTTACTATTTAAAGATAAACTGAATAATTCGATTGTTGTATAATTTATATAATAATAAGCGGCGATCATTCCTAAATTTAACGGTAACGAATCCATGTCGTCTTCAACACTTATACATTTTGATTGTTCCAAATCAGAAAAAGTATTTTCAACCAATTCCGAAAGATGATCTGATAAATGCCGATGAGTTACACCTTGTAAATTATAATAATTCGGATTTTGTGTTAATCTCCGGTACAAAAACGTCCATGTTAAATAATCAACGGCGTCTTGTTTATTTTCAATCGTTTTAGTAACAATTTCCGCGTTAAAATGATCGTGTAAACGATGATCTAAATGACTTTCAACCGGAAGGGAATCGTTTAAGAATTTTTTAAAGAAATCCTTTTTCGAACTTTGACACATTAAAACACATTTCGCGTCATCGTCTTCTAAAGGTCTATTTGCACGTCCAACCATTTGAAGTACATCAGTTATTGGATAATCTTCATAAGCGTGAATTTTTCCATTGTAAAATTGCGTATCCATTATGATAACTAAATAAGCAAAGATGTTAACCGCCCAACATAAATCTCTTGTTACAACCGCGACTTGAACGGCGCCGGAATCAAAAAGTTGTTCGACTAAACGTAAATCACTCGCGGTTAAACCTTCATGCATGTAAGCTACGCCTTGAGATAAAGTTTCTTTTAAAGTTTTATCCGTCATTCGATCTAAGAAAGGTTTTATATCATCTTCTTCTGCGTGGAAAAATTTATTTGGTTGTCCTTCAGCTGCTGTATACGTTAATAAATCAATTGCGGTTAATCTAGCTTGTTTTCGAGTTGGTACAAATATAATAACAGGTTTATGCGGACTGTGTCTTGTAATCGCATTATAAACCGGCTTTGACATTGCTATTAATCTCGATAAATTATGTGTAATATTAACTCCATGTACATGAAGTTCTAAAGGAATCGGACGAACGCTCGGATGGAAATTAAAAGTACAATTTGAGTTACAACCCAACCATTGAGCTACATCCCTATAATCAGTTAACGAAGCTGATAAAGCTAAAATCCGAATTTGTCGTTCGATTTGGGAAGAAATATATCTCATTCGAGAACAAACGATTTCAATAACAGGTCCGTCTTCTCCCCCGATTAAATGAAGTTCATCTACGATGAATAAATGTATATTTTGTACGTTTTTTCTTTGTTTCCAACGTCTTGATAAAACATCCCATTTTTCAGCTGTTGTAATTATAATTTGTCCTTTCGCTAGTAATTTTAAATCAGTTCCGGTTTCTCCGGTTAATAAAACTACTTTTTTCCCCAATAATTGACCGAATTTATTATGCCAATCGGCGAAAATTAACTCAGCTAATGCGTCTTTTGGTACTAAATAAACACATCGACCTTCGGAATTTTGTTGGAACAATCTTAAAACAGCAAATTCTGCGATTACAGTCTTCCCCGATCCTGTGGGTGCTCCAATAAAAACATTATCATCGCTATTATAAACAGCGTTAAAAACTTGAGTTTGTATCGGGTTAAATTGAGGGAATTTTTCCGTGTATAAAGACTCATATTTTGAGTTCCTTAAAGCCGTTATAGGAAGCGGTTGTAAATCTAATAATTCCGTCGGTGGAAAATTCTTTTCGGGTAAGATTAAGTGTCTGAACGAGACGGGTAATTGAGTTTCAGCTCCGATCCAACGATCCGATACGATCCTTAAAAAGTATTGGGGCGGAAGCGGTTCAAATATTGGTACGAAAAACTTTACCAAGTGTTCATCCGCCGCGTATTTCGCTTTCAAAAGAAAATACTCATTATGTAAAATTACTTCCGAATCTACGTCTTCAACTAAAATCCAAAAAGCTTCGGAAGCGCCGTGAAGTTTTTCATCCCATTGAAAATCAGGTGTTATTGTTAATTCAACCCTTAAAGTCGACCGTGTTATCGGCTGAATATGAGTAGATAATTCCAATTTTGGAAATTGATGAACATACTTATGAATTGTCTTTCCTAATTTTGGTACGCGAATTAATTCTCCAATTTCATTCGGTCCTAAATCATATAATCGTTCCCAAGGGAAATTTTTCTTTTCGATTTTTTTAACGATTTCTTCCGGCATTTTTCTAAATTGTCTTAAAGGAGACATCGATTGCCACATTCTTTTATCAATCATTTTACACAAAGATAAAGTTTTATCGGTTAATTGAGCCCAACCTCTATGTAAAACGATTTCAAATATCGCTCTCATTAATCTCGAAGCTGATTGAGTAACGTAAACCATATCAGACATTAAAGCAAACCCTTCCAATTTTAATTGTGAAATATAAGCTTGTAATAAAACATTAACTTTCGCCGAAGGCTCCTCCATACTTTCTTTTATTGGAATTGGAACTCTTTCCATCAATTTTTGCAATTCTAATTTTTCTTCTTCTCGTACAGTTATGTTTTTAAACTCCCCAGATAAAGAAAATACCCTAAATAATTCAATTTCGCTTAACATAGGTTTTAATAATTGATTATACGTAGCCATCGTATCGTGGGTGCAATAATAATGTGAAGCGATCCTTCCCAATTCCGTAACTTGAAACTGGCCGGTTTTACGATCGTACTTTACCAAACCGGATCGATCCAAATGTAAAGCAGCCGTGTGAATAACATCAGCTCTATGTTGTTCCAATAAAGGATCTTGTTTTATTTGATCATGAGAAATCGCGTAAAGCGTAGGTTGTCGTAACATTCTTATATAAAGGTAGGTATAACCTAACCAAGTTACGGCGTCTTTAACACTTTGGATCGACCCCAAAACAATTTCCGCGTTTAACATATCGGGTAGTTTTGAAATCAATTGCGATTCGATGGGTAGTTGTTGATTTAGTAACGATAGGTAATATTGGAGTTCGCTGTGGTTTGTTATTAGGATTCCCTCGCCTTTTGTGTCGTATTGAGGTCTTCCGGCTCGACCTAAATAAGAGAAAATATTTTTGTAAAGTAAAAGGTATAAATGAATAAGAATTTCTTTTACGTGGATAAATTAAGCGTTAAGTTTGTGTTAAAATTTATAAAATAAGAAATGATTGAGTTTTTTAAGTGTTATGCATAATAAGATGAATGAAGGAAATAGGATGATTTGGCAAAAGAAGGGTTTAGTTCGATAAGAATAAACGATCTTTACCAAGGGTCGATTCAAATAAACATGGATTCTTAGTAAATAAAAATAATAGTGCCTAGATTTTTTTCCATTAATTGAAAACTTGGCTAAGAATAGAGATGTTTTAATTTTTCCTTCTACTGGTATTGGCACTCCGATAAATCCCGTTATTTTACCTAATCTTACACAACCAGTACTTTATGTAATCTAGTCTTTGAAGTCTTTTATGATTCAGGACGGAAATAAATTTGTATTTTCAATAAATATGTCATTTTGAGTTTATCTTGTAACATTTTTAATCATCTTCACTAGACAAACGTTATGGAATGGAAATATGAAAATACGTATTGTATTACATAACAGAATACAGGAAAAATAATTTCATTAGAAAACAAATAATGGAAACATTACATTAAAAATTTTAATAAACAAATGGAAAAGAAATTAAAATTTATCTTTTGTACATGTTTATTAATATTTTACTTTGAATAAGATATCTTAAAATTGATTTTGGACTAGATTGATTTCAGTTGAATTTAAGATTTTTGTTTCAATCTTAGATTTTGTGTACTTTAGCAGGAATTTTTTAATTCTGTGTTTTCGAGATAATGGTTTTTAATAGAAGTATTAGATTTTTTAGGTGGAAGATTATTTTGCTGTGTTAATCCTAAAAGACGTATCTACACAAAACTACTTTTTGAAAAAAATACAGATTTGTGTTTTTATATATGAGTCACAAATTTTTATTTATAAGAGTAACTTATGCCTTCATTAATGATATCAGGCAAAGTTGCAGTGAATTATTATCCAGCAGGATTATTTTCCTGGAAAATTGAATTTTGTTAATTACGCCCTATCTTACCAACAATGTTGCTACCTGTGCACCATGATAAAAGAACTGTCAGTCATTATCAATTGAGTTTTTCGCAGAGCTTACTGGCAAATTGTGACAAAAACTTTCTATTCTAAAAGATTTATTTTTAAATTTTTTTTCCAATTTCTTAATTCCTTTCACAAAAAAAGTAGGGGAGAGTGGGGCAAGACTTGGAGCAAGATTTGGAGGTTAATAAAATCCAGAATTTCGTTCATAGAGAAAAATACTTTTAGTTTATATAATCTTCGATGATTAAACTTTAAGATTTTTGGCAACACCGAAATACTAATTCACTAATTTTAACATAATCAACGATTAAATATAAGAAGTCATTTCACCCCGTCTTGCCCCACGTGTGGGACAAGATGGGGAACAAGATATAATATATGTAGAACAAGATAAAATATAACTAAATTAACATTATTAAAGGGTGTTTATTAGATTCACATAATAAGCAAACATGGACTGCCACATCGACATCACTTAACATAAGCACATTAATTTTCTACGATTTCTTATTTTTGGGGTTTTATCATAAAATTTTCCCTTTTTTACTCGTTTTTTCTCTTTCTTTTTGAGTCTTTCAGCTTTCATCCTAAGACGCAGTTCCCTATCTTACGTCACTAACCCGTCTTACCCCATCCTCCATTAAATGAAATTAAACCGGGGGGTACCCCATCTTGCCCCATTAGGAGCTTTTGCAGAAAAATAATAATACAATTGCACACCTAAAATAGACTTAAAAAGGTACTCATATTTACTACTCATTTCTTACTAATTTCATGAAACTAACACTTGTATGAAGTCAGCACATCGTTTGATAACTATCACGCGATGAAATTATTCATAAATTGTAAGAAAACTTGACCTATACACTTTTCGCGGAAAGATGTCTCATGCGTCATTACTTGTCACCGTTTTCTCGACATATGTCAAATATTTTTTTCTTTATTTAATCATATATGTCAGATAGAGACGAAAACCGAAAATAGTAGTCTAGGATAATACAATTAATTAATGACGCATGAGACATCTTTCCGCGAAAAGAGTATAACATGATTTTGCTCTATACCATGGTTATGCGACTTCCTACATTATTGGTTATCAAGAGACAAGATGAAGAGGAACTAATAAAAGCTCTCATTATTTCTAGCGTTGCATGGAAGTGCTTTGTTGCAAGTATAAACCGGGTACCCCATCTAACCCCACTTCCCTATCTTGCCCCACTCTCCCCTACTATTATTACAATTGAAAGAAATGAACTGTTTTCGAGAAAAATGCACTTTCATCCACCAACCATAACCAACGATAACTATGAGGACTCTCAAGATCATGTTGAAATTCAGCTTACAAAGTCAACGGAATACTCAAACATTTAAATTTAAGAAAACTCACGTTGAATACCACATCATTTTTAACATAAAAGGATTTTTTTCTTCATATCAACTCTCAAACACCATTACTGATAAAAAGCCGCTTCAAGCCCTTCGGTATAATTATTAGACAAAATTTAACGTTTATTAAATTTGAAACTTATTTGATTAAAATGCAACTAATAATGCAACACATATTTTTCTTTCCCTCATCGTCTACTAACAAAACCCACTTGACAATAATTTTGGATGAACACCCATTATTTATTAAAACAGGTATTGATGTGCATCTCATGCATTAAAAATAACTACTTACCCAACATTTGTAAAACATCCAAAGCACCTAATTCAGTCCATCGTCCCTTTTCCGGATTATAAATTTGCGTTCCCTTAATAATAACAGTATGAGCGGGTAAATTAACACCCCAAGCGAGAGTAGCCGTCGAAACCAGCACTTGAATATGTCGATCAGCGAATAAATCTTCAACCAACGTCCTGTCAACTCTCGTCATACCAGCATGATGTATCGCAAATCCATACGGTAACAAATCCTTAAGTTCCTGATTCTTAACCTGTTCCGCTTCCGTTCGTAAAACTTCCATCGAAGCCGAACCTTCCCTTAAAAACTGCCCCAAAGTATCTTTTTCCAAACACATATCTCTTATAGCTCGAGCGGTTTTTCCAGTTTCTTTTCGAGAATGAACGAAAATTAAAACTTGATTTTTCCCAGCGTGTTCCATAGTTTTTTCATAAACAATCTCATTCATTACTTGATATCTTTTAATTGCTTTTTTCTCTGTTACACCAATATATTGTTGTTCTAAAGCAACCGGTCGGAAGCTATTATCAAAGTAAAATAAACCACTATCTGGTTTAACACGTAAAAATGTAGCTACATCTTGATAATTTGGTAAAGTAGCGGATAAACCAACTAAACGAACATCTTCTTGTGTCGATTCAATCATTCTTATCGTTCTAGCAACAAGCGCTTCTAAAACCGGTCCTCTTTCATCGTGTAAAAGATGAATTTCATCGATTATAATTAATCGAACTAAAGAAGTAAAAGTTTTCTCCCCTCCTTTTCGAGTTATAATATCCCATTTTTCTGGGGTACAAACAATTACTTGAGTAGCGGCAATTTGCTCTCTCGTTAATTGATGATCACCGGTCAATTCAGAAACCGTTAAATTATAACTACTTAATCTTTTTCCGAAATTACCAACCATTTCTTGTACCAAACTTCTCATCGGAGCGACGTAAATAATCTTAAAATCATCCGCGTTAATTGTACCATCATCATTTATGTGTTTTCCAATTTCCCTCATCATACAAAGTAAAGCTACGTTTGTTTTACCCGCTCCGGTTGGAGCACAAAGTAATAAATTTTCATCTGAATCTAACGTAGCTTTACACAATCGACTTTGTATGCGATTTAAAGTCCGGAAACCTTCAAAAACAGGTTGGACGTATTTTGGTAGTTGATCGATCGGTTGAAGTTTTTCATTTTCACCGAATGGTTTTGGTTTAAGAGCAGGAACGTGGACTTCTTCATAACCTTTCCTTTGTTTTCTAAATGAACCATCGGGAAGTTGACAACGTTTATTCGCCATGAAATGAGAACCTTGTGTGAAAACTAAATCTTCTAAGTCGATAACTTGACGTGAACCAGCAACTTGACCGGCTGAAACCATTTCTATATCATCGGAATGGTCTTTACGTCTTGATGATCTAGCTGAGGATTCATCTTCGTCGTCGTCTTCACCTTTTCCAGTTTCTAACAACCGGAGGATTCGGGTTAAATGAGGATCTTCGGACATTTTCTCCCGGATTTTTTGCCGTTCGGATTCGCTTTGAGATTTTGCTAAAAGCGTACAGTAAAGAATCATTTGTCTTTGTCTTTTTAGGATTCTTATAAAGTCGAAACATTCATAACCGAGGAGTAAAACGAGTTGATTTTCACATTCTCGATCATCACCAGCATCTCTTAAAACGTTTAAGACTTCTGCGGCTTTTGCTTGAGAAACCATAGCGTCGTCGTAAATTTTAGATAATCTTCTTTGTAACCAATAAGCATCAATATCCAACGGATGAAGGGTTTTTTCCTTTTTCATTTCTTCAACTCCACCGAGATTTTCAGCATGAATAGCTCCGTCTTCTTTAGCTTCTTCACCTTCTTCTTCATCCATTTCCTCCCGAACCTCACCATACATATCCTCATCATCTTCCTCTTCCGATTCTTCAAATTGAACGTTAATTCCATAAGTTTCATCAATATTTTCTTCACCTGGATTTGCCGCTTTAGTCTCATCACTTCCAAAATCGGTTATTTTCTTTCCTAAGTTAACTAATAAAGCAAATCTTTCCTCGGCTAATGTACCAATTAACATTTCCGTCTCTTTTTTCTTTTCCTTTTCTTTTAAACGATCGTTTTTTAATACAGCTAATACTTCATCAGCCGCTCCGCATAAAATATCCCTCGGTTGGTCTCCTAAAGCTTCTTGTAAAAAACTTAATAAAACCTCGTACGTTTGACGAGTTTCTTGCGTTTTCGGTCTGTAAATAATACCAACCATTTCATCAACACCTTCGGAAAGTAAAGTTGCTCCTTTCATCCGGGCGAAATCGTATTGGGCTTCATCACGTTTTTGTCTCCTATTAAAAGTAAAAAAATTGTAATCTAATTGAAGATTATAAATTGTCTACAAGTTGTAACTTTTAAACGTTAAACTTTTTTTTAAGTTTTTGAGTAATATTTAAAATAAATTTGACTTTTTTATTACAAAATAGAATATTTTAGCTTTCAATTAATACAAATATCATTTCTTAAATAAAAAAAATAAAGTCTCCACGATTTTTTAAATTTGGTAAAAATTTTCAAAAAAGTTAGGTTAACTGTCAAAAATTTTAGTCACCTTTACGAATTTTTTAAAATTTTTTGGGTAATAATTAGAACAAAATTGATTTTTTTAATACAAAATAGAATATATTAAGTTTTAATTAATACAAATTTCATTTCTTAATTTTAAAAAATAAAGTCTCCATGATTTTTTAAAATTGATCAAAATTTTTAAGAAAGTTTGGTTATCTGTCAAAAATTGTAATCACCTTTATGAATTTTTAAAATTCTTTGATTAATAATTAGAACAAAATTGACCTTTTTATTACAAAATAAAACACTTTAGCTTTCAATTAATACAAACTTCATTCCCTAATATTAAAAAATAAAGTTTCCACGATTTTTTAAATTTGGTCAAAATTTTCAAAGAAAGTTAGGTCACCTGTCAAAAATTTTAGTCACCTTTATGATTTTTTTTTTAATTTTTTGGACAACAAATAGAGCATATTTGATTTCTTTTGTAATAAAATAGGATATTTTAACTTTCAACTAGATTTGTAACTAATTAAGTTAACAACTTCACTCACTTGACTTTGCGCTCTTCAGCTTTACCGGGTCGAGTTCTCTGAGCTCTATCTCCCATTCTAGTTCCGGATAGCTTCCCCACAAGGGACATAACTTCGCCGGTTGCTTCATCTCTGCTTCTTCGTTCGATAAGTCTAACGTCGGCTTGTAAAACAAGATTTGAGTTCTAAAAAATAAAAAGTGAGGTTATGTTAAATAGACGCGGTGGTTTTAAGGCGTAATAAAGAAAACCTTGAAGATTTTTTGAATTGAACATTAAAGATTTTTGTTTTAATTGATTAATTTAAAGATTGTTTGGGGGATGAGATTATAAATAAGGTACTTACGGCTTTATATTCATATTGGAGCTGCCTGGCCGCAGCATCCGCCATTGTTGTTTTGATTGAAAAAAACGTTTAGGTTACGTTTATTATTTGTTAGTTTTGCCAACATTAAATTTGCGTTTACTAAAATGTAAAATTTAAATTAAAAAACAAAAAGATAAATTATAAGTATAAATTTGTTCACATAAATGCAATAAAATAAATTTGATTTATTAAAATTTTAAAAGTACTTTTATAAAATAATTACTCACAATTCTTCTTTTTAAACGTTTAAAATCTAGGGATTTTTGTATTTAAATAATTTCAGATTGGTATTTCAATGTCAATATGACAGTTTGAAATACACGATTTCTCAAAAGAAATGTTTCAAGATTGTTGTTTTTCAGATAAATCCACATAACATGTTTAAATTGAATTAAAACCAACTAAATTTTGAAAAGAAAACACTTAAAATCGTAAGTAAATCCATTTATTCAACCTTTTTGCATTTACTTTCTCTTATCTCTACATACATATAATTTTAAAGGTTAACTCATTTTTTCAGCGTACATATTTCTGTAAATAATTATTTGTATTTAAAATTTAATTAAGTAAATTATTTTAATTATTATGTAAGCTGTTTTAGGATGAGTGTTACATGTATTTGAAGGGATACTGTTTATAAAGAATTTCGTCAACTTTAATAACTTGGGAAGTTGTACATATATTCTTAACCCTTTTTGATTCAAAATGTCTTTAGTACGGACAAGCACTAAAAACATTCTTAAGTCAAGTTTTGAAACAAATTATCTTTTTTAGTTGAAAGATTGTTTATATTACTTTAAATCTGTGTTATTCTGTGTCTAAAATAATCCAACCATTTTTGCTTTCCGATCATGTCATCAGTCCAAAAGGTGATGAATTAGTGAGGTGTGGCTGTATTTGTAAATACGTAAGATAAATTATACAGGGTGTAACTTAAGTGAAAACTTTGATTTCAAGGGATGATTCCTTGTTATATTTTAATCATAAAAGTTCATATAAACATGGGTCCGCAAATGCTTTGTTTCTGAGATATAGGGTGTCAAAGTTGAGAAAATAAATCGTATTTAAATCGTAAGTGTCAAGATAACTATTGGTTAAATATCTGTTATTCTGCAGTTAACAATGAATAACATTGAATTAGCTGAAATGCATTTCATTTATGGGCTAGCAGATGGAAATGCTGCAGAAGCCTGTCGACTTTACCAGGAACAATATCCCAATAGACCACTTCCAACAGCAAGAATTTTCATAAGGCTACATGCTAGGCTGTGCAAAACTGGATCTGTAAATGCTAACGCTGAACATATAGGTAGACCGAGAACAATAATGACAGACACCACAACTAGAAGAAGCATCTTACAAGAAGTGGAAGCTAATCTGTCAAGTAGTACGCGAAAATTATCTGCACAGTTTAACATCAGCAATTTGATTTTTTAAAATGGCCGACAGCGACATCTAGTAGTAGTATCAGAAAACACTAGTAAAAAAATCGAGATTTTGAAAGCGATTTTGGACAAAAACAGTAAATAATATCAAAAAATGCTTCCTATAAAAGTTCTTTCTTTTGAAAAGCGCTTTCCAACAGTACCAAAATTAATACCCCTTCATGTATCAAATTATAAAGTGACCTTCAGTTGCTCATACATCCAGTTGATATTAGATGTTCCTTTCCCACTCACAAGAAAGTTTATACCCTATTTATGTATCAAATTTTAGCAGATGGAAATGCTGCAGAAGCCTGTCGACTTTACCAGGAACGATATCCCAATAGACCACTTCCAACAGCAAGAATTTTCATAAGGCTACATGCTAGGCTGTGCGAAACTGGATCTGTAAATGCTCACGCTGAACATATTGGTAGAATAATAATGACACCACAACTAGAAGAAGCAATCTTACAAGAAGTGGAAGGTAGTCTGTCAAGTAGTACGCGAAAATTATCTGCACAGTTTAACATCAGTCATCAAAATGTTTGGAGGGTTTTGCACTGAAATTTACTTTATCCATACCATATTCGACGCGTGCAACCACTGTTGCCAAGAGATTTTCCTGCACAGTTAGATTATTGTCCATAGTTTCTCCAAAAAACTATGCAGAATCCCAACTTTACGTCTAAAATTCTATTCACATATGAGGAAAATTATTCACGTGATGCCATCAGAAACTTCCACAATAATCACTTTTGGGACTATGAAAATCCCCATGCCATTGAAGAAACCCATGTCATCGGACCGCATTTTCTTTCTCCTCGACTGAATGGTGAAACTTACAGACAATTTCTAGATGACACATTGCCTGATCTGTTAGATGATGTACCACTAGCAACCATAAATGACGTGTGGTTTATGCACGACGGGGCACCTGCTCATTTCAGTCATGCTGTTCGCCAACATCGTAATAATACTTTTACTCAGCGATGGATAAGTCGGGGGGACCTCAGCCGTGGCCACCACGATCTCCGAGCCTTAATCCGCTGAACTATTTCTTTTGGGGACATCTGAAGTCGCTTGTTTATGCAACGCCAGTTGAAGATGAACATGATTTAAGAAACAGAATTGTAAATTCTTGTAATGTCATATGCAATACTCCAGGGATTTTGGAACGTATGCGACAGTCGATGAGCAAAAGATTGCATGCTTGTATTGAAAGTCGCGGCTCTCATTTTGAGCATTTGATTTAATTAAAGTTTGAGAAATAAAATTATAAGTTAACGTTATTCATAGTTAACTGCAAAATAACAGATATTTAACTGATAGTAATCTTGACACTTACGATTTAAATACGATTTATTTTCTCAACTTTGACACCCTATATCTCCGAAACGAAGCATTTGCGGACCCATGTTTATATGAACTTTTATGATTAAAACATAACAAGGAATCACCCCTTGAAATTAAAATCATCACTTAAGTTACACTCTGATTATTACACCTAAATTATTTACAGGAAAATATATCAAAAGGGATAAACAGGATAAAAAGTAATCTAGTTTTTAAATTCACTACTTTATTTTTGCCAATTAATTCTTAAAGTGTCAATACAAAGAAAATATAAATGGGTAAATAAAATATAATAAAACTAAAAAAAATAATATCATAATTATTATCTTTAAAATTATGTTTGTCCTTATTTAGATTTTAAGGATAGAAAATACTATTTGGATTCAAAGTAGCATAATTTCTAAAATAGATTGTTTCCTGGAACACTATTTCGTTTTTCATTACCACATTTAACGGTTGGTTCTAAACATCTTGGTTGTTCTATTTCATTTTTTCTATCCGAACCAACATAACGAACTAAAATATTCATCTCATTAATATCATTTTTAGATTTGACTAGATGAGAATAATTCTAATCATAATTTTGATGCGCTGAATCCATACTTTCAGTTTTGTTACAGTTGATTTAAGATTTCGAGTTATTAAAGTTATTCTAAATAACTGTAAGCTTTCAGCGTCTCAAATTACCTTAGAAATTATATTTGGTTGCTCAGGTTAGAAATCATGACATATTTATGTAAATAATGATGTTGATAAAATTATTTTTTCAATAAATAAAATACCTAATACGGATCCATTTGGTTGTGTAGAGACTTGAACCGGTTCATAATTAGTTTGAATCCTTTCGTAGTTATAAGGAGTAGAATTTTGTGAAAATTGTTCCAGAACAAGTTTTTTTCCACAGCAAGTGATCGTACAAACAGATGATGCATCTTTGAGTTGTTTTCTACATATGCAATAAATCACAACTATAATGATAACTATAATTATTATAATTACTAAAATCCCAGCTATACCAATATATTTGGCATATTCATAAGGTACTACTATTCCTTCAATTTGATTTACACATAAACGTGATGTTTTGTTATAAAAGATAGGAGGGCAATCTACAATTGTTTAAAATTAATTAAGTAAATAAAATGTTGATTTTTGTTTGTTTACAATCTGAACATTCATTTCTTTTAAAACCTTCCTGACATTTACAAAAACCATCTGTAGCTCTACAATCTTCGCATTCACATTCGTAAATACAGTTTTTACCATATTTATTTTTTGGACATTCCTCTTCACATTTTTTACCGTAATATCCTGCGTTACAATCGCATTCATCTTTCGAATTACACAAACCATTCGGTTCACAAATACAATTTGTGCAGTTGTCTCCGGTATAAAGTGGTTTACAAATGTCGCCCTTTATATGATCGCAAGAATAATTTCCTAAATGTAAATTTTTTAATTTTATTAATAAATACCAGGTGTTTATTAACAACCTTACTATTCTTACCATAACGATAAAATAAACATATCTTGGTACAATTTTCTCCATAAAAACCATCATCACAAATTTTTTCACAATTCTCTCCAGTAAATCCTTCTTTACACATACAAGTTCCATCGTAACATGATTTAGTATTGGTTTTATTACAAGAGCACTCTTTTTCACATTCCAAACCGTAATATCCAAATGGGCATTGCTCATTACAAGTTTCGCCCATCCAACCTGGTTTACATTCACATTTTCCAGTTATTGGGTTACATCTAGAATAAATTAAACAAATTATTGGATTAAATAACAACATGAAATAATGATTTAAAATGGTATTGGAAGAATAAATAAAAATACCGTTCGGTAGTTGTTTCATTACAGTTACACTTTTGTGAACAATCTTTTCCGTATACCATTGAATCACATGTACACGTGCAATTTGTTTTGGAACATGTTCCATGTACGCAGGAACATTTTTGGGAACATTGTGAACCACAAAAACCTGTTTCGCAAGGTTTTGTACACTGAAAAAATAATAATATAAGAATTATTTAGAAGGATAGTTAGAAGAAAATAAATAAAATTGATTTATTGTTAGATTTAAATACTATTTAAAAAGAATGAAAAAAGGAAAAGAAATAAAAGTTAAAATAGTTCGAATTCATAGATAAATTAAATGTAATAGATTTCTAATATCATTTATTTTATGTATTTCAATTATTAGATGTTTGTTACGATGTAGTAAGATTGCTAAAAATCCTGAAATAAATATTATTCACTCATTGATTATTTTGTTACAAAATATTTTGTAGGACTTTATTTACACCGACTTTTAGATAGTGATATTAGTTTAACTTGCGATAGCTTAGTTCGTGAAATCGATTTATATTGGTTTTATTTATTTATTATTCTTTTTTCAAGTAATCAAGATATAAAATTGTATGTATGTGATAAAAACACAACGTTTTAATTGGATGAAAAATCCCAAATCGGTGGGTTTTTAGGATTCCCAAAATCTATTCTAGAAATATAGCTAATGCGACAGGAATTATTTATAATAATTAGTCCTTGAAAATCCTTGAAAAACGTCTAAAAAAGACATTAAAATCTTCGAAAAATGTACACATTTATAAACTAACTTATGGAAAAGTTACTAAATTATTGTTAAAAGTGTTTTACTTGACTGAAAATCGTCTATTTTTAGTGCTTTTTAATTTTCTTTTAATTTGTAATATTAAAAATTATTAACCCTTCGTTCACACACTGGGGTCCACAGTACCCCAAGAAATCTGTGGGCTTTATGAAACAAAATTATATGTGTGTGAACGAAAGGTTAAAACCTAATGTCACAAAACTCATATTTTGGAGCTATCAATAAATTATTTAAAAGCTTTCATAAAAAGTAATAAATAGTAATTTAATAAATTTTATTTAAGAGATTTTTGAAAAATTTTAGACGATTTTGTTTATTTTTTGAGTTTTCTTTTTATTTAGTTTAAACGTTAGAAAGTCTAAAAACTTTCCTCAAAAGTTACGTAATGATTTGATAAATTTTATTTAAGAGGTTTTTGGTAATTTTAAGCGATTTTAACTACTTTTTTTAATTTTCTTTTTAGTTATGAATTGTTAAACTTATTATAACCATATCACTTAATCTCAAAATGTCTGAAATGTAATTTTAGATGAATTTGAAAACTGTTTTAAATAATCTTTGCAGTTTAGATAATTAAAATAGTTGAAATTTATTACTACTATAAAGTTCTAAAAATATCTTTTATTCATAGTAACGCAATAAAAAACTAATAATTTCAAACATTTACCTGTTCTCCGATATATCCATCCGCGCAAAAACAATTTCCATTTTCTACATCACACGGTTCGGAATTGTCACATAAACATTTTTCATTGCAATTTTGACCCCATTGTCCCAACGGACAAGTTTTTTCACAGAATTCTCCTTCGTAACCTAACGGACATGTACAATTTCCAGTTTTGTAATCACAAATACCGTCATTGAGGCATTTACAAGTTTCAATGCAGTTTATACCATATTTTCCTTTTGGGCATTCCTCAAAACAGCTAAGAAAAAGATAAAGTTCATTTAATTAATTCTAATTTTGTGGTTAATAATAAGTGAAGAAAGAAACTAAAATTTACTTGATTCCAGTGTAACCAGGATAACAAGTACAATTTCCTGTGACTTTGTCACAAATTCCGTTTTCACAATTACAAATTTGACTACAATTTTCCCCATAAGTGTTATTAGAACAATTTTCTTCACAATTATCTCCCTCAAAGCCAGGTTTACAAGTACATCTTCCATTTTGATCACAATTAGAACCGTTACAATTGCATATTTTATCACAATCTTCGCCCCAATAACCTTGCCCACATATAATTGTTACATTTTCACAAAGATCTCCACTAAAACCTTGATGGCATTCACATTTATTTGGAGCTACACATCTTCCTAATGAATTACAATCCTGTTCACATATTGGATAACAAATTCCACTCACGTTTCTATATCCTTCACAACATACATCTATTGGAACTGTACGATATCTCTCTGTGGTAACACCCTTATTTAAATAAATAGTATCTTTATATCTAAAAAGGGTTGAGAATTACATCTTGTAGTTTAAAATAGTGTGCTCATAGTGTACTTACCTAACGTATTTCGTACATATGTTTTGGCCAGACGATATTATAATCGGTGGCATCCATATAAGCATAAAAAACATCCACATTATTTTTTTTTTTTCTTGCTTTATAATTTATATAAAGTAACATTTCGTACACTACTAACTATTGAGAGTGTTGATATCTATTGATAGATTTGTTATTGACTGAAATAGATAAGATAATTTTAAGTATTTACAAATGAAGGGCTCGGTGCAAAAACCGGTCAATTTCACTTTTTGATGAAATTGCTTTTTTGCCTGAACTTGGCCCTACTCACTAGTGCGCATCGTTTGGTATAAAGGAACGGCTATCTCCACCGTTGTAAACTGGAAGGTGCTTAAGAAGTGAAGCTGGCATTAATTTGTTTGGATGCAACAATCGATCAGTTTTTTAGTGACACTGTAAAATTTGAAAAAATGGAGATGACCGCTTTTTGCACCGAGCCCTTCAATTGAAAAACTAATAGGATTCCTAAAAATCCTATTTCATACGTAAACATCTCCTTGTTCTTAAGATATAGAACTGTGTTTTTTACAATGCTGATATCTATTGACGAGAACATTAACTCAGCCTGTGAAATTTTGAAAACATGCCATTCATATATCGACTGATCTTTTAAAGTAAACTATGAATGAGAACATATGTATGACAATACGTGTACATCAGAGTATACTTTAAACCAATCTAAACGTATACTTGCGACAGAAATAAATACGGGGTGTTTCACCGATGTGGGCATATGGAAATGTTTCGAGATCTACATACAGGGTTAGTATAAAGTCCCGGAACGGTCGAATAACTTTGTTGTTTGAGAAGTATCAATGTTGAAATTGTACCTGATTATACAGTGTGAGTCTCTAACTTGGAATAAATTCACTAAACCGAATACATTGCTTTCTTCGGAAATATGCTCGAACACGTCGATTAGTATTTTAATCTGTCCTATTTTTCATGTAAGAAAATTTTATACAGCGTGTCCCAAATCTGAGATACGACGTCATCAACAATTTTTTTAAATGGCAAGCCTAATTTTTTTAAGGTGTTTTTAAAGGGTATATCAAGTTAAATATGCGTACTAAATTTCAAATTTTTATTTCTTCTCATTAAAAAGATATTACAACAAATAATAATTCGAAAAATCAAGTCGAAGTTTTGACTGTTCCTTCAAAGACCCAGTGTACACACGGAGGGTTAATTAAGTTAATAAGAAAATAAGAAATGACTGTAAAACTTGTTACAAGGGCAGTAATATGTTTATTTTTATTGAATGAAACGCAATTATTAAAAAATTAACTAAAATTATAAATAATAAACGATTAACTTTAAGTTATAAATGTTCAAAATGCGACCCGTTTACCGTTTGAGACCGACGTAAATCGGTCAACAACTTAATGAATTTTGCATTATTTGTGGTATAATGCGGTGCATTTCCTCAAATTTTGTTGCTGTAATTTGTCTAAATTATTTGGCTGTTTTATACACTTGGCATTTCAAATGACACCATAAAAAGAAATGCAGTAGGGATAAAAGTCTGGTGAACGGGTTGGCCATTCATCGCTATTCTGCGCCCTACCGAGCGTGCAGGAATTAATAAACATGGAATCGCAGGAAATAATAATAAGCATATGACAGCAATATGATATTTCAGTAAAGTGACATGTGTGCTTGATTTTGCGTTAAACTGATTTTTTTAAATTTAGGTCTTACTATGCGTTTTTATCGATAGAATAAAGAATTTTGGTATTTTTGAATGTAGTTTTTTATTCCGCATTCGAAAATGCACGAATATACTATACATGCCATTTAAGAAAACAAAGTTGGACGCATTTCCTGTGAAACCGGAAACGAGAGAAAAATGAAAATGTTATTATTAAATTCGTCGCATTTAACTATATAATCAGGTGGAATTTCAACATTGATACTTCTGAAACAGCAAAGTTATTCGACCGTTCCGGGACTTTATACTAACCCTGTATACAACGAATTCCAAGTTTTATACACGGATTTAGTAGATAGTAACCCATATTTTGAAAATATTTTTAGGAAACTGTAACTTTCCACTTTACGAATGTCGACTGTGGGAATTTATTAAATATTTATTTCTCGGTACAATCGGTATTTAACCTGTTAATCGGGGAAAAGATTTTGATTCAGTTGAAAAAAGCTCTTCCCAGATCAAGTTTTTCCATGACGAAAAATATCATCAAGCAATTTCCTGTGACTTTATCACAAATTTCTATTTGACATTTACAAGTTTTATTACAATTCTCCATAAGTGTTATTAAGGCTCTTCACATTTATCTCCTGTAAATCCTGCTTTACAGGTACTATAACCCGGAATAGAGCTGCACCGTGAAAAGAATGATAAAAGAGTACTCGGCAATGTTACCCAGAGGAGGCTTACTTTTTCATCTTTCTCTTCATGGTGTAGTTCCATTTCGGGTTACAGTACATTATCAAGTTTGTTCACAGTTGGAACTGTTACAATCGCATTTTCTGTATTTATTTACGACCACACCATTTCCTAATAAATTACATTTTCCACACATTGAAGTACAAATTCCAAATACAAATGTTTTTATATACTTTACAACATACTTCTATTGGAATTGTACGATATTTTTCGACGGTAACATCAGAAGCTGTATGAATAGTATCTTTTCTTATAAGTGGAATTAAGAATTATAGTTTATAAAATATTAACCCCTTAAGCGGCTATGACGTATATATTCGTCATGATTACATGTAATTTCAATACATCGAGCCGCTTAACGGGTTAAATTAAATTCACTTATTATAAACTGCTCGCCAATAAACCGCAACACCCAGAAGAGAAGGTCGTACGAACTTGAAATTTTGGTGGTATGTATAGTTCAAGCGAGATGATGAATGATTAGAGTTTAGTAACTATCTGTATACCCTTTAGTTGTTTTCTATCTGGTTTTTAGTATTTTTAGGTATACTTCTTTTACACTGTGTTGCTATACTAACGATCATCAACAACTTAAACCTTGTCAAATTCTTTAGTTGTGTTGCTGTTAAGCTCCGCGACTATCGAAATCAGCCGTACATTCAATTAACTTCTATTAAAAGGAACAAAATTGTGGGAAGTTTTCGATTTCACTGGTGATAGGTGTTTAATGTGAAGGATTTGAGCAAATCTAGATTGCCAGTAATCATTAATATAGCAACAAGCTGTAAAAAGTATATCTGTTAAAACATAAAATACCAGACAAACAACCACTAAATGTTCGTACGACCATCCTTTCTGGGTGTTTTTTTTTGACGAGCAGTGTATTTGTAATATACCTAACGAATTACACACATACACCACCATTATAAGATAAAGTTGAAGAGGATGGGATAAATATCAAAATAAGAAATATCCACATTATTGGTTGACTTATACTTTATATAAATCTAATTGTAAGCGATATTTCTTATTTTAATAATAAGTGTAACTTACCTACATATTTATACAGGGCGTAATTGAATGTTATCCAAACCTTTCAACTAATGAGACTCCCGATAAATCCGACACTAAATACCCAAAAGTATGTTACACAAATGTCATATCTCAAGCTTTATCTCGAAAGGAATAAAACACAAGTACTACAACAACAACTTTGTTTGAGGTATAGTGTAATTTTCACAGAACTTCATATAAATAAAATAGTTAACAATACTCTTTTGTTGGAAAAAGTTGTTCAAACACCGTATACCTAATTAGGCATACAGGCTAGTCAGTAACTAATGTTATATTGTACGTTAACACTGATTATATCAAGAATTGTTAACTTGCTTTGATATCTCGCACTATTTTAAAAATTTACAATCTCTTTAAAAACCTTGGTAAATATGCAAAAAAAGAGATAAATAAAGCTAAAAACAATTTAGAATTTAGATTCAAAACATTATTTTTATTTTATTTTATAAAAATATTATTAATAAAATTAATGAAAAAACATTTCATATTAAAATGATTATATAGTGTTTTAAAAGGAATGGCGCATAATTTAAGAGGTTACGAGGTAGCAATATGATTAATTTTTTTGTACTTAAAATACCTTCAAATTCTTACTATCATCCGTTAAACTATACAGATGTCTCGAAATTACAGGGCCATATATTACCCGCGCATTTTACGTTTAAAAGTAAGAATAAAAGCTCAAGTAAAAATTGGTCGAAAAATGCTTCCTAAAGGAGCTACAGTTCCTTTGAACAGTTGAAAGGAACAATAGCAAAATCTTAGAATTTTGTAGTTTCACAATGTGGTATTTCTGGACTATACCTGACAAAAATCGATTTATGAAAATAATTATATTAGAAATATTTGGTTTTCCTAACACAGCTGAATAAAAAATGCGACTATATCCACCAATAGATATATTATTTATGTCAGAGTAGCTGTTACAATTCATATAAAAGGTGATAATTCATAAGTGCGAAATTATGTTACTCATATTAATTTATGGGTGTTGGATTATATGAGATTATATGAGCAAACAATGAGATAGTTTACTTTAACAATAATTTGGAAGTGTCGCAAAGTAAAGTACAAACCTACTGATGATTTTACTCATGCCATTCCGAGAATATTCCTTAATATCTGTTTTTCTGCCGCCCTATTCAAAGGTCTGTAGCTCCCTTAAGGTGCAGTGTCAATCACGCGACTGCGCCGGCTGTAGTCTCGCGGCTACAGACACGCAACTTTAGTGACTTTGCGTCAGCCATTGGTTTGCATTGAATTATTAGGAAGTTTTTTTCGATTAATGTTTAATTGAGCTTTTATTCTTATTTTTGAAGTAGAATGCACTGGTAGTATACCCTCGTCTAATTTCGTTACACCGCGTATAACTTCTAAAACACCTCTATAATTTATAAATATCCCTAAAGCCTGAATACAAAAAATATAAATCATTGAATAAAATGCTATTAATAAATATTATCTTATCCCTAAACTTTAGGGACATTTTCCATTTTTAATTTAATTAATCAGCATATCTTGTATTATTTGGCCAAGGAGGACCAATACTATTTCGATCCAAAGCGACATAATCTCGGAAACAATACATCGGAACGTTTTCTGGAACGTTATTTGGTCTTTCATAACCACGATAATAAGCTGGTTCTAAGAATCTTGGTGGTATTTCATCCCTCCTTACCAAACGATTATAATCAGCTAAAATATATCATTTCGTTAATTAATCAATGTTTGCAATAACTTAGTTTATTAATAAATTACCTGCTACGGAACCATCTGGAATGGTTTCATATACAGGTTCCTCTCTTTCATAATTATTAGAAATATGGTGTTCTGGATATGGAACACGTACTTTTGGAGCAAACCAATCTACCATACCATCTGAATTTTGTTTCTTTCTACATATGCAATAAATCACAACTGTAATGATAACTATAATTATTATAATTACTAAAATCCCAGCTATACCAATATATTTGGCATATTCATAAGGTACTACTATTCCTTCAATATGATTTACACATAAACGTAATGTGTTGTTATAAAAGGTAGAAGGGCAATCTAAAATTGTTTAAAATTAATTAAGTGAATAAAATGTTGAACTTATTTGTTTACAATCTGAACATTCATTTCTTTTAAAACCATCCTGACATTTACAAAAACCGTCCGTCTTTCTACAATCGTCGCATTCGCATTTGTGAATACAGTTTTTACCGTATTTATTTTTTGGACATTCCACTTCACATTTTTTACCGTAATATCCTGCGTTACAATCGCATTCATCTTTCGAATTACACGAACCATTCGGTTCACAAATACAATTTGTGCAGTTGTCTCCTGTATAAAGTGGTTTACAAATGTCACCCTTTATGTGATCGCAAGAATAATTACCTAAATGTAATTTTTTAATTTTATTAATAAATACCGGGTGTTTATTAATAAACTTACTATACTTACCATAACGATAAAATAAACATATCTTGGTACAATTTTCTCCATAAAAACCATCATCACAATTTTTTTCACAATTCTCTCCAATAAATCCTTCCTTACACGTACAAGTTCCATCGTAACATGATTTAGTATTGGTTTTATTACAAGAGCACTCTTTTTCACAATCCAAACCGTAATATCCAAATGGGCATTGCTCATTACAAGTTTCTCCCATCCAACCTGGTTTACATTCACATTTTCCAGTTATTGGGTTACATCTAGAATAAATTAAATAAATTATTAGATCAATTAACAACATGAAATAATAATAATTTAAAATGTTGTTGGAAAAAATATATATATAAATACCTTTCGGTAGTCGTTTCATTACAGTTACACTTTTGTGAGCAATCTTCTCCGTATATCATTGGATCACATGTACACGTGCAATTTGTTTTGGAACACGTTCCATGTACGCAAGAACATTTTCGGGAACATTGTGAACCACAAGAACCTGTTTCGCAAGGTTTTGTACACTGAAAAATAATAATATGATAGACAGAAGTAAATAAATAAAGTACAGATATTTTCTTTTCTTCTAAATTTATTTCCTTCTTACAAAGTTATTCTTAGGAGGAGGTATGTTATAAAAATAACAATGTTATTGCTTATTTTCTATTTCAATTAAGCTTTATATTACGTCCTTTACTTATATTCAAAAATAAACAAAATTGTTAAAATGTTTATAAGAGTACTTTATTATGAGTCATTTGACAGTTTAGTAACCAAGATGTTTCGTAAATGTTATAAAAATGAAGAAAGAGAAAAACATGATAAAATCTGAAATCTTATACAGATGTTGTTCTGAATCAAGACTTGATATTTTAAGGATAATATATTGTTTTTAAGAGGTTCTCATGTACGGTTTTGATTAAAATGGGTTAGAAATTTATTTTTAAAATGAATATATGAAGTTTAGTTTTTCAAGTTTAGTAGATTTTATAATTTTTGTAGTTATAGATTATTATATATCATTTATTTTAGACAGAAACTATGTCATGTAAGCCGCAATGTAAGTGCAATGACAACGAGTTAACTAGTCACCGGCCAACAACGTTTAGGTATGAAAAGACGAGTTTTTCGTCACCGGTCTGCAAAGTGTTAAAAATTCAATGACCACTTTCTTAGGACAACAGTACAATGAAAATTGTAAACATAATAAGATAATACAAAAGAAAAACAAACCCGAGAATTACTTAAAAAAGCGATAAGAAATAAAGATAAGGCCCCAAGACAGATTGTCTTTCTATATATTTTTTTGTCTTTATATGTTATTGTTTTCTTCGTGCCTGTTTTAATTATTACAGGTTTTGTTATGTCTCGATCATTATTTTTTTTTCAACTAATCAGATTTCATACATAAGGAAACGATGAGTAACATGAGCCAGCAGATGCAATAGGCTACTTACAATGAATTGTGTTTTGAAGCTGAAAGTAGTACATAATGGAAACATTTTAGACACATTTGTCTAAAATGAGCCTCTTTAGACACCGATTTTTTCTGATACATTAGGTTCATAATTTGTTACATAGCTGGTACATTTCTATAAATTACATACCAGACACAAAAATATCGAAGTGTCCACGATATTAGTGCTTAAGGGAATTGTAAAATACTTGAAAATTGCAATTGCAATACTTGAAAATAAAAATAATGAAAATGATTACATTATCCAATACTATAATCCGAAATGGAGCTGCACCATGAAGAGAAAGATGAAAAAATATTCGACAATGTTACGGAGAGGGTGCTCACTGTTTCATTTTTCTCTTCATGGTGCAGCTCCATTTCGGATTTTGCTACATATTTGATTTATAATGAAAATTCTTGCGCTTACACATTTACTGTCAATGCTATAAGTCAAGTGAGTGAAATTTCGGATGCTCATAATCCGAAAGTTTTCGTCGAAAAAAATCGGGGTAAAGACTGTCATATGGTTTAGAAAATACCGCGAGTTAAATAAAAAAATGACTGGGAACTTCGAAAATTTTTTTCTCAGAAACCGCTGAAGAAGATCTGTTTACTATTACGTGGTATGTTTTTCTTTTTCAAAAATTCCGTCTATTTTCACAAAAAAAGTCAATCCCAGGAATATTTATTATATGCTGCTGAACCATATGAAACTACAGCTTTTAAAATATCCAGTTGAAGAAGTTGAGAAAACTGACAACAAATTTTGTACTCAGTGGAACAGAGATACTAAACAATTTTTCTTACAATTTGCTTTTCATCCTTTGCACTCATATATATATATATATATATATATATATATATATATATATATATATATATACAGGGTGTCCGGAAATAACGTTCGTATACTGAAGGGGGTAATTCTACAGCTAAAAATATGAAGAGAAGTCCATATGAACATGTGTCCGCAAATGCTTCCCAAAGGAGCTACAGCTCTTTGAAGTTGATACTCATGGTGTGGTTTTTTCAAATTATTTCACTTATCCTACAGAGTAGGATGTTAAATTTTGGAACATCCCCAATTATTTACATAAGAAATATGGTGATGGTAACCAAAATGATCTACAATGAACAGGTTTTGGTACCGAGGCTGAGGAGCGCATTTAAAGTCCCGTATTTTTTTTAGTTGATAATTTCTTGAAAATCTGATCTCAAAATTGGAATGTTTAGACAAAAATACAAAAAAAAAGTTACTAACATACGATGTCCTACCATGCACCCATTTCGAGTAATTCAACGATTATGCAGAAGTGCACAAGATTTTATGTTCAGAAAATCTCTAAATATCGTAGTAGGTTCGCGCCATATTATTTGACAATTAGTATGTGTCACTCCTTAATAAAAAATAATGATAAAAACTTAATTTTATAAGCAAAAACAAGTACATAACTAAACAGGAAAAGATTTATTTAAGCAGAAACACAGAAACTGTACTCGATTTTGTTTATAAAATTAAGTATTTATCATTATTTTTATTAAGGAGTGACACATACTAATTGTCAAATAATATTGCGCGAACCTACTACGATATTTAGAGATTTTTTGAACATAAAATGTTATGTCACTACTGCATAATCGTTAAATTTCTCGAAATGGGTGCATTGTAGGACATCGTATGTTAGTTACTTTTTTTTGTATTTTTATCTAAACATTCTAATTTTGAGATCAGATTTTCAAAAAATTATCAACCAAAGAAAATACGGGACTTTAAATGCGCTCCTCAGCCTCGGTACCAAAACCTGTTCATCGTAGATCATTTTGGTTACCATCACCATATTTCTTATGTAAATAATAGGGGATGTTCCAAAATTCAACATCCTACTCCGTAGGATAAGTGAAATAATTAAAAAAAAACACACCATGAGTATCAACTTCAAAGAGCTGTAGCTCCTTTGGGAAGCATTTCCGGACACATGTTCATATGAACTTTTCTTCATAATTTTTGCTGTAAAATTACCCCCTTCAGTATACGAACGTTATTTCCGGACACCCTGTATATATATATATATATATACAGGGTGTGGCACTTAAGATGCCTCGGATCATAGCTCCTTTACGATGAAAACTATCGAAAAAAATGTAAGAGCAAAGTGGTGCATAATTACCGTCGCTATGTTTCTAAAATATTTTTAATTATCAGTGGCGTGCCGTATTCCAGTGGCGTACCAAACTTATGTTTTTTTAAATGAAATGGTATAATTTTTATTGCGTATTTTAATTCTACGTGCAAAAACAAGTAAACTTTGATAAGGGTTGTTGGTACTTATCATTTGTCGTTTTCGAGTTATTTTGATTTTAAGATTTTTTTGACAATTTTCGACTTGTTGTTTAAAACCACATTTCTCACTCATTATTCAGGCAAGAAAGTTGATAATTGACACGATTACTCCTCAGACATTGCCAAATAGACCGCCACTGCCGCCATCACTTTTTCATACACAGGCTGGTCGCAAAGAGAATTATCGTTCTTCCATATTCAATTGCAAAAAATTCGAAAATTTTAAATGGAACACCCCATATTTTATTAGCCTATCCGATAGAGAATTTAATTCTCTACTAATTTGCAATACACATCCCTATACCTATCGGTTAAGGTTTTCAAGATATAAGAGAATTTATCAAAATCTAGTATAAAATGTCAAAAGTTTTTCTTTTTCTTTATTAGTAGGCTATGAAACATGACCGATTTTTTCGCTTGATACGATAGAGAATTTAATTCTCTACCAACCTTCAACACACTCCCCTATACCTATCGATTAAAGTTTTGAAGATATGAGGGAATTTATCAAAATTGTTTGTATTTTATTAATAAGATATGAAACTTGCACAGTTTTTTCTCTCAATGCGCTTAAGTTGCCATTTGAGTAGTTATACATTTACCTTTTTTAAGGTTCTTCGCGGCACTACTAACTGAAACGGCAAACTAAGCCTAGTACGTGAAAAACTATTCAAATTTCATAACCTACTAATAAAGAAAAATTTCTTCGGACATATTACGCGCAATTTCTATAAATTCGCTTATATCTTCAAAACTTTAACCAACAGGTATAGGGAAATGTATTGAAGATTAGCAAGGAATTAAATTTACTACCATATGAAGCGAAGAAACTGTTCAAATTTCATTGCCTACTAATAAATGCACGACTTCTTCTAACATTTTCTACGCGATTTTGACAAATTCCCTTATATCTTAAAAACCTTAACCGATAGGTATAGGGACATGTATTGCAAAATTGTAGAGAACTAAATTCTCTGTCAGATAGGTTAATAAAATATGGGGTGTTCCATTTAAAATTTTCGATTTTTTTTTCAATTGAATATGGAAGAGCGGTAATTCTCTTTGCGACCAGCCTGTGTATGAAAAAGTGATGGCGACAGTGGCGGTCTATTTGGCAATGTCTGAGGAGTAATCGTGCCAATTATCAACTTTCTTGCATGAATGATGAGTGAGAAATGTGGTTTTAAACAACAGGTCGAAAATTGTCAAAAATCTTAAAATCAAAATAACTCGAAAACGACAAATGATAAGTACCAACAACCCTTATCAAAGTTTACTTGTTTTTGCACGTAGAATTAAAATACGCAATAAAAATTATACCATTTCATTTAAAAAAACATAAGTTTAGTACGCCACTGGAATACGGCACGCCACTGATAATTAAAAATATTTTAGAAACATAGCGACGGTAATTATGCACCACTTTGCTCTTACATTTTTTTCGATAGCTTTTATTGTAAAGGAGTTATGGTCCGAGGCGTCTTAAGTGCCACACCCTGTATATACAGGGTGTTTAAAAAATACGTTCGAATATTTGGCCCACTTATAGATCTCATCAGTACAAACAAAAAAGTCAAAATAAACATAAGTCCAAAAATCAGCCGTTTCCTAATTACAGCCTGTTTTTCAAATTAAAATAATTTACACTCAGTAGGAGTGATTCGCGTTTTATGAAGTCATCCATGGAAATAATAAAACAAATTTTGTTCGTTTCTGTTAGTGTAGTTGCCACATTTGTTGTAATTATTGTGTGTCCGTTATTGTCAGTGTTTATTGAAGTAGTTGTTGCTGTAACCCATTGTTGAAATTTTCGAATATGCCTTATACCAACGCAGAAATGGCAGACATGCATTTTATGTATGTGAGAACAGGACGAGTCCATCTTAGAGGGAGGTTGCGTGACCGGGCCCAACTAAAACGCCCGACTCGCTTCAGTTAGTCTTTGACCGTCAGTTGTTGTTGTACTTGTATTTTGTACTACGCATTGCGTTATTTAAACCTGTTAAATCGTTTATATTATATTTTTAATAAACCATTAGTGATATTACACCGTATTTGATTCCACATGTATGGCAAAGCCGATGGAAATGCTTGTGAGGCACGTCGCCTTTATGCCGAAGCATTCCCAAACCGGGTACTTCCGTGTGACAAACTTTTTACAAATTTACATCAACGTTTATTCGAAGTTGGATCGTTTAAATCAAGGAACGGTGATGGTGGTCGGCCTAGATCTGTTTGTACTCCCGACGCAGAACTTAACATTTTAAGACGAATTGAAGAAAATCCTGGTACTAGTACTAGAAGACTCTCTACTGAAACAAATATTAATTTTTCCCTAATTTGGAGAATTTTACGGGAGCAGCAATTGCACCCATACCATATTCAAAGGGTACAGGCTCTAACTGTGCCTGATTATGCCGCACGACTGGTGTTTTGTCGAAGCATGTTGACAAAAGTCGCGGAGAACCCAAATTTTGTTACGAAAATTTTATTTACAGACGAAGCTGGTTTCACGAGAAATGGCATTTTTAATTTTCATAATAGCCATGTTTGGGCCGACGAAAATCCGCATGCCGTTGTTGAATCGAATCATCAACACCGATTTGCAATCAACGTTTGGCTTGGTGTGTTAGGAGACCATCTGATAGGACCTTGTTTCCTGCCTAACCGTTTGACTAGTCAATTGTACCTTGACTTTTTGCGGAATACATTACCACTGCTGTTAGAAGATGTGCCCCTCAACCACAGAATTAATATGTGGTTGATGCACGATGGAGCTCCTGCGCATTACGCAGTCTTGATCAGAAATTATCTAAACGAAAATTACAATGGCAGGTGGATAGGGCGAGAAGATCCAATTGCATGGCTCCCTAGATCTCCCGACCTCACTCCACTCGATTTTTGCATTTGGGGGTATTTAAAGACATTAGTTTATTCAAGTCCTGTGAATAATTTAGATGAGTTGCGAGAACGAATTGAACATGCCTGCCAGACTGTTCGTATAAATCCGGGACTCTTTGAGAGAGTGCGGCGTTCACTTTTACGGAGATGTGAAATGTGTATACAAATGGAAGGAGGACATTTTGAACATCTTCAAAATACGCGAATCACTCCTACTGAGTGTAAATTATTTTAATTTGAAAAACAGGCTGTAATTAGGAAACGGCTGATTTTTGGACTTATGTTTATTTTGACTTTTTTGTTTGTACTGATGAGATCTATAAGTGGGCCAAATATTCGAACGTATTTTTTAAACACCCTGTATATATATATATATATATATATATATGTGTGTCCTCGGTGAAGGTTCAAGAAAGTAATTTAGAAATATTAGAAATGAGCTTAGGAGATGACAGACCGGCTAACCCGCAGTAATGATAAAACATGGTTTGCTGCCTATACGGTGACAGGCGGCATACGAGCGCAACAGTAAACTGCATCTTGCCGGTCCTACGGCGACATACGAGTGCAAAGGGTTAAAAACGAAGCTAAGAAACCTGACGCTATTATAACTCGACCTAATATTATTGATCAAATAATTAAAGAAGGGTTTTTACCACTAATGCGTTATCGGAGAAAAAATGTCATTAAAGCAGGAGATCTGGGTTCGGATCCCAGTGCAGTAATGACATTTTTCTCCAATAACGTATTAGTGGTAAACACCCTTCTTTAATTATTTCATTAATATTCGTGCGTTAATATTTCCCAATCATTTCATTATTCTAATATTATTGCTGGAACTTCTAGTCCTCCTATGCTACCTGTTCCACCACCTCCAAGGCTTCCAATGTTTAATCCTATTCCTGTCCTCCTCCTCCACCTCCACTTATGGGAACAGTACTTCCCGTATCTCTACCACCACAATAATTGTAAAAATAAGAATAATTTTGTGTATGTTTTATTGTAAAAATGATAAAGTACAGAAATAAATGTGTTTTAATTAAAATGAGTATTAATTTTTAGAATTTTCTTTTTTTTGAATTTTTGATTTTTGGGAAAGTCATAAAGTAATTAAATCTAGAAGTATTTTGTTTGTGAGTACAAAACTCTCGTTAATAGATTATCAGTTAACAATCATTAATTGTTAACTGATAGTTTCTTACAGTTGATTTTGTATGTACAAAATATTTGTTTTTCTTCTTATTATTATTAATTGGAACTGTTTATGGGATTTGGAAACGAGTTCTTATATCTTATATCCCAGTGACAATATCTATGCTCTCCACGTCTCTGGTGCTTTACTAATGTACAAGAGATACCCTGCAGGTTCTAATATCAAAAGTTATTTAACTAAATACCTTGCTTTGAATTTATAGAAATATCCAAAAACATATCTCGTTAAGACACGACCAGCGGTTCTCAAAATCGACTATTTCTGGAATTGATTTTTTTAACGAAAATACACGGAATTTTTGAAAAAGAAAAACGTATCACGTTATAGTAAACAAATGAGGCTACATCCTACAAAAGGTCCTAATTTTTTTCCTTGAGCGGTTAAAAAAAACTCCAAAGTTTGCATTCTTCGCGGACCAGTCAAAAATCGGTGCTTTTTTCATTTAAGTCGCGATATTTCCTAAATCACATGATTTACGATTTTGAATTTTGACTATGTTACACAGAAATGATTACTGATCATGACAGTCTTTACCTCGATTTTTTTCGACGACAACTTTCGAAATATGAGCATCCCAAAGTTCACTTAACTTATGGCACCGATAGAGGTATATTAATCCAAAAGTACAATAAGAAAACCGAAATTAATAGATTAGCTGTTATCGATAATAAACTTAAAAAATAAAACTTCACCTTTATTCCTCATCACAACGTTGTTATTACTGATATAAATGTAAACCTTCAGGATGAGTTAGAAAATCGGAATAATGTAAAGAATGTACACCTTTCACACATAGTTTCAATAAATAATATCCGTGATTATAATAGAAAATTAATTTCTAGGACGAAAAATCATCGAAAGTAGGGAAGTGTTAATAAAATAATTTTTGGCAAAAATTTTCCATATAACAGTTTAAATTTTTAAGAAAAGTTACATGACGAAGTATCGATTTTGAATTAAAATTAAATCTAAAATATTAAAATCTAAAATTGAATCTTAAAATTAAAATCTAATCTTTCTAAGTTATAAATTATTATTATTCGTAGATAGAACAACACTTAAAATATAAATAAAATCATTCATTAAGCACACCATATTTTTTTTCTTTTTAACTATACAGGGTGTCCTGGAAAATGTGGGAAATCTCTTGGATTCTGATAGAACATGAAAAAATATGATAACAAGTTCCCATAATGTTTTTTCCTCACGGCCCTCCCCTCGGAGATACGGCCTTCTAAAGGAAGCCACTGGAAAACATTTTTGTTTAATAACTTTTAAAGTACTTAATTTAATTTAATGAAAATTTAGTGTGATAAACAGTAGTATGGACCTCTTAAAAAAATGACCTTAAAAGATAATTAGTCTCTTTAGTTTACCAGGGGCGGACTAGGTTGTACATTTTAATGCTTACATTCTTAACACCCTGTATGGTAAGGAGTTAAGAAAAATAAATTTAGATACCTTGAATATTTAGCTAAAGAAAAGGTACTCTTATTCAGTGTCGATCAAACGAACCGTTTTCGAGAAAAAAATTGTAAAAGAAACCATCAAGATTAAAAATTTATTAATATTTCGTATTAATAGTAACGTTACCATAGTAACGTTTGTAAAACCAGCGCTTTTTTAATACTGATGTTGCAGACAACAAATTTAGCGCTGTTTTTATGAACGTTACTATGGTACCTAAGAAATATTAATAATTTTTTAATCTTGTTGGTTTCTTTTACAATTTTTTTCTCGAAAACGATTCATTTTATCGACCCTGAATAAGAGTACCTTTTCTTTAGCTAATTATTCAAGGTATCTAAATTTATTTTTTTTAACTCCTTGCCATACAGGGTGTTAAAAATGTAAGCATTAAAATGTACAACCTAGTCCGCCCCTGGTAAACTAAAGAGACTAATTATGTTTTAAGGTCATTTTTTTAAGAGGTCCATACTACTGTTTATCATATTAAATTTTCATTAAATTAAATTAAGTACTTTAAAAGTTATTAAAAAAAATTGTTTTCCAGTGGCTTCCTTTAGAAGGCCGTATCTCCGAGAGGTGGGCCGCTAGGAAAAAAAATTATGGGAACTTGTAATCATAGTTTTTAATGTTCTATCAGAATCCAAGAGATTTCCCACATTTTCCAGGACACCCTGTAAATATTTTGACTGACAAAAAGATGTGTGATAGCCATATGAGATAGTATTGTTAATGGAAACAATAGAGACTATCTACTGTTGGTGAAACCCCGCATTAATATTTTTTTTCTTAATAAACACATAATAAAATGAAAATTTCGGGGATTTACCTGTTCTCCTGTAAATCCATCTTTACAAGAACAATTTCCATTTTTAGCATCGCAGATATTGGTATTTTCACATAAACATTCTTCTTTACAACCTCGACCCCATCGACCAATTGGACACGGTTTATCGCAAAATTCTCCTTCGTAACCTTCCGAACAATTACAACTTCCAGTTCTAGAATCGCAAGTAGCTTCATTGAGGCATTTACAAGTTTCATTACAGTTTATACCATATTTTCCTTTTGGACATTTCTCAGAGCAACTTAAAAAAAAGTTAATTTAGTTAATTTAAATTTTGTGGTTAATAAACACTATATTCGTAGAAACGATTTCCAACGGTTTCTAATTTCTCAACCAATAGTTTCATTTTGATGACATAAAAAATCGCTTCTACGAATAAAAGGTAATAAGTAAAGAAAAATAATTAAAATTTACTTGACTCCAGTGTAACCAAGATCACAAGTACAATTTCCTGTGGCTTTATCGCAAATTCCATTTTCACAATTACAAGTTTGACTACAATTTTCCCCATAAGTGTTGTTAGAACATACTTTTTCACATTTATCTCCCATAAAGCCAGGTTCACACGTACATTTTCCACTTTGATCACAATGAGAACCGTTACAATCGCATATTTTATCACAATCTTCACCCCAATAACCTTGCTCACATATAATCGTTACATTTTCACAAAGATTTCCACTAAAACCTTGATGGCATTCACATTTATTTGGAGCCACACATCTTCCTAATGAATTACAATCCTGTTCACATATTGGATAACAATTTCCACTCACATTTCTGTATCCTTCACAACATACTTCTGTTGGAACTGTACGATATCTTTCTGTAGTAACAGTCCTACTTAAATAAATAGTATCTTTTTGTCTAAAAAGGGTTGAGAATTACATCTTGTGGTTTAAAATGGTGTGCTCATAGTGTACTTACCTAACGTATTTCGTACATATCTTTTGGTCAGACGATGTTATAATCGATGATATCAATATCAGCATAAGAAAAATCCACATTATTCATTCATGTTGTTTAATTTATACAGACATACTTAACTAATCTTTATTATACTACTGAGTAACTGGAAATTCTCACCAAAACATGTTATCTCTATGATTGGGAGGGATAAGATAAGAATACATTCAAATGGTTATATTAATTTGAATTACAAATCAGGAAATGATTCAGAATTAAAAGGAAAAACTGTTGTAATATAAAGATAATTATATAAAGATGTATTTTCTATCAACATAAGAATTCTTTTCGGTTGTAAACATTTAAAGTACATTTTTGATCATCTAAAAGTCCGTTATATATAAAATAAGATTGTTATGATAAGATTAGATTACTATATAACAGAAAGTATGTTATAAAATTTGTGTTCGCACTTAAAACTAAACGAAATTGATCGATTGAGTGATTAATTTGAACTAATTGATTTCCAAAAAGGAAACATCCACTTATATTTTATTTAGAAAATAGACGGTTATGCGCCATCAAAGTATTTTAAGTCTTTCTTTCTTTTAATTTTCATAATACAAGGTGTAATTGAAAGTTACACCATCTTCTTAACTACTAATAACCTTTAGTTGTCTTCTATCAGCAGTTAAGAGCATCAACATTAAAATAATGCTAAATAACCAAAGATGTCTTATACTAATATTGATGGTTTCCAAGATACCTGAAGTAGCTCAGTTTATTTTTAAGTACAGAGTAAGTATCTCGAATAATCCGACCTTTTTTGTTCTCCAACCATATCCTGAATCCTAAAGGTGATTAGCGGCGTTCTACTGAAATTCCAAATATTTCGAGCTATAGTTTAAACATTTTTAGTTTTATATTTTGAGCATCAGTCAAATTCAAATAACTCGGGGTGCACTCGGATGCAAAGTAATAAATTTGTATGATAAATATGTTGATGATGTGCTTAGAATTCTTAAAAAAAATTAAGTTCAAGTAACCATTTGAAGAGTTAATGAATAGAGGATAAGTGATCATTGGGTTATTGCGTTCTTCATTGAAATTGAACTAGTCGCGGATGGTTTAACATCTAACTCGCTAACCTCAAAAGTTGCAATAATATTTCTTAGGAAAGTAAGTTTATTAAAAAAAATCATTCCGAATGTAACAATCGACCAGTTGAAGGAAGAAGAGCCGTTCATTTGGAGTGCCCAAAATGCTCATCTACCCCCACTATAAGACCGAAGTTATTTAACCCTTTCAGCGTAGACATTAAGCGTGCTCCGTAGACTGTCCATTCCGTACGAAAAAAGCCACCATGGGCTGCATACATTTTATGAAAGAACCCAATTTTGTGCCCCTTATGATTGGCCGGTGAAGGAATATTTGGATTTTCTGGGTTACTGATTCTGTAACACACTGCAGAAATCAATCACTAGCATTTGGGTTGGAATACTCTGTATATTAACTAATGCATATTCAATGCACATACAAATTTCATGAACAGTACTGTTATTGATTGCTCAAAAGCACATTTAAGCGCTTATTGTGTTTTTATACATACAGACTGAACACCTTCGAGTTGCGCATAGGGCAGGTAAATGTGTTAGACAAAGCAAGGAATTGCATACGATTTTAATGAGTTAGATAAAGAGGCACATATCAACTCCAATCGGCCAGATAAATAAACGTAGTATATCTGTCCTGTGTTAGCTAATGGAAGCCGTACTGTCATCCTTTCTCCACTTTCATTAAACGTATGCGCAACTCATCGGTGTTCACACGGTATATAGGCTTCCAAGCATCAATCACAGTGATCATAGATTTCTTATTCCCAGATTTAATGGTTTTGTATGAACCCACATATGCGTTCATAACCTAAATCGAATAATTATGCGAGAACCCATATATGGGTTCAAACGAAGATCTAATGGTACTGTGAGAACCCAAGGACACTGGACTAACAGGATACCTCAATCTGCGATAATCGTCCGCCACCTTTAACGTCACTGCCAGGCTTAGTGTCTCTGTATTACACTCTACTTGTCTCACTTTAACCCTGAATTTTATTGTTGAACTATTGATTGCCGAATAATTTGTGGAATACTAACACTAACATTAGCACTAACACAAAATATAAAGTTCACTTGTTGAAACGTGAACACATCAGCACGCTATGAAGCCACAACAAAACGGTCAGCGGTGACGTCAAACTGTCGGCTGTGCACTAAACTTCGGCGTGTACACATCTTATGGGGTTGAGTCATCCTGTTAGTCTAATATCCTTGGTGAGAAACTGTATATGGATTCATAGCGCTCAAAGGGTTAACCACTTAACCGTTACGACTTCGTTGGAAAATGTGTCCTCAGCGTTTAAAATTAAGCCACGACGAACATATTCGTCAAAACCACAGAGTGTTTGATAATAAAACTTGAGAGAATTTTGCCGTTATTTTTGAAAGAGAGAATTCGTTTGCTAAAGTGCCACCAATTGGTGAGTTTCTTAGGAGATAGTTTATCCACATCTCAATTTAGAAAGAACTCAAATCCCGCAGACAAATCGATTGCACAGTTTAAAGCAGGAGTCGGCAGCTTGCGGTCCTTAGCATCTTTTTTCGCGGCTTGCCAAAGTACCAGTATAATTTTAGGAAAAATCAACAAACTTAGAGCGTGCCGAAATGTGGCCGGTGATAAAAATGCGCGCTAACAAAACCATAGTGAGAAACTTATTTTACTGCGCATGTTTAATCCTTATTCCCCAGCGAATAGGACGGCTTCCTTAGCAAGTATAACATTCTTTCATTTTGCCAATTTGCTACTGCATATTGCTATTATTTTTCGAGTTGATAGACGAGATTAAAAGTTTTTGACAGAAAAAGGAAATAATATATCAGAATTGTCGAATTTTAACTGGATAAGCGAGTTAGCTTTTCTTGTGGACATTACAACTTACCTCGATAAATTAAATATTGTACTACAAGGCAAAGGATAGTTAATCAACGAGCTATTTACGGAAATCAAAAGTATCCTGTTTAAAATAAAATTGTTTATTTCTCAACTTGAAAAAAATAATTATTGTCATTTTCCTACTTTGCAATCGTCTTTAAACAAAAACGATAAACTATGTTCGTCGAATATTTTTATTGAGTCACTAAAAGTACTGGATGAAAATTTTTGTTATCGGTTTCAAGATTTGTATTTGCAATACAAATGGACATATTAATATTTTAAAATCCTTTAAAATTCGATGTTGTAAAAGCACCAGACAATTTACAGTTAGAGTTAATTGATTTGCAATCTAACAATGTATATACAAAAATTATTTTGATGAAAATAATTTAATAGCATTTTATTCAAAAATTGCATATATTCTGAACTTGCAGTTGTAGTATATTTTAATTTAAACTAAAAATGCAAACTTACCTACCAACGGTTACTACTGAAGACGCATGACAAGCACCTTCCTCAAAAACAGTTAACTGATTAATTTTGGGAGAATTTGCGTTTTTAATTTAATCTCTTTCAAGCAAATACCTTTTATGAAAAGAGGCATTGAAATCTTATCTATCTCAAAATTATTTGCAAAGCGAGGTAGGTGACACACAGCTATTTCCAATTTAACTTTGCGTGTTGTACAGTGACAAAAGGGTTAAGTCAAAGTATTGTGGCGAAATCGCATAAGTGATGTGCGCGAAATTGAAGACCGGTCGGTGACCAGCAGTCGACGTTTCTAGTAAACACCAAAGAAGTAGAAAACTGAGAAAGGAACTGAATTGGCATAAAAGGACTGGGAAAGCTGGGGCTTCGAGGGACCTTCGTGGCGACACCGTGTAAAAAGAGGACACTTGTAATCAGACGATCATTATAGCAAATTGTTAAAAATAATGTTGTAAGAAAATAGTAAAAAATCTGTGTGCGTAAAATCTATTTCGTTTCGATTGAACACCCTCAACCCCTACATCCGTAACAGTATAATAAATTAATACTTTATCATGTCTAACTAATTGTAAGTCAAAACTTTAATGTTGATGAAAACAAAAAATTGTTGTATCGTAGATTATTTTGCTAAATTGTAAAGATAAGGGGCGACGAATTTAGAATAAACCCGGATTGGCAAAAATTCACGCTACGTCACTGTTAAAATGACGTTATGTCGTTCAATTCTTAAGCCACTAGACTAAATTACATAAGTCATAGAAAACTGAAATTATTTTTAACGGCAGTTTTAATTATTTTTGTCATTCTATATTCAAATTTTTGTTCCTTTTGTAAAGTTATAATTGAGTGGCTCAGAAGTAAAGTGAACCAAGTCCATTTAAGTTTGTTTCGAGAAAACGGACAATTGTGGTTATTTTTTCAATGAAAATTGGTGCAAATCATTCAGTATTAAAGTGAACTAGCGTACATTATTGGTAACCTGATGAACTAAGTATTGAATAAGTCAGCACATAAAATTATAGCTATTCAAACGGACCTAAGTATACTCTTAACTAAATTTTAGAAAAATGGACTTGGTTCACTTTCCTTCTGACCCACTCAATTTTTCCAACTTATATGTTTTAACTTCGTGATTGATAAATGAAAACTGTACTTTTACTGGTCTAATTAAGATTTTATTGTGTCTGACAAGTTTCGGCTCACGCCATCGTCTGAGACGAATAATTTAAGAGAATTAACACATCAAAAATATACTATAACAAAGTTTTAAATCATATATTATAAAAATAATTTTAGTTGAATTACATATAACTGTGTCGATAGAACAACGTGATTTGTTTGTATCATAAAATGCTTCCCTTGTTTGTATCATACAAATCACGTTGTTCTATCGACACAGTTATATGTAATTCAACTAAAATTATTTTTATAATATATGATTTAAAACTTTGTTATAGTATATTTTTGATGTGTTAATTCTCTTAAATTATTCGTCTCAGACAATGGCGTGAGCCGAAACTTGTCAGACACAATAAAATCTTAATTAGACCAGTAAAAGTACAGTTTTCATTTATCAATCACGAAGTTAATTATCAACTGGTAGTAAAAATGGATCAAAATACTAACTTTCTTTCATTATATGTTTTAGTTAGTCGAACCATGAATTACAGCCTGTATTTTGAATCTGTTAAAATTAATGTTTTTGACCCATATTTTTTAAGTCAGGGTCTATCACCAAGGCATTGCAGGACGTCAACATGATATTGACGCCTCGAGATTGCTTCCATATCTTTTGGGACCATCCAGACGTTGCTACACAACATCCATGCTACAATGTATGCTGATCATAAGGTACGTCTCACTTAATTAAATTATTAATTAAAGCAGACGTCTCACATTGGAGCAATTCGATATCGCAAATAGAGAAACGATATCGTATTGATCCAATATGAGAAACATCATTTGATTATATGTAGGGGAAGGTGGGTATGTTTGGGACGGTGGTATGTTTGGGACAATTGATCCAAACCGAAAACTTGTGTAAGTTTACCCTATTCTCTTACTTTAAATTTACTAGTGCTACCTACAGTGCTACATCGTCGAAACTTGAAATGCAGTCAGTTATTTTAACCTTAAAAATTGGACGTTTGCGTTTATGTTGTTTCAAAGTAAAAATCGGGTGCATCAGATAAGTACTGGTTACAACTATGTTTATTTACAAAACTTAATAAATTATTATTGGTGAATTCTACAAACTCTTTCTGATCAATACACCTTGCTGTCTTTTATTTGTGTCCTATACTAAAATTAAAAAAAAAATAAAATATAGGGGAAGGTGGGTATGTTAGGGACACTTTTTATAATCCATTTAATTGTGGCCATACCAGCAACATAAAAATTTTAAAATGTATACCATCGAATAGCTTACTGTTTATACTATATTTTGGTACTTATTTGATGTCATTTTTTCTAATGGTTAGAATTTTGTTGCGGTAGAAGTGATCATTTGTACTTTTGTCCCAAACGTACCTTGCGTTGGTATGTATGGGACAGTCACAAAATGACGGAAGCATAATTGATTTCTTCATCGTCTTCCGTCTCAAATTTCTTTTTACGCTGTGTTTAACCTTCTCTTCCCTTTTTCGAAATTTTTCATACTTGATTTTTAATGTTTCTTCTATTAACAGTTTTTCGGTTGTGCTTGTTAATATCTTTGAAATATCTTTGTAAATTGTAACTGTTTTGCATGGGTTATTCAAGAACCAATTACCAAGAGCCGCTTATGTATATAGGAGGTATATCTGGGACGTCCCAAATATCCCTTTCTTTCAATGTCCCAAACATACCTCATTGTAGTTTGTCTACATTTTATTTATTTTTTTTAATTTTAGTATAGGACACAAATAAAAGACAGCAAGGTGTATTGATCAAAAACAGTTTGTAGACTTCACCAATAATAATTTATTAAGTTTTGTAAATAAACATACTTATAACCAGTACTTGTCTGATGCACCCGATTTTTACTTTGAAACAACATCAACGCAAACGTCCAATTTTTAAGGTTAAAATAACTGACTGCATTTCAAGTTTCGACGATGTAGCACTGTAGGTAGCACTAGTAAATTTAAAGTATGAGAACGGGGTAAATTCAAACAAGTTTTCGGTATGGATCAATTGTCCCAAACATACCACCGTCCCAAACATACCCACCTTCCCCTAGACAAACTACAATGAGGTATGTTTGGGACATTGAAAGAAAGGGATATTTGGGACGTCCCAGATATACCTCCTACATACATAATCGGCTCTTGGTAATTGGTTCTTGAATAACCCGTGCAAAACAGATACTATTTACAAAGATATTACAAAGCTATTAACAAGCACACCCGCAAAACTGTTAATAGAAGAAACATTAAAAATCAAGAATGAAAAATTTCGAAAAAGGGAAGAGAAGGTTAAACACAGCGTAAAAAGAAATTAGAAACGGAAGAAGATGAAGAAATCAATTATGCTTCCGTCATTTTGTGACTGTCCCATACATACCAACGCAAGGTACGTTTGGGACAAAAGTATAAATGATCACTTCTACCGCAACAAAACTCTAACCATTAGAAAAAATGACATCAAATAAGTACCAAAATATAGTATAAACTGTTATATATGTCAATTAGTTTTAATTTAAATGTTAAGAGATAGAGGGCGACAGCAGACAAGAAAAGAGAAGTAATGGCGTCTAGATTGTAGAGTGTGCGTAGTCGTACTTAGCCGTAAAGATTGTTAAAGAACTAGTTAATAATAAAACTTATAGAATAACTTAAGGAGTATTATTAAACATGGTGTCAAGTGTGGTCTCATAAATAGATTAGACAAACCGGAGTCTAAAGCGAGAAAATAGTTGTTAAATTGGATTCAACGTGCTCAAGGTCAAGAGAAGAAAAAGACCAAAATGGAAGCGTTTAAACCGCCAGCACCGTTAAACGATCACGATATAAAAAATTGGACGTTGTGGAGACAAAAATTTAGCATCTATTTGAAGGCGTCAGATAAAGAAAAAGTAGCAGAAGACATAAAAATAGCGATTTTATTAAACTGCATCGGAGATGAAGGATTAGATATATATAATACCTTCCCGGAAGAGAAGAAAAAGACCTTAAACGATTTACTAGTAGCGTACGATGAACATTTCTTGCCAAAAAAGGTAATTGCGATAGAAACATTTAAGTTTAATAATCTTGTACAAGCCGAAGATCAAACAGTTGAACAATACGTAACAGAATTAAAGAAACAAGCCAAACTTTGTGATTTTATATGTCAAAAGGAAGGATGTAAGACAAGTTATGAAGAAAGAATGATAAGAGATCGTCTCATAGTGGGTATATTTGATAAACAAATTCAGGCAAGACTGATCCGTGAACCAGATATTGACGTACAGAAGATCCTCGAATATTGCAAGTCAGTTAATTTAAGTAAGGAGCACATAAAAGCTTTAAATGCTGAAAAAGATGTTGATGTGAATCTAATAAGTAAAAACAACAAGAAAAAATGTAACAAATGTCTTTATGAACATGTACCGAACAGATGTCCAGCTTACGGAAAAACCTGTGCTTTTTGTCAAATAAAAGGTCATTTTGCCAGGGCTTGTCGGAAAAACAGAAAAACTGAAGAAGGAAAAGCAAAAGAAAATTCAGAAGATTCTACCCCAAAACAAGAACTAAAAAAGAATGTTAGGGAGATACACGAAGATAAGAAGATACTTGAAGATGAAGAAATTTTTGTAAATTCCTGCCAATCTGAAAATAAAGACCTATGGACTGAAAAACTGTACGTAAATAATTTAGAGGTTAAGTTTAAGTTAGATTCAGGGTCAGATATCAGTATTTTACCTGTAAGTATTGTAAACAAACTCAAAGAAAATTTAAATAAGTGCTTAATTACTTTAGTCTCATATGGTAATTTTAAATTTAAACCAATAGGTGAAGTAGTTTTAAGTTGCGTTTATAAAAATGTAAAGAAAGATGTTAAGTTTGTCGTAGTAAATTTTGTTTCTGAACCATTATTAGGTTTACAAGATTGCATAAACTTTAACTTAATAAAAAGAGTAAATAGTATAAAAAGTTTGCCAAAGACAAAAGAACAAGTCTATGAAATGTACAAAGAAGTTTTTCATGGTTTAGGAAAAATTCCAGGATTATGTACTATAAAACTAACAGAAAATGCCAAACCTGTTATACAATGCCAGCGAAGAATTCCATTTTCACTTCACAATCAATTAAAGAAAACCTTAGATAGTTTAGAAAGTAAAAATGTTATACAGAAGGTAGATTATCCAACTAATTGGGTTAATAGTTTGCATATTGTTGAAAAACCAAATAAATCCTTAAGACTTTGCATTGATCCAAAACCCTTAAATCAATACATTTGTAGAGAGCATTTTCAAATTCCAACTAATGAAGATATTTTAAGCAAATTAACAGGGAGTTCACTTTTTACCGTGATTGATATGAAGGATGGATTTTGGCAATTACAATTAGATGAGAATAGTGCTAATCTATGCGTATTTAATTCTCCATTTGGAAGATATAGATTTAATAGACTGCCTTTTGGCATATCTAGTGCACCAGAAATATTCCAAAGGAAAAGTTTCGAAATTTTTGGAGATATTCCTGAAGTAAGTGTCTATTTTGATGACATTATTATTGCGGGAAAAAACGAAGAAAGTCATGATAAAGCACTAAATGAAGTTTTCGAAAGAGCCATAAGATATAATGTTAAGTTTAACTTTCAGAAATTTCAATATAAACTAAATAAAGTTATTTTTATGGGACAAATAATTTCTGCTGAAGGAGTTAGACCAGATCCTGAAAACATTAAAGCTATTGAAGCAATAGAAACTCCGAAAAATAAAAGTGATGTTTTGAGAATTTTAGGCTTATTGAAATTTTTCTCGAAATTTATACCAAATTTATCACAATTAACAACTAATTTGCGTGAACTTACGAAAAAGAATGTAGTTTTCTCATGGAATGAAGAACATGATCAAGAGTTAAACGTTTTAAAGAACCTAGTAACCAACTCCCCAATTTTAAAAATTTTTAATCCAAAACTTCCAATAACAATACAGTGTGATGCATCAAGTGAAGCATTAGGTTGTTGTTTATTACAATCAGGTCATCCGATAGCATATGCTTCCAGATGTTTAACTAAATCAGAAAAGAAATGGGCTCAAATAGAAAAAGAACTTGCTGCCATAGTTTATTCATGTGAAAAGTTCCACTATTTTATTTATGGTTTTAAAGTAAATGTTCAAACTGATCATAAGCCATTGATCTCCATTTTTAAGAAAAACATAGAAAAAGTAACAGCTCGTCTACAACGAATGTTATTAAGACTGTTAAAATATGACATAAATATTTTATACTTACCAGGAAAGGATATGCTTATTGCAGACACATTATCTCGTTCTTATATTAAAGATTCTGTGGAAGATGATCCTGAGATGGATTATGTGGTTCATGCAATATATAATGATATCCCTATGTCCAAAGAGAGAAAATTACAATTTCAACAAGAAATAAACTTAGATCCTACATTGTCGAAAATAAAAGAATTTTGTACAACTTCTTGGCCAGACAACAACAAACATCTACAAGGCGCTGTTAAATTATTTTATAAGCTTAAAGAAGAAATATATTTAAGTAATGACTTATTATTCCTTAATAACAAAGTAATTGTGCCAACTGTTCTTAAAAAGGATATGCTCAAAATAATACATGAACCTCACTTCGGGATAGAAAAATCGAAAAGAAGAGCAAGACAAATATTATATTGGCCTCGTATGTCTCAAGATATAGAAAATTATATTAACAAGTGTGAGATTTGTCAGACTAATAGAAGATCAAATCAAAAGGAAACACTCATTACACATGATTTACCTAATAGAACGTGGCAATATTTGCATTCAGATTTTTTTGAATATAATAATAATTATTATTTACTGATTGTTGATTCTTATTCAAACTGGATTGAGGTTACTGAAACAAAAACGAAAACTGCAGATGCTGTAATAACATTTTGCAAGAAAAAATTTTCACAATTTGGAGTTCCAGATAAATTTTATTCGGATAATAATCCATATAATTCAAAGAAATTTAAAGATTTTGCTAAGGAATGGAATTTTGAATTAGTATTCAGTAGCCCACATCACCATCAATCAAATGGCCTTGCAGAAAAATATGTCGCTATAGTTAAGAATATGTTAAAAAAATGTAAAAACAATTTCGACTTGCCTTTATATATCATGGAATATCATACAACACCATTGTCTAAAACAGGATATTCTCCTGCCCAATTATTTTTAAACAGAACATTGAAAACTAAATTACCAACTTCGGAAAATGCACTGAAACCAACTATAATAAACCCAGACGAAATTAAAATCAAAATGAAAGAAAAACAAATTCTATCGAAGAAATATTATGACAAACACGCAAAAGATCTTCCTAAATTAAAAAAAGGAGAAAATGTGTTAATACATCAAGGAAAAACTTGGGTAAAAGGAAAGGTGGATGATAGAGTGAATGAAAGATCGTACATAGTCAAAGATTTGCAAGGAAATAAATACCGTAGAAATCGAAGATTTTTAAACAAAACAGAGCTAAACTTTTATGATTATAATCCCATATATGATTTTAATTTGGAAGGTTTAGAAATCCAACAAACCTGTGACGTTAGTTCCAACAATATTACTCCTACAAATGACGTTATTCCCAATAACGTAAAACAATGTAACGATACCCTAATAACATCAAAAAGAATAAGAAAACCTCCCGTTTATTTAAGTGATTATAAGCTAGGTAACGAATAAAAAAAAAAATGTTTATTTTCTATGTTTTCTATTCTTTCTTTTTTGATAGGAAGCATGTTATATATGTCAATTAGTTTTAATTTAAATGTTAAGAGATAGAGGGCGACAGCAGACAAGAAAAGAGAAGTAATGGCGTCTAGATTGTAGAGTGTGCGTAGTCGTACTTAGCCGTAAAGATTGTTAAAGAACTAGTTAATAATAAAACTTATAGAATAACTTAAGGAGTATTATTAAACATAAACAGCAAGCTATTCGATGGTATACATTTTAAAATTTGTATGTTGCTGGTATGGCCACAATTAAATGGATTATAAAAAGTGTCCCTAACATACCCACCTTCCCCTATGTAACATGTCATCAAGTGGCAATATCACTTGTTGCTGGTTACTAGTTACTAATTACTTGTTGCTGATTGCCGCAGTGTGAAACGTACCTAAGGAGAATGACATATCGTCTGAATGTTATGTTTATGTCTTGTCATATCGAGAGCATAAATTCAAGATCGGTAGAGTTAATGGTATTGTCACGAGTCATTGGCGTGTTTCTGGTTACGGGGTTAAATAAGCAAGAGGTATACTTACTTTCCTGTTGGAGCTTCCCTTGGAACTGCATTAATACTCGCAGGGGAGGGGGACGTACAATTAACACCAACCAGAAGCCGCGACGTTCCCTTAACTGCCTTTATTGACCTCACGGTCGGAGCTAGCACCTGGAACCTCTTCGAATGACCTGACACTGGAGCTGATGAGCAAGAAACAAGAAGTAATCCCTTCTTCCAATGACCCCCCTTTTGGGGTTTTGCTTTGATCGTGGCAATATAAGGTTATCCAATTCAAGTGAAAGAAGAAATGAAATAAAGAAAGAAATTTTACCATAAAACCCATAAGTACACCAAAGAGAAACCATAATAAGAGTCAGGATATACTCGAATTGTTACAAATTTAGGAAGTTGGACAACTTTATAACAACTACTCCATAGACCTTAGATAGACCCTTATATGGAAAAAAATACAACGGTTTATAGTCAATAAATAAAAACATCAGTCTATAATTTTAACTTTTAATTTCCTTTTTAAAATAACTTTTTAAGAATTTGTATACAATAAATCTTCTGAAATACTTTCCAATTCCGACATCGGTCTCCTTGAAAACCTTTTTTCATAAACATCATACCTCGAAATGTAACGTAATCTTCTTAAAACCAACACAACTGTTAAAATACCGATTAAAACAGGTATTAAATGCAAACAAACGACCAAAGAAATGATTTTCGGTGAAATTCTCGAACAGCTAAAAATCAAAACACCCCATTTAACAAATCTTTCTAAATACATTATAATTTTTTAATTAATATTTACTCAAATTCACTATATCCAATCCAACAATCACACTCTCCAGTAATATGATTACATTCCCCCATAAAACAATTTGTACAATTTTTCGAGCAATTCTCGCCATAAGTATTATTTTGGCATTTCATTTCGCAATTTTCTCCGGTATATCCGATGCTACACTTACATATTTTTTGTTGATCACATAAAAGACTTTAAAAAAAGTTATTTATACAAATTGTGTACATTTGTCAAAATAAATAAGATTAAAAGTAAATTTACCTTGTTGACACACTTTTGGACCAACTCAAAACGTAAAAACAAATAAATAATAAACCATAATTATTATGCCACATAGTAACAACTAACTCTATACAACTCAATAAGTAAATTTTTAAGTAACATTCAAATAAACCAACATATAAACACGTTAATCTTATCTGTAAGTTGTATGACTTATCGTTATTAATGCAATACATTTTTTACAAGTAATGTTTGTGTTTGTGGTTTAGTAAAGACATTGTAATAAGGAAATTAATTAAATTTGAGATTAAAAAGATTTGTTGTTGTACATTTATAAATATTTAAATTTGAAATGGCAATCTGGTTAAATAACATTAAAACCTAGCCTAATTTTTAGAAGGTTTAAAAATTTCAACTAAGGACATTAAGTTACATTTTCTCTTCTGAGGAAAAAACTAAAAGTCGTAGAAAATTCGTTTTCGGTAAAAATGAAGATGGAGTTTTAATCTAACAAGGAGACCTCACGACTTTGGAATCACCGATTTTAACGAAAGTGGTACCAATCGATAGGTATTCGTACATAGTGCAAATCTGTAAAATATTAGGGCGCACTATTCAGCGGTTCGCGAGTAAATCATTAATATATAAATTAATTAATCGCCAATCAAGGCCGAGCGAGCTGACATCAGCGACAGACCACGCCCCCAAGGCCGATTCATAGCCGCGCTGAAATTAGCCGAGTTCACATGCAAACGTAGATGGTTCGAATCCGGAATAAAATAATTATTTTCTTTTCTTTTAATTTTTAATATAATATTTCAGTCTATTTTTATAATATTTTATTTTTACGCAATATAATTAATTAAGAATACTTTTTTTTTAATTTTGATTTTATCCCTCAACTATTGCGACGCGTTATTAGTAACAATAAAAGCCTGGTGCAGTTTTGAGGGCTAATATTTTAATATAAATAAAAACACAAGTATTTTACAAATCTATAATGTGCAAAAATAAAGCTAATAAGGACGCGTTTGGTTCCGAAACGTTTCTGCTGCAGCTAGAGTTTCCTCAATTGTGGCAGTTTCTCTTTCCGTAACAAATTTCGTAATTTTTCTCTGTCGAATCCTATGTTGTTTCTTAAAATTCAAAACCCACGAATTAGTTGCTTTAAAATTTAAGTCAGTAAATTGGCTAGCGGTACTTAAACTCCACTCTTGGAGATTCCTTGTCGTTACTTGTTGATGATCTTGTCTAACTTCCACGAAACGATCATATGCTCAAGAGTCAATCAATTTATACTTATCAACAATTGATCCTCCTTTTCTGACATGTTCCTCCCATTCCTTTAAATGTGCCCTTTGGTTAAGCGTGAACATCCTTTCTTCTGAAGAGTTTGCAAAGATCACTTGGGATGTTCTTTAGCAATATTCACAACTTTTACCTTATACTCGAGTGGAATATTATACTCATCTCCTATTTCTTTTATCGGCTGTTCCGGAGGTAAATATTGTTCACACGCTTCAGGTGGCTCGTCGTAAACACGTTCTTCGTCCGTCTCGTTCATTACAATTAGTTCCTCAGTATTTACAAATTTCTTCTTATTTAAGATGTCCACGATAGCATCAAATATATCTTTACCGAATTGCTCAGCCTCGTCTGGAATTTCCACAGTTGATTATGGTGTAACAAGATCATTTTCCAGTAGTAGGTTGTCTAAATACAATAGTGCACCTCTCAAAAGTAAGTTTGATTTATTTGTTTGAATCATCATCAGTATTATAATAATATTGATGTGTACTAATGTGTAATATCATATCCCTAAATAATAAGTATAATAAGTAAAATGTTATATTAATTTGTTATTCTTGTATAAAAGTTTAATAAATTATTTTACATTACATGCGTGGGTATTGTTAATGCAAAACGTAAAATCTTTTTAAATGGTAGGAAAAACAGAAAAATTATTGTATTAAAAATAATAGTGCAAGTTGCATATACTTTTTAAACCTGCTGTTGCAACTAATTCTCCCATTTTCGCACATTATAGATATGTAAAATACTTGTGTTTTTATTTATGTTAAAATATTAGCCCTCAAAACTGCACCAGACTTTTATTGTTACTAATAACGCGTTGCAATAGTTGAGGGATAAAATCAAAATTAAGAAAAAGTATTCTTAATTAATTATATTGCGTCAAAATAAAATATTACAAAAATAGACTGAAATATTATATTAAAAATTAAAAGAAAAAAAATAATTATTTTATTCCGGAATCGAACCATCTACGTTTGCACGTGAACTCGGCTAATTTCACCGCGGCTATGAATCGGCCTTGGGGGAGTGGTCTGTCGCTGATGTCAGCTCGCTCGGCCTTGATTGGCGATTAATTAATTATTTATTAATGATTTACTCGCGAACCGCTGAATAGTGCGCCCTAATATTTTACAGATTTGCACTATGTAACAATACCTATTGATTGGTACCACTTTCGTTAAAATCGGTGATTCCAAAGTCGTGAGGTCTCCTTGTAAGTCCTCATAAAAATTTGAAGCCTTATTAACAGCTTTTGAAATATGATTTTTTAAAAATTATTGATTTTGTGAAGGGCTGGTTCACTCCATACAAGGCTAGAGAGTCATAGAAGATTATACTGGAAGCGACCACCAATACATTACGTTTAGCATAACCCACGAACAACTTACGGTCCAAACTCTCCAAGGAATAGGTCCACGCTGGGATATTTCAAGACTCGACGAAGCCCGCTTTCGAGAAGTGATTACTACCGGACGTGACGAAATACGCTCGACCCAGCATCTCGCAAAATTCCTGGTGCCGGCGACCGTGGCCCTTACAAGGAAAGCATGCGATAACAGCATGCCGACGAAAAAGCGGCCGCCATCTGGAAAAAGACCTGTTTATTGGTGGACATCAGAAATAGCTGAACTCCGAAGATGTTTAGCATGCCGCAGGCGCGTTGCGAGGACAAGGAGACGGGATCCGCAGGATGTACAACAAGAAACCAACGAACTGAAAATCACTAAGAAAGAACTCAAAAAGGTTATTAGAAACAGTAAAAAGAAAAAATGGGATGAGCTTCGCAAAGATGTAAACTCGTGGGGCATGGGCTACAAATTAGTCATGAAGAAATTGAGACTAACATCCTCTCCAACGGAATTGAAACCTGAAGAGATGAAAAACATAGTGGACACCTTGTTCCCCGAAAGACTCGTAATCAATGGAATTACAACGCCTGCTGATGCTGACCCCCCGCTTTTTACGCTGAACGAGCTAATTATCGCCGCTAAATCCATGAAGAACCGGAAGGCTCCTAGACCGGACGGGATACCAACAGAAGCTCTTAAAACAATGGTAAATGTTGCGCCCGAACTGTTATTGGACATGTATAACGCCTGTATTCTTCTTATTCCGAAGAAAAAAGGCGGCCCCTTAGAACCATCGTCATACAGACCGTTATGCATGTTGAATACTGCTGGAAAATTGTACGAAAAGTTACTGCGAACTCGAATTGAAGAGGCCATAGAGAGAACTGGGGGTTTGTCAGAAAAGCAGTATGGTTTCCACAACGGAAAATCCGTGAGTGATGCTGCTAGAGATGTATTGTCCACTTTTCGGCGAGCGCAACGCGTGAATTTATTCTCGCGGCCGATGGTGGTTCTGATGACCCTGAATATCCGAAATGCATTCAACTCTGCACGTTGGGACGACATTCAACTTGCTCTAAAGCCGGGTACACACTTGTTGCGTATCCGCGTATCGTGTCACCGTTGCGTATCAGTGTGTACAGGGAGACGTTGCATAGTTGTGTATCAAAATATGATATAAAGATACGAGCCCGATCGCCTATTTGGCGGTTTTTCGCCGTCACATCAAAGAAATGATATGATAAGGAGTTCAGTCGTATTTGGACGGGATATGATACGCGTTCAATCCTGTTCAGCACGTAGGGTAGATACGACGAGTATACATTTTTGTCTTGCATTTCGATTTTATGTGTAAAATGGAGTGGAGTGAAGAAGAAGTAATAAACTTAATCGATATTTACCGAAGGCATGAAGTTATTTGGGATTCGAAACATTCAGACCATTACAACAAAATTAAAAAACAAGATGCGTGGGAGGAAGTTGCAAAACAGGTAGATAGGACCGTTGGCGAATGTACAAAGAAGATGGACTACCTCTTGGCAACCCTCAGAAGGGAGAAAATGAAAATGAAAAACGATCTGGAACGATCCCACTGATTGCCTGTTTTGATATTTTAAACAAATATTGAAGACTGGAATATGAAGCACCAGTAGCCAAAAATCGTAAGGTTACAGCAAGCCTTTCTTGAGCAGGAATTGCTTGTCGAAATGTGGTATTTTGTTTAGCTATTTTGTGCTCAATTGATGACAACAAAAATTCAAAATCAGTGGGGTGCATCCGAACAAAATTTTTATACAATGCACTTACAGATTGAAAATTCAAATCGGCGAGTAAATTTGATGCTCGATACTGCTCCCTGCTTGAGTATAATTTAGTCATCCACCAACGTCGTGCATTGTGCTTCTTTTTTAAAGTTAGATTAATAAAAATGTAAGCGGCTGCTGCTCTTTGCTGCGGCGTATTCATTGTGCTATGTACGGATAGACACTGAAACATTTGGAATACTCTTGGGTCGAACCTCGTATCGCATACCCGTTGAACATTTGGTTGAGATACGCGGTGGCGATACGGGAGAATACATTGACACTGCGTTGCATCGTTGGGTATCATTAAATGATACGCAACGGTGACACGATACGCGGATACGCAACAAGTGTGTACCCGGCTTAAGAGAGAGATTTCTCATGCGAGCATACATAACGAGAATTATTGAAGACTATTTCTAGGACAGGATACGTACTTACAGCACGTCCAATGGGCAAGTGACTAGGAAAATGTCATGCGGAGTTACTCAAGGCTCTGTTCTGGGACCGACCCTATGGAATGTCTTCTACGATAAGGTCCTCCGGATTGAGATGCCCGATGATTGCTTCATGGTGGGTTATGCAGACGACCTGGCGGTTGTTATCCTAGCTAGGAACACACCTGAAACACAGAGGAAATTAAATGGAGTAATGCGACGCATACTTACCTGGATGCACGATCGGGGGTTAACTCTTGCCACGGAAAAGACTGAAATAGTACTCTTAACCCGAAAAAGAATACCGCTCGAGGTCCCATTTCGGATTTATGATGTGGAAGTAACATCTAGAAGAATCACGAAATATCTGGGTCTGACCATTGACAACAAAGTCTCTTTTACGGAACACATTAGGACAGCCTGCGATAAAGCGGCTAGAGTTGTTTCGATTCTGTCAAGAATTATGGCGAACGTCGGGGGCCCAACCGCGAAAATACGACGATTGCTGATGGAAATGGCACATGCGAACCTCTTATATGGATGCGAGGTGTGGTAGGCAGATCTGACTGCCATTAAATGGAAAAGTCTATGCAATATCCAGCGGAGAGGGATGCTACGAATCGCCAGTGCCTACAGAACGGTGTCGGGACCGGCAGTACAGGTAGTAACAGGCACACTCCCGCTAGACTTAATGGCCTCGCTAAGGAGAACCATCTACGAAAGCAGAACAACTAAAGACAAAGCCATAGAAAAAGAAAGATATAGAAGGTGAACTCCCACTAGATTTTTGAAATGCGTCAAATTTAGTACGTAAACCGAGAACTCACAGCGCTGATGTGCAACTATTCAAAAAAACCGCGAAATTTGAAATAAAATATTTTTTTATTTAATTTTATTTCTTTATTCGTACTACAATGAGTGAGCCATAAGTGACTCACTTATTGTGTACGAAAAATAAGTAGCAATGATAAAAGAAAAAACATTTTTGAAAATAGATTAATCTTTTTTATTTTCATTTATGAAGCTAATACAAGAATGCGTAATTTATTAAACAAAACAAATATACCTAATATCCACTTAGCCCAAATCCACTTATTAAATCTCTCCGGATCCTTACTGCAATTCGGGAATCGATAGCGGGAAGACTCCTTATCATTACAAATAGAAACCGTACACGCTATATATATTTGAAAAGGAAACATAATGTAACGAAAGGTTGTAAAAATGTTAAAGTTAATCAACACTTACCGGTAATAGAGGTAAAAAAAATACTACGGAACACAATTGTAGTCACTGTAAACGTTATGTTTCACGTTTAAGCTCGAAATGATCAAAAATCAATCATAATAACTCCGAATGCTCTTACATGAAGTTAAAATATGTTTTGAACGGGTTGTCATGGAAACGTTGTTGTATTTTCGTATTTGTTTAAAATGAATATCCCTAGATTTATAAATCTAGGGACTTCACTAAAAAATTATACATCAGCGCTAAAGGTGTTTCGGTTTACGTACTAAAAATCAATTTCAAATATTTTACATAGAGTTCGCCCACCCTGGACAAAGCGACTGCTAAGCGGGAAGCACGTGAACAGGCCTATCACATCTGGCAAACCAAATGGGACGCTGAAATTAGAGGAAGGTGGACGGCGAGGTTAATACCGGATGTTAAGATTTGGAGCGATCGGCGTCACGGAGAGGTGGGTTACTACCTGACCCAGTTTCTCACTGGCCACGGATATTTCATGAAATATTTACACACAATCAGAAAAACAGAAACTTCAACCTGTATTTTTGCGGACTCAGAAATCGACGACGCCGAACATACATTTTTCCATTGCAATCACTGGAGACTGGAAAGAGCGCAATTAACTACTAAGGTGAGGGCTTTGACTCCGGACAATGTCGTGGTCAAGATGCTGGATGATCAAGAAACGTGGAACGCGATAGTTGCCTTTGTCACTAAAATACTGAAGGCGAAGAAACGGGCTATAGATGTACTGTTGCCATAAACCTCCATAAATTTGACAGACACATATAGAAGAGAAACCTGTACAGACTCAAGAGCCCCCCCTTCATCAGTTTTCACAATATTACTGATGATGACCTGACGACAATAACGAACCGATTCCCTCTGCGGGGCAGATAAGCTGAAACCATGGAACACTAGAGAGAGGTGCCTCTTGAAGTATTATGACACCCTTCCTTCCGCACCTGTGATGCCCTAGACATGACGGGTAAAGCGAGGATGGACATGATGGCTCCCGACTTTAATTCCTTGAAGTTATACCTTCTTGGTGGTCCCAAGGGAAGAAGACGGGGGAACTTATCATGCGTTGTTATTATTGTTGATTTGTACACGACGGTTCATACTTTTAAAAAATAATAATAATAATAGGTTAGAAGTTTCAAACTTTTTACCAATTAAAAATTTTTTTTTAATTTTTTTGAGAACATTTGCAATAAAGCGATCTTTTTAAATCAAAAGTAGAATGTTTTAAGTTTCATTTAGAAAAAAAATCAAATCAAAATCTTTAAAAATGAATTTTTGAGGAATTTTTAAAGTTCGTTGATTTTCTTAAGTTAGGTTAGAAGTTTCAAAACTGTTTTACTAACTTCAAAATTTTTTTTAATTTTTTTGACAACATTTAGAACAAAACGGTCTTTTTAAATCAAAACTAGAATATTTTAAGTTTCATTTAGAAAAAAAATCAAATCAAAATCTTTAAAAATGAATTTTTGATGAATTTTTAAAGTTGATGGATTTTTTAAATTAGGTTAGAAGTTTCAACAATTGTTCACCAACTTTGAATTTTTTTTAATTTTTTTAACAACATTTACAATAAAGCGACCTTTTTAAATCAAAACTAGAATGTTTTAATTTTCATTTAGAAAAAGAATCAAACAAAAATCTTTGAAAATGAATTTATGATAAATTTTTAAAAATTAACTAGTAATAAAAAAAGTAGATTTTTAGTAGATGCATAAAATTTTGATTCCAACATGAAATGTATTTTTGATAACAACTTTTTTTTGATAAAAACATTTACGAAATATAAATATAAATAGGAATTTTAACATTGGAAATAATTAAAATACAAAATAAATAATAAAATTAAGATTTAATTATTTGAAAGTAATCAGAAAGGGAAAACTTTAAAATATAAAAATTCCTAATGTTTAAAGTTTTAATTTTTTTTTATACATTTATTTTTAATAAAACTCAAAATATTTATGAACAATAACCATAAATAAATATTTTAACTTTGTAATTAATTTAATTTAAAAACATATAAGAGAATAAATAAATCTTTTTTGTAGTTTAAATTTATGTTGGTATTATCTGTCAGTTTAAAAATCATTTACCGGTATTTTTAGGTTATGTCCGTTTCGAATCCTAAAAACTAACTTTATTTTAAAACACACACGATGGATCCAAACGTACAAATAAAAACGAACGTAGGATGTAAAGAACTATTACTTAAAAAACTTTCTTACGCGGTAACGTGCAGTGTTTTAATGCAAATCATCCTTTTGACGGTTTTTATATTCACCATCAATTGGAATCCTTTCGGACCAAAAATCTGGATGACAAACTCCTTTGAGATGTTAACTTCCTTCTGGACTTGGTTCTACTTAGTGCCTTTTCTTAGTGTGATGTTCGCACAAAGTTTAATTTGTGCTAAAGACTATATTCTAAGAACGACGTTTAATTCGACAAGAATCGGCTCATTTTTAAGTATATTTTCAATAAGAAACGTGGTTCTATTAATTCTTCACGTGTCTAGCGGAGCGTTTTTTATATGGCTTTATTTAGGAGTGTTAACAACAAATAAATTGTATGTTAAATGCGAAGAAGACGAAGATGGTTATTGTTTAAATGAAAAATGTTTTTATTTGGTATTATTCGGAGTGTGGATTGGTTTATATTACTTTTTATGCGTTTATACAGTGGATAAAAAGATTACTTTTCCTGTTATTCAACAAAAAAAATTAATTAGATTCCAAAGTAATTTTATTTCGATTTTAAAAAGTTGTCAAAAGGATGCTTTTTTACCCGTAATTATTTACGTGGTTGTTTATCATTTTTACGGTGGGTTTATACAAGATAAAATAACTGATATTTATGTAAAAAAATCTGAAATTTCAACTAGTTATAATTTATTTACAATTTTTTATTCATATTTTTTTGCAACCTTGTACATTTTTAATTTAAAATTAATGAGATTCTTCTTCGAAATCTTTCTAACCGAACCGTATGAGTTTTCTATTACAACAAACGACCTACCGTTTAAAGATTTAATTTTAAAAGACGCTATTTGTTTAAATTCGATTCCGATCGTACAACATTTAGCTTGTTTGGATTTATTTTTACTTTCGACAAACTCAAAACACAGAAGAGAATTAATATTTACTTTATCTCAACCGGGAAATCATCCGCATAATTGGAATTTATTAATCGAAGGGATTTTAAGGATTTTAAACGAGTTCACTCAAAGTATGAATGCTTCAATTGCTAACATTTTAAGTTGCGATGAGAAAAAAGAAGAAATTCCTCAAAACGTAACAAACCAATTTGTTAAAAAATATAATTACGGAAATATAAGAAATATGGCTTTGGAAAGTTTTGAAAATCCGATTGAGTTTGTTACGATTAATAAAGAAGCCGAATTAGAAGGAAAAACTCAAAATTTTATTAATAAAATCAAAGAAAACGTTAATAACTTTATTAAAATTCTTAAAAGAAGAACTGGAATTGAATACCTGTTTGAAGAATTACCAACGAGTAACATACAATTTTTATTATCAAACGGACAGATTATAATATGGACCGTTCAAGGTTTATCATCATTAACCGTAGCTTCTTTAACAGAGGATAAATTTGGCGTGATGCAAAAAGATTTACCGATAATTTTATCATCTTTAGTTGAATTAAGGTTAAGTTTGGAGAAATTAAATAGAATACCGATGAAAAAGAATGATAAATTTAACGACTCTAGTAATAAGATGAGGATTAATATTAACGCTGCCGTTAAAAGAAGTTTGTATCGTATTTGTAATAAATTTTCGCCGTATATTAAAGATTTACCTTTAAGTAATGATGTAATACAGTTTTTAAATGTTTATACTCATTAATATAATAGTTTAATTAAGATAGTTTTGATTTTTTTTGTATTTGTGTTTGAATAAAACTTAATTTTGTAAATTTATATTCGTTTTCTTATAAAAATAATTTTTTAGCTTCTATAAATTAAAAATTTAATTAAAAAAAGTTAGGTTAAGTGTCAAAAATTTTTACCAAGTTTAAGATTTTTTTTAATTTTTTGAGTAATATTTAGAATAAATTTGACTTTTTTAATTCAAAATAGAATCTTTTACATTTAATTTAAAGTAATAATTATTCCTTTATTGTTAAAAATAAAGTCGTTATGATTTTTTAAAGTTGGTGAAACAATTTGTTGGTTTATTGAATTAAAGTTCTTCTATTCTTAAATTTTTTTTTTTAATTTTTTGGTGATAATTAGAGTAAATTTGATTTTTATAATCAAAAATAGAAGCTTTTAGTTTTAAATTAACGCAAGAATCATTTCTTAATTTCCATTAATAAATTCTGTTGGATTTTTTTAAGTTGATTGAATATTTTTAAAAAGTTAGGTTAGTGAACTGTAAAAAAAGTTTACCAAGTTTGAGTTTATTTAATTTTTTGGGTAATAATTAGAACAAAACTGACTTTTTTAATACAAAATAGAATCTTTTAAGTTTGATTTAAAGTAAAAATCATTCTTAAGTTCTTATAAATAAAGTCGCTATGATTTTTTAAAGTTGATGAAACAATTTGTTCATTTATTCGATTAAAATTCTTCCATCCCTAAAACTGTTTTTTTAAATTCTTTGTGATAAGAGTAAATTTGATTTTTATCATCGAAAATAGAATCTTTTAGTTTTAAGTTAACGCAAGACTCATTTCTTAATCTCTGTAAATAAACTCTGTGCGAGTTTTAAAAGTTGATTAAATTAAAATAAAAAGGTTAGGTTAAATAGTCAAAAATTTCAACCAACTTTAAGATTCTTTTTTCATTTTTTGGGTTATAATTAGATTAAATTTGATTTTTATAATTAAAAATAGAATCTTTTAAGTTTCAATTAAGATAAGAATCATTTTTTAATGTCTATAAATAAACTCTGTGCGATTTTTTAACCTCTTAAGCGCGTTTTACGTTAAGCGTAAATAGATAACCTGGTGGGCGATTCTTTTTGTCGCATGCGAACATATTCGTCATACCCACCCAGGAAGATACTGGTTCGTCAGGGTAATGAGAATTCCCATATATTGTATTTCTACCAGTATAAATAATGAAATTATACCTATACGTATCCCGATTCGCTTTCACACAAGGAATATACTTTCATTCCGAATCGTTTCCTTTTCGAAGGAATAAATTGTCTCCAGCATAATCTCCCTTTCCACCCGATCAAGGATTCGTCCACACTTATGTTCGTTTCATGTTTATGTATTTCCATAAATTTCTGCTGAAGGTAAGGTTTAAAATAGGTGCAGTTTTGAATAATTTTCGGTTACCTCTTACATGCATTTCTTCTTTATTTACAAAATATAAAAATTTTACCAAAAGATGAAATCTTTTTTCAGAAATAATTCCTTTATAAAAAGGAGTTGCAATGCTTTCGCAATTTGAAAAATACATTATGGACTGCGGTTTGGAACAAATGTCTTGTAAAATGAGTAACCCTAAGAACATTTTAATTTCATCAGTATTTGTATCGGTCCATTCATGTACTCTTGACCTTTTCGTCAAATTTTCTTTATTTCTCTCTAAAAATTGGGTAGCGTATCGATTGGTTTCCCTCACAATAATGTTAATAAGCTGATCAGTGAAGAATGTTTCATATATCTATGTTGCGAACCGCAAAGGTAATAATAAAAAGATGATAAAATAATTAAATTCATTGAAACAATGTATGAGCTCCCACTCTTAAGGAAGGAAGGTTTCGCGCCTTGTAGGGGGATAAGTTTGTTTATAATAATGCGCAGTGGACCGACAAAGGTTATATAAGTCCTTGCAGAGCAAAATTAAGGGAGTTAAGATATTCGAGATCGAGACTTCGTCTTAGAGATCGCTCATCGGGAGTCTCGTCGTCTTAAGAGTTCATTCGTTCGTCACGGAGTTGAATCTCGTCAAGAGTTATTTGTCTCGTCTTAAGTCTCGTCGACTTAAGGCTGTGGTCTCGGGCCCGAAAAAGTTGTTCCAATATTTCGCGGTAACCGTTTGATAAATCAAAAAAACTTTCAAACGAAAGTTGGATAAAACTGAAAAATCTAGGCAAGCGAATAGAGATATTTAATAAATTATTGTTAATAACTGAAATTATTAAGAAGCATTTTTAAACGGGCTATTCACATGTCTAGATAAATATTCAAGATATATTTTTTCCATTTACCGTTTTTTGATATTTTAAAAGATAAACGAGAAATTTTGGAAATTCCCACGGTACAAACTTGAGAATATTTTTCAATTTCGCTAGATAGCTCCGCCCTGATTGACCACGTGGTATGGCCGGCGGAGTTGAGTAGGTGCCGTAAGTAAACAAACAGGTTTTTTGTGTAAGTCGATTCTGCTTCGTTGTGCATTTCTGGAGATAAAATACTTTGGAGAATTATTCGAGTTTGGAATTTACAGATTTTATTGCTTGTAAAAAATTTTAGAATTTTAGTAAACTAAAATGAATGAAAAGTTCAGTTCATAATTTTACTAATCTTTTTGTTATATAAGTACCTCGACCTCATGAAAATAAACTTCGATATTGCAATTTTGAACACTAACTTTTTCTTTACGTACACTACATGTAGCAGAGAAAGTATGTACAACTGGGCCAAATTGGCCATTTTTCAAGGGACACTCCTGTTTCTATAAGAAATAGAGGAAAAGCAATATGGGTAACTGATGCTCGATTTTTATAAGAAATCGAATGTTGAAAACCTCATATTGATATCTTTTACGGTTTCAGAGATATTGGGTATGCTTTTCGAGAAAATGCATTTTTGAAGTCTTCATAATTTATTTTAATAGCTACATACATAAAAGTGTTTTTTAGTGGAACACTATATTATTTCATATTACACGAGAGCCTAGAATTCCCTTTCCAAAAATATGCCTATAAAGTTTGAAAAATGGGATAGATGCGATAATTTGTTTCAGAGAATCTGGAGAAAATGTAGAGGTTGTATTTACATAAACGATATACAGAGCGAAGATAACGTTTAAACTCATTTTTCTCGATGTTAAAAAAATTTAGATTGTTTGAATCCACAATGTGAACCAAAAAGGCTAAGTGACATCGCAAGCAAGGTATCATGTGTGGCACACTTTTGGAAAGGCAATTTAAACTCCCATCGAATATGCAAAAATGTATAGGTGTTCCATTTGAAAAAGAAATATTTGTCTGCATTTATTAGAATATTGCTTACAAAAAATAGAATTTACACCAACAAATTCTACATAAAAAGTTGTTTCGGGAATCTTTTCGCAGAATCAAACATTATGCAATAGAAAAAAAGTTATGGAGATTTTTAAAAAATGCACTTTTTCGAAAAACACCTGTATTTCCGAAACCGTAAGAGGTATCAATTTGCAATTTTCACCATTCGATTTCTTATAAACATCGAGCAAGACACCAATATTATTTTACCCTATCTCTTATAGAAACAGGGATGTCCCTTTACAAGTGTCCAATTTGGCCCACCAGTACAGTACAGTCAATTATCCTATCTGTACTACGAACTGCTGTACCATTTTAAAACATTTAATTTTTTTTGCACAGTATTTATTACATATACTAAAATAAGTCAGAATCTTATTAGAATTTGGTAAGAAAGATACATCTAATGTTTCCGTCTTTTTCTAGTTTACTAAAACGAACTGAAACTCGATTCATGTATTCACTTCTCGACAAAAGATAAATAAACACATGAGTTTCGAATATAAATCCTTTGTCTCTTATCTACAGAGGGCGGAGCGTAGCCCAGAATTAAGGTCCACCTTCCTGCCTCCGCGCGTCCGTCTCCTGCGCCCCGGAGAAACTCGATGACCGTAAGACCACAGCCTTAAAAGTTCCGGGAACTGGACTAGAAGAGTCTCGTCGTCTTAGAATTCGTTCGATTCGTCTTTCGTTTAAAATCAGTCTTAGTTTTTTTTTGTTTATCGATATTTCGTGAATTGCTTCCGTCTGAAAGTTTTTGGTTAAACGTTTGAGTACGTATCCTTTATCGTCGCGAGTTATTCGAAATTATTGTGTCATTTTCGCGGTGACTTGTGTGTAAAATTATTTAGCGCGATCGGTACCGGTCCACGGTAAATACGCCGCATTAGTGGTGACGTCACATTGTTGATGAAGGTCCGGGACTGAATCCAAACAAACTTTTTCTACATAGATTCAGTCCATAAGCGGCGAGAAAATAATTTTTTTAGAGTACTTAGAGACATATTTAAGGTATGAAAAGTTGGCAGTACAGTACAAAATACCGTGTTCTACATCTAAACCAAAAATGGCAAGTTAAATAAATTTTTTAACGCCGTAAAAGCAGAAATAAGTTCGCGTACACATAACCTCAAAAATCGTATCTGTCAAACGTAAGGTTAAAAAGTTCGTAGTTCGGTAATTAATGAGATTTGGGCCACCAAATCTTACAAATGGGATGGTATTATCCTCAGAATACTTTACAGCCCTTCTTTGGTGAAAATCAACGCCCTGGGATTATTTTACATGCAAGGCTAGAAACAGGTATAAATTTGATAAAAATATAGGTATTTTGTTATTAAGGAAGGGTTTTTTATAATTTTATGACCTTTATTATTGTACCCTTTACAGGTAAAACTTAACAACTATGAAATTTGCTGATAAAGAATGTCGATTAAAAGGTATTTTACCACAAGGTGTAACCAAACAGAAACCATAGTAAGAGCCAGCATACATCTTAAAAGGACCATACATTCTAACACAATAGTAAAAGTTATTCGAGCTTTTACAAATTTGTAGCCCCCTTTAGTTACATATGTAGAACACTGCCATTCTTCGAGTAACAGGGATTACCATGGATTATTTTGTACATTCTATTTCTGGAATAACTAACGATAAGTATCAGTACTACTAAATTCACTTTCTTTTTGTTGTAGGATTTCATATGATCAAATTCTGTTGGGTTATTGTAGTCTTCTATGTTTTGACTTCACGGCTTCTGTTTTTTCTTAGGTTCTTATAATGTGAATGTAATTTTAATTTTAAATATTAAATATTTTTAACTATGATCTTTAGAGTTTTAATATACCAGTGCTCATAGTACTCTTATTCTACATCTTATTATAGGACGGTAAATATTTTAAATAAATTAATAAAAATCAAAACAGAGGAAGGAAAATAAACAAAACGTATTAAAATTATAATGTCACAACACAATGGGATGTGAATAAAGTTGGATATGAATATGTAAATCTGAATTAAAAGTACAACACAGCTACAAATTTTAATTTATTTATTATTTAAGTAAAGTAAATCTTTAAGAGTTCTAATAACTTATACTATGATGTCGGAGTGGCTTCGAAGAGTGTATGATATAAAACTTAGAATCTTGCAACATTTCATCCCACGTATGGTCCTTTTAGCATGTATCCTGGTTCTTACTACGGTGCACTTGTACCCCTTGAGGTAAAATGTCTTTTAATAGACATTTTTTATCAGTAAATGTCATAGTTGTTATGTTTATCTGCAAAGGGTACAATAATAAAGGTCATAAAACAATAAAAACTCCTTCCTTTATAACAAAATACCTATATTTTTATCAAATTTATACCTGTTTCTAGCCTTGCATGTAAAATAATCCCAGGGCGTTGATTTTCACCAAAGAAGGGCTGTAAAGTATTCTGAGGATAATACCATCCCATTTGTAAGATTTGGTGGCCCAAATCTCATTAATTACCGAACTACGAACTTTTTAACCTTACGTTTGACAGATACGATTTTTGAGGTTATGTGTACGCGAACTTATTTCTGCTTTTACGGCGTTAAAAAATTTATTTAACTTGCCATTTTTGGTTTAGATGTAGAACACGGTATTTTGTACTGTATTGCCAACTTTTCATACCTTAAATATGTCTCTAAGTACTCTAAAAAAATTATTTTCTCGCCGCTTATGGACTGAATCTATGTAGAAAAAGTTTGTTTGGATTCAGTCCCCGACCTTCATCAACAATGTGACGTCACACTAATGCGGCGTATTGAACTACCTTAATTTAGTTCCTTTGGATTATACCATGTCGACCCATAGATTCTGGGGTAAGTCTGTTTAAACGTTTATATAATTAACTGTTCGTAATCAACGCATCAACTAGAGTTAAGTTCGGTTTAATTGTCTGTTTATTCTCCTTTGTTTGTTTTTGTAACTGAATTTTAGTTTGTTTCATTAAATATTATATTAAAGAATCTCTGCCTTATTCATAAAGGAACCTAATAGTCATTGAGATATTTATAAATAGATAAGGCAGGTAAGTGAAGTAGAAGTTTTTTAATCTTTCATTACTCAACTCTCCCTTGGCGTTGTTGGGGTTCAGCTCGACGCTAACGCCTTTTGCAGACCCTACTAATTTTTATTGTCGTTGTTGGCGGTAGCCGCTCGCCGTCAACAGCCCTCACCATTGGGTCGCGACATCTACAACGGATCGTCTTTGGTGCGACCACATATCTGTACACCTGATTTGCTAATAAATGGAAACCGTTGTCGAGCAAGACCAGAATGGCTCCAAGAAATGTCGGCGAAAAGATCTACCGAGTAATGTGCATCAATTTCATCATTATCCGAAAAATTACTAAAGTCTTCACTGTAACTTTCAATCTCACAAGTCAGAAGCAGAAGATTCGGAACATACCCAATCGCCGTCCACATCGGAATCTTCAGAATCCACGACTAAATGATATGAGCAATTAAATCAATTTGAAATATCAAAAATAAACTATGACCTAAATTACCCTTTCTATATATAATTTCACAAAATGTGTGCAAAAAGAACACAACACGTCTAACGCAGAACAGCGGAATCGAAAAACTGCAATACAAAAGGGATAGATAACCAAGTCCAAAACAAGTTGAAACACGTATTATATCAGAGTGCCCTAACATCAATAATACATTGCACACCGACTAACAGGCCTATTTTGTAACTCTTAACGACATCGGTATGAACCGATAGTCGTTCATGAACGACAATTCGTATTTTGTAACTTCTAACGACATCGTTCTGAACGACTTTCAGGTTAGGTTTGGTCGTTTGGCGAACGACATCCACGTAGCAGTCGTTTATGTCGTTAGCATAGCAAAATTGAACTTGTAGCAAATTTATAGCAAAAGCGTATTGAACAAATGATTTTTTATATATTTAACAGTACGCTCAAAATGTGTAAGATCATCTCTGGCATTATCTCTGGTTTAAGATCATCGTTTGGTATTATCTTTGTAAAATTCCATTTTTACAAGTTCAACCCTTGATACCCTAACAAAGATGCCAGAAACTCGCTGAACCCATTTGAAATGTCAGATAATATTTTTTAAAAACTACAAATTTCTAGTAAATTTTTCAGACATGATTTCTTCTTTCAAGTTATGCCATTTTCCTCAAGACGACACAAAAATATTACTACCTATAATGTCTTGTGGAACTATACTTCTATGCTTGAAGAAACTATCAAAGCTATTTCTAAAGCAAGTTCAAGGATAATATTAGTGATTACAGCTTTCTTTCGGAAAATAAAAGTTAATTAAACTAAATAAAAAAAATTAGGTTAACTATCAAAAATTTTAGTTTAATTTTTTAATTATTTGAGTACTAATTAAAGTATAAATAAAATTAACAATTAAATAAATAAACTCAAACTTTATTATTCTTATAACTTTATAAAAGGTTTATTAAACAAGGAACCTCATTTTCAGCTTTATATTCAACTTCCATCAAAGAATTTAAACTTTGGAGTTTCAATCGAAGTTCATTAAGTGCCTAAAACAATAAATAACAATTAATTTTTTAATCACATTCATAAAATAACTCAATTAATCCTTTCGCTACCAGCATCACATATATGTGACATTCCGATTTTCTTACCAGAGCCTAGTGTCACTCATATATGTCAGTTTGCAAGATTGCTAATTTCACTTAGAACGTGATACATCTCACAAAAATAAATGACATTAGTATTATATTTAAATAATAAGACGTCTGGGCTGTGGGGGCAGTTTTTGTCTTGAGACTCTAGTAGCGAAAGGGTTAATTAATAAAAATTACCCCCATAACATTTGCAGAAGCCACAACATCTTTTTCTTGAATCTTTCGTTTCATCACTAACATTTCATCAGATGAATATCCACACATTCCGGATACTACTTTATCGTGAACCCTCACAACTAATTCTTCATCTTCGGATGCGATACAAATTTGAAGGTCCCAACCTGTTTCGCTTACGGTTAATTTCTGTTTAACAGATTTAAATTTAGCAAATGTTGTATATTTTCCCAATCGTTTAGAAGCAATCTTTTTTTTAACTTCCGATAATAAATAAATTTTATCTTTTTCTTCCTCCTCTTCTTGAGATAAAACGGTTTCTTTCCAAGATGAAAAAAATTCATCATTTAAATCTATTAAATCGGAATTTAAAAGTTCCAGAGTTGAATTTTTAGGAACGTTTTTAGTTTTTTCTTGTTGTTCATTTAATAAATCACGTTCGGCTTCTAATAACATTTCAACTTCTTGAGATATTCTCATTTCTTCTTCTTCTTCTTCGTTAATGTAATTATTTTTTTGGTGAGTACTATTGGTTTCTTTAATGTTAGTTTTCTTATTTAAAGTATCACATTTAGCATCTAACATTTCAACATCTTCATTTCTTTTTTCTTTTTGTTTTAATAATACTGTATTATTATCATTATTTTTATTAATATTTGAAATATTAATATTAACCCCAGAGGGGTTAATATTATTAGTTTGTATTTGATTTTCTCTATTTTCCATTAAAATACTATCATTAACATTACCCGTATTTGGATTTATAGGTAAATTTAAAGATTGCGCTAAAACATTTTCAGCCGAATGTGAAACCGCAATCTCTTCAACCTCCCCTCCGAGTATTGTAATACTTTGCGGTGAAAGAATAATCATACCCCTTCTTATCATAATAGGTGGTTTAATTAAAATTTTAACTCCAGGCGTTAAATTTAAATTAAGACAATCCATGGGTTTATATTCCATAGCTTTAATTTCTTGAACACCATCCGTTAAAATCATTTGTAACGTTCTTCTAGCGGGACCTTGACCATAATTAGTCTCATTGGCATTATCATCGTCGAAACCCCTCGTTAACGCATATGAATTTTTAATTTTATTCAATTGCTGCAACTTCGGTTTTGATATATCCATAATCGACATCATTTGTAACGCCAAATGTTTATGTAATCTTAATTTTCTACTACTTTGTACGTTTTGTGGTAGTTGAGGAACGTCTACTTCGCGTAAATCAAACACTAACCACTGTTTGTACACTGCGGATATCAACTCGTCCTCAGTGTACGGACCTTCACATTCTTCTTCTTTACACCACTCAATACAACTTTCAACCCATTCATCGTTTAAAGGAATATGACGAGATTTAAAATATGATTTTGTGTTTGCTATTTCTTGCTCTTTATTTCCCATTATGTCAATTTATGAACATAACCTCAAAATTTGATTTTGTATCAATTTAAGTAGTTTTAGAACAACTTTTCTAAAAAAAGTAACGTTATAAAAAGATTCATGCTCGTTATTTGTTGTTATGTACTTGTTTTTATATCTTTTATAGGTTTATCTTCGAATTTACGCGGTTATAAATATAACCTCAAAGTTTAATTTTGACAAGTTATATGACTTAAACCTCCCAACAGCGTCGCCAACCTTCGGTAAAGAAATTACACTACTACTTGCTTAAAATTATCGTATTTTACGCAAAAATTAACGTATATTTAAAAATATATACGTCTTATTCTTGAAGTGAAGAACAAAACAACTTTGGGAGTCGGCCGAACGCGTTTAAACCTGTCCGTTCAATGCCGTCTTAAGGGCGCCAGAATATTCCGGACTCCATCAAACAAACCCTATATAAAGGGTCGTACAAAAGTTTATCAGTCAATTTTATTCTAATTCAAGAATTCGATGGTGGAACCCATGAAATATTTTGTTATAGCTTTTAGTTTTAAATAAACGAATTAAAAAAACCAACCCAATATAAGTTAATTTCTCAAAAATAAAAATTTTAAAAGTAATTTTAGAACGAAATTTTTATTAAAAATCGATAGGAAATTAAATTTTCTTTAATTTGAGTACCAACACGACCTATTTAACTTTAAAAGATCGAAAGTTATCGAAATTTTTAATTTTTTAAACAACCGGAAGTCGGCCATCTATAAAATTTTACCACGAATCGTTAGAAAATTCAATTTCCTTTAATTTAAGTACAAACACGATATATTTACCATCAAAAATAAAAAAGTTATCGAAATTTTTACTTTTAACCCATCGGCATCATAAGCGCATATATGCGCGCATTTTGCCTGGCCAGTATCACCAAAGCGCGCATATATGCGCTCATCGCATATAAAATTGCATATAAAAAAAATGTTCGGTGATAAGGGCAAATTTTTCATTTTTCTGTGTGATGCAAATGGGTTAATAAGAACCGGAAGTCGGCCATCTTGGAATTCTTTAAATCAACGTAACTTTCTTGTTTTTTATTCGAACATAGTCGTGTTTGGTATCAAATTAAAGGATTTTTGATAAGCTTTAAAAAATTTTAATAAAAATTTCAAAATTTTCCAAAAAAACTCAAATTTTAAAGAATTAACGATAATTTTTTAAAGAATAACGTCAAAAATTTCAAAAAAACCTCAGTTTTCAAAGAAAGATTAAAAACTTGAAAAAATTTATAAAAAAGCACAAAAATCTTAAAAATTTCAAAGGAATTTTATAAATTTCAAAAAGAAAGAAATGTCAAAAAATAATTTTAGAAAGGCATTTTTATTAAAAGTCGATAGGAAATTAAATTTCCTTTAATTTAAGTACAAACACGATATATCTACGATCAATAATAAAAAAATTATTGAAATTTTTAGTTTGAATGGAAACCGGAAGTCGGCCATCTTGAAAATTGGACCATTAATCTAACTTTTTTATTTTTTATCCGAATATAGCCGATTTTGGTATCAAATTAAAGGATTTTTAATAAACTTTTACAATTTTTAATAAAAACTTTAATTTTTTTAAACCGCTATCTTGAAAATTAAAAAATTAACGTAACTTTTTTATTTTTAATCGTAGATAGGTCGTGTTTGTACTCAAATTAAAGGATTTTTAATGAATTTTAAGAATTTTAAAGAAATATTTTTATTAGAGATCATTAAAAAACAAATTTGTATCGTAAAATCATCGTATAATGATGTATGGTAATGATATTAAAACCATGCATGGTGTTTTTGGTGAAAATACCGTATGGTTGATAACTCTGCTTCCAAAGTACATCTAACTCACAGACCATCTAATTAATCTAAAGAAAGCAAATTAACACTTATTTATTTTTATTTTTTACGTCTTATTTTACATTTGGTATCCAATATTACTTTGAAACAAGGAATGAATACTCTTGAAATCTTTTATACAATGTAATAAATGTAACATTAAAAATTAACATTAATTTTTAAATTGAAGTTTTAGAAATTGTAGCAGCCACTCCTATGAAATAAGATATGTAAAAAAAACGTGAAATATGTGAAAGTTTTTTTTCTAACTAGAGATAGAGACTTGTACGTTTTACGTAACGAATTTAAGACCTTGAAAATATGCTTTCCATATAGAAATCGCTTGAGTTCGATACAATGAGTGTAATAAATAAATAGGTGGATTAAACGCGGCGGAGTCGCGTTTCGCAAGGTTTGCACTCACATTGATCGTGCAAGTTTAAAAATAATAAAAGGTCCTTCGAAATGTTGTTTGTTTGTGCATTAAATGTCCGTTTAAATTGATGAATTGAAATTTTAAAAGTCGCTGATCGTTTACTTCCTTTGGATTTTTTAATAAAGTGCATAGTTTATAATTATAGTTTTGTATTTTGATCGTGAAAGTTTTAACTAATGATTTCTAAGTTTATTTTGAGTTGTAAATTAAATCTAATTGAATCTAATTAAATTTTAATGTAATCCAAAGAAAATTTCGCTTTTAGAATATAGCCTAATTTTTAATGCTTAAAAACGTTAATTAAAGACATTAAGTTACATTTTCTCTTCTGAGGGAAAAACTAAAAGTTGTAGAAAATTCATCTTTGATAGAAATAAAGATTAAGTATTAATCTAAATCGTCATAAAATTTCGAGTCTCTAAAACAATTAGTTTTTTAGATATGAATTTTTAAAAATTAACAAATTTTAATAAACATGTAAATTAACTTAGGTTAGAATTTCTCGTCTGTAGAAAAAACTAAAAGTCGTAGAAAATTCATCTTTGGTAAAAATAAAGATTAAGTATTAATCTAAATCGTCATAAAGTTTAAAATCTCAACAAAAATTAGTTTTTTAGATATGAATTTTTAAAAATTGACTAATTTTAACTTACATTAAGCCACATTTTCTCTTCTGAGAAAAAAACTAAAAGTCGTGGAAAACTCATTTTTGGTAGAAATAAAGATTAAGTATTAATCTAAATCGTCATAAAATTTCAAGTCTCTAAAACAATTAGTTTTTTAGATATGAATTTTAAAAATTGACAAATTTTAATAAACATTTCAATTAAGTTAGGTTAGAATTTCTCGTCTGTGGAAAAAACTAAAAGTCGTAGAAAATTCATCTTTGGTAGAAATAAAGATTCAGTATGAATCTAAATCGTCGTAAAATTTGAAATCTCAACAACAATTAGTTTTCTAGATATGAATTTTTAAAGATTTAATCGTCTTGTTGAGAATAATTCATCACTTGAAATCCGTTTTACTCTACAATTTTGCGTTCATCCGGTTATTTTTATACATTATAATGTATTAGAAAGAGAAAACAATCCTTTCATTTCTTAATTTGCAAGTTTTTCAAACAATAAGTCATTCTCACTTCTCATTAGCACAGCTATATTTTCTATCTCCAAATTTTATTTGGTTCGTTAAAACGTTATTTTATCTTTAAAAAAAGAGTATTTTATCTTCAATTGGAGGTATAAATCGTTTATTTATCTCTTTAAATAAACTTGAAATGATTGTTTAAAATTGATTGATTTTTCAAGGATAAAATTTCAAAAAACATACATGTTTAGAAAATTTTTTATAAATTTTATTTGACTTATTTAAATAAATTTTTATATACTGTATTAAGAAATAATGTTTTAACTTTCATTTAAGATAGAAATTGCTTCGTAATCTAAATAAATAAAGTTGTGATGATTTTTTTAAAGTCGAGTAACTTTTTGAAGGTTATGTAAAAAAAAACATTAACGTTTTTAAAAATTAATTTAAATTTTTTATGAATTATTTGAAAAAATATTTATACTATGTAATAAAAAAGAATGTTTCACCTTTAATTTAACATAGAAATCGTTTCTTAATATTTATAAATAAGATTTTGACGATTTTTTAAAGTCGAGTAGCTTTTTAAAGGTTATGTAGAAAAAACATGAACGTTTTTAAAAATTAATTTAAGTTTTTTATGAATTATTTGAAAAAATATTTATACTATATAATAAACAAGAATGTTTCTGCTTTAATTTAATATAGAAATCGTTTCTTAATTCTTATAAATAAGATTGTGGTGATTTTTTAAAGTCGAGTAACTTTTTGAAGGATATGTAAAAAACATGAACGTTTTTAAAAATTAATCTCAATTCTATTTTAATTATTTAGAAAAATGTTTTTAATAGATCTTAAAATACAATGTTTGTGCTTTCATTTAAAATATAAATCTTTTCTTTCTTACTATGTATAAATAAACTAACAATGATTTTTCTAAACTTGAACTGTTGATATTATTAAAGTTATTTTTTAAGATTTTTTCTAATTTTTCTTGGAAAAATTACAAAAAATTTAAATGTTTCATCATAATCTGAATTATGAACTGAATCTTTTAGCTTTCATTTAAGGTACAAGTCGCGTTTTAGTTTTTAGAATTAAAGAAGTAGTGATTTTTTTAAAATTGATCAAATTGTTTAGGTTAGTTTCGTTAAAAAATTTAGATGTTTTTAAGAATTTTTCTAATTTTTGTTTGAAGTATTACAACAAATTTGAATAATCTATTATAAAATTGAATCTTTTAGCTTTCATTTAAGATACAAATCGTGTTTTAGTTTTTAGAATTAAAGTAGTTAGTTAGTTAGTATTCCATCCAGGTTGGGTCTTGGAGTTCGAACTTTTCGTTCATCTCATACTCCAGCAACAGTTTCTATTTTGATCAACTTGCTTGTTTCTGGTTTTGCTCTTGTTGGATTGTGCTTTGCTTCAGCTCCGTCGTTCTTTCTGCTCCGTGGATTTTTTTTACTTTTTTATTTATATAAAAATATGCAGGTACGCTACAAAAGACAATCACAGACAGTTAAGGATATCTTCCGCGAGCCGGGGGTCCGGCGACTCGACTTGTGGTGTGGATCAGGGGGGACCCTCGGAACAACTTTGAGAAGAGAGACATGGTGTCAAAAGATTGAGATCGAGGAATGTATCACCTTAGTCTTATGATTGTACTATAATCTTACAATTAGTTTGTATAAGGTAATCTAAAGCGTTAGTTTATATAAGAATGTGTGTCATTGGTAATTAAGTTAATAACTATTAACTCTTAAATCTACTATCACATTTTTATAATCACAACCCCATACCTGTCGAGTTAATAAATTCGTATAATAGCAAATATATGTCGAATGATTTTCTGGTTAACAGTGTCGTCAAGTTTAAAGGTAATTGGCATCCTTTTCTTATTAGGCTTCAGATAAGTCTTTCGCGTGGATTTATAAATCTTTGACAAGCGAAGATTAAATGCTCCAAATCTCTTTGCTCTCCGCAGGCACACAGCGGGTCTTCTTTAACTCGAATTTTATGCAGATATGCTGGTGTATAGGCGTGGCCGAGTCTTAAGCGGCACATCAATGTATAAAAATCTCTCGAGACGAAGGGGAAATTCTTGAACCATGGAGTGCTATGGATGGTTAGTTGAATTCTAGCATAATTGACACCCTTGTGTTGGGATATTACTTTCCATTCTTGCTCCCAATCTTGTAAAACTTCTATTTTAACTTGTGCAAAAAGATCCTCTCCATTCACTTTTATTCTTTCTATTGGTTTAAATGACCTGCTTCACCAGCTAGCGCGTCCGCTCTCTCATTTCCGGCCACCCCCACGTGCCTCGGTACCCTGACCAGGATTAATTCGTTATTTAACTCGTGCATTTCGTACTTTGATTCAATGATCTCTGCCAAAAAAGGGTGTAACCGTGATCTAAAGTCGTACTTTTTGATTCGCTCCAACGTACTGTGGGAGTCAGAAAGCACTACCGTTCTTGGAATTGACCGCTTCATGGCTATTTTAATGGCTCTAAGGATAGTATAGGCCTCGGCGGCGAAGATGGACAGATGATTGGGCAAATGATAGCACTCCTTCAGGTCCAGCGTTGGGGAAAAGATCCCACATGATACACTTTTATCTGGTTTGTGCACCAGAGATCCGCCAGTATAAATATAGTGAGCTCCCGGCTAGGATGTCCTTATTATATAGTCGAGTTCCTTATTTATTATCCCTTCAGTACCTCCCACGGTTTTCAGACTTTTAAATGAGCCTGGAATAGCAGAAACTGTTGGAGTCCATTGCCTAAGTTCATATCTTATAGAGTGCGCAACATGTTTGGCGTTTCTATATATTTCGTTAATTGCAGGTCTTATTTTAGCATAAATTTCATTGATTATTGGGATCTTTAATTGGGGTCGCAAGCGGTAACATAAAAATTCTTTTTCTATTCTAGTGATTACTGGACAGCTGGAGATGCTAATGCTCCTACTAAGGAATCTGGCTCCCAAAAGTTTGGCTCTCGTTGTCAGGGAAGTTTCCCCTGTTTCCACGGTTAACGCGTTTACCGGGGTTGACTTTTAGATTAGTTTCGTTCAAAAATTTAGTCATTTTAAAGAATTTTTCTAACTTTTATTTGAAGTATCACAACAAGTTTGGATGATTTGTCATAAAATATATTCCTTTGGCTTTCATTTAAGATATAAGTCTTCTTTTAATTTTTAGAATTAAAACAGTAACGGTTTTTTAAAAATTGCTTAAATTTTTTAGGTTAGTTTCGCTTAAAAATTTAGTCATTTTTAAGAATTTTTCTAATTTTTGTTTGAAGTGCTACAACAAATTTGAATGATTTATCATAAATTATATTCTTTTGGCTTTCATTTAACATATAAATCTTCTTTTAGTTTTTAGGATTAAAGCAGTAACGATTTTTTAAAAATCGGTCAAATTATTTAGGTTACTTTCACTTAAAAATTTAGTCGTTTTTAAGAACTTTTCTAATTTTTGTTTGAAGTACTACAACAAATTTGAACGATTTATCATCAAATATATTCTTTTGGCTTTCATTTAAGACATAAATCTCCTTTTAGTTTTTAGAATTAAAGCAGTAACGATTTTTTAAAAACCGGTCCAATTTTTTAGGTTAATTTCGTTTAAAAATTCAGTCATCTTTAAGAATTTTTCTAATTTTTGTTGGAAGAATTACAACAAATTTGAATGATTTATCATAAAATTCAATCTTTTAGCTTTCATTTAAGATATAAATCATTTCTTAATTCCTACAAATAAACCAACAATGATTTTTAAAAAATTCCACTATTGACATCATTAAAGTTAATAAAAGATTAATGCCCTTTAAACTTTGTGAACACAATGGAATAGTTTATCTTCTATGGAAATATTTAGTAATTAATGTTAGAAAATCTAATCAATAATAAACGATAAAACTGTTAGCAATAAGAAAATTGTAGACAATAAATCGAAATTATTAAAAAAGTTTAACAAAGAATCGATCGTAAAATATCAATAACATTGTTGTTTTATCGCTTTATCACTTTGTTAAGTGTTACATAACTTGATAAAACAAGAATTTTTAACTATATTTAAACTGTTTTTGTAAAAAAACTGCGGTTTACTGTAAAGTGCATTTATTTATCAAAATGATTACTTAAATAACATAATTGAACTAAAAACTAAAGTTCAAAGTGATAAGGTGACTTTTTAAAGTTTAAGATCAACATAATTACGTTTTCTTAATAAAATTATCATTAAAATATAAACACTCTATGTAATATTACAAGTATTTATTTAGAATTAAACATTACAAGATGTTATTTTCTTGGATAAGTGCCCAAATTTCTCAAGGTTATTTTAGGGTCACAAAAGATCTCTATTCAGACTGTTTGAGAGACGACCTTAGGTTGTCTACAGTCGGTTATGTACGCGTGTTGCCCCACTCTGTGTTATCTCTCTATTTTCGAAGCCAAGTTGGTTAAAAACGTTTCGATTCCAACAGTAGCGTTTGTCAGTGATTGTTAACCACTTGCGGTTGGTTTGAATTAAATTTTAGTACCTTTTTAAACCCTTCGAGTTAAATTTAAGTAAAATGTCTAAGAAATTAAAAAAGGTTTGCATCGTTGGAAGCGGAAACTGGTAAAAATTTGTTCACTTTTATTTAACTTAACTCAAAAAATTAATTTTAATCATTATCTAACCTCACTTTTTTTATCTGTCATTCTTCTGTCATAATAAAAGATTTTTAAATATTAATCTTTAAAGTTTAAAAAATATTAAAAATACTTTTAATGAATATATAATTAATTGATTTTTTTTCCTTTTTATATGATTAAAAAATTAATTTATTTTAGATTGTAAAAAATAAATTTAAAATATTCTAACCTTACTTTTAATTGTCAAATTTATTTTCTAATAAATATATTTTTAGGGGTTCCGTAATTGCAAAAATTGTTGGTACAAATGTTTTAAAACTACCCCAATTTGATGATAGAGTTACCATGTACGTTTACGAAGAGATGATAAATGGGAAGAAATTAACTGAAATTATTAATGAAACTCATGAGAATGTCAAGTATTTACCCGGACATAAATTACCGCCGAATGTGGTATGTAAATACGAGCCATTTTTAAACTTTAATCTCTTTCGAGAGTAATAAGACGCACTTGTACTTATCTGAGTGCAAATTACAATCTGATAAAGTATTAAAATTATATTTTATGGGACAGGTTGCTATTGCTGACGTTGTCGAAGCTGCCAAGGAGGCTGATATTTTAATCTTTGTACTTCCTCATCAATTTATAAGGAATATATGTTCTACTTTATTTGAAAAAATTAAACCTACGGCTATAGGATTATCGTTAATTAAGGTAAATGAGTTTTATCGGTGGGTATGAATTTTTTTTATTCAGATGGTTTTTATTTAAGTAAAAGATTATTTTTTTTTGTTTGAGTTCACGATTTGAAAGTAAACTTTTCCATAATTAGGGTATAAAAATTTTCCTTTTGTTATCTAATTTAAGTCAATTTAAGACTATTACGAAAAGACCTTGATGGTTAACATGCAAAGTAAAGTGATTAATTTTGTGTAATTTAAATTTTGAATACGAGGTTTTGTGTTAAATTGTTTTTTAGTACTGTGTAATAATAAAAATTTTAAATTTGGGAAAAAATTTGTCAAAAAAATTTTTGATGTTTTTAAAAATTTTTTGTAATTTTTATTTGAGTTATTATAATTAGTTTAAAAGTTTAATTATAAAAAGAAATGGTTTGGGGTTTATTTAGGATATAAATCGTTTCTTAATTCTTAGAAATAAAGTTCTAATGATTTTTTTTAATTAATGAAATTTTTAAGGTTATTTTCGCTTAAAAACTTAGACATTTTAAAGAATTTTTCTAATTTTTGGTTAAGGTATTATAAAAAATTTGAATAATTGATCATAAAATAGAATCTTTTAAGTCTTATTTAAAACTTAAATCGTTTCTTAATTCTTAGAAATAAAGTTGTAGTGATTTTTTTAAGATGATGAAATTTTTGGGGTTAGTTTGGCTTAAAAACTTTGGTGTTTTTAAGAGTTTTTCTAATTTTTATTTGAGTTCTTACAAAAAATTTGGAAGTTTGATTAGAAAAAGGAATCTTTTAAGTCTTATTTAAGACATAAACCTTTTCCTAGTTTTGTGAAATAAAGTTGTAGTGATTTTTTAAACTTGATTGAATTTTTAAGGTTAGAGTAAATTAGCTTAAAAAAATTTTCAAGTTTATAATATTCTTTATTTTTTTTTTAAATTTCTTTTTCGAGCTGTTATAACAAATTTTTTGTTCTTATTTAAAGCATAAATCGTTTCTTAATTACTATAAATAAATTTAAAGCGGAACTAAGACTAGAACTAACATTAGCACTAACTTTAAGGCCGTCCGCACACGGGCAACCGGAAAGCAATAATTACGGTCCCTCGAAAGGGGAAGCGGAAAAATTCTTTGAAAACATCTCCATTCTGTTCAATGTATAATTAAGCGCGACGATTTATTGATCTCGAAGCCCATAAAATGTCTCTATTATTTTGTTTAACGACATCCCCCGCGATGTCAATTCTGTATCGCAATGCTCTACAGAAGTAATTTTCACGGCATAAACCACTTCTTTAATTTTTCCCCAAAAAAACAAATCGAGGGGACTTAAGTCTGATGACCTTGGTGGCCAATTTATAGGACTACCCCTTCTTATTCATCTGTTTGGATAATGTTCATTTAAGCAATTTCTTACGACCACAGCATAATGAGGTGGAGCACCATCAAGTTGAAAAAACATGACCCATCAAACGTTCAAGAGTACTTCCTCCAACAATTCAAGTTGATTTTCTAAAAAATTTAAAAATCCCTGGCCATTTAAGCGGTTGGGTAATTCAATAGACTCAATTAATTGGTTGTTGATAATACCAGCCCAAAGGTTGATAGAAAATCTTATTTGGAAACCACGCCGTCGTACCACTCTGGGATTTACATCCGACCAATAGTGGTAATTGTGACAGTTAAAATAACCAGCCCTGGTAGTATACTAGTAAACAAGGCTTCATCACTCCAAAGGATGTTCGATGCAATGTTATAATTGTTTCGAATCCATTTCCAAAATGTAACCCTGGGCTGGAAGTCCTTTTGATTTAGTGCTTGTACCCGTTAGTAATGGTAAGGATGTAAACCCTGTTGTTGTGTAATTTTCCCTAGCTAATAGAGAAGCTTTACGTTTACATTTTACCAACTTAAAATAACTTACTGTGGATCTGGATATTTTTGATATTCTAGATAGTTGTCAAATGCTTATGTTAGGATTTTCTTCAATTAGGTTCAAAATATTTTAATCGTTATAACGGGTATTTGGTTTTCCATGTCCATTTAGTCTTTTAAAAGAGCCATGCTCTACCAAATGCCTATGGTTGTTTGAAAACATGGTGCGATGTGGTTGCCGAGTATTTGGAAATCGCCTCTGATATTCACGTACGGCTTTTCTGGCATTTCCATTACAAAAACCATAAACGAAATGGATATCAGCAAGATCTTGATTGTTAAAATTGGCCATTCTTAAACAATCAAACAATACTAAGAAAATACGTTCGGACTGTTTTACAATTAAAATTTTGACGTGTCCATGGTGACGCAATACAATCAAATCCCTAATGTAAACAAAACACTGCACGCTGTCAAAGAGCATAGCACACTTTGCAAACAAATATTTTTTTGTGAATGATGTTAGTCGGTCTTCAAAACCGATGTACTCAAAAACGGTTGTAGATACGCAATTGCAGCAAGAGGACCATGCTTACGTAAAAAGGTATAAGAAATCTAAATTTTAAATCAGAGTAGTAAAAAGTTGACATGGAAAAAAAAAACAAACAAATTGCCAAGTCACCCCACTGTCACTGATGAGTTTCATACATAATCGATACCACCATTTAATTCCTCTTGAAATTTTAGGCTAGTGTGCCAATTTTTGTTGATTTACACCAAACCATTCCGAAGACCCTCATTAAAAACCATTTTTCTGGTGCCCCCTTCAAGGGTCTGTAGCTCCCTTAGGAAGCATATTCCGACCAATGTTTATTTGGGCTTATATTCTTATTTTTGAACGTAGAATGCGCTGGTACTGTATGACCGTCTAATTTCGGGACACTGTATATATTTGTGTACAGTAAAGATGTCGAGTAAGTTAAGCGATGAAGAAAATGTGTATTTGTATCGGTATACATATAAAATCTCGAAGAAGACTTAACCGTAGAAAGTATTGGGTTCATCCATACAATGAGAAGAATTTACAACGTAGATTATTTGTTGCCACTAGGTGCCAAGCTTTCTCTGTTATGTCTTTTCAGGAGTACTCCAGGAGAGTAAAATCGTACAAAACAGGATATTTTTCCACAACATTCACGAATTTTATATTAACCACTTCGGTACGGGCGTCGACTATAGTCGACGGCCACAGATGACTCCACACAGCCGGCATTCGTCGTCCGTACGCTGACACAGCTGTCGACTATAGGCAACGCTCGGCTGTGCGGGGATCATCTATGGCCTTCGACTATAGTCGACGCCCGTACCGAAGTGGTTAAAGGCCTTCACGCTGACAGGCGATATGACCAACATCAAACCCTGGCGACTTTCGTATAGTTGCCTAGATCGCGCACATCGACTGCATTGCCGACAAATTGCTTTCAAATTGCTGTGTTGACGATTTCCTATTCTATTACCCAGGAAGTGACAGGAAGGCAATATCACATTGCTGTTGAGTTAGTCTAACACTTCAGAAACAAGTTCGAAGTGACAAGTAAGTTTTGTAGAAGGTAGCAACATAATATCCAAAACGTCAAACGCCTTTTCAAAAGGATCGCGGCTAAACCCGGAAGCTCCTATTTTTAGGTTTAGTGTTAGGCTGTCTGCACACAGAGCAACTCGAAAGCAGAACAATTTGAAAGCAATCTATCTACGTAATCTGCACGGTAATCGCCAAGATTTTAAATTGCTCATATCACCTGTTGACATTGAGGCATTTAATACAAAATACGTGGGTGCAATGGGAAAATACTAATGATGTGACCGAAGTTGAATAAAATTATTTTGTCTTTTTCCATATTTTTATTATTCAGTATTGGTCGAATATTACGTTCACTTACGAAAGGGTTAATGTTAGTTCTAATCGTAGTTCAGTTACAATCTGTTACAATTGCTAAAATCCTAAGACTTTTTTATAATTTAAAAATTCTTATTAATTTTTTCATTTTTGATTAAAAACAGGGTTTTGATCAAGCCGAAGGTGGTGGTATCGAATTAATCTCCCACATAATAACCCGTCACCTCAAAATACAATGCGCAGTACTAATGGGTGCCAATTTAGCCGGAGAAGTAGCCGACGAAAAATTCTGCGAGACGACAATCGGCTGCAGGGACAGTCGCGTCGCCCCTTATCTAAGAGACATCATCCAAACCGATTACTTCAGAGTTGTTGTTGTCGACGATGAAGATGCTGTTGAAATTTGCGGAGCCCTTAAAGTAATTTTAATTTATATCTAATCAACTTGATTTATAATACTAATTATTTTTTTTTAATTTTTGGGTTTAAATAGAATATTGTTGCGTGTGGTGCTGGTTTCGTAGACGGTTTAGGCCTTGGCGACAACACAAAAGCAGCAGTAATCCGTTTGGGATTAATGGAAATGATTAAATTCGTCGACGTTTTTTATCCGGGAAGTAAACTTTCGACATTTTTTGAAAGTTGCGGAGTCGCTGATTTAATTACCACATGTTATGGAGGTAGAAATAGAAAAGTTTGCGAGGCTTTTGTTAAAACAAGGAAGACCATTAAAGAACTTGAAGATACTATGTTAAACGGTCAAAAGTTACAAGGTCCTATTACAGCCGAAGAAGTCAATTATATGTTAAAGAAAAAAGCTATGGAGGAAAAGTTAGTTGTTTCTTTTAAATTTTTCTATAACATTTTTTTTATAATTTTTTTATTTTTTTTAGATTCCCACTTTTTACAGCTATTCATAATATCTGTACCGGTGTTATTCCTCCGGAAGAGATGATTAATTGTATTAGGAATCATCCCGAGCATATGTAAGTAGGCTTGAAAAGTTTTGAGTTTATAACTTGGGTTGCATTCCAATTATATTTACAATTTTGGATTTTTTTTTAATTGTATCGTGGTTTTGTGCAATTTTATTTGTTAAGGATTAATTTTTTAAAAAATGTGTTTGTTGGTTTTTATGTTTTATTTTTTAAATGTGAATTGTGCCATTTAAGAAAACGGGATGTCTATAAAAAATATCGATATTTATAAAAATCTTTGATATTTTAAAAATATATTAATTTATTATTCAGTACATTAAAATATTTTGAGTGTTATCTTTGTCTTAACGTCATTTTATAAGTTTTAGGGGTTATAAACACTTAAAATATTTATTTTATTGAATATATACAATACTCAAAGTTTTAAAAATATCGATATAAAACAGTAAGATATTAATATATAAATTTTAAGGTAAATCGTCCTAGTAAATGTTTTATTCATACTGTGATCATCGAAAAAAGTGTTGATACTTGTTAAATTTGTTAGAGAAAGTTGTGTTTGTTTGGTATATTTTATAACATTGTTATAAATTTGTTACGTTTTCAGGTTTAACCCAAGAAATATTTCCTTTTAAAGAATCCCTTCCAAAAAAAAATCCTAACCGAACCTCAAAAAAATATGTCGTCTTTTTCTGTGTAATTTTAACCATCCAAGTCCAAAAGAAACAGAAAAAAAAATGTTTTATGTGCTTTTGTACTTTTTAAAATTGAAAACAAAATATATATTTTTTACGAAGGTATTTTTGTAAATAAGTAAAAAAAACCATGTACAATTTTATGTATAGTACAATATACGTGTAATGAATTAATTGGCTTTTTTATTTAAAAAAAAAAAAACATTAATTGGAATTGTTTATAACAAAACGCTTTTTCTTTACAGGGAAATTAAGCACTATCAATCAAAACTGTGAATAAAAGGAAGAAAAAAAAAACAGTGCAATTGTGCCATTTTTTATTAAATATTTTTTCTTCTTAATTAATTTTTAGGATGGTTGATGTTTATTATCTTTTCCTTACCTTTTTTTTGTACTTTTTTATTCTTATATTTTTCTCCTGCATGTTACAAACTTAAGTCGTAACTGTGATGTATATATACATACATAGAAAAAATGTTTGTAATTAACTTGTGTCCTAATCGTTTTGAAAACCTGTTATATGTGTTAAAATAAAGAGGCAATCATAATTCCTTATTGTTTTTATTCAACGTAAGTATTAGACGTAGACATTAATTTATTTACTGTTGATTTAATGTCTTAAAAAAATCACCTGAATGATTTTTACAAGATTTTTTTTGTAAGTAATCTCGAATAAAATCATTAAGTTATGAAAGAATTTAAAATTTTTAAATCACTAATAACTGATCTTATCGTTAGATGTCGCTTTGTAGAAAAATAGTTTTCTGTGTTTTTCTGAAAAAAATATTTATGTATATTTATTTTATTATTAAAAGAGAAAAACATTAGTCCATTTTTTTGATACTATTTTTTCTAATCAGGAGGATTATTTAAAATTTGTATCATTTTTTTGTTCGTGTTATTGTTGCAACTGAAAGAAAAGAAAATTGAAAGCGACATCTAGTAAATAAAAAAACAAATAACTTATTGAAAATTTCAATTTTTAAGATGATTTTATTCGAGAATAACAAAGATGATCACAAAATGCTTTTTTTGATAACACTGTTTATTTTGATAAACAACTTGAAACTTTAGTTTTAACATTTTTTGTTGTTTGATCAACAATTGGTGTTTTGAATAAATTAGATAGTGTAGGATGGTTAAAAAAACTACGTTTTTAAGCCTTGTTGAATGAAAAATAGTCGTTATAGTTTCATAACCTCATTTTGAAAAAGAAAATATCAAAAAACATGTTTTTATGTTTTTATTTGGATAAGTTTAATATTAATCTTCTTTAATCTTCTTAATATTAATCTTTAATATTAAACTTCTTTTTGTAAAAAGATTTGTCATTTTTGACAGAAAAATCGCTAGTTTTTCATTTAGTTGGAAGTGTTTTATGTTCTAGTTTTTTACTGAATCTTAATAAAAAATGTCAATGATGTATTTGAAAATTTGTACTTTGACTTCGATTTCATGCATATCACCTTTCGAAAATGCTGGAACGAATATCGGAATAGACATTGTACGCATCGCACTGACAATGAATTAAAAATTTTGAAAAAATTCGAAAAAAATTACCTTTCAATGATAATGAGATAGTTTCCGGTGACACGTTACCTAAAATGAGACCAGTCATTCATTTAATCAGATTAAAAATTTCAGCTAAATTTCTAACAATTCTTATGAAATAAATGTTAGAAATTAATGAGCACATTTGCACCAGAAAGGCACTTTATCATTTGAAACAATACTTGCCACTGAAACCTTACAAATGGGGATAATTTTTTGTTCTAATTGTACGAATAATTGGAGTTTCACTATTATACTGCAAGACATTGAAAATGCCACACATAGAAGGAGTGAATATTTTTTTGACCAAATTTGGCATCAAGGTTACTTTATAGGAATACAACAACTGAGTAATATTTGAGAATCATACGTTGTGTATACTTGCTATAATTGACATTTCTTTTATCTATGTGCTTAAGTTATTAACCAGTGTTCTTTCTGATAATTTGTGTTTTTTCTTTGTTGTTTTGTGTTATTGTATTTCGTTATAAATTGTTATGCCTAGAGTAAGAATACGTTGAAATTACCGCTAATTAAGTGCATTTGCGAGAGGGAAAATTATCGGCAATAAAGAGGGTGGTTTATCATTTGGCGAAATCGCTTTCCGATTAAATTGTAATCGGTCCACCGTTATGAGATGTTGGAGAGGGTGGTTTGAGAATGCTCAGGAACAACGACAGAGAGGAGGTGGGGCTTTAACCTCTTAAGCGCGTTTTACGTTGAGCGTAAGTGAACACCCTAGTGGGCGATACTTTCCGTCGCATGCGAATATATTCATCATCGCATGCGGATATGTTCATCATACCCATCCTGTAGCGACTTTCATTATGACGACTATATTCGGTATACGCGCTTAAGAGATCAGAAAAACGACAGTGCGTCAAGATCGCCGTTTGAAGTTATTGGCTTTCAGACATAGATTTTCAACTACTACTAAATTGTTTGGTGGATTGCAAACGCTGCTCCTCCAATCACAATGCGAATAGTATATCACCGCATTAGATCTGTTGGGCTAAAATCATACAGGCCATATTATGTGTTACCACTTACTTCCCATCATCGACGGCAACGTTTAAATTGGTGCAAAGAAAAGACTGATTGGAACATCGGGTGGCATAGAATTGTCTTTAGTGATGAATCTAGATTCTGCCCAGGGATGCATGATGGTCGTAAGATGGTCAGACAAAAACGTGGAGAAAGACAGAATTCACAATATGTTATAGAAAGCCCTACCGAACTTCTGGTATAATGAGGGAAAAAATCAATTTTCCAAAAAGACAATGCGTGGCCCTATGTGGCAAGGCATACTTAAAGCTTTTTAGAAGAGGCTCAGGTAGACCTTTTACCATGACCAGCAAAATCTCCAGATTTATCCCCAATTGAAAATGTATGGGGTATGATAGGCAGAAAATTAAACAATTTGCCACAACCTCCGCAGACCTTGGACGTTTTCACATACGAAATTTAGATAGTCTGGGATACAATATTACAAGATAATATAGACAACTTAATTGAATCTATGCCTCGCCATCTTAATCAATGTTTATAAAACAGGGGCGGGACAACGTTTTAAACTTTAATCAAATTTGAGTAATGAGAACTTTTTGTTAAAAGAAAGACCAAAAACTTAACATACCTGCCTTATTTCAATAACATTACTGGAATGGAATATTCAGGGTACAAAAATATTAAGAATAAGGCAGGAGTACATAATCAATATTTAATGAAATCAAGAAAATTGACAACAAACCAAAAACAACTTAACTCATTACTGGCCGCTGACATAATAATACGTCATATCTTTCCCAATTCAGAAGCCATTGACGTATTAATACGTTTTTACACAATCATTTTGTTATATTGCTTGTTTAGCGCAACGCAAAGATGATCGAAAAACAAAAGATATGATTTCCACAATACGTTAAGGTGCGTTCCCATAGAACGTCAAAACGAAAGTGTATCACGCTTTTGTGCTTGCTATCGTGAAAATGTTCAAGGAACCTTATCAGTCGTGGAACGTGGACTGTTTACGCGGATTGCAGTATCAACGAAAACGTGATTTAATTGACGACAGAAAGCCGACCCTGAACCAACTGCTCATCGAGGCTTGTGCTGTGGTGACTTCAGGCTTTGGTGTTATTTTGGCACAAAGAATGAAACCGTTGCTGAAATCGAAAGAGAAATGGAATAAAAGACAATGGTGGGTTAGAGAGATTTTTGCCAGACAATTGGAAGCACATAGTTTGGGAGACAGGGAGCTAAGCAGTTATTGCACAGATGATTTTAAAAACTTGTTGCGAATGTCTGAAGGTGACTTTGATTACCTACTGGAAGCTATTTCACCACTAATTTCTAAATTACAGTATGAACTCCTCATGTTTTTAAATTTCGATGTAACGTCTTTCGGTCAAAACCCAGGGATATTGACTGCATCATAAATTTTCTTAGTTCCTGCCATTCTCAAATCTCAGTTTATGTTGTCTTCAATAGTGGCTCCATACAAAACTTTTTCAACAGCATACGTTTCAAGAAACCGAATGGTCTCATTGTCTTGTAACATAATAACACGACTTTTCATTTTACTACTTGTTGCCGTTTTTAAAAACCGACATACGAAAGCAAATTTACGGCAAAAATCAAACATGCTTGATCTGAGGCGTGAGCACCACATTGGCTGTGACGTCAACAGTTAACCCACGACACTTCATTTCTACGGGGCGTATTCCTCGAACGTGTGTCTCAAAAAAGCGTATCTTGATCCGTACGAACGTACTATTACCCAAAAACCCAAAATGGAGCTGTACCATAAAGAGAAAGATGAAAGAGCTCTTGGTAATTATTACTTATTTTTCATGGTGCAGCACCATTTCGGGTTATGGTACCTTTAAGCGCCACTGATAGAAACTGGGAAAATAAATCGAAAAACTGATGTAATAATAAAAAAAAAGATCAGAAAGTATTATGGATTACAGTTTGTATATGAAAGAGGTTGATTTTGCAGATTAGTACTTTTCTTATAATCCAATTATAAGAAAAAGTGTCAAATGGACAAAAAACGTTTTTATGTTTCTGTTGAATTGTGCATTATTTAATTCATTTATACAAAAAACTGAAACCGGCAAAGAAAATAAAATTTACTTCTTATTTACTACAAGTTGCTAAAGATTGGACGAAAATCCAGAGGTCCATCAAAAATAATCTCCTGTAAAAATGCACCAACTAAAGTTTCAGGAGATATAAAAAAAGCACAGATCGATAAAAATTGTAGTTCGGAAAAAAAGTTCCTTTAGAAACGTTGCAAAGTTTGCAAAAATTACAGCAAAAGAAAAGAAACCTGATTCGTGTACGGACATTGTCAGATGCCTTTATGTTCAGAAAAATATTTCGAGGATTTAAATGAAATTACTAGAAATTCAATTTTCAGATTAGGCTCTTTTTTATTTGAATAAATTCACTTGTTATTTGAATGATTAAGGCCCGGCTTCACGCCGGGTGAAGTAAGAATTTTTAGTGGCCAGTAATGAGTTAAAACTAGTTGATACTATGTTTTCGGGGAGCAAGTTAGTTACACTCTATCATTGTATTTATATAGAGATTTTTATAGATATTTTATCTGTCTTTAAATACAATGACTCTATCTACACGAATTTACCAAAATACATCTGGGCTGACATGATTAATCCTAATGCAGAGATCGATAAAGTCTATATTCGCGCTGCGGACTGAAACCGCTTACACTCCGGAATCGTAATTTAAAAACTCACCAAAATGACATACATGATTAACAATAACTTTCGAAATATGATTCAATAAAATTACAACGACAAATGTGCTATTACTCAGAATACTACTTAAGTTGATTGGCCGATTCCAGTCGCACTGATTTTGATGGGACTGATCTAGTGGACACCCAACCTAGGTCGGACAGACTATGATCGAAATTATCAGGTGGACACTTGGCTTTAGACATTACTACAATATTTTTATGATGTTAGTTTTTCCCTTTGACATATTAAATGTTAATTAACTGATAAATCCAAAGCATGACACACAATGAAAAATTTTTCGGTGTCTCATCATCTATCGAGCACCGATGGTACATATAATATGTGTTTTTTGGTACAATGAATTTTAAAAGAAAACACTTAAATGCTTATATCTAATTTCTTCATACATCTGCAAACAATTTCTGATTTCAGTTTAAGAGAAAAAAGCGCATTGTAGGATTAAAACTCAATCAGAAAACAAAAATTTGTAAATTAAACACCAACCTAACCTCTTTTTGATAAAAAGTCTGTCATTTTTGACATGAAAGAGGTTGAAACCTCTATTTATTCATTTGCTGGGTCGTGATTGATATTTTTAATAATTCCTAGATCGAATTTTAATAAAAATCTTAAGAAAAATAGTATAATAATTCTCATTTAATATTAAAAGTTTATATTATATTTAATTTATAGGGTTAAAATGCCTTTACCACCAGAAGAACCTGAAACGGAGTTGTAATCAAACAAAAATGAGATATGTATACATAAAAATTTATTAACTTTGTTCATAAACTCAATAAATAAACAATCAAGAAAACATTCGTTTATTTTCATTTTCTTTCTTTAAATATCCATTATTAAAATCCCCAGCGCTCATAATCCTTTTATTAACCACTCCAACTTTCCCAACACTAACCCAATTAAAATCCGAACAAACAACTTTAAGAACCTTATCGTTTTTATCATAAAAAAAATAACCCGGAGGATGTTTGAGATCATTTTTTACAGAACACATTTTTATTTCATACAATTTAATTGGTAAATCATGAAATTTCGTACTCAAAGGATACAAACCGTGTAAAGCACGACTTAAATTATAAATATCCCTCGAAGACATTTTATTAAAACTAATATCGGCAAAATTATTCTTAATTTTTGGAGCTAAAGTAACACCATTTTTACTTTGAGGTTTTGCATTCCATAAATACTCAGGAAGATTATTTATCGACTCGATTAAAGTATCCGCACCTAATTCTGAAAGTTTTTTATATAAATCAGTTTGTGTTGTATCATCGGAGATTTTAATTTCAGTTTGTTTTAAAATTTCTCCAACGTCAAAATGTTTCGGTTTAATTTTCATGATTGTAACTCCGGTTTTTGTATCACCGTTAGCTAGAGCGTAGATAATAGGTGCTGCACCTCTCCAACGTGGTAATAAACTAGCGTGAACGTTTAACATTCCACTTTAAAATAAAAATTAATTCTTTTTATAACATTTAAATATAAAGCACATAAATTTTAAATAAATACTTACAGAGGGAATGAATTTATAACACCTTCAGGTATTAAATACCCAAAAGACACTACTAAACCTAAATCAAAATTTTTTATTTCATTTTCTAATGGCCATCGATGAAGAGTTACATTTTCTTCTATTCCATACTTATAAATAGGATTTGATTTATTTTTAAAGGTTGTTACAACTTCTAAACGATTGATTAAAAGTTTTTTTCTACTAAAAACATTATTGTTTTATAAATATACGAGTTTTTAGTTAATTACTTACTATTCTTTAGTTAAGGCTTTTAAACTAGCTAACGAAAATTGATCCGTTCCGAAAAATAATACTTTATATGGCGGTTTAAATTTACTTAAATCCGTACAATAATTTCTTTTTGTATAAGAAATTATTAAAAGTTTTGTTAATTTACTTATTTTATACATAATTTTTAGGTTAGGTTAAAGGGAACTGTCAGATTAATAACTGTTTTATCATATAGATGGCGGTAAATAAATGTTTAAAATAAATAAATTTTAAATTATTAAATAAATATGAAACTTTTTCAATAATTAAAATTTAATATTGGTAAATTTATTTATAATGAGATAAAAAGCGTTTCTTACCTTTAATTAACTAATATATTCAAAATATTTTTTTAAGGTTTAATTATTCAGTTTTGAAAAATTCTTATCTCAGAAACTAATTGTTGTTAATATTTAAAATTTTATAACGATTTGAAATAAAAATTGTAGTTTTACTTAAGAAAGACCGTTTTATTCCGTGTTGTCAAAAAAATGAAAAAAAATTTCAAAGTTGGTAAACATTTTTTTTAGTTTAGAAAATTAACCATTTCTTAAAAAATTCATAAAAAATTGAATTTTAAATATTTTGAGCTGATTTCTTTCTAAATGAAACTTAAAACATTCTAGTTTTATATAAAAAACACCGTTTTGTTCTAAGCGTTGTCAAAAAAATTAAAAAGAATTTCAAAGTGGGTGAAAAATTTTTGAAACTTTTAACCTAACTTAAGAAAACCGATCAACTTTAAAAATTCGTTAAAAATTCATTTTTAAGGATTTTGATTTGATTTTTTTTCTATATGAAACTTAAAACATTCTAATTTTGATTTCAAAAGACCGTTTTATTCTAAACGTTATCAAAAAAATTAAAAAAATGTTCAAAGTTGATAAAAATTTTTGAAACTTTTAACCTAACTTAAGAAAATCGATCAACTTTAAAAATTCATCAAAAATTCATTTTTAAAGATTTTGATTTGATTATTTTCTAAATGAAACTTAAAACATCTAGTTTTATATAAAAAAAAAGTTTTGTTCTGGGTGTTGTCAAAAAAATTAAAAAAAAATTTAAAGTTGGTAAAACATTTTTAACATTTTGACCTAACTTAAGAAAATCGATCAACTTTAAAAATTCGTTAAAAATTAATTTTTAAAGATTTTGATTTGATTTTTTTTTCTAAATAAAACTAAAAACATTCTAGTTTTGATTTAAAAAGACCGTTTTATTGTAAATGTTGTCAAAAAAATTTAAAAAAATTTCAAAATTGGTAAAAAATTTTGAAACTTTTAACCTAACTTAAGAAAATCGACCAAATTTAAAAATTCCTCAAAAATTCATTTTTAAAGATTTTGACTTGATTTTTTTTCTAAATGAAACATAAAACACCGTTTTGTTCCAAGTGTTGTCAAAGAAAATTTAAAAAAAATTCAAAGTTGGTAAGAAAGTTTTTCTAGGTTACAAAATTAATCATTTTTAAAAAATTCAACCATCATCACTTACATCATCAACGTTTACATCAATGATAACACACACTTATGAATAGTTATCAAAAACAATCTTTGTATGCAAAAATGTTTATTGTGTGAGAAGTAGGTTTTAACAATGACTTTCTTTTTAATTTCCTGTAAGATTTGTAATTTTGATCAATTTAAAAGCTATTAAATGAAGATGCTTAAATAGTTGCAAATGGAAGTCCTAATTCCTAAACGTAAATTACCGCAACGACTTCATCATTTTATTACCACTAAACCATAAAATCTTTAAAGACAAATTATAGATTTTTCACTCTCTGACATATCTAGAAACGTGTCAATAGTCTATTACACAAGAGTGTATCTATTTGCACCTTTGAGTTATTTGGCACTAAGTGCAGTTAATTTTTGAAGAGCCTTCGCTTTCTACAACGCTTGTGTCATAAAGCAAATTAGTTTCTTTGTAAAAAAAATGCTACGTCAAGTAATATTTGAAGACGTTTGCTCAGCATTTCTTCGTTTCTTTGAGTCTTCATTCAACCGTGTACTTGTGTTAATCTATTACGTGTTAAAACTTTGATTTTTTTTATATTCTTAAATTTAGTGTTAAAAAAAAAGAATTTATTGTGGTTTAAATATTATTTCAAACATTATAAAACGATTATTATTATCTTGTTTAATAATATTTCAACTTACCTTAATATTTATTTAAAGACGATTTAACGACAGATTTAAGAGTATGTAAGTTTGTTTTTTTAAATTCTTGTTTTAATCTTGAGATTTTAATTCAAGAGTAAGTTGTTGAAAAGGAGGTTTTAGGTGAGGATTTTGAACTTTACTATTACTGGTTCCTTTTGGATTGAATATTGATGAAGAAATTTCAATACAATGAAGAATGGTAAGGTTTAACCTATGTTTCTATAAATTGGGACGTGTTGTTTGGAGGTTTTACATTGTAAATTTCGTTTTGATTCTTGGCAGTTATGGTTCCTAAAACGGCTTCAGTTCCGGAAAGCGAAGAAAGTATCGTTGGAAGAGTAGAGAATGAAGATAAAGGAAAGATATTTGGAAAGTATACTTTGTTCGGGGTTAAATTTCAAGAACCGTTGAAGTATTTTAATATTTTCTTTTTGGGAATTTTCCATTTGATAACTATTTATGGGGTGATTACGTTTCCTTGGATTCAAAAGTGGAAATTGGTTTTATTTAGTAAGTTTATTGTTATTTGTATTTTAATATTTTCAAATTTATGAAATCCAAAATTTGTCAAAAATTTATTAAAGAGAGACAGATTAAAAGTTTATTAAGTTCTTATCTTTAAAGTTATTACAAAATCAAATCAAAAAAGCGGAAATTGAATAAAAATCCGAAATTCAAATATACAGGTGTTCCGTTTTGATTGAATTACCCCTTATTGGCGTATTCTCTGACTGAAAACACGCCAAAAAGTTGTAATGAAAATAGGTCCCAAAGTAATTCGTTCAAGAGATATTTAAAGTTTTAATGTCATACATTGATCTGTTATTAACATCATTGCAGTGAATTATTTAAATTGAATTACTAATAGGGAGACGATTTGCCCATCACACTTTTAATAAATTATTTGCTTCGAAGCGCTGGTTTTTTTTTCACTAAAAAGTGATATTTCTTAAGTTTTTACAAAAATATTCAAAGAAGCAAGGTGAACTATTAGCACAGATAGGTTGGTTATAGTATGTAATATGGGGAACTACCAATACCTTACCCGACCCCGTACGACCAAAGGACATTTTCGATATACATAATTTGCTCCGATGTTAACAGGCGCGCTAGAGATAAATTTTTAAGGTTGGCAGCGTACCTCCTAGACGTATCATGGAAAATACTCAAAGATATCATGAAATTTACCCCTAGTACAAGTTAATTTAACCCTTCAAAGTTTTTTTATTTTGATACATAATATTGGTTCAGTCTCAGTACTTCAAACATAAAATTTGTAGTGGCTTAAAAAAAAAGGCTTTTAAGTATCAATAATAACCATTTTCTTAACATGCACCGCTGCAATTGAAGACTACAGTCAAAAAAGGCGCTGTGTCAAAAAACGTAATTTTGAAAACACCTGTTTTAAAATGTTAAGAATTCCATACTTTTATTTGTGTTGGATGAACAGCACTAAATGATACACAAACGTAGTTTTCACGTTTCTTATCACATTAATTGAACTTTAACAATAAGGCAAAATGAAGTCGTTCCTATGCACCATTAATATGACGCCTTTTTAATTCGTATGATCGGTACCCAAAAAGCCTTGGGTCAAGTGCGAACTTAGATAATGTCAAAAATAATGGAATAAATAGTAACACTTTGCTGACCGGCGACGAGTTAACTCGTCTTTTCATACCCAAACGTTGCTGATCGGTGACAAGTCAACTCATCATTGCACTTGCCTTAGAAAAAATAATACGTATAGGTTGTTATTTGTTCATACCCCGACACAATGATGGCGCTAATATATATTTTTTGGAAAGTATCCCCTAAATATCCAAAACTACTTTTGACCCGAGAAATTCCAAATAAAACTTTTTTTCAATTGAATTGTGTTATTTTATCTGTAGGGCATTAAGTGACTATACATATATGGCACACTTATTATTGTACGGAAAATAGTAAAGAGTTAGCACTTTGCTAACCGGTGATGAGTTAACTCGTCATTGCACTTGCATTATCTATTTCATTTTATGAGACACAGGGCGATACAGAGTATTGCAAAAATTTGGCGTATTGTATTTAGTCGTGTACGCTTTATAACAGAAAAATTACTTTTCTTGGTATTTAGTTTTTTATCACCCATTTAGTATAAATAAAATTGATTTGAATTTATTTAGTTTTGTTCCTTACCAAATTAGGTAATTAATAGTCTCTTGGTTGTTGTCTTCTCAACTAGTTTTTTGACAAGTTTTGCAGTTTACAAACTTGTAAAACGTAAAATGAACGTTGCAATGCTGAGATTCACTATTTTAAAATTAATTAACATTTACCGATTGTAGGAGTAATGCAAGGAACAGATAATTATGTTAGATATTTTTTTAATCTTACAAATAATCAAAAAAATTAGATTTGTTTTCAAAATTTTGACGTAAGTATTCAAGTTTTTCGTAAATATATTTGAACAAATAATCATGGAAACATTACTGTAAAGGGCCCTACATACACCCCGATTTAAGGTAAGTTTTCACGCACATGCAATTTGCCCAAATTGACTTGTGCATGCCAATTTGCACAAGTAAATTGTTGCATGAAAACGCAAATCGTTCACTTGCACAAGCTAGAAAGTTTGGCTTGAGTAAAATCTGGCCGGTCAGATAATTTGCATGCGGTTGGCGCAAATGCTTGAGCGTGTAAACAACCCTCCAACTCAACGCATGCGCAATAAGTAGTAAATAGCGAATTTTCATCAGCGTGTTGGCACAGGCTTAGTGTTCTGCTATACTATATTCATATATTACGTATATTTCTTATATTTGGACAATATATCAAACACAAAATAAAAAAAAAATATGACTGAGTTCATTGCACTTTATAGATCATTTCCTTGTCTTTGGAAAATAAAACCCAAAGACTATAGTAATAGAAATGCAAAATCTCAGGCATATGATAGTCTCGTCGAAAAAATGCGCACAGTGGACGAGAGTGCAAATAGAGAAAGCGTGGTGAAGAAAATAAATTCTATGAGAACCACATATAGAAGAGAATTAAAAATATTGCTGACAGCAGATTTGGAAATACACGTAGAAAACTTGAGATCTTCATAGGTTCTCCCCGTAGCCAAAAACCTCAATGTTGCGGATAATCGCTCATGTGGTGTAATTGAAAGTTTCATAACAGTATCATTCCTCTTTATCAATGGCGTAACCAAATCTAATAAATTTCAGTAAGTTGTCTCGTCCATGCGTAGGTAATTACGAAAATCGTTTGATTCATTTAATAATTCTTTAATAAATTAGTATGAGAGTAAGTGGCTCTCTTTTCGATCCAACATTTCTGCGATCTTCTTGATCTCGATCTTTTTTACCAGTTTCAACTTTTTAATTAAACAAACACCAGCTACTGCTAATAATTCCTCTTCGTGGTCCATCGGTGAATTTTACTGATACAACAATGACAATTTCACCTGTGCTAGTAAACAAGTTTGTGCAAAAACTGAGCGTTTAAATGGGTACACCAATTCAGTTTTATATGTGCAAATTGGCATGCACAAGTCAACTTGGGCAAATTGCATGTGCGTGAAAACCTACCTTTACCTAACGACTTGCTTGCGCAGTGCCAGTTTGCCCAAGTAAGTCGTGCTACCAATTCAGTTTTATTTGTGCAAATTGGCATGCACAAGTCAACTTGGAGTTGACTTACCCTGACACTTGCATTTAGCCGGTGACATGACATGGCTTCTGTGTGAAATTCCCTGTCAACAAAGTGTTAAGCCATGCTTCTTGAAGGAAGGTTATAATGTCAGATTACATTGCTGTAACTTGACTTTTATAATTTGATTTTGACCGTTACATAAACTGTACGAGGATCTAATAAAACTGTCGTAATGAAAATAAGTCAAACATCAACTCATTGCTTGGTTACAATTGGACGTTTCTCCAACAGGGTAATGTGCACGTCATATGCCATGCTGTGTTAACTACGTTTGGGTATTCGTTGATAATAATTTTAGTTCATCCCCAAGCCACCCATAGCGCTAACATTGCAAATCGCATGTTAGCTTCTTTACCGGCCAGATAATAATTTGTCATGGTTTTATATAATGTCAAAGTTAACAATTTTTGAGTTATGACAGTCTTCTTCCAAAACGACGATATATGTATTAATCTTCTTCTGTGTATTGTTAGAGTAATTGTGTAGTTTTGTATTAACAGGTTGTGGGTTTTTCTTAATAGTTTCTTAGTATTTACTTGTATCTTATTCTTATTCATTCTCATTATTAGTAGTAATAGTTGTTTATAGTATTTTTTATTTATTATTTATTTATTTTTTAGTAGCTTTTAGCCTTTTATTAATAGTTTGTAGCTTTTTCTTTATATTTCTTGGGTGGTAAAATGGTTAATGTGTGTTGTGTATCAAATTGCCCTTCTAGGGGAAAAGGTGTTTCCATGCACGGATAATGTAACAATATGTATATGTACCATAGTGTTATCAACGTTTTTTACAAACTCTGCACGTCGAAAATAAGCAGAAACGATTTCACCTCAGGCGGGAATCGTTTCTGTTTAATTTCATCTTGCACGGTTATTAAAGAACATCGAGACCCTATATTAAACATTTTGAAAAATGGCGGGAGTGCTGTAGCGCTAGTGGCGCCGTTGTTGGTCTGGGGATCAACTAAAAACAATGTCAACGATAAATACGTCGAGTGCTCCATCTATATTAGTATATATATATTTAATCTATGTCATATGCACAGTGCACTGATTCTGCAATGCACGCTGAGCAGCTCTGGAATAGAGTAACAGCTTTGAAAATTTTTCAATAGGTGACATCAATATCCCAATTTTGTGAGAAGTTGACAGTGCTTTTTTTCCTGTAGTCTTGAATTGACATTTGATATTTAATAATTATAAAAGTATGTACGAGCACCCTTTCTCCTAAAAAGAATAAATATCCTTTACGGTACTGATGTAACAGTACTGTTGTCAAAATTGTAAGCACTCCCAAGGTAATAAGGTTTAGCATCAAGGACGCTGAACTAACAGGATAGCTCAGTTTGCGATAATCGTTCGCCAACTTTTGAAGTCACTGCTAAGCTTAGCGTCTCTGTCTTACACTCGACTGTCTCATACTCGACTCTCCGTCTTACACTCGACTGAAACCACAAGTGACGTCAAACTGGCGACTGTGCACTAAATTTCGGCGTATACACATCTTATGGGATTGAGCCATCCTGTTAGTCCAACATCCTTGGTTTAGCATTACAATTACTAAAATACAAGAGCGGCTAATTGTAAGTCAATTACTTTACAATTATTTTTAAATACTCTACAGTATATTAGAATAGCACAAATGAACATGCCAATGAAATTCAATCAAAATTTATTTTAGTTATCAAGAAATTGTTGATCAAACTTAATTTTTCAAAACTGTAAAACATCGTTGGGATTTACAAGTACCAAACTTAAAAAATTGTTTCTTTTTTTGTTAAAAAGGTGTTACTTATGGAGCTACAGCAGGATTTGGAGTAACAGCAGGAGCACACAGATGTTTCACCCATCGAGCTTTTAAAGCAACACTTCCACTTAAAATTTTATTATTAATTTTTTACGCAGCAGCCGGACACGTAAATACACAATCATTCTAACCGCATCCAACTTAACAAAATATAATTTTTAGAATAAATTATTCGAATGGGTTAGAGACCACAGAGTTCATCATAAATACAGCGAAACCGACGCTGATCCTCATAATTCAAAAAGAGGCTTCTTCTTCGCTCACGTCGGTTGGCTACTGATGAAAAAACACCCGGATGTACTTAATAAAGGAAAATCCGTCGATATGAGTGACATTAAAAACGATCCAGTATTAGCTTGGTATGATAGAAATTTCATTTGGATCCAATTAATATTTTGCTTCATCTTACCAATTTGGATCGTTCGACATTTCTTCCAAGAAACTTGGTACTTCACTATACTTACCCAAGTTTTTGGAAGATATATCATAGGTATAAACGGCACTTGGTTAGTAAATAGCGCAGCTCATTTATACGGAAGTAAACCATACGATAAGTAAGTATTTGATTTATTAAAAATATGTGTTTTAAGGATTTTTTATTTTTATTTTTTTTTAGAAATATAAATCCAAGAGAAAATACTTTAGTAAGTTTTATAGCTGTCGGTGAAGGTTGGCATAATTACCATCATACATTTCCATGGGATTATAAAGCTTCTGAATATGGAAAGTTCAATGTAACGACTTTTTGGATTGATTTATTCGCCAAGTTGGGTTTGGCTTATGATTTAAAGTCACCTACGGATGAGTTGGTGAAGAAAACCGCTGCGAAACTCGGCGATGGTAGTTATAACGGGTTTTCGCATTATGTTACCGAGGAAGGTGATGTAAAATATGTAAAAAATGACTAAATAAATTTGTGAATAGTGTAAATTTTTATGTAGGTAATAATTTTATTGGTGTAGGACGTTGTAGATTTTATTTTTATGTAAAATACATTAATTTCCTAAAAAAAATATGATTTTTAAGGTTACTTCTTTGCTAATTCAATTTGGAAACATCCTTTAGATTTTATTTACAGAAATCAAAAAATGATTTTTTACCAAACATTTATTTTTTATTAAAATTAAGAAATTTTAATTGACTTTACTATTAATTCTAACATTAAATCAAAGATTAGAACAATTAAAAAAGAATTCCTAAAAACGTTGGTACTTTTGGGATTTTTCTTTTAAATTCTTTGAGAATAATTAGAATAAATATGATTAATTTAGTAAAAAAAGACATTTTAGTGGCTTGAAGAAGAAACTTGTTAAATACTTTGTAAGAGTAGTTTATTAATGAAGGATGTTAGCAAATCTAATAAAGGATGTAAACAAATCTAAATTTCTACTAAAATCCTAAATTTTCGAAAAGTTCAAATAGTTCAAATTCTAATAAGTCATTGTTTTATCCTCAGTCATTGTATTCCAATTTACTTCTCCACTCCATTATCAATTTTTTTTCTAATTTCCTGGAAGAAATTATACAGGGTGTTTCAAAAATACGTTCGAATATTTGGCCCACTTATAGATCTCATCAGTACAAACAAAAAAGTCAAAATAAACATAAGTCCAAAAATCAGCCGTTTCCTAATTACAGCCTGTTTTTCATATTAAAATAATTTACACTCAAATACCAGTATAAATACATTTTAATTATTACAAATTAATGATTCTTAAAGAAGATGTTCAAAATGTCCTCCTTCCATTTGTATACACATTTCACATCTCCGTAAAAGTGAACGCCGCACTCTCTCAAAGAGTCCCGGATTTATGCGAACAGTCTGGCAGGCATGTTCAATTCGTTCTCGCAACTCATCTAAATTATTCACAGGACTTGAATAAACTAATGTCTTTAAATACCCCCAAATGCAAAAATCGAGTGGAGTGAGGTCGGGAGATCTAGGGGGCCATGCAATTGGACCTCCTCGCCCTATCCACCTGCCATTGTAATTTTCGTTTAGATAATTTCTGACCAAGACTCCGTAATGCGCAGGAGCTCCATCGTGCATCAACCACATATTAATTCTGTGGTTGAGGGGCACATCTTCTAACAGCAGTGGTAATGTATTCCGCAAAAAGTCAAGGTACAATTGACTAGTCAAACGGTTAGGCAGGAAACAAGGTCCTATCAGATGGTCTCCTAACACACCAAGCCAAACGTTGATTGCAAATCGGTGTTGATGATTCGATTCAACAACGGCATGCGGATTTTCTTCGGCCCAAACATGGCTATTATGAAAATTAAAAATGCCATTTCTCGTGAAACCAGCTTCGTCTGTAAATAAAATTTTCGTAACAAAATTTGGGTTCTCCGCGACTTTTGTCAACATGCTTCGACAAAACACCAGTCGTGCGGCATAATCAGGCACAGCTAGAGCCTGTACCCTTTGAATATGGTATGGGTGCAATTGCTGCTCCCGTAAAATTCTCCAAATTAGGGAAAAATTAATATTTGTTTCAGTAGAGAGTCTTCCTGAGTGTAAATTATTTTAATTTGAAAAACAGGCTGTAATTAGGAAACGGCTGATTTTTGGACTTATGTTTATTTTGACTTTTTTCTTTGTAGTGATGAGATCTATAAGTGGGCCAAATATTCGAACGTATTTTTTAAACACCCTGTATAATAAATTCCGCATTTCAATCGACATCAATCAGTGTAAAAATGTCTCCAAATTTAGCAACACCGATCGCCGAAAACCCAAAGTATATTACTCGGCCAAAAGATAAAAGTGAAAATGGCAAACTGTTCGGTCCTTATAACATATTGTGGTTTAAATTCGACCAGGAACTGAAGTACTTCAACATTTGTTTGTTTACGTTCTTTCATATAGTTACGTTATATACTTTCATCACTTTTCCTTACATTGAAAAATGGAAATTCTTCATTTTTACCGTCGTTTATGGAAGTATAGCAGGATTTGGAGTTACAGCCGGAGCACACAGATATTTCACCCATAGATCTTACAAAGCCAATTTCTTAATGAAAATTATTTTATTGGTTTGCTACGCAGGAGCTGGTCATGTAACATTTTAAAATCTTAAATTATTTTATTGTTAATTTCTAAACTTCTTTTTGATTTCAGAATAGAGTTTTCGAATGGGTTAGAGACCATAGAGTGCATCATAAGTACAGTGAAACCAATGCAGATCCTCATAATTCAAATAGAGGATTTTTCTTTGCTCACGTTGGTTGGTTGATGATGAAAAAACACCCAGAGGTTACCGCTAAAGGAGCAAAAGTCGACATGAGTGATATAATAAATGATCCAATTGTAATTTGGTACGATAAGTTAGTAAAATCAATATTTATTTAATTTTTGAGATTTTTTTAAGTATTATTTATCTTACAGATACTTTATGTATATGCAAATGATCTTTTGCTTTATACTTCCAACCCTTATAGCACGATATTGTTTTGGAGAATATTGGTATTGCTCAATTCTAATACAAGTCGTTGTAAAATACATCAGTGTCCTTAATGTAACTTGGTTGGTTAACAGTGCAGCTCATTTATACGGACGTCGACCATACAATAAGTAATTTTATTTCACTTAAATTAAAAAAAAAATTATATAAGTGTTCCAGAACTTAATTACCAAACGTTAATCAGGCATTCTAGAGCTAATTTTATACTGATTCATCGTACAATTTTCTACCTGAAATTTCTTTCCTAAAGTAACTATTTAGAGCCTCTTGAAGATGACGTATCAGAACAGGTTCTTTTAAGATATTTTAAAAGAAATCTATAAAATGCCTTTAGCTATCAGAATGAAACATGCAGTGTTTGTTAACTTGGATGTGCTTCATAGTTTATTACAAAATCTTTTTTTTTATCGTCGACTTAAAGGTCTTGAGTGGTAACAAGGAAGGACATTTTAGATGTTAATTTTTTTTATTAAAAATAGGATGGATTTTATTGGATAGTAACTGTACTAATTGTAAGCATACAATTTGCATTTTCTTTTTTGTTTTACTACAAAATCGGGTAAAAGGATCAAACATCTAACACGAATAAAAAATTATCTTGGTAGCAAATGACGAAGCATTTTCAAGTTAACAAATAGCCCAAGTTTGATTATGATACTTGAAGACGTTATTAACATATTTTAAAAGAGCTCTTTTTCCAAAAAATGTTCTAGTCGTTCAGGAAGCAATTTTGGAAAAGAAGTTTTGTGCTAAATCAACATAAAATTAGTCCCAGAATGCATGTTAATGTTTGACAACTGAATCCTGGAACATTTTGTATAACATAGAAGCACATGTAAACATACAAAATTGAATTAATCGTGTAAAGAACGAACCGACTCGGCTGATGGTTACCAAACATTTTTTAGTATTTATACAATTTCTTTGATTTAAATCTTATCAACTTTTATTTTACTAAACTATTTATTATTTCAGGACAATAAATCCACGTGAAAATTTATTCGTTTCGATTGTGGCAATCGGTGAGGGTTGGCACAATTACCATCACATTTTCCCATGGGATTACAAAACATCCGAATATGGAAAATTGAACGTGACCACATTTTGGCTCGATCTCTTCGCTAAATTGGGTATGGTATACGATAGAAAATCACCGTCGGACGAATTGGTCAGAAAAGTCATTATGAAGAGCGGTGACGGTAGTCACAAAGATTTTCACACTTATGTTACTGAAGAAGGAGAAATAGGAACAGTGGAAAATTGATTTTAATTTAGGAAATTATGAATTTGTATTTATTGGGATTAATATGTGGTATTAACCACTTTGATGTAATTAATGTAAAAAGAGGATAATAAATAAACAGAAAGGATACCAATCATTTGCGAATAATATCGTTTGACTAAAATTATTTCTATAGTGGTCAGTGATTAAATAGTGAGAAAATTATCCTGAACTTTTTTCACGAGAAGAAACGAGAATTGTAGAAAAAATATTGTAACCTTTAACTGGTGACGTGCATGTGGAGGGACATACGTGGTGACCTTGGGTCCTAGGGACCCAAGTCTTTTTAAGAGCATTTGGTATATTTTTCTTCAATTTTTCTTTTAGTTTGCCGTTTTATGCTTCACTTCAAACCTTACTTAATTAGAAAAGTGGATTCTGCTCATTTTATTACTATTAACAAGGGTGGTATTAAATAAACAGCAATAGCTTACAAAAAAACTGGCAACCAAAAGCAAAAATCACGGGTCCCAGAGACCCATACGTCACCAGTTAAAGGTTAAATTAGAAGCTCAATTGGTTAGTTTGTAATACTGTCAACGATGACGTTAACATGACATATTTCATAATTTCTTTAATTTTCGATTTAATTTAATTTAAAAGACGTACCATTTTTATAAAAAAATACATTTCTATTATCTTTGAAGTTGAATATTTTTGAATAATCTTTCGCGGAAACGTCTTCTTTCTACCAGTTTTGTAATTTTCGAAAATATGCGTATTAACATCATCCACCACAGGAGTTGGCATTAATTGAATAGTTTCACCATAAAAATCTTAAAGGTGCATTGTCAATCACGCGACTGCAGTGGCGATCGTCGCGCGGCTCTGGCGAGTTTGCATCAGCCACTCGTTTGCATTGAATTATATGGATACGTGGATGGATATATGGATAATCCGAAAGAGAAAAAAACCGAAGGCGATTATTGTCGCACAATTGACACTTAATAAGGCGGCTGTAGAAACGCTAGAAAAGTCGCGAGTCTGCAGCCGCGCGACGATCGCCGCTGCAGTCGCGTGATTGACACTGCACCTTTAGAGGGGGAGAATCAGGCTATGTTACCTCTGTATAGAAATTCGTTGACAATAAATTTAGTTCAACCCGCATCACTGGAAGCGCTGATAGCGGAAAATAACAGCTTCTTTACCGGCCAAAATGAAACGCACTGACAATGAGATGTCCAATATAATATCTGACATGTACATATGTCAAATACGCGAGTGAACGAAGTATCGTAATTGTATTGAAATTCTTGAAAAAAATGTTAACATCGTATTTAGTGTTGCTATTTGTGTTCATTAGTATCCAATGACTGGAATATTGTCACGTATGTCCAGAAATACGTCCAAAGATGAAAGGCTCTGATGGGAACTACGGGAATCTTTGATTTCACTAGCATCGCGAGATATGGGAACTGTAGATTTGTTGAAGATGAGAGGTTTCTTTTTATGTCCTTATTCAAAACATTATTTTGTTGTTAAAAATTGTTTTGTTATTAACCACCGCCAGAATAAGATCGTCGAGAATAAAGTTGTGTTATCAATTGTACTGGAGAGTGTCCTTGAGTTGTTCTTTAAACCCTTTTGTATTTTTTAAGCTGTGTATGATGAAATTGAACAAAAACAAACAGGCTACAAGCAAAATTTGTTTTTGTTTAATTTTACCATTCATGGTTTTGTAACAAATAGGAGTAATATTTTATTTTAAAGATTTTAAAAATTCCCGCGTTTGCTCCCTAGCGCCAAATGCGGTGCGGGTTGAACTAAAAACATTGTCAACATTAAAGGCCGGGAGTTGCCTATCTATATTAGTATATTATATTTAATCTATGGGGAGAATGTCAATTCAATGACGGAGAGATGGAGTCTAATTAAACTTGCGCATGGGGTGAATGGTGCATATGTGCGTTAGAATTTGACGGAAAATTTATAATGTACAACATTCAACAGTAAATTATACCCGAATTTTGTTTTTTATAACATACCCAATGAAAGAAGGATTACATTTTTGATACTACTTGCATAATACACTTAAAGTATTGGAGTTTGTTGCAAAAGGTGATAGCAACCCCTCACATGCAACAGCGATGTTTAATATGGAGGTTATTTCTGCCCTCATAAAGAAGAACGCGGTATGTCACAAAAACATGAAACTGAGAAAACACGTTTTTTGTGTTCTCTCTCAGCCTTTAGATATATGTCATACAACTTTACTTTTTTGGGTGAATACCTTTGTTTTGTGACTATAATTTACTCGATAAACAGCTTAAATTTTAAAAAAATACTGTATTTTTCTCAAGATTCCACATACCGCAATATACTTTGTTAAATTATTGTACTACCTCTGTCCCATAATAAGTGACCGATATGGTGGAAATTTAAGTCCCAAAATAAGTGTCCGTTTTAAAATAAAAAAGCTTTTAATTTTTTTTTCAAGATTTTTTAAATATCAAACGTCCAAAATTGTTAAGAAATATATTTATAACTTTACAAAACTGTGTAAAAGTAATAATAATACTACTTAATTACTGCTACTAATCTTTGCCTGAATAATGGTACACACTTTGTAAATAATGGTACACACTTTGTAAACAATGGTACACACTTTAACGCGCTTCCTGGTTTAGGTTAGGCCTTTTTGGTTGAGGCACAACTTCAAAAACTCCTCGACGGTCCATTATGTGACCACTCCGGTACTTTTAGAAATAACAAGACGACGTATGATTTATAAATCACTACTCAAAAGTTAAGTAAATGCGTTTAAATTTTTTTAACAACATTCATGTGTCAGTTTTAACTTAAGTCTCTTGATGGAATACAAGATTGCAACCGACATTTCGAAATAACGTTAAGATTCAGGAAATACCAAAATCGGACACTTATTATGGGACAGAGGGAGTAACATTCTAAGAATAAACGCGGTAAGTGTTGCTTTTCTGCCTTGCCGCGTTTATCCTTAGCATGGAGGGTTATGATTTAGTGTATTTTATAGTGGTATGTGCTCAAAATTCATGTTTTTAAAGAGACGTTAAATATATCAACAATAATTAAAATAAGAAAAAAATATGTATGTTAAAAAATGTTATTAATACAAACATTTTTAACAATAAACAGGTAATTATATGTTCATTATCCTTCGTATTCAGGCAAATTTTTCCAAAATATTTGCCTGCTTTCTGGAATGATACCGTTTAACAACCTTAAAGCTGCACGCAGACTGGCGCGATCGCGGCCGCGATCACTATCGCCGGCATTCTGGCGACCGACCGCATCTATGGACAATGAACGACCTAACTCATACCGGCGCGATATTGTTCCAGAAGAAGCGCGTCCTAGCGGCGTTCTATAGCGCGGTGGCGATCAGTTGTAACTTGTCAAGTTTGGCCGCATGATCGCGAGAAAGATGGACTCTGCAGCGGAACAGTTAACGGAAATGTTAATCGAAAATGTTAAGAAACAGAGAATTCTATATGATTTATCACATGCAGAATATAAGAATAACAAAAGAAAAACAAGATTTGGGACGAAATAGGAACTTTCCTTAACATTGACGGTATGTACCATAACCCGAAATGGAGCTGCACCATGAAGGGAAGGATGAAAAAATAAGTCCCCTCTCGGTAACATTGCCGAGTACCCTTTCATCTTTCTCTTCATGGTGCAGCTCTATTTCGGGTTATTGTACGTTAACATTTTTTGGCAGTATATTTTAGACATTAGTGACAATAATAATGGATGTATTCAGGCGGATAGTCATTGGGTCAAAGCGACTGTAGGCCTTCTTAGGTTCTCTACAAAGGAAACAATATATTATTCTAACATCATGTTTATAATTTGTATGGCTTAGAGAGATTAGTTATTACATATTAAAGTAATTCACAAAATTTTCTCTTATCTGAAATGAATAGTTTGTCGCCCTTCGGCCGTCAACTGGAAGAGCATCTAAGGCTCCTATTACAGGATCTGCATCCTCTAAGAGATGTGAGAAGGGTGCATCTGTTTTTTCCGTACGCAAATAATTATGTAGTACGCAGGTTGCTTTGACAATCTTTATAGATGTTTCTATCTTGAGTTCTAAGGGCCTGTAAAATAACCTCCATTTCTGAGCCAAAATGCCAAAAGCATTTTCGAGTACTTTCCGTGCACGACATAGGCGCTTATTGTAGTTTTCTTTTCGAGTATCATAACGTGACAATCTTTATGGGAATGGTCTCATTAAGAAAGGTTTAAAGCAAATGCTTCATCGCCAATAAGTACGCACGGGGTTTCTTAATTTTGACCAGGTAAAACTGTATTTGAAGGAATGTTCAATGATTCTCTGGACAGCCGTTATCCAATAGAAGATGCCCCAAAAATGCCACCATCACTGTTCTTACCATATCCGCCTATATCCACGCAAGTAAATTTGTAATCGTAGACCACAATAGCTAATAACACAACAAAAAACTTTTTAAGGTAACAGTCATAATTCGAACCGCTATTAGGAGGGCATTTGATAGTCACATGCTTCCCATCTATGCTCCCGAGGCAGTTGAGAAACTGCCATGAATCCTCAAATCCAGAAATTACTCTTTCCCATAATTCTGTGGAAGGTTCAGGCATATAAATGGGATGCAGGTATTTCCAAAAAGGTTTTTAAAAACTGACTGAAATATAGGACTGATCGCCACCCTGATCACTCCAGTGTGTGTCAAAATGATCGCCTATGATATCGCGGACGCGATCGTGATCGTGATCGTGGCCGCGATCGCGCCAGTCTGCGTGCAGCTTAATAGTTCATCTTTCTTACATTTTGGAAACCCTCGTGGTCCAGAAAGGTAGGTTAATGGAAGAACTAAGCCAGATTTTTTCATTGCCTTCTTACACAAAAAATCCAAGGTTTTGTGTTCTTCGTTTGAATCAAACGAGTTTTTGTATTTTAGAACAAATGATCCGCGGCTTCCTTGTAGCTGTTTTATATTTGTCAGAAGCGGTCGGTTGCTGTCCTGTTTGACTTTTTGCTGGGATTTAAAATCTTTCCATAAATAAAAATCAGTAAAATTCATAATTTTAATTTCTGGCTTGTTTTTAATTCTACACTCGCTAACCGCTCTGGAAAAATCATCAATGTCGTATATTTTCCCATGTCTTGTTAAGAATAGTTCTATCTGGTGATGAAAGCTATCAGCGGCCATAAAACTGTGACCGGGCTTAAAGTAGTTTACCAGAATTTCACTGGCTGATACTTCTGAAGAATTAACCATTCTAATCAAAAATGTCAAAAGGCACCAGTTCTTGTTCTGGCTTGAACAATTATCCAACCAAAATACGAAGCGATTTACATCTCTTTGACTTAACATAAAAGCAAAAAAAAGCGCTAATTATATCCTCCTTTTTTCATCCGGAAATGGATTCGTTCCACGGAACTGTAAATGGTGGTAGTTTCTTTGTACTGCCGAGAGCAACAAAACTTTCATTATAGACAATAAGTCTTTTACTGAATATAACTCTTTTGAAGCTATTTATTCGGGGAAGTATAATCACTTTTTGTAGATCAACATAAACGTATACAGTATCGCCAGTAGCAGGTAGACCTGCGTGTTCTTGATATAACTCTCTTGCTTTTTCAGCATTTATCACAAACACTACATTCTTCTTGAAAGTTGCTTAGTAACATTACTCTAGGCGTTACTAACATAAGAAAGAGCACGATATTTTATGCGTACTAAAGAAATCCGCGGTGTCTTTACGTGCGAATGGGCTTCATACCGCGTTTATTCTCAGCATTGCAAATATACTGCGTTCACCTTTATAAAGCATGGAAGATTTGATACATACGGCAAAAATGGAATATGATTTTATAAAGAAATATTAAAGATACGACAAATTTAGTTATTACACGATTAAATAGATGTACGATAAACCATATTACGCCCTTAACTCAAATTTGAACAATTTTGAACATACCGCGTTTATCCTTATGGGGGCAGATTTATTAGTTTGCTTCCCTCCGATTGGGTTTTGAAGTTTAAACCCTCAGTTTATATCACACTTTAGCTACAGAATCTTTGCAAACTTGACAGGATTCTTGTGACTTCTTATACTTTTCTTAAAAGTATATTTTATTGTTTTTTCCTTTTTTTGTTTTTTTTTAAATAAAAATTATAATAACTGCAACAGCTATAGTATGGTGGAAACATCTCCAAAAACTAAACAATGCAGCATATGTGAAAAGAATATGAAACTTGGGATATAATAACCCTTAACTACGGAAATGCCGTCTGAGAAACGGCATATAAATGTAATAAAACGTAATTAAATATCGTCTTTGTCATCATTATGTACAGCAAGTATTTTAAGCAGTTGTTTAGTTATTTAATTACTAATACTTCAAAAATTATCTAAATGTACTAATTACAGAAAATATGTGATTGTTTTAACACTTTATGCCATAATATCAGTGGTAGTCCGCCAGACAGCACCTCAGGGTTTATGTTTTGCTTATTGTACCTTCGTAGTTAATGGTTAAGATACAATAGACAAGAAATTAGAAAGAAAAGTCATTTGACGGGGTTGATAAACTAAATAAGATACGTAAGTAAGTTATAATGCGAATTCTGGATAATTTGACTTAAAATTTCTTTGTTAGATATGATTGTTGATGCATGATGAATTCTAGATCAAGCAAAAGTTTAGTTATGCGTTGCTAGATAGCACCTGGAAACTGATCAAATAGGGAAGGTATTTAAAAATAAGTGAAGATATTTGTAAGACATAGGTAAATCTTCTGGAGTATAAACAGTATTCTGAAGGGCTCACCATAGGGACAAGTTCTTCGTTACCTGATAATTAATTGTAACAGAACAAAAATATGAGTAAATTCCATTTAGTATAATGTATGGTTTTTCAAAAAAAATCCACGTAATATAAAAAAAGATAATTTCTATTAAACATCTTCATCTACAAGGAGTTCAAATAGTTCAAAGTCTAATAAGTTATTGTTCATCGTCAGAATTTTTAATGAAGGTTTGTATTCGTAATTTTATTGTATTCCAACCTCTTCGTTACATTACAAATTCCCTAAAGTAAGTGATGCAATACACGTTGTTCCACAATCAATCTCCATTAGTTGCAAAAAGACTCCAAATTTATCCACACTGATCGTCGAAAATCCAAAGTATAGGGTGTTTATAAATGAAAATCGGGGATATAACTCTTTATAATATTTATTACATTAATCTTACAGTTATAAATTATATGTCAAATGAAAAAGCAACTCAAACAGTTTTACCAAGAACCTTATAAATGTTCAATGTGACAACCATTTGTCACCTGGCACACATCAAGTCTATAGTTGAGTTCTTCCCAAACGTTGATAAGTGTGTATTCAGTAATTGTAGCAACAGCTGCTTCCATCTGGTTTCTTAATCCTTGATGAAGTCCCAAAGGTAAAAATCGCATGGCTTTAGGTCAGGAGATCGTGGAGGCCTGCATGCATCGTTATGCCAGTGAAGTGGCGCACCATCTTGCTGGAAAATGAAGTCCTCTGGCTCATTTTCTTCCAACTGAGGGAAGAGCCATTGCTCTAGTGTATCAAGGTAAGAAGTGCCAGTTACAGTAGGTTCACCAAAAAAGGAAGGCTCATAAACTTTTCGCCGGGATATGGCACAAAAAACATTCACTTTAGGCGAATTTCGTTGCATTTGTACCATCTCCAGCGGATTGTAGCAGAAACATTTCGCGCACATGCACACTGGTGCCAACAAACAAAACTGTTTGAGTTGTTCTTTCATTTGACATAATATTTATAACTGTAAGTTTAATGTAATAAATATTATAAAGCGTTAAAACCCCGATATTCATTTATAGACACCTGTATATTACTCGGCCAAAAGATAAAATTGAAAACGGTAAACTGTTCGGTCTTTATAATATACTATGGTTTAAATTCGATCAGGAACTCAAGTACTTCAACATATGTTATTTGGTATTCTTCCACGTTCTTGCGTTATACTTTTTCATCACTTTTCCGTATGTGAAAAAATGGAAACTGTTTGCATTTACCCTCACTTATGCAAAAGTAAAGCGATCGGTGTATCGAATATGATTGTTGTATGTCATATTTTAAATTTAGATTATACAGACGATATCAATACTTTAACCAAGCGCGTAGTAACCTTCTTGAATTAACTGCAAGTGGATGATTCAGAAAAAAACGACATGGAAGAAGACGAAGAGGAAGAAGAAGACGACAAGGAAATTGAAAACAATGACTACGATTTTGAAGAACATTCTAATGAGCAGCAACAAATGACGTATAAGATATTTGCATTAACTTTTAAAAATGTCAAGGATGGTATTAAACCCTTTGACGGCAAAGACGAATATCCTATTAAGAAGTGGTTAAATGATTTTGAAGAGATTGCAAGAATCAACACCCCCAGATACAGTCTAAATCCAACAGAAGAATACACTAAAGAGTCTATTTTTTATTGAAACCATCAAATTTAAACTGCTCGACATAAAAAACGCATCATTCAGAAGAGATGGACGTACGAACTTGAAATTTTGTTGATAGGTAATCTTTTAGTAAAAGTTAAACGAAGTTTCATGGTTTTACAAAAAAATAAACATTTTAATTCATAATTCCTTAAAGTTTCCTTTATTCAATTCTCACCAATAAATCCAGTATGATTTTTTAAAGTTTATCAAATTTTATAAGGTTATGTTAGGTTTGATAAGAAAAATGTTGGTACTTTTGGGAATTTTTTAAAATTTTTTGGGAATAATTAGAACAAATCAATTAGTAAAAACTAGACGTTTTAGTCTAGTATTTTTAAAAAAGATTTTTTTAAATCGTTTATTAATGAAGGATATAAGCAAATCTAATAAAGGATGTAACCAAATCTAATTTTTTACAAAAATCCTAAATTTTCAAGTTCAAATAGTTCATATTCTAATAAGTCATTGTTTTATCATTAGAATAATTAATGAGGGTTTGTATTCGAAACTTTATTGTATTCCAATTTCCTTCTCCACACCATTACAATTTCCTGGAAGAAATTATATAATAAATTCCGCATTTCATAATTGACATTAATCAGTGCAAAAATGTCTCCAAATTCAGCAACACCGATGGCCGAAAACCCAAAGTGTATTACTCGGTCAAAAGATAAAAGTGAAAATGGCAAACTGTTCGGTCCTTATAACATATTGTGGTTTAAATTCGACCAGGAACTGAAGTATTTCAACATTTGTGTACTTACGTTCTTTCATCTAGTTGCGTTATACGGTTTTATCACTATTAATTATATTGAAAAATGGAAAATCGTCCTTTTTGTCATCGCTTATGGAAGTGCAGCAGGATTTGGAGTTACAGCCGGAGTACACAGATATTTCACCCATAGATCTTACAAAGCCAATTTCTTAATGAAAATTATTTTATTAGTTTGCTACGCGGCAGCTGGTCATGTAATTTTAATAAAAAATTTGAGTGTTATTAAACTCATATTATTGATTTTAGAATAGAATCTTCGAATGGGTTAGAGATCACCGAGTACATCATAAGTACAGTGAAACCGATGCAGATCCCCATAATTCCAAAAGAGGATTTTTCTTTGCTCACGTCGGTTGGTTAATGATGAAAAAACATCCAGACGTTACTGCTAAAGGAGCTAAAGTCGATATGAGTGATATAATCAATGATCCAGTTGTAGTTTGGTATGATAAGTTAGTAAAATCAATATTTACTTAATTTTTTACGTTTTTAATTACAATTCATTTTATAGATATTTTGCATATATGCAAATAATCTTCTGTTTTATACTTCCGACGCTTTTAGTACGATATTGGATCGGAGAATCTTGGTATTGGTCAATTTTATCACAAGTTTTTGCAAGATACATAATTACCATCAATGTTACTTGGTTGGTTAACAGTGCAGCTCATTTATATGGACGTAGACCGTACGATAAGTAATTTTATTTCATTTAATACAAAGAAATTACATAATGCAAAAGCACATCTAAACACACAAAATTGTAGACGTATATTTACATTATCGCCTGCGTTACCAAGCTTTTGACTATCAATTATTGCACAATGTTATTAAAATTATGGTATTTTATCAAAAAGTATAGGTCAATTTGTAAAAATAAATAAAATGTCTATTCATCAACTTTATTCTTAAATAACTCAAAACCAAAGGGAATTAGAAAAAAAGTTTTTTAATAAAAATTGTGGTTTGACTAATTATTAACATTTTTTTTTTTGTAAACATACTTTCTGGCTTTTTAATATTAAGAAAGGTATAACTTCAAATGTAAATTTTCAACCTAAAATGTCAATTTATCAACTTTGATCCCAAATAACTCAAAAACTAGGAAAATTAGAGAAAAAGTTTTTAAATAAAAATGGTAACGTGTTTAATTGTTAACACTTCTTATACTAAATAAATATTGTAGTTTTTAATATTAAACGAGTTATAACTCAAAATGTAAATTTTTAACCTAAAATGTCAATTTATCAACTTTGATCTCAAGTAACTCAAAAACTAGGAGAATTAGAGAAAAAGTTTTTAAATAAAAATGGTAACATGTTTAATTGTTAACACTTTTTATTCTAAAGAAATTTTGTGATTTTTAACATTAAAAGAGTTATAACTTAAAATGTAAATATTTAACCTAAAATGTCAATTTATCAACTTTGATCTCAAATAACTCAAAAACTAGGGAAATTACAGAAAAAGTTTTTAAATAAAAATTGTAACATGTTTAATTGTTAACACTTTTTATTCTAAAGAAATTTTGCGGTTTTTAACATTAAACGAGTTATAACTTAAAATGTAAATTTTTAACCTAAAATGTCAATTTATCAACTTTGATCTCAAGTTACTCAAAAACTAGGAGAATTAGAGAAAAAGTTTTTAAATAAAAATGGTAACATGTTTAATTGTTAACACTTTTTATTCTAAAGAAATTTTGTGATTTTTAACATTAAAAGAGTTATAACTTAAAATGTAAATATTTAACCTAAAATGTCAATTTATCAACTTTGATCTCAAATAACTCAAAAACTAGGGAAATTACAGAAAAAGTTTTTAAATAAAAATTGTAACATGTTTAATTGTTAACACTTTTTATTCTAAAGAAATTTTGCGGTTTTTAACATTAAACGAGTTATAACTTAAAATGTAAATTTTTAACCTAAAATGTCAATTTATCAATTTTGATCTCAAATAACTCAAAAACTAGGGGAATTAGAGAAAAAGTTTTTAAATAAAAATAATAGCCTGATTAACTATTAACATATCTTATTAAAAAAAATTAATTATTAACATTTATTCTTATAAATATTTTTTCTGAATTTTTGATATTAAACGGGTTGTAACATCAAAATTAAATTTTTGATATTCGAAAAAATTATAGTACAGTTATAAACTATGGTAAAAAAAATACGGAAATAGTTAAAAAAATATGGTATAATTACAAAACTCTGATCTGATAGGCAATACTGACTTTCCTACAATCCAGAATTAACCGTGCAAAGATTGAACCGATTTGGCCGATGATTACCAAACATTTTCTAGTATTTATACAATTTCTTTGACTTAAATCTTCATCAACTTTTATTTTACTGAACTATTTATTATTTCAGGACGATAAGTCCACGTGAAAATTTATTCGTTTCGATTGTGGCAGTCGGTGAGGGTTGGCACAATTACCATCACACTTTCCCATGGGATTACAAAACATCCGAATATGGAAAGTTGAACGTGACCACATTTTGGCTCGATCTCTTCGCCAAATTGGGTATGGTATATGATAGAAAATCACCATCGGAGGAATTGGTGAGAAAAGTCATTATGAAATCCGGTGACGGTAGCCACAAAGATTTTCACACTTACGTTAGTGAAGAAGGAGAAATAAGAACAGTGGAAAATTGATTTAAATTTGGGAAATGTATTTATTGGGATTATATGTGATGTAGAAAAATTTTTATGTAATTCATGTAAAAAGAAGATAATAAATAAATAAAAAGGGTACGATTCGAGATCATTTCCGAGTGATATTTGATTAAAATTATTTCCTTAGTGGTAAATAATAAGGAAATTATCGTTAACTTTTTGAACACTCAAACTGGTAGAAGCTCAATTCTTACTAAATTAATAATAGTCGTTTGTTGGTTTGTAATACTGGCAACGATGACGTTAACATATCATATTATTTTATAACTTGTTTAATTTTCGATTTAGTTTAAACACGTATCATTTTTATTAAAAGATAGATTCTTATTATCTTTGAAGTTGAACAGTTTTAAATAACCTTTCGTGAAAACGTCTTCTATCTACCAATTTTTCTAATTTTTGGAAAATTTGTATACTAATATCATCCACCACAAGATTAGGCATTAATTGAAGAGTTTCACCATAGAAATCTTAGAGTGGGAAAATACTATTCTTCGAATGGTGTATATGTACGTTTGAGTTAGATGGAACATTTACAATTTAGAGCATTCTACTGTAAATCCTAACATATAAGCAAAGTAAGGATGAACAGAAATTTTAGAGTGAGACAATATCCTAGCTGTGCGTGAACAATACGGCTTCTTCTAATACTAGATAAAAGAACTGAGGGATCAACTTGAAATATTATCAGGCCTAAAGAGTGGATTCCGGAAAAATAAATGTATAATGAGGACATGCGTTCAAAAAGTGTATTAATAATAATTGATGATGATTAATCAATAAGACGACATAATTAATCATTAATTATGACTATATCGAAAAAACAAAGAGTTTTAATAATTAGAATAGAAGGAGAAGTTTAGAAGCAGGTTCACAACTTTCAATACCTAGGGATTAATATAGACCGCAACGGAAGATTAGATATAGAATTAAATAAGAAAATAAAAAAGCAAATGGTATATGAATAATACAAATAAAAATAAAATTTTACAAGATAGTATACATATGTTCTGAAGTAGGAGCTAACGGCAAGAGATAAAAGTAAAATTAGAACAGTAGAAATGAAATAACAATAACAAAATTGGAGAAAATGAAAAATAATCAATTCAGAGTAAACATTAACATACAGGGTGTAACAAAAGTATGGAATATAGCTTATAAATACGCCATTTATGATTTAAATGAAAAAAGTTTCAAATAAAAGTTTCTTGGTAAATTATGGGACATATTTTGGCTACATTCGTTTGTTTGTATCGTCTGCTGTTTGGTTGCTATGGTAACCAACTTTATTATCTTAAATGGGAAGGGTATGTTTTTGTTGGATGTTTTGATAGATTATTTCCTATTCTACACCATGGACATATCAAATCATAAGGTTTTATAAGAAAAAAATCGAGAAAAATTGCATTTTTGAAAATATTTAATCAACTAGTTTTGATCAAAGTAGGCGTTGAAATAGAGCTGTTGACGTCACTAAACGTCAATAAAATTGACAACTGCAACAACTATGGCGCAATTAAGCGAACACGAAACAATTGAAATGCTGATGAAGCGTGGGTACGGTGACAGAAAACGTAATAAAAGTGAAATTTGTGCCATCTTTAATAATACTTACACAGATACACAAATTTTACAATCTACCGTATCTAAAATCTGAAAAGAATTTTGTATTACCGCAAGAGTTAAGAACCTGTATTCTTAAAATTTTCGAAATCCTGTATTCTTATAACAAATTCCCTGTTTTTTTTGTTTCTTAATTATTGAATTCTTAAATGGCTTTTGCGCACAACAAGATGAAAGATTCTTTTGTCTAGATTATTCTACTACAATTCTGAGGTGCTCTAGAATAGTTAAGATTCTAGTAAGATAGTTAAATTTAGCATTAACATTACCGGCGTTTAACTTTGGCCACTGTTTGGCAGAGTCTTACTTCTTCGGATGGTAAATATTTTTTTAAAGATTTTGGATACGGTGGATTGTGAAATTTGTGTGTCCAGGTAAATATTATTAAATATTGCAAAAACTTCACTTTTGGTACGTTTTCTGTCGCCGTACCCACGCTTCATCAGCATTTCAGTTGTTTCGTGTTCGCTTAATTGCGCCATAGTTGTTGCAATTAGCAATTTTTTTGACGTTTAGTGACGTCAACAGCGCCATTTCAACGCCTACTTTGACCAAAACTAGTTGGTTAAATATTTTCAAAAATGCAATTTTTCTCGATTTTTTTTCTTATAAAACCTTATGATTTGATATGTCCATCGTGTAGAATACGAAATAATCTATCAAAATATGCAACAAAAACATACCCATCCCATTTAAGATAACAAAGTTGGTTACCATAGCAACCAAACAGCAAACGATACAAACAAACGAATGTAGCCAAAATATGTCCTATAATTTACCAAAAAACTTTTATTTGAAACTTCTTTCGTTTAAATCATAAATGGCGTATTTATAAGCTATATTCCATACTTTTGTTACACCCTGTATAATCAATAGAAGAATATGTAACACAGCAACAGTTGGGATGTTGGGAGGATGGGGATCCTCCAAAGACTAAACATGACAGCGTAGGTGAAAAGAATATAGGAGTGTAAAATAGCATAGAATAGAACGAGAAAGCGATCGCAGGAAACTTATCATATCATAATACAATAGGAAATACTTTACAGAACAAAACAAAAACCTAGAACATAGCGAAGGAGATGACAGAGGGGGGTACAAATAAGAATCAGAAATTATATTTGAATTCTAATTTAATTTATTCTAGCAGAAAGTGTTTAATTATACATATACAAAATTCAAACATACAAATTTTTGGAAATTAGAAAGAAAATTCGTTTGACGTGATTGATAAATTAAATAAGATGGGCAAATATTTAGAGTAGAGTATTGTGGAGCAAGAGATGGCCCTTAATTGGACCCCCCTTAATTGCTTTAGGCCTATTGTACCCTCCGGAAATCTGCTCAAAAAGCTCCATATCCTTCATAAAGTATAGCACCACGTTAGAATCAATTGGATAGCGCTTATCTAAAAGGTACCAACCGCCAAATCACGTTTTCTCATATAAATGCACTAAACGCCTTTTATAACAAAGACTTAGTTACTCTAAAAAGATCGAAACACTAAACTGCTCATAGGGACATCTGTTAATTGTTATTAATGTAAAACTTTAACAATTAAACAATTAATATGTAAAACTTTAATCACCATTTGCTCAAAACTATAATTTGGCGATTGGTACCTTTTAGATAAGCGCTATCCAATTAGCCCCATATTATCAGGGTGTACTATAACCTGAAATGGAGCTGCACCATGAAGAGAAAGATGAAAAACTAAGCATCCTCTCCATAACATTGCCGAGTATTTTTGATCTATCTCTTCATGGTACAGCAACATTTCGGATTATAGTATCTTAGGCTCTTCCGATACCTTAAGAAAATTAAGAAAATCTTACAATCACACAACTGGTGAAGGGAGATTTCTATCTCCTATACGAATCCTCTACAGATCGGGCCCATTGTGAGCATCATCCTGGCAGGTGTTGCCTGAACGTTCCGTATCTCCTTTATTCCGCATCTTTGGTATCGAGTACCTCCTCCTACGTTCTTTTAGAGATCTTCTTCAAAAATACCTTGGCAGTTTCCTGTCCGGGTTGTTCCATGAGATAGTTCACCTGCCACCGCCGCACTTGGCTATTGATTTCCCCCTGAATTACCTTTGCAGCAACCCCACAAAATGGTTTAGGTCCTAGGAGGGACTATAATCCGCTCTTCCGCCCTTCTTGGCTATCATGTCAGCTCTCTCATTTTCTAGTATCCTAGCATGAGCTGGTATTCACACTTGCGCTAACTTTGTATCCTTCCCAAATGCGTTCAGTACTTGGAGATAATCCAGTACCAGCCCTGATTTTGTGTCATCACTGTCCAGAGCTTTCAGGACCGCTTGGCTATTTCCCATCGGTAACTATGAAGACCCTAGCGCCATTAGCTATTCTCTTTTATAGTTGCCGTGTACACCCCGCAATTGCGTAGATTTCTACTTAGAAGATAGTTACCTCCGCAAGGTTACGTTACGGGCAAGGTTTTTAACCCAGTCAAACCTTCCGGAAACCGTGGGTCCTTTCACTAAGACTCTGGCAGGAAAAAAAAAAACAAATTCGAACAACAACAAAGCAACTTTATTATAAAATACGTCGCACTTTAAACACGCCAGTAGACGATCGGAGATTTAACGATCACGATGGGCGATTACTTCACGGGAGAACCTCAATTGTTGCGACGAAATAACGAAATAAAAACTTACCACACTAGACTCCCGTTCGGTTGCGTTTATGTCCTCAGTCCTCGCCGTATTGCTGGGGATACATCCCCGGTAGAATAATCACTAGAGAAGAGCGCGCACAGTCTCGATCATATGAACATAAACGCCGAAACTATTATTGAAAATATTGACCAGCTGAACTTTACTCGACTTTTCGTTTAGTGTCAGCTATGAACCCACTGAAAGAAAAGTTAATCACATACGCAAATGACTTTAGTATCGCAAAAAAGAAAGATTATCGTGAGAGATTTAACCCAAGATTCAGATTTAATCATCTACTTTAAGAGAGTCTCGGTTAAGAATGACTTTTCAAACGTGAATTCTCCCCAAAGTAACTTCGCCCTTGGAGAGAGGGTGAATGAATATTTTGGGCATTCCTAACGATTGGTTGTTTTTTCTTACAACAGGACCAATGTCGCACACGGGGGCGGAGTTCTTTTTATGAAGGCTATTTCCTTAAGGAAAACTACCGAAGCTGAAGGTCTGCGGACCAGATGTCCGACTATCCACCAAAAGCTCAAAAAAAAAACACAATACTCAAAGACCTTTTAAAAACTTTCCTAACGTTCGCCACGTCCTTCATTTATTACCCTCCAGATGGTGCTCCTTTAAACAATTCCAAACACTTAAATTTCACTTACACTTGTGAAATCGTCGACATTTTTATTATACAAATTTATTATTTTAGGTCTGACCTGAACATAACGGATGCGTAAAGACAAAACTACAAAAATGTTTAAACTAAAGTCCGCAGTATATGGAATTATTACAGTTATATGCACCACTAGGCTAATTGATAGGTCCAGATTACCCACACTACTAATTCAACGTCACTCTGTTTCTTGGACCAGTCTGTGCAATAGACCAAGCCATTTAGCTTAACCTACCTCTTTTTCCATCGGGAAGATGGGTGAGTAAGTAAAAATACGAATTATGTATAATTTGAATTAGAATTTCTGATTCAGGTATGATTGTAGATGCATGGTAGATTCTAGATCAAGGGAAAACTTCATTATACGATGCTAGATGGCTACGTGGAAAGTGATCAAATAGAGAAGATTTAATATTTAGAAATTAGCGAAAAAATTTGTAAGATAGAGATAAATCTAGAGTATAAAACCTATTCTGACTCACCATGGCGACAAGTTGTTCCTTACCTGATAATTTATTATAACAGAACATTAATTAAGATAATTACACAAAAATTTCAAAACTCAGTAAAATGTATGACGTTTAAAAAAATCTACATAATATCAAACAAAAGCTAATTTCTACTAAACGTCTTCATCTACAAAGAGTTCAAATAGTTCAAATTCTAATAAGTCATTGTTCACCACGAGAATTTTTAATGAAGGTTTGTATTCGTAATATTATTGTATTCCAACTTCTTCGTTACATTACAAATTCCCTAATAAAAGTGATATAATACAGCATGTTTCGTAGTCAACATCTATCAGTTGTAAAATGACTCCAAATTTAGCCACACCGATCGTCGAAAACCCAAAATATATTATTCGGCCAAAAGATAAAAGTGAAAATGGTAAACTGTTCGGTCCTTATAATATACTATGGTTTAAATTCGATCAGGAACTCAAGTACTTCAACATATGTTATTTGGCATTCTTCCACGTTCTTGCGTTATACTTTTTCATTACTTTTCCGTACGTGAAAAAATGGAAACTGTTTTTATTTGCCCTTACTTATGCAACTGCAGCGGCATTTGGAGTTACCGGAGGAGTACACAGATATTTCACACATAAATCCTACAAAGCTAATTTATTAATGAAAATTATTTTATTGGTTTGTTACGCAGGAGCTGGTCATGTAAAATCGTTTAACCCCTAAACAACTTTATTCTCAATCTTTTAATATTATATTTTGATTTCAGAATAAAATTTTCGATTGGGTTAGAGATCACAGAGTACATCATAAATACAGTGAAACCGATGCAGATCCCCATAATTCAAATAGAGGATTTTTCTTTTCACACGTCGGTTGGTTAATGATGAAAAAACACCCGGATGTTATCACTAAAGGAGTTAAAGTCGATATAACTGATGTAACACATGATCCAATTGTAGCTTGGTACGATAAGTTAGTAAAATTCATATTTATTTAATTTTTTAGATTTTTTAAGTCATTATTTGTTTTATAGAAATTATAAATACATGCAAATGATCTTCTGTTTTATACTTCCAACACTTATAACACGATATTTATTTGGAGAGTCTTGGTATTGGTCAATTGCACTTCAAGTTTTTATGAGATACGTTGGTGTTCTTAATGGAACTTGGTTGGTTAACAGTGCAGCTCATTTATATGGACGTAAACCATATGATAAGTAACTTTAATTCACTTAAATCTCTTTTAGATTTTTTTTTCTAAATTATTTCTAAATACAGGTCGATAAATCCACGTGAAAATCTCCTCGTTTCATTTGTCGCAATAGGTGAAGGTTGGCACAATTACCATCATACCTTTCCATGGGATTACAAAGCTTCCGAATACGGAAAATTAAACGTAACCACATTTTGGATCGATCTTTTTGCTAAATTAGGTATGGTATACGATAGAAAATCACCTTCTGAAGAATTAGTGAGAAAAGTTATTTTAAAAACTGGTGATGGAACTCATAAAAGTTTTCATACTTATGTTACTGAAGAGGGAGAAATAAAAACGGTGGAAGATTAATTTAAATTTTAGGAATTTATAAAATTGTATTTATTTGGGATTAAAATGTGATGTATAAAATTTACATGTAATTAATATAAAAAAAGATATTAAATGTTATTAAAGAAAAATTCGTTGGTATACAAGAGAAGATGACTAAGTCCAGAGAGAGTACTTTTGAATGATTAGTACTTTAATTTTTGCTTCTGATTATAAAATCAATTATTTTGCGTGAGATTAGTTTATAGTGATTTTTGTACAATGACATTTTTGAACTTCACATGAACACTAAAAACTAAAAATCTAGAATTTTTGACTTACTCACTTTCTTTTGTGTACAGATGAATTTTTCTTATAAGAATGTTTACGATGATTTTCAGAAAATTCATCCCCTTCAATTTTTTTAAAATTTCTTTTGTGTTAACACCTTCAAAGATAGAAAACAACACTTCCTCAAAATCTATACTAATTAGTGATGTGAAGAATAGTGATTCAACCGAATAACCGAATACCGAATATTCGGCTAAATTTGAACCGAATATTCGGTCGAATATTCGGCCTTTGTTGAATGGCGTGAAAATAAGACTCAAAGAAATAGAGAATGGAAAAAATTATTTTTATGGCAATGTTTTTAAATCCCCGATATCGTTTAAATTTTTTCTCATGTAAAAGCATATCCGTTATAAGGCATACTATTTTTTGGAAGCACTTGGAAGAGGCTCAAACCTCGGAATCAGTAGTAGAGATGATACAGAGCGCGATGGAAATGATAAGATGAATATAAACACAAATATCCAGCAACTGTCCTCTACAACAGGTTAAAATTTGAATAGAAGTCATTTTTCGTTTTGGGATTGCTATAAAACCATAGCTACATCTAGTAAAGCCGTTAATGACTGCGGTCCTAGAAATAGAGTAGCAATTGAACTGGACAGTTACTTGTCTGAGAAATTACTAATGAGAGAGCAAGTTGCATTTGTTTAGTGGAAACAACATAGCTTGAAGTACCCAAAAATGAGTAAACTGGCAAAAGTGTATTTATCAGCCCCATTAAATACAGTTTTCAGTGAACACTTCTCTGAATAGCTTATCATTTGTATGCTCATTCAATATATTCTTCGAATGTATTAAAACTTACAACAGTCATATAGAAAACCGAATATTCGGTAAATAAATTCAATATTCGGCCGAATACCGAAGATTGCAAATGAAGTTAATAGTTACTAATAGTCTACACAAAAAATGTCTTTTCTCATTATTATTATTCCGATAGAAATTATTGCCATAAAACTAGCCGTCATCTGTATTTTTACAGCAATAAACGTATTAAGTGTTTTACGATTTTTGCCCTTCCAGACGAAAGAGAATTACCTCCTGACTCATACTGAACTGTTACTTCGCACTAAAATTAATAGTCACGTATAAAGCCTTATTTTCATTGAGTTACTGGTTGTGTAGTTGGCGTGAGTGCAAATTACCTTGAAAACTAATCTAATAAAAACGAAAATTGGAGAATAGTGTACGGTATAATAAAGTCGTTGCAGCAGAGTACAGTGAAATGGTGAGGTGGTAAAGTTACCCAAACTCGTCTTCTTTTACCACCCATTTTTATTCTACTCTATCGCAACCACAACTATCCTAATGAAAATAAATTCTGGTGTAGTCAATCCAACATGTACTGAACACATTAGCTGTCTGAAAATATTACGTAAGTGGTTGAGTTGTTGAATTTGCATTTGTTGTTGTATTTAAACACGATTTGTACGTTTGCGTGTCTTCTTCAGCAAATCCTTTCAAAAGAAGGGCAGATGCTCCATGGTTATGCTTTCTTTTGATCCAATCTCTCGTTGAAAATGCCAGTAATATTTAAACAATTGTCAAACACTTCTTAAGTGCACGGTGACAACTTCATGACAAATTGATTGCCTTAATTTCAATTTTGAACTATATCACCCACCTTATCCTAATATTCTCAATTTGCTTGTGAACAGTTACTTATCCAATTTTGGCCAAGTAGAGTACTTCGGCTAAAAAGCATGCTAGTGGAGTCTATTATCAACTCTATTAATGTAAACCAGGGTTTAAACATTAGTAGAGTTAGTGGTAGAGTAGTCGGGGCGAGTACGAACTATCTTGAAAACTCGTCTAATGAAAACGAAAATGGGAAAATAGTGTACGGTAGAGTACAATGAGATGGTACGGTGGAAAAGTTACTCGACCATTCGCCTTCTCCTAAAACCCATTTTTATTATACACTATCACAACCACAACTACATTAATGAAAACAGATTTTGTTGGAGTCCAACATGTACTTAACATATTAACTGACTGAAAACATCATGTAAGCGGTTGATTTGCTTTGTTGTGTTTGTGGTGCAAATTAAAAAGTAGTCCAAACAATAAGTTACATTAGTACACAAATAAATGGCAGCATATACCTCAGAGAGTAAATGATCGTTATGCAATACAACAAATGCATAACACATCTATAATTATTTCCTGTGACTAAAAAAGTCAAAGTTATATCTTATTTCTGTGTCACATTTTGTGAATTTTTTATGTGATCATCTCAGGTAATGCTTCAAAGTTTTCCGGGCTCATCCTTAAACACAATTTGTAGTTTTGGGGGTCTTCTTCGGCAAGTTCTTTCAAAAGAAGGGCAAATGCTCCATGGCTAGACCTTCTTTGGATACAATTTTTCGTTCACATTTACTTTTTTCTGCTTTGTTCTTCTTCAATAGCAAGAAGTTCTGATCACTTCCCTTAGGAATGTGCAAGTAATATTTATCAAATACTTCTTCAGAGTGCGGCGACGAGACTTGATGTTCATCATTATAATTTCAATTTTAAATTGTACCACCTATTCTACTCTAATATTCTCAATTTGCGCGCAAACGGCTACTTGATTAAATCTGGGTAAGCAGAGTAGTTCGACTAAAAAGCATGCTAACAGATTCTACCGCCAATTCTACTTATGAAAATCAAACTTAATTGTATAATTTTCCAGTGTAGTTGTATAATTTTCCAAGAAGCTGGTCAAAAATGTTGTTGGTAGGCGAAACTAATCATCCGAAGCAGTCACCATACACTCTTTATTTTCGGATCTAGATATTATCAAGCGCTTCTTCTTCTAAAAATTCTTGGATCATTAGGACACAATTAAGGATTACCATCTATCTATACTCTGCCCGGTAAAAGATGTCTCATGCGTCATCAATTTATTGCGTTATCCTAGACCAGCATTTTCGGTTTTCGTCTCTCTTTTCTCTCTATCATGTATAATTAGATAAAAAAGATATTTAAAGCCGGGAATACACCTGGCGAATGTTACCATTCGTTCGCAGTCGTTCGCATTCGATCTCACGCACACCATTGCTACCAGTTCGCAAAGATTCCTTCAGGGTGGCATGATACCTTTGAACGAATAGCTAGCTTTCCCTCATTGCGAATAGTTCGACTCGTTCGCATTAAGTTCGTTTGGTGTGCAATTCGTGAACATGGCCATTGCGAAGATAAATATGAATATAAACTCAAATAGAAGAGATAAGTAGTACCAAAATTTGAACTGTTGTTTGAATGTATATTTTTTAATAGGTTTCATGGAGCATCAGTGAATGCATAAAACTCATTGAGTTGTACCGAACGCATCCGGTCCTGTGGGACACAACTAACGAATTTTATTACTGTAATGTCAAAAAGAAGGATGCATGGGCAGAAATATCTATGAAAATGAAAATTTCTGTGCCTGAGGTTATGAAAAAAATTAGAAAATGATGGAAGAAAGAGTGTAATGGTATCATTTCATCATTTACTTATCACAAAACCAAAAATTACAACACAACTTTTCGCGACGAACGCTAGACAACAACTGCACCTTAATGAACACGTTCACATATGAACGTTTCCAGACATTCGTGGCTGGCATTTTCCTTTGATCTTTTTACTTTTACCGACAGGCGATGGAACGCGTTCGTTCGTGCCTATCCCATTCGTCCTGCTATTAATTTCGCTGCAAATGCATGTCCACACATGAGCAAGAAATCCATGAGAGTGCGAACGAATGGTAACATTCACTAGGTGTATTCCCGGCTTAATGTATGTCGAGAAAACGATGACAAATAATAACGCAGAAGACATCTTTCATCGGACGGAGATTAAGTTGTTACTTACAGTTAGATATCCGTCGAGTAATGCAACTCAGTTCTTTGTAGTTCTCAATAGGGAGAACCTATGGTTAGCCATACAGCTGCTGATATGGCATTATAAGGAAATAAGCACCTTCACAATTTTCGACTTGCCGTTAGTGTTCTTTGCCGGGCTTATGAGCAAGATGATGAGAATATTAAACACATCCTATGTGATTACCCGAATCTTAAAGATAATAAATTGAGGAATTTGGATGATGACTAGCCATCCATAGAATTAGGGTCATACCCCTGTTCTGCATCCTTACCTTCGGTAAATCCCTAAGCCGGTCGATGTAGAAAAAGAAGGTGGTACAATGGAATCTAATTGTAAGTGCGGCATGCTATTTTGCGTGTCTCCCGATTCATAAATAAACAGAGGTGAATTTTGTTATCAAAAATAGAATCTTTAAGTTTTAATTTAGGGCAAAGATTACTTAATTTCTAAAAATAAACTCTATATGATGTTTTAATATTGATAATTTTTTTTAAGAATTGGATTTTAAGAAAGAACGTTAAGAATTTTTCTAATTTTTTTTATAACATCTAGAAAAAATTTGATTTTTTTTTTAACCCAAATTAAGATTTTCAAACAAATTGGTGAGAAAAGTTATCTTAAAAAGTAGTGATGGAAAATCAAACATATCAATAAATAAAAAAAGTTTCGAAATTGAACCCACTTCTGGATAAAATATCGTTTGATTATAAACTGATTCTCAAAGTGACCAATAAAAACCGCGAATTTTGGTAGTGTGTGTTTATATTTTTAGCAAAAATTATACAGATAAAGACAACCTTTGACTTGAACGAAGGTCACAATAGTAATTAGATTAGATTTCAATCAATTGCGTTTTAGATTCCCCCCAGGTGGGTGTTGTCACGCTTTTTTATAATATCTGCGTCAGCATTGTTTGATTTTATCGTCGACTATGGTTACAATTTTTTTTCTTTCGTTTTTAGTGGGAGTGACAATAATTACAACGATTAAAGTTTAAATCAAGGTTAAAAATTTCCTTGATTTTATTTTCTTTATTTTTTGTTTCCTGGAAGTATTATAAATTTTTTAAAGCTACGATTATATTAATTTTTTAGATTTTAAATTACAAATTAATGTTATCAATTCGTTGAGGGAATTTTCCCATTTATGATAAGGAAAGTAGTTTTACACGACAAGTGATTGTCACTTAAATCTTATCACTAAATATTATCACTAAAAATTATCTTTTATAAAAATCTTTTTCAAGTGAAAACTATTAATTTCCCCTGTATAAAATTAACTACGTATAAATCACTAATATATCTAAATTTCTTGTGGTATTTTCCAACAGGATTTGAAGTTATCATTCGAGTAAAAATTATATCATTTCAAACTATTAAGTAAGCGAATTGCAACATTATTAAGTAATTAGATATGTAATTTTTAAGTTTTTAGGTGAAACGGAGGTTTACATATCAAAACGTAGAATAAAAACTCATTATCTAATTTTGCAAATTAATCGTGGACCCTTTAAAGCAGACCAAGATTGCCGTTATCTTTGCGAACGTGAAATAATGTTTCTGATTTGTTATTGCGACAGATTTTTGATAAAAAATATCGTCTGTTCGATCAGAAAGAATGTTGATTTAATTTTAATCGGGAAGAAAAAAATGTTTGTAGCGTAATAAATTGAGATAGATATGATTTTTTAAGTCTTAAGAATTAAAGATGTTTTGTTTGTTATTAAGGTTTTAGTATTAAAGTTTAAATCTTTTTCTAAGATGGGATATCGAAATTCGCTTTTATAATTTTCAAGGAAATTAAAAAAAAACGATCTCAAAGATAGATAAAGGATCAGTGTTTGTATTCAAACAGTGTTTGTAAGCAAAACTTCTAAAAAAGTTAAATCTAAGATAAAAGGATTTTAAGTAAAATTTCAATCAGTAACTTTGGAATTATTCTATTTTTGAGGACAATTTGCTTTTGAATCGAATCAGAATTCCAGTCTTGATTAGAATATACAGATACATATTATAATTTATTCGTTTATCTCACGTTAATTATATTCACTGGTTGGATTTTTTTAAAAGTAGTTCTATAAAACTGCTTCAACCAACTTAACCATACTTTTGGAATTTATTTTTTTTAAATCGTTTAAGATATGTTTAATATCTTTCTTACAATCTAAATATGACACATTTGTTAATGTATATTAAAATTTATTCATTTATCTGAAGACTAATTATATGTAGGGGGATGTGGGTACCTTTGGGACGGTGGTATGTTTGGGACAATTAATCCAAACCGAAAACGTGTTTGAATTTATTCCGTTCTTTTACTTTACATTTACTAGTGCTACCTACAGTGCCATATCGTCGAAACTTGAAATGCAGTCAGTTATTTTAACCTTAAAAATTGGACGATTGCGTTTATGTTGTTTCAAAGTAAAAATCGGGGGCATCAGGTAAGTACTGGGTACAACTATGTTTATTTACAAAACTTAATAAATTATTATTGGTGAAGTCTACAAACTGTTTTTGATCAATACACCTTGCTGTCTTTTATTTGTGTCCTATATTAAAATAAAAAAAAAATAAAATGTGGACAAACTACAATGAGGTATGTTTGGGACATTGAAAGAAAGGGATGTTTGGGACGTCCCAGACATACCTCCCATATACATAATTGGCTCTTGAATAACCCATGCAAAGCAGTAACAATTTACAAATTAACAGAATTTCCCAAAGGAGTATTTTCAGAAACCTTCACAAAAAAAATTGAAAGTGGATTTCAAAGCACCGGAATTTATCTATATAATGAGGAGATATTTACAGAAGAAGTGGACTTTCGAATATCTGCTGTAAAAGATCGAAAATATAATCCTGATTTATCTAGTAATATAAACCTTGTTAACGATTCTGTAGTGGATATTCCCAATAATGCGCCCCAAATATGTTCAAAGGAAGACGACTTTCATAATATTCCATTAACATCGAATACGAATTTGATCAGTTTTGAAATGTTGAAGTCACCAAGAAAAGTGTAGGAAGGAAACCAGATTGGACAAAGATATTAACAAGCACACCCGAAAAACTGTTAATAGAAGAAACCTTGAAAATTAAGAATGAAAAATTTCGAAAAAAGGAAGAAAACGTTAAAAGGGTAAAAAGAAATTTGCATCATCAGAATCGCCAGAGACGGAAGAAGATGAAGAAATTAATTATGCAGAAAATGATGATGCGTCATATGAAATTCTTATGAAGGATTCTGATGAAAAAAACGTCTTAAACGACATATAAGTCAACGTTGAGGATTTTATTACTGTAAAATTTGCTACAAAGAAATCTGAAGTTTTCTATATAGGTAAAAATTTAGAAGTCATTAATGATGAGTGTTATAATGTCAAATTTTTACGAAGAAAAGAACTTAGTTATGTATTTGTTTTCCCACAGATCGATGACATGCAAGTGGTCACAAAAATGGACGTACTTAAGAAAGTAGAACGGGCTACATCTACACAACGACTACGAAATGCATTTATATTTAACTATATTTGTCATATTTCTAATTTAGGAAAAAATGTTATTTATATACAAAACTTGTAGAAAAGTTATTAGTTTTTTTCTATTTTATATAAATTTAATAATAAAATTTAATATTTGGTTGCAAATGGAATGTTTTATTATCACAAAAGTCTTTGTTAACTCTTATAGGGTTTTCCATGTATGTACATTGAGGAGCTTGCCTGCAAAACCGGATAAATCCACATTTTGATGAAATTGAGTTATACATGTTAGCAATATGATTTTCACCCATTTTAATCATTTTTACAAGTTTTTGTAGGTAAAACTTAAAAAACGCATGTCTAAATTGTATTTAAAGTTGACGTATGCGAGCAAAAACTGACAAAATTTTATACGTTTTCTGTGTCTCCTGAAAAATTTTACAAAATGGATATATCCGCTTTTGCACGCAAGCTTCTCATTTGATTTTGATTGTATTATTTATTGAGATCCGTTCCATACATACCTTCCGTCACTTTGTGACTGTCCCATACATACCAACGCATGGTACGTTTGGGACAAAATACAAATGATCACTTCTAGTGCAACAAAACTCTAACCGTTAGAAAAAATTACATGAAATAAGTACCAAAATATAGTATAAACAGTAAGCTATTCGATGGTATACATTTTAAAATTTTTATGTTGCTGGTATGACCACAATTAAATGGATTATAAAAAGTGTCCCTAACATACCCACCTTCCCCTATTTATTTGCAATTAAACATTTATTAATAAGGGTAGATTAGATATTTTATACCATTTTAAATAACAAAAAAGTACGGTTTCCTTATAACAGAATTTCTATACAACGAATTTTTTCTTTGGGACCTTCAAATTCGTTATACGGAAGTTCTACTGTACTTCCACATTCACCTTCCTCGCCAGATTTAGCACCATTATATTATTTTCTTTCTCCAGACTTAAAAAAAGGTACGTGTCAAAAGATGCTCAGGCATAAAGAGGTGGAGTTAGCGATTAGTGGATATTTTGAGGAGCTCGAAGGTTTTTACTACATACATGCCATCGAAGCTATTGAACATCGCTGAGAAAAATGTATAGAATTAAAAGGACAATGTGTTGAAAACTAAAGAAGTTTTTTCTCAAATTTCTTATGTTTTCATCGTTAGGTCAGGTAATTTTGGGATTACCCTCGTATCTGATGGCTATTTACATTCATACGATGGATTTTTAAAAATACTACTATGAAACAGTTTCCATTAAACTTAATCATAACTTTTGACTCTTATTTCTTCAAAATCTTTTAAGATTTTTGTAATAATTATGTAAATCTGACACATTTGTTAAAGTATATTAACTCTTTATGGGCCGAATTTCTGTTTTAAACCCCAAAAAAAAAAAAAAAAATAGAGTTCGCACAGCATTTGCTTTATTATATCATAGTTGATGAGTCTGGTAACGGTCATAAATATTGATATTGATTGTGTGGTAATGTTATAGAATTAAGATTTATGCGCAGTCACATGAAAAACTATAATTATTTGGTATATTGTCAATAAATTAAAATGTGATCTGAAAGTTACACGGTCCAATAGAGGGTTAAAATTTATTTGTTTATCTGACGACTCATTGTCAGTATAGTTAGAGTGTGGTTTTTTTAAAGTACTACTATAAAACTATTTCAATCTAACTTAATCCTAACTTTTGACTCTTATTTATTCAAAATAATTTAAGATATTTTTAATTTCTTTATTACAACTTAAACCTGACATATTTGTTAACGAATACTAAAATTTACTCAATTATTTAATTACTATTTATATTCACAGGGTGGATTTTTTAAACTACTACTATAAAATTTGTTTAACCTAACTTAATCATACTTTTGAAATTTATTTCTCCAAAATCGTTTAAGATATTTTTCATTTCTTTATTGTACCTTAAATTTAAATGTTAATTTACTGCAAAAATTATTTTTTAATCTCTAAAAATGGACTTTCAATAATCGAAACTTCAACTTAACATAAAATAATCCGTTTATTTATGAAAATTTTTATATTAAAATAAATCTTCATTTAAGTATTTACCCTGAATTTTGTTAAACACTTTGCGATAATTCATTAATCTTAAAAAACTTGTTAGCTGTTGAAACGAAAACTGTTATTTCATATTATTTCTGTACTAAGTAAGTATGCAGTTGTTATTCAGTTTAATGTTGTTTCTAAAAGTTTAACACTTTTACTTTTTAAAATTATAACAATTATTAAAAAAAATATCGAAAATTCCTGATAGTTATTTGACCCGGTTATTAATAGAGCTTATAAATCCGTTTAGAAACATCATGAAACAGCATAATTTGCTAATCTATTTTGATAATGTCTGGACTTAATGTACCTTTGATTTGGCGATTTTATCAAAAATACACGTGTTAAAAATAAAACAAATTTAATTGAATTTTTTATTGAAATGAAACATTATAATTATATATTAAATTATTTTTTTTTAAATATTAAACAAAAAAAACCAAATTAAAACTTTAGGTTAATAAGTGTTCATAAAATAAAATAATTAGAATTTTTAAATACAATAGTTAAGTACTCTTAAGTACTCTTAGGTCATGTCTTTCTAATATCCATACAATTGCAATTTTATTGTATTCCCTTTTGTATTCTAAACCCTTTTAAATTTTAATCGTTCCATTTTACTTTATAGATAACTTGACAGTATCTAACATAGAAATAGTTGTATTACTCAATATAAACACGGACCTACTTGAAAACCTAAATGGAACAATGATCTTATAATACAATCGAAAAGAAAAAAAAATACCTAAAAGGAAAACGTAGAATATCGAATCTAACGCAGCAAAAATGATGGCAATTAAACAGATTCCCTAATTTGAATACAAAAGGTTCGAGTGCGTTTTGATTTCGCTACCTCTTAACCTTTATATCTTGGCAAGTCGCATAGATTAATGATAATATTCATGATAAGCCGGCGGTCTTTATAAATGCGATCCCGGTAATTGACGATTCAGTTTAGATTCACACTCAGTTGAGTTACTTCTTTAAGACTTTACTACAATCTTTAAAAATGCCACCAAACGCTTTAAGCCAAACCGGAGTTTTGTTCGAGACGGAAGGTGAAATCGCCGTTCAAGAACTTCCGGTTGAAGTGCAAAAACCCGACAACAGGAAGTTGGAATTAGTATGGAGGAATATTATTCTTATGGGATATCTTCATGTTGCCGGTCTTTATGGTAGTTATCTTATGGTAACTTCCGCTATGTGGAAAACTGTTTTCTTTTGTAAGTTAATTAAAAAAATTATTTTTGGAAATTATTAATTGATTTTTTTTTAAATTTAGCTATTGCTATGTATCAAATGGGTGGATTAGGAATTACAGCTGGTGCTCATAGATTGTGGGCTCATAAATCTTACAAAGCTAGATGGCCTTTGACTCTCTTGCTTACCATCTTTAACACGATTGCTTTCCAGGTAAAAAAAGTTCACTTTTTATTCTCTTCTTCATCAAAATCTTTTCAAAACTTCAATTTATTAATTTAATTTTTTTATTTTAATTTAGGATGCTGTTGTTGATTGGGCAAGAGATCACCGCGTCCATCACAAATACAGTGAAACCGATGCCGACCCTCATAACGCCAAAAGAGGATTTTTCTTCTCCCACGTTGGTTGGTTACTTTGCCGTAAACACCCTGAAGTAAAAGCCAAAGGAAAAGGAATCGACATGTCCGATTTATACGCCGATCCAATCCTCAAGTTCCAAAAAGATTACTACTTAATCATCATGCCTTTAATCTGTTTCGTTCTTCCAACTTTAATCCCAATGTACTTCTGGGGTGAAACTTTCCAAAACGCTTTCTTTCTCAACCTCTTCAGATACGTCTGGACTTTAAACGTCACCTGGTTGGTTAATTCCGCAGCTCACATGTTCGGAGGAAGACCTTACGATAAACACATCAACCCAGCTGAAAATCTTAGCGTTGCTATCTTTGCTTTGGGTGAAGGATGGCACAATTACCATCACACCTTCCCATGGGATTACAAAACTTCCGAATTGGGCAAATACAGCGTTAATTTCACTTGTTTGTTCATCGATTTTATGGCGAAAATTGGATTGGCTTACGATTTGAAGACCGTTTCCGAAGAAATCATTAAGAAGAGGGTTGAAAGAACCGGAGATGGAACTCACGAACTTTGGGGATGGGGAGATAAAGACCAAAGTGCTGAAGAACGAAAGGAGGCTATTATTATTAACAGGAAACTGGAATAATAATTCTCTTTTTTCTTTTCTTTGGCTTTTGTGTTGTTTTTAAAGATGTTGTGAATTATAACTATTAATTTATGCAAGACTGAGTGTGTTAATTTATTTTTTGAAACAATAATTGAAATAAAAATGTATATTTTTGTAAAACTAAACTTGCTTATTTTATTGGGAAATGGGAACGTTTTTTTTCTCTTCGTCAAGATAAAGATGAAGAGGTAAGAAGGTAAGTAAATGTGTTTTATTGAAAAGGATTTAAATCAACCTTCAAAGAGAACAAGGTGAATCGAAGGTAATTTATAACGCTCTCATTACGTATAAGAAAATATATCATTAACATTGTTAATAAAGCATTTGGATTTTGATCTTGCAGTTATACTGCAATAATGATGGCTTTATGAATTCATTAACATAAACGTGAATACAATAGTAATTGTAAATCGATCAGAATATATCAGTAAATTGTCATTGATAGAAAGAAAATACTGGATAACAAAAATTTTAAGTTTTTTTAAATTTCTTCAAAATTTGAAAAATTACAACTTTATTTATGGAAATTAAGAAAAGATTTTGTTAACCAAAGACAGTTTAAAATGCCTTTTTTAAGTTAATGCATAATTCTGTTTGTATAGATAATCAAACTTTTGAGTTAGAAATTTTTTTAACCTTTAAAAAATTTTTTACTAAAAATTAAAGCAATTTTTTAAAAATCACTACAACTTTATTTATGGAAATTAAGAAAAGATTTTTTAACCAAGTATAAATGAAAATATCCTGTTTAAAATAATGTATAGTCCTCTATACATAGACAATCAAAGTTTTGAGTTAGGAAATTTTTCTTAAACCTCCATAATTTTTTACTGAAAATTAAAGCAATTTTTAAAGTCACTGCAACTTTATTTATGGAAATTATGAGAAGCTTTTTAACTAAGGATAAATTAAAATATCTTGTTTAAAATAATGTATAATTCTCTATAGATTGATAATCAAAATTTTGAGTTAGAAAATTTTTTTTAACCCTCTAATAAATTTCTTACTAAAAATTAAAGTAATTTTTAAAAAATCACTACAACTTCATTTATGGAAATTAAGAAAAGATTTCGTTAACCAAAGACAGTTTAAAATGCCCTTTTTAAGTTAATGCATAATTCTGTTTGTATAGATAATCAAAATTTTGAGTTAGAAATTTTTTTTTAAACCTTTACAAAATTTTTACTATAAATTAAAGCAATTTTTAAAAAATTACTACAACTTTATTTATCGAAATTAAGAAAAGATTTATAAATTAAAATATCCTGTTTAAAATAATGTATAATCCTCTATACATAGACAATCAAAGTTTTGAGTTAGGAAATTTTTCTTAAACCTCCATAATTTTTTACTGAAAATTAAAGCAATTTTTAAAAAGCCACAGCAACTTTATTTATGGAAATTATGAGAAGATTTTTTAACTAAGGATAAATTAAAATATCTTGTCTAAAATAATATATAATTCTCTATACATTGATAATCAAAATTTTGAGTTAGAAAATTTTTCTTAACCCTCTAAAAAATTTCTTACTAAAAATTAAAGCAATTTTTAAAAAATCACTACAACTTTATTTATGAAAATTAAGAAAAGATTTTTTAACCAACGATAAATTAAAATATCGTTTAAAATAATATATAATTCTCTATAAATTGACCATAAAAATTTTGAGTTAGAAATTTTTTTTTAAACCTCTACAAAATTTTTTACTGAAAACAATTAAAAAAAAACTACAACTTTATTTATGGAAATTAAGAAAAGATTTTTTGACCAAAGATAAAATGTCTTGTTTAAAATAATATACAGGGTGTCCCAGAAGTCAGTTGCCAAACGCTAATCACGCATTCTAGAGCTGATTTCATGCCGATTCAACGAAAAAGTCCTTAGCCGAAATTACTTCCTAAGAGAACTTACCCTGGTAGCGCTTAACACCTTTACGATGGCAATAAAATAATTGTTTTGTCAACAAACGATGAAGCATTTCGAAGTTTACAAACGCTCAAAATTTCATTGTGATAACTAAATTGTTATTAAGATATTTCGAAAAAAACATGACCAGACACGTCATCTTCAGGATGCACTAGTTCTCTTAGGAAGCAATTTCGCATAAGGACTTTTTCATTGAATCGGCATGAAATCAGCACTGGAATGCGTGGTTTGCGTTTGGCAACTGAGTTCTGGGACACTCTGTATAATACTCTATTTATAAATAATCAAAATTTTAAAGTACATTTTTTTAATCTCTAGACAATTTTTTACAATTAAATAAAATGGTGTAATTTTAAGATATCGCCACAGTTTTATTTATAACAATTGAGAAATCATCTTTTAACCAAAAACATCATACGATATCTTCTTTCAATGATGTATAATTTTCCATATATTACATAATAAAAATTGAGTTAAAATTTTTTATTTAAACCTCTACAAATTTTTTTACAAAAAAAATCAACAATTTTAAAGATTCACTATTCCAAGTAGATTTATAAAAATTAAAAAAAGCATTTTTTAAACTAAAATTATATTAAAATATCTTCTTTAAATTGATAATTCTCTATAAGACACATAATAAAAATTTTAAGTTATAAATTTTTTTTCTTAACCTCCTACAAATTGTATACATAATACTAGAAAGGAATGAAGTGAAATGTTTATAATTAAACGATCGCCTGTTTTACATCTGTTGACCTTCACTCCTTTCATAATCTACATATTACACTTCTTGCTAATAACAATAACATTAACATAAAATTAAATTTAAATAAATAAACAAAGGAGATAAAACGAAATTGGAATCGGATGTTAAATTGAGTCTAAACTCCTTAGTAGATAAATTTATTATTTACTGTGTGAGCATTCCCTAATGTTTCCGACCATTAAAGCTTATTAATTTTTTACATCCAAGAAGGTTTTACGTTCTTCGACGGCCGACGAGTTCGCTTTGGGAATTATTGATTTACCATTCGCTGAATTTCTGGATAATTTAAATGCGGACGTGTCCATCGCTTTTTATCTGTCGTGGCGGTCGATTGATAATGCTTTATCGTCGTAATCGTGTTTAAGTATAGATAATCCTTTAAAAAAATCTTATAACATTTATATTGACATATTGTTAGATAATTAAAATTAGTATTTCTAATTGAGTTGGAGCTTTTATGTATTAAATTTATTAAGTTTGAATTAATTTTGGAGATAAAAGTTTGAGAATATTAAAAATCATTTCTAGTTTAATTTGGTGATTATAGAAGTTATAACTAAAATTAACTAAAATTAAATTATCTTGTTTTATAGCGTGACTAGATAATTTTATTATCTTTTTGATTGATTTTTTAATGTTCCGAATTGTTGACAAGCTTTTTTATATGGTTCTTTTATATTTAATTATCTAGTTTTTCTGAATAATTATCTACATTTTCTAGACAATGTTTTATATTATATTATATTGTTTTTCTAAGTGATTCTTTAGTGTTTTGAATTATTAACTAACCTCTAGAGTATTGAAGTCTAAATAAATCATTATCTAGTACAGGGGCGGGCAACTTTTTGCATAGTGGGGGCCAGATTACTGTTCACCTTTCGTACGTGGGCCGGAGTAGAAAATTGACAAATGTTTAATACTTACAAGTTTTTCTTTTTAATATAAAAAAAAGTTAAAGATTAGATCTCCCAGATCTTCTGCTTTCGATCGGTAGAACTGTCCAAAAAGCAGGAGATCTGGGTTCGTATCCTATTTAGTACAGTAATGAGACTTTTTTTGTATAACGCATTAGTGGTAAAAACCTTTCTTTAATTATTTCTTTCTATTACAAATCTAGATTATACCCTCGCGCGGGCCAACTCCGGCCCTCGTGATGGTCTAATTCGGCTCGCGAGACCTTTTGAAAGAACAATAAATAATTTATGTTTTAAATTACAAATGTGTAATAGAAAGAAACAATGAAAGAAAGGTTTTTACCACTATCGCGTTAGAGAAGAAAAATATTTCATTACGGCATTGGACTTCAAACCCAGATCTCATGTTTTCTGGGTAGTTGTACTAAGGAAAGCAGGAGATCTGAGAGATCTAAGAATTATCTGTTTTTTTAGTCTTACAAGTAAGAAAAACATTTGTCAGTTTTTTACTCCGGCCCGCGTACGAAGAGTAAACCGTAATGTGGCCCCCACTATACAAAAGGTTGCCCACCCCTGATCTAGTAGATTGTCATGATCTTTTTAATGATGATCAAGTTTTTTTGGGTAATATTCTAAGATTTTTAAAATAACTGGGTAATTTTATTATATTTTTTGATGTTTTTTTTTTTAATTTTCTGACCAATTAATTTGCCTCTAAAACATTAGGTGAATGTGTGGTCTATTTAAACGACTCCTTAATTTTCCAAACTATTGACTGGTTTTCCTCAATAGATTTTCTAGTATACTTAGAGGATTTTCTAATCCTTCTAAATAGTTATGTAGTATACATTTTTGGTTAAACTGATCTTATAGACAATTTTTTTATGTATTTGGACGATTTGATCTCTAGAATCCTAAATGTTAGAATCGTAATTGTGTGAAATATTTAAATAGTCAAATTTCTAATCTTCTAAACTTATAACTAGTCTTTCTAAATAATTTTTTTGACATGTTTGAATGATTTTTTAGTTTTTCTGAATGATTATCAAGTTTTCTTGGATAATATTCAAGGATTTTGAATGTTACTACTTACAAGGAGAGTGCAAGGTCTTGGGGTCATAGATTTAGTTCAAATTTTGTAGGATGGTAGATTTAGTTTCCCTGTTGATGAAAATATAGGGTTGTAGGGGCCACTACTCAATAGCTCTTTAGATATTTGCAGCAATTGAAGATGCAATTCACTAGTTAAATTCAGGTCTGTAGCAAACGATTAATTATAATGGGTTTAGCGTAGCAGCAATAGATCGGTGTTTCTCCTCATTAGGCGCCAGGTTCGAGTTCAAAGAGTGTCTATTTTTACATATAAAGATACCATGGGTGGATATAAAATGTTGCGACATCCAAACATTTTTTGAGTGTGCACCGCACTTTGGATTTGTCAGTTAATTGTCATTTGATCTGTCAAGACTTCAAAATTAATACAGGAATATGACTTGACCTAATAACCTTTCTTCAAGAAGCCTGACTTAATCGGTATAAATTCGGTTAATTTTGACATTATCCGGACTTGTGAATTAATTGCATCTTTAATTGCAAATATCTTAAAAATTATTGAATAGTGGCCCCTATAACCATATATTTTCATCAACAGGGAAACTAAATCTAACATTCTACGAAATTTGAACTAAATCCACGACCCCAAGACCTTGCACCCTCCTTGTTAGACAATTTTATTATGTTTATGGATGGTTTTCTAATTTCCCTAATAATTCATTAGCCTTCAGAACTCTGAATAGTCATGCGGTTTATCTAACCGATTTCTTAATCTTCCGAATGAATCACTGAGAGTCTTTCTGGATGGGTTGAATGATTAGTATGGCTTTCTGAATAATTATTTGGTTTTCCTCAACAATGTTCTAAATTTTCTGGTTTGTTCGGATAATTACAGGATAATTTTGTAGTTTTTTGGATAATTTTTTAATTGTTCTGACTGATTATCTAGTTTTTCTGGACAATATTTTAAGTTTGATTTATCTACCTAATTTTTACAATTCACTAACTTATCTACATAGTTTTCTGGTATATGTGAGGGTTCCTTAGTTTTTTTGAATGACTATCTAGACTTCTTGGTCAATGTTTTAAATTTTCTAGCTTGTCTAGATAATTTTGACTATTAACTAATTTCTTTAAATAAATTATGACGATTTTTTATTCTTTCAGAATGATTATTTAGACCTTCTTACCACTGTTTTAAGTTTCCTAATTTGTTTAGATGATTTTGACAAATGATTAATCTTTGTAGATAGTTTTCTGGTATATCTGAACGATTTTTTAGTCTTTCTGAACGACTATTTAGACTTTCTGGTCGTTGTTTTAAGTTTTCTACTTTCTCTAGGTAATTTTGACTAAGGACTAATTTCTTTAAATGGATTTCGACGATTTGTTAGTCTTTTTAAATGATTATTTATACTTCCTGGTGAATGTGTTAAGTTTTCCAATTTATCTAGAGAGTTTTGACAATTGATTAATCTTTCTACATACTTTTCTGATATATGGAAACGATTTTGTAGCCTTTTTGCATGATTATTTGGACTTTCTGGTCAATGTCTTCAGTTTTCTAGTATATCTAGATCAGCGATTCCCAAAGTGGTCGATATTGACCACTTGAATGAAAAATAACACTCTGTAGCAGCGGTTTTAAGTTAGCGGACCATTATGAATAAGGGGTTCATCTTAAAAGCAGGTAATTTGGCCATGGGGGTCTGAGGTAACAGTTCATTTTGGAAAAGGGGTCACTTGTCCAAAATAGTTTGGGCGTCCCTGATCTAGATAATTTGCCTATTGACTAATTTCTCTAAATAGATTTCCACGATTTGTTAGTTTTTCTAAATGATTCTATAGGTTTCCTGGTCAATGTTTTAACTTTTCTGGTTTGCCAAGATAATTTTGACTATTAACTAATTTCTCTAAATAGATTTCGACGATTTGTATGTCTCTTTGAATGATTATTTAGACTTCCTGGTTAATGTTTTAACTTTTCTGGTCTGTCTAAATAATTTTACTATTGACTAATGTCTCTAGATAGCTCTCTGGTCTATGTAAACGATCTTTTAGACTTTCTGAATGACTATCTAGATTTCTTAGTCAATGTTTTCAGTGTTCTAGTTTGTCTAGATAATTTGCTTATTGTCTAATTTCTCTAAATAGATTTCCACGATTTGTTAGTTTTTCTAAATGATTCTTTAGGCTTCCTAGTCAATGTTTTAACTTTTCTGGTTTGTCTAAATAATTTTGACTATTGACTAATGTCTCTAGATAGTTCTCTGGTTTATGTAAACGATCATTTAATCTTTCTGAATGACTATCCAGACTTCTTAGTAAATGCTTTCAGTTTTCTAGTTTGTTTAGATAATTTTAACTATTGACTAATTTCTTTAAATAGCTGCTTTAAGTTTTCTATTTTATCTAGATAGTTTTGACAATTGATTGATCTTTCTAGATGGTTTTGTGATACATGGGAACGATGTTTTAGACCTTCTGTATAATTATTTTGGATTCCTGGTCAATGTATTAAGTTTTCTAGTTTTCCTGGATAATTTTCACTATTGACTAATCTCTCTAAATAGTTTTCTTGTATATGTGTATGATCTTTTAGTCTTTCTGAATGTCTATTTAAACTTCCTGGTCAATATTCTACGTTTTCTAATTTGTGTAGATAGTTTTGACTGTTGACTAATTTCTCTGAATGGTTTTCTGATATATGGGAACGATATTGTAGTATAGCCTAGAATGGATTACGTTTTCTACTTTGTCTAGATAATTTTTACTATTGATTAATTTTTTCAAAACATTTTTGGTATATCTGGACAAATTTACAGTCTCTCTGAATGATTATCTATTTAATGTTAGTTGACAATTTAGGAAACTTTTTGGTGTGTTTAGATAATTTTATTTTTTATTATTTTGAATGATTTTTATGATTTTTCAACTATTAACTGAACAGCTTGCAATTATTTAGATGATTTTTTTTGTGTATTTAGACGATTTTTTGATCTTTTTTTAATCAATTCTAATAAAGTTTTTATCATTATCTAGTATTTCTGGATGATTAACATTTCGGGTTTGTACTTCTATATAATCTCTTTCCAGTATTTTTGGACTTTTAGGTAACTTAGATATTTCCTGATACTCGACATTTTAGTCCTTTTAAACTAGTGGTAATAAAAACGTAAAACCACTTTTAAAAATTTCTTACTAACGACGAAAGATACATCAAACTTTTCAGGTTTGTACTTCTACAGTCTTTTTCTAGAATTTTTGTTTTGTTTGATGACTTACATATTTCCTGATTCTCGTCATTTTAGTCTTTTTGAACCAGTGGTAATAAAAACGTAACACCACCTTTAAAATTTTCTGCCTTGACTAACCACGAAAGATACAATATTTCAGGTTTGTACTTCTACATACTCTTTTTCTAGTATTTTTGGTTTGTTTGATGACTTACATATTTCCTGATTCTCGACATTTTAGTCCGTTTGAATCAGTGGTAATAAAAACGTATCACCACATTTAAAAATTTCTGTCTTACTAACGACAAAAGATACATCATCTAAACTTTCTAACTTTACAAACACTTAATAAATTATAGATCTCATAAAAGGAAAAGTTTAATAACCTCTCACTACTTCCTTAATAAAAATTTTAAAAGCAGAAACACATCCACAATGTTATCTACTCTCATCCTACTTTTCTAAAATATTAATAAATAATTTCATCATCATCATCCGGATTACATCTAACAATAAAAATCTGACGTGGATTTTTATGGTCTTTCCCCACTAAGATTACGAGTGTTACGACGTCGACGTGGTTGTAGGATAACCGTCGGCGTCGCGACGCTCTCTTTCAAACTCCAGCTCGAGTCGTCTCGTCTCGGTCTAACGATTGCAGCAAACGGTGCTTGTTCGTTCCCGTCGAAATAGTGGGGGGCCGAAGTCCGATCACGCCACGATCGCCCGCCAAATCGTAGGGCTCCGCTTCTGTCGTCCGACTATTGGGCCCCCTTTGAACGACCTTTGGACTGCTCTTGCCGTTCTTTTGCTTTCGCGATTTCAACCGGTTCACATCATCATTCCATTCAACGTTTCCGTTGACAAAACATCTAATAAAAGTGAAGACTTTGGATTTTTTTTGAAAAAATTATAAGTGAGTATGATATAAATGTGCCAATTTTTTTTATTTTTAAATTTTGCACTTTTTTTATCTTATCTTATCTTTTCGATTTGGTGCTTGATTTTTATTTTTATTATTTTTTTATGTAACAATCTAATCTTTAATAAGTGGACTTTTTTAAAAAATCTATTTTAAAATTTCCTTTGTTAATTTCGACACATTGACTTTAACATCCCATTTCGGTATTGATTTTCACCCCTTGATAAAAAAAAACTTTTCTCGGCCAGCTGGTGGCGTTCTGAAGGTCAATCTCTCCCTGAAATGTTCATAATTACACCCCTTCATTAAGTTTTCAAATCAAATTAACTTTGATATAAACCGTAGAGAATTAATTAGTTACTTTTTAGAACGAAACATAATAATTCAACTTGTTCCAATAAGGTTAAGGAAAAAGTTCATGAATATTTAATATTTGTTGAGGGAAATTAATGAATATTTAATTTTATCGATGATTAGTATTCGTACGTGCTAAAAAGCACAAACCTTAGCATGCACTCGTTAATTAAAAGCCGAATTAATAACCACTTATGTTTGATTGTTAAATTACCCAGATAAAAAATAATCAAAAAAAATTTTTTTTAATATTAACTTTCAAGAGGAGAAAGATTTCCATCATAAGTACTTTCAATTCAGTCTCAAATCATATATGAATAAATTAAAATGTTTTTGTCGATAAATTGCTTTGTATGTGGGATTACAAGAAAATTTCTTATATAAAATTATTTTACACACGCGAATACAATTTTAAAATTGTCCAATTTAGTAATTTACTATGACTTATTACTTTATAAATCATCGTCATCCTGTTACAAAGTTATAAATTCAACGATATCTCTTCTAAATATTAAAAAACTTTTTAAACCTTAAATCTTTTTTCTTCCAGATTAAAAATGGCACCGAACTTATCAAGTCAAACTGGGATACTCTTCGAAGGTGAAGAGTTACTCTCTGAGATTTCCGGTCAAAATCATAAACCGGACAACCGGAAAATCCGTCCGGTTTGGAGGAACATCATCTTAATGGGTTACCTTCATTTGGCAGCTATATACGGAATTTATTTGGCTTTTGCTTCGGCTAAAATTGCCACAACTGTTTTTGGTAGGTATATTTAAAAGAACTAATATATCTACTTATTACAATAAGTACAATAATATTTCTACTTAATTAACTTAATTAAATATTTGTTTCTTCATTTGACCTCGAAATTTTGAAATACTTTACGTGGTGATTTAACGAAATTCCGTGGTTATCGCAAAACGTGATTCGTTCGGTATCAAAGTTCATACATATTACCAGACGATTTTTTTAATGTTTTTTTTTTGGTATTATCAAACGATTTTATTGAACTTTGTCCGTCTGTTACTAATTCCCATAAATCGCTAATCATGTTTAAATGAATCACCTTTTAGTAACTAGTAATTAGTAGATTAAAAAAGGTTAAAGTGTAATAAACAAATTCAGTTTACAAAATTACTATGTTTAAATTATGATTCATTAATGGTCTTTTGAACTGTTAATCATTTACGGTTTCTAGGTGATTTTCCTGTACATCTGGATGATTTTGTAATGTTTCTGCATAATTATCTAATTTTGCTGGTTGATTATCTAATTTTTCTGGTTGATTATTTAATCTTCCTGGTTAATGTTCTAAGTTTTTTTAGTTTATTAAGACAATTTTCTACTCTTTTTAGACAACTTATTAATTTTTTGAACTATTCCAAAAAATTTTCTAGATCTTCAAATCTTTCAACGATTCTTCCTTTTTAGGAGTCTGGATTACTTTCTAAGTTTCCTAAATGATTACTTAGTCTTTCAGAAAAATAAGTGTTCTTAGCTTTTCAGTTTGTTTAAAAATTTTTGTAATCTTTCTAGATGACTTTCTAATCTTCTGAATCTGAATATTCATTAGTTTTAAATCGCTAGTTTTTTTTAGATGATTTTCTGGCATATCTGGAAGATTTTACAGTCTTTCAATAATTTTCCAACCCTTGTAGACGATTATCTAATCTTCCTGAATAATCATCCCAGTTTTCATTGAATCTAGATTATTTTATATTTATATTTGGAAGGATTGTCAATTTTTCTGAATAATGATCTAATCTTCCTGGTTAAATGTCTAAGTTTTTTAGTTTATCAAATCAATTTTCCACTCTCTTTACACGACTTTTTAATATTTTGAACTATTTTCTAGATCTTCCAATCTTTCAACGATTTTTTAATTCTTTTTAGGAATCTGGATAACTTTCTAAGTTGTCTAAATCAGGGGTGGGCAACCTTCTGTATATTGGGGACCAGATTACGGTTTGATACTTACACGTTTTTTTTTTAATATAAAGAACAAAGTTAAAGATTAGATTTCCCAGATCTTCTACTTTCGATCGGTAGAACAACTGCCCAAAAAGCAGGAGATCTGGGTTTATATCCTAGTTCAGTAATGAGACATTTTTTTCTTTTATAACACATTACTGGTAAAAACCTTTCTTTAATTATTTTTTTCTATTACAAATTTTTGATTTAAAGGTGAGGATTAGACCCTCGCGCGGGCCAGAGGTTGCCCACCGTTGGTCTAAATGATTAGTTAGTCTTTCAGAAAAATAGGTATTCTTAGCTTTTCAGTTTGTTTAGAAAATTTTCTAGTTTTTCTAGATTTCCAATTTTCTGAATGATTTCTTTACAGATCTGTAAGATTTTACAGGTTTTCAATGATTTTCTAATCTTTATAGACGATTATCTAATCTTCCTGGATAACCTTCTCAGTTTCCATTGAACCTAGATAATTTTCTGGTATATTTGGAAGGTTTACCAATCTTCCTGAATGATTATCTAATTTTCCTGGTTAATGTTCTAAATTTCCTACTTTCTTTAGACGATTTTTTAATCTTTTGAATTATTGACCCCTTGAAGTGAAACGACGACTTCAGACCATCATGAACTTTCTTGAGCAAACTGATCATGACGAGGTGAACTTACCAGATATTATTGATGATTGTCTGCATGAGCAGTGCTGATGGAAAAAAATGCAGTTCAAGGGGTTAAGTTTTGTTTTGCCATGTTTCCTTTTGTATGACTTTAAGTTTCCTGAATGATGATTATTATTTTTTTAAGTATTGTCATTTTTTCAGCGATTTTCCAATTTTACAGGGAAATCTTCTCAGGTTTCTGTTGAATCTAAATATTTTTTGACTTTTTGGAATTTTGAACTATTAACTAGTCTTTCTAGATAACTTTGTAGTATGTATAGATGATTTTTCAATCTTTCTTTAGAATGATTATCTAATCTTCTTGGATAAAGAAAAGAAGTTTTTCTAGATCTTCCAAACGTTCAATGATTTTTTAATCCTTATGGACGATTATCTAATCTCTTTGAACAATTTTCTCACATTTCCTTTGAATCTAAATACTTCAAAGTCTTTCTAGACTTTTGAACTATTAACTAGTCTTTCTAGATAACTTTGTGGTATGTATAGAAGGTTTTTCAAGCTTTCTGAATGATCATCTAATCTTCTTGATTAAATGAAAAAAGTATTCCTCGATCTTCCAAACTTTCAATGATTTTGTAATCCTTGGTGACAATTATCTGATCTCTTTGGACAATTTTCTCATATTTCCATTGCATCCAAATAAGTTTTAAAGTCCTTCTAGCCTTTTGAACTATTAAATAGTGTTGCTAGATAACTTTGTGGTATATGAAGAAGGCTTTCTAAGTTTTCTGAATGATCATCAATCTTCCTGATTAAATGAAAAAAGTTTTTCTAGATCTTTCAATCTTTTAACGATTTTTTAATCCTTACGAACGATTACCTAATCTCCTTGAACAATTTTCTCATGTTTCCATTGAAGATAGATAATTTGTAAGTCTTTCGCGACTTTTGAACTATTAATTAGTCTTTCTAGATAATTTTGTGGTATATCTGGAAGGTTTTTCAATCATTCTGGATGATCACCTAATCCTCCTGTCTATTGACCTCTTCTTGGTTAAAGGTTTTTTTAATTACATTAATAATCTTTCTAAATGGCTTTTTAACCTACTGAACTAGATCTTCCAGTAGCTATTCTTTCTAGATAACTTTTTAATTGATTGAATTTTACAATCTTTCTGGATTATTATCTGTTTTTCTTGAATAATATTTCAAACTCTCTAGTTTGTCTAGATTTCTAGATAATTTCGTTATCTTATTACTTAGATATATTATTAATTAATATCTAAGTGATTAGATATATTACTTAGACTTTTTGTCCTTTTAACTATTAGTTAATCTTTCTAGAGGACTTTCTGGTACTTTTTGGAATATCTGAACTCTTTCCCAAACTTTTTCGTAAAATTTCTAATATTTTAAACTAATGAACTAGTCGTATTAAATCATTTTCAGTTATATCATGATTTTTTAATCTTCCTGAATGATTATCATTTTAGACAATTTGTTTTCTCAACTACTTTTTTTAGATTATTTTCTAGTTTTGATGATTTTTTAATTTTGAACTAATTTAACTATCATTCTTAAAGATTTTTTAAACTAATTCTTCTAGATAACTTTATATGTAATCTTTCTATACGACTATTTTGCCTTCTGGATTATTAACTATTCATCTATCTAAAATTTTTTTTAATGCTCCACATGAATTTTCTTTCTAAATGCTTTTTTGATGTAGCTTAACAATTTTCTTATCATTCATTACGATTTCCTTATTCGTTTTAAGTGTTTCCGTCAAATGTTACTTGTTAATTTGTAATGAAATGTTTTTATTGAAACTTTACACGTCCGCAATTAACTCCTACAAAAACCTAATCAAATAGAATGAGTCACTTTAAAGTAGTTGATAACAAATGCTAATGTTTTACAAATAACTTTACATTGCAAAACAATTACGTTAACTGTGTTAATTCTTTTTACAGCTATTATAATGTATCAAGTGAGTGGATTGGGGATTACAGCCGGTGCACATCGATTATGGGCTCATAAATCTTACAAGGCCAAATGGCCTTTAAGGTTGATGTTAACCATTTTCAACACGATAGCTTTCCAAGTGAGTTTTTCCTTACTAAAATTTTTATTTTCCATTTTATCTATTATTTAATAAAGATAACTTTATAATAATATATTTTAAAATTTAGGATGCAGTTGTTGATTGGGCAAGAGATCACCGAGTTCATCATAAATACAGTGAAACCGATGCTGACCCTCACAACGCTAAGAGAGGATTTTTCTTCTCCCACGTTGGTTGGTTACTTTGTCGTAAACACCCCGAAGTAAAAGCCAAAGGAAAAGGAATCGACATGTCCGATTTATACGCCGATCCAATTCTCAAATTCCAAAAAGATTACTACTTAATTTTGATGCCTCTTTTCTGTTTTGTCATTCCAACTTCAATCCCGATGTATTTATGGAATGAAACTTTCCTAAACGCGTTTTTCCTCAATCTCTTTAGATATACCTGGGCTTTAAATGTTACTTGGTTGGTTAATTCCGCAGCTCATATGTTTGGAGATAAACCTTACGATAAATATATAAACCCAGCTGAAAATAAGACGGTTTCTCTTTTGGCTTTGGGTGAAGGTTGGCACAATTACCATCATACCTTCCCATGGGATTACAAAACGGCTGAATTAGGGAAATACAGCGTCAATTTAACCTGTTTATTTATCGATCTGATGGCGAAAATCGGTTGGGCTTACGATTTAAAAACCGTTTCCGAAGAAATGATTAGGAAGAGAGTTGAAAGAACCGGAGATGGATCTCACGAATTATGGGGTTGGGGAGATAAAGATCAAAGTGTTGAAGAACAAAAGGAGGCTATTATCTTAAATAAAAAAGATTTCTAAAGGATGAAAAAAATGGTCAAATTAATAAATCTACTCGAAGACCAATTTTTATCACCTGGTGATAGTAGAAGTAGATTATTTTGCAAATTATGAAATATACAGTAAACTATTTCTATGTGATATAACTCTAGAGTAATTTTGCACTGTTACAATTTAAGGATTTAATTATTTAATTTATTTGTGTACTTTTCTCATGATTAAAGTGCATTTAAAAAATTAATTATGGGCGTTTTTATTAATACATTGTCTTCCTACCTACACATTTTAATACATGTTAAATAATATTTTCTCTTGGTAAAAGTTCAACTCAAAAATTAAAGATAAGAAATTAAAAAATGATTCGTGATACTAATAACGCAACGGGTGTTTTACAAGAAGATGATGTTATCGAACAAAAAGCTATTGAAACGGTTATTCAAACCGATTGGAAACTTGATTTAGTATGGAGAAACATAGCTTTTATGACGTATATTCATATTTCATTTATATACAGTTGGTATATTTTATTTTCTTCAGCTATGGGTAAAACAATTTTTTATGGTAAGATTATTTCGTTAAAAATTTATTTGAAAAGATTAAAAACTTGTTTTTAAGCTATTTTCTTAATGGTTTTTACTGGTCTTGGAATGACTGCCGGAGCTCATAGACTTTGGACTCATAAAGCTTACAAAGCAACTGCAAAACTTAAAGTTTTATTAGTTTTAATGAATTCAATGGCTTTTCAAGTATTCTATAATAACTTATTGTTAGTTATAAAATTATTCTATAATTTAATTTTTTTAAGGGTTCAATTATAGATTGGGCAAGAGATCATCGTTGTCATCATAAATACAGTGAAACCGATGCAGATCCACATAATCCAAAACGAGGATTATTTTTCTCTCACATTGGTTGTTTAATGGCAAGAAAACATCCAGCTGTTTTCGAAAAAAGTAAACATATCGACTTTACCGATTTATTAAACGAACCCGTTTTAAGATTTCAAAAGAAATATTATCCGATAATTATGCCAATTTTTACATTTATCATCCCAACATTAATCCCAATGTATTTTTGGAACGAAACTTTTTTGAACGCTTATTATATGAATATATGGAGATATTCGATTACTTTAAATGGAACGCTTTCGATTAATTCTTTAACTCATCATTCTGGAAAACGACCATACGATAAGTATAACTTCTCCTAAACATGACTTTTGACTTTTTAATTACTTCTATTAATTCATTTTAGGAATATGTACGGAACTGATGTAATACCAATAAGCATTTTATCTTTAGGTGAAGGTGCTCATAATTACCATCATGTATTTCCATGGGATTATAAATGTTCGGAATTTAGTAATTATTCCATTAATATAACGTGTATCTTTTTGGATTTGATGGCGAAAATCGGTTGGGCGTATGATTTAAAAACTGTATCTGAAGATGTTATTAAAAAGAGGGTTATAAGAACTGGTGATGGGAGTCATCCTGTTTGGGGATGGGGGGATAAAGATCAAGATCGAGAAGAAAAAGAATCTGCTGTTATTTTACATAAGAAAGATATTTAAACGATAATAAAGTAATATAAAAAGAAGATTCCCATATATTCTGCCTTCTTGGCACTCCTTATTGTAATGATCGGGGTAACGTAATCGCCACCAGGGCAAGGTTTTTAATCTAGTCAAACCTTCCGGAAACCGTGGGTCCTTACATTAAGACTCGGGCAGGAAATAAAACAAATTCGAACAATAACAAAACACCTTTATTAGAACGTACGACGAAATAAAGACGAACGGTAATTTAACGATCGTGAGCGGGCGATTACTTCACGGGAGAACCTCAATTGTTGAGACGAAATAACGAAATAAAAACTCACCACACCAAACTTCCGTTTGGTTGCGTTTATGTCCTCAGTTAAGATTTTGCGGCTCGTCGTATTGCTGGGGATACGTCTCCGGTAGAATAATCACTAAAGAAGAGCGCGCACATTCTCGATCATACGAACATAAACGCCGAAACTGATCGGAAAATACTGACCAGTTGAACTTTACTCGACTTTTCGTTAAGTGTCTGCTAAGAGCCCACTCAAAGAAAAGTTAATCACACACGCAAAATGACTTTAATGTCGCAAAAAAAAAGATTATCGTGAGAGATTTAATTCAAGATTCAGATTTAAGCATCTTGTTTAACAGAGACTCGTTTAAGAGTGACCCTTTAAAACGCGAATTCTCCCCGAGATAACTTCGCCCTTGGAGAGGGGGTGAATGAACATTGGTTGTTTTTTTTCCTAAAACAGGACTAATGTCGCACACGGGGGCGGGTTTTTTTAAGAAGGCTATTTTCTTAAGGAAAATTACCGCGACTCTGGTGGTCTGCGGACCATATGCTTAACTTAAAAACAAAACGCAGTAAATCAATGACCCTTTAAACACTTTCCTGACGTGTCACGTATCGTTTATTCAATAAGCTTCCAGATGATTACTCGAACTTAGAAATTCTTTAAACAATTCCAAACCCTCGAGAAATATGACAGCGTCGACATGTTTATTACACAAATTTATTACTTTGAGTCTGACCTGAACTTAACAGATGCGTAAAGACAAAACTACAAAAATGTTTAAATTAAAGTCTGCAATATATGGAATTATTACATTATCTCATTTTCGTTTATTTTTGGTGTTATTTCTTTTAGCTTTCTTCTTTCTTGCAACAATACTATTTCTGTTTTTTCAGGTGCTACTTGAAGTCACATTCTCTTAAGTTCTTCTCTGACCCTTTGAATCCCATAATTAGCCTTTTGTTGTAGAGGAGTGCTATCTTGGTGTGTAATTACTAGCGCAAGATCGTCCGCGTAAGCAATAAAATGGATATTGGGCTCTAGATTAATTTTTAGAATTTTGTTATAAAAAGTAGTATAAAAGAGATGTCCTAAAAGAGAGCCTTGAGGAACTCCACAAGGATATCACGCTTTTGTTTGAGAAATAGGACTTTATTATGTTCATCAAATAGTCATTAATCTTACCCTCTTCTAAAGTTTTTATAATTCCTTTCCAAGGAGCAGAGTTAAATGCGTTCTTAACCCGGCGTGTGTATACTATATTTCTTGAGACACGGTGTGTATACTGGGTCTTTTAGGTAACAGGCATGTTTTCAAAGTTTTCTAGGCTTGCAAAAATTCTAGAAAAATTCTGAGTTACTTATTGAAGCGTCTACTACATGGCCGAGCAGTTACCAAACTTTTTTAAAAGGGGGTAGCCGAAGCCTACCCTCTATTCATAGGAGAGAATTTCGAATTTCAAATTTTGACTGTTCCTTCAAAGACCCAGTGTACACACGGAGGGTTAATATCAAGGAGCACCAACACGCATACATCCCTATTCCTATAGCTTTTCTCTTTCAATTGATCTACAATGATTTGAATGTTAGAGACTGCGTCTAAAGTTGACTTACCTTTTTGAAAACCAAATTGGTTTCTTTCGATTAGTCTTTTATCTACTACTTCCTCTTCCAGTCTTTTCTTGATTAATCTTTCTAATACCTGACCTGTTGTATCGATTAGACATATTGGCCTATATGATTTTTCGTTACTTTTCTTTTGGGTTTTCAATTAGTATTAATCTAGATTTCTTCCAGATGTCGGGGAAGATTTCTTCTTTCAGGCACTTATTAAGTACATTTTTAAAATCTTCACAATATTTTCCTACTACATTTTTTAACATTTCTGATGTAATACCGTCTGGGCGTAGAGCTTTTTTATTATTTAATTTTGATACTATAGGTTTTACTTCTTCGTCTCTGAAAAGTTTGTCCTCTTCGACTATAATTTCTTACAAAATAAAAACTTAGCATAGCTGAAGATAATTATTTTATTTTTAGAATTCGACTACCCGGGTTTCGATTTTATACGATCATCTTTAGGTCATCGCTATAATTTCTTGTTTGGTCCATTCAATTTCTTCATGATTTGTCATGAAGAAATTTGTCAATCTCTTCATACTGTAGAGGGTTAACTAAACACATCCACCAACATCATGAAGTGATCCTTTTTCTCTTTTTGGGTTTCCTGCTTTGACTGTTTGATACCACAAACTTCCGCCGACTCTCTTGAGAGTTGATTAGAGAACCTGGGCCTTGCTACAGATAACATATTTTAAATTCAATTCGTAACAGCATTTTTTGTTTATCGCCTTGATTTCTTGAGAAATCTGAACAACTAAATGCCAAACTAAAGGTTAAGGATTCTATTTTTCATTTAAAAAGACCAATTTGTTCTGTTATCAAAGCATTTAAAATAAATTCTAAAAACGTCAAAGATTCCATATCTGAAAAGCGTTCGTCGACTTAAAAAAATCATATTGGACTGATTTATGAATATTAAGATATTGTTTTTACGCTAAATTAAAGCTTAAATATTTTATTTTCCATTAAAAAAGACCAATTTATTCTAATTGTTACCAAAAAATTCTTAACCCTTAACTACAGAAGTGTCGTCTGAGAAACGGCATATAAACGTAATTTTATACTATTTATATTATTTATGTTATTTTGTATTCTTTGTCATCATTATGTACAGCAAGTATTTTAAGCAATTGTTTAGTAATTTAATTACTAATACTTCAAAAATTATCTAAATGTACTGATTACAGAAAATATGTGATTGTTTTAAGACTTTATGCCATAATATCAGTGGTAGTCTACCAGATAGCACCTCAGGGTTTATGTTTTGCTTATTGTACCTCAATAGTTAAGGGTTAAAAGCGTAAAAGTTTTACTAGGAATCTGTCTTTAACCTTAAAAATTTTCATCAATTTTAAAAAATCATAAGGAAGTTATTTATAAAAATTAAGAAATGGTCCTTATACTAAATTGAATCTTAAAGATTCTATTTTTCACTAAACAAGACTAATTTGTTCTAAATGTTACGAAAAAAATTTAAAAAATTCTTAAAAACGTCAGTGTTTTTACGGAGCTGTTAACCTTAAAAATGTTAACTCAATTTTAAAAAATCGTACGGAACTTATTTATGAAAATTTAGAAATGGTCTTTATACTAAATTAAAGCTTAAAGATTCTATTTCCCATTAAAAAAGACTAATTTGTTCTAAATGCTACTAAAAAAATTAAAAAAATTCTTAATGGCATCAGTGTTTTTACATAAACCTTAAAAATGTTAACTCAATTTTAAAAAATCGTACGGAACTTATTTATGAAAATTAAGAAATGGTCCTTATACTAAATTAAAGCTTAAAAATTCTATTTTCCATTAAAAAAGGCCAATTTGTTCTAAATGTTACCAAAAAATTTAAAAAAATCTTAAAAGTGTCAGTGTTTTTACATTAACCTTAAAAATGTTAACTCAATTTTAAAAAATCGTTCGGAACTTATTTATGAAAATTAAGAAATGGTCTTTATACTAAATTAAAATTTAAAGATTCTATTTCCCATTAAAAAAGACTAATTTGTTCTAAATGCTACCAAAAAAATTAAAAAAATTCTTAAAGGCATCAGTGTTTTTACATAAACCTTAAAAATGTTAACTCAATTTTAAAAAATCGTACGGAACTTATTTATGAAAATTAAGAAATGGTCTTTATACTAAATTAAAACTTAAAGATTCTATTTCCCATTAAAAAAGACTAATTTGTTCTAAATGTTACCAAACAAATTAAAAAAATTCTTAAAGGCATCAGTGTTTTTACATAAACCTTAAAAATGTTAACTCAATTTTAAAAAATCGTACGGAACTTATTTATGAAAATTAAGAAATGGTCTTTATACTAAATTAAAACTTAAAGATTCTATTTCCCATTAAAAAAGACTAATTTGTTCTAAATGTTACCAAACAAATTAAAAAAATTCTTAAAGGCATCAGTGTTTTTACATAAACCTTAAATATGTTAACTCAATTGTAAAATATCGTACGGAACTTATTTATGAAAATTAAGAAATTTTCCTTATACTAAATTAAAGCTTAAAGATTCTATTTTCCATTAAAAAAGATTAATTTGTTCTAACTGTTACAAAAAAAAAAAAAATTTTAAAATCCCAAATTTCATCATTTTTTTTTCCTCGATTGAAAGACATTTTAGAGCTCAAAAAAAGCATAATTAATTAGGTTCGTGAAATAATATCACAAAAATAAAACTATAAAACATCAATAAACATTAAAAAAATTATAACAAATCAGTTTTAATAATAACCATAAACCTTTTTTTAAAAATCATTTATTTTCGTTTAGTTCATATTATTATTTATTATTAGTTTACAGGATATCTCCGTATCTTAACGTATTCTCACTCGTACAACAGCGTTTTAGAGTTTTTAGTCTTAAAACGGTTAAAGTTATTAACAAAAAATGGAAACAACCATTCGTATCCTTACAGGTACGTTTTTTTATTTCGATATTAATTTAAAATTTAAATAATTAATTTTATATAATTCATGTACATAGAATACACAGTTTAAAGGATTAACGAACGTGTAATAACGAGTTATGAGTGAATGATCTGCTAAAATAGTCTCATCTTCGAGCTGTTTTTAAGTTTTAGTTAAAATTTTTTTTAAAGAGTTTATTTTTTGAGAGAATCGATTTAATAAAATCGATTAAATTAAAAGATATGTGTGCGACGATTTTCTTTTATAAATATCTGTTTATGTTTCTATTTATATAATATACAGCATGTAAAATTAAAGTTATTGACACTCTGTATATTTATTTATTTAGATATTTACTTTTATTTTTAGTTAAAACCACAATTAAAACAATTCTTTTTTAAAAACACATTAAAAGGCATGATTAATAGTTTTAATGAGTCAATAATTTTTTATTTATTTGTTTGTTAAAGCGGATTCCTTTTTAATTTTTTTCTTCTCTTGGTCCTAATTATTATTTCATTTATAAACCTTTTCATATTTCTTTTTTTGGTATAATTCTATTAGGTAATAATATTTATCTACACGATACATTTATACATAAGTTACGTTATGTAATACACTAAAATCTGTGAGCAACGTCGACACGAATTTCGATGTGTTTCGGATTTTTTTTATGACTTATTTTTTTATTCGATTCGAGAAACGATAATTTAATAAGAACTTTTAAAACGTTGATATGTTATTTCAACAAGAATTGTATAATAAATAAACGATTTTTATCTTGACGAAAATTTTTTAGATAAAGGAAAATTTTTATTTGAAGAAACACAACAAATTCGTGCTAATTTTTTTTCCTTTTTTTTTACTTATACATAATATATAGTTACACATTTAGTGCTGAAACTTAACAACTTATAGACACACACGTTTCTGTTTTTTTTTTAGAAAATTGAGCACGATACGCGTTGAATACAATTTTTTTTAATATAATTTTTGCTGTAATATAAGCAAATTATTTTCTTTAATTTTCGTAAATATCCCATTTTTTTTTTAATCGCCTTTGGTCACCTGGTTATACAACCTACATTATACAACATAACGATCGAATAGAATTGTTTTGTTATATATTTTTTTTTAATTACAACTCGTAATGTTCTCATTTTTTTTGTGTAAGTATACATATTACAGTTCAATTCCTTTTTTTCGGTGGGTTATATTATATTTTATGTACTGTGCCGTTTGATTTTTTATTTTAATCTAATTATAAACGGCTTTTTCGATAATATATATATATATATATAATTTTTATATTTATGGCAGATTTTTTTTTACATTAAATTTTTATTATTTTAAAAAGAAACGGATTTTTAGTGACTGAATTTTAATTAAGTATGAAAAAGAAACTAAATGAGTGTTTAATAAATATGATCACTAATAATTAATAATTATTAATAACTAATAATTTGAAGGGTACAAGAATAAAATGGGTTTATCAATCGCAGAAAAATGAAAGGTTATCAAGCTACGAAGATATCTCGTGATTTTGGTGTTCAATTGCTACAAAACTAAAATTTTTGGTAGTTACAAATAAAACTTAACTAAAAGAGAGCTCATTTCTGATGTGCGAATCGCAGAAACTTGAAAGAATATCAAGACAGGAAGATTTTTCGTGAAATTGATGTTCTCGTCGAACAAAACCGAAATGTTTAATGGCTACAAATAAAATTTAATTAAAGGGAAATTGATTTTGAGGACAGAATTGCAGAAAAGTGGAAGGTTACCAAGATAGGAAGATTTCTGGTGGAATGGATATTTTCGTTCCACAACACCGAAATTTTTAGTAGTTTCAAATAAAACTTAACCAAAGAAAAAATTATTTTTGATATCAAAATCGCAGAAAAATGAAAGGTCATCAAGAAATGAAAATACAGTAGTGTTTCGATAATCCGTATATACGGTAATTCGAAGTACTCCATATTCCGTAACAAAAATCGATACTCGATAATTCGTATTTGAGTACCTTGCAATCTGAATTATTATTCTATAACTTTTTTCAACCATTTTATCTGTTACAATCAACGGCGCGACGTGTTGTGCGTGTTAAATCTTGTTAATTTTCTCACCGTAATCATGGGAAAAAGAAAGCATAATACGTTATCATTAGAAAAAAGGCATGCAATTCTAGAAAAAATAGCGAAAGGGTATTCAGGTGCTCAATTAGTTAAAATATATCTGTACCTTAGAGCTAAAGGGACTTAAGTCCAAAATGACATAATTGTGAAATAACGAAAAATATACTATTTTTAATTTGAAATAACAATTTTCATATTCTCAGCTCTCAAACAATCTAGCTCATAATCGCGGAAATATTGTTATTTAATACTAATATCATTAACTGTCTGTCTTTATTCATTAACAAAACATTTTTATGAAAACTTTTTATTTTTATGAACTTATTGGACTTACTACATTTTGGCTTGAAAAAATTATTTCTGAATGACTGTATGGACTTACAACAAAACAATAATTTGGGACAATAATAACATGTATGAACTTATTACAACAAAGAATAAATTTTAAAATATATTAACTCATAAACTCATTCATCATCAGGGAAATCTGATGCTTCTTCAGTATGGGGTAAGTTTCTGAAATAATCCTGATATTCTTCAGGGACCCACACATAGATTTTCTAAAAAATCTTAATTTGGTCAAACTTTTTGGTATATTTGACGGTTTTCGAATATTTCTATACAAATTAATGGAACAAAAATTGTCATTAAATGATGTTTTATAAAAAAGAGTTCCATATACTTCTCGTCGAAGTTGAAGCCAAACAATGTTGGACAATTTAAACTCTAGGCCATCATTGCTTTTCTTTCTAGATATAAATGGCGCTGTTGATAAGGAGTACAATGTACTAAAATTTTTTAAATCTTCTAGGGCCATGGAGTACACATTAAATCTAGGCTTTTTACAATTGCGAATAAAATTTAGCAAAAAAAATAAAATAAGTTAAAATAAAAAAATAAAAGGTTAAAATAAGTTTTAACCTTGATAATTAGAATTTTTTGCGGACTTACGACTATTTGGCGCTAAAACGGTAAGGATTTACTTCTTTATAACCCAAAAAATTGTTTTCGTGATCAATTTTTTTAGATAATGTTGTAAAAAGTGAAATGTTGTGTTTAACGAGATACTTATTTTAAGCATATCTCATTTTCATAAAATTTGGACTTACGTCCCTTTAGCTCTCAGGTACAGATATAATGTTGGTTGTTCAACTATTTCGGACATACGAAATAATAGACTGAAAATCGAGAGGTAAATATAAAAGTTTGTATTTTTTAATAAGCCTCATATTGTGAAGGTTCTCTTATATTTGGAATGAATTTTCACCTAATAGCTTTGTGAAAAATTACTACCATGGTTCTGGAAAACGGAAAACTTTAAAAACAGGTGATTTTCAAAAAATGGAAGATGTATTATATGCATGGTTTTTAAAAAAGAGATCTCGTCATTGTACAATTTCATGTGAATATTTAGCTGATCAGGCAAAAGTGTTTTGCCGGGAGTATTATGGAAAAGATGATTTTCGTGCTAGTAGAGGCTGGATGACAAAACTTAGAAAGAGATATGGGCTGAGAAGTTTGAAGATCACTGGTGAGAAACTTTCCAATAATTTTGAAGCAATTACACCGTTCAAAAAAAAGTTGGCACCATACATTAGAAAAGAAAAGTTAGCCCCTAATCAAATATATAACGCGGACGAGTCAGCTTTATTTTACAAATTTCTTCCGGATAGAACTTTGGTGGGATCAATCGAAAAAACTGCACCAGGTCGAAAAACTAGTAAGGAAAAAGTGACTTTCCTTGCGTGTGCCAACGCAGGAGATTACAAATTAAAACTGTTCGTCATCGGTAAAGCTAAAAATTCACGTGCATTTAAAAACAAAGAATTGCCGGTCATTTACAGATCGACTTCAAATGCCTGGATGACCTCAGGGCTTTTCAAAGAGTAGTTCATAAAATGTTTTTTGCCAGAAGTGAGAAAATATTCTCAAGAGAATAACTTACCAGGAAAAGCATTGTTATTAATCGATAGTGCACCAGGTCATGCTTCAAAATAGCAGTTAATCAGTGACGATGGATTAATACCAACTATGTTTCTACCACCTAACTGCACCGCCTTGATCCAACCAATGGATCAGAATGCAATTCGACTAACAAAACAATTTTATCGAAAAAGTTTGTTAACTCACGTGATATGCAACAACGAATTAGACATTACGCAATGTCTTAAAAAAATCAATTTGTGCCATGCTATATGTTTACTTTCTGATTCATGGAAAAAATAACATTTAAAATAATTCAAAATTGTTGGAAAATTTTAGACAACTTCGAAGACAACGAAAAATGGAAAGCTGAAGATTTGATGTCATTGGCACCAGTAGAGCAAAATATAATTTTGGCAAGAAACCAGGCCGACGAAGTGACAGAAATGTTACAGAACATTAATATTGAGGAAGTACCGACAACCAATGAAATTGAAATGTGGTTAAGAGGAGACGATAAAAAAGAAGAAGATTAAGACAAAAACGAAGACGAGGATCAAAACCAACAAACAGCAGAAAATGATATGCTGATTACTGCAAAAATAAGCGATCAACACGTAGTAGATGTTTTGGTGTTTGTATACAATAGGCCGAAGGAAACGATGTATCCTCTCAAGATCTATCAATTTTAAGGAAAGGAAACTAAGGATGCTTATTTAAAAAGTCAACATCCAAAAACAAAGCAAACAAAAATTACCGATTTTCTACAAAAAATTTATAGGATTTTAAATTTACTTATTTTATTAATTATTATGCATGGGTTTTATTATTTTTATTACAAATATCACGAATATAGATACATTTACATCAATATAAAGGGGTCTTATTTTGTTTTCTAAAATAAAAAGAATTGTTCTAGTAATCCGCAATATCGCTTAATCCGAATGGCCCTTGTTTTCATTGACTCGGATTATCGAGACATTACTGTACCTCGTTATTTTAATGTTTAATGTTTTAATGGAGTAGTGATTTTATTAAAACCGAAAATTTTCGTAGTTGCAAACAAAACTTAACCAAAGGAAAGCTTATTTTTGATGTCAGAATCGTAGAAAAATGAAGGGTTATTAAGATAGGAAGATACCTTGAGAGTTTGATGCTTTATTGCTACAAAACTGAAATTTTTCGTAGCTTCGAATAAAGCTTAACTAAGGAAAAGCTCATTTTTAATGTCAGAATCGTAGAAAAATGAAAGGTTATCAAGATACCTCGAAATTTTGATGCCCTATTGCTACAAAATCAAAACTTTTCATAGTTGCAAATAAATCTTATCAAGATAGGAAGATACTTCGTAACTTTGATGTTCTATTGCTACAAAACTGGAATTTTTGGTTGTTGCAAATAAAGCTTAACCAAAGGAAAGCCCATTTTTCATTTCAGAATCGTAGGAATATGAAAAATTATCAAGATAGAAAGATACCTCGAGATTTTGATGCTCTATTGCTAAAAAACCGAAACCTTTCGTAGTTGCTAATATATTTTAACCAAAGATAAGACCAATTTTGATGTCAGGATTGCAGAAAAATTAAAAGTCATCAAGATAGGAAGATACGTCGTGACTTTGATATTCTATTGCTACAAAACTGGAATTTTTGGTTGTTGCAAATAAAGCTTAACCAAAGGAAAGCTCATTTTTCATTTCAGTATCGTAGGAATATGAAATGTTATCAAGATAGAAAGATTTCTTGAGATTTTAATACTTTATTGCTACAAAACCGAAACTTGTCGTAGTTCTAAATAAATTTTAACCAAAGAGAAGCTCAATTTTGATGTCAGAATTGCGGAAAAATTAAAAGTCATCAAGATAGGAAGATCCCTCGTGACTTTGATGTTCTATCGTTACAAAACTGGAATTTTTGGTTGTTACTAATAGAGCTTAACCAAAGGAAAGCTCATTTTTATTGTCAGAATCGTAGAAAAATGAAAGGTTATCAAAATAGAAAGACATTTCGTAAATTTGATATTCCTGTGCTACAATACCGAAATGTTTAGTGGTTTCAAACAAAACTTCACCAAAGGAAACCTTATGACTTTTAAAATCTTCTTATTCTCGCGTTAAATCGCGACGTGACTGATGAAAACGATTAAACCGTTTCAAAATGCTATACGATTTCGATTTAAAACTAAATACATGCCCATATTAATAGGTGAACGTAACCTCCAATAACTTTTCTAATAAACGTTCTGCTGATTGTTAAAAATGTATTCTCATTTCTAAATTTCAGTTAATATCATTGTTAATTAAACGTAATATTAAGGTTTCGATGTCTATTTTTGAAAACAATACTAACACTAAGAAAATTTGTAGGTTATTTAGCTGCTGCTCCAAACGATTCGAAAACGATTTAAAGCTAACATTCGCACGAGTGTCCAAACTATGGCGCAGCGTTTCAAATTGATTCGAATACACATACAAAAATGCTGCACGCCAAAAAACACCTCTTATTTTTAATGTCAGAATCAAAGAGAATGAAAGGTTATCAAGAGAGGAAGATATCTCGTGAATTTGATGTTCTATATTTATAAAGCTGAAATTTCTCTTGGTTGCAAATAAAACTTAATCAAAGGCAAACTCATTTTTGATGTCAGAATTGCAGGAACTTGAAAGGTTATCAAAATATAACTTTTAAAAAAATCCCTCAGACTTTAATTATTGAAATTAAGAAATGATTTTCATTTTAAATTTAAGATTGATAGTTTTATTTTTGTATGAAGACATTGACAATTTTTCACGTTTTAAGGTGAGCTGGAAAATCAAAAAAATTGTGTTTTTATCACAAACAAGATACTTTAATATCGATATTTAAACAATAGAAAAATTTTTGAAGATTTTGAGAAAATTTTCATCAATTTTAAATAATTCTAACAATTTGCTTATGAACGTTAAGAAATGTTTTAATGTCAAATAAAAACAAAGAATCTACTTTTTATTAAAAAAAACTAAATTATCTGTGTTCTCAACACATTTTAAAAAATTCTAAAAAAACCAAATATTTTTTAAAAAGCTTAAAAGAATTCATTAATTTTTAAAAATCGTAGAGAACGTATTATGAATATTAAGAGATGGTTTAAATTAAAGCTTGAATGTTCTATTTTCTATAATAAACATTCATTTTATTCTATTTATCACCAAAAATTTAAATAACAAATTTTGTTAAAAAATCCCAATAAAACCCTTTTATTCTTGTACATACACTTTGTATAATATTGTCTGGTTAGTTTTTGAATAAAAAAAATTAACTTGGTTAACAAACCAAAACTAAATGGGAAGACTTTATTAGCGGTTGGAATAAACCGCTCATTTATCAAATTTAATAAAAAAATCCTAGCACGTTACAAATTAGGGTAACATTTAAATTTCGCCCATCGAACTCGATTCGCGTAACGAACCCGAACCGATTCCGGTTTTCGGATAATTTATCGCGTTTAATCACGATCGCGGGTTATCCGCTAAAATCGGAACCGCTCCGGCCGAAAATCGGGTCGAAAGCGGCGTCGAGCGGATTCAGTCGTTCGAAGTCTATCGGGACTAATTTTTTTAAAGGGTATTCGGAGGGGGCAAATGGGGTTTCGCGGTCGAAGCGATCTCCGAAAGGTGAACATCTATGGGAACCCTGTCGTCGTATAACGTCGGAGCCTGAAGGATTATTCCAGCGGTGCCCACCAACACCGCTAAAGTGAATATCCAAAGGAACAATCTGTCCAAAACCATCGCCACGTATTTCCAATCTTCCTTCACCTGCAATTAAAAAGTTATTCCGCAATGAATTTCGCCCAATAAAAGTCCCAGGCCATCCTTTGTACATTACATTATTAAGTTTCTTTGTTACGTGGGTTTATTTGAATTGCAAATGGACTTCTGGGTTAGCGTATTTTCCGTCGCAAAACTTTGTCTGTCACGAAATAAATCCGATTAATATACAAAATGAAATGGAATGAAATGAAATGGAATGGAACGGAAAGAAAAAATATTTTTTTACGCAATCCATTAATTTTCTGGCGCATAACATTGTGTTGTTAACGATTATCGATTTTGCTTTCAAAACAAACCGTGCTCCCAATTAATTATTCTCCAATAATTCGAGCCAGGTATGTATAATGAATGAGTGAATGGACGGATGGTTAGGATGTTGTTGAAATCAATTAGGTCTATTGTGGATTAAGTGAGTCATCATAAATCATCGTGAAATAAGTGAGAGTAATTTACATAAAAAAAATTCAACTGGCAGAAAAATTTAAGAAGTTTTTGATGGTTAAGAAATTTAAATCGATAGAAAATTAATTCTAAATACTTTGAAATTTGTGCTTTTCAACCAAATTTTGAGCTTCTTTTTTGAATTTCTAAAAAATGTTAATTTAGAAATTTGACTTCCAAATTTAGATTCAAAACATCATTTTTCTACTCTTTTTCTTTCAGGGTTTTGATTTGCTAGAAGAATACAACTGTTTTAATTTTTACCATTTTAACAAATTTAGACTTAAAAACTCTTTCTTTTCTTTTTTTATCACGACTCGATCATAGTAAAAGTCAGGTAATTATAATAAGTGTATGTTGCAAATTGTCTGTAAGAATTTCAGATCGATTGAAAATGAATTGTAAGTACTTTGAAATTTGTACTTTTGAGTCTAGATTTTGAGTTTTTTCTTTTGAATTTATAGTAGAAGATAATTTAGGCGTTTAACTTGACCAAATTTAGACTAAAAAATAATTTTTGTATTTTTCTCTTAAGATTTTGATTTTTTAGAAGAATCCAACACTTTCAATTTTTGTTGTTTTTGAGAAATTTAGATTCAAAACTCCTTCCTCCTTTCTTTTATCATGGAGATCATGGTCTATAAAACAACTTCTAACTGGATCGTAGTAAAATTCAATTAATTCCAATAAGTATAAACTGCAATGAATTTCAGATCGATTGAAAATAATTTGTAGGTACAAGATGATTTAGTTGTTTGTCTTCTACGCTCAAAATATAATTTGTCTATTATTCTTCCCGCAAGATTTTGATTTGCTAAAGGAGTATAACCCTTTCAATTTTTGCTGTTTTGAGAAAATTTTGTCATAAACTCCGTTTTGTTGCCTATTATCGCAGATTTTTTTATCAAAGTTAAAAATAAAAGTAGACCGATAGAAAATTAATTGTACTTTGAAATTTGCACTTTTCAAACCAGACATTGAGTTATAATTGCAAGAACATTATATTTTACACAATTTTTAAATTTCAAATGCAGACTCAAGAGTTGTTTTTTTACCTGTTCTTCTTGAATACACGTAAGAATAGAGAAAAACCTTCAATACAGTCATTAGTAATAGATTAACTCCTTAACGTATGCGCTCGAGTTAATTCGAGCATGCTAAATGGGCTGAACTGTACAGAATCGAGATAATTCGAGCGTGTTTCTATTTAATTTGTTTTGAGTTTCACAAAAATTTGGTCTGTTTAGCGCACTCGAATTAATTCGAGCATGTAATTAAAGGGTTAAACAAAAAATGCCTTTTTGTCGATTTTTTTATATTAGCTGTGTGTTAAAGAGTTAAAGCCAAAAATAACTGATTTAGATTTAAAAACTCTTTTTTGTGTCGGAAATCGGACTCGAAAATTGGTTCTTCTGTCTTTTTGGAATGGACAGAAAAGGAGAATACCTTCAAAGTGGTTATTATGAAAATGAACTAGTATTTTAAAGAAAGTAACTATCAAAAAGAAATACCGGACTTCAAAGAGATATCCAGATTTAGACTCAAAAATTCTTTCTTTAGCTCTCTGTTCACTTTATACGGTTTTTAGAATTCCATAATCAAATTTAAAAGTTATTTCTCCTGTAAATTTAGAATCAGAAAAGGCTTTTTCAGTTCTTGTACCATTGACATTGTGAACTAGACTTGTTTTTGTGAATCAAAGATTTAAAATTGTCAGAAAATTACACTTACAGTGTTACTATTACAGTCAATTACTCAAAATGTTCTTGGCAAAAACAGTAAAAACCAATTTTAACAATTTTACTTTTTTATTCTATAATTTTCTTCTCATTACAGCCGTACTACGATCCTATTGAGAATATTCCAGCCAGATAGTTGTAGAACACGTTTTAGAGAATCAGAGTTTATGACCTTACCGTCATGTTTTATATTTGTCTATTAGCAACATGCTCACAAATATCGAACTGAATTTTCCATAAATTCGGACAAACATAGTTACTTAACACGTCACAGAAAAGATTTCACGATTTCGTATCATCAGATAACTAAAACCCAAAACACTTTCTACTTTACAGCTGTAAAATTATATAATGTTCTACCATCAGAAATAAAGGGATGAATTCTAAATGGTTTAGGAAAACTGTGAAAAATATTCTATTGGAGGGAGAATTTTATTCCTTGAATTGGATAATAAACATGAATCTAAAATTATTGATTAGATGTAAAATGAAACAAAACTTACTCTTGTTGAATCCTCCTCCCTTCTAGTATGATCAGCAATAAATCTCACCCCATCAATGGCTTTATGTACTTCAGGACAATGATGCCACGCGTGATCACCCTTACAACCGTTCTCGTCCATGGGACCGTGTCCGAGCTCGCTTCCCAAATCCTCTCCCAACACCTCGTTCAGGTGGCTGAGACCCGGAGGAGGCGTTCCGTGGATCCTACAGCTGCTCAACGCCCCGGGTTCAAGCTCCCTGGGCGTTAACTCGTCCCTAGAGCTCGCGCTTGGAAACAATCCGGACGGATCCTCCCCGATCTCGATCGGATCCGGATAGAGGTGATCCCTGAGCTCTAAGCCATTACACGTTCGAACCATCACCCGGTGACTTCTTCTATCTAACTGATAATGAGGTCTTCTCATTACCAAAAGTCTTGGAAGAATGTGTATGAAGACTCGTCGAACCCACGGAGCCATTGTGTGGGTTTGTGGCGAACGAAAATGGACATTTAATACAACGACAGTTACACATATACTAGAAAAAGAAGTTAATCAATAATAAAACTTTATAAATTAATAAAGAGGAGGAGAGAAGATTACCTAAATGTATCTAAAATCATGGTGAACAACACGAATTTTCCTAAAAGTGGTACCACCAGCGATGTTGGTGGGATGATTTCAGCCAAGAGCAGGAAGAACACGGTAAGCGACAGCAGGATGGAGATTGATAAACTTACCTTGAAAAAATAAAGAAATAAAAACAAGTCAAAATATTTATAAAATTAAACTTTAAGTTCACTCATTACAATTAAAAATGTACGTACAAAATCCCAAAACTATCTATTTCAATTTCAAGCTGGAATATTGAACGAGATAAAGAATTGTGCCTCAAACTGTTAGAGCTTCACAAATCTCAATTGGATTTCGTATTACCTTCGTTAATCAAATTTGTAAAAGATGAAGATTTATTTGACGCATTTCAAATTTTAGTAGGTATACATTATTTAGTTACATGGTAGTATAAGTCGTAACTACTTACAGGAAAGACGGTTTTATGCGGTGTTCGATCTCGAACATACGTAAAATTCACGTCTCTGAGGTATTCGCGGCATGTCCAATCGATTACGAACCCCGGGTTCCAATAAAACGGGGAAATACCACCGAGCTCCGACCCGCGGGACCCTCATCCAACTAAAACCGGCATTAGTGGACGAGTTCCTTCGTCTCTTGTGGTTACGGACTGTGTTTTCTCGTAATTAAGGATGACGTTACTACTTAATGTAATGATTTAGGATTTTGTGTAGTGTTTTTAGGGATTTAATTAAAGAAAATGTCTTCAAGGGGAATTTGTTGAAATGATTTAAGAATATTTCTTAAATTTTTAAAAGCGCACAAGATTAATATTGTAGACGAAAATGGGAACTTAATCAAAATTTGGAAAGATTTGGAGGAGTATTGTAGTGAAGATTTATTAAACTTAATGAGCTTTTAATAGTATGATAGTTTTTATTAATTTTAAAATTGTCATTATGAAGAATTGTAAAGAGTGTAATGAACTCCAGATTATTTTTAAAATAAATGAAGGAAGATGAAAATGTGGATGTTTTAAAAACTTGGAAATTAATTTAGAAATACTGCAGTAAATTAGAGTTAAGTTAGGTTGATGAACTTTTCTAAGATTTGCTGAGAAAAATATCTTCTAGAATAGTCAATTTTACTCAATTGACTTAAAATAAAGTGATATTAAGGTGATGAAGAAGGTAGTGGAAGAAAATACGATAAAATTTTAAAGGATTTTAGAAACCATTGTCTTACTTTTAAAACATCTTGAGTCATTTTTTAATAATTTCTCAGGAGGGAAGAAGACGAAAAGGAAATGACTTGTTTTGAAAAAGTAATTGCAAAATATCGTAAAATAACTTAAGAAAAACTAGTCTAAGATTTTTCATAGTTCCTATAACAAATAGAATAGGAATTCTTACTAAATAATATCTGAATAGAAATTAAAGAACAACATTTTTAAAATTTACTAGCTGTTTCCTTTCCATTTCTTTGACAAATTGGGAATTTAGGAATTAAGTAATTAATTTCATTTAATATTTACGTTGAATCACCCTATATAGTAAAAAACCGAACTTAATAGTTTTTCAGCCTTCAGGCAAGGTAGCGTGGCCGAGCGGTCTAAGGCGCTGGTTTAAGGCACCAGTCTCTTCGGAGGCGTGGGTTCGAATCCCACCGCTGCCAGCTTTTTTGAGAGAAATAGGAAAATTATAAAACAGGAGAATACACTAAAATTTCAGGAGTATTAATCGTTGATTGAATTGGGTTGAGAATTATTCAAGAAAATCAGTTCCAGAATGGTACATTGGATCGCAATGAAGATTGAGTTGAACAGATGAAAGGACAAAATGAACAACAATCATCCGAACTTCTATTTTTTTTCTAACTTTTTAGTGATGTTACTTTATGCTTGGTTAGCTTTTTTAAGAGTTGAATTTTAAAACTGTGGTTAAAAGGGACGTAAAGAGAGAAATAATTTCTAAAATTTCTTATTAATTAACTTTCTATAGAAAATTTTGAAAGCTCCTTACAATACTACCTTAGTAATCGCTTAATAACCATTGACATATGCAATTTTTCGATTTTACCAATGTTCCAAACCGTATAAGCCCAAGAAATGCAACTTCTAAAAAATTTACTTCGATTACTGCAACTGGTTTTGATATATTTCAATACGTTTTTAGTGTTAAGTTTATTTCGGGACACGCCAGCAATGTTTTATAAAATATAAATTAAAGCCGTGTTCATTTGTATACTTCTTGTAGTACTATGTTTTTCCTCGTCAAAAGCAAGAATCACACTAAATCTAACCGTCTTAATTTTATTACTTGTAATTAATGAAGTAGTACTGTATTTGAATTAAATCACCCTGTATAATAAAAAACCGAACTTGACAGTTTTTCTGCCTTCAAGCAAGGTAGCGTGGCCGAGCGGTCTAAGGCGCTGGTTTAAGGCACCAGTCTCTTCGGAGGCGTGGGTTCGAATCCCACCGCTGCCACACTTTTTGAGAGCAACAGGAAAATTATGGAAATGAGGAAATACTATAAAGTTTCAGGAGTAATAAACGTTGATTGTATTGGGTTAAGATATATTAGGGGAAGTGAGTTCCCGAAGGATACATGGAATTCTCGCGAAGAAGATTGAGTTAAACGAAAAGATTGAAATGTAAAACAACAAAACTAACAAAGATTTAGTTACATAATTTATTCCTAAAAATTATTTCTTAAGAACTTTTCAGTGATGTTTATGTTTGGTCAACTTTTTAAAGAGTTGGATTTTAGTGTGGCTGTTTAAGGCGCCTTTATCGCTTTCAGGATATGTAGAGAGAAATGTTTTTTAAAATTGCTTAATAATTAACTTTTAATAGAGAGTTTTGAAAATTCTTTATACAGTACTATCTTGGTAATCGCAACCCTTAGTATATACAATATGATATATGTAAAAGTCTAACCTCAGTAAGTAGCAGCAACTTCTAAAAAAGTTTACCTCGATTGTTGAAAATGACTGATATATCTCAATATGTTTTTAGTGTCAGTTTCCATTTGCACATTTTTGTGTTACTATATTTTTCCTCGTCAGATGCAACAATCAAACTAAATATAACCGTCCTAATTTTTATTAGTTGAAATTAACTAACAATAAGTAGTATTATATTTGAATTAAATCACCCTGTATAACAAAAGACCCATCTTGACAGTTTATCTGCCTTAAGGCAAGGTAGCGTGGCCGAGCGGTCTAAGGCGCTGGTTTAAGGCACCAGTCTCTTCGGAGGCGTGGGTTCGAATCCCACCGCTGCCACACTTTTTTTAAAGATATATAAAACTTAGGGCCGGTTTATTCACCTTTGGATAAATTAATCTATCCGATATCTACCATGGTTACAGGCTAAGTAGCCAATCATGGCAAGTGAAATTGTAGTTACTATGGAAAATATCGGGTAGATTAATTTATCCAAAGGTGAATAAACCGGCCCTTAATATTACAAACAAGAAAGCATTGGATATAGTTTCAGAAATATTGTACTTATTGTTAGTTGATTAAATTGAGTTGTGTTGAAATTTGTTGAAAACGAGTTCTAAAATTATAAGTTGGAATAGTTTGAAGTAATTAAAGGAAAAAGAACAAGTGTGCAAAATTAAAAAGAGCAAAATGCAATATTTTCCAAAATCTATTTTTCTTCCTTAGGGTTTCAAGATGATTATCACCCAGAAAGATTAAAAATGAATATCAGGTTATTTTGGTAAGATAAGAAAGTACCATAAACTAAACGTTTATGGTAGACTAAACATTTGAATTGATAAGTTAAAAAAAACCTTTTTATTTAACATTATCAAATGTTATTTTAATTGTTATCGGTAAATGAGAGCGTTTATTTTTTAGAATATTTGGCCTAAGTATTTTTGCGCACGTTTTTAGTTTTTTCATGCGAAAAAATCAATTTAATTCTGTCAATTTCGTTCAGTTGAATTAATTAAGAAACTAGTCGAGTTTTTAATAGTTTTTTATTTTGAACGATGACAAGAGATGTAATTTTTATTAAATAAAGTTTTATTGTCACGTGAAGTTGTCAAAGTGAGATGATTTCATGATATTCTCATGACTATTCGTAGTTAATTCAAGTCAAACAATTTACCTTTATAAAATAATAAATCAGATCTTTTAGGTTTCGATAAAGTTAAAAATCATTTTTTAATTCCTAGAAATAAACTTGATCAGAATTCTTTTCAACAAAATTTAGTTAAACTGTCAAGAAAATGTCGTTAAAACATTTATCTTATAATGATTTTTATATTTCAAGTTAACATAACTTTCAAAATCTTAAAAATCTGTTTTTTTCAAATTTTTTAAATCTTTCAATAGCTTTTCTTTCCAAAAACAGATATATTTTTTCAAATTTTTCAATTTTCAGTTAGTTGTTAAGGAAATACTATCTATTTGGTGAATTTTTTAAAACTATTACTAGCAATGTTTAAAAACAAATAGTATTACGTACAATCACCTGTATAGTAAAAAACCGAATTTGATAGTTTTTCTGCCTTGAGGCAAGGTAGCGTGGCCGAGCGGTCTAAGGCGCTGGTTTAAGGCACCAGTCTCTTCGGAGGCGTGGGTTCGAATCCCACCGCTGCCACATTTTTTTATAGCACACTGATTTGATTTTTTAACACATTGACCAATGCAACGTACCTTGCAACAACTTATTCACCTTTAATACATTTTAAACTACTAAATTACTAGATAAGTAAATAATCTACTTTATCAGTTTTAGGCTCGGTTTATTCACCTTTGGATAAATTAACCTCTTAAGTGGTTATGTCGTATATATTCGTCATGCTCTGATGTATTGCGTAGCTCTTATGACGGACATATGCGTGTCATGAATTTATTTGGTAATCTTAATGGTTAAATCACATACATCCGCAAAATCGATCCTAGTAATAAAGAAGGGATATAAGCATAGCAACATTCAACTTCTTAACTTGACGCGCTATATGCGATGTTGAAAACGTGGTCTGAACTTCAGTATCTTTTTACTCTTTCACGTGTTAATTTGGTGTTATTGAAATACTGTATACTATCATTACTGTTATAAAATAGTGTACTTCGATACAGTTTTAACATTGTTATTATAAAAACAATTCTTTTAAAGAATGCACAACATACGTTCAAAAAGTCCTATTTGTAATATAATTGAGTAGTCAGTTTTAGAGAAAGACTAACAATAAGTAACATTTTCTTGATTTCGATGAAAACGAAAGAAAACATGTTATCCCCCATTTGAGCAGAAAATGTTCATAATCGTTTAAACTGTTGTTTAGTCACTCTCTGAAATAATTGATTAGAAACTCTTTGTATAATTATTTACTACGAACAAGCTTTGCAACTTCCAAATTGCTAGGAATTTTTAAAAAATTGTTATATGACTTTGATAGAGCGCACAATGTTCTACCTTCAAACAAATCAAAATATTTATACAGAGTATCTCTTAGCAGCACAGTAACATAAAGGAAGATTTTTTATTTTCTCGTTCATGTTCTTGTTTTGTCACGGAACAAATTACATAAATACGTTTTGTTTGACAGAGTAGAACACTGTACGTCCTTTCAAAGTCGTCTAATAACATTTGTAACGCCTTCGTTTAGAAGTTGTGGAAGTTTTTTTCACTAATTGTAAATATTGTGCAGAATATATGACGATATGACCTGCAAAAAATTATCTAATGGGTATGACGAAAAGAAAACTTCCCCTGATGGATATGACGAATATATCGTCGCTTGAATGCAGAACCAGTGTAAGTCCACATTCTCTTAAAATCGGTTTTGGTCAGTAAATGCTAGTGTAATAGCTAATAGTGTGCTTCGTTGCATGCAGAAGTATTATGAGTTCCAGCGCTCAGTTTCCCCTCCACTTCAATTAAGGTTTTGTGGTTTAAAATACTTAAATATAATAAACCTAAAAAACAAAAAATCGTCTCCTGAAAAATTTAGTTTTTGGACGTAGTATAGTTCTGCATTCAGGCGACGATATGCTGTAGCTGCAATAATATGTGGTCACTTAATAAGAGAGCCGCTACCTGCAATCCATTAGGCCGCTTCACGGGTCAATCTATCCGATATTTATCACGGTTACTGACTAAATAGCCAATCATGATAAGTGAAATTGCAATAACTATGGAAAATGTCAGATATACACGGTTCGGCGAAAGATTATGCGTCATTACTTAATTGTGGTATCCTAGACGAGCATTTTCAATTTTCATCTCTTTCTGCCATGTACAATTAGATAACAATTGACAGAATTTTCTTGACATATGTCGAGAAAACGGTGATAAGTAATGACGTATGAGACATCTTTCGTCGAACCGTCTATAGGTTCATTTATCCAAAGGTGAATAAATTGGCCCTTAACCTTCTGACTGTTACGAAAGCCCTCGATTAAACTATGAACACACGTGTGCATATAGTCGTGAATAAAGTAATAGTAATTGGATTTTGTACTATATTATAATTTAATACGCTGGCGAACTAATTCAGATTGCGGGAAAAAGCGTTCAGTCACCAGTGATGGCTATTGTTGACCGTACGCAGCAGTCAAAGGGTTAATATAAAAGAAGATTTTAATATACGAAACCTGATTATAGCAACTAAAAAATTCAATTTTTCTAACATTATTTTTAATAAACTTTAATAATAAAATAATCTTACTTTCTCCCCACTATCTGAAGGTAAATAGAACACAAGTACGGTGAGGAACGAGATGCCCATGCACGGTATGATGAGGTTGACCGTGTAGAAAAGCGTCTTCCGTCTCATCGTGATGTTGAACGTGATGTCCAGGTACGGTTCATCACAGCACGTGTAGTATTTTTCGTTCCTGTAAAAAGAAAAGGAGGACGGATATCGCGCGGTATTAATAAAAGTTTGATTGACGGTCGCCCGGTTATTAAATTCCTTCGCTCGTTACCTAACGGCCGGGACTTCCAGGATATCCCATTCCACGGACGTGTAGAATGCCGACAGGTCGACGCCGATCTCCACCACGTTCGTACCTTTAACCTCATCCACGTGTCGAAGATCTACCTAAAAAATAAAAAAAAGTGTCTTTCAGATAATAATTAAAACAAGAACTCGAAATGAATAATTCAAACAAGAACTCGAAATGAGCCAACGATGAGAATTTTTATTAATGAATTAAGTGCTACACGTGTTTCGTTTTTAGGGCGTTATCAGGCACATCGTCAAATACTTAGCAAAGTGGTGTTATAAATCATTCAGAACGTCGAAGACCAAGGACGAAAAGCGGATTAAAAGCTGAAGACATGCCATATATAATAAAGTTGTAACTTCTAAACGTCAAACTTAATGTAATCCAAAGAAAATTTCGCTTTTAGAACGTAGCTTAATTTTTAGAATGTTTAAATTTTTTTAAAATTGACATTTTTTGAATGACGTTAAGTTAAATTTTCTCTACTGAGGAAAAAAAACTAAAACTTGTAAAAGATTTATCTTTGACAAAAATAAAGATAAAGATTTAATTTAAGGCTGGTTTTAGTGCTCAACCGACGGTCGGTACCGACGTCGGTCGCGCGTAGCTTATCAACGTATTTATATGTAGCTGTTCAGTGCTGCACTGATGAACCCTACGCGCGTACGGTACGCGGCGCGTATGACAACTGTCGGTCGAACGCGTCCGCATGTACGTCAGCCAACTGGCAGACTGTTGGATTATATTGTAGCGTTCATTGTTTGGCAGATACGTCAGTATGGTCAGTACGTGTACAGTCATCGTGAAATAATGAGCGTAGACACAGAACGATTAAAAACCGAAGTCCGGTTGCATCCGGAATTATGGGACTTGTCTCATAATTTATATAAAGACCGTGATGCACGGTTAAAGAATTACAGAACAAGGAAATACCCAAGTATCGTATAATTTGTTAATGCGTCCATTTTTCGTGAGACTGTACGAACTGACGGTCAGCGCGTTTTTGACAGATCTGTCAATCAGCTAAGCACTGAACAACACAAACCGACGGTCAGCGCGTTTCGTCAGTACTGACGGTCAGTACCGACCGTCGGTTGAGCACTAAAACCAGCCTTAATCTTCGTCAAATTTCAAGTCTCTACAACAATTAGTTTCCTAGATATGATATTTTAAAAATAGACAAGTTTTAGTCGACATATTAATTAAGTTAGGTTAGAATTTCTTTTCCCTAGAAAAAACTAAAAGTCGTAGAAATTTCATTTTTGGCAAGAATAAAGATTAAGTTTCAATCTAAATCCTGATAAAATTTCAAGTTTCAACAACAATTAGTTTTATAGATATAACGAAGTGGCTGAAGGCGCATAAAAACTTGTGATTAAAGCGGTGTAAAAAGTAAATAAGCAAAATAAAAATCAAGGCAAAATTCTAAAAAAAAAAAAATAAATAAAAACTCGCTTCTTAACAATTACATGTTTATTACATTACAACGTACTATAACCCGAAATGGAGCTGCACTATGAAGAGATGGATGAAAGAGCAGTCGGCAATGCTACGGAGAGCGGGCTTACTTTTTCATCTTTCTCTTCATGGTGCAGCTCCATTTCGGGTTTTAGTACGTTCAAAACTTATCTTTCAGAGTCAATCTTTCAGGTAAGTTTTGCAATATTAATTAATAAAGAACAAAAGTACAAGTAACAAATCGATATTTTCCGAATTGATTGACTGTGTAACTGACGTGCTTCGTAAATGGACTTTTAAAGTTAATTTGGTAAATGGACGAGATAAAACTTGCATTTGTAAACAAACCCTCGCAAGTTCCATAGCACCAACAGCACTAAAATGCATTTCGTTTTAACGTTTTCCACGCAATGTTTGTTTACTTTAGTATCCATACTGTACATACAAAATTTTCCGTTTTTTAAATCTGTTTTCTGTTTTATTTACTTTGTTTTATTTTCACGGTTCAATTAATAATGAATAATACGTTTTAAAAATCCAACCCACAAATAAATTTATAAAAGAGATAAAACATGAAATAATTTTAAAACAACTTGGGTTTTTTTACCTGGAAACCATCGTAGGTCCACGATCCAAACTTCATAACACAGGTTTGCTCGTCAAAGGGGAAATACTCGACGTCTATTTCACAGGAAGACTTGTAAATCGCAGGGGGTTTCCATTCGACCCTTCCGGTGTAGTTTAACGTGGCCTTTGTGGCTAACGTTACTTCAAAGTTTCCATCAGCACTAAAAGAATTAAGTTATATTTCGCTTTAAACTCTTCAGAAAGACTTGTAAATCGTCTTGAAAGATTACAAAATTGTCTATGTATAAATAAAAAACATTAAAAAAATATCTATTAATAGTTCTGAACATTAAAAAGTTATTCAAAAAGATTATAAAGTTATCTAGAGAAACTAGATTGTTTAAAACATTATTCAAGAACAGAACATAATTATCTAGAAAGATTAGAAAATCGTGTCTACTAGAAAATTACAGTTAGAAGATTAGAAAATCATCTAGAAAGTCTACAAAACTATCTAAACAAACTAGAAAGTTAGAACATTGTCCAGAAAGACATGATTACTATTAAGAAAGATTAGAAAATCGTTCGAATTTAAATAAAAGTTATCTAGAAAGTCTAGTTAATAGTTCAGAAGATTGGAAAGTCACCTAGAAAGATTATAAAGTTAGCTAGACATACTAGAAAGTTTAAAACATTGTTTAAGAAGACACACTTAGAGTTATTGACAAATTAACTACAAAAACTAATTGAATGTTTAAAAGATTAAAAAATAATCTAGAAAAATTAGAAAATTATCTAAACAAACAAGAAATCTTATTGTTAGAACATTGTACAGGAAAACAAGACAATTCAGAAAGAATAGAATATCGGCTTGATTTAACTAGAGTATATACGCTAGCTGCAAAAATATGTGACCACTAAATAAGAGAGCCACTACCTGCAATCCATCAGGCCGTTTAACGGGTCAATCGATCCGATATTTATCACGGTTACTGACTAAATAGCCAATCATGGCAAGTGAAATTGCAATAACTATAGAAAATATCAGATATACACGGTTCGGCGAAAGATATCTCATGCGTTATTAATTAGTTGTGGTATCCTATGCGAGCATTTTTAGTTTTCGTCTCTTTCTGTCATGTACAATTAGATAATAAAGAAATATTTCACATATCACCGTTCCGGAAGAACATCGACATAACTGCAAAATAAAAAATTTTGCTGGAGAAGGAAAAACAATCAACCTCAGCATTTTTTGGATACATTGATGGCCTTAACTCATTTTATCAAAAAATTGCAGTTGGGTCGATGTTGTTCCGGAACGCCGATATGTCGAGAAAAAGGTGACAAGTAATGACGCATGAGACATCTTTCGCCTAGCCGTGTATAGATTAATTTATCTAAAGGTGAGTAAATTGGCCATTAACCTTCTAACTGTTACGAAAGTCTTCGATCTAAACTATGGGCGCACATGTCCATGCATATAGTCTATGTGACTAAACTAACAATAATAGAAAGTCTGTAATCTTACTAGAAAGTTTAGAATATTATCCAATAAGATAGCGTAAACGTCCAGAAAGTTTAAAAAAGTCAAGGACTAACTGAAAGTTCTGAAGATTCAAAAACCGTCTAGAAAGACTACAAAGTCATTCAAACAAACTAGAGATCTTAGAACATTGTACAAGAACACAAGATAATTATTTAAAAAGAAAAGAAAACCGGCTTGATTTAATTAGAAAACCATATTGAAAGTCCAGTTAATAGTTTAGACGGTTAGAAAGTTACTAAGCAAGGTTATAGTGTTATCTAGATAAATTAGAAAGTTAACATTATTCAAGAAGACAACGTAAACATCCAGAAAGATTAGAAAATTGTCTAGATATATTAGAAAATTATCTAGAGAGATTAAATGAAAGTTCAAAACATTAGAAAATCGTCTAAAAAAACTATAAAGTTATCTAAACAAACTAGAAATCTTAGAACACTGTTCAAGAACGCAAGATAATTATTTAGAAAGATTAGAAAATCAGCTTGATTTTACTAGAAAGCCCAGTTAATAATTTAGAATGTTAGAAAGTCACCCAATAAGATTATAGTGTTATGTAAATAAACTAGAAAGTTTAGAACATTATTCAAGAATGTATTTTATTATTCAAGAAGACTATGTAAATGTCCAGAGAGATTAGAAAATTGTCTAAAAAAAGACTTCAAAGTTGTCAAAACTTGACTTAAAACTCTGACTTCAAACTAGAAATTCTAGAACACTTCTCAGGAACTCGAGACAATTATTCAGGAAGAGTAGAAAATCAGCTTGATTTCACTACGAAGTCATATAGAAAGTCCAGTTAACACGTTGAGTGCTACACGATTTTATAATGACTTCCCTGTCAGGCCACTGGTCACTATCAAGGCCTGAACGAAAAGTTGTGTCGGTCACTGATGACTGACGCGACCTGAACGGAAAGCTCGGTGTCAGTCATCGATGACTGACATGGCACTCAACGTGTCAATGGTTTAGAGGGTTGGAAAGTCATCTAGAAAGGTTATAATGTTATCTAGATAAAATAGAAAGTTATGAAAATTATTCAAGAAGACAACATAAACATCCAGAAAATTAGAAAATTGTTTAGATATATTTGAAAATTATCTAGAGAAACTAATTGAAAGTTGTTAAATAGCAATCAACGTCAATTAATAGTTGGATTGTCAGTCCACAGATGGACATGTTACGTTCTAATATATTTTGTGATATATTTCTAGTATATAAGAGATCGATAAAGCTTGTGAAGTCAGTTCCAGCAGTTCAAGCAGCCGTAATTGTTAAGCGGAACATTTATTGTAATACTGTCTGCCAGTGAATAAACTTCAACAGGTTATGGGCCCAGGAATCGCGGAGTGAAGAAGTGGTGGACAGTGAAGTGGCGTACAGGTGGAGGAGTGCTGAAGCAGAAGCTCTTCAAGTTACGAGGCGGCAAGTTGGATCGTCGACCGTGGAAGAGTGGTGACGGAGAAGCTCTTCAGGTTACGAGGCTGCAAGTTGGATCAACGACCGTAGAGGAGTGCTGAAGGAGAAGTTCTTCCGGCTACGAGGCTGTAAGTTGAATCAACGACCCTGCAAGTCACGTCTGGTAGGAGTCGTCGAGATGGCCAACAAATCGGAGTTGATGGCATGCGTGGAGGAGCTTACTGGTTCCGAGAATTACGAAATATGGGAGGAGTCCATGCTGATGTTGTTTCGTGCAGTACGAGTTCTAGATGTGGTGGAAGGTACCAGGCAGTTACCAACAGTGGTTGGAGAACCCACAGAAAAACAGAAGTTAGAACTAGAGACCTTTGACGCGGATTGCGCTCGTGCACAATTGTACATTACTCGATCGCTGAATCAGCAAATCAAGAGGCACATCCTGGGGTGCAGAACGCCGAAAGAAATGTGGGAGAGATTGAAGCGTACATTTGGAAAAGGAACTGGACAAAGGTTAGATAAATTATTAGAACAGTTTTTTGGATATATATACTCGGAGAAAAAGGACATGATTACACATATCGGCGAATTGAATAATCTCTTCAACGAAATTAACAGTGAGATGAGAAGGAAGAGAAAGGCAGAACTAGATGAATGTATTCTTTTGGGTAGAATTATGTATATCTTACCAAAAGAGTACATACCGGTAAAAACAGTTTGGGAGACTGAAGTCGATGACGAACGAAATCTAGAAAAGTTGACCGACAGATTCAAAGAATAAAGGTAACATTGACAGGAAAGGTGGAAAACCGTTCGAAAATTTTCCTTTCAAATGTTATAATTGTGGAAAAAAGGGACATAAAGCAGCAAGCTGTAAGTTTAAGAGACCGGAAGAAAACGCAACGAAAGGGCAGGAGATTCTACAAAGAAAGGTTTCAGAAAAGTTGCATTTTCAAGTCACACAACCAATGTAAAAGCATATACTTGGATTGTTGACTCAGCGTGTTCTCAACACATGACCGCCAACAAAGGGAACTTCAGGAAATATGTACCTTTGAAAGTACCAATGCCAATAACGGGAATCGGTGAACATGAGATTTTGGCACAAGGAATTGGTGAAGTTGACATTAAAGCGCGAGTAGGAAACAAATATTTTGACAGACAGTCAGTGAACGTGTTTTACGTGCCAGATTTGGGAGGAAATTTGTTCTCAACTGCTCAAGCTCGAAAACATGGCTGCGCAACGCATTTTCTCGCGAATGGAAAATGTTTAATAAAGAAAGCTGGTAAAGTGATGGCGATGGGTAAAGCAATCGCGAACGGATTGACAATCATGGACATTTCGGTAGTAAAACCCATGAAACCAATCGTGGTAAATTTGGTTAGTGCAAAAGAATCATTACATGAGCGTTTAGCACATCAAAAGAAAAGGCATGTTGCTAAGTATTTGGAAGCACAAAGAATAAAAGTGAACGAAGAAAAGGAGTTTTGTGTCGGGTGCGTAAGAGGAAAGATGAAACGGAAAAGTTTCAGGACAAGATCAGTAAGGGCTACTGAAACTGGAGTATGTTTTAAATGCGGATCGACCGAACATACTCATTTCGAATGTAAAGTTATAAGAAGTGACAATTATAAGTTTACTACTTGTTTTATATGTAAGAAACAAGGACATATATCTAGACAATGTCCGGAAAATGATAAAGGATCATATACTAAAAGAGGAACTTGTAAAGTTTTCGGGGACGTTACACATTTAAAGAAGAACTGTCCGAAATATCAAGCTCAACAAGAAGCGAACGAATCGGAAGATGGAAGTAACAGGGTATACAGACTAAAGAAGTCTCTCTATGGACTGAAGCAGGCCCCACGATGTTGGAATGAACAATTTAAGAAATTTGTTTTCAAACATAGTGTTAAGGAGAGTACTGCAGATCCTTACGATGGTGTAATAGCTGGGTGTCTGATGAGGAAGAAATAAAGGATCTCATAGTGAACAATTTTACTTGTTGGAGAATCTGGGGTTAATTGGATGGACGTCTGATTGAGGGGGAGTGTTAAATAGCAATCAACGTCAATTAATAGTTGGATTGTCAGTCCACAGATGGACATGTTACGTTCTAATATATTTTGTGATATATTTCTAGTATATAAGAGATCGATAAAGCTTGTGAAGTCAGTTCCAGCAGTTCCAGCAGTTCAAGCAGTTCAAGCAGCCGTAATTGTTAAGCGGAACATTTATTGTAATACTGTCTGCCAGTGAATAAACCTCAACAAAAGTTCAGAAGATTAGAAAATCGTCTAAAAAACTACAAACTTATCTAAACAAACTAGAAATCTTAAAACGTTGTTCGAGAGGATAAGATAGTTTTTTAGAAAGATTAGAAAGTCGCTCAGATATAAGTAAAAAGTCGTTTAAAAAGTCAAGTTAACAGTTCAGAAGATTAGAAAGTCACTGAGAAGGATTATAAAGCCATGTAAACAAACAAGAATGTTTAACACAATATTTAAAAAACAACATAATCATCTAAAAGAGTTAGATTTATTAGATATTTTAGAAATTTATCTAGAAAGACGAACCGACAGTTCAGATGCTTAGAAAATCGTATAGAAAGACTTCAAAATGATCTAAACAAACTAGAAATCTTAGAACCTTGTTCAGGAAGACAAAATAATTATTTAGAAAGATTAGGAAATCGTCTAAATTTAATTATTGGGTTGTTCGGAAAGTAATTTCGTTTTGTTTTTGTGGAAATGAAAGATTGTTTTCGTATAATAAATAAATACTTTATTAAATTATATATTGGCCGTTCTGGTCGAACTCCTTTTGCCATCTTTCTGATAATAGCATAATTCCACGTTCATAAAATTTTTGGTCTTTGCTGGCAAAAAAGTGATCGAGGTGATTTTTGACCTCCTTATTTGAGGTGAAGGTTTTACCGTCTAAAAAATTTTGGAGTGACCGGAACAAATAATAATCCGATGGTGCCAGGTCTAGAGAAAATGGTGGGTGTGGCATTGTATTCAAGCTGTAAAAGCTTTTGGCGAGTGACCAAACTTGTGTGAGGTCTGAGTCTTGGTGAAACATTACATCTTTCCTGTTGATTAGTTCTAGCCTTTTCTGTTGAAGTGCATCATTCAGTATGTCCAGTTGATGACAGTAGAGAACATGGGGAACCCATACATTGAGCTTGGGGGATAATCACAGGCTTTTCAAGTAGTCATAAATGAATTTGATAAATTTAATCTCAATTTGATCTCACGTGTTGTTATTCCCCGGTTCGCATTAGCTAATGCCTTTATCGCATCTTTATCAGCTTCAACTGGCCTTCCCGAATGTGGTGCATCTTCGACATCAAAATTGCCCGATCGAAATTTAGCGAACCAGTTCTGGCACTGGCGTACTGTCAACACACCCTCTCTATACACATCAATCAATGTCTTTCTGGCTTGAACAGCATTTTTACCCTTTTTGTAGTAAAACAGAAAGATATATCGAAAATGCTGCATATCGCTCTCCATATTTAAAAGGGTACCAATCAAAAACTACCGCGTGGAATTAATTGGAATTTTTCACACACAAGCCTTGCTATATGAGCTCTCAAAGTTTATAATAATTATACGGCTTTAATATGAACTTGGGTGCAAAAAATACAATTAAGGCCTCTGTCTGGAAAAAACGAAATTACTTTCCGAACAATCCAATAGAAACTCATATAGAAAGCCCAATTATTATTATGATTATTAGAAATTATGAAGATTAGAAAAATTGTTCAAAAAGTCAAGACATAAAAATCATCTGGAAAAGCAATCTAATACTTAAAAATTAGATAAGTTTTTAAAAGACCATCTAAAAAATCCTTTCAACAAAGTTTCCTTATATTTTTCCACAAAGCTCAAAATCTAGGTTTACCACAACAACGGTTTTAGTTGTTATTTCGTTCCCTCGATTATCCTGTTATCCCCTCAGCTTACTTACTTGTTGTACAAGACGATGTCCGGTCTCCAGATGTGGTCCGAGGGCACGTGCAGCATCTCCACTCCTCCGTATTCCTTCGGGTCCCACTTGAGCTTGTAATCGTACCAAGACTACCGGAGGAAAAGAAACAAATTAAATTTCACTTAAACTCAAACTCGTTAAAGAGTTTAACTTTTTTTATTACCTGTTCCACCCATAGATTCGTGGTCATGATTTGATTTTTTAAGTTCTGTAACAAAAATACGTTAAAAATATTAAGTACTTGTGGAAGGTCCAATTTAGAATTCAGAACGCAATTAAGTTATAACTTTCGATATTAAACGTTAGATTTCAACCGCATTCGGCGCTCGTCAACCGACGAAGTATAAATGCAAATTCCGTCCGAAAGAGGCGTAATTTACTTCCGGTTAGCGATCCCCGCTGAAATCCGGAAGTCCGGAAACGAATGCTACCACCGAGACATGTTGTCTGTTCCGGGAGGCGACTAACAACATGATGAATATTCAATGGTGTTACGGAGGCTTGGAAACGAGTGAAACAAATAGGACGATATCGTCACTTACAATCAAAAGAATAAATTAAATGAAGGATAATTTTTTTCATGAAATAAAAGAATATTAAAAAAAATTAACTCAATTAAATGAAAATAGAACGTAATAATAGACTCGTCTATATAATAATAGGGACGCGTAATTATGAAACGTTTCACGCCACTAATCAGTTATAATTTAAATAAATGATAAATGACGTGCGGCAATCAGAATTAATAATGGTAAAATTAATTGTGCCGCCAGCTGTGTGTGTGTATGAGCGGTGTTAACAAGATTGATAAGTTGTTTGTGTGAACCTTTACCTGATTTTGAATCACCGGAGTAATTTAGTAAATTAGGGGTGGAAGTTAATCAAATCTTAAATATTCGTAGCAAATTTAGATTTAAATTTACCAAGAATATTTTAATAAATTAAGTTGAAATTGGATTACAATCGAATAAATTCAGTTGAAAACGATATAAATTCGAAGTGGATCCATCTACTACTTTTTGGTTGTTATTTTGAATAAAAGGACATAAGATCTTACGTTTTAATTAAAAATCGACAAGTAAATTAAGTTATAGATATGATTTTTTAAAATTTCCTAGTAATGTAAAATCATAAACTAAATTAAGTTCATACGACGAAGAATTTATAAGATGTAAAACTAAAATGAAAGAACACAATGAAATTCCTTTTAAAACCCTACTATCCTTCTACCAAGAAGGAAGGAAATCCAGAAAACTAATAAAAATTCCTCTCCAAACCGAGTATACTTCACTTTATTCCACTCCATTCCATCCAGACATATACATACCTGGCATATCCTGTAGACAACCGAAACGGACTAATATGACCTAATAAAGATGCCGGTGAACTTTAAAGCTGAATTCTTTACCTTTCCCGAGCCAGCAAGCTTCGCTTCCTTGAAAACTCCCGTCTGGGAACTTTATCATTCATAAAAAAAAACTTCAAAAGGTATGTAAATTTAATTCTTGACCTACTACACCAAAAGAATTCACTTAAAGTTATCTTCCCGAAAATAAATTACCCACAAAACCGTAAAAATGATAGTTATACCCGGTGCCTCCACCAAAAATTCAAGTCGGAAAACATCATCGTAAAAACGGACAGACGGGGCGGGCGATATCAGCATGTAATAAAATCGATTGTCGACAGTGCAAAATATACGTAGTAGCGTGGGTACGTATGGGGGAGCGCCCTAAAGGCCGATATAAATTTTCGATTTACTAGGGAAATGGTGCCGATCGGTTTATCGCCGTTTGGCACGCTCTCCCGGACGTTAATTTGCAAATCGGCGGCGCCGCGACGCCCGAAACACCTGTGAACGAACTCGTTTCGACCTGCACGGTTGTCTTCCTGATTCACGTGCACGACAATGAGCGTAAATCTGGTACGGATTAGAAGGGTCCATTTACCAACGACGATGGATACAAATTAGAACTGAAACTAGGTACTATTTTTAGAATGATTCGTAAATGGAACGATACATTTAGTGAGTTTTAAATGAAGTTTCGTAGGATTTAGTAAAATTTAGAAAGTGTTGAAATGAGAATGAGTATTTAAAATAAAACAAATATTTACAACATTTGGGAAATGGACCTTCATATCTACGAGAAAGAGAAAGTTTTTACGTTTTAGACTAATGAACACAAAATCTAATTTATTAAGATCATTATTAACAAAAGGCTATTTTTGCTGTATGATATTGAATTGGGGTTGACTTTAAATTGGCAAATCAAGAATTACTTATCAAATTGTGAAAAAAACGACTTGCAAACTATCCTAGTTGCTTTAACCTGTTAAGGCAAAGATAATATCTCTAATCCATTGCCTATAGCAGATAAGATATGAGAATCCTAACTAAAAATTTCGTACTTATGATGTATTTACAAATATTTCTATTTTTTTTGAATGGTTCATATTTGGGCGATTTTCTAATCTTTCTGAATGATTATTTAAACTTCCTGGGTAACGTTCAAAGTTTTCTAGTTTGTCTGGAAAATTTTATAATCTTTCTAAATAATTTTCTGGTGTATCTGAACAATTTTCAAGTCTTTCTGAACAATCACCTTATCTTTCTTGGTAAATTTCTGAACCTCTTCGTTTATCAAAATAAAATAATAATTTTTCTTGACTTTTAAACTACGAATCAGTCTTTCTAAATACTTTTCTGATCTCTTTAGATAATTTTCTGGCGTATCTGAATAATTTTCAAGTCTTTCTGAACAATCACATTATCTTTCTTGGCAAATTTATGAACGTTTTCGTTTATCTAGATAACATAATAATTTTTCTAGACTTTTAAATTGCGAATCAGTCCATCTAGATACTCTTCTGGTGAATCCAAACAATGTTCAAGTCTTTTTAAACAACCAATTTGTTTTGATTTATGGGATATCTCGTTTATGTAGATAATATTATCTTTCTGGGTGATTTTCTACATCTCTGAACTATCAATCAGTCTTTTTAGATACTTTCCTGATGAATCTAGACAATTTTTAAGTGTTTTTAAAAATCAACTTACCTTCCTTTCATTTTGGACAGTTTTCCAGAGTTCTAAATCATTAACTAATCTTTGTAGATAATTTTCTTCTAGATACAGACAATTTTCATGTCTTTCTAGACAATTATCTTATCTTTCTCGACAAATTTCTGGACTTTTTCGTTTACCTAGATAATATCACAATTTTTATAAATCTTTAAATTGCAAATTAGTCTTTCTAGATAATCTTCTGGTGAATGCAGACCATGTTCAAGTCTTTTTAAACAATAAATTTGTTTTTCTTGACAAATTACTGGAATTTCTCGTTTACCTAGATAATATTATCTTTCAAGAGTTTTTAACTATTATCAAGTGCGTCCAAATGTTTTTGTGCCATATTTGGACGGTTTTAATTTTTTTTGGCTAATCAACTTAACTTCTTTGACAAATATCTGGACGTGATTATTTGTCTAAATAGTATTATAATCCTTCTAGGCTTCTAAACTGTTGATCAGTCTTTTTAGATACTCTTCTGGTGAATCTAGACGATTTTCAAGTCTGTTGAAGGAATCAAATGGTTTTCTTTGACAAATATTTGGACTTGCGCATTTATCTAAATAGTATTATAATCCTTCTAGACTTCTAAACTGTCGATTAGACTTTTTATATACTCTTCTGATGAATCTAGATGATTTTCAAGTCTTTTGAAGGAATCGACTGCTGTTGTTTGACAAATATCTGGACTTGATCATTTGTCTAAATAGTATTATAATCCTTCTAGACTTCTAAACTACCAATTAGACTTTTCAGATACTCTTCTGTTGAATCTAGATGACTTTCAAGTCTTTTGAAGGAATCAACTGGTCTTCTTTGACAAATATCTGGACTTGCTCATTTGTCTAACAAAGTAATGTAATCCTTTTAGACTTCTAAACTGTCGATCAGGCTTTTTAGATACTCTTGTGGTGAATCTAGACGATTTTTAAGTCTTTTGAAAGAATCAACTGGCCTTCTTTGAAAAATATATGGACTTGATTATTTGTCTAAATAATATTATAATCCTTCTAGACTTCTAAACTGTCGATTAGACTTTTTAGATACTCTTCTGATGAATCTAGACGATTTTCAAGTCTTTTGAAGAAATCAGCTGGTGTTATTTAACAAATATTTGGAATTGATCATTTATCTAAATAATATTATAATTCTTCTAGACTTCTAACCTGTCGATCAGTTTTTTAGGTACTCTTCTGGTGAATTTATACGACTTTCAAATCTTTTGAAGGAGTCACCTGGTCTTCTTGAACAAATATCTGAGATTTCTCGTTTATCTAGATAATACTATCTTTCTAGAGGACTACATATAGTTTTAAACTATTATTTCGTTTTTCTAGATAATTTTCTTGTCTATTTCATTAACTTACAAGTTTTCCTGGACAATTACCTTCTCTTCTTTAACTTCTTAGTTTATCAAAATAACATCGTAATCCTTCAAGCGACTTTCTAGACTTCTGAACTGTCAATCAATCTTTCTAGATACTTTTCTGTTCAATCTAGACTATTTTTAAGTCGTGCTGGACAATTATCTTATCTTCCTTGAAAGATTTTTTCGTTTATCCAGATAATATTATAATCTTTCTAAATTTCTAAATTGTCAGTCACACTTTTTTGGTGAATCTAAACAATTTTCCAGTTTTTTCAAAGAATCAAGTTGACTTTCTTCGACAAATTTCTGAGATGTCTATTTTATCTAAATAATATCTTACTAAACGATTTTCGAGACTTCTGATCCATTAACCAGTCTTTGTAGATCATTTTCTTCTAGATCCAGATAATTTTTATATCTCTTTAGACAATTACCTTGACCTTCCCGACAAATTCCTAGTCTTTTTAGTTTGGGTAGATGTATTTTTTAGATAGTACAAAATTATATTGAATTTCCAAAGTTTATCAAACAAGCAACCGCTGTAACTATCGAATGTATCAAATTAACAAACTTTGCAGTACATAAATATTCAGTACACAATCCGTTACTTCAAACTGTCAAACTTATACGAAGTTGTAGCGAACTAAAGCCCGACTATACTATCGGGAACCAAAAATGATAATACACCGATCAATCCGTTACGAGTTTATACCTGCCACGCGAAAGTTCGGTTCAGTTTTCAACCACCAACATGCATCCAAATTGGTTTTTGTCAATCTTTTCAAAGTTATTCTCAGATTTCAATTTAAAACTTTTTTGAGTTCCATAGATAAGTTTAATTAACACGTGTAGATGATTAGTTCAGGTGGAACTGAATTGAAAACGGGTCACATATACAGCACCTAATCGCATCGTAGCGAAGCCATTCATCACAATTGTTGCGTGCGACAAACATATTGGGTGATAAATATAAACGGGAGTGCAGTCGCCGGATCCTCGAATTTATGGGGGCGCCGATGCAGATTAGACCCCTTTAGGTGATTATTCACCGACCGAAATTACCCACTCGAACGTTAGAACCGCCAGAAACCAAGCGTGATGGTTCCTTCACTTTTAGAAGCCTTTAGATCCCCCAATCCTCAACTCTCCTTGTCTATGACGTTTAATTTCACGCTTATTACACTTAATGCCAACGTGCCCCTTATAGATTTAATGTGTCTTATGTAACTAATCCCTTATGGATCGGTTTCTAATACCGAGGTTTCGTAACTTACCACTTATACCTAAATAGTTACGGAGTTATGGGTTATAGGGCTAGTAGTAAACTAACCCGGCGGTTTCTGCGGGCTTTATTCAATTTGTAACCGCAAAAGCGACGCTAACGAGAGTCCTAATGCGACCCGAAAGTACGTTACGTTGTCGACGCATTAATATTTTGGCGGAATGTCTCGAGCTCGGTCCCGCTGCTTCATATTATGGCACGTTCGCGCTAAAACGGGACTTTTTAATAAAACATGCCGCAAGAGAGAGGTCTTTAAATTGCCGGATAGCTCCCAAACCGACCATCACGACTTTTATGAGAAAATCTTAGAGATAGGTATTTACTATTCTTTTATCTCCTTCTTTTTTAGATAAATAAAATAAAGTAAAATGGAAATTTTAAAAGGTTTTGTTGTAATGCAAATTATACTAGAAGTTTTGGATTAATATGCGAAGAGATTTACTAATAAAGAAATTCAAATGAAGGATACAAGAATACAATGGGGTAATCAATATTATAGTTGTAACGAGTTTAAACCGATTTTTTTAAGATATTGATTTTGTATCTGAAAACTTTTCTTCTTGGAAATGTCAAAACAGATTATTTTTAATATTATAAAATAAGTTAACTAGGTTAAGATTTTTTCTTTTGCATTGGTAAGACCGCGAAAATAGATATAGAGGGTTTGGGTTGGAATATGGATTTAAGTAGTTCGGGAAAAGCTAGACGAAGAAAGTTCCAACGTGAACAAAGATACTAGATGGGAGAAGATGTAAAAAGACAATAGACGAGAAGAAATCGTAAAAAGACGATAGACGAGTAAAGACGCAAAATGAGTAAGTAAACGATGGTGTGTAATAGGAATAGTAAATTCTTGTAGTATTGTTAAATATATTCGTTTATTTTATTTTACAAAACAAACGGGCCTTATTTCAAAATGAGGTAGATAGATAGTAAAATTCCTAGATAATTTCATTTACGAGTTTAAGTATTACAACTCAAACTATAAAAACTACATTACGTCTTTTTGAAGAATCAACCTGTTTTCTGAACTGTCAGTGGGTCCTCCCAGATATTTTTCTGGTGAATCTACACGCTTTTCAAACCTTTTTGAACAATAATTTGTGCTCTCCGATAAATTTCTGGATTTTCTCGCTTATCTAGATAATATTATTTTTCCAGACGATTTTGAAGAGTTGTTAACTATTATCTAGTTTTTCTAAATAATTTTCTAATATATCTGGTCAATCAACAATAATTCAATTCATGATTTTAAGTTTTACAACTCAAACCGTAAAAACTACATTATGTATTTTTGAAGAATCAACCTGCTTTCTGAACTGTCAGTGGGTTCTCCTAAACACTTTTGTGGTGAATCTACATGCATTTCAAATCTTTTCGAACAATAATTTGTCTTCTTCTAAAAATTTCTGGGTTTCCTCGTTTATCTAGATAGTATCCTTTTTTTCTAGACGATTTTATAGTAAACTATTATCTAGTCCTTCTAGATAATTTTCTAATATATTTGGTCAATTTTCAAGCCTATCGGACCAACAGATAGACTCTATTGTAAACTCTCTTGTCTAGACAATCTTCCTTGGTAAACTTTTGTACTGTATCGTTTATCTAGATCAGCGATTTCCAAAGTGGTCGATATCGACCGCTTGAATGAAAAATAACACTCTGTAGCAACTGTTTTAAGTTAGCGGGCCATTATGAATAAGGGGGTTGATCTTAAAAGTAGGTAATTTGGCCATGGGGGGTCTGAGGTAACAGTTCATTTTGGAAAAGGGGTCACTTGTCCAAAATAGTTTGGAGACCTCTTTAGAAGTCTAGAGAGATCTAGACTTCTAAATTCTCAATCAGTCTTTCTAGATATTTTTCTGCCGAATCTAGACGATATTCCAGACTTTTTGAACAATCGACTTGACTTCCTTGACGAATTTCTGGGATTTCTCGTGAATCTAGATAATATTTACTTTATGGATGACTTTGTAATACTTTAAATTGTTACCTAGTCATTTTTTCTAGTGTATTTGGACAATTTTCAATTCTTTCTAGACAATTATCTTATCTTACTTGACCAATTTTTGAACTTTTTCGTTTATCTATATAATTCTATGATCTTTTTAGACTTCTAATCTCTTAATCAGTTTTTTTGGTTAGTTTTCTGGTGAATCTTAATGATTTTCAAGATTTTTTGATCAATTAACTTGTCTTCCTTGATAAATTTTTGGACTTTTTCCTTTATCTAGATAATTACATAATGTTTCTAGACTTCTAAACACTGAATCAGTTTTTCTGGTTTGTTTCCTGAGGACAGTTGACGATTTTCAAGACTTCTTGAACAATCACCTTGCCTTTGTTGACAAATTTCTAGAATTTCTCGTTTATCTAGATAACATTTACTTTCTAGACAACTTCAAAAAGTTCTAAACTATTATCAAGTCTTTCTAGATAATATTCTAGTGTATTTGGATAATGTTCAGTTCTTTCTAGAAAACTATCTCGTCTCCCTTGACAAATTTTTTGAGGTTTTCGTTTATCTAGATAATTCTATAGTCTGTCTAGCCTTCTAAACTCTCAGTAATTTTCTCTGAGTAGTTTCCTGGCGAATTTTGACGATTTTCAAGACTTCTTGAACAATCAGTTTGTCTTTGTTGACAAATTTCTAGAATTTCTCGTTTATCTAGACAACTTCAAAAAGTTCTAAACTATTATCTAGTCTTTCTAGATAATATTCTAGTGTGTCTGGATAATGTTCAGTTCTTTCTAGAAAACTATCTCGTCTCCCTTGACAAATTTTTCGAGTTGTTCGTTTATTTAGATAATTCTATAGTCTCTCTAGCCTTCTAAACTCTCAGTCATTTTCTCTTAGTAGTTTCCTGGCGAATCTCGACGATTTTCAAAACTTCTTGAACAATCAGCTTGTCTTTGTTGACAAGTTTCTAGAATTTCTCGTTTATCTGGATAACGTTTACTTTCCAGACAACTTGTTAAAGTTTTAAACTATTATCTAGTCTTTCTAGATAATATTTTAGTGTATATAGATCATTTTCAGCACTTTCTAGAAGATTACCTTGTCTTCCTTGACAAAGTTTTCGAGTTCTTCGTTTATCTAGATGATTCTATAATCTTTCTAGACTTCTAAACTGTCAGTCAGCTTTTCTAGATACTTTTTTGGCAAATCTCTAGAACGAAATTTCTTTAAATTTCATTTAAATTTATTTAAATAAAGGATACAAGAATAAAATGGGTTTATTAACATTTTTTCAAGTTGTGATAAGTTTAAAAGGAATTCTTCTATGGATTCAATGTTGCATCTTTAAATTTTTCATCCTCTAAACTTAATTTGTTTTACAATTTTACGTTTTACAACTGAAACCATAAAACCTACACCATTATTCTAGACTAGAAGAACATTATTTGAGAGTACTTATTTGTCCTGCCATAAAACCAAGCGAAAACACATCGAGGGTTGTTAACTCAACGATTAGAAACGCTTTCCCTAAACCCCTTTTATTCTCCAAGCCTTGTTTGTAAACGGTTTGTTTCTCTCAACCGACTGTTATTTCGAGAAACTCCCCGACCTTTTAACTCATTGTTTTCTTTGATACTTCAACAGTTATAAGTTGTAATTTCAGCATTTGTTTTGATTTTCTTTGATCTCACGTTTCAACTACAAAAGGAAATTGTCACGAAACAAACTTTAAAGAAAGGCAACATTGTCATTCTCCGTTTAATTCTAAAATTAAAACAAACTTTTCTCATCGTGGTACTTAAGAAATTTTCTGGTTACAATTTTAATTAGTACGTTAAGCTTTTGAAAGTGAATGGGGCTTCCCTAAACAGGAGTAAAACTTTTACTCGCGGTCGTAAAAGATGGAATTTAACCTTCGCCGTTTTGAAAAGGGGGAATAATAAACAAGAGCACCTGCGGGCCTTCTCGGCCTGAATAATACCGGATTTGGACGAACAAAGGACCACTGTTTACGACCAGGAACTAGACAAGGAATGAAACTACCTCTATTATTTGACTTTTTAACATTCGGACTCGTAATTAAAATTTCCTCTTTGTTCATTTTCGATATTAAACCTTACCATACACGTTTACGGTTTTATTCCTCCATCTCTATTAAACGTTTAATTATACAATGGAATAGAATGGATGTATTCTAAGTTACATGCATATCTAACCGGCTTTTCATGAATTTACATTTTAAACATATCAGATATATCAATCACTTGTTACAAGCGGATTTACTCGTGGGTTTATTGTTCTGATAACGTCATATCTGTATTTACAATGAATTTATACAATAATTCACACGTTTAATATATTACTTGAACTAAAGATAATTTCTTTTTTTTTAAATTTTGGAACAATGGAAACAATTGAAACAATTCAATTTGATAATTACCTAAATACAATTAATAAATTTGAAGTGATTTAATAATAAATACTACTTCATATTAAATTCAAAATTAATTATAGATATTATAACGCGGACCATTAAGGACATTCATTTACGCTCTAGTGCGTTTCGTTGGAAATTTCCCAACTTTAACAAATTTAATTTGAATTTTATGAAAATTTAATGCCAAAAACACGTTAGTCACTTTAATAGCTCGACGCGATTTGGATTTAATGAGCTTAGTTTCGCTTCGAAACATCTACCGTTTGAGACTAAAGCCGTGGACCGAAATTGAGTTAGTTACTCGTCAAACCGTAAGTTTCGCGTCGCGTGCTCTCTATAAAGTTAATGAAATCAAAACGTCATAAAGTTTATCCGCTAAAGATTTTGGGGTATGGTATTAATCGATTTTTACGTTAAAAACTTACTTAATTTCTTTTCAAATTAAAGGTAAACCGGCACCTCCACCAAAAATAATTTGTTTTTTTGCAGACAAAAATTAAAGTTAAATCGTGATAAAATTCTTTTATCAATATCCCAGAGATTGTAGGTTGTGTAATTAATTGAGTTTTTATTTAGAAAGTTGCTTGGTTTCCTTTTTAATCAGAGATAAACCGGCGTTTCCACCAAAATTAAATTAAACGAAAAAAAATCAACATATCGTTGACGTCATATGAATATAGTGTAATAATAGTGTAATCTTGTTAAAAATCAACTTAACTATAACGTAGGACCATAGTTTGATAATAAGTTGTTTGGTGGCACCGCAATATCAATATTTGAAAACTGCGTAAGTCCGATCAAGTTTAAACAGTGTGAAAATTACGTAAGTCCGTTGCTTTGCAAATTAAAATGGATGAAATAAGATAGAAAGAAGGATGAAAGAAGATCGACAATAACGTAAGTGATTTTAATAAAAAAGAAGACAAGACGACATTACAAAATTTATATTATGACCGTTCTCAGGCAATAGAAGTTGCAGCCAGGTACAGACTGGCTTAGTAAAGAATCACTATCACCAACTAGAATAAACAGTACAAATTCGGAAGCTAAAACTCAATATCAAAATCAAATACAATTAAGAAGTACTGATAAAAAGAAGAAAGTAATGGATTTTTTCGGCAGTTTACCAAAATTAGAATCCCACTATTGCAGAAAAACATCAACTAAACTGTACTTAGAACCGTGTTGGAAAAGTAAATCTGAACTTTACAGATTTTTTGTAAATTTGTGGTGTAAAGACCGAAAAACTGAAGGGATACGTAAGACAATGTTTAAATATAATTTTGATGACATGAATTTGGCCCTCTTTAGACCTAAAAAGGATGAATGCGATATTTGTGTGGGATTTCGAACCAAAAATATTGCAGAGGAAATTTATCAAGAATAACTTAAAAGGAAAATTGAAGCACGTGATGAAAAAGAAAAGGACAAGGAATCATCAAACTTAGTTACAACCATGGATTTACAATCAGTTTTGTTATGTCCCCAGTCTAACGTCTCCTCTTTATATTATAAGACTAACAATAAGTTAATAATTTTACAATTTTTGACTTACATTCTAAGGATGGATATTGCTTCTTCTGGCACCAAGGAGAAGGCGAGCTAAAGGCCAACTGCTTTGCATCTATTATTTGTAATTCTTTGGCTACAACAATGTTACGTGATATAGATCTCAAGAATAAACCTGACATTATTATTTATAGCGATGGATGTGGTTCACAGAATCGTAATGCTACTCTTTCAAATGCCCTGTTAAATTTTGCGATGGAACATAATATTTGTGTCATTCAAAAATATTTAGAAAAGGGGCACACAGATGGAGTGCGACTCTATGCACTCTATCATACAAAGAAAAATATCTGGTAAAGTGATCAACGTACCAGCAGATTATATTCATAATGCAAAAACAGCTAGACTTCACCCAAGACCTTATGTAGTGCAGTATTTACACCACGATTTCTTTAAACATTTCTCTAGCATTAATTTTGTAAATTCAATTCGTCCGAGGTTTAAGGTTGGTGATCCTAGTGTTAACAACCTTAGAGCGCTAAAATACAAACCTGATGGATCTATTGAATATAAACTAAGATACTCCGATGAATTTGAAATTTTACCGGTTAGAATAAATAAGAAGGCTTTAATACCAACGGAAAATTTGCCGAAACTGTGTGGTAACAAATTAAAAATTAAGAAAGAAAAATACGAACATCTTCAATCTTTAAAAAATGCAATAGAGAAAGATTATCATGGTTTTTATGATGCTCTTCAATATGTTTAGTTAATATTTACTTCAAAATCCTTAATTAATATTTAATTTAAAGTTAATATAATCTTATATAATAAAAGTTGTTTGTGTACCAAGAATTTTTTCATTCCTATATAACAACAATAGTGTTTTCGGGTTCATAAAAATCGTGCGTCGTCTCGATGTGAAAATTGCATAAATCCAAAAAACTAATGTTTTTTTGTTATGGTTTTTGCCTAACTCCATTGCATTTTTTTACGAGTCTTTTTTTCTGTTGTCATTATCTATATGTTAACATAGGATCTTGCCTTAAGCATTATTGAAAAGAAAATTAAGATATATAAAATATTACAATTTAGAAATGATTCTTTTTTGTCTCCTGTAAAATTTACTTTTTTGGACTTAGGCAATTTTCATATGACGCCAACGATATAAAATATATCTACTACTGGTGGAAAGACCTTCGGGTCGATAGCCAAATAAAGATCATTCTCTCTCTATATCTACTAAAGACTTTTAACTTCATCTGTTATTATTAATCGATGCAAAAATGATTAAATATATGGGATAGGAAGGGAGAGAAGTGTTTGTAAAGATATTGAATAAGGTAAATAAAGATAGGAATAAGGAAAAAATACCGAAAGATTGGCGAACGGCGCTCATAGTACCGATATATAAGAAGGAAGATAGAGGCAACTGTAACAACTACAGAGGAATTTCGTTTATAAGTACGGCGATGAAAATAATGGAACAAATAATAGATAGAAGAATAAAAAGTGTCCTGGAAGAACATATGGAAGAAGCACAAAGTGGATTTAGAAGGGGTAGGATTCAAGATCACATCTTCACGCTACGACAAATAATGGAAAAAAACTCGGGAAATAACAGAAAGGTATATCTGGGATTTATAGACCTTGAGAAAGCGTTTGACAGGGTGTCAAGGATTAAAATATGGGAAATACTACGGGAAAAGGGAATTGGAGACAAAACAATAAACATGATAAAGAATATACAGGGTGTTTAAAAAATACGTTCGAATATTTGGCCCACTTATAGATCTCATCAGTACAAACAAAAAAGTCAAAATAAACATAAGTCCAAAAATCAGCTGTTTCCTAATTACAGCCTGTTTTTCAAATTAAAATAATTTACACTCAGTAGGAGTGATTCGCGTATTTATGAAGTCATCCATGGAAATAGCAAAACAAATTTTGTTCGTTTCTGTTAGTGTAGTTGCCACATTTGTTGTTATTATTGTGTGTCCGTTATTGTCAGTGTTTATTGAAGTAGTTGTTGCTGTAACCCATTGTTGAAATTTTCGAATATGCCTTATACCAACGCAGAAATGGCAGACATGCATTTTATGTATGGCAAAGCCGATGGAAATGCTTGTGAGGCGCGTCGCCTTTATGCCGAAGCATTCCCAAACCGGGTACTTCCGTGTGACAAACTTTTTACAAATTTACATCAACGTTTATCCGAAGTTGGATCGTTTAAATCAAGGAACGGTGATGGTGGTCGGCCTAGATCAGTTTGTACTCCCGACGCAGAACTTAACATTTTAAGACGAATTGAAGAAAATCCTGGTACTAGTACTAGAAGACTCTCTACTGAAACAAATATTAATTTTTCCCTAATTTGGAGAATTTTACGGGAGCAGCAATTGCACCCATACCATATTCAAAGGGTACAGGCTCTAGCTGTGCCTGATTATGCCGCACGACTGGTGTTTTGTCGAAGCATGTTGACAAAAGTCGCGGAGAACCCAAATTTTGTTACGAAAATTTTATTTACAGACGAAGCTGGTTTCACGAGAAGTGGCATTTTTAATTTTCATAATAGCCATGTTTGGGCCGACGAAAATCCGCATGCCGTTGTTGAATCGAATCATCAACACCGATTTGCAATCAACGTTTGGCTTGGTGTGTTAGGAGACCATCTGATAGGACCTTGTTTCCTGCCTAACCGTTTGACTAGTCAATTGTACCTTGACTTTTTGCGGAATACATTACCACTGCTGTTAGAAGATGTGCCCCTCAACCACAGAATTAATATGTGGTTGATGCACGATGGAGCTCCTGCGCATTACGGAGTCTTGGTCAGAAATTATCTAAACGAAAATTACAATGGCAGGTGGATAGGGCGAGGAGGTCCAATTGCATGGCCCCCTAGATCTCCCGACCTCACTCCACTCGATTTTTGCATTTGGGGGTATTTAAAGACATTAGTTTATTCAAGTCCTGTGAATAATTTAGATGAGTTGCGAGAACGAATTGAACATGCCTGCCAGACTGTTCGTATAAATCCGGGACTCTTTGAGAGAGTGCGGCGTTCACTTTTACGGAGATGTGAAATGTGTATACAAATGGAAGGAGGACATTTTGAACATCTTCTTTAAGAATCATTAATTTGTAATAATTAAAATGTATTTATACTGATATTTGAGTGTAAATTATTTTAATTTGAAAAACAGGCTGTAATTAGGAAACGGCTGATTTTTGGACTTATGTTTATTTTGACTTTTTTGCTTGTACTGATGAGATCTATAAGTGGGCCAAATATTCGAACGTATTTTTTAAACACCCTGTATATGAAGGAAATAGGAACGCGGTAATTATATAAAAATCTAAAATCTAAAGAATTCAAAAGAAGGGAAGGACTTTGGCATAGAGGATGCTTACTAAGCCCGACAGTCTTCATAACCTATATGGGTGCAATTATAAAGAGATGTAAGGAATCTGGAAACGGGTATACGATGAGGTATAGAAATATGCGACCAGTTGAAATCATGGAAGGAGCGTTTGCTGACGACGTGGTATTGGTGGCAAGAAGCGAGAGGAGAATCCTGGAGAAATTGTGCATGGTATTGAAGGAATTTGGAATGAAAATGAACAAAAACAAAACAAAAGTTATGGTAATCGGAAAAGAAGAGGACAGAGACATAAAAATTGAGGGAACAGACATTGAGCAGGTGAAACAATTTAAGTATCTGGTTATTGAACTGGGGCACGATGGTAAACAAGACAAAGAAATAAACACGAGGATAGAAAAAATGACTAAGCTCTATTACGAATTGAGTAAGTTCTTCATTAACAAGAAAGAAATATCAAAGAAGACGAAAATAGATACATATAAGGCGGTGTTCAGACCGGTGCTAACTTTTGGTTGCGAGACGTGGGTGCTAAACAAAAGAGATAAGGGTAGATTACAGGCAGTAGAGATGAGATGTTTGAGGAGAGTGAAGGGAGTAACTAAGGGAGACAAAATGAGAAATACGGAAATAAAAAAAGAACTAAATATAGAACCACTAACCTGTACATAGAGAAACGACAACTGAGCTGGTGGGGACATTTGCAAAGGATGGGGGAAGAAAGACAGGTCAAGCGAGTATGACAAGCGAGAGTACAGGGGAAGAGAGCAAGAGGAAGATCGCGACACACTTGGAACGATGTGATAAAAGACATACTAACAAAAAGAGGAAAAACAATGAGAGAGGCTGAAAAGCTGTCGAAGAATAAAAGATAATGGAGAATAGATATTTTCTATAGACATGGAAAATAGATTTAAAAAGCGATAAATTTTTTCCGCTGAGACTTTAAAGCTTCTCATATACATAAAGCATCTGTTAACGAATTGTCAACCGATTAAATAAAAATAAAGTAAGAATTAAAGGAGTAACTACTAACTTTTAACAAATTTTACTAAAATTAACAGACAATCTTATATCTGCAACGACTTTTGACAAATATAATACGAATAGTAGAAAATTAATGTCGAAGTTTAGATTTATGATAAATTTTTGATAAATTAAGACGAATTTTCAACGAATTCTTAACGAGTTTTACAAAATCAACGGTAATATTTAAATTTGTAATAAATTTTTGAAAAAAAAGACAAATTTTCGCGTGTTTTGTAGAGTTCGAATAAAATTCATAAAGCTAAGGTGAATTATGACGAATTTTTAACGATTTTTGTCGAATTTTCACGAAAGATCAATTTTTAACGAAATTGGAAGAATTTTATGAAATTAACACGAACTGTGATGAATTTTTGATAAGTCAATACGAATTTTTAACAAATTTATACTACTGTTATAAAACTAACGATGGTTTTTGATGAAATCCGAAATAAATTTACATAAATTAAGACAAATTTTAAACAAAATCGATAAATCGTTTGACGTACTGTTTTCAAAATATTTAAGAACGGTTACCAAATTAACAAATAAATTGTCAAAAGGTCGTTAATGATCACTATGTCGATCATTAAATTATCGGGTGTTCATTTAAATTCGTGCTCAAGTGTGCTTTGAAATTTTGTTAGACGACGATGGAGAGAAAAATGTATGTGGCATTATTAGTGCGCACTAATCAATTAAATTTCAAATTTGACAAACGTCAAATCTTGTCAAACTACACTGAATGGCTTGTATTGGCAATTTATCGATAATGTTTTTAATTTGTGAAAAAAAAACTTGATGGTAAGTCTTACGTTTAAGCTGCTTCGAAAGTCGATGAAGTTTGGGAATGTTTATTGCATAATTTTATTCACTACTTGAACATCCCTATGAAATTTTGGACGACCAATTACTGAAAGGATTAGAGTTTAGGTAGATTTTAGCCAAAAACAAGTTGTTAGCTAATTTCCTTCCATTTTCTGTCTCGTTATTTATAACCTATTGAACATTTCAGTGTTATGACATTGCTTCAATTAAGTTTTATTGGACATACGTCAAAAATGCAGACAAAATCCATAGCTCACTTGAGCACGAATTTAAATGAACACCCGATATTAAAAAGCTCACTAAGCCGTCTAAACAAGTTCATTTAATCTTTCAAATAACCACCAATTTATGGAACTGTCACTATTTCACATTTCGCAAACATTCTGACGGTCCTTTAACGGATTGAGGATTCGACTGTGATTAATTGTTAACATTCCATCAACAATTAACTTTTCACTCTCAATCAATCAATTGACTTTTTATTTAAAAAGTTGCATTGTTTGATTTTTAATCAGAGTTAAACCGCTCTCTCAACCAAAATTTAATTATATCAAAATGTCATAAGGTTGATCCACCAAAAACTTTGAGATATTTTATTAATCGACTTTTAGAGTAAAAACTCCTTCAGTTTCAAAATTAATGACAACCAGGCGTATTCGACAAAACTCTAGAGACTCTAGGTTATATAATTAATTGAATTTTTATTTAGAAAGTTATTTAGTTTTATTTTTAATCAGAATAAAACCGACGCCTCCACCATTTTTTAAATATCTATTAGAATAAAAATAAAAATTAAAAAAAATATATTAAGAAAATTTTTCAAATAATTTTAGACATACAACAATTTAATCCATTTTTATTTTAAAACCTTACTCAGCTTTTCTTTTAATCAATGATGAATTGAACCATCCACCAAAAAAGAATAAAATTAATGATAAATTTTCTTTTAGAATTTTCTAACTATCGGCACGGAAACTAAAAATTCCTCGTCCCATCCGGCAGCTTTTGCCAAAGGAAAATTGCTCTCATTTTTCATACGGCACGGTCGTAAATCAAAGTTTTTCCATTAAAGCCAAACCGAGCTAACTGAAAGAGAAGGTACTTACGACGTCGATGAGCTGGGAGAGTTTTAGTTTTATTTTGACGGTAAGAGCGTCGGTTACGTTGACCACGGGCCTCACCAGTTTGTTGTAGTTCGAAAGGAGATCGTCGTAGAGCCGTTTGGCGTCCGGGTTTCCTGAACATCCTGAGGGAAAACAAGAAAGAATAAAAATTTAATCTTGAACCATTGAAACCGACTTCCAACGAAAATCATCATTAGAACTTAAACAACTTCGAACAAGAGCTTAATTGTATTTGTAAGCTTTAGATGGTGTTTGTATATATTTTTATTTTTGCGAAATTAAAATTTTGAAATGAATTTTTTAATTAAATTGCTGTTTGGATGCTGTTTTCTAGATGTGAATGTGATATGTATATAAACATAAGTAGACAAATATATAGCTCACAAAAGTATAACTAGCAAAATGTAATAGGCTTAGAACAGAAAGGGTATAAGAGCAGATTATATAGCTTTGAGTAATTAGAGTAAGAATTCCATAAAAAGACTTATTTGTGATGTTACCACAGAATGTCTTTTAGCATGTTTCAAACGATATTTTGCTAAGCCAAATAATACAAAAACTATGACAAAAAACAACGTACGAGTTAGTCATTAATTTAACCCTTTCGCTACCAAAGCTTCAGGAGAAAAACCGCCACCACAGCTCAGATGTCTTATTATTTAAATATAATACCAAATAAGTGACACTGGTGTCAGGTAAAAAAAATCAGATCGACAAATATATGTGAAGCTGTTAACTAAAGGTTTAATTAGATATTTCCAGAAAAAGAATCGTGAGATCTAATTGAAGTATTGAATAGTAGTGAACAATTATATTTTTTATCGCATTGGTATACAGAAAGAACTGTTTCATAATAAAGATAAAGTTAATTTGGACGAAATTTGTTTGAACTTAACAAAGCAAGCGAAAGACTGAATTCGTCGCAAGTTATATTATCCTTTGACATGAAGTGGCCTCGTGAAAACGGCGCGTTTCTCCCCGAAGTCAATTGCGACAAGACAGTAAATAAGCCGAGCATAAGTAATTTAGCCGGAAAACTTTCAACGGAGGCCCACGAACGCGTCCATAATTTATACGGATTGCTCGCTCCGGCTTTTGCCCATTAAGTCGTCCTCGGGGCGTTGTGAGCATCAGACAAACTGTAAATTTCGACCTTAACTCTTCGCCGTTACGCTTCAAGAAGCGTCGAAATCCAAACACCTTCGTATTTGTTCCGAAACTTTTCGAGATATTTCATTCAAATTTTTCGAAAATATTTTCAAGTAACCTAACGTTTAATAATGTATCGATTTAATCATATCGTTGGTTGTAACGGAGACATCCGGTACTGTTATCCAGCCCAAGGCAGGAAGTTTAATCTCCTTAGCTATGGCAACGTCGCGCCGTCACCGTCGACAGGGACGAAACCCCACCTCCCGATGGGGGTTTTGGTCGTTAACGGACTATCTCGGGACGAGCGTCTTTCACCCTATCATTTTCCTCCATGTGGCCGGAGAGCGGGAACCGCGCTTAATGGTAATTGGATATTAATTACGTCTTTCGGATAGTTTCCAGAAACGAACGGATAACATCAAGAGAAACGTTAAACGTTAGTTAAATCATCCACGGTCCATCTAATTTCGTCCGAATTAATCAAACGATCACGCTAACGCACAACTTTAACGGGTTAGCGATCCCCGGTGGTGGTTGGTAATTGGGTTTCGGTCACGAGCACCTCGTCGGGTGCGTGAGATAATTTAATTTTACTACTCGACCCCAGTCACGAAATGGGGCCCTTCGGGTCTACCTCCAGAACACACTCGAAGAGTCATCGAACGTGAACCATTCGGAGAAACTTTAAGAGGATTGTTCTTGAATCTTAATGAGTTTGTAATCCAATTACCTAGATAAATAAACTCATAAAAACCAGTCAATCACATTTCTTGACTTTATTAACTTGTACAATTGACCTAGAATGATAATTGTCTCAAAATTGTTCCGAAGCTGAACTATTAAAAAAAAATTCTTTACCACGTTTTATGATAGTTTAGACTTCAGTAGATTTCCAAGTAAATTATTGCGAGCCACAAAAAGTTTCTACAACCAACTGCTAATTGTAAAACTGAAAATGATGTTAACTTTGAGTATTTTTTTTAAATATGTAAATTATAATTTTAGTTGAATTGCAGCAACCGCTCTTCTACCTTCTCAAAATGCATAAAATATCGTTTTTATTGTTAGACGAATTCCAACGTAATATCCAAGGTTTTTTAAATCAATATTAAAAGTTTTTAATGTCTACACTTGATTGTAAGACTTACAATGATGTTCATTTCTAATATGTCATTGAAATGCACAATCTTTAAGTTAAGTTCGATTGTAAAAAATTCTCTGTTGCATTTAAGAGGAATGTTTTTGAATCTTAATGAGTTTGTAATCCAATTAGTTAAATAAATAAACTCATAAAAGCCGGCCAATCACGTTTCTTGATATTATTCACTTGTACAATTTATTTCGAATGAGGGTTAGCTCAAAATTATTTCGAATTTATAAAAAAAAAATTCTTTAGCACGTCTTATGATAGTTTAGACTGCAACAGATATGCAACTAGGTTACTGTTAGTTTCAAAAGTTTTCTACAACTTACAGCTGATTGTAAAACCGAAAACAATGCTAATCTTTTGTACTTCTTTAAAGTATATAAAGTATGATTTTAGTTAGACATCAACTGCTCTGCCACCTTCTTAAAATGCATCAAATATACTTCTCAGATAAATTACAACATAATATTCAACCTGTGAGAGTGTTAAAAGTTTTCTAACGTCTATACTTGATTATAAAACTCATAATAATGTTCATTTCTGGTATGTATTTGAAATATACTATCTTTAACTTAAGATGGTTTACCAAAAATTATTTGTCACCTTTAGGAGAAATGTTCTTGAATCTTAATGACTTATTGTTAGTAATCGAATCAGTTAAATAAATAAACTCATAAAAACTGATCAGTCTGGTTTCTTAGCTTTATTAACTTCTACAATTTCATTTGAATGGAAGTTACCTCAATATTTCTTTCAGCCGGAATTATTTTTAAATATTTCTTTACCATATCTTATGACAATTTAGACTTCAGCAGATTTCTAACCAGATTATTGTGGTCCTCGAAAATTTTCTACAGCTTACAGTTTGCTACCTTCTTAAAATGCATAAAATATAGTTATTAGATTAAAGTATAATATCTCACCTTTGAAAGTGTTAAAAGTTTTCTATTGTATGCATCTTATTGTAAGACTTATGATAAAGTTAACTTCTAGTACGTTCTTAAAAAGTATCAACTTTAACTTTTATTTTGTATGATTACAAAAAATTCTCTGCTATCTTTCTGTAATGTATAAAGTTTTTCGGTTGTGGCGTCTATTATTTATAACTCCCCTGCTTCAAGTTTATCTTTTAAGTATAGTTCTTGGGTTAATTAGATCACAGGGTCCAACCCAAGTATCAGTATGAGTCTCAATAACCTTGGGAATCGTATGATATTACACAGGAAATCGAAAATGTACAGTTACTCCACTGAGAAAAGGATGCAAAATAACAAAATTATCTCTTAAACTAGTTTGAACGTACAATAGTGTGGTTCTAAACCGACAAATGGTGTTATTTAAATTAATTCAACTGGTACGCTGAATTACACATTCATCTTCAACTAATTAATTGTATTTTATTTGTTGATTTATTTTCGGTTAATTGTTGATTATACGATATATGATGTCAAAATAACAAGGACAGTTTTTCTCATATCCTATGAATTGGTTAAATAACTAAATTACTTTACAAAAAGCAATTAAACAATTTTCTTATAATAACGATCATTTGCGAAGCGAACAAAAGCTTTAATGAAGTCCAGGCGTCGTCGTCGTCGTTTCCCTCGACTTTATTAACTTCCGGTCTTGGAATTTACCTCGTAAGGGAGCCACAACTTTGACACGACTGGAATGCGGCATTCAGAGGGGGATGGTTCTGAATTCTCAAAATTTTTTTACCGCAACTTATGACAGTTTAGAGTTGAGTTCAGATTTTAATCAGTTATATTAAAAGAAGCAATTTTCTCCAAGTCTCGTCTTTCGGTGCGTGTAAACATCTCCGTGACGTGGTGGAGGGCTCTTCCACGTACGGAATGAAACGGAAATAACGGGTTGGGGCGGGAATGCGGACCCCGCAAAAGGGGGTCGAGAACGCAAAGCAGCAGTTCGCGTTTTACGGCCAACACTAAAATTATTATTGAGCCCGTTTTAATTCGCGTACCGCCGTATGTAAATTACCGTCGCACTTAAGAGGGCGTTAACATTGGCCCTCCGTTACATGAAAAACATCTACTGCGGTTCCGCGTCGAATAAAAACTATCATCGATGAAGATTTAATTTAAATGTATATAAAGATTTAATTTAAATGTATATAAAGATTTAATTTAAATGTATATAAAGATTTAATTTAAATATATATAAAGATTTAATTCAAAATATATATAAATATCGATTCGGTTTACTTTATTAAGTGGGAACTTAAGTTACTTTATTATTTGGCGGGGTTTGGAAGAACAATGAAGGGACTATTAAAGGAAATAATTAACTGTTGGATAGACTCAGGGCAAAGGGCTTATTCTCAAATTCGCGGTATCGTGGAGTTGACGTTAGTAGGAAATCTTTCCCTTCAAGGCGACGTAGTCGAGGCACAATCTTCGTGCTTTTCGGATAATGGCACCGAGACAGTGATAAATGTAACAGAAACTTCGGTACTTTAGTACGGGTGGTGTAGTGTATTTTTCAATTTAAGTTTTAAGAAGTTAACAACAACCGACCATTAAATAACATCGATTCTTAAAGGAAGTACTTTTGATGGTACTAAGATCGAAAAGTCCCTAAAGATTTCAATTGAATGTTTAGGAAATGGAATTGAACGTTTGAGACAGCTGGGTAACTTTTCAAAGTGAAAAGGATTTTATAACTGTAGACAGAAAATTGAAAGGGAGAAAGAAACTCAAAGGTCTTCAGGAAATTTTAAAAAGAATTAAAAAAAAATACTACTACTTGTTATTTAACAAGCAGTAAAAGTATAAAGTGTGAAGAGTGGATGATATAATAAGAAAAGATCTTTACAAAAGCAACTTTTCCCATTTTATAAAAAGTTACTATGTTAAAATTTTTACCATGTTACTTTCTTTATTACATTTTTGTTGCAATTTGTAGGCACTACATTTTATTTACATATTTATTTATTTTTTAAAAGGAAGGAGTTACCAAAGTCACCAACTTATTTTCCAAGTTGGTGTTACAAATAGTTTCAAGTTACAAATAGGAAATAATATTGCTATCCAGTTTTTCATAGTGTTCTTTTTGTGTGTTATTTAACTTCAAAAGGAATGTTTTCTCTTATTCTCTTTAAAATCTATATCTGGAATTTCATCCATTTTAAGAAGAAATAATAACCAAATGCATTATCTTTCTTTCCTTTCCAATAAATTAATAGTGTTGTTTCACTTATTTTTTTTTTCCTTTTCATAGTGTTTTTTGTGTTGATTTGGAACAGATTGAATTGAATTTGGTTGGAGGAATAAATAATGCAGTTATTTTTTTAATATCTTCTCGGTATTCTTTAAATTATAGTTCAATGGCAATAAAACTCTGACTGAAAACTTTGATAATAAAATTTAAAAATTTCTCTGACTACATGCTCTGCTTCATTTTCTTTAAAATTCAAAGGAACTAACAGTTTATTCTTTTTCAGAAGGAAGGAATTTTCCAAAAAATTATTTCCGTTCCTTATTTTACAAAGAATTAATTAACTTTTAACTTTTTCATGATATCATCTATATTTTTCAGATGACTATTCATTGACTATTAACAATACCCTGAATTTACCATATTGGTTTCTACTATTCTCTTCAAAATTTGAAAATAGCATCACTTCATTCATTTTTTAGGTGAATTCATTAATGGAAATATGAGTCAAATATTTGAGCCATAATACAATTCTTTTTGACCTGAGTTTCCTGAGGTATTAATTTGAAATTTCGAGATGTGCACATTCTCGAGATATTGAGTTATTGACACATGCCATCTATTACTACCAGCACTATTTCATCCATTTTATAGGTGGATGAATTAAAAGAAAAACATAGCTAACCACAATGTACTATTTTGAACCATGTAGCTCTGGCACGTTCTTAAAATGCATAAACAGCAGATTTAGATGGATTACACCAAACTATCTGTCACCTACTTAACGTTCCACAAAGGATTTTGCACCTTTACAACAAAGATATGTAAAAGATTTACAACCTTGTCTCTATGGATGTTCATAATTCAGTAATCTTCCAAAATAAAACGTGTAAATTACCTTCATTTTGAATGAAATGAAAGAAGTTTACATCTATCACTTTGAACGATTCTTTAAAGATGAAGATCCTAAGTGAGAAATTTAAATGAACCTTAAGCTACAATTCTTATGTTGGTCATAAACAATATAAAATCCAACTTTCATAATTTCTTACAGATTCAGCGGTACAAATTGTAAAACTATGATTGCTCGTTAATAGTATGGAACCGGGAATAAGAAATTAATGTCCTTTATTCACACCTAAGCTTTCGATTATATTATAATATTCCTCACTATAAAGTAAAGTACAAACACTGGTTTATACTTTTGTTCGTAATCTTTGTTGCGAGGGTTGAAATCAAACCAATCACTTGTCTCCAATTGCTGTTTATTAGGTTGATACAGAATGGGATGTAGCTTACAATGGGAACTTAGGTCTACTTAATTCGGTCGATGCGTTTCGTTCGGTGTTGTCTTAAGATCTACTTTTCTATCCCTGATTCTCAGTTCATCGGGGTTCGAACAATTTTCGTATGATTTTTATGAACCAATGAAATTGCAACATGTTACCACACGTAACAAATGCATTGAACATCTAATGTACTGAATTTGCAAAAAGAATATGTGGAACTGAGAGTCAGCGATTCACGTATACACGATTCTTCAAATTTGAGGAAAATAATTAAAACATGATTATTATGAAAAAATGAATATCTAATATCTAAATCGTAGTAAGAAAAGTAAATGAAAGAAAATATATTATTGGAAATAATATAGGAAGTAAAGCAGGGCTTTACAACACCTTTAATTGTGAGTATTAGTCGTTTATTGGATTTGTTCATTCATTGCTGTTTGTACTTTACTTTATAGCGTACCTCTGAGGAATATTATCCAGACTATTCCAAGGCCACAGCCAGTGATTTCTACAGTGTGTCCAAAAATTGGTATAAAAAAAATTCAAATATTCCTTTTCCACTTAATCATAGGCGGGTGAACACAAGGGGCACGAAATTTTCTGATGTAATTTAATTTTATTGTTCGTGGACGTTTTGACACATTCTTTTAGTTAAAATAACTCTTTTGTGAGAGCGGCCCTTTTTATAAATGCATCACTGTAATCTTTCGAACGGGTATTTACATATTTTACCTTATATGAAGTAGAGTTAACACGACAATGGTTTTGGTTATTGCAGAATCTGGGAGGGCGATTTCAAAATGCCATCAGGTAAACATGAAAATTCCTAAAGATCCCAATGAAGCTCTGGCTTTGGACTTGAAATACTTTGTATCGAAAGGTTAAGTGTGAATAAACGAGGAGTTTAATTTCATATTTCCGATTTAGTTTACATCCTACTATTTTCTTAATTCACATAGTGTATATTTTGAAACATGTAGTTAGTATAAGACAGCTGATTGAAAGATTCACGAGGATGTTGGTCTCTGGAATTTTCTTAAAATGTATAAAAAATAGTTCTAATTGGATTACAACAAAAACTGACATCTACATAAAGTTGAATAACCTACAATTATTAAATTGGTAAGATATAAAATCCAACCAGATGTAGAATCATTGTGAGTTTCAATAATCTCTTACAGAATACGTGGTACAAAATGCTGCTTTTATTATCATTCTTCCCAATTTACATAAATTTCTTTGTCAACGATATATAATTCCATAATATTTATCTTTGTTATTCTGAAAATACCAAAATAAAATCTATGTAAGGATCCATAATAACAATATTCTTATCCTTTGTTATAAAGTATCAATATCGTTTCATTTATCTTCCAACCAATTTAATATTCCGATTTTACCTCCTACATCCCTTCTGATTGATATAACCATTATTACATTCCCCGTCAACATTGTTATATCAAGCTACTTAGAACGTATCACGCTAAAACTTCATACAATATCCTAACGAGCGCATCGCGTCGCAGTCTAAAAGCCCTTACGTGCGCTCACCTAAAAGCTTTTACCGCAAATATCAGTCCGGTATTAAATTAACTAAAGGGCTGTCGACAGGCGTCCCCGAGAGACCCGTCGCGCGCTCGTTTATTGACAATTTGCCCGACAATAATTTCCCCGTTTTGATAACCTTTAATTCGGACCCTATCGCGCGATAAAACTCCTGACTTATTGGCCCCCTATTCCCCCTTTACATCATCCGCGACGATAAAAGCGTAAAGCCTCCGCCAAACGAGTATAACCCCGAGGCGGTGTGATAAGTGATACACGTTTGCGATGTGAAGGGGTACGTATCTTTAAAGGGGCTCGTAATGACAACCCAGATATCATCTTTGACATGGCTTTGAGATTAAGGATAGATTTGGTTAATTATCATGCGGTAATTTGTAACTCGTTAGTGTAATCTTTAGGTTATCATCGAAATACAGTGAGAGTCATAGAGGGGAGATGATAAAATCACTATTAATGTTCGTTACTTTATCATTGTAGAGTAGTAAAATCTATAAGTTCAGATTTTGGAGAGATTTAGATAGTAGTTATATGGTAATTTGTAATTTATTGCTATAATTTGAAATTTAGAAATGGTTAAAAATTTATTCAAGTATTAAACATTGATAATGAAAACACCCATCTATATAGTTAAGATTCATTACTTTAACGTTCTAAAGAAATAAAGATTTTAATCGATTTAGATTTGGTATGCATTAACTTTGACATAAAATTTCATTCCTTTACCATGTTAAAGCAGCAAAGTCACTTTAAATATTACCCTACTACTTTATGCAGTATAGCAAGCAAGAGTTATAAACTTAAAAAATCAATAAGGATGAGTATAAAATTTATTACTTTGCTGACTTAAGTTGGCAAAGAATTTATGACCGCATATTTTGTATTAGCAGACATGAGCGGGAAAAAGCAGTTTGGTTATCTAAAATGATTAATAAAGATTAACTTTGACTCCTTTTTAAAAGACTACTGAATAAAATTTTCTTTTATAAATAACAATCATTAAAAATTTTCTTTTATAAATATCAATCATGAAAAAAGAAAAACCTTGATAAAATAAAATTTTACTCACCTGATATTAAGACAAGAACTATCCACATAATACCGACCAGACTCTTCATTCTGACCACATCTTTCGTTCACGTCATCACGACGTTTCGTGCATCTGCAAAAAAAAGTAATTAGATTAAAAAGAAAACAAAAAAGAATTAGATAAAAATCTTTTATTTAAACCGTATACATTAAAGTCTGTTTGGTAATTATGGCATAATAACTAGCGAAGTTGATAAACCGAGCGATAAGTTTGTGCGGGAATTTAGCAATTGGGTAACTTGGCTCATTAAACTTCCAACTTCGCGGCGAGTTGAATAAATCACTATTAGAGCGGGTAATTAAATATTAGGTTTATACAACGCCAAATACTCGGTTGCGACGACGTTAAACATATCGTGCCGTCTAAACGTTAAGGAATTTTCGCGTTTCCTCCGGTTTGAAAACCGACGACAGCTTCCCCTGTGCGGTCTTTACTTTTCTTCACTGAAATCTTTACGACCACTCAAATTGAACCGTTCGATTTATCGCGTACTTAGAGTGAACCCACCAATTCCAAACCGGGAAGTCTACTTAATAGATTTCGAAGAGGAACGCGGCTGGTGGTGTGGAAAACCTCGAAGACCCCGGCACGTTACGTGCTATCGATTTGTTTTTGACTTTAAAACGTTATTTACGACCTTATAATTTACTCGAACGCCCAGGTGTAAGAATCACGGCCTCGGTAAATCAGCCGCTTGTACTCGCCGGTTGTTACCGGTTAAAATTTCTGGCTTACTCTATTATTTTCTTCCAACTTATCACGATACCATTCAAGTATGGTTAGTAATGAAAAAATCTACAAAAATATAATGATAGTTATGGTAGCATTTAGATAGTTATTGCTTTAAGAAAAAAAAACACATTTTAAAGTGTAGATGGGAAAAAGAATAAATATGATGATTAGAATAGTTGCCATTTACTCTTTGAGAGGCAGACTTTTTCAAATAAAAAAACCCAAACCGGGTACAACATTTTAAAAGCGTTTTTATTTGGTCGACTTTTGTTAATGTGTCTAATTTGATGATTATTAAAAGTAGTACAATTTTTCGAAAAATTTGTGTATTTGCATAAATATGTTTCTCCTGAAGATCTTCCATCAGTTTGGATAAAGTAAAGAAATTATCGAAGTGCACATGATGGCCTTTATTTTCCAAACCTTTACACAGATCTTTTACAACGCGGCTTCCTAGACCCACCTCTGTGGAATCTTCGTTGTTTCCAGTATAGATATCAAATTTTAAGCAATAACCGCTTTCATCTGCCATCATCCACACCTTGTAGCCTCTTTTAATTGGTTTTTTAGGTATGTATTGCTTCAGAGACGATCGCCCTTTATATTTTATCATAGATTCATCGATTGCAACATTTTTGGAAGGAGAGAAGCATTCCAAGAATCTGGTTTGTAAGCCGTTTACCAAGGGTCGCACTTGTACAGCAAAAGGAGCAGAGATTAAAAAAGTGGTTTATTTTGTGTACCAGCGAGCACAAAGGTCAAAATTCGAAGAGATACATTAAGCCAACCATCAACCCTCAAAGAGTTAAAAAGCATAATATTATTTGGAAATGTATTAATATCAAAGGTTGTTAATTTTGTAATGTCTACTCTTCTTCCCTTGGGATATTGAAGAATGCCAACCTTAAAGATTCGATCAACAACGCAAAGAAATATTTTGGGGGATAATATCAACCCTCATTGTAAGAAACAGAAATAATAATCAACAAAAGTCATGACTCAATGCATGACTCAAGTACCACCAAGAAGCAAAGTCTTAAAACGTAAATTCAGATACAGGAGAGAAATACATCATCATTTCAAGAGCAAAATTTTAATACCCAACATATGTCATGACTATAACACATTTTCCAATTATTACTGAGAAGCAAAATCTTAAAAAATAGATTGCAGATTTCTTAAAATAAAAGATCGAATTCCACGACTTGATTTAAGTTAGACACGTTTCACACTGAGGCAACTAGCAACAAAAAACCATTAACCAGCATCGAGCGATATTGCCACTTGATGACATTTCACCTAAAATTAAAGCAAACGTCTAACATTGGAACAACTCGATATCGCAAATGGAGAGGCGATAAAATATCATCAAGTGGCAATATCACTTATTGCTGGCTGCTAGTTGCTGGTTGCTAGTTGCTTGAGTGTGAGATCCACCTTATATCCCATTCGCCGAAAGATGTCTCATCCGTCATCAATTAATTGTGTTATTCTAGACCAATATTTTCATTTTTCATATTTGTCTGTCATGTACAATTTTAGTAAAAAGTTGTTTGACGTTTGTCTAGAAAACGGTGACAAGTAACGACGCATGAGATATCTTTCGCCAACTTTAGTTATGAAATGTCACCCATATGATGACAATCAATTTCAAATCAAACCTTAAAATTTTTAACCCGGCGTGTGTATACTATATTGTTTGAGACACGGTGTGTATACTGGGTCTTTTAGGGAACAGGCATGTTTTCAAAGTTTTCTAGGCTTTCAAAAATTCTAGAAAAATTCTGAGTTACTTATTGAAGCGTCTATTACATGGCCGAGCAGTTACCAAATTCAAAAGTTTAAAACTGTTGTCAATAAAAATGAAACAATCGTCTGAAAAGTCAGAAAAACGGAAATTTTGACTGTTCCTTCAGAGACCCAGTGTACACACGGAGGGTTAATCGAGATTCTTAGTTTATAATTTGCGTGTATGTTAATGTGCCACTGTTAACTAAGACTTTTAGCAATTGCTTCTATTACTCTAGCAATGTTTTCTAGAGTCCTGGCAATTCTATCACTTAGCAATTTTTTCCTTGCAACATTTCCTGTTAATATTTCCTAAAAAGTTCAACCTATTACAGGATTATATTTGATCTTAGAACTGCACCATTTCGCTTGTTATTAATATGTCGTCAAAAGACTCTCTGTGTTACAACGACAGATTCACCACAACAAACACAGTATTCACCATAAGAAACACACGTTGTTCTATCCATCACAACTTCATTATAACCAAAGACTTGTTCCAAAAGAACCAGATGACCATCAGGAAGAGGTCAGTAACATAGATATACTTTTTACAGTCACAGTTGATTACATTACCCGACCTGTAATTCCAAAATTTATCGTTTTTTAATGGTCTTTTGGTTGTTTTGGAAAATACCTTATGTTAAAGCGGGAAGCTACCTTAAAAGGAATTTTCAGCCGATAATAAAACAGATTATCAATTTTTTAAACATTTTTTATAAGATGATGAATGCCTTATAAAGTGAACACTCAGAAGAGGGAAAAATGATGTTCCCTTTATAAAATTCCAAGTTATACAAAAATAGAAATAAAATTACAGATAAAAGATTGGAATAATAATCTAATAGAACGATTTGAATATAATTATAATAATTAATAAAGATTATATAAAATAAATTAAAGAAATAAACTTACAATAAATACTCGTTCTCAAATATGATGAAATCTCCTATGAAATTCCAACACACAAGATTTCAAAGTTATGCATTTTTATTGAATGTTGAATACGAACCAATGCGCACACATAAAGCCATACCGATGCAATATGCATTATTAAACGTTTCAGTATTTAGAATATCCTCACAGAGGAAGCAGGAAAGCTTTCAACTTATTGAACAACAAACTGGGTTGAGTATATTGAAATTCTGTTTGCTAGGTGCTTTTGAAATACAAACGTCAAACTTGAACTCTCGATTTGAAACTCAATTAACTCTGAAAACTAAATTAAGAATTTAAAGGGAAAAAAATTTGAAAAAGTTATGGAGAAAATTTGATAAAATTGAATGGTAAAATGAATGGATTTGAATCCAATATAAATAGAACTAAATGTGATTTTAATGACGAGTTAATTTTGTATTACTTTACAAAAGAAATTTAAAAAGGTAATTGATTAAAATTGACACCATTTGTAAAATTGTATTAGTCAATTAATCCCAATTCAAAGCGATGGAATATAGAATTAAATGGGGTTTCAGCAATGAGTTAACAGTTTTGTATTACAAATACACATAGCAACAATGGAATAAAGTTGGATCGTAACTCCTATTTTGTGAAAATCGAGGTAGTTAGTTATGATAGTTTATAATTAACGTTGCAATTATAAACCGTAACTGCATCATATTGTAATTAATAATTATAATATTCTTCTCATGCATTAACCACAATTTCTATTCATGACAGTTCTGCGTAATACAAATTTCCAATCATGTATGTTCAAATATTAATTTATGATTGCCTTCAATTCTATCTAACTTTCCATTCCCCAACTTCACTTATAATTATAGGACTCAGGCCCGGTTTATTCACCGTTGGATAAATTAATCTGCATGATAGTTGTTATGGTTACAGGCAAAATAGCCAATCATACTACGCGAAATTACAATAACCATAGAAATTATCGGCCAGATTAATTTACCCAAAGGTGAATAAACCGGCCCTCAGTTGTCAAACGCTAACCACACATAGTTAGCGAATTTCGTACTGATTTCGTTCAAGAACTAATTTCGTACTGATTCAAAGTAAAACTCCTCATCCAAAGTTGCTTTCTAAGAGAGTTAAAGTATCTTGAAGATGGCGTGTCTGAAAAACTTTTTTGAGATGTCTAAATAATGCCTTTAGGATTCATAATTTAACTTATTGTTAGAGCGTTTTATAACTTATCATAAATCAAAAAAGTCTTGATTAGTTTTAACATAAACTAATAGGTGAAACGCTGTATCTTTAAAGTAATATTTATTCTTAGCGAAAACATCAATATTTCAAGTTTTGCGATTAAAAACGTAGAATTAAAGAAATTTTTAACAACGTTAAAAAGTTAGCTCCTAAAATATCCTTCCTTCTTACCACACAGCAACTTTACGTTGAGAATAAAAATTGCTTTAGTAGCAAATGATGAAGCATTTCCATGCTAACAAACATCTCAAATTTCATTGTGATAGCTAAAGGCCTTATTAAAATATTAAAAAAAAATTGTTCTGATTAGTCATTTTCAAGAGGCTCTTGCTGTCTTATGAGGTAATTTTGAATAGGGAGTTTTGCGTTGAATCACAATGAAATTAGCTTTGGAATGTATGATTAGCGTTTGGCAAGTGAATTCTGAGACGCTTGTGTAAATAATAAAGAATTCCTTTCTTCTTTTCAAGCAAATAATATTCGTCTCGGAAAGGTAACAAGAAAAAAGTTAGTAATATCGAACGAAATGTAACGGAATGGAATGTTCTCGAAAAATTTGTGTATAGATCACGGAAAGTGCTTCCTCCCTTGTAACCAATCGGAAGATGGGTAAAAAGAAAGATGATGCTTCAGAATTCTACGAAGAAAAATAAAATTAATAAACTCTAGAAACCGGGACACGACATAATTTTAGGAAGAACTTCGATATCGTTGGCGTCATATGAAAATTGCCTAAGTTTATAATTTTTTGACTACAACAATGTTACGTGATATAGATCTGAAGAATAAACCTGACATTATTATTTATAGCGATGGGTGTGGTTCACAGAATCGTAACGCTACTCTTTCAAATGCCCTGTTAAATTTTGCGATGGAACATAATTTTGTGTCATACAAAAATATTTAGAAAAGGGGCACACACAGATGGAGTGCGACTCCATGCACTCTATCATAGAAGGAAAAATATCTGGTAAAGTGATCAACGTACCAGCAGATTATATTCATTATGCAAAAACAGCTAGACTTCACCCAAGACCTTATGTAGTGCAGTATTTACACCACGATTTCTTTAAAAATTTCTCTAGCATTAATTTTGTAAATTCAATTCGTCCGGGGTTTAAGGTTAGTGATCTTACTGTTAACAACTTTAGAGCGCTAAAATACAAACCTGATGGATCAATTGAATATAAACTACGCTACTCCGATGAATTTGAAATTTTACGGGTTAGAATAAATAAGAAAGCTTTAATACCAATGGAAAATTTGCCGAAACTATATGGTAACAAATTAAAAATTAAGAAAGAAAAATACGAACATCTTCAACCTTTAAAAAATACAATAAGAAAGATTATCATGTTTTTCATGCTGCTCTTCAACATGTTTAGTCAATATTTACTTCAACATCCTTAATTAATATTTAATTTAAAGTTAATATAATCTTATATAATAAAAGTTAATTGTGTACCAAGAATTTTTTCATTCCTATATAACAATAAGAGTGTTTTCGGGTTCATAAAAATTGTGCGTCGCGTCGATGTGAAAATTGCGTAAATCCAAAAAACTAATGATTTTTGTTATGATTTTTGCCTAACTCCATTGCATTTTCTTACGAGTTTTTTTTGTTGTCATTATCTATATGTTAACATAGGATCTTGCCTTAAGCACTATTGAAAAGAAAATTAAGATATATAAAATATTACAGTTTAGAAATGATTTTTCTTGTCTCCTGTAAAATTTACTTTTTTGGACTTAGGCAATTTTCATATGACGCCAACGATATATCTATATAAAAGAAAACAGCTAGTATCCAATTTATAGATAATATTATGAGAAAAACAAAGAAGCTTCTTATACTTTGTATGAATAACACGAAAAAGAATTTAACTTAAATCAGATTAAGAATGATGTGGAAAGCGTATGAAGCTTAGTGTATAGATAAGAATAGACGAGGTAGATCTAGGAAAAAAATGGGAAGGAAGAATGGCAAAAATGGGAGAGAGAAGAGGGAAGCATCTAGAAGAACTGAAGAAATACCAGGAACCGAATGAAATAGAACAACCAGACCGACTAAGCAAAAGGAGATGAAAAAAGAAGTATTTGATGAACAAAAAATCGAAAACGGACAATGAACAAGAAATGAGACAAGATAAAAGGCTAATGTTTTTTTAATAGGAAGGAAAGGAAAGGAAATTAGGTCTGAAATGTGTGATTAGCGATTGGTAAGTAAGTTCTGGGACACTTGTATAAATAATAAAGAATTCCTTTCTCCTTTTCAAGCAAATAATATACGTTTTGGAAAGGTAACAAGAAAAAAGTTGGTAATATCGAACGAAATGGTAAAGGAAACGAATGTCCTCGAAAAATTTGTACATAGATCACGGAAAGTACTTCCTCCCTTGTAAACAATCGAAAGATGGGTAAAAAGGGGGTGGCAGCCCGCAGGAGTAACGAACAATTTATCATTTCCCTTAGCGGGAAAGCTGCCGGGGGTAGAATTCGGTAAACACTGGTGCAAATTTCCACTTTTCTATCTGGGTCAGGTTCTCTCGCGTTGTTACCCCGTGACAGGTCGCGAGGATCGCCCCGGCCTTGACAGTTTCACTCCCCACCTAGCAGCTTTGGCCCCCCCAAAGAGATCCCCTAAAGGTTCTCCGAAAGAGGTCCTTTTACCATCCCACTCCTCCAAACCCGTCCCGCCCGAGAGTGGATGAATAAATGAGTGGTGAATTTTTGGCAGGATAAAAGAGAATTTTAATTCTAAATCTTTTCGGAGCAAAAACTACCGGGATTGAATTTGTCACCTTAAAAATCAAAGAGAGACGGTACAAACGCCGGTCATCCATTCACGACACGTCGACATTTGCATCCCCGTTTTAAATTCAATACGTTTTCCGGCCGTTTTCAATCTGTTTCCCACCGAAACTCCCTTTTTCGTAACTTTTTCAAAGCGACCAATAAATCGATTAAACCCCTCGCCGCGGCAGTTCGAAATCTGGCGAAGTTTCACCCGATACACATACACACACAATTTGAATATAAATCCGTTTCGGACTTCCTGCTGTATTTTCGAGCCCCCGGTTTAAAATCGAAACTTTCGCGCGATATCCTTCCCTCGGTTGCAACACGCCAAATTCAAACTGGGTTAGCTTTAAACCGGACCACCCATTGTTATACAGCCTGTGGTTGGTCACGAGTCTCTATCCATTTATTTTCGGGGATTTTGTTACCTAACAGGTACTATTACCACACAGAAAATTGATTAAAAAATAACTAACGACAACTTGAATTTGATGAATAAAAATGGACAAGAAATGAAATAAGATGAAAGACTAAGGTTTATTAAATAGACGAATGAATGCTTTTCAAAAAAACTATGATGTAGAAGAAGTTGTAAGTTACACATTTTGAAAAATTTCTGGGTCAACATTTAAAAGTAGAAATAGAATACATTATAAATTTCTACCACCAGGAAACACATATTAAAATCTTAGAAATTCAACTTGTAATTAACCAAACTCAACTTAGGAATGATGGTTAAGGTTTATAAAAAAATATTTTTGAAATTGATTGGTTAATAAGAAATTTAGGATGGTTTTTTTTTGATAATTTTAAGACATTTTTAAGAAAAGACATTAGCGAGGATCCACAGTATGTTCTGAGAAATATGCAGGTGTCTTCGAAATGCGTGTATAACATAAGACCTCAGATTCCTTAGTTCGAAGGATGGCCACAAATCCTGGCGAAATTTTGAAAATTGTAAGCAATCAATTACTTCAAAATCTGTCTTTCTTGAAAGAGCATATCCCATGAAGAAATTGCTACTTTGATGTAGTAATTCAGAAAAAAAAAAATGATAGAAAATTATACAGAGTGGTTGAAAACAGGATGGATAACTTGTGGTGAGAGTGTTTTTAAACATTCTGCATGTTTTGAAATTCGAATTTGTTCCACAGAAATCTGTAGCCTGCTGATATATAGACATGGTCAAAAAATGAATAAAATGTAATAAATTTTTTTCGAATAATTTAAGAAAAACTCACGAAAAATACTTTTGATATAGATAAGTTAATTTAAATCGACCTATTTCGAGTTAAGAAATCTGAGGTTTTATGTTGTACACTGTTATGTATGTATATAGTAAAACTTGTTGGACTTGTTTAGAGCGTGCGGTTGGTTACAATAATTGTATTTTAGTTCTGGTTTTGTGTGTGTGGAATAAAGACGTAGAAATCGCATTGATCTTTAATTTATATCCACGAAAAAAGTTTTGAAGTTGCAAGGCTGGAAAGTTACTTTATCGCGAATAACATTGGAGCAGACAAAGAAAAAAAGAAGAGGACTATTTTATTAAATATTTTGGATCAAGGTACTTATAAATTAGTCTTCGATTTTTTAAGTCTCGAAAAACCCGAAGACAAAACGTATCCAGACCTAGCCAAGGTACTCAGCAGTCACTTTCAACCTCAGAGAAATGCGTTTACAACTTGATTTCAATTTTATTTAGCAAAAAAAGAAATTGTTTAAACTGCGAAAGAATAGGCAGCAAGATTGCGCGGTTTGGCTGTTGGCTGCGAATTTGGATCCGAGTTACAGGCCTGTTTGAGAGACGAATTCGTTTTTGGATTTGAAAGGGGCTCAATTATGGACCGATTAATGGAAAAAATAGTTACAAGTTTCGAGGACATGGTTTCCCTGCCAGTTTTTAAAATAGCGACCAACGAGGTCCGAGAAGTCGTAATAAAACAAGAAGAGATTGATCAAAGGTTATTGATTAGAAAAATTGTTACTGACTCCCAACCTAAGTAAAACAAAAAGCTCTGAAGAGCTTACCTTTTTGTAACGAAATTTCAATTTATAAACTGTATATTAAATAAGATAAGCTTTCTACATTACATTTTCTTCATTGAACAAAAAAGCACGTTCATCTATTTATTATGAGGAATTTTGTTGTATAACACTAACTTATTGCTACTACACGAAAAATTGATTTAGCATAAAAAAACTAAAATTAATTGAAATTTTATTAAAAAGATCAAAAGGTAACTAACGTTCTCAACCATAAAACTTCACATACTAGCCCTAATCAATCAACCCCTTTACTGCTTTCACCCCATTCGCCTCCAAGCCCCTTCGGGCAACAGGGATTCTAACTTCTGAGCCAATTGGCGGCCGCAAATAAATTTTTAAAAGCCCCAAAGGACGTAGATTGATGCAGCTGGGTCGGCCTTACCCATACATCATCCAGAACCGAACAATTTGTAATCATCATCAACCGATCGATCGGCCGACCGGTCAGTTAACACGCTATGAGCTTTTATTTGGTTCTTTCTTACTTTTTTTTCGAATTTCCATCCTAATTCGGGGCAAACATCCCCCGGGACTGGACCCCGATGGAAGTCTGAATACACGTGTGCTCCGGTGGAGACGTATTGAAGTGGATTTCGTAAGCGAGGAAAAAGTTTAGGGGAAAGTCCTGTACTACAGGGCTATTTTGTTCAAGGGCCGTTTCAAGTGTAAAAGGACAAAGCTGTTAAAACGGCAACGTACGCATTTGGGAACCCAAATTCTAAAAGCTACTGCAATTACTCAGCTAATTTTGAGATAAAACATAAACTTCCATAGATAACTGTTTGGGTAAAGTTCTAAATATCCCGGTTCTGTAGCGTACGTGTTATAATTGCCTCGAAAACTTGAACGTAAGGAGAGGTAGACCCGGGATTGTTATCTTTAATGACACCCAAAGAGATCCTACACGTACAACTAGGTTAAAAGCTGGAATAATTACAAACTGTTACTCACGTAGTTAGAGAAAGATACAAAGGTAGTAAAACTATCAATCTTAAATTTAATCAGCTGTAGTGCGTAATCGCAAAAGCATTACTAAATTCTTGTCTAATCAAGCACGACTACTAAAACGCGGCATAATTTTATGATAACCGTCCGGAGGAGATATTAACGAAGGAATTAACGTCCGAGGGGAGATGTACCAATTCTGCAAATAGCACGCCTCTAAACTATTAATTTGTACCTGATGCAACAAGCAATCAGACTCAATTTTACCTTCCTCGCACTTACGAATAGTACGACAGCTTCGTCTAAATGCCTTGTAGTTAATGCCATTAGTACTGAAAGTTAGTAGTATTGATTAAATTACGGTTTAAAAGTAGAGAAGTTGGTTAAAATGGAAGTTGGGGAAATAGAATGTTTTGAGACAGATATTTTAAGGCAGGATTTCGCCTCAGAATAGAGTTTCTAAGAATCAAAGGGAATGTTCCATAAGAAAGTAGTTGCTTAGGGAATGAAATAAAACTTGTAAAAAGTCTGGAAATCTGGAAAGTTTAGTTTGAGGAATTTCTTAAGGAGACTTCAAAAAAATCTAATTTAGAAAGGGGGTGCAAGTTTCTAGGAATGCATTTGAACCTAAGCAACTCAAAGGAAATTGTTCACCACAAAAGTAATACCTATATTTTTACCGAAACTAAGTTAAGTATAATGTTTCACAATTATAAGAAGAAAAAAAAAATTAAAAGCTCTGAAAACTTGGACACGACATAATCTTAGGAGGAATTTTGATACATATATTACATTTTTTTACCGGGGATTCAACATGTAAACAATATTATGAGAAAAACGAAGAAGTTTTCTTATAGTTTGTATGAATAACATAAGATTTCTGGAAAAACGAACTCAACTGACATCAGTTTAAGAATGATGTGAAAAGTATTGAAGCTAAGAGTACAAATGAGAAGAGCAGAGGAAGACCTAGGAAGAAATGGAAAGAAAGAATGGAAAAGATGAGAGAGAATAGAGGAAGGAATCTAGAAGAACTGAAGAATACCAGGAATTGAAAAGAATACAAAAACTGGACTTATTAAGCAGAAGGAGATGAGAAAAATAAGTATTTGATGAACAAAGACTGGGAAACGGACAATGAACAAAAAATGAGACAAGATTAAAGACTAAGGTTTATTAAATGGAAGATAAATGAACGTTTTTTCAAAAAAGAAGTTATGATACAGAAAAAAACGTGCATTTTGAAGGTTGTCTAAATGAATACTCAAAATCAAAAGAGAATATATTATATACTTCTACCGCCAGCAAGCATATTGTAGAATCTTAAAAATACAACTTATAATCAGCCCTACGCAACTTAGGAATGATGTACCAGATTTCTAAGAAATAGTACTTATTGTGAAATTGATTATTTGGAAAATTTTGAATTGTTTGAAGAAATTCTCAAGGAAAGTTTTCAGGATCTACATTATATTATGAGATAGATATAAAAATTTCTCATACTTTATGTCCACAGTGCTAGAATTCTAGATAAATTGTGATTTAGGTCCAGAAGAGTCAAAAAATTATTGTTGATTAGAAAAATTTTTAAGCTGCTTTTCAATTAAACTGAAAAGAGGATACTTACAATGATAGAATTCTGGATAACTACTGATTTAGTTCCAAGTAACTCAAAATAACGTTGTTGATTAAAAAAATTATTAAATTGGTTGCCAACCTAAGTAAAAAGAAATCTGAAGGTCTCCTCTTGATGAAACGAATTTTCAAACTGTGTAATAAAGAAGATTTTACATTTTCTACAGACAAAATAATCTTTCAAATTTTCAAAAAATTTTTTTGAAACTTGGCTTCTCACGTTTGTCATCCTTAAATTATAACTGTTAACATATACAAAGCCAAACCTAAGGTATACACCAAAAAAACGTATTCCAGTTGGTTTAGAATCTAAATAACACCCAACCAACAATAAGATAATAACAAGACTTTCAACCAGTCAAGTTAATCGCAAAAAAGTTTTTAGCGAAATTCAAATTTGCAGACTATGTAATGAGGAAAATAAAAAAAACCTCTCACAGCATACATATTTGAATAAATAACACAAGATAAATGTGGACCATCTGGGAGGAAAGAAATTTTTCCCACAGGCAAGTCAAGAGAATGTACAAAAAAAATTAAAATCATCTAGAAGTATTAAATTTTGAAAATAATTTTTTGGATTTCTAAATTAATTTTTAAAATTTCGCATACATTTTTAACATCCCTAAATCACAACTCTCAACATATTCAAATCAATAACTTGAATTTCTTCAACCAACTGATAAATTTTCCTTCAAATATAACAACTGAAGAAAGAAATGCAATTTTAAATATTTATTCTCCAAATACCTACATCCATATTTCTTCTTTGTCAACTTCTGTTGTAAAGAAACAGCCGTTCACGTCATAGATCATTTTCAGTAACATAGACACAAGATAAATACACGTAGGACGACATTCGAAACTTGGAACTTTCGTTTCCAATAAAGTATAATTCCACACGAAGCGATATAAATGATGTGAGGCAAATGCAATTCGAAAAAAGTACTCTATCGAGACGGAACGGAGACGGAGAATCACTCGGTCTCTTAGCAACGGTGAGAGAGCAGAGGTGCCAATCGATGCCGGCAGCGCCGACAATGGGAAAGTGCGGAAGCCCGCGGAAAACTCATCGCCTCCGGAAAAAGATCAACCGACGGTCACATTAATTGGATCACTGTGGGCGGTATTTTAATCTGGTGAAACTGAGCGTCCTTTGTATCTCGCTTTTTAAAGCAAAAGGGAAAAAAGAAAAATCATATCTGACTACACAAGTTGAAAATTTTATTTTTCCAGACGAATCATTTCATTGTCAACGAAGAATAATAAAAAAATACTTATTATTAGATCCATTTGACTTTATTATATATTTGAGTTCATTATAAATAATGAAGGGGAAAAAATGAGATGTATTTCCGTCTGGTGAACATTTAGGAAACACAATGGTTAACAAAACCTCCATCAAACAATAACACAATATGAAACTAAAGATAAAAACACACATTTTCCCGTCGTTCTCATTTACTGTTTAAAGCGAAAAGAAAAAAAAACTTATCTGACTATTATACAAGTTGGAAATTTTATTTTTCCAGATGAATAATTTCATTGTCAACGAAGAATAATAAAAAATTACTTTTTATTAGATCTATTTGACTTTATTACATATTTCAGTTCATTATAAATAATGAAGGAAAAAAATGACGTATTTTTCATCTGATGAACATTTAGGAAACTTAATGGTTAACAAAATCATCATCAAACAATAACACGATATAAAAGTAAAGATAAAAATACAGGTTTTTCCATTCTGCTCGTTCACTTTTTTAGGCGAAAAGGAAAAAATTATATCTGACTAAACAAGTTGAAAATTTTATTTTTCCAGATGAATAATCTTATTGACAACGACAAATAATAAAAAATATTATTAGATCCATTTGACTTTATTATATAGAGTGTCCGGAGATAATGTTCGTTTATTGAAGGGGGTAATTGTAGACTAAAAAATATGAGGAAAAGTTGATATGAACATGTGTACGGAAATTCTACTTAAAGGAACTACAATTCTTTGAAGATGAAACTCATTATGTATTTTATTCTAATTAATTCACTTATCGTAGAGACTTAGTTCGTGAATTTTGGTACATCCCCTAACATAAGAAATACATAAATTACATAAGAAATATGGTGATGGTAAACGAAAGTGATCGACGATGAACAGGCTTTGGTACTGAGGTTGAGGAGCGCACTTAAAGGCTCATATATACAGGGTGTTTAAGAAAGATGCGGCAATATTAAAGGGGGTGATTGTCCAGGTCATTTTGTACAAAAAAGTTTATAATAAACATGATCTGGAAACGCTTCGTTACCGATCTACAGCGCGTTGAAGTTTAATTAAAAAAAGCAGTAAAAATTTACATATTTTGAAACAGTTCAGCGTGTTCAAGCATTACTTCCTGCTGATTTTCCTCCTCGCATTGCATTCTGTCAATGGCTTTCACAGAAGATGGTTGAAATCCCTCAATTCCTGATGTTGATTCTGTTCACTGATGAAGCGAATTTTTTTAAGAAATGCAATACGCAATTTCCATAATAACCATGTATGGTGTGTCGAAAATCCACATGAAATTGTTGAAGATCGTTTTCAACATCAGTTTTCTTTGAACGTTTGGCTTGGAATTGTGGGTGACTGTCTAATTAGACCGGTATTTTTACCAGGAAGACTTACCGGAAAGGTGTATCGCAACTGTTTGGAAAACACACTCCCTGGTTTTCTGGAGGACATACCATCAGCAATTAGAGATGCAATGTGGTATATGCACGATGGCGCATCAGCCCACTTTAGTCAAGTAGCTCGTGATTTCTTAACACAAGCATATAGAAATCGCTGGATTGGCCGAGGTGGACCTCACTTATGGCCTGCACGATCTCCGGACTTAAATCCCCTGGATTTTTTCCTGTGGAGCCATTTGAAGTCCTTGGTGTACGCTACTACATTGGAAAACGTAGAAGACTTAAGAAATCGAATCATTGTTGGGTGCAACTCAATTAAAACAGATCCTAGTGTTTTTGAGAGAGTTCGCCAGTCAATGAGGAGAAGATTGGATTCTTGCATTCGAGGTCGAAGTGGTCATTTTGCACAGTTTTTGTAATTTTTGCTTGGTAAAATTATTGGTTTGGTAAAATATTTGTTTTTGTCCTTGAATAAAACCCTTGTTCTTTAAAAAAAAATTTCTTTTATTATAAACTTTTTTGTTTATAATAAATATGTTTAAACTTCAACACGCTATAGATCGGTAACGAAGCGTTTCCAGATCATGTTTATTATAAACTTTTTTGTATAAAATGACTTGGACAATCACCCCTTTTAATATTGCCGCATCTTTTTTAAACACCCTGTATATATTTTTGGTTGGTTATTTTCTGAAAAATTGATCTCAAAATTTAAATGTTGATACAAAAATACACAAAGAAAAACTTAAAATTTTCTTCATAAAATGTTGGAACGTTATAGTAGGTTCGCGCCATACTACTTATCGTAGATGATTTGGTTACCATCACCATATTTCTTATGTAAATCAAAGGCCAAAATTGCGTTCGAAATGTGGATGTTCTAAAATTCATCCTTTAACTTTGTACCACAAATTAAATAACACAGGAAGACAAAATTTTATGAAAAGTAAAACACTTTCCTACAAGATTGTGGCATCCTAAATTTAAGTCTATTCTAAGATTTACTCCATAACATCAGGTTTTCAAAATACCTTAACCTATAATTGCTAAAAACACTGATTTTCAACAATTTTCGAAAGAAATAGCGTAGCGAATAAATTTTTATTCCCAAAACTCCTTGCGGCATCTGAATATAGCATTTCACCAATTCCATTTTGGATTTTTTCAATTGCTTAATTCATTTTGGAAGAAATCATCTTTCTATAATTGCTTAATCGTATTCGTCGGTGCAGTAGACTATTTAGTAAGCAATGATTTAGCCACAATTTCAAAAAGATATACACCCGTATGCATAGTCGATTCCCGGCGATTTGCCGGCGATTCGCCGGAGATTCTCCGGAGACTCGCCGGAGATTCGCCGGCGAACGATCGGAATATAATTTGTGATGCAGAGTCGATTTCCCAGCGATCTCCGCTTTGGCGCATCGTCGATGATTTGTAACATGATTTGTGGTTTATTGGCACTATTGGATCCAATTCAAATCCATATCCATTTTATATATACAATATTAATCTGACATAAATTATGATTTTATTGACGTTTTTGACATCGACCGGTCTCCGGCAAATCTCCGGCAAATCTCTGGCAAATCTCCGGCAAATCTCCGGCGCGTCGCCAGAAAAAACAGCATAACGCATGTGAGTGATTCCATGGTGATTGATTGCATCGAAATTTTCTATTGGTGAACGGAGAATCTCCGGCGACTCGCCGGCGAGTCTCCGGAGAATCTCCGGCGAATCGCCGGCGATCGACTATGCATACGGGTGATAAAGTTTTCAAATTCTTGTTTCCAGCTAGATAATACAGATGAGTTGTAATGATTTTAGATTCAATATATCTATAAAGTCTGCATTACTTTATCGACCAATTCTGATACCAAAACGTGTAAAAATATAACAAAACTTATTAATTTTCTTAATGCAGAGTCTTCCTGAAGTCATTATTGTATGTAAATTGTATACTTAAATTATATATGTTAGGCAGAATAACATTATAGATCTATTAACTCAATGACTACGATTGTTTCTGCTTAACCTTTTATAGGTTAATGATTGGGCAAAAAGTGATGTTACAGAAAGATGATTTCTTGAAGAAGAAATTAAGGTACTCAAAAAGTTCTAAATTTATTTTCTATAGGAACAGCGCTACTTTCAGAAGCTGTATGAAATTTTATGGATAAAAGTTTATACGCTACGTTATTTAATTCCGCACATATTTCAAAACCTATTTTCTTGTATTTTTAGGTTAGAATATTTTGAAAGCCCGATGTGATGAAACAATTCTGATGCCGAATTTGAGTTCAACGTATCTAAAACTTTTAACAAGCTATTGTCTGATCTGATGGTCTAAAAATGTCGACCAGTGTAATTAAAAAAACTCATACAATGAGTACCATCTTCAAAGAGCCATAACTCCTTTAGGAAGCATTTCCGGACACATGTTTTAGCTGAGGGTCTAAAAATGTCGACCAGTGTAATTAAAAAACCTGTACAATGAGTACCATCTTCAAAGAGCCATAACTCCTTTAGGAAGCATTTCCGGACACATGTTCATTTTACCTTTTATTCATATTTTTTACTGTAGAATTACGCCCTTAAGTATACAAACATTATTTCCAGACATGTACATTTCAGTTCATTATAAATAATGAAGGAAGAAAATTTATGAGATGTATATCCATCTAATGAACATCTAGGAAACACAATGGTTAACAAAATCACCATCAAACAATAACACGATATAAAACTAAAGATAGAAACACACGTTTTCCCGTCGTTCTCGTTTCCGGCACTTTTTCCATTCGACCCTTCGTCGGTCTATTTCGCTTACGAACCCGGGCCTTCCCCTTCGTTCGTTTTACGCCCTCTCTTTACTACTGAGGACATTTATCGACATTTCCACAGTTCTATAAAAGCACAATGGGACGATGATGACGTTCTTTTGTGCCGCGAAACGTCTAGCCGGTTAGTGCCCGATAAAAATCCGCGACTTTCAACCTTTTTCGGGACCTTTTAATTCCATCCAACCTACGTTCCATAAATTTCGAAGTAAATTCACTTAAATTTCTTAAAATTTAAGTTTAATAGAGTAAGGTTGGTTAGTTTAGCTTGATTTCAGTTAGTAGAAAACAAATTAGAGATTACATTTTCGCTTGTTGAAAAACAATTTCGTAATTAAGATCCGGTTTAATTCCAAAACTTTTCCTATTTCGCGAGAAACGGGAAAGCTTTACTTTCCGCTCGATCCTTTCAAAATTGAACAAAAGGAGACTTTAGCATACGGCGGTTTCGTTCAAGTTTGAACTTCCGTCTTTCTCGAAGGAAGGAAGTTATATTTCGATGACCACAACCTCCAATATTGCACTACTTTCTTTCCACCCGGGTTTGTTTCAAAAAATAACCTAAAAAGATAGAAAGAATTTAATAGAGGTATCAAACACGCGCGGTTTTCCACTTTTCTTATTCGGCCACGTCCGAAGTTTTATTTTCCCCTAACACCTCACGTATAACGGCACGATCTCAAATCATCCGTTATTGTACCAGTCTGATTGTAATCGAAGGGCGTTACGAGCCGTGAATACGGGATGGACTCGGGGGAGAAATGTAGATGGAAGAGTGCTTTAGAACCACGGGAGGGCGGACGTTACCGGCTAGGAAGGAAATTATTTCAATTTCGCGGGGGCGGTTTTAATAAGCCCGAGTAATTTATGCTTTCCCACCGGATACAGATCGGTTTAAAATTTTATTGTTTACCTTCAAAGTTTGAAAATTTAATTTTAATACGGAAATGTTTGAAGGGAGTTTGAATAGGAGGACTTTAACAACATATTTTAAAGTTTTAACTTAAACCTTTTTGTTCCTCTATTCTATTTTAAGGTATGTTTTAAATTTGCTAGTCTTTAGCTACCACTAACAAGTAGCTACTAGTCAATCGTTAGAAACTTTGCAGTTTTCCTCAAAAACCGTTAACTTTGTGGTCATTAGCGATTAGTAGAATTTTCCATGCTAAAGTGAGGTATGTGTACGGACATAATAATGATACTGATATTGATAATTGCAGCGAATTTAGATATTCACCTGCTCCCGAAATAGTGAGGAGATTAGTCGCTACGACTAATGGAATGGTTGTTGGTCGTAGCTACTCAGTCGCATGTAGGAAAATAATACCATTTAAAATGTATAAAGGTGTGTATAAATAAGCACAAAAGCTATACGTGATAACTTTGTGATTGGCGAATTTAGAAGAAAAGGCACCTTTAAATGTTCTGTTTTATGGTGGAGGTTCCGGTGAAATAAATTTTATTTTTCATTTCTGTCCCCAAATACATTACAATATTTTAATAAAAAGGAAATAATAAGGTTTCGTAAAGAGTTATTAAAAAAGTCACAAAGGTTTGAAACCTGTGAAGGTTAAATCATGAAAGTTGTTAACTACATTTTGGTCGTGTTGGAAACTGGATGTCAGCTTTGTGCTAAGAGGATTAGAGTGGACTGAATGTGTGGCCGAAAGTTAAAATTAATGTGAACAGGATTTGTTTAGTTTTTTGGACAAAAAATAACCAGATTTTTTCCTTCATAAGATTTCCTTCATATCTAATGTAGTAAATTGGATTAATTACTCTAAATACTAAGCCACATCTATCTCAATCAATAGATTTATCGGATTATAACGGTACATCTATAATCTCCGCAATTAAACACTCATTAATTATCTACATACATATTAATCTAAGGTTTATTAGCCAATAATATCTGATTTGCTTATTATTGTTTATAACTAGTTTGATTATTGAAGTTGATAATAAAAAAAATAATAGATATTAAAAGATGTCTTAACTTATAAATACGAAGATTTTCACGGCGGGTATTAACTCAACTGAGACTAGAACTAGTATTAGCGCTAACTTTAGCACTAGATCTAGAAAAAGTGTTTGGCGTTTTGGATGCCATGTTGCAACCTTCTTCAAAAACGAGTTCGAAGTGAAGAAGCGTTTGATGTTTCGGATGCCATGTTGCAACCTTCTTCAGAAACGAGTTCGAAGTTTACAATATGGCATTCGAAACGTCAAACGCTTCTTCAAAAGACGCACGGCTAAACCCAAAAGCTTCTAGTTCTAGGTCTAGTGTTAGAATTAGCGCTAACCTTCTTTAGAAACGAGTTCGAAGTTTGCAACATGGTATCCGAAACGTCAAACACTTTTTCAAAGGACACACGGCTTACCAGAAAGCTTCTAATTCTAGGTCTACTGTTAAAGTTACCGGTAATGTTAGTTCTAGTCTTAGTTCATGTCTTAATTTATTTAAAGATAATTAAAGAAAAATAAAATTGGAGTTGACTAATGTTTTATTTTATGCTTGAAAACATTATAATCATCTTGGCTAGGATGGACTCGAGGTTCATCGTGGTAGATTTAATTTAGTTGAAATAAAACTTAAAAGTTTTTATGCCAGCAAAGACATTTTTTATTAATTGTTGTATATATCTCACCTTTAAAGCGTCTTCAGGCACATCTAAAATATATGTTATGAGAGAAAATATGTATAAAAGTAATAATTGAAAAGTCGGATATTACCGTCAGAACATTCAGAGAGCAAGAAGCTTTATCATTGAAGAGGGCAAGAACATGAATGTGTTCTTGCACTGTTTAATGATAAAGGGTCTTGCTCTCTGAATGTTCTGATGGTAATACCTCACTTTTTAATTATTACTTTTGTACATATTTTCTCTTATAATGTACAGGTGTCCGGTTTTGATTGTTCGATCCTTTCTTGCCGTATTCCTTGGTTAAAAGTAGGTAAAAAAAGTTCTACAGAACATGGGTCCAAAAGTGATTCGTTTTTAAGATATCGGAAGTTTAATTCACAGTTTTCTATTATTAATGTGGTTCGAAGCAACTAAGATAGTTTGTGGAAGCCGTCTTTTCCACAGTTTTATTAGCAATTCTTGATTTACCATTTTTTGAGCCACCCGCAATACTTAACAAGTCGCGATAAAATTCGGAAGGTTTCTGATCGCCCATTTCAGAACCGGGAAGAAGTTCATCAAGACGTTTATCCTCACTTAATGAAAATCTAGAAATTAGAGCTTATTATTTTTAATATAATTTTATTGTACATGTCATTTTGGGGAGGATTGCAAATAATATCATAAATAGAAGAAATAGTTTCTGGGGGAAGACTGGAAATAATAAGATGATATTTCGTTTTATCAGAAGTGATTTTTGAAACTATAAATTGCGATTCAATTTGTGTAAACCAGATTTCGGGTTTATGACTCCAGAAAGGGGGCAATTTAAATGAACAAATGATCTGCATTGATAATAGCATTGACGTTACCGCTAGAAGTCATTTTATACCGCGAGAAGTAATTTTAAATGAAAAATTGATTTAATAAAATGTAATTTTAAATTGTTTTTGGTAGGGAAATACCTGTGTTTACAAATCCAACAAAAAAAAATTTTAAAGACGGCACTCCCAACTCCTGCAGCCACTGACGAAGCTGCCTCTTTCTTGCTAGACGATGAAGTACTGTTGAGTCTTAATAAGACTTCTCGGGCAGGATGAGACAAAATGCGGTCTTTCTACACCAATTGTGGTTCGAAGCTCTTTTCAATAATAAGATTTTGATATAAAAATATTTATAGGAATGTTCGCAAGAGATCTTTTGTGAACCTCCTTTTTAAAATATGTATTTATGTTTTTTTTTGTTGTTAATAATAATATTTACATGGATACTCCATTTTCGTAGTAACATTTTAAGAGACGATGTCATGATAAAAAATAAATATTATTATAGACACTACAATTAAGATAATTGAAGTGAATTATTTATATTAAATTATTAACTCGTTACGATGGTTTCCATGAATTGTCATTAGTAAATTACACTGGTTAGGTACAAAGGCTTGTCGTAACCATGACAACTACTTAATAATTTAATTTAAATAATTCACTGTAATAATGTTAATAATAGCTTGACATGTGAAATTAAAACCTAGAATACCTCGAAAACGAAGCACTTTCGAACCTATGTTCATTAGGCGTTTCTTGCTTGTTTTCAGTCAGAGAATAGATTGGCAAAAGATCGAACAATCAAAACGGAACACCCTGTATATTTTAGATGTGCCTGAAGATGCCTTCAGGGCGAAACATATACAACATTTACAACAATTAATAAAAAAAATTGTTATCGTTGGCCCAAAAATCTTTGAGTTTTATTTCACCTAAGTTAAAATCGTTTGTAACTGTCATACTTCTTTCCCTTTAGAATATAATTCCCAACTTGGTGACTTATAAGAAGATTTATTTATTCCCGTCTCTATTACTTATGTTGATTGAAATTCTTCCCAAGTAACTTAACCACATCTCAATTTTAGACTATAGTAACTGACATGCAGAAGACTTAATTGCACGTTACGGTAGAAATCTCCGCTTAAAGTTGCAAGTGCCGAGCAGGCAGTCACTTTATTTGCGGTTAACTGTGTGTAACAAAGAGAACTTTCGGATGAAGTTTCCGTCAGAGTTTCGTCGGCATTTGCGTGGGCACTCATCCGATTAAAACTTGAGGAAAAGCCCTACAGGCCCTTATTTCAACTATAAGAATCGAATGTATATAATAAAATATCCATTTTTTTTCAAACCTCAACAATAAAATAAAATAAAAAACATTAATCAAATAGAAGAAAAACCCTTTCCTGCAGTGCAGACATTTTCGGTTTTGTCCCGAAAAGTTTTTCTTGGCACCCGTCCGCCTATGAAAATAAAAAGAGAACGATTCCGAGGAGACAAATCGCCACATAGACACCTTCGTCACCCTTTCGTTTTCGTCTCGAAAAGGGCTCGTTTTACGTCCTCGCGGCATTTACGAGGTATACTGTTAAGTCATTGTTTTCGAATTCGGCAGTAAAAAGCAATGAAAATGGGCCGCCTCTTTCGCTGCATTGACGCCGAGGGGAATTTCGTACATCCTTTGAGTTCGAACCGCAAACTGCACCCCCCAGCTTTTACGAGCCCCTGAGCACGAAGATCGGTTCCGAACCGATTTCAAGTATTTCCTTTTGGGGATCGGGAAATAAATAAAATGGAAAATTTAAACCGGAAATCGAAGCTCGGTTCAGTAACAGCAACAAGTTTAGTTATGTAAGAAAATGAAGTTGATTATTTTTTTTTTAATAAAATCAGATTTGAAAGACTTTTTTGTACTTTTACTGGTAATATAATTTTATACTGTTATGTCCGATATACAGGGTGTCCTGGAAAATGTGGGAAATCTCTTGGATTCTAATAGAACATTAAAAAATATGATTACAAGTTCCCATAATTTTTTTTCCTAGCGGCCCTCCCCTAGGAGATACGGCCTTCTAAAGGAAGCCGCTGGAAAACAATTTTTTTAAATACATTTTAAAGTACTTAATTTAATTTAATGAAAATTTAATATGATAAACAGTGGTAAGGACCTCTTAAAAAAATGACCTTAAAACGTAATTAGTCTCTTTAGTTTACCAGGGGCGTACTCGGTTATGCATTTTATGCCTACATTTTTAACATCCTGTATGGCAAGGAGTTAAAAAAATAAATTTAAAAACCTTGAATATTTAGCTAAAGAAAAGGTACTCTTATTTAGTGTCGATAAAATGAACCGTTTTCGAGAAAAAAATTGTAAAAGAAACCATTAAGATTAAAAATTTATTAATATTTCGTATTAATAGTAATGTTACCATAGTAACGTTTGTAAAAACAGCGCTTTTTTAACCCGGCGTGTGTATACTATACCATTTTCGGCGAAAGATGTCTCATGCGTCATTAATTAATTATGTTATCCTAGACTACTATTTTCGGTTTTCGTCTCTCTCTGACATGTACAATTAAATAAAAAAATTATTTGACATATGTCGAGAAAACGACAACAACTAATGACGCATGAGACATCTTTCGCCGAAAATGGTATATATTTTTTGAGACATGGTGTGTATACTGGATCTTTTAGGATCCAGGCATGTTTTCAAAGTTTTCTAGGCTTTCAAAAATTCTAGAAAAATTCTGAGTTACTTATTGAATCGTCTACTACATGGCCGAGCAGTTACCAAATTCAAAAGTTTAAAACTGTTGTCAATAAAAATGAAGCAATTGTCTGAATCTTCTGAAAAGTCAGAAAAACGGAAATTTTGACTGTTCCTTCAAAGACCCAGTGTACACGCGGAGGGTTAATACTGATGTTGCAGACAAAAAATTCAGCGCTGTTTTCACAAACGTTACTATGGTAACTACGAAATATTAATAAATTTTTAATCTTGATGGTTTCTTTTACAATTTTTTTCTCGATAACGGGTCATTTTATCGACACTGAATAAGAGCACTTTTTCTTTAGCAAAATATTCAAGGTATCTAAATTTATTTATTTTAACTCCTTACCATACAGGGTGTTAAAAATGTAAGCATTAAAATGTATAACCTAGTACGCCCCTGGTAAACTAAAGAGACTATGTTTTAAGGTCATTTTTTTAAGAGGTCCTTACTACTGTTTATCATATTAAATTTTCATTAAATTAAATTAAGTACTTTAAAATTTATTAAAAAAATTGTTTTCCAGTGGCTTCTTTTAGGAGGTCGTATCTCCGAGGGGAGGGCCGCTAGGAAAAAAAAATTATGGGAACTTGTAAACATATTTTTTAATGTTCTATCAGAATCCAAGAGATTTCCCACATTTTCCAGGACACCCTGTATACTCTTTGATGGTGGTGAAAACCGAAACTAGTAAGAAAGCTACTCAATAAAACCAGTAAAAGTATAGCATCAGTTTTTTCATTATTAAGTTTAATAAACTGGTAATATGGATCACATATTCAACTTTATTCATTCAATTTGAAAGGATTTATTTGAATTAATTTGAAAAAGTGTATTATAAGGTTAATGTAATATTGAGAATTTTTAAGGATAACTGATTAATTTCTTGATTCATGTAACTCAAAGGTATATTCTACTAATACGAACGAGTTTTTCTTCGTACTCACAAGGAGACCTTACGACTTGCCCCTCACCGATTTTAACGAAAGTGGTACTAATCGATAGATATTAGTACATAGTATAAATATATAAAATATCAGGGCGCAATACTCAACGGTTCGCAAGAAAATTGGTGTTAAAGTATGCAATCGGCTTATATGTCAATGATTTGTCATTCCCCTTAAATACCCCCAACAGCTAAACTGAAAATATACCGGCTTCCAAATCCGTAGTACGGTGGTTCGAATCTCGAATAATACATTTTAATTTTCTTTTTTTATACAATATTCTAACAAGGAGACCTTACGACTTGCCCCTCACCGATTTTAACGAAAGTGGTACCAATCGATAGATATTGGTACATAGTACAAATGTATAAAATATTAGGGCGCACTATTCAGCGGTTCGCAAGAAAATTGGTGTTAAAGTATGTAATCGGCTTATATGTCAATGATTTGTCATTTCCCCTACAACCCCCCAATAGCCATAGTGGAAATATATCGGTTTCCAGATCCATAGTACGGTGGTTCGAATCTCGAATAATACATTTTAATTTCCTTTTTTTTATACAATATTCTAAGTTTTTTTTATAACATGTTGATGTAATATTAAAATATTTTTAAAATAACATGAAATATTGTACTCAAAATAAAAAAGTTATTGTTCGAGATTCGAACCACCGTACTATGGATCTGGAAACGGATATATTTCCACTATGGCTATTGGGGGGTTGTAGGGGAAATGACAAATCATTGACATATAAGCCGATTGCAAACTTTAACACCAATTTTCTTGCGAACCGCTGAATAGTGCGCCCTAATATTTTATACATTTGTACTATGTACCAATATCTATCGATTGGTACCACTTTCGTTAAAATCGGTGAGGGGCAAGTCGTAAGGTCTCCTTGTAAGTTATTTTTATAACATGTTGATGTAATACTAAAATATTTTTAAAATAACATGAAATATTGTACTTAAAATAAAAATAAAAAAGTTATTATTCGAGATTCGAACCACCGTACTATGGATCTGGAAACCGATATATTTCCACTATGGCTATTGGGGGGTTGTAGGGGAAATGACAAATCATTGACATATAAGCCGATTGCAAACTTTAACACCAATTTTCTTGCGAACCGCTGAGTATTGCGCCCTAATATTTTATACATTTATACTATGTACTAATATCTATCGATTGGTACAACTTTCGTTAAAATCGGTGAGGGGCAAGTCGTAAGGTCTCCTTGTCAGTACCAAAGTCTTCCACGCTGAAGTGAAGTGTATGTACTGACATAATAATAACGACACTGACATATAATGTCTAACAATAAGATATGTCACTTTATTAATTTTTATGAGAGACATGTCTGCGACAAATATACCGTATAACAATTTTTTCTCGCAACATAGCAAAGTCCACAGGTTAATACAGTACATTAAGATTTCTTTAAGTAGGACAAAGATAACTTATATAGCAGTCCAATCATAATAATCGTTGTTACTATGCCTACACAATGCCAGGTCAAAAGCACAACTTATGCTTTTGACAGATTGCCTGACATATCGGTTAATAAAACTGTTAAAAAATTGTTACTGAAATGCACACTGTACAAATTGTTAAGGTTGTTGCAAGAACACGAGTTAAATTTAATAAATAAATACAAACTTCATACAAAGGGCACTTTATTATAAGAAACGACAAAATTAACAGTAAATAACTCGTACAATCATACAAATGAAAATATGTACTTATTGTAAATCACTTGAGGCATCTAAAGTAATTTATAATAAGTGTTCAAATACAGATCCTTGCACTGCTAAACAGTACCCTAATCTGTCGTAGAAGTTCCTTCTTACGATATGAAGCATAACAGGCGTAATGCTTCCAAACACATTTATAATCCTTTGACGAAGATGTTCCAAATCTTCAGCTCTTACGTGGTTGTACACTTTCTGTTTTACGTATGACCAAACGAAGAAGTTCATAACAGCTAAATCGGACGACCTGGCTGCCCATCTGATGTTGCTTGTTCTACCAATCACACGATTTGAAAAGGTGATATTTAAAAATTGTCGCACATCAGCCATATCGTGCGCAGCACAACCATCCTGCTGATATCATATTTGGTTTAACAAGGAGAGTGCAAGGTCTTGGGGTCATAGATTTAGTTCAAATTTTGTGGGATGGTAGATTTAGTTTCCCTGTTGAAGAAAATATATGGTTGTAGGGGCCACTACTCAATAGCTCTTTAGATATTTGCAAGTGAAGATGCAATTCACTAGTTAAATTCAGGTCTATAGCAAACGATTAAACATAATAGGTGTAGCGTAGCAGCAATAGATCGGTGTTTCTCGTCATTAGGCGCCGGGTTCGAGTTCTAAGAGTGTTCATTTTTACATATAAAGATACCATGGGTGGATATAAAATTTTGCGACATCGAAGCATTTTTTGAGTGTGCACCGCACTTTGGATTTGTCAGTTAATTGTCATTTGATCTGTCAAGACTTCAAAATTAATACAGGAATATGACTTGGCATTATAACCTTTCTTCAAAAAGCCTGACTTAATTGGTATAAATTCGGTTCATTTTGACATTATTCGGACTTGTCCTAACGAATTAATTGCATCTTTAAATGCAAATATCTTAAAAATTATTGAATAGTGGCCCCTATAACCATATATTTTAATCAACAGGGAAATTAAATCTACCATTCTACGAAATTTGAACTAAATCCACGGCCCCAAGACCTTGCACTCTCCTTGTAAGTCGATTCCCGGAAGTTGCGTCAAAGCTGGAGTGATTTGCTCCAGAAGGAGATCCAAATACCTACATCCATTCAAATTGCCCTCAATAAAGAAAGGTCCAACAATATGATCTCCAAGGACACCAGCCCACACGTTCAGCTTTGTTGGATATTGAGTCCGGAAGTCCATTCGATGACGTGGATTCTCTCTACTCCAAAATTTAATAACAGCAGGATTGTGCCTTCCTAATAATGTAAACGTCGATTCGTCCGTAAAACAAATATTAGTCAAAAAATTTGGATTTTCGTTTGCACGTTCCATCATCGTTTCGCAGAATATCATTCTTTGGATCTTATCATCGGGAAATATCTGGTGACCTGTTGATATCTTGTACGATTTGTATTCATGTCGTCTGAGTACCTGTAGAACAGTTTCCCTGTTGGTACCGACTTCTGTAGCAATTTGAAGGCTAGATTTCGATGACTCTTCTTCGGCAATAGCGCAAATCATTGTGTCGCGTATTTGCTTGTTTTCTGTAGGAGCTCTTTCTTCTCTCCTGTGGCACCTACTGCCTGCAACACACCCATTCTCTTCAAAGGCTCTTACAATCCTCGATATTGTGAAAAAATGTGGAATTGGCCGGTTCTCAAAATGTTCAACAAATAAATGAACCATATTTCTGACTGAGTTGCCACCGTAAACCCATTTAATTATCTGTATTTTCTCTTGCAGAGTGTACAACATCGCACTAGTCGACAGTATTTGAAGAAAAATTCGACAGAATGTAAATTTATGGCGTTTTCGATTGGCAAAACTAGTGTGCACTGGTGCGCACTGGTTGAGTGCAAAGTGTGACATATGTCACACTAGCTTAGTGCAAAAAAGGGCAAATTCAACAGAACGCGATGAAATCAAACATAATCATAACATCACTTGTAAGTGTGTTCAAGGCTTGATGATGTTTAAAATGTTTTATAAACCACAATAATAAAATGTAACAGAACACAACGAAACAACCAACAGAACACGCTGTTATGCACTGGTGCGCACTAATGCAACCAATCGAATTCGCCATTAGTTACACATACATAACTATAGTAACAACAATTATTATGATTAATCTAATATACATTTCGTCCTTGTCTTACATCAGGAAATCCTATTGTACTGTACTAACTTATGGAATTTGCTATATTGCGAGAAAAAATTATTATACGGTATGACTCTGTCTGTCCTATTTCATGAGATATTTGTTTCCTGTCAGAAAATGTCGGAAGCAATGAAGAGCTGAAGATGCAAGATAACCCAATAGCGGATATCAGCGGTTGGTAATTTTTTAAGAAAGCGTATACAGTAAAATCTCCCTTGTGCGGACACCAACGGGACCCACCAAAAGTGACCGTTCAAGAGGGGTGTCCGCTTAAGAGAAATGCAAAGTAATTATATGAGAGTCGGGCGGTTCCATGAGAAACTGTCACTGTAACTGTAACTTTTGTGGTGGAGGCGCCGGTTAAATATACTTTATTTTTAATTTCTGTAGTAAAAGTATAAAAAAGTCTTTTAAACCACAATTTAATTCTCATATAACTGCTATAATGGATTACACAATTGATTTTAATTTGCTCACAATTTTTTAATAACAATCTTTCGCAATTGTAAAAATTTACGGAAGCATCTGATTTAGACATCACATTCAATTCAACTTTGAGAATCTCTGGAGGATTCATACACAAAATAATTTCTAAAGTTAATTACAAATTTTTAGTTCAACATTAATTTAAACTTCAAACTCATCATTAAACCCAACTCAACCTAAAGAGATTCTATGTACAGAGTGGATCATTTACCTTGAAATAAGCGAACATCTAAGTACTTACAAAATATCTCTATATATCACCTTAAAACTAAAATTTAATCTAACCTAACGTTTAAAAAATTTATTTCCAACAAATTGGTTAGAATTCATAAATTAATAAAATAGCTGAACTTTGTTTCAATACTAAACTTGTATTTTTCTAATAACCACTAACTTCTAATAACATAAATTTGCTAATAACGGTAAAAAATTGTTTATAATTTTAAATCATTAACTCAATCTAACTAACATTTCTCTTTACGGAAAATTAAACCGAATGGTTGGTATACATAGCTTGGAAAATCAATGCGAGAATAGATATATCTATCTCTATGCGACAGAACAAGACATTGCCATATTCATTAAAGGTCTCTCGGTCGGGTTTTACCTCAAGGAGGTTGATGGTATTACTTGTTGAGCTTGCTTCGTCGGTTTTCAAAGGTCAACGTTGGTCTCGAGAATTTACGTAGATGAAAAACAAACGGGCGTAAATATCAACCGAGGCAGCAGAAAAGTTACGTTTATGGAATAAAATACACCCCTATTCAAACTTTTACGCGGACGAGACAACGATACGAAAGTTTTATACAACGCGATATAACCCGCAAAACGTATGTAGATAGTTTAACTAACAGTAAGCGCGTATAACACGACTTCATAAAGCGTAAATGACAAAAAAGAGGGTCGCCTCTCGGAAAATATTACGAATTCGGACCGAAGGTCGTAACTCGTCGCCGAAATGGCGAGTTTTCCGTCACACAAGAGACGCCCTAGAGTACTTTTTTTACAACTAGAAACTTTTTCTTGGGACCTACACGTCCTTGGGGACTTGTAAAACGTAACACTGACGAATAGGGGACGAAAAAATTACTGGGGAAGGTCCAGATTTTTATTATAAGTAAGTATACTCTACCTAGATCTTGACAATATTGATTTAGACTCTTCTTGGTCTCTAACTACGTGTTGATATATGGATGATATAAAAAGAATTACTTTAATTTTGGATAATTGGATGTGTAGATGAATCAATACGTGGATACATAAGTGAATATATGGATGGATATATGAATATATTGATAAAAATATGAATGAATTATTAAAATTAGTAAAAAAATTAATAGATGGAATGAATAAATAAATACTTGAATATATGGAAGTGTGATCAAATAAATGAAAAGATGAATGTTGATGAATTCACAGATCGATAAATCAATAAATTTATCGCTAAATTCATGCACTTATTGAAGAAATAGATAGATAAACTACTGAACATATTGATGGATGGATATGGAATATAAATGAATAAATGAAAGAATAGATAAAAATATATCTATGGACGGGGAGATAGAATGGAAAATTGATGGGTAAATGACTACATAAATTGATGGGTGAATTGAAAACCCAGAAGGATGGGTGGATAATCAAGTTAATAAATGAATGGATAAACGTGTAAACCGATGAATAGATACATGGACTAGAGAAAATATGGATAGACGGGAAAATTCGATTAATAAATACATGAATAAATTTAATGTATTTCAATGGATGTCTTGGAGACAACATGAAGAAGTAAATTGATAAATCGATAAAACTGATGAATAGACGGATAAATATGTAGATCGAAGAATAGATAAATAGACCGAAAAAATATGGATAGATTGATAAATTGATGGATAGATCGATAAATGATTGAATAAATTTAATGGATTTCAATGAATATCTTGAAGATGACAAGAGAAAATGGATTGGTAGATCGATAAAGCTGAAGAACAGACGGATAAATGGATAGATAACCTGAAGAAAATATGAATAGATGGAGAAATTCGACTAATAAATGCATGAATAAATTTAATGGTTTTCAATATATGTCTTGGAGGTGACATGAAGAAAGGGATTGATAGATCGATAAAGCTGATCAACAGAGGGATAAATGTATAGACCGAAGAATGGATAGATGAACTGAAGAAAATATGGATAGATGGAGATATTCGATTAATAAATGCATGAATAAATTTAATGGATTTCAATGGCTGTCTTAGAGATGATATGAAGAAATGGATTGATAGATCGATAAAGCTGATGAACAGACAGATAAATGTGTAAATCGAAGAATGGATGGATGGACTGAAGAAAATATGAATAGATTGATAAATTGATTAGCAAATGAATAAATAGATGAATAAATAAATGTATAGCAAAATAGATGGATAAAGGGATTGAAGAAAATATGGAAAAACTGATGCATTGATGGATAGATCGATAAGTGAATGAATAAATTTTTTCATGTTATGGAGATAGTTTAAAGAAATAGATGGATAGGTTGGTAAATTAACGAACAGATGGATAAATAGATTGAGAAAATAAATGGATGGTTAGATAATTGACTTGAACAAGTGGATAAGATAAAATGCATAGTTGGAACGTGCAATAGCATAATCCTAAATTGCTTCATGGAAAGAAGGAAGCAAGATCAAATCACCTTTCCATAATTTTGAGCTTGGTCTTCTCACCATGGTACAATTTAGGACTTTCCTATTGTACATTGTCAAAGTACAAGATGCCTTTCATGGTATTTCATTAGAATATCTAGTGTTTGACATGTCAATTACTCGGTTCATTTTAAATTAAATTCTTATGTATTAGCATGCAGAGATAAAGAAAAGGATAAAATTTTCCATTTTATCTTCCTAGGTCAGGAAAATTATGTCTTTTTAACGACGACCTCATTCCTTAACGAAATGTTCAAGTCAATTTTAAAAGTTTTTCATAACAATTCTTGATTCATTCCTTCAACTTCATATTGAATGGCATCTTTGAACTCTTCTTTATCCAAACAGTACGACAAGAAAAAAGTCACTAAACGATAATTCAAGTGATTAAGGTAATCACGACACATCACTGAGCTGTGAAGTGAGTCGTTCAGGAAATTTTTTTTCGGTAAACAGCCCTTGCTGTACAGAGTATTCCAATGCAAAAACCAGTGATTCATTGCGACCTTTAGGAATTTTCATGTTTACCTGCTGCCTGTTTGACATCTCCCTCCCACATACTGTGATAACCAAAACCATTTTCGTGTCAACTCTAATTCAAAGAAGTTAAAATGTACAAATACGCGTGTCGGTAGATTGCGATGATACATTTATAAGAAGCGCCGCTTTCATAAAAGTGTTAATTTAACTAAAATAATGTGTCAAAACGTCCAAGAGCAATAAAATTAAATTACATCAGAAAATTTCACCCCCCTTGTGTTCACCAGCCTATGATTAAGTGGAGAAGGAATATTTGAATTTTCTATAGTACCAATTTTTGAACACACTACAGAAATGAGTCACTGGCTTTGGCCTTGGAATACTCTGTATGGAAAATAACACTATCTTATCAATTTCAACTCTATATGTCTATTTCTCAGCTCCCTAATTCTGGTAAAAGAAAATTTATGCCTATGTTAATAGCCCCATTGTGAGATAATAGTAACAGTAGCTTCATTTTCTTCGAAAGAAGTATTAACTGACTATTGCAAATTTCGAAATAGCACACCAAGTTGTTACTCGAGATGTTACTTCTAATATTACAAGAATTGAAAGATGCTATTATCTACTATTTTTCTTTTTTTTTATACTAAACGGGAAGTCCACAAAATCGATGTAAACTTAACCGAGTAATAAAGTCAAATATATAATATTTCACTGAATCACCCTAAAAAACCTATAAATTTATTGCATTATGTAGACGTATCGTTAAAGTGACTAAAAGGTCCAGTTCTATACCTAAAAGTTTCCCAAAATTATTCATCCAATTTTGTTTGGATTTAATTTGAAAATCAAACAATGTTTTAAAATTTTTGTGGACCTTGTTTCGAACTATTATGTAAACATTTGTAGGAATCGATTATCTTTTATTATTTTAAGTGGACTAGATTAACACGTTAACTGCCATGTGTACCATATATGGACACAGTTGAATTAACCCCAGCGCCATGTGTACCATCAACACATCAAAAGATTATTTCATTAAAAAACAAACATGGCCCATGGGACACGGTACATATTTTTTTAAATATTGGGGATGGCAGTTAACGTGTTAAGTTTTTGTTGGTAAAAGAGTGGAAGTAGGTATTGAGGGTTTGGGATAGAAACAGTTTTGAGTAGTTCGGAAACGTTAGACGAAGAGAGTGAGTTTAGTAAGGAAAATGGTTGGCTAGAGAATTAAGACGAGTAAAGATGAACTCTTGTAAAAGCGGATGGATGGATGAACAAGTTGATAAATAAATGGATAAGCGTGTAGATTGAAGAATGGATAGATGGACTGAAGAAAATATGGATAGACGAAGAAATTCGATTAATAAATGAATGAATAAATTTAATGGATTTAAATGGATGTTTTGGAGATGACATGAAGAAATGGATTGATAGATCGATAAAGCTGATGAACAGACGGACAAATGTGAAGATCGAAGAATGGGTAGATAGATTGAAGAAAATATGAATAGACGGAGAAATTAGGTTAATAAATTTAATTGATTTCAATGTTTTGGAGATGACATAAAGAAAAGAGTCCGGTAGAGAATAGGGTTGAATAAAGACGAAAGACGAGTAAAGAAATGTAATAACGTTAGATAGAAGAAGCGTAAAGAAGCTAGGCTAGTTAAAGCATAGAAAGATGAACAACTGTACACATTATTGTTAAATATATTCGTTCATATTGTTTCACTTAACAAGCGGGCCTTGTTACCAAAAATCAAACCCCTAGATACAACCAAGATTTCCTACACATTTATGATTTATGCCAACTATGTTTGAAAATGGTATCGGTCAAGTGGACGCCATCATTTTTCAAGATTTGAGCTGCTTTTACGGCATTTTTTATGGTTTTGTTGAAAATGTCGACGATTATGACAAAAAAGACTTCAAAAAAGTTATCTGGATGGATTAAATCAGGTTATCTACCATATCGTCTTTAATGCACAAACAAACAATAACTCATTCGATTTAATCCTCCCAGACTTATTTTTCGAAGAATTTAAAATCATTTTCAATCAGTTTTAAATAGTCGCCGACGAATTTCAAACAGTCCAAATTAATAATCAACAGCATCATCCACAAGCTGATTTCATTTCCAAACTGTGATCTCATAAAACTTGAAGATTCCAATAAAGTTCTAATAAAAGATCCATAAAAAAATTCACTTCATTTCCAAATTATAACCAAAAAAATTGAGTGAATAATTTTGAAACACTTATATAAAGTCTGGTTTACGATAAAATGATGGTTTCAATACGATTACTGGTGGAAAGTTTTTAACTAGGTTGAATTACTAAATCCTCAGAATGTATTCCTTTAAGATTTAAATCCTCACCTTCAAACAGCACATGAAAGAGTTTTTCAACTTCCTCATTAAACGGTCTATAATTAAACTCATTTCATAAATTTATTTTCATAACTTTCATTCATTACAAAATTAATATTTGTTAAGGATGCCGTAACCCGTTCTATCATCATCCTTAGTTGCCTTAAACTTTTATTGCTTGAATAAAAATTATTTTAAACTGGTGGTTTCAATGCGGTTACCGGTGGAAAGTATTTAACTAATTGTAAGGTTGGGTTACTAAATCCTCAGAATGTATTTCTTTAGCATTAAGATCCTTACTTTCAAACATCATATGAAAGAATTTTTCGTCTTCCTTATTAAATGATCTATAAACTCATTTCATAGACTTATTTTCATAACATTCATTACAAATTTAATATTTGTTAAGGATGCCGTAACCCGTCCTATCATCATCCTTAGTTGCCTTCAACTTTTATTGCTTGAATAATAATTCCTTTGAAGAGGTTATTTAATTCTACCGCCTCAATTAATATGTATAAGTTTTTCGTTTTCAAAACTTGAATCTTAATCACTCTGAACTTTTTACATCTACTCATCAAAACCGTTATGGTTCTTGTAAAAAATTAATCTTACTTTTTCATCTTTACAAATTAGATTCTTTCACGCCCAACGTTTCAAAAAAGAGCTTTCTTAACAAAGCCATTTTTAATCTTTCTGCTTACTTTTAATTTAAACTTACACCTATTAAAATTATCTCATTTACTAGGTAAGTTAAATAATAAGTGAGTTACCTAATAAGTGAACTTTTATCTTTTTTTCTGAAAAACTTATGGATAGCGAAAAGAATTAGTCCTCTTTTAAAAAATATCATTTTGACCGTAAAATTACTACCTACCATGCAGACCAACTCGCGTGCACCAAAAGGGTACGTATCGTTGGCCAATTTGTCACAACGTGTGACTATTTATTACTCAGGTCGATTTATCAAAATCCAATTTATGTTACGCGTAAATTTCGAATATGTATACCGACATAACTATATGAAACGAATGTTACTTTCACATTTGCAACTTAATATTAGATATAAATTAACTTTTATTTCAAACAAGATTTAAAAATAAATCCCATTTAGGTAGAGATTTAAATATCTTTGTCTTATTGTAATTACAGTTTGAGAAATTATAATACAAAAACTTTTCTAAACCGAAAACTTTTCTCATTAACTTAAAACGTTTATAATCATTTTAACTCAAATTTCTTTTCTTTCTTTAATCTTTAACCTTTAACATACACATTCAATATTCTCTTCAACACCAACTTCCACATTGCTTAGCTTAGATTACGTAACTATAAAGAGCAAAAAAGCAAACTTACCGAGACGATAGGCGGGAAACCTCTGAACGAACACTTCCGGTTCACTTCGAACAAGAGGAACTCACTCAAGAACAACAACACCTAACCGCGGGCGTTTCTCTCTCCCCCCGTGTGCGTGCGGTTTTCGATCCTGCGGTCACGTGCTTTCCGGGACTCTCGAGCAGGTTCGATCCCGCTCGGTTCGCGAGTCCCGAACGTCTGCTGGAAGTCGCTTTCGGGTTGGAAGACGACGCCCTGTGCGCGCATGACTCGTCCTGATCCTCCGTCCACCATCAGGACGACAAAGAATCCGAGGGTCCCCCCGATGGGGTACCGATTTTGTTACCTTGCAAGTTGTAACTTGTAACTGTCCTTCGGAAGAGTGGAATTTGATGCCCACTTGCAATTTGATGGATGGAGTTTTTTTCTTGATTGATGGTTTTTTCTGTGCTGAAGTGGTGATTTCTTAAAGAGCGGAGTTTTCTTGTTTAATCAACATTAGAATCCTTTAACTTTCAGTTAGAATAAAAATCATCTTTAAATTTCAAAAAAATTCTTTTATGAATTTTTAAAGTTAATTGATTTTTTAAGATATAACTTGGTCGACTGTTTTAAGAGTTAATTTAACATGACTTACAATTAGTTTCAGAATTTTTTCTAGTTTTCTTGGTGATATAGGTGAACTTGCCAAATCTCGGCCATACGTCTAAAGTCGGCCTTCCAGTTTTTTTATATGGATTTTTATAGAGGGGTCGACTTTAGGAAGCATTTTTAGAGGGGCCGACTTTTGGGCAGTTTAGCCTATGGTAGCTTTATGGTTTTGCAAGTGAAATAAAATCTCTTACCTCAACCAGGAATTACATTCAACTGCTTCTTGCAAGCTACAAGGTACAACTGATTCACTCATAAATCAATGAGATTCTCTCATAAAAATAATCCGGGGCGTTACACAACAACTAATTCTTACTATTAGTCACCCTCGAACAAAGAGCGTTCATCACATAACATCCCAACTGGTAAGAAGAAAACTCCCATAATAACATATATGGATAAAAACCATTTTTATAGATCAAAACTACAATGTTTCAACCTTCCCTTAGAGTAAAAATTATTTTTAAATTCCCAAAAAAAAGATAAAAAAAAAGTTTTTCATTAATTGATTTTTAAAGTTATATCTGTTAAAAATGTTCGCCAATTTTAATATATTTTTGAAATTTTTTGACAACATCTGTATTAATTCCATCTTTACTAGTCAAAAGTAGAATCTTTTGAGTTTCATTTAGAAAAAGATTCTTTGTTAACTACCAAAAATGATTTTTTTACGAATTTTTAAAGTTGTTCGATTTTCTTAAGAATTAGGATAGAATTATCAAAAATGATCACCAAGTTTAAGATTTTTTTTTTAATTTTTTCGTCGGTGTCGCCGTGGGGGATCCTATAAAAAGAAAAAATGTTAATTATAAGTTAGTTAAGTAATGAGTTCAATATTGTACTTACCGTGCTTACTCCAGCAATAAATATAATAAGTTTTCCAACTTTGTGTTGATGATTGCTGCCCCTATACACCCTTCCCTCTGAGGAAACCCCCAATACGCCACTAGGGCGTAACAAATGGTGGAAGCAACGCCGAGCAAGTTCCACTAATTGTAAGAAATCAAAAATTAAAATTAGTTCAGTAGAAGCTACACATGCCGGAACCGCACGCGAAAAACGACAAGAAAAACCAGGCAGATCACAGGAGATTGATCCACCACAGGAAGAAGAGGAACTATAAGAAGAAGAAAAGCAAGAAGTAGAACCAGAAGAAGCGGATGAAGAAGAACAGCAAGCGACAATATCGAATACTTCAGAAAAAGCAACACCGAGGGAGATGATTCCGGCAGCACAACCTAAACCTTTCGGAGGAAAGAGTAATGAAAACGTTGATGAATTCATTAAAATGTATTAAAAGAGTTTCGAGGGCGAATAGATGGACCGAAACAACACAAATATTACAGTTACTATGTTACCTACAAGAAGCAAAGTTGGATTGGCATGAAACCATTGAAGATAACGGTCAAACGATCGAACAAATCCTAAACGGCTTAAAAAGAACGTTTCGAAGAGCACTCCAAGACGAAGAGCTACAATTCAAATTGGCCACCAGGAGACAGAGAAGCTGTGAAGATCTTTGGGAGTATTACCAGGAGGTCTTAAAATTATGCTACCAAGTGAATCCCGAAATGACCGAAGAAGAAAAAATAAAAAACTTGTTAAAGGGAGATAACCAGAGATACTGGAAAAAGTAAGTCTCATGGAAAATGGAAACTTGGAGGATCTAGAACCTGAGGCGAGTGGAAACGACAGCGTTCCTGTTGGGTCGATCAAGAAACCGTCCATCAACCAGCCGAGACAACCGAGATAGAGAAGTAGAAAATCTTCGCAGTCTGATGTTAAAGTTAAATCCAAAAATCTACCTTCGCGAACGACGAATGGTATAGTTATTTGTTATAATTGCCGAAAACCGGGACATTTTGCAAAAAACTATCGTGCTGCAAAACAAGAACGTCCGTCGGAGTTAAGGGAGTCGTCTAGTAGGAATATAAATCAAAATTTATCTGTTTATTATTGTTATTTTTGCAAAAAAAGAAGGCGCAAGAAAAATTCATGTAGGTTTAGGAATAATTGTTTGAGAAAGTCAAATGCAGTTTTTTTAGTAAATTCAACCGATTTAATTACTATTTAGGCCTTCTTTACTCAAAACTAGAATGCTTTAACTTTTATTTAGAACAAAAATTATTTTTATACTCCTAAAAATAGATTTTCTAAGAATTTTTAAAGGTAATCGATTTTTTTAAGCTACAATTGTCAAAAATCTTTACCAACTTTGAAATTTTTTTTAATTCTTTTGGTAACATTTAGATTAAATCCGTCTTTTTTAATGAAAAGTAGAGCCTTTTGAGTTTCATTTAGAGTAAGATTTATTTATTAACTACCAAAAATGAATTTTTTACGAAGTTTTAAATTTGTTCGATTTTCTTAAGAATTAGGTTAGAATTATCAAAAATAATCACCAAGTTTGAGATTTTTTTTAAATTTTTTGGTATTATTTAAAATGAAACCGCCTTCTTTAGTCGAAACTAAAATGCTTTAACTTTCATTTAGAATTAAAATAATTTTTAAATTCTTAGAAATCGATTTTTTTAAGAATTTTAAAAAGTAATCTATTTTCTTAAGCTACAACTGTCAAAAGTCTTTACCAACTTTGAAATTTTTTTTAATTTTTTTGGTAACATTTAGGTTAAATCCGTCTTTTTTAATGAAAAGTAGAGCCTTTTGAGTTTCATTTAGAGTAGGATTTATTTGTTAACCACCAAAAATGAATTTTTTACGAATTTTTAAAATTGACCGATTTTTTTCAGTTAGGTTAAAACTACCAAAAATTATCCCTAAGTTTGAATATTTTTTAAATTTTTTTGGTAATATTTGGAATAAAACCGTCTTTTTTAATGAAAGGTAGAACCTTTTGAGTTTCATTTAGAATAAGATTCATTAGTTAATTAACAAAAATGATTTTTTTTTGGAAATTTTTAAAATTGTTCGACTTTTTTTAAGTAAAGACTATTAAAAATAATGGCTAAGTTTGAGATTTTTTTTTAATTTTTTGGTAATATATGAAATAAAATCGCCTTTTTTACTCAAAATTAGAATGCTTTAACCTTCATTTAGAATAAAAATCATTACTAAACTCCCAAAAATATATTTTTTAAGAATTTTTTAATTCGATCGATTTTTTTTTAATTAAAATTATCAAAAATTTTTACCAAGTTTATATAAATTATATATTAGAGATTAATCAAGAGAAAAATTATCAAAATTAAAAAAAGTAATTAATTCCTAGAAGAAGATGTTTAAGATAAAAGGACGTCTCATTCATAATCGACCTTGAAATATGTCTTTTGGTTTGAAAAGGGGGTTTCTGACCTAGTTCCAAGCACAATGCCATCAAAGACAACGTGCCTCGCAAGGATAGTAAACGGCAGATCCATTCGGGACCACCGATGGCACTCCATTTATCGATTCGAAAACGTTTTCCTCCCCATTTGGCTATAAGCTTTTCGGGGGTTGGGCGAAAGATAAAGGCTATTGCGGCTACAATTCTCTAAAGAGCCCTCTCTTTTCCCGAAAACATGAATATTGAAAGTTGTTGGTCAACGAAAATATCTTACATCTTGTAAAAGATTAATTCCGACCAGAAAAAAAATCCTTTTCGATCTCAAAAGGACGTTCCATATTTATCTCCTCAATTCTTTCTGAGGGGATGTGACGGTCTAAAGGGATGATAATACATCAATTTCCCTCCCAAAGACACTTTCCCCACGTTCTAACCTCGGCTTGGCACGGATTCCACTCGAGAGAAAATATACGGGAGGAGTAACGCCGGCAATATATGTCGTAAATACTTGGACGGGTTCCAGCAAGTTACGGTTTGAAGAGGAAAGGATGCACCTTCCGGCTCCTCATGGTTAATTGGCGCGATAAAAGAGATTTCGCGAGATGAAAGGAACGAATTGCGACAGACGGCTTCATTTCTCATGTTTCTACTGAATCAAACAAGTTATTTTTTAAAAGACATTTTTATTTTAACATGAGAAACACGATAAATTTTAATCTTCTGTTCGTACACGTTAAATCACTCATCTAAAATATCAAAGGGGAAAAAAGGTTGGTTAAAAAAAATTACCAAGTATTGATTTTCCGTACTCGTTTCGTTTTTCCTGTTTAATCTACCAAATCCAAACACAAGAATATTAACAAATAGATCAAATTGCACAGTATCAGTAGCGACATCCTCTTTGAATGTGCTATTTTTTACTGGTTTCCCCCCGTTTTTAGTAACCCTACCTAAAAAATACGTAGAGAATGACGTTCGTTTTAATTTTACGTATTTATCAAACAAAGTGAAGTTGAAATAAAAAATAGACAAGGTTTCCAGGGTGAAATTCGATTTTTAAAAATAGCTTTGTTCCTTCGGGCTGCACTGCTTGCACGTAGCAGTTCAGTACATTATTAAATTTTGATTTCATGTGCGTTCGTTGGATCACAGTTCATACCTGAACTAAAGAGCACCAAATTACACTGAATTACAGTCATTCCCCTTTAAATACTGCACGAAACTGCACCTTTGTACCATAGTGTGACTTACAATTAATGCAGTGCAAGTTTTAGCCCAACGAACATAGCTAATGTTTTTATTAATTTAACGTAATTCAACCAACTTTGAGAATTTTTAAAATTTTTTTTGATAACTTCTAGAATCATTCCGTCTTCTCTAATCAAAAGTAGAATCTTTTAAGTTTCATTTAGAAAAAGATTCATTTATTAACAACCAACAGTGATTTTTTATGGATTTTTAAAATTGATCGATTTTCTCAAAAGTTGGGTTAGAACTGTTAAAAATCATTCCTAAGCTTAAGATGTTTTTTTTTAATTTTTTGGTAATATTTAGAACAAGTCTTGTCGAGGGACATTTCAGGGGTTGGCAAACTTTGCAGAAACCAGATTTAAGGTTTTAGTAAACCCTCCCCTCCATTTTTCAAACGGGTTTCAAGGGTGGGAAAACCTCGTTGAGAGACATTTCAAGGGTGTGCAAACTTCGTACAAATCCAATTTAAGGATAAATAAACCTTCGATTTTTTCAAACGGGCTTCACGGGTGGGCAAACATCATCGAGAGACATTTCAGGGGTTGATAAACTCGATTCAAGGATAAGTAAACTTTCGATTTTTTAAACGGACTTTAAGAGAGGGCAAACCTCGTCGAGAGACATTTTAAGAGTTGGCAAAACTCGTCAAGAGATATTTCAGGGGTTGGCAAAGTTCGTAGAAACCCGATTCAAGAATAAGTAAATCCTCGATTTTTTAAAGTGATTTCAGAGGTGGGCAAACTTCGGAAAACCCTGAATCAAGGATAAGAGTAAACTCTCGATTTTTCAAATAGACTTCAAGGGTAGGCAACCCTGGTCGAGAGACATTTTAGGGGATGGCAAAACTCGTCGAGAGATATTTCAGGGGTTGGCAAAGTTCGTAGAAACCCGATTCAAGGATAAGTAAACCCTCGATTTTTTAAAGTGATTTCAGAGGTGGGCAAACTTCGGAAAATCCTGAATCAAGGATAAGAGTAAACCCTCGATTTTTCAAATAGACTTTAAGAGTAGGCAAACCTCGTCGAGAGACATTTTAGGGGTTGGCAAAACTCGTCGAGAGATATTTCAGGGGTTGGCAAAGTTCGTAGAAACCCGATTCAAGGATAAGTAAACCCTCGATTTTTTAAAGTGATTTCAGAGGTGGGCAAACTTCGGAAAATCCTGAATCAAGGATAAGAGTAAACCCTCGATTTTTCAAATAGACTTTAAGAGTAGGCAAACCTCGTCGAGAGACATTTTAGGAGTTGGCAAAACTCGTCGAGAGATATTTCAGGGGTTAGCAAAGTTCGTAGAAACCCGATTCAAGAATAAGTAAACCCTCGATTGTTTAAAGTGATTTCAGAGGTGGGCAACCTTCGGAAAATCCTGAATCAAGGATAAGAGTAAACCCTCGATTTTTCAAATAGACTTCAAGGGTAGGTAAACCTCGTCGAGAGACATTTTAGGGGTTGACAAACTTCGTAGAAACATTTAGAAGTTACAACTTTATTATTTATAATAAATCCGCTTTTAATAATCAAAACTGGAATATTTAAACTTTCATTTAGAATAAAAATCATTTTGAAACTACTAAAAATAGATTTTATAAAAATTTTTAAAGATACTCGATTTTTTGTGAAAATTGTCAAAAATTTTAACCAACTTTAAATTTTTTTTGGTAAAATTTAGACTAATTCCGTCTTCTTTAATCAAATGTAGAATCTTTTGAGTTTCCTTTAGAAAAAGATTCATTTGTTAAGAACCAACACTGATTTTTTTATAAATTTTTAAAGTTGATCGATTTTCTTAAAAGTTAGGTTTGAACTGTCAAAAATCATCCCTAAGTTTAAGAATTTTTTTAAATTTTTTGGTAATATTTAGAATAAAACCGCCTTTTATAATCAAATCTAGAATATTTTAGCTTTCATTTAGAATAAAAATCATTTTGAAACTCCTAAAAATAGATTTTATAAAATTTTTTAAAGATAATCAATTTTTTTAACTACTAAAAATTTTACCCAACTTTGAAAAATGTTTTAATTTTTTTGTTAATATTTAGAGTAATTCCGTCTTTTCTAATCAAAAGTAGAATCTTTTAGGTTACATTTAGAATAAGATTAATTTATTAACAACCAACACAGATTTTTTATGATTTTTTAAAGTTCTAACTAGAATAGTTAAACTAGAATATTTAAGCTTTCATTTAGAATAAAAATCATTTCGAAACTTCTAAAAACCGATTTTATAAAAATTTTTAAAGACAACCAATTTTTTTAAGTTACAACTATCAACCATTTTAACCAACTTTGAAATTTTTTTAATAAGATCTAGATTTATCCCGTCTTTTCTAATCAAAAGTATAATCTTTTAAGTTTCATTTAGAAAAAGATTCATTTATTAACAACTAACAATGATTTTTTTTAGAATTTTTCTTAATGGTTGATTTTTTTTAATTATTTAAAACCATCAAAAATAATCCTTAACTTTGAAATTTTTTTTTAATTTTTTATATTATTTGAAATAAAACCACCTTTTTTAAATCAAAACCTCAATATTTTAATCTTCATTTAGTTTTTTTTTATAATTTTAAAAACCACCTGTATATAAATTTGAATTTAAAAATAATGGCGGGCACTTTATTAAACTTCCAACGTTGAATCTAACCTTACTAGATGGCGCGACAAAAGTCGACTAAAGTAAATGCTGACGCTGCCCATCCTGTGTTTATTGCGGTGGGAAAATCGTTGAAAAGGCGAAAAACCGTCCGACCGGCTCGCTTAAAACGTAAGTAGCCGCGCAAAACGCGATTGCATTTCGAAAATATCGATCGAAATGGCCACGTCGCGGTTCCATTTCCGTTTCAGCCAACAGGAACAGGAAACCTCCATCCAAGATACAAGATGGAGACGTTCCTGTTCGCTAAACGTTTCAAAAAATTCCAACCGAAAGTAAATAACAACATGAACCCGTTCGTTTCAGACCATGATAAAAATCACCGATGGAGACAACAATTTTTTATTATCAGATAACATTACTTTAGAAGAAACCGACATTTTACCAGTAAGTTAAATCGTTTTTATTAATGAATTTGAGGTTATGTTTGTATTGTCAACTGTCAAGGTTTGTTTAATGTAAATATTATGATACATTTTTTTTTAGATTGAATTAGCTCCAAGAGGACTTATAAACGCAACGTCAATAAACGAATTAGGTAAACAATTGTTAAAATCGTCTGGAGATGGAGATATCGAACAAATACAAATGCTTATGTCTAAAGGTGCTCCTTTCACTGCCGATTGGGTTAGTTTTAAATACAATTTTTTTTTAATTTCTAATTAATTTAACACATTGCATAATTTTTTTAATAGTTAGGAACCAGCCCTTTACATCTTGCCGCTCAAAACAATCATTTAGAAGTGTGTGAAATACTTTTAAAAGCTGGCATCTCTAGAGATGCTCGAACTAAAGTCGATCGAACTCCTCTGCATATTGCAGCTTACGAGGGTCACATTGACATCGTTGAGTGTCTTTTAAAACACGGCGCTGACTGTGATAGCAGAGATATGGTAGGTATTTCAAAAAAATCGTCATAAGAGTAAATAAATTAATAAGAATAAAAAGTATATGTGTCAAAAACTAAATTTTCTTTATTTTAACCACTTGCGGTGGCTAGACGTATAATGTACCATTAGTGCAGGTAGAAAAATAACTCACCTGGCACACTCAGCCGTGAATTTCTTGCCATCGCAAATGGTTAATAATAAAATGATACTTAAAATGTTAATAAAATCATTTAAAACTACACAAATATCTATAAAATTATCTAAGATTGATTAAAAATCTTATGAAAATAGTAAAAAATTGAAAATAATTAATTGATAAGTAAACGAATTGGTTAAAATTGTGAAAAAATCGATTAGAAACGTTTAGAATTGTTTAAAATCAGTTTTATTAATGCTGAGTGTGTCTAAATAACTAGCCAAATTGATCTAATTAACTAAAAAGTTGGTTGGAATCAATTAGGAGTCTAGTTATAGTTAGTTAAGATCATTTAAGTGTCTAAAATCGTTTGGGACAAATCTAAAATGTGTTACAATTGTTTGAAATCGTTTAATATCATAAAAACCGGAACTAAGTCCTTTAAAAAGCTTTAGCTTATTAATCTAATCTTTAAATTTGACAATGAATGACTGAACGTTTTAAATACAACCCAAAATCATATAAAATCGATTAGAAACGTAATGATTTGGGTATTAATCATCAGGAATTGGCTAAAATCATTTAGAATTGTTTTAAATCAGTTGTAGTAATCTCGAGTTTATGTAAATGTCTCATTAACTAACAAAATCGATTGCATTGAAAATTTAAAAACCTAGTTATAGTCAGTTAACATCATTAAAAGTGTCTAAAGTCGTTTGGGACAAATCTAAATTGTATTACAATTGATTAAAAACATAAAACTAATGGTGGAATTAGGATGTCAAACGTAAACGCTGTAATCGTAATGGTGGGTTTAGGATGTCAAACTTAACCGTAACCTTAGCTGTAATAACCAACAAATTTGCCGTAATTTCTAGACGTTGCCTAAACGCTTCCATTGAAACAAAATAATTGAACGTTTTTTAAACACTAGGGTTACTGCTATGGTTACGATTACAGCCTTTACGTTTGACATCCTAATTCCACCATAACCGTAGCAGTAACTCTAGTGTTTAAAAAACGTTCAGTTATTTTGTTTCAATGGAAGCGTTTAGACAACGTCTAGAAATTACGGCAAATTTGTTGATTATTACAGCTAAGGTTACGGTTAAGTTTGACATCCTAAATCCACCATAAATGAATAATGTTTTAAAACAGTATTAAATTATTTAAAATCATTAAAAGTGGAAATAAGTTCTTCTAAAAATTGCAAGTTCTCTATAATTTCATTAAAATCGATTAAATTAAAAACTGAAACGCTTAAAATATCAGTTATTATTTTTATATTTTAATTACCAATATTTTAATTTGGAAATGAATAATTGGTAATTGGCCAAAATTATTTAGAATTGTTTGAAATCGTTTAATATCATAAAAAATGGAACTAAGTCCTTTAAAAAGCTTTGGCTTATTTAACTAATCTTTAAAATTGACCAAAAATACCTAAACGTTTTAACAGTAGATTTACGGACGTTTCTTATACAGGCTGTTTAAAAAATACGTTCGAATATTTGGCCCACTTATAGATCTCATCAGTACAAACAAAAAAGTCAAAATAAACATAAGTCCAAAAATCAGCCGTTTCCTAATTACAGCCTGTTTTTCAAATTAAAATAATTTACACTCAAATATCAGTATAAATACATTTTAATTATTACAAATTAATGATTCTTAAAGAAGATGTTCAAAATGTCCTCCTTCCATTTGTATACACATTTCACATCTCCGTAAAAGTGAACGCCGCACTTTCTCAAAGAGTCCCGGATTTATACGAACAGTCTGGCAGGCATGTTCAATTCGTTCTCGCAACTCATCTAAATTATTCACAGGACTTGAATAAACTAATGTCTTTAAATACCCCCAAATGCAAAAATCGAGTGGAGTGAGGTCGGGAGATCTAGGGGGCCATGCAATTGGACCTCCTCGCCCTATCCACCTGCCATTGTAATTTTCGTTTAGATAATTTCTGACCAAGACTCCGTAATGCGCAGGAGCTCCATCGTGCATCAACCACATATTAATTCTGTGGTTGAGGGGCACATCTTCTAACAGCAGTGGTAATGTATTCCGCAAAAAGTCAAGGTACAATTGACTAGTCAAACGGTTAGGCAGGAAACAAGGTCCTATCAGATGGTCTCCTAACACACCAAGCCAAACGTTGATTGCAAATGGGTGTTGATGATTCGATTCAACAACGGCATGCGGATTTTCGTCGGCCCAAACATGGCTATTATGAAAATTAAAAATGCCATTTCTCGTGAAACCAGCTTCGTCTGTAAATAAAATTTTCGTAACAAAATTTGGGTTCTCCGCGACTTTTGTCAACATGCTTCGACAAAACACCCGTCGTGCGGCATAATCAGGCACAGCTAGAGCCTGTACCCTTTGAATATGGTATGGGTGCAATTGCTGCTCCCGTAAAATTCTCCAAATTAGGGAAAAATTAATATTTGTTTCAGTAGAGAATCTTCTAGTACTAGTACCAGGATTTTCTTCAATTCGTCTTAAAATGTTAAGTTCTGCGTCGGGAGTACAAACTGATCTAGGCCGACCACCATCACCGTTCCTTGATTTAAACGATCCAACTTCGGATAAACGTTGATGTAAATTTGTAAAAAGTTTGTCACACGGAAGTACCCGGTTTGGGAATGCTTCGGCATAAAGGCGACGTGCCTCACAAGCATTTCCATCGGCTTTGCCATACATAAAATGCATGTCTGCCATTTCTGCGTTGGTATAAGGCATATTCGAAAATTTCAACAATGGGTTACAGCAACAACTACTTCAATAAACACTGACAATAACGGACACACAATAATTACAACAAATGTGGCAACTACACTAACAGAAACGAACAAAATTTGTTTTGTTATTTCCATGGATGACTTCATAAATACGCGAATCACTCCTACTGAGTGTAAATTATTTTAATTTGAAAAACAGGCTGTAATTAGGAAACGGCTGATTTTTGGACTTATGTTTATTTTGACTTTTTTGTTTGTACTGATGAGATCTATAAGTGGGCCAAATATTCGAACGTATTTTTTAAACACCCTGTATACCTATCTCTACGAACACGCGTCAATTTGACTCATTTCATTTAAGTCAATTTTATTCTATTTTTCTTGATTTTTACTGGTTTTGGAAGTTCTCTCTTGTTGGCTCGAATAGTTCCAACTAAACTGATTCCTCTTGCAACTAATTTGTCAGCTAGAGGAATAATGGTGAAAAAATTATCTGTGGTTATATTTCTACCTTGATGAAGATATGGTTCGGCTAACTTTATAACTACAAATTCGCTTAAGGGTGTTGAAGTTCGCGTTTCATCCTTACCTAAGTAAGGCAACCCATTTATAACGTATTTGGATTGAATATCTACTGCCAACCAAAAATTTTTGCGAAATTTGTGCGGCTTATTTGGCATATATTGTGCGAATTTTGCAGCGGGCTTTAGTAGGGAACAGTTGCTCGTCTATTGAAATATTCTCGTTATGTTTATAACGGCATTGTTTGGCTATTGTGTATAAATTGATTCCATATTTCTGATATCATTGCAAATTTGTTGGTGCATAAATGTTTAGATCGTTCCGTTTTTTATCAAATCGGACAATTCGAAGAATTTGCATGAATTCATCCCTGGGCATCACATTAGAAAAAAAAGCTGGTCCCCATTCCTTAGACCATTAATAATAATCATTTAGCGAATTCGCTTCATACGCTCTCTTAGCGTACAAAATCCTAATAAACGCAAGTAACTTTGTGGTTGAAATCTTCCAATCTCCTTTCAAATCGCGGCGTGCTTCTTCTTCAGTACAACTTCTTATATGTTCTATCATATTTTTGGTTATAATCAAATGAAAAGTACTGCTTACAACACCTTTCATCGCATATCGTTTTGCGTAGCCAGTAGGGCCAGCGATGTCTTTGAAAATGTTGTGGAAAGGATATCGACCATTGGAGTCGCCCACTTTCAATTTAGTACAAGTTGTTCCTTATGTCGCCGTTCCGGAACAACATCGACGTTACTGCAATTTTTTGACAAAATGAGTTAGGGCCATCAATGTATCCAAAAAATGCTGATTTTAATTATTTGTGCTTTTCCTGCAAAATTTTTTATTTTCAGTTATGTCGATGTTCTTCCGGAACGGCGATGTCATACTCATTGTCAGATTCAGAATCGGATAGAATACGCATCCTTTTTCTGCGAAGACGTAATTTATGATCATTTTCTTTTTCACTATCTGATGACTCCCCTGTTTGCATACTTTCATCAAATTCCAAAATCTCGATTTCATTGTCGTTTTGAATCACTTCATTTTCATCCCCTTCACTGGCAGAACATTCCTCAAAAATACTAACTATGTTTTGTAAAATTTTATTTCCTCTTCTAGACATATTTAGATGATAAAGAAGGGCTTTTTGTCAAAATAATATAAAATTGAGATTCACAATAATATTGCTAATTCAAAAATATTCTGGTATTTCAATACTAATTTTGTAATACTGGTACCAAGCAACTGAAACCTTCAAAATCTGTTCGCACTCTGACAACAGTTGACATTCTGCGTTTCGTTCTTTCTATTATTGTTGTTTTTCGCTTGTTTCATTTCAGATAACGATATCGGATTACGGATGGAAGTATTGTTGGTATATTCCTATTTATTATTGATGTGATGTTTGCATGTTTATTCAAAATTTTGTCTAAAGTACGATCGCGTCAAATTGACGCTTATCCGTAGAGATAGGTATACCACATAGAGCATTTCAATATTTCAACGCTTTTAAAGAAAATAGATTTGAATATATATCTACCTCGATCAATGGATAAAAGTCATTACAAGAGATAAATTAAAAATGCAGACAGGTTTTTTAATTTTTCTTATAAAATTCGAATTGCGTCAAAATGACGCGTCTCGTAAACCTAGTGTTAAACACAACCCAAAATCGTATAAAATCGATTAGAAACGTAATGATTTCGTTATCAATCATCAGTAATTGACTAAAATCATTTAGAATTGTTTTAAATCAGTTGTAATAATGTTGAGTTTGTCTAAATGCCTCATTAACTAGTAAAATCGATCTAATTGAAAATTTTAAAATCTAGATATAGTCACTTAACATAATTTAAAAGTGTCTAAAATCGTTTGGAATAAACCTAAATTGTATTACAATTGATTAGAAGCGTAATTGGCTAAAATCATTTAGAATTGTTTTAAATAAGTTGTAATAATGTTGAGTTTGGCTAAATGTCTCATTACTAGTAAAATCGATCGAATTGAAAATTTTAAAATCTAGATATAGTCACTTAACATAATTTAAAAGTGTCTAAAGCAGGCCACAGACGATACGGTCACGCAGTACAATTGTATTGGATACGACGAAATTGAAATAAATTTGATCGTGTATGGCAACGACCACCCAAATCGAATCTGCAGTACTTGCAGTTTACTGCGGCGGTACGGCAATGCTGAATCAAAGTTGAATCGTGTGTGTCCGAGCAACGTTCAACAAAATTGCACAATTTTGTTGTACGATTCTATCGTACTACATTGTTGTACCGTCCTTGGCCTGCTTTAAATCGTTTGGAATAAACCTAAATTGTATTACAATTGATTAGAAGCGTAAAAGTAACTGATTAATGTTTAAAATGGTAATAAATGTTCAGAATCATTAAAAGTCGGATTAAATTTTTTCAAATATCGTAAGTTGTTTATAGTTTCATTGAAATCAACTAAAATAAAGACGGAAACTCTTAAGAAATCAGTTATTATTTTATAAGATTACTTAAAATCGTTGAAAATAATTTCGAACAATCCAAAATCGTATAAAATCAAGTAGAAATGTGTTAATTTGGAAATTAATAATTAGTAATTGGCTAAAATAATTTAGAATTGTTTGAATAATCGTTTGATATCATTCAACATCGAATTAAATCGTTTAAAAAGCTTTAGCTTTTCTAACCTTTGTTTAAAATCGACAAATAATGGTTGTAGACGTTTTAAAAACAACCCAAAGTCATATAAAATCGATTAGAAACGTATTAATTTAGAAATTAATACTTAGTAATTGGCTAAAATAATTTTAAAATAATAATGATTTATTTGAAATCATTTTAGATCATAAAAAATCGGATTAAGTCTTTTCAAAAACCTTATTTTATCTAACCTTTTCTTAAAAAAATCGACAAAAAATTCTTAAAACGCTTAAAAAACTTACTTGAAAGTGTTAAAATTGAATAAAATCAATTAGAATTTTAAAAATTAACGATTTCGATAGAATTCTATTCTTCAAAAAGTCAAAACTCTTTTATAGTTTCTTCAAAATTGACTAAAATTATTTACAACAATCTAAATTTGAATGGAATCGATTAAAAATCAGTGGAAATTAAATAAAATCGTTTGAAACGATTCAAAGTCGAATTGAGTCCTTTAAAAAATTTTAATTTGTCTAATTTTTCTTTATACTGACAAAAAAAGTGCTATAAACGCTTAAAAAAACAATTAAGAATAGTATAATATCCACTAGAAATGTATTAATTTAGAAATTAATAATTAGCAATTGGTTAGAATCTTTTAAAATTGTTTGTAATTGAAGATAATTTCAAAACTTTAATTTATCTAATCTTTCTTTAAAGTAATCAAAAAATAGATTAAAACGCTTAGAAAATTTTTAAAACGCCTAAAAAACTAATTATAGTCATTGGCTAAAATCATTTAGAATTGTTTGAAATCGTTTACTATCATTAAAAATCGAACTAAATTCTTTAAAAACTTTAATTTATTTAACATTTCTTTAAAATCGACCAAAAAAAAAGGTTATAAATGCTTTAAAAACAATCCAAAATCGATTAGAAACGTACTAATTTGGAAACTAATAATTAGTGACTGACTAAAATCATCTAGAATTGTTTGAAAACATTTAAGATTATTAAAAATTGAACTAAGTATTTCAAAAAACTTTCTTTAAAGTTGACAAAAAAGGGCTGTAAATGCCTTAAAAACAATCCAAAATTTAATATCATTAAAAATCGAACTAAATCCTTTAATAAACTTTAATTTATCTGATGTTTCCTTAAATCGACAAAGAAATTATTAAAAAAACTAATGTAATCCCATAAGAAGTTTTCAAGTTGTCTGAAAGTGTTAAAATTGAATAAAATCCACTAAAAATTTAGCTATAAACGATTTTTATGGAATTCTTTTCTTTCAAAAGTCTTAATTCTTTTAGAGTATCTTTAAAATTGTATAAAATCATTGAGAACACTTTTAAATTGAATGGAATCAATTAAATACTGATCAAAATCGATGTGAATTAAATAAAATCGTTTGAAATTATTTAATCTCGAATTGAGTCCTCTAAAAAAAACTTTAATTTTTCCTTTAAAATCGACCAAAATTGCTGTCAACACTTAAAAACCAATTTAAAATTAAAAAAATTTAAATTACTAATTAATAATTAGCAATTCGCTAAAATTATTTTAAATCGAAAATCGTAGAAAATCAAATTAAGTCCCTTTAAAAACTTTAATTTATCTAATCTTTCTTAAAATCATCAAAAAATGAAGTGAAACGCTTAAAAAATTCTTAAAATGCTTAAAAAGCGAATTATATTCGCATAAAACTATTTAAAATGATCTAGAAATATTACAATTGAATAAAATCAAGTAAAATTTTTAAAATAAATGGTTTTTATCGAATTATGTTCTTCCAAAAATCTTAATTCTTTTAGAATTACTTTAAAATTTGCTAAAATCATTTAGAACAATATAAGATCGAATAGATTCGATTAAATACTGAAAAAAAAATCGATGGGAATTAAATAAAGTCGTTTGGAGTCATTTAAAATCGAATTGAATTTATCTAATAAACGTTAATGTCTTTTGAATTCTTTTTAAAATCAGTCAAGAAATTGAAATAAGAAAATTCGGTTAGAAACGTTAAAAAAGTGGTTAAAATCGTTTCAATACATCATATCTCATTGAAGCATATAAAAAATTGTTTAGAACTTACCTTAAAAATCGACTAAAAAGAAAAGCTTTGAAAACGACCAAAACACCGATTAGAATTATTTAAAGAAGAATCTTGCTATAAAATCGATTGGAGACATCTAAATAACTAATTACAATGGTACGAAATCAAGTAGAATGGCCTAAAATTTGAGATAATCCAAAATCATACGAAATCGACTGCAAACGTTAAAATGACTGGATTAAAAATCGTTAAAAGTTATCAAAAATCAAATTATTTAAAATGTCTAAATTATTGATTACAATGAAAACCGATTACATATCGCTGTCTTAAAACCAGACTATTCTATGTTCATTTTTTCTTAAAACTGAGTTTTTAACACCAACCTATTGTTTCAAACTCTTTCTGACAATTTATTCCAAATCAATCTACATTTATTGATGTCGCTGTATTATCGATTCATTTTTTGTAAAAACACATTGCATTACATTTGAAAAAAACGGACGTAGAATAGTCTGGTTCTAAAGCAACGACATGGACACTTGAATTTCTTTTATTGAAACTTTCATTACATTGAGTCCTGGTACAGATGAGGCGTTTTTGATTGCGCGTTTTATCGTACGTTTGCTATTGGTAAGTGTACAAGTGAGCGTTAGATATAAAACGCAAGCTTTAACAAAAATCTCGAATCGCCCGTTTGTCGGGCATTTAACGCTCGAGTTTGTACACTCCTATTAAAAAGCGTATTTACCAAAACGCGAGTTCAAAAGCGCTCCGTCTATACGGAGCTTAATTTTTACATGATAGTTTTTTAATCCCTCTTCAAATGATAAACAACTCCATTCGATCTGATCTCTATTTATTTTTGTATTTACATATTTATTTATGTATTTAGTTACATAACACCCCTTTACACTGGGCTGCTCAAAACGGTCATGCGGAAGTGGCCGCAATGTTAATTCGATTCGGGGCGACCACAAACGTCAGCAATAAATTCGATTTGACGCCGAGCGATCTGGCCGCGCAGATAAACCGACAGGATATTATCGATATCATACAGATTGCCATTAGAGATCCAATAATCGCCACGCAACATCTCCAATTGGAAATGACCGGCGATAGCAATGACGGAAACGACATCGTTGACTTAACCAGTCAAGATATCGAAATACCAATACGTATGTTTATTTTATTATTAAACCCTTAAAGGTCTTTTTATTTTGACACATAATGTTAGTTCAGTCCACCTTTTTTTAATAACTTTGAGAAATATTGGTTATCTAAAATCAGGTTTATAGTTGAACATTGTAGTTGAATAGTGTATATAAAAATTTATTGTAATCAAGGACATCGTTTTCTTTTAAAAATGTTAGTGTCCACGAAAAACAACATTCAGTGGACGTTTTGAAAAGAATACCTTTTCAAGCAACCACATTCTTTTAACCGCTGAACTCAGAATTTATTTAAAAAACGATACAATCCCTAAAATTGGTGATCCCGATAAACCAAAATTTCAGTAACCAACCTCAAAATTAAGAAGTAGAGTCTCAGCAGCAAAAGGTTGGTTGGTGTCCTGACAAAGCAGCACAACTCAGCAAGTTGAAGAAACGATGTCCTTGATCACAATAAATTTTTGTATAGACTACAAAATATTAAAGTTTGATGTTAAATTGTTGAAAAATATTATAATTTTTGAGTATTTTAAAAATAACAAGTTCATTGTTGAGGTAAAGTATCAGTAATTTTGAAGTTAAATTCATTATTTATTTTTACATTAACTGTCCAATTGATGGTTGATATACAGGACCGTATTTAGGTTTTGAGCAAATTTCTTTTTTAACATTTTTTACGTTATAATTTCTTATTGAATAATTCTCCCCTATAACTTACGAAAAAATATTTTTTTGATTTCTAAAAAGCAAATATAGATAGATTAGATAAATATAGACTTTAAAGTTCTTTAGCCCTGGTACAGACGAGGCGTTTTTGAACGCGCGTTTAATCGTACGCTTGCTATTGGCATGTGTACCTACAAGTGAGCGTAAGATGTCATAAACCGCACGCTTTAAGAAAAATCTCGAATCGCGCGTTTGTCGCGTGTTTAACGCTTGAGTCTGTACACTCCTATTAAAACGCATATACCGTATAACAATTTTTTCTCGCAACATAGCAAATTCCATAAGTTAGTACAGTACAATAGGATTTCCTGATGTAAGACAAGGACGAAATGTATATTAGACTAATCGTAATAATTGTCGGTACTATAGTTATGTATTTGTAACTAAATTTACATTCTGTCGTATTTTGCTTCATCAAAATTGATGAATCAAAAAATCATTTGCTTCTCAAATAGGCGACACAATGATTTGCGCTATTGCCGAAGAAGAGTCATCAAAATCTATCCTTCAAATTGCTACAGAAGTCGGTACCAACAGGGAAACTGTTTGACAGGTATTCAGACGACATGGATACAAATCGTACAAGATATCAACAGGTCACCAGATATTTCCCGACGATGAGATCCAAAGAATGATATTCTGCGAAACGATGATGGAACGTGCAAACGAAAATCCAAATTTTTTGACTAATATTTGTTTTACGGACGAATCAACGTTTACATTATTAGGAAGGCACAATCCTGCTGATATTAAATTTTTGAGTAGAGAAAATCTACGTCATCGAATGGACTTCCGGACTCAATATCCAACAAAGCTGAACGTGTGGGCTGGTGTCGTTGGAGATCATATTGTTGGACCTTTCTTTATTGAGGGCAATTTGAATGGACGTAGGTATTTGGATCTCCTTCGGGAGCAGATCACTCCAGCTTTGACGCAACTTCCGGGAATCGACTTAAACCAAATATGGTATCAGCAGGATGGCTGTCCTGTGCACGATATGGCTGATGTGCGGCAATTTTTAAATATCACTTTTTCAAATCGTGTGATTGGTAGAAGAGGCAACATCAGATGGGCAGCAAGGTCGCCCGATTTAGCTGTTATGGACTTCTTCGTTTGGCCATACGTAAAACAGAAAGTGTACAACCACGTAAGAGCTGAAGATTTGGAACATCTTCGTCAAAGGATTATAAATGTGTTGGGAAGCATTACGCCTGTTATGCTTCATAACGCAAGAAGGAACTTCTACAACACATTAGGGTACTGTTTAGCAGTGCAAGGATCTGTATTTGAACACTTATTATAAATTACTTTAGATGCCTCAAGTAATTTACAATAAGTACACATTTTCATTCGTATGATTGTACGAGTTATTTACTGTTAATTTTGTCGTTTCTTATAATAAAGTGCCCTTTGTATGAAGTTTGTATTTATTTATTAAATTTAACTCGTGTTCTTGCAACAACCTTAACAATTTGTACAGTGTGCATTTCAGTAACAATTTTTTAACAGTTTTATTAACCGATGTCAGGCAATCTGTCAAATCATAACTTGTGCTTTTGACCTGACATTGTGTAGGCATAGTAACAGCGATTATTACGATTGGACTGCTATATAAGTTATCTTTGTCCTACTTAAAGAAATCCTAATGTATACTCTTTTCGCGGAAAGATGTCTCATGCGTCATTAATTAATTATGTTATCCTAGACTACTATTTTCGGTTTTCGTCTTTTTCTGACATATATGATTAAATAAAGAAAAAATTATTTGACATATGTCGAGAAAACGGTGACAAGTAATGACGCATGAGACATCTTTCCGCGAAAAGAGTATATACTCTTTTCGCGGAAAGATGTCTCATGCGTCATTAATTAATTATATTATCCTAGACTACTATTTTCGGTTTTCGTCTCTATCTGACATATATGATTAAATAAAGAAAAAAATATTTGACAAATGTCGAGAAAACGCCGACAACTAATGACGCATGAGACATCTTTCCGCGAAAAGAGAGTACTGTATTAACCTGTGGACTTTGCTATGTTGCGAGAAAAAATTGTTATACGGTATACAAAAACGCGCGTTAGTAAGCGTACGATTAAACGCGCGTTCAAAAGCGCCCCGTCTGTGTATGCCTTTAATGTTGATAAGAATATTGCAGTTTAAGGAAAAAAGTTAATTCCTTTTAAACTGTAATTCCCCAGAAAATATTTTCTTGATTCTTAGAAATCGAACCTGGACGATTTTTTATATAAGTTATTTTCACAACGTCTCGATAAAAAAACTATATAATCTCCACAATGTCTGAATAAAAGACTTTTAAGGGTTAAAAAAATCTAAAAAAAATTTCTTTTATGTAAAATCGATTTTGTTTTATAGAAACTGTATTATTAGAAGACGTAGATAGTGAAAATTCAATTGATTTAGATAAAGTACAACAACAAAATCAACAAGAAAATTCTAAAAATGAACAAATTCAATCGGAAACACCTCAAGACCAAACAATAACAGATTCAATGAAATATTTACAAGAACACGGCATTACAATGCTTCCAAATGACGATACAAATATTTTATCGGCAGTTATGGAAACCGGACATTCAGTGGTGTTAACCGAAGTAGGAAAACAAGTTTTAAATTCGATAAAACAAGATCCTCCGATTGTTATTCCAAAACCGCAACCGAAACCAACGAAAGAAAACGCCATTCAGCCTTTAAACGTAAAAAAAGTTATTACGATAACTCCGGCTGAATTTTTAGCGATGACGAATAGCGGTCAATTACCTAGTTCGTTTGTAAAACAGGCGAATAATATGGTTCAGATGTCGAAAAATAACGTAAAACGAGTGGTGATGAAAAAAAGTAAAGTGTTTCCTATGAATTCGTTTAGTAAAGTACAAAAAATTGACGGTGGGAATGATTTGGAAAATGTTAAAAAGCAATTGGCGGATGCTTTAAGAACGATTGAAATGTACAAAGTGAAATTGAGGAAAAAAGAAGCCGAAGCTGAAAATTATAAGATGCAACTTCAATTAATTTTAGATGCGCAGTAGTTTTAAGAAATGATTTCTTTTTATTTACTTTATAAGAAGAATAGAATGGAAGATTGTTTTTCTTATGTATAATTTATTTGTTGCAATTTAATTATGATTAATTGAAGAGAAATTGTCTTTTTTTACTTTTTGTGATGTAATAAAATTGTATATTTTTGTACAAAGTGCCTAAAATAAAATTTGTTATCTTTATACATATAAATCTTTGTTTTAATTTTAATTTACACAATCAGTTTTTTTTATTTAAAATTTGATTATTTACTAATAAATAAATACGTGGAATAAGTTTGACTTAGGTTGATTTTAAATTTTGGTTTAAATCTTTTAAATTTTCATAATTCAACTAATTATAAATTGAAAGTTTTTAATCCCATTTTTCAAAACTAAATTTTAGCTTTAATAATTAAATAGTACATTAGTTGTTTTCCAATTTATAAAACACTACTTTTAATAAGTAATATTGCTATTAAAAATTCAAAAGCTTCTGTTTAAATATTAACGTTTAAAATGTAGCATTCCATTTTAAAATGTTTTCTAGGAAATGATTTAATTTTCATAATTGATTAAACTGCGACTCCCTTTTAATCTTTACTGATTTTAAATGAATACGAAATTTAAACTTTTAAAACATTTTTTTAATTAAAATGTTTTAATTATAAAAGTTAAATTTATTCCAATTATTATTATTCTAATTATTCAGTTCGATTTAAAAGTGAAGGGCTGATTATATGACTTGACTCTCAATGTAGAGGGTTAACCAAAAACATCCAGCAACACCGTAAGATGACCCTTTTTGGATTTCTTTTTGAGAATCCGCCGATTCTGAGTTTATTTTGGGGCTCGTATCTCGCAACTTTTATGCTAACTGATGCCTTATTAGAAAGTTTATGAGATAGAAGTAGAATTTAACGACAGCATAGTACAAATTAATTGTACTGCATGATATTTAAATTACAGCTCCTAAAAGTAGTGGTTACTTTTTAATAAAATTTCTTCTGCCGTCTTTCAAACAAAAGGAGTTTAATTGGATGTATACTTGACATTGACAATAAACTTGAAATCTGCATATACATCATAGAAAAAATAATATACATAGAAGGTCAACTCTCACTAGATCAGTGAAATCTGATTTCGTGTTCCTATGCCGACACACTGATGGCGCTAATATCAATTTTTGATTAGAAAGCGCCCCCTGCCGAAACACCCAAAACCACTTCTGAACCCGCGAAATTCGAAATAAAATTCTTTTTTTTTTAATTTATATTTTATTTCACCTATACAACAATAAGTGACTATAGTACACTTATTATTGTACGAAAAATAGTAATGGCAAAAAACGGTTTTAAAATAAGTTAAAATATTTTTTAATTTTCGTTTACGTAATTAATACAAGTATAGATAATAATTTTTGGTAAAGTTATTCCTTATTCCTTTAATAAGATAGGGCGGATACTTGGTATATTTTCGGTAGATGTCTTTGCCCAATCAGGTAATTAATAGCCTCTTTGTTGTTGCCTTCTCAATTATTTCTTTGAAAAGTTTTGTAATTTACAAACTTGTTGGCAGTCCTTTGTTCTTGGAAGGGTGCATATTTGGCAAAATTTGTTGTTTTTACTTGTCCATAGTCAACAGAATCTTAGAAAGAGTCGCTAATTGGTGGTTTCTGAACTGAGCAACCTAGTCAAAACGTAATCTTTACCAATTTTTTGTTAACAAAAGTAACCAGTAAATACTTACATAATGCAGAATGACAAAGCTTAGCGGAGTTCTGGATTTGAGAAGATTGGGGGGTTTCAACTGAGAAGGACTGAATTGGTTCATAGTTAATTTCTTTAGACTTCATCAACTTTAACAAACGTTGTAATGTCGAGATTCAAAATTTTTAAGTTAGTTACCTTACCGATTACAGGATTAATCAGAAAAATATTAGATTATATTCTACATTTTTTGGCATTTGTGTTAAATTTTTTTTAATAAACAAGTAAATAGTAACGGTAAGCAGGAAATGACGTAGATTTATTTGAACAAATCAAACTGTCATGGAAACATCTTCTATAAATTTCTGTAATTTTTCAAAATTAGCACATCAGCGCCAGCAGTGTGTCGGCATGTGTACTTTTTTTTGATTTCACTTTTTCCCGCTGAGTTGAACTACCCTGATATACATGATAGCCTGAAGGTGGTTATATGGAGTTCTGTAAAAAACAGTTTGCTTTGTAATGATGAAATATTCATCCATCTCCATACATCGCACTGTTGGAATTATAGTTTGAAAGGTCAATGTCTATGACAATGCATTGCCTTTGATGTGAATTGTAGGAATTTATATTGCATGGTAGCACAGGGTAATGTGTGGAACTTAATATGTTTTGTACCTTTAGGGACTTAGAAAATCCAACTTTACTTCGCCTTTTAAAAAGGTTGTTCTGTAAAATCTGATAGCTGTGAACCGCTTTCAATTTACGCAGATGGCAATTTTAGCAAATCAAAAAATTTTTCTACCGTTATTCCTGTCCCCTCAGTTTCTCTTATATGACAGAAAATCTGTACCCTGCACCCTACCTCTGGACTACCCTCTTATACCCTAAGAGGTGTAAGAGTATGCATAGTCGATCGCCAACGACTGGAGTTGATTTCGGCGACTCCCTAGAAAAGTCGATGGCAAACGATAAGAACATAATTTGTATTGAGACCGACTAGTCTCTCAGTACTCTCGGTTTTGGCGAATCGTTGGCGAATTTTAGCGTTAAAAAACGGAATGTTAACTGCCCCATCCTACATTTTCATTTTATTGACATTTCTACCATTCGACGGAGAAATTTCGGCGAGTCGTGGGCGATCAATGGATATTGGTCTAAACTAGGGATTGTAAATTTACCGACTTTTTCAATTACCGGTAATTCGGTAATAATTCAAGTAAAACCGGTTTTTATTGGTAATTTACCGGTATTTTTTTAAATATGTATTACTATGAATAAACAATACTTGTTACAAATAAAAACACTTTATTGAAATAATAATAAAAATGTTACAAATATAAAGAAAAAATCTAATGTAATATTTTTTATTTCTCTACTTTTTTCAAAAAATAAGCATGTAAAAAACATAGTTTATTCAAACTATCATCATTTAATCGCTACCTAATTTTTGTGCAAAGTAATCCAGCCGCAGAAAAAGCCCGTTCGGATTCTACACTTGTTGGTCGGATAGTCATTAGTAAATTATATGCCGCCTGTATATATTTTCCCCTTACCTTTTCTTCCTGAAAATATATCAGTTCTTTTTTAACAACTTGATTTAGATCTTGAGCTGTTTTTCTGGTAAGTGTTTCTTTACAGGGTACATCGATTTTCATCTTTAATAGAGATGTTAGTTTTTCTTTTATTGATGCAGTGCTGGTAGTGGTAGATGTCGAAGGAATTGGTATAGTAGCAAAATGTTCGCTATCGGAATCACTTACTTCTTCCGCCGGTAATTCAGTAGTACCTATTTCAATTTTGTTCACACTTTCAATTAATTCTACGATGATCTTTGTAATTGCAGTTTTGCTGGTTTTATTAAAAATTCCGTAGTCTTCCTCATTTGAACGTTTCCGATCTGCAATATCTGCATCAGAAAGATATTGCAGTACGTCAGAATAAAAAGTTCGCCTTTCTTTTATGCAATATATAAAAGCATTACTAAGTTCATTGCTTAAAAGTGTGTTTAAATTTGCTAGTTCGTCAATTTTAGTGTTATATCAGCAATATACAGATTAACATCTTCACGACAAAGTGTTTCAACAGCAACTTTTACGGGTTGTAATACTCATATTATGTCAGACAATAATGTAAGTTCATCATTGGTAAATTGAATTCCTGATTTTAAATCTATGAGACTCTTCCTAACACAATCTTTAATCAATAAGAAACGTTCCAGCATATCCAGCAAACTATTCCAGCGAGTTTTCGAGTCCACCATCAATGAAAGTTCTTTGCCAAATTCTTCTTTTACATGTTTTTGTAATGTATCATCGTTTTTCGTTGGGCTCTTCCGGAATATTTTGCACATTTTTTGAACTTTTGTTATGAGAGAATTCATTTGTACGTTTTGAAAAGAATTTAGGCGTGAATCAGTTATCATATCTTGTACTATTCCGAAACCTTCGCCATTGTCTTCATCATCTTCATCGTTGTCGTCATCAAATATGTCATTATCATTTGCATCTGCTGGCAATTCAACAGATGTATGTGCGTTGTCAATATCGCTGAAATTATTTTTATTATATAGAACTTTGATTACAACCAACTGTATTCCATGTACAAGACATAATTGATGATTTGCATTAGTCAATCGTATTGCTTTCTTCATTACCGAAGCTTCGTTTGTAGTTATTGACACAATATTTTCTTTTGATGCCTCGGTATTTAGATTCGCTATATGTAATATATCGAATTACCGGTAAAAATGGCCAATTACCGGTAAAAAAATGTACAGATATTTTTAGCGATTACCGGTTAACCGGTAAACCGGTTTACAATCTCTAGTCTAAACAAGCTCATAACATAGAAAATATACATATGTATATATATGATATAGAAGGTCAATTCCAACTAAATTGCTGAAATCAGTTTGCATCAGTTAGTAAACCGTCCGTCACGGTCTGTTTGACACTGTATGCAAATTAATAACCTCTACCGAAATATACAAAATTATCAGAACTCACGAAATTTGAAATAATTCTCGTTCTTCTTTCCATATTTAATTTTAGTATTTCATCTGTACTACAATAAGCAGAAGAAAACGTTAAAAAATCCAAAATGTTTTATTAATTTCTAGAATGTTTCTATAAGTAATACAATTGCTGTTCTACATCACCCTTACTTAAACATTCTTTGAAGCAATATTGAAAACTATTTATCGAATCTACTCTTCAAAAGCTCCCAAAACCAGTTCTACTTCATATTCATGATCATCATATTACACTGACATATCCACCTATCCAACGAAAACTGTCGTAAGTCAAAAATGGTGATTTTGAAAAATTTGAAAAGAAAACTGTTGAGGTTTATTCACTGGCAGACAGTATTACAATTAACGTACCGCTTAACATTAACCGCTGCTGGAACTGCTTGAACTGCTGGAACTGCTTGGAACTGCTGGAACTCAACCATGCACTGCTCACTCCTATCATAATGTCAAAACTTACGTTTAGTACCGGATGATGTCACACATGGCGCTGCATTCTACTATAAAATTTATTTTGGCAGCTTTTTTACAGGAAACTATATGATTAATATGCACTGCGCATCATTTGTCCAGGGCATAGTTGATATCGCACAGGTTTTAAATATTTTCATATTCAAAAAGTTGACATTCCTTGTCATGCCTTATTCTTTTTGAGAAAAGCGAGAATTGTGCAAGTTATTTGAAGTGATTCTAAATTGTTCAGTGGATTTTAAGTGATTTGGTTTTTGTGTTTCGAGTGATTTAATGAACCAGAATTCACAAGAAGAATGAATACCAAACAACAAGATTCGAAAATTAGATACATAAGTATTAGTTGTGAACCCAAACACATATTATTATTTTTATTGGTCAATAAATCCATGAATTTCTTTAATAAAATTAGGTGGTTTTAATGTTGTCACTTTTAGTATTTTATGAAACAAAAATTGAAGAGGTATAAAATTGACAATTTTTTAAATTTCCCGCCAGTACTTAAAACTGCAAAACGAATGTAGCGCCATTGGTGACATCATACGCAACTAAACGGAGTTCCAGCCAAACATAGGAGAGTCGCCTATCTATATAAGTATATGTCATCTATGAACTCAACTCACAAGGTTTATCGGTCTCTTATATACTAGAAATATATTACAAAACATATTAGAAAGTAACATGTCCATCTGTGGACTGACAATCCAACTATTAATTGACGTTGATTGCTATTTAATACTCCCCCTCAATCAGACGTTCATCCAATTAACCCCAGATTCTCCAACAAGTAAAATTGTTCACTATGAGATCCTTTATTTCTTCCTCATCAGACACCCAACTATTACACCATCGTAAGGATCTGCAGTACTCTCCTTAAAACTGTGTTTGAAAACAAATTCCTTAAATTGTTCATTCCAACATCGTGGGGCCTGCTTCAGTCCATAGAGAGACTTCTGTAGTCTGTATACCCTGTTACTTCCATCTTCCGATTCGTTCGCTTCTTGTTGAGCTTGATATTTCGGACAGTTCTTCTTTAAATGTGTAACGTCCCCGAAAGCTTTACAAGCTCCTCTTTTCGTATATGATTCTTTATCATTTTCCGGACATTGTCTAGATATATGTCCTTGTTTCTTACATATAAAACAAGTAGCAAACTTATAATTGTCACTTCTTATAACTTTACATTCGAAATGAGTATGTTCGGTCGATCCGCATTTAAAACATACTCCAGTTTCAGTAGCCCTTACTGATCTTGTCTTGAAACTTTTCCGTTTCATCTTTCCTCTTACGCACCCGACACAAAACTCCTTTTCTTCGTTCACTTTTATTCCTTGTGCTTCCAAATACTTAGCAACATGCCTTTTGTTTTGATGTGTTAAACGCTCATGTAACACTTGTAACGATTCTTTTGCACTAACCAAATTTACCACGATTGGTTTCATGGGTTTTACTACCGAAATGTCCATGATTGTCAATCCGTTCGCGATTGTTTTACCCATCGCCATCACTTTACCAGCTTTCTTTATTAAACATTTTCCATTCGCGAGAAAATGCGTTGCGCAGCCATGTTTTCGACCTTTTCCTCCCAAATCTGGCACGTAAAACACGTTCACTAACTGTCTGTCAAAATATTTGTTTCCTACTCGCGCTTTAACGTCAATTTCACCAATTCCTTGTGCCAAAATCTCATGTTCACCGATTCCCGTTATTGGCACCGGTACTTTCAAAGGTACGTATTTACTGAAGTTCCCTTTGTTGGCGGTTATGTGTTGAGAACACGCTGAGTCAACAATCCAAGTATCTGCTTTTACATTGGTTGTATGACTTGAAAATGCAACTTTTCGGAAACCTTTCTTTGTAGAATCTCCTGCCCTTTCGTTGCGTTTTTCTTCCGGTCTCTTAAACTTACAGTTTGCTGCTTTATGTCCCTTTTTTCCACAATTAGGTATAACATTTGAAAGGAAAATTTTCGGACGGTTTTCCACCTTTCTGTCAATGTTACCTTTATTCTTCGAATCGGCACACCAAGCAACTGTTTCAGGTTCAGATCTCGTCTTTATCCGCTCCTCGTGGTTTCGAATTCTGTCGGTCAATTTTTCTAGATTTCGTTCGTCATCGGTTTCAGTCTCCCAAACTGTTTTTACCGGTATGTACTCTTTTGGTAAGATATACATAATTTTACCCAAAGAATACATTCATCTAGTTCTGCCTTTCTCTTCCTTCTCATCTCACTGTTAATTTCGTTGAAGAGATTATTCAATTCGTCGATATGTGTAATCATGTCCTTTTTCTCCGAGTACGTGTATCCAAAGAACTGTTCTAATAATTTATCAAACCTTTGTCCAGTTCCTTTTCCAAATGTGCGCTTCAATCTCTCCCACATTTCCTTCGGCGTTCTACACCCCAGGATGTGCCTCTTGATTTGCTGATTCAGCGATCGAGTAATGTACAATTGTGCAGAGCGCAATCCGCGTCGTAGGTCTCTAGTTCCAACTTCTGTTTTTTTGTGGGTTCTCCAACCACTGTTGGTAACTGCCTGGTACCTTCCACCACATCTAGAACTCGTACTGCACGAAACAACATCAGCATGGACTCCTCCCATATTTCGTAGTTCTCGGAACCAGTTAGCTCCTCCACGCATGCCATCAACTCCGATTTGTTGGCCATCTCGACGACTCCTACCAGACGTGACTTGCAGGGTCGTTGATTCAACTTGCAGCCTCGTAACCTGAAGAGCTTCTCCGTCAGCACTCTTCCACGGTCGTTGATCCAACTTGCAGCCTCGTAACCTGAAGAGCTTCTCCTTCAGCACTCTTCCACGGTCGACGATCCAACTTGCAGTCTCGTAACCTGAAGAGCTTCTCCGTCAGCACTCTTCCACGGTCGTTGATCCAACTTGCAGCCTCGTAACCTGAAGAGCTTCTCCTTCAGCACTCTTCCACGGTCGACGATCCAACTTGCAGTCTCGTAACCTGAAGAGCTTCTCCTTCAGCACTCTTCCACGGTCTACGATCCAACTTACAGCTTCGTAATCTGAAGAGCTCCGTCAGCACTCCTCCGCGTGTACGTCACTTCACTGTCCACCACTTCTTCACTCCGCGATTCCTGGGCCCATAACCTGTTGAGGTTTATTCACTGGCAGACAGTATTACAATTAACGTACCGCTTAACATTAAAGGTGCGTTGTCAATCACGCGACTGCAGCGGCGATCGTCGCGCGGCTGCAGATTCGTGACTTTTCTAGCGCTTCTACACTCGCCTTATTAACTGTCAATTGTGCGACAATAGTCGCCTTCGGTGTTTTGTCTTTCGGATTATTCATATATCCATCCACGTATCCATATAATTCAATTTAAAAGACTGGCTGACGCAAAATCGCCAGAGCCGCGCGACGATCGCCGCTGCAGTCGCGTGATTGACAAAGCACCTTAACCGCTGCTGGAATTGCTTGAACTGCTGGAACTGCTTGGAACTGCTGGAACTCAACTCACAAGGTTTATCGGTCTCTTATATACTAGAAATATATTACAAAACATATTAGAAAGTAACATGTCCATCTGTGGACTGACAATCCAACTATTAATTGACGTTGATTGCTATTTAACAAAAACAGAATTAATTGCTATTCTTCTATGGTGAATCCTTTCGGAATCCTCTCTATAAGATATCTATAGCAACCAAGTAGGAAATTTTTACATAGAAAATTTTATTTCTTAAAATGCAATCTGTTCAATACCTTTAAACGCTTATATCTCACTCACAATCAGTTCTATCAAAAATGACTTACAATAGTCTTCGTTGCATAGGTCGATATGTTAAACCAGAAAAACGGACGTGACCTTATTAATTTTTGATGTCTACATTTAACTGGAAAGTGCTTACTACTTACCAATATATTTTTTTCAACTATGTACTTTTAATAAGCACAAAGAGATCAAAGAAATTTTTATTCAAATTCTTCTCAAGAGCAAAAAATCGAAAAAATCAAAACATGTAAATAGTAACGATAAACAGGAATTTACGCTTTCATGGTGTAGTGTCTATAAAATTTATTTTTATCAAAGACATCGTTATTTAAAAATGTTGTTATGGAGAATGATATCTATGTAAATAATTATTGAAAATATAGAATAAAATATTTTGGGACGTTCGTTAGAGGCTTTATTCGTTCGTTGTTAGTATATTATATTTAATCTATGGTTAGAGGCCTTCAACGAATTTTTATTTCACTGAAGATGAAAGGATCAAATATTCATTTATTTGAATATATTGCCACTACGGGCCTGATACATCATGAAATTCAAAAAGATACTTTTAAAAAGCCTGCAGCTAACGTATTCGCAATGCCAAACGTATATAAGAAAAACCAGCGGATTTGGTGCCAGATAATGCTCCATACCACGATTCAGTTGAGGTCTTTATAGAAGTAGTATGGACTGTTTTTAAAGCTAGAGACAAGAGTGGTGTGGCTGGCGACATTCAGAATTTTTTTTTCAGTGAGGAAACCAGAGTGATATCTATCGTTACATGTACGAAATTTACAGCGCGTATACAAAGGTACTATAACCCGAAATGGAGTTGCACCATGAACACGAAGATGAAAAAGTAAACCTGCTCTCCGTAACATTGCTGAGTACACTTTGGATGAATGGTGTAGCTCAAATTTCGGTTACAATACATCCCTCTACCCCTTTATATTTTGTATAATAAATTCTACTCTTTATTTTTATAGCTAAATAAAAAAATAGTTCACTAATATTAAATAACTACCAAAACTTTTTTTTCTATAAACACAACATTCCCAATTTGAAATAGATTAGTCTCAATTTAACTTTGATTAGTCCCAATTTGAACTTGAAAAGGTATAGATTTTATTTGTATGAATTTGATTTTTTTTTTTAATAAAAAGCGTCGATGTATTTATTTATTTATTATTTCCATATATACTTTTTTTCATTTCTCCTTTTATTTTTTCTTTATCCCTCAGCTATAAAATTTTAGTTTTCCCTCCCTTAAAACCTCCATCAATAAATAAATAATAACTTTTTCGATCGCGAATTTACTTCCAAAGACAAACACACTCCGAACTTTAACATTCGATTCACCCCAAAGAAACAAAATATATGTAGCGCTTGCGCTCGCCATATCTAACGAAAGTTCAACTTGAAAGCTTCGCACCAAAGCGCTCAGTAGACGATTTCAAGCTCCCAAAGCCAGACGGTTAATAGTCCCAATCTACAATCGCGCGTAAACTTCAAAATATAAAATTTTAAAAGTTTGTGAAATATCAAAAAACTTTTGAACCAACAAATAATACAATAAATAAAATCAACAAATTAAAAATCAATCAAAAAATCATGAGTAACGAAACTTTAGACGTTTTAACGACGGTAGATCCCTTTGAAGACGTTCCAGAACACATCAAAGATATTATAATACACGTTCTAATCGGTGCTCACGATCAAGGAAATGATTTAACCGTTCCACACGTTAGAAAATCAGTCGCGAATATTTATCAATCGATTATTTGTATCTACGTCGTATTAATTATCGTTGGGGTTTTTGCAAATTTTGCGGTTGGTTTTCATATATTAAGACATAGACTTTACACCGATCCAACTTATACTTTTATCGTTAATAACGTTATTAGTGATATCATTAAGTGCGTGGGTGTGTTACCAATTACTTTGTATGTATTATTAGTAGAAAATTGGATGTTGGGGGAGTTACTTTGTTTCTGTCTGCCGATGCTACAGGTAAGAGATAAAATTTAATACGGTTTTAGTGGGACAAATCTCCACTTTCGGGAAGGAGTTGAAAAGATTTGAAAGCTTGAAAAAGCCGGGATTGCGTTGGTTTTTATTACCTAAGAGGGGAAATGTTCCTCGGAGACGTTCAGGAAAGTACAAAAACTCTTATCTCTAGTCCCTCGAGGTCGTTTAACGGTCAATGTGGGGGTCGGAACACCAATTCAGCGCGAGAGAGAACTTTCTGACTACTCTTGGGAATTGTGAATGTAAATTTTAGAGTTTAACCGAGTTTTCTAAATAGGACAGAAAGCGTATTTTCTAGGGGTTTTTATTTTATTGTACTTATTTGTTTATAATGAGTGGATTTACTTTTACGTTTAGAAAATTTTAGAATTTATTAGAAGAATGACAGTCCTTTTATGAACATTAGCAAATGATTTTTGTTACAAAATTATTCGAATTAATACCAAACATTTTTAAAAACTTTTTGAAAAACCAAGAATTGTGACTGAACCTAACTTTGAAATTTTTTTAAATTTAAAAAATCACCTTGAGTCTATTTACAGGAATTAAAAAATTATTTTTATGTTAAATTAAAGTTTAAGGGGTCTATTTTCTACAATAAGTGTCGAATTTATTCCAGTTATTTCCAAAAATAACTTAAAAAATATTTAATAAGTGTCGATGAAGCCCTTTGATTCAGTGTTTCTTTGAACTTAAAAAAAGTAAAACTTTAAACAGGCACAGACTTTATTAGAAAACTTGAAACTGATATTAGTTTGAGTTATAGAAAGACTCAAACAATAAAGAAAAAAAAAGTGAATTCAAATATACAGTTTAATAAATAATTCAGTTCTTATAGAAGTTGGAATTGAAGAAATTCTACAATAAATTTATTTTGAGCTAAAAATAAGCTCTACTTATTGTATGTAGAAAAAAAGTTTCGTAAATTTATTTAACATACAATTATTCACAATTAATAATTTCATTTTAAATTTTATGTTTCCATCTATTTCAAAAAGTAACTTAAATATAATGTACTTACAATTTTATTACTATAAAAAGATGGAAGCGCAGGTGTTCTTATTCAAAGTAAATTTATCACAATGGAAAATGTATTGCGTGGGAAGCTCTTAAACGAGAAAGAGCATCACGTTTTTACCTGTTGCTTATATAAGTGTACATAAGAAGGGTTTCTAATGTATTTTTATATTTTCTGGACGTACAAAAGCTTTGAAGTAAATTCTTAAAAGTTTTTAAAAGAAACAGTTATCATCATTATAGAGGACGACTTCAATAAACCCACAAAACTTGTGGATTCGACATCATTTTAGATATTTTATCTTAAAAAACTGAGAAACATTCTAACTTAGAGTTTAGTTGGTGTAAATTTTACTTTTAAAAATTGATAAAATTCAAGAAAATCCTAATTACAAAGCATTTATTCAAAAAAACTCAATTCCGACATTCATACATTTTTACATCACTCTATGAACTACTGCTTACAAACCAACCAACTTCCTGGCTTATGGGAATCAGATATAATCCTATTTCAAAACCTGTGACCACTCTTTCCCTAAAAATTATCGTCCAATTGTATTACTCCCTGTTATTGGAAAAATCTACGAAGGTACATATATTAAACCAACGTATCTTAAAAAAGGCAGCCGATATTATTCCTAGTTACCAATTTGGTTTCAAGTCGAAAAATTTCACCATTCACCCTCTTACTATTCCATTTAATAACATTCAAGCGACCCATCTTCAACGTAAATATACTGCAACCTTACTACTCGATATAACCAAAGCTTTCGATTCCGTATAGCACAAAGGTGTAATATACAAGATGCACAATATTGGAATAAAACCATACTTACTAAGGATTGTAAATCAATTTCTCACATCTATCTAGAACACTGCAAACGAAAGTCAACAACGCATATTCTAACCACTTTTCTCCATTACAAGGTATCCAACAAGGTTCTCCCCTCACGCCTTTACTATATAACATTTACTGCCACGACATATACTCCGTCATCCGGTATATATGTGTATCCGATTCACTTCACTTATTGAGTTATATGAATTTAAAAATAATATTTAAAAATTATGTCGTTAGGGTTCAGCGCGAGACTTGAGGAGCAAGTATGACTCCATTTGTATGATTGATTGCATAGATTGGTTCACTTCCGAGTGTTCATATGCAGTATGAACGAGTAACACAACAGAATGTTGCAGAGGAAGAGAACATCCTTGAAATTGTTGAGCGCAATGCCAGCATTAGTACGCGACGGATATCCACACGTTTAGGGATTCCCAATACCAAGGTATGGAAAACATTAAAAAAAATCTGCTGCATCCCTATCATTTACAGCAGTGTTTCCCAACGTGGTGTCCACGCCCCACTAGGGGGCAATTTGATTGTTAAGGGGGGCAATTCGAAAATGGACTTGACACGAGTTTAACCTTTTCGCTCTGGGCCATTTAAATACAATGCTGGATTTCGGTGCCAAATTTAACGAAAATAGTAAATTCTTAAATAATTGCAGTAAATAATTATTAGGTATAATTTCGCTTGACGAGACCAAAATATCAAATGGGTGTTTGGTAGCTAAAAACATCTCGCCTCTTCTAAATGAAGTACTACATTCAATAATAAAGTGTGTTAATGCTATTAACAGTTTTAAAGCTAATGCTGAATGTGATCACTTCATCAAGCTATTTTGTAAAGAACAAAATGAAGACCATGTGAGACTTTTACCTTATACTGAAGTAAGATGACTATCCAAAGCGAACTGTTTGAAAAGATTCAAGGAACTAATTAATATTCTTAGTGATTTTTTAAGCGACAAATCTGAAATGCAGTATCTCTTAACAATCGATGGTAAAACATCTGCGTTATTTAGCTGATATATTTGAAAACTAAATATATTAAATATGCAATTTTAAGGAACAAATAAAACTCTTGTCGATGCAAAAGCGAAGATGTTTGGTTTCATTAGCCATATTGGGTTATGTCAGAAAGATATTAATAACAAAAACTTTGAACAGTTTCATTGGCTTCAAAAATATGAAGTAACTGATACCGCTTTACTTGTTATTGTCAATCATCAAAATCTTCTATCGGTTGATTTAAAAGAAAGATTTTCTAATTTAAAACAAATTGATTTTCCAACATAGATGATGCGACCAATGTTAGTGAATTTGTCTGATATATCAAATATGCAGTATCAAGAAGAACTCGCAGAATTGCGAAATGATGAGTCAGTTAAAACTTTATAAAAGAAGCGATGTCATGACCTTGTGAGGAAACAGAAATCGAATACCCAAATTCAACCAAATGTGCAAGAAAACTATTGGTACCATTTTCATCTTCATATTTACCTGAATGTGGATTTAGGGCCGATTTATTCACCTTTGGAGAAATTAATCTATCCGATATCTACCATGGTTACAGGCTAACTAGCCAATCTTGGCAAGTGAAATTATAGTTACTATGAAAAATATCGGGTAGATTAATTTATCCAGAGGTGAATAAACCGGCTCTTAGTGTTGTAAATGGTTTACTGGCAAAAAATCAATCGGCTGGATATAAGACAACTTGGAGACTTTATATTTAGCTGAATGTGGATTTATTGTTGTAAATGATTTACTGGCAAAAAGTAAATCGGCTGGATATAACACAACTTGGAGACTTGAAACTGACGCTAACCAAATTGGAACCTAGTATACAGTCTGTGTCAAGCATCAAGCGCAAGGATCTCATTAAATTAAAATAATAAATTAATATAGAAATATCTTCTTTAAAATCATTTGGAATTTGAATTTCAGTTTTTTATTATATGTTTCGAAAATTTGCTTAGTCTGTTTCGTTAACAATTTCCTAGTGATTTCTTCCTAAAACCTATCATTAAAGTTTCCTAGGTGAACAATTAAATTTTTTAATATCAAAAATTATGTGTGTTTCATAGGGGGCATAAGAATTTTAGAAAAGATAAGGTGGGGCATGGCACAAAAAAGGTTGGGAAACACTGATCTACAGCGTGTTCAACAGCTGAAGCCAGAAAAGGCTTCAGATGTTAGGCGTTTGGCATTTTGTCAGTGGTTAAATTATAATTGGAACTTATACCGCTACATTTTATTTACGGATGAGTCACAATTTACTCGAGATGACGCAAATAACCTCCATAATTTGCACAAATGGTCGGACATTAACCCTCATGCTACCATAGAAAGTAATTTTCAAAACAGATTTAGCGTTAATGTGTGGTGCGGAATGTTGTATGATCAACTTATACGACCGTTTATTTTTGAAGATCGTCTTACCGGACATAGGTACTTGCAAGTTTTGGAAGACGAACTTCCGCGTTTACTGTGGGATGTACCTCTGGCAAGACGATGATGAGTGTATTTGCAACACGACGGAGCTCCTTCTCATTTTTACAGTAGAGTCACCAATCATCTAAATGAACGTTATCCTAAAGACTGGATCGATCGAGGTGGATCGCACGTTTGGCCAGCCAGATCTCAATCCTCTGGATTATAACATGTGGAGTTGGATGAAAGATTTAGTGCATCAAGAAAGAATAAACACACGTGAGGCTTTAATCCAAAGAATTTTTGACGTTGCAACGCAAATCAAGGGGCATTGTGCAAAGGTAAAGAATGTAACGCGAACCATTCACAGACATGCAGGTAAGTGTATTGAAGTAGAATGTGGAATTTTCGAAAATCTTTAAAATTAATAAATTATTTCTTCAAATTATAATAAAAAGTTGCATTATCGCATTACTTTGTTTATTTTTCATTTTTTTAGAACACGCAGGTGCCTTGCTCAATGCTTTTTTTTGGTCAAACCTGACGATAACCTAAATAAGTATTTTATTTTACTAATGCAGTCATAGCACATTTACCGTTTGAGCCCCGCGCTGGGCCGTAACGCCATAATTTTTAAATATTATTTTCAAATGCATACAACTCAATAAGTGAAGTGAATCGAATACATCTTCATATGAACTTTTTTATTACAAATCACCTAAACAACATGCTCCATTAGTACCGGAAAAACTTTATGAAACACCCTGTATACTTCAATTCGCCGACGATACTACGTTAATTGTACATGACAAAACCATCAACAAAACTATAGAAAAACTTCAAGGGATGTACAATAACATCTTAGACTGGCTATACAAATGGAGACTCACGGCAAACCTCAGCAAATACCAACTATTTATACCCCATCATCGAATAACCGATTCCTCGCTGAGAATACGGAAAAGACAGCATAACATCATACCATCGCCCACGATCAAGTACCTAGGAACTCGACTGGACAACAGACTTAAACTGACAAAACACTTTAAACTGGTACAGACAGAAATGACACCACGTTCAAAACACTTCAGATCTCTAACGTGCAAGAACAAGGGAATTTCAACTACCAACGCAATATCGATATATAAAAGTATTTGCGGACCTCTTTTGGGCTACGGTCACGTCCTGACCACTGAAATTCCCCGCAAAACCTGAGACGTAATAACCAAATCCGAAAGAAAATGCCTGAGGACCATAACTAAAATAAGGCACCCCAATAATCTACTGCACAACATCAGCAACGACCAACTTTATGAAAGGACGCAAATCACTCCGATAAAGAAACGACTTGACAGATTAAAACTAAAATTTTCGCAAAACCCCCACAACACAGACATTCTAAATGGACTATGTATAAAATTGACGGACCCAGAACAGCCGACCTAATAATACTGTTATTCCTGTTTCTATTATGCATGCTATAATCAATGCAAAACTATGTAAATAACATGATATGTATATATTGGTGGAAAGACCTTCGGGTCGATAGCCAAATAAAGATTATTCTTTCTCTCCAAGAAAATTAAATTTTAAAGAAAAGAATTAAATCAGTACTTAAATTGAAGTCAACTATCTTGTTACAATTCCTAATAAATGTTAAATTTGTTCTAATTATTCCCAACAAATAAAAAAAAATGATAAAACAAGATTTTCACGTTAAGTTAAAACTTAAAGATTTTATTTTTTATTATAAAAGTCTATCACAAAAAAAAATTTTTAACATTTTGAAAAAACGAGAAATTTTGACCGAACTTAACTTTAAAATATTGTAATTTAAACAACTAACTGGTTCCGATTTTTAGAAAATATTTTTTAAGTCATACACAGTTCTTGATATCAGGGAAGTTTCGATTTTTTAGTTTTGTTACTAACAATAAGTAGAATTTATGTAAAACTTCGACCGTTCAAATCATGATTTATTACATTTTCCCGGTAGGAATAGTAGAGTCGGGAAATTTGCAATTATGGTTACCGCTGAATTCGCAACTCAGCCGCAAACAGAGACTATGAAGGGAATATTTCAACGTTGAGCGAGAGAGAACAACAGCCTGTTCGGACGTTAATCATACGACCGAAACCGCATACGATCCAACTGGTTTCAAAAATGAAATTATCCGATTTTCCCAGCGGAACAAAAACCCTGAATTAGAAATCCTTCATTAAAAAAAGCTATGTAGGTAAAACCGTTTATTTGCCTTTATCCTAAAAATAAAAATAAACCGACCTTTATTTCGGCCTAAAGGTTTCATCTTCCTTAATTAACCCGAATTCCACCAACGCAATTTCCTGTTCTCTCTGTTGGGTAGCTTAATAAGCGTTGTGATATCCCTCTATAAACCCCTCTATATTCATCATCATCTATATATGTATATAATACACCATATTTATTTAATTATACAAATTTAATATTAAATTATTCCCGGCGCATCCACCAAATTAACAAGAGAACACAAGATATTCATACCAACAAACAAACAAACGTTTATAATTTTCATTAAAACGAACATGAATTAAGCTTATAAAGGTTTCTATTAATTTGAAGATATAAAATAATAATTTCCTCGTATATGTGAATGTAAGCGGAGTAGAATTAATACCACACTATAACATTACTTAGAAGTGCATCAAAAGCGATAGCTTTGAACCAGTTACATCAAAGAGGAAGGAGTACGACATCTGGAAACTGCATTTATCCCGTTTGTATGTGTTGATTTTGCTTTTGATGTAGTGGAAATCCGTCTTGGACATCTTAGACTCAAATAGTCCCATTTGAGGGGTTTGGAGACGATTCATTTACTTTCTAAGTTTAAGTATTTAAAATTCTAACTTTAAAAAATCATACGGAATTTATTTGTGGAAATTAAGAAATGATTTTTACTTTAAAATAACATTTAATACTTCTATTTTTGATTATAGAAGTTAAATATGTTCTAATTGTTACCAAAAAAATTCACAAAAACATTCTATTTTGTAAATACGAAAAAATCTCATTAATTCAAATCTCAAAATTCAAATTTCACCATTTCAAAATTCAAAACACTTTAAAATCCCATAAGAAAAGTTCTACATGAAGTTATTTTCTTAAAAACATAATGTGTACTACTCTTGATTCTCTCGATACATTGTTTTGTTCAAAAGACCAACTGGAAAATTGTTTAGAATTCCAGGAAGCTCTTTGCTTTGGAATTAATTCACAAAAAGCTACATCAAAGAGAAACGTATAATCCGGAATTCTAATTAAATTAACAATAATGCTGATTATATGTTTTTTACTACCTCTACTTTTTAAGATTTTCGTTGTAATGAATTTAATGGAAAAATGAATATAAGTAAACTACTATTCAATCTCATTATATAGACGTTGTTCAAAATAGAATACACGGAAACAATTTAGAATTTCGCGAAGCTTACCAAACCTTTTGAATATAATTAAGTACAATTCTCTCAAACGTAACCAAAATAGAATTAATGCCATACCAAGTTACACTACATCAAAGAGAATCAGTTAAAGATTAAACTCTACTTAGAAACTTGGAATGTACATTAAACGTAATCCGGCTTTTTGAATAATTTAAAATCTTGATTCAATTAAATTAACAATTTCAATTTAAACTTTACTTTTTCTTACATTTCCTACACTCAAAAAATAAAAATTTAAATCCTACAAATAAGTTTAAAGTTTCGTAAAATTTATATTTCAGAGGTTTTCCACAAGAATTTAAAAATTTAAAGAAAATTTAACGTTTAATACTTTTGGGTCTCACTGTAAAAACGTTCTTTAAGATACGAACTCGAAAATCATTTAGACTTCCAGGACGCTTTTAGCTTTGGAATAATTAAGTATTTGATGTCACGACAAGTTAGTAACATCAAAGCAATTAAAGTCTAGAAGAGTAGAACTTTGAAACGCACACCGTAAATAATCCTTTTTGGTCTTAATTAACTCTTAATGACAAGACTGATTTTATTTTTTAATCTTTTTATTTATTTTTTACTTGTAGTTTTATTTTGAGAACATTGAAAACGACTAATTAACTTTTTAAGTTTTAGGATTTAGTTTTAATTTTAATCGAATTGAAACGTTCTTTAATGATTCATTTAAAAAAGCTTTCGATTTATGTCTGCTTTCTTTTCTCTTGAACTTAATAAAGAATTTAAAAAGAAATTTGTTTCTCTGGCATCTCGACCAGAATAATAAAGAAATGTAAGATTAGTTGGGTTGGATAGGAATAAAAAGTTTTAAACGACATTTTTTACCAACAATTTTTTTGTTATTAATTAAAATAGACTTAAGATTTATTAAAGAAAATATAGTCTTTGAATGTAGTGTGTATTGTCTTTGTGGAGAGCTGATAATTTTTTTTTAATTCCATGGACATTATATAAATACGAAGACTTTCACGGCCGATGTTAACTAAACTTACAAGGAGACCTCACGACTTTGGAATCGCAGATTTTAATGAAAGTGGTACCAATCGATAGATATTGATACATAGTACGAATGTGTAAAACATTAAGGTGCAATGTTCAGCTGATCGCGAATAAACCCACCCTTACTATAATAAAAAAAGTGACACATGTCAGTGTTAGGCCATTCCCCTTAAGATCCCTCCATAGTCAAAAGGCAAGCGGTCGGCTTCCAGATGCAATCATATCTATTCAGATGCAAATATCTATCGATTAGTACCACTTTCATTAAAATCGGCGAGTCCAAAGTCGTGAGGTCTCCTTGTAAGACTAGAACTAACATTAACACTAACGCTAACATTGGAATAGAACTAGGAGCTTTGGGATTTAGTCGTGCGTCTTTTGAAAAGGCGTTTGACATTTCGGATGCCATATAGCCTTCTTTAGGAACAAGATTGAAGTGAGCACTTTGGTTTGCTCCGCTTTTAGAGGACCGCTTGATCTGTTGATGACTACAGTTTCCACTCACAAACCATCCTTCTTCTTCTTGTGTGTTCTTCGTTTCAAAGACTCGAACTTTTTTATTTGTGTCATGGTTGTTTTTTGAATTTACGTTTGGCCTTCCCCATGGTTATTCGATCTACCTTCTCTCAGCCTTCTTTGAAGACAGAATTCGACAGTGAAAGATGGAGTCGCAGCAACTTCTTACTCACTCGTTACAAGTCACTTCGAACTTGTTTCTGAAGAAGGTTCCAACACAGCATTCGAAACGTCAAACGCCTTTTCAAAAAGTGCACGGTTAAAACCGGAAGCTACTAGTATTAGGTCTAAGTAGAGTTGGAATTAGTTCTAATCTTACAATTAGTTCTAGTCTGAGCTTAGTTTCTATGGAAAATTTTCAGTAAAAGATTCGTTTTTTAGCTTTGTTCGTTAGGTCTGCACTGCTTGCACTTAGCAGTTCAGCGCATTATTAAATTTTGATTATATGTATATGCGTTCGTTGGATAAGGTGACCATACGTCCCAGATTGGCCGGGACAGTCCCGGATTTCCATCTTGCGTCCTGGATTTTTCTTGAAACAATATTTGTCCCGGATTCAGATTTTTTGTCCCGGGTTGTCCCGAATTTTTGAAAAGGTTCTTATTTTCAATATTTATTTTAAATATATTTCAACTAGAATTAGTTCACAAAATTTGAACCGAAAAAATTGTGTATATGAAAATATGCGGCACGCTTTAGACCATTTGAAGCATACAGTGAACTCTCGATTCTGCGAATCCCCTTCAAGGAAGCACTGGTTTCCAGCGTCTATGGTACACATCGTGTCTCTGAGCGTTAGGTGGAAGAGAAAATGCAGAATGGTGGTGGATGGACAGTATGGAGAGATCTCCTCAAGAGATATCAAAGTATGCGTTACGGAATAGAAAATTGCCGAATGGAAAAATAACCGAACTGCATCAATCCAAAGGTGAAAATTAGCAGAGTTCTTTTTCTGTCTGCCTGGCACAAATGTTTGTACGGAAAGAATATATATATTTTTTTAATGAATAGCTTTTGAACAAGTGAGGAGACTCGACTTGAAATAAACACACTAAAAGCGATATTACTAAAGGTAATTATGAAGAAAATTGTACAGAATTTTATACAGTGCTTCAAAGCGAAAAAGATCCATAGTTCAGAAAAATATCAAGTTTTAACTCAACGAACAATGCTATTATTTTTTTTTTTGCTGACAATTAGAATAAGTTTGACTTTTATTATGAAAAATAGAGTTTTTAAGCTTTCATTTAAGGTAAAATCATTTACCAATTCTTATAAATAAACTCTATACGATTTAAGTTAATCTTTTTTTTTTCTAAGTTGGGATAATCAGCAATCAAAAATTTTTACCAAATTTAGGAATTTTTTAAATTTTTTTGGTTACAATTAGAACATATTTGACTATTTTAACCCAAAATATAATCTTTTATGTTTAATTTAATGTAAAAACCGTTTCTTAATTCTTATAAATAAACTCGTTACGATTTTTTATAGTTGGTAAAAAAATTTGTTAAGGTTATATTAGTTTCGGTCAAAATTCTTGGGTTTTTTCAAAATTTTTTTTTTAATTTTTTGGTGATTACTAAAATAAATTTGCCTTTTATGATCAAAAATAGAATCTTTAAGTGATAATTTCCCATAAGACTCATTTTTCGATCTTCATAAATAAAACCTGTGCGATTTTTTAAAATTAATCAATTTTTTTTTTCTATGTTGGGTTAGTTAGCAGTAAAAAATTTTTACCAAATTTAGGAATTTTTTTAATTTTTTTGGTAACAATTAGAACATTTTTGTCTTTTTTTAACTCAAAATATGATCTTTTATGTTTAATTTAATATAAAAACCGATTCTTAATTCTTTTAAATAAACTCGGTATGATTTCGGTTAAAATTCGTCGGTCTTTTCAAATTTTTTTTTTTAATTTTTTGTGATTACTAAAAGAGATTTGGCTTTTATGATCAAAAATAGAATCTTTAAGTATTATTTTAATATAAAACTCACTTCTCTATCTTCATAAATAAACTCCATACGATTTTTTAAAGTTCCCCAATTTTTTTCTAAGTTGGGTTAGATAGTTATCAAAAATGTTTACCAAATTTAGGATTTTTTTTAATTTTTTTGGTTATAATTTGAACATTTTTGTTTTTTTTATCCCAAAATATAATCTTTTATCTTTAATTTAATGTAAAAACCGTTTCTTAATTCTTATACAGGGTGTCCCGTTTTGATTGTCCGATCGTTTACTGGCGTATTCCCTGATTGAAAATAAGCAAAAAAGTCTTAATGAACATAGGTCCGAAAGCGTTTCGTTTTCGAGATATTCAAGGTTTTAATTTTATATGTTAACCCATTATTAATCTTATTACAGTGAATTATTTAAATGAAATTATTAAGCAGTTGCGATGGTTTCGAGAACCTTTTGTACCTAACCAGTGTAGTCTAACAATGACAATTCATCGAAACCATCGTAACGAGTTAATAATGTAACTTAAATAAGTCACTTCAATTATGTTAATGGCAGCAAAACGTGTGAAATTAAACTTTCAATATCTTGAAAATGAATCACTTTTGAACTCATGTTGATTAGAACTTTTTTACATATTTTTAGCCAAGGAATACGTCAGAAAAGGATCGGACAATCAAAACGGGACGGATTTATATACACCCTGTATATAAACTCGTTACATTTTTTTAAAGTTGATTAAAAATCTTTTAAGGTTATGTTAGTTTCAGTTAAAATTCTTCGATCTTTTCAAAAGTTTATATAAAATATTTGTTGTTGTAGTAAAAGATGAAAGCTTCTTTCTTAGATTTAATAAAAAATTAGAATAAAGTTTATTTTTCCGGCGTCTCCACCCAAAAATAATAAGAAAATTTACTTAAAACTAATTTTACTTTTGACTTCTCCCTTCTTATTTACATCTTACATTTGGTAGATGTACTCAATAACAAATGTAATCTAAAAACACATCTTTTACATTTTTCGTTACATATCGTATATCGCCAACACAGTTTTAATAAATATGGAAATCCAATATATCGCCTGGGGAAAATAAAACAGTGTATAACTCTCGAAAACAAGAATTCTACTAATAAAATCTCTATGGATCGCCTATAAAATCCCCCAAAAAATTAAATCTATAAAAAACAGCACACCGTATGCACTTTAAGCGTTAAATAATAACTCTTTTTTGTCAACAATACTAAAAAAAGAGTTTACACGTAAAATATTCGTTTTATACACCCCCACAAAGCTTCCATTTTCCATGAAAGCTCACTAAAGCTCTTTTACGATAATGGACGGGTGTTCGTTTTTCTAAACTTTATTTTTTTTCTACCTATTTTTTCCCTTTTTTTCTATTTCAATAAAAGCTGTAAAATCGGCACTAAATTTAATAACAAAAGTGCGGCAGATATAACCTTGTTCGAATGCCACTCAAAACGTTTTCGCAATAAAATTTACAATGTTTACCCGGACGATAACATGTCGCGTATTAGCTGTTTATAAATAGCTCGTTTTATCTACGCGAGCGATCAATTTTCGCCGAAAATCGACCGAAAGCTAGCTTCCGGTTCGCGGTACACTTAAGTTGTATTGCTATATCGATTTTCCGGTCCGAACTTGAATGAATTATTCAACAGGAACGGCTACTTTATGATTGTCATTTAAATTAAGGCGCGGTTGTAGCGATTCTATTTTCTTTCCGCTCAATTTACACACTGAGGAAGAAGGAAAGAATTAAAGATGAATTTTATTAAATACCAGGATTACGTGGTTAAAATTCCTTGATTTTATAATTCGTTCGAAATTAATTTACATTCGGTATTAGAAGAGTTTAAACTTCGACTTTTTGGATCGATAGAGTTCGTGCTTTGGAATTTTTTAATTTAATTTAGTGAAGTTTAGAACGGATTTGTTGATTTGAATCGATAACAAAGATTTTAAATTACCTTTGTTCAAGTTTTCTTTTTGTAATTTCCACAAATAAATTCTGAGTGATTTTTTTAAAATTAATTAAAACCTTTTTAAATAACCTAAGTTTTTTAAATCGCTTCAACGACGTCAACGTAATTTTCACACTTCAGTGATGCGAATACGTAACTTACAAGGGGACCACCAGACGTGTAACCTCCAGATTTTGTTCCTGATTTTTTTATAGGTAGAGACGTGTATGTGAAGCTTCTTGCCAGGCATTTTTGAGTTAAATTCATAACTCAAAAATGCCTGGCCATCTGGCCCAAATATTTTACCAAGAAGCTACACATACATGTCTCTACCTATAAAAAAATCAGGAACAAAATCTGGAGGTTACACGTCTGGTGGTCCACTTGTTAGATCACGCCTGTTCACTACAACATGCTTGAACTGAATTCTATTCGACAACCAGTTAAAAAGAAAAACAATTTTTTTTCTTAAAATTTTAAATTCGTCCGTTATCGGGAATCTTCACAAAAACACTTGGCATGATATTTTTTTAGAAGGAAATTTCTCACTTATTCCATGAATAATTTAAACACATTTTTTTATTACAACGAACGTAGTTAATAATTTACTTTATTTATTAAAGGCTTTGAAAACTCGGTTATTTAGATCGATAAGAAAGTGTATACTAAAAAAACACACACTCCTATTTTATTTCATCCGCACAGTACTCGTCACGTGCAACGACTGTGTTAATTAAAAACTCCTCCATTTTTGCGTGATGAACACGCAACAACAGTCTGCTTTCGACAAATAATGAGGAAAAATATCCGGTTTTATACTGTTCGGGAATTTAATAAAATATAAGGAATCCTTTAAAATGAAAATATCGATTTGGAATGTATTGATAATGTAACCAGAGAATGTAATGTAATTCGGGGAACGAAAATAAAAAGAAAAAATCTCTCGGTTCTTTTGTACCGAGGGAGTTTTTCGTTCGGATACACGTTTCATTGAATTCTCCTCCAGAAACCGTGAGATATGTTCTTCAATAAATAGCAATCGCGAAAAATAGGTTGTCGACAAAAATAAACGTGCCCCAAGCGAGGTGTTATTGGTATTTGCTTTTATTGTAACAATAAAGAAAATATCTTTCTGTTAAAACTGTTTCGTTTTATTCATTTTAACTGCAATGCTTTCAAAAATAATTGAAGGGTATTTGAATTTAACCCGCTTTGATTTTAGAGGTTTTTATGGTTAATGTTGTCACTTTTGAATTATCAATTCGAATCTTTGATTAATTTTCAATCAGTGACACACATCAGCGACGTGGACGATTTTTTTCCTTTTAGACCACTATTATACTATCAAAGATTTTATAAAAGTTCTTTTATAAAATATCTTTGTCAAAGAAATTTTACAATGTAATAGGCAATATTTTATAAAAGATTTATTTCATAAAATATCTTTTATCAAAGTTGGTTGCATCATACAGTTTAACAAAAATGACTTCAAGTAAGATCACATGGACATTAACAGCTACTAGAATCTTAATTACCGAATACGAAAGTCGTGTTTTTCTTCCAATGAAAGGAGCAACTTTCGATACAAACAACTGAAAGGTTGCACTATTCATTCTTAAGTAACTTTTGTATGAAAGTTAGCATAACGTATCTTCAATGCTGACAAGGGAACATACCGAACCCGTCCACGCCGATTTTTTTCAAAATCGGTCCATTTGTAGAGGGTCCCAACCTAAGTAAAACCCTACTTTCCGTTGCTGCCCAAAAACGGTTTGAAGGGGTGAAAACGACCCCTGAAAATTTAGCAGTTTTTGGAAAATAATTTTTTTCTCCAAAACGATTCATGATATCTAAAAAAGTTTCAGATAAAAAGTGTCCCCACTTATGTCCTCTTGCTAACTCCTGTTAAAAATTTCAGATTAAAAATTATTGTACACAATTGTTATAAACAAATTCGATTATTTACGCAGGCAAGATACCTGTCTATCCCAGTTTTTGATTAGTACTAGATATTTACAATATCGACAACATGCTCTCTTTCATTTTCTTTCAAATATCGTAGGAGGGTGAATTCAACCCCTTCATTGTTAAAAAATCACACATAAGAGAAATTCGTACCTCGAAAAGTATAAATAACATCGAAAAATGGTTAGGGGTATTAATTGCTTCTAAATACGTTATTTTTCCAACCCCGGCCATAAAAGTTAATTTAATAATTATTACAAATAATTGTTATAAACAAATTCGATTATTTTCGGATAATCGACACATTTTTCGATTTATATCAAAGGGATTATACTGCAAGCAGTTTGTAGAGACTAATTCACTACGTAAAAGTAGAATTAAGAACTTTTTCTATTGAAAATCGGATCCACAGTTATAAAAATTAGCTATTTCCCGATATGCTGTCTCGGTTTTTTAAAGTCGTTCAAACTGGATCGATTTAAATTCGGGTTTAAGGTAGTATCAATAATTTACTTGAACCATTGCGTATGGTCTCTAAGAAGGATTCTTCAGACTGGCGTCCATGTGGTGATTAAAGCCAGCTGAATTTAATTACAGTTCCCGATCGTTATCCTTTACCCCACATTCAGGACTTCAACCTTAGAATTCATGGTTGCAAAATATTTTCCAAAATTGATTTAGTCCGTGCCTATCACCAAATACCTATTGCAGAGGAAGATATGCACAAATCCACAATAACAACTCCCTTTGGTCTTTTTCACTTTATTCGTATCCCTTTTGGATTACGTAATGAAGCTCAAACATTCCAAAAATTTTATCGTCGATGCGCCTGCAAAATCCGCTATTCGCATTTTAACAAATTTTACAGGAATGAATAAAATCTAATTAATTTTTTATAAAAGGACTTCCAATATCTAGTCGGTTTTTTATAAAACTTAAAAGCACATAGCTGGTTTTGGTGATGGCAAACACATAGAGACTTTTACTTTTCACAAAATAATAATACAAATGAATGTTTGGTATATTACAGCGTTTTGTCAGATGGTGTATTCCCATTAGATGAGTCTATTGGGCCATATATCGCGTTTTCAGGAAAAATGTCACATAGCGGATTTTGCAGGCACATCGACGTTATTCTGTTTTTCAATAATTAATTACATAGATACCGATCTTCATAACAACATTTAAAAAAACGATGTCTTTGATGAAAATAAATTTTACAAACACTACATAAACGTAGAACTGTTGTTCATCCATTTCAAGTAAAAATATGATGACATCTGATGTAAAATGTTTTATGTAGTGTAATACCAGTTGTCAAATCTTTGACCAAAAAAATATTTTTAATTTTTATAAATATCTTTTATGAAAGCTTTTATAAAAGATCTTTCATAAAATCTTTGATAGTATAATAGCGGCCTTAGAAATAGAAACCGTTGTATACACATCCATAACTATCAAATCGTCAGCTTAAAACCATCAGACTATTCTATGTCCATTTTTTTTTTAAATTTTACATAAAACGAGATTTTATTTTTGACATTCTTCAATGTATTGTAATAGGCGTTTACAAAATACAAATCGATAACACAGCGATACGAATAGACGTAGATTGATTTGAAATAAACTGTCAGAAAGAGCTTAACACGTAACATAGATTGGTGTTAAAAATTCAGCTTTAGGAAAAATTGGTCATAAAATAGTCTGGTTTTAAAGCAACGAAATATCATTGTAAATTGTAATGTTAACAAAGTCGTTATCATTAGTTAATTTGATTAATTATTGCGTATTTCATGAACTTATTAACTTTTATGGTCGATATTCATATAATTAAACTAATTTCATTTTAAATAATATAATTTTCAATTGAGGATAAAATTACAATAGGTAATAAATAAAATCTTACACGAAGAACGTCGGTCCGACTTGTATCTTTATAAAAATTAAAAATGAATAGATATTATAATAAACAATTTTTCTTGAAAGAAAGAAGTTGTTCAGTTTCAAAAGATAAATGTGAGTCAAGGAGGCGAACCTGTGCACGCCACAACTTTATAATGTAAATTTCTTGTAACTTTTTGAAATTTTTTTTGAGAAAACAATAATCATAATGTAATACGATAAACTTCAAATCGTATTTATTCATTCGTTTAAAAAAGTAAATAAACCAAAAATACTTAAAATAAACAGCATACAGTGGTACCTCGACATACGAGTTTAATTCGTTCCGTAACCTTGCTCGTATGTAAAATTGCTCGTATCTCAAAGCAACATTCCTCATTGAAATTAATTGAAATGCCATTAATCCGTTCCAGCTCCCAAAACACCACCTCAGTTGTTTTTGAATAAGAAAAATGTATTTACAAGAAGAAACATTTATTTATAAATAACAAATACATATTCTATAAAAACATAATAAAAGAAAAAGTGAAGTGCTTACGGAAGCGCTTAATTTTCGTCACTGGTCTTCGCTTTTTGCATCACGCTCTGCTTATTTTCACCTGTAGATCGTTTAAAAAACTGTTCAAGGAGGTTTGTTTCTTCCTCCTTTTCAGGATATTGCATAAATGAGTTAGGCAAGTTTCGTTGAACAGCTCCGATGCACGATCAGTTGCAACTTTTTCGGGGTGATTTTTATCCACGAACTCTACAACTTTCTCCCACATTCCCACTTCTCCTTTATATCTCTTGTAGAGATAACCTCCTCCATCTCTGGCTCCTCTTCAAAACTGATTTTTGGTTGAACCACGGTATGCTGCTGCGAATGTAGATCGTGTAACTCCTCGGTTGGCAGCTCCTGAGACTGTTCCTCGACGAATTCATTAACATCTCTCTCGTCCACCTCCAGACCCATGGATTTTCCCAGAGAAACAATCTCCTCTACCACTGACACTTCGGGTTCCAATCCTTCGAAGGCTCTTTCAGCTATAGCATCAGGGCACAACTTCTTCCATGCAGAGGTTAAGGTCTTCGTTGTAACATCCAGTGAGGCCTGATCAATAATTCTTAGGCATATCACGATGTTAAAGTGGCCCTTCCAGAACTCTCGAAGCGTAAGGTTTATGTTCTCCGTCACCTCAAAACAGCGCCGAAAAATGCGCTTGGTTTACTACTTCTTAAAATTTGAAATCAGCTGCTGATGCATGGGCTGTAAGATAGGAGTAGTGTTGGGTGGTAGGTAGATAACCTTTATAAACTTGAACTCTTAGAGTAAATCATCTTCTAAATTTGGTGAGTGAGCAGGAGCATTGTCGAAGACGTGAAGGGCCTGCATGGGTAGGTTATTTTCTTGTAGATATTATTTAACAGAAGGGCCAAATACCAGGTTTATCCACTCCACAAAGAATTTCCTGGTGACCCACGCCTTCGGATTTGCTCTCCACATAACTTGCAGTTTTTCTTTTAAAATCTTATGTGACTTAAAGGCTGTGGGATTTTTCTGAATGATATACTAGTAGAGGCTTGATTTTGTAGTCGCCACTCGCATTGGCGCAAAGTGCTAGAGTTAATCTATCCTTCATGGGTTTGTGACCTGGCATCGTCTTTTCCTCTGCCGTTATGTAAGTGCTATTCGGCATCCTTTTCCAGAGAAGCCCTGTCTCGTCACAGTTGAAAACTTGCTGGGGAATGTATCCTTTGGCTTTTATTAGTTCGGAAAACGTTTTGATGTAAACCTCAGCTGCCTTCACATCCGAACTTGCTGCTTCACCATGCCTCACCACGGAGTGAATACCGGTCCTTTTCCTAAAGTTGTCAAACCAGCCCCGACTGGCTTTAAACGAGTCTTCCGATTCCTCGTTTGTGAAAGTGTGTGGGATCTGCGTCAGCAAATCTCAGATTCCTCCTTGAAGCTGCTTTTCTGTCACCCACACAGAGATGAAAATGCTTCGAAAACGAGGTAAACAAGCACACAGACTGAGGGCTAGTCTGAGGTGGGAGAAACTGTTAGACCCCAATATGCGCCCCGCATGTGGGGGTCGTGTACAGCGGTGTAGTGTGCGATTCCTCGTATCTCAAATCTTGCTCTCATCTCAATGCAAAATATCGCTCGCTCGGAGGCTTGTTTCTCAAAACACTCGTATATTAGGGCACTCGTATACCGAGGTACCACTGTACTTTATACGTTATATATATAGTTAATTGTATTAGTAGAGAATTGGAAATTAAAAGTTATAATGGAGACAAAGGGAAAGGAAATTGAAGCAGAAGAAAGAAAAATTATTGTTAAACTGTGAAAAGAGGGAAAAACGCTTCGAAAAATAGGAAAAATTGTAGGGCGATCACATTCCTCCTTTCAGAGAGTCATCAACAACTACAAAGACACTGACGATTACATCTCACGTTCGCGATCTGGTCGATCATCTCTTCTAACATATCGAGAGGAACGAATTATTGTATAGTAAGTGCGAAAAGGACCTAGGCTAATAGCAACAAAAATAGCAGAAAATATGCAATACCAGTTTTATAAGAGCATCAGCGAAGACACGGCGAGAGGAACATTATCAAAGGCCCATTATCACAGTCACGTTGCACGGAATAGCTATTTGTATGTGACGTCAATCAATGGAAGCGCATTGCCTTTACTAAAGAACACCTAAACCAGTCCACAGAATTCTAGGAGAAGGTTCTCTACAGATGACAACAAATTTAGCATCGTCGATATTAAAGGCAAACAACTTGTATGGAGAAAACTGGTATTAACTTCGATTCGCAAAATTTTAAAACTACCGTAAAGTATGGAGTTGGTGGAATGATGTGTGAGGATGTATGTGCGACAAAGAAGTACGAAAATTGCCTTTTATAACATTCAGAATGGACCATAAACTGTACATAGACATTATAAAGGAAAATTTGAAGTTAACCCTCGACAACGTGGGAATAGGATCCGAATACATTTTTCAGAAAGACAACTTCCCAAAATATTCTGCTTACAATACCAAACTTTGGTTGTTATATTTATATAACACTCTAAGGGCCGATTTATTCACCTTTGGGTAAATTAATCTATCTGATATTTACCATGGTTTCTGGCTAAATAACCAATCATGGCAAGTGAAATTGCAGTAACTATGGAAATATTTGATAGATTAATTTATCCAAGGATGAATAAACCGGCCCTAAAACAATAAAAAACACCCTCACAATCACCTAACTTAAATCCCATTGAACACTTGTGATTTATTTGACCGCAGAATTCGTCAACATACCATAACACTTGAAGAAGTACTAAAACAAGTTATAATTAACGAATGGGCTAAATTCATTTCGGACGAGACAAAGGGATTAATATCATCCATCCCGAAACGTTTAATAGAGGTTATTAAACGCAAGGGGTATCCGACTTCTTATTAATATATTTTTTATAGAAGCCGCTTTGCTCTGTATATGAGCAAATCATATATCATATTACATCATATATCATATATCATATTATATCATATATCATTTTTTAAAGTTCAGATTTTTTTTTTAATTTTTAGATAAAATTAAAATGTATGCGACTAGTACTAGAGATAATTGAACAATTATTTTAAGTGTTTTCAGTTTTAATTAGTTTTTTAAGTAACGTTCTGCAGCTGAATGTAAAACATTTTTATGTAAACCTTAAAAATTAATCTCTAGCATGTCAATTTCAACTCCTGAAAATCATTTGTTACTAGTTATACAAATAATAAACTGTATTATTTTTTTCTAGGATATCCCATTACATACAACGACTTTAACTTTCCTGCTAATGGCTTGGGATCGTCTGAGATATGTGAAGCACCCGACGAAACCGAGATTACCAGCTTTTGTATGCACGGTGGGAACGTGGCTTACCGCCTTATGCTTGGTCCTGCCGTATCCGATTTATATTATGTACGTGGATTTAGGAGTGAGTATTATTATAGCAGTTATAACGGCATGAAAATAAACTTGGCGCGTATACTCGAACTTTCCTCTTAAGATATTGAACGTTTCCGCCGTAATAGACAATAAAATTGTCGGCACGTTTCAGGCACTCGAAACTTTGGTAATTTAATTTGATGAAAAGTTAGGAGTCTGTTTTCAACTTCTCGCCTCCTTTCATCTTTCTTTACCGAAGCTGTTTGGTTATTTGAAATTTTTAACTGAGAGTGAGAGAGACATTTAACTTGTCATATAATTATAAAAAGTATTTAATGGTTTAAAATTGGTTTTAAAGCTTGCTTAGGTTTAATACATTTTTGGTGAATAGAGTGTAGGAAGTATTTTTACGCATATTTTCTGTATCGATAAAAATTCAATAAATAAATACAAATATTCCCTGCGTGGTACTTTCGGAGTAACTTGGCTTGAAATAAACTTGAGAAGTACTTGTTCGAGTCGAAGTAAGTTGTACACATTATGCACCTACTTTCAATGTTTCAATTTTTTCGGGAAGTGCAAGTTGAAGGACGAGTAATATTTAAAAAGTAAGTGAAGCTAATGTTAATGCAGCTCTAGCTGCTTTTATAACTTTAAGTGGTGGATTAAAAAACTTACTTAAAAAAATAAAAAAAATCACAGACGTAGAAGATGGTGGGTAAGATCATTAAACAATAACAGAAATCGGTATGTATGAAACTTATTTGAAGGCCTTAGGCTTGTTTTAATGCTCAATCGGCGGTCAGCGCTGACGTCGGTCGTGCATAGGTATATCAACATATCGCTGCCCCAGGAGAATATGGACGTAACTGGAAATCGATAAATTTTACAGGAGACGTAAAAAACGAAATCGTCTTTTTTTAAATTTGAGTGTTTCTAACAGTTTAATTTGCTAATTGTCATCAATAAATGGTATCAAACTCTATATGATGCGTAGTATAGCATGGCGTAATTATAGTTTTTCTACAATTAAAATTAAAAGTGAAATTTGCAGTTACGTCTTTGTTTTACCTGAAAAATATTTTAAATTTGATACATTTCAGTTTCATTTCAGCCACTGATATTAACAATAACGACTACTAAAACAATAAAATCTAAACACCGTACTGTACTGCATAAATTTGAAAATAAAAATGCAGATAAAACTCGCCTATATTTAAGCATCAGTTTTTCGATACATGAGCCAAGAAAATCTCGCTGGCGTTGCATGTTTCATAAGTCCCAATATTTTTTAAACAGTTGGCTTCTAAAATCCTCAGAGATGTTTTGTGAACAAGAGCGAATGCATTTATCGGAGCAAGCAACAATTTTTCCAGAAGTGTATTGTTGACCTGAGTTTCTCAAACGTTTTGCTTTCACCTGTTTCCAATTGTTCACATTTTAACCCTTTTTTCCTTCTTTTGGCTGGGGAATTCTTCATTCTCATCACCATTATTCTTAACAATATTTTCGAGATTTAATGATCTTTCACTTGAAGAAGATGAATCAACAGTATTACCATCATTAGGGATGTAATCATCACTTGATCCTGCAGAAAAAGGTTCCTTTTCAGAATCGCAGTATTCCTTGTAACACTGGTTTATTTTCCTTAACATCAATTTTGTGCTATTTTTCTAATAATTATTAGTTATAACTTTTCATAGGACCTATACTTACAATAGTAAAACATAGACGTAAAGTGCACTTACTTCCTTGTTCTTCTGAAAGTAAGCAAGAATGAATCACGACCCGCGCAATGTAACAAGGACGTAACGGCCCTCTTCCAGCCAATAGTGCAAGTACATGTACGGCGTTTTTTTAGCAGATAAATAGCAATATTCTGCGTTAATTTACACGAGTAACTCATTTAAAAAAAAATTGCAGTTGCGTCCGTGTTTTACCGGAGCAGCGATATGTGTATGTGTCTATTCAGTGCTGCACTGATGAACAAGTAAATACGTTGATATAGCTACGCGCGACCGACGTCAGCGCTGACTGTCGGTAGAGCACTAAAACCAGCTTTAATGGAAAACGTGTCTACTTATAATTAATGACGTTATTTTACAGTCCACGTAGACCCTTTTTTCTCTGAGCCCTTCATTTATTAATGAAATATTTTCATAATCAGCATTAAAAAAATTGGGTTGATCTTATAAAACTCGGAATAAGTTAATCTTCAAATAATTGCTACAGTTGCACCAATTTCAACTAATAAGTTCAATTATTCGATGACTATTCTAAGTTTTATAATACCCAGCTAAACATAAGCTGTGAAAATTGAGAATTAGCTTTAAATTGACATGTACAGGTGAGTTAAATTGAACACTCTTAAGTGCCCTTTTATTTTAAAGATGAAAGTGAAAGTGATTATAATTACGTAGTTTATTTTTACAGTTTGACAGTATTTTATTTGCTTTTCAGATACTGTGGTACGGATATGTTGATTGATTTTCTTAAAGAACCCACAGGCTTGTTAGAAAACTTATCTACTCAATAAAATTTGCCAACATATTACAAAAAAGATACTTAATTAAGGGCTTCCATACCTGAAAAGGAGCATCTGGCCATAACATTACGAAAAGTCATTTTGTATACGTCTCCAAGCATAGTATATTTCGTTCCGGTTTTTATGTAATTTATGAAATGCATCCCCAATTACTGTTCTTTTTTGTAAATATCGTGTGTACAGCAAACGCACAGCATTCGCAATTCATTATGGAATTTGTGATTGATTAGTGTCCTTTTGCAATGAGTAGCGGAGTGTCAGTGACATTTATGTTATAGATTTTTCTATAACATATAGGAAGAACAGGCACTTCTTTGAATTACCGACTGTACGCTATTTTCTACGCTATTGTTAAAGTTATATTATTACTGTAACCCGGATTAACTCACATTCAGAGATAAAGCATTTCTTTATAACAAATCTGACTCGAGCAACACATTATGTGTCATGTGAAAAGGAAATTTTAAGCTCTCATCGAATATGTAAACATATACAGGTGTTCCATTTGAAAAAATCATTTTTATGCCTATAACTATTCAATTATTGGTTATAAAGAATTTTAACCTACACCATCAAACTTTTAATAATGAATGAAGACTTCAAAAATGCACTTTTTCGAAGAACAACATGTATGTCTGAAACCGTAAGAAATATTATGTGGTTTTGACCATTCAATTTCTTATAAAAATCGAGCATCATAGCGTGTAGCGCGCACATACAAATACTGAAATTATTTTCTCATCGCCTTTGATTTGCGACCGTTTTCCGATTTACGAGAGAAAGTACAAGTAATTCTCCGAGTTTATGCGAATCTTTATACACACAACTTGCTACTTGCTAAATACTTTGCAATTACTTGGCAAGTACCGCGTAGTGAGTAGCTGGCTTTATAGTAACTGGTCAAAATGGTCATCATTAGCTACAATACATTTTCTTGTTCGCTAAAAAAAACGATCTTTGTCAAATGATTTTCGTGCTCCTATGCATGATAATTTCTCAAATTGAAAGCGTCGTAATGAGTAGACAAATTAGTTGCTTTTTTTGCACTCAACCAACAATGCGTACCAGCTTGACTAATTATTTCAAAAATGGTCAAATTTAGCGAGATTTCATAACTATCCCAAATTTGCGTAAAAATGATCAATAAATCATTCTTAACTCTAAAATTTACAAAAATATATAGAATAAAAAAATTAATAGAGTTTTAAAAGTATTATTTGATATAAAAAGCGCCCTCTGGAAAGTTGACAAAAGTTGGTATCAAATTAGTATTTCCCGTCTTGAAATTCGGCGTTCTACCAATTTTCATAAAGATATTCTGAATAGGGTGAACTCACCAAATTTCGGCCATGCGCCTAAAGTCGACCTTCGAGTTTTTCTACATGGATTTTTACAGAAAGGCCACCTTTAGTTACACTTTTTAGAGGGGCCGATATTTGGGCAGTTTGCCCTATAAAGGAAATGATTGTAAAAGAACGAATATAAACTTTTAATTTTAGCCGTCTCTATCTTTGTTATTATTAACCCTTAAAAGTCCTATGTCCAGACATTGTGGATATGCATCTGGGCACAACATATTTGAAGATTATTAAGAAGACTTTTAAGGGTTAACAATCCAACTAACAATAAGTTCAGTTTAGCTAATGCTAATGTTTTGACATGAGGAATTCAGTTACTATGTGTTCTTATATGTTATAAATTTTGAACACGCCGCAATTAGTTCGATCACAAAAAAAACAGGTGTTGATTCAATAATTTTAAGGTAAGAAAGCAAAAGTAAATAAAAATTAAATAAAGCCTCTTACCTTTATTCCCTTTTCGTCATCCCGATATCACAGCTCATTTATCACACGCAAAAACTATTTAAAAATTTTTATAAAAAAATTGTAATAAAGTTAGATTTATAAAGCCTCGCGTCGCTTACTCGAATTCGATCGTGATATCGATACAAGTCGGTACAAGTTTATAGAAGAGGGTGCGCGCAAGCGCAATAACAAATTTATTAAACGTTGCATGGACAAATTCGCGAGCACGAGTTAGGCCATCCGCACACGGAGCAACCGGAAAGCAATATTTTCGCGAAGCGATATCGGTGATATCGGCGATATCGACAACATGATCAACAGAGATCCGCACACGGGGCAATTTGTTTGTTAGTCAACACGTAGCATCCAAGGAGAGAGTGCTACTAAATATTAAGTATCAACAACGTTTGAAGACTAATTGAGCCAATTTTTTAAATTTTTCTCAAATGGTAGCTAAATGTTTAGTACATACAAAGTACATACAAATACAACAAATATTTTGCAATTGAAATATACATTAAAAAGTATTCCATTGAAAATAATGAATTATTTCCTATATTGAGTAGCATGAATAGTCCTTATATACAAAATTTTAAAAAAGTACGAATGAAACTCTAAAAGGTTGTAACGAACCACTTCTAATGGTTCTAAGCAGTTGCGTGAAAACCCCCGTATAATTATTATATTTCCAAAAATAGTATTTCTGTAAACAATATTATACAAAAGTAAAGTATGGCGTTTTTTAGTGATCTTTAGGGGTGTTTTTAGGATGCTAGATGATGAATAATACCTGCCTTAGCCGAATAAGGAATACTCGGTTAAACTTACAACGGAATTAGCACAGAAGGCAATTCAGATTATCAAAGAGTTCGGTTAACTAGGATTCGCATTATCGATGCTCTACTATATTTGTTCAAACGTATAATCGGACATCTTCTATTTGTTTGTTTGATTATTCGTCAGCTTATTGTTAATCAAAGAACTACAAATTTCCATTTTGGCAAATTTTTCATTAAGCAAAGGAATTACATTGTGGAGCTTATGTATAGGGTCTTTCCATAAAAACGTTCTACTTTCAAATGTAAATGAAATAAGTTACGTGTGAGGAACCCACTCATTTCTTTCTCTGCTTTAAAGAATATTTTATGACAATAAGTACTGAATTTAAAATCACTCAAATATCTCCCGCGATTTTAATCCATGACATGTGTTCGAGAAGTCCAATTTTCGAAGACTGTCGCATTTGGTCATATTTTTAATATTTTTCCATGGCACCCACGTATTTAGTATTAACAACTTCCCTGTCCCAATCCAACTTATATTGATAATACCCCACGTCCACAGGTTTTTTTTTAAATATTACGCTTAATAACTATAACAATTGAGTGGGTCAGAAGTAAAGTGAACCAAGTCCACTTAAGTTCGTTCCGAGAAAACGGACCGTTTGATTCATTTTTTCAATGAAAAATGGTGCAAATCATTCAGTATTAAAGTGAACTAGCGTACATTATTGGTAACCTGATGAACTAGGTATTGAATAAGTCGGTACATAAAATTATAACTATTCAAACGGACTTAAATATACTCTTAACTAAATTTTAGAAAAAATGGACTTGGTTCACTTTCCTTCTGACCCACTCAATTGTATAGACAAATGAGTCACCAATGACTCATGAACTTATTCTAATACGTTTCTGCGAGTCATATATGACTCATTGGACAGGGAAGTTGTTAAATGCCTCCATGCTCACTGGCGATATGAGCAACTTTTACGATCTTGGTGACTTCCGTGCAGGTTGCTAAGGTTGCGTAGATCGCGCATATCGCTTATATCGCCCATAGGTTGCTTTTAAATTGCTCCGTTGACGGACCTCCACTCTATTACCTAGGAAGCAACCGAGAAGCGATATCACATTGCCGTTGCGTTGCTTTCCGGTTGCTCCGTGTGCGGACGGCCTTAAACGCACTGCGAAGAACGAAGTTAAAAAAAATTTAATTTAAAAAACTTATACTTTCGGCATATTTTCTTGAGTCTATTTATAAATACATTTGAAACATTAATTTTTATCAAATTTCCTATAGAAAATATTTATCAAAATCGACATTTTAAAAACTTATGAAATTTCGTTGATTTGACATGTACTGCTTTAAAAAATTCTCTCATCAAAACTAAACGAAGGGGGTAATTGAAATTTTTAAAACATGACGAGTAAGTCTCAAACTTCATATTGTAATTATTTTCATTTTGTAAAATTGTTTGAATACGCTTTAACCCTTAACCGGTGAGGTGGGGCCACTATATGAACATATAGTGGGGGTCGCTCTGAACATGATGTTAGTGTCTCAACCATATTTCAATTAAAATTATACAGATCTGGAAATTTCGGTTCAGGACATAGGAAAATAATGCGTGCAACAGCGACGCATATAGGAAGTAGATTAGATAAACAAAGAGCGATATATCTCTTTAACCACGTCAGACTGTCAAACTGTCAGTTCGACAGTTCGTGGGAAGAAGGTGGTTGGTTGGGCGACTAGGGTCGGATCGGAAAAGGCGTGGTTAAACAGTTATATCGCTCTTTGTTTATCTAATCTACTTTCTATATACGTCGCTGTTGCACGCATTATTTTCCTATGTCCTGAACCGAAATTTCCAGATCTGTACATGTGTTAAATGAGTTTTTAATTTTGATGTAAAAACGAATAAAACAAATTATTTTCCATCAAAAAAACACTCAATTAGTTTTATTATCACTACTAGTACAGAAAACGAGATGGGGTCTGTATGACCCCACCTCACCAGTTATGTTAAAAACGTTACACCTCACCAGTTAAGGGTTAAAGTTAACAAAGTTTATACAGGGTGTCCTGGAAAATGTGGGAAATCTCTTGGATTCTAATAGAACATTAAAAAATATGACTACAAGTTCCCATAATTTTTTTTCCTAACGACCTTCCCCTCGGAGATACGGCCTTCTAAAGGAAGCCACTGGAAAACAATTTTTCTTGAATAAATTTTAAAGTACTTAATTTTATTCAATGAAAATTTAATATGATAAACAGTAGTAAGGACCTCTTAAAAAAATGACCTTAAAACGTAATTAGTGTCTTTAGTTTACCAGGGGCGTACTAGGTTATGCATTTTAATGCTTACATTTTTAACACCCTGTATGGTAAGGAGCTAAAAAAAATAAATTTAGATACCTTGAATATTTAGCTAATGAAAAGGTACTCTTATTCAGTGTTGATAAAATGAACCGTCTTCGAGAAAAAAATTGTAAAAGAAACCTTCAAGATTAAAAATTTATTAATATTTCGTATTAATTGTAACGTTACCATAGTAACGTTTGTAAAAACAGCGCTTTTTTAATACTGATGTTGCAGACAAAAAATTTAGCGCTGTTTTTACAAACGTTACTATGGTACCTACGAAATATTAATAAATTTTTAATCTTGATGTATCATATTTTTTAATGTTCTATCAGAATCCAAGAGATTTCCCACATTTTTCAGGACACCCTGTATGATAGAGATCACATGCTTTAAATAGCCAAATCGTTTAAGGTGCCATATGGTCCAAAATATGCAATTCACCAAACGGTTGCCGAGAAGCTCTAGATTCTAAAAACCCTTATTGTCCATCCCCGTTGATCCCCCATTTTATAAAAATTGTATTTAAAGGTAAAATATGTCAAATTATACGCTACCTGTCATATAAAACCGGTTTGTATTGCGATGATAATTTGCACAAAATCGTTATTTAGAACCATTTTTTTAGAATAATGAAAAAAATTGTCGAAAAATATTGATATTTTTATCAACTTATTAATTCCGTTGGAATCTATAATTCTTTGAATGCCTAAATTTTGCAAGAGAAACTTGTGGATATCGATAATGAAGTTATAGGTACTACATTTATAAATCATAATTTTTTTATCAAATATCTCCATGTTGTTACAATGTTCCTACATTTATTTCTGATAACAGAAAGGTTTTTTAGCTACTTAACGTTAAAAATCTGTTATAATAATATTATTTCTAAAAAAAGTTACGTTCTGTTGGGGAATTGAACTCCCTTTTGCATCAAAATGGACTTTTTCCTTTAAAAACAAATAAAATACTACTAATTTCGTTAATAATATATGCCCACTTCTTTTATATTTATTTATATGTATATTTATTTTACCCATTTACACTAAATTTTAGGATTGTTCTATTGAAAAAAAGAAAGTTATGTGGCGATGTCACCAATTTAACCATGTCATCTCACTGTGCGACGGTACGGACAAAATAAACTTATTACAAATAAAATGAAATTTATTCATTTATTTATTACTTTTTTTTGTATATTTATTTTTCGAGTTACTCGTTTTCTCTGAAGCGCAGTATAGGGGAATGTGGGTACCTTTGGGACGGTGGTATGTTTGGGACAATTAATCTAAATCAAAAACTTGTTTGAATTTACCCCGTTCTCTTACTTTAAATTTATTAGTGCTACCTACAGTGCAATATCCTCGAAACTTGAAATGCAGTCAGTTATTTTAACCTTAAAAATTGGACGTTTGCGCTTATGTTGTTTCAAAGTAAAAATCGGGTGCATCAGGTAAGTACTGGTTACAACTATGTTTATTTACAAAACTTAATAAATTATTATTGGTGAAGTCTACAAACTGTTTTTGATCAATACACCTTGCTGTCTTTTATTTGTGTCCTATACTAAATTTAAAAAAAGATAAAATGTAGATAAACTACAATGAGGTATGTTTGGGACATTGAAAGAAAGGGATATTTGGGACGTCCCAGATATACCTCCTATATACATAATCGGCTCTTGGTAATTGGTTCTTGATTAACCCGTGCAAAACAGTTACAATTTACAAAGATATTAACAAGTACACACGAAAAACTGTTAATTGAAGAAACATTGAAAATCAAGAATGAAAAATTTCGAAAAAAGGAAGAAAAGGTTAAACAAGCGTAAAAAGAAATTAGAGACGGAAGAAGATGAAGAAATCAATTATGCTTCCGTCATTTTGTGACTGTCCCATACATACCAACGCAAGGTACGTTTGGGACAAAATACAAACGATCACTTCTACTGCAACAAAACTCTAACCATTAGAAAAAATGACATCAAATAAGTACCAACATATAGTATAAACAGTAAGCTATTCGATAGTATACATTTTAAAATGTTTATGTTACTGGTATGGCCACAATTAAATGGATTATAAAAAGTGTCCCTAACATACCCACCTTCCCCTAGTAGTAAAAATAGTCCAGTTTACATTCGGAAACTTGAGATGGTTTAAAATTGGTTAAAAATAAGATTGAGTGAAAAAAAAACAAATTCGATGGTTTTAATGCAAATTAGAAATTTCAGGCTGTCTTTTCTTAAAAAATCGTGTCTCGAGTCCAAAAAAAAACATTTACCGAAAAATACTTCATAAAGGAGCTACAGACCCTTGAAGGGGGTGGCAAAAAAACGTTTTTTAAGGAACATCCTGGTAATTACTTCGGTTAGGTCAACAAAAATTGGTATACCAGCCAGGGATTCCAAGAGGAATTGGATGGTGGTATCGATTTTGCACGAAACTCATCAGTGGCGTGTACGTAAAGGGGCGATTTGGTTAATGTTTATCTGACTTTTTTTGCATGTCAACTTTTTACTATCCTGGCTAAAATTTTAGAAATTCTATACCTTTCTACGTAAGTGGTCGTCTTTGAATACCAACTAATCTCATCTTACGAGAAGACCTCACGACTAATCCTAAGTAAGTCTTCAATGATTATAATGAAAATTACACCAATCGATAAGTATTAGCATATACAGTGAAATTCCCCTTCGCGGACACCCCTCTTGAACGGACACCCCCCCTTGGACGGACAGTTTTCGTGGAACCGTCCGACTCTCATACAATTACTTCGCATTTCTCTTAAGCGGGCATCCCTCTTGAAAGGACACTTTGGTGGGTTCCGTTGGTGTCCGCCCAAGGGAGATTTCACTGTAGTACAAATGAGTAAAATATTAGAGCGTACTATTCAACAATTCGTGAATAAATCGTAAATTTGTTCGAAAATTAAAGCCACGCCGCTTAAAGGTCAGTGGTTGGCTTGTTTTCCAGAAACCACCCCTCGTTGAATCACTACGAACCAGCTTACACATACCATCCCAGATGGTTCAAACACCGTGACGTAACTGTTTTTATTTTTAATAGAAATGAAATGTTTAATATTTCACTTTATTTTCTTTAATATTGTTACACTTGAGTCCTCACCAAGGTGATAGTATAAAGATTGAGGGAGTTGTAGCGCAGTAAAGGGCTCTTTAGTATATCCACTTTGTGGGTACACTAAATTTATTAGCTTAATTTACAACATGGATGGTAATTTACATTTTAAAATGCTTTCTACAACTAACTCTTTTATAGCAATCGCTGCTACTGATGGTCTCCGCGACGATCCCTTCCAGCAGATCCATCAGTCAATTAGCTCTTTCCGCGTTCTATCGTCGATGAGTGTAATCTCTCCGCTGTAATATTTTATGGTTATCTGTTTTGAAAACGAATAGCACACTTTATCGTTTTTACCTTGATTTTAAATTAAAATTTATTTAAAAAAAAAAACCAGAGACAGTCTCTGAGGGAGTGGCCAACCACTGACATAAAGCCACGTGGCCTTAAATCGCCAAATTTAGGAACGATTTACTCGCGAATCGTTGAATAGGTCTTAATAATTTACATATTTATACTATGTGCCAGTGTTGGGTAAACATCAATCGTGATTCAAATTTGCGATTAATTAATCGAAACTCCTACTGAAGGCAATTAACTATTATTATTAATCCTAATGTTGGAAGGCGATTGACGATTAATTTAATCGTAATTCCGATTGAAGGGGATTGAGGTATTGATGATTAAAACCAATATTCGACACGCGAAATTTTTAAACAGTTTCTTTCGGAAAAAAATTAAAAACTTTTTGCATTATTATTTTTACTTAAGTTCAACAAACCTTAAAATTGTAGAAAATCGACGGTAGTCGACAATCAGAGTGCAGAATCTCGGAAGAGCAATTTATGGCGCTTCTAAACGTCAAACAAATTGCCTTCCTCCTTGTTATTTTCAACCTTGACACTTTAGCTACCGTACATGTTGATGGAAAAACGTTATAATAGAGTCTATTTCTTAAGTTTTAGACAATATTTCGACCTCAACCGGTGAAACAACGCCTTTTGAATGATTTTCTTAGAGTTCAATTTCGTGATACTAAGGCGAGTACAGTTTCCATTGACCACTTTCTCGACAATAAATTTTTCACCAAAAACGAGGAAAATCGAATTTACTTATGTAAAATATCGTTCAAAACCGACAAAATTCATTAAAGTGCACGCGCTACGACATTGCATGATACCGAAAAATAATAATGTCGTTAATAACACGACATTTCGTTTTTCACACTTCATCGTTTGGCCCGAATTCGAATTGAAATTCCTCCGAAAATCCTTAAAAAATAGTATAAAATCATCTTAAAAATGTTTACTTTCCGTTATGAGACGCCGAAGTCAGTTTCATTAAATGCTTGATTGAAAAATTATTCGCAATCAAAAATTAATCGCTATCAAATTTCAATTGTAATACAGAATTAGAAGTTTATTTCGATTAAATTAATCTCGATTAAATTTTCAATTTAACCAAGCGACTAAATTTTAAGATGGTCTTTTTAGCCATTATTGCCTTCAAAGAACTGTAACTCCTTTAGGCAGCATTTTTCGATCAATGTTTATTTGGGCTTTTATTCTTATTTTTGAACGTAGGATGCGATGGCAGCGTATATCCGTCTAATTTTGGGATAACTGTAGAGACATTTTTTTAAATATACGTTTGATATATAGGAAATAAAAAAACATGACAGAGTAATAAAATGGAAATCGTAGGAGATCGGTTTTTAAAATCAAGTGTAAAATAGACATTTCCTATTTCACGGGAAGTCGGTTTGTGACGGTAAAGGTGGAAACCTTATTATGTTCACCCAGCATAGACCTTCCACCGTATATCGACGCGGAAACCTACTTTGTAACATGTAAAAGAGGGGACCCTGTCCCTTTTTTATCTAGTTTTACGATTGAATTCGTGTATGTACGCTTTGCAATGTATTTCACATCATAAATATCTATCACGACACGTGAAAATGTTCCGGAATTCATATTGAAGAAGGTCACATAAAATTCCTTTTAAAAGCCTCACTCTCACATCAATAAATCTCAATATATTCTTTTCCGGCTTTAGAAAATATAAAAAATTCTTTTAACCAGACATGAAAAACGTCTCTCATCCCACGAATGACCTAATCAACCTTTTCCCGAGGAAAAAGGGAAAATGTTACCTAAGACCCATCGATCCGGTTGTTTTGTTTTCCCCAAGCCATTTCCCTCGATGTTTTCATCTCTCAACGCAAGAAAAGGTTCCCCTTTCAGAGTTACGTTTACGAGCTTGTATATTTCGCTTTGTCAGAAACCTACATCGAATATAGCATACCTGTCTGGTTATGAAAATATCCGCGCAATCCCATCGGAAAAACAGGCCAATTTTCCGTCCGGGTTGGCCTCGCGGGGAAACACGGCCTCGTTATTAATCATCATGACTAACGGGTTATATCGACCTGGTGAAATTTACTTTGGGACGCTAATGGATCGAGGAAACAGACGGAACTAGCACTCGTCGTTTTCGTGTTCTGGACTTCTCGCGGAAAGTAATAAATTTGCCGTCCCCGGGGAAGTCTCTAAAGTATGAATGGATAAAATGAAATTGAAAGACGTTTCGAGTGAGATTTATTTGTATTTCTTCTGAACGCGGAGTCTATTTTAGACGTTCGGTTAGTAAGAAAACTTTATTGGGTAACATCGCGTAAACGTCTCACGCTTATACGAGTGATATTGACAGGAACTTGGGGGTTGTTTAATTTTCTCTCGCGGGAACCGCCGTTCTATTATTCATAACCTATAAAAGGGGCGGGAACTAATTGAAAATCCTTTCGATACCGAGGGGAAAATTAGCAATTTACATCTAGTTATTTATTTATTCTGGGAGCGAAACGTTTTTTTATAGAGACTTTGCGGTAATAATTTTTAATGATTTGTTTGACTTTAATCGCCTAGTAATTAATTTAAAAGCAACAAATCTAAAATCACTTAAAATTAATAAGAAGCTTTTAAAATTTAAGTATTCATTTAAAAATCATAATGAAAATTCACTTCACTGCTTTCAATTCCTTCAAAATCTAAAGATTTTGGTTGGATTATTTTTTGATTGTGATGAAGTTGAATTGAATTAAAAAGCGAAAGTAAAATCGATTAAGATTACTGAAAAACTTTGACAATTTAACTTTAAGTTCCTGAATTTGTTCGAAATCGTCAAGATTTTTATTAGGTTATATGTTTAATTAAAATTGAATTAACTTGGATTGAAATATCGAAACTAGAATTGTTTAAAATTATTGGAAAACTTAGAAAATTTAAGTATTGGGTTAAAAATCATAATGTTTTTTTATTGAATTGAAATCATTTATTAATAAATAAAAAGATTTTTGATGGAGTATTCTTTGATTATGATAAAATCTAATTGCATTAGAAAATCAAAAGTAGAGTCATTTAGAGTTACAGAATAGTTTTTTTTTTCTAATTTAACTTTGAGACAGAATTTGTTTAAAATTATTAAAATCTTTGCTGAATTGTAAAGTGCTCACCTAAAGAAACTGCAACACCGAGATGGTCGTGTGAACTTAAAATTTTGGTAGTATCTACACCTCAAGTGAAGTAATAAATGATTAAAAAATTTTCCTGAAGCACAAACCCTGCGTACCATAACCCGAAATAGAGCTGCACCATGAAGAAAAGGATGAAAAAGTAAGTCCCTTCTCCGTAACATTGCCAAGTACTCTTTCATCTTTCTCTTCGTGGTGCAGCTCCACTTCGGGTTATAGTACATTTAAATGGTATTTAATTTTTAACAGGTGCATTTCTTTTACGCTCTGTAACTAGACTAATGACTACGAGCAATCTAAACCTTGTCAAATGCCTTACTTATGTCGCGGTTAAGTTCCGCGATAATCGAAATGAGTCTTACATTCAATTAACTCCTGTTAAAAGGGGGCGAATGGTGCGAACTTTTCGATTTCTCTCGTAATAGGTGTTCAATGAAAGATAAATCTGGAGACCTTAATTATATGAAAGTAACTTGATATTATCCTTAATAAAAATATTTGTGTTAATCGTACCGATTGTGAGTACGATTTCGCATTGTCTTGTTGTAAAACATAGTTGTGACAACTTTGAAAGTACGATAATGAAATTGGCTCTAAAATTTTAATAACGTACTGAATTGCAGCGGCCTTTTCTTAAATGAAACCCAAATTACCAGCTTCCAAATGATTTTTCACTCTATCATAACACCAAGTGTTAAATTAAAATAGCATCGATAAACAAATTCCAAATATGGCCTTTCTGCTATAAGTCTTCTAAGACATTGTCATTAAATTGCTATAAACGAAGCCGATATTCATCATTAAGAAATATTTGGTGCCATTCTTCAACCTGATGTTCCCTCAATCTACATCACTCGAGTTTGACAACTTAATACTCTGGGATTATAGAACCAACCCAAGATATAATCGGCGAGATACTGTAGGATTTTGGCTGTGTCTATTTATTATTTTTTAAAAGTATGAACCGTCGTGTTCAAATCAACAATAATAACAACGCATGATAAGTTCCCCCGTCTTCTTCCCTTGGGACCACCAAGAAGGTATAACTTCAAGGAATTAAAGTCGGGAGCCATCATGTCCATCCTCGCTTTACCCATCATGTCTAGGGCATCACAGGTGTGGAAGGAGGGAGTGTCTTAATACTTCAAGAGGCACCTCTCTCTAGTGTTCCATGGTTTCAGCTTATCTGTCCCGCAGAGGGAATCGGTTCGTTATTGTCGTCAGGTCATCGTCAGTAATATTGTGAAAACTGTTGAAGGGAGGGCTCTTGAGCCTGTATGGGTTTCTCTTCTCTATGTGTCTGTCAGATTTATGGAGGTTTATGGCAACAGTGCATCCATAGCCAGTTTTTTCGCCTTAAATATTTTAGTGACAAAGTCAACTATCGCGTTCCACGTTTCTTGGTCATCCAGCATCTTGACCACGACATTGTCCGGAGTCAAAGCCCCCACCTTGGTAGTTAATTGCGCTCTTTCCAGTCTCCAGTGATTGCAATGGAAAAATGTATGTTCGGCGTTGTCGATTTCTGAGTCCGCAAAAATACAGGTTGAAGATTCTGTTTTTCTGATTGTGTGTAAATATTTCATGAAATATCCGTGGCCAGTGAGAAACTGGGTCAGGTAGTAACCCACCTCTCCGTGACGCCGATCGCTCCAAATCTTAACATCCGGTATTAACCTCGCCGTCCACCTTCCTCTAATTTCAGCGTCCCATTTGGTTTGCCAGGTGTGATAGGCCTGTTCACGTGCTTCCCGCTTAGCAGTCACTTTGTCTTTAGTTGTTCTGCTTTCGTTGATGGTTCTCCTTAGCGACGCCATTAAGTCTAGCGGGAGTGTGCCTGTTACTACCTGTACTGCCGGTCCCGACACTGTTCTGTAGGCACTGGCGATTCGTAGCATCCCCTCCGCTGGATATTGCATAGACTTTTCCATTTAATGGCAGTCAGATCTGACGACCACACCTCGCATCCATATAAGAGGATCGTATGTGCCACTTCCATCAGCAATCGTCGTATTTTCGCGGTTGAGCCCCCGACGTTCGCCATCATCCTTGACAGGGTCGAAACAACTCTAGCCGCTTTATCGTAGGTTGTCCTAATGTGTTCCGTAAAAGAGACTGTGTTGTCAATGGTCAGACCCAGACATTTCGTGTTTCTTCTAGATGTTACTTCCACATCATGAATTCGAAATGGGACCTCGAGCGGTATTCTTTTTCGGGTTAAGAGTACTATTTCAGTCTTTTCGGTGGCAAGAGTTAACTTCCGATCGTGCATAGTGTCTAGGGGTGTTGATTTTTGTAATAATAAGGACCGCTTGTTTGGTAAAACAATAAACGAATCTATTTAACAAAAATAAAATACAATTGTCAGTCTTCACTACTTCGCGTCTCTACAACTTATCCGCCTAACGTCGTCTTTTACAATTCACGCCCGCACCTTATTCTCGTCTTTAGCCAACTCTCGTCTTAACTCGTCTTAATTCTGTAACCGACTGAATCCTCTCGCCTCGTGTTTTCCAAGCTAACCAAACCTATTTCTCTCTTTTTCTACTTCCGTGCTTTTACTAATAAAAACTTAACCTATGTAACTTATAATAATAATCGATTCCTACAATACTAAGCTATAACAATGGATTTTTCTATAAATTGTTCGCAATGATAACTGACTTTCCAAATAGTCTTCTCAGTAACCCTCATTGATCGAGTATCTCAAACGGGTTAACTGAAACATTCCACGAAAATGTCTCTTTCACCGTTTATTCATGATTTATGATTAGACACTACGCATTCGAATAATTGTAAAGTCACATCTACTTAATTTTTTGGCAAATTCGCGAACTGATACTCAAGGCCTTACTCATTTTCATAATTCAACTCTCTTTAAAAGGGGTTAATTGAATGTAAGGTTTTTTATAGACGCGGAGAATTACAGATACAGAAATAAAAAATTTGGTAAAGTCTAAATTTACAATCATTAACGTAACTGCATACTCTAAAAGAAAAGTGGGTATTAAAACATAAAAAAAACAGATTTTGAACGTTTACTGCTTCACTTGAGGTGTACATATTATACAGGATGTTTCAGAATTGCTCGGCACTATTTCAGGGATATGTTCTCCAGCACGAAATAAACAAGAAAGTATATGTAAACATAAGTCTCAAATTAAGTTTTTATCGAGATATTGAAAAGTTAAAGATAAATATCTAAATCACTTGAATTTAATCAGATAACCGTGGAGTGCAATTACAAAGCGCTTTTGTGTTTGACAGATGATTAAAGCGATTAGTATTAAATACTGTTCGTGTAAATAAGTAACCTGTTTTACTATTTCTGCACGTTTTCGTATGAATTAATAAGAAAACTCCATAAATTTATTCGCTTTTTAAGAACAAACAGACATGCTCTTAATTTACGACGAGGTACATAAAAATGGCGTTGCTACTGTTCGAAAGTATAATGAAACATTTCCCACTAGGAGCATACCAAATCGGAAAACGTTTGAAGCCATTGAAAGACGTCTTAGGAGAACTGGCACGCTAAAACCACAACGACAAAACGCTGGTCGACAAAGATTTCGACGAATTGCTAACGTTGAAGAAGGGATACTTAATGCTGTTCAGCTATCTCCTACTACTAGCACCAGAAAATGGTCACATCGTTTCAATATTTCATCTGCAAGCGTATGGCACACATTGCGCGAACAACAATTGTATCCATATCACGTTACGTGTGTGCAACATTTGTTACCAGAAGATTATAATAAGCGTACAAATTTCTGCCAGTGGTTGATTCGACAATGCACACGAGATCCTAATTTCCTGAGCTGTCTGCTAGTTACCGATGAATCTTGCTTTACTAGAAATGGAATTACTAATTTTCGAAACACTCATACTTGGACCGACGAAAACCCTCATACGACTGCTATTACTCATTACCAACGTACCTTTTCATTAAATATCTGGTGTGGTCTTCTTGGTGATAATCTCATCGGCCCTTTCTTTTTACCAACAAGGCTTTCAGGAATATCTTACTTGAATTTTTTGCAAAGTAATCTGTATGAATTTCTAGAAGATACTCCGATTGCCAACAAGCAGGGAATGTGGTTTATGCATGACGGTGTCCCTGCTCACTTTTCTCATATTGTCACCGATTATTTAAACACAACATATGGTAACCGATGGGTTGGCCGAAACGGACCTGTTAAATAGCCACCAAGATCCGCTGTTCTAACGCCGTTAGATTATTTTGTGTGGGGCTGGATGAAGTCTGTGGTTTATTCTATGTCTATTGCCACGCAAGAAGAGCTAAAAAATCGCATCGGAGAAGCAGCAGCTACTATGAGGGCTCGTCCAGATGCTATAAGCCGTGCTAGAGAATCATAGATTCGTCGTGCTGAATGCCACATTCAACAAAACGGAGGGCACTTTGAACAGTTACTTTGAATGTTTTATTGTTAAATAAATTAACTTTTCAATATCTCAATAAAAAAATAATTTAAGACTTACCTTTATATAAACTTTCTTGTTTATTTCGTGCTGGAGAACGTATCCCTGAAATCGTATCTTGCAATTCTGAAACACCATGTATAACATTTCAAGTTCGTACGATCATCTATTTTTGGTATGTTTTTTTTTGCGAAGGGTTACTTTATTAACCCTTAAAAGTCTTTTTTATTTTGACAGATGATATTAACTGAGTCTTAATACTTCAAACATTACATTTGTTTTGCCCAGATGTTATGTCCACAACGTCTAGAGATAAGACCTTGCAAAGACCAATATAATGTCCACAACGTCTGGACAAAGGACTTTTAAGGGTTAAGTTAAATTAACTTAGTTTTGAAAGTTTAAGTATTCGTTCAAAAATCATGAAGATTTATATTCACTTACCCTTTTTTGTGTAAGATAAGGTTCAACTAGATTACAAAATCACAAGTAAAATTTCCTATTTAAGATTATTAAAAAACTCGAACAAAGTAAATTCACTACTTTGAATTCGTTCACAATGCAAAGATTTTTATTGGGTTGTTATTTAATCATGGTAGAGTTGAATTGAATTGGAAAATTGAAACTAGAATCGTTTAGAATTACTGAAAAGCTTTAATAATTGAACTTTAAAACTGTAAATTTAATAATGGTCGGAATAAATTAGATTGAAACATCGAGAATAAACTCATTATTATTAATAAAATTAAAAATTTATTGAGTTAAAGTTCAATGTGTGATACATACCACCAGTTGAATTAATTTAACAATAGTAATTAAAGACAGTTGCTGTAATTACACTGATTTAGATCTTTCTGACTAATTTCGGTTATTCACAATTTTCAGAGACTACAAGAAGTTAATATTATGGAAATTTTGAAAAATTTTACAGTTGTTTTGTTCCAAATTGTAGTCTCTGAAGACAGCAAATATCCGAATCTACTCAGAAAATTCTTTAATAAATCAGTAAAAGTACAGCAACAATCATTAATTACCATTATCAAATTAAAAAATATATTCAAAAACCTTCAATTCATTGAAAGTCATAAAGATCTTTGATGTTTGGTTAAATCTGAATTAAATTGGATTGAAAAACCAAAAGTAAAATTAATTTTAACTTTAAAATTAAATTACCCAAACTAAATTAACCTAAAATTTCTAAATAAAATTGTACAAACGTTCAAGTTATTTAATTTAATTTTTTTTTTAATTTAATTCAACAAAAGCCCAGTTAATTCAACCTTAAGAAAAACAATAAGATTTATATCAATATTATAGTATATATCAACATCAATATTATCATTTAATTTTCAAGAACAATCAGATTAAAAGCCTCGAAACAATCCAACCCTTAAATTTAAATCCCTGAATAATGAAAATAGATTATCGATTGAATATTAAGACTCGAGAAAGTTTAAGCTTTTAGTAAATCCGTTATTTTCTTATAGATTGTTTCAAAGTTGTTCTTAGAGCTTATCGTAGATAGATATCTGTTTAAGCTTCCTTGAAAAGGGATTATGGGTTTAGTTTGATTTATTTAAAACGATAAACTAAACTTGAAAAGCCGCGAACTGACGTGGAATAAGTTTCAAAAGAAAAAAGAATCTTTTCAAATTATCTCAATGTCTTTCTTAAAACTTACAAGAAGCTGTTAAGTTTTAATAATGAATTTGACGAATTTTTAGATTGGATCAAATTCTTTTAGAAAACTTAATATGAAATAAGTTTTATGAGAAATCTTTCCATTAAATTCTCAATTAACCTAATCTTAACCTAAAAAAGTAATGAGTTAAGGTTGAATGTGAGGTCCATATTACGAATTTACTAAACTTAAGAACGACAATTAAAGTCTGATACTGTACTTTTATTGGTTTTATTGAGTAGCTTTCTTAATAGTTTCGGCTATTCGCCATCATCAGAGAATATCGAATTAGAAGTTATATAAATTAAAACGAATATTAATTTCCAAAATACACTACTATAAGCTCCTCAATAAAACCAGTAAAAGTATAGCATCAGTCTTTACTTGTCATTATTAAACTAAAAAGATAAAATTTATACAAATATTTTAGTCACTTAATTTTCAAGAATACTCAAATTAAAGCCCTACAACATTCCAACCCTTAAATTTAAAGCCCTAAATATTGAAAATAGATTATTGATTATTAAGACTTGAGCAAGTTTAAGCTTTTAATAAATCCGTTATTTTCGTATAGATCGTTTCAAAGATGTTGTTGGAACTTGTCGTAGATAGATATCTGTTTAAACTTCCTTGAAAAGCGATTAGAGGTTGAGTTTGATATATTTAAAACGATTAAATAAACTTGAAAGATCGTGAACTGACGTGAAATAAGTTTCAGGAAAAAAATTCTTTCTACAAGTAGTTGTCAAAATTCAGTAATCAATCTGACTAATTTTTAAATGACATCAAATTTTATAAAATTTTACATAATGTACGTTACCCTAAAAAATAAGATTTATATCAATATTATAGTCATTTAATTTTCAAGAACCTTCAAATTAAAAGCCCCAAAACAATCCAACCCTTAAATTCAGAGCCTTGAATATTGAAAATATACTGCGTGACATTGAAATTGCAACACCTAGAAGGAGTAAATATTATTTAACCAAATTTGGCACAAATGTTGGTTTATAAGAGTATACCAATTGATTAAAGTTTGGAGAAAAAAAATAAAAGGACAACTTCTATTTCTTTAATAAAATGTTGCCCCACCCCTGTTTTATAAACATTGATTAAGACGACGAGGCATAGATTCAATTAAGTTGTCTATATTATCTTGTAATATTGTATCCCAAGTTGTCTGAATTTCGTGTCTAATAACGTCAAAGGTCTGCGGAGGTTGTGGCAAATTGTTTAATTTTCTGCCTATCATATCCCATACATTTTCAATTGGGGATAAATCCGGAGATTTTGCTGGCCATGGGAAAAGGTCTACCTGAGCCTTTTCTAAAAAGGTTAAAGTAACCTCCTGTATGTATCGCTGTGCAGTTAAAATGCCTTTGAAAAAAACTAAAGCAGGCCTACTTCCATAAGCAATCGCATCCCACACCATTATACCAACAGTTCGGTGCACAGGTCTTTCTACAGCGTATTGCAAATTCTGTCTTTCTCCACGTTTTCGTCTGACCGTCTTACGACCATCATGCATTCCTAGGCAGAATCTAGATTCATCACTAAAGACAATCCTATGCCACACGATGTTCCAATCAGTCTTTTCCCTGCACCAATTTAAACGTTGCCGTCGATGATTGGGAGTAAGTGGTAACACACAATATGGCCCGTATGATTTTAGCCCAAAAGATCTGATGCGGCGATATACTGTTCACATTGTGATTAGATGAGCAGCGTTTGCAATCCACTCAACACCAAATGACTTAGTAGTTGAAAATCTATTTCTGAAAGCCAATAATTTCAAAGGGCCATCTTGAAGCGCTGTCGTTTTTCTTAAAACACCACTTCCTCTCTGTCGGTGTTCCTCAACATTCTCAAACCACCCTCTCCAACATCTCATAACGGTGGACCGATTTCGATTTAATGGGGAAGCGATTTCGGCAAATGATAAACCACCCTGTTTCATGCCGATAATTCTCCCTCTCTCAAATGCAGTTAATTGGCGGTAATTTCGACGTATTCTTATTCTAGGCATAATACCCATTTATAACGAAATACAATAACACAAAACGACAAACAAAAAACACAAATTATCAGAAAGAACACTGGTCAATAAGTTAAGTACATAGATATAAGAAATGTCAATTATGGCAAGTATACACTACGTATGATTTTCAAATTTTAATCCATTGTTGTATTCCTATAAAGTAATCTTGTTGCCAAATTTGGTCAAAAAATATTCACTCCTTCTATGTGTTGCAATTTCAGTGTCACGCAGTATATATTATCGAGTGAATATTAAGACGTTAAGTTTTTAGTAAATCCATTTTCTTATAAATCGGTTTTAAAATTGTTCTTCGAGCTTAGTTTAAATAGATATCTGTTTAAGCTTCCTTGAAAAGCGACTACAGGCTTAATTTGATTTATTTAAAACGATTAACTAAGCTTGCTTTTTTAAATTATCTCAACGTCTTTCTTAAAACTTACAAATAGCTGCTAAGTTTTAGTAATGAATCTGACGAATTTTTAGATTTGATCAAATTCTTCTATGAAATTTTACTTACCGTATTTTTCGGACTATAAGACGCACTTTTTACATAGAAAAATGGACTCAAATTTTGGGTGCGTCTTATCGTCCGAAGATAACATTAAAGTATATTTTTCTAAAAATCAGTTTATAAATTCTGGGTGCGTCTTATCGTCCCGTGCCTCTTATCGTCCGGTGCGTCTTACAAGTCCGAAAAATATGGCTCGCCGCTGAAGGTTGGTATCACAGGTTCGTATGACACAGACAAGCAGGGGAATTACCGATTTACCTACCGTCTTTGTCTATGATCGTCGATAACTAAATAGTACCCATTATGCTTAGCCTATAATCGTGTGTGTTTTTGTATGATTCATTTGAATTACTTTTATACATCTTTAATATTTTTTTCTAAAATTCGAAAAAATGAGCGTAAAACAGAAAAGACTTTCATATAACGTAAGGTATAAACTAAATGTGATCAATTATGCAAAACAATATGGAAACAGAGCAGCAGAGAGACATTTTGGTCCACCACCAACAGAGAAAATGGTTTGCGAATGGAGAAAACAAGAGGAACAATTAAAACTGCTAAGTAAAGACAAAAAAAACATTCCGTTCACACTTAGAAAAATGGCTAGAATTAGAAGTACACATGAAAATTGGGTAACATACAATCAAAGCATGGGCATATCTGTTTCTACAAAAATGATAATTTTTGAAGCAAAAAGATGGGCAACTACTAATGGAATTTTAAATTTTTCCGGGTCACCGTCTTGGTGCTTTAGATTTATGAAAAGACATGGGTTATGTATGCGTACAAAAACCACACTAGCCCAAAAAAATGCGGGCTGAATACGAATCTAAAATTATAGAATTCCATAGATTTGTAATATCAGCGAGAAGGAAATATAATTTCGAGTTTAATCAAATTGCGAATATGGATGAGATGCCTCTAACTTTTGATGTTCCTTCAAATCGAACTGTAGATTCAAAAGGCACCAAATCAATACTAATCAAAACAACAGGTCACGAAAAACTCACTACACTGTAGTTTTAGCTTGTTGCGCGGACGGAGGAAAACTACCGCCCATGGTAATCTTCAAGAGAAAAACATTACCAAAAGATAAAATTCCTAGTGGCATTATTATTCACGTTCAAGAAAAAGGCTGGATGGATGAGACAGGCATGAAATTTTGGATAGAAAATATATAGGCAAAACGTCCAGGTGCATTGTTTAAAAAGCCTGTGATGTTAGTGTGGGATCAATTCAGAGCCCATACAACGCAATCAACCAAGAAACTTGAAAAAGGAATGAATACAGAAATAGCAGTCATTCCTGGAGGCCTCACAAGACAATTGCATCCCTTAGATGTCTCTATCAATAAACCTTTTAAAAATTGTATGCGAGAAGAGTGGAATAAATGGATGGCAAAACCAAATCATGGTGTCACCGCAACAGGACGTCTGAAACGGCCAACAATTTCAGAAGTTTGTACCTGGGTGAAAAATTCATGGGAAGCTGTGAAAGAAAATACGATTATAAAGTCATTTAAAAAATGCGGAATAAGTAATGCTGTGGATGGTACTGAAGATGACGCAGTTTTTGCAAAGAGCGATAATAGTAGTTCAGACGAAAGTAATCCGAACGGTGACAGTAACGAAACGAGTGATAGTACCGAGAGTGAAGATGAACTGAATGTTGCTAGTACGAGTTAAGTTAATAAATAAAAATTATGATCCGAAAGTAACATTAAAGTATATTTTTCTAAAAATCATCTTATAAATTTGAGGTGCGTCTTATCGTCCGGTGCGTCTTATAGTCCGAAAAATACGGTAATATGAAATGTTTTATAAGGAATCTTTCTATTAAATTCTCAATTAACCCAACCTTAAATCCAACAATCCAACCTTTAAATTTAAAGCCCTGAATATTGAAAATAGATTATCGATTGTGAATGTTAAGTCTTGAGAAAGTTTAAGCTTTTAGTAAATCCATTTTTTTCTTATAGGTCATTTCAAAGTTGTTTGCCAAGATTATTTTAGGTAGATATCTGTTTAAGCTTCTTATGAAAGTGATTACAGGTTTAGTTTGATTTAGTTAAAACGATTAAGTAAGCTTGAAAAGTCGTAAACTAACGTGGAATAAGTTTCCAGAAAAAAAAAATCTTTCTTAATTTATCTCAATCTCTTTCTTAAAACTTACAAGAAGCTGTTAAGTTTTAATAATGAATCTGACGAATCAAAATCTTTTATAAAGCTTTAATTAAAATGAAATAAGTTTTATAAGGAATCTTTTTATTAAATTCAGTTTTACGAAAAGAAAAAGAATCTATTTCTCCAAAGTCCGATTTTAATTAACTGTAAAATCTATTTCTTTAATTAATAAAGTATCGATTTTTATCTTTTATATCTTTTACAGAAATATCTTCACGGTACAGACGGAGCTGGAATCTGTATAGTAAATTTAACAGGAGACATGGAGGAGTACATGAGGGGTATTTTCCTTTTCATGTAAGTTCTACCCCGGTTTAATACAATTACTTTCAATTAACGTGACAGTATTATAAACTCTAAAACTTTAAATCCTCTTTAAACTTTAAAATTTAATTTCCACTTCTTGCTTTGTAAAAGCTTTTCGAAACAGCATCCCAAAATTATCCCGAAATAATCTCCAGTACTTATCGTTCAAACACAATTTATTTTCCATCCGAGTTAAACTGATTATTGTTTTCAAATAACGCGATTACGTTTATAAAATTCAATTAAATTCACTTTTGTTCGATTTCAAAACAATTTTATCTATCAGTACAATTTAATACTATTTATTAATCCAGTACAATTTAATTGAATTATATTTTTTTAGTTGATTTAATTTAATTTATTTATAGGTACGCAGCTCCATTATCAACAATTTCCTATTTATACGTAAAAGTATCCAGGATATTACAAGACCAACAATGCGATTCAGGGGTGATTTTATTCGAAACCCGACGAAATGGAAGATCGAGAACCGATTCACATTCCACGACCGTAGACGTTAGGTATGTTACCTTTTTTTTCATTTAAATTCCTTTACAAATCGATTGAGTCGGTAACTTGTCCATGTTCCACGTCCTTTCGAGCGTTCTCAATTTATCTAAGTGATCCAATTCCTTTTTCTAGAAGTAACAGAGGCGATTGCGATAGTTTAAGTGAAAATAGTTACAGAACCACCAGGGCGAGTTACAGGGACAACAGATTCCGACAAGAATCCAACGAAGATCTCGATATTGTTAAAGAAAAACGAACGCAAAAGTATTTGGTATTAATGGTAACTATGTACGCGGTTTTTCTATGTCCTTTGATGATGCTAAGGGTCGCTAGATTGGCTATTATTGAAACTTACGAAAACGCAGCTCATTTTGACATCACTTATACGATGTTGGTCTGGATTGCTTTTCTTCCGACTTGTTGGACACCTGCTTTATTCGCTTCTTGGCAAATGAGTCGGTAAGTTAATAGTATTTGTTAAATTATACAGTGTGCACGCAGTCGACCTGCGGATAGGGCTTTTCAATGTGTTAGACAAGGCATCGAATTGCATCCGATTTTAATGAGTTAGATAGACACATATCAACTCCAATCGGCTAGATAAGTAAACGTAGTATATCTGTCCTGCGTTAACTAATGGAAGCCTTATTGTCGTCCTTTTTTCATTTACGTTAAACGTATCCGCAGCTCACCGACGTGCACACGGTATACAGGGTATCCAAACGGTCCGAAAAAGCTCCATAACTTTATTATTGGAGATATTGACTTTTTTCTTTCTTTGAGTTACGCTTTGAGTTAGAGCAAAAATTTTGCGACTTGTGTACAAGTGTCCCAATATTACAAAAATATAAAAGTTACAATTTTTTAAATAGAATGTACCCGGTTTGATTTCATTTTTGGATTCTATGGTACAATGCGATTCACTTTTATACAGGTCGTTTTTGCCAAAACTCTCTCAAATTTGATTTGACACTTTTTTTGCTAGAATTTCGAAATGTTTTGTTCAAAGATTTTTATGTACAATATCCTTGTCTTGATTTCAAAATAATTGACGCCGTTTGATTGTTGAATGTTTGTTCCATTTTTAAAATGTTTACTCAACAATCTGCTTATTTAGTCACATTTGTCTACTGCGATTCTTTAAACATGATAAATTGAAAATATCGAAATCTCATTCGGTTTTAAAGGGTAACCTCTATTTGTTATTATATTGGCCAAAAGTTCTTCTGACAAGCTTATTTTACCTTATTATGGAAAGTTTGTGACAATAACTTTTGTCCACTACAATAATAAATAGGGGGTATCATTTGATTTATATGACTCATCATATTTAAAAAATCTCAGTATGGAAATGTGACTAAGCAGATTATTGAGTAAACGTTTAAAAGATGCGGCAAACATTCAGCAATCAAACGGTATCATCTAGTTTAAAGTTAAGCCACGGATTTCGCAGATAAGAACTTTTGAACAAAACATTTAGAAATTCTAGCAAAAAAACGGCCCTAAATCAAATTTGCTGGCAGTTTGTAAAAACGACCTGTATAAAAACAAATTGTTAAACACTTCTATATAAGTCGCAATATTTTAAAAATGTGTACTAAAGTCACAGCTATAACCTAAAAAAATAAAAAATCAATATATCCAATAATAAACAAGTTATGGAGCTTTTTCGGATCTTTGGAACACTGTATCATAAAGTTGTAATTTTTAAATGTAAAATTTCAACGTAATCCAAAGAAAATCCCACTGTTGGAACCTACCCTAATTTTTAGAATGTCAGAAAATTTCAACTAAGGACATTTGGTTAAATTTTCTCTTCTGAGGGAAAAACTAAAAGTCGTAGAAAATTCATCTTTGGCAACCATAGAAACTAGATTTCAATCTAAATCGTTATAAAATTTCAAATCTCAACAAAAATTAGTTTCTTAAATATGAATTTTTAAAAATTGACAAAGTTTAATCGACGTTAAGTTACATTTTCTCTTCTGAGAGAAAAACTAAAAGTCGTAGAAAATTCATCTTTGGCAAAAATAGAGTACATTTTAATTAAAATCCACATAAAATTTCAGATCTCAAAAACAATTAGTTTCATAGATACGAATTTTTAAAAATTGACAAATTTTAATCGACGTTAAGTTACATTTTCTCTTCTAAGAGAAAAACTAAAAATCGTAGAAAATTCATCTTTGGTAAAGATAAAGGTTAAGTTTGGATTTAAATCCTTATAAGATTTCAAGTCTTAACAACAATTACTTTCTTAGATATGAATTTTCAAAAATTGACAAGGTTTAATAAACATCTAAAACAGGGATCCCCAAACTATTTTGGACAAGTGACCTCTTTTCCAACATGAACTGTTACCTCAGACCCCCATGGCCAAATTACCTACTTTTAAGATCATCCCCCTTATTCATAATGGTCCGCTAACTTAAAACAGCTGCTACAGAGTGTTATTTTTCATTCTGACTTAGGTCAATAGAAGAAGACAGAGTGAGAATTAGTAATGCTTTAAGTTAGCAGACTATTATGAATAAGGGTCTATCTTTAGTTTTTTCCTATTGATACAAAATACCTAGGTACTAAGGTACCAATTGAAAAACTTTGCACTTGGTTAAGTGAGTAAATTGACTTCATTTTCTCATCAAAATTTAACAAAATAAAAAGACATACAATTCAGTAAATATCAAATTTAATTTATAATGATTATTATAAATTAAGTACTTAAAGAACCTTAAGTAGGTAGGAAATTATATTTAAAAATGTATTAATTCGCAAAGAGAAATTAAAACATTCAGTGTGATGCATGAACCTAATGACTATCCACCAATCTAGGTACATCCGGTTCAATATTGGTGAGTTGCAGCCTTAAATCTCCACGTTCGTTGATTTTCAAACGGTTTCTTTGTTTCGTCAAAATGTTTGTTACCACACTGAAGCTTTTTTCAACTAGGTATGATGATGGAAAAGCGATAAGGTATTTTTCAGCAATGTTCCACAATGTAGGATACTGTATTTCAAGGGTTGCGTTGCAACCAGAACTTCTGATAGCCTTGGTTGAACATCTGCTTAAACTCTTCGTCTGTGCTGATGGTAATCAACTCTTCTTGCATTATCACATTGGCTTCTTCTTTTAATCAAGTTAAGATCGTCACCCTGCAATTGCAAATTAACTTTGTTGAACATTCCAAAGATATCAGTCAAGTAATAAATATCTGTTTTACAATTGTTCAGATTTTCTTTCAAATTCGGATCTTTTTCTTGTAAAAACTCCAAAACACAGATTTAAAAATGACTGAAAATCTTTCTAAGCATGAGCCTCTTGATAATCAGCGAACTTCAGTGTGCAGAAGTATTCGAGTAAAGACTTTGTCGTTTTCCTCACATAGTTGAGCAAATAACCGAGAGTTCAAAGAATTGCTTCGAATCTTGTTGATAGCATTTATTACATATTGTAAAGACTTATGCAATCTAGGACTCAGCTTTTTTGCTACTAAATGCTGCCTGTGAATCACGCAGCGAATGACCAGTACATCAGGCAGTTGTCGCTTTAAGTAAGCTATAAAACCACGATGACGACCAACCATAGACGGTGCACCATCAGTCGCACCAGAAACAATGTTCTTCCATGGAATAGCTTTGTCAGTAAAAAAATGTTCCACGGCCTGAAAAATCGATTCTCCTCTGGTATCAGTCTCTCAATATATAGCAAAAAGCAGTTCTTGGCACATGTTTTCATCTTTGATAAATCGAACATATCCTAACAACAGAGCTTCATTGCCGGGTAATGCAGATTCGTCCAACTGGAGAGAGAATCTGTTGGTCTGTAAGAACTTGCATAAAATGTTTTCCATATCGCGTCCCATTTCGTCTATGCGTCTCTGAACGGTGTTATTGCTCAAAGGTATTCTCTTTAAAATATCATGTGCGGGTTTGTGCAATACATTGTTAAGGACCTCCGCAATGGCTGGTAAGATAAGCTGCTCTCTAATTGTGTGGGGTTTCCCCGACTTCGCTATTAGGAAAGATATATTATAGGACGCTCGTAAACCATCATCGTCTTTAATAGATGATGATGCAAACATCGATCTTATGAATGGCTTTTGTGGAACTTTTGTCTAGTTTTTCTTTAAGTGCTTGAGAAAATGACAAGGGCTTACTTTTTTTGTCAGCAAGTACTCTTGATAAGCGGTCATCCATTTTTTAAGGCTTCATGGCATCGTTACTGAATACTCTTTCACATATCGACCTATGCAACGAAAACTATTGTAAGTCATTTTTGATAGAACTGAGTCAGATATAAGTGTTTAAAGGTTTTGAACCGATTGCATTTTAAGAAATAAAATTTTCTAGGTAAAAATTTCCTACTTGGTTGCTATAGATATCTTATAGAGGATTCCGAAAGGATTCACCATAGAAGAGTAGCAATTAATTCTGTTTTCTTTTCAAATTTTTCAAAATCACCATTTTTGACTTACGATAGTTTTCGTTGCATAGGTCGATATGAGACACATCGGCATGTGTTGATTTGATGGAGATGCAATAAATCCGAACTTCAAGTAATCCAAACCGTATTGTCTGCATTTTTTTCGTGTCCGCCATTATAAAACTCTCAGTAATCCTGCAAATAAAAAACTACCTAAATAAATAGAATAATAAACTGTTAAATTTGCACACTACCTTATTTTTATCACACCCAGGTAATGGATTCTTGTTAAGTATTATTGACTTACTCATTGATAAACTTGGATACCTATATTAGATAAGTAACTATAGTAGGTAATTAGGTATAGAAAATTCGTATTAGGTAAGTAGGTACCTATCAGCATAAGAACGAAAACCAAAGCAAACTAAACATTTCAAAGATTAGGTACCTACCTACTCAACAACTTAAGTGTAAGTAATTTTTACAAATACTTTTATACCTACCTATTTAAAATATGTTGTATGTTACCACTTTTTCACTTTACTTCACTTAATTTAGCTATGTAATAACTTTGTAATCTCTTGAAATAAATGAGTACTTATATAAGTTATTATCGTTCAAGCTCCAACGAATTTCAAAACGAAAATGAACTTTCAACCTAAGTGCAAGCTCGTTAAATAGTAAAATATCAGGAACATGTTTGGACTAGATCATGAATTCGTTCGTGTTAAATCGCGTAAGCGTCAAACAGAGAGCAAGTCAAAACGCGCCTAAAAGACGTACGCTCGAACTGATTATCTTGCACAAACTTGTCCACACAGACTTGCCGAGTTTTTCATCTTGTACGAACTTGAGATTTTACATTACTACAACAATGCTATTTCCTACAAAAATATTAATTATTCTTAGTACACGTAACACAACATAAATAATACAGTACCTACCTATCTGGAAAGTTTTAAATAAGAACATGTGTTAATTTAATAGGGGTCGATTTTTAGACCTCGTCGACCCCCAAAATCAGTTTTCGTTTATGTCGACCCCTAGGAAATCCCTAATTTAGATTAAAACTTAATCTTTATTTTTACCAAAGATAAATTTTCCATGACTTCATTTCTACGTTTAAAAAAGCGAATATATAATGAAAAAAAAGTTTTATAAAGAATCAATTAATGATTAGAAAAGTTTAAGTGATTTCTTTATTAAATATTAAAAATTTCCAGTTGAGTTTAAAGTAAACAAGTTCTTATTTAAAAAGAAAAATAAGGTATAATAGAGTTTATAACGAAACTTTTGTCGGTGTGTATAATTGATTCAATTTAAACTAAACATTGTTAATTATAGGTGGTTGATTTCTCTTTGGTGGCACGATTTCGTGGAAATTCACGAACAGTAGTCGAACTAATTTCTATGGAATCCGCGTACGATTTGTTTATTTTCTGGTTCTACGTCAATTACACGCTGATTTAGATTCGCGGATTCTCCCCAACCATCGATTTTTATTTACAACATCAATACATCAAAACACTGATTAATAAATTCTCGTTATTTGGAAACGTACCTACCGAAATTACGCTCGTCATTATTTACATAATTTACTCGATGAATTTAGGGGATTAAATTGGAGTTTGTAGGTTAACTAACCGATAGATTTAAAATTGAAGCTTGTTTTAGTGAAATTCGGGTATGGAATTAAATTAATCTCCTTAAAATTCGTAATTGTACGTTTCAACAAAAATTTCTGGTATTTATCAAGTGAAAGGTTGACGTTTTTGGAGTCATTACGGATAATTGAAACCTTTCTAATTAAATTTTTTTCTCTCTCTCGGTTTTTTTCCACCGTATTTTTTTTTTTTTATTCGTGTTAATTCTGATTGGCAATCGATTAATCAAACCTTATAAAAAACTTGTGTGACATCAAGTTCGTTTGAAAGTTTTTTTTTATAAATGATTTGAATGTCAACTCTTCATCATCCTCATTCATATTACTTTTTTAACGATTACTTGTCAACTTTTAAAAAATCATATTTAGAAAAGTAATTGTTGTTGAGACTTGAAATTTTATGAGGATTAAGATTGAAATCATAATCTTTATTTTTACTAAAAAAGAATTTTCTAGAATATTTAGTTTTTTTTTTTTAGGGTAGAAATTTTAACCTAACTTATTTTAGATGTTTATTAAAACTTGTCAATTTTTCAAAATTCATATCTAGAAAACTAATTATTATTGAGGCTTGAAATTTTATGAGGACTTATTGTTAGATTGAAGATTAATCTTTATTTTTACAAAAAATAAATTTTCTACGATTTTTAGTTTTTTCCTCCGAAGAGAAAATGTAACTTAATGTCGATTAAAATTGGCAATTTTCAAAAATTTATATCTAAGAAACTAATAGTTGTTAAAACTTGAAATTTGATGAGGATTTAGATTGAAACTTAATCTTTATTTTTACCACAAAAAAGAATTTCTACGACTTTTAGTTTTCTTCTTCAGAGGAGAAATTTTAACCCAACTTATTTTAGATAGTTATTAAAATTTGTCAATTTTTAGAAATTCATATACAGGGTGTTTAAAAAATACGTTCGAATATTTGGCCCACTTATAGATCTCATCAGTACAAACAAAAAAGTCAAAATAAACATAAGTCCAAAAATCAGCCGTTTCCTAATTACAGCCTGTTTTTCAAATTAAAATAATTTACACTCAAATATCAGTATAAATACATTTTAATTATTACAAATTAATGATTCTTAAAGAAGATGTTCAAAATGTCCTCCTTCCATTTGTATACACATTTCACATCTCCGTAAAAGTGAACGCCGCACTCTCTCAAAGAGTCCCGGATTTATCATACGAACAGTCTGGCAGGCATGTTGAATTCGTTCTCGCAACTCATCTAAATTATTCACAGGACTTGAATAAACTAATGTCTTTAAATACCCCCAAATGCAAAAATCGAGTGGAGTGAGGTCGGGAGATCTAGGGGGCCATGCAATTGGACCTCCTCGCCCTATCCACCTGCCATTGTAATTTTCGTTTAGATAATTTCTGACCAAGACTCCGTAATGCGCAGGAGCTCCATCGTGCATCAACCACATATTAATTCTGTGGTTGAGGGGCACATCTTCTAACAGCAGTGGTAATGTATTCCGCAAAAAGTCAAGGTACAATTGACTAGTCAAACGGTTAGGCAGGAAACAAGGTCCTATCAGATGGTCTCCTAACACACCAAGCCAAACGTTGGTTGCAAATCGGTGTTGATGATTCGATTCAACAACGGCATGCGGATTTTCGTCGGCCCAAACATGGCTATTATGAAAATTAAAAATGCCATTTCTCGTGAAACCAGCTTCGTCTGTAAATAAAATTTTCGTGACAAAATTTGGGTTCTCCGCGACTTTTGTCAACATGCTTCGACAAAACACCAGTCGTGCGGCATAATCAGGCACAGCTAGAGCCTGTACCCTTTGAATATGGTATGGGTGCAATTGCTGCTCCCATAAAATTCTCCAAATTAGGGAAAAATTAATATTTGTTTCAGTAGAGAGTCTTCTAGTACTAGTACCAGGATTTTCTTCAATTCGTCTTAAAATGTTAAGTTCTGCGTCGGGAGTACAAACTGATCTAGGCCGACCACCATCACCGTTCCTTGATTTAAACGATCCAACTTCGGATAAACGTTGATGTAAATTTGTAAAAAGTTTGTCACACGGAAGTACCCGGTTTGGGAATGCTTCGGCATAAAGGCGACGTGCCTCACGAGCATTTCCATCGGCTTTGCCATACATAAAATGCATGTCTGCCATTTCTGCGTTGGTATAAGGCATATTCGAAAATTTCAACAATGGGTTACAGCAACAACTACTTCAATAAACACTGACAATAATGGACACACAATAATTACAACAAATGTGGCAACTACACTAACAGAAACGAACAAAATTTGTTTTGTTATTTCCATGGATGACTTCATAAATACGCGAATCACTCCTACTGAGTGTAAATTATTTTAATTTGAAAAACAGGCTGTAATTAGGAAACGGCTGATTTTTGGACTTATGTTTATTTTGACTTTTTTGTTTGTACTGATGAGATCTATAAGTGGGCCAAATATTCGAACGTATTTTTTAAACACCCTGTATAAGAAACTAATTGTTGTTGAGATTTGAAATTTGATGAGGATTTAGATTGAAACCTAGTTTTTATGTTTACCAAAGATGAATTTTCTACGACTTTCAGTTTTTCTCTTAGAAGAGAAAATGTAAGTTGACGTCCTTAATTGAAATTTTTAAACATCCTAGAAATTATTCTACGTTCTAACAGTGGAACTTTCTTTGGGTTATACGGGGCGTTTCAGAATTGCACGACACTATTTCAAGGATATGTTTTCCAGCACGAAATAAACAAGAAAGTTTATATAAACATAAGTCTCAAATTAATTTTTTATCGAGATATTGAAAAGTTAAATATCTAAATGTCTTGAATTTAATCAGATACCGTGGATTGCAATTACAAAGCTCTTTTGTGTTTGACAGATGATTAAACCGATTAGTATTAAATACTGTTCGTGTAAATAAGTAACCTGTTTTACTATTTCTGCACGTTTTCGTATGAGTTAATAAGAAGACTTTCATTTTGTATTATCATGAGAGACACCACAAATTTATTCACTTTTGAAGAACAAACAGACATGCTCTTAATTTATGGCGAGGTACATAAACATGGCGTTGCTGCTTTTCGAAAATATCATGAAACATTTCCCAATAGGAAGATACCAAATCGGAAAACGTTTGAAGACATTGAAAGACGTCTTAGGAAAATTGGCACGCTAATACCACAACGACAAAACGCTGGTCGACAAAGATTTCGACGAACTGCTAACGTTGAAGAAGGGATACTCAATGCTGTTCAGCTATCTCCTACTACTAGCACCAGAGAATTGTCACTTCGTTTCAATGTTTCATCTGCAAGCGTATGGCGAACATTGTGCGAGCAACAATTGTATCCATATCATGTTACGTGTGTGCAACATTTGTTACCAGAAAATTCTGCCAGTGGTTGATTCGACAATGCAGACGAGATCCTAACTTCCTGAGCTGTCTGCTAGTTGCCGATGAATCTTGCTTTACCAGAAATGGAATTACTAATTTTCGAAACACTCATACTTGGAGAGACGAAAACCCTCATACGACTACTATTACTCATTACCAACATACCTTTTCATTAAATATCTGGTGTGGTCTTCTTGGTGATAATCTCATCGGCCCTTTCTTTTTACCAACAAAATTTCAGGAATATCTTACTTGAATTTTTTGCAAAATAATCTGTATGAGCTTCTAGAAGATACTCCGATTCCAAAAGACAGGGGATGTGGTTTATGCATACGGTGCCCCTGCCCACTTTTCTCATATTATCACCGATTATTTAGACACAGCATATGGTACCCGATGGGTTGGCCGAAACGGACCTGGTAAATAGCCACCACGATCTGCTGATCTAATGCCGTTAGATTATTTTGAGTGGGGCTGGATGAAGTCTCTGGTTCAATCTACGTCTATAGCCACGCAAGAAGAGCTAAAAAATCGCATCGAAAAAGCAGCAGCTACTATGAGGGGTCGTCCCGATGCTATAAGCCGTACCACAGAATCATGGATTCATCGTGCTGAATATTCAACAAACCGAAGGGCACTTTGAACAGTTACTCTGAATATTTTATTGTTAAATAAATTAACTTTTCAATATGTCGATAAAAATTAATTTGAGACTTATGTTTATATAAACTTTCTTGTTTATTTCGTGCTGGAGAACATATCCGTGAAATGGTGCCGTGCAATTCTGAAACAGCCTGTATTAAAATTTGACGAATAATTTTTTTTAATTTATGTTTTATTTTATTTTATTACACACTTTATAAAAAGAAATCAACACACACCACCTTTAATAATGTAATAAATAAATAATAATTTCGGTGGATGAGCCGGTGAAAATTCAAAATATCGATCCAAATTTTTTTTATTTTTCATCATATTATCTTCATCCCCTTTTATGAAATCACAAAAAGGAAAAAGTAATAATACACAATAGATTCAACTTCCAAAAAGATAAAAATCCAATGATTTATTTTCCCGCACAATAGAGATTTAGCCCTGACTTTATCACAATGTAACCCGAACACATTCGAGTAATCTAATTGTTCAGAAAAGCCAAAACTGGAACATCCCCCGTTTTTCAATCCGGTAATCCGGTCGTAAATTGCGACCCGAAGAGGTCCGGACGTTATCGGATAAATTATATCGTCTGTATTCGTTATTCAGGCCGGCTAAAGAACGACTTCGCGGTTACTTCCGGTTCAGCAACCGAAAATTGCGTCGCTCGTGCGAAACTGTAATAACCGCAGCAGGAGATACTCCGGATCACCGCCAAAACCGAGAAGGACGGTCCGCTATGTACGGAATTCGGAACGAACGAGGGACACATCCCGTTTCGACAGGAAATGAGGATTTATCAGACAGCGGAAGTTTGTCGACGTCCTGATCTTGTCGATATTCCAGGTAAATTAAAAAAAATTCGTTATAAATAAGGAAATTATTTTTTATTTTTAGAAATGCCTGGGTTAAAAAACACAGACAACCTTTTGAACATCTCATTTGAAGAAAGAGTAACAAAAATGAAGTAAATGGATTTAAACGGGATAAAAGGATTATTATTATTGTAGTTTGTATGAAATGTTTTTTCTTTTATACAAGCTAAAATAACTTTATAAAAGTATTTATGAGATGATGTATCGTAGTTGATGTATAAAAAAATAATGATCAAACGAACCAAAAAAAATATATAGACGTTAAATGTGTTTTATCGTTGTATTTATTACAGGTTTAGTACAAGATTTATTAGATTTTCGCCAAAAAAAAACTGTTTGTGATGTTCGACAAATAACGAAAAATAAATAATGTTCAATGTACATAAATTTCCGTTTTTTTTCTTACCTTTGTTGCAAATCGCAAAATATCCCGTTAAAGAAATGAATAGTTAATAAGTGAAATGAATAATAAATCTTCCACTCTTAATACAAGAGAGCTTCACATCTAACTGGAGACAATTTTGTTTATATTATTGCACAGTGAACATAGGGAGGGTTATAAGAGCTCTTAAGGTACATAAGGAAAAATTTCGTTGTTTCCGATTCGTTAGTTCATTTATTCCGATTCTCGACTTATTCTTGATTCTCAATTGACTACAGGCAAAGAATAGGAAAGAAACAAAGTTCTCACCATAACATTTCTTCCATCTTTTGTGAAATCTTAGTATCTCTTCAACAGCCTTAATAGTTGATGCGGAAAAGCAATCAAAAAGTAGATCACTACGTGAAGGGTTACACTATTTGATCAAATTGCACATACACCAACTCAGCACCGAATAGGACATAGTAACACATTGATCGGCATCCAACTAATTAAACTACTAATACCAGACGATGCCAGCTAATGAACTGTTAAGGCCATCATAACCAAACTGATCGATATATCAGATACTATGATGGCATCTATTTAAACAACGAGTCTAATTTAAAAGAAAACGTGAATTTTTAGGCAGGCTACTGCATATCCAACTTAACCAGAACGTCATCGCAAGAAAATACAGAGTGAAGTAAATTGGAATTACATAAGATTAAAGTCCTACTTCTTAAAAACCAAATTCGAACGATTTTTTATACTTTTAAACTATTGTTAGGTGAAAATACAGATGTCTAAAAAAATTCTTTTCTCAAAATTTTTATAACCTAACATAGATTTTTATACGTTGCATTAAAGAAAACATTTTAGTCTATAATTGTCCAAAAAATCTTTCCTCGATTCTGAAAAACCAAACTCAGGTGATTTTTTAAAGTTCTAAACGACTGTTAGATGAAAATATACTGCGTGACTTTGAAATTGCAACGCATCGAAGGAGTGAACATTTTTTGACCAAATTTGGCATCAAGCTTACTTTATAGGAATACAACAATTGATTAAAATTTGAAAATCATACGTTGGGTATACTTGAAATAATTGACATTTCTTATATATGTGCTTAAGTTATTAACCAGTGTTCTTTCTGATAATTTGTTTTTTCTTTGTTGTTTTGTGTTATTGTATTTCGTTATAAATTTTTATTATGCCAAGAGTAAGAATACGTTGAAATTACCGCCAATTAAGTGCATTTGAGAGAGGGAGAATTATCGGCATGAAAGAGGGTGGTTTATCATTTGCCGAAATCGCTTCCCAATTAAATCGAAATCGGTCCACAGTTATGATATGTTGGAGAGGGTGGTTTGAGAATGCTGAGGGACACCGACAGAGAGGAAGTGGTGTCGCGTCAAGATTGCCCTTTGAAATTATTGGCTTTCAGAGGTAGATTTTCAACTACTAAGTCATTTGGTGTTGAGTGGAGAGCAAACGCTGCTCGTCCAATCACAATGCGAACAGTATATCGCCGCATTAGATCTTTTGGGCTAAAATCATACGGGCCATATTGTGTGTTACCACTTGCTCTCAATCATCGACGGCAACGTTTAAATTGGTGCAGGGAAAAGACTGATTAGAACATCGTGTAGCATAGGATTGCCTTTAGTGATGAATCTAGATTCTGCCTGGGAATGTATGATGGTCATAACACGGTCAGAAGAAAACGTGGAGAAAGACAGAATTTGCAATACGCTATAGAAAGGCCTATGCACCGAACTGCTGGTATAATGGTAAGGGCCGCGATTGCTTATGGAAGCAGGTCCCCTATAGTTTTTATCGAGGGCACTTTAACTGCACAGCGATACATACAGGATGTTTTGGAGCCGTATCTTCTCCCATACCTTCAGGGGCTGGAAAATTCAATTTTTCAACAAGACAATGCGCGGCCCCATGCGGCAAGGCGCACTTTAATCTTTTTAGAAAAGGCTCCCGTAAACCTTTTACCATGGCCAGCAAAATCTCTGGATTTATCCCCAATTGAAAATGTATGGGATATGATAGGCAGAAAATTAAACAATTTGCCACAACATCCGCAGACCTTTGACGTTTTTAAGGTGCAGTGTCAATCACGCGAGTGCAGCGGCGATCGTCGCGCGGCTCTGGCGACTTTGCGTCAGCCACTCGTTTGTATTGAATTATATGGATACGTGGATGCATATATGGATAATCCGAAAGAGAAAAAACCGAAGGCGACTATTGTCGCACACTTGACACTTAATAAGGCGGGTGTAGACGCGCTAGAAAAGTCGCGAGTCTGCAGCCGCGCGACGATCGCCGCTGCAGTCGCGTAATTGACACTGCATCTTTAGACACGAAATTCAGACAACCTGGGATACAATATTACAAGATAATAAGACAACTTAATTGAATCTATGCCTCGTCGTTTTAATCAATGTTTATAAAACAGGGGTGGGGCAACATTTTATAAAAGAAATAGGAGTTATCCTTTTATTTTATTTTTTTTCTACAAACTTTAATCAATTGGTATACTCCTATAAACCAACATTTGTGCCAAATTTGGTTAAATAATATTTACTCCTTCTAGGTGTTGCAATTTCAATGTCACGCAGTATATATACATTTAGAAAATAATAATAATTGTAATTCCCCAAAAAATCTTTTTTTGAGTCGTAAAAATCGAGCCTGGACGATTTTTTATATATGTTATGTCAACAACGTCTGGACAAAACACTTTTAAGAATTAAAAATCATTTAATTTCATACAAAAAAAAAACACTGCAAATTATATGAAACGATGGGTTATGTTTACACTCAAATTAAAAGAAATTTCATTTCTTAAAGATCCCTCATAAGTATTTTATTCTCAATTTATTTACTAAAATTTATTTTTTAATACAATCATTTTTAACCCTTTTCGTCATATAACATTCCTTTTACAAAACCATATTAATACCAACATCTAAAACGATACCGCATTAACTTTTTACTTTTTCAGTACATTTGGTAATTTAACATTTTTAAAACGTTAAGTTTAAGAGTTAACCAAGATAAAAATCCAGTTATAAATACCCCTTAACTTCCCAAAACTTTATTCCATCGGATTACGTAACGTTTTCGTAACTTTTCTCACGTAACTCGTATTTCTTTCCCCAGAAAAAAACTTTAACGCTCACGAAAAGAGAGAAAAATATATATAAAAATCTAAAAGTTAAAAATTATTTCCATCCTCATTCATTAACGTAACAAACGTTACAAAAACTTGAAGTTGATTTAAATCGTAATTAACCAGAATAACAAATACGGGTGAATAAGTCTTTCCCTTTTAAAAAGTTTGTTTCACGAGCGTTAATTACCGTTCTCTCATACAGTTTTAATTAAGTTCATTAATATCTACGAAAAGCAGAAATAACTTCTACGAATTGAAAGAAAAACAAATTTGCGACAACATTCAAAGTTTAACTTCAATTTCAGATGAGTTTGTTCAACGAACGTACATCGTAAACAGCACGTCCAATTATGAATGTAACCACGTAACTAGGATGAAATCGTATACACGAGAGGTTGTCGTATATAGATCACATGCGATGTATAATTATGTTATCCCTTCCCAAAATCCATTTTCATTATTACATAACAAGTTCCAAGAATAACGGGGATCATAAATACGATATCCCGCGTATATTGTAAAATTTATTACAATCGCTATACAACAATAGATTGATCAATTATTATGTTCCCGTAATTAACTATCAATCGAACTGAATATCACAATTACTTTGTCAATTCACGAAATTACCACCAATTCGAAGTTACTGTGAAATTGAGATTCCGAATAGTTAAGGGTGTTTGGAATTGAATTCGAAACACAAGTTTGAACGGGAATTTAAATCTGGGAATGTAAATCTTGGTAGAATTAAGTCTATTAAGTGTTCTTAATAGACGATTTATGATGATTTTAAATCAATTCAAATGGTGGTAAATGAATTCTTGGATGGTTTACGATGAATTTGTGATTTTATAGATCTATATAAATTTGTTGCAAATTTTTTTGCTAATCTATAATGAACTCACAGTTAAATAAATTCTAAAGTAATTGAAAATAAATCTAAGCGATTGTAAAGTAAAAATATAAAACGATTCAAAATGAGTTTTTTAACGATTTTAGATTATTTAACGATTTAAAGATATTTTTAGAAGACGATTGAAAACTATTGATTCTAGAAAACTTTAACAGCTCAAAACGATTCTACACAACTTTAAGATTTTAAAAGAAATTCCAGACGACTATTAACAATAATAGTTACGATAATCTCTTAATTGTTACTTCTATTATTTAGAAGATATTCACAAGTCATTAAAAAAAAGAAAGAAATACAAATTCAAAATATAAATATTATGGTAACAATACATAAAAAGCAAAACACGTCATTGCACATTATCAAAGTTATTAATTAAAAACTCCAGCACAGAATAAAAAGTTTTCGCCACTAATTGTAAGTAGTTTTTCATTTTGATTTCGAAATTATTAACGTCTAATAATTTATTCGGTAGGACATTGAAAAATTTTACACCAAAGTAATTAGCGCCAGCCCTTGACCTAACCGTTTTAGAATAGTTTATAATTAATTTATCGCCAGGCTTAAGTTAGAAAAATAATTTTTAGTGTACAAAAGTTAGTGAAGAATATACATTAGAGGGAATGTTAGTATTTTATATTAATCACCACTGCAATAACGATATTGGTGGTTTTATGCCAACATTGCAGGTTTTATTCCACATTGCACAAGGTTGTTAAATTGGCGAATAACAAACAATGCAACACTCAATTTTTTCCACGAATTTAACAATATGGGCTTTTCAAGTCAGACCGGAATTCAAATAATCATCCAGGTAGTTGCTTGACAGGGTCCGTACAAGACTTCCAAAATAGAATTTTAGTACCTACTTATGTTTTTTCATCGTTCACACTTGCAATAAATTAGCCTATTGGCCTGAAATCAACTTTAGATACAAGCATGAGACTCTGACATACCATGTTGCAATGCATAAGCATCAGTGAAATTTATCATTACGACAATTGTTTCGTCAGCAAAAATACCAAATTTGATTTATGTGGAATGTCGTTAGTGGTCACAAAACTGAGCCCTGTTGAATTTGATTAAGCAACAGCCCGGATCTAGTCCATCATAAAACGGCCCACACACGTAACGATTTGTCATACTGCACGCAGTACGACATTAATCGAAACTGCTGCAGTAATGATAAATTCTAGCGTGTGTAGGCAAATCGTATGCTTCGTAGTACGCAGTGATCGAATTGTCTGCAGTTCGGGACTTCCATAAAATATCGCATCAACGGTCGTGTTTGGAAGCAAGTTGATACGTGTATAGAGAGCGGCGCGGCTATAGTAGGTGACTTTCTAGTTAACACTTAGCTGGCCGATCGGGGAGATCTCCCCGTTTCAATGTAAGTCGCTGACCGACCGATCGGGGAGATCTCCCCGTTTCAATGTATCGAGCGTGGTGGAATGCGTACAGTACACAGCGGCGAGCGTGGTCGGCTAAGTGTTAACATAGTTACATTGAGTTTAAATAAGTTTGTTGAGTAAATGAGTTAATTGAGTTTGACGATGGACGATAAAAACAACACATTCTGGGAACAATTTATTGATGATTTCTATGAAGGTGTGTAGTTCACACTCATCGAGACTACTACTGCAATAATCTTAACTACTGTAGTTCGATGTGTTTGAACCGTGTGTAGAGAAAACAACAGTACTGCAATTCCTACGATTTTTTCTCCAACCTGTAATTCAGCGAGCAGTACGACAAATCGTTACGTGCGTGGGCCGTTTAAGAGACATATTGCGACCTATTTCTCAAATATGATTTAATTAGTTTGATGCTGCTGACGTCAGTTAGCACACGATACACATAAACCTGGTATGTCAGCCGCGCAGATTCTGTGACGTCATGTGTGAGGCGAGAAAAATAGATTCCTATTTTGCATTCAAATTCAATAAGGAAAATAAAGTAATATTAATTTCTTAGAAGTATTTCTTTATTATTATAGTCAATAATACAACATAAATGTAAAATACAATAAAAGAAACTTTAAACTGTGTATTGAAATTTCTCTCGCCTCTCACATGACGTCACAGAATCTGCGCGACTGACATACCGGGTTTATGTGTATCGTGAGTTAGCATATCGTAAGAGATGTGGTCAAACGTTGGCTTAGTCTAATTGTACGTCTAACTAAGCCTAAGCGTAGTGGTGGGTTTAGGATGTCAAACTTAAAGGATGTAATCGTAACTGTAGCAGTAACTCTAGTATTAAAAAAAAGTTCAACTATTTTCTTTCAATAGAAGCGTTTAGGCAACGTCTAGGAATTACGGTAAATTTCATGGTTATTACAGCTAAGGTTACGATTCAGTTTGACATCCTAAATCCACCATAAGTCTAAGGTTGTTACCAGCCCACTTTAAAAGTAGGAATCATTTCTCATTTTTAAATATGTTTTAAAGTTGATTCACATACGTCTTCTGTGCATATAGAAGCTACTTCTTTTCCAAAGTACACTTTCTGCCACAAATTCCTTTTTTCTTCTTAAATTTTCAATCGAGTTTCCAGAGCTAGCAGGATCGCCATTTAAAAATCTTCATTCACTAGGGGCTGGAGTTCACTGATGGAGTCTGATTTTGAATTAAAAATCCATGAAGACTTTTATGTTTATTTTTATTTTTAGTTCTTCTATAATTCGTACCATCTATACTGAAAGTGGCTCATCGATTTATGGTACAATAATGCGCATACGGTACAAATAAGTTGATGTGTGTTAGAAAGAGAGCACATATTATTAGTACATCTGTTCATACGCTTTTAAGCGATGAATCACTTTCACTATAGATGGTACGAATAATATAAAGATTCGTTACAGACTAAATTTAAAACCAATCGGATCTAAACGTGTGCTCCACTGACACCTCAGCATTACCCTCTATCGACATCGAATATGATAAGTTTTGCTAGTATCAATGAGACACATGCTAACAAACTAAACTAATTCTTACGCGATACCTAACTCATTGATTCTGTCATACTACACTTCGTTAAATCATAAAGTGTAGCTCCAAAGTAATTTTTTCCATCAAAACTATTTTAGGCAAATTGAACCAAAGTGTGAATGGCATCCGACGTAGATCTGTTCTATTTGCAGCTTGTTCAGAACTGTTACAACATTTTAAGAAAAATTGGTGAAATTGGTGGTCTATAGTTAGAGATTTATAGAACTGTTTTATGCACAGGAACAATCTTAATCATCCTTAGGCAGTCCGGAAATATTGACCTAGATATGCACTGGTTTCTTAAAATTTTAAGACGTTTTGACGATGGTAGATGATTTAGCAATTTAAAATGATTTCCGACGACTTTCATGATTTTAAATGATTCAAAAAGAATTTAACGATAATTTTATGAACTATTTTCTAGACAATTCTATACAAGTTTAACGATTCTAAACGATTTCATTTCCAACGATTTCAGACGACTATGACGATAATAGACGATTTTACGATGTAAAATGATTCCCGACGCAAAAATCGTTTAAAATCTTTAACGATTTTAAACGATTCAAGATGACTTTAACGATAATTTTATAGACTATTCACCGGTCCTAGACTATTCCATACGATTTTAACGATTAAATACGATTTCATTTCAAACTGTTTCTGCCGACTTTGACAGTAATAAACGATTCTATACGATTTTATGGATTTAAAAGGATTCTAAACAACCTTTACGATAATTTAATAGACGACTTAACTTCTATTCTACTTATGGTGGGTTTAGGATGTCAACTTGTAGATTGTAACCGTAACCGTAGCAGTAACTGTAGTATTTAAAAAAAGTATTTGAAAAAAGTTCAACCATTTTATTTAAATAGTAGCGTTTAGAAAACGGCTAAAAGTCCAGGCAAATTTAATCTTTATTACAGCTAAGGTTACGGTAAAGTTTAATATCCTAAACCAAACCTTAGAAGATTTCATAGGAGTTTAACGATTCCATATGAGTTTATTTCTAACCATTTCAGATGATTTTGACAACAATGAACGATTCTAGGCGATTTTATGGATTTAAAACGATTCCAAAGAACCTTAACGATAATTTAATAGACGACTTAATGGGTCTACTTAGACGATTTCATAAGAGTTTAACGATTCCATATGAATTAATTTACAACCATTTCAGAGGATTTTGACAATAATAGGCGATTTAACGATGTAAAATGATTCCTCACGTCTTTGACGATTTAAAACGATTTCAAACAACTTTAGTGGTTTCAGATACTCTAATGATTTAAAACTATTTCAGGCGACTTTAAAGATTTTGAACGTTTTGAATTCTGGAGGATGTAAAATAAACTTATACTAGTTTAAAATAAATTAAACGATTTCAAATAATTTAAGGGTCTATTCCTACGACACTATATCAGCATACAAAATAACTTCGACGTGATCACCATACAATATTGTATGAATATAGGAAATTTAAAAGTTGTTTAACGACCCCCAAACGAGTTCATTCATTTTGAACCATCCTAAAGCTTCATAGAATATTTTAAGTTAACAAAAACGTGCTTTGAATAAATATTTTACTTTTTTAGATGAATTTTCAATGAAAATGTTATTATCGATATATCACATCCTCTGATGTAATATAATAACGTTCTGTACAAAATACCTTTTGAACTAGTTCCAAGAATAAAACGCAAATATAATTACCATATCGCGAATTAAAATTTTATTGAAATATTCATGCAATTGATTTATAACTAAAATTGGGAGGAATAATCCCAATTAACAATAAAAGTCAACGGTGTCATTACGACACAAATTGACGAAATTACCATAGATTTCCAAGTTTCAGTGAAATTGAGATTCCGAATAGTTAAGCTCGTTCAGAAATGAATCCGTAACTCGAGTTTGAGTGGGAATCTAATCTACATTTTCATTATACGAACAATCCAGACTTCCTTAGGTAACATTTATTACACCGTAAAATACATTATTTTATAACATTCCGTTTACAGTTTGTGCTTACGAAAATTACCCAATAACTTCTCAGCCGTGATCTCTCCCGATTGAAACGCCCCGTGCGTAGTTGAAAAGTGATTTTCGTGAGCGGCTTCTCCGGCAAAATAAATTTTCGGGCTCCCGTTGACCTCCACAGGGTCTGAAAGCGACGTCGATCCGACGCTCCAGCGATCACAGAGGGGCGTCGTGTGGCTGTAACTCCCTTTTACCCACGGATCCGACATCCACGTGGTTCTAAAACGATCCAAGTAAATAAGTTCGCTGGCGTAATTAGTTCCGAAACAAAATACGTTAATAAGACCATATTAGCCTCGAGAGAAGACTAATACGGTCGGAAACTTGCCGTTATATGATCATATTACGGTCTTGTGGGGAACACAATGCAAATTTACGGTAAATTTATGGCGTTGGCTTTCAAACCTTCAATACTTTACAGTCAATAAATTTCAAGGAAAGCTCTTGGAAACCTCTACGAAGTTGAAAGCACTTTCGATGGAAATATTGGGAATTCGTGTTCAGTGGGTTTTAAATTTACTAGATGTGGCAGATCGTAATTACAGTCGAGATAGCACGTTATTTTATGCTATAAATAAATAAAATGGCCAGATTTTAAAAATTCCCAACGTTCACCAAACAAACCGCAACATTAATTTCTCTAGATTTATATTTACTCGGTGTGATTTTTTATTATCCGTGCTCATCTAGACACGGGAGATACCAGAACAAATTACAAAATAAAAAATAACAAGAAAAATACGTGCTTTACATTTAAAATGCAAAAATAACGAGATTTATTTTTACACTATAAATACGTTCGTAGAGATAAAATAATAAATATAGCTTAAATAACAAACAGAATAATTATAGAGAATTCCCTTTGATAAACTGTACACTATAATGAATGGTATTAAAAGAGAAAATACCATCCACCACATCTAATTGCAAGTACAGCTTTATCCAGTATACAAATGGATCCAAGAGAGAAAATAATATTACACTAGGGATTTATGGTTTGCAACCGCAGACAATGAGCTTAGTAATCTTTGGGAGTTGCACCAACTTACAAACCGAAATTTATGCCATAAATCATTCAATTATCGAAAATCTTCGGAGAATTGCCAAAGAGGCAGCACATCTTTGTTTACTGATACTCGGAAAATCCTTAGGGTACGCCTAAGTTAAACGATAAATTCAAAATTAATCTGGCAATGTTATTTAGGAAAACAGTGTAAATCCGGATGTTCAAACTAAAGTTATTTTAGTAAACACGGCGGATCCACAAGACAATGGCTTATTAGACAAGCAAAAGATAGCAAACTGATTAACATATCCTCAAAAAAATCTCTCAAATGTTCAGAAACTTTGGTGGGTATAATAAAATTGTAATTAAAAGAGGAATTCTAAGAACTGACCGCATTTACCTGATTAAAACAGTTTAAATAATGGATAAACCCTAAAGGTTCTTTCATAACAAATAACTTCTTAAATAAATTCTTAAATGATAGTAACCGTCTATGAAAGTCAAGAAATTTATTAGAAGGAAAAGATATTTTTTAGATTTTTTAATAAAGATGGCGAAAATCCTCATACATACATTTGAAGTCATCTCTAAAAGATGTTAGACAAATTCTGGATTATGTAACATTTCATATTAAACCTTTCAAACTATCTGAAATCTTCCTAAATAAATTCTGAACTACGTAAAATACATAAGAAAAATTTTAAAATTATCTAATGTCTTACAGTTTTTCCAAACTATTTCAAATCATCTTAAGATATATTAGACGTATTCTGGAAGACGTAAGATTTCCAAGCAAATTTTTTAAATTATAAGTCTTAAGCCTAACAAATGCTATAAGAATTCTAGATGATTTACGGTTTTCAGGCGATTTTTCAAGCCCAAAACTTTTAAAACTATCTGAAATCTTACTAAGAGATGTTAAATGAATTCAATCTTTTACCCGACTTTTTCAAACTATTTCAAGTCATTTTAACCGCTTAATGCACACCTCCGTGACATATACGAGCAACGTTTACCGGCAGAATTGTGCAGCTTCGTGAACGTCACGGTCACTGTAATTTTATATGTCTCAAAATATTATAGCTCCGTATGGGTCACGGTTAATACAGAAATACAATTTTCCAAATATTTAAATCCGTATCTGTCACTTTGAATGGTAGATTATTGCCATTCTCAGAATTTGCGTTGGCTTATACTAATTGTAAGACAAAAAAAAATTATGCAAAAATTTTTTTTTCATAAATTAGTTAAAATAAGCATAAATAATAATTATTTGCAAAAAATAAATGATTTTTTTTGTACCTAAATTGATTAAAAAAATGTGTATTAAGGGGTTAAAAGATGGACGAACTCTGGACGATGGAAGACTTCCAGGTAAATTTTTCAAACTATAAGTCTTAAGCCTAACAAATGGTAAAAGAATTCTCGATGATTTACGGTTTCCAAGCGATTTTTCAAGCCACTTGAAATCATCTTAAGAGATCTTGTATCTTATTCTAGACGATGTAAAACTTCCAAGGAAATTTTTCAAACCATTTAAAGTCATCCTAAGAGTTCCAAAATTAATTCTAAATTATTTAAAATTTGGAGGGGACTTCTTAAACTGTTTGAGTTTATCTTTAGAGATGCTAGACAAATTCTAGACTATGTAACAATTTCCAGGTAATTTTTTCAAACTATCTGAAGTCTTAATAAGCAATGCTAAATGAATTTTGGATAATTTAAGATTTTCTGGCAATTTTTCTAAACTCTTTGAAATTATCTTAAGAGATACTAGATGATCTCTGGATGATGTAAGATTTTCAGGTAAATCAAACTATTTGAAATCATCCTAAAAAATGGTAAGTTAATCTTGATTCAAGATTTCCAGATGATTTCTCTAAACACTTTGAAGTCATCATAACATCATAAGAGACACCGGACGAATTTTCTCACAATGAAAGATTTTCAGGCAAACTTTTCAAACTATCTGAATCTTTTACCCGACTTTTTCAAACTATTTAAAACCATCTTAAAAGATGATAGACGAACTATGGACGATGTAAGATTTCCAGGTAAAATTTTCAAACTATAAGTCTTAAGCCTAACAAATGCTAAAAGAATTCTAAACGATTTAAGAATTCCAGGCGATTTTTCGAGCCATTTGAAATCATCTTAAGAAATCTTGTATCTTATTCTAGACAATGTAAAAATTCCAAGGAAATTTTTCAAACCATTCGAAGCCATCCTGAGAGTTCCTAAATTAATTCTAAATTATTTAAGATTTGGGGGGGGGTTTCAAACTGTTTGAAGTCATCTTTAGAGATACTAGAGACAAATTCTAGATTATGTAACAACGTCCAGGTAAATTTTTCAAATTCTCTGAAGCCTTCCTAAACAATCCTAAATGAATTTTGGATGATTTAAGATTTTCAGGTAGTTTTTTTAAACTCTTTGAAGTCATCTTAAGAGGCACTAAATAAATTCTGGATGATGTAAGATTTTCAGGTAAATCAAACTATTTGAAATCATCATAAAAAATACTAAATTAATGATTTAATATTTCCCGACGATTTCTCTAAATACTTTGGTCATCATAAGAGACACTAGACAAATTCCTCCACAATGAAAGATTTTCAGGTAAATTTTTCAAACTATCTGAAGTTTTCCTAAGAGATGTTAAATGGATTCAAGACTATTAACCGACTCTTTCAAACTATTTGAAGCCATCTTAAAAGGTGACAGACGATGTAACATCCATCAACTATAGATGATGTAAAATTTCCAGGTAAATTCTTCAAATTATCTGAAATCATCCTAAAAATACTAAATAAATTCTAGATGGTTTAAGATTTTCAATCGACTTTTCCAAACTATTTAAAATCGTCTTAGATAGTAGACAAATTCTGAAAGATGCAAGATATCGTATCAAACTGTTCAAACTAATTCTAAAAGATGTTAAATGATTTCTGGATGATTCAAGATTTCAAGACCATTTCTCCAAATTATTTGAAGTCAACTTAAAAGATATTAGACGAATTTTGGACAATGTAAAATTGCCAAGTGAATTGTAGTAATCCGTAAATTACTGGGGGTTTAGGAAAAATACCATTCACATTAGGGATTCGAGTTAGGTAACATGTTTGGTAGGAAAGTTGAAAATCACGTCTTTTGTTCACGACGTCTGATAGAAACACCTAGACTTGAGGAATTTTAGGGCAAGTTATGTATGAATTAAAATCGAATATCAGATCCATTCTACCAGTTAACAATTAATAATCAATAAAACGCTTGTACTGTACTTTTACTGGTATTTTATTATTTTTTCACTACTAGTTTCGGCTATTCGCCATCCTCAGGTAGTCGAAACTAGTAGTGAAAAAGTAATAAAATACCTCGCCTACCTGAGGATGGCGAATAGCCGAAACTAGTAGTGAAAAAATAATAAAATACCAGTAAATGTATAGTACAAGCGTTTTATTGATTATCAAGTTATGTATCCTCAATTTTATTGTCTTTCCAGGGAGAAAATGTCCGTTAAAAAATTAGGTGTTGGCTCACGTAATCGTTGGTGATGGTTCCACAGTCTGGGAATTACGGGAGGGTTTTCGCGGTTAGCTACTGACGGAGGTTTGTTGCTGAACCCCGTCGCCAAAATGTCGACGCAAGATGCGTTAGGTATTGGTTAAGAATTATTGTAAAAACGGCCGCCAGAATTTTGTGGATTTGCCTCCTGCGAGGGGTTGTCCAGGCGCTAGGTACGCCCCAGTAAATCAGAATTACCACCTCCCTTAAACCGAGGTTACTTGCGAGAAAACTTTTCTCGTTTTATCAATCTCAATCAAAATCTTGATCCAATCTTGATCAAATCATCATCATACCCAGCTCATAACTACAACGTTCGGCAAGAGATTGAATCTTAGAATTCATCGTCAAATCTTAGTATTCGTTTACTTCGGTGCACTCAGATTTTAGGACTTTAGAAATAAATCACGTCGTGTTGGTTATTTCAGTATGGTGTGTTCTTTTGCAAAGTGTTGGATCTTTACGAGCAGCCTAGTTCGAGAAGCCATCAGAGGAATCCAGATCGAGGATCAGGACATTTGCAACAGTCAACCGCAAGTCCAGAGTAAGTCTGCTTTCCAATTCTCGTAATCGTCTGGTTAGAAACCGTCCGTGTGTTTAGTTATCGGATAAAGATCATGATTCCTAATCTCCTCCTCTCTCGTAAGTAACTTCGGGTCAGTTAACGTTAAGGTTATTGCTTTGCTTGTAACTGATCTAAAATTCATATTATTTTGTAAATATAGTTTGTGTTGTTTTACACTTGAATTTTATTTCCCTTTCTACCAGAGCTTTAATGCAAGAACTCACGGTTTTGAACTAGTAACGGCGCACTTTTGAGTATAACTAATTAATTAATGAGCGTAAAAGTAACTGTTTCTAGTGACGGCGGAAATACCAATAAATAAATAATCGGGTCACTCAATTAAGTAGTACACCCGTACCACAGAATTTTTCGGACTATTAAACGAATTCTGAATGATTTAAGATTTCCAATCGATTTTTCCAAACCATTTGAATTCATCTTTAGATATAGTAGACGAATTCTATAAGAATCAAGATTTCCTATCAAACTATTCAAACTAATTCTAAAAGATACTAAATAAATTCTGGATGATTTAAGATTTCAAGACCATTTTTCGAAATTATTTAAAGTGGCCATCAGAGATACTAGACGAATTTTGGACGATGTAAAATTACCAAGTGAATTTTCCAAACTATCTGAAGTCATTCCAAGAAATGCTAAATGAATTCCTATTTCCAAACTATTTGAATTCATCTTAAGAGATACTAGACGAATTTTGGAAAATGCAAGATTTCCTACCAAACTATTCAAATTCATTCTAAAAGACGCTAAATGAATTCTGGATGATTTAAGATTCCAAGACGATTTTTCGAAATTATTTAAAGTAACCGTAAGAGATACTAGCGCATTTTGGACGTGAATTTTTGAGATTATCTGAAGTCATTCTAAGAAATGCTAAATGAACTCTTGATGATTTAAGATTTCCAATCGATTTTTCCAAACTACTTCAATTCATCTCAAGAGATACTAGACGAATTCTGAACTGTTTAAGATTTCCAAGCGATTTGAAATCAACTAAAAAAACACTAAACAAATACTGTACTGACTACGCACTTTAATTACTTATCTGAAGTCATTTTAAGAAATGCTAAATGAACTCTTGATGATTTCAGATTTCCAATCGATTTTTCCAAACTACTTCAATTCATCTTAAGAGATACTAGACGAATTCTGGACTGTTTAAGATTTCCAAGCGATTTGAAATCAACTAAAAATACACTAAACAAATACTGTACTGACTACGTACTTTAATTATTTATCTGAAGTCATTTTAAGAAATGCTAAATGAACTCTTGATGATTTAAGATTTCCAATCGATTTTTCCAAACTACTTCAATTCATCTTAAGAGATACTATACGAATTCTGGACTGTAAGATTTCCAAGCGATTTGAAATCAACTAAAAAAACACTAAACAAATACTGTACTGACTACGTACTTTAATTACTTATCTGAAGTCATTTTAAGAAATGCTAAATGAACTCTTGATGATTTAAGATTTCCAATCGATTTTTCCAAACTATTTGAATTCATCTTAAGAGATACTAGACGAATTCTGGATGGTTTAAGATTTCCAAATGACTTGAAATCAACTTAAAAAACACTAGACATATACTTTACAGCTTAAGATGAACCAAAACGATTCTAGATTATTTCAAATGAACCTAAAGAATATTTGACAAACACTGAAGGATTTTAAATAAATCTGGTTAATTTAAAAATAACGTTTTCGAGATGTTATTTTAGAGTATCCATTCCAGAAGATTTAAAACATAGTGAATTAAAGACCTCGATGCAAAAATCAGATGTCTTCGTATATTACGAGGTTATTTTTTTCTTTGATGTATTATTAAAAAATAATTTTCTAACACGGATCAAAGAAAACCGTGAAATCATAAAAAGTGGAATTCAATCCCAAAGAAATAAAAATGTAGTTGTATTTTAACATTGATTGGTCAAAAAATTATCAGATATTTTATCTACGTCAGAATCTTTTACGAAACGACGACAAGTAATGACGCATGAGACATTTTTCCCAGGATGGAGATTAATTATTTTTGGCAATTAAAACTGCCAACATCAGAGACATAATAGTCAATGTGCACAAAAAATTAAAATTAAATGATTAAATTTTTAATTAAAGTTTGTCGTCATATACATTAGATTATAACGAAATTAATGTTAAGTAAACAAAATGACACCATAAAACTTTAAATAATATTAAAAATTTGTAATCTCGGAATTACTGTGGGTTTAGGAAAAATATCATTCACATTAGGAATTCGAGATAGGTAACGTGTGTGGTAGAAAAATCGAAAATCACGTCTTTCGTTTACGACGTCCAGTAGAAACGCCTAAACTTGAGGAATTTTAGGGCGAGTTATGTATCTGCAATTTTATAGTTCTCAAGAAAAAAATAACCGTTGAAGAATTAAGTGTTGGCTCATTCAATGGTTTGATGATGGTGCCGCCGTTTGGGAATTACATGAGGGTTTTCGCGATGAGCTCGTGGCGGGGATTTGTTGCTGGGCACAAAGTGTCTACGCAAGATGCTTTAGGAATTGGTCAAAAATTATTGTGAAAACTCCCGCCCGAATCTTGTGGATTTACCTCCAGCAAGGGGTTGCCCAGTCGTTAGGAACGCCCTAATAAGTCAGAATTACCACCTCCCTTGAACCGAGGTTACTTGCGAGAGAATTTTCTTCATTTCGTCAATCTTAATCAAATCTTAATCTTAACCGAATCTTGGTATTGATCCGATCTTGATCGAATCTTAACAAGATCTTCAGCGAAATCAACTCTTAGCTTCAACTTCGACACGAGATTGAATCTTAGTATTCATCGTCGAATCTTAGCATTCGTTTTTCTTCAGTGCACACAGATTTTAGAAGTTTGGAGTTAAACCGCTGCGTGTCGGATATTTCGTTGTGGTGTGTCCTTTTTTAAGGTGTTGGATCTTCACGAGCAGCCCATTTCGTGAAGGCATCAGGGGAATCCAGATCAAGGATCAGGATATAATTGCATCAGTTCAACCACAAGTCCAGAGTAAGCCTGTTTGTTAATTCTCGTGATCATCTGGTTAGGGATCTTCCATATTCTTAGGTTATCGGGTAAACATCGAGATTTCTAATTTCTTTCTTTAAAAGTACTTAGAATTAGTTAATGTTAGGGTTTGTACTATTTGTCTTGTAACTGACTCAAGATTCTCATTGTTATTTTGTAAATATAGTTTGTGTTGTTTCACACTTGAGTTTCATTTTCTTTTCTACTACACCTTTAATAAAACGACTCGCGGTTTTGAAGTAGTAACCGCGCGCTTTTGAGGATAACTAATTAATTAATTAGCATAAAAATAACTGCTTTTGGTGGCGGCGCACAGCGGGACGAAACTGAAAAATAGTAGACATGGGTGTTTTTTATTTTTCTACGATGGTTTTCTTTACATGGTTACTTGTATTTACATACGTATATATATATATATATATATGTGTATGTATATAACTATAAAATTCCCTCATATACAGGATGTTCATAATACAAACATCAGTGTTGAACAATTGGTCCGTAATATATCGACCATAGAGTAATTACAAATTCCACACAGTATTAGATAATGTCAGTAAAATATTGCTTAAATAATATACAGGGTGTCTGAGTCGAGCAAATCGAATTATCTCGAAAGCTACAGGTACGACGAATCTGCAATTTTATATATAGGTTTAATAGATAGTAAGCTGTACTTTGAAAATATTTTCAGATATTTATGATATCCGGTTATACCGGAACTGGCTAACGAATTTTATTTTTATTTTTTTTTTTTGAAGGAATATCTATTTTACGTTGCAATAGTTAATGAATAGATAATTCTACTTGATTTTTGGCATAAATTAAATTGGATCTTTTTAATTATTCAAATGGATGAGGGTGTCTTTCAGGTCATTTCTTTTTTCGTAAGTTGATGAGTTTCAGAGAAAGCGTATTATGGGGAGTTTTTATAATAGAAAATCCACTATCATAAAAAAAGTTAACAAACACAAGAAATAAAACAAACATAACAAATAGTAGTAAAAAAAAGCAATAAAATGCCAAACAGCAATTAGAAGGTGTAATCTCGATAACCATATTAGAACCCTAAATAACACAAAAATATTTAACATAATGAATATCATATAGCGCTTCGGGACAAATAACATCGAAAATATCTTTTGGTCGGACACGGACGGATAAGAAATCGGTAGTTCCTGATAATAGACACCACAACCAATCTATCGGTGGTAATAGCTCACCTTGCATCTTTGAGCATTTCTCTTAAAAGCTTGGTAAAAATCACTTTTCAGTAGAAAAACAGTGCTTCGGGACAATTAACAAGGGAAATGTCGTTTGGTCGAACTCGGACCGGCAAGGACTCGGTAGTTTCTCATAATAGACACCACAACTAATCCACCTGTGGTAATAGTTCGCTAAGCACTTTTGAGTACGTTTTGACTACTAGTTTCTTTTATAATTCTTAATAACATACTTGTAAGTATAGGTAAGTATGTATTTGGATATCCCAAAACATTACTCTAATATCGGATATAAACAGATTTCCCTTAACTAGATTTCTAACAGAAATATTTAGGTAAACACTTTATCCTAATTACGTTACTAATATTCAGTGATTTATAACTGTCGAATTCAAGTAAATTCAAAGCTATTTACAGCTTTCTAAAAGCGGTTTTAAGGTCATTTTATAATGAAATGAAAACTTTCTTACACATTAGCAGAAAAAATTGGTACATATTCGAATTTCGGATTTTTATGGAATGTCCACCTTTTTACGATATCGTCCCACTGTGCGGCGGTAATACCAATAAATAAATAACAGGGTCGCAAAATTAAGTAGTACACCCGTACCACATTAAGTACAATTTTAAGAGAACAAAATTGTCAAATATAAAAACATCAATTTTTTAAACTAAATACAACAAGAAATTTAATTAGAAATATACCCCCAATTTATACTTATCATACCTTATAGTTTTTTCCGGATAAGGAATATCATCCCTCTTTAAAAACCTCCTTAATAACTCAACACAATCCCTCCCAACAACATCCTCTTCCATAGTTTCCATTTGAACAACTCCTTCACCACCAATCCATCCAACCAAGACATTCTCGTGAAATAAAACGGTATCAAACCCAGTAAGAGATTTTAACCACTTCTTTTCAACTGGTAAATCGCTATTTCTCCTCCAAATTAATTGAAATCCTTCCTCATTCCACCATTTTTCCTTGAATATTAAAAATATCTTCCCCATTCCGTGAAATCCAAACGCTTGAATTGTTTTTTCGAGTTTCTTTGGCAATTCAGGTTCGAATTTAATTAAATTTTGTTTCAAAACCCCAATCGAAGGTGTAAAAATGATATTTTCGCAAATTATAGTTTTATCAAACTGGCATTTAATAATAATTTGGTTTTGATTGTAATTTATTTCGATTATTTGGTGTAAAAGTTTTATTTTTTCTTCGGGAATATTTTTAGTGATTAATTTTATTAAAGATTGATAACCGTTTTTTATATTTAGGTGTTTTTGTCCGTCTTTTCCTAAACAAGAATATTTGCCCCAATCTTTTGCTGAGACTTCAAACAAATTTAAACAAGAATTATCTATTATTTGAAACCGTACGTGCCAATCGAATAATTCCAAAGCTAAAACTTTTTCAGTCTCGTTTAATTTACTCACGTAACTTTTAAATTGTTCAATGAGAAAATTTCCAACTGATTTTGGGTAAATTTTACTATCTGTAAATTTTTCACAATCATCGAGAATCTGTCCGATGATAAAATCAATTTTTTTTACTAAAAATTCATCAAAAATAAATCCATCGTCTCTTATATAAATTCCTAAACCTTCTTCTGATAATTCTTCGGAAATTAAATTATTTTCTTTAGCTAAATTATATAAATAATTATCTGTATCGTGTAACCATTGAGCGCCTAATTCTAAAAAACTTCCGTTTATTTCTAACGTATTTATCCTTCCTCCAACTTTATCGGTTGCTTCCAAAATGATAAAATCATCAAAACCCAACTTTAAGAAAGTTTTAGCGGCTCCTAAACCTGCCATTCCAGCTCCGATTATTGCAACTTTAGTTTTTATTACTGAAGGATTTTTATAAAGGTTAATAATCCTTTCGGCTTCTCTGTATCCCGTTTCTAAACCTCCATGAACGGTTGAATAAAAATGTGGATGTGTGGCTTCACCAGCGAATAAAATAGATAAGTTTCCTTGGTTATTTTTAACTGGGAGTGAAAGTTCTAATTGGGTTGATTTATTTAAATCAGTGTTTACGCCTTGGAAGGAGTATGATCCTTTAAAATGGGGGTTTGAACCCCATTTTGACCTTTAAAAATAAATTTTATTAATTATTTTGTTTATGATTTTATAGTATTATAATAAAAAAGTGATACAAAAATAAAAAGGATTTATCAACATTTTCTTTTTCAAATTCCAACTTTAAAAAATCGTAAAGGTTTTATTTGTGGAAATTAAGAAATGATTTTTACGCTAAATTAATGCTTAATGATTCTATTTTTTATTATAATAGTTAAATTTATTTTAATGACTATCAAAAAATTAAAAAAAAAATCAAAAACATTAAAGATTTTTTATTAAATTTTACATAACCTTGAAAATTTTGACCAACTTTAAAAAATTGCACGGAGTTTACTTATAAAAATTAAGAAAATTTTTTTGAAATTAGAATAGATTAAGAAGTCTGATTTCAAGTAAAATTGTCACAATTGTTCTATTTATTACCAAAAAATTAAAAAAAAAAATTCAAAAAGGTGACTGATTTTTGACCGAAGCTAACCTTTAAAGTTGTTATGATCTTTAAAAAATCGCCCAGGGTTTATTTATAAAAATTAACAAAACATTTTTTAAATTAAAATAGATTAAAAAGTCTATTTTGAAGTGAAGTCGTCAAATTTTTTCTAATTATTAACAAAAAAATCAAAAGAATTTTCAAAGTCACCAAAGATTTTTAATCAAATTTTACAAAACCCTTAAAATTTTGACCAACTTTAAAATATCGCACGGAGTATATTTATAAAAATTAACAAAAGATTTTTTTAATTAAAATAGATTAAGAAGTGTGTTTTCAAAATGATCAAAATTGTTCTAGTTATTACCAAAAAAATTTTAAAAATTTTTAAAAACCCTGACTGATTTTTAACCGAACCTAACCTTTAAAATTGTTATGATCTTTAAAATATCACCCAGAGTTTATTTATAAAAATCAAAAAAAGATTTTTTAATCTAAAATATATTAAGAAGCTTACTTTCCACTAAAATAGTCAATTCTGTTCTAATCAGCACCAAAAAAATTTAAAAAATTTTCAAAGACACCAAAAATTCTTAATCAAATTTTACAAAACCTTTAAAATTTTGACCAACTTAAAAAAATCGCAGGAAGTTTATTTCTAAAAATTACGAAAAGATTTTTTAAATTAAGATAGATTAAGAAATCTGTTTTCAAATGAAATCATCGAAATTGTTCTAATTATTACCAAAAAATTAAAAAAAAAAAACAAAAACGTGACTGATTTTTGAGCGAATCTAACCTTTAAAGTTGTTATGATCTTTAAAAAATCGCCCAGAGATTATTCATAAAAATCCAGAAAAGATTTTTTTAATCCAAAATAGATTAAGAAGCTTGTTCGTTTTCCACTAAAATAATCAAATTCTTTTTGATTGCCACCAAAGAATTTTTAGAAATTTTTTAAATACGCCAAATCGCACTGATTGTGAGTTTATTTATGAAAATTTGGAGATTTTTTAAATTAAAATAGATTAAGAAGTCAGTTGTCAAATGAAATATCCAAAATTGTTCTAATTATTACTAATAAAAAACAAAGATATGATTTTTGACCCCACTTCAAAATTGTCATCACTTTTCAAAAATCGTCCAAGGTTTATTTATGAAAATCATGCAAAATTATTTCAATCCAAAATGGATTAAGAAACCTGCATTCAACCAATATAATCAAATTTGTTCTAATCGTTACCAAAGAATTAAAAAAAAAATTCAAAGACACCAAAGATTTTTAATCAAGTTTTACTTAACCTTCCAAATTTTGACCAAATTTAAAAAATCGCACAGCGTTTATTTATGAAAATTACGACGAGATTTTTTAATTTAACCGTTTGCGTACCAGAGTGTTTTGAAAAAACACGATCGAAAAACACCGAGGAACGCGATCGCGCTCCTCGATTATGTGCCGAAAAAAGCCAAAGAGCGCGATAGGGCTCCTTCCATAACGTGTTAGTGGGCCGTCGGTTGTCTATTTCGACAAAATGCCCTGACTTTTTTCGACACGAAATCTGGAGAGCGCGAAAGTGGCTCGCGGTACGCAAACGGTTAAGATAGATTAAGAAGTCTGTTTTGAAGTGAAATCGTCAAAATTGTTCTAAGTATTATTAGATCAGGCCGACAAAATTTTATGAAATGTGAGACCCATAGATCAAATAGCACTTTCCTACAAGGTTTTGACACACTGAATTCAAATATGACCTCAGAATTGCTCAATCACCTCAAGTTTTCAAGATATTCTAACCTATAGATGCAAAAAACACGAGTTTTCAACATGTTTGGAATTAAATAACGTAGAGAATAAATTTTTATCCACAAAACTTCATGCGGAATCTGAATGCACCACCTTTTCCATTCAAAATGCATTTTGAATTTTTTCGATACTTCCATTTCTTCATGAAAAAATCTTTCTTTATGATACCTCAGTCATAGTTGTCAGCATAGTATAGACTAGTACGCATTAGTTTGGTCGTAATCTCAAAAAGTTGTAAGGTTTTCAAATTCTCGTTTCCCGCTAGATCATGGGTTCTATGGTTTTTAGATTGATTGCCTTCGCAGTCTGTATTAATCAATCGAAATAAATATGGAAAGTGGAAATTTCAAAACGGCAAATTTAGTATACCAGAATTTATAATTGTTTATATTACCACCTTTAACAAACCTAAAGCAACTAAACTTTAACTTTTTGTTTTTTTTTTTTCCTTTTTAGAAAAATAATATTACATAGTTTTATGAAATCGTCTTCTCTTCAATTCAAATGAACGTTGCAGCCATTTGTGCTTATAACTTATGGAATTATCTTCCCTTTTCAAAGCCCAACAATAGTCTGCCATCATTTTTTCATCCCATCTACCTTGATAATGTCGGTCTTTTTCTTTAAAGCTTTGATGAAAATGTTCGCCTATCTCTTCGCTATATACTACAACATTTTCCGGAAAATAGTCCAAATGGGAATGAAGAAAATGTAATTCCATGCTCATTAGACAACCTAATCGCTTAAAATTTTGCAACATGTTTGTCACAATACTTTTAAATTTTGGAACACGATGGTTGTCTAAAAAATGGTATACAACATCTTTAAAAGCCAACCAAACATTTTTTTCAATAGATGTCACAACTTTTATAAAATCATCATCTTCCATGAGTTTTCTTATATCAAATCCAACACAAAATCCTTCCGTAATTTTAGTAAAAGTTTGATTGGATATATTTGAAACACGGTCTTTCTCTATTTAAAACTTTTACAAATTGTTTCATTAACCCCAGCTTAATATGAAGTGGGGGTAATAAGATGCGCTTTATATCAACAAGTTTTTCTTATACGACGTTATGATAGCCAACGTTCCATTCTAATCTTTCTGGCCATTTATCGTTTATTTAATGCTGATCTCTTGCACGACTGTTCCACAGGCAAACAAAACAAAGATTTTTAGTGTTTCCCAATTGTAAGCAAAGAAGAACCTTTTTAATTTAGAATCACCACAAATAAGCCATTCATACTCCTTGTAATTCATTTTTTCTAGGAGGCTCCTAAAGGTTGATGATAGCGCAAAAAGTGATATTATAGAAATTATCTTTCTTCAAGAAGAAATAAAGCTATTCGAAAAATTCATTTTCAATGGGAACAGTGGTACTTTCAGGTGCCGCATAAAATCTTGTGAACAAAAATTTATTCGCTGTGTTATTTCATCCCGATAGATGTTTAAAAACCGAGCTTTTTGCATCTTTAGGTTAGAATATTTAAAAAACCTGACGTTATGGAGCAATTCTGAGGCCAAATTTGAGTTCAGCGCGACCGAAACTATTAAGAAACTATTGTCTGATCTGTGGGTCTGAAAAATGTTGGCCCGTGTTATTAACAAAAAATGTTAAAAAAAACGTAACCTTAAAAATTGTCATTATCTTTAAAAAATCGCCCAGAATTTGTTTATGAAAATCAAGGAAAGATTTTTCAATCCAAAATAAACTAAGAAACCTGTTTTCAACTAAAACAATCAAATTTATTCTAATGGTTACCAAAAAATTTCAAAGACACTAAACCACACTAAACATTTTTAATCAAATTTTACATAACCTTCAAAATTTTAACCAACTTTAAAAAATTGCGCAGAATTTATTTATGAAAATAAAGAAAAGATTTTTTTAATTAAAATAGATTAAGAAGTCCATTTTTAAGTAAAATCGTTAACATTTTTCTAATTATAGCCAAATAATTAAAAAAAAAAATTAAACATGATTGATTTTTTTACCAAACCCAAGAATATTTAACTTTTAAAAATCACCCAAACTTTATCTATAGGAATTAAAGAATGATTTTTACGTTAAATTAAAGCTTAAAAACTCTATTTTTTTAAATAAATATCAAATCAATTTTAATTATTACCCAAAAATTTAAAATAAATTATTTTTAAAAAATGTCGATAGAACCTTTTTTTTTAAATTTTAACTTTTTAATCTTACCATGTAACTTCAAGTGGAGCTAAAACATCAAAAAATCCTCCCAAAAACTTATTTAAAATATACATACACCCTTCTGTAATTTCATATTCACTTAAACTTTCCATATCTTGAGTAAATTCCCCAACAGACCATCCCATTAAAGTTAAAGGATCGCTATCGATAATATAAAAACCAAAAACACCCCCAATCCAATTTGAATTTGTAATTTTTAATTCGTCCTTAATTTTAATTTTATCTTCTTCTTCCCAAACGAAACTAAATCCATATTCATCACCCCACCATTTTTTTGGAAACTTTAAAAAGATTTTATTAACAGTTCCAAATCCCATATTTTCAATAGCTTTTTGTTTATTTATTGGTAATTCAGGTATAAACATACTTTTATGATTTTCTTTTAAAACTCCTAAAGATGTTGTAATAATTACATGATCTCCATAAAAAATCGTACCATCACTACATTTAATTTGAACTTTATTTAAACTTTTATCATCATTCCAAATAATTTCTTTAACTTCTTTATTAAATCTAATTTTATCCAAAATAAGTATTGGTTTTTTATTCTCGTTTAACATTAACAAATCAAAAATTGTTTTATATCCGTAATGTTTCCAATTTAAAAGGGGGTTTCCACCGCATAATTCGTAATTTGTTAATCCAGGAGCTGAAATTTCAAACCAACTTTTTCCCGAATCGTAACAAAGTGTTAAACCGTGAAAGCAATCAATTAATTTCCTCGATGTTTTTATTTGATCGTCGGTAAATTCTTTCTGTAGGTAATTTTCATATGATTTTAAAAAATATTCGCCGAAAGAACTGGATTGTTTTTTTAATTCTTCATCGTTATAACTAATTTCGTAAAAAATCTCTACTAAACGATCTGTTAAAGTCTTATCGATGATTTCTCCCGAAGAAGTATAAAAAGTATAATCTGAGTAAGTATTTGCGCTTTCTCCAAGAAGATTAAGGTCTTTAACAATGTTAAAAACTGCGTTTTTGTCTTCTCCGTGACACCATTGAGCACCTAATTCGATATTTTTACCTCCAAATTGAATTGTGTTTATTCTACCTCCAATTCGATCCTCAGCTTCTAATATTATAGTGTTTAAGTAACCATTTTGGATGAGTTTTTGTGCCGCGGATATTCCGGATACTCCAGCTCCTATTATTAGAATTCTTGGTTGTTTTAACATGTTAGTTTTCTTTGATTAAGTTGAAGTAAGTAAGAAGTACCTAAAATATATATTAATTTAGAGAATTTTATAAAATATTAAATGGTAAACATAGTTGATAAGATAAGAAATCTTAAAAAGAAAATCATGGATTAAAAGGATTTAGGTTTGTTAATATAAGGGGTGTTTTTTAAGTTTTAGTAAAATCTTGAAAACAATTTTTAAAAATATCGGACAAATTCCAGAAGATTTAAAATAAATTTAAGCGAGTTGAAATCAATTCAAATGATTCAACTTAATTTTCATTAAAAAAATCTTTCAAATCGTTGATAAGATTATAAAAAAAGATAGGATTTATAAATAAATATACAAAATCTTTGTATCTTAATAAATAATTAAAACATAAGGTGATAAAAATCGTCCCTTTTCTTAAATTATTGATATCTAAAAAAGATAAAAGGTATTTTTCCATCTTTAAAGTTTGATGGAGGATTTTTAACACCCTGTATATGAAACTAATTGTTAAGACTTGAAATTTTACGACGATGTGGATTAAACATTCTAGTTTTATATAAAAAAGACCGTTTTCTTCTAAGTGTTGTCAAAAAAATTAAAAAAAATTTCAAAGTTAGCAAAAAAATTTGACACTAATTTAAAAAAATCGATCAAATTTAAAAATTCATCAAAAACTCATTTTTAAAGATTTTAATTAGATTTCTTTTCTAAATGAAACTTAAAACATTCTAGTTTTAATTAAAAAAGACCGTCTTATTCCAAGTGTTGTCAAAAAAATTTAAAAAATTTTCAAAGTTGGAAAAAATTTTTAACACTTCTTAACCTAACTTAAGAAAACCAATCAACTTTAAAAATTCATCAAAAATTCATTTTTAAAGATTTTGATTTGATTTTTTTTCTAGATGAAACCTAAAACATTCTAATTTTAGTTAAAGAAGACCGTTTTATTCCAAGTGTTGTCAAAAAAACTAAAAAAATTTTCAAAGTTGGTAAAAAATGTTAACACTTCCTAACCTAACTTAAGAAAATCGATCAACTTTAAACATTCATCAAAAATTCATTTTTAAAGATTTTAATTTCATTTTTTTTTCTAAATGAAACTTAAAACATTCTAGTTTTGGTTTAAAAAGACCGTTTTATTCTAAATGTTGTCAAAAAAATTAAAAAAATTTTCAAAGTTGGAAACAAATTTCGACACTTTTTTACTTAAGAAAATTAACTTTAAAAATTTATCAAAAATTCATTTTTAAAAATTTTGATTTGATTTTTTTTCTAGATGAAACTTAAAACATTCTAGTTTTAATTAAAAAAGACCGTCTTATTCCAAGTGTTGTCAAAAAAATTGAAAACATTTTCAAAGTTGGTAAAAATTTTTTACACTTCTTAACCTAACTTAAGAAAATCAATCAACTTTAAAAATTCACCAAAAATTCATTATTTTTAAAGATTTTCATTTGACATTTTTCTAAATAAAACTTAAAACATTCTAGTTTTAATTAAAAAAGACCGTCTTAATCCTAGTGTTGTCAAAAAAATTTAACAAATTTTCAAAGTTGGAAAAAAATTTTTTTGGTTAAAAATCAATCATGTTTAAAAATTCATATCTCAAAAACTAATCATTAATGAGAATTGAAATTTTATGAGAGTTTAGATTAAAACTTAATCTTTGTTTTTCCCTCAGAAGAGAAAATGTAACTTAAAGTGCTTAATTGAAATTTTTTAACATTCTAAAAATTAGGCTGGATTCTAAAAGTAAAGTTTACATTAAATTACATTAAAAACTAATCAATATTAAATCACGATATCTTAATATACATAAATTTTTTAAATATTAATAAATTAAAAATTTGATGGAGGATTTTTAACAAACACCTTGTATAAAATTAACATTTCTAAAATTTTTACCCAACATCTTTAAAAATAAATATTTCAACATAACAAAAAAATAACCCTAAACTAATCAATATTAATAATATCCTAAGATACATAACTTTTTTAAATAAAACTAAATTAAATATTTTTTAAATTTAAACCAAGTCGTTATAGTGTAACATGCACATAATAGATGGGGCTAATGCTAACCACAATAAAACAACATAACCTAAAAAAAGCAGTATACATCCATTCCAATTAAATTTAAAGCGCTTTAAGAAAATAATGAAGTTTATAATTTTACTTGATTTAAATCATTTTAAGCAAATAAGCGTATAAAAGCAGAAAATAATTCAAGAAAACCTTAAAAGTTACCCTTTTTTTTGATGCGATATGGTTAAAGATGATTTACTAATTTTAACATAGAGGTCGTTGGTTCTGAAAAGATTTCCACTCAAGAATAATTTAAATAAATAAAACGTCGCGGCCAATTGGCCAATTGGTTACATAATTGGAAATTGAAACAACATTTATTTTCGTTACTCTATAATTAGTTATCGTCGGGTTCGAGTGGGGCTCGTAGATAAACGTCTACAAAAACAGTTACTGCCACAAAAAAAATAATAATAGTGCTATTTACTAGTTTGTTGTTGGTAAAGCAGGGATTATCTAACCTCACAAAAATGTCAAATATGTCAAAATTTCCGTATCATGCATAGTAACCTTTTCACACGGCGTTCAATCACTTTAAAAAGCATAAATTAAACTTTAACGATCACAATCACCCATAAGGGGCCTCCAGGTGGAAATGTACAAGGGAAAAATATCTCTCAACATGATACCGGCGAAACCTAACCTTAAAAGCCTTCACATCAACAACGTTATGAAAGAATGTATAAAACTCTTAGAAAAAGGTAAGCGAGTAAAAAACGGATTATTATCGGTCCCCGACGTTTTAAAAAACCAATCGATTAATATAATGCGCTCTTGGACGCATCAATGCGAGTGCGTTTTAGCACAAAGATTACGCCGGGGACAACAAATGTTTTTCTTATACACCCGATTATGGGAGGAACGAGCTTTACGCGATTTTCTTCGAAAAATGCGTCAACAAGTAACAAAAAGAGGCACAGAATTCGTTTTTGGAGCCATGGGAATTACAGCTTACAACTGGGATAGTAATCGGATATCCGACGATGAAATTAAAAGACATGCAGACGAATTAGATTACATACAAATCCTTCGTGGTAAAACTATGACTTGCCAATTGTGTAATAACAATAGCATGTTGCCGTGTACTTGTCCGAGTAGTAAAAAAGTTTATAGTTCGTACGACGATTGGACTGTTTTTATCGAGAAAAACGATATGATTGTTTGGAGAAGATTACATCCGTCCGGAAGTTATGAATATAAGGTTTACGGTTCTTTTAATGATGTCTGTGCCGATGATTTTTTAAACGTTCAGATTGATATTGATTATCGGAAAGAATGGGACACAACGGCTGTATCTTTGGATGTTATCGAATGCGATCCTAATCCAAAAAATAATAGCGATGTTATTTATTGGGAAATGTATTGGCCGGTAAGAATTTTTTTTTATTTTTGTTGGTTATAAATAAATGGTTATTTGTGTCTTGTTTTGTTCTTGTTTATTAAAGTATTCCTAAAAATACTTGTTTTGCTTCTAGAGTGTATATAGGTGTCCTTTAAAAACCTTTATAATACATAAAATAAAAAAATAAAAATAAATTGAAGTTTTTTTACTAAATTTCAATGTGTTGTCATCAAATTTGATGATTTTTTGTATTTTATTACTAAAATTATTAAAAGCGAAGATTTTTTTATTAAAAACGGTCCGAAAACTATTCCGAAAATCGAATAAAACCAAAAATGTATTAAAAATTCGTTAAAAAATAAATGATTTAGATAAAAAAATTATTAATATGAAATAAAAAATAATTAAAATGAATTTATTTGGAATTTTTTAATAAAAATTTGATTAGAAAATCGATCCGAAATTGCTTAATATAAATTCCTGAAGATGTATGAACGGTAGAAACGTTGAAATTTCGAAAAAATGGAAGAAAAATAATAAAATTAAGTTCTTATTTAAAAGTCTGCGCGTGTAAATCGGGCTTGATTTGGAATTTTTACATTTTCCGGTTTTAAGGACTTTGATTAATCTTTTTAATGATGTTGAAGTGATTGAAAAAGCCAATGAGTCGATTCTTTTTACAAAAAGATCGGAATTTTCATAAAAAAAAAAGGAAAAATTATTTAAAAATTAAATTTAATATAACTTAATTTAGCTTAGAATTGTGAAATTTCGTCTAAAATGTTATAAAATCGTCAAATTTTATCAACATTTTTCTCAAAGTTTATATAAAATTGTCTACACTTATTGAATTTCGTTTAATTTCATCTAAAACTCTCTAAAATCGTCGAATTTCGACCAAAATTTCGTCCAATTTAATATAAAATTGTCTAAAATTTTAGAATTTCGTCTAATATTTGCGGAAGTCGTCGAATTTTGTCCAAATTTAAGATAAAATTGTCTAAAATTATTGAATTGCTTTCAACATCTAAAATTTTCTAAAATCTTCGAATTTCGTCTAAAATTTCGTCCAGTTTCACGTGAACTTGTCTACAGTTACTGAATTTCGTTTAATTTCATTTAAAATTTCTAAATTTCATTTAAAAAATAACTTAATTTAACTTAAAATTGTGAAATCTCGTCTAAAATGTCGCCAAATTTCATATAAAATTGTCTAAAATTATTGAATTTCGTTCAATTTCATCTAAAATTTTCGAATTTCATTAAAAAAATAACCTGATTTAGCTTAAAATTGTGAAATTTCATCTAAAGTTTTCTAAAATCGTCGAATTTCGCCCAAAATTTCACCAAATTTCGTATGAAATTGTCTAGAATTATTGAATTTCGTCTAATTTCAACTAAAATTTGCGATTTTCATTAAAAAAAATAACTTAATTTAGCTTAAAGTTGTGAAATTTTCTCTAAAATTTGCTAAAATCGTCAAATTTCATCTAAAATTTTCTAAAATCGTCAAATTTCATCTAAAATTTTCTAAAATCGTCAAATTTCGTCTAAAATCTTCGTCCAATTTCATATAAAATTGTCTAAAATTATTAAATTTCGTTTAATTTCATTTAAAATCATCGAATTTCGTCCAATTTCATATAAAATTGTCTAAAATTAGTAAATTTCGATTAATTCCATCAAAAATTTTCGAATTTCATTAAAAAATAACTTAATTTAGCTTGAAATTGTGAAATTTCATCTAAAATTTTCTAAAATCGTCGAATGTCGTCTAAAATTTCATCCAATTTCATATAAAATTGTCTAAAATTATTGAATTTCGATCAATTTCATCTAAAATTTTCGAATTTCGTTAAAAAGTAACTTAATTTAGCTTAAAATTATGAAATTTCATCTAAAGTTTTCTAAAATCGTCAAATTTTGTCTAATATTTCGCCAAATTTCATATAAAATTGTCTAACATTATTGGATTTCTTCTAAAATTTTCTAAAATCGTCAAACTTGGTCTAAAATTTCGTCCAATTTCAAATAAAATTGTCTAAAATTATTGGATTTCGTTTAATTTCATCTACAATTTTCGAATTTCACTAAAAAAGAATTTAATTTAGCTTAAAATTGTGAAATTTCATCTAAAATTTTGTAAAATCGTCGTATTTCGTCTAAAATTTCGTCCAATTTCATATAAAATTGTCTAAAATTATTGTATTTTGTTTAATTTAATCTAAAATTTCGTCTAAAATTTCTCCAAATTTCATATAAAATTGTGTAAAATTATTATATTTCGTTAAATTTCATCTAAAATTTTCGAATTTCATTAAAGAAACGACTTAATTTAGCTTAAACTTATAAAATTTCATTTAAAGTTCTTTAAAATCGTTGAATTTCGTCTAAAATTTCTCCAAATTTCATACAAAATTGTATAAATTTATTGAATTTCGTTTAATTTCATCCAAAATTATCGAATTTCGTTAAAAAAACTAACTTAAGTTAGCTTAAAATTGCGAAATTTCTTCTAAAGTTTTCTAAAATCGTCAAATTTCGTCTAAAATTTCGCCAAATTTCATATAATTGTCTAAAATTTTCTAAAATTTAGTGTAAAAAAGAAACTATCCTTTTTATTACACGTTACTTTTTATATATAATATACAGGGTGATTTAAATAAATAAAATTTTATAAAAGGACTCTCATCAAACTTTTTACATTGCATCAAAATACTAACTTTTAAAATATCAATTAAGATATATACAGGATGTTTTTTAAAAACCTCTATTAGTTAATTTATATTTTTGATGTAAAAATTTATTAAGGGGATTCACCACTGAAAAAATACTTTTTTTTAATACACAATAAAAATGGCCTAACTATTTTTTTCTAATGTGTAGTAGGTTATAAAAAATACAAAAATATGAAATGGCCAAAAAGTTGTCACGTACAGGCTACAGCTAATAAAAATGATTTTTTTTTTTTCGCGTTTTTCAGACCATATTTCAAAGTGATATATCTATAAAACTTTTCAACATATTGCACTGATCCTGGTCTTATTTTGAAGATAATGATCTATTTTAAATATTTAGGTAGATTTATTTAGGTAGCTTTAGGGGTTTTCAAAAAATCATAGAAAATTTTTTACTTTTTTTCAAAAAACACACATATATTTATATATAATTATGTTTCTAAGCAGCATATGCACCTAAAAATCCAATTCTACCTAAATATTTAGTAAAAGATCTACTGAATATGTGGTGAAAATATGAACTCTCTATCTAAATTGGTTCTCAAGATATATCAATTTTTGTCTGAAAATTTGTCGAAATTAAAACTTTCGGAAAACTGCAGTACTCTTATTCAGTAGGCTCCAAATGACAAAATAAGACAAAAAAAAATTTTTTTTTTATTTAATGATTTTTCACTATTTTCAGTGGTGAATCCCCTTAATTTATTTAACTAACAATAAATTAATAAAATAAATAAATGTGATTTTATAATAAAATAATTTTCAACTTACTTTTCACTTCCTGTCAATATATTAACTCTTAAATACCACTTAAATTCCATGATTTATATAGGGTGTAGTTTAAAAATTTATATTTTTAATCAAATTTATTTTTAAAACTTATAAATATTATTTATCTAATACATATCGTAACTTCTGATTTACAGAAACTTTTTGCAAATCGAGATTACGTCTTTAAACGTCGCTTTTTAATCGACACGGAATCAAAAGTCCTTCTTCTCGTCAGTAAATGTACAGAACATCCAAAACGACCGGTCACGGTTGAAAAATACAGAGTTTCCGACTACAACTCTCACATGATTATCAGACCGCACAAAGATTTCTTCTCCCCCGGCTTGGAATTCGCCTTAACTTATTACGACAATCCCGGAGTGAATATTCCAGCTGCCGTAACAGCTTGGGTAGCGTACAGAGCGATGCCCGAGTTTCTTACAAAATTAAGAATCGCAGCGAGAGATTATCAAAGGTATTGTGATGAAAGATCGGTCGCGAGAAGATGTAACTTAAAACAAATAGTTGATGATGAAGCAAAAAGTTTGTTAAAACCTCAAAGAGAGCTTTCGTTATTTTTACAAGATAAAAGGAAGATGGAAGAGAAGCAAACGTTAGAGATGGGAGTACAAATTCAAGAAAGAATTCCCGGAATTGATATAATGACGTCTCCTACACCGATTGTACAAGCAGATGTCTCAAAGCACAGTTATTGGAAGTACTTACAACCGACGTATTATTTTAGTTAGGGGTTAGTCTGGTTTTGAATGGTGTTTTTAGACTGAACAGAAAAGATTTTCGCCGATTAAGACTGAAGTCTCGCGATTATACTTGTTTGAGAATTGGGCGCAATAAATGTACCAAAGTCTGGCCATAAAGTTGTATTTTTTATGGTTTTTCTTCTTTTAGGGAGATATTAGAAAAAGAAAATGCAATTTGATAGTTTTTTTTGTTGTTGTTTAACTCTAACACTCTGTGTTTTCAATATATACTGTTTTATATCATCTTATAAATAAGATTTGTTTTTTATTTTAAATAACCTACTCCCAAAATTATTCCTTAAGAAGTATTTTAAATTTCATTAAAATTCTTCCAAAAAAATGTATCATTTAGCAATATAAAGAATTTAAAATTAATTTTAAAATAAAATTTTTGTTAGAGATGATTAGAAAATGAAATTTCCTTTAATTTGAGTACAAACACGACTTATCTAGCTTAAATAGGTTCGAAGTTATCGAATTTTATAACCTTAAAAAAATTTAAAATCGGCCATTTTGAATTTTTTTTAAATCGAACCTAACTTTTTTATTTTTAATCGGAATCTAGTCGTGTTTAGTATCAAGTAAAACGATTTTTAACAACATTTAAAAGTTCTAACCTTTCAAAATTTGTTAAAATTAATTAAAATAAGCGTTAATCTTTGTTCTGTATTTTATGGACACTGAAATGCTTTATAATAAACCTATCAGATATTATTAAAAAGGTTAAAAATGAAAGTTTAATGTTAAATTTAGCGTTTGAGATTTGTTAAATTAAAATTAATAAACAATAATAATAAAATTTGATTTTTTTTGTGTCCTTTTAATTGTTTGTTTTGGAACCACTGACTATTAATTCTAATTAGAATAAAAACATGGCCGCTCGCTGGTTGTTATAGAAACGAAGACGGTTACCATGGATATCGTTGAGGGTTTTTTAAACTGTCATTTTTTGACAGTTCTCAAAGAATTTTTGGTTAGATTTTGTATAAATTTGATCGATTTATTATAATTTTAAGACTAATGAGGTGATTAGATAGTTTACATTCTCATCACTAAGGCTGTAAATTGGGTTGCATATCTTTCCAAGTAAGTAAATTAATATTTACATTTATTATCATAATTTATCAATATCTTATTTAACTTTTTTAGTAATTTATTACTTTACCGAAACAATCCCATTCAATTTCTCCTTCAATTCCAACGTAAATATAACTGACGGAAGGAAAATATGTGGTAAACTCTTTCAAATTGATATATTTAAATTGCAAATATTTAAATAAAACGGTAGTGGAATGTTTTTTAAGGTTATGTTACGTTAAGCCTAAAATTAAAAGACTTAATTTAAGAACTTTTAAGTGTTTAAAACACTTCTTGTTAATAAAACCAGCTATTTTTTAAAAACTAACATTAAACATTGTTTAGACTAAATAATATTAAAAAATATTTATTTTAATTTTAAAATTAAATTAATTTTTATTTTTAATAAAGAAAATTCCGCCATCTATTATTGAATTAGAACATTTTTTCTTAGTTTTCTAATTCGCTACTAGATAGTGTTAATAGTAAGAATCCTGTCAAAATTTGACAGCTATAAGTCAAAATGGTTAAAATCGGTGTTCTCGGAGCTCTTTTAGCTCAGAGTTTTCGCGAACATGGCGAGGAGATGGTCGCTTCCGATCCTCCTTCACTTATTCCTTACGATATCGACGTCGTTCGGTTCGGAATTACCGTCGATAACGTCCACGAAAGTCGTTTCCGTGTCGAACCCGAAGTTCACGCCGAACGAATGCAAAAAAGACCTCAAGTTCGAAATAAGGGGTAGTAATTTCTATCCGGGGATGGAAATAAAGGTGACGAAAGACCGCGAATCGAAAGATTCGATCTGTAACGAAGCTTCGCTATACAACGTTACCGAAAAGTCGATATCGTCGGACGTCGGGGTTTATTCTGTTACTTTAGTGCACGGATTACAGGATGATCTTTATTTTTGCGTGAAAAGTTACAAGTTCGAACCGCAAAAACCGAGATGGTATCATCAGGGAAGTCAAGTTTATATCCATGGATCCACAGAGTTGACTCAACAGTAAGTTAGAATCAAATAAAATTCTTTGAATTGTTTTTTACATTGTGTGAAGGTTTTAAATTTATTTACTTTTTTTACTTACACAGCGGAATGTTGAGATGTTGAAGGTTGTAAACAGGAAGTTATGGATATTTAAAAATGATCGATTGGGAAGTTTTTTGGGAATCTTCCAAATCTTACATTTTTGGCAGATCTAACTAAGAAAAGTGGATTTAAATTTTATTAGTTTTAATTAATATGGTCAGATATATATTTTTTAATTAGTTATTGTATTCAACTAATAATCAAATCATCAATCAAGTCGTTTCAACTTAAGTAGAAACTTAAAAAAATTACCTATGAAATGAATGAATTGTATTTAAAAAAAGAAGACTCTGTATAGTATATTTTAATGTGCTTTTACTCACTCACCTTTTTGGCAACAACTTTGTAGGTTCTTTTACCTGCTCGAATGTGGTATAAACCAGTACGATCTGGTTTCATCTTTCTATCCTCAAAGAAAGGATTGAACGCATAGAGAATAAATGATTGACCATTTTTACTTTGTGTTATGATATCTTCTATCTTGTTTGTTTATTTGTAATAAAATATTAAAGGAATAAGTTTATCCAAAAAAATTATTTTCGTATAGACTATTGATTTTAGAAGAAGCAAGAAAAAGAAAAGGATTATGGTTTTAAAAAAATAATAATAAAGATTTTTTTGTTTGAATTAAAAATCGTTAAAAAGTTAGAAGAAGGTAAAGAATTAAGATTTAAAATGTTTACTTCAAAAGAAATTTAAATTCTTTTGGGTTGGCAAAAATTATTTGATTATTTGATAAAGAAATGTATTTTTTTGTATAATTAAGTTCTAGTCGATATCAAACAGTTTCAAATTGTTTTAATTAATCAATTAAATAGTTTTGTTTTTATAACTTATAAAAAAATGAAATTTTGATTTTCTGGAAAAATTCGAAACCGTTTAAAAGCTAAGTTTTTGTTAGCTGATAAATACAGTGTAGAAAAAAAAAAGTCCGAGCACTTGAAATATCTTACAAAAGATTACTTTTTGAAAGAAAACGTTTGATGGGATAAAAACTATTTTAAATTTGCCGTGTTTTCATAAATTTTTTAAACCGGTGAGAAGCTAGCCATAGACTTCTTATTATAAAATAATTAAATGAAATGCAAAATTTGTAATTATGCGGTAATGTTTAAAATCTATCAATTTGACGTTAATAAGACTATTTAACCAGGGCCGGATATGAGGCCATTGGAGCGATTGCGCCCAATCGGGCCCCGCGCTTGAAGGGGCCCCGCATTATAAATTTGGGCCCCGCATTATGTAGTGTTCGATTTTATAAAGCTCTTTTAATCGGGCCCCGCACTTATTGGATCCGGTCCTGTATTTATCGCAAACAATAACTCGTTCGCTCCTTTTATTCATTAATTAGTCGTTTAAAGGCGTTAGAGTACCGAATGTACAAATATTCAAAGTTGGACATTGAAACTTGGAAATTTTATTTCACAGGGTTAATCTCCACCCCTTAGACGACTAGAATCCGTAAAATCCAGGTGACAACCTTTTCAATTAAGCCTTGAAAAAAATTCCCAAAGTTAGCTCTCTCCGTATGTATAGCGAGGTATTTCCAAAAATCGAAAAATTTCAAAGTTGGACATTGAAATTCGGAAATTTTATTTCACAGGGTTAATCTGTGAAATAAGGTTGTCACCTGGATTTTACGGTTTCTAGTCGCTTAAGAGATGAAGATTAGCACTGTGAAATAAAATTTCTAAATTTCGCTGCCCAACTTTGAAATTTTTCGACTTTTGAAAATACCAGGCTATACGTACGCACAGAATTAACTTTGTGAATTTTTTTAACACTTAATTGAAACGGTAATCACCTGGATTTTACGGATTCTAGTTGCTTAAGAGATGAAGATTAGCACTGTGAAATAAAATTTCTAAATTTTGATGCTCAACTTTGAAATTTTTCGACTTTTGAAAATACCCGCTATACGTACACACTTGGACAGCGATTACGACGCCTAAAGCTCTGTGCGAGAGCGATAGCTAGAACGGGCTCGGGCACGGTCGGTTTTCGAGGGAAAGAAACCTGGCACGAGGTTAGGTGTAGAAACGTTCGAGGGGCCGCAGCCAGACTCGGTGCGGCCTGTCGATGGTTTCTACACCTAGCCTCGTGCCAGGTTTCTTTCCCTCGAAACCGACCGTGCCCGAGCTCGTTCTAGCTATCGCTCTCGCACAAAGCTTTAGGCGTCGTAATCGCTGTCCAAGTGTGTACTATAACCCGAAATGAAACTGCACCATGAAGAGAAAGATGAAAAAGTAAGCCCACTCTACGTAGCCTTGCCGAGTGCTCTTACATATCTCGTACATATGGACATATAAATAATATATCAGTGCTTTTTATAAAAAAAATCTTTTAGAATAAGTAATATAAATGTGATATTTGTTATAAAGAATTCAGTTTTCAAATCGTTTTCAAATCGTTTTCAAATTCATACAAATAAAATTCTTACTTTTTCAAGTTCATCTTGAGACTAATCAAAGTTAACCCTTCGGTGGGCGCGTATGCGGCAGTCAGCCGCATTTTTTTCCCAAAATATTTCTAAGTTCACTGTGAAACCATTAAATATCCTATTGCGGTGTAAAAGCCGCAACGCGCCTATTCGTGTAAGTCCGATAGGCGCGCCCACCGGAGGGTTAAATTGAGACTAATCAATTTCAAATTGGAATGTTATATTTATATAAAAAGAATACCTACGTTTTGGTAGTTATTTAATATTAGTGAACTATTTTTTTACATATTTAGCTTTAAAAATAAACAGTAGAATTTATTATAAAAAAATATGAAGGGGCAGTGGAATGTACCATAACCCCGACATGGAGCTACACTGTGAAGAGAAAGATGAAAAAGTAAGGCTGCTCTTCGTAATATTGCTGAGTACTCTTTCATCTTTCTCTTCATGGTGCAGCTCCATTTCGAGTTATAGTACGTCTCACACTGAGGCAGCCAACAATAAGCGATATTGTCACTTGATGACATTTTACATAGTATCAAAGCAGACATCTCACATTGGAGCAATCCGATATTTCCTCTGCATTTGCAATATCGAATTGCTTCAATGTGAGAAACATCATTTGATTACATACAAAATGTCATCAAGTGGCAATATCGTTTGTTACTGATTACTAGTTGCTTGTTGCTGGTTGCTTCAGTGTGAGACGTAACTTAAAATCTTTCGAAAGGATGTCCATTTCGGGTTATTGTACGGACAAAGCTGAGGTTGGAATTTTTTTTTAACGCTTACAATTAATTGAAAAAATTGTCACCCTGTGAAATAATATTTCCAAATTTCGATGTCCATCTTTGAATATTTGTACATTCGGTACTCTGATACCTTTAAACGACTGATTAATGAATAAAAAAACGAATATGTGATTGTTTACATTAACACGTTAGTCGCCACGGTAATATCAGAAAAATTTTCACATTGGCCATGTGAAAATAACCTTATTAGTACGTCAGACATACAGATCTGGAAATTTCGGTTCAGGACATAGGAAAATAATGCGTGCAACAGCGACGCATATAGGAAGTAGATTAGATAAACAAAGAGCGATATATCTGTTTAACCACGTCAGACTGTCAAACTGTCAGTTCGACAGTTCGTGGGAAGAAGGTGGTTGGTTGGGCGACTAGGGTCGAATCGGAAAAGGCGTGGTTAAACAGTTATATCGCTCTTTGTTTATCTAATCTACTTTCTATATGCGTCTGACATGGCTCATGTAGAACTTTTTAGCGTCAGACACATATGACTGACATGGCGATGAACGTGTTAAATAGTCTTATTAACGCTAAATTGGTAGATTTGAAACGTTATCGCACACTTACAATTTTTATAATTAATTGTTTTATAATAAGGAATCTATGCTTAACTTCTCACCGGTATTTTTTAATGTTCATCTTTATTTTCTCTTCATGTGAAAGAACACATTTTTTATTAGGTTTCATCAGCGTAGAGAGATACTATAGTATGGACACTCCGTTTTTTTTGACGTTCAATTTTTACGTCCGCATGAATTTGCACTTCGACAGTTCTCCGCTTGTGGCAGCACAGTAGGTGTTTTGTTTTGGTGACTTTAAGGTTAGATTTTCATTCTTTCTACTCCACGTGACAGCATTGAGCAGATGATTTTGAAAGTGTTTTAAAGTAATTTTGTCTTAATTAGTTTGGTTTTTTAAAGTACTTTACTATTTTATTGCATTGTTTTCTTTTAAACATAATTATTTATTGTTCTATGTATTTTAGTTGGAAATATTGTAATCACTAATAAATATTGTTTCTTATATTTTAAGTTTCATAAATTATAATGATCCCTTTATCAATTTCGAGGTATAAGGTTTTACCCCTAATAACATATGTTATTTATGGTTCCCAAAAGTATTAAAGAATTAAATACATTATGAAGTTCTAAGCTCTTCTAAATAATAATATTTGGATATTAAAATATTTATAATAGGAAGGTTCGTAAGATATCTTTTACGAATATCCTTTCAAATATTTTTGTTGTCAATAAAAGATAATATATGCATAGATGATTGATAATAACATTTTAAAAAACGATGTCTTCATAAAAATAAATTTTAGAAATGACATTTCCCTTAGTGCCATCTCTTGACCTATTGTAGAAGTGCAAATAGAAACGCCGCCATGTTGCCTTAAAAATCGCCTCACCTACATCAAAGGTGCCGACGGAGAGTGTCCATACTATAGTATCTCTCTACGCTGGTTTCATTAGAAAAATTTTGTATAAAAGATGATTATTTGTTGACAAATATTTAAATTGAGAATGTTAGTAGAAACTGGAACAAACAAGTTATTTTTATTTTCTCCTATTTTTTATTCGATAAATGAAACTACATTTTAATTTGAGTCATTAAAAATAAGTCTTGTAATAAATCAAATAATGAGATTTTTTGGAAAAATAAAGTTAAATGTATGTCGAAAAAATAACTTATTTGAAGAAAAAAAGGAGTAAAAAAATAGGAGTAAAATAATTTATCAGCAATTATTTTAAATTTATGTTATAAATAAAGAATCAATATAAGTATATTTTGTGAACCTTTTACACAAATTTTTTTTAATAAAATCTAATAAAAAATGTTTTATAAAACACTCAAAAATTAAATATCCTCTTCACATTATCGAATAAAAAATGAGTATTGACATTTAAAAAAACTTATTTTCTTTGATTCTGTAAACGTACGCCACTGTAAAAAAAAGATTAGCCATATAAAACCACAATAAATTACAAATCTCATTTTTAACTCTACAAAACGTTCCATTTTCGAAATAAATTTTACAACATATTTGTTCGAAACCTTTTTTGCCACTCTGTATAATGTTCTTTTACGACATACAAATTTGTAATTTCCCGTTTTGGAACCTAACTGTACAAAAACAACGACGATCTGACTCACAAGAGGATAAAAATCCTGTGTGTAAAATGATTCATTTATAAAAAAAGGTGAAAATTGACGATTAGCATATTTACGTAATGGATTTTTTTATCTATCATTTTTTTTCTTAACTGTATATTGAATTGAAATTTAAAAAAGATGTACAGTGTGGTCAAATGAATTGTTTTGATTTTTTTAATATTTAATGTTTCAAAAGTTCAAAGAAAAAGATAAATAAATATATTTAATCGACTGTTACCTTCAATTTTTCATTGTTAATTAATCTTCTTTATTATTCTGGAAAGTATCAGAACTGTCCCTCACCGATTTTGATTAAATTTGATACAGTTGTAGAATGGGTCAAAATAAGGTTGACGTATTTTTTTATACGTGCGGTAAAAGCCTCTGGGGCAACTTATAAGGGTTGAAAGTTGAGGGTCGAAAACACATTTTCCCTTATAACTCGAAAACTAAACGCGATAAATGATTGCTGTAAACGCCAAACGACGTGCTATGATAGTAGCTTTCAAATGATGTGCTACCCGATGCCGCATCTATTGTTGGGGGTGAAAAGGGGCGAGAAAAGTGGTAGTTTTTCGCGATTCAGCCCCAAGATGTTGAGGGATATTTATTTGTGTTGTAAACACGTTGATCTTGATAATAGGGGTGTTTGTTACCTATCCATTAAGGGGTTGGGGTGAATTTACTAATAATTTCAACTCTAATAAAAGAGACGTGGTTTCAGGTTAGCTTTACAAAGATGTTCCTCTTGATATTTATTGGACAAGCTAGGGGGTGAAAAAGGGGTAGTTTTTTCAACTTTCCAATTAAGCGTCGAAGGACATTTACAATACTACGATAGAATTCGTTTATTTTGTACTCTAAATGCGTATGTAACTTTTAAGAGCAGTGGTGTTTGTTGTGTACTCACTGAGGGGTTGACTATTACGGTTTTTTGCAGTTTTTACAAAAATATTTGTCTTAAAAATATTCCGGCATCAATTTATGTATATTACAATTTCGATACGGGGTTGAAGGGTTGTTAAACTTATATCAAAACACATGAAGAATTGGCTTCAAACCGTATATTTCTGAAATACCGGCCGGAAATCGCTACTATTATTAAATTCGTGGACTGGTCACTGCCTCGAAGTCATTAATGAAGCAGAACCACCTAACACCGACTTCAAACATTTGTCTATACCTGCAGGTATAATAGGACAAATAGAGCCTTTAGATGTGTATGGCTTCAGGATACGGAAAAACTTTGTTAGAAGACTTTCCGATCAAGTCATTCTTTATCAGTACGACGTCAATTTACATTTACGGAATAATATTTTAAAATTACAATCCTTAACACATAATCAGTTCTCCTCGGTTTGTCAGTTTGTTTAAATATGCTTGGTTATAAGCGGTTATACAGGGTTTCCCACCGAAGTGGACTGGTCGAAATATCTCGGAAACTACACATCCGCTGACTTTGAAATTTTATACATAGATTTAGTACATACTAAACTACACTTTGAAAACATTTTCAGTCATCCATGACTTCCGGTTATATCAGAAGGAGTTAAGGAATTATTTTATTTAAACGTAATATTTATTTTTCGTTAGACTGGTTAATTTAAATATAATTTTGTTTGAAACATTTTTTCCTATCACTTGTAGTTTTAGAGAATTTTTTTTCGTATTTTTTTACGTTTGATTGAGGTGGAAAAATAAACTATAATTCGCAATCCAAGATAGCTACGTCCATAAATTTAGGCTATTTTTTCATGACTAACCTTTTTTTTATCCCAATCAAACGTAAATAATTATGAAAAATAATTTTTCTCTCTGAAATTACAAATGATAGAGAAAAATGTTTCAAGTAAAATTTATCTTCAAATTAACCAACCTAACAAAACATAAATATTGCGTTCGAAAATAATAATTCCTTAACTACTTCCGGTATAATTCCGGAACTCATGGATGACTGAAAACATTTTCCAAATCTTCAAATTTATTGGACTTGTAGTTTTCGAGATATTTCGACGAGTCCAATTCGGTGGGACATCTGTATAGTGAAAAACCCGGAACATTTTGGAAATTCAGTTGAGTTCTGTTTTTCTAGTGATATTTGTGGGGATATAGCTGTTATAACTTGCGCTTGGTGCAAAAAATCTCTATGTTTGAAACATTTTTATCACGATTTTCACTACTGTCAAAAATATGTTGAGTAGAAGTAATATACACTTTTCGCGGAAAGATGTCTCATGCGTCATTACTTGTCACCGTTTTCTCGACATATGTCAAATATTTTTTTCTTTATTTAATCATATATGTCAGATAGAGACGAAAACCGAAAATAGTAGTCTAGGATAATATAATTAATTAATGACGCATGAGACATCTTTCCGCGAAAAGAGTATACCTTGTAATTTTGTTATATATTTATTATTATTATACGAATAGGTTAGTAGGCTTGACAGCATTCGTTGCTTTATTACTTACAGTGAGAAATAAGCGATTTCTATCATAGTATTGTAAATATCCTTAGATGCTTAATTGGAAAATTGAAAAAACTACCCCTTTTTCACCCCCTAGCTTGTCCAATAAATATCAAGAGGAACATCTTTGTAAAGCTAACCTGAAACCACGTCTCTTTTATTAGAGTTGAAACTATTAGTAAATTCACCCCCAACCCCTTAATGGATAGGTAACAAACACCCCTATTATCAAGATCAACGTGTTTACAACCACAATCAACGCAAAATAAACGAATTACAATGTATAAACTACGACTGTACTAGTAAATGTACGCCCCGTCACACAAACATTTTCACCCCTACAACTACCCCAGTTGAAGTTTTTCGCTCAAAACAAAAAACACGTAAACCTTAATTTTCTCTAACCTTTCGCTATGCCTACTTTTGAAAATATCCCTCAACATCTTGGGGGTGAATTGCGAAAAACTACCACTTTTCTCGTCCCCTTTTACCCCCAACAATAGATGCGGCATCGGGTAGCACATCAATTGAAAGCTACTATCATAGCACGTCGTTTGACGTTTACAGCAATCATTTATCGCGTTTAGTTTTCGAGTAAGGGAAAATGTGTTTTCGACCCTGAACTTTCATCCCTTATAAGTTGCCCCAGAGGCTTTTACCGCACGTATAAAAAAATACATCAACCTTATTTTGACCTATTCTACAACTGTACCAAATTTAATCAAAATCGGTGAGGGACAGTTCTGATACTTCCCTTTAAGTTATTTCTTACCGATTCCTAATTCTTGAATAGCAACTTAAAAACGTTATGAGATAAAAGACGAGTTAAGTCGTGACCTGTCAATAATTTAACGAGCTAAACAAAGATAAACAGAGAAGAAGATTTTTCACAATTACATAACACAATAAAAATTAAGTAAATTTTTTTTCATGTAGCTATTTTAAACAACTTTAACTATTTCATCTTGTTTTTTTTCCTTTCACAATTTAACAAATTACAAGTTCAAAACTAAATAACACACAAAGATTTTAGAAAACAATATGTTATTCCAACACTACTCCAATTTAATTATTTAATAATAACGAGAAATTTAAATAGATTTTCTTTGATAAACACGTTTTAACTAATATTTTACAAGTGGCTCGATGCCAAATAGTTGCGAAAGGACAACTGTCTTCGACTGAACCTCTTTAAATTCGAGCCAATTTAATCGCGTTCCAGCGACAATCCCGATCGATGCAGATTTAACCGATTTTCATTTTTAATAAAAACCACATTAATTAATTACAATACAGTGAACTCTCCCATAGCGGACACCTCTAATAAGCGGACAACCCTGTTAACCGGACATTTTTCATAACACCGTCCGAAGAATACGTATTTTACATAGAATGCCACCTCTGTTAAACGGACACTCTATTAAACGGACACGGACAGCAGCATTAGACAAATTTGACGCAAATTTCTCTCGTAAGTGGACAGTTGGTTGCACAAACTCGTGCGTTAGAATAGTCCGTAACACGTGTCCACGGTAGAGCGTTCGGGGAAGCACATAACTCTAACCTAGTGATTGTATGACCTGTGCGTTTCATAACCTATACCTTATGACAATTACAAATGCAGTGTCTGAAATTTCGCCACCAAGTTTCAAATAGGGAAAACGCAAGCAGCAAATATAATCAAAAATAAGGCGGAAATATTTAAAAAATGGGACTCTAACGGAAACGTTGATGAAAAGAAATCCTTTCTAGAAACCAGTGGTCTAAAAATCGATACTTTAACATATGAGTGGTTTACAAAGGCACGAAACAAAAAAAATCCCCTGTCCGAAACAGTTGTTAAAGGTAAAGCCAAAGAAATTGCGGAATTTTTAGGTATTACAACGTTTAAAGCATCAGAAGGATGGCTAGAAAAATTCAGAATTCGTTATAACATTGCATTTAAGTGTATTTCTGGAGAATCTGCCAATGTTAAAGAAGAAAGTGTTTTTGAATTTTATCAAAGATTACCCTCTCTAATTCGAGGCTACAGTCCTGAAAATATTTATAACGCTGATGAAACTGAGTTGTTTTTTTGAGCATTGCCTGACAAAACTCTTGTTTTAAAAAGAGAGAAATGTTCAGAAGGAAAACTAAGCAAAGAACGGGTAACAGTTTTGCTATGTACTAGTATGGCAGGAAACAAAGAACCACTATTGGTTACAGGCAAATTTGCTAGGCCTCGCGCATTTAACAGAGTTAGTATGAATTCGCTTCCTGTGTAATGGAAATCTAACAAAAAGGCGTGGATGACCTGTCAAATTATGACTGAATTGTTACTGCAGTTTGACCGGAAAAAGAGACTGTAGGACAGAAAAATAATTCTTTTTTTGGACAATGCTGCATCACATCCCCGAGATCTGACCCTAACTAACATTAAAATATTATTTCTTCCACCTAACACAACAGCAGTTTGTCAGCCTTTAGACCAAGGCATAATCAAGAACTTTAAAACATTTTACAGATTAATGATTTTGAAGCACATTCTGGCGCACATGGACGAAGCAGACAACGCACAAGATTTAAGTAAATCTATAGACCAGTTGGATGCAATTTATTTTATGAAGAGAGCTTAGGACCAAGTGAACGATCAAACTGTTAAAAACTGCTTTCAGAAATGTAAATTCACTCATGCAGAAGATCTTGATGATTACGATCCAGAGAATGATATTCCGTTAGCTGTATATGTTTAAATGAAAAGAGCATTAGTCGCAACTAGCAATAGCAATCTTAATGTAGATGATTTTATGGATTTAGATAACCAATTGGACGTTGAAGATGATGATATTGATTCTACAATTAGCGATATTATTGAAATCTCAGAGGAACCAGAAGAAAATGAAGAAGTGGACACTCAATGCACAACAAAAAATCTAACTGATGCTCTAACCGCAGTGAAAAATTTAAAATTGTATGCAAAAAATGAGGAAGACTTCAACGCTTTCAACCTCGCTGCACATCTTGAAGCTCATTACACAAATTTGTCGTTTCAATGCAACAAAAAAAAGCAAACTACACTATTAGACTTTTTTACTAAAATTATTGAAAAATAGAAGACAAGTTTGTACATCTCAAGTTATAGTCGTAATATGAGTAAAAATATAAGTAGATATATATTAAAACTATATAAGTAGGTATAATATAAGTATGTAGTAAATATAAGTGCAAGTAAAAGTAAATATATGGACAAGTGTCCAACTGAAACATATTTGCTCACTTTTCTTCTCTATTATCTATCAATAAAACTTTGAAAAATAAATGTTTTTTCTATTAAGCGGACACCTCCTATAAACGGACAAAAGAGTTGACACCGTCGGTGTCCGCTTATGGGAGAGTTCACTGTATTTTGAATTGAAATTTTATTCAAATTAAAAAATGATAACAATAATAACATTTAAAATCAGTGAGAATTTATTTTAAAGTCTTGTGAATAAAAAATTGAGTTAAGAAAATAAATTAATTTGAAATTTTATACATAGCTAGAAATAAATGTTACAGTGAGAATGTTTATATCACTCGATTCTCACAACACAGTCAACTAAACTTAGCTTATCTTTAGTTTTGTTATGATATATTAGCAAAAATGTCGTATCTCGCTTTTGATAAGTACATACTGAAAAAAACACACGACGCGCCGCACCGAAAACATTACGTTCAGCGAATACCAAGACCAGTAAATAGTAATTGTACGTTTTATCAACATTAATTCAACACAATTGCCATCTATTATGTTGTATAACGTTCTCTTTTTAAGTTAATTAAAAAGTTATTACCACATCAGTCGATTTCTCATCTACTTTTCTCATACACTCTATTCATATTTAATAAAAATTAAATTAAATTCACATTAATAGAAATCTTGAAATTATTAAATTTAATCTAGGTATCAAATCAAAATCAAAAATTACTTAAAATTCTTAAATATTTTTAAAGGTGGTTAAAAAATATTTAATTTGATATCAAAAACTAACGATTTTTTACCAAAATTTGATACCAAAACCATTTAAAATTTTTCAAAATGTACTCATGTAAAAGGAAATTTAATTTCTTAATAATTTTTAATAAAAATTTAATTCTAAAATTATTTTTGTTTTTATTATTTATATTTGTATTTTTTTTTTGTATTTAGGCCTCAAATAAAAGTATCCGGGATAAAAATAGAATCATCTGACAAAGCGATCGAAACCGGAACGGAAGGAATCCCGTCGATATTCATCGACACCCCGACCGTCATCCGTATTTTCGGTTCTGGTTTAACCGAAAACATGATAGTGGCCTTCACGAACGTAAAAATGGTTCAAGGGGACGTCTGCACGGTGTTCCCGTCGCCCGTAACTTATCCAGTGAGTTAAAAAACGTTATTTTAAAGCTACGGAAGCATGTCCCGATGGTTAAAACCAGTTTTTCCCGGTTTGTGCAGGTCAACCACGTGTCCGAAGAAAGGGATACGGCTTCGATAGACGTTAGCATCCCGGATAAATTATTAGGAGACGTGTTGTATCTTTGCGTAAAAGAATCTAACCTTTCAAATGCCACTTTTCACCATCAGGGTAGCGCCCCATGGGTTTCCATACAAACTCATACGTATTTAATACCGATATGGGGATCGATTATGATTATTGGAGTTTGCTTATGTTTCTCGGCGTTATTTTCCGGATTAAATCTTGGATTAATGTCGCTTGATATGACCGAATTGAAGATTTTAAAAAATACCGGGACAATAAAAGAGAGACAATACGCGAAGAAAATCCAACCGATTAGGAAACACGGGAACTTTTTATTGTGTAGTATTTTATTGGGGAACGTCTTGGTGAATTCGATTTTTACGATTTTACTAGATGGGCTTACTTCTGGTGTTATCGCCGTTGTTTGTTCGACGATCGCTATCGTAATATTTGGTGAAATTACCCCTCAAGCGATTTGTTCCAGACACGGTTTAGCTGTTGGGGCTAAAACGATAGTTGTTACTAAGCTTATTATGGTTATTACTGCTCCTATAGCTTATCCGATATCGAAGATTTTGGATTGCGTTTTGGGAGAGGAAATCGGAAACGTTTATAATCGAGAAAGGTTAAAAGAATTAGTTAAGGTAAGTATTTATTTTATTTTAAATATACAGGTGTTTCTGAAATTCGTCTACAATGTAAAGTTGCTTTTAAATTTGCGAACCGAACCGTTTGCGAACTTCTTTCAATCCATCGGAAACGGAACAAACTGCGAACCATTTCTAGTGCTACAGTGTGCTCATTGGTCATCATGATTTTGCGCAATGAAATCTACAGTATTTCCGTTTTGAGTGGTGCAACTTTACACATGGCAAATTGATACAATAATAAGAGAAAACGGAGACGTTGATGAAACATCTGTACAAAATCCGATCTGTACAAAAAACGTATTGGTGCGGAGTTAATAATCAACTTGCAATCACAATTAAGCGCATAATATAAGAATTTTACACAAAGGTCTTCTTCTCATTTCGAAAATTTAAGTTTTTCTTGAGTTTAATTCCTTTTAAGTTTTTCTTAAGATGATTCTTATGATTGGGATCTCATAGCAGTGTTTTAGTACTATATAGATCAATAAATTTTAACGTCATTTCTTAATTAATCCCTTTAACACATGCGCTATTGAAATATCTGCCTACAACCATGCTATCTAGCGATGAACTACAAACGATTTTTCTTAACTGTTTGCCACCTTTCTCGGATTCACATCTTTCCGAGGATCCCCCGTGTAAGTGATCCACTGTTTGCTACTGCGCTGTTGGAATATCTGCCTACAACCATGCTATGTAGCGATAAACAAAGATCATGAAGTTCACGAACATGTCAATTGCGCACAAAAGCCGTCCCAATGTGAGCTTCAAATCCCTTAGTGTTTGTCGAAAAACCAACGGGTGCTGGTTCGTCGCGAACTGTTCGTTACTGGTTTGAAGTTACGTCCCAATCTTGAGAACAAATGGTTCGCGAATGGGTTCGGCTCGCAAATGTATACGCGGCTTTATGTTTGAGATCCCATAGCAGTGTTTTAGTTCCATATAGATCAATAAGTTTTAATATCATTTCTTCTTGGTATTATATCTTCACGATTGTTCGTTAGCTAGTTCCAAGTTACGTCCCAATCTTGCGAACAGACGGTTCGCGAACGGTTCGTCTCGCAAATGTATACGCGGCTCAACACCTCATATATTCCTTGGTTGAAAATAAGATGATTTAACATAAGTTATCTATATATAAAGTTTCTTCTTTTCGAACTTACACGCTTTTGATCAATGAGTGATATTGTACTTACGTTGTACATAAATTAGAGTTAGTTTAAACCAAGGCTAACCACAATTACACTTTATAACTGCAATGACTTAAATAGGATTTGCACATGTGTACTTAAAAATACCTTATTTAGTGCTTAACCGTTTGCGTACCAGAGGGTTTTGAAAAACACGATCGAAAAACGCCAAAGAGCGCGATCGCGCTCCTTCGATTATGTGCGGAAAAAAGCTAAAAAGCACCATAGCGCTCCTACGGTTACCTATTAAAAAAAGCCAAAAAACGCGTTAGCGCTCCTTCAGTTACATGTCGAACATTTCGACAAAAAATTTTGGGTGGGACGCCAGTTGTCTCTTTTGACCAAATGATCTGGCTTTTCTCAACACAAAATCTGAAAAGCGCGAAAGTGGCTCTTGGTACGCAAAAGGTTAACTACTCATGCAATTAATATCTTATAAGAGTCAAAAAATCTTCAGGTCTAACAGGCTTATTTTATAATTGTCAAATCAGATTTGTAAGAATAGGAGACAGTAAAGAATTAATCAAAGCTGTACGGAATTATGACGTATTGTATAATACAAATAACTTTCCAAAAATTCTCAAGTTAAATGAAATTCTTCATGAGTTTCCCATTTTTGCAAGTAACTACTTTTCCACTTTCTTCTTTTTTCCATATTTATCGCGGCATATAATTAGCTGTAATTTATTAGTGCATCTAAATCCGATTCTGAGCTTAGGTTGATGACTTTCATTATGCAGCGAATGCAAAATTGTTAATCATTGTGCGATCTCCGCTGGGTAGCTACATCTTTCGTGCAGTTTTTTTTGTTCTGTACCTATTCTGCGTTTCCGTTCTTATGTACTATAACCCAAAATAGAGCTGTACCATCAAGAGAAAGATGAAAAAGTAAGCCCCCTCTCCGTAATATTGCCGTGTACTCTTTCATCTTTCTCTTCGCGGTGCAGCTCCATTTTGGGTTATAGTACGTTTAGCTTTAGGTTGGTTCAAATTGAATGAAATCGTTTAGGAGCTCCAAAATATCTTTTAAATTCATTTAAGTGTCTATTACCATGACATTAGAGGACGTCAATACATTGATGCGTCAATGCAACATTAATGATTTCTATCATTCTTATTGGAACATCCTGTTGTTATATTACCTCCATGCTGATCATAGGGAGAAAGGCTTGTCGTCTGAATATCATATTCACGTCCTGTAGTGTCGTGGAGGTAGACTCCTACATGCTTATTTTGCAATTGTCGTTAATTAACGACATTGTTCAGCCAACGATTTCAATTCCAAACGATTTTTTGTAAAAATCGTATTTTGCAAATCAGTCATTGGAAATTTTAGTTAAATAACTAAACACATAACTAATAACTATATACATAATCTATATAACTAACAACATAACCTTAGAGGGAAACGGGTTCCCGTTTTTAACCCATTGTTTATTGTAATTTCTTGTGAAGTAGTTGGAAATATATTATTTTCCCGAAAAAGACTGTAATATTCAGGGCACGAATGTTTTAGTCAAAGTGCGCCCACTTTATCTCACCACACCAAGCAACCAGTGTTACGATTGGCGTAAATTGCGTCATCTTAAAAAAAAAAAAATTTTCATACGACATTGTAACAATTAACTTTTGGATTCAAATTTTACCCAAAAAATTCTTATAAAAATTTGATACAAATTTAGATTTAAAGATTAGTTGATAAACAAAAATGAAATTAACGACCGACTAAAAATAAACTAAAAGAACGAACTTTAAACTAGGCCATAGCCTAAGCACTGAAATGCGGCTAAGTCGAATGAAGTTTGTAACTCGTTTCCTAAACTATCCGCGTCTAGGTAATAATACATCACTCATATTTTTCATAAAATTGCAAAAAATAAGACCATGAGCAACGGTTGTCTGTTTCTGGTGATTTTTTATAACTCCCAAGTATAAAAATACCATGCTGTAAGAAAAAATCGTACTCCAGATTTACTAATAATCTGTAGTTTTCGGAAAAAATTATCTGGCAACTCAATTGGGTTCAATGAATTGCTGATATCCTTCATTAGCATATCGGGGACTGAAAGGCAAGAACTCGGAAAAATGGCATTTTGTAAGAGGTAAAGCCAAGAAATGATCTTACATATTTTGAAGGCAAATGAAACGCAACATGTTTGTGTTCTAACGACATAAACGACTGCTACGGAGATGTTCGCAAAACGACCAAACCTAACTTGAAAGTCGTTCACAACGATGTCGTTAGAAGTTACAAAATACGAATTATCGTTTATGAATGAGTCATAACGACGTTGTTGAAAGTTACAAAATAGGCGTGTGAATGGGCTATTTATAAACAATAATAATATAATTATAATCATATCATTTTTCAGTCACTTCTATGCTTCTAAAATCGCATCACGTACTATTAGAAGATGTTAATCAGATATAGAAACTCATTCCTTAAAAATGATTCATTTTGATTAACGCGTTTTCGAATTATGTATAAGAAATTAAACCGATTTATTCTACTAACTTTGAATATGATAACTTATATAACTTATATTAAATCGAATTATTTTGAGCGAAGAAATATGAGATCTTACGCATTTCAGAAACAACCTGCATATATATTTTTAATTTAATCTCATCATTCATTCTAATATTTATCAATAAATACGTGACTCTTATTAAATATTCAGTTGTACATAATTAAGATATTTAAAAAAATCTATTCTAAACCAGTAAGAAAAAATAAAATCAAAAACGAACAATAACCAATAAATCAATTAACAATAAAGTAAATAATCTCGATTTTTAATCGAGAATTTTATCTGTTTGAAAGCTGTTAAGACCCGTCTAAAGGGTTTATTTTTCGCTCAACATTCTCGTTTGTTTGACCTAATTGGCGAGAAAAAGGACTCGACATTTCTGTCAAGTTTACCCTAAGATATAGGTCAATGGTGTCGGTTCGAACCGGTTTTAAGCGAAGTTTGGGAGCAGAAACTGAATGAACACGATTTTTTTATCCGGGATTATTTAGATTGTGATGAAATGGAAGTAATCCATCAGACGATTTACGTTTATTCTTACGTGAGTGTATTAGATTGGATCGATAAGGTTTGATGCGTACTTAAAGATAATAATGTGATAGGTTAATGGGTTAATATAATAGGTTGTTGTGTTTTTGAAAATAAAATTGACGTTAGGTTGTGTAATATTTTTATAAGTTGTAAAGTATTTAGATTGTTAATTTTTTAGGAGAATTTTTTTTTATGAAAAAGGGGGAATTACTATATTGATGATTGCGATTGAATCTATCTTCTTTAAAAACTTTAAAATCACCTAACAAATAAATAATTTTTTAGGTAACAACTGGTGAAAACGATTTAGACAAAGACGAAGTAAACATAATAAGCGGAGCATTAGAATTAAGAAAGAAAACTGTAGCCGAAGTAATGACGAAAATGGAAGACGCCTTTATGTTAGATTACGACGCGATTCTCGACTTTGAAACGGTTTCAGAAATAATGAAGTCCGGTAAACTTACAATAACTTTATAATTAAAAAAAAACTCATCTTTCAATTTTCCCTTTTTACAAAAATAAATAGGTTACTCAAGAATTCCAGTTTACGAAGGAGACCGGAAAAAAATTGTCACAACCCTTTATATAAAAGATTTAGCTTTTGTGGATCCAGACGATAACACCCCGTTAAAAACTTTATGTCAATTCTATCAAAATCCGTGTAATTTTGTCTTTGAAGATGTAACCTTAGACGTTATGTTTAAAGAATTTAAAGAAGGTAATAAAGGACATATGGCTTTCGTTCATCGTGTTAATAATGAAGGAGATGGAGATCCGTTTTATGAGACAATTGGTTTGATTACACTTGAAGATGTTATTGAGGAATTGATTCAAGCTGAAATTATGGACGAAACTGATACAGTTAGTAAGTTATTGTCAATTAAATAAATTTAGAGGAAGGTTTTAATTTAATTTTTTTAATTTAGCTGATAATCGATCGAAAAGGAAACGAACTTCAAACCGGACTAAACAAGACTTTACTGTTTTTGCTGATCGAAGAGGAGAATCTAATCGGATTCGAATAAGTCCACAATTAACTTTAGCAACGTTCCAATATTTAAGCACATGTAAGACTTCTTTAATTATAATTAAAATTAACCAAAAATTATTTTTTTAATATTTAGCTGTGGATTTATTCAAACCAAACAACATTTCCGAAACGATTTTACGTCGATTTCTCAAACAAGACATCTACTTTCATATTAAAAAATCCAAAGATTGGAGAAACGATGAAAGCGCGGTTATTTATCTACAAGGTCGTTCCGCGGATTATTTCGTTTTAATCCTCGAGGGTCGAGTTGAAGTTACGGTCGGTGCTGAACAATTAGTTTTTGAAAGCGGACCATTTACTTATTTTGGTACTCAAGCTTTAGCACCAAACGTTGGAATTTGTAAGTTTTTACCTAAACTTTAATTAAAATTACATTAAACATACAAATATTTTCATTTAACATAGTGGAATCTTCTCCATCAACAATGGGAAGTTTACAATCCTTAAATATGGATACAATGTTACGTTATAGTTTTCAACCGGATTATACAGTGAGAGCCTCTTCCGATTTATTGTATATGAAAGTAAAAAGAAGTTTGTATTTGGCGGCGAAAAAAGCTTCATTAATGGAGATGTCTTCGAAAGAAAAAGACGGTGTGAATGAGTTTGATGAAGAAGTTGAAAAGGTATGTTTTAAAAAAATTTTATTCTAAAATAATTTAACTTAATTTCTTAAAATATCGATTGATGCGTATTTACAGTACGCTAAAAATCCCGAGGAGTCGATTCTTCTCGATAAAATGCATCGGTTGTTAATTAATGGTGATGATGATGACAACTAAAGGTTTTATTTGAACCGAAAAAGTTGGTTTTTAAGGTAATTCGAAGTGTTGCACTTCTGTGTATATTTGTAAATAACACGTCGAATGCTTTTAAGTGTTTAAAAATGTGTTTAAGGTTTTTTCTTCTTGTTTTATTTTTCTTCTTGTTTTTTTTTTTAATTATTATTTTGGGATTTTAATGAGATTTTAAAAATAATTCAGATTTTATAACATTTGTTCAAGTCACAATTTTAACTGTTTTTTATAAGTCTAGGATAAGTTTTAGACGATTTTGTAAGGAATTATAAACATATTTTATTAGATTTACGTTTGAACTTAAAGTTAACTCGAAATTAAGTTAAAAAACCGATTTTCTCGTTAAATTGGGACGTTTTTCTGAACTTTTACACCGAGAAATTAGTCGAAACTCGACCGTCGATCGTTTGATTTTTGTACAGTTTGCTTTAAACGATTCTCTGTTCAATTCTAAGTAAGATTCTAAATGGGCATCGTTACGCTAAATCCGGAAAATTTCTAACGAAGGTTTTTCTGACCCTCTGCACAGAGAAATTAGACAAAAATTTTGAAATTTTGACTTTGAGCTCGCTTAACTCGTCCGTCTATCGTTTGATTTTCATACGGTTTGCTTTAAACGATTCTCCTTCCAATTCTAAGTAAGATTACATAAGAGCATCGTCGCGCTGAATCCGGAAAATTTCTAAGGAAGGTTTTTCTGACCCTCTACACAGAGAAATTAGACAAAAATTTCTAAATTTTGACTTTGAGCTCGCTTATCTCGACCGTTGATCGTTTGATTGTTGTACAGTTTGCTTTAAATGATTCTCTGTTCAAGTCCGAGAAAGTTTCTAAACAGACATCGTCACACTGGATCCGGAAAATTTCTAACAAAGATTTTTCCGAACCTCTGCACAGAGAAATTATAAAAAAAATTGAAATTTTAACTTTAAGCTCGTTTAACTCGGCCGTCGATCGTTTAATTTTCGTATGGTTTATTTTAAACGATTCTCCCTTCAATACTAAGAAAGTTTCTAGACGGGCATCGTTGGTCTGGATCCGGAAAATTTCTAACAAAGATTTTTCCGAACCTCTGTACAGAGAAATTAGACAACAATTTTGAAATTTTGACTTTGAGCTCGCTTAACTCGGCCGTCGATCGTTTGATTTTTGTGCAGTTTGCTTTAAACGATTCTCTGTTCAATTCTGAGAAAGTTTCTAGACGGGCATCGTCGCACTGAATCCGGAAAATTTTTAAGGGAGGCTTTTCTGACCATCTACACAGAGAAATTAGACAAAAATTTTGAAAGTTTGACTTTGAGCTCGCATAATTCGGTCGTCGATCATCTGATTTTCGTACGACTTATTTTAAAAGATTCTCTGCTCAATTGTGTATAAGGTTCTAGAAGGACTTTATCGTGTAGGATCCGAAATTTTTCTGACGAACATTTTTCCGAATCTCTGCACTGAGAAATTAGTTGAAAATTTTGATTTTAAGTTCCCTTCTTGAGTTGATTGTAAGTGGTAGAATATCATACAAGAATTCAAGGCGGTGAATCAGCGATGCAGGCAAAACGACAAACCGATTCAATTTTTTTAGTGTTATTTTACTTTTTAATTTTTGTTTATATCTACAAAAAAACTACTTTTTGAGAAAAATATAGATTTGTGTTTTTGCATACGCCATCACAAATCTTTATTTATTAAATTTAAAAGAAGCTATTTTGTAGAAATATGGGATTATTTGTTATCATTGTGTGTTAAATTAAAAGAGTGTATCTACTCAGATTTTTGCAGATATGCAAATTCATTCTAATAAAGAACGCATATATTCAAATACACTTATTTAACCTAATGAAGATTAAGAATTTATAGATACATTTCATTCGCGTCCACCAATAGATCATTCAATTATGTCTATATTTCTCCCGAATATCATAGATCTTATAGGAACCCAAAAAATATCAAAAAGTCAAAAGAAATAAAGCAGATACGTTCTTTGGAATTAACACGGTTAAATTTCAAACCTAACAATTTCTCATTCTTAAAATTTTTCTTTCAGTTGCTGTATTCGTTAGGCGAAGAAGACAGTTTAGGCCGTCAGTCGCCGGAGCCGTCAAAAACCTCAAAACCAAATCAAATTCAATCTCAAAACGTGAACATCACGCACAGCGAACCGCTAAGTTTGATATCAAACGCTAAATTACAGGAGTTGAACACGCCGCCGGTGTCTTCGAGCCAGGTGAATCGCGTCGCGAAAGGTTTGAACGGCGGGACGCAAAAGTTACGTCAAAATTCGACGGATCACGAGACGATAAAGGAGGAGGAAGACGCCGCTTTATTACCAAAAAAGTCATAACGACAATGTAACGGCCCTGAGACGGCCGCCGTACTTAAACTACTTGAAATCTTCATTCGTGAGCAATCAACTGACCTAGTAATTTGTTTTAGATTCAAGAAAGTATTAAGAAAAATGTTATTTAAGATTTAAAAAGAAAATGGGAAAAAATTGCATTTATTTTATTTTTTATTTACACAAGTTTTTATTTTGTCTTCCTTATTTTTGATTTTTAATTTATGTAAGTATAAAATTAAATATATTATAAATGTATGGTAAAATGTTGATTAGCAATAATTTTGAGGTGAGTAGCGTTGATGACAATGCAAATGACAACTTATACGTATTTTTAGTACTTTTAGTACTTATGTATGCCGAGTGATTAATATTTAGTAATTTAATATTAATTAAAAAGTAGATTGTACAAAATGTTGAATATATCCAACAAAAGTTATTAAAAATTAAAAAAAATAATAATAAGTAGATTAAAAGAAATTGTTAATATGCGTCGAAATGTAGATACTTTTTTTTAAGAAGGACGTTTTTGTAAATAAAAAATGTACTTTCCAAGAAACTTTGTACTTAACTTTTTTTTCTAAAAACATAAGGTGCTTTGTTATTTGTTATATTTTTCTTTCCAATTATTATTTTTTTATTTCGTTAAAGTTGTTTGTTAAAACCGCATTGTACTTCCATGATTAAAAATTAAAAAGTTTTTTGATGAAAAATTAAGTTTTTCATTTTAACTTATTCAGAGAAAAGTTTAAATGACTAGATTTTATCAGGTTTACGAAAAAGTTTGAAAAATCGTAGATAACTTCTAGAAATTAGAAAATGATTTTTGTGATAAATTAAGGTTCTATTAACACTTTGCTGACCAGTTACGAGTTAACTCGTCTTTTCATACCCAAACGTTGCTGACCGGTGACGAGTCAAATCGTCATTGTACTCGTCATAGCTGGTGACATGGCATAGTTACTATGTAAAATTGCCGGTCAACAAAGTGTTAAAACCAAGACGCTACACTACGTCAACATGATATTAACGCCTTCTATGTAGTAATACATTTTAAACACATTTTCTAACAAATTTTCTTTATGTGAACATAGCGATTTTCTCGAAAACGGTTGATTTCCAGATATATCATTCATCGGGATGAAGAGGATTACATCTCTAATGCTATTACAGTTAAATCTCTATTACCGGTCACCTCTAGATAACGGATACCTTTTAAAACGGACAAAATTCTGAGGTTCTGACTGAAGCCCATTTAAGCTAACACACTAAATACATCTCGATAGTGGATCCTCTTTTTATGGATAATGGACAGCAAAAAACAGTCCCTTAAGTCTAATTTCACCTCAATAGTGGAAAGTGGATGAGGCTTTCTTGGAATTGAATCACTATGTTTGTTGGAGAAGAAACAAGAAAATTGTGTTTATTTAGTTTGTCAAAAACCATGGCTCCTACATATGCGCAAATCAATGTTATAAAATGTTAAGGTGCAGTGTGAATCACGCGACTGCAGCGGCGATCGTCGCGCGGCTCTGGCGATTTTGCGTCAGCCACTCGTTTGCATTGAATTATATGGATACAATTATATTATTATATTATATCGATTGACACTTAATAAGGCGGCTGCAGACGCGCTACAATAGTCACGCGTCTATAGCCGCACGACGATCGCCGCTGCAGTCGCGTGATTGACAATGCACCTTTAGGATGAGAAAATCTGAAAGTTCCAGATCTGGCACCCAAATTTGACGTAAGACGCAAATCGCGAACATTCCCAAGGAAAATGATAAACTTACCCAAATTTAAAGTGAAAATACAAATCATGAAAAGAAAACTTCTTTTACAAAGTTTCACGAAAATGATATAGAATAGAAAATAGATAAAAGATAGGATAGAAACGGTTTTGTTATCAGTGATTTTGCCGCGTTCGTTCAAAAAATCTGTTTATTTCATGTATTTTGATAGAATAGAAAGCAGTCGAAATTATGCAAATATGAAGTGAGAATAATTTTAACCGTTGAAAGTCTTTAATACATGACATTAGCTGAGTCTCAGTACTTCAAACATTAAATTTTTGTCTAGATGTAATGTCCACAACGTCTGGATATAGGACTTGGCAAGAAACAATATAATGTCCACAATGTCTGAATAAAGGAGTTTTAGGCTGGTTTTAGTGCTCAACCGACGATTAGCGCTGACATCGGTCATGAGTAGCTATCAACGTATGTGCATGGGTCTATTCACTACTGGCACGTATGAAGACTGTCGGTCGAAAGCGTCCACCTGGTGTACGTCAATTAGCTGACAGACTGTTACATTGTATTACAGCGTTCAGTGTTTAGCAGTTTTGTCAGTATGTGTAGCATTCTTAACCGTTTGCGTACCAGACGGTTTTGAAAAAACACGTTCGAATAGCCCCAAGGAGCGCGATCGCACGCCTTCAATTATGCGTCGAAAAAAGCCAAAGAGCTTGATAGCGCTCCTTTGGTTACGAATCGAAGAAAGCCAGCTGTCTGTTTCGGCCAAACGCCCGGGCTTTTCTCGACACAAAATCTGAAGAGCGCGAAAGTGGTTCGTGGTATGCAAACGGTTAAACAACAAAATGAATATTGATACGGAATGGCTAATAAGCGAAGTCCGGTTGCATACAGAATTACGGGACTTTTTCCATAATTTGTATAAAAACCGTGATGAACGAATTTTTTTCTTGAGAGTATAAAAATTTGCTTCCATCTGTCGATTAGTCAAGCACTGAACACTACTGTCAGTACTGACATCAATACCGATCGTTCGTTGAATACTAAATCCAGCCTTAAGGATTAAAGCTATGAATCTTAGCCATTGGATTTCCTGAGATGCCTTTGGTTTCTCAGGGAGATTTGAATTACACGTTCATAGATAATCAAATTGACAAAAACGATACATCCATCGATATTGCTGAAATAATACAAAGTGGTATAATAAATGGTGAGAAAATGGAAAATTAAATAAACGTTTGTCCATATTAAAGAAATCTACAGTCCTCTCGATAACAGACAAAATGTTTGATCTCTTTAATCTGAGAGCTTTCACTATGTAATGCAATATGTAACCCTCTTCTTCCATATCAACGATATGTTTATTGACTTTTTAAGTTATTTTCGACCATAGTATGTACACACCCTAAAAATTCTTAAACGCTATTTCCTGATCCCTGTATATAAACACGTTTTATAGATTTTATCATTAAATTAGAACTTAAAGACTTTATTTCAGTGGCGGCTTGTCTGGGGAAGCAGCGGTTTAGCTTCCGTTTCAAACTTATGAGGAAATTGAAATTACGTGAACACATTCAATAATTTTTTTTAACATTTAGTATTCTCTTTGTAAACTTCCACGAACCACCACTGCTCTATTTTATTAGTTTTATTTTTCTGTAATAAAAATCAAATTTATTCTATTTATTAACTTTTAGACAGGTCTCACATTGAGGCAATCATCAACAAGCAATTATTAGTAACACGCGATATAAGCTTTGTTCGTTGGGTTAAAACTTGCACTGCACTAATTCTAAGTTACACTATGGTGCAAAGGTGCAATTTCGTGTAGCATTTAAAGAGGAATAACTGTAATTCAGTGCAATTTGGTGCACTTTAGTTCAGGTATGAAATGTGATCCAATGAACGCATATATAACCAAAATTTAATAATGCACTGAACTGCTTAGTGCAAGCAGTACAGGCCTAACGAACAAAGCTATTGCTGCTTGATCACATTTCACATGGAATTAAATTGTATTGCAAATACAGAGGCAATATCAAGTTTCTCCAATGTGAGACGTTCGCTTTAATACTATATAAAATGTCATCAAGTACCTTAACCAGTTAACTGTTTCGCTCCGATTTGAAAGCGCGCACCTATACGACTTCATCTGAAATTTTTCATATTTTTTATTTGTTTGTTTTATTTCAACCTGGCCTTAAAATATTCTAAACATCTTGTAATTTGAGAATATGTTTTGAATTTCACAAAAATTGCAATTTAAATAGCCAATATCACTACTTTTTGCGAATTGCACAATTTTGCGGCATGACGAATATATTCGTCAAAAACAGTTAACTGGTTAATATTTAAAAAATATATCGATACAGTAGAAAACAAAAAACTCAAAATACATATATATTTTTTAATTGTATTTATTCCCATTGATTCAATAAAAGATCTTAGGTCTCAACAATGTTCACAACAACCCATAATAAATTAACCTCTAATAAAAAATAATAATAATAAATAAATTATCCCAAATAGATCGAATTACGTTTTTCTCAATGAGTGTTCAAACATTTTGGACCACGATGAACTATCGACTAGCACGTGAGCGTTTTTACAATTCGCTATAAGAGTCGCATCAATCTCCTGACTCCCAGTCGGAATTAAAATCCCCATATTATCCTCTTTTTCAGCCTTCATCTTTACATCTCCACCCACAACGAAATGTTGACTTAGCAGCTTTACAAACGTATTCTTTTGACACTCATCCGATAATCGTAATATTAACGAACCTCCATCTTCCATAACTATTTCAGAGGAACGTGAAAATCTCGCTACTTGTACGTCTGCTAAACCTTTTTTTATTTTTGCTTTTAATACACCATCCAAACCAGCTAAATTAAATTAAATCAAAACAATTATTATTATTTAAAGCTGAAAAGAAGAGATATTTACTTATATTTAATAATCCTTCATTATTTATCGTAATATCAACATTTTTATGCAAGTTCTTAAGTCTCAACACACCAAAATCAGTTTCAAATTTACTATCATCACAATACGAAGAACCAACTGAAATATCACCAGAAACTGTTTTTGCTCTTAACGATAAAGCTTGTAATCTATCTGTTGTAATTGCCTAAAATATTAAAATCTCATATTAAAGCCTTAAATTTTTAATTTTTTAATCACCCCTTTTCCCGAAGTAGTTAATTTAAGCGATCCAGCTTGAGTTAATTCCTTACAAATAATATTTCCCCCGTTTGTAGATAAATCAATTGTTTCGCATTGCGCCCTTCCCAATAAAATATCACCAGCTTTACTGCGCGCTATGATTGACCTACCATAAAAATTTCCTATGGTTACGGGACAATCATAACCGGTAATATCCAAATCTAAATCAATTTTATAAATTTAACTCATTAAATTTAATTTTTCTTTTTATTTAAATAACATACTGGCTTTTAAAGACGCAAAAACATTAAGCGTTAAGTCTTTACAATTAGCATTGGGGCCGGATTTAATAGCCACAGTGTCTCCTTGTTTCTCATACTTAACGTTTGGTGATTTATTTGCTTGCGGGGATTCAACGGAAACTTTTACTTTATCCTGATCGCTAAATACATCTAAAGGTTGTACGTAAATATTACAAGGGCTGTTTATAACAACCGTACAAAACTGAGAAACGTCGAATTGTTCCGTTAAAATTGTTGCATACTGTCGGATATTTGAGCCGAGATCTTTACAAAATCCGGTTGTATATTTAAATAAATTTGATAAAATCCTAAAATTTTAATTAATTTTTTTTTACTTAAAAATTAATTAATATCCACTTACATTTTGATTAGGGGGGTATTTTAAAATTAATACTAATCAATAATAAAGTGTAACATAACCTCTCCTGTCAAATGTGTCAAATATAATTAAAATAAACAATACTTAACCGGGATATTTGAGGGAAATGGGGTTTTTCACGGTGGTACATCACTTTTAAATAAAAATGGGGTTTTAAACTGAGAATTTTTACATAAAGACGAGAGGTTTTTCGTCAATGGGAATAAAATACGTGTTGATTCATTAGATGACAAATTATGAATAAATCATGTTTATAAAAAAATTACCATAGTAACACAATCAAAGCCGTCTAAAGTTATTACAAAAAATTCTAAAAATCATAACATACAATAATTTAATACAAAATTATTAAATAAATAAACTTAAAATTAAATATAAATCTCTTTTAATCCAAATTAATAAATTAAAACTTTTTAAATTATTCTTTTAAAATTTAGGGATTTTTAAGTCGTAAACATTTTAAATTTTAAAGATTGGTAGTACTGTTAATGAAGGTCAAAACGTTGATCGCTGTCTCTTCAGTGTTAAAAAATAAGTTTTAATAAGATTTAAAACAATAACCCAGTTAATTTTTAAAGAAAACACCTTTTAAGGTCGTCTGTGATAATCAATTTTACCTTAAAACGCTCATCAAAACCTTTAAAAATGTCGAACCAATACGATGCGTAAGTTCACCAAACATAACCTCAATTACCTTCCAACAAAAACGTTTCTTTTATTAATTTTCTTTTCGAAAAAAAGGTTAAAAATGCACGAAAGTTCCGATAGCGGTGAAGAAGAAGGTACAACAAGTATTTTAGACTTAGGTCCCATACAGTATCCAAATGGCGAACATAGACTTGAGCACCCGTATTGTTTATGGTACTCTAGAAGACCTAACGCAGCTTCGAGGAACACACAGGGGTATTCGAGTTCGTTAAGATTAGTCGGACAAATGGGTACGGTCGAACAATGGTGGGGAATTTATTGTCATATGGTTAGATTACAAGATTTACCACCATATACGGATTTACATTTGTTTAAAAAGGGGATACAACCTATGTGGGAAGATCCTGCTAATACAAAAGGAGGAAAATGGGTAATTTTTTAATTGGGGTGGTTATTTTGATTTACGGGTTGATTTAAAGTATTATTTTTAGGTAATTAGATTAAAAAAAGGGAATCAATCTGGACGAGCTTGGGAAAATTTATGTATGGCTATGTTAGGAGAACAATTTATGGTAATCTTCATTGTAAAATTAAGTGAAAAAAGTCATTATTTAACAAAAAAAGTATTGAAATTGACGATTTTAAAGTTGAACATAACCTCAAATCAACTGTTAAAATTTTAAAAACTATTATTTATTTAAGAAGTGTAATTGATATCAAATTAAAGTTAAAAACGTATATTTTTAGATTATATATAATAATTTATATTAATTATTAAATTAATTGAAAGGTATTTTTGAAGAAAAAAAATTAAAAATGACATTTATCAACATAACCTAAAAATTTTTATACGTATTTTTGTTTAATAGGCTGGTAATGAAATATGTGGAATAGTTGTATCATTAAGATTTCATGAAGATCTAATAAGTATTTGGAATAGAACGGCAACAGATCAAATAATGACAGCTAGGATTCGAGACGCCGTAAAAAGATTACTTAATCTACCTTCGAGTGCTGGACTTGAATACAAAGCACACACAGACAGTTTAAAGTAATAGAGTTTTGACGACTCTACCTTTAATAAAACTCTGTTTACTTTGTAGGGGCTGGAAAACTATTCCTACCTCACTTAAAAGTTGATTGCGGAGCCAACAACACTTTGAGTAGAGAATAGCACGTTACGATGTTAACTCAACACACACACCTGAGAAGTTTATAAATACGTTTACATTACAAACTTTATACTTTATTTGTGTCAATAACTTTTTTGTGAAAACAAAAATAAATCACACAGATAACAAAAAAAAAATTAATTTATGTTTCGTTTTCTTTAAATTCAATTATATTTAAATAATTATCCTAAGTAGATATAAATCACCCATCTATGCTTTTTAATTTCCTTTGTAAATACTTCACTCGATCCACCAATTTATCCTTCGGCCTATATTCTGTGTAAGGAATCGTTACTACTTTATACCCTTTTATTTTAAGTAATTGTTGCGCCAAATTGCTTAAACCAGATGGTTCATTTGTACCTTTACACATGTCTTGGTATTGATATATCATAATAGCCACTCTAAAAATAATAATAAATGTCAATAACTTAAGATTGTATGATTTAAATTGTCAACAAATTATAGATTTTGTTACAAAGTGACGTTGGGTTGGAATGAATTGGATTAGTGGAGAAAAATATAAATCCAAATGAAAATATGGGTTTATGTTATAGACCTATTATTTAGAAAATATTCATCACGAATAAAAAAAAATAATAATCTTAAACTGTTAAAAATGACACATGGATGGGTCGCAATTAGTCGGAATATTATAAAATAAACGGATTTAATTGTAAAATAGAAGTAGTACTTCAAAATAGCAACTTTTACCTATAATTTAGGTCGAAATTGCTCTAAAAAATATTTTTTGTAATAATAATAAAAAACGTACCTTTTATGGTTTGATATTTGAGGATCATCTAAAGGAATTGGATTCGATTTTTGATCCAATACACATTCTACATCTAAAAAATAAATAAAAATTAACGATTTTCATTTAATTTTAAATTAAATTTACCAATATAAAAACCTAATCCTGTATTAACTTTAGTTTTAAAACACTTTTCCGATGCCAAATTCTTCAAACAATCAACAAGGGATAAACACATATCCTCTTTTTCTTTATTCCGTGGAATTTCCACGCTTTTCACATCCGAATTTTCCTCTAATCTTGATCCTTTATAATCTTTAACAAAGTACTGAGCGGCAGAATCGATGTTTAACAATTTTAACTTGTTAATAACACTTAAAGCTTTATCACCTAAAATAAATTTTCATTATTTTTTACTTTCAATAAACCCAATATTGCCACGATCAGGGTAAAGTCCCTAAAAAGGGTAATGACCCTCAATATACAATGGTATATTACGGAGTTAGCACAAACGCCTAATTGAACGAGTATAAGAAGGCAGGGAATTCAATGGAACAGACGACTATTTTTTGGTTCTTGGTTATCAGCCACACCGTCAGCTCATTCGAAGAGGTTCCAGATGCTCACCAAAATGTCACAAATCACTCGCTTGTTTCTGGTTATGGGGTTAAATAAGCAAGTCACTATGCACTGGAAGTAGCTGCCATGCACAATCAGGTAACTCTCCAGTGGGTAAAGGGACATGAGAACTGCTCAAGAAGTAGAGGGGCTGACAGGAAGGTCAAAACGGCCGCTAGTAGGCGTTCTTACTCACCCGAACTAGTCCCCATTCCCTCTTTAACTTCGCATCTCGATAGCATTAAGCTCATTACCCATTCTAAATGTTCAGACTACTGGGACACAGTTAGGCTGACCATACACTGGAACCAAACTCGGTCGAATAGTGGTCGTCCGTATATCGGCCGAATGTATCCGACCAACGTCCGACCAATCCAAAATTATGAACAAGCATCTGCTCACGTATACTGCATCTGACCAACACGTCCGAGTACGTCCGACTAGACGGACAGACCCAGATTTTTGGAATTAGTCGAATGAAGTACAGTGAAAGCTCTAGTACGCGGACGCTCTAATAAGCGGACATCTCTCATAACCGGACAAAAACCTTGACACGAATCTCAAAGATATGTCTTTCTATACAAACTGCTCTCCCTTAAGCGGGCGCTCCAATAAGCGGACGCGTACACCATTTTTTCCTCAATAATGGACAAAAATCTCTAATAAGCGGACGCACGGCTCTAATAAGTTAGACGAACACGTCACTAAATAGTAATAGGTATACATGTTTACCGACAAGTTTCCAGGGATTGGTACTGCGAGTTACTATTATTAGTTTGTTCGCTTTGGTGTAGCATGCGTTAAAATGGCAACCAAGAAAAAAATACTTACTTTAAAGGAGAAAATGGAAATAGTTTGTTTATTAGACAAAGAGAAGCTGTCAGTTCGTGATATAGCTAAAATATTTAACATTGGCAAAACGCAAGCGGCGAAAATACTTAAAAATAAAGAAGATATTCGAAAGAAATGGTAGTCTGGGCCAACATAAAAACGAAGAAAAACTTCGTGAAAAAAAAGTAGTGAAGGTTTAAAAATTGACAAAGCGTGTTTCGATTGGTTTGTGAAAGCAAGAAATAAAAATATTCCCTTATCAGGACGATTAGTAAAGAGAAAAGCAAGGGAAATTACAGAAAAATGGGGAGTGAGTACATTTCGAGCTTCTGACGGGTGGTTACAAAAGTGGCGTTTGAGAAACAACATTACATTTAAATGTATCTCCGGGGAAGCAGCTGATGTGAATGACGAAGATGTCGATCAATTTATGAAAAAACTGCCGGTTTTGCTACAAGGTTACCGAGAAGAGGGTATATTCAACGCCGATGAAAGTGGACTCTTTTTTCAGGTCACTCCAGAAACAATTAGAAATTGCTTTAAAAAGACTGGATTTCATATGGATCAAGATAATTCAACTGACAATGACTACGATGCTGAAGATGATTTACCACTCGCAAGACTAGCTAATTTGTTCAAATGTAGTGAAGAACTGAGAGTAGAAAGTGTAAAGGTAGTGGAAGAATATTTAAATGTGGACGAAGATGTCGAAACAGAAGATTTGGAATTTTTGGAAGAAACAGAAGAAATAGAAGACATTGAAAGTGAAAATGAGTCGGAAGCAGGTGGTGCGGAGGAGGACTGCAATCCAATCAGGTCTTATAAAGAAGCATTGGATGTAGTTTCCAGACTTAAATCGTTCATGAAGAATGATTTTACTGGTTTCCAATATGTAAAAAATATAGAAACACATACAGAATGTTGTTTCCTATCACAAAGAGAAGCTTCACTTCGTCAATTAAGTATTTTAGATTTTATTCAACAAAAAAATAAATAGTTTAAGTTTAAATAGTCAATGTATAAGGTAGAATACTTTGTTTTAAATAAAAATATTTTAAGATAAAAAGTTGTTTATGTTTTAATAACGTTAAAAAATCAAAAATTGTCAGAAATAGTGTAATATTTTCCATTTTAATATCTCTTTCTTATAAGCGGACATCTCCAATAACCGGACAAAAATGTTGGCACCGTCAGTGTCCGCTTATTAGAGCTTTCACTGTATTTGTTTCTTTTGTAATTTTGTTACTTAGAATTTAGTTTATAAAAGAAACTATGGTCATATAGACATTAGACAACTTCCTTCATCTCCTTCAATTGTTTGTGGAGATGATGAAACTCTCCTGTTCTGTTCCTCTCTTGTAAGATAAGGCCAACCAAACACTTTCTTCTTCTTTGTACCCATTGTTTTATGAAATAGGAGTTTTCCATTAAATAAAACAATTTCTACTTATTCTGACAAACGCAAGTCTAATGGGAATATTACTATTATTGTCGGCTGTTTTAAATCGGTTACAATGTACGAGGTTTGCTCCGCAGACTTAGTTGGTCATTAAACGGACGACCCTTGAAGTTAGCCGAGTCTGGTTCCAATGTATGGTCAGCCTTAAGGACTGCCAAGTATCTACATTATTACTAAGATACCCTTCCTGTTGGACGTCCCGGTTATTTACAGGTCTCAACAGGGAGGATCTACGCCTAATCACATTATAATCACCTTTATAATTTAGATTTTGCCGCTTTTCCTTTCTTTCGTGCTTACGAGCAAGAGGATGAGACTGTTAAGCATATCCTATGTGATTGCCTGAATATAAAAGACCGTAAATTAAGGGACTTTGGTGACGACTGGCTAACCATGGATGGAAACAGGGACACACCTCTGAACTGCATCCTAACCTTTGGTAAATCTCTAGGCTGGTTGATGTAAACAGAGTGAGTGATAAGGAGGTTGTACAAAGGGCGCAATGGGGCCTAAGGACGGCGTGCCATCTGGGGTGCCCTCCCGCTTCCTACATACAAATAAGAGGTGTAGTTACTTTTTTGTTGGGGGGCTTTCCTTGGAGCTGCACTAATACCTGCAGGGAAGAGGAACGTACAAGCAACAAACCAGCCGACGTTCCCTTAACTGCCTTTATTGTCCTTAATCGGGCGGAGCTAGGACCCGTTGTCTCTTCGAACGAGCTGACGATGGGATTCTTATGGTGGGTTGACACGGTGCGATTGTGCTCGGCCGAGACGACTGGCACCACTACTCGCCTCGTACTCGTGCGAAATTCGCACTGTATAAATAGACACGTGAGCACACTTGCACGTTGCTACTTTTCGTACGAGTTAATCGGTCGTCTTCCAGCGTACGAGTTTCATGCTAGCACCCAAGTTTATTTGTACCCAAGTATTTTGTCTGTAAATATGGCGCACAAAAGATGGACAGAAGCGCAAACCTTAAAAGTTGTGGAATTATATGAAGAAGAAGAGTGCCTGTGGAATTTTCGACATGATCTCTATAAAAATGAAGACGCAAGGGCCATTATACATATGTTCCAATGTGCTGATTGAATCTCTAGTCGCCAAGTAACGCAGAGTAACTTGTAATTTTATTCTGGGCTCTAAAGCAGCTCTCATTAATGTATCTTGCATTTAATTGAATGTTTTACCAGTGACAATAATTAATCAAACTGATTTCTTGTTAATCTTAGGTGGATTCTGAATGTCTCTGGATTCTCCAATGCTACTTCTCCTAGAAACGTTGTAGAAGCACCAAATTTGTTACATCACTTTATCCACTCCTGAATCCACATTCGTCTGGGAGGTCACATTTTTACAGCATGTAATTGGTGTAATTCGTGGATTAGTAGCTGTGCAACAATAGCTACGCCAGCACGCACAAATTCTGCCATTTTGCATTATGCTAAAAGCAAGCTAGTAAAATTTTGTGGGTCAATAGTACTTGTACGTGAGTTCGCTCACATCGAGTAGACTCAGCAAAGCACAATCGCATCATGTCAACCCACCACTATACTCGTTCAATTAGGTGTTTGTGCTAACTCCACAATATACAATAATGATCGTGGCAATATATCCTTAAAATTTAAAACTTACCCTCAAGTTGTTTAATAAACTTCTTATCCAAAACGCTATTTATATGATTCAAATTGGCTTTATTTAATAGAACAAGCGACCAAACAAAATCCAACCAAACGGTTGATTTAATAGCTTCGGTTTGTGTTAACGGAGGTAGTAAAACCGAAAAGACTTCCTCGGCGTTTTGCGGATGGTAATTTAAAACACCCATAGTTAAAAATAAAGCAAAAACGTCTTGCGGTCGACAGCCGTTTGAATGTTTTACCATCCATTTACATAAACAATCCAAAACATCTTAAAAAATAAAATTAAAATACATCTAAACATTTGTTTCTTTTGTATTTACCTAAATCTTTATATTTTAAAACTCCCAAGCTGGTTAAAATCGATCCAACAACCGCACTTTTATTTAAATCATCTTTTACACCTTTACAAACGTCAAAACAAACTTTTTCCAATAAGTTCTCATCAGGAAAGTTTAATACAGCCATTCCATAAAGTAAATCGCCGCATTGTTTTAAATCTAAGATCTCGGTGCTTTTAGTAATGTTAAAAGCTAATGATCTTAATAATACGATTGATCTACGTTTTTTATGCGATAAACTCGTCATTACTTTAACCATTTGAGGTAAAGTAATACTCGAAACTAATTTCGCTGCTTCATCATCAGCAGTTATCCCTAAAATCGTTGATAAATCTTCGCTTTTGTTATGTACCGAACGCATATTATTATTTTTTAAGCCAGTTTTTGATAAAACTCGGCATAATTTTAAAAATCTTGGGTCGGTTTCAAAGTCGGGAAGAGTTACTTTTCCATTTGATGACCATTCGGCCAAAACAGAAACAACCTAACAATAAAAATAATATATTTTTTTATTTTTTGTTAAAAAAAGGAGGTACTATATTAATTTAACTTACTTTTAAAGCATGTTTTCTAGAAACTCCAGTTCCGTTTGATATAGAAAGTAATTCTTCAATACTATTAGCAGACATAATCCTCCTGTCAGTATGCGGAGTATTTATTTCAGTAAAATCCGCCGTTTTAAGCGAAGCAAAAGCAGCCGCTACAATTCCACCTCGTTTTCTTATCGTTTCCGTCGACGTCGTCGTCGTTTCTTGAGTAACATTTTTAAACTCAGCGGTCGGCGCACTCGAAAACGAAACGCGAATGTATCCGTTTAAATGCGTACACTTCCCCTGGATAAGAGCTCTCGTAAATTTAAACATTTTTCAATCTTTGAACTTCGCCAATACAACCTAACCTAAAAATCTTTAAGTAATGACAGATAAATGAATTTGTTATGTAATAATAATTATTAAACAACTTACACGTGGGTTAATAGTACTAAAAAGAAGGTATTTATGGTTTAGTTTTCTTTATAATTAGAGCATTATTTAGGTTTGTGTTTCTAAAATGCTTTTGAGAAAATTTTTAGGTTAGAATCTTTTGACAGTTTTGACAACTGTCATATTAAAATCATTAAAATACATTTATAAGAAAATTTATTAAAAAAAAATATTTTTTTAATTAATAAAATGAAAATAAGTTAATAATAAAAGATTATGCTTAATAACGTATTGATTTTAAATTAATTAATTAATAATAAATATTTTTTTTTAATATATTATATCTCCATCTATCGGAAATTTGTACATATACTAAAAACCAACCGCGAATTTTAAACTAAACTTAAACTAAATTTAAATTAAAATTTATTTAACGATAAAAACCATGTTGACTTAATTAAAAACAAGGTGTGTCTGTGTATTCTTATCACCTTGGGATTTCTTAGTAAAAAGAGAAAGGCTAGACACTGCGTAATCATAGATTAAATGTCACTATTTCAGGCTCTATTACTTTCACGTTATCTCCTTAGTGTATCGGTATTTTGTAAATATTCCAAACTCTCAGCTACTAAAATCGAATGAATCGGCAAGTTTAAAGCAAACGATAAGATGGTTAACAACGCTTTAGATGAAATTTGTGCCGTTTTAGACACCTACAAAGGTCGAGATAAGGTAACAAGTCGTATGTTTGGTTAGTTTTTAAAAAAAATTAATCACCAATCGCTTTTTAAACGATTTTGTTTAGTTTAATGAATTGTTTTTAGATATTAAGGACAATATGTTACAGTACAAAACTTATCGGAGGTCTAACAAAAGACCCACTTCTTCAAAAACGTATGCAGGTGGTTAGCTCGCAAATGAGCCATACGAGGCTTATTTTAAGGCTGTTGGATGATTTACCCATGTGGAAATATGCCGTAGAATATGGATTAGGAAAAGGGGTATTTATTAAAGTGTTAATTTTTATAGTTTGGTTTAAAAATATATAAAATCGTAGGAAAAAGATAATTTAATGGCATCTATTGGAGTTGTAACAAATATAATTGATACGATTTATTATCCTATTGAAAAAATGGGTTGGTTAGCCGAAAATAATCTAATATCCGGGTATAAAACCGAACCGTGGGATACTTTAAGTTCCGTATTTTGGGCTGCGAGCATTTATTTAAATTTAATGAAAACTTTGAGATATATTACAATTTTACAACAACATAAAAGTTGTATGAAAGGTTCAGTTGAACAGTAAGTTATTTAGTTTTCTTCTTTAATTATAAATTTTATTAAAATTTAATTTTTCTCTTTGTTTTTCTTTAAAGGGAAGCGATGAAAAGTTTATTAGCTCGTCAAAACTTCGAATTAATATCATGTTTTAGACTTACATTAGATTTTATACATGCCGTAAGTACTTTACCTCCTGGATTCTTGTGGTCTTCGAAGTTGAAGACGTGGCAGGTTGGTTTTATCGCTACGATTTCGTCTTTTGTGGGTCTGTATCAAATTTTTGCAAGACGAAATTTAAAATAGGAGAATCTTTTTAAACAAAATGAATAGTTTTAAAAGATATTTTTTAATTTATCTTGTAAGATATGAAAATGTTTAGGAAATTGGGTTGTGTTTTTCTTTTATTAATTTTGAAAATTAATATATTTTTATAACAACTTGATTTATTTGTTATTTTTATTATTGATTTTATGACCTTATTTTTACATAAAAAACAATTTGAAAACTTATAAACATATGGCGAATTCGATTGGGTGCACTGGTGCGCACCAGTGCATAACAGCATGTTCTATTGGTTGTTTCGTTGTATTCTATTACATTTTATTATTGTAGTTTATAAAACATTTTAAACATCATCAAGCCTTGAACACACTTACAAGTGATGTTATGATTATGTTTGATTTCATCGCGTTCTGTTGAATTTGCCCTTTTTTGCACTAAGCTAGTGTGACATATGTCACATTTTGCACTCAACGAGTGCGCACCAGTGCACACTAGTTTTGCCAATCGAATTCGCCAATAGAAAAAGAAAGATATAGGTCAAATCTCCCTAGATTTTTAAAATGCGTCAAAATTAGTACGTAAGCCGAAAACTCACAGCGCTGATGTGCAACTATTCAGAAAAAACCGCGAAATTTGAAATAAAATATTTTTTTATTAAATTTTATTTCTTTATTCGTACTACAATAAGTGAGTCATAAGTGACTCACTTATTGTGTACGAAAAATAAGTGGCAATGATAAAAGAGAAAACATTTTTTAAAATAGATTAATCTTTTTTATTTTCATTTATGAAGCTAATACAAGAATGCGTAATTTATTAAACTAAACGAATATACCTACTACACTAATAATAATACTAGTTTACAAATTTGAACTTTTTATACCCTGTAAGGACTTTATTTATATAAGAGTATGTTGCAGTACCTTCCGTAAACCTAAATGTGTTAGCAAAAACATCATCACATGTCATATTTTTTTAACACGTATCCACTTAGCCCAAATCCACTTATTAAATCTCTGTGGATTCTTACTGCAATTCGGGAATCGGTAGCGGGAGGACTCCTTATCATTACAAATAGAAACCTTACACGGTATACAGGTGTCCGGAAATGTCGTGTACAACAGAATACCACAGATACCTTGGTCAAAAATATGATAATTTAACCCAACTTATCTATATACAAAGTTGCTTAGTTTAGCCGCCAGAGGACTTTAAAAATCATATTTTTCATGAGTTTTTCTTAAATTATTCGAAAAATCTTTTATAGATTTTATTTATTTTTTGACCATGTCTTTATATTAGCAGGCTGCAGCTATCTATGGAACAAATTCGTATTTCGAAAATTACAGGGTGTTTCAAAACACTCTCACGACAAGTTATCCATACAGATCTTTTTGACCAGCCTGTATAATTTTCTGTCCATTTTTTCTGAATAGCTATATTAATTTAGAAACTATTTCTTCTCTTATAAAATTTCAGTTGGACAAACAGGTTAGCCACAAAAGAATATTTTCTAAATCCCTACAAGCCCAAATTGATAAACTAAGGTACCATTAGCAATGTTCAAAGTAGCAATTTCTTTAAACGGTGTGAAGTTCTTTCAAAAAAACTAAAATTTGCAGGCTTATGAGTACTTTATTGCTTAAAATATTCAAATTTTCGGCAAGACTTATGACCATCATCAGGGCTAAAAATAATAAAGAGTGCAAAATTTTTACAATCTCCTTTTTTCGTGGCATTTTTGCTTGATGACACCCGATAAACAAAGTCTTAGGTCCAGTGATCTTGCTGGCTAATCAGGGTTAAATCCTGATGATGGTCACAAATCTTCGGGAAATTTGGAATATTTTAAACAATAAAGCACTTATAAACCTGTAACATTTAGTTTTATAAAAAGAACTTCATACCGCTTAAAGAAATTGCTATTCTGAACTTTGTTAATGGTATCTAAATTTATCGATTTTGGCTTGCAGGGATTTAGAAAATATTTTTTTATGGCTAAACCGTTTGTCCAACTGAAATTTTATAAGAGAAGAAATAGTTTCTAAATTAATATAGCTATTCAGAAGAAAATGGACAGAAAATTATACAGGCTGGTCAAAGAGATCTGTATGGATAACTTGTCGTGAGAGTGTTTTTAAACACCCTGTAATTTTCGAAATACGAATTTGTTCTACAGAAAGCTGTAGCCTGCTGATATAAAGACATGATCAAAAAATGAATAAAATCTAATAAGGATTTTTCGAGTAATTTAAGAAAAACTCACGAAAAATATTGTTTTTAAAGTCTTCTAGCGACTAAACTAAGCAATTTTGTATATAGATAAGTTGGGTTAAATCATCATATTTTTGAACAAGGTATCTGTGGTACTCCGTTGTACACGACATTTTCGGACAGCCTGTATATCTGAAAAAGAAACATAATATAACGCAAGGTTGTAAAAATGTTAAAGTTAATCAACACTTACCGGTAATAGAAGTAAAAAGAATAGTACGGAACATAATTGTAGTCACTGTAAACGTTGTGTTTCACGTTTAAGCTCGAAATGATCAAAAATCAATTATAATAACTCCGAATGCTCTTACATGAAGTAAAAATATGTTGAAATATGTTTTGGACGTGTTGTCATGGAAACGTTTTTGTAATTTCGTATTTGTTTAAAATGAATGTCCCTAGATTTATAAATCTAGAGACTTCACTAAAAAATTATACATCAGCGCTAAAGGTGTTTCGGTTTACGTACTAAAAATCGATTTCAAATATTTTACATTGAGTTCACCCACCCTGCTTATAAATAATAAGTATGAATGTAACCTATTTTTATCATAAAATCTTCGGTTTTGACGGTTTAAGTTGTCAAACTGTTTTATTTACGTTAACAACCCATAGAAAAAATAATATACCGTGCGTTCAGAAATGATTGTAGATCGTTTGAATTTGGCGCGCTCGTAATTTAGTGATTTTCGATGGTCAATATTGTTACCTGTGAATTACCTACATCGTATCTTGCATATCAGTGGCGTAGCCGGATTTATTCATGATGTATCCTTTTCAGTATTAAGTGTATATGTAGATATACTCATAATTATTGGAGATTGGATATCAATTGCAATGGCATTGGTCAATAAATTCATAGAAAAAGAAAGATATAGAAGGTGAACTCCCACTAGATTTTTGAAATGCGTCAAATTTAGTACGTAAACCGAGAACTCACAGCGCTGATGTGCAACTATTCAAAAAAACCGCGAAATTTGAAATAAAATATTTTTTTATTTAATGTTATTTCTTTATTCGTACTACAATAAGTGAGCCATAAGTGACTCACTTACTGTGTACGAAAAATAAGTAGCAATGATAAAAGAAAAAACATTTTTTAAAATAGATTAATCTTTTTTATTTTCATTTATGAAGCTAATACAAGAATGCGCAATTTATTAAACTAAACGAATATACCTACTACACTAATAATAATACTAGTTTACAAATAGAAACCGTACACGCTATATATATTTGAAAAGGAAACATAATGTAACGAAAGATTGTAAAAATGTTAAAGTTAATCAACACTTACCGGTAATAGAAGTAAAAAAAATACTACGGAACACAATTGTAGTCACTGTAAACGTTATGTTTCACGTTTAAGCTCGAAATGATCAAAAATCAATCATAATAACTCCGAATGCTCTTACATGAAGTTAAAATATGTTTTGAACGTGTTGTCATGGAAACGTTGTTGTATTTTCGTATTTGTTTAAAATGAATATCCCCAGATTTATAAATCTAGGGACTTCACTAAAAAATTATACATCAGCGCTAAAGGTGTTTCGGTTTACGTACTAAAAATCAATTTCAAATATTTTACATAGAGTTCGCCCACCCTGAATAAATTCAATAAAATACCTTTGTCTTACGGTTTTTTGACAACTTATGACAGCTTTCAATATTTTCCATGACACGCCTATCAAGGTCGGTAGATGGCGGTATATTGTATATACCAGGTTGATCCACTCCCTATCTTTTAATACTTTCCTATCTACGTCACAGAGGCAAATTACGTCACGTACGTTTGATTTGATTTTAAAATGTGAATCTTTCTTGTTTGTGGACTTTATTCAATTAGTGTTCGTTTATTTAGTTATTCTTTAGTGTTTGGATCATAGATAGTGTTGTAGTAATAGATTAAGTGTATAAAAAACTGTTATATATAATAATAGTGCCTTTTGTTTACCATATAAGAAAAAGAACAAAGATAAAGTAAATCGCTGTTAAAACATTTTCTTATTAATATTATAATCAATATTGTCTGTAGTTGGGAGGCTGTTCATTTGCCAATTGTACCATGTCTGCTGTAAAGACAAAAAAATGGGCAAAAAGGAATCAATTATTTAAATTTTAAAATGTTACAGGAAAAATCGTGTCCAAAATTAAAAAGTCGAATGGAGAGCATTAGGAAATAATGAAAAAAACTTAATAAATTAACTTATTAATTAGATTTAATTGAAAAGTTTGACAGAATAATAAATAAATTCAAATCCAATATAAACACAAGTCCAATTAATGTTTGTTTAATTAATGATGTATCTCAGTATTGACATAAGTTAGTTTATAAAGATTTTTAATAAAACAATTTTGTTTATAAACTATAATCAGACTATTGGTATTAAATACTAGTGCTTCCTGGTTTGCAAATAACATTGTTTGTGAGATAGTGTGAAAAGTATTATTTGAAGATAAAAATAATATATTTTCGGCTATTTGACAAGTAAGTCATTTTGAACTTAAGTCCTTTTAGTTCTCAGGTGTAGAACTGATACAGATTGATACTTTCTCAATATTAAATTATATCATTTGAAAACGGTATGTAGTGCCATCTATTGGGTTTAAATTGAATTACTTTACATTTGCCTCACTGACGTCACATACCCCCGGTTCACCCGACCTCTCTTTCCTAAAAACTCGCGAGTGGACCAACCTGGTATATACAATATACCGCCATCTACCGACCTTGACGCCTATGAGATATGATTAACATTATTGTATTTATACCAACCTTAAAAATTAATCTATAGCGCGCCAAATTTAAACGATCTACAATCATTTCTGAACGCACGGTACATAGAAGGTCAACTCTCACTAGATCAGTGAAATCGGCTTGCGCGTTCATATGCCGTCACACTGATGGCGCTAATATGATTTTCTCAAAAGCGCTCCCCACCGGAATACCCAAAACTTCTTCTGAACCCGCGAAATTCGAAATAAAATTCTTTTTTTTTTAATTTATACTTTATTTCACCTATACAACAATAAGTGACTATAGCACACTTATTATTGTACGGAAAATAGTAATGCCAAAAAACGGTTTTAAAATATGTTAAATATTTTTTAATTTTCATTTACGTAATTAATACAAGTATAGATAATAATTTTTGGTGAAGTTATTCCTTATTCCTTTAATAAGATAGGGCGGATACTTGGTATATTTTCGGCAGATGTCTTTGCCCAATCAAGTAATTAATAGCCTCTTGGTTGTTGCCTTCTCAATTATTTCTTTGAAAAGTTTTGTAATTTACAAACTTTTTGGCAGTCCTTTGTTCTTGGAATGGTGCATATTTGGCAAAATTTGTTGTTTTTACTTATCCATAGTCAACAGAATCTTAGAATAAGTCGCCAATTGGTGGTTTCTGAACTGAGCAACCTGGTTAAGACCTAATCTTTATAATTTTTTTGTTAACAAAAGTAACCAATAAATACTTACATAATGCAGAATGACAAAGCTTAGCGGAGTACTGGATTTGAGAAGATTGGGGGGTTTCAACTGAGCAGGACTGAATTGGTTCATAGTTAATTTTTTTACACTTCATCAACTTTAACAAACGTTGCAATACCGAGATTTAAAATTTTTAACTTAGTTACCTTGCCGATTACAGGATTAATTAGAAAAATATTAGATTTTATTCTACATTTTTTGGCATTTGTTTTAAATTTTTTTTAATAAACAAGTAAATAGTAACGGTAAGCAGGAAATGACGTAGATTTATTTGAACAAATCAAACTGTCATGGAAACATCTTCTATAAATTTCTGTAACCTTTCAAAATTAGCACATCAGCGCCAGCAGTGTGTCGGCATATGTACTTTTTTTTGATTTCACTTTTTCCCGCTGAGTTGAACTATCCTGTAACAACCTTTTAGTTGTTAAGAAGGAACTTCAAGTTACAAACAAGAAAAAAGTTATTAACACCTTGAATCATTTCAATAGTTACGTTTTTACTTTGAATATTTGAATGATATACATTAAAAAACGTTTAAAAATTGTCAATTACCCCATAAATCTATTGGTAGACAGCAATATTTTGGTCATTGAATGGTTCGAAAATTTTCTGCGTACACGTAGCTATAATTATAAGTGAATCAGTTGATGTTGAAAGGTACTATGTAACTTTTATGCAGTTTTGAAAAAACTAAAAAAACTGAATATCTTTCTTGTGTCAGATTTAGTGTTAGATATTATTGTCGGAGTGGTTTTATACTGCTTGTGCACACATGTCGGTGGTAACTTACCCATGGTATTAATACCCCAACAGTTGTTATTAAAAAAAAGCGTATTTAAGCCCTTTCTACATCTAATACAAAAAAGCAGGTAGTATCAACTCAAAAATCTGATTTATTAATTTTTAAACAATGAAAATATGTTGTTAAAACAATCTTAACATCTTATACTAATATTTATTACTCTCTTGCGAGTTTGGATGGCTTTTTCGTTGGCCAGCAGCGGATAATGTTGGAGTAAAATTCCTTATATTCCTCTTCTCCATAGGTTAGCAGTGCTTTTTCAGTGCTAGCAATGCTGTACCTTGGTTTCCAATATAGGAACATTTCCCTCAGGATATGCCTTGATTTGAGGTAATTTGAGAGGAATACGTTCTTTATTTCGAGGCATGTGCAGTGAAAATGTATGATTTGCAAAACTATTGAAGTATCCTGAAGCGACTAGATATCCTGGTTTCGATGACTGGTGAAGAAAGTAGTGGAACTGGGATATAGAAAATGACTGTTTCTGGTTTCTTGGAACGCCCCTCTTATTGGTTTCGAGTGAAATAGGTTGCTTTTTGTAATATTTTGTCCACCAATTTTTAAAATCTAGCACATCATCAGTAGCAATTTCTTTTACCGTAAAATGGTTTTTTGCACTAGATGTTACAATCAGTTCAGTGTATTGGTGAATGGAGAACACTCTATCATGTTGTTTTATTTTTTTTAATCTGTCCAAAGTCCCTATCACAGGGTAAAGAGGAATGCCCTCTAATAGGGAAAAATTGTTCAACTTTATCGAATCTACCCAGTTCAGCCAATGCCATACACATACGAACCATGGTATGGTTCTTGTTTTGGCCTGGACAATTGTCAGAATATAGCCGAAGGTGCGTTACTGATTCAGGGATGTAGTTGTTAATATAATCCAATATAAAAGAGCACACTTCGAAAAAGAAAACAATACATCGTCTGTTGTTGAAAGGTACCAACTAACGTCACTTAGTCCCTTTCAACAATAAATCTTGTTTAGAAGTTGTGCCCACAACAACACCTGATGCTCCTACATTGGCCCATTTAACGTATAATGATGAGGATATGGTAGAAATACAATATCGTGTTTATATCTCAAAATGACCGAAAATGTTACTTAGTACCTTTCAACATCCACCGATTCAAGTTTAAAGTCGACTTTCCCTTCCAGTAATTAAAACATGATTATTCCATTGATAATTAATTAATACAAACAAATGGCCAGTTTTGTACAAAAAACGTGTTAAAACAGATAATGTCTTTATATCTATAATCCGTCCGAAATTAGCACAAATAAGTGCTTACTTTTGACCAAACATAGGTTGAAGTCAAAAATGTTTCTCGAGCAAGTAGATTTTGGTATTTAAAATAGGATTATCTCATTGATTAGTTGCAGTGTTAGACATTCTTGCTGGCTGTTCAATACACTAATGGCGTATTCGATTGGTTGCACTCACAAGGAGACATCGCAGTTGACTCTTCACCAATTTTGATGAATTTTTTTATGATGAATCTATATTGAATATAAGTAAGTTCCCCCAGAGCTTTTGATCGAATGGCCCTTCTAAAGGGAGTTATTAATTTTTGAAAGTTACGTTTTTCGGCAATTGTTGTCATAAGCTATAAAGCGATGTCGTTTGACGTATCTGTCCGTAGTGCAGTGAATGAATGCCGCGCTCCTGTGCAGGAAGCCCAGGATCGGGATTCTGATATTAAAGTTTTTTTTTGAAACAGAAAACACGTGTTATGAGGTTTTATTAAAAGGATTTATTAAAAAATTCCAAATAGTGATAATAATAAAGTAATTAAAAAATTACAATTATACAGGGTGTCCGGAAATAACGTTCGTATACTGAAGGGGGTAATTCTACAGCAAAAATTATGAAGAAAAGTTCATATACACATGTGTCCGGAAATACTTCCCAAAGGAGCTACAGCTCTTTGAAGTTGACACTCACGGTGTGGTTTTTTAAAATTATTTCACTTATCCTACAGAGTGGGATATTGAATTTTGGAACATCCCCTATTATTTACATAAGGAATATGATGATAGCAACCAAAATGATCTATGATGAACAGATTTTGGTACCGAGGCTGAGGAGCGCATTTAAAGTCCCGTATTTTTTTTGGTTGATAATTTTTTGAAAATCTGATTTCAAAATTGGAATGTTTAGACAAAAATATAAAAAAAAGTTACTAACATAAGATGTCCTACCATGCACCCATTTCGAGAAATTCAACTATTATGCAGTAGTGACACACGATTTTATGTTCAAAAAATCTGTAAATATCGTAGTAGGTTCGCGCCATATTATTTGACAATTAGTATGTGTCGTTCCTTAATAAAAAATAGTGATAAAAACCTAATTTTATAAACAAAAACAAGTACATAACTAAACAGGAAAAGATTTATTTAAGCAAAAACACAGAAACAGTACCCGTTTTTTGTTTATAAAACTAAGTATTCATCATTATTTTTTATTAAGGAGTGACACATACTAATTGTCAAATAACATGGCGCGAACCTACTACGATATTTAGAGATTTTTTGAACATAAAGTTGTGTATCACTACCGCATAATCGTTGAATTTCTCGAAATGGGTGCATGGTAGGACATCGTATATTAGTAACTTTTTTTTGTATTTTTGTCTAAACATTCCAGTTTTGAAATCAGATTTTCAAAAAATTATCGACCAAAAAAAATATGGAACTTTAAATGAGCTCCTAAGCCTCGGTACCGAAGCCTGTTCATCATAGATCATTTTGGTCACCATCATCATATTCCTTATGTAAATAATAGGGGATGTTCCAAAATTCAACATCCTACTCTGTAGGATAAGTGAAATAATTTAAAAAAACCACACCGTGAGTGTCAACTTCAAAGAGCTGTAGCTCCTTTGGGAAGCATTTCCGGACACATGTTTATATGAACTTTTCTTCATAATTTTTGCTGTAAAATTACCCCCTTCAGTATACGAACGTTATTTCCGGACACCTGTATATAAATATAATTACGTATATGTTGATATATATTACTATAAATAAAAGAATAGATTAGGAGTAGTACAATAAATAATTAAAACAAAAAAAAAAAGTTGTAACATCAGAATCCCGATCCTGGGCTTCCTGCACAGGAGCGCGGCATTCATTCACTGCACTGCGGACAGATACGTCAAATGACATTGCTTTATAGCTTATAACAACAACTGCCAAAAAACGTAACTTTCAAAAATTAATAACTCCCTTTAGAAGGGCCATTCGATCAAAAGCTCTGGGGGAACTCACTTATATTCAATATAGATTAACCATAAAAAAAATCATCAAAATTGGTGAAGAGTCAACTGCGATGTCTCCTTGTCAGTTGCACTGGTGCGCACCAGTGCATAGCAGTGTGTTCTATTGGTTGTTTCGTTGTGTTCTATTGGTTGTTTCGTTGTGTTCTATTACATTTTATTATTGTAGTTTATAAAACATTTTAAACATCATCAAGCCTTAAACACACTTACAAGTGATGTTATGATTATGTTTGATTTCATCGCGTTCTGTTGAATTTGCCTTTTTTTGCACTAAGCTAGTGTGACATGTCACATTTTGCACTCAACGCGTGCGCACCAGTGCACACTAGTTTTCCCAATCGAATTCGCCATAAGTTTTCGATTATTTTCCATTCAATATTTTAGAGACTCGCGGCCGTATGCATAGCTTTTTTAGTGGCTACTAACGTCATTTTTACACGTTACTAAGCAAAACCCGTATGCATAACCGTATTTAGTAGCCTTTTAACGCTAGTTGGTTACTAAGATTTTAGTGGCCAAAATAGGCTTGTTTAACTGGATTTTAACGTCATTTTCTAAAATGTCACCCGCGATACAACAGAAATATCATCATTACTACTTACAAAACTTTAGATAAATATATCGAATGGATTTGGTGTAAATATTTTCGCCGTAAACAGAACATTCTTCAAAAAAATGTTTTCGTCGTATGCTGCATCACAAGACTAACTATAGGGAATAGTAATACAATTTTCGCAAATGCGCACTTTTTTTTTAATTGATCGAACGTTTTTAAGATTATGTTATCCATTCCGCTTTTTTAATTTTTTGGTAATAGAAAAAGTTTGATAATTTTAATAAAAAATAGTCATTTCGAACTACCCTTCTTCCTGTACTTTCTTATAATTTCTACGACAGAGCTCTGCATGAATTTTTGTTTTCCAAAATTAGTAAGTTGGTGATTAACATTCCAATTCTTTACCATATATTTCTTTAAAATAAACTAAACATTTTAGTAAACGATTTAATAGTAAAAAATATACAAAGTTATATAATATGGTTATTGCCGTTAAGTATGTCATAATTGGGACTCAAAGATCGACATCATTTTTTAGATCTTCTAGAAGGGTCTTATTATTTGATTATTAGTTCTTCCCTGCATTAGAAGTTTCTCCACCTTTGCAGCATATCTACACATTATAAATGATTAACTGTCGTTGCGTTAACGTAGGACACTTATAGATCACCTTTGGGGCACTTTTTCAAAGTGGTGGTGTTTAATTGCTTCTAATTCTTCTTTAATATTAAATAAACTCACCGTGTTGTATAATTTTTTCCACATGTCATTCATTTCACTTGTCAATATTCCAAAAATATACAAATTTTGCGATGTTGCCGCCTTAAAAGATAGTTTAGTTTTCTATTAACTAGTGGTAAGTTAAAACGTAACTATGCATACCAATTTTTAAAATGCGTTTAAAAACAACTAGTGGTTACTAGTTAAAAGCATGTTAAAATCATACTAAACGTGTAGCTATGCATACGGCCATCGGTCTTTTGATCGAAAAGATTTCAGATGGCCAAGTGTATACTGAAACCAATTTGACGCATATCAACTTGAAATGACTTATCCAAATCTTTATAATTGCTTAGCTCAGCACTGCAAGATTAAACCTTTAGCTTACAATGACGCTTCAGAGGCGTCGTAAGTTTACCGTACCAAACATAAATAAGACGCATCAGAAGCATCGTAAACCTTGCATCTTAGTTAATTGAAATGAAGTTAACACTTTTCGGATCGGTGACAAGTTAACTCGTCTTTCAATACCTAAACGTTGCTGATCGGTGACGAGTTAACTCGTCGTCATAGCACTTACATTGCGGTGACATGACATAGTTTCTATTTAAAATTTCCTGTCAACAAAGTGTTAATTGTATCACGTACGTGTATATACAAATTATATGATGTTTGCGATTTGTACAATTTTGAACGCTCAGCCAAGGTGTGTGTCCCTACGCGTGACCGATCTTATTGTTAGTCGCTTCTGGCATACACAGTTAGAAACTCAATCATAAGCCAGCGGTTAAATTAAATCAAAAATTAAATAATTTCGCCATCGATTCGATAAAAAAATCTTAATTTAATCGTCAAAAATGGTAACAAAATTTTTGGCTAATTCCTTACACACTTGAGGGCTGATGTTTAGCTGCTCACATCAACAGGCGCGTTCAACGCATTGAGTAGCTGGGTTGGTGAATTACATTACTTTTGAACGATATCGCTAATTTATCGCTGAGATTCAGATCTATCAATTATGAACAGTGCTTTAATTTAACGTTTAAAGAAAAATACGATTGAAATGAAATGAAGTGAGGATCATACGAAACGTTTATGAGTTCTCTATGTTTTTTAATCCAATCTAATACATGCATGTATTAAACTTTTGCAAGGTTTACCTCATGCTTACTGCCAACTATTCAAGAGAAGTAAGAAATTCAGTGTTTAAATATGTCAAAAATATGATAAGTAGAGTTACCGCTTAGCGATCAGAAACCTACTGACATCATTGTCATGACAAAAGCTACTTTATTTATATCGTTTGTGTGCGCTGAAAGCGTCCAATCTCTTGAAATAACACGTTTATTTATAATATTTATTTATTTTGTAATATTTATTTATTTTTTTTAATAAATGTATTTTCCATTTACGCAAATCCTCATTTACCTTTAAAAGTCTTTTTATTTTGACGGATGATATTAGCTGAGTCTCAGTACTTCTAAAATTTGTTGTGCCCAAATGCATATCCAAAATGTCTGCATAAAGGACCCCGCAAATAACAATATCTGGATAAAGGGTAAAGAAATGTCACAATGTCTGAACAAAGGATTTTTAAAGGTTAAAGAAAAAGTGTTAATTTACCGGGTAATATTGCCATATTTTCGCTTGGCCAACGATATCACGGGCAACACGTTAACCGCTATTTGGAATATGACAAAATTGTGTCTGGATCTTGAGCAACACTGTCCAACCATAAATGCAGGCCACATATTCCCTTAAAATATTGCTTGTTTAGAGAAAAAATAATTTGAAACGTTTTAAAAATTAACTTTATTGTTTCCCTTTTGAACATTTTAAGTTTTAAATTACGGGTTACAACAATAACTTGAAAAAAAAAAAAAACGATACCTACTATTTTAAACGTTTTGTAAAGCTTCAAACCTGTTAATTGTTTCCTTTTTTAAAGGAAATAACAGTTAACAATTTATTTAAAGCAAATAAGAGGTATTTATTAGGAATACATTAAAATTTGGTGAACAATAGGAGAAAAATCCATCAGCTGTGCACTTTTTATTAATTTCATTAATACTCTTATTAGTATTAATATTAGTTTTATTATTGTCATCAAAGATTTTCTTCTTTTTCTATTTTTTTAATTAATACTTTTTAATATTCTTTAAAAGTAGCAATTACTCTAAAAACTCGATAAAACGCTTAAGATTTGAGAACGTTTAACGCTTTAAAAACCTTCTACGGTAAAAATTATTAAATTATTTAATAAAACAAAAAACTTAAAACTCATCCTTGAGTTACTTATTGTGCACTGCTGATGAACACGACAAAAAAAACCGAGCTATTAATTTAATTCTTTAATCATTAAAATAACTCGGTTTTTTAAAACATTAAAAACTATCTTAAAAACTACAATCACATAAACACAGTCGGGATATTACGATAAACATCTAAAACACAACTTAAAACAAATAATAATAAAAACAAATTAAAAAAACGAAACAAAAATCTCTCTTTGAGGGAAAGAACCAGGAATGATGATGATGATGGATGATGGGGCTTTTTACACACTCAACACCACAACAAAAGGTGACACTAAAAAACAAACACAAAAGATTATTAAAAATAAATTAAAACATCTAAAATTTTGAATGCAAAAATTTTTAATTTTGTAGTAAATTCAAGTATAAAGATTAAATTTTTAATTATTGATTAATTGAGTAAATATTATTATAATAATTTCGGTTTCAAAGTCCTGAAATCGTAATCCAAGAATCATAGCCAAATCATCATAAAATAAATCACTAAACTACCGCTCACCCAGTATAAAAAACAAGATAACCCCAAATATTATCAAAAAATTAAACGATTAAAAAAATAAACATCCAATATAAGATCATATCAACACCTAAAAACTATAATTTAAGTTTAATAATTAATTAAATGGTTAAACATATATAGAGATTAATAATAATAAATATTACTCTACAATAAATTTTTAAATTTTAAACAAGCGATCTTAAAATCTCAAATTTTTCATTATAATTATTATAGATCGTCTTACAGTCTTGTAGAATAAATTTTTAAAAAATGTTTTAGCTAAATTTAGCTAAAAAAATGTGTTGTCTTTCCCATCAACATAGATAAGATAACAACTTGAAATACACATATTTATAAATTGTAACTTTTAAACTTTTCAAAGAAAAAACAAAAACAAACAACAAAAACGCTTAAGAAGTAAACTAATCCGTTTTGAAAATTAAACGGACGAACGATAATCTCCTTACGTTTAAATTTTAATTGTTATACCCACTTTAAAAAATTTCAATTTCCGGGTAAAGCGACGATTCCCATTTCCAAAACGTTCGAGTTTTTTGAATTGCGAGTCAACGGTTTGTGGTGACGATTCTCGTTGGTGGTGTGCTTCCATTGCCAGCAAGTGCGGCAATAGTAACGGAAGCAGGATAAATCGCGGCAAAAGTAGGGACCTTGCTGGACGTTGCAATACGAGCAGAGTGAATCTTCCAAATACGGATCGACTTGTACCTAATTAATTAAAATGTTGTAGGTAATTTATTAAAATTTGAAACTTAAAAAAGATTTAAAGTTGATAAATTACGTAATTAATTTGATAATTAATTTTTTTGATTGAGCGTTTACCTTTTTAGTGAACCTAGCGGTTTTTATTTCGATGAATGCGGCTGCTACAGCTTTCATATACGACCTGGAGTTGTTAAAGGTTACTCTTCCTGATCCAATAGGGTATTTATACTTATCAGTATCGATACCTAAAGATATTAACAAAAAAAAATTAGTTTGTTCAATTAAATTTTAACACGTTGACTTCCGCACTTGTTTACAATTAAATACAACCGCTTATATTTTAAGTTAATGTAGACATTGAAAGTATTTACATTGAAAATATCAAGTATTTTATTTAACCCTTTAACGCTTGCTGGTACAAATATGTACCACTTGTACCATACAGCTCAAAGTCTCACAGTTTCCCCGGGAAGCGTAAACAACATGTACGTTAGAAACAATTTGATTATTTTACACCCCCAGAGTCTTGACCGTTAAAGGGTTAAAACACAAAATTCATACTTACCAGCATAAATAACCCCATCAAACAAATCATTCATAATCTTCGCCAATCCTTCGGCGTTTAACATTCCATGAAGCGCGCCAACAAAAATCGTATTATTCGGATCCAATTTCTGTGATGTTGATTTCGTATAATTCGAATCACAAAGAGCCCACGGGATGACCTGCACCTCCTTGCTCTTCATCCGTTTCGATGAGATCTTATAGTAACAATTTCCTGAGCCTCCAATATCATGTCTGCACGCTTGTAACAACGCCCTTACATTCTTCTCCGACTCGAAGATGATGTAAACGTATCCCTTCGGCTGCGACGCCTGTTTATCTTTTCCAGGCCACTCAACTCGAATTTGACCAAATTGTCTAAAAGACTGGACGAGTAATTGTTCGGATATATCCCAAGGTACTCCACCCAGGAAGACTTTACTTGAGTAGCCTTGGGGTTTTAATGCTGAAGACGACTGAGGAAGAACACCGCTCCAAGTGCAGGTTGCGTCGCAAACAGAAGCCGCTGAACGATAAACTCGAGCCGCTCGGTCCAAATGAAGGTTCTCCTGAACTTGTCCGGCAAGTGAGAAGAGACCTCCCCAAGCGGCGGTGTTACTCCACCGTTCAATAAGCTAAGGGAATTTAATAAATTTTAATTTTAATAAAGTAATAATTAAAGTAAGGTAATTTTAATTGCAGAAAGAAACTTTTAAACCTACGTGAGAAGTTGCTGGATGCGCACCCCGGCTTAATAAGGTACTGATAAGCGGCGACGGCTGTTGTAAGTATTTGATAGCTTGTAGCGCATGGAGATTTTGAAGATTTGTTAGTTCCAACTCGGTGCGGATGTCCATGTTGTTTCGTTGGAGAACGTCATTTAAACTCATGTTACTCTAAAATTTTAAACTTTATTGTTAGGCAATTTTATAAAAAAAGGAGAATAAAATTTATATTATTTAAACATATTAAACTTAAATTAGCGTAATGATTGGTTTGGAATAGCGTCAATTTGAAATAAGTAATAAAAAAATTGCTTTTTTTGTCGAGTGAATCAAAGTGATCATATTTGTCGATTCATTGGGAGGATTGGGGAGAAATAAGATTAGTAAGATGTTATATTTTGAGATAACAATGAGTTAAGTTGACTTCTGAAAGTGATCTTTTCCGTCTAAAGGATTCAAAAACATATTTTTTAATTTATTTGTACATACATTTGAATATCGAAAGAAGACGAAATTAATTATCGAAAATTAAAGATTTGTAGCTTTAACTACTATAAAAAGAAAACAAAATGAAGAATTTTCTTTTTAAAAAGAACTCACGAAATAATATCTTGAGTTAGTTAACCACAGCTTTTAATATTTCACAGTCAATTAATAATAAAGTATTACTATTAAATTAGTGAGTTAAAATGATCAAATATTGAATACTGACAGAGGAAAACCTTACTACGGACGTGAAAAACACGAAACATGAAATTTTCCTCTTAAAATTAACTTAAAAAATCGTTTTCTGATTTTATTCGTTCATAAGTCATGTTCAATTCTGTACCCCGGAGGTAAAGGACACCATGTCACATTTTCGTAATTGTTCAGGAAAGCAGATTTTCTGTAGTTTTATAGCTGAAAACTCGGACACCATGAGTTAAAAACTTAGAGAACACCATGTTACATTTTCGTAATTGTTCAGGAGAGTAAATTTTCTGTAGTTTTATAGCTGAAAACTCTATTGGATCGTGTAACTTTCAGGTCACATTTTAATTTATTGTCATTTTACCAAATAATTATTATAGTTATTCATGTGATTACGAATAAATCTTAATTTTATAAGGTTACAATACAATCAATATCAATATTTAAGACCGTTGCCTGACTCATCAACCTGATAGGGTAAACTCACCAAATCTCGGCCATGCGCCTAAAGTCGGCCTTCCAGTTTTTCTATATGGATTTTTATAGAAAGGCCGACTATAGGAAGCATTTTTAAGGGGGCCGACATTTGGGCAGTTTACCCTGTAACAAAGTAAATGCTGTGCAAAGTGTAACATTGTTTAGATTCAAAACAAAAATTTGGCCCATAGAGGGTTAAACAATCGGTTTCTGACTTTATTACTTCATAAATTATAACCAATTATAAAGTTAAAAGTATAAAATATCGAATGTAGGATTTAATTTTAAATATTTAACCAGTTAACTGTTGCGCTCCGTTTTGAAAGCGCGCACCTATACGACTTCATCTGAAATTTTTCATATTCTTTATTTGTTTGTTTTATTTCGACCTGACCTCAAAATATTCTAAACATCTTGAAATTTAAGAATATGTTTTGAATTTCACAAAAATTACAATTTCAATAGTCAATATCACTACTTTTTGCGAGTTGCACAATTTTGCGCCATGGCGAGTTTACTCGTCAAAGACAGTTAACTGGTTAAAGAAGAAAACGTACTGTAGACAGGAGAAATACGGTACATGAGATTTTCATTTTAAAATCAACTTAAAAAATCGTTTTCTGACTTTATTAATTCACAAATGATAATAAATTATAAAGTTAAAATCACAAAATATTGAAAGAAGAATTCAACTTTGTATATTTACAGAGAAGAAAATTTATTACAGATATGAAAAGATATCAGAAAATATGAGAAGAAACATGGGATTTCCTTCTAACAATAAAAAACGAGTTATAAAATCGTTTCCTAACTTCATTCGTTCATAAATAATGAGCATTTACAAAGTTAAGATGACAAAATATTTAAAAGGGAAACATTTAGAAGGGAAACCTAAAAAATATGAAAAAGGGAGATTTTCCTATTAAAAAGAACTTATAAAATCGTTTCCCAACTTGTTTATTTCACAAGTAACAATCAATTATAAAGTTAAAATAACAAAATGTTAAAGGAAGGATTCTATTTTGCATATTTAAAGAAGAAAAACCTACTAAAGACATGAAAAAACGTGAAAATGAGATTTCTTTTCCCTCTAGAAAGAACTAACAAAGTCATTAAAGTGATGACATATTGAAGGAAGGACTCAACGTTGAAAATATAAAAAGGAAGAAGTCACCATTTAATTGGAATAAATATGAAAGAGGAAGTCTTTTCTTCTTAAAAAAAGACTTCTTCTTAACAAAATTGTATGATCCTAAAATCATAATGATTAATTATTGAAAAAAGACCTAATTTTGAAGTTTAATTTAAAGATTTTTATTGGAAGATGTGGAAATTACAATAAATATGAAAGAGAAAGATTTTTTTTCTTACAAGGAGAGTGTAAGGTCTTGGGGTCGTGGATTTAGTTCAAATTTCGTAGCATGATAGATTTAGTTTCCCTGTTAATGAAAATATATGGTTATAGGGACCACTATTCAATAATTTTTAAAATATTTGCAATTAAAGATGCAATTAATTCGTTAGGACAAGTCCGGATAATGTCAAAATTAACCGAATATATACCGATTAAGTCAGGCTTCTTGAAGAAAGGTTATAATGTCAAGTCATGTTCCTGTATTAATTTTGAAGTTTTGACAGATCAAATGACAATTAAGTGACAAATCCAAAGTGTGATGCACACTCAAAAAATGTTTCGGTGTCGCAACATTTTATATCCACCCATGGTATCTTTATATGTAAAAATAGACACTCTCAGAACTCGAACCCGGCGCATAATAACGAGAAACATTGATCTATTGTTGCTACGCTAAACCCATTATGTTTAATCCTTTACTACAGACCTGAATTTAACTAGTGAATTGCATCTTCACTTGCAAATATCTAAAGAGCTGTTGAGTAGTGGCCCCTACAACCATATATTTTCATGAACAGGGAAACTAAATCTACCATCCTACAAAATTTGAACTAAATCTATGACCCCAAGACCATGCACTCTCCTTGTTAGAAAAGAGCAATAAGATAGTATACTTAAATAGTGGAAGTGGTTAATTATTGAAAAAAAAACATATAATTTTCAAGATTAAACTGAAGATTTTTATTAGAAGACGTAGAAGTTACAATTTTACTACAACAGAAACAAAAAAAGAAACATCTTTTTATTAAAAAAGAGTAATAAAAAAATATAGTTGTGAAGTAAAAATGATTAATTATTTTAAAAAAAGCTACACTTTTCAAGATTATCCCGAAGATTTGTGTTAGAAACGGTGAAAATTAATACAGGTTTTAGAATAAAAAGGAGTAATATTGAACGTAAGGTTTGTTCGTTAGGGCTGCACTGCTTGCACTTAACAGTTTAGTGAATTATTAACCCTTGCCACTCCGCACATTTTTGCTCGTTATGACGAAAGGCTCCGTAGCGGAGCGGTAAGGGTTAAATTTTAGTTGTATATGCGTTCGTTGGATCACAGTTCATACCTGAACTAAAGTACACCAAATTACACTGAATTACAGTCATTCCCCTGTAAATGCTACACGAAACTGCACCTTTGCACCATAGTGTAAGTTAGTGCAGTGCAAGTTTTAACCCAACGAACAAAACTATGGTGTTAGCTATGATGTCAAGTGTGACACTAAGCTATTAAACAAACTGGAGTCTAAAACAAAAAAAGATTTGATAAACTGGATTCAACGTTCTCAATTGCTAAAGGTCAAGAGTAAGAAAAATCAAAATCAAAATGGAAGCCACCAGCAAAGCAAAAATTTAAACCACCAGCAGTGTTAAATTAAATGATCACCATATTAAGAATTGGACATTGTGGAAACAAAAATTTAGTATTTATTTAAAAGCATATGATAAAGAAAAAGTAGCCAAAGACATGAAAATACCGATTTTACTCAATTGCATTGAAGGTGAAGGATTAGATATACAAAAAAAATATAACACCTTCCCGGAAGAGAAGAAAAAGGCCTTAAACGATTTACTAGTAGCGTATGATGAACATTTCTTGTCAAAAAAAGGTAATTGCGATAGAAACCTTTAAATTTAATAATCTTGTACAAGATTATTTCAATCCGAAGATCAGACTGTTGAACAATATGTAACAGAATTAAAGAAACAAGCCAAACTTTATGATTTTATATGTTAAAAAGAAGCAACGTCGCAGCTAGTGCGTAGTCGTTAGGCATAAAGAATTTAAAAGTGTAAATGATAACAAAGGATACAGAATAAAAAGGAGTAATATTAAACAGAAATTACAATTTTATTACAACAGAGAAGAGACAAAAAGAGGGAAGATTTTTTTTAGAGTAATAAAAAAGAAGTGAAGTAAAAGTGGTCAATTATTAAAAAAAAAGGTATAATTTTCAAGATTAGCTTGAAGATATCTATTAGAAGAGGTAGAAATTATCATTTTATTACAACAAAAATAAGAAAGGAAGATTTTTTTCTTAAAAAAGATTAATAAAATAGTATAGTTATGAAGTAATAGTGATTAATTATTGAATAAATATATAATTTTGAAGATTAATCTGAAGATTTTTATTAAAAGAGGTAGAAATTAAAATTGTATTGTAATACAAACAAAAAAGGGAGTTCTTCTTCCTTAAATAAGATTTTCCTTCTTAAGAAAGACTTTTAACAGTTTAAAGTTGAAAATTATAGAAGATTCAATTTAAATCTTTAAGAAAACAAAACCGTTAAGATACCGAAGATAAGTCTATACGACTTTTATAAAAAAAGTCGTTATAGACTTATCTTCGGTCTAGAATGTAAGTTTCTAGACTCACCTTCATATATTTTATATAATAAATATAAAACACACATTTCTTTATTTATTATTCGCTTTGAATATAATTTTTATTAACATACAATCAAAATAATACTAAAACGTTGTTTTAAAAGAAAATTTTCTTACCAAAACGTCGCACAAACTACCATCTGGAGTGGAAACAAAGCTGTTATTATCGCAATCGGGCGAAGAATTATTCTTCAATCCGAACAAACCGCCGATAAGAGGAGATTCCTGGGTAGAAGAAACGGGACTTCCGACACTACTGTAACTTTAAAAAAAAATATTATTATTAAACTATAAAAAAAATCTAAATTAAAAAAAATAATAAAATAAATTACCTTGGAGGTGAGTTTTTCGGATATAAACTATGATAACTTGGTAAGGAGTTTGTAGACATATTCGACATATTTCTCTAAAATTAAAAATAAAAATCAAGTGCGTTTTTAGTTAAGAAATGTCAAAAAAAATCAAAATGGCGTCGAATCATACAAAAAAAAATCATGGTTGTAAAACCAATTTTGAGTCATTTTAAGTCAATTAAATACGATTTTTTTATTTTTTTCATATATACTTACTTGTAAAATACCCTCTGAAGGTGGTGGAGAACAAAGATCACCCGTTGTAAATCTCTCGGAGGTATTTCCGAGTAGACCTCTGGGTGAATCTAAACCCAATAGATCTGTAATCGAGATCGTTTCGCCTGCCATTTAACTCGGATTAGTAAATTTCGGGGGGAGCGTAAAAAAGTCAGCGTTAAAATCGGGGGGTTATATGTTAAAAACTGCGATCTTAAGTCACTACTGCTTCGCTTTTATTTGACGAATGCGGGGTGGATTTAATCTAAAGCCTTCTACGAGGAAAAATTTCGATTCTCCCCCCACCATTAAAATTACGTTTTCGAAAAATCTGGTTTTCGAACACATCTGCGACCCGAACGGCACGAACACGACGCAAAAAAACCCGTATTTTACGTTTTTCCCTTTTTAACGCTGACCTAATGTATAAAAATATAATTTACCTGCTTCGTCTAAAACGTAATTTTTGAAATCGTCGTCCTGCAGCAAAGAATTTATCGAATGCGTTTGTAAAATATTACCGGTGTAATCCGTGAAATCCATTATGTGCGATATGGGAAGCTATTAAATTAAAAATTGAGGTTTTAATTTAATTATCTGTACAATTAATTAACTTTTAATATTTCTTTATATTAGTTTAAAATTTAATTTTAAAACGGAGCACTTTTTAAAGGGAAGAATCATTTAGTAAATTGCTGCCAACCTAAATTATCTTAGGATAAAAAAGTCACTAGAATTAATTTTTATTTTATTTTATTCTTTTTAAATTTAAAAATAATAATTTATTTTGCTGATTTTAAAATAATATTAATAATTTAAATACACGTTTTGAAACCTTTTTAATTTTTAATTTTTGATATTTTATATTTGATTTTTATACAATGTGGTGCAAAATTTTTTGAATTATTTTTTTGAGAATTTAATACTTTTTATTGATTCTTTGGATTTTTTTTGTGATTTTATTAACGAAATTAGATTTCAAAATGTTATCTTATTCTTGATATTTATACAGGATCTTACAAAATTATTTGTTTGATTTTTTTGGTGATTCTATTAAAAAAAATTATTTTTAGGTTATAAAATTAAAAAATGATTCAATGCTTCTTTAAATAATTATCAAAATATTTATTTTAAATGATTTCTTGTATATTTTTATTAACTTATATTCGATCTTTGAAACTATTTTGGTCGTTTTTTCAAAAAATTTTGATTTTAACCCGGCATCCGACACGTGGATTGTGAGAACGATCAGAGAAAATAAAAAGTCCTATATCTTTACTAACAATCCTGATGTAACAATATAGTATACATATTTTAATCTGAGATGGTTTGGGGTTTGTTACACCCCAGGTGTCGAATGCCGGGTTAAGGTTATAAATTTTTATTAAATATTATTTGTGCTCGATTTTTATACAGTGTGTTGTAAAAATACCGACTTGTTGGAAATATCTTTGTGATTTTAGTCAAATATTCAACAATATTATTTTGTCAGATAATTAAATGTTGTCTAATGATCGATATTTATACAGGGTGTTACAAAATTCTTGCCTGTGTCGACTTTTGGTGGTTTTATCAAAGAAATTAAATTTTAAAGTTATAAAATTAGAAAATGATTCAATATTTTTTTAAAATAATTATCAAAGTATTTATTTTGAAAGATTTTTTTTGTAAATTTTTATTAATTTATACACAATTTTTATACAGGGTGTTGTAAAAATACTTACTTTTTGCAATTTTCTTTATGATTTTTGTCAAATATTCAACAATATTATTTTGTCAGATAATTAAATATTCTCTAATGCTCGATATTTATACAGGATGTTACAAAATTATTGCCTGTTTCGACTTTTTGGTGGTTTTACCAAAGAAATTAAATTTTAAAGTTATAAAATTAGAAAATGATTCAATGTTTCTTTAAATAATTATCAAAAGTGTTTATTTTGAAAAATTTCTTGTATATTTTTATTGATTTATACTCGATTTTTATACAGGGTGTTGTAAAAATACTAACTCTTTGAAATTTTTTTTTGATCATTTTGTCAAAGAAATTGAATTTTTACATAAATTTTTATTAAATGTTGTTTATGGTCGATTTTTATACAGAGTGTTACAAAAATACCCTTTGAAATTTTGTTTGTGTTTTGGTGATGTTAGAAAATTATAGAATGTTTAGAACTTTTTCAAAAGTGTCTTTTATGAAAACTTTCTTACATATTTTTATTATTCTCCGCACTGTCTTTATACAGGGTGTTACAAAACTACTGAAGTTTTGAAAACTTGTCTTTTTTTATCAAAGGAATTAACTACACTCAATTTTTATACAGAGTGTTAATACAATACTGAGTCTCTGAAATTTTGTTGTAATTTTGTCAAAAAAAAGTCGATTTTAAAGTTAAAAATTGACTTTCTGATTCAAAAAAATGTAATATTTTGATAACTGAATCATTAAAAATGTTTAAAAGTGTCTTTTTTGAAAGTTTTCATGCGCATTTTTGTTGTTCTATGATTGATTTCTATACAGGGTATTACAAATGTACTGTTTATGACTGTAACTTTTTAATATAATAAAGTTGTAAATAAACTTTGTAAATAATAGTTAAAAAATCATAATTTTGATGTTTAAAAATCAAACTTTTCCTTTGAAATGTCAATTTCCTCGCTTAAACGTCATTTTTCATCTTTAAAAGGTCATTTTTGACATTTAAACGTCACATTTTAACTTTAAAGTATCAACCTTGACGTTTAAATGTCTAAATCCGTTTTGAAAATGTCAATTTTGACGTTTAAACGTCACTTTTCATCTTTAATGTGTCACTTTTGACGTTTACAGATCAAAATTCTCTTTCAAGGTGTCATTTTTGACGTTTAAGTATCAAAATTCTCTTTGGATATGTCAATCTTAACGTTTAAATGTCTAAATCCGTCTTGAAAATGTCAATTTTGACGTTTAAACGTCACTTTTCATCTTTAGTGAGTCACTTTTGACGTCTACAGATCAAAATTCTCTTTCAAAATGTCATTTTTGACGTTTAAGGATCAAAATTCTCTTTGGATATGTCAATCTTAACGTTTAAATGTCTAAATCCGTCTTGAAAATGTCAATTTTGACGTTTAAACGTCACTTTTCATCTTTAGTGTGTCACTTTTAACGTTTACAAATCAAAATTCTCTTTCAAAATGTCATTTTTGACGTTTAAGTATCAAAATTCTCTTTGGATATGTCAATCTTAACGTTTAAATGTCTAAATCCGTCTTGAAAATGTTAATTTTGACGTTTAAACGTCACTTTTCATCTTTAGTGTGTCACTTTTGACGTTTACAGATCAAAATTCTCTTTCAAAATGTCATTTTTGACGTTTAAGGATCAAAATTCTCTTTGGATATGCCAATCTTGACATTTAAATGTCTAAATCCGTTTTGAAAACGTCAATTTTGACGTTTAAACGTCACTTTTCATCTTTAATGTGTCAATTTTGACGTTTAAAAGTCAAAATTCTAGTTTTTTTTACAGTTTTATCTGAAAGATTAGACTTTTAAGTTATAAAATTCAAATAGTTAAAAAAGATCTTCAAAGCTTTACTAACTTATCAAAAATTAGATGTATATTTTTATACAGGGTGTAACAAAAAAATTAAAATTCGATTTTTTAATGTAATTTATGATAAATAGAAGTCAATATATTGTTTTATTATAGATTTTCAGTATTTTAAAATTTTGACAGAGAACATGGAGTTTTAAGAAATTTTTACAACTATCCAATTGATTTTTTTTGTTCAATTTTATTCAAAATTTAAAAAATATACGTATTTATCATTTCAATCTTTATTATAATAATTTCATTAACAATTTTTAATCGTTTTAGAGCTGATTTCATAAAATAAATACATTTACAAGTCTTTTTTTTAATGTGACACCTGTATATCAATCTTATTTTAATCTTTTTTCAAACACACTTTTCTAAATAAAAAAATAAACAATTTTATTTGTTAAACTACTTCTAAAAAGGGTTAAAAGGAGTAAAGAAGGTCGTTTAAAATCATTTTTCCGTCAACAAATGGTATGTTTGGCATATAAAACTACATCCCGAAAGGATACAATACTCCCGGAACGATGATTCGCCTCCTTCTTGGCAACGTTACAACCCCTGTATATATCAGCTTAAATATTGTACAAAACGTCCGAGTATATCGGGCCAATTACGTTATAAATTCCCATTTTCTGAATAAACGTTCTATGTAAATTACCCCGGTTTATCTTAATTCGATTAAATAGCATCACCAAACTTCTACTTCTAAATTAAAAATGTTTTTTGTAAAATAACATACGATAATTTGTGTTAGATTAAAAAAATTTTGAGAAATAATCGTTTTTTTTTAAACTCTACATTTCATCAAAAATAGTCGAATTTAAAAATTCCTCAAAAATTTATTTGTTGGTATAAAGAAACGATTTTTTTGGGAAAATATACTTTTGAATATCTTCTTTAAAATAACTCATAAAGATTTTTAAAATATTTTATAAATTTCGAGAAAAGAATTTTTTTAAAACTTTTCGATTTTCATCTAACCTAAAATCGTCAAAGTTGAATTTAAAAAAATCACCCGGATTTTATTTTTAGGAATTATGAAAAGATTTTTTAGAAATTTCTAGATGAAAATGTTTTTTGTAAAATAACATACGATAATTTGTGTTAGATTAAAAAATTTTTGAGAAATAATCGTTTTTTTTAACTCTACATTTCATCAAAAATAATCGAATTTAAAAATTCCTCAAAAATTTATTTGTTGGTATAAAGAAACGATTTTTTTTTGGGAAAATATACTTGTGAATATCTTCTTTAAAATAACTCATAAAGATTTTTAAAATATTTTATAAATTTCGAGAAAAGAATTTTTTTAAAACTTTTCGATTTTCATCTAACCTAAAATCGTCAAAGTTGAATTTAAAAAAATCACCCGGATTTTATTTTTAGGAATTATGAAAAGATTTTTTAGAAATTTCTAGATTAAAATGTTTTTTGTAAAATAACATACGATAATTTGTGTTAGATTAAAAAAATTTTGAGAAATAATCGTTTTTTTTAACTCTACATTTCATCAAAAACAATCGAATTTAAAAATTCCTCAAAAATTTATTAGTTGGTATAAAGAAACGATTTTTTTGGGAAAATATACTTTTGAATATCTTCTTTAAAATAACTCATCAGGATTTTTAAAATATTTTATAAATTTCGAGAAAAGAATTTTTTTAAAACCTTTCGATTTTCATCTAACCTAAAATCGTCAAGTTGAATTTAAAAAAATCACTCAGACTTTATTTTTAGGAATTATAAAAATTTTTTTTTGGGAGATTGTAGTCTTAAATATCTTCTTTAAAATAACTTATAAGGTTTTGTAAGAGATTATATAAATTTTGAGAAAAAAAAAATTTTTTTAAACCTCATTTATTGAAAAACTTGTCCATTTTTAAACATTCATACCTCAAAAACTAATTGTTGTTGAGACTTGAAATTTTATCAGGATTTAGATTGAAACTTAATCTTTATTTTTACCAAAAAATGAATTTCCTACGACTTTTAGATTTGTCGTCAGAAACGAAATTCTAACCTAACTTAATTTACATGTCTATTAAAATTTATCAATTTTTAAATATTCATATCTCAAAAAGTAATCATTGTTGAGACTTGAAATTTTATCGCGATTTAGATTGAAACTTAATCTTTATTTTTACCAAAAATGAATTTTCTACAACTTTTAGTTTTCCCCTCAGAAGAAAAAATCTAACTTAATGTCCTTAATTAAAATTTTTTAAACACTCTAAAAATTAGACTACGTTTTAAAAAGGGAATTTTCTTTAGGTTAAATTAAAATTTGACTAAAATTTGATTTAAAAGTAACAACTTTATAATAACAAAAACAAAAAAATCTTATTGGAAATAAAATCGTCTATTTAGATCGTACTTTCATAATTAATCGTAGCGATACTAATAGGAATCCTCGCGTTCTTTTCTAATATTACTCAATATAAATCGTTCCCCGTCAAAATCACCGGCGCAAGTGAACTGAATGCAAGCGGAATTAGTAGTGATAATGAGATTCCGGTTCTCACCTGCTGCACCGCTGCCATGGTTCGTCTAGTAAATCCTTCTTCGCGAAAATCCTCACTTGCCCGTTATTCCCGAAAGGTACACATTTGACCGAAAATTAAATAATTAAAAAGAAACAACGTCTTCGTCGGGTTACTTCACTTTTGTGCAGTCTTCTGGGAAGGAACACTTCGGGAATGATGGTGATGGTTCTTCTGGATAGTTTGAAATGTTCAAACAGTGGGGGATTGAAGAGGCGAGCTTATTGGCAACTCCCCTTTGGACTCAGAGTGGGGAAATTTATTATAAAAAAAATGTTACAGATGTGTGGATGTTTGCTTCGTATATAAAAGGATTCCGAGAACTCGGGGTTGTTTTTAAACGATTTTATGAAAACTAGAGGTGATAGTATTGAATAGTATTGAATAGGTTGTGTTTATTTTATATCTCAAAAGGTTTTATTACTTGGAATATAAAGAATAAAGTTTTTTTCTTTCTATTCCTGGAAAGAATTTATTTCTGAATCTCAAAACTTTTAATTAAAAATAAAAAAAATTTCCTCGAATCCAACATAATTTAATTTTATAAATGGTTCAATATGTATTATTAAATAAAATATTAATATTTTATAAAACTTTTAAAAATTAAATTTAAATACAGTAATGCCATCTAGTAACTTTTTACTGAATTTAATTAATAATTAACAACAATAAATTTATAAACAATGTCAATAGATATAATAAAGTTGAAAATTTAAAACATTTAACTCAATCTAACAATCATTTTATATTAATTACTAATTAAATCATTGATATTAAAAATAAAATAAAAATGAAATTCAAATTTCATAAAAATAGAGCCATCTAGTAACTGTCTACTAAACTTCATTAATAATTTAAAATAATAAATTTATAAACAATATGAAAAAATTAAATAAAAGTGAAAATTTAAAACATTTAAATCGATTTAACAAGTATTTTATATTAATTATTAATTAAATCATTAATATTAAAAAAAATTAAAAATTAAATTCAAATTTCATGAAGATAGTGCCATCTAGTAACTTTCTACTGAACTTCTGTAATAATTTAAAATAAGAAATTTATAAACAATATCAAGATATGTAATAAAGATAAAAATTTAAAACATTTAAATCGATTTAACAAGCATTTTATAGTAATTATTAATTAAATCTTTAATATTAAAAAAAAAATAAAAATGAAATTCAAATTTGATGAAAATACTGCCATCTATTAACATTCTATGAAACTTTATTAATCACAAATTTAAAAACAACATTAAAAATATAGTAAAAACGCAGATATAAAACATTTTAATTAATTTAACAATAATATTTACATATATTACTAATTAAAACAATAATATTTTAAAAATTTATAAAAATTAAGTTTAAATTTGATGAAAATTTGAACTATTTAAACTTCTATCTAGTAAATTTTTATTATACTTTATTAATTATAAATTTAAAAACATAAAATATAATACAATGCGATATTTATTAACATGTTCATCGCCATGGTAATATCAAAAAAAAATTCACGTGGGCCATGTGAAAATAACCTTGTTAGTACGTCAGACATACTATATGTCTGACATGGCTCATGGAGAACCTCTTAGCGTCAGACACATATGACTGACATGGCGACGAACGTGTTAATTAAGAAAAATTGTGTTTAAATTTGATAAAAATAATACCATCTATTGATTTTTTTTTAAACTTTATTAAACGTAAAAGTTTGACGTTTCTAACATAACCTAAAATAAATACAAAATCACAAAATAAATGGAAAATAAAAAGCGAAAATATCCTCATTCAAGTAAATATGATGATTACGATGAACGAAGACATAAACGCCGTAAAGAAGAAACACATAAAAAAATTAATGATTGTAAATACGAATTAAGAAGATTTTTAGAGGAAGAATGTGAAATAAGCAATGTTGATGATTTCTGGACGTTTTACTCCAAATACACCCTTTTAAACTCTCGCAAACCTCAAGGAGACTTTGATAGAAACAAACTTTTTAATATGAGCTTTGAATTAAGCATAAATGAGTTGTACGATAAATTACCTGTTTTAGATAGAAACGGTGATCGTTTGATGATTTCAAAATCTGATTTTGAAGCTTTTTTAAAAAGTATAAAAGCCTACCAAGACTTCCAACAAAAAACTAAGTTTAATAAACTTAAAAAGCTTCGTGAAAGTCAAAAACAACTTCCAATCGCCGAATATAAAGATGAAATTATATCAAAATTAAAAGATTGTCGGGTTATGTTAATAGCTGGGGATACGGGTTGTGGTAAGTCTACACAAATTCCTCAATACGTAATGAACGCTGGTTACGAAAGGGTTGTTTGTACTCAACCGCGTCGAATCGCTTGCGTTTCTTTAGCTAAAAGAGTCGCTTATGAAACTTTATCTGAATATAAAAATACAATTGGGTATCAAATAAGATTCGAAAAGACTAAACGGAAAGATACTAAAGTTATTTTTATGACAGAAGGGTTACTTTTACGTCAAGCGAGTGAAGAAGACGTTATCGGAAGTTACGATGTGATTATTTTAGACGAAGTACACGAAAGACATTTATATGGAGATTTTTTAGTTGGTATTATGAAATGTTTTTTGTATAAAAATAAAGATTTTAAGTTGATTTTAATGTCAGCTACGATTAATTTAAAATTATTTATTGAATATTTTAATAATGAAAGTTTAGAAGTGATTAAAGTTCCAGGGAGGTTATTTCCAATTGAAATACATTATAAACCTGTTATAAAAGACCCCTATGATAAAAATAAAGATAAATTTGATTGTACACCATACTTACAAATAATTCAAATGATCGATGAAAAATATCCGAAGAATGAAAAAGGTGATTTATTAATTTTTTTAAATGGTTTTTCTGAAATAAATACTTTATATGATGTAATAACTGAATATTCTTCACATAAAGATAATAATTGGATTGTATTAATGTTACATAGTACTTTATCTTTAGAACAACAAGATAAAGTTTTTGATTATCCTCCGGAAGGTGTTCGTAAATGTATTATTTCAACGAATATAGCTGAAACTTCTGTTACGATTGATGGAATTAGATTTGTTATTGATTCAGGTAAAGTTAATCGAATGTCTTATGTATCGGAAGGTGGTATAAATAGATTAGCCGAGTGTAATATTTCCCAAGATAGTGCGAGACAAAGAATGGGTCGAGCCGGTCGAACCGGACCTGGAATATGTTTTCGTTTGTACTCTGAGGAAGATTATAAAAATTTTGAGGCGTTTACACCGGCTGAAATTCATTTAGTTCCTTTAAATTCACTCTTGTTACATATGATTTCTTTAGGGTTAAATAATATTTATAATTTTCCTTTTCTCGAAAAACCTTCTCAAGATACAATCGAAGAATCGATTGAAAAATTAAAATTTTGTGACGCTTTAAGATTAGATGAAGAAAATAATTCATTAATTTTAACTTCATTAGGTGAAAAATTATCTAAACTTCCCGTTGAATTATCCATCGGTAAAATGTTAATTTTATCGACGGTTTTTAATAATGTAAACTCGATTTTAGCTTGTGCCGCTTTATTAAGTGTACAATCACCTTTTACTCAAACGGCATTTAGAGATTTTGATGCTCAAGAACTTAGAAAACGTTTAGAATCAAATCACGGTGATCCAATAACACTTTTGTATTTATATAAAGAATGGTTAACTGTTAAACAAAATACTTCGGTTCATTCTAAAAAAGAAAGTTCGAAAAATTGGTCGAAAAAACGCGGTTTAGAAGAACAAAGATTTTACGAAACGACGAAATTATTGGAACAATTTCGCGAGATTTTAATCGAAGGTGATTTATTACCAAAACTAGCTGACGAAGAATTATCTTCGAAAGAACGTTCCATTCGATATGGTGAATTAAAAAAATTAAAATCTATACGAAACGATTTAAAATTACAATCAAAATCGAATGTAAGAAAACGTTTAAAACATGAAATGTTTGAAACTGAAAAAGAAGACGGTCCGGATTTAAAAGATATCGAGTTTAAAATCACAAATGATTTTAAACGATTACAAAAATTACTTCAAGAAACTTCTCCGGATTCCTACAAAGATTTAATTATGTTAAAAATCGTTATTTCAAGTGGATTATATCCACAAATCGCAATCGAAGACGAACATAACAATTCAAAAACCGTAAATGAACGTTTATATCATACGAAAAATAAAAGTTATCTTTTTTTACGACCTACAAGTATTTTCGCATCTCATCCGGATATTTTAGAATTAAATAACGATGATATAGAAATTCCACCTTCTGGTTATTTTAGTAAACGACCGATAAGTAAAAAACATCAAATTTTAGTTTACCAGTCGATTTTAAAAACTAAAAAGACTTATTTAGTTAACGTTATGAGAATGCCAGCTTTACAAACCCTTCTTCTTTTAAGTAAAAATATAGCTACGAATGCAACATTAACGAGGTTTGTTTTTGATGAATTTTTATCCGTTGATGTACCTTATGTTGGTGAAGGAAAATCAAGTTTAAAACACGCTTTGAATATTAGAAAAAAATGGGGTTTGAAATTAGAAAATAAATTAAATTTTAATGAATTAAATACAAAGAAAGATGAAGATGATGAAGAATTTGTTGATGAAATTATAAAATTCATGTCTTCGGAAATTAGTTATAATATTAAACGTTTACTTCCTGCGGATTTAAAATTAATCTACAATCAAGATAATGAATTTTTTGATGATTGTTTAAAAAATACAAAAAATCCTTTTGATTCTGAATATAAAATGAAAGAAAATGTTACAATTGGTGGCGTTCAAGTAACGGAAAATATAACTTATAATTGTTTAATTCAAAACGAGTGGGATTCTAATTTAGAAGCGGAAGTTTATAATTTAGATTTTACCTGTCCGAATTGTGGGGAAGTTTTTGGAGGGATGTCTTTCTTTAGGATTTTTCAACATGAAAGTTTTTGTGAGAAAAAAGTCGTTGAGAAAATTGTGAAAGATACGGAAAGTGTGAATAAACCGAATTCTAGGTTATTTAATTGTGATGTTTGTAAGAAAGATTTGTGGTTGACTCCTGTTGAGATATTAAAACATAAGAAGAGTTGTATTAGTAATAATTAAAATTAATAAAAAAAAATAAATAAAATCAAGATTTTTAATTTTTGATAAAGTTCCTTTAAAAAATTGTCATATTAATCCTAAATACGAGATGAAAGAAAAATCAATTAGAAGTATTTAGCTATGAACTGTAAGCGTGAAAATAAAAAATTTTGTTTGATAGAAAGTATAAAATAAATAAATAAATAAGTATGTACAGGGTGTCCTGGAAAATGTGGGAAATCTCTTGGATTCTAATAGAACATTAAAAAATATGATTACAAGTTCCCATAATTTTTTTTCCTAGCGGCCTTCACCTCGGAGATACGGCCTTCTAAAGAAGCCACTGGAAAACAATTTTTCTTGAATAAATTTTAAAGTACTTAATTTAATTTAATGAAAATTTAATATGATAAACAGTAGTAAGGACCTCTTAAAAAAATGACCTTAAAACGTAATTAGTCTTTTTAGTTTGCCAGAGGCGTACTAGGTTATGCACTTTAATGCTTACATTTTTAACACCCTGTATGGTAAGGAGTTAAAAAAAATAAATTTAGATACCTTGAATATTTAGCTAAAGAAAAGGTACTCTTATTCAGTGTCGATAAAATGAACCGTTTTCGAGAAAAAAATTGTAAAAAAACCATCAAGATTAAAAATTTATTAATATTTCGTATTAATAGTAACGTTACCATAGTAACGTTTGTAAAAACGGCGCTTTTTTAATACTGATGGTGCAGACAAAAAATTTAGCGCTGTTACTATGGTACCTACGAAATATTAAGAAATTTTTAATCTTGATGGTTTTTTTTACAATTTTTTTCTCGAAAACGGTTCATTTTATCGACACTGAATAAGAGTACCTTTTTTTTAGAAAAATATTCAAGGTATTTAAATTTATTTTTTTTTACTCTTTACCATACGGGGTGTTAAAAATCTAAGCATTAAAATGTACAACCTAGTACGCCCCTGGTAAACTAAAGAGACTAATTATGTTTTAAGGTCATTTTTTATGAGGTCCTTACTACTGTTTATCATATTAAATTTTCATTAAATTAAATTGAGTACTTTAAAAGTTATTTAAAAAAATTGTTTTCCAGTGGCTTCTTTTAGGAGGTCGTATCTCCGAGGGGAGGGCCGCTAGGAAAAAAAATTATGGGAACTTGTAATCATATTTTTTGATGTTCTATCAGAATCCAAGAGATTTCCCACATTTTCCAGGACACCCTGTATAATGCATTTGAAAATAAGCAGTGTCGTCATTTTTTATACTCAACTTTCATTGAACTAACTAAAATCGACTGATCACAGCTCAGAATTGTAGATAAGGGTTGCGGTTGCGCTCTCTTGGTCACTAAAAACGATATCCAACTTTGAAATTTTTCGATTTTTAGAAATACCTCGCTATACGTACAAAAATGCTAACTTTGGGATTTTTTTTTAACGCTTAATTGAACAGGTTGTCATTTAAGGGGTGAAGGTTAGCCCTGTAAAATAAAATTTCCAAATTTCGATGTCCAACTTTGAAATTTTTCGATTTTTGGAAATACCTGGCTATACGTAAGAAGAGAGCTAACTTTAGGATTTTTTTAACGCTTAATTTAAAAGGTTGTCACCTTTTACGGATTCTAGTCATTTATGGGGTGAAGATTAACCCTGTGAAATAAAATTTCCGAATTTCGATGTTCAATTTTGAATATATGTACATTCGGTGTTCGGTTGAATTTAAGCGACTAGTTAATGAATAAAAAGAGTAAACAAGTTATTGTTTACGTTAAATAGTGTTATTAACACTAAATTGATAGATTTGAAACATTACCGCATAATTACAAATTTTGCAATTAATTATTTTATGGTGAAAAATCTATGGCTATCTTCTCACCGGTAAACGGATACCGTCCAAAATTTAAACTGGACCCCTTTTATAGTATTTTTGCGGCAGAGGCGTATACGATTCTGGAGGCCTTAAGATACGGAATTCCTATTAGTCGCAAAAACAGCACGATTGTTTCGGATTTCAGAAGGGTACTATTAGCGTTAAGAAATGGGAAATACTTCGCCAAGCACCATCATTGGATATGAACAAGTGGACCTTTTGGCTAAAGAAACATCAGAGGATTTCATGGATGGTGACTTATCGTCATCGGAGATGCTATCGATTTGCAAGAAGAAAGAAATTCACGAAGTTTGAAACAGTCGCTGGGAAAACTCGTATAATAACAGAATCACACAACATGCATTAATCCACCCGGTTGTGCCACGCAGACAATGATACGCGAATGTGTGTGTTTCTCGCAAGTTTTTATCCACTGTTGCCAGAATGAATTTTGGTCATTGCTCCCCACCCCACTTCTACAAATTGAAGATCACATCATCCCCAGATGGCAAGTGTGGAGCTGAAGTAGGAGACCTTAACCATTTGCTGCTTAACTACGCGATTCATAATAAACATTATTCCGTCTTCTTGGAGTCTTTGTTGACTTGCGGTTTTTCCTTGCCGCTTAATGTCGTATCTGTTCTAATTGTAAGTCATAATTCCATTAGAGTTTTTTCTATTGTGTATAAGTTTTTAAATGATGCCGGTCTATCGATTTAGTTTGTTTAACTTTTTTAGTTAGTTTAAGTTTTGTATTAGTATATTTTAAGGTAAATTAAGGTTTTTTAATGTTAACTGGGGCTGATGTTTTAGGATCCCGCCAAGCTATAAAAAAAATGTAGATGAGTAATTTTTCGAACTTTCCACTAAAACCTTAACGAAAGGAAGAATTGATTTTTGAAGACAGAATTGTGAAAAGTGAAGGGTTTACGAGATAGGACATAGCTCGTGAACGCAACGTTCTAGCGCGACCAAACCTTGATTTTTCGGATTTCCCACTAAAGCCCTAACGAAAGGGAGAATTCATTTCTGAAGTCAAAAACGAGATAGAGTGAAAGGTTTACAAGATAGGGCGTAACTTGTGAACGGAAGGCCATAGGGCGACCAACCTTGATTTTTTAAACTTTCTACTAAAGCTTTTGAAATCAAAGGAAGAATTTATTTCTGAGGCCAAAAACGCGAAAAATAGAAGGATTTGCGAGACAGGGTGTAGATGGCGAGCAAGAGGTTCTAGTGGGGTGACCAGACGTATGAAATTTTGCTGTATTGTACAACAATATGATACGCAGTACATCATACACGCGTGTACAGCAAAAATACAGTATTCGCGATTTATTATTAAATTTGTGATTCATTAGATTAGTGACCTTTTGCAATGAGTAGTGTAGTGAGTGTACGAGAACGTAAATTTTGAATGAAAAGTTGTACTTTTACTGGTCTTTACAAATTTGTTATCGTCTTACATGTTTCGATTTACGCCATCGTCGGAAACAAAATATAGTTCAGAAATTAACATGAAAGTCTTTAAAACATCGATATTGGTTCTAATTCCAAATTAATACACGTTAAAATTAATCATAATATGACGCAAAATTAAAACAAGTTGTATAATCCAATATAATCGAACATGACAATTGACAGAAAGAACACACAAGAAAATTTTAAGTTCTCGAATATGTAAAAAAAATACAGGGCGTTTCATTTGAAAAAATTATTTTTAGGTCTCTAACTATTCAGTTAATTATACTTTTCAAAAATGCACTGTGATCATCAAACACCGATATCAATTTTCCTTTTCCTGTTATAGAAACAGGAGTCTCCCTTTAAAGGTGTTCAATTTCAACTTTTCAGCGCGATCAAACCGCGACTTTTCGAACTTTCCACTAAAGCTATTGAAACTAAAGGGAGAATACATTTCTGAGGTCAAAAACGAGATAGAGTGAAGGGTTTACGAGATAGGACGTAGCTCACGAACGCGACGTTCTAGCAAGGCGAAACCGCGACTTTTTAAACTTTCCACTAAAACCTTTGAACCAAAGAGAGAATCCATTTCTGAGGTCAGAATCGCGAAAAAATGTAGGGTTTTCGAGATGGTGCGTAGCTCGCGAACGCGAGATTCTAACGCGACCAAACCGCGATTTTTCGAACTTTCCACTAAAGCCTTTGAACCAAAGGGAGAATACATTTCTTTGATCAGATTCGCAAAAAAGTGAAACGTTTACGAGTGAGGGAGTAGCTCGTGATTGCAAGGTTGTAGCGCGACAAAACAGCGACTTACCGAACTTTTGATTAAAGCCTAAAGGAAAAAGAGAATGTATTTTTGAGGTCAAAAAGGAAATAGTGTAAAGGGTATACGAGATAGGGCGTAGCTCGCAAATTTTTTCGCGGGGCCCCACAAAGTTTAAATAAAATTGCTGATTTTTCTGTTTACATATTGAAACAGCATACACTTGGTCTTGATACACAAGTCAACATTTTTCTATATGTAAAATATAAAATTTTATATTTTATAAAACATTCACTTCATGGAACTTTATAAAATCGAACACTACATAATGCGGGGCCCCTTCAAGCATAGCTCCTTCAATTGATGTTCTCCTAATATAAAGTCGAAATTTTTAAAGTAAAATCGTCGAAAACTCGGTTTGGTATCAGGATTGCAGAAAGGCGAGAAAGTGAAAAAGGCGGTAATACCTCCTTCGATTGATGTTCTCCTCATACAAAGTGATGCTCTTTCTCTATACCTACTAAATAGTAAATAAATAAAATAATAAACCTAGGAATGAAGAAAAGTACTAACACAAGGATAAATAAAAAAATTCTGATACAATTCTGACCAATAATAAGATTTGGTGAATTCTTAAGCACATTACTCAAGAATTTCTAACAAATAATAGGTTTGCAACATCCCTTAAAAGCCGTTCCGGAACCGTTCATTACAACATATCAACTATTTTATTAAATCTTCTACAGGTATAGATTACATCACAAAATATCAAGTCTGTTGTAAAAAGCCGTTCCAAAAGGGTTTTCAAGCGGTGTTGAAACAAACCTAATAGGGTAAATTGTTCAAATCTCGGCCCTTCACAAAAGGTTTTCTAAAGTCGGCCTTACTATAGAAATTCTTACAGAAAAACTCGAAGGCTGACTTTAGACGCATCGCATAGCTGAGATGTAGTGAGTTTACCTTACGTATATTTGGAGAATTTAATAATTAATAGGAATGAAAAAAAAAGTCAGAAGTAAAAAATTTCTCAATCAGTTCTAAAACTATGAAAATTTCAATACATTTATGGGGTTCCTTTGGTCAAAATTAAACATTAATAAAAACTAAAAAAATTTCTTAATGCGAGTAGAGCTAAGAATAATAATAAGTAAAAATGCACAATAAAAAGGAAATGAAAACTTAAAAGATTTCTTTGGATTTATAAATTTCTCAAACATTTGCTAGAATTAAAAAATATTTCAATGTTTAAGACTCAAGAAAAATAAAACCAAGAGCAAATAGTATTTGACAAATTTCAAATATTTATAAAAATAGGAAAAAAATCCCATCCCAAGTTAATTCAAAGCCAAAAATTTGTTAAACACTCATAGGAAGAAGAAAACCATACAGTAAGAAAACGCTATTCAAATTAATATGAAATACATAATAAGAAGAAAATACACTTTAGATTCCTTTCACCACGATCAAAAATTTTTCAAAAAAGGAAACAAAAATCCCAGTACAAGTTAATTCAATATCAAAATTTTCATTATCAGTTTTAAGAATAAAAAGTAGAAATAGACTTATAAGATTATTTTGGTTGGGTTAAAAAAAGTTTCAAATACAGGTAAACGCAACCCTAGATACATCCAATTACTCAATTATTGCAACAGGACGTAACAGTTACCTAACCTTTATAAGTGCAACTGCTGAAAACAGTTTACCTCTATAACTACAACTGTATATGTTTTTCTATTTTTTAACGTATGACGACATATACTACGATCAGCTGTAACGTATGATTTATTGTTAGTTTATTTCGCGCATAGTATATTTAAAGTTTAAAGTAATAACGATGATGGTTTCAAAAAAATTGTTAAAACTAACAATCAAACAAAAAAGTGAAATTTTAGATAAACTCAAACGCGGAGTATCGACAAAAATTCTTTGTAATGATTATAAGGTACATAAGTCTACAATAACAAGAATAAAAAAACAAGAAGCTGCAATTCTAAAATATACCAGAAGTATTGAAGCTGAACCAGAAAAACGACAAACCTTAAAATCATGTGGATATCCGAAATTGGAAAACGCGCTTTACAAATGGTTAATGAAACAAAAACATCAAAATATACCAATCTCAGTGGATATGATTAAATCAAAAGCTCGCAAGTTACATGAAAAAATTAAAGAAAAAGAGGGACCTTTCAATGCAAGTAATGGTTGGATCTTTAATTTTAAAAGAAGATATGGCTTACGTTATTTAAAAATTTGTAAAGAGAGGGTTCCTAAAAAACCAGCTTCTGAAGAACCAGTTATAATGCAGTTAGAACTCTCACCGGAAAGTTTTAAGGTAGAAGAAACTGTTGTTGATCAGGAAATGGATAATGTAGCTGTAAAAATTGAAAATATGGATGATAGCGAAGGGGATGTTATTCCAACATCTAAAATAGAAGCTTCGGTTGCTGTGGAATCATTGGACACTTGTATTCGGTGGGCTGAAGAAAATGGTATTGCGATAAAAGATATTCTAGTTTTGAAGGAGCTTCGTGAAAGTGCTTTTATAAAAAGTGCTAGTGAAATAAACTATTCTCAAATGCAACAATAATGGATATATGTTAAAAAAAAAATAATGATAGAAATATATACAGAGTGTCCCAGAACTCAGTTGCCAAAAGCTAACCACATATTCTAGAGCTGATTTCACGCCGATTCAACGATAAAGTCGTTATCTGAAATTGCTTCCTAAGAGATGTAGAGCATTCTGAAGATGACGTGTCTTATCAGGTTTTTTCAAAATATCTTAATAACGTTCTTAAATATCCCAATGAAGTTTTGAACGTTTGTAAACTTCGAAATGCTTCAATGTTAGCTGACAAAACAATTTTTTTATTGTCATCGTAAAGGTGTTAAGCGCTACCAGGGTAAATTCTTTTAGGAGGCAATTTCGGATAAGAACTTTTTCGTTGAATCGGCATGAAATCAGCTCTAGAATGCGTGGTTAAAGTTTGGCAACTGAGTTCTGGGACACCTGTATATTCGTTAATAAAAAAGAAGATTTTAGTTTGTAAAATGATTTATATTTGTAACAAAAAAATCAAGACTAGCAACATGTATATTATATGAATTTAAATGTAAAATGTCTGATAAAATATTAAACATTTTTTGTTTATCTTGGGATATCTAGTCTATGGTTACAACAAAGCATTTTTATAAAATGCTAATTCTAATGAAAGCCTTTAATAACTCCTCTTCATCATGTCATTTAATAATCAATGACATAAGAAGTCGCTTTACCATGGTATTGGGAAAGATTCTAATTTAAGGTTTCTTATAATTTTTCATTAATTTCATCATGTGGTAGCGATTAAACAATACGGTAATGTCATACAAGTGTTATGGCGTATTCGATTGGCAGAACTAGCGTGCACTGGTGCGCACTCGTTGAGTGCAAAATGTGACATATGTCATACTAGCTTAGTGCAAAAAAGGGCAAATTCAACAGATCGCGATGAAATCAAACGTAATCATAACATCACTTGTAAGTGTGTTCAAGGCTTGATGATGTTTAAAATGTTTTATAAACTACAATAATAAAATGTAATAGTACACAACGAAACAACCAATAGAACACGATGTTATGCACTGGTGCGCACTAGTGCAACCAATCGAATTCGCCATTAGTTTCATGAAATGGTAAGAAATAAGTGTAGTTATACAGATCTGGAAATTTCATTTGAGGACATAGGAAAATAATCCGTGCAACAGCGAAGCATATAGGAAGTAGATTAGATAAACAAAGAGCGATATAGCTGTTTAACCACGCAACGAACTGACAGTTTGACAGTCTGACAGTTCGACAGTTTGTGGGAAGAAGGTGATTGGTTGGGCGACTAGGGTCAGATCGGAAAAGGCGTGGTTAAACAGTTATATCGCTCTTTGTTTATCTAATCTACTTCCTATATGCTTCGCTGTTGCACGCATTATTTTCCTATGTCCTCAAATGAAATTTCCAGATCTGTATAAAATTTATTTTTTATCAAGCCATCGTATTTTAAAATGTTATGAAAATTTAGCATCTATATAAATATTATTATTATTGACAACAAAAAAAATAAATACATATTTTAATACCAAGTTTTATTATTGCGAAAAACTTTGAATTACAAGTTGTGACCTTAAGTAAAAAGGCAGCTATTTATCTCGTCCAGCCTGAGAAGTCTTATTAAGATTCAACAATGGGAAGCCTATCATTCTACAGCGCTATCACAACAAAATGCAGAGAATCAGTCACAAAATTCAAATATACCGTATTCGTTCGAATATAAGCCGCACCTGAATCTAAGCCGCACCCTATTTCTGTAATTGATTAGTAAAAAAAAGTTTCTTGAAATAAAGTTGGTAAATAAGTAAATCATAATATTACGATAAACATTTTTTATTAGGTATTTTATATTTTTGAATTAGATTCGAATCTAAGCCGCACCCCATTTTTGTGAACGATTATACAGCAAAAATAGTGCGGCTTGTATTCAAACGAATACGGTAAATCCTCATTCTTCCAAAAATAATGACGAAAGTTGTGTCATGGTGAAGTAGTACATAATCTATCTCCACAAAGATGCAGATTTTCGTAAAAACCTTAACTGGTAAGACTGTAACCCGAGAGGTCGAGCCGTCAAACAACATCGAAAATGTCAAGGCTAAGATGCAAGATAAATAGAGAATCCCTCCGGATCAACAACGTTTGATTTTCGCTGGTAAACAACTTGAAGATGGCCGTACTCTTTCGGATTATAACATCCAGAAGGAATCAACATGGCATTTGGTGTTGAGATTACGTGGTGGCGCGAAGAAGCGTAAGAAGAAGAATTATTCTACACCGAAAAAAAGATGGATGAATAAAATAAGGTGGATGATAATGGAAAAATCCATAGATTGAGACGAGAATATCCTAATGAGCAGTGTGGAGCTGGATGTTTCATGGCAGCTATGGAAGATCGCCATTACTGCGGAAAGTGTGGATATACTTTGGTTTTCGCTAAACCGGAGGATAAACGAAATGGGCGATCAGAAACCTTCTGAATTTTATCGTGGCTTGTTAAGTATTGCGAGCGGCTCAAAAATGATAAATCAAGATTTGCTAATAAAACTGTGGAAAAGACGGCTTCCACAAACTATATTAGTTGCTTTAACTTGTTCAGGTAAAGAGAATATTTCTGATCTATTACCTATAGCAGATAAGGTATGGGAATCCTATCATTCTACAGCGCTATCACAACAAAATGCAGAGATTCTGTCACAAAATTCAAATATAAATCCTGATTCTTCCAAAATAAGTATTAAAGATAAGTACTTTTTTAAGTTCATTCTATGGGGCATCTCGTCTTAACTTCTTCATTTCGAGGAGTATGAAATAATAGATAATCTAATAGAACTGAACTTCCAATATCTCGAGAACGTATAACTTTTGTGTCCATGTTTATTAGGACTTTTTTTACTTATATTTACTTATTTTTAGCTAAGGAATAATTTAGCAAAAGATCGGACAATCAAAAAGGGACCCTGTATAATATCTTGTTTCCCATCTTACCCCACACATGGGGCAACATGGGAAAAAATGACATGTTTAATCGTTGATTACGTTAAAATTAGTAAACTAGAATTCCATTCTTGCCAAAAATCTTAAAGTTTAATCTTCGAAGGTTATACAAACAAAAAGTGTTTTTCTCTATCAACGAAATTCTAGATTTTATTTACCTTCAAGCTTTAACTACTCCGTCTTGCGGCATCCTCCCCTAATAAAAGTCGCACATTTAAAATTAAAAAGTAAAATGTTTCTGAAAGTTTTGTTTATCTCAACTTGAAGAAAATTTATCTTTTAATAGAGTATCAGGCAAAAGAACACATCTGAAAGATCTCTTAAATTTGTCAAAAATAAAAAAAAACTGTCTTAAATTTTTCTTTAATCTTCAAAACTTTGCACAGAATCCAACTTGAAGAAAGTTCATTTGAATATTTTAAAGTTCATAGAAACAGATAAACGCTTGCCCTAAATTTTATCAAGCACTTTTCAAACTACAAAATGCTGAGGGAAGTTTAATAAAGATAGATTACAAAAAAGAAAACACTTGTATGTTCATACTTATTAATTTATTAAATATTTAGTACACTTTAACCTATCCTATAAGATAAATATTACATGTAATTTTTTTATACAAAAAAAAAGGAGAAGAAATTAAACCAAAAAAAGGAAAAGAAATCTGTATGTAACCAACACGCCTTTATGGCACTAATTCTCCCGTTTTTATTTTCATTTCAGGTCTTAAATCATCACCCTTAAAATTATTTTTGAAACTAATCCAAAAGAAAAACCATTCTTACCTGGCGTGTCATCCTTAATCAGATTAAAAAATAAATAATGCGTCTCAAATAAAATATCCTTACTTAAACCCGAGCCTACATATTTTCATAAAAAAAATCTAGGTAATCTTATTAATATTAATGGTAATAGCGCAAAAAAACCGCAAAGAAAAAAAAAACTTGGTAACGAAGCAAAAAACGCGTTCTTATTCGCCGTTTTAAACCGTAAAAACTCCATCGCTTAACTTTGGTTTTTTTTAAAGAGTATATACAAAAATCACAATAAGCCCTTCAATATATACATATACGCTTTATTTGTATTTTTTATTTATTATTAATTTTTTTTTGTTATCATTTTTAATTACTTGAGGATAAATACAGAAGCTATTATCTCGCTAATTTTAGAGAAGTGATACGTTGGGTAACACGAACGAAATTTGGAATTATTATTGATATAAAGAAATCCAAATCCGTTTCGTTTAGCTACGTGCTTATTTTTTTACATTTGAATCTGGTTTATTTATTACTTCTTAGAATAATTATTATCTTAATTTAAAAATACTGAATGAAAAAAATTAAACCGAGAGAAAAATCAAAATAGAAAATCTAAAATCTACATGTTTTATGATGGTAACCGAAAGCAGTATTTTTAAAAATACAGGGCCCACATAAATCATGGTGTGAAAGATCTGTGCTTATAATGAAGCCTCGACTTTTGTATTACTTTAGTAATACCAAGCGAGAAACTTCCACTTTTCTACAACTTCACCGCACTACTTTTGCCGTGTAAGTTAGCGTGCAAGGAACGGTGTTTTTTAAAGGATGTATCAGTTAATAAAAATACAAAAATAGTGCCTCTTTGAATTGTATAGAAGACATTTTATAAGCGGGATAGAATAAGGATGGGTTTTTTATTAGTTTACAATTCCTTCACCAAGATGTAGAAAAGACCCGAAGCTTATTTTTGGTTTTGATTGACCATTAAAAAAATTAATTAATTAACAAAGAGTATTAATTAAAAGGAAAGGTTTTTCGGATGGGTTTTTGGTCAATCATCACAGGTTTCTCAACGGAATGTACGTTAATACTGACACAATTAATGATCAAAAATTTAAAGCAGTACAAAAGAAAAAGGCGACAAAATAAGTAAAGAATCCAACCACCAGTGAAAATGCGGGAAATTGAAGCAAAAAAGTGCTAATGAATGATATTAAAAAATAGTTTAAAGCTTAATACCGAAATAAATCACAAAATTCAAAAAAATTTAATATCAAAATCGTAGCTAATTTAAAAAATCGTTCAGTCAAAAACGTCCATTATCCGCTGGAATTACAGCGGATCTTGGCACCAGTCCTTTTTGAGTACCTCTACAACAAAGTAACCATTGTTCGTCCACTTCTAAAACGACCTTTAATCTTTCTCCTTCGTTATAAGGAAGATGACCACTTTCGGATGGTAATCTATGAGATAGTGTTTTAACCACCCTTTAAAAAAATTTAAAAAACATTATTTACATCTAAAATATAAATTTTAATTTAATCTTACTTTGGAGTTTGAGTTGTTGTTTTTCTTGTTACTGATGTTGAAACGGCCCTTCTTTGAGGAGTTATCTTGCTGTTTTTCGTCGTTTGAGTTGCTGGTTTGTATGGTAAGCTGCTCGGTCTTGGAATTATTCTCGGTGAGTTTGAATTGGTTTCCAATTGATCTAATCTGCTCGTTCTTAAAATAATAGTATAATAATAATGATGAAAGTCAATTAATTTAAAATGTAAATTACAATCATTAAGAGAGTAATTTGATATCTTTGCAAGATATTTAAATTGCGATAAAAAAAAAAAATCAAAGAGAAACTTAGAACTATTGCAGTGGTCTACGGAATAATACAAGTTAAAAAATTAGTCTCATTTTATAACTAAATGCTAAACTTAAAGGCTTTTTACACGATCACATCAATTTTTATTTCAGTTTCAGTCTCCGTTTTCGTTTCATTTTACTCCAAAAGCCGGTTCATTTCTACACAATCAGTTCAAATCTTAAGTTCTCGGTTCCTTCTTTATTCAGTCTAAGATACGTGAGCACAAGGTTATTTAGTAGTTATAATAGGAAGGTCTATTAGAAATAGAATTATTTAAATAAGAAGTAAATAAGTTGTCCTCACGAATAAATCTGCCTCAATCTGTTTTATTCGTAAGGACAACTTATCTTTGATGATGGCCTTAATCCGAAATATGTAAGAAATTTTAGAATAAAAACCAGAAAATATCTTGATGTATATAGTTTATTTAGACGTCTTAAGCTTTGTTAAACGAGAGCGTCTTCGTAGTTTACTAATAACTTCTTTATTTATTAACATACGGCGACATAATGAAAATCAAATTTTTAAGAAAAATGTTATTTTATTTCTTAAAGTATTAGGGGTTTTCGAGATTTTTTTTTATTTCCCGGATGTAAAATTTCACGAGCTATGATTGAATTAAAAGAAGTGTAGGATGACATGCGGACTTCTCTGTTGAAATCACTGTGGAAACAAAACCAGACACAAAAACGATTTCTTTGGGCGTGAATAATATCGACTCGGGTATTTATTTCTTTCGGCCAGTTGAAGATATTTCTATTTTCTGGGTTCGTTTAAGAAATGTAACATGTATGGTATTTTAACGTTTTTAACAATTATTGATAAGTATAAAATAATCTCGGTTTCTTAAAAACTTGGCACACCCATTTACATAGGAAAGGTACCTTATATCCCAGTTTTGGTCTAATACTAGTACAACGAAAGTAGGTAACTTGCCCTTTTTTCATTTTCGGCATATCTACAGAGATTGTCTATAGACTCATATTTAGGAAAGCATAAGTGATATTGAAAAATATTTAAGATAATAATTGTTTCCAAAAGCTTTTTCTTTCATTATTATTAAAAATAACTCTTCATTATTTGTTTTACACGAAAAAAAATAGCTTTAGTTAATGTGCTTCCCTTCTTCTATAAAATAAATAAACATAACGAATATCAATAACTACTTCTTTTGTCGGTCGGTTACTGAGGTCGGTACTTAAACGAAAACCAAGCGTCTCATTCTTGGCCCCCTCAGCAATTTTCAAACCGTAGATACGAAGCCTTAATATACACTGGTGAAAAAATGAAGCTTAATACCACAATCAAGCTTTTCCTAATTATTTAAATGTTGATGTTAGCAATTAATTTATTTTTACCGCCATAAATATGACTTTTACAAAAGAGTTCTCCTTTTCGTCAGATTACCCTAAAATGACAAGATACATTAAAATTTCACCAAGGTTTCAAAAACCAGATTGTGGCATGATATGACAGGCTTAATTATAGATAGGATTTCTAAGAATTTAAATGAAACATATAGCTACTATAAGTTGATCCTAAGCTTCACCATGGAAAGAAGGATGCAAGGGCGAGGTTCCTCCGCATAACTTTATGGAGTAGGCCTGAGTTGAATACAGTGGAATGAAGAACCAGAGTATTAGTCCTCCCTGATACAAAAGTCTTGCAAGCCAAAATACCATAAAATGGAGGCCCATTGCACCTCGCTTTTTTAACTCTTTCACCTGGATTTTGGCCCTTTTTCAGGTCTTACAGCATAGACGAAAAGGGTTAACACTCAAACTATAAAATCGACTTTGTATTATAGTTCTTGATTTCGAAGGTGTTTCGAATTACAAGACCTCTGCATTAAAGAGGACCAAACAATGCTCCGGTTCTCTCTTCTACTGTACTCCAGTTGGCTTTACTTGGTAAAGTTACAGGGAGGAATCTCACCCTTGCATCCTTATTTTTATGGTGAGGCTTAGAATCAATTTATAGTATGTCCAACCCGTTACATTTCCATCTCTGGGGCCATTCTCCATTCAGATTTTATTTTCTACACGCAGGAAAAAATGACAGTTTAACTGAATCTAAATCTAAACTGACGATTGATATGATCGTGTAAAAAACTCTTTAAGCAGTCTATATCTCCCTAAAGCCACAATTTCACGTGCTTTGTTAGGTATATTCCAAAAATCAGCCAATTATGAGCTGTAGTAATAAACTTGCAGTACTAAAAAGTTCCCAGGAATTCATTAATTGCTGGGAATGTTATGGAAAACTTGCTTTAAATGAAGCGAGTAATTAATTGTACGTTCGAAAAATTGATTAAACTTCAAAACTATTAAAAAGACCATTTTAAATTAAGGTGACGAAAATCTAATAATTGTATAAATTGATTTTTCATACCGTGTTGTTGCCGTTGATAAATTCTTCTTAATCACATTATTCTTGACTAGATTCGGCACTTTTTTAATAGCTCCGTTAACAGCTGTAGGAATCTTCCCTCTTCCCGTTGGTGAAATAGGAACAGGAATTCCCGATGGTTTAACTGGAGAAATAACCGGTCGTGGAATTTTCGATTTATGCGTAGGCGACTCAGGAGGAGTTTGATCACTTTCTTTTCCACTTAACATCTCCCATTTTCTCTGCAACTTTTTAAACTTCTTCCCATTTAAAGGTTTTTCATCCGAAACGTTTTCCTCAACATCATCTTTGGGTAAATTCTCAATTTGAGCAACTTCTTCTTCCAAATGAACTTGTTGATGGGTTTCTAAACTATCTGTGTATTCCTCTTCTGAATCTATAGCAAGTCGGTTGTAGGCTTGGTATAATTTTGATGTTAAAGGTACTCCCGACCATCTTTTCTTTGCAATCGAAGCCACATCTTCTCCTAATTTAAACCCTGGTTTTGTATAGCAACCTGGATCAATACAGGACCTAGGACGAGCTTTTGGAGGTGCTCTTTTCGAAGAATTTAATAAATCCGGTAATCCTGGGTCTTCATTTTTCGGCGGAGTATGATGAATCGCAGTTTCAGCGGAAATCTCGTCTGTATCTGACCCAGAAAAGCTATAAGTTGAGTATTTTTTATGAATAGGACTTGTCGGATGTTGATACGAATCCATTCTTTTTAAACTTTCGTGTAATAATCGATATTCGAATAATAAATCAAATTGGAAAGGATATAAAGCTAAAGGTTGTAAAGCGACGATTAAAGAATTTAAAATCCCGCGAAACGTCGAACTTCCTGTTAAAGATAAAGCCAATAAAGAGTTGGGATTATAATGTTTTTTTATGATACTTTCACGAGTTCTTAAATAATTCATCCAAGCGTCCAAAGCTCTAACATTTAATAATCCGAATACAAAAGCGTTAAATTTAACTAAACCTTCGGATGAAGTATCTTCCCCATTTATACGCATAACTAACTCGTTTAGAGATTTCGTTAAATGTCCTTGTTGAGATGAAGCTTCGACAACTTGCCAAACTGAGTTATTAATCGCTCCGAAAGAAGTTTCAATTGAAGTTTTTAATCCATCACTTAGGAAAGTATACAAAGCTGGACATAAAGTATTTAGGGTTAATTTCGCGCAAGTTGGATTGATTTCAGAATCTGCGATTTGATTTAATTCATCGCGATTAGCTGCCGTAGCAAAATGTCTCATTATTTTTTCAACTGCTTCATTAACGGAAACTACTAAGTTTCTTTTTTGGTTTATATCGACTTTTTGTGGGGAATAACTTTCCGGACTTGTTTCACCTTCTTCACAAATCGGCATATCAACTAAAGTTTTTTGAGTACGATTTATTAAAGCGGAAACATTCGGGGAATTGTTTGGTACGAAATGTTTTTGTGGAGCGAAACTAACTTTTTTCTCTTGGTTGATTTTTAAAGATAAAAATTTAGCTACGTAACTTCTTAATTGAGTTATCGACTCTTCGTTATCTGTATCTGATAAAGAAACTCCGCTTAATTTTAAAAACTCTTCCAATTGATAAATTTCTTCGCAATTTAAATTATTAAATAAAGGATCGATAATAGGTGGAGGTGTAAAAGTTCTTTCTTCATCAAAACTAGAACTTGATGTTCCAGCATCAACACCTTCATCTTCAGTTTCACTTAATCTTTTATTTCTGGGGAAATAATAAGGTTCGTGAAGTGAATTTCTTTTTGTATTTTCCGAAGATTCGTTAGTTTCAACTAAACTATAACGTTTTTTATTATTAATGAGTTTATTATCAATCCCTTTTCGTAAAATACTCCTTGGTAAAGGTGGACGAGGTGGAACTTCCCCGGCTAAACTTATAGATCGTTTTGGAAGCGGAGGAGCTGTTACGGTAACACTTGGTTTATCATTATTTGAACTTGCTTCCGAACTTGTTACACTGTCATAACGATAAACAAATAAAGGATTTAAATTTGGACTATTTTGTGAATCCGTTAATAAAGTTGATGATCCTCTATAACCAGAACTCGGTTGAGTAGCCGTACTTGAAGTCGAAGAAGTTTTATCTAAACTTCCATAATCACAACTCATTGGTCTTGTTGGACGTTCTTTCCAATTTGATTTATCCCGTTTTTTAAAGTGATGAGCAACTTCTGGAACATCAGCTAAGATGGTTTTTAATTCTTTCGGAAGTAAAACATTTAAAGAATCCCAATCTTCAACGTGACTAAATCCTTTTTTCTTCAAAGCGTCGAAATCATTACAACTAAACGGTCTTCTTTTTGGAGGTGTTTGAACTTGAACTTGTTGAGGCATTAATAAAATATTAGCGATATCTTCATCTTTATTATTTAAGAAATCTAAGTTTGGAAGAGCGTAACTTGGATATAAAACATAAACTGGTTTTGTTATTTCACTTTTTTCTTTTAGTTTATTTAAAAATGATGGTTCGACGACTTTAACTCTTTCTTTAATACTCCCCGATAATTTATACGGTGGGTTTTTAAATATTTCACTTACACTCGTTTGCATACTCTTATTAATTAAATTAAGAGGAACGCATTTTGAAATTTTCGATCGAATAAAACTTGAGTTACTTCCCTCCGATGATATGCTAGTTCCAATACTATTTAAACGTTTGGTATTTGTTGATATCGATCTAAAATCTTTTTTCTTCTCAATACCATTATTATTATTAATCAGTTTATTATCTTTTGCGTCATCTTCATTTTTTACCTCTTCGTGAATTTCAATTACATCATTGCTTTTATTGTTTGTTATTTCATTTGGTTTAGTTTCAGATATGTTACTATCGCTTGGCCAATTTTCACTCGTTGAAGAATTATCTAAAGCCGTTGACATTCCCTCAGCGCTCATACTTTTTTGCTTCATGAAGAGTTTGACTAGACTGAAGTTTTGCTTCCCTGAATGATCACTACTTGTTGTACTTCCGGCGTCTATTGATGTTGCCATATCTGATAATTCGCTCATTCCGTTTGTACTACCTTCATGTTGGATTTGGTTTTGGATGTCGAATACTTTTACTGGTCTTCTTCGAACTGTACTTGAATCACTCTATTTTTATTGATTTTTTTTTTTGAGGAAAATAAAAATAAAATTAGAAATATTAAACATTAAAAAAAATATTATTAATTAGAAAATGGTAAGGTAGAGGAATAAAAGTGGATTAAATTATTTCAATTTCTAATTGAAAAAAAAGTTCTTTTATCTTTTCAAAAAAATTAATTTTTGAAAAGATGAAAGAATTTCAATTGAACCTAACATAACACAATTTTCTGATAAGTTTTTAAAAATCGAAAAATTGACTTTATTTATAATAATCAAGGAACAATTTTTGTATTAAATTGAGCATGAAATATTGTAGTTTGGATTAAAAAAGTTAAATTTGTTCTAATTGTTACGAAAAAAATAAAAAAAAAAATCATAAAGTTGGCAAAAATTTCTATCAGTTAACTTAAAAAAAATGATCGATTTCAAAAACTCCTACAGAGTTTATTTTTAAAGATTAAGAATTAATTTTTACATTAAATTAAACCATAAAGATTCTATTTTTAATCATAAAAGTCGGATTTATTCTAATTGTTACCAAAAAAAAAATTAAATAAAAAATGTTAATAAATCTTTTATTCCTGTACACTTTAGTAGTTATTAAAAATTTTTTAACGTACCGAACTACAGCTCATTTGTTGTAAAATCAAACTCTTATTAAGTTTTTTATTCAATCGATTCCTGGTTAAATTAGGCATACTTTGGCTTTTTAAATTATCGTTCATATTACAAGAAGAAGCTTCGTCACTCGATTCGTTATTATTTCCACTTGGTAATCTTCTCAGTTGACTTTCGCAAGTTAATTTTTTTAATTTACTCCATGTTGTTAAGCTACTACAATCGGATTTGGTCATAGATTGATCCAAACGCATATTTTGCAACTTCTTTTTTAGTTTCCTCGTCCAATTTGTTTCTTCGCTTGATACATCGCTTTTATCTGCTTTTTCACCAGAAGAGAGATTAAGAAAAAAATCTTTTATAAAAAAAAATAAACTTACCAGTTTCATGAAAATCACTATCTTCCGAATACATCGTCATTGATCCTTCAAAAGCAATGGTGTAATTATCTTTATTAGCCTGGCAAGTTAACATGATGTCATGTTCGTTTAAAAGTTCGCAATCCAAAGAATCAACGCTGAAATTCGCATCTAACATCGGGTTTTCTTTAACCGGGCTGAATAGTAATTCCGATTTACAAATAGACATCGTCGTTGAATTTGCTGAATCTTCACCTTGAGAACTTGTATGTGGACTATCGAAATCGAATTTTGCCATTATCGAACCGGAAACACTTGCATAACTTTCTCCTTGTCTATTATTCTGGATAATTCAACAAGATCATTTAATAATTTAAGATGATGAGAAAATTATATAAATTTACCTCTTGACTTAAATGGTCGGTACACATCGGTGGTAAATTCGTTAAAAGAGCGTGGATGTCCTCGGTTCGGAAACTTTCCATGTCTGCTTCAGCAAGATTCGCGTCCATGTTCTTTGCGAGAGCGTCGTAGTAACCGATATCACTAGCATCGTAAGACTCGGCCAGCGAAAGAATGCTCGTGTGGTTATTGTCCCGGTATCTGTAAGTAAACGAGTACAAATTGGTTATTGATTAAGTGAAAACAACCCTTAAACAGTTTGTTTTTCTAACGCTAATGGTTTTGTTATTTTGGTAAAGAAGAAAATATTTATAATTAGATTAGAAGTATTTTTAGAGATATGTTTATAATTTCGCAAAATAAGAAAAACTTTGTTATTTAAATTTAGAGATTTGATTTTGATTTATAAAATTAACGATGAAAGAATATTATGTTTATAATTTGGTATAACAAAAAAAATTAAGTTAACAAACTTTTAAAATACAAACATGTCTCAAAAGAAGAAATATGAATAGATCCTTAGTGCTAGAGTGAAGTATGGTACATCGTTCGAAACTACATTTTTTTTTGGGCTCGAATTTGTTGAAGGAGTTATCGCGATAGCATAATTAGTAAGGGAGATATGGTCGAAGGAATGTAAGTCTGCTGTCACTAAAACCAACAAAGTTTTTTTTAATGTAGCTTCCAAGACCTTAGTGCTAGAGTGAACTGTAGCATATCGTCAGAAACTAGATTTTCTGGGCTATAACATGCAGAAGGAGTCATCGCGATGGCACAATTAATAAGGGAGATATGGTCGAAAGAAGGTGAGTCTGCTATCACGAAATGCCAACAAAGTTCTTTTAACGTAGCTTCTAAGTCCTTAGTGCTAGAGTTTAACTATAGAACATCGTTGGAAACTAGATCTTCTAGGTATCTAGGTTATAATATATTGAAGAAGTCATTGCGATAGCATAATTAACCGTTAGACTGCCACAGCGTTCCTCGTTTCAATATGCTTATTTATTAAACTTTCGCATGCTCGTACTCCGAAAGTTTTCGTCGAAAAAAATCGGGGTAAAGACTGTCATAATCGGTGAACATTTGTGTGTAACATATCATAGATTGAAAATCGTAGGTCCCGCGGTTTAGGAAATATCGCGAGTTAAATGAAAAAAGGACCGGTTTTTTGACTGGTCCGCGAGGAGTGCAGACTGGGAATTTTTTTCTCGGAAACCGCTGAAGAAAAAAAATCGGGCCTTTTGTAGGATGTAGCCTCATCTGCTTACTATAACGTGGTATTTTTTTCTTTTTGAAAAATTCCGTCTAGTTTCACCAAAAAAAAATCAATTTCCGAAATAGTCGATCTCGAGAACCGTTGGTCGCATCTTAACGGGATTGCCACGAGGTGATAGTAAAAAATTTGAACTATCTCAATTGCTAGGAATATACTCATTTTTCGATTGTTATATAATAATAAAAAAATATTTTGTGTTTAATGAAAATGTGGTATCTCGCGCAAGCAACGATCCCCTCCATCTCCTTAGCTCCTCCTTAATTCCTAGTTTTTGTGATTCTGGACATGTGATTCTCGTAAGACGCCATTGCGGCGTCCACGTGATAGGTTCGAGGTGCACTCCATGTTTATTTTAAATGAACTCGTACTGTATTTTTTTGTTTTTAAAAACATGGCCAGAACCAAAAAAACTAGGAATTAAGTAGGAGCTAAGGAGAAGAAGGCGATCGTTGCTTGCGCGAGATACCACATTTTTATTAAACACAAAATAATTTTTTATTATTATTTAACAATCGAAAAATGAGTATATTCCTAGCAATTGAGATAGTTCGAATTTTTTACTATCACCTCGTGGCAATCCCGTTAAGATGCGACCAGCGGTTTCCGACCAGTATTTCGGAAATTGATTTTTTTGGCGAAAATAGACGGAATTTTTCAAAAAGAAAAAAATACCACGTTATAGTAAATAGATGAGGGTACATCCTACAAAAGGCCCGAATTTTTTTCTTCAGCGGTTTCCGAGAAAAAAATTCCCAAAGTCTGCGCTCCTCGCGGACTGGTAAAAAAACCGGTCTTTTTTTCTTTTAACTCGCGATATTTCTTAAACCGCGGGACCTACGATTTTCAGTCTATGATATGTTACACAGACATGATCACCGATTATGACAGTCTTTACCCCGATTTTTTTTCGACGAAAACTTTTGGAGTACGAGCATGCGAAAGTTTAATAAATAAGCATATTGAAACAAGGAGCGCTGTGGCAGTCTAACGGTTAATAAGAGAGATATGATCGAAAGGTCGAAGGAATGTAAGTCTGCTGTCACGAGAAAACAACATGTATATAAGAAAGTTTTTAACGCAGCTTCCAACTCCTTGGTGCTAGAGTGAACTATAGCACATCGTTGGAAACTAGATTTTTGGGGTTACAATATGGTGAAAGAGCTATAGTGATAGTACAATTAATAAGGAAGCTCTGGACGAAGGAATGCAGGTCAGCTGTCATGAAAAACCAACAAAGTTTTTTTTAAATGTAGCTTCCAAATTCTAATTAGAGTGAACTCTAGCACATTATTGAAAATTAAATCTTTTGGGTTACACTATGCAGAAGAAGTTATTGCGATAGCACTATTAAGAAGGTCTGAAGAATGTACTATAACCCGAAATGAAGCTGCACCATAAAGATAAAGATGAAAGAGTACTTGGCAATGTTACGGAGAGGGAGCTTACTTTTTCATCTTTCTCTTCATGGTGCAGCTCCAATTCGGGTTATACTACAATCCAACAGGCGAGAACTTGCGGCTGTGTAAGCCACGCCTACAGTTGTGCAGTGGACATCAATAACTTCAGACTAGCACGCTTCATTTAAATGCAGTTGCTCACAGTGAAGAGATCTGAATATACCAGAGTCGTCTTAAGTATTTTATAGATTTGTAACAATTCCATACATTGCAGGCTTCAGTTTAAACATTTTCTTCGTTTTGTCTTTATGCAGTTGTTAAGTTTAGGTAGGTACTCAGACCCAAAGTAATAAATTTGTGTAATAAACATGTCAACGATGTCACGTTCCTCAAGGGCCCCTGGACCCTTGAGGCGGTCCTGGATAGCACACTACAGCTAAAGATGCACTCGTAATTTTATCTCTATCTACCCGAATACTTTCTCACTCTCGCTGTCGCGCATTTTTGTGAAATTTCAGCCGCAAGTTCTCGCTTGTCGGACAATAAGTTTGCTGTCACGAAAAACCAACAAAGTTTTTTTAACGTAGCTTTGCAAGTCCTTAGTGTTAGAGTGAACCATAACACATCGTTGGAAATTAAATTTTCTGGGTTATAATATACTGAAGGAGTCATTGTAATAACGTAATTAATAATGGAGATATAGTCGAAGAAATGCAGGTCTGTTGTGAAGAAAAATCAACAAAGTTTTTTTTATCGTATCTTCGTTAAAAAAATCTTTCTTCAGGTTTGGAAAGACTTATGAATCTTAGATTTTATAAGAAATGTGTTTTAAAGGTAGAAATACGAACAGAGATATATATGTAATTGTGGTCGGATTGGTTTTTAAACTGTAAAAAGAAACCTAATATTATGAAGGTCTGGATTAAATTAAGGCTGTTAGATTGTAGGAAAGGCAAGAAACGTAAATATAGACATGAACCCAACTTCTTCAGGGATAATTATGTTCAATACTTTGAAAGTTGGATTGTATAACAAACAACAAAGGATTTATTGGAGTTTCTTTTGTGTTGAAATTGTTTTCATAAGAAAAACTCTATTAATTTATAAAATTTTTTAAATAGAAAATATTGTTAATAGAAAATATAATTGGATATTTCTAATTTGGTATTTCAAGAGAATTTTATATTGTAAACTTTTCAAAAGTTAATGAACATAAAAGGATTTATTGAGGATTCTCTAACCTTTGGTATTAAATTCCGATCTTGTGCTCATTAATAACCTTTAAAGACTGATTTTCTTTTAATATTTCCGTTTATTTTATAATTTGGTTTCAAAAGAAACATTGCAAATTACAAAATTCTTTAAAACTAACGAATCCAAAAGAACTTAGTTTTACGTTTATTTTATATCCCATCTTTGAATAAATACAGCATTGAGTGCTTTCTAAATGTTTGTAGTTTATAAGAAAACAAAACAATTTATTTAATACCTTTTAAAAAATTTGCTACTTAATAAAGGGAGAGTTAGGAAAAAAACTGAAATATGATTATTCTATTTTCACTTGATTACAAGTTATAGAGTCATTAAAATAGTTTAATCGAATAAGTCAGGTCAATTACATATTCGAAACTTCGTTAATATCAAGAACATTAAAACGTGTTTATGATCTGTACTTCCAAGAATTCAAATTATTTGAACTTTGATCGAATCTAAGTCATTTCAATTAATAGGTTTTAATTAAAAGTGAAATGAATGTTTAGATAATAAGATATTAGTTCCTTGAACATATTTTTATAAGTGTAATGCAATCCTGGAATTCGTGCCATTCCTCCCGACTCGTGCCGTAGATCTTTATAATTTGGCAACAAAACTTTAAATTATAAAAATCTCCGAAACTTAACGAAAGCAACACGAAATTTTTGGCGATGATCCCAGCTAAATTTTCTCTTACCTCATGCCCTTTAAACGTTTAAAACACAAAAAGCCGACCGTAAACTTAAACTTTCGAGGTCTCGCTGCCAAAATTTCCCACTTGCCAGAGCGAAATTTCGTCGAGTTGAGTTTCGCATGAAAATGGCGGCTGCATACTTCGCCAGTATGACGCGATTACGGTCTATTTGAGGCGACCCGACTGCTTCGTCCATTAACCAATTTATTTCGTTCATTTAGAAACATCTGGACGCTTAACGCAAGCCTCGAGCTCGTATTTGTTTAGCAGCTGTTAGATATTATTATGCTTTTATATTACAATGTTGTATGTATAGTCATCCACACCAACATTTGGAATTATGATATGGCAATATAACACCATTAACAATTGTTTTATGATGCTACAGGTAATTAAGTCATATATGTAGGAATTGATTATTATTATTACTAGTTGAATAGTTTTTAATTGGTAAGAGGGCGGAGATAGGTGTAGAGGGTTTAGGTTGGAAATAGGTTTGAGTAGTTGGGAAAACGTTAGGCTGAAAGAGAATTTAGAGGTGAAAAGACGAGAAAAGTGTACCGACGTTAGATAGTAGAAGTGTAAAGTAGCTAGAGTAGTTAAGACGTAGAAGGACGAACAATTGTACATGCAAGAAGCCCTCCTCTAACACGGTTTCGCTATAACACGATTCGTAAATTGCGGGAACCCTCCTACAACACGGCATCCTATAACACGGTTTCGCACGTAATGAAAAGGTTGATTTGAAAAAGTCAAAAAGCGTTTTGCAATTCATAGTATAAGAATTCAAGGAAAGTCTGCGTCAGCTGTTCATGAAGCTGATGGGACCTATCCAGAAAAAAATCAAAACATTGTATCTGAGTAAGGATACACAGCGGAGGATCAGGTTTTCAATGCCGACGAAACTGGGCTTTGGTGGAAAAAAATGCCCAGTAAAACCTTTACATCGAAAAAAGAAAAAAATGGATCCGGACTTAATGTGTCCAAAGACCGTCTAACGCTCTTTTTGTGCACTAATGCATCGGGGGACTTCATGACAAAACCCTTGCTAGTCTATAGATCTTTGAATCCTCGTGCACTGAAAAACGTAAATAAAAACACCTTACCGGTATATTGGATAGCAAATTCAAGAGCTTGGGTAACAGGAAATTTATTTAAAGATTGGTTTCAAATTGTTTTGGACCAAGCGTTGAGCGTTATTTAAGGCAGAAAAATTTGAGCTTCACAGCACTACTACTGTTAGATAATGCTCCATGCCACCCACAAGATTCGACACATTCCAACGTCAAAAGAGTGTTCTTACCACCTAACACTACTTCGTTGCCCCAACCATTGGATCAAGGTATTATTTATACCTTTAAAATATATAAGAAGATCCTTACAGTGGTTTTTAGACGCAACCGATTCGAAATCAATTAGCGTAATGGAAGCTTGGAAGAAATTTTCAATCAAGTACATTATCGAAATCATATCTTTGTCGCTGAAAGAAATAAAAACATCAACCATAAATGCGTGTTGGAAGAAGATATGGCTCTCTACAGTTGAAACAAAAAACATGCATGAAACATCTGAAAATGAAATTGGTGCTATATTAAAAGTCGCTAAATCAATCGGAGGCGAAGTTTTTGTGGATATGGCTACCAAAGACATTCAAGATTTATTAGTGGAAGAAGAAGTTGACGAAACGAAACAGAAATTGCATCCCAAGAAGCAAATCAAATCGATTTTGAAGACGCTAGCTCTGATGAAGATTGTGTAGTTAAAAATTTAACATTAAAAAAAATGCAAGAAGGCCTATGCTTAGCGGAAAATCTCGAGTCATTTTTCTTGAATGAAAACCTTTCCACGGAAAGAAGTCGAAAATTCAAAAGGGATCTGCAAAACTGTTTAGCTCCGTACCGGGAAATTTACAATGATCTAGTACCTGTACTGTTGTTAAATATATTCGTTTGTATTATTTTACAAAACACGTGGACCTTCTTACAAAAATATAGATAGATAAAAATAGCGATTCGTGGGGATGATACAAACCACGCACTTATGAAAATAGGATTCTACAGGATGACAACTGGGAATCCCGATGATTTTCAATTAATGGTACATAAAAGTTTGCAAGATAACAGCTTTATTAATATAAGAATGAAGCTTATACAATGTCATTTACTAAGGTTAGTATGTCATTTCATTCCCCAAAGTCTTCAGACTCGTGAATTTGCATTTTTTCTATGGGGGTGTTTGAAGACATGTGTAAATTACCACAACCCCACTTACTTTAGATATTCTTGAAGAATGCCAAGGAAATGACATGAAAGCGTGTTATGGACGATTTCATAAAGAAGGTCGAACATTGTATTCAATGCAACGAAAATCTCTATGATGTTATCTTATACCGTGTGCACACCGTTGAGTTGCGGATAGGGCTTTTCAATGTGTTAGACAAGGCATCGAATTGCATACGGTTTTAATGAGTTAGATAAAGAGGCATATATCAACTCCAATCGGCCAGATAAGTAAACGTAGTATATCTGTCCTGTGTTAACTAATGGAAGCTTTATTGTCGTCCTTTTTCCACTTACGTTAAACGTATCTGTAACTCATCGGCGTTCAGAGGGTATACTTCATACACATCGTAAATGGCATAGTGTAAGCTTCGTTATTATGTTAATAAAACCTTGTTTTCCAAAAAAGTTTTCAAAATTTTTCAAAGTTACTAAACTAAACTAAAATAAAATTGAAGTCGAACAAATTTCTTAGTACATCTCTGACTTTCTAAACTGCATGAGATTCTTGGTCGCGTCTAAAGTAGAAATGGTTAATATTTGCATTGTAATTCCGAACCTTGGTGTAGACGACTATACATCAAAATCAAAAATATTTTATTTAACAAGGCTGATCAACATTAATTCTCTTGATGTTGCCGGTAATTTATATAAAAAAAATATTAGTTTACTTTCAATTTAGTAAACAATAATTTAGCCTACCGAGTGTGTTCGAATTTGATAACATTCCCATTATTTAAACCAACCAACAACGATAACGCTTGGTTATTTGTAATCGATTAATCATCCGGTTCGTAGTAATAATAATAACTTTAACGTGACGAAGGAGATACATATTTATTATATCTAGGTATTTTTTTTTGTTGATTTAAATTTGCCACCGAACGTTTTTGATTTATTGAAGTAGTAACAGGGAAGAAAAACATCCTGTGAGTTTAACAAGACGACCATTTTTAAAACCCGAATCTAAATATAAACACGAACCGAAGTGGAGAGAGAGATGTTTACTCCGGCTTCCTGTAAAACATCTTCCTACACAACAAAAACTATATTTTCACATTTTTCACTCACTTTTTCGCTTTGGGACTTCCAGAACGACCGGCACGTTTCTTACGGACCTTTTTCGTCGGTTCCACGATGTTCGGTACCATTTTAACTACTAACGCGACTAAAAATAAAATCTTAAACTTTCATATTTATCACTCGGTTCGTTTGCACAAGATAAAGAGTAGAGAAACTAAATTCTTGATGGGCGTGACCACGTGTGCGTTCGCGATACAAGAACGTAACACGACAAAAGCTCTTTCAAGAACTGAGAGTTGAGAGTCTAATCCCGGCTCAGACTAAAATTATGCAGGCGTCCGGCCAACACGAAAAGGGAACACCGACGCACCGCAGGCGTTATTTTTGTAAATGTTCCCAAGGTTGGATCGGGATAGGATGGGATGAGTTGGAAGGGGATAAAATCATCAACGGAGTTCCTTTCGATTTTTTGTTTAAGAAGGGAAAGTACCTAAAGTGTTGATTTTCTTTGGGTTTGGAAAATTTAAAGAAGGGGGTTTAGAAGAAATATTTATTCGAAAAGAATGTGTGAATTGATATAAATTCAAATTGATTTAAAGATAAGGGGGGAAAGTTTGTTTTAAATGGAAGTACATATGAATAAGGTTTATATACTTATTCATATTTATCAGGAATGTTTTGTAATAAAATTGTGTTTCCGAGTTGTAATGGGAAATTGATTGTAGTTTCAATGACGAATTTAAAATAGATAAAAATCGAGTTCTAAACAGTGTACAAGGTTAAATTTAATAAGAATAGGTCGTCATTTCCTGTAGAATCTTCAATGTTTTTTTTTTATTGTTAGAGGCAGATATATCTAGATGAAAAAAAAAGGAATTTTCCTTTGGAGTAATTAAGATAATAACAGTAATTACATTAAGATAAAAAAGTTATTTTATTGTTGTTTCAAATTTATCAAATTCCATATAAACCCAAGAATTTTATTGTTGAGGTTGGGTAATTACATTTACTTAAACATTCAATGACAATCCTACAAGTTTCGTAAGTTATAAATAGTCGATGAACCAAGAATTTCTAATTGTAAGATGAAAGATAAAAAATTAAATCACATTCGATCGCAATTCCAATTACATTCATTGTAAGATAAAGAAGATATTTATTATCCTCAAAAATTAATTAAATTCCATCTTATAAATTCTCAATCTTCCATCTTATAAATTTGTATTGTCTACAAGATTGGGCAAAAGTAATGTTTTATTGCGAATGGGCTATCATTAAATGATGATCCATTTTCTATTAAATTTTAATAAAAAATGAATCAATTAAAATTTAATAAAAAATGGAAAAAATAGTGCTCTATTTTCACGAAAAGGCTTTTTAAAGGTGTAAAATTGATCATATTTTTTTGAGATAATTATATCGATCATATGAGTTGTTTGGTTTCAAAGCCCCTTAAGTCCAAATTTTTCGATTTTGAAAAAACGGCAAAAAAGTATTTTGGGATGATTTTGGCGTTATTAATTCAAACGTAATTTATTTGTTATTAGAAGACTCACTGAAGTTTCAAAAATTCTATAACCACGTCTTTTGAAATAGATATAAAAATCACAAAGTGGATTTAATAATGGTGTTTGGTTGCGTTTGCTACCAAACTGTGGATTAAGGCTCATTTGAATCTGAACAAAATGGATTAGGCATGAATTGAAAGTGAATCAAAACTCTTTGTAGCTAAAACAGGAAACTTTATTTTTTGAAAGATATGTTATTTAAAAACCGTACTTAAAAAACTCTTAAACTCTAACATCAGGTACATTTTCGGTTAATTCACATAAACTAGGCTCTTGTTCTAAAAGTTTCCCAACACATCTCTATAATAAGCCAAATTTTTTACCTTTCTCCAGTTCTTTCCATAATATTTGCTTAACAAGTTATTTACATCTCTCATTTTCAGATATTTTGGTTTCACTCCGGTAGGAATTTCTTTTGGCTGGATATTCATGGCGGTTTGGTTTTTCCTAAAAACTCCTTTGAATCTATTGTACAGTTTTTGTAACTGCGCATCTATTGAAAATGGATTTAGTGGGATTTTAATCTAAAGGCTGTCTATTTGATTTGAATTTTTAAGGGATTCGCTCGTTTTTTAATACAAATCATTGAGTATTTTATAGAAAACAACTTTTTCTAACAGATGGCGTATATATCTCATTTTTGCCCAAAAATTGATTTAGGGGATATTGAAACCAGATAACTCATATAACCTTCTCATGAGTTGATGCGAATGTATGTTCGTTTTACTATGGAAACAATTTTATCGGACAAACGGAGAAATATACCAAAGAACCTTCAAGCGGATAATGTCACGGTATGGGATGAATCATTATAGCACATATTCCAATTTAAAGATTTTCATTGTCGAACGGTTTAACAGAACACTTAAGGAAAAACTGTGGAAGGAATTTAGTGTGCAAGGTACCTTCCGTTGGTTGGAGTTGCTTTCAAAGATAATTAATGATTATAACAACCAAGTGTACAGGACGATACGAATGAAACCCAACGAGGTAAATAATAGCAATGCAACGGCATGAGTTGATGCAAATGTATATTCGCTCTACAGCATTTTGATGTGTTGTTCGCAAAACATAATTTGGACTCTAAATTGAAAATGTATTCAATGTTGACATTCCAGGTTTTTCAAAGTTTGTCAATTACTTCCTCTGTCCGAAAATAGTTGCTACATTTTAATTTAATTTTTGTCCGAGAATGGTTGCTACATTTTATTTATTTATTTATTTTAAGGCGAATCAAAAACACAAGAATTTTATGTACAACAGTTTATTGTTTTTAAATGAAAATACAAAATAATTTATAAACTAAAAAAACTTAAATCCAACACACTTAAGTCGGGGCTATTCGGTGGTTGAGATATCAGTTGAATATCCCAACCATCTCTACAGAAAGCTTGGTTTAATGTTGGATCGTCAGTGTACAAATGCGGTTTTGCATTATCTTGCTGAATAAATATTGTATGTTTTTTTGAACCAACCGGCCATTTCTCCTGTATTGCTGGAATCAATTTATAAAATCATTTTTCTTATTTCCTCTTTATTGACACTTTCTACAGCTTTGGTTACTAGTGTTCCCTTAGCCCAATTTTTGCTATTTCTTTTGGCTGGTAAATAGTTTATAAATGGCCATATCCCTATATTTCCGACAAAAAAATTTTTTTTACGAAAATCCCAACGTGGATGTGCAACTGCCGCCATGAACATTACTTTTGTAATGAACCTTTTACTTTTACATGTTCTATGCGGCATTTCTTCTTCCGGAGTGACATAAAAACTTTTTTTGTTTTGATTAAGTAAAACCATTTTTCGTCAATGTGAATATAGTTTAGTAAATCGTCAAAATACCTCGTCGGCAATACAAATTTTAAACAAAACTCTATTCGGCGCCGTTTATTTTCTTCGGTAAGTAACGGCTTAATAAAACTGGTTACTCTTTTAATTTCTTTTCCATTTTTAAATCTATTATGCAATGTATTTTTTTGGAATTTTACTTGAACAAGCTGACGATCTTCATGTGGTTCTTTTACATAAAGGGATAGAGCATATATTAGCAATTTTTTGACTGTAATCTTTAACTTTTCGACCACAATTATTTTTACGGGAGTTAATATTAATTATTGCGTTTTTACTTAAACAATCTTTTATTTGTTTCCAGAATCTCGAAATTGTTGAACGACTGCAAAAAACTTAGGTGCAGCTGTACTTGTCGCGCCTCTTTTCAAATTTTATCCTCCACATTTTGCAAGAAATAATGTAAAATTTGGTTTCTTTGCTCGTTACTAAATTCTCCGCATTTTTTCCCACCTCTTTGATTTATTTCCGAAATATTTCGAACCACTTTTGATGCAGAGCGGTTAAAATTCAAAAACATTCAAATTTTACAGGTAACAATTACTTATCACAAAACGTGGGCAATAGCTAAGTGGAGGTTAGGGCATGGCACATTTCGATTGTTATATGTTCTATCTACTGATATTTAATAAATTAATTTATCTTAAATATTTATGATAATTTTTACATTAAACTAAAATGTAGCAACTATTTTCGGACAGAGGAAGTATTACAGTAAAGGCGAAATCTCAAACAGGCCCCCACAAAGAACCAGGTGTTAAATGATTTTTTGACAGCAAGTTTCTAAATTGGATTTCGATCATTTTTCAATCGCTCACATAGCGTAGGCAACGATGAAGACTTCTGTACACAAAATTCGATTTTGTGATTTCTCAATTTTTGGTAATTTAAATTAACCGATCAAATTTACCAGATCTAACTGCGCCAAACTTTTCAAATCTGACAAGAAATCATAAACCATGCTAATTTTGAAAGCCAGAATTAAAGAAAAAAAATGACCATTTGGAACATGATGCATTGGAAGCAATATTTGGAAGCATAATTTAAAATGCCATAAAACGAACACAAATGGGCATCAACTCAAAAGAATCTCATTTAGCTGATATATTTTTTTTTTAAATAAGTGATCAATTTTACTTAATTAAATAAACTTTTCTTGAAAACAAACCTCAAGCTATTTTTGTCATTTCTAAAAGAAATAGTAGCCAATTTACAATACAAAAGCCTAGTTCGTGTAAACGATTTCCAACAGATTCTGATTTTTTTATCCAATCAAAATTAAGATTTTTTTGCATGTGATCAAAATTAAACAATTTAATTCGACGAAAAAATCAAAAACTATTAAAAAATCACCTGCACGAACAAAGCTAACAGTACTTTTGTCCCACTCTGTATAATACGAGTCGTTTAAATTAAGTAATTTTCATTAAAATTTATAATTTAAATATTTAATCAAGAAATGCATAACAAAAAAGATAAAAAACTAAATCCAATCAATTCTAAATAAAGTTTCTCAATTCAAATAATAAATGAGATAAATATTCCAAAAAGGAAAGGTAGAAAAGTTATTTATTGATCTTTCACACTGAACAAATTCCATCTTATAACTTCAAAAATTTTCTACTTTCACCTCAATTACAATCATTTAACTTAACCTAATTACATCTAATTATAATCCCAAAAAATGTTTTTGGGATTTGTTTCTAACGTATATAAAATAATTAGAAAGTTACAAAAATGCAAAGATATTAAATTAAATTCAGGTATTATTCTAGATAAAGGTTCTTAACCCAAACAATTGTTTACCGATTGAAAATAAGATAGAAAGGTAAAGAAGTTATTTATTGATCTTTCACATTGATCAAATTCCTTCTAATCCAGTCTCAAGAATTTTCTACTTTCACCTCAATCACAATTTTATTATTTAACCTAAATCACATTCAATAACAATTTCAAATAAAACTACAACACGAATTAATTGGCAATTTTATATCATTTACTGAATAATTTTTTTTGTGATTTTTCTTTACTTTGTTCCATAATAAGTGAGCAATTTGTATATTTATAGCTGAATGATAAAAGGTCGTCTTCTTTTTAAACATTTTTTAAGTGTATTTGTAATACTACGAAAGTATATCATAGAAATGCTATTAATAAAATTAAAAAAAAAATGGAGATACAAACTGTTACCTTTCGGTTAATGTTATGCTTAACAAAACATAATAACTCACATATTATGGAACAGAGTTAATACTTTGGAAAAAGTGAAAACAGCCATTCAATCACAATATTTTTAAATTCTACAAAAAACCGCATTAAGTTTTTAGATAGATCTAACTTCACATGTCTTTTCAAACTTAACTACCTTCATGTAGAAATTTTTTACTCCAAATTACAAAATGTTTTAATGGTTTTTAAAATCATTTTCCAGTTAACGTTATCAGTTGGTTAAGCACTAAGTTAAGGGTTAATTTAATAATCAGGGGAAGCTTTATTCAGCACTTATCTGGTATATATAATAATTTTATCTTGTGTATTTGGACATTTCTAAAAAATTTTAATATTATCCATGTATTTTAATTACGTCGACTAATTCTTTATCTAAACACAACTTACACCTCTGAGGAAGGTCTAAAAACCGAAACATGTAAGGATTGTAAATAATAAACAGATAAGTACTGAATAACATATTTCATTCCACGTCTCAGTTTAATAAGAAATAATCAGATTATTTATTGTTCGTTTAAAATTATCAAATAATAAACTCAAGAGTTTTCCTCCTTGTTTATTTTTAACTCAACCGCAATAGTTAATCGTTAAAACTAACTCACATCCAATCGCAATCCTACATAAAGTTTCCAACTTAAATAGTCGATGAGTCAAACAACGCACAGATGGAAATGAAAGCCAAATTTCACTGATTTATACACTTGGGCACGTGGGTCGATTTGCAAATTAAAATTAGGATGAAGGTCGACTGGTTTACAATTACAAAATTGCAAAACAAAAATTATAAAAACAAAACGTCAAATCCAAACCTAACGATTCATAATTTAAAATGTTGCAAGAATTAAAAATACACTGCTTGCCAAAAAACCGCAATACTCAGAAGGTATGGTCGTACGAACTTGAAATTTTGGTGGTATTCAATGGTCCCCTTTTAAGGAGAGTCAAATTGTTAACATTCATAAAGCTTAGAATATACTTTCGCGAAATTTATAGAAAAATGAGTCGAAATGGCTTTACAATCATTCAACCATGGATTGTCTAGTTCAATTAAGTCTCGAAAACATCTTATAAAGGCAGAAACACCTAATAAACAATGAAAAAGACATCTTCGCCCAATGCCTTAGTAACCCGTTTGTAAAAACTCGGTCAGTGGAGGTTACTTGGAGAGTTGTTTAGAGAAATTAGGCACCGATGCAAACAATTTATCCAAGAATCCAACGCTATGGTTAAGCATCACACTTAGAAATTTATCAGATTTCTTTAATTCCAGAGTATCGAGTTTTTAGACTCAAATGGTATATGTTAAGGGAGCATCAGGTCGAAAAATGACAGCAAATCGTTTTTAATGATAAATATCGTTTTTGTTCATACTAATTTGATGGACGATTGTGTCTCAGAAAATCAAGAGCAGAAAGACTAAATTTGGAATTTTGAGAGAATAAGGAATTATTGAGATGGATCTGCAACGAGTGAAGAAAATGCCTGGATTCGTGAGACAATGATTTACCAGGTTAATAAATAAATCTGCTGAGTTATTAGAAACCACTCCTTTGGATAAAGATACCTTGCAAGGAAACCTGTCAATAATGACAAATTTGGCAGAAGAGTTGGAGGCTCATGATGCAAGAATTCTTGATATCATGTATGATAATAATGTTCCAGAGAACGAATTGGATATAGAGTACGAAACCATAACTCAACATAAGAAAAATTTAACCATAATGAAGAAGAAATTGAAAGAATTGAGAAGGACAACCTTGGTTCTGTGAATTCCTCTCATGATGTTGACAGTTGTTCGCAACAACACCAATAAAAGGAAACAGTGCCGTTTGCCAAAGGTTGAACTCCAGAAATTCAACGGAAATTTGAAGACTTAGGTACGTTGGTGGTCAGAAGAATTTCGTTGTTAGCTCTTTACCTTAAATTAGAATCACACTTGATATGTTTAGCTACCCTTAAATTACCAAGTGCAGAACCGGAAGCCTGGCAGTTCCCTTTGGTGGAAAGTAGTTTAACAGAAGAGAAGTTACGAGCATAGCAGAAAAGTGCAATTTCCAAGGAAGATGGTTTTAACTCCTCTAAATCACGTTTGGATCTTTTGATGAATTTCATTAAACATGAAGTATAAACTGAACAGCAAATTGTTTTGGCGCAAACAGGTTTTCAAACTAATATAGCGAGACCTCCAAAGAAGTATGTGAAGAAAATTGGAAAGAAAAGAATTGATGATGAAACCGTAACTGCTACTGGATTAGTTTTCATGAAGAATTGTGAAGGCTGCGTGTTCTGTGATGCCAAACATGACAGCGATCAATGCGTTAATGCTCAGTCTATGATTGCCTTTGCATTTATAACATAACGGGAGTACCTTCAGACGGGTAGTCTATTGTGTTGTCACCATTTTATGGACGTTATTCTGGGTTAACGTCCGGTGTTATGATAGGGTGAAATACAGTTTGGAAGTTGGTAATTTTAAGTCATCAGTCAGGAAAAGTCTGACTGTGATCTGGTACATCAACGAAATTTTAGAGCCAATTTTGTTACCACACTTCCAAAGACCTCGTTTTTCAAACAAAGTTTTTCAATAAGACAATACTGAAGCACGCTCAGTATAACGCACATTAAAATTTTTAATAAGAATAATGTCAATTTCCTGTCATAGCACCCACAATCTCCAGATTTTTCTTCCGTTGAACACCTATCACCAATAAAACCGAAAATGTCCTACAATTTAGCTTCTTTTAACAATAACTAGTTGAATGTAAGACTGACTTCGATGGATGCTGACCTTAACAACAACACAAGCAAAGATTTGACAAGGTTTAGGTTCTTGGTGGTCATTAGTATAGCTACACGGTATAAAAGAAGCATACCTAACAAATACTAAAAACTAGACAAACAACAACCAGAGTGTACGAATCATGACCAAATTTTAATCATCTACTACCTCACATAAGCTGTACTATAACCCGAAATGGAGCTGCACCATGAAAAGAAAGATAAAAAAGTAAACCCCTTTTGAGTAACATTACCGAGTACTCTTTCATCTTTCTCTCCGTGGTATAGCATCATTTCGGATTACACATATCACCAAAACTTCAAATTCATACGACTCTCTCTTCTAGATGTTGGTTTTTTTGGCGATCAGTTTATTAATAAGAGTTAAAAATGTCATTAAGAGTTCAAAATGTTATTAATAAGAATCAAAAATTTTATGAAGAATTGAAAGTATTAATAAGAATTAAAAATATTACTCACCCATAATCCAAAAACCATTGATAATCAGAGTTGTCCTGGATGAAATCAATGTCCTGTGAAGATGTGTTGCTTAGGCAACTTACTGACCCCGGGTGGTTGCTGTTGCAGTCCGAATCCGGGGTCAGGGCTGTGCCCCTTCCCACGACCCCCACTTCGTTCATCGCTTTTCCTATAAAATTAAACAAAAAAAAATAGAACATACAATTTTTAAAATGAAACTTGGAAGGATATTTTACTCGTTCGAGAAAGAGATAGGAAAAGAATAAGTCTGGAAGTCTTAATTCACTTCTTGGCGCAAAGCCATGAATTCGTTCATCAGGAAAGAAGTAAGATGTATCGTCGAAAATGAGAATTGATTACAATTTACAGCCGGATTGGTAAAACACCATTAACCCTTTCTATACTGTTATAGTTTACTATTTATAGATTTTGGTTATCGAAGTGCACTAAATATTTAACGCTCGGTACGATTTAGGTCTCTCGTAAAGATTTATTGGATCGTAACACACCAAAGAGGAGAGATAAGAAGTTGTTGAGAAGCTCGAGTTTGAATTTCTCGCGTGCGCCGAGTTATTACATCACGTTACGTTTTAGTTACCATATCTGGTTGAAATATTGCAAAGTCAATATATCTATCTTTTTTTTCTCTCTCTCTTTAGATTTTTTTATTAATTTGTAATAGAAGAAAAATATTGGAACCGATACTTTCTGTGGTTTAGGTTTACGAACAAGTAATACTAAAAGAGAAAGTAACCAACGAAGCATCGAATTCCGTTTGTCACGCTTTACAAATGCACTTGTGTCCAACAATTTTCTACTAATTACTATGCGAATGTTAAAACTTCTACGTATACATCCGCATAATATACAATGAAGCATTGATTTCAAATGATTTTAAGCAACCCCAACAGCTGCAAAACACTCAATAAAGAACATCTGTCTTGTAATATTGATTTTTTCCTCCCCGTTTTAAAATCGTATACAGTTTAAATCAAAAACGTTTGATGCACATATCTTTTTCTCTTTAAAACGAAAATATTTAAGTTTCACATCATTAGTATAAAACTAAGAAAAGTACTAATGGTTAAAGTGCGTTTTGCGTTTTCTAATCGTTGCAATTCGAAACGAAAGCGATTTTCTCTACGAAACACGTACCTCTGCATAACAAATACTTTGCCAAGAAACCGTTCGATTGGGCTTTGGGAGATTGTCTTGATGGTACCAAGATGAATTTCATGTTTAACATCTTCTTTTATACAACGATGTTAGTAACAAACTGAGATGGACATGAGTTAGTTTTTGTTAATTAATTATGTTAATTTTAATTTATTAAAATGTGCCATGATTTATTTCTTTCAAGTTAAATTAAATACGAAATAGTTAAGTAATTAACCGTTTGAGTCCCAGACGGTTTTGAAAAAACACTAATATTTTACAGATTTGTATTCTGTACCAGTACTTATCGATTGATACCACTTTCATCAAAATCTGTGAATACAAGGTCTTGTGGTCTCCTTGTTAGTTGTTAATTGAGATCCACTTTACATGACCTAAACAAGGGTTGCCGTCAAACTTATTTCCTTAAAGTCTTTAAGAAAGAAAAACTTATGTTTTTTTGAACAAATTTTCTGACTAAGTAAGTTTCCATCAAGCCCAACTCAAATATTATATGGGTTTGGAAATGGTGGCTTTTGGGATTAATTTTTATATTAAATGAAATATACCAATTAAGTCAATTATTAAGTTTCAACCTAACTCGAGTCAACTTTTAAATTATTTAATATTCAAAACATATTGCTGTTAACGACAAACTCATCTTGAAAACTTTTAGAATATAAACGAACCACTCTCGGATCTATGTTCATCAGAACTTTTTTGCTTGTTTCCAGTCAGAGAACATGCCAGTCAAGGATCGGACAATCAAAACGGAACACCTGTATACATCTGGAAGAAAACTTGGACGTATTTTTTAGTGAATAACTAAACTCAACCCAAATGAGTAAGATAAGACCTTAATTCTTTATCACAAAACATAACTTTTCACTCTTTTCATTTTGTGTTTGAAATATTTTTCTTATTGTAGTTGTCTATAATGATGGTTTGTACTAAAACACGTTAAGTAATAAAATTAATATATAGTAGTATTAATAACTGGAATGATATAGACTTTTATTTCTATACAGGTCATCCAGAATTTAGTTATGAAACAATCTAACAATAACATACCAAACAATTCATATCCAAAATTGATTCCTAAGAAAACTTAGTTAGAAAAAACGCTTGCGAATTTTAGAATCAATTTTTAAGTAAAATCCAATACTGATGAAGTTAATTAGTATTGCATTTAACAAGTCTCAACATAACTCGAATAAATTCTTAAATATTTTAACAAAAATTCACTCTTCTTAATGATAAACTCATCTACAAACAACAAAATCGCCATCTAGAGGAAAAATCTCAACAAATTCTTCATCTAGAAATAAAACATCATATTCTGGAATTCTTTCTTCAAGATACGGAACAATATTTTTAGCTGAATAAGTTAAAGAAAATAGGTCACTTAAAAACATTCAAACAACTTTAAATACACTCAAATAAATATCGATCAGAGAATTATTGCTCTTCTAGACAATGAATACTTTGTTTTTCGGTAAAGTTTTTTTCTGTTAAGCATTCTCACAATATTCTTACTTTTAATAAACAGCAGATCAGATTTGTTGTTTCGTTCCCATTTAAAATCCATTGTATACAGGGTGTCTCCGAAATGCGTGTACAACGTAAGACCACAGATTCCTTGGCTCAAAATAGGTCGATTTGAGTTAACTTATCTATATCCAAAGTTGCTTCGTTTCGCCGCTAGAAGGCTTTAAAAATAATATTTTTCATGAGTTTTTCTTAAATTACTCGAAACGTTTGTATTAGATTTTATTCATTTTTTGACTATGTCTTTATACAATCTGACTACAGCTTGCTGTGGAACAAATTCGAATTTCCAAATATACAGGGCGTTTACAAACACTCTCACCACAAGTTATTCATCCAAATCTTTTTAACCATCCTGTATAATTTTCTATCAATTCTTTTTCTGAATAGCTACATTAATTTAGACATTATTTTCTCTCTTATAAAATTTCAGTTGGGCAAACGGTTTAGCCACTAAAAAACATTTTCTAACTCCCTGTAAGTTCAAATCTGTAAGTTAAGGGAACATTAGCCCAGTTCACAGTAGTAATTTCTTTACGGGATATGCAGCTCTTTCAAGAAAATCACATTTTAGAGGATTGGAAGTAGTTTATTGCTCAAAAAATTGCCAGGATTTATGACCATCATCAAAGCAAAAATAATACAGTGTCCAAAATTTTTACTGTTTGCTCTTTTCGTTGAATTTTTGATTTTAAGATACCCAATAAACAAAATCAGAAGGTGCTAGGTTTATTGATCTTGCTGACCAGTTTACAGGAGCATGATTTCCTCTTTATATCCTTCGATTCTACAGTAGAATCTGCATAATACGGACTAAAAGGGTTAAACCCTGATAACGTTCACAAATGCTGGTGAAAATTTGAAAATTTTAAACAATAAACTACTTCCAAACCTATAACATGTGGTTTTCTTGAAAGATCTTCATATCCCGTGAAGAAATTGGTACTTTGAATTTTGTTAATGTTACCTTAATTTACCGTTTTAGCCTTGTAGGCATTTAGAAAATTTTCTTTTGTGCCTAAACCGTTTGCCCAACTCAAATTTTGTAAGAGAGAAAATAGTTTCTAAATGAATGTGGCTATTCAGAAAAAGAATTGTTAGAAAACTATACAGGCTGGTTAAAAAGATTTGGATGAATAACTTGCGGTAAGAGTGTTTCTAAACACTCTGTATGTTGCGAAATTCGAATTTGTTCCACAGAAAGCTGTGCCCAGCTAATATAAAGAAGTGGTCAAAAACTGAATAAAATCTAATGAAGATTTTTCTAATAATTTAAGAAAAACGCACAGAAAATATAATTTTTAAAGCCCTCTGGCGACGGAACGAAGCAACTTTACATATAAATAACTTAACTTAAATCGACCTATTTTGACCCAAGGAATCTGTGGTCTTACGTTGTACACGCATTTCGGAGACACCCTGTATATGGTTTATTGTTCGTAAAGTTTATTTAGAAGACAATAACGTCTCTCCTGTTATTTTGAACATGCCTGGGCTAAGTTGGAATGACGTATTTGAAAGCATACACTGGCTCGACGAACTAACCATGAGCTGAGAGAATTGCTGTTGCATAAATGCGAGAACATCGATCAGAATGTAATCCTAAATTTAATTGAAAGTATGCCCTATCGACATCAGGCTGAAATTAACGAAAGAGGAGGGAATACACGCCATTGATTTTCGCTTTTTCCGATTATTTTGAGTTTACTTTATTCAGTTGCAAATAAATTTTTTAAGTGACCTAAACTTTGTGCCCGTCGGTTTGAATTAATTTTTAAATTATAATAAAACACTAATTAAGTCAGTTATTAAGTTTTAACCCAACTCAGTCTATTTTTAAATCTTAACATTCAAAACAGAATATTTTCAAGTTCTTTTTTGAACTGAATATCAAACATTTTAAGTTAAATTAATGTACTATAACCCGAAATGGAGCTGCACCATGAAGAGAAAGATGAAAGAATACTCAGCAATGTTACGGAAAAGGGGCTTACTTCTTCATCTTTCTCTTCATGGTGCAGCTCCATTTCGGGTTATAGTACTTACATTAGTATATTTATAATATAACTATTTTGAATATAACTCAACTAAATAAGTTTCGATCGAACCCAACCCAAGTATTAAAACCCTTTAAAATTCAAATCACATCATTTTTAATGTCAACCTCATCTACAAAAAGCGTCACGTTCCTTTGAAATTAAATTCGAAATGCCACATTAACCTATTTAAGTTCAAAGTTGGTGTACGAAGCTTTCGATCGATGTTGATATTTAACCAGGTGACATTTTAATTTACCACTAAAAAAGTTTTCCTCCAAACAACCTTTTAAATCCAAAAATCACAATTTAACTTTCTCATTAAAAAAACAATTCAACTTTCCAAAACTAATTTTCCCTCCTGTTAACACCACGCCTTTTATTAATCAAACAAAAAAAAGAATTAACCCTTCGTAGTAAACTAAAACTCGTCACGTTTATCTCGAAGATCGATCTGTTAAAGAGGGTGTGAGTCACGTGATGACTAACAGCTCGCAGAAGCATGAAATTGGACGAGAGAAGCCACGGATGAGATAAAAGGGGACTTGGTATCTTTGTAGCTCTTTGGGATGGGTGTGAAAAGAAGATATTTAAATCTTAACCGAGTCGGTTTTACACGTAGCAATTGTGTTCGGACGATAAAATTAAGATAGGGAGAGAAAACGCGCGCGTGAAAATTCCTCTCGCTTACATAAATCGGTTCGGCCGCCCGTTAACACCTCTTCGAAGTCGCAAGAATTCAATTACATGGTAATATACGAGATGGCGAACCTACTCTCGAGAGGTGCGACTGGCGCCGGCGTTTATGTCAGTGACCTTAAACGACATAACGAAGAGAAAAGGTAAACAACGAGACGTTTTATGGGGAAATTGTCGCAGATGTTTTTACAGTAAGGTACGTATTTTTTGTAAAATTGCTGTAAAAACACCTTGAATTTTTGAGAAGACGACGAGTTTTTTTTCTTTAATGGGGAGATCGTAACTGTAAATTACGTTTGAGTTCGCACACTTTCGTAGAAACCAGCTTGATGTACTATAATTTGCAGGGAAATGTAGGTAAACAGGTAACGGAGGAGTTGTTTGAGTTGTTTAAGAAACGGTTTGTGTTGTATTTTATTTTTGCAGGTGTGTTTATTCTCTTTTATTGTTCTTTGGTTAATTATATAAGTTTTTCTTTTTAGAACTTTGAATAAAATAGGAATTCTTTTTATGTTTTATGATTTAAAGTTAAATTTGGTATCTTCAAATTTTCTTAAATTTCCATCCTTCATAAGTAAATAGATTTGATCACACATTTTATAAATCTACACTCGTTATAGTTTTCCAACATTTCTTTGAAATATCTTTATATTTCTTTTCTTTTTTTCTATCATTATTTGTAATATTTTTATTGTTTTCAGTGTCATCACTCCGAAATTCTTTGAAAAGCTCTAACAAGCTGAATCTGAATCCAACATCACAAACATGTGGATGCACAATAAAAACTACCGCACTTAAAACTAAATTAAGCTTATCTAAAGTCTAATTCAAATACTATGTGCCTTGGCTCACTGTCCAATTATAATGAATAAGCAACCGTTCGTTTTTTGAGGCGGAGATGAGTCAAAGTGGCCAATAACTTTGCTACTTAAGGAAGTTTTTTCTCTCGTTCTTGTACAAAACAATATGTAAAGCATTAACGCTTCTGAGCTCAGTATCATTCATGTGTGTCAGTTTGTAAAATTGCTGATTTTACTTAGAACGTTATAGATATATCCTATAAAACTAAATGACAATTGGCAGTGGCAGTTTTTCTCTTAAGGCGTTAGTAACAAAAGGGTTAAAGAATCATGTGGAATATATAAATTACAATTTTGCAAAAATAATGACCTATTCCAATCTTCCCTCAAGTTCCTTATTTTTTTAATGGCTTGACTTGATCTTAGGCCATCAGCCACAGTTATATTAAAAAACTTTAATCAACTTTAAATTCTACGAACACAAAACTTAAACCAATTAAAAATCAAATTTAAACAACTCAATTGAGAGACCAGCATCGTTTAGAAACTTATAAACCATAGAGGTTTTCAATTTTAAGTCTTCATAACTCAAGTTTTTAAAATTATAAAATGCCAGATATGGTTTAACAAAATTAAATGCGATTTCTGGTTTTGTGAGTGGTGTTAGAGTTCTGTTAGTTCTAGTTTTTAATTCAGTAAAATGTTCTACTTACAATTAGATTCTTTCTCCTCTCTTTATCTATTATATAAACCGTTAACGGAGCTATAAGAAACGACAGGTTTTTCAATTTTAATTTAATTTTATATCAATAGGTTTTATTGAAAATAAAAAATATAGTTTATTTTTTATGATTATATCTCTCTTGTTATAGAGATAAATTTTATAGTGAGTTTGGGTTTGGTTTAGAAATAAACTTCATCTTCCAAGATTTTCTAAAATTTAGTCACACATTTGAAGGATATAAGAATAAAAGATTTCCTTCAACATTTTCACGAAGAGTTTTTAGATAAATTTTCTATATTTTTTGAAGCGTTTAAATAAATTTCTTAGATTCCATTTCTTATATAAATCAGAGAGATTTTAGATTTAGTATCAAGTTTTTAGAAGTTTTAGGTATATTTTTTAAATTCCATTTTTTATAGAAGTCAGATTTTTTTTTTTTTAATTTTTAGATACATTTTCTAGACTGCATTTTTACAGTTATCACAGAGATTTCTTCAAACTATAGAATTTTTTTTAATGTTTCGAGAAATTTGTTGAGTTCCATTTTTTAAATAGAAAAACTGTGATTGTGGTCCACTTTAACCAGCGTTAATCAATTAATAAATAAAAGTTTTTGTACCATACTGATTATAACGAAAATTTTGTTGTTTAACATGTTTCGGCGTTAGCCATCTTCAGAGACAACTACAAAAAGTAAAAATTTCAGATACAATAGGATGAAAGATAAACAAAAATCTTGTGTGAAGTTAATTCTAAAGTTAAAATTTAAATCTGAAAATATTTATAAGTCAAAAATGAAATTAAATAATAAAAATAAACATTAGAAAGACACTTTAAACTAATAGTTAGCAAATTTATAAGCCGAAATTAAAATATGTGTGATTAATTGAATAATATTCTAAAAATAGATGAAAAAATATGACTCGAATTAAACACAAATTAAATATGACTCGAATTACTTCCATTAAAAAAAAATAAAATTAAGTGAGGTTTTGGCTTACCTTTTTAGTTTTTTTTTTTTTCAGTTAAGAGTTTTGAAATAAATTTTCTAGATTTCGTATTTTACAGTTTCAGAAAGCTTTTACGTTGAGTTCAGAATTCTTTAAGAATTTTTAGATACATTTGCTACAATTCTTGAAGTTTCTTGATAAATCCTTTAGATTCAATTTTAAATAGAGTTCAGAGAGATTTCAGGTTAAGTTCTTGATTTTTTAATAATTTTTAGATAAACTTTCCAGATTCCATTTTTTATCGAGTTTTCAGAGAAATTTCAGGTCGACTTGGATTAGATTAAATTATCTAATCTATCTATTATTTACTTACAATTAGATTTTCTTCAATTTTAATCCAATATTTCGCGTTTCAATAAAAATTAATCTGAGAAAAATCTTTTCAGACTTTGCACTTACATTTTTTTTAGAAAAGGAGAGTTTTTAGAGAAGTTTTAGGTCGACTCGAGTTAGATTTAGAATTACATTTCATTTACTTGGATTTTGTTCAATTTTAATTCAACATATGGTATTTCAATAAAATTTAATTTCAGGAAAATCTTTTCTGACTTTGTGTGTACATTTTTTAGAAGACAAGGTTTTCAGAGAAGTTTCAGGTCGACTCGAGTCAGATTTAGAATAGAATTATACTTCTTTTACTTGAATTTTGTTCAATTTTAATTCAACATATCAAGTTTTAATAAAATTTAACTTGAAAAAAATCTTTTCTGATTTTTTGTGTATATTTTTTTAGAACATAGAATCAAATTTAATCGATGGTTTATATTTGAACCCCTTAAATTTATTATGAAACCTTAAGCAAATCTGAAAGAAAATGTCTGAGAATCATATCTAAAATAAAACACTCTAATAATCCATTGCATAACATCAGCAACGAAGAGATGCAAATCACTCCTATAAAGCAATGTTGTGACACATTAAGACAAAAATTTACCCAAAACCCCCTCAACAGGGACATTCTACACCATTGTTTCCCAACCTTTTTTCTGCCATGCCCCATGTTAGGTTTTGTAATATTGGTATGTCCCCCCTAAGGTTCCGCGAGGCCTCACCAAGAAAAAATGTGTTGATTTGGGTATTTACATATGAAAACAATATAAAATTGAAACATAACATGTACCTAAAAATATGTCATGGGACACATCCATGCGCCAAAAAAAAAAAAAGGTCACACGGTTAGAAAGTAATATTTTTCTATGGAAATGTTCATATAACAATCTTTTAGGAAGAATCAATACCAATTTTTTTACGAAACGGACTACAAACTAAATTTTTTAAACACATCTTCAAAAACCCAAATTGCCCCCCTTAACAATCAAATTGCCCCCCTGTGGGGCCTACGCCCCACGTTGGGAAACACTGTTCTAGACAGACTATGTATTCAATTCGCAAACCTAGAACCAAACCAACTACATATTCTTTACTAAACTTTGACAATAAGTTTAACAAACCAGACCTAATATTACTGTTATTGCTATTTCTATTACGTATGCTATAACTATTAATAAACGATGTAAATAAAATTACAAGTACTATAACTCGAAATGGAGCTACACCATGAAGAGAAAGATGAAAAAGTAAGCTCCCTCTTCGTAACATTGCCAAATATTCTTTCATCTGTCTCTTCATAATGCAGCTCCATTTCGGGTTATAATACATATTGGTGGAAAAACTTTCGGGTTGATAACCAAATAAAGATTATTTTCTCTCTTATGAAGCCTGAATAAAATGTTTGTTTAAGATTTTTATTCTTTTTGTTCGTCCTATTTTTACATATTCCTACAGATTTGAAAACAGTCAAAATTTAAAAAACCTCTAACTTTATATCACATCAACTTTATATTACAAAACTTTTTAATAGTTTTTTAAATAAATTTTTTAGATCACTTTTTTAATGAGAGTTCATAAAAGTTCGAGATTGACTACAGAATTAAACTCCTTTTCAAATAAAATTTAATTCCAGTAAGTTCGAGTGTAATATTGAGTTCTTTAGGAAACGGCATGTCTTGAATTTTATTTTAACAGGTGTTAAGTTTCTCCTCTTTTATGGTTCTGAATAGTTAGGCAAGTTTTTTTAGATGAAGACTTTTTTATTGACTTGAGTTGGATTTTAGAATCAGATTTCATCTTCTACGAATTTATTTCATTTTTATTACGTTTCCTGGTTTTCAACTTAAGTGAATTTAAGCAAAAAATTTTAAGTTGAATTATTTAAAAAATATATAATGATTTAGGTTAGATTTAGAATAAAATTTCAAATTAAAATTTCATCTTATCTTTAATCCAAATGTACTTTTTAGTTTCATTCGAATTAAATTTAGTTCTTTTGTGATTTTTTATTTGTAGGTTTTTGTGATATCTAAAAATCATTTCATCTTTTAATCAAATCTTAATAAGATCTACGTTGAAATCTTCCTTTCTATGGTTCTTTCATTCAACTTATCTGTTTTATTATATTCATCTTTATGTGCATTGGAATTTCAATTTTATTTCATCTTAAACTCAATTTTCACTAGAATATCAAAGAAACCCCTCATTAAAATAATTTAAAAAACAAAATTAAAACAAAACTAAAACGAAAACAATAGAATAGAGTTTCTAAACAAAACGGCCCACTTCTTTTCGTTTTCATAACACATCGTTTAAGGAAGCCGAACGGTTCGGTCCTTGAATAATGCATTCTCTACGTTTCCACAAAAGTAACTCAACTGAATAACAACGCAATCGAATTTCTCTCTCGTTGATTGTTCTTTTTTACAAAACGGGTACATTTTGTAAAACTGTAAAAGTTCGCATACAAACGAAATTTAGTTACACCGGAATTTACACTTTGAACTAAAAATACAATGACCGTGACTAATCGACTGTACTTTATCCTTGAAATTCCAAAAATTACAACCGTTTTAATATAAATTTTTATATATATAAAATATTACCCATTACGAAAATGAATTTCTATACTTGGTATTGATTACTAATTGGTGTTAAGCCGTCCTTATAAAGAGTTAAGTCTATCGCTTTCATAACGTGGCACGTGTCTAATGTTTATAGGCTTCCTATCTTTGACTTTAATTACAAACCTATTTATCGCTCTAACTTAAATTACTAATTTGTTTTTGTTGATAAAAAAGTTTGATATATTTTTTTTATAATCATGGCACATTTTAAGCTTTTATTATTATTTTTTTATTTTTTGTATTAAATTTTTGGGAATTACCACGTAAAAGCCTCATGGTAAACTACTTTTGGTCCAACATCGTAAATCCCCTTCGAAAGTGTTCACTGGTTTAATCACCGATCGAAAGGTTTTAATCACAGAAACGATTGTAGGAAGTGAGATCTCACACCATAAACAGCACTCCGACGAAATACTACGACATCCCGACGTATACCAAAACGTACTAAACGGAGGAATGTCTCGTAGTCGGTTCTCGTATGGTTTTAGCGTCGCGCACGCGCTCGTTGTAAGATTGAGAAACGATTTTGGAGTGAATGACGCATCAAAGATAGGCGTTTCTTTCGATTAATTAGAGAGGAGAAAAATACATACATTACATAAATAAAATTATGTAAAATGAAGAAGGGGAGTGAATTAGATTTTGAGGATTAGATAGAATTAAATTAGACTCATGAAATTAAACACTGATAAACTTAAAGACTGATAACTTTGTTTATGATTATTTCAATAATAATGAGGATAATTTAAAATTTATAATAATTACTAGATAATATAAGGAAAAACATTTTAGTGAAAAATATGTTGTTATTTTAGTTGTATCTGTTAGTTGCCAAACTTGATTTTATGCCAAAGTAGTTTTTGCTGGGTCATACTAGTTTATTCAAAACATGTTAGAATCTAAAACATACAAAACCAGATGGTTTTGTATGTTTTAGATTTTATCATTGTGTTTGATAAACTAGATCAGACATAAAATTTACGACAAGGTCCTTAAAAAGAAAATTCCTACTTTTTTAGATTTTTGTAGCATTACAATTAAGATATATGTTATTTTCTTCGTATAAAAACAAAATTTATGAATTGATTTATGAATTATGATTCCTGTAATAACGCCAAAGAAAAAAAATATTATTGCATACCGAGTGTTACATAACTATTATATTGGAACTGCAGAATACGCTAAACGAAGCAATTTTTCATAATACAGTGATGGTTAAAACTTAAATATAAGAAAGTTATGACCCTCTTAATTTTGGTAAACCGTAGTTTAAATACTGTTGTTTTTCAATTAGTAGGTTTGTTCGTTGTGTTAAAACTTGCACAGCACTAAGTTACATTATAGTGCAAAGGTGTAGTTTCGTGCTGCATTTAAAGAGGAACGACTGTAATTCAGTGTAATTTGGTGCACTTTAGTTCAGGTATGAAATGTGATCGAACGACCGCGTATTTAATCAGAATTTAATAATGCACTAAACTGCTAAGCGCAAGCAATGCAGCCATAACGAACAAAGCTAGTAATGGTGGGTTTAGGATGTCAAAGTTGAAGGTTGTAACTGTAACTATAGTGGTAGCTGTAACATTTAAAAAAGTTCATATATGCTTATTTAAATTGTATCGTGTAAGCAACAACTAACGATCGCTAAAAATTACAGCAAATTGAATTATAATTTCAAAAGTTTAGCAATCTTCAACTTTTTACTGTTACGACTAAATACTTGCTGACAATTCCGTCAGCGTATTGACAATGATTACTTCTATTGACTTCGATGCTAAACGTATTGAACAAAAGTTATTAGTTCTTTGTAGATAGGGCTCTGATATTTTTTCATTTCTTTGAAAAGTTTAAATTCTAAAAATGACATTTTGTATATTTGAAAAATTGATCGTGATTTTCGTTAAATAAGATATTTTTTATTAAGATCAAAAAAATTTTCTTAAGTTTTCGATTTAGATTCATGGGTCTCCTGAAAAACTGCCTCTCTTCTAACTTCTCTTTTAGCTGCAGCAACAAACAAAATTGCTTTTGTTACACCAAGAACTATTTTTTCTCATTCATCGCAACCTAATTTGAATTCATAGATAATAAATCAATTGCAAATGAATAAAAGAATGAATATTGATGGTGAATGATCATAAATGTGTTAAAATATTAGCTATATTCCGGATTATTTTATTGGCTGATTATTAAAATTTTAAAATCTAAAGAATGTTTCCCTAAACTTGGTATTTGTAAGCACTACATCCTTTACAATTACGACTAGAATTACTGCTACAATTACAGTTAAGCTTGACCTCCTAAACCCACCATAACTATGATAACGATGTCGAATGGTCACTCTATTTAAAAAAAATTAACAAGTAGGACATACAGGTTAGGATAATTCAACATTCATAATTACAAATGTGATAAGTAACCAGCCAGATGACAGTGCGGCCATAACAATTTGTATAGTAATATAATTTACGTCAGATAGTATCTAAAATGTGGTATTCCAAAATTAGGGAGGTTATAAATTTATTGTACTTGAGCTTTTAACATTTTTATATTACATGAAAAGTTGCTCAATTTGAGTCCTTTTTGGCTTCTGTAACAGTTATAAAATGTTGTGTGCAGTTCCATACAATATTCGCGTACTGTTTGCCACAAGAATATCTTGTTTTACTTATGCTTTAATACTCACAAGGAGATCTTATGACTAGGTCTTCACCGATTTTAATCAAAATAGTTCCAGTCGATAGGTATTAGTACCAAGTACAAATGTGTAAATTATTAAGACGCATTACTCAGCAATTCGCAAGTAAATCGTTTTTAAATTTTGCGATTTAAGGCCATACCACTTTACGTTAGGGATTGACCATACCCTCAATGACCTCTTCTGGTTCCTTTTTAATAACTTTTTATTTAAAGTCGAGGTAAAAAACGATAAAGTACGCTAAATTATTGGTTTCAAAACATAAGACAATAGAATATTTAAAAAATAAAGTGAAATATTAAACATTTTATTTATATTAAGAATAAAAAACAGTTTCGTCATGGGATTTTAATCATTTGGGGCGGTAAGTGGAAGCTGGTTCGTAGTGACTCAACCAGGGACAATTTCGAGAAAATAAGTAACCACTGACATTTAAGCAGCGTGTGTTTAATTTTAAGATTTTTTAACAATTTTTAAATTGTTCTTTAAAATCACATTTCTCAGTCATTGTTCAAGCAATTAAGTTAATAAATGGTATGGATACTCTCTAAACATTGCCAAATAGAAGCCCACTTTCCTCATCACTCTTTCATTTACAGGTTGGTCATAAAGTGAATTATCGTTCTACCATATTTAATTGCAATTAATTAATTAATTTGCAAATGATAATATTAAATAGAACTACCCATATTTTATTAACCTATCCGATAGAGAATTTAATTCTCTATCAATTTCCAATACACATCCGTATACATAACGGTTAAAGTTTTCATGTCTTTGTTATTGAATGTTAAGTAGCGTAAAACAGGTAGCTAAGATAATAAACTTTAAAACCATTTTTCTCAAAACTTGGTTTATTGAATTATGAAGCCCTTGTCACATTTGAGCGATATGTAGAAGAAAACAGAATTAAAATCTGGATACGTATTAAAATTTAATTCTTATTTTTGAATGCTAAGTTAAGTACTTCTTATTGTGTTGTAAACCTAACATTAGTCAATTCAATACAACCCAATCTTATATAATCCAAATAGGTTAAATTCTCTTTTTCTTTCCTAAGTTCGTTTCTTCTTCTCACAATGTTAGTCGTTGTTCAAAAATAGAAACACTTAAACGCAACATTTTTCAAAAAACAGTAAATAAGTTTCCTATATGGTTGATTATGTTTATGATTAAGTAATTTATCAAAATAAGTTTTGCTAAAAAAATATCAACTATTAGAGATTGGGTTGAGTGTTGTGTTGATTGGTTTGTTTGCTCTTTATTCCTAACTCATTTAAGTAGCTCTATCGCCACTAATTAATTTATCAATGGTAAACATAAATTAGAAGTAGAAGGTAAACATAAAACAATTTACTTTAATCTAACAGTTTGGATTAAGTTGATGTTTTTCCTAATTCACTTCGATTTATCGCCTCGAATGGACCTATTGCAAAAAAAAAATAGTTTTATTCCTGATACAATTACATTCACCATCGACAGTAAACAAAAAAAGTACAATTGTTTTTGATTTGATTTTAGTACAAATTATAGTGAATTGTTTAGTGTATTTAGTACAGTTGTATATTATTTTGATATAGGATTTGTTCCTAAAAAGTCATAGAATTGTCAACAAATGATTCAGTTCGAGACTTGTTAAACATACACTTGAAAAAGAATAAGTTAGTACAACACGATTTATTTGACACTTCTGAAATTTTATATTTTTTTATTGTAAACACAATTTGTAATGTTGTTGATATTTGACGCAGTTGATACAGTTGATTGACAATTTGAAAGATAACGATGAATTTCAAATCAATTCAATTCACACAGTCATATATTTTGTTGTATTACTTTATTTTTTCTCGAATATATCGACACTCTCAAGCCAAAACGGCATAAACGCCAAAATGGTCATTTTTTAGTTAGCTGCACCGTTGAGTAGCATTTTTTAATTTGCATACAACAGTTAAAGCGGCATACCCGCAAACAAACTTCATTCGCTATAAAATTGGTTTAAAGTTTGCGTAAAAGCCATTTAAGATTCATTATGTCAATCGTTTTTTGCGTTTTCTGAAAAATTAGGTTAATGGCGTTTATGCCGTTTTGGCTTAGCAGCGTCGATATGTTAAACAGACGTATTTGGAAATGTTCAAATTCCCCTTAAATTCTCTTCGAGCTAAAAGCCTTCGAAGGATCTTCGAAGAAACCTTCGAAGGAGATCAAAGGATGGGTAACTGCACTAAAAAGAAAATCTTCTGAAAATCAGAAGAAGCATTCCTAAGAAAGTAGTATGATGTTATTCGTGTTGGTAATTATACCACACATTAATCCTGACATAATGTCAACATTTTGCATAGATAATGCATTTATCCTTCATTTTGCATTTCTTTTTTTTTTGAATTATTAATTATTTCTTCGATTAGTAGTCGATTTTGTACTACTAAATTAATGTATTATTATAACAAATGTGGCTTTAGATATTCAAATGACTCATATGCATGCTATTTTTCGCAATAAAAGATACTTAGATACAAAGTTCCCCTAATATTTAATAGAAAATATACTTTCAATACTTTTATTTTCATTTAGAACAAAGGGTATTGATGTATTAAGATTTCCAAATTTTCCAAGAAACACATAACATCATCACTGATACAATATTTCTATTTTCTCTTATCTTGTTTTTCATAAACAATACTTAAAACAAATTAGGTTGGTATCTATTGTTAGTTATTTCTATTAACTTTATAAACTCCGTCACTATTAATATAAAATCTCTTTAGTTTCATTTCTCCATTCAAACTTTTTTACTTCTTGAAACCATAAATTTTATATTACCTCTTAAATTCTTCGGTATTCTCCTCCGATACCGAACTTTTTTCTTTTTCGGCTCCGGCTTCCCAACCACATTCTCGACGATTTTCATCATACAACACAACAAAACGACCAACATGTCTCTACAGTTCACAAACCCGTCGACTCATACTACTACCATAAAGCTCACTGAACATCACCGCACATGTGTTCCAAATGTTAATATTTTCCTTGTGAGTCTTACGACTTCGTCATTTTGCGGTTAATGTAAATAAACGATACGACAGGAAATAAAAAACCACGCGATAAGTTATAAAATATGCGTCAAGCAAGGGTTTTCCGAGCAAAAGTTTTTAAACGTTTTTAAATACTTTTGCTTGGCGCCATACAAATTCAAAGGTGTTAAGTTTTTAATATAAAGATGGCGCTTAGACGCCTTGTAGCTATTTTCAAATTGAGTTCATCGTACTTATTTAATAAAAATGCAATTTTTTAAATTTTGTTTTAAAAAGTATTAATTTGTTAAGTTTTAATAATTTAAAGAGTTTGTGTGTTAAAGAAAGTGTGTTAAAATAAAGAAAAAAAGTTTTAAGACACAAAGCTTTTTCTTTAAAACTTTAAATGGGGGGTAAACACTTAAGAAACAAACCGTTTTTTAAACAAGGCCTTTTAAACCGTAACCTCACGTTTCCCGTAAATCCAACGAAAAAATTTAAACTATCCGCGTCAAAATAACACCGCAACATATCGCGTCACCGTGAAAACTCCGAATTTGCGCACGGCACCAAAGGGACGCTTTAAAACGTACGAATCAATCAAAGACAAGCATACGACCTACGTCCGCGTTAAATGGCGGTCGCGGGTCCGATATATGCGCACGTCCTGGATTAGTTTAAGTTAATTTAGCGTCTCTCCCGCTGCCACACAGAGAAACGATTATTTCTGGACGGCTTTGGGAGGGGGCCGAAGAGAAGAGGTCCTCTTGGCCTCTTTTGACGCCTTGCAGACTCTAGGACCCGCTTAATTTTGGAACCAATGAGATCACGGCGACCTATTTTTAACCCTCTCTTAAGTTTTTAAAGAAGGACAGTGTTAGTTACTTGTTACATTTCATCTGTCTTTACTTCTGTAAGTTTATTCAAACTAGGACAACGTCTTCAATTGGAATTGGACAATGTTTTCAATTGGAAATAGTCTTAAATTCAATATGAAATTATTTTATTAACTTACCTATTGCAATTGGCCCTTTAAAATTATCAGTCATGTTATACTCCAAAAATTTATCCGCAATCTATATGGATGAACATCTTGCTTTAGGATGACCCCTAGAAACCAATGATAAATTCATTACCATTTAGAATTATAATTGTTCCACTTAACCAATGTTAATTGAATCCGCAATGAAACAACATGGATGGTAACTAACTCGAACTTCATTACAAAAGTAAAAAAATTCAAACAATATAAAGATCATTTTACCATATTGATTTTATGTAATCGCAAAGTGTCATCGAATTTACGTACCTTAGGGTAGACCACATTCATTCCACGTCTTCTTATAAGGATTTACCACGAAACTTGGCGATGACACGAAAGTGGAACTATTACAACGATACAAATGTCGGATTTCACGCACTTGATGTTTAAGGAATGTTGTTGAGATTTTCTGGTAACCGGGTGGGGTTTCAACAACTTGTTCTTGGACAGTCTTCTAACCCCGATTTATCCCGCGATCACTATTTTGCGGCCACCTATCGCCGGGCGAAGAAAGTTACTTCAACCCTCTGATTATTGATCCGGGTACAAGGGCAACTGCGCAACGAGGGCTTAATAAACCGATACCTACGTTTCCTGTTCATTGGGCCAATTTTCTAGATGTTGATCACAAAGGGAAATAATAAATATGTACCTTTAAAATGACTATTTATTTAGAAACCTTTTAAATATATTCGATTACTAAATAATTAATTTAAAAAAATCTACATGAAATTTATTCATGAGGTAGTTTAAAAATAATAATAACATTTAATTTATGTACAATAAAACAACATGTGTAGAGAAATAAAGATGAATTAGAGAAGTAAATGGAAGGAAGTATATGTAAAGAAATTAAACAAGGAATTGTGGAAAAATATGGAACATGAATAAAGATAGATTTAGGGATGAATGACATCAATTGATAAGAAAAAGGTAAAGGAGAAGAAGAAATGTGGAAGGAAGTAACACATACAAGATCTAATAGACGATGCAGAATGCTGTTTTTAATGTGTCAAATTAACATGGGAAACTAGCAGAATATATGGAAAGATGAGTAACATAAATAAAGATAGATCTAAGAACGAATGATATCAATTGATAAGAAAAAGGTGACGAAGAAAAGAACATGTGGAAGGAAGTAGTCCATACAAGATATAATAGACGTTGTAGAATGCTGTTTTCAATGTATGGATCACCGAGAGAGTGTACAAATGTCAAATTAACTGGGAAGCTAGCAAAATATATGGAAAGATGAGTAACATAAGTCAAGATAGATCTAAGGACGAGTGTCATCAATTGATAAGAAAAAGGTGACCAACAAAAAGAACATGTGGAAGGAAGTAGTCCATACAAGATCTAACAGTCGAAGTAGAATGCTGTTTTCAATGTTTGGATCGCTGAGGAAATGTGCAAATGTCAAAGTAATTGGAAAACTAGCAGAATATATGGACCGTTTATTTTGAAAGTGGTGTAAGTCCATTTTTGAAAAAAATGAGATATTACGTAATTCATGCTTAATTTAATGTAAATTTTTCATGTATGATAAGTCCGCGTTTAATTTCTTAAAAAATTCCCATGTTTTGTACAACTTAAAATCGGTCGGTAAATGAAATTACATAATCATTGATTATGAAAGTGGTGTAAGTCCAAGTGACTATGGTTACATTTGTTTTATATTATGCATCAAAAGTTGCTAATTTAGGTTACTTATTCTATTTTTTCTTAAAATGGATAACTTTAAAAGAAAAGAACTTTAACTATACATCACAGGATTATTATGATGTAATAACACAATGTAGAAAACATGACAAATTTATTTTACATGAAATGAAACGAGAGAATTTCGTTTCAACAAAAATCTTCAAAATGCGATTAAAAAACAGATTAAAAAACACTAATGGCGGACAGATCAATTGGTTGCAAATATGTTGGCTGAGGTTTCGCAAAAACACACCATATACTATTTTATATAAAACATCGATTAAGGTCACTGAATTTAAAACTACACATTTATTACCTACACGTCCTGGAAGACCGCTAAAATTTGGAAAAATCGCCTTTACGCCTTTGTACCAAAATGCCAGAGGCCTATTACTTACGAAAAACATGAAGACATCAAGCAGTTATTACCTTCTATACCTCCGGTGCATCGTACATATTTCGAAACACTGCCACATGCAAAGCATAAGTAAATACTATCAGTATCTAGTAATTTTTACAATGTAATTACCGTCTAAAATTAAATTTTATGCCCTATCATGTGTATTTGTAAACAAATTTGGATTAAAATGAAGTATATTTTAAGTGATATTTAGTTTTTCAAAATTGAAATTAAACGATTTTTACAATTGTCTAATTTTGAAAGTGGTGTAAGTCCATTTACAGTCCAGAAATATGTATTATTGTAGTCTAATTTGCCTGAAACAAATCTATATAATCAAATTAAATATTGATAAACGAATAGAAATATTGCCAGACTTCATATAATTTGCCTAAACTTTTTAATTAACAGATATGCTAACCTCTAATTTTCTCGAAACAAGAGAAAATGGACTTACACCACTTTCAAAACAAACGGTCCATATGGAAAGATTAGTAACAAGTATAGATCTAAGAACGAATGACATCAATTGATAAGAAAAAAAAAGTGATGGAGGAATAGAACATGTGGAGGTAAATAGTCCATACAAGATCTAATAAATGATGCAGAATGCTGTTTTCAATCTGTACATCACAGAGGGAATGCGCTAATGTCAAGTTAATTGGGCAACTAGCAGAATACATGGAAAAATGAGTAACATAAGTAAAGATAGATTTAAGGACGAATCACATCAATTGAGAAGAAAAGAGTGAAGGAGAAGAACAATATGTGGAAGCAAGTAGCCCATACAAGATCTAATATGTGATGTAGAATACTGTTTATAATGTATGGATCACCGAGGAAATGTACAAATGTCAAATTAACTGGGAAACTAGCAGAATATATGGAAAGATGAGTAACATAAGTAAAGATAGATCTAAAGATGAATTACATCAATTGATAAGAAAAAAGTGACGGAGAAGAAAAACATGTGGAAGCAAGTAACCCATACAAGTTCTAATAGTTGATGTGTGCTATTTTCAATGTATGGATCTCCGAGGAAATATGCAAATGTCAAAATAACCGGGAAACTAACAGAATGTATGGAAAGATGGTTAACAATAGATCATAAAAATTATGATACCAAGCGATAAAGTCAGTTATAGAAAGAAAAGTCCATTGAAAGGAAATAATGCACCAGAAGGAGAACTACGTGGAACAAACCGACTGAAAGATAGAGCAGAAGTATGTCACCAAACAAAGTTGGATATAAGAGTAAAGGAGTGGGAAATAATTCGTACAAGGACTTATGTTACAAGTTTCTCTGGAATTATCTGGGTAGCGCGGGTTGAAACACTTCTTTGTTTGAAAAACCATATTTTTCGGGGAACACAGCCTTAATGATGGGGAGCAAGAATAGCGACGAATTTATTAACGACTTGGACGACGAAAACGAAGCGATGATTTAGATATATTGAAAACAGACTGCGTGGCGACGGAGTAACAAAGGTAAAGAGAGCGAAAAGCAACGAAAACGGGCTATTTATATTTGGTCCCCTAACAAAAACTGGACTTCCAAAATTTGGGCGCTCACAATAAATTAAATTTCATTTAAGCAAGCTACACATGCTCATAATTTTAACAAACATAATAAATTCTTAACAACTTATGAATATTCCGATTGTTAAAAAAGTTAGCTACTGGGATATAAATCAGAAGAGCATCATTCTGTTTACAACAAGCAATAAGACAAAAATGCAAAAAATACATATATGGAAGCGAGTAGTCCAACAAGGTCTAAAAAACAAATCAAACGAATCCATATAAGGATCAATAAATCGGGATTATTAAATATGGACCATTGCAAAAGTATCAAAATGGTTGGGAAACTAGAATATCTGGGATGAGGAATACCAAGAGACTATGACACGAGCTCTAAAAAAGTGATAGAAAGGAAAGTCGATTGACAGGAAGTAACGTAACAAGTATCAGAAATACTTGACATAGAACGACTGTAAAAGAGACTAGAAGTAAACTACAAATCGGAATTAAATTCAAGAACCAATGAATATTTCGATTATTGATAAAATGGGCAAATATGCTAACATCGATATTGATAGATCAAAATGATTTTATATACACAGAAGTAAGATCCAGATTAGAAAATACTTGACACTAAAGAATATGAAAATAACAAAAATTATGATATACAAGAGGAACACATCGAAAGAAATACAATATTTGTTGAAAAATGACAAAAAAAATTATGCTAATTTCATAAAATTTGCAGTTCAGATTTAGTTTATTTCACTATTTATTTCTCGTCAATAACTTCGTCAAAAAATCAATATTTTTCTTGACAATTCAGGAAAGATATAGGAAAAAACAATGAAAATTTATTCTGCATGAATTCTGAACGTTATTTTTTATCCATTTTAAAGAACTTAAATAAAATTTCAATAAAGAGCGATAGAAAATAGAAAATAACATTATGATTAGACAAAAGAAACTTTTTAGAAACTTTATTTACATTTAGTTTATTTTATTATTTACTTTGGTTTTATACATAATTTTTTAAAAACACCAACTTATAACAATATAATGTGTTTGATTTTAAACAAAATATCTAAACACGTTCATTTTCTATCCAACTTTCAACACTCTCCTTATACTTTCTTAACCATTTAATGTTATTCTGAACTTGTTCGATAGCCAATTGTCTAGAACCTTCCCCAGCTCCAGCTTCTGGATACTTCGCGTAAAATGCATGCATCTATAAAAACACCTCTCATTTATTCATTTTATCTACTTATATCTTTTTAATTCACTTACCTCTTCTAATTTTGTTTGTGTTGAAAATGATCTAGTACTCGCAAGAATCAAAGGTCCTAAATGTCGATCATTCAAAGTAAATCTCTTTACTAAATTTGGCCAATTTTCTCTACAAATAGTTTTTAATTGAGTTCACAAAATAAATTTGCAATTTGAGAAAAACATACCTTATGTAATCCCAAACTATATGTTTTCCAATCGGATTGCCAGCAATACTCATAACACAAGTAAAATAATCTTGTTGCCTAATGTACTTTTCTGTTTCAGTTAATTTAAGCAATTTATTTAAGTACAAAGGATCTTTTACAGTAGTCAAGCCGATCATTAACCTAATTTTTTCCCCGGCATCTTTCTCTTCAACGAAACGATCGAAAAGAAGATCCCAATAATCAGTTAAACTATGTTTCATACCTAAAATAGAAAAAAATATATAAATATACTAAAAGAAAAAATATGAATTCTTCAAATTCACCGTGAGCGTAGACAATATCTCTTAAATCTTGTCGAATTGATTCCGTTTTCCCTTCTAGCCAATCTGTAAACAGACTTGAAGCGGTTTGTGTGCAATGTTTTAAACCTACTGCACATGCTAAGTGAATAATTGTAACTCGAGCATTCCTAAAATGATTATTTGTATTATAATTAGTTTATTCAGGGTAGAGCTGAACAATTTGCTTATTTAGAAATTCTGTTTCGAAGAATGTAATATAGGTGTACAATTAATTCTTTGAACACCATCAAGAACAATATTTCAATTTTATGTTTAAGCTTTTTAAAAATGATATCAGGCAGACGTTTTTTATCGTTCTAAAAACCACAACCAATTTGTAAGGATGAAATTCTAGCCCTTCATAAATGTGTCGCTTTGCAGAACGAGCAGACAATTCAACTGTAGTAATTCGGGAATTACTAGGAGTTTAGAAAAAAACTATTCACATTAAGGATTTGAGTTAGTTAACGGGTTTGGTAGAAAAATTTTTTTGTAAAAACACCCGTTCAAAACTTCCAGATTATTGAAGATACTTGCGAAAGAGTTTTCTTGTGTTTGACAAGGGTTTGAATTTTTATTGAATCAACTTTCGGATCTCTTCTCAAAGAGCAAGGTATTTAGTTAAATAATTTTTGATATTAGAACCCTCTTTTGTATATTAGTAACGTGCCAGAGACGTGAAAAGCCTAGACATTGTAATTGGGATAAAGGCTTTTCTGTAAAGGAAGAAAGACTGGTTTTCAAATCCCATAACCAATCTCAATTAATAAGAAGAGTAAGAACTCTCGGATCACAATCAAATTCTTTGCTTCAACTGCATCACGAAATTTAATCCTAGTATTCGTCGTGTATATTTACTGTTAGTGCTCATTTTCTTCGATGCTCTCAGACTTTTGGACATTGAAAATAAATTGTGGCATATCGGATATTTAAGTATGGTGTATCTTTCGCCAGGTATTTAAACTTTACGTGCACCTCAGTTTAAGAAGCTCCGAAAAATCCAGGTCCAAGAGCAGGAAATATTGCGTCAGGTTCCATCTCAGGTCGAGAATAAATCCATTTGCCAATTCTCGTAATTTTCTGGTTGAAGACCTTCTGTGTTGTTAGGTTAATGCGTTAAATGCGGTCAAAATCTAATAGGTCCAATCTCTTCCTCTAAAGTTACTTTGGATCTATTTAGTTAATGTTAGGATATAAGGTTTTATTTTGTAACTGATTCAACCTTTTTGTTCTTATTTGTAAATATAGTTAACTCGATAACGCCGAGTGCGACGTTTTGATAACGTTTGATGAAAACGTATCTGGAATTGAAGTTATAAAGCTTTTTGCTCCGACGACGACGATCAATGAAATTGCCTCATTGTAAATTCAGTGATACGAATACATAACGTAGGTCATGCCTCTTAAGAGCACTGGACAGCCGTAGATCAAATGGTGACAAAGATCATGAAAAAAGTAAAAACACGAACGAGAACTAGGAAATAGAAGAAGAAATGTACAGGGTGGGCAAATTTGGATGTTATTATAGGCTATCTCAGAAACTATAAGAGATACAAAAAATAGGTACCATGTCTCGGTCTCTTTTCTCGAGAAAAACTCAATGGCGCAAACACCAACCCTCTATCTTCTTTTGTTTTTGAGTTATAGACAAAAAGTTAAATTTTGATGTTTTCGAAAAATGCTCGTATTTCGTTTATTTTTGAAATTAGAGAAAAGCGGTTCATACTTTCTTCAGGCATTTTTTTGAGTAGAATACATTGACGTTGAAAAATTTTAAATATACTTGATAATTTTTGAGATACAACACAAACTTGTATTTTTTAAATACAAACCATACTTTATTATGGTGTTATTGAAAAGAGAATATTTTTAGCTTTCCAATGACGTATCGCACGTATGGTGTAATTGTGAAAAATCAGCGTTATTTTTCAATTCAAAAAGTTAAAAAAAAAAAAAAAAAAATTGATCATAGTAGGCGGATAACAACTGCGTACTTAGTTACCATAGCAACGTGTGTTTACTTCTCCTGGCGGAGGGGACAGGATTTTAGTTGGTCGATGTATTTAAGATGAGTACATCAACCCAACACAGGGTGGTCATTGATACGGATCACTTAGATAGTGATTCGGACCACTCGTCTGTCAACAGATTTCCTAAATCCCTCCTTAAAAAAATCATGTCTCTTAATTGCAACATGCTTGAAAAGGATTCTATACGAGAACCAATCAAAAAGAAAACGATTTTTTTCTTAAAATTTAATATTCAGACGTTATAGGGTTAAGTGTGGTTTTACATTTGAGTTTTCTTTTAAATTCTACCAGACCCTTAATGGAAGAACTTACCGATTTGAAGTAGTTACCACTATTGAACTTAACTTATAAAATTATTAACTTACAAATGCTGCTTCTGAAGGCAGTTCAACATTACTAATAAAAAAAATAATTGTATCAGGCAATTAAATACTGCACTCTCACTACACAACAACACTTGCATACTTGTAGGCTAAGAGATAAGGCAATTGCAAAACGGAAAATCGTACAAATGGCAAGATATCAATGTTTTTAGTAAATCTTGCTGATCGTCAAAAACCAAGTTTTATGTATAGTGTAGACATAAAATTGAAAGTTTACTCTTGATCTTATTCAAAAAGCTAGATAAATATCTGCATATCTTTTTCTTAAATTAAATTTCTAAATAAGCAAATTGCTCAGCACAACCCTACATTTTTCATAAGATTAATATTTACTTGTCTAAATGTGTATCTGTATCTTTTTCTTCCCAACTATACATATGATAAGTTTTCCGAATTAAAGATTGTAGATACATCTTAAAAAAAACATTTAAACTTATTTAAAATAAATTAATTAAAAATTTTAATCACCTTTAACTTATCGAAATATTCCGAATCTTGCATCAACGCCATTACTGATTTTATCGAAGCTGAAAACGTTGATAAAGGAACATAATCTTGTTCGTGTATAATAAACCTTGATAAATTTAAAGGTACTTCGTAGTTAAGACGTCCAGATTCTGCCAGAGAAAAAGTTTCTTCTATTAAATGAGCTCTATCAGCAGATTCCATTTCGTGGATGTTTTCAATTAGTTTTTTCCAATGATCTAATTCATAATTAACTCTGTACATTCCGAATTGTTTAAAATTGAATTTTACCCATTTTGCCGCTGGTGGTTTTGCTATTTCAACTGAAATTATAAAACAATTTAAATAAAAAGATTTTTTTGAGTGAAAAAAATTTGAGTAATTACTTTCATGATCATCATGTTGGAACCAAACTAAAACTGAAGCTGGACTTTCATCTGTGATATAAGTTACAGGTATAACCCATTTATAACTTTAAATTTTAAAAAATAATAACAAATTTTAATAAAAAATCGAGGACGAAATTAAAAGATAAAAATTACCTATAAGGTGATTGTACAGAATCTTGTGCATCTAAATCAGTTAAAAACCTCTCTTGAGTTAATACAAAACTATCATCCTTCGTTTTAACATTAACAATAGGATATCCTCTTTGCACGGTCCAAGTCCTCATAAAAGTAGTAATATTAACATCATCAACCAAGTTTCCAAGTTCGTTCCATAAATCATCAGTTACAGCGTTTCCATAAGCGTGTTTTTTAAGATAATTAGTAACTCCTTCTCTAAAAACACTATCTGTAACTGCATCTTCTAACATTCTTAAAACGGTTCCTCCTTTATTATATGTAATTGTATCGAAAATCGAAGTAATGTCATCTGGAGTAACTACATGTTCTACAATTGGATGACTGCTAAGTTTAGCATCGGTTTTAAGTAAAACGTGAAGTCTTTCCGTAAGGAATTGATCCATCATTTTCCATCGTTCTTCTAAGACTTCATCTAAACCTTTAAATGTAATATAAGTCGCGAAACCTTCGCTTAACCAAAGATCATTCCACCATTTAAATGTTACTAAATTTCCAAACCAACTGTGTACGAATTCGTGACTAACAGTTACAGCAACTTGTTGCATGTTATAACTTGTACTAATCTCGGGATGATACAAAAGACTAGTTTCTCTAAAAGTAACTAAACCCCAATGTTCCATAGCTCCACTTATAAAATCAGGAATGGCTATCATATCTAGTTTTGGAAGGGGAAAATCAATTCCAAAGTATTTGTTAAAGTGTTCAATAACTTTTTTCCCTATTAAAGTAGCGAATTGAGTTTTGGATTTTTGTTCTGGAGTCGCGAAAACTCTAAAAGGAATGTTGGTGTTTGCGTGGATTACATCGGAGGTGTGATCGAAATCGCAGACGATGAAACAAACTAAGTAAGTTGGCATTTTTACGCTTTTTTGGAAATGAACCATCACTCCACCTTGAACTTCTTCGCTGCTTTCCTCCGGCATGTTTGATAAAGCTATGTATTCGGGAGATTTTGGTTTTAAAATATGAACTGAGAATGTTGCTTTTAAATCTGGTTCGTCAAAACAGGGAAAAGCTTCTCTTGCATAAGTTGGTTCAAATTTTGAACTTGCTATTGCTCTAAAATAAAAAAGAAATGTGAAAAAAAATTATGAACTTTTTTCCAAGAATATGAATTATAATTTTCTTTTGAGTAAAACATGAGTTAAATCTGGATTTAAGATCTAATTAAATCTGACAGATTTTAGAAATGTTGTAGTATTAATTAATAAAAAAGATTAATGGGTTAATAAAAAATATAAGTTTTACTTTGTCAAATTAAAAAGTTAGTTTACGCCACAAAAAAATCCTGTTTTGAAATGCTATTAACTCTTTGACAGCCATATGTTTGTTTTTGATAGCCCTTAAATTACTTCCATAAGAAGAAACTGGTAGAAAACTTTTAAAAATTACGACCATTAAAGTTCGAAATAAGTTTTAGAAAATATATCAGGAACCAAGATACACACTTCGAATATCAACACTAAACGATTTGATTTTTAATACATAATGATGTTTCATTTATAAAACTTTTTTAAATAAATAACTTTAAAAAAATACCTGATGTTTTCAACTATTCTTTAATATTTTAGTTAGGTTCAATAAAAATTAAAGTACCATTGAAAGACAAAATTTTAAATTCCTAGTTTTGAGTGATGAAATTTTACAATACTTTTTTTATAGACGGTGCTTAATTATTATATACAATAAGACAACAAAGAAAGGTTTTTACCATTTAATGCATTAGAGGAGAAAAAATATTTCATTACTGCACTGTGATCCGAACCCAGATCTCCTGCTTTCCGGAGAGGAGATCATCAAGGTAGCTCCAGAGGTTGGTCTGGGGTGGTCGAAAAGTGGTTTAGCGATCGTTTAACCACTCAATGGTGGACCAAAGGACGCTTTAGCATCGATCGGATCCCTCCAGAAGGTCGTTTAGGGGCGATTGGGTGTCGCTCCAAGGTGACCCAAAGTGTCCCAAAGGTCGGTTTAGGGTAGTCGAAAAGTGGCTGAGCAATAGTTTAATCACTCGACTTATTATATGACCAATAACACTCATTTTTGTATATACTTCTAGAAAAAACATGTGGCTATTTACGGACGATCGAAAAAAAATTCGTTAAAACCTTCATCATTGCACAACCACAGCTTGAAAATTCCCTATATGTATAAGTGTAACTGGTGCCAATTATTGTTTTAATAAAAAGAAAAATCAAAAATGAAAGTCCGCCCGAAAAATCTATGCGCATTTAATTAACATTTGCTGAAAGAATCAATTGAATCCAATGATTATTAACGGTACAATTTGTGAAGTAAAAGTGCACCTTTCGCTATATCTATAATTCACGGTCAAGTCCCCTTAAATCTTTAAAGGAGGAGTTAAAAAATAAACATTTTTCCAAACAACTTAGAGCAAAAAGTGACGATAAAAGATGAAAGCTCAAAATTGTAAATATTGTTTGTCGTCTACTTTGGAAAACTAAAGAAGGGGTCTCTTTTTCTTTTCCAACTAAAGATATATTTCCTGACAACTTCAAAAATATGGCAATAAAAAATTAAAATTAAAAATGGAGAACGTTATATTTTATTTAAACATTGAAGAAAACTTTCCGTTTATTTGGCAATTAAAAAAAATTACGTGTGAATTGGATAAGAAATCTTTTCTTCATTAGATTTAAAAATAAAATTGGTTATTTAATTAGGTTTCAGAATAAAATAGATACTTGATATTTTCAAGAATTTTTTTAACTTTTTGGTTGGATTTGGAAAAGTTGTGTTAAAAATGTTTACTGTTTTTAAGATTTTTGAATTTATTTTCTAGGGAAAGTGACATTAAGGTGTATTGGTTTTTCCAAGAAAACTCTCGAATGATATCTCGAATTAAACTAAAACTCGAAAGTCTACTCAACCCTAAGAAGGTCAAAGTGATTTCACTTCGAACTTGTTTCTGAAGAAGATTGCAACATGGCATCCGAAACGTCAAACGCTTTTTCAAAAGACGTACGGCTAAACCCGAAAGCTCATAGTTCTAGGTTTAGTGTTAGAGTTAATGCTAATGTTAGTTCTAGTCTTAACCACCAATCAAGGTCAAAGTTAACCACCTTAATGTTAAATCTGTTCTTGACTTTTCTAGAAGAACCTGAGAATTCTAAAAGAATAATGTAGACCAGCGGTGCTCAACCTCCGGCCCCCGGGCCAAATCCGGCCCATACACAAATTTAATCCGGCCCACCACCGATTTATTATTTTTAGTTGGTGAAATAATAAAAGATATTCTATTGCAAAAAGGTGAAGAAATTTGTCCAGATAAAATAAATTTATTTAAAAATCTTCCTTTGTCCAGGATGACAGTTACACGAAGAACTGAGCAAATTGGTGAAGAAGTAAAATTGTTATTAAAGGAACAAATAAATAACTTTGAAAAGTTTTCATTAGCATTAGATGAGAGTACAGATATAAGTGATACTGCACAGCTGTTAATTTTTATAAGAGGAGTAGATTCTAATTTAAGAATAACTGTTTAACTGTTAGATGTTTGTTCAATAAAAGGCAAAACAACTGGCGCAGATATATTTCAAAATTTAGAAAAAGTAATGAAAGTTAATAACTTAAGTTGGCATAAACTGGTTAATGTCACTACAGATGGAGCCCGAAATATGTCTGACACAAAAAAATGGTCTTGTTGGAAGAATAAAATCAAAAATGGAATTCATTGATGCTGAAATACCTTTTTTTCTGCACTGCATCATTCATCAACAGGTACTAATGGCAAAGATACTAACTTTCGAAGATGTAACGAAAACTATCGTTACGATTGTGAATTTTTTGAGAGCACACGCATTAAATCACCGCGAATTTAAAGAATTTTTTGAAAGCATTGAATCTGAATGGAGTGATGTTTTGTTTCACGCAGATGTTAGATGGTTAAGTCGTGGCAAAGTATTAATGAGATTTCTTCAACTAAAAAATGAAATAAAAACATTTTTGGAGACAAAAAATAAAAATTTTACTGAATTGGACGATCCAATTTGGATATGGAAAGCTAGTATATTAAGTGACCTCATGTCGCATTTAAATGAATTAAACATTAGATTAGAACATTTAATTAGAATTTAGATTTCAAGATTTTAAGAACTTGGAAAAAGACATTAGGTTATTTCAAAATCCTTTTGAATTTCCGATAAATGAAGCTCCGCCCTGTTTGCAAATGGAATTAATAAAACTACAGAACAATGAAACCACAAAAATATGTTTCGATTAAATTGTAACAATTTACTTGAGTTTTATCGCCATCTTTCAAGTGAACAGTTTAAAAATATGAAAGACTGCCAAAAAACTACTTGTACTAGTTAATAGTACGTACTTATGCGAATCAACATTTTCGACTTTAAAGTATTTAAAAAATAAGTACAGAAATAGGCTCACAGATTCACATTCGGAGCATATTTTTAAAATTTCTTTATATTCTTCTCCATCCCAAATAGATTTTAATAAACCAACGAGCTCTGTGCAAGGTCAAGGATCGCACTAATTGTAAAATAAATAATGTGATTTTGTATTTTAACGTTTTGTTAATCTTCGATTCTATTGTTTTCTAAAGTAAAAATATTAAATAGTTTATTATTAGGTATTTAATTCAAGTTTACCAATTTCGATTTTCTTTTGGCCCGGCAAAAAAATTCTTAAAAGGCTATGAGGCCCGCTAATCGCAAAGGTTGTGCACCGCTGATCTAAACGAAAGAATATCTTTCATTTTATTAGGGAATTATTATTACTTTCTCAGGGAACTTCATCGTCGAATCTCAGCATTCGGTTACTTCGGTGCATTCAGACTTTAGAACTTTGGAATTAACCCGCGACGCGTATATTATTTCTGTGGTGTGTTCCTTGCAAGGTGTTGGATCTTCACGAGCGGCCCAGTTCGAGAAAACACCAGGGGAATACAGATCGACGATCAGGATATTTGCAATAGCCAACCGCAAGTCCAGAGTAAGTCTGTTTGCCAAATTCTCGTGATCACCTGTTAGGGACCATTCGTGTGTTAGGATATTAGATAAAGATCGGGATTCCTAATCTATTCTCTCTCTCTCTAAAGTAACGTCGATTCAATTAACGTTAGGGCTATTATTTTATTTGTAATTGATCATTTTGTAAATATAGTTTAAGTGTTGTTTTACACTTGAGTTTCATTTCCCTTTTCTACCAGAGCTTTAGTGCAAGAACTCATGGTTCTGAAGTACTAATGGCGCAATTTGAAGACAAATAATTAATTGGCGCAAAAATAACTGCTTCTGGTGGAAGCGAGCGTACCAATAAATAAATAATCGAGTCACTTAATTAATTAGTGCACCTGTACCACACATATATCAATTTTCTTATCGACGGAAAAACACTTTAAAGGGGTAAAAACCCCCCTTAAAACCATTAACTATCAACATAAAGTGACACATGTAATTATAAGGAACGTAAAGCCAAAATACTTCGCGTAAAGCGACAAGGTATGATTTAGGTAGACAATCACAAACAACGAAAAATTTTTTTTTGTAATTTTATAAAAAAATGGCAATGTATGGTACAGGCGCGCCGTTGCGAAAGGGTTAATCTATTCCAACAAAGACATTTTGTAAGGATTCGAGCATAGTCAAGGTATTTTTAGCATAGAAATAGAAAGATAACATTTTTCCTTGCAATTAAGGAAAAATGTGGTGATAAAAGATGAAAACTTAGAATTTTAATACTATTTTTGGTTAATTTTGGGAAACTCGTCATTAAAAAAGTTAGTTATAGATGTTCCCGGCAATATTTTAATATTTCAATTGAGTTTAATAAATTTTTTCTAAAATGTTTAATGTTAATATCTTTCCTTGAAAATTAAAACCTTTTACAAACAAGTAAAAAACAGTTAAATTAATCAATCGATCAATTGTTTAATAAAAACGTTTATACAGGGTGTCCGGAAATAACGTTCGTATACTGAAGGGGGTAATTCTACAGCATAAATTATGAAGAAAAGTTCATATGAACATGTGTCCGGAAATGCTTCCCAAAGGAGCTACAGCTCTTTGAAGTTGATACTCATGGTGTGGTTTTTTAAAATTATTTCACTTATCCTACAGAGTAGGATGTTGAATTTTTGAACATCCCCATTTAGTTACATAAGAAATATGGTGATGGTAACCAAAATGATCTACGATGAACAGGTTTTGGTGCGGAGGCTGAGGAACGTATTTAAAGTCCTGTATTTTTTTTGGTTGATAATTTTTCGAAAATCTGATCTCAAAATTGGAATATTTAGACAAAAATACAAAAAAAAGTTACTAACATACGATGTCGTGCCATGCACCCATTTCGAGAAATTCAACAATTATGCAGTACTGCACAAGATTTTATTTTCAGAAAATCTCTGAATATCGTAGTAGGTTCGGGCCATATTATGTGACAATTAGTGTATTAGTATTTTGCGTCACTCATTAATAAAAAATAATGATAAATACTTAATTTTAAAAATAAAAACGAGTACAGTTTCTGTGTTTCTGCTTAAATAACTCTTTTCTTGTTTAGTTATGTACTTGTTTTTATTTATAAAATTGGGTTTTTATCATTATTTTTTATTAATGAGTGACGCAAAATACTAATACACTAATTGTCACATAATATGGCGCGAACCTAATGCGATATTCAGAGATTTTCTGAAAATAAAATCTTGTGCAGTACTGCATAATTGTTGAATTTCTCGAAATGGGTGCATGATACGACATCGTATGTTAGTAACTTTTTTTTGTATTTTTGTCTAAACATTTCAATTTTGAGATCAGATTTTCAAAAAATTATCAACCAAAAAAAATACAGGACTTTATATACGTTACTCAGCCTCGGTACCAAAACCTGTTCATCGTAGATCATTTTGGTTACCATCACCATATTTCTTATGTAAATAAATGGGGATGTTCCAAAATTCAACATCCTACTCTGTAGGATAAGTGAAATAATTTAAAAAAAACCACACCATGAGTATCAACTTCAAAGAGCTGTAGCTCCTTTGGGAAGCATTTCCGGCCACATGTTCATATGAACTTTTCTTCATATTTTTTGCTGTAGAATTACCCCCTTCAGTATACGAACGTTATTTCCGGACACCCTGTATAAAGCATCTTAAAAAAAAAATAAAAATTTTATATTTTTTGTCCAATTTATCCTTTCGCTAGGCAATGTAATACAAATGCAATACAATTTTTCCCACAGAAAATTTACATAAATCGTATTATGTACCATAACAAATCATTACAAGTACACCGTGAATAATTAAATTAACCCAAACAACTATTCTTATAACACACAAAAACGATTGAAAGCTCTTCTGATTGAATGTCTTTCACCGATCGAACAACAAAAACTTAATAATCACATTGGAAGTAAGAGTGGTTTAGATTCACTTCTGGTTTATTTATTCGTTTGAATATTAAACTAGATTGACTTTAATTAGATATTTATGCAGTTAAGGAAGGAATTTCTTTAAAAAGAAACTTACCTTTTCTCATTCTTAGACGTTGTGTAATAACTAAGATACATCCCGGTTAAACTACCTTTTAAATTCCCAATATAACTAATCCAAATAAAATACTCCCCGGGATAAACGTGTTTATTCAAATGAATAACCATCGTTTGATAACGTTCATCCGTAGCGACATTTCTCACGAAAATCTCATCACCATCTCGTCTTTTAACAGAAACTTTATCAATTTTCAACAATTTGGAATGTAAAGTTATATATTGAGCCGATTCTATAACTTTAACGGTTATATTCACTTCACCATACAAAACCCCAGTTTCCAAATTCGGACGAATTGTAATATCATAATGAGTGGGTGTAATTCCTCTTGGAAGTCGGTATAATCCTTCTTCTATCAGCGTCCTCGATTTCGTTAAATTCTCACTTTTTAACGATTGATCAAACACAAATTTGGATGAATTTGTAAAATTTTTTGGGTGATTGTAATTTTTGTTGTGGATGTAGAATTTTCCGATTAAAACCAAAGCGGTTAAAAGACATGCTGAGAAAACGGTTAAGATGAAACAACACGCTAGAAGAAAGGTGATCAATCGTCTCGAAGGTTTCACTTTAATTTCTAAGTGATGATCGTGATCGTTGGGTATTTTAGTTGGAGAATCACTCGACATTTTCACTTCGGTTTTACTTGAATTGTAAACGTTATCTCTTCGCCCACCGGAGTTTTGTCGAAAGTTGTAACCCCCCACGATCTCAACGTTAAATGACGTTGAGATCGTAAATGAAAGTGAAGGAGTTGGTGAAGTGGAAAATAAATCAATAAAAAAATTAAATTTATTTTTCTTTATTTATTTAATTATTTAATTTAAACATAAAATATTTTCTTTTATTTATATTTAAACATCAATATACACTGTACAACAACATACATATATTTTCTTTATTATATTAATGTTTGTTTTGGTTTGTTTCAGTTTCTATCCAGTTTTCAACAGTTTCTTTGTACTGATTTAACCATTTTATGTTATTTCTTACGGTTTCTAAAGCTCTTAAACGAGCACTCGCTCCAGCTCCGGCGTCTGGATATTTAGCGAAGAAAGTTTCCATCTAATAAATGAATTAAATTAAAGCAGGTAATTTATGAAATTATTTATGAAATGATAAACTTACTTCTTCTAATTTAATTTGTGTTGAAAATGATTGTGTGATTGTTGGAATCATATTCCCTAAGTTTCGATCGTTTAATGTGAATCTAGCGACTAAATCGTCCCAATGTTGTCTAAAACAAATTTTTTAATATTTAAATTTTGTTTATTATTTATTGTTATTTTTTTAATATTTACCTAACATAATCCCAAACGATTGGTGTTCCAATTGTATTGTAAGAAATATAAGCGAGGCATGAAAAGTAATCTTGGCTTCTTACGTAAGTTTCATCTTTGGAAGCTAATTCTATAAGTTTGGTCAGATATGAAGGGTCTTTAATACTGGCTAAACCGTAGAGAAGTCGGAGTTTTTCTCCAGCGTCCGTTTCTTCGGCGAATTTATCAAAGAGTTTGGTCCAATATTCAACCGGACTGTTTTTCATTCCTTTAATAAATTACAAACAATTTAATGTAGTTACACTGTCTTAAATCATTTTAAATTAGATTTTTAACGTGATAAACTCAAATTTAATCCTAACATTCGTATTATAACTCGAAATGGAGCTGCACCATGAAGAAAAAGATGAAAAAGTAAGTCCCTGCTCCGCAACATTGCCGAGTACTCTTTCACCTTCCTCTTCATGGTACAGCTTCATTTCGGATTATAGTACATTACAAGCCGTAAATGCATATTCTTGTTTTCCGTTTTGAAAATTTTCAGGGTAAAGAAGTTTGTAAACGGGGAATATTTTACGGCTGGACAATGTTGCTCAAGATGCAAAATATTTCCAGCAATATATCAATCTTGTCTGGCAATGTCGTTCATAATGCAATTATTGACTGACATGCTGCCTATGATATCTCTCGTCAAACAAAAATATATGTTATCATGGGAGTTTGGTTTTTATTAGTTGGGGTGTTATGTAAACCCGGACGCTCTTTGTTCGGGGGTGATTAATTGTAAGAGTTAGTTGTTGTGTAACGCTTTTGTTTATTTTTATGATAGAATCTACCTAAAAGTGAATTAGTTGTACCTTGTAGATCGCGAGAGCGTGTTGAATATAATTCCTAGTTAAGGTCACAGTTGATTTTATTTCATTTTCGAAACCCTAACCTAACATATATCAACACTGCCCGATCAATTTGCACTTTATCTTTAACATGAAAGATTGGGAATTAAAAAATCATGATTTAATGAAAATGTATGTCTAAATAAAGAAAAAATATCACTACTTTTGCTGCAGAATTCAGTGAATGAGTAGTAAATTTTTCGTTACACATATAAAAAAATTAAATCTAAAGTCCAAATAATTTTATTTTTTTCACTTATTGACAATTAAACTCAAGATCAGTTGTATATTATATTTGAAATTAGTTCAAATGAAATTAGTTTATTGAAAGATGTTTATGGTTTCGAAGGTAAGTAAAAATATCGCAGTAAGTTAAATTTGTAACTACTTTTTTTTTATTTCTACAGTTGACAGTGTTCAAAGGCGGTGATACATTTAATTTATTACATTAGTGCTAGGTAATTTTGTCAGCCATGTATGCGACCTAGAAATTGCTGTTTTGAAACGCCCGAATGATGTTTAACACGTTGAGTGCTATGCAGGGTAGTTCAACTCAGCGGGAAAAAATGAAATCATAAAAAAGTACCTATGCCGACACACTGCTGGCGCTGATGTGTTAATTTTGAAAGGTTACGGAAATTTATAGAAGATGTTTCCATGACAGTTTGATTTGTTTAAATAAATCTACGTCATCTCCTGCTTACCGTTACTATTTACTTGTTTATTAAAAAAAAATTAACACAAATGCCAAAAAATGTAGTATAAAATCTAATATTTTTCTAATTAATCCTGTAATCGGTAAGGTAACTAACTTAAAAATTTTGAATCTCGGCATTTCAACGTTTGTTAAAGTTGATGAAGTTTAAAGAAATTAACTATGAACCAATTCAGTCCTGCTCAGCTGAAACCCCCCAATCTTCTCAAATCCAGTTCTCCGCTAAGCTTTGTCATTCTGCATTATGTAAGTATTTATTGGTTACTTTTGTTAACAAAAAAATTTATAAAGATTACGTTTTGACTATGTTCCTCAGTTTAGAAACCATCAATTGGCGACTTATTCTAAGATTCTGTTGACTATGGACAAGTAAAAACAACAAATTTTGCCAAGTATGCACCCTTCCAAGATTAAAGGATTGCCAAAAAGTTTGTAAATTACAAAACTTTTCAAAGAAATAATTGAGAAGGCAACAACCAAGAGGCTATTAATTACCTGATTGGGCAAAGACATCTACCGAAAATATACCAAGTATCCGCCCTGTCTTATTAAAATAATAAGGAATAACTTTACCAAAAATTATTACCTCTACTTGTATTAATTACGTAAATGAAAATTAAAAAATATTTTAACCGTTTTTTGACTTTTCTATTTTTCGTACAATAATAAGTGTGCTATAGTCACTTATTGTTGTATAGGTGAAATAAAGTATAAATTTAAAAAAAAAGAATTTTATTTCGAATTTCGCGGGTTCAGAAGTGGTTTTGAGTGACCTTTGGGGCACTTTAAGTCACCTTGAAACGGCCCCCGAACTGCCCCAAGACGAACTTTTAGAAGCGCCCGAACGATGGTTAAGCCACTTTTGCACCACGTCTGACCGTCATGTATAACCAACGTGTATGCGGAAAATTTTGGAGCAACCCTATGACCAAAACATTGCTGGGGCATTTATGGCGACACATTATCTGTAGTGTTGGACAAACATCAATCCTGGTAACGATTAACGGCTAATTAATCGTCAATCGCCTTCTGGCATTAGGTTTAACCCTTTGAGCGCTATGAACCCACATATGCGTCATCATAAAACTGTTGCGAACCGCAAAGGTAATAATGAGGTAATAATAAAAAGATGATAAAATAATTAAATTCATTGAAACAATGTATGAGCTCCCACTCTTAAGGAAGGAAGGTTTCGCACCTAGTAGGGGGATAAGTTTGTTTATAAGAATGCGCAGTGGACCGGCAAAGGGTACATAAGTCCTTGTAGAGAAAAATTAGGAGACTTCGTCTTATGAGTTGAAACTTTTCGTCTGACTTTTAGTGAGACTTTCGTCAGACTTCGTCTTAGAGATCGTTCGTTTCGTCTTTCGTTTAAAATCAGTCTTAGTTTCTTTTTTTTATCGGTATTTCGTGAATTGCTTCCGTCTGAAAGTTTTTGGTTAAACGTTTGAGTACGTATCCTTTATCGTCGTGAGTTATTCGAAATTATTGTGTCATTTTTCGTGGTGATTTGTGTGTAAACTTATTTAGCGCGATCGGTACCGGTCCACGGTAAATTGAACTACCTTAATTTAGTTCCTTTGGATTATACCATGTCGACTCATAGATTTTGGGGTAAGTCTGTTTAATTGTTTGTGTAACCAACTGTTCGTAATCAACGCATCAACTAGAGTTAAGTTCTGTTTAATTGTCTGTTTATTCTTCTTTGATTGTTTTTGTAATTGAATTTTAGTTTGTTTCATTAAATATTATATTAAAGAATTTCTGCCTTGTTCATAAAGGAACCTAATAGCCATTGAGATATTTATAAATAGATAAGGCAGGTAAGTGAAGTTGAAGTTTTTTAATCTTTCATTACTCAACTCTCCCTTGGCGTTGTTGGGGTTCAGCTCGACGCTAACGCCTTTTGCAGACCCTACTAATTTTTTAATTGTCGTTGTTGGCGGTAGCCGCTCGCCGTCAACAGCCCTCCCCATTGGGTCGCGACAAAACCATTCGATTTTGGTTATGAACCCATATACGCGTCATCATACAACCATATTCGTAAGGACTGGGGAGTTCACGGCGCACGCTTAAATTCGGGAAACTCATTGTCAGCGCAGAAAGGGTTAATAATAATCGTCAATTACCTTCACTGACAAGGGGAGGGCGCGAAGTGTTTTTTTTTTAATCTGTCCTTGAGCTGAGTGGTAGAGTATCATACAAGGATTAAATTGACAAAGTACTAAAACGCACTATTCAGCCAAAACTGAATAAATCGCATTTGAACAAAAATTAAAAAGTAAAAGATACGAAAAAGAAAAGGTTCGAAACGACGACGTCCGGTTTTTCAACATTGCTGACTCACCGCTTTAACCATTCTGCCATTGAAGATATGGAAGTAACTCTACTTATCCAAAATGTAAACCGGGCGTTAAACTTCAAACGCGATTTGTTCAGTTTTGGCTGAATAGTGCGTTTTAGTACTTTGTCAATTTAATCCTTGTATGATACTCTGCCACTCAGCTTAAGGACAGATTAAAAAAAAAACTACCTCGCGCCCTCGCCTTGTGAGAGTTTCAATTAATTAATCGTAAATCGTCTGATTGCCTGTTCACATTACGAGTAACATAGTGCCGAAAATATTGTTGAGCCATAGTTTCGAGAAATATTGCCGGAAATGTGCAATTTTTAGGCAGGTCTCACTACTAACAATCAGCAATGAGCGATATTCCCACTTGATGACATTTTACATAGAATTAAAGCAGACGTCTCAGATTGGAGCAATTCGATATCGTCTCTCTACTATCGATATCGAATTGCTTCAATGTGAGAAAAATTATCTAACTTGTGCAAAATGCCACCAAGTGGCAGTATTGTGTATTGCTGAGTGTTTGTTGCCTCAACATGAGACGTACTATACCCCGAAATGAAGCACCATAAAGAGAAAGATGGAAAGGTAAGCCCCTTCTCTGTAAGATTGCGGAGTACTTTTTCATCTTTCTCTTCATGGTGCAGCTCAATTTTGGGTTATAGTACCTTAAGTAAAGAAGTAAACAACAATACTGGTATTTAATCAAGCGATAAATTTCAAAGCTATGTATAATCAATCGCGTAGGAATTTATGCAATCATTTGATATCTTATTTACTTTGAAATAACTTACCATAAATATAAACCATTTGTGTTAAATCCTGCGATATTTCCGTGGCAGTTCCATCCAACCACTTTTTAAATATATCAGCAGCTTGATCGTTACATTCTTTCATTCCCGCACTACAAGCTAAATTCAAAACTGTTGCTCTAGCACGTCTAAAAAAATTTTAAAAATGATTAAAATTAAGAATCGATTTAATTATTTATTAACAAAACAATTTTACTTACTTATCCAAATGACCATCTGTATCTTTCTCAGTAAAACCATAATTAATATAAGCATTCTGAACAAGACCACTAACATATTTCTTAAGAGAAATAAAATTAAGGATTAATTAACATTTTATTTATTTTTTTTTATTTAATTACCTGTAAATTCGAATAAACATTAGAATTTTGTAAGAAACGCATAACTTCCCCTATAACGGTATTAAAAGCGCTCCATGGAACATAATCAAGTTCATCTTTCATATACTTAGACAATTCCAAAGGTATTTTATAGTTAATATGACCGGATTCCGCCAATCTAAACGTTTCTTCTATTAAATGCGTTTTATCCACAACATCCATATCTTTTATATTTTCTATTAAGTCATTCCAATGATTTTCTTCGTAATTAACTCTATAATAACCAACTTGTTTGTGATTGAATTTTAACCATTTTATATTTGTTGGTTTTGGAATTGTAACTTAAAAAATACAAAAATTAAAATTAAAAAAGTTAAAAAGAAATATTTTAATAAAAGTATTTACCAGATTCTTTTTGGTAATCAAACCAAACTATATCATAATTATTATTTACATCAGTTATATAAGTTATTGGAATAATCCATCTATAACTAAAACAATAAAAAAAAATTAACGCTTTTCTTTTTAACTTATTTTTTAAAATTACTTATAAGGAATTGGTTTTGTATCATCCACAGCATTTTGATCTGTTAAATATCTCTTTTGCGTCAAAACAAAATTATTTCCTTCCGTTTTAACGTCCAAAACAGGATAACCCATTTGTACGGTCCACGTTTTCATAAATTCCGTGACGTTAACATCTTCAAAAAGTACTTCAAGTTCGTTCCAGAAATCGTCGGTAACTGCGTTTCCAAATCTATACTTATTTAAATAATTTGTAACTCCTAGTTTAAAGGTATTTTCGGTTACGGCGTTTTCTAACATCCTCAAAACCGAAGCTCCTTTACTATAAGATATAGTATCGAAAATCGATGTTATTTCATCTGGTGTTAAGACAGTTTGGACGATTGGATGTGAGCTAAGTGCCGCGTCGATTTTAAGAACGTTATGAAGGTCATCAACTACGAATTGATCCAGCTAATAATAAATAAATAAAATTAATTTTTTATAAGTCAACTAATAACGGAGTGCGCAGATAAAAATGATTAATTTTAATGTTTTATTTTAATCAAAGAATTTTTTATTTTTGAATTTCTTAAAAATGAAAAATTTAAAACGAAATTTAAAGAAATAAAATATTTGAAAATTATCTTTACCATATTCCATGTTGGTTCAACCTTATCTACTCCTTTGTATTCGATATAAGAAGCGAAACCTTCGTTTAACCAAAGATCATTCCACCAATTCATCGTAACTAAATTTCCAAACCAACTGTGAGCGAGTTCGTGTGAGATAACCGTGGCTACTCTTTGTTTATTAGCTGTGGAGCTTATTTTTTCATCGAATAAAAGAGCTGTTTCTCGATAGGTGACTAATCCCCAATGTTCCATAGCTCCAGAAACGAAATCCGGAATTGCAGCCATATCTAATGGATTAAAAGAGATTTGTTTTATGAAATTAATAAATTTTTTGATGCAGTTGCGATCAGAAAATTTTGGCCACCAGACTCCTGACATAAAAAAATGTAGTTCACCCCTTTTTATCAAAGTGATTTACTTTAAAAATGTTTCTTAACAACTATAGTGTCTCTCAAAAAGACCTTAGATTAAGGGACTTGGGTGACGACTGACCAATCATGGATGGAATCAGGGACACACTTCTGAACTACATCCTAACCTTTGGTAAATCCCTAGGCTGGTTGATGTAGACAGAGTGAGTAACAGGGAGGTTGTACAAAGGCCTAAGTGCGGCGTACCATCTGGCTTGCCCTCCCTTAACATTCAATGACGAGTCTGGCCCGTCTTAATTGCATTACGTTTGAAATAAATCGTCACCCAAGGGGTTAAGTAAATCAATTCGATGCTTAATAGTTTCAAATCCGGCTTTCTTGCCACAGAGGACCACAGAGGACCACAGAGGACGTAAACTGGATTTTTTGATGTGAGAATTGCGTATTTCTAGATATTTTGGCGTGTTTCTTGCCACTTACGCGTTAGTTTATGTAAAAAAAGGTGCCCAGGCTTTAACTGGCATCGATTGGATGATTTTTCTGTGCACTAGACCGATTTAAAGGTTTTGTGTTTTTCCGATATCTAAATTTGGAAGCGTGACGCGGAGTGGTTGAGTGGAATATCGAAAAATAAAGAGCCGGGTGAAAATACAATAACATTTGGGAATCCAACGAACCATATCAGCCGAGCGGTTACCGAGAACACCCCGTCAATGTGTTGGAAGATCCTAATTGTTGACGTATTTTGGGGAATTTTTGACAAATTAGCTGCCGTCGAGTGTAGTAGCGAAACACTAATGGCTAGATGAAAATCCTGCGATCACTGGGAATCGAATGAGCCATATTACGTTAAAATCGGCTTAACGGTTACCAAGAAAACCCCGTCAATGTGCCGGAAAACCCTAATTCTTCACGTATTTTGGATAATTATCGAAAAAATCGGTGCCGTCCGCTATAGCTACGACTGGAGGTGTGCGAAAACTTTTTAAGTGAGAAACTAGAAAAGTCCAAGAGAGAGAGAGTAGTTTTTTACCTTGGTACCTCTATAGGTGAGACCATCTCGCCCTTCACCTCTATAAGTGAGAGTATCTTCTAGTTAGCTTAGGTTTGGAATTACATTTAAGCAAATATAAATTAGTTACTTTATCAGTATCAATCGTTAAGGTAGATGTCATAATGTCTAAACGAAAAAATAAGGTGTTTTCGTTGAGAGATAAACTCAAAAGTATGAATTCGTTTGAGAGTGGGAAGTTTTGAAGCGAGGTATTAACTGAGTGTGGTTTACCGGAATCAAGCTTTCATAAGGCAATAACACACAAAGACTTCATAAAGTGTCAGTTCTCCAAAGGACACGGAAATATTAAAAGTGTAATAATTCGGATTATTCGGTTGATTCAATTATTACGGGTTAAACTTAAAGATCTTTTTTTTAAATTAAATTTTAGTTTTGTATTTTGTGTTTTCACTTCAAGTCAGGTAGAAAGGACTCTGTCCTTGCAAAAAAGTAATAAATTCAAGCAATAAGAATGTCATTTTTAAAAGTGCCTCTTGGCAGGTAAAAGAGTTTAACTAAGGGTTGTTTTTGGAAGTTGTTAAACTCGAGTCAGCCGAACCTTTGAATAAATTTATCTTGACCTACGCGTTGGAATTTTACTTAGTAGAAAGAAACGCGTGCTTTTAAAGGGAAGTTTTGGGCTTGAATCGCTCTCTCTTCCCGGGGTTCTCTTCGAGTCAAGAAGATTTTTCTTCTTCGCGAAAATGTGTTGGATATGCTTTGAGAAGCTATTCAACACATCGACGGTTTTTCGCGGGTTCAGATTTCGCGTCCGAGTTTGAGTTTTCCTCGGCGGTTATGTCCGCATGATAGACTTGCGCGTGCTCCCATCCGGAGTTTATCTCCGTTATGGTAATTTCGCCATCTTCGTGGAGTGCAAACTGAGGGCATAACCGCAAACCAATGGGTTTTGTGGTTGAGGAAAAATGGGTGAGTTTTCTGAGCCTGAGTAAATAATTACTAGTAGACAAATCTCTCCGGTTAATAATTATTTGAGTTAGGAATTCGCATAGCTATCCTCTTGATTAATTAGATTAATAAAGTTTTGCATTTTTCTCAATAAACTTTTGAAGCTAGGTTTGAGTTTTATTTAAGAAAGTTTAATTTTCCCCTTTTCTGAATCTGGTTTAATTAAAGTTTTGATAATAAAAATAAAGTAGTTTTTTTTATATCATTTTCTACCCTACAACACTTTTGCATTTCGAATCAAGAGCCTTGGCGCAAGAATCCACGGCTTTTCCGGAAGGTTTTCCCGGAGAAAAACCTTGCCCTGGTGGCGGCTACGTTACCCCGTTCATTTTTAATAATGGCGGTTCTGCGATGGGGTTTAATTATCTTAAATAATTGAGCCCCAAGTTCTACAAAAGGAGTAGAAGTATTGAATTTCTTAGCATTGAAAAGTACCTTTTCGAATGGATTAAACAAATTTTTGATAAAAATACACCCATAAATAAACTGTTGTTGAAACAGAAAGCCAGATACTTCTCTACAAAACTGGAAATAAAAGCTTTTCAACTAGCTGCTGTCTGATTAGAGAAAGGATTCATGATATTTTCTGTAAATGAGAACAATCACATCCGAATCTTTGTAGGTGAGAAATAGACTAACAAGGGGAGGGCACGAAGTGTTTTTTTTTTAAGTTTGTCCTTGAGCTGAAAATATAAACGGAGCGTTAAACTTCAAACGCGATTTATTCAGTTTCGGCTGAATAGTGCGTTTTAGTACTTTGTCAATTGAATCCTTGTATGATACTCTACCACTCAGCGCAAGGACAGATTAAAAAAAAAAACACCTCGCGCCCTCCCCTTGTTAGTGCAGTGTAAGTATTAACCCAACGAACAAAGCTAATATAAACTGATATAGTAACCTTCCTTTTTTAACCGATTCCTTCTCCAAACATACAAATCCGAGAGTCTACCTGATACCTCAAGACAAGTCACAAGACCCCTGACTTGTCGAAGAACTTTATCTCCTATTACATCTCCTATTACATCTGCTATCATCTATTTTTTAGAGTACATTATATGTTAGAATTTTGTGAGTATTTAATTACCATGGGAGAAGAAGTTAAACAAAGGATCAGAAGAGAGAAGATCACTAAAAAGTAAAACCTAATAAATTTTGAAACCAAAAAATATAACAGGAGAGAAATAATAATAAAACGCTTCAAAGCAGAAGAGAATAAGAAGTCATAAAAATCCAAGAATTCTGTCTGTAGTCTGATATAAACAGTGTTCGAACTTCAAAACCCAATCGGAAAAATAATCATAAGATGGAATAACCATAACCTTCCTTTAAAAAGCCGGACCTAACCAGTATTTGTACATTTTCGAACTTGTCCCAATATTTTCTGATCACCTATCTAATCAAATTGCAAGTTTATCAAAACAACTTAATATGTTGGAACGCAAACGATAAATTTGATTTGTCTTTAAAAAAGTTGATGGACAATTCTATTATTGGATGATTTCACGGAATCTTATCGTGTATAGATGAGTACGAAAGTCACATTACCCAATATGGTTTTTCATATTAAAAATTCAACATTTACTGAAGAGATTGCTTTGTTTACTTCTTTTAAATAAATAAATGTACTCTTTTGTGACTTCAAATTCAGAGATGTTTTTGACACACTTTTTATTTCTAACTTGTCGTTAAAAAACTTTAAAGCCTATTTTATTCATATATTGATTAACTTTAGGTGGAAAAAATTTTATGGTCGCAATGGTAGGTATTTAAAAACTTACCTAATTTTGGTAAAGGATAATCAATATCAAAATACTCATTAAAGTATTCGATAACTCCTTTTCCTGTAGTAAGAGCGTATGTAGTTTTTTCTAATTGTCCGGGAGTGGAATAAACTCTCAAAGGAATGTTATCACCTTTCATTGTAATTTCGGTTTCTTTATATGTAAAATCGCTGACGATGAAACATGCTAAGTAAGTAGACATTTTTTCGCTGGGTTTGAAATGGACTAATTTTCCTCCTTCGACATCTTCCGGTTCACCATCCTAAAAATATTTATTTTTTTAAATAAATAATAAAATAAAATAATAAATTTGGAAGATTTAAAAATGAGTTAAAGAATTGTTACCTGATTCATGTTAGATAAAGCTATATAACTTTCATCCGCCGGTTTTAATAAGTGAACTTTAAACACTGCCTTCATGTTAGGTTCGTCGAAACATGGGAAAGCTTGTCTGGCGTAAGTAGGTTCGAATTTTGATGTTGCCATTGCTCTAGAAATTTAATTGTACAAAGTTAAAAGTGTGGAAATTTTCTAAAAGGAAGGTTTATTTAAATTTTTCGATTTCGAGCTATTTTTTGTTATGTTCTTTTTGAATATGAGAATTAGTCATTGTGATCTGATTAAAATCTCAATAACTTGAAAATTTTAGATTTTGTTTAAGAGTACAAATTACGAATGATTTTAAATAGACATTCCATTGTAAATGTTGATAAATATTAAGTATTTCTTTGACAACAATGAAAGAGTAAAAAAACAACCACAAAATTTTACAAAAAAATTACTAAATTTATAAAAATTGATCAAAAATTTTTTTTATATATTTTGGAGAATTTATTAGATTTTTAAAAATTTTGTTTAATAATTTTACGAAGTTTTAGAAAACATTCAACTTTATTCAAGAAAGTTCTATAGTTTAAGCATTTCTAAGTGTAAGAGAAAGTAATACTAAATGATCATTAATTTTTTAAGAATTAATTTTCCAACCTTTAATTTACTTGAATAATTGAGTCTATTTTGGATGAATATTCGTATTTTTTCATAAATCCAGGTAAGAATTATATAAATTTAAGAAAACTGTTGATCGATTTAAGACTGATATAAGCTGGGTTTTAAAGTTGACGATTTTGAACTCTTTTCAATGATTTTATACAAATTTAGTTAGATCTTTAGAAAATTAACGTCAATTTACAAATATCTCAGTAAATTTGGATAAATTTTTAAATGAGTTTCAACGATTTTATATAAATTTAATGACATCTTTAGAAAGTTAACTTTAATTTATCAAAAATCTTATTTAATTTTGATAAATTTTTGAATGAGTTGTAACGATTTTATAGAAATTTAATTACATCTTTAAGAAATTAACTTCAATTTATAAAAATCTCGTTTAATTTCGATAATTTTTTTATGACTTTCAACGGTTTCATACAAATTTAATTACATCTTTAGAAAGTAAACTACAATTTACCAGAAATCTTATTTATTTTTGATAAATGTATGAATGAATTTCAACGATTTTATACAAATTTAATCACATCTTTCGAAAGTTAACTACAATTCACCAGATATCTTATTTATTTTTGATAAATGTATGAATGAATTTCAACGATTTTATACAAATTTAATTACATTTTTAGAAAGTTGACTTTAATTTATGAAATTTTATTTAATTTTGATGAACTTTTGAACGAATTTCACTGATTTTATATGAATATAATTAAATCTTTAGAAAATTAACTTCAATTTACAAGAAATTTTGTTTAATTTCAGTTACTAGATGTCCTAAATCGATTAATTTTTTAAAAATCAATTTTATTTGGAGTGTTTCTTTCATTCATTAACATTTTTAAGAGTTCGCTTTTTCAGAATTTTCACACCATGTATATTTTTTTAAGAAAAAAAAAGATAGGTATAAAAGTATTTAGGTTTATATTCTTCTCAAATTAAATTCAATAAAAATTTTTTTTAATTAATTCAAGACTTTTATTTTTTCCTTTTTGTGTCATATTTATAGAAAGAACAAATAAACTCCAACCCAATTCAATTCAATGTCCGTGTCATTTTTAAAGCTTATCTGCCTCATAAACTACATAAATTTATTATCATATTGCTTTATAAATTGAATAATGTGATTTCAAAAGAGTTGAATTAGTTCAAGTACGTCTATGATATAGATTTACTTTGTTATCTTTGGTTAGCAATAAATTTATTTAAGAATGCAGAAAGTATTACAAGGTTTGAGGTTTTTCTTTCAATCATGAACATTTCTAAGTATAAGTTGTTATTAAATTTACCGTCTATTTTAACTGTGCTTTAATTATTAACCCTTTGACTGCTAAATACTCTAATCCAAAATCCTTTGCGTCAACGGCGTGCGAATATTTATCGCTTGCGACCACTTATCGGAACGATTGGAATTGATGTGTGTCTATATCTAACTCATTAAAATCGTATGCAATTCGATGGCTTCTCTAACACATTGAAAAGCCCTATCCGCAGGTCGCAATAACCAAACGAACCTCGTGCGACGAAGACAGACGTAATCAACCGCACCATTCTAGCCGTGAAATGAAATTTTTAGAGGTTGTAAAGAAAATAAATTTTTATTTTAACAAAAAATCATACAGTCTCTTACTTTTTCCCATTGAGCTATGACATCATTCCTAGACAGGCGTCGAATCAACCCAGACTTACGATAAAATCTGGTTTTTCATATTTATTCCATTTGGTTAACGATTTTGATTGGGCTTGAATGCATAGTGATTTGGCTAAAATTTGTAGTTAACTTTTTCAGAATGGACTATCACACGCCGGAAGAAAAGTTGTTTATGGTAAAGCAATTTTATGGTGGAAATTCTGTGGAAATATGTCGCGATTTATTTGCTGTGAACTATCCGGAAAGAGCAATTCCTTCTGCAAATACTATTCGAAATACGGTAAAGTATTTCGAGTCAAATTTCACATTAATAAATCAAAAAAACAAAAATGAAGCAGACGATAATATTAGCACATTGGAACTGGAAATATGTGCTTTAGTAGAATGAGATCGTTACAAATCATCTCGCGAAATTGCCCGTGAAGTAGGTATTAGCACAACGGTGATAAAAATTTTACATAAACATAAATACCGATCATATAAAATTTCAACATCTCAAGTACTTTTTCCAGATGATTATTACCGCCGTATGGAGTTTTGCGAAATAATGATTAACCAATGCCATCAAAATGAATTATTTTGAAATAACGTTTTATTTTCAGACGAAGAAAACATTTTATTTACGTGGTCGTCATAATTCAAGAACTTGCCGATATTGATCCCGTGAAAACCTCCATTTGAATGTTCCCTCGAGAACATAATACCCTCAAAAATTAAATGTATGGACAGGAATTATTGGAAATGAAATAATCGGGCCCTTTTTCATAAATGGAAATTTAAACAGCAACAAATATCTAGACTTATTGCAGTACAATGTTCTTCCTGCAATTCAGGAACGTTATGATATTAACCCCTTAACCGGGTATGACGTGTATATTCGTCATGATTACATGTAATTCCAATCCATCGACCAGGTTAACAGGTTAATAATCTCTGGTTTCAGCAAGATGGCTATCCGGGTCATAATACCCGTAACGTGGCAAAGTTTTTAAATATTACCTTTCAAAATATGTGGATAGCTAATTCAGGTCCTATTAAATGGCCAGCATCATCCCCCCCCCCCTCAATTTAGCCCCCAACGATTATTTTTTTGTGGCTCTTTTTAAATAATTCGATTTACGAATATGGAGATGACCGTCCAGCAAATTTAGAGGAGTTATTTATTAGGAATGTATTTGCTAACGTCCGACAGAATTTTTACAACCAGTTGGGTTATTGTTCAACTCGAGAGGGTGGATTATTTGAGCATTTATTAAATAAATGAGCAGTTATTTTTTTATTTCGGCTTTTCATGTTTTTCTTTATTAGTATGAAGTTGTGATGAAAATTTGTTGCTGTAATATTTTTTGCAGTGGCATGATCTGATGCTTTATAACTAATTGTAAGGAAATTGCTAATACAGTGTCCGAGGGATTTATTTCTTTTTAATTACAAAAAAATATGTAAAGAATAAAACCTTCTTTTTTACATGTTTTTTTGTTAGTAAAAACAATTGATAAAGCGATCTTAACAAAAACGACCCGTTCTCAAACCTTTAAAGCTTTCGATATATCTGAGAGGGCAAGCTCCGTCCACTTACAATCGCCCAACTGTTGCTAATGCGTCTATCCGCAGGTCAAATGGGTGCACACTGTATACGCCTGTCGCAGTCAAAGGGTTAAAAGACAAATTTGAATCTCAAAGTTTTCTTTGTTGATTTCTTCTATTTGAAGAATTAATTTTTATTTGAATTAAACCAAAATTAAAATTGTAATCTAATTTATAAGTAAAGTTCAATACTTTAAAAGAAAGTTAGAAAACCTTGTAATTTGTCTTTCCAACTTTCTTTTGAATTTTTAAAGAGGACAACGTTTTAAATTCTGGCAATTTTTCAAGTTTCTATTTTTTACTTTAACTTGGATTTGAATCAAATTTTCCTTTCATTCTTAACTTGTTAGATAGTTTTAAAAGTTTCTCTTTTTAGAATTTCCATAGTGTATAACATTAAAAAAAATAAGTCACTTTGGTTGATTTCTTAAATCTTTTAATGTTATATTTGCTTTAGAAATTTAATCATTCGATTATATCGATCGATTAAAAAAAAGAGAAATTAGTTCAAGTACATTTGTGCTGAATTTATTTTATACTTATTCTTTGTTGAGTAATAAACTATTTAAATATGCATTAAGGATTATTACAAACTTTCTAAACACTTTACAAACTTACGTAACCTGTTTATAAAATTATTATTGTTAAAAAATTACCTTTTATTTCCAGCATTGTCTTTATAATAACTCAAATAAATTCCTCTTGTTTTATTTTTAATATTTCCATCATAAGTAATAGTCAAGAAATAATTCCCAGGATTAATAAACTTTTTATCAAAGTGAACAACAATTCTTTGTAATTCATTATCAACTGTATAATTACTAAAATGTATTCGTTTCTTATCTAAAGTTTCAACCACAACTTCACTTATGTTTAAACCGTAACTATTAAGTATAATATTTTCACGTTTATTCTCAACGTTTATAGTTATATTAACTTTTCCACTAACAACCCCTAATTTTAAATCCGGTTTTAAAGTTATATCATAAACTATCGGTTTAACATCTTTTGGTAAACGAAAATCATTAGGATTTTTCCCTTGAGGTTTCATCACAGTTTCATTCTTTTTAAAATAATCCGGATCGTAATTATGAATGTAATGTTTTCCGATTAAAACCAAAGCTGCTAAAAGACACGCACAAAAAACCGCTAAGAAAACGCAACAACTCAACAACAAAGTTACAAGTTTTCTTCTGCTACGTTTTCTAACTTTTACAACTTCTGGATTACTTTGACCGACATCCACTTCGTTTCTTCGATTTCGTTCCGATTCACTCATTTTAAATTAAATTACTTTATTAAAATCGACACGAACGAGTGTTTAACATCGTTTTAAAAATTAAAGACGAGACTTTGACCGAGTGAACGTCGCGATACCGTTAAGATCGTGAAAGTAGCGGTAGTTCAACGACTGCTGCTCAAGAAGTTAGAGTTTAAACTGACGGCAAAGTGTATTTCGCATGGAAAGTGAAGGTGAAAATTGTTACGGTTGGAATCTAATTAAAATTGTTTTTTTCCTAGAATCAACAGTTTGCAAAATATAATCATTTGAAATATTCTGGAATATTTCAAATAATGGAAGGAGAAAAATTATGACATGTTCGTAAATAAAATGATAATGTTATTTATTACGTCACGTTTTCGGGAGAAAAACAACCGATAAAAATAGGTTGTTATCGCTTATAAATAAAATACAGCGTGACAGCGGTACAATAATAAAATAAATTGATCGATCAAGATAGGAATGTGTGTTAAAAGTTTTGGCAATTTTAGGGGAGTGAAATGTTTTATGATATATTGAGTATTGTATGGATTGTAAATAAATGATTGGGTGTTGGGAGTTATTTATAAGTTAATTGAGGATTAAAACTATTGAGTTAATACATTGAAAATAAATTTATTTGATTTGATATAGAACATGAGTGGTTTTTTTGGCGACAGAAAATTGTCGTTTAGAGAACTTATGAAATTGTAACTTCTATTATGATGAGATAATTCAAGGAAAATAAACGTAGTGATTAAATAGTAAAACGTAATGATCTATTGAACAATAAAACTAAATTCTGTTAAATTCTGTTGAATTTTGAAAATGAAAGCTATAACATCTTAATTGAAATCAAATTAGGATTAGTTAAAAATACGTTTGTGATAAATTTGTTTTGTAATTTTTATTAGATAATTATATAAAATGAAGTTATACCTTCTAACCGATAAATTTAAATGTAAGCCAAAGAAAATTCCACTTTTGGATGATAAACTAATTTTTAGATTCTTAAAAATTTCAATTATAGACATTGAGTTACATTTTCTCTTCCAAGAGAAAAACTGAAAGTTGTAGAAAATTCATCTTTGGCAGAAACAAAGACTACGTTTGAATATAAATCAGGTTTAAATTTCAGGTCTTAACAACAATTATCTTCTTAAATATGAATGTTTAAAAACTGACAAATTTTAACCAACTAAAATCTATATTTTCTCTTCTGAAGGAAAAACTAAAAGTCGTAGAAAATTAATTTTGGGTAAAAATAAATATTAAGTTTCAATCTAAATCGTGATAAAATCTCAAGTCTCACCAACAATTAGTTATTTACAAGGAGAGTGCAAGGTCTCGGAATCATAGATTTAGTTCAAATTTTCTATGATGGTAGATTTAGTTTGCCAGTTGATGAAAATATAGATATATAGATGCAATTCACTAAATAGTTAAATTCAGTGCTGTAGTAAACGATTATACGTAATGGGTTTAGCTTTACTTACTTGTTAGAAGCAACAGATCGGCATTTCTCATCATTAGGTGCCAGCTTCGAGTTCGGGGAATGTAAATAATCTTTTTTCAATGTTATATATATTTTTACAGATAAAGTCATTGGTCAACCATAAAATGTTGCGACCCCTAATATTTTTTGAGTGTGCACCGCACTTTGGATTTGTCAGTTAATTGCCATTTGATGTGTCCAAATTAGTGGTACAGAAATACCTAGGGCAAACCGTACAGTTATTGGCCGCTATACAGTTATTGGCTGTTCGATGAATTTACATAAATAATAAGCTTTCCATAAGTTAGAAGTTAAATTTATAGCTTTTCTTTTTCTTTTTTTTTTTCATATGTTAAGCATTAACAGTGAAAACTACTTAAAAACTTGGAAAGTTTATTATTTATGTAAATTCATCGGACGGCCAATTACTGTATAGTGGTCAATAACTGTATGGTTTACCCTAGGTACCTACCTATTACCTGACATTATAACCTTCCTTCAAAAAGCCTGACTTAATCCGTATAAATTCGGCTATTTTTGACATTATCCAATTTCGGACGTCCTAATGAGTGAATTGCATCTTTAATTGAATCGTTTATTACAAAAAGGGCCTAAGTCACATTTTGGTGATTTTGAGCTTTTAATATTTATTAACTAAATCGACCAAGCCTACTCGTTCGGTGTTAAGAAGAACTAAGTCCGAACAATGCATGCTGTGTTTACATATTCCATGAAATGTATATAGTGTAAGAAGGGCTTAAGTCCATGGACTTAGTGCCTTTTGCAAATTACCATATAGAGGCAGGTAGTGTCTATACGTGCACGAACCAACAAATTTGTCGTCAAAGAAGTTTCTACTGCCGATATTTTAAACTGGAAAGATTGGTGGCCTTCTTATTATAAAAAGACATGCTTATCAAATGAATCCGTCAGATGTCCCAGAAATAAAAAGCAAAGTTTTTCAATTTCAAAAATGCATCACATAATACACGACAAAAAGTGATGCGGTCATATACTGACATCTAAATTTATTAATAGCTTTTTACAGCATCATTTTAAACTAGCCATGTCAAATAAAACATGTAACTTAAAATTGCCTGTTATGAAAGCTTATGTTGAAGATAAGGTTCCCATTCTTGAAACGAAAGTAAAGCATTTGAAACTTCTAGTCAGATGGGTAACGGAAGAACACAAACTTTTTTTTTTGAAGACATTATCAAAAATTGGAAAACTAAGAAGGGAAAGAACTTTTTTAATTTCTTTAAATAAACTTAAAAAAAGATAGCTAAAATGCCATTTATTGTTAAAAGGACCTAAGTCCTGAACCTTTAATCTTAAATATAGTGACCCCAATCTTATCATTTTCTACTAAATTCGAAATAATATAAGACTGTTATCTAATAAAACAGTTCATATATAAAAACTTTGAAAAACCTGCTGCTGCTCAAAATAAAATAGTTTTTGTTAGTTTTCTCAAAACTCTAGCAATGTGACTTAGGCCCTTTTTGTAATAAACGATTCAATTGCAAATATCTAAAAAAAATACTGAATAGTGGCTCCTATAACTTAACATCTCAATCAACAGGGACACTAAATCCACCATTCTACAAACTTTGAACTAACTCTATGACCCTAAGACCTTGCATTCTCTTTGTTAGATATGAATTTTTAAAAGTTGACAAGTTTTAATAAACATGTAAATTAATTATGTTAGAATTTCGTTTCTTTAGAAAAATCTAAAAATCGTAGAAAATTCATTTTTGGTAAAAATAAAAGTTAAGTTTTAATTTAAATCGTGATAAAATCTCAAGTATCAATAACAATTAGTTTATTAGATATGAATTCTTAAAAATTGATAAGTTTTTTAATAAACATATAAATTAACTTAGATTAGATGATTAGAATTTCATTTCTCTAGAAAAAAATAAAAATCGTAAAAAATTTATTTTTGGTAAAAATAAAGATTAAGTTTCAATCTAAATCGTGATAAAATCTCAAGTCTCAACTATAATTAGCTTTTTAGATATGAATTTTTAAAAATTGACAATTTTTAATCGATATGCGAATTAAATTAGGTTAAAATTTCTTTTTTATAGAATAAACTAAAAGTCAGAAAGTTCATTTTTAGTACAAATAAGGATTAAATTTAAATTAGAATCGTCATAACATTTCAATTCTCAACAAGAAATAGTTCGTGAGATATAAATTAAGGAAAAATTGACTACTTATAGTAATTTATTTAAGTTTACAATTAGAGTTGAGGTTTAAGATTATCTTTTCATTCTTGAAAACTTTTAAGAGTTATATTATTGAAACTTTCACACAATACAATAAAACTCTATAAAAAGAAGAAAAAAAACTTGGGTTGAGTTAATTTCTCTTTCTTTAACTGTTCTTTAATTTCTCTTTAACTGGAAATTTAACATCTTATTTATCTGATTCTGATTAATTGTAAGATTTAAAGATTTTTACCTTAAATAAAAAACATAAAATTCTAGTAAGGGTCGCAAGGTTTAAGACTATTTTTATTCTTGGCACCTTTTAAGAGCTATATTATTGGAACTTTCACAATGAAATAAAACTCTCCATAAAAATTTTAAAAAAATGGGTTGAGTTAATTTCTCTTTAACTTCTGGAAATTTAACATCTTTTTTTTGCAAAGATTCTGATAAAATTTTTAAGATTTTTACGTAAAAATGAGAGATATAAAATTCCAGTAAGGATCACAACTTTTAAGACAGTTTTCTCTCTCTAGAATGTTTAAGACTTTATGAAAACAGAAAGAAAAAACTTGGATTGACTTAATTTCTCGTTAACATCTCTTTGAGTGAAAATTTTACGATTTCCACGTACAAATGAATGATATAAAATTCCAGCAAGGGTCACCGGGTTTATCTTTTTGTTCTTGATTGTTTTTAAGACTATTGCTCTTAGAACTTTTACACAATGCAATAAAACAACATCTATAATAATAAAAAAAAAGTTGGGTTGAATTAATTTGTCTAACTCTTAGAAATTTAATATCTTTTTTTGGTTGGTTCTGTTTAAATTTTTAAAATTTTGTCTTAAAAATAAAAGATAAAAAATTCTAATGAATTTGTTATCTAAACTTAATTCCCATTGATATATTATTCCTCTAATTTTTCCAAAATTCTACTTATTCCCAATAAATTTGTATCCCATATTTGATTTCCAATTAAATTTAATTTTTTTTCATTATCTTAAAATGATCTCTAAGTTACATGTAGGAAATTTTTTAAACAGTGTAAAATGTATTATCTAATAAATTGCACAATGTATAGATAAACGATGGGCGTTAAAAATAATTTATTGTACATTAAGGATAGAAAGAAAAAGTTTTCTAACAAATTAATACAAGAAAAGACGATTTATTTAACTTGATATGTTCATATAAGTGCTCTTTTTAAATTAAAAAAAAATCGGCTAATTGTAAGTAATAAAAGAGAGTTTATCAAATTGGGTGTAATTTATATTATGACCAAATAATTCAAGGAAAATAAACTTAAAAAATTAAGAGTCTATTGAGTAATACACTTTTTTCCAATTTTTTATATTATTCATTGGGTTAATTGGAATTAATCCATACAAGACAAACGTTATCATATGGAAACTTTTTAAAAAATTACAGAAAATGTAAAAATAACTATTTATTTAGAATACTTTTACATTTCATAAAAATATCTTTCCAAAAAAACTTCGCGTTTTATAAGTTAAGGAAACCTTATTAATTCCATTTTGAAAATGTACAATAGATCTAAAAGTGTTTAAATTTTTTAAGTTAAAATTGTGTTAATTGCGTTTGAATTACAAAACTTTTAAAACCGTTTTAGCAGAAACTAATTGTGTTTCAATATACAGTGAAATCTCTCTTGTGCGGACACCAACGGGACCCACCAAAAGTGTCCGTTCAAGAGGGGTGTCCGCTTAAGAGAAATGCGAAGTATTTATATGAGAGTCAGACGGTTCTATGAAAAATTGGATTGACTTGAGTTTTCATTAATTTCTAGAAACTTAAGATTTGTTGTTTACAAGAGTTTATTTTCTACTCAAGATATAATTTTTTAACTCCATCTTAACTGGGATTTTCCAAAAAATTTAAAACTGTTTACTACAGTTCCAATCAGGAAGTCATTTTGAAAACACATTAGAAAGACTCCAATCTAACCCAACTACAATTTATTTAATTTATCAATAAGTTATTCTTTATTCTAATGTCATCGAGTTTTTTAATAGAGTTGAAATTGTCCTTAATTTCTAAAAAGACCGTTTCTTCTTAACTACAGATATTTTCATTTCTTTTCCTTTTATGCTAACGAACAAAAAAAAACCCAACCCAACTCAATTCTATCTTAATATTTTTCCATCAATTTCACTACATTCAAAAAAAATCTCAAATAAAATGAAATCCTTAAAGATTCCTTTATTTTACCACATGATACCAGTACAATCTACTTTTTTAAGTAATTTTGAAAAATATTGGTTGTCTATACTCAGTAGGTTTATAGTTGAAAATATTATAGAACTTTATTGTTAAAATGTTGAAAAATATTGAAAATGCTGTCTATTTGAAAAATAACAAGTCTATTGGTTCATTGTTTAGGTAAACTATCAGCAATTTTAAAATGAAATTTTAAAATTGCTGATAGTTTATTTAATTTGGGGACTTTTTTTATTTATCAAAGTCAAAGTATATAACCTTATTTCAATTATTACAAAAGTCTATTTTTGAAATTCGATTACCTTTTTGACGTTTTAAATGTCAGTTTGATTAAACGTCAAATTTGACGTTTAAAGGTTAAATTTATTTAGACGTTAAATCAACAATTTTCTATGCTTTAAACGTCAACTTGATAGATGTTTAACTTTCGAACGTCAAGTCGGTGATTTTTTGGCATTTTCAACGTCAATTTGAATATTTTAACCACTTCGGTACTGACGTCGACTATAGTCGACGGCCACAGACGACCCCACTCAGCCGAACGTCGACTATAGTCGACGGCAACAGATGACCCCACATAATGTATGCCGGCTGTGGAAAACGTTTCGCGGCCGATAGGCGCCGTACCGAAGTGGTTAAAAGTTAACATGACAGCTGATTAAATTTGAAATGTCAAGTTGATGGGATTTTGACGTTTTAAATGTCAACTTGAATATTTTAAACGTTAACTTGACAACTGATTACCTTTCAAACGTCAAGTCGATGATTTCTTTTGATGTTTTAAATGTCAATTTAATAATTTTATTTGTAAACGTCAAGTTGATAATTTTTTGACATTTTAAACGTCAACTTGACAATTACTTAAATTTCAAACTTTAAGTCGACAACTTTTTACCGTTTTAATCGTCATTTTGGTTATTTTAAACGTCAACTTGACAACTGATTAAATTTCAAACCTCCAATCGATAATTTTTTTGACGTTTTAAACGTTAATTTGATAGCTACTTAAGTTTCAAGTGTCAAGTCAACAATTTTTTGACGTTTTAAATGACAATTTAATTATTTTAAATGTCAACTTGACAGTTGATTAAATTTCAAACCTTCAATCGAAATTAAGTCTATTTATTTATTTGGGGACTTTCTTTATTTATCAAAGTCAAAGTATATAACCTCAATTCAATTACGAAAGTCTATTTTTTAAATTCGATAACTTTTTCACGTTTTAAATCTTAATTTGTTTAAACGTCAAATTTGACGTTTAAACGTTAAATTTATTTAGACGTCAAATCGACAATTTTCTATACTTTAAACGTCAATTTGACAGATGTTAAACTTTCAAACGTCAAGGTGATGATTTGTTTGACGTCTTAAACGTCAATTTAATAATTTTAGGTTTAAAACGTCATTTCATTTACAAAAGTCAATTTTTTAAAAAATCATTTTGACTTTATTTATGGGAATTAAGAAAAGATTTTTTCACAAAAGATAGATTAAAATGTCTTTTTTCAAATAACATATAAAAATTTCCATTTTATCAAAAATTTCTTAACTTAGAAATTTTTTCTCTAAACCTCTACATTTTAACTTAACTTCATTTTAGTTACAAAAGTCAATTTTTTTTTAAATCATTTTGACTTTATTTATGGAAATTAAGAAAAGATTTTTTCACAAAAGATAGATTAAAATGTCTTTTTTAAAATTACATATAAAAATTTCCATTTTATCAAAAATTTTTTAACTTATGATTTTTTTTCTAAACCTCTACATTTTAACTTAACCTCATTTTAGTTACAAAAGTCATTTTTTTTTAAAATCATTTTGACTTTATTTATGGGAATTAAAAAAAGATTTTTTCACAAAAGATAGATTAAAATGTCTTTTTTAAAATTACATAAAAAAAAATCCATTTTATAAAAAAATTTTTAACTTAGAATTTTTTTTCTAAACCTCTACATTTTAACTTAACCTCTTTTTAGTTACAAAAGTCAATTTTTTAAAAAATCATTTTGACTTTATTTATGGAAATTAAGAAAAGATTGTTTCACAAAAGATAGATTAAAATGTCTTTTTTAAAATTACATATAAAAATTTTCATTTTATCAAAAATTTTTTAATTTAGAAATTTTTTTCTAAACCTCTACATTTTAACTTAACCTCATTTTAGTTACAAAAGTCAATTTTTTAAAAAACCATTTTGACTTTATTTATGGGAATTAAGAAAAGATTTTTTCACAAAAGATAGATTAAAATGTCTTTTTTAAAATTACATATAAAAATTTCCATTTTATCAAAAATTTTTTAACTTAGAAATTTTTTTCTAAACCTTTACATTTTGACCCAATTTAAAGATTAAGAAGAAGAAGAAAAATACTAACAAGGTAAAACATTATGAGATAAAGTGCCCCCAATATTTTTATAATATCTATAAATTAATATAGATTTCGAAACACTCAAAAAAAGAGGATACCATCCTCCGATTAATTACTCATTAGATATTTTGTATAATATTTACATTTTATCAAAATATGCTTAAAAAAATAGTAATAAAGAAGAATAGAAGTTAAAATTGAAACATACTTGACGTTAAAAAACGTAAATAATTGTCACAACACAATTCTTATTATATGTGTACATTATTATTGATGTATTTGTAATTATTAATAAAATTGTATTAAAAGAACGAAAGAATCTAAGGTGATAATTAGTAAATATACTTTGGAAGGTTTTTGTTCATTAGAAATCTTTCAAATTGATCATTTAAGTTAATAAAATATAATGTAAAATCACTGCCGCACTAAATCAAGTAGAATCACTTAAAAAATCTTTTTTCTCTAAATTATATTTACTAATTGAATGAAAGAAAAGGCCTATTTATTAATATTCAAAAACGTTTCGAATAAATTTCGATAAATCACAATAAAAAAATTAAAAATGAATTAAACCAAAAAAGCCAAATTAAATGTGATGACGACGTTGTATATTATACAATTGTATATTTATATTATGTATAAAAATCGAAAGTGTAATCGATTTGTAACGTAGAAAATTTAATGTGTAAATGTATTTTAAAATTATTTTCTAGTTTAATATAATAATATAATAATTTCTTTTGACATTAACTGTCAAATTGATGTTTAATAAACAGGACCGTATTTAGGTTCTGGAAAATTTTCTTTTTGAACATTTTTCGCATTATAATTACTTTCTTATTGAATAATTCTAGCTTATAATTCACGAAGAAATATTTTTTGATTTCCAAACATTAAACATGGACGTATTTTAAAACTTCTTTAATGCTGATGAGAGTTTGAGAATATAGCAATTTTAGAAAAAAAAAAACAATTCTTTAAATTTGTGTAATCAACCTATAATTTTTATATGTTATATTAAAAAAAACATCTTAGACTATTATTCTCGAAAAAATCTTTTGTTGATTAAAAGAAATCGAACCTGGACGGTTTTTTATATGCGTTATGTCCATAAAAAACTTTTAGACATTAAGAGTTCACCAACCTCTTGTTACCTTTTCTACTGGTTAATTGCAATAATTAATTATGATAACCAACCACTTACATAAATTTAAATATAAATCATGGTAATAAACCGCCAGTTAAATTAAACAAAAATTAGTGAAAGAAAACTTAATTGTTAGTAAAATATTTTTACTCACCTTTCTCTACCATTCTCAGAATATCTACTAACATACAACCCAACAATTCGATTTTTCATATCTCCATTATACTCAATACTAATCTCGTGACTTCCTACACTCAAAGCTTGGGATGGTTTCATAACGATCAATTCATGAACATCATCCAATTCCCATTCCACATCCTCCGATCCAATTTTAATAGATTTAATCGTCAAACCTTTACTGTGTATTTTAACCACCGAAGCTTCCTCCAAAACTTTTACCTCAATAACCACCTTACCATCGTAAAGACCAGTCTCCAAATACGGATACAAATACAAATCGTACGTTTCCGGTATAATATTTTCCGGAAGTTTATAATCGGTCATATCTTCGGGTTGTTCGGTTGTTACTGTCGTTTCACCCGGATTTTCAGTTGTGGTAACTGGAGGTTCTTCTCTGGTTTCGCAATTTTCCAAGTCCTCTTTTAAATTGGTGTTATCCACCCCTAGGATTGTCGTTGAAATTCCTAAGGCTACCGTGGCTAGGATAAAGAAGCATAGTAGCTTATTAGAGAGTAACCACGAAAACATCCTGTTTTAAACGATGTGCTACCGAAACTAAATGGTCTGCGTACAGACGGAGTTTGGAGAGAGTGTCGGGGACAAATTTAGTTTATCAAGATGAGATTATCGAGGGTATTATATCGATTGGGCTATTATTATTGCAAAGTTTCATTTAGAAAAAGTCTTAATCTAAAAGATTAATAATTTTTAAATAAGTTTTAAAAGTTAATTAAAAAGACTTTTTTAATTTTAATTCAAGTTTTTTTTTGTGGGGTAAAATCTAACAACAAATGGTGTAAATTATTTATACAAGATAAGCTTTTATTCGTGATAGGCTTTTCCCCAGAAGTGATTGATAAACAGAATAAAAGTGATATTAATTCTTTGCGGAAATAAGGTTTAATGAATTTATAAAAAGAAATATTTTTTTTTATTTAAAAAAGCAATTTAAAATTATATTAAAATTTTCCATTTAAGTTTATTAAGACTATCTAATAACTCTATTTAAAGTAATTGTTTAAGAAAAGAAAATAGGTTCAATGTCCCAGTTTTTATATTTATCAACAAATAAAAATAAACTATCTAACACACTATAATAATTTAGTCTTTTGTAAAGAAGAATAGATGATTGTTGTAATATAAACGGTGATAAAGTGTTTTATTGTAGTCCATTGTAAAGAAATTGAGGATTTAATAACTAATCTACGTTTGGTGAAAAATGTCTCATGCGTCATTACTTGTCACCGTTTTCTCGACGAACGTTAAATAATTCTTTTGTCTAATTGTATATAACAGAAAGAGATGAAAACTGAAAATGCTGTTCTAGGATAACACAATTGAAGACTTGAAGTAAATAAGGGGCTAAGTGCCAAAAAAATTATTTTTAGTTATGATATAAAGACTTTGTAAAACGTAAACTATTGTTGACAGATGCGTTACATTACGGCTGAAAATTAAAGCATTTGGCGGTGCATTTTTGCATAGCTCGTTATGTAAGTTAAAGGCGATGGCACCTATAGGAGGAGTGATTTGAATTTTGCGTGCTAAAATAGTGAACTATTATTGGTTGTTCCGCAGTCAAGTTTACAAAGACGAAAAATTTGGTTTTTGTCGTTTATTGTTTTTGACGTTTGAGATTAGGTGTTTTACCTAATTTGTCAACTTGTTTCTCGCTTTTTCGTTGTGCTCAAATGGTTGCGATCAAAAAATATTAAGTTCGAAGAAGGTGTGGTACGATGTCATCTGTTGGATATAATACGTCAACACAAGGAACGTCTTTTGGATAAATTTTGAACAATGTACCTATAGATAAACGGCCATACTGCCGTCTTAAGCGTTAACGCCGTATATCCATTTTTCAGCATTTTGCGTTTGCGGCATTTTAGCATAATTTAATACGTTCTACAGCATTTCCTCCAAGTTAGAATGCCTTATGTACCTTTTAAATGCATCTCTTTTACTTCATTTTTTTGCCGTATACGAAAAGTTCTTGGATTTAGTGATGCCAGACGCCGTATCTTACAGATATTAGGTCATTTAGCCGTAAATGAGCATTTACGGTAAATGGGCCTAAGCATGGATTACTGTATAGAAAAATTTTTAAACTAAAATGCCATACTAGTATAGTTTTATTTTTAGTATTTTTCTAAAAAAATTTATTGTTTTTGGTGGAATTGATCAACATTTTGGTAACTTTGGTGGAAGCTTTACGAATTTAATAAGTTTTTGATGAAATTAAAAAAAAAAATTGGTAAATCTTTGGTGGAATTTTTATAAATTTTGTAAGTTTTTGCAGGAATTTTTAAAAAATTCATTCTTTTTGGTAGAATTATTAAAAATTTTAGTAACTTTGGTGAAATTTTTATGAATTTACTAAGTGTTTGATGGAATTTTCAAAGTTTCATTTAATTTTTAGTGAAATTGTTTCTAATTTGATTGATTTATGGTAGAATTTTAAAAGAATTTGAACATTTTGGTGGAATTTTTAAAAAAATTTGGTAAGTTTTTGGCAGAATTGTTAAAAACTTTGACAATTTCGGTTTAATTTTTAGGATTTTTCTAAGTTTTTGGTAGAATAAAAAAAAATTCAGTAAGTTTTGGGTGTAGTTGTTAAATATTTTAATAGCTTTGGTGAAACTTTTGCGAATTTTATTCATTTCTGTTGGAATTTAAAAAAAATTCAGTGTTTTTGGTAAAATTCTTATGAATTTAGTAAATTTTTGGTGAAATTTTTACAAATTGTATTAATTTTTGGTGAAATTTTAAAAAAATTCAGTATGTTTTTGGTGGAATTATCAAAAATTTTGATAACATTGGTGGAACTTTTGCGAATTTTATTAATTTCTGGTGGAATAAAAAAAATCAGTGTTTTTGATAAAATTCTTATGAATTTAGTAAGTTTTTGGTGGAATTTTTGCAAATTGTATTAATTTTTGGTGGAATTTTTAAAAAATTCAGTATGTTTTTGGTGGAATTATCAAAAATTTTGATAACATTAAATTTTTGCGAATTTTATTCATTTTTGATGGAATTTTTTAAAAATTCAGCGTTTTTTTATGGAATTTTTACGAATTTAGTAAGTTTTTAGTGAAACTTTTCCAATTTTATTAATTCTTTGGTGGAATTTTTATAAAATTCAGTGATGTTTTTGATGGAACTGTTAAAAAAGTTGATAACTTTGGCGGAATTTTTATTAACTTTAGTCATTTTTGGTGGAATTGTTAAAAATATTGATAATTTTAGTAGAATTTTTATGAATTTGGTAAATTTTTGGTGGTATTTTTTAAAAATCAGTAAGTTTTTGGTGGAATTATTCAACATTTTTGTAGCTTTGGTGGAAAACTGAAAAAATTTAGTACGTTTTTGGTGGAATTGTTAAAAATGTTGATAACTTTAAATTTTTACAAATATAGTAAGTTTTTTGTGGAATTTTTACCAATTTTATTGATTTTGGGTGGAATTTTTAAAAAATTCAGTAAGTTTTTAGTAGAATTGTCTCCAAATGTAATAATTTTTGGTGAAATTATATTCAATTTAACTAACTTTTGTGGAATTTTTATTATTACTTTTTTATTTTTGTGGAATTTTTAAGAATCTAATCAATTCTTGACGAAATTGATCTTAATTTTAGTATATTTTTTTAAAAATTTAGTTTTTGGTGGAATTGTTAAAAATTTTGATAGCTTTGGTGGAATTTTTACAAATTTTATAAGTTTTTGGTGGAATTATTAAAAATTTTAGTAGCTTTGATGGAATTTTTACAAATTTACTTAAATTTTTGGTGATATTTTCAAGAATTTAATTAGTTTTTAGTGAAATTTATTCGAATTTTTGCTCTGCATAAATTAAATATTTGATGATTATTGATAAACCGATCGTTTTGACATTTCATGTGGCATTAGCGTGGTTAGAATGATAAATAACGTTTGTGAAAATTGAACCAAGTGTTTTATCGGCCCAAATTGAAAATGACGGAAAACGGGGACTTCGTTTAGGGCTTAAATCGGCCGTTTCGGGTCCAAAGGAGCCCCAATTCGCATATAACGTTGCGTTATAAAACCGTTCAGAAGGTTAGCTGGAAGCAGAGTCGCGGAGCCGGTGGCTTTTTGGACAAAAAGTGCGTTCGAAAATTAACGAAAATGACAGACGGACGATCGAGAATTTTAGTTTCAATTAGGGCTACCGCAACGTCGTTCGATTTTCGGGGCCGTTTTTCCGAAATCGGTCACGGACTCCCCAAAATCGTCGGGGAGGTGAAGATAATGGTCGGCAGAAACGCATAAAACTGTCTGTTCGCCCGGAAAATCCTTTTCAAAAAAACTATTAAGAAAAGAGCTTGGCGCCTGTGGCGCCCTCTTTTAAAGAGGCGCTGCTTGTTTACTACTTTAATATATTATTATATTATATACAAGGAAACTTGTATATACGGCTTCTTTCAATAACATTCTATTTATATTTTATGCTGTGACTGGATAACTGCAGTACTTGGAATAAAAATTGATGCTTATTTTGCTTCTTTGTATACATTGTTAACTCATAAGAAGGTGCTGTAAATGAAATCGAATTAAAGTATTTTGGACCCTGCCACATCTTCATGAGCGTCGATTCATTCCACCATCAGGTGAAACATTCCTTAAAAAAGAAATTGAAGATGTATGATTTGTCAGACTTTAGGTTATGTGTTGAAAGTTCAAATTCTGGCAACGTAGTCGTGAGAGAAATGGAGGTCACAGATTTTTTTTCGATTTAGTGGTTGTACGTCTCAATATAAGCTCGGCAAAATTACACCAAAACCCTACCTGCAACAGATGGTAAACGTGGTTTTTAGGAGATGCGAGAACATATTGAAATATAGAAATGACTTTGCAGATGATTTTATTGTTTTAAACTTCTTAACTGCCAAAGCTTTCAAGGACGGCGTACCTTCTCCAGAACCAGTCAAAATACCACGGGGGGTTATTGTTGACAGAAAAAATAACATCTTAAAGAAGTTAGTGCAATAATGCCTCCCAATAGACTTGAATTTTGGAAGGATTTACCAATCACAGTTACAGATCGTGAAGACAATGTTCTAGAAAATGGTGACAATTAGAATTTTTGATATAAATATTTTTTTTTTCATATTTTTCACTTCCAAATCATAAATAAAGACATTTTTAATTTAATGTATTTAGTTTATCAAAATATGCTATTTACGGTTTTTAATTCTAACAAGTTATTAAACTCAAAAGCCGTATATGGGTTTTCTTCTAAACCTGTTACTCTTAGTACGCATTAAATGTTTAGTAAGGTACATGAAGGATGTAACAGGTGACATGCGAAAACTGAAGCGATTTGCCCGAAAGACGCCGACGGCTGAGACAAAAACAGATAATTGCTAATATCTCAAATATAAAAAAAAATCATATACGGCGTTAACCCTTAACACGGCCGCATAGAGATATTTGGTATGTTCTAGAATACTACGCTCAAACGCTTAGTGTTTTGTTGGTTGCATAAATGTGACTGGTTGTAAGTTTAGAATTCAAATTTGCCACTAAAAATGTTTAGTGTATTTTTAGTTACTTTTTCCTATGTAAATGGGGTTCTGCGATTTACTCCTCGTAGTTATTAAATGAAGTATAGTACAAGGGTAGTATGACATTTCCTGATCAGAACGATCAACTCCCCCCATAGTATCATTGCAATCACAAACAACTTTGGGTTTTATAGCTTCTTTTCCACGTTTCTGTCTCACTGTTTTGGTTGTTGCATCATGTATTGTGCTTAGAAGGCAAACTGATTTCTTATCTTGCCATTTTAGAGCCATCACCTTACCCCGCTGAAATACCTGATAGTCCACTTTAAGCGAATGAAACTAATTTCAGATTTTTTGGCATTTAGCCCGTTATTTACTTCAGGTCTTCAATTAATTGATGACGAATGAGATATCTTTCACCGAACGAAATATAAATTGCAAACATGAAATTTTAAAGTATATTCCGCCCAGGGAAAGTTTTCTGATACGTCATTAATTAAATGACGTGATATCCTAAACGAGTATTATCGGTTTTCCTCTCTTTCTCTGTCATGTACTACAACCCCAAATGGAGTTGCACCATTAAGAGAAAGATGAAAGAGCATTCGGCATTGTTACGGAGATAGGACTTACTCTTTCATTTTTCTCTTCATGGTGCAGCTCTATTTTGGGTTATAGTACAATTAGATGAGAAAAAAGTATATTTAACGTACACTTATGGTCAATGGAAATGAACTTCAAAAGTCTATGCGAGAGTGATAGCTAAAACTATCTCGGGTTCGGTCGACTTTCGACAGAATGAAACCTGGCTTTTGATTAATTATAGCCTCACGTTAGGTTTTATTCACTCGAAAGCCGACCGAACCCGAAATCGTTCTAGTTATCGCTAGAGTACATCGAAAAAAATGGTGGCCAGTAATGACGCATGAGACATCTTTCACCGAACAGACATTACTTTTTTACTTAATTTGAAATGAAATTTAAATTAAAATTAAATTCTTCACTTCTTATTGTTAGTTATATCACAACGAAATACCACGAACAAAACTATGATGATTTAACTGAACTTAGCTATACATGTTAATTCAGGAACGGTTTATTTGAAAAATATCAATTTCAGAATTATGTTTGGTTATACAGGTGGTTCAGAGCGATTTGCTTAGTTTGAAATTCAATTGAACAAAAGGAAATGCAAATATGTATCTAACTTTTTAAACAACATCGAGAGCAAAATTTCAATTTAAGGTACGTCTCACACTGAAGCAATCAGCAACTAGCAACACTCAATATTGTTACTTGGTGACATTTCACATAGAATTAAATCACGTCCCTCACATTGGATCAATTCGATTTCTTTTGCTCTTCGATATTGCTATAATGTGAGACGTTTGCTTCCATTATATGTAAAATGTCATTAATTGGCAATATCGCGTGTTGCTTGTTGCTGATTGCCTCAGTGTGAAACGTGCCTTAGACTTACACGATGAACAAGACATAGGATTCAACAAACATAAATCTCACCCCAAAATATTGATATGGACTTTCTGTTTTGCAATTACTTCAACGTTCTACCCGCAAGCATTCAGCCACCCTCTGCTACAGGTACCATCGGTGTTCAAAAAATCTTGGAACACCAAAAAATTTTTTATTGTGCATCATACTTTGAATCTGTCGTTTATTTGACATTTAATCAAAGCTATATGTGTACAGCAGAATAACGAGAAAACCTAGTTTGGGAAGGTGGTCGGTTGCCACAAACAACGAAGAATACGAGCAGCTAGTGGAATATATTTGACAAACTCCATTTGAATCGACAATTATTGCTGAATGCAGAACGCATTTTGCTGTTAACGTGAAAAAAAGTTATTGCAACTTGGAACCTAAGTGCTCAAGATTTCACAAAAAATGTAGTATTTTTTATGCCTCTGAAATTACAAAATGTTATAGTAAATAATGGAGAGATGACAAAATATATTTCCTTTTTCCATAAACATTAATAAAATGAAAAGTGTTCCCATAATCGCTTTCATTTACGTATTTTCATTTTCACTTCATATTCTAACCTTTCTCTAAAAAGCCCGATTTTATCCGTACACTGTTAAAAATTTTACGGAGATATTTAACTCTGCTGGTATAAGGTGGAATATTACCACGAAAAAATGTTAAATTTGACTAAATTCCGATAAATAGTAACTCTATTCAGAGTGAAAGTCATCTATTTAAAAGTGTTACCAATACGGTGTTAACACTTCTACTCCGCCGAGATGAACTTAACAAATTTTAACTCTACGTGTTCGTTGAAATTAAAATACAAATATGTTAACTACATTTAATACGATTTTCACCCCTACATTATGTTGTTATAGTCACATGATCACATCACGTGACTCTTGCTTGACTCTTCTACATCGATGATGGCGGTTAGCGATTATTTAGATGAATGATCGTTGAGCGTAAACGAATTGATTTGTTAGAAGTGTCTCACAGTACCTATTCTTACAATGGAAATGTACGACTGGTGTTAATACATGTTAAGTATTCTGATCGGAAGAAGTGTTTGAAAATAAGTGGAAACCAATTATCTAAAAATTTAATTGATGTGACCGGTAAGTACAGAATTATTTTGTTGTATTGTTAGTTAAGGTTGGTAAACTATATACCTATTGTTTATTAGATACATAGGTTTATTCGTTGAGCTTATGTTCAGTAAAATTACATTATTAATGCAAATTGTAAAGGTAAATTAAAAATTTTCGCCGATGCTGGTGGTGCCAAAATGCCGTGCGTCGCGTCGGTATGGTTTGGCGCCATCGCCGCCATCACAGACAAAAAATCGGCGACGTTTACGATTTCATTCGACGTATCATCGCGTATTCCAAGATAGATATTCAGTTTTCCTAATAAAAATTTTCTTTTTCTTTTTAGATGACATTAGATTTTCGATTAAAATTTAAAACTTTTGGAACAATACGGGAAAACTTTCCAAAATATAATGAAAAAGTTTTGAATATACACAGATATGAAACTAATAAGGAACCACCAAAAGGCAATAACAAATGTAAAACTCTTGTGCGTCTTTTTTGATATCCTTTTTTTACAGATTGGGATAGTAACACAAATGCAATCTTGACGTTACTACATTTAGTACCACCAAGTGCAAGAGGAAAAGGAGGAGCAAAAAAGGAATCAATTGCTGATGCAAGTCATAAATTGATTATTCTTCATGATGTAGGTGAAAGTGCGTTTCTATTAGCCACCAATAAATCTAATAATATTGATATTTTAGTTAACCAACAGTTTAGATGAAGCTTTACATGAAAAGAAGACAGATCAATCGTTTCTCATTGCTGTCGGATCATCAATAATCTTGCTCAAATTTCATGAAAGAAAAAACAAAGAAAAATGAAATAATGGTTACATTTTAATAGAACGTGGTAAAAGTACGGCTGGTGTAATAAATGATTATTTGTTTAATATATTTTTAAAAAGTAAACATAACTGTTATTATTTCAATACGGTCCTATCCAAAAACCTTTATAACCTAAGTACTGGCCTGGATATGTAACTCTTTCTAGAATACTTTTAACTAGAATAATATAAAGTTTAACTACAAATAAAGAGTTCGAGTTATCCCTTAAGGGGTTGTACCTAACACGCCTAAAGATATCTTTAACTACAAAAAGGAGTAAATTGTATTCGTACAAAGAGTTTAAAACATCCGAAAAATCTTGCATTAACAAACTATAATTAGTTAGAGCAACAAACTATAGGTAGTTAATTACCAATTTTTTGGAACTACTTTCCTCCGATCTCTGTGTAAACCCTAACTACTTTTTAAAAGGAATTTCACTACATGTCACAAATTATATTAGTTAAATTTTTGACTACGTATAAATTTGTCTCCGAAACGGATGGTCGCGAGGGAACTTCCAGATTTAGTTAAAATTGAGTTAAATTTAACTCCTTATTTTTAACAGTGTATAAATATGGGTATTTTTGACATTTTTCAATTGAGAACTTGTCCAAGTTTTTTTGGGTACCGAAGCTACGTAACATGTGTCCATAATTGCTTTCATATAAAGGCTTCCAGCTATCAAAATCAAAAATTAATTAAATTTGGCAGAAACATAAAAGATTCTAAAATGAACGCATATTAATTTTTTTATTGGCGAAGAAGACCTTAAAGGGTTTAAACCCCTTCTTAAAATAAGCCTAAAATCCGGAATATGGTTAGGAGAAAGAATTATAACGGAAAGCTCATCAAATTTTGCTAGCTCAATAGTTCTTGTAAAGAAGAAGGATTTAAAGACAAGGATATGTTGCGACTATACGAAGCTTAACAAGAATATTGTAAAAGACAGAAGGATCATTGCGCCTTTACTTTTCCTAGAGGAATATTACGTATTTAGTATTCACTTATTCGGTTGATGCAAATAAGCATCACAACGATATTTTGTAAAAGAGAAAAATATGTTAAATCATCATAATTTTGCTTAAAATACTTGTGCTGTTGTTAGTCAATTGTACACGTTATTTCCGGATCGTGATATAAATAAATAACTTTGAATTAATTTTAACTCCAACATGTTTTCTAATGTCTTTATTTCGATAGTAATAATGATTTAATTTCCACACAACTTTACCTTTCATCATAATATCTAGTTTAATGTAAAGGCCATCGGGAATATCTCCTCGATTAGATAACAACGTTTATTAAATATACATAAAACAAGATTAATTAAGCTGGAAGCTTGCCGACATTTTTTCTCAGAACTCGTTTTCAGTTTTTCCACTTAACATCAAGAATAACTCATTTTATTAGTTACTCAGTTCTTATTACTATTGGGTTGGCAATTAAGTAATTGCGGATTTCACTCATAGATTGCTTTAGTTGAATTTTTAGGTTTGCAGACGTAGTATAAATATAAAACACATTCTGTTATTTGATAGTTCTGTTATTTGATAGTAGTCAATCAGTAAAAAAAATTTTTTGATCGGTTGCGTAGTTTTCGTTTGGCCTTCGTTAAAAAATGGAAAATCAAAAGGAACGTTTTCGTCATATTTTGCTTTTTTATTTCCGCAAAGGGAAAACGCATCGCAAGGTCATAAAAAGTTATGTGCTGCATATGGTGACGAAGCCTTAAACGAACAGCAGTGTCAAAATTGGTTTGTCAAGTTTCGTTCTGGTGATTTTTCACTCAAAGAGGAAAAACGCTATGGTCGTCCAGTTGAAGTTGATGAAGTTCTAATCAAAGCAATAATCGATTCGGATCGTCACAATACAACACGTGAGATTGCAGTGAAGCTTCATGTATCACATACATGCATTCCCCATACATTTTCACATACATGCACACTGTTGTGAATCAAATAAAATTATTTCATTTTTTGTCCTTATTCTAACTGTGTTAATTTACAAATGCTGACCGGTGCGTAATGCTGACCGTCGCCTCGTATCTAAGCGATACGACGAGAAACACATGTAAAGCGGAATAAAAGTTGTCCTCAACCCGATAAGACATAATAAAAGTGCGCTCGTCAAAGGCAAACTTGGTTTTTTTACCTACTTAAACCTCCCTAAACCTACGGCTTCGCAACAACACTCTTACCACCCAACCGAACGATCAATTCTGATGTCTACATTGAACAACTAACGAAATTAAACAATGCAGTTGAAGAAAAGCGGTCCGAATTGACAAATCGAAAAGGTGTTGTATTCCATCATGACAATGCAAGGCCACACATCTTTAGTCACTCGGCAAAAATTATTAGAGCTTGGTTGGGATGTTTTGCCACATCCACCATATAGTCCTGACCTTGTACCATCTGATTACTTTTTGTTTCAATTTTTACAAAACTCCTTGAATGGTAAAAATTTCAATAATGATGATGATGTCAAATCGTACCTGATTCAATTTTTTGCTAAGAAAAACTAGAAGTTTTATGAACGTGGGATTACGATGGTGCCTGAAGGTTGGCAAAAGGTCATTGAATAAAATGGGCAATACATTACAGAATAAAGTTATTTAATTCCATAAAAAAATGTCTTTGATTTTCTAAAAAAATCCGCAATTACTTAGTTGCCAACCCAATATATAAAACAATCTAAATTAAAATTTCGCTTTTAATTCATTTACTTGATTAAAAGTAATACATAACATACATAATAAAGTCGTCGATCATAACTTTATTTATTTATTACTCATATTTTATAAAAAAATAACCTTGAGGCTTTAATCTAATCAAAATATCAACGATGACAGATTTAATTCTAATCTGTATAGGTAGATTTGGATGTATCTTAAATCCATAAGTCATATAATTTAGCAAGATAATATCTATGGTATATTAGAATTTGAATTGGGATTAAGCTTATTAAAACAATAAATTATCATTTTATCTTTATATCTATAACATATCGCTAATTTTCGATGAGAACAACATAATTTAAAATCCGTTTTTTTTTTAATTTTTTATGCTTTTATAGTTAAGAATAAAATTCTTTTAATAATGATAAAATACGAAAATGCCCTTTTGTTATATTTTTATTAAGCTTAAACCCAATTCAAAAGATCATTTTGAAAAAATTATTAAAAAATTTATTCAAAAATTTTATAGTTAGGCAACTTAATATACACCTAAACAAATAAAGTTGCTATCTAAGAAGTATTTTTTCTCCCAAATTAATTCATCACTTTCACCAAAAAAAGCAAAGGAACGATTTTATTTCCAAAAAGTCACACATTTACTTACCTTGTTTATAAAGAAATTTCTTCTTAAAATCGTCCAAAAAAGATTTTCTATAAAAAAGATCTGCTCTACTTAAAGATGACTCTGCAAAACAAGATCTATATTAAAACCCCTTCTTTTTTTAACCAATCCTTATAATTAATCATTCATATTATTAATTTAAACTCACGTTTTCGAATAAATCTAAAAAGATTGTTGTTTACTTGTAGAAAAGGACCGACCTGAAACAATTTTTATCTATTATTATACAACCAGATAGATAAGAGGTAAGAGGATGTTCTATAAATCCAAATAAAAATGTATCAATGACGGATTCATTTTAAAATATTAAAGAGGGTTATTTATTCGTACCTCTTTAACGTTTTGCCTACAAAAGCTAACGATAACAACCCCGAACTGAGTCAGTTTATAAGGGCGCATTATCCTTTTAGGATTGTGGGGTTTGTGTGTGTGTTAGAGTACGTTCAGATAATTTCCACGTGGTTTTTAAGATTTATAGTCGTCCACATATAGGTTCGGAATTATGATATAGTAATGTATCAGCCTAAAAAATGGGGTTTTGACGATTTAATAAAGAAGTACAAACAATTTGTTAACATCATTGTAGATAATTAAATCGATTAAGTCGATTTGAAATTATTATTATAATTAATTACAAAATAACCGAGGGTTGCTAACCTTTAGTAAAGAAAATTATCGTACTGCTTGCTTAGAATTGCTTTGACACAAAATTACCGTATATTTAAAAATATATACATCGTTCTCTGTCTGGCGAATTTAAAACCAAGGTAATTTTTAAAAAATTCAAATAAAGAAAATAATTTTAGAAAGAAATTTTTATTAAAAATCGATGCGAAATTAAATTTCCTTTAATTTAAGTACAAACACAACATATCTACGATAAAAAATAAAAAAGTTATCGAAATTTTTAATTTTTATGGCAACCGGAAGTCGGCCATCTTGAAATTTTTTAAATCACGATAACTTTTTTGTTTTTTATTCGAATATAGTCGAATTTGGTATCAAATTAAAAGATTTTTAATAAACTTTAAGAATTTCCAATAAAAACTTTAATTTTTCAAAAATAAAAATTTAAAAAATAATTTTAGAATGAAATTTTTATTAAAAAACTATGGAAAATTAAATTTCCTTTAATTTGAGTACAAACACGACGTATCAATGATCGAAAATAAAAAAGTTATCGAAAATTTTAATTTTAATGGCAATCGGGAGTCGGCCATCTTGAAATTTTTTAAATCATGATAACTTTTTTGTTTTTTAATCGAATATAGTCGTGCTTGGTATCAAATTAAAGGATTTTTAATAAACTTTAAGAATTTTTAATAAAAACTTAATTTCTTTTAAGCCACCATCTTGAAAATTTAAAAATTAACCAGTCTTCCTTATTTTAACTCGTAGATAGGTCGTGTTTGTACTTAAATTAAAGGATTTTTAATGAATTTTAAGAATATTTTAAAATTTTGAAGAAATGTTGTCATTAATGATCGTTCGAAAAGATAATTTTATAATTAATTTACGGTATAATGACGTAAAGTAATAACACCAGGATCGTGTAGCGTATTTTTACCAACTTTGAAACGAGGTTTACATTTTATGAAGGTTATAATTCCGAACCTTGATGTGGGTGACTATAATATTTATATTATTTTATTATTTTTTAATTATTAAATTGTAAACTTTATTGAATGTTATTTAAAAAAAATTAATATAATATAGGTTATTATTATTAGTTATTATTATAATGAATTACCCTATAATCGAAGTTTAGGTTTTATAGTAGTTGTAATTCTAAACCTTGGTGTGGACGACTATAACATTTTTTGATTTTATCATTTTTTTTTTTAATTATTCAATTTTAAACTAGATTTTACATTTAATTGAACATTATTTCAAAGAATTTACGATAATATAACTAAATTATATATTTTTAAGTTTTAAATTAATTAAAATCGGTTAAAAAAATTAAAGAATACTTTTAAGAACGATACCTAATTTGTTTTGACATTTGACAGTAAGTAAAAGAATTTAACCTCAATCTCGAAAGCACTCAAAAGTTTTGATTGTGATTTCGGTGATTTCTATTTGAATTAAAATGGAAGAAAAACGTAAATCGATTTTATTAACCGGCGCTTCAAAGAAGAAAAAACTAAAAGTGGTATTAAACGAAACAGCTGAGATATTTCCAAGTTCGCCGGAAGGGTTTTGGCCAACCGATGAATCCGATCAAAGCTTGGATACTTTACCATATTTTCCATCCGATTCTGATAGTGATAGCGAAGAAAATACGTCTCCTGAAAGCCCACCAAATGTAGATTTTAATTTCATGAAATGTTTCAAGGGAAAGAAATCATCTCTTTACGCTTTTCATAAAAGTTCATCGCTTTATATAACCGGAGCTTGTAAAATACAAGTTTTATTTGGTAATCTTACTTGTTTCGGATATGATTTCATCCCTGGAGATAAAATCTACGATATTTATTCACTTCGCGGTTGGCCCCAATTATATTTAAGTCATCGCCAGGACAACATCGAAAATAATAATAACGAAAACAATAAAACCGTACAAATGATTCAAAAACTTGGATTTAACCGTAAAGTAATTAACGAGATATTAACTAATTATTTAACAAATGATTACGGAATTATTGGTTGTTTTCCTTTAGAAAATAATTCATTAAAATATATAGATAAATGCGTTTCCGTAACAATTTTACCTCCAAAACTTGATGATAATAGTATCCAAGCTACTTTTGAATATATTCCAAATGAACAAGCTTTAAAAATCTCAAACGATTGGAATGAAATAGTTGATTATCACGATGATGATCAAAATGTTATGATTTGCGGTGGAAAAGGTGTCGGAAAAAGTACTTTATTACGTTACATGATTAACAAACTTTTAAATTATCATCCGAAACTTTACGTACTTGATTTAGATCCCGGTCAATCGGAATTTACAATGTCCGGTTGTATTTCCTTAGTTTGTATTGAAAATCCAATCTTCGGACCTAATTATACACATCAAATAGAAACAATTAGATCAATTTCACAAAACATAGATGTATCTTATACACCGAAAAATTATATAGAAAGTGTACAAAGTTTATATCAAACTTACTTAAGTCTTGAGAAAGCCCCGACTTTAGTAAATATGATGGGTTTTACTAAAGGTTTGGGTATAGAGATAACTTCAAGTGTGATCATGATGATAAATCCTAAAGTTTTGATTGAAATTCGTTGCGATAAACAACAAAAAAATTATTCAAAAGCGTTAGTGAAAGGAACAATTTATGAACATTTTTCTACGTTCTTTCCATATGGTTTTCTGGAAGGCACTTTAAGTTATGAATATGTCTGTATAGATTCTTTAGTTGAAATGGAAAATACTGGTTTTAAACCAGCCGGGTTTTTATCTAGAAATATTTCAACGATTTCATACTTTGGGAAGGTTTTAGATAAGAATTTAACTTTAAGAAGTGGATTTATACCAATGTTTAAGTAATTTATTTTCTTTTTTGTATAAAATTAGTGGTATTTTAGTGTTAAATGTTTTAGGATTGAATTAAATCAAATAACCGTTATTGATAACGAGTACAAAGTTATTAAACCGTTGAATAAAGCTGCTGTGATTAATGCTAATATTGTAGCATTATGTTCTACCTCAAATGATGAGCCTGTTTATACTTGTTATGGATATGGTAAGTAATTAGTTTTATAAAAAAAAATTTGTTGAATTTTTTATTTATCGTTTATCAAATATAAACCTTGGGATTATTTTATTATCATCATATCTTTAAAGGTAAAGTTTTTCTTGTTTAGTAAATACAATTTAGAAATTTTTAGTTTTCTTCTGGTTTAAAAATCATTATTTAATTTCAATAAATAAAGTTTGTACGATTTTTTAAATTAGGTCAAATTTTTTAAAAAAGTTAGGTTAAAAAAATTTTAGTCACCTTTATGAATTTTTTTAATTTTTTGGGTAATAATTAGAACAAAATTGACTTTTTTATTACAAAATAGAATATTTTAGCTTTCTATTTCCACAAATTTCATTTCTTAATTTAAAAAAATAAAGTCTACACGATTTTTTAAAATTGATCAAAATTTTTAAGAGTTATTTGTCAAAAATTTTAGTCACCTTTATGAATTTTTTTAATTTTTTGGGACAACAAATAGAGCATATTTGATTTTTTCGTAATAAAATAGAATATTTTAACTTTCAACTAGTCTCAATAAATAAAGATTGAATGATTTTTTAAAATTCATGAAAAATTTTTGAGGTTATGTTCAAATAAAAATCATCAATAACTTTTTTTTTAATTATTTAGATAAAAATTAAAATAAATGAAACAACTTTTTTTAATTTTTAACAGTTCTTCCTATAAATAAACTCTACGTGTAGTTTTTTTAAGTTTATTGAAAATTTAAATTTAATAATAAATGAGCCGTTTATTTTGAAAGTCCATTTATCTTTAATTTGTAAAACGCTTTTGTTAAACTTTGTAAAAACACAAAACCTTAAATATTTCAATTTATAGATAAATGGACTTAGGTCACTTTCAAAATAAACGGCTCAAATAATACAGACATTTTTAAAACCCGATATTAATATATTTTGGCTTCTTTTATTTATTTATTTTGTTTGTTCAAATAGGTATTGTTCGATGCATCATGGACAACGAATTATACTTAATCACCCCGGTTAAGTACCCCACAATCCAACAAGTAACACATTTTATCATCGGACTTGTGGAAATACCGACAGCAATGTTGGAAGAAAATTTTCCATATGATAAACCAGTTCCTTATTTTTCAAGTGGATGTTTATCGGAGTTAATGAATGTACCGCGTAGGAGTTTTTTATCAAGAAAAAGTTTATAATAATTTAGTATTTATTTAAACGTAGTTAATTTAAAATTGTTTAGTTCTTTAAATTTTCAATAGATGTAGCTACCTTAGAGAAAACTGTTAAATAAAAGTAAGATTTTATAAAATTAAACATAAGAAAAGTTGTATTTTGAAATAAATTATTCTCGTTTTTTTATAACAAAGCTTTATTTTTAATTCATTCACTAATTTAATTAAATTAAAGTTGAAAAATTGATTTTAGCGCCATCTACTTCGTTATATAACCTCCAATTATTAAGTTAAACTTCCTTTTTGCCATGAGACTTCGAAGCGTGCGTTTTATAAAATGACTGAAACGAATTTAGATAAGATTTTAACCGTTGAAGAAGAGTTATTAATAAAAGCACAAGATTCAAGGTTAGTGTCTACGTTTAAAGCTAATCAATTAGAAGAACAAGCTCAAAAACATTGGGATTTATTCTATAAGAGGAACGAAAATCGTTTCTTTAAAGACCGACATTGGACCACGCGGGAATTTCAAGAGCTATTAAATGAAGATTTCCCAACGAAAAAAGTTTTATTTGAAATTGGATGTGGTACGGGTAATTTTATATTCCCACTTATCGAGGAAGGTTTGGGTTTTGATATCATAGCGTGTGATTTATCAAAAAGAGCTGTAGAAATCGTAAAAGGGAATAAATTATTTAGCCCAAGCATGAAAGTTTTTGTTGGGGATATAACCGTTGATGAGTTTAATCAAGTTGAAAGGGATAGTGTCGATATAGCAACTTTAATTTTCGTTTTATCTGCAATTCATCCTGAAAAATTTGTTAAAAGTCTTGGAAATGTATATAAAATTTTAAAACCTGGAGGGATTTTACTTTTTCGTGATTACGGTCTTTATGATATGGCTCAATTACGATTTAAAGCCGGTCATAAAATCTCTGATAATTTTTATATGAGACAAGATGGAACTAGGTAATTTTTTTTTTTTAATTAATTTTAGATTAATTTTTAATTTTTGGGTTATTTTCAATTTTAGAAGTTATTATTTCTCTTTGGATTTTGTTAAAAACTTAATGGAAAAAGTTGGATTTGAGATTATTTCCAATGTATATGTTCATAGACGAACTGTGAATAAAAAGGAAGGTGTCGATGTTCCTAGAATATTTGTACAGGGAAAATTCCGAAAACCATTTACTTAAAACAGGTAGAAAGAATTTGATAGTTAACATTTTATCGACCAGTAGTGGTTTGAAAATCCTGTGCCCTTCTCACTGCCTACTCAGCAGCAGATCGTACGAGACACTGGCTTGGTTTTGACTTACAATTAGACTGTCACGCGAGAATATATGTGCTTTTCTTATGCTCTGGTAAAATTGTACGTTTTGTGTTATTATAGGATATAATAAAACAAAACTCGATTAGTCGACGACTGGTCTGTAAGTGTTGTCGATTAAAAGTCGAATTAATCGATGGGCAGTTTGTAAAATGTTCATACTTTACTAATCGGTAGCCTATTAATCGACAGATAGTCGATATTAGTCGGTTTTTAGTCGAAATGAAAGTATCCGAGGGTGAGAGGTCGGTCGGATGTGCATATTTTGTTGAATCACTACTGGTCGGTAAAGTGTTAATTAAATTAATGATAAACAAAAAATATAAACTAATGTGATGAAAAATGTTATAATAAATGAATAATTTTAATGATTTTATTAATTAGCTCTATCTGATTTATTTTTATTTTATTATTGACATTTTTTTTCATGATTTTACCTTATTTACTTGTATTATAAGTTTTATTTATTTTAGCATGGCTCAAATAACTTGAAAATGGAGAATTTTTGACAATTTAAATGTAGTAAGTATTTTATTTAATATTATATGTTACTTTTGTCACTTTCTTTATAACACAATATACAAAGTGAGTTGGGAGAAATAATCTGAAGTGAAGAAATACATTTCACTTATAAAACTAAACTAATAGAACTAATATCTTATTATCTAACTCAAATTTTAAGCTAAGTACAGAATTTTTTCCATATAAAACATATACTGTATTCGTTCGAAAGTAGCACACTATTTCTGTGAATGATTAGTAAAAAAAATTTCTTAAAGTTGGTAAATAAGTAAATCATAATATTATGATTAAATTTTTTATTAGGTATTTTATACATATTTTTAAATTAGGTTCGAATCTAAGCTGCACCCAATTCTAAGCTGCACCCCATTTTTATGAACGATTATACAGCAAAAATAGTGCGGCTTAGATTCAAACAAATACTGTAGCTTTGTCGATTATAAACATTACTCATTACACTTTCAAATTTGCGATATTAACGAATTTTCAAACGGGTAATTCACCTGACTCACTATAACTTGTGTAAATGATGAATTCATAGTTCAACTGATCATACTGTGATTAGTAACTTTGCATTTTTGTCTTTCGCTCCTATCTGAATGTAAATCGAGCAAAAAATTGTTTAGAATTTTCAAAACACTTCAATGTTTAACTTTTTTTATTGTTTTGCAGATTTGAAAATGAAAAAGGATTCTTATAGCAATCCGAAGATAAACAAATCATTGAGGTAATTAAATGTGTTATTTAATATTCACCATTATGTGTCATTTTATTAATTACGAGTTAGGTTTAGAGTTTATTAGAAAATTAAGTGATGAATTCATAGTTCAACTGATCATTCTGTGATTAGTAACTTTGCATTTTTGTCTTTCGCTCCTATCTGAATGTAAATTAACCAAAAAATTGTTTAGAATTTCCAAAACACTTCAACGTTTAATTTTTTTGTTAATTTTTTACAGATATGAAAATGATAAAGGATTCTTATAGCCATCTGAAAATAAATCGTTAAGGTAATTAAACATGTTATTTAATATGTACCATTACGTTACGTTTTATTCATTAGGGTTTATTAGAAAATTAAGTGATGAATTCATAGTTCAACTGATTATTCTGTGATTAGTAACTTTGCATTTTTGTCTTTCGCTCCTATCTGAATGTAAATTTACGTAATGCTTTTTAACCAATCTTTTTTTTCAAAGCTTAACTTATTTTTGTTGACGTTTTACAGAAATAAAAATGATAAAGGATTCTTAAGCCACCAAGAGATCAATCGTTAAGGTAACTATTTTATTTACAGTCATTCTTTGAATAACACAACTCATTGGTTTTGTATTCAAAATCATGTTATTTGATACTAATAATTCATACAATTTTGGAGATAACGTTCTGTGTTATTCAAAACCAATTTGAAACTCGAGATCCATATAAGTTTGTACATTTGATAAACTTAACATTTAATAAATTTAAATAGTAAATAGGAGGACTAAATATACCGTCAAACTGAAGTATTATAGTAAAGGGTTTCAAGTTGGGTTTGAGAAACAAGAGGGAAGCTATGCTAGAGTCTGACACTGCTGCGAGCTCCCGGCGTACATAAAGCATTTCACTCCATGTCCGTAAAGAAACCTATTCCTTTATACAAATACGTTATTGCATCATACTACGGACAGTCGGTTTTCCTTGTAAACGTCAATTCGTGTAATTCGAATTCCATGTTATTCAAGGGTTGTCGCAATTTTTAACAATGCTATTCGAGGGATGTTTGTATTACATTTTATTAGTTAACATTGAACTTAAAAAGAACCTCTTAAACTAGAGGTTCTCTTACTAAATGATGAATTCATAGTTCAACTGATCATTCTATGATTAGTAACTTTGCATTTTTGTCTTTCGCTCCTATCTGAACATCAAAATAAAGACTGTATTTTGCTTAAAATTAAATTCTCTTTTATTTTTTAACAACTTTATTTTATTTTAAGAAATGGATACAAAAGGATTTTCCTGGAAGTGCAAATAGTCTTGAAACGGCCTTGAAAATGTAAGTTTAAATAAATTAAATGGATTAAAATAAGTAGATAGATTTATTAATGATGAAAGCGTAGTGCAATTGATGTATATAAATTACTGTTTTATTAAATTAAACTGTAATTGGTGTATACATGTAAATAAATTAATGGGTAATTTAAAATTACTCACTGATTTATATAATTCATTGATTTATTTGATTAATATCTTGATTATAAACTGACTTTGTTTTTTTTAGGTTTATTTGGATATTAAATAAAAAGTTCGTTTTTAAGTTGTAAGGAATGAAAAAAGGATTTAAAAAACGGAAACAAAATGAATGGTAGGTTTTTAAATATTAACACTTTGTTGATCGGTGATGAGTTAACTCTTCTTTTCATAGCCAAACGTTGCTGATCAGTGATGAGTCAACTCATCATTGCACTCGTCATTGCCGGTGACATGACATAGTTTATAAGTAATATTCCCGGTCAATAAAGTGTTAAAATAAGATTTTTTTAATGAAAGTAATAATATGATGATTGGCATGCACCACTCTTATGATTACTCTGCAGATAAACAAGCCATTAAACTGACTTTTTACTTTTTGAATTTATCACACTTTACATTTTTCTTCGTCTCTTTAATTTAATAAAGTGTTTAAATAAGTTATTTTTTTAGGTTATCTAAACGAAGAAAAGGAAACCATCATCAACTTAAAGAAAAATCTTTAATTGGATTCACTCAATTAAGAATAGATTTATTGTAACTGTTAAACATTATAAATAATTCCTAAATGTGACCTCATATTTCCAAGAATTATTGTTAAATAAATATACATTAAAATAGTCTCTTAGTTTCTTAAATTTCCTGTTGTTATTTTAGTTATTTACCAAATAAAGAATAGAATTTGAAGATTAAATTAACTTCATTACTAGTTCTATTCAAGTTCTAAATATTAATCATTAAAATAATGTTTATACTTAAACTGTATATATTATTATAAAAAATAAGGCTTATGTATCGTCTTTTGTATAACCTAAAATTCTCATTACATTTTTATAGTGTTGATATTTTAAAATATTAACAATGTTTCTCGTATTTACAAATTAATTAGTAACGTTATTTCAAAAATTATTAGATTATGTTATTATAAAAACTTATAGTCTTTTATAGTCTAAAATTATTTTCTTTATGTATATCTATCAAACCATTTGTTGTTGAGACTTGGAATTTTATGAGGATTTAAAGTGAAACTTAATCTTTCTCAAAGATAATTTTTTAAGGACTTTTAGTTTTCTTCTCAGAAGAGAAAATGTAACTTAAGGTCAATTAAAATTTGCAATTTTTAAAAATTCATATTTGAGAAATTAATTGTTGCTAAGACTTGAAATTTTGTAGTAATTTAGATCGAAACTTAATCTTTATTCATGCCAAAGTATAATTTTCTACGACTTTTTGTTTTTCCCTCAGAAGAGAAAATGTCCTTAATAAAAATTTTTAAGCATTATAAAAATTAGGCTACGTTCTAAAAGCGAGATTTTTTTGAATGAAATTTGTCATTTTGAAATTATAACTTTTTTATGTATAGTTTATTTTAATAATATATAATTAAATTATGTATCATTTTATTATAGTAATCATTCAGATTCTAAATATTAAGTTATTCAAATTTCTTAAACTATTAGAAATTTTCAATTTGACGTTTTAAAACTTCGATCGTGTCTCCATCTGTCGTATTAAATAAGCAACTAATAACATTAGTTCAAAAACTTTGTGTGTGTAGGTTGACTTTTTGGTGATAATTTTCAATTCCGACAATTTCCCTAATTAATTTTCACTCTTCCGATATGTAATTGATCAAAAACCTAATTGTACATTCATCCTAAATCTTTGTATCACACCCCATTTTAAAATCAGTGACTAAAGACAAAAAAACGTCAACATCCTCAAAGTTTTAATCACCTATTATAAAGATTTTTAACGAAATGGCTACAAAAGATCACCAAAAAGAAGAAACTCATAAAGATGAAGATGTTTTCGGCCTCGGTTGCGCCTTGGAAATGTTTTCTGAACACCAAGAGGTGTGTTCGATGATAGATAACCTCAAAACTGTCGTAAACGAACAACAATCAACCGTTGAAAGAGCCGAAGAAAGATTTTTGGATATTTTAAAACAATACCACGAACAACCCCATCTTTTAGACTCTCATCTTGACCAAATTTTAGAAAAAATGATTCAAATTATCAGATGTCCGGATGACAATCCTAAATTAAAACACCAAGTCTTCAAATACATGTTTATTTTAATTAATGTACGCGGCTATAAAGTCGTTGTAAGACATTTACCACACGAAGTAGCCGATTTCGAACCAGTTTTAAAATTATTAGAACAACAAGATCCGGATGATTCCGAAACTTGGACCACACGTTACGTTTTATTACTGTGGCTATCTATTATCGTTATGATACCTTTTCATATGTCCCGCTTGGATGGGTTTTATGAAAATGAGAAGAACGTTGAGGGAAAGAGTGCTATGTGTCGGGTTTTGGATTTATGTAAAACTTACTCAGTTGTTAGCGATAAATGTAGAGATGCTGCAGCTTTTTTAGCTTCTAAATTCCTAACAAGGTGAAATATTGTATTTATTTAATTTTTTTTTAACATAATTTTAATTCATTAAAATGTCAAAAATTCAAATGATTTTGAAATGAACATAACCTCAAAAATTTTGAATTAAATTAAAAATTTTTTTTGAGTTTATTATGAAAATTAAGAGGGAGATTACGATACATATTTTTCATTAAAATTATCAAATTTATTTTAGTAATTTGCATAAAGATTAAAAACTTGGTTTAAATATTGAAGTTAGTTGAAGTTAACATAATCTCAAAATTTTTGACATTTAAAAAAATGGAGAAATTTTCAAAAAAACTTATTGGAAATTAAAAACAATTTTGATATAAAAATATAGCAAAAACATTGTATTTTAAACTAAAATAATAAGGATAATTTAATATAAGGATTAAAAACTTGATTTAAGTATTGAAGTAAATATAACCTCAAAAAATGTTGACATTTTAAAATAATTTGAGAAATTTTTAAAAAACTTATTTATAGAAAGTAAAAAGCAATTTTTATGTAATAATAAAGCAAAAACATTCTATTTTAAACTAAAGTAATATTTTCTTTTTTTTGTTATACATGTAGATCTGATGTAAAACAACTCCATTTAAAATCATTCCTCGATTGGGCTCGAGACTTAAGTTCAAACCCATCAAGCACAATTTTCGTTAAATACGGGGCTTTATCATGCGTTGCGATGATTTTAAAACATGGAAAACGTGAAGATTTCCTTCCTTTAGCTCGGGATTTACTCGATTGGATAATAGGAAAAGAATTTCGTTCAAATTCCGGAAGTAACGTCCATAAATTAGTTTATAAAATCGTCCAACGTATCGGATTAATCTTTTTACCACCTCGAATTGCCGCTTGGCGGTATCAAAGAGGTAACCGATCTTTAACCGCAAATCTAAGCGCCGGAGATGCTAAAAACTCACTTAATACTCAAGAAAGTAATCATTTAAATAACGAAATTGATAATAATTCAGAAGAACTTGAAGTTCCGGATGAAATCGAAGAAATAATCGATCAATTAATTCAAGGACTTGGCGCTGAAGATTCGGTTGTTCGATGGTCGGCTGCTAAAGGCGTCGGACGTGTTACATCGAGATTATCGAAAGAATTAGCGGATGAAGTTGTTGGATCTATTTTAGAATTATTTAATCCACGTGAAACTGATAGTAGTTGGCACGGTGGATGTTTAGCTTTGGCTGAATTAGGAAGAAGAGGACTTTTATTACCACAACGACTTCCCGAAGTTGTAGCTGTCATTAAAAGAGCTTTGGTTTATGACAAACCAAGAGGATATTCTTCCGTTGGGTCACATATTCGAGATGCGGCTTGTTATGTTTGTTGGTCTTTTGCACGAGCTTATGAAACTCATATTTTAAAACCCTACGTTAATGAAATTGCTGGGGCTTTATTAATTGTAGCTTGTTTTGATAGAGAAGTAATTAATTATTTATTTTTTAGTATTTAATATGAAAAAAAATTGTATGTTTATGATTTTAGATTAATTGTAGAAGAGCTGCTTCAGCAGCTTTTCAAGAAAACGTTGGTAGACAAGGAACTTTTCCTCATGGAATCGATATTTTAACCACAGCCGACTTTTTTGCTATAAGCGTTCGAAATAATGCTTATTTAAACGTGAGCGTTTACATAGCTCAATTTGAAGAATATACTAAGGCTTTAATTGATCATTTGTTGGAAAGAAAAGTCGATCATTGGGATATTGCAATAAGAGAATTAACTTCTAAAAGCTTGCATAACCTAACCCCTCAAGCACCGGAATATATGGCTGATATCTTAAAGAAATTGTTTGAAAAAGCAAAAAGTATCGATTTAAATTGTCGACATGGATCGGTTTTAGCGATTGGAGAAATTTTCCATTCTTTGGCGAATGTTGCCGAAGAAAGGGGATTAAAAGTTGGTGATGTTGTTGAAGAAGGGTTACTTTTAGAAGCTCGAGATTTAATTGGATTGTTTAAAGAGAGGTTTTATTTTCGAGGTTTAGGTGGTGAATTAATGAAACAAGCTTGTTCTAAGTTTATACAAAAGTGTTCGATGGCTAAATTACCATTTCATCAACTTAATGTTGTAGGTAAGTTAAATATTAAGGAAATTAAAGACGTAAATGTTTTAATTTTATTACGCTTGAGTTTTTAACATTGTTGTATTATGATAATTTACTATGTTTGACTGCCTTTAGGGTTTTGCTACACTTATTAAATGGTTATGTGTAGTTCTATACAGGGTGTCCGGAAATAACGTTCGTATACTGAAGGGGGTAATTCTACAGCAAAAATTATGAAGAAAAGTTCATATACACATGTGTCCGGAAATACTTCCCAAAGGAGCTACAGCTCTTTGAAGTTGACACTCACGGTGTGGTTTTTTAAAATTATTTCACTTATCCTACAGGGTGGGATATTGAATTTTGGAACATCCCCTATTATTTACATAAGGAATATGATGATGGCAACCAAAATGATCTATGATGAACAGATTTTGGTACCGAGGCTGAGGAGAGCATTTAAAGTCCCGTATTTTTTTTGGTTGATAATTTTTTGAAAATCTGATTTCAAAATTGGAATGTTTAGACAAAAATACAAAAAAAAGTTACTAACGTACGATGTCCTACCATGCACCCATTTCGAGAAATTCAACGATTATGCGGTAGTGACACACGATTTTATGTTCAAAAAACCTGTAAATATCGTAGTAGGTTCGCGCCATATTATTTGACAATTAGTATGTGTCGTTCCTTAATAAAAAATAGTGATAAAAACCTAATTTTATAAACAAAAACAAGTACATAGCCAAACAGGAAAAGATTTATTTAAGCAAAAACACAGAAACAGTACCCGTTTTTTGTTTATAAAACTAAGTATTTATCATTATTTTTTATTAAGGAGTGACACATACTAATTGTCAAATAACATGGCGCGAACCTACTACGACATTTAGAGATTTTTTGAACATAAAGTTGTGTGTCACTACCGCATAATCGTTGAATTTCTCGAAATGGGTGCATGGTAGGACATCGTATGTTAGTAACTTTTTTTTGTATTTTTGTCTAAACATTCCAGTTTTGAAATCAGATTTTCAAAAAATTATCGACCAAAAAAAATATGGAACTTTAAATGAGCTCCTCAGCCTCGGTACCGAAGCCTGTTCATCGTAAATTATTTTGGTCACCATCATCATATTCCTTATGTAAATAATATGGGATGTTCCAAAATTCAACATCCTACTCTGTAGGATAAGTGAAATAATTTAAAAAAACCACACCGTGAGTGTCAACTTCAAAGAGCTGTAGCTCCTTTGGGAAGCATTTCCGGACACATGTTTATATGAACTTTTCTTCATAATTTTTGCTGTAGAATTACCCCCTTCAGTATACGAACGTTATTTCCGGACACCCTGTATAATATCTGTATGTTGTTTACCACAAGAGTACCTTATTTTACTTCAGCTTTGGTATTCAATTAACACCATTGATAATCTTGTGAATAAGAACAATATATCGCCGGTCCGGAAGAACATCGATACAACTGCAAAATAAAAAATTTTGCAGGAAAAGCAAAAATAATTAAAATCAGCATTTTTTTGATACATTGATGGCCTTAACTCATTTTGTCAAAAAATTGCACTTACGTCGATGTTGTTCCGGAACGGCGATATGTTGTTATTGATCGTTAAGTAGCGAAAAATGTTTAGTTAGGAAAAAGAAAATTTAAAAGTGATTATTCTCAAAGTTTCTTTTTTGTTGTAAATGAGCGATATTTTAAAATGACATATCCATCAAAAAGGCTGATGATTATTTTAACTAGAAAAAGAATGATTATGTTATTTTAAAGCAAACTCTGAAATTATACTATTCAATAAAATAGAAAAATAAAGATGAAGAGAAGAAATAAGAAAAAATTATAAATTCTAAAAATACATGTTTAACTCATTCGAGAGAACGATTTTTTCTAACACGGTCCTCAGGAGAGAATTTTTATCTTTATATTGTTCATTTACCGTTATTGCACACACAGTGAGCAGGCTGTCTTGTAGCTTCGAACATTAATTGCACACATGGTGTACAATCGGTCTCAAATGGGTTAAACAACAATACAACAACTAGAATGAGAACATGTGGTGAATATATAAATGTTTCAATATTTTGTCATTTCCCCATTTTTATTTATTACTTCTTGTAAGTAAAACTAAAGGTAAATAAAACTGACGATCATCCTAAGTCAAGTAGGATGTTATTCCACACGTGAATCATCTGCGCTAAGTATTCCTTGATATCGTTAACCCATTTACATCACACAGAAAAATGAAAAATTTGTTCTTATCGCCGAACATTTTTTATATGCAATGAGCGCATATATGCGAGCTATGGTGATAGTGGCCAGGCAAAATGCGCTCATAATATGAGCGCATTTTAAAAAATGATAAAAAATGGGAAGAAGAAATAACGGAGTAAAGTGGCACCTCGACATACGAGTTTAATTCGTTCCGTAACCTTGCTCGTATGTCAAAGCAACTTTCCTCATTGAAATTAATTGAAATGCCATTAATCTGTTACAACTCCCAAAACACCACCTCAGTAGTTTTTGAATAAGAAAAATGTATTTACAAGAAAAAACATTTATTTATAAATAACAAATACATATTCTATAAAAACATAATAAAAGAAAAAGTGAAATGCGTACAGAAGCGCTTAATTTTCGTCACTAGTCTTCGCTTTTTTTGTCAAGCTTTGCTTATTTTCACCTGTAGATCGTTTAAAAAAACTGTTCAAGGTTTGTTTCTTCCTCCTTTTTAGGATATTGTGAAAATAAGTTATGCAAGGGTCGTTGAATAGGTCCGATGCACGATCAATTGCAACTTTTTCGGGGTGATTTTTATCCATGAACTCTACAACTTTCTCCCACATTCTCAACATTTCCTTTATATCTCTTGTAGAGATAAACCTCCATCTTTGGCTCCTCTTAAAAACTAATTTTTCGGTGAACCACGGTATACTGCTGCGAACGTAGATCGTGTAACTACTCGGTTGTCAGCTCCTAAGACTGTTCCTCGACGAGTTCATTCACATCTACTCACAAATGAAATTTATTCCACATATACCAACACTTAACGGGGTATTATTAGCAAAGGTACTGGATGTAGTAGTCTTATACGACAATAAATTAGCCCATTCCTTTTCGCTGAAGGTTATGCATTGACCTTTTCCCATTATTCGTACTACTGGACTGAAGACTGCTTCAGAATTCAGACCTACAGCTCCCCATTTAGTATGACTTTTATTAAAAAAATATATAGATTCTGAATACAGTGGATTTTTATTTGCTCTTTGTGTGATTTGATCCGCTCTTCCCGAGTTTGTGTCTACCTTCTCAAAAGTTTCTAGATTGAATGTATTGGTTGGCAATTCATTTTCTTTAAAATATTGAGTTGCTAAAAAACTTCCGAAGTCTGCTGATACCCCATTATCTACAATTTCTTCTAATACAGGAGTCGGAATACATTTCTTCTTACTTTTTTCTTCGATGGTTGCTTTCCTTTTCTGATTCATTTTATGTATAATACACTCCAACAAATACTTAGAATTACTGACGAGAAGTTTCACCACTTAAACTACCGATTGAGGCACAGCTGTGGCTTTAAGTATGTGCGACAAAAGAACTGATGTTTTGAAGAAAGCGGTTTATCTTTATATATGTTACCGGAAATATATGTAATTTGTCATTATATAAAATTCCTAGGAAATGTGTATAATGCCTAAAATCGACAAGAAATATGTGAAATAAATTTTACTATACACATTTCCTAGGAATTTTATATATGCCCTAAACAGCAATCGGAAATGCGTTAAATTCGGGATTACTATTACGTCATTCGCTAACGTGTTCGTTCACGTGTTCGTAGAGGGCATTCACTGGACCACTTGGATGCAAGACAATGATAATTCACATTGGAGTGAGGGTATAAGATTTGTGCAACTCATGAAAAACAGAGCATTTCATGCTGACATCAAGCAAACTCCTTATGAGGCCCTTTTTGGGTGTAAAGTAAAGGTAGGACTATCGTTGTTAAATCATTTTACGCGAAGCGTCGAAACTAAAGAAGATTTGGAGAAAATCATACAGGATCTTGACCAGATTAAAGCAGATCCCAAAGCTTCTACGTTTAAACCCTGTGAGGTAAAGATAGAGAAAAGTCAAACCTCTAATAGCAATTTGGAACAATGTGAAATAAGTAAGCAACCCGTAACCAGTGCCCAAGATAAAAATGCAGCGTCTGTTCACAAGAAACTAGTGGAGCTCATACTTGCAGGATATGCGGATGTGTCATTCACACAATTTGCGCTATTGTTGAGCGATCAACTGACGAAGGACATGGGTCTAAAGTACTCTGCCCTTTGTGTTCAAAAAAATCAGTAGCGTTAGAAAAACGTCAAATTGCTAAGGAAAACCTACAACAGACAAAAAAGATTTTGAAAACGAGCGGCAAAAAATTTCCTCTAGTATCTATTGGCACCTCTGTAAGGGTTTTCGTACCAGAAGTCGGTAGAGAACGTGATGATGCGCGTAATATTATAGGAGTGGTCTTAGATGAAACTGATGACGAGCTTTATCAAATCGGTACAAAGAATGGAGTTATAAAACAATTGTATTCTAGATCTCAGTTCAATGTTTGTCCAAAAGATATGTTAGAAATCAAAGATATACCTTGTACTGATATTTCACTACGCTCAGTTGCGAATCTACAATCAACTGGAACCGGACAAGGATTCAAAAAGTGATTTTGCAAGAAGAGTTGTAGTTCATCAAAATGTTTGTGCTTTAAAAATAAAATGTTGTGTAATTCTAAGTACCACTCCAGCTTACCCTGCAAAAATAAATAAGTTCTTCAGCTTAATGACTTTAAAGTAGATAAAGTTAATAAATAACCTTAGGATGATCTTTATTTTTCATAATGTGATCTGATTATTTTAATTAATGGCAGTGGGGGCTTTTGTAAGAAATTACATTTTTATTCTCAGTTGTATTTGCCTGTCAGTTTGGCCGCAAAAATACTATATATCGACCTATGCAACGAAAACTATCGTAAGTCAAAAATGGTGATTTTGAAAAATTTGAAAAGAAAACAGAATTAATTGCTATTCTTCTATGGTGAATCCTTTCGGAATTCTCTATAAGATATCTATAGCAACCAAGTAAGAAATTTTTACCTAGAAAATTTTATTTCTTAAAATGCAATCGGTTCAAAACCTTTAAACACTTATATCTGACTCAGTTCTATCAAAAATGACTTACAATAGTTTTCGTTGCATAGGTCGATATGTTCTTAAGTTTTTAAATGTAATAATTATTAATAAGTTTTATGAAAATGTTACATTTTATAAAGTGACACCTGATTATATCAATGAGAGCTTTAATAAAAAAAATCGTGTTTATGCTCGGTTTACTTACTGTGTTTTATTTTTGTTACCTAAATACGATACTACGCTATAATGTTAATTGTTATACATTTCCTAGAACCATTCAGAAATTGCATACAATGCCTAGGAAGTAAATATATTTCCTAGGAAATGCAGGTATTAAAAAATCGTTGACAAATTATTTTACACATTTCCTAAATTGGCTCGGAATTATATACATTTCCTAGGAATTTTATAGAATTCCCAGGTTTCACACATTTCCGGTAACATATACATAAGATAATAATAATAGTGGGGGTAGTCGTAAGATTAATGTAAAGGTTATTGTTAAGGATAATTTTGAATTACCAAGTTCATTTCAAGGTAACGTAATATCCTCAAACGCACATTGCCGATTATAAAACCTCATTTAAAACATTGAATATACAGGTCTAGAAATTTCATTTCAGGACATAGGAAAATAATGCGTGCAACAGCGACGCATATAGGAAGTAGATTAGATAAACAAAGAGCGATATAACTGTTTAACCACGCCTTTTCCGATCCGACCCTACTCGCCCAACCAACCACCTTCTTCCCACGAACTGTCGAACTGACAGTTTGACAGTCTGACGTGGTTAAACAGTTATACCGCTCTTTGTTCATCTAATCTACTTCCTATATGCGTCGCTGTTGCACGCATTATTTTCCTATGTCCTGAAATAAAATTTCCAGATCTGTATAATGATTTCACAACTAAAAAAGGTTGCAGTAAGGTATAACACTTTCAGGTGATAAGACGTACATTCGTCTTTAACCGTCTAAGGTTACACGTTGCACACATAAGATTAAACTTGTCCTCCAACATTTATTAACGATTCTAGAACCTCTTCACACAATTAATTCCGAATTTAAGCATCTCTTTTCAATCACCGATTGCCGATTTTAAAACCTCCTCCTGGAACAATCTAGGTCAACGTCACGCGTTGTGACCTTGACCTTGATTGTTCCAGGAGGAGGTTGGAGAATCGGTAACACCCTACTACTGACGCTTGCGAGGTGTGAATTTTAAAATAATAGCGATATCAGGAATATTATAATTTTTTGCATCTTTTCCAAAGACGTTTTTCGTGAAAATGTTCTGGCATTATGTTATGCATATTATTTCGAAACATCGAGCGGATAAATATACCAAATTTCATCAAAATCGATAACTGGCACTTCTAATATTTCCCTTGAGAGTAAAATTATTTTCCCGTTAAAACCTTAGAAGCCTAAAATCACCAGGTCTTTTCGACGTCGAATTTCAGCTAGAAATTACCTAGAAAACCATTGATCTGATTTTATTTTCTTCCAAACCTGATTTTAAATATTTGTAGAGTTAATTTATTGAAATTAAGAAAAGAAAATGTTAAGAGAATGTTCGTAAAATCTATTTTTCATTAAAAACAGCAAATTTCTTTTTCCATCAAAAATAGCAAATCTAACATACAAATATTACACTTAAAAAAGTTGTACAATTTATTTATGAAAATTCAGAAATAAAATATTAAGAAAATGTTCATGAAAATGTAAATTTTTCATTAACCCCTTAAGCGGCTATGACGTATATATTCGTCATGATTACATGTAATATTAATCTATCGAGCCGCTTAACGGGTTAAAACCATCAAAAAATAATAACATCGATTATAAAATCGAAGCTAACATCAATAAATTTTGGTGAACAATTATATGAAGTTTATTATGAGAATCAAGACAATTCTTTTTAATAAAATGTTACTATTATTACCAATATCTTTAAAAAAATCTCAAAAAATCGCATCTTAAACATTTTTATCCACTTTTGAACATCTAATGTGAAACAAATTAAAATAAATCTTTAATAAACTCGGCCAAATTATTAATCTAAGTTTACAAAAAATCTTAAGATATTAAAAAAAATTTTGTTTTTAGATGATTGGTTAACATTATTAAACGATTGTCTCTCCTACGACGTTCCAATCGTTCGTACAAGTTCAATAGAAGCCCTTCCAGCCCTTTTTAACGAATACTACCACGAAAAATCAACAGAACAAATCATAAAATCCTACCTAAACGAAATATTATCACCAAACTCGACTCAAGTATCAAGAATGGGTCATGCCTTAGCTTTAGGAGCTCTTCCTTTATTCATTTTAAATCCACATCATGAAGAAATAATACAAACTTTAATAGAATCAACCGTAATTACTCCACATACATTAAAATGGGCGGAAAGTCGTCGAGATTCCATAAAAGCCTTAACTTCGATTAGTCTAACTTTAAAAGAAAACGATCGGTTGTTATTATCAAATGAGTTTGTGGTAAAAATTTTTGAGTGCTTTTTAACGGGTTTGATGGAATATACTCAAGATAATCGAGGTGATATTGGTGCGTGGGTTCGGGAAGCTTCAATGATGGGATTGGAAAGTTTACTATTGTTATTAACATCAACCCAAAAGGACTTTTTAACACCCGATTTAATTTTAAAGGCGATGACGGGAATATCACAACAAGCCGTTGAAAAAATCGATCGAACTCGCGCTTTAGCAGCTAAGATTTTTTACGGATTAATTTATAACGAACCAAAAATGCCATTTTTATCTTATTTGGAAGAATTAAAACAAATATTTTCCGAAGAAAAATGTTCTAACTTAAATTGGAATTCTGCAGCTTCAACTTTTCCATTATTCGTTCAATTATTAGATTTAGAAGAGTATAAATACCATGTAACGTTAGGATTGGTAAGCAGCGTTGGAGGATTAACCGAAACTTTAGTTAAAAGTTCGAGTAGTTCGTTTTTTGAAAAATTACACGAGATTAAAACGAAACATTTAGCCGGTGATGAAGATATTTCTCATTTATGTGATATAATCTTAAAAATTTTTATGAATTATCAAAAGAACGATCGAATCGTTGTCCCTATGTTTCGATTTTTGGATAAATTATTTAGTTCGAATTGTATAACGAATTTATTACAAAATCCCGAATGGGAATTTCCAAAAAAAGTTTTTAAATTGGTTCAAATCGAAATTAACGGTTGTAAAGATATTTATAAACTTATCGATGGGATTTCTTTACTTTGTCAATACTTACAGGTAAAATTTTAACTTTAAAAATAATTTCTATTATCTAGTTTAATTTAAATATTGTAGATTAATCAAGAAATTTGTGGAAACGCTTTGGTACAACTTTCAATTTTATTATGTCACCGACAATCGTATATAAGACGATCCACATCGACGAAATTATACGAAGCTTTGTTGGTTTATGGAGATATGAGTATAATTCCAGTGGATAATTTAGATCAAGTGATGAATTTGTTAAGTTGTACGGATTGGGAGGAAAATGTGGAGGATTTAAGACCGATAAGGAACGAATTGTGTGCGTTAATGGGCGTTCGTGCACCTGTGGTTAAGAAAAAATAACAGGAAAAAAATATATGGTGAAAAAATACGGTAAAATATGAAATTATTTATATATCGCTTTATAATATTTAAATGATTAATTATGATAATTTTATTAAATTAATAATCTTTTTTTATATTCTTATTTCGATTTTAACTTCCTTATTGATATTTTTCAGGTAAATTTTAATGTTATAATCGTCAAATTTATAGAGAAAGAGATTTTTTTATTAAAACTTACAATGCTTCTATTAAAAGAAATGAAAAATTTTTAATTGATAAATATTTTATAGTCTAAAATGTCCAATAAGGTTCTCAAATACACGCTAAGCTCTATATTTTAATCAAATTTGGTTGAATGTTAGATTTATACATTTTTTAAGGTTAGGAAATTTATTGAATTCCAAAATAATATATTCTTTTACGATTTTTATTTACCTAAAATGATCAACCCTTTATTGTAAAAAGCTTATTTCATGTTCTAATTAACTTAAAAAATCGTACACAATTTATTTATAGAAACTGAGAAATACTTTTCACTTTAATTTTAATTAAAGTGTAAAGTTGAAGTCTGACGGTCCTTGAGTTTTTGATGCGCCCAGGAATCGGAGGTGTAAAAACGAGAAAGTGAAATCATACACGATGACTCTTGTGGCAGCTCTAGTGGCTGCCGTAAGACTTCATAGTTTAGCTTCATAGCTCAATATGTATACATCTCTTTAATCTACCGAAGATGCATCATAAACTCTTTTTTGTGAGCTTAAAAGAGTTAAATATCCATAATAATTCAAAATGTCTAACACAATGTTAAATAATAAAATCGTCTTTTGAGAACTAAACTATTCTGTGTTAAATTTTTCTTAATGCTGAGTTTTTAACACAAACCTTTGTTATGTGTAAAGCTCTTTCTGAGTTTATTCCAAATCCATCTACGTCTACGTTCGTGTCGCTATATTATCGAAGTGTTTTTTCTTAATGCACGTTACATTGTAATAACGTAAAAGTGAAGTCAAAATTAAAAGCTTGTTTTCTGCAAAATTTAAAAAAAAGGACATAGAATAGTCTGGTTCTACAGCTATGAAATACTAATACAGGTGCTGATATCAATTGCATTAGTATTTAGATTAAAAAATAAAAAATGGAAATACAAATGGTGTAAACGATAGTTAAAAGATAAAAAAATCGGCATCGCAAATTTCCTGTGAGAGCTATATAAAACTAGGGTCACCTGACGTACGGAATTTTGCTGTATTGTACAGCAATAGGATATGCAGTACAGCAAACATACCGCATTCGCAATTTATTATTGAATTTGTGATTGATTAGTGGCCTTTTGCAATGAATAGCGTAGTGATAGAGACATTCATATTATAGGTTTTCTGTTATCGATAGGAAAAACAGGCATTTCTGTGAATTACAAACTGTAGGCTATCTTTTACGCTATTGTTAAACTTATTACTGTAACTCAGATTAACTCACATTCATAAGAAAAGCGTTTCTGTATAACAAACTTGCCTTGAGCAAAATATGTCATATTTTTGTAAAGGAAATTTTAAGCTCTCCTTGAATATGTAAAAATATACAGGGTGTTCCATTTGAAAAAATCATTTTTATGTCTATATTCAATTAATTAGACTTATCAAAAATGCACTTTTTTAAATAACCTCTGGAACGGAGATTTTGAAATCTCTGAAATCATAAGAGATATCTTTATATGGTTTTGACCATTCAATTTCTTATTAAAATTGAGCAACAGGCACCCATATTAATTTTCCTATGCCTGTTCTAGAAATGAGGGTCTCCCTTTAAAGGTGTCCAATTTGACCCATCCTATATTATAACCCAAAATGGAGCTGCACCATGAAGAGAAAGATTATAGAGTGCTCAGCAATGTTATGGAAAGGGGATTTACTTTTTCATCTTTCTCTTGATGGTGCAGTTTCATTTCGGGTTATTGTACATGCGTTGTGTGTGTACAGCATTAAAAGTTGAGAAATCTGGTCAACCTAATTAAACAGAACCTAGTGATTACACAAACTACAGTAACACGGACGTTTCCCACGTTATATTTTTATACTGTGTGATTTGTACAGTTCATAATCAATTTCTATCTTTCCTTCTCTATTCACCTCTATTCTGAAAGTACTTTTTTAAAGGCATAATGGTTGTACTATATCGCGGAATTAATCTACCATGTTATAGGGAGATTACTGTATATTAGAATGACTTCAGAACTTTTTTAAAAGCTCTGTATGTCCTTAGAAATCAACAATGTTGTCGCCCATTTAGAACTTCAAGATTCTTGAAGTTTAGGTGCAGTGTATATAATTTTTAAACGTTGAATCCCTTAAACATGGATGACATCTATAGAGATATTGTCAAACCTAATGGTTACACCTTTCAGCAGCGGTGACGACATTTAGTCACCGTAAGTCCATACACATTGACTATTGCAAGATGCTTGGTAAACGATAATGGAACTCTGGTGCTGTCGCATGAGTCCCTACTCTTCCATACACATAATGCTGCAAGCGTTTTGATTGCTAGGCGTCGTTGAATCCTACGTTGTAAGAGTTATCATGTATAGCAGGCTATGTTACCTCTGTATAGAAATTCGTTGACAATAAATTTAGTTCAACCCGCATCACTGGAAGCGCTGATAGCGGAAAATAACAGCTTCTTTACCGGCCAAAATGAAACGCACTGACAATAAGATGTCCAACATAATATCTGACATCTACATATGTCAAATACGCGAGTGAACGAAGTATCGTAATTGTATTGAAATTCTTGAAAAGAATGTTAACATCGTATTTAGTGTTGCAATTTGTGTTCATTAGTATCCAATGACTGGAATATTGTCACGTATGTCCAGAAATACGTCCAAAGATGAAAGACTCTGATGGGAACTACGCGAATCTTTGATTTTATAAGCATAGCGAGATGTGGGAACTGTAGATTTGCTGAAGATGCGAGGTTTCTTTTTATGTGCCTATTCAAAATATTATTTTGTTGTTAAAAATTGTTTTGTTATTAACCACCGCCAGAATAAGATCGACGAGAATAAAGTTGTGTTAGCAGTTGTATTGGAGAGTGTCCTTGAGTTGTTCTCTAAACCCTTTTGTATTTTTTAAGCTGTGTATGATGAAATTGAACAAAAACAAACAGGCTACAAGCAAAAAATTTGTTTCTGTTTAATTTTACCATGCATGGTTTTGTAATAAATAGGAGTAATATTTTATTTTAAAGATTTTAAAAATTCCCGCGCTTGCTCATTAGCGCCAAATGCGGTGCGGGTTGAACTAAAAACATTGTCAAAATTAAAAGTGGAGAGTTGCCTATCTATATTAGTATATTATATTTAATCTATGATGTATAGGCTGCTTTAAAGCTCCTTAAATGAAATCGTCACCATTGTTTAATAATTAACACTTTGTTAACTGGAAATTTTGCTTAGAAACTATGTCATGACACCCGCAATGACGAGTTAACTTGTCACTGGTCAGTAAAGTGTTAATCAATTTAACATTAGGCCATAATAAAAAATAAAATTTTAAGAAAAATGTTACTTTATCTTTTTTAAGTATTAGGGTTTACTTTAAAAAATCATAGAATTTATTTTTACAGATTAAGAAATGATTTAAAATGAATTGTAATAGATAAAAAATAACTAAATTATTTCTATACAGGGTTAGTATAAAGTCCCGGAACGGTCGAATAACTTTATTGTTTGAGAAGTATCAATGTCGAAATTCTGCCTGATTATATAGTTAAATGCGACGAATTTAACAATAACAGTTTCATTTTTCTCTCGTTTCCGGTTTCACAGGAAATGCATCCAACTTTGTTTTCTTATATGGCATGTATAGTATATTCGTGCATTTTCGAATGCGGAATAAAAAACTACGTTCAAAAATACCAAAATTCTTTATTCTGTTGATAAAAACGCATAATAAAACCTAAATTTTAAAAAATCAGTTTAACGTAAAATCAAGGAGACATTTCACTTTACTGAAATATCATATTGCCGTCATATGTTTATTATTATTTCCTGCGATTTCATGTTTATTATTTCCTGCACGCTCGATCGGGCGCAGAAGACCGATTGAATGGCCAACCCGTTCACCAGACTTTTATCCCTAGTGCATTTCTTTTTATGGTGTCATTTGAAATGCCAAGTGTATAAAACTCAGCCAAATAATTTAGACAAATTACAGCAACAAAATTTGAGGAAATGCACTGCGTTACACCACAAATAATACAAAATTCATTAAGTTGTTGACCGATTACGTCGGTGTCAAACGGTAAACGGGTCGCATTTTGAACATTTTTTAACTTAAAGTTAGTCGTTTATTATTTATAATTTTAGTTAATTTTTTAATAATTGCGTTTCATTCAATAAAAATAAACATATTACTGTCCTTGTAACAAGTTTTACAGTCTTTTTTATTTTTTTATTAACTTAATTAATTATTGATAATGACACAGGTAACATATGACAGCAATGTGAAGTTTCAGTAAGGTGACGTGTCTGCTTGATTTTGTGTTAAACAGACTTTTTTAATTTAAGTCCTATTATCCTTTTTTATTAATAGAATAAAGAATGTTGGTATTTTTGAACGTAGTTTTCTATTCCGCATTCGAAAATGCACAAATATACTATACATGCCATTTAAGAAAAAAAAGTTGGAAGCATTTCCTGTAAAACCGGAAACGAGAGAAAAATGAAAATGTTATCATCAAATTCATCGCATTAAACAATATAATCAGGTAGAATTTCAAAATTGATACTTCTCAAATAACAAAGTTATTCGACCGTTCCGGGACTTTATACTAACCCTGTATACAGAATGGAACACATTGACTTTTTAACAATTATATTATTAGTTATTACATTATACAATCAATACAGGATCCCTTGTATAAAACATCTCATATTTTTAAAACAAATATATTAATAATAAAAATAACTAAATTCTAATTAACTTAATACATAATAATCTTCTATTTAATTTTAATCCTTATTTTGTTCCTTGACTTCTTTAACTTCTTTAGCTTCCTTAACATCACCATCATCTTCTTTCTGTCTTCTTTTAGACAACATTCCCGGTTGATATAATTGCATAGTTGGTCGATCTTTATTCCTTATTCTTCTTTGAACTCTCGGATCATTTTCTTTATTTTTAACTTTTTCTTGATCATCACTTTCACCCCTTTTTTCTCTCTCTTCGGAACCTCCTTTTTCTTCTTTCAATAATTTTTTTTCTTTATCATCTTTTACTTTATCTTCTCTTCCTTTTTCATCTTTTCCTTTTTCGTCTTTTCCTTTTTCGTCTTTTCCTTTTTCATCTTTACATTTCTCATCTTTACTTTTTTCTATTTTTTCCTTTTCTTCATTTCCTTTATCTTCTTTAACCTTTTCTATTTTCCCTCTTTCTTCTTTTTCATCTTTAACATTACTTTCTTTTATTTTGTATTTTTCTTCTTGATTCTCTTTTGATTTAATTTCCAAACCATCTTTTTCACTTTCATCCTTCTTCATTTCCGCCTTTTTAACCTCCAATTTCCTCTCCTCTCGCCTTTCACTATATTTTTTCCCTTTCTTAGCAGAAGTAGCCGGTTTTTGTTCATCTAAAGTCTTTTTAGGATCTTCCTTTTTCCTAGTTTCCTCATAATGACGATTATATCCTGTTCGTGATTTATAATCTCGTTTTTCATACTCATATTTATTATATTTTGGTTTGGGTTTAGTGTTAACTTTGTAATCTTTAGATTTATATGGTGATTTTTCGACTTTTTCAATTTTTTCAAACTTTTCAACCTTTTCCTGTTTTTCTTCATTTTTAATTTTTTTCTCTTCGGGAATTTTTTCCAAGTCACTTTTACTTTGTTTAATGGTTACAGTTTTAGCCGGGGAGTTTTCTTCAAATCGTTTTCGTTTCTCTTCTTCACGAAGTTTTTTCCTTTCCATTTCCCTTCGACGACGTTCTTCGCGTTTTTCTTCTCTCGATTTTAAACGATCTAATTTCCTCTGTTTGATGTAATCTAATAATGGTGTACTAACATCGTTTTTATTCTCCGTAGACGGTTGATAGGAAAATTCAACTTTCTCATCTTGATTTGGTTGTCGTTTTAAAGACTCGACAAATTCAGTAAAAGTAGGATCCGATTCAATGGTGCCTAACTTAGGATCCGGTCTCGGTTTACCTCGTTTCTTAGGTATTTTTTGAAAAGAAGCAAATTCTACAACTGCCGCGTATTCATGACCTTTTCCATCAACAAAAACGTAATTATCAAACTTCTCTTTAAACATAAAAATATCCTCGGTGTTACAAAAATTAATATAAACCCTTGAGAAAGCGTTTTCACCCAAAGACATATCCCCTTTTATCGCGTACATATAATCGTAATCGGGAAGTGGCGATACTTGCGTTTGAAACTCCCCCAAAGTCATCGAAGGGGGTAATCTTCGAACGATTACTTTCGTTGAGGGTTTTTCACGCTTTTCATGTTTATGTCCTTCGTTAGAAGGCTTTTCTTGAGGGGTATTTTCCGGAAGAGCCATATTTTTGAGTTATTTACTTGGAATTATATATTAATCTTTTTAAAACACATTTAAATCACTTATTTTGTACATAAGTTTAATGTGTCAAAATTGTTTTTGAGGTTATGTTTTTAAGTGAGGTTGGATTTTTTAATTTTTGAGATCAAAACTTTATTAAGTGATTAATTAAGTTGTTTTTTGAATATTTAGGTGTTTTTATATGATTGAGGGGAATTTGATTTATAAATAAATTATTTTAATAATTTATTAAGATTTTTTATGTTTACTTATAATAAGTATAGATGGAGCTATAAAATTATTATTTATTTAAAACTTTTTTAAATTTTTGTTATTAAAAGATTATTAAATTGATATGTTGGATTGGTTTTGATTTATTTAGTCTTTTTATACAATTGAATGGAATTTGGATTAAAATTTTAAAGTGAGAGAAAATTTTTGTCTGTTTATTTAAAAAAATCATAGATGGAACCACTAGAAAATATTTAAATTCAAATTAATTAATTAATATTAAATTATCTTCTTTTTACTAAAAGAATTGTTGTTTTATTTATAAAAATCATAATAGTTTTATTTACTAAATTGATGATAATCATATGAGATATGTTAATTAATCAATAAAAAGATTAAAAGTACCTAATGATGTCCATTGCTTTTGATAAGTAATGAGTTTAAATCGTTTTTCAATACTTACAACCTTTTGTACCCTTGTTTAATAAATAAAAAACCGTATAAAACCAACAATCTGTTCAGTTTACAATCGACTTTAAAATGAATAAAACGTTCGGTTTCCGATTAATCATAAACGAATTAATTAAATATAAAACTTGGGGTTTAGTTAAAGGTTTTAAACTTTTTAATGGGATATTAAGGATTTTTATTAATTTATTACTTGGAATTTTACCAATTATTATAAATCCAAATGGTAACTATCAAATTATCACTTAAAATTTTTCAATGTTTAATTATATCTATTTTTTATAGATTTTAAGACAAACATAAACAAATACTTATTTAATTTACAATTTATAATAATATATACAACATGTTTTTCAATTTGTTTATTACTATTACAAAAATCTAATCTTTATAAAGTAGTGGTGGAATCTTTAAGCGATTTTAAAAGTTACGGTTTACCAAAAAGATTAGAATCTGTTGAAATTATAACAATTAAAGCTTTAAAAATCACAGAAAAATTCATGTTTATAATATTTTTCATCATATCGAATTCAATTCTCTTTGGAGAAAATTGTTCAAAAACACAAATGTTAAATGATGAAAATTTTAATTGTTTATTATTACAATATTACATTCCATTTAACGTAAAACCTTGGCAGGAAGGTTTTTTCGTTTTATTTCAAATGTATTCGTTGATAGTAATCGGAAGAACCATTTTAGTTTGGCTTGCCTTTTTTTGTTATACTTTTGAAATGTTAATGGTTCGATTAGATCATCTTCTCGAGATTATTGACAATACTCGTTTTAAAAGCGGACAGAAGAAAAGTAAAAAACTTCGATTTATATTTGATTATTATCAAGAAATTTATAGATTGTTTCATTTATCTATAAATATTATTAATCAAGCGGTTATGGTTCAACGATTTTCTCTTATGATTGTTATTATTACATCAGCTACAAACTTTCTTTTGGTTTGTATTTAATTTTATTTTTTTAAATTTTAATTAATTAATAATTTTTATTAATTTTAAGGTTCATGATTTATCAAGTATTGTAATGTTTATAATTGGTATTGGATTAATTTTGGTTGTCCATTCAATCCCACAACGTCTTTTAAACGCGGTATTAATCTATTTTTACTTTAAAATCTTTTTATTTACCTGTTTTAATTTAGAGTAATTCAGTATCAGAAGCGATTTATAATTTAAATTGGTACGAAGCTGATGTATCGATTCAAAAAGATGTTTTAATCTTTCTTCGATTATCTCAACGGTATTTTATTGTTAAAGTCGGCTTTTTTGGATCTTTATCTTATTCTACGATGGCTAATGTAAGTAATTATTAATTAATTTGAATTTATAATAAAGATTTGATTTTATTTTTTTTATGGAAATTGTAGGAGTTTAAAAAGATTTGGGCTTGGATCAATTGGCTTCTTCAATTTATAAAGCCATCAAATATACATTAATAAGAACAGGACGATCTTGAAACAAGTATTTTATTAAATCTTAAAAGATGAGAAGGTGTTATTAACTCACTGTGGAAGATAACATCATTGAGGTGGTATCCGTCGCGTTAGATTTAATTTTCGTTTTACGATATCGTTCATAATATACTCGATCAATTATCGTGACTTCACGAATGATATTGAGATCATCTAAATTGTAAGGCTTTTCACCATATACGCAACTCTTTAAATACCCTTAGATTGTGGCTTCATTGGCGCCGGTTTAGACCAGATCAGATCATATCAGAGCATATAAGTAGCTAAAGTTGTCCCTCCAGACCGCGACAGACACGTTTCCACCAAACACGTGCGTGTACTTTCCGACGATTGGTACGGATCAAACGTGTTTGATATTCTGTCAAGCAACGGCCGTATTTACTTTTCGGACAATGGACAAATCAATGTTAATCGAACTCAGTAGAGAAGGAAGAAGTTTACTTCCACAGAGAAGTAAACTTTGTTATGGATTAAGTTTGAATACCGTTTTATATCTATATCTATATATTCTATTTCTGGAGAGAAATAGTTTCTAAAATATGTATAATCATAAGTTGTTATGTCCATTCGATAATACTTTCTAAACTTCTCGGGGTAATTTTGAAGCTTTAGAAAAGCTTTTGTATAGTCCCCTTCTCCGTGTGATTGGTATGATATACAGGATATCTCCGAAATGCGTGTACTACATAAGGCCACAGATTCCTTGGGTCAAAATAAGTCGATTTAAGTTAACTTATCTATATCTAAAGTTGTTTCGTTTCGCCGCTAGAAGGCTTTAAAAATAATATTTTCCAAGAGTTTTTCTTAAATTACTCGAAAAATTTGTATTAGATTTTATTCATTTTTTGACCATGTCTTCATGTCAGCTGACTACAGCTTTCTATGGAACAAATTCGAATTTCCAAACATACAGGCCGTTTACAAACACTCTCACCACAAGTTATCCATCCGAATCTTTTCAACCAGCCTGTGTAATTTTCTATCAATTCTTTTTCTGAATAGCTACATTAATTTAGACATTATTTTCTCTCTTATAAAATTTCAGTTGGACAAACGGTTTAACCATAAAAAAACATTTTCTAACTCCCTGCAAGTTCAAATCTGTAAGTTAAGGTAACATTAACCCAGTTCAAAGAAGTAATTTCTTCATAGGATATGCAGCTCTTTCAAGAAAATCACATTTTAGAGGATTGAAAGTAGTTCATTGCTCAAAATGTTGCCAGGATTTGTGACCATCATCAGAGCAAAAATAATACTGTCTGCAAAATGTTTACTGTTTGGTCTTTTCGTTGCATTTTTGCTTTTATGATACCCAATGAACAAAATCAGAAGGTGCTTGGTTTACTAATCTTGTTGACCAGTTTACAGGAGCATGATTTCCTCTTTATTTCCTTCGATTCTAGAGTAGAATGTGCATAATACGGACTAAAAGGGCTAAACCCTGATAACGTTCACAAATGCTGGCGAAAATTTGAAAATTTTAAGCAATAAACTACTTCGAAACCTTTAACATGTGGTTTTCTAGAAAGATCTCATATCCCGTGAAGAAATTGGCACTTTGAATTTTGTTAATGTTACCTTAATTTACCATTTTGGGCTTGTAGGCATTGAGAAAATCTTCTTTCGTGCCTAACCCGTTTGCCCAACTGAAATTTTGTAAGAGACAAAATACGTTCTAAATGAATGTGGCTATTCATAAAAGGAATTGTTAAAAAATTATACAGGTGGTTAAAAAGATTTGGATGAATAACTTGTGGTAGAGTGTTTCTAAACACTCTGTATGTTGCAAAATTCGAATTTGTTCCACAGAAAGCTGTGCCCAGCTGATATAAAAACATGGTCAAAAAATGAATAAAATCTAATGAAGATTTTTTGAGTAATTTAAGACAAACTCTTACAAAATATTATTTTTAAAGCCTTCTAGCAGCGAAACGAAGCAACTTTGGATATAGATAAGTTAACTTAAATCGACCTATTTTAAGCCAAGAAATCTGTGGTCTTACGTTGTACACGCATTTTGGAGACACCTGTATGTATCCAATAACGACATTTCAGTTTATTGTATTTAGTAGTAACGCTATACATTAGCTATTTATCTCATTCATCGGAACTTGGGAAATTCATTTTAAACTTCTTGAGAACCCTTTACTAAATAAAGTATGGTACAAATGAAGCCACTACAACGGGCGTGTCTGATCTGATGTTGTCTGGTCTGATCTGAACCGACGCCAATGAAGCCTCTATCTTACAGACAAATATCACATATTGATCGATGTGGTGATCTTAGAAGCCACGGCACCTCTCCAGAACGTGAAATGAGTTTTCCTAGAAACATGTTGTGAATAACAGTCATTGAAACGTTGGCAGTTTGTACCGTGGCATCATTCTATTGAAATCACACATTCCTCATTCTATCTCATTTAAATTTAAATGAGCTTTGTCTATTATTAAAAGCTACAGACCTAAGTCGTCTTCTAAAATCACTTGCAGTCTCGTAGTGAACCTCTAACGTTGTTAAAATCTTTTTGTTAGTAATGATTAATTAATAATAATTCAGGAATTAATGTTATTAATTGTCGAATAATGTGCAGTTTATAAAGATGGAATTTTAAATGTGTATACAAAATTTTCCGTAGTGATTCCCGCGATTCATGTTCAATTGAATTGCATATGAAAAGGATCGAAAGGATTCATTCTGTTTTCAAGAGTTCTCTTAAAGTTAGTCTTAAAGTATTATTCTTAAATCTTTGACCGATATTAAATTTGCGTATTAATTGGTACCGTTACTGACTCGTGACTTTGAATAAACTTGTCGTATGTACGATTTTCCAACTAAAGATCGCTTTTCACTTGCACTATACTCAGCTGCGCGAATAGACGCTACATAATTATATCATTGATTTAAATGGATACGTTCTCACTTACATAGCGCGACAAAGCGACGCATCGTGCAGCGTTAAGTGAGAACGTATTCATTTAATAATAATGAATCATATAATTCATATAATTTCCTAGCGACAATTTGCATCGCTGAGTCGCGTCGCATTGCACATCTAATTATAAGTGTAGCGCAAGTGAGAAGCGACCTTAAGTTGTCAAACAGATTAACGTATACACATTTTCCGTTCCATTTACATACCGTTTCCATACCTGCTATTTTCAATTAATTGCATTCTTTACTGGTATGCTACGATTTCAAAGAATAAATTTGAATATTTTCTGATATGATTCACTGCTGTACTGATAAACAGCTGCATACACATACGTTGATATAGCTACGCACGGCCGATGTCAGCGCTGACCGTCGGTTGAGTATTAAAATCAGCCTAAGTGGCTTGTAAATGGCGATGTTTTACAGCAATATATGGCTGGCATCTATGGCTGGGCAATGTTGTTGAAAATAGCTATATATTTTCGGCAATATATTCATGTCTCCGTACATCCATATTGCCTGGCAATGTTGTTCGTATTGCAGTTAGTGGCTGGGATGTTGCCTATGATATCGATCGTCAAGCGAAAATATGACAATATTGACCGATTAATTTCTACTATGTCTTTAATATGAATGATTACGAATTAAAGGATTATTGATTGGTTGAAAATGTTTTTCTAAAAAAAGAAGAAAAAATATCACCACTTTCGCGGAATCCAGTTAATTACTTGTTATTTCAGCAGTGTCTATTCCTTAGAAAAACCAACCTTAATAATGGTTGGAATGTCGTCAATATTCTGACGAACTATTATGCATAGGGCAAACTAGCCAAGTCTCGACCTCATTGACCAAAAAGACCGACCTTTCTATAAAAATCCATGTAGAAAAAATCAAATGTTGACTTTAGGTGCATAACCAAGGTTTGGTGAGTTTTCCCTACCACCATAAAAGATATAATTTTGAATAAATAAGTTTTTGTTGTCATGATGACATTATATTAAGGCGCTTACATACATGTAGTACTCAAATAAATCTTCATTCATACTTATTTAAAATGAAAATTTATTTATTTAAATTAATAAACACATTTTATACAAAATATATACATTAAAAATCAATTATAATTAAATCTTCTACCTCCGTCGAATCGAAAACCATAAGCTGCGGCATTTTTAGCGTCAACCAAAGCCGGGTTTCGGTGCTTGTAAAAACTTCCGTGAGAGTGAGCCGCGCGCGCGGATCCGGTTTCTTCTCCTCGTAAATAAAAGGCCTCGAACGTTCCCGCTTGCGGTAAAACCGCTTTTAATTCTTTATCGGTCGGATCGTACGCGATGACAATCGATAAACACACCATCACCAAAAACACCACTAAACGAATCATAATTTGGAAATAATTTTACACTCCTAATAATGTTACTTTATGGTTGAGTTAACTTGGGTTGGGTTCGAGTGTGAATACTTTCACTTTTAGTGTGTTAGGGAAATTAAAAAAGTAACTAAAGTTTGTTTTGTAAAATGAACTAAAAACATTCCTTTTTTAATTTTAAATTGGTTGTTAAAGAGATTTCTTTTAAATATTAATAAGTTATATTTATTTCCAACAAAAAACAAATCACATCCAACAATATAAACAAACATCGAAACTTTCATCGTTATTTTATCAACTATTGTAATAATATGTAAAGAGAGATACACTTTGACGATATTTTTATCAAGTATAGTATAATATATATGTATTATTTCCAAAATTATTACTTTATTGATAAATCCAAATTTTTATTTGGGTCTTTAAAATCCTTCCTTGGTAATTTCTGTAGTCACTTTTCATTACCTTTCATTTTATTGAATCCCTTCTACTATAGCCGTGTCATCTAGAGTATGTAACCAATTAAAAATCATCATGTTCCTCTCGTATTTCGACAAAGGTTTCCCCCTTTCTCTTTCAACATCCCTCAAAGTTAAAGGTAGATTATTCGTAGCTCTTTGTTTCGCAACCCTTAAAACCGCCGCGTTTGTACTGTTAATTGGCTTTGTTTGCTGTTGCTGTTGTTGTTGTTGTTGTGCGTTTCCACTATTGTTAACATTGGGAACCATTAATCTTGTCGTTCCCGTAGTTGTACATTCCGTACTTATACTTGCTGTTGCGGTCGATGGGGTTACTTCTATCCTATCCAAATTAAATTCGCTTTGGGAAAGTCTTTCTAAGGCTTTGTATGTTGTTAATAATCTTCGTCTTATATAATTTTGACGGACCTAAAATGTTAAAAAAAAATCATTTCAAAACTTTTATTTTTATTTAATTTCATTTTAAGGTACATCTCAAATTGAGATAACTTGCAACAAGCATCTGGAAACTAGCAACACGCAATATTCTCGCTTGATCGCATTTTACAATTAAAGCGAACCTGTCGCATTGAAACAATTTGATATCGCATCTGTATTAGCGATATGGAATTACTCCAATATCAGATGTATGATTGAATTCTAAGTGAAATGTCACTAACTAGCAATATCGCGCCTTGCTGGTTGCTAGTTACCTTAATGTGAGACCAGCCTGAAACATTATATTTCATCTAATGACGTTCTCATTTGACTGAACTAGGGCGCACTAGTGCACAACAGCGTATTTTGTTGGATGCATCGAATTAGTGTTTTGTGTTCTATTACATTGTATTAAAAACATTTTAAACAACTTCAAACCTTGAACACACATTATAAGTGATGTTATAATCAGATTGGCAGTTATGATTATGTTTGATTTCATCGCGTTCTGTTGCATTTGCCCTTTTTTGCACTAAACCAATGTGACATAATATGCACCCAACGTCAAATTCTGGTGCGCACTAGTTCAGCCAAACGAAAACGCCATTAATTTCATGTGAAGGCACATCGCACATTGAGATAACCTGCAATAAGCATCTGGAAACTAGCAACATGCAACACGCAATATTCCCGCTTGATCACATTTTACAATTAAAGCGAACGTGTCGCATTAATGCAATTCGATATTGCCTCTGTATTATCGATATGGAATTGCTCCAATATGAGAGCTATGATTTAATTCCAAGTGAAATGTCACTAGCTAGCAATATCGCACCTCGATGGTTGCTAGTTACCTTAATGTGAGACCCGCCTAAAGCATTATATTTCATCTAACTTACTTTTTTGTTGACTGATCTTATAAAATCAGCTGCTGTAAATGTAGGTGGAGGTGGTGTACTAGTCGGTGGGGCTTGTACGTTTGAATTGGAATGTCCTCCGTGGGGTGAGGGTAATTGAGAGGTGGAGGCGACGTCTCCAACGGCAACCCAAGTGGAACAAGATCTGGAGGTGTGATCTAAACGGGCGTGTTCTAGAAGGAAACCGGATCTTTGGAGGGTGTTGAGGGCTAGTTCGGAGACAGCACATCGAAAAGCTGGGAGAATAGGAGCGTCTTCTGGGGATGGTAGTTGGGTTATATCGCTGGTGCTGAAGCTCTTTTGGAGGCCTAAAGCGGAGGATAGGGCCGCGCAGCTTTTTATTAAGTCGGTTTCTTCTTCGAACCATAAGATTTCTGGAATATCAGCTGGTCTAAAAGAAATAAAATTGAGTAAATATTTTTAATTAATTTATTGATTTCAATTTAAATTTACTTAATTTTAATTTTTTATGGAAGAAAATTGTCGGGTTGGGTAACTAAGGCCCGGTCTTATAAAAGGCAGAATAAGTTATTCTCGGAATAATTGCCAGAATAACTTCTATACTATTTTCGGCGAAAGATGTCTCATGCGTCATTAATTAATTATGTTATCCTAGACTACTATTTTCGGTTTTCGTCTCTCTCTGACATGTACAATTAAATAAAAAAAAATTATTTGGCATATGTCGAGAAAACGGCGACAATTAATGACGCATGAGACATCTTTCGCCGAAAATAGTATATTTCAGCCACTCACATTACTAATAAAGGCGTAACTATAGCAATTATTCGAGGATTAATTTATTCTGTGTTTCGTAAGACCGGGCCTAAAGCACATTAGTCGGAAAAAATAGTAACTTTACAGGAGAAATAAAAATTAAATAGAGCGACAAAATAATTAAATCTAGCGTTAAAAATCATAATTTCAGTTTTTTTTAAGACTTATTTGCTTTTTCGTTCGTTTCCCAAATATGGAAGATCAACATAAATAATTCGACCCATCTGTTAATGAGGAAAGTTATTATAGAAAATGATTATATTACACGAGAAGAGGAATAACACTTAATATGTTTTATAATTGTATCAACTAAAAGTATCAGAACCAGACGAAAGCCTCTGAAGATGGATAGATCGCCGAAACCAATGCCGACTAGATATACTAGATATATCTAGTCGGCATTGCCGAAACGCGTCAAGCCACGTATAAAAATAAAATATTAATAAACGCAAAAGATTTGTATTAATATTTACTTTATTTGCTTTAGTCTGCCGACCCGAGAATTGATTTATTTAAAGTTAAAAATGAAGAAGTATTTGTTTAATTTTATGGACTTTGGTAAGAATTTAAAATATTATTTTCTAAACATTATTAAAAATTTTTAACTGATCACTTTTATTTACTTAACACCTTGTTGACCGGTGACGAGATAACTCGTCATTTCATATCCAAACGTTGCTGACCGGTGACGAGTTAACTCGTCATTATAGCACTTGTTATGTCACATTGCGGTGACATGACATAGTTTCTACGTAAAATTGCCGGTCAACAAAGTGTTAACTAACTGAAAAAACTTTTATTTTCTTACTTTAGTGAAGATTTTTTATCTTACTGACAGTATTTTCTGCTTTAATAATGATTTTATTACTTTACAGACAATTTTTTCTGTTTCAGTAACGATTTTTTACGTTATTGACGATTTTTTTTGTACTCTAATGACTCTTATACTGTCATGGAAATTTTTTTAATTTCCTGACAATTTTTTCTGGTTTACACTATTTTTTTACTTTACTAATATTTTTTGACTTTTCTGACGCTATATTTTTACTGAGGATTTCTTTCTACTTAACTGACGATTATCGTACTTTACAGAGTTTTTTTTTACTTTCTTGGCATTTCCTTAATTTTTCTGACAATTTTCTGAGGTTACACTGATTTGCTTCACTGATAATTTTCTACTTTACTAATAATTTGTTTACTTGCCTGAGACCATTTTCTCATTTACTGACAATTTCTAATTACTTAATTAAAGATTCTTTTGCTTTATTAACAATTTTTTTAGTTATATTTATTTAGTTATTCTTAAAGATCGTTGGAAGTCTTTCAATGTAATTGTTTAATCCCCTTGAAATTTTCCAAAATACAATTTCATCGAGAAAAATCGATTTCAAGTCGACTATAAAAAAAGTTTCTTAGCAACTTGAAAATTTGGCAAAGTTTCAAAAATTCTTATATTTAAAAAAAATCTCTAAAACTTGTGGATTAGCAACATGTTGTCATTTAATTTACTCGAAAATTTACCCAGAATAAAAATTCTTAAAAAAACTAACTTGAATTAGAAAAAGAAAAAAAACTTTTTTTTTAAATCTTGTCATTAACATTTTTTTCAATATTACCACTTAAACTAAAAATTCTCAACAAACAAATTTTTACTTACCGAGTATTAGATTGACTCCTACTATCCGGATTAGGACTGTGCCCCCTTCCAAACTGCCCGTCCTTATTAAAAGCACTCAACAGCCGCCTTCCATGAGCTTCCGACGCAGCCGAAGACACCGAAAAAAGAGAAAGATCCGTCGTAACCGACTCATGAGATGGCGAACGTAAAATACGACAAGCCACAGTTAAAACGGGCGTCTGAGGCGTCGTCAGTTGATTGGTTTCGGCGTTTTTCAACGACGTCATCGTCGAATTCGACTTGTTATTATTTTCACTGGGGCATCTTCCGCGGACGAGAAACTGTTGACATCCGGTGGCGCACTATGACACCCGGAGGAGGTGAAGAGAGGATTGTAAAATCGATAATCGTACAAAACGACGCGCGCGTCTCGACGCCTACATTAATTTCTGAGTGGGGAGGGTAAATAATATTAAATAATAGGAGTATTGTCTCAAGTATAAGTGAGAAAATGAAAAAAAAATGTTTATTATTCATTTAAAAATAGTTGTAATGAACGATATTGATGAAGTTGTTTTTATCACTACGATATAGTCAAGGACTACGAGGGGAGTTTAATGAAAAAGACATAAAAAGGGAATACAGTCAGAGGATTAATCACCAATTTAGGTCTTCAGCTACGAGAACCCCAATTGAGGACAATAACCATTGTCATTACCAATAGCAAGAATATCATCGCAGCTGAAGAGCTCAATTGATGACTAGTCCTCTGGCTATGTTCTTTTTTTGTGTCTTCTCCTGACTAGTCACTAAATTAGGTTTTCAACTACAGAAACCTCAATTTGAGGTCAAGAAGCATTATAGCTATCAGAAGTGTAACACCTAGCCAAATTCGGGTAGCGTGGTTTGATTAGATATTCATGTTTGAAAGGAGGGTTAGTTAAATAAAAACGAGACTCGAATCTTGTAAAACTAATCTAACGAACACAAATCTACAACAGACAACTTCTCAGGGTTTTTTACAAATTACTTACTGGCTCTTTAAAAAGGGAAGCTGGTGGTTTTAGGCCGAAATAAGAAGAGAACAGTAAATCCCTAACTTATTGGCATCTACCCACAATCTTAATCACGATAACCCGCGGGAATGTAACGAAGGTACAGGGAAGTAGACTTACCCAGAATTATTCTTTCAAGGGATGCGTCACTACAAGTCCTACAACAACATTATCGCAGCTGAAGAACTAAGGAACCCCAATTGGTGAATCTGGCTGTGGTCCCTTTCGTTTCTTCTCCTAACTAGTCACCGATTTATGGTCTTATTTAGCTGAAGAACTAAATTGGTGACCAGTCTTCTAGTTGTGTTTCCTTTTCGTTTCTTCTCCTGACTGGTCACCAATTTAAGGCTTCAACTACGAAAATCTTAATTTGAAAACAACAAATATTGTAGCTACTAGAAGCAACAGCATCATGGCAGCTGAAAAATTAAATTGGTGAATCTGGCTGTGTTTCCTTTCGTGTCTTCTCCTGATTAGTCACTGTTACCACCCCCGAGCCCCTGAGTGGACAAAAGATCTACGCGGCCATATTCCGGGTAGTTTTCACCACCCTCGGGTCCACCCGCACAAATCTGATAGCGTGTTAAACGGGAAGAAAGTAATAACTCAAATTTTTAGGACTAATCTAATTTAACCAAAAAAAAAAATAAACAAACAAACAAAAACAAAAACGAACCCTCAATGACGTAAATTAAACCAATTCGAAATTCACGGAATTATACCTTATACCTAATTACAAAACAATGATCTTAAATTTACTTACAGTTGTCCCTCAACGACGTCTTTTTAACTCTCTTTTGTTATTATCCACGATTCCCCAATCTTCCCCCTTTTTATTCTTTTACTTCGCACAAACCCGCTCTCAATCACTTACTTTTCACACCACTCACAGTCTGTAATTAATTCTCGTCCTTTCTTCTCCGTTCTTCACCATCGACTCCCTGAGGTCTTCTTCCCTTTTCCCCACCTTTCTACCGCTCTCGCGCTTTGTTTATAGTGGTTCGCGACGTACTCACAAAAATAGTCCCAGATTGTTACATTACTCCCCCGTTTTTAGATGTTTGTTACATCATTAAACGAACATCTCCATAAATCAGTTTACAACCATAACCCAAAATACGTTCGACGAGACAACAACTTCTTTTCTTAGTTACATAAAACTTACTATAATAATATTCTCAATAGCCCTTCACCTGTCAACCAAGATATAAACACATCATTCTTATATGAACTATCTTTTACTCCCACATCCATCATCATTTCCCTACTATTTTTTTTTTTCTGACGTTTTCCTCCTCTGTCATCTTCTTTTTCCTTGTGAGTCCAATAACATGCCCTAAATATTTTGTTTCCCTAACCATGAATTTACACTTGCTAGATTTCAATCTTAGATCAGTTGCTCGAATTCTATTAAATACATCTTTTAGTCTTAGCAAATGCTCTCCTACGTCATTTCCGCTGAAAACGATAACATCGTCTAAATAAACCATGCACTTAGAGCCTGTTAAACCTGATAAGATGGTATTCATTAGCCTCTGAAAGGTACTTGGTGCATTCACAAGTCCAAAAGGCATTTTTTTACATTGGTAGTGACCCTCTGGCGTGCTGAACCCAGTTTTCTCTCTATCTTTTTCCTCGATTTCTACCTGCCAGTAGCCTGAAGCTAAATCAAGAGTTGAAAATAAGACTGCTTTTCCCAATTGATCTATAGTTTCATGTAAGTTCAGTAATGGATAGAAATCCTTTTTGGTAAATACCGTTTAGACCTCTATAGTCGATACAGACTCTAACTTGTTCATACAACTACTTAAATAGAGATCTTTCTTCCGTTCACTAAATTTTATTTTCCCTTTATTTTCAATTTTATATACCCTATTAATCTAATTAATTCCTCTATTTATTACATTCCAATTTTTATTATCCCGCCTGAATATATCCCCTTTTGTATTATCCCAGCGCTGCCACCAAATCACTAATTTATGGTCTTATTTAGGTGAAGATCGAAATTGATGATCAGACCTCTAGTTGCTTCCTTTTCGTGTCTTCTCCTGACTAGTCACCAATTTATGGTTTCAGCTACCAGAGTTTTAACTTAAAAACAATTAATATTATGGCTACCAGAAGCAACAGCATCATCGCAGCTGAAAAACTAAATTGGTGACTAGTCCTCTGACTCTATTCCTTTTTCGTGTCTTCTCCTGACTAATCACCAATTTAGATTTTCAGCTGCAACAACCTCAATTTGAAGGCACCAATCATTATCGCTACCAGAAACAATTTCATCGCAGCTGAAAAACTAAGTTGATGACTAGTCCTCTGGCTGTGTTCCCTTTTCGTGTCTTCTTCTGACCACTCATCACTTTAGGTCTTCAGCTAGAAAAACTTCAATTTGAGGAAGACAAGCACCGTAAAGCATCGCAAATAAAGAATTAAATTGGTGACTATTTAGTCCTCTGGTTGTGTTTCCTTTTTGTCTTCTCTATTGATCTTCTATTTAGCTCCTTGCCTATACCATTACTGATGAGAACTAATAATTTCGTAATACATATCTCCGATTGCAACCCTGATATAGTTAATTTTTAATTTTACTAACAATTTTACTGAATTTTCTTTTTTTACTTTACTGGCATTATTTTTTGCTTTATCGAGCACTTTTTTATTTTACTGACAATTTTTATCTACTTAACCGACGATTACATTTACATTTCTAGCATTTTTTTTTTTTTTTTCATTTTTTCTGACTAATTTCTCTGATTTACTCTGATTTTTTTAATACTAATAACAATTGTAAGCTATACTAAGTAGTTTTATCTTTGGTAACCAATTTAACTGATGATTTTTTTCGACATTATTAACTATTTTGTAGAAAAATATTAAAACATTTAAGATTAAAAATTGAAAATATTTATTTATTGTTCATTTAAAAATTGTTGTAACAATGTATTTTGAATAGGAATGTTTAAATATTCAGCTCCATCAATGGATCGTTTAATTTTAACCATTTTATGATCGACAAATTCGGTTAATTGAGCTCTTAAGGCTAGATCAGAACTGACTAAAAATGCTTCTCGACAAGACCAATATAAATCTTTAAAAAGCATTCCTAAAACATTAAGAAAATTTTTTTACAATTATTTTTTTTTAATAAAATCTGATTTTTTATTACCTTGATAATATTGTCCGGAATTTTCCAACTGATACTTAACAATAATTAAATAAATCCCCTTTGAATTTGATGTTAAAGATAAAAACACATTTTTCAAAGACGATAAAGCCAAAGATCCAGATTTAGTTATCATCAAACAAGTTTCAAATGACGTCTCATCTTTATATGGTAAAAACGTTGTTAAATCCCACCAAGTAAAATTAAATTTACTTAATTTATTTTGATCCCAAACTAAAATCACACATTTAATTTTTCCCTTTATTAAATTAAATCCCATTTACAATACTTACTTAACGGTCCGTTAATATGATCGATAGAAGCAATCAAATGAATATTTTCAATATCAACTAATTTCGCTAAAACCCCTTGAATTTTCGGATTTCTTAAAGAATCACCTTCAATATTACGAATAATTAAATAAAGATGTAAATTTGGATACTTTTTAAATTCCCCCTCTATTAAATCAACACTTTCAAACATATTACTAGAAGATTCTTTTAGTTCTAATACTTGAAATAAAATCGAATCTAAAATTTCTTTTATTGTTAAACTTGGAAAGAAGCCATTTACAACAATAACTGGGAGATCTGTTAAGTATTCGTTTTGAAACTCAAATAAAATATCACGTTTTGATCCTAAACCATAGGTTAAAATATTAAAACCTTCGTGTAATAAACATAACCACTTTTTAAACACGTTTTTATAATCTAAACAATTTTTTTCTATTATTATTTTATGTTCTTTTGAGATAGACATGTTTGATAGTAATTTTCTGAGTTCATCTTGTGATAATCGAGGTCTTTTTAAACGATCTAAGGTGTGATTTGATGTTTGCGGCTTTTTAATCGCATTGTTAAAAAAATAATCTTCCGATTTAATCTGATATGATTGTAAATGTTTCCTTTTTGGACCTTTTTTAAGATTAGAATTAATTTTAACATCAACTTTATGTTGTTTTAAATATTTTGGTTCTTTTAATTTAGATGTTTCTTCATTTGATGATGAGTCAGATGATTTATCTTCCTCTTCTTCAACGACATTTTCTTCTTCATCACTAGAAGAGTCCTCTTCTGAATACTCTTCAGAATTTGATGAAGAACCTAACGATAATTAAATTAAATATGAAACTTAAATAAAATTAATTTTAAACCTTCAAATATAGGTTCTTCCACTTCAGAATCATTTTCTTCCAAATACAACACCTGTTGCGCTTCTAAAGCTTTCATACTCATCCGTTTTTGTCTTTGACCTCTTCTAGGAGTATTAACATCCATATTGTTAAAGAATTTTAAGCAAAAATAAAGAAAATAGAGTTTTAAAAAGTTGCTAAATTTGATAGCACTTTGATATTTAACCTATCAAGTTGTTTGAGGTTATGTCTTATGTCAAAAAAATTTTTAAATATTTTTATTTAATTAAAAAATTGAAAATTTTAAAAAGAATAAGTTTCATGTAAGTAAATAATATTTAAATGTGTTATAATAAATATTAAAGTATAAAAAGTAATTTATTTAAAAAAATGATGTGAACTTTTACATGTTTCTAATAGATGGCGCTCTTAATTATTTTAAAATTAATAAAAAATATAAACTATTTTATATTAATTTTGTAACTTTAAATAAATAAATAAGTTTATTAAATTTAAATATTTAATAAAGATTATTATTATTAAATAAAAAGAATAAAATTTAAACTTTTTGCAGATTTCAGTTGGTAAAAATTTTAGGTTGTATTAATAGATGGCGCTTATAATCTTAATTTAAAAGTATTAATAAATAATCTTTTTTTGTATTAATTTTATTTAATATTGAAGCATTTTTTATGTTAAATAATTTTTTAAATGGAAAATACTTATTGTTTGTGGGTTGTGTTTGGTTTTAAATGGGAAATGTAAAAATAAAAAGGGGTCGTGTGGAGGTCAATACATTTTGTGTCCTTTACTAATAAAAAAAATCGGGCAATTTTCACGGAGTTTTCGCGTCGTTATTCTCCGAACGGACGTTTCGCTTAATAACGTGAACGATACGGGGTTTTATGTAAAGGTCCGGCCGGTTCAAGTTGACCGAGAAGTATAAATAAACACGCTAACTATAAATTTAAACGTTATCGTCTCATTTGAATACGCATGTGCTTGACATTGAAGCAAAATGGTTGGTTTTACAACGTTGCCACCTCTAACAAAACTAATTGGTAAATTGTATTTTGCTTACAATCTTCGGTTGGAGGTGTGTTTAAAATAAAATATAGTTAATTTGGTGTTTTTGGATGATTGTTAAAGTGATTTTTGATGGGATTGTTGATTTGTGTAAATGAAATTAAAAAGTGTTGTGGTTGAGGAAATGGTGTAGAAATTATTAAGGGGGTGATTTAATTTGGGGTTTGGTTAAAAATTAGTAGGATTTGATAAATAAGGTGGAAGGTAAGTAAAAGTTTATATATTTAAAAATAATTTTTGATTAAATTGTAAGAAAATGAAACGTAGTGGGGATGTATGGCAACACTGTGTATCGTTTGTCGAACCATATCCGACTTGACATTTCTCAGTGCGATTCTTTATTGCAAATGGGGAGGTTACTTTAGCCGTTCGTATTTTAGTTTATGTGATGTTCGGTGGTGTACATTTAATCGTACGAAGTTTATAATTAAGTGTTTATTTTCCCCCACGTTACGTTTTCGCGGAGTGTTCGGTACATGTTCTGTTTGGAGTCGCGATCGCATCTCGGAACAAAAGGAAGTTGTTTTTTTCCTCTCGTACGCTCGTAGTATTTTCGTGCGGGGCAACGAGCGTTTTACGGATTTATTAAATGTTAATATGGCCTTAGCCAGGTAAGTTAAAAACCCCGAGTCGCGGTTCCGTGTCCGATCGATTTCGGTGCCCCCTTCGTGGGACGAGCCCGCTGGAAGCATCTCACCCACATCATCCCACATTCGAGTGGTGGATGTATGTCAGGCCGATGTGGAGCACAGTTCGTGTTGCCTCAATCGAGAAATTTTCAATGACCCCAAAAACTAAACTAGTGTACGACGTTAAATAGTCGCGGTTCGAACAAACACGCGATAGTTTTGTATCTGTTGTGTGGACTTTCTAGCTTTTCTTTCTCCAAATTATTACTTCACATTAAGGTTTTATCTTGATTTCTACGAAATTCCACATCTATAGATTATCTAGTAATGTTAGCTAAGTGATAATCAAATGAAATCAAAAAAAATATGTTTTGTTTAATTTTCCAGGTTGATTATTTTTTTTTCTAGCCTAAAAAGGCAGCTGAATTGATCACAAAATTATGTACAGGGATGATTTTTAAAAAAATTAAAGAAGACCTGAATAAATATGGAAGTTATATACAGGGTGGTTTTAAAAACATAATCGAATTTTTTTATTAAATTTGACAAAATTCGTTTTTAAATTAATCATTCTTCAGTTAATATCGATTTAAAAAATCTAACAGTTCAAATTTTTAAAAAAAATCTCTCAAATTGATTAAAATAATCGAACTTGAATAAAATTAAAGGAAGAATTAACGATTTTTTAATAATGACGGTGATATCTGAAATTCTTATAATTTAGTTTTAAAAAGGGTTTAAAATATAAATTTAAAAATATACAGGGTGATTTCAAAAATATCTAACCTAAAAGAAAATTTTTATTAAGAAATTTAATCAAAATTTGTCCTTTTTTCTTAAGATTTTTTTTGGGAAATCGTCTAAAATAAATAAAAATTAATTAAAAACACCTATCGAGTACTTAAATTTGATTAATATGATCTCAAAATGATGAAAATCATCAAATTTGAATTAAATAAGAGAAAATTTGAAGGTTTTGAATGATAATACGGACTTTTTCTTGTGGAAAATTGTCAAATTTGTCTAAAAGTTGCAAATTTAATTAAATTATATACAGGGTGATTAAAAAATATATCCTAAACTCTCAAAATTTGTCTTTTTTCCTCAAGTTTTTATTTAAGAATCGTCTAAAATCAATAAAAATCAATTGTAAACACCTAATGATTATTTAAATTTGTTTAAAATGATGAAAATCATCAAAATTGAATTAAATAAGAGAAAAATGGAAGGTTTTGAATGATAATAAGGACTTTTTTTTGTTAAAAATTGTCAAATTTGTCTTAAAATTACTAAAAGTTGCAAATTTAATAAAGTTATATACAGGGTGATTAAAAAAATATTCAAAACTCTCAAAATTTATCGTTTTTCCTTAAGATTTTTTAAGAATCGTCTAAAATTAATAAAAAACAATTGTAAACACCTAAGAATTGTTTCAATTTGTTTAAAATGGTCTTAAAATGATGAAAATCATCAAAATTGAATTAAATAAGAGAAGGATTTGAAGGTTTTGAATGATAAAAAGGACTTTTTCTTATTACAAATCGTAAAATTTGTCCTAAAACCACTAAAAGTTGCAAATTTAATAATATTTAATTTATAATATGTTTAATAATATACAGGATGATTAAAGAAAAATATCCTAAACTCTCAAAATTGGTCTTTTTTCCTTAAGATTTTTTAAAAATCGTCTAAAATCAGTAAAAATCGATTGAAAACTCTTAACAACTACTTAAATTTGTTTAAAATTATCGTAAAATAATGAAGATCATCAGAAATGAATTGAATAAGTGAAGGAATCGAAGATTTTTGATGATAATAATGACTTTTTTTTGTTAAAAATTGTCAACTTAGTCTTAGAATTACGAAAACCTGCACATTTAATAATATTTAATATATAATATATTCAATAATATACAGGGTGGTTAAAGAAAAATAACCTAAACTCTCAACATTTGTCTTTTTGTCTTAAATTTTTTTAGAGAATCGTCTAAAATCAGTAAAAATCGATTGAAAGACCTTAACAACTACTTAAATTTGTTTAAAATGATCGTAAAATAATAAAAATCACCAGAGAAGAATTGAATAAGTGAAGGAATCGAAGGTTTTTAATGATAATAATTTTTTTTTCTGTTAAAAATTGTTAAATTTATTCTGAAAGGGATCTACAAAGTTTTATAATATATACGGGGTGATCTAAAAAAAAATCAAACCTCAAACAATTGTTTATTAAGATATCTCATCAAAATTTGTCTTTTTTTCTTACATTTTTTTTTGGAGAATCGTCTAAAATCAGTAAAAATCGAGTGAAAAACACCTAACGATTGTCTAAATTTATTTACAATGATCATAAAAGGATCAAAATCGCAAAAAATTATTTAAATAAGATGAGAAATTGGATGTTTTCAATGATAATGATGACTTCATTTTTAACAAAAATTTTCAACTTTGTTCTAAAAGCTACAAATTTAATGATATTATATACAGGATGATTTTTTAAACCTAACCTAAACCTTCAAAATTTGGTCTTTTCCTTCAAAAATTTTTTAAGAATCTTCTAAAATCAGCAAAAAACGATTAAACACACTTAACGTTTGCATAAATTTGTTTAAAATGGTCAAAATCATCAAATATTACTTGCATAAGAGAAGGAATTTAAGGTTTGAATGATAATAAGTTTTTTTTTGTTAAAAATTTTCAAATTTATTCCTTCCAAAATAAACAAAGTTTAATATTACATACAGGTGATTTTAAAAACCTAACTTTAGTTAATTCGTCTAAAGTTAGTAAAAATCGATTTAAAAAAACACCTTTGATTAAAACAGTTTTAATTGAAATCGTCTTAAATTCATCGAAATAATGGAAAATAAATTCAAGAAATAGAAATTGAAGAGTCTAATCTAAATAATTTTGTGTTTATAAATTAAAAGAAAAAAGCCTATCTTAAAAGTTGTATTTAAAGTTTAAACTTGGATTTGTTTGATTTAGAAATATAAAATGTACAGGTTAAAATTAAAATTAATCAATAAAACTCTTGTCTTGTACTTTTAGTGGTCTTAATTAGTAATATTTACGACTAGTTTCGGCTGTTCGCCATCTTCAGGTAGTAAATTCGAAAGTTATTTATAAAAATTGAGATTGAACAGACGTTGAAACTCCAAAATACAATGACACATTAAAATTTGTAAAGTTAAAATAATAACACACATGGACAAGTTGTCGGACAAACCTACATTTAAATTTAAAAAAAAAATGAGTTAAGAGTCTTTAAATCTTCGATTTTTTACTTATAGGTTTTATACTGCTCATATTTATACATCTTGAGATGATTTTTTAATGTCTTGGTCGTTATTAGATGATGTCATAAGTTTTTTAATGGATTTTCGACAGTTGTTTTAGCGATTTTCAACGTTTTAAAGCACTTTTATTAACTTTCTCTTCTTAAAACGGTTAAAAATTGAATAGAAACGTGTTGAAAAACGACAAAAGTCGTTTATGAAATCTACTAAAACTCGTTTAAGGATGTTTAAAGAATCGACTAAGGTCAGTTAAAATCCATTAAAAACTATCAGTTAAGTAAGCTTATATTAAATGGCTCAAAATGATCGAAAATTGATTTTTTAATTTACGAGTTTTTTAAATTCTTTAGAAATTATTTAAAATTTATAAAAAAATTTTAAGATTCTTCATAAATGTTATTAAAACTTAAAATTAATCAAAAATTCCTTAAAAGAAAATTGATGATCGTAAAAAAGGATTGTATGGTTTTATATTATGAATGTGCACTTTTCACTCACTCTGTATTTATGAGAGTCATAAAAACTAACCCGTACTTGGAACACTATACATTTAGGTATAGTATACATTTAGGTATTATATTTTTGTTCTAACAAGAATAGTTTTTTGGATCTCTAGATTGAAAGATCGTGAAAAATCGTCTTTAAAATATGTAAAGTTGATTAAAAATTGTCAAAAAATATAGAGAACTTGCTTTAAATTTTTTTGAAAATTATTTAAAACCATCTGGAAAGAGGAGATTTTCTTATCTTAAAATATTCGAGTTAAAATCGACAAAAAATTCCTGGTAATTAAGGTAAGCTTAAATTAAATTGTTCAATATGATCAAAATTATAAAAATTCTTAAGATTCTTCATAAATTTATCAAGAAAACTTTTTAAAATTGAACAAATATCCTTTAAAAGAAAATTTTTGAGGATTATTTGACTTTAGATTAAATTGTGTACGTTTGATTCAATCTATATTTAAGTTGTCTGGTTTCAATATCCCCTAAATCCATTTTTGGGCAAAAATGAGATATATACGTCATCTGTTAGAAAAAGTTGTTTTCTATAAAATATTCAATGATTTGTATTAAAAAACGCGCGAATCCCTTAAAAATTGAAATCAAATAGACAGCCTTTAGATTCAAATCCCAGTAAATAATCCATTTTCAATAGATGCGCAGTTACAAAAGCTGTACAATAGATTCAAAGGAGTTTTTAGGAAAAACCAAACCGCCATGAATATCCAGCCAAAAGAAATTCCTACCGGAATGAAACCAAAAAATCTGAAAATGAGAAATGTAATTAACTTTTTAGAGTTAAGCAAACATTATGGAAAAAACTGGAGAGAGGTAGAAAATTTGGCTTATTAGATGTGTTGGGAAAATTTTAAAACAATAATATTCCTGGCGATTCCCGAGAAGAGGGGACGAAGAGCTTAGTTTATGTGAATCAACCGAAAATATATTTGATATTTAAGAGTTTTTTAAGTACAGTTTTTAAATAGCATCTTTCAAAAAATAAAGTTTCCTGTTATTAGCTACAAAGAGATTTGATTCTCTTTCAATTCATGCCTAATCCATTTTGTTCAGATTCAAATGAGCCTTAATCCACAGTTTGGTAGCAAACGCAACCAAACACCATTTTTAAATCCACTTAGTGATTTTTATATCTATCTCAAAAGACGTGGTTATAGAATTTCTGAAACGTCAGTAAGTCTTCTAATAACAAATAAATTACGTTTGAATTAATACGCTAAAATCATCCCAAAATACTTTTTTGCCGTTTTCTCAAAATTGAATAATTTCGATTTAAGGGGATTTGAAACCAAACAACTCATTTATAAGAGTCGTAAAAACTAATCCGTGCTTGGAACACTATACATCTATATCCATTTTTGTTCTAACGAGAACGATTTTTTATCCTCTAGATTGAAAGATTGTGAAAAATCGTCTTTAAAGTCGGTAAAGTTAATTAAAATCGTAATTTAGAAAACTAAACTTAATTTTTGTTTTGTTTTTTGAAAATCATTTAAAATCGACTAGAAGATCTTCTTTGTCTTAAAATAATCCAAAATCAAAATCGACTAAAAGCTTTTAACAATTGAGGTAAGTTTGAATTAAGTTGCTCAAAATTATTGAAAATTAATTTAAAAGTCATTTAAGCCATTTGGAATTCGCTAAAAACTGTTTAAAAATTATATATATTTTTTAATTTTAAAATTTGTCAACAAAGCTTTTTAAATTGGTCAAAAAAGTACCATTAAAAGTAAACTTTTGAAAGATTTTTTCGAGGATTTATGAGAATCATAAAAACCAATGTGGACTTGGAACACTATACATCTATATAGATTTTTATTCCAATGAGAATAGTTTATTTGTCTTTTAAATTGAAAGATCGTGAAAAATCGTCTTTAAAATAGCTAAAGTTAATTAAAATCATTAAACATTTTAAAAAATTAGCTTTCAATTTTCTTAAAAATCCTTTAAAATCAATAAAAATGGATTGGAAGGATATCATTTTCTCACGTTAAAGTAATAATTATTTAAAAACTGTGACTTTACTTGCACGTGGTTTATTTTAACCAAGGTTAAAATCACTTCTTGTTTACCTCAGTAAAACTATTCTTAACTATACATCCGTTTATTATCCTTTTTCTACTATCTTTGTAAAATTTTTTTGTTGATTATTTACATATAAAGGAATATAATTATTTTATAGAGGAAAATTATTATTTAACTACTATTAATAGTCTTTAAACGAAAGATAATTTTAGTAGCTGTTCACTCTATCTAAACAATAAGCGAAATATAAAATTAACCCTCGAAATGAAACGAAAGGAGTGTTTTTCAACCGATTCTCTCTACTTAAAATTAGTCTCTCTCTACTTGGCTTATCTAAATGACGTTTTAAAACCGTTCCTCATCGGTCTGCCGTCGCTTATCGGATAAACACAAAAATCTATTAATATTGTCAATGTCGCGACGCTTTGTAAACAACAAGCTTTACCAATTAAAATAATAACTGGAAGTATCGATTTTAAATCGGTTTAATTGGATGGTTTTTTTTCGATTTTGTCTTTTTACTTTGTCTTTTGACTTTGAAATTTTGACTTTATCTTTGAGTAGGTTTGCTGTATATTAGAGTGGTTTTTTTTAATTAGGCTATAAAGAATGGCATTTTGAAAAGTCGAAAATTAGCCGACATAGCGAACACACGTTGAGGGCAAACATGTAGAATGTAAAGGTCGAGCCGTTCTCCTTTATAAACTAAGGTCACAGACATTATCATCTTCAACGGAGAAAACCCGTCTAATTTTTTCAACCTCTTTAACATTTTTTAGTTTATCTACATTTTTTTAAATTGTTACTATTATTAAAATTTGTTTCTTTTTAAATTTTTGTTTTAGCTGCAGTTTTTTTAAGAAGTACAATGTCACCTATTAGCCTAGTTTTGCAATAATATGTATTGTATTTTCGATTGGTAATAATAATGTTTGTGTGGTTTCGTCATCGGTCGTCGATGGACGGCGACGACGACGCCGGCGACGCCGGGCGTCCTTTGACACACGAGTTGATTCCCTTGGACGGGCCAACGTACCTTAGAGGTCACTAAGGCCCCCATTCACGCCGTTCGTGCCTCGTTTCTGCCTCTCTTCGTATTATGGTTCGTGTTGAAACGGAGTTTTAATTCTGGGAAAGGTGGGATTTGTTATAAAGAAGATAGAAGGATATGTAACTTGTCTCTGTAAGCTCTCTTTATAAGGAAGGAAGGACGAAAGAAGGGGATTATAAAGAAGTGAGAGTTTCCTGGAAAAGATTTGAAGAGAATTTTAAATGTACAAGATGTGGTCGTTGAATAATTTTTATTAGGAGGAAATTGGTTTTCGATGGGATTTATTAAAGATTGGTAAAAGATAATTTTAGTAGAATCTGTTAAAATTTGTTTTTATGATTGTTAAAAACCACCTGAAATAAATTAAAGACTGGGTAAAAATCCATTGGTAAAGATGCGGTTTGAAACTCGTCTATCAAGGATGAACAAACGCCGAAAAAGAAAAACAGGACTTCAGGGATGGGAAAACTTCGTACAGATCTGATTTGAGGTTGGGCAAACCCTTGATTTTTCGAATGAACTTCAGGGGTGGACAAACTTAGTCGAGAGACATTTCAGTGGTGGAAAAACTTTAGAGATCCTATTTGAGGTTGGGCAAATCTTTAATTTTCGAATGAACTTCAGGGGTGGACAACCCTAGCCGAGAGACATTTCAGGGGTAGGGAAACGTGGTTGAAAGACATTTCAGGGATGGGAACACTTCTTAGAGATCTGATTTGAAGTTGGGCAAACCCTTAATTTTTTGAATGAACTTCAGGGGTGAGGAAACGTCGTTGAAAGACATTTCAGGGATGGGAGAACTTCGTAGAAATCTAATTTGAGGATGGGCAAACCCTTCATTTTTCAAATGAACTTTAGGGGTGGACTAACCTCGTCGAGAGACATTTGAGGGGTGTGGAAGCCTCGCCGAAAGACATTTCAGTTGTGAGAAAACTTTAGAGATCCGATTTGAGGATGGGCAAATCCTTGATTTTTCGAATGAACTTCAGGGATGGACTAACCTCGACGAGAGACATTTCATTGGTGGACAAAGCTCGTCAAGAGACATTTCAGGGTGAGCAAACTTCTTAAAGAGATATTAAATTTTTATAAACATAACTAATCAGTTTTGATAGCTTTGAACGAAGAAAATAAACGTTATCAAATGCGGTTTGTACCATTTTCAGGGGATTTTGGAAAAAATTTGATTTAGAATTGTTGCGAAGATGAAATGTTAATAACAAAATGTCATCTTATAAACGTTGTATTTGCCACGATATTCGAAAAACGGTCAACATACGTAAATTGTACTGGCGTCAAAGTTGTGAGACAGAATGCCTTAAAATCGTTCGAAAGAGGTTCATTTGATCAATTTATGCCGATAAGAGACTTGAAACTTAAGAAATAAATATAATTCTAACGATTTTTGTATCAAATTGTAGAGTAACAAAGGTTGTAAGGTAGAAAAAAAATGAGAAAAATAGTTAGTTCGGTTACTTACTTTATTATAATAATAATACAACACCTTAAGATTCAACATTAAAAACTGTTTTGAAATTTTCAAATAAGTCGATGTAAATTACTGGAAATTAATTTTTAACATGGGTGAAAAATTTTAATTACGTTAGTTGGGTCAGATTTAGTTTAAAAACGCTAAATTCATACAGATTTCTAAAGCTCTCACCAAATTTTTGATAGAGTTTCTTAAGACTTATCGAAAATCCACTTAAAATCATGATCATATAAATCAAATAAATCATATAAAATCTCTTTATAGGCTTTCTATAATTTTTCGAAGCACTAAAGCACTAAAATGAAAATTTCTATCCGTGTTGTATATGTTGATCATGTCTCACTATGTAGTAATTGACAAAAAAATAAGTGGGACTCTAAAGATTTCACTGTGCTTCAAAGAGATAAAGAACGCAAGAAAAAATTTAAAGAGAGTTTGAACTGGAAAAGAAAAAAAATAGCAAATAGATTATTTGTTATTAAAAAATTAGGATAGATTGGAGTGAAAAGGTAGACAAAAAGGTAAAATTTTGGTAAGCCTAAAATTAAATTTATTCCTATTTGGCTTGAAATTTATTTAAAAAAACGTATTGATCGTTATTTATGAAATCTATCAAGATTCGTCTTTATTAAAAATCATTAAAATTCATTCTTAAAAGGAATTAAGATCAAAAACACTTATAAATTATCCAAAATTGTTTGTAAATCCAACATAAGTGGATCTAAATCGTTGGAAATATATCTGGCTTTTTAAAATGAATGTAGTCAGGCTGGGTAGGATCAGATTTAGTTTAAAAATCATTTTGATTTATCTAAAAGTTGTTTATATTCAGAAGTACTATTAATATCTTCAAGTTATGAGGTCAATTAGGACCAAAAACATCTAGAAATGATCCAAAATTGGTTCTAAATCCAACATAAATTGATCTAAATCGTTGGAAGTGTATCTACCTTTTTAGGATGTATTTAGTTAGGCTAAATTGTATCAGATTTAGTTTAAAAATCACTTTGATTTATCAAAAAGTTTTTTAAAATCTGGGTTTCTAAGATTTTCAACAAGTTCATTCCTAGAAGTTCTGTAAAGCTATCGAAAATCTCCTAAAAAATCAGAGATTAAAAATCCAAACGTCTCTTAAAATAATTAAGAATTATTAATCAAAATTATTTAATGTTTTCAATTTTTGAGCATTGTCCAAAGATTATTCTAAATTTAATAGTACAAAGTTTTCTAAAATCATCAGTAAAACATCATCAGAGTTCCCTAAAAATAAATCAAAACTCTAAAATGGTCAAAAATTATATATTCTTTGTAAATAATCATAAATCTGTTTTCAATCATTGTGAATTTTCCAAAATTTATTCATAATTTAACAAAGAAAAATGTTTAACGATAAAATCCTCAATGCATTACTATCAAAATTTTCTAAACCTTGTCAAGAAGCATTTGAAAGTTGTTCAACCTCTTTTAAAATTGTTTCAAATCATCATAAATCTATACCCTTGAAAATTAATTCAAAATTGTTTATAAATTGCCTCAGATTATCTAAAAATTGTTCTTTATTATGAAAATTGAATCCTCATTAATTAATAATTCATCAGAATTTTATAAAATCAAAAATATTCCGAAGCAATTTAATTAAAATTTATTAACTTAAAATTTTGTAATCACTGAATATTTTTTAAAAATAGTTCAGAATTTTAAAGATGTCTAACAATAATTCTCAATAAATCAAAACTCTCAATAAATCATCATAACGACTGTCCGAACAATTGACCAAAAATCCTTTGTAAATTGTCCAAAATTTTTTAGAATAATTTGTTTATAACCATCATAAATCGTCTAAACTCGTTGAAGATCTTAAAATTGGCTTAGAAACCATTGGAAATTATCCAAGGATTGTTTAAATTTATTTAAGAAGACGTTTCAAGTGATCTTTTATTTAAAAACACAATAAACCTGTCTTAAAAGAAGAGGTGAAAGTGTCTAAATTGTATATACAGAGTGATTTTAAAGCTTTCGAAATAACTTTGATCTTAAATAAAACGAAGAAATGGAAATTTTTAATGATCAAGATAATTTCTTGTTAGGTTATTATAATTTTCTCCCAAAGAGAAAGACACAAAGTTACAAATAAAATAAAAATCGTATACAGGGTGATTTTAAAATTTAGTGAAAAGTATTAAAAAATTCGAAGTTATCTTAAAATTTTCATAAAAAAATTATTACAAAGCTCACCTCAAAAGCAATTATTATGCCATTGGTGAAGATAAATAAAAAGATATGAGAGTTTTAAGGAAGTAACTTATGAAACTTAAGTAAGTAGTGAAAGAAGAATTATTCATTTTCAAAGTTTTGAAATGGTTGTATTAAATCGAGCACAATTAACACCTTTTTATTATTACATAACGAACCTCGTCGATTAGAAACCAGGCGTACTTTCTCTGAAAAGTATCTCAAACACCGATCGACTTTCTATCCATACAAAGGAAAGTACACACCAAACTATCGATGGACATCGAAATAATTACATTTTTTCGTCTACCTTTTTGTAATATAATTTTATTGTGTGAAGACATTTTAATATATCGTGGGAGTATAAATCTTAAATTCTGTTGTACGGATGGAAAATCACGGTTCCCGGTGTAGGATATTGATATTTCCGAGGACAGGGGCGGCGGGTTTTGGGGCGGCAAGGAGAGAGAGCAGGAACGAGAGGCGAATTTCGGGCAGGTTTCCACTAAAGAGGGGCAAATCCTTGCTGGGACCGTTCGTTCAAGGTCCTCGGCGTTGGATCGGCCATGTTGGAGGGTCGCCAGGGTCACGCCGTGGGGCCTGCGCCCCTCCGGAGGCAAGGAGAGGGATGCGGGCGAGGTTACCGCCCTTTTCCCAGACCTAAATCGACAAAGAGAAAGACCTTCCAGAGTATTATACGTTTTAAAACCACATAAAACCAACACCCAAACATCATTATTATTTTACTCATACTATTATTATTATTTTACTTCTATTATTGTTATTAAATGCTATTGTGTGTTCCTAATATTTTTTAATTGATGACACATCGACAACAATGAGTCAACACTCGAGAATAAATAATAGTAGTAATAATAGAAGTGTTGTTTAAGTGGTAGTGATGGTAAATTAACAGATAGTTGTAGATTCAGAGTTAGTACATTGATGCTCATTAAGCTTGAAGTTTTAACGGTACTTTCAGGAGCAATAACTAGCGGGAAATAGCCTTGACTTATGGGTTGAGAGCGGCTTCCTGGACAATGACTCACTTCCATGTGCCACCGGCGCAAAAGATACGATCGGGTTGTAATAATAATCGGAAGAATTCGGAAGAAGTGAACGTCCCGATGATTTATGGTGGCGAAAAAAGCGTGTTAATTAAGTGTTTTACGACGATTATTAGCCGAACAGACATTCCGCCTTATAATTATGTCATAGAAAATAACTTTGGTGGAAACAAGATAATATAAAACTAGGAATTGATTTGAAAGGAATTTGAGAATAAATTTTGAAAAGAATTTTGGATTAAAATTTTATATAGAGAGTGATCAAGAAAAAGTATATTAATAATTACGACGATTTTTTACAAAAATTATATACAAGTTATATACAGAGTGATTCTAAAACCTTTTAGTCAATTTTATTTCTTTGTTGTGTTATAAAAAAGGAAGCAGGTGGATGGACGTAAAATAACAAAGCTAATTGAACAAATTGATTTGAAAGGAAATCTAGGATGTTTTTCAAGAAGAATTTTTTATTAAAATTTGTATATACAGAGTGATTTTAAACCTTTTGGTGGTAATTAAAAGGAAGAATTGAAGATTTTTTAATGGCAATGACAATTTCTGGTTAAAAAATGATCTTAATTTTCTCCTAAAAAAACATAAGTTGGGATATCGTATACAGGGTGATTCTTCTAAAACATTTTAATTAATTGGTTATTGGATGATTCACATTCCACCTCAAAAAAAATCATAGAAAATATGGATTAAGACAAAATGAAAAATATTAAGAAAACATTTTTAAATATTAATAAAGATATATGCAATCTTTAATCAAACCATTATCAGAGTTTCTTGAAAATGATTGTAAATCTAAACATCATGTTCTAATCTTTACGTGTCAAAATTTGTATATAGAGTGACTTAAAAACCTTAACAGTTAATTAACTGTTTACGATGATGAATTGTTTACGTACAATCATTTATCTGAATCACGTCGTGACTTTTAATTATGTAATAGAAAACGTGGGTAAAGACAAAATGACGTAAAACCTTGTAAAATCGAATGAATGGAGTCGATTTTGAAAAAGGACTTTGGAATGTAATTCGAGGAAAGATTATTATTGGATGGATGGTTTTGTTTGGAGGAAATAAAAAAGGTAATCCCTACGGTGTTCCTTCTTTTCCCGGTGAAACCGGCGGTGAAACTTAGAAAGTCTGCCCGTTTCGTGGGCAGAATTGACTTTTACATTTCGCGGTGTTCCTCGGAAAGAAAGACGCGGGGCATAATTTATGCTGTCGAATTGAGCGCGGCCGCTCCAAGATTTCTAAACAAGATCTCTCACGCTCGACGACTCCTTTTCCTTTACTTACATTTCTTAATCACGAAATAAGGGCATACCATACAATCTTTTACAATATTACAAAACTTATTTCTAATGCTTTACTTTTATTGTTTAATTATTTTGTTGTTATTACTAAAATTAGCAATAAATTCGAAATCTAAACTTACGACATACAGAAATTTGCAAAAGTTAGTCAAGGTTGGTTGGACGAACAAGTTGCCCAACGATTTTAAATAACGCGAACGATCGACAGACAGTTCGAAAACCGTTTTGATCGGAGCGAAACAAAGGCTCGAGCTCTTCTCTCGCGGCCCCTTTATCTCCGTTTTATCGCGAGCATTGTGTATGCATAAAGCGGATATAAAACCGATACGCGGACAACGTTGTGTACATGGTGGGAGGATAAAAGCCGTAAAACGAATAACGAACATATACACCTGTCGACGTTACCATATTATCCGGGTTGTAAAATCGACGACGTCAATTTTACGTATTTACTTGGTCAATGGCCAAGTTAAATAATCCTTACACGTGTGTGAAATACTATAAAACGAAAATAGTAAAAAGATTAAATATAAAATAATGCGTTTTTTTTGTTATTGGAATAATAGTTATGTTTGGAAAAGAATAAGTTTGTTTTTAAAAAATATTGATTTTATAAATCAGCGTAAATAGATAATCAACTGAAATGTTTTAGAATCATTCAGTATACAGGGTGTTTAAAAAAGATGCGGCAATATTAAAGAGGGTGATTGTTCAGGTCAATTTATACAAAAAAGTTTATAATAAACATGTTGTTTAAACACTTCGTTACCGATCTACAACGTGTTGAAGTTTAATTAAAAAAAGCAGTAAAAATTTACAAATTTTGAAACAGTACAACCCGTTCTGTTCACCGATGAAGCGAATTTTTCAAGAAATACAATACGCAATTTCCATAATAACTATGTATGGTGTGACGAATATCCACATGAAATTGTTGAAGATCGTTTTCAACATCAGCTTTCTTTGAACGTTTGGCTTCGAATTGTGGGTGACTGCCTAATTGGACCGGTATTTTTACCAGGAAGACTTATTGGAGAGGTGTTTCGCAACTTTTTGAAAAACACGCTCCCTGGTTTTCTGGAGGACGTACCATTAGCAATTAGAGATGCAATGTGGTATATGCACGATGGCGCACCAGCCCACTTTAGTCAAGTAGCTGGTGATTTCTTAACACAAGCATATGGAAATCGATGGATTGGCCGAGGTGGACCTCACTTATGGCCTGCACGATCCCCGGACTTAAATCCTCTGGATTTTTTCCTGTGGGGCCATTTGAAGTCCTTGGTGTACGCTACTCCATTGGAAAACGTAGAAGACTTAAGAAATCGAATCATTGTTGAGTGCAACTCAATTAAAACAGATCCTAGTGTTTTTGAGAGAGTTCGCCAGTCAATGAGGAGAAGATTGGATTCTTGCATTCAAGCTCGAGGTGGTCACCTTGCACAGTTTTTGTGATTTTTGCTTGGTAAAATTGTTGGTTTGGTAAAATATTTGTTTTTGTCCTTGAATAAAACCCTTGTTCTTTAAAAAAAAATTATTTTATTATAAACTTTTTTGTTTATAATAAAAATGTTTAAACTTCAACACGCTGCTGATCGGTAACGAAGCGTTTCCAGACCATGTTTATTATAAACTTTTTTGTATAAAAAGACCTGGACAATCACCCCCCTTTAATATTGCCGCATCTTTTTTAAACACCTTGTATATTTTTGATTTTATAAAATTTTATAATTTTGAACAATTTTTAAACAATTCGAAACTGTTTTATGGATTTTAAACAACCTTTTTTGAAATCAATATCTTTGGTTAGTTTTATATAATTTTTTATTATTTTATCTTAATCCGTGTTTTTTTAAAATTTTTAGTAGCTGAAACGGGAAATTACTTGCTAAATTACTAATCAACCAAAATATTTTAGAGGAATCATCCTGTATACAATATTTCAAAACCAGTGAGAATCTAATGATAGACTCTAACGATAGATTTTTTATTAATCCCTTTAAGGATTAGTATCCGTAAAATTCAGGTGACAACCTTATCAATTAAATGATAAAATAATTCCTTACGTGAATCCTCTCTCCACTTAAACTAAAAATTAAATTTATAAAAGTTTCCTAGTTTCTTCCTCCTTTTCAAAAAATGTTCTTCTAGTTGTATAAGGGATGAAGTTTAATCCTTTGAAATAAAATTTACAGATTTCGTCCAACTTTGAAATTTCTCATTTTTTTTAAATTTCCTAGTCTATGTAGAGAGAGAGGTCGCTTTGGGATTTTTTTAAAACACTTAATTGAAAAGGTTGCCACTTGAATTTTACGGATTTTAGTCCTTTAAGGGATGAAATTAATCTTGTGAAATAAAATTATCAAAGCTCGTTCAACTTTGAAATTAATCGATTTTCTTTTAATTTCCTAGTTTAAGTAGAGAGAGAGGTCACTTTGGGATTTTTAAAAATACTTAACTGAAAAGGTTTTTACTTGAATTTCATGGGTTTTAGTCCTTTAAAGGTTGGAGATTAACTTTATGAAATAAAAATGAATTTTTACTTTAAAAATTTCTACTTTCGGTATTATGACGCCTTTAACCGACTAATTAATGAATAAAAAGCTTTGTGTCCGCAATTGTAGATTTTCATTCTAACAATTTTTAACTGGTTAAAAGTTGTAATAGCTATTATTAGGATATGGTGATATTATACAGTACGTCAAACAAAAAACACCCAATGCAATCTCTATTATTTCTGTTCAAATTTTTATAAGTCATATACTAAATGAATCCACCTCCGATTTCAATCAACTATGACTTTTCTTTTTTAAATTTATTTCTAAGGTTTTTCTTTCTGCAAGCGACGATGTAGAATGCATGTACTTTTATTACCTATTTACTGAAGAGAAAATGAATTGCACTTCTCTTAAACAATGTACTATATTTTTATCGAGTAGCTGCTCAAAAATTTTTGTCGAACGTTTACGTTCAAGTCGTAAATTGGCTCCCTGTGTACAACGCTTAACCGAACCGACGCTCTCAATGCCCTAAAAAGTTCTAATTATAGTATTTTTAATTAAAAATTTGTGAACGTCAAATCGACCATCAGTTTTCGTTGGTATTTTCTTCAAAAAGTCTTGAAATGGGTACGTATCAATAAGAAATGGTTTACAACTGATTATTCCCCGCATACGTTAAGAACCAATCAAATATCTAGAAATTTTAAATGTCAACTAATGAGAATCGAATATTTCCGATATTTGCCTTGTAGCTCGAGCTAGCTTCCTAAATAGATAAGTGAGTAAATGGACCTTAATTATAATCTGTTTACTATAACAATATATAAATAATTAACTATTTGTAATGTAATTTTTAATTATTTGGGAAATAAGCTTGACATAAACCTCTGGAACTCTAAGTAATGATACGGCAATTTTCGAAAATCGATCTGTTTGCATTTCAACTGAATCATGGAACTAGGTCTCTCAAATTAACCGACAAAACTTGGAGCTCTCGAAATTTAACCTTAATGAGTAATTTCCTTAAAATTTCCATAGATTTTCCATTATTTTCTGTAAAAACGATTTCGAGGAAATAGAACTATTTTAACATTTTTTACAGTAAATAAATAATAGAAGTTGATGTACTATATATTGTTAGATTCAGAAAAAGTTGTATTAAAAATCTTGGAGAAAACTATTCATGACTGGTTCATGAAAATCCGAACAGAAATATCCGAGATATGGCTTTGTTTTTGTGTTTGACATTTTAGATGATTCCTGATAATTTTTGAATGTTTTCAGACGATTATTGAACGATTCCAAACTATTCCTAAACGATTTCAGAAGATTCTCAAACGATTTATGACAATTCTTGAGCAATATCAGACGATATTTGACGATTTTAGATGATTCTTGACAATTTTTTAATACTTTCTGACGATTTTTGACAATTTATGAACGATTGCACGCTATTTCTAAACCATTTCAGAAGATCCTCGAACGATTTATGACAATTCTTGAGCAATATAACACGATACTTGATGATTGTACACGATACTTCTCGATTTTAAGCGATTGTTGACCAGCTCAATCATCAATTTTATGATTCATGATGATTCCTGATAATTTTTGAATGTTTTCTGACGATTTTTGAAGGATCCCAAATTATTTTTGAACGATTTCACATGTACAAAATGTCGACGTTTTGAACCCAACCTCAAAATTAAAAATTGTAAAACTTTAAAAAATCATCCAGTCTATAGAAACTAAGGTACGTCTCACACTGAGGCAACCAGCAACAAGCAATATTGTCATTTGATGACATTTTACATAGAATTAGAGCAGACATCTCACAATGAAGCAATCCATTATCGCCTCTCTGTTTGCGATATCGAATTGATTTAATGTGAGAGACATCATTTGACTATATGAAAAATGTTATCAAGTGGCAATATCGCTTGTTGCTGGTTGACAGTTGCTTCTTGGCTGAGTGTGAGGCCCGCCTAAGAAAAGATTTTTTAAATAATAACACAGACCTACAAAATGTTATAAAAGGCGAGACCCATAGATCAAACAGTACTTTTCTAACAGATTTTGGCGAGCTGGATTTAAATATGATTTCAGACCTGCTACATCACCTCGGGATTTCAAAATATTCTAATCTATAGACGCAAAAAACACGAGTTTTTAACATATTTGAAATTAAATATCGTAGCAAATACATTTTTATCTGCAAAACTTCATGTGGTATTCGAATGTACCACTTTTCCCATTCAAAATCCATTTTATTTTTTTTTTCAATATCTTAATTTCTTCATGAAAGAATCTTCTTTTTATAATCCCCCAATCGTAGTCGGCGGTATAGCAAGCAATGATTTGGTCGTAGTCTCAAAAAAATCGTCTTCGATTTAATTCAAATGAACGTTGTAGTGACCTAACCCAACTTATGAAATAATCTTCCCCTTTCAAAGCTCAGCAATAGTAGCCCATCATTCTTTCATCCCTTCTACATTCATTTTTTGTGTCAAAACGTGCACAAATATAACGAAATTTATTCATCTATTTATTTTTAACACAATGGCTTCTTGAAGTCATCGTTGTCTGCAAATCATCTAAATTGTAGAGATTACGCACACTAGAATTACATTATAGACCTACTATATCGACAATTATTGCTGTTCCTATAGGTTAACGATTCGGCAAAAAGTGATGTTATAAAAATTACATTCCTTCAAGAAGAAATGAAGATTCGAAAAATTCAAAATACGTTTAAAAAGGGAACAGTGGTACTTTCAGATGCCGCATGGAATTTTGCGAATAAAAATTTATTCACTTTGTTATTTAATCTCAAACGTGTTTAAAAACCGAGTTTTTTACATCTTTAAGTTAGGATATTTCCAAAACCTGATGTGATGGAGCAATTCTGAGGCCTTATTTGAATTGAGCGCACACAAAACTATTAAGAAACTATTGTCTGATCTATGGGTCTAAAAAATGTTGGCCAGTGTAATTGTTGAAAATGTCTATTTTCAATTAGATTTAGAAAAGAAAAAAATCTAAATTTTACCAAAAAAAATGTATTCTAGTGTTTTGGTTTAATTTTCTAAATATAATTTCGTTTAAAATTTATTAGCATCCATTTTAAGTGAAATTCCTTAATGTGCAGCAACACAAAAAATATCTTGTAGATGTTTAATTTTAAAATAAAATTATTATTGTGTTGGACACGTAATAAAATTTAAGTGGCGATGAAAATGTAATGGCCAAGTTGGTGTTTATGTCTGTTTAGGAAGGAAGCGGTACCGTCGTAAATTCCTTGCGGTTTTAACAAATCGGGATGCGTTTGGTGCACGTGTACACTTATTTAAACTTGACGGCTAAAAATAAATCGATACGTCTCATACATTAATATAAATCGCTAGTCGTTAGTTTTTTTTGTTGGTTTATCTCGTGCGGTAAGAGATGTAATTTAATTATTTTTAGGTGAGATTTGACGTATTAATAAAACCAAAGACCTTGTTAAAAAGAATTATCTTATCGGCCACGCGCGACCGACTATAATACACATAATATTCCGAATCGGTTCGCCTTTAATTTCTGACCTCGGCTCGATATTAATATTGCGTGGATGCGGACCAATTCTCGGTGTGACTTTCGATTTCTCTACGTGCGGCCTATATACCGGGTGAAATTTCCTCCGTTCGTTGGCAAACCGCGACCGACGTCCATCCTTGATGAAATTATATGCTAATAACTCTCGAAAATTGTCCCGGCCATTAACGCTCGTTTGCCAATAGGTACACAAAAACCCGGTTTATTATTATGAAGGTTGTTGTCATCGTTTGCTCCGCTCAGCTGCCGTTTAGAGTTTTGCGTGTAGGAGGAGGCGTGAAGTCAGCAAATAATAAAAACCTAACATTACCTAACACCGTCGAGCGAAAATAACTCGGAAAACCTAACCCATCCGCGTTTGACATTGAGTTTTGTATCGTTATAGTAGTAGGGTATCCAGTAATTTATATTTGTTGGCACATAGAATCGATTAAAGTGACTTTTTATGTTTCGATGCCGAAGTGAATCGAGCACGTGTACGGCAACGCAAGGTTATGTCATCACGTTGGAACCGATTTCCAGTGCCACTTCCTATGTCCTAGAGAAAATGGGACACGCCTACCTTTAACACACTGTGACATTGCGTTTTTTTTTACTTTGACTTGTAGCTTTCATTTAAATGATTCATTTTAACAGTACCAATCCTGGGAAATTATTTAAGATTATCTAACTTCTCATTCGGTTGTTGAATGGGAGGAACTTTTGTATGGGGGAAAGTTGAGCTTTCACTCGGAGTCGCGACGAACCTTGACCACTTTATAGCACACACACGATTTCCACCGTACCAAATGAGAAGCCCCAACCACTAAAAGTTAAAAAGAGTATACACATCCTCACGTGTATACATAGTGCAGAGATTTTAATTTTATATCAAACGTGTTGCGTAAACGATTACGTCAGAGATAGCGCCGAAAACGGGCCTTGAACGTTTAAGACCTCTAAAAATAGCTAATTAGCGTTTTCTTGAAGATTTTTTTTAAACGAATTAAGTTCGCCCTCGTTGGCACGTAACGCAGATATGGAACGGAATCGATAAACGCGCGTAATTGAGCGGAAAAATAGGGCGCCGCGGTTATATTTATTTATCGAAGGGATCTAGAACGCAGCCGAGTCGCTTACGCTTTAATTAGCAAAAGTGTGTCACGAGGAGAAAAAGGAAAAATGTTATTTGGCGATGATGGTGAGTGATTGTACCGATCGTCAATCCCATTCAGACAACCGATTGTTCGCTAAATATTCAATAGTTGACTCATAAAGGAATACACTATCTACTAACTGACACAATTAATATATCAAATTCTTTTGATCACAGAGGAATTTTTTAATATAATTGATATGGTGAACTAATTAATGCATGGATTTGTCGATAATGACTTTGTCTCTACTGATGTCAGTTGAAAGTTATATTCAAAGTATAACCAACTTAAGTTTTTTTTATCAACTTAAAAATGATTCTGATGCCAAAATATGGCATCAGAGTGAAATTAGGTCTAGAATTAGTATGGGTGATAAGCGATTTATTTTGAAACATCTTTCTATACGAATTTCAAGAATATAATAGCTTTGTTTGTAGAAGCGATATCCAATGGTTTCTGGTTTTTCAGCCAATCAAAATTTAACATTTTTTTTCATGCAATCAAAATTAAAATATTGGGTTTGCAACTAAGTAATTGCGGATTTCACTCATAGATTGCTTCAGTTGAATTTTTAGGTTTGCAGACGTAGTACAAATGTAAAACACATTTTGTTATTTGACAGTTGGCAATTCAGCTGTCAATCAGTAAAAAAAGTTTTTTGGTCGGTTGAGTAGTTTTCATTTGGCCGTCGTTGAAAAATGGAAAATCAAAAGGAACATTTTCATCATATTTTGCTTTTTTATTTCCGCAAAGGGAAAAACGCATCGTAAGCTCATAAAAAGTTATGTGCTGTATATGGTGACGAAGCCTTAAAAAACGGCAGTGTCAAAATTGGTTTGCCAAATTTCGTTCTGGTGATTTTTCACTCAAAGACGAAAAACGCTGAGGTCGTCCAGTTGAAGTTGATGAAGTCCTAATCAAAGCAATAATCGATTCTGATCGTCACAGTACAACACGTGAGATTGCAGAGAAGCTTCGTGTATCACATACATGATTTCTCCCACACATTCTCACATACATGCACACTCTTACCACCCAACCGAATGATCAATTCTGATGTCTACATTGAACAACTAACGAAATTAAACAATGTACTTGAAGAAAAGCGGCCCGAATTGACAAATCGAAAAGGTGTTATATTCCATCATGACAATGCAAGGCCACACCCATCTTTGGTCACTCGGCAAAAATTATTGGAGCTTGGTTGGGATGTTTTGCCACATCTACCATATAGTCTTGACCTTGCACCATCTGATTACCTTTTGTTTCGATCTTTACAAAACTCCTTGAATGGTAAAAAAATTTAATAATGATGATGATGTCAAATCGTACCTGATTCAGTTGTTTGCTAATAAAAACCAGAAGTTTTATGAACGTGGGATTATGATGCTGCCTGAAAGATGGCAAAAGGTCATTGATCAAAATGGGCAATACATTACAGAATAAAGTTATTTAGTTCCATGAAAAAATTGTCTTTGATTTTCTAAAAAAAAGCCGTAATTACTTAGTTACCAGCCCAATATTTGAGTGATTGAAAAAATCAGAAATCGTTGGAAATCACTTCTACGAACAAAGCTAATATTCTAATGTAAACAGAAAGATTTGTAAGTTGACATTTTGAAATACCGTGCGTTCAGAAATGATTGTAGATCGTTTGAACTTGGCGCGCTATAGATTAATTTTTAAGGTTGGTATAAATGCAATAATGTTAATCATATCTCATAGGCGTGCCATGCAAAATATTGAAAGCTGTCATAAGTTGTCAAAAACCGTAAGACAAAGGTATTTTATTGAATTTATTGACCAATGCCATTGCAATTGATATCCGATCTCTAATAATTATGAGTATATGTGCATATACACTTAATACTGAAAAGGATACATCATGAATAAATCCGGCTACGCCACTGATATGCAAGATACGACATAGGTAATTCACAGGTAACAATATTGACCATCGAAAATCACTAAATTACGAGCGCGCCAAATTCAAACGATCTACAATCATTTCTGAACGCACGGTATTAGAATTGAAAACTACAATCGACAAAATTTTGAGGTTTTATGTCAATTGAAAGCCAAATTTTAAGTGCAGCCAATCTAAAGTAAAAAAAATGGATGTTTTTTTATTAACTTTAAAACTGATTCATTTTCTTCCTAAATATGACATCAGAATGAAATTAGCTATAGAATTCGTATGAGTGATCAACTGTATATAACAACACCTTAGTATATGGTTTTAAAGATTACTATTATGCAATGTGAACATTAGTTAAAAAAAAAATAAAAAATTTAGTCTGAATAATCCGGAAAAACGAAAGCCCCGTAAACGAATTTCCATTGCATTCATACTGATTGTCAATTCCATTCACAAAACCGATTGTTCTCTGAATATTCAATAGTTGACTTATAAATGATAACACTATTTGCTAACTGACACAATTTTTAGGCCGTATCAAATTCCTTTTTAGTCGCAGCAAAATTTTTAGTTGATATGGTGATCTAATTAATAAATGGATTTGTCAATAATCATTTTGTTTTAGTTAAAAATGATTTATTTTTGGAATACAATAACTGGATGGATAATAGATGTATTTTTCTTATGTACTAAAACTCAATAAATAAGAATAATAAAAAGATGAAGATAAAATCTACAATAAATTGAAGATAAAGTTCACAAAACAGCTAAAATTCTATAAAAAATCTGCCAAAACAAATCTTATATTTCTTTACGATGAAAAACTGTTTAAAAATTATTGAAAAATTACTAAAAATTTTTCAGAATTATAAACATTTTTAAGACCTTTAATAAACAATCAAGAGAAACCCGAAGAGAAAGTCACTTTAGAAGTGTTTAAAATTTCAGGTTTGTTTATTTTTGATTCTTCATGTATTTATAAGAGTTATAAAAACCAACTTGTCTTTAAAACAGGAAACCATGAAATGTACATTTTTATTCTCCTAACAATAAGAACCAAAACCTGTTCACTATTTAGTAGTTAATATAGAATTTTCTTTGGAATTAAGTTAGATTCCATTATATTAAATATAAAACTGTTAAGTGATTTATCTACTTTTGAATCTCCTTGTATTTATAAGGATTATAAAAACCAAGTTGTAGTTGGAACACTATATCGAAAATGTACTGTTGCCACCATAAAATTTTATTCATCTTCTTACAATCAATACGTGTAAAACACGCTTTAGTTTTTCAGTTAGAAATATTTACCAAAAATATATTAAATGTCAGTCACTTTAACAAATAAAGGGTGAGTTACACGATTTTGTTAATGTTAAAAACCTAATGGCGAAAATTTTATGGCCATATCTTTACATCTTCATTCTCTTTGAAGGTTAATATAAAAGATTGAATAAAATTCTTTTAGAGTGAAGTTAAATTGAGATGGATTTAATTAGGTTAGATAATCATTCAATATTCCATTTAGAACCGATAGATAATAATTTGACGTCAAAAAAAGTGTTGATTCATAATTACTTGTTGACATAGTTTGTTATCTTTACGATAATCCTATTATTAAAATTGCTATTTGTAATGGATTACTACAGTAATTTCGTTCACTCCTTTTTTTTTCGGCTTTTTATTACTTTTTAACACTATCTAAACTCCCATTATAATCGACCATGGCCTCATTATCACTTACACAAAATTTAAGCAATCTTAAAAAGTCGCTTCTTATAACAATGTAAAAAATCCTCTCATTTTCTTCTTCCCATCTGATTGTCGAGAGAAATCGCGGTCCACTTTTCCGCAAGTAAATAGAAAATAAAGAGGGCAAGAAAGTTTAACTCCCCCGTATATTCACGTCGTATGTACGGAGGCGGTCAAAAGTTGCGAAACCGTTCGTTCGGGTGAAACCGTACCTCTACCTACCCATTGCATTGTTTCGTCACGGTTACGCAAATTTCGACCCAACCTCCACCGGGGGGACCTGGGGCGCACGCGCGAGCCTTCGCCTAAATATAGATCCGCCGAGTGGCGGCGCTCGGCGCGATTTGAAAATTGACGATCGGAGAAAGTGACGATCGCTTGCTCGGTCGCTCTCCCGACCGAAGGACTTTACACTTTCTAATTCGGGAAGAAGAGGACGAGGAGGGCCGGACCCGAAATACCTGGATGAGGAGAACGGTGGAGGTGGAAATGGAAACGAAGGTGGTACGGTGTAAATGGAACGAGATTGGAAATGGAAAGAGGTAGTGGTTGTGGTGATGATGGTGAGGTTGTTCTCTTCGGATTCCTCTGGAGAAGAGAGGTTTAATGTTGGACCCGCGAAGCCGCGAGCGCCCGTCAGGTTGTTGACTGAATTGTCCGCGGAGTGTTGACCTCTTCTCGCCCGTTTTTCTACGCCGTCGCGGCCGGGAGCAATGCACCGGGTCTGACCTTCGGATGGGACAATTTTGCTTCTTCCAGATCTCTAATACAAGAAAAGATCTAATGGAAGAAAGAATTTTATTAAAAAAATTTCTTTTTTTTCTCAAATAATTAATATTATTTATGTGTCTTTAAACGATTTCCCCTTTTGATTCGTCTAAAGCACCTAACATAAAATAAGGAAAATAAAAGAAAGAGTGGGGTTGTATTATATTTACAAAACCCACCCTCGTCTCTGATAGAAACTTCGCTCTCAGTGCCCCCAGTTTTGTTCCACGGTTGGATTGACCATTTGTTACCAGCCGGTTTGGGTTTCTCCTCCACCAAGAATAAAAATCGTTCTTTGAATACATCCCTAACAATGGTGAGGGTTTTTGTTGAAGAAATTTCTTATCACAGGTAATTTAAAAAGTTGTTTCATTTTTCTTCATCTTTACTTTATTAATCGCCTTTCTTTTAATTACTCGTTAATCCAGATAAGAAGTATTTTGATGCAAAGACTTGGACGGTAATTCTTGGAATATATCTTGTATGTAAGCGAAGAACAGCTGCTCTTGGTGTCTTCTACCTGCAGTTTTCCGCTCGGTGTTACGCATTAGTTCTTTCTTTTCGCTCGGTTTCTTTTACTTGGCGATTGAAACTCAGGTAAAATGAGTTTACGTTACGATACAGATGTGGTGTTATAACAAAAAAGTTTTTTTTTTTTAATGCTTAGGAACAGGTAAAGCTATTCATTTGAGTCTATTATTTCGACTGAAATTTCAAGCTAAGTAAAATGAGGAAATCTTATGATGGTAAAATGTTAAAAATGAGATTGAGTTTTAAAAATTATTGAATTTACTAAAAAATTTTGAATAAAGATCAATGTGGGATTACATTTAAGATAAAATAAGATTTTTTTTTTGCTTTAAAATTAAAAGATGTTGAAGTAATAAATCATCCTGTATATAAAATACGAAATCCTAAGATAAAGAATTTATTTTTTCAAAAATTATAGAAACTTGTTTAAGAATCATTTAAATTCCTTTCGAGAATTTTTAAATATAAATATAAAAACTGTCAAAACCCATCTAAAAATTTGTTTAGGTCCTCAAACAAGTTCTAATTAATTAAATAAGTAAAGAAATAAAAACTTAACAACTGATTTTGTCATTTCATCAAAGTGCCATTAGGTTTTTATATTTTTACATACAAATTAAATCAAAATAATTGAAAGGACGTGGGAAAATAAATACAATGAACCATAATCTAAAAAGAGAACAGGCACAATTTGTTTATCGTTCAGCAATTAGATTGGATTAAATTGGAGTTAGGTTGATGATAGTCTTATGATTAAAATAGTATGAAATGGTAAATGAAATTGATTTTAAAACTTCCTTTTGTTTCAAATTTTGCATGATGTGTATTTATTTATTTATTTATTATTCATAATTATATACTCCCGCAGCTATAAAATTTTCGACTAGTATTTCTAACCTGTAATTAAAAATCTTTAAGGCTTGTTTTACACGTCTCTCTGTTAGTTGTTAGATGGTGGATAAAAATGAATGACCGTGTTAGTAGTTTATTTGATTGTTTATAGAGACTAAGTGATGAGGAATGGTCCAAACATCAAGAATACAAAATTTTGGACTAGTGTTTTTAACCTGCAATTAAAAATCTTTAAAGTCTGTTTTACACGTCGTCTGTTAGTTGTCAGATGGTGGATAAAAATGTATGACTGTATTGGTAGTTTATCTAGTTTATACGGGGTAAGTTAGGAGGAATGGTCCAAATATCAGGAATACACTGCACTTATAAAATTAATTGTAAGTCAAAATAATATCTTCTTATCCGTATATTTGTTTGATTTTTAGTTATAACATGCTAATTGACCTGACCTTGGTTTCGATCAAAGTTTAAGTTGATCGAATAAATAAATAACTCGAATTCTAAGCAAGGTACAGATATTTTTCCTATTAAAAGCTTTATTAAGCATAAACATTTTTTCAAATTTTTGTTATCATTGAATTTTTGAATGGTTAATTGACCTGATTCGTTGTTCAATTAAAATCTAATCATTTCATTCTAATCAAATGAAAATTGAATAATCATATTGAAAGGAATTCTATTTTTTTTTTCAAATTAGTTGTATTTGTGAAGTACACTGTTAAAGTTTAGTGTCTTCCTACTCACCCCGAAGATTAAAATTTTTTAGAGCTTTTAAAATTATTTTTGTAGTTATTACTAATCTTACATTATAAATTGAAGTGAGTCTTTTTTGTTGATTTTCATGATTCAAATTGAACGTCTCCTTCGCTATCCGCGGTTAAGTAGGTAACTGGATCTGTGCTCTCTGACACGAAAGTGCTATCTGCGTAGACACGGCACCTTTTATCGTTTTTTTCGCGACCTAGCCTCGAATCCCGACCGATCGCGCGCCTCTCTCTCGTTCCAGTTCTTCACGAAACGGTAACGACATCCCACTTTAATACAAAATTTTGACTAGAGTAATTACACACATTAACGTTGACAATCTTCATATTTCAAAATTAAAACGTTTATTTTTGCTAAATTTGCTAAATTGTCAAATTTCATTTTTGATTTGTTTAAAGATGTCGTTTATTTTAATAAATGTTTGAAATCTGTTAATTTGAATACTATTGATTTAAAATCTATTGATTTGAAATCGATTGGAAGGAGGAAAGGAGCTAAATGAATATCTTATGAAAGAAGGGTGGAAAATCGAAAAACCATGCTCGTTATAAACCGTAGAAAAAGAAGGAACAATAACAGATCTTTACTTGGTTGTTTTAGGCTGCCGGTCGTGAGTGATTGCTCTGCCGGGCAGACGGCTCGAGTGACCTCCAACCTTCATCCGACCAGCAGCATGGCCTCGAGCAGGGTTCCGAGTCCGCCCCCGGTCGAAGTAAATACCCCAGTTGCCGAAAATTGGTGTTACACGCAGGTAAGATATCACCCAAAAATTCGTATCTGGACGGAACTGAAATTACCTTTAATTTTTTTTTGTTTTGTTTTAGGTCAAAGTGGTGAAGTTTAGTTACATGTGGACAATTAATAATTTTAGTTTCTGTCGAGAAGAGATGGGCGAAGTTTTAAAATCGTCTACTTTCTCTGCAGGAGCCAACGACAAGCTAAAATGGTAATTATTTTTTATTCTTTTTTTAATAAAATTACATTGCTTACAAATACTAAAGGAACACTTATTTGTACTATCGGTGTTCAAAAGATCTTGGAACAAGTCTGAAGTTGAATAATGTCAAAAATAACAGAATTTATACCGATTAAGTCAGGCTTTTTGAGGGAAGGTTATTAGTTAGTTTTATTCCAGTTGGGTTTTGGAATTCGAACACTTAATTGATTTCATGTTCCAACTACATGATTTCTACAGATTTGTTAGAATTTTATTTCTTATTCTTTTCCTCTTTGAAGCGTTTTCATTTTTTCTTTTTTATGTTTTTTTCTTTCCAAATTTATCAGGTATTCATTTTCAATGATCTTCTGTCTTCGGCTCTTTTATGTATTTTTCTGCTCCGTGGTTAATAAATTCTCACAAAATTCTAACTTATTATAAAACACTAAAAAATAGATGATACCACATGTAAAATGGTGATTCAACTTGAGGTGTCAGAGGGATCCTCAAATTTCTATGTCTGCAAAAAGAATCCGGTAATTAATGATTTAACAAGGAGCATAGTTTTGATGTTGTCCTTATTCTAAAATAAATACATTAATTGCGGCTGTCAGAAGCCAATGTGACTAACTCCATTTTTTTTCAAAATTTAGAAAATAACATTGTTTGGTTGCAAATTTCAATATTATTTCGGTGTACAACCTGATTGACTCCACAGTTCACCCGTTTGCCACCAGAATGCGCTAACTGCTTTGGCAACTGAACACTTCGGCAACTGAACACTTCGGCACCTGCTTTTTATGAACTTTTAGCTTTACCTTTTCGTACTGAAAATTGTTATTATATGGAGTTAGTCACATTGGCTTCTGACAGCCTCAATTATCCTATCTAGTTGTATCACAGTTCGCTAAATATCATAGTTGGATTCTCTTGGAATTAATGACATTATACAGGGTGTCACAGAATAACTATTCCTAATTTTCGAAAATGATAGAGGACACTGAAATACACTCTTTAATAATAAACTAGTGTCCGGAAATTTCTCGGTATCAAGATAAACTAATATCAATCTCTATTAATAATAATAACAATCTCAATTACAACAGGTAAGAGTTAAGTTAACCAGTTAACTGTTTTTGACGAATATACTTGTCATGGCGCTAAATTGTGCAACTCGCCAAAAGGGGTGATATTGCCTATTTAAATTGTAATTTTTGTGATATTCGAAACGTATTCTCAAATTTCAAGATGTTTAGAATATTTTAAGGTCAGGTCGAAGTAAAACAAACAAATAAAAAATATGAAAAATTTTAGATGAAGTCGTATAGGTGCGGGCTTTCAAAACGGAGTGGAACAGTTAACCCATTCGAGACCGATTGCACACCGTGTGTGCAATTGCTTTCCGAGGTTAAAAGACGGGTTGCACACCGTGTGTGCAATAACAGTAAATGAACTATATAAAGAAAAAAAAGTTTGGCTCCTGGGGACCGTGTTCGAAAAAAATCGCCGTCTCGAATGGGTTAACTGGTTAAGGAACATTTTATTTCCGGACACTGGTTTATTAATGAAAAGTGTGTATTTCAGTGTCCTCTATCATTTCCGAAAATTAGGAATAGTTATTCTGTGACACCCTGTATAGTAGTAGATATACGTCAAAAGATGTAATCGCTAGTTGCGATGTAAGATTTCTTGGTAGATGGCAATGATTTTTCAAGAGACCTCACAATAACTTCTATTGTGTTATAAATCGTCTACATTCAAAGAAAATATGATTGAGATCTCTCTCTTCTCCATAAATGCACAAAGGATTACCTTCTATATCAGTTTTACAAAGATATAATGGCTTTAGGGCATGACCTAGTCTCACAATCAGTCTGATAATTAGGGAATAAAACTGTCTTGATACAAATGGAATTTTCAGGTTAATCCAAAATTCGACACATATTAAAAAGATGATCGGTGTCCCAACATTTTATGAACACCGATGTGCTCATCTCTAACCTTTATTTCGGAAATAATATGCATATAGGTCAAATGAATTACGAAAACCTCATGTGATATTCTAATAAATTAATTAATTTAATAATCCAGAAATTTTTTACTTATAAGAAATTATTGAGAATCGAAAAACGGTTTGGAAAATAATGTAGCGAATAGATAAGTAAAATATTTTTTAATTGGCTTTGTATAAGGATTAATAATTGGTATAATCTCCACCCACACCAACAACTTCACTACATTTTTGCCTTTTTTGTGACGATTCACCGAAGATGTTTTTTGATCTAACAGAAACATCAAAAATTGTTTCTTTAAATTTTATGAACAGTGCATTTATAAGCCTTCATACCAAGCGTTCAAAAATGATCGAAAGGAATTTGAATTTGGCGCGTTACAGGTTAATTTTTAAGGTTGCTATAAACATAATAACGTTAATCACATCTCATAGATGTATCATGAAAAATATTGAAAGCTGTGAAAAGATTTTTTGAGGTAAATCATATGTTAATAAATTTATTTAATTTGTCACGTAATTAATTAATGGTCGATATTTTAATGATTTTATAGACATGTGTCATTTTAATTGATATCCGATATCCAATAATTATGAAACGTGTCAAATTCCCTTAATCTTGAAAAGAGTAAATCACGACTAAATACGTCTACGCCACTGATGTCAACAATACGATGTACACTTCACAGGTGACAACATTAAGCTCAAAAGCTACTAAGCAACGAATATACCACATTCAAACACCTTAGTCATTGATGAACGCTCAGTATCTCATAGAGGTGTCACAGAAAATATTGAAAGCTAAGAGCTAAATAAACAACCACAAAAGAAAGGCATTTTATTGACTTTATTGACATATGTCAATACAATTGGTATTTGATCTCCAATTATAAGGCCGGTTTTAGTGCTCAACCGACGGTCGGTACCGACGTCGGTCGCGCGTAGCTTCGCAACGTATTTATATGTAGCTGTTCAGTGCTGCACTGATGAACCCTACGCGCGTACGGTACGCGGCGCGTATGACAACTGTCGGTCGAACGCGTCCATATGTACGTCAGCCAACTGACAGACTGCTGTCAGTACGTGTACAGTCATCGTGAAATAATGAGTATAGACACAGAACGATTAATAACCGAAGTCCGGTTGCATCCGGAATTATGGGATTTTGTCTCATAATTTATATAAAGACCGTGATGCACGGTTAAAGAATTACAGAACAATGAAATACCCAAGTATCGTACAATTTGTTAATGCGTCCATTTTTCGTCAGACTGTACAAACTGACGGTCAGCGCGTTTTGACAGATCTGTCAATCAGCTAAGCACTGAACAACACAAACCGACGGTCGGTACTGACCGTCAGTACTGACGGTCAGTACCGACCGTCGGTTGAGCACTAAAACCAGCCTAAATGTGTGTACGTATACCCTTAATACTGAATAATATAAATCATGAATAAATCCGGCTACGCCACTAATATGTAACATACAATATAAACAATTCATAAGTAATGACGTTGGGCATAAAAAATCACTAAATTACAATCGTGTCAAATTCAAAAACCTTACAATTATTTATGAACGCTCTGTAAAATATATAATAAAATTGACATTGACTGATTTAATTTAATATATTAATACGTTGATTTATTTAGGTGTCTTCGGGTGAATCCTAAAGGCCTCGACGAAGAAAGTAAAGATTACCTCTCGCTGTACCTCCTATTGGTGTCCTGTAACAAAAGTGAGGTGCGGGCAAAGTTCAAATTCAGCATACTGAACGCGAAACGGGAGGAGACGAAAGCGATGGAAAGCCAGCGGGCGTACCGGTTCGTTCAGGGGAAGGATTGGGGTTTTAAAAAGTTCATCCGAAGAGACTTTTTACTTGACGAAGCAAACGGGTTACTTCCAGATGATAAGCTTACGATTTTTTGCGAGGTAGATTCATTTAAATCGAACGGTTTGTTTTATTCGTTTTTCTCTTCTTTTCGATTTTGTGTGTGTAGGTTAGCGTAGTAGCGGATAGTGTTAATATCTCAGGGCAGTCGAACACCATTCAGTTTAAAGTTCCCGAGTGTCGGCTTTCGGACGATCTCGGCCAGTTGTTTGAAAATCAGAAGTTTAGCGATGTCACGTTATCGGTGGCTGGGAGGGAATTTCAAGCTCATAAATCCATTCTAGCAGGTGAGTTGATAATATTTAAATTTTAATACATTTTAAAAATATTAATTTTTATTTTTGCAGCACGAAGTCCTGTCTTCCAAGCGATGTTCGAACATGAAATGGAAGAACGTAAACATAATCGCGTCGATATAACAGATGTGGACCACGAAGTATTAAGGGAGATGCTTAGATTTATTTATACGGGGAAAGCGTCGAATCTGGAAAAGATGGCTGATGATCTTTTAGCAGCAGCAGATAAGGTTGGTAATCGATAAAAATTTTTTTCAAGACTCACTTCGTAAAAATAAGATTATTAATTAATTTTTTTATTGACCAAACAGTATGCACTTGAGAGATTAAAAGTGATGTGTGAGGAAGCGTTGTGTACCAATTTATCAATCGAAAACGCCGCTGAAATTCTTATTTTGGCGGATCTTCATAGCGCGGATCAATTAAAAGCGCAAGCCATAGATTTTATTAACACGTGAGTATTTTTTAATTAGTTTCTTATGCTTATGGGGTTATAATTTCTTATATTGGGTGATTTTTTTTAATAAGATAGAAAAGTTAGTAAACTGTTGAAAGTTTTTAAAAAAAATTCTGGATGAATTTTTGTAGATAGTTTTTGATAAGAAAAATTCATGTAAAGTTTTTACGGGATTTTAAATTCCTGTTCCAAAACTCATTGGAATTTTGTATAAAAGTTTCTTAGATGGATTTTTAAAAGGCTTTTTAATAAAACAAATTCATACGAAATCATGTCAAAGAATACAATTTTTTTTAAGGTTCATGCAATAATATTCTGCAAAATATTTTGAAGGAAGTTTTTTTTTTAATTTGTTCAAAAGTTTCCAGGTTGACTTTTAGATTTTGTAATAAGAAAAATTCGTATGAAATCATATCAAAGAATACTATAATACTTTGAAATTTTATTTTAGTAAAACTTTTCAATATCTTTGAGAAATTTCTATTTCAAAATTGTTTTGAAATCTTGTACAAAAGCTTCCAGATAGATTTTTTAAATGGTTTCTTTGACAAAAAAAGATTATATGAAATCATGTCAAAATTTCAATCGTTTGTAATTTTATTCACGTAACATTAAGTATAATAGTTTTACAAAAGATTTCCTTGATACAAATGAATATTTGTATGAAGTTTTCTTTTAAATTTTTTAAGGAATAATTTTTGATAATGTTCATTGTGCTAACAATATAGGGTTTAGTTTGGATTGGAAATGATTTTTCGATTCTATATTCAAATTTTCTTTAGAAAACAGTTTAAAAAGATTAAATCTTAAAAGATGGTAGTTTGTATCATTAATATTTAGGAATTTTTGATGAGTAATTGGTTACAAGTTTAATGGTAAGGTTTCATAAGTAGCAAACCAACATTTTTTTTATGAGCAATCATTCGCAAAGCTATTGATTGATTGATTATTTTCTAGAAGATTCAAATCGTCAAAAACTTTAAAATTTTTCCAACCAAAATTCCATTTTTTTGTGGTTGCATTTGTATATGAACTATCAGACTTTCATTTTAACACTTTTAACCCGTTAAGCGGCTCGATGGATTGAAATTACATGAGATCATGACGAATATATATGTCATAACCGCTTAAGGAGTTAAAGAGAATACAAGTCTTCTCTTTATCTGTTAATTAAACGTAATGATGTATTTTGAGTTAATTTATTAGGTTCTATACTCCTTTTTTTCTTTTAAAAACCTTGAATTTAATGGCGAATTCGATTGGGTGCACTGGTGCGCACCAGTGCATAACAGCGTGTTCTATTGGTTGTTTCGTTGTATTCTATTACATTTTATTATTGTAGTTTATAAAACATTTTAAACATCATCAAGCCTTGAACACACTTGCAAGTGATGTTATGATTACGTTTGATTTCATCGCTTTCTGTTGAATTTGCCCTTTTTTGCGCTAAGCTAGTATGACATATGTCAGATTTTGCACTCAACGAGTGCGCACCAGTGCACACTAGTTTTGCCAATCGAATTCGCCATAAGTTTTGTTAAATCTTAAAGACGAGTGGTTAATTATAGTTATTAAGAAAGTTTATCTAGGAAATAAAAAAAAAACCTGATTTTTTTTTGTCTACAATTTGTATGTAATGAACTATCAAACTTCTATTCACATATTTTTTAACCGGTTGCGTATCACGAGCCACTTTCGCGCTCTTCAGATTTCGTGTCGAAAAAAGCCAGGGCATTTTATCAAAACAGACAACCGACGACCTACCAAATACGTTATAAATGGAGCGCTATCACGCTCTTTTTCGGCACATAAACGAGGAGCGCGATCGCGCTCCTTTGCGCTTTTCGACCGTGTTTTCTTAAAACCCTCTGATGCGCAAACGGTTAAGAGAAGATAAAATATCCCATAAAAACTGTAATATAACCTTAAAGATTTTCTGCTAATGATTAAGAACTTAGGGTTTGGTTTGGGTTGAGAATGATTTCTTTCTTTTTTCTATATTCTAATCTTCTTTAGAAATCTGTTAGATTAAATCAATATCATTATTTATAATGTTAATGTTTAAGAATTTTTTGCAAGTAACTAATTACCAGTTTAGCGGTAAGCTTTGATAAGCAAAATAAGAAATTTTTTTATTAATAATCAATCACTCGCAACGGTTATGGTCCGATCGGTTATTTTCTATAGTTTAAGTTCAAATGAATTACTAGAACGTGTAATCTCTATTTTTTAATGCAATTGAAATAACATTAGTGGACGATTCTACGCCTCAATATCTGTAAGAAATCTTAAAAAAAAATTCAATTCTTATTAGAAGTGAAGATTGTACATTTTAAAACTAAATCTCTAAAATTGTCTTTTTAGTAGAAGAATTTTGGAAAATTATCTGGAAAACAAAAAAAGAAGAATTTTTTTGTCTGTCATTTCATCGCTTTAAAACTGGACTATTAAGACTGCCCCAATGATACGAAAAAGCTCCATAACTTGCTTATTATTGGAGATATTGACTTTTTCCGTTTTTTGAGTTAGAATCGCGATTCTACTACACATTTTTAAAATATTGCGACTTACATACAGGTACAATACGAGTCACTTTTATAGAGCTCGTTTTTGCCTAAATTTGCAGATAGCAAATTTGATTTGTGACACTTTTTTGGCAGAATTTCGAAATGCAGAGGTGTGTTGTAAAATTCTTGTCTTCAATATCTTTGCCTTGATTTCAAATTAATGGATACTGTTTGATTGTTGACTATTTATTACATTTTTAAAATGTTTATGCAATGACCTTTTTAATCGTATTTGTCTACTGCGATTTTTGAAACATGATGAATTGAAAACGTCGAAAACTCATTCGTTTTTAAGTGGTAACTCCTATTTGTTATTATATTGTCCAAAACTTATTCTGATAAGCTTATTTTACATTATTGTAGGTGGAAAGTTTGTCAGAAGAACTTCTGGTCAATATAATAACAACTAGGGAGTGTCAGTTGATTTATTTGACTCATCATGTTTTAAAAAATCGCAGTAGGCAAATGTGACTAAGCGGGTTGTTGTGTAAACATTTAAAAGATATGGCAAACATTTAGCAATTAAACGGCGTCCACTACTTTAAAGTTAAGCCAAGGATTTGGTAGATAATAATTTTTGAACAAAACATTTCGAAATTCTAGCAAAGAAAAAGTGTCATAAATCAAATTTGCTGACAGTTTTGGGTAAAAAAGATCTGTATAAAGTAAATTGTATTGTATCACAGAATCCAAAAATTAAATCGGGTATATTCCAATTAAAAAATTGTAACATTGGTATTTTTGTAATTTTGGGACCCTGTATATAAGTCGCAATATTTTAAAAATGTGTAGTAATCAATCCAATTCAATAATAAACAAGTTATGGAGCTTTTTTAAATCGTTGTGACATCTGTATGTTGAATTTTTCTTAAAACTGAGTTTTTAACATCATCTAATGCTATGTTTCTAGCTCTTTCTGAAGGTTTATTTCAACGTCTATTCGTATCGTTGTTTTATCGAATCGAATTTTGTAGATGTCCATTAAATTACATTGACTGTTATAACTAAAATCTCCTTATCTGACAAATTAAAAAAAAATGGACAGAATAGTCTGGTTCTAAGACGATTTATGTATAAACTGTAAAAGTTTTATTCTCTTACTCTTAATGAGAAAATAATGAAGTGGTAATTGGTTACTTGTCAAAAAATTTTAAATTTGGTGTTTAGTGTTTTACGATGAGATTAGTAAAAGATGTTAAATAAAATATTGGAATGGTTTTTTCGCTAGCAGACATGCAACGGACGTGATGGAAACGCCCGGATGGAAGTCGATGATCCTGACGCACCCGCACCTGATAGCGGAGGCGTTTCGCGCGCTAGCAACCCAACAGATACCTCCGATAGGGCCGCCGCGGAAGCGCGTGAAACAGAGCTGAAGCGTAGCCGCGCGATGGTGCCACGCAGACTGCTTATATGTGTTCAAAATGTAATATATTATAAATAACATACTACTACTACCTAAGTAGAGAAAAAAAGTAAAGAAAACGGACACTTGAATTTTCGAAAGAAAAGTGCTTGTATCGCTGTAGTTTAATTTTTTGTGGTTTACTTCGTTGCGAAAGTTGAAAAATAAAAATTCTTGTAAACGTAGGTTCTAACTAACAAAGAAAACAGAATTGTGATATAAATAGACCACGGCTTGTTCCTATCGAGGGACTGGTTAAAAAAACCTCCTTTTTAATATTAATTACTTCTTAAGTTAGAGTTGTATTTAATATGATCTCTCCGAGTAAGCTAAGTAATGGAGCGAACGTAACCGTTTTTATTAAGTCCCATTTTACATTTGAGGAAACAAACGTAAAATTATTGGTCAAATTCGTCAAAAACGTTTGTTGTATCGTTCTAAGTAGTTACTGGATTTATTTATTTTTCAATTGAAAAAGAAAGAGAAAAAACATTAAGTAGATACGTTCATCGAATTTATCACATTTTAAAATGTTCATAATTAATTTTTATTAAAATTCAATTAATTAATTTAGATAAATAAATGAACGTGTTCTTATTGTTAAAATCGTATTAATTTATTTTTTACGGCTTCCAAAATGTATCATAAAAAGTCGTTGAATCATTGCTTTTTTTTGATTATTTTTGTTGTTCTTATAATTGGCGTCTCGTTTTTCTTTTTTAAATTAATTCGAGTAATAAAATGATTTTTCTCAGTGAAACGGGATGGTAGCTTGATACGTTCTAGATATCAACGCTTGGTATTCGTACGGACGGATGCACGGAACGGGGCTCGTCCGTTCTCCGAGACACCATTTAAAAAAAGCCATTATAATATGTGATAAAAAGGCGGCAGAATTAACACGTTCGCGGTCCGAGCATCAATCGTTTAGGGTTTAGTTTAACTTGCTGTCCCGATAGTGTACATTTCAGGTATTTTTTACAGTTAATAAGTGTTTACTTAAATAGCACAAGTGTAATAAAAACATTTCATGAAATTACGTTTTTTGGTGTTTTAATTTCTTGGATAAGCAAACAAGATTTGCTTACCCCTGAAATCCGTTCCAAAAATTGATTTTTTATTTTTTATATGGTTTTTTGAGTTTTTATATTTTATCTATTATATGGTTTGAAGCTTGACTATCAAGGCTAAAACTTTCTTGATTCGTGGCGCCATCTTTTGCATAGTAGCCAAAATTTTAATGGCAAAGACGCGGTTTGAAACTCGACTATTAGAATTGGACAAGAGGCATGTAAGGTACTGCACAATAGATGGCACCATGAATCAAATTTTTTTTTAATCAAATTTCGTAGGAAAAATTTGGGTTGAAACTCGGCTATTTAAAATTTTCATACCCAAGATTCGAACCACACGTGGTTTGAAACTAGGATACCAAAAATTTTAAATAGTCGAGCTTCAAACCACGTGTGGTTCGAATCTCGGATGTGAAAATTTTAAATAGCCGAGTTTCAAACCAATTTTTCAAATCAGATGGCGCCACAAGTGTTAAATTTTCATTCAGGGGGCACCGAAAAAGATGGCACTGACTATATTCTGCTTTTATTATATAGACTAGTGTTCCGGTTGTTTTAAGGAAGAAGAAAATCATCGCTTAAGTTATTAAAAGTAAATTTATTAATAATATTGATAGTTCTTCTTGGATGTACTTTCTTATTCTTAATAAATATTTGTATATAAAGTGATTTTTTTAAAATTAAGCATTCATAATGTATACTTTTATCATTAAAATGATTTTTTAAATCTAACCTAAAATTTCTAAAATATAATAACTAATTGTAAGTGGCGCCATCTAACAATATTTTGTTGAACTCTATTGGTATAAAAATTAAACATAATTCATCTTTAAATATGTTTTTAAATTTGCTTTTAATTGATATATTTTTTCTTGACTATTTAATTAGTTTGTTTAAATAAAATTGTATTTTAATACTTCTTTTTATAAAAATAACTAAAAATAAAACTCTTAGTGGCGCCATCTAAAAGTCTTTTATTGAACTTTATTCTTATAAAGTAAAATATAATTTCTCTTTAAATCTATTTTTAAATTTGCGTCTTATTGATATATTCTTCTTTCTGGCTATTATATTAACTTACTTTTTAACAAATTTATTTTAATTCGTCAAATTTTCGATGAACTTTATTCTTAAATAATTTGAAGAAATAATTCGAACAATGGCCATCTATTATAGAGATGATGAACTAATAAGTTTTATGACTTTCTAATAGATGGCGATTGTGTTCAATAAAACATCTTAAAATTAAATTTATTAATAATATTAATTGATATTTCTTTCTTGATGTATTTTCTTAATAAATATTTATATATTAAACGTTTTTTCTTATTTAATACTGTTCTAAAATGTATTTTATCGTTCAAAATAAAAAAGTCTGACCTAACCTCAAATGTCAAAAATTAAAAATCTCGATTTTAGGTTATCTGGAATATAAAACTACTCTTAACTAAAGAAAATAAATAAAAAGTGTAGATTTAAACTAATTTCAAACTTCTAATTTGTTTTGTATTTGAGAAATCTTTTCAACAAGCCAAATATAATATTCGGATTCAGAATAACATTCTTCGTACAAATAACTTTCCAATCTTCTAGCGTATTCAATAAATTTATCCATTTTATCATCTGAATGTTCTTGAAAATTCACCCTGGAAGATATCAACGAATCTATTAGATAATCTCTCATACCGGTTGTCATTTCTTCTTTCCAATCTTTCGTTAATTCCATCGGAATCGCTTTAATCTCATCTAATTTAACTGGTTTTATATCGTTTAATAAATCATTAAAGTCTGAATCAGTGTCTGAAAGTGTATCATCATCACTGTCTTCTCTAATTGTAAGTAAAGATTCTAACACTTTTAAATTAGTATTCATGTTTATATTTGAATGATCATGGTTTTCTTCTTTTATATTTTGTAAATTAGTTGAAATAGTGTTTTCATAATTATAATCAAAATCATAATCACTACTATATAAATCCATATAATCGGGTTCTTGTTTTATTTCATTTTTAATTGATAGTTCTCCGTTTAAAACTTCTACATCGGAATTTATTTGTAATCTTTGTAAAAGATCACATAAAATATCTTCTGTATTATCAGCGTTTTCATAATGTTGTGGTTTTTCTTTTTTAAAATTAATAAGTAATGAAGAAATAGTGACCTCGATGAAAGAAAATTTTTTTTCGACAACTTCTTTTACGGGTAAACAAATCGGACAGTTTTCCTTTATACAATATTGCCAATGAATGGAAATTCTTCTTGATGACTTACAAAGCGATTGAGGACACGTAGTTATTAATTGACATGAAGATAAATGATTTAATGTGATTTTCATAGTGTTACAAAGAAGAAAATTACATCCCCTTCCCGTTTTACAGTTGTAAGCGTGTAATAATAAGATTAATTGCAGTTGGATGAGTTTTTCTACTTCTTCATCTAAACAAATGTAAATTATTTATAAATTAAATTAAAATAAAGATGATAAAAAGAAATTTAATTTACCTGATTGATTTTTTTTAAATTCGAGATGATTATCACTTTGTACGTTAAACATTGAGGTGTTTTTAACTTCATTTATTTCACTTTTTTGTTCACAATTATTTTTTTCTTTAGAATCGTTTTTACAAAAGAATTGTTTAAACCACTCCATAATTAAACTAATTTTTCTTACACAAATTTTTAAGGAAGTTAATTTGAAGAGATATTGTTGAAAACTAACAAAAAATGAATGAAATGTGATACTTTAATATATATTTTTTTTTAGCACAAGTCCGGTTAAAACCGCAAGAATTGATAACAATTCTAGGAATAATTTAGAATTAAAGACACCAACGCGAAAAACTTTAAGAGAAATTGTTTTTACGCCGATTAAATTCTTAAAAAAGATTAAAATACGTAAATTTGACTCTAGTTTAATATTAATTTAGTGTGTACGAAGTGTAATTTATCTTTAAGATGTTACGATAACACTTTAAATTTTACTTATGATTATAGAATTAAACAAACCGCAAAAAAACTTTATTTTTTAGATTTTTGATAAGTTATATTTGGACCGTTTATTTTGAAAGTAGTGTAAGTCCATTTTCTCTTGTTTCGAGAAAATTAGGGGTTAGCATATCTGTTAATTAAAAAATTTAGGCAAATTATATGAACTCCGTGATTAATAAATTATATGAAGTCTGGCAATATTTCTATTCGTTTATCAATATTTAATTTGATTATATAGATTTGTTTCAGGCAAATTAGTCTACAACAATACATATTTTTGGACTGTAAATGGACTTACACCACTTTCAAAATTAGATAATTGTAATAATCGTTTAATTTCAATTTTGAAAAATTAAATATCACTTAAAATATACTTCATTTTAATCCAAATTTGTTTATAAATACACATGATAGGACATAAAATTTAATTTTAGACGATAATTACATTGTAAAAATTACAAGATACTGATAGTATTTACTTATGCTTTGCATGTGGCAGAGTTTCGAAATACGTACGATGCACCAGAGGTATATAAGGTGTAACGGTTTTGTTTTTCGTCTAATTAAATTTAAAATTATTTGATTTGGGCTATCTGTTGGAATCGGTCATTTTTAGATCTCTTGGTTTTGTTGTGCAATACAGAATACTGGTTGGTTTCTCAGATTAGTGCGATCGGAAATAGTGGTGGGGATTTAGTTCTTTCGAGTGTCGCAATTGTGGTAATTTCGCCCTCTTCGTTGTTGTGTCTCGGAAGAGGATATACGTTTTTGGCTGCGAAAAAACTACGTGGGTGTCGAAGATTTTGGTAGCGTCTCCGTTGGTGTTTGGGAGAGCTTCTAAAAGCGCAGTTTGGCGGATTAACTTCACACACCACAAATTTGATGCTGTATTTGTGAGTTATCGGATTGATTCCGGATTAAAAGGGTTTTTACGCCAGCCAACACTTCAAGCCGATTAAGATCGTAAGGTATGTTTTTTGCGCTTTGAGAGAACTGAAATCTTTTCGTTGGGATCATTTTGTAATTCGTGTTTTCCCTAGGCTTTTTTTATTTTTATTTTTGGACCTATTTTTGGCAATTACGTCGAAATTTTGGATTGAAAATTTACTGCGTCGCAATTTTGAGTGGATCCCCTGGCGGCCATCTTTCTCTCTCCATTACATTGAACGCCGTTAGAGAGACAGGGACGGAAGTACACTCAACCGACGCCAGAGCGACGCGCTTGATCGAGAGAGACACCACCAACAGATAAGCCAACGTTTTATATTTTTCTTTTATTATCGTTTTTTTTATTTTTTTATTTCATTTGTTATTACGGATCTTCAATCCCAATAATATTTCAACTTGTGTTATTCTAAATTTATTGAATATCATTTTACGAAACTGTTTTGTGTACCTAATCGCTCAGAGAATTTATATCCCGATTTAAAATTAGACACTCAGTAGAAAGTGTGACACATATTTGACAACAGCTGTTATCATTTATCATTTTTTTTTATATTTGTGTTCGCGTTAACATTTAAATTTCAGGTTATTTGTTTTATAATTCTTTAGAGCTACTGCAGCGATAGGGGTTTATTGCCGTTTGTATAATATTTATGTGAACATTTCACGTGAACATTCTTTTCTTTTATTGTTATTATCATTTTAATCCCTTTCAATACAAGTACATTTTTGGGTTTTCAAAATTGTCTTTTATTTTGTTGTTGTCCTTCGATCGTGGATTCGGACTTGCCTGATCCTAGGATAAGTGAAGGTTGGTAGGTATCGGTTTAAGTTCGTGGCGCCCTTTCATTTAACATCTGAACCCCCCTTTCTCCGCAGAGTGAATCGGAGCCCGGTTCTATCAACGGTTGTTTCGGCTTTTGAAACGAACTTAATTTTTATTTCGTTATAACTAGAGTTTGTGCGCTACAAAGGTAATAACTGCTTGATGTCTTCATATTTTTCGTAAGTAATAAGCCTGGCATTTTGGTACAAAGGCGTAAGGGTGATTTTTCCAAATTTTAGCGGTCTTCCAGGACGCATAGGTAATAAATTTATAGTTTTAAATTCGGTGCCCTACATCGATCTTTTATATAAAATAGTATATGGTGCGTTTTTGAGAAACCTCAGCCAACATATTTGCAACCAATTGATCTTTTCGCCATTAGTGTTCTTTTAATCTGTTTTTTAATCGCATTTTGAAGATTTTTGTTGAAACGAAATTCTCTCGTTTCATTTCATGTAAAATGAATTTGTCATGTTTTCTACATTGTGTTATTACATCATAATAATCCTGTGGTGTATACTTAAAATTCTTTTCTATTAAAGTGATCCATTTTAAGAAAAAATAGAATAAGTAACCTAAATTAGCAACTTTTGACATGTAATATAATACAAATGTAACCATAGTCACTTGGACTTACACCACTTTCATAATCAATGATTATGTAATTTCATTTACCGACCGATTTTAAGTTGTACAAAACATGGGAATTTTTTAAGAAATTAAACACGGACTTATCATACATAAAAATTTTACATTAAATTAAGCATGAATTACGTGATATCTCATTTTTTTTCAAAAATGGACTTACACCACTTTCAAAATAAACGGTCCATTTATTAAAAGAAGTTAATGAGACTTAAAATCTTGATAATTTGATATCTTAAAACCGATCGTAAAATGACACTTTAATAACAAAATTTAAAAAATAACTTTATTTTAGTTAAAATTAAACATAACAATATACACATTTTTCCCACGAACTGTCGAACTGACAGTTCGACAGTTTGTTATCGCTCTTTGTGTATCTAATCTACTTCCTATATGCTTCTCTGTTGCACGCATTATTTTTCTATACCCTCAAATAAAATTTCCGGATCTGTATATTATAACAATATTAATCCAATAAACACTTTAAATTACAACCCACTAACTATATTTATAATACAATTTTCTAACGGGTAAACACAACGGACATTCAACACTCACAGCCTTTAAAATGCTTTATAATCAATCGAGAAGAGTTACAATGTTTATTCGGTCACTTTTCTTGTGAATCACATGTTTTAATATATTCTAAAATTAATTTAAAAGGTATGTAGAAGGTTTCCGAGCAATTTTCATCCGAACACTTTTCAGCATGTACCAACTTTAATAAAAGATATTTTAAGTTTATATAACCTTCATTTTTATGAGAACTTTGATTTTTATTAGTACTCATAGTAATATTGTTAATATTTTAGTTTAAATTTGAATAAATAGAAAAAATTAAAAGTGACATTTATACAAAACCTATAAAAAAACATAAATAACATTAAACGTCAAAGATGAAATTAAAAAATTTAAAATCTTTTAATTGTTACAAAATTTAATTATTTATTTTTACTTTTACTTTATTAATATGAACTAATAATATGTTAAAAGGGTTAAAATAAAATAAAAAATTAATTTTTTAAAAATGAATTAATATAAGCCATCGCTAATAAATATCACTAACATATTAAATTAAAAATTTAATTATAATAAAATAAATTCTTACTAAATTAGTTGATAATTATTTAAAAATAAATATGTAGTTAGGAATTAACACAAAATAATATATTAAAAAGATTAAAATAAAGTAATAAAAAAAAATTTAAATTGGTTAATTTAAGTTGTTAATAGATGTCGCTAATTTCAATGAAAATAATTAAGGCTCCTGGATCACGGTCCTAAAGTTTCTGAGGGGATTCGCTGTGTGGGGGGAGGAAGCTCAAAGGCGGGCCGGTGGGTATGGTCTAAAACTATCACGTGATCGTTTCTGTTTATAGGATATGAGAGGTTCAAATATCGGCAAAGATAAATACCGGTTCTTTACAATTTAAATAAAGAAAAGCAATGCTTAAAATATCAAAACACCTACGTATAAAATGTTCGATAGAACGAAATGATGTATATTTTAATATACAGTTAACACGTCCGGTAGTTCATTAACCCTTTTTAAAGAGGACATTGCTGACGAAGGGATATTTAGCAATAAATACCGGAAAGAAACCAACAGGAGTCAGTCAATAAATTACTATCGTAGTACACGCCGACTCCGCGAAATATCGGGTTCGTCTCAAATCGCCGAATCAGTTATTCGTGTAAATTATAATTGTAATTATTTCATTTTATTGTAACTTTAATTTTTGTTAAATAAAAACATTTTTTTTGAACTTAAACAAATAAATCATTTAATTGGCGCAGTCAGTAGGATCCGGTAAACGCGAGTGATTAAAATCTTGTATCGTGCCTAAAATCGGTCCGACTTACGGAACACTTGTGGTGAACTTTTAAGTTCTTTGCTACCGGATACGAGAAGAATAGTAGAACCTGCCGAGGAGTTTGGATCATCTAAAATTGGCGACCGATTCCCAGGACTACAGACCAATGTTAACAATTGCATTAATTTTAGTAGAGTTGTAAGTATCTTTATTTTTCTGCATACCTTCCTTTCCTTTCCCAATCACTGTGGACAACTTTAACGACTTGTTGGAAGCCATTAACGAAATCGAAATGGCCCGAGAAATATCAAAGGTGGATCAAGATTTAATTCCTGTCTTTGATGGAGACCGAATAACTCTGAAGAGTTACATAAATGCCTGCGAGTTCTTGATCGAAGAATATTTGCCAGCAGCACCAACAACGCCACAAGAGCACCGAATGGCTAAACGACTCTTGATGATTTTCATGGGCAGATTACGCGCTAAAGCACGTGAAGCAGTCGATGCAAATAAATTACCTACAACCTGGCCCGAATTAAAACAAATTCTAATTCATTCATTTGGAGACAAGCGATCCGAAGAAGTTCTCGTATATGATTTGAACAGCTTGGTTCCCCAGAAAGACGATACTACTGCAAGCTATGCTAACAAAATAAAATCCACACTTTACACACTTCTTTCAAAAATAAATTTAGAGGAAAATAACATTGCAATACGAAATCTTAAACAAAAACAATACAACCAAATTGCCCTAAGAACCTATTTGTTCGGACTGGACCTAATAAATTCCAACATAGGCTTAGAGGTCAAATTACGACAACCAGCCGACATTGAGACAGCAGAAGGGTACGCATTGGAAATTACGAATTATAATACACAGAAGCAGCGTTTTCTCTATCACACAAGACAGCCGAACGCAGTCCCAATGAGAAATATTATCAAACCATCTCCGATGATTACAAATCGCCCAACTACAATGCAAAGAGTACCGCCAATGCAATCACAACCTTATTCCCAACAGAATAGATTTATTCCACCAGCGTTGATGCCATCACGCCCAATGTTTTATTCGCAGCAACCAAACAATCAATCATTTCCTAGATCGCCTGCACAAATGCAACAAAGACCTTTTAAACCAACACCGATGGAGGTAGATAGCAATAATAAACGTCCAGCTTCGTCTATTAACAGACCAGCCCCGAAGAGACAATGGATGTCAAATAATATCGAATTCCCATCTGAAGCAGCTGAAGAAAATTTTTATGTTCAATATCCAGAGGATGAGCAAGGGGACAATGATTACGTTGAACAGTACGTGGAAGAAAATACTGAATACACAGAAGACACAATGACGAAGGATTTTCCCCAGGACACACCTCAAGAACCACCTACGTAACAATTTCGAATAAAGCTTATTCAAAAGACCCATTACTTCCATATGTAGAATTTGAAGGCTTAAAATTTCTTATAGACACCGGCGCAGAATGTTCACTTATCAATTCAAAATTATACGAAGAAGTTAAATCATTTTACGGATGCGATACTCAGGAATTCAATATTAGGACACCGCACGGAATAGAAAAAACAAAAAACGCAGTTTACGCACCTCTTCCTGACATCTTTAAATCACCGGAATATCATTTATTTGTCTGTTTTGATTTTTCACGCACATTTGACGGTTTATTTGGATTTGATTTATTAACCAAACTAGGAGCTTCGCTAGATACTAAAAAGCAAGTCATTGTTACGGACAACACAACAATTCCTTATCAAATTAATAACAGCCAAACAATTAAACCTTATTCGCAAACATTAATAAATTACCAAGTAACAAACATTGAAAACGGTATAGCGTTATTTCCTGAAATGAGAGACGAATCAGATAGAGTAATAATCCCGGAATCACTTGTTGAAATAAAAGATCACGCAACGCAAATTTTTGTTACGAACACTTATGGAAGCCCGATGCACTTAAACCCGACACCCGTAGAAGTTCAACCAGTCAGCGAAATTGAAGAAGACATTAATGTAGGTTACAACTTTATTAATAAAGATCATTTAGCGGCACTTCAATTGGAAAACGTTGAAAAAAATTTGAAATTAGACTATCTAAATTTAGAAGAACGAAAGGCTCTCCAAGCATTGTTAATTAAATATAAACATTTGTTTCATATCGAAGGACAGAAGTTAACGTTTACCCACAAAATAAAGCACCATCTGAATATGAAAGACAATAGACCCGTTTATGTCCGAAACTATCGTCAACCAATTGAAACGAAAAAGGAAATTAAAAAACAAACGATGGAACTGTTACGTCAAGACATTATAAGCGAAAGCATTTCGCCCTGGAATGCACCTGTCCATATTGTAACAACACAAAAAGACGGAAGAATTAAGAACAGAATGGTGGTTGATTTTCGTCGACTAAACGAGCAAATGATAGAAGATAAATATCCAATCCCGAACATAGCAGACATATTGGATAAATTGGGTAGAGCAAATTATTTTACTTCACTAGATCTGGCATCAGGTTACCATCAGATTGAAATGGAACCGCAAGATAGAGAAAAAACAGCTTTTAGCACGGAACAAGGCCACTTTGAATTTAAGAGAATGCCGTTTGGATTAAAAAATGCCCCAGCTACGTTTCAGCGTTTGATGGATGATGTTTTACGAGGATTGTTAGAAGATACATGCCTGGTATATCTCGACGATATAGTAATTTACTCATCGTCATTACAAGAACATCTACAGAAGTTAATTAAAGTTTTTGATCGTTTGGATTCAGCCAATTTTAAAATTAATCTGCAAAAATGCGAATTTCTAAAAAAAGAAATTAAATATTTGGGACACATCATAACGGACAAAGGCGTTAGACCCAATCCAGAGAAAATTAGAGCAATCGCACAATTTCCCATACCCCAAACAAGAACGGAAATAAAAAGCTTTTTAGGATTATTAGGATATTACCGAAAATTTATTAAGGATTTTGCCAAAATTACCAAGCCATTTACTTCTTGTTTAAAGAAAAACGCCAAAATTAATGTGAAAGATCCAGCTTACGTAACTGCATTCGAACAATGTAAGGAATTACTTACTAACGACCCCATCTTAAAATATCCGGATTTTACCAAAGAATTCATTGTGACAACAGATGCGTCAGATATAGCATTAGGAGCCGTTCTTTCACAAGGAACTATTGGCAAAGATCAGCCTATTTGCTACGCGTCTCGAACACTTTCAGATACCGAAACAAGATATTCGACAACGGAAAAAGAACTTCTGGCAATAGTCTATGCCGTGAAACAATTTAGACCATACCTTTATGGAAAGAAATTTACCATATTTACAGATCACCGACCGTTAGTGTGGCTTTGGTCATTAAAGGAACCGAACTCAAAGCTAATGCGTTGGAGAATAAAATTGGAGGAATACGACTTTGACATCGTTTATAAAAAGGGCAAAGCAAACACGAACGCAGATGCACTATCAAGGATTAAATTAGTTGATCTGAATGCGATAACACAAAGCGACCTAGATAGCATATTACCAAACTTGAACGATGAGGAATTATTGGAAATAGCTGAGGAAATGTCAATTGCATTAATTGACCCTCCAGTACCTCCACCTGTTCCCATCAGAGGACAAGGTATCGCCCGAAAGGAAATAAAAATATCAGATAAACCAACGAGACAATTAAGATCAGCGAAACATCGTATAAAGGAAAACAAAGAAGATGATGACAACAACACCATTCACACAACGCAAACAGCAGAGCCAAAGACATCAATAGAAATTCAAGATACCATAATTGATAACAAAAAGACACAATTTATTATAACGAAAAGTATAGGAAATGAATTAGAAATTATTATTCAAACAAGAGGTGATAACACCATCCATTTGGTAAGAATACCAGGAGAAAATTCATATGAACACATTTTTAATCTATATAAAAATTATATGACTGGCAACAAAACTTTTTATATTTATACAACTGTCGACGAGCTCTATCAAATAATGTGTAATGTTTATACGAATGAAATGTCCAACCGAGGACCCCGTATAATCAGATGCCTTCGAAGAGCGGAAATTATCACGGATGAAGCGAGGAAAATCGAGCTGGTAACATCATATCACTCGGGAATAACTAACCATCGTGGAATACAAGAAACATTAGAACATCTGAAACGAAAATATTGGTGGTCCAAGATGGAAGAAACAATTACGAAGGTTATTAAGGCTTGTGAGACGTGCAACAGAGCCAAATATAATAGAAGACCTGATGTGCCACTATTACCAATAACCGAGACCCCGGATGCCCCATTCGAAAAGTTATTCGTCGATCTTTTCTCTTTTGCGAATAATAAATACCTAACAATCGTAGACTCATTTACACGCTTAGGACATGCAATAAAGGTCAAAAGCAAAAACCCTGCAGACATCGTCGAAGCATTTTTAGAGTATTTCAATTATTATGGAATCCCACAGGAAATTCGGTTCGATAAAGGATCAGAGTTTAATAATCAACTGGTAAAGGAATTGGCAGCACTACATCGAATTCATTTGCATTTTGGCACAGCAAAGAACCCCGAAAGTCAAGCTAATGTAGAGAGATTCCATTCTACGTTACTAGAACACCTGAGATGCCTTGATGACGATCCCAGTATTGCAAAAGAAAAGAAAATCCGTTCTGCTACAATCGCGTATAATAACAGTATTAATAGCGCGATAGGAATGACTCCGTTCGAAGCACTCTTCGGACACACGAAGACAAGAAACCCACTCGATTTATTTTATGACATCCCAACCTACCAAGACATTATCGATAAACACAAAAGTCGAATGGCGATTATGTATGAAGGTTTAAAAAGAAAAGATGAACAACGAAAATTAAAAACTCAGGAGAAACAGCAAGAAAAGGTAAAGGTTTCAACATGGAACATAGGAGAAAAGGTGTATGTAGAAAACATAACGAAAAGTAATAAAATGATGAAACCGTACTTTGGACCATACACCATTATCAAAGTAAATGATAACAGCACAGTAGATGTCCAAACCAGACGTGGCGTACAAACGTATCACACCAGACATCTTAAACACGGCATTGTTCCAGATGCCCCTGAGCGAGACCCGACGTCAGAATAACCGAATAAAAACAACCATTTGCCAATACTACCATCTAATTCCATTACCTATTAAACAAAATTCCAGTTATCTTATTCTTAATGTTCCTCAACCCTACCTAGCAGAAAATAAAGGTAAATACTTTACGACTGTTAACAAATGTAAAGAATTCCAAAGTGGTGAATATTTGTGCCATGCTACCAGATTGGATGCAAGCAAGCGACCCTACGAAATATTACGACATCTTCCCATATCGAAGTGCACACACAGAAAAACATCTCGACTGGACGAAGAAAGTATACATCCCACCGAATCGGAATGGGTCTTATTTCAAGCCAATTCAACGGGAGAAACCGTGTGCGAAGATCGGCAAGAAGTCCGTCCTTTACGAGGAAACTTGTTGGTACAAATCACCCCCGATTGTACCGTCCACCTAGGAAAAGAAATCCTGCGTACCACCACCAATAATTTACCCGACCGACAATTCCATTTGGCACCTGTAAATTTGTTCGATATACCGGAAGAAAAATCACCATGGCAATTAGAAGACGTCCGCATAAAAGGCCTTCAACTAAAAACCATCGATGAAGCAAAAACAAACTTCACCGAACTAGACCAAAGACTCCGAGAATTCCAAAGTAGCCACTTCGTCAGCTTAGGGAGTTCACTGACATCGCTTGTCGGAACCGTAACAGTGTTCTTCATTATTATTACCATTTTATTATGTTATAGAATAAAACAAAAGGTCCCGGACAGCAGTAATCCAACGACCCAAGTTTTGGACAGAAACCATCCAAATCCTTGGCTCTCTCCAGGAGGGGAGGAGTTAACACGTCCGGTAGTTCATTAACCCTTTTTAAAGAGGACATTGCTGACGAAGGGATATTTAGCAATAAATACCGGAAAGAAACCAACAGGAGTCAGTCAATAAATTACTATCGTAGTACACGCCGACTCCGCGAAATATCGGGTTCGTCTCAAATCGCCGAATCAGTTATTCGTGTAAATTATAATTGTAATTATTTCATTTTATTGTAACTTTAATTTTTGTTAAATAAAAACATTTTTTTTGAACTTAAACAAATAAATCATTTAATTATACATCGAAACATATACACTACGTGTATAGTACTTATTATTTAAATAATTTCCGTGAATATTTGTATTACGTTAAGATAGATAACGGAAAAAGCATTATAAAAATGTTAGACATATGTTAAATGGAGACATGTTAAATGCTGGAGAATAAAAATAACCAATTAAAACTGAAAAAAAACTAATTATTACTACCAGATACAAGGTCAACTCCAAATTACGAAGAAAGCAAAATGTTTTTTCATGATATGGAGTCCAGTAGGATCACCCAATATTGAAGTAATTGAAAAGGGCGATAATCTTTGGACTGCTAAAATAAAACCGAAATTGAACGAATTTTTCCAAACTCATTTATTACCAGAAATTTTAAAACAACCTATTTGATATTGCTTTATTCACAAACTAGTCAATTTTTAAAACTTCATAAGTAAGAAACTAATTACTGTTGTAACTTGAAATTTTATTGGTATTTAGGATGTTTATTAGGATTAGGATACTTAATCTTTATTTTTACCGAAAATAAATTTTCTCGACTTTTAGTTTTTACTACGAAAACGAAATTCCAATCTAACTTAATGAACATGTTTAGTAAAACTTGTCAATTATTAAAAAATCATATTTAAGAAACTAATTGTTGTTGAGACTTGATATTTCATGAGGATTTAGCATGAGATTGAATCTTTATTTGTACCAAAAATATATTTTCTACAACCTTCAGTTCTTTCTACAAAAAATAAATTCTAACCTAACTTAATTAACATCTCAAAAACTTGTCAATTTTTAAAAATTCATATCTAAAAGACAAATTGTTGTTGAAACTTCAAATTTTATTAGAATGTTGCTTGAAAATTAATCTTTATTTTTGTCAAACACGAAATTTTCTACGACTTTTAGTTTTTATCAGAAAAAAGCGTGACTTACCGTCTTTAATTGATATTTTTAAACATTAAAAGTTAGACTGTGTCCTCAAACTAAAATTTTCTTTAGATTACATTAAAATTTAACGTTTGGTAGTTACAACTTTATTATATATAATTCTGCTGTAATTAAATTGAGTACATTTTATATCACTTGCCTATTACAGTCATATTTATTTGTTCTTTCCTACCTCTTTCTCTTTCCTATTCAAATCACAACATCACCGCTGTTAATAGACTGCTATCTGGTTTCGCCAGTCATAAAAACGAAACGTAAACAAGAAATGGTCGATCAGCTCGTAGACCACGCCATGTGTTCTTTAGGGGCGGGGTCAACTTCAGATTAACGAAGAAATTCAATTTACAACTACCGTGAGAATTTCCAATTTTTCTTGATTATTTAAAAAAATATCAAAAACATTTATTTACAAAAAGCGACCGTAAATTAATTATCTAGGGCAATCCGTTGTCGGTTTAAAAACAGTTCTTAATAATTTCCGTTATTATCAACTTTTAACCAAATATCTCATCGGAATGCCCTAGACTTTGCCTTTCTAATCATTTCTTGTTTGAAAAGTTTTTTGATAAAATAAATAACAATCGCGAAAAAATGGAACAAAATTTTTGAGCCCGGTTCAGGAGCCTTAATGACGTACTAGCAAACAGTGGATCGCTTAAACGGGGATCCTCGGAAAGATGTGAATCCGAGAAAGGTGGCAAATAGTTAAGAAAACCCGTTTGTAGTGCATGACGGGCGGCCCGGATACCAAATGGACCAATGAGCGGCAAGCAATACTTGACGTAACCATGGCAACGAAACGCGATCCGTTGATTTAAAAATGCGCGCGCAAATCCAACTCGATTCAAATTCAAACATTAACATTTTTTTTATAATTTTCGGCTAAATTCCTTAATTGAATAAGACCAAACTGTAAACAATCCGTCTACCATAATAGCTGTAAGCGTATTACGCTTTTCCTATTCTTCAACTTGATATCCGGTGTTTCTCATCCTTGTACAGACTGTTTCCATAATTCCCGTTTAGGGCCAACCTTTTAGCTTCATGTAAAGTTTTTCCTTTTCTTCTCTAGTATCTTTTGTATTATTCACACCCCGATTGTTACGGTCCTCCACTTCTTCTCTTTTCCCGCATTGCTGCCTGCCAGACTTGCTACGCCAGCCTTGAATTTTGCATCCTATGAAAATGACCCCACAAACTGAGTTGTCGCTTTTCAATAAAATCATTTGGTGATTCGATATGAGGACCTTTCCTTATCTCAATGTTTCCAAGTTTATCTTTCTTAGACACTCCCTTTACCCTTCTAAGATATCTCATTTCAACTGTTTGTAATTTTTTCTTCTTTTTCTTTGAGAGCATCTAAATCTCATATCTAAGGGTAAATACTGGTCTATACATTACTTTGTATGTATTTATCTTCGTTTTCTTCACTGTCTCCCTCTTGTTAATTAATAGATTCTTCATGTCGTAAGTAAGTTTCAATGTCTTCTCTATCCCTGTATTTAGTTCTTTTTCGCGTTTGCCATCCTTTTCTATTTCTGCTGCTAAGTAAGTACTTGTAATGGTTTCCTTATTCTATGATCGTGATTTTCATCTGTATTTTCATCTCTTCCTCTTTCCTCATCACCATGATCTTTGTCTTATTCATCTTCATTCCATATTTTTTCAGTGTCGAATTCTCCAGACTATCTTGCAATTCGTCCGCAAACGTTCCTTCTGTAATTTCTATAGGTTTCTTTAATTTCTATATTCTTAGTAATTACCGCATTTAAATTACTTTCATATATTTCTTGTACGAATCAAATGGTTTTGTTCTCAATTCCTTCACTCCCTAGAATTTTCCACAATTTTTTACGTAGAATGCTATCCAAATTTTTTCTCCAAGTCGATAAATCCTACGTATATCTTTATTATGTGGTAGTTTCTTTTCTATTATTTGGTTAATTGTAAATATGTGATCTTGGATACTTGTGCCCTTTATAAATCCACTCTGTGTCTCATCGAATTCTTGTTCTATTATTGGTTTGATTCTTTTCTCAACGGTTTGTTCTAATATCTTCATGGCGGTGATTTAATAGGCGCATATCTACATGAAAAATTACGTTTCCGAAGAGATACAGAGCTGAAGATCAAAGTTCTGGACCCAAATATCGATTTCTTCACAAAAACTCCCCACGGCATGATTTATCCTTCGTTCTAAACCAATAAAATAAAAATTAATTCTTAAATAGTAAATTTTCAAATATCAATAAAGTAAAATATCTAATTTTAAATTTAATATTTGTCGTGCATCGTTTTTTGTTCTCCAAGTACCTTCACAAAGCAATTATAACGATTTATGTGGTAATCAAAACGTCCACTTACTTCAATAATTACATTTCCAGAGAGATATAGATGTAAAGATCAAAGTTGCAAACCCAAACGTCGGTTTCTTCACCAATTTGGCAAATAAAACATCCATTCACTTCAATAATTAGATTTTTGTAGTGAAGTTGTGGTCTTAAATGTCCATTTTCATTATAACACAAACCTTTCCGTTTTTCAATTTACTGCAATCGATGAATTTTGAAGCAAACCAGATACATTTTTAAGAGTATTAAGGCTTACATGTTTGTTTAAATTGATTAATTTACTTTAAATCAACCTTCTACCACCTTGTAGACCGTTTCTTTGGCAAGCTCTTTTCGGCATCAAAACGTTCACGTAAAATGAGATATTTATAATTACTCATGAGGTTCTAAAATACTTTCTGCATCAATATCAAGGCTTAAACTGTTCCCAATAGATGTTCAGGCGAGTTTTCCAACGACTTGTACAGCAATACAGCCTTTACTTCTTTATATTATTAAAAATTTTAATTAGATTATAATATTTTTACAACAATCACCTGTTTGAACCCTCAAAACGATTCATTCGTCCTCTACATCTTCCAAACGTAGCCCTATTCCAATCGTCAAAGCACATTTTCGAGCGCAAAACGTATAAATTTACAGCATGAGATTTATCAATAATTTTCGAAATTTTTGAAGAAATTTCACGTTAATCCTCTCCTTAAATGATTAAAATCGGCGTGAAAAAGGTTCAAATACGTCATTAGGGTCCAGATTTGAATGTCCAAATGCTTTTTGAAGCAAAAAAATTTCTTCCAGTAAACGTTGAAATTTACACGATATCGACGAAGAAAAGGTTCCCGGACGTATTTTGAGCCCCTCCGAGGCGGACAAAGTGCGTTTTGGCTCCTTTATGTTCAATTTTCGAGAGCAAACAGGGCGGCCATTCAGCCGGTGACGTTTATCGAAACTTTGTAAAATAATAGGACTTTACTTACTCCGCTAAACATACGTAATCCTTCGGGGGCGCGTTTTAGGTCGTTCCCGTAGTCTTATTGGGGCCCCAACGACTCGTTTTCATTAAATTTCCGCGGATAACCTCTCGAAAATGTCAATCAAAAGCCAACATGGCGGCACCGTATTTTATTCACTTACGATTTTGGTTAAAAAAATGTATTTGGAGCCCGCGGAGGGATTAGTTTAAGTATAAAAACCGGTTTTACAACTTTTCTGACCGATGCGGTACCAAAACTCGGTTGAAAAAGTAGGAAAAATATTTTAAAAATTTTAAATTGATGGAAATTGGCGGGAAAAGTCTTGAAAATGGCGGGAAACGATAGTTTTCGGAACTAAAAAGTGAAAATTCGGTTGAGGTATTTGGGGGCCCGACGAAACTACGCGCGCGGTACGCGCAAATCAATTTTTCGATACAAAGCCGGTTAAAAAAAAAAAACGCGGGGCGCTATGCGCCCTACTTGCCGCGAAATAATAAGGCGAAAATTTGAATTTTCAATATAGGGGGCGCTAAAATAGGGTGCGCTGACTCTTTTCTGCTTTTATTATATCGATCCAGGGTGGGCGAACTCAATGTAAAATATTTGAAATCGATTTTTAGTACGTAAACCGAAACACCTTTAGCGCTGATGTAGAATTTTTTTTAGTGAAGTCCCTAGATTTATAAATCTAGGGACATTCATTTTAAACAAATACGAAAATACAACAACGTTTCCATGACAACACGTTCAAAACATATTTTAACTTCATGTAACAGCATTCGGAGTTATTGTAATTGATTTTTGATCATTTCGAGCTTAAACGTGAAACATAACGTTTACAGTGACTACAATTGTGTTCCGTAGTATTCCTTTTACTTCTATTATCGGTAAGTGTTGATTAACTTTAACATTTTTACAACCTTGCATTATATTGTGTTTCTTTTTCAGATATATACCGTGCACGGTTTCTATTTGCAATGATATCGCTATCGATTCCCGAATTGCAATAAGGATCCGGAGAGATTTAATAACTGAATTTGGGCTAAGTGGATTCGTGTTAAAAAAATATGACATGTGCTGATATTTTTGCTAACACATTTAGGTTTACGGAAGGTACTGTAACATACTCTTATATAAATAAAGTCCTTACGGGGTATAAAAAGTTCAAATTTGTAAACTAGTATTATTATTAGTGTAGTAGGTATATTCGTTTAGTTTAATAAATTGCGCATTCTTGTATTAGCTTCATAAATGAAAATAAAAAAGGTTAATCTATTTTAAAAAATGTTTTTTCTTTTATGATTGCCACTTATTTTTCGTACACAATAAGTGAGTCACTTATTCCTCATTTATTGTAGTACGAATAAAGAAATAAAATTTAATAAAAAAATATTTTATTTCAAATTTCGCGATTTTTTGAATAGTTGTACATCAGCGCTGCGAGTTTTCGGTTTACGTACTAAATTTTACGCATTTCAATAATCTGGGGAGAGTTGACCTTCTATATCTTTCTTTTTCTATGTATCGACCTATCCAACGAAAACTGTCGTAAGTCAAAAATGGTGATTTTGAAAAGAAAGCAGAATTAATTGCTATTCTTCTATGATGAATCCTTTCGGAACCTCTATATAAGATATCTATAGCAACCAAGTAGGAAATTTTTACATAGAAAATTTTATTTCTTAAAATACAATCTGTTCAAAACCTTTAAACGCTTATATCTCACTCAGTTCTATAAAAAATGACTTACAATAGTCTTCGTTGCATAGGTCGATATAGAGATAGATTTGCTCATGCCCATAAATAACCTAGATGGTTCAATTACGAAAAAATTTGGAAGCATGCATTACCGCCATCTATACGCGAGTGGGCAAAATATTTAACAACAAATTTTGTAATTAAACTACAAATATTATTAAAACGTACATATTAAATATTTTGATATACAATACACACCTACAATATATTATTTTTTTCAAAGACATACGATTAGAAGATTTTAGATTTTATGTTAAAAGTAGATTCCTTTAATGTTGGCTTATAACATGACATGATGCTTTGACATGCTTTTGACATAACGTTTTCACGTTCAAAACGTTCAAAATTAAAAGGATGAATAAAATGGATGAAACTAGGAATAAAAATGTTTTGAATTTACCTCTACGGGTGAAATACATTTGTAAGGTTCTGAATTGTCGCAGTAAGTATTACAATCAAACAGGGGACTCCAGTAGTCGAGTTTTAAATAAGCATTTTTTCATTTTTCGTGGTTTTCATGTTTAGTACATTTTCAGTCTATTCAGACAGAAATTTTGAAATTGTCATCGTTATTAATAATAAGAAAATTTCATGAGGAAATTTATAGATCATTTGAATGCAAAAAATCATCATCAAAGAACATTCGTCAGTTAATACATAAGAGCAGGCAAGTTTCGAAAAAATTGGTTGTAAAATCTTCAGTCCATGACGCCCAACCTGTTGACCAGTTCGGTCTTGCAGGTGGGCGAAAAAATAGAAACAAATTTGAAATGTAGGGGAATGGTACCCCGCCATCACCCCCACCACTCATTTTAGTTCGCCCACTCGCGTATAGATGGCGCTAATCGCGTTTCTAAATTTATAAGAGGGAAAGGAGCCGTCTAGGTTGTCTATGCTCATGCCTGATAGTCGAGTTTCAAACCGTATAATCAGTGAACTTTTATCTATTGTACAACAGATGGCAGCATAAGCCTAAAAATCATTTTTCCATAATACTTATCTGAAAAGGAAAGTAAAGATTAAACACTTTTCTTTTAGTTAGATTTAATAATTTATTTAATAAGTTTTCAAACAATCAATCCTTAAAACTAGTTAATAGTACATTAAAAACACAGTGTATGTATAGAAGCGATAATACAAAAAAAGTAAAACAGGATCCAAACATTCCAAATGTGTGTATACATCGTAAGTAGTTAAAGTTAAAACAGATCTGAGTAATAATAACGGGTAGTCTTAAGAGATTGAAAGTAGTAACAAAGCATTCTTATATCTACTATGTATATATATTTTTATTTTAGTTTTTTAAAATCAATATAATATTTATATATTTACAAAAATTCCATATGTGAGCGTTGCTATTATATAAATTGTCGAAAAATAATTTATTGTTCGCCGCTCGTGTGAGTAACTCGTGAGTAAAGTTTCTTTTATTTTTGAAAAATTTGGCACTTGAACAACGCGATAAAATGCACATTATTTTTAAATAGTATATACTAGTAAATAAAACGTTTATAAATTACGTTCTCTGGACTCGAAATATTTAACATTCAATAAACATAATAACTCAATATTTAAAACAATCATTTATATAATAATATTAAAATAAAATTTAACAAAAAAGGAAAAAAGAATCTCCTTTTAAGATGATCAACAATGAACTCGTTTAAAACCTACTACGTATTTATTATTAATTATTTTATTAATTATTATTCATTCTTCAATATATGCAAAAAATTTAGTACATACTTAGAAATTTAAAATGATGTTATTCGATAGTTATTTTATGAACATACTGTATGTATATGTATGTATATTTAATATTTATAAGGCACATTTGTAAAATATGTAAATCATCTTTCTTTTTTACAAGTGATTATATCTTACAGTGTTAATAATACTCTAGCTACTAGATATAAAGATGACAACCGGTGAACTTTCCCTTTTTCTTTAGATGTTGTTCTTAAAGTGGCCTGGTAAAATTAGCTGGGAACATTCCCTTTTCACCATTACTTTCTTTTATACCCATTAACCAACCTTCCTCCTAATTTTATAAAATATAGAATATTAATAGTGTTTTGTGAGATTTTTTACTAATTTTAACTTTTAATTTGTTTGGTACTTATTAGAAGATATTTGATATTTATTATAGAAAATAGTCTTTATGCTTTAATTTAACATAAAGATAACATTTTAATTTCCGTAAATAAAGTCTGGGCGATTTTTTAAAATTGGGGAAAATTGAGGTTCGGTCCAAATTCTTTCAAAGTTTTTTAAAAACTTTTTAGTGATAATTAGACTAAATTAAACTTTTTTTAGTAAAAAATGGAAGAAAATTTTTTTATTTCCGTAAATAAAATATGTACCAAAATATGAAAAAAAAGTTTATACAAGTAAAAGGCCCTTTGCACATGGGTCAACTCATTGGCAATGTGAGTTTCAAATCAGATGAAGAGGCAACCGTTTGGTGACTTTGTTCGTGTACAAAATGGGAATTTACACATGTGTCCATAAAAATGAAACCCAATTGAAATCAGTATACAGCTAGTTGCATGAGATTGCTTATCCCTATCGCAAGACAGTTCCAGTTCTGTGGTTGCATATTATACCAACACGTTTCGCTATTTTATTCTAAATTACAATTCATTTAAAACCTGATTTAATAATCAAACAAAAGTTCATGTTAAATTTTAATGTCTACTTTAGTATTGTTTTCATAGGTATTAGTTAGAACTGCTACTTAACATATCGTAAGTGAAGAATACTAACTGATTCATAAATCGTTGCGATAGTATGTGGACAGGGGTTGTTTTCTGATTGTAAATTGGTTATATTCATAACTGATTTGAAACTTCGGTTACAAATCGATTATATGCAGTGGGTTGAATAGAAAATATCGAAACTTACTTGTTCTTCTGGATCATCATATTCCACCACTTGAATTATCTCCCCGACATCAAAAGATAACTCATCGACATCTTCCCTGTTGTACTTATAAGTAGATTTGACTCGATAAAGAACACCAGGTGGTAAATTATCAGTGCTAGCACCTAATAAACATAAAAACTTAATATTTTACCCCATTTTACTATTAGTTCTTTAGTGTTAATAACTCAAAAATCACATTAAAAACTTAACGAAAAAATAAATAAATAAGAAAATGCCAAAAACTACTTACCAACAGGAATATCATATAATTCCTCAACATTTTTACTTGGTGCATTTTCCCCTCCCAAACTCTTATTACCATTTTGTACCTGTTCCTTATTGTCCAAGTCTTTCGCTTTTTCTGGGACAACCTCGTCTTGTTTAGGCCCCCCGTTGACGACTTCAACTTCCTTACTTGTCACGGTAGGAGTATTACCCACCGAATCCTCTCCGGCTGAAACTGTTGCAGCCCTGGGTGAGATAGGGGAGCGAGGGGGTGTGCCGGGGGTTTTTGGACTCGTGGGCGGGGGACTAGCGGGGGGCGTACTGTCCGCGGAAGCTCGCGCGGCCTTCGCCTCGGATGCGGGAGGTTCGCTGTTAGTCGGGGTCTTAGCGTCATCGGCTGCAAAATACGGTTAGTGCGCCTCATGCTACTACACGACACAAACAACGACAAGAAGAAGTCTGTTCAAATCGGGGGGTGGACTTACGGATTGCGTTCGTGGTCTTCGTCGGCGTTGAAATGTTATTGACGAAGGAGGACGGTGTCGTTCGGGAAATGCTCGAGGTGCCGTTTGTTCGTTTTACGCTGTACGATGATCGTTGGCTGTCTGTTGCTAATTTATCGACGATTGATTCTAATGTACCGAAAACCTAAAGAGAAAGTTATTTTTAGAGTTAAATAATTTATACATTTTCTTCCAAGAGTATTAAAAAGAGGAATTTAAAAATAGAAATTGAGAGAAGATTGATGACTTGTGTTAGTTGTGGAATGAGATGAATACGAGGGGGGAAATTTAAGAACTGTTCTTCGAAAATTTTAAAGTCAAACAAATTTACTTAATTATAAAAGAAAGTTACTGGATTAAAAATCAAAAGAAATTCATCAACTTTTTATCAATTTTTAAGAAAAGTTGATACATACAGATTTTAAAAATTTCTCTAAGAATCATAACTTTTTATGAAAAATAGAGAAATAGTAAATTATTAAAAACAAAACTACAAAAACTTACTTTGGAAGCTTCATTATGAAAATTTTGTTCAGCATTAAACAAAGTTTGAAGATTAGTAACCAAAAACAAAATCCTAGAATCGTACAAAGCGGGCAATTCATCGTGTAACTCCGAATTTAACATTTCATAAGTCCTTTTGGCCTCTTCCAACTGTTCTTTACCCTTCGCGATTTTACCCTCGTCCCTTTTCTTCGCCATGTTCAACTGAAGCGCTTGAAAACTATGCCTCTGACTATCATAATCGACCAGCTTCCTCCCCCTTTTATCAATCTTCTTCTTCATTTCCGGAAATTGACTTTGATACGTATTCAATGGTATGCACACTTGATCGGTCAGTTTGTGATAGAAATCTTGCCACAAACTATCCACTGATTGTGTTTGTACGTATAAGTTATCGTGACCCGACCAGGAACTTTCATAAGTATCTCCTATCGCTTCTAATAACGATTTTGATGCTACCTGTACATCTGAAATAAATTAAATTGGTTTATTATTTTCATCTGCAGGGTGACATACGACAAACAGACGATTTTATAACAGTTAGTATACAACTCAAATTTACTTAAACATTTTGTATCACAAACGATTATTCCAAAAAGAGCCAGAAGACCGTTAGAAAATGATCAATTTTGTATTGGGTTGTTCGGAAAGTAATTTCGTTTTTCCCGACAGAGGATCAAATTGTATTTTTTTGCACCCAACTTCAAAACTTAAGCCGTTAATTGTTATATACTTTGAGAGCTCATATACCAAGGCTAGTGTGTGAAAAATTCCATTTAACTCTACGCAGTAGTTTTTAGTTGGTGCCTTTTTAAATATAGAGAGCGATAAGCAGCATTTTCGACATATCTTACTGTTTTACTACAGAAAGGGTAAAAATGCTGTTCAAGCCAGATAAAAATTGACCGATGTGTATGGAGGAGTGTTGACAGTACGCCAGTGCCAAGAACTGGTTGGCTAAATTTCGATCCGGCAATTTTGATGTCGAAGATGCACCACATTCGGGAAGACCAGTTGAAGCTGATAAAAACGCGATAAAGGCATTAGTTAATGCGAACCGGCGAATAACAACCCGTGAGATCGGATTAAGGTAAAATTTATATCAAATTCAACAGTTTATGACCACTTGGAAAGCCTGGGATTATCCTCGAAACTCGATGTATGGGTTCCCCATGTTCTCTACTGTCATCAGCTGGACAAACTGAATGATGCATTTCAACAGAAAAGGCCAGAACTAATCAACAGAAAAGGCGTAGTGTTTCACCAAGACAACGCGAGACCTCACACAAGTTTGGTCACTCGCCAAAAGTTTTTACAGCTTGAATGGGATACAATGCCACACCCACCATATTTTCCAGACCTGGCACCATCGGATTATTGTTTGTTCCGGTCACTCCAAAATTTTTTAGACGGTAAAATCTTCACCTCAAATGAGGAGGTCAAAAATCACCTCGATCAGTTTTTTGCCAGCAAAGACCAAAAATTTTATGAGCGTGGAATTATGCTACTAACAAAAAGATGGCAAAAGATGTTGGACCAGAACGGCCAATATATAATTTAATAAAGTATTTATTATACAAAAACTGTCTTTCATTTCCACAAAAAAGACGAAATTACTTTCCGAACAACCCAATAGTTACACATGTCGAATAATGTAATTAACTGTGACTGTATCAAACGACTATTTAATTGACCTTTCCTTTCCTGATCATCTGCTGGTTCTTTTGGAACAAGTCTTTGGTTATTATTATGGATGATAGAGTGACACGTGTTTGCGTTCGATACGTTTGTTCGTTATGATGAATCTGCCGTTGTAACAGCGAATCTTTCCATGCCATATTAACATCAAGTGGAATAGTGTAGTCCCAAGTCGCAATATGATCCTGCGATGCATTGAACATCTCAGATCAATAACAAACATTACAATGAAATCGCCAGGTGCTAGAAGTACCAGGACACTAGGATATATCATCAAAGTGACAGAAGCAATCATTAGGAATCCTACTAATCGTTGCAACAATATGCACACGAATTATAAACCAAGAATCTTGGATAAAGTATTTGTGTTTTAACTTGTAATTCCTTGATATTTATTGATTCCGTTTGCCATATGTCACCCATATATAAATAAAAAATAAATTTGAAATTGTTTGGAGATCAAGTATTGAATTATTAACCAAATCAATTAACACTGTAGAACGAAAACTCGTTCATGACGTAACGTTACTTTCAATGGCGTTTCAAAGCGGTTTCACTGCGAACTTTAACAACCATCTTCTCTCCTACAGCTCGAATACGTAAATCAGGATGCTCTTAATTAAAGCGCGAGCGTATAAAATAGATTCGTTAAATGAAAATGCACCAACAAAACGATCTCTAAAAAAAATCTCCTGCCAAATTACACCGACACTCCCATTTTTTAGCAGTTGGTTGAATGGCATAATTTTCCGTGCCACTGGGCCATGTTAAAAAAATTTAAAAGTTTTGAGCAAGATAAATAGGAATAAGAATGTGAGGAAACTAGAATCGTATTGCATAAGCGAAGTAAAGTTAGCGAAGTTGAGTTGAGTAAGTGAAGTATTTAAAATATGTTAGTGGTAGTTTCGATGGGATTAATTGTCGATTCAGTCACGAGGAGTGAGGACGAAGCTTCTTTTACAGTTAACAGTTAGATACGTGTGTGTGTGAGTTTGTGTGCACATATAGGAAGGTACTCGACGAGTGAGAGTTTTAGGAAATCTGCAGCGAACTCTCCGCGGTCAGTGACCGTTTGTGATAGCCGATATGGGGCCCTCTGTGCTCGTGTCACACGCGTGCAGAACGTAATCGCTAGTCTTCCTACTCGCGGATGCCTTGGGTTGGGCTCAGTGTTATTGCAAATACCAGCGAATTAATGTTTTATAAACCGTATTGACTCATTCCATTTCATTTCTTACTAATTACAAAAAACCTAATTGTTTCTTATCGTTTGGACTTTTGCATGCAATTGTAATCAAACCACACGCAAATGTACCACGCCATTTCCTTTATTTAGGTTGATAATTATCCATGTAGGTCATAGTTAAAAAAGAAATTATACATGTTTTTTTTTTTATTTTGATGATTTGTTATAAGTACTTTAAGTAATCTTGAACTTTAATGTTATTTTAAAAATTGTAATTAGTTTGTATTGATTATACATGCCAACAAAATTTTATGAAAAGTAAGACCCATAAATTAGACAACAGTTTCCTAAAAGATTTTGGGGTACTAAATTCAAATTCGACCTTAGAATTGTTCGAACATCAGATTTTCGAGAAGTCCTAACCTATAAGTGGAAAAACACGAGTTTTCAACACATACTCCATAACATTGAAATTGCAACACCTAGAAAGAATAAATATTCTTTAACTAGATTTGTCACAAATGTTGGTTTATAGGAGTACAGTGAAATTCCCCTTCGCGGACACCCCTCTTGAACGGGCAGTTTCTTATGGAACTTTCGACTCTCATATAATTACTTCGCATTTCTTTTTCTTAACTTTCTCTTAAGCGGACACCCCTCTTGAACGGACACTTTTGGTGGGCCCCGTTGGTGTCCGCACAAGGGAGATTTCACTGTATTGATATATTCCTATAAATCATAATTGATTAGTGTTTGGAGAGAGAAATAAATAAATAAATAAAACGATAGTTTATATTTCTTTAACAAAATGTTGCTCCGTCTTTATTATGTAAACATTAATTAAGACAGCAAAGCATTGGTTCGATTAAGTTGTTAATTTATTTATTTAATTTATTTTAATATTTCGTTTGGGAAAACGTCCAATTTTTGCAGTGGTTGTGGAAAATTATTTAGTTTTTTGTCTGTCATATGTTGTCATATGTCAATATGTTGATCTTAAGCTTCGCCATGAAAAGAAGGATACAAGAACAACATTCCTCCCCGTAATTTTACCGACTAGGTCCGAGTGGAATACAGTAGTAGAGAGTACCGAAGTATTGTCCGGTCCTCCTTAATGTAAAGATCTTGCAAGTCAAAACACTGTCGAAATCAGGGACTATATTGCAAAGTCGATTTTGTAGTTTGGGAGTTAACCCTTTTCGCTTATGCTGTAAGATCTTCGAAAGGGCCAAAAGTCCGGGCAAAAGAGTTAAAACTGCGAGGTACGGTGGGCTTCTATTCGATGGTATTTTGGCTTGAAAGACTTATGCATTAGGACGGACCAGTGAATACTCTAGTCCTCCCTTCCACTGTACTCAACTCGGGCTTACTCGGTAAAGTTACGGGTAGGTCCAAGAAGGAACCTAGCCTTTCATCCTTCTTTCCATGGTGAGGCTTAGGATCAACTTATACTACATGTTCGATTGATGATAAATTCAGAGATTTTATTAGCCGCAATAAAAGGTTTACCTGGGCCTCTACCTAAAGATCTACTTGTGAAAAAGAGTATTTTCAGGTGTCGTACGGAATTTTATGGACATATATTTATTCGTTTCGTTATTTAGTCCCAAACATGTTTTACAATCGAGTTCTTTTGCATCTTTAGATTAGAATAATTCGAAAATCTTATGTAATAAAGCTGTTTCGAGGATCAATTTAGGTTCCAAGATTAGTCTGATTCATGGGTTTAAGATTTTCTTAGTTATAGTGAACAGTTTACCTGAGTCTCTATCTAAAGGTCTACCCGTGAACAGGAGTATTTTTAGGTGTCTTTTGGAATTTTATGGACAAATTTATTCGATACGTTATTTAGTCACGAACATGTTTAAAAACCGATTTTTTGCACTTTTGGATTAGAATATTTCGAAAATCTGATATAATAAAGCAATTTTGAGGATCAATTTAGGTTTCATCTTTTGTCGAATCCATGGGTTTAACATTTTCTTAGTCATAATGAAAGATTTACCCAAAGCTTTAAGTATATTCAGATAAGTCTATAATTAATAATATTCAGACTTTCTATCGATGCCGTTACTTCTCGTTTTTGGAGACATAGTTCCCTCCCTCTTCTTGATGAACCACACAGATTACTCTTTCCAAGATGAATGGAGCTACGTCCAAGTAATTTCCCATCTGTTGGCTATGTTGACTATTTTACTACTCTAACTATCTCGTTTCCGCCTTATAATGATGATCACTGGCATAATAAAGATGTTTATTTTAATTTTGTGTCAACCACTAGTGGTAGTTTACTTATTTTTACCGATGTCTCCAAGTCCTCTCAGGGTTGCGGTTGCGTTTTCTTGGTCCCTGAAAACGGATACGGTGCAAAATTTAAACTACGTCCCTTTTGTAGTATTTTCGCGGCAGAGGCGTATACGATTCTGAAGGCATCGAGATACGGAATTTCCATTAGTCGCAAAAGCATCATGAGTGTTTCGGATTCCAGAAGTGTACTATTAGCGTTAAGAAACAGGAAATGCTTCGCCAAGCACCATCCGTGGATAGTGGACATCTTTCAGAGTCACACCTCTCTGATCAACCAGGGTGGCTTTTGTAAGTCTTGTGGAGGTGAAGGATCATCCCTGTATCCTGCATAATGAACAAGTGGAACTTTTGGCCAAGGAAGCGTCAGAGGATGGCAAACGTATTGATGGTGGCTTATCGTCATCGGAAGTGCTATCGATTTGCAAGGAGAAAGAAATTCACGAAATTTGGAACAGTCACTGGGAAAACTTTTATAAAAACAGATTCACACAATATGCATTAATCCACCCGGTTGTGCCATGCAGACAATGATATGCGGGAGTATGTATTTAGCGCAGGTTTTCCTCCACTGTGGCCAGACTGAAGTTTGATCATGGTTGTTTCCCATCCCACTTCTACAAATTGAAGATCGTGTCGTCTCCAGATTGCAGGTGTGGAGCTGAAGTAGGAGACCTTAACCATTTGCTATTAAACTGCGCGATTCATAATAAATATCGTTCCGTCTTCTCAGAGTCTTTGTTGGCTTGCGGTTTTTTGCCACTTAATGTCGTATCTGTTCTAAGTGATAATTCTATTAGAATTTTTTGTATTGTATATAAGTTCTTAAATGATGCCGGTATATCGATTTAGTTTGTTTAAGTTTTTTTGGTTAGTTTAAGTTTTGTAGTAGTATATTTTAAGGTAAATTAGGGTTTTTTAATGTTAACTGTGGCTGATGGGCTAGCATCCCGCCAAGCCATAAAAAAAGGTTTACCCGAGCCTCTATCTAAAGATCCACCGCAAAACGAGTATTTTTTTTATTTGTGGATCAATTTAGATTTCAACTTTTGTCTAATCCTTAGGTTTAAAAAATGTAGGTTATTTTAACTGATTTAATAACAAGACGATTTTATTATTATTCCTTTCGACTGAGTAGATTTAAATCCGAAGGCTTTCACGGCGGGTGTTAACCGAATTAAACAATTTCGAAGTCAATTCAAACGTTTCTGAAGAAGGTTGAAGCATGGCATCCGAAACGTCAAGTGTTTTTTTGAAAAGACGCACGGCTAAATCCCGAAAGCTCCTAATTCTAGGTCTAGTGTTAGAGTTAGTATTAATGTTAGTTCTAGTCTTAGCTCAGTGTATATGATTTTTTTGATAATTTCTGTAAAAAAATGGATTACAATTCCAATTGTAATTAATTTTTTTATAACTTCGAGCTTGAAGCTAGAATCAAATACATTATGAGATTTAAGAAGCAAGATTTCAATAAAATTCTTACTATATGATATTTTTATTTTAATTAACTTTCTATCAATTATCTTTAATTAACTTGTAATTAATTTGTAATAAATAATTTTCGATTTGTTTAAAGATTTTATTACACATATAACTTTTTGCAATGATTCAAAGTTACAAAATTTCTTTTGCAAACCTCAAGGTAAAAAGATTATCAATTGATTAACACTTAATTAAGACTCATTCGTAGGCGAAACCGGTTGATATTTATAGATGCTGCAAACATTTATATACTTACTTCTAACGGCTCTTAGGTAATTGCTGAACTCTTTCTGCAGTCTATTAGCGGCCAGTTGTTGCCTGTTGAAGTTCTGAAGGTGCTCGTCGAATATATCGTCTAAAGTCTTATCGACTTTTCCCAAGTTTTGTAACAGCTGCAACCGGGAAAAGTAATTAATTAACTAACAAATTGATTAATCGGTCGGATAGTTTAAAAACTTTCCGAAATTAAATCTAAATTGGTAAATTACGTAAAAAGTTTTCTTTCCAATTAATAATTACCAAACGTTAAAAACCTTCGGGGAGACGCGATATTGTTCTCGTTACTAATTTTACTTCTTGGCAAAGATGCAAATTTGCTTGACATACTTTTCGCGCGTTTCAATGTCTAGCGACACCGCATTTTTTTCGGTTTCCTGGGTTGGATTATTTTTAAAACCGGGAAGAAAGAAACTCATTAAGAAAGCCATTTCTATATCTTATTATTACGATAGTGTGCGGATTTTTATTTAAAAGAAAACAGTCCGAACGAAACGAGTTCACGTGTGGCTGGAGGCAAAGTACCTCCTAGCACACTTCCTACATTGAAAGTGTACATAAAAAGTTGCGGCTTTCACTCGAGCCCATCGACCGGGAACGAAAAAATAACTCTTCTTCTACTTCAAAACGCGAAATATGAATTTCTTATCGACTAATTTCTTTACTATTACTCAGAACTAAGTAGCAGATAATTTTATGGAAATTTACATAGGTTATCGTGTATAAATGCGAATTTGTAGGAGTGGTTACAAATATTCCAACGATTGCAATATTATTTATTGCATTTACAGGCTTTTCCTTAGATATCTAACAAAAAGGCATACTGAAACGGTTTATATCTGAGTCACTCAAGTAAATGTTACATTTTAGGAATATTAATTAGTTAATTTACTGTGAGTTTATGATAAAAATGTGTAAAACTTTTTTTTAAATGAAATTAAACCTTACATATGATTTAATTTAAAAAATGATTGGACAATTTAAATCGATGTTAAAAAAATTAAGACAATTTTAAAGATTTTTTAAAGAATTAAGACTGTTTAACACGATCTCAAGATAATTTGGACGATTTTAAGACGATATTTAAAACGATTTTAGACGATTATAAGAGGTATTAAAATTTTAAATTTATTTTTAACATTGTGGAAAATTTTGAACAACTTTTACAAAACTAAGACTGCTTTAATGTGTGAATTAAGCGAATTTTAATGCGATTTTTAAAAGATTTGAATCGATTTTAAGGTAATTTTATCCGTTTTCAACGATTCTAAAAAATTAATAGGATTTTAAGACAATTTTAAATAATTTAAGACGACTTTGAGTTGTTTTCGGACGACTTGTGTCAATTCTAAATGGTTCTAAGCTAATTTTAGATGATTTAAGACTATTTTCGGAAGAATTCAAACGATTTATGACGCTCTTAACATGCCTAAGATTATTTTAAACAATCATAAAAAGGATATTTGTCGATATAAACAGATTTTAAATAATTTAAGTCGATTTTGAACGAATAAAAGCTGCTTTATACGATCTCATGATGATTTTGAATGATTTTATGGCGATTTTAAAGGACCTGAAACGATTATAAACAAATTAAGAGTACTTTATACGTTTTCAAGGTGATTTTAATGATTCAAGCATACTTTACGAAGATTTTAAAGGATTTTAGATAAGTTGAAACGATTTAATACGATTTTAAGAAGAATTTCGGATGAACTCAAACGATTTGTGACGCTCTTAACATACCTAAGATTATTTTAAATGATCAGAAAGGATATTTGTTGATATAAACAGATTTTAAACAATCAAAGTCGATTTTGAACGAAAAAGGACTGCTTTATACGATCTCAAGATGATTTTGAATGATTTAAGACAATCTTATGACGATTTTAAAGAAGTTGAAACGACTATATAAAAATTAAGGGTACTTTATATGTTCTCAAAATAATTTGAATGATTCAAGAGAACTTTATGAAGATTTTAAACAATTTTAGATACGTTGAAACGATTTTAAGTCTACTTTAAAAGATCCTCAGCGATTGTAAGTATTGGGTTGTTCGGAAAGTAATTTCGTTTTTTATAAAACGTCATTTTAAATTAGAACTAGAATGTTTTTAGTTTTATTTGGAAAAAAAACCAGAGCAAAATCTTTAAAATTTATTTTTTTATGAATTTTTTAAAAACTATTGATTTGTTACCCTAAAAAATTTTTTGCCAACTTTGAAAATTAAAAAAAATTTTTTTTGGTAAAATTTAGAACGAAGCGGTCTTTGGAAATTAAAATTAGAATGTTTTTAGTTGCATTTAGAAAAAAAATCACATCAAAATCTTTAAAATTCAATTTTTTACGAATTTTTTAAAAATTATTCATTTCTTAACCTAAAAGATTTTTTCCCAACTTTGACTTTTTTTTAATTTTTTTTTGTAAAAATGAGAACAAAACGGTTTCTTTAAATTAAAACTAGAATGTTTTTAGTTTCATTCAGAAAAAAAATCAGATCAAAATCTTTAAAATTCAATTTTTTACGAATTTTTTAAAAAGTATTCATTTCTTAACCTAAAAGATATTTTCCCAACTTTGACTTTCTTTTTAATTTTTTTTTTGGTAAAAATGAGAACAAAACGGTTTCTTTAAATTAAAACTAGAATGTTTTTAGTTTCATTCAGAAAAAAAATCAGATCAAAATCTCTAAAATTCAATTTTTTACGAATTTTTTAAAAATTATTCATTTCTTAACCTAAAAGATATTTTCCCAACTTTGACTTTTTTTTTATTTATTTTTTTTTTTTGGTAAAAATGAGAACAAAACGGTTTCTTTAAATTAAAACTAGAATGTTTTTAGTTTCATTCAGAAAAAAAATCAGATCAAAATCTTTAAAATTCAATTTTTTACTAATTTTTAAAAAATTATTCATTTCTTAACCTAAAATTTTTTTTGCCAACTTTGAAAATGTTTTTAATTCTTTTTGGTAACATTTAGAACGAGGTGGTCTTTTTAAATTAAAACTAGAATGTTTTTAGTTTTATTTAGAAAAAAGTCAGATCAAAATCTTTAAAATTCAATTTTTTACGAATTTAAAAAAAATACAATTAATTCCTCTGTGGCGAAAAAAAAAACGAAATTGGAAGACAACCCAATAATTTAATATGATTTTAAGAAGAATTTCCGATGAATTTAAACTATTTATTCATTTTATAGATAATATAAATCGATTTTGAATAGTTTAAGGCGATTTTGGACAATTTTAAACGAGTTAAGACTGCTTTAGCAAACCTCAAGATGATTTGATTGCCTGAATCCCATTTTAAACGATTCTATCTGTTTTAGATAAGTTGAATTAAAACAATTTTTTACGAATAAGAACTGCTTTACACGGTTTCAAGAAGATGTCAATGATTCAAGAGGATTTTATAGGAATGTTAGACAAGTTGAAACGATTTTAAACACATTTTAGACGATTTTCAACGATTGTAAATAATTTAATAAAATTTAAAGTCAATTTTGAACAATTTGAGTCGATTTTACACGATTTAAGATTATTTCAGGACCACTGCTCTTTCCAATTTTAATCAGTCTCATGATTTAGTATAATTTCAATTAATTTTGCATTGCTTCTAATAACTTCCAAACTATAATTAGATTTCTAGATCACCATTAACACTTTTAAAGAAATTTAAGTTTCTTCTGGTTGTCTTTAAGAATTAACTGACTTTATCTGATTCTCAAATCTGACAAAACCTATTCAGAGGAAGCTTTTTAAAAGTAGAGCTAAAGAAATATATGAATGTTTCACCTGGAAATACAATGAGTGATTTTGAAGATAAATCCATTATCGAAGATTCAGAAGAATCTTCAAAATCGGAAAGGAAAAGAATTAACAGAAAACTTTTTCTTAACAAAAGAATATTAGGAAATACAATAATTTTGCGAAAGACCGATTTTGAAGAATATGACCAGATTGTATCAGATCGTATCAGAAGATTATTTTCGATATTTAGTTTTCTCACGATCTTTAATTCTTTGAAGGGCGGACTTTTTCAAATAAAAAAAACCCAAAGTGGACACAACATCTCTTAGTAAAAAAACCTAATCTGAGCTTGAAGTGGTGAGGTGGTACGCACTGTCAACCACTGCACAGCAAAAGGAGCAGAGATTAAAAAAGTGGTTTATTTTGTGTACCAGCGAGCACAAAGGTCAAAATTCATGGAGGTACATTAAGCGACCCACCAACCCTCAAGGAGTTAATTTTAATTATTAGTTTTGAAGATTTTTCAGGTAGAAATTTCTTTTTGAGATTCAAACGAACGTTCTTCTCACGGTTTATGTATTATTTTAGTTTGAGTAGAATATGAGTCCAATTTTGCTTCAGAATTGCAATTGAAATATTCTAACCTTCTTTTTTCGAGATTCAAATGAACTTTCTTCTTCCAGTTCATTTATTATTTTAGTTTGATTAGACTCATATTCTAATTATTTATTATTTTAGGTTCATTAAAACACGATGTAATGGAGCAATTCTGAGGCAAACATAGACTCATATTCTAATCAAAGTAAAATAATAAATAAACCGAAAGAAGAAAGTTTATTTGAATCTCAAAGAGAAATTTTACCTGAAAATCTTCAAAACTAGTAATTAAAATTAAAGGTCGTTAGGAAACTAAACATCGAAAAGAATCTTCTGGCATTAATGAAGTTCGGTCATACAACCATTGAAAAAATTCCAAATAAGATTTCTTTATCGATCATAATCGAGTGAATAACAACGAAAAATCAAAAGAACTAGAAAAAAATCGAGGAGTTAATCAACATTTCACGTTTAGAAAATAAGAATCATTTCCAAACTACATTTCGATTTCTAGATAATCATTAAAACTTTAAAAGAAATTGAAATTCCTTCTGATTGTCTTTAACCCTTCGTCAGTGTGGTGGGGTATGACATACCCCAACCATTATATTTTTCAAAATGTATTTTCAGTATTTGTTACCCCTATAAAAAGTAATAAAAGTATTTTGTAAAAAATCGTGGGGTATAAGATACCCCACCACACCACTGATGTAACTTTGCGTCACCACACTGACGAAGGGTTAAGAATTTATTGAATTGACTTTGACCTGATTCTCAAATCGAAAATCTCAACAATTTAAATCTAGCAAACGTTCCGTTTACTTTTGATCGTACGTATACACTTGCGCAAGTCGGAATTAGAAAATCCACTTATTCAAAGCGTACACCTTTGTATTGGGTTCCCGGTACACAAGGTCGTCCAGTTTATAGCGGCTATTACGTTTGCGTGCACGTAAACCCACATATTTACCGGAGGAAATAACCTGCCTACTCCGTGTGGACAGATAAATAGATAACGAAACCCATCTAACAATATTCTTAAAATATTAATAAGACGAAGGCATTAATAAGAAAGAAAAAACTATCTTTAAATTTAACACGATGTGTATGTAATGTGTATATACGACCTTCCTCAACAATGCTAGCATAGCTCCTCAGTAAAAATAGATTCGAACAATTATAGGTAGGTACGACTCACTCAGAGAACCCTGGACAAATTGTCTTTGTTTTCTTATTGTGATTCTATTTATCGAACGATTCGATTTTTACGACTCCCCAATCGTTTGAACGTCGAAGCCACTTTTAAAGTCTCTTTCTATTTTAATCCATCTCTTTTAATTCTAATAATAATGAGAACGAGAGAGGTTGAGACGCAATTAATCTTGTCTTTTGAAGGAGAGAACAAGAGATACACCTGCGCTATATCGTGAAATGTTAGTGGAATAACTCCTTCGAGTTGAGGATTGATTATGGTGAGGGAAAATGAAAGCTATTTCAAGAATTTCAAAAGAGGTAGGAAGTAAAATTATTGTTTCTATACTTTTTAAAATAAAATCTTATTAAATAAACTATAAAGTTGACTTTTTTTTTTCTAATTCGGGAAATAAAATCACTGAATTTCTATATTTTTTAAAATAAAATCTTAAATAAACTGTTTATAAAGTTGATGATTTTTTTCCTAATCCCAGAAATAAAATTATTGAACTCCTATGTTTTTTAAGATAAAATCTTAAACAAACTATTTATAAAGTTGATGTTTCTTTTTTTAATTTTATTTAGTGTGGAATAAATGTTGTTGTGAGAGTTTGTGAACCGACATCGTTATTTTTAGTATTTTACGCAAACGCCTCTGAATGTAACTTAAACTGATTTACGATGAAACTACCATCCAACCGACGACCAACCTTTACGTAATATACCTCGGCGTGCATTCACGATTTCTGTTTAGAAACGATACGATAGGATTATAAACCGATGTTCTCCCGCTAAATTGAATGGCAAACATTTCTACATCGCTAATTATCTCAAAAGCGAACTTCGCTCCGAGAGGTACTGTTCTAAATTAGCACCGTGTACGAAACGGTAGAACATAATGGGAGAAATAAGGTGTTTTATTTTGCAAACTGTACTTTTTTTTCTACGGTAAACAAGGACGATTTAATCGAACGTCAGCGAAAAACTAAACTGGACACTATAAACGAGTAATAATAAAAAAAAGTCGTTGGTTGTGTAATACGATTGTTGGAGAATTTAGAAAAGTTTTATTCTATTGTGAATAGTTTAGATTTATTTATTGTGGATAAATTTAAATCATTGAAGTATTAACAGATTTTTTTCCAAATGAGAAATTAACTATGATTAATTCGTGAAAGTGATTCAAAATGTTTTCTTTTCGATAAAAAGATTTCATATAAGCTGGAGAATAAAAGTTCTTTTATTGATTCCAACAAAAGATTATTGGAAAGTTTAGAAAATTTTACTTAAAATGTAAATAGTTTAAATTTATTCAATACAAAAAAGAAAATATTTTTTTTACAAAATGAATAAATAAATAATAAATTCTATTTTATGGAAGAAAGTGAAAAGTTAAAAAAATTCTATAGTTAGAAAATAAAAGCTAGAAAACCTAAATAAAAATTTATTAAAGTCAAAAATATATCAATTTTAAATAATTTTAATTCAAATTCAAATATTGTAGAACCCCGATTATCCGAGTCTCAATTATTCGAGCTCCGGATTAACCGAACCATTGGTCAAAAGTTACTGATATTGAGAACTATGACAGTGAAGACGACATTCCATTAAATAAATTGGCTTTGAAATGGAGAAGCCGGGGAGAAATGTTCTCTTGAAATTTTGACACCGAGACAGAAGAAGAACAAAATGTATTTGAATAAACACAAAACTTAAAAGGTTACGAAAATATGACAAGACTGACTTAGAAGAAGAAATGAGTGTTTAAGAACTAACGAATGCCTTTCCGGAAACCGAAAAATCAGATGACGACGACGTCAAAGCGGTGGATGAACAACCTCCCACTAATATTTTCCTTCAAGAAGGTTTTGCTTCTCTGGAAAAAGCTCCAAGGTATATCGAACAACAATCAGAGGCAACTTCTGCGGATTTGCTTCTTCTTAACAGATGGAAAAACATAACAGCAAGAAAAAGATGCAATATGAAGCAGCAGCGCATAGACAACTATTTCACTGTTTTATAATATGTATACATACATACATATTTACATGTTAAAAACGTTAATAAACCGATTAAAGTACATTTGTGTTTATTTTTTTAAGAAATAAAAAATAAATCCGTATTATCCGAATTTTCAGTTATCCGAGGTGGGTATCCCCCCACGTTACCTCGGATAATCGAGGTTATACTGTAATAATCGAAATTTAAACAAAAAATCGACTTAGGGTCGTGTTTAAGGTCGTGTAAAGTCGACTTAAACTGTTTAAGATTGAGCTTTATCGATTTAAATCGTCTGATATCCTTTAAAATGGTTTTCAGTTATTTAACATAATCTTAAGTCCGTTTAAATGTTCTAAAATCGTTTGTACAAATTTCTGTAAATTCTGATTAGGTTGATTTTAGATCGTTTAATACAGTTTTGAAATCACGTGATATTTCTCAGAATCACCTAAAATCCATTAAATTAGATATCCACAAGTAAGCTAAAATCTCATGAGAATTTTCTTTCTTGAGAAGTTGATCTCAGATGTGTGTCTACAGAACATAGATGTTTCTGTGAAACACTCATGTTTACAAAAAATTCTTTTGTTGGTATAAGATGTCTTTAAATATGATGTTTCCACAGTTGCCAACGTTTTAAACTTGAAGGAAACAACATCTTCTTCGCAATGACTAAGGTAGGAAATGGGATTTGATGATTATGCCGTTATGACTCCCAGACACTGACACGGAGACCACTCGAACTTGTATTCACCAATTTTGATGAAAGTTGTACCAATCGATAGATATTAATAGATACTACAAATAGGTGAACCATTAGGACGCACTATTCAGCGATTCGCGAATAAATTGCGATTTCAGCTCGCGATTCAAGGCCACGCCACTTGACGTCAATAGTTAGCCACTCCATCCGAGATCGCCCCTGGTTTTTTTTTAATTAATTAAAATTAAGGTAAAAACGGAAAAGTGTTGAAATATTTGTTTTCAAAACATATAACAGTAAACTATTAGAGAAAATAAAGTGAAATATTAAAAACTTTGATTATATTAAAAATAAAAAAGGTGACTTCCCAAGATTTTAACCATCTTATTCCGCATGTTGAAGTCAACAGTGGTGAGTCAACAAAGGGCGGGTTCGCGAGGAGGCCAATTATTGACATACCGTGTGAACACCGATGAGTTGCGCATACATTTAACGTAAGTGGAGAAAGGACGACAGTACGGCTTCCATTAGTTAACACAGGACAGATATACTACGTTTACTTATCTGGCCGATTGGAGTTCATATGTGCCTCTTTATCTAACTCATTAAAATCGTATGCAATTCCTTGCTTTGTCTAACACATTGATCTGCCCTATGCGCAACTCGAAGGTGTTCAGTCTGTATATGTAGCGTGGCCTTGCATCGTGAGCTGAAATCGCACTTTACTCAGGAAATGCTGAATAGTGCGCCCTTATATTTTACACATTTGAAGACCTTGGCGTGAAAAGGGTGCAAGCCACAAAACTTAAAAAATTGAGATTTTCGGTCCAAATGATCCAGAAATGAAGATATTAGCCACATACAACTACTTTTAGCGATTCTTCAATAATAAGCCCCGGTGGGCTAAAATGACGTTTTCAAAATAAATAAGTTTTATAATAATAAATAAATAAATTTTCAAAATAAGTTTACAAGCCACTAACATGAGTGATACGTGTGCTGGGTACTCTAGTGATTTTCACCAATTTTCCGGTGATTTGAACGAAAAGAATAGTTATGACTTTGACGCAGACGATAGCGTAAAGGACAGAAACTATATTGAAAGTGAAAGTCAGGACTATTCATCATCATCCGAAGAGTAGTAGGTACATATTAAGGTTATGTGACATATACCCTTTTATTGAAATTTATGATGACGTACTTTGCATATACAGGATCCGCCGGCGAAGCGAGAAATTGTGAAATGTTGCATTTTTTCGACAAATATTAATTATCTAAAGTCTTTTTTACAAGTTTGAATTCAGAAAACCATGTCATATTATTTACTAAAGATAACGATGCTCAAGGGAAAGCAGTTCCTAGGAAGACATTCTTCAAATCTTACGCGAAAATTTACCAACATTTTAACGTATTACCCGAAGTGAACCATCAGTTTTATTTGGAAATTGGTGCTTAAAATTTTAATCGTCAAGAAACTGAACAATCAACAATCGGAATAGAGCATATGGATGTTTACTCGCTCATTGATAATTAATCTCTTAGTTTCAATTTTTAAGTTATATTAGATTACCGTTTATTTTTTCATGTGAAAGGATACAAGACACATTTGTTAAGCAAATAAATCTTAAAAAAAAAACGATACCGGTGCTTTTTTTCAATTCCTTTTTATTTGAAAAGTACTAAGTAATCTATTTTATTTTTTCTTCATAAAATTAAATGTATTGTATGTAAATTGGATTTTGTGGTTTTAAAAGAATTTTCTCTGATTAATTTCTCGAACGTTATAATGTGTGACATACATCCTTTTGACGTCAAGATCTTCATTTGTACTATGCACTAATATCTATCGATTGGTACTATTTTAATTAAAGTCGGTGAATACAAAGTCGTGTAATCTCTGGGTGAGTATGAAATACAATTTTCATAAGAAATGTTTGAAAAATTTATGAAAATACTGTTACATATAGATGCACGTTAAGATCGATGTACAAAATACTCTTAAATAATTCATTGATGACTTGAGATTATCTCGATAATTAACTTTAATAATTTTGGACAAACATGAACACTTCATCCGTTCCCAATCACAGCCGGAAACGGAGACAAAGAACAATTTTTGTTGTGGAGTGATTTTATAACAACATGTCAACGAAATGGATAAAAAATCTACAGCTTGTTATTATTACTTTACTATCGGGGTTAAAAGTCAAGTCAGTTAAGTTTGAGATGCTCGTACTCCGAAAATTTTCGTCGAAAAGAATCGGGATAAAGACTATCATGATCGGTGATCATTTCTGCGTAACACTGCCAAAATTAAAAATCGTAGTTCACGCGGTTTAGAAAACATCTCTAGCTAAATAAAAAAGGAACGGTTTTTTACTGGTTTGCGAAAAACGCAAACTTTGGGATTTTTTTTTCTCAGAAACCGCTGAAGAAAAAAATTAGGACGTTTTATAGGATGTAACCTCATGTGTTTACTATAACGTGGTACTTTTCTTTTTTTTTGAAAAATTCTATTTTCGCTAAAAAATTCAAACCCAGAAAAGATGATCTTGAGAATTGCTGGTCTCACCTTCTATTCGATTTTTAATGCATTAACTGTCAAATTTCTTTTTGAAATTTTTGGCCGGATAAGTTATATATTTGCACAAAAGTTGTGTCCAGTGGTGTACGTAAAATTCCAAAAGCCCCAAATGGGGACCGTGGCAGCTTAACCCTTCGTCAGTGTGGTGGGGTATGACATACCCCAACCATTATATTTTTCAAAATGTATTTTCAGTATTTGTTACTCCTATAAAAAGTAAAAGTATTATGTAAAAAAGTCGTGGGGTATAAGATACCCCACCACACCACTGATGTAACTTTACATCACCACACTGACGAAGGGTTAAGGTTAATTTTGACAATCTTACGTAGAAATATTCACCGAATATGATAGTCTTTACCCGGATTCTTTTCGACGAAAACTTTTATAGTACAAGTACCCCAAACTTGACTGACTTGACTTTTGGCACCAATAGTAGTGCTACATAAGGAAGAAAAAGATGGTTTCGATGATTTTCGAAGATTTCCGAAGATTTCTATTTTTATAGTTTTCGGATGAGCAGTTACACAAATTAGGATAAGATGAATATAATTTCATTAACTGCAGTATCAGAGTTTTTATCCAATTAATTGTACATTCTTTTCTTTTAAATCCTTTTATCTTTCGTTTGTATGTACAAACTCATTTTTGGAAAAAACCAAATCATTATTTCACGACACCACAGCGAAACTCATGTGTAACGAGTGAAATAAAAGTCTCATGCAAAATTCATAAGAGTCATATTTCAGCACGTTGAAACTTGTTCGAAAAATAAAACTCTCGTGACACATTGTTTCACGAAGTTATATCTTGTATAGCACGTATTTCAGTCCATATTTCTACAATAAAATTTAAGTTATCCTGCGATTTTTATTTCATGAGACGTTTAAAACGGTTTTCAAAGAAAACGATTCGATTCCGTTTCCGGCTTTGGTCGGGAACGGATGAAGTGTTTGTGTTCGTCCTTAAATTTCTTTAATTATCTACTATAATTCATGTAATCAGTGATTTATTCAAGTTTATTTCGTTTATCTAGTTCATCGTGCATATTTGTATGACAGTATTTTTGTGATTTAATTCTGATTTTCTTTAAAAACACGTGTTATATATTCTTTTACTCAAGTGTCTGGGAGTCAGAAGAGCTTAACGCTCAAATCCCATTACCTTTCCCTTACCCGAGGGGCCAAAGAAGAAGAAGAAGAAGAAGAAGAAGAAGAAGAAAACGATTTTAAACAATTATTTATAACGGTGCGAATTCATGATGGGAATACTTCACAACATTTTTGTCTTATTTAAATAAAAATCGCGATGAAATAAAGATACAAGTCTATCGATTTCAATCATCTAATATCAGTTGTGTTAAGTTGTATAACATAAGTTGTCTACTATCATTTTAAGTTGGCTGGTATGTTCTAAAATAGCGATTCGGAAAAAGGGGTTGATATCGACCCCTTGAATGAAAAATAACACTCTGTAGCAGCTGTTTTAAGTTAGCGGACCACTATGAATAAGGGTGTTGATCTTAACCTTCCAATGGTACCGTGGGTTGCTCGGTTACTTATGATTTGACGTAACTTGGGGTACTTGCAGACCCCAGGGTACCGTCCGAAGGTTAAAAGTAGGTAATTTGGCCATGGGGGTCTGAGGTTCATTTTGGAAAAGGGGTCACTTGTTCAAAATAGTTTGGGGATCCCTGATCTAAAATAATTGAAGTCCGTACAAAATTTCCTTACATCAATTTTAGATTGCTTAAAATTCTTTTAAAATCACGTGATATTTTCAAAATAATAATACAATCGTTGTAAATTGTCGAAAGTAGTCTCAGAAGGTAGTGTAAAATCGACTTAAAATTATTTTAAATCGTTAAAAACCGTTCAATATCGAGTTATATCGATTTAACTCGTCTAATATCGTTTAAAATCGTTATGAATAAGCTAACATAAATTTAAGTCAATAAAAATGATCTAAAATTAGTCAAACCCCTGTAAATCCTAGTTACTCAAAATCATTGAGACAAGTCTCAAAATTAAGATCGTGTAAAATCGGCTTAAAAACATTTTAAATTATCTAAAACCGTCTTATAATCCCTTTAAATAATTTACAACCGTTAAACATAGATTGTCGAGATATTAGCTTTGTTCGTAGAAACGATTTCCAACGGTTTTTGATTTTTTCAAGCAATCAAGTTTAAGAATTTCTTGCATGTGATCATAATTAAACAATTTGATTGCCTGAAAAAATCCTAAATCGTTGGAAATCGCTTCCATAAAACAAAACGTTGATTCGTCGAATTGAGTTAAATTTAATAAGTAGAGATTTCAAAAAGGAACAACAACATAAAGTGATTCAACCTAGAATTCCATTTTTTTAAGTTAGAAAACTAACTGAACTGTCAACACAGATATCTCTTTGGAATTTAATAATAAACCAAGCGTGATTCAACGGTTAATCGAGTCCGGTATTTATTATTCGAATCAAGGTATAGCGCACACATAACTTGCATCGATCGACCTTAGAGAACGATCGCTGATGTAAAACAGCCGTTGGAGGCGTCTAAAAACAAATCGATTTAACCTGGTTGCCTTCAAATCTAAATCTATTTAGCGTTAATACCTTAAACTGTTTTATTATTAGAGGAAAAAATTCCTTTCGTTTTCACAACAATTAAAATCTAATTTACCTCTTTAAGTGAATTTTTAAGTAAATTTTTTAACAAATTTTTAAGTGAATTTTTGAGTACATTTTTGAGTAAATTATTAAGTAAATTTCATACTTACTTTTAAAAGTTAATTAAAAAAAAAAAAAATAAAGAAAATCCGTTATTCCTTTTTACCATTTTAAATGCACATCTAAAAATAAACAATTTAGTTGTGGAGATGTCACAAAAAGAAATGCAATTTAATGTCTCTTCGATTGATCTCCTCGAAGACTCTCCGACAAACTGTTAATCGTCGATTCCGTTATTCCTGAATGTTTGTTCGCTCGGCAACGTTCAACCTTGGCACAGGTAGAGGTAACAGGTGATCGAGTTCGTTTTATAAGTTTGCTTTTACTCGATTTCCTCGGTTTACTCTTCATTTAAACGATTGAAAAGATAAGGTGAAGAAAGATAGGAAAGTAAAAGAGAAAAAAGGATGAAAAGGAGAAGAAGAAGATATTTGCGTGTTATTAAACGATGATGATCTTTTATTAAGTTGTTTGAAGAGTTGATGAGCTTATAAAAGGCCGTTTGCGAACAATGAAGTCCCCATTACGATATTGTAGTTATTTGCATGATAATAACGCTTGGGAGAGGAGTTAAATAAATGGTATATGGCGTTGGAAAAATTTTTTATCAGTTTTAATCTTGATCTCGGTATAAAACAACAAATTCCACATACATACCTACTGTATTATATCTGTCTGAGTGACTCAGGTTTAAATAAACTTTCAAAATAATTTTGAATTATAACAAAGGTACTAAATAATTTTTAAGACAACTAGGAAATGTTTGTTCTTTTAAAAATTAACTAAAATTATATGCAAATTATTCAACCAATATCGTGTAAAATCGACTTAAAATCCTTTCAAGTTATTCAAAATTGTCTTAAAATCATCATCTCAAGGTCGTTTAAAATCGTTCAAATCATTCAAGATCGTGTAAAATCGACTTAAAATTCTTTAAAGTTATTCGACGTAAAATCCTCTTAAATCGTTCAAGTTATCAAAATCGTGTAAAGCCGACGTAATCGATCAAAATTGATTAAAAATCATCTTAACCCCTAAAACCGTTTAGACAAGGAGTTTTTAGAAATTTGTTAAAAAACGATTCAAACAATGTCCAAAATCAACTTATAATCCTATAAAATGGACTCAATTCTAGTAAATTGACTTAAATAATTCAAAATCGTCTTAAAATCTCATTAAATTATTTACAATCATTGGATAACGTGTAGAATTAAAATCGTTTCCTCTCATCTAATTGTAAGATCGTTTAAATCTTGTTTAACACGTTGAGTGCTTTGTCAGTCATCGATAACTGACACCGAGCTTTTCGTTCAGGTCGCGTCAGTCATCACTGACTGACACAACTTTTCGTGACTGATATCAGTGACTGACAGTGGCCTGATGGGGAACTCGTTATAAAACCGCGTGGTACTCAAAGTGTTAAACCATTTTGAGAAAAATAGTGAAGATCATTTTTTGTTTTTCGGTTATCATGGACTGAAGCCAAATTTAAATCGACATAAATCGTTCAAAATCGTTTCAGATCAAGTCATGATGATTAAAATCATTCAAGATCACATTAAATCGTCTAAAATTGTCTTATCATGGGATAAAACAGTTTAAAATCGCCTTAAATTTTATAGAGTCGTTTCATCGTCACTTGAAATCTTGTGAAATCGTCTTAAATCATCTAGTATCGTCTTATCACGAGTTAAAATCATTCAAGATCGTTTTATTATGGGTTGAAATCGTTCAAAACCGTTTTGTAAATGTGTGTTACTGTTTAACATCGTTTAAAATCTTGACGTTTAAAATCCCCATGATGGTGCTTTGGATTACTATTCAGAACTGTAGAATCTTGAAAAACTGCCATCGATAAACCCGAAGAAATAATGTAGTTCAGTTCCAAAGATGCGCCATGAAAGAATCTGGATTAGACATGTGGATAGCATAGTGTTCGATTTAAAATCTTCTTGAATTATCTACAATCAATGAAAATCGTGTAAAATGGGCTTAAAATCGTTTCAGCGCTTAAATCGTAATAAAATTATCTGAAATCGTTTAGAAACGTCTTAAATAGTTCACCATGCCTTTAATCGTTGCTTAAAATTGGCTAAAATTTTCCAAAATCCTTTTAAAGTCCCATTAAATTATTTATAATAATTGAAGATCGTGTGAAATATACTTAAAACGGTTTAACTCTTTGAGGATTGGTGGGTGGCTTAATGTACTATAACCCGAAATGGAGCTGCACCATGAAGAGAAAGATGAAAAAGTAAGATTCCTCTCCGTAACATTGCCGAATACTCTTTCATTTTTCTCTTCATGGTGTAGCTCTATTTCGGGTTATAGTACCTCTTCGAATTTTGACCTTTGTGCTCGTTGGCACACAGACCACTTTTTTAATCTCTACTACTCCTTTTGCTGTACAATGGTTGAGAGCGCGTACCACCTCACCACTTCAAGCTCAGATTATGCTTTTTGCTAAGAGAAGTAATTATTGCTTAAAAGTTGATATCTATACTGGAAAGAACGAAGATTCCACAGAGGTGAGTCTAGGAAGATACATTGTAAAAGATCTGTGTAAAGGTTTAGAAAATAAAGGCCATCATGTGTACTTCGATAATTTCTTTACTTCTCCCAAAATGATGGAAGATCTTCAGGAGAAATATATTTATGCATGTGGCACTGTAAACGCTACTAGAAAACTAATGATTAAATTTCGCCCAGACAAAGAATTAAAAAGGGGAGATTTTGACTACTCTATTAGCAATAAAGGACTGATCGTTGTCAAGTGGAAAGACAAAAAAAAGTGTGTACTTATTAACTACCACCACCACGAAGATGTGTTAGAAGTAAGGAGGAGGAAGAAAGATGGATCACACGAAACGATTCCATGTCCAAAAATGTTGACAGATTACAATTTCAACATGAACTTTGTCGACAAATTTGACCCAAATAAACATGCTTATGAGCTAAAGCGAAAAAGTCACAAATGTCTAAAATGTCTATGAAAAACTTCAGGTTATTACTCTTAGATAGTCTGATAAGTGTACCTATTAATAAACGAAAATCATCAGGACTTCCTGTACAAATAAAAAAACACAAACCAGAGGTACCAAAAACAATAAGACTTCAAAATTCAGAGCCTAAACTGACTCGAACCACCAAAAGATGCTGTGCACTTTGCAGCAAGAAGAAGACTGATGTTCGATCTAACTGGCAGTGCTCAGTGTGTAACGGGGCACTTTGTTTAAACAAAAATAAAAATTGCTTTATTTTTAACAATACTATTCCGGCTAAAGTGTTTATTGTGGGCGATGGTATGAACCGCATCATAAATTTTTGCAAATACACAAATTTTTCGAAAAATTGTTTATACTACTTTTAATAATCATCAAAATAGACACATTAACAAAAGTTGACCAAATGAAAACGCTTTTAAAATGTTGTGCCCACTTTAGGTTTTTTATATGAAAAAGTTCGCTCCTCAAAGAGTTAAAATCGACTTAGATCTTCCAAAATCGACTTCAAATTCTATAGAATTATCTACAGTCAATGAAGATCATGTAAAATAGGCTTCAACTGTCTCAAATAAATTATGAACAATTTTACAATCGTGTAAGGTAGTTCTACTTCATTTACAATCGTTCATTGTTCTAAAAATGTAACTTAAATGATCTTAAATCGGTTTAAATCGTCTAATATCATCAATGATTGTTTAAAATTGACTAAGATCTTCCAAAATCGACTTCAAATTCTGTATAATTATCTACAGTCAATGAAAATCGTGTAAAATAGGCTTCAACTGTCTCAAATTCCTTTTAAATCATTAAGAACAATTTTACAATCGTGTAAAACAGTTCTATTTAATTTACAATTGTTCATCGTCACAAAAATGTACCTTAAAAGATTTTAAATCGGTTTAAATCGTCTAATATCATTAATGATCGTTTAAAATCGACTTAGATCTTCCAAAGTCGACTTCAAATTCTGTAGAATTATCTACAGTTAATGAAGATCGTGTAAAATAGGCTTCAACTGCCGCAAATTCCTTTGAAATCATTATGAACAATTTTACAATCGTGTAAAACTGTTCTGCTTCATTTATAATCGTTCATCATCCCAAAAATATACTTTGAGTGGTCTTAAATCGGTTTGAATTGTGTAATATCATTAATAATCATTTAAAATTGACTTAAATCGTTTGAGATCAACTTGAAATCGTTTAAGTTAGACTTTAAATCGTTTAAGTTCAACTTTAAATCGTTTAAAATTGTTACAAATCTTTTAAAATCATCTTAAATCTCATAAAATTGTCTTAAAATCCTTTTAAATTACTTACAATCGTTGAAGATCGTGTAAACTTGGCTTAAAATCCTTATAACTCGTCGAAAGTTAACTTCAATTGCCTTAAACTCTCCTTAAATAGTTAAAATCGTCTTGACATCATGTTAAAGAGTCTTCATCCGTTTAAAATTATTCAAAATCATATTAAATTCTTCAAAAGTGTTTTAAAATCGTACTAAAAAGTTTACAAGATGTACTAAAAATTGTTTAGAATCAACTTACATTGTTTAAAACTCACTTCAATTCGTCTGAAAGTTTTATGAAATTATTTACAAACATTGAAGATGTAAAATAACTCGTGTCGATTTGAAAAGTCTTGAAAAAGATTGCAAGCAGTTTTAAAAGAATTTAGACTCGCTGCTTGCTTTTAAAAAGACTATTTATAAAATTTCAAGTTACGCAAACGTACACGGCCATTCAAAAGAGACCGGAACGTCTTCACCCGGTTATAAATCGTAGGAAAATCAAGATTTAAGGAGGTTAATGGCATCTTAAACTTAGGATGGGTCTTCTGACGTCACTACGGTCACACGTTTGGTTTAATGGGAAGAATAAACAACCTAGATACCTTTTGGGAAAATTGTTTAAATTATTTAGAAACTAACATAGTAAAAATTTCATTATGAGATTTATTTTTTTTAATGAGTAAATTAGATTAGATAAGATTAATATGTAAATAAGTAAATGAAATGTGTAGGTTTAAATTTGTTGAAAATATTAAAGAAAATTTGAGGTACCCAGTAAACCCGTTCAGTGCCAAGCAAGTTCTATTCTAAGTTCGAGGAGTTATTTTATTTCAGCTTCGTCCGTAGCACGGATTCTGCCTCGAAAATAAGCGAGGACCTCACCAGATTATTACCCATGACATTATATCATCCGGTACCGTTTTTATCTTATGATTATTAACCTTTAAATACGCTCGATGGTTTTATAAATATTTTTAAGCGCGGCTCGTAGCGGCTTGACACACTTTCTTAGGAAAGTCCCAACCTGTTCGAGGAACGCGCCGAAGAATACGAAGGCGAAAACGCTAAAAGAGAACCGGAGAAACATTTCGGTATTTACCAAATCGGACGTGGGTTCTTCGCACGTCGCCTTTTATAGGTTATGGTACGTGGGATTTATTCAAATGAACTCAAGAAACAAACAAGTATTAACTACGATTCGATTTATTCTTTTTCCTTTAACTACGTTTTAATAAGATTTTCCTTTCCTTTAAAAATCCAATTTGAAAAGTTTTAACATAACCTAACCTAACTTAATTTAAAAGTCAAAGTTGTCAAGTGTCAATAGGGAAAAATTGTTACTGACCTTTTCTTTAGCCCTTCCTGCGTGTTTCTGCACGGACTTTGCTAAAAGGGACCCGCGACTCTCCGCCATTTGGAAGCACTCACAAAAATAAAGGGAATAATAATAATAATAAAAGGTGTATTTCTTTAAAAGGAAGAAAAAACGTTCAAACCACCACTTCGCCCAGACCGCGAAAAACGAAAACTGGTAAACGAGAAGTGATGTAAGCACCTCGCGACTGGCCACTACTTCTAGTTCTGTCTCAACTGACACTCGCGGGGGGACTCGGGGGGCACCTTTCATGTCCAAATTACCGCACCAAGTAGTTTTTTTAACGTATAGAAAACTGTAAAGTATCGATCGCCATCTATTAATAACGTTGCCAATTACTTTTACCACTTTTTCATGAATGATTATTTTAATAAAATTAAATTTTTAAAATAAAAATTTCTTGTTTGTTGTTCTAAAATAATATATTAAATAATTTTAAAATGTTTAATTTTATAAAAATAAAAAATTTTATAAATAACCTGAAGTAAGTTTATATGCGGACTCATAGATGGCGACGTTAATATCAGGTAGAATTAAATGTCAATTTTTAAGTTTGGTTAAGAATTTACTAATTTATTTCTTTTTAGTGAAAAATGAGGAATTAAAATGTATATTTTCAGGAATTGATTTTCAGATAAAATATTTAATATCGTTGGGAAATAGTTTTTATGAATGAAATTTATTTTTAGGTAGATTGTGTTGATTTAATTTGGATGGAAACGTTAGTTTAAAATTAAAAACGGTTAATCAGTTTATCTTAAATTTTATCCGGAAATTATCTTTTTAGGTTTAAAAAGAAGATAAAATCAGGTAGGATTAATGATTCTGATTTATATAAAATATTTCTACAAAATAGAAACGATATCAATTAACTAGTTTAAGAGATATTTTAAAATTTAAGTCTTAACCTTAAAAAATTAAAATGGAATATTTTCGTCTTAATAGCCAAATTATTTGTGGTTTGATTAAGAATTATCGTGTATCGTTGAACAGTTTATTGAGTAGGCTTTAAATTAAGTTTAATAACACCTATTAAATGTATTCCTAATGAAAGTTGTTTTAAAACTATTAGAAGAACTACGAGTTATGGTCATATACTCTACTAGCATGTTCCAAACATAAAAGTAAAAGATGAAATAAACGTTGGTCGAATAAATGCTTCCTAAAGGAACTATAGCGTTCTGAAGGATGCAACAAAAAAAGTTTTTTTTTTAAATATCATCAAATTGGCACATGAGTCAATAATATTTGATAACTTAAAATTATCCTAAGAAATTAAACAAAGTGATCGGTTTTGCATAAAAATCATAATTGGTTTTTATGTGGAGAAGTCACATGGTTGTTAAAAGAATAAAAAAAAATATTTTTTACTATTCTGAATTCAAGTTTAAGTTTCGTAGACTTTTTCGTGGAAAGATGTTCTTATTAAGAGTTCGTATTTGCAATCTTTCTCGTTTAAATTTGCTTAAAGGTTTCGCATTAAAAACACCATACGTTTTTACATCTACAGCCAGTTTTAATGTGGCTGTTACCTCGTAACTATAGAAACGAAAAATCCTAAAGTGTGATTGGTACATTTTATCTTTACCTGCCACATGTGTAGACGCTAATCTTACAAAGGACTAAATAGTTAGTTTTGTTCTTATTTTGGAACGTAGAATACGGTGTTAGCGTAATGCTGTTTAATTTTCGGACTTTTTGTGTGAAAGTGATTTTGTACCAGGAATTTGGTGAACATGGAGGTGTATTTAAAGGTTGTCGGAGTCGTCGGATTGTTATTTTACGGATGTTAGGAGGTAAATAATCAAAAATAAAATGATTTAAAAAAATATTAATTTAAAATTTTTCTCTTTTTAATAGCAGGTGACGAGGAAACAACATCCGTTCGGTGAGCGTTTTCGTTTTACTAATAATAAGGTATTATGAAGTGTTCATAAGTGAGCTATGAGCTACTAGCAACTTTGTCTTGCTCGTTTTGTACATATTTTTTCATCATTGTCTAAGAAAATTTCAAGACATGTTTGAACACGAATTTAGATGAACACCTGATACTTTCGCAACTGTGAATTTTTATGTATGGTGTAATAATCGAGGTAGTTGTACCCGACACTACTAGGGCAAAGTTTTTAATCGGATTAAACCTTTCAAAAAACCGCGGATCTTTACATTAACGCTCGGGCTGGAAATAAAACTAATTCGGATAAAGACAAAAACGACTTTATTTGATAATAAGACAAATTTTAAATTCGCGGATGTACGAATTACGCGTCGGTAACTTAACGATTGCAAACGGGTAATTATTTAACGGGAGAAAAACCTAGTTAACGCAATGAAATAAAGAAAGTAAAACCCATCATAATGTTGCGGCTTCGCCCTTGAAGAGGGCGAAATGTGGCAAGGAGCGGCTCTTACCGCCATACAACAATTATTTAATTAAGTGGGTTTGCAAAAGCGTTAGCGTCAACCAGATCCTTGACAACGTAAGGGGAATTATGGTTTGTAGTATAAACGCTAAATGTACCAAAATTAATTCTCTGTCTTACGTGTTCTATGATTTCACTCTAAAGGTTTTCTGATATGAGACCAATAAACAAATAGTTGTCTACCTGGTGGTATATTCAAAATATTTCATTTATTGATATTTCATTGTATTATTTTAATATTTTTAAAACCCTATCAAAGGTTCATCTTGGACATTCCGGTGTCCAAGATGATCCCTGCCGTATGGGCAGGATGATCCTGGAGATAATCTTTCCTGTAGTTTGGAAATGTTTTGGGTTTGATTTTTTATTATACAGAACAACATTTAAACCGAGTTAGTCTCTTTAACCCTTACCGCTCCGTAGGTTCCGCTACGGAGCCTTTCGTCATAACGTGCAAAGATATGCGGAATGGCAAGGGTTAATAGTCAACCTTGAAATCTAAGCACTAACAAGTCCCGTTAAAATTACTTCCAAATGTTTTGTGTGTGAAACATGGCCATTTAAAATCAATGACAAAGGATCATCTGCAGTAGATTTCGTATGGTGTAGGACAGGGCTGCTCAATGTGCATTGCACTTATGGTGGATTTAGGATGTCAAACTTAAAGGCTGTAATCGTAACCGTAGCAGTAACTATAGTATTTAATAAAAGTTCAACTATTTTGTTTCAATAGAAACGTTTAGGCAACGACTGGGAATTACGGCAAATTTGATGGTCATTACAGCTAAGGTTACGGTTAAGTTTGACATCCTAAACCCACCATTACAGTGCATTGTGCGCATGACGTGCACATTACTACCTTGGAGACACACCCCCTCCACATAAACAAGAATTGCAAAATAAACCTCAAAACACTTTGCATAATATTTGTGCGCATACCTCGTTCTCATAGGCAAAAGCATCTTCAACATGAGATGCCTTTAATTCTTGTAGTTTTGATTGACGATCGTCGTGAATTAATGTTTCAAAATCTATTTTATGGAATTTGTTATAATGTCTTGCAACTGAAAATTTTTTCTTCCAACTGATTATACCACCACACACTAAACACTTCGCGTTATTAGCTTTCGCAATAAAGAAGTACAAGAGCTCCCACTCACTTTTAAAAAATGTTTCCGCGAGCTTAAATCTTTTACGAGGTAATATTGGTAGGCATTATTGTTCGTTTTGCCGCAGAACTTAACTTTTAAGAATAAAAACTTGAACATAAGATTATATTAACCCCTTGTGTACATATTTTACTTAAGTGGTTAAATTATTTAAAACTCAAATTATTTGACATTATTTAACTGTCATATTACCGTAACTAGGCGCCCTATCATTTATGCCTTAAAATAAAAAAATGCATAACGCGTGCATTGTGCACTGCACATTTGCTCCTCAAACGACACATGTGCATTGTGCACTATTTGAGCAGCCCTGATGTAGAAAATGGTCAAACCACTTGGAAAATACGTCTAGTTTTATTCACGCAGATGGATTACATGTCCATATGGACCCTGGTGGTGAACCATCCATTAGCTTAATTTTCATACGAACTCCTCGAAAGATAAGCATAGGTGGATCAAAAATTCCTGTAGCAGAGATACAAATTACAGCAGTTGTAGTTTTTCCCCTTTCGTCTGATGTAACGCTCGCTACTTGCTTTCGCCCAGTTCTTGCGTACACTTTGGTGTTTTTGGTTGGCACCGTAGAAATGTTTGTTTCATCTACGTTGTATATTCGATGGGGCGGAAAGATTTTGGTGTCTTGAACGGCTTTCAATACGGAATAAAACCTATCCACTACAGGTTTATTAACCCTTAAATTACGAGGTAGGGTCAGAGCGACCCCCACTATATGAACATACTTGTAAATTTATTAATAATTTATAATTCGACGCTCCCAACGAAGACTACTAACTCAAATTTTGAACTTTGGAGATAAATCAAGTAAAACTTTTGAACCACCTCCAATATTATTTATTTTGTTTGTTATTCAATTTCTTCTTCTTCTTCCACACTCTCATCCTCGTCTTCACTACACGTCGAATTTTTGTTCGTCAGAAGACCACTTGAAAATAAATGTTTTAGGCAATGTAACTTAAATAATCAAAAATTTGAGTTAGTACACTCTTCGTTGGAAGCGTCGAATTAATAATTATTTATAATTTCAATTAAAATTATATATGGGTTAAATGAGTTTTTAATTTTGATTTGAAAACGAATAAAACAAATTATTTTCCATCAAAAAAACACTCAATTAGTTTTATTATCACTACTAGTACAGAAAACGAGATGGGGTCTGTATGACCCCACCCCACCAGTTATGTTAAAAACGTTGCACTTCACCAGTTAAGGATTAAAGGCGCGCGTTCGAGCAGTGGAAGTCCACTCTAGTGAACGAAGGGTTATGTCTGGATGCCATTTACGAAATGCTCTTAGCCAATCATAACCAGCTTTTTCTCCATGAAAAAGGTGGGAGATATTGTTTTTTATGGCGAGTTGATATACCAAACTTAAAATATCTTGTCTCGAAAGTCCATCATTGTTTCCATATCTGTTATATGTTTTAACAGTTCGATTTTCTGCTCGACTGTAAAGGCTGTTCTTCTCCCACCTAAATATCTGAGGGTTTAACCATACAGTCTTCCGAACACGCACTGCGGTTGGTTTTTCTTTGAGAATTACGGGGCATAGTCTAAAACACAAGTAATAATGGATTTTCTTAGACAGTACATACTTTAAGAGCGTTTTGTTAATTGTCAGATCGGTACAAACTGATCCACACGTATCATCTCGCACAGCAACAATGTAGTCATCTTGCCCCAATTTCACCATATTCATATATTATTCGATAACGTACCTTGTATGCTTTCTATTGTTACCATATCATTCGAAAAGCTAAACAGAGCATTCGCGAAGATACTTATACAACAATCTATGCAATTGACACTCCTCAACAGAAGTTACCTCAACTTAAAATAAATCTTACCGTAGATCGAAATCGTAAGATTCATACCGATACTAAAATTTGACAGGTGCGAATGGCTATCATGAAGTATGATTTGCTAATGAAAACAACTAGCTGACGCTAATAGTTTCGTAATAATTTAAAAGGATCATCCAACCCCAATAGATCATCTCGTACATCTTTCCCCTATTTGTCAAAAACTAGTGGAACAACTTCCGACGAAATCTTATAATAATTGAATACTTAACCAGTAAAAGCTATGGAGGTAACCTTTATTGATGATTAAGCCTATCATGAAACCGCGCAAAACAACGTAATACGATCGCTAACCAGACAATTATACATTTAAATACAGGTTTTCTTACTAATTGTAAGTTCAGTTTTCGCTGTCAACCTTAAGACGAGATAAATCACTGATCACGTCGCCAACTGATATCCGCGTAACATTCCGCGAGCGATTATTGTATTTACTTCACTAGTTCTTGGTACGAACGCTTACTAGCTAAAATTAGCCTGCTGGTGGAGGGTTGATGATACCTTGACTAACTCAAAAGGGTTGGCTTTCTCCCTCTAAGTTGAGACGCTTCAGCAGCGAATACAAGCGTTTAGTATTCTCAATAAAACACTCAAAAATGACGAGTAAAGACAACGTATCGAACGTTTCGAAAGTCAAAGACGATGAAGAAGAAAAAGAGGAAATTAATGGCCAAAATGACTGACCGATCGAAGGCTTGAATCAAATTGAAGACGAGTTAAATCACTAACCAACGGACTCGAATCCGGTCACAGCTGGAAGGTCTCCTTTGTTATTGTTTGCCTGGGCTTTTATACCCTACGTGCTTCTATCAGGCATTAATGTAGACAAAGTTATCTAAAGTCTTCCTGGCTTAAGAGTGGAGCTCACTATAAAGTGTGCATAATGAAGAATAAAAATTATTTAATCAAAACGAATCCTTTGCGGTTCGTAACAACTCCAAAGTCCTGTTTGGTTGCATTTATGTCCCCAGTGGGAGCCACATCACACTGCTGGAGATACGTTTCTGGTAAAATAATCACAAAAGAAGAGTGCATACAATTTCAATCAAAGTTACAAATACTAAAGCTTAAGCTAAAATTCCTGATAAACTAGATAGTTGATAAAATAAATTGAAACCATTTTTAGTATTAACATGTTTATTCAGCATTCTAGCATTTACTCATTACACTTATTATAAACATTAAACACTAAAATAATTAATCTGTATTCGCCATACAATTTGCGGGTAGCAAGAAGCGGGTCGTTCGCTCGTTAGAAGGCGGTTTTCGTCGAAAAAAGCTTTGCTCGTTTTTCAACCAACTCCAAAAATTGATTCCAAAAGAAGGAAAAAGAAAACCGAAAACAGTTAAAAGTTAAACTTTAGGAATATTTACACCGTTCCGGATCCTTCGAGCAACCTGGTTCCTGCGAGTATTGTATACAAACGTGTAGGGCCGACTGCTTTTATCACAAAATTAGCACCTTAATAAATAACCTAAGTGTTCAATCGGATTTAAACGAGTTTCCACCAGGGTTTGTGCATTTTCCCGTTTTAAGTTTTTTTTTGGTTTAAAGTAAAAACTCGTTTAAATCTAATTAATTTTGATTAATTTTTTTATATGAGGACTACATAACCGGGTTGTGGTCGTAAAATTGCGTTCCCGGTGGGATTTTATAACCTGGGTAGGTGTTGTTTAGTTGGTGTTTTGCAAAGAACGGGGTGTAATCTTTACAATTCTTTTTCGGTCTACACGCTGGACCTTTTGCTATTTCGATAAGGTGTTGTTTTTCCGCTTCCATTTTTTCTTTTACTTCCTCCGGGGGCCATTTAAGGTCACCCCTAAGGTTCTTTCCTCCTGAAAAATAATTTCAAGTTAATTTCTATTCTTAAACCTTAAACATTTTCATAACATTTTTAAAATTAAAAACGTAAGGAAAAGCTGGAGCAGTTTGTTTAAAGTTCTTAAATTAAGGTAATACAAATTCTGCTAAAGTAAAGAAGAGGTGAATGAAAATGTGAAAATCCTTGTGGATGCGTTAATTTAAAAATACAAAGTTTGCAAACGGCCGAAATATCCAAAAAATATTGTATGAAAATTGATAATGTTAAAGCCACGCTAAAATATTTTATAAATTAGAATGCATATAAACGTTGCTGTCCACTTTTAGGTAATTAGATGGCTTTTTGGCAAGTTTACATAATGAAAGAAAGTTAGTATTGTGATCCATTTTTACTACCAGTTGATAATTAACTTCGTGATTGATAAATGAAAACTGTACTTTTACTGGTCTAATTAAGATTTTATTGTGTCTGACAAGTTTCGGCTCACGCCATCGTCTGAGACGAATAATTTAAGAGAATTAACACATCAAAAATATACTATAACAAAGTTTTAAATCATAAATTATAAAAATAATTTTAGTTGAATTACATATAACTGTGTCGATAGAACAACGTGATTTGTATCATACAAATATGTATTATATTATATTATATGTATATTATGATTTAAAACTTTGTTATAGTATATTTTTGATGTGTTAATTCTCTTAAATTATTCGTCTCAGACGATGGCGTGAGCCGAAACTTGTCAGACACAATAAAATCTTAATTAGACCAGTAAAAGTACAGTTTTCATTTATCAATCACGAAGTTAAGTTTACATAAGTTAAGACGATGTTTTGCTGCCTTGAGGTGTAAAATAAACACTTAAGATCTTGTGCTGAGCTGTGTGCTCATTCGTTTACAAGGAGAGCGATTAAAGTTGGGCGAAGTTATCAAAAAACTGTTAATTATACCATAATAGATGTCGGTTTTAACAGCACTGCGTTAACAGCAAGTTTTTAACGATTTGCGCGGATCGTCTGTTCGTGAAAAAAATGCCGTAGGCAAAGTCTCATAGGAATTACATGGGTTTAAGAATTTCAAAAAATCGAATATTTATTTTTCTAATTCAATAGTATAATATGTCTAAAATATTCTCGGATAGTTTCAAGTAAATCGGAATAATATGTAGTTTAGGAGAGATTTTAGGAGAGAAAAGAGAAGAAGAGAAAACTGTCCGGAAGTGATGCAGTTACACTTCTTAGAAAGGTGCTTAGTTATGATTTATTTTATCTTCTTAGTTTGCTTTATGCACTTAATGTCATTATACTATAGCTCATTAGATTATGTAGTTTCCTTAAAAAAAAATAGATTTTTTCACATTATAGTGATTTTTTATTCAAAATGAATACAATTTCTCAACAACTAACAAACCTATCTTATTGAAATTTTATACGCTTATTTAAAATAGGATTGACTTGTAGTGACTGTTCGAAGGGTTTTGCTTCTTTTTGATTACAACTGTTTTTACCAGGCCAAACGTACAATGTACACTTGCAGTGACAAATAATGGAACGTGAGGCTATACAAGTACATTCATGGTTAGTGAAACTGAACTCTAAAACTCTGTACGAGGGCGATAGTTAGAACGATCTCGAGTACAATCGGTTTTCGAGAGAATGAAACCTGGCACGAGGTTAAAGGCATGGAAGTGCGTCAATGAGGCCGTTGTCCAACTCATTGTCAGTGTGGTATAGGTAAATACAAAGCAGGTAAACGAACGTTGACTTACAATTAGATGAATTATTAGTACACAATATTATTTGAATACGTTTGAATTGAAAAGGATGTACCAAAAAGAAATCTATCAGATCTCCACTTAAATTTTAACCGTTTAAAAACGGTTATTCATGGTTTTTGATTTTCGTTAAAAAATGAAAACGCGCCAGGTTTTATTCTTTCGAAAACCGATCGTATCCGAGACCGTTTTAGCTATCGTTCTCGCACTGAGCTTTGCAGTTGAATTTCATTGACCGTGAGTATACATACCCTTAACCCTTTGAGTGCTATGAACCCATATATGCGTTCTTACACAACCATTCAGTTTTGGCTGTGAACTCATATATGCACTTTCGCACAACCATTCAATTTTGGCTATGAACCCATATATGCGTTCTGGCATAACCCAATGACACTGGACTAACAGGATACCTCAATCAACGATAATCGTCCGCCACCTTAGACGTCACTGCCAGGTTTAGCGTGTCTGTCTTATTCTGGGTTTTCTCATTTTAATCGAGAGTTTTATTGTTGAATAGTTTATGGATTAGTTACATTTTAAATTAACTTTAAAATTATTCGCGATGTCAATGTAAGTTGTAAACAAATCAGCACACGAAGAAACCGTAAGAAAACGGTCAGCAGTGACATCAAATTGCTGGCTGCGCACTAAGAATTCCGCATATACACGTCTTATGAGATTGAATTATCCTGTTAGTCCAGTGTCCTTGGGCATAACCGTTTGGTTTAGGTTACGAATTCTTAAGAAAACCATAAGAAAACGGTCAGCAGTGACTTCAAACTGACGACTGCGCAGTAAAAACATCGCGTATATCCCGTATTCGTTTGAATCTAAGCCACACTATTTTTGCTGTATAATCGTCCATAAAAATGGGGTGCGGCTTAGAATCGGGTGCGGCTTAGATTCGAACCTAATTCAAAAATATAAAATACCTAATAAAAAAAATTTATCGTAATATTATGATTTACCCATTTACCAACTTTATTTTAAGAAACTTTTTTTTTACTAATCATTCACAGAAATAGGGTGCGGCTTATATTCGAACGAATACGGTACATCTTATTAGATGGAATTATCCTATTAGACCAGTGTCCTTGGGCATAACCTTTTGGTTTAGGTTACGAATGCATATGTGGGTGTAATTAGAGCTGTCTAATTTAGTGTGCAAATTACGATCTTTTGTAAAAAAATGTGTAGTGAGTAGCCCTCGAAAGGATATGTTTAATTTTCCGTGATCAAACACTTTTCTGAATACACCTCTGCCAAAATTCAAAATTATTTTTTTTTTTCACTTCTCCGTTCAGTCTCAAGCTATACTTATTTATTAAGAAAAAATTGTTTTTTGATTTAGAACAAAATTTTATAATAGTTCACCATGAAGATACTTTTTAGGGATCTTTTTGGAAAACGATATCTTACTGGTTGAGTTTTTTGTAATTTCAAGTAAAAATGTTACTTAAGTATCGATCAAATGTTGCCTCTTTCATATGCCTTAAAGTTTGAGTAAAATTATTTATTACCTCTGTTCTGTACTAAATGAGTCATTACATTTTACTATACATAACTTTAATCGAGAGGTAAAGGGTTGTATCTCCAAATTTTTTAATAGCTTTTCTATGTTTTAAGAAATACTTACTTTATTAAGACGTATAATCTTCATAGTATCACAAAAACACTTAAAAAATGTTTGAAAAGAATGAAGATATGTTCTTTTATCTTTCGACTAATATATAAATGCTTAGTATTATTAGGAATTAAAAACTAGGTATTATTAGAGGAAAATGTCTGTTTTAACTTCTTTGAAACCTATGTAATTCCCTAAGAAATACTTTTGATTTTAACGGTTTTTGCATTAACATGTAGGTTAGTAAAGGCTGCAAAGTCGAAAAAAGTGTTTCCTGTGACGTTTAGATGTGATTGAATAAAATTTTTGATGATTTTACCAATCGCAGTGGTTGATTTTCGATAGTTCAATGTAAGATGAGTGCAAAAAACACGGCTCTGCTTACTACAACGTTATAATAATATTATTTACCCCTGAATTTCGCCGTGGCTGGTTGTGAAGATACCAAAGGTGGTGGAGCTTGGCTAACTGGAGCCTGTGGTCTTAAAGTAATTGTACTCGGTGGTGGTTCGACTGGTTTTGGTTTGGTAAACGTCCTTTGAGGTTGTGGGGTTCCCTGAAATTAACATAATTTATTTTAAAACCAACTAAATAAAATTCAAAAAATAATCCTCTAAAAAGAATCAAAGAAATATTGTGGACCCCCTAAAAATACTCTACCTGTTGACTTGGAGCCAACTGGTCCGAAGAAGACACCTTCTGAGGAGGTGTGACGTTAGTTTTAGCTGGACTAAATATTTTTGGGGATTCAACAGTTTGTTGAGGAACAAATTGAGTTGGTTTAGGTGGTTCTTGATAAGATTGAGGGGTAAATTGGGTTGGTTTAGGTGGTTCTTGATAAGTTTGAGGGAGAAATTGAGTTTTTTCTTGATAAGATTGAGGAACAAATTGAGCTGGTTTTGTTGGTTCTTGGTAAGATTGAGGAGCAAATTGACTTGGTTTAGTGAATTCTTGATAAGTTTGAGTGGAAGAAGAAAATTGTTGGAAACTTTTCGATTCTTCCTTTTTAGGAGTAGCTGGTTTGACTTTACTTTTCTCCTCTACTTCTTCTTCCGGATCAGCCCTTTCAATTTTAACCGTTAAAATCTTCTCGGCTAACTTAGAAGGTTGAGATTCTTCCTTCAAAATTTGTTGTTTAAATTCCGGTGGAGGCGCCGGTTTAAAAACAGGAACTTCTTTAAAACTCGGTTTATGTTCAAAGCTTGTTTCCTTAGAAGATGTTGAATAAACTTGTAAAACGGGTTGGGTTTCGGTTTGGGATTGAGTTTGAGTAGAATATTGATATTGTTTCGTCGTATGATATTCAGTGGTTTTTGACGATTTGTAAGATTGAATATTTGAGCTCATCGACGGGCTAACAGATCGAAATTGTTGAGTTGAAGCTGGTGATAATTGCGGCGACCACGGCTTAGCTAAATTAGTAAAATCGGTGGAAGCCGTCGGGGAAACAGGTTGAAAAGTGGCGGAACTGGTAAAAACTTTAGGTTCTTCCGGCTTGTACTGAGGAGTGGGAGGTTTTTGAGGTGTTGGTTCTTGTGTTGGTTGTTGTAATGGTTGTTGTAATGGTTGTTGTATTGGTTGTTGTAAAGGTTGTTGTGATGGTTGTTGAATAGGAATATGGTAGACCTTAGGACCAGGCGTAGTAGTTTTTTGAGGGTTAATTGGCCCGCCCTATTAAGAAAAAGAGAAAGTACATCTATTTAATAGTTAAAAAATAAATACATTACAGTTCGTAGTTTTAATTTAAATTAAAATTTCTTTCTGGAATTTGGACGTTTTTTTTTTTGTTTAAATAATGAAATAGAAATTTCTTACTTGTGCTTGAACGGCTGGTTGTTCAATAAATTCTTCGCTATCTTCCGGTGGCGGCCAAGCAACACGTTTTAAACCTGAAATAAATTAAAATAAAATTGATAAATTTATTAAAAATTATTCATTAAAGTGGTTATTAACCCTTTATAACTCAATTACAATGGGTTAAAAATAAATTTAGGGGGAAATTTTTGCTAAAAATTGTAAGAAAATTAAATTTCCTTTAATTTGAATATAAACACGACACATCTAACTTAAATAGTTTCGAAGTTATCGATTTTTTTAACCTTAAAAACAATCGACGATCGATAATTTTTAAAACGAAGTAATTCTATTATTTGTAATCTAAGTATTTTTGTGTTTGGTATTAAATTAGATAATTTTTAATGAATTTTGAGATTATTTAACAATTTTAAGACATTTTTAACTTTTTAATTTTTGGTCTTTTCCAATTGAAAAATTAAAAAATAATTTTAGAATCAAAATTTGATGACAGATCATTAGGAAATTAAATTTGCTTTAATTTGAGTACAAACACGAGGTATCTAGCTTAAATAGATTCGAAGTTATCGATTTTTTAAAATTTTAAAAACAATTGACGATCGTCATTTTAAAATCGACGCAATTTCCTTGATTTTAATCGAAATATCATTGTGTTTGGTATCAAATTAAATGATTTTTAATTAAGTATGAGATTATTTAATAAATTTTGAGATTATTTAATGAATTTTAAAACACTTTCGATTTTTTAATTTTCGATTTTTTTAAATTAAAAAATTTTAGAATTATTTTAGAGTCGAAATTTAATGACAGATCGTTCGGAAATTAAATTTACTTTAATTTGAGTATAAACATGACCCATCTAGCTTAAATAGTTTCGAAGCTATCGATTTTTAAAAATTTTAAAAACAATGGACGATCGCCATTTTTAAATCGACGTAATTTCTTAGATTTTAATCGAAATATAATCGTGTTTGGTATCAAATTAAATGATTTTTAATGAATTTTTAGATTATTTAACGATTTTAAGATACCTTTAATTTTTTAATTTTCGATTCTTTTAAATTCTGAAATTATTTTTAAATTTTTTAAACAAAATTTAATGATAAATCATTAGGAAATTCAATTTGCTTTAATTTGAGTACAAATACGACCTATCTAGCTTAAATAGTTTCGAACTTGTCGATTTTTTTAAATTTTTAAAACAATCGACGATCGCTATTTTTAAATCGACGTAACTTTTTTTATTTTAGTCGAAATATCATCGCGTTTCGTATCAAATTAAATGATTTTTAATGAATTTTAAGATTATTTATGAATTTTATAACTTTTTTAATTTTTTTAATTTTCAATTTTTTTAATTGAAGGAATTAAAAATAATTTTAGAATCAAAATTTAATGACAGATCGTTAGGATGTTAAATTTGCTTTGATTTGAGTACAAACACGAGGTATCTAGCTTAAATAAATTCGAAGTTATCGATTTTTTTAATTTTAAAAACAATCGACGATCGCCATTTTTTTAATCGACGTGACTCTTTTGATTTTAATCGAAATATCATCGTGTTTGGTATCAAATTAATGGATTTTTAAGGAATTTTACGAATATTTTAGAATTTTACATTTTTAATTTTTTAATTTTCGATTTTTTAGAAATGATTTTTTAAAAATTTTATTCCAAAAGTAATCTTGGGAGAAAATTCTTATGAAAGCTCGTTAGGAACTTAATTTTGCTTTACTTTAAGTACAAACACGAGCCATCTAGCTTAAAAAAGCTTCAAATAGACCGATTTTCTTAATTTTTAAAATAATCGACAATCGATGTTTATAAATCAATAAGCGACATTTATAAATCGATAATCGACATTTATAAATCGACGTATCTTCTTTATTTTTAACCTAAATCTAGTCGTGTTTGGTATCAAATTAATGGGTTTTTAATAAGTTTTAAGATTTTTTAAGAATGTTAAAACATTTCGTTAGTTATGATTTATAATTTTCAAAAAAAGTAAAGTTAAAGCGACTTTTAAAAGACTTGTTTTGTATTTTGTATCTAAAATGGTTTGTTACAACAGTCACATGATGTTATAAAGGGTTAAATTATTTTGTAAGTGTGTCGGCTTGATCTTTATAGAAGTGTGCGTTACAATTTTGGATTCTCAACCGGCTATACGGGAGCGCTATTTATAAATTTTTGGCAAACGTTACATTCCGTTGCGTCGTTTTTTGACTGTCGAGCGAGGGAGAAAATAAATAAATTCTTGTCGGAGGACAAATTTCAAAACATCACCTTGATCGATTTTAATTAAAAATAAATGTACGAGAAATAAATTTTGGAATTTAAAGATTGATTCGGATCGGTTATAAAGTGGCATTTCGTTTCGCACTTAATTTTTGAATCATTTTTGGAACCGTGCCAAAGTGTATGCAATGAATTTTCGAACATATGACTTATTTAGGTCGACTCTCCAAAATCTCCAAACGTAATTCTGTATCACTTTACAAAGTTTATGTTATTCCTTCCAACTTAAAAAAACCAAAAAAAGTAAAATAAAATAAATGAACAAAACAAAAAAAAAAAAAAATACAGAATGAAAATAAAAAAAAAAGACGAGGACTAGATTTTTTTTTAATAAAAACTCAAACAATTTTTAAAAGTTAAACATATAAAGTTACTTACAATTGAAGTAAACACACTATACTTTAACGCGGTATTAATTTACACGAAAAAAATAACGTTGCTAAACTAAAAGTTGGTTTACCGGGACAAAACTTTAGTAAGAACTGACACAGAGTGGGAACGTGCCACTGAAGTACCTGAAATTGCGCTCGGCCTTATGACGTCACAAAAGCGTGCGTGTCGCCTTTCGACGATCGGAGGCGGCCACGCGATTTGGTCTCGAAGCGGTTTTTGGCTTTTTTTGATACCTAAACAACGCCGTGACTCATATTATACTAATAATAAACCGGACTAAACAACATAAATCATTTTTTTCATTTTTTTAACGAAGTTTTAGGGCCGCGACTAGATAAGCGACAAAATCGCGACGATAAAATCGCAGCGATTTTTACACAAAAATATGATACATTCATTTTAATGGATTAGTTTATACAAGCGTCTTTAACTCTTCAATGTATTAAACTTTTGCGAAAAAATCGTTGCGATTTTATGTGTATACGCGCCTTTACAAGACGACAACTTACAAATCTCTATTCTATAATCGAAATATTTTTTTAAGATTTGAATTTTACTTACTTCCTGGTTGGCCACTTCTTTTCCTATTTTCCTCCTCCTCTAACATTCTGAGTACAGCTGAGTTTTGTAAATTAGCCGGTTTATTCGTCATGGGGTTGTTAAAATCGATCCTGTAGGTTTTAACGATTAATAATTGAACGATAAAATTAATTTTACAAATTTATAAATTTTAATAAGATTTTTTAAAAGTACCAACCTCTGGTTAACGAAGACACTCATTTTGGTGGTTGATTTTTTTGTATTTAAAGAGAACGAAAAAAAATCGTTTCGGAAAGAAATCGAAAACCGCGCGTTTCGCGTCCGTTACGTTCGTTTCGCGGGGTTTATCGCGACTAAATCCAATTTCTTCCGGCGATGGCGCACGCTTTTGCGCAAACCAACTGATTCACATCGCTTGAAATAAGCAATTTCGGGGCTATTTTCGTTTCGGGACGCACAACGACCAAAAATTTTCAATTACTCATTCGTAAAAATTCGATATTTACACTTTCACAATTCGCGTGTCATTAGATACTATGTTTCTTAGTCATTAGTTCTAACGCTTGGATAAAATTAACTCGCCAATTTCTTAAAATTAAATATTTACAAGTTGTACTTTAATTTATACCATTAATCGAATTATAAATTATATGTTTAAAACCAATTTTAACTTAAGGTTTTGTTATTTCAAGGGTTCAAAGTTAAAATAAACCAAGAACCAAGTCACTTATGGACTTATGGATAAGTTATTGTCCAAATCTCACTTCTTCAAAAAATGCTTCGTAAAGTCTGCCTTTCTATGGAAATATAATATATTTTCTGTTTATATTATACATAAAAACTCGCAAACTGACTTTAGACGTATGGCCGATATTTGGCGAATTTACCCTATAATATTTCATTGAATTTCAAAACGATTACATTTTAAAAATGAAATTTATTTTTACCTTAACACTTACAAAACATTGTAAACTACTTCTATTACTTTAAATATTCAGGAATAAAATTTCCATCTTAAACTTAAGTCAACCTAACGTAATTTAACCGAATTAAACCCTAAATTGAACTTGTTTCAAAGTTATTTAAAGTTACTTGAAAGGAAAATGTCTAATTGTAAGATTATTTAAATTATTTGACTTTAAAAAATCGTCTAAAACTTATTTATGGGAAAGAAATAAATTATTATGTCTTAAAGCAAGGACACTGGACTAACAGGTCAGTTCCGTATCAGTTCAGTATCCGCGATATCAGTGACTTCTCAGTGACGCATATCTACACATGTCCGTGAATATATTGCAACGTTCCGTGTCAGTGTACTTTTTGGTTAGTGTTGTTCAAGATGTTTACAGACACAGAATTAGCAATGGTGTCTATAATTTTAGATCATGAAGAGCAGCAGATGCAACAGGCAAAGAAGCGAAAATGGGTGCACGAAGCATGGAGGAAAAGAAAAACCGAAGGAGAGTTTGCAACTTTATACAAAGAGTTGGTAGACGACGGCACAAAATTTTTGGAATATTTTCGTATGTCAGAGAATTGCTTTAATATATTGCTGAATAAAATAGAAAACGACTTGCGACAGCAGGATACCCATTGGAGAAAGGCTATATCACCGAAGGAGCGGTTGGCAGTTTGTTTAAGGTAAGTTAAATAACTCTTTCTATTAAATTTACAGCAAATAATAATGTAAGAAATATCACTGACTTTTTTAACTATAAGGATTTTTCTTTCAATCAGGTACCTAGCTACAGAGGATTCCTTAAAGACAATTTCATTTAGCTACCGTTTGGGACATGCTACTGTGCAGAAAATTGTCTTGGAGACATGTAGGGTTATAACTAAGACCTTGATGTCCGAGATGCTACCAAATCGTACGGAGGAGATGTGGAAATCCATCTCCGAACACTTTTTTATGCTTTGGAACTTTCTATTTCTTCTGCGATTTTCTTCCAAATTTGATTTTTGTATTTAGTATCATTGTACTGTTCGTGAGATATATTGTACAAATCTGGGTAATCCCTCACCAACTCAATTAATTTTTCGTCCTGCATGTTTTGGGATTAAGAAATTATTAGTAAATTAAGAAAACACGTCAGGCGATATTGAAAAATATCGTTGCTGGCGTACTTTTATTTTCACGGCACTAACACCGATGCAATACTGACGCTCAAAATCGGCACTGTGCCGGACGTGTGTGAACATGTTCATACAAAATAAAGGCGACGATATCATTTACCACTGATACTGATGCACGGACACGACACGGAGCTGACACATCACTGATGTCTGTAAATAGACCTTTAAAGTGCATTTAAATTAGAGCGAACAGAAGCGGACGAACGAATTCGTTCGCCTAGCTAGCATAATTCATATGGAGGAGAACCAAACATGAACGAACGATCTCGTTCGTGTTCGTGCGTGTTCTTAACCCTGTCGGTAAATCAGCGAATCATCAAAGGAAATCGGTGCTCAATGTGGACAGTGAAATTTAGAAACGATCGAATTCGCAACGAACGCGAATAGCTGATTTTTACGCTATATCGATTTTTCAAGTTAGGTTATTTTACATTCATGAGTGTTGTAAGTTTTTACCAACATGGAATGGACAAACGAAAAAACACTTCAGTTGGTTGAATCATATAGGAACGAAACATGTTTGTGGGATCCAAAGTCAAAAACTGTATAAACTAATGAACAAAAAAACGGATGCATGGAATAAGATCTCTACAGAGATTAATTGTGATGTAATTGAAGTAAAGAAAAAGATTAATTCGCTTCTCGCCTCATTCAAACGAGAAAGACAAAAAGAAGGCACTTCAACAAAATCTTGCAGTGGGACTGACGAAGTTTATCATTCCACGTGGTACGCTTTCAAAAGTCTTATGTTTTTAATGGATAAGTTTGAACCCAGGAAGACTCAAAATACTAATGAGGTAAGTCATAATTTGACGTAAACGAATGGATCATCGACGAACGCGAATGTTCGCTCTAATTTAAACGCTCCTGTTTTATAGAGAACAAACGAACGAGCGAATACCTGCGAATTCGTTCCTGCGTTCGTTCGCTTCTGTTCGCCCTAATTTAAATGCACCTTTACACTCAACTGAAACCACAACAAGTGACGTCAAACTAGCGGCTGCGCACTAAATTTCGGCGTATACACATCTTATGGGATTGAGCCATTCTGTTAGTCCAGTATCCTTGGTCTTAAAGTAGTGATAAAACTTCCCTTTTTAATTCAAAACATTAAGTTTTTTTAAAGCTGCTCAAAAGAAATAAAAGAAATTCTAAACAACTGTTCAATTCTGTTCAAAACAGAATTATACATATCTGTATTTTTTAGAATTATCTAAAGCTAGAATGTCATAAAATTGGCCAATTTTAAAATATCCCTCAATCTCTGTATATTTACACAGATTAAGAAATGATTTATGTCTTAAGTTAATGATAAAACCATCTTTTTTAATTCAAACCATCAAGATTCTTTCAAATTGTTTATAATAGATTTGAAAAAAAAATATTAACACGTTAACTGTCGTGCGTATTTTATATGGTTTACTTCTGACGTCTATATGAGTTTTTATGTGTGACACATATTATCTGGAAATATTATTTACAGCAGAAAAATTGAGTTTTATAATAATATTTAAAGCATATGTAATAAGGGGGCACAGGTGGCCCTCAAAGCGTTGTAAGCCAATTTTGCAATTGCTATTATTAGTTGACAAGCAGTTACTCTTCTTTAGCTTGTTTTGTTACCTTTTTGTTACCTGAAATGCAGGTAAGCAAGATAAATAATCGCCATAAATAAAATTAGCAATGCACTTAATGAAGTGGGTTGGTTGATAATTAATTTTGCATTTCTGCAAGTAGCTGCTTATAAATAAAATTTCAGCATAAATTTAAAGAAAGCAGAGAAAAGCATGAAATATAGGTCGATTTTGTAAAGAGTATCACAAAAAAAGTCAAAATAGCTGGAAAGAATACAAGCAAAAAACTGTATTAAAAAAGTAATGGTATATTCTTTTAATTGCATGGGATTAAATTTTTCTTGCCAGGAATATTACAATGTATTTCATACCAATACACATCGTCAATATTTTTCATAATATGCTAATACATCAACCCATATCTTCCTAGTGTTCTATTATTGGAACGGTTAACTTTAGAATTACCACGATTGACAATGAAATAAATCATATTGGAATTTTATGTTATTGATGAGTAGATACAATACCTTTCCATTAATGGAAAGGTAGCAAAACTTTTTTATTCTCTAATCAAGTAAGATGATTAAATGTAAATTTTATAGAAATTCGCTGTTTTTCTATGCTTGGGATAATGTGAGTTAAAGATGCAACAAGAAATTCAATTGTCGACCAACCATACGGCAGTTAACATGTTAAGGTGTCTGTGTTCTTTAACGATCTTAACTTCAAATGCCAAAAAAATGATACCATCAGTATCCAAAAAATCTTGGGATAAGCTGTCAATAGAAAAATGTCAAAAATAACCATATTTATACTCTATATTAAATCGGGCTTTTTGAAGGAGGGTTACAATGCCAGGATATACCGAGCGTTCATAAATGATTATACAGTGTTTGAATTCGGCGCGCTTGTACTTCAATGATTTTTGATGCTAATGGTTGTTATCTTCGGAATGTTTACGTCGTTTCAGAATTAGAACGGTTGGAAAAATCCATAATAATTAAATATTAGATATCAATCGCAATGGTACGAATCAAGAAAATTGTAATTATTAGTTAATTTCATTGATTATTACATACTGAATAAATTTATTAACATCATAAATTTCTCGTCACCTTTGGATATTTTCCTTGATACGCCTATGGGCTATCATGCCAACCTAAAAAAATAATCTCTAGTGCGCCAAATTCAAATGCCTTACAATCATTTCTGAACGCTCGTTGTTGCCCTATTAACCCGTTAAGCGGCTCGATGGATTGAAATTACATGAGATTGTGACGAATATATACGTCATAGCCGCTTAAGGGGTTAATTTTGAAATTTTGACACATCAAATGATAATTAACCCCTTAAGGACCGATTTTTTTACTGTCATTTGAGACCATACACTTTATCCCGAGATATCTTGAGCCTGGTCCTTAAGAAGTTAACTGACAAATTCAAAGTGCGACACTCACACTAAGAAAGTTTTCGATGTCCTTATTTTATGGGTACTCAAGCCTTATTTATAGAAATTAAGAAACAACGTATACTTTAAATAAGTTGTAAATTCTTCATTGTTGATCTACAACATCCACATTTCTTATTACCGTTCATTAAAAAATTCCTAAAAACTTCTATGTTTTTGAGTCATCTTAGCCTAAAACTGATAAACTTTAAAAAATCGCTCAAAAGTTATTTGTGGAGATTAAGAAATGATTTATGTCGTTTATTACTAATAAAAACCTTCCTTTTTAATCCAAAAACATCCACATTTCCTCAAATGATTCAGAAAAAATAAATAAAATTTTTTTCAACACATTTTTTTTAAACGATCTTGTTGTTAGTCTCAAATGTTAAAAAAGTGATCAATTTTAAAAAATCACCCAAGCTTTAGTTTTAGGAGGTCATAAATGATTCATCTACCAAACTGTTTATAAAACCTTTCTCTTTAATCTAAACTATCTATATTTCTTCCAATGATTCAGAAAAAAAAAATAAAGAAATTCTTAAAGGTATTGATGTTTTTAAGCAATTTTATTTTAATTTCAAATAAAAGTTTAAAAAATAATTCAAATTTTATTTTTTAAAAGCTAAGAAATGATTTATATGCCAAATTGTTCATAAAACCTCTTCTATTTCAAGTAATCTATATTTCTTCTAATAGTTCTGAAAAAAATTAAAAAAATTCTTAAAGACACCAATGTCTTTAAACTCAAATGTTAAAAAATTCATCAATTTTAAAAAATCGCCCAAACTTTATTTTTAGGAGCTAAGGAATGATTTATACGCCAAATTGTTCACAAAACCTTCCTTTATAACCCAAGTCATATATACTTCCTCTAATGATCCTGAAAAAAATTACGAAAATCCTTAAAGACATCGATGCCTTTAAACTCAAATGTTGAAAAATTCATCAATTTTAAAAAATCGCCCAAACTTTATTTTTAAGAGCTAAGATATAATTTATACGCCGTTTATACATTTATAAAACCTTTCTTTTTAATTCAAAATTGTCGAAAAATGTATCAAGTTTAAAAAATCCCTCACGGTTTATTTATAGAGATTAAGAAACATCCCGTATCTTATATTAAAGATAAAACTTTCTTTTTTAATTAAAAGCATTAAGATTAATTATAGTTATTAATAAAAAAAAATCTTATAGACAGCAGTGTTTTTTTAGATCATTTTGAGTATAAGCAATTAATTTTAAAAGTTCTCCCAAAAGTTATTTGTAGGAATTAAGAAATGATTTATGAATCAAATTGACGATAAATCTTTATATTTACAAAAAAGACATAATAGTTACTTATCGTTTTAGAGTAGTAATAGTATATTGAGATGAAAAACGCTATTTTCTTTTTAATTTTGGAAAATGGCCAAACAATTCTTTAAAAATCTAAAATAAAAGACATACAATTAGATCTTTCAAAAAACTATTCAAGAAGTTTTATAACTTTTTCACCCATTTCAAATCCTCTATTTTTTTTTTATTTTTTTGAGACAAGTTTTAAATTTTTTTAAATAAGTTCAACGAATTTAGACGATTAAGCTAATGATTAAGGTAAATGAACTTTAATCATTGTTCCAAATCAAAATGTTTAAAGTTTATCAAAATAAGTATATTGATACTTTATAAATAAAATTTTATTTTTAAATTCTTGATTTAACGCTTAATCTGATGTAGAAACGAACCGAGACCGTTAGATATTTTCGGCATAATGACGCGAATGTCGCGAGATTTAAATTTTGCAACTGCTTAAACACGTGGAACGACCATTATTCAAATCTCAGACAATGTTTACGTTTATAAATGTGCTTTTTGGTATCTGTTTGGTATCTATTCAGAGTGTCATGTTAAAATTAAATACTATAAAAGAAAACTTACCCGACGGCTCCGTTCGATAATACTTGCGTTTGACTTTGAAGTATTTCCCTAACGTTTTGATCCGAATAAAGACCAATCGGTGAATTATATTGTTTATTGACGAGTTTCGGGTATTGTTCAGCCATTATTTATGTTGTGTTTTTGGAAGGAAAACGCCTGTATTTAAATAAGTGGGGAATAAGTTTAAAATATTTGACAAATCGTTTGTTTAGTTGGTGAGAGAAGTTTTGGTAAAAATTAAAACGGTGACAGACGTGCAACCTGGGCAATTTGGCAAAGTAACTAAAAACCTGTCCCATCTGTTCAAACGAGAATAATCTTAAACTTATACACACAGTACGGTTAAAAGTAATGTCTATAGTTTTATCATCTTTTCCCTACATTGACCTCTAAATATTTATAGTCCGAGTAGAATACTTAAAGTCTACAAGAACCATCTGGATCCGGTTAAAATAAACAAACTATTCATCCATAGTATTTTTATCTCGGCGAAAGCGGTCTTTAAAATTCGCCGATTTTGGCTTCAGCGAAAAACTAGTATTTTTTTAATTTATTTCTAGCCCAGGAGGAAAATTGATGGGGACGTGACAAATGTCGACGTCTTAAAATAAACTTTGCATTCCGACGAGACGCAAAGCAGGTGAAAATCAGGCCGGGTTGGTTATTTCTGAGCTGGGCGGGTTATTAAAATTTAACAAGCTCAACTTTGTAAAGAGGGAAAATCTTTTCTGCCAAACTGATTAGAGAGGAGTGTCTTGAAACCCCTCCTTTTCGGGTTTTTCGTTTATTTTGTTAGTAAATTATACCTGGTAAAACTAAAAAAAATGTTGAGGTGTTTTTCACTTTTAATGCCTGAACGAAACTGGTGTGTCTAAATTTTGAATAGTCCTCCTCCTATCCTTTTCGTATAAAGTTTTTTAAAGGTGGGGGGAACTTGGTAACTAAACTGGAATTGGGAATTTTATTTGTGAGAGAACAAAAATATTTATCTCTAACGTGTGTGTGTGTCGCCAAAATTGTATAGATACGCACTATATAAATAATTTTTGAGGTATTTATAGTTTTCAAAATTATGTAATTAAAAGATGGAGTGTACGATTGTTTTTATTTGATATTAGAGGGTTTCTTACCTAAAAATAATTTCTTTCACTTAAAATTCGACTTGAACTCCCACTTCTTTCGGACACTTTGTGGAAAAATCGCATAGTGCCAACATACATTCTAAAAATAAGCTAAAAATAACAATCGTGGGTGGATTTTATCTACGTCTATAGTTCCCTCCACTTTTTTGAAAACTATCAAAGATCATCTCATTAACTTAAAATAAAAAATGTTGAAAAAATCCATTTTTAAAATTTTGTTTGATTAAAAAAAATATTTTATAATGAAGTTTTGTTAGGAAATTAAATTTCCTTTAATTTGAGGACAAACATCACCTTTTTAGCTTAATTAATTAGCTTCCAAGTTATTGATTTTTTAAGCCGTAAAAAATCGACGAACACTATCATATACAGGGTCTTAAAATTATACCGACAAACTGCTGGCATATATTCCGTGGGTCATTTTAAGTATATTGAGATTAAAGGTTGCTATCCGATTTTTTTATAGTTTCAGAGATATTCGAAGTCCTTTCTAGAACAATTTTTCTAAATAACTTTGTTAATTTTGAGATGTGCCTCAAAATTTAACATGAATCTTAAGATTTAACCTCAACTACATGATAAATTCAAAACTTTATTACTTTCATAATAAGTTTTTTATCAATCTTTCAGGAAGTTACATTAGTACAGTTTGTTTTACAAATCCTCACCCACACAAAAGCATATTATGAAGTTTTATTTTAAAACTATTACCATGTAATTGAAATTGAATCCTAAAACTCGTGTGAAATTTTGCGGCATATCCCCTTAAAATTAATAAGGTTATTAAGAAAAGTTGATATAAGCAAAAAGAACTTGAACACTGAATATCTCTGAAACTATAAGAGATCGGATAACATCGGATAACGGTTTAATCTTAATCTACTTAAAACAACCAAAGGAATACAGGTAAAACTCCTATAACACGGTAGTTAGGTTCCTAGAAAATGCGGTGTTGTGTGAAATCGTGTTGCATGAGACCCAGAGCTAGAACAAAAAGGGGGGTTACGTTCCAAAAACTTATTAAAAACAAATATTTTTTTTCATTCGGCATAACTTAATTTTTATTAAAAATATAAATATATGTACAATACAAAGTAAAAAAAATATTTTAATCTAACGCAACCATTATTTAATGAATTTATTCGTCCTCACTGCTCAGTATAATCAACCGAGAACGTTTTTCGGTGGAACGATATCGCCCTCACTTTCAGAACTTTTTTCGCTATTTAAAGTTTTTGTATGTTTTGTCCTCTTAAAAAAATCTGTAATCGAACTTTGCTGGCTGGTTCTTACTAGGTCATTGTAAATTTTCCGGTTTGGAGCTAAACAGTTTTGCAGCTCCCTTTTGAATTTTCGACTTCTTTCCGTGGAAAGGTCTTCATTCAAGAAAAATGACTCGAGATTTTCCGCTAAGCATAAGCCTTCTTGTAATTTTTTTAATGTTAAATTCTTAACTACATAATCTTCATCAGAGCTAGCGTCCTCAAAATCGATTTGATTTGCATCTAGGGATGCAATTTCCATCTCATCCGCTTCGTCAACTTCTTCTTCCACTAATAAATCTTGAATGTCTTTGGTAGCCATATCCACAAAACCTTCGTCTCCGATTGATGTAGCGACATCTAATATGGCACTGATTTCATTTTCAGATGTTTTATGCATGTCTTTTGTAGAGATGAGCAATAAATAGCTACCTGTGATTTGATCACTGTGAACAAAAAATCGCAGATCATTATATGATCTAGTGCGTGTCAGCATTGCTATTGCTATTTCAACCGAGCTCTTATCGTGAGAGCAATCCACGTAAGTTATTGCAAGACATCCCTACGAGATGGATTAGCACATTCTATATGCTCGAAAGACTTATACAACTTGAAGAAGCTATAAAGGCAAATTCTGAAAGAATTGGTACAAATTCTAAAACCGTTTGAGTCGGCCACAAAAATATTTAGTGGTGACACTTACGGAACTGCAGCAATTGTTATACCTGTCGTCATTGGTTTAACTGATATCTGAGCAAAACTACTACAAAAAGATTTATCTGATGGTATAAAAAAAAGTATTAAAAATATTTCAAAGTGGTATTAAGAATCATTTAGAAAAAGTCCATGAAAACAGAATTCTTTGTCGACCCCAGATTTAAGTTATATGCTTTTACAAATCAAACAGCACAAGAGCTGGTTAAGGAACAAATGATATCTGCTGTGACTGACATGATTTTTAAGGTATCGAATTCGAATGAAGGTACAAAAGATCAAAATATTCGCATAAATTCCACAGAAGAGGTGAATGATGATGAACTTTCGGTGTGGTCCGCATTTGACAAAAATACATCCGATAAAGCTGTTACTCAAGAAACTTCCTCAACATCAACACGCACTATTATTGAAATCGAGAGATTTCTTGAATGCGGATTAATTCCTAGAAACGAGGATCCGTTAAAATGGTGGAGGATCAATGGATATCAATATCCTTACCTAATACGTGTTGCCCAAGAAAAGCTCAGTGGTTTATGCACTTCAGTACCATGTGAACGGGTATTTTCAAAAGCAGGCTTGGTTATTACAGACAAAAAAAGTCGCTTAAGTACAACAAAAGCCAACATGATTTTATTTTTGAATGTCAATGGAATTCACTTGTAAGCCAGTAGTTGTTTCGTTGTCGTCCAAGACTCCCAAGAGTTTTATTGTTTAAAATTTATAATAATAAATATATAAGCTGTTTATACAACGTTTATATTAATAAAAATCTAAAAGTCCTTATTAGTAGTTTAGCAGTTTGGTAGTAGCATTAGCAATGTGTCATATGATTAACTAAACGCAGTTTAGCTCATCTCTAGTCTTTTGTTTCAATTGCAGAGGGCCATATCTTCTTCCAACATGCACTTAAGGTTGATGTTTTTATTTCTTTCAGCGACAAAGATATGATTTCGATACAGTGCTTAATTGAAAATTTCTTCCAAGCTTCCATTACGCTAATTGATTTCGAATCGGTTGCGTCTAAAATCCACTGTAAGGATCTTTTTATATAATATGTTTTAAAGGTATAAATAATACCTTGATCTAATGGTTGGAGCAACAAAGTAGTGTTAGGTGGTAAGAACACTATTTTAACGTTAGAATGTGGCAAATCTTGTGGGTGGCATAAAGTATTATCTAACAGTAGTAGCGCTTTGAAGTTCAACATTTTTTGCCTTAAATAACGCTCAACGCTTGGCACAAAACAATTTGAAACCCAATCTTTAAATAAATTTCCTGTTACCCAAGCTCTTGAATTTGCTATCCAGTATACCGGCAAGGTGTTTTTATTTACGTTTTTCAGTGTACGAGAATTCAAAGATCTATAAACTAGCAAGGGTTTTGTCATGAAATTCCCCGATGCATTACTGCATAAAAGAAGCATTAGACGATCTTTTACACCTTAAATCCGGGTGCAGTTTCTTCTATATAAAGGTTTTACTGGGCATTTTTTCCACAAAAGCCCAATTTCGTCGCCATTGAAAACCTGATCCGCTGTGTATCCTTGCTCGGCTATAATGTTTTGAATTTTTTCTGGATACGTCCTAGCTGCTTCATGATCAGCCGACGCAGACTCTCCTTGGATTCTTATGCTATGAATTGTAAAACGCTTTTTGAAACCGTGTTATAGAACGCCTTGTTGTAGGAGGGTTTCCGCAATTTACGAATCGTGTTATACCGAAACCGTGTTATAAGATACCGTGTTTGAGGAGGGCTACCTGTAGATCCTAATAATTTGTCGGTATAATTTTGGGACAACCTATATTTTGAAATGTTTGTTGAAATTGGATTTTTTATAATGTGTTTTAAGTTTTAATCGTTTGCCTTACTGTTATGAGTTAATTCGTTCTTAGTTTGCTGGTAAATAATTATCACGAGTTAACTCGTTTTGTACATTAAATTACAAAACCGATTTTAACTTGACTGGATTATCTTGTTTAACCAATACTTAAACTAAAAATTGTCAACCATGTATTTAATAGCGTTTTAACGTTAGTTGCCTATTAACATTTTAGTGGCCAAAATAGATATGTTTAACTGGATTTTAATTTCATTTCCTGGAATGTCACCCGTGTTACAATAGAAATCTCAACGATTTTGGGTAAATATTTTCATCGTAAACCGAAAGTTCTTCAGAATGACACGAACTCTGTGTATCAAGACTAAAATAGGTTGTAGTAATCACATAATTTGGATGATATTATACAACACTAGCTTCCTTCGTTAATATTAGTAAGAAGTCAATGTTGTGAAAATGTTACAGAATAGGAAAATTATGACCGACACGGCTTTATTTGTTAACTTTGCCATACAAATTCGGATTGCCAAACATTTGACATCCATTTCGTTTGTTAATATGTACACATAAAGATAAAAGTACACATAATAAATATTTATTATATTTTGCGCTGCTGCCGCCTTAAAAGGCAGTTTAGTTCTCTATTAACTAGTGGTAACTTAAAATGGAACTGTGCATACCAATTTTTAAAATGATTTGAATCACAACTAGTGGTTACTATTTAAAAGTTTGGCGTGCTTTAGAATTAGAAATCCTATTAGACGTATAGCTATGTACAAAGCTATGTTTACTTGCAAATACTGGAAAATCTTTTTTATAAAGTGCACTTTTTTGATAAGAAATTGGCGTAAAATATATCTACACCCTAAGTTAAAATTTGCAAAAAATACAGTTCAAAAGAAAATTGGTTTATATCGACGAATATAACAATGAAAAGTGTTAAAAATAACTTTTCGTATTGATTTGTATTTTCTTTTCGTTTTCCATCTGTTCAGTGTTTTGAACACATATACAGGGTGTCCCAGATTTTAATACGCAAACTCCACCAGGACATAGTACTCATAAAAATAACACAAAAGTTTTATATAAACATGGGGTCGTAACTCTTTTGTTTTCGAGATATGGCCGTTCAAAGTTGAAAGAAAAATTTACATTTTCATTTTTATTTCAGCTATTTATAAACAAAGCAATGTGAATTTTTACATTAATGTACTACAGCCGAGTATGTAATTTCCAAGCCCTAATTAACCCACCCCGGCTTACCTGAAGGGGTTGAAATTCACGATCACCACTACATTTTCCAATAGAACTTTTTAACTCAGTAAAATTTTAACATGAAAAAATATTCCTTAGGAAGCTCATTCCTTAGCGAGACTTTTTTGTCTCTTACATTTTTTGCATAAAAGTGATAGTTTTCGAGAAAAAAAATAAAATCTTATCGCGTGTCAGACCAATTTTCCAAATGAACTTTTTAATTCGGTAGAATTTTAACCTAAAAAAATATCCATTAAAAAGCTCATTCCTTAGCGAGATTTTTTTGTCTCTTACAATTTTCGCATAAAACTGATAGATTTCGAGAAAAAAAATAAAATCTTAGCGCGTGTCGTACTGTACCGCTTCACCCCTAACCAAATGTTCTTTAAAAGTTGACTATGGTTTTAGAGTAATACGTGATAACAATAATAATAAGCTAAAAAGATTAACGATTACACTTTAAATTAAGTGCATTCTATCTTAGTCAACGTACAGTTCATCAGTACAAAGAAATCAGACCAAAACCATGGCCAACTTTTAAAGAACTTTTGGTTAGGAATGAAGCGGTACAGTACGACACGCGCTAAGATTTTATTTTTTTTCTTGAAAACTATCAGTTTTATGCAAAAGATGTAAGAGACAAAAAAGTCTCGCTAAGGAATGAGCTTTCTAACGCATATTTTTTTAGGTTAAAATTCTACCGAATTAAAAAGTTCTTTTGGAAAATGTAGTGATGATCGTGAATTTCAACCCTTTAAGGCACGCCAGGGTGGCTAAATTAAGGCTTGAAAATAACATGCTTGGTTGTAGTACATAACTGTAAAAATTCACATTCCTGCGTTTATAAATAGCTAAAATAAAAATGAAAATGTAATTTTTTCTTCCAACTTTGAACGGCCATATCTCGAAAACAAAAGAGTTACGACCCCATGTTTATATAAAACTTTTGTGTTATTTTTATGAGTACTATGTCCTGGTGAAGTTTGCGTATTAAAATCTGGGACACCCTGTATACAGACCAGTTGTATACAGATATATAAAGTTTCTGTAATCTGTTATCGACATGAACATTGATTATTTTAAAGACGATTCTATACCTTGTGATAAATAAAATGTCGATATTAAAGTTAGTGGAAGTGATTATTTGATCATCTTGGATGCAAAAGAAGAAGATGAAATAGACTCTTTTACAATGATGCTTTTACATATGAAATACAGTGGTGTGAACTCAATTCAATTGATTCTCCAATCCTTTTCTTTCATTTTAGAACCATATAAAATATCATAAAAAAATATACAAAACTATTTTTATAAATATTTCGATAAAGAATATGGTAAATTTACCAAATCTCGGCCATGCGCCTAAAGTCAGCTTTCCGGTTTTTCTATACGGATTTTTATAGAAAGGTTGACTTTAGGAAGCATTTTTTGGGGGACAATTTACCCTAGCTTACTCGACATTTGGGCAGTTTACCCTACCTGATATTATAACTGTCGGTACAAACCAATATACACTAAACAGAATCGAAATACGTTGGCAAATTTACACACAACAAAGAAAGGAAAATTATTGTGTATAAAAAAAATTATAAGTTTTTAAATAATGTTACTTATAATCCAGAATCCCATCTTTGTCTAGCCATAAAACTAAATAAAACTTGGCCAGTATAAACTACTTTGCTTACAAAATCTAATAATAGGTTCTTTCTAAAAAGGGATGTTACTGCAGAGGAAAATCTAATCGATCCAAAGGTCGATTTGTTCGGATCCAATACATTCCAACGCAAAGAGCGACACTGGGACTCAAAAGTTATTTACTTTGCGAATCGAAGTGTAACAAGCCAATAGAAGCTCTCTGACCGTAACTAAACTTCTTTGATGCAGACGCAGGTTACCTTATCGGATTCACGGAGCGGCTTGCATCCTGGATGAGCAAAACGCACTATCCTTAACGATTTAACTTCTTTGGGGTTGTTACCATTTGGAGGGGTTCGGCACACTGCTATAGTATTCGTTTGAAAACGAAAAGCAGTAGGGTTTAAAAGGTTTTTCTCTTTTTCGAAATTGAAATAAAACGAAAAACTTTAACTTACCAGGCGTATTTATTTAACAGACAAAATACTATCAACAAATTGAAAATTAATCATGCCAACAAGTGTCAGAATAGTTAAATTGGAAAAAAAAATTAAATAGTGTGAGAACCTGAATTCTAAACTAGTAGATAACTAGACCATCCTGAAATGGCATTTCTGATTAGGTTTTTTCGAAATACCTTAATAACACTTTAAGCTATCACAATGAAATTTTGAGCGTTTATAAACTTGGAAATGCTTCATCGTTTGCTGGCAAAACAATTTTTTAATTGCCATCGTAACATTTCATCTTCAAGAGGCTCCAGTTTTAGGAAGCAATTTCTAATAAGGATTTTTGCGATGAATCGGCATGAAATCACCTCTAGAATGCGTGGTTAGCGTGGCAACTGAGTTCTGGGATCCTTTTTATGTTCGAAACGACCTTTTGGAATGTCTATTTTTTCAACAGGAGGTCTGCTATGTTTATTTATTTTAGAAGATTGACATTTTATGCACGATTTTGCCCAAAGAAGAATATCTGAATTTATGCGAGACCAAAAGAATCTTGTATTAATTAATTTCTGAAAAGCTTTTATACCAAGATGGGAAATATTATGCAAACTATCAAAAACTGTTTTACGCAGTTCAGAAGGACACTAGTAGCCGCCTAATTTTGGGACACTTGTTCGTATACGTTCAAATGTAAGGCTACATGTAAAATCATTCACCACTAAGTGCAAGTTTTAACTTAATAATACGAATTACCCTAATTCATGATAGCATTAATTGTACTTATATTCATTAGGTACAATCATTACACTATAAATACGTAATCTTACTTTTTATTTACACATAAATAGCTGTAACATCAAACCGTAAAATATATTATTCAAAATGCTTCTTTCAAGTTACATAGTTATAATATTTGCACCGTTCTTACTCTTAACGATTTGGTGGTGTTATATTCATATAAAATACACAAAAAACTTGAAGGCGTTTTGTGCGATTTCCCAAACGTTTCTAATCGAAACGATCTATAAAATTCGAAATACCACAGGTAAGATTAACAAATTTAACTTTTTAATACCAAAACTTTTTTAGCATAAATTATATAAATTCGTGTATATCTAGATTTATACTATACAGCATTATCATCTTGCAAGAAACTTGAAAGTAAAAATTATTACATGACGTTTGGTCCGTATCCTGTACTGGCCACGTCGGATCCTAAAATATTTTCCGCGATTCTCGGTTCTTCAAAACACATTAATAAATCTATACTTTACAAAACTATGGAATACGTCTTTGGAGATACGTTACTTTTAACAAATGGTAAATTTTAACAAATTACCAAAATAATTACTTGAACAACAAAAAAGAAAACTTTTTTAGATATAATAATAAAATTAAATATTAATTTAAAGTTAAAATAAGTTAAATTTTAGGTGATACATGGCGTCATCAAAGAAAACTACTTAACCCAGCTTTTGATTACAAGAACGTTTTGGAAAATATCAACGCCTTTAACTCTCATTCGGATAATTTAATGAAATTATTAGAAGAAGAAGTTAATAAGGAATCAACACATGTTAGTCACTTACTTGAAACTTGGACGTTTCAATTAACACACGGTGAGAAAAAGTTATTTCACTATACTCTTTATTAAATTCACTTTAGATACTATGTTGGGAGGTAATGTACCAGTAAAAGACAAAATGGGATTTCAAAAGGCAATAAATTGTTTATTCGAAATCGCCGTTGTAAACAATTTATACTTACACAAATTTTTTAACATAATTTATATGTTCACAAAAAAGTTTTGGTTGGAAAAGAAAATGTTAAAGGTCGTATTCGACCACACTTGGAATATTATTAAAAAGAAACAACAAGAATTCGCTGAAGGAACCAACCAAAGAACAAAACCGATATTAATCGACATTCTAATGAAGCAGAAAGAAAGTGATAACAGCATCACTTATGATTTTATCGCTAAACAACTTAATTTAATGATTGCCGCTGTAAGGAATTTATTAACAATCTAATTTAGAAATATTTTATACAAATTCATTTATTGTAGGCTTTTGATACCTCCGCTTCAGCAATTAGTTTCCTTTTATACAACTTAGCGAAATTCCCGGAAATACAAAAGAAAGCTTACAATGAAGTTTATTCAATCCTCGGAGATGACAATCAATTTATAACGTATGAAAACGTTAAAGAGATGAAATATTTAGATTTGGTGATTAAAGAATCAATGAGAATCAACACAACAGTACCTGTCTTCAGTAGGCAGCTTGACGAAGACATTAATGTTGAAGGTGGAACTCTTCCAAAAGGACTGATAGTACTAATGTTGGCGTTTGTGATGCATTTAGACCCTGATGTATACCCAGAACCGGAAAAGTTCATCCCTGAAAGATTCCTTCCAGAGAATTTAAATCAGAATAGATATAGTTACGTTCCGTTTGCCGGTGGAATTAGAAATTGCATTGGTACGATTTTTATTAACACTTTGTTGACCGGGAATTTTACATAGAAACTATCTCATGTCACCGCAATGTGACATAACAAGTGCTAAGACGACGAGTTAACTCGTCACCTGTCAGCAACGTTTGGATATGAAAAGACGAGTTAACTCGTCACCGGTCAACAAAGTGTTAATAAAATAGAAACCATTTTTTAAGTAAATTGAGTGTTGCAGGTCAAAGATACGCTATGTTAAGTATGAAAGTACTGTTAGCGAAGATTTTGTTAAAGTACGAACTGGTGGATGTCAATCACGAACTTAAATTGGCTTGCGAAGTTACGTTAAAATCTAAAACTGGTGTAAAAGTTGGGATTCGTAACAGAAATAATGTGAATTAGTTATAAAAAAAATTGTTGGGAAAATTTTGACCATCTTTAAAAAATCGCCCCGATTTTATTTATGGGGATTAATGCAAGATTTTTAAACTGAATGTAAATTAAAATGAATTTTTCCTAAGTAATATAAAAAAAATAATAAAATTTCTAAAGACAACCAAAATTTTTATTTATTTATATTTGTAATTGTTTATTTATACCAATTTATGAAAGATTTTTTAAATGAATGCAAATTAAAATGTTTACTTTTAACTCAAATAGACGGATTTTTCCAAAGTTGTATAAAAAAAAAATAAAAAAATTCTTATAGACAACCAAGATTTTTCACCTAACTTAAAATTTTGATCATTTTTAAAAAATCGCCCAAAGCTTATTTATTGAAATTTATAAAACATTTTTTGAACTGAATGTAAATTAACACATTGCGGACGGGTCACGAGATATTATTTCGTTTTCATGTTTTTATATTCAGTCTTCAACTAAACAACGAGCCGCATATACAGGGTGTTTATAAATGAATGTCGGGGATTTAACGCTTTATAATATTTATTACATTAAACTTACAGTTATAAATATTATGTCAAATGAAGGAACAACTCAAACAGTTTTGTTTGTTGGCACCAGTGTGCATGTGCGGGAAATGTTTCTGCTACAATCCGCTAGAGATGGTACAAATGCAACGAGATTCCCCTAAAGTGAATGTTTTTTGTGCCATATCCCGGCGAAAAGTTTATGGACCTTCCTCTTTTGGTGAACCTACTGTAACTGGCACTTCTTACCTTGATACACTAGACTAGAGCAATGGCTCTTCCCTCAGTTGAAAGAAAATGAGCCAGAGGACTTCATTTTTCAGCAAGATGGTGCGCCACTTCACTGGCATAACGATGCATGCATGGCCTCCACGTACTCCTGACTTAACGCCATGCGATTTTTACCTTTGGGGCTTCATTAAGGATCGTGTGTGCGTACCTCTGCTACCAGCTGACCTCCCTGCATTAAGAAATCGGATGGAAGCAGCTGTTGCTGCAATTACTGAATACATACTTATCAACGTTTGGGAAGAACTCAACTATAGACTTGATGTGTGCCGTGCGACAAATGGTTGTCACACTGAACATTTATAAGGTTCTTGGTAAAACTGTTTGAGTTGCTTTCTCATTTGACATATAATTTATAACTGTAAGTTTAATGTAATAAATATTATAAAGAGTTAAAACCCCGATATTCATTTATAAACACCTCATATTTTAATTACGTTACGATGGTAACGAAGCCTCTCGCATAGCAACGTTCAGTTTGCTAAAAACGAGAATTCTCGTGACCTGTCCGCAATGTGTTAAAATGTCTAGTTTTAATACAAATAGACGGACTTTTCCTAAGCAGTAAAAAAAATTTTTAAAATTGTTATAAGACAAGGAAGATTTTTCACTTATCCTAAAATTTTGACCACCTTTAAAAAATCTGACTTGTAAACGTTACAACTTTAGAAGTGAATCTAGTCGGTAAATACAAATCAACTACGATACGGGTAACTTACCCCTTTCTCATACGCAGAAATAACAGTAATCCAATAATTTGGGTAATGATTTGACACTAATTCCACACTTTGTTTTATTTTATGATCGATTCGAATGGATAAAATTAGTAACTCATGACTAATCTCTCAAGTCAATCTCTAATCGTCTCAAAGAGAGACTATCAACAAATTGAAAATTAACCACCCAAACAAGTGTCAGAACAGTTAAATTGAGAAAGCATCAACAGGGCCGGCGTGAGTACTATAACCCGAAATGGAGCTCCACCATGAAGAGAAAGATGAAAGAGTACTAGGCAATGTTACGGAGAGGGAGCTTACTCTTTCATCCTTCTCTTCATGGTGCAGCTCCATTTCGGGTTATAGTACATGTGCAGATGTGCAGTTGCACATGGCCTCGCGCCCGCCTCGTTTCTGAAAGTAAGTAGTTATTGTAAAGAGGGGCAGATTGTGGCCGATTACGCCACGCATTATGTAGTGTTCGACTTTATAAAGCCTTTTTAGAAAGATTGAATGTTTCAAGTTTATATTGTTTTGATATGTAAACAGCCAAATCAACACATTTTTACTTTGTGGGGCCCCGTGAAAAAAAAAATTCATCGTGTTGCACTTACTTGTCCTAATCGTAAACTATATTTCTAAATACAATGATAATGAATGGCCTCGCTTTTACAGTTTGCACTTGGCCTCGCGGAACCTTGCGCCGTCCCTGAGCATCAAATACTGTGAGAACCTGAATTCGTGGTAAACTAGCAGACAAAGTGAAGCTAGCTAGATACGAGTAACTCACCCATTTTCTTATACGCAGAGATAACAATTATCCAATAATTTGGGAAATGATTTGACACTTAGCTGCACACTTTTTGATTATATGATCAATTCGAATGGATAAAATTAGTAGATTATGACTCAACTTTACTCAATGAAAACTTCTAACACTATTTTCAAATTATCAAGACGTTTCTCTTTTTTCTGTTTCGCTGTTCTAATTCTTACCGTGTCCCAACACTCCCCTCTCCGTTTCTGGTTCTGGTTCTTTTCTTCGACCACCTCCGGTTTCAGTAGTGAGACCCCCTTTTTTGATAGATCTCATTACCGTCACGCCACTACATATCATCATTGTTCAAGTTTGCATATCGGTCCTAGCCTAAACAAATCCTTAATTCGCGACCGAGTGTTTAGATTCCCATGACGTATATATCGTCCCCTTTCTCACATAGTGACGTATCTAGCAAAAAATGAAAAAATGAGATATACCGGCAGTAAATAAGTTTAAAGCGTCCACACCATCTCACGTAGTGGCGTATCTGAATTCCCAACACAATACTAGGAATTCTTTATTATTATCTTTATTATTACTTGTGTTTTAATAAATTATGGTTATAGAGTTTTAGTTTTTTGCATCTCCTGTAAAATTGTGTGCATGTCAGATACGCCACTACGTGAGAAAGGGGACGATATGTATATATACCAGGCTATGTTACCTCTGTATAGAAATTCGTTGACAATAAATTTAGTTCAACCCGCATCACTGGAAGCGCTGATAGCGGAAAATAACAGCTTCTTTACCGGCCAAAATGAAATGCACTGACATTGAGATGTCCAACATAATATCTGACATCTACATATGTCAAATACGCGAGTGAACGAAGTATCGTAATTGTATTGAAATTCTTGAAAAAAATGTTAACATCGCATTTAGTGTTGCAATTTGTGTTCATTAGTATCCAGTGACTGGAATATTGTCACCTATGTTCAGAAATACGTCCAAAGATGAAAGGCTCTAATGGGAACTACGGGAATCTTTGATTTTACTAGCATCGCGAGATATGGGAACTGTCGATTTGCTGAAGATGAGAGGTTTCTTTTTATATGCTTATTCAAAATATTATTTTGTTGTTAAAAATTGCTTTGTTATTAACCACCGCCAGAATAAGATCGACGAGAATAAAGTTGTATTATCAATTGTACTGGAGAGTGTCCTTGAGTTGTTCTTTAAACCCTTTTGTATTTTTTAAGCTGTGTATGATGAAATTGAACAAAAATAAACAGGCTACAAGCAAAATTTGTTTTTGTTTAATTTTACGATGCATGGTTTTGTAACAAATATGAGTAACATTTTATTTTAAAGATTTTAAAAATTCCCGCGTTTGCTCACTAGCGCCAAATGCGGTGCGGGTTGAACTAAAAACATTGTCAACATTAAAGGTCGGGAGTTGCCTATCTATATTAGTATATTATATTATTTAATCTATGATATATACGTCATGGGAATCGTATATAACACGTATATATGACGTATGTGTACGTATCATTGAATTGTGACAGTTTCATTGATCATCGTCGTGGGACTAAAAAAATTATAATTTCGATCTCAAAAACGTTTTCATTAAACGTTACGAAAACGTCGTAATCGGCATTATCGGGTTCAATTAGCCTATGTCTATTCTAAAAAGGGGTTTGTTATAGAAAAGTGAGTCTCAATTTTAGATAGGGTAAATTGCCCAAATGTCGGCTCCCTAAAAATGCTTCCTAAAGTCCGCCTTTCTATACAAATTGATACAGAAAAACTGGAAGGCCAACTTTAGGCGCATGGCCCAGATTTGGTGAGTGTACCCTATTACCTTACACTAGATCAGGGGTGAGCAACCTTTTGTATAGTAGTGGCCAGATTATGGCTTACCTTTCGTACTCGGGCCGAAGTAGAAAATTGTCAAATGTTTGATACAAGTTTTTTTTTAATATAAAAAACAAAGCTAAAAATTAGATCTCCCAGATCTTCTGCTTTCGATCGGTAGAACAACTCCTCAAAAAGCAAGAGATCTGGGTTTGTATCCTAGTTCGGTAATGAGACATTTTTTCTTAAATAACGCATTAGTGGTAAAAACCTTTTTTTAATTATTTCTTTTTATTAAAATTTTTTGATTTAAAATAATAATCATTTATTATTCTTTCTAAAGGTCTCTCGGGCCAGAGGTTGCCCAGTGTTACACTAGATAACTTCTATACTTCTCCACAACTAGCAGTTTCCCTGGTTGATTTTCCAGAATTACAAGAAAATTTGGTCAGCAAAGCCTATTAAACTTACAGGCAGATATAAAGAAAAGTGAGTCTCACTTTTAGATATTGCCTTACACTAGATTACTTCTATACTTCTTTACAACTAACAGGCTTCCTGGTTGATTTTCCAGAATTACAACAAAATTTGGTCAGCAAAGCCTATTAGATTTACGGGCAGATATAAAGAAAAGTGAGTCTTAATTTTAGATATTGCCTTACACTAGATAATTTCTATACTTCTCCACAATTAGCAGATTTTCCGACTTATTTTCAAGAATTTTCAGCAAAATTTGATCGACGAAGCCTATTATACTTACAGGCAGATATAATATAAATCAGCGGATATAATACCACCAATTGAAAGTAGAAACAATCCAATTCGTCAGTGTGCAATGTTTTCGACAAGCCAGATTGACGGAAAACGAGTCTTTGAACACCTGCTGTAGATTCATCTAACTTTATTTCGTGAGCTACCACAGTTGTGTCATCTGCATGTTGTAGTATGTATTGATTGGTGTGAAAGGAGCTTGCGTCATTGTTGTGGGTATAGTACATGTCCTCACAGTATGTGTATATTGTAAACACTTAGGGATAACGGTGAGCACTGGGCTTTGTTGTGGATTAAGGGAGTGGGAGAATGTGTTGTTAATCTGTATTTGGAACTGTCTATTATTAAGGGTACATTCTCGTCAGTTGGGTCAAATTTTGGCAAAAATTGTTTTTTTCGGAATTAGATAGCTATAACTGTCTAGAATATCATGTTAAAAGGAAAAATCGAAATTCGTAAGGGTTCAAAAGTTATGAGTCTCCGAGCCGACCGAGTCAAAGTACGTCGCGCGGCTCACGTGCTTTTGACGTCTCAGTGCGTGTATTTTTTAAAATGCCTAAAGGTTTAAAACCGATTTTGCAAATGATGTCGATCATGGGAGTAACCATCGGCCCAAATGCATACGAGTATGCTTGCACTCGTGACACTAACCGCATAAAAGATGCCCAGCGGTTAACGTCGATTCATTCAATCGCGAACCACAATTATGCCGATACGTTGTAAATTGATGTTTTTATAAACAAAAAAATAACGAAAAAATTCATTAAAAACACATATAAATTTCAAAACGCCGCCATTTTGTTATTTTTGGATAGATTTCATTTTTCGTGGTTCATGCCATAACCACACTCATACTAAACAAGAATCTTTTTCCATTTTTTGTTTCAAATGAATCTTATGACCTATAGGACGGTCGCCAGCGAGACCCTTTTTTTCGCAGCGGTTTACGGTGCAACGTACCCTATTCGGGGCTATCATAAAATTAATTCAAAATTTTTTAAATTAAATATACTTAACAGTACGACAAATATACCTGAAAAATCGCGAATGTCTAGAGTTATTACTTTCCTAAAAAAAAATCATAAAAAATAGCCTATTTTTCGGTCTTACTGATGAGAATGTACCCTTAAGATGGCAGACTAAAAGCTTTAAAAGTGACGTCTTAACCTTTCGTTGTTGATATCTTGTATGTAAGTCCTCCATGCTAAACTATGTCGAATGCTTTATTGATATCACGGTAATTTTTTTATGATATTTAAAAATATTTAAAAATTTTAATAAACTAACCTCATAAACTAATTGATAATCTAACCAAAGTAAATATTTTAAATTACAACTTGAACTATTTATTAACTTAAAGTAGATGAGTCAGAATTCCTAAACGATTTGTCCTGTATTAGTCAAATTGGCACATTGGCAAGGCTTGTCCTATTTTATAAGTGCCAAGTAATAAAAATATAACACGGTGTGATTTTCAAGGATACACCTAAAGAAATCTTGTAAACACGCAAAGAAATAAAACGCAAATTGATTCTCGAAACGATTGTCTCTTTAATCATAATAATAATGATAATATAATAATATATTACGAGATATAATTTATTAAATTACAATATAGTGCGAATGCAAAAAAATATATAATTTTAAAATTACGTCAGGTCGTTATATACATTTTTCCTTAAAATCTAATTATAAATAAAACGATAAAAACGAAGGGAGATCTATCTATGGACGTAAATAGTCCAAGGAACTTAAAAAAACGTCCTATTTCTAATTATGTATTTACAAATTTCTCATTATTTCTCACCATTACATAGTATATATTTCTTTAAACATTAATATAATTAATAGTTTCTTAAGTAAGTAAGTAAAATAGATGTTTTTTCGCTTATTGTACTTTAGTAATTGATTGGGCGCAAATTTAACGATTATCATTTTGAGATTATTTAATTAATAAAATGGGATATGTATATGTTACTTATCAAGCTTACTTATGAGAATATATAGAAAAATTTTTAAAATCTTTTTTTTTATAATATATTTTGTTAAGGTTTTTACAAGAAGGGATTTGGTACATCCCTTAAAGACTTCTACGTCGAAAATAATTTAGAAATACACGCTTACAGAATCGATTTTTCTCTTTACGATATTTACAAAATCTTAATTACTTAAAACTAGTTGATTTTTAACACTTTTTTTTAGGCAAGAAAAAGGTACAATGTAGTGTGTGTGTGTATAGAGTTAGTTGATTGAGTTGTTTATTTTTAGTTATGCAACGTTCTTTAAAAAAGATGGGTGTTAATTTATGAGGGTTAAGAAATGATTAATTGTGGTTTATAAAAAAATCAAGGATAATCTTAACTTGAATGTTAAACAATTTTAACCTGAAAATATGCCAAAAACTTATCAGCTTTAAAAAAATCTTTCACATTTTATTTATAGATACAGATATAGAGACAAATAAACAGATGATGTATCAGGTAAAATTAATGACACATTTTAAAAATAAAAATCTTATATAATTTCAAGAAACCAACTCCACCCAACCCCTAAAAAAATACTACAATTGTCTCAAACAAAGAAAACAGAAGTTGAACAACTTTATCGCTCAACTAGACGTTTATTTCCTCGACGAAGAACTATGTCGAAGCGTATTGATGATTTATGGCAAGTTGATTAATTGAAATTATTGAGTTCGTGAAAGTTAATACCGGACATAAATCCATTCTAGTCGTTATTGATTGCTTTTCAAAACTTTTATGGTCGCGGTCGCTACAAACTAAAACTTTGATGGATTCTGTCTGAAGGTTGCGTACCTCGTAATTTACGAACGAATCACGGAATGGAATTTTAGAATAATCAGTTTGAGAAATTAATGAGTTTTTAAAATCATTGAAAGTTTGTTTATGGAGATTAAGGCATGATTTATGTTTTTAATTTATTACAAAACCTTCCTTTTTAATATAAAATATCCATTCTTCTATAAATTCGTAAAAAAAATAAATAAATTAACATTTTAACCTTAAGAATTTTTTACATTTTTTGGTAATAATTAGAAGAAATCCGTAAAGTTTTGTAAAAAATAGATATTTTAATTTATTTATACTTAAAAAATCTTTTCTTCATTTTAATAAATAAAGTCTGGACGATTTTTTAAAGTTAACCTAAATTTTTAATAAGTTAGGTTACGTTCGGTCAAAAATCATAGATGTCTTTAAGAATTTTTTTAATTTTTTTGGTAATAACTAGAACAAATCTGTCAAGTTTAATAAAAAATAGACATTTTAATTTATTTATATTTAAAAAATATTTTCTTCATTTTAATAAATAAAGTCTGGACGATTTTTTAAACTTGACCTAAATTTTTAACAAGTTAGGTTAAGTTCGGTCAAAAATCATAAATGTCTTAAGAATTTTTTAAAATTTTTTTGGTAATAATTAGAACAAATCCGCCAAGTTTAGTAAAAAAATAGACATTTTAATTTATTTATATTTAAAAAATCTTTTCTTCATTTTAATAAATAAAGTCTGGATGATTTTTTAAACTTGACCTAAATTTTTAACAGATTAGGCTAAGTTCGGTCAAAAATCATAGATTTTTTAAAATAATTTATATAAAAATATAAAAAATTCTTAAAAACGTTGCATAACTAAACAAATTTTTTTATGTGTGTGTTAATTAGATTCGAAAATTGTTTAAATCGTGTTAATTATTTAAAAATTTATTTAGGCCAAGCGACGACTTATATACCGTATAACAATTTTTTCTCGCAACATAGCAAATTCCATAAGTTAGTACAGTAGAATAGGATTTCCTGATGTAAGACAAGGACCATATGTATATTAGATTAATCGTAATAATAGCCGTCACTATAGTTATGTATTTGTAACTAAATTTACATTCTGTTGCATTCTGTCGAATTTTGCTTCAAATACTGTCGACTAGTGCGATGTTGTACACTCTGCAAGAGAAAATATAGATAATTAAATGGGTTTACGGTGGCAACTCAGTCAGAAATACGGTTCATTTATTTGTTGAACATTTTGAGAACCGGCCAATTCTACATTTTTCCACAATATCGAAGATTGTAAGAGCCATTGAAGAGAATGGGTGTGTTGCAGACAGTAGGTGCCATAGAAGAGAAGAAAGAGCTCCTACAGAAAACAAGCAAATACGCGACACAAAGATTTGCGTTATTGCCGAATAAGAGTCATCGAAATCTAGCCTTCAAATTGCTACAGAAGTCGGTACAAACAGGGAAACTGTTCGACAGGTACTCAGACGACATGGATACAAATCGTACAAGATATCAACAGGTCACCAGATATTTCCCGACGATGAGATCCAAAGAATGATATTCTGCGAAACGATGATGGAACGTGCAAAAGAAAATCCAAATTTTTTGACTAATATTTGTTTTACGGACGAATCGACGTTTACATTATTAGGAAGGCACAATCCTGCTGTTATTAAATTTTGGAGTAGAGAGAATCCACGTCATCGAATGGACTTCCGGACTCAATATCCAACAAAGCTGAACGTGTGGGCTGGTGTCCTTGGAGATCATATTGTTGGACCTTTCTTTATTGAGGGCAATTTGAATGGACGTAGGTATTTGGATCTCCTTCGGGAGCAAATCACTCCAGGTTGACGCAACTTCCGGGAATCGACTTAAACCAAATATGGTATCAGCAGGATAGCTGTCCTGCGCACGATATGGCTGATGTGCGACAATTTTTAAATATCACTTTTTCAAATCGTGTGATTGATAGAAGAGGCAATATCAGATGGGCAGCCAGGTCCCCCGATTTAGCTGTTATGAACTTCTTCGTTTGGCCATACGTAAAACAGAACGTGTACAACCACGTAAGAGCTGAAGATTTGGAACATCTTCGTCAAAGGATTATAAATGTGTCTGCAAGCATTACGCCTGTTATGCTTCATAACATAAGAAGGAATTTCTACGACAGATTAGGGTACTGTTTAGCAGTGCAAGGATCTGTATTTGAACACTTATTATAAATTACTTTAGATGCCTCAAGTAATTTACAATAAGTACACATTTTCATTTGTATGATTGTACGAGTTATTTACTGTTAATTTTGTCGTTTCTTATAATAAAGTGCCCTTTGTATGAAGTTTGTATTTATTTATTAAATTTAACTCGTGTTCTTGCAACAACCTTAACAATTTGTACAGTGTGCATTTCAGTAACAATTTTTTAACAGTTTTATTAACCGATATGTCAGGCAATCTGTCAAAAGCATAACTTGTGCTTTTGAGCTGGCATTGTGTAGGCACAGTAACAACGATTATTACGATTCGACTGCTATATAAGTTATCTTACAAGGAGACCTCACGACTTGCCCGTCACCGATTTTAACGAAAGTGGTACCAATCGATAGATATTGGTACATAGTACAAATGTGTAAAATATTAGGGCGCACTATTCAGCGGTCTACAAGAAAGTTGGTGTTAAAGTATGCAATCGGCTTATATGTCAATGATTTGTCATTTCCCCTACAACCCCCCAATAGCCATAGTGGAAATATATCGGTTTCCAGATCCATAGTACGGTGGTTCGAATCTCGAACAATAACTTTTTTATTTTTATTTTGAATACAATATTTCATGTTATTTTAAAAATATTTTAATATTACATCAACATGTTATAAAAATAACTTAGAACATTGTATTAAAAAAGAAAATTAAAATGTATTATTCGGGATTCGAACCACCGTACTACGGATTTGGAAGCCGGTATATTTTCAGTTTAGCTGTTGGGGGGTTGTAGGGGAAATGACAAATCATTGACATATAAGCCGATTGTATACTTTAACACCAATTTTCTTGCGAACTGCTGAATAGTGCGCCCTAATATTTTATACATTTGTACTATGTACCAATATCTATCGATTGGTACTACTTTCATTAAAATCGGTGACGGGCAAGTCGTGAGGTCTCCTTGTTAGTCCTACTTAAAGAAATCCTAATGTACTGTATTAACCAGTGGACTTTGCTATGTTGCGAGAAAAAATTGTTATACGGAGAAAATTACTTAACATTTTTTTAAGAAAAAATCGTATCTATACATTGTTAACATCACCAATTAAATCAAAAAAAAAATCACAAAAAATAAATCAACCCATTTCCTTAAAATTTTAAGAAAAAGGGTCTTTCTCGTTTAGCTAAGCGTAACTTTGACTATGTTCTAAAGCAATATTATTTAATTTATTTCCCTGTTCGACCCAATTTTTTAACCTCCCTCTTAACTCTTCTAAACTTTTAGATTTCGCCTTATTAATTCTTTTATATTTAACGTCTTTCGGTTTAGTAACCGATCGATGATTCGACATAACCCTATTATAAGTAGTAACTTGATTACTTTGCTTCTCCTCGTCTTTTACACTTTTCCCAGCGTTATAACTCCACGTTGAGGTTTCTTTTTGAGATTCCTCGGGATTCTGACAAATGGCTTTTGAACTCCCACTGGCGAAAGCATCTCTTTTCCTATGCAATTCCGTTTTGTGTTCGTTTTGATTGTCGTTATCGACGTCCTCTTCAACGCTATAGACGGTTTCTAAGATTTCCGGTCGACGAAGAAACCCATTACTCCTTCGGACGGTGTATTTTAAATTTGGATCGATCGCATCTGATATAGATCTAACAACGGTTACAGCATCTGGATTTCCCGATCGAAATTTAGGTATTTGAGCTAAATTACAATCAGAATCGACATCTTCCATAACAACAGCGCTGTCTGAATCATTTAAAGAATCCAAATCTAATAAATTAGTGTCTAATTCTAATAATTCCGTTTGTGGAGGTTCCAATCCGTTATCTACAAGTCGATTAATTAAAGACTCAATCATTCTTTGTTGTCTGTGAATTATAGATTCTCTTAAATTAAGCATAGTTGAGATATCTTTTTGTTTTCGCAATAAACGCGATTCGAAGAAAAGTAATTTTCCGGAGAGCGCTTTCAACTGGTCGGCTTTTTCCTTTTGGATGCGAGATATTAAAAGTTCTTGCATCTTGTAAGCTCTTCGCCAGGCTAAAAGCTGTTGGGCTTGCGCTCGGGTCTTTTGTCTTAATTCCCTGACGAGTTTTCGGGCATCGTCGAGGGTTTCCACGTCTGCACAATTTTCCGCTTCTGATAAGCCGAGCAGAAACTTGGGATCCATCGGTTTATCAGTAAAACTGCCAGATCTGAAAATAATTAATGTAATATATTAATTTAAAAATAATTAAAGAAATATTAAAAGGTTATCGGTGTTTTGACTGTTTTGGTTTGGTAAAAATGAGAAAAGCTACTCTCTCTTTACAATAACTATAAATATCTGGGTATCAGAAGGTATAAATTGAGTTGGAAACGCGATACCGCTTCGCTTTCCCTTTCAAAGAGAATTATTGTTTGTTAAGAGGTGTTGTGTAATGATCTTGAGGTAAAATTACTTTTCAAACTGGTTTATTTTACACCCACTGAGTCTATTTGTGTCATTTATGGTTTTAATTCAGTTTAAGTTCAGAAATAACAAGACTGTCAAGTTTAAAGAATTCACTGAAAGCTTATTTATAGAGATTAGGAGATGGTTTATGGTTTAAATTAATGATAAAACTTTCATTTTTATTTTTAAATGATTAAATTTCTTTTAGTGATTTGTAAAAAATATAAAAAAAATTCTAAGACGTGAATGATTTTAAACGATCTTAACCTTAAACGTCAAAAAATTGATTAATTTTAAAAAATCACCCAAACTTTATTTTTAGGAGCTAAGAAATAATTTATATGCCAAATTGTTCATAAAACCTTTCTTTTTAATCCAAATCATTTATATTTCCTCTAATGATTCCGAAAAAAATTAAAAAAATGTTTAAAGATATCGATGTCTTTAACCTTAACCTTTCGCTACACGCTACCGGACTCTCAGTCCGGATTTTGAGTGCCATCTATTAGTGTTATTTCGAACTTGCGCTGACCATAATTCTTTTGATGAATTTCTTTCTTGCCGACATTTTATTATCTGTCAATGTCATTGTGTGTTGAGTTTCAATTCAATTTCAAAATCGGTTATTTCGAAAATATGAGCTATAACGAAGAAAGGAACTAGAACTTGTTGTCCAATAATGAGGAGTAAGAGGATGAAAACCTATTATTGGACAACAACGTTTCAGAATATGAAAATGAGGAAGATGAAAATGAAGAAGACGATTTGACATTATTAAATAATTTTTTATTTCGTATCAGCTCCCTCTCTTATTTATTTTCCGAACCCGGACTAACAGTCCGTAGCGTGTGGTCGCGCGAACAAAAAAAGCGCGTGTACTGGAAGGTTAAATGTCAAAAATTCATCAATTTTAAAAAATCGCCCAAACTTTATTTATTAAAATGAAGAAAAGATTTTTTAAATATAAATAAATTAAAATGTCTATTTTTTTACTAAACTTGACGGATATTTTCTAATTATTACCAAAAAAATCAAAAATATTCTTAAAAACATCTATGATTTTTTACAGAACTTAACCTAACTTTAAAATTTAGGTCAACTTTAAAAAATCGCCCAGACTTTATTTATTAAAATGAAGAAAAGATTTTTTAAATATAAAAAATTAAAAATGTCTAGTTTTTAACAAACTTGACGGATTTGTTCCAATTATTACCAAACATTTTTTAAAAATTCTTAAAGACATCTACGATTTTTGACCGAATTTAACCTAACTTGTTAAAAATTTAGGTCAACTTTAAAAAATCGTCCATACTTTATTTATTAAAATGAAGAAAAGATTTTTTAAATATAAATAAATTAAAATGTCTATTTTTTACCAAACTTGACGGATTTGTTGTAATTATTACAAAAAAATTAAAAAAAATTGTTAAAGACATTGATATCTTTAACCTCAAGTGTCAAAAATTCAAGAATTTTAAAAAATCGCCCAAACTTTATTTTTAAAAGCTAAGAAATGATTTATATACCAAATTGTTCATAAAACCTTTCTTTTTAATCCAAGTCATCTATATTTTCTCTAAGGATTTTCAAAAAAATTAGAAAAATTCTTTAAGACATCGATGCCTTTAAACTCAAATGTCAAAAAATTCATCAATTTTAAAAAATCATGCAAGCTTTATTTTTACGAATCAGGAAATCGTATTGTTCACAAAACCTTCCTCTTTAATCCAAACCATCCACATTTCCTCTAATGACTCATAAAAAAAATAAAAAAAAATCTTAAAACATCCTTGTAGCTTAATCACATTAAAATCTTCGTACACCTCAAAAGTAAAACAAAGATTCGTTTCGTCCTCCCGTCTTATTTCTTTCTCCTTTCAAGAAACGGCCTTGCATTATTGCGACAAGGCCGTTTCTCTATTTAAACCTCTCTTATAACCCTCTCTTTTGCGTCACACACAAGCTCGACCCACGTTCACCTTTCATTACTTTCATCACGTCTCATACTTGGCAATTAAATACTAGGTAGCCTTTTTATTGCTTCGTGTAACATATACTGTACATGATATTTGATTTACCGAGCGAATATCCTTTCTCGAAAGGATATATCTGGGTGGAATTCTCGTCTTACTTTAGTTGGAGTTTTGTTACGTTTACGACTCATGCTAAGTGCATGAGGCCGTCTGCCTCGCTCAATAACGCCTGGGGAAAAGTTCTTCTTGCGTTACATTCGCCCACGTTATGCACGAGTGGTTTTTAAAAGACAGATGGATCTTAAAACTGAATATATTAAACTCGTCACGGTGCATAAATCAATATAAAGCCTTTTATAATCGATATATACGATCTGGAATGATGGTTTTTAAAATTATTTATTGATTTATACGATTAATTTGTTGAATTTCAATTTAAGTTTTAAGTTTTTTTTAATAAAGATAGAATAATTTAAATTTTAAATATGAATACCTAAGCTTTCCGCCATCTAGCGTCAAACCTTCAAACCTAACAAACCCATTCTCTACTTTACCGACATCAAGACATTTTGAGGTTAGTTTACCATCTAAACTGTCACGTTAACGTCAGTTGTGTGTTTACTCGAGGAGTATTCGCATCTTCTTCGTTAAAAATGAATGTAACAATAGAAAAAACTAAGTACGAGTGTACTACTTTGCCGAAACGATGGCAGCAACGCGACGATGTGTTAAGAAAGACGGGAATATCGGTGGGAAAGGTCGATGTGATGTATTACAATAGATCGGTTAGGAACGATGCTTCTTTAGTGCCCCCGATAAGGCAAACGGCGTCGATTTTTAAACAACCGGTCACCGTGCATAAAACCCAAGAGAGTAAGGTGAAGACGGATATTAAACACGGAGCTCAGGAGAAGCCGAAGCAGTTGATGTGGGAGAAAAGACTGGAAGGATTGAGAGCTTGTGATTCTGATGGAACGGAGTACGAAGGGATGGAGCTACCGAAAGGTATTAAACCTGTGGGGCCTCACGTGATGGAAGAGACGATTATACAAAGTGTTGCGACCGCTTTGCACGTGTCAAGTCAACCGGTTACCGGTCAGATGGGTCCTAAGACTTCTCTGGATAAAAATCCGGGAGTTTTTTTAGATCCTAAACAACCTTTGGTACAGGCTGTGAATATTTCTGAAGATGATATTAAGAGACAAGAAGAAAGGGTGTTTGCTGCGAGAAAAAAGTTACAGGAAGCTTTAAAAGCTTGAATTAAAAGTGTGAATTTATTAAATTTAATATTTATGGTTGTAATTTAATTAAGTAAACGATTTTGTAATTTTGAATAAATTAAATTTTAAGTTTTATTATGTTTTATTTATTTATCTAATGTATAATTTAGATAAAATTTTTAAAAAGGCAATTTTAAAATAGAAAAAAGTTTGGAGCAACTTTGAAAAATCGCTAGGATTTTATTTATAAGAATGAAGAAATGATTTTTGGATTAAATTAAATTTAAAAGATTGTATTTTGGTTTAAAAAAGATAAATTTGTTCTAATTCATACCAAAAAAGATAAAAAAAATTTTGAAGTTGATAAAAATTTTTGACAGTTAACTAACCTAATTTTTTAAAAAATTGATCAACTTTAAAATATCGTACAGAGATTATTTATGAAGATTAAGAAGTGATTTTTGGATTGAATTAAAAGTTAGAGATTCTAGTTTTGATAGTATAAGTCTAATTTATTCTAATTATTACCAAAAAATTTGAAAAAAAATTTATAATATCGAAGGATTGTTATCGAATTTAATATAACCTCTCAATTCTTTAACCAACTTTGAGAAATTATAATGAGTTTATTAATAAGAATTAAGGTACGATTTTTACGTTTAATCAAAACTAAGATATTCTATTTCGAATTAAAAAAGTCAATTTTGTTCTAATTCGTACCGCAAAAATAGAAAAAAATCTTAAAGTTGGTAAAAATATTTGACTACTAACCTAACTTTTAAAAAAATTGAACAACTTTAAAAAATTGTACAGAGGTTATTTATGAAGAATAAGAAATGATTTTTGTGCTAAATTAACATTTAAAGAGTCTATTTTTGATTATAAAAATCAAATTCGTTCCAATTATCAAACATTTTAAAAGAGAAAAGAATTTTAACTGAACCTAATATAACCCCATAATTTTGTTTGGGTAAATTTAAAAATTCACCTAGACTTTATTAATAGGGCTAAAAAAATGATTTTTATATCAAATTAAACTTTAAAGACTCTATTTTCGAGAATCTATGGCAAATTTATTCCAATTATTACCAAAAAAATTTGAATTTTTTTTTATAATATCGAAGGATTTTTATCGAATTTAATATAACCTCTCAATTTTTTTACCAACTTTGAAAAATAGCAACGACTTTATTTATAAGAATTACAGTACGATTTTCACATTTAATTGAATTTAAGATTTTCTATTTTTAATTAAAAAAGTCAATTTTATTCTAGTTCTTATCAAAAAAATAGAAAAAATCTTAATGTTGAGAAAAATTTTTGACAGTTAACTAACCTAACTTTTTAAAAAATTGATCAACTTTAAAAAATCGCCCAAACTTTATTTTTAGGTGCTAAGAAATGATTTATATGCCAAATTGTTCACAAAACCTTCGTTTTTAACCCAAGTCATCTATATTTCCTCTAGTGATTATCAAAATAAATAAATTCTTAAAGACATCAATGTCTTTAACCTCAAATGTCAAAAAATTCATCAATTTTAAAAAGTCGCCCAAAGTTTATTTTTAGGAACTAAGAAATGATTTATATGCCAAATTGTTCATAAAACCTTCTTTTTTAACCCAAGTCATCTATATTTCCTCTAGTGATTATCAAAATAAATAAATTCTTAAAGACATCAATGTCTTTAACCTCAAATGTAAAAATTAATCAATTTTAAAAAATCGCCCAAACTTTATTTTTAGGTGCTAAGAAATAATTTATATGCCAAATTTTTCATAAAACCTTTCTTTTTAACCTAAGTCATCTATATTTCCTCTAATAATTTTCAAAAAAATTAAAAAAATTCTTAAAGACATCGATGTCTTTAACCTCAAATGTCAAAAAAATCATCAACTTTAAAAAATCGTCCAAACTTTATTTTTAGGTGCTAAGAAATAATTTATATGCCAAATTGTTCATAAAACCTTTCTTTTTGACCCAAGTCATCTATATTTCCTCTAGTGATTATCAAAATAAATAAATTCTTAAAGACATCAATGTCTTTGACCTCAAATGTAAAAAAAATAATCAATTTTAAAAAATCACCCAAACTTTATTTTTAGGTGCTAAGAAATAATTTATATGCCAAATTGTTCATAAAACCTTTCTTTTTAACCCAAGTCATCTATATTTCCTCTAATAATTTTCAAAAAAATTAAAAAAATTCTTAAAGACATCGATGTCTTTAACCTCAAATGTCAAAAAAATCATCAACTTTAAAAAATCGTCCAAACTTTATTTTTAGGTGCTAAGAAATAATTTATATGCCAAATTGTTCATAAAACCTTTCTTTTTAACCCAAGTCATCTATATTTCCTTTAGTGATTATCAAAAAAATTAAAAACGTCGATGTCTTTAACCTCAAATATCAAAAAATTCATCAACTTTAAAAAATCGTCCAAACTTTATTTTTAGGTGCTAAGAAATGATTTATATGCCAAATTGTTCATAAAACCTTCTTTTTTAACCCAAGTCATCTATATTGCCTCTAGTGATTATCAAAATAATTAAAAAAAATTTAAAGACATCGATGTCTTTAACCTCAAATATCAAAAAATCAACTTTAAAAAATCGTACAGAGGTTATTTCTGAAGATTAAGAAAAGAAGATTAAGAATGATTTTTGGGTTAAATGAAAACTTAAAGATTCTAGTTTTGATTGTAAAAGTCAAATGTATTCTAATTATTAACAAATAATTAAAAAAAATAATAAATAAAAGACTTCAGAATTTTAACCGAACTTAAAATATCCTCATAATTTTTTTTTTACTAACTTAAAAAAAATCAGACTATAGAAATGACTAAATGATTTTTATATTAAATTAAATGTTAAAGACTATTTTCTAAAAAAAAGTTTTTATTTGATCAAAACAAAGTATGAATAAACATAATCATCTTTATATGGATCATATTAGAGATTATGTTCATTGTAAAATAAAAGTATGATTACTTTTACGCGTGTAAAATTAATATTTTACGAATATTACACGATAAACCCGACTATACACACAATAAACTTGGTATTACCTCTTAAAATATTAATCTAAACGCCGAACCACAAAGTGCTTTTAAATATTAAATTTTGCGGTCCCGCTTGGATTGACATTTTAATTAAAAACTTCGCGGTACATTATTATTTCTTTTTTCTATTTCGGAATAAAATTACAAAATGGAATTTTCCTCTGTCAGCGGACGGATCAATGTCTGGATTTCCACCGCTCCGGGGTAAATTTCGGTCTAATTCGGTTTGCTTTTCATTAGGCGGGTAAACAAAAGGGTTTTCGACGATGAGCTTCGAAGCAAAACCGAGACAAAGAGCCGGACGTTGCAGTACTGCATTTAGCCAAGGTCGAAAACATCCTGAAAATCAATACGGTCCCAAAGTCGCTTCCGTTTTCTTTCCGAAACTTGGCACTTAAACCCGGCTAACTGAATTTGACCGAGAAACGTGCGAAAACTGGTTAGGATTTTTGTAGGGAATTCACGTAGCTTTGAACAAAATGAAAAAATAAATTATCTTTCTTTATGATCACCTGGAAGAAGTGGTTTTTAACATAAGACATAAAAGTTTAACGACCACGATCAATATTCATTTTGAGTTAAGGAAATTAGTTTCTGGATTTCTAATTAAACCAATTTACCGAGTTGTGATGCCAACAGGAATTAAATTAAATCATTTAAATCGTAAATTGATTTTAAATTAACATGGATGTAAAATCAATAATTAATTAAAATGTAATATTTAAATTTTTAAAACAGAATGAAACTTTCCCTTAAATACGGAAATTAGGGTTCAAGTGGAAACCCTCGAAGTCAAATAATTCACAATCATCGACCCGTTTTATTCCACCAAGTAAAACCAAGTCTCTTTAGGGTCTTTCCTTTTGGCGTTGTCGGGGAAAACGAGCTAATGAAGACAGTTTAAATCCCAAAAGGATCGTCGTCGGTTTTATAGGGTTCTTGAGGGATTATCGTTCGAAGCCGGAAAAATTTCTAGGTAGTAACTCGTGTCAGGAATGAAAACTATCGCGTTTCGAGGCGGAATTTGTAGGGTTGACGGGGATATATTTGTGTATATTCGGGCGGAAAATCGATAGGGAATGAAAATGGATCGCTTTGGACAGTTCGGACGTTGTCGCGCGCAGAAATTGTGTTATAAATGATTTCCGACCGCGCTATATAAACTTGACCTCAAGTATAATACATATTGTTTATGAGTTGTTAAATTGAAAGGTTAGAAAAAAAAATAGTAACGCTGACCTCGAAAAGTGTTATTTTCTCATGTCCCCTTTTCCACCTACGGCCCTAATTACTACAAATTGTTTGTAGAAACTCTCTAAGGTTAGTGTCGATTGGGTTCACGGTGTTTTATTTTAATTGGGATTAAATACAAGTAAATTACTTAAAAGCCGATAATTTAAAATCATTAAAAAATTAAAGTTGAGTTTTTAAAAATTACCTAGAAGTTATTTTTAGGAATGACGATTAATGTATTTGAGATGTTATAGGTTACATTGTCTTTTTTAATAAAATTTATAATTGGTTGGTTGGGTTATAAAAATTTTGAAAAAATTTTTTTTTATCTACATAGTCATCCAAAAACGTGAATGTTGAACCATAAAAAATCGCCTAGACTTTGTTTTTGGAAGTGAAGAAAAGATTTTAAGGAAAATTATAGATTAAAATGTTTGTTTTAATGTAACATATAAAAATTTATATGTTAGATTGTAAAAATTTTGCGAAATACATTTTTCCTCAACTTGTGCGTTATGATCTAACCTAAAAAGGTGAAAATGAACTTTAAAAAATCCCCTAGGCTTTATTGTTAGCAATAAAGAAAAGATTTTATGGAAAGTTATAGATTAGAATGTTTTCTTCAATGTAACACATAAGAATTTGTAGGTTAGATTGTAAAAATTTTGAAAAATAATTTTTTTTCTTATTATCTACATTGTCATCTAACCTAAAAACGTAAACGCGAACTTTAAAAATTCGCCTAGATTTTGTTATTAGGAATAAACAAAAAATTTTTAGGAAAGTTGTAGATTAGAATGTCTACTTTAATGTAACTTATAAAAATTTATTGGTTAGATTGCATAAATTTTGAGAATTAAATTTTTTCTTAACCTTTACATTGTCACCTAAACTAAAAACGTGAATCCGAACTTCAAAAAATCGTCTAGATTTTGTTGTTAGGAATAAACAACTTTTTAGGAAAGTTATACATTAGAATGTCTTCTTCAATGTAACATATAAAAATTTATATGTTAGACTGTAAAAATTTTGAGAAATAAATTTTTTTCTTAACTCCTTATTGTCATCTAACCTAAAAACGTAAACGCGAACGTTAAAAAATCGCCTAGATTTTGTTGTTGGGAATAAAGAAGAGATTTTGTGGAAATTTGTAGATTATAATGTTTTTTTTTAATGTAAGCTATAAGAATTTGTGGGTTAGATTATAAAAATTTTGAGAAATAAATTTTTTTCTTTACTTATACGTTATGATCTAACCTAAAAACGTGAAAACGAACTTTAAAAAATCGCCTAGACTTTGTTGTTAGGAATAAACAAAAAATTTTTAGGAAAGTTATAGATTAGAATGTCTTTTTTAATGTAAGCTATAAAAATGTATAGGTTAGGTTATAAATATTTTGAAAAATAAATTTTTTTCTTAACCTCTACATTGTCATCTAACCTAAAAACTTGAACGCGAATTTAAGAAAATCGTCTAGACTTTGTTGTTAGGAATAAACAAAAAAATTTTAGGAAAGTTATAGATTAGAATGTCTTCTTTAATGTAACATATAAGAATTTATACGTTAGATTATAAAAATTTTTAATAAAACATTTTTTTCTTAACTCCTTATTGTCATCTAACCTAAAAACGTAAACGCGAACTTTAAAAATTCGCCTAGACTTTGTTATTAGGAATAAACAAAAAATTTTTAAGAAAGTTGTAGATTAGAATGTCTACTTTAATGTAACTTATAAAAATTTATTGGTTAGATTGCAAAAATTTTGAGAATTAAATTTTTTCTTAACCTCTACATTGTCACCTAAACTAAAAACGTGAATCCGAACTTCAAAAAATCGTCTAGATTTTGTTGTTAGGAATAAACAACTTTTTAGGAAAGTTATACATTAGAATGTCTTCTTCAATGTAACATATAAAAATTTATATGTTAGACTGTAAAAATTTTGAGAAATAAATTTTTTTCTTAACTCCTTATTGTCATCTAACCTAAAAACGTAAACGCGAACGTTAAAAAATCGCCTAGATTTTGTTGTTGGGAATAAAGAAGAGATTTTCTGGAAATTTGTAGATTATAATGTTTTTTTTTTAATGTAAGCTATAAGAATTTGTGGGTTAGATTATAAAAATTTTGAGAAATAAATTTTTTTCTTTACTTATACGTTATGATCTAACCTAAAAACGTGAAAACGAACTTTAAAAAATCGCCTAGACTTTGTTGTTAGGAATAAACAAAAAATTTTTAGGAAAGTTATAAATTAGAATGTCTTTTTTAATGTAAGCTATAAAAATGTATAGGTTAGGTTATAAATATTTTGAAAAATAAATTTTTTTCTTAACCTCTACATTGTCATCTAACCTAAAAACTTGAACGCGAATTTAAGAAAATCGTCTAGACTTTGTTGTTAGGAATAAACAAAAAATTTTTAGGAAAGTTATAGATTAGAATGTCTTCTTTAATGTAACATATAAGAATTTATACGTTAGATTATAAAAATTTTTAATAAAACATTTTTTTCTTGACTCCTTATTGTCATCTAACCTAAAAACGTAAACGCGAACTTTAAAAATTCGCCTAGACTTTGTTGTTTGGAATAAAGAAGAGATTTTATGGAAGTTTGTTGATTATAATGTCCTTTTTAATGTTAGGTATAAAAATTTATAGGTTAGATTGTAAAAATTTTGAGAAATTATTTTTTTTCCTAACGTCTACATTGCCATCTAATTTAAAAAGGTGAATGCGAACTTTAAAAAATCGCCCAGACTTTATTGTTAAAACTGAGGAAAAGATTTTATAGATATTTATAGATTAGAATGTCTTCTTTATCGTAACATATAAGATTTATAGGTCAGGTTATAAAACTTTTCAGAAAAAACTTTTTTGGAAATCTCTACATTTTCATACAAGATTTAACTTTAAAAAATAACTCAGATCTTATTGTTAAAACCCAAGAAAAGATTTTGCGGTGAGTTATAGATTAAAACGTCTTCTTTAATGTAAGGTATGAGAATTAAAAAAATAGGTTTGAAGAATTTCGAGAAAAAATTTTTTTTTTCTAATCGTTTAGATTTTCACTTTCAACAAGTTAAAAATAGATTTAAAACATCACAAATATCTTAATCTTAAGAATCAAGATTCTTTCCACAAAAGTAACACGTAAGAATTTATAGATCAGGTTATAAAAATGTTATTCTTAACTTCTATATTTCCACATAACGTAAATAATTGTTATTGAGATAAAAAGAGTTTACTCGAAGGAAAAGAAAAAACCGCCAGGAAGTCTTATAATCTTTCGATCTTTCTACTTATTACTCTTGAAGTATTATTAAGTAGATACTTTTATTTATAGACTGTTGCGTAAATGCAGGTAATTTGACCGTATTATCATATTAAATCAACGATCGGAGAAATTGAAAGTTATAAATTTCAAGTCATTGAACCAAGGAAATGATTTCTAAATTAAACTTTTAATGATCTCATAAAAATTTATATTTCCTATGTGAATAGAACATATTTTTTTTTATAAAACTATTCGATATAAAATATTTTGTAGTAAATATTTTTTAATTTACCGTTCATTGTTTGTAGAAACGAGCAATTTAAACCTGGGGGCAAAATTCATAAAATACACTCTATACGTAATACGAAATCGACGCAATACAATCCGTTACAAATTGCTATACTGCAAGGTCCAAATGGGAAAACTTCCGCCCGCCACGTTGACGCCCTTTCTCCGCGGGGGCCCCACAGCACAATGGCAATTTAATTCCGAACCGGTGCCGGTTACGTAAAATTGATAATAAAAGATAGATTATTATTACCGGTTACACTCCTATTCGTTTCTCTCGCGCGAATGCAGACGACGATACCTCGAACTCTCCTCGAGCTAATAATTCCCCGCTAAAGGGGGGCCGTAAACTTCGATAAGACCCTTACGAGAGAGCCGGATCTGCAAATGGGGGCCTTAGCCGAGCGCTAATCCTATCTTTACTCCATGTAAAACGACGTCGTCCTCTTCTCCAAGAAGAACAACAAGACGAAGAAGCGTGAGATTTTCAAGAAACTCGTCTACTACTAGAATCGAATTCTTAACTTAACAAAGTCCTTTTGTTTAGACTTTCTCTTCTTCTCAACGTTTCTAGTTTAATTTAGATCTAGGAGTTAAAAGTCGTGCCGAACGATTTCGCGTTTACACAGTCGGATGGCCACCGGTTCAAAGACACCTTCTACGTCGTACCTACTGCTTGCCATCTTCCTCTTCTTCTAAGGGCGTAGTACCGAGGAGAGTCCGGCGCTCGTTTAATTATGGCATAGATCCGAAGCCATATCGTAAAACGTGACTTGTGGCGACCATCGGAGGTCAATACCTTACTATCGGTCGACACCCGTTGCAATATTTGTTGTTTGCTTCGTGTAGGAGACTCTCGAAGGTGGAGGTTTATTGCAAAAGTAAAGATAGAATAGAAATAGATCTGATGTTTACGGTTAAGAAATAAAGTCAGGTATACTTGAAAGGTCGTTGAAAGTTTTTTTTTCTTTTTTGTGCTAGAAAATAGAAGATGGTGCGTGAGTGCATTATCAATGCACCTCTAATGGAATGCAAAAATATGTATGGAGACCACTAACCGACTTCTGGCGTTCCCTTTCTTCAATACGCGCGGCAGTTTTACAGTTAGAACTTGAGCTGTTTACTTTAGTAGTTAGAATATAATGTCTTGAAACCGAACGGTGGGATTGGATGGGTGGGTTGCATCTTACTTTGACGAATTTAGATTGGGTGAAAATGTAGAGGTAAAGAAAAATGTTCTTTCTTAAAATTTTTATAATATAACCTATAAATCATTATGCTATACCGTGCGTTCAGAAATGATTGTAGATCGTTTGAATTTGGCGCGCTATAGATTAATTTTTAAGGTTGGTATAAATACAATAATGTTAATCATATCTCATAGGCGTGTCATGGAAAATATTGAAAGCTGTCATAAATTGTCAAAAAACCGTAAGAGAAAGGTATTTTATTGAATTTATTGACATATGCCATTGTAATTGATATCCGATCTCCAATAATTATGGGTATATCTACATATACACTTAATACTGAAAAGAATACATCACGAGTAAATCCGGCTACGCCACTGATATGCAAGATACGACGTAGGTAATTCACAGGTAACAATACTGACCATGGACAATCACTAAATTACGAGCGCGCCAAATTCAAACGATCTACAATCATTTCTGAACGCACGGTATTAAAAAAGACATTTTAATTCATAACTTTCTTAAAAAAATTTTGTTTATTCCTAACAACAAAGTCTAGAAGATTTTTTGAAGTTCGCGTTACAGTTTTAGGTTAGATGACAATGTAGAGGTTAAGAAAAAAATTTTTTTCTCAAAATTTTGATAAACTAACCTATACATTCTTCTATGTTATATTAAAGAAGATATTCTAAACTTTAATTTTCTACAAAATCTTTTCTTTATTCTTAATAATAAAGTCTGGGCGATTTTTTTAAATTAATTAATTTTTTGACATTTGAGATTAAAGACATAGATATCTTCAAAAAATTTTTAATTTTTTTCTGAATCATTAGAGGAAATATAGATTATTTGGATTAAAAAGGAAGGTTTTATGAACAATTTGGCATATAAATTATTTCTTAGCACCTAAAAATAAAGTCGAATTTATTTTCAAAACTTTAGGTAAAAACAGTGAGGTTTAGAATTTTTTATTCGCAGGATTTTTACAACCTGATCTACAAAATCTTATATCGACGTATGCAACGAAAACTATTGTAAGTCATTTTTGATAGAACTGAGTCAGATATAAGTGTTTAAAGGTTTTGAACCGATTGCATTTTAAGAAATAAAATTTTCTAGGTAAAAATTTCCTACTTGGTTGCTATAGATATCTTATAGAGGATTCCGAAAGGATTCACCATAGAAGAATAGCAATTAATTCTGTTTTCTTTTCAAAATTTTCAAAATCACCATTTTTGACTTACGATAGTTTTCGTTGCATAGGTCGATATGTTATATTAGAGAAGACATTTTTAACTACAAATATACGTACAATTTTTTCTTTATTCCTAACACCAAAATTTAGACGATTTTTTAAAGTTCGCATTTATGTTTTTAAGTTAGATGAAATTGTAGAGGTTAAGAAAAAAATTATTTTTCAAAATCTTTTCTTTATTTTTAACCCTCCGTGTGTACACTGGGTCTTTGAAGGAACAGCCAAAATTTCCGTTTTTCTGACTTTTCAGACGATTCAGACGATTGTTTCATTTTTATTGACAACAGTTTTAAACTTTTGAATTTGGTAACTGCTCGGCCATGTAGTAAACGCTTCAATAAGTAACTCAGAATTTTTCTAGAATTTTTGAAAACCTAGAAAACTTTGAAAACATGCCTGTTCCCTAAAAGACCCAATATACACACTATGTCTCAAAAAATATAGTATACACACGACGGGTTAATAATAAAGTCAGAGCGATTTTTTAAAGTTCGAATTTGTCTTTAAAGCTGTAGGTGAAAAAGTAGAAGTTTAGGAACACTTTTTTTCAAGTTTTGTAAGCTGACCCGTAAATTCTTACGTTAGATTAAAGAAGAAAAAATTTTTTTGTTAAACTTTTATATTTTTACTTAAAGTTTCCAAGAAAAAAAGATCACTCAGATTTTATTATTAAATATAAAGGAAAGAATTTCTTTCTTTCTTCTTTTTTAATATTTTATTTAGTTTCTAAAAATAAACCCAGAATCATTGATTTCGTAATCGAAGAAATTTCCCTTTACATATATTTACCTCGCGAGGTGAACAGACCAAACGCAGCTTTCATAAATTAAAATAATTGGCGAGTCACAAAGCGATAAAATAACGATGTTCCGCATGGCGAACGCTCGGTGGTCAATTAGGTAAGTTTAAAACCCGTCAAAGAACCAACTGTCCGAGCAAAAACGGTCGTACGTCCCACGTTCGGGCGATTTGTAAACCATTGTCGTCGTTTGTGTGTGCGATATTTCGAAACACCAGGCGCCAGGCACTCACTCCTTTCACCAAGTGCCAATAAACTCCACCGGTGCTTACAAACCCCGCGAGCCGAACAGATGCACTTACAAAGAAAGAACAAGAATGAAAGATCGCGATTACGTGCTTGTGTCGAAGTTCTAGGAGCTTTGGCTACCGTTTTAACGTGAAGCGAAGATGGTCTTCCTTACGGTATTCGCAATGAGTCGCTTCGCGGCCGTGAAAGACGACGTAAAAAGACGGTCATTACCTCGGAAAAAGAGCCTTTTAACTGCTTTTGAATGCGCAAAAATCTTCTTTACTCGTTGCCTACAAAGTAGGTCAAGAGAAGCTGCCGAAACGCTATTTGCATGTATGATTTGTAAGTGTTAAGCTTTAAGGATAAAAGTAGACTGAAAAATTGGATGGAGGAAAAATGATAAAGTTACAAGCAAACGAATGCCAAACCAAATAAATAAAAAAATTATCCGACTTCAAAGCGTGTTCGTTTTCCAAACAAGACTAAAAGTTATTCGAGCGCATAATATACAGTTACATACAAGTTTTTTTTATTCTGGGAAAACTGTAATTAAACACTAACACAAGGCTAATCAAATATAAAACCGGTGGAACAGTTAGTCGTGTTTACGAATACAATGGAACGGTTTTGGTATGAAGGCCTCGGGTCTCTTGTAAAATGAAAAGCTCGCTTACAGTTACGTAAACCGCTCAGGCAAATATAAAACTGCAAATATATTAAAACAAAACGCGGTTGTGTTTTTAAAATTGAAACTGAAATGTTACCACTTTAATTTAGAAAATATGAAAATATAGAGTATAATAAAAGTCTGTTTTTTTCAAAATGTTTATAACCTAATTTATAATTTCTTAAATGTTATATTAGAAAAGACATTCTAAACTGTAATCTCCCCCAAAATCTTTTCTTAATTCTTAATAATAACTTTTGGACAATTTTCTTTAGTTAATGTTTGTATTTGAAACTTTAGGTAAAAACATAGAGGTTTAAAATTTCTTTTTCTGAAAAATTTTTATAACCTAATCTAGAAATTCTTAGATGTTATTTTAAAAAGGACATTCTAGTCCAGGGGTCTCCAAACTACGGCCCGCGGGCCAAATCTGGCCCGTCACTGCCATTAATAGAGCCCGCGACAGCTTAAGTTTAGTGTCATCAATCTGGCCCGCGACAAGTTGATAAGTTGAAGAAGAAAACAGAGAATGATAATTACTCGGTTTTATTCACTTGCAAGGTAAAACTTAACGACAGAAATGATGACGCAGAAAACTTAAGTATCTAAGCTTAAGCATATTAATAACTAACAAATAATTGAAATGAATCCCACTAATCACAGTAAAACAAAAACACCAATGAGATTTATGTAATTGTGATTTTCCACCGACAATAGTTTGTAGTTGTGGATCAATTTTACTTTTAGCAATTATTAAAAGAGATATAAGATGCTCATCGGTTAATTGAGATCTGTAAACATTCTTTGTGTACTTCATCTTGGAAAACGTTTTCTCACACAAGTAAGTAGAACCAAAAACAGAAAACAACCCACGAGCAAATTTATGCAAATTATACCAGTATTATATAATATGTACCAGTGGAAGACTTATAAAATTCCAACAAAGATGAATTTTGATATTTGTTCTTAATCATATCACCACACTGTAAATCAATAATTTCAATTTGGACTTCCGAAGCCAGGGTTTCAATGTCAGAATCAAAAGGATTTTGAAAAAGCTTAATTTCATTCGCAATGACATCAAAATCTGAGAAACGAGTATCAAAATGTATCCTCAAAGCACTCAAAGTTTCTATTGCAAAATAACGGGAAATTCAGTCTCTGTACTGTGGCTGAATATTTCACATGTTTTAAAATGTGTGAAGCATTTTTTACGTAATTGCGATTGAAATAGTATTATTTTCTGCCTGAAGGATTTGATATTGGTGTATAAATCAGTGAGAAGCTGATTTTCTCCTTGCAATCTCAAATTCAGTTCGTTCATATGATTTGTCAAATCGACATACAATGCTAACTTCCATATCCATTCACTATTTTCTAAATCGGCAAAAGGGCGCTGCTTCTCATTTAAAAAAATTTCGATCTCTGCTCGAAGTTCAAAAAAGCGCTTAAGGACTTTTCCGCAACTAACCCAGCGTATGGCAGTATGCTATGGTAAGCCATTTTCTCCAATCTCTTCAATAAACTCGCGGAATTGTCGGTGATTCAGCCCAGTGGATCTGATGAAGTTAACAACTGATATGACTGGTTTTAGAACTTCAGATATATCCAAACATTTTCCGCACAAGGACTGTTGATGAATGATACAATGTAAGACTAATGGTTTTGAACCACCATCATTTTCTACAGTCTCTGACACAAGTACAACAACTCCTTTATTTTTACCACACATATTTTTGCCTCCATCAGTTGTAATAGATTTCAAATTTCTCCATCGAAGGTTCTTTTTATTAATGGCATTTTCAACTCCCTTAAAAATATCTGCGCCAGTTGTCGTACCGTGAATACAATCAATATCAAGAAGTTCTTCATACACATCATAGCTTTTATCTACTCCGCGAATAAAAATCAACACCTGAGCAGTATCAGACACATCCGTTGACTCATCCAATGCTAGAGAAAACCACTCATAATGTCCATTTTTGTCAGACAGTTGAGATGATATATTTTCTGCGTTGTCTTGCAACCTCCGAGCCACGGTGTTTGCTGACAAACTGACACTTTTAACCTCTTAACATACAATGACGAGTCTGGCCCGCCATAATTCCATTACGTTCGAAATAAATCGTCACGCAAGGGGTTAAATAAATGTACCTTTTCGGGGCATATTTCTTCGGCTACTGCAATCAAGCATTCTTTTATCATTTCTCCATCGATGAATGGTTTGCCAGGTTTTCCGATTTCAAGAGTCACACGAAAGCTAGCGCAAGTTTCAGTAATTGGAATGCAAAAAAAGCGTAAGTTTGCTTAGGTCGCACACTTTGCGATTATTCTAGTCTAGAAATATAGTTAAGGGCAGTAAAATTAAAACTGTTTTGGCCTTTGGAACATACTGAAAAAATCATTGTGGCCCGAAGGCTTCAAAGTTTGGAGACCCCTGTTCTAGTCTATAATATCCCCCAAAATATTTTCTTAATTCCTAACAATAATTTTTGTACAATTTTTTTAAGTTCATGTTTGTATTTGAAACTTTAGTTAAAAATATAAAGGTTTAGAATTGGATAGCGCTTATCTAAAAGGCACCAACCGCCAAATCACGTTTTTTTATATAAATGCACTAAACGCCTTTTATAACAAAGACTTAGTTACTCTAAAAATATCGAAACACTAAACTGCTCGTAGGGACCTCTGTTAAGGTTGATCCGTTTCATCCACAAACTTATTTTTCAGCATTATAAAACTTTAATCACCATTTGCTCAAAACTATAATTTGGGATTGGTACCTTTTAGATAAGCGCTATCCAATTTTCTTTCTGAAAAATTTTTATAACCTAATCTAAAAATTCTTAGATGTCACTTTAAAAAAGACATTCTAGTCTGTAATATCCCCCAAAATCTTTCCTTAATTCCTAACAATAAATTTTGGACAATTTTTTTAAGTTCGTGTTTGTATTTGAAACTTTAGGTAAAAATGCAGAGGTTTAGAATTTTTTTTCTTGAAAAATTTTTACAACCTAATCTAGAAATTCTTAGATGTTACTTTAAAAAAGACATTCTAGTCTATAACATTCCCCAAAATCTTTTCTTAATTCCTAATAATAAATGTTTGACAATTTTTTTAAGTTGGTGTTTGTATTTGAAACTTTAGGTAAAAACATAGAGGTTTAGAAAACCAATTTCCTCAAAATTTTTATAACCTAACCTATAAAGTTTTTTGTGTTACATTAGAGAAGATATTTTAATCTATAACTTCCTACAAAATCTGTTCCCAATTGCTAACCATAACGCCTGGTCGATTTTTTAAAATTCATGTTCATCTTTGAAATGTTAAGTGAAAATATAAAGGTTTAGAAAATAAATAAACTATTATTAATTAAAGATCTTATATGTTATATTAGAGACAATATTCTATTTTATTATTTCCTTGGAAATTTTTTATTAATTAAAAAAATAAATAAGTCCTGAGTGATGTTTTAAAAGTTCAACTTCGACGTTCTTAAAGATTCTTGTAAAATTGAAAAGCCCTCGTAAAGTTACGTAAAGCGCTTAGGCAACTATAAAAGTACTTACAAAAAGCTTAGATACAACAAACAAAACCGGAAAACGTTCGCTAAGTACATACAACGGTTTCACGAAGAAAATAGAAAACTCCACATTACCAGAATACTAAAACGAGATTCGATTGTGGGTTAGGCATTCTCTAATGACTTCCCTCTTAAACTTTCACAATGTTACTTTATTATGGTTAGCACATCCACCTTCTTTGCTTTTGTATTTTCTTTCTTTATCTTTTACTCTTGATTTATTAATTTGTAATGAAATTAGTAGATAAATCGATATTACCAGTAGGTGGTAAAGTGAAATTGTTCTCATCGACATAAACAAGTCGTATCGAATCGACCTGGATGCAAATTTCCATCTACTTTAGTTAGATTCCCAGCGGTGCAGACGACAAAACTAATCAGATGTGAAATTTAATAGCAAATCTGGTCCGTAACGGAAATAAAGTTGGTTATCTCTTTGTTTGTCGTTTTTCTATCAGACAACGTAGAAAGTGTACCGAAGGGGTAATTAATCTAGTTACTCGCACGAACGACGCGAAAATCGAGACGAGCTTTCGAATGAAATCGAGAATTCTCACCTTTACGCCAACGATATAAATATTTAGTACCGAATTTGATTTGCACGGCGGCGGCGAGAGCTATCGATTTCCCAAAACGAAATAAAGCCCCTCCGTGTATTCATCTACTTGCGTATTCTTCCTTCGCGGACAATTTTCCCGGGCCGTCGTTTATCATTTCTGAAGGGGAAACACGTCGGACAACCGAATTAGAATTTTAAACGAACCGACGAGCAAAACGAATTTCAAATCGTTATTACACCCGATTGATTTCCGTTGCATAAGTGAAAGCTCCCCGTTTATTTAAAATTATTTAAATAATTTGAAAGTAAGTTATTAAAAAATAATCATCGACAACAGAATTCCCGTAGAATGTGCATAACATACAGTTACGTTTCTATTTACGATAACGGTACAATAAATTGTTATTATTATGTAACGTTTGATGTTGTGTTTGTGCCATTCACCCATTTTCTCTCGTTTAAACGGCTTCGGTTCCGATAAATCTTTTTTTTTTACTTACTCTTTGGAGGATTGCAGCTTCTTGTTCGAATTACAAACGGTACGGATTGTAAGTACAAACGGGGCATTAGCCGATGCGCGTATAAGGAATAGAAAGTCGAACTGGAAAGTACGTGATGTAAACGAGTTAAAAGGCCGTCACTTCGCGGAGGAGATAAAAAAAATTTACGTATATTACATTTTTAAATATGGAATGCGTAAAAATGTGTAAAAAGTTATGGAACTGGATGTTGAAATGGAATGGAAGTTTCTGGGGCAATTTAATTTCCGGGATGTATATGCAAATGGTAGTGCAGTTCAGTCGCGAAGCTTGAGTTGAATATTGCGACAGGATATAAAGTGTCTGTCTGGATGTTTTTCTTTCTCGTCTGTTTAACTGTGTTTTTTAAATTGTTTTTTGGATGACGATTTTCTTGTCTTTCTAGATATGATTGCGCAATCTTTATAAAACCTCTATCTTCTGACTTTGTAGGGGTTTTATTCTCTAGTCTTTCAACGATTATCCCTTAGAATTTATAGAACTCTTATTTTCTGGTTTTATAAATAATTACTACAGGATTTTTCTGTATTTATTGAAAGGATTTTGTAAGCCTTTGATTCTCTAGTTTTCCAACGATGATCGCTCCGATTTTATGGAATCCTTATTTTCTGCTTTTATAAATAATTACTATAGGATATTTCTATACTTATTGTAAGGATTTTATAAGCTTTTGATTCTCTAGTCTTCCAACGATGATTACTCAAACTTTATGAAACCCTTATTTTCTTGTTTTATAAATAATTGCTAGAGAATTTTTCCATATTTATTAAAAGGACTTTGTAGGAGTTTGATTCTCGAGTCTTTCAACGATTATCATTCAGATTTTATGGAACTGTTATTTTCTGGTTTTATAAATAATTACTGGAGGATTTTTCTATACTTATTGCAAGGATTTTGTAAGCTTTTGATTCTCTAGTTTTCCAACGATGTTCATTCAGTCTTTCCAGACGATTAGGTACTCATTGTGGACGATTTTGACGATTATCTAGTTTTTCTGATTAGTTACCAAGTCATTACAGCGTAACTGAACGATTTTGTAACCTCATTAGACGATTTTTTAATCTTTCCGAACAATTTTGTACTCTTTTCGGACGATTTTCTAATTTTTCAGGACAATTACCAAGTCTCTACAGCACATGCGAACGATTATGCAATCTTTTTGAAAGGTTTTGGAGGCGTTTTGGATTTTTGTTGAATCTTTGCGGACAATTACCAGTTTGAAGGATTATTTTGTCCTTTTCGATGATATTGTCGTTCTTTTGGTCAACTACCAAGTTTTTGTAGGACTTCTGAATAATTTCATAACCTTTCTCAACGATTTTGCGACTTTATTGGACGATTTTGTAGACATTCTGAAATATCTTGTGGTCCTTTTTGATAACTTTTTGGTTCTTTTTGATAATTTTGTGATCGTTTGGGACATTTTATGGCCTCTCAGGACAATTACCAAGCCAATATATGGCATACCTATGGTTCTGAATTAAATTCTAGTCTTTCAGGACAAAAGCCAAACCTATCTAACATATTTGGAGTTTTGTAGTCCTTCTGGACAATTTTGTTACCGGTGTGGGCGATTTCCTAGTCTTTCATGATCACAAATAAGTCTTCGCACTACATCTGGACGATTTTGTAACCTTCTAGGGCGGTTCTGTATTTCGTCCATATGATTTTCTAGTCTTTTTGGAAACTTGCTTAGTGTTCGTTGTGTCTAGATGATTTTCTAATAAGTAGTCCCTTTAGTATTTCTTCATTAGTCTAGATCAGGGATTCCCAAAGTGATCGATATCGACCCCTTGGGGTCAATATCGGTTTCCTAGGGGTCGGCATAAACGAAAACTCATTTTGGGGGTCGACGAGGTTGATCTTAAAAGTAGGTAATTTGACCATGGGGGTCTGAGGTAACAGTTCATTTTGGAAAAGGGGTCACTTGTCCAAAATAGTTTGAGGATCCCTGATCTAGATGATTATACAGTCATCGTAAGTGCTTTCTAGTCCTAAATTCTGGGCATCTTGATATTTTTTCTTGTGTTTGGAAAGGTTAGTTATTCTTTCTAATTGATTTGTCGACATTTTTTAATCTTTCTTGACAATGTTTTAATCTTTTATGATTTTCTACTATTTTTGGAAACTTAGCAAATGCTCGTAGTGTCTTGGTAGTGTTTTGGTCAATTATCAAGTCTTTGTTGGATATTTGAACGACATTATAAACCTTTGTCAACGATTTTGTGACCTTATTGAACGGTAATATAGACGTTCTGAAATATTTTATGCTCTTTCCTGAAAATGTTATGGTCTTTATGATCATTTTGTGATTGCTTCATACGTTTTTTAGGAGATAGGCTTTCACGACAACTACCAAAACTTTATAGGAATATCTATGGTTCCCAATGATTTTCTAGTCTTTGAGTATAACAACCAAGCATATCTATCTACCATATTTGGATAGTTCTGTAGTCCTTCTGGGCAATTTTGTTACCGATCGATGATTTGCTAATCTTTCAAGGTGATATCTAAGCCTTTGTGCCATATCTGAACAATTATGTGACCTTTTTAGACGGTTTTGTACGTGTTCCGTATGATTTTTTAGTCTTTTTGAAAAATTACGAAGTGCACAATAACCCGAAATGGAGTTGCACCATGAAGAGAAAGATGAAAAAGTAAGTCCCCTCTCCGTAACATTGCCGAGTACTATTTTATCTTTCTCTTCATGGAGCAGCTCCATTTCGGGTTCTACTACATAGTGCCTTGGTGGTGTTTTGGTCAATTAGTAACTCTTTGTTGGGTATCTAAACGATTTTCTAACCTTTCTCAACGATTTGGTAACCTTATTGAACGATTATGTAAACGTTCTGAAATATTTTATGATCTTTCCTGACAATTTTGGGGTCCTTTTTAATTTTATGATCGTTTTGGATGTTTTTATAGTGTTTCAGAACAATTATCAAATCTTTATAGGTATTTCTATAGTTCTGGATGATATTTCTAGTCTTTCAGGACAACAATCAACCCTATGTAACATTTTTGGACAGCTTTGTAATCCTTCTGGACAATTTTGTTGCCGACTTGGGCAAATTGCTAGTCTTTTAAGATCATAACTTTGTTAGTCTTTGTATCATATCTTAACGATTGTGTAACCTTTCTGGACGGTTTTGTGCTTACTCCATATAGTTTTCTAGTCTTTCTGGAAAATTACCAACTGTTCGTAGTGTATCTAGACAATTGTAGTAAGTAGTCCTTTTAGCCAGTTAACTGTGGCGATCATTTTGCATAACGCTCATCACTGTGTATCGCGATAATCAAGCGATGACGGGTATAGTCGTTAAACACAGAGTAAGTGGCGCTGTTGAAATACTGGGTCAAAAAGACGTTTTTATTTTAGAAAACGAACAATTTTATTAGTAACATTTACATAGTCGCTTAATATAAACATATATTTATACATGATGAACGGAGTACTTAGGAAAAAATTGAAGATTTATAGAAGTTAAAAATTTAAATTGTTGCTGTCGTGTGATATTCACGAAAACAAGGCACAACGCATTGTGGTACCTTACACGTCGGACACCAATACCGCGATTCTTTTCTATTCTTTTTTTATGACAAACAGTACATCTTCGTGAAGAATTTTTTGTTGTTGAACTGTCTGGTATGTAATTCGGGAAATGTTTGTCAATCAAGCGCGAAGTATTGAATGTTAGTTGACTAAGATTGTGATAATTTTATCATTTTTATTTACATATTTCATTTCGTGCTGACTTTTAAACATATTAAAATTTACGAATATAATTTAGTTTTCGCCAAAATTACCATTTAAATATCAAATTGTAACAAGATTTTACACATGATGGATATAGTCGTCAAGACACAAAATTCTGCCACATCTCCATGACGTGATATAGTAGTCAAACACACTTAACTGGTTAATATCTCTTCATTGATGTAAGTAGATGATTATGTAGTCGTTGTGAGTGCTTTATAGTCCTAAATTCTGCACATCCTGATTTTTTTCTAATCTTTGGAAAAATTAGTTATTTTTTCTAGTTGATTTGCTGATAATTTTTAATATTTCTTGTTAATTTTTTAATCTTTTTTAATGATTAGCAAAGTCCTTTGGAATATTTTTTAATATTTCAATTGCACTAATAGTTGCAGAACTATTTAATATTCTAAGGCTTTCACGGTCGGTGTGAACTAACTAAACTAAGACTAAAACTAACATTAGCACTAAATCTAACTCTACACCTAGAATTAAGAGCTTTCGAGTTTAACGTCTTGAAAAGGCGTTTGACATTTCGGATGCCATGTTCTCAATCTTCTTCAGAAACTTGTTTCGAGAAGTTCGACTCCGAACTTGTTTTTGAAAAAGGTTGGCACCCGAAACATCAAACGCCTTTTCAAAAAACGCACGGCTAAAGTCAAAAGCTCCTGGTTCTAGGTATAATGTTAGAGTTAGTGCTTATGTTAGTTCTAGTTTTAGTTTAATATTTAATTCATACTTTTTTATAAGATCTAAGTGTTGTATAGTGCCGGAAACATATTACCCTTATCCTTCCTATAACTCCTCTGCAACAGTTACAAAAAGTATTCTCCGTTACGTGATCCAATTTAATTGAAACTAGGGTACCACGTTCTCTTAATTACTTCCTCTTAAGATAAAGTTTTGAATTAACCGCGCACTATAGTCGCTGTTAAATAATTTCGTTTGTTATCCACGGAACCTAATTCAATTTTTCCCACTTTATTAAACACCATCAAGTTCCGAGAGACGATTTTAGCCGGCTACAGAAATGCAAATTGCTTCGCTCCTTCGTATCGTCCGGCGCGACGCGACCGCTTGAATTTTGCGAAGGGCTTAAATCCGGACTCTCGGCGCTCTACAGGATTGCAGCTATTAAAGTAATTGTTTCCCTGAAATTTGCATTTCAAACCGTGCCTTTATAACCCGGACAGATTTTCAGAAATACCTTTCGAAATTAAAAAGGAAAAAGAGTTTAATAAGGGGAACTTGATCTTGAACGATTATCCATTTAAAAGAACGTAAAATGCTTTTAAGTAAGAAGTAATAAGTGACAACTTTTGTATTTTAGATGTCTTTTGTAGTACACTTTAAAGTTACGATGGAAAAACGAAAAAAAGAGTAAAAAAAAAGAAAAAGGAGACACTGTTAAATAGTATGGCATCAAAACGTGATGGTTCACATGCTGGTAGTTCTGTTCGGGAAACAATGGATCGAGCGGATGTTCGCCACACTGTGGGTATTCGTGTTTCCTGTTTTGTCTGGTCGAGTGCCATATGGCGAGCGAACGTTTTAACACGTTGTCGTGTCTCGTTCTCATCTTTTATATAACGAAAAATTAACAATTTATAACCATTAAATCGTTAAGAATTGAAATGTGAAATAAGCACTCAAATAACTTATACACTATAACATATTTGATTAATTTCGATAACATTATGATGGTATGACAGTTAGAGTTTGATGTAATCTAAAACCGCTTAGCATTCCTACCGCGAAAATGTTTATTTAATTAATTAATTCCGTACGCAACGCTCATACGTTACAATGGAAACGAACAGGGTTTTAATTGGCGAACTGGAAACTGCAACGGCTAGCTAATTAAGGTGCATCTCGCTTATTCGCACGTTTGCGCTAATTTCCTCGCTGGTGCAGCATCTCGTTATCTCCATCTTTTCACTCTTTAGCGAATTTTATTGTTACAAATTATTCTATTCAAATTTGGAAACGAGATGAATATTCATTTATTTTAATTCGGAAATGAGGGAATTATTAAATAATTATATCGGATTATGTATTCTAGTTGAGTCTTCTGTACGACTTTAGTTTTTTATTATCTTTGTGGTGCCATTTTTTTGGAGGATTTTACAGACTTTTTCAAGATTTTTTTTCCCTTCTTGGACGAATTTTTTTGCGTTTCTAATGTGCTCTAACAATTTTTTAGACACTCTGGGATAATATTGTAGTTCTTTCTGATGTTTTTTCTTGTTCTAGATAATTACGTAATGTTTTTGGATGGTTCAATTAGGTTTTGTGATGATTTTCTTTTCCATCTAAGGAATTCTCTAGTGATTATTTATGATTCAATAAGCTGTTGGAATGTTTTTATAGTAGTTGTGTATTTTGCAGTAACATTAGATGATTTCTCAAGGTTTTTTTGTACAATTTTCAAGATTTTGTAGTTTGGTCGATTTTCTTGTCTTTTTAAATAACTTATTAGTTATTTTGAATAATTCAATAAACTTTTGGGATGATTTTGTAGTAGTTCTAGATGATTTTGTAATAATTCTAGATGACTTTCTAATTCCTCTGAAGGATTTTTTTAGATTGTCTAATGATTTCATAATCTGTTTCAACGTTTTTCTTGTCTTTCTAGATAACTACTTATAATCCGAGATTTTGGATAATTCAATAAACTTTTGGGATAATTTTGTAGTAGGTCTAAATGATTTTGCGATAATTTTAGATGATTTTCTAACTCCTCTGAATGATTTCTTAGGTTTTCTATCAATTTTATAATTTGTTTCAACGATTTTCTCATCTTTTTAGACAATAACTTATAATTCGTGATTCTGGATAATTTAATAAACTTCTGGGACGATTTTGTAATAATTCTAGATGATTTTCCAAACCCTGTAAAGGATTTTCTAGGTTTCCTGGTTGATTTTGTAGTTTGTTTGGATGGTTATTTTGCCCTTCTAGATAATTTATTATTAGTTATTCTGGATAATTCAATAAATTTCTAGCATAAGTTGGTAGTAGTTGTACATCATTTTGTAAATATTCTAGATGATATTCTAGTCCCTCTGGAGGATTTTTTAGACTTTCTAGCTGTTTTATAATTTGTTTCAACGATCTTTTTGTCCTTATATTAATAATTAGTTTTTTCTGAATTATATATATTAACAATTTGTGATTCTGGATAATTCAGTAAGCTTCTGGGATGATTTTGCAATAATTCAAGATGATTTTCCAAACCCTCTAACAGATTTTCTAGGCTTTCTGGTAGGTTTTGTAGTTTATTTGGAGAGATTTCCTGACCTCCTAAACGATTGTTTATTGACTTGTTTTTGAATCTGAACCCAAAAGTAATTTGTCTTCAAAACTTGATTTAAGAATGTCGTTGGTGGTTGTCCACACTATGGAGGATACGCACGGCCGCATTAACCCGGGTTATCTATATAACGGATTATCTAATTGTAAGATTGGATTAGCGAGGTTTACTGCATTTTGTAATAGAACCGAGGTCGTAGTTTTGGGTGATTTAGTTTTCCAAACTTTACCAAAGTTTTGAGAAGTTGTTTAAACTTTCTGAACGATGTTCCAGTCCTTCTGGACGATTACTTGCAAATACGATTACATTGCTGTATTTGAAGATGACTTCACAATCTTTCTAAATAATTTTTCGGTCTTTCTAAACGATTTTTTTTTGTTCTTATGAATAATTTTGTTGTCGTTGGACTCATTCTGGACAATTTTCTAGCTTTTTTAGAACGATTTTTTAGTTCCTTTGGATGATTTATTAATATTTTTGAACGATCTATTCTTTTAATGTCTTAGAAAATTATCTAAATTTTCCAAGCGATTTTTTAATTTCTTTGGAGACTCCCCAATCTTTCTAAACGATTCTTTAGTTCTTTTGAATAATCTTGTTGTCGTTGTACTCATTCTGGAGAATGTTCAATGTTTTGAAAATTTATTTAACTTCTCCCAACGATTTTTTAATCTCTTTGCAGACTCCAGAATCTTTCTAAACGATTCCTTAGTTTTTTTGAACCAGTTTGTTGTCATTGTACTCATTCTGGAGAATGTCCTACTCTTTCAATGTTTTGAAATTTTATTTATTAACTTCTTTGAACGATTTTTTAATCTCTTTGAAGACTCCACGATCTTTCTAAACGATTTCTTAATTCTCTTGAGCAAGTTTGTGCTCATTCTGGAAAATGGCTTAGTCTTTTAATGTTTTGAAAAATTATTTAAGTTCTTCGAACGACTTTTTAATCTCTTTGAAGACTCCACAATCTTTCTAAACGAATTTTCAATCTTTCTAAACGATTCCTTTGTTTTTTTGAATAACTTTGTTGTCGTTGTACTCATTCCGGAAAATGTCCTAGTCGTTCAATGTTTTGAAAAATTATTTAATTTCTCTGAACGATTTTTTAATCTCTTTGCAGACTCCAGCATCTTTCTAAATGAATTTTCGATCTTTCTAAAGGATTCTTTAGTTCTTTTGAACAAGTTTGTTGTCGTTGTACTCATTCTGGAAAATGTCGTAGGATCTCAATGTTTTGAAAATTTATTTATTAACTTCTCTGAACGGTTTTTAATCGCTTTGGCGACTCCACACTCTTTCTAAAGGAATTTTCGATCTTTCTAAACGATTTCCTAGTACTTTTGAACAAGTTTGTGCTCATTCTAGAAAATGTTCTAGTCTTTCAATAGCTTTGTTCGTTAGGGCTGCACTGCTTGCACTTAGCAGTTCAGTGCAGTATTCAATTTTGGTTACATATGCGTTTGTTGGATCACAGTTCATATCTAAATTAAGAGCACCAAATTACACTGAATTACAGTTGTTCCCCTTTAAATGTTGCACGAAACTGCACCTTTGCACCATAGTGTAAGTTAATGCAGTGCAAGTTTTAACCCAATGAACAAAGCTAATGTTTTGAAAAATTATCTAAGTTTTCCGAACGATTTTTTAATCTCTTTGGAGATTCCACAATCTTTCTAAACGATTCCTTAATTCTATTGAACAAGTTTGTTGTTGTATTCATTCTGGAAAATGTCTTAAACTTTCAATGTTTTGGAAAATTATCTAAGCTTTTCAAACGATTTTCTAATCATTTCGAACGTCTTTTTAGTTTCTTTGGAATGATTTTTTGGATGTTTTTGGGTTATCTAGTTTTTTGAACGTTTAGGAAAATTGTTCAAATTTTCTGAACAATTTTCTAGCTTTTCTATAACTATCTTTTAGTCAAATTGAACTTTCTTTAAGTATTTTTAGATGATCACCTTTATAGTGTTTGTAGTGTTTTTGTTTGGTTCTATAATCTAAAATCTTTTGTGTGTACTATATATTTTTTTAATTTAGTAGAAATATTTTACGTGAATTTAATTAGTTCCATTAGTTTAAAAAATCGTTAATCATGCCACTCAAAATAGTTTAGTTTAAAATTTTTAATTAACTTTTTTCTTCTTCCTCTTATGATTTTTTTTTGTAATCTTTCGAACGAAATGAACTATAACTTAAAACTGGTTTATGTGGAGCAAAAGGCAATTACGTAACAAGGAGGTCGGTTTGACCGAAAGTGGAACGCGCGGATTATTGATAACTTCATCCGTCGCCATTTTAGGTACTACTTTCTGCGATTCGCCCAAAATGGTCACGAATCCGCATTATTTATTTACTTTTTTTTGTCCGTTGAACCGTGCCATTTACATACGCAGGATGCAAAAATGTTACGCGCTCCGAAAACATCCGCTTTAGTAGTGGTCCAGGTGAAACCCGGTTTTCCCCCCGTACGAATCGTAGGCGGCCTGTTCGTGCATGTTTTAACACGTTGAGTCGTGTATCTCAACCTTTTGGGAATTTACGAAATGAATTTACTTTATTATTTATTTTATTAAGTTTTCTAAATTGAATTACTAATGATTAAGTGGTCAAAGTTAGTTTGTGGAACCTTAAGAAATAAAATGGTTAAGAGTTCTTTTACGAGTTCGAATAAGTTCGGGAAAATCCCGATACCGATAGGGAATTTACGAGATTATAGGGAAAACTTTGCGGAAACTTTTTTCTTTACGTCTTTCTTTTAACGTTTTGGGTTTTTTGTATTCTTTTACCTTTCTTTATGCATGTTCACGTCCGAAAACCTGATTACTCTTCCATGGGACTGATGGGGAAAAAAACTTGGAAACCGATGGCACCGTTACCTCTTCGCAGCCGGTTAAAGGCCCCTCGGTACCCTACCAACACACATACACACGAAAATCCGATTAATTTATTCGTCTACTAATGGCTTTAACCCGTTTCTTTAAATAGAAACGAGTGGCGAATTCGATCGGTAATTTAATTGCGATGGAGAATGGAATAATAAAAACGCGTAATGTTTGGCGTCGCGGCGTCCGAACTATCGATGGCTAACCGACGTTGCCCTTCCGACGTCTCAACGGCGACTGTTTCGTACCTGGTTGTCCCCCCTTTTAGTGCAGAACTCTACAGGTATCCCACCAGCAACGTTCCCAGTCGATTTCTGTCTCTTACTATAACACAAAGTAACACTTACGTGATGTGAAATCCATGAAATTATGGATTTATTTTACTAGAACGGGATTATGTTAAGATATGAGAGGAATTTTGATCGAATATGACGTAAAAATGCGGTTTTAAAAAGTCTTATGGAGGTTATTTATGAAAATTAAGGAGGAAAATTTTAAGAAATGATGAAAACTAATTTGTTTTAATTATTTCCTAAAAAATTTAAATTTACTGGAATGAAAATTAAGGAATGATAAAGAATACATTTTTAAATACACTTTACTAAAAGTGATTAAAAGTTTTATTAACTTTTAAAAATTCACACAGACTTTATTTGGGGAAATTAAGGAAGAAAGTTGTTACGGAAAGAGGGATGAAAATCTCTATTTTTTATTCAAATTATCGAACTTGTTTTAATTCTTACAACAAATTTTCAAAATTCCCAAAAGATTTTTCTTCAAATTTTCTTAAAATAATCTTGGTTAAATTTAAAAAATTCATACAGGATTTATTTTTAGGGATTAAGAAAAAAGAAGATTCTATGTTTAACTATCAATACATGTTGTCCTGACACAATTTATTGTTTTTTTTTCAATTGCGATAGAGAATAAAAATCAAACTAAAAAAAATACACTTACATTAGTACCTTTCTGCAATAAACCTCATGTTTATAGATTTAGTTTATTCTGTGCTCTCGTATTAACATAACAAACACTGGAATAACTTGGAATCGGCGCGAATAGCTAATTGATAAACAAAAATGTGACACTTATATAATTTTTCAAAAATTATTCGCCTCCTAATAAAATGATGTGATTGGTATTAGTAACTTTAAAATTATGTCTTTTTATCGAAAAATATAAAAATACTCGCATTCGCTACAGTTACTAATTGTAAGTTAAATACTTTCACGATCATTATAATCATTTACATTTTGGCTGTCCTCAAGTAGACACATATTGCAAGTGTGAAGAACTTAACATAAAAACAAAAAGTTCACCCTTAGGAGAACATACAAAGCGTGCAGTAGTCGTTGAATTGATGGTACATAAACGACGAGCGAAAAAATTTTACACGTCCTTGAAAAGCTCTATTGTGCAGTGCAAAAATCAATAGCCGGTATTAGTTGTAAATTTCATTATCATTTCAGGGCAAAATTTCACTCTTTTATAACCTTATCAAGAAAATTTCGTCATCGCGGAGTAAAAGACTTGAACGGCTGTATACGATTGTAGGTTTAAGATAATTATTATTATGGCTACAACTTAAGCTGCATTTTTAAATTGATGGTTTATTGCAGAAAGGAACCATCCGATGATACATGGTCCCTTTCTACAACAAACCAAGAATTCTGTCTCCACAATAAAATGTTCCGGACATATAAAGTATAAGCCTTTCTACTCAAAACGATAGGTTTATAGCCAGAGACCACGAATATACATTTATCTAAAAATCGTCTAAAATGTTACTTAGTTCTTTTCTGAAATAAACGATTCAATTATAAGTTAGATGTTCTATTTTATATTTTATACTAAAAGAGACAAATTTTACCTAGCTATTACCTAATAATTTTCAAAAATTTTCAATATTCCCTAAGATTTTTCACCTATTTTTACACAATTCTAAAAAAATTCGATTAATTTAAAAAATCATACAAGGCTTATTTTTAGGGATTAAAGGCAGAAATTTATACCAAATTAAAATTTAGATATTCTATTTTATAGTAAAAGAGACAAATTTTACCCAGCTATTACCTAATGATTTAAAAAAATTCCAATATGCTCTAAGATTTTTCATCGATTTTTACATAATCTTAAAAAACCTCGTTTATTTTTTAAAAAATCATACAGGATTTATTCCTAGGGATTAAAAAATGAACTTCCCACCAAATTATTGCAGCCTAAAGATTCTGTTTTATACTGAAAAACACAAATTTATCCCAGTTATTACCAAACAATTTTAAAAAATTCCCAATATCTCTTAAGATTTTTCACTGATTGTTACATATCTTTGAAAAAACTTACCCTTTAAAAGTCTTTTTATTTTGCCACATGATATTAGCTAAGTCCTAATGCTTCAAACATTAAATTTGCTTTGCCTAAATGTTACGTCCACAACATCTGGACAGAGGACTCGGCAAAAACCAATATAATATCCACAACGTCTAGACAAAGGACTTTTAAAGATTAAACTGCTTTAAAAAAATCATACAGGATTAAACTGCTTTAAAAAAATCATACAGGATTAAACTGCTTTAAAAAAATCATACAGGATTTATTCTTAAACGGCCCACATACGTAACGATTTGTCGTACTAAACGCAGTACAACATTAGTCGAACCTGCTGCAGTAAGGATAAATTGTTGCGTGTGTAGGCAAATAGTATAGTTCGTAGTACGCAGTAATCGAATCATGTGCAGTTTGGGACTTCCATCAAATATCGTACCAACGGTCGTGTTTGAAAGCAAGTTGATACGTGTGTAGAGAGCGGCGGTTGTTGTAGGTGACTTTTCTAGTTAACATAGTTACGTTGAGTTTAAATAAGTTTGTTGAGTAAATGAGTTAGTTGAGTTTGACGATGGACGTTAAAAACAAGAAATTCTGGGAACAATTTATTGAACTATACCGTGTGAACACCGATGAGTTGCGGATATGTTTAACGTAAGTGGAAAAAGGCCGACAATAAGGCTTCCATTAGTTAACACAGGACAGATATATTACGTTTACTTATCTGGCCGATTGGAGTTGATATGTGCCTCTTTATCTAACTCATTAAAATCGTATGCAATTCGATGCCTTGTCTAATACATTGACCTGCCCTATCCGCAACTCGAATATGTGCAGTCTGTATATAGGCAAAACACCTGTGTATAGGATGGAAAATCCAAAGAATATTAAAATAAAACAAAGAGTCCAGCATCCATTTCTCACACCATGTTTTCATTTTAATTACTTTATGTTCGTCATCTTAATCAAGCAATAATACTGCAATTACAAGTGCGGCAGCACTTTTTGGCATTTTGTTACATGAAGGTGTGTAGTTCACACTCATTGAGACTACTACTGCAATAATTTTAACTACTGTAGTCCGATGTGTTTGAACCAACGATCTGGTAACGTCGCTCGCTACACTCTCTCTGGATGGAGCATGAGCCGGTTTGTTTTGTAATACACATAAACAGTAAACAAAGCGCCCTCCTATCCTCATGTTTGTAAACAGTTGAGTGTTTATGTTTATGATCTGAGTTTTCAAACATAATCTATGAACTCTTACTCTAAATTTTCTTTTTTAAATATCGAAAATCCTTTATTTCACGATTAATAGTTTTTTATTTCATTACGTTTCTAAATCCCAAGTTATCAAATTAATGTTTATAAATAAACCTAAAGTATTTGAAAACACAAAATTGGCGAGATGGCGGCATTCATCCTTATTACAACATAATCCAGCCAAATATAAGAGGAATGCTCCATCCAGAGAGCGTAGCGAGCGACGTTGCCAGATCGTTGGTTTGAACCGAGTGTAGACAAAACGACACTACTACAATTCCTACGATTTTCTCTCCAACCTGTAGTTCGGCGTGCAGTACGACAAATCATTACGTATGTGGGCTGTTTTAGGGATTAATGGATGAAGTTTTTATCAAATTAAAGCTTAAAGATTCTATTTCAAAAATTCTCAAATCTTCTTAAAAATTTTCACCGATTTTTTTACATAACTTTAAAAAATCATACAAGAATCGCCTAACTTTTTTTCATTAATTGTTGTTAGTAATGAAAAATAGTGCCTATAACGTATGTGAATTTAAAGGAATTTAAGGGAATCGTTTGGGGAAAAGCGTGCAAATAATTCCTCGTACTAAGCAGGGTCTTTATCCTCTCAACGTATTGTTAAGTGTTCTTGGGGTTTCGAGAGTGCTATTCAAGGGAATTGTTAGATAGCAATAAAACCGCTGCCAACTACTCTCAACAACTACTACCCACAACTTCGCTGTTTATCAGAATCAATACAAGAAGAACATTCAAATTTTCGATATATGACAATTCTTCAATAAGACAACACTCGATCATACCTATACCTCAAATTTAAACAAAATTGTTATCCGAGACATTAGTTGAAAAGTTCATTCATAAAAGCCGTATCCTCCAGACTTGGTACCGACGATTTATCATCCGATCGACTTTTCCGCTTTCTTTCAAACGCTTTTAGACACGTTTCATTTAATAATAACCATGAATTAAATATTTGGTTTACCAGTTACTTTCATTCCAAGGATGTGATTTTTACTGTCATGGAAATCAAAAGCTAATCAATCGCTGGCAAGGAGCTGTTAACTAGTTAATTGATTTTGATCAGAAAATAAATGATTTTTATGCTTAAAAATAATAATAATACTGATAAAAACCGCACAAACTTATTTTCCAAGTCAATATTTTATAATTCAATACTAAAGAAGACTAATTTGTCTCAGCTATTACCAAACAATTTAAATAATAGTCTCAAAATATAAAATTGCAAAGTTATGTTAGGTTCGATCAAAATAATTTCCAAAACCTTAAAAAAATTTGGAACAATTTAAAAAAAGAATAGTCGATTTTATGTACGGGAGTTAAGAAATGATTTTTACGCCGAATTATAGCTTAAAGATTCTATTTTTTAGTAAAAAAGTTCGATTTCTGATAAATGTAATCAATAAGATTAAAAGAAAATCCAATCACACTAAAGATTTTTTACTGAATTTTATATAACCTTGAAAAATCTAGATCAACTTCAAAAAATTGTACAGAATTTATTTACGGGAGCTAAAATACGACTTTAGCATCAAATTAAAGCTTAAAGATTCCGTGTTCTCTTGAATAAATCAAATTTGTTTTGTTATAAAAAATTTAAAAAAATTCTCAAAAGCACCTAAAAATCTTGACCGAACCCAACATTACTTTTCAAAATTTTAACCAATTTTAAAATATCATATAGAGAGTAGTTGTGGGAATTATGAAATGGATCTTGCGTTAATTTAAAGCTTAAAGGTTCTATTTTTTATTAAATATACAAAATGTGTTCCCAAAAAAATTAAAAAAATTTCTAAAAACACCTAAGAATTTGGAAGAATTTTGACCGAATCTGACATAACTTCGTAAAGTTTTAACCAATTTTGTGAAATCGTACAGAGAGTATTTGTGAGAATTAGGAAGTAAGGTTAGTATTTGTTTAAAGTTCAAAGGTTATATTTTCTATTAAAAAGATCAAACTTGATCTAATTGTTACCAAAGAATTTTTAAAAAATCCCAAAAAATGCCTTAGAATTTGAACAGAACCCAAAATAACTTTGCAAAATTTTTACCAATTTTGAAATATTGTATAGAGAGTATTTCTGGCAATTATGAAATGGATCTTGTGTTAGTTTAAAGCTCAAAGGTTCTATTTTCTATTAAAAAGACAAATTTTTTTTAATGGTTGCCAAAGAATTTTAAAACATTTCCATAAATACCAGAGAATTGTGAAGAATTTTGAGCGAACCCAACATAACTTTGTAAAATTTTGACCAATTTTGTGAAATCGTACAGAGTGTATTCCTGAGTATTAGGAAGTAAGCTTGGTATTAGTTTAAAGCTTAAAGGTTCTATTTTATATTAAAATGATCAAATTCGATCTAATTGTTACCAAAGAATTTTAAAAATTTCCCAAAAATGCCTTAGAATTCTAACAGAACCTAACATAACTTTGCAAAATTCTTACGAATTTTGTAATATCGTACAGAGTGAATTTGTACGAATTAGGAAGTAAGCTTGGTATAAGTTTAAAGCTTAAAGATTCTATTTTCCAAAGAATTTTAAGAAAATCCCGAAAACTTCAAAGGATTTTTATTGTACCCAACATAATATTGTTAATTTTTGACCAATTTCAAAAAAAAAACATAGAGTTTATTTAAAAATTAATAAAGAAAAAATTCAAAATTTTCCAATATCTTGTGGAAGACATCTCCAATCAAAAATCAAACTGAACTGTTTCAATAAAAACAAAATTTTCTATTTAAAACACAAACTTTCGTCCTTTATAAACTTCGTAAATATTTTCATTAACTTTTATACACCTGCTTGTAGTAAACATCCTCGAAACATTTTTTTCGATGTTTTGAAGGTTTATTTTTAAAAACGAGATCGAGTTTAAATCCGTCGATTTAACTCCGGACGTTTTACGTTTCCTGCTATCGAGCTTTAGAGCTCTCGAACTTCCCATTCAATCGATTTATCTTTAGAAACGCTTTAGAACGAAATTTCGTTGAAAATTACTTTTTAAATACTTTAACGAACGTGACAATTTGAATAAGATAAATTCTCATTTAAGACTCATTAAAAAATTCCCTCTAATTAAGGTTACCAATTAAGGAAGAGGTGTTAACGATTTAAAATAAAAATTTAAATATATATAGAGCTTTTGTAAATATAAATATGTTTATTTGTTTATTTATTTATTGCATTCCGATTTCGTAATCCTAAATAGTACAGCGTGTAAATATCGATAGCACCGTCATATAAATTCTTATTACGTCGATATAAAGATTCACATTTAACGGAAAAGAGAAAAAAATAAAAATAAAATAAAATAAAATCGTAAAATTATAAAACGGTCAAAACGATTAAAACGAAAATATGGGATAAAATACTGAAAGAAACGAAAAGCAAATTACAACCAACTGGCAAGACTTTGTCTTTGCAACAAACCCAACTTAAATCGTATTATATAGACAAATTACATTTATTTTAAAAATTATAAAACTAATTTTATTATAAAAAAAGATATCGTATAAACAAGTAAATAAGTTAAGTTAATAGTGATATTTATAATATTTAATTTTTTTTAAGTACGTTAAGTAGAAATAAATATATAAAGGGTTTTTCTGTTTTTCTCTTAAAGGAAAAAAAATATAACAATAAAAACAATAATTTACTTTGCATTTCTTTTTAAAATGAGATCAACGCAGCATAATTTTTTTTAATATATTTTACATAAAGTAAGCAAAAAATTAAAAAAAAGAAGCTACAATATCGGTATATAAACTAATTTATAAATAAATAACAAAAAATGAAAACAAATTGTTGCATTTTCTATTTTGGGAATGATATTTAAAAAAACCCAGATTATTTTATAATTTTAATCTTAAGTAAATTAAAAAAATGAAAATGAAAACTATATTTACAAAAACTTATCTTTACAAATCATCAGTCTTAAAGCTATTTTGTGCCTAAATTTTATTGGGATTTATTTGAATTTTATTTATTTAAGGCACTTGGGATTATTTTAAGGCACTAAATTATAAATTTATTTTTCTATCTTTATTTCATTCTTCATCTTTAATTACTTCTTTATCTTTATTTTCTTTTCTTCTTTAACTTCTTTAAATTCTTCCTTGTTTTCTTCTCTTGTAAAATTTTTATAGTCTATAATTTTTTATTCATGTAAAGCATCGACGGATATTGACATATCTTTATGATTCCCAATTTTATTCGTCGTCGATATTTTACCGGTCACATCCTCCAATAAATAACTCAAAACCTTTCTGACCTCGACGTTTTGTACCGGAGCCAATTTCATCGACTCTTTTACGTCCGTCAGAGCTTGGTCGTAACGTTTTAAGTCCAAATAAGCTTTCGCCCTGGCGTAGTAAGCTTCATAAGACTCCGGTTTAGTGATTAAAACCTGGCTTGCTAATTCTATTGCTTCGTCGGGTTCCTAAGTGATATAAAATTTAACACTGTTTAAGGATTATTTATGTAAGGTAATTCAAAGGGACAATGCAATAATCTGGTAAGTGTATTGTTTGAAAGATATATAACGTAATGAAATTTTGTTGTACATTCATCACAACAATGTTTGAAAGTTCAAAAAAAAAAAAAAAAAATCAGAACACTCGCTAAAAGATTTTTTATTGAATTTTATAGAGGCTGCGTAATGGGTTTTACCTATTTTATATTGTGGTTAAACGAATAAAACGAGCACAGTCAAAAACCTGTTTGTATTCAACACATAATATGGTTTTGTAGCAATATTTTTTGAAAAATGTCTTTCAAATGACCACCACCTTTATTAAAATATAAAATTACAAAAAACTCTGTAATGCGTAGTAGCATTTTCTGATTTATCTGATTTTTTGTGAAGGAAAGTTTAGGGTTTTTGGAGTTCGTAACATTTGAGGTTTATTTACGAAAATCCTAGTCTTCAAATATCTCTACAAGAAGAAATGAGATCTGGTTAAATCTGGTGATACTGGCATTGGCTGTTTATTTATTTGGACATAGAGTACACGATGGCTATCCATCGAATTTATCGTCAAATGCTTGTCTACAGCTTAAACATTAACACTTTGAAAAATTTAGAAAGCAGCCAATTCTAGTAAAAATATAGGCAGGGAAATAAGTAGTGGCTAAATTTGATAAGAAAATCATGGGGAGATAAGGAGGTGCCTTACATATTTTTTTCAGTCGTTATAATAACTACCTAGGTACACTCATGGTCAATGGAAATGAACTTCCAAGCTCTGTGCGAGAGTGATAGCTAAAAACGTCTTGGATTCGGTCGGCTTTCGACAGAATGAAACCTGGCGCGAGACTAAAGATGTATGCTTGATTTTTTTTATTTTGAGCCCTACGTCATTAATAAGAAAACACCGCCCAAATATTCAAATTTGAACTGCTCAAATTAATACATAGAAATTAACATTTAATTAAATGCAATATCGATACTGTTGGTTTCTGTAGGTAATATAACTGAATTACAGAGAGATACGTATAAAAATATAAGTACAAAATGCAATAAACGTTACTGCCTAACTTCACGTGATACAGTTGTTTGTTCGCTAAAGCGCTATTGTCAAGTGTCTTACTGATTTCGAGGTTATGTTCACGTTTGTCTGTCCTAACCAAAACAATAAACGCTTGGCAACGTAGGATGTGACGTCACTATAAAGTCATGATGTTGTCTTTCAAATTGGTGACGTAGGGCTCAAAATAAAAAAAATCAAGCATAGAAGCGTGTTGAGGGGATCGCAGTGTGACTCGGTCCGGTATTTATAAATACTAAGTAGGTTAACGAACATTGAGGCTAGGTTCACATGTGACGCACAAAAACGCACGTTAATGCGCGATAGAATATTGAAAGCGTTCAGATGACGAGCGTTAACGTGCGTTTTAATTGCAAAACCGATGAACTTACAATTAGATCAATTCAGATCAGTTGGGTTCGTATCGTTTTCGAGATAGTGCATCTGAGAATGGATGTACAAGAAGCTATAATTTTATGGGAATATTATTAAAAAAAGAAACAAAGACGACGGGCACATTGAGTTCATCCTGTTTTGAAAAATAAAAACAAAAGTTTACTCATAACCTTATTTCCAACATCGAGAGATAATGAAGGAAAATTCTTTAACTACTTTAGAATGTCTCTGAAATCATTTGATGACTTGCTGCAACTAATTTGGGATGATATTAAGGCAGCTCGAAATGCAATTAGGTATTGTATTTCACCCAGTGAAAAACCGAACCTATATTCCAAATTCCCGGTCTTTTTTCTATTTCATCAATTAGTAAGTCGATGTCAATATCTCCAGACTCAGCCATTTTTCACAAACTACAGACCAGATACAACTTCCATGTGGTACATTCCCACAATAACCTGTTTCGTAATAAAAACGTATGCTCATGTGAACGTTATACGGATGGCACGTAGAACTCAAAGCACGCGTTAACGCGTAATCGCGCGCGTCTAGAGATTTTTAGAATGGTTGAATCTTAGAGAATGGTTGTATTTGAATACCACGATATCTAAACGCGCGCTTAGAAATCGCGCGTCAGATCTTTTTCATGTGAACCTAGCCTGACTTGAACCTAGCCTGAATTATAGCTTTACGCCAGGTTTCATTCTCTCAAAAGCCTACCGAATCCGAAACCTTTCTAGTTATTGCTTTCGCACAGAGCTTTGAAGTTCATTTCCAGTAATCATTAGTGTACTTTGAAGAATCCCGTATGAGTATCGTCCATTAGGTTGGTGCCCAAAACCTGTTTCATTTCGTATGGCGACAAAAAAATTAACGAACCTTCACCTTTCAATGATTTACCTGGCGTTTTATTTGTAATTAAATAATCTGAAGTTGATGTAATTGAAGGTACCGATGCCAGTGTATCACCAGAGATCTGTAAGTATGCAATGCAGTAGAGTTCATCTAATAAGAGGATCACCAGACGTATGATTCACAGATTTTGATTGGATTTTGATTTTTTTTTATAAGTAGGGACACGTACATATGTGAAGCTTGCTGGTAAAATATTTCAGAGAGATTGCCAGGCATTTTTGAGTTACGAATTTTTGAAATCATTAATTAAATATAAGCTTGTAAGTTTGCATAAAGCACAGAAGTAGTTAAATACAAAAAGATAAAAATTACGAAGAAATAGCGATTGTCACAAAGAGAAACTTCATTCACAACTAAAGCCTTGGTCATTTTGGATTTTACTCAAATAATATTGATAGTGTGCAGTTGCCCTATGATCCAACTCTTTCTGTTACTACATAACACGCAAGTTTAGACTAGAAATACTATAGTAACCATGTAAGCATGGCTACTGATTTAAACTTCACCGACAATGAGTACAAAATAACAACAAGTAGTTCTAACAAGGTGGAGTAACAAGCTATCCAGCGAAAATTTGCATTTGGCTACTCTAAGAAACATGTTTGTTAGATAACTATATTATCCTGACTTAATGATTTTAATTGGCCGTCTAAATCACCAGTTAAATTAGTTCTAATTTCTTAATAACTCTGTTTTTAACCTATAATTGACCATTTCATTTTAAATAATCTTAAGAAATTTTGATTAACTTTGAAAAATCCTACAGAAGTTATTTATGCGAATTAAGATATGACTTTTATACCAAATTACAGCTTGTGTACTTATCCAAGTTATTGCATTAGATAATAAAACTATAAAGAATTGGAACTTACATTCAATTTTCGTTTACATCGGGAAAAATTAAGAAGGAAATTTATTCTTAATTGATGAAAAGCTGTATTATGTTCTCCTTGATCGTCGATGGGAAACTTTTTAAGAGCGTACTGGTACCTATGAGCAGCTTCTCTTAATCTACTCTTTCTGTAAAGTAAATTTCCGTCTTCTAAGAGTTTATTGAGAAGGATTAGCCTACAAATAAAAAAATAATATATTTCAATTTTATTAATTTGAAAGAAGGTTATTAATTAACCTACATTATCTCTGGTTTGCCTGAAGCCATAGCCCATGTAGCAGGTCCCAATTTAGCTCCTTTCTTCAAAAAGCAATGTACAACTTGAATATTCTTGCATCCAATCGCACGATCTAATGGTCTCATTCCATTTACATCAACGTGTTCAATTTTGGCTCCCTTTTCAATTAAATACTGCACAACAGAAGGATTTCCTTGAAAAGCAGCAAGATCTAAAGGTGACCTTCCGGTTTTATCCGTATGATTAAGATTAGCTCCTCTTTCTAAAAGATACTGAGCAGCTTGGAGTTTTCCTCGAAGACAAGCCCAGCTTAAAGGAGTTAAACCATCTTTATCTTGTTTCTCAAGACTAGCACCTCTGTTAATGAATAGTTCCATAATACCGGTGTGTCCTTCAGAAGCGGCTAAAGCTAATCCAGATCTTCCGTTGCTATCGCAAATTTCCGAGCTGGAAGAATGTTGGAGTAAAAGTTCGACGACAGCCCAATGACCTTCTTTAACGGCGAGAAGAATCGGTGGGATATCTTTTTTATTAGTTACCAAGACGTTAGCTCCTCTATTTATTAAAGCGGAGACGACGTTGGGATAACCATTTGTAGAGGCGATGGTTAAAGCGGTTTCTCCGATTAAAGAATCGCATTCGTCTACTTGGACGTCGGCCATTTCGAGGAGATATTCAACGATGTCTGTGTGTCCATGACCTGAAGCGGCAATTAAAGCTTGTTGAGCGGCTTCTATTAATCCGACATCTTCTTCGGGGTTTTTAATAACCCAGTCACATGCTAGGAGATATCCGACGACATTGAAAAAGCCGTTTCTTGCCGCGTGGACTAAAGAACAGTACCCGGCTGTGTCTACGTGTCCAGGACTGGCTCCAGCTGCTACGAGTTGACGGACGATGTCGCAATGACCTTTTGCCGAAGCTAAGGATAACGGTGTTGATCCCTGGCTGTTGGTTAATTCAACGTTCGCCCCGAATTCCAAAAGGAGGGAAACCATCGGAACGATTCCTTCGCTAGCGTACATACAAAGAACTGGGGCGTTTCCCAAAAAGCTTGTTATGTAATCAGGTGAAGCACCTGCTAGTAATAAGAGTCTCGAGACTTTAACATTTGGATTGTAGATGTTTCTCAAGCTGCAAATTGCAGCTGAAATATTTGCTGAGCTTTCAGCTACCCAGTACGCTTGAAAATCTCTTGGTGAAGTTGTTTGAATAGACATATTTCTGTAAACGTGAGCTTTTAAAATGTGATGACCTAATTCTAAAGTCTTTTCCGCGTCTAAAGGTGCTTGAACTCTTGATAAACGAAAAGCAATCCCGCAATGACCAGCTCGGAGATCGCATAAGAACTTCGTTCCTTCGTTTTCATCTCTTCTAATAAGCCATTCCCTGAAGGAAGGGTGAAAAAACATGTAGGTGTTGTCTAGGCGTTTTACGAGGAAACCGGAAAGTAATTTGAAACGTTGTAAAAATTCGGACCAAGGTAAAAATTTGTCGACTAATAAAGAGTTGACGGAGTAATAAATTTCCAAGAGGGTTAAAGGATATAAAGCGGAGAGGCAAACGCTAAGGATGTGTGTAACCTTTTCAAAGGATCTTATCGTAGGGAATCTTAAATTAAAGTGAAGGAGATAAATTTGGGCTAAAGTAACGGGAAGGACTTTATAACCGGAAGATTTCGCCACTAAATGTCCTCGATCTAATAAATCCAGGGTTAATTTACAAAATAAAAACGAACCGTGGCTTAAGTTAAGTAGATATTGAGAGAATTTATGTTGTGTTATATTTCCACTTTCATTCCTTCCATTTGTCGATAAAGCTATGTTACTTTGAATCGAAGCACTTTGATTTACTCTTAAATTAATGTAATCTAAAATATCTTTTTGGATATTATCATTTGTTGTATTATCCAAAGTTATTTTATTATATCTCAATTGTTTCGTAACTTCTTGTAATTGTGTTCTAACAGTTGTTATAACTTTCAACCAAGATGGAAAATGATAAGTGTGTTTTGCCAAGAAAGAAATAATTGTATCTCCATGATCAGGTCGGTGATATTCAGCTTCACATAAAGCATCGATTAAAATAATACAGTAATTCACTTCGATTTTACCATTTTGTTTTAAAGATGTCAAAGGTTCTAAAATTCCTCTCGTCAAAGCTAAATCTGGATTTGCTATGCATTCTTTTAAAGATAAAGCGGATTGTAAATGTTGCTCGTTTAATAAATGGTCTCTATAAGCTGCTAGTTGAGGCGCTTGACATAATTGTGCAGCTAAGGAATGAATAAAATCTGGGACTAAACAAGTGTTATTATTATCTGCTTGACAGAAATGATATGCAACCACATTTGAAGCCAATCTTCTTAAGTTTTCATTAGAGGAGTCGATTTGTTGGTAAATTTGATTTGTTGGTGTTTGATAAATCGGTTCTTTTCGTCTTCCAAAACAACTATATTCTACTAGTTGTAGAATTAAAGCTGTTTTTCCAGTTCCTTGATTTCCGGTTAATAAAACTCCAGGACATGAAGCATCTAGAAAAATATTAAATGAAACCGTTTTTATTAAAATTTTTATATTTTAATTCTTACTTAAAGTTTCTTCAATTTCTTTAATTAACCAACTTCTTCCAATAAATAAAGGATCGGGTTCTTGTAAAGGTACTTCAAAAAATAACGGTTTTAACGTTAATTGCGGTACTCTATACTGAGCGAATCTAATTTTCGGGTCTATAGGTCCTTGAACCGTTCCCGTTCGTGCAGATCTTCTAATACAAGTTCTTCTCGATTGGAATACGCTTAAATCTTCAACTTGACCTGGTTGGGTTGCTAAAAAATTAACACACAATCAAAATAATTCCTCATTCAAGTCATGATATAATTTTTAACTTACTAGTAACACTATGTCTTCTACTAATTGGACTAGAACTACAATTGCTTGCTCCGGACATCGACATTGACATTAAAGAACCAACACTATCGGAACTTGGATTGATCCTTTGTTGATCTTCCGAACTTCCGGTTAAAGTGGAAACCGGACTGGTATTTGTGGACATCATCGCTGGGTGCTCGTAACTTGCTAATGAAGAGCAAGATTCATGAGGAGCTCGCGATTGTTGCTTCTTGGTTCTTCGGGCGTTATCTCCCAATAGTAATCCCAAACGCATGTACATCGCGCTTTCTGCTGATTTGGATTTTGTGGTGAGTGGTTTAACCGATCCACCTTCGTCATCTGCGATTAAAAGAAAAAAGTAATAATTAAGTTGAAATAAAATTAAAAATTAAAATAAACAAATAAATAAAACAACGATCATGCAGGTTTTTAATGGAAAAACTTGTGTGCTGGAAAATAGAAATTAAAAATAATAATAATAAAATAAGAAAGAACAAAAATGTGAGTTAAAACATGCTAAACACGAGATGCATCAATCACTCTTTAACCGTGCCTGTAATTAATTGGTTGAGTCCTGAGCTTGCGCTTGAGCTTCCTGCAAACCATAAGGAGCGGATTTTTCCCAAGACGACGCTTGGCCAGTGTTTTCCTTCGTTTGAAGTTGTTGAAGATGTCATAACGGCTGTATTTGAAAGAATGATTTTAGAGGATTGAAGGTCTTTATGAGAATTCAGTTGAGTTATAAAAAATTAAAAAAGAAATTTTCATGTTTTATAAAATTAATTAAATTAAATTAAAAGAAAAATCATGTAAAGGTTGTTCTAAGAATTAAGGGAAGGATTTTTTGGGAAATTATGGACTTGAATATCTTCTTGAATGTAATACATAAAAATCGATTATGAAAATATATCGATTATATGGTTGGATTATGAAAATTTTTAGAAAATATTTTTTTTCTAAACCTCTACGTTTTCACCAACCTTAAATTATCAAAGCTAGATTTTAAAAAATCGTCCAAAGATTATTTCTAGAAATCAAGAAAAGGTTTTTAGGGAAATTGTGAACTAGATTGTCTTTTTTTCTATAACATATAAATAATTGTGGGTTGAGTTATAAAAATGTTGAGAAAAATAATTTTTTCTAAAGCTCTACGTTTTCACTAAACTAAAATAATCAAAGAGAGACTTTAAAAAATCGTTCAAAGATTATTCCTGGAAATTAAGAAAAGATTTTTTTGGGAAATTATAAGCTAGAATGCCTTTTTTTTACTGTAACATATAAATAATTATAGGTTGGGTTATAACAATTTTGAGAAAATATATTTTCTTTTAAATAATCAAAGCTAGGCTTTAAAAAATCTGTCAAAGATTATTCCTGGATATTAAGAATAGATTTCTTGGGAAATTGTGAACTAAAATGTCCTTTTTTCTTTAACATATAAATAATTCTGGGTAACGTTATAAAAATATTGAGAAAAATATTTTTTCTAAATCTCTATATTTTCACTGATCTAAAATAATCAAAGATAGATGTTAAAGAATCGTTCAAAGATTATTCCTGGAAATCAAGAAAAGATTTTTTGGGAAATTGTGAACTAAAATGCCCCTTTTTCTATAACATATAAATCATTGTAGGTTTGGTTATAAAAATGTTGAAAAAATATTTTTTTCTAAACATTTACATTTTCACTAATCTTAAATTATCAAAAATAGATTAAAAAAAATCATTCAAAGATTATTCCTGGAAATCAAGAAAAGATTTTTTGGGAAATTGTGAACTAAAATGCCCTTTTTTCTGTAACATATAAATAACTGTGGGTTGGGTTAAAAAAATGTCGAAAAAAATATTTTTTTTAAACCTCTACATTTTCACTAATATAAAATTATCAAAGACACATTTTAAAAATCGCCCAAAGATTATTCCAGGAAATCAAGAAAAGATTCTTTGGGAAATTATAATCTAGAATGTCTCTTTTACTTTAAGATATGTGATCTGATCTACGAAAAGGGGGCTTACCTTCGAAAACAAATTTTCGAGAAATAAGCTGTTAAAGATAAACAACTTGTTTCGTTAGTTTTTCTTTGATTGCTCTCTTTTCTCAGCGTCGGCCGGTGTTGAAAGACGTCAAAGTATTGTTTCAATTTAGAATATTATTGTAGTTAATCGCGTAAAATGCTAGTTTCGGCTTTCTGAACGAGTAACGTTGAAGAAGTGAGTTTATGAATGTTATCACGTTGGGCGTTTTTTCATAATGACATTCATGTAATTGTTTCTGTTAGTTTTTCGCATCACAGAAAGTAATGAAAAATCAGTGTTGATGAGGAGTTCAGTGCAGTCTACAAACAATATTTTCGTGAAAACGATGAAGACAGCGTACAGGACAATTCGAATAGCAATGACGATGCGCTACATTTCTCTCAGACAGCAGATATTAATAATACGGAACTAATTGTAAGTTTCGTTACCTTGGAGTTGTCTGCTGTCGATGAAGAGGAAAAGGAGCTGGTAACCAATTTTTTTTCAAAAACTTGTAATAATAAATGTCATACAATGATGCCATGAAAAATGTTCGAGAATACAAGAAACTATTGTTTAGAGTTCTGTTTTTTTCCTATTTGTATTCTCCTTCCTCTACATTTTTAGTGAATTTTTGAATATGTCACGACTTTGTGGTTTTCACTATATGAAAGAAAGTCTCAAACTTACTCTGAATTGGTAAAAAAAGTGAAAAATGCTTTTTTGAGATGTAAGCCCCCTTTTCGTAAATCAGGTTGTAATAAATAATTGTAGGTTGGGTTATAAAAATTTTGTGAAAAGTATTTTTTTCAAAACCTGTTAATTTTCATCTAGCCTAAAAAACGTTTACAATTAATCTTTAAAAAATCACTCAAACTTGTTCTTAGGAATTAAGAATATCAATTAGGATTTTTTGAAAAATTGTACTTTAAAATATCATGTTGAATGTAACATACTATAATAATTTATAGATTAAGTTATAAAAAATTTAAGTAAACAATTTATTTTCTTTACATTTTTTACTTATTTCGCTTTGTAACATACGAGATATTTACCTGATAATGCAACATCTCCACCTTGTTGCTTCCCCGATCTGGACGCAAAAGGACTCCTCAATCCTTTAGGATTCAAAAAGAACTTCCTTCGGGATTGCGGAGGAGTAGGACAGCTCTGGGTCATGATGCCTTGATCCAGTCTGTTTCTGGGTTTCGTTTTTGGTAGTTTCTCCGGATGACCTTCAGGTGAAATAATTTCTCTATTCTATATTAAAAGAAAATTTATATTACACATAAAATTAAATAATTTAATAACAATAAAAAATGATGTAATCAACTTACTTGCATATAATTAGTAAAATGACCATTTGTCTTCACTTTGGGTCTAGGTGTGTATTCCCAAGATTTTTCCGATCCCGTTTGTTGAGGACTGATCTCTCCGTATAAAGTTATTTCCGATCCTCTTAAACCAGAACATCCCATTCTGTTCGCAGAAGGCATCACTGGAAAAACAGAAAAAGAAATTATAATTATGTAATAATTATATGTTTGTTTATTTTTATGAGTGAATTTCTTGCACCTGTAAGTAATAACAAAATATTTGAAATTCAATCGGTTAAAAACTTACGTAATATAACGTGGGTTATAGTTAGTTGCGTGACACGGAGTGTCTTGTAACTTTAATGAGATTGTAATGTAACATTTGCAGGAAACGAGGTAAATTTATGCGAACGTGCACTTACCGTTTAATAAAGCCGGGTTGAGACATAACGGACACGATTCGTTGGTGAACATGCAAGAGTAACATCTTTCGTGGCCGCAGTTGTCGATTAGCCGCCTCTTCTTGCCCTTATCGAAGGGCATGTCGCAGCTCGGGCACGTGCCGGGTCCATTTTCCGAGTCGAGAAGTCTTCGGATGGCCGCGAGGTCTGCAATAATATAAAAAATATGTAACCAGATAAAAGACGCTCGAGCGGTCTTAAAGTAACTGTTATATGCACTTATGTAAATGCAGACGGCCGAAAATGTCGATTAGCTTCTTGCTGACCTTTCGCCAACGTCTTGTTTATGGCGATTTCTAAAGTGCGTCCGAAATTCCACCATTTACGGCCCGAGATATCCTTGGATAATTGATTATTTAAAAATTCAATAAAATCTCCAGTCGATATCATTTCGGTTCTTTCAGTCTTTCAGGAATTTAAATTGTTTTTTTTTTTATTTCTTTATATAAAATATCTATATGCCTATATATGTCGATAAGATGTGTTTCAGGATTAATTTTATAAGAGTTGTCATCAAGGAAACATTGATTTGAATAAATTAATATATTATGCTTGAGAGAAAATGATTAGATGTAAAAGGTTTTTGATGAAATATGGAAAGATAAGAGAGAATTGAAAGGGAAATAGGAGAAAATTTTCATGTAATGCAAAATAACCAGTGTTAGACTTTAAAAAATCGTACAAAGATTATGTTTAGATATTAGGGAAAATTTTGTCAGAAGTAAACTTCTAGTTTACTGTCTCTTTTTATGTAACGTGTTACTTGTAAGTTAGGTTATAAAAATTTTGGGAAATATTTTTTTATTTATTCTACCTTTTCATCTAGCATAAAACCTCTTTGAAAGATAAACTTTAAAAAGTAATCCAAAGACTATTTCTTGAAATTGTGAAAAGAGCTTTTTCCAGGATTTTTGCCTAAATTTCCTGAATTTTGAAGAATTATCACTAAATTGGTAAAGTATTGGGATGGCAACTAAGTAATTGCGGATTTCACTCATAGATTGCTTCAGTTAAATTTTTATGTTTGCAGATGTAGTACAAATGTAAAACACATTTTGTTATTTGATAGTTGGCAATTCAGCAGTCAATCAGTGAAAGAAGTTTTTTGATCGGTTACATAGCTTTCGTTTGGCCTTCGTTGAAAAATGGAAAATCACAAGGAACATTTTCGTCATATTTTCCTTTTTTATTTCCGCAAAGGGAAAAACGCATCGAAGGCTCATAAAAAATGTGCTGTATATGGCGACGAAGCCTTAAACGAACAGTGTCAAAATTGGTTTGCCAAATTTCGTTCTGGTGATTTTTCACTCAAAGACGAAAAACGCTCTGGTGGTTCATTTGAAATTGATGAAGTCCTAATGAAAGCAATAATCGATTCGGATCGTCACAGTACAACACGTGAGATTGCAGAGAAGCTTCATGTATCACATACATGCATTCTCCCATACATTCTCACATACATGCACACTCTTACTACCCAACCGAACGATCAATTCTGATGTCTACATTGAACAACTAATGAAATTAAACAATGCAGTTGAAGAAAAGCGGCCCGAATTGACAAATCGAAAAGGTGTTGTACTCCATCATGACAATGCAAGGCCACACACATCTTTGGTCATTCGGCAAAAATTATTGGAGCTTGGTTGGGATGTTTTGCCACTTCCACCATATAGTCCTGACCTGGCACCATCTGATTACTTTTTGTTTCGATCTTTACAAAACTCCTTGAATGGGAAAAATTTCAATAATGATGATGACGTCAAGTCGTACCTGATTCAGTATTTTGCTAATAAGAACTAGGAGTTTTATGAACATGGTATGATGCTGCTTGAAAGATGGCAAAAGGTCATTGATCAAAATGGGCAATACATTACAGAATAAGTTATTTACTTCAACGAAAAAAATTTCTTTGATTTTCTAAAAAAAAATTCCGCAGTTACTTAGTTGCCAACCCAACATAAGATTTTAAGAACATGTTTTTCAGTATAACTAATAATTATGGTCTCAATAATTTACGAAGATTAAGAAATAAAATGAAAAATAAAAGTCAAAAATATACAATCGTTCTTCTTGTAACATCAACTTCAAGACACTCTGAAAATTATGTAAAAATTTCTAGGTTGGGATACAAAAATTTTGACAAATGATTTTTTTTAAACCTCTGTTTTCATCTGATCTAAAATTGTGAAAGTAACACCTTAGAAAATCGTCCAAAGATTATTTCTATAAATCAAGAAAACATTTTTCAATCTGTTGGTCTTCTTGTAGCAATAATCCTGAGGCACTCTGTATATAAGCACTGTATACGGACATTTACCTTTTTTGGTTATTTTTTATTCTTTTACAGTGGTTCGTATTTTAATTAAGATACATCGAGAGGATAAAAAATTATTATAGTGCCGGTTTCGAAAACGCGGCCAAGCGATTACGTAACGATTGCACAGTAGAATGAACGAGATTAAAGGTTGCAAAACTTTCGGACCCTGTCATCCGAAGGGGACAATACCCGGTGTAATTATCATTTCCCACCTTTCACCTGCTTCGTTTTCGGAGTCCATCCTAAAACCGCACCCGAAGTATTTCGCACCAATCCTTTCCTTGTCTTAAACCGTCAATTCGTCGACCAACAGTCAACGAGTTGGAGTTTCGGTCACGATTCCTAATTCATTCACGGTACTCGAACAGGTAAATATTCTTACTTTCACCTGGCGTGGGTGTTCTCAAAACGAGAACGATACCCCCCGCGGCCCGACTCGTTCTCTCTTTTCCTTTTGCCTCGCGTCTATCGACCAATTTTACCCGCGATCCCGCTGTTTGACACGAAATTATTCGTCTGGTCGACCAATTAAAGTTCAACTCGGTCAGCTGCCGTCACGCCGACGATATCACGCGCATATCATTTTACTCGGTTTTACCGTTTACGATGGGCGCAATAGGATCTTCTCTAAGTAGTTTAAGGCTTTTTAAATAACGTCGTAATTAAATAATTACACCGCCCACGGAGTTCGTTACGGCTTCGAGTCTAGGAAACGCCCTGTTATTTACGTTTGGGTTTTTTATTGTTGTTGTCTTTAGCGGCGAAGTAGGTGGGAATGTTGCTTTTGCTCGCAGGTGTTTTCTTGGGTTTAATACACGTAGGTAAATTACGTTTAGAAATGGTTAGTTTATACTTACTGTATAAAATGTACTTTATTGATGATTAAGAAGGAAGTTATTTTATGTTATATAAACTTTTTGTGAGTCATAAACTCATATGTGTAATTAGTGAGTATAATTATTTAATAAAAGTTGATTAGGTTGGTTTTATATGAGTTTTATCTAAGGTTTTATGTAAATGAAGGAATTTTTTTTAACGTATAATGTTAATTTTATTAAGTTTAGTCAATAATTTTGGAACTGAAGAGAGAAAATTGTTCATCATGATGGGTTTATATATTTTTTTAGTTTATATTTTAATAAACTGTTATTCAATAATATTATTCTTCCTGTAATAATTTTATTACAAAAAATAGTTAAAACCAAGTTGGATTTGTTAGAAAGTAGTTTAGGAAATTCAAACCTTATGGATGGCACAACCCCGATTTTTTTCGATTTCAATGTAACTCGATTCATTTTGATCCGATTTTGAGTTCATTTTCAAGTAATTTTTCAATAATTTGATTAAAAGTATTAGATATCTTGTCAATAATTCAGGATAAGAAAAGAAATTGAAAATGAAATGTGTTAGATTGGTCATAATCTCCTTAATTTATATTCAAAAGAACCTTAAACTTCATTTCATGAATCATGGAAAAAATTATTATGATAAAAGTTAGTTTAAAGTTTTCAAATTTTAATTTTGATTAATGTAATTCAGGAAACGATTTTCGAAAGTTAGTATGTTGGCTTCAATTTCCTTGATTTATATTTAAAAGAGTTTGTCTTTATTTCACAAAAAAACTGAATAATTGCAGTCTTAGAATTTCACTTTTATGAATATAATTTAGGAAACAACCTTAGATGCTACTTCGAATATCATTAGATTTTAGTTTAATTTTATTAATTTTGTTTCAATTTTATTTAGAATTTAATATAAATAACCTTTTAGTGTTAACCAATTTCGAAAATAATAAGCCTAAAATAAGCATTAGAAGTTCCATCAACATTTTATAATTTAATCGTCAGATTAGTGGTGAAAGTTGATTACGGATTATTTTCTAAGAAATCTAATTTTAGAAGTGTTTCGGTGTAATTTAGAAAAATCTGGGAAATATGATTATTGACTGCAATCTGTATGATTTATCTCCGAAAAAATTCGATTTAGAAGATTATTAGTATTATTTTTGAAAATTGTGATGAATTGTATTTATGTAAAATGTAGATATTGGTAAGAATTTAGTTGGGAAATCAACTTCCGGATGTTCATAGACAGTGCCACTTTGAGTTTTTGTTAATTTAAAATGAATATGAATGATGTTAATTGAATTTTGTAACCTTTTTGACTTAATGATGGAAAATGAGGATGTGATGGGTTTTAATATCTTTCAATTATTTGCAAAGTTCTTATTTCTCCTGGATCTTATTGTTAATTAATCACAAAGGTAAAAATGGTCATAAAAATTATTCTTAAGGTTGTCCCAAAGGGTTTTTCCAAAACCACAAAAAACCAGTTCGAATAGCATTATTATGAATGATTACAGAACTATTTCTTGGTGTGTTTGAGCCAAACAAAACCTCATTTTAAGCACAAAAGCTTGAAAATTTAAAAAAAAATCCTTATTTTTACTGGATCTTATTGTTAGTTAATTAAAAGTTGTTCTTAAGGTTATCCAAAAAGGTTTCTCTAAAACCACAGAAAACCAGTTCTAATAGTATTATTATGAATGATTACAGAACTACTTCTTAGTGTGTTGAGCCAAACAACATCTCACTTTGAGCATACAAGCTTGAAAATTTTCAACAAAGTTCCTTATTTTTACTGGATCTTATTGTTAGTTAATTAAAAATTGTTCTTAAGGCTGTCAAAAAAGGTTTTTCCGAAACCAAAAAACACCAGTTCGAGTAGTATCATTATGAATGATTATAGAACTATTTCTTGGAGTGTTTGAGCCAAACAAAACCTCATTTTGAGCATAGAAGCTTGAAAATTTTCAAAAAAAAACTTATTGAGAAGGTCATCATTGTGAAATGTTGGGTTAAGAGAGTTGTAGTTCAGGAAATAACTATCGAATATTAATAGATGATGTTACTCCGAGTTTTTGTCAATTTTGGATGAATATGAGCGATTGTAATCGAATTTTTTGACCTTCTTGACTTAACGATAGAAAATGAGGATGTCATGGGCTTTAATATTTTTCAATGATGACCAAAAAAGTCCTTATTTTTACTGGATCTTATTGTTACTTAATTACAAAAATTAAAAGAAGTCTTAAAAATTGTTCTTAAGGTTGTCCCAAAGGGTTTTCCAAAACTATAAAAAACCAGTTCGAATAGTGTTATTATGAATGATTACAGAACTATTTCTTGATGTGTTGAGCCAAACAAAACCTCATTTTGAGCATAGAAGCTGGAAATTTTTCTAAAAAATCTACTTGAAAAGGTTGTCATTGTGAAACTTTGAAAATTCCTAAATAATTTTATTTGGAAAGCAAGTACTTTAAAATCATTAATCTAAAAAATAAAAAATTAACTAAAAAATACACTAAACATTTTTAGCGGCAAATTTGAATTCTAAACTTCAAACCAGTCACATTTATGCAACCAACAAAACACCAAGCGTTTGAGCGTAGTATTCTAGAACATACCAAATATCTTTATGGCCGTTTATCTATACGTACATTGTTCAAAATTTATCCAAAAGACGTTCCTTGTGTTGACGTATTATATCCAACAGATGACATCGTACCATATCTTCTTCGAATTTAATATTTTTTGATCGCAACCATTTGAGCACAACGAAAAAGCGAGAAACAAGTTGACAAATTAGGTAAAGCACCTAACCTCAAACGTTAAAAACAATAAACGACAAAAATCAATTTTTTCGTCTTCGTAAACTTGACTGCGGAGCGACCAATAATAGTACACTATTTTGGCGCGCAAAATTCAAATCACTCCTCCTAGTTATTAAATGAAGTATAGACGACGATTTTCTTCGAACACGGTCCCCAGCAGCGAAAAATGTTTTTTTCTCTATATTGTTCATTTTTAATAAAAAAAAACTTGTTTACTATGGAAATCACCCATTTCGTAAGTGAATTCACATAAATAAGATCATTACACACCGGGTGTGCAGCTCGTTCCTCGAAAAAATTTAATTGCGAGGAGCGGATTGAACACTGTGTATGTAATGTAAGGTAAAATGAAAATACATCCTTAAAAAAGTGTAGAGACTTTGGCCTTGCACTTCCCCGTATTAACACACGAGCGATAAAAATGAGACCAATGCGTATTCGTATTCATAGTATGTTACATGTAAGAAAAGCTTCAGATAATTTTTAGATTTTTTAGTAAATTTTATTTTCCTGTACATTAAAGATTTCATTAGATCAAGAAAAGTGATATTCGACGAGTGTGCAATCAGTCTCAAATGGAGTAAAGTTGGGTTAAGCTGTAGTTCAGGAAACAACCACCGAAAATGAATAGATAGCGCCACTTGGGGTTTGTGTCAATTTGATCAATTTCAATCTACATAAATTAAATCTATTACATTAAATGGAATTAATCCTGATCTGAATCGGTTTACTATGCAAATACAAACAAATTTCCAAAATGTACTCATTTATTCGTCATAAAAACACAATATACGAATAAATAATAGCCTCTTCTGGTTGATTTAAAAGATAAACTTTCCGTAATTCAAGATAACTTGTCATCGATCGGGGTTTTGAGCCAAACAAAACCTCATTTTAAGCATCGAAACTGGAAAATTTTCTAAAAAATCATATTGAAAAGGTTACCATTGTAAAATTTTTAAAATTCATATATAATTTTTTTGGGAAGAATTGCTTTAAATTCATCAGTGTTGGGTTGAGTTGTAGTTCAGGGAACAACCACCGAAAACTAATAGATAGCGCCACTTGGGGCTTGTGTCAATTTGATCAATTTCAATCTACATAAATTAAATCTACTACATTAAATGGAATTAAACCTGATCTGAATCGGTTTACTATGCAAATACAAACAAATTTTCAAAATTTACTCATTTACTCATCATAAAACCGCAATATACGAATGAATAATAGCCTCTCCTGGTTGAATTAAAAGATAAACCGTTCGTAATTCAAGATAACTTGGCGTCGATCGGTAGTATTTGTTCAACTAGCCATTAAACGGGTAATTGCCAGATACATATTAATGCGGGACACCTGCACGCGGAGGTGTGAAACCGCCGCGACCCTCCACTTTCATTTCTTATTCGCCGAGTACATACGCTAAACCGTCGGAGCTTCGCGCTCGCTGGAACTTGCCGTAACTCGCTCGCGAATCGTTTTCGTCCATAAGCGGCCTAATTGGTTATTACCGTCCGCGGAAGAATTCGCAATTACGGTTCGCTATTGCGTAACGGCGTCTCGGCGCTCCGACAGTCAGTCAGCTTGGCGCTTTTAAGACCTTAAGAACCGCTGCAGGTGATGGCGCGGAGTGAACGTCGGCGTCCGCGGAGGGACATCGAGGTCAGGCCGACCTCGATACGACGCGGAGAAACACGATTTTCGCTGATATTTTCAAAGACCCGGCTCGAACGCGCGCGCGCTCGGCCCGATTTATTATGCCGGCCATTTTTCCGACGCCTTATTGCCCAATAACTTTAATATAAAGCGGCCGAGAACCTCTCACGCTCGCTTTGTATCCCGGTCGGACTCGCACAAAGACGCGTCCAGGTGGAAATCGTACGGATACTTATTGCGAAACCGATTAATAACGTTCTCTTTGATGGTATTCTTCGATTCCGCAAGATATAATTTATCCTTTTACATTTAATGAGATATCTTTATAATCTTTAAGTTTTTAACGATTATTAAACGATTTTTATTAATAACAATTCTCATTTTTAATCAATTAACAATACAAATGAAGATAAGATTAAAGGTATTAGATTTGTTTTGGCAATAATTTTCGAGTTGTTACCAAAAATTGCCGAGAAGTGGGTAAATAAGATTGATGAAGGTTATCTCTATTATAATTTTTCATTTTTTATACCTCCTATAAAAATATATTTAGTTTAAAGTTGAGAAACTATGGAAGTTTGTTAAAAAAATAGTTTAATATTACTAAGGTTGTAAAAAATTTTCAACATTAATTATCAACAAAAATTCTCGAATTAAGTAGAAAAATGAAAGATGGCATTATCTTAATTTTGGGTTTATCTCAATTTTATAGTTTTATATTGCAGGAAGTTGGTCTGATTAAGTTCAAGAAAGATTTGCTTTGTCAATAAATTTCGAGATAAGAACAAAAAATTGATAGGTGGAGAAAAACTGAGCTTTTTCAATTCTTTTATTTTATACTCTAAAAGAAATTGATTTAGTATAAAATCAGAGGAATCCTGAACAGCTTTATAAAAAAAATGTGTCATCGAAGTTATCAATAATTTTGAAATTAAAGACGTAAATGCGCGATATTAGTGGTGACGTCACATGTTGACCTAGTCTCTGTACATGTATCCAAACAAACTTTTTCTACATAGATTCAGTCCATAAGCGGCGAGAAAATAATTTTTTTAGAGTACTTAGAGACATATTTAAGGTTTGAAAAGTGGGCAGTGCAATGTAAAATGCCGTTTTCTACATCTAAACCAAAAATGGTAAGTTAAATAATTTTTTTAACGCCGTAAAAGCAGAAATAAGTTCGCGTACACATAACCTCAAAAATCGTATCTGTCGCACGTAAGCTTAAAAAGTTCATAGTTCGGTAATTAATGCAATTTGGGCTACCAAATCTTACAAGTGGGATGGAATTGTCCTCAGAATATCTTACAGCCCTTATATAGTGAAAAACATCACCCCCGGATTATTTTAGATTCAATGCTAGCGACAGGCATAAAACTGATAAAAATATAGGTATTTTGTTATTAAGGAAGGGTTTTTTATAATTTTATGACCTTTATTATTGTACCCTTTGCAGGTAATACTTAACAACTATGAAATTTTAATTTTAAATATTAAATATTTTTAACTATGATCTTTAGAGTTTTAATATACCAGTGCTCATAGTACTCTTATTCTACATCTTATTATAGGAAGGTAAATATTTTAAATAAATTAATAAAAATCAAAACAGACGAAGGAAAATAAACAAAACGTATTAAAATTATACTGTCACAACACAATACTTATATTATTGAAATAAAAACCCTAGCTAGTAATAAATGGGGTGTGAATAAAGTTGGATATGAATATGTAAATCTGAATTAAAAGTACAACACAGCTACAAATTTTAATTTATTTATTATTTATGTAAAGTAAATCTTTAAGAGTTCTAATAACTTATACTGTGATGTCGGAGTGGCTTCGAAGAGTATATGATATAAAACTTAGAATCTTGCAACATTTCATTCCACGTATGGTCCTTTTACCATGTATCCTGGTTCTTACTACGGTGTACTTGTACGCCTTGAGGTAAAATGTCTTTTAATAGACATTTTTTATCAGTAAATGTCATAGTTGTTATGTTTATCTGCAAAGGGTACAATAATAAAGGTCATAAAACTATAAAAACCCCTTCCTTTATAACAAAAATACCTATATTTTTATCAAATTTATATCTGTTGCTAGCATTGAATCTAAAATAATTCGAGGGTGTTGTTTTTCACCAAAGAACGGCTGTAAGGTATTCTGAGGATAATACCATCCCATTTGTAAGATTTGGTGCCCCAAATCTCATTAATTACCGAACTACGAACTTTTTAAGCTTACGTTTGACAGATACGATTTTTGAGGTTATGTGTACGCGAACTTATTTCTGCATTTACGGCTTTAAAAAATTTATTTAACTTACTATTTTTGGTTTAGATGTAGAAAACGGTATGTTACATTGCACTGCCAACTTTTCATCCCTTAAATATGTCTCTAAGTACTCTAAAAAAATGATTTTCTCGCCGCTTATGGACTGAATCTATGTAGAAAAAGTTTGTTTGGATACACATACAGAACCTTTCACAACATGTGACGTCACACTAATATCGCGCATTGAAAATCTATATAAATGTATAACCTATATAGGGGAGAGTTGCATATATCGTACCGGTCACCAAAATCGTACCTCATGCAAATTTCCTTAAATATAAGTACAATAATGCTATCTAACGGTGTATTTTGGTAGTAAGGTTAACGTATTTGCTACATAACCTAAAAGTTATACGTTTACGTGCCTGGTGTGCGAATAAAAGGCGACTTTAAAAATAAGGTAAACTTGATGTAATATTTTGTCAACTTTTGCTAAGCATTATGCTTATGAAAATAACATAATTACTTCTAAGTATATGTTTAGTGCAAGCTTCTATACCAAAATTACATATTTACTACTTCAAATTGTAGGTTAAATATCTTATTCTTACAATAACCGCCAATTTCAGGAATTCTGTATAGTTGCCTAAATCGTACTCCTGTACGGTTTCTAAAATCGTACTGGTACGATTTATGCAACTGGCTTTATACCATATGCAACCACTGCAACCACTGCAACTTCCTAATATTTTCAAATATTTTGTACGGTTTTAGAAATCATGCCGAAAAGAATTTATTGTCAATGGACTGAAGAGAACATGAAAAATGCAATTGAGGCATATCGTTTTAAAAAATGCGGATTCAATGAGTGTTGTAGACGTTTCAACATACCAAAGCCTACCTTCAAGAGACATCTTGAGGGTGCAGTAAAAAGATCGTTATCGTCAAAGAAAAGGAATGGAAATATCACAACATTACCTGAAGATGTGGAAGATCAACTGGTTGAACATATTATCCGTCTGGAATCATCATTTTTTGGTTTAAGCATTAGAGATATCAGGAGTTTGGCATATCAAATAGCGGAAAAAAATAATTTGCAACACAAATTTAACCGAACAGCCCAGCTTGCAGGAAAAAAGTGGTTCTATTCCTTCTTAAAGAGACATCCAAATATTTCAATAAGACAACCTGAGAATACTTCTATGTGCCGGGCTAGGGGTTTCAATAGAGAATCTGTAAATCTATTTTTTGACTTATTGGAAACTATTGTGAGATCCAATGGGATTGATGCTTCTAGAATCTTTAATATGGATGAGTCCGGATTCTCTACAGTTCAAAAAAAATGTGCAAAAATAATTGCTGAAAAAGGAAAAAAAAGAATCGGTAGGGTGGTTAGCGGAGAAAGAGGGACCAATACTACAATTGTGTGTTGCGCAAACCCGTCAGGCTTCTTTATTCCACCAATGTTTATTTTTAAACGAAAACGATTACATCCAGCATTAGGTAGAGGAACTCCTCCTGGAAGTTTAATAGAAGTTGCTGATCATGGGTTTATAACAACCGAACTTTTTGTCAAGTGGTTGCAACATTTTATTTCTAATGTGAAACCAACACTAGAAAAAAAGGTCATTTTATTACTTGACGGGCACACATCCCACACCAAAAATTTGCAAGCTCTGGAACTAGCACAAGCCAACGGCATTATTTTATTGCAATTGCCAGGGCATACAACACACAGGCTACAACCATTGGACATTGGAGTTTTTGGGCCAATGCAAATTTTTTATAATCAAGCTCTAGACCAGTGGATGACAAACCACGCTGGCCAGTGTATTACACAATATGATGTTGCAGCTTTAATAACTACAGCTTACTATAAAGCTGCCTCCGTTTGTAATGCAGCCAAATCATTTGAAGCCAGTGGTTGTTGGCCAGTCAATCGTTTCATATTTAGCGAAGCCGATTTTGTGGCCAGCGATTTGTTGAATAAACCCCATACTCCTGAACAAAGTAACGAGACTGATGTGGCCAAAGATATTCTAACTGAATTCCAAACACCAGGAGGAAATATCGAAACAGAAGTTTTAGACAGCGAAGTTGTAACTACGGAAGGAAATAGCGAAGCAGATAATATAGCTAATTCTTCTCTGATAGTACCAATATCGGATCTATGTCCAATGCCTAAAGTGACAAACAGAAAGAGAAGTGCTCAAAAAGCAACTGAGCTTACAAGTGAAACTTATATAAACACTCTGCGAGATAAAAAGAAAGCAACCTCCCAAGTAAAGACTAAACAAGGAAAAACAAAAAGAGGAAAAAAAGTTAACATGAATAATGCTACAACAAGTTCTTCGACAGATATTGTTATAGACGTCAATGAGGAAGATTGGTTTTGCATTCTATGTGACGCTATCAGATTGGAAAGTATGATACAGTGCATAGGATGCCAAACGTGGGTACATCAGACTTGTGCAGGAGTGTCAAAAAAAGATAGAATTTATTTGTGTCCTAAATGTTCCTAATTTAATTGACATTTTTGTACGCTCATTTTGAAGGAGTTCTTTATGTTTTTAAAATATGTTTCTTTGTTTAAATATGTTTATGACAAAAGTTTGTTTAAATATGTTTATGATGTATATAACTCAATAAATATACCATAGAGAGCCAAACCATATTGTTTTATTATAGATGCATGATATTATTATAAAGGTACGATTTAGGGGACTATGGAGTACGATTTGGGATACCGGTTTCCAAAATCGTAACTTTTCAATGTCTTTAATAAGTATAATTTATACAAATAATAAACCTTTTTATCTATTTGATATGTTATAAAATAATTAATTAAAGCACCATTCTATCATTTGCGTTAGTTACTTTTATATATAACATTTCCAGTTTCGCGGTTTAAAGCGATTTTCTTAAGTAGTACGATTTTGGCAACTTTCCCCTAATCTATGTAAAAATGGATAAATCTGAAAACGATGAAATCTATTTAAAAAAATTAGATTAAAATCACCATTTTGTGTATGATCTTCGAATTAAGGACATAAATTATAGATGTGATTACTTAGGTTCGTCTCAATTTTCTTATTTTACAGTCTAAGAAGTTTGTTCGATATAAAATCGAAGAAGTCTTAATGAATTTTGTAAGAAAAGAGAATTTGAAAACTCAAAGTTGGGCATTTTCTTTCTGAACAAGTGTATTCAAAAAATTGGTTTTAAATTCGTCGAAGTTGTTAAGAATTTTCCAATTAAAGAAATAAAAAAACAGATCTGTTTACTTGGACTCATCTTAATTTTATCATTTTATGCATAGAGAAATTTATTCTGTATAAATCTGAAAAAAGTTTAAAGAAATCTATTAAAAAATAAATTCATCAAAGTAGTCAATAATTGTCGAATTAAATTCAAAAATAGAAGATATGATTAATTAGGTGCATCTCAATTTTACTATTTTATATTATAAGAAGTTTATTTAGTATGAAACCGGAGAAATCTTGAAGAAATTTATAAGAAAAGAATTTAAAAAACTTAATGTGGGATATTTACTTTCTGAAAAAATTTGTATAAAAAAAGTTGGTTTCAAACTCGTTAAAGTTGTTTTTCGAGTTAAAACTAAAAAATCTCCTTAGGTTCATCGTAATTTTGTTACTTTAATTGTAAGCTTCAAAAAGTTTATTCAGTATAAATCTAAAAAAAAATGAAGTGTATTAAAAAAAAAGTTGGGTTGTGAAAGAAATTGAAAAATGAGTTTGAGATCATTCAAACTGTCAATAAGTTTTGAGTTAAGAACAGAATTTGAAGAAGTGATTGGCTAGGTTCCTCTCAATGTTCTTGTTTTATGGCCTAAAAATGACCTAAGAAAAAGGAGTATAAACTCCTCAAAGTTAATTTATAAAAGACTAACTTAAATATGTAGCTCAAAACCAGTAACATTTTCTTTGTAGACAAGTTTAGTTTAAAAAAATGGGTTTAACCACTTGGGTACGGATTTATTTCGAACGTAATGTAAATTATGACATGTCTCAGACGTCAAATGTACCCAAGGGGTTAAAGTAATCAGAGTTGTCAATAATTTTCTAGTTAAAAACTTCAAGAAGATTATTCAATAGAAATTTAAGAAAATCTGAAGGACTCTGTTAAAAAAATGTCATTAAAGTCATCAAAGTTCTTAGTAATTATCAAGTTAAAGACCAAAATTGAAGATGTATTGGCTTAAATTCATCATACTTTGTGTACTTTAATGTTTAATAAGATTATTTAATATAAAATCATAAGAACTCTAAAGAATTATTAAGTAAAATGTCTTTAAACTTCTCAAAGTTGGATTTATAAAAGATTATACAAGAATGTAGTTCAAGACTAATAACATATTCTTTTACAAATACATTTTAATAAATAAACTTGATAATCATAGAGATTTTAACATTTCTTATCTTTATTAAAGATTATAAAATCTTTTCAACTGTTGGCCTGATTATAAACTATCTTTAATTCAAGGTTCTGGAATATTTAATTATAAATGAGATAAATTCGAGAAATTTAAACAAATAAATTAATCAAGTTGTAGACATAGAAATTAAAAACGAATCTATCGCTTATTGCAAAATGAATAAGCACTTATCTCGGTTTTCATTCAATAGAAAATAAACTTTTGTAAGAGTTTGGAAGTTGTTTGGAACAAGATAAGTGCTTTTCAAGGATATATACATCTCATATATTTTTCAAAGATAATAAAATAAGAAACTGAATTGTTTATTCTATAGAAATATTTTTCTTTTATATTAGCCCTTTAACGCTTGCTGGTACAAATATGTACCACTTGAGCCATACAGCTCAAAGTCTCACAGTTTCCCCGGGAAGCTTAAACAACATGTATGTTAGAAAAAATTTGATTATTTTACACCCCCAGAGTCTTGACCGTTAAAGGGTTAAAAAAAGATTTGTTATTAAAAAAAATCTCGAGTCGAACCTATTAAAAAAATTTTTATTTCAATTACTGAAATTTATCTTTACTGAAAAGATAAATTGATATTTAATTGTAAGTACATAGAATAATATAAATTTCCACGACTTATGACTAATAAAATAAAATATAATAATCTTACAAAAATTAGTTAATTCCTGATCTGCCGAAAATGGTCTTCTTTTAATAAACTTCTTTTTTCTATTTCCCAATAAATCCGAATAAGACATATTTTAATATTTTCAATAATAAATCTTTTAAAGAAACAAATTAAACTCCAAAGTATAAACACGCGTTCGGTTTGAAGTTTAAAATAGAACTGATATCGAAAACAATTCACCTCGCGATTTTGCCGAAACTTATCTAAACGAATAGATAACAAATTTAATTGACAAACGTCGGCGTCAGCTGGGTATAATTTTTATTGTCTAGCGCCAAGACGGAGCCCAAAACGTGTAATATTTTTTTATCTCGCTTTAAATCACCACTAAACGTAATCTCGTGTTTGTCTTTTTAAAAAGGCGGTCAACGATAAATATCATTACGTAATCCGATGTAAATATTCCGGGAACGTTATCGAGTTAATTGTTATGTAGTTATAGTCGAAGATTAAAGAAGCAAAACCGACCCAACCCAATCTGATTGTGTAGAAAGATGAATGAAAACGTAACGAAAATAACGGTTTAAATGTTTTTGTTTGATGAATGCTCTCTGAGTACTTTAATACCTTTATTCAAGTGAGTAAAGTTTTTCTTTCAAGTGTAGTTCGTGTTGGAAAGAAAAAAACTTTCGCAATACACTTTTTATTACCTTTTCAACATCACGATTTAACGTTCACAATTTTAACAAATCACTAAAAACCGAGAGGATTTTTTTTTGCTACGTAAGTGAAAGAGTCTTTTTAAGTCTTAATTAAATGTTCTTAATTTTAATTAAACCGTATTTAACGTATTATCGATGGTCGGTTGCTAAGGAAAGATCAGGACTAACTGTTGTCTCTGTGAAGTCCTGCTGACAGCAGGTGTGGACGTGGGCAGCGACTTCGTAGGCGAAGAGTCGGTGGGCAGTCGTCCGGGAGTGGTGACACTTCCTCCAAGGTCAAAACTTGTCTTTGTTTTTACTTAAATATTCATTTAATTAAAAATTTTTGGGATAATTTTGGGTAATTTTGATTAAATTAAAAATTATACCCATCTTGGGGAAGTTTATTAAAAAAAAACTGGTTTTAAGGTCATTACGGCGAAGTTTATGGAGGTAGTTTGGAAAATAACCGTAAATTAATAGATGTCATCACTTTGAATTTCGAATTTCGTTAATTTTGTAGTTCCAATTTTTAAATCAATCTTAAAAAGTTATTATTAAATAAGATTGGTTTAAAGTAATTCAACACGTGAGGTTGGTTTAGTTTGAAAAACGATCACCGAGGTTTAATAGATGTCACTTTGAATTTCGATTATTGTAAAATTTTTTGCTTAATTGATTTAAGAAATTTATAAGATTTAAAAAACTTATAATAAATTTTAATCTCTTAATTAAGTGAGTATGACGAAATAGTTCGTCATCTGTATTTATTCGATTCGTTCGTCATCGATTAAGTCTTCTCAATGGGCATGAATCAATTTTTTGTAATGGAAAAACTTAATCAGGGAGAAACGTTTTTCAATTGAACCAAAATTTATTCCTCAGTTAACAGGTTACTAATCTTAAAAAAAATTACGATATAAAATAACTATAAAGCTATAAAAGTTTTTAGTTCATTTTTTCAATTCAATTTCATTTTTTAGTTCAAGACTTTAGTTCTTTTTATATTCTAAAAATGACCAGTTCCAAGTGTCAATTTTATTTAAATGTGGTTGATTTATTCGAAATGCGAATCTAAATTAATAGCTTTAAATCAATCCTGAAAAAATTGATTAAAAATGGTTTAAAGTCTTCAAAGTTGAATATAGTAAAGTTTAGTTTAGAAAACAACCACCGAATGTTAATAGATGGAGCCACTTCGAACATATATTTGTTAATTTTGGTTAAATGTGATTAATTTTCAATTGAATTTATTTTGGTTTATAACTAAAACCATGATTGTTCAATTTTATGGAAAAATTTGGTGATTTGTTAACAAATTTTCTAGTTATGAACAAAAATTGAAGATGTCATAAGTTAGTTTTTTTCTTCCATTCGAGACCCATTACATACCGTGTGTGCAATTGATTTCCAAGGTTATAAGACGGTCTGTACATCGTGTGTGCAATAACAGTAAATGAACAACATAAAGAAAAAAAATTTGCTCCTGAGGACCGTGCTCGAAAAAAATTGTCATCTCGAATGCGCTCATCTTGTTAATTTATAACTAAAGGAATCCCCATTATCAGATGAACCCCAAAAAATTTTGTCATGAAAGAAATAGTTGGTTTAAAGTCATCAAAATTGGATTTGTTATAGTTCAGAAAATATCCATCGAAGATTTATAGATGGCGTCACATCGAACACCTGTTGATTTTGATTAGATATCGTTAATTTCGAATCAATTTTATTTGAGTTTATAATTAAAGCCAATCTGATTGTTGAATTTGAAGGGAAAAATTGAAGATATTAGACGATTTTTTAAATAAATTTCCCAGTTAAGAACAAAAATTGAGAATTTAATTTATTAAATTTTTGTTAATATCATTAATTTATAATTAAAGGAATCCTCATCTTTATCTGACTAAGCTTAAAAAGTTTTATAATAAAGAAAATATATTTAATACCCCGAAAGTTGGGTTTATTAAAATGTAATTTAGAACACTGAAGCCACTGAACCACTGAAAATTAATATATAGAAAATTAATATATTCGCTACTCCAAATATATATGTAGATTTCCATTAAATGTAATTAATTTTGAATCGATTGTATTTAGGTTTATAATTAAAATCACTTTGATTGTTTAATTTTATGGAAGAATTTGAAGATATTTCGCGATTTGTTAGCAAATTTTCTAATAATCTGGTTAATTTATAACTTAAGAAATCCCCATTATTTGATGAACCATAAAACGTTTTGTTATAAAGAAATAATAAGTTTAAAGCTGTATTTGTTAGAGTATAGTTAAGAAAATAATCACCGAAGGTTAGTAGATGGCGCGACATCGAATATCTGCTGATTCTGATTAGATATCATTAACTTCGAACCGATTTGTATTTCGGTTTATAATTAAAAAGCAATCTGATTGTTTAATTTTAAACGAAAAATGATATCTGAAGATTTCTTTATAATTTTTCCATATAAGAACAAAAATTGAGGGTATATTAAGTTAAATTCGTCTTATTTTTATTAATTTATGATCAAAATAGTTATCTTTGATGAATCTTAAAAAATTTTATTATGGACAAAATAGATTTAAAACCTTCAAAGTTGAGTTTGTTAAAATGTAGTTTAGAAAATAACCACCGTAAGTTAATAGATGGCATTACTTCTAATATTTATTAATTTTGGTTTAAATATGATTGATTTTGATTTGATTTAATCTAAAATTAAAACTACTACTCTCAGAGTCAAAAGTCAAAACAGCCAAGTTTGAAATCAAGATAGAGATCGAGTATTTGGGGGATTAAATTTTTAAATAAAAATAGACGGATTTTTTAAAAAGGAAAAGTACCACATTGTAGTAAATTGATAAGATTACATCCTATAAAAGATCCTAATTTTTTTTCTTCAGTGGTTTCTGAGAAAAAAAAACCCAAAGTATACATTCTCAGTGAAAGGGTCAAAAATCGATCATTTTTTCATTTAACTTGCGATATTTCCTAAACCGCGTGACCAACGATTTTGAATATTTAATAATAATTAAAATTAAGCGAGGATTTGGAATTGGAATCAAACTTGGATCTATCTCACGTTAAAGATTATTTAGCTAATATTCCTTAAAATGTAGTTGTTCAGATTTGTTTTTTTTTCTTTTATATAAATATTAATTGAAAATCATAAATCTTCTTTACAATAAAATTCCGTTGCTACAATATTTGAAATAGGTCTGTTCGCTGAAAGCTTTTTTAACGAACGTCGCAAATATTTTATTCTGTTTTTCAATTCTCATTTACATAAATACCAATTCATAACATTAAAAAAAAAAGTTTAAAAAAACATCTCTTTGATAAAAATAACATTTTATAGACACTACAATTGGCTTAAATGATTACTTATTTAAATGATTTCAGAGTATGAGCACCCCAAACTTAGCTGATTTAACTTTTGCCACGGAGAGTAGGTGATTTATCAACAAGTTTCCAGCTAACTAAATTTTTAGTCGCAGTTTAAGTCGTCAATAAAACCATAATTTTTAATAACCAGTAAGTTTCTTTGTTAAAATTTATTCTAAAGTAGGTAAATAAATTTAGATAATTACTCCTTTAAAACCATTCTTTATAAAGTTAATTTAATTCTCTTATCCTTTTAAAACACCCAGCTTCCAACATACAGTACATCATATAGATCTTTGTTTTTTGATTTTTCGGTCTTTGTTTTTTGATCTTAAGCCGTGTTTCCCAAGAATCTTCGCGGTCTAATCTCACAGCTACCACCAGCTGTAATCGCTTTATGACACTAAATCACGCCGGCCCGTTCCGTTCGTAAACATTCTCGGATCCTCTCTCATTTTATTGGATCAAGTCCGCTTTAAACTTTAAATATTCCCGGATAAACGAAGCGTAAGTTTCTCTCCTTCGATCCTGTCGATTTTATCGTGCGTTCGAAAGTTTTTCCGTTTATTGTATCCGACACGTACGGCTTGTAATACAACGTACGTGGTCGTAAACCGTTTCGTGACTTACGCGTTTTACTATAAAATAAAAAAAATCCCAACGAGGTCGATATCTCGCCTGTCGCCAGTTTCGCGATTTGATACGCAGTCCGCAAAGTTTTGCAATTACAAAAAAAGTAGGTATGTCCGCGTGTAAATTACCCTTCGTTAAGTTAAAGGGGACAGTTTCCTTAGATGGTAAGAAGAAGGAACGAGGGAACCGTTTTATGAATGGAAAGAAACTTGAAATGCGTAGGCGAACCTGAAACGTACATATACGTTCAAGTTTGGTTTCGGTTCACAAGAAACTGAATGAGCGAATAATTAAAAAATCCACACACATATATACTTGGTTAGGCGAGAAGAAGATAAGTGGTTAAACATTTGTTTATGCGTGAGCTAATTGGACAAATATTTAACGTGAAATTGCTTCAAGTGCCACTCGAGAGAGCCCGTTATTTTTAGATATTACCCATCTCGGAAATATTAGCTTCTTTAAGTGAGAGACTCGTAATCTCGTCGTATTATCTACGCGTGCCTATTATAAATTATAATTTAATTTTCTAGCTCCGAGTCGATCAGATACCGACTCTTTTAAATCGTTTGACAATTTCACTTTGCCCGAAGAACGACAATGGAAGAAAGAAAGCCGAAACGTTACGTCCCGATGACGAAACCGTCTAAAATTGCGAAAGAACGATTTTTTAGATTTAAACAAAACCGTTTAATTAGAATGTCTCGTCGTTAAGGAGAGTGACACTGCTTTCCACCGTTGGGAAAGTAATCAACGATTTCTCCTAATTAACCGACGAATTAATAGCTAGTCATGTTCGTTTTATTTTTGTCATCTAACAACACACAACGGCAACAACCGTGTAACAGTCGTTACACCGGTTAATCAGGTGCTTTAACTTCGACGGCGGCATTTAGTTACTTCACGCCGACATCAATTTTTCAATTCTCCCAATCACGATGTATTGTTTAAAACGTTTAGAGGGGAAAATTCAGGATGTGGAAGTTATCTTTTATATCCTACAATATTTACTTCTTTTTTATTTAAGTCTTTTAATGATTTTTGTAATTAATTATACTCAGGTAAGAAGTACTTAAAGAGGGGAATCAAAATAAAAATGAATTGACTTTGGTTAAGTTTTCTTTAGACAAAGAGATCTTAATACTGCATGACATTAAAATTGCAACACCTAGAAAGGGTATGCATTTTTTGATAAAATTTGGTAAAGGTGTTGCTCTATAGAAGTGTAACAATTGATTAAAATTTTGATATCCTAGATAACATAGGCTTAGCAAAATTAACTTTTCTTTTATCTAGATACTTTAGTAATTTCTTATTATTCTGGCAGTATTTTGAGTGCCTCTTGACGGGGTTGTTTGTCAGTATGATTATTTCTGAGGTTCCTATTATTTGTAGACCAACAGTACAGAATTTTTTTTATCATTTAAAAGAAATTGAGAGAGTAAAAATAATGGTATGAAAATAGATTGTTTTTCATTTGCTAAAACTGCTATCCAAATAAACTAAAAGCGGTCCACTGCCATCAAATGTTGCAGAAAAATCTTTCTAAAAGGCCTACCATATGTGAGTGCACTCTTCTTTGCTGTAAAATAGAACTTTCTAACCCTTAACGGTGCTAAACAAGACTGAGTTCCACGGATTACATTTTGTCACTAGGCGTTATAACTTCGTACAGTTCACATCGAAGGCAATGTACTGTCATAAACAATGATGTTCCATATCATAACTCCAAGAATACGATTAATGGACATGGATGAACGTTTCAACATTACATTGCAAAATGTGCATCTTTGCAGATCTGCGTTGAACCAGCTTAAGGTTGTCATGCATCTACATGTTAATTCAAATCTTGTTATAAAAGTCAAGCTTACGTTTCTTAATGTCCAATTAAGTCCTTTTCCTTCAATAATTTAGGCAATTGATCGATACAGAACAGTAGAGCACATAACTCACGGTGTTCTGTGAGTCTAAAACACTTAATTGGGTAGTGAAATGCCCGGAAAATGAACGCGTATGTCAATAGGTACCCTTTCATTACAAACAAAAACACTTACTTGGTCACAGTAGTGTATGCAGAAACCGGTGGAATCAAATCTTTGTTCGTACATCGGAAAGTTAGAAAATCCAATCGTTCAGTTAAACGTTGTGTATCCACACGTGGAATAGCTTTTACAAGGTTCCTCCTAAAACATCTGATCAAGGTCGGTACTTTGGATGTAAAGAAAGACCGATTTCAGTAAACGACAAACTGCCTACTTTCATATCGTTTTTCTATAGTCTCATTTTCTGTTCAATTAACCCTCCGGTGGGCGCGCCTATCAGACTTACACGAATAGGCGCGTTGCGGCTTTTACACCGCAATAGGATATTTAATGGTTTCACAGTGAACTTAGAAATATTTTGGGAAAAAAATGCGGCTAACTGCCGCATACGCGCCCACCGGCGGTTAAAGTAATTTATGCACTCTCTTGATCTAGGAATAAACGCAAACTCATAAGAACTAAAACTGATAGATAATTTTGTCATAATATAGATAAATTACCATCTGGTGGCAAGAGATTGCTGCACCACGTACAGAAAACAAATGTTAATTGCGCTAAACCTAAGCGGTCCAGGGTCACAAAATTTTCAACAATTTTTATATGTACTTCTATGGAGCAACATTTCTACCGAATTTTATCAAAGAGTATCCATTCCTTCTAGGTGTTGCAATTTCAATGTCACGCAGTATACATATTAATCAAAAAATTATCAAATTATCTCTCCAAATAAATGAGTCAGGTCTCTCTTCGAAAAAAACCTTTTAAAAGTCCCATCTGGATTAGATTGTGTTAAAAGTTTTTGCTTAATATTCCAAAATCTATATAAATGAATGCATTTTTATACATAAACTTAAATAAGAGACTTCAATTTAGAATTGAATCATAAAATCAATGAATTATCTCTAATAACGAGGTTGGAGAATCAGATGCTTTGGGTTAGGTTGTTTTTTTATTCATTCATGTACATAAATAAATAGATTATTGTACATATTATAAAATAAGATAACTCAATTTCAACTTAAACAAAAATGATCGAGTGATTTCTATTCATACAGAAGTTAAAAATTACTTTAAAGAGCTATACAAAATTTAAACTCAACAACCTTGGTTTGAGTTTTTTATTTCATCTTCTCAATCTTTCCGAAGTTAACTAAATATCCGGCACAAAATTAAAGAAGATACTTTTATCTGTAATATAATCCAAAAACCGTTGAATTGTCTCTATTTACAAGGAAGTTACATAGTTAACTTTAAAAATCCTTTAAAAATGTTATCTGGTTTGGATTCGCTTAAGTTTTTTTTCTCTGATTTTTCATGTCAATAAATATGTAGAATCTTGAATATAAGATTAAATTAGAGATCTTAAAGTACACGTTAATCATAAAACCATTGAATTATCTTTGTTCATCAACGAGTCAGTTCTCTTTAAAAGCACTTCTAAAAGTTTCATTTGAAGTAGGTTGGGTTAAATTTTTTTCATTAACTTTCCAAAACCTTCATAAATTGATATACAGTGAAATTCCGCTAATCCGGATCAATGAAAACCGAGGCAATCCGAATTAGTGAAACATGCGGATTATTGGAACTTTTTTAAAAGTCACAAAAGTACGTTAAATACATGTAGGGATTTATTAAACCAAAACACACACTACTAACATATTGAAAATCGTCGATGTACCAACTCCATACTTATGTTAGTAACCAAAAGCTTTCCACTAACACTACTTTTTAATTTTTGCAATATATCGTGTTTTTTCCGCTAGACTTAATCTTAAGAGAACACACAAAGTTCTCTTTGAAGCCATGATGCTTTTTAACGAACTGCTTTTTACACGAACAGCGTGACCTACCTACGATCCGGATTATGGAATCACAAGTAATCCGGATTATGGAATACATAATGTAAATAACTAATATTTCAATTTCGTCCGGATTATTGGAGAATCCGGATTATTGGAGTTCGGATTAGCGAAGCTTTACTGTATTGTATTTCTATACATAAAATTAAGTAAGAGACTGCAATTTACAAATGAATTAAAAAATCATTGAATTATTTCCATTTACAAGGAGGTTAAGCAGATAATTGTAAAAAGTTATTTAAAACTTTACTTGATTTAGGTGCGGTTAATTTTTTTTATTAACTTTTCAATTCATTTATGTTCACAAATTAATACATTTTTCTACATATCATTAAATAGGACATCTCAATCTACAATTTAAAGATTAATCAATAAATTATTTCTATTAACACAGAAGTTAAAAGTTACTTTAAGGATCTTATAAAGATTTGAACTCAATTAACTTCAGTTTTTCATTTCACCTTCAAAATCTTTCCTAAATTAACCAAATCTCCTACATAAAATTAAAGAGGATACTTTAATCTTCAATATAATCCAATAACCTTTGAATCAACTCCATAAATTAAGAAGTGTTATAATCTCAAAAAAATCCTTTATTGATTAAAAATTGAATTATAGAAGGTTTACATTAAATCATTTCATTGAATATGTCATTAAATTCTCGTATAGGAGCCATGAAATATGTTCTTTTAGCAAATGATATCAAGAACCAAATCACTTCGTTTAAATCGAAGCTTAATTTAAACAAATTTTAACTTAATGTTCGACTAAAGAAAATTTTGAAGAAAAAAACTCCCCTTTAATGCAAGAATCATCAAATTAAATAAGTTAAGTAAAAAAGTTACCTAACTACCTAAGCTTTTTTTATATTATAATATATTAACTGGCTTAATTTGAAATACGATCTGTCTTTGACTCTTTTTAGTAAAAGAAGATACTTTAATCTCCAATATAATCCAATAACCTTCAAATTATCTCTATAAATCAAGAAGTTTTATAATCTCAACAAATCCCGTATTGATAAAAAATTGAATTATAGAAGGTTTATACTAAATCCTTCTATTAAAGCACATATTTTCTTATAAGAAGTACTGGTATTTGAAGTTAACGACGTAACAATCCTACTTTTCCCGGCTAACTTCCTTTCTCGCGTTGTAAAACGTAACGATATCAAAGCAGATGGCGCCTCGTTCTTACAAAACCGTCGTCGTCGTCGAAGAAAGAAGCTCCTCCTCGTCCGCTCCGGTCTCTCTTCAGCTCCTTTCTCCGGACGTACAGCGCGGAGAGGTGCAGCTTAATGGTTATAACAGTACATCGCGGTTGATTTTTCCTTGTTCCACAAAAACCGCGCCGTAATCGTCGTGTAATTACGGGCATTAATTTTTACCGGAAAAATACTCAAATATTCTCTACCTATTTAAGATTCCTACGATTTAATCAAATACGCACCTACTTTATATTTAAATTTTACTAAAGTTTAAAGCTTCGGAGAGATCGGAACGATGTTATAAAATGTAAATAAACTTAAATAAACGAGTTTATCTCTTAAGAGATAAAACACATGTAAAATAGGGTGTAGATACAATAATGGAACCGTGATGATAATAAAAATAAAATAAGTATAATTCCAAATGGAATTGGAGAGGAAACTCGGCAACAATGGATCTGTACGAGTGGGTTTCGTGAGAACGAAACCTCTTTTCGTCTTTCTCGCGGTTCCTTTTGCTCCATTTTCGGTTACCGGCCACTAATTTCACACTATTTATTACTGAATCAACCGTCTCGGCGCGTTTTTCTTACTCCTACCAAAAAGTTATTTACATTGGACATGACGTAACCTCCGACGAACAATAAAATTCTTGGCGGTTGGTCCTATTTAGTTTTATACGACATATGTTCAATGTCATATATATATATATATATATACGCGTGTATATAGGACATATGTCGTACATCTGTCGTTTAATTAACACGTTCTTCGTTTGGATTATAACTGAAAAATATTTTTTGAGAAGTAGTTGTTTGAATTTTTGAGTTAAATTTTATCGAATGTTTGATTTTCGATAAGGTTTTTTACAAGATTTAGTATTTGAATCTGTATACAGAGTGGTAAAAAGGATAAAGAGTTAGGTTTGGGTCGAAATTCAAAAAATTGTTTAAGACATTTTATAAAACAACTAAACTGTTAAACAACTTAAATGTCATGAAAGAAATTATGGAAATTTAGAGTTCTTATTGTGTTGAGTTTGAACAAAGATTTTTCAAGATTATGTTGTTGGTTTTTAAAACCAACCAAGTTTTTTTTTAATTAAGAAGTCCAGGATTTTGGATTTCTCATTTCTTTGTGTGAATCTAGATTTCCAAAGGTAACGGTAAGGTTGATTAAGTTGGGTTTCTAGTTAAAATTTAAGAAGTTGAAGTGAGATTTGAGTTTATATACGATATGTTGAGAAGATAGAAGAGGTAGGTTTGGGTCGAAATTTAACAAAGTATTACAGAAATCGTAATCAAAGTATTATCGAGTTTTACATCTTTTCGAAGGTTATGTTAAGTTTTTTAAGTTGAGTTGAGGATTTGACTTAAAATTTTGCAAGTTGAGGTAAACTTAAGTTCTCATAAGTATACCAACTTAAATTTTGTCGAAAATAAAATTATAATCGCCTCCAATTTTATAAAACATGACATAACAAACCTACTTTTCACCTTAATTGTAAGAGTAACACTAATATTTTTTATTGTGCTTGATTCGATTTGATATGTTGAAATTCCATTTCAAGACTTATAAGTCAACTATCAATCTCAACACAGCTAAAAATAAAATTATGACAATCTAGGGTTTTGAAATTCTTATTTCTTTGAGTGTGGAAACAGAATTTCAATGGTTACGTTAAATATTTTTTAAGGTTACTGTTGGGTTTAAGTTATAATAAGAGAAATATGGTCGAAAATAAAATTATAATCGACTACAACCTTATCAAACAAACATAGAACAGACTAAGAATCATATTATTTTTTTTAATTCGAAGTTAAGACAGTGTTTTCATTCTGCTATCTGATGTTCTTGTTTTACTGAATATCAACACAGATTTTGAAATATTGGGTTGGCTTTTGAGTGAAAATTCGGAAACTTAACCAATTCGGTACGGTCGTCGACTATAGTCGACACAGCATATGGGGCCACAGATGACCCCACACAGCCGAGCGTCGACTATAGTCGACGGCTGTGCCAGCGTACGGACGATGAAAGCCGGTTCTTATCGACGCTTCGCGGCCGATTGGCGTCGTACCGAAGTGGTTAAGCTTAAGGCTCCTGAACCGGGCTCAAAAATTTTGTTCCATTTTTTCGCGATTATTATTTATTTAATCAAAAAACTTTTCAAACAAGAATTGATTAGAAAGGCAAAGTCTAGGGCATTGCGATGAGATATTTGGTTAAAAGTTGATAATAACGGAGATTATTAAGAACTGTTTTTAAACCGACAACGGAATGCCCTAGATAATTAATTTACGGTCGCTTTTTGTAAATAAATGTTTTTGATATTTTTTTAAATAATCAAGAAAAATTGGAAATTCTCACGGTACTTGTAAGTTGAATTTCTTCGTTAATCTGAATTTGGCTCCGCCCCCAAAGAACACATGGCGTGGTCTACGAGCTGATCGACCATTCATTGTTTACGATTCGTTTTTATTACTGGCGAAACCAGATAGCAGTATATTAACAGCGGTGATGTTGTGATTTGAATAGGAAAGAGAAAGAAGTAGAAAAGAACAAATAAATATGACTGTAATAGGCAAGTGATATAAAATGTACTCAATTTAATTACAACAGAATTATATATAATAAAGTTGTAACTACCAAACGTTAAATTTTAGTGTAATCTAAAGAAAATTTCAGTTTGAGGACATAGTCTAACTTTTAATGTTTAAAAATATCAATTAAAGACGTTAAGTCACGTTTTTTTCTGATAAAAAAACTAAAAGTCGTAGAAAATTCCTGTTTGACAAAAATAAAGATTAATTTTCAAGCAACATTCTAATAAAATTCGAAGTTTCAACAACTATTTGTCTTTTAGATATGAATTTTTAAAAACTGACAAGTTTTTGAGATGTTAATTTAAGTTAGGTTAGAATTTATTTTTTGTAGAAAGAACTGAAGGTCGTAGAAAATACATTTTTGGTACAAATAAAGATTCAATCTCAAGCTAAATCCTCATGAAATATCAAGTCTCAACAACAATTAGTTTCTTAGATATGTTTTTTTAATAATTGACAAGTTTTACTAAACATGTTCATTAAGTTAGATTAGAATTTCGTTTTCGTAGTAAAAACTAAAAGTCGTAGAAAATTTATTTTCGGTAAAAATAAAGATTAAGTATCCTAATCCTAATAAATATCCTAAATACTGATAAAATTTCAATTTACAACAGTAATTAGTTTCTTACTTATGAAGTTTTAAAAATTGACTAGTTTGTAAATAAAGCAATATCAAATAGGTTTTGTTCTTAGTTTCCATTTAACATATGTGTAACATTTTTATAATGCTTTTTCCATTATCTATCTTAACGTAATACAAATATTCACGGAAATTATTTAAATAATAAGTACTATACACGTAGTGTATATGTTTCGATGTATATTAAAATATACATCATTTCGTTCTATCGAACATTTTATACGTAGGTGCTTTGATATTTTAAGCATTGCTTTTCTTTATTTAAAGTGTAAAGAACCGGTATTTATCTTTGCCGATATTTGAACCTCTCATATCCTATAAACAGAAACGATCACGTGATAGTTTTAGACCACACCCACCGGCCAGCCTTTGAGCTTCCTCCCCCCACACAGCGAATCCCCTCAGAAACTTTAGGACCGTGGTCCAGGAGCCTTAAGTATGGTTGAAAATGGATAGCGCTTATCTAAAAGGTACCAACCGCCAAATCACGTTTTTTCATATAAATGCACTAAACGCCTTTTATAACAAAGACTTAGTTACTCTAAAAAGATCGAAACTCTAAACTGCTCGTAGGAACTTCTGTTAAGGCTGATCCGTTTCATCCACACACATCTCTCAGCACTATAAAACTTTAGTCACCATTTGCTCAAAACTATAATTTGGCGCTTGGTACCTTTTAGATAAGCGCTATCCAAATAACATTCTAATCCTCTAAAATGTAACTATTTCTCATTTAACATGAATGAGATATTTTTTTATGCCGGAAGTGAGAAATCATTTTTTTAATGTTATGGATTCGGTTTGAATTAAAATATGATAAGTTCAAATATGAGAAATCTCAATTTTCATAAACCAATTTCCAAACTAAACATGATTGGAAATAAAATTATAGAAATATTGAGTTTTTATTTTAGTGATTCTAAACAAGATACATATAAAATTTTGCAAGCTTACTTGGGTTCGATTTTGATTGAAGATTAACAAGTTTGAATCATTTCTCAGTTCTGATAAGTCTACTACCAACTTAAATAAACTCAAAATAAAATAATTTGGATTTAAGAGTTTCTATTTTATTAAAGATGAATGAGATTGTTTACAAAAAGCATTATTAAATGGACTGGCTTCGATTTGAATCAAAATTAGTTAAATTGAGTTTGAATAAGTTTGAGTGATCTAGTTTTGATTTAAAATTTTATAAATTCAGATCATTAGATTTTGTCTTAATCCTCATAAATTAAACACTAATCTAATTACAGCTAAAAATAAAGTTATGAAACTTTAGGGTCTTTAAGTTAAATTCGAAGTTCCAAAGTTTAATTGAGTTCGGTTTATATTAAAGTTTGACAAGTTTAGATTACATCTCAGCATTCATCATTTTATAAATTAAATGTGATCAAGTTTTAAATTAAATTTCAACAAATTCAGATTATATTTCAATTCTCATAATCAACCAACTTATATTTAATAAACATTAAATTCATGGTCACTTCTTTATTTTATAAACCATCCTATACTATCTAAATACAAAAATATTTTTTATTTATAGTTCTGACACGTTTAATATATCTTTACAAGTATTTGATGATGATAAGATGTTAATAAAATATAAACTATTTGATGTAATATAGTATCTGAAAACGTAAATATTGCTCGTGAGTTTCGCGCGTTATCGTTAAACTGGCGCCGAACATATGATCTTATTTCCTTACTAAAGCATTTTTTTAACATCGCGAATTAAAAATCCACACGTTTATCGTCGTGTTGTTTGTTGTTTGCGTAGCGGGAAGAGGCAAATTAATTAAAACGGTCTTGAACGTGCGGATCATTCTACATATGTTTATTTATAGAAAAGTTACGTGATGACGTTCAATAATACACCAACGAAGAAAGAAATGTAATTGAGTGTTCAATCTGGAATTTAAATTTGAATTTATTTAACCTCTAACGATCGCTCTAAATTCCATTCGTTATCAATCAACGTTTCGCTCAATCAAAACCACTTTAACCGGAGCACAATAAATTCTCTTTTAATCGTTCTGTTTGTTCTCGATGTCGTTAAGAGTTCTTTTTGAGTTGTCGCTCCGGACCGGAAACCTTAAATTACGGAACCTACGCGTTTTTACCACGCAAAAAGTGAGTAACACGATTGTAGATGTGAGTAACGCGTCTAGACACGTCAAAAGTATTCAAAGTTTTAATCCACCCACGAGAAAATATGTGTGTATGATTCATTTTCAAAATCTTACCTAAAAAAGTGTCGTTATTTCTCGTTTCTTCCACCTGACTTTTCATACTACTTCTTGTTCTTCTCGGACGGCCCTTTACTTAGGCCAGTGAACTACTTATGTACTGTAACCGCTTTGCGGTTGGACGCAATCGACGCAGAACATGCACACAAAGAGTTAAGTGTATAACATCCGAGAGGAAAAACACTTGAATTGGAGAAGATTCGCGTGGAGGGTTTGAATCGATTGCGGTTATTTCACTTGGGTATTAAAAGTTTTTTTCATTTTGAATGATTTTGGCGCGTTTCGTAGAACTTAAAACTTAACGGTGCGAACGGCAGCGCTCTCGACGGTGAACTGACGAGGTTTCGGACCTGCCCGGAGTTTCAGACGCTCGCGCAGCACTCTTCTCGGGTTATATTTGTTGTAAAGACGGCGAGTAACAGGTCTACTCACCCAGTTCGGCGTGCCCGGCTTGATTTGTGCTCCTTTACCTGCCCGGAGTGGTTTAATTAAATGCCAAGCCACAGGTAGACTGAAGAATCCAAGTCGGACATTCCGACGCAATTTCAGTTTTATTACAACTATCCCTTTAGTAGTTCAAAAACGAATTAAAAAAACGCCCTCGGAGAGGGCGTTGAACCACACGGTTGGTTCCTAATTGAATTAAATCCGACTCGGCCCAGATAAGATAAAGAAGTCAAACACCGTTTCCATTCCGCTCCATTCACAGGTTGGTTGTAAGTACGGAGATTACCTAACCGAGATCGTTTTAAACTACTTGCTTGCCGGAGATTTTCGTTTTCTACGTTACGCAATCGAGGAAGAAATGAATGACCCACTACTGTTCGTATACACACGAAGCAATTAGACGTCGTTCTATGGTAGAAAGAAGAGATGGTAACGTCCGTCCATTCATTCGAGAAGAAGTGCGTGGGTTTTGGTGTCGCGACGGCTTCTAATGTAAATTGTCCACGCCCACGTGTGCTGGAATAGGTGTCCTACGCCTGGGACACTGCTAAAAATTCGTCCTGTTACGATTTCCGTTCGATATGGTACTGGTACTGGGTAGAACACCACAGATGTTATATTTGTACTTTTGAAATACATAAATCTTGAATGAACGCTTTTACATGGGTCTTGCATAGATTTATCTTCTATGTCATGATATTCATATTAAAAAAAAAGATTTAAAATGAGGAAGATTTTGAAACACAATTTTGTAATATTTTTTTAATGGATAGTCCAAAACCACATTTTTACAAAGTCTAAATGAAAAACAACTAAGTTTCAAATTTGCATCACTACTTCTAAAAGCCTTAGATCTTAAATGAAAGTTATTTACTAAATGTGTACTGCATCTTCTTCACCTTGATGTGTCTTTTGAAAAAAAATATATGAAAGGATTTAAATGAGGGAGATTTTCAAACACAACTTCTTGGCTTTTGTATGTTTCCTTGAAGTTCAGATTGAAAGGCAACCAAAACTCACTGTCAAATTAATGTGGAGAATTCTTAGAAGAGTTATTGAACTTTTGGTTGAAATTAAAGTTGTTCCCATTAAAAATCTGGTTAACCCGAATCATTATTAGAAACATTAAAGTAAACCCATTAAGACAAAAAGTTTGAATTTTTTGAAACCTAAACAAAAATGGACCATAAATCAGGTTTATTACGAAAATACTGTATAAAGCATGTTTCACACTTTTTAGAATTTATAGAATATGGGAACTCTTAAAATTTCTTTCAATTTCGGGAAAATTGGATTATCAAAAAGTATCTGCATTTTTTGAAAGACAGAAAGATTTAAAATGATCTTAAAATGAAAAATACTGAAACAGAACTCTATAGTTTTGATATTCTTTTAACCCAACCTAACTTAAAACTTTAAAGACTGAGATTTTTTTAAGAAAACTATCTCACGAGAAATTTAGATGACCAGACAATGTCATATAAAGAATTTTTGGTAAAAAAGAAGTCTGGGTAAAAGTCAATCATGACTCAGAATTTTTAGGAAAATATTCTATGAAGCGTTTTTGACATTTTTTAGAATTAATAGAATATGTTCCCATGTAAAATTTGGATGACTAAAACAATATTTGTATTTTTGAAAGTGAGGAAGAATTAAAATGATCTTAAAAGACAAAGGTACTAGAAATTTAGATGATTAGAAAGTCTATTTTCTATCAGGAGGATTTTCAAACATAACTTCTTCGTTTTTGTGTATTTCCAAGAAATCAAGATTTCTTTCCAAGATTGAAAGGCAATGAAAGCTCAAAATAATGTGGAATACTGTTGGAGTTGTTAAACTTTTTGTACAACTGAAAGTTCTTTCTATAAAAAATCTGGGTAACCATGAGTGAGAGATGTGTCTTCAGTTTCATATGCAGTTTGGAGATGACCAAGATTTTAGATATAATCCTTAGACACAAAAAGACAAACTAATCTGTTAAATTTTGATAATGAAACGTGAATTTGATAGTGTTCTTAAGAGAAGATCTAAAATGATTTATTTTAAATGTGGAAGATTTTGTTCTTCTACAAAACTTCTTCGTTTTTGCATGTTTCCAAAAAGTTTAAGATGAGAGTCAACCAAAACTGAAAGTACAGTGAAATTCCCCTTCGCGGACACCCCTCTTGAACGGACACCCCCTTGGACGGACAGTTTTCGTGGAACCGTTCGACTCTCATACAATTACTTGAACGGACACTTTGGTGGATCCCGTTGGTGTCCGCCCAAGGGAGATTTCACTGTATATGTAAAAATTTTCAGACATCACATAAAACCTTTTATTTAATTGTAAGTTGGGTTAATTAACAAACAAATAAACGATAAAAACAATTAAAATTTATTTAGATCCTCTTAAAACGTCCTCCTTGATTAACACTTAGCTCAAAATGAATACTTGAAATTTTTATAATGAGTACGATTGGTGCCAATTTGGGAATTCCTGAACAGGTTTATTTAACCGATGATTGCACAACGACGCGAAACTGTCCAAAGCGATAACGATCTAATGCTTTCGGTGTAATGAGGGCGTGAAATGTAAATTCGATGTTAATACGAGGAAAATGTCAAAAGTGCAAAATGAAAATCCTGCCGTTCGGGTGTTTTATGCAATTTCGGATTGCGCAAGAAACATCTGGCTTTTCACCGGACGAGTAGTGAAAAGTGCGAAAACAATAAAGCTGATTAACTTAAATTCCTCATTAAAAGCTCGTTGGTTTAGATATTTTTAGCTGGCGCAAAAGGTAAAACTGGTTCTTGAAGCAGACGATTGACTAGTTACCAACCAACTCGGCGATTGCCCGGCCATATACGGCCGAAACTAGTACTCTTGCATCCGCCAGAGGCCACTCGAGACCCGGTCTGGCTCTGCGCTGACTCATACAGCTAGAAAGGTCAATAAAGCTGCGAGCTTTCAACCAGGCGAGGAAAGAAGGAAGGAAGGAAAGAAAGAAAAAAGGAGGGAAGGAAAGAAAGAAAGAAGAAAGGAAATCATCTTCTCCAATCCGATGAAAAATTCCAAATTTAAAAAATTCACACACCGTTCGTTTGATGTATCCATTAACATCTCGGATGAGTCATCCTAAAGTATGCAAATTCGATTGTATGACTGCTTTCTTCACCATATACGAGTCCTAGCCAATCCGGATGTTGTTGGATGATTTTACGTCGAGACGTGATTGTGAAAATAAAATGTGGTGATCTTGCCAAGTTATTTCTGGTGATTTATAAATAGTTTTTTAGGTGGAACAATGCAGTTGGCTTTGTTGCTTTTTTAAACCTACATAAATCGCCGTTTTGCGGGATAACAGGAAGTGGCGGTTAGCGGTTCGATCGCCTCGAAATCTAATTACGACGGACACGATGCCGTCTTAAATCGGCAATAACTCAGCCATCCGGATTTCGTTTATCTCGCGGCCGTTTTACAAGGTGTTATTAACTCGCGGCTTTCATTAACCTCTGGCCCGGCATTATCACCTTTCACGCCGTTCGCCAACAATGCGCCGAACGGAAAGAAAAACCATCCTCGAGTAACTTTTTCTCTTCGTCGCTCCGACGCGATCCACCAAATGCATGTTTATAGATTTGGCCCGCCTACGGCCAATGAGAACCTCTTATCTTTACCAACCATCTGTGCTTACGAACAGATTAACGTCTTATATCTCGGATAAAAGTTGAAAAATAAAAGGAGGTCTATTAGATGACGTGCGGAGCAATAAGTTTTCTAATTATTGAGATGAAACTCTTTAAGAGGGAAGGCGTATCTAAGTTTCGATAAGGATCGGAGGTACTACCTCTTGGTTATTGAACGGTACTGGAGATGAAACTGTAGTGGATTAGCCTTTAAAGAACGGGCGTGTTTCACCTTACTAGAAGCGAAGATGTAAAAATAAAATTAATCTCCAAAGAAACACCTGTTTGTTGGTGGATTAAATTTCGGCCGGGAATCTCTTTCGTTGCGCGGATTGCAAATACTGCTTTACGAGGGTTTAAATCCGAGACGCGGTCGGCCAACAAGTCCTAATTACGTTAAAACCGTTCTTCTTTTTCTTCGCGCCTCCGAGAGGTCGTCACTTCCTTCGACCACACGTGGGCACTAGCGGATGTCACATCTAGGCGCCATTATGCAAGCCGCCTCTGGGATCCGGAACGCATCAGCGCCAATTGAGTGTGAATAAATTTCCGACGTCCGTCCTTTGTGTCTTTTGTAATTTGGGTCGCTATTAGAAGAGGAAGGTGTTCGGACGGATCCTTTAAAGAAGACCCATTTTTATTAACAGTTGCACTTTACAGCGCAGCGCCTCAAAAGAACAAATAAACAGTCCGCATTTAGGGTAAACCCGTAAATATGTCGTCGGTGTTTGTAGAATCAACATCTCTCGTAACGCGATAGTGGCACAGTAACCAAACATTGCAGTCAGAACGTTGAAAGGGTACATTCCTTAGGTACAATAAAGGACCCACGGCGGTTTGTTTTATCTTTTGGGTAGCCGAAATTCTTTTTGACGGACTTTACTTCTTTTGGACCATCCTTCTTTTGGTCGGTCCATTCTTTTTTTTCCTTTTGGGAGTTTTGGGTGATCATTCCCTTTATTTCATCCGCACCTCCTTTTTGTTACACTCATAGATGAAGAATTTAGGTAGTAAAAATACTTAAGTGGGAGAGGTTAAGAAGGGTTATTTGCGAATGTTTGATCGATGACACGTTTTAATTGGCGCCGAAGACGTTCCTCAGACGGAGTTCTCGGTCGCCTTCCATCGTAATTAGTCGGAGCGTTTCCAGGAAGAATAACGGAGAAGTAACCGTGGCCGGTGGCTGGCACCTCTTGCATAATAAACGTAAATCACCGAGATATTTATGAGTTAAAGTCAGTATGCTATTTATTTATAACTACTAATTAATAAGATATATACATGTTATTAACACGGAAAATTTTTCGTTAAGTAGAATAAAATTATGTATATACTTTTATTTTAGTAATCACGTCATTAATATACAGGGTGATGTAAAATGATATAAGATGTTAAATCACTCCTTGGAAATAAAGTCACAAGACTGAAAAAATTCACCCCTTTTACTGTTTTAAATATAATATTCTTGCATATTTCAAAAAGTACTGTCGTTTTGGCATAAAAGATTCTCCTCTACCTGCCATATCTTTCCAAAAAGCGTTAAGTGCGTACGAGATTAGATATCTAAATTAAACATAACCCCAAGAAGGGAATATTTCACCCCTTAAACAAAGATAAGAAGTGGAAGTGGTGAAACACGCGTTCGAAAAATTTCGAAGCATTAATTTCCGAGAGTAGGTAGTTAGAGTGACAGCTTAAGTGCCATTGTGTTCGCTTAGGGACCGAGAAATCCACGTTTTGCTTTGAGAATTTATGGTAACGCAGCGTTCTGTAATTACAAACGCACAATAGGCTAAAGGAGAAAGAAAGGAGGAGGAGAGAAGAAGGTTACCACGTAATTGTAACTTGACTATCTCGACTATTAATAACGATCAATTCCGAGAATCGCGAGAGAGAGGGTTATCTCTTGGATTTTTATTTTTGATTTCCTGTCTTTATGAGATGGGTAATAAATACATAAAGGAAATGAATAATCGAGCCGTTAAGTTTTGTAATGGGTCCAGAAAACAGGTAGATGCCGTTTCAAAATCGTCCTTCACCAACCTACCCAAAAGAGATCTACCATTCAAATGCGAGCTTTTTATAAAACGTTCACGATTGATCCCACGACATCCTGAACCGGTAGTAAGTGGGTGACCGAGCTAATTATGCCGTTGTTCCCTTCCAATTGGTAACACACGTAGATATTTGCGTGGATAATTTCGTGGACAATAGCTTCACAGAGTTAACCCACACAGATACTCTCGCTTCCTTCTCGAAACAACTTCACTTCACAATTCCTCTCAACCCCCGCCGGGTTTACTTTACTTTTAAGAACGAGAAGAAGTAGAAAGTGCACTTGAATGCTTCATCAGCAAACAAAATAAACGATAATCTCTTTTCCACGGCTCTGGTTATGTGCTGCGCCTCGTGACATATTTACGGGGACGCCTCTGATGTAAATATTTACGTTCATAACCGGGACGTTGTCGTCGTCGGGGAATTTTTCAAATTTATTACCGGGGAAGATATTAGAATTTTAGTTTTTTTTATCTTCCCCTTTTTCTTCTAGATCTTAGAAAATAAATTGTCTCTTAGTTATTTATGACCGAGCTAGCTAGAAAGCGCTTTGGCTTTCTAATAAACATTTACGGTATTAATAGCGTTTCAAACCGATTAATTCACGAGATAGAATCGGATAATAATAATAATATTCCGAGACGTTTGTTTTGGAACTAGAAAGCGCCGGTTTTTTGGATTTAACTAATATAGTGGATCCACCTTCCGTCTCAAGTTTTTTTTTTATATAAAAGCTCGGCGCCAGTAAAAGTAAGTAGCACTCGGAAACCAGGTTGAGACTGCGCGTGACACTTTCTTGTTTAACGCCACAATAAAGCCGGGAGAAATTTAATTGGTTAATTTCGGACGCAATTTTGTGGTCGATTAGCTTTTTACTTACAAGATTGAAGTGTACGGTGATGATGAGCCACTATGTATTTGAAAGAGTTAATTAATCTTATGAGTTAGTTAACCTTAAAGAGTTAAGGTTAATGTTATGAGTTAGTTTGTGGTAAAGATAATTCTAAAATGAAAAAACATACATCTTTTATAATAAAAATCTTAACATAATTCAAAATATTTTAAGAGTTGCGTTTAATTAGGTTTGAAATTTTCTTTAATAGTCAAAATAATTTAAATCGTTTTTTGATGCTAAACGGAAATTCTCATTTCAGATCAAGGATTTAAGTTCACGTTTAATTTAGTTCAGAGTCAGTACTCTTTTTGGATAAATTAAAAAAATTTCAATCCAATTTGAAACAATTCTTAATAAGTCCCAAATCGTTTAGAATTGATTTTGGATTATTTTTTTTTAATTGTTGAATAAGTAAAGTATTGAAGAATTTTTGATGATTAAAGAAAAATCTTAATATCATTCAATTGAAAATTAATGGGGAAGAGAAATATGTGAAAATGGATGTAAATGTAAAAGTGAATTAAAATTCTCGTTTCAGGCTAAGAATTTAATCAATTAAATTTAATTCAGGATCAATACTTTTTGAATAAAACAAGAAAATTTTCAACACAATTCAATATGATGATTTTCAACTCTCCAATCGTTTTCAATTGGGTTGGAATTAAAGTTTTCTTTCATTATAAAAATAAATATTGAAGAATTTTTGAGGATTAAAGAAAAATCATAATGCAATTCAGTTGAAAAGGAATGGAAAAGATAAATATTTGAAAATGGATGTAAATGTAAGAATGGATTATAATTCTCTCTTCAGATCAGGAATTTAATCAACTCAGTTTAATTCAGGATCAATAGTTTTTGAATAAACGAAGAAAAATTTCAACACATTTCAGTATGATTTTCAAATCGCCAATCGTTTTCAATTGGGGTGGAATTAATTTTTTTTAATTATAAAAATAAATATTGAAGAAATTTGGAAGATTAAAGAAAAATCCTAATACAATTCAAGTGAAAAGCACTGGAGAAGAGAAATATTTGAAAATTGATGTAAATTTAAAAATGGATTGAAATTCTCGTTTCAGATCAGGAATTTAATCAACTCAGTTTAATTCAGGGTCAATTCAATATGATTTTCAACAACTCTCCAATCGTCTTCTGTTGGGTTGGAATTAAAGTTTTCTTTCATTATAAAAATAAATATTAATGAATTTTTGAGGATTAAAGAAAAATCCCAATAAACTCTATTTCAAAAGAACAGGTGAAAAAAAAATTATGAGAATGACTAACAAACCTCTTTTTGATTAAAAATTCAATCAATTCAGTTTAATTCAAAATCAAATATCTTTTTGAATAAAGAAAGAAAGATCTCAACTCAACTTAAAGTGATTTTCAATAACTTTTAAGTCGTTTTGAATTGGGTTCAGATTGAAATGCTCTTCTATTGTCAAAGCAAATATTAAAGGAAGTTAAAAGAATCAATATAATTCAATTCAAAAAAGTATGAAGGAGAAATGTTTAAGAATAGACAAAAATCTTATTTTGGTCAAAAATTCAAATCAACTCATAATCAGTTCAATCCAGGATCAAGAATTGTTTCATCAGGTTTGATTACGGAAAAGTATTTCAACCTTACCTCAAATGCTCTTCTGTTTTATTTCCAATCTAATTCAAAGGGAAAAATTTCTCATATATTTTTCATGGAAGGAAATAAATCGTCGCCTTAGAACCAGACAACTTTGTCTAATTTTTCTTAGAACTTGTGAGTTCTTAACATCAAACTATTTTTCAATCTCTTTCGGATCATTTATTCCAAATCAATCTACGTCTATTGGTATCTCAGTATTATATAATTACTTGTAGATGCATATTGCAAAATTGAATGTCAAAATTCTAACTTCATTTCCTATAAAATTTGAAAAAAACGGACATATTTACTGATGACAACTTCTGAAAAGGTGTTAGTATTACGATTGTGTAAAAAATATTTCGGATATTTACTTGAATAGAGCGTCTGCTTACTGGAGAGTTCAAAAGTAGTTTAGCAGATTACAAAACGGAAATTTCACATTGGAAAATCAGCTACCTGATGGACGTACGTATGAGACTGATGACCATATTGTGAGTAAAGTGGGAGAAAATAAGTATTACAACTGACGTGATAGATGAGACATTGATAATCGCTAAATCAATAGTGTTTTGCTACTTAAAAAAACTTGGATGCGTCTTCAAGATCGATATTTCTCTCCTCAACATTTCTGTTCTTCTAATAATAAAAAAAATAGTAGGAGACTTTTTGAAGTTACCTCCACTAATTTTATTTTAACGTGTACTTTTGTTCGTAAAATTTTATCTTATGTATTTGGTAATTTTAACCACCTTTTAAATCTATTCATGCATTTTATTGAGATTAACCAAGTTTCTAAGTAGAGACAAATTACCTCTGAAGGTGGCCTTAGGCCGAAACATGTAAGAATTATAAAAATTCAATAAACCAGATAAGTGTTGAAAAAATACTTTTCATTTCACAAAAAAATGTTTAATTACAGCAATTAAACAACAATTCGAACTTCGTACAGCATTAAATGCCATAAAACCAATTTTCTGTTTTCCATTTTTGAAAGCCTAAACACAAATCAACCTATTTGACCAGTAATTGCCAATAAAGTTAAGCAATACACTTTAAACTTTTCAGTGTAAGTAAGGTAAGTAAACAACAATACCTGTATTTAACCACGCGATACATTTCAAAACTATCTATGATAAATCGCGCACGGATTTATGCAATCATCTGATAGAACAGTCTGGTTTTAAGGCGACGAAATCCCATTGAATTGGGTTGGTATTGAAATTTTCTTGCTTTATGAAAGGCTAATAATACTTAATTTTGGAAATTAAAGATGAATCATTTACACAATAATTTAATACAAAGCCAAAAATTTTTCAACTACTTTGAAAAGTTAAAAAAAAAACTTCCAACCTAAAATCAAAATCTTTTGAAATAATTCTAATGAAGGAAAGAACATGTTGCTAATCTAAAGATAAAATAATAATGTTAAAGATAAAATAATAATGTTAAAGATAAAATACTACTTTTAAAACAAAGAATATCTTTTCGTGCGTGTTTGGTTCAGTTCGTCGTCTCGGTTTAATTGCATCTCTGGAATTGTTAGGTGTCTGAGAACCTAAACTGGCTTGGGAAGCCTGAAAACGGAGCCGACACATTCCGAGACGAGTTGTAAAAATAGCAAAGTGCCACACACGCGGTCCTCTTCCTCGTCTTCCTTTCTTTTTGGCACATATCTTTTTCGGGGACGATTTTTTTTCCTTTGAAACTATAATTACCATAATCCAATAATCGTAAAAAAGCGCACCGGAAACGTTTAAGAAGCGTTTGAGAAATCGTCGTAATTGAGTTATAAAAATTTAAAATTCCTGTCTAATTTAACGGCCGTGTAAAGTATATAAAAGTGACCACGTGGGAAGATACAAGTTCCGAAAAAGGAAGTTCTATTCTCGGGTTTCATCCTCGAAGCACAAACAATTCGTGTTTAGGGACATCACCGGTTATCTTTAATATTAAATTAATTAATCGGGGATTAATGGTCGGGGCGATGACGGGTCAGAATACGAAGCGGCGTCTTTAAATTAATAATTTCCATTACGAAACGTGCCACGGGAGAAGAGATGGCGTAAGTCTCTCCAAAAATCAAAGAGTCATGCACCTACTAGAACCAAGAGTAGTCGAACCTATTGTAGTAGTTGTTATAACGTTTTTATTTGTGAGAAAACCAACGAAAGCTCTTTTTTTATCTTATTTTACTTTTATTCTAGTAGAAGAAGCTAACTACTTCGTCGAGGTAATAAAGATAAGTAAATGAGCGGTTCGAGAGTGGCGATTCAAATCTCTTATACTTGTTTTCAAATGCTCTCTGCTCTCTCACTTTTAGTTTTATCATCGTTCCCGGAGAGTAGAGCGTGTCATCCCGATTTCCGAACACACCGTAAACGTTGATTTGTATTGCACTCACCTCCGTAGGTGTCCTCCGCGGATTCCTCCACAACCGCACTGCTCGCGGGCATATCCGGAACCGTCTCCTCGTACACCAACCGAAACGAAATTATAGTTATTTCCACCGGTCCGTCGCGAAAGGGACCGTCACGTCATTTCGAATCGTTCCTCTTTAAATTTCAAATAAAACGAACTCGAACGTCGCCGTCGCGTTCCAAAACCAAACGAAGCAAATCGAACCACGTCTGCTGCAGACTGCAGCCTCCGGTCGTCGTTCGATCCTCCACTTCTTTGCGTGCTTCGTGTGCTTCGTTGTTCCTGCGTGCGTCTACGCGCGCGTGGGGGAACTCTCTCAGTACAAATATAATTATCCAATCCCCCGAGAGATTGTCTTCGTCGTCTTTAAACTCTTTCAAGTCTTTACTGTATGGTCTCGACTTTAAACTATAACAGTACTTCTACAATCATTACATATATAAATGCTACATTTACATAGAAATGCACTTAGAAATGGAATGGTTAGTTCCGTTTCAAATAATTATAGGGAAAATGTTATTTATACAAGCTTTTTAAATTGGTACATATGAAATTATACATACTTATGTTCTTGAGTCGTTTGATCTTTTAATCCATTAATATTAAAAATGATAGTTGGAAGTTTTCTTTATTCTGATACATCAACTAATTATATATTTGAGGATGATGACTACCGCTTTCAATCAGTATCAATATTGTCGCCTTAAAACCAAACTATTCTATGTCTACTTTTTTTTAATTTTCCAAGAAATGGGATTTTAGTTTTGACATTCAATGTAATTTAATGGGCTTATCTATAAAACACGATTCAATAATTTGAAGAGAGAGAAGTGAATTCGTTTGGAATAAATGTTCAGAACGAACTTGAAACATAGCTTAAGTTGGTGGTAAAAACTCAGTTTTAGGAAAAATTTAATAGAATAGTCTAGTTCGAAGGCGATGATATGATTAGTTGATTAATCAAATTTAAGTAAGGAAGATTTTGACTCTTGTGATTTCTATATTGATTCATATAGAGAATATCAGTCACCTAGTTTCAGGTCAAAGACTCAGATTGATTGAAAGTTATAGTATTTGTTATCTAAATTGCTATAAGTTATTAATTTTAACTAAAATTATGACTCGTTTGTTTTTTAAGTCAATCTGTGCTGAAGATGACAAAGTAAAAATCTCTCCACTCTTATCTATCGACCAATTACATCTAAGGATAATTACTTTAGTGCTTTAAATGAATATGGTAATTTTAGTTGACGAATAAGTGCTAAGGAATGTTATTTTTCTGGATTTAGAGGGATTGTAGAAGTTTTACGATTTTCAAGAGCCATAGAAATATTTTCTTTTTAGGTATAAATCCAAATCTTAGATTGTAACAAATTTTTATTTAAATCTAATATTAGCTTCTTTCGCAGAAGCGTATTCCAACGATTTGTGAGTTTTTTAACGAATCAAATTATAAGTATTTTTTGTTTGGTTGAAAAACCAATCAGAGCTATCGTAATTTAGATAAAATTTTAATTAGAATCGTGTTTCATTCGATTTTTAAATCGATAGAAAAGTAACAACTCAATCTTTTCTAAAATGAAAGGAATCTATTCACATATACGTGGTTCTTTTACGGTTTATAGTAGATTTTGCATTTTCTGACGTACACACGTTCAGTGGCGTAGTGAATAGTGATCATCAATGGGGAGAAGTTATGTTGTTGCCTTATTGTTTCTCTCTCATAATTTCGTAGTTAGAATTTGGAGCATTACACACCATCTTCTTAACCTTTTCACGAAAGCAATTTTTTAAATTATTTCAAAATGTCAACGAAATTATTTAATGAAGCAGCAGCACTGGTTTAAATTATACTGCTGAAATCAGTCCATCTACATCAATATCTTCTGGTAAACTACTTATTTTATTAGAAACAAGACACAACTTTCGAAAAAATAATAATAATAGATCATTTTTAAAAAGATTAACTCGTTATCAGGTTAAAACCGTGCATATGTGAATGCTGTGATTGCATTCTGTTCCTTCTACAAGAGTTCATACCTTATACAAACCTGATGAAACCTATTCGTGTCGAAGGAATGTTCGATATTTTACGGTTTCTATTAGGAACTGAATAGGAACCAAAACATCGTTTCAAACTTGTCAGCAGCGACCGAAAACGAATCGAAAACAAACCGAACCGAATGGAACCGCATAGGTGTGAAACAAGCCTTATTAATTAATCAATCGGATCCAAAAATTATCAGTTTATCGCTTTGAAGCAAAAAATCAGTTTGTATACTGCTATCTAATATTTTGTTGACCAACAATTTTACAAAGAAACTATATTATGTCACCGCAATGTAAGTGCAGTGATGAAGAGTTAACTCGGCACTGGTGAGCAACGTTTGGGTTTGAAAAGACAAGTTAACTTGTTGCCGGTCAGCAAAGTGTTAAGTAATCCAAGCAAAGATTTTAAATTTCATATAAACCAAAGTAAAGATATATTTCGTGTAATCCAAGTTAATGATTGTTATATTGTGTGTAATCTAAAGTAAAAATGGTTCAATTTCGTGTAAATCAAAGTAAAAATTAATAAGTGTCATGTGATTACATAACATTTCCCTTTGATTGAAGGGAAGGATTGACAAATTTAATGCGTTTAATGCAAATACAGGTAAGGATTTTTCAATTTCGTGTAAAGCAAAGTAAAGGTGGATGAATTTTATACAATCAAAGGCAAGGATGTTTAATTTTCATGTGATGCAAAGTAAGGATTATTAAATTTCGTGTAAATTGAAATAAAGGTTGATACATTTCATATAATCAAAGTTAATTGTTGTATTTCATGTAATCCAAAGTAAGGATTGTTATATTTCATGTAATCCAAAGTAAGGATTGTTAAATTTTAAGTAAACTAAAGTAATGAGATAAATTTCATGTAATCCAAGCTACGTGTTGATTAATTTTATGTAACTCAAGGAAAAGGTTGTTAAGAACTGTGTAAACTGAAGTAAAGATTGACAAATTTTATGTAATCCAAGGTAAGGACTGTTAAATTTCATATAATCCAGAATAAGGATTGTTCAATTTTACGTAAACCAAAGTAAAGATTGATAAATTTCATGTAATCCAAGCTACGTATTGATTAATTTTATGTAACCCAAGGAAAGGATTGTTAAAAACCGTGTAAACCGAAGTCAAGATTGATAAATTTAATGTAATCCAAGCTACATATTTATTGATTTCATGTAACCCAAGGAAACGATTATTAAATTTCATCTAATCCAAAGTAAGGATTACTAAATTTTATGTAAACCAAAGTAAAGATTGATCAATTTCATGTAATTTAAGATACGGATTGATTTATTTTATGTAACCCAAGGAAAGGATTATTAAAAACCGTGTAAACCGAAGTCAAGATTGATAAATTTTATGTAATCCAAGGTAACAACTTTTAAATTTCATGTAATCCAAAGTAAGGATTGTTCAATTTTACATAAACCAAAGTAATTGATAAATTTAATTTAATCCAAGCTACGTATTGATTAATTTTATGTAACCCAAGGGAAGGATTGTTGAAAACCGTGTAAACCAAAGTCAAGATTGATAAATTTCATGTAATCCAAGCTACGTATGGAATAATTTATGTAACCCAAGCAAAGGATTATTAAATTTTATGTAATCCAAAGTAAGGGTTACTAAATTTTATGTAAACCAAACTAAAGATTGATCAATTTCATGTAATCCAAGCTAAGGATTGATTAATTTTATGTAATCCAAGAAAAGGATTGTTAAAAAACTTGTGTGTACCACAGTAAAGATTGATAAATTTTATGCAATCTAAGGTAAGGATGGTTAAGTTTCATATAATCCAATATAAGGATTGTTAAATTTCGTGTAAACTAAAGGTTGATAAATTTTACATGATCAAAGGCAACGATTTTTAATTGATTGATTTGATTGATTATTTTTATGTAACCCAAGGAAGAGATAGTAAAAAATCGTGTCAACCAAAGTAAAGATTGATAAATTTCATGTAACCCAAGGTAAGGATTGTAAAAGTTCGTGTAATCTCAAGGTAAGGATTGTTACATTTCTTGTAAGCCAAACTAAGGACTGATACATTTCGCGTAATCCAAAGTAAGGATTGTTATATTTCGCATAAATCAAGATGAACATTTCGAAATTTTATAAATAAATATACTTTAGAAATCTTGTAATGGAATCATATAGATAAGTTTATTGTTTTCTTATAAATTTAGGTCGTAGCTTTTGATAAATCTTAATTTATGTTTTCTATTATATTTCACATAAAAGTTAAACTAGAATCTTAATTTGTTTTTAAGTCAATTTATAGCAAAAATAATAATTGAAATTTCTTCTCACTTTTATTTATTGACCATTGACATGTAAGAAGCGATTATTTTTCCGCTCTACAGCAATAAACCCACTTTACATGTTACTACTTAACAAATCAAAGATAACAATTATTCCTTTTAATATTTTTTATAAGTGCACACATTAATATACTTTCAAAAGTGCAGTTTGTAGTTTCCAATGGTATTATACATAGATAAATCTTCTTTTCTCTTTAAATATAGATTCAGGTCGTAATTTTTTCTCCCCTTATCCCGTCAATTAATTGCTGCCATTGATTGTAATTGTTACTAATTGCCGTCCACTCCGATAAATCGCGTATATTTAGAACGGCCTTGGTTTGGCGACGGTTTATAATCTCCTTAAAACCCGCGAGTAACCCCGATAGTTGGTAATTTACGTTCTCGTAACGTTTTAGAGATTATTATCGCGCGGTTTCTAGGTAGAAAGAAGCGTTCGAGATGAGTTAATTTTTCTAGGGATGTATATATCTTTTTTTTTTGAAAAGGACAATGAACGACTCGCCGCGGGAGTTCTTCGTCAAGTTTTCTTTTGAGAAGAGATCGTCCACTTCCCTTCGTCTTCCTCGTATTATTTTTACGTGAGGAGCGGGATCTTTAAAGTCCCTCACTTTTCCAAGAATAGAAACACCTTTGAATCTAAGGAATATGGGGGAAAGGGAAAAAATAAAGATTCCTAGAGGAATGATTTTTTGTGTTTTGTATCATTACCTTGAGAATTATTCAATAGGTGATTCTAAGAATTAATTCCAAGAATAATCTAATGATTTTTAACATGTTGTCGTTTTATGATCGAACGATTAATAAGGATCGTTTATAGGAGAAAAATTAAAAATGATCATTACCTGGAGTATTATTCAATAGATTGTTCGCCTTCCGTGTTACACTCTCCGCAATAACTCTTTAAGATGACAGAGCCATTACGGGTAATTCACCGTTTAACGAGATGGTTTATTGGCGTCAGCTTGCATAAATCCTCCGGACATTGACGTTAAGATATTTATGGTAATTCAAATACTTTTACTTTATAAGTTTGTTCAATCAAAAAATAAAAAATAAATAAATAAATAAATAAAGAAAAAAAGAAAAAACACTTTAAAGAAAATAAGGAATAATTTTCGTCTGGTATCGACAGTTGGAGCTTCTGTATATTGGCTGAAGCTCGAGGGCTTCTTAGATTGCCTCAATTATTGCACAAGGAGGAGGCCGGAGAAGCCGGTCGTGAGTGAATAGCGTGTACAAATTGGCTGGGAGGCCCCTCTTTTATAATATAATCATTATAATCATCAAACCGTATGGTCATGCAACTTTTACAAAGATCGAGAAAAGCTTTTTGTTATAATACCTTCCTGCCAGACTACTTCTTGATCGGCCACGATCGTTTCATCGTCCGACCAAAGGATTTCGTCCGTTGATGCAGCCAAACTCTCGCATTCCATCAAACTGTCGAAATCCATACTTCCTCTGTTCGATAACATTTTGACTTTCTCGACTGAAATTAAAAATATAAATAAATAATAATGTACAAAAAGTTTTTAATTTGTAGTGTCCTCTTTTAAGAAGAGGTTTAAATTCTTGCTATGAGGACAAATTTAACTTCCACCCACGCACATTACACTACAGCTTGTAGACGATAGATGGCTTTAGGATAAATATTCAAAGAATACGCTTGAATAATTCTTTTAATTAAAAAAATAAATAAATATATTTCTTTTAATTTTTAAAATATAATTCTTAAATTATAAAAGAAAGAGAGTCTTAAAGTAGTAAAACATCTAAAGGATTTATATATGTATTAAAAAAGTACCGTAAGGGTGTTGACAGTTTGTAAAACGATTTATCATAAACAATTTAATTACGCGAGAGTTATCAAAAGTAAATTAGGTTTTCGGATAACGGTACGGCAATATTCGACAATTATTTATCGCTCTGTCGGCCGAATTAAGTCGGTTTGGGGTTAATAAATCAATGACGGGATTACACGGCCAAAGTGGGTCGCCTGAAACGTGTGGCTTTGCTTTTGGCGTGTTTACCAACGAAACCAATCCAGATTTTATCGGAAAAATGTTCGACCTTATAAAATTTATAGTTTTAAAAACGAAACATGATTAAATAATCGAAGAAAAAAGAAATTTTTTCTTACTGTATAAGAAACATAACGTATACCTACTACTATTTTTCATCGAAGTCACGTGTTCACAAGAAGCGAGGTACTTTTTCGAATTTATAGCGTAGTTATCTCGGTCCGCCAGCGAACAACTATAATAGTAAATTACATCTGTTACGGATTTCTTTTACCATTGTAAACTTTCCGTTCATAAAACCAAACTTATCACAATTTAAGTTAAAGAGGTCAACGCACGAAAGAATTTCGCTACCCTCCTGCTATCTAAAATAAAAGCGGGGATCCCGACCCTTATCTAAAGCTCACCCTCTTACTGACAAATATAAGGGTGGTTCAATCAGCGTCTGAACTTAATCTTCGCCGGGGAGACAGCTGGCACGTGTTGCTGTTAAAATGCCGACGGGGTACTTTTTGCGATGATTTATTTGTAGATAAAATTTTTTATGTTAAGGTTTTTATAGAGAGGAAGCTTTTAAGTTCAAGATGTGGTTTGAAAGAAAAAAGATATTGATGCCTTTCGACTAACTTATCTGGTTGTATGGTTTCTTTGGTAGTAACTAGAACAAATTTTATTTATTTGTGTGTTAAATAAACTTTTTAATACTTATATCTTTTTGTTAGTTAAAAAATAATTTATAAATTCTATAAATAAGCTCCATACGATTTTTATATAAATGTTTTTGAAGGGTATATTGGGTTGGAAAAAAAATTCCAGTTGGGGAAAATTTATTTATTTTTTTTGGTAGTGGTTAGAATAACTTTAATTTATCTAGGATTCAATAGACATTTTAATCTAACTTTGGTTAAAATTTCATTTTTAAATTCTTATAAATAAGCTCTGTACGATTCTTTAAGATTTGGTCAACATTTTAAAAGTTTATGCTGGGTTGGAAAAAATCTTCAGTTGGGGAAAATTTATTTAATTTTTTTGGTAGTTTTTGGAAAAAAAATAATTTATCTAGAATTAAATAGACATTTTAATCTATTCTTGGTTAAAACCCCATTTTTTTATTCTTTTAAATAAGCTCTGTACGAATTTTTAAAATTTGGTCAACATTTTAAAAGGTTTTGCTGGGTTGGAAAAAAAAAGTCTCCAGTTGGGTAAAATTTATGCAATTTTTTTGGTAGTAATTAGAATAAATTTAATTTATCTAGGATTAAACAGACATTTTTATCTATCCTTGGTTAAAACCCCATTTTTAAATTCTTATAAATAAGCTCTGTACGATTTTTAAAAGTTAATCTAAATTTTTAAATGTCATGTTCGTTTTGAAAATTTATTTGAATTTTTTGTTACTAGATAGGAATGGTTTGATTCATCTGCGTTTAAATAGACATTTTAATTTATTTTTTGTTAAAATCCCGTTTTAGAAATTTTATAAATAAACTCTCAATGAATTCCTTAAGTTTTAGCAACCATATTTTTAAAGCAACAACTTTAAAATTTATTGTGAATTGGCCCTTAGCCTTTGCCAGAGAAAAAGGTTTCGGGCACTATGCGATTTTTACAACTTGCCAAAATAATTATTCGGTATTCGGCTTCATTTGCAATATTCGGTTTTCGGCCGAATATTGAATTTATTTACCGAATATTCGGTTGTCTATGTGACTGCTCTAAGTTTTAATAAATTCGAAGAATATATTAAATGAGCATACAACGGCTTTTTGCGCAATTGTCGATTAGTTTTTTTTGTATGTTTCCTGCTTCAGAGAACAACTGGTCATTGAAAACTGTACTTGATGGGGCTGGTAAGTACACTTTTGCCATTTATTTTTGGGTATTACAAGCTATGTTGTTTCCACCAAACAAGTGGAACTTGCTTTCTCTTTAGTAATTCCTCAGACAAGTACCCGTCCAGTTCAATTGCTACTCTATTTCTAGGACTGCAATCATTAACGGCCTCACTAGATGTGGCTATGACTTTATAGCAGTCGCAAAATGACTTCGATTCAAATTTTTGCCTGTTGTAGGGGACAACTGCTGAATGTTTGTGTTTATATTAATCTTATCACTTTCATCGCTACTACTGCTTCCGGAGTTTAGCAAGTCTAAATCTCTTCCAAGTGCCTTCAAAAAAGTATGCCTTATAACGGATATGTTCTCACATGAGAAAAAGTTTAAGAGATATCGGAGATTCAACAACGTTGCCATAAAATAATTTTTTTTGCTTCTCTATTTCTTTGAATCTTATTTTCACGCCAGTCAACAAAGGCCGAATATTCGGCCGAGTATCCGGTTCAAATTTAGCCGAATATTCGGTTGAACTATTATTCGTCACATCACCACTATTCAATCGACTGTTCAACGATCAGGATTGGAGACGTGCGATTTAATCCCTTTAGATCATTTCTTGGGAGGATATATTAAATAGTAAATCTATGTGAATACACAACAAACAATTTAAGTCCTCATAGGCAAGATAATGAATGCTATCCAGCAATTTCAACCAGTTTTGCGCTACCAAGTGATTAAAAATGGGATCAATTCATTACGTGCCACCTAGCAAAACCGCGGGAGACATTTGAAGGATTTGCAAAACTATACTTAATGCCATAAAATGTTCTTTCAAACTGAAAAAAAAAATGAGTCGATACCTCACAAGGAACTTATTTTATTTACTTTTAGAAACAGAGCGCCTTTATTGGAATATTCTATAGCTAGGTATATTCACGAATTTCTGTATTATCTCTTTGAAATTTGCAAGGTTTTACAAGATATAAAAACTATGGTTTTGTAAAAAAAGAAGTTGATAACGTGAAATGATATTTCTTAATTTTAAGTAAATAAAGAAGTAAAAATGAGTGAAAAAAGAACAACTAAATAAAAATACCTTTTAAGACATTCAAGCTTCCATTGGATGTAAAAGTGGCAGTACTATGATAAACCCCAAGATGTAATATAAAAATTAATGCAAAATGGAAAACTACTAAACAAGGGCAGAAAAATATATCGAACGTACTTAAGAGTTAGATTTTTCACCTATAAATTCTCAGAAACACTGAAAAGAAACTGATAAGACGCTTAATCAATTTATGAATCCGAACATATTTTGTATTAGTTTAGTACTAAAGGTAAGGAATGGATAGGTCTAACACAAAAGTTAGAAACGTGGATAATGGAAATTTAAATCAACCAATTGTGCTAAGGGTTTAGGAAAAGCTTGCACGTCATTGGCAGATGTAAATTAACTGAGGGGCCGCCGTCTTGCGTACGGGCCATTTACAAGATGATACTGTACATGGTAGTAATTTTTACCTATTCAGAGCATACTTACACTCAAATGATACTCTACCCAATTTTTTTATTAAAATCCCATTTTAAAAATTTTATAAATAAACTCTCAATGATGTTTTAAACTTAATCTAAATTTTTAAAGATTAACTTGGACTTGAAAAAGAATCATTGGTATCTTTGAAAATTTATTAAAAATTTTTGTTGGTAAATAGAATAAATTTGACTTATATAAACAAGCTCTATGTTATTTTTTAAAATTGATCTTAATTTTAACCAATTACATTCTGTTTGAAAATTTATTAGTTTTTTTTTGGTACTAACAATAAGTAGAATAAGTTTAATTTCTCTAGATTTAAATAGACATTTTGGTAGATCTTTGGTTAAAATCTCGCTTTAAAATTCTTATAAATAAAGTTAGTACGAATTTTTTAAATTTGGTCAACATTTTAAAAGGTTATGTTGGAATGGAGATAAGTACTTAAAAATATGGTTTAATTTTTTGATAGTAACTAGAATAAATTTGATTTATCCAGAGTTAAATAGACCTTTTAATCTATCTTTATTTAAAATTCCTACTTTAAAAATTTTATTAATAAGGTCCAGATGATTTTCTAAAATTGCTTTAAAATTTTAAAGATGTTCCGCTTGAAATTTTATTTGATTTTTTTTTGGTAGTAGGTAGAACAAGCTTAATTTATCCCAGGTTAAATAGACATTTTACTTTATCTTTTGCTAAAATGTTATTTGAAAATTCGTGTCAATAATCTCTATAAGTTAACTTGAGTTTAAGTAAAATCCTTCGTGTATTTGAAAACTTATTTGATTCTTTTGGTTGTAAGTAAAACAAATTTGATTAGTCTAGGTTTAAATAGACATTTTAGTTTATCTTTATTTAAAATTCCGTTTTAAAAACCTTATAAATAAGATTCTTACTGTTTTTTTAAAGTTGATTCAAATTCTTAAAAGTTAACTTGGGTTAAAAAAATTACACCCTTAAAAATTTATTTAGATTTTTTATTAGGAAATAAAATATCTATCTATCTTGGGTTAAAACTCACTGATTTCTAAAGATTTTTCAAAATAGAAAGTTATTCACTTTTTGCAATGATTTATTCATAGATAATTTTTTTTTTGTTAATTTGTTAATTTTTTTGAAAAAGTATGGACTTTTTAAATAAAGTTCAAGGTGCTGTTTAAAAGCACGGGGCGATGTACATTCGTATAAATAACGAGGGAATTCCGTTTGGACCGTGCTGGCGCGTCTATGTTTAGATCTCCCCCCAGCAAACTGACTGTTGACCTCTCTTCGTAGAGTTTAACACGCACATAGCAGTCTGGGACGTTCAATTTCATATTTACAACGGTTTATATCTGTATGCAAGTTGATTGATTTGATGAAACGCAAGAATAATAGCCACGAAAATAGTTTCCTCCTCCTTTACGTTGTGTGTATCGGATTTCTGTTGATGTTCGGAGCGGTAACATATCTCGCGCGGTTCTTGCAGTTGTTGCTCGAACAATGCCAGGACGAATCGTCGCCAGGAAAGTTTCTTCGCAAAGCTACCGACGACTTAATTATCGGACTGGAAAGTTTTGAGCAAACATCTCGAAGTCGTCCCGTTAAATTTCGACGAGAACCGAGTTTATAATGTGCATCTCTAGGGTTGAGTCGTGGAAAGGCTAGGGGAATTAATCTAGGCCTCCGGAAACGTGTGAAAAGGTTCAATGCACCTAAGAATCTTTACTAAACATTCCCCCTTTTTAACCCGACCGATGTTTGTTTTGATTTTTTCCTTTAAGCGACTTTAAAGGAAAGACAAACAATAAAAGGGGGAAGATATTAAATAAAAGTATTACTTCTAAAAATGAAAGCGGTTCTATTTTAAAACGCGAAAGTGTAGACGTAAAAAAATTGTCTTCGGGCCAAAAAGACTGACCTAGATTTTTAATTAAAATAACAATGGACCAAATCTGACTGTGTCAAGAATTCTTCAAGTTTATTAAGCTTATTGTACATTTAGTTTTTTACAAAATAAAATAAAAAAAGGTGAAAGAGCGGAACGGAAAGTGTTTAGTTGTCGTTTTCAGAGGAAGAACTAGTAGATGGTAGGGATAATGAGAGTCGGAACTTCAGGCGACGTCTGGTGATTAAAAAATCCCCTTCCTAAAAGCAACAAAAACAAAATACGGCGCCGAAAAAACAACGAACGAACGTTTCCTTCAGGACCAGCTGTCGACGTGTCGCGTGCCTTTTTCCCCGAAGGAAAAAGGGGGAACGAAGAACCCACCTTTGACGATTTTTGACCGCGAAATTACCACCGTACGAAATCATTTTGGGTTCGTAATCATTGCTATTTCAAGAAGAAGACGAAGAAGAAAGAAGAACTTTGGTAATAAAATTCCGAGGGTTCATCCTTTCGGCGCCAATTTCCGACCGGGAATATCTGGAATAGTTGGTCGTTCGAGGGCTTGATTAAATATCGGCGGCAGACGTATTCCGCGCCGGAATTAGATATCGACTGCGGTGTGCAGACGTAAGGCTCAGAAAACACATTAATCGAAGCCGAACAAAGCCCGTCGAATTGTCGCCCGCGCGTAGAGGAAACGCGGTTTCCACCGGAAGCGACGTCAGGCGTCGAGACGCCGCTTCCGCCCGGTCGGCTATTTCCTACTCCGAGCTACATTGTACTTCGGACCACTACTGGAAGAGTTTATTAATGTTCCTGTTTCAATGTGACAGGCGTTCAAGAGACTAACGCAGATAACTAACCAGAGATAAAATTGTAATTTTGTACCAGAAACCCAGATTTAAATTATACTTATAATTAATGAACATTTAAAACTTTTCGAATCAATTTAGAAGTATAATAGGATTTTGAATAGAAATCATTTTGTTTTATTTCATTCAACTTGAAATTTTTGATATCCTGTCTGTTTAACTTCTTGAAGGATTTGCAGAAATTATCAACGTTTATAAAATTACTTTTATCATTTTTTAGAGAAGTTAAAGCAATGTCAACTTTCATGATTTTGTTAAAGAAGCTTTATTTAACATAGTCTTCAACTTTGATCAAAAAATTACAAACGCTTTCAATCTAACCCAAACCTTTTTTGGAAGTAAGTGGAATAAACTGGGTACAGTGGCAAAACAAAAAACAACTTAGGCATAACTCATACTGAGGCAACCAGCAGCTAGCAATCAGCAACACGTGAAATTGCTAATTAAGGACACTCCACATAGAATTAAATGATGTCTCACATTCGAGCAATTCAATATTGCAAATACAGGGCCAGGCCATATCGAATTGTTCCAATGTCAGACGTTGGCTTTAATGCTATGTGAAACGTCAAGTGACAAGATTTCGTGTTACTGGTTACCAGTTGCCAGTTGCTTGTTGCTGGTTGTTTCAGTGTCAGATGTGCCTTAGTTTTGAAGACTCGGAAAATGGCTACTACATAACCGATTGATAAGAACTACTACTAACAATGAATCGTATTGGAATTATTTGTCCAGAAAGAACAACTACAAGATTTTCATTATCACAACTGTCCTTATGTTAGGGTCGGATCTAATAGTACATTAGGTTAGTTGTAACATATACAAATAATACTGTTTCTTTTTAAGTTGTATCCGTTGGAAAACCTAACTAACAATAAATAACAAATGTTACATTAGCTTCAACTTTAAAGTTTTAGATTTTTAAATATCAGGTTAGATTGATTGACTTATTGATAATTGTCGGGTATTGGAATTGGAGTCAGAGTATTTAGCTCTTCTTCTCCAGTGAAGATTCTAAATCTTTTTTACAATAAAATGTCGTTACTAAAATATTTAAGATAGGTCTGTTTGTTGAAGGCTTCTAACGAACGCACAGTGGGGAATTTTCTACAATTCGTGGCCACAGTTATTATAAATGAACTGTTATTACTATAAAACTTAAAATCTTCCACAATGATCATAGTTATTGTCAAAATTAATTATTTATTGAATTTTGAGCCCGATAGTCACCATCTATCTATACAGGGTGGTAGTGACCGCACGTCCACCCCTTTTAAGATATAGGGAGGCGGTCTTTTGAAAAATAAAAAAATATATATTTCTAAGTTGGATATGCTCTCTCTGACGATGAAATTTCTAATTTCCGATTTTGATCAGAAATAGATTTTTCAAACCGAAAGTCATTTTTTCATCGAGCATGATATTTTTGTTAGCGATTCGGTATAAAGTTAAATAGACTTTTGTAGAACTTTTGTATAAAGTATTTTTTCAGAGAACGTCTATTTTGACTTTGAAATTACCTTGCTAGAGGTATTTCGTTTCTTTTTTCTAATTTTGCACTCTCTCCCAAATGTTCTAAGGTACCTATTTTGGATTTAGAATATCTGTTATCATTTAGAATCTGCAGAATAAAATATTGAAATCGTACATCGCATCATGTAGGGCATTCCAGCCCAATCCTGTATAAATTCTGATATCGTTTTTAATTCCCAGACGTTTTCTTTAAATTATTGATCATATGCATTATTAGTCATTATTCTTTATTAATCACTGTTATTCTTTATTATCGATCATATGCAACGGGCTGGTTATCTCCAGCCCCTGTTGCAGCTTACTATAATTTCTGATTGCAGTTGATTGATTACAAATAAGTAAGGCACTAACATGTTCCTATTAACAAAATTAATAATATTAAATTAATTAGGGATGGAATGTAATACAAACTTTAAAACAGTGGTAACACAAGGGTAGCAAATATTAGCAGACTCTTTCTTTACATTCCGGAAGTAGATCAGTAGTAACTCAATTTCACGTAAAAACGATATCCGACAAACAGCGACTTTACTTCTAAATCCTTTCAAAATAAAAAACTTTGGATCTACATACGAAGTTCAATTTTAAAGGACTTATGATGATTAAAATGTCACAAAATTAAATACAAAATACATTAGACTTATTTATATTTATTCAAAAAACGTAATAATAATACTAACTTGTTTAAAAAAAATAATAAATGGCACTTAAATTAATTTCGTAACTTGTACATAAAATATGCGCACTCCAGTATCAGTCACGTATGGTCTAACTCAAACCATTATTGCGGACAAACCAGTTCAGTAAAAATGGTGATAGTTTTATGAATATGTGAGGTAGTCTTTTTGTACTTCATAGGATTTCTTTCTTTTGTAAAAAGCACACCTTCATATTTTTTGTTATGGCCACAAAAATCGCAAATTATCCCACTGTGGAACGTCTCAAATCGTTCATTTATTTCTTATTAATAATCTAATTCAAGAGAAATTCCAAAATTGAGACCGCGCGTATCATCAAATATCTATTGCAGAGGATGATATACACAAATCCACAGTAACAACTCCATTTGGTCCTTTTGAGTTCGCCTTTTTGTTCGTATGCCTTTTGGATTACGTAATGCAGCTCAAACATTCCAAAGATTCACAAATGAAGCAATCAAAGGTTTAGATTTTGCCTTCGTCTATTTAGCTGATATCCTTATTTCGAGTAAAAATGAAGATGAGCATTTTCTTCATCTTCAACAATTATTCGACCGTCTAGATAAATTTGGAATTTCTCTTAAACTATCAAAATGTATTTTCGGAGTCTCTCAACTAAATTTTCGGGGTCACCAATTGAAAGTCCTAAATTTTTTTTACGATAAAGTTTCGTTATTAAAATATTTAAAATAGGTTTATATTTTGAGGGCTTCTAACGAACGTCCCAAATCTTTTGTTTATTTTTTATCAATAATATAATTACATAGATACTAATTTCCATAGTCTCGATGTTTATACTTTACTTATTTCTATTAGAACTTGCGACTTGAGTATTGATTAGAACAATTTCATTATTTTATCCTTATAATATTTTAATTTGCCCTGTGGTATTATGATGCAATGATTAAATTCGCAATGAGAACACAGGCAAACATGAAGATAAAAAAAAAGATAGGAGTGAATATGACAACATCGGGAACAAGAACAAAGGATTATGATGTAGAATATAGAGTTATATACAATTATAAACCTTTCTGTAAGATTAGGTTAGGTTAAAAAGAAATACTAATTTCTCACTGTTGTAGCCACTATTCATTAAAAAAAATTACTTGTGGTTAAATAGACATTTCAATTTATCCTTAGTTAAAAATGCATTTTATAAATTTCTGTAAATAAATTCTGTACAATTTTTTAAAGTTAGTTTAAGTTTTAAAAATTAATGAGAAAAATTGGTACTCATTGAATTTTTTTTATTTTTATTTTTGTAATAATCAAAACAAATTTGATTTACTCAGAGTTAATAAAACAGTTTAATTCATCTTAAATTAAAATCCCGTTTTAAAATTCCTATAAATAAAAAAATCTGAAAAATTTTTTAAAGTCGACTCAAATTTTTAAAAGTTATGTTGGGTTGCATAAAAATTAAAATATCTTTGAATATTCTTTGATCTATTTTAGTAATAATTAAAACAAATTTGATTTATTTACTATTAAATATACATTTCAACATATTTCTACTTAAAAAATAATTGCTTGATTCCTATAAATAAGCAAGGTATGATTTTTTAAAATTACATTTAATTGAAAGTAATAAATAAATAATAAGAATCAACATCTTAAACTATTTTAAACTCGCCTTTGTAATATACATCACTATCTGCATTATTGATTAGTCGATTTAAGGCACTTGAGTCAAGTCATTAGAAGGCGACAATGCGATTAAAGCACATTAGAGGAAGCCGAAGTGGAGCGCAACATCAAAAGGGCCGAGCCGTAATTCGTCAAAGGAGGCACCTTTGGGCAGTTAATTTCTTATCTTCACCATTATAGACTATCAATATTTCAACCCGCAAGTCCATTAAAACGTTAACACGTTCCCGTTCCGGTAGATATATCGATTATTGATATTTATGAGGATTATTACCGAATATATTCGGACGTAAACAAACCGGTCGACCTGAATTGAATGTAAATTGACGTGTTACCTATTAAGGAGTTTCTATACGATGTAGAAGTAGATAATTGAGTTGGAATCGGATGAAATCGAATTCTTTGAAGAATTGTATTGTACAAATGGGATTAGATTGATTTAAATGTAATTAAAGAATTCTCTATTTTAATTTAAGTCTTTCATCTTTTTCCCGAATGGTTTCGAATTGTTCCTAAGTAAACTGAAGGTAGTGGAGGATATTTTACGGTCTGGGATTTCGTCTTTTGCGGTTGCAACGTTCGCATTCACGTATTGCACCCTCATCGTAACACTCTTTTGTGTGGTAATGCACGTAGCCGAGGGCGTCCCTTTTATCCAGATGAGCTCCTACGGCTTCTAGACAAGGAGTTATTTCTGCTTTACAACAAACGATCTTTGCACGAGAGAAATTGGACTAGGAATTTGTAAAACTTTTTAGTCGGATTTTAGAACTGGAGAATTCCAAAGTCCTACTAGAGTTAAATCCTCCACCCCAACTAAACTATGAATAGTCTTCGGACGCGGCAGTAAAAGAGCAAAACCGTCGTCGTCGGAGGACCGAAAATACCGCGTGGTGCGCAAAGTCCATAAACCAAAAATAATCAATCAACTCACCTACGGCGGAAACCTCCCGATGCCCTTCTTCGGGCCGCTCCTGCAGGACACTTTCAGGACATTAACGCGTCTGTCACGTCGCCGTCCGGAGGACTACTACTGATCCATTCCTCTCCTCGCGTTATATTTAAAATCTTCCTTCTCCACGCTAAATTTAGATCAACGGGGTGTTTCTCTCTTTCTCACCGACAAATTTTTGTTAAATTAGGGGTCGTTGGCATTGTTATTTTTTTTTCGAGTATATTCAACATTTCACATACATTTTTATTTTTATTAATCTTAAAATTAAATAAATTTTAAGGTAAAAAAGCTAACAGTTCTGGAGTTTTTTTATAAGAATTTATTTAATGGTTCTGTGAAGGTAGAGATAACGTGAAGAGAGTAGTTAGAAGAACTTAAAATAAGTAATTGATAAAATTACTTATATTATAGGAGTAAATTTTATCTAGAAGAAAGTTTATGTAAATATTTTTTAATGGTTCTGTGAAGGTAAATTAAATTTAGTGAAGGGAGTTACAGGAAGTTAGTAAAATAACTGATAAAATTACTGGTTGTTGGTTCACATTCTATAAAACCGAAGTCTACGTGAAATAGGATCTGAAGAAGTTATCAATCCACTTTACGTCCTTTTGAGACAATATTGAAATAAACAACTTTTCTCCATAAAAATTCTCGTTACATTTTCAAATTTAAAAGAGCTAAATAGTAAAGAAATCATAAAAGGAATAATTTTATTAAAAGATTTCTACTTTAGCTTATTTATTTTTCATTCCTTCTAAAGATCTCCAGAAGTTATAAAATCAATTTAATTAAATTAAATCCATTAGGGAGTATGTACTTACAATTAGAGAAATAAATAATTCTTCTTGATAAAATTACTTCTTGTAGAAAAGGCTATGTAATGTTAAGTAAAAGAAATTTATTTTAAAAATATCTTTTTAAGGACCTGCTAAAGTTATTAAACTTATGGCCGGTTGATTCATCTTTGAGTAAATTAATCTACCTGAAATTGCAATAGTTACTGTTATTTCACTTACCATGATTGGCTATTTAGCCAGTAACCATGCTAAATATCGGATAGATTAATTTACTCAAAAGTGAATAAACTGGACCTTAATCTAGTTTGAAAATAATTAAAATAAAGTTTTTGTGATTAAAAAAATGCTATTTATAAACTTATTTATAAACTTTCAATAAAAAAATGGATCTTTCAAGTCAATCTTAAACAATTTTAAAAAACCACTAAAAAGTAATAACATAACCCAAGAAATTTTTAGAGAGAGAATGAAATAAAGAACTTATTGTGTAATAAAATAGCTTGTTATGATTTCACCTTAAAAATAATAATAATAAAAGTAAAAGTTAAGTAAATAACAAAATAATTTTGTTAAAAAGTGAGGATTTCAAAATGTTATACAGTTTTATAGCCTTTAATTTGTTTCAAAAATCTGTAAAAGTTTTAATCCAATCAACAAAATTCAGTTTTTTAGGGGTTTTAATTTTATAATAAATGAAATTTAAAGGTAAAGTTTCTGTACTTTTACTGGTTATTCATTAACTAGTGTCTTATTAGTTTCCATTTACATCATCTCTAAAGACAAAGTCTAATGTTATTTCAAAGTCATTAACATATATTTGACAATTTAAAATTCAACTCCAAAAAAACAACAAAGTAAAATGAATTGAAACGTCTTATAATTGAAATGAATACGTTACAATATAAGAACGAACGTGACAGTCAATGATTTGGTGTTAATAACTTGGCAATAACATTAGACTTTGTTTCTGAAGATGGTGTAAAACGAAACTATTAAGACAACAGTTAATGAATAACCAATAAAAGTACAAAAAGTCTTTCAAATTTCATTTATTATTCATATATAACTGGTATAATGCATTATTCAAAAAATTTCATCTCATTTTAATTTTATATTAGAACTAATGAATACAGATTTTAAGTAAATTGAACTGAATTCACGTTATTATAGTCAAGTCAAAAACAATATGTGAATCACCTGCCTTAAAAAATATTTTGTTAAGAAGGTTGGCTTGTTTTTCAAAAACCTTATTTTCAAGATTTTAAATTTAAAATGTTCTTTAGTTTTCTTGCTGTAAAAAAATGTGTTGAAATTATTAACCCAACCCAAGAAAGTTCACTTTTTTGGAGTTTTCTTTAAATAAAAAAAATATTTCTTGTGGCTTAACATTAAAGAGAAATGGTAAAATGAAACAATTTTAAATACTGATTTATAAAAATACGAAGTATTTGAAATTCCTGACGTGAAAACTGAAGAACACAAAATTGTACGTAAATTGAGTTGATGTCACGTTCTTATAGTCTAGTCAAAAATACGTGAACCGTTTTCTGTAGAAAAGCAGCTTGTCCCCATTTTCTAATTTTACAGAAGAACGAGAAAACTGATCCGTTGACTCACTCAAAACCGGATTAGTCAAAAGGCTGCGAAAATTCAAATAAGTAACAAGTTTGATATGAATAATTCCATTCTTCAGTTTGAAGTGAATAAATGAAAGAATTGAAGTTGTACTAAAGATAATTTTATTAATATGAGCTTGACTACCCAGGTTTCGATCTATAGATCGTCATCAGGTCGATCGCGTCGTATTGTGAAGAACATTTATTAAAGCCATGATGAATTGAATTTTGAAAAACGAAGTTAAATTTGAAAAATGAATGAATCTTAAAAATGTAGGTTCAAAATCATAAAATATTTGTTCCGATCAGAAATCCGTTATGTAATAAAGAGAAGTGAAAAAATTTTCTAAACCACGTTGTATTAAAAATTTTTGAAAATGATAAATGAAGTTAAAATTGAAAAACGTTTTCACCTAAACCGCAAAAGAATTACTCCGATTAATATAACAAGTAATTATTCCGAAAAAGTAACAAGTAATTATTCTATGAACTGTGACTTATCTAATACAAGTTGACCTCAATTTATCCATAATTTGGACAGTATACATTAATTCCCAAACTCAGAATTAATCTTTAAGGATCTTTAACAAACATTTTTTGGGAAACGACTTTGGTTAAATATACTTTTATTAGAAGGTCGTTAGTCTCTTAATTGTATATTTAAATATTTTGATAGTAATGAAAACAAATTTGGTTAATTAAAAAGAAACCTGTTTAAAAATTCTTGTAGGTAAGCTCTGTATGATTTGTTAAGCTTAATCAAAATTTTTAAAAGTTAGGTTGTCTTCAGAAACAATTTGCCTATATTTGGGATTTAATCAATTTAGTTACAAAGCTCGAAACTAATTAAAATTTTGATTAATTTGATATTGGAAAAATCGTGTCTTTTTTGATAATATTCAAAACAAATTTGATTTATTTCACATTCTAGTTTAAACTCGGTAAAAAAAACAGTTTCAAAATTTTTGCAAGTAAGATCAGTATGATTTTTTAGAATTAATTTAAATTTTGAAAAATTGGGCTAGGAAAAATTTTGCGTGTATTTTAGATTTGATACACATTAGTTCCAAGGCCCAGGAGTAATCTCTAAGGTCCCAATTTTTAGTCAGATTATTTTACTATTTCAGTAATAGTTCACTATCATCTATCATTATTAATAAGAAATAAAACCAGTGTTAACGATGAAATTATAAATTATTTATTATGGTGCAATTCGAATTTCGGACAACGAGTGTCCTTCTTTAGGCATGACGTCAAATATTAATATAATGAGAGTTGAAATACGGATTTTTCCATTAGGTGATCGCACGCAGAATAACTTCGCATCTTATTTCTAAACTATAAGTGCATCCCTACCACATGTAACGATTTTTATAGGTTAATTGATAATATGTTCGGCGTATATCTAATCGCAAGAAAAAACAATTGAATATTTAGATGAATGAGGATTGAAAATATCTTACTTTGGGCCGGTTTATTCACCTTTCAGTAAATTAATCTACCTGATATTTTCCACAGTTATTATTACTTCATTTGCATTATTGGTTACTTAGGTACTAACCGTGGTGAATATCGGATAGATTAATTTATTCAAAGGTGTATAAACGGGGCCTTAGGAGAAAATTGGCAGTTGTCAAGCGTGTTATGTGACTGACTTCATTATATTAATATTTGACGTAGTGCCTGAAGACGGACACTGGTTGTCCGAAATTCGAATTGCACCAAAATAAATAATTTATGATTTCATCGTTAACACTGGTTTTTATTTCTTATTAATCTATTACATACAATTAAAATATTACATACAATGTTGACCCTGGCCCACAAAATATCGACATCTTTCGTTATTTTTTAAACCATTCTTTCAACTTAGTTTTTTTTTCTTTTCTATGGTAACCTAACCCAAGCTAACTTTACACATCGAAAGTCTTTGTTCCCTTCAACACTTTTTAAAAACTTTTTGGAGACATTTGCAATAAATGTGACTTTCATAATTAAATACAGAATCTTTAGGGATTAATTTACCCTAAAAATCATCTCTTAATCTCCAAAAATAAATCCTGTACGATTTTTTAAAGTTGATCAATTTTCTTTTAAGTTAGATTAGTTAATGCTAAACCTTTTTGCCATCTTTAATTTTTTCAATTTTTTAGTAATAATTAGAAGAAATTTTATCCTTTTGAACCAAAGTAGAACCTCTTAAGTTTAATTAACATTTGTTGGCCGGGAATTTTAGATAGAAACTATGTCATATCATCGGCTATGACGAGTGCAATGACGACTTGACTCACCCGTTAGCAACGTTTGGATATGAAAAGACGAGTTAACTCGTCAACGGTCAGCAAAGTGTTAAGTTTAATAAAGTAAAAATTATTTCTTAAATTCCACAAATAAATTCTGTATGATTTTTTAAAGTTAGCATTAAATTGGAAGAGTATTAATGAACACTTTTTATTCTTGTAGCCTATATTGATTCTCATTATAGTTGGCCTTTGGATTAGCTAACCTTTCAACCTTTTGCTTGCCTTGAATTTTTCATTCTTTCCCAATTTCGTTCATTCTGGAAAGAAATGAAGTCACTCTACGATATTTGAATGATTAATAGGTTGGGTAAAAATATACATATTTATATCTACTATCCGAGTGATATTGAGTGGTTTTTTCGATCCGATCTAAAGAACCGTTGATATCCAATATATATGCGGTTCTGATCAGATGCCACGAATCCAAAGTCAATTTCTCGTATTCTGGAAAACGTACGGAATACGCTGCCGGTTTTAATAAATCATTTTCGTCCCCAACACCCGCAGCAGGATCGTCTCTCGTTTCGAATTTAACGTTTCGAATTACCGATTTGTTTTGGCGTCGCGTTCGCGTTGACGTTTTAATTAAAATCGCGCCGTAGTAGTTGTACTCGCGCGGTAGGCGAACCTAATCTCGAAACGAAATTTAATTTATTAACGCCGCATTGTGCCTGTTTTTCTATTAAAATTTAAACGCGTCGCTTTAATTCGTTTAGCGACCGCGAAATTCGTCGATATTTAAAACTACCTAACTTAATGCAATAAATCAGACTGGGTGAGGCAATTAATCATTTGAAAATTCATAAATCTTTTTCCTTCTCTTTCCTTCTATTTTCTCCTCCTTTTCAAACCACCCTCGAATCCTTTTAATATCAAACCGTCTGCAAGCAAATCATCACGTTTGACTTTTCGGTTGCCTACGGCAACTCAGAACTTTCCCCGCCAATCCCCTATTGATTTAACAGAGAGTTGAGGCTTGCTCAAAGTCTAAAATGGAATTACAATCCATCCCTGTGCAGTTATTCGGTTTGTTTAGCTTCCGAAGCTAAATTGAGACTTTAAATCTATTAGAACGGAAACACGGGAGGTTGTGTTTCTCTTTAATTGTCCGCGTAATCTCCGTTTTAGACCTTGTTGTCTTAAGAAACGGTAAATTTCGTTACAAACCCGCGTTCGATATATATACTTCCTAAGTTAATTAAGCCCTAAGCCCGTTCGCGACATCATTAAACCAATTATGCTCGCCACGGCCAAGTTTCCGTTTGTACGAACGGGAGCGAACGCGGAAACGGCAATAAACCGGTAGAGACATAGGTTGGGTTTCGTTTTAATCTGCTAAGCTTGTTATGGAACGACCGATTCGATCTGATAGTATCTCGACCCGCTTTAAGCTCTGCTATATAGAAACAGAGCCAAGTTTCTTGTTCCAATTCTATTTAATTAAAGATTTCGGATTAATTGTTTCTCGTCTTATACTCTACATTCAATTTCGATGTTAAACGTAAGTATAAAATACTGTCTCTTAAACTTTTAACTTCTACAGCGAATCAAACGTTAAAACTTAAACTTAAAACTTCGAAGTGTGTGTGTGTTCAATTGAGGATTGGTACAGGTTTTCAACAAAGTTATAAAGTTTTGATTCGACTTCAAACTTGCAATTGGAAAAACAATTTATAGATTTTTTTTTATTTGAAGGAAGTTTTTCGATCTTGTTAGATAATTGAATTAGAATGGATTTTTAAGGAATGAAAAAGTAGAGAATTATTTTTTTTAATAATGTGAGCAGAAATAGAGTATATTTATGTAAATAAAATTACCCACTTAAACGATATTTGAATCATTTTTAGTTTTAGTGAGTGTACCATAAATTATTTGTCTATTTAGTTCCTTAATGGAATATATTACTTTTTGATGATTACGTGAACTTAAACAAATTATAGACAGAAGCGAAATTAACCCATTAATTGATTGAAAGATTGATTAACGATTTTCATTTGGGGATTTTGATTTTTTTAATTAGAAAAAAATAACATCATTAAATACTGTGCTATCACATGGATATGTCTCTGTCACTCTGAAACCAGTTGTCGCGATGGTTGCGGTTTGGCATTGTAGATATGCCTTTCCAAAAAGTTCTCCAATGTCATAGGGACCTACAGGCCGATAACTGTGTCGCCAAAACTGGCGCACATACTCGCTATAATAGGTTTTCAACGGTCCCATAAAGGATTTATCTAAAGGTTGGGTTTTGTTGGATGTATGTGGCGAAATACTGACGATTACATGACTTCTACGAGCCAGTTCAATTATCTCAAGATTTCTTGTGTGAGTGTTGTGTCCATCGAGTATTAACATTACAGGGGACTCTTTACTTGGGTGCGTTTTCTCGATGAAATGGTTAAGGCTCCTGGACCACGGTCCTAAAGTTTCTGAGGGGATTCGCTGTGTGGGGGGAGGAAGCTCAAAGGCTGGCCGGTGGGTGTGGTCTAAAACTATCACGTGATCGTTTCTGTTTATAGGATGTGAGAGGTTCAAATATCGGCAAAGATAAATACCGGTTCTTTACACTTTAAATAAAGAAAAGCAATGCTTAAAATATCAAAGCACCTACGTATAAAATGTTCGATAGAACGAAATGATGTATATTTTAATATACATCGAAACATATACACTACGTGTATAGTACTTATTATTTAAATAATTTCCGTGAATATTTGTATTACGTTAAGATAGATAACGGAAAAAGCATTATAAAAATGTTACACATATGTCAAATGGAAACTAAGAACAAAACCTATTTGATATTGCTTTATTTACAAACTAGTCAATTTTTAAAACTTCATAAGTAAGAAACTAATTACTGTTGTAAATTGAAATTTTATTAGTATTTAGGATATTTATTAGGATTAGGATACTTACAATTAATCTTTATTTTTACCGAAAATAAATTTTCTACGACTTTTAGTTTTTACTACGAAAACGAAACTCTAATCTAACTTAATGAACATGTTTAGTAAAACTTGTCAATTATTAAAAAAACATATCTAAGAAACTAATTGTTGTTGAGATTAGATATTTCATGAGGATTTAGCTTGAGATTGAATCTTTATTTGTACCAAAAATGTATTTTCTACGACCTTCAGTTCTTTCTACAAAAAATAAATTCTAACCTAACTTAAGTTAACATCTCAAAAACTTGTCAGTTTTTAAAAATTCATATCTAAAAGACAAATAGTTGTTGAAACTTCGAATTTTATTAGAATGTTGCTTGAAAATTAATCTTTATTTTTGTCAAACAGGAATTTTCTACGACTTTTAGTTTTTTTATCAGAAAAAAACGTAACTTAACGTCTTTAATTGATATTTTAAACATTAAAAGTTAGACTATGTCCTCAAACTGAAATTTTCTTTAGATTACACTAAAATTTAACGTTTGGTAGTTACAACTTTATTATATATAATTCTGTTGTAATTAAATTGAGTACACTTTATATCACTTGCCTATTACAGTCATATTTATTTGTTCTTTTCTACTTCTTTCTCTTTCCTCTTCAAATCACAACATCACCGCTGTTAATATACTGCTATCTGGTTTCGCCAGTAATAAAAACGAAACGTAAACAATGAATGCTCGATCAGCTCGTAGACCACGCCATGTGTTCTTTGGGGGCGGAGCCAAATTCAGATTAACGAAGAAATTCAACTTACAACTACCGTGAGAATTTCCAATTTTTCTTGATTATTTAAAAAAATATCAAAAACATTTATTTACAAAAAGCGACCGTAAATTAATTATCTAGGGCATTCCGTTGTCGGTTTAAAAACAGTTCTTAATAATCTCCGTTATTATCAACTTTTAACCAAATATCTCATCGCAATGCCCTAGACTTTGCCTTTCTAATCAATTCTTGTTTGAAAAGTTTTTTGATTAAATAAATAATAATCGCGAAAAAATGGAACAAAATTTTTGAGCCCGGTTCAGGAGCCTTAAAACATTCTGTAAACAGTTTTGTTTGGATCCATTCCTCGCATCTGCCTAGTGATCCTGGTAGTGCCCCTCTCACAAGAGCATCTGTCATATTTTTCCTCGGGAAAATCATCATCAGGGGTACAAAATGTCCTCCTGCACTCATACAACAAATTACTGTTACGAGAGAACCTCGTTCTGCTGATGTGATGGTGCCGACTTGTCAAAGTAAGAATTTTACTTTGGACGACTGTTAGTCCTGTTTCATCAACGTTATAAACCCGGTCACTTGGGTAAGGATGTTTATCAAACTCTGCTTTCAACATATTAAAAAACTTATCAATCGCATCTCTATTGAATCCGTTCGCTCTAGAAAAAGAAATTCCAATTGGTTTGTGTATTGTGAGCTTCTTCTTGCGACGTCTTAAAAACAGAACAAATCAGGCTCTCCCTGCAGTCTCGTTTAGAAACGGGTGTGAACATTGTTTCGAATAGCCAGCTAATAATCCAATCTTTTTACATCTTCCCTTCTTAAACCATAAAACCGGTCATCCATTTTAATTAAGTGTTCAACCAACTCTGATTCCATATCAGCAGGTAAAACAGACTTCCGTCCAACTTTTAGATTTACACATTCCTCTGGTGTTTTGTAACTATTTACAAATCTTTGCAAATAGGTCTGTGAAACATGGTACTGCTTCACAGCCTTTCGTAACCCCGTCTTCTTTTTCTTAACAGAAACAATTGCTTGCATCATGGATTTAGCATCCCAATTTTTTAATTTGCTCCAATTGTCTTCTTCGACATCTGAAACACGCGCAATGGAAATGTAGTACACACAACAAAAGGTGAGAGAAATGTGGAAACGTTTCCACATTGCCCCCAGTATTGTGCTTCCACTTTTCCAGCATCGCCATATTGGACTATGAAGTTGAATGGACGCTGTATTTTTCAAACTAAAAATTTCCCTAATTGCACACAATTGTACCATATTTATTGTTTAACAGTAATTGAATAAGAACTAAGAGAAAACTTGGTAAACTATGTGATGATAGAGATTTTCAAACTTACCTTAAAACATTTGAAAAACTGGAAAAAATTTTACCACGTTTTCACTGACAAACATCCACACAATGATTACCACCGCTCCTACACGCTTTGTAATGAAACAAAGCAAGAAGTTCATATGAACGCCACTGTACTGTAGCACCTCTCAAGCCATACAAGGTATGCTTCCACATTACCAACATGCTTCCACATTTGCACCTTTACCTCTAAAAAAAATCGACCACGCCTTTAAAATGTATACAGTGTGAGTCTCTAATTTGGAATAAATTCGCTAAACCGAATACATTGTTTTTTTTCGGAAATATGCTCGGACACGTCGATTAGTATTTTAATCTGTCCTATTTTTCATGTAAGAAAATTTTATACAGCGTGTCCCAAATCTGAGATATGACGTCATCAACATTTTTTTTTAATGGCAAGCCTATTTTTTAAGGTGTTTTTAAAGTGTATATTAAGTTAAATATGCGTACTAAATTTCAAATTTTTATTCCTTCTCATTAAAAAGATATTACAACAAATATTAATTCGAAAAATTCAGAAACTCATCAGGAGTGTAGGCTAATTTCCGCAGAAGTAATTAGAAATGTTCAAAATGAGTTTCAGTTCCGTGTAGGGCATTGTCAGGTAGTACATGGACAACATTTTGAACATTTATTATGATTTAGTTGATTCAGATTTCTTGATTTTTCGAATTATTATTTGTTGTAATATCTTTTTAATGAGAAGGAATAAAAATTTGAAATTTAGTACGCATATTTAACTTGATATACCCTTTAAAAATACTTTAAAAAAATTAGGCTTGCCATTTAAAAAAAATGTTGATGACGTCATATCTCAGATTTGGGACACGCTGTATAAAATTTTCTTACATGAAAAATAGGACAGATTAAAATACTAATCGACGTGTTCGAGCATATTTCCGAAAAAACAATGTATTCGGTTTAGTGAATTTATTCCAAGTTAGAGACTCACACTGTATATCTTTTGATATCAGTTATTCTAAAACTAAAGTATATGTTTTTTTAAAATTTTGCTAATCTTTAAAGTTTTGTTGAGTAACAAAATTTGATATGTTTACGATTTTTTTTTAATTTTTTTAGTAATAGTTATAATAAATTAGAATCTTTAAAATTAAAATAGACATTTCAGTTTTTCTTGGGTGAAAAACTGCTTATTAATTAAAGTGTGGGCGATATTCTTTCCAATTTTTAAGGTTGAGAAATGTTATTTTCTCTTCAAAATTTAACAATGAGAAAAAATTTGGAAGTTAATAAGTTAAATGATAGTTGAATCATTTTCAATTTTATTGAGTGTACCAGAAATTTATTAATTAAATGTTTTTTCTTTTAATGAGAGATTCAATTCTTTTAAATAACTGGATTTATGTTCCTTAAGGCTTAAATTAGTAATAAGTTTGATTGATTTTTGAATCATTTACAATTTTAGTGAATGTACAAGAAATTATTAGTCTAATTCCTTCACGTTTCTATTAAATTATTACTTTTACTACAAAGATTCGATTCGAAGTTTTTGTCTCAATAAGAGTTTCTCTTGTTTTAAATAATTCGATTTGTGTTGGCTAAAGCTTGAATAAGTACTCACTTACGTTGGTTTTTGTATAATTTTCAATTTTAGAGAGTATACAATAAATTATTGGTCTAATTTCTTCATTTTTCTATTTCTACTTTTACTGTAAAGATTAGACCTCAAGTCCTTTATCAATTTCAATTTGAGACACAAAATTAAAAGTTTTTCATTCAATAAGAATTTCTATTCGTCTAAATATTTGGATTTATATTAGTTAAGGTTTGAATTAGTATTAAGTTAGGTTGGTTTTTGAATCATTTTCAAATTTAGTGAGTGTACAATAAATCATGGCTCTAATTCCTTCACTTTTCTATTATTACTTTTATTACAAAGATTCGATTGGAAGTTTTTGTCTCAATAAGAATTTCTCTTCCTCTGAATAATTCAATCTGTGTTTGTTAAAACCTGAGTGAGTATTAAATTAGGTTGGTTTTTGGATAATTTTAGAGAGTATACAATAAATTTTTGGTCTAATTTCTCCACTTTTCTATTTGTACTTTTACTGTGAAGATTAGACTTCATGTCCTTTATTAATATCAACTTAGGACACAAAATTAAAAGGTGAGAATTTCGATTCGTTTAAATATTAGGATTTATATCGGTTAGGGTTTGAATTAGTTTTAAGTAAGGTTGGTTTTTGAATCATTTTCATTTTTAGTGAGTATACAATAAATTATTGATCTCATTCCTTCACTTTTCTGTTTCTACTTTTACTACAAATATTCGATTCGACATTTTTTATAAATTTTAATTCGCGACAAAAAGTTAAAAGATTTTCTTTCAATGAGAGGTTAGATTCTTCTAAATAATTGGATTTAATTTGATTATAATTTGGATTTGTATCAACCCAGATGTTCTTAACGTCCTTTTAATGAAGCAGGTAAACTATTAGAAAAAGGGAATTATAAATCTAATTTTAAATTATTAGTTGGACTAAATAGAATTGAACTAGTTTGGGTTGGGTTTAAATAAGTTAACCTGAGTTAGGATGGATTAGCTTAGAAGTAACTGAGTTCATGTTAAATATATTTTAAATATGTCCTCATTTACTACTAAAATTTGAATACCATTTGAATATTTTAAAACAAAATTCTAGATCTAAAGCTAATTTATTAGGTTGGACTGGTTTCCATTAAATTACTTTGAGGTAGGTTCAATTAAGTTAATCTGAGTTGGGTTGAGTTTAATTAGAAGGAATGGAATTGATCTTAAATCCATTTGCTAATCAACCACAATTTAACTCTATTTCTTAAAGGTTATAACTGAAAAATTTCAATTTGAATTTTGATTAAAATAAAAAATATATAAAAAGAGTAGATATATTTGTTGAGTTACACTAAAGAAACTTTTTAGCCATTTTATAACCGTTACATAAATAGTAAAAGGCTCATAACATAGAAGGGGGTATAAGCACCTGGTTATTCGGTTATTTCGTTTAGCATCAGCTTAACGTAACATTGAAATGCAAATCCGTATTCGCGTTGCATCTGCATAATACCGCGAACCGACAGGTTACAAAGCCGTTTTGTAATTGTTGAACCCAGATGAGAAGCTTAATGAAATCGACGATGTAATTACATATGTAATTTGGATCCCTAATATGAATGTGGAAACTAATAAAAACTTATAAAAAAGGGAACATTGCAAAAACAAATTACGTGAACGAGCTTGAAAAGCTTTAAACTTTAATAAAAATTTGTTATTCTGTACACACATAGTTGTTTATGCATAAAGTATTTGGTTCGAACGTGTGAACTTGGCACGTGAGTTGAAAGCTAATAACTATTTATAATGTGGGGGAGATCGAAAATATAAAATAAAATATGAAAAAAAAAAATACGCGATGAAATTTTAAATTCGAACGTGAAAAATATAATCCCGCGAGATCAAAAGCGTCTTCGTCTCGGAGGAGATGCCGTGGAGCTTTACTTCGTCGAGCTTTGAATAATGAAAATCCTTTGAATTTTACAAGAGACGATCGGGTGGGAGAGAAATGAAAAAGCTCGAAATGGGAAAGCTTAAAATTTTCAACGTTATATTATTCGATAAATATTATTACTTCCGCCTAGATAATTTTTCTTTGAAGATTCTTTTACTTGAAATGATTCGAAATATTCGCTTATATTTAACGGTAGTACAGGTGTCAGACAAAGCTTTTAAGAGTAGTAACCGGAGCGCATGTCCCGTACAGCTTGGGCTGAATTCTAGGACTTGCGGACTTCAGTTTTACACCGGTACCGACACGTTCAGGTCGGTTTACTTCGAACGCGTCCTGCATTATACCGGAAACGACGTTTTCGCCGGTAGTTTAGTTCTTAAAAAGTTTCCTCATTCACAAACGGTCTCTTTCATAGATCCTCTAAAGTAAGGTTAGACACACTTTTTTTATTTATAAACAACAGGAAATAACTAATTTACAATGTAGCCGAGTATTTTTCGTTTTATTTATGCACTCTGACGTAAACGTGTAAAGTGCGAAGCAATTATCGGGTATTATAGTAATTTTCTTTTGGGTAGGGGGGAAATGTAATTAGTTTTGGAATTGAAATTTCATGTTTGGGAATATTATTGATTGTTTTTTTAACGAAGTGGGTTATTATTGAATCGATTGTATGTAAAGTTTTTATTTTGAGAAATATTACTTTATCTACAGTGTGTTTTAGTTTAGATGTTTTAAATTTTAAAACAACTAATATTTTAAAATTTAAAATATAAAATGAAATAAAATGTTGAAATTTTAGTTTTTAAATCTTCTTTGGTATGAAAAGATTTTGTTTCCCTTTTCTTTTTTTGAAGTTTCTAAAAACTTTGCGCATAAAAGGTTGACTTGTTTGATAAAACTTGATATTATTGGAAATTTGAGATTTTGGTTTTAAATTTCTTGGTTTTTATATCTTTGATGTGAACAGAATTTTTTTTTTGATAAATAAGTCCTTAAAAGTTCATGGTTTTCATATTATAAGAAATATGAGACTGTTAAAAAGTAGATATTTTGATAAAAAGACTGATTTTATTTTCCAAAAGTTTTAATTTCAAAACTTTTTTTTTTTAATTTTCTTTCTTTTTGTAAATGTCTCCAGAAACTTTGCTCTTAAAAGGTTGACTTTCTTGAAAAACCTAACATTATAGGAAATCTCAGATCTTGGTTTAAAATTTCTTGGATTTTAGATCTTTAATGTCAACAGAATTTCATATTTTTTGGTAAATAAGTCCTTAAAAGTTCATGGTTTTCATATTATAAGAAGTATGAGGGTGTTAAAAAGTAGGTATTTTGATAAAAATACTGATTTCATTTTCCAAAAATCTTGTTAATTTCAAAATATTTTTTGAAAAATTATTTCTTTTTTGTAAAAGTCTCTAGAAACATTGCGTTAAAAAGGTTGACTAGCTTGAAAAGATATGATATTATAGGAAAATTGAGAAGTTGAGAAAAAGTTTTTCTTGATAAAACAACTTCCTAAAACTTCTTACTTTTAATGTTATAAAAAATAAGAGATTGTTAAAAGGTTGTTGATTTTAAAAACCTTGTTAACCACTTCGGCACGGACGTCGACTATAGTCGACGGCCACAGATGACCCCACTCAGCCGAGCGTCGATTATAGTCGACGGCTGTGCCAGCGTAGGGACGATGAAAGCCTGTTATTTGCGACGTTTCGCGGCCGATAGGCTCCGTACCGAAGTGGTTAATTTCAAAACTCTGAAATCTAAATTTTCTTTAATTTGTTCTAAAGAATTCATCACCATTGATTTTTTTTTCACCACCAAAAAAATCTGATATTATAGGAAATCTGAGGAGTTAAGAATATTATAAATTCAAAATCTTTGTTGGTTTAAAAGTTTTGGAACTTAAATTTTATTTAAAGAATTTTTGACTTGAAGTGTCTGAAAACTTTGTGTTGAAAAGGTTGACTTTCGTCACAAAAATTAATACGTTCTCAAAATTTCCATCTTAAAGTAAAAAATCTAATAAGTGATTGAAGATCTATTGTGCTACAAAGTTGAGATTTTGGTTTCAAAATATTGGCAGTTAAAATTTTGTTTCAAAATTCTGAAATCTAAATTTCCTTTAATTTCTTCAAAAGAGATTCACCACCATTAATTTTTTCACCATGAAAAAATCTGTTATTATAGGAAATCTGAGGAGTCTAATAATTGATTGAAGATCTGTTGCGTTATAAAGTTAAGATTTTGGTTTCAAAATATTGAGAGTTAAAATTTTGTTTCAGAATTCTGAAATCTAAATTTTCTTTAATTTCTTCGAAAGAATTCATCACCACTGATTTGTTTTTCAGCACCAATAAATGTGATATAGGAAATCTGAGGACTAAATCAATTTTTCATTTAAAATTACTTCTTGTGGTATAAAATTACTTCTAGCGGTAACGTCAATGCTAATGCAGATAAAAACATTTGTTCAATTAAATTGTCCCCTTTCTGGACTCATAAACCCGAAATCTGGTTTACACAAATTGAATCGCAATTTATAATTTCAAAAATAACTTCTGATAAAATGAAATATCATCTTATTATTTCCAGTCTTTCTCCAGAAATAATTTCTTCTATTTATGATATTATTTGCAATCCTCCCCAAAATGACTTGTACAATAAAATTAAAGAAGCTCTAATTTCTAGACTATCATTGAGTGAGGATAAACGTCTTGATGAGCTTCTTTAGGGTTCTGAAATGGGCGATCACAAACCTTCCAAATTTTACTGCGTCTTGTTAAGTATTGCAGGTGGCTCAAAAATGGTAAATCAAGAATTCCTAATAAAACTGTGGAAAAGAAGGCTTCCACAAACTATCTTAGTTGCTTTAACCTGTTCAGGTAAAGAGAATATTTCTGATCTATTACCTAAGGTATGGGAATCCTATCATTTTACAGCGCTATTACAACAAAATGCAGAGATTCAGTCACGAAATTCAAATACAAATCCTCATACTTGTAGTGTATATAAATTTTATTTTTATCAAGACATCGTCTTTTAAAATGTTATGCAAATTGGGTATCTATGTAAATATTATTATTTATTAATAACAAAAAAACGAATATTGAAAAAAGGACGTTCGGAAAAGATCATGAATATTCCTATTATAAATGTTTTAATATTCAAGTTGTGTTATTAAAAAGAGCTTAGAACCTCAATTATAATTTCAAAATTCTTGTTGATTTCAAAAATAGTTAAACCTAAATTTTATTAAAAAAATATTTACTTAGTCTCTGAAAACTTTATGTTAAAAAGATTAACTTTTTTCACAAAAATTAATACTCAAATTTTTATCATGAAGAAGAAAATGTAATGTTATAAGTGATTGAAGAACTGTTGCGTTACAAAGTTGAAATTTTAATGTTATAATATTCAGAGTTAAAGCTTTATTTGATATGAACAGTTTTTTAAATAAACAAATCCCTAAAATGTTTTAATTTGATTGTTATAGAAAATAAAATAGTCTCTAACATTCAGGTGTTGCATATTTACATTGCAAAAACGTACGTCAACCAATACTCAAAACTGACGAATTGAATTACGAATTTTTGGCGATGGAAAAGTCTCTATGACAGTTCTGCATGGTATGAATATAAAATTAGCGGGATTGACGCGTCCGCGTACAAATAATCGCGGTTTGTTTTCATTTAAAATTAACATTAACTTCATGATTTTTTTAATACAATAATAATAAAAATTTCAACATGTACCGATATTCATACCAAAGCTTAAAATGTCTATATTCATGTTATGCAAAAATTTTCACTTAAATGTTTGTCTTTTGCGAGAAAGATATGACGTGATAACACTGTATAGACGACCGTAAAACACACACTTTAATGTGCCCTTATATTATGTAGGAATTTAGGTTTCAAAGTATCTATTAAGATTAAAAATCTGATTTTAATATTTTAAATCCATTTTTTCCTTAAAATTTTGATCTTATACAAGAAAATCTAATGTTATAAGTGATCTGATTGGTCATAAAATTGATACCTTGGTTTCAAAATTATGTGACCTATCAAATGGAGTTTAAATTTTCTTTGGTGTAAAGAGAATTTAGATTTTTTTTGTGAACAAGTCTCTAAAAGTTTCTACCTTATATGTTATAAGAAACGTATGAGTAGAATGTATAAGAGTTTAATAAGAAGTAATGGTTTATACTAACTATTTATAATTATAAGTTCGAAGTATTTTTTCACATCACATACAATAAATTTATAAAATGATTTTAAGTTATTAAAAATGGAATGTTAAAATGAAATAAAATTGAATCACCTTGTATACTGAGAATTTCATTCAGCATATTTTTCTATTTATACTGAAAAATATGTCAAGGAAACCACTCGTCAAATAACAACGGAGTTATCACGTCCATTTCATTTTACAACTTCTTTTTACGACTAATAAACCAACCACGATTCACCGAGTCCTCTTTTTCAAGCACGTTCAGTTGCCCTCTTTAAACAAATGAATCTACCCTTCGACCCCCATTTGTTTTAGGGGAACCCCCGAAAACCCTCACCATAACGTCTCTCCTCCATAAAACTTGATTTACTTTCCTTTCCTCTCCTTTTTATATCGCTCTTTAAGAAAAAACCTTTCAGACTTCAAACGTAAGTACAGTGACATGTTTCATCTTCCAGATATAATTATCGACAACAACAAAACCCAACAAAACCCGACCGTAAATACGACAGTAAAACCTTGAACGTTGACGGATCGTCGCGGTTCACCTTGAGTTGTTCCCTTGGCAGTTTAAATTCGGTCGTTACGATGACCACTGTTCGTCTTCTTCGCCTTCGCACTCCTCCTACGTTTTAAAAGAAATCAATATAATCATGTCCGATCTTAAAGTGCTGATTGCGTTGACTGTGCTAATAGACTTATTGATTGTAATCGCGAACGCTTTCGACTCGTGCAATTTGGAGAACGTGTTCAGCTCGAAGTTGGTTAGTGTCGAAGAAAATGTGAAAAATTCCCAAGTGATCCTCGCCGGCACGGATAGGCCCGTTTTGATGAGTCCCGTTTCCGACGATGAACCTTCTGGGGCTTTCGTCGCGGTCTTTGACTTCTTCATGACCTACAAAGGATCGGAGTTTATGGATAATCGATATTTAGAAAATGCTGAGTGAGTATCATATCGCCGTTCCGGAAGAATATCGACATAACTGCAAAATAAAAAATTTTGCGGGAGAAGCAAAAATAATTAAAATTAGCATTTTTTGGATACATTGATGGCCTTATCTCATTTTATCAAGAAATTGCAGTTACGTCGATGTTGTTCCGGAACGGCGATATGCTGTTGCAACTATAAAATTTTGACCACCTAACACTCAATAGATTACTTGTAAAAGAGGCTTTGGATATTTTGAATATTAAAAAAAACTTTTTTTAATGTCAATAAAATGGTGACCAAAATTTTATGATAGCAACTGTATATTAAATAAATCAAAATGAAAAATTATTAACTGTTTTATTAATTAAATATTGTTTTTAGTTTTCGAAATTCCCGAACGGTAAATATAACATTTACCAGTCGTCCATTGATCGACTGTCAAATAGCACAAGTGCCCACAAAATACATCATATTCTGTGATGTGGTGGATAACGAGTTGGTGGCTCGTTCGATAGTTAAATGGGACCAGCAAACGGATCAAAGAGTATGGATGGCAGTTGGTAAGAACGATTAAATCAGTTAGTTCCTAGTGTCGATAACAGAAGAGAAGGATGGGCAGTTATAAATTTACATCCAAACGTTCGAATGTCAAATTTAATGATATATACGTTGCTTTCGAGGGTTAATCTCGTAATCGCTGAAAAAGCTCTCGTTTCCACAATGGCGCATATAAATCTCGGAAATCTTTCAGAAAGGAGCGAGAATATATACATTTTTCCACTGCATATCATGAAAGATAAATGAAACGAAAGGACGGCACCTTTTCTTTCTGGAATTTCTTTCTTTTCCTAGAAAGTCCTTAGGTAACCGTAATCTCCATTGGAATAGCGCAAATCCAATGCGCATATATTGTCGCACCGGGGGTCGCTCATCGCCGAATTGAATATCATTCTCCTAAACGTATTCAGTGAGCTCGGCCATAAATTCGGATATAAACGTGCCCATACGGCAGTTGCAGCCTGCTAAATGGTCTATGGACACCGGGAAAAATCGATATCGCGGTGTAACCGAAGCTTAAATAGAGTGGTAATTGGGATCGGGTTTAATTAAAAATCGTACAATAGAATTGACGTGGTTATAAGCTGGATTGAAACAAAATTGAATCCAGCAAACGAATTTGAATGAAATTACGTTACGTAAAAATGATTTATTGGTAAACATCATACTCTACATCATTTAATCTTTTTAAAAGTTTTCTATTCCCAAAAGAGAAATCCATTTCGTTGTAATTCCCAATAGAGAGAAGTCGTTTTACAGTCGGAACGTATCTCTTAGAAAACGAAAAATAACAGTAACGTAGAAGTGCAATTTTCGGAAGTTTTATCCATAAGGCAGCGGCCAAGAAAACACAATAAAATACGTGCCCGGAAACGGTTCGGATCCTAACGAGATCCAGTTTACGAAAATTTACCTTCGAAAAGTCTTGTAGCTACTTTTTCTTTTTCTTTCGAAGAAAAGCGAGAAATGGCGGAGGCGCCAGTCAATGTTAAATCAATTCTTAGCATTCGTAACGCCCCCGTCAATCAAATTGCGGTCAATTTAGCACGCGATTTAGCCGAATGAAGTCTCGTGCGAGTGCCCAGCTTGTGGTCACACATAGGTTCCCTCTTGCGGATCAATATTACCGTTTAACAGCAACAACACCAGCTTTTACATATTCATAAATCCAGGTCCGACTGTTTTTTTATGCTGTAGCTTTTAACAGATTTGATTTTCTCGTTTTCTTTTTTCTGATTCTTCTACATTATTTAGGTTGAGTTAGATTAGATTAGATTGCATTAGCTTTTACATGATAATATAAAGGGTACATACATAAAAAAGTTTCATCGTTGTTTAGTAAATCTAATTAGTTAACTGTCAAGCATTTTTTGCTTATTATAACAAATATGACTTTTTTAGTCCAAAATAGAAGCTTTTATGTTTAAATTAATGTAAAAGTCGTTTCTTAATTCTTCTGAATAAAGTCGTTACGATTTTTAAAAATTGGTAAAAAAAGTTGTGAAGTTATATTAGGTCCGAATAACTTTTCTTTATGGTTTTGTCAATAAAAAAATTCTGGTAATAAATAAATTTAATTTCTACACATTATTTTAACACATATATTGATGTTTTTAGAAATTTTAATTCCTCTCGTCTTTTCTCTAATTTTTTTTTCAGGTTGGACAAAATGGTCCGAATGGTCGACCTGTAGCGTAAGTTGTGGAAAAGGAATTCAACAAAGATTACGATATTGTATCCTTGAAAAATGTGAAGGATATAACGTGGAACAAAGACACTGCAATTTATTCGGGTAGGTTCTTAAAATTAAATTAATCTCTCGAATCGGATAAAATAATTTTCATGGTAAGAATCGGTTGGGATTTGGAGGAAAATTAATCCCCATGGAACGTAAAACTTTCTGTCTGGCCTAATTCGGCGCCTCTTGTCTACAAGAAATAATTAAGTTAACAATGGGACCGTTGAACAAAGCGGTCGAGTTGAAACTGTGTATTTTGAACTGTGAACGGTTAATTTTAACTTCTATAAAATTTAATTGAGTCAATAAAAATATTTTTAAAGGACTTTTTAGTAAAGTTAAGAAAATTTCTACTTAAAAAGCGTATTTTATAGCTTCAACTTCACACGTTTTTATTTTAAGTTTTTTTTTCTGGGTTATGATAAGTTAATGACGCCCCCGAAGGAACTTTGGTAAACAACTCGGCGCCTTCTCGTAAGTTTTCGCATTAATCTTTCCCTTCTCACCAGTTTTAGCGGCCTAATTTTCTCCCCGCAAAAATGTTAATGCGGTCGAAAATCTTAACGCTATTTCCACTATTAAACACTCGAAAGTTTTTTAATTAAAAACCGCCTCCGACTGAGTGGTTGAGGCATACGATGAAAACTAAATTAACAACGTACTTTATTAACTTTTATCACTATTTACTTAATTAAAAAAAAATATATTTGAAAAAAAATCATATTTGAAAAAAAATCATATTTGAAAAAAATCCGGTTATTTACATTTGAAAAATGGTGGATGTACCGGTTAAACATCATTTTGAACGTTATTAACTTTTTAATTTTTCCTGTTTGATTTAAAAAAACTCAGTTTTCCTCGTTTAATAATGTAGATAGATGAAATGTGAGTTTACATAATAGATATTGATTTGATTGGAAATGGGATTTGTTTACTTAACGAATTGCGAATCTAATCCCCATCTCGTTGAATACTTCAGGGACGATCCATTTTACATTCGGGACGATTTAAATTTCAAATTACATTTAATTGGTGCCGTTTAGTGCTGTGCAGGGGCTTTAAATATTAAAATGTCTGTCGACTTGTCGGCTTTAAAGCACTCGGGCCGTCTTTAGTTAATTGAATTTTTAATAGGTTAGGTTTATATTTCATCTTGATACAAACAGAATCATTTGAACGGTGGTAATTAGCCTGAGTGGGTCCGGTGAGTTAAGAGATAAGGGAAAAGGGGGGTCGTGAAATTTTATCTCTCGACAACGGTCCAATTTTTACAGACCATATACACCGTTCTCGGCAATTTACGGTATGCGGTCGCCCTCATACCATTTCTTTGTCGCGAAACCATTACCGGATTCTGTAGCGAGAGGTCGGAAGCGAGAATGGAACAATAACACGTCGAAAATGGATCGGGTCAACGATTTTCAATTACCGAACGAAACGAGTCGATTTCTTTAAAAAACACAGTCGATTCACTGTATTTCATTTTATTCTTATACCTGGTATTTTGTCTTTTTATTTCGTCTTTTATTCCGTCTTTTCCTTATTCCGACTTTTCTCATTCTGTTCCTTCGCCATATTGTTTTTTTATTTTAAAAGACGGGAAGTATTTACGAGAAGACTCTTACCTGGTTGGAGGTGAAATTGCTTCTGAACTGCGACGTTCAGAAATGGAAAATCGTTCAATCGTAATTCCTCTTGTATTTTCAGGTGTGTAACCGTGGTAAATCCCTTGGCTACGAACTACAGTAAATTCTTCCATCCGTCAAGGGAGAGATGGCAGCAAGTACCTTCTCGCCCGTCTGCCTGGCGTCTAGTTCCCAACTCTTATATTTGGGTGCCATCCGCTCATCTTTTTGGCAACGGTACTACTGGAAGTTTTCCCAAACAATTCGCCCTTTTTATTACAATGAGAATACAAAACGTAAGTAACAAAAAATCCTTTAACAAAGACAGAAATCGACTTTCTTTCATAATGAAGTTCTTATAAATTAGACAGGCCATCGGTTCGTTTTTAATAAGGAAATCCCTTTTTGCATCTTCTTTCCTTTCTCAGAAAGAACTTCCTACTGGAAATTTTCTCTTTTATACAACTCTCTTTTGTATATCACTAACAAGGAGACCACACGATCTTGTATTCACTGATTTTGATTGAAGTTGTACCAATCGATAGGTATATTAGTACATAATACAAATGTGTGAAATATTACCAGGCATTGTTCAACGATTCGCGAATAAATCGCGATTTCAGCTCTCGATTCAAGACCACACCATTTTACGTCAGTGTTCTACGTGTTACGCTTGTTCTTACTTAATTAATTAAAATTAGAAGTTAAAGAAAAAATGAAAAAGTGTGTTGAATTATTTGTTTTCAACACATGGAACAATAAAATATTAGGAAAAATAAAGTGAAATATTGAAAATTTTGATTATATTAAAAATAAAAAAAGGTTAACTTCCAAGATTCCAACCATCTTGTTCCGCATGTGGAAGCCGATTTGTGGTGAGTCAACAAGGATCCGGTTTGCGAGGAAGCCAACCATCGAGATATAAGTGGCATGGTCTTGAACCGCGAGTTGAAATCGCGATTTACTAGAGAATCGCTGAATAGTGCTCTCTTATATTTTACACATTTCTGCTGTGTACTGATACTTATCGATTAGTACCACTTTCATCTAAATCGGTGAATACAAGTTCGTGTGGTCTTCTTGTAAGATACAAAAAATTTATCAACTATCAATTCTTGTATCACTATGGGAATAAAAACCGTGAATAAAAAAATCGATTTTGTCTAATAGAGAGCCTTTTATGAAACTGTTCTATATAAAACTTTCAACAATTCATTTTTAGTAAATCGTGTTCTACATCTTCTTGTTTCATTAATTTGTAAGTTGTATGTATATTTATCTCTATGTTCAGCGGAATTAATTAAAATCGTCGGATCGGTCGGAAAACCACTTCTGGAAAAGTTATTAGAAAAAGAGCGGGGTGACAGTAGCTTCCTTTCAAAGCTGAAGCTGATTGCTTATAGCTTTAATATACTATAATTTATTTAAAAAACCCTTTAAACTGTCGTTATTTCGATTTATAGACATGGTGGATGCGCCGGTGCAAATCTCTTTATCCTCAAATTATTTTCAAACTATTTTGAAATAGAAGTTTTTTTATAATAATTCTTCCTTGTTATCACTCTAAGAATACAAAATGTGAATAACAAAAATACAAATCGATTTTGTCTAATAGACTTTCATAAAATTCTTGTAAATAAGACTTTCAACAATTCATTTTTAGTAAATTCTCTTTTAAATCTTTTTTCTTAATTTATTGACTTGTAAGTTATACATCGCTGAATAATTTGAATTTGAATTTTTAACCACATATGTTACCCTAATAAATTAATGAATTTAATAATGAAAAAATCATTTACAATCCTCTAAAACTTCCATCATAATATAAGCAATGAAGTACTGTACGCACGAACGAATATAGCGCCCATCAGACGTTATGAAGTTCTGAGAAAAAGATTCATTAATGTCTCAAGGAATAATGAGATTTTGAATAAATTTTGCATTAAGGAGACGAGCACCAAAATATAAATACCAACGTTTCATCAGATACTTATGGCAATGCTATAGTTATATCCTTTTGTTTTGTAGATATAGATTTAAAAGATGTTCAAGTTTACCAAATACACAAGATAAAATTTTAAAACCTTACGAACACGAGTACATTTTAAAATAAAATGAGTAATGGAGGTAATTCTGAAAAGTGGTTTTAGGTTTAGTGGAATTTATGTCGTGTGCCCTGAGCAAAGGAAAATAACTAGTTATGTTTGTTCAATGTTTAAATTTATTAATTTTAAAAATATTAAAATTTAAAAGTTAAATTAATTTTGGGATGGCATGGGGAGTTAAATTGTGAAAAATTATAAAATATGATAAATGGAAGCTGGGAGGAAACATAAGGAAAGGTGTAAATTAAAGATAGGAAATTTTGAGATCGCTGGGTCCCCAAACAGTGCGGATAACTTACGCGGTCTCAGAAAAGTTATCCCTAAGCTGTTTCGGGAAGGTTCCTAAAAGCATTTCTGAGGAATTTATACATGGCTGTATTGGTCAAAAAAACTTGATCATTAAGACATTCTATGTCTGTGTTAAATTCTTTAAATTTTTCTATTCCATATCCTTCGAGTAGATTAAGTTTAAAGCCTTTGTTTTGTTTACGTAGGAGTTTTGTATTCTTCTGTTGATCAAATTCATGTCTATAAGTGTGTCTACCAAGATATCTTCTCTCTCTTATTTACTGTTAAGAAACAATTAAGTATCTAAGAACGATACGAAGAAACCAAGTGTGAAGATAGATGAATAATCTGTGCGTTCACAAGCATGAATTACTTCATTCCTTTGCAATGCTTCTTCTGATTCTTAGAAAATGTTCTTAGGATACACTTAGCCATCCTTCGATTAGGGTTTCTTTTAACTGGAGAAGAATTTAAGATATATTTGAACATTTCCAGTTAAGCCTGTTCAACGTATGTCCAAGAGAATACATGTACATGTTGAATCAGATTTAAATTGAATCTAATCTAAGCTAAGTTTCAAAAATTGTTCTTCTATTTGTTTTTTGAACAGTGTGTTAACACTTGTCTCAAATTATTGGGTTGTTCGGAAGGTAATTTCGTTTTTTCCCGACAGAGGATTTAATTGTATTTTTTTGCACCCAACTTCACACTTAATCCGTGTAATTATTATATACTTTGAGAGCTCATATAGCAAGGCTTGTGTGTGAAAAATTCCTATTAATTCTATGCAGTAGTTTTGGGTTGGTGCCCTTTTAACCAGTTAACTGTGATTGATGAGTATACTCGTCATGGCGTAAAATTGTGCAACTCGTAAAAAGTTGTGATATTGGCTATTTAAACTGTAGTTTTTGTGAAAATCAGAACATATTCTCAAATTTCAAGTTTTTAGAATATTTTGAGGCCAGGTCGAAATAAAATAAACAAATAAAAAATATGAAAAATTTCGGATGAACTTGTATAGGTGCGCGTTTTCAAAACGGAGCGCCACAGTTAACTGGTTAAGCATGGAGAGCGATAATCAGCATTTTCGACATATCGTACTGTTTTACTACAGAAAGGGTAAAAATGCTGTTCAAGCCAGAAAGAAATTGACCGATGTGTATGGGGAAGGTGTGTTGACTGTACGCCAGTGCCAAAACTGGTTCGCTAAATTTCGATCCGGCAATTTTGATGTCGAAGATGCACCACGTTCGGGAAGGCCGGCTGAAGCTGATAAAGACGCGATAAAGGCATTAGTTGATGCGAACCGGCGAGTAACAACATGTAAGGTCGGATTGGGGTTAAATTTATCAAATTAAACAGTTTGTGACCACTTGAAAGGCCTGGGACTATCCTCGAAGCTCGATGTATAGGTTCCCCATGTTGTCTACTGTCATCAGCTGGACAAACTGAATGATGCACTTCAACAGAAAAGGCCAGAACTAATCAACAGGAAAGACGTAGTGTTTCACCAAGACAACGCGAGACCTCACACAAGTTTGGTCACTCGCCAAAAGCTTTTACAGCTTGAATGGGATACAATGCCACACCCACCATATTCTGCAGACCTGGCACCATCGGATTATTATTTGTTCCGGTCACTCCAAAATGTTTTAGATGGTAAAACCTTCACCTCAAATGAAGAGGTCAAAAACCACCTCGATCAGTTTTCTGCCAGGAAAGGGCAAAAATTTTATGAGCGTGGAATTATGCTACTACCAGAAAAATGGCAAAAGGTGTTGGACCAGAACGACCAGTATATAATTTAATAAAGTATTTGTTTATTATATGAAAACTGTCTTTCATTTCCACAAAAAAAAACGAAATTACTTTCCGAACAACCCAATATAAGAAAAAAAAAACTGTTTTAAAACCGTCGCTATTTATATGTATTTAAAGAAATGGTGGATGCGTCAGTTTGAATTACTTCAAAAACTTCATTATCTTTTAAATCTTTCTTCTAATGGTTAAAAACATCTTTCGTCGTTTCAAAAATTTGTAAGATTATGTTATGTTCGGTCAAAACACCTCAGTAGTTTTTTTTCTAATTCGTTGTTAATATTTTGCCCTAAAACGTCATTTTTTAACTTTGGTTAAAAAAATCCAAACTGCTTTTGAAAATTGGTAAAAAATTTGTAGGATTATTAACATTGTTAATTTTCTTCAAAAATTTTTGATGTATATGAGTTCTCTTTTAATTCATGGATTACAACAAATTTTATAGCTTAAATGAAAAAGAAACGTTTCAATTTATTTTCCATCTTCTTCATAACCTCCCATTTCTTATTATTATGAGGATTACGACTACAAAATGTGAGCAGTAACAAAAAAAAGTAAATGTTGGGTTGTTTTTATTCCTTTGTTATTTTTCGAGTCAATTTTTCTACTGATTTTCTACTTTTAGATAAAAGTTTTCTCAAATATTGCTTTATTTTTATCATTACCTAAATAGAAAACGTGAGTAATATAAAGGAAAAATCATCTAATCTAACAAAGAACCTCTCATAATATAACCTTTATAAATAGGACTCTCATCAGTTCGTTTTTCGTAAAAATCCCTTTTTACGTCTAAGGTCTAATTGACGTCTCGGCTGTGGTATTACGACCCTTCGGAGCATTCGCTCTAACGACTCGATAAATTTTATTGGGTCGTCTCCTTCCGAAGATTTACAGTCGGGACGCCTCCAAGCGCTTATTTTTAAAAATTACGCGTGTATTTTGCCGTAGAGCTCGACAGGGACGATATTCAGCTTGAGATCGAGAAGGAGGGAGGATTCCTATTTGTCCCTGGAGCTATCCGGAGCAGATCTCAAACTCATTCACGTCGGGTCAAATGGCACGGAGGCGGTGCGAATTCCGACGCCTTTGGACGACGGAAACTGGCACCAAATAACTATCAGGTAACGCGGCAAAGGGTGCCGTTTCATTACTACGCTTTAGCAATAATCGGTTTGAGTGCAAATCCAATTTTACGAACACGACGGATGTAGACGAAAGGTAAATGAGGCAAAATCGATATCACCAAGTACGGAGAGAGGGACATTGTTCTATATAGATTTAACAAGCGGATAGCGTCGAACCGAGCTTTCGAGGATCCACTTGTGAGACTCTCGTCCGCGTACTACAACGTGAAAAACACAAAAGTCTCTCTCTCTATACGTGTGGCACGTTCTCACTCGATATTAATTTGAAAACTCTGTGGTTGACGTCTAGTGGATTTGATGTTAGGTACAAATTGAGAAAATAAAAAAGTATACCATTAAAAATCATTTTTATGTAGTTAAATTTTTTTTATGTTACAGTTTACGTGAAAATAGTATTATTGATAGTTATATTGATTGTTCATGGTCTACAACAGATTATCTAAGAGTTGATTCATTTGATATACCAGAAGATTCCGATATAATTATAGGATATCTTTTCTCTGTAAGTGTATTTCAACATTTTCATCATTACTTAATCAAAAATTTAAACTTACTTTTTTAAAATATTTTTTTAACAGGGTGATATAGAACAGTTGGCAATTACAGCAAAATTATCAGTAGCAAGTCTTCAATGTGACGAAACTTGGACACCGATTCGTGACGATAGTTTAAAATATTTAAAGAAAACAAACCCCGAAAATACGAATAAACATTCGTTGGGTGCGAAAAGTATTGAAGAGTTAAAAATAGAAGGGTCTCAAAATAAAAAATAAAATTTTTAAAGATATACGAAATGTTTAGCAATATTCGCACGCTCATTAGGGCCGCGTTTGTATCTTTGTTACCGAAATCTCGTCCAAAAATATATTAAAAAAAGAACGCTTTAGAGAGAAAAAAATAAATAACAATAATTTAAAAAAATAATAAATGGTTTGAATATTTAATATTTATACTATTTACGGAAAAATATAAGAATATTTATTAAACGTAAACGTTGCTAGAAGAAATAATAATAAATATACACTTAACATAACCAGCTACTGAATGTTTTCTATTTACAATAGCAAAATTACATTTCGGCATAAAAATATTTTTGTATAATATTATACGCAATATGTGTATTTATTAAAAATAATAAATAGTTACCCATTTTAGTCTTCGGTACCTGTTCGACAATAGGCACTTGTTAAAAACTCACTTTAGGGTGGATTTTGTTGTATCATCGCGTAAACGGTAACGTTAAGCTAAATAAAAAGGTAATGTAAAACTAAATGGGAAGGTAATGTAAAACTAAATGGAAGAGTAACATAAGACGTTTCACGTTGGTACATTATGATTAACTTACCACCGATTTGTTTTCTTAACGTTCACGCCGCTGGAATATTGTTTCGAACGTAATAAGACAATAATAGCCGTTAAATTACACCCTGGATTTGCAGTTGATTTGAAAAATCCGTGAAATAAACTATTAAATATGCTTAAAGTATTTCCATTTATATTTCCTTCCTGATTCAAATTTTCTTTCCTCAATTTCCAATCAATCAATAAACTTTGTGCTTTTTTTTTAAGTTGTTCAAAAGTTTCTAGGTAAAAAATTATCGATGTCTTTAAAATTTTTTATTAATTTTTTTTGTAATAATTATTTCAAATTTGATGGTTTTAGTGAAAATATTACATTTCATACTACAGTAAACGCATCATATGAGCAACTCATTTGAATCAATTTCAATAAAAAAAAAATCTTGTTGGGAAAAGTTGCTTATAGGGAAAAAATGAGTATAGAAATAGTTGCCATCTGGAAAATATTTTTACTTATTTCTTTAACTAACGGAACGGTGTAGAGTAACGATAACTTTATTGGGCAAGCTTTTATAGATGAGAACAGTTTCGTCGCAGTTATACAGGATGTCTCGTTTTGATTGTCCGATCCTTTACTGGCGTATTCCCTCATTGAAAACAAGCAAAAAAAGTCTTAATGAACATAGGTCCGAAAGTGCTTCGTTTTCGAGATATTCAAGGCTTTAATTTCACATGTTAGCCCATTATTAACATTATTGCAGTGAAGTATTGAAATTAAATTATTATGTAGTTGTTATAGTTTCGAGAACCTTTTGTACCTAACCAGTGTAGTCTAACAATGACAATTCATTGAAACCATCGCAACGAGTTAATAATTTAATTTAAATAATTTACTTCGATTATGTTAACCTTTCGGTACACGCGCGCGGACTGTCAGTCCGCAAATTTCAAATTTATAATTTGTTTGTGGCGCCCTCTCTTATTAAGTAGTCGGACGAATATGACTTTGTGGAAAATTAAGTATTTGTGAGTTGAACTGTCAAGTGCTTTTAAAGTTAAAAATTTTAAATTAAAAGAATACAGCTTCGTACGATAACGTGGTAAGTACATACATATATGATATATGTGATTTTTGTTGAATCTTGTTACTCTGTTTGATAGCGAGTAATAAATAGTGGTAATAAATCGCAGTCTGAAAGTTTCATCGTATTTAAGCTTTTTCATCATTGTTTTGAATATGAGGACGATGAAGACGAAAACGAAGTTGACTATTTACATGAAAGAACAGACGATTCAGACACTGAACAGAATATTTCAGATGATGATGAGGATATGCATGAGTCACCGCTTTCAGAAATATCATTTTACACGTAAAAACGGAGTCACTCAATGGAGAATTATTTATTTACAATTATTTAATTATTTGTTATTTATTTATTTATTTGATTAAAAATTTGGAATTTTCCAAATTTTTGTATAGGTCTCAGATTTCCATGATTTTTGGAATACAGCTAGAAAAATATGTATAAAACACTATAAAAGAAAAAAAAAGTGCGGAAGCGTTATTTACTTACTAAAATTTGATTAAGAAATTCATCGTTTACTGCATGTTATTGAGATGAGTTACACATTCTGCCGACCAGGGGCCGCTGTAAGCGCATCAATGTGATTGGTCGAAAATAATTCCCGGGTATATCCGTAATTTAAATTTAAAAATTGTAAAAAAAATACCGTAAAAATTATTGTAAAAAAGTCATAAGTTACGAAACACCTGTCAGATTTTTTTTTTTTATATAGAGGAGGAAAAAGCTCTACCAGCCTACCCGGCTCACCGCCAGAATGTAGGGCTCTCACCCACTAAAAAACCTCCTCTAAATCATGGATTCATCCAAAGAAAACTTAAAATGTCTCGTATAGTCTGTCGTCTTCTAATATCATGTCGTCGTCAGTGTCATAATCCTGTAAGTCGTCAGTAACGTCCGCAGGTCTCGTGGGATTGTATTGTTCGCCGGCTAGTCGGAAAAATTCTAAAGTCGGGTCTTGTTTCAAGTCACGGCAACGTTTCAAAAACATGTATTTGGCTAAATTGCCTGGAATATGTGCCTTCCGTCGGCCTGACGAGGACATACATGCCTTGGACGCCCGCCAGCTTGATTCAATCGAATCAGTATGGGCGCCCGTGTCCGGGTCTTTAAAATTTACCGAATGGTTTACTGTGAGGTGTAAAAAGCCTTCTTGTTCCAAACAATCATAGGCACGCCAACAATCGCTAATGATTGTTGTGTCTGGGTTAATCCGTTCCTTAAAAAAATATATATGTTCATCCTCTTAATAAAACCTAAGTGATTTAGTAACTACCTTTATGATAGGAATTAGGGAATTAGAATCCCTTGATTCCACGGCGACCATAAAAACGCGGCCTGTACCGCGTTCGTAGCCACCGAAGACCCACTGGCCTTCAACTCGGTGTCCACGGTGATATTTTCGGCGCCCAAATTTACATTCGTCTATCTCGACGATTTTACCCTCACCCCCAATTTTTTCAGGTTGTGTAAAGAAGTGATTAAAAACCACCTCTCTACAAAATGAGGCCCAATCAACAAGGGTGTTGATGCTGACCCGTAGTTGGATGGCCGCAAATTGAAGGGTTACACCCCAAACCCAACAGTGAACGAACCCCAAAATTTTATATATGGGTAAATGTGACTTTTCGAAAAATGTGCCCTTCCGTAATTCTACCGCTTTGTTGCAAACGGTAGCTTTTTGTTCTGAAAAATGACTGGGCCGTTATTACAGTTTTCTACTTAACCGACACCAACCCAATCAACCCAATTCAATACGATCTAACTTAAAAATTTAAATTTACTTACCTTACAGTAAAAATAATTTTGGAGGTGATCTTGAAAAATCGTAGTCACAATCATGATTAACAAAAATTACTAATACGTGGAAATCACATGAATAATTAAAAGCAGTCATTCGCGCCAAAACGATAAATTTTGAAATCTAAGTTACATTGAAGCGCTTACACCGCCCCCTGGTCGGCAGAATGTGTAACTAATCTCAATAAATAAAATAAATACAGTCAATTTTGTTTTTACGCGACAGATACGTTCCTATAAATTCGCGTAAAAGAAAATCGCGTAAAAAGAGATATGGTACTTATGTAGAAATAGGGGATAGGTTCCAACATCTCAAAAATCGGTTAAAATGTTAAGATTAAAGCAAACGAATTTATCTTTTTGTTACGTGCTTTTATTAATATTAAACTTATTTAAATATAATTAAAAGGAAAATAAGAAATAATTCATACCTTTAAAAAATGTAAAAATAAAAGTAAACAAAAATTCATTATTTAGTGAAACCAAAATGAATTTCTAAGTACTAACAACTTTTCGGCGCGCTTTCTTTCTCAAGCTGTACTGTCACTTTAGTACTTCTAGTCACAAATTCTGTTTTTGATCGTTGTATTCCTGGGTTGATGAGGCTGTTACACAATTGAGAATACTTGCCTTTTGATAATTTAATTTCACGTTGAAATTTGCTAGATCTTTCCTCGATATGATCATGCTTCTGAAAATGACTGCCTAATTTGGCAGCCAGTTGTAGTCATTTTTTGATTAAATCTGCAGTAAGGAAGGGAACCTCTTCGTCATTATCACTACATTCTTTAGCGTCAGGAGTCCCAAGTGCTAAACTAATGATTCCATCACAGTTCTAGAAGTTAATCGATATTTGCACATGGTATATCATCAAATCCTTCTCCGCCTATTTTATAAGGTAAAGCAATGAAGTTAGGGTATTGATCTATATTAGAAGACACATGATCTTTATTTTTTACACATTCTGACCAAGAGATCTGCAACATGCATTTAAAGTTGATGGACTCAGTTCAGATAGTGCTAATCCAGCATGTTTGACTAATGCCAAAATTATTCTAGATTAAAATTTCTTGGATAGCATTAAATCAAATTAAATCGCGTAAAAAAAGACTGAAATACAGTTTTTAAATCGCATTAAATCAAATTCACGTAAAAGAAGTTCGCGCAAAAACAGAATTAGGTGTAATAATAAAAAAAAACTTCTGACAGGTGTTTCGTAAACAATTCCTACAGTGGTTTTACATCACCGCTCGAGGATATTGTGTATACGTTTTAAAATTTTTGAAGGTAATTTTTTTACAATTTTTAAATTTAAATTACGGATATACGCGGGAATTATTTTCGACCAATCACATTGATGCGCTTACAGCGCCCCCTGGTCGGCAGAATGTGTAACTCATCTCAATAACATGCAGTAAACGATGAATTTCTTAATCAAATTTTAGTAAGTAAATAACGCTTCCGCACTTTTTTTTTTCTTTTATAGTGTTTTATACATATTCTTCTAGCTGTATTCCAAAAATCATGGAAATCTGAGACCTATACAAAAATTTGGATTTACCCAAAAATTTTGTTAAATATATATTTATTAATTATTATAAAATTTGATTCATTTACATATTTAGCGCCATCTATTGTTCTGTCGATTGACAACTGCGGACTGTGAGTCCGCGCGCGTATGCTAGCGTAAGGCCGGAGACACACACAACGGTTTTTCGCCGTACGGCAAAATGCCGTCCGATATTTTGCCGTACGGCGAAAAACGAGCTTGCTTTCACACACAACGTTTTATTGCCGTTGGTTGAGTTCGGTACAATATTTGACATTACTTACTTACGTCTTACTAGACAGTATATTCGAATGACAAGACAATTTCTAGACAATTCCAAACGACAAAAATCCGTTGCGTGTGAAAGCTTGTATTTAAACACGTATACTATTTTCGGCGAAAGATGTCTCATGCGTCATTAATTAATTATGGTATCCTAGACTACTATTTTCGGTTTTCGTCTCTCTCTGACATGTACAATGAAATAAAAAAAAATTATTTGACATATGTCGAGAAAACTGCGGCAACTAATGACGCATGAGACATCTTTCCCCGAAAATAGTATAGGTCACTATCTACTATCTACGGCACGGCTGCCGTCCCTTGCAGTGACAATGGACGGCTGCTAAACGGCACGATTTTTTGCCGTGACGTTTTTTTGCCGGTGCCGTCTAGTGTGAAAGGTCTCAATCATTTATTCGCTCCACTGTCGGAACGTACGGCACGGCATTTTGCCGTACGGCGAAAAACCGTTGTGTGTGTCCCCGGCCTAAGGCTAGGAACACGTAGAACGCTGGTTACCAGCGCTGGTTGAACCAGCGTTGACAAGCGTCAACAAGCGAAAAGAATATTGCTGTATTTTTAAATGTACGCAAACACGTAAAAAGCGTGTCTGAACTTGTTGGCGCTTGAAGCCGGCGCCGACCAGCGAACAAGAATGTACAAAACATTTATTATACGCTGGCGAGCAGGTTTCACGGTAGGTTCATCAAAAGGTGGTTGTACTTAAAATTGATAATAATTTGTTGTTTTGATTTAAAGATGAGTGCTATAGACTGCTATCAATTAATTTCTTTTGTTTTCGAACGACGGGCGATATGGGACAAAAGAATTAAGGAACATTCCAACAGAATATACAGGATGTTCCGTAATGATATGGGAATATTGAAGGGGGTGATTCTACATCGAAAATGAATGATAGTTTCTTAACTATCTTTATCTTAACCACAATTTATATAAGAATATAAACTATGGTCCCAAAATGTTCCGTTACTAAAATACAGGGTATTCACAGTAAACAGATTTTAACTGCAAACAGTTGTTTGAAATGTCAAACGTACTATAACCCGAAATGGAGCTGCACCATGAAGAGAAGGATAAAGAAGTGAGCCCCCGCGTCGTAATATTGCCGAGTACTCTTTCATCTTTCTCTTCATGGTGCAGCTCCATTTCCAGTTATAGTACATAAAACAACAAATGACATTTAGGCTCAGCCACCTAGATTTATTGCAAAATTGTATCCTTAATAATTACAATACGTATTATTTCTGTTGAACAACCGATGGTTTTTAATTTTTCTCTCAAAAAACGACGCATTGCAGTCCAAAAACTCAAGAGGGCTTTTATTTGTCAAATTGAAGGGGGAATTCAAAAATATTTTTTATTTGGGAAAAAACCATTGGCGTACCATTTTTTCTTTAAAAATATTAAAGTCAGAGCTCGTACGCACGCCATTGTTAAAGGTAGAAATTAGATTTGTATTGAGAGATATGCGTCTTTATTAATAGTCACTATATGCTAAATTTCATAAAAATACCTAAAGCGATTCCGAAAATATTAATATCCTTTTTTTCTAAAACTTTAACACCCTGTATTTTAGTAACGGAACATTTTGGGACCATAGTTTATATAAGAAACTATCATTAATTTTCGATGTTGAATCACCCTCTTCAATATTCGCATATCATTACGGAACAGCCTGTATACAGGCTGTCCCACCGAGGTGGACTGGTCGAAATACCTCGGAAACTACAAATTCGATGACTTTGAAATTTTATACATAGATTTAGTACATACTAAACTACATTTTGAAAACACTTTCAATTATCCATGACTTCCGGTTATATCAGAAGGGGTTAAGGAATTATTTTATTTGAACGTAATATTTATTTTTCGTTGGGTTGGTTAATTTAAAAATAATTTTGTTTGAAACATTTCTTTCCATCACTTGTAGTTTCAGAGAAAAAAAATATTATTCATAATTTTTTATGTTTATGTATTGATCTGTGTTGCACACTAAAGAGTTCACGCATCTGGTGCTGGTTTTAAGCTTTTTACATGTCCACATTAAGCGCTAGCAAGCGATAGGCATAAGCGTCCACCGATACGCTCATAAGCTCGCTTACAAGCCAGCGTTGTACGTGTTCCTAGCCTTAGGCCAATGGTTTTTTCCCAAATAAAAAATATTTTTGAATTCCCCCTTCAATTTGACAAATAAAAGCCCTCTTGAGTTTTTGGACTGCAATGCGTCGTTTTTTGAGAGAAAAATTAAAAACCATCGGTTGTTCAACAGAAATAATACGTATTGTAATTATTAAGGATACAATTTTGCAATAAATCTAGGTGGCTGAGCCTAAATGTCATTTGTTGTTTTATGTACTATAACTGGAAATGGAGCTGCACCATGAAGAGAAAGATGAAAGAGTACTCGGCAATATTACGACGCGGGGGCTCACTTCTTTATCCTTCTCTTCATGGTGCAGCTCCATTTCGGGTTATAGTACGTTTGACATTTCAAACAACTGTTTGCAGTTAAAATCTGTTTACTGTGAATACCCTGTATTTTAGTAACGGAACATTTTGGGACCATAGTTTATATTCTTATATAAATTGTGGTTAAGATAAAGATAGTTAAGAAACTATCATTCATTTTCGATGTAGAATCACCCCCTTCAATATTCCCATATCATTACGGAACATCCTGTATATTCTGTTGGAATGTTCCTTAATTCTTTTGTCCCATATCGCCCGTCGTTCGAAAACAAAAGAAATTAATTGATAGCAGTCTATAGCACTCATCTTTAAATCAAAACAACAAATTATTATCAATTTTAAGTACAACCACCTTTTGATGAACCTACCGTGAAACCTGCTCGCCAGCGTATAATAAATGTTTTGTACATTCTTGTTCGCTGGTCGGCGCCGGCTTCAAGCGCCAACAAGTTCAGACACGCTTTTTACGTGTTTGCGTACATTTAAAAATACAGCAATATTCTTTTCGCTTGTTGACGCTTGTCAACGCTGGTTCAACCAGCGCTGGTAACCAGCGTTCTACGTGTTCCTAGCCTAAGGCCGAAACGCGCGTGTACTGGAAGGTTAATGATGGAAAAACGTGTGGAATTAAACTTCCAATATCTTGAAAGTGGGTCACTTTTGAACCCATGTTCATTAGAACTATTTTACTTATTTTTAACCGAGGAATACGCCAGTAAAGGATCGGACAATCAAAACGAGACACCTGTATATCTGTTCAGGCAACAAGTCATTTTCAGCAATATAACTTTTAAATTTGCTACACTTGCTACAAATGTTCCAGATCCATTATTTAATCTATTTACTTCGTGTGCTTTTAATTTTATCATTTCATTTGAAACTAAATCGTTTAATTGTCGCTGCTTCAAGAACCAAGAAGACACTGTATCGTCGATTTCACTATATTTTATTGTCTTCGTTCGCTTAATCTTTCTCTGATTCACATAAGTACATTTTGGAGGCATATTCTTCTAAATTTTTTTTACTTTCTTTTATTCTATTTATTGTAGATTTAGCAACTTTATATTCGTTACAAAAGTTCTTCGTTTTTTTTTTTTACCATTTTCAATGTCGTTTAAAATGGACAGTTCATCTTTTAACTAAATTGGACGTTTTCTCTTCTGATTCATATCTTATGGCTGACTTTAAAGCACAAAAATATTAATTAATTAGTTTAATAATTAACACAAACTAACAGAATTCAAGTAACTATTCTATTTAACAAAAATTCACTTCAATACTGGCAGCACAAAACTCAAACATATTCTAATAACAGAATTTTTTACATTTTAATGTTGTTGTGAAAAGCTGATTTTACTTCTGAATTGGCCTAAACTTAAATTAAATATTTCACTTAAAAAGATAAGTTGCTTATACAGAACAGTTGAATTTAAAAAAGTTGCTTGTATAGGTCTTGCTTACAAAGAATATTGCTTATACAGGGTGTTTAAAAAAGATGCGGCAATATTAAAGGGGGTGATTGTCCAGGTCATTTTATACAAAAAAGTTTAGAATAAACACGGTCTGGAAACGCTTCGTTACCGATCTACAGCGTGTTGAAGTTTAAACATTTTTATTATAAACGAAAAAGTTTATAATAAAAGATCTTTTTTTCAAGAATAAGGGTTTTATTCAAGGACAAAAACAAATATTTTACCAAACCAACAATTTTACCAAGCAAAAATTACAAAAACTGTGCAAAGTGACCACCTCGAGCACGGATGTAAGAATCCAATCTTCTCCTCATTGACTGGCGAACTCTCTCAAAAACACTAGGATCTGTTTTAATTGAGTTGCACCCAACAATGATTCGATTTCTTAAGTCTTCTACGTTTTCCAATGGAGTAACGTACACTAAGGACTTCAAATGGCCCCACAGGAAAAAATCCAAGGGATTTAAGTCCAGGGATCGTGCAGGCCATAAGTGAGGTCCACCTCGGCCAATCCAGAGAATTCCATATCCTTGTGTTAAGAAATCACGAGCTACTTGACTAAAGTGGGCTGGTGCGCCATCGTGCATATACCACAGTGCATCTCTAATTACTAGTGGTATGTCCTCCAGAAAACCAGGGAGCGTGTTTTCCAAAAAGTTGCGATACACCTCTCCGGTAAGTCTCCCTGGTAAAAATGCCGGTTCAATTAGGCAGTCACCCACAATTCCAAGTCAAACGTTCAAAGATAACTGGTGTTAAAAACGATCTTCAACAATTTCATGTGGATTTTCGTCACACCATACATGGTTACTTTGGAAATTGCGTATTGCATTTCTTGAAAAATTCGCTTCATCGGTGAACAGAATCAACATCAGGAATTGAGGGATTTCAATCATTTTCTGCAAAAGCTATTGACAGAATGCAATGCGAGGAGGAAAACCAGCAGGAAGTAATGCTTAAACGCGTTGAACTGTTTCAAAATATGTAAATTCTTTCTGCTTTTTTAAATTAAACGTCAACACGCTGTAGATCGGTAAAGAAGCGTTTCCAGGCCATGTTTATTATAAACTTTTTTGTATAAAATGACCTGGACAATCACCCCCTTTAATATAACCGCATCTTTTTTAAACACCCTGTATAGAGCGTTCACTGTATCTTCTTTTAAAATTTCCTTTCTTAATGTCGATTAATAAACCCTGAAAACTTTTGTTAAATACGACAAAAATTTGTAAGATAATGTTTATTTTTTTAATATTTCAATCTATCTTTTCTTAGGTTTTCTTTCTTAAATGTTCATAAATAAACTCTGCACGATTTTTTAAAGTTGGTCAAAAATGAGGAGGATTATGTTAGATTCGGCCACAATTCATTAGTGTTTTTGAGAATTTTTTAAAATTTTGTGGCAATAACTATACCAAAGTCAGTAATTTTAATGAAAGATAGATATTTGAATCGATCTTTTCTAAGATTTTCTTTATTAAATTTTCACAAACAAAGTTTCTACGATTTGTTAAAGTTGGTCAAAAATTAGTAAGATTGTGTTGAAATTCTTAGATGTTTTTGAAAATGTTACGATTTTTTTTAACTTGGAATTATTAAAAATTTGATAGTTTTAATAAAAATAGACAAATCTATCTTTCTCCAAATTTTCTATGATTAATTGTAAATAAGTTTTGTTGGTTGAAATATATTAGGTTTGTTGTCGTTTTTGAACACTAGTAGATTTTTGGCCTTAGTTATTATACCTAAGTTCGATCATTTTCTTAAAAAATCGTAATTTTAATCTATCTTTCCCTAAAACGTTCTTTTAAAACTTCTACCAAAGATCTTTAGTATTCATAGATTTTTTTAAACCTCTGGATAATAAATAGAATAAATTCGATGATTTTAGTAAAAAAGAGATGTTTCAATCTACATCTTTTTAAATTTTCATTTTCAGTTTCCATTGATAAATGTTGTACGATTTTTTTACGAGAGTTAGGTTCGTTCAAAATTCATCAGTATTTCTGGAAACTTTTTAAAATTCATTGGTAATAACCAGAAAAAAATCGATTGTATTGTTATGAAAAATAGAAGTTTTAATTTATCTATACCTAAAACATATCTTTTTTAACATTGATTGATAAACTTAGAGTGACCAAATTTTACAACTTTCAGTGCTGTACACATGCGACTTACAAATATCTTTTTGCAGAATGAATTTTCCTGGGTAATTCGGAATTGTTTTGATTTTTTAATAAAAATTGTTCGCATATACGTGCTATATTGCAGCGGTGGCCACACTTGGTGATACTGAGAGCCGTATTGAAAAATCAAAAATTTTTAAGAGCCTTATCGGGAAAAATTCGCCCTCCAAAAAAAGGGAGATCCAGTAAATTATACCTCTCCTGATTCCCTTTCATTATAGGAAACAAATTTTCTTAAAAATTCAAATCCTAGTACAAAGTATTTATGACATTTTTTTATACACTGAGCCGCAATAAAACTCAAAAAGAGACGCATGTAGCTCGCAAGCCGCCATTTGGTCACCGTTGCTATACTGCACCGAACAGTAAGTAACGCGTTTACGGTGTCAAAGGTTAGTTGAGATACTTCATTGGTCCAAATGTTATACATGTTATAATTATAGGCTGATAACATCATAAAAAATAGCGTACATTCGGTTATTCACAGAAGTGCCTATGCTTCCTATCAATAACAGAAAAAATTGTAACATGAATATCACTGTCACTACGCTACTCATTGTAAGAGATCACTAATCAATCAATCACAGATTTAACAATAACAATGCGGATGCTGTACGTTTGCTGTATAGTCGCGTATGCTATACTGCGTATCATATTGCTGTACAATACAGCAAAATTCTGTACGTCTGGTCACCCTAATAAACTTTGTATGATTTTTTGTAAGTTGGTTAAAAATCTGTAAATTTATGTTAGGTTCGGTAAAATTCATTGGTGGTTTTGGGAGCTTTTTTTTTAATTGATGGGCTATAAATAGAACATATTTGATGATTATTATGAAAAACACAAGTTTAAAATCTATTTGAAACACAAGTTTAAAAACTCGATTAATAAATGAAAGATTTTTTAAAGTTGCTTAAAATTTTGTTTAAGCCCCCACTAAAAGTTTGTGTGAAACCTTCGAAAAATAAACGATTAAACATAATGTGGTTATTTATTTACAAAGAATATACAAGTAAAATAAAGGGAGATATTTTACAAAAAAATATTTTTCCTTATAAAGGTGCAACGTGAATTAAAAAGGGGGGGAAATGTACAAAATAATAATTAGATACCTAACTAAAATTTAATTACAATTATACATTAACTTAAAAAATTAAAAAAATAATAATAACAAAATAAAAAAGGCTAAGATATTTCTTTTAGTGTTTTAAGGCAAGTTTTAGGTTCACTTTTTCTTTACTTTTTCTTCGTATCTTTGGTATCGGCACTGGTTTGTACCGGTCAACTACCAAACATTAAAATGTTCCACTACACTCGTTTTGTCTTTTAGTGTTTTTAGTTTCACAAACGTTCATGACTAGATCTGGGATTATTATGGGGGATGTAAGAAATTAAAACGGAAATTCTGCAATATTGAAGTTTCGATGGAAATCGGCGGAAGGAAGGAAGAGACCTCATCCTGTCCAGGATAATTTCCTCTGTTTTAACTAACTCGTCGATTAATTTCCTCTCTTCCGACCTAATCTATTTACCAGCCGATGCTGTTCGATCGATGGAAGTAAAATAGATGGGGGAATTTTCCCCTAGGTAGTCGTAGGTACGTAAAACTTGATTATTACGTAACGTTTTTTAATATCCACGGAACAAACTTTGATATCCTCGTACACACTCCCGGTAAATTCTTTTCAGCGCATCCGATTCCCCAAGATATTATTCCAGCTAGAAAATACCTTCCGTCTTTTCCTCGTACCTGTAACGGTCCTCCACTATCTCCTTGACACGAATCTTTTCCTCCGGTTTCGTGTCCGGCACAAAGGAAAATATCCGGAATGTACTCGTGACGACCGGCGTGTAAAAACATGCTTTTACATTCTTCGTTGCTAACTATAGGTACGTGAACCTAAAAAAACAAATAAATTAACATAATTAAAATCGTTTTAATTGGTTTTATTTAAATGACTTCTTGTAAAACGGTCGGTAAAAGTCCTCCCTCGCTTAAACGTCCCCAACCGGTTACTGTGGCATTTTCCCCGACTAAAAGGTCATCAGAAGCCGGCAGACAAATGGGCATGATGTGCGGGGCGAAATCCAAGGGCTTGTCGAGTTTTACCAGCGCCAGGTCGTATTCGTACGTGTAAAAGTTGTACTTTGGATGGACGATTTTCGTCTCCACCCCTCTTTCTACGTGAGGTAACATTTCCTCCATGTTCGAGAAATCGTATTCGCCGACGCGAATACGAATTTGAGAATTCATCAAACTGGAAATAACGATAAGAAGTTTTATTACAAAAATTCCTTCCTTTATCCTTTCTTTTAATATTTACTCATCTACACAATGTCCAGCTGTAGCAATCCAATTTTCATTAAGAATAGCTCCTCCACATCGATGTGTACTCGTTAAAAATCCAAATCGCCTTACAGAAACCTTAAAAAAAATTTTTTTAATGTAAAAATATTTTTTTATTGTAGTTCAGTAATAAAATCAATCTTTCAAAACGGTAAACAACCCCGGAGCGAAGGTAAACACATCGACTTGTTTTTATCGGGTCGACATAAAGAGGATTTATAGCCGGTTGAATGTGGGACAGCGTGGTCGGGGTTGGAAAAACTCCCGAACACTCAACAGTCAACCATGATAAATTTACTCGAGGAAAACTTTTCGACGCGGTCTCTTTGTTATCTTACCTGCCAAGGCCATCGACCGAATGGGGCGTCTCGACCCCCAACTATCCTCATTTGGGGTTGAGGGAATAGACTTGGTACACCGCAACCTAAAAATGATATAAAACGATATAAATGATGATATAGATACTCGACTGAGATAGACACAAAAAAGGGGAAAAGACAGTAATGTAATTGAAAATAAATCCGGGAACGAGAAACGACGAAAAAGTTCGGTTCATCTCTTCCGGGTATGAATGGAAGGATGCTGAATAGGGATGCACTTTAAAGTTGAATCCGATGGATAACTTTGAGAACTCGATTCAAACCGACTGACTGGAGGAGTGTTTTTACGTGGAAAAATGGAACTGTGGGGCTTTTACTTACTACTTCGTGCTTCTTGTAGCGGAACTGCCGAAATAGTGGAAGTTGATGTAGAGGTGACCATTTGTTCTGTACTCGATTCTGGAGATTTATTGATTGGAATTATTGATTTTATCGTTGTTGTTGTTGTTGTAGATCTAATTAAAAATTGGAAATTAAAAAAAAATTAAAATTAAATTTTATGAGTAATTTCAAATAGGTATAGTAAATCTTAAGAACTAAAATAGTGTTTTGGCAATTTTTCTAAATTCCTTGATATGGATAAAATAAGTGGAAAGATTTAAAAAGATTTAAAATAATTGAAAATGGATAACGTTGTGCTTTTAATAAAATTCTTTGTTGTTTTTGGTAATTTTTCTAAATTTTAGATGTTGATTTAGCTTCTAAATTAAGTAAATAATAATTGAAGACTTGAAGTAAATAACGGGCTAAGTGCCAAAAAATCTGAAATTAGTTTTATTCGCTTAAAGTGGACTAGGTGCCATCGCCTTTAACCTACATAACGGGCTCTGCAAAAATGCACCGCCAAATGCTTTAATTTTCAGCCGTAATGTGACGCATCTGTCAACAATACTTTACGTTTTACAAAGTTTTTATATCATAACTGAAAATAATTTTTTTGGCACTTAGCCCCTTATTTACTTCAAGTCTTCAATTAGAAAAAAATCAATGATTACATTTTCCAAACATTTCACTTTACATCTTAACTTTTCTTTCTTTAACTTCCAGAGTTAAACTCTTTACAATTTTTTTTGAATAAGTGAATGTTTGTGAAGTTATGATCTGCTGTGACACAACAATTTACGCATTCTCATCTTTCTCAAAATGGAGATTCCATTAGACCATCGTATGGTGAAGTACTTTGGAATTCTGTTCCATCGTAAACCCTCCAAGAATTCATCATCATGTTCTGCGCGTAAAATTGTCCCGCGGATAACACACCAGCGTGCGTAGAAGCTCCAAGATGAGCCGAAGATCCGGCAACTTCTCCATAATCATCGTGTGCTGCCCAATTGGTTTGATACGATGGCGGAAAATGGTTGCTAATAGGAGAAGTATACTGCGGCATTCCTCTTCCACCCCTCATGAAAACCGGAGACTGTTGGAAATGTTGATGAAACCCGGCGCTTCCATCCGAATAATTCGTCGACGTTGAACTGGCTGAAGAATGAAACATCTTTTCGAATCGCCAAAGTGAATAAACGACTTGTTCTTGATATTTCTTTTAATTTATGATGTCACACGATAAATAACCATCGTGTGCTGCCTAATTGGTTTAATACTGCAGCATTCCTCTTCCACCGCTCATGAAAACCAGAGACCGTTGGAAATGTTGATGAAACCCAGCGCTTCCATCCGAATAATTCGTCGGCGTCGAACCGACTGAAGAATGAAACATCTTTTCGAATCGCCAAAGTGAATAAACGACTTGTTCTTGATATTTCTTTTAATTTATGATGTCACACGATAAATTCTTGAAATAGTTATACATAGTTTAATGTCCCATTCCATTTGGGGAAGGACGAGAATGCGTAAATTGTGGTGCCACATGGTTTTGACAAAAATTTTCGGTATTTTTGGGAGTTTTTGTAAATTACCAAAGAGTAACTAGAACTATTCACTGGGAAATAGACATTTTAGATTATATCTTCTAACATAGTATTACTATAATTTATAAAAAATGCGCTTCATATGATTTTCTCAATCGTTAAAATTTTGTACGATTAGGTTTTAAGATTGGTCAAGATTCTTAAGTGCTTTTAGAGACTTTTTATTTATAGAAACTTTTTTTATTTATTTCTTTTTATTAGGTATCTTCAGGTTGAAGTTATGAATTAGATTTGATTGACTAACAACGCTTTATTCAAGTTGAAGATCTTTAAAGATGAGAATTTTATCTCTACAGCCAATCTAATCCAACTTTTCAAATTAAAGTCATATTCAACATAACAACATTAATTTACTGTAAAATACTGAATTGAACAAAGCGAAGAATAAAGAAAAATTATATGAAAAATGTCATTAATTTGAATATCTAATAAAAGCTTTGAATAGAATTAAAAAATGAAAGTTTCATTTTTACAATCAACTCAACAAAAATAATTTCAAATAAAACCTTATAACCGAAGCTAAAAATATACAAAACTAAGAGTTAAACTTTCATAATCGATAAATTACATTTTTGAACCAAAACCAATCCAAAAATATCCAATTAAGAAAATTTCTACCTAATAAAATAAATTAAATTGAAATATTAAACAGAGACATCTTATAATTAAAGTTAAAACTGATCAAAATTAAAAGTTAAATTTTTAAATACCCAATCTAACCCTAATTAATAAATTTTTAATTTATTAATCTACCTTGTAGTTGGTCTTGTAGTTGTAGTCGTTGTTGTAGTAGATATCGGAGTAGTTTTCGAAGAAAACTTCACAGTGCTTTTACCAGTAGTAAAAGACAGAGGTTTCTTCGTCGGTTTAGTCGGTTTATAAGAAACTCCAGGTTTCGTCTTTTGCTTAGTTACGAACCCAGGTTCGGTAGTAAACTGATATAAAGTCACAGGTTTCGTTTGAGTTGAAATAGTATTCTGATTTAAAAGGGTAATAAACCCAGGTTCGGTGGTCGTTTGCCATCCAGGCTTCGAATGAACCAAAATCGAATTCGCCACGTGATAACCACTTTGTGTTAAAGAAGGTTTCAAACTAAACTTAGACGGAACTGTTGGAACTGATGAGACTGTTGAAACTGTCGTAGGCTTTGATGATAAACTCGGCTTACCATCGTTAGATGGCGAAGAGAGATTCGGTTTTGTAGATTGTATTGATCCCTTAGGTTTACTATTTTTTTAATAAAAAAAATTTAATTAAAGTTTGAATAAAATTGATAACAAAAATTATACCTGGTAGTTTTAAGTCGACTAGTAGTATATTTATTATTTTGCGTCGGTTTTCTTGTAACGTGACTATGATGACTAGGCGGAGTGTACAAAATCGTTGGTTTATTGGAATATTGCGGAAGGACGGTGTTTTCGGTAATGTTGTGGGCGCAACACGAACCGAACATGAAGGTGTCGACGCACATTCCTATGTGGTAACCTTCGGATTTAATGCACTCCCAGACGAACATGCACGTGCCCTCCATGCCGTCGACGAAGCAGGGCTTCGGGCTGATTTGGTACGCTGGAAAAGGACGGGCCGTTAAGTTTAACAACATCTTACGGCCGCCGACGGTCGGAGTCACTTTCTCCAGCGGTTCTTCACTTCGCGGCGGACGTGAGACGCAAATTAGAAGCTCGGCAAGAAGTAGATTATCTCGCCGAGGAGATTAGATCTACACGTCGTTCGCCCGAAGAGATTAACTCTGGAACTGTTACCTTGACCTCGGAAGTGTGGTAGCGAGTAAGAGTAAATTACCTACCTGGAGCTGCCCACAGTGACATGGCGCTCAACAGTACCATCCAGAGCATACTGGGCCCTTTAAATTAAACAAACATGATCAAACTTAAATATAGTACAAATTAGAAGAAGATGAATACATTTAATAAAATTAATAAAATAAGACATCTTTATCTTTATTTTGATGCTATAAAATATTCCATATTTTTCAGTTGACAAAATTAACGAACAAAACGTGTTGGAATTTTATTGAAGCGTTTTTATTTTTATTCTCAACTACCTGACTTTCGATCTATTTGTAAGAGATCATCAGGTCATCTCGGTTATTTTCCGCGATTCTTATCTAAGGTTATCTTCCTTATAAGTTGGCGCGATGATCTGATGATTTGCTAGAGAGTTGAGAATAAAAAAAAAAAAATACTTTAGTAAAATTCCAAAGTGTTTTATTCACTAATTTATCTTTAGGTTAATTTTAGTTTATTAATTTCCATACATATTTTAATCCTTAAAAGTCCTTTGTCAAGATATTGTAGACATTACATTGTTCTTTGTCGAGTCCTATGTCCAGACATTGTGGACATGTATTTTTAGTGTTACATGTATCGAGCACAACAAATTTTATGTTTGAAGTATTGAGACTCAGCTAATATGTACCAAAATAAAGGGACTTTTAAGGATTAATTTGTAAAATTTCTTGGGTCAAAAATCTTTGATGTTCATATACTTTTTTTCTAATTTCTAGGTAATAATCGGTACAATTTCGATGATTTTAACCGTTTGAGCCCGGGGAAGCGCTATCGCGCTTCATTTGTATGGATATAAAATTCTCCCGCACTCAAACGATTAAGAAAAAGTAGATATTTCAACCTATCTTTCCTTAAATTTAATTCAATTAATTTCCATAAATAACCTCCCAGTGATTTTTCGGATTTAGTTAAAAAATATGAGGTTCATTAAGTTCAGTAAAAATTCAATGATAGTTTTTGGATTTTTCAAAATTCATTCATAGATAAGCAAATTTAATAATTATCTGTTTCTTCATTTCGATTGATAAACTGTAGACAATTTTCTTCAATTGTTAGTGTTTATGAGATTTTTAGAATATTTTCGGATAATAATTAAATTAATAAATTCGACGATTTTAATGAAAGGTAGACATGTTAATCTCAATTTCTTTGAATTTATCTTGCTTAATTTCCATAAATAACCTCTGAACAATTTTTCAAATTTTGACAAAAAATTATAGGGGTAAAAGATCAAAATTGATGTGTTTTTGGGGATATTTTAACACGTTAGTCGCCACGGTAATATCAGAAAAATTTTCACATGGGCCATGTGTAAATAATTTTATTAGTACGTCAGACATATATGTCTGACATGGCTCATGCAGAACTTTTTAGCGTCAGACATATATGACTGACATGGCGATGAACGTGTTAATATTCGTTAGTGATAACTAGAACAAATCTAATGATTTGCATGAAAAATAGACACTTTAATCTACATCTTCTTAAATTTTCTTTTCTTAATTTCCATAAATAAATTCTGTACGATTTTTTTAATTGATCAAAAATTTGTAATATTAAGTTTCATCAAAATTCATTGATGTGTATAAAACTTTTTTTTAATTCCTAGATCATAATTAGAACGAATTTGATGATTCTCATATAAAGTAATCATTTTAATCTACGTTTTCTTAAATTTTCTATTCTCAGTTTTCATAAATAAATTCTGTACGATTTCTTTTTTAAATTGGTTAAAAAATTTGTAAGGTTGTATTAGGTTCAGTCAAAGATTATTGATGTATTGGGTTGTTCGGAAAGTAATTTCGTTTTTTTTTTTGTGGAAATGAAAGACAGTTTTCGTATAACAAACAAAAACTTTATTAAATTATATATTGGCCGTTCTGGTCCAACACCTTTTGCCATCTTTCTGGTAGTAGCATAATTCCACGCTCATAAAATGTTTGGTCTTTGCTGGCAAAAAACTGATCAAGGTGGTTTTTCACCTCCTCATTTGAGGTGAAGGTTTTACCGTCTAAAAAATTTTGGAGTGACCGGAACAAATAATAATCCGATGGTGCCAGATCTGGAGAATATGGTGGGTGTGGCATTGTATCTCATTCAAGCTGTAAAAGCTTTTGGCGAGTGACCAAACTTGTGTGAGGTCTGAGTCTTGGTGAAACACTACATCTTTCCTGTTGATTAGTTCTGGCGTTTTCTGTTGAAGTGCATCATTCAGTTTGTCCAGCTGATGACAGTAGAGAACATGGGGAATCCATACATCGAGCGTCGAGGATAATCCCAGGCCTTTCAAGTGGTCATAAACTGTTGAATTTGATAAATTTAACCTCAATCCGATCTCACGTGTTGTTATTCGCCGGTTCGCATCAACTAATGCTTTTATCGCGTCTTTATCAGCTTCAACCGGCCTTCCCGAATGTGGGGCATCTTCGACATCAAAATTGCCGGATCGAAATATAGCGAACCAATTCTGGCACTGGCGTACTGTCAACACACCTTCTCCATACACATCGGTCAATTTCTTTCAGGCTTGAACAGCATTTTGACCCTTTCTTTAGCAAAACAGTAAGATATGTCGAAAATGCTGCTTATCTCTCTCCATATTTAAAAGGGCACCAACCAAAAACGAAATTACTTTCTGAACGACCCAATATATGAAAATTCTTTAACATTTCTAGATAATAATTAGAATGAATTCGATGACTTTAACATAGGCATTTTAATCTACGTTTTCTTAAATTTTCTTTTCTCAACTTTCATAAATAAATTCTGCATGATTTTTTAAAGTTGATCAAAAAAATGTAATGTTATATTAGATTCTGCCAAAAATATTTCTTGGAAATATTTAAAATTCTTTCTTATTATTAATTAAAAAAGTTTGTTATACACTTATAACTTAAAAAAATAGTTTCTCATGAAATTTTCTCTCTTGATTCAACTCCTTTCATAGCTATATTAAAGAGCAAACCGTTAGAGTAAACCTTTTAACTAATTAACAAAATATTTTTTTATTCCTCACACGACTCATTTGTACAAACGTAAAATCAATTACTTATATATAAATGCCTCCGCCACGTCCTGTGTTTATTTATGCAAATAGCGGTAATACCGGCGAGGCGCATACCTCGCTAATATAGGAAGTAGTTACTTAATCCGCAGATTTATCGAATTGATTACGGGTGTGATATTAATATGGAAATATGTAAATACTTTTCCATTAAGTTTTACCGGCCGCGAACCGAACGAGTTTAAAATTTGAAACGTCATCAAGATCGACAATAGTTTCCGGGCAATTTCTGACCTGGATCTTTTTTTATGTCCCATCGAAAACTTAACCGTTTAAAAATTCCGTTTATTTCATTTTACAACCGACAATCAAGTTGGTAATTGACTATAATAACATGTCGATTAATTGCCAATTTGACTGGCATATGAATGGAGTAATAATCGACTGGTGAATTTTCACCATTATTTGACACTATAGAAATTTTATTTTTCTATTGAGGTTTTCGAAAGTGAACTAAAAAAATTTTAAAAATGGAAAGAATTTATTTGAAACAATTAAATATACATTGTTTATTTTTAATTGTAGAAACACTAAAAACTTCTTCACAATTGTTTGAAAAAATTTCTTTTCCATTTACTTTAAAATTATGATATGGATGTTGATTTAAAAGTTTAAATCCCAATTTTTTTGCTATTTTAACTTCTTCTTGTGTATAACTATCCAATCTAACTATTCTTAATCCAAAATCTTTCGCTGTCTTTTTTGAAAAATTTACCAATAATTTTTCAAGTTCATCATTAATAAAATCTTTTTGAATTGCAAGAAAAACTATATAAAAATAATGTTCTAAATTTTCGTACTTTTTATAAATATCTCGTCCAGATTCTCTAAGGATATTTAAAATATTAGCTTCACGATCTTCTTTATCACATCCAAAATCAACTGGAACGTTGCTATGGATGATAACATTGCAAGATAATCCAACAATTTCCCCAGATTCGGTTGTAGCAGCAACAGAAACGTGATGTGTTAAAGCTTTCGGGCAAAACTTTCTCAAATTATCCGCAATATTTTGAGGAGTGTTTATAAAGTTATGATCTTTTAGAAACTTTACAATTTTTTCCAAGTCGTTACATTTAACGATACCAATATTAACATTTCGAAGTGCAACTGACATCGTTGTATTTTTAAGTGTAAAATGCATCTTACTTCGTTAAACTTATAATAGAAAGTTGAAGAACTGAGTTTACTTAACTCGGTTGTGGTTTATATACCGGTTTTAATCAATTTAAGTTTACTTAATTTACTTTGTGAAAGAGCATTTCAAAATTATTATTACCACTATAATTTTTTTTCTAATTGCATTACATTTAATTATTACCGTTTTATCGCTACTTAAAATTTTAACGATAATGTACGAGTTAATGACCGCAAATCGGATAGAAAACCTAGTCTCCACTTAATGAACCAATCGAACGGCGATTATCTACTTATACAGAACGGAGAAGACCCATTAGGCCTAAACAATTAAGCGTTTAACAGCGTGATCTTTCTCCGGCGGAGAAAGACGAATTCTAATGTGTGCGGAAAGAGGAAAAAAATCGTGGCAAACTGGCTTACAATTATTTCTAGAATGTGGATCACCGAGCAATCGATATGCTGCGCTCTGCCTGGCTCGGACTGCTGTCACGTCGCAACGGCGCACTTCTCCAAGTTGTCATTTTCTGTGACACAGTGGCACTGTTAAGGAAACACAGCCGGCAACTGAAGACGAGGCTCTTCTTCCTCGACGGTCTTCGGAGCCACTTTCCTTCTACCTCTCCCGCTTCGGGAGCGTGTGCCCGACGAATAGGATTGCGTTGCACGTGTAGATACGCGTGCAAACCGTACCATTTAACGGGACGACCCGAGTATGCGAAGAACAGCCGTGCCATTAGCTACCAGATGCTCATTTTAGAACATCAGATTAGAAATTTATACTAACTACCTACTTCCTAATAAATTTTGTACCTACGGTTAAAAATCGTCTCCGCTTGATACCTTCAAGACAATCAGAAATGAATAGTGAGGTGAGAAGGAGTGTAATCGAGATGATCTACGACCCACTTCGTTGCATTGCTGATTTCAACTTCTCACTTTCATAATCATAACTAACGAGCCGCTGCCGTCTCATTTCCTTTCGCATTCGAAGAACAAACCCGAGGTACGTTTCCGGCCAAATAACAATTATATCGGGATGGATCGTATGGAAGATTTAATTGGTTTTGAAAGTTATATTTCGCGGTCGTTCTATTACCGGCGGGAGATTTATGCCGGTCGTACTTTCTTTGGCAAAGAACTGAGAAAAGGTCTAATTTAATGGAGGCGCGATGCAAGCGAACCAGATCGGTTCGTACACGTCCGAGACGCCGTTAACGGCGCAATTATCTGGAGCGCGTACGCTGTTACACAAACGCTCTTTACATTGCAAATCGGACGATTAGAACCGACAACGTTTGGGTTATTTACCAAATTGGTACGGTTACGCATATCATTATCTACTTCACCAAATTTACAAAGGAATTTTCACTAAATAAAATTAACTACCTTAGTTAAATTAAATTATTCTTCATGATTATACTCACAACATAATCAGTTTATTCTAACAGAATCAGGAGATTATCAAGATACGAAATTTGCAGTTGATTGTAGCAAACCTAATGCCATCTCTCAAGATTATACTCACGTTATGATGGATTGACTCAATGAAATCACAAGATTGTAAGCAGATAATCAATTCCATTCGACCATATTAAATATTCTTCATTAATTATTCTTTCAACCTTTGAAAGAGATAAAATCAGTTGACAAAGAATCATCGTTGAAATAGTTGTATCTTATTCTTCATAATAATACTCAGAACACAACCAATTTCTGGGCACACCATCTTTATTACCTAAATTATGCATTCAGTTATCTACCAACTTTTGTCGTGGTTGTTTAGAATAGTAGGCATATAGGTGTTTGCATTTTTCAGACTTGCCTTGCATCTCCATTTGCTTCATTTAAACCAGCAAACTTAATGTCATTTCTAAAGACATAAAGAGATTTCATGTTGTAATGGATTGACTAAATAAAATCACGTACGCAGATAATTTCATTCGAACATATCAAATATTTTCACATTTCAACTTTTTGATTAATGAACGAGAAAAGAATTAGTTGACAAACAATCATCATTGATATAATTGTATCTTATTCTTCATAATTATAATCAGAAGACGGTCAGTTTCTGGATACACCATCTTTATTATCTAAATCAGAGATCCCCAAACTATTTTGGACAAGTGACCCCTTTTCCAAAATGAACTGTTACCTCAGACCCCCATGGCCAAATTACCTACTTTTAAGATCAACCCCCTTATTTATAATGGTCCGCTAACTTAAAACAGCTGCTACAGAGTGTTATTTTTTCATTCTAATTTAGGTCAATAGAAGAAGACAGAGTGAGAATTAGCAATGCTTTAAGTTATCAGTCTATTATGAATAAGGGGGCCTATCTTTAGTTTTTTCCTATTGATACAAAATATCTCGGTACTAAGGTATCAATTGGAAAACTTTGCACTTGGTTAAGTGAGTAAAGTTGACTTCATTTTCAGTCACTTTACTTTACTTAATTTAGCTATGTAATAATTTTGTAATCTCTTCAAATAAATGAGTACTTATATGAGTTATTATCGTTCAAGCTCCAACGAATTTCAAAACGCAAATGAATTTTCAACCTAAGTGCAAGCTCGTTAAATAGTAAAAGATCAGGAACATGTTTGGACTTGATCATGAATTCGGTCGTGTTAAATCGCGTAAGCCTCAAATAGAGAGCAAGTCAAAACGCGCCTGAAAGACGTACGCTCGAACTCATTATCTTGCACAAACTTGTTCACACAGACTTGCCGAGTTTTTCATCTTGTACGAATTTGAGACTTTACATTACTACACCAATGCTATTTCCTACAAAAATATTAATTATTCTTAGTACACGAAACACAACATAAACAATACAGTATCTACCTATTTTGAAAGTTTTAAATAAGAACTTGTGTCAATTTAATAGAGGTCGATTTTTAGACCTCGTCGACCCCTAAAATCAGTTTTCGTTTATATCGACCCCTAGGAAACCGATATCGACCCAAAGGGGTCGATATCGACCACTTTGGGAATTCCCGATCTAACTTAAGGATTTGGTTATCTACCAATAATTTCCACAATTGCCTTGCATCTCCATTTGCTTCATTTAAACCAGCAAACCTAATGCCATCTCTAAAGACTATACTCATGATATGATGGATTAACTTAATGAAAGCAGATAATCAATTCATCATTGAAATAGTTGTATCTTATTCTTCATAATCATACTCAGAAGATATCCAGTTTCTGGATACACCATCTTTATTATCTAAATTATGCATTTGGTTATCTGCCAACTTTTGTCGTAGTTGTCTAGAATACTAGACACGTAGATATTTACATTTTCCACACTTGCCTTGCATCTCCACTTGCTTCATCTAAACCAGTTTTAACGAGTAACTAGTGTGTATTCAAAACGTAAATAATTATAAATATTTAAGTGTCTTCGAAACTGACGGTTTAATATCCCCTCTTTTAGAACTAATTGTAAGATGACCTAACGTATTAATTTGTAAAATAAATAATAATAATGTTGACTCACCCGACCTACTAACATTGTTAACAAATAATGTGGGGTTTATACAAAAAGTTGCTCATCGTTAATAAATAAAAAGAATAAGATCGTATTAATGAAATAGGTATTTAAATTAAAATAAGTAGTAAAATTATTACTTATAATTTAGCTCCTTTGACCGTTAAGTTTCTCTTGTGCATGGAGATTGCGATGCAATTAACTATTGTTCTTGTTTACGACCATACGTGCTTCCGCGCGCGTTAAAATAAAAACTAAAATCGGACGATAGAGTGCCAACAGAACAATTCCTCGCCGATTTGTACACAATCGAGACAAACGGCCGTCACCGTTCAACCATTAAATTCAATTATAACAATCGCCGCGGTTGTCACGCGCCGCCGAGCTTATTATGTCGCCGACGAACTATCTAAACTCGAGCCGAAGACGAAACGGTTTTCGATGAAAATCGCTCGAAATTATGCGAGATTATTCAAACGACTGCCAGTGTAATCGCACCTCTTAATTACCATTCGACGGAGTCTTCGATCTCCTTTTCTCTTTCTCTCTCTCTTAAGAGAAGTTATGGTTTTTGGTCCGTTATCTAATGCATGTATAAGTAATCTGTTGAAGAAAAGTGAAAATTCTCTCTCACACACACTTCTGTATGTTTTAATCGATGTCTAGTAAAAAAGAAAGAACGTTATATAACTGCTCTTGTTTATATCTTGATTTTTTTTTCTTCGTCTTGGTGGAGCGTTTTGCATCTGTACGTTTTTGCTGGTAAAGATTAAAGACGTGCCATTAAAAAGCTGTTAGCAACAGTAGAAGAGGCGATCCGACAACGTGGCCGGCACATGTTCCTCTCCACCTAACGGGACATAATGACGGAAAGTGAAAAGCCAGGCGTGTGAAGAGAGGCCATTATGTAACGCGCTCTAACAGTACCGGCCATTACGCAGAATATCAACTTCATTCGCTTTCTAGATGAAGAAAAGTAAACGTCGCGTAGAGCTTTATATCTCAACACCGTCATTGTCCCGTTCCCTTCTTCGCTTCGTTCACTTCTTTCCGCTTGAAATTAATCGGGTTTTGTGAGTCCGCGCAGATGATGATCTTTCTGCTAAATCATCCAATCGGAAGCCGAATGGGAAGAGTTCGTTCGTAGAAAACCGACGAACCGGGCTGGAATACATATAGCAGTTGCGTCTCCGGCCAGACTGGATTTTCACCTACGATCCAAACGTGTCTCGAATGGAACAGCAGGATGGCGACCGTCGTTAGAAATCTGGATGCGCAGGGAGAAATTAAATTGAAAAACCGGATAGTCCGTAGAGAAACTATCTTCTATCTTCGTGGAGATACAAAAATCGTACCTAGAGCATCGGTGATTGATGCGACGACGAGATATGACGATAAATCTCAACCCGACCGGCTTCTTTCAGCATAAATTTACAATTACATCGGTCGAGTCAAAGAGACTCCGAACCAGAAGTAGCTCGAGCCTATTTATATCCCATAGCGTAACCCAAATTTACCTATTTACTCCATTACCATAAGTGGACGACTTTCTAACCACTTTAGCGTTATTAGCACCACGCCTATGAACATTGGCGAGGAATTCTCCTTGTTGTCGTACGGTTCGACAGAACCTCGTTTAGGCCCGACGAGGATCTCGTCCGCGTAACGTCCTCAACAGTCAAACGTTACAAAGATTGACGAACAGCGAACATTAGCGGCCGGCACACTAATTACCGTTTCCCGCGATTAATAACAGGCTCCGACTTAGCATTTCTATGTGATTAAATACAATTACGGGCTCTCCCCGCGTGTGTTTCTACATAAATGAATGTTAGATGGTCGTGGTCTGGTTGTGCTCGAAAAATCGTGTCAAACGGCACGATTAGCGGTCGCAAAACTGGCACTTCCGAGTACCTAATCCAATCTAAACGATCAAAATTACGAATCCTCCATAAAATTTACCCACTTTATTCCCATTAGTACGATTTGCTTACAATAGCTAATTAACGTCATCTCATTTACCATCAACACCATTTAGAGATGTTAAATTATCATGAGTAAAGAGATTGGAAAGAAAAAAAGTAAAGAAAATTTATAGTGTGAGTAACGAGTTCACTAATTTTATTTATTTTTTAAATTTTTTTGGATAAGGATTTATTACTGAAAATAAAGTCTTTAAACTTTAATTTAACGTAAAAATCACTTTTTACTTCCTAAAAATAATGTCTGTGAAATTTTTTAATGCTGATGTAAGATTCTATAAAAGTTCTTTGAATTTTTGAAAACATTTAAAAAAATGTTCTTATGACAACTATAATAAATTTGATTTTTATAGTCAAAAATAGAATGTTAAGATTTTCATTTACGTACAAATTATTCCTTAACTTTCATAAATAAATTCTATATGAATTTTTTAAGTTCATCAATTTTTTTTCTTTAAATTTGGTTGGTTAACTGGCAAGAATTTTTACCAACTTTTTTATGTTTTTAGCAACAGAATAAATTTAACTTTTTAAATCCAAAATAGATTCTGTTATGTTCGATATAATATAGGAATCGATTCGTAATTCTCATAAATCAAGTCGTTAAAATGTTACGAGACGTTAAGTTGTCCAATAAATTATCAAGTTAGGTTCGATTAAAATTCTTCCTTCTCAACTTTATTTATTTATTTATTATTATTTGTAATGATGAAAATAAATTTAATTTTTAAAACAAATAATTAAAATTCAGCTTCATTTTGCCTAATAAGAGGATATACAGTGACTCCAAAAACTATTCGCTCACCTTGCGTACTTGCGATATTAATTTGATCAAGACAAAATAATTGAAAATAAAGGAAAATTATTCTAACACAAATAGACGTTGTAATATCATTGTTAGAATTGTTGTCATCAAAATTAAAAAAGATCCTAATAAAAATGAGACAAAAATTACTATTGAAGCCGAGAGTGAGTTTGGCAAAACTATATCTGTAAATACCATTCGTAACGTCCTATATCAAAGCTGGTTATCACGGTCGAGTTGCAAGAAAGAAATCATATATAAACAAAATTAATAGAAAAAAGTAAATCATTTGCTGAAATCTACAGAAACGGTGGAAACACGTTGTGGAGCAGAGTAATATTTACAGACGAAAGTAAGTTTAATATTTATGGATCTGATGGTCGACGAATGATATGGCGGCGTAAGAATAAAAAACTAGAAGAAAAGAACCTTCCTTTAAGACCTGCACTTAAACATGGGGGGTTCTGTACTAGTATGAGGTTGTATGAGCTGGAATGGCGTTGGAAATTTACATTTCATTGATGGAATTATGGACCACAAAGAGTGTATCAACATTTTGAAAATAAATCTTCGAAGCAGTGCTGATAAAATGGGTCTAAATAATGATTACATACTTACCCAAGACAATGATCCCAAGCATACAGCCTGGAATACTAAAATGTGGTTACTCTATAATACTCCAAAATAGATTGAAACTCCTCCACAATCTCCTGACATTAATCCCATCGAAAATTTGTGGAGCTTACTTGTAACGAACATAAGAAAATATAATATTAATAATCAAAAAGATCTAAAAGCAGCCTCGTATACTGAGTGGGAAAAAATCTCTTCAAATGTAACACAAAGCTTAGTAGAATCTGTTCCAAGACGATAAGCAGAAGTTATTCGACGAAATGGAGGCCCCACCAAATACTAAATTTTAAAAGATAATTTGATTTATTGTGTTAAAGCTAAGTGAGCGAATACTTTTTCGAGATAAAAATTAACCGTTAATTGATTAATAATTTTTTATAACTATTACCCATATGTTAGAAAAAAAATTTTTTTTGTTAATTTCTTATAAGGACATTACTGAGTCTATTTGTGTTAGAATAAGTCTTTTTTTCTACTAATTATTCTATTTTTAACAAACTAATATTGTAAGTACACATGGTGAGCGAATAGTTTTTGGAGTCACTGTACACAAAGTGATTTATCGACCGATCTGAGTAACGTATCATTAGATCTTCGAAATTTCACAAATAAATCTCTTTAATCTGAAGATAATAGAAACACAAAAAAGATTATCTGAAGCAATTCAAAGGTTCAGAAATATTCGGCTTTACAATAAAAAAAAACAATCTATGAACTCAAAAATGAGTATTATCATTTTCTTACTTATCTTACATTCATCTTACTTTTACTGCTTGTCAATAGTAAAATGAAGAAATATGGTTGGATTAACCTGATTGAGGGATCAACCACCTAAATTAGAAGAATTCTACGGTAAAAATATAGAAAGAAAATATAGAGTTTCACACACCTCCAAATAGAGGATTCAAACTGTCACACACCTGTTCAATTTCAACGTTTAATCGATTATATTTTATAAACTGCTGAAAAACCAATCACAAATAAATTGATTAGATTTCATCAGAAAATCGCATTAAAAACATATACGTACAAAAAATTGAACAAATTAATTTGACATGAAATATTGGTTTAATAAAACTTTGTGTTAATAGATCATATACTATTTAACCATGAAATTTACTTTAGAAATTTATCTAACGATTTTTCGATACAGTGTATGATATTTTTTAAATTTATTTATATGTCAAACTATGACTGTAATTATCGTACAATAGCTAATAAAATTGTCGTTTGTCGTCGTAAAAATAAAAGGTGTTAAATTGTTAAGTTTCGGAGATAAAATGCGAGATGAAAAAAAGTAAAGAAAGTGGGTATAGTAGTGAAACGAAAACAGTGCGGTTAAATTTGTCTCGGATCGTCTTCGCGTAGCAACAATTAAGTAGAAAACCCGATGAAACTTGGGTGGAAAATAGTGAAAGCCGCGACGAAATAGGAGTGAAAAGTGGCAAACGAAAAAAGCTGGTGTGAAAGAAGTTTTACGGCTTCCGTAATTGAAAGGAGAGAAAGAGGGAGAGAACGAGACTCGTAATTGAAGAAACGCACGTTCTCTCCGAACGATCTTCGTCGCAGATCCCAAATATCGATTTTCATTACTTTGCTTTGAACGGTCTTACTAGTAAATGTCAACTTTAACATCGAATATATTAGTCTTAATGTTTATTTCTTGATATTTATGACTGTATTTGATTAATGTTTCTTTCCTTTTAATCCTAACTTACTAAATATAAGAGATTTAAGAAAATATTAACAAGTATTGATGTGTTATTTTTGATGGAAGGAAAAGTTTTGATTTTTATTTTCAAATCTAACTCTAATAAGCTGTGTGAGTAAATATTTTCGTTAGAGTAGTTTGAAAAGGGACGACGTTCTAAAGTCCATTTATAATAAATAAAGTCGACATTGAGCGAGATCGGACTCAATAAGAGGTACCGACGGTCAGTTCTCCGAGTTCTCTTATACTTGCAAATACGCCTCGACGGGGATTCATATAATGCGCATACATTTGGCGGCGACATGGTCGTTAAAGGGGGCCTCGAGCTGAAAAACCGCGCGAAACACCTTACGGAGCGACGTCAGAATGTGGACCGACGCCTCTAATAATTCCCCAAAGGCGAAGTTCTGTCCGTTTAAAATAAGACACATGTTTTTGACCAACTTCTCAGTTGAGATCATTTTTAAAATCTTGAACTTGGGATTTATCAACGTTTCTTTCTCATTAACTAGAAATTTAACTTTAAAAAATCGTATAAAATTTTTTTATGGTAATTAAGAAACGATTTTTACTTTAAATTAAACCTAAAAAATTCTATTTTGAACCAAAAAAGTCTGATTTGTGCTAATTGTTACCAAAAAAATTAAAAAAAACTTAATGTTAGCAGAAATGCTGAACAGTTAACCAACCTAATTTTCAAGAATATTAGATTAACTTAAAAAAAATCATAATGACTTTATAAGAATAAAAAAATGACTTTTACATTAACTCGAACTTAAAAGATTCTATTAATACCCAAAAAAATCAAAAAAATCTTGAAGTAGGTAACAATTTTTGACAATTAAGTGATGATTTCTTTTATTCTATCAACTTTAGAAAATCGTACATTCGTGTATTTATGGAGATTAAGAAATGATTTTTACGGTAAATTGTAGCTAAAAGATTCAATTTTCTCCTAATTAAATTCAAATTTATTTTTACATGCTCTTCATTTTATTTATAATGAATCTATAAAAATTATCGATAGTTGTCTAATGAATCGTTTTTTAATTATAAAATCTTTAAGCGGAAGTTCGTTGAAGATCTTTTCAATTATTGTTTATAAACAAATCAATAAAAAAATTAAGAGAACAAACAAGCGGTATTTTTCTTTGGCGATTGAGGGAAAAGGAGAAAACAAGGCAAAACGCGCTAATTACGTTTTATCGAAACCAGTCGGCTAACGTTTTTTGCTTGTACACAGGAGTAGATATCAGAAGTAAATAGAATGGAACGCTACTCGTTAAATATATTGAGTGGAAACTATGCCATGGCTGGATATTCTTTGAAACGTTTATGTGAATTATTGTGGAGGGGACTTATTTACAAAAGTTACAAGATTCACTTTAAAAATAAAATTTGGCTGTTGATCTATAATTTTTATTTGATAACTTTTTTTTATTCATATTAGTTTGAAAATTACTTGAGTTAAAAAAATTTAGCAATAAGCTGCATCTACAGTATCAGAGTTTAATTCTTTAATTAAATAACTCTATAAAACTAACAGTTGTAAGTTACTTAAATACAGTGAACGCTCTATATAAGCAACTCATCTGAACCAATTTCAATAAAAAAGTTCCTTATTGGGAAAAGTTGCTTATAGGGAAAAAAGGAGTATAAAAATGCTTACCGTCTGGAAAATATTTTTACTTATTTCTTTTACTAACTAAACTGTGTAGAATAACGTTAGTTTTATTGGGGAAGCTTTTATAGACGAGACCAGTTTCGTCGCAATTATACAGAGTGTCCGGAAATGTCGTGTACAACAGAATACTACAGATGCCTTGGCCAAAATACGATAATTTAACTCAATTTATCTAGGTATATACAAAGTTGCTCAGTTTAACTGCTAGAAGACTAAAAACAATATTTTTCGTGAGTTTTTCTAAAATTACTCGAAAAATCTTTATTAGATTTTATTTATTTTTTAACTATGCCTTTATATCAGCAGGCTACAGCTTTCTGTGGAACAAATTCGAATTTCGAAACATACAGGGTGTTTAGAAACACTCTCACTACAAGTTATCCATCCAGATCTTTTTAATCACCTGTATAATTTTCTGTCAATTTTTCTCTTCTGATTCCTATTTTATGGCTGACTTTAAAGCACAAAAATATTAATTAATTAATTAATTAATAGAAACTAACAGAATTCAAGTAACTATTCTATTTGACAGATATTCACTTCAATACTGGCTGCACAAAACTCAAAAATATGCCAATAACAAATTTTTTTACAAGTTGAGATTTTGTTGTTGTGAATAGCTGATTTTACTTCTATATTGGCCTAAACTTAAGTTAAATATTTAGCTTTAAAAAAATAAGTTGCTCATATAGAACAGTTGAACTAAAAAAAGTTGCTTGTATAGAGGTTGCTTATAAAGAATGTTGCTTATAGAGAGGTTGTTTATATAGAGCGTTCACTGTATATGTTTTGAAAAAAAAATTGAAAATTATCTAAAAACGAAAAGATTTCATATTAAGGTGTTGTTGTATATTTAATATTAATCGGATTTTCTAAAATAACTTCTAAATTAAGTTAGGTGGAAAAAATGTTTTAAAATAACAATTGTAGATTATCGAAGGACAAATCTTTCCCATATCAAAAAATTTTTTGTAGATTTAATCTTAAATGAATTATAATTTCGGAGCCGGTTCAGTTTTATTTCCAAATAACTCTCACAATAGAAAAAAAATCTCAAATGAAAGAAATGTGATTTTAGACAAGTTACAATTTTTATTTAAAAACTTTTTCCCATCTGGTTTAGTTTGGAAGTTATTTGACTTGTAAGAATTTGTAGTGATTCCGGCTCTGGTCGGAAACGGATGAAGTGTTTTGTGTTGGTCTCAATTTTTAAAAGTTCTTTAATTATCAAGTTTATTTCAAGCCATCAGTAATTTATTTTAGTTTCTTTTGTATATCAACTTTTACGAGCATCTATTTGTGATAGTATTTTCAACACTTATTAGACTATTTCTCTTTAATCATGTGTTAAGCAATTCTTTTATTCTTTTACTCAAGTATCTGGGAGTCACTAGGACTAAGTTCCCAAATCCTATTATCTTTCCCTTATCTTAGGGACAATCAATCAATCAATCAAGAATTTGAAGGTGCATTCACAGGATGACACTTATTATTTTCTTTATTAAATAACTCCGAAACAAAGTTAAATAGAAAAAAGATTAAACAAGGTTATCTAAAGATGAATAATTTTTATGTTAAGATTTTTGTTTTTGATATTAACGGGGTTATACAGAGTATTCCAAGGTTTAAGTCAGTGATTCATTGGGGTCTTTAGGAAATTTCATGGTTACCTAATGGCATGGTGACATCTCCCTCCCACATTCTGCAATAACCAAACTCTAGAGAAAAAAAATCTCAAATATAGACCGACTGTTCCTTATCTCTATCACAATACCTTCTCCGTACATCCCTTCAATAAATCCGAGGGTCTTCCATAATGCAGTGTGAGACCCAAGTCACTATCGAAATATCAACGCTTCTAATAAATCATGATTATGGCGAAAGTAGTTGAAATTTTCAAAATGTAAAATAAGTCAACTATAGTAAGCACATACTGTTATCATATCGCCGTTCCGAAACAACATCGACGTAACTGCAATGTTTTGATAAAATGAGTTAAGGTCCTCAATGTATCCAAAAAATTTTGATCTTAATTATTTTTCCTTCTTCTGCAAAATTCTTTATCTTGCAGTTAAGTCGATGTTCTTCTGGAACGGCGATATGTTACAACCCGATTTTTTTTTGCTCCAATAGTTTTCGAGAGAAAAATTCACAAAGTTAGGACATTTTTCGGCGGTTCGAAAATCCTGTTCATTTTTCATATATCTCTCGATCGCTCCAAAATTGCGGAGTTGAATTTTTTTAAGGAAATGTATGTTACAGAAAAATTTCTACGGAATACGATAAACTTTACCCCGATTATTTTTGACAAGTGGTTGGGAAAATATTCCGCTTCAAAGTGAGGGGACTTTACTTCTGACGGCGAAAATAGACCCCTGACTCGCAGAAGAGTACATCTGTTTCAACACCTTTCATAATATAAACCATATCTATAATTACAACTACGGGGCAGAAGAATAAAACACATCAGGCCACAAAAAAAAACCTAAAAATAAGCGAACCGCAGACATCTATCAAATGCAGTGAAATTCCCTTTCGCGGACACCCCCCTTGAACAAACACCCATTTGGACGGACAGTTTCTCATGGAACGAACCTGCTCTCATATAAATTGCATTGCGTTAACTCTCTCTTGGGCGGACATTCTCTTGAACGGGCACGGACACTAGAAGATGTTCTCTTAAACGGACAACCGCGCCGCGCGCCGACGTGGCTGTCTCCTTTTAATAAAAGATTTTCCCTTTAACCAGTGTTTGGTGAGCTCAATATTTGCAAGGTACAAGCGCAGCCCAAGTTGTGCCTTTCTGCTTAGCTTGAATGAGGGATTTCCCCGAATACACCGAAATTTAAATGTTCTCATTTTTCGGTACATACGAGGTTTAATACTAGTTTGCGTCTATGCAAAAAAAGATATGCGGATGAATTTTACTTTGCAAAAACCGTTTGGGCCCAAGTAACCAAGGAAACAGTTAGAAATTGCTCCCTAAAGCAGAATTTAAGCACGACAATATGCAAAGTAAAAACCAGCTAAATGAGGCTTTGACATTTGATCGAGAAAATGACTTACCACTTAATACACTTACAGATATTCTCAAAAATAAAAAATTGTTGGAGTTAAATGACAACGAAAACCTTAACGATTTTTTGGAAATGCATGAAAATTTATATGTTGAAGATCCCGATTCAGGACAAGAAATCGGAAATCCAGTAGTCGAACAACTGTCCGAAGATTCTGACGTCGATGAAGTACCAGTTCCTGCGGAGAATATCAAAAATTATGGTGAAGCTATTACCCTAACCAATCAGCTTAAACGTTTTGCCGAATATCACGGAGATGTAGGGTCTTTGGAGCTGCTTTCCAAATTAGAAATACGTTTTCTGAACACCTATTGTTATTATTATTATTACTTAATACAGAGGGCAAGAATATTCTTAATTCTACTTAATGAATCTTATCTTTTTGTTTATTTTAAAAACATTCACCTATAAGACACTTTAAATAACCGAATTTTTTTAATTATAGTTTTTATTAAAAAAAAAACGATATTTACTTCGCGATTCTCTTAGGCGGACACCCCTCTTGAACGGACATTTTCGATCGGTCTCGTTGGTGTCCACCCAAGAGAGATTTCACTGTATTGTGGTTGGAGTGTGATATGAACAGTGATTTGAAATCCAAAACCGGACCTGGATTGGAATACTACTACTACTACTATAACCAAACTGATTGTCGTGTGAACTCATTCAAATAAGTCAAAATGTAAGAAGCGCCACTTTCATAAAAGAGTTAATTTAACTAAAAGAATGTGTCAAAACGTCCAAGATCAATGAAATTAAATTGCATCAGTAAATTTCGTGCCCCTTGTGTTCACCCACCTATGATTAAGTGAAGAAAGAATATTTGGATATTCCGTGGTACCAATTTTTGGACACACTGTAGAAATAAGTCACTGACTTTGACCTTGGAATACTCTGTAGCATTTTTGAAAATAACTTCTAAATTAGGTTAGATAGAAAAAATGTTTTCAAATGGAAGTTGTTGACTATCAAAGCGAATCTTGTATATACAAACTATTTGTTTTGTAATTTTTATACTAAACAATTGTATTTTTTAAAAACTCCCAAATTGAGTTAAATTTAAAAAAATCTTAAATAAAAGTAATGTAGTTTTAAACAAGCTATAACTTTTATTTAATTTTTTTTCTATCTTGTTTAGTTTGGAAGTTATTTGCGTTGTATTTTAAGGAGCATACACACTATGACAGTTACCTATCAAAATTGTGACTTAACCCGCTATTGAGCCGTGTACTTTCAGGTCACATTTTAATTTATTGACATTTTACCAAATAATTATAGTTTTTCATGTAATTGCGCATAAATATTAATTCTACAACGTTATCATACAATCAATATCAATATTTATGAAAGTTGCCAGACACATCAACTTGATATAGCAAATTTTTTTTGGATTTAAAACAAAAATTCGGTCCATAGAGAGTTAAAACTAAACTCTCTAACTATTAAATATCTCAAAAATTAAACTAAATAAATCTTAAAAGACATCCTACAAATCATGGTAGCAGCAGTAACAAACAAACGTAAAAGTTATAGGTTCTCGGTTAACCGCAGAAAACTCTTTGGTGGAATAATAGAATTGTTTTTACCCAACAGGTAAATAGCTATGAAATTTTTCTACCCACTTCCACCAAATTCTAGGTCAATTAAAAACAACTATCGAAAATTTCTCAATATACACCGGAAACGAAAATTACACATTACATAAAACTGTGAGAAATTTTACTTGAATGTTAACGGTAAGTAGCCCTAATTCGGGGCTCAATTGCCGGACAACGACGACAATGGATTCGCGTCGAAGCGAGGAAATTGTTAAAACAATACTCCTTCGGGCGGGCTTTTTGCGACATCGCGTTCTGACGAAATAAAGTGATGGTACGGTTACAGTTTTTGAGTTGAAACAATGCGAAAAAAGCGACCCGAACAAGTCGCGTGCTGTAACCATAAGCGACCGTTTTTTTTAAGTTTCACTTTCTATTTAAACCAAATTACTTTAAATAAAAACTTTCGATACGATTAACCTTAAGGTTAAATTTAAAAATATTTAATTATAGTCATTAATTATAAAGTTATATTAATGATCTCATCTAACTATGCAATTTATATCTAAATATAAGTAATAAATAATATAAGTACTTACCGACAAGTCGTTTTATCCTCGAATTCATATCAAAAAAAATCCTTAAATTTCAATTTTATTTCTTCTTATTCTTATTTGATAGTCACTTCATTTAAAAAAAAATGTTTTTTTTATTAAGCACAATCCTTGATGATTTTCTTTCATCCAGTGTCCATTATTCTTGGTTAGTTGTTAATCTATAAATTAACAAAAAAATATGTATGAAGTATAGGAGTTAAATTATTTAATGATAGATTTAATTATAAATTTAATGATAAGTGTTATTAACTTTCCTTATATTGAGGACGTCTTAATTAAACAAATAATTAGGAAAAAAAAATCATTGTGGGAAGTTTTCAAAAAAGAATCTAAAATTTAATTAAAGGTAAACCCGGCAATTAGCCCAGAAAAAAAAGTTTGATACATTAAAATGAATGAGAAATGAGAAACTTTTAATTATTAGTTTGTTTAAGCTCGGTGTGAGTTTCTCCTATTAGATTTAAGCGTATTTCCTCTTCGCTTTCTTCCAGATATAAAATAACTCTTCGCTTAACCTTTTTTCCAACGAATAAAAGTGAATTTTAATATTATAAAGGATAAAGAATATACAGGAAGTTCTTTTTTCTTAAGACAAGAAAAAGTTTTTCTTTCTAAGATAGAAAAAACCTTTTTTTCCTTTTTTCTTTGTTCTTTAAGAGTAAAAGGAAGTGAATAGTTGACGAAGACTGATAGAAGAAACAATACTAAAGTAATGGATCGGCAGGGAATATTACGTAAACCGTATAATTAACTAAATAAGACCCGGCGTTCATTAATGATCTGTCCTGTTATGCAGAACTTGTAGTTTTGTTATGGGGAAACTCGCAATTACGCGACTACTAAATAAAAGTAAATTAAAACGAACACCAAGAGGTATTTGCACGCGCGGAGAGTTTACTTTGTAGATTTAAGCAGGAAGCGACTTATAACTTTGCAATTCGATAGCTTCGTGATTTTTTTCAAAACGAAGAAATGGAACCTAACCTACTTTTTAATTACACACTCGTTAGAGCGTTAAACCGGAAAATCAAACTATAATATTGTTGCAAACATGCCAAGATCATGATTGATGAATACCATCGGTTTAATTCTTTTCCTCCTTTTATTTCTTCATATTTCTTCTAATTGATTTAAATTATCCATTAACAAACATTCTTATCAATTTAATTAATTATTATGTGATATGTTTGATGACCAACCTGATGAATAAAGAATAAAAATCCAAACCAAATACGATGTGGTCCAACGGAGAGAGATTCGTTGAAGAACGAATGTGATGGTCACACGCGCGCGATTGAAGAAGTCGAAGAACGGCACTTGCTGGACACTGTTCTCGGTCTCGTGCGAAGACCAGGAAGAAACCACCGGCTGGTTGGGTGCTGCTGCTGCTGACGGACTGCAGACAGGTGAGCGCCACAGCACGCTGCTACCGACTGGCCACGAGGCCGAGGATGGCATACATCTTCACGAGACAAGTGGGTCACTGGTAAACTCTCTCCTTTAAGCACCCTTAGAATGGATCGTGGTGAAGAAGACGATCGTCGCGAACGTGTAATTCGCTTTCTTCATAGTTGATAATCGAGAGACGAAGGGATGATCAATCTAAAACTTGTCTAATCGGAAGATCAACAATAAGAAAGTATACAAAAAATGATATGAGATTATTAATTGAAGATCACCAAGATGAATTGATTCTTCATTCTTATCCATGATTTTTTAGGTTTCAACAAACATTTTTTTCTTTCTTCTTTTTTGGGTTTTCATCTTTCTTGGTTTTTCTTCTTTCGTGGATTTTCTTCTCATATAAAGTAATTACATGTCTAAGACTGTAAAACAAGTTTAAGAAAGTCCATTTAGAAAAGATTTATAGAAATGAAGTAAGATTGTTAGATAATTGGAAATCCATAAACGGATGCTTTTTTAATCTATATGTCCCAGTTTAGACTTGATTGGTAAAACCCACAACCTGGATCTTCAATTTTATCGATGGCTTTCTTTAACAATTAAGATTCCTTTTATGGCCTTTATTGGTTTTTCTACTGGTGTAAAGTCAATCATGAAAATTCACCCATAAAAGTATATTTTTCTTTAAGAAACGACCCATTGAAAATTTTTATTTTAAAGATGCAAAAATGATACCCTCAAGATAGGTATAAATTAAGACAAGTTTAAGATAACTTTAATACTTACGGAAAATGAAATCAAATCCTTAACTGAAAATTCATAAATGGATGTTTTTTAATCAATGTATTGTTTAAACTTATTGCTATTTGCTAAAGTTTTTCTTTAAGATATGGAAAATTTTGTGTTGTACTTACAATTAGCGATTTATTTCCTAGTGTAAAGTGACTCATAAAAACTCATTCTTCTTTTTTATTTATTTATTTCTTTTTCTTCGTGGCGAATTTTTGAATCTCAATGAATAAATAATCAGGAAAAGCTTAATTGAGATCAAGGCTATCTTCAGAGGTAACTACAAAATAATTTCAAGAACTTAATGGTATAATTAAAGCTAAATTAAATTTTGAAATGTAAAGTCACATGTTAAAGAATTAAAACAGATGCTCGCTGTACATTGTTGTCTACTAAATCTTATTTTAATTCTCTGATTATACCATAAAGCTCTTAAAATTAATTTGTAGTTACTTCTGAAGATGATCTTAAGCCGAAACATATAAGGATATGAAAAATAAAAGCAGAAAATGTGCTGAATAACGTATCTTATTCCACGTCTCAATGAATAAATGTTCAAAAAAGAAAGGATGAAAAATTTAAGACAGGTTTAAATTTACTATCGGTGCCAAGACAGTAAATTTTCGGGTGCTTATACTCAGAAAGTTTTCGTAGAAAAAAATCGGAGTAAAAATCATAATCGGTGATCATTTATCCGTAACAGTCAAAATTCAAAGTCGTAGATCACGCGGTTTAGGGAATATCGCAAGTTGAATGAAAAAGAGGTTTTCTGACCAGTCCGCGGAAAACGCAAACTTTAAAATTTCAGTTTAATTTGGGTTAAATTTTTAAGGAAAAATAGACGGAATTTTTGGAAAAGAAAAAAATGCCAAATGTTATAGTAAACCAATAAGGCTGCATTTTATAAAAGATCCTATTCTTTTTTCATTCGGCAGTTTCTTAGAAAAAAAAAATCCTAAAATTTGTGTTCTCGGCGGAGGAATTTGGCTATGTTGCACAGAAGAAAAAAATTCGGACCTTTTGTAGGATGCAGCCTCATCTGTTTACTACAACGTGATATTTTTTTATTTTTCAAACATTTCGTCTGGTTTCGCTAAAAAAATTCAATTTCGGTTCGATTGGAGTTAAATTTTTAACCGTTTGAGTCTGGGAGAATTTTATATCCATACAAACGAAGCGCGATAGCATCCCCGGACTCAAACGGTTAAGCTAAAATAGAGGGAATTTTTGGAAAAGAAGAAAATGCCAAATGTTATAGTAAACAAATAAGACTGCATTATATAAAACAAATGTCCGATTTTTTTTTCTTCGGCGGTTTCTTAGAAAAAATCCTAAAATGTGAGTTCTCCGCGCAGGAATTTTGACTATGTTACACGAAAATGACCACCGATTATAACAGTCTTTACCCCGATTTTCTTTTTTTACGAAAACTTTCGGTGTACGAGCATCCCAAGTTTGACTGACTTGACTTATGGAACCGATAGTAAACGAGTTTAAGACAACTTATAAAAAAAATTATGGAAAAAAATTATGGAAAATTAACCCGGCGTGTGTATACTATATTTTTTGAGACACGGTGTGTATATTGGGTATTTTAGGGAACAGGCATGTTTTCAAAGTTTTCTAGGTTTTCAAAAATTCTGAGTTACTTATTGAAGCGTCTACTACATGGCCGAGCAGTTACCAAATTCAATAGTTTAAAACTGTTGTCAATAAAAATGAAACAATCGTCTGAATCGTCTGAAAAGTCAGAAAAACGGAAATTTTGACTGTTCCTTCAAAGACCCAGTGTACACACGGAGGGTTAAAAGAGACTTGAAAAATTGAAAATCTATAAATGGACGGTTTTTAGTAAAGATCGACATTCTCTTGGTATGATTTGGTTATTCAATCTTATCGAGATTTTTATCTCATTCTAATCAATTTTTCTTCTTGTGTAAAATCTTTCACGTAGACTAATCCTTAAAAATTCTTCTTTAAAACTAGGACCGGATGTTAGGCGATTGCGACGAATCGGGCCCCGAGCTTGAGGAGGCCTCGCATTTTAAAGTTTACATATTACAAAGGTAAGTATGTAGGGTTCGGCTTCATAAAGCTCGATGAAGTTAACATTTTTTAATATAAAAAAGTTTCGACTTGGGTATCGTAAACTTTTTCTTTTTTAGATGTCGACTTATGTATCATAACCTTTTCTTTTTTTTTAGAAAGATTTTGTTGCAAGTAAATGTTTAAAGTTTATATTGTTTCAATATGTAAACAACAAAAACAAGATTTTTATTTGAACTTTGGGGGCTCCGCGAAACAAATTTAATCGGACCCCGCACTTATTGGATCCGGCCCTGTTTAAAACCAAGTCAATTTTAGATAATTTAGAAAAGAATTGTTGTTTGAAAATCCATAAATAGATATGGTCATCTTTGAGCGAATTGTTAGTTGATGGAGTTTATAATTCACTTCAATTTTATCGATGGTGTTCTTCAAGTAAATGAAATTTTGATTTAGTAACATACAGATCTGGAAATTTCATTTGAGGACATAGGAAAATAATGCGTGCAACAGAGAAGCATATAGGAAGTAGATTAGATAAACAAAGAGCGATATAACTGTTTAACCACGCAACGAACTGACAGTTTGACAGTCTGACAGTTCGACAGTTTGTGGGAAGAAGGTGGTTGGTTAGGCGACTAGGATCGGATCGGAAAAGGCGTGGTTAAACAGTTATATCGCTCTTTGTTTATCTAATCTACTTCCTATATGCTTCCCTGTTGCACGCATTATTTTCCTATGTCCTGAAATGAAATTTCGAGATCTGTATATAAAAACCACTTTTTTCATCTACCTTATCGCGGAAACCAACCAAAAATGGTTGAATTTCAGTATTTGATATTATGAAAAGATAATGGCTTAAGACCTGTTTAAATATGAGACATATTTAAAATAATTTATGAAAGAGTTGTACATGATAAAATAAGGCTTTTAATTGGCATATCTACAAACATATGTTTTTTAATCTATAGGGTAAACTGCCCAAATGTCAGCCTTTCTATAAAAATCCATGCAGAAAAACCGGAAGGCCGACTTTAGGCGCATGGTCGAGATTTGGTGAGTTTACCCTATGTGCTTATTTAAACTTATCTAATCAAATCCATGGACTAATGTTGGACTAATTGTTAGGTGATAGAGTCCATGATTAGTTTCTTCAACTTTATCGATGGTATTCTAGAAGTAATTGAGCTTTTTGTTTAGTCCTTATTGGTTTTTCTATTCTGTTTTGCATGAAATCTGAAAGGTTTTATAAAAAACACATTTTCACTTACCTTATTGGGTACCTTACCTCACCTTGTAAGAGTTATGCATGTTAGCTTTAGGGTTTCGCAAGTAAAATAAAGCTAACTCTGACCTCAACCAGGAATTATATTCGACTACTTCTCGCAAGATATAAGGTGCAACTGATTCATTTTTAGGTAGATTTTATCATAAAAATAAACCGAAGCGTTACACAAGAACTAGTTCTTACAATGGGCCTGTCCACCATTTTTCAATTTTTATTGCATTGGATAGAGCAGGAAAAAAAAGTTTCTCCGTATTTTTGCGTTTTTTTCATAGCTTATCCCATCGTTCAGAAAAAAATCATAAAGTCGACCAATTTAAAAGAGCGTTTAAACAAGGTACTGTGTGACGTCGGAGCGTTCGATCCCCTCTACAAAAAAACCCGTTCAAATGGTCCGAAGTTGTATGGCAAAACGGTTTGTTTACGGGCGGAAATCACCAGATGCTGATGATAATATGTATTTTATGGCTAGGTTATTTTTTGCGTATTTAAGTGTTGTTTACTTCCTTATATGAACTTTTGAGGTGTATATAGCAAATAATACACATATTAATAACAAAGAAAAATAATTTGTCCACCGACTTCTTAACGATAACTACTAGGTTATTAGAAAGAGATAGGTACAACGAGTTCCTATAATAGAAAAGGATGGATATATATCTTTGCGTCGGATATTTCTTTTGCCAACTCATAAGTACTGTATTAAATCTGTGGCAATTTAAACAACACCAACTTCACAGGGAATTTCAGCATGACCGATGAATTCAGCCAATGAGCGATCAATTAACGCTTCGACGTCATCAACAGGTCACGTTATGAATCGCATTTCAAAAATATAGGTTTTAAGATCGTTTTTTGACGTAATACCGTAACAATAAATACTAAAGCCTTGACATATATGATCATCGCCTTTTAGAGAATGGATTCCGCCCAAAAAAACCTATACTTTGGAAAAAGTGGACAGGCCCATTAGTCACTCCCGAACAAAGAGCGTTCATCACATAACATCCCAACAGCTAAGAACCCACCTTCCATGACAACATCCATGGTAAAAAAAGCTTTTAATTGGAAAATTCACAAACAGATGTTTTTTAATCTGTGTGTACTCAGTTAGACTTATTATCTAATCAAACCCATGGTTTAGGTTGAGTAAATGATGGTTGTTTTCAATTCCCATTTTTATTTCACCTTTACCAATCTTTCTACACGAGTATTCATGAAAACTCATCCAAAAAAATAACTTTTGTCACCTGCCTCTGAATCACATCTAAAACAACCAAGAAAATTTTAATTTAAAGATTAAGGTAGATTGAATTACCAAGTTTAATAGCGGTTTTACTCTAATTCTAAGGTAACCCTAATTCAATGTTAATCACAACTTATAAAAAAGAGTTATATAGTTTGAAATAAGATCCTTAATTGAAAATCCATAAACTGGTGGTTTTTAAATCCATATGTCCTCCTTTAACCTTAGCTGGTAAAACCCATGACTCAGTTCCTTCAATCTTATCGACTTCTTAGCTTTCTTCGAATGATTTACAGTCATTCCTCTTTCAGTCATTCCTCGTCAGTTTTTCCACAAAGAATTACTCATGTTTACTCATGGAAACTCATACATACAGATATTGGTTTTATTTAGGAATCAATTTTAATACCAATATTTACTTACATCTTTAGAACCAATTTAGTCAATTAAGACTTGTTAATATTTCATTGTTACCCAAAATTTTTTTTGGTTAAAAGGAATTTATCGATTTCTTAACTTTCTTCGAATGGTTTAGAGTCATTTCTTTTTCGTCCTCGTCAGTTCTTTTCCCTAAGAATTACTCATGTTTACTCATGAAAACTCATACATATAAATATTTGTTTTATTTATGAATCAATTTTAATACTAATGTTTACTTACCTCTTTAGAACCATTTCATTCAATTGAGTCTTGTTAATATGATTTCATTATTAGCCAAAATTCTCTTACAAGGATAGTGCAAGGTCTTGGGGTCATAGACTTAGTTCAAATTTTGTAGGATGGTAGATTTAGTTTTCCTGTTGATGAAAATATACGGTTTTAGGGGCCACTACTCAATAGCTCTTTAGATATTTGCAATTGAAGATGCAATGCACTAGTTAAATTCAGGCCTGTAGCAAACGATTAAACATAATGGGTTTAGCGTAGCAGCAACAGATCGGTGTTTCTCGTTATCAGGCGCGGGATTCGAGTTCTGAGAGTGTCTATTTTTATATATAAAGATACCATGGATGGATATAAAATGTTGCGACATCGAAACATTTTTTGAGTGTGCACTGCACTTTGGATTTGTCAGTTAATTGTCATTTGATCTGTCAAGACTTCAAAATTAATACAGGAATATGACTTGACATTATAAGATTTCTTCAAAAAGCCTGACTTAATCGGTATAAATTCGGTTAATTTTGACATTATCCGGACTTGTCCTAACGAATTAATTGCATCTTTAATTTCAAATATTTTAAAAATTATTGAATAGTGGCCCCTATAACCACATATTTTCATCAACAGGGAAACTAAATCTACCAATCTACGAAATATGAACTAAATCCACGACCCCAAGACCTTGCACTCTCCTTGTTAGTCAAAACGAACATCTAAAATTTAACAAAAAATGAGAAATAATCAAAAAATTAATTTAACGCTAATAATAATTTGAAGAATACTATCTCAATACTATCTCGGTGATCATTAGTATAGCAATATGGTGTAAAAAAAGTGTACCTAGAAAATACTAAAAATCAGTCGAAGATTTTAATCATATACTATCTTGCTTGCGCTGTTCATATCACGAAAAATTCAAGTTCGTATGACCATTTCTTCTGGGTGTTACTGTTTATTTAAAATACAACACCTTTTATTGTAACACCTACAAATACTTTCTTATTCAAATTTCAACTTAACAATTTGAATCTAAAGGAAAGATAGATATCTGGAGAATGAAACATTATGGATTATATGAAAAGGTAGGGTAAATGAAGAAAATATATTTAAAAAACATGAATTTTAATTGTAACAGCTACAAACTCCTTCTCAGTTTTAAACTTAAACTGATTTAAACTTAACAGTTTTAATCTATAGGTTCTCCTTTAGTAATAGCCGGAATAAACCCATAAGTTGGTTGTTGGTCGATTCTATCGTCGACTTTTTCGCTTTCATCCGGCGATTTAGATTCCTTTCTGGTCCTAACCGGTTTTACCAAACCTTTAAACTGCATGTAAAACTTCATTTCTTCTTTTAACAGTTGCACGAAAGAAACTTTGTGTTGTATAGAGACTTTCATCACGTGGAGAATCATTTCTAAGAAAACTAAAACGACCGCAGCTAACGTTCCACCGACTGTTACCCAAAATACTCCGCCGACATTTTTTAAATTTAGTGGTTTTGCATCTTCACGATCACTATCACCCTTAAAAAGTTAAAATTTAGTTTTCATTCAGTATATTAATTTATTTTATTTTATTTTTGATTATAATTACCATACACTGTCCACCACCTCTTCTTTCTTCCCACCATTTACGTTTTAAATCTTGTATTTTTCCAGTTTCTTGTAATTTAAGTACAGCTGTACTTAAAGCATGTCTGTATGGAGAATCTATTAATTATAAAAATTATTTTTAAATAATTAGATTTAAAAATAATAAAAAATACTTTTTCTCATAGCTATTCCATATCCTTTCTCATCTAATAACCCACCAACTTGGGTTAAATTACATCTTCTTTGAATTTCATACTCAATTGAACTGGATTCCATAAAAAACGCATAAAGTTCTCTTTCAGCTCTATCTACACCATCGTTATTTTCTTTCATCATTACGTCGTCTTCGTTATCGTGCATATAACGGTAGATTTCTTGGAATTCCTTACTGGTTGCATCCTAAAGTTTAATTAAAAAATAATGGTAGCATTTTAAAAATTCTTTAAAAATTAATTACCCTAAAAAAGTTTAATGTAGCTCCATTTTTCTTCGCGCCAAATTTAATACCCAATCTTGCCGCTCTTTCATTAAGTTCATAAACGTTATTAAAGGGGATGTCTGGGTTTTCGGTAGCTAAAAAAGCGGCTAAATTGGCTGTGTAAGACGATACCATGATTAAAGTAAAAAACCACCAAATTCCAGCTACCATTCTTGTTGCATAAGCACTATAAAAGAAATATTAAAATCTCCTCAAGAAATAAATTAACTTTTTGTTCTTTTACATCGGTGCAATTTCTGTTCCTTGTTGTAATAAACTTCCAATAGCAAACCAAAAAGAATTTCGTAAACTAAATTGATTAATTAAAAACTCTGGGCTTTCAACACATGGGTAAGGATTTGTCCATTCGCTTGGACATAATCTTCCCATAACAAATAAAGATAGGGAAACGATAAAATAAGCTCCGGCTAAAGTTAACCAAACTTCAATGGCAAAAGGTGCGGCAAAAGAAAAGAAATTAGGTGGAGCTTTTGATGGTTTTCTGTATAAAATACTAATTCCTAAATTCATAAAAGGGGAAGTAAAATCGACGGCTTCTTCTCTTTCTGATGTGATGGTTAAATCGGTAATTGCTAAATCTGCTTTAAAATTAATAAGATCTCCGATCATTCCGGACCATTTCCCATTTTCATCTTTAACTCCGTTTGCTTTATCTTCACGGATTATAAAAGTGTAATTGAAACCTTCCATTTTACCTAATTCGTGAATTAAATCTATGGCGAAACCTTCAAAACGATCGTTTCCTTTTAAGCTCTCTTGTGATTCTTTTAACATTCCATAAGGATATGTCTGGAAATTAAAATATTTTATAAATAGAATTAAAATAGAATTTCATTGTAATATTAGGTTGGGGGAAAGGACATCCATTATTTTTACGTGAAGTAGATTGAAAAAATAATGGATTTCTTTTTCCCCAACCTAATATTTAGAGTATTGGAATAAAAAAAGTTTCATCGATATTTTTTCAAGTTCTAACTTTAGAAAAATCTCTCAGAACTTATTTTTAGAAAATAAGATATGATTTTTAGATTAAATATAAGTTTAAAGAATATATTTTTTATTGTAAAAGTTTAGTTATTTTTATTGCCAAAAAATTTAAAATAAAATGAAAAGATTGAAATATTTTAATCGAACCCAATATAACCACACAATTTCTTAACTAATATCAAAAAATCGTAACAACTTAATTTATAAGAATTAGACAACGATTTTAATTTTAAATTGCAGATATAAGATTCTATTTTGGATTAAAAAAGTAAAATTTGTTCTAAGTGTTATCAAAAAAATTTAAAAAATTCGTAAAGTTGACAAAAAAATTTACCCATCTTTAAAAAATTGATCAGCTTTAAAAAAAATCGTACAAAACTTAATTTTTGAGATTAAGAAATGATTTTTACGTTAAATTACAACGCAAAGATTCTATTTTTTATTAAGAACTTCAAATTTATTCTAATTACTACCAAAAAATTAAAAAAAAATTGGAAATAGGAAAAATTTTGCTCAAGCATAACCAAAATTTTTTGACTAACTTTAAAAAATCGCCCAGAGTTTATTTATAGGAATTTAAATATGATTTTTACGTTGGATTAAAGCTTAATGATTCTATTTTCTATAAGAAATATCAAATGTATTTTAATTATTAGAAAAAAAATTGAAGAATTTTAGTTCAACCTAACATAACTTCCCAATTTTTTTAGTCAACTTTAAAAAATCGCAACGACTTTATTTATAAGAATTAGACAACGATTTTAATTTTAAATTGAAGATATAAGATTCTATTTTGGATTAAAAAAGTAAAATTTGTTCTAATTGTTATCAAAAAAATTAAAAAGTTCGTAAAGTTGACAAAAAATTTTACCCAACTTTAAAAAAAATTGATCAAGTTTAAAAAAATCGTACAAAACTTATTTCTTGAGATTAAGACCTGATTTTTACGTTAAATTAAATCTCAAAGATTCTATCTTTTATTAAATATGTCAAATTTGTTGTAATTACTACCAAAAAATTACAAAAAATTGGAAACAGGAAAAATTTTGATCAAACCTAACCTAAATTTTTTGGCTAACTTTAAAAAATCGCCCAGAGTTTATTTATAGGAATTTAAATCTGATTTTTATGCTGGATTAAAGCTTAATGATTCTATTTTCTATAAAAAATATCATATTGATTTTAATTATTAGAAAAAAAAATGAAAAATTTTTATCAAACATAACTTAAATTTTTTGACTAACTTCTATTGATTTATATTTCATCAATAGGTTTGTATATTGTTAACATACACAATAAATACGATTTCAAGTTTATCGTATTAGATTATGACTATTCTTTTTTCGGTTAAAGTATTCCAACTTATTTCTACGCAGGCTTCTGCTGCTGAGTGTATATAAAAATTTTCATTTTTGGACGATTTCGAATTTTTTTAAGAATGTTAGACCATTTTAAAGCACTTTTGATGGTTTAAAATATGTTTTGAATACTTAGGGTCAATTTGGAAAAAATTAAATAAGTTGAAGAATTTTGAGTTAAAATGGGAGGACCAAAAAAAAAAGTTTAAGAAATGTTTAAAAAGTTTTTTGACATTATCCAACTTGAGACGTTTTTCTGATAGTTTTCTTCCAACATTTTCTGTCCACCAGGCAGTACATATACACCGTTCAACGAAAGATATCTCATGTGTCATTACTTCTCATCGCTTTTTCGACGTACTAAATCGCCCAGAGTTTATTTATACGAATTTAAATATGATCTTTACGTTGCATTAAAGCTTAACGACTCCACTTTTGATAAATATCAAATTTATTTTAGTTATTAGAAAAAAATCGTTCGAGAATTTTAATCGAACGTAGTATAACTTCCCAATTTTTTAGTCAAGTTTAAAAAGTGGTAACGACTTTATTTATAAGAATTAAGGAATGAATTTTACGTTTAATCGAACTTAAAAGATTCTATCAATTAGATTAAAAAATTCAAATTTCTACTAACTTTTACTAAAAAAAATTACAAAAAATCTTAAATTTGGAAAAAGTTTTAACAGATAACTAACCTAACTTTTTAAGAAATCGTGTAGAGTTTATTTTTAGAGATTAAGAAATGATTTTTATTTATTCTTATGGTCACCAAAGAAATAAAAAGAAAAATTTTGGTAAAATGTATCAATAGCTTTGTTCATTAGGGCTGCACTGCTTGCACTTAGGAGTTCAGTGCAAATATGGTGTGTTCGTTGGGCACAGTGCCTTTTATGACAGTTGCACTCGTACTGTTCGTTGCGCCACGCGCAGTGCAACTTCGTGCAGTCAGTGCAAGTTAGTATAGTTTTTGTTGAACCTGCTCTGGAGTAAGTTCAAACGGTGCAGTGCAGGTGCAATGGCGAAAATTTTAGAAAGATAGTTTGTACTAAACGATGATAGTACAAAAATGATAGAAGATGACTACTTCATGGCTATTGTAGATAATAAACAATATTAATATTGCGGCTAATTCGTTGAAGACAAAATTTTTTGAATTGAGTTCATACCTGAACTAAAGTGCACAACATTACACTGAATTACACTTATTGCACTTTAAATGCGACATGAAGCTGCACCTTTGCACCATGGTGTAACTTAATGCAGTGCAAGTTTTAACCCAACGAACAAAGCTAATGATACATTATCATTCCTTCTCCCTTCATTTATAAAACTAGTTATGTTATTGAGTTATTACCAAAGTGGTTATAACAACAAAGCTTCTATTTTGTAAAGAATACTCTCCACTAATGGCCTTATCTACAGGAGAAATTTTCTTTTGAATTCCATCAGTCATATTCCACGTAGCTACTGTAAAAACACCTTCTTCTGTTAATTCAATTAAATCCAAGTTAAAATCACTTCTAAAACCTTCGTTATCTAGCTTTATAGTTCCTGTTAAACCATCCATAATTAACTAAAAAAAAATTCAAATTTAAAATTACCTCTACCATTTTTTAAAATTTTGTCAGATTTTTTTTAATGTTAATATTAAATATACCGTTTTCATATAGTTATAAATCGTCATTCCCCTTTCCCAAGTATAAGTAGTATTACAAAAAGCATTCGGTTGATAAAAAGTCCTTGAAGTATCAATTTCCATGGCGGCTGTTCCAAAAAAATTAACTGCATCAGCAACTAAAGCCGTTTCAAGTCGTAATTTATCCACAGCTTTTACATTTTCTAATTCTTGAGGGGATGATCTATAAGTATCATATTTTTCATAAGCTACATCTTCAGCGAATCTTATTAATTTCTCAGAATCGGGATTTAACATTCTTACCTTAAAAAGCATTATTACAATAAAATCAAGAACATTAATCAAATTAATAAAAAGAATAAAATTAAATTAAATTAAATTAATAAAAATATATACCCCCGTTATTTTAGCTTCACTATATTTAAAAGGTTCCAAATCAATCGTATGAAAATCTAAATTTGTTATAATATAACTATAAGTTTGAGTAATCAATCCGATTTGTTGTGCTTGTTCTAAAATCGTTTCTAAATTATCTATATGACAATCTAACACAAAACGAGTATGATCTGATTTCCAAACTTCTTTTAATGAAGCACGATAATTATATCCTTCCTCGGCGACTAATTGTTTAACCATAATATTATAAACGTGTCCCATTTTTAAAAGTTCGCTCATCCTGCTTAATCCTTCGTTATCTTCGTAAATTATGGTAAATTCTTCCCATTTCCAATAATGGACAATGTCAACGTAAGCTTTACTCAAGCTCGGTGGATGAGGATATAAATTTATAGATGTTCCTCCTCTTGATTGTTTATCATTCCAACGAACTTCCAACATTGGGATTTCTTTTAAATCGCATACGGATTGAACGGTATCCGTATTTTCCCGATTTGAGGTTATAAAAATTCCTATTACCATCGATTCTAATAAAGAACATGTTATTTGTAACGCTCGGTATGGATCTGTTGATGTAAGTGCTTCTTTATTAGGTGTTAGTAGTTTTGCTTTTGCTGATAAATCGAAAGCTGCACGGACATCGTAATCAACTTCATCGATTAATCCTAAATTAATTTGAATATTTTGATATCTGGGAGTTAGATGAAAGATAATAACTTACCGATGCTGTATTGAGCGGAAGAATTTTGTAATAGCGTTGAAATGATGGAAAATATCACCCAGAAGAACATAATTCTTGATTGTGGAGTTGTTTATCGTTGGAAGTTTGGGCGACATGTCGCCTGAAAATTTTGGAATCGTACCAAAGACTTTCTGGTTATTTTAAGACCGAGTCGTGTTGAAGGAACGCTTTATTTACGTCTATTTCTTATACAAGGTGTATATTTCTGAACATTCAAAATATTTTTTTATTAAATCCAATTTTAGTTACTGGATATGATCTAAATTTTTTGAAAAACATTTTTTTTGTAATGTTAGATAAGAAATGTCTCATCCAACTTGAATGGTTTATCTTTAATAAGTGAAGTTGGGTTGGAGATTGAAGAATTGGAAAAATAAAGAATAAGTTGGGTGATTAGAAAATGACTTGGGTTGGAGAGAGAAATTTAAAAAAAATAAAAAGGGAAGAAAATGGATTAGAAGGAAAAGTATTGTAATGATTATCTTTAGAATTAATTTTGGGCTTCTGGAATATCTTGGGTTAGTGATGAAAATCGAAAGAAAGATGGGTTGAAGGAAAAAAAAAAGAATTGTTATGATTAGGTTGGAATAAGTTGAACTGGCCTTGAAAACTCTAAAGTTACTGTTCGAAATATTAAACAGTGACAGAAAATGTGTTAACAAAAAATAATAAAACAAGTCTCTTCATCAAGTATCTTCAATAGTCAATACCTTCAATGAGTGAGGTTGTATTAATTTGATAATTGTTAACTACTTACAATTAGAAAAAAAAATTATCGCAAAACCGTGAAATACTTTATTGCCGTAAAAATTGGAAACTGGATTTTAAAAAACCAAGAAAAGTGTTTTTAGCCAAGGATTTAACTTTGGGAGGTAAAGAGTTCCTTTTTTATAATTAGACAAATTTGTTGTAATCTTAGAAAATGAAGAATTAAAAATATCGTACAGACTTTATTTATGAAAATTAAGAAAGGAGTTCTTAATTTTTAATAATTCTTAATTCCAAAATAATCTGTCGACACTAAAAAAGAATAAATGTCTCTTCCAATTTGACTAACCTAAAAAAATGAAAGGAAAAACTTGATAAGGATAATTTGAAGATGGTTTGGATTGAGGCGAGAAATAGAAGTAAAAAACTAACCTATTTTCAATAAATTAAGTCTCAAAAAGAACGCCGGATTTGAAGCAACTAAAAATGAACGAAGTTATTCATTTGAAAGAAGCAAACAAAGCGTACCATTCTCTTCAGTAGATGTTGAAGTTTAAATGTGAAAAATCATATTGGACATTATATATGACCACCTGTACTGCCTTAGACATGACAAGATTCAGTCCATGAAATGACCCCATTACATATTTCTCCATCAACTTCGTTAGACACGTTCATTGGTCCCCTTCAATATCGTGAGATACTCACTGCTCATGGATTGATATGGGTGATTATATCGCTCATTTGCGACAAGGTCGTCATAACTCAAAATTCCTACTTTTTGAGATTTTTGTGGCATTGTAATTATAGTTTGTGTTACTTTCTTCCTGTAAAACCGAAATTTATGAAATCGTTTGAATAAGGGCAGAAAAAGGGAATATTGTTGCATACCGACTATTTCATAACTACTATATTGAGGTTGGAGAGAACGCTAAACGAAGCAATTTTTGCTGCTGCTGACAATACCGTCAGTAACAACAGGTTGCGACAGGTTTTCGGTTAGTAACCGTGGTACCGACATCAAGTAGTTCATTTCATTAAAAAAATTCACAAATGAGATTTGCAGGTTAGAATAATTTGACAATGACAACTACAAATCTGACAAATAACCAGCCACATGACAGTTCAACCATAACAATTTGTATAGCAACATGATCGACGTCAGCAGTATCCAAAATGTGGTGTTCCAAAATTACGGGGGTCATAACTTTATTATGCTTGAGTTTTTACCATTTTTGTATTATGAAAAGTTGGTCCATTTGACTCCTTTTTGGATTCTGCAACAGTTATGAAATGTTCCAGGTAGTTCCATAAAGATCACGTGCGGTTTGCCACAAGAGTGTCTTATTTTACTTATGCGTTAGTATTCAATCGCCACTATTCATAATCTTAAGATTAAAAATAATAGACTTTGTTATTGAACGTTAAGTAGCGTAAAATAGTTGGTTAAGAGATAAAACTTTAAATCGATTTTTCTCAAAACTTTGTTTTTTGATTTATGACGCCCTTGTCGCAAATGAGCGAGAACGATAGCTCATTTGCGATCTCATTACTTGATATAGTTTTCACGTTTAAACTTTACCGTATTCTGAAAAAAACGGTGTGTTTGTTTGTTTCCCAATATGACCACCTGTATTAGCCTCTACACGTGACAAGATTCACAAGGAGACCTCACGACTTGCCCCTCACCGATTTTAACGAAAGTGGTACCACTCGATAGATATTAGTACATAGTACAAATGTATAAAATATTAGGGCGCAATACTCAACGGTTCGCAAGAAAATTGGTGTTAAAGATTGCGATCGGCTTATATGTCAATGATTAGTCATTCCCCTTAAACACCTCCAACAGCTAAACTGAAAATATATCGGCTTCCAAATCCATAGTACGTTGGTTCGAATCCCGAATAATAATACATTTTAATTTTCTTTTTTAATACAATATTCTAAGTTATTTTTATAACATGTTGATGTAACATTAAAATATTTTTAAAATAACATGAAATATTGTATTCAAAATAAAAATAAAAAAGTTATTGTTCGAGATTCGAACCACCGTACTATAATCCAAGCTCAATTTACACCATGGAGAGAAGGATGCAAGAGTGCGCTTTCTCCCCGTAACTTTACCGAGTAAGCCCGAGTGGAGTACAGGGGAAGGGACAGACGGAGTTTTAAGCTGTCCTCGCAAACGCAAAGGTCTTCCGGCAAGAACGCCGTCGTAGACAGGCCCGCGGCACCTCGCTGTTTTAACTTTTCCGGTCATACTTTTGGCCCTTTTTCAGGTCTTACAGGAAAAGCGAGAAGTGTTAATTCACCAACCACAATCATTGGTTGTAGTTTTAATCATATTTTATACATATTAGGATGTGGCGTCACAAATTCGCCTTCATTATTACAAATTTATTATTTTAAAATCAAGTTTTGATGAACTTTCATCGTTTAATTTTATCACAAATGAACAACGTCGTCATGTCATAATAACTTTATCTTTAAATCAAGTTATAACTTTATCAATTTTTCATTTAAAAATTAGAAAATTGGAAGCCAAAAAGTAAACTGGTTTTAGAATAATGAAATAAATGTCTAATTAGGAAAGGGGTATTTAAATATGGGAAAAATAAACAAGTAATAAGTTTTTAAGGCAAACATTTATTATTGTAATGAAATAAGAAAATTGATTGTCAAGATACTGGTAGATAGCAATAAATTTATTAATTTTCTTCATTATATATAATGTTTACGAATAATTTGTAAATTTGCTTAATTGATTTTCATTTAAAAAGAAGGTCGAGGAAAACACACACTGAAAAGAAATCGTGTATTTAAATAATTAGAAAAGTTCCAATGATTTTAAAGTATATTAACATTTAAACAATTAAAAGCCAACTTATAACTTTAGGATTTTGAAGTAACAATTTTTAAATAATTATTATAGCAAATAGTAAACTGATTTTGCATAATGTAGTAGAGTAATGTGACTATAATAATTCTATGAATTTGCTACGATGAAAATAAGAAAGTTTGAATTTAGCTTTTAACTGTAAGCAATAAATAACAAACCAACAATTAAGCATTGATGTTTATAAAAATATATTGTGTTTGTAATTCATTTTTTAGTAATTTGATTTTCCCGATTCTACCTATTAGTTTAAAAATATCTCGATTAGTAAATAAATTTCTGTCAAAGTTTGTTGATTTTGTTGTAACACAGAACAAAAATGGTTTAGATATAGAATTAAAAGAAGATTGCCAACACGTGTAAGAGTTTAATTAGTAGAAGTCTTGATCGAAAGTAGAAGAGTTGATGGAAAACACCTGCAACATTTCTATTGTTGGAGTAATTTTCGTTAATAATAATACTTTTAATAAAATATAAAGTCAACAAACACGCAGGTATTCTCAAATATCCGTGGTGTTCGGGGTGACAAAGACCCGACGTTAATTTTGTGCTTTACCTGGAAAGCGCACAGTCCCGGTGACCAATTAATTTCTTCAATTTTCACCGGGTTTTGTCAAATATGATTAAAACTACAACCAATGATTGTGGTTGGTGAATTAACACTTCTCGCTTTTCCTGTAAGACCTGAAAAAGGGCCAAAAGTATGACCGGAAAAGTTAGAACAGCGAGGTGCCGCGGGCCTGTCTACGACGGCGTCTTGCCGGAAGACCTTTGCGTTTGCGAGGACAGCTTAAAACTCCGTTTCTCCCTTCCCCTGTACTCCACTCGGGCTTACTCGGTAAAGTTACGGGGAGAAAGCGCACTCTTGCATCCTTCTCTCCATGGCGTAAATTGAGCTTGGATTATAGTACTATGGATCTGGAAACCGATATTTTTCCACTATGGCTATTGGGGGGTTTTAGGGGAAATGACAAATCATTAATATATAAGCCGATCGCAAACTTTAACACCAATTTTCTTGCGAACCGCTGAGTATTGCGCCCTAATATGTTATACATTTGTACTATGTACTAATATCTATCGATTGGTACCACTTTCGTTAAAATCGGTAAGGGGCAAGTCGTAAGGTCTCCTTGTCAGTCCATAAAATCACCCCATCACATATTTCTCCATCAACTTCGTTAAAGACACGTTCAATTTCTTATTTAATTCCTAACTCAAATAAGATTAAGGAGGTTTCTCATGATGAACTCGTGACTTGATACACTCTCATAGGAAAAAGTAACAATGTGTCGCTTCACAAAATCGAGGTGGGTAGGTTTGGTTTCCTTTCATTATCGTGAGATACTCACTCCTTATGGACTAATATGGGTGATCATATGCCTGATATGGTTTTTCACGTTTAAACTTTACCATCTGCTGAAGAGAACGGTATGGTTTGGTTGTTTGTTTCAAATAATAAATTGGAATATTAGTAGCTACAAACTAGGTGTTCTTTTTGAGACACACTATACAAGGATAGGGAAAATAAAAAAGGAGTTTGTTATATTAATTAAAATGTGTCTTCTTCTTCTTAAAACAAAGGTAAGGTTTGAGAACTAGTTCTTGTAGCCTAGTTACTGGGTGTATATGAAAACACGTGTAAGAACAGCAATCTTTACTATAATAGATCCGACTAAAGCCAGAAATGGAATCGAAAAGATGTATTGGGAAAAATAGAAAAAGAAAGAAGAGAATGGGTTGGAAACAATTAAATTCTATTATATTAGATTGAAATGAATTTTCTACATTTTCATTTTCTTATTTCAAACTAAATCTAAACCCAGTAAAAGTTGATTTAACAAGCTTTCTCGTTTATTTTTATAACTGAACCATTCTTCTATTTTCTCCTAAGATAAATACACAACAAACAGAGATCGTATTTAGTTTGTTTCTATTTTTAAAGACACAACAGTAGATATACTGTTCTAATAAGAAGCAAACAGAAACGAATGTTTGTTTCCGCGGGAATTTCTTCAAATGTTTGGACCGGTTCGGTCGTTCCGAACATATCTAACACTAATTACCGATACAGTTAACCACTTACACGTCCGCGTAGCGTTCATGACGCTAAAACGGGAAAAGGGCACTTAATATTATCGCGTCGACCTGTCGATACCGTCCGTAAAACGACCCAGAATACATTCCTTTTTACGATTCGACATTTAAAGATTGGGCAGGCTTATTCCCAACCTCAGACCTACTTTCAATACAATGACTTCAATTTTTTTCTTCGAAGCAAAAATTTACTTTTATCGATTCCATGAAAACGCATCATTGGAAAGTTGACTTTTCAATGTAATGATATCCAATGATAAAGATGGTAAAATATATGAGAAAAAAAATAGTAATAGTTGTTTGGTAATGATTTGATATCTTTACGATAAACGGTTTGAGGTTAAAGAACTGGTTGTAAATCAGACTCGATTCATTTGAATAACGTCTCACTTTCGTATGCATAACACGGGAGTTATTAGCGCGGTTACGGCATCGGTAGGTGAGAAGAGATGATGCCGGTGGAAAAGGCGTGTCAATTAGCGTTTTATCTCGAAATGATATTTAAACGAGGCGTAACACAGAATGTGGTAAACTCGGGCGTTTGAATGACCGAGATCGGTAGGTTATTACGCGCTCGCGCCTCTTTTCAGCACTCTCTCGCCGACCTTCATATAATCCGGCCGTATACGGCGGCCGTTTATTTCCGTTTTTCCGCGTTTCTAGCCGCTTTTCTTTCTCGCGGGACGGACGCACGTCGGCGAATTGATTTACGATCGGTCCGGCAACGGCCAGATGCGCCTCGAGACGCGCTTTTTCCCGTTCTCGGGCTCCATTACCCCGACCGCAAAATCGAATTGACCGCCTTTAATCGCTATTTGTGTAACTATTACGACCGACTCCGGCCCTCCTTATTTTACAAGAATCCTCGATTCTTCATTATTACTATTTATTCATTTCGTAATCACCTCATTCCATTCATCAATATTACCTAATTCAAATCGCATCTTTCCAAGAAATCTTTAACCAACACAATATATACAGAGCATTCATATTCCAAGAGAATTACTTATTTATTAAATCAATTTATCTTGGTTAGAGAAAAAAAAATTAACTTTGTTGAAAGAAGAAAGAGAAAAAGAGAATGATAGTGGTAAAAGAAGAGAAATTGGTTTGAAAGAAAAGCTCGTGTACAAGATTTGCTGGATTAGGCTAATCATCTTTGTAGTTTGTATAAGAGAATGATTTGTTGGAACCAGTTTATCTTCATTAAGCATAGAGAGGAAGGTTGGGTTAGGTTGAAGAGAAAACAAAGAAGAGGTTCGGTTAAAAGAAATCAAGAAATCTTTAACCAACACAATATATACAGAATATTCATATTCCAAAAGAATTACTTATTTAGGAAACCAATTTGTCTTTGTCAAAGAAAAATTTGTCACTTGATTGAATGAAAAGAGTATTCATATTCCAAGAGAATTACTTATTCAGGAAATCAATTGGTCTTCGTTAAAAAAAATTTTCGCATGATTGAAAGAAAAAAGAAAAAAAAGAGAATGATAATGATAATGATAAAAGGAGAAGAGTTGGTATGTAAGAAAAAATCATGTAAAAATTTGTTAGATTAGATTGATTATCTTTGAAGTCTTTTTAACAAGAATGATTTGTTGATGAAACCACTTTATCTTCGTTAAGCAGAGAGTAGAGAGGAACGTTAAGCTCCGTTAGGGAGAAAGAATGAATAGATTGGATTGGAAAAAGTCAAGATATCTTTAACAAATAAATTATATGTATACAATGCATTGATGTTGCAACAAAATTTAACAAAAAACCAAATATGAAATCAATTTGTCTTTGTTAAAGAAAAATTTTTCACTTGATTGAGAGAAGAAAGAAAAAAAGGAATGATAATGATAGAAGGAGAAGAGTTGGTATGGACGAAAAATTCATGTAACAATTTGTTAGATTAGATTGATCATCTTTGAAGTCTTTTTAACAAAAATGATTTGTTGATGAAATCACTTTATCTTCGTTAAGCAGAAAGTAGAGAGGAACGTTAAGCTCGGTTGGGGAGAAAGAATGAAGAGATTGGATTGGAAGAAGTCAAGATATCTTTAACAAATACATTAAATGCAATGTATTGATGTCGCTACCATATATGAATACAATTTGTCTTTATTAGAGAAAAGAGAGGTAAAAGAATTACAACGATAGAAGAGTAGAAGTGGGTTTGAAAGAAAAGCTATGGAAGTAACATGCATGAAAAAAAATTGTTAGATTAGGTTAATCAATTTTGCTTAAGGGAATGATTTATTTATGGTTTTAGTTTATCTCAACATAAGCATAGAGGAACAAATCGATCTAGGTTCGAGAGGAAAGAAAAGAGAGGTTGGGTTGGAAGAAAAAGGAACATGTTGAGTTGGATTGATTATCTTTGAAGTGAATTACAACTTTGTTGAGTCAAACCTCTGAATTGTCAATTAAATAAGGAAATTTTCCATATAAGACCAGACTTCCATTTTGTATTTTCAGTAGATAACGCTAGATTGGAGAGAAAAAAAGGTCGATTGGACGAAGAAGGAACTAGGGATGGGAAAGACAGATTGAACTAGGTTCGACTGAAAAGAAGAAAAAGGTTGGGTTGGAAGAAAAAGGAACATGTTGGGTTGGATTGATTAATTTTGAAGTGAATTACGACTTTGTTGAGTCAAACCTCTGAATTGCCAATTAAATAAGGAAATCTTCCATATAAGACCAGACTTCCATTTTGTATTTTCAGTAAATGAAGCTAGATTGGAGAGAAAAAAGGTCGATTGGAAGAAGGAACTAGGGATGGAAAAGACAGATTGAACTAGGTTCGAGTGAAAAAAAGAAAGAGGTTGGGTTGGAAGAAAAAAGGAGTTGATAGGTTGGATTGATCATATTTGAAGTGAAGTACAGCTTTGTTGAGACAAACCTCTGAATTGCCAATTAAATAAGGAAATCTTCCATATAAGACCAGACTTCCATTTTGTATTTTCAGTAGATGAAGCTAGATTGGAGAGAAAAAAAAGGTCGATTGGACGAAGAAGGAACTAGGGATGGGAAAGACAGATTGAACGAGGTTCGACTGAAAAGAAGAAAAAGGTTGGGTTGCAAGAAAAAAGAACATGTTGGGTTGGATTGATTAATTTTGAAGGGAATTACGACTTTGTTGAGTCAAACCTCTGAATTGTCAATTAAATAAGGAAATCTTCCATATAAGACCAGACTACCATTTTCTATTTTCAGTAGATGAAGCTAGATTGGAGAGAAAAAAGGTCGATTGGACGAAGAAGGAAGTAGGGAAGGGAAAGACAGATTGAACTAGGTTCGAGTGAAAAAAAGAAAGAGGTTGGGTTGGAAGAAAAAAGGAGTTGATAGGTTGGATTGATCATATTTGAAGTGAAGTACAGCTTTGTTGAGACAAACCTCTGAATTGTCAATTAAATAAGGAAATCTTCCATATAAGACCAGACTACCATTTTCTATTTTCGGTAGATAAAGCTAGATTGGAGAGAAAAAAGGTCGATTGGACGAAGAAGGAAGTAGGGAAGGGAAAGACAGATTGAACTAGGTTCGAGTGAAAAAAAGAAAGAGGTTGGGTTGGAAGAAAAAAGGAGTTGATAGGTTGGATTGATCATATTTGAAGTGAAGTACAGCTTTGTTGAGACAAACCTCTGAATTGTCAATTAAATAAGGAAATCTTCCATATAAGACCAGACTACCATTTTCTATTTTCGGTAGATAAAGCTAGATTGGAGAGAAAAAAGGTCGATTGGACGAAGAAGGAAGTAGGGAAGGGAAAGACAGATTGAACTAGGTTCGAGTGAAAAGAAGAAGTTGGGTTGGAAGAAAAAAGGACTTGTTGGGTTGGATTGATCATATTTGAAGTAAAGTACAGCTTTGTTAAGACAAACCTCCGAATTGTTAATTAATTTAAGAAATCTTCCATATAAGAAATCTTATTTTCAGTAAATGAAGTTAGGTTGAAGGGAAAAAGTGGTTAGATTGGAAGAAGTAGGACTTGTATTGAGCTAACCATCTTTAAAGTTAAACAAAACTTCGTTAAATTAAATCTCTTAGTTCTCAATTAAGTTAAGAAAATTTTCCTACAAGAAAATGGTCTTTAATAAATGAAGTAGAGTTGTATTGAAATGAAAAGAGACATTAGGAAGAGAACAGAAGTTGGACTGAAAGAAAATGAGAAACCAAGAAAACTCATTAAATTACATTAGCTTAAGCTTCATCTATATATGATAGAATTTCATTAATCTGAAACCCTCAGCTTTAAATTAATTTGAATTTTAGAAAATGTTCTTATGGGTGTGAATTGAGCACCTTTAAGACATACCTCTTCAATTTCAATTACAAGAAAATTGGCTTCAATAAGATACGTTGGATTGAAAGAAAGGAAAAAATCAAAGATAGTTGAATTGAATTAGGTTAGCTTAAGTTTCTTTAATATCTAGTACAATTTCGTTAAAAAAACCTCTTATACGTTAAAAAGTTAAAATTGTAAAAGAACTACGAACGTTATAAGAGGTAATTGAGCAATGTACTACAACCCGAAATGGAGCTGCACCAAGAAGAGAAAAATGAAAGAGTACTCGGCAATGTTACGAAGAGGGGACTTACTTTTTCATCTTTTTGTTCATGGTGCAGCTCCATTTCGGGTTATGGTACCAAAATAGAAGACTCGACCAAACAGGTTTTTGGAACTCAAACGCATGATTTGAAGTTATGTTTATCCTCAGATTAAAATATTTATAATAACAAATTATGAAATGGAAAGGGAAAATAACATTGTGATGAAAATATATAAAAAGTATAAAATAAGGGTATTAGGAATGTGGAATTTATATGAAGGAGAAGGGGATACAAAAATTTTAACTTTAAGTTTATGTGTAAGGGATAAAAATAGGGAGAAAATGGCTCATGGTGTGCCACGCAAACATGTGGGTCCAAGAACCCCATGCATGCTGAACCTTCAAGGGCCACAAGAAGGAATGGGGTGTCTGCTGGGATCCCACACAGTGCGGTTACAACACGCAGAAAAATGCTAAGTTTTATACCCTTGCTATGTTTATCTAATAATTGAACATTATGATTAATACCAAAATCGTGAGAATAGATTAACATGTGTCTACCAAAGTTTGATTTATTGTTAAATTTGTGTTTCCGAAATTTTGTCAAAACATGTCAGACAATAAATACTTTGTTATAACCAGTATGGAACAAGAACTTTTTATTTCTTAATAAGTAACACTGGTTAAAATGGATCACAACAACATTTTCTTTAATATTTCATTAATAGTTCTTAGAAAAACTAGTTGGGTTGGATTGACTGTCTTTGAAGTAAAGTAATCCCCAATTAAGTTAAGAAACCGTACAAAAAAAAGAATTGAGGTAAATAAGACTTAAAATTATAACAACCAAAAAATAAAATTTTAACATTTTTATTAATCTCCTCTAAAATATAAATTTTATCAAAACTGTGAGATACACTCTATCTAGGTAAAGATATAGTCAGTGTTCCACCTGCAAGAATAGTAAATTCACGTTGGTTCGTGGAGAAAGTCCCGTACGTTGGTTGTGCATAGCGGTTTATCGAATACTCTAATTTCGTTAGAGTTAGAGCAGACCGATTCGTTACTTATTCGGCAACGAATTAGACCGTGATTACAAGACTTTTGAAATGCGCGGAAAACAAAGATATTAACCGTGTGTGTATACATACGAGGTGTAGTTACGACCTAAATACACTTTGAAGGACGCAATAATTATAATAATTTAAAATAATACGTTCTTGTCTTTTTGTTTTAAGTTGAAACGGTGTAATTTAATAAAACAAAACATTTCTGCTTGAAAGATTATACTTTATTCAGTTTTTAAGATGGTTGGATTAATAAAATTGGATAATTATTAAAAGACTTTAATAATCAACCTTTAGAATTAGACCGAACGCATCTAAAAAGAAATATTTTTTTAAGAAAGAGAAGTTTTTGTAAAATCACTTACTCTTCATATCTTAATAATCCAGAATCACAAGCAATCGTTCCACAAATTTTTGAATTGAATATTATACGATATTCAAAATCCATCATTGGTCCTTCTTGATCTGTGTAACAACTGTAACCTTTTTTTATTAATTCAAGATCATAAACAGGAGCTCTTTCGGTGACTATAGCAGCTAAAGAATTTTCAATCACATGGAAAATAATAAAGAGAATCAATTTCGATGCCATGATAAACACTGATGGAGTTAAGAGTAGAGAGAACCTGTATAAATAGGTGTGGATGAACAACCAACTGGTTACTATGTAAATATGTTGAATTAAAAATCAAACCAGTTATTTAATTAAAGCATTTTTTTCCATTTATTGTAAATAACACAAAATGGTTTATAAATAAAATTTTTTGTTTTAAAAAATTGTATTTTATTCACTCCAAATTTAATTGGATTTAATCCTGTGTGAGTAAATTACAACATTCTGGGAATGGTTTCGTTGGATCTTCAAGACTCTCTGGTTCTTCTGATTCCGTTAAATTGTGAATTGTGTTCCAGGGACAACTATAAAACGATATTGAATAGATTAATAAAATTAACTATTTAAAAACAACTTTTATAAATACTTACGGTTCAAAATAGAAATAACCATTTATACAGTAAAGTAATCCACAAACGTTTGGACTGTAATTATTATTAACTTCACCTGATTTCATTGGTGGTAATTTACCATCATTATCGTAACAACTGTAACTTTGTTTTATTAATTGAGTAATCTGTAATTTTAAATCACTATTAATAGTCTTTAGATCACTATTAATAGTCTTTAGATCACTATTAATAGTCTTTAGATCACTATTAATAGTCTTTGGATCACTATTAACAGCGTTTGGATCACTATTAACAGTCTCTGGATCACTATTAACAGTATCGACAGCCTTTGAAAAACCTTCAATTGCACAAAGAATCAGAATGAGAACTAACTTCGAGGCCATGATGTACGCGAATGTAGACAACGATGAAAGAAAGAACCTTTATAAATAGGTCTGAGCTTTGGGGGGATGAAAAACCAGATTTAACGAATAAAAATGTTCTCTGTTTGTTTGAAAGATATTTTTAAAACGTTTTGTTATAAAAAAAAGGGTTTTATTTTTATTCAATATAGCGACAATAATAAATAAAATATTATATTTTATTCAGTAAAATTATAATTAAATGTTGATTACAGTTTCTAAGAAAATCACCATTTAGGGAAATTACAACAGTCTGGATATTCTTCAGATGGATCATCACTAGTATATGGATCACAACTACAACACAATATTGATTAAAAAAATCTAACCAACTACAACTTTTGTAAATACTTACAGTTGATAAGCTAATGTACCAGATTGCAAACAAGTAACTTCTCCACAAATACTTTCGTTATAATTCCCGTTTTGTTTAAACGCTTTCATCAGTCCTAAATCAGGAGAATCGCAAATATAACCTTCTTTTATTAAAGAAGGATCTTTTACAGGCGCCTCTACAAAGAAAATTTTGGCTAAAGAAATTTCAACCGCACAGAGAACGACGAGAAGAACTAATTTCGATGCCATCGTGAACAAGATTGCAACTAACAAAGGCAAGAACCTTTACAAATAAGTCGGGGTAAATTTAAATACTGGTATTGATTGGTATGTAAAAATATTGAAGTTATTATCCTTACTGGATTTACTGGTTCTTTGATTTTTTATGTTGTTTAATAAATAAAACAAAATCTCGATAAAACTTGAAATCATTTCACATAAACTTTTAATTATTACAAAAAAAAGTAAAAAAAGTATTTGATAGAAATATCCATGAATCCTTTTTATTCCAGTAATCTTCACATTATATTCAATTCAATCTGCTTGGGAGTCTCAATATATTTCAAAATCACAACATTGTGGATAAGGATCAATTACAGTAGAAACCACACCACAACTGTAAAATAATACTCATACAAAACTGAATGTAAATCATTTTAGTATAAAAAATGCTTACCTCTCAAAAGTTAAAAAACCATTATCACAAGAAACTCGTCCACAATGATCCGGTCTGTAATTATTCTTAACTTCGCCTTGTTTCATCAATCCCGACTCTTCGGAGTCGCAAACGTAACCTTGTTTTAATAATTCTGGATCATAAACACGCCCCATAAAAGGTACTCTTACTGAAGAGACTTCAATCGTGTAAAGAAGGACGATCGTAACAACCAATTTAGATGCCATAATGAATACGAATGCAGTCGACAAAGAGAATAACCTTTTATACATGTGGTTTTAATATAAAAATTGTAAGTTAAAAATATAACCAGTTGTGTGTTAATATACACATATATTTTTATTTTGGAAACAGGTTTACAAGTATTTATTCTGTTTGTATATACAGGGTGTTTAAAGAAGATATGGCAATATTAAAGGGGGTGATTGTTCAGGTCATTTTATGCAATAAAGTTTATAATAAACATGGTCTGGAAACGCTTTGTTACCGATCTATAGCATGTTGAAGTTTAATTAAAAAAAACAGTAAAAATTTACATATTTTGAACCAGTTCAACGCGTTCAACAATTACTTCCTGCTGATTTTCCTCCTCGCATAGCATTCTGTCAATGGCTTTTGCAGAAAATGGTTGAAATCCCTCAATTCCTGATATTGATTATGTTCACCGATGAAGCGAATTTTTCAAGAAATGCAATACGCAATTTCCATAATAACCTTTATGGTGCGACGAAAATCCACATGAAATTGTTGAAGATCGTTTTCAACATCAGTTTTCTTTGAACATTTGGCTTGAAATTGTGGGTGACTGCCTAATTGGACCGGTATTTTTACCAGGAAGACTTACCAGAGAGGTATATCGCAACTTTTTGGAAAACACTCTCTCTGGTTTTCTGGAGGACGTAACCATTAACAATTAAAGATGCAATGTGGTATATGCATGATGGCGCACCAGCCCACTTTAGTCAAGTAGCTCGTAATTTCTTCACACAAACATATGGAAATCGCTGGATTGGCCGAGGTGGATCTCATTTATGGTCTGCACGATCCCCGGACTTAAATCCCCTGGATTTTTTCCTGTGGGGCCATTTGAAGTCCTTGGTGTACGCTACTCCATTGGAAAACGTAGAAGACTTAAGAAATCGAATCATTGTTGGGTGCAACTCAATTAAAACAGATCTTAGCGTTTTTGAGAGAGTTAGCCAGTCAATGAGGAGAAGGTTGGATTCTTACATCCGAGTTCGAGGTGGTCACTTTGCACAGTTTTGTAATTTTTGCTTGGTAAAATTGTTGGTTTGATAAAATATTTGTTTTTGCCCTTGAATAAAACCCTTGTTCTTAAAAAAAATTCCTTTTATTATATACTTTTTTGTTTATTATTAAAAATGTTAAAACTTCAACACGCTGTAGATCGGTAACGAAGCGTTTCTAGACCGCATCTTTTTTAAACACCCTGTATATTCCAATACTCTCCATATTATATTTTTTTCAATTCACTCTGATTAAAGGTCATCCAATTTAGGAAATTCGCAACATTCCGGATATGATTCAGTTAAAGAAAGAGTAGTACCAAACGGACCGCAACTGCAAAATAATCAAAAACTGAAAATAAACTATCACTATTGTAAAAAAAAAAAAATACTTACTTTTCATATTCTAAATAACCATCTCCATAAAAAATTTGTCCACAAATATTCGAACTATAATTATTTTTAACTTCGCCTAATTTCATCAAAACTAACTCCTTAGAATCGCAAGTGTAAACTTATTTCATTAATTCCTGATCATGAACAGGCGCTAATTCAAGTCTTTCGACTAAAGAAACACTAACGGCGTAAAGAATAACGAGAGAGAAAACCAATTTCGATGCCATGATGAACACGAATACAGTCGACAAAGAACAGTACCTTTTATAGATGTGGTTTTAATATAAGAATGGTAATTTAAAAATATAACCAGTTGTGTGTTAATATATTGTTTTTATTTTGAAAATAGATTTACAGAAAAACTTTTATTCTGTATGTGTATATATTTCAATACTCCTTATATTATATTTTATTCAATTCAATCTGATTAAAGGTTACCCCATTCAGGAAATTCGCAACAATCCGGATATGGTTCAGTTAAAGAAAGAGTAGTAGCAAACGGTTCGCAACTGCAAAATAATCAAAAATTGAAAGTAAACTACAATTTTTGTTAAAAAAAAGCTACTTACTTTTCATAGTCCAAATAACCATGTCCACAAGAAACTTGCCCACAAATATTCGAACTGTATTTATAATTAACTTCGCCTAATTTCATCAAACCTAACTCGTTAGAGTCGCAAGCATAACCTTGTTTTATTAATTCGGGATCATGAACAGGCGCCAACTCAAGTCTTTGGGTTAAAGAAACCCCAACCGCCCAAAGAATAACGAGAGAAACAACCAATTTCGAAGCCATGATGAACACGAATGCAGTCAACAAAGGACAGCACCTTTTATAGATGTGGTTTTAATATAAGAATGGTAATTTAAAAATATAACCAGTTGTGTGTTAATATTTTCTTTTTATTTTAAAAGCAGGTTTATAGGAAATTTTTATTCTGTATTAATGTCCTTAATTTTTACTAAAAAATATTATTTAATAAATAGCACACACAAATTTCTCTTTCAAATATTATACTTTATTTAATTAACGTTGAATTCATATGGAATGCTTTAATTCCAAATATTACAGTCACAACATTCCGAATATGATTGGGTTACATATTCAGTATCACAAAGCAAATTTAAAACGATATTAATAATAAAATTTAAAAAGAAATTTGTCCATAAATACGTTTACTGTAATTATCACGAACATCACGTAATTTTCTAATTCATCGAATTCATAAGTATAACTATGTTTTATTAATTTAGAGTCAGGATAAAGAAATTTTAACCACACAAAGAAGAACGATTAAGATTTCAATTTCATCATGATTTTGAATATTTAGCAGAGATTATCACTAACATCACGTAATTTTCTAATTCATCGAACTAACTTTTCTAATAAGTACAACCATGTTTTATTAAGTTAGAGTGGTGATAAAGAAATTTTAACCACACAAAGAAGAACGATTAAAATTTCTATTTCATCATGGTTTCGAATATTTAACACGTTGAGTGCCACGCGATTTTATAACGACTTCCTCGTCAGGCCACTGGTAATTGTCGCAGCCTGAACGAAAAGTTGTGTCAGTCACTGATGACTGACGCGGCCTGAACGGAAAGTTCGGTGTCACTCATCGATAACTGACATGGCACTCAACGTGTTAACAGAGTAAAGAACTTGAAGTTGATAAAATAACTTTATGCATGAAACACTTTATTTTAAGTTTAAGTACAGCTTGGTTTGATCAAAAAGGATAATTACAACATTCTGGGAATGGTTTTGTTGGATCTGGTGGGTTCCTTGGTCGACCTTCAACACGATACGGAGAACAACTATAAAATAAAATTTATTGATTATTAAGAAAATATTAAATTCTTTAAAATACTTACGTTTCAGATTGTATTAAACCATCTCCACAAGATATCTGTCCACAAATATCTGAACTGTAATTATTATTAACTTCACCTTTCTTCATCGGTCCATATTTAACGGTGTAACAACTGTAACCTTGTTGTTTTAAATGAGGGGCTTTAACGGGTGCTCTTTCGATAACTACAGCAGCTAAAGAAATTTCAATAGCACAGAAGAGAAGAACGAAAGCAACCAATTTCGACGACATTTCGAACGCGAATGTACTTAGCAGCAGAGAAAATCTGTATAAACAGCTTCATAATAATTACTGTCAAGCCGGTTTTATTCTTCTTTATTATTCCCAATTTTTACTGGTATTCGTTACATTTTTAAAATTTGTTTTGTAGTGATGTAATTTTCGTGTTGTAAAGATAAGGAATACCGGGGTCATAGTATGTTACATTATAGCTTAAAGATTCTATTTTTTACTATGGAAATTATAAAATAAATTTTTGCTTGAAACACTTTATTTTATTTTAAGTACAACTTAAATTGATTAAAAAGGATAATTACAACATTCTGGGAATGGTTTTGTTGGATCTTGTGGGTTCATTGGTCGACCTTCAACACTATACGGAGAACAACTATAAAATGAAATTTATTAGTTATAAAAATACCGAAATCTTAAAAATACTTACGATTCGTATTGTATTATACCATCTCCACAAGATATTTTTCCACAAACATCTGAACTGTAATTATTATTAACTTGACCTTTCTTCATCGGTCCATATTTGCTGGTGTAACAACTGTAACCTTGTTGTTTTAATTTGGGGTCAGTAACGGGTGCTCTTTCGATAGCTACAGCAGCTAAAGAAATTTCGATAATACAGAAGAGAAGAACGAAAACAACCAATTTCGACGCCATTTCGAACGCGAATGTACTTAGCAGCAGAGAAAACCTGTATAAGTAGCTTCATGATTATAATCGCTGACGAGCCGGTTTTGTTCTTCTTTGTTATTCCAAACGTTTACTGGAATTCGTTTTATTTTTAGAATTCGTTTTGTAGTGATGTAATTTTCGTGTTGTGAAGAAGATAAGGAATACCGGGTCATGTTAGTATGTAAGCAGAGAAATGTATTTAGAATTTCTTTGTAAAAAAATATAAGGATCGATTTTTATATTAACTTATAAAGCTTCTATTTTTCATTATAAAATTAAATACAAAAGAAGGGAAGTTATATAATATAACAATTTTTTGATCAATTTTAAGAAATTGTAACGACTTTATTTATAAAAACTAGGAAACGATTTTTACTTTGAATTAAACTTTAAAGATTGTATTTTAGTTTTAAAAAGTCAATTTTGTTCTAATTGTTACCAAAAAAAAAAAAAAAAAAAAAATTAAGTTGGAAAGAATTTTTGACAACTAACCTACTTTTAAAAAAATCAACTTTTAAAAATCGTACAGAGTTTATTTTTAGAAATTAAGAAATAACTTTTATGGTAAATTAAACCTTAAAGATTCTATTTTTGATTATAAAAGACAAATTTATTTTAGTTATCACTAAAAAAATAAAAAAAAAATCTTAAAAGGAACAAAAACCTTTAATGAAAATTCTCAACTTTTTCAACTAACTTTAAAAAATCGTGCTGACTTTATTTGAATCACTTGATTGAGAAACCCGTCAAATCCACCATATGGTTTTTTGACATTTCACGGAAGATCCATCTCTAACAGAAAGGCGCATGGTTTAATTTATAAATCCTATAAATCCATGCACTCTCCTGCACAATAACCGCTATTGAATATTGTGTTTACTTTCAAAACCCGATATGTCCAGGGTATGACGAGTTGGGTTACATAGAATGGGTTACATAGAAACCTATGTTCCATCAGATGTGAAACTGATGACACACAACTGTAACAATGTTTGCTGCATTAACAGAAATGGAGCGGTATAAGACAGTTAATCAGTATTTTCAAATACGTGGCCATTCATTCCTGCCCTGTGACAGGGACTTTGGAGTAGTAAAAAGATCCCTTAAGAAACATGATAGAGTTTACACACTTAAGCAGTACACCAAACTCTTCATACTGGCGAGTCAACAGAACAAGTTTACGGTGCATTCCATAGAAGATAACAGTATCATTAAATATTTTAAGTCTTGGTGGCCCAAATATTATAAAAGAAATGGCCAAAGTATAGCCCCTGTACGAAGTGAAAGAGTTCCATTCAACATATCCAACTTTATACAGTTTTCGTTCGACGACAATCGTAAAGGGACGGTTACAGCATACGACAACATACACGGATTATTGACTTTTTCGTTTCCAATCGGTACAAAACATTCTAGACCCAATGTACTTTGCACAGAACCAGCCTACCCTAATATTAAATTACCTATTAAGAATAAAAAAATGGATAACATTAAAAAAATCCTAAACTACCTTCCGTATAATGAACAAATTAAAAGTTTCTACGAAGAGAGTTTTCTATGGCCAACCGTAGATGGTGAATTAGAGCCAGAAGTTTTATAATATCATATTTCTTATAAGTTTATATAACATGGTTTATACTTTTTTGAATAAATAAATCAAAAAAAATTTACTCAAATTTATTTTCTCAAATAAAAAAATTTATTTGAGAAAGTCGATATGTCCATTTTTTAAACTCCACTTTTTGTTAACTAGCTTTTATAATATATTTCCTTCTTTGTCAAAAAACTGCTTAACTATTTTACGTTAATATTTATCAATAGTTAAACTAAGAAAAAATTACACTTTTTAATAGACAGATGGTTTTTTGTAATTTTCTCAAAAGTATGTCTAGGGGACTTGTCTGGTTTCTCAAATAAGTAATTTATTTGTAGCAATCAAGAAATAATTGCTATGTTAAATTAAGCATTAAAGACTATAGTTTCTGTAATAAAAGTCAAATTTATTCTAACTACTCTTAAAGAAATTGAAAGATATCTAACGTCGCCACATTCTAGGAAAATTACAACATCCTGGGTATTCTTCAGATGGATCATCACTTGTATACGGATCGCACCTACAAAATAATATTGATTAAAAAAACTAACCAACGACAATTTTTGTAAATACTTACGTGTGATAAGCTAATGTACCATTTAAACAAGTAACTTCTCCACAAACATCTGGACTGTAATTATAGTTTTGTTGAAACGTTCTCATCGGTCCTAATTGGCGAGTGTAGCAAGTGTAACCCCACCTTATTAAATCAGGATCTTTAATAGGCGCCTGTACAATGTTAGTTTCGGTTAAAGAAATTTCAACCGTACAAAGAAGAAAGATTAAGAGAACCAATTTCAATGCCATCATGAACATAAATGCAGTTGACAAAGAAGAGAACCTTTATAAATAAGTGAACTTTTATGAATTTAAAAATAATGTTGAATTAAAAATGTAACCAGTTTTGTTGTGTTATATATTTTTTATTTTAAAAGCAAGTTCTTTGTTGGTTATAAAAGAAACAAAATTTTTATTTTGTATAATTATTGCCCATAATTTTCAGTTAAAAAGTTTAATAAACGAAATAAAATATCTACTTGAAATATTATATTATGTATTTTGTTTTAAGTACAATTTGATTTGACTAAAGGTGATAATTACAACATTCAGGAAACGGTTTTGTTAAATCTTCATCCACTCGTTTTCCATTAATAGTAAACAGAGAACAGCTACAATATAATATTTATAGAAATCAAAATAGTAATAATTTTTGTAAATACTCACCCTTCGTATTCTATAACACCACTTCCACAAGTAATCCTTCCACAAACATCTGGACTGTAATTATTATTAACTTCACCAAACTTCATCGGTCCAAAATTATTTGTATAACAACTGTAACCTTGTTGTTGTAATGTAGGATCGTTAACAGGCGCAAATTGAAGAGCTAGAGATGCTAAAGAAATTTCAACAGTACAAAGGAGAACAACGAAGATAACCAATTTTGACTCCATGATGAACAAGAATATTATTAGAATTAACAGCTTTGAAGATCTGTATAAATAGTAATACCCGATTTTATTAATAACTGCTGACGAGTTAACGTTTGATCTTGGTTATTCCAAAGGTGGGATTCTTGTTTTGATTTTTACTTTATATAGTTCATTTTATAATAATACTATCTTTATGTTTTGATGGAGATAAAAAATCGGGATTTCCATGAAATGGATCGAAAAAAATAATCATCTAAACTTAGCAGTTAGTCAAATTAACTAGAGACCAAAAAAACTGGATATTTGGATAGAAGTGTTTAAGCTTAGGAAGGTCATCTAGAAAATTTGAAAATTGTTTCGCTCAACTAGAGAACCTAAAAAAATTTCAAAACTTCGAGTAAAACTAGGTTTGTCGTTCAAAAACACCTAGATTATCATCTAAACGTAGCAGCTGGTCAAACCAACCTGAGAATTTAAAGCTTCGAAATACTAAACAATCATCCAAAAATCCTGGATAATCAAAGATCTGGTTTTAAATTTTTTGGTTGTTTTGATAATTGATTTCCTTAAGGAAGTCATCGCTAGACTTAAGTCTTTATTATTACACAAGAAGCGTTTCTGAACGATCAAGCCAGTTCACTTTTGATCTTGGTTATTTCAAACGCTTAAGTATGGGAATTTGTTTTGTAATCAAACGCTTATGGAACAATTCTTCAAACAAGGTTCGAGTGCTATAGTACTGCATCAATGAGCATTTAAGACATTCTCAACAGAAAAAAGAAACATGTAATTGAATTATTAGGTGAAGGTGGCATTGTTGTGAATGTCTCAGATCATTCTGAGATAATTACATCATTGTAATTGAATCGGTGGATATTGAAAGGTACTAAGTAACATTTTCGGTCATTTTGAGATATAAACACGATATTGTATTTCTACCATATCCTCATGATTATACGTTAAATGGGCCAATGTAGGAGCATCAGGTGTTGTTGTGGGCACAACTTCTAAATAAGATTTATTGTTGAAAGGGACTAAGTGACGTTAGTTGGTACCTTTCAACAACAAACGATGTATTGTTTTCTTTTTCGAAGTGTGCTCTTTTGTATTGGATTATATTAACAACTACATCCCTGATTCAGTAACGCACCTTCGGCTATATTCTGACAATTGTCCAGGCCAAAACAAGAACCATACCATGGTTCGTATGTGTATGGCATTGGCTGAACCGGGTAGATTCGATAAAGTTGAACAATTTTTCCCTGTTAGAGGGCATTCCTTTTTACCCTGTGATAAGGACTTTGGACTGATTAAAAAAAATTAAAACAACACGATAGAATCTTCTCCATTCACCAATACACTGAACTGATTGTAACATCTAGTGCAAAAAACCATTTTACGGTAAAAGAAATTGCTACTGATGATGTGTTAGATTTTAAAAATTGGTGGACAAAATATTACAAAAAGCATTCTATTTCACTCGAGACCAGTAAGAAAGGCGTTCTAAGAAACCAAAAACCGTCATTTTCTATATCCCAGTTCCACTACTTTCTTCACCAGTCATCGAAACCAGGATATCTAGTCGCTTCAGAATACCTCAATAGTTTTGCAAATCATACATTTTCACTGCATATGCCTCGAAATAAAGAACGTATTCCTCTCAAATTACCTCACATCAAGGCATATCCTGAGGGAAATGTTCCTATATTGGAAATCAAGGTACAGCATATCGTCGATGCGCCTGCAAAATCCGCTATGCGCATTTTAACAAATTTTACAGGAATGAATAAAAACTAATTAATTTTTTATAAAAGGACTTCCAATATCTAGTTGTTTTTTTATAAAACTTAAAAGCACATAGCTGATTTTCGTTTACGGCAAACACATAGACTTTTACTTTTCACAAAATAATAATACAAATGAATGTTTGGTATATTATAGCGTTTTGTCAGATGGTGTATTCCCATTTGATGAGTCTATTGCACCAGATATCGCGTTTTCGGGAAAAATGTCACATAGCGGATTTTGCAGGCACATCGACGATATACAGAAACTGCTAACCTATGTAGAAGAAGAATATAAAGAATTTTACTCCAACATTATCCGATGCCGGCCAACGAAAAAGCCATCCAAACACGCAAGAGAGTAATAAATATTAGTATAAGATGTCAAGATAGTTTTAACAACATGTTTTCATTGTTTAAAAATTAATAAATCAGATTTTTGAGTTAATACTACTTGTTTTTTTTGTATTAGATGTAGAAAGGGCCTAACTACGCTTTCTTTTTTTTTAAATAACAACTGTTGGGGTCTTAATACCATGGGTAAGTTACCACCGATATGTGTGCACAAGCTGTATAAAACCACTCCGACAATAATATCTAACACTAAATCTAACACAAGAAAGATATTCAGTTTTTTTAGTTTTTCTCAAAACTGCATAAAAGTTACATAGTACCTTTCAACATCAACTGATTCAATTATTTTGCTAAATATTTCTCCTCGGTGTTGGAAGATAAAATGACAATCGCTTTCTGGTTCATGTACGACTAACGAATATGTTACCCATGCAAGCAAAATGCATGTCAACCTTGAATTTTGCTCCGGTAACCTCAGATGAGGTATTTCAAGCATTCAATAACTTAAGGAACATTAGAACTGTAGAATGCTACAATGATTTTATTGAGAGTATTAACTTCATGAGTGAATGTATTTACTTGCCCATAACGAGAGTATTGAATCAGTCAATTGATAACATGCTTAATTCCCATAACAATGAAAGTGGCAAAGGTTTCGCCGGTATTTAAAAAGAGATTCTAATAATGTTGGCAATTTAACACCTATTTTTGTGTGCATTCTAAGATGTTCCAAAGCATTGTTAAGGATAAAGTACTTATACACCGTCCAACGAAAGATCTTTCACGCGCTATTAATTTATACCCTGTTCAGCGAAAGAAATCTCATTCGTCACTACTTGTCACCGTCTTCTCGATGTACGTCAAATATTTTTTTAAATCTAATTGTATGTCACAGAAAGAAACAAAAACTGAAAATGTTTGTCTAACAATAAGATACCACAATTAATTGATGACCAGACGAGTGTTTTCGGCTGTCATCTCTCTCTGCTATGTACAATTAAATAAAAAAAATATTTGACGTACATCGAGAAACCAGTGATAAGTAAAGGTGAATGAAACATTTTTCGCGGGGCGGTGTATATTTATTTATTTTTTTGATAGATACAATGTTTTATATCTATCGCAGCATGATTTTCAAAATGGTTTATAGACGGAAACTCCCACAGTTAGTTACTTTAGATATGTCTAAACATTTTAACGATTACCAATTCTAAACACATCTTAATGATTATCCAATTAATTCTTGATCTTCTTGATTATTCCAAATGTTTATGTGAATTCGATTTTTATTTTTTACGCAATTTGTTTATTTCGTAAATATACAATCTTCATGTTTTGATTAAGATAAGAAACATCGGCTTATATTCTGGTAACTTCTAAAATAACAATAAAAAATGTGATTTCAAAGAAAACAACTTTATCTTTGTACTGAGAAATTTAATTTAATATTTTGTGGTTAAATGACGATAATCTTTTTTAGGTGCAAAACACAAAGAAACAATCACACATAAAGCCTGGTTTTGAGATTGAAAAATCTTTGTCGAAAACCACAAAGGGCAAAACTAAAAGAACAACGATTAAAAGAACTAATTTTTATTCCTATACTCTTTAATTTTTATAAAATAAAAATAAAAGACATAATTTATTTATTTCAACTTATTAGAAGAATCAGCACAACATTCTGGGTATAATACTCTTGGTTTGTCCGTGCTTAAAAATCGATCTTTTATATATTCTTTCGGTTCACAACTACAAACATAAATAAAATTAAAATTTAAACACTAAAAAATGTAAAAAATACTCACTATTCATGTGTAACAGAACCTTGTCCACAAGTAACTCTTCCACACTGATATAAAAAGTAATCATTGATAACTTGACCTGGTTTCATCGCTCCTGCTCCATCGGTGTAACAAGTGTAACCTTGGACAATTAATTCTGGATCAAAAACAGGTGCGTTTTCAATATATACTTCGGCTAAAGAAATTCCAACTGTACAGAATAAAACTAGGAAGAGGACTAATTTCAACGCCATGACAAACGCGAATGTACTTGAGAACAGAGAAAACCTGTATAAATAGCTTTACGATTTTATTATTGTTGACAAAGTCGGGGATTTTTTTGTTGTTCTGGAGATTTGCTGGAAATTATGGTGTAATCTTTGTACTGACACAGCAGATAAGATTCCTCCGGTTGTTTTATGGTAGGGTTATTCTAAGGAAAAAATTAAAAGTTTTGGTTTCGTAAAAATGATGGTAATTTATTTCCCGACATGAAACTTAAACTGATCCATCAAATCAGATTAGATAAGTCAGTATAATCACAAAAATACTGTATACAATAAAGTTATTTTAAAGAAGAAGAAATTTAAAGAAACGGTTTCAGAGAAAACATTTAACTTCTCCCGTTACCAAGAAAAAAAAATTTTTTTTGGTGGTCTGAACGTTGCCAGTCTTTTTTTTTTATTTCCTTTCCTCATTAAAAACCGAAGAACAATGGCACGTAAAACTCGGTATTAAGGTTGAGGAACGCTTTTCGGTTGCCGCAAATTGAAGGGGCGCGTACCGAGCGCAGATGCCGGCGGACCGTTGTAAACAACATAATTCCTGACAGCTGAAAAGAAAACGGCCCGATCGGAAATTGGGTTGAACTCTCGCGAGGAGCGTCGATAATAATTGACCGCGCGCGCGTGCAAATGTTGCACCGTAACTCTTCGGTCGCCTTTTTTAATTAGCTGCCCATTGTGACTCGCGGGGAGAAAGTGCCACGGCGACGACGCCAAATTTGCATCGCAAGGAGAGAAGAGAGGTGAATCGACTCGCCTCAAAAGTGTAACGAAGGCTCGTCCTCAATGGACAATGCGATCGGCGTCTTCTTATTTATTAATAAAAAAAGGTCCGGAACAATAATCGATGAAGAAAAGGCTAGTAGAAGAGATTCAGGTTACCATCTACAATGGAAATTGGGACGATGGGATTTACTCAACACCATTCAATAAACTCTTAATCATCTTTTACTTGTCAAAGACGATTTAAGTCTTATTAAAACCCATTTTTATTTATTCATTAATTTTTCTTTTTTAGTTTTTTTAGTCTCCAGAAACATACAATTGAAAGATTGATTATTTCTTTTTTCTATAGTCACGTTTTGATCATTTTTTAAATAAAACAAGCTAAGTAAGAAACAAAATTATTTATTGCTCATTCCGTTACAACAAAAAAAAACTTACGCTAAGTTATATTAATTGTTACCTAAATAAACTGTGACAGCAACTGTTAATAACTGGGACCTTGGAGTTGCTGGTGTGTGTGTGTGTGGGCTGAAACGTAAAACAACTAACCACATTAATAGCATTTGAATTTATGATAAAGAGACAGTAATTAATCAATTAATTATACATAGTGTTAACGAAAACATTAAAACTTTCTTTGAAAATTGGTAATGCTACTTAAAATAAGTTTCCAAGAACATTAGTTTTCAACAAATTAACAATTTTAATAAACCAGAAATGTGTTTGTATTAAAATACGCATTGTTCTTTATACATATGTATAACACTTACGTACATTCTTAAAAATATTTACGAAATTTAATATAAAATTCGAAAATAACAATAAGTTTTTTGTTTAATTAAAATTTTTAATATTTTAGAAAGTAAAAGGTTTTGGATAAGGATCTACAATGGCATAACTATGGAAAAAACATGAGAATATCCTATCTAAGGTTTAATTCTGTTTATACAAATTAAAAAATTAAAACATTAAGCATGAATATAAAAAAATGTCCAAATAGTCCAAAAATGTAAAGAAATAGTTTAAAAAGACTCTTGAATTATCTGGATTTTTCATACAGTTAAATAGATATGTTAAACAAACAACCGAAAAAACTGCGACATTTCAATTAAACAACAAGCTCGAGATAATTGTTCAAATTTATGAAAAACATCTTAAAGAACTAGAAATTCTTTTAGACTATAATGTTTCATTTTTCCATTGAATTAAGAATTATCTGCAGTGAATGCGATATAGGACATGTCTAAATACACCATACAATTCTTAAAAATGGCTAGAAAAAATACAGTTATTCAAATTTATTACGAAAAAATATAAGAAATCAAAAGAATCGACAAGAAAGATCATAAAACATCTATTGTAAGAGAAAATCATCTGGACGAAAAAATTTCCAAAAAAGCACTAAAATTATTCATAAAGATTCAGACTTAAAAAAATTAGTCGAAAATATAAAAAAATAGTCATTCAGAGCATGCTTTAGAAGGAAAATTATGATGAATCATTTGAATTAATAAAAATGATCCAGAATAAACTATAACGTGATCCAGAACATAATTAAGAAGGAAACCATACATGAAAAACTAGTAAGTCGCCTGGAATATTGTTTTTAAAAAGACTATAAGAACTAAACCCGCCAGAAAATTTCCAGAGAAACTAGAAAACCTATAAAATCATTCAAAAATCTGGATAATCGTTCAAGTAACACTAGTAAATCACCCAGAATATCATTTTTAGAAAGATTAGGAAAGCTGAAGTGTTCAAAAAATTTTCTAAAAAAACTAGAAAACATAAAATCATCAAAATCGTTCAAGTAACACAAATAAATCGCCCAGAATATCATTTTTGGAAAGATTAGAAAAGCTGAAGTGTTCAAAAAATGTTCTAGAAAAACTAGAAAACTCATAAACTCATCAAAATCGTTCAAATAACACTAGTAAATCGAATCCGTGAATAATAATAATAAATAATTATTATTCACGGATTCAAATTATTAACTGGTAGAAAAATGGATTAAACAACTAACTTCTAGTCACTAGTAAATCGCCCAGAATGTCATTTTTAGAAAGATTAGAAATACTGGTGTTCAAAAAAAATTTCAAGAAGAACTAGAAAACTTATAAAATTAATCAGATTTGAAGAAATCGTTGAGGTAAAATTAGCAACTCATCCAAAAAATTCAGATAACCGTTCAGATTTAGAGAAATCACTTAACTAAGACTAGTAAAACGCCAAGAATATAAGTCCTAGGATTAGAAAAACTATACCGTCCACAAAATTTTTTAGAAAAACTAGAAAACTTATAGAATTAATCAGATCTGAAGAAATCGTTGAGGTAAAATTAGCAACTCATCAAAAAAAATTTAGATAACCGTTTAGGTTCAGAGAAATCATTTAACTAAAACTAGTAAAACGTTAAGAATATAATTCCTAGAAGGATTCGAAAAGCTAAACTGTCCACAAAACTTTCTAGAAAAACTAGAAAACTTATAAAATCATCAAAATCGTACAAGGAGCACTGATAAATCGCCAAGAACATCATTTTTAGAAAAATTAGAAAAGCGGACATTCAAAACAATTTCTAGAAAAACTAGAAAACTTATAAAATCATCAAAATCGTTCAAGGAGCACTGATAAATCGCCAAGAACATCATTTTTAGAAAAATTAGAAAAGCGGACATTCAAAACAATTTCTAGAAAAACTAGAAAACTTATAAAATCATCAAAATCGTTCAAGGAGCACTGATAAATCGCCAAGAACATCATTTTTAGAGAAATTGGAAAAGCGGACATTCAAAACAATTTCTAGAAAAACTAGAAAACTTATAAAATTAATCAGATTTGAAGGCATTGTTGAGGTAAAATTAGCATATCATCCAAAAAATTTGAATAACCGTTCAGGTTCAAAGAAATCCCTTAGCTAAAACTAGTAAAACGCCAAAAATATCATTCCCAGGATTAGAAAAACTACACCGTGCAAAACAAATTTCCAGAAACACTAGAAAACTTATAAATCATCTAAAGATCTGAATAATCATTTAGTTTTAAACAAATTGTTCAAGTAAAATTGAAAATAAAAATGCACCAGATAATCTCTAGTTACATAAGTAGAGAAAATGAACGTTTTTGAAAAGGTTTTTCTGAATACTGTGAACTTTCTGAACATTTAGTTCAGAAAAGTAGTCCAAAAATTCTTAAAATAAATCATTCTAAAAAACAATTTTTCTTATCCACTTGAAAAGTTCATATCTAGTTATGCCAATGAAGATTAACACTTTGCTGACCAGTGACGAGTTAACTCGTCGTCACTGCACTTGCATTGCAGTGGCATAGCATAGTTTGTGTGTAAAATTCCCATTCAACAAAGTGTTAATAAAGTTTTATATAGGTACTCGTTTTAAGTATCCTCACCTATTTTCAATTACCATTTCTTTAACACCATGTATATTAACCAATTTTTTATTTAATGATCAACTAATTTCAAAACCCTTTTGGTTTTTTTTATAAAAATATATGAAAAAGACAATTTTATTTGTACTTTTTTTAATTAAAATTTTTTTTTATATTTTATTTATTTATTATTATTTTTTGGAACGATACTTTTTTAAATACTCAACCGGTTGAACGTAGAGATTGAAGATTCTCACGCAAAACACCAACCGAGACGACTGAAAATAAATTATACGTGTACAATACAAAAGAATAACCCAATTTTGAATATTAAAAAAAATCTCGCTTTTAACCCAATAACTCTAATTTAAATAAAGCGATAAATGTTATTCTTAAAACTAACAGTATGAATAAAAGCAAGATTTTTTTCTTTCAATACTAAAACCGGAATCTACCACACCTTTTTAATTTAATAATTTTTTTCTGGTTATCTCCACGATTTCCAAGAACTCCTCCTAATAAAATCCAAAGTTCCTGTAAAAATGTAAAAAATTAACTAGCAGAGCCACAGTTTACAATAATACAAATGCAATTCATTAATTAAACAGTAAGGAATGAGCACTAACAAACTTAATCTTACATATTAAAAAATAAAAATTACATAAAAAAACTCCGATACAGACATTTTAATTTTATAAGTTATCCTTCCAAACTCCAGCTGCATCCTCACTACATTTAGAACAAAACTCCAAGGAAACTTTATGTTTGGAAACATGTAAACAAACTCCAACATCGTCCACGTCATCGGTAGGTGAAGTATAATTATGTTCTTCGAACGTATTAAAATTATTTGTTTCCTCAAGGTTTAATAACTCAGGATCGTTGAATAAAACACCCAAGTCGTCATTTTGAGAGTTAAGTAAATCTTCTGTGGTACTTATAAAACTATCTGGCTGCTTATTTGAAACATAATTACTCGTGAAAGACAAGGACTTATCCAAAGATGTCCCGACTAACATACCTGTGTTATGATGTATCGATCGAAGGATTTTTGAGATATCTGTGCTATTAGCTAGGACGCTCTTGACGTATTTAACCTCTTTTAATAATTTCTCAATGGTTTGCGCTTGGTTTTCAACTTTACTTTGTAACTTTCGATTTTCTTGAGTTAATTTAGCCACGTTTCTTTCCAAACCTTCTACATACATTTTTTTCCTCATACGATTCTCTCTGGCCATCAGAGCGTTTTTTGAGAAACATCTCGGCCTTTTTCTTTGTGACTCCTCATGGTAATTTGAGGTTAAGAGTGATACTTTCCTCTTTCGAAGCGATGTTTCGTAATCTGAGTCTTCGTCCGTGTCGGATTCGATTTCCAGACGTCTTTTATACTCCATTGTTTAGATATTTGGTAACTTTTGGTAGTTTTTACTCGCGAAAACTTTATTTTCTTTATACTTTTTTAACGACGCATTAAAAACGTTATGAAACGTTGACTCGTTCAGTTTTAACTGTCAAGTTAATGATTTGTTTTTCATGGATTATGTTGAGGGTAAGAGAAAAGTGATGTTAAGATTGGTAAGAGATGGGAGATAGGTTTTTATATGTAGTAAAAAAGGATAAATATATGTTCTTTGTGAAAATTAACACGTTGAGTGCTGCCATTGTGTAAAAGAGTTGTTCTTTCGAAAATTAAACAAGAACATTAAATATAAGATAACGGCGAAAGGACTCAACTTACACTTTCGGTTCGTGAGTATCATATGGTGCTTCCCATGACCCTACTGAGCGCTTGTCCGTACATCAATATATGCTTTTCACAGCAGTCAACGTGTTAATAAGGTTTTTTCGTTTAATTAAGGGAATTGATTATTTTTGCGGTAATTAATAAAAATTCGGTAACTTCTATATTAATGTGCATTAGTGTCAACAGATGATATGCAATGCATATTGTGTAGAATTAAAAATCTTGACGACTTCCATGCAAATTATTAAAATTGCTTAAGTTTTGTGAACAGGAGTTCTTTTTTACCAATGCGGTTTTTCAAGTTAATTTTTTTAACAATAACCGAGCTCAACTTTACACAAAATAATCGTCCTCTAGGCAACTTAGCTCTTAACCGCTGAAATCCAACTAAGGTTAATCCTTAATCACCGAAATTCAGGTCGAATAATTACATGTTAACACTGCTACAAACGAATGCTTTTTGAAGTGTACAAGTGACCGTTAGAAGTCATAAAACGCACCCTTTAACAAAAACCGCTTATCGCGTGTTTGTCGGAAGTTTAGCACTTGAGTCTGTATACTCCTTTTACAATGCGTACATGCCAAAACGCACTTTAGCAAACGTGCAATTAACCGTGCGCTTAAAAGCGTCCCTTGTGTACTATAACCCGAAATGGGGCTGCATCATGAAGAGAAAGATGAAAAAGTAAGTTCCATCTCCGTAACATTACCGAGTACTCTTTCATTTTTCTCTTCATGGTGCAACTCTATTTCGTGTAATAGTACCTACTCTGACTGCCTTGCAGGCTGCTCTTACTAAATTCTCATGAATGTCGTTGTAGTAATTCCGATTATTATGGGCTTAAATTTAAAGATTTTTAGCTCTGTCTTTGGTATTTCATTTCAGGTCTGGTAGGGATTCGGTTCCAAAATAGTAAAACTTTTGTAATAAAGAGCTTCGTTCGTTGGGTTAAAACTTGAACTGCACTAACAAGGAGACCTCACGACTTTGGAGTCGCCGATTTTAATGTAAATGGTATCAATCAATAGATATTGGTACATAGTACGAATGTGTAAAATATTAGGGCGCACTATTTAGCGGTTCGCGAATAAATCCACCCTTACGATCACCAAAAATGTTTGAGCAATTTACATGTCAATGTTAAACAACACGCCTTGAAATCCGCCCATAGTCAAAGGGCAATCGGCCGGCTTTCAGATGCAAAAGTCGATGGTTCGAATCCCAAATAAAATAGTAATTTTTTTCCTTAATTTCTATTTTTATGCAATATTTCATTTTATTTTTATAATATTTTATAAATGAAGGAAAAAAGTAATTTTTTTATTCAGGATTCGAATCATCGACATTTGCAACTGAGAGCCGGCCGATTGCCCTTTGACTATGGGCGGATTTCAAGGCTGTCTAACATTAACATGTAAGTTGCTTGAACTTTTTTGGTGGTCGTAAGGGTGGATTTATTCGTGAACCGCTGCATAGTGCGCCCTAATATTTTACACATTCGTACTATGTACCAATATCTATCGATTGGTACCACTTTCATTAAAATCGGCGATTCCAGAGTCGTGAGGTCTCTTTGTAAGTTACACTATGGTGCAGAGGTGCAGTTTCGTGCAGCATTTAAAGGGGAATGACTATGATTCAATGTAATTTGGTGCTCTTTAGTTCAGGTATGAAATGTGATCCAACGAACGCATATATAACCAAAATTTAATAATGCACTAAACTGTTAAGTGCAAGCAGTACAGCCCTAACAAACAAAGCTAAGATGTCAAAGTGGATAATTAGCAAGTTGTAAAATTTTAGGTACAAGTATTTCCTTTGGGAATTGTTAAACGTGGGAGCAAACAGATTCCTTGAATAGAAAGTGTCCTGACGGATGTGTTAGGATTTCCGTTTAATAAAAGGACGCCCAAAAAGGTAACCCCTCTTTTAAACAGAGGTTATTTAAGGGAGAATTCGCGTTTTAATCTGTCTCGCTCTCTTCTTAGAGTTCATTTCGGGTCCGGAAGAACTTCTTCGCAATAATGTGTTGGATATGCCTTGAAAAGCTATTTAGCACATCGACGGTTTTCCGCGAGTTCAGTTTTCGTTTCCGAGATTGAGTGTTCCTCGGCGGGTATGTTCACATGATAGACTCGAACGTGCTCCCATCCGGATATTATCTCTGTCATGGTAATTCCATTATCATTGTGAGCTCCAAACTGAGGACATAACCGCAAACCTATTGGGTTTGTGGTTGAGGAAAAGGGGTGAATTTTCTCAGCCTAAGTGAACATTTACTACTAGACAAATCTCTCAGGTTAATAATTATTGAGTTAGGAATTCGCATAACTATCCTCTTGATTGATTAAATTATAAAGATTTGTAACTTTCTTAACAAAATTATAGTTTAGAGCTAAATTTGGTTTTATTCAATAAAATTTTCACTTTACTGAATTTAATTTATTAAAGTTTCTTGATTGTATTTCAAGCCAGAACCCTAGTGTAAGGACCCACGGTTTCTGAAAGGTTTCACCGGGTTAAGGTTTTTAACTTTGCCCAAGTGGCAGCCACGACTACCCCGATCATTACATCGTCATATAGCGATCCTCCGATCTGCTCTTTTTCAATAAGCCCTATCGACCCCACAACCACTAAAATCTATATAAGTTGAAAAATTTCATACGTTATAACGATTCTCCAGATCGTCCTTTTTCAACAAGAACGTGAAAAAATTCAATCGTCTAAAGTTGGACCGAAAGATCACACTTTCAGCAGTTTTATTTGCTCTTTCTCAACAACCCATCTTACAAGGGGACCACCAGACGTGTGACCTCCAAATTTTGATCTCGATTTTTTTATAGGTGGAAACATGTATATGAAGCTTCTTGGTAAAATATTTCAGGGAGATGGCTAGGCATTAGTTTTTGAACGTAAATTTCGTTAACGATTTCAAAAATTCATAACTCAAAAATGCCTAGAACACATACCTGTCTCTATCTGTAAAAAAATTGAGATCAAACTCTGGAGGTAACACGTCTGGTGGTCCTCTTGTAAATCTAGAACATAAGCCTTAAACGTAAATTTCGTTAACGATTTCAAAAATTCATAACTCAAAAATGCCTGGTCATCTCCCTGAAATATTTTGCAAAGAAGCTACACATACCTGTCTCTATCTATGAAAAAATTGAGACCAAAATCTGGAGGTCACACGTCTGGTGATCCCCTTGTAAGTCTAGAACATAAGTTTGACGTAAATTTCGTTAATGATTTCAAAAATTCTTAACTCAAAAATTCCTGGTCATCTACCTGAAATATTTTACCAAGAAACTTCACATACATGTCTCTACCTATAAAAAAACGAGTTCAAAATCTGGAGGTTATATGTCTAGTGGTTCCCTTATAAGTTTAGAATGTAATTCTGGAACGTATATTTCGTTAAAAATTTCAAAAATTCTTAATTCAAAAATGCCTGGTCATCTCCCTGAAATATTTTGCCAAGAAGCTTCACATGCATGTCTCTACCTATAAAGAAATCGAGATCAAAATCTGGAGGTCATATGTCTAGTGGTTCCATTGTAAGTTTAGAATGTAAGTCTGTAACGTATATTTCGTTAACGACTCCAAAAGTTCATAACTCAAAAATGCCTGGTCATCTCCCTGAAATATTTTGCCAAGAAGCTTCACATATGTCTCTACCTATAACAAAATTGAGATCAAAATCTGACAGTCACACGTCTGGTGGTCCCCTTGTTAGCTTCTAATTAAAATTATTAATAAATGTAAAATAAAAAAAAACATAATTATTAATTAACACGTTAAGTACGACAGCTCTTATGGCTTGTATCTTGCATATACCGGGTATATAAAAATAGCACATTCTTTCGCGTCACCGGTGACTCGCGCCGCCACTATGAATGAACTTCATTCGAGGCACTGGTGCCTCGCATCGTACTTAACGTGTTAAATAATTATTTATAGATAATGGAACAAAAACAAATTATTAACTAATTGTAAATGGAACATAAATGAACATTTTTCATAAAATCAATTTTGATGGAGGTGAAGGTACTTAATAAATATAAAAAATAAAAATTGCCTTTTTATTTTATATAAAACCAATCAGACTCATAAATATTAATATCTTGATGTAAGCCAACTAGCAATAATTGGTACATTTATATTATTCCATTCAACGTTAGAAGAAGTTGTATTTAAAGCAGTTGTAAAAAGTTCAATGGAATCAGAAAGACTTGAAAACTCCTGGAACTAAAAAGAAAAATATTTTTTAATTTTAACAAATAAACCCAAATTTATATTCTTACGTCTTGTAACTGAGCTTGTGTTGTAAACCTCGTCGCTAAAGAATTAACAATCGATCTAAATTGATTGTCACTAAATCTTTCTCTAAACACACCATAATTTTCTTTAAAGTAAAGATAGAAATAATTAAGTCCAAAAGTTCCAGCGCCGTGAATACCCGATAAAGCTTGTAATCGATCTGATTCTAACATAGTACTATTTTCAGCCAAAATAATACTTAAATAATTATCCAAGACGTTAGTATTTTCAGTACAACCCAAAGCTGGTATTAAACGTTCACGAACTTGCAGTTCGGAAGTTAAATATAAACCATAAAGGAAATCAAAATCGGCTTGATTTCCAACTCTTAAAGCAGAACAAGCGTAAACTGTTTGAAGATTTGGAGAAACTAAAACTCCATTATCCCTCCATGCTCGAATTTCTGTTAAAGCATGGAATCTACATGATAGATGTGCGTGTCTACACATCCATTGTAAAACGTTTGGACGTAATAATTTTATTAAATGGCTATCCATAGGATCTTCGGATAATCCAATTGCGTTAAAGACCGTATTTAATAATCCTTGGAAGTAAATCTTAAAAATAAAAGAAAAATAAAAATTAACTAAGATTTTTTTGTTAGTTTATTTTTTCTTACCCTATATTGATTTAAAACGTTGCTATTTTGCATGTAAATATCTAAGAAGGAAAGAGCTTGGAAATAAGGTGTTAAAGGAATAAAATCAAGTTCCCTAATTAAATATAAACTTAAATCTAAAGGAATATTATAATCTATAACACCAAATCGAGCTAATGTGAAAGAATCATCGATTAATTGAGCTCGATTTAATCTATGAATATAATCAAAGTTATTTGAATTGAGATAATTTATAATCAAGTACCAGTTTGTAATATCGTAATTAACTCTATAATAACCCGATTGTTGATTATTTAAAATTATCCAATCATTGTTTGAAACGCCAAATAATTTCGATTGTGATCTTTCTAAGAGCCACGTTTCTGGACTTGTATGAGCGAAATTTAACCAGGACGATGTTGAATAACTGATTGGAATATTCCAAAGGGATGGATCCTGGTTAAACGGATTGGTATGAATAAATCTTCTTTGTTGTAAAATTAATGCACCGGTTGCGTAATTCCTGTTAACGGTGACTAAAGGATAACCTGCGTTTAATTCCCATGTTAACATAATTGAAGTTATATTTTCCCCTTGAGGTAGATGATTAATTCCACTTGAATCGACTGCTTGTTGCCAAAAATCGTATAAATCTTGAGAAGTTGCTACCATGTATTGACTAATTGTAAGTATAAAATTTTAAATAAGGGGTTATTTTTTAAATAAAGGTGAAATCTTACAGGTCGTTTAAATAATTGTTAAGTCCAAATTTAAAAACAGCCGTTGTAAGGACGGTTTCCATCATTCTTATTACTGCAGCTGCTTTGGAATAAACAACAAAGCTAAACATACTTTCAACTTCATCTGGAGTGTTAACATCTCTTCTCATTGGAGTGGTATTTGGAGAACTATCTTGTCTTAAGGCGTTTTGAACATGTCTTATTGAAAATTGTTTGTCCATTTCCATTCCTGGTTCAACCTATTTTTTATATTTTTTTATGTTAAATTTTTGTAAAAAAATAAAATAATTAATTACTGTATAAATCGCTGGACCAAAATAATCGAAATAACTAGCAAATCCTTCACTAATCCATAAAACATCCCACCAAGAAGGAGTAACGAGATTTCCAAACCATTTATGTCCGTATTCATGAGCCATAATTAAAATAATGTTTTGTTTACCTTGAGTTGAAGTTAATCCTTCTTTGTAAAGTAGTAAACTTTCTCTGTTGCAAATAAAAAATCGTAAATAAATCTAATTTAATTTTTTTAATTTACCTATAAGTTACTAAACCCCAATTTTCCATAGCTCCAGCCCAAAAATAACCATCGGGAATACCAATTTGATCCATTTTAGGCCAACTGTATGGAATATTAACAAAATTTTCAATTCCATCAAGTAAAGGTTTGCTTTTAGATAAAGCGTAAGATCCACGACCTTCATTAATAAATTGTGGCCTTCCTAAAACCCTGTGATTTCCATTCGCTACATATTTAAAATCGGCGACTACAAAAGCTAATAAATACGTTGACATTACATTATGAGTTTGAGCAAAAGAATCCATTACTCGATTATTATCAACAATCCTTAAAAAAATATCAATTAATATGATAAATTAAAAAATAAAAAATATATCTTTACGTTGATGAAACAAGTTCAGTATTTGTTACACTTATATAATCACTCGGTCTTGTTATAGATAACGTAAAAAAAGCTTTATAAGCCGGTTCGTCAAAACAAGGAAAAGCTCTTCGAGCTGCGGTCGCTTGAAACTGAGTAGTTGCCAATTTTCTTTCTTCCCCATCTTCGTTAATATACTTAGCTAAATAAAATCCTTCCCCATCATTATTAAGAATCCCTCTGTATTGATATATCATTATAGAACACGAATCTCCAGATGGAAGAGTTACCGGAAGGTTCATCGTAAAAAAATGCGTATCATCTTCTGCATAATGGATAGAATCCGGGTAAAAATGTCCAGCGTCCATACAATTAAAATCGATGTATTCCAAAGTTATATTAAGTTCGTGAGCGTGTAAAATAACTGTGTCTGTATCTTCCAAAACGTTAATACGAAGAATTAAATTTCCGGTAAAAGTATCCGTATTGAAATTGGGTTCTAAAACAAGTCCATAACTTATAGGAGCGACATTTCCTGGTAATCTATAATTTGTTGTATTTAAAGCGAAGGTATGAGAAAAGATAGAGATGAAAAAAGCACTGATAATTAGAATGATTTTCATTGTGATTAATTCAATTCGATCACCACAGACTAAATAAAATTTATTTTTACGTAAGTTTTTATACTTGATTTATAAATAATTATAAAACATAAGAGATAAATTGTAAGTGGATATTAAATTCAATGATAAAAAATACTTGTAGATTGAAAGATTAATTTTTGAATGGAAAGATGATCCTTAGTGTTAAAATTAATCATATCGTTAGTGCAGTTTGAGATAAGATAAAAAATTTAAGTTTAAAAAAATCGTAGAGAAATTGCTTGTGGAAATTAATAAATGATTTTTATGTTAAATTAACACGTTGAGTGCCATGTCAGTTATCGATGACTGACACCGAGCTTTCCGTTCAGGCCGCGTTAGTCATCAGTGACTGACACAACTTTTCGTGACTGACATCAGTGACTGACAGTGGCCTGACGGGGAAGTTTTTATAAAACCGCGTGGCACTCAACGTGTTAAAACTTAAAGATTCTAATTTTTATTGTAAAAGTGAAATTACTTCTATATATTACCAAAAAAATAAAAAGAAAATTGGAATATTTTTACTCAAAAACTTCATAATTTTTTGATTTCTTAAAATTTCATAAATCTTAAAGACTTTAGATGTAAGAATTAAGAAATGATTTTTAGTTTAAACTATCTACTGTCTGTTTCAATTAACGGTCCGAAAGTTTTTGAGGTGTCAGAAAGTTGGTAACGAGAACGCTGGATTTATTGTTAGTTGTAGTTTAAGTACCACATTCAGTAACCAACAAAGTTGTTACAGGAATTCATCCTGTATAATTATTTTATATAGAAAGGGAGAGCAAGTAACTGAAATCATTTTTTTCTTCTTCTTAAAGGTCTTTTAAATAATAATGAAAAAGAACACATTAACAAGCAATTCATTTCTTAAACGTTTTCGATGATAAGTTACCTACTTGTGTTATACACCTCTGGTAGTAGCCAAAAACTGGGACATATATTGGATTGGCAACTAAATAATTGCGGATTTCACTCATAGATTGCTTCAGTTGAATGTTTAGATTTGCAGACATAGTACAAATGTAAAACACATTTTGTTATTTGATTGTTGGCAATGTAGCAGTCAATCAGTAAAAAAAGTTTTTTGATCGGTTGCGTTGTTTTCGTTTGGCCTTCGTTGAAAAATGGAAAATCAAAAGGAACATTTTCGTCATATTTTGCTTTTTTATTCCGGCAAAGTGAAAAACGCATCGCTAGCTCATAAAAAGTTATGTGCTGTATGTGGTGATGAAGCCTTAAAAGAACGGCAGTGTCAAAATTGGTTTGCCAAATTTCGTTCTGCTGATTTTTCACTCAAACACGAAAAATTTGTCATCAATTGAAATTGATGAAGTCCTAATCAAAGCAATAATCGATTCGGATCGTCATAGTACAACACGTGAGATGGCAGAGAAGCTTCAAGTATCACATACATGCATTCTCCCATACATTCTCACATACATGCACACTCTTACCACCCAACCGAACGATTAATTCTGATGTTTACATAGAACAATTAACGAAATTAAACAATGCAGTTGAAGAAAAGCGGCCCGAATTGACAAATCGAAAAGGTGTTGTATTTCATCATGACAATGCAAAGCCACACACATCTTTGGTCACTCGGCACTCGGCAAAAATGATTGCAGCTTGGTTGGGATGTTTTGCCACATCCACCATATAATCCTGACCTTGCACCATCTAATTACTTTTTGTTTCAATCTTCATAAAACTCCTGGAATGGTAAAAATTTCAATAATGATGATGATGTCAAATTGTACCTGATTCAGTTTTTTGCTAATAAAAACCAAAAGTTTTATGAACGTGGAATTATGATGCTGCCTGAAAGATGGCAAAAGGTCATTGGTCGAAATGGGCAATACATTACAGAATTAAGTTATTTAGTTCTATGAAAAAATTATCTTTGATTTTCTAAAAAAAATCCGCAACTACTTAGTTGCCAACCCAATAGATATTTTTCCTATGTAAATAATCGAATTTGTTTATAACATTTCAAAAGTAGAAGTAACAAACAGGTTAAATATTAAAACTTTTAATTAGAGATATATCTAATTTTCCTGCATATTGACAGTTTCTTTCTAAGTTCTCATTTTCTAATCAAGACACACAATTTTTTTATGAAGTTTCTGTGCCAGTACTTCGCCAGTTTGATAGGATATAATCGAGCACATAAAACTTTTTGGCAAAATGGCACTTAACCCCTTTATTATTTTTACTTCTCAATTGTTCATAAAAATTTTTAATATGAATTTTGTTGTGTTGGAAAAGGGACCTAAAAGGTCCTCATTTTTCATTACTGATAAGGCCAACATTCTTTTTATTCATGTTGTAGATCTGCTTTACCAATATGATATGTATAAGTATAAATACAAGTTTTTTTATGCTTGTATTGGTATTTTATTTGAAATTGTTGTTACATAGCTGTATTGCTTAAAACTTTATTCTTGAAAAAAGACTGTTGATGATAGCTGGACCATAAATCGAGAACTAACTTGTTTAGTTGAATCTTGCGCATTATATATTTTGTTGGCGCGTGTATACCATATTGCGCAGGTTAGGTTAATAATTTAAATTAAAAATGAAAAAATCGGAAATTTAAATTAGGGAATATTCAAAGAAATATATTACATAATGGACATACTCTTGAATTGTCTTTTTGGGAATAAGAAAATATTGTGCTTTTAAGGGTAGGGTGTTGAATGGATAAAGGGGGTGATATGGATAAATCAGGAATATGGAGGATAGGATGGGGAGATGGCCGTTGGGACCCCATGAAGTGCGGAGACTCCACACGGACCAAATGGAGAAACCCTCGGCATCATGGGGGTCTCTTGAAGGGATCTTTAAGGAAGGTATAAAGAGGAGATTTGGCAGGTAGAATTTGGTCATTCAGACATTTGTTAGGATTCCTTTTGTTTAGTTTGTATATCTCGTACTGTTCATATAATTCCAGCTTTATTCCTTTGTTCTATTGGATTAACATTTTTGCATTAATTTCTTGATTGAAATTATGATTACATTCCTTTAAGTGTCTTCCAAAGTTTGATTTTAATTTCCTTTCCCCATCTTTAATTTCGGTTTGTGTTAAATGTTCTTTTATTCGCTTTTCTAAAGTTTATTTTAAAGTTTATTCTAAATTTAAGAGAAAAAATATTTTTCAAAAACTACTCAATTTTTAAGGGGCGTTTTAACCTTCAAAGCTTTTTGTCGGACGATACTTTCGTTTAAATAACTTTAAGATATTTGAACTAATTGTAAGAGGTTATTGGGAAAATTCCACCAAAAAGTTGCAACTATAGACATGTATTTCGAACTTATTGGTCCCCATCAGTACAGTATAACCAAGAAGCAAGATGGGAATTCAATGGAAAGAACACAAAAGGAACATATCCAGGGAACTAGTCACCAATTTGCTGCTTCGGTTGCGAGAGCCTCTATTTGAGGACAATAAGCAGCTTCGCTACCGAAGGCAGTAACATCACCCTTATGTTTTCGTTGAGAGATTTCTTTTTGGTTTTAAAAAATCAAATTTGTTGTAACTGATATTAAAAAAATTAAAAAAATCTTAAAATTGGTAAAATTAAAAATTAACTAACCTAACTTTTAAAAAATCTTAGAATTAGAACTCATTCTTAAAGATTAAAAACGGGTTTTACGCAAAATTAACAGTTAAGGCCTCTATTTTTTATTGTCAAAGTCAGATTTATTGTAATTATCACAAAAGAATTTATAGAAGATTTTTAAAAGACCGAAGAAACTTTCAAACAGTACATTTTTTGGACTAACTTTAAAAAATTCCGCTGACTCTATTTATAGGAATTAAGAAACGATTCTTATGTTAAACGAAAGTTTAAAAGTTCTATTTTCTATAATAGATTTCAAAATTTAGTTTAGTTATAACCAAAAAAAATAAAAAAAAAATTGTCGACACGTTTTTTTTCTAATTAAAATATGGTGGATGCGCCTGGATTTAAAAATTCGTTTACGACAAACATAATACACAAACAATTGTAATATAAAATACTAATAAAATAAATAATTAATACTGTTTTATTAATATTTGTATATGAATCAACTAGTTATAGCTGGCCGGCTTACTGGCCTCTAATAACATTGGAGTGTTCAAATTACTTTTTTCGTTTCTTTGCAAAATTAATTGGTTCAACTGATTGTTTCAGATTTGATCTTAGTTTTGCCTGGCTTCCGAATTTGGTTCGCTTTTTCTTTATTTTATTTCCCTTTTCTCTTTGTTTTGGCTGGCATGGTTGTTTTCTTGCTTTTGCGCTTTTTTGTCTCTTAGTCCTTGACCCTGATTTGTAGCTTTGAGTCCCTCCGAGGGATTGACCCGGGGACTTTTAGCTGTCGCTTTGCTCGTATTACAGAAGGAAGGGCATATTCCCCCCTTCCGTTCCTTGAGTTTTCTCATTTTGGTGCTCTTTACTCATGTTAAAGGCTTCTGCTGAATCTCCCACAGGGCTACTCAGAACATTGGCGAAGACCATTTCACGACTCCGCGTCTGGTGACATAAGAGCTGCTCATAGCTCATACACTAACATTCACTCCTTTTTGAAGAAGAAGAAAAAGAAGACCTAGTTATGGCAGGTAATTTTTTCTCTCTGTAATAGTTTTGGGATTCTAATTTTGATGCAGTTTTCATTTTAGGTTGTATTTGTTGCTAAAATATCTTGAATAGTCTCCTAACCCTTTCGGTACCAGTATCACATATACATATGTGATAATCTGATTTTCTACCTAAGCCTAATGTCACTTATATGTGTCAGTTTAAAAAACTGCCAATATCACTTAGAACCTTATAGATTAATCCCACAAAAATGAACGACAAGTGGTATCATATTTAAATAATAAGACGTCTGGGATGTGGTGGCAGTTCTTCTCCTGAGGGTCTGGTAGCAAAGCTTATAAAAATTAATAGAAAAAAGTCAAAATGTTAAGTTTCCAGTACTACAAGTCTTATTTTCTTAGAACAGTGGTTTTCATACAGTCCCAAATAGAGTTCTAAAGTATAATTAAGAATTATATTTATTAAAATCTTTCGTTAACCCGTTAAGCGGCTCGATGGATTGAAATTACATGTAATCATGACGAATATATACGTCATGGACTTTGTTGAGGTGGTTTGGAAGTTAAATTCGTTGCTTTTTGAGTAGGAATATTTGTTTTAATCGGTTTTAATTTTGAATTAGTCGCCAAACTTTTATTAACCATTTTAGGAGACGTCTTCTGATTTGGATTTTTACTCATCGGACTCGTTTTATTAATCATCGTTGGTGAAATTAACTTACTCGGAGAAGTTTTTACATTATTCGTTCTATGAAATAAAGATTTTCTATGTCCTCGAATAGCTTTCGATTTCTCTTCATCTTGAATTAACTCTTCCAATTTTTCCCCCGGTTTAACTATCTTTGGCTTAGGTTTTACATCACTTTCCAAATCCGAATCAGAATTTTCCATACTTTCCAAATTCTCAATCGACCTTTCATCACTAAAATCACTTTGAACGTTTTTACCTTCATTTTCTAAATTATACTCCAAGTTTTCATCCTCCCGATTAAAATTTAATTGATCACCAACAATCGGTACGTTAGGATTGAGCCCCCAACTCTTATGATACGTTCTATAATTAGAACATCCAGAGTTTTGCTCGGAATCTTCTTCGTTTGAAACCAAACTCAACGTTTCACACTCTAATAATTCATCGACTTTAGTTTTAGTCTCATTTAGAGTTTTTAAAACGGTGTTGGCCTCTTTTTGTAATAAATAATGTAACTCCGGTGTTTAAGGGGTTAATACCAATTTCACCAATTTAAAATAATAATCTATAAACTGTCTCCAAGACCGCACGTAGGTGGTTAAGGAATGGAAATAGGTGATAGATGGTTAAGGCTGTGGTCTTACGGTCATCGAGTTTCTCAGGGGCGCAGGAGACGGACGCGCGGGAGTGAGAAGGTGGACCTTAATTCTGGGCTACGCTCCGCCCTTTGTAGATAACAGACAAAGGATTTATATTCGAAACTCATGTGTTTATTTATCTTTTGTCGAGAAGTGAATACATGAATCGAGGTTCAGTTCGTTTTAGTAAAGTAGAAAAAGACGGAAACATTAGATATATCTTTCTTACTAAATTGTAATAAGATCCTGACTTATTTTAGTATATGTAATAAATACTGTGCAAAAAATTAAATGTTTTAAAATGGTACAGCAGTTCGTAGTACAGATAGGATAATCGACTATACTGTACTGGTGGGCCAAATTGGACACTTGTAAATGGACACCCTTGTTTTTATAAGAGATAGGGTAAAATAATATTGGTGTCTTGCTCGATGTTTATAAGAAATCGAATGGTGAAAACCGCAAATTGATACCTCTTACGGTTTCGGAAATACAGGTGTTTTTCGAAAAAGTGCATTTTTTAAAAATCTCCATAACTTTTTTTCTATTGGATAATGCTTGATTCTGTGAAAAGATTCCCGAAACAACTTTTTATGTAGAATTTGTTGGTGTAAATTAGATTTTTTGTAAGCAATATTCTAATAGATGCAGACAAATATTTCTTTTTCAAATGAAACACCTATACATTTTTGCATATTCAACGGGAGTTTAAATTGCCTTTCCAAAAGTGTGCCACACGTGATACCTTGCTTGCGATATCACTTAGCCTTTTTGGTTCAGATTATGGATTCAAACAATCTACATTTTTTTAACATCGAGAAAAATGAGTTTAAACGTTATCTTCTCTCTGTATATCGTTTATGTAAATACAACGTCTACATTTTCTCCAGATTCTCTGAAACAAATTATCACATCTATCCCATTTTTCAAACTTTATAGGCATATTTTTGGAAAGGGAATTCTAGGCTCTCGTGTAATAGTGTATGTAATAATATAGTGTTCCATTAAAAAAAAACACTTTTATGTATGTAGCTATTAAAATATTGCTTACAGAGAAAACTAACCTACATCGTCAAAATCTACATAAAAAGTTGCCACGAGAATGTTTTCACAAAATTACACATTTTCCAACAGGAAAAAAATTATGAAGACTTCAAAAATGCACTTTCTCGAAAAGCATCCCCAATATCTCTGAAACCGTAAAAGATATCAATATGAGGTTTTCAGCATTCGATTTCTTATAAAAATCGAGCATCAGTTACCGATACTGTTTTTCCTCTATTTCTTATAGAAACAGGAGTGTCCCTTGAAAAGTGACCAATTTGGCCCAGTTGTACATACTTTCTCTGCTACATGTCGACCTATGCAACGAAAACTATCGTCATAATATAAACTATAAGTCAAAAATGGTGATTTTAAAAATTTGAAAAGAAAACAGAATTAATTGCTATTCTTCTATGGTGAATCCTTTCGGAATCCTCTATAAGATATCTATAGCAACCAAGTAGGAAATTTTTACCTAGAAAATTTTATTTCTTAAAATGCAATCGGTTCAAAACCGTTAAACACTTATATCTGACTCAGTTCTATCAAAAATGACTTACAATAGTTTTCGTTGCATAGGTCGATGTAGTGTATGTAAAGAAAAAGTTAGTGTTCAAAATTACAATATCGAACTTTATTTTCATGAGGTCGAGGTATTTATATAACAAAAAGATTAGTAAAATTATGAAATGAACTTTTCATTCATTTTAGTTTACTAAAATTTTAAAATTTTTAGAAGCAATAAAATCTGTGAATTCCAAACTCGAATAATTCTCCAAAGTATTTATCTCCAGAAATGCACAACGAAGCAGAATCGACTTACAAAAAACTTGTTTGTTTACTTACGGCACCTACTCAACTCCGCCGGTCATACCACGTGGTCAATCAGGGCGGAGCTATCTAGGGAAATTGAAAAATATTCCCAAGTTTGTACCGTGGGAATTTCGAAAATTTCTCGCTTATCTTTTAAAATATCAAAAAACGGTAAATGGAAAAAATATATCTTGAATATTTATCTATTCATGCAAATAGCCCTTTTAAAAACCTTTCTTAATAATCTCAGTTATTAACAATAATTTATAAAATATCTCTATTTGCATGTCTAGATTTTTCACTTTTAGACAACTTTCGTTGGAAATTTTTTTTGATTTATCAAACGGTTAACGCGAAATATTGAAACAACTTTTTCGGGCCCGAGACCACAGCCTTAAAGGTGAAAGTTAATAATTCCACGAATAAATTAAATCTGTTTAAAATGAAATTTTTGTATTATTTTTCTTTACAAAGACCTTAATAATAAAAATATTATTAATATCTTGAAGTCAGCCAACTAGCTATAACAGGTACATTATTATTGTGCCATTCAACATTTGAAGAAATTGTATTTAAAGCAGCTGTAAAAAGTTCAGCGGAATCAGAAAGACTCGAAAACTCTTGGAACTAAAAAAAATAAACATTTTTAAATTAATTAATAAATAATCTTAAAATTTAAAATCACTCTTACGTCTAGTAATTGAGCTGGTGTTGTAAACCTCGTCGCTAAAGAATTAACAATCGATCTAAATTGATTGTCATTAAATCTTTCTCTAAATAATCCATAATTTGTTTTAAAATACGTATAGAAATAATCAAGTCCAATATATCCAGCTCCATGAATAGCCGATAAAGCTGGTAATCGATCTGTCTCTAAGATAGTACTATTTTCAGCCAATAAAATACTCATATAATTATCCAAAACGTTCACGTTTTCAGAACAACCCAAAGCTGGTATTAAACGTTCACGAACTTGTAATTCAGAAGTGAGATATAAATCGTAAAGGAAATCAAAATCGCCTTGGTTTCCAACTCTTAAAGCTGAACAAGCGTAAACTGTTTGAAGATTTGGAGGAACTAAAACTCCATTATCCCTCCATTCTCGAATTTCTGTTAAAGAATGGAATCTACAAGAGAGATGTCCGTGTCTACATATCCAATGTAAAACGTTTGGACGTAATAATTTCACTAAATGACTATCCGTAGGATCTTCGGATAATCCAATTGCGTTAAAGGCCGTGTTTAATAATCCTTGGAAGTAAACCTTTTAAAAAATGAAAATCAATTAATAACATTTTGTTTGTTAGTTTATTTTTTCTTACCCTATATTGAGTTAAAACGTTGCTATTTTGCATGTAAATATCCAAGAAGGAAAGTGCTTGGAAATAAGGGAAAAGAGGAATAAAATCAAGTTCCCTAATTAAATATAAACTCAAATCTAAAGGAACATTATAATCTAAAACTCCAAATCGAGCTAACGTGAAAGAATCGTCGATTAATTGAGCTCGATTTAATCTATGAATATAATCAAAGTTATTTGAATTGAGATAATTGATGATCAAGTACCAGTTTGTAATATCGTAATTAACTCTATAATAACTCGATTGTTGATTATTTAAAATTATCCAATCATTATTTGCAACGCCGAATAATATCGATTGTGATCTTTGCAAAAGCCATGTTTCAGGACTTGTATGAGCGAAATTTAACCACGATGACGTTGAGTAACTAATCGGGATTTTCCAAAGAGATGGATCTTGGTTAAACGGATCGGTTTGAATAAATCTTCTTTGTTGTAAAATTATTGCACCGGTTGCGTAATTTCTATTAACGGTGACCAAAGGATAACCTGGGTTTAATTCCCATGTTAACATAATTGAAGTCACATTTTCCCCTTGAGGTAGATGATTAATTCCACTTGAATCGACTGCTCGTTGCCAGGAATCGTAAACATGTTGAGAAGTTGCTACCATGTATTGACTAAATGTAAGCATAACTTTTTTTAATTAGATGATAAAATATAAATGTGAAATGAAATCTTACAGGTTATATAGATAATCGTTAAGTCCATATCTAAAAACAGCCGTTGTAAGGACATTTTCCATCATTCTTATCACCGAAGCTGCTTTGGAATAAACAACAAAGCTAAACATACTTAAAACTTCACGTGGGTTGCTAACATCTCGTCTCATTGGAGTGGTATTTGGAGAACTATCTTGTCTTAAGGCGTTTTGAACGTGTCTAATTGCAAATTGCATATCCATTTCCATACCAGGTTCAACCTAATTTTTTATATATTTTTTTTTTAATTTAAATGTTTGTAAAATAAAGAAACTATTAATTACTGTATCAATTGCTGGACCAAAGTAATCAAAATAACTAGCAAAACCTTCACTAATCCATAAAACATCCCACCAAGAAGGAGTAACGAGATTTCCAAACCATTTATGTCCGTATTCATGAGCCATGATAAAAATAATGTTTTGTTTACCTTGAGTTGAAGTTAATCCTTCTTTGTAAAGTATTAAACTTTCCCTATTGTAAATAAAAAAATCGTAAATAAATTTAATTTAATTTTTTGATTTTATTTATTTACCTATAAGTTACTAAACCCCAATTTTCCATAGCTCCAGCCCAAAAATAACCATCGGGAATACCAATTTGATCCATTTTAGGCCAACTGTATGGAATATTAACAAAATTTTCAATTCCATCAAGTAAAGGTCTACTTTTAGATAAAGCATAAGTTCCACGACCTTCATTAATGAATTGTGGTCTTCCTAAAACCCTATGATTTCCATCTGATACAGATATAAAATCAGAAACTACAAAAGCTACTAAGTACGTAGACATGACGTTATGAGTCATTGCATGAGAGTCAAGTACTCGATTAATATCAAGAATCCTAAAAATTAATTTCAATTAAAAAATAGATAATTAATTAATTTTTATTTTTAATATTTACGTTGATGATAAGAGTTGAGTGTTTGCCACACTCATATAATCTCTCGGTCTTATAATATTAACGGTGAAGAAAGCTTTATAAGCTGGTTCGTCGAAACATGGAAAAGCTCTCCTGGCTGCAGTTGCTTGAAACTGTGTAGTTGCTAATTTTCTTTCTTCACCATACTCATTGATATATCTAGCCAAGTAAAATCCTTCATCGTCTCTATTAAGTATACCTTCGAATTGATAAATCATCACTGTGCAACCATCACCTTCCGGAAGTGTCAAAGGAAGGTTAATCGTTAAGAAATGTCTATCATCTTCGGAAAATTCGATTGAAGTGGGTAGAAAATTTCCCGCGTTTGCACAAGTAAACTGGATGTTCTCCGCAGTAACATTTAATTCCCGAGCGTGTAAAATTATAGAATCTGTACTTGCTAAAACCATAAAGGTGATCACTACGTTTCCGGTGAAGGTGTCAGTAACAAAATTTGGTTCTAATAAGATATCGTAGCTTATTGGAGCGGCATTTCCTGGTAATCTATAACCATTAGCTTTGGTATCATTCAAAGCTAAAGTACAGACGAAGAGGTAAGTGAAGAGAACACTAAGAACTTTGAAGATTATCATGGTGGTGTGTAAATTACTCCACCAACACCGAAATTTACACACGAAATGCTTTCAGGTAACATTTGGATCCCTTTTAATTGTTGCAAAAGACAAGAGATAAAATTTACAAGTGGTGATTTTTTAATGATAAAGAAGTACTTGTAGATTGACACGTTGAAAGGTCATCTTATGGAATTGTATATAATTCAGATTACCTTGGAAGATAGAATAGATGGCGGAAGATAATTTATTTAATTATCTTTTAATAGCGTAAAGGTATTGTTTGATAAGGAAGGAATAACTTTTTCATAACTTTATAAATTATTTAATTTAAAAATTAAATACAGTATGCGGCAAAATAAACAGTACTGAAATTATGAAACGTTTATTATTTATGTATTTACTTTAGATATATACTGAAATATACTTGAGAGCATTATTCACGTCAACGACGTTCCCGATAAAACAGATGTTCAAGATGCCCTCCGTTCAGTTCCAAGCAGCATTCGTAGCGTTCGCGAAGGTTCATAAACATGTCTGTGAACACAGATTGTTGCATGGCACGAAAAAAACGTTGAATTTTAACCCGTAATTTGACATTTGACACATGCGCATTTCAGTACTGTTTATATTGCCGCATCCCGTATGTTCTAATTAATTATGAAAACAATTTAAGTTATGCTGTTGGCAATGTATAAAAAACCGGTATTATATAGAAAAACTCCTTATCCGAAATTGATTTCTAAGGAAACTAGAGCTTTTAAAGATGACGTATCTGAACAGCTTTTTTTAATATCTTAATAACGCCTTTAGCTATCACAATGAAATTTCGAGTGTTTGTGAATGGTAAAGCTTACGATAGACGCTAAACCTCCTTTAGGCTGGAAAACACATTTTAGGTAAATTCCCTACCATTGTTAGACTGTAATATAGGTATGGTTTTTTTATGAAATGATCTTAGTACAACATAATGTATTCTCTGTTCGGCGAAGACTGAACAAAATCATAGCCTTTGCAACAATGTACTTTTTAATTATATTTCTGTTTTTTTTTAAGATAGAATATAGTATAGTACTAACACCCTACAATTATACTATAGCAATTAAGTAGTCCCTGCCTCCGTTAAACTAACAATAAGAAGAACTATTAAGTCATATTGGCCCTTTGTTCATCGTTTATTACACTCTAGTAAAAAGTTTCAGAACGTAAATTTTGAATAAAATGCTGCACTTTTACTAGTCTTTACAAGTTTATTACCGTCTTACATGTTTCGACTAATGCCATTGTCGGAAACGAAATATAGTTCAGAAATTAACATGAAAATCTTTAAGACATCGATATGGATTCTAACTCCAAAATAATACACTTTAAAATTAATCAAAATACGTCGTAAAATTAAAACACGTTATATAATCTGACATGGTAATGTAAAAAATTGCCAAACATTGCATTAATTTCTGAACTATATTTCGTCTCCGACAATGGCATAAGTCGATACATGTAAGACGATAATAAATTAGCCAAGATCAGTAAAAGTACAGCTTTTTATTCAAAATTTACGTTCTGAATTTTCAACTGGTAAAATCATGAATCAATCAACAAATATTTTGTCATATAATAAGTTTCGGTTAAAAAAATACTGCTTTTGCAGTTCTTGAACAAACCACAAAATAGTGTCAGAGGCACAACTATAACGCTCTAAGAAACCAGACTGTGCTTCAGACAATAACTTATCTTTATAAACACATTTCTTTTAAATGATCGTATATTATCTTTTCCAGCACTCTGGACAACACTGGTAATATGCTAGTAAGTCGTATATCCGCGTAAGAATTGGGATTTTTACTTTTTAGCATTGGAATTAGTTTTGGCTTTTTTCATGCATTTGGAACTTGACTCTTAGACACACAACAATCAACAATATCAGGCAATCCAAAGGTTTCAATTTTTATCGTGTTTATGGCTTCCACTATATTTAGATTAATGGCGGGTTTAAAACTTAAGGCACTAACTTTTCTTCATATAAATACGAAGTGTCACTTCGAATTCGTTTCTGAAGAAGGTTGCAAGATGACATCCGAAACGTCAAACGCTTTTTCAAAAAGCGCACGGCTAAACCCGATATCTCCTACACTTATTGTTAGTCACGAAATTCTTCGTACAGACGAAAAATGCAAAACATCACACACACCTCGTTATTACGATTTCGACGCTCCCAACGAAGATTGTACTAACTCAAATTTTGAACTTTGGAGATGAATCAAGTAAAACTTTTGAACCACCTCCAATACTATTTATTTTGTTTGTTATTCAATCTCTTCTTCTTCCACACTCTCATCCTCGTCTTCACTACACGTCGAATTTTTGTTCGTCGGAAGACCACTTGAAAATAAATGTTTTAGGCAATGTAACTCAAATAACCAAAAATTTGAGTTAGTACACTCTTCGTTGGACGCGTCGATTTGTAAATTGTAAATTTTTCAGTCTGACTTCGGTATCTCGAAAACTTTGACTCGTAAGACATGTTCAACGCGAAAATTACATCACGATTAATTCGTCAAATTATAATGCACGTCCGTAGAAAAGAAACTAATGAAGAATTAAGAAATTTAATTGTTAAATTCAAAAATGAACGAAAATCTTTTTGCACAATCTTAGAACTTGCTAGAGAATCACGAGTTACAGTGCAATACATCATTAAAACGTTCAAAACGAATAATAATCTGAGCAATAAACCTACCACAAGTCATCCTCCGAAATTAAATTCACGAAACAAACGAAATATTATTCGTAAAATGTTAAAAGACCTTACTGTGAGTAGTCCAATATTGGCAGCAAAAGTGCTGAAAAAAAAACAGGAAAGGGTATCTATCCAAAATGTATTCGTCGGTTGTTACAACAAGGTTTTAATGGAAGACAAATCAGGAAAAAGCCATTCATCAATCCTATAAACCAGAAGAATCGCATGAAATTTCTCCGAGAACACATTGACAAACCTATGGAATTTTGGAACAGCATATTATTTAGCAATGAATCTAAATGTTCCAAATGTGATATTTTTGGATCACATGAACGGCATAAAGTATGGAGAAAACCGATTATGGAATTAAAATTCGAATTTAATTTGTACATAAATACGAATTTTTCACCTGTACGAAGACTTGTGACTAACATTAAGTGTAGTTCTAGGTCTAGTGCTAAGCTGGACTTTCACTAACCCTGGTTCAGACCAGACCAGATAAGTGACTAAAGTTGTCCCTTCAGATCACGACAGACACGCTTTCACCAGGAACGTACGTGTACTTTCCGAAGGTCGGTACGGAACAAACGTGTTTGATATTTTGTCAAGCAATGGCCATATCGTCGGCTTGGTGCAGAAACTCATTAAGTCAAAATTTGCGATTTTTGGAATTTTTATATATTTCGTTGTGTGGTTCCATTTTATCATTTTAAAAATCTTTTATTTTAAAAACTCCACTAAGTCATACAGAATATGAGTGCAAAATACACATTAAGTTATTTTTATTAGTTGTGCAGAAACGCTAAAACTCATCAAGTAACATAGTGAATTTATACGCAGTGAATTTTATTTTAATTTGTCGTCGTTATGAAGTATCAGATGGAAAAAAGCGTAGTGATTTAGAAGAGGACTATAGGAATCACATAGCCAGAAAAAATAATGCTGCTAAAGCAAAGGAAATTGACAAGGCCAGAGTCCAGAGCGACTCATCGTTTCTTTCTGCAACATTCGACTTACAGTCAGTTTTACAAATACCATTTTCTGATGTATCTCCTATGTACTACACCAGAAAGATAAACATGTACAGTTTAACTATTTACGATTTCCCACAATCGCACAAAGTATACTGTTTTGCCTGGAGTAAATTAAATGGAAAGAGAGGCAGTTCAGAAATTGGTACGTGCCTATACAAATGGCTAGAAGGAATAGACCAAAATATTGTTGCACTCTTTTTATACCTTATTCAAACATCTTCCATAGACATCATTGAACATAAATTTTTGGAAAGTGGCCACTCGTACATGGAGGTTGACTTCATGCACAGTGCCATTGAGAAAGAAAAAAAGTATCAACCTGTTTATATTGTGAACGACTGGCTAAATATTTTTAGAAGGGCTAGATCTAGGCGCAACAGAAATAAAAATTGTGCCCATACATTACAAAAGAATTTAAATTTAATGAATTCATAGATTTGAAAGATTTATGGAAAAACTTATTAAAAAATAAATTGTTTAATTGTGATAATGAGAAAGTTAATTGGCTTAAAATTAAACGCTTTAGGTTTCAGAAATCACAACCAAACTTTGTTGAATACAGATATGATTATTTCGGCGATTACAAAAAGATCAACATCAAGAAACGAGCGCGTACTGTTCAAGAAGTGGACTATACTGACATTAAACTGAAAAAGTTGTATCAGAGCGCTCTACCAATATCTGCTAATAAAAAAGCAGATCTTCTTAAACTCTGCGAAAAGGAAATTATTCCAAGTGAATATCATGGGTGGTATAGGTCACTACCAACATCGTTTACAGCTAGAGATGTTATTCCCGAATTAGAAAATCTTAAAGAAGGTTATCAATAGTAGGCAGTTTTGTTGTAGCGATATTGAAAATTTGTAGTTCGTTTAATAAATTCAAATATGACATTCTAAAAGTTCTTTTCATAGTAACTCTTTTCCGAAATCATCCTTAATTCTAATCATTTACTTAAAATAACTGAAAACTTAAAAACTCATTAAGTCATTTTTTTTTTATTTTTCTTTAATTTCATTGAAAGCGGTTTACTTCTGATAAGAAATTTATTGACAAATTAGGTAGATGATGTACTTTTTGTTCAGTGGTGACATAAAAATTAGAAAATATACCGTTCTGTATGAATTAAATGTCAAAAACATAACTTCTTTTTTTAAGCGCTATTTTCTCGAAATGACTTATTTTAACTTAATGAGTTTCTGAACCAAGCCGACGATATTTACTTTTCGGACAATGGACAACTTAATATTAATCGACCTCATCAGAGAAAATCCACAGAGTAGTAAAAACTGTGTTATGGATTAAATTTGAATACCGTTTTAAATCTCCAGAAATAGTTCCTACATATAATCATAAGTTGTTATATCCATTCGATAATACTCTTTAAACTTCTCAGGTTAATTTCGAAGCTTTAAAGAAGTTTTTGTATACTTCCCTTCTTCGCGTGGTTGGTATAATATATGCATACAATAACAACGTCTCGGTTTATTGTATTTACTGGTAGTAATTTCCGTCAGTCATTCATCTCATTTCGTACTATAACCCTTAATGGAGCTGCTCCATAAGGTGACAGATGAAAGAGTACTCGGCAATATTACGGAGAGGGGACTTACTTTTTCATCTTTCTCTTCATGGTGCAGCTCCATTTCGGGTTATGGTACATATGATATGGTATAAATCCGGTACAAATAAAGCCACTATAGCAGACGTGTCTGATCTGATCTGATCTTGGCTAGTCTGGTCTGATCTGATCTGAACCCACGCCAATGAAGCCTTTACCTTAGAGTGAGTGCTAATATTAGTTTCAGCCTTAGTTCAACTTTTCTTCAAGTTTTTCATATTACCCCCTAAACCATACAATTTTATTTCTGGACATCTGTATATTCATAGCCAGTGGTAACCAAAAAAATATATGAATAATAAAACGCTTGTACTGTACTGATTTTCACTCATTCAAAAAAATATAGTTTATTTTTCTCGCAAATATACCCTTAAACACTTTCCACACACCTGTAACGTTCCCTTGAAATTTAATTACCTTGAAGGTTTTATTTAAAATCAAGTTTTCTCAACTAATTAATATTGTTCTAGGTTGTTAATTTAAATAAGCTTAAGCATAACAAAATTCTTAAAGAATCTTCGATTATTAGTTTAAAAAGATTACGAAATCAAATCTTATCTTCGATTTTAATAACAATGAGTATTTCCTTATAAGGAAAAAAATATTTACTTATTTTATTTGTAAATTAATGTATCATTTGTATGAATTACCATAAAACCATTGCGGTCTTGAATAAATATTATATTATTTATCACTATTACACATCCTGTGACATTTTAATTCATTACGTTTATTAAATGGAATAAGTCATTCCACTTCATTTTACTTATATCAACTTAAAAAGTCAATGTGAACACTTTAAAAAAAGAAATTATGTTTCTTCAATTTATATTTTTTGTGATTATTTGTCAAGACACTTTATCTCAGGTAAATCTTTTTTTTATTAAATCAGTATTTTTTGTAAATTTCAAGTTTCTTTTTGAAATTCAGAAATTTTTAATTTTTAATTATTAATTTTAAATTTCTTTAGCAATACGTTATAAACCAACAATTTAAAGTAACCTTAAAGAAAGAAAACGAAACTAACTTTTATATGGATTTTACCTGCCCAAAAGGATTTATACAATATCAAGATCGATGTTTTCTCAATCAAAATATTTCTAAATCCTGTCCAAATCTAAATGATCTTAATACAACTTACACGTTAACAAAACACGAAAATAAAAGTAAAAATCAATCATCAAGTATTGATTTAAATTGTTCATATGGAATAGAAGAATTTTTATCCATTAATAAACGAGATAATTCCATAAAATTAAATTTATTTTTTGATACTTCATCAGAACGAAAAAAGATACTTCTAGATGTATTTTTAGACCAAGCTATAATTAATTTATCATCAAAAATTACCTGTTTAAGTCGAAACCAAACACATTTATTAAAAGTTAATATTAGGGAAAAAGAAGACGTTTTGAAAGAAAACTCAACAACAAGAAGATTTCATTTAGAACTTGATGATAATATTAAAATCTTTTTTTGTTACGTTTATATTCCTGGAAAAATTAAACCAACCGGAAGTAATATTATTGTTGGAAATAATGACGTTGATGAAACTTTTATAGCTAGATTTTCCAAAAAATTACTAAATAATAGTTTTAAAAGTATCAATCTTTCAAACGGTGATGAAAATAAATATATAATTGGATTGAAGAAATTAAATTCATTAATTAAACAATATAAGGAGAAATTAGAAGAAGAACTTCGAAAAAAAGAGCCGAATTTAATTGATATAAAAAGCACCAAGTTTTGTTTCAAGGAAAAATCCACAACAACTAACTTTACTTGGCCAAGAACACTCATCGGAGAAAGTGTTTATCCTAAAAATGGTTTATGTCTTGATAAAAAAGGAGATTTTATTAAAAGAACATGTCATGGAGATTATTTTAATGGAGGTGAATGGTCTGAAGAAATTGAATGTTTTAATAAAAGTATTCCTTTAAGCACTCAGAAATTATTAAACATAGAATCTATTATAAGTGGAAAAATTAATATTAGTACTAAAATAAGTAATGAAACAAGAATAAAACAAGATGATATACTTAATAATTTAATAAAAATCATCAAAGAGGAAGACTTAAAAGATTTTGATATTAACATTATTTTAAATGTTTTAAATCATCTTAAAAATTATGAAGATTTTTCATTAGAAAAAAAATTTTTTTCAATCATCAATTTAATCACAAAATTGGTTTTAAACGAAAATACAAAAAAGAAAATTATTGAAAATATCGAAAATTACATCGAAATCTTTACAAATAAAAAATTTTCTTCAGGAAATTTTAACGATTTTAAATATTTTTCAATAAATCCTTTCAAACAAAACTCAATTAATTTAAATAATTTTAAAATTATTTTACACCAAGATTTTTTAAATTCTTTAAATTTCCCCAAAAAGAAACAAAATAATTCTTTAATAACTGTAATTAACTTTAATAAAAAATTATTTCCTCAAAGTAATCAACTTAAAAGTAATGTTATAGATGTTAAATTTAAAAAAATTGAAATTGATTTTTTCTCAAAACCAATAATTTTAAATTTCCGTCGAATAGATGATGAACCTTGTAAATGTGGTTTTTATGATGAATTAACTGAAACTTGGTCAACTTCTGGGATAAAAACATTAATTAAAAATGACTTTATTGAATGTGAAAGTTATCACCTTACAAAATTTTCTTTATTAATAGTTTCTTCAGATATAATAATTTCACGTAGAAAAACTTACAATGAAAAAATTCTCGATGTAATTTCTCAAATTGAATTAATTATTTCAGCTGCAGGTACTATAATTATTTTATATTTAACGATAACAATACGTGAATGGAGAAAAACTCGCGTTTACGTTTCAAATTTATCTTTAATAATTTTTATAGAATGTTGTTTGCTGTTAATCGTTGATTTCCACGAACAACTTTTAACGGGTAAATTATGCGTTTATTTCGCCGTTACTTTACATTTCATTACACTAAAAAAATTCATATTAATGTTTTTAATTGGATTAGCTCAGGTGGAAAATTTTATGAAAATTTTTAATAAACTTAAAAAAATAACATTAAAAATTTCTTGTAACGATAATCTTTTAAGATGGATTATTCCATTTTTAATCGCTTTTATATCGGCTTTTTATTACTCAGATGAAAAATATTATAAAATTGAAAATGAAAATGTTAAATTTTGTTATCCAAAAAAAGAACCGCATTTATTTTTTATTGTTATTCCTGTTAGTATAGTTTTATGTTTTAATCTAATCGTATTTATCGTAGTGTTAATTAAAATTTCTAAAAGTCCTTCTACTCAAGCTCAATCGAAATTATTTCGGTTTAAATTAACCGTTTTGTTTTGGTTTCTTTTAGGAGGTAGTTGGATTTTAGGTGTTTTAATTAATATTAATCTAGGTGGGATTTATGAAGATATTTGTCATTATATTTTTGCTATTTTGGCTCCTTTACAAGGATTTATTTTGTTTTTATTTTATGTAGTTTTGGATAAAAGTAGTAATCAGATTTTAAAGAAAAGTTTTTGGACAACTTCATAAAATAAACTTTGTACTTTTTTACTTTTAACTGTTTTTATTTATTTTTATTTTTTTAATTTAACATAAAAATCATTTTTCAATTCTTATAGATAAAGTCTGGGTGATTTTTTTAAATGTAGTTAAAAATTTCTGTTACCTTCGATTTTATATTCAAAATTTTTGGGATTCTCATTAAAAAAAATATTTTGACGATAATTAGAATAAATTCGATTTCTGTTATATATTTTGTGAGAGTGGATGTGAAGTCACTGACATTTATTTGTTTATATTACAACAACGTTGGCCAAACGGCGGCTCGCGAGCCACATGCGGCTCTTTTTGAGTTTTATTGCGGCTCAATTAAAAAATGTCATAAATACTTTGTTTAAAATTTATTTCCTATGAAAGGGAATCAGGAGGTATAATTTACTGGATCTCCTTTTTTTTTCGTTCTTGCAAAAATTGCTTAGCAGTCAAACGGTTAATAGAATGGTTTTGCAGGCCAAAACATCGTTGAAAGGAAACTCCCCATACTTCACTACTATAACTCTTTTTCGACTTTGGGCCTTTTTCGAGGTTTACAGCAGAGGCGAAAAGGATTATCTCTCAAACTACAAAATAGACATAATATTATAGTCGTTGAAGCAAATTTTGAAAAAGAGACAATAGTCCGGGCGAAAGAGTTAAAGTAGCGAGGTTTGGTGGGTCTTCTTTCGATGATGTTTTGGCCTGCAAGACCTTTGGATCAATACTATGACGTCCGATGACTCCACATTGGTACCATATGAAAACTATCGGTTCAATGCCGGTGGCTCCACATTGGTGCCAGGCAAAAATAATGTTTAAGCGCTGGTGGCTCCACATTGGTGCCAAGAAGGATTATACAGAACTGTAGAACCTTGAGAAACCGCCGGCGGTAAGCAATATGATGTAGCTCAATTCTACTGGCATGACAAAAGAATTTATATTCGACGTGCAGGTGTCATAGTATTAAGGTGAGCTAGACCAATGGTGGCCAAACGGCGGCTCGCGAGCCACATGCGGCTCTTTTTGAGTTTTATTGCGACTCATTTAAAACAATGTCATAAATACTTTGTTTAAAATTTATTTCCTATGAAAGGGAATCAGGAGGTATAATTTACTGGATCTCTCTTTTTTTAGGGACAATTTTTTTCCGATTAGACTCTTAAAAATTTTCGAGTTTTAAATATGGCGCTAAGTTTCATCAAGTGTGGCCACCCCTGTATTAGAATTAACAAATTCAATCAGTAATTCTACGAAACCTTTATAATAATTAACTTTTTGAGGATGGCATATTTCAACCAAAGGTATATCTTGATATAGCTATTGCTTATTCAGCTATGAATCAACTTGTTCATCAAATTTTAATTTTGTTGATAACTCGTCCTTTTGACGATCTTTATATCTTTTTAATTTGTCGTTGGATTTCCTTTAATGTGGTCTGTTTGAATCGTTTAAACATTGATTTGAATAAGTACTAGACTGAAGAAACTTTTATTTCTTTATTTTCATCCTCTGTACAAGAATCTTCGTAAAACTGGCTTCTTGTTGACTCCCTACCTAACTTTGAATGTCTTGAGTCTTCTAATTTTGGAGAATCTTCTTGAAACTCTTTTCTTTTCAAGAAAAATTAGGTTGTGATCCATCTTTTCACCAGTAAATTATGATATGAAATGAAAAATATTTTTCAGCACTTATCTGGTTTATTTGCTTTTATTATCTTTACATGTTTCGGCCTAAAGCCATCTTCAGAGGTAACTACAAATTTTAGGTTCTTAGAATTATAATTGAATAAAATTAAAATGTTCAAATATGATATAAGAAAATTACAAGTAATATATTAAAATCTAAGTATGTAAAAAATAGTAAATTTTAATTAAGAAAAACTAAATTAACTTAAATCTAAAAATAGATGTGATTGAAAGAACTACTTACTTTGTCTCAAAAAAGTTGATTAAAAATATCAAAATACATACATTGATTTAAAACACCGAAAATACAACCAAATACACAAGATATAAAAGTTATAAAAGTTAAAAGTATTACGAACACGAGTACATGTTAAAATAAAATGAGAAATGTAGGTATGTCTAAAAAGTGGTTTTCAGTTTGGTGGATTTTATGTCTCTCGTTGTGAGCAAAGGAACAACCTGTTATATTTATCAAGTATTCAAATTTCAAAAATTTTTCAATAAATTAAATTCATTTGCAGAAGTTGAATTAATATTAGGACTGGGATGGGGCGTTAAATTTTGAACCAATCATAAAATGTGAAAAAATGGAAATTGGAAGGGAAATTTTAAGGAAAGGAAGTAATTTAGGATAGGAAGGTTTGAGACCGCTAGGGCCCCAAACAGTGCGGATATCTTACGCGGTCTCGGAAAAGATATCGCTAAGCTGTTTGGGGATAATTTTTAAAAGGATTTCGGAGGAATTTGTATAGAGGTGTTTTGTTTAGAAGAACTTGATCATTAAGACATTCTAGGTCTGTGTTAATTTCTTTTCTTTTAACTGACTCTCGATCTCTTTTGGCGTTGACTCGTACTTGTACTTGATTGAGGATGCTACATCCCGTCATTTTCATCTTCTGTATAAGAATCATCATAAAATTGTTTTCTTCCTGACTTCGTACTTCATTTAGTGTGTCTTGAGTCTTCTAATTTTGGAGAATCTTTTGAAACTCCTTCCTTTTCATTGACTTTCGATCCCGTTTGGTGTTAACTCACATTTCACCTTGATTTTGGATGCTTTATCCCTTCATTTCTATCTGATGTATAAGAATCATTATAAAATTGTTTCCTTCATGACTTCTTACCTCATTTTGAGTGTCTGGTGTTTCTTGTAACTCTCTACCTCACTTTGAGTGTCTTGAGTCTTCTAATTTTGGAGAATCTTCTTGAAACTTTTTTCTTTTCATTAACTTTCGATCTTGTTTGGTGTCAACTCATACTTGTACTTAATCGAGGTTGCTCTATCCTATTCATTTTCATCTTCTGTATAAGAATCTTCATAAAATTGTTTCCTTCTTGATTTTTAGCTGATTTTGAGTGCCTTGAGTCTTCTAATTTTGAAAAATCTTCTTGAAACTCCTTTCTGCACCTTGACTTTCGATCTCATTTGGACGTCTAGGTGTTAACTCGTACTCGTAACTCGTCGTTGCTTCACCTGGATTCTAGTTTCACGTGGCTGAAGATTTCTGTCTCTTTGAATTGTTACAGTATATCTTCTCCTCTCTTCATTTCTCTCATTTACATTTGCTTCCATTAGAACGCCAACGATTCCAATTCCCCAGTAGTTGGCTTCACGTTGAAAACCTTGAAGGTGAATGGGGAGCTTTTAACGAAATTATCAAACGTAAAGATTCTTCGATACAAACCCAAGTTGCAAGTCTTCAACAGAAAGTTGTTTCTGAAGATAAAGCCGTGGAAAATCGTACGAACGATTTTTTAACTGATTGGGAAAGAAGTAAACCCGTTGAAGGTCACCTAAGACCAGACGAAGCATTTACACAATTACAATTTTTTGAAGGAAAGTTTGCCAGGTTAAAAGAAGAAAGGGATAACGTCGCTAAAGCCGTGGAAGCTTTAAAATTACAAGAACTAGGTGGTATATGCACAAGTGAAGATCGTATGCAAGTTGATCTCGTAGAACTGCAAGATTTACGAGAAGTTTGGTCTGAATTATAAAGAATTTAGGATCAAACCGACGAGACAGGAGAAAAACCTTGGTTATCTATCAAATCGAGAAAACTTCATCAATAATTGAATGCTTTATCAGCTCAACTCAGAGAATTACCAGCTCTTTTACGACAATAGGCTTCGTACGAATACGTTAATTCTTGACGTTTATTTTTCCAGCAACTTTTCCCTTATAAGATCGTTCTTAACAGCGATTATTATTATTGTTTTAATAAGTTTCTTCCTCAAGTAGCCAACTAGTTAGCTTGACTTTTCAGCTCCGTTATAAATTGTTCGACCTTGAGATGACTTCGACGCAATGTGAAAACTTGTCGTTCATGGGTCAAATTTTTCCCTGAGGTAAATGAACTTATGAAATGACTTTTCGTTAGCACTTCTATTTTGTCCTTTCTCTACATCCATATTTAAATATGGTATAAACTTAGATAGCTTCTTCTCCAACCATGTGAACAAGTTGAACGCATTATGTCCTCTCTTCTTTATTGTCAAATTCAACAACCAACGCATAGATCTTGAACTAACGAACAAATTTCTTCCAATTTTTCGTAACATTACCGCTTGTGATTAAAGGTAATATCACGTTTTTTAAATCCACCTTAATGTCGTCCCATAACATTAAATTATTGTGCGAGTGAGTGAGGAATTTTCTTGACAACTTCTATAATCAAAAATAAAACTGTAAGTGTTCATTTCACCCAAAAAGATATTTCTTAATCTTGAAAAATAAACTCTGCACGATTTTTTAAAGTTAATCAAATATTTAAGGAAATTATGTTAGTTAACTAACTAAATGTTAATCGAGAAAATTGGGAGGCTTGAATAAAGTTCTTCGCTTGATTTTATCTTCAATTTAAGATAAAAGATATTTCTTAATTCTTATAAATAAAGTCAAAAAAATATAAGATTGTGCAAGGTTCGTTTAAAATGTTTCAACGTTTTCAATTTTTTAGAAACTTTTTGGTAATAATTAGAATAAATTTAATTTTTATAATAAATAATAAAATATCTAAGCTTCCAACTTAACATAAAAATCTTTTCTTAATTTCTACAAATAAATTCTGTACGATTTTTTAAAAACTATATTTCTGTAAATTATGTTGTAACATCTTAAGTAATAAAATGTCATTTATGCAACTTTTCCATAGTCTATCTTATTGATGACCTTGTTATCTATTTTCTAAAGATAACACTTCTGGTAAACATCTTCGATAGGTCAAATGATCGGTTAACAAAACTCTCTCAGTACCTTAAAAGCATTACTTCGTAATGTCTGTTCTCTGTCAGAAATACTCAAGGTTTAAGTTGGTTGCAGCTCGAGTTATCTTATCACGTGCAATGTCTTACTTGGTCGACGATCCAAATTATCGCTTTTTAAAAGAATTAGGCTTACAAAGCACTAATTTTGGTGTTTATGATGGAACATGGAAAGGAAACGGAACTGTAAGTCTAGTTTTCTAGTTGCTTTACATGTACTATATCTTTACTTTGCAAAGATTTTTTTATAAATATGGATTTTAGTAATTAAATTATCTGCAACCAAAATTACACGTACAATTTTTCTTTTAGATTACAAAATCAATTTGTCCAAGTAATGGTAAAGTAATCGCAGAAGTTAAACAAGCTTCTTTAAAAGATTATGAAGAATGTATCCAATCTGCATCGAAAGCTTGGGATGTTTGGGCAGATCTTCCAGCTCCTCAAAGAGGAGAGATTGTAAGACAAATTGGAGATGCTTTGAGAGAAAAATTGATTCCTTTGGGAAAATTAGTTTCCTTAGAAATGGGAAAAATCCTTCCTGAAGGAATCGGAGAAGTTCAAGAATACGTAGATATTTGTGATTATGCAGTTGGACTTTCTAGATCGATGGCTGGAAGTATTTTTCCTTCAGAAAGACCTGGACATGTTCTTCTTGAACAATGGAATCCTCTTGGTGTTGTTGGAGTGATATCAGCATTTAATTTTCCGATTGCTGTTTATGGATGGAATAGTGCTATAGCTATGGTATTAAATTTTTTTGGTTTATTAATTATTTAAATGTCATTTTTGAATTATCTTTTAGGTTTGTGGAGATGCTGTTTTATGGAAAGGTTCAGAAACAACACCTTTAGTATCGATCGCAACAACAAAAATCGTCGCTGATGTTTTGGTAAAAAATAAATTACCAGGAGCTGTTGCTACTTTATGTTCAGGAGGAAGTGATATTGGAAAAGCCATGGCTGCTGATAACAGAATAAAATTACTATCATTCACCGGAAGTACAAAAATTGGAAATTTAGTTGGAGTTGAAGTACAAAAACGTTTCGGAAAACACCTTTTAGAGTTAGGAGGAAATAACGCATTAATCGTTGCTGATGACGCTGATTTACAAATGGTAGTTCAAGCAACTCTTTTCGCTTGTGTAGGAACCGCAGGCCAAAGATGTACAACAACCAGAAGACTTATTCTATATAAAAAAGTTTACCAAGAAGTTTTATCAAAACTTAAAAAAGCTTACGAACAAGTTATAAGCCGCGTTGGAGATCCTCTTGAAGAAAATACCTTAATTGGACCTTTACATAGTGAAGTATCATTGAATAATTATAAAAATACCATCGAACAAATTAAAAAAAGCGGTGGAAAACTTGAATTTGGAGGAAATATTATTAATCGACCCGGATTTTTCGTTGAACCAACCATAGTTACAGGATTAAAACACGACGATCCTTTAGTTCATAATGAATGTTTTGCTCCAATTGTTTACGTTCTTGAAGCTGAAAGTGTTGAGGAAGCTATCAAGTGGAATAATGAAGTTCCACAAGGATTATCCTCCAGTATCTTTACTCAAAGTATTGGAAATATTTTCAAGGTAACTTTATTTATCTACTTCATCAATTATTTCCATCAGTAAATATGAAAATATAAGTTTAAAAAATCGCCCAGGCTTTATTTAGATAAATTAAAGAATGATTTTTAGTTTAAATTAAAATTAAAAGATTGTATTTTTGATTAATTTTTAAAAATCCCTCAAACTTTATTTACCATTATTTTTTTATTTTTATTTAGTGGATTGGTCCAAAAGGTTCAGATTGTGGAATCGTAAATATAAACATTCCAACATCCGGAGCGGAAATCGGGGGAGCATTCGGAGGCGAAAAACACACAGGCGGCGGAAGAGAATCCGGAAGTGACGCCTGGAAACAATACATGAGACGTTCAACAATCACTATAAATCATTCCAAAGCTTTACCACTCGCTCAAGGAATAAAATTTGAATAAATCATTATACATACCTTGTTATCACAAAAAATTTTCCTCATATAAATTAACTTAATAAAGTTAAAAACTTGTTTTTATAACAATAAAACTTTTCTATCGCAATATTACGCACACGATAAGCTTTTTAAGCTTTTGCGATCGGTTGACGCGCGTTGGAAAGCTCGGTGGTGGGGAAAACGGTTTAAAACAAAGTCGCAAATTGTTCGCTCCGGAAGTTAGTTCGTTAGTTCTAAACGAAAAAGCTATTACCAAACGAAAATTTACTTCAATTTACAATGAACCGTGAATTGTGTTTATTCTTTTTAATTTTTATCAAAATCTTTTTAATTCATTCAAGAAAAGTTCATGAAAATGAAATAGTGTTGAGAATTTTTGGTGGAATTCACATAGCTAGAGGAGTTGCTGAAGAAATGGGGTATGAATTTTCAGGACCAGTAAGTAGAATTATTATTGAAATAACTTTTATGAGTTTTAAGTGTTAGAATAATAACAAATAAGATAAAACTTTTGACATATGGGGAGAATAATAAAAAAGGAAAATCTATTAAAACGTGCTGGCGTTCAGATAACAAAGAATCGAACGATATCCTCGCGATTTATCACCTAATCTACCTTCGTTGGAGTTTTATCACGCATGGGATTACAAAGGATCGTAAAAGGGGCAAAAAATACACGTTAAGTCTTGTTTATTTAACCGAAAGAAACTTTCATTCGTTTTAATAAATCTAATTCGTTTCACTAATCGTCAGACGGAATGTTTCCAAAGAAACGGAATGGATTCAAAAAGACAGAAAGTTCATTTATCTTAATTTACTTTAATTCCTTTTTCTGTAGTCTTAACGAAATCTTTAATTATAGCTTTAAACTATCTATGGATTAAATTGTCTACGAGATGTTAAGAATAGAATCTTTTGATGGTAAATATTTGGGACAGTTTTCAAGATCGTTAGTTATCTTACGTTTATTAATAACTTATGAATTATGTATTAAATCAGTGGGGGTTGTGTCCTTGAGGAAATCGAGGAATTAGGGTTGGGTTAAATATAGCATGATGGTTATTGAAAATGAACAATATTCTAATTTTATAAAATGTATTATAAAATTTAAAAAGTTAGGAAATTTAAAAAAATGTAATTTCTTTATTTTGGTCTTTTATTGTTTATGTTTGGATCGGTAAAATTTTTCAAAATTCCTTAAGTTATTAAAATGTTAACAGTCAAATTATTGTTCAACCAAGTTGACATTGCATGTAAGATGGGTATAAATGGAAGATGGAGAAAATAGGCGAAATAAATCGTAATGCAATTGAAAAAATATTAATTTATTCAAATCAAAAAACTTTTTATTTTCATAATATTTCAAACAAAAATTTGAAACTTACCCAACAGTGAAAAATTTGAATTAGAATTAAATTAGGTGTTTCTAAAATTTTAAACAACTACACCTGGTGATTTTCTTAGTTTCATTCTGTGTCGAAAATTTTAGTGTTAAAATGCTGTATCACGAAGTTCGGAATATGAGCCTGAAAAAGGCGTTTTTCTTCTATATTCGTTAATATAGATAATTGCAATTTAAACTAAATTACCTAATTTTCAGTTAGCCACATATAGCTTTTGTGCAAATTTATACGCACCTGTATTCTGTATAGTACGTAATCCACATTAGCTTTAGAAAGATGGTCATTGATAGTCCATTAATATTTTCAAACTCACTCTCTAAACCTAGAAAACAGTCCTAAATTGCTTAAATCATGAAATTTTTAAATCAACTCAAACCACTAAACTATGACTAGAATTAACGTTAGCTCTAATTCTAACACTAAACCTAGAACTAGGAGCTTTCGAGTTTAGCCGTGTCCGATCTAACAACAATATCCGATTATTTGTGGATATAGATACAAATGGGATATTGACATTTTAGACAAAAATTTTGAAAAAGTTCTCTTTAAGAGATTAAGACGTCTTTTAGGACCTAAAAAAGACTTTTTTGAAGGAAAAATTAAATCTGACCTCATTCAGAAGAAGGTTGGCATCCGAAACACTAAACGCCTTTTAAAAAGACGCACCTCGGATAAACCCGAAAGCTCCTAGTTTCACTTGCGCTTCACTCAGTCGCGCGACGCGACACGACCCAGCGATGAAAAATGTCGCTAGGTAATTATATCACTGATTTAAATGGAAACGTGTCTATGGTGATTTCAAAAATTAGTATTACAGATGACGTAGATGTATTTTTTTTATGTGATAAAAGAGAAGATGTAGAATTTAGTGACCAGCATAAAAACGAAGGCAACGACTACAATGAGCGCGTTACTGAAGAGACACAATTTCCTTTTAGTGAATAAGAAACTCAACCTAGCATGTCACTTTCCACTGAATCCAGTGTCCGCAATTCGGAAAAAGAAAGAAAAAAAGAAAGATTCATAAAAAAGGAAGACATGGAGTTCACCATACCTAGTCTTTCTAGATGAAAAAGATCTAAAAGAATAGAGCGTAATGCAAAACTCGGACAAATCATTTACAAGAACTTTTTAAATGTATGAGTAAAACTGTCAGCACTTTCTCACCTTTGAGGCAAACAGAAGTTAAGCGTTGAGTTTTTGATATTGTAAATACTACAGAAGGACGCTTGCTATCAACAAATAATAATGTCTTGCCATCTACGCTGGCTTCGTTCGCAACATTGAAACCTATTTTTCATAATTCGCATCCAGCTCAAACATCCGCGCACATAAATACTAATATAACATCTACTGGGACTACTGCTTGTTATAAATAATTCTATTCTTTATTTTTTTTTTCTACCTTTTTCTCTTTAATTTTCCATATTCGTAACACATAGCATAGCGCAGCTCCTTGTCGCGTGTATCAGAATAGCTATTGACGTTACGACATTTTGCATCGCTGCGTGGCGTCGTATCGCGCAGCTGAGTGTAGCGCAAATGAGAATCGACCTTTAGGGTTAGTGCTAATGTTAGTTTTATTCTTACTTTAGTCAACACCTGCCGTGAAAGCCTTTTTATTTATAACTTAAACCAATTTAATCAACCCCAACCCAACATTGAAAAATATTCAAAAACTTTTTAAGACTCATTAACCAGTTTATTGTTTTTGACGAATGACGAAGATGTTCGTCATGAAAAAATTGTAATATTTTATGTTATGACGAATATATTCGTAATGCGTCTTCAGTAGTGACCATTGGTAGTTCAGTTTGCAATTTTTGCTTAAACTAAAATATACTCCTAAACTATAAGAAGTTTGGAATATTTTGTGGCAATGCCGAAACAAAAAGAATTAATAAGAATACAAAAGTAATTATTATAAACAGAACAGATGTAACAAGAATTATTTTTTATAAATGTATCACTGTCTTTCATTAGTCTTCATTGAAGCTGATTCATATATTATTTTAGATTGTGCTATTGTCTGGTAATAAAAAACCAAATGAGGATTCTTTCGTTTTCCATTCGCCCATATTTAACAGACGACGTTTTTTATGGTTCGTTTACGAGATTTGAGTTGTTTCTAAATTGAGATATGGATTACCTAGCTGTTAAGAAACTCGTCAAGGGGCGGCACTTTGCCACCCGAGTTCTCTCATTGAAAAATAACGATACATTTATCTCAAGTTTTATTATCAAACATACTCAGGGTTTGACAAATATATTTATCATAGCTTGATTTATATGACACACGTAGAGACACAATTTCCAATAAAACGGAAAGTTAATTAACTGGTTAATTAATTATAATTTAATACAAGAAAAATCACATATAATCCACCGAAGTCTTAAAACTTACATTCTAACCCATAAAAAATAATTTCTTTGAAATCAATCTCAAAGCAGCTTTGAAAAAGTTTCAAAACGTTTTTAAGACTTATAAATTAATTTTAATTTTTTACACAAGAATTTGTATTTTATTAAAAAAAACCATTTTCACTATCCACATACTCATCAATCCTAAAACATAAACAAAATTATAATCCTCATTCCAATTCCTTCGAACTCTCCATAAATATAAGCAATTTCCTAGTATAAATTGATGCAACAAGTTGCAGCACGTGCCCAAAAAGCAACAGGCGTCCGCACGCCGACGTCGGCGTCGCTTGCCGTCGTCGTCGCCGTCGACTCGTTCGGTTCCTAGTAGCGTCGGGACGCGGCGTCGCGACGCCCGATCGATTCGCGGACGCCGGCCCAAAAGGTAGCGCGAAAAGCGACGCTTCGTACCAGGAGAACATGAATGCCACGCGTTACACGTCTAACGGGCACGTGCCACACCCCTAAAAATAGATCACGCATATCGCACCACCCCGAATTTAATTATAGATCGATTACGTGACGGTTGCTCGCGTCGCGCGCTCCCAACAAAGACCACGCTGTATATCAAACGACGTGCGGAACGAGGATAACCATATGCATTGCTTGTGTCCCTTCGCATTGTATACGTCCACGTTGGGTCTATGTGTAGGAAGAAGGGGGAGACCGCTTTAATAGCTTTGAAAGGGCGTTAACCCTCATATTAAATAAAATTAGTTAAAAATATTAAATTTATTTATTTTTGGTAGGTTTTGGGATTTTCCGATACTTATATTTTTATCCCATTCGAAGAGGGAAGAATTTCTTATAAAAAACGAGGGATGGAAATCTCAAAAAGATTAATTCAAGATAATAGGGTATCTTGGTTTGAACACCAAGAAGTTAAATCGAGACAAAAACGAGATTTTCTATCACCTTCCCACCCAGTCAAAAGAAACCTCCACGAATCCCCATTTAACGACGAATTATGGGACCAACAATGGTACTTACAAGACACACGAACAAGAATTGATCTCCCAAAACTTGATTTAAATGTTCTTCCTGTTTATCGAGCTGGTATAACTGGTAAAGGAGTAAGAATAAGTATTTTAGATGATGGGATCGAACACATTCATAAAGATTTAAAAGATAACTATGTATGTATTTCTTTTTAAATTATGAATATAATAACAATTTAAAAGTTAAATTTTAGGATCCTGAAATAAGTTGGGATTGTAACGAAGACGATAACGACCCTTTACCACGTTACGACCCATCAAGACAAAATAGCCACGGTACAAGATGTGCAGGAGAAATAGCTATGATAGCCAATAACGGAAAATGCGGTGTGGGAATAGCTTTTAACGCGAGAATTGGAGGTGTTAAGATCCTCGATGGACTAGTTAACGATAGAATCGAAGGAACAGCTTTAGGTTACGCCCAGCATCTTGTAGATATTTACAGCGCTTCCTGGGGACCTAACGATGATGGAAAAACTGTAGACGGACCTGGAAGATTAGCCAGAGAAGCTATGGAAAGAGGAATTCGCGAAGGGAGAAATGGTAAAGGAACTATTTTCGTTTGGGCTTCTGGAAATGGTGGTAGTTTAGGTGATAATTGTAACTGTGATGGTTATCTAGCTAGTCCTTATACGATTTCCATCGGGAGTGCTTCTCAAAAAGGAGAATTTCCATGGTATGGTGAAGCTTGTGCTTCTACTTTAGCTGTAACTTATTCTTCGGGAGCTTATCAAGATCAAATGATAGCTACAACTGATTTACATAATGAATGTACTATAAAACATACTGGGACATCAGCTTCTGCACCTTTAGCAGCTGGAATTATTGCTTTAGCTTTGGAAATTAAGTAACTATCAACATTCTTTCTCATTTCTTGTCTTTTATTTTATAACTTTTTCAAGTCCACAACTAACATGGAGAGATGTTCAACATCTCATCGTTTGGACATCAGAATTAGCTCCGGTTGCAGAAAATCCAGGTTGGCAAATGAACGCAGCTGGATTATGGTTCAATACAAGATTTGGTTTTGGTTTAATGAACGCTTTCGGTTTAGTTAAAGCAGCTTCTAATTGGACTGAAGTTCCTCAAAGAAGAATATGTACAACAAAAGCCCCTGGAGATAACGATTTTGGATTTGAAGCTCCCATCACAATGGAAATCCATACTGATGGTTGTCGAGGAACGGAAAGTGAAGTAAATTATTTAGAACATGTCGAAATTCGAACCACAATCCAATATACAATTAGAGGTGCTTTAGAAGCGTATTTAATAAGTCCAAGTGGAACAAAAGTACAATTACTAGCATCGAGGAAATTGGATAAATCAAAAATGGGATTTATTGATTGGTCATTTATGTCGGTTATGACTTGGGGTGAGGAATCTGTTGGGAAATGGACCTTTATTGTTGAAGATAAAGTAAAATAATAATAAAACTTTACAAAAAAAAGTTAAATTTTTTTAATTTTAATTTTTTTTAGAATGGACCGCCTACAAACAACGGAAGTATTAGTAACACTAACCTAATTATTCACGGTACGAAAGAACTTCCTGAACATATGAAATACGGAGCGAGAATTTACAATCACAATTACAACCGAGTACACAATAGATTGGACGTTTTTAATTGGTATAGAAATAATTTTGACGATTATTTATCGTCAACAAACGACGTTTATTGAGAAAAGACAAGTTAATCTGATTAAATTATTTAAAATAATCCATATTAAATGTCAATTAAGCTTTACGATCATAATAAAGCTAAAAGAAGCTTTGTGTTTTATTTTTTTCTCAATATAAGTTGGAATGAATCCTTCTAAAGGGACAAAGAGGTACTTTTTGGTCTGATTCTTTCTAGATATGTAGGTCATAAGAATAAAATTTCATTTTGATTTCATGTCAAGTTACATTGCGAACAAGTTTTCTTCCTTCCTTTTCTTAGTTCTTCGTTTTCCTGGTCGATTTTCCTCCTTAAATTATCCGCAACGTTTCTCTTTCCAACGGCAGTTAAACTTTCATAAAGTTCCTTCATCGGATTAACATCTCCGGGTAATCCATGAGCCCAAATTAACATAATTCTAAATCCGTGTTCCTTATAACTTGACGGCCCCGTGTATTGATGTTCAACAGCTCTAATTTGTTCTTCGGTAAAAGCCCAATGATGAGCTAATTTTTTCCATTCACCCGGACCTAATTGTTTGTAAGATAATTTATAAAGTATTTCTTTAAATCGCTCACTATCTTTTCCTTTAAGTTCCTCTTTAGTATTCCGCCATTTCCGACTACCTGGATTTAAAGTGGATTTGTAACTATTTTTTCTTTGCGTGTTACTTTCTTGTTCTTCATTCGCCGGGTAATCTAATCTAGCCGTTTTAATTATCATGTCAACTATCGCGGTAAAACTACCTCTCGCCGCGATGTACAAAGGAGTTCTACCGCCTTGTTCTCTTTGTTCTATGTTAGCTCCGGCTACTAACAGTAATTTACAAATGTTCGTGTAACCCATTTCTGCCGCTATATGAATCGGAGATTGTAATCTCTAAACGTAAAATATTTAAAATGAATTCTTAGTTTAGAAAAATAAAAATAAACTTACTGAATTTAAACTATTTAAATCGGCACCCTTATTAATTAAAATTTCAACGGTTTCAACTTCGTTCGCCTGACAGGCTAAATGCAAAGGAGTATTACCAGCCTAAAATACAAAGGGTTAATGATGTCCAACTAAAAACAAAGTTCAAGGTTCACTTTATTCTGTTTATTTAGGAGGGCGCCGTGTTGTAACAGCAACTCCAAAATGCCTCTGCTCCCGAGGCTACAAGCTATATGAAGGGCTGTGGATCCTTTCTGTTAGAAAAAAAAGAGAAAGAGGAAAATGAGATTATTATGTTTCGTAGCAAAGAAATGTAATTAATTAAAGGTAGCTTTCAGTATAATAACTTCGATTCTTTATGACATCTTTTGAATGAGAAATGGAAATAAAAGAGATTTGGACCGTTTATTTTGAAAGTGGTGTAAGTCCATTTTCTCTTGTTTCGAGAAAATTGGAGATTAGCATATCTGTTAATTAAAAAATTTAGGCAAATTAGATGAAGTCTGGCAATATTTTTATTCGTTTATCAATATTTAATTTGATTATATAGATATGTTTTAGGCGAATTAGACTACAATACTACATATTTCTGGACTGTAAATGGACTTACACCACTTTCAAAATTAGACAATTGTAAAAATCGTTTAATTTCAATTTTGAAAAATTAAGTATCACTTAAAATATACTTCATTTTAATCCAAATTTGTTTACAAATACGCATGATAGGACATAAAATTTAATTTTAGACGCTAATTACATTGTAAAAATTACAAGATACTGATAGTATTTACTTATACTCTGCATGTGGCAGTGTTTCGAAATATGTACGATGCACCGGAGGTATATAAGGTAATAACTGCTTGATGTGTTCATATTTTTCGTAAGTAATAGGCCTGGCATTTTGGTACAAAGGCGTAAAGGCGATTTTTCCAAATTTTAGCGGCCTTCCAGGACGTGTAGGTAATAAATTTATAGTTTTAAATTCAGTGCCCTTCATCGATGTTTTATATAAAATAGTATATGGTTACTTCTTGAGAAAAGTTAACCAACATATTTGTAACCAATTGATCTGTTCGCCATTAGTGTTTTTTTTAATTTGTTTTTTCATCGCATTCTTTAAGCTTCAATAGAACGTAAAAATTATTTCATAATTTGTACAAACAAGTTCTGTATGCTTTATGACAGCTGGTTAAAATTTTATAAAACTACACTAGGTTCAGTTAAAATTCTTTGATGATTATTAAATTTAATTGATTGAACTGATGATCAACTAGAACAAATTTGGTTCATTTGCTTCTAGCACATTAGAACTTTTACCCGAAAATATGTGTTAAAATATACAAGTTATTAAAAAGTAACAAATAGAGAAAATTGGTTTTTAATGAAGATTTTATAAAAATTGAGGTTTTAATTAATATTTTTTTCGTTTTGTTTCTTAATTTGTATAAATAAATTCTACACGATATTTTAAATTTAGTAGTTTGACCAAATTTTTTGATGATTTTGAAAAATTTTAAAAATTCTTTAACAACAATTAGAGGAAATTTGAAAAATTTGGTGAGAAATGAAAAGTGTTGTTTATGATTCCTTCGTTTCCTTTCTTAATTTTCATAAACAAACTTGGTACGATTTTTGAAAGTTGGTCAAAATTTTAACTCAACCAAATGTTTCAATTCAATAAATAAAATTCAATGATTGTACCGAGAAATAGAGGTTTTAATTGTGGAGTATGTTTTCAAAAGAGAACAAAACCCATTTAATTAATTTTACAGAAACAAGGGAAAACATTTCATAAAATGAAAATGTTAACAAATTTATTTAACATTTAACAAAATAGCTTCATTTCCTGGTATCCATGAGAAAATTAAAGTTAATTTAATTTATACACAATTTTATAAAAAAAAATTATTTGGAGTTATTCTCGTTTGAAAGAAAAGAGAAATTTGTTCCATTTCATCCGCTCAACCTTTGATGTTTGCTTTTTATGTACACGATTAGGCAGAAAAGACGACTCTTTTGAAAACGCTAATTAGATGAGATGAACGCCGGAAGGTGTAAAAAAGATTTATTTTAGCATTCGCGACGATCGGTACAACTATAAACTATGAATTATAATCTCACAATAGCGTAGGTACGTCGAAGAAATAACTGACTTTACAGTAACTTATGGCTAACTTACTCAGACTGTAAAGGTTCGAGTTGTGGAGAGGGTAGGTCAATGTGTTAGACACGGCTCGAATTGCATACGATTTTAATGAGTTATATAAAGAGGCACATATCAACTCCAATCGGCCAGATAAGTAAACGTAGTATATATATCTTGTGTTAACTAACGGAAGAACTATTGCCGTCCGTTTTCAACTTACGTTAAACATATCGTCAACTCATCGATGTGCACACGGTATATTAGTCTTAATTAGTTTTCAAAGATTGATTAGGGTTTATCTTATACATAACTCGCTGGTACTGAGTATTACGTAAGGAGACACATATGATGGAGATTCTGTTGAGTTCATGAGATCTTAGCATTTTGTGTAAACAATGTATAGTTAAGGCCACAATTTAGTGAGCGATGAGGGATAGCGTTTTTTCATACGGTGGTTTATTAAAGAATAACGAGTTAGGCCAGGCGCGCACTCGCGACTTTATTGCTGACCAACTTAAAGATCGCTAGATTAAAAAATTGCCATTAGATTTCCGCTCAGCAAACTATCGACTAGATAGTTGCTGCAGTCTTAAATTTCAACATGGACGCTACTGATGTAGCATGTGTCTGCGCGTTGATTATCAAAAGAAGAAAAAGGAAGAACAGACGTTTTTGGGTTCATCCCCTCATTAGTCAGCGACTGTTTAATGGTCAATTTTATAAACTGTTTGAAACATTGAAGGGCCATCCCATGAAATTCTTCAATTACTATAGAATGAGTTATACGAGTTTTAACATCTTATTGACTGCAGTTTATGATTTTTTAAAAATGGTCAAAATTATAGGTTATGTGAAAAATCTTCCTTGTCTATAGGAATTTTTTTAATTTTTTTGACACTACGCAGCAAAAATCCATCTATTTTAATTAAAACTAGACATTATAATTTACATTTAGTTCAAAAATCTTTTATTAATTCCTATTAATAAAATCAGGGAGATTTTTTAAAGTTGGTCGACATTTTAGGTTAGGTGAAAAGTCCTCGTTGTTTTTAGGATTTTTTTTTTTAATTTTTTTGATACCACTTAGAAAAAATCCATCTATTTTAATTAAAACTAGACATTATAATTTACATTCACTTCAAAAATCTTTTAAAAATTCCTATAAATAAACTCTTGGGGATTTTTTAAAGCCGGTCTTTTTTCTATTTCACTAATAAATAATTCTACGTCTACAGATATTTTTGTTTACTATACGTTGCGAGACGTATAATGTCTTGCTGTGTAGCGGCTGTGATACACGTAGCAACTGACCGAATAATCGTCAGTGCGCGCGTACTGGTTAAAACATGTACGTTTCATTATTTCCGGCAACAGTTCAGTCGCCTTGAAAATAGGGCAAGATGTAATTTTTTAGTTGCCGTGATTAAGTAGTTGCTATTGCGCGCCGCTTCATATAGTTCAGTGTATTTCATTTTGGTGATTTTTAAGTTGCCGCAACTAAATCGCAAGTGCGCGCCTGGCCTTAGCCTTTCAACGTGCACAGAAACGGAAATGTTTCTAGCTAGTTTTAGGAGGATAGAATGATAGCTCATATAACTAGAACATCTATACCAGGATTTCAAAAACGTTTATTCTTTCTGTCCAACTCTATTATTTAATTTTTTTTATAACAGTTGATAATTTCAGCCCTGGAATTTAACCCTGGAAAATATCAATGGTGCGCTTTGTCAATTGGACACATTGGGTCTATACCCCATTGTTACTAAAATCTATTCAAATGGATTTATTCCTCTTTGAATAGCAGATTATTTTCATACTGATTGTTGCCTAGTTTTAGATCCCTAGTGCAGTTTATAACTTAACAAAGGGTATAATATAACATTATCCCCTTTTTGAAAACTTGCTCCACAATTTATCTTTCCTTTCCATTTCTTCTCTTAGGGTTTAGAAATAAACTACGTACGATTTTTAACACCTGGTAAAAGTTTTGTCATGAATATGTTATTTTCGATCAGATTTTTCGATGATTTTTGATATTTTTAAAAATTCTTTGGTAATAATTAGAAATAATTCGAAGTTTTTAATATAAAACTGCGGTTTTAATCTATTTTTCTTAACTATTTTTTACAATTTTTATAAATAAATTATGTTTTATATATGTTACGAGCCAAACCCGATGTTAGAATGAACTATTTCGCCTAGGCCAAACCAGTTCTCTCCTCGCGCGATAGGTCAAATCAGTATAGCTTGGACCAAAGTCGTTCATCCTGTTGTCGATAGGATAAACCAGTATAGCCTAGGTCGAATCGGTTTATCCTAGTTAGAATTTATATGCTTTAGGATAATGCTAACTACACACGTGACGATTTGTCGTAACGATAAAACTGTACAGTTCGTTTGTACAGTTCTATCGAAAAGAACTAGTGCCGCTACATACCAACGAAATCTGAGTCGATCAGTTAGTTCTTCCTAGAATCTCTGACGAGAACATGTCATCCACGATGGAAGATGATGACGCGCTATTGGCTTTACTTATTTTGTGAAAAAAGAAGAGAAAACCACGTAGTGTGTGGTGTAAGGACTGACTTCTAAAAAGGAAGTCGTACTCTCACTTAAATTTATTCAATGAATTTAAATTCACCTTAAAAGATTGGCATAACTATTTAGGGATGAATGAAGAGACATACTTAAACCTTTTGGCTTTAATGACTCCGCTAATAAAGAAAAATAACACTGTGAGGAGAGAAGCAATAAGTCCCCATGAGAGACTGTCTTCAACACTGAGATTTTTAGCTACAGGTCGTTCCTATGCATGCATGAAGTTTTCTACGATAATATTACCCCAAGCTCTCACTCGAATCATTCCAGAAACATGCGATGCTACGCAAGACGAATGCACGTTCAAGGAAGCTCTTGACCTGAACTTGTTTGGTCCTGATTGGTACGACCGCCATACATACGCTGCGATAAAACTGTACAAACACGATCGACAACGATTTATCGAATAAAAATTGCAACTGCCACCGATGGATTGCACAAACCAAAAAATCTGTACCAATTCTTAATACACACGTTCGATAAAATTGCGCAAATGAACGTGCTAGTCTAGTTATGGCGAACCTATGAGCCGCGAGTCAAACACTGACCCACGCAAACCTTTTAAGTAACCCACAAAGCTGTTTAGTCCTCGAAGTAAGGACCTTCCTCTTTTGCAAGTGATTTGAAATTAGTGACCCTCGAGGAAGCACTAAAAAAATACAAACGACAAAATTTTACCCACTTCTCAAAAAAGTTCGCCATCACTGTCCTACTCTAAACTAATTTCACCTAGTCATAACGCATGTCGCTGCCTGTACGAACGGGAAATTCCCGAATCATCTCTGACTCGCCCCTCACGTCCATCAACCTAACCTAATCATTTTTTGCTCGCCCTGTTCGTTAATTTGAATGGTATTTTGTATCGGCGAGTGCGCGAGTTAAGTTGCTCGTTGCATTTAAAAGATTTAATTATAGTTCTAGTATAATTATTATGAGGCGCTTTATCATGCATGAGCCTTCCTGTAATAGACAAGGCAATCAAGAGCTGTGGTGAGAAAAGTTTTTGGACGAAATTTTGCAGGGGTCTTCTTATTATAATGTGTTGTCAGTAAAAAAAAAAAATATGCGGATTAGGTTAAACAAGTAGAAGACGCGAAAAAGTTCGAAAAAAGATCATTATTTATTCTGTTTTATTTCTATTTCTTTATTCAGTTTACTTTGAAAAGCTTATAGAAGACACAAACTAGGTGAAATTAGTTCAGACTAGGACGTATCAGTTTCCTCCTAAAGCATATAAATTGTAACTAAAATAAACCAGTTCGACCTAGACTAAACTGATTTATCCTATCGACAACAGGATAAACGAGTTTGGCCTAGACTATACTAATTTGTCCTATCGCATATAGGGAGAATTGGTTTAGCTTAGGTGAAACTAATTCATACTAAATCGGGTTTGGTCGGTAACATCACATATATCGACCTATGCAACGAAAACTATTGTAAGTCATTTTTGATAGAACTGAGTCAGATATAAGTGTTTAAAGGTTTTGAACCCATTGCATTTTAAGAAATAAAATTTTCTAGGTAAAAATTTCCTACTTGGTTCCTATAGATATCTTATAGAGGATTCCGAAAGGATTCACCATAGAAGAATAGCAATTAATTCTGTTTTCTTTTCAAATTTTTCAAAATCACCATTTTTGACTTACGATAGTTTTCGTTGCATAGGTCGATATGTATGCGCTCATTGCAGTTGGGCATTTATCACAAAAAAAAATGTTTGGTGATAAGAATGAATTTTTTACTTTTCTGTATGATGCAAATGGGTTAAACAACACTCAATTAACCAACAGTGAGTGCGTTTCGCCTGTGCTGACATCGGTATATACATCGTCAGTTGAACACTGAATCCAGCCTAAATATTTTTTTTTAATTTTTGATATTAACCCAGTAATATCCCAAAATATCGTTTATAACATTTAACGTCTATTTTTCAAATATAAGTGAATACTTTTGTAAAGTATACCACCATTGAAACTTAACTTTACTCTTTTCTTTTCTATACAACGGCATATAATTAAAATCATTTTCAAAGTACATTTTTATTGTTTTAATCTACAGATTAATTTTCGGTTGTTTTACTTGTGATTATTAGACTTTTAGTTTTAAAATTTAACTTTAAATATGTTTTGTGTTATTTTTTGTTTTTGTGTTTTTTGTTAGATTTTATAATTACGTGGGATATCATGATGAAGGAATGAAAAATTGAAAAAAAGGAGAAATTAATGCGCCGCAACCGGACTGTTTTCCAAATCAGTTAACGTTCTGGGAATCATTTATCAGCTATTTTAGTAAGTTAGAGTAATTTTTTTTTATATTAATTTATGTTTTTTATTGTCGACGGAATCCACGTTAGACTGTAGGATCTACTATACACAAAAAATGTACGGATTTTGGATGGTCGGGCCGTTGGCGGTTTTGGGACAGCAAACAAAAACCGTTATTGAAGTTTTTGACACGCTCTTCTTGGCCATCACCAGGCTGGCGTCAAATTTTATTTCTGGATTTTCATTTCCGTTAAATTCATTCTTAATTATTCCTCTTTTAATGTTTAGTTTGTTTATTATTTGTTTATTTTTCATCTTTTTAACTAACATTGATGTTAATATTAATCTTTTATACAGGCTGGTCCGTAACTAATGGGACACAGAGTAACAGCAAATTCCCCACGTCAAAACATTAGTATTAGCAAAACTTATCTTATTGCTAGTTGAATTACTAACAAGATAGAGACGATTAAAGTTAACATTCTATTTTCGTTTTTCTTCAACAATTTCCCTTATATTCTAAATATCTTTATGAAAATTGGTAGAACACCGAATTTAACCCTCCGTGTGTACACTGGGTCTTTGAAAGAACAGTCAAAATTTGAAATTCGAAATTCTCTCTTATGAATAGAGGCTAGGCTTCGGCTACCCCCCCTAAAAAAAGTTTGGTAACTGCTCGGCTATGTAGTAGATGCTTCAATAAGTAACTCAGAATTTTTCTAGAATTTTTTAAAGCCTAGAAAACTTTGAAAATGTGCCTGTGTCCTAAAAGACCCAGTATACACACCGTGTCTCAAAAAATATAGTATACACACGCCGGGTTAAAGACGGGAAATACTAATTTGATACCAATTTTTGTGAAGATGCCAGAGGGCAGTTTCTACCGTAAATAATACCTTTAAAACTCTGTTTTTTATCAGTACTTAGATTTTTATAAATTAAACAGTATATCTTTGTTATTATTAACAATTTCAACATTTGTTCTTTTAATACTAATGTTTTGACGTGAGGAATTCACTGTTACTCTGTGTTCCATTAGTTACGGATCATCCTGTATAATTAATAATAAGGTTTTGTTAGATTCGCTCAAGTTTCTCAATATTTTTAAGAACTTTTTTAAATTAAGTAAATAATAATACAAATCTATTGCCTTTATTACAACATTTATATCAAAAAAACTTTTATAGAGTTAACGATAGACCTGTTTTATATCACTTAATGTTAATTTTTAGCAGGGACTAAAAACGAAAAATATTTTGTTCGTTTCCGATCAGAACGAAAACGAAAAATTTCGTTTTCGTTCTTTTCGTTCACACCCAAAAAATATCGTTTTCGTGAACCGAAATGAAATAACGGTTAAAACCGGTTTTTTTTACTATTTTTCTAATAAAAGTATGCCAACACGTTTTTTTTAATTTTTTTATATTTGACAAATAAGTCACTTGTCATAATTTTAATCATAGCTGGTAAAAATTAATAACAAAATTTATGCATTTAAAAACATAAATGTTAAAAATTTCAATCAACTGCATTTTACGTGGTGATGACATTTTTTATGTGAAATGAAAAATATTTCCCCCGCACTTATCTGGTTTATTTGTTTTTATTATCCTTACATGTTTCGGCCTAAGGCCATCTTCAGGGGTAATTTGTCTCAAAAAACTTGATAAAAAATATCGAAATACATAGATTGATTTAAAATGCTGAAATACAACTAAATGCACAAGATATAAAAGTTTAATACTTTTAACCCGAGTAGGTACATGTTAGAATAAAAATGCATTTTTACTTTGACATTTTGATGGCCTTGGAAGGTGGCCTTAGGCCGAAACATGTAAGTATAATAAAAGCAAATAAACCAGATAAGTGCTGGGAAATATTTTTCATTTTATGTCATGATTTGCTGCTGAAAGGATGGATCGCAATCGAATTTTTCTTGATTATGACATTTTTGCTTTTTACAAATATTAAAAATAAAATTTAGATTGAATTGTTTGGGACCGTTTCTGTATTGGAGAGGCATGAATTTGTTTTAGTTTCTTTCATTTATTCTCATTAAATTTATGGCGTATTGAATTGGTTGCACTGGTGCGCACCAGTGCATAACAGCGTGTTCTATTGGTTGTTTCGTTGTGTTCTATTACATTTTATTATTGCAGTTTATAAAACATTTTAAACATCATCAAGCCTTGAACACACTTACAAGTGATGGTATGATTATGTTTGATTTCATCGCGTTCTGTTGAATTTGCCCTTTTTTGCACTAAGCTAGTGTGACATATGTCACACTTTGCACTCAACGAGTGCGCACCAGTGCACACTAGTTCTGCCAATCGAATTCGCCATTAGTTACTTGAAAACCACGCACAAACTGCTATGCAGTTTAGTGGTATGCCAGTGACAGATTTTTTTTGTTTTTTTGCTTCATATTTTAAATAATAATAATACAAAAATGTTGTGCCATTAAACCGGTTAAAACCGGTAACCGAAATTATTTATTTCGTTTTCAATCGTGAACGAAAAATAAAAATTTCGTTTTCGTTTTCGTTCTTATAAATTATTCGGTTAATTTCGTTCTTTCGTTCTCGTTTTCGTTCCGTTCTTAGTCCCTGATTTTTAGAGACCTCGAAGATAGCGTCGATCGCCGAAACGCATATCAGGTCAAGTATAGAAATAAAACACCAGAACAAAAAATAATAATAAAGGCCAACGATTTGTATTATTATTTACCTCACTCATATATTAGAAGCAAGGATCTATACCACGTAATTTTCTTAAATTGTTTAATAGCTAATAAATTAAAAACCTTTTTTTAGAAATAAATTAAAACTTAATTTTTCATAAAAGTTATTAAAAATCTTCCCTTTTTCATAGTATTTTTCTTTTTTGGGGGTGTGGTATTTACCGAATTTTCTGCATCAGGATCGGCTCCGGCATCCAATAAGATCTGCGTTAATTTAGTCTGCTGATTCTGTGCCGCTAAATGCAAGGGAGTATTCCCCCCATTATCCCTGGCCTCCATATCGGATTCATGCGCCAACAAGCACTCGGCTACCTCCGGATGACCCTTTTCGCAAGCCATATGGAGCGCGGTTTGCGATTCCTGCAACGACAGGTTAATCTAGTCGATGATTTACTTTGATCTTGCAATCAAAGTGATGACGTGTTAGTGACGGAATTAGTTTCGGTTCATTTCCAAAATAAAAGCAAAAAAATTAAAAAAAGAAACCAGTACTCACGATAATTTTGTTTACTTTGTATGTGTCAAACTTAAAGTTTAAAAACCTTATTTCTTTTATCCAAAGCTGCTCCCGCTTCGATTAATTTCTTGACGATTTTCGCGTGACCACCCATCGAAGCGTGAAATAGAGCCGTTTGACCCTCGATGTCTATAGCGTCCACGTTTATATCTTCGAGGGTTTCTAATAAGAAGTCGACGACTTCTTTACGATCATTTTTAGCAGCACAAATTAATAGGGAATATTGTTTCTAAAACAAAAAAAAAATAAATAAATAAAAATTAAACTACAAAACGTTCGTGATCTATCTGTCAAGTAGATCTGGGTATTTATTGATTTTTTTAAATTCCCTCGGTTAAATTCGTTTTATTTCAAATGTTCCAGTTTGGTTGAATAAATACTCAACCCCTTTGAGTGAAATAAATCTTAGTTTACACTTAAATTAGGATGGATGGACTGTAAAGGGTTTCAGACATTTTCTCTTTAAGGGTTTACGAACCTTATTCGTCGATTTTGTGCAAGCTCCCATGTTGATTAAAAGTTGAACGGCTTCACGATGACCGTGCCAAGCTGCCATTAATATTGGTCTCATTCCGTACTAAAAAAATCATTTTATTTAAACGAGAAAACATGTTAAAATTTAACGAACCTTATCTTTCGCTTCAACATCGCAATAGGATGCTAAAAGCATTTCCATTATTTCTAAATTTCCCCGAGAGGATGCCCAATGCATCGGAGATCTACCATACTGTAAGAAAATGTCGTACGAGGAATTTTTCTCCGTTAGAAAATAGTATTATTTTATCCAATTAGGATCGAGTTTCGAAATAAAATAAACAAGAGTAAAAATGTAGGAGTAATTGATTTCTGACGCCCTCCAAGAAGTTTTCGTAAACAATCCATTTTCAAAGTATTATGTTACAGTAGTTTTCAGTTTAATTTCGTTTAGGTTTGTTTATAGAGAAGAGTTATTGTGTTGTATAACAAGTTTATTTATGTTAATGAGTCAGAAACTAGGAGTTTGAGTTAAAGATAAAAATTGATTTTTCTATTTTTGGAGTTAAAATTGGGAATTAACAATCAAACTTAAAAAATCTTTATGATCCTGTTTTTAAACTTTACTTTTACAGTTATTGATTTCAAATTTGGGAAGTAAAACCTAATTTAAATTAAATTACAAACCATACCATTCAACACAATCTAAACCACAAACTTTAAAGTTGGAACAATTACCATAACTATTATTATAATTAACAAAATATGCAAATATTAAATTCCAAACAATTTGAGATTAAAGCTTCCACTTTGAATACATTTATCATCAAAGTTTTAAACTGAGTAATTGAACAGAGCCGGGTTAATTACTGAAAAACACATAAATACTCGCTCGCAATTACAAATCGGATGGGATTTATAAAATAAACGGGAAGCGTTTGTGTGGAAATTCAATTTTGTAATCCAGTTAGTTGCCGATTGAGAACAGGGTTCGTTTCCCTGAGGGAAATCGGGGAGGATGAAATAACTTTCCCCTTACTTCTAGACAAGAAAAAACGCTTTCTCTCGAAATCATTTTAAAAGAAAAATTTAAAACAAAGATGAAATACAATAAAGGAAATAAAACAAATAAAATAAACAGAACAAGTAAAACAAATAAAACAAATAAAACAAAACAGACAAAAACCACAAAATACACAATAATAAAATGGACTGGAAAAACAAAGCTTTCGGGAAAATTGAAAACGTTTCCACTAACCATATTAGTTTGTGTTAGCAAACACATCAATTACTCAAAATCGTAAAACACTCACATTGTTTCTGCAGTTTATATCTACTGGTTCTCTTAGAATCCTTCTTACTGTATCCACGTCATTTTTGATTACAGCCTCGTGTAAAATTAGATCATTTCGTTGAATAATCGCCCGTCTTTCCAATTCCTCCGGTGTTGACGTTGGTGACGAATTTATAGGCCTCATACTACTACTACTTTTTCGTTCCATATTTTTTCTTTATGTGGTTATAAACTTCTTATCAATCTATTTCATCCGGTTTTGTTAGATTTAAACATATCACTAAAATAAAATATTTAAATGTGAAACACATTTACATTAAAAATTAACCAATAATCGATTTTAGATTTTCTTGTAGGGGAGGATTAACGATGTTTATATGGTTTAAGAATAACATCCTAATATCTACTCATTATCTAGTATTACAAATCGATAAATAAAATTATACGTGACCTTAATGCCAAGCGGATAATATGGTATTTTCAAAGTATATTATCTACGATATCGATCCAAATGTACTGAAAGGTTTTTAACGGTAAAAAAGAGGGATGAATAAGGTGGACATTAAATCCATCCCCATCGGGGGGTGAGATTGTAATTTCGTCCTGGCTGGACGTTAATTAGACGACGGAAAGCCTCTTGATGACCCGGTATGATGAAAATCACATCGTAAAGTAAAGTAAAAGCTTTGAGATTTATTATTTACCGATTTTTCATTTGTGCGAGAAAAAAATTTTAAAAGTGTTTGAAAGGACGTAATTTAAAATAAGGTGAAAACCTGCTGAAGATTTATTTTTTATGTTTCGAATAAAATTAAAATATACGGACATTTTCGTAATCATTATATAAGGAAAGTTGCGTGAAAGGTAAAAAGTTTATTACGTTAGAGCTTACGTTGGCGGAGAATAAAACTTTATAACGCGGGTCCTAAAGTTTATACCTAAGTGAATCAAAACCTGATGGAGGAAAGAATGTGTAGACCCTTGAAGGTATAAGAAAAAGAACAAAATGGAAAACAACTCAGGGTAACAAGGATCGTGTTTTATCATCGTATTCATCATCGATTTATTTTAAAAATATATTTTGAATAATTTTCCATAAAAATTGTAATATGAACCATAAAAACTTTAAATTATGTAATTAAAATTATGGAAAATTTGAAAAAGTATCCTTATTTTAAACTTTTAGAATTTAAATTTTGAAGAATTTCAATTGAAGACAATAAGCAAAGAAGGCAATATGTTAATTTTTACAAAATTGATTTATTATAGCGTTTTCTTTTAGCTAAACTGGTGTGCACCAAAATTTAATTTAACGTTGAGTGCATATGTCACCCTAGCTTAGTACAAAAAAGTGCAAGTTCAACAGAATACGATGAAATGAAACATAACCATAATTATCAATCTGATCATAATAAAACTTAAATTATTTAATGAGTTAAAGTTGAATATTTGATCCATTCTACCAGTTTATTTGAATTAATTAATAAAAGTCATGTATTGTACTTTTATTGGTTTTATTTATATAATATTTACGACTAGTTTCGGCTATTTGCCATCTTCAAGGTAATAAATTCGGAAGTTGTCTTAAAATCGATTGAAATACGTTTACGCTCCAAAATACAACATTTCCTCCACCCCAAAATATAACATTTTAAAATTTGTAAGGTTAAAAAAGTAAAATACACATGTAAAAAAATGTCGGATGAACGAATATTGTTCGTATATTGACTAAAAAAATGTCGGACGAACAAACATTCTTTGTTCATTGACGTTTTTGTTACATGGGTATTTTACCTTTTTAAACTTTACAAATGTTAAAATATTATTGTATTGTGGAGTGTAAACGTATTTGAATCGATTTTTAAGACAACTTCCGAATTTACTACCTTGAAGATGGCGAATAGCCGAAACTACTCGTAAATATTATATAAATAAAACCAGTAAAAGTACAATACAATACTTTTATTAATTAATAACTTATATACTCAGTCCGGCGAAAAATATTTCATCAATTAATCATGTCGTCATCAAATAATTGTGTTGTCCTAGTATTTTTGGTTTTTTTTTCTCTCTCTATCAAGTTATAATTAACACATTGGCTGCCACGTCATTCATATATGAATGACAGTATTATTTCCACACAGGCCGCATCATTCAATAATGAATGACGGCATGCCATTATTATTGGCAAAAACTAAAAAAATTAGTTGGCCCCAGGTTTATTTCATATTTTCGTGCTTGGCAGCCAATGTGTTAAATAAGAAAAAATATTTGACATACGTCGAGAAAATGATATAAGTGTATTCAAGGCTTACGGTTCCTTATTTTATTTTTTTTTTTTTCTAAGCTATAATAAAAAAATGTACTAGAACACAAAATACTAATTTGGTGTAACCAACAGAACATACTATTATGTACTATAACCCGAAATGGAGCTGCACCATGAAGAGAAAGATGGAAAAGTAAGTGCCCTCTCCGTAACATTGCCGAGTACTCTTCCATCTTTCTCTTCATGGTGCAGCTCCATTTCGGGTTATAGTACTAGTGCGCCTAAGTTGTACCCAAACAAGACGCTATTAGTATCATTTATTAGAAAATTTTAAAAACTTTGACCGTATTGAATCATTTATTCAATCAATATATTCAATCAGAAGTTATTTCACTTTGTAATATTGACCTACAGACTAAAAAAGCGCCATGTCAATAGGGTAAAAACGTGCTTAGTCATATTAAACCAAATGTTTACGTTTCAGTTATTTGTTTACATTCCGGAATTGCTGACTATTTATTCTATTTGCTTCTATACATGGCAATGTGTAAAAAAATGTTATATTCTGAAAGTAATGATGTAATAGTGACTGCCGTGAACTTGTAAACTAAAGAAAAAGAAAACGGAATAGGAAATTAATTGATAAGATATACAGTGTGCACCCATTCGATCTGCGGATAGACGCATTAGCAACAGTCGGGCGATTGTAAGTGGGCGGAGCTTGCGCTTTCAGATATATTGAAAGCTTTAAAGGTTTGAGAACGGGTGGTTTTTGTTAAGGTCGTTTTATTAATTGCTTTCACTAACAAAAAAAAATGTAAAAAAGATTTTACATTTTTATTTATTTTTATTTGGTTTTATTCCTTAGATATTTTTTTTAATTAAAAAGAAATAAATCCCTCGTACACCGTACTAGCAATTTTCTTACAATTAGTTATGAAGCATCAGATCATGTCACTGCAACAAATATTATAGCAACAAATTATCATCACAACTTCATACTAATAAAGAAAAACATGAAAAGCCAAAATGAAAAAAATAACTGCTCATTTATTTATTTAATAAATGCCCAAATAATTCACCCACTTGAGCTGTACAATAACCCAATCGGTTGTAAAAATTCTGTCGGACGTTAGCAAATGCATCCGGTGTAATCGTATTGCTTATTTCAATATCCGCAGCTCACCGGCGTGCACTCTGTATAAGAAGAGATATTATTAAGTATTGAGAAATGTGGTTGTAAACGCTACAGGTGATTTTTTTAACCCTCTATGGGCAGAATTTTTGTTTTAAATCCAAAAAAAGACAGTTTGCACAGCATTTACTTTATGATATCAGGTTGATGAGTCTGGCAACGGTCATAAATATTGATGTTTATTGTATGGTAACGTTATAGAATTAAGATTTATGCGCAATTACATGAAAAACTATAATTATTTGGTAAAATATCAATAAATTAAAATGTGATCTGAGAGTTACACTGTCCAATAGAGGGTTAAATAGCCCTAAATAGCAAAGTTGCAAATAATTAAGCCGCTTAACGAATTAAATTCAGTCGACGAGCAAAATATCTATTCATGCGGATTAGTCACAACATTGCCAGTAAAACAGAGAAGGTCTAGCAAACCAGAATAAGTTGTTATATTTGACGATGCCTTTTATCATTATACAGTAAAATTCTCTCACAATAGAGTTCAAAAAAAAGCAGCTTTATCGAAAAGCTGTTTCAGCAATGCATAGAATATGAAGGCTACATGCAAAGAAAGTGCTATGTAAATTTTTTATGAAGTTGAGGTTTTGATGTTAAGATCTATTAAAAAAATTTCTAAACTTTGACTGTATTCAGTCATTCGTGGAATAAATACGCTTAGTTAGAAGCTATTTCACTTTGTAGTATTAACGAACAGACTAAAAAACGCCATATCAGCGCGGTAGTGGATAAAAAAGGTTTCATTTTGCCTTTTTGTTAAAGATCAATAAAAGTGACAAAAAATGTGAAAGCTACATTTGTCCACCATTTGTAATATGCAACAAAAGCAACTAAAAATATGAAATTCCCAATATTTTGAAACGAGTTTTCGCGAAATCACGTTTTTTAACATAGCGTTTTCTTTACGTGTGGTCTTCATATAACATTGGAAAGAAAAAACTTAAAGTATTACAAATTCTCCAAAAGAAAAAGATAAGGTTTCATGTAATTGCAGGGGCAAACATTTAAATCATCCTAATAAGCTTTGGAGAAGCTCCAAAAACATAATCCCAGGTTAGTTTAATGTGTAACAAATTTTTAAATACTTGCTATGGTAAATTTACAATTCTTGGTTTATTACCATTAAGTTATCTCAAATGGAAAGATAAAGTTTTGTAGAGTCAAACTCAGCGCTAAATATTCGAGAAACTGATACTGTATACTTTCTAGCACAATAATTTATTATTATTACTACTACTGTTGCTTCTAATTTTAGACCACCTGATTATTATTTTGTATAAGAATATTATTATTAGTTGTAAGAATTATTAATTGGAAGAATCATATATGTTTTGTTGATTAATATTTCTCGTGTAAGGCAATCGGAAATAAATTTCATTTAATAAGAAAGGTCTCTAATCTTATGACAAAAATTTTTACCATTTTCTTTGTGTAGTAAAGTACTTTATTTGACCTTTCCGAAAAAGTTCTTTATCCTTTGGTAAAAATTTGAAAATAAAGATTGTTAAGAAACGTGAAAGTTACGTTTGTTTATCATTTGGAATAATTTTCACTCAAAACAAAGAAAAAATATAAAGTTCCGAATTTTATAAATGGATTTTCTGAAAATCACGTTTCTTGAGAAAGCACTTTTTTGTTTGCAGTCTTCAATTTTAAACTCATCAAAAAATAATTCGTTCACGATTAAAAAACTAATCCAATTTAAATTATAAACAATACAAAAAGTGATCATAACATTATTTTATAAGAACCCATCTAAAAATCCAAAAAATAAAAAAAAATCATTCAAGTCATTTCGCTAAAAGCTTAAAAATTGAAGAATTTGAAATTTGGGACAAAATGCAACTTAATCAAAATTACAAATTGAATTATTTAAAATAAGTTTAGAGTTTTTTCTTTATGAAGAAATAAATTTTCAGAACTTTTTATACTTTTACTGGTAGTTTGTTTAATATCGTCTTATTTATTTCAATTTACAACATCTCCAGAGACAAATTTTATTATCTTATCCAAAAATTAACATAAAAATTTTTAATTTGACAGTATCAAAAGTTCTTCTAACTCCATGGAAACACTTTAAAAATGAATTTAAAACGTCTTATAAATAAAACCTGCACGCAACGAGATATAACAGTGTACATATTTGATGTCTGATCTCGTATCGTGCACATTTTATTGACAAGATGTTTTCAATTTATTTTTAAAGTGTTTGTATGGAGCTAGAAGAACTTTAAATATGCTTTAATTAAAAATTTTTATGTACATTTTTGGGTAAGATAGTAAAATTCGTTTCTGGAGATGGTGTAAACTGAAATATGTAAGATGATATTAAATAAACTACCAGCAAAAGTGCAGAAATTCTTCAAATTTATTTCTTCAGTTACAACTGAAAATGGAAATGTAAAATGGCTCATTTAACAAATTTTGTCTCATCTTTTCTTTATATTTTCATAAGATTTTTGAACATTTTTTAAAGATTTTATTAAATCTTAGATAGTTTATGATCATTTTTTATGAAATACAAGCTCTTTGACTAATAATAGACGGTTTTGTAAACAATTTTGAGAAATTCTTAAATAATTCTTTATCGTCTTTGGATTTTAAAAGAAACATTTTAGGAAATTTTTAAAATGAATCTAACTTAAACTATAAACTGGAACAATTTGAAAAGTAATTATACCTATAACATACCTACCTATGCTTATTTTTCAAATATCAACTCAACTCAAAAATCTTTAAATTTAAAAAATCGTGATATAAAATGATATCTTAAAAATTATTTACTCAAAAGAATAAATAAAATAAACTGGAAAAACATTTGTATAGAAATTCGATTTTATAACTAACTGTATCAAAGATTGATGGAGTAAAGAAAGTAGACACAGAATCCCGGTTTTACAAGAAAAAAGGAAAAAATAAAAAATGGAAACCCCCTCGAGATAACGGTAGACGTGCTTTATCGTCATCAATTCCGAGTAGTTGTACGCTTTCGATCATAAATTCCCTATTCGATAATGGCCTTTTGAGCCCTCATACATGTTTTAGTAGTTCTCTATGGATACTTTTACATCATACATTATTCAAATCATTTCATCTAAAGGTTATTATATTATTCTCTTTGACATTTTAAAACAACAAAAATAATTACAACAATACAATAATAACAAAGGTAATATCTCGAAATGTAACAGAATACGGTATCAACCCACATTAGTGTTGAATTATAACGCGAAATCTCTCGGGTGTTAAATTATGGAGGACGAAATGTTGATTATCTCGATGATTAATAACGCGATGTAGGTACTTGTCTGTGAATTATCCCCTCTTGATTTTCATTTTACTTGAGTAAATGAAAGCGAATAACGCTTTCGGTTAATAAACGGTTTTGAGATGTTTTCTGGGTTTTTTGAAATTATAAAAAAAGAACCGTGCGTCGTCGTCTTTTTCGTCGGTGGGTCTTTTAAAAATAACATGCGGGCGAAAATATAGACAAATTTATTGTATTGTCTGGCGTTCGAAGTGTGTATTTTTCACTTGAGTGCTGGGAAACATCGGTCGTTTCGGTATAATAAAATTATCATCATATGCTCCCGATTTTTTCCTGCGTGAGTGCGCACCTTGAACCAACCTTACATGGCGATGAGCCAATAAAGTGTGTGATTCATTTCAAAATGTGTTTCTTATTTATTATTATTGTTTTTTAAGGTTTTTAAAAGTTACCTTTAGACTTTGATTTTATTTACTTACAGTAGAACCTCGATTATCCGGGTTCGCGATTAACCGTGCCCATGTCTCTCAACAAAAAGTACCGATGGACGACTATCAACCTTGGCGTCGCGATACGTTGAGGCGTCGCACAGCGGTTCAGATCAGCATATTTTCGGAAAAAATTCTGTAACTTTTAGTACGAAAGGTATATCTGGACAATATTTTATATGTAGTTTTTAAACCACAATACGAAGATTTAGATCAACTTTTGAACCAAATTTCTCAACCGGAAGTGGTACTTTACCTGAACCCTAAGCCAATTTTTTTTACCTATAAACTGGTATTTTAAATAGAAATAGACGCATGGATCGTTATATAAGCCATAGTAATAATAAAAAATATTCAGATATTAAATGTTAATTAAATCGTGTAACCGGAAGTGATAGTTTACCTAAATATATACATTTTTTTTCGTACAGGATGTGTAGTTTAAATTGGAATAATTGCATAAAATGTTTTTATAACGCTAAAGTAACATTTTTAATTGTTACGCTAGCTTATATTAATTCATAAGCAATCGCATAACGTCCTCGTGCATTTCTAAGTGCTTCTTTTTTAAAGTAATTCCCATAATAGCAATGAAAGGATTGGATGATACCAGCAACATAATAAATACCAAATGGGGTCTTATCTCGTATCGTTTTTCGTCTTGTTATCTTGTTAATAAATAACATCTGATGTGTTTTGTGTTTTGAACAAAAAATGTTTTTCTCTTTGCACACTCTATTCAATGCTACCCTATGTTAATTCGAAACGAACACTCTCACTTGTATTCAATGTAGCACATTTAAAAAAATAGAAATTTGCTAATTAAAAACAAAAGCGCAGATATGCGCAGCCAAATTTTTCTGAAATGTATTAAGTATGAATTAGTTCACATGTATATATAAAGAGTTGCTTGGCGGCAGTTGGCGCAAACAAGTTCTAATCTAAAAACTGCATAAAATCAATTATTTTTTTAAGCATCTTTACCTATCAATGTAACATAGAAGAATAAGTAATTTTTTTTTCGCTGAATCCATTATCATTTACTCAAATATATATATTTTAAATAACCACCAACAAATTTTTATAATATCAGACTGATGCGATAATATTATGGATTCTTATGAGCTATTACAACGATCGCATTAACTATACGTAAAATGTACAAATTTAAACATTTTTTACAGGTAAGCCATCGTGGTAAAAGACGTGGCATTAGTTGATTCTACATCTTAGAAGTTCTAAAAATTGATTTATAGACTTTTTTTTGTTAATACTGAAAGTCAAAAAATTGGATTTTTTCCGCTCATTGACCACTTTGCGTCGGTGTGACGGCGCGTATTATGTTCATCAGATGTAGTTTATAGTTCTTTTTAAGAAATCCTTTGATGGTTTCGTTCATTTCTCTTCAGTATTCTTTTATTTGCCGTGAGATTTTTTTTAAACGATGGCCTCAAAGCGAAAACGTATAGTTCTTTCCTTCGAGAAAAAGGTTGTAATCATAAATCTGTAGTAGATCGTGGGGAAAGTGTAAAAAAGCTTGCGGATGAATTCGGTATTGGTGAACAAACAGTGCATGATCTAATTAAACGAAAATATGAGATTTTGAAGTTTGTGTCTACGTCCAGTACATCGGTCACAAAAAAAAAACAATGAAAAAATCACTCCCTGATATGGAGTCTGCGCTGTTTGAGTGGTTCAAACAGAAACGAGCTGAAGGAATTGCGATCTCTGGGCCAATGGTGTGTGAGAAGGCAGTATGGTTTTACGAAAATCTCAAAATTGATGGAATGTTTACTGCTTCACAAGGGTGGCTATTTAGATTTAAAAATCGATATGGTATTAAGGTGCATTTAAATTAGAGCGAACAGAAGCGAACGAACAAAGGAACGAATTCGCAGGTATTCGCTCGTTCGTTTGTTCTCTATAAAACAGGAGCGTTTAAATTAGAGCGAACATTCGCGTTCGTTAGTGATCCATTCGTGCACGATGTCGGATACGGATGAAAACATTTTAGTTAGGGCCGCTAGTTTTGTAGTTATTGCCGGACTATCCGAGAAAAAAACGAGTGACAATTTGGCCCAAGTGACCAACTTCTGCAGAATGTCAGCGGAAGATTTTGAATCCTTATTAAATTTGGTTGGACCTAAGATTTCTAGAGAGGATACAAGTTTCAAAAAAGCAATTACGGCTAAAGAACGACTGCTAGTGACTCTTCGCTTCCTTGCAACGGGCGACTCCTATGCAAGCCTCAAATATTTGTTCAAAATTTCAACATCTGCAATAAGTTACATCATTCCCGAGGTGTGCTCACTCTGCAGAGATCTTATTCCATGCATCCGTTTTCTTTGTTTATTAGTTTATGCAGTTTTGACTTTGGATCCCACAAACATGTTTCGTTCCTATATAATTCAATCAACTGAAGTGTTTTTTCGTTTGTCCATTCCATGTTGGTAAAAACTTACAACACTCACGAATGTAAAATAACCTAACTTGAAAAATCGATATAGCGTAAAAATCAGCTATTCGCGTTCGTTACGAATTCAATCGTTTCTAAATTTCACTGTCCACATTGAGCACCGATTTCCTTTGATGATTCGTTGATTTACCGACAGGGTTCAGAACACGCCCGAACACGAACGAGATCGTTCGTTCATGTTTGAACGAACGTTCTCTCTTTGGTTCTCCATATAAATTATGCCAGCTTGGGCGAACGAATTCGCTCGTTCGCTTCTGTTCGCTCTAATTTAAATGCACCTTTAGATAGTTAGACATTCACGGCGAAACATTGAGTGGCGATTTAATGGCTGCAATACTATTTAACGAAGAATTCAATTCAATAGTTTCTTCTTTAAACTTGTCTCCTGATCAAATATATGTATAACGCGGATGAGAGTGGCCTTTTTTGGAAAACGATGCCCTCGAAAATACTGGCTGCACACTCTGAAAGATCAGCGCCCGGTCACAAATCCAGCAAGGAAAGAGTGACAATTATGACGTGCTCAAATGCAACGGGTATGCACAAAATCATTGACAGTGATTGGGAAAGCTAAAAGACCAAGATCCTTTAAAGGAACAAACTAGAAACCCCCCATGTAATTATTATTATCATCCAAAAGCTTGGATGAACCAAATTATCTTTAGAGAATGGTTTTTTAATGTTTTCGTGTAGTGTGTGAAAAAATTTCAGGAAGAGAGAGGGCTTCCCAAAAAGGCCGTTCTTCTACTTGATAATGCACCCTCTCATACCTCAGAATCCATTTTAAAGACAGAGGAGGGTCAAATTTTCGTTTACTACCTACCACCTAATGTACCTTCTTTAATCCAGCCAATGGATCAAGGAGTGATAGCCTGCTTGAAACGACGGTATAAAAAACTTTCCTCCGTTTTCTTCTCCAAGAAAATTGTATTGGTTCAATGAAAGAGATCCTTAAAATGTGGATAACAAAAGATGCAATTTTTGCAATATGCGATGCGTGGGAAAACCTACCTGCAAATACATTAAAGTTTTGCTGGGTAAAAATTTTAGATCAAGATTACAGGGAGGAAGAAAATACTAAAGATGAAGATATAGAAGCCTGCCTCGAGATATCAAGATCACTTCCTGATTTTGTTAATGTCGCCCTAGACGATATTATTGATTAGTTGCAAAACGATGAAAATGAACAAGGATTCGAACGTTTAGCTGACAGTGATATAGTAGCACATTACATGAGGACAGATACCCCAACTATCTCAGATCGAGATGATTCGCAAAACGATGACAGTGATGATGACAGCGGTTCCAGTTCCAAGGAAGAAAAAATTCAACCAACGCAAGCAATGGAAGCACTTGATATTGTTGTGAAATTTTATAAGCAGCAAAACTTCGAGTGAAATGACATTATAAATTATAAAAAAAAAATAGATCTGATGTTAAGACCATAGTCGCAAATCGAAAAAAAGAAAAATTGATAACATCATACTATTTTCACACCAATAATAAATAAAATAGAGTGTATTTGGATTAACCGTGGTTTTCAGTTATCCGTGTAACCCCGTCCCTGTCATTACCCCGGATAATCGAGGTTCTACTGTACATCTAAATAAAAATTAAGAAATTTTAGAAGATTAGTATGATTTTATTTATGAATTTGAATCATTTGTTAAACCAATTTTAAGAATTTAGAATAAAAAAAAATGAAATATTAAGATAATTTGTCTTTTCATGTTCTCAACTAATACTTTCGAATATTGCATCGTTTTTAGGTTGATATTCTTACAATCAATGATTGAAATTCAAAGATAATTTATTTATTTGTTTAGAAAATTAATTGATTTGTTGTAATAAGTCATTCGATAGTGAGTTGGGTCGGTTTGTAAACTTGGTTTAAATCATAAGTATTGATTTTATCTCCAAACTGTTAACTCAAGTGGAAATACATCAACATTGAATTTAATTACTAAATTGAACGATTTCTTGATGCACATTTCTATCATTCATACGGTTATTTGAACAAATATTATTCAACACCAGGTTTAAAGTTTAAGGATCGAAGAATTTTCAATTTAGAAACCCAAAACTTAACTTAATATAAAGTCGAAACTGGAACATTTTAATCTAAACATCCAGAAAATTCACTGGTTTCATCTTTTCCAGAAAGGATGAAACGCAGAAAATTCAAGTCATCTCTTACATTAACTTTTCACATTAAATTAATCCTAAGAACTATTCTTTTAAACACGATCTTTAAAAAATTACATTTTAGGTAATTTTAGGAAAAGTTAGAAGTATACCAAGAAGTTTAATCTATACAATTGTATTCATTTCAAATTCTTTTATTTACTTATTTATTTATTTTAAAGAAAAACTTATAACGATGTTTTCCTTTCAAATATATACCATCCACAGAACCCAATTACCTTCTTTCGTGTTTTCGAAACATCTATAGGAATTTCAAATTAACTTGGTATCGATTTCACGAGGAAATTTGCAACTTGAAAAGAATTTCATTTTCCTAGATAATATTTTAAGTTACCTGAAAGAAATGAAGTCATCTAAAAAGAATTCAAGGTACCTACTTAGATTAAAATTTACTTTATCTAAAAAGAATTTAAATTACCTAACAAAAATTTAAATTACTTAAAAAGAATTTAAATTACCTAAAAAGAATTTAAGTTAACTTATTAACTTAACAAAATTTAAATTCGTCAAGTCAAAAACAATTAAAGTTAACTAGAAGTGTTTTAATCTAACTTGAAAAAGTGAATTTAAACTAGAAAGTGTTTCACTTCGTGCTATTAAAACTATAAAGAAGATTGTACATTAAACAGTAAAACTTTAATGGTAGTCGAAATTAGAGTTTACGTTAACATTAATCTTTCTACCTTTAACACAATAATTTATAGCTTTGGAATATATTTTTATAATATCACATCATGTTATTTTATTTTATTTGACAACACGAATATTTTTCTCGGACTAAATTTAGTTCAAGTTTCACGTAAACAAACTTGGTCTGACAATACCCAAGGAACATTTATCGTTTTACAGGATGTTTATAAAGGATTCTATTAATAATTATTGATTTAGTGCCCTTTTCTAAGTGCACTCGTTGCATTTTGAAATATGTATTCAAATTTAGACTTTTATATCCCAATTTCTCGGTTTAAAGGTGATAATACGTTTTGTGCGTTAGCAAAAAAACTTGTTCTTGTCCTTTATAAATAAATCGTACGGTTGGAAATATCCACACACCTACATTTTATCGCACCCAAGTAAATTTAGATTTGCCATTGCAAAATACGACTAAATTTGCGTCACAAACGAAACACACACAGACGGCAAACGAAAACCGGAGCGAACTATTGCTTTATTGTCATAATTTGGCAACGATATCAGAGGGTCTTTACTCAATTACCTAACTGGCTTTAAAAATTTTTTACAATTAGTTTTGAAAGGATTTTCTGATTTTACAATTACTTCAAAGGGTTTTAGACATTAGAGATTCACTAAACACATCCTTGAAAGTTATAAATGAAAAAATAGAAGAGAGTAAATTAAAAAAAAAATCTAGAAATAGTAATTCAAAATTTTTCAATCTAAAAAAATCTAAAATACCATATTATTTAAAAAAACCAACTTATTCACATTGACATAAATCTAGAAAATTTAATAAACCGTCCTAATTCTTACTTTTACAATTGAGAAATTTAATAATTTCAAGTTTAAGATTCAAAATTCAACTAAACATAAACTACAACGTGAAATAATTCAAAACATTGCCGAGTTTATTCATCTATAAAATGATAAATGAATAAAAAGCTTTTATTGTTAAAATAATACCTACATTCTAAAAATGTGAGTGGGATTAAAGAGTTTTGTTGGTTTAATTTGACTAAAATGATAAAATCTATTTTATTTTTGTCTTACAACTCAAGCGAAGGAATCACAATTTTCTATAATTTTTTTCTAAAATTTACCCCAAATTTATGCAATAAAATCATATCGTTTTAATTCAGAACATTTTGATTTACAATTAGATTTACTAAAATCTCTGTACAGTAGAGGTAAACAGTCGTAAATCCAATAATGTAAGTTTTACAAAAATGGCAAATAATGTTAACCCATTTGCATCACACAGAAAAATGAAAAATTTGCCCTTATCACCGAACATTTTTTTTATATGCAATTTTATATGCGATGAGCGCATATATGCGCGCTTTGGTGATACTGGCCAGGCAAAATGCGCGCATATATGCGCTTATGATGCCGATGGGTTAATCTGGCAATTAAAATTGAAATGTTTGTTGTATAGTAAAAATTAATTAAATACATTTTTTGGTCGTTACTGTAACTTCAAACGTCTTTTCCATAACCTTAACCCTAACTCCCAACCTTAACTTCCAATAGACGAAAACTGGAGATACGACCGTTTACCTCTAGGGTACAGAGATGAAATTTTCAAAATCTATCAAAGTTTGAAAAAATTCTATTTAAGTCCTCACTCAAATTTAATCAAAATCCTTAACTTGAGAATTAACTTCGAATTATTTTTTCCATAAGTTTGACTGACAAGTAAAGTGAAATTTAAATAAACGTGAATATTGATGTTTATTGTTATATAACAGAATATTCTGAATGTTTCAATGGTTTAAAAGCATACATAGGAAGTGAAATGTTAAATCTTTAATTAATTTTCAAATAATACGTTCATTTATGAGCGTTTATTTGAAAACTTTGTTAACCCCACCAATGTACAAATTATAATGTAGTAAAAACCTCTCTATTTTGCAACGTTTCGAATAAGGTTATTTTAGCTTTTGAAACTTAAAATTTTAACTGACCAGTGCAGTGAAATTTAAATAAACGTGAATATTGATATGTACTGTTACAAAGCATGGAATATGTTGGATATTTCAATGGTTTAAAGGCATAATGAGTGAAATGTTCGGTTCTTTAATTAATTTTTAAATAACATGTTCATTTATGAGCGTCTATTTCAAAACATTATTAACACAATGAACGTACAAAATTATAGCAAAAAAATTCTCTATTTTGCTACATTTCGAATAAAGTTATTTTACTTTTTGAAACTAGAAAATTAACATTAATTCAAAATCCTCTTAAAGAATAAGTGATTCTAAGCAATTCCACCTTTTTAAATCGCACAGTGAAAAATGAATTTTGACAAAACATTTTAATAGAGTGGAGCCATGTAAAGGGTTTATTTTCGAAAATCTAAATTAGAAAAGAAAGTTCAAATTCAGTGGTCTGCAAGGAATTCTAATGTAAGGTCTTGTTTTTTTCTTTGTAGTGTCACGCGAAGGAAATAAATTTGTATGGTTAGTCAAGTCAATACTAGGGATAAATTAGTTGCGAGAAATTAAAACGAAACAAATGTTTTAAAAATTAGAATTGCAAGTAAAGCAACAAGGTCGGATATATGAAAAAGGGCTCGTGTATATTCTAGAAGTTGTTACGTGCTTAGCTTTTTGAGTTGAAGTTAGAAGGGTATGATACAGAATTTTTTTGACTTCATTAATTAGGTAACTTATTTTTGAAGAGCATTTCGTATATTATTTTTAGTTTCAATAGTTGAGTTTTATTAATTCGGGATAAGTTGTCAAAAATATATTCGCGTAAATTATTATCTTATTAACAGATAATTGGGAAGATAGTTTGTATTGCTTAATACTTTGTTAGAACATAGTTTTTCTAATAATTTGTACGCTGAGTATTATCAATATTTTGAAACAGACGCTCATTATTAATTGGGAAGATATTTTGCATTCCTTAAAACTTTGTTCGAAAGACAATCAAAAAATACAGAAGTTTTCCTAATAATTTGCACACTGACTATTACCAAAATTTTGAAAAAGACGTTCAATATTACCAGATAATTGGGATGATATTTTTCATTGCTTAATACTTTGTTCGAAAGACAATAAAAAAAGCAGAAGTTTTTCTAATAATGTGTACACTGACTATTATCAAAATTTTTAAACAGACGCTCATTATTACCAAATAATTGGGAAGATATTTTGTATTGCTCAATACTTCGTTTGAAAGACAATCAAAAAACACAGAAGTTTTTCTATTAATTTGTACGTTAACTATTACCAAAATTTTTAAATAGATGTTCATTGTTACCAGATAATTGGGAAGATATTTTGCACTTCTTAATATTTTGTTTGCAAGACAACAAAAAACAGAAGTTCTTCTAATAATTTGTACCCTGACTATTACTAAAATTTTCAAACAAACACTCATTATTACCAGATAATTGAGAAGATACAGTGAAATTCCCCTATTCGGACACCCCCTTTTGAATGGACACCCCCCCTTGGACGGACAGTTTCTCATGGAACCGTCTGACTCTCATATAATTACTTCGTATTTCTTTTAAGTGGACACCCTCTTGAACGGACACTTTTGGTGGATCCCGTTGGTGTCCGCACAAGGGAGATTACACTGTATTGCGATTTTGTGATGAGCAAATTTCAGATATTTGTTTGTATTTGCATAGTAAATCGATTCAGATCAAGTTTAATTCAATGTAATGTTATACATTCAATTTATATAGATTGAAATTGATCAAATTGACACAAACCCCATATGGTGCTATCTATTAATTTTCGGTGGTTGTTTCCTGAACTACAGCTTAACCCAACTTTAATGATTTTAAAGCAATTCTTCCCAAAGAAAATTATTTAGGAATTTTCATAGTAAGGAAGATTTCACTGGTATTTTCCATTGCTTAATACTTTGTTCGAAAAGCAATAAGAAACAGAGAAGTTTATCAAACGTTCATTAATACCAGATAATTGAGAAGATATTTTGCATTGCTTAATATCTTGTTCGAGAGACAATAAAAAACAGAAATTTATCTAATAATTGTACGCTGATTATTAGTAAAATTTTGAAATAGACGCTCATAATCGAACACATTATTTCAAAATTACCTAAGTTAAAATCTAACTTACAAATCTGAACAATTCAATAGGTCCTCATAACTTTATCAAAAAAAATCCAACCTAACTCAAAGGTCCAGAAAATAGAAAATCGTTTCTAATCATTACTTTTAAAGTTTAAGATCTTAAGAATTTACATTTTGAGACTAAAAATTCTACTCAATTTGAAAATTCCAATTATTCACGACCTGTACTTTTAAATTATCTAAACAGGTAAAACATTTGTTTACTTTTAATGTGTATTAAAATACAGGCTGTGTCGTTTTGATTGTCCGATCCTTTACTGGCGTATTCCTTGGATAAAAATAAGTAAAAAGTTCTAATGAACATGGGTCTAAAAGTGATTCGTTTTCAAAATATTGGAAGTTTAGTATCACAATTTTTCCTGTTATTAACATAATCGAAGTGATATATTTAAATTAAATTATTAACCCGTTACGATTGTTTCGATAAATTGACATTATTAAACTACATTAGTTAAATACAAAAGCTTGTCGAAACCATCGCAACTACTCAATAATTTAATTTACATAATTCACTGTAATGATGTTAATAATGGATTAACATATGAAACTAAAACCTCGAATATTTGGAAGACGAAGCACTTTTGGACCTATGTTCATTAAGACTTTTTTGCTTCTCTTCAGTCAGAGAATACGTCAGTAAAAGATCGGACAATCAAAACGGGACACCTGTATAATTTACCCAGGGAAGTCGATACATTGCCAAAGAAACTATTATTACTTTTAGAATTTCAACATTTATAAAACTAACAATAAATACCAATGTGCAAACTAAATAAAAATTGAAATAAACAAATATTTCTTATAGAAAAATTAATAGTTTAGAAGTTATATGCCAATCATCCTGTATATGGAAATAAAAATGTTGCATTTTGTAACCTACAAACTAATTTTGTTATCAGGCAATCAACTTAACCCAATAATCCAGAAAATTCTAGTTGAAATTTACTAAAATCTGGATGGAATTTGCAAATTTTTTCAAAATGTGAGTAAATTCTATCAAAACTTTAAATCTAATTTAATTAAAATCTTCAATTTGATGAAATTTCGAATCAAATATTTCATAAATTTGTTAGCAATTTACTAAAACCAACCCAATAATCCAAAATATTTTAACTGAAAATTACAAAAATCTGGAAGGAATTTCCAAAACTTTTTGAAATGTGAATAAATTCTATCAAAAGCGATTCTAATTTAATTAAAATATTTAATTTGATGAAACTTGAAATTAAATATTTCACAAATTTGTTAGCAATTTACTAAAATCAACCCAATAATCCAAAAAATTCTAACTGAAATTTACTAAAATCTGTAAGGAATCTGCAAAATTTTTTCAAAATTTAATTTAATCAAAAGTTTGACTTAAAATTACTTAATATCCCTAATTTGATGAAACTTCGAGTCAAATATTTCATTAATTTGATTGTAATTTACTAAAATCCAAATGTCTTGGTATTTTGAGAGGTAAAACCTAATTTTATTTTCAAAAAAAGACTCAACCCAATAATTCAGAAAATTCTGATAGAACTTGACCATAATTCGGATGAAATTTTGAAAACGTTTCAAAATTTGAGTTAATTTAATCAAAAGTTTTACTTAAAATTAATTAATATCTTTAATTTGATGAAACTTCAAATCAAATATTTCATAAATTTGATTGCAATTTACTAAAATCCAAATTACTTTAAATTTTGAGAGGTAAAGCGGAAGTTTATTTTGAAAAAATCGAGTCAATCCAATAATTTAGAAAATTTTGATAGAAATTTAATGTAATACGAATCAAATTTTGAAAATTTTTCAAAATATGAATTAATTTAATCAAAAATTTAACTTAAAATTAATTAATATCCTTAATTTGATAAAATTTCGAATCAAATTTGTGAAAAATTTGATTTATTTTAAATTTTATTTTCAAATTTATTAAAATCCAAATGAACTTAAATAATTTTTATTTTAAGATTCAAAATCTAATTTTATCTCTAAAATTTATTTTATTATATTTTCAAAAATCCATTCGTTCTAATAATAAAGTAACTTTTTTAAAGTAAAAAAATTACTAAAGAATTTTCTTTAGAAGTCTTTATAGATCACCTCAACCGAATACTTGAATAGATTTATGACCTTTTAAAACTATCGAAAACTAAATTCCCCTCGAGATAATTAATCCTCGAACTTAAAATTACCGTCTGCCAATTATTTTAATGTTGAGTAATCGGCTTAATAACTTGTAAGGTTGCCCCCGCAGGGTAATATTTTATTCAACGACAACCTGCCACCAACAAAGACTTTGTATTAGGACGGTTTCCAGGCAACAAGTACGATTATTCCTGCTAATTAAACCCAAAATTAAATTTATTGAAGGTAAGTACTCCCTTTGTTGGCTACCTATATCAAAAGGTAGTTTGAAATTAATTAAATTTAATGAATTGTTTTGAAATAAAAAATTTAAAAAAAGAAAACTAATGTTAATTTTTGTTTATATTGTTGGTTATAAAGCAGTTGTAAATTTTTAGTGTGTCGTTAAAAAGTTTAACAGTTTTGGTTTAACTTTTAAATATTTTGTTATAGTTTTAGTATTTTTTTAAATGTTTAAAAAATTTTTTTTGAAATAGAAAATAAAAATAATCAAAATCATGTGTTTTACATTCCTTTAAAACAACGTTCTATAAAAACCTTACAAGAAATCAACTTAATGATAGTCTTTTGGCAACAAAACCCGAAGGAAAAATAGAGCGATTTTGACGTGTAATTTGCTTGGCTTTAACTCACCAACACAGAAAAAAAGAGGAACAATGTAAAAGGTATTCGTTTAGGTTTCAAATTTCTCTTTAAAATTTCTGTTTTCAATCATTTATTAAAATTACTTTTTTTTCAAAAAAGAATTAAATTTATTTTCCTATTTTATTTCATTAAAAAAAAAAGGAATTAAATAACTTACGATTTAATAAAATTACCAAACAATGTAGAACCACCTCAACAAAAGGGTGAACACAAACTGAGCTCCAATTTTCCCGTCCGCGTGGAAACATGTTTAAACACGCTTGCGCAGTTTTCAGTTACGATTTCCACCTATTTCAGCCGCCTGAAACGCTCTGAAAAGTCAGTCAACGTAAATATTATCTGTTCGGAACAGGAACAAAACTACTTTCGCGGTTTTGCCCCGTTTTATTTTATAATCCTAATGGAAAAACTATTTTGCAAAAAAAGAAAATGTACTTTTACGTTCTGTTAAAACTGAAAAAGTAGTTTGAAACTAAAAGTAAAATATTAAAACAAAAATAAAATGTTAAAATAAAAATAAAATAAATTAAAACCTTAAAGTAAATTAACTCAAAAAGCTTTTACTTATTTTATAAACACTTCTAATTGTAAGCAGGGCTGAAAATAAAACGAGTTTGAAGCTCTAAAAGCTTCTTACATCAAGTAAATGTTCCAAACGCAGCTGTTCCAAATAAATCCGGTTAATTTTTATTTTTTCGCCTCTCTAGTTGTTTTCGTTGTTGAAAGATCAACGATTCATGTCGACAGCAATTAAATTTCGTTGCACCGTTTCGACGAGTACTTAATTTGTCTTGAAATGTGCCAAAATCATATTTTTCAGCTTCCGGCGATTTAAGGAGGACGGGAAAAATAAAAAACATGTTTATCTTGTTCGGTTTTTTATTCGATCAATTCAATAAATGAAATTATAAAAGATTTTTCCATTATAAAGCGATCACGAAGTGCGGAATTAAAATTAATAATTCTAGATTTTTGGAATGCATTTTTCAAAAAGCTACAAGCGATTTGTAAAAAAAGGAGTATAAATTTTGTTATAAATCCCTTTAGAAATTTGAATGGTTGAACACATTTTTGGGATTGTATTGTTTCTTTTTATTTTTTAAATTTATTTATAGTTTTTTACCGAGAAGTTTCTCGTTTGGGAAATCTAAAAAATAATTGGAAGTAAAATAAAATTTAATTGTGAAATAAACTAAAATAAGAGTTAAATATTACTAAATAAAAGGAATTACCTGGGAAATTAAAGGAATGGGAAAATATTTTTTCCAAAAAGAGATAATTAATTTAATGTAAATTTGATGAGAAACCTCTCAGTTTTTTCTTTCTTCCTGATTTTTTTGTTATTATAATTTTTTCTTCTAATTTTCTAACATCTACAAAGAACCATATAAAATCTTTTTCATTTTTTCAGTATTTACACTCGCACATATGAGCAATCAGAAAAACTAAAAAAAAAAAATAATAATAATAAATACATAAATAAATAAAAATACAATAAATCCAAATTGATAAAATGTGCAAATTTAAAAAAATATTTTTTTATATAAAAATCAGGCAGTTTTATCTCAAGGAAAAAAAATTATTTAATATCCAGCTAAATCGGCCATCGTTTGATCCATTTCATCAGCAATCGCTTTAAATTTCGATCGTTCTTGAATAAGTTCATCTGTAAAAAAAATGTTAGTAAAGTTAGTAAAAAAATTGGGGGGAAAATTAGTAATTTATTAATTCCCTTCAAAATAGAAACTAAAACCAGTGATATATGACTTTATTTGCCCTACAGTATATACAATACTCAAAAAAAGACGGTGTAAGTAAAATATTTAGATAATAACAGACAAATCCACCAAGACAATAAATTAAAAAATAATCTTCAAATATAATAATCTTCGAAATAGTAATCTTCTTAAAGAAATTTTCGATCGTTAAAACCTCAAAAAAGCTGGCGATTGAGTCGACCTTAAACCGTTGCGATTGAATGCTAATTTTTGGTACAACATGAAGTTTAAACAATCGAAAATTTCTTGTATTGTAAGAATAGCTGGCATAGTTCTTTTACAAAATGAGTTCGACGAAGGCTGTATCCAAGTCGTCGCCGATTTCCTTGTAACGTTCCTTTTCGGCAACCAGTTCGTCTGCAAGTTCAAAAGGTCATCAGTTTATAAAGTCCACGAGAAATTAAATTGCACAACGAATTCTTTAGTTTTTTTAATTCATTTCCATGCATCAAAAACACGTTATGTAAGTCTTTTCACATAACGATAAAAAGTAAACACGTTAAAAATTCCATTTTTGGTAGGATATTAAGGATTAGATTAAGGTTAAATCATGCAAAAACACTAAAGTAAAACAACAAAGAAAAACAACAAAAAAAAAACAAAAACCAAAACTGTGATTAAAATTTTATAATAACTGTATAGATTAACTACATAAAATACAAATAATATATAATACTAAATCAAAATATGGGATTTGTGTCTTGTGGTGTTACGTCTTTTTGGAAAAAAATAGAGAATTTCGCGGACCTAAACCCATCAATATAAATTGCATAAATAAAATCACATCGACGCCCCGAAATAAATTCTATATAAATCAATATATTATAATTAATATATTTTCCAAAAGTCCCCATTTTCCAAAACGACGAGCACCCACGACTTCCGATTGGAAAATTACAAAAAAAATTATTTGACTAATTTCCTCTAATTAATCATGTACAATTATACAATAAAATAAATCCGAAAGTGATCCGTGAAAAGGAATGATTTGTGTGGAATTAATTCTTTTTTCTTTTTAATTATCGAAGGCAGTGTTTTTCTTTCTAATCGTAAACACCTCGAAATATTTATAAAAATATGGAAAAATACATTTCCACGCGAATTTTGACCTGAGCGGTTGGTTTCTACGACGAAGCACCCTGCGAGGATATAATGAAGTAAGAAAACAAAAAAAAATCTTACAAACTATCTGTTTTTCGGAATAAAATAAAAAAATAAGCACATAATCGCGTCGTATTTTTCTCTCGTTTCATTTTTCGTTTTATTGTTTCTGTGGGAGCAGTGGGAATGTCGCTGTGTTTTTATGTGTTTTTTATTATGTTTTATGCTTTTATTTTAATGTTGCGTCGTCTACATGTTTTGAATATCGTGCAATGTAGCTTCCATCTCGTCCGCCAACTGTTTGTTCCGCTCCTTTTCCGCCAACAGTTCATCTGTAAGGTGTTAATTTTGTTACGAATACACACGACAAACTCAGTAGCAAACTCTCCGAGACAACTAACGTTAGAATTATTATTATTAATTTAATCAAAATCATTTAAGTAAAAAAAATGAAATAAGACTTTTAAAACGTTTAAATTTACCTTCCAGTCTGTCGACTTCCTTTTGGAGCTTCTGAACCGAACGTTCGGCAAACTCAGCACGGGCTTCAGCCTAAATTATTAAAAAAAAAAATTCAGTCAGTTTTAAATTCATTTAACCAAAAAGAAATAACCCAATTTTAATAAATTAAGTTCAATTTTAAATATTAAAATTAAAATTGGTTTATTTAAATGTTAATGTTTATTGTATTTCAATACAAAATGAAAGTTAAAAAAATAAAAAAAATTGTTTTTTATATTGAGGTATTGAAATACAACTTTTTAAAATCCACACTTTTACACACTGGCATTTTAATTAATTATTAAAGCGAAAGCAAACTTGCAAATTGCTCTACACACGGTCACGATAAAAACGTGTACTTACTCCTTATTTAAAGGTAGTGAAAGTTTTAAATCACTCGTGATTGTGAGGGACTAATAAAAATAATTTGCATGTGAAATAATTGTTTATAACAGACCCAAAATTAAAAAATCATTCATGCTACTCTCACTCACAGATCAATTATAACCCATAAATCAATTACAATGAAACTTAAATTATTAAGTAAATATTAAATTGATTAAACAATAAAATTTTAAAAATTCGTAAAAATTGTCTAATTTCTATTAAGAATCTATTGTTTAAGATTATCTAAAAATAAAAATCTAAAATCCTCCAGAAGCAAATCAAAACCATTAGCTTTACTTCGTTTTAAAAGTAATTGCAATTTTATTTATTTTAACCCTTAACTACTAAACATACGTCTCACAGACGTATGTACACTATAAATTAATTTAATTAGTTAATTAATTTAATGTACACTATCGTGTATTTGAGATATTATTCGGTTATTAAACACTACCAATGGTTATTATTAGAGAAGTTGACAGACGACAAGTTTAAAAACTAGATTTTAGTGCAAAGAGAAGTAATTTTGAAAAATAGTTTAAATTTGATAATTTTAAAAATTGCCGTCTGGGAGACGCATCGTTAGTGAATACGTTACAAAAGTCAGATGTTAGTAGTTAACCCCTTAAGGACCAGGCCCGAGATATCTCGGAATAGAGTGTACGGTTTTAAATGACCGTAAAAAAAATCTATCCTTAAGGGGTTAAGGGTTAATATATGAAAACGTCTTTCATTTTTGACATTTTAAACGTTGCATTGGCAATAAATGTTAAATTAGAATAAATTTCAAAGTTTAACCCTTTGAGCGCTGAGTTGCCCGATGTTAAGCCTGTGCCGTGGGCTGCCCATTCGATATGGAAAAGCCTGCTATGGACTGCGTACTTTTTACAAAAAAGAAGTAATTTGAACAGACTTCACTACGCAGTCCAAATAACCTAAATCAAAGAGTTTTTCGAAAACGCATATATGGATTCATAGCCAAAATCGAATGGTTGTGCGAAAATGCATATATGGATTCATAGCCAAAATCGAATGGTTGTGCGAAAATGCATATATGGGTTCATAACCAAAATAGAAGCGCTGAAAGGGTTAAGATTATAATTCACGCTTTAGAGTCAGTTTTTGATGGTTTAAACTACGAAATTTAAAAAAACTAAAAAAATTAATCGAAGTTAGATTTCTTAGCTTTACTTCATAGTTAAAATGATTACATTCTTTTTAATTTTTAAAATATGGAAAGCTCCTTCTTTAATTTTTAACACTTTAAACGTCCGGAGTTAATTTTTCGACTTTTTAACCCTTAGCTACGGAAGTGCCGTCTGAGAAACGGCATGTAAACGTAATATTTTTATTTTTCAAATATTTGTCATCATTATGTGCAGCAAGTATTTTAAGCAATTGTTTAGTAATTTAATTTTAAATTAGTAAGTATAATTACTAATACTTCAAAAATTATCTAAATGTACTGATTACAGAAAATATGTGATTGTTTTAAGACTTTATGCCATAATATCAGTGGTAGTCTGCCAGACAGCACCTTAGGGTTTATGTTTTTTGCTTATTGTACCTCCGTAGTTAAGGGTTAAAGAGCAAAATTTAAAAAAAATTAACAACAAACTTAATTGTAAAAATAATTATTTTAAATTTTTCCAAGAAATTATGTTCAAATAGCTGCACACAAGTTGTGTGCACAATCTGTAACAAAGAAAAAATAATATGCTCTGTAATATAGAATCTGTCAGCGAAGTGAGGACATTTAAAGTGCCCAATTTTTAAAATTTATTTAAAAATTGAAAAACATTTTCTAAATTTTAGCGAAAAATTACATTGTACAACCCAGGTGTGATTGCATTTGTGCAATTTTGATATGATTTGCGGCTTACTATTCAACCTCCTCTTTATAACATCTCCAAATGAAAAGTTACAGTAACAGGAAGATAAGTTTAAAGAGAAGTCATGAGCAGAAAATGAACTTTTGGATTTTTGGTACTTTGAAACCCAACTTGTCTCCAAATTTGTCCGTCTGTAACTTTCCCTTTGGGGATTTCTGAAGAGTAAAGTGAACACAGAGAAGCCGCAAACCACACCGGAGTTAGATGGATTCAACCAAACGTGCTTCGTGTTAGAAACTGTCCGCTTAGAATTCTCAGAATGTTTACGCAGAAATGGCTTTCGCTTGACAGTCGTTATTTAAATAAATGGTACAGTTATCGTAACTCAAATTACTAAAAAACGGATTTCATAATCAAACATAAAATTTTAAGCCCCTTTTAATTTTGTTTTTTTTTTTAGATATAATCTGTACCTATAAAAGAAGACTTTAAAATGGACATTAAATTTTAAGTGAACTTTACTATGATTAAGAAAACGGGCCTTAATGAAAGAATTGGGCACTTTAAAATTTTTCCCCTTTACTGGCTGACCTGTATTTAAAATTATTTTATGTTCGTCTAACATAGTCAAAGGTAAACTTTTAAAACTAAAAAAATTGACTAAATTCGTTTGAAATCATCCAAAAACCATCTAATATAGACGAAGACGAAATCTAAAACTCCTTAACACTTTCACATCCGCGTATTTGCGCAGTGAAACGTCGCGAGTGGCCGGCAATATTTTGGGATAATAATGAATAACGACTGGCCTACCAATGACACCACATGAGTGTCACCGGCATACAATGACTGGCCTGCCTATGGCACCACATTGGTATCAGCGGTTGTGAAAGTGTTAAAAGCGTTTAATTTTATCTAAAATCGTCTATAATCATTGAATTAAAAACCAAATCGTATAAATAATTCAAAACCGTCTAACGTTTAAATTTAGCTTATTTAGTCGATTTAATATTGTACTTTAAATTATCACTTTTAACTTACTACTTGATAAGCAATTTTTATCTCCAACTTTAAAACAATTTTATTGTAAATAACTCAAACTGAATTGTTACATAATTTTTAATCCTAGAATAATAATTAAAATTTTTCAAGATCAACAAAATTTTTCCATTAAGACTGAATTTATTTACTTAAAAAAAAGTTTCATTGTTAAAACCCATCACCAAAAAGGACAAAGAAGATAAAGAAAAGGTGCTTAAAAGTGGAAAAACTATATAAGATTGGGGCTGAAGCTGCCTTAAGTGACCATATAAAAATAAATTAATTTTAAAATTAACTTTTCCCGTCATCTTATAATCAACTTACTTCGCGCAACTTATCAGTGATGACGTGAATTTTGTCCTCGCAAGAATCTCTGGTAGCAGCAGCCTAACAACAATATAATAAAAAAACGGGTAGAGAAACATGCTTCATCACGAAAAATAAATTACGAGAATAAATAAAAACGAGAAAGGAAGATTTTCCCAAAACAAAGAAGTCTTCGGGGTTTTGTGTATAGAGGGTGCAAAATCCACCATCAGCCATCCAAATATAAACACCTAACCTATTCCAAATATACAAATTCGCGAAAATTTTCGTATTCTTCCGGTTACAGTTACCTCTTTGAATTGGCCCTCCAGTGTTTTCAGCGTCGACGAGTATTCCTCTTCCCTCAGGGTTGCCTGCGATTAACAGTTAGTTCTAGATAAAAACAACACTCAAGGAAAACAAAAACGAGCAAAAATAAAAACATTTAAAAATTGGTAGATTATTGTCTTTTAGATGCTGGGGATTTAAATGCAAACACCGACATTATTAAAAGGCGGCACACAGAAACCTCTGTAGTACCTCTTTTAGGCGGGTGGTAAGGTTCTTGATTTGATTCTTGTACTCTTCCTCACGTTGGTTGGCCTAAATTTTTCATTTAAAATTATCGTTACGTTTAACGTTTATAAAATCCCAAAGTGATGAGATCATAAGGTCATTTTACTGATTGTGAGTATGATTAGAATAATAATTTGGGATTTTATATTTAAATTTAATCGGATTGATTCATACCTTTTCCTCGGAAACTTCGAGGGATTTTAAGTTGTTACCAACGACGCGAAGTTCTTCTTCCAACTCTACGATTTTGCTGAAAAATTAAAAAGAAATATATTAACATTATTTACGTTTTAACAAAATCCACAACAAGATTTTTTTTAAATTTTATGGGATTAACATTTCTTTTATTTATATGATTAAGATTTTTTAAATCTTAACTTTTTAAATCTTGGTGTGATTTTTTTTTCCTTTTTGTTATTTTGGTTAATAACCAAAAAAAGCAAAGAAGCCGCTAAAGATTAAAAAGTCGGCGATTAATTATTGGAATTTCTCAACATATCTTATTATACCAAGTTATAAAAATAACTTATCTTATCAACAACTCGTTTATACTCTATTTGTAACTCATTCCAATAAATAATCAAACCGAGCCGGCCCCGTTTTTTATTTTCGGTCAGAAAAAGCACCCTACCTGTCGCTGTTATCAGCCCTTTCCTCGGCCCGTTCTAAGTCTATTTCCATGATTACCAACTTTCGGGCAACCTATACAAACACATGCACACTCAAAGCTTTTGCAAATAAAAAAGATTTGGTGAACCGATCAAAATTCAAAAGTAAAAACGAAGCCAACCAAACACTGTCTTTTTCCTTTTTTAATTTTAATTAATTTATTATTAAACATTAATTCATCATTTTAATCATAAAATCAATTTATTAGTTACTTTTAGATTATTAAAAGTTAATAATTAATAAATTTCCAAGACAGTATTTGAATGGAATTAAAAAAAAATCTAAGCTAAACTAAATCGAAATCGTGTAGGACCGGCCTGTAAAAATAAAATATTAAAAAATCAATCTCTCAAAGAGCAAAAAAATGTTAATGCGTTCGCAATTTATTCGCCAAAAAAACATTTTTCTTTTGTGTGTTAGTCCGCTTGAGAAAACACAATGCACACTACATGCGATTGCCAATTTTATAATTGGATAAAACGTACGATTCTCCCGCTTCAGCGCGCTCCTCGGCTCTCTCCAAGTCGGCTTCAACCATTGCCAACTTACGGGCCACCTGTATATGTATAAAATCGAATGAATTTATGTGCTTTATGAGAATTTGTAATTTTTGCAACGATGCCGGTTAGAGAAAGAAAAATAATAAAGACAAAATCTAAACACTCTTGTTAATTAATTTTAAAAACTATCTAAATTGTAACATACAAACATTTTTTTATAAAAATTAAATGAAGAATAAATGTTTGTATATTCAATAAAACTATAACATATTAATATTGTAAAACTATTTTTGGCGTTAGTTACACTGTGAAAGTGACACTGAAAAGTTTTGTTGAGTGGACACCTGTAAATATTTAGAGGGAAGAATAATGCATATCTAAACTTACCTGTTTATTTGTTATTATTTATTTATTTATTATTATGTATTTAAATATAAAAAGTGTCATTTCGATTTCATGAAACTATATTTTTAGAATGTATTTTCAAACTGTGGATACATTGATTGAAAACAAGCAAAAAAGTTTTACTTAACAAATAAAAATTTAAAGTAACTTTGATGTGATAAAAGATTATTTCAAATTTTTTTGTTTTCTGGGTAGTCAACATTCTTGTTAAAATAAGGAATATTATATACAGGGTGTCCCACATTTTAATACGCAAACTTCACCAGGACATAGTACTCATAAAAATAATACAAAAGTTTTATATAAACATGGGGTCGCAACTCTTTTGTTTTTGAGATATGGCCGTTCAAAGTTGGAAGAAAAATTTACATTTTCATTTTTATTTCAGCTATTTATAAACGCAGGAATGTGAATTTTTAAAGTTATGTACTACAGCCAATCATGTTATTTTCAACCCTTAATTTAGCCAGCCCGGCGTGCCTTAAAGGGTTGAAATTCACGATCATCACTACATTTTCAAATAGAACTTTTTAACTCGGTAAAATTTTAACATGAAAAATTAACCCTTAGAAAGCTCATTCCTTAGCAAGATTTTTTTGTCTCTTACATTTTTCGCATAAAACTAATAGTTTTCGAGAAAAAAAATAAAATCCTAGCGCGTGTCGTACCGTACCGCTTCATCCCTAACCAAAAGTTCTTTAAAAGTTGGCCATGGTTTTGGTCTGATTTCTTTGTACTGATGAACTGTACGTTGACTAAGATAGAATGCATTTAATTTAAAGTATAATTGTTAATCTTTTTAGCTTATTATTATTGTTATCACTTATTATTCTAAAACAATAGCAAACTTTTAAAGAACATTTGGTTAGGGGTGAAGCGGTACGGTACGACACGCGCTAAGATTTTATTTTTTTTCTCGAAATCTCTCAGTTTTATGCGAAAAATGTAAGAGACAAAAAAATCTCGCTAAGGAATGAGCTTTCTAACGAATATTTTTTTAGGTTAAAATTCTACCTAATTAAAAAGTTCTTTTGGAAAATTGGTCTGACACGCGCCAAGATTTTATTTTTTCTCTCGAAAACTATCAGTTTTATGCAAAAAATGTAAGAGACAAAAAAGTCTCGCTAAGGAATGAGCTTTCTAAGGGACATTTTTTCATGTTAAGATTTTACCGAGTTAAAGAGTTCTATTGGAAAATGTAGTGGTGATCGTGAATTTCAACCCTTTCATATACGCCGGGGTGGGTTAATTAAGGCTTGGAAATAACATACTAGGCTGTAGTACATTACTGTAAAAATTCACATTCCTGCGTTTATAAATAACTGAAATAAAAATGAAAATGTAAATTTTTCATCCAACTTTGAACGGCCATATCTCGAAAACAAAAGAGTTGCGACCCCATGTTTATATAAAACTTTTGTATTATTTTTATGAGAACTATGTCCTGGTGAAGTTTGCGTATTAAAATGTGGGACACCCTGTATAATGGCAAATATTGAAACTTTAGAAGCTTAGATTATAATACAAAACAATTAAACATAATTAATCAAAAAAATTGGGAAGTAAAAACTAAGCCAGATATTAATATTTTTTAAAGATTTAATTTAGTTTTTCTTATCATGAACACATCAAAATATTATTTGATATTTTGTCAAATGATAGATTAATTATCTAGGAAAAAATATATTTATCGTTGTGTTATGAAATGTTTTGTGTTCCTGTAGATTTAATCAAATTGTATCTATTGCCTTTTAAAAACTTACTCCAGAAATAAGATTTAAAAAATCCAAGTATTCAGAATGATTTTCTGTATTTTCCAAAAATTCTAACGATTTAACATTCATTTAAATTACAAATTTCCGGAGTTTGAAAGAGAATTTTTAGCTCCATATTTTCTCTTGGTGATTCTACAAGCAAAACAATACATAAAAAAGAAATCGGAGTATTCAGAATCATTGTAAGTCTTTTCCAAAATTTGTAATGATTTAACATTTATTTAAATACCAAATTTCTAAGGTTTGAAAGAGAATTTTCAGCTGCATATTTTCTCTTGGTGATTCTACAAGCAAAACACTAGATAAAAAAGAAATCTGAATATATAGAATCGTTCTAAGTCTTTTCCAAAATTTCTAATGATTTAAAATTCATTTAAATTTAAAATTTTCGAGGTTTGAAAAAAAAATTTCAGCGGTATATTTTCTCTTGGTAATTCCATAGGCAAAATAATAGATTTAAGAAAATCTGAGTATTCAGAATCATTCTCCGTCTTTTCCAAAATTTCTAATGATTTAACATTAATTTAAATTTCAAATTTCCAGAGTTTGAAAGAGAATTTTCAGCTACATGTTTTCTTTTTGGCAATTCAACAGATAAAATAATAGATTTAAAGAAAAAACATGTATTTATAATGATTCCCTCTTTTCTAGAATTTCTCAGGTTAAATAAAATTCGTTCACTTTTCGAAATCTTCAAAAAAATATATATATATTTTGGTTGCAAATCTTTTTGATTGTTACAGAGTTCAAGCGATCGATAGAATTTTTAAATGTTTCTAATATTTGTAACTCTTCCTTCTCCTTTTCAGGGTTTTTCTGATAAAACAAATATCTTGACTTTTTCAAATTTTTACAGAATTCTAAATTGGTGAACAAAAATCGAAAAATGGTTCGTTTTAAAAATACATATAAAATCCCAGTTAGTTAGAATAATTACCCGTTTTTCAAAAATTTTTAATAATTTATTTAATTTTCAAATTTCCAGGGTAAGAAGTAGAATTTTCAGATGCATATTTTCTTTTGGCAATTCCACAGATAAAATGATAAATTTAAATTAAAAAAAAAAGGTATTTATAATGATATCCTATTCTCTTATGAATTTCTCTGACTAAATAAAATTCGTTAACTTTTCGAACCTAATTTTCAAAAAAAAAAAAATTTTTTTAATTGCAGATTTTTTAACTGTTACAGAGATCAAACGATCAATAGATTTTTAAATATTTTAAGTATTTATAATTTTTTCCTCTCTTTTTTCAAGGTTTTTCTGATAAAACAAATTTCTTCACTTTTTCCGATTTTTAAAGAATTCTAAGTTGGTGAACAAAAACCAAAAAATGGTTTGTTTTAAAAATGCATACAAAATCCTATTTAGTTAGAATAATTACTCGTCTTTTTCGGGATTTCCCGACTAAATCAACTTCTCTGACTTTTTATTCAATAATTTTCAGTTACACAGATCAAACAATAAATAAAAAAAATCCAGATATTCAGTATGATTCAATGTTATCTTAAAATTTCCCTAATTAATTAACATTCTAAGACTTCTCCCTTTTCAAAGAGAATTGTGAGTTGCAGACTGCTTTACCGGTTACACAGATAAGAGCTTTTTTTTCAATTTCAGGTATTCAGAAGATCCCTTTTTTCATGATTTCGCTGGCTAAAATAAAACTTCCTAATTTTTCAATTTTTTTTTTAAATTCCTAAAGTTATCAAAAAATTTCAGGTTGAACAAAGATCCAAAAGTAATTTGTTTTAAAAACAATCACTTTTAATTCCATGAATTGACTAATTATTAACACCTAATTATTCTAACACTTAAATTCATTAATTACAGTGTATTCATCAATTTTAAAGAAATTATTGCCTCATTACAACAGTTAAAGAAATTAACACATCATACAATAATGATAATAAAATGCCATCATTGAGTGATTATTAACTGAAAATTTGTAGAAAGTTCATTAAAACTTTTTTGTTTATTTTCAATTAGAGAAAATAAAGTTTCGGTCAATCAAAACGAAGTAAATTTTAATTCCAGATTTGAAATTAATGAAAAATCTTTTTTAAGAATTATAATTAGATATGCATTTTCCTTCATATGTTAAGAAAAAAATAAAATAAAACATGCAATAAGGTTTGGTTTGGTTTTTTGGCGCAGATTCCGAGCACCATGGAACGTACTCAATATAAATGCAGCCTCGAGTATTTTTTAGCCATGGTTGGTCATCACTCAGAGAAGAAATTAATCTTTGTCTTTTTAAAAAAGAATTGAAATCCAAATCCCAAAAAGATAATCTTTTTAAAAATTAAAAAATTGAAGCTAAAAAGTTATTAACCGCTTAATAATCTTTTTTTTAAACACAAATTAATAAATAAACCATCACATTAACTATATTTTTTTAAAATAATTTTTCTTTTTATTCTCATTTCACTATTTTCGATTTAAGGCACTGATCACAATCAAGAAGCACTTTTCGGTGATCCCCCCCGTTTCAAAAATAAGAAGAAAAATCTCACTGTCACTACCATCACTAAAATCCCCACTGCTCTTTCTCTCAATTATCTTTCGACTAGAAACACCCTTATTTTCAATCGGCCGGACGTCTCAAATAATCAGTCAGTCAGTCAGTTCCATGGTGTCTCTTAAGAATTGTTGCTCGCGGCCTAAACATCGGACAGATTTAATGTGGGAGAAAACTCGTCGTCGACGTCTCGCCTGAGCACTAGCGGTAGCAAAAAAACGGCAGCGGGACCCGACCCGAGGAGTTAGTGACACACACACTTAAAAATGCTAAGTTTTCAGGGGCACCTCATCATATTTTTTGTCGGCTTCCTCAGCCAAGAACCTCGCCTCCTTCAGCTGGTTCTCGAGCGCGTCCATACGCTCCTCGTCGGCCAAGGAGCGGTTCTCAAGAATCTTACGGGCGCTAAAGGAAATACAAAGTTTATATCCTATATTCGCGAATAAAAAAAAATCTTAACAAATTTTTAAACGATGATCATCAATTTGATCCTTGGAAAGAAATCCCCTTAAAAATCAGGAGGGAACCTAAAGAAAGGAAAAAAACATCCTAAAGTCCCTAACAATATGATGGAATACTCATTAAATTTTTTTAACAAAACACTTTTTTATTTTTATAGCTTTAATTATAAAAATGAGTTTTTAATTATAAAAATGAGTATTCCATCTCCTAACAATTAATTTAATAATTTTTCGATATCGACGTAGTTTAAATCGGAAATTGAGGAGTACCTCTTCGTATTTTTTGTCAGCCTCCTCAGCGATCACTTTCGCCTGCGCCAATTGACTTTCCAATATCGCCACGCGGTCGTCTTCCATGTTGGTCCTGTTCTCCAAAGCTTTACGTATCCTAAATTGGCGATTTTTAGCCGTATTAAACCAGACAAACTTACACTAGATATTTAAATTCATGTGACCACCTGCCTCTTTATATTCCAAAATCACAACTATTACCACACTGCTTAAAAAAATAGAGGAATATATTTTTTTGTATTTATGTTAGGTTGATTTAGGCAATCTGATTAAATATGTTAGAAACTTGTTGGATTTACGTTGGACTGATGCATTCGAAAGCATCCGTACATACTTAAACTTTTCCTCTAATTAGAAGAAACCATAATCAAGAAAAAAATATATTGCAATATCTTCGGAAAATGATAAGAAACGTGTTATGAAGTTATTCGAGCTGGTCAATCGGAGATTATACCAGATATTGATTTCTACTCAAGGTTAGTTTCAAAATGTTTTATATAGATAATGTTTCTATAGGCCACATTATTTTCTATATCATTTTTTAGATTATTGATAACTTTTTTATAAGTAAATAGTTCTTTAAATTGTGAAATTTATTTATTTACTATCTAACTTTAGGAATTCAAATGAGCTACATGTATATTCTACAATCAAAGTTATTGAGATACAAAAAGTATTCCTCTAATTTTTTTCTTTTTGAGCAATGTATTATTATTAAATATTTAAATCATCCGAATTTACACCCCAATAAATCATAGTTTAAAGTTATTCCATCAAAACCCACATTCGAAAATTATCTCGTTAGACGGCTTTAACCGTCTCTTTTAAGTGTAAGCTTCCGGAGTCGAATTAAACGAAATTTAGAGTTGATCCAACAAATTGAATGACTTAAAAACGACAACGCTTAAAATTTTTAAATGTATTTCTGTAAAACACCTAACAAGAAGATTATCTTTTTGATCAACCCAACAATCTCATTTAAAAATTTTTGAGCGTGTGAGAAATGAAATTTGTTTCTAAAAATTTACGAGTCTAAAAAGCGATAAAGTATTCCAATAGTTTGGTAACTTGTTTTTATTTAACCCATTCGAGACTGATTGCACACCGTGTCTGCAATAACAGTAATGTGCAATTATCTGTTATTCTGAACAAACTAGTCATCAAAATACAATTTTTCTTGAACTAATGAAATTTGGCATTGATTTTACTGTGTACTGAAAAATCTTAAGCTTTTCTTATGGCGGGTTTAGGATGTCAAACTTAACCTGTAACCTTAACTGTAATAACCATCAAATTTGCCGTAATTTCTAGAGCTACTGTTACGGTTACGATTATACCCTTTAAGTTTGACACTCTAAACCAAGCATTACATGTAACATACTATGAATACGAATACGCGTTGGTCTCATTTTTATCACTCGTTTGCGGATCCTCGTTCTCAAGAACGGGGAAGTAAAAGGACAAAGTCTCCAAACTTTTTTGACGATCTATTTTCATTTTACCTTGCATACTCATTAATGTTCCGAGGAGCGAGCTGCACACCCGGTGTGCAATCTTATTTATGTGAATTCACTGACGAATTGGATGATTTCCATAGTAAACACGGTTTTTTTAATTAAAAATGAACAATGTAAAGAAAAAAAATTTTTCGCCCCTGAGGACCGTGTTTGAAAAATATCCTCGTCTCGAATGGGTTAAAACGCCCATATTTTAGTATACTTTTGAAAAATTATCTGTTTAGTGAACCTAACTATCATATTTAAGAGTAAATTTTCGAGTTTATTAAAGTTTAGACTTGTTACAAACAAATTTAGTCTCCAAAAGCAATAAAGTTTTTGAACGGTTTGATTTCTTATTTTTTCTTTTATGTAAAAAGCCCACAATTAAGTATACTTTTTAAAAATTTTCTTTTTAGTGAACCCAACATCTTATTTAAGAATGAATTTTCGAATGTATTGGTTTAGATTTGTTACAAAAAAAAAAACTTAGACTCCAAAAGCAACAAGTTTTTTGTATGGTTTGATTTCTTGTTTTTTCTTTAGTGTAAAAAATTTACAATTAAGTGTAGTTTTTAAAAATTATCTTTTCAGGGAACCTAACAACCTTATTTAAGATTGAATTTTCGAATGTGTTCGTTTAGATTTCTTTCAAAAAATTTGGACTCTAAAAGCAATGAAGTATTTAAATGGTTTGCTTTCTAGTTTTGTCTTTTGTATAAAACGCCCACAATTTACCGTAGGTTTTTGAGTATAGGTTGAGTAAATTCGGTAAAATGGATGCGCTACCGCGTTCACAACCGGTTACATACCTGGCTGACTAAATTAAATCCGGTCGTTGACCAATACGCGCAACAGCTTTGTGAACAAGCCGTAAGTGCGTTGTTACAACGGGGCCCGAAAACGGTGAATGAATAGGTTTATACGCCCTTTACTACGGCTATTAATTAAGTTACGCTGTGTTGGAGTAAATCGAAGTACAATAAAAAAACGTTAGGTACAATAAAAAAGTTAGGTACAAAAAAAAACTAGGAACAAAAAACTAAGTACAAAAAAAACTTGGTACAAAAAAACTAGGTACAAAAGAAAATTAGATACAAAAAAGTAAGAACAAAAAAGACCAAAATAAAAATACAACACAATCATTACAACTGAACTAATCATTTTCCATTTAAAATTTTTTTTTAACACCAACTTTAATTTTCCAAATAAATTATTACCAATAAAATTTTCCTAATATTTAATCCTAGTAAACAACCAAAGTAGTTTTAGTTAATCTAACCCGTATCTTATCGCAATTACAATTTTATTTACTCACTTTTTGACGAAATGGTTTTATTGATTTAGTCTAGTTATTGGCCTACTAACGCTTGCGTTATTGAAAACAAAATCTGTATTGAATATACATCGTTCGTATCAAGGCTTTTTCTAGTTACGCAACGTAAACCGAAATCCGAAACCCCGGACGTCCATTGGCGTGCAAAAAAAGAGTTGATATTTCAGGCAGGTGATCACTGAATCGTAAACCGTTCATCGCAAAATAAAGTTTATAAAAAAAGGTATTGTTTTAGATTAATTTGTAATTAATTTGAGTTGATCATTCGTCAAATAAACTAACAACTTGAGTTTTTGAAATCTTTATCAATAGAGAATTTATTATTTATTTGTGATTATACTATTATTATAATATTTGGAATTAGACGTACGATAGATAAGTGAGAAATGTATTCAACTAGGTTTTAGAAATCAATATCGAAAAAAAAATCTGTTTCTAGAATTCATTTAAAGCTTTGTAATTGGGTTACTATTTTCTTTCTTTTGCATCAATTCTTTCTTGAGATTTCTTTATAAATAAGAAATATACAAAACTAGAATTCAAAAAATCGTTTTGAGAATTTGCTGAAAAGCTTCTTGTATGCCTTTTTAACTTTTGTAAATGATATTTTACGAACTCAACATCACACTCAAGAGATTATTGTCAGTTACTGGCAAATAAACACAAATAAAAATAAACTTCCATTAATGAGAACTTAAATTAGAAATAGTAGGTAGAATTTACATATTTAAAAGATTATTAAAATGGATAATCAGTAAAATTCCAAGAAATTACCACAAAATGTATAAGTTTCGAAGAAAAGGACTTCGAGAAATAAGATTTAATTAGTAATGGTTACTTTAATGGTTTTTGAAACTCTACAAATGCTATTTGGCCGAGTTCTGGAACTTTTAACTTTGTATGTATTCCTATTATAATAATTGGAATACATCTCGTTCTTCTTTTTGTGGACACAAAAAGAAAAATAGTTAGAAAAATCATCAACGAAAAATAATAATAATAATAAATAATTAACGGTAAACCTAAAAGCATTGGAATTTAACCACAACCAATGTGATTCAAAAAAATGTATCAATCAATGAGCAGCCTGCTTTTAAAGTGAGCAATCTCTCTTTTTTTATTGAAATTGGTTTTATTGTAGTGTGGAATAATCCTGTCATGCTTCATACCGTGGAAAATTAATTCTCAATAAAAATGCTAATATAAAATTCTAAATTTATTATAAAACTATTTTATAATAACTTCAAGAAACTGTGAAAAAATACAATTTCAACAAAAAATGAGAACGTGTATTTTAAAGTCAGAACTAGCAATCAAATTAAAAAATATTTTATTCCTTCAAATTAACCAAATAAAACGACTGGAAAAGTCATCAAAATGGAAAAAAATAGCAAAGAACCTTAAATGGTAAAATGATGTTCTAAATTTAGGTTTGTATCGATATTGCTATGTTATTTCAACTGATGTGATTCAACTGATAAATCAATATAAAAACTCGAATTCACTGTTTCAATTTAACTTAATAAAACTGTTGGAAGAGTCATCAAGATGAAAAAAAAAATAGTAAAGAATCATACATAGCAAAAATAAGTTTTAAATTTAGGTTTGTAGATATCGATATTGCTGTTATTCAAGTGATAAATCAATGTAAAAACTCGAATTCACTTCTTTAATTTAATTTAATAAAACTATTGAGTCATCAAAATAAAAAAAAAATTAGTAAAGAATTATAAATGGTAAAAAGAAGTTCTAAATTTAGGTTTGTATCGATATTGCTATGTTATTTCAACTGACGTGATTCAACTGCTAAATTAATGTAAAAACTCGAATTAGCTCCTTCAAATTAAGCCAAGAAACTACTGGAAAAGTTACCAAGATAAAAACATACTAAAAAATCTTAAAAGGCAGAAAGCAAATCTAAATTTAGAAGTTTGTTCAAAGTTAGATATTACAAAGCTATTTCAACTGAAGTGATTCAACTGATAAATGAGTGAAATTCAAATACCGCATTAGATGGAAAAGTTTTTAAAGGAAAACCATTAGATTTTACAAAAAGAAATGTATTTGAAAATTGTCTTTAAAGAATCCAACAACTTATGGTTGATTTAATTTCCATGAATATGATTTAGAAATTTGTTCAACATCAAATATTACAAAGCAATTCCAACTTATATAACGACTGATAAATCGACGAAACTCAAAGAACATATCAGATGGAAACATTTTAAAAGAAAAATCATTAGATTTTACAAAAAAATGTATTTGAAAGTTGTCTTTAAAGAATTCAACAAATTATGGTTGATTTAATTTCCATGAATATGATTGAGTTAGATTCTGTTTGGATTTATATCTTCGCTTGTAAAAATCCGAATTAACTCCTTCAAACTAAGCTAAAAAAACTGCTGGAACAGTCACCAAGATGAAAAAATTAGCGAAGAATCTTACACGGCAAAAAGAAATTCTAAATTTAGAAGTTTGTTCAATACCAAATATTACAAAGCTATTTCAACTAATATGACGACTCATAAATCAATGAGACTCAAAGAACATATCAGATAAAAACGCTTTAAAAGAAAAATCATTAGACTTAAAAAAAAGTATTTGAAAATTGTCCTTGAAAACATATTATGGTTGATTTCATCGCCATGAATATGATTGAGTTAGATTCTGTTTTGATTTCTATCTTGACTTGTAAAAATCCAAATTGACTCTTTCAAATTAAGCTAAAAAACACTACTGGAACAGTCACCAAGATGAAAAAATTAGCAAAGAACCTTAAAAGGCAAAACCCAAATTCTAAATTTAGAAGTTTGTTCAATATCAGATATTACAAAGCTATTTCAACTGATGTGACGACTGTAAATCATTGAAACTCAAAGAACATATTAGATGGAATGTTTTAAAAGAAAAATTATTAAAATGTGCAAAAAGAAATGTATTTTCAAACGATCTTATAAGGATCCTACAAATTATAGTTGATTTGATTTCCATAATTATGATTGAGTTAGGTTATGTTGGATGAAAAAATTCTTATTAGAAAACATCAAATAATTATTATAAATTAAAGTATAGTAACTATATTTATAAAGTATTGAAAAGAACAGAAAGAGTTTAAGTTCAGAAACAGAAAAAGAAATTTTATCACATTGATCAACAATGTTTTAACAAAAAAGCTGGGCGAAATCTATCAATGCTAACAAGCAAGTTTTTATAACAATATAACAAAGTTTTTCTTAAATCTTTTAATGACTTTGAAGGGTCCTTTATATCTCCGGGAGAAAGAAGGTCAAAAACCTTCAAGTCTAAGAAAAAAAAATTCTGAATTTGACAATTTTTTGTGGACAAAAGGTTTGTATGAAGAATGTAAGGCAATTGGTATAGGTTTAAGGTTCGCGAATGTTTCTCGTAAGCTTAAAAGAAGTGGTTCAGTTTCAAAAGATACATGTGAGTCAAGGAAAAATTCTCCAGGAAGTCGGAGAAGTTGACCATACACTAACTCGGCAGGAGAACAACGTAGATCTTCTTTAAGAGAGGGTCTAAACTAAACCCTAAAGGAACAAGTGGGAGATCGTTATTCCACCTATTGTTACTTTTGAAATCTTAATTTGTAAAAATTCATCAAACCCAAGTTCCTCTTCCCTTTGAAAATGAAACTTCAATCAGTAAGAATACTTTTGTCTTAAAAATCTCACTTATCTAGGATCAAATTCATCATATTGCAAACAATTCAGTATTATAAAGTAAAATTCCCTTCTTATTTAATTATTATTATTTTTAATTTTAATAAAGTTTTTTGATTAACAGACAACTTAATTTACCAAAAAATTTTCTTTAAATAATTTTATATCCACTCTCAAAGGGTAAAATCATTAATGTATCATTACTTTATTATTAATCAAATCAATTATTACCCAAATTAATCATTTATCAAACGAACAAAGATTAACTTTCCATTTCATTTTTTACTAACGAGTTTTAGGTTTAATTTGACGAATGATCAACTCACACAAATTTTTCTTTTTAATTCTAAATACAAACCGTTCGCTTTCATCGGCAGCTTGGGAAGCTTCGGCTAATTTGGCTGTAGCCGTGGCCAAACGTTCTTCAGAACGTTCCAAATCTTCTTCCAACAACTGAATACGACGATTCAAGGCTGCGACTTCAGACTCAGCCTGAAAAAACACAAAGAAAATTCTAGGTTTAGATTTTACTCATATGAATAATTAATCATTAAAAAAATATATTTTTAAAGTATTCTAAAAAATACTTAAAAAGTTTGTGTCATCGACACAATCATCATTTCTGATTAATCGTAATCTTGAGACTTATCATCTTTATAAGTAAATGTTTACTTAAAAGGCAGTTAAACTTTAAAATTAAAAAAATATTAAAACTTTAATGTAGTTTTATTACATTTTATAAAAATAAGCAAATAAAATAAAGCGGAAATTGTTAAAACCGCATTTCCTTTCTTGAAAATTCGGGTTTGGCTTCATTCCGACTTCAATTCAAGTTGTATTAAATTTTTTAATTGTACATTAATAAATTATTCATGGGGTGTTGTCGCCGGTGCAGTTTTCTCCTGTCTAAACATGGTTTAAGACGTGCCTTTTCACTCTTGATTTCTTTCTTTCTATATCGTTTAAGGTTTACAATCGGTAAGAATGTCTGGAGGAGAATTTTAATTGATTATAAGCGCCGTGCAAACAGGAAAATGATTGTATCAAAAAAACGAAAGTAAATATCCTTATAAGGATATGTAACGTTATGTATTTAGATTTTCGTTACACCATAAAAACGATAAGAGTTTTGTTTATAAAAGTTAAGAAATTACGCAATTTACTGGGTGGAAATATTATCAATGAGTTTTTTAAGATGATTCATAAGATTATTTAAGGTACAGTTGTACCACTACAATAAGACCCACCCTAAATGAAAATGTTAAGGAAAAAATTTCCATTTTTGTAATTTTTGCTGGAATAAAGTAGAAAAACATGCGTGTCGTTTAGATATCGTAATGAACAGTTAAGCTTAATTTTTCCAAGACCGTTACGGGATTTTACGTCATCCAACTAAGCAACTTTTTTCCCTAGAAATCGATCGCCGAAATAACCCAAAAAAAATCGTTAATCGCGGATTTAAAGGCGACGTCCGAGATAACGAGATAAGAAATTTCTCGTTCGTCCGTTCGTTTCTCTCTTACTTCTTCACGTCTCATAATCTCGCCCTGAAGCCGCTTGTTGTACTCTTCGCACTCGTCCTTGTACCGTTCCATTTCCTCCTTCGCCTGCCTCATCTTCTTCTTGAGGACGTCGAGGAACGTTCCCTGCGGTATTGTCGTCGTCATTTCGTCTACTTGCTGGCTAAAGGCTGATTAATACACTGACACCTGGCACCGGGACACTGCGAAATAGCGTGACGGGACCTCTTTCTATCCGCAACGCGACAAAACGTTCAACTGGGCGAGCCGGTGTGCTTCGAGGACAAAATGGCCCCAAAATCTGCGCACGCGCCTTAACATACATACACACGTCAAACCATAGATGACGCTAATAATTTTAATTTTCAAATATGGGCGCGGTCTTTTATCATTTTCCTTTTATTTAGTTTAACAAATCAATTTTTAAAATTTCATATCTAAAAAACTAATTATTAAGACTTAAAATTTTACCACGATTGAGACTGAAACTTAATCTTTATTTTCACCAAAAATGAATTTTTCACAATTTTTAATTTTTCCTAACCTAACTTAATTTACATGTCAATAAAACTTGTCAATTTTTAAAAATTCATCTCTAAAAAGCTAATTTTTATTGAGACTTGAAATTTTATGAGAATTTAGATTGAAATTTAATCTTTATTTTTACCAAAAATGAATTTCCCATAACTTTTAGTTTTTCCTACAGAAATAAAATTCTAACCTAACTTAATTTACATATTGATTAAAAAAAGTCAATTTTTAAAAATTCATATCTATGAAACTAATTTTTGTTGAAATCTGAAATTTTATGAGGATTTAGACAGAAATTTAATCATTATTTTTACCAAAAATAAATTTTCTACGACTTTTCATTTTTCCCTTAGAAGAGAAAAAGTAACTTAATGTCCTTAATCGAAATTTTTAAACATAAAAATTAGGCTACTTTCTAAAATCGGAATTTTCTTTAGATTATATTAAAATTTGACGTTTAAAAGTTATTTTATTATTTATAACTTTTTTTTAATAGTTTTTGGATTTAAAAATTTCAATAATAAAGTGTAATTAGTTCATTTTTAATTAAATTGGAATCATAAATATATTTTTATAAGTCTTAAATGTCAATGTCTATTATAAAGACCAGTATATGTCATCTATAATAAAGACATTGATAAATTATCATATACAGGGTGTTACTTTATCACACCAAAAAAATAATTAGATTTATCTTAAAAATTAAAAGCACAATGCATTTAAAACATTGTAAAATAACAAATTTTAATCAATTAATGTACACAATTGTCAAACATATACCAAAAATAAGTGTCAATCTTAACAACCTCAATGATATCATTGTTGATGATTTAAGTAGATAACATTTTGATTTTATTTATTTATTTATTATTGGGATTGTTATGAAGGTCGGTTGAAATAATTCAAATATGGTCATTCCCTTTTTAACCAGTCAATTCGGGGTCGAACGCCATATGGTTGTGTAACCAAAAGGAGATCATAAAAAAGCAGGCAGCTCCCTTTTGTAGTAAACCAGCTCGAATTGGGTACTTTTTTTGTTGTTTAAGGACGAACGCATGTCGTAATTGAATGAAGGAAGTTCCGCCCGTATGCGATTTAATTGTTAGGGTCATTGGCGTGGTTATGGGATGGGTTTAGTGTTTAATAGGATTGTAATTAAATAAAAATGTTTTAAATATTTGCTGTTAGTATTATTTAAAAAATATATACTTCAGCAATAATACGTTTTTTTGTATAGATATAAAGAACTACAGTACTAAGTAATATTGGAGTTTTTAGAAGAAAAATTAAAATATAAATTAAGAAAATCTTTCAGAAAAATTGAAAATTATCCAGAATGACTTAAAAAAATGTATTATTTAGAAAATGTCTCAGAAAGATTAAAATCATCGAGAAATACTTTAAAAAAACATTCAAACTAACTAAAAAAATCGAAAATAATTCCAGAAAAAGTAGAAAAATTGTACAAAAAGGTAATCAACATAATCCAAATAAATAATACCAATTAAAAAATTCACATCGTTAAGAAAATGTTCTAGAAAGACTAGAAAATCGCCCAGAAATACATAAAAACGTCCAAACTAGTTAAAAAGACTTAAAATAATTCCTAAAAAAATTGAAAAATTGTACAAAAAACCAAATACAGTGAAATCTCTCTTGTGCGGACACCAACGAGACCGACCAAGTGTCCGTTAAAGAGGGGTATCCACGAAGGGGAATTTCATTGTAATCGAAATAATCCAAATAATTCCCTTTAAAAACTTCGCATCGTTCAGAAATTGCCCTAGAAAGACTAGATAATCACCCAGAAATATATAAAAACGTTCAGATTAATTAGAAAGAAATCGTTGGATGGAATAATACTCCAACCAACGATTTCTAAATTTCCAACTGGTAGAACATGGATCAATCAACAAACTTTTTGTCATTAATTAGAAAGACTTAAAATAATTAATGAAAAAGGAGAAAAGCTGAAAAATTGTAGAAAAAACCAGATAATCGAAATAATCCAGATAAATAATGCTATTTAAAAATTCACATCGTTCAGAAAATGCTTTAAAAAGACTAGAAAATCGCCCAGAAATACATAAAAACGTTCAGACTAATTAGAAACACTTAAAGTAATTCCTGAAAATAGAAGAACTGAAAAATTGTAGAAGAAAACAGATAATCGAAATAATCCAGACAAATAATGCCATTTAGAAAATTCCCATCGTTCAGAAAATGACCCAAAAAGACTAGAAAATCACCCAGAAAAACATAAAAACGTTCGAACTACTTAGAAAGACTTAAAACACTTCCTGAAAAAATAGGAAAACTGAAAAATTGTAAAAAACAGATAATGGAAATAATCCAGATAAATAATAACATTTAAAAAATTTGCATGGTTCAGAAAATGGCCTAGAAAGACTAGACAATCACCCAGGAATATATAAAAACGTTCACACTAACAAAAAACACTTAAAATAATTCCTGTAAAAGTAGAAAAGGTGGTCAATTATATTAAAAACGTGCATAATTGATAAACATCGATCAATTTTTCAAAACATCGATCAAAATTACTGCAAAATCCTTCAATAAACCTAAATAACCGTACAGACTAATAGAAATATTCCAGAAAAAAGTAAAAGATGCAGTTATAAAACCCAAGCACTTATAAAGGCTAAGAATGCTTTAAAATGGCAAAAAAAGGATAAATGTCTTAAACATTAAATAGTCTTTAAGAGTTGATGCAAAATCATCCAGGAAAAAGCATAAATCGTGTCAAAAGTTTGAATAATCGTTCGAATTTAAGAAAATTCGAACTTCATCTTTTAAGAAAAAGATGTCAAATCGTTTACATTGGTGATAGAAATTGACTTAAAATTTAAAGAAATTGAATGAAATGAAATTTGCTGAGTAATCCATTATACCAGTGTTTCCCAGCCTTTTTTCTGGCATGCCCCATGTTAGGTTTTGTAATGTTGCTATGCCCCCCCTAAGGTTCCGCGAGGCCCCACCAAGAAAATTTGTAGATTTGGGGATTTAGATATGAAAGCAATGGAAAGTTGAAACATAAAATCTACCTAAAAATATGTCCCGGGACACATCCATGGGGCAAAAAAAAAGGTCTCACGGTTTGAAAGTTTATTTAGTACATTTTTGTATGGGATTGTTCATACAGGGTTAGTATAAAGTCCCGGAACGGTCGAATAACTTTGTTGTTTGAGAAGTACCAATGTTGAAATTCTGCCTGATTATATAGTTAAATGCGATGAATTTAATAATAACAGTTTCATTTTTCTCTCGTTTCCGGTTTCACAGGAAATGCATCCAACTTTGTTTTCTTAAATGGCATGTATAGTATATTCGTGCATTTTCGAATGCGGAATAAAAAACTACGTTCAAAAATACCAAAATTCTTTATTCTGTTGATAAAAACGCATAATAAGACCTAAATTTAAAAAAAATCAGTTTAACGTAAAATCAAGCAGACATGTCACTTTACTGAAATATCACATTGCCGTCATATGCTTATTATTATTTCCTGCGATTTCATGTGTATTATTTTCTGTACGCTCGATCGGGCGCAGAAGAGCGATTGAATGGCCAACCCGTTCACCAGACTTTTATCCCTACTGCATTTCTTTTTATGGTGTCATTTGAAATGCCAAGTGTATAAAACTCAACCAAATAATTTAGACAAATTACAGCAACAAAATTTGAGGAAATGCACTGCGTTACACCACAAGTAATACAAAATTCATTAAGTTGTTGACTGATTACGTCGGTGTCAAACGGTGAACGGGTCGCTTTTTGAACATTTATAACTTAAAGTTAGTCGTTTATTATTTATAATTTTAGTTAATTTTTTAATAATTGCGTTTCATTCAATAAAAATAAACATATTACTTGTATTACTTGTAATTGTAACAAGTTTTACAGTCATTTTTTATTTTTTTATTAACTTACTTAATTATTGATAATGACACAGGTAACATATGACAGCAATGTGAAGTTTCAGTAAGGTGACGTGTCTGCTTGATTTTGTGTTAAACAGACTTTTTTAATTTAAGTCCTATTATGCTTTTTTATTAATAGAATAAAGAATTTTGGTATTTTTGAACGTAGTTTTTTATTCCGCATTCGAAAATGCACAAATATAGTATGCATGCCATTTAAGAAAAAAAAGTTGGAAGCATTTCCTGTAAAACCGGAAACGAGAGAAAAATGAAAATGTTATCATCAAATTCATCGCATTGAACTATATAATCAGGTAGAATTTCAAAATTGATACTTCTCAAATAACAAAGTTATTCGACCGTTCCGGGACTTTATACTAACCCTGTATAACAATCTTTTGTGATGCCTTTTAGGAATAAATCAATAGCAAATTTTTTACGAAACGGACAAACAAAATTTTTTAAACACATCTTCAAAAACCGAAATTGCCCCCCTGTGGGGCCTGCGCCCCACGTTGGGAAACACTGCATTATACCAATTACATAAGAAAAATACCCGAAATTTGAAAGATTTTCTGTACTTTTCTCGGTTATTTATTAACTATTGACTGACGTATTGACTGAGTTTCGGTGTACACCATCTTCAGAGACAAAATCTACAGTTATTTCCAAGATATTGACGTGTAATTAACTATTTAAAAGTCATGTAACTCCAAAAAGAAAACAACAGATTAAAATGAAATCAACGTCTTACAATTAAAACGAACGCGTTACAAGATACAGGGTGTCCCGTTTTGATTGTCCCGTTTTGTTGACGTACTCCTTGGCTAAAAATAAGCAGAAAAGTGCTAATGAACATGGGCTCAACAGTGATTCTTTTTGGAGATATTGGAAACCTAGTTGCTTAACAGATTAACAGTCCAAGTTAGAGAATGAGAAACGTTACACACGCCCTGTCTTTTAAAATTGTGTCGAAAAAGAGCCCACATATGGGCTGTGGACTGGTAGTACTTTCCGTTTACAGCCCATGTATGGGCTGTGGACTGTTAACCTGTTAATTTTACCTATTACCAACACAATCAATGAGAATCCTTTAAGTTAAATTATTAACTCATTACGATGGTTTCGATAAATTATCATTATTAGGTTACGCTGGTCAGCTACAAAAGTTAGTCGAAACCGTGGCAACTACTTAATAATTTCATTTAAGGCCGGTTTTAGTGCTCAACCGACGGTCGGTACCGACGTCGGTCGCGCGTAGCTTCGCAACGTATTTATATGTAGCTGTTCAGTGCTGCACTGATGAACCCTACGCGCGTACGGTACGCGGCGCGTGTGACAACTGTCGGTCGAACGCGTCCGTATGTACGTCAGCCAACTAACAGACTGCTGTCAGTACGTGTACAGTCATCGTGAAATAATGAGCATAGACACAGAACGATTAATAACCGAAGTCCGGTTGCATCCGGAATTATGGGATTTTGTCTCATAATTTATATAAAGACCGTGATGCACGGTTAAAGAATTACAGAACAATGAAATACCCAAGTATCGTACAATTTGTTAATGCGTCCATTTTTCGTGAGACTGTACAAACTGACGGTCAGCGCGTTTTGACAGATCTGTCAATCAGCTAAGCACTGAACAACACAAACCGACGGGCAGCGCGTTTCGTCAGTACTGACGGTCAGCACCGACCGTCGGTTGAGCACTAAAACCAGCCTAAATGTAACGTAATAATGTTAATAATAGGTCAACTTAGAATTAAAACCTTGAATATCTCGAAAATGAACCACTTTCGAACCTATGTTCATTAGGACTTTTTTGCATGTATTTAGTCAAAGAATATACTAGTAAAGGATAGGACAATAGAAACGGGACATCCTGTATAAAAAGACAAATATAAGAAAATTTGCCAGAGAATCTAGAAAATTTCCCTGAAAGATAAATGGTTTAAGAAATTGACTTGAAATTTAAGACATAGGCAAAAAGAATTATAAAATCCATCAAAAAGTCCACAGATCAAAGAAAATCGTTTAAACAGACTAATAAAATTTTAAAATTGTGCAAAAACACTATTAATCATTCAGGCTTATTACAAAATCACCCAGAAAAAAATTATAAATCATCCGAAGAGTGTAAGTAATCGTTCCAATTAAAAAAACTTTATCAGAGAAACTAGAAAGTCTTGAAGAAGTCTTCTCACAAAATCATTTCGTTTAGATTGATTACAGAAATTAACTTGAAATTTCAAATATCACCTGAAAGGTCATAAAATCCATTATAACAACCGCATATTAAAGAAAATTGGTCAGACAGACTAAGAACACTTTAATATTGTGTAAAAATAATAAACAGTTCTTCAGGTCTGTTACAAAATCGATCAGAAAAACGTACATATCGTTCAAATTTAAAAAAAAATAGGAAGAAAAACTAGAAATCGTTTTAAAAGTTCGCAAACTGTCGTTCACAATGAACCAGAAACTTGTCCCAAACATTATTTGTAAAAACAAAAAAATAATAATAAAAGCAGGTTTTTCAGGAAGAAATAATCATTTAGAAAAAATGTATATTAATTAAAAGAACTAAAGAATTTACTAGAAATACTACATTATCATTTAAATTTACCATAAGACTCCATACAACAGTTAAGATTGGTAAAAAATAGAAAATCATAAAAAAAAGTTTCACTATAAAACCACTCAGAATATACTTCTATATCAAAAATAAATCGTCAAGAAATAAATTAATCGTAAACTCCTTTTAATAATTATTACCAAATTATAAAATCATAAAATTTAAAAAAAAAAATCATCTAAAAATACTTAAAAAAAAACTTTCACAATTTTTTATATCCCCTCTTAAGATTCAAATCTACCTACGCCACTGACAAAAAATCGAATTCATTCAACTTCTTTTTTTAAGTAAACATTTACCAATTTTACGACAACTTTTGTCGTCTTTTCAAATTAGAACTAAACAAAAATAAAGTAGTAGTTAAAATAAGTCAATATAGAAAGAAAAAAATAAAGAAAGAAAGAAAGAAATCCCAGGAAAACTTTCTACGTTCATTTCTATCCACATCGAACGACTTAAATACATTGTTAACGAGCATTGTTATTTATTTTTTCAATGACCCAGAAGGTTATTAAAGCGTTGCCTGTTCTCGAGGCCTCAATGTTTTGGGCTTGCTCTATAAATAGGACCTCCCCGTGTACACACGACGATCTATTTTCGACGTCGTCGCCGTGTAAAACGTACCCGTTTCAGTTGCGTGTTCATAATATTATGGAGCTCGTTCCTGATGATGGAGAACTTCATCAAAGTATCCGAACTGAAGATGGAACTCCCGAAAGCCAAACCGGGATAATCGGCGCATCTTCTTTTAATTCTTCTAGCTTCTCTTTCGGCTACTACTTCCGCCCTTTCGGAAGTACACCGCAGCCTCGATAATTCTTCTAATTCGGGATCCTCGGATTCTTGGTCGCTTTGACTCGAACCTTCGGCCGCTGGACGGAATACCAAAGACATATCTGTGTCTTCATCGAAAATTTCGTTGATGTCATCGTTCGATTCGATTACTTTTTGATTACCACCCTTATTTTCTTTTATAATTTTAATATCTTCGACTTTATCATCGTCGCAATTTGTTAGATCTATTATATCATCGTTAATTATCGATGTATCACGTTCGGAGGAGGCACTTTCGATCACAGACGTAGCTGTCAAAGTGACAGTTTCTAGGTTAGGTGTGATTTCTTGATTTTTTGAGGGCGTCAAGGGTTCGAGGGTCTGTTTTCTACGGTTACCGTGGTTTCTAGGGTGGTGTTGGTGCCCCCTCTTCCTGGTCGACCCTGACCCTACCCTTTGGGACATGTTCAAACTGGTTGTTTTAATTCTGTCTCGGTCATCGCTGCCATTTTGGCGCTGTTCACCGTCGGACGGTTCTTGCACTACTGAATCCGTCTCCGTGATCGTTTCACGGTTGCGTAGCAACTCCCGGACGCTTTTTTAAAAAACGCCTAGATTATCGGCAACCAAACATTCGTTATGGCGGTCTTTTTTTCAAATTTAAATTTTTATAGTTTTAATAGATTTTGATTTATTTAATAGAATTTGTTTAGTTTTGTAATTTGACCCGGCAAAAGCGTCACGACGCCTTTTAGACGTCGTCGCCATATTTGGCAACGCAACCGTCCGCGAGTTCTATAAATACCCAGTGTAGTTTCGGAGTTTCATACACGTTACATCACAACTTTACTAAGGAAATAAAATAGAAATAGATTGAAAATACTTACGTTTTGTAGAGCCTTTTCTTTATCTTCAAGTTTGGTGTTAACTTGGCCAAGTTGTTCTTGGGTTTGATCGAGGTCGTTTTCAATGGTTTGGATCTTCTTTTGTAAAGCACGAGCTTCTTCTTCAGCCTATGTTCAATAACATTTTATTAAAAAATCCCTATTTATTATTTTTTTTATAAACAAACCTTTTCAGCACGAAGATTAGCATCCTTGGCCAATTGTTCCATATGCTTTGCCCTATCCAAAGCGTTATCTTTTTCAAGCTTCATAGCTTGCATTTTCTTCTTGATCGCGTCCATTGTTGCTAGTGTTTAGGGCCTCCTTTTACCAACGGTTTTAACAAAGAACTGAAAGAATGCGCGAAGTATTAACAGTATTAAAAGTGTTAAAAGAAGCATTTAACATTCTTTCTTAGGATGACACAAGGACGTCGACGAAGAAGTGGGACGTGAATCATCTTATCGTAAAGTGAAACATTTGGATTTCTTTCGAATGCGTCAGTTTTGATATGAAGAAAGTTTTCTTAGGAATTTATTGATTATATTTTTTTCTTTTTAATTTGATTTAGTGATGACTCGTTGTATGTATATATAGGTAAAGGTCAGAGAACTATACTAGGCTTATTTAATAAAAGGTATTTATACTTGTTAATCATCTGTGATGTGATATTTTTAGTTTGTTTGTTTGGTTGTAATTTAAATTAGTTTTAAAATAGACAAAAATGAAGATGTTGAAAAATTTTAAAATTAAAGTATATAAATGTGATATTATTAAAAGAATTCTTTTGATGACTTGTATTGTGATTGGCTTTTTGTGTTTTAATAATTTTTTTTTGTTAGTAAGTTTAAGATTAAGTTTTTGTAAGAGAGAAAACTTACCAAAGAAAACGCGCTTACCACAGCGGTTTTAGGGCGACTGAGCAGTAGGTAAGCTATCAGCTTACGCAGAGCAGTCCATTCCTGGGTATGCCCCACCAAACTCTCGCGATCCGCCAAGAATAACCACCTAAAAGCAGAGAACTTATGGTTGTGGGTTTCTCAAAATGTTTTCTGAACGTTGTTTTTACTTATTTTAATCGACATTCTCAAGAACGTTTACAATTAAGTAGTTATCTTCATTAGATGGTATTTACTATTTTCAAAACTAGAAGACTTGATCCTGGATAATTTTTAAAATCCAAGTCAATAGAATGGAATCCTCTATAAAAAAACTTACTTCTCATATATCTTTTTAAATAACTTGTTTAGATTTCAATTTCCAAATAAGATTCCAAAGAGGTTTCATGATAGTTGCGTGAAGGATTATTGTGAGAAGTGGTGGACTCCTAAGTTATGATCAACATTGAATAAAGTAATTAATCGAAATTTTATAAAAAGTTGATGGAAGCTTCTGGAAATGGAACCAAGAATCTAATCCAAGTTTATGTCATTTGTCATCAAAGAAATAATGGATTTTTGTTAGGTTGGGAAAAATAATGATAGTTTGATGGAAGATTAGATTAGATTCCTCGTCTCTGAACATTGATGGTCGTTGGAATGAAAAAATTGAGGTTAAAAGACAAAATAATGGACTATCCTGGATAATTTTAAAAATCCAACTCAATAAAATGAAATCCTCTCTTAAAAATCTTCCTTCTCATATATCTTCTTAAATAACTTTAGATTTTTATTTCAAAATAAGATTAAAAGAGGTTTCATGACAGCTTAGTGAAGGATTATTCTGAAAAGTGTTGTACTCCTAAGTTATGATCAACATTGAATAAAGTAATTAATCGAAATTTTATAAAAACTTGGTGGACGCTCCTGGAAATGGAACCAAGAATCTAATCCAAGTTTAATCGACCTTTCATAAAACTTTCATCAAATCTTGATCAAGTTTGATGTATATTTATGTCGTCGAGGATCAAAGAAGTAATGAATTTTAGTTAGGTTGAAAAAATAAGGATAGTTTGATGAAAGGTTAGATTGGATTCCTCGTCTCTGAACATTGATGGCTGTTGGAATGAAAAAAATTGAGGTTAAAAGACAAAATAATGGAGTATCCTGGATAATTTTTAAAATCCAACTCAATAAAATCAAATCTTATATTAAAAATCGTCCTTCTCACATATCTTCTTAAATGACTTGGTTAGTTTTTAATTTCGAAATAAGATTCCAAAGAGATTTCATGATAGTTTAGTGAAGGATTGTTCTGAGAACATTGAATAAAGTAATTAATCGAAATTTTTTGAAAAGTTGATGGAAGTTTCTGGCAATAAAACTAAAAATCCAACCCAAATTCATAAAACCTTTCATAAAACTCTAACCAAATCTTGATTAAATTTGATGTTTGTTTATATCATCGAAAATCAAAGAAGTATCAAACCTCAATTAAGTTGGAGGCAAATAATAAGTGTTTTATGGAAGGTGGGATTGAATTTCTCGTCTCTGAAAAAAATTAGGTTAAAAGACAAAGTAATTGAGTCTCCTGGATAATTTTAAAACTCAATAGCTTTATTCGTTAAGGCTGCACTGCTTGCACTTAGCAGTTCAGTATATTATTAAAAAGGTAGTAATAAGGCATATGTAAGTTACATATGCCTTCATTGGATCACAGTTCATACCTGAACTAAAGAGCACCAAATTATTCTGAACTACAGTCATTCATGCATAGTCATACTGCACGAAACTGTACCTTTGCACCATAGTGTAAGTTAGTGGAGTGCAAGTTTTAACCCAAGATATCAGATAATAAGAAAATGGGATTTTATAAAAGATGAGAGTTGGGATTTATTAAAGATGATGAAAACTGGAATTATTCAAAAATGGAATTTAATCAAAAATAGAATTTAAACTAGGAATTGGAAAGGATTGTAAAATTTGGTTTGAAGATGACGAAGATTAGGATGCTTTGAAGAATCAACATTAGAATTTGAAACCTGAAATTAGAAAGCTGAAAGGAATTATGGTAATTCCTGCATAGTCATACTGTATGAAACTGCACCTTTGCACCATAGTGTAAGTTAGTACAGTGCAAGTTTTAACCCAACGAACAAAGGTTTATCAGCTTTGTTCGTCCTCCAAATTCTCTACTAAAAATCGTCCTTTTTGTCAAATGAGATTTCAAAGAGGTTTCATGACAGTTTAGTGAAGGATAATTACAAGTGTTGGATTCCTAGGTTATGGTCAACGTCGAATAAAGTAATTAGTCAAAATTTTATGGAATGTGGATGGAAGCTTCTGGTAATGGAAAGAAAAGTCTAATCCAAGTTCAACCAACCTTTCATAAAACTCTCATTTTGATCAAATCTTGATCAATTTTGATATTTGTTTACGTCATCGAAGATAGGTTGGATATGTCATCAAGAACTAGGCTGGAGGCAAATAATGATAGTTCTTTAAAGGGTTGGATTGGATTTCTCTTCTCTGAACACTGATGGATGTTAAAATGACAAAATTGAGATTAAAAGACAGTCATGAAGTCATTATTTGATAAAAGAGAAGTAGGGAATCTAAACCAACTCAACTCAATACTTTATTAAATTAACATCAAATCTTACTAACCTTTATAGTCCAACTCAAGTTAACTTAAATCTCCAACAAGTAAAAAAAAAACTCATCAAATCTCAAATTACTAAAGCTAATTTTTGAGTAATTTAGAGAAATTACATATGAAAGAAATAATGAATTAGGTTAATCGTAATTCTAATGTATGCATCCTTTTTTTGATAACATTAAATCTAATTCAAATCTACTTAATTTTCGATCAAAATCTCGGCAAATCTTCAATCATCTTAATATTTGAATCATTTGAGAAACGAAACCCCAAAGAGATTATGAGTTGAGTTGGAGACATTTTGAGGTATTTTTAAGATATGCTCTTGTAGATAAGTTTAAATCTAACCTAAGTCATCTTATTGTTAATCCTCGATCAAACTCCCATAAATCTCAAATCAATGAACTTTACCGTTGAATAATTTTGATGGAGAAATTGCAGATAGAAATCAAAGCAATAGTGGGTTCTATTGGATTAAATTGAATACAATTTGGAGACATCTCTCAGCTGATAATTTTAATTTCAACCCTAATTCAAAATAATTCTCAATCAACATTTCATCAAGCTTAGAATAATTTTGATTTTTTTCTTGGTGTAGATTCACTTATATTATAACTTTAAATCCAATCCAACACAATTCTTAGTCAAACTCCCATCAAATCTTATCAACACTGATGATTTTCAAATCTTAATTCAATTAACTTCACTTATGATATAAATCATTTTGAAAAATGGACATCAAAAAGTTAGTCAATTGAGTTGGGGTAATTTTCAGTCGAAGTCAGTGTATCACCAAACTTAGTTTTAATGTGACTCTTAAAGTTTTAATGAACGTTTGTGCAACCAAGCTTTGAAGAGATAATGGATTTGATTAAAATTTTTAAGACAGATTGTTCAACCGACAATGAGTTCTAAACAGTATTAATTAAACATCATTCTAAAACATAGTTTTAAATACCTCTTAATTAAAGATCTTTTTGAAAATTAAAGAATAGTGTCGAAAAGAAGAAGATAATAAAAATAAACAGAAACAAATCAACTTCTAAGGTTATTGGCTTGGTTCCGATATTTATCGACTTTTTTAAAAGTACTATCACGTCCTTTCTTTTGGGTTTTGTGGAACAGGTTACAAGAACACAAAAACGTAAACGTTTTGAATACAAAGTATCTAACTAAATTCGTGAATAATGTCTTGTTATTATTTAACTCCTCTTTTCCTTTCTTTTTTTTCTCTTTTAAAGTAATTGGAAATAAATATGAACTTCTTTCGCAATTTGTTGTCGGTAAAAAAAGCGAAAGTTAACATTGAACTACGCCCGGTTCGTTATGGACGGATCCGACCTACTAACCGATATCAAGACGCAAGACGCCAACGCAACATGATAACAAATCCCCTTTTAACTCCCTCATCCCTCAAACGATATCCCGGAAAATTTAACTACGGTTTTAAATCGCGATTAAAAACGGATTAATCATAAGTTCTTATCAAAAAATTCGTCAACTTCTCTGATATCACTTGTTGTTTAGTCAGAACGTTTCTTTCATTCCATAAAAGGATAATGAGTGTAGCAACTGAACATTCGACAAGGTTACTTCTTACAAATCACATGTGGTAAGTTTTAATTAGTATTACTTATTGAAAATTAATAAATAATGAGATTTTTCTTAAATATGAAAACAGGATTTTATTAAAGGTGAGAGTTGGGATTTATTAAAGATAATCAAAATTGAGATTTAGTGAAAAACCAGAATTGGAATTTAAATTTTCCTCAATTAAAAATGAACTTTAAATTGAAAAATTAGAAACGGTTGTGAATTTTAGTTTAAATACGGAAAAGATATTTAAACCAAAAGGAAGGATGGATATTATGGGAAAATCGAGACTCTGATTTGAACTTACAATTGAAAACATGAGAAACATTGGGATTCATTGAAAAATTGATTCTAAAAGTTAAACCTAAAATTAAAAATGAAAAAGATTGGGAATCTTGCTTTAAGGAAAGAAAACTGAGACTGAAGAATTGGAAAAAATTTGGATATTTTGATTCGAAGATGAAGAAGAATGGAATTTATTGTAGAATCAAGATTAGGATTTAAATTTTAAATTGAAAACTTGGGAATAATTGGAAATTTTGATTTAAATAAGAAGTTTGGGTTTTCTTAAAGAATTAAGACTGGGATTAAACAGAATCTAAAAAATTGGGAAGAATTAAGAGCAATGTTGAATTTCGGGTTGAAAATGAAAAAAAAAATGGAATTTAATGAAAAATTCAGACTTAAACTTGAACTTATTATTGAAAAATTAGGAAGTGTAGTTTAAAGATTGGGATTTATTGAAAAATCAAGACGCTGATTTCAATTTTGAAGTGAAATATTGGAAAAAATTGACAAGAAGTGAAAAAAATTGGAAAAAATTAAGAAGAATTTCAAATTATTTATTGAAAATGAAGACCACTGGAATTTATTGAAATGAGAGCAATATTGGATTGAGAACAATGTTGACTTTCGGGTTGAAGATAAAAAAATAGAATTTAATGAAAAATCCAGACTCAAATTTGAACTTATCATTGAAGAATTAGGAAGTGTAGTATGAAGATTGGGATTTATTGAAGAATCAAGACTCTGATTTCAATTTGGAATTGAAATATTGAGAATAATTGGAAAAAATTGACAAAAATTGAAAAGAATTGGAAAGAATTAAGAAGAATTTCAAATTATTGATTGAAAATGAAGACGACTGGGATTTATTGAAGAATCTAGATTAAGATTTAAACTTTACATTGAAAAATTGAGAAGAGTTGAGAATTTTTGTTTGGAGATAAAAAAGATTGGGATTTGTTGAAAAATAAAAATTTAGATTTAAGCTTGAAATTGAAGAATTGGAAACTTTGATTTGAAGAAGAAAATTGGGATATATTGAAGAATCAAGACTGGAACTTAATTTTCGAATTTGAAAAATTAGAAAGAATTTTGGATTTTGGGTTCAAGGATTTATGAAAAGGTTCAATGAAAAGGATTGGGATTTATTGAAAAATCCAGACTCAGATTTGAACTTATTGTTGAAAAATTGGGAGGAATTGGAAATTTTAGTTTAAAGATATCGAATATATCTGATATATTTTTGGTTGAAAATGGAAAAGATTGGAATTTATTGAAAAATTCAGACTCTGATTTGAACTTATTGAAAAATTGGGAACAATTTAGAATTTTAGTTTGATGATATTGAAGATTGGATTTTATTGAAGAATCAAGACTCTGATTTCAATTTAAAATTGAAGAAGTGGAAAGATTTGGGAAGAATGAACAAGAAGTGAAAAAAAAAGGGAAAAATGCTGAATTTCAATTTGATGATTTAAGAACATTTTGAGTACTGTGGAACAATATGCCCGGTTCTATTTGCGTTTAGTCCGGGAGTAGGGCGTAGGGGAATGACGGGATAGTAGGGAGGAGGCGGCGTCCTCCTGAGGCGTCGCGACGCCCGCAGACCCAGGATCTAGCAGCTTCTGAACAACTCCAGGCGCAGGTAGGTCTCTGTGTGCTGCTAAAGAAAAAAACCTAAGCTTTTCTAATCAACCCTTAATTTTCTTCTAATTTTTCCATCTTTTTTAAATTCCACTAACACATACAAAAAATCTTAACAACCCTTCATAACAATTTCCAAAGATTTATGATCTACATCAAGAACCTTATGTGTGATAAGAATTAAAAACTTGATTGAATTCATTAACAAAATCCAGTAAAAAGTTACAATCGTGTTAGGTGTTAAATTACAAAAAAGCATGTTTCGTCACGTTCTTGAATGACATTACCATTAGTGGATGGCCAATAACCGCCATGTTGAATCTTTGATCTTTGATCTTTTTTCTAAAAAACTTGGAGACAGTGAGAAGAATTTAAGTGATGTACTTGGTGACGAAGTGTGGGAGGATTTCGGTTTAAATTTAGTTCGGTTATTGACGACTGTTTTTTTAGAAGACAAAAATAATAAAAGTTATCTAACTTCTTACTTAATCTTGTCTTTTAATTTTATTCAATTAATTGTTTAGTAATTTATTAAAAGAGCTTTTTAATTTTTTTTCTTCGTGAAACTTTTATAAAACTAACAAAATTAAATCTCTAGTATATTTATTTAGCGTATCGTTTGTTTCTGCGCCAGCTTCGGCAGCAAATGTAGACTAGCGTCCAAAAATAACCCGCTCCTAGTATAGCCTGATCTCCCGGCATTCTCTCTGCCTCTTCCAGCGGGAACCGCGGGTCTAAAATTTCGTGTAGGACCAGGACGCGTAGGTGTGCGCAAAGCACACACCGTATAAATAACTTGACCCATTTATACAATTTTATTTTTTTCAACTTTCCACTATAAATCTAATTTTAACATATCCTTTCAATTTTCTTTAGAAGCCGTTCGCATATCTTTTTGGTTTTGGTTAGGAAAGTCCCGAAACAAATCCATCCACCATGGACGCGATTAAAAAGAAAATGCAAGCTATGAAGCTTGAAAAGGATAATGCGGCGGATAAAGCTGACGCGATGGAAGGCCAATACAAGGACGCGAATGCTAGGGCGGAGAAGGTCAACGAGGAAGTGCGCGAGTTGCAAAAGAAGCTCACCCAAGTCGAGCAAGACCTCGTCACCACCAAGAACAACCTCGAACAATCCAACAAACTCTTGGAAGATAAAGAAAAAGCTCTCACCAACGTAATTAACCCATTCAATCCCAAACACTACATCAAACATTAATGAAATTTAATTCCCAGGCTGAATCTGAAGTCGCCGCTTTGAATCGTAAAGTCCAACTTATTGAAGAAGACTTGGAAAGATCCGAAGAACGTTTAACTACTGCCACAACTAAACTTGCTGAAGCTTCTCAAGCTGCTGATGAAAGCACTCGGTTTGTAATCCTTTCAACCTTCCTTCCAATCCGTCCATATTTATACAATTTCTTTTTACTTCGTTTAGTATGTGCAAAGTATTGGAAAACCGTGCTCAACAAGATGAAGAACGTATGGACCAGCTGACCAACCAATTAAAAGAAGCCCGTCTCCTCGCCGAAGATGCCGACAACAAATCCGATGAAGTATCCCGCAAGCTGGCCTTCGTTGAAGACGAGCTCGAAGTAGCTGAGGATCGTGTAAAAGGTGGAGATGCCAAGATCATGGAGTTGGAAGAAGAGTTGAAGGTCGTCGGTAACTCGTTGAAGTCTTTGGAGGTATCTGAGGAGAAGGCCAACCAGAGAGTCGAGGAGTTCAAGAAGCAGCTCAAGACCCTCACTGTTAAACTAAAGGAAGCTGAAGCTCGCGCTGAATACGCCGAGAAGACGGTTAAGAAGTTGCAGAAGGAAGTTGATAGGCTTGAAGGTATGGTTTTTTCAAATCAAAGAAATTTTTTTCAACTTGCAGGAAATGGAAATTGGGTTGGGAAATTTAATTTTGAACTTTGCTAATATTTTTACAAACAACAAAGATCCATGGATACTTCATCTGTCTTATGGAAATTAAATATGCTTCGATTGGAATTTTGTTTGGGTTGAGTTAAAATTTATAAGTGTATTAATGAAATTAAAGCTTCCAAAGCTAAGATTTTTACAAGTGATAAGAAGTAGTTTGAACACTTTCTCCTTGAGGTTAGAATTTAATTTGGATTAACATTTTTGATAGATATTGATGGAATTTCATTTGAAAACTTTATAAAAACTTTGGCAAGTGATTTGGTCAAGTTTGATCAGGTTTGATAAGTCAACAGAAGTAGTTATAATTTAATTAATATGAATGAAGAAAGTTGGGTTCGATTAGAAATTGCATTTGAAAGTTCAGCTAATATTTTTATAAACAAATATTAAAGACAACAATTAAATAAAACTTCTTGAATCTTTTGGACATTAGATTGGGTTGGAATGTGGGTTGGAATTAAAATTTTAGATGATACTAATGGAAATTAAACTTTCGTCTTTGGTAAAACTTTTGCAAGTGTCAACAACTAATTTGAAGACTTACTTCACATAACTTGTTAAAGTTAGATTGAATTAGAATTTGATTTGGCTTAGAATTTTGAAAGGTACTTATGGAACTTTATTTGGAAGTGACAAGAAGTAGTTTGAAGATTTATTTCGTGTAATTTTTTAAAGTTAAATTTGGTTTAAATTTGATTTAGGTTAAAATTTGGGAAGGTATTGAAGGAATTTCATTTGGAAACTTTACAAAAGCTGTTGTAAGTGATTTGGAAGTTTGTCAAGTAACCAGAAGTAGTTAAAATTTACTTTATGTGACTTAATAAAGACTTAACTTTAAACTTACTTATTACAATAAACCTACATTGGGTTATAAATTAAATTTGAAAATTTAGATAAAACTTTTACAATAAACAAAAATTAATTGAAACTTAAAAACTTTTAAACTTTTTAAAAAATTTTGAGGATACTAAAGGAAATTAAGTTTCCATCTCTATTAAAACTTTTGCAAGTGACAACAACTAGTTTGAAGACTTACTTCTCATATCTTGTTAAAGTTAAATTGAGTTTGAATTTGATTTGGGTTAAAATTTTGAAAGATAATTATGCAATTTTATTTGGGAACATTGCCAAAACTTTTGCAAGTAATAAGAAATTATGACTACTTATTTCACATGATTTGTGGAAGTTCGATTGACAATGAGTTAGATAAAATTTGAATTATATTCGGTTAGGTAGTAACTTGGGAGGATTTTAATGAAATCTTAAGAAGTTTTGTTAAATCTTTTGCAAGCTATAAAAAACAGCAGCCTTTTAAAGTCTTTATAAGACTTTTGGAAATAGAATTGGATTGAAATTTGAGTTGGATTGGTTTACAATTTGAAAGAAAAAAGATTTGTTTAAGAGTCTATAAGTTTCAAAAACCATTTATATGATATAGAAGATAAATTAGATTGGAACATGTTTTAAAATTTTTAAACGTCATAAAAAGTAGAAAAGGCTTACTTCATGTGACTTCTGAAAATTGATTTAAAATTGAATTTGGAAAGGCATTGATGAAATTTTATTTGGAAGCTTGTCAAGTCAACAGAAATAGGGGAGATTTTATCCCATACATACAGGTCGAAAGTAACATATTACGGGGATAATAGTAACAGGATTTGTACTAATGAATAGGTTATAACAACAAAATAAATTTATTCGAAAAATCAAATAAAAGGCGTAACATAACTTATTTGGAACTAATAGTCATCGCCTTCAGGCTCCATAGACCTCAGTTTATGAAAACTTGTAGCGATCTAGAACTTGTTTCAAATTGTCAAAGAAAGTATTAACATTAGTTTCATTGAAACTAGTCGCACGTGCTAAGCTTGTGGCTTGAGGAGTACGTAAGGCTAAAGTGGGATGTCTATGTATAAAACAGGAAAACCATTCGGCTCAAGCTAATTCATTGTTATCCCACGTTTCTGGCATTTTTTTTTATTATATACCACCGCTAATTGGTAAGCCAATTTTCTGACCCCTTGAGGACGAAGTCCTTAATATAAATTTGCCGAATCTACAATATATTAAGATGGGAAAAAAGATATCCATTATTTTTACGTGAACTAGATGGAAAAAATAATGAATTTCTTTTGCCCCAACCTAATACTTCTCAATTTTTTGCCGCTCAAATGCTTATATAATTTGTTAAATATTCTGCTGCTGCATTTTCATAAATTTTTATGTCTGCTGTCCCCCTAGTAGTTTTTCTAATACGTGCATTCTACAAAGTTAAATTTGAAAATTAAACATAATACTATAATCGGAATTTGTTGTGTAAGTAACATGTTACTTTTGTCCTCAATGTACTTCGTTACTTTTGTCCCCAAACACGTATCTAAAGACAAAAAATTACAGCTCCATTACACTACATCCGACAAATTTCCAAATTTATAAATTAATAAAGTAGACATTCACGAAACGAATTGACAATGTTTAAACCTATTATCAATAAAATTAATTATGCTTCTGTATATAAAAATAAAAGCAGACATACTTACTTTAGTCGCTTTGAAACACAAATTATGACAAACAACTATCAGATAGCACGATGGCTGTATGTCACTTTATCATTTTCATGGAGATAGAAATACACAACTATTTGCGAAGAGTAAACCTCTTAAAAGCATAAGTGCAAATTAGGAGAAGCATTGTTACTTTCATGACGTGTTACTTTTGACCCCGGTCTCTCTTACAAGGAGAGTGCAAGGTCTTGGGGTTGTGGATTTAGTTCAAATTTCGTAGAATGGTAGATTTAATATCCCTGTTGATGAAAATATATGGTTATAGGGGCCACTATTCAATAATTTTTAAAATATTTGCAATTAAACATGCAATTAATTCGTTAGGACAAGTCCGGATAATGTCAAATTTAACCGAATTTATACCGATTAAGTCAGGCTTTTTGAAGGAAGGTTATAATGACAAGTCCTATCCCTGTATTAATTTTGAAGTATTGACAGATCAAATCACAATTAACTGACAAATCCAAAGTGCGGTGCACAGTCAAAAAATGCTTCGATGTCACAAAATTTTATATCCATCCATGGTATCTTTATATGTAAAAATAGACACTCTCAGAACTCGAACCCGGCGCCTAATGACGAGAAACAACGATCTATTGCTGCTACGCTACACCCATTATGTTTAATCATTTGCTACAGAGCTGAATTTAACTAGTGAATTGCTTCTTCAATTGCAAATATCTAAAGAGCTATTGAGTAGTGGCCCCTACAACCATATATTTTCTTCAACAGGGAAACTAAATCTACCATCCTACAAAATTTGAACTGAATCTATGATTCCAAGACCTTGCACTCTCCTTGTTAGTTAAAATTCAGAATTTGGAAGCTTCATTAAAACTGTTCGAAGTAACAAAATTACTTTTTGTGGCTTCTCAAAATTAGATATTATTACTTAATCCTTTGACTGCTGAATACTCTCACCTGAAACGCTTCGTATCAATGGGGTGCGGTTGGCAATACTTATCAATGGGGACTAAGCAAATACTTTTTCACGAAATCTGAAACTGTTCGGCGATTTATTTAATTATATCATATAGAATCCAATTACTGTTATTTTATCCACATAGACTATGGGTGGTGACACGTGGCCACTGTGATAGCTTTTGATGGACGGCCGTAGCAGTGAAAGGGTTAAATTTGAAAAGTTAAAATTTAATTTGGAAGCTTTACTAGAACTTTTCTAAGTAACAAAAAATAATAAAGAGTCTTAATACTTCTTGTGGCTTCTGAAAATTAGATTTTACATACATTTCAAAAGATGAAATTTAATTTGGAAGCTTTAGTAAAAACTTTTTCAAGTGACAAGAAATAATACACTTATAATTTATAGAAATTAGATTGAAATGGGATTTGGGTTGGGTATAAAATAAAAAAAATACTAACATAATTTAATTTTTTAGAATTTTAGCTTTTTTTAGTTGCTTTATGCTTTTTTATACATTTTTGCTTCTTATTCTTTTTTACAGACTTTGTACATAAGGAGAAGGCTAAATACCAAGGAGTACTTAACGATATCGACAAGACATTCGTTGAAATGACTGCGCTTAGTAGTAACAAATAAACTAACACTGCCAAAACTATATTAAAAAAAAGTAAAAAAAAAGAACAAAACGAACATTTCTTCTAATTTAAATTTCTTTAGTTTAATTTTTATGTTCTATAATTTTAGTTTTATTTTATTTTTTCTTTTGGTTGCTCGCTTAATTTGGTTGCTTCAGCCTCAATTAACTTTAAGGTACGATGCTTTTAAAATTAACTTACTGTGGCGTCCTTATTTATATTTTATAATATTTTTATAACATTTTTTATACTTTGTTTGTTTTAATATTTTCATGTTTTTACTATAATTTTTATTTTCAATTTATTAATTAATTTTTACTTTCCAGATGAATTGGGTATCAACAAAGATAGATACAAGTCTTTGGCGGACGAGATGGACTCCACCTTCGCCGAGTTGGCAGGCTACTAAATCTTCTTGTGTACACACTGTGTTAAGGAATTTCACCAAAGAACACGCGCCACTCTTAATTAATAATTATAATAAAATTAATAATTATTTGAGGTATATCGTTTCTGTGCTATTGTTTAATTGTACCTATGAACACAATAAAAGGTGAATTATTTATTTAAAAAAAATTGTCAAAAAAAATCGTCAAAGTTTTAAACTATTTTAAAAGGGTTATAATGAGATAATGAGTTATAATGAGTTACATTTCATTTATTAGAGATTAAGATCTATCTTTACATAGTTAAGTTTTATTTTTAATGGCAATTTGACTACATTTGTCGTACTAATAATAAAAAAGAATACGTTAATGTTGAGTCTCGTTGTGTGGTTTTGTCAATCACATTGACAAAAGTCAATAAAATCCAAATATGTCTAGAAATTACCAGAAAGTGAGAAATGATTAAAGAGGAGGAAGAATGCGTAGAAGTTGTTGCTGAAGGAATATTTACTGAAATAGGTAAGAAAGTTGGTTTTAAGATATGGAAGAAAAATTAATTTTAAAAGACAAAGAGGGTTTGTTAGGTTTTTCCCTAAACATTAAATTATGACTAAACCCATTCCTGCTGGGCTAGGAATAATGGCGCCTGTTGTCCTGGAGGCGCACGCGTTGCCAATATTGATTCGTCGTCGACGAAGAACACCCTTATTCAGAACAAACACCCTTTACCGTACGTTTGTGTCCGAAAAACTAAACGCGAATCTGAGGGGTTAACCCTCTATTTTTTCCAAAAGAAGAAGTATCGTTTCAGTTTTTAGTGAAATATTAGTGTTTATTAAAAAAATCTCGTCGAAATGGTCGAGGACGGTCCTGAAATTAAAGCCATCGAGAGGGGTATGTGAAATATCTATCATTGAAGCGATTACAAAACAAAGAATAAATAAATTTATTGTTAAAAAAAATTTAATGGAAATAAACTTTATTTACGTTTGTCAAGGATAAGAAAATAATCGATACTTTGTCAATTAATCAAGGAATTTAAAGGTCAAATCCTTCGTTTTTACGTTCAATGACTCATAGCGGTTTTAAGGGTTGAGTCATCGATTTTTCTCCCACAATCGGTCTTTGTATTTAATGTTTTAAATACGATCCTGTTTCTTTAGATTCTTATTTGAATCAAGATTTCAATAAAATAGGAATCCTACTCGATTCGTTTTAAAATAAATCAAAAGATGGAGCCATTTAAAGGTTATGAGAATAAAAAGGACTCGAGAAATTAAAAAAATCGTACAAAGCTTCATCATAAAGATTATAAAATGAAAAATTAAAAAATTATAGATTGAAATGTCTATTTTTTATTACAATTATTGAATTTTTTCGTAGTGTTACCAAAAAAATTAAAATAACCAAAAATTTTACCCGAACCTAACAACTTTATTTTTCACCAAATTTAAAAAATCACCCAGAGTTTATTTATAGGTATTAAGAAATAATTTTAAGCTTAAATTAAAGCTTAAAGATTATATTTTTTATTGTTAAAGATAAATTTATTCTAAATATTACCAAAAAATTCCAAAAGAAAATTTAAGGGATTGAAGAATTTTGCAATTTCTTGACTGACTTTAAAAAACACAGCGACTTTATTCATAAAAATTAAGGAATGATTTTTACATAAAATTGAAGTTGAAAGATTCTATTTTGGTCTAAAAAAGGCAAATTAGTTTCAACTTTTTTCAAAGAAATTTTAAGGTTGTCAAATTTTTTTTAATAGGTTAATTTAAAAAAAATCTTTCAGACTTTATTTATAGGAATTAAGAAATAATTTTTATTCTTTCAAAAAAATTTTAAAAATTCTTAAAGTTGGTAAACATTTTTGACAGTTAACTAAGCAAGTTCTTTAAAAAAATTCGATGAACATTAAAAAATCATACCGACCTTATTTTTAAAGATTAAGAAATAATTCTTGATGTAAATTGAACGGAAAATATTGTATTTTAATTTAAAAAAGACAAATTTGTTCTAGTTATTACCCAAAAAATTAAAAAAAGAATTTAAATTGACAAAAAATTTTTAACAGTTAATTAAAAAAAAAATTGATCAACTTTAAAAAATCGTACAGATTTTATTTTTAAAGATTAAGAAATAATTCTTGTACTAAATTAAACTTAAAAGATTGTATTTTAATTCTAAAGAGACAAATTTGTTCTAATTATTATCAAAAAAATTAAAAATTTTCTAAAATTTTATTAAAATTTTTGACGGCTTAACTTAACGTTTTAGAAACTTTGACCAACTTTAAAAAATCATACCGAACTTATTTTTCAAGATAAAGAAATAATTCTTGGTCTAAATTAAACTTAAAAGATTGTATTTTAGTCCTAAAAAGGCAAATTTATTCTAATTGTTGCCAAAGAATTAAAAAAAATTTCTAAGTTACCAAAAATTTTTAACAACTTAACCTAACTTTTAAAAAAATTTTGCTTAACTTTAAAAAATCATACTGACTATTTATAGGAATTAAAAAATAATTTGTATCTCAAATTAAAGCTTAAAGATTATATTTTTTATTATTAAAGATAAATTCATTCTAAATATTACCAAAAAATTACAAACAATTTTTGAAGAGATTAAAGAATTTTTCTATTTTTTGACTGATTTTAAAAGATCACAGCGACTTTATTTATAAGAATTAAGGAATGATTTTTATATAAAATTGAACTTGAAAGATTCTATTTTTGTCTAAAAAATGCAAATTAGTTTCAACTTTTATCAAAGAAATTAAAAAAATTCTTATAATTGCCAATGTTTTTTGGTCTATTTGAAAAAATCGTCCAGAGTTTATTTATGCAGATTAGGAAATGCTTTTTACCTCAAATTGAAACTTAAAGATTCTATTTTCCATCCCAAAAGTCGAGATTATTGTTTTTATGGCAAAGAACAATTAATGATTTTTTTTTAAAACCGAAGAATTTTATCCGAATTTAATACATTTGGCTACTTTAAAAAAATCATCCAGACTTTATTTTAAAAAATTAAAAAAAGATTTTTATTTCAAACTAAACCTTAAAAACTATATTTTCTATAATAAACGTTAAAATTGTTACCAAGAAATAAAAAAAAATTAAAATGAAAAAACTATAACTTCAAAAATTTTTTCGACTAACTTTAAAAAATCTCCCAGACTTTATTTATAGGAATTAGAAAATGATTGTTTTTAGAAAATTAAAGTTTAAGAAATCTATATTGTAGAATAAACGCCAAATTCATACAAATTAATTTCAAAAAAATTCCAAGAAAATTTAAAGACCGAAGAATTTTAACCTAAAAAAAATTTTTTTTAGTATCTTTAAAAATTCACCCAAGTCTTATTTATAAGAATTTTGAAATGATTTCCACAGCAATTTAAAGCTTAAAGATTCTGCTTTTAATAATAACCATCATATTTATTCTAATTATTACCAAAAAAATTAAAAAAAAAATTCTTTTCAGTATCCTCTCCAACCATCTTAGCTTTATGCATCGGCGGAGCGATTTTCTTCTTAAGTTTGATTGCGGTTACCTATTTTTGCTACCGAAAGAAGAGACTTCAAAGGGCAAAGTACGCCAACACCGACCAACCGCTTCCATTTCGATGCCGTAGAAAACCGACCGCTGTAAAAAGCCCAGCTGGTTCAACTCATTATTTGAAGAAAAGCCCGAGTCCCACTACGGGAAAAACTCCTCCGGGAGTTAGCCCTTCAACTTCCGGTGGACCTTTGGAATGTGGGATTATCCATCCTGAAATGACCGAACCTTGCGGGGAAGTCCCTAAGGATTTTTACACTACCGAACGAGAAATAAGCGTTATTACACCAACTAAAGAGGAAATTGAAACTAACGAGAAGAATTTACAAAATAATGCGAATTATTTAGGACAACTTGTCTTTAAGTTAAGGTATATTTATTATTTATTTTACATTTTTTAACACAATTTAAAATTAATTTTTAAATAAAAAAAATATTTTTAGATATAAACATGAAAAAAATGCTTTGGTTGTATCAGTAGTTCGATGTAGAGATCTTCCAGCAAAAGATCCCAGCGTAGGTTCAAGCGATCCTTATGTAAAGCTCCAATTATTACCGGAAAAGCAACACAAAGTAAAGACCAGGGTTTTAAGAAAGACAAGAAATCCAGTTTACGACGAAGATTTTACCTTTTATGGGATCAGTTTTAATCAACTCCCAAGTATCACCCTTCATTTCGTCGTTTTAAGCTTCGATCGTTATTCAAGGGATGATATAATCGGGGAAGTTTTCTGCGCTCTAAACGGAATCGATCTTGCTAATATTGAACATCAACAAATGGCTTTAACCAGAGAGATACAACCGCGTAGTTTGAAAGTAAGCAAGACGAAACTTCGATCGGAAACTAATATATCAAATAATAAAGGGGTTAAATTTCAATAAATGTATAAGAATTAACAAATAAAAAAAACAGCACCTTCATTTTGTTTATTTTTTAAATTTGTTTTAATTTTTTGTAATTTAGATTCGTTCTCAAGGAAGAGGAGAAATCTTGGTATCTCTATGTTGGCAACCGGCAGCAAATAGATTAACAGTCGTCGTTTTAAAAGCAAGAAACTTACCAAAAATGGACGTTACAGGCCTGGCAGATCCTTACGTAAAAATCTACTTGTTATACAATGGTTTACGCATTGCTAAGAAGAAAACTCACGTTAAGAAAAGAACTTTATGTCCGGTATTTAACGAGAGCTTCGTTTTTGAAATACCAGCAGGTGGAGAAGCTTTGGATAATGTTAGCTTGGAATTCTTGCTTTTAGATTGGGATAGAGTTACTAAAAACGAGGTACTTAAATTCCTTCTTAAAAACTTTTTTATTTCAACTTTTTAAATTTCTTTTAGGTTATTGGAAGGTTAGAATTGGGAGGATCTAAATGTACCGGAACAGCTCTTCATCACTGGAATGAAGTTTGTAATTCTCCCAGACGTCAAATTGCCGATTGGCATAAACTACGCGAATGAACGTAAAAAAATGTAGATAGAATTAGATTTATCCTTAAAAGAGACTTCCTGTACGCTTTTAGAAACGTCTCTTTTAAAGACAAATCTATTTAAGAATCAGCTGGTATAAAAAAAACTAAAAAAGCATACAGGTAAACACCAAAATATATCAGTTCCTCGAAGCGCGGGGCTTTAGTTTAGGATTATGTATGTTCTCCTCTCTGTACACCGTTCATCAGCTGAATCTACTAACTAGACTAAGCTTTCCGACGTTACTCGTTGCTAAAAAACCATGTATGTAGGATCTGAGTGTAAATATTGATAAATGTACGTGTTAGCCGTAAGACCAAACAAAAAAAAAATCCAAGCTTAGTTTACTTGCGAGTTATCGAAAAAATTAATGAATAAAGAAAGAAAGTAAAAGGAGGAAGATTAAATGAAAAAGGTACTACTTTTTGTTCGGTTTCGAGAGTGTGATATAGGCTTAAGCTGCGTACCAATTAAGTAGGCACAAAGTACAGATCGTTATTTACATATTGATATTTATATGGGGATTGTTTGAAAATCATTGAAAAAATTTTAAAGGTGATTTCAGAGATAATGATAAGGAAGTTATATTGATTTTTGTATCAAATTATGGATTAGACAAGTTTCTTAAGGAAGATGTATAAAAAGAGACAAATCATAAAGAATCTTCACTCAAAGAAAAAAGTGAAGAGAAAGATTGTACTCTAACCGAATATACAGTTATCTAAAATTTTTGGTTCTCTTACATTCATTTTAAATGTGATTTAATCATTTTACATTAGATTAGAACTGTGTTAAAAAATGATGACAATGAAAGAATAAAGGTAAAGTGTAACTCAATTCAATCCATTCTTTAGAGAATAAAAGAAAATTTAAAACCCAAGTTAAATTTACCTAAATTTTAATTCAACCTAATTCAATACAAAGTTAAAAACGTTTTCAAACATTCTAAACACCTTTTGAGACACGTTATTTTATATTAGAGTTAATATAAGTCAAAGAGATTAGATTATAAATAAATTGGATTAAGATATTTTTGGGAAATGAAGGGAAGAAAATTTGTTACTTTGTAATCTAACCAAAGCGTAATTATTTCGACAATGAAAGAAAAAAACTTAAAATTCAGTTCGATTCAAATTTTTGAAACATTTTGAAGAAGATTTTAGGTTCTTTATACGTTGTACTTAAAATATAAGGATTGGGTTGGAGTTTGTTGGATAGGAATTAATCTAATGTAACATAAAATTAAAAAGAAAAATACAAATAGTTTGAACATTATTTAAGACACATAGTAAGTTGTATAAGATCTTTGAGAAGAGAAAGATCAAAAATAAAAAGAGTCGCGTACTCGGTTGGATTGAATTTGTGATAACTGAGATGGATTTCGTTTGATTGAATTATCTAATTTTTTCGAGAATGAATGAAAAGTTAAAGTTTAACTCTATTCAAAGTCTAAAATATTTTGAAAAAGATTCATAATAGATTGGATTGAAAATGTAAGGATAAAGAAATGGCTTACAAGGAGAGTGCAAGGTATTGGTGTCACAGATTTATTTCAAATTTTGTAGGATGGTAGATTTAGTTTCCCTGTTCATGAAAATGTATGGTTGTAGGGGCCACTACTCACAATCAGTAGCTTTTTAGATATTTGCAATTGAACTTGCAATTCTCTAGTTAAATTCAGTTCTGTAGCAAACGATCAAACGTAATAGGTTTACCGTAGCAGCAACAAATCGGTATTTTTCGTTGTTAGGCACCAAGTTCGAGTTCGGGGAGGGTAATTAATTCTTTTTTAATGTTACGTCTATTGTTAGGTATAAAGAGATCATCGGTGCCCATAAAATGTACCGATATCGATACGTTTTTTGAGTGTGCATCGCACTTTCGATTTGTCAGTTAATTGTCATTTAATGTGTCAAAATTTCAAAATTAATACAGGCATATAACCTAACTTTATAACCTTCCTTCAACCTTTTTTAGTGTCAGAATTTCAAAATTGATACAGAAACATAACCGGACATTCAAATAAAAGCTATTTTATAGAATTTGATGTAAAATTCGTTATTTTGGCGAAGAAATCGATAATTTTGAAGAATATATCAAAAAATAATAAATGATTTGGCAAATTAAATATAATATGGATAAAGTAATCAAAATGTGCTCATCATATTCAGATCGAAGATTTTAATGGAAAAAAGTGAAGCATAAACATCGAGACTGGAGAAGAAGAGCTAAACACTCAAACTCCAAATCCAATACCTTGTAAATAAAATAATAATAACCTTCCTTCAAAAAACCTGACTTAATCGATACAAATTCGGTTATTTTTGACGTTATCTAATTTCGGACTTGTCCTAACGAGTGAATGCATCTTCAATTGCAAATATCTAAAAAATTATTGAATTCTGGCCCCTATAACCATATTTCTTCATCAACAAGGGAACTAAATCTACTATCCTACAAAATTTGAACTATATCCACGACCCCAAGACCTTGCACTCTCCTTGTTAGTGTCAAGACGAAAGAAAAAAAAATCATTAATCCAACCTAACTCCTTATAGCGTTAAAATTCCCTTACAGGCCGAACTAAATCCAAAGTCAGTAAATATTTTGAACAGGATTTCATTCACTAGTTATTCTATCATGAATTACTGACTTGGTTGTATTGAATTTGTGAAAACTGGGATCGATTTTGATCGATTGAATTACCTAATTTTTTTGAGAATTAATGAAAAGTTAAAATTTAAGTCTATTCAAAGTTCTAAAATATTTTCAAAAAGATTCATTATAGGTTGGATTGAAAATGTAAGAATAAAGAAATGGTTTAGTGTCAAGATAAGAGAAAAAAAAATAATAAATAATAAATCGAACCTAACTCCTTATACCGTTAAAATTCTCATACATTCCAAACTCAATCCGAAATCTGTAAACATTTTAGCTTTGTTCGTTAGGGCTGCACTACTTGCACTTAGCAGTTCAGTGCAGATATCGCGTGTTCGTTGGGCACAGTGCCATTTATGACAATTGCACTCATACTGTTCATTGCGCCACGTGCAGTGTAACCTCGTGCAGTCAGTGCAAGTTGGTGCAGGTTTAGTTGAACCTGCTCTGGAGTAAGTTCAAACGGTGCAGTGCAGGTGCAATGGCAAAAATATTAGAAAGATTGTTTGTACTAAACGATGACGGCACAAAAATGATAGAAAATGACCAGTTCGTGGTTATTGTAGGTAATAAATATCATCAATAATAAAATATATCTACGACTAATTCGATGGACTACACGATGGTGTAACATAGTGCAGTGCAGTTTTAACCCAACGAATAAAGCTTTTGAACACGATTTCATTCATGAGTCATTCTATCATGAATTGAAACTGTAAAGTTCCTTTGAGATTTCGTTGACTTGTATTCATCTGAATTCATTGTTAATTAAAAAATCTTCAAATACTCTGAGTCACCGGAGCTAAAAGTCATATTGGGTTGAACTAGTACTTTGAGGATTGAAGAAGAATTAGACGTATAATCCAATCCAACTTAATATAAATTTAAAATCTTCAAATATTCTAAGTCATACTGGGTTGGATTGGAACTTTGAACATTGAATAGGTTGAAAGGTAATGAGTTGTGCTTAGTTAAGTTAGATTGGATTAAAACATCTTTGGATACGGAAAATAAGAAATGGAAAAATTAAAAATTAAGAAATGGCTTAGTGTAAAAGCGAAAGAAAAATAATCTGTAATCTAACCTAATTCCCTATAGTGTTAAAATTCTCATACATTCAGAACAAAATCCAAAGTCTTTAAACATTTTGAACACGATTTCAATCACGAGTCATTCTATGAAGGGCTGAAACTGTAAAATTTCTTTAAGATTTCGTTGGCTTGTATAATTCACCTGAATTCATTGTAAATTTAAAATCCTCAAACACTCTGAGTCACACAAGCTAAAAGTCATATTGGGTTGAACTAGTATTTTGAGGATTGGTTGAAATGAGTTGGGTAACATTCGGTTATATGATCATTCTAGATTAGATTGAAATTCCGCATTTGAATGCATCGTAAATTTAAAATCTTCAAACACTCTGAGTCGCACAAGCTAAAAGTCATATTGGGTTGAACTAGCACTTTGAGGATTGGTTGAAATGAGTTAGGTAACATTCGGTTATATGGTCATTCTAGATTAGATTGAAATTGTAATTTTAAATTTACGACACATTCAGACGGATTGAATGGAATTTCTTAGAGTTGGATTATATTAGAAGTTTGAAAATGAAGAAAAATTAGATGTATAATCTAATCCAACTTAATATACATTTAAAATCCTCAAATATTCTTTTGTGAGACATACTGGGTTGGATTGGAACTTTCAAAATAGAATAAATTGAAAGATTAATTAGGTTGAAAAGTAATGATCAGGAAACATTTGATTGTGATTCATATTTTCACCAGTATTTATTAAGATATGGAATGAAATGAAAAATGTATTTTTCAGCACTTATCTGGTTTAATAATTTTACAATCCTCACATGTTTCGGCCTAAGGTCATCCTCCTATTTGTCTTTGATGAAACACTTGATTGACGTAAATAAAATACATGGATAATATTAAAAAAAGGTTTAAATAACCATTTACACAAGATAAAATATTTTACATACATGAGAACACATTAAAATGTAAAATGAATGATGGTGGTAAGTCTGGAAAAGTAATGAGTTGGGCTCACAACAGTTAAGTTAGATTGAATTAAGAAATTTTTGGGTACGGACAAAAAGCAAATGAAAAAATGAGTCGTCTAGAAATGAAACGAATGAAAATGTAAACAGATTTTAAGTTTTTGAGATACTATAAAAATTCTAGATAATCAAAATTTTACTATTGATGAATTTTTCAAATTATACCACACAAATTCAAACAATCAAAAATAAAATTACAAAAGTGTTAATTAAGTTTTAAATGAAGTACGAAGAGTTGGTTTAAGATAACATTTTAAGGAAGGTCGTTTGAAGAAAGACTCAAGCCAAAAATTAACTCAACTCATAATCACTTTACAAATCTACAATTTAAAACTTATTATTCTACAATAATACAATAACAAAATACATCGAATAATTTTTGTCTTTTAACTCCAAGGCAAAGCCCTTCCTCTATTGATTGAAATTCTATCAATAGAAAATAAGTAACCTTCAGATTATATTAAATTTCTCTATCACCTTTAAAATTTTATCAATAATTTTTAAACAAACCTAAAAATATTTTACGTTACTTCCCGTTTTTTAGCTAAACACTTAAAATGGTCCATTAGCGGCACAAATACATAGTTGTAACTTATTTTTTCCTTCCGTATTTCCATTATTATATGTGTATATACAAATAAACAAAAATAAATAAATGGTTAAATGGTTTTCAACTATACATAAACAATTTTATTTTTATTTATAACCCCACGCTCGCGATCGGTATGCCCGGTATATTTGGAAAAATTAAATATACGCGTCGCGACGGTGACGTCGTGTGGCGTCTTGGACGTCGTCCCTATCGTCTTGGCAACTTGGGTTCATTTTTCAACATTGCATCGACGTGTTTTTCGTCGCAGTGACTGCCCACGAGGCGATCCCTCTACAACCACCGCGATAACAACCATAAAGATAACGAAATCGTTAACCAACTTCCGTTTATCATGGACCCAGTGTCGTCCAAACCGTCCGAGTATCTTCTTAAACAAGCTCTTATCATGTTTCTCAATGAAAACTACGTAAATACGAGTGAAGGTAAAGAATCGGGTGATGTTGACACTTTCGAAGTTACCTTAAGATCAAAACGGAAAACCTTTCGGGAATCTTTTAAAAGATCGTTTTCTTTAATGAGGTCGAAATCTTCGGATAATACAAAAATTGATGGTGAGTTATTTTAATAAAATTTGAAAGTTTAAGTTGTTTACTATTTATTAAAAATAAATTAGTTGGGAAGAAGTTAAATACCACGAGGAGGGCTATTTCTGCTTCCCCGCCTAATTTGAGTCCAGTTTTGACCGAGAGGTGAGCCTTGACACACTTTACAGATTGCATTTCACAATTAAAAAATACCATTATATCACGAGTGTAAATCGTTAAGAAACGAATACGGTTTAACAACTCATTGTGGATTTTTTTCGGTTATATTATTTATTATTTTCTCGGCAGCAATAGTATTGAACAATTCGGATTTTTGGCTTTATTTGCTATCAATCATTTGACGATACGTTTGTTGAGTCACGAGAAATCATAAAAACGTCACTTTTATTCACGTAATCCCGTTCAGGTGTGCGCGGGTGTTAATTTTTCGAGATAATAATACAATCAACTGATATTTTTTAATCCTTTTCATAAATAAAGACAATAAGATGTAAGATAATAAAAAAATGTCTCCACTGTTTTAAATAAAGATAATGTATTTCCTGATTTTGTAATTAAATTGAGTTTATAATTATTCATGTTAGGTTGGATTTAAAATTTGAAAAAGAAAAAATTTCGAGAAATGAAAAAGCAATTTCAATAAAACTTAATTTAAGAACTGTATTGGGTTGAATTTAAAGGTTTGAGTTTTACGTTGGAATTCGTTGAGTTGATTTGGGTTGGACTAAAATTTTTTTTGTGATTGAAAGAAAATTTGAAAGCTAAGTCAACTGAAGGAGATTCACATTATAAACATGATTAATGGCATCGAAAATTAACAAAAAATATCAAAACAACCTAATTTAAAAGTAATACTGATTGTGATTTACATCAGAACATTAAAAAATAGGTTGAATATCGTTTTATTGGGTTAGATTAAGAAACTGTTGAAAATAGAAGAAAATTCTAGAAGCTATTTGACCTAAATCTGGCTTAAAAATGCTCAGACATTTTAAATTCGATTTAAGACTCATATTAAGTCGAATTTAAACTAATTACTAGATTAATGAGATCACGAATGAAGGAACAACTTCAAATCAATCTAATATAAAAGTAATACTGATTGTGATTTACATCAGAACATTAAAAAAATAGGTTGGATATCGTTTTGTTGAGTTAGATTAAGAAACTGTTGAAAATACAAGATAATTCTAGAAGCTATTTGACCTAAATCTGATTTTAAAAATGCTCAGACATTTTAAATTCGATTTAAGACTCGTATTAAGTCGGGTTTAAAGTAATTACTAGATTAATGAGATCACTAATGAAGGAATAACTTCAAAACAACTTAATTTAAAGGTCATACTGATTGTGAGTTACATTAGAAAATTAAGAAATGCATTGGATTTTATTAGGTTGGGTTGGATTACGAAAATATTGAGTGGAGAACAAAATTTGAAACCCAAATCGACCTAAATTAAAGTTTAAAAATACTTAGATATTCTGTAATAGGACATAAGATTCATACTAACAAAAGTTGGATTTGATTGTTAAGGTTTGAAATTGTAAAAACTTATTTGATATGAAAGGAATTGTAATGAGGGTGCACTATCTAATTAAATAACCCAATTATTTATTTATTGGTAATGTTGAGCTCTCATCAGAAGTAATATTTTTACAACACTAATAATTTAATAAATTACACTCAATAATGCGCGGTCACCACAAAACTTTGAGTTTTTATACTAAGGCTGTGGTAGAATGGAAAATAGAACTCAAGTAAAAAACCATACATAACCATATTTACAAATAAATGTAATCGTATTTAACGCGATAACATCAAAGGTCCGCAGTCAGGTGATCACGAGAGTTGGCAAACAGTCTTACTTTGGACCTATGGTTGAATCTGATGCAATATTTTCTGATGCTGGATCTAGATTCGCCTGGATTTTGACCACCACTTAAGACGGATTTAAAAACTAAATTAAACTCTATGAATTGAGAGGTTAAAAATATTTGAGAATAAAGGAAGGGTTTGAATGTATGCCTTAATCAGTATAAATACAATTTGAAAGCCATACTGGATTATATTGGAACTTTAAGGACTAGAATATTAAATAAATACATGATGGCTAAGGTAGACTTCAGGTTCATCGTGGTAATTTTAACTTATTGTTAGGTGAAATGAAACTCAAGTGCTACATATACGTTTCGCCCTTAAGGCGTCTTCAGGCACATCGTCAGAACACTCAAACGGCAAGAAATCTAACCATCGAAGAGCCCAGGAACGCAAGTATATGAACAAAAAGTAAAAGCTAAAGAATCGTTAGGACAAATTGGCACAAAGGCGATGATACAAAATTTGAAAATGTAAAAACCGAAGGCGCGAACATTATTTAATATAACATGTTGGCTATAGTAAACTTAAAATTAAAGTAAACAATCAAGGTAAATATCTTAATAAAAAACTGAAAATGGATTAATTGAACACGTGGCCATATTTAAAGTTCAAATGTGGAGGGTCGAATGTTGAATGTCGATTTAACAATAAATTCATAAATGTTTTGATCAGGACATACGACTTATTCTAGATTGAATTAAAATTTCAACCCAACCTATTTCAATACAAACATGATTTCAAAACAATTTTGGATTATATTGGATCCTTCAGGATTAGAATCTAATCCAACATAAGTACGTTTTGAAAGCCATAGTGAACAAGACATAAGTCTTATTTTAGATTGAATTAAAATTTCTACCCATCCTATTTTAATACAAATATAATTTCAAAACAATTCTGGATTATATTGGATCTTTGAGGATTAGAAGATTAATCAAGATCAATTTTTGACAATGATATTAAATTTAAAACCTAACTCAATGTAATACAGTTTGATTGTTGTAACCTAATCCAACATAAATACAATTTGAAAGACATAAGTCTTATTCTAGTAAATTGAATTAAAATTTCAAGTCAACCTATTTCAACACAAATACAGGATGTTTTAGACTTGCACGGCACCATTTCGGGGATATGTTCTCCACAACGAAATAATAATAGCTAAGAAATAAAGATAGTCGTGGATTGCAAATGCAAAGCTCTTTTGTGTTTGACAGATGATTAAACCGATTAGTATTAAATACTGTTCGTGTAAATAAGTAACCTGTTTAACTATTTTTGCGCGTTTTCGTATGAGTTAATAAGAAAACTTCCATTTTGTGTTATCATGGGAGACACCACAAATTTATTCACTTTTGAAGAACAAACAGACATGCTCTTAATTTATGGAGTGGTACCTAAAAATGGCGTTGCTTCTGCTCGAAAATATCATGAAACATTTCCCACTAGGAGGATAGCAAATCGGAAAACGTTTGAAGCCATTGAAAGACGTCTTAGGGAAACTGGCACGGTAAAACTACAACAACAAAACGCTGATCGACAAAGATTTCGACGAACTACTAACATTGAAGAAGGGATACTCAAATGCTGTTCTATCTCCTACTACTAGTACCAGAAAATGGTCACATTTCAATGTTTCATTTGCATATGGCGAACATTGCGCAAGTAACAATTGTATCCATATCACGTTACGTGTGTGCAACATTTGTTACCAGAAGATTATAACAAGCGCATAAATTTCTGTCAGTGGTTGATTTGACAATGCAGAAATCCTAACTTCCTGAGCTGCATGCTAGTTACCGATGAATCTTGCTTTACCAGAAATGGAATTACTAATTTTCGAAACACTCATACCTGAAGCGACGAAAACCCTCATACGACTGCTATTACGCATTACCAACATACCTTTTCATTAAATGTCTGGTGTGGTCTTCTTGGTGATTACCTCATCGGCCCTTTCTTTTTACCAACAAGGCTTTCAGAAATATCTTTCTTGAATTTTTTGCAAAATATTTGTATGAGCTTCTACAAGATACTCCGATTGCCAACAGGAAGGGGATGTGGTTTATGCATGACGATGCCCCTGCTCAATTTTCTCATATTGTCACCGATTATTTAAATACAGGATATGTTAACTGATGGGTTGCCCAAAACGGACCTGTTGAATGGCCACCACGATCTGCTGATCTAACGCTGTTAGATTATTTTGTGTGGGGCTGGATTTTGTCTGTGGTTTATTCTACGTCTATTGCCACGCAAGAAGAGCTAAGAAATATTAGCCGTGCCAGAGAATCATGGATTCGTCGTGCTGAATGCTGCATTTAGCAAAACGGAGGGTACTTTGAACAGTTACTCTGAATATTTTATTGTTAAATAAATTAACTTTTCAATATTTCAATATGAAATTAATTTGAGACTTATTTTTATATAAACTTTCTTATTTATTTCGTGCTGGATTATATATTAACTTTGAGGATTAGAAGATTAATCAAGATCAATTTTTAACAGTGATATTAAATTTTAAACCCAACTCAATGTAATAGACTATAATTTCAAAAACTGTACTTTTTCTCATTTTTACTTCTTTAGAAAATTCGCCTCAGTTATTTTCAATTATTTCCAATTTTTAATGTTGTATTGTAGTGATAACAATTGAGTACTTATTGTTAGCCAAAATTAGCACTAATTAGGGTTAATTTTTTGGAAAATTATTATGTATGTTTTTTTAAGTTTGCTTTTAGGTTAAATATGTTTCAAAAAAATTCTCATCTCTCAATTTTTGTTGCGATGAGTACAATTCTGATTTAGTTAGCGTAAAATAGACAATTAAATCTATCATTCCAAAGAAATTCTTTTTTAAAATCTTATAAATACAATCGTGATGATTTTTAAAAGTTCATCAAACTCTTAGGTTAAGTTGTATTCAACAATTTATTAATGCATTAGACTTTTTTTTTAATTTTTTGGGCAAAAAGCAGAGTAATTTTGTTTCTTTTAACATAAAATAGACACTGAAACCTATTATTAAGAATTTTTTTTCTCTACTTAAGGTCTGCTTTAAAATTTACTGATGTCTTTCAGATTTTATTTATTTATTTATTTTCTAACAAAAATATACATTTATCATAAAGAAAGAATTATTTTCTCAATTTCCATGAATAGTTTTTATGATTTTTTTTATTTTGATGTTTACCAAATATTTAGGATAAGTTATGATGTACTCTATAACAGTTACATAACAAAAATACTTATTGTTAGTAGTTTCAACTAAACTAATAAATTTGCTTAATCTGAAAGTTTTTAATTATCCAAAAATGTCAACCTAGCAACTTTCGTTGTAAAAGGAGATGTAATCTGAAGTAGTACGTGAATTTTTACCCGGAATGGGTATACACCAAAAGCTCTCAACTTTATTGATCAAGCCACACCGCGCAACTCTGCAGCTTTCTCGGGTATAGAAAAAAAAAAGAAATTTTACCTCACCCAATAATCTCAAATTTAAAAGGCTTGTACTTTAGTTTACGAACAAATCTCATTAAATCAACAAAAGTTTAATACCATAAATAAAATAAAATTTTAAATACCTATAAAAGTTCTAAATTTAAAACCATACCAATAAAAGTTTAAATTAAAAAATTAAATTCATTTTATAAAACAATTTCAATTATTTTATTATTTAAGGAAAAAAATAAAATTGAAAAATGAGCATAAAAAAAAAGTTTTTATGGTTTTGTACCTGGTTCTGATTGGCTCATATTTAATTTTATCGTGACCTTAAAAGTAGGAAAAACCTTTATTGGGGGTATTTATAAGACAGACGGATGTCTGCACGCAAACTAGGTATGAAACTTAAAATATAGATTAAACGGGAAGAGAAAACGTTTTCGGATGGCGCTGTAACTCGAAAGCTGCGCAAGCACACGAAAACGTACAACTATGGAGCTTGCACCGGTTCCAATTCCGAAGCTCGGTGTTGGTCAGTGGAGGGCACGACGTTAACTTCCTATTTTTCGGCCTTAAATCCCAACCAAAAAAATGTATTCTAGTTTCAGTGTTATTAAAATTTTAGTGATTTTTTTTTAATTTATTTTGTGTAAAACTACAAAAATCTTAGGTGAAAATCTTTAAATCAAGTGTATAAGTTTATCTGGTTATTAAAAATTGGTGAGTTAAATTTAAAAAAAATTGATATAAAAAATAAGGTTTTAATTTGATTTGATTTAGATGGTTTTGATTCGATAATAAGGTTTTTATGATGTTCAAACGATGTTACTAAAACGTCACATCTATCGTCCAATTAGCGTTATTAATACGTTACTGGCTCATGAATATTTCCTTATTGATGCTAATTCGTAAATGACGGTAGCCGGACGGTTCTTGGTCGTTTTAATATCAAACGAAACCGTCTTCGATCGATAAACGGTAGTTTTGGTGGTCTAGGGACGTTCTAGAAGGTCTACTAGGAGCATTTTTTAGGATTCACCCGGTGCACTTTATGCACTTGGCAACAACAGAATTAAAAATCAAATCTTAGGAAAAAAATTTAACCTTACATAAAAAAATTTAATCTTACATTAAAAAAATTAATCTTACTTAAAAAAAAAAAATTAGATATTAAAACTAATTAATTTTTACAGGAACTTAACCCTTTAGATAAATCGTAAATCAAGAAAGATCGCTGTATGATCCACAGGTAGAAACATAAAATCGTTTAGAAATTTGATTTATAATGCACACCGCTTTTATATCTCTTCTAGTGCACTTTTTTTAATATAGCTACTTCTTCTTCGATTTGAAAAAAAAGTACTTAAGGTACACATTAAAAATTTCCTTTAACCCTTTGACCTTTTCGCATTTCCACACGTGGCACCTTAAAACATGCGTACCTCCGAGACAAGACCGTCTGGGAATGTTTGTTTTATTGGCAACCACATCGACGGTCAATACGATAATTGAAACATAAATAAACGAAACGAAATCGAACTATTTTGCGATTTTAATTTTGTATTAAGGGTAATAAGGGAATTCTTTTTCTAAAGGGTTTATTTTGTATTGCAGACCAAATTTAGCCCCTTTGGTAGTTGAAGATCCGCCTAGTAGTGATAATGGGAGCGATCTGGAAGATTTAAGACAACAACATGACCCCGCGCTCCTCAATGGGTAAGGTAAACATAAAAATACTTTTTGTAATGGGTTATTATTTCCTCTATATGAAGAAAAAGGAAAGAAAAAAAGGAAAATTTTAATTGGAAATTGATATTATAGTGATTAAGAAAGAGCTATCATACGATTTTTCAAAGAGATGATTTTTTAAATTGAGTTTATAGTTGGTTTAGTTTCTAAGTAAGAATTTTAACATATCTCTCATTTGCAACAAGGTTATTATAACTCAAAACCCCTGCTTTTTGTAAATAAGAAATTTATGAAATCTTTTTTATCACGGCAAAAAAAGGAAATATTGCTACATACTTAGTATTTCATATCTAAGGTTGCAGGTAATGCTAAACGAAACAATTTTTCATAATAATGATCAAAATTTAAATACAAGAATGTTATAACCTCCTTAATTTGAGCAAACCCCAGTTTAAATGCTGCTGACAATACCGCCAGTAACGATAGTTTTTCGATTAATAAGTATGGTAATGACGTTGAATGGTCTCTCTATTAAAGAAAATTAATAAATAAAATTTACAGATTAGGTTATTAGGTTATTCTCCCGGTTGGGTTTTGGAGTTCGAACACTTACAATCAGTTCATATTACACTCCAGCTATAGGATTTATGCAGTCTTGATAGAACTTTTAGATTGTAACAAATAAAATTTACAGATTAGGTTATTCTCCCGGTTGGGTTTTGGAGTTCGAACACTTACAATCTGTTCATATTACACTCCAGCTATAGGATTTATGCAGTCTTGATAGAACTTTTAGATTGTAACAAATAAAATTTACAGATTAGGTTATTCTCCCGGTTGGGTTTTAGAGTTCGAACACTCACAATGAGTTCATATTACACTCCAGCTACAGGATTTATGCAGCCTTGAGAGAAGTTTAAGATTCTGACTTCTTATTGTTTTCTTCTTCGGAATGTTTTTTATCATTTTTCTCTACTGTTAACGTTCTTGGTTTCCAAATTTATCAGGTTTTCCTTTTCAGTGGTCTTCTTTTCGGTTCCTTTATTTAATTTCCTGTCTCGTGGTTAATAAATACACAAAGAATTTTAACTTATCTATTCTAACGTTTTAAACACTTTAAAAAGTAAAGGATAACACGCGTAATAGGAGACAAAATTCTTCTGAAAGACAGGAGATCGATGACTCGAATTGATGTATCAGGATTACACTTAGATTTCTATATCTGGAGAAGGAATTAGTTAATTAATAATTTAGCAAGGACATCATTAATTAACCAAGGATAATTACTTAATCAACAAGGTAGGATAATTCGATATTGACACCTACAAATCTGCCATGTAACTAGCTAGATGATAGTTCGACCATCACAATTTTTATAGTAACACAATTTAAATCAGCACTATTTAAAATGTAGTCTGCCAAAAATAGGGGACTATAACATTATTGTTCTTGAGTTTTTACCATTTTTGTGTTATGAAAAATTGCTCCATTTGACTCATTTTTGGGTTCTCCAACAGTTATGAAATGTTCTACGTAGTTTTTAAAATCTAATTTTTACTCACAATGTATTAGTTTTAGGTGAAAATATATTGTGTGACATTGAAATTGCAACACCCTAGCCGTATACATTTTTTGATAAAAATTTGGTAGAAATGTTCCTATAGAAATACAAAAAACGATTAAAATTTTGATGTGCTAGATAATATAGATTTGGTAAAAAGCACTTTTCTTTGCTGTGGATACTTCAGTAAATTTTTACTGTGCTGGCGGTAATTTGTATGTTTCTTGACGAGGTTGTTTATCAGTATGGCCATTTCTGAAGTTCCTATTATTCGTAGACCATCAATACACAATTTTTTTATCATTTAAAAGAAATTTAAGGGGTAGAAATAACGATATTAAAGTGTGTCCTTTGTCATTTACTAAAACTGCTATTCGTATAAACGAAAAACGATCCACTGTTATCAGATGTTGCAGAAAAATCTCCCTGAAAGGCTTATCATAAGTGCGCTCTTCTTTTTTGTAAAATTAAACTTTCTAACCCCTTAATGATGCTAAACAAGATTAAATTTCACGGATTACGTTGTGTTATTAAGTGTTATAAATTCGTACAGTTCACATCAAAGGCAACATTATAAAAAATGACGTTCCGTGTTATAACTCTAATATCATGAATGGACATGGATGAATATTTCAACATTATATTGCAAAATGTGCATCTTTGAAAAACTGCGCCTAATCAGCTTAAGGTTCTCATGGATCTGCAGACTAATTCAAATCGTGTTATCGAAGTCAAGCATATTTCTCAATGTCCAATTAAGTTCTTTTCGTTCATTAATTTAGACAATTGGTCGATACTGAACAGTAGAGCATAACTCCCAGTATTCTGCGAACTCAAACCACCTAATTGGACAGTAAAATTCCCGGAAAATGAACGTGTATATCAATAGGTACCCTTTGGCCACAAATAAAAACACTTCGGTCTCATAGCAGTATATACAGAAACCAGTGGAATCAAATCTCTCACGTTAAATCGTTTGTACATCGGAAAGTTGAAAAATCCAATTTTTTAGTTCAGCAATGTGTGTCCACACGCGGAATGGCTTTTGAAAATTTCTCTCTAAAACATCTAACGAAGATAGGCACTTTGGACATACACAAAGATCAATTTCAGCAAACGTCAAACTGTCTACTTTCATATCGTTTTATCTATCGTCTCGTTTTCTGTTAAATGACAGTAATTTATGTACTCTCTTGGTTTCGGAATAAATACAAACTTATAAAAAGTCAAATTGATAAATAACGTCGTAATATGGACAAATTACCACTAAATTGACAAGAATTTACTGCACCACATATAGAAAAGAAATGTTAATTGTATTAAACTTAAGTAGTTCAGGGTCACTAAATTTTAATCAATTTGTTTTTATTTTTTTATATTTTTTATTTATCAATTTTTATACTTCTATGGAGAGACATTTTTACCTAATTTTATCAAAAAGCACCAATTCCTTCTAGGTGTTGGAACATTTAGGAACTGAAAATAATTCTAATTATAACTGAGTTGAACTGGGTTTAAAATTAAAATTAAAATCTCAACCTGACTAAATTTAATTTGTTGAATTGTATAAAGAATTCTAATCCAATTTCGAAAAAGTTCTAATTCTAACTGACAGCCTATTGGTTTTGGGTTAAAATATAAGATTCGAACCCAATTTAATTCTAAAATTTTCTATTTAGGAACTGTTAAGATTTCTAGTTTTAAGTTAGATGGAATTCTAAAAGTTTAAAGGAATCTCACGGTACTCATAGAAAATAAGATTTGTTGAAGGTTAAAACTACACCCTTGTAAAATACAGGATGGAATTTGTTCATGTGTTGATAAATTATCGGTCTCTTGGCTTACTAAACCCATACACGTTCAGGCTTTGCTAGAGGTAAAGCTTGCCATTCGCTAAGAATTCAAAAGTCAGATCTTCAGGAGACCGAGAATTCAAGCCTAACTTTTCGACCAATTTGTTCACTGACAGTGAGGTTTACAAGAAGATTTAACGGGTGAAAGACTTGCGTTCCGGCAAACCTGAAGGCTAAGCCTGAACTCTCGGCCTCCCGAAGATCTACCGACTCTTCCGCCTGCAGGCCGAGGTTTTATCAAAAAAGGGACAAAATCTTCACTGAATATGAATATGTAAGGGTACCGCTAGATTGCAACTTTAACTGTTAAGATTTCTAGTTTCAAGTTAGATGGAATTTTAAACGTTTAAAAGAATCTCACGATACCCATAGAAAATAAGGTTTGTTGAAGGCCAAAACTAGACCCTTGCGAAATACAGGATGGAATTTGTTCATGTGTTGATAAATTCTCGGTCTGTAGGCTTACTAAAGCAATACACGTTCAGGCTTGCTAGAGGTAAAGCCTTCCATTCGCCAACAATTCAAAGGTCAGATCTTCAGGAGACCGAGAATTCAAGCCTAACTTTTCGACCAATTTGTTCACTGACAGTGAGGTTTACCGGAAGATTTAACGGGCGAAAGACTTGCGTTCCGGCAAACCTGAAGGCTAAGCCTGAACTCTCGGCCTCCCGAAGATCTACCGACTCTTCCGTCTGCAGGCCGAGGTTTTATCAAAAAAGGAACAAAATCTTCACTGAATATGAATGTGTAGGGATACCGCTAGACTGCAACTTTGGGTTTCGGTTTAGAGTGGTTACAGACGATCTAAAGTCAGGCAAATGTCATCTGATTGGCTGGAAGGCAAACCTTCTGGCCTCTAAGCATTCCGGCAAACCTCGTTGTTAATATACATACAGATAAATCGATGGAAAAGCTAGATCTGAACTCTCGACCTCCCGAAGATCTGCCAATGTTTAGAATTACTTGCCAATGTTTAAAGGAAATCTAACTACAATTCAGTTGGATTGCGTTCAAAATTAAAAATGAATTCTCAACCTTTCTCAAGCCAATCATGAAATTGTTCCATTAGAAATTGGAAAATGATCTAATTCTAACTCACAATCCATTGGTTTGAAATGAAAATATAACATTCGATTCAATTCTAATCCTAAAACTTTTCATTTTGGAACTGAAAAGGATTCTAATTACAATTGAGTTGAATTGGGTTCAAAATTAAATTTGAAATCCCAACCTGATTAAATTTAATTTGGGTAAATGTGTGAAGAATCCTAATCCAACTTAATCTTAAAATTGTCTCTTTAGGAATTGGAAAAAAATCTAACTGTAGCTCACAATCTATTGGTTTTGGGTAAAAATACACCGATCCGAATCTACTTTAATCCTAAAATTTTCCATTTATGAACTGAAAGGAATTCTAATCACACCTCAGTTGGGTTGGGTTCAAAATTAAAAATGAAATCTCAACCTATCTCAAGTCAATCCAAGTTAATTTTGAAATTGTTCCTTTAGGAATTGGAAAATGGCCTAATTCTAACTCACAATCCATTTGTTTGAGGTGAAAATATAAAATTCAATTCTAATACTAAAACTTTCCATTTTGGAACTGAAAAGGATTCTAATTACAATTGAGTTGGATTAAGTTCAAAATTAAATATGAACTCTCAACCCGACTAAATTTAATTTTTGGAATTGTATGAAGTTTCTCAATCCAGTCTAACTTAATCTTGAAATTGTTCCTTTAGGGAATTGAAAAAAAAATAATTCTAACTCATACTCTGTTAGTTTGAACTGAAAATACAAGATTTGACTCCAATTTAATCCTAAAGTTTTCCATTTAAAAAGTGAAAGGTATTTTAAATACAACTCAGTTTGATTTGGTACCTGGTTTTTAATAAATAGAGTAATTGAATCAAATTGAATTGGGTTGGGTTGCAAATAGGAATCTCAATCCACTCCAATTTAATCCTGAAATTGTCCCTTTAGGAACTAAAGAGAATTTTTAATTACAACTCACAATCAGTGAATTGATAATCAAAGTCCCAATTTAACCCAATTGATTATTCCTGAAATGATCCATTCAGGTCTTGATTAAAATTCTTATTGTAAATTACTTAATTTGAGTTAAAAATTAAAAAATAAATCTTAATCCAACTTAAATTAGATTTGGAATTGTTTGAGGAAATTATAAATTAATAATCTTAATCTTATCCAACAATGAAAACTGAATAAAACATAGTTTAAGGTTAAAGTTCGTATAATATCATTATAAACGAATCCAATTAGATTCAAATTCCTGTTTACAAAAACCTTTTTAAAATGATATTCGACTTTGAGACAAAATCAAGAAACCAAATCATATAATTACTCACATTAAAAATTTCAATATAAAAAATCATTTTTGATATAAACATTAAACAATAAAGGTTGAAGTATAGCACCAACAATGATAACCTAACTTCAACGATAAGAAACAACCGTCCTAGGTTCACGTTTAGTGTTGTGTCAACTATCTCGAGTTTATCTCCGTTTATTGCTGGCCCATATAAAACGAACGAGATAAAGGCGATGAAAGAAAGAAGAAGTACTCTCCCGGTTTTGCACGTTTTCGTTCTTAGTATCAAGAAGCGCGTTACAAAGCGAGTTACTACTTCGAATTATTCCCAATCTTGTGGGTGAGTGTCTTTCGAACCTTCAAACCTGACCTTTCCGTAAAGGAAAATATTTTCTTAAGAGCCATCCATATTTAGGACAACAATAATAACTCAACACCGAGATAATATACAAATTTACTGACCTCACTGGTTTCTATTTAATTTAAAAGCGTATCTAATGCGTTTCCACCAGATGCTCACTTTTTGTTTATTTATTAATCCTCGAGAGGATCGGTCGATGCTTGAAAATGCATTTCTGGGTAATTTTAAGTTTTAGTTTAAAATAAGAAAATTTAGGTTTATAAAATTTTTAATCAAATTATAAGAAAATGCACTTACATACATTTTAGTATTTTATTATACATTTAATCTTAACAAAACTTCAAGTGTTATTAATAATCAGTTTTTGGGATACGAATTTTTAAAAATGATTCATTTTTTAACTTAAAAAATTTTTTTCAACTTTGAAATTTTTTTAAATTTTTTTGACAACAGTTAGAACAAAACGGCCGTTTTTGTATAAAACTAGAATATTTTAGGTTTAATCTAGAAAAAAATCAGCTCAATATATTTAAAATTCAATTTTTTATGAATTTATTAAAAATGATTAATTTCGTAACCTAAAAAAAATTTTTTACCAACTTTGAAAATTTTTAAAATTTTTTTGACAATAACTAGAACAAAACAGTCTTTTTTATATAAAATTAGAATGTCTTAGGTTTCATATAGAAAAAGAATCAGGTGAAAATATATAAAATTCATTTTTTTATGATTTTTTAAAAATGTTCAATTTTGTAACTAAAAAAATTTTTAATAACATTGAAAATTTTTTAAATTTTTTCGACAATATTTAGAACAAAACGGTCTTTTTTGCATAAAACTAGAATGTTTTAAGTTTCATTTAGAAAAGAAATCAGCTCAAATTATTTAAAATTCAATTTTTTATGAATTTTCTTAAAAATGTTCAATTTTGAAACCTAAAAAAATTTGTTTACCAGTTTTGAAATTTTTTTAAATTTTTTTGACAACACCTAGAACAAAACGGCCGTTTTTGTATAAAACTAGAATGTTTTAAGTTTCATTTAGAAAAAAAATCAGGTCAAAATATTTAAAATTCAATTTTTTATGATTTTTTTTTTAAATGATTAATTTCGTAACCTAAAAAAATTTTTGCCAACTTTGAAAATTTTTTAAATTTTTTTGACAACACTTGGAACAAAACGGCCTTTTTTATATAAAACTAGAAAGTTCTAGGTTTAATCTAGAAAAATAATCAGCTCAAAATATTTAAAACTCAATTTTTTATGATTTTTTAAAAAATGATTGAATTTTTTTAAATAATTTCGTAACCTAAAAAAATTTTTTGCCAACTTTGAAAATTTTTTTAATTTTTTTGACAATACTTAGAACAAAACTGTATTATTTATATAAAGCTAGAATGTTTTAAGTTTCATTTAGAAAAAGAATCAGGTCTAAATATTAAAAATTCAATTTTTTATGAATTTATTAAAAATGATTAATTTCGTAACCTAAAAAAAATTTTTTACCAACTTTGAAAATTTTTTAAATTTTTTTGACAACAATTAGAACAAAACGGTCTTTTTTATATAAAATTAGAATGTCTTAGGTTTCATTTAGAACAAGAATCAGGTCAAAATATATAAAATTCATTTTTTTATGATTTTTTAAAAATGTTCAATTTCGTAACAAAAAAAAAGTTTTTTTACTAGCTTTGAAATTTTTTTTAATTTTTTTGACAACATTTAGAACAAAACGGTCTTTTTTGCATAAAACTAGAATGTTTTAAGTTTCATTTAGAAAAAAAATCAGGTCAAAATATTTAAAATTCAATTTTTTATGATTTTTTTAAAAATGATTAATTTCGTAACCTAAAAAAATTTTTGCCAACTTTGAAAATTTTTTAAATTTTTTTGACAACACTTGGAACAAAACGGCCTTTTTTTATATAAAACTAGAATGTTCTAGGTTTAATCTAGAAAAATAATCAGCTCAAAATATTTAAAACTCAATTTTTTATGATTTTTTAAAAAATGATTGAATTTTTTTAAAGTAATTTCGTAACCTAAAAAAAATTTTTGCCAACTTTGAAAATTTTTTTAATTTTTTTGACAATACTTAGAACAAAACGGCCTTTTTTATATAAAACTAGAATGTTTTAAGTTTAATTTAGAAAAAAAGTCAGGTCAAAATATATAAAATCCAATTTTTTATGAATTTTTTAAAAATGATTGAATTTTTAAAAAACGATTAACTTCGTAACCTAAAAAAAATTATTTACCAATTTTGAAATTTTTTTAAATTTTTTTGACAACACAGAACAAAACGGCCTTTTTTATATAAAACTAGAATGTTTTAGGTTTAATCTAGAAAAAAAAAATCAGCTCAAAATATTTAAAATTCATTTTTTTATGAATTTTTCAAAAAATGATTGACTTTCTAACCTAAATTTAAGTTTTAATCGATATGTAAAATAAGTTGGGTCAGAATTTCTTTCCTATAGAAAAAACTAAAAGTCGTAGAAAATTAATTTTTGGTACAAATAAAGATCAAACTTCAATAAAAATCGTTATAAAATTTCAATTCTCAACAACAAATAATTCGTTAGATATAAATAAAAAAAATTGACTAATCATAAAAAAATAATTTTCGACTATAATCATCTATTTGATTCATAATATCAAAATGTTTCGAGTATCATTCATATTTAATTTAAAAAATAGACTTGTTAGAAAAATATTTGATTGTTAGAAAAATATTTCTTCTTTATAGATAACATATGTAATAAGGTGAGATTTTTAATTATTTATTGTAATTAATTGACCGTGTAAGAAACGTAAATTTAAATTTACAATGAAGGAAAGCATTGTACATTTTCCCAAACGCGAAGAGAGAAAATCACCTGTGTGTTCCAGTTGCCATGGCATCGTGGGGACCCCAAAAGTGGGGAGCGCAGCCGTCAGTTCTGTTAAGCCTTTCATTTCGTTAACATCGTCGGTTTGTCCTCGGCTCTGTTTTTTCAATTTTTTACTTCGGTCGACCGTAAACCGTAACGTTTCTGTTGGATTAATTAAGAACATTGAATTCTTCATCAATTTTAATTTAAAAATTTACAATAATCCATACAGAAAAATTAAAAGAGATAGGAGGAAACTTTTTTAAAGTAACATAAGAAATTGTATTGCAAAATTATTTAGGAATCGTTTTAACATAACGGGTTTTTAACGTTGTGCAATAATAAATTTATTCCTAGAAAATTACAAAAAAAATTTTTTTAATGTATAATTAGAATATTATTTAGACGTTTGGATATGTGCATGAGTGACTCTGTGATGTTGTGTTTCGTGCAAGGATTCGATAATAAAGAAAGGGATGCTAAGGAGAAGTTGCAAGTTGTTAAAAATAAATTTTTACGAAAAAGCAGGTGAATAACCCAACAAAAAAAAATTAAAATTAATCTTATAATTTACTCAAAGCTTAAACTTAATTTTTCAAGATTGTGTAAGCACTTTTTTTTATGTAAACAAATTAAAGTATGCATTTTTTTCTAACGTTATAAATTCAGCACTCTAGCGAAATTAATTCAGTCTCGGCGTTTTTATCGACCCAGGTCTAGTAGGCGAAGACAGTAAACTCCCCCGCCTACTATATATTCGAAAAAGCGGAAGTGATAAATAATAGGGGATGTTATACATGAATGAGTCAGGGAAAACCCCCATAAAGGGCCTTAATATACACGAAAATGGTAGGTTTTCCAATCAAACGACTCAATATACTTTAAAAAATTGCTTTCAAACATGAAAAGAACAATCGGTGGATAAATGTTTTATTTGTTTTTCATTTAAATAAAATAATTGTACTCTTTCTAGAATTAAAAATGTATCAAATACAGTTTTTAGAAGGAATTTCCTTCAATTAGATTCAATTTAGATTAGCATTATGATGAAGGTCAAAACTGAAAATTTCATCGTAAATATGTGACCCATTTTTAATTGTGATGGGTTTACATACTATATTTAGGAAAATTTTCTTAAATCCTTTAAGATAAGAAAGAACGAAAATTTTCCATTTAATCGATTTGAATTTTAAAAGAAACCATTCCAATTAAATAATTATTGATTTTAATATTCTTCAACGTTTATTTTGTGTAATAATTGAAGTAGTACACCCATTAAAATTGAATATTCGTTAATACATTCGTCATAATCCTCTAATTATGTCTATAATAGGAAGTCTGATGAATTAAAATGTGATGTTAAATCTTCTTTAACTATAGGATATAGGTAAAAATTGATAAAATTGTGTTTTTAATGAGACGCATTTTTAATTGTAATAGGTGTAGTATAATCCGAAATAGAGCTGCACCCTGAAGAGAAAGATAAAAAAGTAAGCCCCCTTTCTGTAACATTGCCGAGTACTCTTCCATCTTTCTCTTCATGGTGCAGTTTCATTTCGGGTTATAATACATAAATAAGTCTAGAAAACCTTTAAAATCCTTAATACACATAAAAATACACCCATTAAAATTGAACATTCGTCAAATACCCTCTAGTTATGTCTATAATAAGAAATCTGATCAATTAAAACATGATGTTAAATCTTGTTTAACAGTAGGACATACAGTCCATCAAAAAAGTTTTTGGACTAATAGTATTGATAATCGAAAACGTTCCGGACGCCCAAAGGAGTTAAGCGTACAAAATGAGAGGTACATTTTACACGAAATGAAGAAAAATCGCCATATTAGTGCATCAACTTTAGCCGTAAACCTCGGAACAATACCAGGAAAACATGTATATTCCGAAACTGTTCGAAATGTAATGCGAAAAGCCGGCTATCATGGCAGAGTGGCACGAAAAAAGCCATTTACAAGTGAAACCAATAGACTTCGACGCGTTGGAACGCATTTTTTCCAATGAAAGTAAATTTAATATATTTGGTTCGGATGGACGAAAAACCGTATGGCGTAACCCTAACACTGAACTACAGAAAGAAAACTTGTCACCTACAGTCAAACATGGAGGTGGACATATAATGGTTTGAGGGTGCATGGGGTACAATGGGGTAGAAAATCTTCATTTTATTGACGGTATTTTGGACGCAAAACGTTACCTGAAGATACTGCAGGGTAACTTACATGACAGTGCTATTAAATTAGGCATAGAAGATAGCTATATTTTCCAACAAGAAAACGATCCTAAACATACCGCTAGGATTGTAAAGGAATGGATGCTTTACCGAGTTAGAAAAGTCCTTCCCCACCCTGCCCAATCACCGGACTTAAATCCGTTGAAAAATTTATGGCATCAATTGGATTTAAATATAAGAAAACACCATATAAGAAATAAAGATGAGCTAAAAATGTACCTGCAAGAAGAATTGAATAAAATTACTATGGAAACTACCAGCAAGCTTGCGTCATCCATGCCCAGACGATTACAAGCAGTATTAGAGGCTTCTGGAATGGTTACAAAGTACTAAGGCTTCCTAGAAATTGGATAAACTAAATGTTCTTTTAGATAAATTTTAGGGTTCAAACACTTTATTGGAATTAAAACTTAAGTTTTGTTGAATAAACTATACATTTTTTTGATTTTGACCTGGCTTTTTTGTTTTAGTGTATTTACATGTTATATAGAATCATATTTTATTATTAGAAATAATACATTTCTATATCATCAAGTATTTTCTTGGAAAATAATAGGTGTGCAAACACTTTTTTGACCCACTGTAGGTAAATATGGATAGAATTGTATTTTCAGTGCAGCGCATTTTTATTGTAATAAGTCTAGAAAATCTTTAATACACAAAAAAATTAAAATTTTGTATTCAAACGCTTTGAATAACTTTAACAAAATCCTCTTACCTTAAAAAAACACCGATTTTGACATTTTGAAGGGTTTAATATTTTTAATAGTCGAAAGTATACATTCACTGAACTTCAAAATGTATCAAATATCATTTATAGTAGTAATTTCCTTTAAAGACTCGATTTAGAAACATAGTACGTCTATGAATTCAACTTAAGATGTACTTTATATCATTCAACTAGGCAACGAAGGTCAAAATTGATAGAATTATGATCCTTATGTAATGCATTTTTAATTGTGATCAGTGTACATGAATAAATCAAGGAAAACTTTCCAGAACCTATAATACAACTAAACATTTTTTAATGAAATCAGTCAATTAACTTTAACACGTTCACGCCGGCGCGGACCACCGGTGGCCCGCACTAAACTGTTTCATCGGACGGCGCGTACCACCGGTGGTACGCACAATATAGGATTATATTTTTTGCCGCCAGATGAAGCGCAGTATGAAAATCGGTTCCGGCGTGAACGTATTAAGAAAGATTTTCAACTCAAAAGAAACATCCATTTAACCAATTTTAATCTTAGAACTTTATAATAGACCAATCAACTTTAAAAATTCATCCCTAAGAAACTAACTGTTATTGAGATTTGAAATTTTATGATGATTGATATTGAAACTTATTTTTTATTTTCACCAAAAAATAGTGATTAATAAGGATTGACGACTAGGACGTGAAGTGGGTACTAAAGTCGTGCAATTAAATCCCTTTAGAACACTTCTTTAGAGGATAAGTTAAATGACAAGTTGGTGTGAATAGACAGCAAATAATTAGAGTCCTCAAAGTCAATATAACGAATGCCATCCAGCAATTTCAACCAGTTTTACCTGACAAAGTCATTAAAATTGGACCTCTTCATTACGTGCCACCTAGCAAAACTAGATTTCCAAAACCATAGTTAATGCCATAAAATGTTCTTTCAAATTAAAGAAGAAATGAGTACCTTAGGTACAAAAAGTAAAGAAATGAGACCTTACGGAAGGACTCTGTAGTTAGCTATCTTCATGAATTTCTGTATTTTCTCTTTGAGGCAAAAAAGGTTTTGCAAGATTCCAAACTACGGTTTTGTAGAAAAAAAAACTTGAAATGTTTAAATGTTTAAACGGTATAATAGAACTTGTGTTTATTAAAATTTGTCAATTTTTAAAAATTACATTAGCTTTGTTCGCAGAAGCGATTTCCAATGGTTTATGATTTAAATGTTGTTTAGTTGAAAAACACAGAAATTGTTGGAAAGCGCTTTTACGAACAAAGCTATTAAAAGCTAAAGCTTTATTATTTATAAAGTGGAGAATGAATTTATATAATTACTAAATTTTTATTTTATTTTAGTTTAATACAATTATTATAAAAATCTATCGTTTTTTAAATGTAAAAATAAATTAATAGTCTCAATTCAAAGTTTTCCCAAACATATTTTAATAAATTTTAAAAATGAAGAGCATTTTAAACTTCAAATTCAATAAATTAAATCAAAGATTATTAATTAAACTTCAACCCAACTTAATTTAATCAAATTTCTCTGTAGATAATTCATAGAAATTGTGTTCTTACGCGACTCATTTTTATTTATGAAGAGTGTACATAAATAAATTCAGGAAAATCCAATTTCTAATTTAACCAATCATTTCTTGAATGATTTGTTGTTTATTCTTGAAGAGAATACGAATACGAGTTTTGCAAATTAATTTACATAAATATATTCGAGAAAATCCAATTTCTAATTCAACCGGTCATTTGTCAATGTTAAAAATTGAAGTAAAGATTCTTAACTTATTGTGAATTCAGAGTCCTCATAAGTAGTTTTGTGTAAATTTTCTCTCTATCGAATTCTCACATAAGTTTTAGAAAACTTATTTTTTTATGTGAGTCATTTTTATTTATTGAGAGGGTACATAAATAAATCCCGGAAATTTTCCTAAAATCACTAATATACACGAAAATGTTAAATTTTCCAATTAAACGAATTGATTAACTTTAACAAAAACCTTTTAACTTAAAATCCCATCGATTTAAACCCTTTTTAAGCTTATTGTGTTTTTAATTGGAAATTTTACTCATAAATGAATCAGGATAAACCTCTTTAAAACCCAAAATAGATTCAAAACCGCAAATTTTTGCAATTAACCCACTCGATAACGTTTTTAATAAAAACCAGCCTTTCAACTTAAAAAAACTCTCATCGATTTAAACACACTTTTAAACATTTATTTTTTCTGTAATTGGTTACACGTTGCACTTTATACAGTGCAATTACCAACCCGGTTAATGGAAAAACCGAATACAGCATGAATCGATCAGTTTTGCGAAAACCCCCGTTGTCGAAGCAATGAAAAAACTAAATAAAAAAATTCTTTCGAGCAGTAAACGAGAAGGAAAAAAATTGGATCAAAGCGGAAACGTGAAACTGTTAAAACGGTACGTGTCTGTTGCGGTTCTTTTTAAGTAAAAACCCACGTGCGCGATTATCTAATCCTTTCAAGGTGTTAAAATTGAATTACCATCCGAGCAAAACGTGTCAACTGAAACTCGCACTATAAAGGCAGACCTAAAAGTGTGTCCGGGACTTCTTCATCCGCCGAAACGAAACGCTTACAGTTATAAATATTTCATGCCAGTGGGTCAACGCACCGCGACTCGTCTCTTCTTCAATTTTACATTTTACATATTCGACCAACCTCAAAACAACCAGTTCGACTCGTCTTTTTATTCCTTTCCTGTTTCTTTAATATGTATAAGCTTCCGAAAATCGAGCAAAACCGTTCGGTTTGTTGGGTTTTAAAGCGGTGATTTTTAAATAATCAAACAATGGGGTTTGTTAGTCTGGGTTTGGTTTGGTTATATTTTTAGAGGTTTTGACTTCTAAACAGGAAATGAAGGAAGTTAAGAAAATTATTATGTTTATTTGTGTATTTTTGAAAGTTGAGATCAAATAATTAAAACAGTTTTTTGTCTAAAACAAAATTTATGACTTTATGTTTTAGATATTTTTAATTATATCTAAAATTAATTCCAAGATTAGATTTGGGTTGGGTTGATTTTTTAAAAATATTTATTTTCAACTTAAAGCATCTGACTTAAAATCAACTTCTTGTCTTTTTGAAAATTAATTTAGTAGAAAATTTATGAACACTTCAAAGAGATTTTAAATTTCTTTCAAGGATCCAACGTTTATAAATGTTTTAAAGAAATTCTTTGGAAAGTTCTAGGACTAATTTAAGTAAGATTAAAAATCTCAATCTAACTTACAATTATGAATTGATTTTACGTTATCTACTAGTTTTTATGTTATAACTCAAAAAATATCAACAAGTTTTAAAAATCGTTATTTATAAAACTTATTCAGAATTAAGAAAGCTACAATTTTTATTACAGTTATTTTACCCTATCTAAACCCATTTTGAAGTTACTTGAGGTTAAAGTTGAAAAATTGACATTTTAGGTTATCTACTAATTATTGTTTTATAATTCGAAAAATATCAGAAATTAAAAAAAATATTTTATTATAAAACTTATTCAGAATTTAAAAAACTACAATTTTTGTTTGAATTATTTTTCCCTATCTGGACTTGATTTTGAGTTATTTGAAATTAAAATTGAAAAATTGTAATTTAAGGTTATCTACTAGGTTTTATGTTATAACTCGAAAAATATCAACAATTTTAAAAAATCGTTGTTTATAAAACTTATTCAGAATTAAAATAGCTATAATTTTTATCTAAATTATTTTGCGCTATCTAAACCCATTTTGGAGTTACTTGAGGTTAAAGTTGAAAAATTGACATTTTAGGTTATCTACTAATTTTTGTTTTATAATTCGAAAAATATCAAAAATTTTTAAAAATATTTTATTATAAAACTTGTTGAGAATTAAAAAAGCTACAATTTTTATCTGAATTATTTTCTCCTATCTGGACCTGATTTTGAGTTATTTGAAGTTAAAGTTGAAAAATTGCAATTTAACGTTATTTACTAGGTTTTATGTTACAACTCGAAAAATATCAAAAATTAAAAAAAAAATATTTATTAAAAAACTTATTAAGAATTAAAAAAGTTACAATTTTTATTCCAATCATTTTATTCTATCTAAACTCGTTTTTGGGTTATATGAAGTTAAAGTTGAAAAATTTTCAGTTTAGGTTATCTACTAGTTTTTATGTTATAACTGAAGAAATGTCAAACATTTTAAAAAATCGTTCATTATAAAACTTGTTTAGAATTAAAAAAGCTACATTTTTTGTTGAAATCATTTTACCCCATCTAACCTCGTTTGTGAGTTATTTGAGGTTAAAGTTGAAAAATTGCCATTTTAGGTTATCTACTAATTTTTATATTATAACTCGAAAAATATCAAAAATTTTAAAAAATCGTTCATTATAAAACATATTGCGAATTGAAAAAGCTACAATTTTTATTTGAATCATTTTACTCTATCTGAACTAGTTCTTGAGTTATTTGAGGTTAAAGCTGAAAAATTGCCAATTTGGGTAATCTACTGGCTATTATGTTATAACTCGAAAAATATCAACAATTTTAAAAGTCATTTGTTAGGAAACTTGTTCAGAGTTAGAAAATAGCAAATAGAATATTTAAGCTTTAATATTGCTTTAAAACCATTACTTAATTTTTATAAATAATCTCTGTACGATTTTTCAAAATATGTAAAAAAAAAATCGATAGTTATTTTCTATCAAAAACCTTAAATAACTGTCATTATATCAATTGTAATTATCTTTAATCTATAATTTAATTGAGAGATGAATTTGTTTTTATACTTATTTAGGCATTTTTATCCTATTAAAACCTCATTTTACAATTTTTACGAAGGAATATGAAATCATCACGCTCACGATTTATAAATAACACGGAAACATCATTCCGAGGAAAATCCTTGTCCTCAAATATCTATTTTAATCTTTCTAATAAACCTGTCTCTTAAAAAAAAATACTCCTCGTTTAGATTCATACTCCAAAACTAAACTGTTTACTTATGCGACTACTTGTAAGTGCATAACACGTACAAATCAATAAATATACTGGTCAATAACTTTGAAAGTGTCCTTCTTATTCAAAACCAAAGATTTTACCTTGTTAACCGTTTGCAAAAGGTTAGAATAAATAAAAACTTTATTACTTTAACTTTATCGAACCAAAAATGATAAATTTAAAATTTAAAATGTAAAATATAAAATATAAAACGTTGGTTGCCTATTTTATTAATAGACTGTTTACATTATTACTACTAAATTTTAGTTGGTTTAATAACAGGAAGTTACGTATTAGATTAATTAAGGAAGTTTATTACGTAGATAGTCAGAAAAATTATGTGTTCTTTTTCGGAAGAATCGATCTTTTAAAAAAGTCTTTTTCATCCTGGACTTTATGTATTCAATTCGTTGTAAAATGAAGTCTTCTCGGATAAGACTTCGTTCCAGGTATAGAAGAGTCTTTCACGTTTAGCAAAAGCCGACAAAACTCTTGGCAGAGATCCAGAGATTCCGAAAATTTCGACACACTCCCTAACATAAGGAAGCGTCCGGCCCGATCTGGATCAGTTCTTCCATTTCGTTCATTGTTTACACCCCGACGGTTTTTAGTGGACTGTTAAAACTTAAGTGTTTTATTTTTCTGCCACTCAACTCTTTGTACTTTTTTTTGAAAAAAATAAAACGTCGGTTACAATACTTAACTTTTATTAAACGATACTTTCGTGTGTGTTAAGGTATGTAACTTGGTTAAACCATCAAGGTCAAAACAAATTTATTATTTAACGTGAGATATTAGAATGTGTTCTCTCCATCTTCGATAAATCGACATTTATTTCCTTAATGTTCGTTCCAACTGTTGGTTTAAATTTTTTTCCACGTCAGTTTCATTTAAAATTCATTTACCTTTTCTTATTTTTGATATTCAGATATTTTGATATGAACTTACATTTTCACTTTTGAGGAAAAAGGAAGAAATCATAGATAAAAGTCACATTTTCTCTCCTGAGAAAAATCTAAAAGTTGTAGAAGGTCAATTCTTGCGAAAAGTAAAGACCAACTATGAATCAAAATCTTCATGAAATTTGAAGTCTCAACTACGATTAGTATTTTAGCTATGAATTTTTAAAAATTAACAAGTTTTAATGATCACGTTAATGAAGTTGGGTTAGAATTTCTTTTCGGTAGAAAAAAATAAAAGTGGTACAAAATTCATCTTTGGTAAAAATAAAGACTAAATATAAATCTAAATCCTCATAAAATTTTAAGTCTCAATAATCATTCATTTTTGATCTATGAATTTTTCAAAATTAACTAATTTTAAGTGACATTAAGTCACATTTTCTTGTCTGAAAGAAAAACTAAAAACTGTAGAGAGTCACCTTTTGGCATAAATAAAGATTAAATATTAGCCAAAATCTTCATAAAGTTTTAAGTCTCAAAAACAGTTTGTTTTTTAGCTATGAATTTTTAAAAATGAACAAGTTTTAATCGACATGTTAATTAAGTTAGGTTAGAATTTCTTGTAATTAGGAAAAAATGGATATTTATTATAGAAAATAGAGTCCTTAAGCTTTAATTTGTACTAAGAATCGTTTTTCAATTCATATAAATAAAGTCTGGATGATTTTTTTAAAGATAATCAAAAAGAGTTATCGATCAATATTCTTCCACCTTTTCAAAACTTTTTTTAAATTTTTTTTGCGGTAATTTAAAAAATTTTGACTTGTATTTTTTAAAATAGAATCTTTAAGTATTAGTTTAACGTAAAAATCATATCTTAATCTCTATAAATAAATTCTGTACGATTTTTTAAAGTTGATTAATTTTTTTTAACTTTTGTAAAATTTTTTGTCAACTTAAAATTTTTTTTTAATTTTTTTGGTGATAATTACAACAAATTTGATTGTTTTAAACGAAAATAGAATGTTTTACATTCAATTTAATGTAAAAATCTTTTCTTAGTTCTTATAAATAAATCAGTTATGATTTTTTAAAGTTGGTCAAAAAATTGTTAGGTTAGGTTTGATTAAAATTTTTGGTTCTTCTCAATTTCTTTTTAATTTTTTGGTAATAATTAGAAGAAATTTTACTTCTATGATTAAAAGTAGAATCTTTGAGATTTAAATTAAAGTAAAGATCATTTTTTAGTTCCCATAAATAGAGTCCCTGCGATTTTTTAAGCTTAGAAAAATATGTTGGCCAAATTAGTCTGTCTTTTCAAAAATTAAAAAAATTTTTTTTGTGACAATTGTAATAATTCTGACTTTTATGATTAAAAATGCAATCTTTAAGTATTAGTTTAGCGTAGAAATTATATCTTAATCTTTATAAATAAACTGTGTACGATTTTTCAAAGTTGATCAACTTTTGTAAAAACAGAAAAAATTTTTCGCAAAATCAAGATTTTTTTTAATTTTTTTGGTAACAATTACAATAAATTTGATGGTTTTAGACTAAAACAGAATCTTTTAAGTTTAATTTAATGTAGAAACCGTTTCTTAATTTTTATAAATAAAGCTGTTACGATTTTTTAAAGTTGGTCAATTTTTTAAAAAAACTTAGAAAAAATTTTTTGTCAACTTTAAGAATTTTTTTAATTTTTTTTGTAACAACTACACCAAATTTGATTGTTTTAAACCAAACTAAAATCTTTTAAGTTTGATTTAATGCAGAAATCGTTTCTTAATTGTTTTAAATAAAGGAGTTACGATTTTTTAAAGTTGATGAAAATTTTTAGGTTAAGTAAAAATTTTCAGTTTTTCTCAACATTTTGTTTTAATTTCTTGGTAATAATTAGAACAAAATTACCTTTTAGAGTCAAAAATAGAATCTTTAAGCTTTAATTTGAAGTAGAAATCATTTTCTAACTCCTATAAATAAAATCTGAACACTTTTTTAAAGTTCATCATTTTTTTTATTTGAAAAAAAATTTAGTCAAATTTAAGATTTTTATTTTATTCTTTTGGTAAAAATTACAACAAATTTGACTATTTTAAACCAAAATAGAATACTTTAGATGTAATTTAAAGTAAAAATCATTTCTTAATTCTTATAAATAAATCTGTCACGATTTTTCAAAGTTGGTTTAAAAATTGTAAGGATATGATTAAAATTCTTTAATCTTTTCAAAAAATATTTAATTTTTTTGTAATAATTAGAACAAATTGTACTTTTATAGTAAAAAATAGGACATTTAAGTTTTAATTTAAAATAGAAATCGTTTCCTAGTTTTGATAAATAACTTCTGTACGATTTTTTTTAAGTTAACGATTAAATTTAAAGGTTTTTTCATTAATTGCAAGTTAAAATGTAATTAAGTAAACTTTAAAATAAATGTTAAGAGTCAATGAACGCTTTTAGGTCACGCAGACACACAATATGATTGTCTTAAGAGCTTCCTCCTTAAAGAACCTCAACGTTTCCGATTAATTTTAATACATACTTGGGTTCAACCTTAAACGGTCACGTAACAGGACGTTTAATAAGAGATAACTTGTAAACATTAGTTTTCCGGTTTTTCCTTGACGCGAACCATTAATTATCCCCGTTTTGGTAATCGATTATAATCGATCTCAACTTTTAATTTTTTATTTAAGCCAGTGAACGTCAATCAAACGCTTTTAATTGACTTTGGTTGTCGTTCGATACGATTTCTTATTTCCTCTCGATTTTTTACTTAGGTCTTCAGGCAACTTTGGGAGCGCGGGGGCACGTTCAGCCCCAAGTACGCCCCAGGGGCTTCTCGGAACATCTTCAGGTTTTCCGGATCATCTATCTCAACCCTCTAGTCCAGGATACATAACTCCTTCGATTCAAAGGAGTCCAAGTCATACATTATTTGGAAAATACGATAAGTAAGTTTTTCCTTTAATTTTAACATCTTATTATTATTCTGACGTTAATAAAACCCATTAAAAATGTGAATTAAATGTTAAATTAAAACGTCATGTTTTTTTTATTAGTAGAAGTAATAAAATAACGTCAATGATATTACATGTCATGTTATATGAGTATAATTTTTATTAAAAGAGAGAAAACGTTAAATAACGGTGTATATCTACTTAATAAGTAAGTTGCGTAATTTTATGCGTGTGGAGATTGTAAATTACCGTTTCAATTTGGATTTTAATGAAAAACGACTGGGTCAATTGTAAATGGTAGTTGGGAATTGTAAATAAATGGTGTTTGTGTTTACTGTTTATCATTTTAGTTGCGTAATGAAATTCTTAGAAGGGAAAACTGGAATATCCAGTCAAGAAAGAGGAAGCGTTGTAAGTTTAAGGAAAATATGTTTACACAGTTTATTTCTAGATAAGTTATGTGGTGAATTCACATTAAAATTTTCTTTCCTTTTCAAATAAATGCATACAGAGAGAATAAATAAATACATAGTGTTTTAAAGTTTGTTAGGTTTGTTTAGATCCAAATTCATCGGTGTTTTTGGGATTTTTTTTTTAATTTTTTTTAAGAATTAGAATAAATTTGCTGTTTTAAATAAGAAATAGAATCTTTAAGATTTAGTCTGACCTAAAAACCATTTCTTAATTCCTACAAATAATTTCCCTACGATTATTTAAAGTTGATCAAATTGATTATTAATATTGAAAAATTTTTCGGTATTTTGGGATTTTGTTTTAATTCTTTGGTAAGAACTAAAACAATTCTCCTTTTTTAATAGAAACTAGAATCTTTAAGCTTTACTCTGACCTAAAAACCATTTCTTAATTTCTATAAATAAACTTCCTACGATTTTTTAAGGTTGGTCAAATTGATTATGAACATTGAAAATTTTTTCTGTATTTTGGGATTTTTTTTTAATTCGTTGGTAAGAACTAAAACAATTCTCGTTTTTTTAGTATAAAATAGAATCTTTAAGTTTTACTCTGACCTAACAATCATTTCTTTATTCCTATAAATAATTTCCCTACGATTTTTTAAAGTTGGTCAAATTGATGAACATTGAAAAACTTTTCGGTACTGTGGGATTTTTTTTTAATTCTTCGGTAAGAACTAAAACAATTCTCCCTTTTTTAATAGAAAATAGAATCTTTAAGCTTTAATATAAAAACCATCTCTTAATTCCTATAAATAATTTCCCTACGATTCTTAAAAGTTGGACAAATTGATGATGAACATTGAAAAACTTTTCGCTTCTTTGGGATTTTTTTTAATTCTTCAGTAAGAACTGAAATATTTCTCGTTTTTTTAATAGAAATTAGAATCTTTAGCCTTTAAATCAAAGTATAAGTCAATTCTTAATTCCCATAAATAATATCTATATGATTTTTTTTTAATTTTGAGAAAGATAAGGTTATAGGTTGGATTAAAATTTTTCAGTGTTTTTAAATTTTTTTAAAATTCTTTAGTAACAATTCGAAAAAATTTGATAAGTTTAATAAAAAATAAACATTTCAATCTACTGTTTTCTAATATTTCATTTTATAATTTTTATAAAGAAGTTCTGTACCACTTCTTTAATTTGGTAAAAAAAGTTTATAAGTTAGGATAAATTCTTTCGTGTTTTGAAATTTTTTTATAATTTTTTGGTAACACTTAGAACCAATTTGATGATTTTAATAAAAAGTAAATACTTTAATTTACTATTTTCTAAAATTGCATTTCATAATCTTTATGGACAGGCTCTGTATGATTTTTTAAATTTAGTAAGATTTTAGATTTGATCAAAAATTTTCGGTATTTTAGGATTTTTTTGTGGTAATAAGAACAAATTTGTTCATTTTAATAGAAAATAAAATCTTTAAGCTTTAGTCTGATCTAAAAACCATTTCTGAATTCCTATAAATAATTTCTCTGCGATTATTTAAAGTTGGTCAAAGTGATTATGAACATTGAAAAATGTTTCGGTATGTTGGGATTTTTTTTAAATTCTTTGGTAAGAACTAAAACAATTCTCGATTTTTTAGTAGAAAGTAGAATCTTTAATCTTTAAATTAAGCTATAAGTCAATTCTTAATTCCCATAAATAATCTCTAAATGATTTTTTAAAGTTTGGTCAAAAATAAATTTATAGGTTACAATTTCTCAGTGTTTTTAATTTTTTTTTTTTTTAATTCTTTAGTAACACATCGAAAAAATTTGATAAGTTTAATAAAAAATAAACATTTCAATCTACTGTTTTCTAATATTTCATTTTATAATTTTTATAAAGAAGTTCTGTACCACTTCTTTAATTTGGTAAAAAAAGTTTATAAGTTAGGATAAATTCTTTCGTGTTTTGAAATTTTTTTATAATTTTTTGGTAACAGTTAGAACCAATTTGATGATTTTAATAAAAAGTAAATACTTTAATTTACTATTTTCTAAAATTGCATTTCATAATCTTTATAAAGAGGCTCTGTATGATTTTTTAAATTTATTAAAAGATTTTAGGTTTGATCAAAATTCTTCGGTATTTTGGGATTTTTTTTAAATTTTTTGGTAACTTCTAGAATAAAGTTAATACTCTTAATAAAAATAGGTATTTTAATCTACCTTCTCTTAAAATTTTCTTTCTTAGTTTTCATAAATAAGCTCTACACTATTTTTTTTAATCGATTACAAATTTGTAAGGTTATGTTAAGTTCCCCCTAAATTTTGGATTTTTTTTTTTTATTTTTGGGGACAATTACAAAAAAAAATACTTATCTTAAAGAAAAATATACACTGCAATCTACAATCCTCCAATATTTGGTTTTATTATCTTCATAAATAAATATTGTACGATTTTTTAGATTTGGTTATAAAATTGTAAGATTATATTTAACCTGTTACCTGGGTATGACAAAATATTTCATCATCAGTATTTCATCATCAGTATTTTATCCGATTATGTATTTTCAATGGGCATGAATAGATTTTTCATTATGGAAAAACTTGACCAGGAAAACACATTTTTTCAATTGAATCCTAAATTTATTCCCCGGTTAATAAATTAAATCAAAATTCTTTGGTTTTCAAATTTTTTTAAAATTCTTCTATAACACTTATAACAAATTTGTGGATATTAATGGAAAATAGAGATTTTAGTCCATCTTTTCCTAACATTATCGTTTTCAATTTCCATAAATAAACCCTGCACGATTTTTAAAATTTGGTCGAAAATTTTTTATTTTATGTTAGGTTTAATCAAAATCCTATATTGTTTTTGAGAATTTTTTAAGAACTCTTTGATAACAATTAGAGCAGATTTATCGATTTTAATACAAACATTAATGTTAATCAATTTGTTCTTTACATCTTTCTTCTTAGTTTTCATAAATAATGTTATTGCTGGTACGATTTTTTAAAGATGATTTTTTAACAATTAGAACAAATTGAATTCTTTTAATGAAAAATAGAATTCTTAAGCTTCAATCTCTCGTAAAAACCATGTTATATACTGCGTAGCATTGAAATTGCAACACAAAGAAGGAGTGAATATTTTTGACCAAATTTGGCATCAAGATTACTTCATAGGAATACAACAATTGATTAAAATTTGAAAATCATATGTTGTGTATACTCGCCATAATTGACACTTGGTATATCTATGTGGTTAAGTTATTAACCAGTGTTCTTTCTGATAGTTTGTGTTTTTTCTTTGTTGTTTTGTGTTATTGTATTTTGTTATAAATTTTTATTATGCCTAGAGTAAAAATACGTCGAAATTACGGCCAATTAAGTGCACTTGAGAGAGGGAGAATTATCGATATGAAAAGAGTGGTTTATCATTTGCCCAAATCGCTTCCCGATTAAATCGAAATCGTCTACCGTTATGAAATGTTGGAGAGGGTGGTTTTAGAATACTCGGGAATAACGTCAGAGAGGAAGTGGGGCTTTAAGAAAAACGACAACGCGTCAAGATCCCCGTTTGGTAATTATTGGCTTTCAGAGATAAATGTTCAACTACTAAGTCATTTGGTGTTGAGTGGATTGCAGACGCTGCTCGTCCAATCATAATGCGAATACTATACCGCCGCATTAGCTCTTTTGGGCTAAAATCATACAGGCCATATTGTGTGCTACCACTTACCCCTAATCATTGACGGCAACGTTTAAATTGGTGCAGAGAAAAGACTGATTGGAATATCGGGTGGCATAGGATTGTCTTTAGTGATGAATCTAGATTTTGCCTAGTGATGCATGATGGTCGTAAGATGGTCAGACGAAAACGTAGAGAAAGACAAAATTTGCAATACACTATAGAAAGGCCTATGCACCGAAGTGTGGGTATAATGGTATGGGGTGCGATTGTTTATGGAAGCAGGTCCCTTTTAATTTTTATCGAGGATACTTTGACTGCACAGCAATACATACAGGAGGTTTTGGAGCCGCATCTTCTCCCGTACCTTCAGGGCGTGAAAAATTCAATTTTCCAGCAAGACAATACGCGGCCCTATGTGGCAAGGCGTACTTTAACCTTTTTAGAAGAGGCTCAGGTAGACATTTTACCATGGCCAACAAAATCTCCAGATTTATCCCCAATTGAAAATGTATGGGATATGATAGGCAGAAATTTAAACAATTTGCCACAACCTCCGCAGACCTTGGACGTTTTCAGACACGAAATGCAGATAGTCTGGGATACAATCCAAACTTTAATCGGTTGGTATACTTCTATAAACCAACGTTTGTGCCGAATATGGTTAAATAATATTTACTTCTTCTAGATGTTGCAATTTCAATGTCACGCAGTATAATTCACAAAATTAATTTCTGTGCGATTTTTTCAAGTTAAAGGTTTTGGTGAAAAAACTTCTACGTTTTGGATTTTTCTTAAATTTTTTTAATAATCATTAAAATAAATTTGGCGATTTAAATTAAAAATAGAAGGTTTAATTTATTTTTTCGTAAGAGTTTCTATCATAATTTTCACAAATAAGTTCTGTGTGATTTTTTCAATTTGGATTAAAAGCTTGTAAGATTCGGTCAAAATTCATCAGTGTTTTTGAGAATTTTTTTAAATTCTTTGGTAACGTTTAGAACAAGTCAAATTTTTTTACTAAAAAATAGAATCTTTAAGCTTTTATCTAACATAAGAACCATTTCATAATTCCCAAAATTAATTTCTATATGATTTTTTTAAAGTTAAGGGTTTTGGTGAAAAATCTTCTATACTTTGGATTTTTAAAAATTTTTTTGACAATCACTAGAACAAATTTATCTACAAACACATTTATCTTTCCACAAGAGTTTCTGCCATAATTTTCACAGATAAATTCTGTGCGATTTTTTAAAATTGGGTTTAAAACTTGTAAGGTTCGGTCAAAATTCATCAGTGCTTTTGAGAATTTTTTGAAATTCTTTGATAACGTTTAGAACAATTCAAACTTTTTTACTAGAAAATAGAATCTTTAAGCTTTAATCTAACGTAAGAACCACTTCATAATTCATAAAATTAATTCCTGTATGAATTTTTAAAGTTATAGATTGTTGAAAATTTGTTGAAAAACTTTATATATCCTTGTTTTTTTGACAATCGCAGAACAAATTTGATGATTTAAATTTAAAATAGGGAGTTTTATTTTATCTTTCCACAAGAGTTTTTGCCATAATTTTCACAAATAAATTCTGTGTGATTTTTTCAAATTGGGTTAAAAACTTGTAAGATTCGATCAAAATTCATCTGTGTTTTTGAGAATTTTTTAAAATTCTTTGATAACGTTTAGAACAAATTAAACTTTTTTACTAGAAAATAGAATCTTTAAGCTTTAATATAACGTAAGCACCATTTCATAATTCACAAAATTAATTTCTGTGTGATTTTTTAAAATAAAAAATTGTGAAAAGTTCAGTGAAAAATCTTCTGTACCTTTAGATTTTTTTAAAATTTTTTTGACAATCATAAGAACAAATCTAATAAATTAAATTAAAAACAAAGATTTTAATTTATCTTTCCACAAGAGTTTCTATCATAATTTTCGCAAATAAATTCTGTGTGATTTTTTAAATTGGATCAAAAGTAAAGTTCGGTTAAAATTTATCAATTGAGGTCTCAATTCTTCTCTTTCAACTTAACTTATATATAGATAAATTTGCTAATTTACAAAACACGTGAGGTTTTATTAAGATAACCAAATCAATAAAACAAATCTCTCCTGATTATTTGAAGAAAAAAAAATTGTAAACTGCATCAAAGAGATTTTCATAAACACATTCAAAATCTTAAACGATTTCGAATAAATAACGAGATTCGGTTCGGAAATAGACTCGATTGTGTGTGTATATAAGCGGTTTTTTGGTACACGTGACCCAATTTACAAGCGCATAAAGACCCGGTGTTTCACCAATAAGTCATTCGGTTGAAACGGTTTTGTTCGGTTCGGTGTTTAACAAACATTATAAACATTCTTAACAGTCGGATGTCTTAAAAAAACCCCACTCTTATTTTCGTTTTTCAGTTCGGTTTCATTCCGATCTTTACGTTTTTTCTTTACGCTTAAGATATACGTAAGATACGAGATTTTTTAATCTTTTGAAGTTTATTTTTATTTTGTGTAAATAACCGAGACCGATGTGTGTTAATTAACCGAGGTAAAATTAGGTGTATTCGAGATACGCTTTAATCGTGGCTTCTTTTATCAAATATTTACATAACATACCAGGTGTTTTTGCTTTATTGTGTTCTATTTTCAGACTTTTACTCCAAAAAAATACAATAAAATAAAATAGTAAAAAACAAAAAATCAACAAGAAAGTTTCTTCAATGAAATTTTACTTTAAACCATCTGCAAATGCAGCAAATTTAATTCTTAAAATCTAAATATAATTTACCGCATTTATTTAAGATAAGATATTTAGCATTTTTTTCTCGTGATGATAATCTCTCTCGAGATAACACACCATATCTATAAAATGAAACACCTGGTTTAGAAACCATTTCCTTTAGTAACGTTTAACGAGTAAAATCGTCTGTATATTTCTTTTTAATTTTGTGGTTTTAATTCCAAAAGGTCAACAAAAAGTGGTTTCCTTCGCGATATAATGACGAGTATCGGTTGTGGGATCGTATTTGTTGTTAAAATTAGCCGATAAACGTAAAGTTTGCACTTTGCCTCGTCTGTACCAAGTAAATGGTCAATATCGTTCGTAGACGGTTTAAAGTTGCGCATTTAAAGTTGTTGTTGTTTAAAATGGCATCGATAGAGCAGAATAAAGATTCCGATTGTTCTTCTACGTGTTCTTCCACGACTTCGTCTGGAGAATATTACGAGTAAGTTAATATTTGAGTTTAAAATTAGAGCTAAAATTAAAATGTAATCATTGAATAAATAAAGGATGTAAACGTGAGGGTTTTTTGGGATTTTGTGATTAAAAAGTAATTTTTGAATAATTAAAATTAATATTTTTAAATTCTTATCATTTAGATAAGCATAGTATTTATTTGAACAGGTGGTGATCGTTAAAGATAAATCGAGAGAGATAATCTTTCTGCGCGTCTTTATTTGATTGTTCCGATCCGATCGATCTAAATATTTATCTTGGGGTTATTAATAATAATCACATTTCTTTTCTTCGCGACGTTTGGGTTAAATATTTATAGGGAATAATCGATCAATCAATTGTAATCGTTACAGAGGTACCTTAAAGCAATTATCGTCGTCTACTCCAGCAATGACCGCTCAAGCTCAATCTCCGGAACCTCCGAGTCCAAAAACTAGTTCTTCTAAGGAAGAAAAACACACCACTTCAAAAGCTAGACAGAAAAAGTTTCATCGACATTTTCCATTGGTGGATGTTGATGAGAAAGTACTTAATCGTAAGTTGATTCAAATAAAATTCATTTTACAAACTTTTTTTATTACTAAATGCAACATTTTTGAAAAGAAAATATAATTTTAAGGATTAAAAAGATATATGATAAAAATCATTTCTTGATTTTTATGAATAAAGTTTGTATGATTTTTTAAAGTTGATTTAAAAGAATTGTAGAAAATTCGATGAAAAATCTTTGAAAATTCTTTAACTTTTTTTGATTTTTTTAAAATTCTTTGATAATTACTGGAATAAATTTGATGATTTAAATTAAAAACACAAGTTTTAATTTACCTTTACACAAGAACTTTTGTTATAATTTTCACATATAAATTTTCTGTGATTTTTTTTAAGTGGGTCAAAATGTTCTAAAGTTCGATCAAAATTCTTGTGTTTTTGAGAATTTTTTTAAATTATTTTGTAACAATTAGAACAAATTCAATTTATTTAGTGGAAAATAGAATCTTTAAGCTTTAAGTCAATGTAAAAAGCATTTCATAATTTTAAAAACTAAGCTCTGTACGATTTTTTAAAGTTAGTCAAACATTTCTAAAAATAAGGTTATGTTTGGTTTGGTCAAAATTTGTGTGCAATTCTTTAATAACAATTAGAATTTGGCAATTTAAAAAAAATCCTATTTTATAGCCTAAACATATCTAATAATTGTAGTGCAGTTATTTTCCTTTAGTTTTCATAAAGAAAGGCTGGACGATTTTTCAAAATTAGTATTCTTTTTTGTAACAATTAAATTAAATTAAATTAGAACAAATAATGTCTATATGATATTGTAAAATTAATCAAATATTTATTATTTTTTCTTTTTCAAGATTATTCTTGTGCCCTTTTGGGTGACATCCTCCTTCAAGGACAATTATACATCACCAACAATTACTTCGCTTTTTACTCGAACGTTTTCGGCTACGTTACCAAGCTTTTAATACCGATGCTCTCAGTTGAGAAGCTCACCAAAGAGAAAACGGCGAAAATCATACCGAACGCCATCGGAATCACCACAATAGAAGACAAACACGTCTTCGGAAGCTTGATGTCACGTGATAGCACCTTTAGGTACATGCACACCATTTGGGAAAGAGCCAGAAATGCTCAACAACTTTTAGAACCGGAAATACTTGTGAGTAACCTCCTTTTTTAATTCTATACAAAGTAACTAATAAATATTTTATTTTTCAGCCGCTTGAACATAATTCAGATAGCGATAGTAGCGAAACGAGGGAAGAAAGCGGAAGAGAATCGGCAACTTCAGAAATAAACCCACGATTTACAAAATGCATAATAAAAGCTGATATAAGAAAATCCATCGATTGCGTCGACAAACCTTTAATAATAAAGAATAAATTCGTCGAAGAAGGTGGAGTTTCGTACTTTACGAAACAGAGACTTTTGCTCTTCGCGAGCACTTTAATCCTGGTGCTATTGTTCTTCTCAGCCGCGATTTTATTGTACAGAATAGGAAGAATCCAACAGAGATATTCCTTAGCTTTACAAGATCACTTATCGGTCCCTCAAAACGAGGACGTTTATAGTGAAATTTTAAACTGGCAAACGCATCTTCATTCGAAATCTGCCGGAGCTGTTCATAGTTTTTTAGATACTAATTTGGATCAAATAGCAAAGGTATAATAATGATTGAAAATTAAATTTCCTTTAATTTGAGTACAAACACGACATATCTAACTTAAATAGTTTAGAAGTTATCGATTTTTTTACCCTACAAATAATCGACGATCGTCATTTAACAATCGTTATTTTTAAATCGACGATTGCCGTCTTTTAATTAACGATCGTCATCTTTAAATTAACGATCGTCATCTTTAAATTGACGATCACCATCTTTAAATCGACGATCGTCGTTTTTAAATCGACGTAAAACAACCTAACTCCATTGTTTTTAGTCGAAATATAGTCGTGTTTGTACTCAAATTAAAGGATTCTTAATAAACTTTAAGAATATTCAAGAATTTTGAGATAATTTTCTCTCTATCTTAAATAATTTAGAAGTTATCTATTTCTTAATAGTAAAAATTGAATAGAGAATAAGATTTTTATTAGAAATCGTTAGAAAATTAAATCTGCTTTTATTTGAGTATAAGCACGACCTATCTAGCTTAAATAGTTTAGAAATTATCGATTTTTTAACCCTAAAAACAATCGACGATCGTTATTTTTAACTTGACGATCGTTATTTTTCAATCGACAATCGCCATCTTTAAATTAACGATCGTCACCTTTAAATTGATGGTCGCCATCCTTAGTTTGATGATGGCCATCTTTAAATCGACGATCGTCGTTTTTCAATCGATGTAAAACAACGTAACTTCTTTGTTTTTAATCGAAATATCGTCGTGTTTATACTCAACTTAAAGGATTTTTAATAAACTTTAAGAATATTCAAGAATTTTGTGATAAATTTTTCTCTAGTTTATATAGTTTAAAAGGTATCGATTTTTTAATCGTGAAAACCGAATATAGAATTTTTATTAAATATCGCTAGGAAATTAAATTTCCTTTAATTTGAATACAAACACCACCTATCTAGCTTAAATAGTTTAGAAGTTATCGATTTTTTTACCCTACAAATAATCGACGATCGTCATTTTTAATTTAACAATCGTTATTTTTAAATCGACGATTGCCGTCTTTTAATTAACTATCGTCATCTTTAAATTAACGATCGTCATCTTTAAATTGACGATCACCATCTTTAAATCGACGATCGTCGTTTTTAAATCGACGTAAAACAACCTAACTCCATTGTTTTTAGTCGAAATATAGTCGTTTTTGTACTCAAATTAAAGGATTCTTAATAAACTTTAAGAATATTCAAGAATTTTGAGATAATTTTCTCTCTATCTTAAATAATTTAGAAGTTATCTATTTCTTAATAGTAAAAATTGAATATAGAATAAGATTTTTATTAGAAATCGTTAGAAAATTAAATTTCCTTTTATTTGAGTATAAGCACGACCTATTTAGCTTAAATAGTTTAGAAATTATCGATTTTTTTAACCCTAAAAACAATCGACGATCGTTATTTTTAACTTGACGATCGTTATTTTTCAATCGACAATCGCCATCTTTAAATTAACGATCGTCACCTTTAAATTGATGGTCGCCATCCTTAGTTTGATGACGGCCATCTTTAAATCGACGATCGTCGTTTTTCAATCGATGTAAAACAACGTAACTTCTTTGTTTTTAATCGAAATATCGTCGTGTTTATACTCAACTTAAAGGATTTTTAATAAACTTTAAGAATATTCAAGAATTTTGAGATAAATTTTTCTCTAGTTTAAATAGTTTAAAAGGTATCGATTTTTTAATCGTGAAAACCGAATATAGAATTTTTATTAAATATCGTTAGGAAATTAAATTTCCTTTAATTTGAATACAAACACCACCTATCTAGCTTAAATAGTTTAGAAGTTATCGATTTTTTTAATCCAACAAATAATCGACGATCGTTATTTTTAAATCGACAGTCACTATCTTTAAATTAACGATCGCCATCCTTAAATTAAAAATCTCCATCGTTAAATTGACGATCGTCTCCTTTAAATTGATGACCGCCATCTTTAAATCGACGATCGTTGTCTTTAAATCGACACAAAACATAACTCCGTTATTTTTAGTCGAAATATAGTCGTGTTTGGTATCAAATTAAACGATTTTTAATAAACATTAAGAATAGTTAAGAATTTCAAAATAATTTTAAAGTTTTGATTTTCAACTTTCCAAAAATAAACATTTCCATTCTTAATTACTAATTTTCTTAAGATGTTAAAGTACAAAATAAGTTGTAACATTGATTTAAAGGTTTATTTTATAAAACTATTTTCTTTTTTTTAGGTTCGTCAATCTTTAGAAGCCCTTTCAACATTATTAATGCCAAATGATAGTAATGTTAATCATAGTACGCAATCAACACAAGAACAGTCAACGGAAAGTTAACTAATTAAAAGAAAAAATAAATTAAATAACCGAAAAAGACGAAAAATTTTTTAAATAGAGGCAGAAAATGAAGAATAATAAGCAACACACACCAAAAACGATGTAGCCAAAAAATTAAACAAGGTTTAAGAAGATAAAGAAAAAAAACTTCAAGTTCCTCTTAAGAAGTAGATATCCTCATGCCGCAGTATTACACGCGATTTTTTTAAAATAACACTTTTCGGCCGTATTCGTATGGTTTTAAAACAGTGTGATTTATACGAACATTCCTCGGGTGTGCCACTGGACGAGTTTTCTAAAAAAAAAATTAAGAAAAATACAAGGATACAAGAACTTTAGTGCCATGTCAATTAATTAAACTTTTAGTTCTCCGACCCAAACATAAATAAGCTGTTTATAGAAAATAATCACCTAAGAAACCCTCAAAAGATACAATGCATTTTAAATAGGTCCTTAATTAAATAATTTTAGATTAATTCCTTTCGGTTTTAGTAAACAAAATAGTTAATTAGTGATAACTAAACGATATCAAAATAATATAAAAAAAATAATTAATATTAATAAAACGATCTTTAAATTATAATTTGGCTTTGCGGCTAAATAAAAAAAGAGATGTTTAGAGACCTAAATCGTCTATAGACATAACGTGGTTTCAAATTGAAATATAACGTAGTGTACGCCTAATATAGGGTGGGCTTTCGAATGTGGGTATGTTAATAGGTTAAAAAAATTGGAAGCTCACATTCGTAAGAAATTACTTTTAATTTATCTGCACGTTACATGCTTCTATACGAAAATAAATAAATAAAACGGTGAAATAAAAAACAAAAAATGGTATAAAGCATGTAGTAAATAACGATTTACCCGAAGAAAAAAATAGTTTTCACTATTTCCCATATAATGTATTGTTAATTATAATCGATGGTTTATTGGTTTTTAAAACACATATCTGTTTTTTTGTATAGAATTTTATTGGTGTATCGATTCGTATATATAGTTTATTTATTCGTTGTTTTATTTTATTGTATTAGAAAAAAAAACGTTTGTTACGTTTGTACTTTATAGGAAAACTGTGATACTTTAATTTTCATTTTATGTTTTATTAAACGAACTTAGAATCCAAAAAAGTTGTTTTTATTTTAAATTTTCTTATTATAGATTGATTTTTTAGTGTTTTTTATTATTAAAACCCTTTTAAGAATTAATTTTTATGATAATTTTGGATCTATGTTATGACTTTTAAGCGAAAAAGAGTTAAAGTTGGATTAAAATTGGTGACATTTTGAAATTTTTTTGATAGTAATTTGTATACATCTAATTTTTTTTTTATAGAAAATAGAATCTTTAAACTCTAATTTAATGTAAAAATCATTCCTTTATTCTCACAAATAAACTCCGTGTGATTTTTTCAATTTGGTTAAAAATTTGTATGGTTAATTTCCGTTAAAAGTCATTAGAGCTTTGAAAATTTTATTAAATTTTTTGGTGATAATTCGAAAAAATATGATATCTTTAATACAAAATAGATACTTCATTACACATCTCCCCAAAATTTCTTTTTGTAATCTTTATAAATAAACTCTGTATGATTTTTTAAAATTAGATCAAAATTTTTTAAAAGTTTGTTAGGTTAGGTTGATATTTTGGGAATTTTTTAAAATTATTTAGTGATCATTCGAAAAAAATTGATAACTTTAATACAATATAAACATTTCAATACACTTCTCCCCAAAATTTCGTTTTGTAATCTTTATAAATAAACTGTACGATTTTTATAATTTAGTTAAAAAATTATATGGTTAATTTCCGTTAAAATTCATTGGAGCTTTGAATTTTTTTTAATTCTTTGGTGACAATTCGGAAAAATTTGATATCTTTCATACAAAATAGACACTTCATTACACATTTCCCCAAAATGATGAAAAGGTAACCCCATTTTCCGTAACATTGTCGTACACTTTCATCTTTCCCTTCATGGTGTAGCTCCATTTCGGGTTATAGTACAGGATGGGTCAAATTGGACACCTTTAAAGGGATACTGCTGTTTCTATAACAGGCAAAGGAAAATTTGATATTGGTATTTGATGATCACATAAAGTTATCTCTGATTCCAGAAATATTGGCTGTTTTTCGAAACAGTGCATTTTTGAAAAGTCTAATTAATTGAATAATTATAGACCTATAAACGATGTTTTCAAATGGATCACCCTGTATATTTTTCAATATTCGAGGAGAACTTAAAATTTTCTTGTGTTCTTCTTGTCAATAACAGAAAAATCTGTAACGTGAATGTTACAATCACTACGCTACTCATTTCAAAAATTCACTAATCAATCACAAATTCAAATAAATTGCGAATGCTGTACACGCTCGTATGCTGTATTGTATGTCATATTGCTGTACAATACAGCAAAATTCCATAGGTCTGGTCACCCTACACATGATCAGAGCCGTTTTAAGACAAGCAAGCGCCCTAGGGCTAAAGTCTGAGGCGCCCTTCAGTTTTAATATAGATAGAATTTTATTACAAAACTGTGCTTAACTAATTCTCAAAAAGATTTTTCTTAATTTACTGATCGGCGCCCCATATAGAGCGGCGCCCTAGGGCTATAGCCCTATTAGCCCAATGGATAAGTAAGCCCTGCACATGATCACTTTGTTTTCTTCTATTCAGCCTTCGTATGTGTTTTGGTTGTCCAGCAGATGAAGAGCCTCTACATACATTGTCATGGAGGTGAAGTCTAGCTTCACGCTTTATACCAAATCTTTTACTTTTTTCTTTAACGATTAAAACTTTCAGATCTCTAGAACTTTTTTTAATATATGATCCATCCAACATATGATACACCTTTTGGCAAGTTATGTTTAGTTCGGTTGTTGTATTGCGATTTTTTTTTAACTTTTTGGCGATGATTCGAAAAAATTTGATTATCTTAACACGTTCGCTGCCACGTCCACCCATATGGGTGGACACCGAACTTGCCAATTTTGCCATCTTCGTATTTGCAGTTCATATCGTATTTGCCAAGCCTATATCTCAAGTTCTAGAAATGATAAGTTACTTTTGATAACACGCACGGATAGTGCTTAGTCTGGAGAACTATTTAAGATAAATAAACTTGTCAGTCCAAAGGGGTGGACAGTTTCATTTTTATTCTAGAGAGGGGTGCTGTTTACCCATTTGGGTGGACAACGAAGTAGTAAAGAAAAATATTTATGAAATAGATATTTTACATTTTTTGAACAACGAATTTTACTTATTTTGTTTATTTATAGAAGAGTGTGCCGTTTCGAAGCAGTCTATACATAAAAACGGTTTATCGTCACATGATTTGCAAAACGTGATGACCTTTTTTGTTTGCTTTTCGCTTTCTTTCTTCCAAATCTCGCTGCAACTTTTTAAAAGTCTTGCAATCTTTTAATCTGTTTTAAAAGTTTATAGACTTATTTCAATATGTAATAAGTAGATTTCGTTTAAAATCGAGTTTTAAAAAACCTTTACTGTCCACCCAAATGGGCGGACAAAAGCAAAAACGTGAGAACTTTTGTCAACCCAAATGGGTGGACACGGCGTTATTGGCAAGACTATTAAATTCGCTTTGGCAGCTAACGTGTTAATAAAAAATAGACATTTTAGTATACTTCTCCCCATAATTCCATTTTACAATCTTTGTGAATTAATCTGTATGATTTTTTAAATATGAACCAAATTTTGCAGTTGTTTTAAGTTTGGTTAATATTTAGGGATTTTTTTTTATTCTTTGGCGATAATTCGAAAAAATTTGATAATTTTAACCCCTTGAGTGACGATTTCTTTCGAACGTAATGTAATTATGGCGGGCTATACTCGTCATTGCATGTTAAGGAGTTAAAGAAAAATAGACATTTCAGTATACTTCTCCCCAAAATTTCATTTTATAATCTTTACGAATAAACTCTACACGCTTTTTTAAGTTTGGTCGAACATTTATAGGGTTGTGTTTTGTCAAAAATATCCGATGCTTTGCGAATTTTTTAGAATTTAAGCATAATAATTAGAACACATTTGATAACATTAATGAAAAATAGACATTTCAATATAGTTCTCCCCAAAACTTCATTTTATAATCGTTTGGAAAAACTCTGTATCACTTTTTAAATGAGATCCAAATTTTGCAAGGTTTATGTTAATAAGGTTTATGTTATGTTATGTTATTGTTCGGTTGATGTTTTTGGATTTTCTTTTAATTCTTTGGGGATGATTCGAAAAAATTTGATTATTTTAATAAAGAATAGACATTTCAGTACACTTTTCTTCAAAATTTCATTTTATAATCTTTATAAATAAACTCTATACGATTGTTTAAGTTTGGTCAACATTTATAGGATTATGTTTTGTCAAAATTATTCGCCATGTGATTTTTTTAGAATTTAAGAATAACAATTAGAGCACATTTAATAACATTAATAAAAAATAGACATTACAATGTAGCTCCCTTTAAAATTTCTTTTTATAATCTTTAAGAATAAACTTTATACGAATTTTTAAATGTTATCAAAATTTTGTAAAGATATGTTGGGTTCGGTTAATATTTTGAGAATTTTTTAAAAATATTTAGTGACGAGCCGAAAAAATTTCATGATGTTAATAAGATATAGACATTTCAATCTATTTTTTTCTCAAAATTTCATTTTATAATCCTCATAAATAAACTCTTCACAATTTTTTAAATTTTCTTAAAAATTTATATAAAAATATAAACACTCAAAACTATAATACAACTTTTTTAATCATCTCATTTTTACAAAAGACAAATTATAATAACGTAAACCTGAAACACTACTCTTAAACACATCCTTTAAAAATTAAATAGAACAATTTATCTTAAACTTTAACATTTCCTCTCGAATTTGTACCAATACTTTATCCACCATTTCCTTTATTTCCCAATCAGGGCTAAAAGGATAACTTTTCATATTGCAATAAGCGGTAATATCACGAACTTTACGATAAACAGATCGTAAAGTAACCGAAGGTCTTTCAATCGGAAAAAGATTACCTAAAAAATAAAAAGAAATTTTAATTATAAATTAAATTTAAAAATAAATGTTTTAATGTTTCAACTTACTTAAAGAAAATGTTACAAAACACGCAAATAAGTCGATTTCAAACCAAAACGTAGCTCTTGTAAAGGAGATATTATCATATTCAATGATATTATCACCATGTAAAGACAATAATAAAGAAATGTATTTTTCTTTATTTTCAAAATGATTTCGTACGGAATTTATTTTATTATTAATCGTTTTTTTGATTAATTGTACAAAATCAACTAAGGGTTTGTTCATATCATAACTAGGAATTTCCATCGAAGAATAAGTGTTAAATACAAATTCTAATCTTGGAGATAATTGTAACGTGGCTTCGTTTCTTCTATGATTGCTGTAATTAACTTTTAATATCGCTCGATCTATACCTGGATTTTGTATGCTACCATCAATAAAATATTTCCTATAAAATAATCCTAATTAAAACATCACTTAAATAAAAAAAAAATTTTTAATACTTATGAATATATTCAGGAAGATTAGAATAATCTAACTTTAAAGATATTAAAAGATATTGAATGTTATTCCCCATATAAATCTCAACATCTTTATCGTCCAAACCACATTTCTTTTTCAATTCTTGAAAATCATTAATTTTAATGATTTGTTTATGTACCCTAAAAAATTCTTCCACGTGATGCAGTCTATACAAATCAATTAGTTCATATATAAAAGTCGTTAGGGATTTTGGATTTTCTAAAGACCAATCGATTAACGATGGTAAGTCTCTTTCGATTAAATCAACATCAGGATCGGACAAAAAAGGATCGTTTAACACATCGAAATCCGGCGTGAAAGAGAAGTCATCGTCGGTGAATATAACTTCTATTGAAAGATATCTACCTGCGTAAGGTATATCTAAGAATATAGAGTTATCGTGATTTATATCAAAATTTACTCTTGATTTATTTGGCGGGAGTTTTAGTTTTATACCGGATTTTGCCATACCTGAAAAAATTAAATTATCTAAATGTTTATTTAGATTTAGATATCAATAAAATATTGAATGAGAAAGGATAAAGTATAAATGGAAATGAAGAAAATGAATAGGAGTACAAGTCATGTAAAAACTTACCGATATCATTAGATGCAAGTTCTTTTAAGTGACTTCTAAGACACAAAGGATATCTTTCCAGTATATCTTCAAGAGTTAGATGAGACATTTTTAAAAAGATAGTAAAATTATTTCTTTGGTAAAATTGGAATAAACAGGACAGACTTAAGTAAACAACGTAGGAATGAGAAGGAATGGATTCCAAACAGCTGGAAGGGGAATTGGTTGTCTATCTTGCAGTTGGGAGCGTTATAAATTTAAAGTGGGAATGAAATAAATTTGAATTTAAATTCCGAAAGAGAAAATCAAATTGAAGATTGAAAATTGAAAGAGAAGTTTTAAGAAAAGTATTCCAACTTAAGGTTCCTAGTTTTGACTTGTACTTTTTAATTTATGATAAGACTTTTCTAAGGAGGATTTTGCTAATTTTAGTGTCAAAATGACAAATTTCAATTAAAATTAAAATGTACAAATAACAAAAATAGGGAATGATGGAAAAATATCTTTGAAGAAATATTTTCGAAGATTTAAAAATATCCTTATTTTAAATTGGACTTGACTTACGACTGTGCTGTTTATTTTTAGAAATATTGTCAAATCAAATAACCAGTAACAAGAGACTTTATGTCAAATAAGATATACAGTTACAGTTACAGTAACACATATATTGGAAAGTCACAAAAGTCTACATACACTATGTCTTTATCGGTATATTTAATAACAAAGAATTAACTAATATTTTGTAATACCTCCATTGGCTTTAATAACAGCCATTGTTCGTCGAGGCATGGAATTCACTAATATTTCTGTTACCACCTTAGGTATTTTTTGCAGTTCTTCCATAATGGCCCGTTTTAAATTATCACGGCCGTTGATATGCCTCTTTTTCAGGCAACGTCTCAATTCTTCCCATAAATATTCTATGGGGTTTAAATCTGGTGACTGTGGAGGGGAATGAAGTTGTTTAGGAACGTTGTACAGTATAAATTCTTTTGCTAAATAAGACGTGCGTTTAGGATTGTTATCCTGCTGGAAGATCCAATCTGTGCCTAGACGTAATTTTTGCACAGTTTCCTTTAAATTACCTTTCACAATATTAATGTACTTGTATTTGTCCATAATGCCCCCAATTAACTCAATGTTTCCCACCCCAGCCACCGACATACAACTCCGAAGTAAAACTGATTGTTCGCCATGTTTCACCGGGGGTTGCACATTTTCCTTTTCAAATTCGATATCAGGTTGTCGCCAAATATTAACGCAACCATCAGACTGAAATAAGTTTATTTTTGTTCCATCGGTAAATAAAACTTTATTCCAGAACGCTAGCTCTACATTGTCGTATTTTAGGGTAAATTCTAAACTTGCCATTCTATTCTTCTTACTGATCAGTGGTTTGTGTCTGGCACTATATGGAAGTTATATCCAGAATTTCTCAAAATTCTGGGAATATATTATAACTTTCATAACATACATAACTTTCCTGTCCTAGTTTTTGGTTCTTGTTTAATTTCTTTTTAATAATTTATCTTTTATCCCTTTGAGTGATTAATGACGGGCGACCGCTACGTGGTTTATTTTCAATGTTCCAGTATTTTTAAAGTTTCTGAACACTCTTTGTACTGATGATTAAGGTTTTTTAACGATTTTCGAAATTTCTGACAGTGATTTTCCGTAATTTTTGAACGATCTTTATAGTTTGAATAACTTTTGACAACTATATTCGAAATAACTTTTGTAATAGACTTTGTTAAAGAACCCTTTTTTTTTGTCTGTGTGTAGACTTTTGTGAGTTCTTTAATACCTATATGTGATTAAGGATTTTTTTATTTTTTTATGTTTTGGTTGTTTGAAATGGTCTGTATTCCAGAATTACAAATTGTGTAATAAAATAACCTTTTTAAACAGGTTTAAATTGTCGAAAGTGCTTATTTTAATGGTTAACTTGTGTTTTATAGAGGTGTATATGGACCAGGGATGGGCAACTTTTTGTATAGTGAAGGCCGGATTACGGTTTAGTATTCGTATTCGGACCGGAATAAAAAATTAACAAATTTTTGGTACTTATATTTACTAACAAATTTGTACTAACTAATAAAGTTAGTTATTAGATCTTCCAGATCTCCTCTTTCCTTGGTACCATAACTCCCCAGAAAGCAGGAAATTTGGGTTCGAATCCCAATTCAGCAGTGAGACATTTCTTTTCTCTAACGCATTAGTGGTAAAAATCTTTCTTTAATGTTTTCTTTCGTTTAAAAAATAATAATTTTGAAAACAAAAAACTGTAATTAAATGGCTTTTCACAATTTTGTAACAATGGGAATAAAAAGGCAGGATAATTAGTTCACTCAAAAAAGGCTAAAGCAACTAAAGATATAACTCCGTTGGACTTTATAAAGTGGAGGATGGGGCAGAGCAGTTTACCTATTTAGAAATTTAATGCGATTAACGTACTATAACTCGAAATTGAGCTGCACCATGAAGAGAAAGATGAAAGAATACTCGGCAATGTTACGGTGGAGAAGGCTTACTATTTCATGTTTCTCTTCATGGTGCAGCTCCATTTCGGGTTATAGTACATTTCATTCTTTAAGCAGCGTCAAGTTCAAAATTTCAAATTTGTTCCCGTAGTTTTAAAGATGATATCAAGCAGATAATGTCCTTTATTCTCAATAGTCCCACTATACTCCGTTTATTGAACTTGAAAGTTCCATTTAACTCTTTTTAGCATATCGTCGGTATATAATAGAAAGCGATCAAGTTCAAAATTCTAGATTTTTGGTTTTAATGTTCATGTATTTGAAATTCAGTATTAGAGTAGTTTCAAAATCGGAAGGCCCCTGCGCATAAGTGCTATTCGGCCATAAAACAAGGTAGAGATACGTATTGTGGTTTCTATTAGTCGTTCTAAAGACGTCAACTACCAGCTGATTAGTTTGAATGTCTGTGTAAGGGCAGCGTTTTATTTTGTGTTTATTTAGTTGTCAGTACTTCGCGCAGACTGGGCCCTTCCCATTTTGAAACTACTCTAGTTCTATGGAAAAAATGAACACGCTGAAAAGTGCCATTATAATTTTTTTATAAAAATCGTAATAAACTAATCTCACGACAAATAATTGATTTTATAGTCAAAAGCTAAAATTAAAATGCTAATAACCCAAAACTACTATCTGCGAATTTAGTCACTTTCTTTTGTATACCGATGGTACCGACAATATCGACTATAATATTGGCGTCAACATGGTGATGATTCTGAATATGAGTCAGGATTCTGGGATCGTTGTGAATAAGAAAAGCTTCACATGAATTTTCATGAATAACAAAATTTTTTAAAATCTCGTGAAACAAGTTCTTGTTCTTTAGTTCTTAAGAGGATAGAAACAGTATAAAAAAACATCCACAAAATTACACTTAAAATTTTATTCTGTCATCTCACTTTTACATCTAAAAACCTTTCATCTACATTTTTATAAATACCTATTATTATTAAAAATAAAACCTAAGATTAAAATATGGCACTCTACATTTAAAAAAATACTCCTTTTAATTTATTTTTGGATTCACATCGGAGGAGTCAAAGAAAACTCATGACCCCTATACCTCAATTCCAAACGATTGCACATATTCCCCCCATTAATATTATTCGCGCAATAATTAAAACTAGGCGGTAAGAACGAACACGTTTGACTTGTTATCCCATTTAAATTCGGATTGTTATAAAAATCATCTTGGCCGTAGTGTCCGTGAGGAAATTTCCAAGGTACTACGTATTGTAAATCAGAATTTGAAGCTCCAATCGTTTGATGGGGATAAAGCGGTTGTTCAACACTTTCCGATCTGGTCGGAAACGATTTCGCCGGCGATTTTATCGATTGCTGTAAAGACATGCTTCGTTCGTTCCTTCTAAATTTTGCCCGACGGTTTTGAAACCACACTTGAACTCTCGCTTCCGTTAAACTAACTTTCGTCGCTAAATCTTCCCTTACGAAAGCATCGGGATAATGAGTTTTTTCAAAAACCCTTTCTAAAGCTGCTAATTGAGCTGTTGTGAAAGTTGTACGGTTTCGACGTGGTTTTTTATGTTTTTCTTGATCGCCAATACATGAAGAATCTGCTTAAGGAAGATAATTAACAATAAGATAGGATTTTGTAAATAATTTCGTAAATTAATAAAGGAAGAAGTTTTGGTTTTAAAGTACTCGCTTTTAAAACTCAATACATCAAGCAATTAGAGATGATGAACGTCGGCAGACTTGGTCGGCCTCTTTTTCGTCTGAACGGGAGTGCATCTCGGCACCGGAGCGTCAAAGAGGAGATCAAAGAACCGTCTGTCCTACTCAATGAATTACTGTTCGCGTCCGTCAACCGGTAGTAACGTGATACGTGAACCACTAAGAGAAATATATCTGCGTCACGCCATCTTCGGAAGGAATTTGTCCCGGCGCCGACCGCAAGTAACTGTTAATTTACCTCTTAATTGCTTTAAAAAGGGATACCGAAAAGACTTGGAAAACGAACAAGGAATATCATTCAATAAGAACCATGCCTTTGAGTTAGTTACTAATTTTGTTAGTAATAAAATAATTTTTGGATTCTCTACCTTCATTTGATTCTCCATCAGATAAGTTCCTTTTATGACTCCCCCTCAATAAATTATTAACCGAAAACTGATTAGAACTACTTTCGGAATTTTCCGAAAATTTCTTCTCATTCCCTTCAAGAACGCTTGTATATCCATATCCCAACATTTTTCAAAAAAGAAACTCCTCCCCACTCTTATTCCTCTTCTTGTTTTTTAAAATAATAAACTTGAAAAGCTTTAATTCGATTCAACGAGTCCGAGGCGAAACCAAATTGATATTAATGCTTGTTTACGAATGGAGTTAATCTAATCAAGGCCCAGACGCCACGTTGAGGCAAAACTGGCACAGGATTTCAGGAGCTGAAACGTCCGACGTCGTCGTCGTGACGCCGAAGGGGGCCGGCTTATCCCCACTTAAAATGCCTTAAATCGCCACGAAGGGGCGGGTACTAAGTCATCTCGGAATGAGGATCGGTCGGAGATGTTTTCGGAGAGGTTGGAAACCGTTCCAAAGGAGGGAGACTTCGTTTCAGCTCGGAAGGAAAAAATATGGCCTTGCTAATTGGTTATAATTGGTAGGTCGTATTTTTTCATTAAGATGTGGTGACGTGTTGATGAATAGTTTTTGTATTGTGTGGATATGAGGTGGTTAAAGTACTTCCTTTAAGGAAGTACTTAACAACTTTCTTTTTTTCTAAGAGAAGGGCTTTAGTATTCCAAGGCAAAACAGTTCTCACTTTATTGCTTTGCTTTTCCCTTCTTTAAATCTTGTAGTAGGATATTCTTTAGGTGTCATTACAAAGAAGTAACACCTCTTTTTCTAGACTATTTTTGCAATTGAAGTGAATCACTTTTTATTTTGTTATCCTCGAAATTTTTTGATCGTGTTTCATCTTTATAAGTTGAAATCGTGTCTTTCTCACCCTCTCTCTATCTTCCATTTCACCTGGATGTCATTACAAGGAAATGTCTTTTCTTTATGGAAAACCTTCCAGATTTTTTTGTAACATAAGAATATCCAGACTACATTTTATTGTTCTTACATCTTTTATTTATGCTTCCTCATAGTGTACTTATTTTCCTCTACAGACACATTGATGAATATATTTCCATTTTATTTCCATCATCTAGGGATCATTATAAGAACGAAAGATATTTTTATGGAAAAATTTTTAGACTTTATTAGCTTGAAATGAGTCAGTTCTCATTTCTTTACTTTCATGTCATTACTCATTCTCTAGTTGTAGACGTCTGCTTTATCAAAATCATCTTCAGACGCTTTAATAAGAGGCATTCTGCCTTTTTTCTGTTATATGGGTGTTATTACAAAGAAATTAGATTCCTCTATTGAAAACTTTGACTTTTTATGTTGTAGGAAAAGTGAATGTTCATTTAGCTGGTTTTAAATCATTTATATGTGCTTCTTCATGATTTTGTTGATTGCTCAATTGTAAATCTCTGACTTTCCAATTTGTTTTTGTTTCCTATAGAGTGTTAAGTTTATTTCTTTTTCTTTTCATGTGTAATTGGGTTGGGTCATTAAAAATAAGAAATACTGCTTCATGTAAAAGTTTTTGGATAGGTTTTGGAGTTTTTAGTCTAACAATCTAATTTTATCGTTCTCATGTCTTCTATTTACGCTTCCTTATGTTTTAATCATTTTCAATTTTGATTGTAAACCTCTATCCGTTTCAAATCCTCCTCAATATCTTATGAGTCGATGATAAAGTCTTCTACTAATCTTTCTATTAACTGAGGGAATACATAGTTAAATTTATTCGATCATTGTTTACCCCTGGGACGGATACAGCCTTCATTCCATTATTTTCTGCTTGTACATTTCATCATTTGACTCATTTTTATTATTGTATATACATATTCTCATTTCAAATCCTCCTCAATATCTTATGAGTCGATGGTAAAGTCTCCTACTAATCTTCCTCTTATCTGAGGGAATACATTCTCAAATTTGTTAGATCATTGTTTACCCGTGTGATGGATACAGCCTTCTTTCCATTATTTTCTGTTTGTACATTTCATTATTTTACTCATTTTTATTGTTGTATATGCATATTCTCATATTGTCTGCCTACTTCAAATAATCTTCAATGTCTTAGAGAGAGAAATTGACTTTTCTCTTCTTGTTATCATCTGGTTGAATCCTGACAAATTTTTAATACCTATTCTGAAATCTAAGATAAATCATTTGTCATTTCATTACCCTCATATCTTTTATTTTATGGTGTTTCACGACTTCCTTCTTCTCAAATTCCACAATTTTCTTATACATTAAGTAGATATACATTTCCTGTAAACATTAAAATAAATCTTCGTTTCTTTCTTCAACCATGTGGGTATAATTACTTTATGACATAAATTGTAAATATTCTCTAACATTTTCTCCTATATCATCCACTCATGTTCCTCATCAGGTATTTTATCTTGAATGACTTGTTTTAAAAAATACGTTTTCTTATTTGTGTACTGGTTATTATTTTTTATACTGGTCATTCCTGACATTAAAATGATAAATTTCATTATTGGCCTGGTATAGCAAATAAGTCTTTTGATAAAAGAATTTGTGCATTAGCTGGGCAGATGTCCACTTGGTAATTCAGTTCATCAAAAGCTCGTGCGGGTACCAACACACGCGCCGTTGTCGTTACGTTGCACTTTTCAATGCGAACGTAATGAACCGAGGTTCGCCGGTCATAATATTAAATAAAAATCATCGTCGGTAGATGATGGCCCGATATCGCGATTATTAGGGGACCACTTCGTATGGTCGCCATTCATTTCGCCGTATTGACGATAATGACGGCAACAGCGGGTTTTCGTATGGGGTGAACTACAATGAGCACAATGCTACAACAATAAGTAGGTGTAAACGCGCTACTGATTGTCATCGGAGTACCACTTGCGGAACGCATTCTATTCAGCTACATGATTAAGCCTTTTTTTGCAAGTAGTGTATCATGCTGAGTTGTAATATTTATGTTGGTTACAATTTAATTTTCTGGTTGTGTGAAGAATTTTTGTAGGTAATTTGGAAATTATCATGTTACAAGTTTATCCTCTTAAAAATAAAATGTAGGTGTCACCACGCGTGTAGTTTTTATCACCTGCACCGGAAACGAGCCGAATTTAATTTAAGCACCCGCATTAATATGGAGACATAGTCCGGTAAATTAACTCCGGGACGGCGATCGCTCATTAGTCGTATGATTTACCGGCGTTGCGGTGCTTCGCCCCTTCGTGAGGGCTTACGCAATTTGCGCCAATCGACGACGTCGTTCGTCTTCGTGCGTCGGTCGTACGTCTTGTCTTTTCTAAACTGTTAAACGCCGCATCTGTAACTGTCTTCCCGGACATCCTCGTTATTTCTGGAAACTACCTTCGTCTTTGCCAAAATACACGTTAAGGAACTCGCAACATAGTTGCGGTTTCTAAATTTCGCATAAAATCAATTTCTTTTAACAAGAAGCTACCCTATGGGGAGATATGTCAACGCTTATTGGTAACATAGGAAGCTCCCACAGAGTTCCAATGACACGGGAATTCTTAGGACAGCTGTAAACGTCCCGGGAACGCGACGGACGTCAATCGTAGCGGTTCCTTCGACGTTGATCTCTTTATAATTAGCTGGGCTTTGTGCGGAAGCCGTCCGAGACGTCTGGACCCGAAATCGTTGAGCATTGTCTTCCTATTCCCATTCCGCGTCTGCAAAGTTCCCCTTCTGGGGGCGAGGAGCGGGAATCGGCGAATGCCGGCACACCTGGCCCCCGGGCAGGGATAGAAGACGGTTTTCGATTGTTGGAAGTGCACAAAAGGATGGATGTCTGTACCACTCTTGAAATCGCCTCGAGGGCACCTTTAGCTCTCCCGGTTGACTACTTCGCGGCTGCTCCACATCAACTGATATCAAATTGTGTTAAGGGAGATGGTTTTTATATGATTAGCACGCGACTATAACAATTTTCTTCAAGTTTTTTATAATTAAAAAATAGGAGATGAAAAATAAGAAAAATAAAGGAAGAGATGACTTTATCTTCTTCAACTTTTTATCTTCAACTTTTATCTTTAACAAAAAGAAACAAAAACGTTATAATTTGAAAAGTATTTATTGGCGCAAAAAATTTGTTGCTGTCTTCACAAATTTTTGGTTGTAGTCTTTTCATTTTTGAAAGAACTCTTCAAATTACGAAGAAGATAGTATAAAAATTGATGAACAGACGACTAATATCTTTTTCAACTTTAAAGAAAAGGCAGAAGAAGTACAAAAACTATAATTTGGAAGATGTTCATTGACTCAAAAAGAAATTTTGTTATCATCTTAAATTCTTGAATGTAGCTTTCTCATTTTTGAAAGAATTCTTCAAATTACGAAGAAAATTGTGTAAAAATCGATGCAAACACGACTAATAACTTTTTTCAACTTTTAAGAACAGGTAGTGGAACTATAAACATTATAATTTGGAGGATGTTCATTGACACGAAAAGAAATTTTGCTATCCTCTCAAATTTTTGATTGCAGCTTTCTCATTCTTGAAGGAATTCTTCAAATTACTAAGAAGATGGTGTAAAAATGAATGAACAGTCGACTAATAAGTTTTTTCAATTTTTAAGAAAAGGCAGAAGAAGCATAAGCATTATAATTTGGAAGATGTTCATTAACATAAAAAGAAATTTTGCTATCATCTCAAATTCTTGCTTGTAGCTTCCTTATTTCCTTAAAATGCATCAAGTTGAGAAAATATTCATGTAAACATCGATGAATAGACGACTAACAACTTTCTCCAACTTTTAGAAAAAAGACGAAGTTATAAAAAGTTTAGAATTTGAAAGATATTCATTGACACAAAAAGAGGTTGTGCTGTCATTCCAAATTATGGATTGCACCTACCTTATTTCCTGAAGAATTCTTCAAAATTATGAAGAAGATTGTGCAAAAGTCGATGAACAGTCGATTAATAACCTTCATCAACTTTTAGAAAATAATGAGAAGTAAAAAGCTTAGAATTTGGAAGATATTCATTGACACAAAAGGAAATTTCGTTGTCTTCTCAAATTTTTGATCTTAACTTCTCCATTTTTTGAAAAATTCTTCAAAATTACGAAAAAGATCGTGTACAGTCGATGAACGGACGACTAACAACCTTCACCAATTTTTAGATAAAGGAGAACTAGTCAAAAGCTTAGAATTTGAAAGATCTTCCGAATTTCTGATTTTAACTTCATTTTTTGAAAAATTCTTCAAATTGCGAAGAAGATCTTGTAGAAGTCAATGCTAAAAACGACGAACGGCTAAAAACTTCCTTTAACTTTTAAGAAAAAGAAGAAGAAACATAGCAGTTTGAGACATGTTAATTAATTCGAAAAGAATTTCAGGAAGAAGAAGCAAAATTGTTCAGGCTATGGAAAAGATCGTTTAAAAATTGATGTGCAAATGACCAATTAACTACCTTTTTGAACATTAAAAAAAAAAAAGAAGAACAATCAAAAACGTTATAATTTGGTAGATGTTCACTGACTCAAAAATAAATATTACTGCCATCCAAATTTTTGATTATTGCTTCCTGTTGTGAGTTCGGGGTTGCTCAATAAAATTCCAAACTTCTAACTATTTGAATGGTGCTTTATTCACTAAACGAAGATACACCGTAACGCGAACCCTTAAGTTCTTATGCGACGCATTGTTCGATATAATCTCTCTTTATAACCCTTTTAGGTTTTAAGTAAACTTTTCAAAGAATGGTGGTAAAATGCTTCGATGTCCTCTTTAACCAATAAAGATTTAGTTTTATGTCACGATTATCCAATAGGCGAAAAGAATACAAATTTCCTGAAATATACTTTAATAGTAATTCTCGAAGTATTGTGCGTGATTTTCCAGCGATAGTTGCATTTTTGATTCTTTGAAAAACAACAAAGGGAAAGACATGCAGCGATATACATATCTAATAAATCCAATAAAAAAATAGTAATATTAATATAGGACTACACAACATTCCTTATTATCCGAGGAAGTTTTCAGATTATGGAAAAGATAGTGTGAAAGTCGACGATAACACGACTGATAACCTTCATCAACGTTTAAGAAAAATTAACGATTTAGCAATCAGTAGAAATGATATAATTTGGAAGATGTTCGCTAACTCAAAAAGAAATTGTATTGCCATCCCTACATTTTTTGCAATTTTTCAAAAGAATTCTTCATATGTGGAAAAGATTCTACAAAATTGGGAAAATACACTGTTAATAACGGTTTTCAACTTTTGAGAATTAAAAGAAAAAATCGTTATAATTTTGGTGACGTTCATTGACCCAAAAAGAAATTTTGCGGTCACCCCTAAAAAATTTGCCCCTATTGTAGCTTCCTCATTAGTTAGGGAATCTTTCAGATTACGGAAAGGATCGTGTGAAAATCGGGAGCGGAAAGAGCTCAGCCCATAACCCCTAAACCTAATTATCGATGAACTTCTTTTGATAACGCGATCATCGCACGGAACGATGCTTTTCGCTTAGGGATTAAAATATAAAAAGAGCGGTTTTATATTTAACCCGCGGAGGGTTAAAAAAGTAGCTCGTTAAGCCGGGGAAATAGTTAGTATAAACCTACTTTGTCAGTGCTTAAACCAAATTTACAAACATCTCTACTACTTCCGGCCGAGTTTTAAAAAGAAGAGAAAAAAAAACTTTGACGTCTTTTGATCTCCGCCGAAAGTTCACCTGACGCCTCGCGTCAAATCTCGTCGTGGAACCGTTAATATTATTTGTGGATTTAGAAAATGGGTCGTAAACGCGTCGGAGTATTTTTATTTTTTATTTGGGAGTGTAATATCCAAAGGACCAAAAGACCTGCATCTAAAACGCCCATAAATTATTCGTTCGCCATCAACACCGCGAAGATACAATCTTGTTGTTACTTATCGAACCATCAAGTTCGAATTCCTTCCTCTTTTCCTTGCTTCCTGTACTACCACGATCCGGCGAGATCTTTTTCCAGTTTGTCCGCGGCGGGATTCGGCGGTGGGGGTCATTCAAGAACCCTCCGTAAACTCAAAGGGCCCAGGTAAACCCCAGGTAAGAGCGCTCACACGTTCTCAGACACTTGCCGGTTTAACTTCGGTCGTGTGCGCCATGAAACTTTCGATATTTTTGTGCCGAAATACGAAACATTTAATTTTTGGTGTTTTCATGTGAAATTATTTTGAAGATTTTAAGACTTAAGTGGAATATCAACACTTATTAAGTAAGTTTTTATTTTTATTTTATTCACATTACTTAAGAGTGTAGGTTTGATTTAGTTAAAGGCTAACTTAATCCTTATTCCCACAAAGATCGTAAAAAGACAGGTTTTGACCCTTTAACGGCCCGTTTCGGGATATGAGGGACCTACTTGTAATAGTATAGGTTTGCTATGTCATACTTCAGGTCAGTTTTCTTGAAGGGTTAGAGCAAGACTTGTTTTATAATGACCACCTATAAATCATGTCCAATTGAAACGTTATGTGTACAAAATATATGTCCATTGCAAATGAAATAAAATGTTATATATAGTAATCTTAATAAAACTGTATTTTCTTGGTCTTTAAGATCATTTAAAGTTATAAAGATGTAAGAAACTTTTGGATCTGCTCTTAACCTTAAACAAATTGTTGTAGGCTAATGAGTTGGAAATAAATTGGTTTGAATTCATTTTAATTGAAGTTCAAAATGTTGTGATAAGGCAATTTTTAGATTTGCTAATAATCATAATTTATTTTAAATACATTGCTAACTCAAATCAAATCAACCAAATCCTCAAACCATTTAAGTTTTCTGAATGGATTTTTGAGTAATTTCTAAATGTTTAATGGCATGAACTTTAAAAAATTATTAAAATCAGATGATGTGTGGAATAAGTTGAGTTGGTTTAAATTTTCCGGTGAGATGAAAAATGGGTTTAATTGGATTGATTTCTTATTAGATTTAAAGTTGTAATAATATCTAATTAAGATCTAATTCATTTCAAGTCGACCCAACCCAATAATTCTAATTGTAATCAAAAATCTTTAATGTCTTTAGGATCTTCTTTGAAAAAAACTTGATTTAAAAATTATTAAAATTAGATGATGTGTGGCATAAGCTAGGTTGGGTAAAAGTTTCCAGTAAAACGAAGTATGCGATTAATTGGATTGATTTCCTATTAGATTTAAAATTGTAATAAGGTAAACTCAACTTGGAATTATTGATTATAAAATTTTTTAAACCTATGTCCATCTAATTAATCTCAAGTCGAACCAACCTAATTAATTTCAAGTTGAACCACCCCAATCAATGTAATTGTAATAAAAAATGTTTAATGTATTGTGATCTTCTTTCAGAAAACTTGATTCACGTTTATGAAATTGTAGGAGAATGTGATATTGCTCCTGATTTGGCTTGATTGAAACATCTTAGGTTTTTTATGTGCTTTTATTTCCAAGGATAAAGTGTTAGAGAAAACAACGTTGGCTTTTGTGGATTCCAATTGTTACTCTTTTTTTAGCAGCTTATCTTACCATATTATTCTTTTCTTTTGGTCGTCGAACTTGCATTTCCCACCATGAGTCTTATCATCTAAGTGATCACGCGATACGCGATAAAAATAACCAATAAAAACGCTTTTTGCAACAAGCCCAATTTGGCTGATAAAGGAAAAATGAAGTTAATCAAAGCAAGTATTATTTGAACATCAAGAACTAATAAAATATTTGAGTAACCTAATGAAAGTTCACTTTATAACAAAACTGAGAAATTTATTAAAGATGATCAATTTTTTTTTGAGAAATTTTAGATTCAATAGAAAATCTTCTTTCTTCAATCGAATTTTTCAGATTTTCTTGTTAATACATTGACCAAATTTCATAGTTTTGATAAAAAATAATCTGTAGTACTATCTCAGTAATCGCAATCCTCAGTGTTATTCCTGGATTCGCTACACTGCAAAACAATCTAATCCTCGATAAGTGCAAGATCTTGAAACTGATTTTGATGTGTTTAAATTTTTTAAAGTTGGTCAAATTTTTTTTAAGTTAAGTTGGGTTCGATGACAAATCTTCTTCTTCCTTCAATCGAATCTTTTAGAATTCTTTGTTAGTACATTGATCAAAGGTTGGTCAATTTTTTTTCAGTTAAGTTGGGTTCGATGGAAAAATCTTCTTTCTTCAATCGAATTTTTTAGAATTTTTTGTTAGTACATTGGCCAAATTTTAAAGTTAGCCAACGATTCCGTTTCCGGCTCTGGTCGGGGACGGATGAAGTGTTTGTGTTCGTCCAAATTTTTGATATATCTTTAATTATCTGGTTAAGTTAAAGTCATCAGTGAATTATTTAAATCTATTTTGTACATCGATTTCAACGTATATCTTTTGTGACATTATTTTCGTGATATAATTCAAGTTTTCTTTTAAACCACGTGTTAAATATTGTGTCTGGTGTCAGATAAGGACCTGTAATGGTTCAAACACCAAATTTTCCTTAATTAAATCAATCAATCAATCAAAGTTAGCCAAATTTTTATTAAGTTGGATGCGATGGAAAAATCTTCTTTTTTCAGTCGAAGCTTTTAGAATTTTTTTAGTACATTGACCAAAGTTGGTAATTTTAACAAAAAATAATCTGTAGTACAACTTCAGTAACCGCAAGCCTCAATGCAACTTATGGATTTGCTGCACTGCAAAGCAATCTAACCTCGATAAGTTCAAGGTCTCGAAAGAGTTTACCTCGATAACTGCAACTGGCTTTGATATTTATGACTGAACTAACAATAAGACTAGAACTAACATGTGTACTCACTCTACCATTAGACCTAGAACTAATTGTAACACAATAACTGACCGGAAAGCAAGAGATCTGGGTTCGGATCCCAGTGCAGTAATGAGACATTTTTTCTCCTCTAACTCTAACGCATTAGTGGTAAAAACCTTTCTCTTTAATTATTTGTTTCTAATAATTGTAAGAGCTTTCGGGTTTAGCCGTGCTTTTTTTGAAAATGCGTTTGATGTTTCGGATGTCATGTTGCAACCTTCTTCAGAAACGAGTTTAAACTCAAGCACGGTTAAATTCGAAAGCTCCTAGTTCTAAATCTAGTGTTAGAGTGAGTGCTAATGTTAGTTCTAGTCTTAGTTCAGTTAACACTGATTGTGAAAGCCTTCGTATTTAGTTTTGATATGTTTCAATATGTACTTAAATATATTTCTAAATTTTTGCATAAAATCTTCTTGAAAAAACCTTTTACTGACATTGATGGTTTAGATTTTTAGAAATTGATAAATGAGTGTGAACGAAAATTAATTAAATGATAATAAAAAATTTGTCATATTGGGTTAGACTGTTAGATTGAGCTCTACTTCCTTGAATTAAAATAAAAATTATAATAATCCAAAAACAGAATACTCTTGTAATTTCCAAACTCAATATAAATTTTGCCATATTTACTTTATTCTGACAATGAGATCAATGAAAAGTTAGGTACAACCCAAAAATCCTACCCAAACTTTGCATAAAATTTAGAATTACAAAACAGATACCCAAACAGATCGTAAAGATTTATCGACCCGAAATAAATCTCGGAAGTAATATCCCTTGACAAAACAAAAAGAGAATATAAGAGGGTCGCTTCAGGTAGAACAAAAAAACGGAAAGTTGTAGCAAATACGGACCCGGTAGGAAAAGAAAGGATCCGTTACAGTTTCCTTACAGGCCCTTTTTTCAATCTTATTCATCTCTTCCGATCGGAGGGCACGTCGGAAAGCGCGAAATCCCGTACCCAGGGAACCGCCACCAAACGGGGGAAAGTACCAGCTGAAAGCTGTCGAGGTAAACCTGACCTAACCTTCGGGACCCTCTTGGGCACAATACGCGATCTAATTTTTGAATAACACAATGACTGGGCCAAAAGGTGTACTTCGCAGGCAGTTCTCGAAACCTATCGTCGTTTCTCACGAATTTCTTTTCATTTTTTTGTGATTGAAAAATCCTATATTTTATTCTATATAAATTTTATACTATAACCAGTTAGAAGTAATAAAACGATTTTTTTTTCATTTCGATTGATTAAGAAAAATAATGATATGAGTAATTTAAGAATTTTTTGTTTTTGGAAGGGTTGATGGAATAAATTTTTGGCGATCGCGTGACCATTTTTACCACCTCTTTTAGGGTACTAAAAGTTAAACACGGTTCAAGGGTCCCGCATATGTCAATCATGAGCCAAAACCATATGGCCTTTTTCGTATACATGTATAGTTCTAGTACAACCATAACGTACTCTCACCTGGTTGTACGCTTGGCGGATCAACGTATTCAAATTAACGCTGGCCCATCAAGATACATTTCAAATTCAATATTTATCGGCGACATATGTCCGCTACTGACTCACCAACCCCTTTTTTTTTAAGTAACGCCCATTTATTTCCATAACTAAACAATTTTTTAAACTAGAATCAAATTAGTTACAATATGACGTCATTCTAAATTTGTAGAGTAATGATTCTTAAGTACAATTAGTTGAAATTTTTAAATTGATGATTTTTTAATGATTATGTTAGTTTCGATCAAAAATCTTCGGTAATTTTGAAAAAAAATTTTAATTTTTTGGTTGATTTTGGAACAAATTAGTTAAGTTTTTTGAAAAATAGAAGTTTTAATCTATCTCTGCTTAAAGTTATTTTTCTGAGTTTCCAAAAACAAATCTTGTACCTATATTTTTTTAAAGTTGATCACGTTTTTAAGATTAGTTTCGATAAAAAAACCTTCGGTAATTTTGGGATTTTTTTTAAATTTTTCTGTAAAACTTAAAATAAATTAGTAAACTTTTTTGAAAAGTAGAAGTTTTAATCTATCTCAGCTTAAAGTTATTTTTCCCAATTCTCATAAACAAATCTTGTATGATTTTTTAAAGTTGATCACATATTTTAAGATTATGTTAGTTCCGATAAAAAACCTTAGGTAACTTTGGAATTTTTTTTTTAAATTTTTTGGTTGAACTTAGAATAAATTTGATAACTTTTTTGAAAAATATAAGTTTTAATCTATCTCTACATAAAGTAATTTTTCTCAATTCTCAGAAACAAATTTTCTATGATTTTTTTTAAGTTGATCACATTTTTTAAGATTAAGTTGGGTTTGATCAAAAATTTTTTATGTCTTTGGAAATTCTTGTAGAAAGTTTTGGATTAAAGTTAGTACTTTTAACAGTAAGTAGAAGTTAAAGACAATCTTTACTTAAAACTGCTTTTCTTACTTTCCATTAATTAACTTTGTGGGATTATTTCGTTAATATTACGTTAGTTTCGATCAAAAATCTTCAGTGACTTTAGTATTTTTTTTTATTTTATTCGATCACATTTGGAACAAATTAGTTAACTTTAATAAAAAACAGAAGTTTTAGTCTATCTCTAACTAAAGTTCCTTTTCCTTTTTGTAAAGGTAATTTGGGTTCAATAAGAAATTTTTTGTATTTTTAGAATTTTTTTTTGGGTTTTCTATTAAATCTTGCATCAAATTTGGTAGATTTAGTAAAAAATAGAAGTTTTAATCTATCTTTGCTTAAAGGTGTTTTTCTTAATTCCCTCAAATAAGGTCTGTGAGATTTTTTAAATTTGATCAAATTATAAGCGAATTTCGGTCTAAAATTGTTGGTGTTTTTCGAAACCTTTTAATTTTCTTCGGTAATATTTAGAACAAGTTGGTTAACTTTAATGAAAAATACAGGTTTTAGTTTATCTCTGTTTACAGTTGTTTTACCAAATTCTCATAAATAAAACCAATATGATTTTTTTAAAGTTCATCAAGTTTTTGTAAAGTTAGGTTGGGTTCAATAAGAATCTCTTGTGCCTTTGGGATTTTTTTGATTTTTTTATTAAAACCTACAAACAATTTGGTAAATTCAGTAAAGAATAAAAGTTTTAATCTATCTATTTTTCTTAATTTCCTTAAATAAACTCTGTGGGATTTTTTTAATGTTGATCAAATTATAAGTGAATTTCGAACTAAAATCTTTGGTGTGTTTGGAAATTTTTTAATCTTTGTCGGTAATATTTAGAACAAATTAGTTAACTTTAATGAAAAATAGATGTGTTAGTCCATTTTTACAGTTGTTTCACCTAACTCTTATAAATACTACCTGTATGATTTTTTTAAAGGTCAACAAATTTTTGTAAACTAAAAATTTTTGCAGAAGGTTCAATAAGAAATCCTTTGTGTCTTTAGGAATTTTTTTTTGATTTTTTTATTAAAACTTGCATAAAATTTAAATTTTTTATTAAAGAATAGAAGTTTTAATCTATCTTTGGCTAAAGGTATTTTTCTTAATTTCCTTAAATAAACTCTCTGGGATTTTTTAAAGATGATCAAATTGTAAGTTCATTTCCATCAAAAATCTTTGGTATCTTTGGAATTTTTTTCATTTTTTTCGGTGATATTTAGAACAAATTGGTTAACTTTAATAAAAAATAGAAGTTTTGTTCATTCTTTACTTAAAGTTATTTTACCAAATCCCCCTAAATAAATCCTCTATGCTTTTTTTAAAAGTTCATGAAATTTTTATAAAGTTAAGTTGGGTTCAATAAGAAATCTTTTGTATCTTTGGGAACTTTTTTGATTTTTTTATTAAAATTTGCATAAAATTTAGTAGGTTTATTAAATAATAGAAGTTCTAAACTATCTTTGAATAAAGGTGTTTTTCTAAATTCCCACAAATAAACTCTGTGAGATTTTTTAAAGTTAATCAAATTCTTAGTGAATTTCTATCTAAAATGTTTGGTGTCTTTGGAAATATTTTTAATTTTTTTACAAAACCTTAAATCAAATTTGTTTGTTTTGATGACAAACATATGAACCGCTTATTTTGAAAGTGGCATAACTCTATTTATCGTTAAATCGAGATATTTAAAGTTTTGCGTTTCAATGAATTTAAAAACATACATATAAGATACTAATGAGTCATACTGCTTAAGCGTATCTAAGGATGTTAAATTTAAAGTTCCTGTTAAAATAGTGGCAATTATTAAATAAATAACTTGCGTTTTCTTAACAAGAATGGAGTTGGGCCACTTTCAAATTTAACAGCTAGGTTCATTATAAAATTTCAAGGTGTCCAAGTCTATTCCATATAATTTAAGATATTTCAAATTGAAGAAAAAACAATACCGAATTTGTTTTGCATATCTTGAAATTAATTATATTATATAATTTACGCGATTCAAATCATTTTTGAATTACAGAACATAGAAAATTACAAACATAAATTTAGTATGAAACAATATACTATTCGTCCACATTTTGTGCATGTCAAAGTGATTTAAAGAAATCATGATATTGTGGTGGTATGTATCGTAATAGGTCAATCATGTCCTTAAATTTTGCTGTTGCAACTTGTCTAATATTTTTATACATTGGTGCCAATACAATATTTTCGAACATTCTTGGTCTACCCCGACGTGATGATAAATTCAAGACTTTAAAATTTTCATTTTCATCCATTGATGTCTTGTAGAAAATTTTATATGGTTCATTTCTAACAAAACGCATCCAACATATTCTTAACCAGTTTACCGATTCTCCATCAGAATTCTTTACCCTTTTAAAAATTGCGTCTTCTACTAATTTCGTTGATACAAAATCTTTCTGTCTCATTTCAGTTACAATAAAATTATTTCCCTCCCGGCAGTTTTTAATAATCGTGTAATAATCTGGGGGAACGAACATTAAATTATTTTTTTTAATGCCATTTCTACGACGCCAAAATCTCTATTATTTGGTAAAAACGAATGTCCTGATATTAAAAATTTATGATCTATAATTTCGACATTATTATCCAAAGCTTGGACAATTTTCATCCACTGTAAGCTATGATGCGTTTTTCACTTCTTAAATTTTTAATATGTTTTAAGATGCATGAAACAACTTCTTGAAACTTTACTTTAAACTATAAATGGAGTTGGGCCAGTTTCAAAATAAACGGTTCATATGTACTAACTTATTTTTGTTGAAAGGTGTTTTTGTTCATTTCCATAAATAAATTCTGTCTTTTATTTTAAGTAAAATTTGTATTGTGTTTTAAAATAAATTTTTGTAAAGTTAATTTGGATTTAATCAAAAACCCAATTTCCAATTTCCCAATGTATCAATGGAAGAAACGGTATTTTTTGTAATTTGACACTCATTATAAATTATGACACTCATTAAAACCTATTTGTACGTATTCTAATTGTATGTTTTTCTCATTTGAATTAATTTTAAATTTAAAGAATGTCTTTGGCACGTGGCAGGTGAACCATTATACCATCATAAACGGTTGTCTCCTTGTTTTTCACCTGCACCCACCATTCATTTTAAATCAACTAAAAACACGAAACCGAACCTTAAAAGAAGCAAAACGCATAAGAAAGGATACGGGTAACGGATCCTTTCTTTTACAGGTGCCCACAACCATCGTGACGCTAACAACTTAAATTGTTGACGTCTGTCGTTTTATCTTTAAGATCTTATTCACCCTCATATGATGGTACTTCAATTAACGATCAACATAGACAAAGAAACACTTCTTTCAAACTTCTTTTCTTCTTACATACTTCTTTTAAATCCAATCCTTTTTAAATGTAAACCATATAACGACCACAAAGTGCTTCACACACAATTGAAGATCAACCACATGACGACTTGAAAATTTTAAATTCGTCACAGAAACTTAACCACCCCTAAGACCGGTTTACCCAAAAATAACACAGATGGTCAACGTACTTTAAGATGATTACCCACTTTAAATTCTTCTATTTTACATAAAATTTTGTTTTAATTTTCTTTGCAGAAATGTTAAAGTGGACCGTAATTAATAAAAGGTCTGATAAAGATGACCTTCAACCACAACAAAAATCATCGGAGAAGCCCAAAAGAAGAAGATCGAGTACTTCAAGAAGATCATCAACTTCTAAAAGATCAAATAATCATAATAGAAGAAGTTTAAATTTAAGTCAAGATAAAGAAAATCGTTTTACTTCAACTCCTATTAAATCTAACGATTATTTCCAAGCGGAAGCTTTAAGAGATGTTAGTAACATAACACCGAAAGAAACGAAAATTAAAGTTTTAAATAGTGGAGAGAAATTATTCTCCCCAAAACACGTTAAATACAAAAAGAAAAAAAGGTGTTTAGATCCAAATCATAAAGATTGTCCTATAAATTATTTTAAAGCTTTTGAATCTGTTGATTCTCATATAAGAGGTGATCCCTGTCAATGTAAAGAAAACGAAGGGATTTTAAAAAGAGTCTCACCTTTATTATCGAGAATATTAACACCTTCAACAAACGATGATCCTCCATATAAAAAACCAAAAATCGATCACGTTAATGATTTTTTAAACCAAATCGCTTTTATTCAATCTCCCGAAGATAAAGCAACAGTAGAAATAGATGAGAAAGAACTTAAAGTATCACCTTTAGTACAAAGGTTTTTAGATTTACGATTTACTAAAAAAGATCAGCACGAAAACTCCTCTTATATAAACGAATTATCTTTAGATGAACTTGTAAATGTAATATTAGACAATTCCGGGATTAAGGATAAAAATAAAAGTCCTGTTAAAACTAGAATGATCGAATTAGAAAACGAGCTTAACGAATCCCGAGAGGAAAACTTACTTAACGCAAAACAAGAAAAGCGAGGAAGCTTTTCCGATAAAAGTTCAATGGATTCCGGGTTTAGATCGAACTCCGATAACGAGGTCGCTTGTAGACTACCTGAGATAATCAACTGTGATAAAACCATTATTAATCTCGAGGAAACTTTTAACGAGAGATGTGTAGACGATGTCAGACCGAGGAAAAGGAGTTTATCTCAAGACGATGCTTCATTATTCACTTTAAAGCGTCAAAAGTGTGTAAGGAGGAGGAGATTTACTGATGATGAAGCGAAACCTCCAACTAGTTGGACACCACAAAGATTACAAGACTTAAACACGACGTTTTCTATAAATGACGATGTTACAAATGATAACTCATTCGATTCTAGTATTATGGAAAAAGATACGATAAGTATTAATAAGAAGGATTTACAAGAAACTCCTTGTAAAGAAGGAGGAAGGATTAGAAGGTGTTTGCTTTTTGATTCTCCCCCAGTTGAAAAGAATACAATTTCTGGTTCAATGGATTTGGAAATTAAATGGAGGAATAGAGAATTATTACTGACAGGTTCGTTTTAATGGGTTGGTTGGGGATTTTTTTTAATTTGATGGTTTGTTTTATAGTTTTCCGGTGTGGGAATTTGATGAGGTCCGGTGGGAAACCAGTAAATGCTTATATTAAGGTGAGTGGGTATTTTGTTAATTGTGGACGTTAAAAAAATTTTTTTTCTTAAAATTTTTATAAGATAATCGAAAAAGTATACTATGTTGTCTTAAGGCTGTTGTCTCGGGCCCGAAAAAGTTGTTCCAATATTTCGCGTTAACCGTTTGATAAATCAAAAAAACTTTCAAACGAAAGTTGGATAAAAATGAAAAATCTAGACATGCAAATAGAGATATTTTATAAATTATTGTTAATAACTGAGATTATTAAGAAAGATTTTGAAAAGGGCTATTTGCATGAATAGATAAATATTCAAGATATATTTTTTCCATTTACCGTTTTTTGATATTTTAAAAGATAAGCGAGAAATTTTGGAAATTCCCACGGTACAAACTTGGGAATATTTTACAATATCGCCAAATAGCTCCGCCCTGATTGACCACGTGGTATGGCCGGCGGAGTTGAGTAGGTGCCGTAAGTAAACAAACAAGTTTTTTGTGTAAGTCGATTCTGCTTCGTTGTGCATTTCTGGAGATAAATACTTTGGAGAATTATTCGAGTTTGGACTTCACAGATTTTATGGCTAGTAAAAAATTTTAGAATTTTGCTAAACTAAAATGAATGAAAAGTTCATTTCATAATTTTACTAATCTTTTTGTTATTTAAATACCTCGACCTCATGAAAATAAACTTCTATATTGTAATTCTGAACGCTAACTTTTTCTTTACATACACTACATGTAGCAGAGAAAGCATGTACAATTGGGCCAAATTGGTCACTTTTCAAGGGACACTCCTGTTTCTATAAGAAATAGAGGAAAAACAGTATCGGTAACTGAGGCTCGATTTTTATAAGAAATCGAATGCTGAAAACCTCATATTGATACATTTTACGGTTTCAGAAATATTGGGGATGCTTTTCGAGAAAGTGCATTTTTGAAGTCTTCATAATTTTTTTTCCTGTTGGAAAATGTTTAATTTTGTGAAAACATTCTCGTGGCAACTTTTTATGTAGATTTTGACGGTGTAGGTTAGTTTTCTCTGTAAGCAATATTTTAATAGCTACATACATAAAAGTGTTTTTTTTTTTTTAATGGAACACTATATTATTACATATTACACGAGAGCCTAGAATTCCCTTTCCAAAAATATGCCTATAAAGTTTGAAAAATGGGATAGATGCGATAATTTGTTTCAGAGAATCTGGAGAAAATGCAGAGGTTGTATTTACATAAACGATATACAGAGAGAAGATAACGTTTAAACTCATTTTACTCGATGTTAAAAAAATTTAGATTGTTTGAATCCATAATCTGAACCAAAAAGGCTAAGTGGTATCGCAAGCAAGGTATCATGTGTGGCACACTTTTGGAAAGGCAATTTAAACTCCCGTCGAATATGCAAAAATGTATAGGTGTTCCATTTGAAAAAGAAATATTTGTCTGCATCTATTAGAATATTGCTTACAAAAAATCTAATTTACACCAACAAATTCTACATAAGAAGTTGTTTCGGGAATCTTTTCACAGAATCAAGCATTATCCAATAGAAAAAAAGTTATGGAGATTTTTAAAAAATGCACTTTTTCGAAAAACACCTGTATTTCCGAAACCGTAAGAGGTATCAATTTGCGGTTTTCACCATTCCATTTCTTATAAACATCGAGCAAGACACCAATATTATTTTACCCTATCTTTTATAGAAACAGGGGTGTCCCTTTACAAGTGTCCAATTTGGCTCACCAGTACAGTACAGTCGATTATCCCATCTGTACTACGAACTGCTGTACCATTTTAAAACATTTAATTTTTTTGCACAGTATTTATTACATATAGTAAAATAAGTCAGGATCTTATTAGAATTTAGTAAGAAAGATATATCTAATGTTTCCGTCTTTTTCTACTTTACCAAAACGAACTGAACCTCGATTCATGTATTCACTTCTCGACAAAAGATAAATAAACACATGAGTTTCGAATATAAATCCTTTGTCTGTTATCTACAAAGGGCGGAGCGTAGCCCAGAATTAAGGTCCACCTTCTCACTCCCGCGCGTCCGTCTCCTGCGCCCCTGAGAAACTCGATGACCGTAAGACCACAGCCTTAAATAAGATAGTTTAGTTTATCATTTGGTAGGAAATCTTTCCTTAAATCCTAATATTGAGACCTGGATAATGTTTTAAAGTTGAAGTTTATTTTTGATAGGTTTCTTGATGTAGTGCTTTAGAAAATATTTTTTTCTTAAAACTTTCATATTCCAACATATAAATCTTTATGTACAGTGGAGCCCCGATTATCCGAGGTAACATGGAGAGACACCCACCTAGGATAACTGAAACCTCGGACAATGCGGATTTATTTTTTATTTCTTAAAAAAATAAACACAAATGTATTTTAATCGGTTAAATAGTTGTCTATGCGCTGCTGTTTCATATTGCATCTTCTTTTTCTTGCTGTTATGTTTCTCCATCTGTTAAGAAAAAGCAAATTCGCAGGAGTTGCCTATGGTTGTTGTTCGATATACCTCAGAGATTTTTCAAGAGAAGCAAAACCTTCTTGATGGGAGATCTTAGTGGGAGGCTGTTTATCCATCGCTTCGTCGTCGTCGCATCTGATTTTTCGGTTTCCCGAAAGGGATTCATTAGTTATTCAACACTCATTTCTTCTTCTAAATCATCTGCTGTAGCCCATTCAATAACGTCTTGTCTTGTCACATGTTCGCAACCTTTTAAATTTTGTATTAATTCAAAATTTGGTTAAAATTTGAAAAGGACATTTCTGCCCGGCTTCTTCATTTCAAAGCCAATTCATTTAATGTAATATCATCTTCATTGTCATAGTTCACAGTATCAATAACTTTTGACCAAGATTTTTTAATAGTGGAACCACGTACGGAATCTCAAGCCTGGCTTACCGAGTAAATAACATTTTTCAGTGTAATCTTTTTTATTCCGCTGATAATATCCTCTTCTTTTTCAGTGTATTGTAATACGTATTCAAGATATAAACGTCTATATTTTTTTGTAAATGTTTTCGAGGACGCCTTGATCCATTGGTTGCACTATGCTGATTACATTTCGAGGCAAAAATTTTACAACAATGTTACCTAAATGAAGTTCTTCCCCAGGGTGAGAAGGAGCATTGTCCATTAATACAATTGGTTTAATAGGAAGATCGTTTCTCTTCAAAAATTTAGTCACAGATGGCACGAACTCTTCTTTAAACCAGTTAGTAAATAAGGTCGTATCCATCCAAGCCCTCTTCTGATTTTTATAATAAACTGGTAAGGCTTTGGATGAGATATCTTTTAAAGCTCTTGGACGTGCTGACTTGCCAATCACCATCAATGGGAGTTTGCCCTTGCCGGATGCATTGGAACATGCCATTACAGTTAATCTTTCCTTACTTCGTTTGTGCCCAGGAACTGATTTTTCCTGTCGAGATGCCAGTGTTTTTGATGGAAGCATTTTATAATCCAAACCAGTTTCATCACAGTTATAAATTTGTACCCACTATCTTTGATTTGCTTTTTAAAGTCCTGCTTAAATTTTTCAATTGATGACACATCAGCAGAAAGTTTTTCTCCACATGCGATCAGTTGATGTATACCGTGGCGTTTTTGCCACCGGTCAAGCCATCCTGAATTTACGGTAAACGTATGTGTTTCTAGGAATTGCCTGCTAATCACTATTGCTTTCTGTTGTAAAATTGGACCTGACAGAGGCACACCTTTTGATCTTTGCTAGTTAAACCACATGAATAAAGCTTCATTGACCGTTTTATAGGGTCTTTGATTGGGTCTTTAGATTGGATCGGTTAATCCGGAGCTCGAATAATTGCGACTCGGATAATCGAGGTTCTACTGTGCTATGTTAAAGTAAATATTCTAGCTTACAATTTCTCAAAAAAATCTTTTCTTTATTCCTAACATTAAGACTTGGGCGACTTTTTAAAGTTGAAGTTTATTTTTGATAGGTTTCTTGATGTAGAGCTTAAGAAAATAATTTTTTCTTAATATTTTCATATCCCAACATATAAATATTTTTATGCTATGTTAAAGTAAATATTCTAGCTTACAATTTCTCGAAAAAATCTTTTCTTTATTCCTAACATTAAGACTTGGGCGATTTTTTAAAGTTCAAGACGTTTCTAATGAAATTTAGATGAAATTTAGAGGTTAAGAAAAATTTTCTTTGTGACAATTTTGATAATGTAACTTACAAATTCTTGTATTATGTTAAAGAAGACATTCCAAAGTATAATTTTCGAAAAGAATCTTCGCTTAGTTCCCACTGATAAGACGTGGATGATTTTTTTAAATTTCAAGTTCAACTTTGAAAATGTAGAAGTACAATTTTATTAAAATTCTTTATAGCTTAACACACAAATTATTATATGTTACATTAAAGAAGATATTTTTGTCTATAATTTCTTTAAGATTTCGTAAGTCTGGATGATTTCTTAAATTTCAGCTTTGAGCTTTTTAGGTTTCGATGAAAATGTAGAAGTTTAGAAAATATTTATTTTCTCAAAACTTCATAACTTTATCTACAAATTTTTATAGATTTTAAGTTGCGTTAAAAAAGACATTCTAGGCTATAATTTTCTAAAAAATCTTTCCTTTATTCCTAATATTAAAACTTGGGCGATTTTTTAAAGTTCAAGATCAACCTTCACATTTTCAGATGAAAATATAGAAGTTAAGATTTTTTTTTCAACATTTCTATAATATATTCTGCAAATTCTTATGTGTTAGGTTGAAGTAGACGTTCTTGAATATTACTATAGAAAAAATATTTTCGTAATTCCTGGTAATAAGTCTTGGATGATTTTTTTAAATCCCACATTAAAAATATGAGGTACATGAGCTTTTTTTTTCAAATTTTGTGGAACTCAACCCACAAATTGTTGTGTGTTACATAAAAGAAAATATTTTTGTCTATAACTTCTTCAAAGATTTCTTCCTTAATTTTTAGAATTACAATCTGGATCATTTTTTAAATTTTTTATGTATAGATGACAAAGTAAAGGTTTGAAAAATATTTTTTCTCAAAATTTTCATCACTTAACCCACAAATTTTTATATGTTGAGAAGATATTCTACACTATGATATCTAAAAAATCTTTTCTTTCTTTCTAACATTAGTTGTAAGGCCTGGACAGTTTTTTAAAGTTCAACATTACCATTTCTAGATGAAAGTTTAGATGCTAAGAATTTTTTTCTCACAATTTTTATAATCTATCCTACAAATTCTTATGTGTTATGCCAAAGCAGACATTTTTAACTATAACTATGCAAAATATATTCTCATAAGTCCTAGTAATAAGACTTGGATAATGATTTAAATGTCAAGTTCAACTTCGAAAATATAGAAGTATAGGAGAGGAGAGTGATCTTTCTTCTTAAATTTTTTGTCTCCTAATCTACAAATTATTATATCGCCGTTCCGGAACAAGATCGACGTAACTGCAATTTTTTGATAAAATGAGTTAAGGCCATTAATGTATCCAAAAATGCTGATCTTAATTATTTTTACCTTCTCCTGCAAAATTTTTTATTTTGCAGTTATATCGATGTTCTTCCGGAACGGCGATATATAAATTTGGTGGCCACACTTGGTAATACTGAGAGCCGTATTGGTAAATCTAAAATTTTTAAGAGCCTAATCGGAAAAAATTCGCCCTCCAAAGAAAAGGAGATCCAGTAAATCATACCTCCTGATTCCCTTTCATTATAGGAAACAAATTTTCTTAAAAATTCAAATCCTAGTCCAAAGTATTTATCACATTTTTTAATTGAGCCCCAATAAAATCAAGAAAAGCCGCCATTTGGTCACCATTGATATATAATATTAAAGAAAACGTTTTGTTCTATAATTATTTAAAAGAATTTCTTTTAAATTCCTAAAACTAAACTCTGAACGATTTTTTAAAGTTCAAGTTCAATTACATTCCACCCTATAATTTCTCCAAACGGATATAATTTAAGATTTCGCTTATAAATCAATCGAAACGCGTGCAAGAACAGCTGTGGAATGGAAGTTTGCGATCGCGACGTGAGCTTCCGGTGTTTTTCGGAGGCGTGGTACTCGTTCGAACAATTCTTACCCCCTTCAAACATCTTGTTAACTCCAGGGCGGCATAATAACAGTTTTAACGTCTTTAAGCTTTTTTCCTTCAAAATACAAGACCGAATTATTTACACTTCTTAAAGATTAGGGTTTCTTAAAGATTTAGGGTTGTTTAAAGATTTAAGACTTGTTTAAAGATTTGAGACTTGTTTAAAGATTTAAGACTTGTTTAAAGATTTAAGACTTGTTTAAGTATTTAGAGTTGTTTAAAGATTTAGAGTTATTTAAAGATTTCTTTAACAAGACGTTTATCATCATCCCTCTTTTAAAAATATAAAGTGAAATCCGGTAGCGATAAATCTTCCATCGCGAAAGAAGGGGGTCAGTATATGGTCGTTGCATCCCTACGGGGTGGAACCGCGGACTACAAATTGAATTTATTGTAGCGTATAAATAACGAGTGGCGACCTCAAAAGAAAGGTAACGGAAGAGCAGACGTCTGTCTTTTTTTGCCGCGTCTGGATGCAAGAACGCATTCAGGAGCAACAAAACGGATGCGTCGCGGTTGCATCGCTTCCCTCGGGATCACAGGGCCGTTTCAATCATATTCAAAACCGATTAGCCCGGACCGGCCTCCGAGAAGGTGAAGGGTGGCAGCTACAAGAGTTCTTAACGCATAGCAACAGCTGACGTCCGTCCTCTCTTAAATTTACCCTTTGGAACGATTTATATTTAGGTTGTAGTTTCCGAGCACCGAACGAAAATAAATAACCAAACACCTTATTCAGATAATTACTTCCAGAAACCTCGATAAAGATTGACACGTCTTGCAACTTTAGAAGTTTGTTGGCATCGAACATGAAAGGTTGTAATCGATACTCACGTTCGAGCCAATTAGTACGTTTCTAAATAGTATCAATTTTAATATTACAACATTCCGGTCCTATTAAAACCCACACGCGATATTCTCATCAATAACCGTCGCGGTTTGTGGACAAATTGAATTGTTACACGGGGCTAATAACAGGGGGTTTCGACCACAACTTAATTAACACAAACGTATTTGTCCATTTCGAACCGTAACTAATAACGGGGGTGGTTTTTGTATGCGGTTTCGGCGGTAAACCGCCCGCGAGAAACTGTGAAAAACGGGAACGCGTGCATTCCAATGCACGAGCAGACCAATGTCTTTTTTGCTTTTGCTTCAGGTATCCTTGAGCCAGCGTGTGGGCGACGCCCGAAAAGGGCGAGGAACCTTACAGAGAACCGCCGTTCAAGCCGAATCGAACAGGCCGACCTTCAACCACACCTTCAAGTTAGCCGTTAGCGTCCGAGACGAAGATGTTTACCAGAGGCTTTATATTGAAGTCTGGCATCGAGATAGAATATGCAGGTAAGAAAGATTTTGTAAATGGAAGAAAGAAATGTTGAATAATGTATTTTTTGTGAGCTTAAAAAGTATTTATTTTATAAAAACATTGAAGGTTTTACAGAAAAAAAATTCTGGTTAACTAAGCATTTAACTTTAAAGATTTTTTTAAGAAAAAAATTTTTGTCTGGGAATGTTGAATAATGTATATTTTATTTTTGAGTAGAAAGGGTTTCGGAAATTTAATTTATCCTTAAAAGATGACTAAAGGTTCAACTCCACTACATTTATATTTCGGTTCTGGAAGCATTAAGGGATGAATTCCTTATTACTACCAAAGGGATGTTTTCATTGTGCAATTAAGTCAAAAAGATGTCCAGAAACAATTTTTATTTCCTAGAAACGTTAATAAGTTCTCCAGAAAAATGGAAAAACTGTAACTAAATACTTAATAATCCTGAAATGACAAAGAAAATAATTCCTTGTGATTTTAGAAAAGTAACTTTTGTCATTTAAAGATGTTATAAAGTTTTACAGAAAAATCCAGATAAATTTTTGACCAAATATCTAATTTAAGGTTCAACTTCACTTACTTTAATCAATATTTCGGTCCTGGAAATATCAGATAATAAATCCCTTATGAATTAAAAACGATGCTTTCATTCTGTAAGTTATCCTTAGTCAAAAAGATTTCCAGAAAGGGATTTTATCTCCTACAAATGTTAAAAAAAATCTAGAAAAACACAGAGAAATTGTAACTAACAACTTTTGTAAGTACTTAGCGACCCTGAAGAGATAAAAAAAATTAATTCCTTATAATTTCAGAAAAATTACTTTAGCTTTTCAGAAAGAGTTTTCATCTTTCAAAAATATTGAGAAATTTTGCAGAAAAATTGTAACTAAGTACTTAACGATCCTGGAAACATTAGTAAATGAATTCCTTATGGATCCAGAAAAATTGTTTGATGTCCTAAAACGTTATAAAGTTTTACAAGAAAATCCAAAAAATTTCTTGTCTATACAGGGTGTCCGGAAATAACGTTCGTATAGTGAAGGGGGTAATTCTACAGCAAAAATTATGAAGAAAAGTTCCTATAAACATGTATCCGGAAATGCTTCCCTAATGAGCTACAGCTCTTTGAAGTTGATACTCATAGTGTGGTTTCTCTTAATTATTTCACTTATCCTGCAGAGTAGGATGTTGAATTTTGGAACATCCCCTATTATTTACATAAGAAATATGGTGATGGTAACCAAAATAATCTACGATTAACAGGCTTCGGTACCGAGGCTGACGAGTGCATTTAAAGTCCCGTATTTTTCTTGGTTGATAATTTTTTGAAAATCTGATCTCAAAATTGGAATGTTTAGACAAAAATACAAAAAAAAGTTACTAACATACGATGTCCTACTATGCACCCATTTCGAGAAATTCAACGATTTTGCAGTAGTGACATAAAATTTTATGTTCAAAAAATCTCTAAATATCGTAGTAGATTCGCGCCATATTATTTGACAATTAGTATGTGTCACTCCTTAATAAAAAATAATGATAAATACCTAATTTTATAAACAGAAACGAGTACAGTTTCTGTGTTTCTGCTTAAATAAATCTTTTCCGGTTTAGTTATGTACTTGTTTTTGCTTATGAAATTAGGTTTCTATCATTATTTTTTATTAAGGAGTGACAGATACTAATTATCAAATAAAATGGCGCGAACCTACTACGATATTTAGAGATTTTCTGAACATAAAATCTTGTGCACTACTGCAAAATCGTTGAATTTCTCGAAATGGGTGCATGGTAGGACATCGTATGTTAGTAACGTTTTTTTGTATTTTTGTCTAAACATTCCAATTTTGAGATCAGATTTTCAAAAAATTATCAACCAAAAAAAATACGAGACTTTAAATGCGCTCCTCAGCCTCGGTACCAAAATCTGTTCATCGTAGATCATTTTGGTTACCATCACCATATTTCTTATGTAAATAATAGGGGATGTTCCAAAATTCAACATCCTACTCCGTAGGATAAGTGAAATAATTTTAAAAAACCACAACGTGAGTATCAACTTCAAAGAGATGTAGCTCCTTAGGGAAGCATTTCCGGACACATGTTCATATGAACCTTTCTTCATATTTTTAGCTGTAGAATTACCCACTTCAGTATACGAACGTTATTTCCGGACACCCTGTATATATAACTAAAACCTCATTTTTACTAACTTTTATGAACATTTCGGTTCTAAAACCATTAGATAATGAACTTCTTATGAATTTAAAACGATGCTTTCATTTTGTAACTTGGTCAAAAAGCTTTCCAGAAAGAATTTTTTAACCCTTTTTTATTTATTAACAAAACCAGTTCAACAGCAGTATGTTTTTCTTGGTTATTTTGGTTCAGAAAAAAAAAACATCACGTAAAGATTACTTAGTAAAGTTACGGAAATCCGCACTGGTTTCGATGTGGATAGCTATTACTCTGTATCAGATGAAATCAGGTCTTGAGGAAGCTTCCTCTTTAGGCGCATGTGGATTTGGCGGAGGCACACTTTATGCTGAACCGCACTAGAGCACGTGTTGATGTTGTTGCAGAACTTTTTGGTTAGGTTCTTAATAAACACACTAATAGTTGGCATTTTTAGGTCTTCATGTAGATCACTGTTCCTTATAAACCATGGGTCGTCCACTGAGATCCTAAGGATTTTGTTCTGTAGGGTTTGATTTTTTTTCATATTTGAGGCTGCTGAGTTACTCCAAACCGGGCAAGCGTGGGTGACCAGTTCACTCTATTCTCATAGATGTTCTATTAATTAGGAAATAAAGCTGTCTAAGCCTGGCATATCCTTGGTTAAGTTTTACGTTGATATATTTCCAAGTTAGATCAAGGAATACTCCAAGGTAGTCTCGTCTTTTGTGCTCCACGGGATTATTTGGTTGTTGATAGCAACGCAAGGCGCATTATGGTAGTGTCTTAGCGTAAAGATCTTGGATTGACATTTTTTGCCATTGAGCATAATGCCCCACTTTGTTATCCAGTGCTGGATTTTATCAATTGATCTTTGCAGTGATTCGATTGCGTCGTTAAGGATGGCATTTTGTGCCTTTATTAGTACATCATCAGCGAACATTGCCATTTCGAAATTTGGGTCAGAAGGGATATCATGCATAAAAATGTTAAATAGAGCTGGGGATAAGCAGTTTCCTTGGGGGACTCCAGCAAGAATTTTCCGGATGCTGGAGACAAATTTTTAACTCTTAAAAACGAAGAGAAATTTTTTAGAAAAATACAAAAAAAACTTTAACTAAGTATTTAACGATTCTAAAAAGATAAGAAAATGAATTCCTTATGATCTCAGAAAACTTACTTTATCTCTTAAAGACGATGCAAAGTTTTCTAAAAATATTTAGAATTGTTTTTTATCAAATATTTAACCAAAAGTTCAACTTCATTAACTTTAACCAACATTTCTGTCCTGAAAACATTAGATAATTAATTTCTTATGAACCTAAAACAATGCTTTCATCTTCTAACTTGATCAAAAAGCTTTCCAGAGAGAATTTCGTTATTTGCTAAAAACATTGAGATATTTTCCAAAACAATGCAAGAAAATTGTAATTAACTACTTAACAATCCTGAAAATATAAGAAAATGAATTCCTTATAATTTCAAAACAATTACTTTATCTGTTAAAGACGTTATAAAGTTTTGTAGTGAAATTCAGAAAAAATTTTATCCAAATATTTAACTAAAAGTTCAACTTCACTAACTTTGACCAATATTTCAGTCCTGAAAACATTAGATAATGAACCTCTTTATGAATCTAAAGCGACCCTTTCATCTCATAAAGAAGTTAAAAGCTCTCCATGAAAAAATTAACCACTTTATCATGTTAGTTCAACGCAAAGCCCTTTTAGAAGTTTCCTTTGTGTTTAATTGAAATCATACCACAGCGTGTGGGCTTTTAGTACGTTTAATAATAGAATATCACAAGATCGGTCTCGGAGAAGTGGCGCAACTCGCCGGACCGTTCGTTTCGCGCAAAATCCACGCGCGATCGATGCGATCGCACTAGTCCCTGTAACCCGAAATCAGTGGCGTTCGTGGCTTTTCCTCGGCCCTTCACAATCGCGAACAAGGTTAAGGTGTGCCTAAAACCTTCCGTGACGTGGATTAATCGCCATTTAAAAAAGAATACAATTTAATTTAATTATTTCACTTTTTTACATCGACCCCAAAAAAGATACAAATACCCCAAAGAGGATTTCTTATTTTTCATTGGGGAAAAGTGGTTTAAATATTTTACAAGTGCGAATTAAATCATTTTGTGAATTTTTTTGGTGAATTTTTAATTTTTTAATATGGGGAAAATTTAATCTTTAACGGTCGGACGGAAAAAAGCGCATTGCGGATAAACTAGTCTTGACGTAAACGATTACTGGGGTATCTAGTTATCTTATTGAGTTAAAAATGTCTAGGAAACCTTCAGACTACGTGATACGGGGTTAATCGATAAGTAAGCTATTTTTTTGCTATCTCGGTATACTGACCTAAATTTAAAAAAAGGAAACTCATCCTTATTTTTTGTTACAATTTTTTTTCTTTTTTAGAAGGAGCGAATTTTTGGGATGTATGTCGTTTGCCATCGAGAATGTTATTACCAAGGTAAATTTTTGATTTTTTAAGGTTTCATTAATTGATTTAAGAGAGTTATATAATGTTAACCTTGATCATCTTTAGGATGTTAAGGGTTCTTTTTACCTCCTACCACAATCCACCGGAAGGTGTCAAAATGTCCCGATGACCCTGGATCTTAACCCAAATCCAACATTTCAATTCACTAGAACGATGTGCGATAGTCATTCGAGTGTCGACGAAGTCGCAACCGCGGTTTTCGCTGGTGAAGACCTCGAGGACCTTCGAAAAACCACCATCGGTTGTAAAGCCGCTTTGAGTGAACAACAAAAGTTGGCTGATGAGAATCTTTTTCTCAGGTATTTAATCGTTTTATTTTTATTCTTATTTTTATTTTAATACTCGGTTTATTCTAAGAAGGTTCTTTATTAACACTTCTTCGACTCTCAGGTACTTGGAGTTGGATCCCACCGAAGGCCCTGAGGCAATTCCCGCCGCTCTTCAACGAAAAGCAACCGGCAACAAGAACGGACGAACTCCTTTTACCACCACCAAAAAGTTAACGCGGCAACCGAAGACCGGTTTCGGTTTTTCGGTGGTCTGGACGCATCCTCCGAGAATAGAAAGGGTCGAAAAGGGTCTTCCCGCGGATAAGGCGGGAATTTTACCGGGCGATTATGTTATTTTTGTTGATAAACATAATGTGGTTATGATGCCAGAAATTGATATTCTTAATCTAATCAGGTTAGAATTTTTTTACACTAATTATTTCTTTAATTAATAATTTTCTTCGTAACATTTTTAATCTTTAATCTTTAGATCATATGGAAATCAATTAACATTAGAAATATTTCGAAGAAACTCTTCAAGAAATGGTTCAGTTCCGAGTGTAAAACCACTAATGAGTTTTGAAAGTACAGGAGGTTTACCAGCTCCTTCGTTGTCGACCCAAAGAAGACCTTCGACGGTTTGTTCAACGACCAACACTGCTTCGGTGGATTACAGCAGAAAAAAGCTTCAATTACCTCAGATAACGTTTAATTCGGAGGTTGGTAACGGCGTCTTCGTCTAGCAATTCCTATTTGAAGGACTCAAACAGCCAGTATTTTTTTAATTAATTAAACGTTTTGTTGCTTCTTTAAGTTATTCGCTCTTCTTTAAGTTATTCAAGGCCAGTATTTTTCAATTTTACGAAAGAAAGAAATAAAAATGAGAAATCTCGAACTATTATGGGCATATAATTCGTTTCTCGCGTTTTCTTTTATGTATTTTATTTCCCTAATTTATTATTCCTATTATTTTTTTTTAATTTTGTATATTGTTGAAGCAAGTCTTTAGTTATTATTATTTAAATAATACATTATATTTTGTTTATATAATTTCGTTTTTTTATTTATGCTATTTTTTCCATCTCACACAACTCCAGACATTCCCCATAAAATTTATTTTAGAAAGTAACACCCAACACTGATGATTCAAGAAAAAAAGCAATCATCCAATTGATTAGTAAAGAACAACAATACGCAACCGGACTTCAATTTGCCATCTCCAGATTCGTTTCAGCTTTAGCAGAAAGAAAAGATCTTGTAACACCACGTGAACATAAAGTGCTTTTTCAAAATTGTGATGAGGTAAAAATTTAAACAATCCAAAAACCATCCAAGTTAATAAAAACGAATTATTTAAGCTTCTTCATATAACAGAAGAGATTTTGGAACATTTAGTACAAGAAGATGGTGATTCACAAGTTCACATCTTACCGAAAATATATTTCGCTAAATTAAGCGATATGACCACTGCGTATAAAAAGTACTGTTCGGGGATTAAAAAGGCAGATTGCGTCTTAGCGAATAAGTTAAAAAATTCGAATTCTGAATTTGTAAGATTTATACAAGTTCCGGCTATTCCGAGACGACGACCTGATATAACCGCGTTCATCCATAAGCCTTTGGAACATTTCAGAGATGTTCTCAAGTCCTTTAACGTTATCTTAAGCCACACTAAACCCAATCATGAAGATTATGCTGTGATATCACAAATTGTGCACGATTTACAAGTTAGTTTATTAATTATCCCATTTGGAAAAATAGTTGGTGTTTGTCTTTTTCTAGATAACATATAGAGAAATTACTAGTGAAGGTGGGATGATGGAACCAATCGGTGAAGGTCGACCTTTATTATCAGTACAAGATCTTGAAAATAGATTAGTATTTACTAAATGCAAGGTTGGAGGTTTTCGATATTTTAAATTGGATGTTTTTATTTTTAATAATTTAAATTTTTTAGCCGTTCGTTTTAAGTAAACCAGGTAGACAATGGATTTTTGGTGGAGACCTTAGTAGAGTTGAAGGTCGTAATGTTAGACAATACTGGGCGTTGTTGTTCACTGATATTTTGCTTTTTGCGAAAGTTTCGAGAGATAGAGTTTTATTTATTTTTGAGGATCCACTTCCGTTATCGCATATAACTGATTTGACGTTTAACGTTAGAAAAAAAGGTATTTGTTGTAAAATACTAATGTGAGTAATCAAAAACAAGTGTTCAGAAAAAAATAAATATAACTTCTTAAAGTTCATACTTCAACAGATGGATATCTAATTTAATAAACAGAAAGTTCCAGATACGACTCAATAACCCTCTCTAATGATGGATGTGCTGATCCTTTTGACGATTATTTAGTAGACTCTATAAACATAGAATCTGATGGAAGCATATGGTAGCTCTAATGAAATTACCTTCAAAATCCATGGTAGTATAGATCAGATGCATCGGATACATCACCTTCTTTCGTCAAATGATATAAAGGATGGAAGGAAGATGCTAATATTTTTCATCCACCTTAACACTTCATGACATTTTCTTCATCTTTCAGAAGATAGATTGTAACTAAGGATACTGGACTAATAGGATGGCTCAATCCCATAAGATGTGTATACGCCGAAATTTAGTGTGCAGCCGCCAGTTTGACGTCACTTGTTGTGGTTTCAATGTCAGTCAAGTGTAAGATAGAGGGTCGAATGTGAGACAGTCGAGTGTAAGACAGAGACGCTGAGCTTGGCAGTGACGTTAAATGGTGGCGGGCGATTATCGCACCATATTGGGCCATCCTATTAATCCAGTGTCCTTGGATTGTAACCCAAAGTATAGAAAACTTTAGATTCAACCCAATACACATCTCTATTTTAATTATTACCAGATTGATTAACGTAGAATTGGATTCAAACGTTTAGTAGACTCAACAGATCTGTCACAGATTTGCTAATTATACGCATAGTGTGGTTAGCTATTGTCATAAGAGATTTTGCATTCATCTTCAGAGATAAAAAGTCTCTATCAGCAGACATGTAGACGATTCTAGTGATTATAATATTGAATAAAAGTAAAATTTGATGAAATTGTTTAGTAGATTTAGTAGTTCTGCGAATTTCATTGGATTTTATGCCTAACCTGGGGACTCTTCGTCAAAACAGGTTCAGGATGACCGTACACTGGAACCGAACTCGGCCGACTTTAACGGTCATCTGTTTAATAACCAACTGAATCGGCTGAGGAAACCTCGTACATTGCAACCGACTTAAAACAGCCGACAATAATAGTAATATTCTCATTAGGCTTGTGTTTGTCAGGATCAGTAGTAAATTGTTTTATTTAATGGAAAATTCCTATCTCATAAAACGAAGGATGTAAAGAAGAAGAAAGTGTTGGGATAGCCCTATCTTACAAGAGAGGAACAAAAAAGGAAAGTTTCATCATCTCCACAAAAATTGAAGGAGAAGAAGGAAGCTGTCTAATGTCTGTATGACTATAGTTTCTTTCATAAACTAAATTTTAAGTAACAAAACTCCAAAAAAAAAAACAAATACTTCATCCGACTAATCCAAAAAATCTGGGTCTGTTCATCTAGTCCAGTGATGGCGAACCTATGTCCCCTGGATACTAACACTGACCCACACATACCTTTTAAGTGACCCACATAGCTCTTTTAATCCTGGAAGTAATGACCTTCCTCTTTTACAAGTGATTTGAAATTAGTGACCCACGAGGAAGCACTAAAAAAATACAATCAACAAAATTTTACGCACTTCTCAAAAAGTTGGTCGGATGCAGTGTACGTGAGCAGATGCTTGTTCATAATTTTGGATTACTTGGACGTTGGTCGAATACATTCGGCCGGTATATGGACGACCACTATTTGGCCGAGTTCGGTTCCAATGTACGGTCAGCCTTAACATCCATTCATAGAAGTGTCCAATAGGTTCTATATGGATTTTTCTATTTGTTCCTTGATATTGACTTATGATACTTATCTGTATAATCACCACTGCTTTATTATATCCTTCCAAAGTTTTTCTTCATAAACTTTGAAACTCAATCTAAATTTTAAGAGAGCTTCAATCTAAAAAGTCGTATTTATCCCACTTTACTTTGGAATTGCATTTCTCTATTTAATGGAAGACAATGTTTACAATTAATATCGTGATTTTTGATATTTTTGTAAATTGGTGAAAAGATTAATTTTTTCTGACGCTATTTTTTGATTACTTTGTACTAAAAAACAAAATCATTTAAAATCATTTGGAACATTTTCATTTCTTGTTTAGTTAACGAATTTCGGATAACTGTGGAACCAGGTGGAAAAACAGCAAGTAGCCCAACAGTTCACTGCGGTCCAGATTTAACAAGAACACCTAGAAAAAACCCAAATAGAAAGTGTATACTTCTTCGAGCTCCAACAACTGAATTAAAAGCCGTCTGGCAGAATCTTCTTCAGCGTCAGATGTGAGTCAGTTGTTGTCATGCACAGATTAGCACCGTACACAATTTTCTCTTTTTGGTTAGTCGTCCATAAAGTTTACAGTTAGTTCTTATTAGTTTTTAGTCGTAGAGTTTAACTTTATGGACGTAGTAGTTATGTTCTTTTTAATTCCAATAAGTAGCAGACCCGATAGTTCTCTTAAGAGAGTGTTTCTTGTCGTTAACGCACGCAGCTTCCACGTTAGCGCGGTTATGGACGGCAGCGCCTTTAGCAGCCCGTTAGAATCACCAGACGTCCCAATCACTTCTTCGGTGGTCACGCTACAATCCGCCGATTCGCTGTCCATACGTCGGCAGGTGCGTTCTAACACCATCGGCGAGCAAAACGTAGAAAGTAGTAGTTGTAGACCGCCGCCGGCCGAACACCACCTCCTCTTCTCTGCCAAATCTTTTTCCTTAGACAAAACTCCAGAAACTCCTTCGGCGAACCTCACTTTATCCTCTCCCGAGCCATCCCAATGCTTCTCTTCACACTTTAACTCAGAGTGTAGCCTGGTACAAAGGTACAACATCCCAGATGAGATTTCAACATCTCCTTCTGCTTTGTTAACTCCAACCACCAGTGCTACATCTCAAGAAGCTGATGGCACAAATTATTCCGAAGAGTTAGACTTTCTTAGATTTGAAGGTGATTTAATTTGTTTTGAGTACGAAATAGATACCTTAAGTATAGAGGAGTATCTTAAAAAGACGTAGTGCCATCAGCATCTCAAAATCACAAACTGCCCCTTAAACAAATTTACTTACAAAAGAAATAAGAACGAAAACAAATCGTTGTTAGTACACAATGAGTAGTAGCAGATAGATAGTCAATGGTTTAGTTTCTAAAAACTCCGGCGTCTTGTGGAAGATTGTAACACTATATATTTGCAAAATAAAACCATTGGTTCTTAACTGTTTTTTGGCTTTATTCACCGGACCCACGCCGGTAACCTCCTACGCATTTTTCAGAACGTACAGCTCGTAAAGGAGAAAAGTGACTCGCAAAAGCACATAGATGAACTTATAGAGCACAGGTGCAAACAGCTGGGCAAATCTGCCACCGGCAACAAGGGAAGTGCCATTCACCTCGAGCAATGGATGAAAGGCCAACTTGGAACCACGCAGGCTCAAACGCCCGACGAAGAAAACGGAGATTTCGAAGTTTGGACGGAGGAGATGTTACGAAAACGATCCGAAGAACTACAAATCGTCTTAAATCAGAAAAATAGTTTCCGATGCGAATCTGTTATTGAAGAAATTAATATTTCGGAATCCGATGATCATAGTCCGTCCAAGAGCACCACCTCTGAAAGTCAAGTAAGAATTTCAGATCCAAATTCATTTGCTTAAAGATGCTTAAACCCGGGGAAGATTGCTCTTTCTATAGTAGTTTGCTTGCAATATAATTAAATATTTTATTTTATTTTTTTAATTTAAAGTGTTTATAAAATGGTAAGTATAATATTTCTTCTTTATTTAATTAGGTAACAGTTCGATCGAGTCCAGTAGTTCCCGAAACACTCTCAGTTTGCAGACAATGCCACAGAACATGCCTCCCCAATCAAAACGGAGGTTTAACTTTCTTTCCAAATAACAATCAAGATAAATTTGAAGAAAAAGCTTCAAACGATGAAATCGGAGGTGGATGGCGACCATTAGTTTTAATGGGATTAAGTGCTGTAAATCCAGCGAGAAGTTTAATAACTTCCGATCCATTTGCCGCACCTGTTCCAAAAATATCCATAGTGCCTCCAACTCCAGATTTAACAAGACGCGTTTGCGAAGAGAATAACATTGACAAATCAAATTGTAATTGTTCGGAAGAGAAAGAAAACGACAATTCTCCGGATTCACCTCAAACCGAAGATCAACCATATCATTCCCTTAATAGTTCTAACCTTACTTTAAGAAGATACGGAACCGTTTCTAGTTTAGAACGCGTTGGTTCTGATGAAATCGTCGAAGAGGAAGAAGAAGCCAATGATAATTCTAGTGAAGATGATGAGGTGTTTGAAGAAGAAACTGAAGAAAAAGGTTTTTATAACGAAGCTTTTAATCATTCGGGTATTCGCGGTTGGACTGCTAGGGCTGGATCTTTTGTGGCGGAAAAAATGTCTTTCTTTGAAAAATTAGGGGAAGATTATAAAGTTGGAAGTAGATTTTTTGAAAGGTAAATACTAAATTTGAAAAAATTAGAATAAATTATTTATTTGTTAATTAAGATATTTAAGATCTACCGAGATTCAAGTAAATGGTGAAGATGGTCAAGAAGAAGAAACATCAGGAGCGACTTCCGGTGAAGACGTTTGGGGCACTCCAACTAGTGGTGGTGAACTTGACGATCCTTTAAGCTCCCCAATGGAAGGGAGGCGTTCGGTTAGAGAATTCATTACATATTTCGAGAAGCTTTCAGAACTGCATGGGCATGCTTAAGAATAAAAAGTGTTGTGTTTAGTTTTCTAACTTTAGTCTTATAAACCTAGCCGAATGATGGATCTTTATCTTCTAACGACGACAACACCGAGCTAATGATGGACGAACTTTTGATGACACCCCCAGTCACCGCTGCAGCCATTCGTGGATTACTACCCAGAAGAACATTAGAACCGTTAATGGAAGAAGAATATTCCGATACGTATACTTCTTCTTCGTCTTCTTCCTCCGAACGGGTTCAAACCGATCCTTCTGGTTCTCCGGAACAGGTAACTCTTTAATCATGTTATGTAAATTTAATAGGAACGTTGTTTTAAAAGATCTCAACGGTTCTTGTTTTACATTGTGGGCAGGACAGCGGAACTGGAAGTGCTGCTGACAAATGTTCGACTGCTGCAGAAAGAGACACGCCAAGCGCGGCCGTGACAGCTTCCGATTCAGAAGAATTAAATGTTCAGAGGCCGGCGGCGGCGGAGTCAGGTTCTTGCAGCTCGACTCCTTTGCCAAGGATCCAAAGGTCGGACAGTTACAGGCACATCATCGACCAGGAGGACGAGAATCCGAACTTCTTTGCCCGACTGAAACCCACAGTGAAGTTCGTAAATATTGAAAGGATACCAAGATCAAAAGGAATTAAGTTGTATGTTTCATTTTTCTCAATAACAAAAAAAATTATTGAGTTGATTTTTAGATTGGAATTTTTTAATATGAAACGAGAAAGAAAGATCCATGAATCTTTCACCGGAGCTCCGCCAATGGTGAATATGTATAGCAGAGAAGATTTCTTTGACGAAGTCGAAGAATACGATGCGAAACCAATTTCAAACAAAATTTTAAAAGTAAGTTTTATTTTAAATTTAGAATTTATAAGTTTGATTTATTAAAAAATCTAAGATTATAAATTTTAGGACAAGCAAATAGATAGAAGATTCTGGAAGCAGTTGAACAAACGAAGAAATCAAAAGCCCCTACAGTTATCGGCCTAACTTACCTTTAGTGAAATCTAAAAAAAGAGAACAATAAATCCTTTTTTTTTCTTTCCTAAAATATTATAGTTCTGTCCATTTTTGCGCTCAAGTGATGGTGCTTAATTTTGCAATCGCGTTTTCTTTTTAATCGGGATAGTAATGTAAATAACCTTTAAGATTAGGATATTATTACACCTTTTAATAATTCGACCTCGATTAAAAAAAATATATTAACTAAGATAGTCAATTTTATTAATAAAATGAGGCGACTTTTTAATGTTAGAATTATGTACTTATTTATTTCATCCTTTGGTTATAACTTTTAGGGTTTACAAATACAATAAATCAAAGAGAAAATAAAAAAAAAACTGTCCTCGTAAAATTTTACTAAAAAATAATCCGTCACAATAACTTGTGATAAGACCTTTTTTGTAATAACATTTAAAAAAAGAATAAAAATAAAATCCTCTAATAAATTAAAACAAGTTTTTATTTTTTGTGCATTTCAATTAATCACCTACAATTTGTTGTGTTTTTAATTTTTTTCTCTTCCTATTTAATATGTATTGGGTTGGCAACTAAGTAATTGCGGATTTTACTCATAGAAGGCTTCAATTGAATTTTTAGGTTTGCAGATGTAGTATAAATGTAAAACATTTTGTTATTTGATAGTTGGCAATTCAGCTGTTAATCAGTAAAAACGTTTTTTGATTGGTTGCGTAGTTTTCGTTTGGCCTTACAATTAGTTGAAAAATGGAAAATCAAAAGGAACATTTTCGTCATATTTTGCTTTTTTATTTCTGGAAAGGGGAAAACGAATCGCAAACTCATAAAAAGTTAGGTACTATGTGATGAGGAAATCTTAAAAGAACGACAATGTCAAAATTGGTTTGCCAAATTTCGTTCTGGTGATTTTTCACTCAAAGATGAAAAACGTTTTGGTCGTCCAGTTGATGTTGATGAAATCCTAATCAAAGCAATAATCGATTCGGATCGTCACAGTACAACACGTGAGATTGCAGAGAAGCTTCATGTATCACATACATGCATTCTCCCATAGATTCTCATATATATGCACACTCTTACCACTCAACCGAACGATCAACTTTGATGTCTACATTGAACAACTAACGAAATTAAACAATGCAGTTGAAGAAAAGCGGCCCGAATTGACAAATCGAAAAGGTATTGTATTCCATCATCACAATGCAAGACCACACACATCTTTGGTCACTCGGCAAAAATGATTGGAGCTTGGTTGGGATGTTTTGCCATATCTACCATATTGTGACGAAATCCCATAAGTGATGTGCGCGAAATTGGAGACCGGTTGGTGACCAGCAGTCGATGTTTCTAGTAAACACCAAAGAAATAGAAAACTGAGAAAGGAACTGAATTGGCATAAAAAAAGGACTAGAAAAGCGGGGGGCTACAAGGGACCTTCGAAAGACCTTCGTGGCAACACCGTGTAAAAGACACTTGTAATCAGACGATCATTATAACAAGTTGTTACAAAAAATGTTGTAAAAACATAATAAAAATCTGTGTGAGTAAAATCTATTTCTTTTCGATCGAGCACCCTAACCTCCACATCCGTCATAATGGTGGAGTCGCCAGGCACCTAGTACAGAAAGAAAAAAAAGAAGAAAGAAGAAAAAATAAGATAAAATAAAGATATCGCAGAATAGAACGACCAAATGTCAATCACGAGTAATCAGATCAGGGGATTACAAGAGGTACAACCTCAAGAATCCGAAGACGAAGTTAAAATGGATCAATCCATGGAACTCGCAGTCGAAGCAGAGATAAGGTCAGCTATACTACCGAAATTCTTTTCGGACGCAATTATGAGGACATAAGAACCTTTTTAAGAAGTTTTAAGAGGGCAGCGAGAGCAAATCGTTGGTCCGAAGAAACAAAACTTGTCCAGTTACCTTGTTACTTGACGGAGGCCGCGCTAAAATGGTATCAGACCGCAGAGGAAATGTTCGATACCTATGAAGATTTAGATCGAGAGATATAGAAAGTATTCGCTAATATCACCTTACGAGAACAAGTGTACTACAGGCTATCCACTCGGGCCCAGAGATCGGGAGAAGGTGTTTGGGAGTATTTTCAAAATGTTCTTAAATTGTGTCATGATGTTAATCCGAGAATGGAGGAGGAAGAGAAGATCCGTTTCATACTTAAGGGGTTAGAGCGCAAAACACTGGAAATTAACCTGAATTAAGTGAACCTGATGACGAACGGAACGTTGGAGAATCTAAGGAGCAACATTCGCAAGGTTGAAGCCACCACATTCTTATTGGGACAGTCCACGTCACAAGCTGGGTCGTCCAAAAGCCATCAAGATCGTCTCGAGATGCAGAGATTAAGGGAACAAGTGGACCGACTCAAGCAAAGGTTGAAAGGTAGGCATTTTGATTTCCCTTGTAATAAGCCGTCCTATAATAAGGCGAACGATCGTGATCAGTCAAATTGCCGTAAACCAGGACACTGCCAAGATTAATAGAAGATTAGGAATCAGGATATCTTCTGGATATAGAACGGTTTCTACGGTGGGTATTGAAGTGGTGGCTCGTCTACCGCCCATTGACCTATTAATTGAGGAAAGATGTAACCTATACAGTAGAGGTAAGGAACATAAAAAACTATATAGAGAAGAATTATTGGAAAAATGGAACAGAAGATGGAATCACGGAATTAAATGGACCAACGTATTAATCAACGATTTAAAAAAATGGTTTGAAAGAACATGGGGCGAATTAAATTACTACCTAACACAATTTTTGACGGGTCATGGAATTTTTTGTAGCTATTTGTTCAAAATAAAAAAGAAGGAGAATGAATTTTGTTGGTTTTGTGAAGAAATAGATAATCCAGAACATACGTTTTTTATATGTAATAATTTTGCCGAGGGAAGAAATATTTGTCGTAATAAAATCGGAAAAAATATCGAAAAAGAAAACATAATAGATAAAATGCTAGAAAAACAAGAGCACTGGAGAGCCATAGATGAAATGGTAACAAATATTATGAAAAAAAAGGAAAAGCATGAAAGAGAACTAGAAAATAGAAGAAGAAATGTACAGTAGACCCCGAAAATTACATTTATATACCTCTGAAGTTATACCTTGATGGGTGGTTCCGGAGGCGGAGGGGAAAGGGTTTTAGTTGGTCGATGTATTCAAGATGAGTACATCAACCCAACACAGGGTGGTCATCGATACGAATCACTTAGATAGTGATTCGGACCACTCGTCTGTCAACAGATTTCCTAAACCCCTCCATAAAAAAAAGGACACTGCCAAGAATTGTTTTCTAAAAAACGGACATACTAAAAGAGAATCAAAAAACTAAACCGATCAAGAGCCTTAAAAGCTTTTATTGTAGGAGGTTAGGACATAAAAAGTTATCGTGCAGGGTGCGTAAACGAAATTTAAATGTAAAAACTTTTCCAGTTTACGTGGTATCAGATTTCGAATTAGTTACGTTGTCAGGAAAAATAGAAAAATCTTTAGTTAATTTTGTAATAGATACAGCTGCAGGGATCAGTCTAATTGATGCCAAATTTGTTAAAGATAAATCTACAGTTTTGTGAATTCGTATTTACGATGTAGAGCTACGAATGGAACGAATCTGTGGGTCTTGGGTAGATTTTCAATAAATTCTATAAATTTCAAACACACATTTGTGGTGATTAACAATCTTTCGGCCGATGCGATAATAGGTAACGATTTTCACAAAAAATACGGAACGGAGATAAATTTTGCAAACGGTGCAGTTAGCATACGTGTTAAAAATAAACTTGAAATTATTCCTTTTGCGACAGGAGATAGATTATGCGGTGATGTAACTGAGCAATTGGACACCGAAATTTTCGTTCGAGCGGCGGAAAGCAAAATGCTGACACCAAATTGTTCAATGAAGATCCGCGTTAATTAATTTTTGCGAGCTTTTCGATCGAGGACTCGCAACCCCCACATCCGTCTCAATATAGTCCTGACCAGCAGCTAATTACTTTTTGTTTCGATCTTTACAAAACTCCTTGAATGGTAAAAATTTTTTATAATGATGATGATGTCAAATCGTACGTGATTCAGTTTTTTACTAATAAAAATCAGAAGTTTTATGAACGTGGGATTATGATGTTGCCTGAATGATCGCAAAAAGTCATTGATCAAAATGGGCAATATATTACAGAATAAAGTTGTTTAGTTCCATGAAAAAATTGTCTTTGATTTTCTAAAAAAAAATCAATTACTTAGTTGCCAATCCTATTTCCTCAACAAATTCTATTAACTTTTATTAACTAAAATCTCCACGGTGCTTTGGAAGAATCAATACTTCTTTGAGAAGATAACTTCTTACTTCTTAAAGATTGCGTCCTCGTTAATTTCGGTCTGTTAACTTCAATTTTAGGATTATCTTTCTTTACAACTTCAGCAGTTTCAATTATGGTCATTTTTTCTTGAGTAGGTGTTATAATATTAACTTCGGGGGAATAATATTCCTTAACAGGACTCACAGGCTAAAAAAAAAATAAATAAATAAGTTTAAATCTTAAAAATTAAAAATTAATAAAGATATTTATTATAATCAAAATAAATAAAGCAAAGTGTTTAATGATCATGAAAAAAAAATAAATAAATAAAATATATACTTACGTGAAAAGCTTCTAATTTTGTGCTTCTATTCAGCTTTGTGCTTAAATAAAATTTATAATTTGCTGTGAATAAAATTTTTTTGAATGAAAACTACAAAAACAACTATTTAGTATAATTTATTTAGATTACGCAATTTTTTATAAACGGTAAATGGTACATTTAAATGTTTTTAAAGTGTAGGATATTTGGTTTTTTTATTCTTCTTACACGACACATTTCTTTTTCTAAGTTAAATAAAAATTAAAAACTCAAAGTTCACCAAAAACATATTTGGGGAACCTTTTCACACGTAATCCATCAAAGATCCAGTAAAAAACGCTACTATTTACAATAAAAGTCTTAGAAAAATAATAATATAATACCTATTTAATTCTCAAATCAGAAGCGTTTTTGATATATTTTTTCTAATCGATACGGTGTAGGTGAAAAAAATGATAATAACGTGTTTTTCTTTTGTGTGTGGATATGCATTAAAAAACGTTCAAGTATTCGAGTTAGGTGCATGCATAAAATAAAAATGGGTAAAAACGTTACAATCGTTTTGTGAGGGGACAAAAGACGACTTAGTAAACGATGCTGTTTTTTGGTAAAAACTAAAAAGTAAGCGACGTGGTTCTGCGTCTACTCTCTGTTGAGATTTTCGTCTGAAATTGGCTCTGCTGCATCTTGCGATGGCAATGAGGTCTATTACAAAAATATTATTTAATCAGTTAGTATTTTAAGTTAATTTGCAAAATAAAAAATGTTATTTAAAAAATTAGATTGTTAAAAATATGTTAGTATACTAAAGGAATTAGTCCTTTTTGCTAAAACATACCGATTTTTTTTATTTCTTATTGGGTAAATCAGGAATTTCCTGGGGATAATAAACAAGTAAGAAACAGATATAAAAATCATGCGTTAGTAAATGAAAGATATAGAAATAAAAGAAGTTCATTGACATTTTTTACCATAAAAATAATTTTTTTTTAGTAATAGTGGGAATAAATTTGATTCCAATTTGACAATAGAAAACAAAGTCTTTAATCTTTAATTTAAAGTAAAAATCATTTCTTAATCTCTAAAAATAAGCTCTGTGCGATTTTTTAAAGTTGATCATTTTTTTTAAGTTAGGTTAGTTAACTATCAAAAATGTTTACCAAGTTCAGGATTTTTTTTAATTTTATTTGTAATAATTGCAACAAATTTGTCTTCTTTAAATCAAAATACAATCTTTTAAGTTCAATTTAAAGCAAAAATCCTTTTATTATCCTTAAAAATAAAGTCGCCCAATTCAATTTTTATCATTTAATGTTTTTTAACATTTTTTTTTGTAGTATTTAGAACTTAATGGAATGATAAGGAACCTATTTTACTTCTATGCCTTTCAAATTTTTTAAATAATTTACATTTTTAACCCATAAAAAAATTTCTTTACTCTTACTTTTAATTTATTTTTCTAAATTCTTAATAAAAACCATAAAGATAATCTGGGGTCTGTAAAAAGAAAAATTTCCTCTAAACTTAAATTTAATTTTCTTAACAGATCATTTTCTTTTCTCAACAGATTTATTTATTTTATAAAAAAACTACCCTCGTCTTTCACATCTTGCCCTAGAATTACTATTCCAATGAATTAAAGGCACCAAGTGAACTATAATAAAACGTTCCCGATTTCTTCTCCTTACCTGTGAGCCATTAAAGGAATTATGATCACCGGACGTTCCGGATTTTTGGCGGAGATATTCTTTGTCGTCAAAGATTTTCTTATCACCACCTCCGGGTTTGTGTTTTACGTTATCCAAAGAATTCACTTTGCTTTTAGCTTTAATATCCAATTTCTTTGTCTCAATCTATATCCAAAAAAAATTTAAAAATTAATCAATATCATATAAAAAAATAGTTTGAAAAATGATTTTAGTGCACAATAAGATTACCACAAAATCTAATTAAAACACAAACTTACATCTTTTTTGACGGTCTTCTCGCAAGCAATCTAAATTGATTTTTTCAAAAAACAAACCAGAAATATTAAGGCCTAAATTAACTATTAGCAAAAATACTCATGCCCACATTTAAATTATACATTGAGAACCAGTTTATTCACCTTATTATAAAGTTCCTGATAAGTTAGTAGGTAATAAGTTTATAAGGTGGTTGTTAATATCACCCTTAAGAAAATTGGGTTTATTCACCTGTCGATAAACTTCGAGATAATTTAGTAATAAGTTTACAACACGACTAATCATGCTATTAATAGAATCGGGCTCAAACTAGATTAACTATTGCTACGTCATCTTCCAAAAGAATATTGTCAAAATCGTCGAAAATTTTCATAAAGACGAACGTCATGAATTATAATTAAAACCAAAACGAATCAAGTAAAATCTACTTTTTTACTTTTTCTTAACTGATTTGTACCCTCCATAATAACTCTTTCAACGACATAAACCAACCCATAAATATATCATATTTATATGACACATAGCGTTATGCAACAATGAATAAACCCATTTTTGTAATTATGTATGCAATAAGTTTATGAATAGGTGAATAAACCAGCCCTAAAACTAATTATACATTAAAACTAATACATTAAAATTACTACAGATTAGGGTATATGGTTGATGTTAGTTCTTATTAAAAAATTATTTTAATTTTTTAGCATTCCGCATGCTTCATCTCAAAATGATTTCTCAGATGCGTTTTTTAAGCATCATAATAATTACCTTAACATCACCACCACCCGGTTGGTGTTTCATATTGTCTTTGGAACCTACTTTTGGTTTGGCTTTATCCTTGAAGTCCAACTTGATCGTTTCGATTTTCTTATCACCTCCTTTTGGTTTATGGGTTGCGTTATCCAACGATCCAATTTTAGACGAAGCGTTCCAATTCAATTTTCGATGCTCAATCTACACAGAAATTAATTTTAGAAGAGTAGATTTTTTATTTTTGTATTTATTAAAAAGAATAGTGAGATTTAAGATTTTTCTAAAGTGCGTTTAATCAAAAGAATTTTACCCGAGTTAGTTCTTCTTCTTAAAGTTATTATAATTTTTTGTTGGATTTTTTGTTTTAACATATTACCTTCTTCTCACCACCTCCTGGAACATAACGCTCGTTTTTAGCGGCTATTTTCGATTGAGCCTTGGACAAATCGATTTTTTTATTTTCGATTTTAACTTGACCCCCACCTGGTTTGTAGCTGGTGTTTTGAAGGGAACCGATCTTCGACTTGACTTCTTTTAAATTTGGTGACGGAGCTCCACCAACTTGAACTTTATTCATAGGAACTTCTATAAAACAAATCAAAAAGATATGCAAAAAAGTGAACTCAGCTTTTATCTATTAAACATTAAAAGAGTGTAAAAGACTTACTCTTTTTATCAACTGATCCTGGTGTACTTGGAGTTGGAGAATCCGGAGTTTTAACGTGAGGAGATTTAGATCCTCTTGAAACGGATCTACTTTTAGTTGGGGATGGTGCGTTTCTTGCTGGTGGTTTTCCAGTTGATTTACGAGGGGAATTATGATCGCCATTACTTGATTGATCCTTAAAAAAAAAGAAAAAGGCAATAAGAGAAAATTGAATTTCTAATCTAAAAACATTAATCTTCTTTTAAACAAGGAATTTTGACGCTTATGTGGAAAGGATTGACAAAGAATTGATGAAGAATGATACAGAATGGATAAAAAATGTGAACCGCTTAGGAGACAAAGATATTTTTAATGATGACGAGAATGACGATAAAAACAAAGACGATTTAGTTGAAGACAAGGTGAACAATGAAGAAAAAAATGTTTGGTTTGTTTTTAAGGAGGAGAAATAAGGAAGATCGGGAAAACAGAATAGGAAAATTCAAACGAAATTCATTGCGGACGATCAAGATGTGGAAAAAGAGCCATTTGGAAAAAGGAATGGTTTTCTCTAAATCTTCAATCTTCTTTTGACTTTTTAATCCTTTAATTTTTTATAACTTTACGATTTTTAAATCTATATTCAAGTTATAGACAAAGAATTGGCAGATATCTTTGGTCATGAAAGGAACTTCATTCAAAACGAAATCAAATTGTACGAAGAAAAGCTTAACTCTTTGCGGTCGGTGCCTCCACTGTGGCGACATTTCTAAACTGTCGTAGAAGTTGGTGTCGCCGCTGTAGTGGCATGATCACGTCTCGAAAAAGCAATCCAGAAAATCTGAGATTAACAGAATCCCATTTCGGATGAAAAACTAAATTCACCCCGACTTGCTGATAGTCCTAGCCGAAAAATCTGCCGACTGCAAAGGGTTAATGATGGTACAATAAGAATCAAAGGAGGAAAAAAGTTGAATTCGAGATTAAATCCATAGAAGATAGAATTTCCTGTGGATTTTTAATCTTCTTTTTTACTTTACAATCATTAATTTTATTTTGTGCCTTTATGATTTTAAAAAGTATCTTAAAGTTATAAACAAAGAATTGACGTAGAATTGAAGAAGAATGAATAACAAGTATGAACGGATGACTAAGGTATTTTTTACGATAACCGAAATGATAACGAAAACGAAGTCAAATTAGGTTAAAACAAGAATGATGATGAGAAAACACATGAAAGTAAAGAGGAACAAGTATTATCAAGAAAGAAAAGGAGGAAAGATTCCGAACGGAAATAAATCCTTAGAAGATAGAGTTTCTTGTGCATTTTCAATCTTCTTTTTACCTTACAACCATTAATTTTATTTTGTGAATTTATGAATTTTAAAACTACATTCAAGTTATAAAGAATTGACGAAGAAGTGAAGAAGAATGAACTATGAGGATGACTAAGCTATTTTTGACAATGACTGGAATGATAATGAAAATGAAATCAAATTAGGCGAAAACAAGATTGATGATGGGAAAACAAGAAAGGAAGGAGGAGCAAGGATCATCGTGAAAGAAAATAGAAGAGTTTCCTTCACTTCATCAATGTTTTTTTTTTGAATTTGCAATCAATACTTTTTAGTGCTTACGATTTTTTAATTTATAGTCAAGTTATGAAAAAAGAATTGACAAAGAATTAAAGGAAAATGGATAAGAGGGGTGAACTATGAAGATGACCATGAGATTTTTTTATGATGACGGATAATACGAAATCAAATTAAGTGAAAACAAAGTTGGGAACGAAGAAATAAGAAAGAAAGCAGAGGATAACAGTCGAGAAAGAAGAAGAGAAAAAATTCGAGATAAATTCCTACAAAATGGTCGAGTAGGAAAAAGAAAAGAATAGTTTCCTCATCATTTTCAATTATGTTTTGATTTTACGAAATCTACACTTTTTAATCTTTTTGTGGTTTTAGGATTTTTAATTTATAGTCACATTATGGACAATTCTTTAATTACTTGTGCAGATTTTACTGTTTTGAGGTAAATTAATTGTGAAAAATCACATTCATTTTGAGTTTTAATTTCAAAATAAAATGAAAGTGGTTTCTAATTTATCTACTTACATTTCCTTGTGTAGATTCATCAACGCCACTATCGTTATCGCCTTCTGAAACAAAAAGACCACTTTAGACAACCATCCAAAGAAAAATCTACCACCATAAAAAGGATTAACCTGATTTAGAAGGAGATTTAAGCGCATTTGAACGTCCAATAGAAGTTCTACTGTCAGGACGGAGAGTTTTTGGTTTTTCAGGCTTCTTCTCTTCATCTAGTTTCTTTTCAATCGGAGATTTAGGTGGTTGTTGATGTTTTTCTTTTTGTTGTGCTTGTGGTGATTTTAAAACTTGTGATGATTGTAATCCTTGTGGTGCTTCTGACATTTTAGATGCTTCTGATACTTTAGACGTTTCTGGTACTTTAGATGTTTCTGATATTTTAGATGTTTCTGGTACTTTAGATGTTTCTGATAGTTTCGATCCTTCCAATACTTTCGTTGATTCTGAGACTTTAGATCCTTCTATTTTCGATGATTCTGATCCTTTTGATGATTCTAACACTTTAGACGCTTCTAATATTTTAGGTGTTTCTGATACTTTAGCTTGTTCTGATACTTTTGATGATTGCGAACCTTGTGGTGATTGGGATCCTTTTAAAATCGGTGATGTTTGCTTCTGAGAAGATAATCCCTCATTTTGTTCATTTATCTTAATTTTTTCCCCTACAGGACTTTTTTCTCTTTCAACTTTCTCATTTTCTTTCTTTTCTTCATTTAAAAATTTAGGAGACTTCCCCCCATCTCTATTTTCTTGCATTTTATCCAAATTATTTACCCCCTCACCAGAAGACAACTTTTCCTTAAAATCTTTCGATTCCTCTTCATGTACTTTTGAACCCTCCATAACATTTCTTTCCAAAGGCTCCGTGGTATCCAGTGTTTGACTTCTAGGTAACTCTTGAGGTTTGCCCTGAGGACTAGGGACGGATTTCTGTGGGAATAAACTTTGTGGTCTTCCTACCGGAGACAAAGGCGGTCTTCCAAACGGAGGTGGTTGTCTAAGTCCAGGATTTGGACTTCCCGGTCGAATATTAGCAGGAGGAGGTGAATTAACTTGTCCCGAACTCGGATTTCTCTGTAGTTGAGGTCTTGAAAACTGTTGCGATCCCGGAAAAGGCGCTCGAGGTTGATTCGGAAGTTGCGGACGAAACTGTTGATTTGGAAATCCTAATCTTGGGGAGAGATTTGCTCGACTGTCGACTCTATTTAGTTGAGGTCTTGTTTGATCTTGAGGTGTAGGTGATATTGGTTTTACCTTTTTTTTAATAAAATGTTTTTATAAGAAAAATTACTTTTAAAGTTGGAGATTTAAAGAGTATAAGGGGGTTTATTTATAATTTGAAGAGGGAAAAAAATAGAATTGTACACTTTTGCGATATTTAATCGATAGATTCCGGTTTGGTTTCGTGCTAGATAAAAATACGAGTTTTGCAGTTCGACGACAATAAATTACGAGAACACCCCCCGAACCTACTTTCGGGTCTTACCATCGTCTGTGCCGTTTGGTTGCCATCGCTGGTCCCATTTAAGACGGTGCTGGGTTGGGACATTTCGCATACGGATTACCTTATTACGTGACGTAGACGCAGCGGAAATATCTGGCAAGATAATCGATATATCGACCGGGGATAATAAAACATACATAAGGAGTGGTATTTTTTACTACGTAGCACTAAAGTGAGAAAAGACAATAAAGTCCTTTCCTAGTATCTAATCTAAATAAATCATTTTTAATCTAATAAAGCTTTTTATGATTTCGTGTGATTATAATTTAGGAGATCCATTAATCTTTTTACGGTCGTAATATTAATTTTATGGAGATGGGGGTTCTGAAATATTTAACAAGATTGAAATCAGTGTCGTTAATGGTGAGCGTGTCACTACCGGCGCCTCTATCGGCGAGCTTTTAAACTCGTGCAAGCTGCATTGTTCCTAAACACGATCATCGTTATTATTTGAAAACATGAAAACGTTTTGGTTAAGTCAATATAACAAAATTTTTGACATTGATTTTGAGAAAGTTTACTAAAATGTTCTAAATTCAGGATTCTGTTTTATAATAATAATTATTATTTTTTTTTTTCGTTACTTAAAAAAATAAACTTTATTTACTCGTACTTTCACTTATGCAAATTAAAAACCCGACCTAAATTGACCTAAAAAACACTCATTCATCACAACTACTTAACACGAAACAAAATTACCATAAAATCTAAATTACCCTCCATTCTCAAAAAAAAAATCCTTATTCTAACCACATACATAACACACTCATACCAACTTATTGAACAAACTAAAACCTCTAATATGAAACACTACTATTTATTACCTAATTTAAAATTATTACATTCCCTTTTTTTGATATTTGCGATGTGAATTCAGTGCAGAAAATTTTCAGTAGCTTAAGCCGGTCAAATGGGTCTTTTATTGAACAAGGTGCAGGTGCTGGTTTGTATGTTACCTGATACCGAAAAGAACCAAGATAGTGTGAGCCGTTCTGCGGGAAGGTTCACGTCTAACTGAAGCTGAAACGTACCGTACTAGAACTAGAAAGGAAAATCGTATTTGCGCTGTAGCCCCTGGAACCGATCGATTTTCGTACATGGTGTGGGTGAGAAGACACGCTTTGCAACGAGGAGGGACACGTTTTTAGAAAAAAAAAATCCCGAGAGGAGATAACAACGTTTTATGAGAATTCCTAGAGTTTATTTAATTGTTTTGAAAAAGGAATTCAATTAAAACTAAATCTAGAAGTTCATAATGTGTTACACACAAAGAGATAGAATGAAAATATTTATTATAGATCGACATAGTGACCTAAATTTTTAACTCGTTAAAGTGTTTATGGCTGGGATGAGTTAAATTGATTTTGAAGACATTTTTAATTTAGTTTCAATTTTATTATAGACTCCATTTCATAAATTCTATTTACACAAAAAAACTCTAAGTTAAGATCCAAATGTTTAAAATTTTGTATTTATAACGTGCTTACTCAGAAATCTTTAAATTGACTACTTATTGCATACACATTTCCGTTGGATTAAATTGAGTTAGAATTGATTAAATTAAAAGACAGTCTTAACTTGATTTCAATTCGTCATACATCAAAAAAATGATTTCAACCCAAATTTTTCCAAATCCAATCTAAATTTACTACTTATTGTGTCTAATTGAATTATGTAAGGAAATTCTTAATTTTATTTCAAGTTCAGTTTTATAATCGATTTCATATATCGTATTTACATAAAAAATTAACACAGTGACTCACATCTTTAAAAAAATATCCCTTATGGTGTTTATGGTTAATCTTAAAAAGAAATATAAAGCAGCAATAATGATTTAGGGCTCTTATAAGTATGTAACTTTTATAGGTATATAACTTTTTATATGATTACTTTTTATATGATATTTTGTGCTTATTTAATGTGTGATTTATTTCGTACCCAACCGCGACATCGAAATTTCAACCACCGTGGTTCTCTGATAGTAATACGAAACGTATAAAATCGTGATACACACGCAATATTATTCTTGACCTCGACTCGATTCTACGTAGTAATGTTTCCAGCTATATTTGTATCCTATTTATCGACTATTAATAGATTAAATAATATTTATTAAAAAAATCTTAATTTAATGATAAGTTTATTTGAGTGGAAATAATTTATTGAAGTTCCAAAAAAAATTAAAAATAGGATTTAAAAAGAATTCATAAAATATTCCTTAAATCAAATCTTAAGGTACATTCAGTAAAAGAAATGATTGTTGTTGACCAATTTTAAATTGTACAATTTCTAAAACTTGAATAAAAAAATAATCTTATTGTTAGTTAAATTTAATACTGAAATGTAGTCACTAACTTTTTGATTATTATTCCATGATTTCTCTCGACAGCTGCAGTGGCGGCCAACTAATTAAGGACAGTCCTATTGTTAGTTAGTTTTTAAATATTGTTTCCCACGAATCAAAAAATTGTTGTCGATTTTACATACAAAGCTATAAATCGAAATCCCACATTCAAGCTCTTTAATTGCTTAATTTATTATATGCCTCTGAAGTTATACCTTGATGGGTGGTTCCGGAGGCGGAGGGGACAGGGTTTTAGTTGGTCGATGTATTCAAGATGAGTACATCAACCCAACACAGGGTGGTCATTGATACGGATTACTTAGATAGTGATTCGGACCACTCGTCTGTCAACAGATTTCCTAAACCCCTCCTTAAAAAAAGAGCTCTATAATTGCGGCGATCGTAGGACTTGATAAACAAATATCTGCAATTCCTGCGGTCTTTTTCAGATAAGGACCGGTTTTTGATGGTTGGACAACAAAGTAAGGATAGAAGTAAATTAAACAAATTTAATACTTTGTTCAGTTTACTTTTGTCCAGCGACGTTAGTAGTTTAAGCGGATTAAGCTTTTGACGTATAGTAACAATATTAAATTTATTTTATAATGGGAAAAAAAGAATTGTGATCCTGCGACCAGAAAAATTATTATCACGTTGTTAAATAACAACTGGTCAATAAGAAAAGTGGCAGACCACTTAAACTGCTCAAAAACCATGGTACATCAAGCGCGACAACATTTTAGAAGGTATAATACCACCGAAAATGTTCCACGTAGAAAACGGCCCAGAAAAGCAACTAAAAGAACTGATTATCTTATAAAAAGAGAACTATATGGTGAGGACGCTTCAGGATTATCTACTCGAACTATTAGAAGACGTCTCGTCGAGGCAAACTTACATGGACGGATTGTGCGGAAGAAACCTTTTGTAAACAAACAAAATCGTCAGAAGAGACTTGAATTTGCGCGACAACATTTAAGCTGGACCACTTTAGAATGGAAAAGGATTTTGTTTTAACGTATTATTTGTTGTATTTAGTACATAATAATTCCTAAAAACTGCTGCAATATAGTTAGGTAAGCGCCATTTGCTCAAATATTATTCTTTTGAAATAATTGCGTGATATCTTTACTGTCCTTAATTAGTTGGCCGCCACTGTATATTATAGAATGTCTCAAAAAATAACGTCTAAAAATTTTAAGAACGTCTATGAAAATAAGTAACAAGTTCTTAACAAGCAATTAAAAGTTTCAGAGTCTTTCCAGGTAAAAGACAAAAAATCTCAACCCTAGTGGGTTGAGATTTGATTGAGATCCAATACAACTTTAAATCTCAGCAACTATGTATTATATAGAATGTTAAAAAGAATCATTAAACATTTTAAGAACATGTACAAAAATAAATTAAAAGCTCTCCACAAAACAATTCTTTAATAAACGCTAATCGGATCTCTGCGTATTGTATGAGCAGGTAGGGGACGTCTTACAGGCTTTTTAAGATGGTTTCAAATGTGCTCTATAGGATTCAAATTTGGACTTTGAACACGTCACTGCATTTTCGGAATACGTACATTTTCAAGGTACTGCGTTATTATTCTTGCAATGTATGGTCATGCATTATCCTACATTAACAGAAAACCAATACCAACAAATCCAGCGTAATGCTAACTACACACGTAACAATTTATCGTAACGATAAAACTGTACAGTTCGTTTGCACAGTTTTATCGAACAGCACTAATGCCGCTACACATCAACGAAATCTGACTCGATCAGTCAGTTCTCCCCAAAATCTCTGACGAGAACATGTCATCCACGATGGAAGACGATGACGCGCTATTGGCTTTACTTATTATGTGCAAAAAGGAGAGGAAACCACGTAGTGTGTGGTGTAAGGACTGGCTTCTAAAAAGTAACTCGTACTCTCACATAAATTTATTAAATGAATTAAATTCACCTTAAAATATTGGCATAACTATTTAAGGATGAATGAAAAGACGTACTTAAACCTTTTGGCTTTAGTCACTCCGCTAATAAAGAAAAATAACACTGCGATGAGAGAAGCAACTCCCCATGAGAGACTATCTTCAACACTGAGATTTTTACCTACAGGTCGTTCCTATGCATGCATGAAGTTTTCTACGATAATATCACCCCAAGCTCTCAGTCGAATCATTCCAGAAACAAGCGATGCTACGCAAGACGAATGCACGTTCAAGCAAGTTCTTGGCCTGAACTTGTTTGGTTCTGATTGGTACGACCGCCATCCACACGCTGCAATAAAACTGCACAAACACGATCGACAACGATTTATCGAATAAAAATTGCAACTGCCATCGATGGATTGCACAAACCAAAAAATATGTACCAATTCTTAATACAAACGTTCGATAAAACTGCGAAAAGTTTTATCGTTACGATAAATCGTTACGTGTGTAGCTAGCATAAGACATCATATTATGTTCGTCTAAGATTTCTGCAACATGTAGTGTTGTTAATCCACCTCTTTCAATTAGAACAAGATCTATTTGTGTTTCAAAATATATCTACTACATTACTGAGCCACCTTTAAAGGAACTCTCCTGTATACTTCAATTTGACCAAAAACTATCTTTGTTATAAGGAAAACTTTTGAACTTTTGTCTTTTATCTCAAGATAAAAGACAAAAAATCTTAACCTAATACAACGCCATTTTAAAATCTCACCAACTGATGTTATACAGGGTGTTAAAAGATAACGATTAAAGATTTTATGAACGTCTATAGAAATAACTTAAAAGCTCTCCACAATACAATAGATAAGATAAAAGACAAACAATCTTAACCTAGCATAATACCATTTTAAAATTTCACCAACTGATGTTATACAAGGTGTTAAAAGATGACGATTAAAGATTCGAGGAACGTCTATAAAAATAACTTAAAAGCTCTCCACAAAAGAATTAGAAATATCTCAAGATAAAAGACAAAAAATCTCAACCCAATACAATACCATTTGAAAATCTCACCAACTGATATTATACAGAGTGTCAAAGAATAACTACTAAGGATTTTAAAAACGTTTATGAAAATACATTAATAGCTCTCCACAAAACAATTAGAAATATCTCAAGATAAAAGACAAAAAATCGTAATCCAATACAATACCATCTTAAAATCCCACTAACAAATGTTATATAAAGTGTCAAAGAATAACGATTAAAGATTTTAAGAACGTCTATAAAAATAACTTAAAAGCTCTCAACAAACAATTAAAAATTTCTAAATCCCTCAAGATAAAAAATAAAAAATCTCAACTCAATCTAATACAAACTTAAAATTTTAAAAACCGTTTTATACAAAAATTTAAACTCACATAAAAACTATAAAAGATTAAATACGGTTATATTTCCGTTAGTAACAAAAATTGCATTCACTCGAACCCACTGTTAGACGACTATCACAAAAGCTAACACGAACCACTTAAATGTTTACTCGATAAAGTCGGACTTTATCTTGAGTAATTACCACTATTTCAAAGTATTTAATATGCCCCTATTGTCAGGCAAACATACGACCGAGTGTTTCTATTTTTTGCGCCGATTTATTTTAAATCGAACGCATTTATTACCGACATCTACCTTTGATCACTTCTTTCCAAGAAGGAAACTGTACCTCGATTTTAGAATCAACAAGTGCCAAAACGAGGTGTTGCAAGCGTTGAAAAAATATAAATAAACTACTCAGAAATAGATTGAAATCGACTCACTCTAAGTCTATTTATAAATAATAAGATTACGTCGTAGTTGTTTTCTAGGTCATTATGAAGTCATTTTAACATTCTTTAAAATTTTAAAATGATGCTATCGTTCGCATATAATGCGACGTCTATTATAATAAAAAGGGTTCATGAACAAGGCTCCAAACCAATTTAACTACTTGTTATTTATGCAATTAGGTCATCGTAGATTCACTGCCATTTAAAATTGAATCTATTATTAGTGTGAAAATTTCAAACGTGTCTTTGTTCCGATCTTTCGTTCCATTCTTTCTCCTTTTAATTACCTTCTAGAATTTTCGAAAATTATTTACTTCTCAAGTCGTCACGATCGATCGTTTTCTTTTGAGAATGGTTCATATATCTTATTGGGTTGGGTCTTAAATAGTTAATAGCCTGAGACTTAAGGATAGGTCCACTATTGTTATACACACTCGAACTGCTTTTGGAAATAGGTGCAGCTCCCGTGGACCTTTTGACCTGGACCGATGATGATGACATAACAGTTTTAATTGTTACGTCCTGTCAATTAAAAAAAAAATTATAAGTGTAATATCATATGAAGAATATAGGAATAAAAGAAGATTAATTCTTTTCAAAATTCTTTTTAATTAACATAAAAAATCGACCAGATTTTATTTATAAGAATTAGGAAATGATTCTCACGTTAAATTAACAATTAAAGATATAAAAGTTAAGTTTGTTCTAATTATTACTAAAAATTAAAAAAAAATGATAATAATGAAGAATTTAAAACGAACAAACTTACAATTTTTTTAACAATTTTGAAAAATGGAATTGACTTTATTTATAAAAATTTAAGAATAATTTTTTCATAAAGTTAAATTTAAAGGATTCTATTTTGGTTTAAAACAAGTCAAATTTATTGTAATTGTTTCAAAAAAAATTAAAAAAATTCTTAAAGTTGCCAAAAATTCTTGATATTCACTAACCTACTTTTTTTTTAGAAGATTTATCAACTTTAAAAAATCGTACAAAGTTTATTTATAGGAATTAAAAAATGATTTTTATGTTAAATTAAAACCTAACAATTCTATTTATTATTATTAAAGCTAATTTTTTTCTAATTTCTCGATTGTTAAAAAATCGCATGTAAAAAGCTTGACTAAAATGTTTGAACGGGCTAACCGTTAAAAACAAAGTACACTGCTATAGAGAAGTATTTTATTTTTTTGCAGTAAATAATTAATAAAAGTACATGTATTCTACATAATTGTATTCAGAAAGAAAAAGTCTTTGAAGTAGCCTCGAAAAAAGTATGCATTCAATTTGAAAAAGAAAAATCATGGTCGACTGAAATTGAAAGTGGTGCTGAAAAAACTTTAAATGATATCCGAAACATATTATTCGTTAAAACATTTGATTTGGTACTTGGCTCATGAAAATCCTAACAGAAATAACCGAGATATGGCTTTGGGTGTTTTCTGTCTAAAATCCTGTACCTCTTGTACACTTATTTAAATTGAAAATGAGTCACATGTCATTCATAAAGACAATTTCTTTTACAAATTCATTAGAATTTAGGAAATTCTACCTTCTAATTATCACCAATAAATTAAAAAAAAATAATAATTAAACCTAACATAACGAAAATTTTTTGATCAATTTCAAAAAATCATAACGACTTTATTGATAAGAAGTGAGAAACGATTTTTATATTAAATTGAACTTAAAAGATTCTATTTTGCATTCAAAAAGTAGAATTTGTTCCAACTGTTACCAAAAAAATTAAAAAAATTCTTAAACTTGGTAAATAATTTTGACAGTTAACTAACCTAACTTACAAAAAATTGATCAACTTTAAAAAATCGTACAGAGTTTATTTATAGGAATTAAAGAATGATTTTTACACTAAATTAAATCATAACTATTCTATTTTTTATTATAAAAGTTAAATTTGTTCTAATTATCATGAAAAAAATTTAAAAAAAATTATCAAACCTAAAATAAGAAAAATTTTAGACCAACTTCAAAAAACCTTAACGACTTTATAACGACTTTATTTATAAGTATTGAGAAACGATTTATATACTAAATTGAACTTAAAAGGTTCTATTTTAGACTAAACAAGTCGAATTTGTTCCAACGGTTACCAAAAAAATTAAAAAAATTCTTAAACTTGGTAAAGATTATTGACAGTTAACTAACCTAACTTAAAAAAAATTGACCAACTTTAAAAAATCGTACAGAGTTTATTTATAGGAATTGAAACATAATTCTTACGCCAAATTAAAGGTTAGTAATTCTATTTTTTATTATAAGAGCTAAACTGGTTCCATTTGTTATCAACAAATTTAAAAAAATTAACCAAACCTAACATAATCCCAATTTTTATAACCAATTTTTAAAAAATCGTAACAACTTTATTGATTAGAATTGAAGAAAGATTTTTATACTGAATTGAACCCCTATAAGATTCTATTTTGGATTAAAAAAGTCAAATTTGCCTCAGCTGTTACCAAAAAAATTAAAAAAAATCGTAAGCTTGGTAAAGATTTTTGATAACTAACCTAACTTTTTAAAACATTTAATCAACTTTAAAAAATTGTATAGCGTGTATTCTTAGAAGTTAGAAAGTGATTCTTACTTTATATTAAAGCTTAAAGATTCTATTTTTTTTTTTTTTTAATTTAAAAAAAAAATTTTTAACCGAACAATTTTAACCGAACCTAAGATTTTTATATTAGAATAAAGCTTAAAGTATCTATTTTCTATAATAAACGTTAAATTTACTTTAATTACCATCCACAAAATTAAAAAAAAAAATTGGTAGAAAATGTGAACCCCTTTTATTTCTATACCCTTCATATCAAATTAAAAAAAAAAGAATTATATAAAATACAAATTCTTACCTCACTATTTTATTTTTAATTCTATTTTTAAACCATTATTTAATAAAACACCATTTACGTTTTCATTTAACGATTTACTTAGAATCAGGTGATGTAATTAGCACTTAAATAACCTTTTAAAGTAACTACACATTGCAACGACATAGCTTTTAAAAGGGATCAATTTGGTCTAAATTCTCTTTGATAAATGGAAAGAAGACATCGGTTCGGTCAGTATTTATATTTGCATTTAATCGCTCGGTCGATAGTTTACCTATCTCGTTTATTTTATAACCGGTAACATCACTGTACCAGGCTCTGCTTTGGTAATTTGGCAAAGAAGACAGCGACGATTAATTTATGGGTCCGAGACAAGATATAATTCATCGCGTTCGAAGTCGAGTTATCATGAAAGAAGGAACATTTTAATGGAAAAGGGAAAGTTTTAATTAATTTTTTTAACCAAAATTAAATAAATTATTAAATAATTCGATTTTCAAACTTAAATGTTTAAATCTTTATTGTACCTAAAATCTAAATCTAAAAAAAGAAAGTGTATATGGATGTAATTCTATTGCACACTGATAAACATGTTAATTTATTCAAACGCACCTGACGTGAGATTTAAAAATAGCGAAGAATTGATTACAATAAAAAAATAAAGCGGTGTTTGTTTTTAATCATATAGGATTAATCGGATTATTTAAATTTAATTAAATAAAACAATAAATTAAACACACAATTAAATTAAAATCTAAAATTGAAATCGATTTATCTTAAAATAAAATATAAAATTAAAAATAAAATTACCTGGATTATTAACACCGGGTAGTTTTTCAGCAGGAACCTCTTCAGTTGAACGCACTTCAGTCATTTTCTCTTCTAAACTCGTTTACAAAAAAAATTACCGAGGTTTTTCTTAACAACCGAAAATGTTATGGTGGAAAAATCGAAAAAATCGACCGAAATTTGACGAGAACCGCGTCGATTTTGACTGTACAGTTAACGTAGATGCGATAACTGCGGATGCTGAGATGTTGTTTGCAACTCTGTGGACCTGGATTCGTTCGATATTACGATCCCTAGGTTTTCATCTCTCTCTTAAACCTCAACGAAGCTATTGAAAAAGAGAGAGCGGGCATTTGCACAGGCGCAATACAAAAAAAGATCCTATGTTACAAAAACTTATCAAAAAAAAAATTTTTAAAGGTACTTTTTATAAAATAAAAATTTCTAATAAATACTTAATGTCATTTTTTTAAAAGTTAAAAGTAGAAAATTAATTTGGATTAAAGGAAAATAAAATAAGTGACCTTTAAAGGGTAAATTGAAGGGTAATAAATTGAGTCTAGGGGAGTGTTAAAGGTTAATCTACGTTTAAAATGGTTTAAAAATTAAAGAGACATTCTAATACAATTAACCAATTGAATCGGACTGTAATGGTACAAATTGGTTAAGGTTAGCTCCTTGTATGTAACTCTTAACTTTAATAATGGTACATTGTCCTCCAATTTGTCCCCTTTCCTTTAAAAAAAATCAATATCAGGACATTCCTACGAACTTTAAAAGAAAAAATCTTTCAAAACTTTAAAATCCTTAAAAGATTATATTTAAAGATGAAATAAAAACGGTTCCAGATAATTAATTACTAATCTTCTAATTGTTTTATTTCAGTATGACAAAACTTTTATTATTTTATTTTAAAGGTGTGTGTATTTTATTATTATTGTTCATGGTGCATAAAAAGGTAATTGAACTTGCTTCAAGCCTAGAAACAATGAATTACCTTTTGCTAAATTTATTCTTTTTATTTCTTATTTTACTATTTTCTGACCAATAAAAATCAAAATGACCTTTTTATTAAGAATTAAGGATTCTTATAACGATTTTTATAGAAAATCTATAAACAATTTTGATTGAACGTCGCCTAGACTTAATTTTTTGGGAATCAAAAAATAATTTTTATTTTAAATTAAAGCTAAAAAACTCTGTTTTTTAGAATAAATTTTAAATCTATTCTAATTATCAGAAAAAAATTGTGGTTCTGGCTTTATTGGATTTTATCCGGGGGTTTGACACCGAAAACCATGAGATTTTCCTTTCCATTCTTTCTTCGTTAGGCTTGTATTTGTCTCACAGGGTATTATAGGAGATTACCTTCGTGATAGATCTCAGTATGTAGTTATTGATACTGTAGCATCACAAAGCAGATTGATTACTGATGGAGTGCTTCAAGGTTCTATTCTATTATGTCCACTAATCATTTATTTAAGCACGTTCAGCATTATACGCCATATGTGTTTATGCTTATGACAAGCAGTTGGTGTTCTCTTTTCTTCCCTCCAAGGCAGTTGCTACTGTTAACAATACATTGATATAATAACAATAATAGTTTTCTGCTATTGACAATACCTTCATGATTGCTGCTAAATAAGGACCTTAAGAGTATGTTTATTACCGGCTTGGAACACTGTTTGAGACTCAATTTTGCTTAGTCGGAGATTATGTTTTTCAGGAACAAAAAAAGTTGCAGTCTGATCCCAAACTGTTGATATTCTTGTTATAAAACTCTAAGATACATACTGTTGAAAAACATAAATGTCTTGGACTTGAAATTAGTAACACATTAGACGCGTTTAGCGTACACAACTGATATAAAAGAGGCAGCTTTTATGATGATAATGATGGTAGGCAGCAGGTTTCTGGTCGCTGAATAATAATTCAACTCATCATATATTTGACATATTTTAACATTGAATTTCTTACTTCTCTTGAGTAGCTGATAGTATGCCTAGGGTAAACTTTGCAAAAGCGTTTTAATTTGCGTTAGGTAATACATCGTTCTGTAAAAGATCTTTCATGCGTCATTACTTGCCACCGTTTTCCCGACATACATCAAATATTTCATTTTTATCTAATTCTGACAGAAAGAGACAAACATTGAAAATGTTCCTCTAGGACACCACAATTAATTAATGAGGCACACATGCACACACGAGGCATCTTTCACCGAACACTCTATATACACATTTATTGGATTGCAAAACGTATAGAAGTCATAAACACTTCATATTATCCTTATTTCGTCTAACTTCAACCAGACTTTCGTTTTAACGTCAAGCAAAAGCACTGTTAAAGATTGACATCTACCGTTCAAAATTGACGGTACTGAATCTCATTGTCAGCGGTAAACCAGCGAAATCGTTCAAGAATATGATGGCATTCAGCTTCTCAGCTGCAGTGTGCGCTGAATACTGATTTTCCAATTAATTAACCCTTTTTTTGTCAAAGGAGGGGTTTAGGAAATCTGTTGACAGACGAGAGGTCCGAATCACTATCTAATTGTAAGTGACCGTATCATAGACCATTCAGTGTTGGGTTGATGTACTCATCTTGAGTACATCAACCCAAGATGTACTCAAGATGAGTACATCAAGATACAAAATTGAGCACATCGACCAACTAAAACCCTTTCCCTTCCGTCTCCGGAACCACCCATCACTGTATAACTTCAGAGGCATACAAATGTGATTTTGGGGATCTACTGTACATTTCTTCTTCTATTTCCAGTTCTTTTCCGTGTTTTTCTTTTCTTCATGATGTTTGTCACCATTTCATCTACGCATTCATCTTTTCATCTTCTGGATTATCTATTTCTTCCCGACATCAACAAAAATCATTCTCCCTCTTTCTTATTTTTAACAAATAACTACAAAAAATTGCATGACCCATTAAAAATTGCGTTAGGTAATAATTTAATTCGCTCGATGACCTTTTAAACCATTTTTTTACATCTTTGATTAATGGTCCATTTATTTCCGTGGTCCCACCTCTTGCTCCATTTTTCCAATAGCTCTTCTCTAAATACTAAATAGTTTTTTATGTTCCTTACCTCTATTGTCTAGGTTACATCTTTCCTCAATTAATGGGTCAATGGGCGGTAGACGAACCACCACTTCAATACCCACTATAGAAACCGTTCTATATCCAGATGATATCCTGATTCCTAATCTTATATTAGTTGAGGAAAGCATATTCAGACAGTATTTATAATTTAGAGCTCTACTCCTTGTCGGAGCGATATACAAAATGACCAAAAGAACAGTAGAAGTGTTATAAAGTGAACTTTAATTAGGTTATTTAAATATTTTAGTTGTTGATGTTCATAGCAAATATGTTAAGTCAGGAATCGAAGTGCGTTATATAAGAACTTGCATTTCGCAACAAATAATATTTGCTTCCATTAATTTCACTTTTCCTTTATCAGCCAAATTGCACTTGGATGATAAAATCCATGGTGGGAAATGCAAGTTCGAAGAACAAAAGAAATGAATAAGATAGTTATAAGGTGCTAAGACCAGAGTAAATATCGGAATCCACAAAAGCCGACGTTGTATTCTCTAACACTTTATCCTAGGAAATAAAAGCACATAAAAAAACCAAGTTGTTTCAATCAACCCAAATCATTAGCAATATCACATTCTCCTACAGAAGCAGGAAGTTTCCTTTTCTTCTCTTTCGGTCCTCTGATGTTTGGCATAATTCTTGATAAATTGTTTATCATGGCATTTGCTTTCTTGTATATTTCCTTTATATGTGTTGCCATTTTCATATCTTTGTCTAATTGTAAGTAGAACCCCAGATATTTTGTCGTCTTTATTCTTAGCTCTATTTCTTTTAGTTTTCTTCTTTCTTGTAGTAATACTATTTAAGTCTTTTCAGGTGCTACTTGAAGTCCCACTCTCTTAAGTTCTTCTGTGACACTTTGAATCGCATAATTAGCCTTTTCTGGTAGAAAAGTTTAGTTAACCCATTCGAGACCGATTGCACACCGTGTGTATAATTGATTTCCGAGGCTATAAGACGGCCTGCACAGCGTGTGTGCAATAGCAGTAAACGAACTATATAAAGAAAGAAAAAGTTTCGCTCCTGGGGACCGTGTTCGAAAGAAATCGTCGTCTTGAATGGGTTAATCCAGTCAAATCACAAAGTACGTCGAAATTTTTATAAGACATGAATGTTAGGAACTTTGCGAGTGTACCTTTTATACATAGACCATACTTCGCTATGATATCAGACGGAACTTATTCGAGTCTTTTATACTATTTCAATTTAATTATACGGTCCGTGCTTACCATCCGACAGTCGTCGATTTAGATACTGATAGAATTCATAAAATTTAAAACAATTGTTTGCGGTTTGTTTTTGGTGTAAGGAAATTTCATCACATCTATTATAACCTGGTGGATGCTGGGTGGCTGTTAACACGATACCAACGGGTAGCCTATTAATCGGCTTTTGGTCGGAATACATACCTCATTATCTGAGGTCCAGCAGTCCATTGGACGTGCATACGTTGTTCAATTACTAGCGGTCGGTAAAGTGTTAATGAGGAAAAGGAGGCAATTACACACGTTGATTTTTTATCATAGGTTAATAATTTCAAAACTTCGCTTTATTTGTTTACAAAAATTAATCATAGGGATACTGAACTCTATAAACCTAAGAAGAAATCCCTTTGTCTAATTAGGTCACCTTCCCATACAAATTCATTGTTTGAATGAAGTTTTCTTATTATATTTATAAATCCTATAAACTCAAGAAAATAAATAGAACAACCAGTGTCTCTCTCTTCGTGTGTTGCTTAGGCCTTGTTGATTGGCAACCCAAGTTTCAAATCAATTGGATATTGATTGCATATTGGTCTCATGTTTATCGCTCGTGTGTGGATCCCCGTTCTTGTACACGGGCAGTCACCAACCGATTGCATCTCCAACTGATTTGAAACTCGGATTGCAATCATCGACTCATTGCTATTTAAACGCATGTATTGTTTGAATACCGATGCCTTGAAAGTGGGGGTTGCCTTATCTCAAAACGTTACTCGATATGCATAATATTTTATTTTGTTTGTACTATTTTTCTTTGTTAAAATATTTGAATGAAGTAAAGTTTCTTTATTTTCTTAATTTTTTCTTCATTGAGTTCTTTTATTTAATGATCTCAAAATAAGTTCTATTTAAAAAACTGAAAACCATTTTCTTTTACTTGGTATCCAGAAAATATTTACAAAATAAAAGTATTTTAAGTATGCAACCCAAATAGATTTAGATTAATAAAAAAATAAAAGTACAAAAATTCTAGATTATTTTTTTTTATTTACCAGTTAATTATAATGCAACAATTATTAAGTCAAAATAAAAGTTAAAACGTTTAACGGCGCGTCTCGGGAATTTATTGTGCAGGTGGTTTTCCGCACATTTTCCTGAGGAAAACTGAAAATTTCATAAAAGAACAATGTTAACTCAATTATAAATCCACTTTTTAAATCTTTATATGGACTTCTATAAATTAGTTTTACGAATCAAACATAAACATCCAGACGAAGACAAAGATGCTTTTTAAAGAAACAATTTTACAAATACACAAAACAATTTTTTTAAAACAAAATAATTTCCCGGTCAATAATTGTTTCTGAATTTCCTTCTATATTTCTTTTCTCCATTCTTCAATTCCATTTTATTCATCTTTTAATGGTCTCATAGTGAGTTTCCTACAGAAAACTGAAAAATAAATCTTTTCACATCTCATCCTTATAAGAAAATAACTCTCAAAAAGGAAAAGCTTCGAAGCTTCGTGGTATACAACCCAAACAGCTTTGGATTGATGCGAAAGCGAACTGCAAGCTCAATATATCGCCTACTTACGTAAGTGGCGACGACTAGGGGCTGAAATCTTAAGTATAAGGTACTGAAAAAACGGAAACAGGACGAAACATTTTACATTTTTAAAAAATAACAGGTTCAAATTGTTAGAACGAAAAATGTTAAGGAAGATTTATTTAAGAACTTAATTTTAAACTTACTATCGTATTGGATTTCACCCTCATCGTTTTCTTCTGGTAAACAATCATCAAAAACTTCATCAACTTGAGCATCTGTTAATTTCTCACCTAATTCAAAAATATTTTCTTTAAAATAAATGTTAATAAAAAGATTTTTTTATATACCTAAACTGAGAAGGGAATGAGATAATTCAGCAGCCATCATGTAACCATTTTCATTTTTATCGTACAATTTAAGACACTCAACGAAATCTTCGTAACAACCTTGATCCTTTTTATTCGCTTTGGATTCACTGTAGAATTTGAGACATTCCTCCAAAGTGTACGTTTTCTTACCTAATACAGAAAAGATTAATTAAAATGTTACGTAAGAGAATTATTTTTTTATACCTTCTTTTTCTTCAACGCCAAATTTTTGTAATTCGGCGACACTTGGGTTTAAATCGCAAGCTCTTAAGAGATTACCAAGATATATTGAATCCATCTTACCGGCTTTTTCATCTCCATATAAAGCAAAAGCGAATTCAACCTCTATAAAATAAAAAAAGTATTAAAAAAAATTAATTAAAAAAAATAATTAAAAAAATTGAGTTAAAAGAAATCGAGTAACTAAAAATCTATTATTATAAAAGGATTGGTAATTCGATGCCGAACTAATTAGAACTTGCATACCCTCAGTCTTAATCTAAATATAGATTAAGACCTTAAATTAAATCAGCTTGATTTAAAAACTAACTTACTTTCAACTTCAGATCCTTTTAAATCCGCCTAAAATCAACACAAAATTTTTAAATCTACCCTGAAAGTTTTTCAATTTTAAAACTTACCATTTTTTTTCCTCCTCAATCAAGTCTGAAGTCTTCAACGAGAGCTCTTAAACGTCGTTAACTCTAAAAAGTAATACTCGAATTGGCACAGGTCTTTTTATATCGGGTTCTAAATTAGTTTAATTAGCTGGGAAGGGGCAATGCAGATATTCATCCCTTCCACCAAGAGAACTGCGTCTGGGATCGAACCAGGTTGATTTAAAGCACCATCGATGATATAAATATCCATTCGAGGTTTGTCATTGGTAATTTAAATGATCATCTGTTTAAAGACATTGTTCTAAAAAATTTTTTGTAACTTTTTTAGGGATGAAAATATTTGAAGCGTTTGAAATTTTTAAATGTCTTCAAGGTCTTTACATAAATTAATTAAAATGGTAGTTATTGTTTGTTAGGTTAAAAAATTAATGATTTTTTATTATGGAAGTAAATTAACTGAATTTTTTATCTTATGGTTTTGTAAATATTTAAAAAATGAAAAATAAATTATGGGAAGAAAAATTTTTTTTATTGTTTAATACTAACAGTTAGAACTAACAGTTTTTTTTATTTCCACCTTAAAAATTATCATTCTTTGCCTAAAGTAATGTAATAATAAAACACCAAATTATATTTCAACATATATATTTTTTTTATTTTACATATATAACTGAAACAAAAAAATGGAAACATACAACAAGGAGATTTTTTATTTTTTTATCGTTTATTTAACTGCATACAAGATCTTGAGCCCCTTTTTTTAATTTAAATTTCTTCTTGATGTCATTATCCTTGATCGAGATGGTTAAAAATCCTTCGATTCCAGGAGCAGATTTTTTCAAGTAACTAAACATACAAAAAAGATAATTAAAAATTCATCATTAACTCAATGACCAAAAAAACATTTAAAAAATGAGTAGTAGAGCGTAATAGCAGTGCGTATATTAAATATAACATAAAGAATTATTAGCATATAGACGAAGCAGAAGTAAATTTGGCATCCAATTGCGAGAAAGCTTGCTGCTGCTGCTTTTATAATTTTCTGACATACTTACACAACGAGCTAAAATTAAATTTAACGGACTGCTTACGCCATAAGGTTTTTGAGGAACGCTGTAATTTTAATTTTTGTGGTTTTTATTCGGAGACATCACAGAAAGGAAATTGGTTTATAAAGGGTTAAAGGGTTAACTTACGTTCGTATTCGGTGAAACCATCGTCGTCTTCTGGGAGCATGCAGTCTTTAATAACTTCTTCGCATTCTGCATCTGATAATCTTTCACCTAGGATATTTTTTTATTAATAAGTAGAAAAATTTAAAAAAAAAATTAATGTTTTACCCAAAGACAAGAAGGTATGTGACAATTCAGCAGCCATCATTTTACCATTTTCTTCTTTGTCGTATAATTTCAAAGCTTCCAAGAAATCTTCAAAGGTACCTTGTTCCTTATCTTTTTTAACTTGGCTGAAGATTGGTAAAAATTCATCTAATTTCATTTTCTTTTCATCTAATAATAAAAAAAATTAGATTTAAACGATTTTCAAAAAAAAATAAATTTACTCTTCTTTTTGGTTCCTCCCAACTTTTCGACGGTAGCCAAGGTTGGGTTTTGGTTGAGGGCACGAAGACAATCCCCAAGATTTACGGCATCGATTTGACCGTTTCCTTCGAAATCGTAGATAGAGAAGACGAATTCCGCCCCTATTTTATAAAAAAAAAAATAGAAAAATATTAATTTTAAAAAATTGGAAGATTATTTAATTAGATTTTTTTTGTAATTAAAATTTCTAATTTTGTAATAAGAGCCGACTCCCAAATGATTAATTTTAGAGTGTAGGTGGTAACGTAAAACCGAAAATGTCGAACGGTTTCCGAATTTAGTCCGGTTTATTTTTAGAATGTTGAAAAATTCGAGTCCCGGGTCAGAACGTGCGCGCCATATAAGTTTCGATCTAATTTCGACTGCTCCGAATTTGTAACACTATATCTCTTCACTTCACTATTACATCCTCGATATTATATCACTGATAAAAATTTTTTACACTTACTTTCAACATCCTTGGCACTGAGATCCGCCTGTAATTCAATAGTTAAAATAAAAAGAATTATTTCAATACCAAGTAAAAATTATTCAAATTCTTACCATTGTGGTTGTCACAAGCAACTTGCCTTCGAGTTAATGAACAAGAAGTGGGGCCCAGAAAGCAGGGAACAGTGGATTTTATACGAACAGAGGGCGCTACCGGTCACAATAGTTATTTCGAGCTCAACTCGTCGTTCCTAAGTTTGGCAACGTTGTCAGGAGAACGATCTTCTTCAGAATGGAAGTTACAGAAATAGACTTTTAGCAGATTACTAATCCATAACCTTCTCTTATTTCTCCCTTTCACATCATCTTACATTTTCTTATATTCAAGACGTCGTTGATTTGTCAAAAATTTAATGTCAATCCCGAAATGTAGTATATGTTAAATTCCGACGAAATTATGAGTCAGGAGTATGAGAGAGAGCAGATGCCCCACCGACTCGTCCACGTCGAATGAAAGGGACGAAAAAAAGGGGACACATCTCCTCTCGGATATCTGCAAGTACCTCGAGGTTGTACCATCGAAGCGAAAGTCATCTTCGAGGGAAAACGTCGAACTCGGTCTAGAAATCGAGATAAACGAGAGCCTGAAGAGAGTCCTAACGACACCCGACGGCGGCAGCGACGATCTCCTGGACGTAACCATCATCAGACCGTCAGAATCCGATGTCACCCACGAAACCACAGTCGCACTTAATAAAGAAGAAGTAAGAGATTTTATTTCTTTAGTTGAACAACATCATCAAAACAAATTAAAAACCCTCACGAAACCGAAAAAAGGTACTAAGCTTAAAGATGAATTACCAGATCGTATCCCACCAATTAAACAAAAACCCAATACTAAAAATGTTGCTCAAGAAACTTCAAATCAGGAAAAAATTGGTACACCATGCGTGTGCCAACATTGTGGAATTATGGGAGTCCTTGTTCAATCAAATAATGTTGAAGTTACCTCCGAAATTCGTAGAGAGAAATATGACAAAGAAGATAAAAGAAAAAGAAGAGAACCAAGTCCTGATCAAGCTAGGAGTTCTAAAGATAAAAGCCCACGTCCAACCCATGATTCTAAAACCAAGTCTACAGACCAAATTGAGCTACTACGGGAGATTAACTCCAGGATAAAAGATTTAGAACGGAGGATAGCAGCTCAGGAAGAAAACGCTGTACCTAGGGATTATTTAAAACACGTCTTATATAAATTACTTTCTCAATATAGAGAACAACATCAACAAAAACAACCTCAAAATTTAAAAAATACTGGCACTCAGTATATGGTTGATTCTAAAGATAGATATCCTTCTCAACATAAAAAAGATGGAAAAGAAGCAAAGGAAAGGAAAGAAGGAAGAGGAAAAAGTTATCAAATTCATACTTTATTACATAATACAACTGCACCATTGAGTGGACAAAGGTAATATTAATATTAAAAATTAACTTTATAAAAATAATAAACAGCCCAAATCTCAACCTCCTAAAAACGGCTTCCTAAAGTCGACCTTTCTATAGAAATCCATATGGTGTTGTGAAATGAAAACACGATGCCGTACTTTTCAGAGTTATTATTTAAATTATCATACTGTTTCACACCGAGAACTTATTCTAATTTCGAAAACATTTCTTGATGCGAATCGCTAGCAAATCTAAATATCCTTTCCAGACTCAAAGTTTTTTGTATTCCCTTTCGGAAAGTAATTTTGATTTTTAAAAAGACTTATCTTTTGTTCTTACTAATATTTCATTATATAGACCTGCATCTAAACTTACTTCACTGCAAAACTAGAATAATTCGGAGAAATATTTGTGGCACTTGAGCAGGGTTTAGAATTACTCGTGCGACATTTCTATAATCTTACCTTACGATAAACTTTCTACGAACTACAAATGGAAATTGCAAGACGTATGAGAAATAATGCGAAAGTATGTTTAAAAATACATAAATACAGGTGTTTTACAACAATGGAAAAACTCAAATGCTGACGTTAGGCGAAAGAAGATTTGATGTGTTTACTCTACAATAATTACAAGTTTTTCATTTACTGTAAATTGAATTAATTTAATAATGAATTAGGTTGGGTCTATTTCAAAGATATTCTGCTTTCACATTAATACCAATTATTAAAAAAGTGATTCTGTTATCTTTAATGCTTTATACTTCAATCCATGTTTTTCACCTTTATATAGAAATACAATTGAATTAGTCATTTTGAACACGAGTCGCCTTCATTTATTCCATAAATTCACTTTTTTTCTTGATTCTGTTTCTTGATACCTCCATTCACGTCTTGAATATAAGAAAGGGACATGTATCATCAGCGAAGGCAAGTTAAAAGAAGAGCGGTTTTGCCAGTCGTTTGGAAAATCGGATATCTCTGAATAATGATCTTTGAATGAAAACGTTAACTTAGAAACCAACATCCGAATATCTTTGTTGTGTAATATAACAAAATATTATTAAAATTGTGGTAAGAGTATGTTGGGGTATGCTATTAATAAGATTGTTGTGACTGTCGTTCGAAAATGATAAATTTCACTGTGTTTTGACCTTGTCTATATGTGAAATATCAGGTTTACTTTAAAAACAGGTGTTCTCCTTTGGCGAAAATAATATTTTATGGGTTCCAGTTACTTTCAAAAACAAATGTAAAAAAACGTATTTTTGTATCACAATTGATGTCTTACAAACATAAGAAATAGTACGTTACTCGTAATAATAGTTGAGGAGACCGTGGATAAAAGTAACACGTTACGAAAGTAATATAATTCTTCTCTTAAATTGCACTTATACCTATATGAAAATTAAAAACTTTTTTCTTTCTGCTGACAAATTTGAAAAAATTGATGTAACCCCTTTTCGAAAATATAGATTGAATTTCAATGGTTAAGAATCAAAAAAGCACGATTGACAGTCTTATTAGTTAACTATTTGATGTGAAGCTTCTAACTTGATTGAAGTCACCTCGTTCTTAATGATTTTATTTAATCCTACTCTATCTCAATGCTTCATAGTTTAATCCACAGAACAGAAATGAAATTACAGTGGCCAAGAATCAAAATAAGTACGACTGAGGGTCTCATTGGTCCATTGTTTGATAAAAAATATTGTAACATGATTAAAGTCATCTCGCTCTTAAAGCTTCTATTTAATTTGATATGAATACTTCCATTCTTCAGTTAGTTGAAATGAGCAAATTAAAATATTAAAGTTGTACTGAAGATAATTTATTTTGAGTTTGACTACCCTTGTGTCGATCTACAAATCGTTATCAGGTCATCGCGTCGTATTGTGAAGAACTTTGATGTTGTCCCAAAAATTATATAATAGTTGTTCCGATCATACATCCGCCATATTATAAAAAGAATTGAAATTTTTAAGCCCCGTTGTATTAAAATTTGAAAAAAATAAATGAAATTTAAATTTAATTGAAAAACGTTTTCACCCAAACCGCAAAATAATTGCTACGATTAAAATCCCCAACCTGTCTCGACCATAACAGGCAATAAACTCACTTAATTTAATAGTACTCTATCTTAGTGCTTCATGGTTCGATCCACAGAAAAGAAATGAAATTTTCCTGGCCAAGAATCAAAATAATCACGATTAAGGGTCACATTGGTCCATTGTTTGATATAAAATACTGTAACATGATTGAAGTCACCTTGTTCTAAAAGTTTCTATTTGATACTACTCTACCTCAATGCTTTATAGTTTGATCTATAGAACACAAATTAAATTTCAATGGCAAAGAATCAAAATAAGTACGATTGAAGGTCTCATTGGTCCATTGTTTAATATAAAATATTGTATCATGATTAAAGTCATATCATTCTCAATGCTTGTCTTTAATACCAGTGAATCTCTATGTTTCATGGTTGGCTCCACAAAGCAAAATGAAATTTTAATGGTCAAGTATCAAAAAGGAATGATTGGTATATTATTTGATGTAACTATTCTAACATGATTGAAGTCATCTAATTCTTAAAGCTTCTTTTGAATGTAAATCTTGGCAACAATCTCATTTCTTTACAATTGGTTCCACAAACCAGAAATGAAATTTCAATGGTCAAAAATACGAAAAGTAGCATTGAATGTTGCATTTATTGATCTACTAATTTCACTTTTAATGTTTCTTTCTAAATTTTACAGATGACATAAAAGCCAATCTCACCTAACAACATAAAAAGAAATATAATATATAAGGTCAACTCCCACCAGAATGTTGAAATTAGTTACCAATAGTAAGTAAATCGCCCATGATGTTTGGTTTGGCACTTTAAGCAAATTAATTCCTTCTACCAAAATATCCAAAACTATCTGAATCCACGAAATTCGAAATAAATCTCGTACATTTGCGTAACAATCAGAAGAAAACATTTTTAAAAAATGCAAAATATTTTATTAATTCCCAGAACATTTCTGAAAGTAAAACATTGTCGTACATTACTATTACTCAGACATTCTTTGACGCAGTACTGAACGCTATTGATCTAAGCTACACTTCAGAATCATTCAAAACCAGCACTACCACATATTCATGAATAATATCCCATCATAATTTAATTCCATCATTATTAATTCTTGATTTCAACAGTTAACTGGAATATAATTATTCCTTAGCAATGTATTATTTCATTTATGTACGTTTAATAATCACAAAGGGACCAAAAATGTTCATTCAAATTCTTTTCAAGCGCAAAAAGTTTGAAATAATCAAACGAAGTTTAAATAACAATAAACAAAAATTTAAGTTTTGTTCTTAAATTTTAATCTGACAATAGTGTGCGTACAATAGTATGCGTACTCAACGGACCGATTTCAGCATTTAGTAGAGAGTTAATCTACCCTGTTTAACAGTCATTATTTTTGATCATAAAAATTGTATAAATAGAAGCAGCACTTCCTACTGAGTGAATAAAATAATTTTTTGGAAATCATCGGCCAAATTTGATCTTTAAATGGTCAGTTCTGGACTGATAATAAGAGAAAATGTAAATAAACAACGTCGAATTCTAGCTTTAATTTTATGATTTTAAATGATCCTCTATAACTTATCTATTTTTAATTCATAACATTTTTTTTATTAGATTAGACATTGCTGATCCATCTAGTACATCAACAGAATTACATTCAGGATCAAGTACAAAGAAACAACCGTTTTATTTATGGGGAGAAGAAGTAGTAACACCTGGCTGTGATTTAAAAACGAAAATTTTAGGTCTCCTAGAAGAAAAAATCGGAAAGCCTGATAGTAATTCTCAAGCGGAAGCCTTAAAGAACCCAACCTACCATTCAAAAATACCGGTAGCACTTCCTGAAAAGCTTCCGAAAAGTAACGAACACGGTATTAAAGTGGAACGGGATGAAAAGCTATTGTTCTTAGGAAAAATGGAAGATATCCCTCCGTGTAATATCGACGATTACATACAACGTTCGAAAATTCCGGAATTAGTTAAGCCGATTGTAGAGAAAAATGTTCAACAAGTTCCGTCCAGCGGTTGTAACGTTGTTCCGGAGTTTCTCCGACCGGATACGAAACTAAAACAACAACCCTCTAAAGGAATTAATTCGAATCAAGCGAAAGCGCAATATCCTTTTAATGGACAACGAACGACGGATGACACAATTTTTAAAAAGAATATTGAAGCTCAAAAGGAAAGAATTAAAGATAAACCGAATCAAATCCCAAAGTTTTTTAATGCTTACGGTACTCAAAAAACTATCCCAGAATCAAAAACTTCAGTAGAGTGTGTTTTACAAAAGTTTAGAAATCAAAACGTATCAAAGGAAAAAGATAAAAAAGCTGATGATAGGATTAGGATGAATCAATATGAAAAATTAGTTGAATCGATAATTAAAAAAAATAATGTTGGTGGTTTTAGACAAACAAAACCTTTAAAACCCCATAAATTTTCAGTTCCTGTTGATGTAACTTATGTAAATCCAAAGATAACCCATTGGTCTGAAGAATCAACAGCTTCCGAAGATAAATATATGAAGTATATGAAACCAAATCAAACTCGTAAAGAAAATTTACCGGTTGAAACTAAAGAATCACTTATTTGTAAGTAAAAAATTTATTTATAAAAATAAATTTAATATTTCTAAATAATTTTATTTTTAGATAAATTGGAATTTTTAAAAAACTTAGCTAAACATAAAAGTGCCGATCAATCTAAAGTTTTAAACAAAATATGGACTCAAGCTAAGAAAACGGCAAAATCAAAAAACGATGCGGTTTTTATAAAAATCCCATTTAAAAGTGTGAACACTGTTGAACCGCGAAATAATGTGATTGAAATGCAGCTAACTTTAGAGCAATTGGAAACTGTTGTTAAGTCAGTAAAAGTGAATGAATCTAATAATAAAGTGGCTAATTACAAATCATCGAGTGAAATCGATTTCGGACAGAGAAGACACGAAGAAATTAGGAAAGCAAATATGGAGGTGCTTAATAAAAGGAGGAATCTTTCGGCTAAAAGTGCAAGAAATAAAAAATGATTTAGTTTTTTATATGTGATATGAGTCTTTAAGTGGAAGTAAAGAAAGAGATAAAACGCTGATTGTTACGTTGGGTGTTGTAGTCTTTGTATTTTGTATAATATTTAAACAGTGACGTCGATGGCTCCTCGTCTTCTTATTTTGTGAATAGAACTTGTAAAAAAAATAATGATGTATTCTTCATATTGTTTTATTTTAATTCTTTTATGAAGTTAAAAAGATTTTGTGACAAAGTTTTTTGAAAAATATTCTGTCGTCATTTTTTTATTCAATTTACTAACTTAAAATTTTTTTTTTAATTTTTTTGGTAACAATTAGAATAAATTTGACTTTTTGAAATTAAAAGAGAATCTTTTAAGTTCAACTTAGCGTAAAAATTATTTCTTAATCTCTAAAAATAAATTTGTTACGGTTTGAATTTTCCTTTTATGTATTTTGTTTTCTTTTGTTGAGGGTTGATGTTTCGTTTTGTTTAGAGGTATTTTAAGTTGCATAGTTTGGTAACTTTGTTTTTTATTTTTATTAGGGAAGTATTTTTATATTTTGTTAATTAATAGTTCTTTACAGCGACGTTACTCCGAAGATTTCCTTTGGTGATTATCCCTCTTACTTAAAAATTTGATTTTTCCTTTTCCTTTCGCTCCTTATTTTTAAAAGATGTATTGTTGATATCGGCGTGTTCTTCTAAGTGCGCAGGTGTGTTCTTTTTTGTTGGTGCAGAGGATATTTATTGTTCGAATTTTCAATTCCGGTTCTCTCTCTTTTCCAGTAAGTGAGACGAAAAGTACGTTGTGCATGCAAGTGTGGGTTTTCGTATTGAGCCATTTTGGATTTTGGTGAATTATCTTTTTCCCAATTCTCGGGATTAATCTTCGTGTCATATCCATTTGTGGAAACGTTATCGTTATCCAGATTTTCGGATTGGTCCAGATATATTTGTAGGTATTTTTCATCTGCTCATATAATTTTCTGACTAAACCTCGAACAACTGAAGTAAGTTCCTCTTCATGCTTTCTTTCATTATTCATCACACACTCATCTTTCATTCCTTTACCTTAAAGAATCCTTAACCTACTGCACAAAATTCTTAATAAAAAATCCTTTTTTTTTTTTTATGGAGGGGTTTAGGAAATCTGTTGACAGACGAGTGGTCAAAATCACTATCTAAGTGATTCGTATCGATGACCACCTTGTGTTGGGTTGATGTACTCATCTTGAATACATCGACCAACTAAAACCCTTTCCCCTCCGCCTCCGGAACCACCCATCAAGGTATAACTTCAGAGGTATATAAATGTAATTTTCGGGGTCTACTGTACATTTCTTCTTCTATTTTCTAGTTCTCTTTCATGCTTTTCCTTTTTTTTTTCATAATGTTTGTTACCATTTCATCTACGGCTCTCCAGTGCTCTTGTTTTTCTAGCATTATATCTATTATGTTTTCTTTTTCGATATTTTTTCCGATTTTATTACGACAAATATTTCTTTCCTCGGCAAAATTATTACATATAAAAAACGTATGTTCTGGATTATCTATTTCTTCACAAAACCAACAAAATTCATTCTCCTTCTTTTTTATTTTGAACAAATAACTACAAAAAATTCCATGACCCGTCAAAAATTGTGTTAGGTAGTAATTTAATTCTCCCCATGTTCTTTCAAACCATTTTTTTAAATCTTTGATTAATACGTTGGTCCATTTAATTCCGTGATTCCATCTTCTGTTCCATTTTTCCAATAATTCTTCTCTATATAGTTTTTTATGTTCCTTACCTCTACTGTATAGGTTACATCTTTCCTCAATTAATAGGTCAATGGGCGGTAGACGAGCCACCACTTCAATACCCACCGTAGAAACCGTTCTATATCCAGAAGATATCCTGATTCCTAATCTTCTATTAATTGAGGAAAGCATATTTAAACAGTATTTATAATTTAGAGCTCTACTCCATGTCGGAGCGGCATACAAAATGACCGAAAGAACAGTAGAAGCAAGGAGTTTCCTTTTCTTCTCTTTGGGTCCTCTGATGTTTGGCATAATTTTCGATAAGTTATTTATCATGACGTTTGCTTTCTTGCAAATTTCCTTTATATGTTCCGTCATTTTCATATCTTTGTCTAAGTAGACCCCGAGATATTTTGCCTTCTTGGCACTCCTTATCTCATTTTCGTTTATTTTTAATTGTATTTCTTTTAGTTTTCTTCTTCCTTGTAGTAATACGATTTCTGTTTTTTCTGGTGCTACTTGAAGTCCCATTCTATCAAGTTCTTCTGTGACCCTTTGAATCGCATAATTAGCCTTTTCTCGTAGAAGAGTGCTATCTTTGTGTGTAATTACGAGCGCAAGATCGTCCGCGTAAGCAATAAAATGAATATTTGGCTCTAGATTAATTTTTAGAATTTTATTATAAAAAATAATCCAAAAGAGAGGTCCTAAAAGAGAATAAAAAATAAAAAATCCCTAAACTACTTCTACAAAAAAATCCTAACTGCTACTTTATACATCTATTGTCAACTCTAAGTCCATTCATTCTTCTTTTGCGTCTCTAATTCCACTGTTTCCTAGGTTTTAATTAAAGAGCATAATTTACGGGAGCTTATAATTTTCTCCTTAAACACAATTCCATAACACCTCATTGGAAATATTTTAACAGGGCGGAGTATCCTATCTTGTTGAAAGGAACTCCTAAAATTCCCCTTTACCTACATCGGAGGAGTGCGTCGTTGTGGAGAAGAACACCATCAGGGTAATCAACATTTGCGTTTCGATTGATCGTTTGATTGATTTCATTTAATCAATATTATCTCTTATTTTGTTTGTATAATAAATTTAATTTTATTGTCGCGAAATTTTTGGCGAAGGTTACCTTTCTTTTTACTGCGTTGGATTCTTCATACTGTATGATTGTGTTTTGTATATCGTTTTGTGTGTATATAAGGTGTCACAAATTCTATGCGATTTTCTAAAGTTGGTCAAATTTTAAAAAAATAGGTTAATTAACTGCCAAAAATTTTTGCTAACTTTAAGAATTTTATTAATTTTTTTAGTAACAATTAGAATAAATCTAACTTTTTTAATCCAAAATAAAATCTTTCATGTTTAATTTAATATAAAAATCGTTTCTTAATCTCTAAAAATAAACTCTCTATGATTTTTCAAAGTTGGGTGATTTTTTTAAAGTTAGGTTAGTTAACAGTTAGCATTTTATGCTAATTCTTTGCATTTTATGCAAATTTTAAGCTTTATTGTTTTCATTTTTTGGTAATAATTAACAAAATCTTTTATAATAAAAAAATAGAACTATTAAGTTTTAATTTAACCCAAAAATCATTATTCACTATTTTACACCAAACAAAACAAATTTTTTTGAAGAAAACTCAAAAATATTTACTCAAAAAATTCAAACATTTACAAAACTTAAATGTTGAACTCAATAAAATTATCCCTTTCAATCATGCTTATACTGAGCAAAGATTTTATGAAGAACATGTTTTAAATAATCCCTAGAAACAGCCGTTTCTTCTTGAATAGCCAACCTCTTCTCAAGACTATTAATTCTAACATTGATTTCTTTTAAAATATCAATATCTAAAGTATTTGGAACGTTGGGATGGTTACATTTCGATTCTCTTCGTTCTCGTTTGTGTTTTTCTTTTCGATCACGATCAGATGATCTGACTTCGTCTAAAGGAGGAAATTCAACGACTGGACCTTTTTGAGATTGAACCAAAACGTCCATAATACCACAATTTTGGCAAATACATGGTGCTCCTGGTTTATCATCATTTCTATATTTATTTTGACAAGGAAGAACTTCTTTTAATTTATCGAATGTGTTAATTGTTGTGTAAACCTGTTTGTGGTTGTCTCCAAAAGTTGATAAATGAACTTTGGAATATTTATAAGGATTTGGTAGGATTTCTTTAGATTCATGAGAATGCTTCGATGATCGATACTTCTTCCTTCTATCTTTAGATTCACTTCGACTAGCTAAAGTATCTTTACTACTATTAACCTTATTAGCACTTCTTTCTTTACTTCTAATTTTCCTTTCTCTTTCTTTATCTTTTTCTCTAACATATTCCTTTTCTTTAATTCTTTCTCTAGTTTTCGTTTTCTTCGTATCTTTTTCTCTTTTTTTGTCTGCAAGTTGGTGCTTAGTCCGGTGTCTTTCCACTAAAGCTATAAATTCCTTAACATCTTCCTTGTTAAGAGCAACAGTCGTTTCGTGTACCAATTCCGAGTCGCTCGGTCTGATGATGGTAACAGCGAGCAATTCATCACTGCTGCTATCATCTTTTAAAACCTTTTGCACGGATTCGTTTATTTCAATTTCCAAGCCGAGTTCGACATTTTGCTTCGATCCATTCGGACTGTTTAAGTTTAGGTATTTACTGATGTCCGAAAGGAGACTTTTCGACTTGGAACAGCGAATGACACCGTCTTCGAGGGAATTGAGCCGATCCAACGAACAGTTATGCATAATAATAGAACATAATCGTGTGAGACTTCTGATCCACTGGAATTTTGTTGAGTTATGTCAACATTTCTTTTGAGTGAAATGCCAAAAAAACGTTTTTAAACAAAAATATTTGATGTTTACTTGATGTCATGGTTGTGCAATAATGAACAAATTTTCTTCAAAATTTTTTTTAAATTTTTTAGTAATAACTAGAATAAATTTGATTTTTATAATTAAAAATAGAAATTTAAATTTTGATTTAAAGTAAAAATCATTTCTTAATCTTTAGAAGTAAACTGCGTATGATTTTTTAAAATTAATGAATTTTCTTAAGTTAGGTTAGTTAACTGTCAAAAATTTTTGCTAACTTTACGATTTTTTTTTATTTTTTTGGTAAAAAGTAGAATAAATTTCACTTTTGTAAACGAAAATAGAGTCTTTTAAGTTCAATTTAATACAAAAACCGTTTCCTAACTCTTATAAATAAAGTTGCTACGATTTTTCAAAGTTGATTAAAAAATTATGAGATTATGTTAGTTTTGACGAAAATTTCTCAGTCCCTTATACAGTGGCACCTCGATATACCAGTGCCCTAATATACGAGTGTTTTGAGATACGAGCCTCCGAGCGAGCGATGTTTTGCTTTGAGATGAGTGCAAGATTTGAGATACGAGGAATCGCACACTACACCACTGCACACGACCCCAACATGCATCCTGCACGTTTCTCCCAACTCAGACTAGACCTCTGTGTGCTTGTTTACCTCGTTTTCGAAGCATTTTTGATAAGTTGGTTTCGCGTTTTTAAATTTTTGTATATTTACAAAACATCACATTTATTTTTATAATCATGGGTCCGAAGAAGAAAATGATGTCTATTGAATTAAAGCGTGAAATGATAGAAAAACATGAGCAAGGTGTGTGAGTAATTGACTTGGCGAGGATGTACGGGCGTAGCACATCAATGATATGCACTATGCTTAAACAGAAGGAGTTGATAAAGGGTATAACGCCAGCTAAGGACATTACAATAATTTCTAAACTCCGAACTTCTCTCCATGAAAAGATGGAGAAACTACTGATGGAGTGGGTAACAAAGAAGCAGCTTCACTATGATTTGCTGAAGCAGATCTCACACACTTCCACAAACGAGGAATCGGAAGATTGATTTAAAGCCAGTCGGGGCTGGTTTGACAGCTTTAGGAAAAGGACCGGCATTCACTCCGTGGTCAGGGATGGTGAGGCAACAAGTTCGGATGTGAAGGCAGTTGAGGTTTACATCAAAACGTTTTCCGAACTGATAAAAGCCACTGGATACATTCCCCAGCAAGTCTTCAACTGTGGCGAGACAGGGCATTTCTGGAAAAGTATGCCGAATAAGACTCACATAACGGTAGAGAAAAATATGATGCCAAGTCACAAACCCATGAAGGATAGATTAGCTCTAGCACTTTGCGTCAATGCGAGTGGCGACTGCAAAATCAACCCTCTACTAGTATACCATTCGGAAAATCCCAGAGCCTTTAAGTTACATAAGATTTTAAAACAAAAACTGCAAGTTATGTAGAGGGCAAATCCGAAGGCGTGGGTCACCAGGAAATTCTTTGTGGAGTGTATAAACCTGGTATTGGGCCCTTCTGTTAAAAAATATCTACATGAAAACAACCTACTCATGCAAGCCCTTCTCCTCCTCCACAATGCCCCTGCTCACCCACCAAATTTTCTCTGGAGGTGGATGAGAGAGATGTGAATAAACTTATCAAGGAACAGTCTCAGGAGCTGACAATCGAGGAGTTACACGATCTACATTCCCAGCAGCATACCGTGGTTCAACGAAAAATTAGTTTTGAAGAGTAGCCAGAGATGGAGGAGGTTATCTCTTCAAGAGATATAAAGGAGTTGTTGCGAATGTGGGAGAAAGTTGGTAAGTTCGTGGATAAAAATCACCCCGAAAAAGTTTTTAAAAGGCAATTGTTAAAAATGTTTACCAAATTCGAGAATTTTTTTAATTCTTTTGGTCACAAATAGAACAAATTTGACTTTTTTAATCAAAGATATAATCTCTTAACTTTTTTATTTAAAAACTTAAAATAAAAATTGTTCCTAAATCTTTATAAATAAAGTCATTACGGTTTTTTTATTGGTTAAAAAAATTATGAAATTAGGTTCGATTAAAATCTTTCTTTCTAAATTTCTTTACAAGTGAAAGAAAAATAATGTGTAATTATATTTATTAAAATAAATTTAATCCAAAATGAAGAATATTTCCAATTAAAAATTCATTTTTTCTTCTCTTCCTTTTTGTTTCTTTTTTCCAAACGGAAACAATTTAAAGTTGATATTCCACTTCTTACAAAAAGTATCAAATTTGTTTTTCATCTTGTCTTTACTTTCATTTGATTCTTTAGAAAATGATGAACCTGCTAAACTATTTAGATCTTCGATTTTGTTTTCTGGTTCAATCAATTCAATCTTTTCCTTTTTGGTTAAATCAATATTAACGAGGCATTCATCTTGAGGAACTGGTGTTAAAGTTACTTTTTCTTCTTCATCATCAATTTCTTCTTCTTTCAAATGTTTATGTTTAAAACATGTTCCTTCTTCAGGTTTGATACAATCGAGTTCGATTACTTGAAGAACCATCTCGTTATTTTCCTCCCATTCAGCTTGTTTATTTCTTGTATCTTCAGACATTAATAATTCGGTTAAAACTTGTTTTGAATTCATCACCAAATCAGTTACTCTTGTCTTTTTCTCAACTATTTTTATTTTATCAGCATCAACCAAACATTCATCCGAAGTATTTTCTTCTTCTTTAATTTCCTCAACAGGTTGATCGCCAACTCCATCTTTTCTCGGAAGAGATTCGTAATTAACATCAGACGGAGACATCATTTCATTAAGTAATCTCTTCATTTCAACGTCAAGTCTTGGTGGTTCTTCAGCGTTTTGAGTTGGCACCCGAATCGAAGTAAATCCCTCAACGATTTCTCTAATTCTAGTTTCATCTTGTTGAGGAAACGTACAAACGCAGTCTTCCATGGTAAAAGCATTATCACCCATCGTCGCGATATCAAGTGCACTTTCAAGAATATCATTGACAACTTCAGCAGCTATACACGTGGCTAGGTTCGGATCTTTTGTAATGTGAAATTTTACTTCCCCAGCTCCATTCAAAGATAATCCTTCGCCCATTTGGTTACAAGCGACGTTTACACCGGACATGTTGACACGAATCGAGATGAAAAATTCTTTTAGAAGGTTTTATTCAACTTTCGACACTCGATTTTATTGTCACATGTCAAAAATGATTTGTAAATAAAAAAAATCTTATCTCTGAAAAAAAAGAAGAAGTGAAAAATGAAAAAAAAGACGAAATGAAAAATGAAAAAAAGACGAAGTGAAAAAAAATAAATAAAAAAATAAGAGGATAGGTTTTTAAAAAAAAAAAAGATAAAACAATTGCTAGTTTTTTGTTATTTATTTATAAACAAAACACTGCTACAGCAAAAATGCCTAACTGGCGTTACTGGCGACATCTAATGGCGCACAGATGCGAGAAAAGCCTAAAACGAGTATAGTTTTGATCTTTTTTTAACCAACTTTATTATTTTATCAGTTTTAATGGAAGTGTGGTTTTATTGTGACGCACATTAAAAGACAAATCCTTTACGAAAAGACCAAAATTATAAACACTTCACTTGTATCACAGTGAATACAGGGTGATTCGCAAGGATTGAGCGTTATCACTACTTATTCACTATTTATCGATCTCACACGGCTACTAATCGCGTTTTTATATATTTCTTTATATTTACGTCGCCGTAAAAGCTCTTTGATAGGGCTCAGTTTACAGAGAGCTTTTACTGAGGTAATTTATCTAAAGATCTAAGCGTTTTTATACCAACGGAACCCAATTAATTTTAATTAATTTACTGTAATAACTGTTATTGACGTGTATGTTACAATTTTATTTACATTTACATGCGATTTTATATTTACAATTTTGGGTTCGGTTGGTATATTTAAATTACATTTAGTTATTGTCGACATTTAATTTGTATATTGACCTTTATTTGTTACAACGAAGCGTTACATCTACTTCTTTTTTTCTTATTTTATTATTGGTATTTACAAGTTATCGCCGTTTTATTTATTTTTTTATTTCATTTATTTATTTAGTCATAGTATAATTATTTATCTTGATTTATTTTGCTTTAAGTCATATGAAAATCTCCTTTGAGGATTCTGGTAAAAGTTTTTTTAAATTGTTGATTAGCCAGAGCGTAACAAAAAGGATTTAAAGGACTATTAGCGTAGCATAAAAAATACGAGAACATATAGAAATGTCCGTTAGTACACGGAGGATCCGAACAAAATCCTTCTACCAAAGCCAAGATGTGATAAGGAGTCCAACAAATAACGAAGGCTCCTAAAATGAATGATATCGTCCTGAAGGCTTTTCTCGCTCTATTTTCCGATTTGGATTTCTGCCTTCCGAATGTAGTCGATCCCTCCCTTAATTTCTTCTTTTTCGTCTTTAATCTTTTCCCGATGTTCTTAACGAAGTCCTTTTTAGTCGTCACCCCTTCGTCCGTGGTCTCTGCTTGTTTATCAACAACGTTACTATCTGGAAGGGTTTCCACAGTGACGTTACCTGTTTGGCTGATGGTCGGATTCCCACAAAGTGGACTGCTATCCTCCGTTGGGGGATCTACAAGACTCGTAACGGTTCGTTCAGCCGTTAGGGTCACCTCGGTATTTAATTTTTTCGTTTGGGCAGCTCTTATAAGGGCGGTCTGTAGCAAAGAAGTATTAGCCGAAGGCAGTGGATGCGCGGGGGATGATGTAACAGTACTGGATGATGGGGGGCTTTCACAAATGGGTGAAGGAATAGCCACAGAGCTTTCGTCCATGTATTTCAAGTCGGCACCGTCCATGCTAACGAGCAGGTCGTAGGTAGCTTGAGGTTTAACACGCAGGGTTTTTGGTCGTTCAATGGGGGATGAATTGGAGGGTGGCGTAGCTTGAAACTGCACAGGCGGGGGGATGATATGTTGAGATCTTTGCGAAGGGGAGGGCGAACAACTTTCTACTGAGTGGGGCTGAAGAGTACCTACCCCGGCATTGGAAGGGATGTCTGTGTCCAAGAGGCTCTGCTCGGAAATCTTTGGTAATGGAGATGCCATCTCTATGGGATTCACTGTGGTTGGAATACCCCCATTGATTTTATTATTATTTTCTAATACATTCGACGTACTTATCTGCATTACTATTCCCATTACGCATGATTTCCTCTTCGGTTGTAATTGAGTAACAGCTGTGCTTTCATCATCGGAATCAAAAGCCGGACTGCTCGATCTTTCCGACTTATCCGGTTCTTGATTCGCTTGAACTTCTTTTGTTTTGTCACAATGAGTTATTAAATTCTTTTTTTCTGTAGTGTTAGTATCTGCGGTTGTTGTAGTCGTAGTTGTTGTACTATTTTTAATAGAGCACGTCTTCTGACTTGAATTTGAATCAGCCGAACCTATACGGAGATCCTTCACCACCAAATTACTATTTGAATTAGCTTTTTCTACTTGAAGAACCACAGGTTTATCTTGACTAATCAAAGTACTTTGAGTTTTTGATAAACCAATTCCAGCAGCTCTCCCAGCCATTCCAGACATAGCCCCAGCACTTAGAGCTACCATACTTTGCATTTTCCTCTGCTTAGCTTCACTTTTCTTCTGCATCTCATAAGCAGTTTTATAAATTCCACCATATAAAATAAATAAAACTATCAAAGTCGTCCAATAATATCCAATAATCAAAGCTGTGTTAAAAACTGGATCTTTAAGAAATTGAACGGCGCATTGTCCGGGAAGAAGATCCCTATAACCTATAAAATGCTCCCATCCGAAAATACTGATAAAAAATAATAGAGCCGGGACGATCCACGTGATGGTAACCATAAGAAGAACCCTCGTTTTCGTCCTCCAGCTCCTATACCTCGCAGCTATTTTTACGGAGCAAAATCTATCGATGGTTATCAATAAAACGGTGTATTGCGATACTAAACATACTGTATAGTCGACACTTAGCCAAAGATCGCACAACAGGGGTCCCAAGTCCCAATAACCCATTAAAACGTAAACGGTGTAAAATGGCATCGAGACCGTGCCTAGAAACGAAAATCAGTGTAAGCTCCGTAATGGAAATGATCGTTAAACGAAAAATGCATAACCCATTTTACGGTCTTAAGGTCGTAAAAGGTTTAAAAAGTTAATAACTTACCTATTAGCATATCTGTGGCGGCCAAAGAGGCGATAAAATAATTACTAGGTTGCCTAATGTTCCTATCGACGATAAAAGCCAATAAAACCAAAATATTTCCAGCGATGGTTAATAATATACAACAAGCCAAACATAAAGCGATTAAAATCGTTTGCCATAATTCGAAAGGTGGTAAAACCGGCGCCAGAGTCGGTTCGGTAGTTGGAAAAGTTTCGTTCTTCTCACCATCCGAGGAATTATTTCCTCGAAGGTACCAATCGAAGGAAACATTACCGGAAAAACTAAAAGTCTCCGGATCCCATGATCGAATAAACGTGGTCGAATTAAACGCTTGTACGCACTCAGTGTACGACAAGACATTGCTGTAAACCGTCTTGCAAATCCTCTCCTTTTGTTTCTGCAATTTCCTGCAACAAAGAAAACGACCAAGTTTAAATTAAAGTCTGGGCCAACTTTTAAAGTCGATGAGGGAAAGACGGTGATTGATACTCTTGTCTGGGATGTAATACAAGAAGCCCATTAAAACCGGAGACGATAGAGACTGAATACCCGGTGATTGATTGATTATTGATTGTGGTAAATCCGGGGGAGTTAAACTGTTTACTTTATGCAGACATAAAAATGTCATTAGAAAACATCTCGTGACGAAAATAATCGCTTTTTTCATAATAACGCGACCTTTTACGTGTTGACATTATAAAAGATGTTTTAATATGCAAAATAGTTTCCCAATAATAGTATCTCATTAAATCAATACAAACTGAGGTTGGGTTCTGTATGGGAAATATGTTAGCTTTGGTTTCCTTATATTGGGTTTGATTATATTAATTTATTTTTTTTAATACAAAAAAATATCCTGAAAACTGATTAAAGTGGAATGGATTGGTTTTGATTAAAATAAATTCAAGGTAGATTTTTAAAATATGGATTAGATCCTAACGTGACTTGAATCTTCATTAAAGGGATTGTATTCAAAAAATTAGAAGTCAACCTTTGATACACATTGTCTTCAAAATCTTTAAATATGTCCTTAGTCATGAAAATTTGATTATTTTATTCAAATGTCATCAAGTATTAAAAAGTCATCATAACTCTTTACCTATTCTATCAATTTCTAATGTGAACTCTTTTAAATCCTTCCTGATTTAATCCTTATAGCATCTTTTACGTGAGATCAAGAAGTATTTAGATAATTTAGCAGGCTGATTAAGTTGGGTTGTATAAGTTTTGAGTCAAATTCTTGTTGAACTTGGTTCAATTCTGGTCAGAAGTCAACCTTTTTTGATATTATGTATCTTCAAAATATTAAAATATATTCTCATACCATGAAACTTTGATGAAGTTATTTAGTTGGCTTTAATTAGAATGTCTCCATCTTCCCCACAACTTTTTTCATTTTTTCTAATCCTGTACTTTCCATCAATTTCTGACACCAAGTCTTTCAATTTTTCTGGATTTCCTATAAACATCTTCTATGTGACAATAAGAAGTATTTTGAAGATTGAACAGATTAATTAAGTTGAGTTGTATTAGATTTGAGTGAAATTTTGATAGAATGTGCTGTGTTTGGCTAAAATGGATTCAATTCCGTTTGATCCTAACGTATATTAAACAGTACTATTATTATTATGAATTGTATATTAAATCACCACACAAAAAATTGTTTTGAAGAAGTCAGAAGTCAACCTTTTTATTCATATCGACTTTAAACCCTAAACTACATTCTCAAACCATGAAAATTAAACAAAGATATTTAAAATGCTTTAGTTGACGTATTCAAAAAGCTTTCTTCTCCTCTATATGTCTTTTGCTCGTCAATTGCCTTCTGTATATGACTTCATTCATTCATTTTCCTTCTACCAAACTTGTCACTACTATGACTTGACACAAACTTGACCAAACCTTCTGGCCAAGCCAAATTTTGTATTCCAATCAAACCTTTTCATTCATATCGAGTTTAAACCTTAAACTATATTCTCAAACGAATTTAAAGAAAACAACAACTTATAGTCCAAGATGTCCCAACCAACCCCACCTTTGTATAGAATGCTTTAAAGTTGTACATTCTAAACAATTTTCTTAATAAACCATTTTTGTATTACTTTTATAAAAATTTAATAGTTTTATTACTTTCTCTGCAAAATATCTTTTCAAACGCATACAAATATCCTTCGTAAAAAGTCATATAAGCATCACCCTAATAAGGGAGACGTGGCTTGATCAGAAACTTTACTGTCACCCGAATGTGGGTGACGTGGCAGTCAACGTGTTAAATGGAATGGGTATATTTTTTTGCATATTTTGATAGATCATTTTTCATTCTACACGATGGATATATTATATCATAAGGTTTTATAAGAAGTCAATCGAAAATTTTTTGAAAATATTCTCTGTCTTTAAAATGAATGTCTTTTATTGCAAGTTTTGACCTATTTTGAACCCACCATTAATAATATAAAAGTAACCGTTTTGAGTTTTTGGTTTAGTTGTTCAAGAATAGTCGATGTGAGTTTCGAATTAAAATGAAGATTAAAAAAAGGATGCGCGTAGTGTTATTAGGTAAGTACACTATATAATTTTGATTTAGATTTAAATCTATAAATCTAATTCAATATTAAAGATAAAATACTTGTGTTTAGTCTAAATTCAGTTCTTCACCAGTTTTTATAAAAATAAACCCCTTCCACTAAAATTTTTACCTACCTGAAACACAACTCGTACCCAAAACCAGTTTAAAAACTCCAACATCTGTTTGTAATCTGGTTTATTTCAGTTTCCTCGTATGTTTTTAGTATTTAGACCGTGTTTTGTGCTTTGTGCGTTTAAGAAATGAAAACATTTTTAGATTTATTCATTATCTTTAACATTTTAACCGAATATAAACGCGGATTTATTCAAAACTTCTATTTTATTTTTTAATTGTAGTGTGAGTTAAAAGTGATTCGTGCCTCGTTTGGTAGATGCGCTCTTCTATTCAAGGTGTAGGTGTCGTCGGAGTGTTATTTTGCGGATGTTAGGAGGTAAAATGATTGTAATTTATGATTTGGTATGATATCGTGAAATAAAACGTTTTTTCTGTTTGTTTTGTTTAGTTAAGTGCCGAGGAAACGACATCCGCTTGGTAAGTCTTTGTGTATGCTTTTACTAGCTTATAAGAAGTAAATATTTTTTTTAATTGAACGCTGTTGTTCGTTCATTGAAACTTTTCGCGATTTGGATTCAATTTATACAAGTTTTGGGAAATTTTTGAAATCACTTTCGAAGAAGTGAATTTTTTAGAATCCGAGTCAGATTTTTAGATGATCTTATATGAATTTCGCAGTCAGGAACTTATAAAAAACTTGTTGTTAGATACAAAGCTGAGCAAAAGTAATATCATAATGTAAATTTATAGTGTGATTTAATTCTCCATTCTTCAGTGATTATTGCTATAAAAAAAGAATGAAATATGCTGAGGCTTTAATTTATTTTTGAAGTAGACAACCCGGGTTTTGGTTTGTCACCGCAATCTTCAGGTCTATAGCTTCACTAACAAGGGGAGGTCGCGAGGTGGTTTTTTTTTAAAAATTTGTCCTTGAGCTGAGTGGTAGAGTATCATACAAGGATTCAATTGACAAAGTACTAAAACGCACTATTCAGCCAAAATTGAATAAATCGCATTTAAAGTTTAACGCTTCGTTTATATTTTGAATAAGTAAACTCGTTTACAAGCGGCCGATGGCCTGATTGGGAAAGTGGTGAATCAGCAATCCATAAATAGCGGACATCGCTGGTTCGAATCTTTACGTGCCTTTTACTTCTTAATTTTCGTTTAATACCCTAATTTTTAAACATTTGTCGTTTTCTATTGATGTTTTTATAAATTTAGAATAAATTTTAATTTTTAATGAAAATATCTCATTATAAAACAAATTTCAACAGTTTTGAACGAAAAATAATAATTAGAAAAGAAATTACTGGTAAATACAATGATGTTGTTAGAAGCAAACATCAATTACGAAAAATTAAATTATTCAAATGGATAGACTCGGCGACGAAAACGCTTACTGAGAATATGCTTTATAGAAACCAAAATAATACTCATTGTAAAAACAAAAAACGATGTATGCTTTTTATACATCATTTAATAGCAAAATGTGATTTGATTTTTTTATTGAAAACAAAATATATTTAAAATTCATTAAACAAATAAATATTTATACATTAGTGTATTGAACGAAAATTAAAAAGTAAAAGACACGAAGAGATTCGAACCAGCGATGTTCGCTTTTTCACGATATGACTCACCGCCCTTAACGGTTCGGCTATCGAGTACCTGTAAACAAGTTTACTTATCCAAAATATAAAGGGAGCGTTAACTACGTTACTTTGTCAAATGAATCCTTGTATGATACTCTACCACTCAGCTAAAGGACGGATTTACAAAAAAAAAAACGCCTCGCGCCCTCCCCTTGTAAGTAACAAAGAACGTGGAAGAATTTTATATTATGAAAACACGAAGTTCGTCACCCGAACATGGGTGACGTGGTAGTCAACGTGTTAAACTACACCCTTAGACTGTGAAAAATAGACGAAGGTGTTTAAAAGACTTTAGTTTACTTTATCAAAAAGCATTCATTTTCTCTATATCCTTTCTCCTCGTCAATTTCTGATATGAACTTTTCCAAATCCTTCCTGATTTCTTATAGAATCTTTTACGTGAGATCAAGAAGTATTTAGATAATTTAGCAGGCTCATTAAGTTGGGTTCTATAAGTTTTGAGTGAAATTTTTGTTGAACTGGGTTCAATTCTGAAGTCAGAAGTCAACCTTTTTTCATACTATTTTCAAAATATTGAAATATCGACGCTGCCAAGCCAAAACGGCATAAACGCCATTAACTTAATTTTTCAGAAAACGCAAAAAACGATTGACATAATGAATCTTAAATGGCTTTTACGCAAACTTTAAACCAATTTTATAGCGAATGAAGTTTGTTTGCGGGTATACCGCTTTAACTGTTGCATGCAGATTTAAAAATGCTACTCAATGGTGCAGCTAACTAAAAAATGGCCGTTTTGGCGTTTATGCCGTTTTGGCTTGAGAGCGTCGATATATTCTCATACCATGAAATTTTGATGAAGTTATTTAGTTGGCTTTAATTAGCTTATTCAAAAAGTTTCCATCTTCCCCACAACTTTTTCCATTTTTTTCTAATCCTATATTTTCCATCAATTTCTCACACCAAGTCTTTCAATTTTTCTGGATTTCCTATAAACATCTTCTATGTGACGACCAAGAACTATTTTGAATATTGAGCAGATTGATTAAGTTGAGTTGTATTAGATGTGAGTGAAATTTTGTAGGAATGTGCTGTGTTTGGCTGAAATGGGTTCAATTCCATTTTATCCTAACGTATATTAAACATTACTATTATTATTAAAAATTGTATATTAAATCACCACAAAAAATAATTTTGAAGAAGTCAAAAGTCAACCTTTTTATTTATGTTGACTTTAAATCTTAAACTACATTCTCAAACCATGAAAATAGAACGAAGTTATTTAAAAGGATTATTCAAAAAGCTTTCATCTTCTCTATAGGGTTAACTCACCTAATCTCGGCCGTCGCCTAAAGTCGGCTTTAACCAATTATTATTTTTATAGAAATAAGAAAAATATTGGATGTAATCCGATGCATTTAGTAAAAATATAGACATTCATTATCCTACATCAGGTGGTAGTAAGCTTGGCGAATTTTCTATGTTCAACAATGTTTAAGAATTAATTAATTAAAGATGTGTTGTGAATGCGGTGCTGGACCTTCATAATTGATAAGAAACCACTCTACTTAGAATAGGTGTTTATATTAACGTTTTACTTCATATAGTTAACAAAATGAACATATGTTATGGTAAAGGGTTATATACTACTTTTAAATGCATACCATGTGGTTATCTTTGTTGGTTTTCATAATAATTATATGGCCGACTTAAGGTAGAAAGTTTTTAAGAAAAATCTAATCTCGGCCGGGAATGCCGACTTTAGGAATTATACTACATTTCATTGTGTCTTAAACTCGACCATTTAAGATTATTTTAAATCTGCCCCAACACCGTCCCAAAACTACTTTTTGCAACCAAACCAGGTAGAAACATTGTAATATAACAGTCATGAGTAGAGTCATTCGTAAAGTAGTCGGTTGTTATAATTCAACGATTTTAAATCGATTTTCTTGGTGAGTGATAATCTTTGTTATGTGTTAAAAGTGCATTTATTTAAACATTTTTGTTATTAAATCAATATAATTGTGAATTCTTACTTCTCAATAACAAGTTATTATTAGTAATCATTCGCCTAATTTTAATGAGAAAAATCGCTATAGATTTCTGTCATCGCAGTAGTTACCTATTTATTTATGACTTCTTTACTGGATCATCATCAAAAATCGGATCAAAACTGTTTTAAAGGCTGTTATATTGCGGTATCATAATTCGGAACCTTGGTGTGGATAACTACAGTTCGTCCTACCTATTTATTTAATTTTGTAATAGCTATGCCGACTTTAGGTAAACATTCGGCCGGACAAAGGGTGATGGCGGTCGACTTTTGGAAGATGTGCTATTCTAAAATAACTTGATTTTATTTTATTCTTTCATGAGTTTTACTTACTTTTACAAAATATAATCGTTGAAAATATAAATGTAACAACCAGAAAACGGGTAGAATGGTACTCAACGATTACTGATTTAAAAACTATAAACATTGTAATGTGGAAAAATCGTTAAAAGGCCGACATTTGGCGAGTTTACCCTATGTCCTTTCCTCGTCAATTGCTTCTATATATGACCTTATTTTTCTTGTACCAAACTTGTCAACACTTCAATTTGTTATTGATTTTAAACCTTAAACTACATCCTCAGACGAAAAGATTTCTTTCTACCAAGCTTGTCAACACTATGACTTTATACAAACTTGACTAAACTTTTTGTCCAAAGTACATTTTTCTTTCAATCAAACCGTTCTTCTTGCTTTTAGTTATTTCAATCACTTCTAGATCATCATACAACTAATACAGTTCTTTAATTATTCTCATTTTTCATTCATTATCCATAATATAGAAATATAAAACGAATTAATTAATTCACAATTAATCTTTATCTTATTTTTCAACTTTTCCAAAACTTTTTTCATTCAATTCACCTATGTTGTAACTTCCATTCAAATTAATCTTCTTGCTTTTACTATTTTCAGAGACAATAAATATTAAATCTGCGGTGATTGATTGATTATTAATTGTGGTAAATCTGGGGGAAATTAAGGAAATTAAACTATTAGTCTATGCGAACATCGTGGAAAATTAGAAAACATCTCGTGACGAAAATAAGTGTTTTTTGTTAATAACGTGACCATTTACGTGTTGACATTAGAGAGAACGGTTTGATATGCAAAATAGTTTAGTTGTTAAATCAATACGAAGTGTACAAATTGAAGTTATAAAAATTCTTTTATACTTATAAAAGTTCTATTACAAAAGATCCCATTTTTCTCACTAAATCAAACCATGTCTTTCATTCAAATAGAATACGTTTCAATCAGGATTCTCCATAACTTCGAAACCCTTCTCCATAGAAGAATCCGTCCATTTCAAATTGAATGGATGCGGGCGTAGAAGTACCACATCCTTACTCCGTAGGTACAACTGTTTTCATGATAATAAGATTCTAAATCTCCTTTTACGTTTCTATTCAAGTAACAAAAACGTATCGTATATCTTTGTGTGCGTGTCTAACACTAAGTAGCACGAAACGTTTTAAATGCCATTTTAAATGCTTTCGCAATTAGCTGCATGTTGGGTCCTTGAACCTTAATGAAATTTCATATTCCTCCTCCACCGATCGAGTGACCTCCAAATATTTAATATTAAAGGCCTAACCGAACGGTGTAAAACGTGTCGATAAACGGCGGGCATCGAACGGTGGGCATTCATGTGTGATATCCCGCTTGAATATCAGCTTTATTGCCGCCCCCGTCGAAGGGGAGGCGGAAGAGTCCAAATTTCGCCCTCGGCGAGCACGACAAATGAATTAATGCCCGAAAGTGTGCTCTTGCATTGTTACGACTCTAAAGTCTCTCTGTACACGTTAGCGGGTGCAATTCCAAGAGTTTAATTAACTCATTTTTCGTCGTGGATAAATTCCCTAAGTGGAATTAGCACTGTGGACTTTTCCGACTCCGGGTAAAAACTCCGGGAAAATATACGATCGAGGAAGTGAAAAATGGAGAAGAGGGAGAATGGAAGTTTATAAAAGAGTGGTTTTTGTAAAGCAGTGAACAATAAAAAAAATAATGGTTGAAAAATACAAGATATAAATTAGTTCTCATTAATATTTTAAGCTGATCGTTTAAAAACGAATTAATTTTAAATTGCTCTTCTAAAACGTGTCGCGCATTATCAGTTAATTGTAGAGCAAGGCGTAATGAAAATTAACGATTTACGTACTCAAATATTTATCAACGCGGCGCGAACGTGTTTACCGTTACAATGTCGATGGTTACTATTGATTGCATCCGTATAGCAACCAGAGTTTCAGAGTTGAGAGTAAGCGGTTAAAATTTTTATTAGACAGTTACATATTGTTAAATTAAAAAAGACCTTTAATGGATTACGTCATTCAAATTTGATTGGATTAGGAAGTTTATTTTACATCGGCACGAAGTTGGGGATAAAAGGGAACGAAGGTAGGACTTAAAAGATCGGAGTTATGTAACCATCCTATCGAAAATTATGAAACTAATACAAACTAGCGTTCCTAGCTTGAAATTACTCAAGCGATTAATTGAGTGCCGGAGAAAGCTTCGAGATTCTTGAAAGGATAACAAGTTAAATATTATGGAATGTATATGAACAATGTAAAATAAAAAGTAATTTTAACCAACTTTAAAAAATCAAACAATTCGAAGAATTTTAATTGAACCTAACATAACTTCATAATTTTTTACTAAATTTAAAAAATTGCAGCGATTGTATTAAAAGAATTAAAGAATGATTTTTCTATTTTGGATTAAAAAGATCAAAATTGTTCTAACTCTTATCAAAAAAAATTTAAAAATTCCTAGTTTGGTAAAAAGTTTTTACAGATAACTAACCTAACTTAAATATATATATATATATATATATATGTAGATATATCAAGTTTAAAAAATCATACAGAGTTTATTTTCAGAGATTAAGAAATGATTTTTACTTTAAATTAAACCTTAAAAATTCTGTTTTGGATTATAAAAATCATATTTATTGTAATTATCAGCAAAAAAATTTAAAAAGAAATGTAAGAAATGGTAGAATTATAGCCGAATTTTACAATTTTTTTCTATGACTTTTAGAAAATTCTCAGATTTTATTTATAGGAAATAATATGTAAATTTTACATTAAATTAAAACTTAAAAACTCTATAATCCGTAATACATATTACGGATTTGACGATTGTGTAAGAATATTTCTACGATTTTGATCAATTCTAGAGGTTTAAATTGATTATTTTACAGCAATTAGAAGAAGTACGTCAAGTGGGGTCATTTAACCAGTTAATTGTTTGTTTTAGTTTATACTAAAATATACTTCTAAACTGCAAGGAGTTTGAAATATTTTGAAGCCATGTCGAAATACAAAGAACTAATAAGAAGGTATAAATAATTATTATAAAATAAAAACAGATATAGTATAAATTATCTTTTTCATAAATGTATTGTTGTCTTTTATTAGTCTTCACTGGAACAATGACGGATTCGTATATGTTAGCTTTAGGGTTTCGCAAATGAAATAAAACCAATTCTGACCTCAACCAGGAATTATATTCGACTGCTCCTCGCAAGCTACAAGGTACAATAACCCGAAATGGAGCTGCACCATAAAGAGAAAGATGAAAGAGTACTCGGCAATGTTACGGAGAGGGGACTTACTTTTTTATCGTTCTCTTCATGGTGCAGCTGCATTTCGGGTTATGGTACAATTGATATACTTTTAGGTAGATTCTACCATAAAAATAAACCGGAGCGTTACACAACAACTAGTTCTTACAATTAGTCACCCACGATTAAAGAGCGTCCGGGTTCAAATAACATCCCAACTGGTAAGAACCAAACTCCCATAATAACATAATATATATGGTTTTAGACTGTGCAATCAGTGGCCCGCCTGCTAGTAAAGAACGGGATGAGGATTCTTCCGTTTTCCATTTACTTGAATTCAACAGGCGAAATTTTCTTATGGTTTTCTGTGAGATTTGAGTTGTTTCTAAATTAAAATGTGGACTACCTTGCTGCTAAGAAACTCACCAAGAGGTAGCACTTTAGTACCCAAGTTCTCTCTTTGAAACATGCTGGTATATTGCTCTCAAATTTTATTATCAAACATAATCTGGGTTTGACGAATATGTTCGTCATCGTTTCATTAGTACAACGGACGTAGGGGCACATTTTTCTAAAAAGTCAGAACAATTAACTGGTTAAAAAAGGTACAATGGTTACGGGACATAACATAGCTGATATAGTAGTGATTTTAAAGACTCTACCTACTAGAGAAGCTGTGGAAGCTCTTGGGAATAAAGTAAAAGAAGATTTGAAGAATTTAATGAAGAGTGAAGTTATTTCGAATGGTGAAGCTTTAAGTCACACTACAAATGAAAGAGGGATTGAAGTCACTAATTGTTTCGTTTGTGTAAGAGTAATGGTGACCACTATTCACCATAATTTAAGATAATTAGACCTAGAAATTCAATTTATTCTATTTATTCTAATGAATTCCAAAAGAATTAAACAAAATTTTATTTCCCAACCTTGTGTATTCGTTGAAGGCTATTAAATCTAATTCACGTTTGTCGAAACTAATGATAACACTAAATTTTATTGAATTTTGATTTATCCTTTTTTCTAATGAACCTTCAGCAAACAATTTATTTGAAAACTTCGACAGGAACGTAGAGAAAACTTATACTTCGGCTATTTATCATCAACAGAAACTATTGTAAGCCTTACAATACTTGTTAAAGTCGAATTCTACAAGTCGAATTGATTCATCTGTTAGAAAAAAATTTAATTCGTTATTTTAAAAAATTTTAAAAATATTTAAAAAATATTTAAAAGGGCTTCTTGAAATTATCTTTCATGTCTCATTCAATACTTTATAAATAAAACACAGAGTTTCTAATTTGAAAATAAATCAATTTTATTATTACGGTAATAACTTTCTTTTAAAAGTTAAAATTTAATCCAACCTAAGAACGCAGTAAAGAAAAAAGGTTGGAGTTGTTTTTCTTGGTGAATATTTTCAATTTAATTTATGCTAAGGCATTTGAATAAAAATTAAGAATTTTCTCCTCCATTATTTTAATTAAAAACAAATTAAAACAGGCACCTCCACCAAAATTGAATATTACCACTTTTATACAATAGGAAATTACTAATAGATTAAAGCCCGTTACTACCGGTCATAGTTAACGTCGTGGATAACTTTATCCACTAGTTAGCGCTATCTTACTGGCAAATTTCACGAATGTTTTGACGTGGTTTTTACAAGATACGTTATAAAATACCTAATTATCATGTCTTCTAACCATTTAGTGTTGCAATTTGAAGACAAATCCCCAAAACTGTTCCTAGATTGCATTGTTATTTCATGGATAGCCTATCCCTTGGATAGCATTAAACTGGTAATAACGGGCCTAAGTAGATGATAATATTTATTATTTTTGTATTGCTACTTTAATTTTATTTTTTATTTCTACACATTTTTTTTAACTTTTAATTTTATTCACTTCTACATGATTATAAAGGGCGACAACTGGGAACCGAACGATTAACAACAGGGTGAAGTTTACACAATGCCATTTACTGAGCTTGCAATTAATGCGAGTTCTCATTTCCATGAAAGCTCATATCAGGTTTTGGAGATGTGCCATGAAACCCAAAGTATTCAGGCTTGTCAACTTGCAATTTCTTTTTGGAGCGGTATATTTTTTGAAAAATCAAGCATTTTAGCTTTAACTATTTCATTCATTTCTATATGATTATACAGAGTGGCAACTGGGAACTGAACGATTTTGAAATTAGAGTTATATAAAAAGTGTGCAACCTAACAAGGTGCTATTAATAACAGGATGAAGATTACACAATACCATTTACTGAGCTTACAATTAGTGGGAGTTTTCATTTCCATAAAAGCTCATTTCAGGTTTTGGAGGTGTGCCGTGAAACTTAAAGTATTCAGGCTTGTCAATTTGTGATTTTTTTGAGCGGTAGATTTTTTGAAAAATTAAGCATGATAGTTTTAACTATTTCATTCATTTCTAGATGATTATACAGGGTGACAACTAGGAAACGGACGATTTTGAAACTAGAGTTATATAAAAAGTGTGTAACCTAACAAGGTGTTATTAACAACAGGATAAAGCTTACACAATATCATTAACTGAGCTTGCAATTAATGCAAGTTTTCATTTCCATGAAAGCTCATGTCAGATTTTGGAAATGTGTCATGAAACTCAAAGTATTCAAGTCCATCAATTTGTGTTTTTTTAGCGCTAGATTTTTTAAAAAATCAAGCATTTTAGCTTTAATTATTTCATTCATTTCTACATGATTATGTTACCGGCCAAACCCGATTTTAGGATGAACTAGTTTCCCCTAGGCCAAACCAATTCTTCCTATATGGGATAGGACAAATCAGTATAGCCTAACCCAAAGTCATTCATCCTATTGTCCATAAGATAAACCAGTTTAGCCTAGGTCGAATCGATTTATTCTAGTTAGAATTTATATGCTTTAAGATAAACTGGTACGTCCTAGTCTGAACTAATTTCACCTAGTCATATAGTTATTTTATGGTTGCTATCCTTAAAGATAGAGAGAAATATTTCAATATCCTGGTTCATATCTCCCAAATCTAAACACTTCTAAATACAGACTTCGAAAACAGACACATTATCAATTTTCAAAACAGCAAATCGTTTCAGTCGTCTTTTTTAGAATAATGTTCCTCTTTCGAACTTTTCCGCCTCTTCTACTTGTTTAATCAAATCCGTATATTCATTTACTGATAACACATTATAATGAGAAGACTTTTTGTTTTCACTTTGAAAAATTTTCTCCAAAATCTTTTCTGTCCACAACTTTTGATTGACTTGTGTACTACACGAAGGCTCAGCCATGACAAAACGCCTCACAATAATTATATTAGGATTATAATGAAATCCTTTAAACGCAACCAGCAACTTAATTCGCGCAATATACGGTTCAAATCAACGAACATGGCGAGCAAAGAGCGGTTTCGTTAGGTTGATGGGCGAGCCTGAGATGACCCGGAAATTTCCCGTTCGTACAGGCAGCGACATGCGTTATGACTAGGTGAAATTAGTTTAGACTAGGACGTACCAGTTTATCCCAACGTATATAAATTCTAACTAGGATAAACCGATTCGACCTAGGCTAAACTGGTTTATCTTATGGGCAATAAAGAACTAGTTTGGCCTAGGCGAAACTAGTTCAACCTAAAATCGGGTTTGGCCGGTAACAATTATACAGGTGACAACTGGGAACCGAACGATTTGGAAATTACAGCTATATAAAAAGTGTGCAACCTAACAAGGTGTTATTAGCAACAAGATGAAGTTTACACAATGTCATTTACTGAGCTTACAATTAATGTAAGTTTTCATTTCTACAAAAGCTCATATCAAGTTTTGGAGATGTACCGTGAAACCCAAAGTATTCAGGCCTGTTAATTTGTGATTTTTTTAAAGTGGTAAATTTTTTGAAACATCAAGCATTTCAGCTTTAACTATTTCATTCATTTCTACATTATGATAGAGGGTGACAACTGGAAACTGAGCGATTTTAAAATTAGAATTATATAAAAAGTGTGCAACCCGACAAGGTGTTATTAACAACACGATAAAGTTTACACAATGCCATTTACTGAGCTTACAATTAGTGCGAGTTTTCATTTCCATGAAAGCTCATTTCAGGTTTTAGAGATGTGCCGTGAAACTCAAAGCATTCAGGCCTGTGAATTTGTGATTTTTTTGGAGCGGTAGATTTTTGAAAAATCAAACACTGTTTGAAAAGACAGTGTAAATCAACGCTAGTTCTGTAATTTAAATATTCTCGAACAAGGCCGATGAAATGGAGTGAGAGCATGTTATGGGCAATTTCATAGAGTCGCAAATTGCATCCAACGCGACGGATACCATCTCTATAACATTATCTTCCACACTTGACACACATCGTATATAGTATAGTATAAGCTCCGTTCTGGTGTTAATAAAACCTTGTTATCTTGCAAACTTTTTATGTAACATTAATTTTAAATAAGCCAAAGTTGAACGAGTGATTTTTATTTGTTTAGCTTATTGACTAGTTTCGGCTATTCGCCATCTTCAAAGTAATATAGTTTAGAAATTATTTTAAACAATTCCAAGGAACTATATTTAAATTCCAAATTACATTTACACGTTAAAATTATAAAGTTAAAAAATAAAATATACGTTAGAACAATGTCGGACAAACAACCTCTTGTACCAAGTATTAAGAATCATCAAGTGTTAAGAATTGATATTCTTAGATTTAGATTGACTCTTAATACTTCGTAGAAGAGGTTGTCCGACATTGTTGTAACGTATATTTTACTTTCTATCTTTATAATTTTACCGTATACATGTAATTTGTATACGTTTAAACATACTTCTTTGGAATTGCTTAACACTTAGCATGAGGGAAACGTATTTTTACGTTTTACGCTTATGACAACGAAATATGCCCCCATGCCAAGTGTTAAGATAAGTTCTGAGCTATATTACTTTGAAGATAGCCGAAACTAGTCAGTAAGCTAAACAAATAAAACTAGTAAAAGTACAATATCAGTCTTTTATTAGTTAGATTAATTTTAAAATCGTCTGACTCCTAATTGTCACCCTGCACAACCAACACAGTTCTTCGTTTATTCTCATTATTTATTTATTATCCACAATTCCCAAGAATGAAAACACAGCTACTTAAACTTTTTTTTTAGTCTTACCTTTTCATACTTCATTTTATTTATTTTATCTTTTATATTTCTTGTAAGACAACACTTTAATACTCAAGAAAAAAAGAAACCCTTTGATTATAAATGTAGGGTAAGACCGTTGTCATTCTTACACCGTTCCCTTACACCAGAAACATTAATAATTCACGGTACCCGTACGAGATGGACTTTTCGAGATGAAGAAGGCCCCCATTGTTCGTCGTCAGAAGACGAGGGACCATTGTTTCCGTTCGTGGACGGTTAAGTCGGACTCCAGAAGATATTTTATTGATTACATACGACACGATTCCTTCACCTGTTTTCCGGGGACGACCGTAACTGTAAATATCGAACAAGCGTGACCGACGTTTTATTTTCGCCCTGGACGTCGTCCTCGTCGGGGATATTTGGCCGTTCGTTGTGCAAATAAAGCCCCCCCTACCGAATAACCCGCGGGGGTTTCTGAAAATATCGTTCTCGAACTTAATAATCGATATCTGTTGCTTTGGCGTTCAACTATATAAAGCCCAGCGTCGACATTCATTAGCAACGCGCCAGTGTTGACACGTCGGTTTGTACCGGTCTTATCTCCTACTATAAAAGCCGGCAAGCAATAAACGACAAAACCCACCATGTCGTCTCACCGTCGCTTTATATTCGAGGCTTCGATGAATTATTAAAGAAAATTTCTAACCGGCACCTCCACCAAAATTTAATAATACTTTCATATTTACCACGTTATATTGTGAAATTGTTTTAAAACATCTGGTTAGGTAAATAAATAATTAAATACCTTCATCATTTTAAAAATAAAGTATCTGGTCTGTACTTTGAAAATAAAGTCTAGGTGATTTTTAAACTTTAGCGATTTTGAAGATTTTAAAGTTATGAAAATGTCAAAGTTTACAAAAGATTTTTTTAAATTTGTTTGATCAATTTTAGAAAAATTCTGACTTATTGATAATAAAACAAATATTTTAATTTACATTTAGTTAAAAAATCTTTTTTCAATTCCTATAAATAAAGTTTGGGTGATTTTTTAAACTCAATCGATTTAAACATTCTATCTTCTCTAATAAATGTTAAGTGTATTCCAATTATCAGCAAGGAAATGATAAGAAATGTCCATTCTGTTAACCAATTTGATTATTTCTACAATAACTTCTTGTTAAGAGTAAAAGTAAAGTCTAATCTAACAACGAAGTTAAGAAATAATTTGATGTTATCTTCTCATTTGTGGAAAATGATTTTAAAAAACAGTAACATCCTTCAACGTTCAAAGAATGAATAAAATATTAAAGAAAATGTTTTATTCGGCGCCTCCACCAAAAATTAAATTTCACTACATAAACTCTTAACAGTTGTTTTAAACACCTGGTTAGCTAAATAATTAAGCAACCCCATTATTTTAGTAATAAACTTCCTTATCACCTTAAACACCTGGATGTTAATTCAAAGATAAACCAACCTCATTATTTTAACAATAACCTGTTTTAAGAGTTTAAGTTTAATCTGATCTCGTAGACAGCTTGAATATCCTTAAAATCGTCCGAATGAAAACCAACGATCGTGTAAAAAAGAAATGAAACTCTTCGCGTGGTTCTCAATTTAAATATTCGTGACCCCCAAACGACTTATGCTCTCGAGTAAACCGCACAATTTCGGCTTTTATTGCTTACATAATCAGAGCGGGAGTTTTGTGGAAATATTTTTTTTGTTGAAGTATTTTTTTGTGGAAATATTTTTCGGTGTGAATATTCGACCACAATAAATAATAACGAGGTTGAAATAAACCGGCAATTTTCACAGAAATATTTCATTTATTTCATCGCCACAACCGATAAATAATTTAAATAAAATCCCCTCCCGATTTAATTTCGGAAACAATCGTGGTGGCAGAGTTCAAACGAACAGGGTAAACCTTTCCCGGTCGGTGATAGAATAAAGTTTAACCGCGAAACTGCATTAATTCCATCGACTTCAATCGACAGCCGGAAACTTGAAAATAAAGTAAAACGCGGCAGCGTAAAGTGAGAGAAGATTGTTGATTAAACGTCGACGGTTTCTCCTAACTCGTATTAATAACCACGCGATAACCAATTAATTACGGAAGGGATATGTAGTTGCGGCCAAGTAAACCACTGCCGAGGTATTAAGCCTCCGACTAAGACGTTCGAGCGAAATTGGACCTAACGTGGGCCGTGTAGTTGTAAATGGGGGGCAATTTCACTAAATTTAGGCGTTATTCGGATACAGGGGGGGATTTATCGGGACCGGGCTTACGGCCTTTGTCGTCAAATCCGCAAAGCTACCGAGAGAACTCGGATGCTGTAATTCCAAGATATTTAGGGCGAACATACCGCCCGCCAACCATTTATTAGTCGAGAGAGATTTTAAATTTTCTCGTCGGACGTTCAAGATGAATACTTCTAGATAAGTTATACAATACTCCTAGTTTTTGGAAGGATTCGTATATTGGAAATTTTAATTAAACTTGTTAATTAACATCACGAGAAACTTGCTAAACGAGAGAAACTACAATAAAAATATCAAGAAGGATATCGACCCATATTAAACTTTTTAGTTTATTATAATTGAATTTATTTTAATTTTGGTAAGAAATTCGGTTGGATTACATTGAAACGGAAATTGTTTTAGGTTTTCATTTCTCTAATTGAGTATGGGAGAGGAAAGCCACTGAATTTTTCATGTGGTACACCCTCAGTCCAATCCGGGTTAACTTAATTATCTCTTGAGATCACGAACTCTATACCCTCAAGTTCAACCACGGAATAGAATTATTCTAGATATACAAAAAATTTTTCCACCAACGAATTTGTATTTAAATGGAAATCTTAAATTTAAAAAAATATATTTTTTAAATCCACTGTAGTTTTCATGTAAACTACTAAATCTAGAAAAATATCCGAGATAATCAAATATCGAGAGTTCTTTTAGATTTACAGTCAGTCACAAAAGTCTACATACACCAAGTAAATTCACTCCAGTTAAATAAAACAACACGTTATTGAACAATGTATTTTAAAAATATATATTATTACCCAATTGGAAGTCATTTTGAAACGCCTTTTCTGTATTACCATAACACTTTCTTAGGAAAAATATATAAACTAAAATTAACAGCTCACAAAAGTCTGTATACACAGACCCCTATGAAATTAAATTTAAAGATATTGACTTAATTATGGACAAATACAAAACTTTTAATATTTTGTGGGACCACCTTGTAAATCGAAAAGTGCCTGGAGTCGTTTTGGCATAGAAAGGACAAGATTCCTTCACAGTGGCTGGTATTTCTGCCCAAGCTTTTTTAGCGCATCTTTCAGTGTTTAAGCGCCTTTTATAACAAAGACTTAGTTACTCTAAAAAGATCGAAACACTAAACTGCTCGTAGGGACCTTTGTTAAGGATGATCCGTTGCATCCACAAACTTATTTTTCAGCATTATAAAACTTTAATCACCATTTGGTCAAAACTATAATTTGGCGATTGGTACCTTTTAGATAAGCGCTAATCAACTGTATGTTGACTTTTGTGAGGTTCATTTGTCCGTTTTTAATCGTTTACTCCGTCCATGGAGTAATTAATTTTAGATTTGTTTAGTGTGGTATGTTCTTGAGTAAATAGAAGTAAATTTATATGTGTCACAGAGATGAACTTGATGTTCTTTATAACGGTATTACTATTTTAGGTGGTGTATGTAGACTTTTGTGATTAACCGCATGCTCAAGTGACTTGTAGATTTTACTTGCATTTTTGACATATGTCCAATAAAATTTAATTAAAACAATGTCATAACACTGAAATGTTCAAGACAATGAACAAGACAGAAAATGAAAAGAAGCTGACCAATTTGTTTTTGGCTAAAAGTTACCCAAACGGCAATCCAGGGTGGGCGAACTCTATGTAAAATATTTGAAATTGATTTTTAGTACGTAAACCGAAACACCTTTAGCGCTGATGTATAATTTTTTAGTGAAGTCCCTAGATTTATAAATCTAGGGATATTCATTTTAAACAAATACGAAAATACAACAACGTTTCCATGACAACACGTTCAAAACATATTTTAACTTCATGTAAGAGCATTCGGAGTTATTATGATTGATTTTTGATCATTTCGAGCTTAAACGTGAAACATAACGTTTACAGTGACTACAATTGTGTTCCGTAGTATTTGTTTTACTTCTATTACCGGTAAGTGTTGATTAACTTTAACATTTTTACAATCTTTCGTTACATTATGTTTCCTTTTCAAATATATATAGCGTGTACGGTTTCTATTTGTAATGATAAGAAGTCTTCCCGCTATCGATTCCCGAATTGCAGTAAGGATCCGGAGAGATTTAATAAGTGGATTTGGGCTAAGTGGATATTAGGTATATTTGTTTTGTTTAATAAATTACGCATTCTTGTATTAGCTTCATAAATGAAAATAAAAAAGATTAATCTATTTTAAAAAATGTTTTTTCTTTTATCATTGCTACTTATTTTTCGTACACAATAAGTGAGTCACTTATGGCTCACTTATTGTAGTACGAATAAAGAAATAAAATTAAATAAAAAAATATTTTATTTCAAATTTCGCGGTTTTTTTGAATAGTTGCACATCAGCGCTGTGAGTTCTCGGTTTACGTACTAAATTTGACGCATTTCAAAAATCTAGTGGGAGTTCACCTTCTATATCTTTCTTTTTCTATGCGGCAATCTTTTCAATAATCTGTCCTTCAAAATTTCGTAGAGATGTTCATGTGGTCAATAAAATTATGCAGTAAGTATTCTCAAACTTCATCGACGCTCGAACCAATTTGAAAGTAAGACTTATCATCAATCTTTTTTGTTACAAATTAAACACATTATCGATAAATATCCATTGTAAGCCGTTCAATGTAGTTTGACCAGATGACGTTTTTTGTCAAATTTGAAATTGAATTTGTTTGATTAGTCATAGAAAAAATAGTACTACCTCTGTCCGACAATAAGTGACCGATATGGTCACTTATTCAAATGCCAAACTCGGACACTTATTATGGGACAGAGGTAGTATTATAGAAGCGCAACTCCCCACTAAACATTATTGGGCAAACATAAATCGTGGTAGCGATTGACAATTAATTAATCGGTATTAGGATTAATAATAATCATCAATTGCCTTTACTAATTGTAAGAGTTTCAATTAATGAGTCTTGATGAAATCCAAAAAAATCCAAGAGATAATTTAATATACTCTAGATCTAATCTAAGAATTTGTTTTATGTTCTAACAATAAGTTAATGAATTTGTCATGTAATACCGTTCAATTTTCGTTTCTAATTTTGACTAATCCCACTTAAAAGAAAACCCAACCCAAGTTCATGAATAAAAAGGAATGATTTGAGAAATTGTCTGAATTTCTTATCTAATCGAGTATTTTCAAAATTGTTTCTTTTAATAATCGAAAACGTTATAAGAAATGTTATGAATTTTCTTGGTAAATAATAAAATTGAGAGGAACTTAAACTATAAGTGTGAAAAACACTTCAAAATCTACTTAGGTTGGATTAAATTGAATTGATTAAAAAGTTGAAAAATTCTGCTGAAAAGTGTGTTGGGTTTTGCTGGTCTTCATACAAATCAAACCAACAAGTCTTTGTGCTACGTTGTTTTCGGATAATCAGAGTTGGTTGACAATTACCACTGTAAAGCTCCTAAACCTGTTGAGTCTTCTTGTTTTATTCAAGATTTTCATCACATGACTGACGTTATATTAACTGATTTGAAATAAATTCATGTAGCGTGATCTAGACTCTTTTTAATCAACAAACTCTTTATTAAATGTGTCGTACACGATGTAAGACAAGAGAACAATGTCACAAAAAAGAAGAATCAGCAGTTGCATAATACATGCAATTAAAGGTAGGTAATACCTTCAAGAACTAAACTTGAGTTTTTTGAAGTTTTCAAACAACTAAACTAACATAAATCATTATTCAAAATAATTAGTACAACTAATAAATAAACATCCAAATAGGTTGGAAAGTATGCTTTACAACAAATGAGATAATTATAAATTTCAATTTTAAATTAAATTTCCTGTGATTATTGATTATTAACTGAATGTAAAAACACTCCTAAAAAAAGACCCTCCCAAAAAATCTATTTGGGTCAAATACACCATTCGGACTGGAACTGTCAATTTAACCAGAGCAATTAGCAACATGCGGCATCCAATCCTGTTTCGAGACACGACCAAAAAAAAAGGGGCGAACTGAATGTTTCTATCTATAAATTTCGGGGCTTATATAAATAAAATGTTATCGATCGGTTGATAAATCATTCATTCGCGGGTCGTTTTTGGCGAGAAAAGGGGGTTCCAACCGTATTAGAAGTGAGTGGGTGGTAGAGTTCGGAGTTCGGGGAAGCACTCATCATCCCGTTTTCATTTCCGTCCGCCTGTTTGCGAACGGGGCGCCTTATTGGACGACTCGGTCGCATTCGGCCGAATTCTTTAATATTCATACCTCTCTTAATATCAAACAAAGGCGCGGAATTAGTTGTCGGACGACGCCGGAGGCACCACGCGTGTTATCAACTACAACGGCAAGAAGTTCCGTTCGGATCGCTCGTTAAAGGCTCTTTTTGTCTATCGCGCGCGACTGCTTCTGACAACTTCGGCGTTACGGCCCAATTTTGCGTCCGCCGTTTTGTTTATGCGCCAGAGATTAATTTCCCTTGCTCTATTAAAAGCCTTGGACTAGAACGGAAGTGACCTACTCGATCATACCATCCACACCATATCTTGGATTTCCTTCTATGAGCATTGTTATGAGGAAATTACACCGCCATTCAGAGTATTTCGATCATCAAATTCCAAATACATTTTTTTTTAAGTTCAATTAAGTTCTTTACATATAAAATGAAAAAATGATAAACAAATAACTGAAAATTTTAAGTAGACAATTCGACGCTCCCAACGAAGACTGTACTAACTCAAATTTTGAACCTTGGAGATAAATCAAGTAAAACTTTTGAACCACCTCCAATATTATTTATTTTGTTTGTTATTCAATTTCTTCTTCTTCCACACTCTCATCCTCGTCTTCACTACACGTCGAATTTTTGTTCGTCAGAAGACCAGTTGAAAATAAATGTTTTGAGCAATGTAACTCAAATAACCAAAAATTTGAGTTAGTACAGTCTTCGTTGGAAGCGTCGAATTGAGAATTTGGGAAAACTGAATAATTTTTGGTTAGAGAGTATCATCAAAGTGGAAATTACAGAAAATTTTAATCTTGGTTCTACTTGAGTATGATTTTTTTATGGTTATTGACTAAATTAAAAAAAAAACTAAAAATCTATTTGAATCAAGCCAAAAATCATTACTTAGGTTGGATTAAGTTAAATAAATTGAAAAACTTAGAAATTCTAGATTAGACAGTATCATTATTTTGAATTACCATCCCATTTGAATTTTTGATTGTTTTCTATGATTCTACAACACTATAACTTCTTCGTGTAACTAATTAACTAAGTGTGAAAAAGATCCCAAAAGTCAATTTGAATCAAATACACTAAACAAGCCGTCAATAGCTGAAATAAAATCATCACTTGGGTTGGGTTAAGCTAAGTTATTTGGAAAATTAAGAAAATCATGATAAGGAAGTATCATTAATTTGAATTTTTACTCAACTCGGATTTTTAATTAAGTTTACATAAAAACTACAGTAATCTTTGAACTCAGTTGAACTCAAATAACGAATTTTTCGACTTCGAAGTTCATAGTCTAATCGGCAATTTGATGCAAAGAGATTTTAAGACATTTCCGACAACGTTTTCAAATTTTATGAAAATGATCTTACATAAAAAGTCGTAGTCCAGAAGAGTCATAAAAGTTAATCGAAAACTAAAATCAAGAAATTCAAAATGTAATTGTGCCTAATTATCTAAGTGAACTTAATCCAACCCATCTAAATTTTTCTGTTTCCACAAGATTGCTTTTAGTAGTAGGTAAATTCTAAAAAAGCTTTCCCCATAGCACCTACCTAATTTATCTAGCTAGTAAGATTTATGTATATCCAAAGCCTAATCTGCATAAGCCATGACCAGTTGGCCCAATAAACCCGATTCGGGGTTAGCTATCAAACCGCACGTTTCCAGTCACGAATGTCGTCGTCGCGGACCGTTTACGACAATAGGGAGGCGTTAAACAAACCGATGGGCGAGCTTTATCGTCGTTACGAGGTGACGTTAAGGTCGCGCGGCCGTAAAGTATCGGAACATTTGCATTCGCGATCGGTCTTCCTGTCCCCTTGCCGGACGTAAAGGAACGTTACTAAAGTTTCTATCCGAACGTAAATTGGTTATGTGGCCGAAAGGGTGGAGGCGGATTCCGGAGGTACGTTAGTTTCGGTTCATTAGGGCCAATTAATGGAGGATACAAACAGCGCGGTTCCTTGATGTAATTAGCGAACAACGTCGCGCGTGCATAACATGTTTGAACTTACAAATCGAATCATTATTTCAGTTTTCCAAAACGGCGATCGACCTTCGTGTTAGCGCACGTACCGGCTCCTTTATCCGGACGAAATTAGCACTTGAGCAGGGGAGATAGCTATCGATTGAGTGGCCTTAGGTTTAAAAATAAGGCCGCCCTCCGTGGCGTGTCGTCAATAGATAGGTAACTCTAATAAGCAATCAAAAAATGCTCGCTCTGGCGAAAACAATTTTCTTAAACACGTTACATTTGAATCTGGGTCGCTTGATTTTGATTTTAATTCTTTAAACCCGGACGACTTCACATCGTCCAAAACTAAAATAGATTTAACCCGGTAATCAAGTTAATTAAAAGGGTACGCTTTGTTTACGAAACATTTCAACCGGTAATTTGCACTTGTTTACAAATATAGTTATATTGGGATTAATTAACAAATAGTTTACTATAAATTGTTTGATTAAGTAAATAAACATTGAGGAATAGTGTACGTTTGGTGCAAAAAAAAAGTTGCAGCGTCATTATTTCACATGACCTGCTTTTCAACACGTGAATCAAGATACGCAATCGACCAAATCTGCACCAGTCCCCAATTTTACACCGTTAGAGTTGATAAAAGTCATTCGTAATAGCTAAATGCATTAGTCAGCTATTTTTGGTCGCAGGTAAAGCTTTTACAATTGAAAATCATAAAAAATATTTCGTATAGGTAAAAACAAAGTATACGACAGATACTAGAATAAAAGAATTTTATTGGCCATTTTTACCAAAATTATCTTTAATTTTTTTTTAGTGGTAATTAGAATAAATTTAAGAATTTATTATGGAAAATAAAGCATTTAAATTATAATTTAACATAAAAATCATTTTTTATTCCCTATAAAAAAACTTTGCACAACCTTTCAAGTTTAGTAAAAAAAAATGAACATGGGCTCAAAAGTGATTCGTTCTCGAGATATTGCAAGTTTAGTTCCCTAAGTTTACCTATTATTAACATAATCGATGAGAATCATTTACGTTAAATTATTAAGTCGTTAAGGATGGTTCCCATAAATTTTCATTATTAGGTTATACTGGTTAGTTACAAAAGTTAGTCGAAACCGTGGCAACTACTTAATAATTTAATTTGAATGTAACGCTGTAATAATGTTAATAATAGGTAAACTTATGGAATAAAAACTTTGAATATCTCGAAAACGGACCACTTTCGGACCTATGTTCATTAGGATTTTTTTACTTGTATTCAGTCAGAGAATGTACCAGTAAAGGATCGGACAATCAAAACGAGACACCTGTATAAACCATACACGAATTTTTAAACTTGATTTTTTATGTGTTTTCGTCATTACAATATATATTTTTTAATTGCAATAAACTATTTAATTGTTTACGTCGTCTTTACCAAACTATTTTGCAATTGGTCTATCAGCGTTGCCAATTTAATTCAACTAACTTTCTTATATGTTACGTTCCTCCTTGTAGCGAAGAATCTAATCCTACAAAGAACATAAAACAGCGCTGGATTATAAATTTAAACGATTGAGAGCATTTAACTTTCTTTGAGCCCGCCTTCAATTAAAGGCAGAATTCGGTTGTGTTACCTTAATTAAAACATCGTTCGAGGATGTCTTATCAAAGATTCGTATCGTATTATCAGGATTTGATTGGAACATCGGGATTGTCGTATTGGCATAAATAGGTTTAGAACCGTGATTATTTTCCTTTAATAATCTTCCCTACGAAAGATTTTCATTTTATTAGTATTCAAATGCCTTCTTTTTAAGTCTTCTAAGTGAACCAATTTTCTTACTCCATCTAATAGAACAAAATACATGTGTTTAGTATTTTATTTTCTAATATCTTCGCTTTTAACCAATTTTTCTCGTCTACTCTTCTACTTTTCACATAAACCAATTCTTCCGGCTTGTATTCTATTATCTGAATATCTTTAATATTATTTTACTTTATTAAAACTTCCTTTAACATAGAAACTTTTGTGCTTGATATTCTTTTATGAAAAAATTCAGATTGTAGCTTCCCAGTTGTTGTCTGTGGAGTGTTTCAATAAGCAAATAATATATTTTTTAATTGATGTCTAATACTTAGTTGACTTGTATTTTCAATCTTAGCTTTCAACAGTTGTTTCTTAAGTATTTGCACTGTTCTTTCTGCGAACTTTTCTCTTCCCCGTTCGATTTCACTTTTTCGCCGTACTTCCACTTTTCATTGTATTTTCTTCCGTTTAGTTCGTCACCACTTTTATATCTTTTTGTTATCACAATAACTGGTTCCTTTAATCTGAATAAACCAATAAAGGTTTTTTTAATGTAGCTTCTAAGTTCTTACTATTAGAGTGAACTATAGCGCATCGTTGAAAACTAGATTTTCCGAACAATAATATGCTGAAGGAATCATCCTGACAGCACAAATAATCAGGGAGGTATGAGCGATGGAATGCATGCTGCTCCAAAGTCTGATATAGAAAACCAACAAAGTTTTTTGAATGTAGCTACCAAGTTCTTAGTGTTAGAGTAAACTATAGCACATCGTTGGAAACTAGATTTTCCGAGCTGTAACGTGTTGAAGTAGTCATTCGGATAGCACAACATATAAGGAAGCCATGAATGATGGAATGCGTGCTGTTCCAAAGTCTGATATGAAAACTAACAAAGTTTTTTAAATGTAGCTACCAAGTTCTTAGTACTAAAGTGAACTACAGCACATCGTTGGAAATTAGATTTTCGAGGTTGTAATATGCTGAAGGAATCATCCCGATAGCACAACTAATAAGGGAGCTATGAACGATAGAATGCGTGCTGCTCCAAAGTCTGTTATGAAGAACCAATAAAGTTTTTTGAATGTAGCTACCAAGTTCTAAGTGCTAGAGTGAACTACAGCACACTAAATCATCCCAATAGTACAACAAATAATAGAGCTATGAACGATGGAATGCGTGCTGCTCCAAAGTCTGATATGAAAAACAACAAAGTTTTTTTAAATGTAGCTACCAAGTTTTTAGTGATAGAGTAAACTATGGCACATCGTTGAAAACTATACTTAATCTTTTACGTCGTCTTTATAAAACCGCTCTCTAACTGCTTTATTAGCTTTGCCAACCTAACTAATCTTCTTATATCCTACACGATCATCTTTTTTAGATAATTTCGAAAATTTTTCCAACGTGAACTTAATAATATGATAAATTAGATTAGATAAATTACAAGAAATTTGACTTTTTAATCAAAAGGTAGTCTAAAAATTGTAGAGTTCGATTAAATTTTTTCAGTTTTACCATAATTTTCTTTTATTTTTCATTAATGATTAGAACAAAGTCAACCTACAAAACAATAAACAGGATCTCTAAGTTTTAATTTAGCATAAAAATCGCTATAATTATCATAAAATTCTCAACTCCCATAAATAAATCCTGAACGATTTTCTTTTTGCTTCAAGTTAATACGAACTTCAAGGAATGTTGAAGAACCACTTTTCTTTCTGTACCCTTCAATTGAAAATGATACAAGTATTGTTCATATAGGCAATTTATAATCAGAAACATCTTATTAATTCAATTTCTTATAAATTAAATTACTCTGAATCAGAACCATTTTTTACTTTAAACGGTGTATTTCATTATTCATTGTTGTAAACCACTTGTATTCATGTCTTCTTTTAAGCATATTTTCGCAAAATTTTCATACCTTTTACAATTTTCATTTGTAGTTCGTAGACCGCTTATCGTAAGTTAAGAATATATACGAAAGTCGCACGAGTAATTCTAAACCCGGCTCGTCCAGACTCAAGTCCAACAAACATTTTTCCGAATTATTCCAGTTTTGCAGTGAAGTAAGTTTAAATACATGTCTATGTAATGAAGTATTAATAAGAACAAAAGTTAAGTCTTTTCGAATAAATACCAAAATTACTTTCCGAAAAGGAATACAAAAGACGTTGAGTCTGGAACGGAGATTTAGATTTGCTCGTGATTCGGATCAGTAAACGTTTTCGCAATTAGTATAAGTTTTTCTATGTGAAACAATTTTATTATTAAATAAAAACTCCGAAAAGTAGGGCATCGTGTTTTCATTCTACAACATCATTGTGATTCCTTCTATCTCAATTATAATTGTTACAGAAATATCTTGGTAAATTAAGTTAAAAAGCAGCTTCCCAAGCTTAAAAAAATTTGATTTGATTTGAAACATTGATGATAAATGAATTATTCAAATATTACTATATTGAATATATTTTTTTATTTTAAAAGGTGTATCTTTATTTTTCATTGTAAATGCCGAAATACAATTGTTGCATGAGTATCATAAAAAAATTCTTTGTATACTTCTAAGAAGTGATTCTAATCGAGTAAACCCAAACGAATTTCCACGCTATTTCCCCGGAATACATTCCCCCCAATAAATTCCAAGATTTGAAGCAGATTCTTTGTTTACAGGCACACTCCCGACGTAGGGATAAAACAAAAAGGCACCACCGGTCGGAAATAAAAGAATGCTTTCAGCCCAGGGAAGGAATGGAGTGCAATAAAAGTACATCCCTTTCCGGAAACCCTCGTACGATTCGGCTCGAAGGGTTCAGGAAATTTTAATATTGTTTTTCTGAGCTTGTTCTACTACAACACCACATAATTTTCTATTATTACCTGTTCATTTTTAAATGTTTACAAATTTAAAAGAAATGGTTTCTTTTTTAAGATAGTAGATAAAAGCACATTGAAAATTTCCTAAACTGTGGTAAAATCTGATAAAACTGAAAAGGTATGAAAGATCACGTAGGTAATATTTTCCGATAGCTTCGGGGCAAGACTCGCATTGAATACACGTCAGGATGTGACGGAAAATTGATCAGAGCTAACGACCATCGCCCTATCTGTTAGGCTATACACGACAGGAAGCCATATCTCATCTTATCCGATAGTTATTCGTTTCCAAACCCCTTTCGACCGCCGTAGGCTTTCCTACCATAGTCTCCGGGGAGGAATTTGTTATCGTTACAAATTAATTTTGGGGCTGATCTCACGACCGGTTTTTTTGAGAAACCGATACCGAGATGAAAGGATGACACACGCGCCAGCTTGAAATTACTCCGAATCCTGTATCGGCGGGAAAGCGCTAACAAGATCCTGTGCGGGGTTTCGGCCACTTTGATCTCGGTCTCTGTCTCTCCCTCAACGTGTTTGCACTTGTCACAGAGTCAGATCGGATACCCGCCTCAATTGCGTCGATAGTCCAACGTATTGGATTATGTGCCATGTACCGCTCTTGTTCTAGCTTGATTAGGTTTGACGGTAACAAACAACAACGTCACTTGATGAAGATGTATCCATTTCCCATGTATTCTCATTTCCTTTTACCTGATTAAATACAATTTCCATACAAGTACATTGTTGATACGTCAATTATCTTAGAAAAATTTTTTAACACTTCTTTAAGTTGGATTTGCTTCATTTAAGCTGGATTTGAGGAAATTTTGAGATTTTTGAATGTATTTAATCTCCATAAAAATGCTTTTTTTCTAATTATAGAAGTTTCCTCTTTTTATTTTCACCTAATTAAATATAATTTCTTGGAAAACAAGTTCATATAGGTGTTAATGTCAATTATTTTACATTTTTTGGATATTGATTCTTATTGGGTTGAATCAACTTCAATTACGTTTGGTAATTATATTTATTTTTGAATTGTCTTATTTTTTATTAAAGCTCCATATTTTTTTAATTAATTAAATACAATTCCTCAAAAGAAAATTGATATTAAGTTGATTACTGAAGCATTCTTCTTTTTACTATGAAAAACGAAAGATAGAAGTTGGAATAAAATTTCTCTATCAACCAATTTGTAGATGAAAATCCTAATCGAATAATTTTGGAGATGTTGTAAAAGAAATCCAATACAGTTTTCATATAAGTTATTCAATCTAGAAAAATATTCGAGAAAAAAATCAAACAGGAGTATCCTCCATTAATTAAATAAAAGTTCTTGAAAGAAAATCGATATTAATATTGATTACAGAAATTTCTCTAGCAAAAAGGAAAAATGAAAGTTGGAGGAAAATTTTTCTACCAACGAATTTATGAAAGAATATCCTGAATGAACAGTTCTGAAGATACTGTTAAAGAAATTCAATACAGTTTTCATATAAGCTATTAAATCTAGAAAAATATCTGAGAAAAATCAAATATGTGTCCTTTGCCAATTAAATAAACTTTCTTGAAAGAAAATCGAGATTAATATAAATTACAGAAATTTCTCCAGTAAAAAGGAAAAATGCAAGTTGGAGGAAAATTTTTCTACCAACGAATTTATGAAAGAATATCCTGAATGAACAACTCTGAAGGTACTGTAAAAGAAATTCAATACAGTTTTCATGTAAGCTATTAAATCTAGAAAAATATCTGAGAAAAATCATATGTGTCCTTTGTCAATGAAATAAAATTTCTTGAAAGAAAATCGAGATTAATATAAATTACAGAAATTTCTCCAGCAAAAAGGAAAAATGTAAGTTGGAGGAAAATTTTTCTACTAACGAATTTATGAAAGAATATCCTGAATGAACAGTTCTGAAGATACTGTAAAAGAAATTCAATACAGTTTTCATATAAGCTATTAAATCTAGAAAAATATCTGAGAAAAATCAAATATGTGTCCTTTGTCAATTAAATAAAATTTCTTGAAAGAAAATCGAGATTAATATAAATTACAGAAATTTCTCCAGCAAAAAGGAAAAATGGAAGCTGGAGGAAAATTTTCATACAAACGAATTTGTGAAAGAATATTCTCAATAGGTAATTCTAAAGATATCGGAAAAGATATCCAAAACAGCTTTCATTGTTAACTATTAAATCTCGAAAAATATTCAATACATAATCAAGTAGAAGTGTCATCCTTTAATTAAATAAAATTTCTTGAAGGAGAATCGAGATTAAAATAGATTACAGAAGTTTTTCTAGGATAAAAGGAAAGATGGAAGAACGTTTTTTACCAAGAAATTTGTAGATGAAAATACTAATTGAATAATTTTGAAATATAAAAAATCCAATGTAGTATTAACGTCAATTTGATGAATTTTTCATGTCATAGCATTCACTTTATTCTTGATTAACCCAACTTAAACCACCTCCAACTAAACGAAGTTTATCCAAGAAAGCGAAAGAGTTATACGAATTTCCATTCTAATCGAGATTTTTTTTTAATTCTTTTAATTAATTTTTTAAACATTGATCAAAACTAGTTTGAGTTGAATTAAATTATCTTATTTTTTGTACAGGGTGTTTAAAAAAGATGCGGCAATATTAAAGGGTGTGATTGTCCAGATCATTTTATACAAAAAAGTTTATAATAAACATGGTCTGGAAACGCTTCGCTACCGATCTACAGCGTGTTGAAGTTTAATTAAAAAAATCAGTAAAAATTTACATATTTTGAAACAGTTCAACGTGTTCAAGCATTACTTCCTGCTGATTTTCCTCCTCGCATTAAATTTTGTCAATGGCTTTTGCAGAAAATTGTTGAAATCCCTCAATTCCTGACGTTGATTCTATTCAGCGTTGAAGTAAATTTTTCAAGAAATGCAATAGGCAATTTCCATATTAACCATGTATGGTGTGACAAAAATCCACATAAAATTGTTGAAGATGAGTTATGAGTTTTCAACATCAGTTTTCTTTGAACGTTTGGCTTGGAATTGTGGGTGACTGCCTAATTGGACCGGTATTTTTACCAGGAAGACTTACCGGAGAGGTGTATAGCAACTTTTTGGAAAACACGCTCCCTGGTTTTCTGGAGGACGTACCATTAGCAATTAGAGATGCAATGTGGTATATGCACGATGGCGCACCAGCCCACTTTAGTCAAGTAGCTCGTGATTTCTTAACACAAGCATATGGAAATCGCTGGATTGGCCGAGGTGGACCTCACTTATGACCTGCACGATCCCCAGACTTAAATCCCCTGAATTTTTTCCTCTGAGGCCATTTGAAGTCCTTGGTGTATGTATGTACTCCATTGGAAAACGTAGAAGACTTAAGAAATCGAATCATTGTTGGGTGCAACTCAATTAAAACAGATCCTAATGGTTTTGAGAGAGTTCGCTAGACATTGAGGAGAAGATTGAATTCTTGTATCCGAGCTCGAGGTGGTCACTTTGCACAGTTTTTGTAATTTTTGCTTGGTAAAATTGTTGGTTGGGTAAAATATTTGTTTTTGTCCTTGAATAAAACCCTTGTTCTTTAAAAAAAAATTCTTTTATTATAAACTTTTTTGTTTATAATAAAAATGTTTAAACTTCAACACGCTGTAGATCGGTAACGAAGCGTTTCCAGACCATGTTTATTCTAAACTTTTTTGTATAAAATGACCTGGACAATCACCCCCTTTAATATTGCCGCATCTTTATTAAACATCCTGTATAATCTTTAAATGCATTCAACCTTCATAGATTTTTTTTAATAGAAGAAGTTAGATGACTTTTGCATATTAACAACATCTTAATGAAGATGTGTATTCCCACCTCCTTCGCTTGATTAAATATTCCTTCTTGAAAGAAAATCCATATATGTTGATGTGTGCGGGAGTAATCAGACCGCACCTGATGGGTAAAATCCGTGCGATAACGCCGTTCCATCCACCGAAAACCCATTACGACCCCGACTTAGGGCAGCGGTAATTAAGTTGAGCCTGGAGCGTGAGGTGAGATCAAAATTGTGTTCCGACTGTGACGAAGTTAGGCTCCGGCAATCGATAAACCGGAATGAGAATATTTTAAGACAAATGTTACGTTATCTCTTCAGCCCGTATCTACATCAACGGTACCGACAACCCCCTTCGAAGGCCTTGACACGAAACGGACAGGAAACCATCGCTAACCGCCCACATTGAGTAAATCCAGAAGGTCAAACGGTAGTCTATATTCGATAAATATAACGATCTAACCGATACAGGTATAAGTCCCCCATTTTCCTTTTCCTTTTCCGGGGAAGGACTCGTCAGTTGCGAGCGATAATTCACGTCCCTCGGGTGTTAACGCTTGGCGAGTCCTTGGGGAAGGCCGGGATACAGATAAAGCTCCCTTCGGTACAGAGCAACACTTTCTCCCGGTGATTTATGACGGAATTATCGCAGAGATATCCCATCAAACACGATAACTTTCATTTTAGATAAAAATCGGACCGTTCTACCATAATATTTTATTGATAAAAATAATTCGAAATAAATCAATCGCTTATCGGGAAATATTTTATAAGAACCGACTTATCTACCAAAGTTAAATTTATGAGGATTACATTATCAACCTAAACTGTCGATAAATCTTTCTCTTCCATTATTTTTAACTTCTTCCGGACAAGATTATCCAAATTTATTTTTTTATTTTAGCGCCAAAGAGACGTTTTCGCTCCCTTTTTGCATACGGATTCGTTCTAAGGCCTCTCAAATCGATACGAGAAAATTGCACACGTCCTACAGTATTTTTCAGTTATTCGAATCTTGAAAGGGTCTTGAGAAGGGTACTCGAGCGAAATTTTTCACGAAATTGTTAGTGGAAGAGAAATTTTTATCGACAATTAATACGTATGACTCAGAATTATAATAAAAATTTTAAAAAATCTTTATAGAATGTGTCATGATTATTTTTACAAGAAATTTAATTGGTAAGAAACTACGCCAATAAAAAAATATAAGTTTTGGATTTTAATATTTTTTAAGGAGTTTTACAAATGGTGGAGGCGCCAGTATTTTAATTACTAATTTGGTTTTTAAGTATATTTTTAATAAATGAAATTTAAAATAAACGTAATAAAGAAAAATTTTTACATATCGTCGGTATACAAGAAAAAATGATCAAGTTTACAGATAGTACTTTTGAGTTATTACTATTTCAGTTTTGGTTTCAGATTATAAAATCGATTATTTAGCGTGAGATTAGTTCATAACGATTTTTATAAAAACAATATGTAATGCCATTATTAAACTTATTCATTTTTTCCGAGAGAGGGGGGTAGGTTCGGACGCTTTTTGTCAAGGTGACTTTTTAACCACCCTTAAAGAATATGAGGCTTTAAACCTATGCCAGTACATTCTTCGATATGTTGCCCAACCATTTTTTTTAATAAAGTTGAAATGAAATCAGCAGTTTTACTGTAAATAAGCTTATTGGAAAAAATTGCGTTTGTCCGAATCTGTCCCAGGATGGGGCAGTTTTGGACACGTAATGAGGCAGATTCGGACGTGAATATATAAAATTAAACTTATACGACAAGTACACTTTATTTCGTGTTAAGGTGATCAAAATTAATATTAAACTTAAGAAAACTTGCTAAACGTGATGTACCCACAACAGAAGTTGGTTTAGGGAGTTTTGACTCTATGCCACTCCTGCATATGCTGGAAATATCATCCACTGCCGGAAAGGTGAAGTGATTCTTTGAGTGTCTTAAAAATTTCACTGCAAAGTCGCCGTCCTCAAATCCTATCACTTGGCCCACATAGTGGACAACATTCTTCTTGGTAGGAAATCTTACCAAATGTAGTCATCACGAAGGATCTCATCATCATCTATAATGTTCCATTTCAGTATTCCATTCCAGTATAACATTCCAGTTTGAATGCATATTCATAAGCCAGTTTACGAGTAGTTATGTATGTTAAACCGTCCAAGAGTTGGGATGACTGTCTGAGATATGCTTCCAATTCACCTTCTTCTTTGTTTGTAAACACTTGTCTGTCGTGATCGTTATCATTTCCAGAATCAGATGTGGCTTCCTTTTTCCTGGATTTTGAAACTCTATCATGCAACGTAGATTTTTTTAACATCAAATGTACTAGCAGCGATCCGTATTGACATAGCACCCTGAAGCACGTTTGAGACGGTAACTTTCATCCTCTCCTCAGAAACGTCGGCACTATTTCTCTTTCTAAAGTACGTTCGAACCATATCTTTGAAATTTTGAAATTTGCACAATAATCACGCATTTAATAACTATATAATGTATATGGGGTACGTTCGGACAGTCCGAAAGTGCCCCACTCTCCATCGTCCGAACCTGCCCCACCACTTCAAAACGTATTCTAAATCGCATAACTTTTATTTTCAAGATTCGCGCTAATTTAAGTATAGGTTATGTAGTACATAAATATCTATTCTATCGCGTAAATCATTGGAAAAAGAAGTATTGCGATTTGAAAAAGTATGTGGTCTTAGGAATGGATTCCTGCAATACTTATTTTAAGGAGCACGTTTAAACTTTTAGTAATAACTTTATGAAAACTTAAGATAACATCTGATAACTTTGTCACTAGTCGTTAAATGGTTACTGTTATCAAGCTCTAGGATTTCATGTTTCTACTTCACTCACAAGGAGGAAAATTTAAAATGTCCGGATGTGCCCCATGTCCGAACGTGCCCCCCTCTACCTTACATGAATATTAAAACCGATAAATCTAGAATTGTAGACTTGGTCACTTTTTCTTATATATAACGACATATTTAAGAATTATTGTACCGGGTGGCCAACTAAGAATGATCACCGGCCATATCTCAATGACGGATCTTCCTATTTTAATGAAACAAAAAATTTTATAAGGAAAGGAGCCATAAAAAATCGCTGGAAAATATTTTCAAGTTTCTTAAATGGCCGCTAGGGGGCGTAACCTAAATGACTGAACAGAAAATCACGATTTCTTTCATTTTCTTCAAAATTAAGGGGTATTGAAAATAAATTAATTTCAAAGACAAATGAATTTCGACTAATATGTATGCAACACTTTTTGTCGTATCTCCAAAAATAAAGTGGTGGGGATGAGTTGAAAATGTTCATTTTCGTTGGCCGATTACTCCGGTCATACTGAACAAAATTTAACAAACTTAATCTCGTTGGAAAGGGTTTCTCGTGGTCTACTAACGGCGAAACGAATATTCATATCAAAACAGCGTAAGAAGCATTTAAGAAACTTAAAAATATTTTCCAGCGATTTTTTATGGCCACTTTCCTTATAAAATTTCTTGTTTCATTAAAATAGGATGATCCGTCATTGAGATATGGCCGGTGATCATTCTTAGTTGGCCACCCGGTACAAATTTTGAAAAATTTGTATCAATATTCTTTCAAATTTTAACTAAATATAAAAAATCCTACCGAATTTGTCTGAACAAGTATTATTTTATAATATTTCGCGTCATTTATTTGATTACTAATATGATTCAATGGTGGATATCTACTTTTTGTTTTTCCTTTCTGTCTATCATTGTGGTCGGATATTATCGAGCGTTCATAAATAATGTAAGGTGTTGGAATTTAGCATGTTCATAATTTAGTGATTTTTGATGCTCAACGTTGTCACCTGTGAGTCTACATCGAATCTTGCATATAAGTGACGTAGCCGGATTTATTCATGAATTATTGTTTTGGATATTAGGGGTATATGTACAGACATCTATAATTATTGGAGATCAGTTACCGGGCGTTCATAAATGATTGTAAGGCGTTTGAATTTTGCAATGAATGTCCGATCTCCAATAACTATGAATATGTGTAGATATTCCCTTAATACTGAAAAGAATAAATCATGAATAAATCCGGCTACGCCACTGATATGCAAGGTACGACGTAGACAACTCACAGGTAACAAAGTTGAGCATCAAAAATCACTAAATTACGAGCGCACAAATCATTTCTAAACGCTCGGTATCAATTGCAGTGGCATTTCTCAATATAGTCATTAAAATACCTCTCTCTTATGATTTTTTGACAGCTTTTAACAACATTCAAAATTTTTCATGACATGAGATATGATAAGCTTTACTATGTAATGCCAACTTTAAAAATTAACTTGTAACGCGCTAAATTCAATCGCCTTACAATTATTTATAAACGCTTGGTATAAATAGGCTACCTTTTCTATCTTCTCCTCTTGTATTTCTATAGTGTATATTCTCCCTATTCTCTCCTATCATCATTATCTTTCTTTTGCTCTTATGAACCCTTATTCATTCTCTTAATGATATGCAGTGATATCATGTATCTAAATTATCTTGTAAATCCCCTTAATTTCCAGTACATATCTGCAAATAATCCTTTAGGTATTTGTATTTTCTATAGTTGCCATTACCCTATGTTCAGTTTCTTAATCCGTGGTTTGCACTTCATTGCAAAGTCGCCCATAAGTATGATAAATAGCAGCGGATTTATCCTATCTCCTTGTCACAATCCCTTGTTTGTGGTAAACAGTTTTGATATTTCATTTTTCTGTTGTGAATCCTATAAAATTGTTTTATTTTGTCTTTTATTCTATCTGTAAATAATTTACAACAAGCGAACTGTTACAGCAACTCAAATGCTTATCGGCGTGCAATACAACACCTATTTACTTTTTCAGTCGCATCATATGTATGTGACACGGCGCACAGTGGGGCGAAATGCTCTAAACTCGGACATTCATATAAAAATTAAGTTTTAGAAAACTTATACTTTCGATATTTTTTTATATTCTAGATACTTGAGTCTATTTATAAATGCATTTGAAACATTAATTTTTATCAATTTTCCTATAGAAAATATTTTTCAAATTCGACATTTTCAAAACTAATGAAGTTTCATTGATTCGACATGTACTGCTTTAAAACGTTCTTCCATCAAAACTAAACGAAGGGGGTAATTGAAATTTTTATAACATGAGGAGTAGGTTTCAAACTTCATATTACAACTATTATTACTAATGACATTTATATAATAGAGATCACATACTTTAAACGACCGGAACTCTTTTTGTCCAAAACTGTCCAAGCTATGCAATACATCAAACGGTTGCCAACAGGCTCTAGTTTCTAAAAACCCTTATTGTCCGTCCACCTTCATCCACCTTTTTATGAAAATTGCATTTAAAGATAAAATATGTCAACTTATACGCTATCTGTCATGTAAAACCAGTTTATATTAGGATAATAAATTACATAAAATCATCATTTAAAACCTTTTTTTTGTATAATGAAAATAATTATGGAAAAATATTGATATTTTTAACAAATTATTAATTTCGTTGGAGCCTATAATTGTTTGGAGGCCCAAATTTTGCAAGAGAAAGGAGATTTGCACAAGAGATTTTTGAAGACGTGGAAAATGTTTTATTTTATTATATTAAACTTGTAGATATCGAAAATGAAGCTCTTTCTAAATATACAACATTTATAAGCCATAAAATATTTTTATCAAATATCTGCATGCTGAGGTCAATAACCACAAGTATGTATAGGTTGTTACAATGTTCTTGCACTTATTTCTGGTAATACATGGTCGTTTGTTAACCACTTAACGTTAAAAATCTGTTATAATTAATATTATTTCTAAAAAAAGTTACGTCCTGTTTGGGAATTGAACCCGCTTCTGCAACAAATTTGATTTTTTTTCATTAAAAACAAATAAAGTGTTATTTTCTTTAATAGTAAATGCTCACTTCTTTTATATACTAATTTATACACCTATTTTACTCATTTGCACTTAATTTTGTGGTTGTCCTATTGAAAAAAAGAAAGTTATGTGGCGATGTCCGCAATTTAAGCATGTCGCCCCACTGTGCGGCGGTGTGTAACACATGTATTACAACATAACTTGTCCTGAAACTGATAACAACGAATAAAGTGTGCTCGTCAAGGGCAATGTTAGTTTAACTTAACCTAATCCCAATTTTCAACGGAAACCTATCGGTCTGCAAAATTTCTTTATTGTTGCGTTTGCATTTATTTCATAAATCATTTGTATCAATCTTATAGTCTTTATCTTATCATATTTTTCCCTCAGTATATTATCAAAGGCTTTTGAGAGGTCTAAGAAATTTAGAAATATTTTCTTTTTTTCATAATCGATTTTTCTATAATATGTGTTATACTATTAAATAGTAAATAAAGGAGTAAAACTAAATCCACTCTTTATTCTTTCTATTCTAAGGTGCCGTTCACTTATTTTTACAAGTGGTGGAGGCGCCAGTATTCTAATTACTAATCAGGATTTAAAGTACATTTTAATCAAATGACATTTAAAACAAACATAGCAAAGAAAATTGCTTACATATCGTCAGTGTATAAGAAAAAGTTATCAAGTTCACAGATAGTAATTTTGAGTTATTACTATTTCAATTTTGGTTTTCAGATTATAAAATTAATTATTTCGCGTAAGATTAGTTTATAATAATTTTTATAAAAACAATTTATTTACATTTTTTCCCTTCCTAACATCTTTAATGCCATTTTTAATAATATATAAGACTCTATTTCTCAATAGTTTCTCTGTGATTTTCAAATACATTTTTATTTTCATTATTATTTTTTAATATAGGGACAATTAGGACTTTTACTCAATCATCTAACAAATTTATCTTCACTGCATATTATATCGTACATGTGTACAAGTATGGTTTCTATTCTTTGTCTTATACACGTTATTTTTCATTCATAATGTTACTTTATTCCACCCAAGAACCTTCCTGTCTTTTTCTTTTAATTTTCTGATTGCTAATATTAATTCTCCTTCGCTTGTTTCCCTGGGCTCTCCTCCCTTCCTTATGATCCTGTGGTTTGTTTACTAGCTCTTTGTAGTACTCCCTCTATCGTTGCATTATTTGATTTTCCTATGTAAGCAGTTCTCTCTGTTTTTGATGTTTCTCATATAGGTGTTCCGAAATTAGAGGACCATGTACTACCAGCGTATTCTGCATTCAAAAATAAGAATAAAAGCTCAAATAAACATTGGTCGAAAAATGTTTCCTAAGGGAGCTACAATTGCCTGAAGGCGGCAGCAGGAAAACGGTTTTTAAGGAATATCCTCGGAATTGCTTGAGTTAAGTCAATAAAAATTTGTATTCTAGCATCAAATTTCAAGGGAAATTAGGTTGTGGTATTGATTTTGCATAAAACTCATCAGTGGCGTTCGTACGAGGGAATAATTTGATTATTTATTTATCTAACATTTTTGCATGTTAGCTTCTTACTGCCCCGACTTAAAATTTAGATTTCTTAGATCCTTCTAATTGTAAGTAAGAATGGTGTTCTTGTTGTAATTAAGTATATGCAATCGTTTTCGAACAATTGTTTTTGAAGACCGACTAATTTCATTTTTGAACTAACAAGGAGAGTGCAAGGTCTTGGGGTCATAGATTTAGTTCAAATTTTGTAGGATGGTAGATTTAGTTTCCCTGTTGAAGAAAATATGTGGTTGTAGGGGCCACTACTCAATAGCTCTTGAGATATTTGCAATTGAAGATGCAATTCACTAGTTAAATTCAGGTCTGAAGCAAACGATTAAACATAATGGGTTTAGCGTAGCAACAATAGATCGGTGTTTCTCGTCATTAGGCGCCGGGTTCAAGTACTGAGAGTGTCTATTTTTACATATAAAGATACCATGAGTCGATATAAAATTTTGCGACATCGAAACATTTTTTGAGTATGCACCGCCCTTTGGATTTGTCAGTTAATTGTCATTTGATCTATCAAGACTTCAAAATTAATACAGGAATATGACTTGGCATTATAACCTTTCTTCAAAAGCCTGACTTAATCGGTATAAATTCGGTCAATTTTGACATTATCCGGACTTGTCCTAACGAATTAATTGCATCTTTAATTGCAAATATTTTAAAAATTATTGAATAGTGGCCCCTATAACCATATATTTTCTTCAACAGGGAAATTAAATCTAGCAGTCTACGAAATTTAAACTAAATCCACGACCCCAAGACCTTGCACTCTCCTTGTAAGTAGGGTTTTTTTGCAAAGTGTGTTAAGAAACTTTGACAGCGCCAGTGTGTCGTTATCGTTGGGGGTTTGATTTTATGACTCAATTTCCTAACTATGGAAACGACAAAATTCTAAGATGGTCTCTTTTGCCATTACTTCCTTCAAGTAACTGTAGCTTCTTTAGGAAGCAGTTTTCTCCACCAAATATGAACAGCCGAGAATATGGACAGGACAACATAACATCATACCATCTTTTACGATCAAGAATTTGACTGGACAACCAACTTAAGTTGACAAAACAATATAAGCTGATAAAGACAGAAATGACAACGACTTTTAATACATTTCAGAATATACGAAAGTATTTGCAGACCGCTATTGGACTACGGTCACATTCTGACCTTGAAATTCCCCTCATAACCTGAGACGTAATAAGTAAATCCGAAAGAGAATGCTTGAAAATCATATCTAAAATACGACATCTCAATAATCCATTGCATAACATCAGCAACGAACAACTTTACGAACGGATACAAATCACCTTGGGACACATTAAGATTAACATTTACTCAAAATCCTCACAACAGAGACATTCTCAATAGACTATGTATGAAAATCATGGACCCAGAACAAAACCGGCCATACACTCTTTACGAAACTTTGACAATAAATTCAACACAGTCGACCTAATAATATTGTTTTTGCTATTTCTATTATGTATGCCATAACCATTGCAAAACTATGTAAATACCATTGTATGTTGTACATATTGGCGGAAGGCCTTCGGGTCGAAAGCCGAATAAAAATTATTTCTCCCTCAACGTGTTTGCTCTAATTATGAATAGAAAATTATTAAATATTACCAAAGATGACGATATTTAACTCACTGAGGGTTGGTGGGTGGCTTAATGTACCTCTTCGAATTTCGATCTTTGTGCTCGCTGGTACAAAAAATAAACCACTTTTTTAATCTCTGCTCCTTTTGCTGTACAATGGTTGAGAGCGCGTACCACCTCACCACTTCAAGTTCAGATTATGCTTTTTGCTAAGAGAAGCAATTATTTCTTAAAATTTGATATCTATACTGGAAAGAACGAAGATTCCACAGAGGTTGGTCTAGGAAGCCGCGTTCTAAAAGATCTGTGTAAAGGTTTAGAAAATAAAGGCCATCATGTGTACTTCGATAATTTCTTTACTTCACCTAAACTGATGGAAGATCTTCAGAAGAAACATATTTATGGATGTGGCATTGTAAACGCTACTAGAAAACTAATGTCTAAATTTCGCCCAGACAAAGAATTAAAAAGTGGAGATTTTGACTACTTTATTAGCAATAAAGGACTGGTCGCTGTCAAGTGGAAAGACAAAAGAAGTGTGTACTTATTGTCTAACTACTACCACCACGAAGATGTGTCAGAAGTAAAGAGGAAGAATGGATCATATGAAACGATTCCATGTCCAAAAATGTTGATAGATTACAATTCCAACATGAACTTTGTCGACAAATTTAACCAAAATAAACAAGCTTATGAGCTAAATCGAAAAAGTCTCAAATGATGGCACAGGATTTTTTTTACCTAATTGATGCATGCGTTGTGAATGCTTTCATCCTACACAAAAATCTGAATTTGCCTAAAATGTCTATGAAACACTTCAGGTTATCACTCTTAGATAGTATGGTAAGTGTACTTACTAAAAAACAAAAATCATCAGGACTTCCTGTACAAATAAAAAGACATAAACCAGAAGTACCAAAAACAATAAAACTTCAAAATTTAGAGCATAAACCTATTCGAGCAACCAGAAGACGCTGTGCACTTTGCAGCACGAAGAAGACTGATGTTCGATCTAACTGGCAGTGCTTAGGGTGTAAAGTGGCACTTTGTTTAAACAAGAATACAAATTACTTTGAACAATACCATTCCGGCTAAAGTGTTTATTGTGGGCGGTAGTACATTTTATGAACCGCATCTAAATTTTTTGCAAATACACAAATTTTTCGAAAAATTGTTTATACTACTTTTAACAAACACCAAATTAGACACATTACCAAAGTTGACCAAATAAAAACGCTTTTAACATGTTGTGCCCACTTTGGGTTTTTTGTTTGAAAAAGTCCGCCACTCAAAGAGTTAAAACATTGAAAAACTAACTTCAAAAACTTTAGATACCAAAACACAACTAGATTTTGATTAAAAACATTAAACATTTTTTTTACCATTTTATTCCAATTTGAGAATGCATTATTTTTTCTTCTAAATTATCAACTTTTGATCCACCTGTACATGATATTCACATAAATACTAAATAATAACTCTGTCGCAATATGCTAAACATTCACAAGAACCATCATCATTCGGTTTTAATTGCACGCGTACAGGAAAACGACACATTTCCATTTTAAACCAATATTTTTTAAGTTTTTATTCTTATTTTTCAACATAGAATATCTTGGTAGCATATGGCCATCTAATTCCGGGACAGCCTGTATATAGTCGTTTTTCCGTTCCGAAAGACTTCAATATTCGATTGAATAGTTATTGATTCTCTATACAATCCTCCTCCATCTTCTCTTTAAATTTCCCCCATTGTTCATTTTTGATGTAACTACTAATTGTTTCGCTTTTTTTCTTTCGCTTTAGTAGTAAGAGTACTTTCCTTAAAATTTCTTTGTTAAGTACTTATTCTAATTGTCAAAAGAAGAGAACATTAAAAAACTTTTTATTCCTATTGGATGTTTCATATAGTCCAAATATTAAATAAATGGTGGAGGTGCCTGTATTATTTCTAATGAATGATCGATTTTAATTAGGATTAAAAACTAAACTTAATCAAATTCATTTCAAAATAAATGTAGTTTATATTTGAACTTTACTGTAAAAAGCTTTTCAAAAATGGATGCACCGATATAAATCCCAATATAAATGGATTATATAAAAAATAACGACACACGATAACTTTCAACAAAACCGAGAAATACAGTAAAAATATAAAACAAGTATTGATTTCATACAAAGTTATTCAAACAAATTGTATAGTGTGTTAAAATAGAAACGAAAAAAAAAAAAAAAACGTTGTTCCAGTTGTTTGTATAAACTGTAAAATCCCTGATGTTTACAGTAATCCGATAATTTAACCTTTCGCGTTAACCTAACATAAAACCCGATAAATTCATTAACTTATTTTCTAAACTACCCGTTCGAAACACCTCATAATCTAACTTTTCCTCGCCGTCCTTTACACGTAACGACTGTTCTCTGCTTTCTATAAACAAGGGCTAGCACAGAAATCGGAGTTTAATTTAAAAAGTTCCCGCTTAATGACCCGAGACGGTATTAAATTCTCTTTCACGTCCTTAATTCTGGTGGAGAGAAAAAAAATTTATGCACTTACCAATGGGCGAGAAATTCCGGGCTTATGGAAAACACGGTGGCCGTCCTGTTGATGGCGCTTTCGGAGACGTTTACGCCGACGGAAACGTCCGTCAGGTTGTCCATAACCGACATCTCACCTGTCCATTATCTGATCGGATCGGCAATACTGAAACACCATAGATCCGTAAGTTACAAGAAGCGATATCGCGAGCGCGCTCGAAGAAATTAAGCCAATTATCGATGGCAATTTAAGTTTCAATTAAACCTGTCCGTGACGAGTTTTCACGGAAGCCAATCGATCGAAATCCAATTTTATTTCCTTTTTTCTTCTTTTTTTAGCTCCCATTTAAGACCACTTATTCATTTCTCAAGTGGGAATTTCAGGGATGTTTTAATTGCAATTATAGACTTTATTACATTTTAAAATTAAAAAAGAAAGTTATTTTTTAAAACTAAAAATTTTTAAAGAATTATTTCAAGATGATAAAATGGTCTTAATAAATGATTTATCGTCTTCGTTATATAAATAACTATTGTAATAAGCAAACTATTGAAGTCGTCCTTGTTTACCCTCTTTCTAAAGAACCTATTGTTTTTGTTCCCGAATAAACTTTTCGGCTTCAATTGAAGCTTTAACAACCGCTCGTTTTTCCTTCCCAGAGACTCTCCCATTTTCAACATTTACCAATAGAAAGTAATCCTCTTAGCATTTCCATCGAAAACAATATTCCTGAAAAGTTCCCCTAAAAATAACGCAATCGAATTCGTTATCAGTGCGCAACCGGTTCGTGCTTTCGATTGAAGGGTTTTCCACGAAATTCGAGTGCAATTCGAAACGCAATAAATTAACGAACTGCGTTCTAACAATAAGTTTTAACTAGCTGTAAAAATCGTATGGAATTTGTGATAATTAAGAAATGTTTTTTTAATTAAATTTAAATTTAAATATTTTATTTTTTATTATTAAAGTTAAATTTGTAAGTACAGTAGAACCCCGATTATCCGAGTCGCAATTATTCGAGCTCCGGATTAACCGAGCCAATCTAAAGAACCAATCCGTATTAAAATGTTATTTACTGGGTAAGCCACGCTTGGTATTCCGTATGTGGTTCCACTATTAAAAAATCTTAATCAAAAGAGTTTGATATTGAGAACTATGACACTGAGGATGATATTCCATTAAGTGAATTGGCTTTGAAATGGAGAAGCCGGGGAGAAATGTCCCCTTCAAATTTTGACACCGAGTCAGAAGAAGAACAAAATTTATTTGGATTAATACAAAACTTAAAAAGTTGCGAAAATGTGACAAGACAAGAGGTTATTGAATGGGTTACAGTAAATGATTTAGAAGGAGAAATGAATGTTGAAGAACTAACGAATGCCTTTCAGGAAACCAAAAAATCAGATGACGACGATGACGAAGCGGTGGATGAAGAGCCTCCCAGTAAGACTTCCCATCAACGAGGTTTTGCTTCTCTGGAAAAAGCTGTAAAGTACATCGAACAACAATCAGAGGCAACTCTTGCGAATTTGCTTCTTCTTAGCAGATGGAAAAACATAGCAGCAAGAAAAAGAAAAATTGGTCAACTTTAAAAAATCGTACAGAATTTATTTATAGAGATTAAAAATTGATATTTAGGTTAAATTAAATCTTAAAGATTCTGTTTTTGGGTATAGAAGTCAAATTTACTCTATTTATCACCCGAAAATTAAAAAGAAATTCTTAAACTTGGAAAAAAATTTCACAGTTAACTAATTTAACTCTTTAGAAAATTTGGTCAACTTTAAAAAATCGTACAGAGTTTATTTATAGAGATTAAAAAATGATTTTTAAGATAGATTAATGATTGAAGTTACTATTTTTGGTTACTCCAATCTAATTTATTGAAGCTTTCGATTGAAGGTTTTTCCGGGAATTACAAAGATCAAATACAGTCAAATACCCGGTACTTCAATTCATACGCAATAAATTAATGAGTTGCGTTTCCCATTTGTATTCGAAAATATCGGGACGAGTTCGACGTAAATTTTAACTTAAACCCGCAGACCGTACATCACCGGCATTTTCCGACCGCATTTCAACGCGCCGCGCATTAATTAACAGACCGACCATCCATCGGACACCATCGGGGAAATTAAAGAGTCGCCGATATCAGCAACTGCGAAAATTGATCATAAAACGTAATTTATCTGGTTGTCGCGCGCGCATTCGACACGTGGGTGTCGCGAAGCCGTCCCGAAACGCGTGCAAACGCGTTACGTCGGTCCGTGTCATGTTTTTGTGTCGCTCACCGGCTATCTTCCACCACTGCGAAAACAATCGTCTCATTGTACCGTCGAATTCGATTCGAGGCGTCGCGACGCGCGCCGTTTTGCTCCCCATTGTGCGCTTTATGACGAACGTGATGTTTAATTTCCACGTTTTTCAATCGTGCTACGCCTATACCTACTTCGTTTCAACAACCGTCCATTCACTTAATAGCTATGGAGTACAATAAATCATCGATTGGTACTTTTACTGCCAAGCAGTAACGACTCAATTGATTTAAGTATAGTTCAAGAACATTAATTTTATCATGTTTTATTGATAACAATGATGACGTGTACTAATTTTACCAATGATTTATTTCTGGTAAGAATCTTTAAGATTTTCCATTGCATCTATAATGAAAGGAAAGTGCTGATTTTGGTATTCCTAACGACATTGAATTTCAAATTTGTGAATTAATGGGAATTTGAGTTCGCACTATTCACTTAAATTTCCTTCAAGCAATAAAGTTACTTTAATAGGTTATTAATGAGAATTTTAGCCTATATTTAACTTCCAATCCTATCCAGGAAGATAGACAACCCAATACATACGAAAATGTCTAAATCAATTTGATGCTGAATTGCGTCTCAAAAGATGTAGGGCAGAAAGACTAAATTTAGATTTTGCTTTTGAACGTTATTCTGGCTTCAGATCTAGTATTGTGATGATGTGAAATTCAGTGTAAAGTCCGTAGTTTTAAGTCATCATTTGAGAAAAGTCTAACTGCGATTTGATACATCAATAAAATTTTAGAGCTAATTTTGTTACCAACCTTTCAAAGATCTCGCAGCAAAGCTTTTCACCAAGACAACACTGAACCACACTTAGTAGGATTCACATTAACTTTTTTAATAAAAATTTACTGCCAGAGAATACACGATCTTGAGATTTATCGTACGTTGAACACCTATCACCAATGAAACCGAAAATTTCCCAAAATTTGGCTCCTTCTAACAGGAGTTGATTGATTGTAAGGCTGATTTCGATGGTTGCGGAGCTTAACAACAACATAACTAACGAATTTGACAAGGTTTAGGTTGCTGGTGATCGTTAGTAGAGCTACACGATGTAAAACAAGTATACTTAAAAAATAGTAAAATCTAAACAAAAAACAACTAAGGAATACACGAATCATTACCAAATTTTAATCATTTACTATCTCATATGAGCTATACATATCACCAAAATTTTAAGTTCGTACGACCATCACTTCTGGTTGTTGCAATTTTTTTGCGAGCAGTTTATTTATTCAAAAAATGGCGGAGGTGTCGGTCTTATTTCCAATTATATATAATATATTTCTAATAAGAATCGTCAAGATTGTCGATTTAATCTATAATGAAAGGAAAGTGCTGATTTTGGTATTCCTAACGACGTTGAATTTCAAATTTGTGCATTAATGGGAATTTGAGTTCGTACTATTCACTTAAATTTCCTTTAAGTAATAAAGTTACTTTAATAGTTTACTAAAGAGAATTTTAGCGTATATTTAACTTTCAATCCTATCCAGTTAGATATGCAACCCAACACATGCGGAAATGGTTAGATAAGTAATTGAATAAATTAGCAAATAAATGGGATAGATATGTAAGTGGACAGATAGAAAAAGTACGTGATCACATATTATACAAACAGGTAAGCACATAGTTAATCGAATAGAAGATATTCCTAATCCATACTTTATTCCCAAACATAACAAGGTTAGGTTGGCAAAATAAATAGGCATATACACCGTTCGGCGAAAGACGTCTCATGCGACATCAATTAATTGTATTATCCCAGACCGGTATTTTCAATTTTCACCTCTCTGTGTCCCGGACAATTATTTCACGTATTATAATCCGAAATGGAGCTGCACCATGAAGAGAAAGATGAAAAAGAAAAACCTGCTCTCCATAATATTACCGAGTACTCTTTCATCTTTCTCTTCATGGTGCTTTATTTCGGGTTATAGTACATCTAGAAAACGGTGATAAGTAATGACGCATGAGTCATCTTTTACCGAACGCATATTACAAACCGTTGTAAAAACAAAAAAAAACCTATAAAAAGTTGGATATAAAGACAAGTAGACAGATAGGATAGACATATGGACAAGTAACAAAATCTATAAGATATCTTGAGATCTACTAATCTATTTATTTAATATCCGTTTGGCGAAAGATGTCTTAAGCGTCATTTCTTGTCACTATTTTCTCGACGTACGTCAAATAATTTTCTTTAATTGTACATAACAGAGAGACGAAAATCGAAATGCTGGTCTAGGATAGCACAATTAATTATATATGAGTGGGTCAGAAGTAAAGTGAACCAAGTCCACTTAAGTTCGTTCCGAGAAAACGGACCGTTTGATTCATTTTTTCAATGAAAAATGGTGCAAATCATTCAGTATTAAAGTGAACTATCGTACATTATTGGTAACCTGATGAACTAGGTATTGAATAAGTCGGCACATAAAATTATAACTATTCAAACGGACTTAAATATACTCTTAACTAAATTTTAGAAAAAATGGACTTGGTTCACTTTCCTTCTGACCCACTCATATGTTTAGATATGTATATTTAGTAAACAGATTGCGGAACGAGGCTTTTAGGGAAACAGAAAAGCAGTCAGACACATAAATCAGGCAGATAAGCAGATAGATCAAATAGGCACAATAGATAACCGAAGAGAAAAAAATGTAATGCTTTTTTTCTTCAACATCATGAGAAATAGAAAGGCGTACAATGTAATAGATATATAGATGGAAGGTGAAATAAAGGAACAAGTTGCTAAACCAAGAGATAAGAAGAGCAAATAGATATGCAAATAGTCAGCGAAGTTGGTAGATAAATCGAGTTAGATAAATACAGGATTTCCCGTTTAGATTGTCCGATCCGTTACTGACTTATTCCTTGGCTAAAAATAAGCAGAAAAGTCCTAATGAACATGGACTCAAAAGTGATTCGTTTTCGAGATATTGGAAGTTCAGTTCCCCAAGTTTGCCTATTATTAACATAATCTGTTATAATCATTTAAATCAAATTATTAACTCGTTGCGATGGTTTCGATAAATTGTCATTATTAGATTACACTGGTCAGCTACAAAAGTTAGTCGAAACTGTGGCAACTACTTAATAATTTCCTTTAAATGTAACGCTGTAATAATGTTAATAATTGTTCAACTTGTAGGATTAAAACCTTGAATATCTTGAAAACGAACCACTTTAGGACTTATGTTCATTAGGACTTCTTTGCTTGTATTCTATCAGAGAATATACCAGTAAAGGATCGGACAATCAACACGGGACACCTGTATAGAGCTTAGTGGTAGTTAAATACAGTGAAATTCCCCCTCGCGGACACCCCCCTTGAGCGGACACCCCCCTTGGACGGACAGTTTCTCATGGAACGGACCGACTCTCATTTAATTTGTGCTGCGTTAACTCTCTCTTGGGCGGACATTCTCTTGGACGGGCACGGACACTACCAAGTGTTCTCTTAAACGGACAATCGCGGCGCGCGCAGACTTGGCTGTCTCCCTTTAATAAAAGATTTTCTCTTTAACCGGTGTTTTACCGACTTCAATATTTGCAAGGTACAAGCGTAGCCTATGTCGTGCCTTTCTGCTTAGCTTGAATGAGGGACTTCCCCGACTAACCGATATTTAAACGTTCTCATTTTTTCGGTACATACGGGGTTCAATACTAGTTTGACGTCTATGCAGAAAAAGATATGCGGATGTATTGTACTTTGCAAAAATCGCTTGGGCCCAAGTAACCAAGGAAACAGTTAAAAATTGCGTCCATAGAGCAGGATTTAAGCACGACAATATGCAAAGTGAAAACCAGCTAAATAAGGTTTTTACATCTGATCCAGAAGATGACTTACCACTTAATGTACTCTGCAGATATTCTCAAATATAAGAATTTGTTGAAATTGACTGATAATAAAAACCTTAATGATTTTTTAAAAGTGGATGAAAATTTGTATGTTGAGGACCTAGATTCAGGACAAGAAATTGAAAATCCAGAAGTGCAAGAACTATCTGAAGATTCTGACGTCGATGAGGTTCCAGTACTAGCAGAGAATATCCAAAATTATGGTGATAGAGTCTTTGAAACTTCTTTCTAAATTAAAAATACGATTTCTGGACGCCAGTTTAAAGAAAAAGAGGAGACAAACAACAATAGATGATTTTTTACGTCATTAGACTAACATTTAGTTTCATATTTTGTATTGTTACATATGTTCCATTATATGTATGTATTTTGTATGTACTTTGTAAGCTAACAAATCCTTTTTTTCGCAATTTTTAAAAAATGCCGGAATTATTTAATCTTTGAAAGAGAATTTCAGTCCCTTTAAGTTAATACTTACATCAATTTGTTAATACAGAGAGCAAGAATACTCTTAATTTTACTTAATAAGTGAATTTCAGCTTTAATTTTTTTATTTATCTTAAGAACATTCACGTATACGCTTTAAATATCCGATTTTTTAAACAATATTTTTCATTTAAAAAAATACGATATTTACTTCAGATTTCTCTTAAGCGGACACCCCTCTTGAAGGGACACTTTCGGTCGGTCCCGTTGGTGTCCGTCCAAGGGAGATTTCACTGTATAGAACTAGATAGGCAATCTAATAGATATGTAATAGACAACTACGTAAGTATATAAACCGAAAAAATGGATATACAGCCAGACGAGCAAATAAATTAGATGGATAGTTACACAAATAGAAAAATCTATAAAATCTCCTGAGATCCTTCTATTTACATAATAAAATCTGTGAGGCAAACATGTGGTAAACAGTTTTCAGAATCAGACAGGTACAAAGATAGATAAATCTATATAAACAGTCACAATATACAGACGGGGAGATAGGTAAAAGAACACATGAGGGAACAAGTCCATAAGCTCCCACCAGATTTATCTACCTGTCAATCAATTTGCACGTTTATGTATCTGCGTATAGTAAACAGATTTCAAAATCATACAGGTGAACAGACCAATATTCAGGCAAGCAAATAATTGTGGCTTTGGGATGTCAAACGTATCAGTTTTAACGGTAATTAAACATAGAATTAGTTCCAACTGTAATTAACCATGAATATAGTAGTGGCATTAAAAAGTATTAAACTATGAATCATAAATTGAATCGATTCAGCCACTTAAGCTTTCGACAAATTTAGTTGTAAGTATATTATTTATCTACAACCAATATATCTGAATGTCTATTTATCTATGTATGAATATTTTAGTTCAAGTAACAAATTATAAATTTGTATTCGTTTGTCGTTATGTCTATTAATCTATTTCTTTTTCAATCTATTTTTAAATGTCCATTAGGTTGTATATGTTTCTTGTACTGAAGATACTAGCATAACTAATAACCAATTATAAAACTTTTTATTCATTATAACTTTTCTTCTTCTCTACAAAATTCATATTAATATGTAGAATTTATTAAAATCACGACCTGTTTGTATTTAGAATAGAAATTTAGGTGGAGTCGTCGCGTTGGATAACTTTCTGAAAATTAACTTGTTCAGTACCAACAGGATTTAACCATTATTACGAAGCGAATCGATTGTACTCTCGTGTAAAGCCAAGTAGGGCCGCGAACATGCATATATATACGCATACATATACTATACATGCAGCTCGCAGACCTAAATAAGATTTATCGCGGCGCATTCGTGTGCATTCACCGACATAGTCCGACCCCGTCTTTGCGTAGAGATATATTTTAAAACGCGCCCATGGTGGGCTTTTGTGCATTCGAGGTCCATTGTGAATAGCATTTTTCAGGTCGCGTTCGAACGCCCGCGTTTCCCCTTCGGCGCGTTTGTTTCCAAATTGCTTTTCGAAAGTCTTTAAGTCTTTATTCGAAAGTCGTCTTTTCCCGACATCCGTACAACCGTTCGAAGTTCTTATCGATTGGGGAGGGGACGGGGGGCTCGTCTTCTAAATGGACCCGGTGCGGTCCGGTCACGCCAAATGATGACCTTGTCATCAGGCGACATAAGAAAATTGCCCGGCCCTTAATGACCTGACCGCGGAACGACAACCGGCGATAAGTTCTCTTCGAGGCAATTAAGTTCCTATTTTCGATCTGCTAAAAGAAACCCGATTTGCGACAGGAAGATGCCGAGGAAAATTACTGCCGGATGTTGTGGGAGGATGCCGGTTTACCGCCACGGTTGCATCGGAAATAACCAATAGCTAAAGCCGCAGTGGGCGGCTGACATTCAACATTCAACAGATGATTGCGAATTATCGCCGACGACGCGGCAAACTCGCTTTAGGGCACCTCGTTGCGAATACTACTCGTCAAGAACAAGGTAAACTCTTTCTCCAGGTGCTTTACGGCCCGTGAAATCCAGCGAGCGACACTCTAGCAACGCTGCTTTTTATTTGAATAAGATTACCGAGCGGGAATGGAAAAATAAGGCAAGAAAACATCCGGGTCGCAGTTAGACGTCTCGACCCGGGGGTTATTCTTGCATTTTTAAAGCGCCCCTTTCCTTTCGTATTTATAACCGACGTTACAAATGTTTCCAAACCACTTCCGGCCAACACCCTAACATTTCTTTCTCCCCTTTTTTAGCCAATTTACATTTTGACCTTACCAAAGTTAAAAGATGGTCTCGTTTGTGGTATTATGTACTATAGAATTAAGTGGAGTTACTCCGTAGAGAGCAAGATACAAGATCAAAAGACCCCTTTCCTTAACTTGGGAGTAACTCCACTTTATGTTACCCTAGTATCATAGACGTTATGTAGTAGGTATATTTGAGAAATAAAAATGGTGGAGGCGCCAGGTATATGACTTTTTTTAAAGTTGATTTTTAAAATGTTCATGATATTTAGAAATTAGACAATTACATAACCAGCATATTCTCTATTTAATAAGAGTTTTACAAATCTTGTCATAAAATCCTTTGCAAGGAACTTACCCTTAATAACGATTATTAAAAAAAAAAAATAGTGTTCGTTGAATATATTCGAAAGGAATGAAGTAGGTGTATAAAATTTTACATTGTATAAACTTTCGAATGAAACTAAATAAAGGTATTGGTTTTTACATAAAAATTAAAAATTGGTAATTGGTTATCACCATAATAATAATCGGATAATTAATATAAAGGATAATATCCTTTATAATTTATGATATTAAAATATTATTTTAATATTAGACAATTATACCTAACTAGCACATCGTCTACTTAAAAATAAGAATGAAATTTTTAAGAATCTCGTCATAAAATGCTTCACAAAGAACTTTCCCTTAATAGAGACTATTACAAATATAGTTTTTGTTGAATATATTCGAAAGAAATGAAGCAAGTGTACAAAATTTTGCATTGTATAGACCAAGGGGCCAACCTGCGGCTCGGGAGCCACTGTGGCTCTTTGAACAATTATTTGTGGCTCTCGATAAAGGTACCTGAGTTCACTTTTCATTTTTGTGCTATTATATTTTAAAAAATTAGTAACGTTTCGTTATATAGTTATAATGTGTTAAATGATTGATCCGATAACTGCATTTGCAAACACTGAATTTCCAATTGCAAAGGAAATATAACATAATATTTGGCCTCTTATAGTGTATATTTAGTTTTCAAGCTAAATAGTAGCTTTTTCAAGAGGACATTAAAAATAAAACATTTTGTCATTTTCCCCAAATTAAACAAATTTGTTCCAATATTAAACAAGAAAAACTCAAAGGGTATATAAAAAAACTAAAAGGAATATTGACGGAAATCTAAAATAGATTTCAAGACTTGAAATATTTTAAATCGTCTCTAGATTTTTTTCTGAATTCATTTGAAATTAACATAATTTAAGTTGAGTTTCCATTTGCAGTATAATTATGACCCAAAAATCATTTTGATAACTAGAATTAATAGAGATCAAGAAGATCAAGCTCTAAAACTAAAATATAAGTTGACGACGATTACCGAATTTTGGAAATTTGTACCAGAACTGAAGTATCCTGAATTAAGAAAGGCTGCTTATCAAATTATTTCAGTATTTGGAACAACGTACTTATGTGAACCATTTTATTCCACTTTAGAATTTCCGAAATCCAAACACTGATCAGTATTAACGAACCAGCATCTCAAAGAATTACTGAGAAGTGCTGTCACCAATTATTTACCAAATTTTAAAGAATAATTAAGAGAAGTGAAATAAATGTGTTTAATTTTTAATATTTCAATTCAACACACATATTTTGTACTCTTATTTACAAGTTTTCAGTAAATACAATCTTTGTAAAGAAAAGTTTTAATACCTCATTTGCGTACCTTTTAAATACATATTTAATTGCGTCTTGCGAAACATTTCAAGTTTTGAAAAATGGCTCGGACTATCAAAGAGCTTGGCCACTCCAGGTATAGACTTTGGAAAGAAATAAAGTAAAGATATCGGATTTTACATACAAATCTAAAATTGGTGGAGTGGCCGGGTATTCGACTTTTTTTCTGAATTAACACCATAGTAATAATTAGAAAATTAATATAAAGGGTACTTAAAAAATGGACAATTATACCTAACTAGTATATCCTCTACTTAAAAATAAGAATGAAAGTTCTAAGAGTCTTGTAATAAAATGGTTTGTAAGGAACTTTCTCTTAAAAGAAATTCTCAAAGAAATAGTTACATAAAAATTTTTCGAAAAGCATAAGGTAACTTTACAAGATTTTGCATTGCAGCATAGATTTTTAAAAGAAATTATGTAAAGACATCCGATAAAAATAAAAATTCTGCTTTTCGACCTTAAATTTTTAACTCTTACGACGTTTCTAAGGAATAAATTTCTAACGAAATTTCTAAGGAATAAGGAAAAGCTGTATTGTTATTAGAAATCGTTTATTTATTTTAATTTCAGTAATACTATTAGTCTTTCAAAAATTATAAAGAAATCAACCGTTTATTGGACCGTGTAACTTTCAGGTCACATTTTAATTTATTGCCATTGTACAAAATAATTAAAGTTTTTCATGTAATTGCGCATAAATCTTAATTCTATAACGTTACCATACAACCAATATCAATATTTATGACCGTTGCCAGACTCATCAAGCTGACATAACAAAGTAAATGCTGTGCAAACTGTAACTTTCTTTGGATTCAAAACAAAAATTCGGCTCACAGAGGGTTAAAGCCAACCCAATTAGCAACTTGGGTTCATTTCCCCCATCTTTCACGTTTACTATTCTTAGTTATTTGGAATCTCATTTCTGTGCCTGTAAAATTTTGATTACCTCAACACCAAATTTACATTCTTTAGAGATTTTTACTAAAAATGATTTTCCTGATTGAGATTCGTTTGTACAACTGTTTTTATAAGAAATTTTTAAGACTTTTCGTATAAATTTAAAAGTGATTACTCGGAATCCAACTTTTCAACAGTAAACTTTTAACTATTATGATACTAGATTTATAGTGTTTCCTTTTGGGAGAATTGGAGCACACTAGTGCATAATAGCGTGTTCTTTTGGTTTCAACAAATTAGTGCTTCATGTTCTATTACAACGGTGACCAAACAGCAGTTCGCGAGCCACATTCGGCTCTTTTTAAGTTGTATTCCGGATCAATTAAAAAATGTCATAAATACTTTCTACTAGGATTTGAATTCTTAAGAAAATTTGTTTCCTATAATGAAAGGGAATTAGTAGGTATAATTTATTGGATGTCCTTTTTTTTGAAGGGCGAATTTTTTCCGATTAGGCTCTTAAAAATTTTCGATTTTTCAATACGGCTCTCAGTATCACCAAGTGTGGCCATTTTATTATTGTGATTTAGAAAACATTTTTACTGTTAGAATACTACGAGGCGCGATAACGCTTCGTTCATTTGTGTCGAAAACCGCGATGCAACGCTTTTGCTCTGCGAGTTTCAGTGTACCTTTGTTATCAACATCAAGTCAAAATAAGTCCAGCAGTTTTCGAGCGTTCTTGCAAAAATTACTTAGCAGTCAAACGGTTAAACAACCTTAAGCCTTGAACACACTTATAATTCATGTTATGATCAGGTTAGCAGGTATGGTTATGTTTGATTTCATCGTGTTCTGTTAAATTTCAATCAAAAGTAAACGCTATTAAGTTCCTTAAAAATTTTTACATAAATATTTTCTTGTTAATGTTACTTTGAAGGTAGATTTCAACTCTTTAGAGATTTTTAAGTAAAAACGATTTTCCTGATAAAATTTCTTATGTGCAATCCTCTCTTTATGATTAAAGATTTTAAAAAGTTTTCGTATAAATTTGTTTTTAAATTCGTGACGGCACCGAAAATTCTTTTCTACTTTTTTTCAAGTTTGTATTTCTAAACTTCCTTTCTAAATTTTTACTTTTTATCGTAAATGTAACTTTAAAGATTCTAAACTACTGACCGTACAAAACTTTTGAAAGAAATTTGAAGTAAAATTGGTGTAGAAGCCGGAAAAGTTCGTTTTTCTTCGTAATTTTATCATTTCAAATTATTTTATAATCTCTTTTTTTATCTTATTACAAATTTTAAATTGGCAGAGGCGCCGGATAAAAACTTTATTATTTCAAGTTCTTTATTAACTCATTACTGACCGCTAACGTAATAATACGTCATTTTTTCTTTACTATCCAAAAGCCGTTGACGTATGAATACGTTTTTTTGCACACTACATGTTGCTAAAGATTGGATGAAAATCCAGAGGTCCACAAAAAAGAATTTCTTGTAGAGACACACCAACTAGACTTTCAAGAGATATAAAAACGCACAGGTTGATAAAAATCGTAGTTCGGGAAAAGAAAAGTATCCTCAGAAACGTTGCAAAGTTTGCAAAAATCACAGCAAAAGGAAAGAAAGCTGCTTCATGTACGGACGTTGTCATATGCCTTTATCTGTGGAAAAATATTTTGAGGACTACCATATTAAATGAAATTATTAGAAATTCAATTTTCAAATTAGGCACTTTTTTATTTGAATAAATTCACTAGTTATTTGAATGTTCAAGGCCTGGCTTAACGCCGGGTGAAGTAAAGATTTTTAGCGGTCATTAATGAATTAAGTTTTTAAATGATCACGATTTAAGTATAAATTATGTCTTATAAATTTAGAGGGAAAATGGTGGATGCGCCGAAAATTCTTATTTTCTCGGAATATTTACTTCAAATTAGGATGATTTTTTACCTTTTTTTCAAATTTCACCTTCTACGATAAATATAATTTTAGAAAACCTAAATCATTGCACTGTGCACATGACGTGCACATTACTCCTTTGAAGAAACACCCAATTGTAACCAAATGAGTTGATACTTGTTTGATTCATTTTCATTACGACCTTTATGAACAGTTTTTTGAAACCTCTTACATTTGTATGTAATGATCAAAATCAAATTATAAAAGTCAAGTTGTAAAGTATAAAATATTTATTTAAAAAATTGTTCTCTTATGACAGCATAGAACTACAGAAATAATCCAAAAAATTAAAATGTGGGTTACGATTTTTGTGAACCTTAAACTCATTTTTTTACCAATTTTTAAAAACATTAAATTGAACGCAAGAACCTCTATTTTGAATTAAAAAAGTGAAGTTATACGTTGCGCTGTGAAATTCAGTAACTGACAATAGCTTTATTCATTGGGTTAAAACTTGCACTGAACTAACTTACACTATGGTACAAAGCTGCAGATTCGTGCAGCATTTAAAAGGGAATGACTGTAATTCAGTGTAATTTGGTGCTCTTTGGTTCAGGTACGAGCTGTGATCCAACGAACGCATATGTAACCAAAATTTAATAATGCACTGAACTGCAGTGCAGCCCTAACGAACAAAGCTAATTAAATACGAGAAAATCCACAAACATAAAATTATAAGTTCGACATACTGATATCACTTAACTCTCATATTATTGTAATTAGATACCCAACTATTTTTGGTTTATAAAAAGAAAATACACAACGTGGGCACAATGCACAGTACAGTTCCATAGCAATTGGCACGCGTGTATTGTGCAATATTTAAGTAACCCTGACCTAAACTATTAATCTTATAAATTTCAATTTTTTAAAGTTAGTGGATGCGCCGGTTAAACACTTCTTCTTTCTCTACTTTTCCAAATTATTTTTTAATTTCTTTTTTAAATAATCACTTTCGTTTTAATGGCATTCATTAACAAAGTCATTCCGCTAGAAACTTCTAAAATTATATCTTATGTGTACATAACGTATAATTCCAGTACTTAACTAAAGGGAAGTCCCCCATATATCTTGTCGTTATTTCCGGAAAACCCATAGTAGCGTCGACATTATCTACCTGAACGGACTAGATAAATGTCAAGGAGAAGAAGTAAAAATAAAAATTGCTTTTACAACCCCCAACTTGGTTTTAACTTATTTTTTAACAAACCCGAAACGAATCAAAGAATTATTTAAATTACATCGTCTACGGTTAGAAAAAAGAAAAATCTTAATTGCTCACCTTTGTGAGGGAAACACTCGTTACAGCGCTCGTTCCATGCCCATCGCAATCAAGTTCTTTTCATTTCCCCTTACTGGTCCGTAATCAGTGCGAGGTCTAGCCAGGTTTCAGCGTTTATTCTTTGAAACGTCATGCGAAGAATTGGCAAACGATCGTTCAAGTTCAAAGTACGGGACATCATTTGAGAAAAGAAAAAAAACATAAACGTAGGAAAAATAAAAAAAATAAATACAGTACTTAATGATGTGGTCGCGTGGTCGTTTAAAACTTTACCTGATCCGACACGGTATTTACCTGAATAGCTTCGAATCGCGAGTGAAGCACAACTCGGCAGGATCGCGCTTGTATTTTGAAAGGGCGACGCAAGCGCCCTTATCGCCCCCCTAAAACGACGTAGGGCGTCCATTGGATATCCAAGACACATTCGAACTGCCAAACCGCATTCTTACAATAACCTAGAGTAGTCTGGAAATTGGTTAAGATCCCGAGGGAGTTAGTCGAATTATACGAAAAACGGCTTTTTCGTGCGGGGGACAAATCGATTGGAAAACTATAAGAAATAACATTCGGATCGTTTCCGAGCAAGCCGTGGGGCCCCCTTCGTTGGCATAAGCAAACAAAACGCGCGGTACGCCCCTCCCAGAACGTGTATGCGGCCCCATTCAGTTCGTGCCCGGACGAAATTGCATCCTTTGTGAGATGAACCGGACCCGGCTCTGCCAACTTCATGAATAATAATTATAAAAGTCGTTTGAAGCCGCGAGATTGTCCGATGAATTTTTAAATTCTAACTGGACTTTTATGGGTTAGATAAGTAAATAATACTCAAAAGTAGTGAATTGTAATTATTTCATTTTTATTAATTAACATGTTTAAAATTTTGAAGAAAACTTTTATACTCTGTCCGACGAAAGATGTATCATGCATCATCAATTAAACATGTTATCAGATCAGTTAGATCAGTATTTATGGGTTTTCATCTCTCTCTGTCACGTACAATTAAATATAGAAAATTATTTTACATACATCTAGAAAATGGTTACAAATCATGTGAAATCAGGTACATTAAAGAACATTTATCAATAATTAGAATAAATTTTATATTTATTACAGAAGTTAATTTAACCCTTAAAAGTCCTTTGTCCAGGAATTTTGGACATTATACAGTTCTTTCCTAAGTCCTATGTATAGACATTATGGACATGCATTTGAGCACAACATATATGATATTTGAAGTACTAACAATGAGACTCACAAGGGAAGTATCAGAAGTATCACTCACCGATTTTGATAAAATTTGGTACAGTTGTAGAATAGGTAGTATTTTCGACCCTCAACATTCAACCCTTGTAACTTGCCCCAGAAGCTTTTACCGTACGTATAAAAAAATACGTCAACCTTATTTTGACCCATTCTACAACTGTACCAAATTTCATCAAAATTAGTGAGTGACACTTCCGATACTTTTCATGTGAGTTAAACAATAGAACAATTTGCAGGTCTGGAGTGTTTTTGGGGTTCTTCAGAAAATCGAATACCAAACCCATTGATAAAGTCAATCTAACACTCAAAACAAATCTTTCCCAACAAATAATTTGTGATTAAGGATCTATCCTCATCACACTACAAGACCTCAATGTGACATTGCTTCCATATTTTCTTATAGGAGCATCCAAATGTTGTTACACTATGTTCATGCATTGTATGCTGATCATAGGGAAAATGACATGTCATCGGAATATCATATTGACATCCTGTAGCGTCGTGAGGATAGACCCTAAGAATAACAAAGCACATAAGCAAAAAAAAAAATCTTTTGCAAAATAGATCAAAGTTAAATATAGGATATCCTAACGTTTTCGACCGAGTACTAACAAGTGTAAACAGGTATGGTTTTTGACTCTTTTTGATTCAGCTTTGACTCTACTTTGAGTCGATCAACGCAATCGCGCTAATTAAAGTCATATCTGCATATGTTTAACTTTATTTAACCTAACAGCTAGATATTGTGACTTCGGTAATTCAAAAGTATGTAAAAAATTGTTCAGCTTAAGAAAAGAACAGGCAATAGAAAAAAAAACCTCTGGAATTTGTACTCGAATCACTAATTACATTTTGTTCTTTATCAAAAAAGGACTTGCTTTAGAATGCTACTCAACAATATTTCATCAAAAACATGAACGAAGAAATGGGCTTGGGTTTGGTTTACATTCGCTATTTGAATCGGAAGAATAACGTTAACGCCCGAGTATTGGCAGGTGTAAAGAGCTGTTGCTTAACCCTTTCGCGACGACGCGCCTGTGCTATAACCCGAAATGGAGCTGCACCATGAAGAGAAAGATGAAGAAGTACTCGGCAATGTTACGAAGAGGGGGCTTACTTTTTCATCTTTCTCTTCATGAGGCAGCTCCATTTCGGGTTATAGTACCATACATCGCCATTTTTTATAAAATTACAAAAATTTTTTTGTTCGCTCTTTGTGATTGTCTACCTAAATCATACATTGTCGCTTTGTACGAAGGCTCAACTGACTGCCGTATATATACGGCGTCCTCCAGTGTGACGCACCAAGTAGCTGCCGTATATGTATATACGGCACCCGTCGCGAAAGGGTTAACGTACGAGTCGACTCGGCTTTAACTCTACTTTTTCTGCCTATCAGTGCAATCACGCTAATCAAAAGGATGTTTGGACGTGTTTAATCTAACTTACCTAACCTAAAAGTCTTGCTAATTGCAGTAGGTATGGTGATTTTAGTGTTTCACAATTGTGTAAAAATTTGTTTAACCAAAGAAACGGGTAGATGAATTGAAAACAAAACTCTAGAATCTGTGCTCGATTTCCATTTTAATGTTTACCAAAAAAAGCTTGCTTTCAGAATGCCACTCAAAAACATTTCATCATAAACATGTGTAAACGAAAAAATAGTGGTTTTGTAATTAGCATGCCTTCAAATCGCACGAGTTACCTAGCAAATATAAACCCAGCTTTAAATATAAAAATTATTTTTATTTCCAATAACTCAAATCCAATAAAATAATAATTAATAATAAAAACATTTTAAGTTGAGTTAGGTTCGGTCAAAATTCTCTTATTTTTTCAAAACTTTACTAAATTTAATAAGAAAAAAGATGATAATTAAATAAGAAAAAAAGTGCTTTGAGTAGATGTTGTTGATTATTGTTGGTAATACTCTGAATGTAAGAAATTAAATTGCAAGCCTTAAGAGCCTTTTATCCATATGTTATGCATGTTGTACATAAATTTTTTGTACAGTAGAGAGTCGAATACTTTATTAATATCAAGTAATATGGTTACTGTACATTTATGAAAAAATAGGTTACCTGAATTATGTTTAATGACTGTTAAACAGAATAGTGAGGAATGTTTAATGGAATGTTTAGTTAAGTGTTGGAATAGAAACGATTGTGTCTAATTTCCATAGATCAGACGATTAGTTTATAAGCAGTAAGCCCGATACAGATGAGCGTTTTTGAACGCGCATTTGCTAACGCGTATTTTGATTTATACGTATTTTAATAGGAGTGTACAGACTCAGCCGTTAAACGCACAACAAACGCGCGATTCGAAATTTTTATTAAAGTGTACGTTTTATGATATCTAACGTTGACTTGTACACTTACCAATAGTAAGCGTACGATTAAACGCGTGTTCAAAAACGCCTCGTCTGTACCGGGGTTAAAACATTAAATCACATAAAAATGTACTAGTTGTTGGGATCGACATTTCTAAGTAAATCACTTGGTCTTTTCCCAGAAATTATTTTTACCTTTGCCAATTTGTTCGTCATATCTAGATATTGATATTGTTCTTATTGTCCTAATCAAATAAAGGATACGTTTTAAACATAAAAGCTTCTTGGAAGCTCTGTGCTAAGGTGCTTTTTATTGTGTCGCTTGCATATTCGATGTTGTTATGTACTAGCGTGTGTATAACTCTACATGATTTTTTAAAGCTGTTCAAAATTAAAAAAAAAAGATTATATATCCTACTATAAAACATTTTTGCCAACTTTATGAATTTAAAAATTTTTTTTGTAACAATTACAACAAATATTTGTAGCGTTGTTTCCTCTTTTTCCCATCGTGTTTGATTAGTAAGAGAAAATATTGTTTGTTTTTTTTGCATTTAAAGGTGGAATGAAATAAAAGATTATTCAGCTTTTATCAATTTCCATTTAACAAAAACTTTTATTTTTATTTTATTCTACCGTTAAATGCAAAAAATCAAGTAATATCGACCTATGCAGCGAAAACTATCGTAAGTCAAAAATGATGATTTTGAAAAATTTGAAAAGAAAACAGAATTAATTGCTATTCTTCTATGGTGAATCCTTTCGGAATCCTCTATAAGATATCTATAGCAACCAAGTAAGAAATTTTTACCTAGAAAATTTTATTTCTTAAAATGCAATCGGTTCAAAACCTTTAAACACTTATATCTGACTCAGTTCTATCAAAAATGACTTACAATAGTTTTCGTTGCATAAGTCGATATGTTCTCTTGTTAGTTACAACAAACATTACTTTTTTTAATTTAAAACAGAAGTTAGAATTTGAAAAATTTTAATACCACTCATATTTTATTATTCCTAGTATTATTTTAATTTTTAATTTCTAGAAACGATAAGTTTCCATTACTTTAGTTAAAAACTTGTGTCATATCCGGTGACATTTCACCAAAACCGATACATATGATATTTGCGGTTAATATGCATATACCATACTATAACAAAGTGTTTTTATTTTTATTAGTTCTAACGAATTATTACAATGAAAATGTTCTTTGTAGTCACGCTTTTTGCGCATTTGTTGAATTCTCAATGTTCATCTATTGAGGTAGGTTATTGGATTTATCTATTTACCTTTTTTTATATGTAGTATTATTATGCGATGTGGAAAAAGGTCTAGAATACCTGAAATATTTTGGAAGAGACTTCTCCTTATAAAAAACTTTTGAAAAGATCTGTTGAATTATACAAACCTCTCCTTTAAGCATTTTTTAAAGAAGTCTTTTGCAAGATATTTCGGATCTTCCAAATTTTTTCTCTGCACTGTATACCTTTCTTTTTAATAATTAATTGTGTCTAGGTTCAATATGCACTCGACGAATCTCTAAACATCGTACAATACCCAGAAAAATTAACCCCTTTGATGAAATTCTACAGAAGACCGCCGTTTATGCTTAAATGTCCGGACGAATTTTCAAATAACGGCACTCATTGTATTCAAAATGATTTTGGTGAATGTCCAGATATAAAAAAATTAAATTACTCGATAGTTCCAATTAACACAATCAACAAAACTTTAAATAAAAACTCAAATTGTAGTTATTCGATTAAAGATATTATGGAAATACAAGAAGATGATTTTGTCAATTTGGAATTATTTCTTGACGATTCTTCCTTTAATTTATACTTAGATGTGACGATAAAAAAACCAGTGAATGATATTAAAGATAAAATATTTTGTTGGGTTTATAGAAACGTAGCAAAACGAATTAATATAAATCAATTGTATAAAAACGTTTCAAACGAAGAAATCAGTCGGTTTGTTTTACCGATTTCCGATAGTTTATCAAATTATTTTTGTCATTTTTTATATCCGACTAAATCAAAACCTGTTATTAGTAATAAAATTTACGCTGCAAATAATTTTAAATATACATTTAATATGACTGTATTTATTAAATCAGATGTTGTAAGACAACATGTTATAAATAACGATAAAATACTTGTAGAAAACAGATATAAAAAACATCAAGATGGAAATAATTACAATCAATTTATTTTTATATCAAATCAATTAAATCAAATTAATGTTAAAGGTGAAATAACTGATATCTTCGAAGGGAAAGGAACTATTTTAAATAGTTCCCTTATTCAATATTGTGAAAATGATTGGGAAATAATTAACGGTTCTAATATAAATTGGCCGGAAGCTAAAACAAGTTCAAACGTTTATCCTACCAATTTTATTTGTATGGAAAATAATAAAATATTATCTCGTAGATGTGAAAAAAATTCAACTTGGTCAAAAACAACATGTAACAATTGTAATTGTACCAAATTATCAGAAGAAGTTTCGGAATTATTAAATTTAAAATCTATAGATGAAATAACTCTTTTTAAAATATCATATTTTATTAAAGAAAAGGTAAATGTAAACGATTCCATTGGAGATATTATTAATAAAGTCTTCGAAAATAATTTAGGAACTTTATCAGATGATATAATCGATATGTTTTTAATTGAAACGGTTAATCATTTAAACCAAAATATAATTCAACCAAAATCACAAAAAATATTTTCCAATTTTCAACATATTAAAATCAATAAGGATTTTAAATCAGAAAATTTAAATATAACTCTACCTAAATTTTTATTAAATAAAGAAAAATTTTCACTTACAATTTTTAAAACTAATAAATCATTTATTAAAAAAAATCTAACCGGGGGAATTATCGACATTACAACTAAAGGTATAAAATTAAATAAAGATTTTTCTGAACCTGTTATTTTAAAATTTAAACATAAATCAAGTAATAATTTAAAATGTATTTATTGGGATATTTATAAACATCAATGGTTAGATCTTGGTATTATTACAAAACACATAAATAACGAAACTATAGAATGTCATTCGTATCATTTAACAAGATTTTCATTATTAATCATTTCCGAAGAAGTTGTTGAAAACATAACCAAATTTAATTTTGATATTTTAGATTTAATAAGCGCTATAGAATTATGTTTATCGATGGTTTCAGTTTTTATTATACTTATAATAGCGATTATTTCGAGGGATTGGCGTAAATCGAGATGGAACGTGATACATTTATCCTTCGTTATGTTCCTTGAATTATTATTATTGGTTTTAACGACTTTTGATGGTGATTTTACAGAAAGATATTGTATACCAATCGGAGGAAGTTTACATTTCTTATTTTTGGTTAAGTTATCTGTTTGTTTTTTGATTGCTAAAATGAAATTTAGAAATTTTGTTGGTGTTTTAAAAACTGTTAAGAAAATGAAAGATGAAATTTCTTTAATTTCAATTTTATCAACTTGGATTATTCCAGGAAAAATTGTTGGAATTTCTTTAATATTTTACATTGATCTTTATCAAGAAGGAAAAAATAAGTTTTGTTATCCAAAAGGAAAATTATTTATTTATTCCGTTTTTGTACCCGGGACGGTTTTAATTTTAGTAAATACGTTTATATTTATTTTTATAATGTTTAAAATATTTAGAATGAAAGCGAAAAATGTAGCCAAGAAAATTTTTCAAGTTAAACTATCTGCGATGCTTTGGTTTTTATTGGGAGGAACTTGGTCATTTTCTCTTTTAGTAGATATTTTACCTGAGTGTTTATTCCAAAAGATTTGTTTTTATACTTTTAGTTTCGTCGCTCCTTTGGAAGGATTTATCATTTTTATGTTTTATGTTATTTTGGATAAAAGTACTAAATTTAATTGGTTTAGTAGTGTTAAATCTACTCGTTAAGAAAATGTATTATTAGTATTATTAAAATTAAGTTTATAAAGTGTATAAAATTTTTAATAAATGCTTCCCTGTACATTTTAATTGAGTTTTAATACAAATAAGTTTACGAAAATCAACTTACACCAAATTTTCAAAAACAATTTTTTTTCAAGACAGTTTTTTCAAAAGTACAGAGAAACAGAAAACAACGAAGAACAAATGTACTGGAGTAAGATAAAAAAATAACCAAATACAATAAAATTGGTCTATACCATAGTTAATTTAAAACGATATCGAACTGACTATAGCCCGAATTTTTTCAAAAATACGGAGAAACAGAAAACAACGAAGGACAAACATACTAAAGTAAAATAAAAAATAACTACAGACTGACTACAAACGTACAAAAATATAACGCCTTTGTGGAATATTTTCTGGGTGCATTTACTCCGAAAGAAAACCCACTATTCGACAATTAATACCAGAATTCTATTGACAATTGGTACTACTATTATGTATTACTTTTCTAACATCGCTGGTAGACAATAATGCAATATTGGACATTAAACAAGAAGAATATAATATATCTGTAGTGTCTGTAAAATTTTATTGTCATGAAGGACATCGCATTTGGATCTGCAAGACGATTTTTGGACTGATAGAGAGGTTTTTTGTTGCTTTAAAGCTTACAAGGAGACCACAAGATGTTGTATTCACCGATTTTGATCAAAGTGGTATCAATCGATAAGTATTAGTACACAATACAAATCTGTAAAATATTAGGGCGCAATGTTCAGGGATTCGGGAATAAATCCTTATTAAAGTTGTTAATAAATTGCGTTTCGAGGCCGAATGACTTGTTAGCCACTCCCCCCTCCCGCCAAGCGCCGCCCACGGATGAGGTGGCATGCTTCTGTATCCAGTGAGTTTCTAGTCGCGGACCGTGGTGGTTCCAATCTCGCAATTTACTATTTACTTTTTTGCTTAATTTTAATTTAATATTTCACTTCATGTAAAATATTTATATAGAGTAAACACAGTCAAATTTGACACTAATTTTGGGATAGTGAGAGCAATATTTTGTTGTATTGTGTTATTTTTAAAAAATAAATATTTAAGCCCAGTTTCTTTTTACTCCGACTACAAATGTTTCCTCCTTTCCTATTTAGGATTTTGAAATAAAACAAAATGTTTTTGATTATTTTTTAACATAACATTCAAAATTTAGTACGTTTGAAATTAAAATCGATCGATGTAAGTAATACCAGATACAGTAAAATTCCCCTTCGCGGACACCCCTTTTGAACGGACACCTCCCTTGGACGGACAGTTTCTCATGGAACCGTTCGACTCTCATATAAGTACTTCGCTTTTCTCTTTAGCGGACACCCCTCTTGAACGGACACTTTTAGTGGGTCCCGTTGTTGTCCGCCCAAGGGAGATTTCACTGTAATATACAGGTGACTCACCGAAGTCGACTAGTCGAAATTTCTCGGAAACTACATGTCCAATAAATTTGAAATTTTGTACACAGAATTAGTACATTATAAACTATATTTGGAAAATATTTTCAGTCATCCATGACTTCCGGTTATACCGGAAGTAGTTAAAGAATTATTTTTTTCGAACGCAATATTTATTTTTCGTTAGATTAGTTGATTTAAATATAATTTTACTTGAAACATTTTTCTCTGTCATTTGTAATTTCAGGGAAAAAAAAATAATTTTCATAATTATTTACGTTTAATTGGTTTAAAAAAATACGTTAGCCATTAAAAAAAAGCATCAATTTATGGGTGTAGCTATCTTGGATTGCGAGTTATAGCTTATTTTTTCACCTCAATCGAACGTAAAAAATTATGAAAAATGTTTCTTTTCTCTGAAACTACAAGCGATAGAAAAAAAAAATTTTCAAACAAAATTATTTTTAAATTAACCAATCTAACGAAAAATAAATATTACGTTCAAATAAAATAATTCCTTAACCCCTTCTGATATAACCGAAAGTCATGGATGATTGAAACTGTTTTCAAAATGTACTTTTTTAGTATGTACTAAATCTATATATAAAATTTCAAAGTCATCGGATTTGTAGTTTCCGAGTTATTTCGACCAGTCCACTTTGGTGGGACAACCTGTATAAATGCACATCTATTTTTAACGTTACATCAACAAAACAGAACAAACTTGTTCTCAAAAACTAAATAAAGACAGCAAACATATCTCTTATTCTTATAACGCTTTAAAAATAACAAAATAATACGCATTCAAAAAAGTGATAATGACGAATGATAAATAATAAATAAATTAATTAATTAATTAATGATAAATATTCTATTAAAAGTAATATTAAAAAGTCCTAAACAAAAAGAGCAAAAATTGAAAATCAATGTTTTAAAACGTGTGGTGATTTCTTTAAATGTGAAAAAATATAACCAAAAAATTATAAAAAAAGTGAAATATTAAATTAAAATTACGCGAAGGAGTAAGCGGTAAATTGCGAGATTCGAACTACCACAGTCCACGACTGGAAATTCACTGGAAATAGAAGCATGCCACCTCATCCGTGGGCGGCGCTTGGCGGGAGGGGGGAGTGGCTAACAAGTCATTCGGCCTCGAAACGCAATTTATTAATAACTTTAATAAGGATTTATTCCCGAATCCCTGAACATTGCGCCCTAATATTTTACAGATTTGTTTTGTGTAATAATACCTATCGATTGATACCACTTTGATCAAAATCGGTGAATACAACATCTTGTGGTCTCCTTGTTAGTAACAGACTGTACATTGTATAAAACGTTCTTCATCGGATGAGAAGTGATTTAATTGGGATTCCTCAATAAAATGATTTTCAGAAGATAACAAACTTTTCAATTTTTCCGCATTTACTATCTTGGTTAGGCTCGTTTGGACCAAAGCTGGTAAACCAACCACTTTCGCGGTGTTAGCTAAGTCTTTCATGACTTTTATTGTCTAAATCGTGTCTCTACATTCCAATCTTTTATAATCATCACATATATCCTAAACTTTTCCACAATGAGAAGTTGAACATTACATCGAATGAAATCGATTTATTTGTTGATTTGAGGTGAATTGGTTTTCCTTGGTTTTTAGGCGATTTCTGGCGAATTCGTTGATTTTAAAAGGGTTTTAAATTAAAATTTGGTTGATTTAAGCGAAAATTTAGTATTTCCCGTGGAAAACTTTCTCGGTTTACGTTTGAACGATGTCTGAGACACGTTTTGGGGTAATGTTTTAATCCGGAGGAGAAATTTTGTAGAAGGGGGAGTACTTGTAGTGTCTCTGCAAAATTTTATTGTGATTAAGGACATCGTTTCATTAAAATGTTTGCATGGAAATTGGTATCTGTAAAACATTATTGATAAAAAAAATTAAATTATTTCGGACGTTCGATAAAAGCTTTTATTTTAAAGAAAATTTAATACCTTCAGTACCCATTCACTAATAAGATGAAAATATTATAAAAAAATTGTAAAAAAAAATTTGGCTCCAGTATATGATCTTACAATGAAACACATTCTTCGAAGATGAGACCACAAATATTCCCTTTATATGGAAATCCGATACCATCATCACAATTCCCAAATCCAATTCCAACCATTCGGATTTTAAAGACTATCGTCCTATTACCCTCCTTCCAGTTGTTGGTGAAATATATGAAAGCAGTATCAACCCACGTAACTTAAACATCACACACACAAAAATTCCAGCATATCCGGATTTAAACCCAACCCAACCTTATTACCTCTATCAATCCCTTATAACAATATTGAGACCGCACATTTTCAAGGAAGTAGTAGTGTAATAAATGGATTGAATAATTAACTAAAACAACTCCACCGCTGTACCGTCTTTATTGTAATGAACGGGGTAACGTAGCCGCCACCAGTGCAAGGTTTTTACCCGGGAAACCTTCCGGAAACCGTAGGTTCTTGCGCTAGGGCTCTGACTTGAAATGCAAGAAAGGATTGCAGGGTAGAAAACGATAAATAAAAAGTCTTTATTTTATGATCAAAACTTTAGTTTAACTTGATTCAGAAAGAAGGGAATTAAGCTTTATCAAATAAAAACACAAACCTAGCTTTAAAAGTTTATTATGAAAAATGCAAATCTATGTAATCTAATTAACCAAGGGGATAGCTATGCGAATTCCTAACTCAATAATTATTAACCGGAGAGATTTGTCTAACAGTAACTATTTACTCAGGTTCAGAAAACTCGCCCCTTTTCCTCAACCACAAAACCCATTGGTTTGCGGTTATGTCCTCAGATTGCGGCTCGCGATGTTGGTGAAATCACCATAGCGGAGATAAACTCCGGATGGGAGCACGCACAAGTCCATCATATGAACATAACCGCCGAGGAAAAGTCAAACTCAGAAATGAAAACTGAACTCGCGAAAAACTGTCGATGTGTTGAATAGCTTTTCAAATCATATATAACACATTTTCGCGAAGAAGAAGTTCTTCTTGACTCGAAGAGAACTTCAGGGAGAGGGAGAGATTCAAGCGCGAACTCTCCTTTAAATAAACTCGGTTTAAAAGGGGGAGAGTCACATTTTATTGGACTTTGTTTCGTTAAGCAGAAAACTATCACATTCGTCTGGACAATATCTCTTCAAAGGATCACTCGCCTCTTAGAAATGACATCTTTACTACATACAATTTATCGCTTTGGGACCTTTGAGTCCCTCTACCTGACCTGAACTGAACATACCAAAATAAACTCATCTTTAAACTCAGCCCGTAATAATCCGAATTATTACAACCTTACAACATACATTGTGTTGAAAGTAATATTCTCCTGATCCGTCTTTTCTCAATTTAAATGAGTATGTACTATAATAATCCAACGAGACGGGACCAATAAAGCATAGAACTAACTTAAACCATATGATAAACAAGATACAAGAATTGTACAATGGCTATCTCATAGCTATACAGATGGAAACTAAAATCCAAACGAATCAAATTGCAATTCCTAATCTCTTTCCATAACATTCATGAAAACTCACCCTACGTTCGAACAAAAACAATTATGGACGAAGATCCACGGAAATCATTAAATATCTATATACCGTCCGGCGAAAGATGTCTCATGCGTAATTAATTAATTGTGGTATCGCAGACGAACATTTTCAGTTTTCCACTCTTTCTGTCAGGTAGAATTAGATAAAAAAGAATATTTGCTGTACGTCTAGAAAACGGTGAGTAGTAATGGTGTATAGGAATGTATTAACAGAAGATTAAAATTGAAAAAGCACTTTAATGAAAAACTTGCAAATGTATTTTGCCAAAGGCAGCAGTGTTATACTTTTGCGGACTTATAATAAATGTGCAAAAGTATATGCAGACCCTCATTAGATTACAGACATATTCTAACATCCAACACGTCTAAATAATCACTGGACATTATTAACAAGAGTGAAAGGGAATTTTTAAGATTCATAACGGAGATTCGCTCTCCAGACAATTCACAAGATAATATCACACCTATAATAGAAAGACACGAAGTACTACGTAAAAAAATTAAGAATAAGATATTGAATAGACAAATTCTGAATGACACCAGATATAGAAATGGAAAAATTAAACAAAAAACATTTCAAACACTTTATCAAAAATAAAAAATTAGGGACAATTTCGGGTTAAAGTTAGATTTTTTTGTTAATTCTACTCATCCTTGTTAAAAATGTTTTAAACATTTCTAAGAATGAGAGTAAAATTCCACATTTTTAATAAATTGTGTCTTTGAGAAAAAATTTAACCAAATTAATCAACACATTTTAAGTTACATCCATATTTTTAAAAAATATATATTTCCGGCTCCTCCACCATTTCTTTTTTAAATTTCAACTCTTAACTTTAATCTTTGATTAAAGAAATAAACAAAAGTAAATAAATACAAAAAAGTAAAACATAAAAGTAATTATGTTTTGAAATAAAATATATTTTATTTGCAAAGAAAATGGAAAAATATAAGTACGACTGTGATTTATAGATTTTTCTTTGTTAGCTTGAGGTTGGTTATTAATAAAATTATAGAAATGATAGTCTAACACGCAAGTTTCTTGTAAAATTTATTTGTTGCTTGGTTCCATACATTTATTATATTACGTACAATATTTTCCACGTTTGAAGAATCATGAGTTTTAGAAAACAACACAGAATACACAACTTAATCGTCCTACGTTTTTCATCAACCTTAACGATTAAATTCTTGTTTATTTTATTTTTCATTTTTTTCTTTATTTTTATTATATCAAAACTTTTTAAACCTATATTAACCGCTAGCGAAGGTTCTCCTAGACGAGGTCGGCAACGGGGCCCCCGCTGCCGGTGAGACAAGACGCGCCCCTTCCCTCCGTACGAAATATTAGCTACAGCAACGTACATTACGACAAAAGTCCATGCGTTTACTTTTTCCCATTTTTTTAAGTTTTTTTTTTCTTCTCGCCGGTTTTTTTTTGTATGTATTTTAGGTGGTAAATATAGTAGAAAAAACGAACGCAAAAAATGCACTTTTAAATGCTCTCGCTCGCACCCACGCACGCACACGTGTCTCGACGTACCCCACATACGATTAGAACCAAGCTCCTATAAGTGTAGTTTACAAATTGTTTTTTTTTTTTTGCAATTAGTATAATAAATTGATTATTTACGGAAACGAAAGCTCGCCAACGGCTTTCCGACAGACGAATACGCTCCGAGACATTTTTTTAAAAACTTTTCTCACATATAGTATATTCATGTGTAATGGTTATATACATACACACGGCGGCACGTGAAAACGCCGGCACTATTCGGATCGGTACTTGACTAGAAATCGCTTTATAATCCTTGTCCTCCGCGTCGAGTCGAAACTAATAAAATTATCCGCCGAAATAAAGAATATAGAACCGCCTCGTTGAGGTCGAATGTGCACGTTTTTATGCCGACGTTTCACCTCCATCCCTACGGACTATGTATGCATACGTGTAATTCCTTTTTGCCGTTAGGGTTCCTTACAAGTCTATTTTTTTTATTATAAAGTTTATCCGTATCGCTATCGGCACGGGACGAGTATATATGTATATATATATTTTATGTATATGTATATAAATATAAGCTCTCTAACGTTAATAATTAATTAATAAAAAATAAAACAATAAATATCCTTAAATCGAAAAAATGTACAACACCTAGAAAACTTAAAAAAAGAAAAAATGCTCAACAGAAAAAAATAATAATTAATCAATTAATTATTTAATAATAGTAATAATAATAAAACAAAACGAAAACAGACCCGTAACGTAACCGATAGGCCTCGGACGTCCATATATACAGGGTGATTTCATTAAAATTTGAAAGATTTTTTATAGACGATTTTCTACTTTAAAGTTATTATGATAAATATTTTAATTATAAAAATTGAAACATTTTTAATTCTGAAAATCCAAAATTTCTCAAAAACACATTTAAATCCGATAAATGAGAAATTTCATCCCAAGTTTAAAAAATCTAAAGGTCGCATTAAGTATTTCTAAAAAGTAATACATTCAAAATTTACAAATGTTTTATGGTTTTTTATAAATCAATTTTTTTACCTCAATGAGAGAAACCTGACTTTTTAAATTAAGTGATTCCAGTTAGATCAAAATTCCTAAGTTATTACAAATACTTTGAACAAATTTCATACATAGTTTTAAAAAACTGAGACGCTTTAAATTCTAAAAAGCCCCAAAGTTAAAAATCTCAAATGATTTGAAATTCGATAAACGAGAAATTTCATCCCTCATTTTTTTACCGATGAGAAAAACCTGATTTTCTAAATTATGTGATTCAAGTTAGAACAATAAAAATTCCTGAATTATTGCAAATCCTTTGAAGAAATTTTATAGATACTTTCAAAAAAACTGGAACGCTTTAAATTTTGGAAATCATCAAAATGAAAATTCTCAAAAGATTTGAAATTCGACAAACGAGAAATTTTATCCCAAATTAATGACGTTTTCGTTTGGTTGAACTGGTGCGCACCAGTGCATAACAACGTGTTCTGTTGGTTGTTTTGTTGTGTTCTATTACATTTTATTATTGTAGTTTATAAAACATTTTAAACAACATCAAGCCTTAACACATTGACCGCAGCGCGGCATTCACTTGTGCCGCGCCTGATCTAGGTTGGTGTAATGCGGCACACGGTTTGTGCCGCACTCTTAACATTGTATTAGGTGGTGACCTGAGGGGTTACATTTCTTTTTCTTAAATGGCGAACGTGTTAAACACACTTACAAGTGATGTTATGATCAGATTGGCAGTTATGATTAGGTTTGATTTTATCGCGTTCTGTTGAATTTGCCCTACTTTGCACTAAGCTAGTGTGACATATGCACTCAACGTCAAATTCTGGTGTGCACCAGTGCGCACTAATTCTCCCAACCGAAAACGCCATAAAAAAAGAAGTTTTCCTAGCAAGAGGTTTTTTGCATCGTTAATTTTTTTTAATAGAGTGATATTTAAGTGTTTTCCTGAAGAATGTATCACTCGTGGTGTCTGAAGGAATAAATCGTATTGTACACCACGATTTTTCGTGTTTATGTTAAAAAATATCTCAATATTTTTTATAAATTGCAATAAATTGTCAACGGTGAGGTTTTCATCGATAAAGACGAATATTTATCTGACTTTGTACAAAAGCATATTATCTTATTAGGAAAGAAGTTGTAGAACCCAGACCTTTTTTCCTAAGTTCAATAATAAACTCCTCCATTAATATAAACCCTTCTTCCTAGTTATCATCCACATTTTTTTCTTTTTTAATAATACCGCGATTATTAATTTCGTCTCCTTACACTTTCCTCATTTTACACTGACATTTTACAATAAATTTTACATGTACTTATGTGTACGCCGATTCAGTAGATAGAACCACGCTATTCTAGAACACTTTTATATCCTGGCTGACGTTTTTAACCGTTTGCGTACTCGAGTCACTTTCGCTCTCTTCAAATTTTGTGTCGAGGAAAGCCAGGGATTTGATCATAACAACTGACGTCCCATCCGAAATTTTTTTTGTCGAAATTTTCGACATATAACTTAAGGAACGCTAACGTGTTTTTGGGCGTTTTTCGACAGGTAATCAAAGGAGCACTATCGCATTCTTTGGCTTTTTTCGGCACATAATCGAAAGAGTTAGATCAAAATGTTTTTTCAAAACCCTCTGGTATACAAACGGTTAAGGTAAAATTCGGTTCGTGGTGCGCAAAAATCTCGTCAATAGGAAAACACATTATTTACAAATATTAGGATTGTTTGTAATTTTAAGTAGATGAAAAAATTCCGACTTTCTAAAGTGATTCAACTTAAAACGACACAAACTTCTAAGTTATTAAAGATACTTTGATCAAATTTCATACATAGTTACAGAGAATTGATAGTTTTAATTCTAAAAATTTTTCCATTTAAAAATTACTCCAAAAATTTTAACCCTTTTAGTGCCGGAAGTCGATATATCGGCCTTTGCTGCACTGGCGAAAAGTGCCAGGATCGATATATCTATCGGTCCTCATTTTGTAGCGTTTTACTATGCGCATTGCGAGAATTCTACTTTAAAATAAAATACTTTTATATCTATTTCGTCTGTTCCTCAGTTGCTTGAATTGTGTACATATTTCTTTTGATTGGTTATTATGAACCTTTTTCCAAACCTTAGTAAAATCGTGACAAATTCGACCGGTTATTTTGGCGTAGACACCTCGATTTCAAGGGTTAAATCCAATAAACGACAAATATCACCCCAAGTTCTAAAATACGTCAGTATTACTTCTTTAAAACGTCAGTTTTACCATATATTATTTTTATGGTTTTCAGTAACAAATAATTATTCTGCTTCCAATTAGAGAAGCCCCAATTTTCCAAAGTGATTCATGTTACAATTCACAATTATTATATATATTATGAACAAGTGATACATTGTTACAAAAAATGACACACTTGTAATTCTGAAAATCCAGTTTTAAAACTTTTCAAAATATTTTTGAGTTCATTAGACAAGAAATTTCATAACAAGTTAGAAAATCTAAAGATCAGATTAGATTTCAGGCCTCGTATAAAGTCAGTAATTCAATATTTATAAATTTTTGGATTTTTTTTGTGATTTTGAGTAAATAACAAATCAATTTGTTTTTGCTCTCAATGAAAAAACCTGACTTAGAAGTTACTGACTTGAAAGTAACTCACGTTAAAACGTTTCAAAGATTTTTTTGAGTTCATTGAACACGAAATTTTATCACAAGTTAAAAAATCTAAACATCAGATTAGATTTTAGGCCTCTTTATAAGATCACTAACCATACATTTATAATTTTTTGGATTTTTTTTGTGATTTTGAGTAAGTAACAAAACAATTTCTTTTTACTCTCAATGAAAAAACCTGACATAGAAGTTACTGACTTTAATCACCTGCGGTGGCAAGAAATTCAGGGCTAAGAGTGCCAGGTCAGTCATTTTTCTACCTGCAACAATGGTCTGACGACGTGTATAATACGTCGCTAGCGTTTCGATAACATAAGCATCTTGACGAACCTGGTACATCTTCCCACCGCAAGTGGTTAAAGTAACTCATGTTAAATCGACGTTTTAATTTTGGACTTTTTTGTTGAGTCCTTTAAATAAGAAATTTCATCACAAGTTAAAAAATCTAAAGATCAGATTAGATTTCAGGCCTCTTATAAGATCACTAATTCAACGTTTACAAATTTTTGAATTTTTTGCGATCTTGAATAAATAATAAATCAATTTCTTTTTGCTCTCAATGAAAAAACCTGACTTAGAATTGACTGGTTCTAATGTAAGTCACGTTAAAACGATAAAATAAAAAATCCCCAAATCCAAAAATGTTTCAAGCAAACTTTAAACCCAATAAACGACAAATATTCCAAGTTTTTTAAAGATGTAAACCGTCTAAACATTGTAATATTAAAATTAAAACCTTTCACCTTTTAAACATTTAAAACGAAACCACCTTTTAAAAAAAATCTCTCAAATTTAAATTAAATCACCCAATATAAATTATGCACACACGTAATATCGATGAAAACTCTTTTATACCTCACTTTTACCAGTTATTTTTTGTTTTGTAAAAAATAAAAGAGAAAAACGAAATCGCTACCCTATTTTATAGGTTAAATTAATCGTGTTATAAATAACAATACTATTTTATTCAATATATTATATTATTAAATGGTAGATACGGTCCGATTTTAGTTTTGTGGGTGTTATTTCCGCACTTTTTTTATATAAAAACACTTTGGCGTCGGAAATCCAACATTCCAATCTCTCCCCCGTTTTATAGACGGACACTGCCCTTATGCATTTCTTTTCTTTTCGTAATTTATTATTTTTTTTTAATTCATTAATTAAAACAGCAGTCACTAAGCTAAGCGCCACGCACGCACACAGAAACAGTTTTAAATAGAAAGACGAACAGAATCAATAGTAAAATTAATATAACATCACATTTTCATCCTTGGTTTTTTTTATGTTTATTACAGCAACGACGTGAATCAATATAAGTAATATTACACAAATATACAGTTTAAAAAAACTTTTTTTTTCGGGGGTATTTTTCACCCCGCGAACACTCGTCGGATTACTACTAATCTCTGGCCGTGTTTCCGCCCCGCCTTTTTTCTGCTCCTTCTACACTAGGTTATACTCTCTTAAATTGGATTGCAGTATTGTATCTTTCACAGCAGCGAAGACGAATTTTATATTCTCCGTATCTATAATTTTTATTAAAACCCATTTTTTTATCTTAATTTAAAACTAATTTAAATACAAACCATACCACAAACAAAAAAACAAACACGTCCGGCAACAATTTATTTTTATTTAAACATGCAGAAAGAAAGATTATTAAAGAGGAAAAAATTAACATGCATTAAAATATTAAAACACATTTAACACATTTTTTTCTTTTTTTAAATCCACAACCTTGAATTGAAATTAAGCTAAATTAAATTCTTTTAAAGCAGTTTGCATTATTGTGTCTTTCACAGCACAAAACACTAGTTTTATATTTTCAGTATCTGTTAATTGTTAACATTCCAAAGAGAAAAAAAAAAACATTCACAGTCAATAAAACCAAAAACCAAAAAAATCATCCAGAATGCATGAAAATAAATTCAGAACTTATTAGTAACTTTTTTTTAATAAACCTAAAGATTATTATACCTTCATTTCCTAACACTTCATAAATTAAAGCTTAATCTTAATAAATTAATAAGCATTAAAAAGCAACCCACACGTAAAGTTAAAAAAGTCATGCAAAAACAAGGCAGATGCAATAAAAATAAATAAAAATACCTGTAGCGCACGTAAAATGGGAGTAAATAATTTTTTCACTGTCCGGATTTAGGTCTACAAACATCCGCAATATGAATTCTCTAGCTGTAATTGCGTCTCGCTGGGCACCTAAGAAGATTTAACGAACTTAAGCTACTAATATAAGTTAATAACTTAATATTTTAAGGTTCTAGCTTAAAACTTAGTTAAGATTTTATATAATCCGTACAAAAATTTTAAATAAATAACGTTATTTTAATTACTTTAATAGAGTGAAACCTCTAGAAAGGGACATATCTGAATAGCGGATACCTCTTAAAACGGATAAAAGTCTGCGATTTTGGTTGAAGTTCATTTAAATTAATGCATTATTCCTTCATTACGATCAGTGGACTACAAAAAATAGTTCCTTACTTCTAATTTCACCTCTCAATAGTGGACAGTATCAGCGTGTTCGTTCGAGGAAAATTGGGTTTATTCAGTTTGTCAAAAATCTGTTTGCAGTCTCAAAATGGCTCTTACATGTGTGTGTTTAACTCTTCAAAATAAAATCAATGTTATAAAATGTTTTTTTTATCTTGGCGAGATCCTAATCCATCAAGCACAATTTTACATTAACCCCTTGAGTACGGTTTTATTTCGAACGTTATGCAACTTATGACGAGTCTCAGTCGTCAAATGTACTCAAGTGGTCAAAAAACTTTAATCAACATTAAATTCTACTAACATAACACTTAAACTAATAAAATAAAAACTTCAGCAACTAACAAACAAAATTGTAAATCGACAAACCAGCATCATTTAGACACTTATAAACAATAGGAAGAATTCAGAAGAAATTGTGACACAGAATGGATACAACATTAACACGTTGAACGACATTGTGAAAATGACAAAAAAAAACGCTTTTTTATGAAAAGAAATCCTTTAATGACATCAGTGAACATTAAAACGTATTTCTTTTTTAATTTGGGATTGAAAATTTCCGGGAAAATAAAGAAAATTTAGGTAAAAGTAAGTTAACGGGTGACCTACGAGGAGGAATGATCAGGACATTATGTCATCAGTGACCTACACAGCATACATCGTGTTAAGAAGCAACGAAAAATCACAAGCCAATAGAAAGTCCAAGAAAGTGGAACGATGCTCATTATGAATTACGCAGTTAAAAAGTAAATGGTTAAAGTCCCTTACTTCTGCTCCACACCTTCAACCTCAAGACGACACGACCTTTAATCTATATAGTTGGGATGGGAAATAACCGTGTTCAAACTTCAATCTGGCCAATCTTAACGTGTATGCTATACTTTCTTCTCAGGCGGCAACGCGACGTGATCGTAAATAAGTAAGTCTACAGTCAATCCCAAGAGACTGACGCCGCCTGAACGGAAAGTTCACTTTCAGTCCCTAGGGATTGACTCAACGTATTAATACAAGAAAAGTAATCGAAATTGCGCAAATGTTAAGTGAGAATAATTTTAAAGCTTCAAATGGATGGTTGGAAAATTTTCGAAAAAATGCATGGAGTGTGGTTTACAAATCAGTTTGTGGAGAGAACGATTCTATAGACAATAATACCTCAAATAGAAATGGGCTCGTTTTTCTGGGCTTTACTTGAGAATATCTTTATCTGAACATGTTGAGTGCATGTTTTATAACGACTTCCCCGTCAGGCCATTGTCAGTCACTGTCGTCCTGAACGAACAGTTGTGTCAGTCACTGATAACTTACTCGGCCTGAACGGAAAGCTCAGTGTCAGTCATCGATGACTGACATGGCACTCAACGTGTTCAAGGCTATCTTAAAGGGAAAACTTATGGAAACAAGCACCGCAAAGAACGACTTAGAGTCATATTATGCGTCAACATTAATGGTGATTTTCAAGTTTCATTAGTCTTTAGGTTTCCTAGGGTTCCTTTAGTTCCTCAAGAAGATTTGAATTACACGTTCATAGATAATAATTGACAACGTTTTCCAACATATACAAATTTTCAGATTTTGTATGGTTTTGAGTAAATAAATCATTTTGTTTGCTTTTAATGAGAAAAATTTTAATTTTCTAAAGTAAGTTCATTAAACAAGACATTTCATCACAAGATCAGATTTTGGGAGGTCTATTAGAAGGTCGGAAATCTAATATTTATAAAATTTTGAGTTTGTCCGCTATCGAGACGTTTCACTATATCTAGCGTAAATTTTTTGTGATCTAAAGCATTAATTTTAATATATAGCTTAAAGATTTGTTTTAAATATGTCTTCCATAACCTGTTGCTGTAGTAAAATGAGAATAACAGCTTCTTTCCGGATCGGGATTCTCCCTCAAGTACAATTTTAAAATGTACTCTCTCGCTGCAACGTGGTCCTGCGCGGGACCTTGACACACGTTTGCAACTTTAAACGTACCCGACCCTAACTCAACTAATTTTAAAACCAAAATTAAATAGATCCAACTTACCGTCGTACTCCGGGAAATAGTCTACTAAATGGGAATACATAATTTTTTCTTCGAGCAGATCTTTCTTGTTTAAAAATAGGATGACCGACGATTGCGTGAACCACGGGTAGGTGATGATGGTCTTAAAAAGGGCTTTTGATTCCTCCATACGGTTCTACAAATCATAAAAACTCGATTAAGTCATGTTAAATACGGGGTGTCAGGAAATAACTTTTAAAGACTTTAACACGTTAACCGCAGCGCAGCATTCACTTGTGCCGCGCCTGATTTGGGTTGGTGTAATGCGGCACAGGGTTTGTACCGCATTCTTATACATTTTATTAGGTGGTGGCCTGAGCGGAAAAAATTTTTTTTCTTAAATGGCGAACAACGTGTTAAGAATGTATAGTATGGTTGAAAATAAGAAAAAAGTGTTTATGTATGTCAAGAAAATCCCAGAGCTATAATATGCTGAAGAAATAATCGCGATACCATAACTAATAAGGGAGCCATGAACGATGGAATGTCTGTCTGGTTTAATTGAGTTAGTTTTTTAAATGTAGTTTCCAATTTCTTAGTGCTAGAATGGATTATAGCACATTGTTGGAAATTACATTTTTAGAGTTATAATATGCTGAAGGAATCATTGAGATAGATCAACTAATAACGGAGCTATGGACGATGGAATGTTTATCTGGTGTAACAATCACTTCCAAGATATTATTGTAAGATTTTATAGCAATAACAATGCTAACTTATTATTATATTACTTAAAGATATTGATTGTTTTATCACAAACCCTTAGTTAAAGAAAGATATTAAAATGTTCTTCCATTTTTACCAAAAAATCATCTCGCAATAGTTCGTTGTTAATAGACGAATTTAAAGCTAGAAGCTTTACGAAATCATAAAATCGAACACATTGTCCAGATCTTTTCTAATAACCCATCATACAGATATCTCGGTTAATTTTCGAATATACGTTAAAAAAACTTTGTTGTCTATTTTTAACCATACAACACACCCTTAAAACCCTTTAACATTATTTCCTGACACCCTGTATTAAAAGAAAAAGTTAAAATGTAATACCTCGTTTTCAGATTCAAAAAGAATTTGGTCGTACTCGCTTAGAGCTACCAAGAAGATGATTGAAGTGACGTTTTCAAAGCAGTGAATCCACTTTCTTCGCTCCGAACGCTGTCCCCCCACGTCTACCATTCTACAATTTAAAACGGTGTTAAGCATCTAGCGCTACAAGTCTACATTTGGGGTTGTTTTTTTTTCTCTCTCTTTTTAATTTACTTTTAATATTTTTTTTAATTATTTTTGAAAATGATTTTAATCTTTAAGGTGAACATTTGTGTTGTTGCGAATTAAGAAAATCGTGTCGTGTAAATTGTGAAAAGCTTAAAGCCGCGGCAAGAAGCTGAGTGTGTAAATAAAGAGATGCCCAACAAATGCACGATCTTACAAACTACTTTTTTACTACATACGAAGAAACAACACAAAGAACACAAACCAAAAAAAAAATTATAATAACAAAGATCTTTCAAAAAATGCTTGGATTTTACCACCACCTTTTTACAAATAAAAATAGAACTATAAAACCTTAATAATACCACAGTTGAGAGCTGGTTTTTATTAGTTCATTTAAGTTAATTAAATCGAAATATTGAAATTTAATTCAGTAATCAAACAGTTAAAAAGAAATAGAAAGTCGTAAAGAAGCAAACAACATAAGTATAAAAACTAATAAAATCAGATTAGTTCGAGTTGTTGGATCAGTTTATTTTAAAATTTTAACATTTTTTTAACAATATTAAAAAAATTCCTTCTCAGAAATGTATTAGGTAATCACTTAGGAATAAACATCACAATAAATAAAATAATAAAATTCAAATCCTTTCAATTCACTTAAAAAACCTTGAATAATAGAAAAATAAATAGTGACTCATCAAGAAACTTAGGTTGAGTTGTGTTGACTCAACCACGTCTTATTGTTAGATTTACTATTTTTAACTTATAATTTTAACTAATTTAATGTTTGACTTGTATTTGTATTTTGTGGGCATTCTGCCACTTTTATTTATTTTATTTGATGGCACTTTCCGTTCTTTCTAAGTAATTTTAAAGATTTGTAATTGTTTAATACTTTATTACCCTGAAGATGCTAAAAAAAACGAGCGAAAATTTGGTTTTGTGAAACAATCTATTTTGAAATGTACCGCATTAAAGAATTATAGCTGCCTAAAAAGCTTTTTCTTTGGGAAACTAAATAAGTGATATAAGTGGATAATTCAAAAAGCAATGAAAAAATTTATAATATAAGAAAGCTTAGAACTAATTTATAAAACTGCGTTAAAACTTTTTCAAACAAAAAGTTTGGACACTATATCCCTCCCAAGTTACTTGCCATAGACTAGGAAATAATTCCCCGTAAATGCGAAAATTGCTTTAAAACTTGGCTGTTACGAACTAATAATTTCCGAGAATCCTTATTGAAGGACTCTAATATTTTGTAATATTATAGATAGTGCTAATATTATTATATATTATATTAGTTCTCATTTTATTTTAATTAATAGCAGTTGGAAAACCATCCTAGTTATACGGCATAAAATTAACAATTCAACCCACTTTGCTGAGCAAAATTTCACAAACTCTAGCCTCAAGTACAGTCAGATTTTGTTATTGAATTTCGAACAGTCGTAATGAAACCAATAATCAAATCTAGATTTAACCTGACGTTTATGCAAATGAGTTAAAGTTAAATCTGTAATTCATATTACCAGTTTATTGAATTTAATAAACACAATTAAATATTGATGTTATACGTTTACTAGTTTTATTGTATCAATAGAGAAAGACGAATAAGAAATTAATTTATATAAATCAAAATAATTATCAATTTGCAAAGCACACACAAGTTAAAATTTACAGTTATAAAATTAAAATACACGTTATGTCAGGCATGACAGTATTAAAAACAACTTCTTGACTTTCTCTGATGATGACAAACAGACGAAACTAGTAAGAAAGCAACTCAATAAAACCAGTAGAAGAGCATCAGTCTTTAATTGTCTTTATTAAAAGTTTATATTAACCTTTTGTTGACCAGGAATTTTACATAGAAACTATGTCATGTTACCGCAATGTAAGTGCAATGACGACGAGTTAACTCGTCACCGGTCAGCAACGCTTGGATATGAAAAGACAAGTTAACTCGTCACTGGTCAGCAAAATGTTGATGTTAAATTTAATAAATTCTGAAAGTCATTCTGTTTGATTCAATCATGATATTACAAAGATGTTTCAACAAGTTTAGCGAAGGTTAAAACTTTAGCATAAAATCTGATCATGATTTTTCTTGATTGATTAAATGAAATTGTAGTATTAACGTGCCTCAACTAGAATAACATCGATTTGCGTCTAAAAAGTCCTATGGCCAAGGTATAGTCCATTTTACGAAGGATGTTGCATGTGTCATCAATAATGACTTGATTAATGAATGATTTTTTTTTATTAATAAAACAACATAACTGATCATTAATTATATTATTACTATCTTACACTAACATTTTTGGTTTTTATCTCTTTCTCTGTCATAAATATCAGATAAAAAATTCTTTGATGTACTAAGAAAAAGTGGCACGTTAATATGAACGGAATTACATTACAAATAAGACTGAAAAGTTGAGATTTTTGCACGCATGTTGTAGATATTGTAATTCCATTAAGATTTTCAATTAAATTTTAACCGTTTGAGTCCCAGACGGTTTTGAAAAAACACTGTCCAAAAATCCCAAGCAGCGCGATCGCGCTTTCATATACGTATACGTTCATATACGCTGGGTTTTCTCGACATAAAAACTGAACAGCGCGATCGCGCTGCTTGGGACTCAAACGGTTAAGCTAAACCAATCATTTTCGCAAAGGCTAGATTTATCTTGATTGAAAAATCAGATAATAAAACCATTGAAAGACAATTTTAAAATAATACTGATTCAACAACATTTTATCTTTGAATATTTCAACGTTATTTAGAAAATATTACGGAAATATTTGGATCTAAACCGCAATTTTCTCACAAGACTTTAATATGGAATCTAAACATGGTAAATCTGATTGATTCAGACAATTAAGTAAGTTCATCGTAAATAGGCAGATTTAATTTAACGCCGGGTGTCCACCGGGTCAGTCCGATGAAAATCAGTGCGATTTGAATTGTTCAATCAAGGTAGTACTTTTTATATTGACGAGTGTCCAATGACACAACATTAGTTGTCTTCGACTGAAGTCTTATGTCGTTTGGTGGGGTTCGACTCTATTTGCAAGATCATGGTCAGTAATCATTACCCAATTTGACAGTTTCTTTGAATATGAGTCATATTTGAGTATCTTTGTTCCCGTGCACATATAAAAGCCCCTCTGCGAGAGTTATTTTTTATGTACGGATATATCCAGTACTTGTGGCGACACTGCCTTTTTCTTCAATAGCCTCTTCATTACTTGAAGACATATTGTCAAAAATAGCAATGGGAACACTCTGGCGATTTCCATCGTTCCAACTAATTTTACTAACAGACGTTAGTCGACCTGATTATAATCAATACGATCTGATGGACACCCAGCCTAATACTGATTCAACAACAACCTGCCTTTTCTCTAATCTCAAATATTTAAAGCGTTTACTTAGGAAATATGCAAGCAACAAACGGAAAAAACTAATTTTCTAAATTTTCCAAGCTTTATCTTCTCTTACTTATATTTTCCTCATCTATTTCTTTTATAATCATTTTATTTTATTTTACAACTATTATTTATTTTACTTATCAATTAATTTAGCTTATCTATTTTATATTTAATTTTCAAAATTACTTTGAAAATAGCCTACAAATTTGTGTTTCTTTCAAATACCCATACCTAAATATAATGGAGTCGAGATCGAACGGATACTCAAGGATTCCGGTGGTGGGTGCCCTAGCGCGAAGAATATCCTGTTCGGTTGGCAGATAACTCTGGTCCTGTATCCGTTCGAGGTCGGAGAGATAACTGCAACCAACACAAGCATGCAGCATGCACTCGACACACACGGACCAATGCCGATCGAAATAAGAAATTAACAACAAAAAAAAAGGAATAGAGGTAAAACGCGCGCCTTTTTCGGAAGCCCAACGCCAGCCAGCCAGTAATCAGCCCTCCGTACGATGCCTGCGTGGTGTTTTATTTTTTATATTTCTTATTGTTGTAATAATTGATGTGTGCAAAAGAGCGAACCAAGAAAACTATTTTTAAGACAAGAGTAAACACATGCGTGTTATACCTAAACCGGATCTCGTCCAGGTCAAAAGGGTACTCGATGATCCCCGTTGTCGGTACGCGAACGCGCAAGATATCTTGCTCCGTCGGTAGATAATCCGGTGCCGCAACCCTGTCTATCTCCATTAAGTAACTGTGAAGAAAATCATTTTAACAAAGGTATACATTTCTAAAAGAAATAAACTTTCATCCTGGGTAATCTAATTTAAAATTCCTTTAATAAAATTAAGTTTTATTTAATTATTTATTTATTACTTACTATTTTGCCGAATCTGTTAGCTGATATTCTCGCCTACGGTCGTAACACTCCTGGATACCAGCGTCGTTCCATAGGTCTTTGATAGCGTCAACGTAGGGTGGCTCGAACGTCGTTACAGTTTCGTAATCAACCGCTCGAATCAAATCCGCTTTTTCCTGATTGTCACAACAATCAAAATACTTTACTCAAATAATAGTTTACTAGTTATGAAGTTTATAAGACAATTATATTGTAGCACAAATGTGTTAAGTGCCACAATAAAATCTTATAAAACAAGTATAATATACTATTTTTCTACTTTGGTTTTTTATTTAAAAAAAAAATGCGAACAAAATTAATTAAAGTCAGAAATGTAAATAATTTTTACAGATACGAATGAATGAACAAATTTTAAGTTCACACATTTCAATAGTATGTGTACAGATAGTTGCAAATTTATTTAATATGAAGAAAAGTCTAATAAACGTGTTTTTTTCTGGTGTAGTAATGGATAATAAGAAATATATTGGGAGCATCAAAAACCTTGCTGAATGACCTTAGTATGTAAGACAAAGAAGAATATAAGGCCCTTCGCACACAGATCAAGTGATTTGCAACCCGAGCTTGAAATCAGTTTGGTATGCATATGTTTGGTGGCTTTGCCCGTGTACGAAAATGAGTATCCACACACGGGTTGACAAAAATGAGACCAATTTGCAATCAGTATCCAACTGGTTACATTCAACTGATTTTCTCTGTCGCGAGATAGTTTCAGTTACATGGTTGCATATTATATCTAGAAATACGTTTTGCTGTTTTCTTTTCGGTATGGATCAGGAAACTAACATAAAGTTTTGTAGAAAAGTAAAAATACATGAACTACTTTGTATAGAGGGTGTTTAAAAAAGCTGCGGCAATATTAAAGGGGGTGATTGTCCAGGTCATTTTATACAAAAAAACTTATGATAAACATGGTCTGGAAACGGTTCGTTACCGATCTACAGCGTGTTGAAGTTTAATTAAAAAAAGCAGTAAAAATTTACATATTTTGAAACAGTCTTGTTTTATTCAAGATGCAAGACCAATCTCACTTTCTTTTCATTGTACAAGTAATCTTTTCTTCAACAGTACATAATGTGTATAAATAGGGTTGCCAGATCTCCGGCATTACGCCGGAGTCTGCGGCATTTAATGTTCATCTCAGGCCTCCGGCAGGCATTTGAACATTTCCAGCAAAATGAAATTCAATGACATTTATAAAATAAATAAATAAAAAAGTCTATATTTTTGTTAAAATAAATGTTTACTATACACGACATTTTTTTTTGTAAAAAATAAAATGTTCCCCTCCAAATCTCCGGTATTTGACCCCCAATTTCCGGCATTGAGGCCAAGTGGATCTGGCAACCCTATGTATAAAGGCAAAATTTGTAACATATGTTTCGTTACAAATTTGTGTCCATACGCGTTTCATGTGTTTTGTAATTATCTTACTTTGACATGTTGCACTTGGCATCTGTATACCTCAGTTACAATAAATTAAGGCTTCATTTCATAATCAAAGAAAAGTTCATATTAAATGTTAATGTCCACTTTAGTGCGGTTTTCATAAGTACAGGTTAGAACTGCTAGTTGACGTATGAACCAAAATTGTCTTTGTAAGAAATATGTATTTCGTTTGTAAATGGACAATACCAACTGATTCAAAACTAGTCGCGCTAGTGTGCGGATAGGGGTTGCTTTCTAATTGTAAACTGACATCATAACCGATTTGAAACTCGGGTTGTCAATCGGTCGACCCATGTGCAGAGGACTTAAAAGTATTCAAGAATGTATGAAAAAAAAGGATGACTGTTGTCAAAAGTGCAGAATTGCATAATAACACAAGATACAATAATTGGATAAGCAACATCACTCAAATTAAAGCTAAGTATCAACAATATACAGTGAAATCTCCCTTGTGTGGACACCAACAGGACCCACCAAAAGTGTCCATTGAAGAGGAGTGTCTGCTTAAGAGAAATGTGAAGTAATAACATGAGAGTCGGGCGGTTTCATGAGAAACTGTCCGTTCAAGAGGGGTGTCCGTTGAAGAGGTGTGTCTGCGACGGGGAATTTCATTGTATTATTAAAAATAAAATACAAGTACGTTGCTTCACCCAAATGGTTGTCTAGTTCACTCGAGACAAGTTTCTTAAAAGCTATGACTCATCACCTGAACAACAAAAACTTGACTAGAATCTTTTTTTGACTAATTACAAAGTTGATCAATTCTATTAACCAGTAAAGTGTGTTTGACGACTATGTTCGTCATGGAGATGTGGCAGAACTAAGGTTATTTAACAAAGTTTAGTTTATCATTCAAAGTTAAAAAAAAAAAACATTAACAAGTTTTAAATGAACACATTTCAATAGAAACTGATCAACCATTTCTATTTATTAACCCTTAGAGCTCTAAATACTCCTGGCCGAAAGTGTCGGTAGGGACGGAGCGCTGTTAGCGCTGTCCATCGCTGGGGCTGGGGCCGATGACTTAGGGAAAACACATATATGCCTCCGTAGCGCTCTAAGGGTTAATAGAATTGAAAGCTATTTTATGTAATATCAGCAAAAAGTTGATGTTTTTTATTTTATATATTGTTATAACAATGTTGATTTTGTTGTTATGATATGCAATAGTAAACCTAGAAATTTCCATTTCCTTGATAATAGAACTTGATTCATGAGACGCATTTCAATTCAGTTTTTGTTGATCATCTAAAATCGCTTGACTAGACTCGTTAAAATTACTCAAAATTACTTTTTCATAAATTATTTGAATTTTACAAATAATTTAATATAATTAATGTCACTTTGAAAGATTTACGGTGCATTTAAATTAGCGCGAATAAATGATATAATAACAAATTAAATACCAAAGTAGAAAAATAAACATTTAATAGGTTTTTCATTTTGTTTACTTTGCTGGAAGACTCTGCGTATCGGATTTTCAACAAGTCCATGGCGCGGATCATGCTTTGCATCGCCATGAAGATGTTCTGGTAGACCAATTTGATGAAGCCGCGTTTGTCATCGTCGGAATAACCGGCTCCGTGGATAATCCTCATTTGCTTGATAAACGTCGACTTTCCTGACTCACCAGTACCTTTTTTTAAAACCATTTAAAAAAATTATTAAGTTTTATTAAAAAAAAAAATTTTTTTTAGCAACATTCTTAGTAGAAATCATTACGAAATTAAATTTCCTTTGATATAAATACAAACACGACCCATCTAGCTAAAATAGTTTCCAAGTTATCAAGTACTTTAATTCTAAAAATTTGAAGAATTGATGATCGGTCATCTTGAATTTTTTTTTTTAATGCTTTTTAATCCAAATTGTTAACGTACTTTTAAAAAAATAAAATTTAAATGATTTCAGGTTGTCATATTTTTATACCAAACAGTCATAAAAATTTCAAAAACCGAAAAAACGTTATCTTAAACCGCTCTCATTTTCATAATAGCATACAATAGCTACACAATAATCTTTAAAGTTGGAGTATTTACACATCGGAAGGTTGTTACACATCAGGCATAAAGTTAAATTTTTAGTGTAATCATCACCGAAAGCTCTAAGAATTTAATCATCAATAAACTTTTGTTAGTGGTTAAGATACAACAGAATAAATTTGTTTAAAATTGGTTAAACCTATTTAATTATTTATCTGTTTATTATAAAACTTAAGGAAAATTTTGCCTTTTAATCAAATAGAAAATCTATCCTTAAAAACAGCTTTATATTTATTACATACAATGAAGCTTTTCTTTATATTCCACTCAAATAATAACAATCATAAAATTTTTGTAATTAAAACAGATGTAATAACATTAGCTTGGGTTTAATTTGATTCAAAGCAATTTATTTTATGAAGTTGATATAATTACAACTTTAAAAGTAATAACTCTCTTTATAAAATCCCTCAAATAACTAAACATCTCAAATCAAAATTTGAAAAGCTAAAATTTTTCAATATCGGAATACAAATAGTGTTTGTATCAATTGAGGGTTTGTTTACGGGACGGTGATTTGTTTCATGGTGATTTTAAAAAGAGATTGTTGTTGAACGTACCGAGAAGAAGTAATTTAAGCTCTCTTCGAGCATCACGCTTGTCCCTTCGAAGCTGTTTCTCAATTTCCTGGTTGATACGTTTCTGCTCCTTGACCTCATCTGACTGGCAGCAAGACATGGTGGCGTGGGTGGTCGCGGTGGCCACGCGACGCAGATACCATCCACGCTGGCCTGGCCGCGTAAAACGGAGCTATTGCGAGGACGTGGTGCCCTGCACGGGGGTGGAGCTCGACAGTGGGGTGTGGTGGAGGCGGCCCAGCAGCATTCTTTTATAGTCCACACGTGGGGGGCCAAACTATTATAATCCACTTAACGTAACTAGATTGGCGAAGCCCGGATTGTGCATGGAACGAAACAAGATTAAGGTGAGAGCAATTTTCGTTCGGAACTCGAACGAACGGCCCTGTCGGCACTGTTAAAGCCCGATTCCGGACCTTTAAGAGCCCCGAACGGAACGTTCCCGAACGGAGGCGCCTTTACGGGTCGAGATTTATCCATCTATCGGTACTTACGAGTCATGGGTGGGTCGAGCTTCGCCTCAATTGCTTTTTCACACAACCGCCTATTGACAATATGGCGCGGACCGAACTACTTTTGCGCAAAACAGGAAGCGGAAACTCCCGCGAACTTTAGTTACAATTTTAAATTTAAATTTTTATCTATATCAAAAACTTCTTCAAATAATTCTATAGAAACATTATTTGACAAATAGATAACCTGTCAATTAAAAACGTCAAAACGATATTTTATTTAATTTTTAATAATATAAGGTCAAAGTTTCTTATTTGATTTAAGAAATCTGTGGAAAAATACTGTTACATACTAAATTTAACAAGATAATTTGAATCAAACTGACGAGATTAATTAAAAAAATCGTTAAAATTCAAACTTCAATTTTAAACTTCAAATTCAAATAACCTACAAATCGGAACGTCAAAATACATTTTTAAGTAAATTTCTAAGTTTATATAAATTGATAAAGAAATCAAAAAGACATTACAAAAAGACTATTTAAATTTACTTAAATCCTTTAAAGTGAAAGAAAACGTTTTGGGGAATTTAATAAGAAATTTTAAATCTGAAAAATTCCAACTTCGCTTTATTAATAATTCAAAACGTCACGATGACAATTTTAATAAATTTTTTTTAATTATATCAATTAAAATCAAATTAATATTTTTGCTAAATTTTTAACCTTTAAATTGAATAAGGACTTTAAAATTGAAATAAAATAAAAATTTTAAAGTAAAAGTGTTTTTAAGATTAAAAATATTTTTTTATCCAACTTCACTTTAAACCTAATGTCATTATGTCAAATTTAAATAACCTAAAACTTCAAAACGTCAAAGTGACTAATTTTAACAAAATAATTAATTAATTAATAATTGATTGATTAAGAAATCGAAAGAAAACGTATGTATATCCTTTAAATTATTAAAATAGGGTAAATTTTAGGTGTGTATAACCTAATTAAGATGAAAAAATGACATTTCAAAAAATGAAAACTCAATCTGTCTCAAAATTTAATAAATAATTTGAAATAAAAATAATAAAAGTGTCAAAAATTACAAAAAAAAGTCATTAAGACGTTTTAATGCTTTAATGAGACGTTCACGTTATTCTAATTTTAACAGGTAAATTTTAAAATTTACATCCATAAAAAAATGATTTTTTTATTCCATTTCATTAGATTATTTCATTTTCTTCCAATTGGAGTTAGACAAAGATACCCAAGAAATTGGACAACCGTTCAAACAATCCACACAGTTGAAAGCGACGAATCATTAGACGATGCTATATTTTATTCGGCAACTTCGAACTTAAAAATACCAAGTGTACTTAAAAATATACGTTTAAATTAAGATAATCGAAGTTTTCCATTTTAGGAACATTTTAAAAGCGAATTGATGCCAAACGAAGAACCTCCAATCGATTACATTTTAGTAGTTTCGAAAAAAACTTTGGGAAATTTTGAAAACATGAAAAAAATTCACAACTTTTTAAACTCTTTAAACGATTCCGGCGTTAATGTTAATATGGATTATGGTAGTTTTTATTCCGACGTTTTATTTGTTAAATTAAATCTTACGGACGCTTCAATTAATCGTTTAACGAGTTTATACAAGGTTGATTTATCTTACACCAATCATAATTATTTTCCGGATAATAAACCTAAATTTAAATTTTTTCAAACCGAATTAGATCTTAAAGATGCTTCATCAATAGTTTCAAGAGCACCGTAAGTTTGATTTTTGCCAAAACAAATTTTTTTTATGTAATTAAATTTTAAAACGAATTTGAAGTGAAACTATCTTGGATATAAAACCAACTAGAGCTACAAAAGCAGAACGATCGATGCTACTTTATACTTTAATGACTAAAACGTGGTTTGATACGAACGTAAACGATTATGGAATTGAAAAAATGCTTTCAAGAGGTTTAATAAAAGAAGCTTATCCTTTACATGAAGGTCAATTTTCGTGGAGTAAAGATGGACCGCTTTCAGATAGACAAATTTTAGCTAAATACTGGGCTAATTTTTTATGCATTCATAAAAACCAACCTTTAAATTTAATTGAGAGATATTTCGGGACTGAAGTAGCGATGTATTTCGCTTATATGGATTTTTATATGAAGTATATGTTCCCAGCTGGTTTAATCGGGTTATTATTTTATTTGTTGGGTTTAACGACGGCGAATTTAACCAGTTATGGTATAATTGATGAAGAAGTTTGTAATAATAATTTAACTCTATGTCCGATGTGTAATGACATTTCTACGTGTAAATATTCTAATTTTAGCGAACATTGTGCTATTATGAAAACCAGGGCGGTTTTAGATAATGCTTTTTCGGCGGTTTTTGGAATTTTTATGGCTATTTGGGGTAAAAAATGTTTTTTATTTTAGTTTGCATTATTAAATATTAAGTTCTTTTTTTTCGAAACATAACTATTTAAGTTAGATGGGTTGTGTTTGAAAATAAAAGGGAATTTAATTTCTTGAGGATTTCTGATTTTTCTCTGAAATTCAAATACTTTAAAAGATGAAAACTCAAAATAAACTACAATCTTGATAATTCGACATAAATGAGACCTCTGATTTTTTTTTTAAATTGTGGTGACAATTGTTGAGTTGAGTTTGTGGAGGTAGCTTGGTCAGAATCACTAATCTCGTCTTCATATTTTCCAAGAGTGCAAATTAGTGTTGTTTTTAAGTTTATTCCAGTTATGCGTAAAATTCAAAACGACGTCTTTAATGTCTTTAATCTTCATTTTTTCCTTGTTTTAATAAATAATTTTATTAATTTGTTTGATTATATCCGACAAGAGAAAGTTTCGAAGTGGTTTTCTTTTAATCTGTCCTTGAGCTGAGTGGTACTCATATAAGGATTCAATAGACAAAGTATTAAATCGCATTATTCAGATAATCTGTAATAAATCGCGTTTAAAGTATAACACGTGGATCATATGCTGGATGAACAAACTCGTTTTTAGGTTTGTCTCTGTGGCAAAGTTAACGCAGCGACTCCGAGATGCATACAAACAACACAGCGCAAGTTAGATGCCTAGCTTTTCGCATAACCAGTAAGGGAAGTTTATATGTACTCGTGAAATTTGCCCATGAATTTTAAGCTGTTCTTTGACATTTTTCTTTTTGAAGCATTTTCTTTGGAACAATGCACAAAAATCTTATACGGAAGCAATCTCCAAAACAAGCCAATTTAATTCGCATTATAAACTTGTTGTAGTAAGAAATCTAATTTCTATTTTTTTAATTCCAACGACTTCTCAAAAGAACCTATGGCTGAAGCAACATTTGATAATTTTTCTCTCGTGATAGTTAACCCTTTCAGCGCTGAGTTGTCCGGGTTAAGGATGCACATTCCCCCCTTTACTTTACTCATGTTGAAGGTTTCTGCTGAATCTCCCAAAGGGTTACTCAGAACATTGGCGAAAACTTTTCCACGACCCCGCGTCTGGTGTGATAAGAGCTGCTCATAGCTCATACTCATAGCCAATATTCTCCCGTTTTTTTTTTTTTTTTTTTTTGAAGAAGAAGAATTATCGAGCCAACCATTATTACCCTGAAAATCATCTGTCTTATAAGGAGACCTTGCGACTTGCCCGGCACCGATTTTAACGAAAGTGGTACCAATCGATAGATATTGGTACATAGTACAAATGTATAAAATATTAGGGCGCACTATTCAGCAGTTCGCAAGAAAATTGGTGTTAAAGTTTGCGAATAGCGTATGTCAGTGATAAGCCACGCCCTACAAGGACCGCCCATTGTCGAAGTGAACATGAATAGGCTTCCACATACGAGGTTCGAATCTTGAATAATACTTTTTTTATTTCCATTTTTATTTTTAATGCAACATTTCATTGAAATTTATGTCGGTAAATTGGCTGGTAGCACGTAACGATCGACAAAACAATCATACGCCCAAGAGTCTATCAATTTATATTTATCGATAATCGTTCCTCCTTTTCTGACATATTCTTCCCATCTCTTTAATTCTCTTATGCTTTTTAAGCGTCAACATCCTTTCTTCTGAAGAGTTTGCAAAGGCGAATGAGAATGGTCTTTAGCGCGATTCACAACTTTTAACTTGTAATGAAAGGGAATATTATAATAGTCTTGTACTTGTTTTATCGGTAGTTCCGGAGATAAATTTGCGTCAAACGGAAACACGAATTCGGAAGCACATTCTTCGTCAGTTTAGTCCATGAGTATTAAGTCATCCGTACTTACAAATGTTGTCTTTGTCGAGATGTCGAGAGAGGTATTAAATATTTCTTCGCCAATTTACATAGCGCCCTTTGAAATTTTCATGGTTGGTTCCACAGTCACAAGATCACTTTTCATTAGCAGTTTTTCAAAATACAATTATGTATCACTCAAGAGTAACGTTGATTTGCTACTTTGAATCATTATCAGTATAATCATAATATCGATCCCTGGTGTATATGTAATATCATGTACATAGATAATACATAAAGTTAGATGTAAGCAATATAATAAATTATTTTACATTACTTATATGGGTATTTTTATTATAAAACGTAATACAATTTTAAAAGGTAAAGAAGAAATTGGAAAGAATGATTCTAATAAAAGTACTGTAAGTTTCCTGAACACAGAAGTAGAGAAATTAAAAAGTATGATAATGAAAGAGTGTCCTTAATTGACTATATTTTGTAATATCAAAATATTATAAAAATAAAGTGAAATGTTGCATTTAAAATAAAAATGGAAATAAAAAAAAAAATTGTTCAGAATTCGAACCTTCGTATGTGGAAGCCTATACATGTTTACTACGATTATGGGCGGGCCTTAAAGGGCGTGACTACTTATCACTGACATACGCTATTCGCAAACTTTAACACCAATTTTCTTGCGAACCGCTGAGTATTGCGCCCTAATATTTTATACATTTGTACTATGTACCAATGTCTATCGATTGGTACCACTTTCGTTAAAATCGGTGACGGGCAAGTCGTGAGGTCTCCTTGTTAGTTATTTTTTCGTAAAAATATATTGCCTTTTTTCAGGGAAGTTTCCCAATAATGGTATATCCCAGGCATGCTATTACATAAACCAAGCAAATAAGACATCTTCTATTTCAAGACACTTTTCTCCATTAACTGTCTTTCTTTCCTTTAAATCTCCTTCAGCAATCATAATGAATTTGAGAATTTTTTTGCGATTGCTATTGATGTCGTAGATCGTGGATCTCCCAATCACATCACTCAGATTCGCCCAAGATTCTTCTTTGTCATGTATATTGATAATTTGTTGTTTTCACCCAAACCTAAAGTTACGCGATTTTAATTGGTTAATATTGTACTCTAAATAACTACATACACTTGACTATCTAGATACAAATAACAAACTGTAGACAAATAAAACTGGAAGTGAAGTATAAAATCGGACTAAACTAATTGTAAGACTAGAACTGATATTAGTTCTAACTGTAACACTATTTAGACCTAGAACTAGCGTTCAGGTTGGAGTTATTATTAAAGTTCACTTCGAAGTTGTTTCCGGAAAGGATTTTTATTAAATTTTAACAAAACTATTTCAACAGCAGTTTGTTTTTCTTGGTTATTTTGGCTCAGAAGGAAACATCACGTGAAGTTTACTTAGCAAAGTTGCGGAAATCCGCACTGCTTTCGATGTGGATAGCTGTTATTCTGTATCAAATGCAATCAGGTCTTGAGGAAGCTTCCTCTTTAGGCGCGTGTGTATTTGGTAGAGGCCCACTTGATGCTGATCCGCACTAGTGCACGTGTTGATGTTGTTAAAGAACTTTTTGGTTACGTTCTTAATAAACTCGCTAATAGATGCCACTTTTAAGTCTGGATGTAGAACATCTAGATTCATGAGGCTGATGACTTACTCCAAACCAGGCAAGAGTAGATAACCAGTGGTCTAATAAGAGCTTTATAGAGGAGGGGAGTGCACTCTATTCTCATAGGGGATGCTTTATTAATGAGTAGGTAAAGTTGTCTAAGCCTGGCATATCCTTGATTAAGCTTGGTGTTAATGTGTTATTTCCTAGTTATATGTTGGTCAAGGAATACTCCGAAAAAGATTGCAACATGGCATCCGAAATGTCATACGCCTTTACAAAAGACGCACGGCTAAATCAGAAAGCTAATAGTTCTAGGTCTAGTATTAAGAAACCTTCGTATTTATATAAGATTGTACCCATCTTTTTGACAAATGACGTCAGGCTACAAGAAAGAAAAACAGCTACATAATATGTAAAATTCATATTATGAATTTCTCCAGAACACCGAACGTGTCTAATTAACCAACAGCCGAATTACCAAGATTGTACTACATTTAAAAATTCCCTAAATATTATTTCTTTTGAACGCTGAGTTTTCGGACGTGAAGCTTCCTCCGTGGACAATCCATTTTTTACATAAAAAGCTTACCATAGGTTAGGTAGTTTTTATAAAAAAGCACAATTTGAGGCTAGATTATGCAGCCTAAATTACACTCACATAACCTTCAATTAATCAGATCTAATGGTTATGCGAGAACGTACTATAAGTTGATTATAAGCCTCACCATAGAAGGACGGATTCAAGAGCGAAGTTCATCCCCATAACTTTACTTGGTAAAGTTACGAGTAGGCTCGAACGGAGTTTAGTAAAAGGGAGAAGCGAAGTATTGTCCAGCCTTTCGAAGGATCCTGGACTAACAGGATAGCTCAGTCTGCGATAATCGCCCGCCACCCTTTAACGTCACTGCCAGGCTTAGCGTCTCTGTCTTACACTCGACTGAAACCACAACAAAACGGTCAGCAGTGACGTCAATCTGGCGGCTGCGCATTACATTTCGGCATATCGTTGGCGTCATATGAAAATTGCCTAAGTCCAAAAAAGTAAATTTTACAAGAGACAAAAAAAATCATATCTAAACTGTAATATTTTATACAGGGTGTTTAAAAAATACGTTCGAATATTTGGCCCACTTATAGATCTCATCAGTACAAACAAAAAAGTCAAAATAAACATAAGTCCAAAAATCAGCCGTTTCCTAATTACAGCCTGTTTTTCAAATTAAAATAATTTACACTCAGTAGGAGTGATTCGCGTATTTATGAAGTCATCCATGGAAATAACAAAACAAATTTTGTTCGTTTCTGTTAGTGTAGTTGCCACATTTGTTGTAATTATTGTGTGTCCGTTATTGTCAGTGTTTATTGAAGTAGTTGTTGCTGTAACCCATTGTTGAAATTTTCGAATATGCCTTATACCAACGCAGAAATGGCAGACATGCATTTTATGTATGGCAAAGCCGATGGAAATGCTTGTGAGGCACGTCGCCTTTATGCCGAAGCATTCCCAAACCGGGTACTTCCGTGTGACAAACTTTTTACAAATTTACATCAACGTTTATCCGAAGTTGGATCGTTTAAATCAAGGAACGGTGATGGTGGTCGGCCTAGATCAGTTTGTACTCCCGACGCAGAACTTAACATTTTAAGACGAATTGAAGAAAATCCTGGTACTAGTACTAGAAGACTCTCTACTGAAACAAATATTAATTTTTCCCTAATTTGGAGAATTTTACGGGAACAACAATTGCACCCATACCATATTCAAAGGGTACAGGCTCTAGCTGTGCCTGATTATGCCGCACGACTGGTGTTTTGTCGAAGCATGTTGACAAAAGTCGCGGAGAACCCAAATTTTGTTACGAAAATTTTATTTACAGACGAAGCTGGTTTCACGAGAAATGGCATTTTTAATTTTCATAATAGCCATGTTTGGGCCGACGAAAATCCGCATGCCGTTGTTGAATCGAATCATCAACACCGATTTGCAATCAACGTTTGGCTTGGTGTGTTAGGAGACCATCTGATAGGACCTTGTTTCCTGCCTAACCGTTTGACTAGTCAATTGTACCTTGACGTTTTGCGGAATACATTACCACTGCTGTTAGAAGATGTGCCCCTCAATCACAGAATTAATATGTGGTTGATGCACGATGGAGCTCCTGCGCATTACGGAGTCTTGGTCAGAAATTATCTAAACGAAAATTACAATGGCAGGTGGATAGGGCGAGGAGGTCCAATTGCATGGCCCCCTAGATCTCCCGACCTCACTCTACTCGATTTTTGCATTTGGGGGTATTTAAAGACATTAGTTTATTCAAGTCCTGTGAATAATTTAGATGAGTTGCGAGAACGAATTGAACATGCCTGCCAGACTGTTCGTATAAATCCGGGACTCTTTGAGAGAGTGCGGCATTCACTTTTACGGAGATGTGAAATGTGTATACAAATGGAAGGAGGACATTTTGAACATCTTCTTTAAGAATCATTAATTTGTAATAATTAAAATGTATTTATACTGATATTTGAGTGTAAATTATTTTAATTTGAAAAACAGGCTGTAATTAGGAAACGGCTGATTTTTGGACTTATGTTTATTTTGACTTTTTTGTTTGTACTGATGAGATCTATAAGTGGGCCAAATATTCGAACGTATTTTTTAAACACCCTGTATATCTTAATTTTCTTTTCAATAATGCTTAAGGCAAGATCCTATGTTAAGATATAGATAATGACAACACAAAAAAAAAACTCGTAAAAAATGCAATGGAGTTAGGCAAGAATCATAACAAAAAACATTAGTTTTTTGGATTTACGCAATTTTCACATCGACGCGACGCACGATTTTTATGAACTCGAAAACAGTATTATTGTTATATAGGAATGAAAAAATTCTTGGTACACAATAACCCTTTATTATATAAGATTATATTAACTTTAAATTAAATATTAATTAAGGATGTTGAAGTAAATATTAACTAAACATGTTGAAGAGCATCATAAAAACCATGATAATCTTTCTCTATTGTATTTTTTAAAGATTGAAGATGTTCGTATTTTTCTTTCTTAATTTTTAATTTGTCACCATATAGTTTCGGCAAATTTTCCATTGGTGTTAAAGCCTTCTTATTTATTCTAACCGGTAAAATTTCAAATTCATCGGAGTAGCGTAGTTTATATTCAATAGATCCATCAGGTTTGCATTTTAGCGCTCTAAGGTTGTTAACAGTAGGTAAGGTTGTTAACAAAATTAATGCTAGAGAAATGTTTAAAGAAATCGTGGTGAAAATCCATCGCTATAAATAATAATGTCAGGTTTATTCTTGAGATCTATATCACGTAACATTGTTGTAGCCAAAAAATTACAAATAATAGATGCAAAGCAGTTAGCCTCTGACTCGCGTTCTCCTTCGTGCCAGAAGATGCAATGTCCATCCTTAGCATGTAAGTCAAAAATTGTAAAATTATGAATTATTAACTTAGTCTTATAATATAAAGAGGAGACATTAGACTGGGGACATAACAAAACTAATTGTAAATCCATGGTTATAACTAAGTTTGATGATTCCTTGTCCTTTTCTTTTTCATCACGTGCTTCAATTTTCCTTTTAAGGTGTTCTTGATAAATTTCCTCTGCAATATTTTTGGTTCGAAATCCCACACAAATATCGCATTCATCCTTTTTATATCTGAGGACGGCCAAATTCATGTCATCAAAAATATATTTAAACATTGTCTTATTTATACCTTCAATTTTTCGGTCTTTACACCACGAATTTACGAAAAATCTCTAAAGTTCAGATTTAGTCTTTCAACACGGTTCTAAGTACAGTTTAGTTGATGTTTTTCTGCAATAGTGGGATTCTAATTTTGGTAAACTGCTGAAAAAATCCATTACTTTCTTCTTTTTATCAGTACTTCTTAATTGTTTTTGATTTTGATGTTGAGTTTTAGCTTCCGAATTTGTACTGTTTATTCTAGTTGGTGATAGTGATTCTTTACTAAGCCAGTCTGTAACTGGCTCTAACTTCTATTGCCTGAGAACGGTCATAATATAAATTTTGTAATATCATCTTGTCTTCTTTTTTATTAAAATCACTTACATTATTGTCGATCTTATTTCATCCATTTTAATTTGCAAAGCAACGGACTTACGTAATTTTCACACTGTTTAAACTTGATCGGACTTATGCAATTTTCAAATATTGATATTGCGGTGCCACCAAACAACTTATTATCAAACTATGGTCCTACGTTATAGTTAAGTTGATTTTTAACAAGATTACACTAAAATCTTAATTTCCCAAAAAAATGGACTTAGGCAATTTTCATATGACGCCAACGATATGTACATCTTATGGGATTGAGCCATCCTCTTAGTCCAGTATCCTTGCAGCCTTTCTTAATGTGAAGATCTTACAGGCCAAAGCACCTTCGAAATCAGGGATTATAATGAAGAATCGGTTTTGTAGTTTGGGAGTTGTTCCTTTTCACCTCTGCTGTAAGACTTGAAAAAGGACCAAAATCTGAACGAAAGACTTAAAATATCCAGGTGCGGTGGGCCTCTATTCGACGGTATTTTGACTTGCAAGACCTTTGCATTAGAGCTTGACAGCTAGAGAAGCTCCTTTTAAGGGGAGGAACCTCACTCTTGCATCCTTCTTTCCATGTTGAGGCTTAGGAGCAACTTATAGTATATGTATATGGATTAATAGCCAAAATCGAATGAATGTGTGAAAACGCATATATGGGTTCATAGTGTCCAAAAGGTCAAAATTGATCAAAAATCCTTAATTTGATATTAAACATGATTAGCTTTGGATTAAAAAAACCATCATCGATTTAAAAAAAAAATCAATAACTTCCTAACTGTTTGACCTAAATGAGACGTGTATGTAAATAAATTTAAAAAAAAATTTTCTAACGATTTCTTACGAATATTTTATTCTAAAATTAAAAATAATTTTTAAATTCTATTTTTTTTTCAGCTGTATTTTTTATGTTTTTTTGGAAAAGGCGATTAAACATACTTAGAATGAGGTGGAACGTTTTTAAAGTAAGATTAGAGAAAGGAATTAGGTATAAAAATCATTCTTTAACCTTAATTAATTAATTAATTCAATAATTTTAGACCTGAATTTGTTGAAAAAGCTAAAAGAACTCGTAAAAACCCAGCAACAGACGTAGATGAACATTATATCCCACGTTATCAAAGATGTTTAATTTTAACTTCAACTAATTTTTGCGTTTTATTCATTGTAAGTTCTTTAAATTAAATTTTAAGAAATTATATTTTAAAAAATTATAATTTTATTAATCATAATTTTCTTTTAATAGGCACTTTTATTAATTTTATTCGCAATGGGGGTTGTTGTATATCAAAACCGACTTTCTTTTTACATTTCTCACAGCGAAAAGAAGAAAACTATAGAAAATGCTAAGCTACTGCAGAAAATTTCGACTGCGATAATGATTTTAATACAAATATTCATCTTTTCGGTTTGGCAACCAAAAATCGCTTTTTATTTTACTAAATTAGAAACTCCAAGTACTCAGTATAACTTTGATAATTCTTTTATAATTAAACTTTCGATCTTGTTGTTTGTTAATTGTTATTCTGCGATTACATATCTTACATTTATCAGGGTAACTGTCTATTTTAGATTAATTAAAATTTGAGTAAACTTTTTGATGTATTTAGGGAAGAGCTTATGAACATCCGGGAGCTGTACAACGTTATTTATTAGTGAGAGAGTTTTCTTATGATCTTTGTGGACCTAGTGGTTGTTTTACCGATCTTGGTGTTGTATTGGGAACGATATTTTTCGCTGCTAGCGTAAAAGCTTTATTAAAACAAATTTTTAAACCGTAATAAATCAAAAAAAAAGTCCGAATTACAAAATTAAACTGATTAAAATGATTTTTTTAGGTTGATAAGTGTTTTTCTTCGTAAACGAAAACATAGAAAGTTTACAAATGAGTTGCCTCAGTGGGAATTGGATTTTGCTCTTCTTCCAACGAATAAATTTATGTTGTTTGGCGAATATATTGATATAAGTAAGTTTTATTATAAGAAATTATAATTTACAAGGTTTGAAAATTTGTTGTTTAAGTATGTTGATTTTTAAACACTCTATATATGAATTTTATACAATTTTGGAAAAATTAATGATCCTATTGATACTACATTTAGTAAAACTTTTTGATTTAATAAAACATCAAAGATAATGAATTTTTAAAAGTTACTTAAAATTATATTTTAAAAAATTATAATTTTATTAATCAAAATTGTTAGAGAGCTGTCTCTTGAAAACACTATGTAATATGAGTTCTTTATCATTTTTGAACGATGATTTATTATACTCATATTAAAACAAGAAAGAATTCTTAATCTAATAAAACACCAAAGATATGATTTTTTAAAAGTAACTTAAAGATAAAATAAAAATTGTTACAGAACTGTGTTTTGAAAACACTCTGTATAATATGATTTTTTTATGATTTTTGAACGATGATTAATTCTACTTATATTAAAATAAATGCAATTTCTTAAACTACACTGCTTGCCAAAAGAACCGCAACACCTATAAAGGATGATCGTACGAACTTAAATTTTTAGTGGTATGTACTATAACCCGAAATGGAGCTGCACCATGAAAAGAAAGATGAAGGAGTACTCGGCAATGTTACAGAGAGGGGACTTCCTTTTTCATCCTTATCTTCATGGTGCAGCTCCATTTCGGGTTATGGTACAGCTCATATGAAATAGTAAATGATTAGAATTTGGCCATGATGAGTGAACGTTTTAGTGGTTGTTTATCTGGTATTTTATGTTTCAAAAGACATATTTCTTTTAAAGCGTGTAGCTATATTAATGATTACTGGCAATTTAGACTTTGTCAAATCCTTCATTTGTATGCGTTATGTCCCGCATCTACCAAAATCAGTCTTACATTCAATTAACCCCTTTCAAGGAGAGTCAAAGTATAGATATGCATAAAAGCTAATATTCTTTCTCGAAATACCTAGAAAATTGAATCGAAATGGCTTTACTATCATTTAATTATGGAGAGTCTAGTCCAATCAAGTTGGAAAACACTTAACAGAGGCAGTGGTCGATCACAAATCATGAATGAAAGAGATATCTTCATCGAATGCCTTAATTAACCCCTTTGAGGCAATTTGCTCAGTGAAGGTTACTTGGAGGGCTGTTTGGGAAAGTCAGGCAAAGGTGGGGAAAAGGGAGAAACCCTCTGGGAGTCGTTGGAGAGAGACGCGAAAGAGAAAAAATAATTAAATTAAAAAAGCGAGTAGTGAGACTTGAGAACGGGTAGGTGCTAAGTAGTAAAGAGAAAAAGTGGAGGATTGGGTAATCAGTCAATATCGAGGAAAGAGGGATAAAGGGGTATTCGACAGACAACAGTAGTAAGTAGCATTCAGACATTTGTTTTGTAGATGTAAGGCCATTCCATACATTCGATAGATTCATTAGGGATTAATTTACTATATTTAGGGTTTGTTTTTGTTGTTTTTTTTATTTTATTAACAATTAAATTAGGTTAGTCATAAAAATGTTGAGTTATTTTCTTTCTTCCCGTTAACACGCCATCAGGATTGCGCGGCTGGACCCGAGGGTGGTGAAACTACCCTGGAATATGGCCGTGTAGACTTTTTGTCCACTCAGGAGCTCGGGGGTTGTAACAAATTGATTGAATAATCCATTGCAATGGTTTAACGTCACACCTACAAATTTCTCAGAGTTCTTTAATCCCAGAACATCAAGTTTTCAGACTCAAGTGATATAGGTTGAGGAGGCGTCAGAACGAAGAATGGCACAAAATCATTTTTAGTGTTGAATATCAGATTTGTCTATAGTAATTTGATGGTCAATAGTGTCTAAGAAGATGTAGAGCAGAATGACTAAATTTGGAACTCGCTTATAAACGTTATTCTGGCTTAATATCTGGTGTTGTAATGGGGTTAAATTCAGTTTGGAAGCCAGTAATCTTAAATCAACATTCAAGAAAAGACTAACTGCAATCTAATTCATCAACGAAACTCTAGAGCCAATTTTGTTACTGTACTTTGAAAGACCTCGCTGCAACGTTTTTCAAGAAGACCACACTCATTGTCAATACGACTCACACTAACATTTTTAATAAGTGCAATGTCAACTTACTGGCAAAGCACACACAATCTTCAGATTTATCTTCCGTTAACCACCTATCACTAGTGAACCCGAAAACTTCCCACAAATGTTTCTACTTTTAACAGGAGTTAAGTGAATGTAAGGCTGATTTCGATGGTCAGGGAGTTTAACAGCAACACAAGAATTTGACAAGGTTTAGGTTGTCGGTGATCATTAGTACAGCTACACGGTGTAAAAGACTACTACCTAAAAGATAGTAAAAACCAGACAGAAAACAACCAAAGAGTGCACAGATCGAATTTTAATCATTTACTATCTCGCTTGAACATATTACCAAAATTACGAGTTCATGCGACCTTCTCTTTTGGGTATTGCGGTTTTTTTGTGAGCGGTTTAATATAACATCAAAGATATGAAATTTTAAAAAATTTGTTTAAAAACTCCTCACAACTTAAAATTTTTATTTGATTTTTTTTAATTGACTAATTGAAGGGTGGAGTGCAAGAAGTACCTAAGTAGCATTTTTATAAAATGTGCCTAATTGCGAATTTATCATGCTATCAAGCATAATATACCGAGATATCGCGATTAGGCAGATTTTATAAAAATGCTACTTAGGTACTTCTTGCACTCCACCCTTCAATTAATGAATAATCTTGGTTTTAGTGGTACAATATGGTTACATAGTTTGTTTCGTCGCAGCTTTTCCTTTGGCCCCATTATTTGCCGTTATTAGAAACGCACTAGAAATTCGAATAGACGCCATAAAGTTTTTAATGTTACATCGACGGTATTCTCCCAAAAAAGTACGAGGATTAGGACCGTATAATAAAATATTAAATTGGATGACTTATATTGGACTTTTTGTAAATGTACTAACTTTATTTTATTTTCAAATTAGTCTAACATTTACTTAAATTTATTCTAATATTTTAAAGAAACTTTATTATTATTATTTTTAGGGTTGTGTGATTGCTTTTTCAAGTTCAATAATCTCCTGGCTTTTATACAAGCTTTATTTTAAAACGGAAGGTGGATACTACAAGTTTATGCTTTCCGGTTTACCACGGTCAACATTTTTTAGGAACAAAATAATCGTTTTAAATTTTTTATTACTTTAGAATTTAACACAGAAGAGTTGGCGGAAAAATCCCCTGATAATTCGCAAACGTGTTTTTACCCGGGAATTCGTCATTCACCAGAAGATACAAATAAATACGAATTAAGAACGGAATATTACATCATTCTTGTCGTACAGTTGCTATTTGTTATTATTTATGAGGTAATTCTAAAAAATGTATTTAATGAAGCTTCTCTAATTTGAATCATATTTAACTAAAAATTATTTCAGATTAAATTAGAGATATTTCATTGTATTTTAGATGTCTTTGAAATAAAAAAAATACTTTTTTTCAGCAAGCTCTAATATTTTTAAGAGCTTTATTGAGAGGTAGCTTACACGAAAAACCAAAAATTGTAAAAGAAAGGATTTTACATCAAGATGATTTGGTGAAAGAAGCCCGACAGAAGATTTTAGATGATTTATATAAAGATACGACGTATCAAAAGTTTTCAGATAAAATAGTTTTTCCTTCTTAAAAATTCATAATGCTTTCTTTTCTATAACATAATAAAAATTTTAAGAATAAAAGTTTAAAATCAATTTAAATTGTTAAATATTCTTAAAGGTTATTAAAAATTCTTTAATTTAAGTCCAAACACGACTAAATTCGGATCAAAAATAACCAATTTATAATTTTTTTTAAGAAATTTTATATTTTTTAAGTTAGGTTAAAAAAAAATTAAGTGCAATCATAACTTTAAAACGATTTAATATAGATATATCATATTTTATGTTTCTTTTAAGTAAATTTTATTTCCCATTCGTTTTTTAAGTTAATTTTATTCGAAAATCGATTTTTATAAGTTACCAAATTTGAAATTAAAAGTTGAAAAATTAAAAAACGTTTTCTCTTTCCCTCTATAAAAAATTAACAATTTTTTTATAGACAAAGTTGTTCATAATTCATTAAGCTATAATTTATCTTACAATTAAAAAGATTTTCTTTCTATCACTTTCAGTTTTTGAGTTATTTGAAATTAAAGATAAAAGTTAACATTTTAGTTTAAGAGAGTTACATTTTACGTTATAACTCGATTAATATTAAAAATTCATAAAAATTGTTTAGTTCTTCGTAATTCATCAATCTACAATTTATCTTTAAAAAATTCTTTTCTATCTCTTTTAGTTTTTGAGTTATTTGAAATTAAAGATAAAAGTTAACATTTTAGTTTAAGAGAGTTACATTTTACGTTATAACTTGATTAATATTAAAAATTCATAAAAATTGTTTAGTTCTTCGTAATTCATCAATCTACAATTTATCTTTAAAAAATTCTTTTCTATTTTTTTTAGTTTTTGAATTATTTGAGGTTAAATATAAAATTGACATTTTAGGTTACGAAAATTACATTTTTCTTTATAACTCAATTAACATTAAAAATTCATAAAAATTGTTCATAAGCAAAATTGTTCATAATTGATCAAGCTATAATTCATCTCTAAAAGATTCTTTTCTATCTTTATTAGTTTTTCAATTATTTGAGGTTAAACATAAAAGCTAACATTTTAAGTTTAGAAAGTTACATTTTACATTATAACTCAATTAACATTAAAAATTAATAAAAATTATTTAGAATCAAAGTTGTTCATAATTGATCAATCTACAATTTATCTTAAAAAAATTTTTTTCTATCTCTTTTAGTTTTTGAATTATTTGAGGTTAAAAGTAAAGCTGGCATTTTAGGTTAATAAAGTTACATTTTTCTTTACAACTCGATTAAAATTAAAAAGTCATAAAAGTTGTTTATAAGCAAAGTTGTTCATAATTCATCAATCCACAATTTATCTTTAAAAATTTTTTTCTATCTCTTTTAGTCTTTGAGTTATTTAAGGCTAAAGACAAATAATTCAAAAACTGATATTTTAAGTTAAAAAATCTAGATTTTAGGTTTTATTTTCATGCAACGTTTTTAAATATCATTAAAGATCCTTTTATTTAAGTCTAAACTTAACAAAAATCAGATAAAAACAACCAAATTATTAAATTATATTTTAAATAATTTTCTTTAAGGTTAGGTAAAAAAAAATTAAAATCATCCCTAATTAAAAAAAAATTAATCTAAATACATCGTCTTTGGTGTCATTTAAAAAAAAATTATTTCCTAATCATTCCTTAAATCAATTTTCTTCCAAAAGAAAAAAAAACCTTTAATATAAATAATAAACTCATTTTGATGACTATTGAATTTCTATTTTATTTAAATAAGTTAAGTTACAGACAGTGTAGCTGTACAAAAAGCTCAATATTTAAGTCTAACAGCACTACAATAATATAAAAATATATTATCATTAAATATTATCCTTACAAACTAAATTGATTATGTACAAATTACAAGCATAATGTGGGAATGTTTTAAATTCGATTTTATTCCATTAAAAATGTACTAATTGTAAATTAAATAATATATTTACGTTTACAGTGTTCATAAACATTAATTATTGCACCAAGCTGTGTTTTAAAAACCGATAAACGCCATTCTAAGTAGTTTCTTTTCTTACCAAGCTTATTTATTTGCTTAAGTTATTAGAAATTAATTAATTAACTTTGGTTGCCTGCCTTTTTTACACTTTCAACACTTTGGTTAACAATCTTAATACTCCTTAATACATTTCTGGTCACAATAAGTACAGATTTATTTATAATTTAGCTTTGTTCGCTTTAGTTTGTTTATTCTTCAGAGTTTCCAGAGCAACAAGAAGTTCTATTATCCCCATTTTTCTTTCTCAAATCGATCGTATCATCACAGGAATTATATTCGGCTCGATCGGCTCTACTTTCAGCTCTCAACCAAAACTGAACAGCCATTTTAAAAGCTTCTTGAACGTTATTTGCGTTTTTTGCTGATGTCTCGATAAAACTAGAGATGTTATTCTCATTACACCATGCTTCTAATTCGATTAAAGCCACTTCTCTTTGTTCGTTAGCTACATCCGACTAAAATATGAAGTAAAATGAATTTAAAAAAATTATTTTAAGACTATTTGGATTAAAATACCTTATTTCCTACAACAATAAAAGGAAATTGCATATTTTCTTTAACATCAGCATAATACAAAAACTCATTTTTCCACATAGACAAATTCCTAAAGCTTATTCTATCATCAACCGAATACGTTAAGATACATATATCACTTCCTCTATAAAAAGGCGTCCGTAAAGTTTTAAATCTTTCTTGACCAGCTGTATCCCAAATCTACACACATACACAAACATTAATAACTACCAACTACTTTTAAATTCACCATCAAACCCCTTCAAACTATTCAAAAAACCAAACCAATTTCACCTACCTGTAACGTATACATATCACCATCGATTTCAATGTCTTTGTTCAAAAATTCAACCCCAATGGTGTGAAACGAATGTTCGTCGAAGTGATTAGAAACGAAACGATTCATCAGGCAACTTTTACCGACGCCCCCGTCGCCAAGAATGACCACTTTGAGCATGGTGTTCTTGTTTGCGGGACGCATCGTGACTCTACTAGACATTTTATGGATTGTACGGACTTAAAATAAGTTTATATAGCTACTGAGGGTCATCGTGGTGTCGGTTAGATAACAAAAAAATACTTTCCATAGCGTCAACTTGGTGAATTCCTGTAAATTACACTAAAAACAGATCGTAAATGTCAGTTTGACAGATGCCATAACCTTTAATTTTAAAGCGAGTTCGAGTGATCGAATTGTTATTAAAGGAAAATGCGTTTTTAAATATAAAAAATTAAAATGATTAGTTTTATTTTGATGATTAAATTTGTTTTATTTAGATAATTTTAGGTGAATTAAATGTTTTAATTTAAAAATTAATTTAAAACTATATAAAAAAGTATTTTTTTTTTTGGGTTAGTAAGAAAAGTTCAATTGATTTGTAATCATGTGATTATTATTATATTTCTTAAATAATTTATTATAATTATGATAATTTTTTTATAATTGATTTATACAAAATTGGCTTAATTATTTTAAAAAAATTGAAAAATTAATGTTATTAAAGTTATTTATTTATTTATTATTATTTTTATTTTACAAGGTATTGGATTTGGAGTTTGAGTGTTTAGCTCTTCTTCTCCAGTCTCAGGGTTTATGCTTCACTTTTTTCCATTAAAATCTGCGATTATATTTAATCATTTATTATTTTCTGATATATTCTTCAAAATTACCAATTTCTTCGCCAAAATAACGGCTTCTACATCAAATTTTATAAAATAACTTTCATTTAATTTTATTTAATTTGACAGTTAAAAAAAAGAAGTGTTATTAAAGTTAAAGTTAATTTTAAAATATTAAGGTAAATTATACAATTAATCGTAAGATGTCACTACTAGGATATGATTAATATACCTAATTCATGTAATTTAAATAATTGATAATAATTATGATAAAAATCTATTTTTATAATTGATTTACATTAAGATAATTATAATAATAAAAAGAATTTTAATAATTAAATGTTATTAATTTTAAGTTATCTTAAAAAAATATTAAGTTATAGAATCAACCGTAAGATGTCATTAGTAGTATTTCCTTTGATTGACAGGTAATATTTATATTATTATTTTAGTTTAAAGAAATAATTAATGATAAAATTTAATTTTAATAAGTGATTTTTGTTAATATTTGTAATTATTTTAAAAGTTGTAATATTGAAATGTTATTAATGTTGATATATTTAAAAATATTAAGTTAGGTTATGGAATTTATCGTAAGATGTCGTTAGCGGTATCTTTTTAATTTTCATTGTTTTTAGTGTAGAGAACGGATCGGTTTTTTTAATGGGGCCTTTTCGGACGTTCGAACGGTTTCTGTGAGGTGTTCGGTGTCGAAAACGGGGCTGGACGATCGCGGGAAACGATGCCAGAGGGTACGAGGTGGATTCGCGGTGCCCCCGAAGGTCGAAACGGCGAGAAAACCTCCTCGTGCGTCAGTTTGAAAAACGCTCGGTATGTATCTGGTTACCTGTGAACCGGTGTCAATAAACTCGGCAGAGGTGTGCCTCGCATAAAACGGCCCCGTGAAAGTGAAAATTCGAATTGCTCAACGCAGTTTGCGCGAAATCCGCGGACGCGAACGCGGCAGGTTTCCGCGAAAATGGAAAATTTCGTTCCGGACTGTATCGTCAGGTAGAAAAATCGAATGAAATCGGTGAGTAAATCGAAAACGGGAGATTTTTAAGGTTTGTTTTGATGCTTTCTTCGTTCTTATTTCTTTCGTCTTTTCAACTCTTATTCATATTTACCGTTAAGCCTAGTTTATACTTAACAAACACCTTGGACAAGTTTATTCTTGTTTATTTCTAGTTTTAACGGGGTTTTTATCCAGTGATTATGATTAAAACATGAAATGAAAGAATTTTTTAAAAAATATGTCAAATTTAAATCATGGCTAAATTGATGGAACTTCTTAGATGATAAATCTAAATTGAAACAAGGTAACTTGATCTTTCTAAAATGTCAAAATTCATTCACGTTTACCGTTAAGGCTAGTTTACACGTAACGAGTATTCATTTATTTGTATTTTTGACTAGATTTTTATAAAATAGTAGAATTTATGGTAAGTTGAATAAAAAAATAGAAAAAACAAAATTTGTCCATCTCATCATGAAAATTGAAGAATATTTTCTTCACTTTTCTTATAAAATATTAAAGAACCTGTAAACTAAACTTGATTAAAACACGATAAATGAAAAAAATCGTTTAGAAGGTCGGTTAGTATGAAAATAATCTAGAAAAATATCTTTAAAAATGAATACGAGTTATAAATCGTATAAAATGACAATAGTGTGATATAAATTTGATGAAAAATCTTTTAAAAGATTTCAAAAATAAACCCAAAAGTATGAAAAATAATATAAAATTGCTTAAAATTGTCTAAAATTGCCTAAAATCGTTTAAAATCTATCGGAATAACTAACAATGACTTAGAAAATCCTTAAAAATGAAATTAAAATCATCCAAAAAGACTCTAAAATAAGGTAAGTGTATAAAAATGTATTTTAAAACCTTTCGAATTCAGATTAAAATCTGTAAGTCATGTAAAATAGCTTAAAATCGTTTAAAATTCGTAATGGGATTGAAAACATTCTAAAGACTCTAAAAAATAAAGGAAATGAATAAAAATATATTTTAATTTTCCTTGAATTTGGTTTAAAACTTATCAAAGTATTGTAAAATCCCTTAAAATTGTTTAGAATTCATTAGAACAACTAATACAGTCGAAATTTACAGTCGAATCATTTGAAATGGGGTTGAAATCGTTCACAAGACTCTAAAATAAAGTAAATGCGTAAAAATATATTTTAAGACTCTTCGAATTTGGTTTAAAATCTATCGAAGTTATGGAAAATCGCTTAGAATACATCAGAAAAACTAATACAGTCGAAAAAATCGTTTGAAATGGGGGCTAAAATCGTTCCAAAGACTCTAAAATAAGGTAAATGAGTAACATTATGTTTTAAAATTCCTCGAATTTGGTTTAAAACTTATCAAAGTCTTGTAAAGTTGCTCAAAATCGTTTAGAATTCATCAAAATACCGAATACAGTCGGAAAAATCGTTTGAAATGGGATTGAAATCGTTCTAAAGACTCTAAAATAAGGAAAATTAGTAAAATTATGTTTTAAAATTTTTCGAATTTGTTTTAAAACCTATCGAAGTAATGTAAAATAGCTCAAAATCGTTTAGAATTCATCAGAGAAACTAATACAGTCGAAAAAATCGTTTGAAATGGGGCTAAAATCGTTCCAAAGACTCTAAAATAAGGTAAATTAATAAAATTATGTTTTAAAATTCCTCGAATTTGGTTTAAAACTTATCAAAAGCTTGTAAAGTTGCTCAAAATCGTTTAGAATTCATGAAAATACCGAATACAGTCGAAAAAATCGTTTGAAATGGGATTGAAATCGTTCTAAAGACTCTAAAATAAGGAAAATTAGTAAAATTATGTTTTAAAATTTCTCGAATTTGGTTTAAAACCTATTGAAGTAATGTAAAATAGCTCAAAATCGTTGAGAATTCATTAGAGAAACTAATACAGTCGAAAAATTGTTTGAAATGGGGCTAAAATCGTTCCAAAGACTCTAAAATAAGGTAAATTAATAAAATTATGTTTTAAGATTCCTCGAATTTGGTTTAAAATCTATCGAAGTCTTGTAAAATCGTTCAAAATCATTTAGACTTCATCAGAACAACTAATACAGTCGAAAAAATCGTTTGAAATGGGGTTAAAATCGTTTAAAAGACTAAAATAAGGTAAATGAGTAAACATTTTGGTTTGAATTTGGTTTAAATTCTATCGAAGTCTTGTAAAATTGCTTAAAATCGTTTAGAATTCATCAGAATAATTAATTCAATAGAAAAAATCATTTGAACTTATGTTTAAATCCTTTACAAGGCTCAAAAATAAGGGAAAAGCGTAGAAATATATATTTACAACTTATCAAATTTGGTTTAAAACCTATCGTAGTAATGTAAAATCGCTCAAAATCGTTTAGCCACTTCGGTACGGCGCCTATCGGCCGCGAAACATCGTTAAGAACCGGCTTTCATATGCTGTGTCGACTATAGTCGACGTCCGTACCGAAGTGGTTAAAATCCATAAGAGCAATTAATAAAGCCTCAAAAATTAAAAAAAAAAATGGAAATAAAATCGCCTAAAAGACTCTATAATAAATAAAAAGTATGTAGAAAGGTCTAAAGTGGTTTCAAATCTACCAAAGAAAACTCAGAAAGGGTTAAAAATCTTTGGGAATCGTTTAAGAATGAACATACAATTATTTTCCAACCAGTGATTCAACACAAATGAAAGACTTGAAGTTTGACTGAAGATATATATTTTTTATATGTTCTCGACTACCCGGGTTTCGGTCAACAAGATCGTCTTCAGGTCTATCGCTAAAAGCTCGTTTATATAAAAATCAGGTCACTCTAAACGATTTTTTAGCGGAGGTAGTCGAGAACATATAAAAAATATACATCTTCAGTCAAACTTCAAGTCTTTCATTTGTATTATCTAACTGAAGAATGGAATTATTCATATCAGTTAATCAACATTCATTGTCTTAACATCATTTACAAAACGTTAAAAGCGTCTAAACCAGGCTTGATTAAAGTACAATTGAAGGGTGGAGTGCAAGAAGTACCTAAGTAGCATTTTTATAAAATCTGCCTAATTGCGAATTTATCATGCTATCAAACATGATAAACCGAGATATCGCGATTAGGCAGATTTTATAAAAATGCTACTTAGGTACTTCTTGCACTCCACCCTTCAATTAAACTATAAACAAGTAGAAAATTTAAAATAATACTCAACTGTTGTTTATTAATGATCACAAGATCAATTTTCATCTATTTCATTCAAAGAGATAGTCTTACATTTCTAAACAAAACACCAGATCGTCTAAACAAGGCTTAATGAAGACATAATAATTAAGATATAAACTAAAAAATTAAAAATTTATCTAAAATGAGCATTTATTAACTATCATAACTTCAATTTTTATCTATTCCATTCACAAAGATCAGCTTTAGTTTATAAAACCGAATTAGAATCGTCTAAACTAGACTTTATTAATACACATTTAAGATATAAAGTAAAAATTAAAAATTTTGCTAATGTATTTATTTATTATGAATTTATAACTCAGAATAAGATGAATTTCCAGGTAATAAATAATCTTACCCTCACTTATCAAACAGTAAAGCGTGTAAATTACCCTTGATTAAAACACAAACATTTTTAAGTGAATTTTTAACTTATTAGTTTGAGTTCAGAAAAGATTACATCAAAAATTTTTTCTGCTAATCCCAAAAACTAACTACATTACATGTATTCTAAAACATGTAAACGAGGCTTGATTAAAATACAGTTAATATTATTAAAAAAATAATAATTAAAGTTTAATAAAAATATGGTTTATTAATCATCATAAAATTAATTTCCATCTATTGAATTCATTCAAGAAATTTTAAAACGTCTAAATTAGCCTTGATTTAAAGACAACCATCTCTAAAAAGTGAATTTTCTCCATATAAATGAAATTTTAGAAAATTTCATTTAAAAAAACCAAAAATGTCTCATATATTAATTTTAACCACATGACATACACTCTAAAGCGTGTAAACCACCTTGATTTAACATAACCATCTCTAAGAAGGCAATTATCATCTTACAATTTAAATTTTAAAAAAGATTTAACTAAAAATTTCTCATAGGGTAAACTTACCAAATCTCGGCCATGCGCCTAAAGTCGGCCTTCCAGTTTTTCTATATGGATTTCTATAGAAAGGCCGACTTTAGGAAGCATTTTCAAGGGGGCCGACATTTGGGCAGTTTACCTTATATCAATTTTAACCACAAGACATATACTCTAAAACGTGTAAACTAGCCTTAATTTAAACACAATCATCTCTAAGAAGGCAATACTCATCTTATAAATTATATTTTAGAGTATATTGATCCAAAAAGTTTCATATACCGATTTTAACCGCAAGACATACACTCTAAACGTGCAAACTAGCCTTAATTTAAACACAACTAACGCTAATAAGAAAATTCTCATCTTATAAATTAAATTTTAGAAAATATTAAACCAAAAATTTCTCATATATCAATTTTTAACCATATGACATACACTCCAAATGTGTAAACTAGCCTTGATTTAAATACAACCATCTTTAATAAGCGAATTTTCTCCTTATAATTTAAATTTTAGAAAAGACTGAATCAAAAATTTCTCATATGTGAGCATTAAACACATGATATATACTCAAAACGTGTAAACTAGGCTTGATTGAAATGCAGCTTTATTCCGATGGGATTTTCACCTTCTCAATTGGATTTTACGAAGGCCGTTCGCCAAAAATTCGCGTGCGTACGTTTAAGTGCCTCCATTGTAAGTGTTTACACAGTCATTCACCTAAAAAGTAGTAGTCGCTCGTCGCTTCGTCGCGTCTCCGTCTAATATAAAGCTCGGAGGACGACAGCGACGACGACGACGGCGTGTGTGTGTGCGTTGGGTAGATCTGGTGACAGGTACTCTCGACTTGAACGTACCGAGCGGCCGCGCGACACGACTTGAAGGTCGCGCTCGACGTCACGTGACCGTTTTGTCTTGCACCCGCTCGAAAGAGAAAGACTCCGTCGTTGTCGTTGCGACGCCGTGAGGTTAGAACGGATCCTTGCAGCGTTGTTGCCACGTTATTATTTTACTTAAGGAGACTTTTTTTTAATTTGATACAGTTATTAAGTTTATAAGTTTGTTTGTTGTTATTTATCCATTTTTTTTAATGGAACGGGAAATGTTTTGAAAGTTTATGTTATGAGGAAATTTTGTTTAAGTAAAAGGATTAATTTTGTTATCTTTTTGGTAGATTTGTAAGGAAGTTGTGAAAATTTTAATCTCTATTTTTGTTTATGTTTAAAGTTATTTTAGGTTTTGTTTAAATTTTTTGTATGAATAAATACATAAATTGTATATGCATTGAGTTGAATTAAAAATACTTGTTAGTTTTTGCTGGATTAAAATAAACTAACTAAAAGTGTGGTTGATTAATAAGATTTTTAAATTTTGATAATAATTAAATTTTTATCCATCCTGTATATAAGATTAACAAGCAAAATGAAATACGTAAATGCTTACTACTTATTATTAAATAGTAAAATGACTAAAAGTTGGGTTTATTGAAGATTTTATCTTTTAATTTTTGTTCACCCTGTATATGATAAAACTAACAAACAAATAGAACGAAATAAATAAATTCTTAATACTTAGTATGGCTAGATTAAAGTAAACCGACTAAAAGATTCGAATTTATAGTCGAATTTATATCCATCTAACATTCTAATAAAATGAAATCAATAAATGAAACAAAGTAATAAAGTGTAAAATTGCATTTAATAAATGAGTAAATTAGCAATAAAAGTTTTAACGAACAGTTTAAACCTATGACATATACAGAGTGTTTAAAAAATAGGGTCGTTTTTGTTCATTATTTTTTAAACTGTATTTGCTATGGTTTTAGTTTATTATTTCATTTCAACATTCTTCTAAAAAGAAGGAAGAAAAAGTCCAGTTTTAATTCTTTTATAATTGACAATTTTACAAAGTCTAATTTTTTTAATGTTAAAATTAAAATAACTTGAGAATGGGAAATGTTAAATAATAACAACTGTTACCCAAATCAATTTATTTTTATAGTATATAGAATTGAAATAATCAAAAACCATTATATTTCTTTTAAAATGATAAATTTATGGTTAACTTCCGAAAAAAACGGAAATGGACTTCATTTCAAAGATTTTAAAACAGAAAATTGGAATTAATATTTACTAGCAAGGTTTTAAAAATTCTAAACTTTACATATTAATAAAATCATACTTCTAGAGAGAATTTTGTATATACAGGGTGTTTAAAAGTTTATTTCATTTCATCTTTTGTATTTTTAGCTTTTGTTTAATCTTTTTATTTTAATCTCTTTGAAATTTATTTCTCATTTCCTTTATAATTTTTAATGAACAATGTGACTTTGATTTTTTTTGTATTCTATTTGTAAGAATCGATGTTAAAATCAAAATGAGTGTAAATGATAAATAGTTCTTATTAGCAAAAGTTCCAAAATATACAAAAAGAGGTATCAAATAAAAGTTGTAACCAACAAGATTAGATTGTATACAGGGTGTTAAAAATAAACATCCATAAACCTGCATTAAAACTTCATTTCAATCACGCCTAGCTTACACGTTTTAGAGTATATGTCATGTGGTTAAAATTGATATATGAATGAGTATGTTGTGAAAATTCTTGTTGATAGTATTTTTTTAACTTTATTTCAACTTTTAATTTTGGAAATTTATTATTCTTTTATTTAATTTTAGAAAAATAATAACTATAAATTTAGTTAAAAAATCGATTTGTTTCCGAAAAAACCGTAACCTCTCTTCTATTCATCTTGAAAACGTTACAAAAAAATTAAAAGTATTAATATATTGGATTGGCAACTAACCAATTGCGGATTTTTTTTATAAAATCAAAGACAATTTTTTCATGGAACTAAATAACTTTATTCTGTAATGTATTGCCCATTTTGACCAATGACCTTTTGCTACCTTTCAGGCAGCATCATAACCCCACGTTCATAAAACTTCTGGTTTTCATTAGCAAAAAACTGAATCAGGTACGATTTGACATTATCATCATTATTGAAACTTTTCCATTCAAGGAGTTTTGTAAAGATCGAAACAAAAAGTAACCAGATGGGGCAAGGTCAGGACTATATGGTGGATGCGGCAAAACATCCCAACCAAGCTGTAATAATTTTTGCCGAGTGACCAAAGATGTGTGTGGCCTTGCATTGTCATGATGGAATACAACACCTTTTCGATTTGTTAATTCGGGCCGCTTTTCTTCAACTGCATTGTTTAATTTCGTTAGTTGTTCAATGAAGACATCAGAATTGATCGTTCGGTTGGGTGGTAAGTGTGCATGTATGTGAGAATGTATGGGAAAATGACCAGAACGACCAGAGCGTTTTTCGTCTTTGAATGAAAAATCACCAGAACGAAATTTGGCAAACCAATTTTGACACTGCCGTTCTTTTAAAAAATTCAAGTATGACGAAAATGTTCCTTTTGATTTTCCATTTTTCAACGAAGGCCAAACGGAAACTATGCAACCGATCAAAAAACTTTTTTTACTGATTGATAGCTGAATTGCGAACTATCAAATAAAATGTGTTTTACATTTGTACTACATCTGCAAACCTAAAAATTCAACTGAAGCAATCTATGAGTGAAATGTGTGAGAAAAATGATCTTATATACAGGGTGTTTAAAAAATCAGCTCGTTAATTTTTGTCTTTCTTGTAGAGTTTTCTGCACTTTTAAGCTACATTAAGTTTAACCCTTTCTTTTAAGATCTTCTATAAACAAAATTTTCTTATTATTATTATTTTTTATTTTATTAAAATTCAAGTTTATCAAAAATCTTTTTTTAACCGTATATCTTTCTTTTTTCTCGTATTATAGTTGTCACACAGAAAACGGAACGGTGTGTCTCCCAACTCTCGAAGAAAACGGTATAGAAGTACCGGAGCGGCATCGACAGTAGTAGTAATCGAGAGGGAGAAGTGGCAACGCCGTCCGGCCCAGAGCTGTGACCGTCCTTCCCGCGGCGCCCGACAAAGACAAAGAGCTCGCAGGCCGTTTCACGCCGCGCGGCCCGCCCGGTAGACGAAGGTGCGAGCCCGTTCGGCCGGCAACAAGACTTCCTCGCGCTCGCACACGTCTCGCGAATATCGCGGAACATCGTCGTCCGGAAAACGCCGCCGCAAAGTTCAAATGCGGCAACCGCGCGACGCGAACGCCACCTGGATACCGAACGTCGCGACCCCTCCGTGGTGTTGTTTGCTGCTGCCAGGTTGATTCCCTGTGACCTTGAGTGACGCGACCACGTGATTAGAGGGCCTTGACCTTAACACTTTTAAAGCATCACTACTACAATAGGATTTAGGATATTTATAATTAAATTGTTATTAGATTTTTGTAAGTATTTTCTTTTTGTTCTTGTAAATGGGAAGGCACTTATTTTTGTTGTATTTTTAATTTTTTTATTGTAAAAGAACCTTTTTTTCTTTATGGTTTTTAAGTGTTAAAAGATTAAAAATTGTTAATAATTAATCGTAAGAGTCGGGTTGAATTATAAAGAGGAAATTTGGGTTTTGAATTCTTTCAGGTTTATTTTTATTATTTTTTTTATATAAGTTGAGGACGTTGATGCGTGCGCATTCGACCTTACGGAGGACGAGTCGGCGACGGTCGGTTGTTTTTTGTTTCGCGCTGTCTGTGATCCGCGCATTCGTAATAAGACGATCCGGTCATGCTTCCTTATTGGCAACTACGTTAACTACCTCTCTAAAATTCACCACCACCATTTAAGGCCAATTTATCAACATTTCATTGATTTTCTACTCCTAAAAGTTTTATTAAATTCAATTAACATTTAAAGTACCCTATAAAATTAATCGTTTTTAAATGTAATGAGGTAAAATAACTAGTTGGAGGTGATAGAGAGTTTCTGACCTGAGACTCCACCCAGGTTTCAGTTTGCATTCCGATCTACAATTTACACATACCGATCGCGGTAGGCCGGCCGTAGCCGCCTTTGTGTCCGCGATGGAGATTCGACTCGATATACAGGGTGCGCCGAAAGTGCGCTCGCTCGACCGGCGGTGATTCACGCAAGGTCATCCGTCGGTCGGGAAGAAATTCGCGGGGCCCCCCGACGCCTTTCGTAAACGTATCCCCCCGATTCGGGTGACGCAACGGTCTTTGCGCAAGACTGTTAGCAGCCGATCACCGGTCCGCCGGCCCCAACCGCGCGGATAGCGGTTCGGGCTGCGTAAAAATCAAATTCCGACCGTGTCTCGACTGGCCAAGGTGATCAACAACCGTTCTTGAGTACTAAACCTTTTTTATCTATCTCTCTCTTTTCTTTTTTTCATTCTTTCTTAATACGAGTGGTTCTCAAACATTTTTCTTTAAACTTTATTTTTTTAATCTTTTACAGAAATCTTAAAAAAGAAATAAAAATGCGTACACCAAAAACTCATCACCATCATTATCCTGAAAATAATCAACTCGGGGGTAGTTGACTGTACGGGGAGACGCCCCCGAGGATGGCGGCGGATATGAGGCCGCCGAACGTCTCGGTTACTCCGATCAACATGGATCCGTACCCGCCGAGTCTGTCGAACGGGCACCCCCGGGAGTCTAGGGCGCCGAGGAGGTGCCAGACGCCCCCGGGGACAGCACCCGAACCGCCCCTGGACGCATCCGACGCGGAGGTCGCCGAAATCGAGTTTCAGATGAGCGTCAATATGCGCAGCAAGAAGCAAAGGGGCGGCGATGAGCTTCCTAGGCCTATGTCGTGGGAAGGGGAGCTTTCGGACGGGGAACGAGAGATGTGTGTTGATGATACTCATAATTCGCAGGTAATTACAAAAAATAAAAAAAAACTTTTATAAATCTTTAAATCTCTTTATCTTCTCTTTCTTCTTTACTTTATTATGTTTATAAAGTTTTTTTACTGTTTATTTAACATAAGAATAAGATTTATTCTATTTCCAGAAAAGACAGAAGTGTTATCTTGAAAAAGTTTCATAAGAATTAAAAAAAAAATTAGAAAGGAAAACCTTTATTGTTAAATTAATTTAAACCAATCAAAATCTTATAAAAGATTGATGTCTTTATGTAAGATAAAGGTTGTTTTAAAACCAACTTGTTAGTTTTTTATTGAAAAATTCAATCGATTCTTCCGCAAAATGGTGACTAAAGGTACCATCGGTAACCAAAAAAATTTGGGGATAACGTCAAAAATTTATACCAATTTACAGGCCTTTGGTCGTTTGGCGAACGACATCTCCATAATAATCGTTTGTCGTTAACATAGCAAAATTGAATTTTAAAATAAGTTGGAAACGGTCGGTAGAAATTACGAATATTCAGTTTTACAGGCCTATTTTGTAATCATCAACCCCATTCATGAACGACAATTCGTATTTTATAACTTCTAACGACATCGTTGTAAACGACTTTCAGGTTTAGTCGTTTGCCGAACGACATCTCCGTAGCAATCGTTTATGTCGTTAGTACACCAAAATTGAATTTTAAAATAAGTTCTATGTATACCGAGTGCACTGCATAAATTCTTTTTTATATATAATTGTAAGTTCAAAAAGCCTAAGATCATCATTTGGCATTATCTCTTGTAAAATTCAGTTTTTAAAAGTTATGAGTTTCAGCCCTCGATATGCTAATGTTGAAGATACCAAAAATCCACTGAACCCATTTGAAACGCCGAATAACATTTTCTGAAAACTATACAGATTAATTGCAAATTTTTCAGAAACGATTTTTACTTGTAAATTAAGCTAGAATTAGAAAAGAAGAAAATTAGGCTCCTCTAGACGGTACAAAAATATTGCTACCTGCAGTTTCTATTCTATAATTCGAAGCTATTTGTAACGCAAATTCATGAAAACTATCAGTAATGTAAATATTACAGCTGTTTTGGGAAAATAATATGAAACAACAGATTCTCTTAAAGATAGATCCTTCGTTCATCTGCGTCATTAATTGTTAAAACTTGTCAAAATGCAGACATAAGTTCCCCTCTGAGGTTATGTTGTTAATTCAAAAGGTCTAATATTCGATCAAAAGTCGCATTTTTTGTTACTATTTTATATGCAAACATGACAGCAAAAATTTCTAACGACTGATTTATAAAATACGATTTTTAGAAAAAGTCGTTAGGGATTTGACTTCTTGGCCGAACGATATTGTTGAGTAACGACAATTACAAAATAAGCCTGTTATACCGTGTGTCCGTAAAGTAGGGGATATAGGCTATATAATCGTTATAAAGGGTTTATGGAAAAATCGCTGAAACGGGTCTAAAGATTTACATCTTTTGCAATTTTTTGATGAAGATTTTAAATTTTTTCCGCCATTTTTAAATGAGTTATGACGTCATTGATTTTTTTTTTAAATGGCAACCCCCCCATTTTTATTACGGAATATGAAAGAAGATTTTTTTTCTAAGTTCAGTACAGTCAATATTAATATCGGTTATATAAGAAAATTTTCGAGAAAAACTACTTTAAAGTTTAATTGGAATTTACTTAAAATGATAAAAATAGCAGTTTCCATGATTAAAAAATGGAGAAAAATGTGAGAAATTAATTAAAAAATTTAAAATCTTCATCAAAAAATTGCAAAAGATGTAAATCTTTAGACCTGTTTCAGCGATTTTTCCATAAACCCTTTATAACGATTATATAGCCTATATCCCCTACTTTATGGACACACGGTATATATTTGCCTTAAAAATGTGTGACATTGTTTAACATTATCTTTAGTAAAATTCCATTTTTGCAAGTTACTGGTCCTTGTCTTTCAGCCCTCTTTTCCAGCCAAAATTCCAACTACAATAATAATGGGTTTACCCAAAAATAGCTCCTTGTTGTACTTGCGCCTTAATTACCAAAGCTAGTCAAAAACGGCGACGTGTTTTCCTCTGAAGCTATGTGATTAGTTCAAAAGAATCAACATAAGATCAAATGTAACATTTTATGTTATTATCCTATATGAAAACATTAACTTGTGACGTTAGAGCTAATATTTCTAATGACTAATTTACATAACACGGTTTTTACAAAAAGTCGTTTGGGGCTAGAGTCCTTGGCTGAACGATGTCATTGAGTAACGACAATTAAAAGATAAGCCTGTAAGTCAAACTTTTGGGATAAAAGTTATGACAGGTTACAGTTTCTTATTAATTTTTAAATTTTTACACATCAAATAACAAATAATTGACTAATCCATAGTACGACTTTCACAAAAAGAATTCTGTGTCCCAACATTTTATGGGCACTGATGGTACATAGATTCTTCGAACAGTCTTAAATGTTTCATTTTTCTTTTCATTAAAACAACAATTAGCAACAATAGCTTTGTTGGTTGGGTTAAAACTTGCACTGCACTAATTTTAAGTTACACTGTGGTGCAAAGGTACAGTTTCGTGTAGCATTTAAAGGGGAATGACTGTAATTCAGTGTAATTTGGTGCACTTTAGTTCAGGTATGAAATGTGATCCAACGAACGCATATATAACCAAAATTTAATAATGCACTGAACTGCTAAGTGCAAGCAGTGCAGCCCTAACGAACAAAGCTAATTACACCTACAAATAGGGTACTTTCAAGCTGTGGTAGAACAAAGGTGAACACTAACGAAATTTCTTCGGCCGTCTGTAAGTAGCCACATGTTTTTGGGGAGGTATTTCCTAAAGTGAATTTTATTGGTCATAAAATAATTTGTAATAATAAATAATTGGAATAATAAATAATTAGTAAATATTGAAATTAATTGATTCATAAGAGAACAATCACTGCACCAGTGTTATTCGAAATCCCGCTAGAACATGACTAAAATGGGAAAATTACATGAATAATTGAATCAATTAAAATTATAGAACGTGTTTTTAATTTGATTTCACAATCAGACGAACTTGAAAACAATAACTATTTTCTGCTATTAGTTATTAAAGTGTAAATATATTTTTGATGTACACTCGGAGTCTTTAAAAAATAAGCTTAAAAATAGAATTGGGGTAGAGGTGTTCTTCTTTAGGTTCCCAGGAAGGTTATTTTTTAAAAGCTTACGTAAAGAAAACTATACGTTTATTATTTTTATGAAATTGTTGAGGAACTTTAAAAATGCTCTTCAGTATCGACACAAACCTTAGTATTTGATATCTACCCTGTTCCGTTTACATAAGGCGCAAAAAAAATGATGAATCAATATTCCAATGAATATTCACACTAATTTTAGAACATGTACGATTTTTTAAAGTTAAAATATGTTATCAAGTTATCCATTTTTAAAAAGTCACCTGTCAAGAAAACCTAAATACCATTAAAAAATGTTATTATTATTCCTTTCAATACTTCCATTGCCAATTTTCGGTGATACCAACCCCCAAGATTATTGCAAACAAGATTTCTCCTGTAATCTCAACCAGACAATCATCCCACACACAATCTGCGAATACAAATGCATGATAAGTGACTCTTGCGAGGATTACGCGGCTCTTCAATTCACGAACATCGACCGTTACTACATTCTAGCTTGGCACAACTCGTTCAGGCACAAATACGCCACCGGAAGAGTAAATAACGTAACCGCTTCTAACATGATGGCTCTTAGTTACGACGAAGAGTTGGAATACATCGCTGCGTGTTGGGCTAAGCGTTGTAGCTCGGATCACGATCTTTGTAGACGTAGCAGGAAGTTCGATAAGGTTGGACAAAATATTTTTCGAACGGTTGATACTCTCGACGAGCTCGAAGAAGCTAAAACATTGATGGAATCGGCTGCTAATTACTGGTTTGATGAATATCGCGATTTAAAAGGGGAAATTATAACGGTATTTGATACTAAAATAATGGCTAAGTCATTTAGTCAGATGATTTGGGCGAATACAACACATATTGGATGCGCTGGAGTTCGTTATAAACAAAATAATGTGGTCGTTTTTACTTTAATTTGTAATTATGGACCGGGAGGAAACGTTGATGGGGAAAATATTTATCTTCAAGGTTCTCCTGCGAGTAAATGTCCAGGTGGGGTTAAAACCAATAGAGTTTTGGATGGTTTGTGTGGAACTAGTTCTCTTGGAGTTAGATATACGGAGGAAATTCCTTGGAAACCGCAAAATATTACTGGAAGTTTTAGATCTAGTTCAAAGAAACAGCAAGAATGTTTTTATCTTGTATTTTTAATTGTTTTAATTTTATCTTGTATTAAATTTTAAAAATTAATTAAAAAATCTTTTCCTTATTTTTTTAAATCACATTTTAGTAGTAACATCCAAATATTTTTAAACTTTTCAAGACAATTTTAAATGATTTTATGGGATTTTGTTGAAATCTTGGAAATTTAGGTGGGTTTTCGAAAATCTACTTTTTGTAACTTTAAACAAATTTAAAAAGTTTAACTTTCGGAATTGATTTTACTAGTTAACGAATTATTGAACTTTCTTAAAACCAAATTAAAAAAAAAAAATATTTCATTTTACATTGAAATTATTTTTCCAGCTTCCAGAAAACTTATCAATATCCCAATCATCCAAGCATACACAACCAAACTGTACATCAACGGATTCAAAAGAGAGTCCAATCCTTCGACTGAAACAACAACCCATCACATCAAGTTCGGCCCATAACTATTCGATACATAGTACGCCGAGCAATTCGCCCCTTTTAAGCCAACGGCAATCGACGACGTTGCCGGGGGGCCTTCCGTCCTCGATGATGGGTCACAAAGACCTCATGCACAAAGCGCTGAACGTCCCGCCGACGCCCAGTCCGGATTCAGCCGTTCATTCCGCTTACAGCGTTTTCAGCTCGCCGAATCAAAGCCCATTAACTCAACGTCACGTCACACTTACCCCTAATTTAAGCAGAAATAATTCGGATGCTTCGCACTCGAGTTGTTATAGTTGTTCGAGCGTTTCTGTTTCGGTTTCACCGACACAACAGTTTTCGCCTACGCATAGTCCTATTCAGGTAAATTTATTAACATTAAAAAAAAATTAAATATTAATAGTGATGAAAAAATTTGTTTTGTGTTTTTAGGGTAGACATAATATTCCAAATTTACATAACAGTCCATTACATCACCACGGAGTTTTATATCGTAGCGTACAAGACGACCAAAACATTCATTATTCAACAACGGAACATGAAGGATTACTTTTGGATGAGCAAGAAGATAAATCTGGGTTAATCCACGCACCTTTAACAGCTCAAACAGGGATTTCTCGGCAACAATTGATAAACAGCCCGTGTCCGATATGCGGGGATAAAATATCGGGTTTTCATTACGGGATTTTCAGCTGTGAATCGTGTAAAGGTTTCTTCAAACGGACCGTGCAAAATCGGAAGAATTACGTTTGTCTTCGTGGGGCTGCTTGTCCGGTGACGGTAGCGACGAGGAAAAAGTGTCCTGCGTGTCGGTTTGATAAATGTCTTAAGTGTGGAATGAAGTTAGAAGGTAAAAAAAAATTAACTTTTTGAAATAATAATTTTTATTTTAAAGTTATAATAATTAAGACATATAAAAAATAATAAATTACTGAATAAATTTGTTGAAAGCTATAAGAGAAGATCGAACTAGAGGTGGTAGATCGACTTACCAATGTTCGTACTCTTTACCTCCTTCATTGACGGGACATCCGGAACTTAGGGCTAACTCACAAGGAGATCTTAGGCACGGATTAGGGGAACATTCTCATTTAACAGTTAAGCTGGAACCTCCGGACGTTGGGATTTCGTCGCATTTGAGTAGTAAAAGGTTGGGTTCTTCTAGGCATGAAATTCCACCATTATTGCAAGTAAGTATACTAGTGGCCGTATCTGCAAATGCTACCTGAAGGTGATAAATTGACAGACTATTAATTATTTTCTCTTAATGTTATACGTTGTCTTTGTAAGTCATAACAATGTGTTGTAAAATATTAGCTTTCATTTTCAACAATAGAGTAGGTTCTATAGTAGGTAGGTGGATCATTAATTTCAAAAATGCCTTTGATTCTGTCGTAACATGTTATGTATGTTAGTTTCCTCATAAAAAGACATGCTCTTGTTGTTAAAGGACTAGAACTAAATGAGAAATTAAAACAACAAACCTTAAAAAAATTAGAAAACACTTTTTAACGTTATCAGAACTTAAGATTTAGTACAAATCAGTTTTGATCGAATTGTAAAAAAATACTTCTGATTTTTAATTATTTTCGAAGACGTCATCATTTTATTGAAAATTTGTGGATTTTCATTAATTTTTGGACAAATCATACTGAATTCTTCAATTTTGTTCAATAAAAGTGACTAAATTCTATAGAATAGTACTCAAAAATTATTAAATTTTCGGAAACCGTCCAAAAAAGTCACCAGTTTATATCAATTCGACGCTGTCAAGCCAAAACGGCATAAACGACATTAACCTAATTTTTCAGAAAACGCAAAAAACGATTGACATAATGAATCTTAACACTTTGTTGACCGGTGACGAGTTAACTCGTCTTTTCATGCCCAAACGTTGTTGACCGGTGACGAGTTAACTCGTCATTGCACTTGCCGTGGAAACGGTTTTGTTCATATCCCGACACAATGATGGCGCTAATATGACTTTTTTAGAAAGTGCCCCTTATCGAAATACTAACTAAGAACTAAAGTAAAGAGTTAGCACTTTGCTGCCTGGTGACAAATTAACTCATTATTGCACTTGCATTATTTATTTCAATTAATGACACACAACACAGGACGACATAGAGTATTCCAAAAACTTGACGTATCGTATTTAGTTGTGTCCGCTTTATAACAAAAAAAATACTTTTCTTGGTGTTTAGGTTTTTACCACTATTTTCATTTAGTATAAATAAAATTTATTAGAATTTATTTAGTTTTACTTCCATATTCAATTACAAAATAATAGCCGGTGAATACACATAGTTTCTGTGTAAAATCACCAGGTAATAAAGTGCTAAGAAACAGATTTAAAATCATTTTTTAATTTTTATTTGCGTAACTAATATATGCGTAGAAAATTAAACTAAATAATAACAATAATTTACTGATGTGGGTTTGGATAATACATTGGTTAATAATATTTTTTCGCAAATAAGTCATTCCTTAATCCTTTAATAAGATGGGGTGTACACTCATATTTTCGATGTGTTCCTTGCCAAATGAGGTAAGTAATAGCCTCTTGGTTGTTCTCTTCTCAATTACTTCTTTAACAAGTTTTGCCATTTACAAATTTGTAAAAGGTAAAATAACGAACCGTTGCAATGCTGAGATTCAACATTTTTCAATTAATTAACATTTACCGATTATAGGAATAATGCAAGGAACAGATAATTATGTTAGATATTTTTGAATCTTACAGAGCATCAAAAATATTAAATTTGTTTTCAAATTTTTGACGTAAGTATTCAAGTTTTTCATAAATATATTTGAACAAATGAAGCGTCTAAATGCAAAACCCGACATTTGACATTCGAATAGTTTTGAGTAAAGCGCGAAAAACCTCTCCTTGTCGTTTAAGTCACTCAATCGACTTGGTATTTTAACCAAAAGTAGATAATACATGGACGCGTCTTTATGTGCTTTAAAGCGCAAGTCAGGCTTATAGTAAGAAAGTTATTTTGATTAAAAAAATGAGAATGTCTTGTTTTGCATCTAAGGCTTGGAAATCTCTGCTTCGTGAACTGTAAAGTTCTGGATTTGGCGTTTCTGTTAAAAAACTAGCAGTATCTGCACTAATAAAATTTGGAATTGCGATAAAAGAGATTTAAAAAAAGCTGATTTTATTGAAAAAAAAAGTACAAAATTACTTTCTTAAGTCAGCCGAAGTATTGGCTGGATTGTCTTGAAACGTGTTTTTGAAGAACTCCAAACGTTCATCGTTTTCCCATTCTGCACCATAGTGTTTGGCTAGCAAAGAGGAAATGCTTCTTACCTTGTCAGGTTTAAGCCTTCTGCCTTAAACCTCGGCCTCTTTGTCTTGGCTTTTTCACGCTTCCACTCTTACTTACTTGCTATTCTCTTTCGCCCTTTGCCACGAGGACTTGGCTCAATGGTAATGTTGTTGAAGGTAATCAAAACTCCATAACACATTCGTTACCACGCTCTCGTTTAAACTAATCATGCAGAAGCGAGCAAAACTAACAGCTACTTCAATGTCACGGCTATCACGTGAGATAATGCGAGACCTGGATAGGTTCAAACACAAACGTCTGCTTTTGCACCTAACTACTTGGTGCAAATGTCTGCTTTTGCATTTAAACAGGAATTTATTATTGCAATAACTCGCTTAAATGTATTGTTACGTTCCTGGGGACCACAAAAATTGACTTCTTGCTAAATTTAGAATACAGATCCGTGTCTAACTAATTTTTGAAGAAAATGTCGAATGTCTGCTTTTGCATTTACACGCTTCAAATAAACTGCCATGAAAACATTTCTGTAATTTTTCAAAATTTGTACATCAGCGCCATCACTGCGTCGAGGTATGTACTTTTTTTGCGCTGAGTTGACTTACCCTGACGCCGGTGACATGACATGGTTTCTATGTAAAATTACCGGTCAATAAGGTGTTAAATGGCTTTTACGCAAACTTTAAACCAATTTTATAGCGAATGAAGTTTGTTTGCGGGTATGCCGCTTTAACTGTTGCATGCAGATTTAAAAATGCTACTCAACGGTGCAGCTAACTAAAAAATGGCCGTTTTGTCGTTTATGCCGTTTTGGCTTGAGAGCGTCGAATTTTCAACAAAAAATTGCTAAATTTAATAAAATTGTCCAAAAACGTTGCTGGATTTTTATTAACACTATGCCGTCCGGCGACACCACAGTGGTGTCGTTAGCAAAGTATGGCTCGACAGTAATAAAAGATAGTAGCTGAATTAGTGTTGCCGGCGTCAAGCAATAAAATATTTACAAAAAGTGCGGACGGGATAGTGTTAATTTTTATAACCTGTTATCAACTCAAAAACCATTTCAATTTACTCAATTATCCAACTATTATGAATTTTTGTCGAAGTAGAATGTTATTAAGGTATTTAACCCTTAATGGTCCTTTGTCCAGACATTATGGACATTATATGGGTCTATGCCAAGTCCTATGTGCAGACGTTATGGACATAACATCTAGGAAAACAAATGTTCGAAGTACCGAGACTTAGCTAATATCATGTGTTATAATAAAAAGTCTTTTAAGGGTTCATAATCGAAGAGAGAGCATAAATAGAAGTGATTTTTGATGTATAAATGCAGCTTGGTGCAGCTTCATTTAAATAAATGACATTTCTTTCAAAACATGTCAGATATAAGTACTTTTGGTAACCAGAAGAGCTTGATGAGATCTGTAACTGTGTTAACCATTTCAAATAAATTACATCAAATAATTTTCTTTTTCTAGTATACATGACAGAAAGTGACGAAACTGAAAAATACTTGTTAAAGATAATACAAACAATTAATTACGCATACAACATAGGACTTTTTGCACGCATGTTGTCGATATATTTTTGTTTCTATGTATAAGGTTCGTATAATAATCTACTAATCAAATGTTTTTCTTTTTGTTAATAGGAAATAATGGGAGTGGAGCATTTATGGCATTACAGTGAATCCGAACTAAACAAATTAAACTCTGAAGGAACTTTAACAAGGGAAGGTTCGACAATTCACAATCTTTCGACGCATCCGTTACTTGCCGGGACGGGTTTGGCGGGTTCGGCGGACACGAACCCGGATTTCGTCGCGAACCTGTGCAATATCGCCGATCATAGGCTGTATAAAATCGTTAAGTGGTGTAAAAGCTTGCCATTATTCAAAAATATATCTGTAAGTCTTTTAAACTTCACTTTTAATCCCCATAATAATAATACACTGCTTCAAATAATTAGAGGAGTAAGAATATGCATATCAGTTATTCTAATAGATTAATGATTTTAATTAAAATAGCTATTTACCCTTAAAAAACTCTCTGTCAGTCTTAAAACAATACAAAAAGCATAGTAATGGTTAGATGCATTATCTTTGCGAAGTGTTGATAAACCTGGTCAGCCAAACACATGTTAGTCAACAGGTAGCATAAACTCCACCAGCATAAATAACTTCTTAACATCTCCTAGACAAGGCTTCTCATGATTCTTAGAAGATCTGCGTAGTACACTTACCCATCCTTCAATTAAGATTTATTCTAGTTGGAGGAGAATGTGGGGTATACTTCCCAAGCAGCAATTTTAGACACATGGTCGACACTGTGTCGACACATAAGCCTGGACACGACACATTTTATGGGCACAGTGTCGACACTGTGTCCGCTATGTTTGGGAAATGTGTCCAAAATGGTGACAGAAATGTGTACCATATAGTGCCCAAAATGTACCCAAATTAGTGTTTAAAATGCGCCTTTAATTGTACTAAAATGTCTCCAGAATGTGTCGCATTTGTGTCGTATATGTTTCCAAAGTGAACGTTTAATGTGTGCAAAATGTTTCTCTTTTATTACCAAATAGATTTTCATGTGTCCATTATGTTCCTACTGCTAAAACTGCTAAGGTATTTTATACTGGTATGTTATAATTGAAGTTTTGCTATGTCTGAGGGTTAAAAAATATTACGGATTCAAATTTTCTGATAATAGTGTGTATGATACCTTTAAATAACGAAAGCGCCTCAAAAATATTGATTATTTTTAACAAACTAAAAAAGTCAAACATTTTTAGTTATTGCAAATTTCAAGAAATGTTGTCAGAAATTAGTGTGGAGATATTTGGGGTGACACAAAAAAATTATTTGCTCGAATATTTATGTTTATTAACGCCAAATATTGTAATTCAGAGCAAAATATAGATATCCGCCATTTTTTTTTTGATCTCGTTGACACAACTTTTCAACGAAAATATGGCGGATTTAATGATTGCGTCCAAATAGAAACACGTGTCTGATATTTAACCAATTATTTTCCGAAAATGGTTCAAACTAACACAAGAAACATAACGGCTATAATTTGGACTCGTGTTACCAAAACTTGACCGATATGTTGCCTAAAAGTGTCTATGCACACAGAACAAATTTGGGCACATCGTGTCAATTAAGTGTCAACTCATCTGGGATTAAATCGCGTCTACTTAACACATTTTGGAAACAAATTAGAAACGCAAACTTAAGAACAAATTCAAGCACATTGTGTCAATTAAGTGTCGACTCGTCTGTGACTAAATTGTGTTTTGAAGTCGAAAGTAACACATAATGGAAACATATTGGACACATGAATCCAAAATGTGTCTGTTTAGACACGCATTTTTTTCTGACACATTGTGTCCATAATTTGTCGAAACATAACGGCTACATTCTTATAAATTGGATACAGGACACAAAAAGTCCGATAAGTGTCGACTCAATTCGGACTCAAAAAAATTGTGCCCGATATCGGACACAATTTGCTGCTTGGGTTGGATATTTCCGAATACATCTGTCCAACATAAATATGTCCAACAAGTCTCTCACATGTTTCATCAGATTAAAATCTGAACTAATCTAACTGAGATTTAAAAAGTGTTCCTTTATTTTATTATTATTATTTTTAACAGTGTATCAGATTCATTAATGATTCTTTATTTGTTTTAGATTGACGATCAAATTTGCCTTTTAATAAATTCTTGGTGCGAATTATTATTATTCTCGTGTTGTTTCCGTTCGATGGATAATCCAGGCGAGATTCGAATATCGCTCGGAAAGTCCTTAACTTTAGCGCAAGCTCGCGACTTAGGCATGCAGGCGTGCATCGAGCGTATGTTGAATTTTACGGAACAATTAAGACGGTTAAGGGTCGATAAATACGAATACGTAGCTATGAAAGTTATCGTTTTGTTAACATCAGGTTAGTTTTTTAATCTTATCTACACCAAATCTAAAAAAATGCTTGATTTAATGCGTTGTTTTAGATACTTCAGAGTTAAAGGAAGCGGAAAAAGTTCGAGCTTCGCAGGAAAAAGCTTTGAAAGCTTTACAGGATTACACATTAGTTCATTATCCTGATTTACCGGCGAAATTTGGAGAGTTGTTATTGAGAATACCGGAGTTACAACGAACGTGCCAGGTAAATAATTAATAAAAAGTATATTTTTACATACAGGATGTTGTAGATTGATTATATCATGTGATTTATTAAAAAAAAAAAGAAAACCTTGGAGTGTTAAAATTTGAGTGAAGGTTTAATTGGAATAAATAAAAAAAGATACGTTAAAAACTCTTTAATTTGAATAGAAAAACAACTATTATTTGTCCAAAAATAAAAAAGTTATTTTAAAAAATGATGATTTTTAATTATTTTTTAGGTTAAAAATTTTAACTTTTGTTGTAATTAAATTAGATGTTGGTGTTTTATATGAAATTAAAGGTTTTTTAATAGTCTCTAAGAATTTGAACTTATTTTTTTAATAAAAAATTAATTAATTTTTTTTGTTGATTTTAATAGGCGGGTAAAGAATTGTTAACAATAAAGACGAAAGATGGAGAAGGTCCGAGTTTTAATTTGTTGATGGAACTGCTGCGCGGTGACCACTGAAAATTACACAAAAAAAATAAATAAATAAACTAAAGAGAATTAAATAAATAAAGAAAAAAAAATTGTGCCTTACGCTTTTTTAAAATAACGGTGGTGGGATCTACAGGACAGTATTGCTTCGTTATTTTTTCATTTTATTTTTCGTGTTTTATTTTGTTAATAATTAGTATTTTTATTTTTCCTCCGATTGTTCTCTTAATTCTCACACGTCCCTTAAAACCAGATAGCTTTAAGAGGCATACACAGGCCGGAAATACGTACTTAGACCGTAATTTTTTGTTTTAACGAAACGAAAAATCATTTAATCGGCGTTCGCGACGTGTATGTTATTAAAAAAAATCGTTTTATTTTTTAAGATGTATATATTTTTACGAATATCGATTAGTCTTTATACATAATATATTATAAATATTTTCCCCAGTTTTTATTTCTTTAAGTTTTATATATTTTTTGCTAAAATTGTTTTATTATATTACGGTATGTTCATAAAGTTATCTATAATTTCAATTTTTATAAAACAAAATAAACGATTTTAATTCTATTAGCATAAATTTAAACAATAATTAAATATACAGAGTGATTTATTGCAAATACGGATACTATTGATTTATGTATTTGTGATAGATTTTTAAATTCATGTTGGAATAGATTTTAAAATTTGAATAATATACAGGCTGTTTCATTAAAAAATGATTATACTTAATTATTTACAATTGATTCGCCTTGTAAAAGAAGATTAAAACTTAAAAATTGTCTTATTTTGAAAAATTCTATCGAAATTGTTTATTTTCTTATGAAAAGTGAAGTTATATTTGACTTAATGAACAAACTGTATAAAAAAAATACATTATATGTGTCGCATTATACATAAATATATATAAATATACAATTATTATAAATATGTATATGTATACATTAAATAGGAGAGAATGAAAAAATTTAGAATTTGTTAGATTTAAGAAAAAGAAAAGAGAAAAAAATAAATCGTTAATTTTTTATATATATACATATTATATACAATATAATATATGATATAGATGATTATTTTAGGTATATTATACGTAGTTAAAAAAAAAGTGAAAAGCTCAAAATGTGTTAAATCTCAAATTTAACCGAATTTAATCGAGCTAATTTGTAAACTTCCAGTTATTATTATTATTTTTTTATTATTAAAGGGGATTTAATCTCCAAAAAAAAAACATTAATCATTCCATGTCAATACATATTAATATTTGTTTTATCATCAAAAGCGCTAATCTGGATAAAATTCCAAAGGATAATCAATCATACTTTTCTTTTAATTAAAATGTTTTATCCAGGTTAGGTAATTTGTGTACCTTAGAAGAATCCTAATTGACTATTGTTCTAAATAGTCGTACACAAAAAAGAAAAGAAACTATTTCTCTCTAATCTTTCTCTCTCTTTGTAATTTATAAATTACGGGGGTTAGGGTATAAGTTATAGCAAGTATTTTTGTTTGATAAAGAATTAATGTAAGGCTATACAATTACAATGTGCGCTTGAAAGATATGTTGAGTTAGTGTGTGTTTATAACAATAGTTGCTTTTGTAAGTGTCTTTAAAAGCACACAGAGGAAAGTCAAAATAGATATTTAACTATCGTCTTTTTTGTGTTTAACCAGCTGAAAGGCTGAGTTGCCTGAGGTTAAGCGTTCATAGTAAGCTCCCCACTCCATATAAATATGGCTGTACGACGACGCATATATGGGTTCATAGCCAAAATCGAATGGTTGTGCAATGACGCATATATGGGCTCAAAGCGCTGAAAGGGTTTAGGAAATCTGTTGGTAGATGAGACGCTCGAATCACTATCTAATAGCGTTTTCTTATGGCAGAACTGGTGATTTCATCGGGGTAAATTCGTATTGAGTTTGCCCCCTTTTTTGCACTAACCCAATGTGACGTATGCATCCACTATACATCGTCAAATTTTAGTGTGCACCATTTCAGCGAAAGAAAAAACACTATAAGTGATCGTATCATAAACCACTCAGTGTTGGGTTGGTGTACTTGAATACATCGAGCCAAGGATACTGGACTAATAAAATTGCTCAATCTGCGATAATCGTCAGCCACCTTTGACGTCAATGACAGGAATAGCGTCTCTGTCTCATACTTGGTTGTCTCACTTTAACCATGAAATTTATTGCTGAACTGATTACCGAATACTTTGTGGAATGGTTATGGTTTTCAATTCACTTTAAAACTGTTTAGGATATCAATGTAAGTCGTAAACAAGTCAGCACACAAAGAAACCACAACAAAACAGTGAGCAGTGATGTTAAAGTAATGGCTGTGCACTAACATTTCCGCGTGTACACATCTTATGGAATTGAGTCATACTGTTTGTCCAGCATCTGTGACATCGATCAGCTAAAACTCTTTCCCCTCCGTCTCCAGAACCATCCATCAAGGTATAATTTCGAAGGCATAAAAATGTGACTTCGGGGGTCTATTCTACATTTCTTCGTCTTTTTTTCCAGTTCTCTTAGATGTGTCTCTTTCTTTTTCATGAAGTTTGTTACTCCTTCGTCTACGGTTCTCTAATATTCCTCCTTTTTCAGGATTACATCTCTGATGTTTCCTTTTTCTACATTTCTTCCGATTTTATTAAAACAAATATTTCTTTCCTCAACAAAATTATTACAAACAAAAAAAAATATATTCTGGATTATTGATGTCTTCACAAAACTAACAAAAATCTTTCTTCTTGCGTACTTTAAACAAATAACTACAAAAAGAAATTCATGGACTGTTAAAAATTATGTTAGGTAATCATTTAACTCTCCCCATGTTCTCGTAAACCATTTTTTCAAATCTCTGATCAATTTGTTAGATCAATCCGTTTTCTGCTCCATTTCTCTATCAACTCTTGTCTCAATAGTTTTTTATATTCATTACCTTCTAACTATCGCTGTGCGAAATGGATGTAACCCAAGTCCACTTTTATATATTCGTCAATGCATGTGGCACTCACTTTGATGCAATTTTCCACAGATGCAGAACGTTCTTCAAAATCCAGTGGATGGGGCGTTTCTCGATTGCACTTTCCTTCTATAGCTCAAGTAGTGTCCAACGTGTATCTCCCTTTTCAAATTTTTAATCAATTCGTTAGTTCATTTATTTCTGTTTTCTGCTCAATTTCTCTAATAACTCTTCTGTTAATAGTTTATTAGGTTCCTTACCTTCTAACTACTGCTGTACGAAATGGCTGTATTCTGCATTCACTTTTGGACAATTGTCAATGCATGTAACACTCACTGCTGCAATTTTCTGTAGATGCAGAACGATCTTCATAATCCAGTGGATGGTGCGTTTCTCGATTGCACTTTCCTTCTATAGCTCAAGTAGTGTCCATCGTATATTTCCCTCTAGCAGATACTTGATTCCTGGTAGTGTCACTTCAGTTCGCACACTAACAGGTCACCTTGTCCATTGCTTATTACTGATTGTCCAATATGGATTCCCTCCAAGAGCTTCCATCAATTTCAAGTGATATTATCGAGCATCTCTTCGATGAAAAATGGCTATTTTGATGTATGTGCTCTATTCGACACAAGTTACAATCATTTCGCACGATGGCAATTAGATATCTGGTTTGATCTCTCTGTGCTATTAAAGATAGAACCACAACTATTGTTATGAACACACACTAACCCAACATGTCTTTCAAGCGCCAACCGTAGATTTGTAATCTTGCATCAATTCTTTTCAAACAGAAATACTTCCTATGACTTATGCCCCAACTCTAGTTTTAAAAGAAAGAAAGAAAAGGAAAGTGAACCTAACGAGCTATCAATGACCATTAATATTTAGTAAATTGTAAACACACTTAAATAATCAAAAAGCGATTTTAAAAATCGATATAAGAGAAGAAAATATACGTTGACCGTGAATTTTGTGAAGGGTCAACGCGAACCGTCGACCGATAAGACTTAACGGGGGGCCTTCCAGGCTGCTTCTACGCAGTATTAGATCTTAATAAGCGATGTTTTTACTCTACGGATTTTTTCCTTTTTATATAATATACATAAATACGTTATATACACGTAGGAAATTATACAAAGTGCAACTTTTGTATTTTTTTCAAAAATATACGATTATATACACGAAATTATTTACTTTTTTGTCCTTCCAATCATTTCCAAAATTTATCATTTCTAATTATTTTTCAAAAATTGAGCTGTTATTCAAACATGAATTTAAAAACGATCAGAGTTTTAATAAATACAAATTAATCCCTTAATCCATAAGAATCCTTAATAAATACAAATTTTGACCTCCTTTGAAAGAAAAATTTCCAATTCCAAAACAGTTTCAGACTTTAACCTCTTTAACCTAATTCACCACAAACACAATGAAATCTATTTCTAAGCTAATTTTTCGTAATTTATCAACTTTAAACGTAACCCCAAAGATTTGTATAGTTGGTTCAGGTCCTGCGGGTTTTTATGCAGCTCAACACCTCTTAAAACACACTCCAAAAGATACTCAAATTGATCTTTATGAAAAACTACCTGTTCCATTTGGATTAGTAAGGTATTAAATTAATTACTTGTATTTATTCTTCCTTTTTAACGTTTTACTTTGTAGGTTTGGTGTAGCACCTGACCACCCAGAAGTTAAAAATGTTATCAACACTTTTACAAAAACAGCTCAAAATCCTAACCTTACTTTTATGGGAAATGTTAATTTAGGAGTTGATGTTAAATTAAAAGAGTTACAAGAAGCTTATCATGTGGTTTTATTGGTAAGTAGAGTCTATTTATTTGGACGTGAATTAGTTTTTGTAATTTTAAGGCTTATGGAGCGGATAAAAATAAAAAATTAAACATCCCGGGTGAAGATTTAGACAATGTTATACCAGCTAGAAGGATTGTCGGATGGTATAATGGTCTTCCGGATGATAAAGACTTAAAAATTGACCTTAAAAAACCAACTGTGGTTATTTTCGGCCAAGGAAATGTTGCTATTGATGTAGCAAGGATTTTATTAACTCCCATTGATGTTTTAAAGGTATTTCATTTCTCTTTTATTATTAAAAATGTCATTACAATATTTTTTTAATGTCAATATTTTATTTTAGAAAACTGATATAACTCAACATTCACTTGAAATCCTTTCAGAATCAACAGTAAAAGAAGTTTATTTAATTGGACGTCGAGGTCCTTTACAAGCAGCTTTTACAATTAAAGAATTACGGGAAATTTTAAAATTACCAAATTGTACTACAATTTGGAATAGTAATGATTTTAATGGTGTTAAAGACCTAGTATCTAATTTACCGAGACCTAGAAAAAGATTAACTGAATTAATGTTAAAATCTCTTGATGAAACAAAAAGTTTTAATCAAGAAAAACCTCAAAATAAATTTTTTAAACCAATTTTTTATCGATCCCCGATTGAAATTACCAAAGAAAACGTAATTTTGGGCGTTAATAAATTAGAAAATAACCAAGCTGTTTTAACGAGTCAAAAAGAAACGTTAAAATGCGATTTAGTAATAACTAGTATAGGTTATAAAAGCGTTCAGGTTGATTCTGATATTTTATTTGATGAAAAAACCGGAATTGCTAAAAATATTAATGGTAAAATAACCGAAGGGTTGTATACAACAGGTTGGTTAGGAACTGGACCAACGGGAGTTATTTTAACCACAATGAGTAATTCTTTTGCGATAGCTGAACGAATAAGTTCAGAAATAAATTCATTATGTATTGAAAATAAACCAGGTGGAGAATATATTTTAGGTCTTTTAAAAAAACGTGATGTTAAAATCGTTTTTTGGAATGATTGGGTTAAAATTGATCATTTTGAACAGGAAGAAGGTAAAAAATTGGGGAAATGTCGAGAAAAAATTGTTGATGTTAAAAAAATGCTTGAAATTATTTAATGTATTAAAAAAAATAATAAAAAATTGTTTAATTTGACACCAAACACGATTATATTGGGGTTAAAAAACGAGAAAAGAGGGAAAAAGTCGAGATAAAATTATTAGCATTAAAAAAATGTTCATAATTATTTAATTCATTAATTATTTGAATAGAATTTTCTTGAAGTCCATTAACAATCTTTTAATTTGATACCAAACATGACTAAACTTGGATTAAAAATAAGTAATTGTTGCTAAGAAATTGTTTTTGGGGTTGGGTTGGTAAAACTTCGTAAATGTTTAATTAAATTAAAGGAAATTTCATTTTCTATTTCTCGTAAAAAAATCCCTAAAATTATTTTAAAAGTTTTCATTGTTTAAAAATCGATAATCAAAAATTCAAAAAACCTTAAATATCCTTAAAGTTGATTAAGAATTCTTTAATTTGATACTAAACACGATTACATTTGGATAAAAAATAAAGAAGTTACAGTGACGAACAAAAAACATTCACCTTTAATGACTTCTTGTCTCTGAAGATGGCTAACGTCGAAATATGATGGGGAAATAAATATTTTATAACTAGGAGAATGGCACATAAATCTTATTCATCCTAATTAATTGACACTAGTTAAAATGAATCACAATATTTTATCTAATAAAATTAAATTATGCTAATTTCCACTTAAAGACAGTTTTCAAACATTTTAATACTCTGTTAATTCCCCATGAGATTTCATAACAGCTCCCAGGCATCATGACATGGAAGCAACTAAGTTTGTTGTCTCTTCTGCTGTTATTTCATTATAAGATTTAATTAATGCAGATTTTAGTGTTTCGCATCAGTTATTTCCAACTGCCGAATCCTAAGCTCCAGAAACTCTCAATCAGCTTTAATCGGATTTAAATTCGAGCTTTGATGAGGTATATTGGGCTGCTTAGGTGCATAATACAGCATAAAGCTGCTTGTCCACTGGACGCGTTGTCGCGCGACTTCTAATCGGTACATACTGGACATTTATTCATCCGACTTTGGAAGGACTAGATAGGGTCGTCCAGTGGAAACGATTTACGTACTATTTAACCAGTTCGAGATACTCTATCGTGGTTAAACATAATTTTAAAATCGGAATAAACTTAAAAACTGTATCTACTTTTTGGACAGTTTAGTACCTGAATAGCGACATGGTGTAGAAGTCGAGAAAATATTTGATTATTATCGTATGCGCCTCGCTACGTTTGAAAACATCCTGAATGCTATAGAACAGTATTTCCCAACGTGGGGCGTACGCCCCACAGGGGGGCAATTTGATTGTTAAGGGGGGCAATTTCGGTTTTTCACGAAAAGTTGCGAAAATTTTGCTACTCTGTATTGTTAAAAATTTCATACTGATTTCTTCCTAAAAGGTATCATACAACTTTGTAATGTGAACAATTCCATTAAAAAATATTACTTTAAAAACTTTTAATTTTTTTTTGGGCGTCGATTGTGTTCCATGACATGTTTTTGGACACATTTAATGTTTCAACTTTATATTCTTTTCATATACAAACAGACAAATCAACACATTTTTACTTTGTGGGGCCTCGCGGAACCTTAGGGGGGCATAAGAATATTGCAAACGCTAACATGGGACATGGCACAAAAAAGGTTGGGAAACACAAATCAAAATGTTAAGTTTTACCTGTCGAGGTACAATACATATATTTGATTAAGGTGCACAGTTTGAATCCATCTACGCGATAGCTAATATTTTCCATCTAAATGTAACATACACGGTATTTCATAATTATGTAGATCTCGAAAGAAGGTTGCAGAGGACACCAAACGGAACAAGTTTTTTTAATACAAAGAAGCTCAAAACTCAACCATAAGAAATTCCTTAATTTTGATACATATAACATATTTTTAAATGTTATCTGTTCAGATCCTTAAATTCTTAGGAATCAATGACGTTATCATAACCTGTAAATCCCTTTCGTTAGCTGGTTTAATTAAATGGACAATATATGGCTTTTTCACTATTGTTAAACTAATCGAAAATTGTCATTACAAGCAACAGGAAATTGTTAGCAGCATCTAATGCAGTTTATCGAAATTAGGGGAGTCCATTTTTTTATGCTAAAAGTTGATCTTTTTTGTGTTAGACAACTTACTCTGTTTCGAATTGCCTGCAGCCAGCTTTCGCATTGGGTTCTGCAATAATTATGACACATCTCTATTTACATCGTCCATGTACCTGCAAAATCCGCTATGTGACATTTTTCCCGAAAACGCGATATATGGCGCAATAGACAAATCGCTATAATACACCAAACATTCATTTGTATTATTATTTTGTGAAAAGTAAAAGTCTCTATGTGTTTGCCATAAACGAAAACCAGCTATGTGCTTTTAAGTTTTATAAAAAACAATTAGATATTGGAAGTCCTTTTATAAAAAATTAATTAGTTTTTATTCATTCCTGTAAAATTTGTTAAAATGCGCATAGCGGATTTTGCAGGCGCATCGACGACATGATATTTATTGTAGTATATCATAGCACTTAAATTGGATGTTAGACTTTTCGTTAAAAAGTAGTAAATCCAGGTATAAAACAAGGGATTTTTTAATACTTTTTAATGCCTTGTTATCATAGAAAATATAATCCGGAACATATTTTTATACATGAAACGTATAAATGCAAAAGCAGATATTCGACATTTTCTTCAAAAATTAGTTAGACACGGATCTGTATTGTAAATTTAGCAAGAAATCAATTTTTGTGGCCCCCAGGAGCATAACAATACATTTAAGCGAATTATTGCAATAATAAATTCCGCTTTAAATGCAAAAGCAGACATTTGCGCCAAGTAGTTAGGTGCAAAAGCAGACGTTTGTGTTTGAACCTATCCAGATCTCGCATTATCTCACGTGATAGCCGTGACATTGAAGTAGCTGATAGTTTTGCTCGCTTCTGCATGATTAGTTTAAACGAGAGCGTGGTAACGAATTTATTACGGAGTTTTGATTACCTTCAACAACATTAACATTGAACCAAGTCGTCGTGGCAAAGGGCGAAAGAGAATAGCAAATAAGCAGGAGTGCAAGCGTGAAAAAGCCAAGACAAAGAGGCAGAGGTTTAAGGCAGAAGGCTTAGACCTGGCAAGATAAGAAGCATTTCCTCTTTGCTAGCCAAACACTATGGTGCAGAATGGGAAAACGATGAACGTTTAGAGTTCTTCAAAAACGCCTTTCAAGACAATCCAGCCAACACTTCGGAAACTCAGGCAGATGTGAATGACACACTAGTGTTTTCTGATAATGAATCTGATACTGACTTACGAATTTAAATTTGTATATAAGAAACTAATTTTGTACTTTTTTCAGTAAAATCAGCTTCTTTAAAATCTCTTTTATCACAATTCCAAATTTTGTTAGTGCCAGATACTGCTAGTTTTTGTACAGAAACGCCAAATCCAGAACTTTGCAGTTCACGAAGCACAGATTTCCAAGCCTTAGATGCAAAACAGGACATTCTCATTTTTTAATCAAAATAACTTTTTTACTATACGCCTGATTTGCGCTTTAAAGCATATAAAGACACGTCAACGTATTATCTACTTTTGGTTAAAATACCAAGCCGATTGAGTGACTTAACCCTCATCCGGATTTTGTGTCAAATTGACACAATTTGCAAAGTTAATTTTTAATCTTTTTGTTATTTACGGTCGAATTCACTAGATATTTTGGCTCCGTGAAATAGCCAATAGGCAATAAAATATAAAAAACTAAAGAAAGATCCTTATTTTCAACTATTGAAATGCATTCCATCAATCAATCATAAGAAAAATAGGCATACAATTATTACCTGGCATTGTATCAATTTGATACACCAAGTCCGGATTTGGTTCTAGAAACGAAGTCCGGATGAGGGTTAAGCGACAATGAGAGGTTTTTCGCGCTTTACTCAAAACCATAGATTAAATATAATATACTAATATAGATAGGCAACTCTCGACCTTTAATGTTGACAATGTTTTTAGTTCAACCCGCACCGCACTTGGCGCTAGTGAGCAAACGCGGAAATTTTTAAAATCTTTAAAATAAAATATTACTCCTATTTGTTTCAAAACCATGCATGGTAAAATTAAACAAATTTTGCTTGTAGCCTGTTTGTTTTGTTCAATTTCATCATACACAGCTTAAAAATTACAAAAGGGTGCAGAGAACAACTCAAGGACACTCTCCAGTACAACTGCTAACACAACTTTATTCTCTTCGATCTTATTCTGGCGATGGTTATTAACAAAACAATTTTTAACAACAAAATAATATTTTGAATAAGCACATAAAAAGAAATCTCTCATCTTCAGGAAATCTACAGTTCCCATATCTCGCGATGCTAGTGAAATCAAAGATTCCCGTAGTTCCCATCACAGCCTTTCATCTTTGGACTTATTTCTGGACATACGTGACAATATTCTAGTCATTGGATACTAATAAACACAAATTGCAACACTAAATACGTTGTTAAAATTTTTTTCAAGAATTTCAATACAATTACGATACTTCGTTCACTCGCGTATTTGACATATGTAGATGTCAGATATTATGTTGGACATTTCAATGTCAGTGCGTTTCATTTTGGCCGGTAAAGAAGCTGTTATTTTCCGCTATCAGCGCTTCCAGTGATGCGGGTTGAACTAAATTTATTGTCAACGAATTTCTATACAGAGGTAACATAGCCTGCTCAAAACTATTTGAACGTCAAATGTCTGGGTTTGCATTTATACGCTTCACATATAAAATTATCGATTACGTGCATAAAATCCCATGTCAGGGGGATTAGTCGTAAGTTTGATGTAGTCGGCCAAAGACTTATACTATAAGCCGAAATGGAGCTGCAACATGAAGAGAAAGATGAAAAGGTAAGCCCCCTCTCCATAGCATTGCCGAGTACTCTTTCACCTTCCTCTTTATGGTGAAGCTCAATTTCGGATTATAGTACGACTAATTAGTCGGTTGCAATGGACGCGGTTCATTCATAATCTCTGTATTGGGATTAGTTGTGTTAATACAGACGTATACGCACGACTTTTTAGTCGCACAACTACGCGTCCAGTGAACGAGCAGCTTAGTGCTTCGGATCGTTGCCTTGTTGAAAAATCCAATGACTCCTAAGTTCCAAGCTTCTTATTGTTTGTTGCAAGTTTTGTTCTAAAATACTTTTATATTGATAACGATCCATAAGACTTTTAATAAAAACTTTTTCCCACACCAGATGTTGTTATAGCTTTTTAAATCATTACTATCATTTTCAAAAATGTACTCAACTCGAAATTAGTAAACAAAAAGAACAACTCTCAAATCAGAAAACAAAACTCTGGATCAGAAATCATTTCTCTGTCAATATAAGATTGAGCAAATTGTAGTCGAATATTTTTTCCGACATTAGCCGCTTTCTTCGGAGTATCCTGCTAAAAAGTCCATTGTCGCGCTAGGCTTTTTGTATGGTTCTTGTATTGTACAGATTTTTTAGATTCGATCGTAATATGATTGGATAATGTTGGTGCGTTAATTTTAGGATTCCTTCATTCCTTTAACCGTTTGCGGTCGGTAGATTTTTCGGCTGGGACTACCAACAAGTCGGGGCGAATTTAGCTTTTCGTCCGAAATGGCTAGCATTCTGTTAATCTCAGTTTTTCTGGATTGCTCTTTCGAGACGTGATCATGCCGCCACAGCGGCGACACCGACTTCTACGACAGTTTTAAATGCCGCGATAGTGGCGGCACCGACCGCAAAGGATTAATATGGAACTAACATCCCTTTTAAGTAAAGTTTCTCTGGTCGGCCTGTATGCTCTCTGCTACTGAAAGATTCAGTCTCATTATAGTTTATGATAGTGATCTGAACTGTTGATCTTAAATTTACAATTTTGGCAATTTCACCATAAGATGTGTTCTTCTATGGTTTACTACCAGGAAAAGTGTTTTCTAATTTCAACAGAAATTTCCCTTTTGGATGAAATTTTTCATTATGTTAACAGTGATACTGCTCCAAAGCACAAACTAAATACGAATAAGTAGATTCGTAATAAATGAACCTCCAAAGGAGGGCCAACAAATTTACCAAAATGTTTTGAAAACTCTTTAAGTGGAAATAATGATTTCATTTTATTTCAAAGTTATGCCGTACGTAAACTTTTGTCATGTTAATTTTTGTCTTATTTAAAGAATTTTTTTGATGAATTTAGTTATTAAAACCATTTGATTTTTTGTTAATTTATTTTAATAACTTCATAACAATTTACGCTAAATAGGTTGTGTTTGTACTTAAAGAACATTTTCTTTCTTAATGATTTCTCAAGGAAATTTTAAGAAAAAAAAACTGATGTTAAAAACTTATTTATTTACATTATTAAATAAAAAACAAAACCATATTATTTTTAAATAGTTTTTATTATTACTATCTAATCTACACAAAAAACATTAAAAATCTAAAATTTCCTCCAACGTGATTCAAACAACCCAAGCAACTCTCCCAACCCTTTCTTGACTCGTAGATGAAACCACACCAGGACCATAATTTCCTGCACCGCCGACCACGCTGACTCCAATTTGGGGCCCCGTTTGGTCGACGGCGGCCGCAGATCAATCGGGGTCGTATTTACAATCGATCCGAAGTAATATAATCACCGAGAGGATCACGATGAAACATAAAACCGCCTCGAGCGAAGCTAAAATGGTTAAATCCCGGTTGTAACACGCGAGAAACTCTTTGTTATCCGGATTAGAGGTAAGAGTTTTTAACGATTTTACTAAAAGAGCGACTAAAAATGAACAAGCTGTACCCCAGAGGATCGTTAAAGGTACTGCCGTTTGAACGGTGGGACCTAGAAGTCTTAAGGGGGAGTTTGGAAGGCAGGTTGATGATTTGTAACCGCCAAAACCTCGAGTTGTATGTAAACTTCCAGCTGAAATTTAAAAAAACACAAAAAAATATTAATGAAAGGTATAAAAATTTGGAATTATTATTAAAAAACGTTTAATTTGATACCAAACACGATTATATTTCGATAACGTTATATTATAAAAATTTAATTCTAAAATTATTTTCTTTTTTTTTTAATTTCTTAAAATCCCTTTTTTCAAAAAAATTTCTTCTATATTAAAATTTCCACTTGAAATAAAAATATCCTTTTTTAAAAATAGAACTGATTGATTTGGATTTCAAAGGAGAAATATAGAATTTATCGAGATTTATTGAAGTAATTTGATATGAAAGCGTAAAAATCCCTATTTTTATTCCTTTATCTGAAAAAGTCAGGCCTCGGTTCCCATTTTAGTGGGCGCTTCGCTCGCGGGCACTTTCGTATTGATTCGACGGAGTCGTGAAATTTACGATTAATTGTACAAACCTGCCGCTAAAATTATAGCCGAACCGGCTGGGATGCCGAAACCCAAGTTTAGTTCGCCTCTTTCCTCGATAAATCCTACCGTGCCCATTATTAAAAACGTTATACCGCAAACTATCTGAAAACGAACAGAAAAATTTATCACATTAAAACATTTTCTCGTTTGTAGTTATTAAAAGTTTTCTGTCTTAAATAAAATGCCATTAAAATGGTATAAATGTTAATTTTACGTCGACAGTTCGCTTCTACTTAATGCAATCGGGGTTAATTAAAAGATTTATGCGGCGCTTCGTAATTAAAAACGATGGAATGAAAAATAAACGGATGAAAAATTTTTCCACTCCCGGGAGACTTGGAAAAGCTATTAAACAATAAATCAAAAAAATAAGTATCTTCACTGACCATATTTTTTCATTAAATTGACTAATATTACTTCCCAAATTTGATTAAAATTTTTATTTTAAGTTCAATTTTAACGATTTAAATGTTATGTTGTTATAAATGTCAATTTGATGTTTAAAATTATTATATACAGTCTTTAATCGATAAATTTTAGTAATTTAAGTTTTTACACTTTCGATAGCTTTGTTCGTTAGGACTGCACTTCTTACACTTAGCAGTTCAGTGCATTATTAAATTTTTGTTACAATTTGCATTCGTTAGATCACAGTTCAAACCTGAACTAAAAAGCACCAAATTACACTGAATTACAGTCATTTCCCTTTAAATGCTGCACGAAACTGCACCTTTGCAGCATAGTATAAGTTGGTGCAGTGCAAGTTTTAACCCAACGAACAAAGCTAATTTATATTGATTACTATAATACAGTTTAACGTTATTCTTCTAATTAACTTAGGTTTTGACGTTTCATATTATGATATTTGGATAGCGCTTATCTAAAAGGTACCAATCGCCAAATTATAGTTTTGAGCAAATGGTGATTAACCGTTTGAGTCCCAGACGGTTTTGAAAAAACATTGTCGAAAAATCCCAAGCAGCGCGATCGCGCTTTCATATACGTTGCTGGTATACGTATACTGGATTTTCTCGACATAAAATCTGAACAGCGCGATCGCGCTGCTTGGGACTGAAACGGTTAAAGTTTTATAATACTGAAAAATAAGTTTGTGGATGAAACGGATCAGCCTTAACAGAGGTCCCTACGAGCAGTTTAGTGCTTCGATCTTTTTAGAGTAAGTAAGTCTTTGTTATAAAAGGCGTTTAGTGCATTTATATGAAAAAACGTGATTTAGCGGTTGGTACCTTTTAGATAAGCGCTATCCATTTTAAAGTCAAAACACTAATTTTGAATTTTCACCATTTTCACGTTAGTTTTTAATTTTTAATTTCGATGTCAACGATTTTTACCTCAATCATGAAATTAAACTTTGACGTTTTAAAAGCTATATTCGGAATTTTTATGTTTCCAATTATGTTTCCCTTTTAAAGGTGGCTACACATTAGAGCGACGGGGCAAACTACTTTAAACTTTTTGTATGGTACAAGTTGTAGTACATTAGAGTGGTACTAGTAGTACACGTTGCAAAGTTTTAATTGATACATAATGTGATGTGCAGCGTTGCCTAGTGCCATGTCGCTGTAGTGTGTAGCCACCTTAAGCGTTATTTAAATGTTACGTTTTACTTTAAACGTTAAAACTTACCTCTGAAACATAAAATTTTCATTAAAATGTCAACGTGTTCCTAGAAAACATCATTTAAACATCAATTTATGCCGAGTTTCAATCTCTTTGTGAGAGTTTATTCTAAATTTAGCAATGGCTATTCATGTTGCTCTTATCGAATTGTTTTCTGTAAAGTTAAAAAATGGATATACAATAGTCTGGTTCTAAGACGACGATGTGGGTGTATTTATTTGATAAGCTGTCTGTATTGTTCTAATGAACATTGATCTTTTTTACTCGCTAATTTCAAATCGAATTTTAATGGTTTGATGGTTTAGTTTATGTTTTAGTCACGCCTCACATTGAGGCAATCAGCAACCAGCAATTAGCAACAAGCGGTATTGCCACATTATGACATTTAATATAGAATTAAATCGGACGTTTCACATTGGAGCATTTCGATATTGCAAACAGGCGATATCTAATTGCTTCAATGTGAGAGTCATCATTTGATTAGATGTAAAATGTCATCAAATGCCAATATCGCTTGTTGCAGGTTGCTTCAGTGTGAGACGTGCCTTAAAGTTAAATTTGACGTTAAGTTAAACGTTTTAAATGTAAATTAAGTTAACATTTTAAGTATTGACCCTAAGTTAAAGGAAGGTAATGGCGTTGGGGAACTTACCCCTTCTAACTCCCAAAAACTTCAGTAAAAAATGTGTATCACGGTTTATAAGAAATCTTGAAGTAAACCATAAAAATACGGTCACACATAGATATGCAACAAGTTTAGTGCACATAATATACATAAGTAATTCACTAATTACTTCAAATAAGCTTGATAATTTTAGAAAATTCAAAATTTTGGACGAACACAAACACTATAATATATTAAAGCTATAAACAATCAACGCCACTTCTTTTAGATTTTACAGCTATCTAAATACTGATAAAATTTCATATCTCATTAATAATTAGTTTTTGAAATATGAATTTTTAAAAATGATTGATTTTTCTTACCTGAAAAATTTTTTGCCAACTTTGACAAACTTTTTGCCAACTTTGACAAATTTTTTAATTTTTTTTGGTAAAATTTAGAAAAAAGCGATCTATTTAGAATAAAACCGGAATGTTTTTAGTTTCATTAAAAAAAAATCAGATTAAAAGCTTTAAAATTCAATTTTTTATGATTTTTCTTAAAATGATTGAATTTTTAAAAAATGGTTAATTTTCTAACCAAAATTTTTTTTACCAACTTTGAAAATTTTTTTGTTAAAATTTAAGTTTCATTTTTAGTTTCATTTAAACACGATTTAATTCACCTTCTAAATCATTAAAAAAAAAGTTTTTGACATACTACGTTCTTGCTTTAAACCAGAAGTTGGAATTTTTTCTACACAGCGTGCCATTTTCAAAGAGAATACTTTTAAGTGAGTTACATAGCCAGGTGATTGTCATAGAAACATCAATGGACGTCAATTTCTATTGCTATTTCCATGTCAATTTGTTGTAATTATATTGGTGGATCATGGGTGGATCTCACAAAAGCTTGTAACAAGCTGCACGCGGTTTGCGAGCCGCGATTTGTCGAACCGGGCTTTAAACCATCGAATATTTCATTAAAGATCATTTACTTTGTATTATACAGGTTTCCTAAAAGTGTATCAATAAACTACTACGATATATTCCTTTGATTATTTTAGGTACCTTCGGTGCCAAAAAATCTTGCGATAAGCTGTCAGTTGAAAAATGTCAAAAATAATCATATTTATACGGATAAAATCGGCCTTTTTAGAGAAAGGTTAGAGTATGATGTGACAGTGAAAATACGATTTTATTAATACCTAATTGTAGGGCTAAAACACGCTTATGTATTCCATCTCGGAGATGTTGTTCTATAGTTCACTTAACATTCTCTGGAAATTTAGGCATTATTATAACAATTTTATTATGTTAGTTTTGTAGTTTTGACATATTAAATGTAATTTAACTGACAAATCCAAAGCATGATACACAATAAGAAAATTTTCGGTGTCCCAACATTTTATGGGCACTGATGGTATACAGATTCTTTGGCCAAAAATATGATGATTTAACTCAACTTACCTATACAGGGTTTCTCACGCAACTGGTTCGTTAGAACTTTATTGGGTTCCAATATTAGTAGATGTTTGAGATTTTGTCAGTAGGAGTTATTCATCCTAATCTTTTGATTTAAAATATTTTCAAGATGTCTGCCACTTCCGGTCGACCGGAAGTAGGATACAACTTCGTTATTTTAAATGGAGTAGTATAGTTTTTATTACGTATTTTAATTCTACATGTAAAAATAAGTAGACTTTGATAAGGGTTGTTGGTACTTATCGTTTTTCGTTTTCGAGTTATTTTGATTTTAAGATTTTTTTGACAATTTTTAACCTGTTGTTTAAAACCACATTTCTCAGTCACTGTTCAAGCAAGAAAGTTAATAATTGGTACGATTACTTTCCAGACATTGCCAAATAGAACCTCACTACCCCCACCCCTTTCTCATATACAGGTTGGTCACAAAGAGAATTACCGTTCTTCCATATTCAATTGTAAAAAAGTTAAAAATTTTAAATGGAACACCCCATATTTTATTAGCCTATCCGATAGAGAATTTAATTCTCTACAAATTTGCAACACACGTCCCTATACCTATCGGTTAACGTTTTCAAGATATAAGGGAATTTGTCGAAATCTTGTATAAAATGTCAGAAAAAGTCTTGTTTTTATTAGTAGGCTATGAAGCTTGAACAGTTTTTTCGCTTGATATGGTAGTAAATTAAATTCTTTACCAACCTTCAATACATTTCCCTATACCTATTGATTAAAGTTTCGAAGATATTAGCGAATTTATAAAACTTGTGCGTAATATGTTAGAAAAAGTTTTTCTTTGTTAGTAGGCTATGAAATTTGAATAGTTTTTTGACGTACTATGCTTATTTTGCCGTTTTAGATAGTAGTGTCGCTAAGAACATCAAAAAAAAGATAAAAGTATAACTACTTAAATGGCAACATAAGCGTATTAAGAGAAAAAAACTCTGCAAGTTTCATAGCTTATTAATAAAATACAAACAATTTGGGCATATTAGACACAATTTTGATAAATTCTCTGATATCTTCAAAACTTTAATCGATAGGTATAGGGAAGTGTATTGAAGGTTGGTAGAGAATTAAATTCCCTATCATGTCAAGCGAAAAAATCGATCACGTTTCATAGCCTACTAATAAAAAAAAGAAAAACTGCTGACATTTTATACAAGATTTTGATAAATTCTCTTATATCTTGAAAACTTTAACCAATAGGTATAGGAATGTGTATTGCAACTTTGTAGAGAATTAATTTCTATATCGGATAGGCTAATAAAATATGGGGTGTTCCATTTAAAATTTTCGACTTTTTTGCAATTGAATATGGAAGAACGATAATTCTCTTTGTGACCAGCCTGTATATGAGAGAAGGGTGGGGATAATGGGGTTCTATTTGACAATGTCTGGAAAGTAATCGTACCACTTATTAACTTTCTTGCTTGAAGAGTGACTGAGAAATATGGTTCTAAACAAGAGGTTGGAAATTGTCAAAAAAATCTTAAAATCAAAATAACTTGAAAACGAAAAACGATAAGTACCAACAACCCTTATCAAAGTCTACTTACTTTTACATGTTGAATTAAAATACGTAGTAAAAACTACACCATTCCATTTAAAATAACAAAGTTGAATCCTACTTCCGGTTGACCGGAAATGGCAGCCATCTTGAAAATATTTTAAATCGAAAGATCCGGATGAACAACCCCTACTGGCAAAATCTCAAAAATCTACTAATAGTGGATCCCAATAAAGTTCTAACGAACCAGTTGCGTGAGAAACCCTGTATACAAAGTCGCTTAGTTTAGCCGCAAGTCTTCAAAGATGACTTTTTTTCAATTTTTCTTAAATAAGTCGAAAAATCTTTGATTTTATTTATTTTTTGGCAATGCATTTATGCCAGTGGACTACTACAGTTTTCTGTGTGTTAAATGAAGCGTATAAATGCAAAACCAGACATTTGACATTCAAATAGTTTTGAGTAAAGCGCGAAAAACCTCTCATTGTCGTTTAAGTCACTCAATCGGCTTGGTATTTTAACCAAAAGTAGATAATACCGTGCGTTCAGAAATGATTGTAGACCGTTTGAATTTGGCGCGCTATAGATTAATTTTTAAGGTTGGTATAAATACAATAATGTTAATCATATCTCATAGGCGTGTCACGGAAAATATTGAAAGCTGTCATAAGTTGCCAAAAAACCGTAAGAGAAAGGTATTTTATTGAATTTATTGAAATATGCCATTGTAATTGGTATCCGATCTCCAATAATTATGAGTGTATGTACATATACACTTAATACTGAAAAGAATACATCATGAATAAATCCGGCTACGCCACTGATATGCAAGATACGACGTAGGTAATTCACAGGTAACAATATTGACCATAAAAAATCACTAAATTACGAGCGCGCTAAATTCAAACGATCTACAATCATTTCTGAACGCACGGTACATTGACGCGACTTTATGTGTTTTAAAGCGCAAGTCAGACTTATAGTAAAGAAGTTATTTTGATTTAAAAAATGACAATGTCCTGTTTTGTATCTAAGGCTTGGAAATCTCTGCTTCGTGAACTGTAAAGTTCTGGATTTGGCGTTTCTGTACAAAAACTAGCAGTATCTGGCACAAACATAATCTAGAATTGCGATAAAAGAGATTTTATAGAAGCTGACTTTATTGAAAAAAGCACAAAATTAGTTTCTTATATACAAATTTTAATTCGTAAGTCAGTATCAGATTCATTATCAGAAAACACTAGTGTGTCATTCACATCCGCCTGAGTTTCCGAAGTGTTGACTGGATTGTCTTGAAAGGCGTTTTTGAAGAACTCCAAACGTTCATCGTTTTCCCATTCTGTACCATAGTGTTTGGCTAGCAAAGAGGAAATGTTTCTTATCTTGTCAGGTTTAAGCCTTCTGCCTGAAACCTCTGCCTCTTTGTCTTGGCTTCTTCACGCTTCCACTCTTGCTTATTTGCTATTCTCTTCCGCCCTTTGCCAACTCCTTAATATATTCGTTACCACGCTTTCGTTTAAACTAATCATGCAGAAGCGAGCAAAACTAACAGCTACTTCAATGTCACAGCTATCACGTGAGGTAATCCGAGATCTGGATAGATTCAAACACAAACGTCTGCTTTTGCACCTAACTACTTGGCGCAAATGTCTGTTTTTGCATTTAAAGCGGTATTTATTATTGCAGTAACTCGCTTAAATGTATTGTTACGCTCCTGGGGGCCACAAAAATTGATTTCTTGCTAAATTTACAATACTGATCCGTGTTTGCATTTATACGCTTCAAATATTACAATAAAAACTAAAGATAATATTCAACGATTAATAAGTAAACATAGATTTTTTTAAGTAATTGTATGTTTATAAACACATCACGTAGCTATTTATTATCTGTTTTATCTTCAAGGTAATATTACAATAAAATGTTTTCACCTCGTTAATTACTTTTTATCTCTCGTCCGAAGACAAATCACGTTCTTTTAACCAAAACGTGCGGAGATTAAAAGATATTTGTTTCATCCCAGATCCGATAAGACATCCCTTCCTTTTTTTATTAACGGAAAATAATTAATTTTAAATCTATTTTTATACTGAAAAAAAGTCATCCGTCAAAAGTAATCTATTCTAATCGTCTTAAAACTTTCTGGACTTTGAAGTCGAAATCCCTCGATTTGAGATTGAAACATTCTTTTAATACTTCGTCACGACTTTTATTATTATCTAAGGTATAAAAGAGTTTTTATCTTTCTTCTTTGGGTTAGTTTCAATTTACACTTTAAAATGTTTGTGACGAGTAGTGAAAAAGTTACTAAACAACATGAACAACTATCACTTAATTTTTTCGAAGATCTTATGGCTCATATTACAACCGCTATAAGAATTATTAATTTGGGTTTATCTATTTATATTATTTATTTGTGTTTTCCCGTTCCGGAAGCTGGATTCAGTTTAGTAACTTGGCATGTACTTTTATATACAATCGGAGTAAGTATTTTTTTGTTCTTTTATTAATTTTAAATTTTATTTTATTGTGTGTGTTAATAAAAAAATCTTTTTTAGTGGACGTTTTTAATGGTTGAGGGAATATTTTTCATCCCAAAAGAAAATATTTGTACAAGTCGCTTAACCCAACCAACAAGAGTAATAATCCACTGGGTAATTCTAGTTATAGCCACGGGATTTATAATCGGAGGGTTTACTATAATTGTTGTAAATGCAGCCGAAAGGGAAAGACCACATTTTGCGAGTGAACACGGTTTGCCCGGAGCTGTAGCTACGATTTTAGCTTACGTTTGTTGCGTCAACGGAATTCCGGCGAGTTTCGCCGCTAAACTTCGTAAAATCATCAAACCGAACCTGAACAAACTATTTCACACTTTAGTTGGAATAGCGACTGTTTTATGTGGAGCCGTTGCGACCGTAACCGGATTTTACACTGGTTGGTTTCGGAATAGATCGAACGAAACTATGGTGAAAGTTTGTTATGCTTTAATTGTCATTATTACGTGTTGGTTGTTGTTAAAACCAGTTTTTAATTCGCTGGTACGATTAAAAAGTTTAGTTTCTTAAAATGGAATTTTTATAAACCGGCTCCTCCACCATTTTTTAAATACGTATTTTTAAAATACGTATTTAATAATAATAACAAATTTATTTTTAAAATACGTATTTTCTTAATAAGCATTTTTTAAACAAATAAAAATAGTTGGGAAATAATTGAATGAAATACAAACTACGAACCTGTAATACTCTTAATCTTAAGACTGTGGCGAAAGGATAAAGCTCAAGGGTAATCTTGTTTGTTTGACCTCCGTCAAGATCCGAAGTTGGAAAGGTCGGTTTTATCCCGGAGAGACAAACCTGAAATCAAACAACGAGATTAAAGTGTAACTATTTTATCTATTTTTTTAATATAACACTCGATGAGAAATAAATTTTTAATACGGATAGGATTAATAATGAGTTATCTTAATAGTAGAATTAAAAGTTTAATTTCATTTGATTTTTAAAAATTGTACAGAATAAAAATAGTCGGAACAAATGTTGATAAACCTTTTTTATTCCCGTATCCTTCATTTCTAATCACGAGAGGAAATAAATTCCCTCCCTAATCCAATATAAGCACAGGTGTATATAAAGTAGCTTAAAAGCTATACGAGGCCATACTGTTCATTTGTTACTGAGAACGGTACTTAAACGAAAACAAAGACCAGCTTTCTTGTTACCGAGCGTCCTAACTCCTGGCCCCTTAGAAACTTTCGGACCGTATATAAAGGGCTTTAACAACATTAACTGGACATTGTTGCTTGTTATTCCATGTGTTTACATGAACGCGGACACACAAAGCAACTTTTTATTCGGTTTTTCGATTTTTCTTTGTGAAAAGGGATAAAAAATTATATATACGAACTCATTATTGAAATACAAAACCATCCTGCGTTACGGGATGTAACATCAAACAAATATAGTGATAGAATAAAGAGAAATGAGGATTGGGAAATTGTAAACATTCGCTGACAAAAACAGAAAAAAAAGTACACAAATAGATTTTGAAATAGACCTTTTGGATGTCTTTCCATTACAATGGGGTGTTGCATTTTGCCTGTTTTTTCGTTTTCAAAAGACTAATATGTGCCCATAATTATGAAAGTGGTCTGACAATAAGACATGTATTTTTTGTTTCGAGATATTTAATGAATTGTATTGAACGAATTAAAAAATATTTTCACGTTATACGACATATTAACTTATAATTTTATTAGTCTTGATTAATGGAAATTTATTATGAATATGAAATTTTATGTGAATTTCATACTAAAATGTTATTTTTAAAGCTTGAATTGACTTAGACCATTTTCAAAATTAACTGAATGTCCAATAAATGACTTAGAGTAGTAAAGAACTATAAATTTCATTTAAAACAGTAACTTTAATAAAATAATTTATTAATATTTATTAATTAAAAAGTAATCCATTTTTATCATTCCGAGGTTTTAAGATTTTTAAAATGTTCTTGAAAAACTGGAGAGGTGTATGGTAGTAAACATATATTATCTTTATGTTTTTCTTCTGTTGCTGGTCTAATGGAGGTCTATACTGGAAATAAAGTAATATTTCCGTATATTTTTGGTCTTCCTCTTTGAGGTGAAAGATCCAAAACGTGTAATTCAGAATAATCTAAAGAAGTTTTATAAAACATTTTATAAAGTTCATTTTTCAAGAATCTCATCCACTGAATTTGCAGCCAAGAGACAGATTCGCCTGAGGTATTTTTTACTCTTCTTGTTGATGATTCTTCTAGTGATTTGATTGAAATAACATCCGACTATGACATTCGTTTTATCGAAAGTGTATTTCTTCTCCTACACATTTCTATCAATTCATAATAATGCTCAGGGTTGTATAAGAAATTTGCTTTTTTTATTTTCGTTTCTATTAAACCAAAATTACGGTCATTTGGTGGAAAGGAATGACCCGATACCAAAAATTTATGGTCTAGCGTTTCAATATTATTTTTCAATATATAAATTTGATGATTTTTGACTTACAAGGAGAGTGCAAGGGCTTGGGGTCAGAGATTTAGTTCAAATTTTGTAGGATGGTAGATTTAGTTTCCCTGTTGAAGAAAATATGTGGTTGTAGGGGCCACTACTCAATAGCTCTTGAGATACTTGCAATTGAAAATGCAATTCACTAGTTAAATTCAGGTCTGAAGCAAACGATTAAACATAATGGGTTTAGCGTAGCAGCAATAGATCGGTGTTTCTCGTCATTAGGCGCCGGGTTCAAGTACTGAGAGTGTCTATTTTTACATATAAAGATACCATGAGTCGATATAAAATTTTGCGACATCGAAGCATTTTTTGAGTATGCACCGCACTTTGGATTTGTCAGTTAATTGTCATTTGATCTGTCAAGACTTTAAAATTAATACTGGAATATGACTTGGCATTATAACCTTTCTTCAAAAAGCCTGACTTAGGCTGACTTTTACCAACCTCCTGTTAATTTAACCAGCGGTTTATTACCATGGTTATTGGCAAAGTAGCTAATCGCATAAGTTGAAATTGAAATTAAACCGCTGGTTAAATTAACAGGAGGTTGGTAAAAGTCAGCCTTAATCGGTATAAATTCGGTCAATTTTGACATTATCCGGACTTGTCCTAACGAATTAATTGCATCTTTAATTGCAAATATTTTAAATATTATTGAATAGTGGCCCCTATAACCATATATTTTCATCAACAGGGAAATTAAATGTAGCAGTCTACGAAATTTGAACTAAATCCACGACCCCAAGACCTTGCACTCTCCTTGTTGGACCACTTTCATAATTAACACTAAATGAATTCCGTATAACGTTGAAATTACAACCACTACCTAAAGGTTCATTTTTGTCAATATCACAAAAATTACGTTCAATAAATTTAGTTTAGAATAATGTGGTGTGAAATAAGTGATAAACTCATTTTTTTAAAATTTTGACTTACAATTAGACCACTTTCATAATTATGGGCACATATAATTTCAGGAACCGATTATTTTTTAGTATTATTATAAGTAGATAAAGATGGAAAGAGGTTTCAACGGTGTGGAAACGCTAGGCGACGAGAGTTGAGTTGGTTAGAGAATTCAGTCGTATGGGAAGTCGGGTAGAGTAGTAGAAAAGACGAGAAGACGTAAAGACGTAAAAGTCGGATAGAAAAAAGACTTGAAAAGACGCATATGTGTACCTGATCATTTTGTTGTTAGTTAATCTTTATCATACCGTTAAGTTATTGTTTTGTTGAAAATAAACTTTTTAAAAAGTGGCCGGACCTTAAATTCCCGTAGACAGCCGAAAGATCCTACAAAATTTGAGGTCTCGTCCGGGATTGAGAAGGGTGAAAGATTCATCCTCGAATTACCATTGTGTTCAATAGAAAACAAAACGAAAGCTTACTGCAACGACCGTGATGAGTGTCAAATTCTCGCAACAGCCGAATCGTCGAAAACCGCCCAATCTATCCATCACCTTAAGGACTTACACACACGAGCGTCTTGAACGCGCAACTCTGTCGAGTCACTCGGTGAACGATTCATGCATATCCATTTAACGCTATGTTTCTTTGAGAATAGCTAGCAGATGGACCATGAATGCTAACCACAGTCGCTAGCGAACATCAGTCCTCGCGATTGATGGTGGTTTTGGAGACTTCACTACTGTGTGTATTACGGCAGCTCTACTTCGCACAATAGTAATAATAGTTAATCATTGAAATTAAACAACGCAGATAGGGGTATATAACTGATCTAGCTGGTCATAAATCAAATTACAAAATAATGAAATCTAAACGAAAAAGCAATCGTATTATTTTCTTTAACACGTTGAGTGCCATGTCAGTCATCGATGACTGACACCGAGCTTTCCGTTCAGGCCGCGTCTGTCATCAGTGACTGACACAACTTTTCGTTCAGGCCAATAGTGACTGACAATGGCCTGACGAGGAAGTCTTTATAAAACCACGTGGCACTCAACGTGTTAATTGGTATATTAAACAAGAGAAGCGGATGCACAACTAAGAACCTGTAACTAATCTCCTACCGAAGGGTTGACTTACGATCATCCACTTATGTAAATGCTTACGTTTCACATAAAAGTTTTTTCAACTTATTTTTGAAGAAGCGTTTTGAAATTTGGCACTATTTTTACAGATTTTTCGTAATTAAAATGGATGAAGCCCGTATGTAGGAATTCATGTGCAATGTTTTTGAAAGTTTATCATGTTTGTGATGTGTTAATGTTTCAATTTACCCTATAAGAGTTACTTATTAAATATTCTCAACAATTTATTTTAAAGAATAATAAATTTGTTATATATCAGGGTGCGCCCTGGTAATTTTTTTTATACAGGGTGTCCTGGAAAATGTGAGAAATCTCTTGGATTCTAATAGAACATTAAAAAATATGACCACAAGTTCCCACAATTTTTTTTTCCTAGCGGCCCTCCCCTCGGAGATACGGCCTTTTAAAGGAAGCCACTGGAAAACAATTTTTCTTGAATAAATTTTAAAGTACTTAATTTAATTTAATGAAAATTTAATATGATAAACAGTAGTAAGGACCTCTTAAAAAAATGACCTTAAAACACAATTAGTCTCTTTAGTTTACCAGGGGCGTACTAGGTTGTACATTTTAATGCTTACATTTTTAACACCCTGTATGGCAAGGAGTTAAAAAAATAAGTTTAGATACCTTGAATATTTAGTTAAAGAAAAGGTACTCTTGTTCAGTGTTGATAAAATGAACCGTTTTCGAGAAAAAAAATTGTAAAAAAAACCATCAAGATTAAAAATTTATTAATATTTCGTAGGTACCATAGTAACCATAGTAACGTTTGTAAACACAGCGCTTTTTTAATACTGATAACAGTTTTTATTTGTTGCAGACAAAAAATTTATCGCTGTTTTTACAAACGTTACTATGGTACCTACGAAATATTGATAAATTTTTAATCTTGATGGTTTTTTTTACAATTTTTTGTCTCGAAAACGGTTCATTTTATCGACACTGAACAATAGTACCTTTTCTTTAGCCAAATAATCAAAGTATCTAAATTTATTTTTTTTAACTCCTTATCATACAGGATGTTAAAAATGTAAGCATTAAAATGTACAACCTAGTACGCCCCTGGTAAACTAAAGAGACTAATTATGTTTTAAGGTCATTTTTTTAAGAGGTCTTTACTACTGTTTTTCATATTAAATTTTCATTAAATTAAATTAAGTAGGTACTATAAAATTTATTCAAGAAGAATTGTTTTCCAGTTCCTTCTTTTAGGAGGCCGTATCTCCGAGGGGAGGGCCGCTAGGAAAAAAAAATTATGGGAACTTGTAATCATATTTTTTAATGTTCTATAAGAATCCAAGAGGTTTCCCACATTTTCCAGGACATCCTGTATAAATCGATAGCAGCATAATACTGTTTTATGAAAAAATAATAATCTTTTCCGACCTTATCCGCTTTCTTTAAAAATTGTAAGTGTAACTAAAAACCTGAATGAGCAAAAATGTGTTATTCGATTTAATCAATTACTATAATTATCTGTATGTTTTATGTCAGATCCCTTAAATGTGAGGTTGATAACCAGAAGTCGTATTTTTAATAAAATGCAAGGATAAGATTTATCTAATTTTAACAAAAACTGGATTTTACAGAAAACATCTTTGTACATTTTGAAGGCTTTTATATGAAGCTCTAAGTTATGAAGTTGATAAATTTCTTTCAAAAAATAAGGACTGGTTATGAGACACTTTTGGGTTGCCAACAGTTATGAAGCGATCTGGTCGACCAGTAAAAAGCTTTGATGTCTTCGAGAGACCGATTTGGCAGCTCTCAACCACGCAATCTAAACCAAACTGTACAGCATGGGAAGACTGAACATCTTTCTAGTGGTGGAAGTATTTGTTTAAGGACTTTATAACAATTCTTGTAAAATCTCTAGCTGTGTAGAGGTTACAGAGAGCGGCGTGGCGCGTGTTCAGAGTTTCCCTGTATACGTCCATATTAGATGAACATATTTTCTTTAATCGATATATTTACTTGTTTTTTACGAAGTACGCCAAAGAATTGAAAAAAGAATCAATTTCTCAATTAATTATTAAAGTAAACAATTTTGGCCAGCTAGATCGGCTAAATACCCCTATGTGCAACGGTCGGTGATTTGAGATTATAGAATAAAAGAATATTCTAACAAATTTATAAAAGGAAAGGCATGAAAGGAGTTATTTGAACATATTTTAAAGTTTTTGAACTTAACCTAACGAATTTTAGACTAATAAACTCAATACAAAATGAAAAAAATATATAAACTATAATAAATTGATTTTCACTCGAGAGGGAGCTCACTCTTTTATTTTTCTCTTCATGGTACAACTCCATTCCTTTCTATCGAATATAGGCTACCGAGTGGCTCGACTTGGTGGCTGATTTTGCGATTGAGTGGCTCGACAGAGAAGCGCATTCGAGACGCTCGTGTTTTGTGCTTTTTGCGACTAATTGTAAGTGGCTCGACAGAGTGGCCCGCTTGAAAAGCTCGATTGTTTGTGTCCTAAGACAAATTAGAATGACGGGTAAAGCGTTACAAACCTACTCAAAGTGCTAAAGAATGAAAAACACATTTCATAAATCTGTTACTGTGATAGACGTCAAAAAAGTTCGGTCACAAATCTCTGAATGCATAACTAAAATGTTGGCAGATCGTTGTCTTAGAACCATACTATTCTATATCCAATTTTTCCTAAAACTGAGTAGTACCAAAACTACCAAAATAATCTGCGTCTATTCGTATAGCTGTATTATCGAATCGCAAGGATGTTGGACTAACAGGATAGCTCAATCCCATAAGATGTGTATACACCGAAATTTAGTGCGCAGCCGCCAGTTTAACGTCACTTGTGGTTTCAGTCGAATGTAAGATAGAGACGCTAAGCTTGGCGGGCGATTATCGCAGATTGGAGCATCCTGTTAGTCCAATGTCCTTGATCGAATTATGTTTTCTAGATCCCTATTACATTACGTTGAATGTAAAAACTAAAATCTCGTTTTTGTAAAATTTAAAAAAAAATGACATAGAATAGTGTGGTTCTAAGGCGACGAAAAGTATAATTTGCTTAAGTTAATGGAAGGTTAAAAGGTAAAAGGATAATGAACGTTATTTGGAAGTCAAAATAGTCACTTAGAAATCACTTCCATTATCATTTTACATTTGAATGTGTTGTCATGTTTGTCAATTTACTTTTAAGAATAATCGTGTATTTTTGGAAAAAGTTAAACTTTCATTATCATTATCAATAACAATAGAAATAGCTTATCTCTGAAGATGGTTGTAAGCCGTAAATTGCAAGGATTTTTTTAATCAAGTGGATCATAATCATATTTGTCTTGATTAAATTTAAATTTAGTTCTTTAATTTCCATTTAAAATAGTTTCGAAGTTATGGAACTGTTTTTAGAAATAATATTTTTAATTTTACGATTTTTTTATCATGTGGATGTTTATGATTTGATTTTTAGAGACACATTTCACATTCCATTACCACGTAAAATCCATTCGGACGGTAATCTCATTTCAAAAATATCTCCTTAATACGTCTTGATATTCAAGGGGATCAGGACTACTTTAAGCAAGCGTCACGTTGCATAATACAATCTTGTTCGAGCACGAACGGCTTCGTGTTAACAGGGTTATAAAGTTCCCTGCCAACTTTCTTTTCATCCAACTTTTCCACAGAACGTCTTTTTTGGTCTTCATTCCCCTTATTTTTTTTATTTCCTTTCTCAATTTTTTTTATTATCATGGATTTTTGCTGATGAATATAATTTTTCCAACTCTTTTTTTTATTATGGTTTACTATTATTTCAATTATTAAAATGTCATAAATATTTTATGTTATTATTTTGTAAAACCCTTTAATCGAACGAGTAACCCATTAAAGCTTTATTCCTGGGATAAATACGATTAATTTTTCACGATGCTTTTAGCGAACGGCATCGAATTGAAATCGATCGGAGGTAATTGGTCGTAATGAAAATTACTAATTGTAAGCCCGGAGTTATTCAGTGTGAGAAATCTATTTATTTTGAATTAATTAACCGTTCCAATCGCTTTTAACCAAACACTATGGAACTTCAAAGGGAATCTGAAATGTTGCATTTGGTTTAGAAATGTAAAGCTGTGTAAATAAACCGGATTATATCGAAGATTATTTTTATCAGTATTAAAATTGTATCAGTATTGATTATTTCGTCTGGAAATTTTCTTAAATTCAAAACACTTCTATATTTAATTTATTTTTTTCTTAATTATGATATTTATATCATAAAATTATTTTATTTATTTTTGATAAAATTCTTCATTTCCAATATCAGTTAGCCTATGTAGAAAGTTTTATTTTTCCAAGAATAAAATAAGAAATAAAGTATGTGTGTTTGTGTGTTTTCTCGTATGTGGATTGTATTGTGCAATTTTTCCTGTGTGTTCTAGGTTTTCCTCCACGTGCCTTTTGCAGGCGTCTCTTCTCTTATTACTCTTTTAGTTGTAGAAACCCACACATACAATCCTCGACCGGATGAAATTCATTCAAAGCATTTCAGTTGAAACCTCAGTCGAGTTTGAGATTAATTTCAACCGGACTTTATTGTAGGATGGACGTATGAGTTTATTTAGTAGCGTCTCTAGTTTCTGGGTTGTTTAATACTATAAAATTTTAAAATAAATAATTTTTGTTGAGATATTTCCGTATTTTTTTTGTCTTTTAAAAGTACTTTATTATTGAAAACTATTTTTTTTAAATTAATTTAGTTTAGTTAATGATTTAGTTTGAAATTTAATTTAATTTTATTTTTATCGAAAATGAATACGACTTTCTATGACTTTTAGCTTTTTCAGCAGAAACGAAATTCTAACCCAATTTAATTATCATGTTAATTGTTAAACTTAACTTAGACAATGTTAAAACTTATCTAAGAAGCTAATCGTTTTTGAGGCTTGAAATTTGATGGAGATTTGGATTGAGACTTAGTTTTTGTTTCTACCAAGAATACATTTTCTACGACTTTTAGTTTTTCGTTCAGAAGTGAAAATATGACCTAATGTCGGTTAAAATTTGTCAACTTTTAAAAATTCATATATAAAAAACTAATTGTTGTTCAGATTTGAAATTTTATGAGGATTTAGATTAAAACTTAATCTTTATTTTTCCCAAAACTGATTTTTCAACAACTTTTAGTTTTTCCCTCAGAAGAGAAAATGTAACTTAATGTCTATATTTGAATTTTTTTAGATTCTAAAAATTTAACTTAATCTACTCGAAGCATATGAAATAGAGAAATTTGAAGAACTTAACACAGACTTAGAATGTCTTAATGATCAAGTTTTTCTAACCAAAACACCTATATATTATCTGTATTATCAAAAGCTCTGGAGTGGTTAGTTTACCAGCAAATGCAAAGGTATATTGAGGAACATAACTTGATTAATGAATTTCAATCTGGTTACGTAGGGGACACAGCACAGCAAAGTACACCTGTGACCATCGCCGCATTACCCTCTTAGTATTGCTTGACTTCAGCAAACCGTTTGATTCAGTGGATCATAGCATGTTGCTCTCTGTGCTGTTTGCTATTGGATTTACTCCTTCTTGTGTTTCGTGGTTTCAATCTTAGCTTTCCCACCGCCGGCGCCGTCTATGTGTACGATCTGATTCTACTGTTCCCTCTTATTATGCAACTGCAAGTGGTGTCCCTCAGGGTAGCGTGTTGGGTCCGTTGCTATTTTCTGTGTTAATTGACAGTATTATAAAAAAATTACTTTTTTTATACTAAAGTTATCTCGTGTAATTACCACTTATACGCTGATGACCTTCAAATTTACATTACTGCCACTGCTAATGAGTTTCCTGAAGCCGTGTTGCATATCAATACTGACCTCTCCAATATTCAAGATTGGTCTAAGCGTTTTGGTCTCAACCTAAATGCAGCTAAAACACAAGCCATTGTGTTTGGTACAAGACCTTTACTCGCCAAAATAAATAAGTTTACGTCAGCGCAATTGATTCTGGATAGCAATACTATACAACTCTCTGATACTGTCAAAAACGCTGGGGTGGTGATGAACTCAGCGCTGTCTTGGCGGCCGCAGGTCTAGCATTTTTATAGAAAGGTTTATTCCTGGTTTCATTCTCTGAAAACACTTCGTTTTTTTTTTTTTTTGTTTTCTTCCTCCCATCGTTCGCCGTAACCTTTGCTATTTATTAAATTTTCCTCACATTAATTATGCCGATGGTAAGATGCTGGCTACCTTGACCTTACTTTAACTCTCCAAAATAAATTGCAAAGGCTACAAAACAACTGCATTCCTTTCATTTTCATTCTTGGAAGGTCACAGCACATAACACCCTATCGTAATTATTTACAAATGCTGACCTGTCAGATGCGCAGATCATTTCGTATGCTTACCACGTTATATAAGATTCTATGTAGCCAAGTCCCAATGTAGTTGTCCAAAGATTTTCATTTTCTGTCCTCATATAATTTAGCAAGTAGATCGCGATCAGACTGTCTCCTTTTTTTCCTATTCATCGTACTGAAACTTACTATAAATCATTTATTACTGTGCAGTCGATAGCGCTTTGGAATGAGTTACCTGCAGAAAGCCATAATGTCCCTAACGTATCACAGTTTAAAAATGCTCTTCAGCGGTATCTATTTGGCTTGCAACTTTCCCTTTCCTAATTCTTCAGTTCTTAGTATTTTGTATTTATTACGATGTGGTGACTGGCGTCTGTACCATTTCGGTTTAATGCATTTTGTTTTGCTTCTTCCTTTTTTGGTTTCTTTGGTTTTTTTCTTTTCTTCTTTTTTTTATTTTGCATTGTGTTTATTTTATTGTTATTACCTAGCCGCCATATAATTTATAATCTTATACAAAGGAAGAAGTGGATCTTTTGGAAGATATCGCTCTGTGCGATAAATTGATCCATTTATCTCGAGTTATCCGTTCGTCTGTTGATTGTAAGCTTGTCGGTCAGCAACAACGCTATCGTAATTCACATATTGTTATTACTTTTTGTTGCATAATTCTTGGCAATAAACATATTATTATTATATATAAATTCCTCAGAAATCCTTTTAGAAACCTTCCCCAAACAGCTAGGGTTTGGGGCCCTAGCGGTCTCAAAACTTCCTATCTTTGATTTCTTCCTTTCCTTAAAATTTCCCTCCCAATTTCCACTTTTCACATTTTTACGATTGGTTCAAAATTTAACGCCCCATCGCAGCCCTAAAATTAATTTAACTTCTGCAAATGAATTTAATGTATTGAAATTTGAATGCTTAATAAACATAACAGAAGACAAGAACTGAAAAAAGACGAGAGTTGAGAAAAGAGAACTGAGAATTGACCGACTGACTGGATTGGAAATAGGTTTGAGTAGTTCGGAAACGCTAGGTGAAGAGACTTTAGTTGGGCTTAGATGTAGAACGACGTAAGAAGTGTAAAGGCAAGAGTTGAGAAAAGACAAGAGCTGAAAAAAGACGAGAGTTGAGAAAAGACAAAAGCTGAGAAAAGACTAGAGTTGAGAAAAGAGGAGAGTTGAGAAAAGACGAGAGTTGAGAAAAGAGGAGAGTTGAGAAAAGATAAGAGTTGGGTTTAGATATAAAACAACGTAAGACGCGTAAAGACGAGAGATGTGTAAGAACGATAGTTATGTTACAACATTAGCCGGAAAGAAGTAAAAAGACGAGAAATAGTGAAGATGTAGAAAAACGAACAATTGTATATTTTATTTTTTGTAATTTTTTTTCAAAATTAATTTAATTTTAAAATATGATTTTAATATTTTTTAAAATTAAAAACTTAAAGGTTGGACAGACTTAACTTATTTTCCTTTGCTTACAGCATATGACATAAATTTCACTAACGATAAATCGAAAACCACTTTGTAAAAACTTCTATAAAACCAGATAAGTGCTGAAAAATGTTTTTCATTCCACATAAAAAATCTTTATAGATTTTTAATTCAAGATCTGAGTCCATCAACTTCAACCTCTAATTAACGAAGTCTATTACAAACCAACCTTAACCTTTTTTACTACAAAATCCTTTTACATTTCAACTCCAAACAACCACATAAAAAGCCAGACTCGACGAATCTCGTCTCTTAGAAACAGTTTAATCGATAAATCCACAACTCTCGACTATTACAAACGTCCCCTTGTCTCTATCTGTCTAAAACTTCATTTTAAACGTAATTTTTAACAAAACTTAAACCCATTTTAGAAATGCAAGATGGAGATAAACCCGATTTATTACCTTCAGAACAAGTCTCGAAGAAAAAAGACTCTAAAAAACTTAAAAAACGACCCAGTTCTTTTCGCCGTCACCATCGAAGACACAAAGAAGAAAATTTAGCAAACTTTAAGTATGATATGCCGGGAGTTCATAGAATCGTCCTAAGCGAAAAAACCCAAAAAAACATCGGTATGGTAGTTGGAGAAGATATAAGTTCCGAATCCCCGTGGAAATTAATCAAAAAAGAAGTCATCACCGATCATATAGAACTCATAGAAGACTCGGAATTTATTGAAATGCGTTTAGAAATCGTTCCTTATCCAAGACAAAACATTTTAATGGGTTATATTCCAGATGAAATCCGGGAATATGATGAATTTTATATGGTTTTATCCGAAAAAGCTGAAGATGTAATCAGTGATGTTATAGAAAAAATAAAAAATCAACGCGACTCTAAATTATCAAAAGCTTTAGCTGTCGTTCCAAAAGGTTATTGGAGATCTTTCGGTAGTGAGAGAGAAATCGCTGAGTACACTGAACAACCTAATAGGGGTTTGTACGAAGTTGAAATTGAAGCTGCATATCCTATAATTAGTCCCAAAGTTGAATTTAGAATTCGACCGGCGGAAAAAGCTCGCGATGGTTATATGGAGCTTTTACAAACTAGAAATCCAATTGTATCGGTTATAAAAAGTAGAATTGATGCTGCAATTCAAGTCACACCTAAAGTTATAGAAAAAGAAGCACAAACTAATTGTACTTACCCAAAGAATGCTTGGACTCAATATTCATATGAATTTGATTACGTTTTAAATTTTACCGATGAATTTAAAAAGAATATAAAAAAATTTATTGATTTTAAATTAGATGATTTATGCGATAAAATTACAGTTAATGATAATATTAATTTATATACAGATGATTATCGCGATTTAGTCACCGATCAAGCTTTTGCTGAAACACCCGAAAGAGTAAGTTGGGATGAATATATGTCTTTTGCTGATTTAAAAGATGCTAGGAATAAAAAGATAACTTCAGCGTGTTGGCATCCGATGTTAACCGGAACTGTAGCTATTTCTTATGCTGATAAAGCACCGAATACTTTTTTAAGATCAAAAGCAACCGGAGATCCGGTTAATAATATAGTTCATGGTAAAAATCCGATTTTAGTTTGGTGTTTTAACGATGGTTTATATCCTAAATTAGAGTTAGAATGTCCTCGACCGGCTGATTGTATTTCTTTTTGTCCTTATGATCCTAATATTATAGTTGGTGCTTTATCAAACGGTCAAGTTGTCGTTTGGGATATAAAAAATAAATTAGAACACGTCGAACAAGAAGAAATTTTAACCCAAGCTCAACAAAGATATAGAGTTTTAATGTTTTCTTTAATGGATTGGTTTCAAAATACTAGTAATATAAAATACGTTCGAGTTACCGCACAATCTGATATTGCGGTATCTCACGCGAGAAATGTTACAAGAATTAATTGGATTAATCCTTATCGAAAATTATTTCGAACGGGGAAAATTATTAATCAACCCGAAGGTGAACCTATGACAATGCAATTCTGTACAAGTTCGATTGATGGTAGTTTACTTTTTTGGGATATGTTAGCTAAACCGGTTTCACACGGTGGTGGAGAGTATAAACCTCAAAGAAGATTAAAACGTTTAAAAATCCGTCCGAGTGCTTTAACTTTAGATGTTTCACCGTTTCGATTTTTAAATCGTTTATGGAGACCGCTTTATAAAATAACGGTTCATAACGTTAAAAAAAATCGTCAATTTCCAATCGCCTCATCGGATATTTTAGTTCAACTTTTAGATTATGAAAAAGCTGATCCAAAACAACCGGATTCAATGATAGAAAGAGTCGTTTATAAACCAATTTTTAAAAGACCAACTCAACAACATAGTTGTACCGCGATTTGTGGTTCTTCGAACGGTTATGTTTATATGATGAAATGGGATGGATATGAAGTTGATCCGGGTGAACCTATAAATCAAGAATTTGCTAAGATTATATCAATTGGTCGTTATCACGATGGACCTGTTCATACAATGGATAGAAATGCATATTCAAAAACGACTTTTTTATCAGTCGGTGGAAGAGTTTTCGCCGTTTGGCGACCGGATTTAAAAGATCGTCCTATTTTTTGGAGAAAATCTCGAGTTAGATACTTACACGGTCATTGGGCGAAAGGTAACCCAAGTATGTTTAGGTTAAGTAGACGAGATGGAAGTAGAGAAGTTTGGAGTCTTTTAAAACGAAGCGATAAAAAAATGTACGAACAAAATATGTCCGGTGAAAGAGTTTTAGGCTCGTACGTTCATTTTCGTCCTCTACCCCGAGGAGTTATAGGAATAGCGGATAATAACGGAGCTTTTAGAATGTTTTACATCCCTCATTTAAACCAACACGAAGAAGCCGGTAAAAAACTAGAAGAAATGTTAGATCGGGAAGTTATCCGAAAAAAAGATTTTATGGCCTGGCAAAAAAATTGGTTAGAAAGTAATAAAGAAATCGTCGAACAAAGAATGGAATATCGAAGAATAAAAATGGAAAAATTAATTGAAAAAGCCCAGAGGGAAAAGCAAAAAGCCGCCGAGGAAAAAGCCGAGTTAGAAAAAACTTTAAAAATGATGGAACGTAAAAATCAACCACAACCCGGTCATTATAAAGAATGGGCACAAGAACAATTAAAAATTAAAGAAGAAGAACGTATGAAAAACGTCCTTTTAGTTAAAAAACAATTAAATCCTAAACTATTAGTCTCCCAACAAATGCCTTTAAAAATTCTCGAACAAGAAGAAGAGAAAAAGAAAAAACGACAAAAAGAACGCTTGGCTGAATCGGATAAATTATTCACGGAAGCCGTAGCCACGATGTTTCCGGACGTTATCAAAGTTAAACCTCCTCCTCCTTTGGATCCGTACGAAGGAGATTATCCGCAAAAGGAAACGGACGGCTGTTTTACCGAGTATCAAAATTTATTTGATTTAGCGGAAGGTTTCGTCGAGGAAAATCCGTTTTTGTACAAATTCGATTGGAAGTGTGTCGTTCAAAACGGTTCCGATCGTCGGAGACAAATTCACAGTCAATATGTCAACGTTTCTCATCGTGAAAGGTACGAATCTGAAAAAAGGAAAGCTCTCGGTGGTAATGTCTCTAGCAGATTCGAAGCTATGAGGAGTAAAATACTTAGCAAACCTAGTTTGACTAATGTTGAAAAAAGTGGAAGTCAGATTGAACAGGAAAAAACTAGTAAAGAAGACGTTGAATAAGTTTTGTGTGTGTATTTTTATTTGTACTTTTAATTTAGAATTATTCTTATAAATAAAGTCGTTATGATTTTTTAAAATTGACCAAAAGTTAGATTAAAACTGTCTAATATTAAATCTTTAAGAATTTTTTAAATTTTTTTGGTAAAAATTAGACCAAATCGGCCTTCTTTAATGAAAAATAGAATCTTTTCTGTTCAAATTGGTATAAAAATCAACCCTGAATTCTTATCAATAAAGACGTTACGATTTTTTAAAGTAGATGAAATTGTTTAAAAAGTGAGATTAAGACCATCAAAAAACTTTACCAACTTTAAGAATTTTTTAAAATTTTTTGGTGAAAATTAGGAGAAATCTGTCTTTTAAAATCAAAGATACAAAGTTTTTTATTCAATTCAGTACAAAAATCGATCTTTAATTCTTATAAATAAAGTCGGTATGATTTTTTAAAGTTGATCAAATTTTTAAAAAAGTTAGATTAAAACTGTCAAAGAAATTTATCAATTTTAAGAATTTCTTTTAATTTTTTGGTAAAAATTAGAACAAATCGGTTCAAAAAAATAGAATCTTTTCTGTTCAAATTGGTATAAAAACGGTTACTGAATTCTTATAAATTATATATAATAAAGTTGTAACTTCTAAATATCTCTACGAAGTTTGTTAACCCCTGAAATGTGTCTCGATGAAGTTTGCCCACCCTTGAAGTCTTTTTGAAAAATCGAGGGTTGAGTTATCTTTGAATCGGGTTTCTACGAAGTTTGTCAATCTTTAAAATGTCTCTGGACAAGGTTTGCCAACCCTTAAAAGTCTCTCTACGAGTTTTGCCCACCCCTAAAGTCAGTTTGAAAAATCGAAAGTTTATTTATCCTTTAATCGGGTTTCCACGAAGTTTGTCAACCTCTGAAATCTCTCTCGACGAGGTTTGCCACCCTTGAAGTCCGTTTGAAAAATCGAGAGATTACTTATCTTTGAATCGGGATTTTCCGAAGTTTGCCAACCCTTAAAATGTCTCTCGACGAGGTTTGCCCACCCTTAACGTCCATCTGAAAAATCGTAGGTTTACTTATCCTTGAATCGACTTTGTCAATCCTTAAAACGTCTCTCGATGAGGTTTGCCCATCCCTGAAACCCGTTTGAAAAATCGAGAGTTTACTTATCCTTGAGTCGGGTTTCTACAAAGTTTGCAAACCTTTGAAATGTCTCTCGACAAGGTTTTCCCACTCTTGAAACCCGTTTAAAAAATAGAGGGTTTACTTATCCTTGAATTTGGTTTCTAGAAAGTTTGACAACCCCGGAAATGCTCTCAACAAAGTTTATCAACCCCTAAAATCTCTCTCCAAGAAAGATTATGAGAGGGGTATGCCCACCCCTGAAATTTTTTTTTTTTTTCTTTTCGGAGTTTGTCCACCCCTGATAGTCTAATGTCAAACCATTTAAAATGTAAAATACGTCAAATACTACAAATATATGTCGCTACCATATGTTACAATCCCATTCCTTTTTCTGTAATAGTTTTCGAGAAAAAAAATCACAAAGTTAGACAATTTTTCTACATCCTGAAAATTCTGTTATTAATTTTTCATTTATTTCGCGATTGCCCCAAAACTACGCAAGCGAATTTTTTTTTTTAATATACATGTTACACAAAAATGCCTACGAAATACGATGAATTGCATCCGGATCGTTTTCGACAAGTAGTTGGGAAGATATTCCGCTTCAAAGTGAGGAGCCTTGTATATAATAAAGTTATAACTTCTAAACGTCAAAGTTTAATGTAATCAAAAGAAAATTCCATTTTTAGAATGTAGCTAAGTTTTTAGAATATTAAAAATTTCAATTAAGGACATTGAGTTACATTTTCTTTCCTGAGGGAAAAACTGAAAGTCCTAGAAAATTCATATTTGGCAAAAATAAAGATTAAGTTTCAATCTAAATCCCCATAAAATTTCAAATCTCTGCAACAATTACTTTTTAAGGTATGAATTTTAAAAAATGGACCAATTTTAACTAACATTACGTCACATTTTCACTTTCGAACGAAAAACTAAAAATCGTAGAAAATGCATCCTTGGTAAAAGCAAAGACTAAGTCTCAATCTAAACCCCCATAAAATTTTAAGTCTCAACAACGATTAGCTTCTTAGATATGAATTTTTAAAAATTGGCAAATTTTAATCGATATGTAATCTAAGTTAAATCAGAATTTTTTGTCTATAGAAAAATAGTAAAATCGAGGAAAGTCAATTTTTGGTAAAAATAAAGATCAATTTTCAATCAAAATCGTCATAACATTTCAAATCTCAATAACAAATACTTTATTAGATATAAATTAAAAAAGAGTTGACTAGACTATTAATGAAAATATATTGAGCTTTTAGCAAGTTTATTGTCGGATTTATCCAGTGGAATTTTTAAATTGGATTTATTCTTTATTCGTTTAAATAAACTCGATATGATTTGTTTAAAGATAACTAAATTAAATAAAATACGCTTTTTTTAAACTGGTAAAAATTGTACTGTTTTGTTAAAATTCTTCGATGATGAAAATTTTTTTTTTAATTTTTTAGCTAACAATTGGAATAAATCTGTCGATTTTAATAAAAAATAGACATACTAATCTATCTTTCTTTATAATTTGATTTCTTGATTTTCATAAATAAATTCAATATGATTTTTTAAAAATTGGTCAAAAATAATGTTAGGTTATATTAAAATTCTTCGATGCTTGTAAGATTTTTTTTATTTTTTTTAGTAAGAATTAGAATATATCTGGCGGTTTTAATAAAAAAATAAACATTTAATCTATTTTTCTTTATAATTTGATTTCTTGATTTTCATAAGTAAGTTCAGTATGATTTTTTAAAAATTGGTCAAAAATAATGTTAGGTTATATCAAAATTCTTCGATGTTTTTAAGAATTTTTTAATAATAATTAGAATAAATCTGACGGTTTTAGGCTGACTTTTACCAACCTCCTGTTAATTTAACCAGCGGTTTAATTTCAATTTCAACTTATGCGATTGGCTACTTTGCCAATAACCATGGTAATAAACCGCTGGTTAAATTAACAGGAGGTTGGTAAAAGTCAGCCTTAATAAAAAATAAACATGTTAATCTATCTTTCTGTACAATTTGATTTCTCAATTTTCATAAATAAGTTCAGTTGGGGAGACCGGGGTCAAAAGTAACACGTCATGAAAGTAACAATGTTTCTCCTAATTTGCACTTATGCTTTTAAGAGGTTCACTCTTCGCTAATAGTTGTGTATTTCTGTCTCCATGACAATGATAAAATGACATGTGGCCATCTTGCTATCTGGTAGTTGTACGTCCTAATTTGTGTTTCAAAGCAACTAAAGTATGTCTGCTTTTATTTTTATATAGAGAAATATCATTAATTTTATTGATAATAGGTTTAAACAATGTCAGTTCGTTTCTTGAATGTCTACTTTATTAATTGTGATGCGAAAAGGGACCAGTTGTCGGCAAAGTAAAATTTTCAGTACGGAAGAAAAAAGGGAATCGGGTCGAAAATATCAGTTTTGAGTTTTTAATCGATTATTATAATAAGACTCTTCTTTTACACCCCAAAGTCGATTGTAATGTCGAACTTACAAGGAGACCTTACGACTTTCCCCTCACCGATTTTAACGAAAGTGGTACCAATCGATAGATATTGGTACATAGTACAAATGTATAAAATATTAGGGCGCAATACTCAACGGTTCGCAAGAAAATTGGTGTTAAAGTTTGCAATCGGCTTATATGTCAATGATTTGTCATTTCCCCTACAACCCCCCAATAGTCATAGTGGAAATATATCGGCTTCCAGATCCATAGTACGGTGGTTCGAATCTCGAATAATACATTTTAATTTCCTTTTTTTATACAATATTCTAAGTTTTTTTTATAACATGTTGATGTAATATTAAAATATTTTTAAAATAACATGAAATATTGTACTCAAAATAAAAATAAAAAAGTTATTGTTCGAGATTCGAACCACCGTACTATGGATCTGGAAACGGATATATTTCCACTATGGCTATTGAGGGGTTGTAGGGGAAATGACAAATCATTGACATATAAGCCGATTGCAAACTTTAACACCAATTTTCTTGCGAACCGCTGAGTATTGCGCCCTAATATTTTATACATTTGTACTATGTATTAATATCTATCGATTGGTACCACTTTCGTTAAAATCGGTGAGGGGCAAGTCGTAAGGTCTCCTTGTTAGTAAAAAAATACTTGATAATATTAATTATGTGAACCCATGTTACGTTTGAGAAAAGGGACCAGTTGAACACAAACTTTAAACGTTTTTCTCTCAAAACACTATTTTCCTAACCGGTACATTAAAATAGGCATAACTAAGACATTTTTTAAGATATCGCCTTCGTTTTGGTGTAAAAATATTCATAATTTATTCCTTTACCAAGAAAAAATAATAACTCAATTTTGAATGTTTGAACCAACTGGTCCCTTTTCGCTTTCCGCATCACAATTTATAAATTTACAATTAGTACAAGTACAATGGAGCTGTACTTTTTGGCCTCAAATACGTGTTTGGGGACAAAAGTAACGAAGTACTTTGTGGACAAAAGTAACATGTTACTTACGTCCATAACAAATTCCGATTATAATGTTATGTTTAATTTTCAATTCTAACCTTGTAGAATGCCTCGTACACGTATTAGAAAAACTACGGGGATAGCATACATGAAAATTTATGAAAATGCAGCAGCCGAACATTTAACAAATAATTTAAGCATTAGAGTGACGGCTAAAATGTACGAAATTTGTCATGTTACCTTATCAAGATATATAAAACAAATATAAGCAGACAACATATCGGCCAAAATGGGATGTCGAAGTGTGAAATGCGTTTTTACTGAAGAAGAAGACAAAAATTTGAAATGTATTGCAGATTCGGCAAATTTATATTATGGACTTCGTCCTCAAGAGGTCAGAAAATTGGCATACCAATTAGCTGTGGCATCTGATAAAAAATGCCAGAAACGTGGCACAACAATGAATTAGCTGGAGCCGAATGGTTTTCCGCTTTTATACATAGACACCCCACTTTAACCTTACGTACTCCTCAAGCCACAAGCTTAGTTCATGCAACCAGTTTCAATGAAACTAATGTTAATACGTTTTTTGACAAATTGAAAAAGTTCTATACTTCATTTAATAACTATACTTCATTTAATAACTAGGAGGAGTGATTTGAATTTTGCGCGCCAAAATAGTGAGCTATTATTGGTCGCTCCGCAGTCAAGTTTACGAAGACGAAAAAATTGGTTTTTGTCGTTTATTGTTTTTAACGTTTGAGGTTAGGTGCTTTACCTAATTTGTCAATTTGTTTCTCGCTTTTTCGTTGTGCTCAAATGGTTGCGATCAAAAAATATTAAGTTCGAAGAAGGTATGCTACGATGTCATCTGTTGGATATAATACGTCAACATAAGGAACGTCTTTTGGATAAATTTTGAAAAATGTACGTATAGATAAACGGCCATAGAGATATTTGGTATGTTCTAGAATACTACGCTCAAACGCTTGGTGTTTTGTTGGTTACATAAATGTGACTGGTTTGAAGTTTAGAATTCAAATTTGCCGCTAAAAATGTTTAGTGTATTTTTTAATTACTTTTTCCTATGTAAATGGGGTTTTGAGATTTACTCCTCCTAGTTATTAAATGAAGTATAGGATTTACTCCTCCTAGTTATTAAATGAAGTATAGGAGGAGTAAATCTCAAAACCCCATTTACATAGGAAAAAGTAATTAAAAAATACACTAAACATTTTTAGCGGCAAATTTGAATTCTAAACTTCAAACCAGTCACATTTATGTAACCAACAAAACACCAAGCGTTTGAGCGTAGTATTCTAGAACATACCAAATATCTCTATGGCCGTTTATCTATACGTACATTTTTCAAAATTTATCCAAAAGACGTTCCTTATGTTGACGTATTATATCCAACAGATGACATCGTACCATACCTTCTTCGAACTTAATATTTTTTGATCGCAACCATTTGAGCACAACGAAAAAGCGAGAAACAAATTGACAAATTAGGTAAAGCACCTAACCTCAAACGTTAAAAACAATAAACGACAAAAACCAATTTTTTCGTCTTTGTAAACTTGACTGCGGAGCGACCAATAATAGTTCACTATTTTGGCGCGCAAAATTCAAATCACTCCTCCTAGTTATTAAATGAAGTATAGATCGCCACAAGTTTTCGCCCAAAGACATATGGAATGTAGACGAAACAGGTGTTACAACAGTCCAAAAACCGAACCGAATTGTCGCTAAACGAGGCACAAAGCAAGTTGGGGCCTTAACGTCAGCTGAGAGAGGCAAGTTAGTGACTGTTGTAGTTGCAATCAATGCCCAAGGAGATTCTACACCGCCATTCTTTGCCTTTCCATTGAAAAAATATCAAGACCATATGTTTCGAGATGGACCAATTGGTTCAGCAGGTGTAGGAAATGGAAGCAGATGGATGCAGGAAAGAGAATTTTTAATTTTTCTAGAACATTTTAAAATACAAGTGAGACCTTTGCTAGAAAATAAATGTTTCTTATTGCTTGACAATCACGAATCACACTAACTACAAAACTGTAAACATTTTATGGACAAGACTTGTCCATAAAGATAACGGAATTATCTTATTATCTTTTCCACCCCATTGCACACATAAATTGCAACCGCTAGATCGTGCTGTATATGGACCTTTTAAAAAAATGATCAATGTTGCTACCGAGAACTGGATGCGTAATAATCCAGGTAAAACAATGACGATTCATAATATACCAAGCATTGTAAGAGAGGCTTGCAGGATTTAAATGTACAGGAATATATCCTTACAATAGAGACATATTTACAAAAATTGATTTTGCACCATCCAATATAACTAATCGACTAGCACAAAAACAAACAGAGCAAAATTCCAAATTATCTGCAGCAATGGAAAGAGTAAAAGATAGTCCCACTACACAATCTAATCCTAGTGTTCAACAGATAAAGGAAAAACTGAAAACAAACGAAAAAGATTTCTCTCCGGAAGACTTTCGACCTTTTCCACAAGCTGGACCAAGGCTTGAGTCTAAAAGAGGTCGCCAGGAGAGAAAGTCTGCTATCCTAACTAATACTCCTGAGTAAATAACATTGGAGGAAGAATTCGAAAATAGAAACAAAGTGAAGAAGATAGCTTTTAAAGGGAAAAGCAAAGGAAAAAGAGAAGGAAAAGGAAACGAAAAACAAAAAGGAAAGGCGAAGGCAAAGAAAACAGATAAAGGATCTGAGCTAAGGTCTATGGAGCCTGAAGTCGATGACTCTATATCCGAATAATTTATGTTACGCCTTTTATTTGACTTCTCGTATAAACTTATTTTGTTAGTATAACCTATTCATAATATGTTACTTTCGTCCTGTATGTATGGGATGAAAGTAACACTTGATATTTCGCAGTAAAAATCTTATAAATAAACATCCGCTGCACATCGCGCTTAAAGGTTGCGTTTATTAATAAAGAAATGAATGTGTACAAGTAAAGTCCATTCTGTACAACCCTAGTATGTGAATTAATAATCGACCTGAAACTACAAAATGTTACTTTTGTCCCCGGTCTCCCCTATGATCCTTTAAAAATTGATCAAAAATAATGCTAGGTTATATCAAAATTTTTCAATGTTTTTAAGAATTTTTTTAATTTTTTGAATAACAATTAAAACAAATCTGACGACTTCAATGAAAAATAAACATATTAATCTATCTTTCTCTACAATTTGATTTCTTGATTTTCAGTATGATTCAGTATGTTCAGTATGATTTTTTAAAAATTTGTCAAAAATAATGTCAGGTTTTTATCAAAATTCTTCGAAGTTTTTAAGATTTTTTTAAATTTTTTGAGTAACAATTAGAATAAATCTAACAATTTTAATAAAAAATAAACATTTGAATCTATCTCTTTTTATAATTTAATTTTTTTATTGTCATAAATGAATTCAATACGATTTTTTTTAAACTGATCAAAAATTATGTTAAGTTCTATCAAAATCTTTCTATATTTTAAGATTTTTGTTTATTTTTTTGGTAAAAATTTTTCTATACATTATATTTGTAATAAACCATCTAAATTGATTCAAACTAGATTTAAATTTCATCCACCTACTTCTTCATAAATATTTTTTTTAACTCCCAATGATAAATTAACCGTCAATGATGAGCTTTAGCTAGATTGTGTTACCATCCGGACGAAAAGCTACCATCAATCACGCTCCAGTCCGATTTATCAAAAAGTTCTAAACGATCCGACTTGAAAACGATCAAATTTCAAGGACAATTTTGGAAGTCACGTACAAAAACGACAAAAAGCCGGTCTATACTTAATCTTCCTCCGTCGAAATGGAACGAAAACTAAGCCGATTTAACGCTTTACTACTCCAAATCGTTTCAAAACTGCAAGCAAAGCACTAAGAAAAGCTCGTTTCTCGTCTCGTCACAACGTTGCAGTTTCGGTCTTAAATTACCAACTTGAGGCCGTCTGCTTTAAAGTTAAATTACAAAGTTATCTCCAAGTGTCCGAGCAAATTCATTTTAGACAGGGAGTATAATTTTGTTTGAAAGAGAAAAAGTCTCTTCTTAAATGAGAATAGTTTAAATAAATTAAAGTTTAATTTTAGATTTATAGTTATTTTATTTAGATTTAGAACTATAAATTTGTCAAAAAGAAAGGGTATTTATTGGAAGAGTTGAAACAACAAAAAACGATTTCAAATTTTTGCTCCCAACACAAATATTCATGTCAATCAATAAACTCCCTTTGTTTACAAGTTCACCACAGCATGAAGATTTACATAAATTTCAAAGTCAAATTTCTCCCTTTTTAGAAAAAATTCCAAAAAATGAAAAAAGGAATAGGATAAACTTTAACGTTAAAGCCATGTTAAAATAGGATCGTTTTCTTTCAAAGCTCCGACATCAGCTAGAACGTGATAAGAAAGCGTGTCCTCTGAAAGCACTTCATATTCGCATTACGAGGCTCGTTCCGGACTGGAAAGTCCTTGTTAAATTATTTAACCCCATCTCGGGACCTCGATTCCTTTTATTCTACGCGACCGGGTGCCCTTTGACCCTTGGAGTAACTCGGAACCAACCTAACCATACCCTTTTGTGACATCTTACAAAGGAAACCGAGGCGGGAGTCAATGGAAAGCATTGTGAATGAAAATCCTGAAGTAAGTGGGGTTTATTTAAATTGTAGAAGTTGGATGAGTTATTATCCTATTGTTTTAGGTGTTGGTAAGAAGGAAAAGTTTGATGGATTAGTTAAAAAAGTAAGGTAAGATTAGGTTAAGTAAAAAAGTTATTCTATCTCGGCATTTTTTAAATTTTTTTGGTAATAAATGGAATAAATCTGACTTTTTCAATAAAAAATAGAATATTTTAGGTTTAATTAAACATAAAAATCTTTACTTCATTCCTTTAAATAAACTCGGTATGATGTTTTAAAGGTGACTAAGTTTTTGAAAAGATAGATTAGTTAACTGTCAAAATTTAATATTCTTTTGGAATTTCTTTAATTTTTTTGATGCAACCTGGAAAAAATCTAACTTATTTAGCATTAAATAGAATGTTTTAGGTTTAGTTAGGAAAAGAAATCGTTTCATAATTCTTATAAATAAACTCAGTACGATTTTTTAAAAATTACATGATTTTACTTAGCTTAGGTAACTTAAAAATTATTGTTGTCTTTTGAAATTTATTTATTTTTTTAAGAAGTAAGTAGAATAAATCTAACTCTTTTAATATAAAATAGAATGTTTTGGGTTTAATTGAGCATAAAAACCATTTTTTCATTCCTTTATATAAATTTATATAAACTCGGTATGATTTTTTAATGTAGAGGTTTAAAATCTTTGGAAATAAACAAAAAATTTCCAGGATAATTATAACTTAAAACATCCTCTTTAATATAACATAAGAATTTCCAAGTTAGATTTTAAAAATTTTGAGAAAAAAAATTTTTTTCTAAACCTCTAATTTTTCACTCAACCTATAACCGTCAAACATGAAATTTAAAAAATCGCCTAGACTTTATTTTTGGAAATAAACAAAAAATTGCCAGGATAATTATAACTTAAAATATCCTCTTTAATATAACATAAGAATTTCCAGGTTAGATTTTAAAAATGTTGAGAAAAGATTTTTTTTTCTAAACCTCTAACTTTTCACTCAACCTATAAACGTCAAAAATGAAATTTAAAAAATCGCCTAGATTTTATTTTTCAAAATAAAGAAAAAATCTCCAAGATAATTATAACTTTTGAGAAAAAATATTTTTTCTAGACCTCTACAATTTCACTTAACCTATAAACGTCAAAAGTTAAATTTAAAAAATTGCCTAGATTTTATTTTTGGAAATAAACAAAAAATTTCCAGGATAATTATAACTTAAAATATCCTCTTTAATATAACATAAGAATTTCCAGGTTAGGTTTTAAAAATTCTGAGAAAAAATATTTTTCTAAACCTCTACATTTTCACATAACTTATAAACGTCAAAAATGAAATTTAAAAAATCGCCTAGACTTTATTTTTGGAAATAAAGAAAAAATCTCCAAGATAATTATAACTTAAAGTATCCTTTTTAATATAATCTAAGAATTTCCAGGTTAGGTTTTAAAAATTTTGAGGAAAAAATTTTTTTCTAAACCTCTACATTTTCACTTAACTTATAAACGTCAAAAATGAAATTTAAAAAATCGCCTAGACTTTATTTTTGGAAATAAAGAAAAAATCTCCAGGATAATTATAACTTAAAATATCCTCTTTAATATAACATAAGAATTTCCAGGTTAGGTTTTAAAAATTCTGAGAAAAAATATTTTTTCTAGACCTCTACAACCTATAAACGTCAAAAGTGAAATTAAAAAAATCGCCTAGATTTTATTTTTCAAAATAAAGAAAAAATCTCCAGGATAATTATAACTTAAAATATTCTCTTTAATACCGTGCGTTCAGAAATGATTGTAGATCATTTGAATTTGGCGCGCTATAGATTAATTTATAAGGTTGGTATAAATACAATAATGTTAATCATATCTCATAGGCGTGTCATGGAAAATATTGAAAACTGTCATAAGTTGTCAAAAAATCGTAAGACAAAGGTATTTTATTGAATTTATTGACCAATGCCATTGCAATTGATATCCGATCTTCAATAATTATGATTATATGTACGTATACACTTAATACTACAAAGAATACACCATGAATAAATCCAGTTACGCCACTGATATGCAAGATACGACGTAGGTAATTCACAGGTAACAATATTGACCATCGAAAATCACTAAATTACGAGCGCGCCAAATTCAAACGATCTACAATCATTTCTGAACGCACGGTATAACATAAAAATTTCCAGGTTAGGTTTTAAAAATTTTGAGAAAAAATTTTTTTTCTAAACCTCTACATTTTCACTTAACTTATACATAAATGTCAAAAATGAAATTTAAAAAATCGCCTAGATTTTATTTTTCAAAATAAAGAAAAAATCTCCAAGATAATTATAACTTAAAATATTCTCTTTAATATAACATGAAAATTTCCAGGTTAGATTTTAAAAATTTTGAGAAAAAATATTTTTTCTAGACCTCTACAATTTCACTTAACCTATAAACGTCAGAAATGAAATTTAAAAAATCGCCTAGACTTTATTTTTGGAAATAAACAAAAAATTACCAGGATAATTATAACTTAAAATATCCTCTTTAATATAACATAAGAATTTCCAAGTTAGATTTTAAAAATTTTGAGAAAAAAAATTTTTTTTTCTAAATCTAATTTTTCACTCAACCTATAACCGTCAAACATGAAATTTAAAAAATCGTCTAGACTTTATTTTTAGAAATAAAGAACAAATTTCCAGGATAATTGTAACTTAAAATAAGAATATAACATAAGAATTTCCAGCTTAGGATTTAAAAATGTTGAGAAAAGATTTCTTTTTTAAACCTCTACTTTTTTTAGTGACCCAAGTTTTTTAAAAGATAGATTAGTTAACTATCAAAATGTAATGTCGGGTTTTGGAATTTTTCTAATTTTTTTGGTACAACTTGGAACAAATCTGACTTTTTTAAAAGAAAATAAAATGCTTTTGGTTTAGTTAAGAAAAGAAACCGTTTCTAAATTCGTATAAATGAACACGGTACATTTTTTTTTAACAAATACTTGATTTTCCTTAGGTTAAAAATTATTGTTGTCTTTAGGATTTTTTTTTTGAGTTTCTTGGTACTAACTTGAATAAATCTGACTTTTTAAATATAAAATAGAATATTTCAGGTCTAATTAAGCATAGAAATCGTTTAGTATTTCCTGCAAATAAGCTCAGTATGATTTTTTTAAATGATGAAAGATTTAAGATAGTAAAACGTATTGCCGTTCATATTTCTTTTTTTAATTTTTTGGTTACAGTTAATTCAAACTTGACCTTTTTGACGTAAAATAAAATATTTCAGGTTTAATTGAGCACACAAATTGAGTCTAAATTCTTTCAAATAAGTTCGGTACGATCTTTTAAAGATGACTAAAGATTAAAATAAGTCAACTATGAATAATTATTGCTGTCTTTCGATTTTTTTTTAAATCTTTTGGTAACAACTGAACAAATCTAACTCTTTTATACAAAAGGGGACGTTTCAGATTTAATGCAGCATAGGAATCATTTCTTAGTTCCTACAAATAAACCCAGTATGATTTTTTAAATATGACGAAAGATTTAAGACTTAAAAACTGTTGTCTTCCAAATTTTTTTTTTTTTTTAATTTTTTAATAAGAGTTGATTCAAATTTGATTTTTTTAACATAAAATAGAATGTTTCAGGTTTAATTTAGCGCAAAAATTGTACCTGAAGTCCAACGAATAAGCTCTGTACGATTTTTTTAAAGACGACGAATAATTTAAAATAAGTTAACTATTAAAAATTATTGGTTTTCGATTTTTTTTTAATTCTTTCGTAACAACTAGAACAATTCTGCCTTTTTTGATACAAAATAAAATGTTTTAGGTTTAATCTAGCATTTAAATCGTTTCTTAATTCCTACAAATAAGCCCAGTATGATTTTTTAAATATGACGAAAGATCAAGACTTAAAAACTGTTGTCTTCCAAATTTTTTTTTAATTTTTTGATAAGAGCTGAGTCAAATTTAATATTTTTGACATAAAATAGAATATTTCAGGTTTAATTGAGCGCAAAAATCGTACTTGAAGTCCTACAAATAAGCTCAGTATGATTTTTTAAAGACGACAAATGATTTAAAATAAGTCAACTATCAAAAATTATTGTTTTTCGATTTTTTTTAAATATTTTCGTAACAACTAGAACAATTCCACCTTTTTTGATATAAAATAGAATGTTTTAGTTTTAATCTAGCATATAAATCGTTTCTTAATTCCTGCTAATAAACCCGATACATTTTTTTAAATTACGACTTTTACAATTTTTTAAATATTGATTAACGATACTTTTTTTTATTCATTTTTTTTTTTTAATAAAAACTCAAACAAATTTAGTTTTTTTAATAATCTAACAAAATAGATTCTTTTACTTTTTATTTAACAATAAGAAAAATTATTTTTTATTTGCTCCAAATAAACCAGATACGATTTTTAAAAGAATAAGATGAGTAAGAAAATAAAGGTTGATAACCGGAATCTTATTTGAATTGAAACGTAGACGCGAAAAGAGATGGAATATTTAAATTTCCATCAACATCAATTTTCTGGAACGTATCTGAAAGATCCGGATGAAAAAGATAATGTACTTTTTAATGCTATTATTGGAAACGTAAATATTTGCCGAACAAAATGCGTTTCCTCTCTCGAAACAAAAAAGCTTTTAACTTTAAAAAGCAATTACCCAAGACTTAATAAGGATAAATAATAATAAAAAAAACTTACCGTTTCCTCTCTTTCCATTTTGTTCATCTTCTTTTTTTTGGGTTTAGAAAAAAAAATTAATTGCCTAATTTAAACACGCTCCTAGAAAATCTAAAAGTACAATCGACCAGCTCAAACGGTCAAAACCAACTGTCCTGGACCTTCTCTCCACAGGTGGATGCCTTCCATTATACAAGAACGACAGCGCAGGTCCCAAAGTTTGTCTCCACTCTATGGAAAAGCTTTCCTCCGCCCTCATTCCCCGATTTTCCCTTCGGTAAAGTTAATATTTACAGCGTCTCGGTATAAAATCACCGCCGAGAAACGAATTTCACATCTCGTTAAGAGACTCAAGGGTTAATTTTAAAAATTCAATAGTTTTGTTTTCGTCTCTTCCTTTCCAATCTAATATAAATCTTAAATAACATCCTTGACGGAGAGGAAGGTTGGAAGTTGGAAATGGAAGTTTTGTTGGAGAGATAAATTTGTCACGTTTGTGTTCTTGGGGCGGGTTTCGAGGAAGTTTGGGGTTAATCTAGATTTATTGTTTGTAACTCAAGGAAATGAGAATAAAGGGAAGGTTAAATAAGATGAGAATAAACATTTTTTACTTCTTATTACTTTAAGATGACTTACTAAAATAGTGAATTTTTTTATCAAATTAAAAAAAAATAGAGACTTTATTTATGGAAATTAAAATAATAAATTTTAAGGAGAGGTAGGTTGAAATGTTTATTTTTAAATAAATTCATCAATTTTTTCTAGTTTTGATCAATGAATTTAAAAAAAATCAGAATGACTTCAAGAAATTTTAACCGAATCTAACAAAGATGACAAATTTTTGACTAAAGTTAAAAAATCGTACAGAATTTATTTATGGAAATTAAGAAAAATACTTCAAGTAGATACATTTTAAAGTATCCTTTTTTTGATAAAAATTCCAGATTTGTTTTAATTGTTATTAAAGAAATTTAAAAAATTCCAAAAACCACGAAAGAATTTTGACCCAACCTAACCTTAGAAAATTTTCTCAATTTTTTGCGACTTTGCTCAAGGACGAAGTGTTGGTAAGCAGCGGTTTTTACTAACAAACAAAAATTATTTAATTAAATGAGTATACAAAAACGTTAGCATCAAATAAATAAATAACTGTCTAAAAAATAAATTAACTGTTTTACCTGTCTTATAATTTCACTTAGGGAGGTTCTATGGTACAGGATACATGAAAGATGAAAATTAGGTTTAATTATAAATACGAAGGCTTTCACGACCATTGTTAACTGTATTAACAATAAGACTAGAACTAATATTAGTATTAACTCTGACACTAGACTTAGAACTAGGAGCTTTCGGGTTTAGCAGTGCGTCTTTTGAAACAGTGTTACACATTTCGGATGCCATGTTACAACCTTCTTCAGAAACAAGTTCGAAGTAGCTTGCCAGTGGAAACGGTGGTCATCAACAGATCAAGTGTCCCTCTAGCAAAGGAAGAAACTTCAGTGCTCGCCAAAGGACTGAATTATGCAATCGCCCCAAAGAGAGTCCCAAACAACAGATCATCTACGAAGTGGAAACAGCCATTCGGAGATTGCCTGCAATAAAAGCAGAAGAAATCCGACAAGAGGTAGCGAGAGTGCTAATATCTGCGAAAGCACCCAAGTCAAATCTGTCGATTGGTGAGAGAGAACCATTTTGAACTATCAGGGAAAGAACGAATATAATAGTCACTTAGAATTCGTTTCTGAAGAAATTGCAAGATAGCATCCGAAACGTCAAACGTTTTTTCAAAAGATGTACCGCTAAACCCGAAAGCTTCTAGTTCTAGGTTTAGTGTTGGAGTTAGTGCTAATGTTAATTATAGTCTTATTGTTAGTTCGGTAGGTTTAATTAATTAATATAATAAAAATTTAATATTAAATATAATTAACGAAAACATGACCATAACGTGTTCGACGAAGGTTTGTTCGTTTGGAAAACAAGTGGTGGAGAAGGTGGAAACGGAATACGCCCAATACGACAACGGAAAGTTCATCTACCGGATCCACAGGAGCCCCATGTGCGAGTACATGATTAATTTCATTCAGAAACTGAAGCACCTTTCCGAAAAGTACATGATGAACAGCGTGCTAGAAAATTTCACAATTTTACAGGCAAGTTTACTTCTTATTTAATTTAATTTAATTTAATGAAAAACATGACATTGAAATTGCAACACCTAGAAGGAGTGCACTTGTTGATCAAATTTAGTAGAAATGTTATTCTATATTTGATTAATATTTAATAAAAAAAACTAAAATATGACATTTGATAAAAACTAGAAAATAAAATACAAAGAAACCTCACAAAGAATGAAACAGTTAGTCTACAATAAAACTTATGGGGTAAACTTTAGTTGATCATTTAAATTTCATTAAAATCGCCATAGGAAATAGGATAACGTGATACAATCGCTGGCGAGTCAATTATACATTTACAAGTTCTAGATAGATACAAGTTCTCTTCCCAATTACAACTTTCGATGACATACTTAGACGAGGTAAGTCTATGAGCACGTCGTGAACTAATATCTGTGTAACACTTCACGGCCAATTACCGGATACACTTCATTAATCCCTGATATGGACCCCTTGTAGGTTGGATTTTCGCTTGCTGGTGGAACGACGATAATATCTCTGACCCAACAATTGAATCCTTCCGCGAACTTTAGTTGCCACAGCAGCGAAGACTAGCGTTCAGTAATCACTATAAATCACTTATCGGAAAGCTTATGTATCGGAAGTTTTCGAAAATCAAAAACGACGAAGAAGAAAAAAGAATGAATGAACGACCAAAGTTATTTAAATTATGAAAATTAATATTAATTAAAAATCATCATTTTAATGCCCCTTTCTTCTTCTTTTCTTGGGTTTATATACCCTATATGTTTCTATCGCGCATTAACATAAACAAAGATACTTCAAGTCTTCCTGGCTTAAGAGTAACAATCACAACATTGTGTACCATAACCCGAAATGGAGCTGCACCATGAAGAGAAAGATGAAAGAGTACTCGGAAATGATATGGAGAGAAGGCTCACTTTTTTATCATTCTCTTCATTGTGCAGCTTCATTTCGGGTGTCGCTATCCAAAGGGGTGTTGACGGCGAGCGGCTACCGCCAACAACGACAATTTAAATTTGGGGGCTGCAAAAATCGTTAGCGTTGAAAAAAACCTCAACAACGCGAGTCGAGAGTTGAGTAATGAGGACTTCGAATTGTAATAAGAATCAAAAACTTAACTTACCTGCCTTATTTATTATCACTATTGGTAAATCCGGGTACTAACACAAGAATAAGACAGGAGTTATATTTAATAATATTTAATGAACTCAAACAAAATTAACTACAAACAAAAAGATAACTTACATCTAGTTGATAAATTGTTTCGGGGAGGTTAGTTACACTTTACAAAACTTACCAATAATTGCTGGAACTGACATAATTAATCCAAAAGTAGAGTTCGATAAATCTTTGTACACGGTACACCGAAACCGTAAATAAAACTATCACCCAAAATATCATTCTCGAATAACAATAGTTTTCGATATGGGATTTAATACAATTTCAACAATATCTCAATACTACTCAGGACACGAAATAACTACTCAAAAGATCTAAAAACGGAGGCGAACGAACCAATTAATACATCAATCAAAACTACGAAAAAAGGGTCTTAAGGGGGAACAACAGGGTGGAGACCGCGAAAAAAGGAGATAATTAAGATTTTATTTTGGTTCACTCATATACTTTAGAAAAATCGGAATTTGATATTTGTAATTACGCAGTTTAAACTTATTTTAGGAACTATAGAGAAAAAAAAAGTGTCTTAGAATACATGTATGGAGGGTGTCCAAATGCATTAACAAAAAAAAAACATCTTGTTGGTTGTCACTATAAAACGTGTAAAAATAATCTGAAAATAAAAAAGGAAACGTCATTTTAATCTACATTAGTGTAGCTTCAGTTAAGCGTACCCGATTTAAAAAATAATAATTGCTGTTAAAATGGCACCTCTGCAAAAAAAGAGTTAAGAAAATCGATAAAATAATTAATCTTTCCAGGGGGTAAAGAGGTAGCAAATATTAATACAAATAAAAATCCGTACGCTTAACTGAAGAGAATGTTATATATATTGAGGACGTCTCAATAAAATTTGAATGCGATTCTCGTTGGTAAAGAAATTGTGACAACAGGTTAAAAAAATTTTACTGTGAGAAAAACGCATTTAAAAAGTTAAGTTTAGTTCTAGATATAATGGAGGGAATTTTAAGAGTTACCACAATTCATCGATTCCTGCTCCATAATAAAGGTCTTTAGAGTTTCTAGAACATAATTCGACTTTCTTCTTGTTGTCTGAATTGTCTAAAACACTTGAAATTGAACGCACTTGAGCTCGACTCATACGGTATTGGTCTTTAGCTGTACAAAATGCGTACATTTGGGGTCTAATCTGGATTTGTATTTCATTTGCAACCTTTAATAAAGATGCCGTTCCATTATTAAAAATGGAAACCGTCAAATAAGTAGCAATTTGCACAATAACTGCCCGACTTGATAAAACTTTCGAAGCGAACTTCCAAATAAGAGTATTAAAGCTCTCATTCGAATTTTGCGTAAATCGGCCTATACAGCGGTCAAGCATCTCCGTCTTGGACAAATCTATATAAATGGGAGTAATAACATCGATAACATTTTGTGACAATGGTTGTTTATGTTCGTATTCAAGTAATGGCTTCGTGTGCGCGAGTAGAAAAGAGCTATAATTCCATTATTTGTACAAATTTTGTTACAATATTGTAGGACTATATTCTAAAAGGTACATACTTTCGAAATGCGTAAAGAAAAAAAAACGATTTTTCAAAAAATTTACCCTGTTGTTCCCCCTTAATTGATCAATCATAACAACTAATGAACCATCACTTCTTCTTTAGCTCTTCCAAGGGCTTATATATCCTTCTTCGACCTAAACAACCTACCCCCTTATTAGGCGCGAAAACTGGTGCGCACCAGTGCATAACAGCATGTTCTGTTGGTTGTTTCGTTGTGTTCTATTACATTTTATAATTGTAGTTTATAAAACATTTTAAACATCATCAAGCCTTGACCACACTTACAAGTGATGTTATGATTACGTTTGATTTCATCGCGTTCTGTTGAATTTGCCCTTTTTTGCGCTAAGCTAGTGTGACATATGTCACACTTTGCACTCAACTAGTGCGCACCAGTGCACACTAGTTCTGCCAATCGAAAATGCCATTAGTTTAAATGAATCTAATTAATGTATCATAACTTTTATTATTACCTTATTATCATCTTTACGATTCGTAACACGGGTTATAGTACATATGTATGTAGGAAGCGGGAGGGCACGCCAAATGGCACGCCGCACATAGACCCCATTGCGCTCTTTGTACAACCTCACTGTCACTCACTCTGTCTCCATCAACCAGCCTAGGAATTTACCAAAAGTTAGGATGTAGCTCAGAGGTATGTCCCTGATTCCATCCATGCTTGGCCAGTCATCACCCAAGTCCCTTAATCTAAGGTCCTTGAGATTCGACCAATCACATAGAATATGCTTAACAGTTTCATATCATCTTCCATCGCCACAGAACCCGGTGTAGATACCCATCTACCGTGCGTTCAGAAATGGTTGTAGATCGTTTGAATTTGGCGCGCTATAGATTAATTTTTAAGGTTGGCATAAATACAATAATGTTAATCATATTTCATAGGCGTGTCATGGAAAGTATTGAAAGCTGTTATAAGTTGTCAAAAACCGTAAGAGAAAAATATTTTATTGAATTTATTGAAATATGCCATTGCAATTGGTATCCGATCTTCAGTAATTATGAGTGTATGTACATATACACTTAATACTGAAAAGAATACATCATGAATAAATCCGGCTACGCCACTGATATGCAAGATACGACGTAGGTAATTCATAGGTAACAATATTGACCATCAAAAATCACTAAACTACGAGCGCGCCAAATTCAAACGGTCTACAATCATTTCTGAACACACGGTACATGTTGAGGTTAACCAAAGTCAGGTCATCCTCGACCGGTGTTGTGGTAGGATCCACCAGTGACGTTGTCGTCCCTACGGTGAGGTGCCTACACCTGCCTACACCTGCCCTGAAGGTATTGTTATGTTTGGGGGTGTTACTCGTTATGGATAAGGCTAACTCGCTAGGTAACTCGAGGGGTATCGCGTGGCTCATATATTTTATTAATAAATACTTCACTTACCTTTTAACCTCCGACTTACTCTTCCGGTACTTTGGCCTTGGGGTAGGGATTTCAAGGGTGACCAGCCAATATTTTTTTCAACTTCTTTTATTCCTTAATTTCTAACAATACCGAACTTAACTCTAAGGCGGTCGAATCGAGAGTCCCCTTGTATCGTTCCCGATGATCGATCGGGGCATTCTTTTTACCTTATTTAGCATTTTTGTACGACAGATGTTCGTGAACTCTACTTTTTATCATGGCCGTTCGCGGCAGTAGTAAAAAGGTAACACATTTTACCTTCGTTATCCCTGAGCCACTCGGCATCCTGCTGTCCAGCCCCGAAGACCAGGAGGCGACCTGGTGCTGGTTTGTCCAGCACTTCGTGGCAGAAAAGGCACCAATTTGAAAGATCCAGGTGTGAATTTTGTCTGGCCAGGACGCGCAGTATATCATTTAGACTGTCTACCTTCACGCCAGATTTAGGAAACCAGAGTTGGATTCTGGCAAGTTCGGGAAGCACATCCTCCCTAACAACTCCCAGTTTAACGTCCTCTAAGGGTGGGACCTTTACTACGGCTACCTTAAGCCATTCAAGCGACGCCTTGTCGTTGCAGATAATCTTAAAGATTTGGCCTGCGTAGAATATCGATAGAAAGGTTCCAGCCTGATCTGTGTACATAATTAAAAATAAATGTTGTTCAATCAAAACGACAGCAATGCCGTTCGCAACAAAACCTAAACAATCGTACAGACTTTCTTTATAGAAATTAAGGCGAAAGAACTGTTAAATCAAAACGAATCTTTGCCGTTCGCATCAAAATCTAAGAAAACGTATAGACTTTATAGAAATTAAGGTGAAAGAACATGTGAAAAGATAGATTAAAATATCTATTTTTAATTAAAATTTTCAAATTTGTTATAGTTTTAGTCAATGAATTTAAATGACTTAAGAATTTTAATCGAACCTAAAATTTTATAACCTTATCAAATTTCGACCAACTTTAAAAAATCGTACAGAACTTATTAATGAAAATAAAGCAAACAAATTGTAAACAATGATAGATTAAAGTGTCTATTTTTTACTAAAATCATCAGATTCGTGCTAATTGATTTCAAAAAATTAAAAGAAATTCCCAAAGACATTAATGTTTGTCATCGAATTTTTCATAACCTCTAATTTAATTAACTTTAAAAAATCATATCGAGTTTATTTATGGGAATTAAGAAACGAACTATACATCAAATTGAAGCTCAAACATTCCATTTTTTACTAAAAAAATCAAATTTCTTATAACTGCTCCCAAAAAATTAAAAAAAAAACTCAAATTTTTACCATTTTTATCCCTCAAATTTTAGTTAATAATTTTTAAATCATAATCTCAAAGAATAAAAAAAAACAAAATATCAATATAAGATAAAGAATATATTTACAACAGCACACATTATAAAACTAATATGCACAAACCTCACTAATATTAATAATATCACAAATTAACAAAGGTAACATTAACAAAATCAAATTCTTATATTAAAAACAGTCTTAATTAAAGCTTATTTTTCCTTTTCTTTAACTTGAAGTATTCTCGTGCTTTGCAACAACCAAAATAACCCGGAAAGTAAAAAGAAACCTTCTAAACATGTTAAAACGTTCGGATTAACACCAGTAAAGTCTAATCTTTGAACTGCTGTAACTAAAATAACACATCTTAACAGTTCAAAAACGCAAGCGTAAGGTTTGTCATCGAATAACATTCCTATCGTTGTTAACGAAGCGATTATATAAGAAATAAACCCAAAAACGACTAAAGGATTCATCCCTAAATACCTTTGACCTAATTCATGTAATCCATAAATTACAATAGCAAAATGAATAACTAAATAAATATTACACCAAGTCGGTAATTTAACGTTATATTTCTTTCTCGGTCCGACTCGAGGTTTTTCCGATTCTAAGCCTAATCTAGGTCGTCCAGGTTGCCAACTCGGTCCGTAAAAAACGGCTTTAAACTTATTTTTCCATCCTTGCATTTCCCTAAACTTTCCAAAAACGTACACGGTGTAAAAAGTTTGTAAATGAAGGGGATTAAAACTCGGTTGGTTATAAACCAAACCGTAAATTATTTCCTCGTCTTTTCTTTCTTCGGCGAACGTTCCGAAAATTCTATCCCAAAAGATGAAAACTCCTCCGTAATTTTTATCTAAACAGTACAAGTTGCTTCCGTGATGGACGCGATGGTGTCTTGGAGTGTTAAAAATGAATTCTAATGGTCCCAAGTGGTTTATTGTTTGAGTGTGGATCCAAAATTGGAAGAGAGTGTTGAATTGTTGATGGGCGATAAAATGGGAAGGTGGTAAGAAGAAGGCTAAAGGTAAATAAAACATCTGGAAAAGAAAAAAATAAAATACATTTTAAAAATTAATTAACATATTAATAATTATATGTTATTTTAAAGAATGTTTTTTAATCTATCTTTCATGAAAAAATCTTTTTTTAATTTTCATAAATAAAGTCGTGATGATTTTTTAAAAATTACTTACAAATGCAACCCATCCTTGAAGCATTGGTTGTCTTAAAGCAGCCGCCAAATTATAATCTTCCGAGCTGTGATGAACCTGATGTTGTGCCCAAAGAATGTGAACTTCTGTAAACGTAAAATTAACGTATAATTTATCTTAAGTCGGGTAGAAAACGAGAAAATTTTAAAATTAAAGATAGATGGGTAATATCGGAAAATTACTGGAATAGCTTTAAACGGAGCAATTTCCTCGAGAAAACGGAAAATAGAACTCGTTTAGCGAATTCACAGTTAAGACATCGAACTAATATAGCTAATGGATTCATTAGTTTATTTCACCACAACTTCAAAATAAAAAAGAAAAACTAATAAAGATCGGAAAAGATGAGATAAGATCGTTATTAAAACGTTAATCAACCGTTTAATTTGTGAATTAACGACGAAAACTTTTTAAATTATCGCCCGGCGAAATTATCTCTTTATTAAAACTAGTTAACGCGTTCTTGTTAAGTTTACGCGCTAAATTTCTTTTATAAATGAAGGGAGGAAACTTAACGACCTTTTTCCTTCTCGAAATAATAAAGATTTACTTACCATGAGATGCACGATGCACCCAGTAATAGCAAAAATCAATCGCTATGACTGCAGCATACCAAGTAAAGGCACTATTCCAAGGTAATTCGAAGAACCGGAAATGCTCGTAAATGTAAATGTATGCGTAACTTTCAGCTCCACGAAATAACATACTGAAAATAAAAATTATTAGTTACTTAAAATTGTCAAAATTTTTTATAGTTGGAAACGATAAATTTTGTAGGGGTTTATAAAAAAATTCATAACTCAAAATTTTTGTTACTTAACATATATATAATTATGCTTTATTTTATAGAGCGTATTTTAATCTATCTTTCTTCAAAAAAATTTTTTTAATTTTCATAAATAAAGTTGTGACGATTTTTTAAAGTTACTCAGTTTTTTTTTTGAAGGTTAGAAATGTCAAATTTTGTAGAGGTTTATAAAAAAATTCATAACTCAAAATTTTTGTTATCTAACATATGGGTTATTATACATTATTTTAAAGAATATATTTTAATCTATCTTTTACAAAAGGATTTTTTTCTTATTATCCGAAAATAAATCCACACCAATTTTTTAAATTTACTCAATTTTGTTTGAAGGTTAGAAATGTCAAATTTTGTAGAGGTTTATAAAAAAATTCATAACTCAAAATTTTTGTTATCTAACATATGCATAATTATGCATTATTTTAAAGAATATATTTTAATCTATCTTTTACAAAAAGATTTTTTTCTTAATATCAGAAAATAAATCCACACCGATTTTTTAAATTTACTCAATTTTTTTTTGAAAGTTAGAAATGTCAAATTTTGTAGAGGTTTATAAAAAAATTCATAACTCAAAATTTTTGTTATCTGACATATGGGTTATTATACATTATTTTAAAGAATATATTTTAATCTATCTTTTACAAAAGGATTTTTTTCTTATTATCCGAAAATAAATCCACACCAATTTTTTAAATTTACTCAATTTTGTTTGAAGGTTAGAAATGTCAAATTTTGTAGAGGTTTATAAAAAAATTCATAACTCAAAATTTTTGTTATCTAACATATGCATAATTATGCATTATTTTAAAGAATATATTTTAATCTATCTTTTACAAAAAGATTTTTTTCTTAATATCCGAAAATAAATCCACACCGATTTTTTAAATTTACTCAATTTTTTTTTGAAAGTTAGAAATGTCAAATTTTGTAGGGGTTTATAAAAAAATTCATAACTCAAAATTTTTGTTATCTAACATATGCATAATTATACATTATTTTAAAGAATATATTTTAATCTATCTTTTACAAAAAGATTTTTTTCTTAATATCCGAAAATAAATCCACACCGATTTTTTAAACTTACACAATTTTTTTTTTTTGAGGTTAAAAATGTCGACTCTTTTAGAGGCTCACAAATAAATTGTCAGATAAAATAAAATCCATCCAAGTTAAATGATAATTTAGTTTAAAAAGGTATTAAAATTCAATTGCTTTTGACTTTTAAAATAAGTCCAACATAAACAGACACTATCAAAGAGATTTTCTATTGGATTTACGTCAGTTGCACTCTCATGCAATTTTCTAGCGAAGGTCCCCCATTGAAAATATTCCTTTTCCTGCTTCTAATTTACTTGAAAGCACCGCTTTTAAATTAAGTTGAGGGTAAGTGAGGTAATTACTCTTAATTCATTACTCATCATTTAAAAAAATAAAAAAACCCAACAGCCAAAGGAAAAGAAATTAATTAACCCGCAATTACACAGAAGATAAATTTTTTATCTGTGAGTACTTTTTATTTTATAAATTTATCTTTTAACCCATTCAACTCTAATTAGTATCTTAAGTGAACAATTCAACAAACAGAGATAAAAATTTTTTAATGTCCTCTTTATGAATTTCCCACTTTAATAAACAGATAACATTATCTTCATTGTTGATGTATATTTAGAACTTATTATGTGTTAAGTGAAAAAAAATCTGATTAATTAGAAATGTTCAAGATAAATCGATCGGAATTCTCGTTAACGTATAATTAGAATATTTAAGTGATGATGTTTTCGTGATAAAATCTGATTCTAATTTGCGGCGACACGAAGGGATAAAAAAAAAGTCTCGTTAATCAAGTTGAAAGCTTCAAGTCGGATCGATCGGACGTACTCACGCACGAAAGCTTGAAAATGCGAAATTCAATTAAGCCCGGGGCTATTGAAAGTGCCCCACACTTAACCGGAGGACCATAAATTTCAATCTCAACATCGATAATCTCCAATTTCTAACACGTCGTTATCGTCATGGCGAATTTATTTCAATCTCAATTTAAAAAAATTCACTTTAAGATTATTTATGCGAATTAGGAACCGATTTCTGTGATATTTTAAAACTAAAAGATTCTACTTTATGTTAAAATATAAAAAGTCGAATGAGAGGTTACCAAAATTTATCTTTGGTAAAACTAAAGACTAAGTTTTCATTTAAATCGTGAGAAAATTTTAACTTTTAAGGATGATTAGTTTCTTAGATATCATTTTTTAGAAATCGACAAAATTTGATAAACAAATGCCATTTTGTCAACTTTTGGTTTTATTTTACTCGAAAACTAAATAAAATAGAAAAAAATGTTTCGAATAAAAATTATGTCTCTTTTAACTACGAACATTTTTTCTTTTAAATATTTTTTTCAATTCTCGATATTAAGGGAGTTAAATGCTAAAAACTCCAACAACTCTTAAAACCCCATTTTTTCAACTTTTGTTCCATCTTACTCGAAAATTAAACATTACAGAAAAAAAAATTTCAAATAAAAGCTATGCCTTTTTTAACTGCGAACATTTTTTATTCTAAACATTTTTTTTTATTTCTCGATTTTAAGGGAGTTATAACCCAAAAACTCCAACAACTCCCAAAACTCCATTTTTTAAGATTTCGTTCCATCTTACTCGAAAACTAAACGTTATAGAAAAAATTTTTTTAAATAAAAGTTATGCCTTTTTTAACTGCGAACATTTTCTATTCTAAACATTTTTTCAATTCTCGATATTAAGGGAGTTATAACCTAAAAACTCCAAAACCCCATTTTTTTAAGATTTTGTTCCATCTTACTCGAAAAGTAAACGTTATAGAATTTTTCTTTTTTAATAAAAGGTATGTTTTTTTTAACTGCGAACATTTTTTATTCTAAACATTTTTTTCAATTCTCGATATTAAGGAAGTCATAACCTAAAAACTTCAACAACTCCCAAAGCCCCATTTATTCAACTTTATGTTCCATCTTACTCGAAAACTAAACGATACAGAAAATTTTTTTTCAAATAAAAGTTATGCCTTTTGTAACCACAAATACTTTTTATTCTAAATTTTTTTTTCAATTCTCGATATTAAGGGAGTTATAACCTAAAAACTCCAAAACCTCCCAAAACCCCATTTTTTTAAGTTTTTATTCCATCTTACTCGAAAACTAAACGTTATAGAAATTCTTTTTTTTAAATAACAGTTATGTCTTTTTTAACTGCGAACATTTTTTATTCTAAACGTTTTTTTTTTTTAATTCTCGATATTAAGGGAATTACAACCTACAAACGCCAACAACTCCCAAAACCCCATTTTTTCAACTTTTGTTCCATCTTACTTGAAAACTAAACGTTACAGAAAAAAATCTTTCGAATAAAAGTTATGCCTTTTTTAACTATAAACATTTTGTATTTTAAACAGTTTTTTCAATTCTCGATATTAAGGGAACTATAACCCAGAAACTGGGACAACCCCAAAACCTCATCTTTGCAACTTTTGGTTCCATGTTCATTAAATTAGGTTAATTTTTAAAAATATAGTAGTGTGTTAAATTAAAATTAAAAGATTATATTTTAATGTAACAGATAAAAATTTGCTTGAATATTTAAAGGAAAGAACTAAAAAAAAATTTTAAAGACATAGCTGTTTTTAAACTCTCAACTTAAAAAAATTGATTGATTTAAAATATTCGCTATAACTTTATGAATAGGAATTAAAAAAGGGTTTATGTGTTAAATTAAAGTTAAAAGGTTGTATTTTATGTTAATGTGGAAAAATATAGTAAATCGATTTAAATTGAAATTAAGGGAATTTTTAAAGACATCGCTGTTTTGAATTAAAACCAACCTCAATTTTGAAAAATTATTACAAGCTTATTTATGGAAATTAAAAGACGGTTTATGTCTTATATCAAAGGTAGAAGAATCTATTTTATGATAACATGAAAAAAATTGCTGGAGCGATTCAAATCGAAATTAAAGAAATTTTTCAAGATATTGATGTTTTCAACCAAAATTAATCTTAATTTTGAAAAATTACTACAAGGTTATTTATGGAAACTAAGAAACGGTTTATGTCTTAAATCAAAGCTAGGATATTCTATTTTATCATACCTTGAAAAAACTTCCTGGGACAATTCAAATAGAAGTTAAAAAAATTTTCAAAACATGACAGTTTTGAATGAAAACTAACTTTAATTTTGAAAAATCACTGCAAGCTTATTTATTGAAATTAAGAAACGGTTTATACCTTAAATTAAAGCTAGAAGATTCTATTTTATCATAATCTTGAAAAATTTAGTGGAACGGTTTAAAACGAAATCAAAGAAAATTTTTAAGGTATCTACGTTTTTCAACCAAAACAAACCCTCTTTTTGAAAAATCACTACAAATTTATTTATGGAAATTAAGAATTGGTTTATATGTTAAATCTAAGTTAGAACATTCTATTTTATGATAACATGAAAAAATTTACTGGAAAAGTTTAAATAGAAATTAGGGAAATTTTTCAACGTGTCGCGGTTTCTTGAATCAAAACGAACCCCAAGTTTTAAAAATCTGCACGGGTTTATTTTATTTATAGGAACTAAGAAACGATTTCTATGTAAAGTTAAAACTAAAAAGTCCTTTTTCAGATAACAGGTAGAAATTTACTTGAGTACTTTAGATAAGAGCTGAAAAAAAATTTAATGACATCACCGTTTTGTAGCTCTCTTTAACCTTGAAAGGTTGAATGATTTTAAAAAATAAGTACAAATTTATTTATAGAAATTAAGAAATTGTTTCTACTTTAAATTAAAGATAAAAGATTGTGCTTTATGAAATATGTAAAAATTTTTGGAAGAGTTTACATAAAAACCAAAGAAAAACGATAACGCCTTTTTGAACCGAAACGAACCTTAGATTTGAAAAATAGATTAATTTTGAAAATTAATCGAAGCTAAGAGATGTATTCTTTTTTCAACAGAAACTAAAGGATTCTACTTTATGATAAAATATAATAATTTAGTTGAGTAGTTTAAACAAAAATGTAAAAAAATCTAAAGATATTAACATTTTTAATCAAAAATAATCTTAGGAAAAATTTAAAAAATCAGTATGAATTTATTTGTAGAGATTAAGAAACGATTCCTGCTTTAAATTTAAGTCAAAAGATTTTATTTTAACAAAACTGATAAAAATTTACAGGTAAAAATCTATCTGTTATAGAAAAAAATTTAAAGCATCATCATTTCTCAATAAAATTAACTACTTAAATACTACTAAAATATCACCATTATTTTATCCTCAATTTCCAAAAAACACTGCGACTTTACTAATCGAATCTAAGAGATGGGTTTGCCATCATTACCAAATTTAATCAAAAATAACCTTAGCAGAAATGATCAAATTCCAAAAATCACCTTGAGTTTATTTATAAAGATTAAGAAACGATTTCTACTTCAAATTAAAGTTAAAAGATTTTATTTTAAGATAACAGATAAACTTACAGGTAAACAGATAAATTTACAGGTAAAAATCTATCTGTTTTCGAAAAAGAATTTCAAAAATTACCATTTCTCAATCAAATTGACTAACTTTAAAAAATCATCACTACTTTATCCCTCAATCTTTTTTCAAAAACTCTTTTTTACTTCAAACCAAATTAAATCCTTAATAATTTACAACAAAATTTATTGTAATATAATAAAAATGAAACTTACTGTCCACATCTTTGAATAATCCCAAGCGAAGCACCAGTAATCCCATCATTTAATCTCATCAACGGTTTCTTCTCCAACCATAAGATAATATTTTCAATTAACATAAATAAAAGAAAATATGGTGTCGCCTAAAATTTAAAAAAATTAATTTAAACCACTTAATTTTTTTATCTTATCTCTATCAGACAACTTACGTCTTTTATAAAATCAGGTACTTGATCGGGACGTTCGTAACTGACTTCCTTATTATCCATAATATAAAACATCGATCCCATTCCTTTAAAAAACTTCGAATACTCAGTAGAAACATTTTCCGGACCGGCTGTTCGCGATAGTTTCACGAAAACACTTCGAACGCGATCCGTAGAGTTCATCATAAAGTCTTCTTCGTTCATCTTCTAAATGAAACCCACTTTGAATGAACTTTAAATGAAAACACTGCCAATTTTAATAGACAACTTCGTCGTAGGTATTTTTAGCACGTTTATCGTCGAGCTCGTATTTAGAACGTTTCGCCTTGTTCGCTTGTTAGCATTATCTGAATGTCAGGTGCCGGTTTTATCTTCGTTTATATAGCTAATAGCGATTGTAAACATTTTAAGTGGGGCTTAAGGTGACAACAACAACAATAACATACATAATCGTAATTATAACGTTCTAATTTTTTTCTTGTATGAGATAATCAAAAGTTACAAATGAGGTAATCAAAACATTAAAAAATATTAAATTTTTTAAAATTTAAAAAGTAAATTTAATTTCCTAACGATTTTTGGTAAAAACTTTATTGTAAAATTATTTTTAAAAGTAGTTAAAGAAAAATAATTAAACTAATTAAGTAGTGAATTTTTAAAAATTCATACAAAAGAAATTAATTGTTGTTAGGACTTAATATTTGATAGGAATTTAGATTAATACTTAATCTTTATTTTTACCAAAGATGAATTTTCTACGATTTTTGGTTTTTTTCTCAGAAGGGAAAATGTGATTTAATGTCGATTAAAATTAGTCAATTTTTAAAAATTCATATTAAAAAAACTGATTGTTATTGGGACTTGAAGGTTTATTACAATTTAGATTAATACTTGGTCTTTATTTCTCCCAAAGATGAATTTTCTAGGACTTTTAGTTTTCTTTTACAGAAGAGTAATTCTAACCTAAGTTAATTTACATGTCGATTAAAATTTATCAATTTCTAAAAATTCATATTTAAAAAACTAATTATTGTTGAGACCTGAAATTTGATGAGGATTTAGACTAATACTTAATCTTTATTTTTACCAAAGATGAATTTCCTACGATTTTTAGTTTTTTTCTCAGAAGGGAAAATGTGACTTAATGTTGATTAAAATTAATCAATTATTTTAAAAATTTATATCTAAAAAACTAAATATTGTAGAGGTTTAAAATTTGCATGTCGATTTTGATTGAAATTTAGTTTTTATTTTTACCAAAGGAGAATTTTCTACAACTTTTAGTTTTTCCCTCAGAAAAGAAAATGTAACTTAATGGCTTTAATTAAAGTTTTTAAACATAAAAAATTAGACTACGTTCTCAAACTGAAATTTTCTTTAAATTACATTAAAATTTAACCTTTGGAAATTACAACTTTATTATACTGCCCTCCTAACAAGAAAGGTCCTATCTGCAAAATTTAGCAAATTGACTTTTTTGGCTTGGAGTGTTCGTAAACATTTTATTAATATGTGTGGAAAATGTTCTATCTGCGTTAAAAATGCTCTATTCTATAACTAAATGTTTTGTCCTAAGTGAATAAAAAGCCATGTTTACTAACACAAATTGTCCGATCCCACATAAACTAAGGTAAATAATAGTCCGTTCTTTTTTGAAAAACGCAGTTAGGACAATTTAAACTAGTATTTTGTGTTGAGTGATGTCAGTTAGGACAATTAAGTCTAATACGGCAGTGGATTAATATTTCAATATTCTTTCAAATATATTTCTTGTTATCTATTATTTTACATTAAGTGTTAAGTTTTTAAATATGATAAATATAATAAATTGTTCAGTATAATACATTACTTTTATTTAGGACAAGTTCAGTAGGTAAAATTTGAAAATACCGAATTGCATATACTAAGCTTTATTGTCCTAAGTGATAATATTATCAAAAATCTCCTAATCGAGAAAAGGTACATCAAAATTATGACTAGCAATTAGATTCTATTCTCCGATATAATATATGAAATAAAATATAAATGGTTTGCTGTAATACCATGTTTTATTCAATAAAAAGAAAAAAAAAACGTGATTTGCTCAAAACTTAAAAATTGCAGATAGGACCTTTCTTGTTAGGAGGGCAGTATATATAGCTAGTATATTTTTAAAAATTAACCTAATTTAATGAACATGGAACCAAAGGTTGCAAAGATGGGGTTTTGGAGTTGTTCCAGTTCTTGGGTTATAGCTTCCTTAATATCGAGAATTGAATAAAATGTTTATAACAAAAAATGTGCACAGTTAAAAAAGACATAACTTTTATTTGAAAGAATTTTTTCTATAACGTTTAGTTTTCGAGTAAGATTGGGCAAAATTTGAAAAAATGGGGTTTTGAGAGTTATTGGAGTTTTTAGGTTATAACTCCCTTAATATCGAAAATTGAAAAAAATGTTTATAACAAAAATTGTTTGCAGTTAAGAGAGGCATACCTTCTATTTGAAAGAATTTTTTCTGTAACGTTTAATTTTCGAGTAAGATGGAACAAAATATTGAAAAAATGGGGTTTTGGGAGTTGTTGGAGTTTTTGGGTTATAACTCCCTTAATATCGAGAATTGAAAAAAATATCTAGAATAAAAAGTGTTTGTGGTTACAAAAAGGCATAACCTTTATTTGAAAAATTTTTTACTGTACCGTTTAGTTTTCGAGTAAGATGGATCAAAAAGTTGAAAAAATGGAGCTTTGGTGGTTGTTGGAGTTTTTGGGTTATAACTCCCTTAATATCGAGAATTGAAAAAAAATATCTAAAATAAAAAGTGTTTATGGTTACAAAAGGCATAACTTTTATTTGACAAAACGTTTTCTGTAACGTTTAATTTTCGAGTAAGATGGAACAAAAAGTTGAAAAAGTAGCATTTTGGCAGTTGTTCTAGTTTTTGGGTTATAACTACCTTAAAATCGAGAAATAAAAAAAAATTTTTAGAATAAAAAATTTTCGTAATTAAAGAAGACATAACTTTTATTTGAAATTTTTTTTTGTACCGTTTAGTTTTCGAGCAAGATAGATCAAAAGTTGAAAAAATGGAACTTCGGTGGTTGTTGGAGTTTTTGGACTATAACTCCCTTAATATCGAGAATTTAAAAAAATATTTAGAATAAGAAATGTTCGCAGTTAAAAAAGGCATAACTTTTATTTGAAAGAATTTTTTCTGTGACGTTTAGTTTTCGAGTACGGTGGAACAAAAGTTGAAAAAAATGAGGTTTTGAGAGTTGTTGAAGTTTTTAGGTTATAACTCTCTTAATATCGAGAATTAAAAAAATGTTTAGAATAGAAAATATTCGCAGTTAAAAAAGGCATAACTTTTATTTGAAAGAACTTTTTCTGTAACGTTTAGTTTTCGAGTAATATGGAACAAAAAGTTGAAAAAATGGAGCTTTGAGAGTTGTTCGAGTTTTTGGATTATAACTCCTTTAATATCCAGAATTGAAAAGATATTTAGAACAAAAAATATTCGCAGTTAGAAAAGGTATAACTTTTATTTGAAACATTTTTTTCCATTTTGTTTAGTTTTCGAGTAAGATAAAACCAAATGTCAAAAAAGGACAAAATGGGATTTGTTTATTAAAATTTGTTGATTTTTAAAAAATCATATCTAAGAAACTAATCATCGTTAAAAGTTAAAAATTTATCACGATTTAGATGAAAACTTAATCTTTAGTTTTACCAAAGATAAATTTTCTATGACTGTTAGCTTTCCATTAGAAGAGAAAATCAACTTAATATCTTTAATTGACGTTTTTATACATTAAAAATAAAACTACATCCTCCAACTGAAATTTTCTTTAGATTACATTTAAATTTAACGTTTGGGAATTACAACTTTATTATACAATATTTTTTAAAGGTTATTAAAAGTCACTTAATTTGATATCAAACATGATTAGGTTTTAACTTAAAATTATGAAGTCGAAAATAAACTTGAAACTGCCTTAAAAATTTTTAGTTTAGATGAATTTTTGTTTTATTTGTTTATAGATATCGAATATAACGTAAGCAGGATCGTAACGGTTCAAGAAAATTCCTTGTAAAGGATGTTTTATTCCCGTTTGAATCCAAGTTCAAAGTTTTACATTTAATAAACAAATAAAAATTATTCCCATTGATTAGTAAAATTCCTAAATAACTCAATCAATACTTTAAATTAATGAATTCTTTATTAAACTGTTTGTAATTAAACATGGAGTCAAAATAAGGTTTGTTTTCATAAAGTAGAACAGTGGTACGACAAAAATATTTACGACCTTGTTGATAATACAAGTGTGCTAAGTGTGGAAACTTATTAATCATCCTCAAAGTAACAACAAAACGTATTTCTGGATTATTTTCTAAATTAAATCGAATCCGTTGATTAAATTTGAATAAACAACAACTCTTTGGTTTTAACTTTTGGACTCTAAAATCTCAAAGTTAACTCATATTTAAAATTTACATCTCTTTTAATTTATAAATTTTAAATTATATTAAGTTTAAAATCTGAAAGTTAATAGCTAAAGACTTATAAAAGTTAGACGCAAAAACCATTTTTTGCTAAATGCAAAAACCATTTTTACAACCATTTTTTTTTTGACTGAATTCTCATTTGAAACTCATGAATAGTAATACAAAATTCAATGATAAAACGCGCATATTTTATCTAAGGTAGAGTTTTTATGATGAAAACGTTTGTTTTTATTGCATCTACCTTCGTAAATGCCAGAGAAACGAGCACACGGGTTTGGAAGGGTGAACTTGTTCCTACGCGTTCATTTTCATAATGTGCGCGTTCGGTTCAGGAATTTTTGCAAAAGAAAAAACGAGCTGAGAAAAAAACCAGGTGAACGTAATCGAAGAAAAAATTACAACAGCTTTTTTTAGAACGCAGTTTGTACTCGTAATTTGTTTACAAACATTAACTTTTTTTCTTTTCTCTTTCGAGTTTTAATAGTAGTATTGTTAATAATTATTATTCATTTTATACAGGTTGGTCTATTCAACAGTTTTAAACTTTTTTCATAAATAATTGATTAACATATAAATTAATCAACAACTATAAAATTTATAATAAATATTTAAATATTTACCCATCGACTTTAAAACATTTATTAACCTTTCCATTAAAGTCTTTTTTACATCTTGAAAGATATTCTTGGCAAATATTTTTGTACGAATTTTTTATGCCTTCTTTCATATTTTCTTTCGTAGTCGATACTTCGTGATAAGCATTATTCCTAAAAACGTCTCCCAAAAAAATCAAGGGTTTTAAGTTAGATGACCTTGGAGGCCAGAAAACCTCATATTTCAACCCATCGCTTAACTGATCCCACCTAACGCTTCATGAACAATTTGTGAATAATATTTTGGACATTCATCATTATTCAGCCATGTATTTTTCTTTGTTCCAAACTCAAATTTTATGGAATCATTAGTATGACGTAATTTAAAATATTTTGCTAGTCGATTTCAGTGTACCATCAATAAAATATGGTGCGACCAATTTATCATCGATTATTATACACTAAACATTAATCGACAAAAGTAAGATACAGGCCAGAAAACCTCATATTTCAATCCATCACTTAATTAATCATAACCTAAAGATTCACAAACAATTTGTGAATAATATTTTATACACTCATCATTTTTCAGTCACATTCTGTCTTCCTTCCAAACTCAAATCTTCTGGTAACATTAGTAAGACGGCATCTAAAGAATTTCACTAATCAATTTCAATGTACCATCAATAAAACATGGAGTGGTCAATTTGCTATCAATTATTCCACACCAAACATTAATCGACCAAATTAGTTGGTGTTCTAGTTCACATAACCATTTTAAATGTTCAATGTTCAAATAATGCATGTTATGTCTATTGACTTGTCAATCATTTGTAAAAATAGAGTCATCTGGCAATGAGAATAGCAATTGCTAAAGAAGTTGACTTCTAAGTGCATTAGCTCTAAACTGTTTGAGTGCCAAGGAGAGATTTTGCGTTTCTTTTCTGTCGCTTGAATAGTGTTCAAGCTGAAACAAGTTCGGTTTCTGTCGATGCGCGGCTTTACGATTACCACTGCTTTTTAGGTAAAAGTAAATAAACAGGATAGCTGGCAAAAGAATGAATTTTAATTTCAGTCAAACATTTGGATGCAAATAATAAACCGAAAAAGCGCAATAGCGCTCCTTGGCATTTTTTGGAAAGGGAATAAGACCTGAGAAAAATGCTTTTTGGTACTTTTGGACAGGAAAACAGCAAAGACACGTAGCACTCAAATGGCTTAAGCTCATTAACAAAAGACTAATGAATTTTCAAAATCACATGAAACTATTGATGTAATGAAATAGGGAGTGAGTGATACTTCTTACTCACTAATGTTCTTAAAGTGCGGGTCTTCGATATTGCCACGATCAGGACAAAGCTCCAAAAGGGGGGTCATTGTATATTGCGGAGTTAGCACAAACACCTAATCGAACGAATATAAAAAGGCGGGGCATTCAATGGAAGTAACTTTGGGTCTTTGGTCGTCAACGTTGCCGTTAGCTCGTTCGAAGAGGTTCCAGGTGCTAGCTCCGCCCGTGAGGTAAATAAAGACATTTAAAGAAATGTCCACCGGTGTGTTATTTGTACGTCCCTCCCCCCTATGAGTGTAAGTGCAGCTCAGAAGGAAGCCCTAACTAAAAAGTAAGTATACCTCTTACTTATTTAACTCCATAACTAGAAAGAAATAAGTGACTCGTGACAATATAGGGTAAACTGCCCAAATGTCAGCCCCCTTAAGAATGCTTCTTAAAGTCGGCCTTTCTATCAAAATCCATACAGAAAAACTGGAAAGCCTAGTTTAGGCGCATGGTCGAAATTTGATGAGTTTACCCTATGCGTCAATTGATATTCGTCGAGTGCTAACTTGAGGATTTACTTCAACATTAGCTAATACTACAACTTATTTTTCTTTCGTAGTGTAAGAATCGAGTATTTTTTATTATAAGTTGTATAGGTTAAGTTTATTGGTAAGAGCGTAGAAGTAGATATAGAAGTTTTGGGTTGGAAATAGATTTGAGTAGTTCGGAAACGTTAGGCGAGGAGAGTTCAGTTGAGAAACGATGAAAGTTGAGTTTAGATGCATAACGGCCAAAGACGTATAACGACGAGAGTTGAGAAAAGAATCGAGTATTGTAAAGACGAAAGACGAATAACGACGTTAGATAGAAGTCCAAAGAAACTAGGCTAGTTAACGCGTAGAACGACGAACTACTATACACCTTATTATTAGGTACCTATATTCGTTTATATCGTTTTACCAAACAAGAGGGCCTTATTACCCAAAAATCAAACCTCTAGACAAAGCAAAATTCCTACTTTTTCTTGTTTCCATATCTCCAATGTTATTTCAGTATGGGTGGGTTTATTCACCATGGATAAAGTAATCTATCTTGGTTACTATCCAAATAGCCAATCATGACAAGTGAAATTACAATAATGATAGAAAATATTAGGCAATTTAATTTACCTAAATGTGAATAAACCGGCCTTTAAGGTATGTTTTCTTCCAAATTCGTCAGTAGTTAACGAGTCATTACCCAATAGCTACCACACCATCGTTGGGATATTTACCGTTTACCTTAAAATCGGTTTAAGGTAAAAACCGTCTTGGTCGTCAGCGACTTCAACATATGTCAAACACACTATTTAGTACTAAATATTTTAAGGTACGTTTCTTCCAGATTTGCGAGACATTAGCGACAGCTATCGAGTCATTGTTACATTTCGTCCAGATTTGCGAAACATTAGCGACAGCTATTAAGTCACTGCTACCAATTCATCCATAAGGAATTTAAACTGTTAACTGGATATGACGAAATATTTCGTCATCGGTATTTTGTTCCAATAAGTCTTTTCAATGGTCATTATGACATTCTTCATCATGGTGAAACCTGATCAGAGAATAAATTTTTATCAACTGAACCAAAACTTATTTCCCGGTTAACAGGTTAAATGATTTTCTCCTATTTACGTTTCGGCGAAAGATGTCTCATGCGTTATCAATTAATTATACTATCCTAAACGACTATATTCGCTTTTCACCTCTCTCTATCATGTACCATGGGTGCCCATAAAGTGCTGGGACGCCGAAAATTTTTTTTAGTGTGTCTCACTTTGGATTTGTTAGCTAATTGTAATCTGATGTGTAAAAATTTGAAAGTTAATAGGGTAATAAAACCCGGAATTATGATCTTCCTTCCTGTAGGTGACGTGTTTAGTAAATTGTTTAATTTGTTTTATTTTTATTAGTTTTAATTTTTGTTATATTAAAGTAGGTGGGCGAGTTTGCATTTTTTGTTTTAATATTCTTTCGTTCGGCGCACGTGCGATAAACGTGTTGTGTATAAGAACCGCTTTTCAATTCGTTTTCGTACATTCGTTGTTAAACATTCGTTCAGTAAAACTCATGTAGTCAACATTCGTTTAGTTACATTCGCTTAGTTAGTTTCGTTACTTGACTTCATTCGTAACCAGAAAAATTATCTCATTTTCATCAACCGACCCACAATACTGAATTGTAACTTTGTTAAAAAATCAATACACAATATAGAAGAATAAATATTTATTAAAAGTAAAACAAGTTGTTGTGAATCAGCGTTTCGAGAATTCCAGAGAAATTTAAACATGACATATCTTACCAAATCAGAAGGGAAGTCAGCAAAAAATGTTCACAGGAATGTGAGTGATCAAGCTTATTAAAGGCTATTCACTACGCCAGATGCCAACCTGCAGTACAAAATACTCCATGGTTCAAGAAAATTCCGTTTGTTTCAAGACAATTTTATACCGTAACTATCAGACTGAAACTAGGTCATGCCCTAACGCTATCATATCTTTATTAAATTGGTATAAAAGCGTTCTGCGTTTGTGAAGAGGAGAGAGAGGAGTTATGGCACAACAGAAGAAGATAATATCAGATCTCTTGAAAAATCATTGCCACCTTACAATAAATCTTACACCGCTATTGGATCCTTTGACATATATCTATTACTTCTTATTTTCGTTAACTGCACGGTAATCCAGTTGTGATATTTACCGAAGTGTTATACAATTAGCTAGCTCGTTTCGTAATAACACATAAATAAGTTAAATTAAATGAATGAGTGGAAGAGAGAAGATCACCGAAAAGAAAAAATCTCATAAATTTGGAATTCAAGAAAGATAATAGTCGAGAAAAAATAATATAAACGCTTCAAAGAAAAAGGGAATAAGAAGTCAGAAAAATACAAAAATTCTATCCACTCTGTCAAATTTTGTAGCTGGAGTGCGAGATGAACTAAGTGCTCTAACTCCAAAACCCTTTAATAAATAAATAATAATAATAACCTTCCTTAAAAAAAGCCCGATTTAATCGGTATAAATATGGTTATTTATAACATTTTTCAAGTGACAGATTGTCCCAAGGTTTTTTGGACACCAATGGTACAACTGAATAAGGTAATGTATTTCACATATGTCGAGGAAATGATGACAAGTAATGACGCATGAGACATCTTTCACCGAACCGTGTATATAGGTACGCCCACGCAGTAGTCACGACCAACGATCATTCCATTAGTCGTATCAGATAGTCGCATGATTGCTCCCAAAGCAAATGAGCGTTCAAATTCACCATGTATTTCTAATATCAGTGTCATTACTACATCAATAGAAAAACTTCCCTTCACCATGGAAGTCTTTCCTACCGAAGGAGAAGGAAAAGTGAATGGTTCAAAAAATTAATGATTAAGTTAGCTTGTCAAATGGCAAAAAAATTCAGAAAGAATGAAAAATTTAATAAAGTTAATCTTATAATATATGAAAAATTCTTTTAATTTGGTATCATTGTTAATTTCATTGTTCCATTGTTAATGTTAATTTCAATTGAATGATTGACATCCCTTTGTTCTTCTGTTACATCAGTAGTATCACTTTACAAACCTCATTTTCTAAGCGAAGAGCAAAAAGCAACTCTTTATCTTTTTGAATGTCATCAAAAAATTGTTTCTTATTCGTGTTCATTTTACAAAAATTTCAACTATGTAAATCTCAATACTATTGGAATATTAACACATTCACGGACGTGCACGCTATAGCTTTCATTTTCATTGTGACGCAGAATAACATGAATGTAAAGTAACGTATGCCCATCTAATTTTCGGACATCTGTATATTCATGAGAAATAATTTGAATTTTAAAAACTTTTTTCTTTATTCTCGAATATTTGGTACTTATTTTTTTGTATTTTTATCTTTTATGTAACAACTTTCATATAAAATAACGACCTAAACACGCCGAACGCATACTCAAACGAAGTATATGTCCTTTTAAAACATTGCAAGTACGCTCTTTGCATATTTGATGAAGACATTAAATTTATTTGCTTGTTTATCAAACCTTCCACTTTGAACAATCACATTTTCCCTCTATCTACACAAACAAGTATTACACACCATAAAATTCAATAAAATACATAAAATTCTTTCTATCTAGAATTAATTAATTACACAAGTCATAATAAGTTTGATTTATTAAAACGTGTTCTGTTATCGACCTTACTCAATGCCGGGTTTTCACTTTTATTTCTTTATTATTACTATTCGAATGATTGAGAGTAAAAAAAAGGTATAAAATGAATCAGAGTAGAAACTACGCGTGATAGGTAAACAAACTTAACTGGTTTGGATTAACATAACTATAAAATCACCTGAGAAGAACATAGTTCAAACACATTATAGACGAATAAATTAGTTTATTAATTAGTTCATAGAACGGTCGTCAATTAGATCATTAAAAAGCTTAATAAATTATTAATTAAGACAATTAAGTAGTACAAAGGTTGAAATAAAATGAATACTTTGTAATTGGTTTTAAATAAGAAATTTATTTAAATTATTTACAAAAGTAAGTGAAAATAAGTTGTTTACAATTTAAAACTTAATTATATTTTTAATTTAAAAACTTTAAAAGAAATTACATTCCAACCATCGGTGAATTACTTTCCGCTTGAGACATATCCATTTCTATTTCATCCTCATCATCCCCATCTAAACTTTCAGACTCTTCATCATCTTCGTTATCATCCTCATCGTCTTCTTCTTCATCTTCTTCGAGATTCTAGAAATTAAAAAAGCAAATCAATCAAAATTCACCAACTTAATTGTATAACTCACTTCGGAAGCAGATTTTCCAATTGGGGTTACATTACTGTACCTTTGAGCGATTGAACTTAACTAATAAAGAAGAAATAAAGAAGAAAATTTGATTTAAAGAAATAAAAATGCCTTTTAAAAGATTTTTTACCCATTTTTGATGTTCTTGTTCTAATTGAGTAACTTCGGCGTCTTCATCGAAAGATCTATCTATCGCGAATAAAGCCGAGTCAATTAATTTCGGGGTTAATTTCGGAAATAACGGGTAAGAAGCCATTTATTTAATTAAAAAACGTTTTTTAAATATTTAGTTGGGTTTTGACAATAATTTGACAACTAACTGTCATCATGACAGATCGATTAAAATTTAAGGACAATAAAATTCCCTAGATTTTTAAAGTAAACTCAAAATAAATCATTTATTTTAATAATATTATGATTTATTTTGATTTACTATATAAATTAATTGATTAATTTATCGTTTTGAATTTAAAATATTTTTAAAAACCAATTATTAAAGTAATTAAAATTATTTAGTTTTATGTTGGTAACTAAAATTTCACCATCCATCTTTCTAAATCATCATAACAAAAGTAGTCGTGACAAGTGTCATTATTTTCTTCTAGTACATCAAAAAAACTCTTAATAAAGCGTAAAAATGGTGTTGGAAAGTACCATGATATGGTAAGAATTCACAGTAAAATCTAAGTTAATACATAAAATAACTTTATAGAAACTTTTTCGGTATTTTTGTTAACCTAACCTAAAAAATGTCAATGACAGTGCAAGAAAATCTACCTTTTGTGTGCTTTTTAGCGTCGACAACAGCGATTATATGAGAAATGGAGACTTCTTACCTACTAGGCTTCAAGCCCAACAAGACGCCGTTAATTTGGTTTGTCATTCGAAGACTAGATCAAATCCCGAGAATAACGTCGGTCTTTTAACTTTGGCAAAGTAAGTTTTTTAATACTTTTTATGGATTAGTAGACTTAAATTGTAAATCAATTTATTTAGTGTTGAAGTGTTAGCTACTTTAACCAGTGACGTTGGAAGGATTTTATCTAAGCTCCATCAAGTCCAACCGGATGGAAATATTAATTTACATACGGGGATAAGAATTGCTCATGTAAGTTTAGAAAATTGGGGGAAAAAGTTTGGTTGTAAAGTAACGATGGGTTTTAGTTAGCTTTGAAGCACCGTCAAGGTAAAAACCACAAAATGCGAATTGTAGCTTTTGTCGGTAGTCCAATAGCAGCGGAAGAAAAAGAATTGGTTAAATTGGCTAAAAAATTAAAAAAAGAAAAAGTAAACGTTGATATAATAAGTTTCGGGGAGGATTCGGTTAATAACGAAGTTTTAACTTCATTTATAAATACTTTAAATGGAAAGGTAGGAAATGTAAGATGATTTTTATTATAATTTTTTTAAGAAAATATATTTAAATTGTAAATTTTATTAAAAAAAATTAGGATGGATTGGGAAGTCATCTTGTAACAGTCCCACCAGGTCCTCATTTATCCGACGCTTTAATCTCATCTCCGGTAATTCAAGGAGAAGACGGAACAGGCGCTTCCGGAGCTTGTGGCTTTGAATTTGGAGTTGATCCTAACGAAGATCCTGAATTAGCTTTAGCCCTTCGCGTTTCCATGGAAGAACAACGCCAGAGACAAGAGGAAGAGGCTCGTAAAGCTAGAGAAGCTTCCGCAGCTGAAGGAAATGTTGAACCGTCTGTTATTAAAGAAGAACCTAATGAAGAAGCTTTATTGGAGAAAGCTTTAGCAATGTCTATGGAACAAGGAGCTACTACTCAACCAGCTGTTGATTTTGCTAATATGACTGAGGATGAACAGATTGCTTTTGCTATGCAAATGTCTATGCAAGATGCACGTAAGATTAAAATCTTTTCATTTATTACTACTTAGTTTCAATGTAACTTTTTTTTATATTAGAAGAAGCCCCGGTTGGTAAAAAAGAAGAAGCTATGGAGGTTGAAGGTGATGAAGATTATTCTGAAGTGATGAACGATCCGGCTTTCTTACAAAGTGTCTTAGAAAACCTTCCAGGAGTTGATCCACAATCTGAAGCTATAAGACAAGCTGTTGGGAATTTAAAGGATAAGAAGAAGGATGATAAAGATGAAAAGAAGAAATAAAATTTTGCCGTTTTCGTTTTAATTTTGGAATTTATTTCTTGTAATTAAAAATTTTTTTTTATTAAAATAAATAAATTAATCAGGTATTGATGGTATGTAATCCAAATGAATATAAATAATAAATAAAAAAAATATAAATACATTTCAGTTAGTTTTATGTATCCGATCTTAAGGAAGATACAAAGTAATCTGAAAAATATCCGACTTAAAGAAAAGAGAACTTTTAAGAATGCCATTTTTATTTCTCCACATAGTCTTTTAGCTCTATAAACTTTTCTCAAGGATGTTCTAACTAGCTTTGACGCCGTGTTTGTAGTAAAAAATGTTGAGGACCAATTCTATTATTAGGAAATCTTTTACCACCAAGACATTTTTAAAGTTTGGAAATGGGAAATAATCTATTGGTGTTATATACTATATGAGTAGTGTTCATGAGCAAGTATTTGAAATTTTAACTCATTGGTTTTTGCCATTGCTATACAAGATGTATGAACTGGAGCACTGTCGTGATGAAACAAGACCTATTTCGCCAAATGTAGCTTTTTTATGTAACAAATTGGCCGATAGGTGTAGGGATTTGATTATGTCTTTGACTATATTTTTTCTATCCCTTTTTTTTGAGTCATACCTCTGTACCGCCGGTAGCGTTTGTCTTTGCTGCCACCATCCTTAAGCTATGAGGAAAAATTACTTATCTAGTCCTTACATAGATCTTTTTATTCTTCAGAACAAATAATGGTTGTGATTTTAAGAAAAACAGACGCAGTTCTTGCCTACAGGCTGTGCTATACAGGATGTGGCAAAAGTCCTTAAGCCCCCTTGGACCCATATCGTGAATTTTTTGTTTGTTGTTCTATTTCGTTGATTTTTTGCATGTTTGTTCGTTATATTGTTGTTAATCATTCAAACCCCAAACGGAGTCTCAGAAAAATGGCATCCGACCTGAATATCAGCGTTCCTTCCGACGGCAGGATCACCAAACAGCATCTCAAGCTTCGCAGCATCAAACTTTAGAAGACCCACATGCTCACGAACAAGATGAAGACCACTCGGCTTCAGAGGTGTCGTCAATTTCTGAACCAATTTTCTCCGGCAGGCCACACAGACGTCCTCTTCACCGACGAGAAGTTGTTCACCGTGGAGCAGTGCTTCAATTGCCAGAATGACCGTACCCTTGCTCAATCGGTCCGGGATGCCAATGAGAAGGGTCGCTACGTTACCAGAAGCGCACATCCCGCTCAGGTCATGGTCTGGGGTGGCATCATCTACACCGGCAAAACGTCCCTGATTTTCGTCGATCAGGGCGTCAAAGTGAACGCCGCTAACTATCTGAACGACATTCTGAGGAAGGTAGTGCTTCCCTGGAGCCAGACACACTTTAACGGACGCCCCTGGACCTTCCAGCAGGACAGCGCGCACACCCATAAGGCCAGAGTGGTTCAGCAGTGGTGCGAAGCCAAGGACTTTTGCCACACCCTGTAGAGGACGAATTTAAGGAAAACTCCAAGTTATTTCATTCATTTATCATAAATGCGATATTAATCAATTAGCAAAAATTATCACCAAACTGATATAAAAAGAAAAAAAAATATTAGTAAGCAAAATTAATTCCCACATTATCTTAACGAAACAACTTGCGGCTCGGTCTCAGGATGGATGACTGTTTTAAGGCCTGGCTTCTACCGTAGAGGGTTATTCAAACACATCAACCAATCACGCAAGGTGATCCTTTTTTTCTTTTTGGAGTTTCCTACTTTCACCGTTCGACACCACAAGCTCCCGCCGATTCTCTTGAGATCATTTCGGGACTCCCGTCTCGCGATTTTTTGTCTTACAAATAGTTAACAAAATGTAGATTAGAGATCCTGGACCTTGCTATACTTATTTTTTTTTATTTTCACAATACTCACCGCTGATTGTGTTACATTTTTTAAGGAAATGAGAAAATATCCTATGTACATCGCGAGAACTTGTCGCCATAACCTTAGTTGATGGAACTGTTTTCGAATAATCAAATTTTTAATGGAAGGAACTGTTTTAATAATCAAAAGATTATTAAAAAACAAACACACAAGTTTTAAATATTTTAATATTCTCAGTAAATACAATACAATATAATACAAAAACACAAATGTCAAATTATTTTTTGTTATTAAACCTTTTAACAAATTGATAATCAAGAGGTTTCATACTAACATCACCCCATCCCCAAATATTATCGCTCGTAAGTCCTAAATCTTCTTTTAAATTTTGACTAATGACGGCAGTTTTCGTTCCATCTCCAGTTCTTAATATCCTCCTGTTTATCATATCAGGAGAGGCTGTTTTAAGATCGTACGCCCAGCCTAACCAAGCGAAAAAATCTATAAAAGCTGTTGTAAAATTCGGACCGTAATTTCCAAATTCCGACGTTTTATAATCCCACGGAAATGTATGATGATAATTATGCCAACCTTCTCCAAATGCTAAGTAACCAACAAGGGTATTTTCTGATGGTTTTATGTTTCTACATTTAAAAAATTATAAAATAAATAGAGAGAGTAATTATATTTTATCGTACCTATCGTAAGGTTTTGTTCCATAAAGATGAGCAGCACTATTAACAAGCCAGGTACTATTAACAGTCCAAATATACCTTCCTATTCCTGGTACGTGATACGCTATCCAAACACTTTCATTCCAAAATAACCAAGGAATAACTGATGGTAAAATAAAGCAACAAAGCGGCATTAAAATAAAATAATATTTCTTTTGGAACATAACAACACCATCTTCTTTCAAATCACTTAAATCGATTGTCCTTCCTTTAGCGATAACATCCTTGTGTTTTTTCACCATCAACCATCCACAATGTGAGAAGAAAAACCCTCTTGTAGCATTATGAGGATCGGAGTTTGTATCGGTGTACTTATGATGAACTCGATGATCTCGAACCCATTCGTAAATGTGATTCTGGAAGCAAACCGTCGCGAAAAACGCTAGGAGGATTCTTAAAGGTAAATTAGCTTTGTACGTTCGGTGAGACCAAAGTCTGTGAGATCCAGCTGTATGTCCAAATGATCCAATAATAAGTAAAAAGATGCTGAATAAAATCGTTTCAAATTTAGCAGCTGTTATAGCCAAGTACCATCCGTAAATTCCAGACAAATGTAAATAACTTATTAAGGCGACGTTAAACCAGACGATATCCCACTTGTATTCTTTTTGGTTGCTTTCGTTTTTTTCTGCTTGAACGATTTTTGGCTTTATCGACCGGATCTGCGCGTCTGTTGTGCGGTAATGAGACCATACCTCCGAAGTCATTTTGTTAACAATCTAGCGAAATAATTATTTGTCCTTATATAGGACGGTATGTATTAGCCTATTCATTTCCGTTCTATTGTGACTTTCAATATGATAATATAATCATATTCTATGTTTGAAATTCATCAAGTATTTAAAATCGAATTCGTTCATTAATGAGTTTGGAAAAAAATCGCATTTGGAATCCACGTCAATTGCCCGGCAACAGCTTTAAAAATCAATGTTGTGCTTACCGTGTAAATTCTCCACAGTTCATCCTGGAATGGCACGAATGAAGGCATTGGTAAGATCGGGCAACATTTACATCATATCAATTTCGGCAATTTTTGTTAAACAATCGAATTCATCAAGCTATAACAGCATATTATCAGCCTAGTAGTAACGGCCAGGCTAAATGTATCAGTGTTGGGCATCAATCGATTAAGTTTTTAGTCGTTTGGTTAATAAATTGAAAATTTAATTGTGATTAAATCAATCGAGATTAATTTAATCGAAATAAATTTTAATTCTATGTTACGATTAACAATTTAATAGCGATTAGAACAATCGCATATCTTACGATTAATTTTAATCGTGATTAATTTGTAATCGTGATTAATCTGTAATTGTGATTAATTAATCGCGATTAATTTTTAAATCAAACATTTAGTGAAACTAACTGCTTCAGCGTCTCAGAACGGAAAATAAACGTTTTTAAGGGGGTTTTCTACTATCTTTTAAGGTTTTTGGAACGAGTTTCAATTCGGAATCGGGCCAAACGGCGAAGCGTGAAAAACGAAATGTCATTTTATTAACTCCAATGCTCAGTTTTAATCACCAATCTCAGTTTTAATCCCTCAATCGAAATTACGATTAAATTAATCGTCAATCGCTTTCTGGCATTAGGATTTATAATAATCGTCAATTGCCTTCACTGGGAGTTTTGATTAATTAATCGTAAATCGTCTTCACTCGGAATTACGATTAATTAATCGTCAATCGTTACCACGATTGACGTTTGCCCAACACTGAAATGTATGGTGCAAATTTCAAACAAGCTCTGAAGAAAATGGGGGATGCAGACATGAGGACAACAATCGCTAGATACCTGCTGAGCCAACACATTACATAGCGAAAGGGGGAATCTACAATTGAATTCCGAATCGCGAAAACGTGAAGGGTTTACGAGATAGGGCGTAGTTCGCGAACGGAGACTCGCAGCGCGACCAAACCTCGATTTTTCGAGCTGCGTGCTACCAGATTTGTAAACCCAGATGTAGAACCCATTTCTGCGTTCAGAACTGCGAAAAAGCGAAGGGGTTAGGAGGCAGGGCTATCTCGCAAACGGAGGGTTGAGGTTGAAGGTAGAAATTTTAGTTAATTTAAAACAAAAAAAAAAAATAATTTCTTAAAAAAATACACAAGCTTTAAATGCTAAATATTTTCATTCCTTTTCCAAATTTACCCAAAGTTCAATCATATAATATTTTTACAACTTAATTAATAAATCTATGATTATTTTGCAATATTAAATCTTTTAATAAATTCAAAATCGACAGGTTTCATACTATTATCTCCCCATCCCCAAATATTATCACTTGTGATTTCTAAATCATCTTTTATATTTCGAGCATCCGAAGAATTCGTTCCATCCCCAGTTCTTAATATCCTTCTGTTTATCATATCTGGGGAAACTGTTTTAAGGTCGTGCGCCCAACCTAACCAAGTGAAAAAGTCTATAAAAGCTGTGGTTAAATTCGGAGCATAATTTCCAAATTCTGATGCCTTATAATCCCACGGGAAAGTGTGGTGGTAATTATGCCAACCTTCCCCAAATCCTATGTAACTGACAAAAGCATTTTCTCTTGGTTTTATATTTCTAGATTAAAATAGAAAAAAGGATAAAGAAAGTAATTATAAAATTTGTTTCTTACTTATCATAAGGTCTCGTTCCATAAAGATGAGCCGCGCTATTGACCAGCCAAGTGCCATTTACATTCAAAACATACCGTGCGATTCCTGCTACATGATAAGATACCCAACCGTTTTCATTCCAAAATAACCAAGGAATTATCGATGGTAAAACAAAACAACAAAGTACCATTAAAATAAGATAATATTTCTTTTGAAACATAACAACACCATCTTCTTCCAAATCACTTAAATCAATCTTCTTTCCTTGGGTAATAACATCTTTGTGTTTTCTCACCATTAACCATCCGCAATGTGAAAAGAAAAATCCTCTTGAAGCATTATGTGGATCCGCGTCTGTATCCGTGTATTTATGATGAACTCGATGATCTCTAACCCATTCGTAAATATGATTTTGGAAGCAAGTCGTCGCGAAAAACGCTAGCAGGATTCTTAAAGGTAAATTAGCTTTATACGTTCGGTGTGACCAAAGTCTATGAGATCCAGCTGTATGTCCCAATGATCCAATAATAATTAAAAAGGTACTGAATAAAATCGTTTCGAATTTAGCCGTAGTTATAGCCAAATACAATCCGTAAATTGCAGATAAATGTAAATAACCCATAGAAGCGACGTTTAACCAGACGATATCCCATTTGTAATTTCTTTGATTACCTTTTTCTACTTCTTCTTTTATGATTTTCTGTTTTGTCGATTCAATTTTCGTCTCAGCGAGAAGGTCAGGAGATGAAATTTTCAAAGGCATTTTATTGTTGGTGTTTTAAAAGATAGATTAAACCTCGTCTTAAGAATATTCTTCTTTTGCTGTTAAAACATAAAAGAATTTTAGTTAAAATCTTTAACATAATAAAATTAAGAAATATAATTTGATGATGAAACTATGAAAGAAATTATATTTATTTTCTTAACACTAACTTGTATCGAAAGAAAAAGAATTCTAATACGATCTTCTTAATAATTAACTCATCGTTCTTATATACAGTAATCCAGAACTCAATTGCCAAACGTTGCATCACACATTGTAGAGTTAATATCTCTACTAATTTAACGTAAAACTGTTCATATAAAATTTGTTTCCTAAGAGAATAGAAATGGATAACTTTTAAGTTGAAAATAATATATCTATGATTGGGTTGGGATTCAATCACTTTTTAACCGCTTAATGCACACCTCCGTGACATATACGGGCAACGTTTATAAACAGAATTGTGCAGCTTCGGGAACGTCATGGTCATTGTAATTTTATATGTCTCAAAATATTACAGCTCCGTATGGGTCACGGTTAATATAGAAATATAATTTTCCAAATATTTTAAGTCCGTATCTGTCACGTTGGATGGTAGATTATTGCCATTCTCGGAATTTGGGTTTGCTTATGCTAAAATTAGAGCCAGATGTTTATGACTCACATTATCATTCTAAAAGTTACCTTTTTCATATGTGGACGTGTAGTATATGCAGTGATATTTGAAAATCCAAGACATTTTGCTAAAATAAGTTTTACGCTAGTATAACAATATATTTTATGTCAGGTAAGATTTCTTTTTTATTGTTGAATATTTAGAAATTTATTTATAAAAATTTATTTAGCCAAATGTCTGACCAAGAAGATTCTGAATTTGAGTATACCAATTTATCAGAAAGCGGAAGTGACGATAGCGATGTAGAATCGGATTCGGAGGAAAGTGAGGATGATGACCAATCAAATGATATCTGGCAATAAATAAAAACAGATATCTTGGATTCAGCACCACCACGTTTCCAGTTTATTGGTGTTCCAGGTTGTACATTCAATGCAGATAATTTTGCAGTCTTGGATTATTTCCAATTATTTTTTGATAATGAATCGTCGTCTGATGTTTTATTGACTATAAAAACAGAGGAAATGCAAATATTTTTTAGGTATAAATACCATTCAAGAAATACTAAAAAAGCCAGAAGAGAGAGTGTACTGGACAACTAAAGACATTTTTGCTACTCCAATATTTCCAAAACTAATGTCTTTACGTCGATATTTATACATAAAAAAATTTACATTTTTCTGATAATGAATTATATGACTGTCATGCCCATCCGAATCCTCAACTAAACAAAATTTGGCCTATTTATGGATCTCTAAATAGAATATTTGAAGCGTATAAATGCAAAAGCAGACGTTCGACATTTTCTTCAAAAATTAGTTAGACACGGATCTGTATTGTAAATTTAGCAAGAAATCAATTTTTGTGGCCCCCAGGAGCGTAACAATACATTTAAGCGAGTGATTGCAATAATAAATTCCGCTTTAAATGCAAAAGCAGACATTTGCCCCAAGTAGTTAGGTGCAAAAGCAGACGTTTGTGTTTGAACCTATCCAGATGTCGCATTACCTCACGTGATAGCCGTGACATTGAAGTAGATCTTAGTTTTGCTCGCTTCTGCATGATTAGTTTAAACGAGAGCGTGGTAACGAACGTATTACGGAGTTTTGATTACCTTCAACAACATTACCATTGAACCAAGTCCTCGTGGCAAAGGGCGAAAGAGAATAGCAAATAAGCAAGAGTGCAAGCGTGAAAAAGCCAAGACAAAGAGGCAGAGGTTTAAGGCAGAAGGCATAAACCTGACAAGATAAGAAACATTTCCTCTTTGCTAGCCAAACACTATGGTGCAGAATGGAAAACGGTGAACGATTGGAGTTCTTCAAAAACGCCTTTCAAGACAATCCAGCCAACACTTTGGAAACTCAGGCGGATGTGAATGACACACTAGTGTTTTCTGATAATGAATCTGATACTGACTTACGAATTTAAATTTGCACCTAAGAAACTAATTTTGTACTTTTTTTCAATAAAATCAGCTTCTTTAAAATCTCTTTTATCGCAATTCTAAATTTTATTAGTGCAAATACTGCTAGTTTTTTTATAGAAACGCCAAATCCAGAACTTTGCAATTCACGAAGCAGAGATTTCCAAGCCTTAGATGCAAAACAAGACAATCTCATTTTTTTAATCAAAATAACTTTTTTACTATAAGCCTGACTTACGCTTTAAAGCACATAAAGACGCGTAGATGTATTATCTACTTTTGGTTAAAATACCAAGTCGATTGAGTGACTTAAAAGACAGTGAGAGGTTTTTCGCGCTTTACTCAAAACTATTCGAATGTCAAATGTCTGGTTTTGCATTTATACGCTTCATTTAGTACATTTTATATACCTGGACGAGACATAACTGTAGATGGAAGTTTGTTATTGTACAAAGAACGATTGGGTTGGATCCAGTACATCCCTCTAAAACGATCTCATTTTGGGATAAAAATCTACATGCTCTGCGAATCTAAAACAGGGTATTTGTATTCGTTTATTATTTATACTTGAAAAGGAACTATAATATCCCAAAAATTTAAACTAAAAATTTATAACTTCACAGGTCGTATTGTCGCTAGCAGATTCTCTACTAGATATGGGATATTGTGTAACGACCGACAATTATTACACGTCCCCACAATTAACAGATTTCCTTGTATCCAAAAAGAATGATTTATATGGTACTCTGCGATCCAACAGAAAAGATTTACCATGACAACTTGTGACTAAAAAAACTAAAAAAGGAGAATCTATAGCATTCCAAAGAGAAAAAGTCGTGGTAATGAAAGAAATTTGTCTCTTGTCGACAATTCACAATCCCGAAAATGTCCTAACTGCGAAGAAAGATAAAGAAGAAAATCCCATAAAGAAACCTAAATTAGTTCTGGACTACAATGACACCATGCGAGGCGTCGATAGATTAGATTAACACTTACATGAACAACTAACTAAAAAACGTGGGAAAAAATATTATAAAAAGATATTTATGCATTTATTTGATTTTGCTATTTTCAACTCTTTTATTTTGTACAAAAAGAATGGAGGAGCGATGGATCATTTCGAATACAGAACAAAACCGATAGAAGAAATGATAGAAAAATATCACTTTAGTACAAACGTCAAGAAGGTAGGGCGATAAAGACATATGGGACCATTACGACTGACGGAACGACATTTTCAACGACGTTTTATATTCGTGTATTTATGATGAACTCGATGATCTCTAACCCATTCGTAAATGTGATTTTCGAAACAAATCGTCGCAAAAAACGCCAAAAGGATTCTTAAAGGTAAATTAGCTTTGTACGTTCGATGAGACCTGACTTTATTCCTTCAACTGAAAAAAAAGGCTGTACCTTATAGAAATTGTGCAGTATGTTGTTCAAGAAAAAAAAGTCAGAAAAGAAACAAGATATTGGTACAGTGAGTGTGACGTGGGACTCTGCGCAGCGCCTTGTTTTAAAATCTACGATACACAATTAAAATATTAATATTTTTTTTGCATAAATTAGTTGAAATAAGCATAAACAATAATTATTTGCAAAAAAAGAAATGATTATTTTGTACCTAAATTGATTAAAAAAATGTGCACTAAGGGGTTAAATACTAATTTACAATAAAAATATTTTATTTATTTAAATACATAAAAAAATCACAAGTTTTAAATAGTAAACATCTTAACTTCACCCTCTTAAATAACTTAAATTATTATTCTTAATATAAAAATTCTTAATGTAAATAAATAAATTATTTTTTAACATTAAATCTTTTAACAAACTCAAAATCAATAGCTTTCATATTAATATCACCCCATCCCCAAATATTATCACTTGTAAGCCCTAAATCTTCTTTTAAATTTTGAATAACTGGCGGAGATTTTGTCCCATCTCCGGTTCGTAATATTCTTCTTCTTATCATATCAGCAGAAGCCGTTTTAAGATCATAAGCCCAACCTAACCAAGCGAAGAAATCTATAAAAGCTGTTGTTAAATTCGGACCGTAATTTCCAAATTCCGAAGTTTTATAATCCCATGGAAATGTATGATGGTAATTATGCCAACCTTCTCCAAACGCTAAATAACCAACAAAAGTATTTTCTGTTGGTAATATATTTCTATATTAAAACACAAAAAAATGTTATAAATAATGAAGAAGTTGGGTTAAATATATCATACTTATCATAAGGTCTTGTCCCATAAATATGAGCCGCACTATTAACAAGCCATGTACCGTTAACATTCCAAATATACCTTCCAATTCCAGCTACGTAATAAGACACTAAACCATTTTCATTCCAAAATAACCAAGGAATTATCGACGGTAAAACAAAACAACAAAGTGGCATTAAAATAAGATAATATTTCTTTTGAAACATAACAACACCATCTTCTTCCAAATCACTTAAATCAATCTTCTTTCCTTTAGTAATAACATCTTTGTGTTTTCTCACCATTAACCATCCGCAATGTGAAAAGAAAAATCCTCTTGAAGCATTATGAGGATCAGCGTCTGTATCCGTGTATTTATGATGAACTCGATGATCTCTAACCCATTCGTAAATATGATTCTCAAAACAAATCGTCGCGAAAAACGCCAAAAGGATTCTTAAAGGTAAATTTGCTTTGTACGTTCGATGAGACCAAAGTCTATGTGATCCAGCTGTATGTCCAAGTGATCCAAAAATAATTAAAACGATACTGAATAAAATCGTTTTTAATTTAGCTGCTGTTATCGCTAAATACATTCCGTAAATTCCACAAAAGTATAAATAAATAAAGGCCAAAACGTTAAACCAAACTATATCCCATTTATATTCTTTCTTGGTGACTTTTTCTTTATCTTCCTGGATGATTTTTGGTTTAGATTCGATTTTCGCATCGGCGAGAAGATAATGAGATGAAATCACTGAAGTCATCTTGATAATCAAAATTCTTTTTGATATTTAAAATTCTTTCGTTCGAAGTTGTTAATATTGAAGATGGATTCAAACTGTCGTAGATGTCACGTTCGACTTCGTTTATAATTCCTCACCAAATGAAGAATCTCCCTGCTTTCTTCTTTCGTATAACAAGTTCCTCTCCTTCTACCAGTGTATACGCAAAACGATTCGGGTCAGAAAAATTTCTAACGCCAATAAAATGAAGAATGAAATTTTGATGGACTCCTTTTACTTAACAGCTTCGCTTTTTTTACTTCAAAGGAATGACTTACTTTCTTAAACACAAACTTGTGTCTCAACCGACTTGTATTTGAACTGACTTGTATCTACGAGTCTTTAGTCCTTTATATACAACCAAACGATTGTTAATTTCGATTATAATCAATTGCATCGGACCTTTTACACTCCGTTCTATAACGGCATACATCAACCATTGTGTTGTATTCGGGAGAAAGCAAAATGCACGATTGCGTTCATAGTTACTATTGTGATTAGTGTAATGAAGTTCTATATTTAAGTAGGTGAACCAATTGGAGCTTATCAGGTATTCAAATTGAGTTGGTTCGTTAAATAAAGTAAAGCAAAGGAAATATCTACGTTTTGTTGGAAGGAAGAAGGTAAATATTTGATGAAGGAAACTGTGATAATTTCAAGGAAATTACTGCAAAAAATATTGACATGTGAGGATGTAAAGATATTTGTTTTTATCGTACTATGTAAGATTTACTCAATACTAATGTTAGTTTTGCATGAGTAACACACTTCAAAGACGGAGAATGGTAGGTAATTAACTTTGACGAGTAAATTGTATCAATATTTATATTTGAGGTTCTGTGAAAGATTTTTTTTAGAATAATAAAAGTTAGGTGTTAGAATAATTTTTAGAACTAGTAATTTTAAATGTTTAGACTTTGTTATAAATTTTTCAGTTTTTGGATTTTTTTGGCAATAGTTGGAAGAAATTTCTCATTCTATTTTTAAAGATTTAATCAAAAATTCTCTAAAAAACATTTTAAATCATCATTTTGAAAAGTTTTGTTTCAAATTTCTTCTAATTATTTGTTTATAACTATACAGGGTGTTTACGGTCTTGTGATTTTATTTTTGGGGAGTGATATAGCATCTTAAAAGAAGGTTATTAATTATAAAATGTCTTAACAGAAGTTGCATAATAAGGGAGATATTACTATTAAAAAAAATATTTTATTTTTTCTTTTTAAGGCGTTATACTACCCAAGCAAACTGAAAAAATGAAGTTTTTTGTGATTTTTTTTTCGATTTATACTAATGAATGATATAAAATGCAATTTCGAACATTTATTGCGCATGTATTAGGCTATATAAAAATATATTTTGTGTTAATTTTCGATATAAAATGCCGTTGTGGCACGGTATTTTTTGAAAGTATGTTTTTTTCCGAAGAGGAAAGCTGCGTAGTCAGTTTCAGCCATTCATTTGCCACCTAAAGCAAAAAGTAATTTTTTTTCTTTTACTATATTAGTTTTTCTTTGGAAGTACACAGGGTTATATATTTTTTTTAACATTTCGCAAATTGGCACCAATTTTAAGTTTTTTTTCGCTTTTTGGCAAAAAAATTTCAATAAATTGTTGATAGCAATGTAATTTTTTATCAATCTAAAAATCCCTATGTACTTCGATAAATAATCTATCTGTGAAGATACAGTTAAAATATTGAGTAAATCTTATGAAAATTGACTGAGTTTCAGACAACGCAAGTGTGAAAAACATAGTTTCGAGAAAAAACCGTTCAAAGTTTTAATAAAGCGGCGCGGCGGTGTTATATCAAACGTTCTACGGTGCTCAGACACTTACGAAAATAAGCTAAAAAAATATTTTTAGTCGCTTATCATTCAAAGTTGTTTTTAGATATGATTCTTAGGTATTATAAGTATCATTTAAGCGAATAAAAAAAAAAAGAAAAAAGATATTTTGCTGGGTAGTATAACGCCTTAAAGCAACGTTTACACGTAATGGCATAAATAACTGTCACAACACTCATATCTGGGCTGTCGAAAATCCACGTGCCGTTCGTCGTAACCATTTCCAGCACAGATTTTCCATAAACGTTTGGGCAGGACTGGTCAACGGACAACTTATTGGCCCCTTTGTGTTGCCAAATCAATTGACTGGAAATGATTATCTTTCTTTTTTGCAAAATCAGTTGGTAGAACTATTAGAAGTTTAACTTTTAGTTCGTCAACATTTAGATAATGTTTTTGAAAACAAGTGGATTGGTCGAGGTGGTCCTGTTTCATGGCCTCCTCGGTCACCCGATCTTGACCCCTTTGATTTCTACTTATGGGGCGTTATGAAGACCATGGTGTACACAAACGAAATAGTTGATTTAAATGATCTTCGTAACCGCGTGGAGGCAACTGCGGCAACAATATGACATTAAGGCCAAGGCCTTGCAAATTATGCCAATTCATGGATACGTCGAGCGAGACTTTGCGTCCAACAACACGGCGATAACTTTGAACAACTAGCGTAAAGTGGATTCCACAAAAAAAATTTAAAATGTTTAATTTAATACGCTTAATGGTCACTTAAAAAAAAGTAAATAGAAATTATTTCAACGTCTCTCTTATTATACAACTTTTATTAAGACATTTTATAATTAATGACCTTCTTTTACGATGCTTTATTACTCCCCAAAAATAAAATCACAAGACCGTAAACACCCTGTATAACAAATAAATTCTTATCCTCTTATAAATTGAAAACAAAGTATAAGACGTTAGAAAGTTGGAAAACCGCAGAATCTAAATAGAAACAGTCACTTTCCGCTTCAACATTCTGCATACAATTCCGAATCGTAACCGAAAGGTAACTGAAGATGCAACTTCATCGGTAATAATTTCGAGAAAGTGAAGTTTCCAAATAAAGAAGAGAAAACTTGTCTAAAAACGAAAGACCTACTTAGCACCATTGTACCGAGTTCCGTTGCGACTTTTTCAAGATGCGACCCGAGAGAGGAAGGAAGGAAAGGAATTGGAAGGGTGGAAACGGATGGAAGTGGTGGAAGAAATTGAAGAAATGGAAGAAAGCGCCACGTGATGTTGATCCATCCTACGTAAGACGTCGTAGTCGTCAATATATTTCCCGAGTGGCTAACTTGTACCATTTGATACTTTGTAACCGGTACCATTAAGAAGTTACTCTTTTCTACTTTTTCTAATCAGCAGAAAAGAAAAGAAGTTTGAGTGATTGGAGAAAAATTCGAGTTGAAAAAATTGATTGAATATATTAAAGGTAAGTCGTTAGATTTTATAGTAAAAGGTGAATGTATTACACGAAAAACTTCTTTAAATTATTAATAGTACTTGTATTTGCAATGTTCCACTTAATGTTTAAGTAGGACAGTTATAAAACGGTTAAGGTAAAGATTATGAAGTTTAATCTTGATAGTCAATAGCTAATTTATGGACCCTCGATAAACTTTCAAAGCGAAACTTTCAAATCGTCTTAATTGTCAGTAGTAACTAATTTTAGTAAAAATTGATTTAACAATGATGTTGTAATTAATGAATTGAGAAAAGTAAATTAAACACATTTATGGTTTAAAACCGATAAATAAAATACAAATTACTAGAGAACGTTTTCAAGACGTATAATTTTATTTAATAATTATTTAAATACGTTTTCACTATTTAAGTAAATTTAATTTAATTTCTTCCTAATTTAATTATTTATTTCTTTTCTTTTCAATATGGAAATTAGTTGGGCTAAGATCATTCTGTTTTACCTTCAAAAAGTGTTAATAAAATACGGATTGTTACATGTCGTTTTAAAGAAGAAACTTTAATCTATAGTTTAGTGACAAAATCGTTTAGTTATCTCTAATAATTAAGAAGTTAACTTTCAAAATATGTGCAAATGAGAGATTTAATTCCCCTAGAATGTTCTTCTTTTCTTTTCTAAAAATTTGTTCAATTGAAATTATTGTTAGTAGATTTAAAAAGATAAATTTATACTTTGTACATACAATTAATAACTTATTTTTAAATGTAAAGCAGTTTTCCGTCTTTAAAAATTCTTTAATCGTGACGATTGAATTTAGATGGCTTCAGGTTTTCATCCTTCTTTAAAAATATCCTTATTTTAGTATCAATCATTATACATCGTTTTGAAGACGAGATTTTAAACTACAATTAAATGAAGGAATCATTAAATAAATGAATCAATCAAAATTACTGATTAAGGTTCAACTAGAACATTTTTTTCAACTGCAACTTATGATTTACATAAAAAATCAACAAGTTATTTTTAATTAAAAAGAAGTTTTATTACTTTAAAAACTCCTTGATATTGAACAATATGGATATTGAGAGATGAGATGGGTTCAAATTTTTTTCCTTCTTTAAAAATTTTCTTATCTAAATCTGATTGTGAGACTTATACATCGTTTTAAAGAAGAGAATTTAATCTACAATTTAATCCTTTCGCAACGACGCATCGGTACCATACAGGGTGTCCTGGAAAATGTGGGAAATCTCTTGGATTCTAATAGAACATTAAAAAATATGATTACAAGTTCCCATAATTTTTTTTCCTAGCGGCCTTCACCTCGGAGATACGGCCTTCTAAAGGAAGCCACTGGAAAACAATTTTTTTAAATAAACTTTAAAGTACTTAATTTAATTTAATGAAAATTTAATATGATAAACAGTAATAAGGACCTCTTAAAAAAAATGACCTTAAAAAGTAATTAATCTCTTTAGTTTACCAGGGTCGTACTAGGTTATGCATTTTAATGCTTACATTTTTAACACCCTGTATGGTAAGGAGTTAAAAAAAATAAATTTAAATACCTTGAATATTTAGCTAAAGAAGAGGCACTCTTATTCAGTGTCGGTAAAATGAACCGTTTTCGAGAAAAAATTGTAAAAGAAACCATCAAGATTTAAAATTCCTTAATATTTCGCATTAATAGTAACGCTACGATAGCAACTTTTGTAAAAACAGCGCTTTTTTAATACTGATGTTGCAGACAAAAAATTTAGCGCTCTTTTTACAAACGTTACTATGATACCTACGAAATATTAATAAATTTTTAATCTTGATGGTTTCATTTACAATTTTTTTTCTCGAAAACGGTTCATTTTATCGCCACTGAATAAGAGTACCTTTTCTTTAGCTAAATATTCAAGGTACCTAAATTTATTCTTTTTAACTCCTTACCACACAGAGTGTTAAAAATGTAAGCATTAAAGTGCATAACCTAGTACGCCCCTGGTAAACTAAACAGGCTAATTACGTTTTGAGGTCATTTTCTTAAGAGGTCCTTACTACTGTTTATCATATTAAATTTTCATTAAATTAAATTAAGTACTTTAAAATTTATTAAAAAAAAAATGTTTTCCAGTGGCTTCTTTTAGGTGGTCGTATCTCCGAGGGGAGGGCCGCTAGGAAGAAAAAATTATGGGAACTTGTAATCATATTTTTTAATGTTCTATCAGAATCCAAGAGATTTCCCACATTTTCCAGGACACTCTGTATATTGCCATTTATTTATAAAATTACAAAAAAAAATATTTTTCGCTCTTTGTGATAATCTACCTAAAATTTAGGTCCTAAATCATACCTTGTCGTTTCACGCGAAGGCTCATCTGACTTCTGTATATACAGACTGAACACCTTCGAGTTGCGCATAGGGCAGGCAATGTGTTAGACAAAGCACGGAATTGCATACGATTTTAATGAGTTAGATAAAGCGCATATCAACTCCAATCGGCCAGATAAGTAAACATAGTATATCTGTCCTGTGTTAACTAATGGAAGCGGTACTGTTGTCCTTTCTCCACTTACGTTAAACGTATGCGCAACTCATCGGTGTTCACACGGTATTCGCCGACAGCCAGTGTGGTGCAAAGTGGCTGCCGTATATATACGGCACCCGTAGCGAAAGGGTTAACGAAGGAATCATTTCATCTCTAATAATTATGAAGTTATCCTTTAAAATAAATCAAAATTACCGATAGATAAGGTTCATTTAGAACAAATTATCTTTTCTTCCTTTTAAAAACATTCTTCTAAATTCGTTTATCGTCGATCAATTTAAAGAAAAAACTATAATTTATGACCTACATTCAAAAATCAACAAGTTATCTTTAATTATAAAGAAGTTTCATTATTTTAAAAAATCCTGGACATTGAAATTTGTTGATATTGAGAGTTGAAATGGGTTCAGATTTTCTCAATTTCCTAAAAATTTTCTTATCTAAATCTAGATTCGTATACATCGTTTTAAAGAAGAGAATTTAATCTACAACTTGAGGAAGGAATCATTTAGTCAGTGCCGGATTATCCACTAGGCACATTAGGCATGTGCCTAGGGGCCCCGTCGTGAGGGGGCCCCTAAACGGGTAAAATGAAAAACTATCAACGATGCTACAAAACCGGCTTAACGCTCTGAGTCTTATAAACATTGAAAACGATTTTGTAAAAAATATTCATTTTTCTGAATTAATTAATACATTTGCTGCTTCAAAAATTAGAAAAGTGAATATTTAAAAGACTCATACACAAATAATTCTGTGGCTTGGTCGAAAAACGGCCCAATTTCTATAGAAAACTATAGGGAATTAGACCGTTTTTTCACCAAGCCACAGAATTATAGCTTACAATAAGGGTACCGTACAATCTAATGATTTTTTTGTTACTTTATGTTCAATAAATATACTATACGTATTAACATTGAAGAGTGATTTTTCGGGGTTCTTTCTATATACGCAACTATTCTGAACCAATTTTGCGAATAAAATTTCTTATATTTTTTACGTTTTCTGTATCGTATATTAAAAATACTGTTGCTTATAAAGAACTTCAGTTCTTGCTTATAAAAAAGTTACTTTTAAAGAATGTTTCTTTTAAAGGAGTTGCTTATATAGAGAGGTCACTATACAGGGTGAGTCTGAATAAGTCCCCCCCCTCTGTAACTCCGAAATCATTAGCGATTTTACAAAAATTATTATAGAACTCCAACAGGGTGTGCAACGTTCTACTTTATTAACCCAAACACATTTATACAGGGTGTTCCATAATGGAACAGTAATATAATTGAATATTTTTTGTTATAATACGGTATGTTTGTTATAAGCGTATTACATAGTACTTTAAAGAACAAGCATTTTGATGTAACATAATCCTTATCAGAAATTAATCTCTTCAGGAAAAATACCATTTGCAAGTCCCTGAACATGAGTAAATTGAATGCTGATTTGAATCTACGCAGGCTGTGCTTACTTAAATTTTTATTAATTGTTTCGTGGTATCGATGAGTTTTGATCAGATTTTTGTTATTCAAAAAATGAATTCAGAAGTAAACGTCCCGCTTATTCTCAAGGAAGTCCAATTTGGAATTACAAAATGTAAGTAAAGTTGTAATCTGGTACAATCAACAATGCTCAGATGACAGATGTCAAGTAATTGTTGAAATTTGACAAGACCCAGCCTACCTGGATTTCTAAAATTGTCACTAAATCTATCCATGTTTGTAATCTACGAATGCGGTTTTTTCTAAAACTATTAATTTTTGATAAGCATTATGTTATACCAAAATGTTTGTTTTTCAAAGTACTATCTAATACGCTCACAATAAGCATACCGTTTTAGCATAAAAAGCATTCGTTTATGTTGTTGCTATGTTATGTAACACTCTGTATAAATGTTTTTTGTTTGACAATATGGAACATTGCACGCCCTATTAAACTCCTATAACAACTTTTGTACAATTTCTAACGGTTTAGAAGTTACAGAGGGGGGTGCTCATCCAGATTCACCCTGTATTTATAACACTTTAAGGGCCCCAAGAATATCTCCGCCTTAGGGCCCCAGTCAAAGTTGATACGGCCCTGCATTTAGTCATATTTTATAATTAAGAAGCTATCTTTCAAAACAGAGATTGTTGATAGATATAAAACAAGTAAGATAATATTTTTCTCTTCTTTCAAAAAAAATCCTTGTAATCGAAATTATCGTCCATTAATTTAAAGAAAAAAACTGTAATTTATAGTTTAAATCAGGGATTCCCAACCTTTTTCTTGTATCGACCCCTTGGAAGAGAACAGTTTCTTACATCGACCCCCTAGCACTTTTACCTACTATGTAATACAGTAATACAAGTATTTATAGTTAAATGTTTATATTTCTATTGGTATTTACATAAAATATCATTTATTATCTTTAAAATTTGCAAGCAATTTATTAAAAAGAAAACATAATTGCACAAAATTTTGTTGAAAATTCGTCAATGTGATGGCTGCGCTTGATGTGTCGATACTACTTTTTTAATATTTGGCTTAAAAATACTTAATGCAATTCTTAAGTACCCTCTTTCGAAAACATTCAATCTATTTCTTGTTTTACGCAGCAAGTTGTTGAGGTGACTAAAACCTGCTTCCACCAAATAGGAAGAGGGGAACATTAATAATAGTGATTCTGTAATAACTAGTAATTGTGGATACTTTTCCCTGATGATTTTCAAATTCCAAAACTTTGTGTATCCATGTGTTTTGAATAAGAGTTGTTCTTGAACATCTTCCTTCAACGCAATTAACTCTTCTTGCACCATAATATTATATCGAGATATATCGCACTGTAATGGATTTATAAGCCATGCTGGCACATTCAAATTTTCTATGTCCCGAAAGCGAAAAATAAAATCTTCTTTTAAATTTTGTAAATGATTTGTAAATAATAATATATCTTCCGATGAAATACAATCTTCCTCAATAACAGAAAGTATGCATATGTAGCTATCGACCCCCAATCGATCCTCTGATCAACATTGACCCCCTCTACAACTTCATTGACCCCCAAGGGGTCCATACCGACCCAGTTGGGAATCCCTGGTTTAAATCAAAAATCAACAAGTTATCTTTACTTACAAAGAAGTTTTGTTACTTTAAAATGTCCTCGATATTAAAGAATTAGAATGAGAAGGACGTATATAATCGTCCTTCTTTAAAATTTCGTTTTATTTAAGACTAGATTGTTATAAGCAATTTTAAAGAAGAGACTTTAATGTACAGACTGACAAGCTAGAACTTGCGGCTGAGATTTCACAAAAATGCGCGACAGATAGAGTGAGAAAGTATTCGGGCAGATAGAGATAAAATTACCCGTTCCTCTTTAGCTGGAGTGTGCTATCCAAGGACGCATCAAGGGTCCAGGGACCCTTGAGGAACGTGACATCGTTGAGATGTTTATTACACAAATTTATTACTTTGGGTCTGAATTCATACCTGAACTTAACAAATACGGTAAAGACAAAACTAAAAAAAATGTTTAAACTAAAGCCCGCAATATATGGAATTATTACAAATCTATAAAATGCTTAAGACGACTCTGGTATATTCAGATCTCTTCACTGTGAGTGACTGCGTTTAAATGAAGCATGTTAGCCTGATGTTACCGTTGTCCACTGTGCAACTGTAGGCGTGACTTACTCAGCCGCAAGTTTTCGCTTGTGGGACAATACAATTTAATGAAGAAACCATTTAGTTATCTATAATAGTTAAGAAGTTATCCTATAAAATATATCAAAATTACCAATGAATGAGGTTCAGTTAAAATACATTCTTTTTCATTTTTCTTAAAAAAAGTCCTTCTAAATGAAATTATCGTTCATCAATTTAATAAAGAAACTATTAGTTATAATTTAGACCAAAAATCAATAAGTTATTTTTGATTATAAAGACATTTTCTTACTTTAAAGAGTCTTTAACATTGAATTATCATAAAATCTATGACCTTTTAAACATTTTATTAATGTTGAATCTATGTTCTTTTAAAAAGTGAGTTAAGATGAGTTCAAAATTTTCTTAGTTAACCTTTTGACTGTGCAATACTTCGATCTGAAACGTTTTGAGTCAACGGCGTGCGACTGGCAATAGGCATCATTGGTGACTAAATACTTTTTCACGCAATCTGAATCTGTTCGGCGATGTAGTAAATTATAGTACACTACAGAATTCAATTACTTTTAATTTATACAGGGTTTCTCACGCAACTGGTTCGTTAGAACTTTATGAGGTTCCACTATTACTAGATTTTTGAGATTTTGTCAGCAGGGGTTGTTCATCCGGATCTTTTGATTTAAAATATTTTCAAGATGGCTGCCACTTCCGGTCGACCGGAAGTAGGATACAACTTCGTTATTTTAAATGGAATGGTATAATTTTTATTGCACATTTTAATTCTACGTACAAAAATAAGTAAACTTTGATATGGGTTGTTGGTACTTATTGCGTTTCGTTTTCGAGTTATTTTGATTTTAAGATTTTTTTTACAGTTTTCAAACTGTTCTTTAAAACCACCTTTCTCAGTCACTGTTCAAGCAAGAAAGTTGATAACTGGTACGATTACTCTCCAGACATTGTCAAATAGAACGCCACTACCTCCGCCCCTCTTTAATATACAGGCTGGTCACAAGGAGAGTTACCGTTCTTCCATATTCAATTTCAAAAAAGTCGAAAATTTTAAATGGAACACCCTATATTTTATTAGCCTATCCGATAGAGAATTTAATTCTCTATAAATTTGCAATACATGTCCCTATATCCATCGGTTAAGGTTTCCAAGATATAAGGGAATTTGTCAAAATTGCGTATAAAATGTCAGAAGTTTTTCCGTTTTTTATTAGTAGGCTATGGAACTTGATCGATTTTTTTCCTTGACACGATAGGGAATTCAATTCTCTACCAACCTTCAATACACTTCCCTATACCTATCGATTAAAGTTTTGAAGATATAGGGGAATTTATCAAAAAACTGTTCAAATTTCGTAGCCTACTAATAAAGAAAAACTTTTTCTGACATATTACGCGCAAGTTTTATAAATTCGCTTATATTTTCAAAACTTTAACCAACAGGTATAGGGAAATGTATTGAAGATTGGTAAAGAATTAAATTTTCTACCGTATCAAGCGAAAAAACTGTTCAAATTTCATAGCCTACTAATAAAAACAAGACCTCTTCTGACATTTTACACGCGATATTGTCAAATTCCTTTATATCTTGGAAACTTTAACCGATAGGTATAGGGATATGTATTACAAATTTGCAGAGAATTAAATTCTCTATCCGATAGGCTAATAAAATATGGGGTGTTCCATTTAAAATTTTCGACTTTTTAGCAATTGAATATGGAAGAACGGTAATTCTCTTTATGACCACTCTGTATGTGAAAGAGAAGTAGGGGTAGCTGGGTTCTATTTGGCAATGTCTGGAGAGTAAATGTATCAGTTCTTAACTTTCTTGCTTGAACAATGACCGAGAAATGTGGTTTTAAACATCAGGTTAAAAATTGTCAAAAAAATCTTAAAATCAAAATAACTCGAAAACGAAAAGTGATAAGTACCAACAACCCTTATGAAAGTTTACTTATTTTTGTACGTGGAATTAAAATATGCAATAAAAATTATACCATTCCATTTAAAATAACGAAGTTGTATCCTACTTCCGGTCGACCGGAAGTGGCAGCCATCTTGAAAATATTTTAAATCGAAAGATCCGGATGAACAACCCCTACTGGCAAAATCTCAAAAATTTACTAATAGTGGAACCCAATAAAGTTCTAACGAACCAGTTGCGTGAGAAACCCTGTATACATAGACTATGGACAAGCCCAGTTGTAGTTTTCGTTGGGCGCATATTTGCATCAGTAGTAGTCAAGATGGGTTAAGATCGGTTCAAAATTTTTCCTTCTTTCAAAATTTTCTTATTTAACCTTTTGACTGCGCAATACTTCGTTCTGGAACGCTTCGAGTCAACGGCGTGCAACTGACAATAGGCATACTTTTTCACGCAATCTGAATCTGTTCGGCGATGTAGTAATTAACAATACACTACAGAATTCAATTACTTTTAATTTATCTACATAGACAAGCCGAGCTGTAGTTTTCGAGCTGTAGCAGTCAAAGGGTTAATTCTAGATTGTTATAAACAGTTTTAAAAAGAAGATTTTAATGGCTAATTTAACCTAAAAAATATTAAATGATCTCTTAACTAAGAGATATTTTATTTAATCTTCTTTTAATTTAGAAGATTTATTAACACAAAAATCGTCTTTGATAAAAATTTCATCAAAAAAATTTTATTATTAATAAAAATTTTTATAGTGGGAATTCCTCATTGAAATTTCACCTTTTCAATTTGTATTGTAGATAAGTAGAACGACATAAAATCTATTAGAACCACTAAAAAACTATTAATCTCCAACTTAAACCTACCTTTCTTAATTAATTCCCCAAACAAATTACTTACTGCCTTATAATTATTACTAACTTTACAACACGTAATAAAATTAAAATAACTCATCGGATAGCAACCATAAACAATTTTCTCTCTTCTATAAAATTCTTTTTCTTTTTTTTTCTTTCAATTTTTTGAGGTCAATACCAAAAAAAAGTAGGTTAACCGAATTTAACCGAAAGCAAGTCCCAATTTTTCTTCTCCACCTTTCTTAAATTTTTCTCGTCTATAGGAACTCAACTTTTTTTTAACTTGTTGTAAATAAACGGTACAAGGTGTAATTTGTTCGCGAAGAGAAAGTTTAACGTTAAATCTTGACCTTGAACCCGTCGCTTCAAGACCAAAGCGTCAAGACCAAAAGGAGAAAGTTAATGATGAAAAGAAACTTGCTACACACGTCGAGAATACGCGTGATAAATGTCATGACTAAACCGTCTAATTTGCTAGGTATTTAAGTCGCTTTAAAAAGAAAGTTTTGTCGTATATATAAATTTTTGAGAAAAATAATAAGCTATAAAATTTTACTTACAATTAGACTTACAATTAGATTTGCAATTAAACTTGCAATTTGAAAGATGTACAACTTTGGAAAAAGCACTCAAACGACTAACTTTCTTAAAGAAAAGATTTATTTTATACAAATGGAGAACGTGTTTGACAACGATTTAAAAGGGAAAAAAATGTTAATCGATCGCTTGCGAAAACGGAAAGCAATCTATGTCCTTTTAAAACTTTATTTTAATTATTTCGGTTTTAATGCGCAGTGTAAAAACACTTTTGCATAGAAACCACTTAGAAATCATGTTAAACACTAATTACGACTAAAAGTACTTATGATTGGAATTTTTTGATTTCTAGAAAGACATTAAGACAGGGAAAAATACTTAAGACACAAAAACTTGTTCATTTTGTCTTAAATACTTATTAAGGTTTTAGGCGCTGAACTATTAACATACTTAGAAGTAAAAAAAAATCACGTTATTAGAAGTAAAATCGTGTAGTTAGAAGTAAAATCGTGTTATTAGAAGTAAAATTGTGTTATTAGAAGTAAAATCGTATTATTAGAAGTAAAACCGTGTTATTAAGTGTAAAAATCGTGTTATGAAGCAATCAGTATGTTTTAAAATTATTAAATTTAACCTTTTTATTGGATTTTAATTTTATTTTGTACTTTTTAGACCACCATGGCTCCCAGTTTAGTCGCTGGATCTCCAATTTTTATAAATGAAGCAACGAGAGCAGGCGAAGACGTTAAATCTAAAAGCTATCAAACCCATTTTCCCACAACTTCAAAACCAGAAGAAAATGCTTATAAGTGGAAAATCGTTTGGAGGAATGTTTTAGGATTCATTTATTTACACTACGCGGTTCTTCACGGATTGTATTTTCTTTTTACGAGAAACGTTTTAATCACTTTTGGATGGAGTAAGTAATTTTTTATGTGTTTACGATAAAAATTAGTCATGTTTTTGGGGATTTTTTTAAAAATTTTTGATAAACAATTAAGATAAAGGTGCTTATTTTAAATTAAAAAGGAATATTTTTGCTTTAATTTGTTATGTAAATCGTTTCTTAATTCCTATTTTATTTATAGGAATTTCTGGGTAATTTTTTAAAATTTATGATATTTTTTAAATAACGATCTTTGAATTTTTATTTATTTTTTTTTTTTTGATAAATTCCTAAAATAAATTTTCTTATCTTTAATTAAAAAAGAAAGTTTTAACTTTAATTTAAAGTAAATGTAGCTCATTTATTCCTATAAATAAATTCTAGGTCATTTTTTAAAGTTCATAAATTTTCTTAAGTTTATATTAGATTTCATGAAAAACACTGATGTCTTTACAATTTTTTTTAATTTTTTGGAAAAGTCATCAAGATATGGTTTATTATTTATGATAAAAAGAAATATTTTAGCTTTAATTTGATGTATAAATCATTTCTTAATTCCTACAGACAAACTGTGGGCGATTTTTTAAAGTTCATCAATTTTAATTGAAGGTTATGTCAAAAACATTGATGTCGTTACGAATCTCTTTAATTTTTTGGATAATTTATCAAGATATGGTTTATTATTTATTATAAAAAGAAATGTTTTAGCTTTAATTTGATATATAAATCATTTCATAATTCCTATAAATAGATTTTTGACGATTTTTTAAAGTTTCTGAATTTTTTTAATGGTTATGTTAGGTTCATCAAAAAACACTATTGTCTTTACAAATTTTTTTAATTTTTTTGATAAGTTATCAAGATATGCTTTATAATTCAAATTAAAAAGAAATGTTTTACCTTTAATTTGAGGTATAAATCTTTCCTTAATTCCTATAAACAAGCTTTGAGCGATTTTTTAAAGTATCTGAATTTTTTGAAGGTTATGTTAGGTTCGTCCAAAAACACTATTGTCTTTACGTTTTTCTTTTTTTAATTTTTTGATAAGTTATCAAAATGCGGTTTGTTATTTAATTTAAAGAGAAATATTTTACCGTCAGTTTAAGGTATAAATGATTTCTTAATTCCTATAAACTGACTATGAGCGATTTTTTAAACTTCATCAATTTTGATTAAAGGTTATGTCAAAAACACTCTTGCCTTTACGATTTTTTTTAATTTTTTTGATAAGTTATCACGATGTGATTTGTGATTCAAATTAAAAAGGAATATTTTACCTTTAATTTGAGGTATAAATCTTTTCTTAATTCCCATAAATAAAGTTTTAACGATTTTTTAAAATTTCTGAATTTTTTTGAAGGTTATATTAAGTTCGTCCAAAACCACTATTATCTTTACGAATTTTTTTAAATTTTTTGATAAATTATCAAGATGCAGTTTGTTATTTAAGTTAAAGAGAAATATTTTACCGTCAATTTGAGATATAAATCATTTCTTAATTCCTATAAATAGACTTTGAACGATTTTTAAACTTTCTGAATTTTTTTGAAAGTTAGGTTAGGTTTGGTCAAAAACACTGTTATCTTTACGATTTTTTTTTAATTTTTTTAATAAGTGATCAAGATCTGGTTTATTATTTAAATCAAAAAGAAATGTTTTAGCTTTAATATAATGTATAAATCTTTCCTTAATCCTTATAAATAGGGTTACCAGATTTCTCAACTTTCAATGCTGTACACATGCACTGCATGTAAACTCATGGTCACTGGAAATGAACTTCAAAGCTCTGTACGAGAGCAATAGCTAGAACGGTCTCGAGTACAGTCGGTTTTCGAGAGAATGAAACCTTGGGTGGTATCCATAATAAGTATGAAGGAGGTAAACGAACATTGACTTGGATGGATTATAGCCTCACACCAAGTTTTATTATCTCGAAAGCCGACCGGACCCAAGACCGTTTTAATTATCGCTCTCATACATAGCTTTGAAGTTCATTGCTAGTGACTATGAGTGTACATCCAGGTGGGCCAAATTAGACACTTTTAAAGGGAGACTCCTGTTTCCATAAAAAACACAGGAAAATTGATATCGGTGTCTGATGCTCGATTTTTATAAGAAATTGAATGATCAAAACCACATGCTGAAATTAAAATGCACATGCTGAGTTCAAGAACTAGTGTATTAAACAAAAATTAGAAAGTAAAAGATACGAAAGAAAAGGTTCAAATCAGTGATACCCGGTTTGTCAAACATTGCTGACTCACCGCTTTAACAACACTGCCACCGGAGATCTGTGAATAACTTTCCTTATCCAAAATATAAAGCAAGCATTAAACTTCAAACTCGATTTATTCAGTTTTGGCTGAATAGTGCGTTTTAATACTTTGTCAATTGAATCCTTGTATGATTACGATTCGCTCAAGGACAGATTTAAAAAAACACCTCGCGCCCTCCCCTTGTTAGTGCAGGGCAAGTTTTAACCCAACGAACAAAGCTACTGAAGTTGATAATTCACAAAAGTGCCTATTTTTTTCCTGTCGATAACAAAAAAATCTATAACATGAATGTCACGACGCTACTCATTGCAAAAGGTCACTAATCAATTACAAATTCAATAATAAATTGCAGACGCTGTACGTTTGCTGTACACGCGTGCATGCTGTACTGGGTATCATATTGCTGTGTAATACAGCAAAATTCCGTACGTCTGGTCACCCTACTTATAAATAAATTTAGAGTGATTTTTTAAATTCTACTATTTCTATTTTTAGATTTGTTCTTGGCATTTTTGGTATCTCAAGGTGTAACAGCCGGAGCTCATCGTTTGTGGGCTCATAAATCATACAAAGCAAACCTTCCTTTAAGAATATTATTAGCTTTCTGCTTTACGATTGCTTTCCAAGACGATATCCATCAATGGGCGAGAGATCATCGGACGCATCATAAATTTTGCGATACAAACGCTGATCCTTACAACGCAAAAAGAGGTAAAATTTCCCCAAACAATTTTTTTCTACTTATTAAAAAATTTTCTTTTTATAATCTAGGTTTTTTCTTTTCACATATGGGTTGGTTAATAACTCGTAAACATCCGGAAGTTAAAGCTAAAGCTAAATCGGTCGATATGAGTGATATTTTAGCCGATCCAGTCGTACAATTTCAAAGGAAATATTATTTAATCTTAATGCCGATTTGTTGTTTTCTTATGCCGACGTTAATCCCTTATTATTTTTGGAACGAATATTTTATTGTAGCTTGGAATTTATCTTTAATGAGATACGCTTTAACTCTTCACGCTACTTGGTTGGTGAATAGTGCTGCTCATATTTTTGGAGATAAACCTTTTGATAAGTAAGTTAATAAAAATTAACTTTTTTTATTTTGTATAAAATTAATTTTTATTTTGTATAAAATTAATTTTTATTTTTCAAGAAATATTTCTCCAAGTGAAAATCCATTCGTCTCGATATTAACTTTCGGAGAAGGTTGGCATAATTACCATCACGTGTTCCCATGGGATTATAAAGCTTCCGAACTTGGTTTTCAAAAGTTAAACATAACAGCTGGACTAATAGAATTTTTCGCAAAAATCGGTTGGGCTACAGAATTAAAAACAGTCTCCGAAGAAATGGTTCGAAGAAGAGCGACAAGAACCGGTGATGGAAGTTGGATTCAGAATTGTCACGAAGGAGAATATTGGGGTTGGGGTGATAAAGATATGACGAAAAACGAACAAAATGAAATTTTAACTTTTAACAACTTAAAAAGTTCTTGATTTATTATATTCACATAAAATAATATTTTCCTAGTCCTTTTTTTTCTCGCTTAGTTTATTGCTAGGAGTATTTTTGCACGGTTTATTGTTGGATTATAGAAAGATAAGGGCGATACTAATTTGTATATTTATTTGAGTATGTATGTATTTATTGTATAAATATACATTACACGTTTTAGGTGTTTGATATATTTGTAATTAATATTTTTATTTTCTTAAAAAATCGTATCTAAACACCCAACATAACTTATATGTCATTAAAGTTGTATATCTTTTAAGCATTTGTAAAACAATTTTCGCACGATTATATTGAACTTGGAATATAAATTCAATTGGCACACAAACCAAGTAAAAAGAGATTTATTAAAAGCACCTGGTACACCGATTTCCCGTTACGCTTTCCCATTCAAGACGAATATCCCAATTTAAATCGATTTAAGGAGAAATTTCAATGAATAAAATAAATATAAAGATATTTTTTACTAATTTCTTTTTTCTTTTGATAATAATTAGAATAATTTTAAATGATATTAAATTTTGATTATAGAAAATAATATTTGGGCATTAATTTAACGTAAAAATCAGTCTTTAATTCGAGTAAATAAAACCGGGACAATCTATAATTTGAATAAACTCTATGATTTGTGGATATTTTTCTTTAAAGTTAGATCAATCGTCAAAAATTTTTACCAAGTTTAGAATTGTTTTAATCGGATAACGTCTGAATTTTTAATTTGAAGAAAAAAAATCGTTTTTCTTTTTAACTGGTTGTCGTATAGAATCCTGTTCAAGCATGTTACAGTTAAGAGGCGTGACCTAACAATAAATTACGTATTCATATTACTGAAGTGTGAAAATTTCGTTGACATCGTCGTTGGAGCAAAAAGCTTTATAATTTCGATACCAGATACGTTTTCATTAAACCTTACGAAAACGTCGCACTCGGCGTTTTCGGGTTAAATTACAATAAATGACTTAGAACAATTGACTTTTTAAATTCAAAATAGGGTCTTTAAAGTTCAATTTAATGTAAAACTAAATAGGGTGACCACATTTCTCAATTTTCAATGCTGTACACTTGCAACACATGTACAAGGTAGACCAAATTGGACACTTTTAAAGAGAGTCTCCTATTTCTATAAGAGAAAGAGAAAAATTGATATCGGTGTCTGATGCCCAATTTTTATAAGAAATTGAATGGTCAAAACTACATAAAATCTCCTACGATTCCAAAGAGACAGGCTGTTCTTCGAAAAAATGCATTTTTCTCATTAATATTTCCTTTTCAAAAATATGACACATATTTATCTCTGAATGTGGGTTAATTCGGGTTGCACTAAGAACATAACTTTAACAATAACATAAAAAATTAGCGTACAGTTGGTAATTCACAGAAGTGTCTGTTCTTCCTGTTGATAACAGAAAAGTCTATAACATGAATGTCACTGTCATTACGCTACTCATTGCAAAAGGTCACTAATCAATCATAAATTCAATAATAAAATTGCGAATGTTGTACGTTTGCTGTACATGCGCGTATATTGTACTGCGTATCATATTGCTGTACATTACAGCAAAATTCCGTACGTCTGGTCACCCTAGTAAAACCCACTTCTTAGTTCTTATCAACAAAGTCGCTTTTATTTTAAATTAATCTAATAATTGTAAAGTTATGTTAAGGTACTGTAACCCGAAATGGGGCTGCACCATGAAGAGAAAGATGAAAGAGTACTCAGCAGTGTTACGTAGAGGGACCTTACTTTTTATCTTTCTCTTCATGGTGCAGCTTCATTTCGGGTTGTAGTACATCCACATCAAAAAAACACTGTAATATTTTGTTGCTGTTATCATCAACTTCTTTAGGACACAATAATAAAATTTTATGTACCATAACCCGAAATGGAGCTGCATCATGAAGAGAAAGATGAAAAAGTAAGTTCCCTTTCATAACATTGCCGAGTATTCTTTCATCCTTCTCTTCATGGTGCAGCTTTATTTCGGGTTATAGTACATCCACACTGAAAGCAATATTATGTTTGGGTGGTTTGTTTCTGGAAGTTGTACCTGAAAGTTTCGAGATATCCTTATTGTTCAATAATATTTCTTCATATTGTTCGTTTCCGTATTTAGCGATAAATATGAAACAAAGTTATTGTCTCCATGTTGAAATTTAGTGTATACACGCTAAGAAATATAATATTGCGGTAAAGTGCAGGAAAATGAGGATATGAGAGGGAAATTACAAGGCAATTAAGGGAGGTGAAAATAAATGAGGAGAAATGAATGAAAATAAGATAGATAAATAAAGGTGATGAAGATGAATATAACAGGGAAATTAAGGTGAATGAAATCGTAATGAAAAGAAATGATAGAAAATAAGGAAGCAATGATCGAGGATTACTCTATAGAATTAAAAAGAAATAATTGAATAATGAGAGGAATTTAAAAGAAAAGTCTGATTTAAAAGTTGGCTTCTTTTAGTGTACAAATTTTAGTGATCATTCAAGAAACACTCGTTCTGGAACATCTGTCTCACCGTTTTTTCAACTACCTTTAATAAAAAAATGTTGTCTACGTCAATGAAAAAAGGTAGAAAAAAGTTCGTAAATGTTAGATTAGACCAAATCTTCTTGAACAGTTGAAACACATGGTCTCATGCATCTCAGCACTTCATTAAATAAAGTCGATTTAATATTAGAAGCCAATATTAACAATGAAAACATAAAAATCTTTTGCCGAGTGAGTTACATTGATTCAGAGTGGTTATTGTGTAAAATTAGCCCATTCATTGAAAAATCAAACATCAACTACATAGTTTCTATTTTTCCATTAGAACATTTACTATTGAAACTTGAGTTTCTCACAACAGCAAATTCATCTACTTCCTAAGGCACGTCTCATACTGAGGCAACCAGCAACTAACATCCAGTAACACGTGTTATTGCTACTTGATGATAGTTTACATAGAATTAAAGCGAACGTCACACATTGGAGCAATACGATATCGCTAAAGGTAGGTGTCCACTTGGGAGAAACTTCTGAGAGTGACTCTCGATATCTACTCTTAACTGTGTATCCACTTGAGACTGTTTTAGCTCTCCGAGAGATTCTACAAAACTTTCGAGAGCTTTTTTATCAGACAGTTCTACTAGGACCGTGTCCACAAGTGAAATGTGTCCGTGCTATGGAAAGTAAAATTTACTTACTTCTCAGTGTTTGGTGTGTATAAACATGGACGTAAGAAAATTGCAAGCGCAATAGTGTTGTACAAAATTTTTAATAAAATTTCTTAAATTTTTTTCAATTTCTTCAGATGATGATTTAAATTTCTGTCCAATACTTGTTAAAATTGCATCCTTTTTTTCCCGATTTCTATGTTCTTTAGATTTGGTACCCCAAAAAACTGAATTTTCTTCATACACTTCAATTAATTCAAATATTTCTTCTTGACACCATTTTCTTTTAGGCGTCATCTTTAAACGTTTATATTGATAACACTCCCAGCAAAATTCGAACCGTATTTATTTTTTGACAGTTACTCTCACGATAGATAAATTGTGCATGTCCACTTGAGTACAAGTCTCAACATGTTCACTTTCTGGGAGTTGGTTGGGACTCTCCGATAGTTACTCTCAGATGCGTGTCCACTAGAAAAAATACTCTCGACAGCTTCTCTCGAGAGCATTTCTCGCAAGTGGACAGGACACCTACCATAACAGAGAAGCAATATCGAATTGCTCCAATGTGAGAGGCATCATTTAATTCTATGTAAAATGTCATCAAGTGGCAATATCGCTTGTTACTGGTTGCTAGTTGTTGATTGCCTCAGTGCAGTGGCGGATATGAGGCGATTGCACCCAATCGGGCCCCGCGCTCGAAGGGGCACCTCATTATGTAGTGTTCGATTTTATAAAGCTTCATGAAGTGAACATTTTATATTTTATAATATAGAAAAATGTTGACTTGTGTCATGACCTTTTTTTTAGATGTCGATTGTGACCCATGATCCTTTTTTTAGATAGATTCAATGTTTCAAGTTTATATTATTTCAATATGTAAACAGCCAAATCAACATTTTTATTTAAACTTTGTGGGGCCCCGCGAAAAAAATTTAATCGGGCCCCGCACTTACTGAATCCGGCCCTGCCTCAATGTGAGACCCACCTTAATGTACGTATTTTATATCTCAAAGATCTTTGATTTTTTTTCTTGTGGATTCTAGTGACCTTTTGCGTCTTGTCGTAAATCAATTTAAAATATAACATTATCTGTATATCACTTGAACAGTATAATTACATTCACATTTTAATTGATTACTTACTAGAAAGTATAAATCGCCGTTCCGGAAGAATATCGACATAACTGCAAAAAAAAAATTTTTGCAGGAGAAGCAAAAATAATTAAAATCAGCATTTTTTGGATACTTTGATGGCCTTATCTCATTTTATCAAAAAATTGCAGTTACGTCGATGTTGTTCCGGAACGGCGAAATTATATGATATTTATCGCTAAATTTTGAAATAAGGAACTTGCGGGGACATTTGTTTTCAGTACCATAAACAATGAGTAAGTTCTTGCAACTGACAGCTAAGTGTTCAAGAAATTAGCAATATAAACACAATGTTCCATTGTGTTCCTTTTGGTGTGAATATATCTTTAAATTCAATCAAAATTTTTGGGTTCTTTCAACATTTTCAAACTTCTTTTTTGTGATAATTTAAATATATTTGACTTTTAAAATCAAAAATAGAATCTTTAATCGTTTATTTTATGTAAAAATCATTCGTTAGTCTCCATAAATAAACTGTACGAATTGTTAAAGTTTTAATCAATTTCTCAATTTTTTAAGTTAGGGTTGTTAACTGCTAAAATTTTTAAAGTTTAGGATTTTTCTACTAAGAATTGAAATAAACTTTAGGTTTTCACTTCAAAACAGAATGTTTTTATCAATTTAATGTAAAAATCATGCCCTAACTTCTACAAATAAATTCTATACAATTCTTTTAAAGGTAAAATAAATATACTAATTTAAGTACAAACATTTTTATATCATTACTATAAATTTAAGACTATTATTTTTTTGTTGGTTCTGGATCATTTGGTGGTTGTGGAGCGTCTTTTCCTTCAGAAGCGCCTTCAGAATCCCTTACATTAGAATTGTCACTTGGAGAGTTCACACTCATTTTAGACTTTTTATTTTTATCATCACGATCCATACTATTATAATGTAAAAATTACTAATATTTCTTTAAGTTCAAACTGACAATTTTGACAAACCTAAAGTTAAGTTGCTAAGTTTAAAGTGACAAAGTGAAATAAATTTGATAAATCATCACCTTAGAATCAGACTATTTTATATCCAATTTTTCTTAAAACTAAGTTTTTAATACCAACCTATATTATGTTTCATGCTATTTCTGAAGGTTTATTCCAAATCAATCTACATCTATTCGTATCGTTTTATTATCGAATTATGTTTTGTAATATTAAAACTAAAATCTTGTTTCCTATAAAATTTAAAGAGAAATGACAGTCTGATTATAAGAGATTTTTTTTTAAATTTTATTACGAATTTAGTTGAGAAAATAACTTAACTCAAAGGAAAAAAAAATCAAACACAAAAGGTTTTAATATCTAGTTTACAATAATATTTACACAAACTATAAATAACTTAACAAATTAATATCACCTATACTTTTTAATTTTTTTCTTTTTGTTATCATTTCTATACCCATTATTAATATAAATAATATTTTCCTCCGGCGTCTTATCAAACACAAAAGTCCTTATTAACATAAACAATCCGGACGTAAAAGCCACCTGATTAATCATCCCAATCATCCCGACCATCATCTTCAATCCAGGCATCACCCACGGCATAATTCCTGCCATAGCAAAAGCTGGAACCGCCAAAAACTGAACCACATCGCCGATTTTATCCATATCCATCTTCATTTTCCTACCAAAATCTTCCGAACGATTTTTATTTAACTTAAAACGCACTTTTAAAAAATCTTCTTCCAAAATTAAATTCGCTTCGATTCCATTAAATAAAGTTAAGTTCGTTTCTAGATTTTGTGTATGTTCAGAAATGGTATAAATTTGAGAAACACTCGGAGTTAAAAATAAGGTGAACACTGCGAGAACCGAAAGGAGAGAGACTCGACCGAACATGATGGTTACTTTAAGTGGAATGAGAAGAAATACTTTATAAGTAGAGTAAGATTGGTGAGAGGAATGTTTTTAAGTAAGGTGTTAAGTAAGGATTGTAATTTGTTTAAATGGACTTTTAAAAAAATAAAAAGTTTTAGGGATGGAATTGGATAACTTTTTAAAAATTTTAGGTAAATGAGAAATTTTAGGTACCGTTAAGTCCGGATTGTACCAGTTTTTCAACTCGTTCTCATAAAGGAACTTTACCAGGTTTAAAGTACGCTTTCTAAACGAGACCAGAATAAATTATAACTGTCCCTAAAATTTTATTAATACCATTAAATATTTCAGATCGTTATTTAATAAAATTATTTAAATTTTATTACAAATTAAAAATCTAAATTAAGAAAGGTAATAAAATTGGACTAGATTAGATATCCATTAAAAAATTTAAAGTGTTCGTTTAAAGAATTTCATTCACCACCTTCAACACCTTTTCTTTTTTTCTTTTACCGATTCCATTGTATCCAAATTAGGCTTTACTATGTCACTACGTGATGCCCATAAGATCTTACCCATTGTTTTTGGACACTAACGGAAGTATAATATAGGACTAATTACTACGGATTCAATCAGTCGAGTAAAAAGTTTCGAGTAACACAGAAGAATCAAAAAGTTTTCAAAGAAAGTTCGAAGAAAAGTTTAAAGAGCGAGGATTTCAAGAAAAAAAGACTTGAAAAAAAAGTAGACTTGAAAAGAGAAGATTTAAATAAAGAAGTCTTAAAGAAAGAAATTTAAAAATTAAGGTTTAAAGAAAGAAAAGTTAAAGAAAAATAAGACTTAAACAAAGAAGACTTGAAGCAAAAAACTGGGTCAATAGGCTTGAAAAAAAAATAGTTTTTGAAGAAAAAGTGTTTTAACGATCAAACCTAAAGAGAAAAGTTTGAAGAAATTAAAATAGAAGAAGTGTTAAAAAAATGAAGTGTGCTCATATTTTCTCGTTAATTCTTCTTCTTTTGGTTCTTCCAGAAGACAGTTTTTGTGAAAACCCTGACTTATCATCGTTTGAATCATCCGAACTTATCGAAGAAGGTAATTATTTGAAGTAAAAATAGATACTAATTAATTACAAATTTATTATCTTCCATTGATTCGATTAACTTTAATTAATTAATTAGCCAACAATTCACAAATTAATAACGATTTTCTTGCAATAACCGACGAAATTTGTTATTGCATCATATTAAATTTTTTTTAAACACCCTATTCATCAAGAAATCATATCCATTCTTAATATGTAATAGAATACAAATTTCCTCAAGCTTTCGCTCTCTGGTTCTTTTACAAGATGATTTTATATAAAAAAGCTTTATTCTTTAGTCACTTCTATCGAGTGCTTTTATTGTAATAAACCTGTTTTGTTATCAACCTTATCAAATTGTTTAACCCATTGTTTCACAAACGTTTTTAAATAGAGATTCAAAAATATTAATTAAAATCTCAATGTGATCCACAAAAAGTTAAAATGACAATTGCTATTATAAAAAATGAGGCGAGGTTTCACCATGCGATCCATTCTTCGACCCTTCATGACCCAAAATTGGGTCGCGACCCATTGATTGTGACTCGCTGCTTTAAATCATTTGGTTTTGTATAAAAAAAACGAAGCAAGATTTCACCATGCGACATTTTTCGGCCCTTTATAACCCAAAATGAGGTCGTGACCCAATGATTGTGATTCGCTGGTTTAAATCAACTAGATTTGTATAAAAAATTAAGTTAGGTTTCTTTATGCGACCCATTTTTTGACTTTTCATGACCCAAAATTGGATCGTGACCCAATGGTTGTAATTCGCTGGTTTAAATCATCTGGATTTGTATAAAAAATGAACCAAGGTTTCACTATGCGACCTATTTTTCGACTCTTCATGACCCAAAATTGGCTTGCGATCGAGTAGTTGTGATTCGCTGTTTTAAATCTTCTCGATTTGTATAAAAAAAGAAGCAAGGTTTCACTATGCGGCCCATTTTTCGACCCTTCATGACTCACAATTGGGTCGCGACCCAATGGTTGTAATTCGCTGGTTTAAATCATCTGGTTTTGTATAAAAAATGAACCAAGGTTTCACTATGCGACCCATTTTTCGACTCTTCATGACCCAAAATTGGTTCGCGACCGAGTAGTTGTGATTCGATGGTTTAAATAATCTGAATTTGTTTAAGAACCTAACTGGAACACTAAAATTGAACATACTGTGCATCTTATCTGATTTATTTTTTCATCTGATTCTATTAAAACAAGATTTTTAGGTGTTACTTTGTACTTATTTTACTAACAAATGGTTATTTTTTTACTCGAGTCAACAATATTTTTCTTCTAAGGTGCAGAAAACAAGATTTTTAGTTGTGTACACTAACTAGCTTAACCTCGCCAATAAAAATTTAATTAAACCTAAAAAAGTTAAGTATTTTTATTATAATATTTTACTATAACTAATCAATTACTTATCCTTTCCTGGATATTTCAATTTATAAGTGTTTCCTCGTTGACTCTAAATTTTCTTATTCTAGTTCTTTCAAAACAAGGTTTTTAATTGTCTTGATTAACTAATCACTATTTTTTTACTAATATCTCTAATTTCTCTTCTTCTGGGGTTTTCAAACCAAACTTTTTAATTACCTTTCCTAACTAATGGTTATTTTTTATAATATTTTAAGGTGTCTTTAACCCCTTGAGTACGGATTTATTTCGAACGTTATGCAACTTATGACGAGTCTCAACCGTCAAATGTACTCAAGTGGTTAATAAACATATTTCCAACTAATCAATTACTACTTATCTTTTTCTGGATCTTTCAATTTATTAATGCTTCCTCATTATCTCTAATTCATCTTTCTCAAGTTCTTTCAAAACAAGATTTTTAATTGTCTTTACTAATTAATCGTTATTTTTTAAAATATTTTAAGGTGTGTTTAATAAAGATATCTTCAATTCATCAATTACTTATATTTTTCCGGATCTTTCAATTTATAAACGCTTTTTAGTCTCTAATTTCTTTTTCCTGGTTCTTTAAAAACAAGAATTTTAGTTGTCTTTACTAACTAATCGTTATTTTTACAATCTTTTAAGATGCCTTTAACTTTCTTATTAAATTCAATAAAAATATCTTCAACTAATCAATTATTTATCTTCTTTTGGATTTTACAACTTAAGAATATACTCTGAAATATACTTGAAATAGCATTTAGATCGTGTGAACTATCTTTAAAATAGAGTTTAAGGTGACTCATTTTCTTTTAACCATCTGAACTTCACCAACAAGATAAATTTTAAATTTGTTATTAGTCAAATATTATTATCGAATTAAAGAATTATTTCTTGTAGTTTTTTTAATCTTTCATAAGATAGTTTTTGATGAATAACCTTAGTTCGTCTTTAATTCTAATACTAAAAATAGTAACTGTAATAATAAAAATAGTTTCTTTGTGTTTTAGTCTGCTTTTAATTTCTTTATCACTTTTAACAAATATCCTGAATTAATCCATCATTTTTTTTTTTAATTTTTTCAACATATTTTGTCTTCTGATTCCTGGTTGTTTATAAATGTAGTTAACTTTGTCTTTAAGTGTAATACCACAAATAGTTTCTTTGTGTTTTAGTCTGCTTTTAATTTTCTAGTTAATTTTAACAAATATCCTGAATTAATCCATCATTTTTTTTAATTCTTTAAATTTATTTTGACTTCTGATTCCTGGTTGTTCATGAATATGGTTCGTGACACCAAAATATATCAAAAAGTGTATAAAAATAAATAAAAATTTATCACGTTCATTATGTATAAAAAACCGTTTTTATTTTGATTCGTTATGTTCAGGCATTCGTAAATTGGTGAAATGTAGGTGATTATAGTAGAAAGGTCGCTTCGAAACCGACCCACTTTATCGAAACCTTCCTCAATCAAGCCTATCTGTATTCACTTCCGTTTTTATATCAATTAAATTTTTTTTCTTGCGTTTCTTTTTTACTCTCTCTCTTAATTTAACTTTTTAACCAATTTTAAAACAACCAACTCAATATTTGACTTCAATTTATTTGAAGTTGAAATAAATAATTCCATTGTTCAGTTGATAGAAGTTAAAGCAATAAAAACTTGAAGTTTTTACTGAATTTAACTTTTTACAATTTAACAATTTTACTTTTATTAGCACATGACAGTGTTGAGCAAACATCAATCGTGGTAGCGATTGACGATTAATTAATCGTCAGTTGCCTTCTGGCATTAGACGATTTACGATTAATTAATCGAAACTCTCAGTGAAGGCAATCGACGATTATTATTAATCCTAATGCCAGAAGGCGATTGACGATTAATTAATCGTCAATCGCTACCACGATTGATGTTTGCTCAACACTGGCACTTGTCTACCAGGTTTCGATCTTTAAAAGATCATCATCAACTCAATCGCGTCAAACAGCGAGCGTTACGGACCGTCATTGAACACGTTGATAAATATGTTACAAGCATTTTAAAGCCAAATTGGTAGATACAAATTTAAAAATGAAAACCCGAAATGTAAATAACTCACGCTCCGATTTCAAACTCCTTCAACCTACACCGACAGCGACAGACAATAAACTAGTTTATCTACTACTTTTGTCTTTAAAAATGTTTGTAACATTTTTAACAACGTGTTCCAATGCGGTCCATAAAGCTCGCTGTTTTACACAATTGATCTGATGACGACCTTTAAAGATTAAAACTTGGTAGTCAAGTACTGATGAAAGTCTCTTCAGTAAAAATTTCAAATTTTTATTTATATAACTTCACTAGTTTTAATTTTGTTAAATCTTTAATTTCCAACAAGAAATATCTCTTTTTTTATGTACGTTTTTTTTTATATTTTTAGGAAGAACATTTGTTCATCACCAAATAAAACGCTTAGCAATCATCCTCCCAGCGATTTTTTTCAAATTAGGAATCGCATTCAGTCTTCTTCTTTTAGTAACCATCGTAGCCGTTAATAATGGTTTTATCGGCTTCTTATTACTCATCGTGGGTGTCAGCAGTGTTTTAGCTCGCTTACAAGAAGCCAAAAGAATCCTACCTGTTCCCATCCCCGGATTACACTCCCCCGTTCCATTAGCTTTAGGTCATCACCATCACTTCTTAGATAGAAGTGACAATGTTGGTGTTCAAGAAACCCCAAAAAGTAATCCAACCACAAATACTCCTTATGTTACGTATTTAACCCCGGATTCTAACGGATATGTTAATTCTTATTCGGGGGAAAATAATAATAATTATGTTTATAGCGGTGGGAAATATTATACAAATCAATAAGTGTATTTCTTTTTATTTGGATAAGTTATTTAATTAATTAATTTATTTTTTGTAAGTTAATAAATTGTTATAAAGTAACAGTAGTATTTTCTTTTTATAAAAAAAATATTTAGAGTTCATGACCGAATTATTTTCTAAACAACACGTTCTGAATTAAAACAAGCCTCAAGTAGACCGACACATTCAACGAACAAGTAATTTTTTTTATTGCCAATTTATTTTTCACCTTCGTTACCTTAAAAAATCATTTTTTTTTTTGTTCAAACCACTTAATTGAAGTACCTTTTGAGTATGTAAATTATTAAAATCCAATCTATGTCGAACAGTTAGATAAATTTGAAACGGTATATCCCACGATTCTATTAAATCCGAATGTTACCATCAGATACTGTTAAGTCTAATACTGTTAACTCCACTGTTAACTTCCATTGACCAGGAAGTGCTTACTAACTGTTACACACGTTCGAAAGACTTCGCGGTGTGAATTTGAATTAATGAAGAGCTGGTTAATAAGGCATTAGACGTGTGTTTTTTTAAGTTGGTTTGCCCTCGAGGCAAATCACGATTTGATCTACTAACCTGGATCGGTTTTTTAATAATTTTAATAAATCTTCTCTATCCTAACCGAAAAACCACTTATAATCTAATGTAGTAAGTGTATACAATTATAGATGTCCTAGAAATTTCCAGTTGTGGGAAATTGGCATTTTTAGTAATTGTGTACGTTTTGAAGGAATCAGTGTTGGATGATTTGTGGAGATTAAGAGATTATTTTTATATAAAATGAAAGCTATAAAGTCTTTTTTTTATGAATAATATATTTAATGACCGAAAAACTTGGATAATCTTTAAGAAAAATTGAAAATTTAAAATGGGAATTTTTTAATTTAGTATTTAAAAAATCATAGACTTTAAAAAGTCGCTTAGAATTTATTTATAAAAATTAAAAAATGATCTATATAACAAATTAAAGTAAAATTATTTCTTTTTAATTCAAAATGAGAAAATGTACCCCAATAGCTGATCAAAAATTTAGAAAAAAAATCAAAGCCGTTACTGTTTTTGTTTAGACTTTAAAAAATCACCCAGCGTTTATTTATAGGAATTAAAAAACGATTAATATGTTTGATGAAAATTAAAACTATCCTTTTTCACCTAAAATGATAAAATCAATCTGATTGAGACAGCATTTGTTGAGTCAAGATCTTCCAGAAGATTGGGATAAATCGCCCATGAAAACTTTGGTTTCAAGTAACTTTAATAAAGTTGCTTTGGGTAAGACCAAAGATGTCTTGGTTGAATTCTACGTTCCATGGTGTGGACATTGCAAGCAACTGGCTCCAATCTACGACAACGTTGACGAACACTTCGAAAATAATGATGATATCGTTGTAGCTAAGATGGATGTCAAAGCAAACGAATTCGACCATACGAAAATCTTGAGCTTCCCAACGATTAAGTTGTATAAAAAGGGAGAAAATTTAGCTATTGAATACAACCGTCCTAGGACCGTTGAAGATTTGATTAAAATCTTAGAAACCGAGTTGATGGTGCAGGTGCAGAAGAAACGGAGGAGGGTGAAGAAGCGCCATAGAAAGACGAATTGTAAATCGTGTTTAGGTACTTAAATGTTGATAATTTCCCGGTTGTTCATAAAATCATCACCCACTTCTGTTTTTATATTGTTGCTATTTTCTGTTTTCTCTTAAACCGACTAAGTGTAAATTAACTCTTCCGATTTTGCTCGTGTATACCCTTTTTGTAGGAGGCAACGACTGGTAACTTTATAAGTGCGTCAATTTTCGTGTACTCTTCTTTGTGCGATTTCTCTATATTCCTTTCGTTCAACTCTCTTATTTAGCGTACAAATTTGATTCATATTCTGCATTTGCTCGTCGATTTAATGCGAGCAGAAAAATTACGACAAATGTCGTTTATGTGAGTTTATGGCGGGCGTTAGAATGTATATGTTTTTAATTTTTACGAGAAATGTACCATTTGTGAATGCGAAAATTTACATCAAATTGTATCTAAAACTTTCCCTTTTTATCTGAAATGACGAGATGATCCTTAAGTTTTATCAATAAAATTTAAAAATATCCAAAGACGTTATCGTTTTTAACCGAATCCAACCTAACTATAAAAAAATTATAAAGTTTCAAAAATCATCCAGTCTTTATTTATAAAAATTAAAAAATGATTTATATCTTAAACTAAAGCTAAAACTTCCCTTTTTAATTCAAAATGAGAAAATGTATTTCAATAACTTATCAAAAAATTAAAAAAAATTTCAAGGTCGTTATTATTTTCGAATCTAACCTTCAAATAAAATTCATAAAATTAAAAAAATTACCCATACTTTATTTATAGGACTTATGAATCGGGATTTACATCACTTTGAAGTTAAAACTTTCCCTTTTAATCTGAAATCATGAGATAATCCTTAAGTTTTATAAAGAAAATTTAAAAAAATCCCAAAGATGTTAGTATTTTGATACCAAAACCTTAAAAAAGTTTAAGATCTCAAAAAAATCCTTCAAAATTTCTTTACGAAAACGAAGACAAAATTTTTACTTAAAATAAAATAAAAAAAAACTTCTTTTTTAAAATTACAATCAATATCATAATTATTTCTTTAATTCCTTTAAGTATAAAGATAACATTTTATACCCTCGCTTTAAAATCGCACTCTTTCTTTTTCCCAAATTCTTCAAGAAAGAGAAAGAGAATTTAAACCACGCGTTGTACTTCTTGAAGAAACACGTTTTTGCTCCCGTTCATTTCTTCAACAACCTCCGTCCAGCGAACAAGTGGAACAGAAGGAAGTTAAAGTGACCAGTTACGATTTACCATGCATACTATCAACGTCTTAACCTTTACCTTCATCTTATTCTTAATTTATTTAACTAATTTAAAAATTGTCGAATGTACAAATCAAACAAATCATTTCACGAGGGAACTCTCGAATTTAAACCAAAGTAAGTCTTATTATTTTTAAATAATTAATAATTCATTAATAAATTTATATTAAAATATTAAATTTGTAGGTTTAGCTAGGAGTAAGAAAGATAAAGAAGGTATAATGCAAAAAATCCTTCCTTTTATGGTCATCCCGTTTATGATCTCATCCATGATGATTCCAATGGCTTTAATTGGATTAAAATTAATGCTGTTAAAAAGCGCTTTTATCGGAAAAGTTGGGATTATCCTTCTTCTCATCAGCATGTTCACCAGATTTAATAATCGCGGCGGAGTTTATAGTCATAACATCAATTTGAGTCCGGCCGAAAAAGAGATTTCTATGGCTCATTATGGATATGGTGGAGATGAAGAATACGGAGCTTATATTAATAGAAAAAAACGAAGAAGAAGGTGAAAATCATAAAAATAGTTTGTGATAAAAAAATTTTTGTTGTATTTAATAAAAACTGTTTTAACCAAAAAAAATTTTAGGATTTTATTTTTTAACCCTCTATTGGACCGTGTAACTTTCAGGTCAGATTTTAATTTATTGACATTTTATCAAATAATTGTAGCTTTTCATGTGATTACGCATAAATCTTAATTCTACAAGGTGTTTAAAAAAGATGCGGCAATATTTAAGGGGGTGAATGTCCAGGTCATTTTATACAAAAAAATTTATAATAAACATGGTCTGGAAACGCTACGTTACCGATCTACAGCGTGTTGAGGTTTAATTTAAAAAAGCAGTAAAAATTTACATATTTTGAAACAGTTCAACGCGTTCAAGCATTACTTCCTGCTGATTTCCCTCCTCGCATTGCATTCTCTCAATGGCTTTTGCAGAAAATGGTTGAAATTCCTCAATTCCTGATGTTGGTTCTGTACACCGATGAAACGAATTTTTCAAGAAATACAATACGCAATTTCCATAATAACCGTGTATGGTGTGATGAAAATCCACATGAAATTGTTGAAGATCGTTTTCATCACCAGTTTTTTTTGAACGTTTGGTTTGGAATTGTGGGTGACTGCCTAATTGGATCGGTATTTTTACCAGGAAGACTTACCGGAGAGGTGTATCGCAACTTTTTGGAAAACACGCTCTCTGGTGTTCTGGAGGACGTACCATTAGCAATTAGAGATGCAATGTGGTATATGCACGATGGCGCACCAGCCCACTTTAATCAAGTAGCTCGTGATTTCTTAACACAAGCATATGGAAATCGCTGGATTGGCCGAGGTGGACCTCGCTTATGGCCTGCACGATCCCCGGACTTAAATCCCCTGGATTTTTTCCTGCGGGTCCATTTGAAGTCCTTGGTGTACGCCACTCCATTGGAAAACGTAGAAGACTTAAGAAATCGAATCATTGTTGGGTACAACTCAATTAAAACAAATCATAGTGTTTTTGAGAGACTTCGCCAGTCAATGAGGAGAAGATTGGATTCTTGCATCCGAGCTTGAGGTGCTCACTTTGCACAGTTTTTGTAATTTTTGCTTGGTAAAATTATTGGTTTGGTAAAATATTTGTTTTTGTCCTTGAATAAAACCCTTGTTCTTTAAAAAGAATTCTTTTATTATAAACTTTTTTGTTTATAATAAAAATGTTTAAACTTCAACACGCTGTAGATCGGTAACGAAGCGTTTCCAGACCATGTTTATTATAAACTTTTTTGTATTAAATGACCTGGACAATGACCCCCTTTAATATTGCCGCATCTTTTTTAAACACCCTGTATAACGTTGCCATACAATCAATATTTATGACCATTGCCAGACTCCTCAACCTAATATAACAAGGTAAATTCTGTGTAAACTAACTTTCTTTGGATTTAAAACAAAAATTCGGTCCATAGAGGATTAAATTTAGGTGAAAATAATACAAATATATTTTTTTGTAACTCTCTTTATATAACTATACAATTTTTTTTCAATTAATACATGACAACATCTCATTTCAAATCCGGAAAAAATGAGACCAGCTCACAATTTTTTTTTGTTTTTAAATTTCTTTATTACTTATATTTAATTTTTAATTTATATCATTTTATTATTATTATTTTTTTTGAACATTAATTACACGGAACATGGCACACAGAAGATTGTACTGTTATATGTACAAGAGTTTTTGATGAGGTTGTGGTATTTTGGATTTTTTATCTTTTTTTACGTTACTTTTTTTTGAGGGTCGAGCGTTTTTGCAAAAATATTTTTTTCATCTTTCTCTCTTTCCTCGACTAAACAACGAAGGAACTTCTCGCTTTAGAAAATATAAATACGTTTGTTACAGTGTTTTATTATAAGTATATATTTTTTATTTTTAGAAAAATACGTATACTGTACGCTCAATAACCTCTAAGCAATTTATAGTTTTAATCTTTTTGGATCGAAATTATGGATGGAATTATTTAGTTAATTTATAAAATTTTAATAAAGTTGTGATTAAAATTGTGATGAATAAATTAGAAATTAAACTAAATTTATCGATTTAGATTAAGGATAAAATCCATCTATCAAAACTAAAATAAAAAATAATCCATAAAATGATTATTTTTTAAGTTAGATTAGTTACAATATATTCCTTAAATTTAAGATTTTTTTTATGTTTGCATATCTGGTAAATGTATTAAGGATTGTTTATTGGATTAGATTGACCATAAAATTCATAGACTTTCTAAACATATTGTGATGGACTTATAATTAGAAAATTAGCGCCAAGAGGATTAGCAACAAGAGGATTAAATTTAATCTTTTTAGACAAAAATATTTCTCTTAAAACTTCGAAACAAACATTTATCAAATTGAACTTATCATAAAATTTACCCATAAAACTAAATTTACTTATTTTTTATAAAAAAATTTCAACTGAATCGATGAAATTATTGTTAAAAGACATGAATTTATCATAAAATCCATAAAAGTTTATTCTCTTAAGCAGACATGTATCCATTAAATAGAAAAAAGGATAATTTATTGATTTGAAAAGACCACAAAATTAATAAACTTGAATTTTAAACGTATTGTAATGAACTGATGAAATTCCAACTAGAAAAGGATTAAATTTACTTAAAGTTCTCTTTTTGAACAGAAGTTTAACTGCTGAATCCATAAAATAATGAAACGTAAATTTGAATAAAAGACTGTACTTTTACTTGTCTTTGTAAAGTTCAGTACAAGTCTTTACAAAGACCAGTAAAAGTACAGTCTTTTATTCAAATTTACGTTTCTAAATCTTCAACTGGTAAAACTATGGATCAACTAACAAACATTTTGTCATAAAATAATAATTTAGTGACTTCAATTAGTCATGAAATTCATCCATAAAACTAGATTTAATTCTTTTATACAGAAATACAGCTTTTCAATCGAGAAAACAACTATTTCATGAGTTGGGTTTTTCATAAAATCCATAAATTTAGTCCTCAGCAGAAATATTTTTGCTAGATCCATAAAATAAATAGATAATTAAACAAATATGATACTAGATTAAAACTATCTATAAAATAATCATTTGTTGAGTTAAATTGGCCATAAAATTTATCCATAAACCTGGATTTAGTTCTTTTATACAGAAATGCATCTATTGAACCAATAAAATGAGTCTTTCCTGAATTCAGTTAGTCATAAAAATCCATAAGTTTGGTCATAAGCAGAAATATTTCTACTAAATCTATAAAATGATTATTTATTACATTAGCTTGACGTTAAACTTTATGGACTCAGGTTTTAAGCTTATTGTGAATGATACGTAGGACATAAAATTTACCCATAAAACTAGATTTAGTTCTTTTATGCAGAAATACATCTATTGAATCCATAAAATGGTTATTTATAGTTATTTATTAAATTAGCTTGACGATAAAATTCAAGGACTCAGATTTTAAACTTACTGTGAATGACACGTAATTAGAATATTGAAATGATCATTGATGAAGTTGGGTTGGCCTGCAAATTCATCCATAAAACTAGATTTAGATCTTTTATACAGAAACACATCTAACGAAGCCATAAAATCCTTATTTCTTGAGTTAAGTTGATAAATAAAAATTCATAAATTTAGTTCTAACTAGAAATATATCTGCTAAAACCATAAAATGGTTTTTTACTAAGTTAGCTTGACGGCAAAATTCATGGATTGAGATTATAAAGTTATTGTGATGAACACATAGATAAAATATTGAAGTGATTGTTTATCAAGTCGGATTGGACAGCAAATTCATCCATAAAACTAGAGTTAGATCTTTTATACAGAAACGCATCCAATGAAACCATAAAATGCTTGTTTCTTGGGTTAAATTGATAAATAAAAATTTATAAATTTAGTTCTAACTAGAAATATTTCTACTAAATCTATAAAATGTTTATTTGTTATAATAGTTTGTAGATAAAATTCATAGATTCAGGTTTTAAACTTATTATGAATGACACATAAAACTGGATTTAGTCCTTTTATACAGAAATACATTTATTGAATCCATAAAATGATTATTTATAGTTATTTATTAAATTAACTTGAAGATAAAATTCATGGACTCAGGTTTTAACTTTATTGTGAATGACCTGTAGTTAAAATATTGAAATGATCATTGATTAAGTTGGGTTGGAAACAAAATTTATCCATAAAACTAAATTTAGTTCCTTTATACAGAAACACATCTAATGAATCCATAAAATACTAATTTCTTGAGTTAAGTTGATAAATAAAAATTCATAAATTTAGTTCTAACTAGAAATATATCTGCTAAATTCATAAAATGGTTATTTATTAAGTTAGCTTGACGATAAAATTCATGGACTGAGATTATAAGAGTATTGTGATGGACTTGTAGTTAAAATATTGAAATGATCATTGCTTAAGTTGAGTTGGCCATAAAATTCATCCATAAAAGTAGTTTTAGTTTCTTTTTAGCAATACATCTAATGAATCCATAAAATGATTATTTCTTGAGTTGGCTTAATCATAAAAATTTATAAATTTAATTCTAAACACAAATATTTCTGCTAAATACGTAAGATGATTATTTAGTAAGCTAGTTTATCGATAAAATTCATGGACTGAAATTATAAACTTATTGTGATGGACATGTAGATTGAATCTTGAAATGACTGTTGATCAAGTTGGGTTAGCCATAAAATTCATCCATAAAACTAGAGCTACTTCTTGAATATAAAAAATATATTAGCTGAACTCATAAAATTATTGTTTAAAGAGGTGCATTGGTCATAGAATCCACAAACTTGGTCCTTTTAAGCAAAAATTTATCTATTAAATATACTAAAGGATAATTTATAGACCATCAAAATTAATAAAATACAATTTTACACTTCTTATGATGCACAAGTGGAATTCTAGCTAGAAAAAAACGATTTATCGAGTTAGATTGGCCATAAAATTCATTAATAAAACTAGATTTAGTTTTTTTATACAGAAAAACATCTGTTCAATCTATAAAACGATTATTTCTTAGGTTGGGTTGCTTGTAAATTCCATAAATTTAGTTACAACCAGAAATATTTCTGCAATATCCATAAAATTATGAATTAAACAAATACCAGACTGGATTAAAACTAAATTTAGTACTGTTATTCAGAAATCTATCCACTCAAACCATAAAATGATTATATTTTGAGTTAAATTGGCTATAAATCTATAAATTTAGTACTTTTAAGCAGATATACATCCATCATATTCATAAAATTTTGTATATAATGGATTTTTATCGAAGGCCAAATTTGTTGAGTTGAATTAACCGTAAAATTCATAAACCAAAATCTTAAACTTACTACGATGGACAAAAAACTGCAATTTCAGCAAAAAAAGAACAAAATTTTGTTTTTTTTTTTAATAAAAGTTCGTCCAGTAAATCCATAATAAGACGATTTATTATGTTGTATTAGAAATAAAATTCACCCATAAAAATAAATTTAGTTCTTTTATACCGTAATAAAAATATATCTTCTAAATCCATAAAATAATTATTTCCTGAGTTAAATTTTAGTTGTTATGGTTTAAGACAACAATTAGTGATAAAGTCCATCAACATAAATTTTATAATTATTTATCAATTTGTAAATAATTATAGTTATTAATAATAGCATAATCATAATAATCATAGCATATCATTCGTAAACTCCTTAAATTAATACTTTTTAAACTCAAATTGAGTATAAAATCCATCCATAAATCTAGATTTAATCTTCTTCTTTTAATCCAAAAAGATCAAAACTATACAATCCACACAAAAGCGATTTTTTCAACATTAAAAGCTTATAATTTATAATTATTATTAGTTTTTGTGAAGAGGAATGAAGTGATAGATCACAATAAAAAGAACGCGTACAATTTTTTTTTGTTTTAAAATTCCTTAAAAGCTACTTTTGTTTAAACACTAAACAATAAATTAAAAAAAAAATTATAAACAAACATCGATTATAATAATAATTATAATATAATAAACGGATGTTTAACATTTATTGCCGATAAAAAAATGTCAATATGACAAAATTTTAAAAGAAAATTAAAACTTTTTTGATTTAATTAACTCAGCAATAATTTGTAAACATCTTCATATTATAATAAGAATTAATTTATTTTGTACAACTTTATAACTGACTTAACTTTCTGCCTTTATTTATTTATTTTTTTGTTGTTCTTTAAAACTTGATTTAAAATTTATATTGATCTTATGTGATTGTGCACGTTTATTTTCTCTCCTTTTTTTACAATTCAATTAACTTTAATTTAATTTTATTAATTCATTTTAAAGCTGATCAGACGACAAACCAGGGGGCTGCGTGATATGCAACAATTGACTTGCTTCTTTCGCCCAAATATCACAAAAAAATTATCATATATCTTTATATTTTTTCTGTTTATTTCTGTTAGAGAGCGTTCGACTGCTGTTGCAGATTAATCCGGGCCTTATCGCGAAGTCTCCGCCTGGCCAATTCGGACATAGCGACCGGACCTAAATGCGCCACCTGCGGGGACGTCGCGATTGCCCTAAACGTCGCCGCTACAGCCTCTTTTAAATTCGAACCGGACGCCGTTTCCATCGGTTCGCAAGAATTCCCTTGGTACGCTATCGAAGCCCTTTGATTCACCCACGGATGTTTTAATAGTTGACTCGCCAACGGTCGTCTTTGTGGGGCCACGTGAAGCATGTCGGATACTAAGTCTTTTGCTTGTTGGGAGACGTTTTGCCAAGTTTTACTCTTTAATTAAACACAAAAAAAGATTACACGAGACTTTAACTAGTTTTTGTGTGATTTGGGTTGGATTTGGTTTATGATAGGTTTTGATTCTTCTTGGATTACTTGGGTTTAAGTTCAATTGGATTTTAGTTCATTGTGGTTTTGATTAAATTGGACTTTGGTTTATTTGGGTTTTCATTCAATTGGATTTTGATTTACAAGGAGACATCGCAGTTGACTCTTCACCAATTTTGATGAATTTTTTTATAGTGAATCTATATTGAATATAAGTAAGTTCCCCCAAAGCTTTTGATCGAATGGCCCTTCTAAAGAGAGTTATTAATTTTTGAAAGTTACGTTTTTTGGGAGTTGTTGTCATAAGCTATAAAACGATGTCGTTTGACGTATCTGTCCGTAGTGCAGTGAATGAATGCCGCGCTCCTGTGCAGGAAGTCCAGGATCGGGATTCTGACGTTACAACTTTTTTTTGTTTTAATTATTTATTGTAATACTCCTAATCTATTCTTTTATTTATATCAACATATACGTAATTATATTTATATATAATTGTAATTTTTTAATTACTTTATTATTATCACTATTTGGAATTTTTTGATAATTCCTTTTAATAAAACCTTATAACACGTGTTTTCTGTTTCAAAAAAAAGTTTTAATATCAGAATCCCGATCCTGGCCTTCCTGCACAGAAGCGCGGCATTCATTCCATGCACTGCTCACTCCTATCATAATGTCAAAACTTACGTTTAGTACCGGATGATGTCACACATGGCGCTGCATTCTACTATAAAATTTGTTTTGGCAGCTTTTTTACAGGAAACTATATGATTAATATGCACTGCGCATCATTTGTCCAGGGCATAGTTGATATCGCACAGGTTTCAAATATTTTCATGTTTAAAAAGTTGACATTCCTTGTCATGTCTTATTCTTTTTGAGAAAAGCGAGAATTGTGCAAGTTATTTGAAGTGATTCTAAATTGTTCAGTGGATTTTAAGTGATTTGGTTTTGGTGTTTCGAGTGATTTAATGAACCAGAATTTAAAAGAAGAATGAATACCAAACAGCAAGGTTCGAAAATTAGATACATAAGTGTTAGTTGTGAACCCAAACACATATTATTCTTTTTATTGGTCAATAAATCCATGAGTTTCTTTAATAAAATTAGGTGGTTTTAATGTTGTCACTTTTAGTATTTTATGAAACAAAAATTGAAGAGGTATAAAATTGACAATTTTTTAAATTTCCCGCCAGTACTTAAAACTGCAAAACGAATGTAGCGCCATTGGTGACATCATACGCAACTAAACGGAGTTCCAGCCAAACATAGGAGAGTCGCCTATCTATATAAGTATATGTCATCTATGATTCATTCATTGCACTATGGACAGATACGTCAAACGACATCGCTTTATAGCTTATGACAACTCCCAAAAAACGTAAATTTCAAAAATTAATAACTCCCTTTAGAAGGGCCATTCGATCAAAAGCTCTGGAGGAACTTACTTATATTCAATATAGATTCACCATAAAAAAATTCATCAAAATTGGTGAAGAGTCAACTGCGATGTCTCCTTGTTAGATGGACTTTGGTTTATTTGGGTTTTGATTTATTTAGGTTTTGATTTAGTAGGACTTTGGTTTATTTGGAATTTGATTTAGTTGGGCTTTGTCTTATTTGGGGTTTAATTCAATTGGATTTTGGTTTATTTGGATATTAATTCAATTCGGTTTTGACTTACAAGGAGACCTGACGACTTGTCCGTCGCCGATTTTAATGAAAGTGGTACCAATCAATAAGTATTGGTAAATAATATAAATGTGTAAAATATTAGGACGTACTATTCAGCGGTTTGCAAGAAAATCGATGTTAAAGTTGGCGAGTGGTTTATATGCTAATGATTAGCTATTCCCCTTAAAAACCCCAACAGCTGAAATGGGACTAAATAGGATTCTACATGCGTAGAACGGTTCGAATCCTGAATAATAACCTTTTTTATTTTATAATACAATACAGTAGAACTTCCATATAATGAACTTGAATGTTCCAAAGAAAAAAATTCGTGATATAGAAACTTCGTTATAAGCAAACAGTATCCTTTTTCTTATTTAAAAGGGTATAAAATATGTAATCTACACTTATTAATAAATCTAGAGTTAGAAGTAGGTATTATGTGTGTAAATTAAAACATAATGAAACAACAAAACAGTACAGATGCAATTAAAATTAACACAATAACAGTTGTTACTCTACTGAACTATCCGATCAGCTGCCATATGTCGCAATAACAGGCTCTCGGGGATCCCCTGGAATATCTACCTCATTTCTTGGTCATTCACCCTACTTCTTCCAAGAATTTTAGTTCGTTATATACAGTGCCGTACTTAATTATTGTCAGAGCAATCATTTTTCGTTTTACGACTGTTTTTAAAGCTAATTAACAAATTGTATTAGGTGAAAATAGTTTTCCTATACAATTTAATTAATAAAATACCCAAAGCAGTTTTTTTAATAATAATTTATTCTTCATTATCGTTTTTAAATTAAAACTAACAAAAAACTACACGTTTTCAACGCACAAAATTATTGGCACACCTAAGAAATGAACTATTTTAAAAATATATTGAACTAAATTAATATTTTATGGGCAGCCCTTTTTGTTTAATGACGGCGTCCAAACGTCTTGGCATAGAATGCACCAATTTTTCAGTTGTTGTCTTGTCAATTTTGTGCCATTCTTCTAGCAATGCTTGTTTCAGCTCCCATTTGTTAGTTATTGATAGCTTTTTGACCCGTCTATCCAATTTCTCCCACAAATGCTCAATCGGGTTGAGATCTGGAGATTGCGAAGGATGTGGTAAGACGTGTGGGGTGTTATATGTCAACTACATACGGACGATATGAGCCGAATGTTTTGGGTCATTGTCTTGTTGAAATGTGTATGAGGGCGATAAATTCAACTTTTGAACGCTTTTATGAAGGTTTTCTTTTAAAATATTTAAATAAACTGTTTTGTCCATAGTGCCCTCTATAAATACCAACTCGCCTACACCTACAGCAAACATACAGCCCCACATCATTACGCTTCCTCCATCGTTTTACTGTTGGTGCTAGATTTTGTTTCTCAAACGCTACATTGGCTCTTCTACATACCTTAATGCGGCCATCAAAACGGAAACTATTAAATTTACTCTCATCTGAGAAGAGTACTTGGTTCCAGAATGTAATTTGTTTACTTTTATACACCTTTGCTTATTAATCGCTTTCGCCTCGCAACACGTGCACTGTAACCAGCCTCGTAGAGTACTCTTCTGATGGTCAGGGGATGAATATCCTTCCCAAAATCTTGCTTTACTTCTGTAGCAGTCTGTGTTGATGTTGTTTTTGGATCTACTTTAACTTTTCGGATTATTTACTTACGTTCGCGATCACTTAAAGCTCGGGGACGGCCAGTATGCTTAGCACTTTTGAAATTGGACGCTGCTTTAAATCGATTAATCACGCTACGAATAGTAAATCGGCTCCTGTCCATCATTTTTCCAATCTCAGCATACGATTTGCTTTAGTTGTGTAAATGTAGAATTATTTTACGCTCAGATTCATTTGTGTCTTTTTGTTTTCAACTAATTCTCACATTTAACCACTATAGCTTATAAATACAAAGTGTAATTTTGGTTTTAAATTGAAATTATGTATCTGTCAACGGGGGAAGTACAAAAATACACATTTAGGGCTTTTGAAAACTTCGCCTAATGGTACGTATTTACCAATAATTAAGTGTGCCAATAATTTTGTGCAACGAAAACGTAGATTTTTTGTGTTGATTTCATTTAAGAACGATAAATGAAAATAAATTCTTATATAAAAGTAAAGCATTAGGTATTTAATTTATTAAATTATATCGAAAATGTAGTTTTACCTAATACAACTTGTTAATTAGCTTTAGAAACAGCCATAAAACGAAATATAATTGCTGTGCCAATAATTAATTGCGGTACTATAGAACTTTTTTTCGTTATATAGAAGTGTTTTTATAAAAGAATTTCTTGGGACTTCAAAAGAAATTCGTTATAGAGAAAATTCGTTATATAGGGGTTCCACTGTATTTTGAAATTAAAATTGTTTATGTTAGTTATCACATTATTAGATTATTGTAATGAATAATTCATTTGTAAGCTTAAATTCTCGTTCTTTGAATTGTAGTCTATCCTGATAAAGGAATAAATTACTCTGAAAACTTGGATTGAAAAAAAAAGAAATGCTATTTTAATTTCCCTCGTTGCCTGTTTGGTTGAGATTCCCAAGAGCTTAAATTTTCTTGCGAACCGATGAATAGTGCTCTCTAATATTTTACGTATTTGCACTATGTACCAACACCTATCGATTGATACTTTCATTAAAATCGGTGAAGGGCAAATCGTGAGGTTTCCTTGTTAGTAGGACTTAGGTTTATTTGGATTTTAATTTAATTCGGATTTCATTTAGAAAATAAAAAAAAATTTACCTGGAAATTTAAAATGCCAGACGTGATTCTTTGTAAGATACGTTTGGGGCTATCCTTGGGATCGGCGTTAAAAGGACACTCTCCGGAAAGCATGATGTGTAGGATAATCCCCAAAGACCAAATGTCGCAGGCCGCGTCGTAACCTTGTTGCTTTAAAACTTCGGGGGCGACGAAATTCGCGGTGTAACAAGGTGTCATTAAAAGGCCGTTATCAGCTCGAAGCTGAAAAATTTCATTAATAAGTTTTAGTCAACTTATTTTCCAAACTTTTTATAGGTATTTTAATTTTTAAGATGTTGGGTGGAAAGTTTTGGTAAAAACTTTTCCAGTAACCCTACCTTAAAAATAAAATATTAATTCAGTTTAAAAACTCTATGGAAGATTTACAACTTTTAAAAATTTATCGTTGCTCTTTTAAAACAACTTTGTTATGAATTGTACTTTAGTTTCTGGCAAATAATTAAAAAAATAAGGAAAATATATTTGCTAAACTGACCTAGATACTTAAACCTAGATACTATAAATAATACAATTGAATCGAATAGAAATTGTAATTCACAAGGTAACTTTTTCTATAGTCTATTATAGTGTTGTAATGTTGCACAATCATAAGTCATGAATTTATGATTTACGTTCAATAACAGTAACGAAATATTTCAAGTAGCTCGCGTGACTAACCACCCGACCATTTCAAACAGGCAACAACTCGCACGTCCCATTTAAACCATGACTGTTGCCGACGTGCCATAATAATAGAAGTATTGCCTTTTAACTTTCATTCTCAACTCACTTGCTACCATTTAAATCGTACATTTTAGTCCGATTTTATAAAACTTACTTGAATCGGTTATTTTAAAACCCCAATATGTTCACATTTTTACAAAAAAAAAACTTAAAAAATAAGCTATTTTATTTATTTATTTTTTTTTTTCAAAAGAAATCGCACAACTTCCTCAGTTGGTATAGAAAATAACAGGATTTAAAATATCAGCTTATTTTTAAAAGCCTACGAGTTCAGAACACGTGGGATTTCTGTGTCTTTTTCTAAGTATTAGACTAATTTTAGAAGATATGTGGGGTTTTTAAAACAACATAAAATGTTACTTTAGAAGTAACTGTTTTCTAATTCTGGGAAAAATGAAAAAAAAACTTGTAATATCCATTTTTAAGGGTATTCATGACACATTAATTTCATGTTTGGATTGTATTTTTATTTAAAACATTTATTTCAAAAACTCATAAAACCTAAAAATCGTTACATTAGTTTTTTTATCTTCTGTACTTCAGTTCGTTAAATTAAATCTATTAACCAAGAATTGTAATTGGAATTTATTAGATTTATAATAAATGGAATTTACTTAGCTTGGATTTTATTGATCTTCATCAATAAAATATAAGTTGAGATCGAAAAGTACTTTAAAAATCTATAAATTTTAGGTTTAGAAGCGATTTTCTTGATTTTTCTATTATTTAAGACCATTAAAAAAACTATCTTCATTAGTCAACAAGTTCTATAGATAACCAATTAAAGTAAACGATCGAACACGTTTAACTAGGTTAAACAACAGTTAATAGTGAGTGTACTACAGTTAATGGTTTTCTCACCGGCGTGAATCACGTGGTAAGATTAAGATGTTATAGAATGATTTTTCTTATAACAATTTTCTTGAAACTGTTGTTGTTTTAATACTTTAAGAACCGGTTTATTAATCTGCTTAAAAGTTCTCCACCAGTTAGTTGGCAAGTAGGTTATAAGTTCGCTCTGTTAATAAAACTGAATTCACAGAATTGGGTTTATTCAACTGTTACCTGTCTAAACTTGTTTCTGGTATGCGACACGCAAAATGGAAATCAGAGATGAGAGGTGGAGAAGAAACGAAAAAGGAGATAGAAATGTTTGAATTTTGAATATAATTATTAATCTTTTAATGTATAATGTCGTATTGTAATATTGATAATAATCTTGTATTTAAAATAAATTCAAAATATTTCTAAAAATCCTTTTATTTGCGTACAAGCGTAACCAGAACCAGATTAAAAACAAAATGTTATATCCAAGATAATTAAAATTAAAGCATATTTATATACTATTTATTTTTTTCTTGATCTCTTTGGATAATCTACAACGGTTCACAAATTGCTTCATTTCTATATATTTCTTACATGTAATCTGTTGATTGAACAATATGAAATTCAACCTATAAATTACTAGACTATCAGGGCGCGTCCTATACAAGCGATGAAATCGCAACGATAGAATCTCAGCGACCTTCTCGCAAGGACATTGAGTATTTACACAAACTTGCAAGAGAAGCGCAAATACACTCCAACTAAAATTTGATTTTAAAATGAATACCGTTCCAATTGGATGTGTCGCAGCACTCGCAGCGCTATACATTTATGAGCGTAGAAATGCTGGTTGATTTTCTATCGCGCTAGTAAATTTTTTCTGTGTCGAACATGTTTTTTTCTTCACAGTTTTACTACAAATGATGAAACTAAAGGCCTCATTTTGAACATGTCTGTACTTGTTTGCGTTACGACCGCATACATCTAAACAACGTCATATGAAACAATGTGTTTCGTTTCGGCTAGACGAAATATGAGGGGCGAAAATAGGTGGTTTTTGCGTTTAAGAGCGCTATTACACTATCAAAGATTTTATAAAAGATCTTTTATAAAATATCTTTGTCAAAGATATTTTACAATGTAAGTCTATATTTATAAAAGATTTATTGCATAAAATATCTTTTATTAAGGTTGGCTGCATTATACCATATTTGATAAAAGCTTTGAGGCAGTTTGATAAAATGACGTCAAGTAAGTTTACGTGGACATTAACTGCTACCAGAATCTTAATTACCGAATACGAAAGTCGTTAATTTTTATATAACGTGCAGCATATAGATTACAAAAACAGAAATAAAAGATTAGAAGCTTTACATTTCTTATTCAGATATTATACAGCTTAATGTACATTGTGGTATTGGAGTTGAATATATTAAGTTGGAATAACTTTCCTCTGTGACCAAAAAGCAAGAGTTGCAAAAACACGATCTTCTACAATAATGCAACTTCTTAATCCATCTGCATCACCCAGAAAAATGAAAAATTTGTTCTTATAACCGAACATTTTTTTATATGCAATTTTATATGCGATGAGCGCATATATGTATGTGCGCTCTGGTGATAGTGGCTAGGAAAAATGCGCGCACATATGCGCTAATGATGTAAATAGGTTAAATGATTATTTTTTCGTCGAATAAAAGGAGCATCTTTCGATACAATCAACTGAAAGGTCGCATTATCCATTCTTAAGTTACTTCTGTAGTATGACGTGTCTTCAATTCTGAGTTCCTTTAAGAGGTTTTGATGTATGCCCAGAACTTCACGTCTCGACACACAGGGTTTAACCCATACACGTCTTCTCCGGGTTTGTTGCCCAATTCTTCGTTTTTTTAACCCGGCGTGTGTATACTATATTTTTTGAGACACGGTATGTATACTGGGTCTTTTAGGGAACGGGCATGTTTTCAAAGTTTTCTAGGCTTTCAAAAATTCTAAGTTACTTATTGAAGCGTCTACTACATGGCCGAGCAGTTACCAAATTCAAAAGTTTAAAACTGTTGTCAATAAAAGTGAAACAATCGTCTGAAAAGTCAGAAAAACGGAAATTTTGACTGGTCCTTCAAAGACCCAGTGTACACACGGAGGGTTAATATTACACAAATTGTCAAAGTCAAACTAATTGGAGCCCCACAAGCATAGATCTGTTTTTCATCCATTTCAGGTAAAAATATTATGACAACTGACGTAAAATATTTTATGTGGTGTAATACCAGTTGTCAAATCTTTGAACAAAGAATTATTTTAAATTTTTATAAATATTTTTTATGAAAGCTTTTATAAGAGAGCCTTTATAAAATCTTTGATAGTGTAATAACGCCCTAAAACGCGTTCGTTGAAGATCACTAACGACTTGCAGAGGTTTTAACGTTCGTGTAGACGGGTCCTTTAACACTTTCACAATCGCCCTCACAGGGACCCTCATGTGGTATCATTGATAGGCCAGTCGTTATTCACTATTATTCAAAATATTGTCGACTAACGATGTTTCAATGCGCAAACATGTACTTGTGAAAGTGTTAAAATACATGTATGTAAGAATCGATTACTTTTTATTGGTTGAGTTTAAGCATAGGTTAGGTAGATAGGGTAAAAGGGCGGAAGTAAATAAAGAAGGAAAAAAATTTGGGTAGTTTGAAAAACGCGAGGCGAGAGCATTCATTTGGCTAAAGACGAGAATAAGGTGCAGATATGAGTTGTAAAAGACGATGTTAGGCGGATAAGTTGTAGAGCGCGAAGAATTTTAAACGAAGAAGAAGTGAAAACGAAACCGAGCCCGACTATTGTATTTTATTTTGGTTAAATATATTCGTTTATTGTTTTATCAAACAAGCGGACCTTATTATTACAAGAATCAAAATCCCTAGACACAGCCAAAATCCTACATGTATTATACTTTTGCGTGAAAATCGTTGCAATTCTATCGTTGCGATTTCAATACAGTAAAGCTCCGCTAATCCGAACTCCAATAATCCGGATTCTCCAGTAATCCGGACGAAATTGAAATATTAGTTATTTACATTATGTTGACGCTGCCAAGCCAAAACGTCATAAACGCTATTAACCTAATTTTTCAGAAAACGCAAAAAACGATTGACATAATGAATCTTAAATGGCTTTTACGCAAACTTTAAACCAATTTTATAGCGAATGAAGCTTGTTTGCGGGTATACCGCTTTAACTGTTGCATGCAGATTTAAAAATGCTACTCAACGGTGCAGCTAACTAAAAAATGGCCATTTTGGCGTTTATGCCGTTTTGGCTTGAGAGCGTCGATGTATTCCATAATCTGGATTACTTGTGATTCCATAATCCGGATCGACATGCACGATATTGCGCGACAACGCGCAATGCAAGCCAACCAGTGTAGTATGAAACAAACAAAACTTACTGATTTTTTTAAACCTTAGTTTTAGCTTTTACTTTATACGTACATATCGCTTGTTGAGAATAATAATGGCGAAACTACAAAAAGTTGATTATTGACTTTTAAAGGGCAACTTGTTTAAAAATCAGCCTACTTTTACGTGTATAAATGACGAAGCTATAACTTCAACCGTTGCCGATGGAGCGCGACATACGCCACTCGATACACAATATACAGGGTGTCCGGAAATGTCGTGTACAACAGCATACCACAGATACCTTGGCCAAAAATATAATGATTTAACCCAACTTATCTCTATACAAAGTTGCTTAGTTTAGCCGCTAGAGGACTTTAAAAATCATATTTTTCATGAGTTTTTCTTAAATGACTCCAAAAATCTTCGATAGATTTTATTCATTTTTTGACCATGGCTTTATATTAGCAGGATGCAGCTTTCTGTAAAACAAATTCGAATTTCGGATCATACAGGGCGTTTAGAAACACTCTCGCGACAAGTTATCCATCCAGATCTTTTTAACCAGCCTGTATAATTTTCTAACAATTTTTTTCTGAATAGCTATATTAATTTAGAAACTATTTTATCTCTTATAAAATTTTAGTTGGACAAACAGTTTAGCCACAAAAAATATTTTCTAAATCCCTACAAGCCCAAATTGATAAACTAAGGTACCGTTAGCAATGTTCAAAGTAGCAATTTCTTTGAACGGTGTGAAGTTCTTTCAAAAAAACCGAAATTTTCAGGTTTAGAGATACTTTATTGCTTAAAATATTCAAATTTTCGGCAAGACTTATGACCATCATCAGGGCTAAAAATAATACAGAGTGCAAAATTTTTACAATTTGCTTTTTTCGTGACATTTTTGTTTGATAACGCTTCATAAACAAAGTCTTAGGTTTAGTGATCTTGCTGGCCAATCAGGGTTAAATCCTGATGATGGTTAAAAATCCTGGCGAAAATTTGAATATTTTAACCAATAAAGTACTTATAAACCAGTAATATCTAGTTTTACAGAAAGAACTTCATACCGCTTAAAGAAATTACTATTCTGAACTTTGTTAATGGTACCTTAACTTATCGATTTGGGCTTGCAGGGATTTATAAAACATTTTTTTATGGCTAAACCGGTTGTCCAACTGATATTTTATAAGAGAAGAAATAGTTTCTAAATTAATATAGCTATTCAGAAAAAAATTGACAGAAAATTATACAGGCTGGTTAAAAAGATCTGGATGGATAACTTGTCGCGAGAGTGTTTCTAAACGCCCTGTATGATTCGAAATTCGAATTTGTTCCACAGAAAGCTGTAAACTGCTGATATAAAGACATGATTAAAATATGAATAAAATCTAATAAAGATTTTTCGAGTAATTTAAGAAAAACTCACAAAAAAATTTGTTTTTAAAGTCCTTTAGCGGCTAAACTAAGCAACATTGTATATAGATAAGTTGGGTTAAATCATCTTATTTTTGACCAAGGTATCTGTGATACTCCGTTGTACACGACATTTCCGGACACCCTATATACTTCGCCATTATTTCGCAATAGTGGCGAAATCACAAAAAAAATGTTATTTTTGAAATCTTACAATAAATCTATGTCTCTGCATGAAATATAATAACAGTAAAACGAAATAAAAAATTAAAAATTTAAAACGAAAAGTTGTTGCTTTTTACTTTGCATTAAAATTCAACCAAAATTTTAAACGCGATTATCTCCATAGCGTTAATTTGCACTTACGCCACTATTGTTCTTAGTAAGCGATATTTTCTTTACTTTCTGTGTACACAATATAACTTTTTAATTTATATTTAGAATTAAGAGTGTTCATTTTTGGTAATATTTTCAATATGTTAGTAGTGTGTGTTTTGATTTAATAAATCCCTACATGTATTTAACGTACTTTTGTGACTTTTAAAAAAGTTCCAATAATCCGGATGTTTCACTAATTCGGATTGCCTCGGTTTTCATTGATCCGGATTAGTGGAACTTCACTGTACTTGTGTAGACGCTTCCTTACTTTGCTACGTTATTTTCTATAATAATATCATTGAAACTATAGAAAAAGTCTATAACAAACGTGAATGGTAGTTAATTACAACCAAAACAAATGGATTTTTTAACTTTATTTTGATGGATTTGTAGGCGCCAATCCCTCACATAATCCTTATGTGATATATCCGACAGATAATAATATTATGTGACATATAACATTGTACAGCAATGATTGAAGCCAATTTTATATTTACTTGTATAATAGGTGATAAGTTAATTTATGAAAGAGTAAATAAACCGGTCCTTAATTTGTTAAATTTTACGATTTCTTGAATTAACTAAATTTTATAAACAAACAATCAAAAATAAAACATTATGTAAATTTTTTTTACCTGTTTAGCAAATCCCATATCACAAATAGTAACTCCTCTAGGATCCCTATCTTCGGTAGCAAATAAAATATTAGCAGGTTTTAAATCACGATGAACAACTCCGTTTTCATGTAAAAACGCGATAGTCTCGGCTAAAGTCCTCAAAATAGCCGCAGCTTCCGGTTCGGGCAGTTGTTTTTTCGCCACTAAATAATCAATAAGTTCCCCACCTTTTAAAAGCTTCAAAACCAAATAAACTTTTTCCTCGTCTTCATAAACGCGCATCAAAGTAACAATTCCCCTATGATGACCATACCTATATAAAATTTCAACTTCTTCCTTACAATCACACGATGATTTATCAACGATTTTAACCGCGTAATATTGATCGGTTGCTTTATGTCTAGCCAACCGACAAACGCTATAACTTCCTAAACCTAATACTTTTTCTAATTCGTATTCTTCGTAAAAGGAGGTTGAAGTAATTCCGATTAATTGTTTGGAAGGTTCCGGTTTTTTTATAGGATTTCCGTCTAATAAACACGGAGCGACAAAACTAAATCCTTTAAATAATTCATGAGCGTTCGCACTAGCTGGAACGCCAGGTGAATCTTTCGGGGTTTTACTTGTAAACTCGGAATCGAAATAACAAGCGTCGTTTTCTTTCATAGGAACCGCTGGTTTAAACGGAGGTCGGATTCTTTTCGCTAATAAAGCATCCCATTCAATGGTAGCGAAAAATTCGTGTTTTTTTAAATCTTCAACTCCACCTGGACCAGCTCCTAAACGATTAACCGGATTTCTTTTAAATAAAACCCTTAATAAACTTTGCGCTTCGGGACTTAAATTCGAAGGCATTCCTAATTTAGCTTTTAAAATCATCGTCATAGTATCTCGACGTGTTGCACCTTGAAAAGGTAAACAACCGGTTAACATTTCGTACATAACAACACCAAACGACCACCAATCCGCTGCGAAAGAATGACCCTTTCTGTTTATAATTTCCGGAGCCATATATTCAACGGTTCCACAAAAACTATAAGCTTTTTCTTCTTCAACAGGGAGTTTTGAAAGACCAAAATCGGTTAAAGCGATATGTCCTTCGGAATCTAAAAGGACATTTTCTGGTTTTAAATCTCTATAAATAATTCCAAGCGAATGTAAATGACTTAAAGCCAAAGCTAGTTCGGCTAGATAAAATTTAACGTCTTCTTCGGTGAACATGACTTCTTTGGTAAGTCTAGAAAATAAATCTCCGCCTCGGAGAAAATCCAGGATTAAATATAATTTCCCCTCGGTTTGAAAGGCGTAATGAAGTTTTACTATGAACGGATGTTCGACGTCCGCCAAGATATTACGTTCCATTTTCGATCGGTATCGATCCCGGACTTTTAACGTTGCCTTTTTTAATACTTTCATCGCGTATAAAGTCCCCGTGTCGGCGCCCATTACTTTTTTCACTAGGAAAACTTTTCCGAAGGAACCTTCGCCGAGGACTTTTAATAATATAAATTGAGATGGGTCGGCTTTTTCATGACCATTACGTACTACCTAAATAAAAACATTTTTATTCTTTAAAATACAAAGTTATAAGTAAAAATAATAATAAAAAGGAAAAAAAAGTGTAATTTTTACCTCTGCAAGTTCAATTTCGTGCTCCCCCTCCGTTGGACCATCGTCGGAGTTGAGGATTTCATCTCCGTCTCCAGATTGTGACTGGAAAGTAGCGCGAGGTCAAAAAAAAGTTATTAAAATGAAAGACAAAAGGACATCAAAGATAATAAAGCTTTATGTTAGTATTGCACATGATTTTATTTATTATTTACGTTAAAGCGATTAGCAATGATGATTTCTTTTAAAAACAGTAAAGTGAAACTATTCCAACTTCAATTAAATACTAAAAAAAATCAATATTTTGAGTTAGAAAAAATTAATTGAATATATTTACAGAGCCTTTTCATTTCATACTTTAAAATTTCTGATTTAAATTTTGTTTGAATTAAAACCCTTAACTGGTGAGGTGGGGTCAGAGTGACCCCCACTATATATGAACTAGAGATGGGACCGAAGCCGAATAATTAGTCGGTATTCGGCTTATTCGGCTTCATTTGCAATATTCGGTTTTCGGCCGAATATTGAATTTATTTACCGAATATTCGGTTGTCTATGTGACTGCTCTAAGTTTTAATAAATTCGAAGAATACATTAAATGAGCATACAATGGATTTTTGCGCAATTGTCGATTAGTTTTTTTTTTTTGCATGTTTTCTGCTTCAGAGAACAACTGGTCACTGAAAACTGTACTTGATGGGGCTGATAAGTACACTTTTGCCAGTTTACTTATTTTTGGGTATTTCAAGCTATGTTGTTTCCGCCAAACAAATGGAACTTGCTCTCTCTTTAGTAATTCCTCATACAAGTAACAGTCCAGTTCACTAACGACTGGATTGGAGTCACTAACGGCCTTGCTAGATGTGACTATGACTTTATAGCAGTCGCAAAATGACTTCGATTCAAATTTTTGCCTGTTGTAGGGGACAACTGCTGAATGTTTGTGTTTATATTCATCTTATTACTTTCATCGCTACTACTGCTTCCGGAGTTTAGCGAGTCTAAATCTCTTCCAAGTGCCTCCAAAAAAAGTATGCCTTCTAACGGATATATTCTCACGTGAGAAAAAGTTTAAGAGATATCGGAGATTCAACGACGTTGCCATAAAATAATTTTTTTGCTTCTCTATTTCTTTGAATCTTATTTTCACGCCAGTCAACAAAGGCCGAATATTCCGCCGAATATCCGGTTCAAATTTAGCCGAATGTTCGGTATTCGGTTATTCGGTTGAACTACTATTCGTCACATCACTAATATGAACATACTTGTAAATTTATTAATAATTTATAATTCATAATTATTTATAATTTCAATTAAAATTATATATGTGTTAAATGAGTTTTTAATTTTGATTTAAAACCGAATAAAACAAATTATTTTCCATCAAAAAACACTCAATTAGTTTTATTATCACTACTAGTACAGAAAACGACATGGGGTCTGTATGACCCCACCTCACCAGTTATGTTAAAAACGTTGCACCTCACCAGTTAAAGGTTAAGAAGTTGTGGAAATTTTGAACGTGACTTTAGTGATTCAATTTTGACTTGTATCTTCGAAAATCGACTTATCTTCTTATTAACCACTTCGGTACGGACGTCGACTATAGTCGACACCGCATATGAGGCCACAAACGTCCCCCACACAGCCGAGCATCGACTACAGTCGACGGCTGTGCCAGCGTACGAGCGATGAAAGCCGGTTCTTAACGACGTTTCGCGGCCAATAGGCGCCGTACCGAAGTGGTTAAAGTCTCGAATAAATCGTCGAAATACTTGTCTAAAAATCATCTAATTTGAAATTGTCTGAAATTTGTCAGTAGACGTTTGAAATCGTTCTAGAATCGTCTATACTCGTTTTTAATTATTTAAAATCTTCGAATGTCTCCTAAAATATATTCAAATGAATCACAAATCGTCTAAAATCATCCAAAATCTTTTCAAATTGACTGGAAATAGTCAAGAAATGTTTAAAGTTGTTCTTGAATCGTTTATAGTCATTTTAAATTATCTAGAATGGTCACAAATCACCTAAAATACTTTCAAATAAATCACAAATCGTTCAAACATTAATAAAAATTTTTAAAATCTGTCAAAAATCGTCTAAAGTCTTTTTAAATTGCCTGGAAATACTCAAGAAATGTTTAGAGTCCTTCTAGAATCGTCTGTAACCATTTTAAATTATCTAGAATCGTTAAAAATACTTTCAAATAAATCAAGAATCATCTAAAATTGTTCAAACTTTAATAAAATTTTGTAAAATCTGTCAAGAATCGTCTAAAACTCGTTCAAAGTCTTTTCAAATTGCCTGGAAATACTCAAGAAATGTTTAAAGTCCTTCTAGAATCGTCTGTAACCATTTTAAATTATCTAGAATCGTTAAAAATTTCCTAAAATGCTTTCAAATCAATGAAGAATGGTCTAAAATCTCCTAAAATACTTTCAAATAAATCAAGAATCATCTAAAATTGTTCAAACTTTAATAAAATTTTGTAAAATCTGTCAAGAATCGTCTAAAACTCGTCCAAAGTCTTTTCAAATTGCTTGGAAATACTCAAGAAATGTCTAGAGTCCTTCTAGAATCGTCTGTAACCATTTTAAATTATCTAGAATCGTCCAAAAAATCTCCTGAAATACTATCAAATCAATCAAGAATCGTATAAAATCGTTCAAAGTCTTTTCAAATTGACTGGAAATAGTTAAGAAATGTTTAGAGTCCTTCTAGAATCGTTTGTAACCATTTTAAATTATCTAAAATCGTCAAAAATCTCATAAAATACTTTCAAATCAATCAAGAATCATCTAAAATCGTTTAAACTTTAATAACATTCTTTAGAATCCTTCAGGAATCCTCTAAAATCATCCAAAATTTTGCCTAAAACGGTCAATAGAGTATCAAGAACTATCAAGTCCCCAAAATTACTTTAAAATCAACCAAGAATTGTTTAAAACTAATTAAGAATTGTTTAAAAATACTGTAGAATTATAAATCTATTTAGCTTGTAATCGTTTATCTAGAATCAAAAAAAAAATCCTAAAAAAATAAAATGAGTCAAGAAGAGTTTATAAACGTTCAAAATATACTTCTGGAATTATTTAAAATCGTTTTAAATGATCTAAAACGGTGTAAGATCTCCTAAAATTCCTTTGAATCAATCAAAAATCGTTTAAAATTTTTATAGAAACTCCTACAACGGATTGAGATCATGTAAAACCGTTAAGTATCTTTAAAACCGTTCTAAAAACGTCTAAAATCGTTCTATAACCGTATAATATAATCATTTTAAGACATCGAAAGCTTCCAAATCAGACATAAAGTTACTTTACATAAATCAACAATCGTCTAAAATTGTTTAAGAATAATCAAAGATGTCGAAAATGGTTTTAAATAATCTAAAACTGTTTACAATCTCTTAATATTCTAACGAATCAATTAAGTAATCGTTAAAAATCGTTTTACAATCGTTTTAAATCATTTAGAATCATCTATAATCGTTATAAATCTTTTGGAATCGTAGAAAGTTTCTAAAACCAGTCAAAAAACGTTTACGCTCACTTTAGAAAAGTCAAAAATTGTTCTAAATTATCCAAAAGCGCCTGAGTTCACGTAAACTTTTTTGGAATCAGTTTACGTTTAAAATCGTACTAGAATCAACTGTCGGTTTAAACTATCTAAAATCGTCGAAAAGTCTCTAGAATACTAAAATCAATCAAAGAAAATCGTTCAAAGTCTTCTAAAATTGTGTAAAATTAACCAAAAGATCGTTTTATTATCGTTTTAAAACATTTAGAATAGTCTATAATCGTTAAAAATCGTTTGGAATCATAGAAAGGCTTCTAAAAACAGTCAAAAGACGTTTAAGCTCATTCTAGAAACGTTAAAAATTGTCCTAAATCGCCCAAAAGAGCAGAAAGTGACGTAAACTATTTTCGAATCAGTTTACAATCGTTGAAAATCGTTCTAGAGTCATTTCTCGGTTCAAATTATCTAAAATTATCGAAACTTCTTTAAAATACTAAAATGAATCCAAGAAAATCGCTCAAAGTTTCCTAAACTTTTTTGAAATTAGGACGTTTAAGATTGTTCTATAATCGTCTTAAATCATCTCGAATCTTTTAAAATCGTTCTACAATCATTTTAAATCATCTAGAATCGGTTATAATCGCTATAAATTTTTTAGAATCGTAGAAAGGCTTCTAAAATCACTCAAAAAACGTTTAGCTCACTTTAGAAAAGTCAAAAATTATCCTAAATTATTCAAAAGCGCCTAAATTCACGTAAACTTTTTTCGAATCAGTTTACAATCGTTTTAAATCATTCTAGAATTATTTCTCGGATTAAAGCACCTAAAATCGTCGAGGAGTCTTTAGGATACTAAAATCAATCAAAGAAAATCGTTCGCAGGTTTCAAAAATAGCCTAAAATTAACCAAAAGACGTTTAAGATCCTGTTATAATCATTTTAAATCATCTATACTTCATTTAATAACTAGGAGGAGTGATTTGAATTTTTCGCGCTAAAATAGTGAACTATTATTGGTCGCTCCGCAGTCAAGTTTACAAGGACGAAAAATTTGGTTTTTGCTGTTTATTGTTTTTAACGTTTGAGGTTAGGTGCTTTACCTAATTTGTCAACTTGTTTCTCGCTTTTTCGTTTTGCTCAAATGGTTGCGATCAAAAAATATTAAGTTCGAAGAAGGTATGGTACGATGTCATCTGTTGGATATAATACGTCAACACAAGGAACGTCTTTTGGATAAATTTTGTACAATGTAGCTATAGATAAACGGCCCTAGAGATATTTGGTATGTTCTAGAATACTACGCTCAAACGCTTGGTGTTTTGTTGGTTGCATAAATGTGACTGGTTTTAAGTTTAGAATTCAAATTTGCCGCCAAAAATGCTTAGTGTATTTTTTAGTTACTTTTTCCTATGTAAATGGGGTTTTGAGATGCACTCCTCCTAGTTATTAAATGAAGTATAGAATCGTTAAAAACTGTTCTATAATCGTTTTTAATCATTTAAAATCGTCAATTATCGTTATAAACCTTTTGGAATCGTAGAGAGGTTAAAACAGTTCTAGAAACAATAAAAAGACATTTAAGGTCACTTAAGAAATGTCAAGAATCGTTCTAAATCGTCCAAAAACACTTAAAGTCTCGTAAAATTTTTTAGAATCGTCAATTCAGTCAATTTACAATCGTTTAAAATCAGTCTATAATCATTTCTCGGTTTAAATTACCTAGAATTATCGAAAAGTCTCTATATATCCAAAATCAATGAAAGAAAATCGCTCAAAGTTTCTTAAAATTGTGTAAAATTAACCAATAGATGTTTAACCTTTAATGGGTAACATGGGAAAGTAGAACATAAATGGTAACGTGGGGTGCCTGACCCCCATTTATTTTTTTATTTATTTTATGCCAACTCCTGACAAAAAATATACCTCTTTTTTAGAAGTGGGGATATTTCTACCCCCACGTTACTTTTTAAAGATTAAACTCGTTCTTTAATCGTTTGGAATCGTTCTATAATCGTTATCGTTTTTATGGAATCTTATAACGGCTTCCAAAAACAGTCAAAAGACGTTTAAGATCATTTTAGAAAAGTCAAAAATTTTTAGAACTTTATTCGATTCAGTTTACAACCGTTTAAAACCTTTCTAGATTCATTTCTCGATTTAAAATATCTAAAATTGTTGAAAAGTCTCTAGGAAACTAAAATCAATCAAAGAAAATCGTTCAAAGTCTCCTAAAATTGTGTAAAATTAACCAAAAGACGTTTAAGCTCATTCTAGAAATATTAAAAATTGTTCTAAATTGTCCAAAAACACCTAAAGTCTTCTAAACTTTATTCGATTCAACTTACAATCGTTTAAAACCTTTCTAGAATCATTTCTCGGTTTAAAGTATCTAAAATTGTAGAAAAGTTTTTAGGATACTAAACATCAATCAAAGAAAATCGTTGAAAGTCTTGTAAAGTTGTGTAAAATTAACCTAAAGACGTTTCGGCTCATTCTAGAAACGTCAAAAATTGTCCTAAATTGTCCAAAAACACCAAAAGTCTTCTAAACTTTATTCGATTAAGTTTACAACCGTTTAAAACCTTTCTAGAATCATTTCTCGGTTTAAAGTATCTAAAATTGTTGAAAAGTCTCTAGGATATTAAAATCAATCAAAGAAAATCGTTCAAAGTCTTTAAAAATTGTATAAAATTAATCAAAAGATAGTTTTATAGTCGTTGTAAATCTTTTAGAATGGTCTAAGATCATTCAAAATTTCGTAAAATTATCTAAAATTAATCCAAAAACGTTTTATATTACTTCAATTTTTCCGCTAACATTATTTGCTTTAAACAAAGCCTTACAATTTTAGCAAAGTTTTAATTCGATTTTAACATGTTGAAATTAGATTTAAAGGCAACCTTTTAAATTTCATTTCTTATCTATAAAGTTTTATTTAAACCCATCGAACCACTTGAAAGAAAAAATTCCAATCCAAACCTCTTATATTTGATAAAATCTTTCTATATTAAAAAATAACCCTGAATTATATAAGCTTAAGTTAGAAAACAAATTTCACTTTAATTTATCTGATATAAACAACAATAAAAAAAACAATTTTAATGAATAATTAGATAAACAAAAATAAAAACAAACTTTACTAATCGTTTTAAATGTCAATATATCAACGTACAAAATACTTTTTAAAATTATCTTATCGACAAACGCTTCCTGTTACGAAAATAAACAAAACAAGGTTCAACAAAGTCCGAGAAAGTTCTTCAATACGAGCCGATTACGTGATAAAACGGTTTAAAAGCCATTTAGTAAAGTTACACTAACAATTAGATACAAAAAGCGATAAAAAATAAAACGAAACTTTTTAAAAAGCTAAATGCTAAAAAATACTAACACTTTATTAAAAAAAAAGTTTTATTTAAACAAAACGAAAAAAAACATGCAACTACAAAGATAAATAATATAAAATAAAATGTGCAATTAAAGTGATAATAAATAAATAAATAAAATAAAATAAATTATAGTTTCTCTTAATTTTTAATTTTTCCTACCTTTTTATAAAAATCTATAACACACGGCATTTTTTTATTATTTTTTTTTTAATTTTAATTCTTTTAAAGGTCTTAAAACCAAACTAATTCTCTTATTACTTTGATTTAAACTGAACCAAAGTGATTTAAACAGGATGTGAAAGTCCCAAATTACAAAAATCATTCTTAGAATAAGAAAAAGTTTTTTTTTACTCTTATTCATATAAGAATTTAGAGTGGGGAATAAATAATAAAACAAGAAGGGGAAAAAATAATAAAAAAAGAAGGGGAATAATAATAATAATAAATTAATCTCTTTAAAGAGGCCAATTATTGATCCACATTAAAGCACCTGTTGAAGGCGTTCAACAAATAGCAAATGAGAAACTATAATTTATTATTATTACCATTAACATAATCTAAATAAATACTAATAGCCGTGCAATGTGTGGTGCTCTTTCTGCTTTCAAATTACAAAACAAAAATGAAAAAAATAAAATTAAAAAAAAAAACGTAAATTAATTTTACGTACAGAGGCAAATCTTAGGGGCCTGGACACTCCGATCGCTGCAAAAATGAACAACATACAAAGTTATAATAAAAGAAACGACAATTCAAATAATTATAAATTATTTACTAAAAATTTAAGAACCGAATTCAAACAAAACAGCTAATCGCGTGCCATCCAAAAACCAAGTAAAATTGTATAATACAAAAAAAAATTAGATTAAAATTAATTGGATTTGTAAGAAATTAAAAAAGAAACGAGTAAAAAACTGCGATAAAAAAACGTCAATATGGCACTGCTTCCTCCCGCGAAAGCGAACTCACCTCGATGGCGGCGTGTTGGATTTGCCATGGTTCCACTGAGTTTGCTAACGGCATATTATTTTATTTTAAAGTTCGACCTTTCCCACAATCACCCGTTATTGACACCTCCACTGAACGTTCGAACACGTTTTGATAAAACATCAATACGAACCCCAACTGACTGTTGTTAACTGACAGTGGTGACAGTGACAGCTGAGACAACTGTCAAATTTATAGCTTTTACAGATTTCTACATTCAAACGACTATTTATTTTATTAAAAAAATTAATATTTCTTTTTAATTTTTAATAAAACTAATTCAAAATAAAATAAATCATTTATAAAAACAACCCTTTTTAAAATTTTAATTATAAGTAAACGTTTTACAATTTTTATTTCTTACTATATTTATAGATTCCTACTTCTATATAAACACTTTTTCATATACAAAAAAATATATTTTTTTCTATTTTAATAAAAAAAATTACTTAAAATTAAATTAAAACCTCTATAAATCCTTATTTTTATTATTTCCAATTATAAACAAATTTACTAATAATTAATTTTAATAATATATTTATACCGCCATCTATTAAAACAACTATCAACCACACTCCCTACACAATATTTTTTGAAACCTTTATTTAATATAAAAATTATTTATTTATTTATTTATTAAAGAAACTATCTAAAAATAAATTAATACCTCTATAAAACCAATTTTTTATTAATTTTAATTATAAACAAACATTTAATTAAATATCAAATTTATACCACCATCTATAATTATAACTATCAACTACACTCTCTAATCATATTTGATATTTTTAAAATCCTTTATTTAATATAAAAATTAAACTTTTTTTAATTTAAAAAGGAAAAATAAAAATAAATTAAAACCAATTTTTTATTAATTTCAATTTTAAATAAACCTTTTATTTATTAATTTGAAATTCAAATATAAACCGCCATCTATACTAACAACTTACAATTACATATTTGACAATAAACATATTTGACATTTTTGACAATTACATCTGTTATTTACAAACACCCAAATGGAATATTTAATATACGATAAGAAAAAGGCAATTAACACTAAGAGTAAACGTCGTAGAATGAGTAAACATTTCCAAGAAGGTATTTACGTGCCTGGTTCGAATTTGGTGACCGGTAGTGAGAGTTGGCGCAGGCGCTTTGGTTAATATCCGCGTCACCAAACCAGACAAGTCTGAACGCGTCTCGAAATCGACCCTCTTATACTTATATCGGACCTAAATCGCCGATATACAGTCGTTAGTTTCCACGCGAGTTTGTAACGTTTCTAGTCATACCTAACTTGAGTTGTGTTTTAGCCTAAGAAAAGTTTATTTTAGAGTGAAAATGAATGTGTTACCAAGAGCCTCAGGTGGGTTTTTTAATTTATTTTTGTCTTATCGTATTTTATTTTAATTAATTAAAGTGTTTTTGAACGTATTTAAATGTATAACTAAGGAATGTTGAGGTTAATTAGATTTTTTTGGTTGTAAACGTGGGATTGTTGATTAGTTTTAATAACAGATGGCATCACGTGTTTGTTGATTATTTACATTTAGGTTAATTTAAATTTTAAAGATTAATATTGAGTTGGTACTTATTAAATGATATAAATGAAGATTTTTTTAGATAAGGTTTTATAAATAAAAAAGAATATTTTAATTCAATATTTGTTAAAAGTACCTTTCACCTTAGTAGTTTAGGTTGTCAATAGATGTCATGCTTTTTGTTTGTATTTTTGTCATATTTAAATTTCTAAAATTGATTATTAAAATTGATTATAATATTTACTTGGTGTTATATCAAGTGATTTAAAGGAATATTTGTTTGGTGAGTTGAAATAAACAATACAATAAGACATTTTTTAATAAATTATTTTTGGTTTTCTTTTAGTTAATTAGTTTGTTAGTAGATGGCGCGCTTATTGTTTTTTATTATTATTATTAAGTTTAAATTTTAGTATTAGTTATTAAAATTAACCTTTGATTATATTAAAATATGTAATAAACATTCTAGTTAATATTTGTTGTTAATTTATAAACTAAAAACTTAATTAAAAGTAATTAATTGTAAGTTTCAGTTTATGTTAAACTTTGATGAACTGTTAATAGATGTCATGTTTATTTACTGTAAAATTTAAATTTTAAAATTATTAAAATTGATCTTTGGTATCAACTTTTAAATAAAATTTTTTAATTGTAAAATGTTTAATTTTCAAATATTTCCAGCTGCTATGGAACGTTGGAATAAAAGGACTTACGAAGAAGACCTACTCCTGGATCCACCGTCTCCAAAGCGGCCTAAATATTACCATGTCCGTCTGGAAAGTGAGAGTTCCATAACTTCTGAGGATGACGATAGTATTCTCACCATTCAAGAACAAGAAACAGGTAAAAAGAAATCTCTTTTAGTTAATGCCAAAATTATTAATTAATTATTAACAAGGAGACATCGCAGTTGACTCTTCACCAATTTTGATGAATTTTTTTATGGTGAATCTATATTGAATGTATGTAAGTTCCCCCAAAGCTTTTGATCGAATGGCCCTTCTAAAGGGAGTTATTAATTTTTGAAAGTTACGTTTTTTGGGAGTTGTTGTCATAAGCTATAAAGTGATGTCGTTTGACGTATCTGTCCGTAGTGCAGGGAATGAATGCCGCGCTCTTGTGCAGGAAGCCCAGGATCGGGATTCTGAAGTTAAAACTTTTTTTTGTTTTAATTATTTATTGTAATACTCCTAATTTATTCTTTTATTTATATCAACATATACGTAATTATATTTATATATAATTGTAATTTTTTAATTACTTTATTATTATCACTATGTGGATTTTTGTAATAATTCGTTTTAATAAAAACTCATATCACGTGTTTTCTGTTTCAAAAAAAAGTTTTAATATCAGAATCCCGATCCTGGGCTTCCTGCACAGGAGTGGGGCATTCATTCACTGCACTACGGACAGATACGTCAAACGACATCGCTTTATAGCTTATGCCAACAACTCCCAAAAAACGTAAATTTCAAAAATTAATAACTCTCTTTGGAAGGGCCATTCGATCAAAAGCTCTGGGAGAACTTACTTATATTCAATATAGATTCACCATAAAAAAATTCATCAAAATTGGTGAAGAGTCAACTGCGATGTCTCCTTGTAAGTTTTAATTATTTTAATTAAATTATTTTTATTAAAATCGTATGATGTAGATCTGGTACGAGATTCGAGTGATATTGAAACGAGATCGGAAGATAGCGATTATGAATTGTTCGAGTACGAAGTGGAGAGTTTATCGGAGAGTGACGGTCCCTTGGAGGGGTACCTATCGACATCAAGCGGCTCAAACGTACGCTAGGGTAGCAACAAAACGACGAACAACAAACACATTATTGCTTGGTTATTCAGGGTGAGCCGGAGACCGTGCATGTGGAGATCGAGGAGGTTGTTGCGGCCGTTTTAGGGGACACCTCGCTGGAGGCTTGGGCGTACGACTCGGAGCAGAGCTCCACAGACGATAAGGACGATTCTAACGCTGGCAGGCAAGCTGATTTTAGGACTTGCGTCGAGTGTAAAGGAGAAAACGATGTGCCGAAGTTTAGGCTGTGCACCGCCTGTTTCCAGGTTAGAATTAAGGCGAATTTAATTAGTAAATTTGTCTTATGTGAATATTATTATGGTTGGTTTGGTCTGTTTTGGTTGGTTGCATTACTCGTGGATGTTACAAAGCGTTGTGAAATTAATTTTGGGGGGAGAACAGGAATGGACTTGTATTTAATGGATGATTCATGTCGCGATTGTGTCGGGACAGGTTTGTACAGGGTTTAAATTTTTTTTGACTATGTAACAAGAGAAACGAGTAATGTAACCAATGTGAGTTGAAATTTAAGGCGGTAGCAGCAACGCAATGAGAAATGATTAAGAAATAAGTGTTGTGTGGTGTGTTTGAGATGAACTGTTTCTTAATTGGAGTTTTAAAAAGACTGGCAATAGTGATTTTAAAAAAATAATTTTTTAAAAAAAGAAAATTTTTGCTGTAATGGCAATTAAAAGTCGTTTTTTAAACGTTTACATAAATTAAATATAAGTAGGACTTTCAATTTTTTATGTTATATAAAAGTGAGAAGATTGTATCACTTTTCAAATGGTAATCAGGTAATATTTTTATTTATTTATTTTTTTATTATTATTATTTTATTTTACTCATTTTACATATTTATATAATGATATTATTTAGCAAAACCTGGGTAAGATTTTTATTTTCTATTTATTTATTATTTTTTTTATATTTTCTTTTTAAATCTGAACAAAATATTAATTTATATTTTTGTTTTTAAAATGAACTATTGCACTTGTCAGTTCATTTTAACCAGTTGGTTTGACAAAGTGGTTCCCTAAAAAGCTGATCGATTCAGAGATCGATTCAGAATTTGGAATTGGCGTCAGAATTCGTTCCGATCCAAGGGACCCACATACAGTGTGAATGAAATGACTCAAAAAAAAGCACCCAAACTAAAAAAAAAAGAGAAAACACACGGAGTTTTATGTTTTGTTCTCGCGTTCTTTTTTCAGCACTACCCAAAGTGTTGGGGATGCAATTTGGTCAAGGACAACGCGTATTTTCTTTTGTGTAGCTCCTGCTACCAGGTTTGTTCAATCATTAGTTTTTATATTGTGTTTTTGGTGTTCGTTTTTCGCGCTTTTTACATTTCCATTTCATTTTTTCCTTAATAAATTTAAGATGTGGCGATTAAAATTGATGAAATGTGATAAAAAATAATCTATAAATATAACTTTTTAAAAAATCTTAACTATCTTAAAATGACAGGATTATTGAAGATTAATAAGAAAGTTCTTACAAATCAACTTAAAATATACTAAAATACTTATTATAGAGAAATTAAAATGAATAAATGGTCATCAACACCGTGGTTGGGAATTATAACCTACATAAAACATATAATAAAACATAGACTACTGTGTGGTTATGAGTACTTAATTGGTTTTACCTAAGATGGGATAAAGAATCCCTTACAGTTTAGAAAGTCAGGAACATTATAACAAATTCGTTTGATTGTGAGTTTAATTTTATTAGTCAGTAAACTATATGTATGTAAAACATTACTTTTAGAAATTGGTAAAACCGTACCTGGTTTCTGCCAAATACTTTATATTTATGACTTCTTTACCAGGCCGTCATAAAACTACTGTTAACCCATTTGCATCAAAAAAGTGAAAAATTCGTTGTTATCACCAAAAAAATTTTTAGTAATATGCTCAAGTGTAATGAGCGCATACCTTGTGCACACCAGTGAGCTGCGGATAGGGCAGGTCAATGTGTTAGACAAGGCGTCGAATTGCATACGATTTTAATGAGTTAGATAAAGAGGCACATCAACTCCAATCAGCCGGGTTAACTAATGGAAGCCTTATTGTCGTCCTTTTTCTACTTACGTTAAACGTATCCGCAGCTCACCGGCGCGCACACAGTATATGTTATCACGGGAGTTTGGTTCTTACTGGTTGGGATGTTAAGTAAGCCTGGACACTTTTTGTTTAGGGATGACTAACTCTAATTGTAAGAACTAGTTGTTGTGTAATGCTCTGGTTTATTCTTATGATAAAATCTACCTAAGTAAATATGAATCAGTTGTACTTTATGGCTTGCAAGAAGCAGTCGAATATAATTCTTGGTTGGGGTTGATTTTATTTCACTTACGAAACTCTAAAGCTAACATATATGCGCGCTCTGGTGATAGTGGCCGGGCAAAATACGCGCATATAGGCGCTTATGATGCAAATGGGTTAAAGCTGTACCATATTGTCACCTTAAAACCACACTATTCTACGTCCATTTATTTTTTTAATTTTACAGAAAATGTGTTCATAGTTTTAACAATCAATGTAATGTGATAATAAACGCGTCTTTCGTCCTTCGTTTACAATTTATTTGCTACGTTATTTAATTTCAATTATGTTCAAAATTCGTGTTTTTTGCGTCTATAGATTAGAGCAGTGTTTCTCAACCTTTTCGAGGGACCTGCCCACTTGATCAGGTTTGCTTCAATGATCGCCCCCCTACACTTTTTGAATGAAAGTTGCATGTCCAGTCAACTCAAAAAGTAAAATTGTGGATTTTTCCCCAGTACATTCCTCTATAGTATATATACACTAGGTTTAATTAGTGTGAAAAAGTAAATTTAGAAACAAAAAGAAAAGAAATAACTTTATTTTACTTTTAACTTAACACATTTCGTACGGGTCACGAGAATTCTCGTTTTTAGCAAACTGAACGTTGCTATGCGAGAGGCTTCGTTACCATCGTAACGTAATTAAAATATATGCGGCTCGTTGTTTAGTTGAAGACTGAATAAAAAAAAACATGAAAACGAGAAATCTCGTGACCCGTCCGCAACGTTCAGTTTGCTAAAAACGAGAATTCTCGTGACCCGTACGCAATGTGTTAAAAGATATAAAGAAGTACCTATATTAAATTCAGAGTTTTAATGAGAACCTTGAGGTTGATGACTTTTCCATAATTTCGTAATATTGGGTTCTAACTTAGTGAGCTAGAGTCTCAAGTCACCACATTCGCAGATTTTTAAGCGGCTCCTTTGCTTTGTTAGCAGTTGCGTTACAGCGCTAAATCCTTTTTCTACTAAATGTGAAGTTGGAAATGCCATAATTAAAACTTTGATTTCTTTCCATAACGGCTGATATGTTTCACTGTTTTTTATCCAAAATTCTTCCAAAGTGTTTTGTTCAAAACAGACTTTTGCCTGCAAATCTACTAATATTTCTTGAATGCCTGATGGTACTACAGCACATTCAGTGGTGAACAGATTAATTACCCAATCGGGAATATAAATATCTTCAACATCTTTAAGTCATAGTTTCATCTCCGCAATTAAGTTATCTAAATGTTCGCAATAAACTTGTATATTAAAAAAATATATATAATTAATTAATTCCAAGTGCTTGATTACACTACCAAACAGATTGAAAAATCTGTTGAAGCAACGTCCTTTAGATAGCCATCGGACTTTCGTGTGCAGTAATAGCCGCTCCTCGTTATTTTCATGGCATAATTCTCGAAAGAGGCCATCATTAAGGAGGTGAGCTTTTATTTTGTTTACCATTAAAATTACCAGATTAATTGTTTCATGTAATCTCCCACCAATTAATTTTGCAACCAAATGTTGTCTATGAATTATACAATGAATTGTTAGGATATGAGGAATTTGAATTTTCAGCAAGGTTACAAAACCACGATGACGTCTTACCATTGCAGGAGCACCATCTGTTGCACACGCTAATATGTTTTTTCAAAAAAATTTCATTTTCATCAAAATATGTTTTCAAGCATTCATATATTGATGTGCCTTTGGTATCGGTGACAAGAAGTTTACAAAATAGCATTTCTTCCATAATTTGTGCATCTTTTATGTACCTAACGTAACCATTAATATTGCATCATTATTTTGCACGGTACTTTCATCTAATTGTATTGTAAATTCTGGTGTTCGAAGATCTTGAATTAGTAGATTTTCAACATCACTGGTCATTTCATTAATTCTTCTCGATAGTGTCATTACTCAAAGGAATTATCGAAAATAAATTATCTGGTTCCGCTGAAGTCATTGTAAGGACTTGTTTTATAATGGGTTTTAATTTCTCTCCAATGTTGTGAGATTTTACATTTTGAGCAATTATCCCTGAAATCTTGTAGGATACCTCCAATCCTTTACTTATATTTAAGGTTGTTTTAAATACATCGGTTATTTTGTTTCTTAATAAATGGATAATTCTACAAAATGTTTTCGCCCTTATAAGGTAGTCATCGCCCCCCAAAAGTGATTAATGAAATAATCGCCCATAACAAATGTAGCATCGCCAACTAGGGGGCGATATCGCCCACGTTGAGAAACACTGGATTAGAGTATCTTGAAAACCTGAGGTGATGGAGCAATTTTGAGGTCAAATTTGAGTTCAATACCCCAAAACCTTTTAGAAAAGTACTATTTGATCTATGGACCTTTTATAAAGTTTTGTAGGCCTGTATAATTAACCAAAATTTATTTGAAAATTACTAAAACCTAAGTCAACTTAAAAATTCATTACATTATTGAAAAACGTTAAAGTCAACTGAAAGTCTATAGAATTCGTGAAGCGTATCAGTATTTATTTAAAATGTAGTAAAATCGAATTGAAACTTTCTAGTCTATTGAATTTAACATAATGAAATATTTGGGAATTTTTGACGCATGAATACTGATAAAAAGAAATAATTAAAAATTTTTTTTTTTTTACCATTAGAGGAGAAAAAATGTTTCTTTACTGTATAGGTATTGGAACCCAGATCTCCTACTTACCGGGCAGTTGTTCTACCAATTAAACTAAACAGCTCGACTAGTTTTCTCACACTTTTGAATGTAATGTCACAAATATATGCGCACAATTACTTACCAACAATCAAGGTTATTCCGAAAGTAACATTACGTATCCAGAAATGTGAGAAAACTTGTCGAGCTGTGTAGATTAATTGATAGAACAACTGCCCAGAAAGCAGGAAATCTGAGTTCAAATACCAGTACAGTAATGAAACATTTTTTCTCCTCTATCGGATTAATGGTAAAAAAAACCTTTCTTTAATTACTTCTTTCTATTATATACTATTGAATTTAGTCTACTGAAAGTCTATTGAATTCATGAAAAGCTTATTAGTATTTATTTAAAACATACTAAAATCGAATTGAAATTTACTAATACCTAAATCGACTTAAAAATCTATTAAATTCATGAAAATGATTAAAAATAAACTTAAAATAATACTAAAAACTGACGATAATCGACATAAAAACTTAAAAAATTTGTAATTTAAAATCGTTAAAAATTACTCAAAATTTGAATTGATTAAAATCTTTTAAACTATTTTTTACATCTACTTCTTTAAAGCTATCTAAAAAATCTTTAATATAAAATTCCTTCTTTCCTTAAAGATTAGCTAAATCATAAAACCAAAACTAAACATTCCTAATTAACTATGATTGTTCATACCTTATAAATCAATAATTTAACCAAAAAATAAAATCAATCAAACAAAACAAAACTCAGTGTGTGGCATGAATCAAAAACCAAAACAAAAGGGATTAAAAATCCCTTAAAAAACCCATTATAACATCGCCTCGATAAATGCGCAGGTTCGAAAAAAGTTTTACCCGCCCCGACCGAAACCTCGAAAGCATCGAACCCCCGAATTGACATCAGCCCCCGCCTCTTCATCGTCTTCCTCGGCTCCGGTGAACATCGAAAAGCTGAAATCCTGTCTGGACGGAATCTCCAAAGATCCCGGTTTCCCCTCATCACAAGATTCTGGCCTCGGAAGCAGTCAAGATTTGCCACATCTCCAACTGGATAAAATCGTCATCCCCGAAGCGGCTATCGAAGAGACTAAGAAGAAGAGGAGAAGGAGTCAAGATAGCGACGATCTTTTTAATCCGAAATCGGCGAAGGTTGAACTTCCGGTTTGTAAGGAAGAAACCCCTTTAAGAAGTAATTTTCCGGAATTAAAAGAATTGTGTATCGTTTGTAACGAACGACCGAAAAATAGTGCTTTTCTTCATGGAACCATAGCACACGCTTGTTGCTGTTATCGGTGTGCTATTCAATGTTGGAAAACGCAAAACAAATGTCCGATTTGTAATAGGAAAGTGAAAAACGTCGTGAAGTTATTTATAGCTTAGGTTTGCTTTTTGGATTGGTTAGGGTTTAAAAATTTTTATTTATTAATTTTTTTTGGTGTGGTTAAAATTAAAAATTTTAAATCTAACCGATCTTTTTCATGAGGGTTTCATGAGTTATTCATGAGTTTATTTCTTTTATGAAGAGAAAGGTTAGATTAAAAATCCAAAAAATAGGTGGTTTTTCTTTGATATTATTTGGTTTATTTATTTATATCCAAAAAAAGAAAACCACCAGATAAGTTTATTTTTTAAGAATTAAAAAACATGTACAGCAAAAGTTGCGCTTATTCATTTTTTAGATTAATAGGTAGAATAAAATCAATTAAAATAAATAAAATTTAAAAAAAAATAATAATATTATAAAAAAATCATTTTAGAAAATAAATCAAAATTGAAAACTATTAAAATATAAAAATGCTAGTCATTTATGTGGGATAATAATTATTTTGACAGCATTTTAAGACCGATTTATAAATTAAACAACCAAAGAACAACTGAGTAGAAGTAGATTTAATTACAATTAATTAAAAAAAATGTTTAGTCTTAAAATTTGCTTGCCGAAAAAATTAAAAAAACAAATTTCTATAACAACAAAATAAATAAATATTAAAGTAAGATATTTAGATTTAAAACAAGACTGAAAGAGAAAAGTACAATTATATCCTATTATATACATGGGTGTTCTATGAAAAGTGTAAAATATATTGTACTTATTTTAGAACATTCGGTATCAATTCAATTGTATTTGATAAAATTTGAAATCGAATATTAAATTATTTTATTGCTTTTTCGTTTTAAACGCAGTTTTTCTCTTCTAATTCGTTTTAGATAGAATAAGCTGGTGTTGACTTTTATTTTCTGTTGTTGTTGTTGCATTTTTTTGGAGTTTGCAACGCATAACACCTTAAAAAACTGTAACCATTTTTTCTTTTGTGTGCAATTTATTCTCTTAACATGTTAATTAAAACCAACTAAAACTAAAACGTTTTTAGTTTGATTTTTAACCTTTTTAATTTACAGTGTGTCGAAAAAATTTCAATTACTTTTCTTTTCTGGTAGTTTCTTAACAAGAAACTTTATTTTATTCTAGAAATTATATATTTTTTGAGACACTGTATTTTATTGATAATACTATTTTATTGATAATAATAACTTATGCATGTAAATTATATAAATTTAAAAAGGAAATCAGAACTTGGTAAGTAAATAAAATGTTTGAATGTGTGTTTTAAAATTGCTAACAAATAGAAAAAAACACGTTTTATTATTTGCACTTTTAAATAAATAAAAAGAAATAGTTTATTTTCCTCGAAGTTAGGAATCATTATGAAATCCCCGGCTTTTATTGATAAGATGATAACGATATTTATAAGTCGACAAGTTTAAAAAATTATCCCCTTATCGTTCGTACAAATATTACCTTTTTTTAATTTTTTTTTTTTTTTTTTTCGTTAATTCGAAGAAAATTTTATTGTTTCTAGATTTCAATCTCTAATATTTACATTTGACAAAAGTTGATTGCAATTGATTTGACTCGTTAATAATTGATTAAATTAAACATAAAATGCACATTTCTAAGAAATGTTAGTCAAACTAAAAATGTTCAGTTTCGAATTAGAATCTATTAAAATATTAAGCAAATTCATCAACACTTTCTAAACTGTATTAAAATGGTTAAATAATAATCAAAATACTTAAACTATACTTACTAAACTTAAACTGTATTAGGATTTTAAAAAATTGATTAAAATTTAATTAAAATTAACCACAATAGTTAAAATATGTATAATTTAAACATAAAACTGTTTAAAACTTTTCAAAGTCGATTATTTTAATCTTCTAATATACTTTAAATGAACAAATTAATTTCAACATAACATCTGATAAATCTCTGATTACGTTCGTTCATTTTTAAAGCTGATTATTTTTGGTAACAAAACAAATTTTATTGTTGTTTTTTGATTTCGATTTGAGAAAAACGCCGGGTTTAAAAATTCTATTAGGTTTATTTATTGTTGTTGGCAATATTGTTTGTATATATTGTAATAAAAATCGAATATAACCAAATTCACAAAAATATATCACCAAGAAGTGTAGTAATTTTGAAAACGTAAGTCGTCATTCATCCACAGAGAGTTGAATCAAAATTATTCATAACAGTCTACAAGCAAACATTACAGTTAAAAATTCGAAAAACTTTCTCAAAACTTATACAGGGTGTCTCCGAAATGCGTGTACAACGTAAGACTACAGATTCCTTGGCTCAAAATAGGTCGATTTAAGTTAACTTATCTATATCCAAAGTTGCTTCGTTTGGACGCTAGAAGGCTTTAAAAATAATATTTTCCATGAGTTTTTCTTAAATTACTTGAAAAATCTTCATTAGATTTTATTCATTTTTTGACCATGTCTTTATATCAGCTGGGCACAGCTTTTTGTGGAAAAAATCCGAATTTCCAAACATACAGGGCGTTTACAAACACTCTCACCACAAGTTATCCATCCAAATCTTTTTAACCACCCTGTATAATTTCCTATCAATTCTTTTTCTGAATAGCTACATTAATTTAGACATTATTTTCTCTCTTATAAAATTTCAGTTGGGCAACCGGTTTAGCCACAAAAAAACATTTTCTAACTCCCTGCAAGTTCAAATCTGTAAGTTACGGCAACATTCACCCACTTCAAAGTAGTAACTTCTTCACAGGATATGCAGCTCTTTCAAGAAAATCACATTTTAGAGGATTGGTAGTAGTTTTTGCTCAAAATGTTGCCAGGATTTGTGACCATCATCAGGGCAAAAATAATACAGTGTGCAAAATTTTGACTGTTTGCTCTTATTGTTGCATTTTTGCTTTTATAATACCCAATAAACAAAATCAGAATGTGCTAGGTTTACTGATCTTGCTGACCAGTTTACAGGAGCATGATTTCTCCTTTATTTCCTTCGATTCTACGGTTGAACTGCATAATACGGATTAAAAATGCTAAACACTGACAACGTTCACAAATGTTGGCGAAAATTTGAAAATTTTAAGCAAGAAACTACTTACAAACCTATAACATGTGGTTTTCTTGAAAGATTTTCATATCCCGTGAAGAAATTGGTTCTTTGAATTTTGTTAATGTTACCTTAATTTGCTGTTTTGGACTTGTAGGCATTTAGAAAATCTTCTTTTGTGCCTAAACCGTTTGCCCAACTGAAATTTTGTAAGAGAGAAAATAGTTTCTAAATGAATGTAGCTATTCAGAAAAAAAAAATTGATAGAAAATTATACAGGGTGCTTAAAAAGATTTAGATGAATGACTTGCGGTAAGAGTGTTTCTAAACACTCTGTATGTTGTGAAATTCGAATTTGTTCTACAGAAAGCTGTGTCCAGGTGATACAAAGACGTGGTCAAAAAATGAATAAAATCTAATGAAGATTTTTCAAGTAATTTAAGAAAAACTCTGGGAAAATATTATTTTTAAAGCCCTCTAGCAGCAAAACGAAGCAACTTTGGATATAGATAAGTTAACTTAAATCGACCTGTTTCAAGCCAAGGAATCTGAGGTCTTACGTTGTACACGCATTTCGGAGACACCTGTATAAACTATTCATATGTATTTTTTGTCTTACAATAAAACATAAAAATACTTTTATGAGTAGTACATGAAAGTTTCATTTTCCAAGCATTTTCTACAATTCGTTCAATTTGATTAGAATATTTCATAATTTTTTAATATTTTGTTAGACTGCGAAAAAAAGTAGATTGCAGAAGAAATTTTTTTTTTTCGAAGCATTGTCAAATAACCTTTTGGCAATACAATACTTGAATTTTACCTGCCCTTAACCCGGCGTGTGTATACTATATTTTTTGAGACACGGTGTGTATACTGGGTCTTTTAGGGAACAGGCATGTTTTCAAAGTTTTCTAGGTTTTCAAAAATTCTAGAAAAATTCTGAGTTACTTATTGAAGCGTCTACTACATGGCCGAGCAGTTACCAAATTCAAAAGTTTACAACTGTTGTCAATAAAAATGAAACAATCGTTTGAATCGTGTGAAAAGTCAAAAAAACGGAAATTTTGACTGTTCCTTCAAAGACCCAGTGTACACACGGAGGGTTAATTATTACATAAAGAGTTTAGCAATTTTTTCTATAATAGTATTTGTTGCTTATAAGAGAATTTGCCAAATTCCATTATATATCAGCACCCCAGAGGTAAGGTACGTTAAGTCACAAACTCGAAATTGTTAAGGAGAGAGATTTGAAAGTGGACTCAAGATACAACTTGATATGTTAAAACACATGGTGGAGATAACTTATTTCCGCAAAAAATGTGATTTAACACACCTTACCTTAGGTGCTGCTATCAAATATATCGAATACATCATGTATTTTTTTTTAAATTGTGGTGAGGCCCAATTTTAATTGTGATTTGTTGTGAGGCCCAACTTGGATAAGACCTAGTTTTCTATTTTAGCCTACAAACATTCCGAGGGGTGAGAAAAGAACCCCTAAAAATGAATCACGTTTTAGAAAATAATTTAATTCAAAGTAGCAATTTCTTAATGGGATATGAAGATTTTTCATGAAAATCACACATTACGGGTTTGGAAGTAGTTTATTACTTAAATTTTCAAAAATTTTCCGGGATTTGTGAACATCAGGGTTTAGCCTTTTATACGCCGCATTAGTGTGACGTCAAATGTTGTGAAGGTCATGGAATTGAATCCAAACAAACTTTTTCTACATAGATTCAGTCCATAAGCGGCGAGAAAATAATTTTTTTGGAGTACTTAGAGACATATTTAAGGTATGAAAAGTTGGCAGTACAGTACAAAATACCGTGTTCTACATCTAAACCAAAATTGGCAAGTTAAATAATTTTTTTAACGCCGTAAAAGCAGAAATGAGTTCGCGTACACATAACCTCAAAAATCGTATCTGTCAAACATAAGCTTAAAAAGTTCGTAGTTCGGTAATTAATGAGATTTGGGCCACCAAATCTTACAAATGGGATGGTATTATCCTTAGAATACCTTACAGCCCTTCTTTGGTGAAAAACAACACCCTCGGATTATTTTAGATTCAATGCTAGCAACAGGTATAAATTTGATAAAAATATAGGTATTTTGTCATAAAAGAAGGGATTTTCATAGTTTTATGACCTTTATTATTGTATTCTTTGTAGGTAAAACTTAACAACTATGAAATTTGCTGATAAAGAATGTCTATTAAAGGTATTTACCACAAGGCGTAGAAATACATCAAACAGAATCATAGTAAGAGCTAGGATACATGCTAAAAGGACCATACACTCTAACACAACAGTAAAAGTTATTCAAGTTCTTACAAATTTGTAGCCCCCTTTAGTTACATATGTAGAACATTGCCATTCTTCGAGTAACAGAGATTACCGTGGACTATTTTGTACATTTTATTTCTGGAATAACTAACGGTAAGTATCAGTACTACTAAACTAACTTTTTTCTGTTATAGGATTTCATAGGATCAAATTCTGTTGGGTTATTGTAGTCTTCTATGTTTTGACTTCACAACTTCTGTTTTTTCTTAGGTTCTTATAATGTGAATGTAATTTTAATTATAAATATTAAAGATTTTTAACTCTGATCTTTAGATTTTTAATATACCAGTGCTCATAGTACTCTTATTCTATATCTTATTACAGGAAGGTAAATATTTTAAATAAACTAATAAAAATCAGAACACAGGAAGGAAAATATACAAAACATATTAAAATTATAATAAGTCACAACAAAATACTTATATTATTGAAATAAAAGTCCTAGCTAGTAACAAATGGGGGTGGTAGTAATAACTATAATGGTTAGGTTCAAAAGTTGGATATGAATGTGTAAATCTGAATTAAAAGTAAAACACAGCTACACATTTTAATTTATTTATTAATTAATTATTCAAGTTAAGTAAAGTAAATCTTTAAGAGTTCTAATAACTTATACTATGATGTCGGAGTGGCTTCAAAGAGTGTATTCGCACTATTCTGTTTGGTGTACATGTACGTCTTGAGGTAAAATGTCTCTTAATAGACATTCTTTATCAGTAAATGTCATAGTTGTTATGTTCTACCTGCAAAGGGTATAATAATAAAGGTCATAAAACAATGAAAATCCCTTCCTTTATAACAAAATACCTATATTTTTATCAAATTTATACCTGTTGCTAGTATTGAATCTAAAATAATCCCAGGGCGTTGATTTTCCCCAAACGAGGACTGTAAGATATTCTGAGGATAATACCATCCCATTTGTAAGATTTGGTGGCCCAAATCGCATTAATTACCGAACTACGAACTTTTTAAGCTTATGTTTGACAGATACGATTTTTGAGGTTATGTATACGCGAACTCATTTCTGCTTTTACGGCGTTAAAAAAATTATTTAACTTGCCACTTTTGGTGTAGATGTAGAGCACGGTATTTCGTACTGTACTGCCAACTTTTCATACCTTAAATATGTCTCTAAGTACTCTAAAAAAATTATTTTCTCGCCGTTTATGGACTGAATCTATGTAGAAAAAGTTTGTTTGGATTCAGTCCCGGACCTTTGACAACAATGTGACGTCACCACTAATGCGGCGTATTCCATATTATGCAGATTATGTGTAGATTTTATTCTAATTGAAGGATATGAAGAGGAAATCATGCTTCTGTAAACTGGCCAGCAAGATTACTAAAACTAACATCTTGGGATTTTGTTTATCGGATATCATAAAAACCAAAATGCACTGAAAAGAGCAGACTAAAAATTTTGCACATTGTATTATTTTTAAGGGGTAACATCTAAGTAAAATTTTTAAAAAATTGAAAATTTTTTTTTTACCTTAAATGATGCTTTAAAGTCTTAAAAATAATGTATAACTGCTATTACACAAAAAAAAATTAAGTGATATTTACAGGCGAGTTAGAAAGTAACATACGACACACGTTCAAGATTTTTGTGTAAATTATATCGGTAATATTTTATAAATTAACTTGGAACTGTAAAACCGGTTTATGAAGATTTGAGTAGGGATGACTTACTCAATCGCTGTTTAGGAGGTTTTACACAAAACAGTAATGAAAGTTTTAATTCAACGATTTGGTCCATCACCCCAAAAATATCATCAAGTGGGAAGAAATTGGTTGACATCAGTACTAACCTCGCAACGTGCATTTTTAATGATGAATTATCAAGTATTATGGTTGTAATGCAAAGATTACAATTAACTGTAGGTCATAATTGCCATAATTTCTGCGTCGAAAGCGATGCACGCCGCATCAAGTTTTCCGAATGCTCTCTTACTGATGCCGCCAAGGAGGCACGTAAAGCCTCAACTTTTTCGAGGAGATTTGAACAGGGAGAAGATATTCATGTAGAAGGGCACTTGTATGGTGCAGGGATCGCAGAGTCATGGGAAAAATGGGAAGGTTGGTTAAGCAATACGAAATAATATTAGTGTGAACTTTAAATGCCATTTTCTCAAAATTACAGTTTTCAAATTGGCTTGCAGTATAACTTTAAAAAAACTTATCCAAGCGATTTGAAATTTTTACGGCATCTTCTAAACAAAATTCTCTAAAGAAGTACATAGGGTTTTTACGATCGGCTAAGAACTTTTGTTGTAAAAAATATTTTTTTGTTGAAATTATTGAGTAAAATTGATACTTTTGTTTGAATGCTTGCCATTTGTAGAAATATCAATATTTTAACGAACACCTATGTACTTCTCTAGCAAATATAATGTAGATTGAACAAAAAAAAATTCGTTGTCCTCAGTGGAAGTATACGTCACTTCTGATGCAAGCCGTGTAAGTTTGTTATGAAAACGCTTGTCTACTTGGCCAGCGTTAATGCCGCCATATTAAGAGAAAAAAATTGCAGAATTCATTTTTACATATTTTAAAGGATGTACATTAAAACCTATAAAACCAAATTATTCCATGTCTTGTTGTTTCGCTAAATAAAGATCCCAAAGCTACTTCATGTTTTCAAACATTTACTTAGATGTTACCCCTTAAGTTCGATGATAGTTATAAATCCTGGCAAAGTTATGAAAATTTTAAGCAATAAACTATTGGGTTGTTCGGAAAGTAATTTCTTTTTTTTTTGTGGAAATGAAAGACAGTTTTCGTATAATAAACAAATACTTTATTAAATTACATATTGGCCGTTCCGGTCTAACATCTTTCTGGTAGTAGCATAATTCCACGCACATAAAATTTTTGGTCTTTGATGGCCAAAAATTAATCGAGATGGTTTTTGACCTCCTCATTTGAGGTGAAGGTTTTACCGTCTAAAAAACTTTGGAGTGACCGATAATAGTCCGATGGTGCCCGGTCTGGAGAATATGGCGGGTGTGGCACTATATCTCATTCAAGCTGTAAAAGCTTTTGGCGAATGACCAAACTTGTGTGAGGTCTCGCGTTGTCTTGGTAAAACACTACGCCTTTCATGTTGATTAGTTCTGGCCTTTTCTGTTAAAGTGCATCATTCAGATTGTCCAGTTGATGACAGTACAGAACATGGGGAACCCATACATCGAGCTTCGAAGATAATCCCAGGCCTTTCAAGTGGTCATAAACTGTTGAATTTTATAAATTTAACCTTAACCCGATCTCAGATCTCACATGTTGTTATTCGCCGGTTCGCATCAACTAATGCCTTTATCGCCTCTTTATCAGCTTCAATCGGTCTTTCCAAACGTGGTGCATCTTCGACATGAAAATTGCTGGATTGAAATTTAGCAAATCAGTTCTGGCACTGGCATAGTGTCAATACACCTTCTCCATACACATCGATCAATTTCTTTCTGGCTTGAACAGCATTTTTGCCCCTTTCTGTAGTAAAACAGTAAAATATGTCGAAAATGCTGCTTATCGCTCTCCATATTTAAAAGGGCACTAAGCAAAAACTACTTCGTAGAATTAATTGGAATTTTTCACACACAAGCCTTGCTATATGAGCTCTCAAAGTACATAATAATTATACGGCTTAAGTGTGAAATTCGGTGCAAAAAAAGTACAATTAAATCCTCTGTCAGGAAAAAACGAAATTACTTTCCGAACAAACCAATACTTCCAAACCCTTTAAGATGTGGTTTTCTTGAAAGATCTCCATATCCCATGAAGAAATTGCTACTTTGAATTTTGTTAATATTAACTTACCTATTTAGACTTGTAAGGCTTTAGAAAATGTTTTCTTGTAGCTTAACCGCTTGCCTAGCCAAATTTTTTTAAGAGAGAATATAGTTTCTAAATTAATGTAGCTATTCAGAAAAAAATTAATAGAAAATTACACAAGTGATTAAAAAGATTTAGATGGATTACTTGTGATGGAAGTGTTTCTAAATACCCTGTATGGTTCGAAATTCGATTTAGTTTCACAGAAAGCTGTAACCAAGCATAAAGACATAATTAGTTATTAATTTAAGTTAACTTAAATCGACCTATTTTGAGTCAAGCATTCCAAGATCTTATATTGTTCGCGCATTTTGGACACACTTGTATATTAAAACATATCAAAACTATGTAGTTGCACTTATCAAGGTAAACTTTGTGTTACAACAATCGAGAAATTGCATGTTTGAAGGGTTAAGATGACTGAAGTAGGTACTGTATTTCTTTATTAATATTAAATTATTAAATTTAATAACCAAAATTATTTTAGATATTTTCAATTTCATTTTAAATCTTCTTATCTTTATTTTTATTTATTTTTTTTTTCAAAAACCTTTAAACATTTTAATTAAAGCTTAGTAAACCTATGTTTTATTTTATTTTATTTACAATTTTAACACAAACGCAATATAAAAAAAAGCATAAAACAAACAATCCAATGTTGATAAAACGATATCGTTATCACTTTATCCATTAAAAAAACTTTTTACAACAAAATAAAATAATAAAATCTAACAAACAACATTTAAACTTAAACATATCAAATTTAGCAACATTTATTCATCCTGTTCAATTACCAATTGAACAAAGCAAAAATCCTTTTGTCCCCGGGGTTGATAAAAGGGGCTCCAACCTATCGGCAGTGACTCACCAATTCCCCACCACGCCCGTCCGGAATAATTCTTCCTCCTCGCAGAGGACGACAACCAACCATTGTAGAACCAGCCACGAACGCACTTAGACGTTCGCATCTATATTTTTCGAGTTATTTTACCTCAATCCAATCTACTCAATCAAGGTGAGTTTATTTTCCTTTTTACGTTCGTTTAAATTTACCATTTAATGATTTCTTTGGGGGATTTTATGGATTTTTTTTAAAGAAGGGGGGAAATATTTTATCCACCATTGATGCGTCTGATTTTGGGTGCGGTTTCAACTCTTTTTTAATTTTTTTAAATTTTTAACGTGTCTTTTTATAAAATCTCTTGTTTGTTAATTGATTTTAATTTTTTTTAATTTATTTTAGTTACAAAAATAAGAATAATTAGATTAAAAAAAGATAATGAATATTTTTTTTTTGTTGGATTAAATTTTAAACTTAATTTTTTTCCTCAAATAAGATGTTTTTTGGTTTTAATTTTGAGGAGTTAAGAAAAAAATATATTCTTAAAATTCAAGAAACACACCGGAAATTGCTCACCGGAAACACGATAACTAACTAAACTTGAATTTTAATGTATTTCTTCGGTTAAAAATTTGTTAGTAGCCAATTAATTTAATTCAGTCCGGACACGGATAATGATTTCTTTTACGCCCGTTGGTTCTCTTCTCTCAATTCCACGACCCTGTATACAGTAAAATCGATTTAGCTTCCAAAGGGGGAATAACATTTGGGGGAATTTCGGGATGAGGGTGGCGAACTTAGTCACGTAGACGGTTTAAATTTATCCCTCTACTATTTTATCCCTTTTTAGAGTTATTTTCGTATCAGACTGTTTCTCTTTTAACTGTTTCTCGTTTGACGAGTTCAAATTCTTTGTGTTTAAATTTAAATTTTTATCAAAAAAATTCAAGATTAATTAAAACGATTATTTTTCTTTCAAAGAAAAAAAATTTAATGGTTTGTAAATTTTATTAACCTCACTGACCTAAACGACGTCCGTGAACTCTAAAATCATCGAAGAATAACCCACTTATGCCTCAACCTTGCAGCTGGTGCACATATGGTGGGTCGGTCGGTACCGTAGGCGTTAAAACTAGGTTTAAAAAATGTAAAATGTTATATTAAATTGCAAATTTTTATTTGAAACGTGTCCCGATTACAATCGGAATTCGCTTATCCTACATTTTTTTAAATTTATTTTTTTACTTAACTTCTTTTAAAAAGAGAGGTTGAAATTGCGGATTCTTTAGTGTGTGTCATTTGAGAGGTTGTTTATGAAAAACAGTCACGACCTGTTTACAAAATACGTCACTTTGTATGCACCAAAGTGGTATTAATAAATTCTTTTCGCGATAATAAAATAAAATGAAGGAAAAAGAAAAAAAGGTGGGAGGGTTTTTTTTAAAGTTGTGGTTTTTGCGAATCGTGTGCGAAATTATGAAAAGATGCACATGTCAGCCGGTTTATTGGGTCATTTGAAACCATATGGCCGAAACATACCGTATACGGAGTTTCTAACCGTAAAAATACGAACGCGGTGTGACTTTCCCCTCTATTTTAAAACCGAGGTTACTGAGAAAGTAATACATCTAATAATCAATCAAGATTAATATTTCTTTTTAAGGACGGTATTATAGTTAATTTTTAAAAATTCATATTTAAAAAATTAACTGTCCTTAAGACTTGAAATTTTATTATTATTCTGTTTGAAACTTAATCTTTATTTTTACCAAAAATGAATTTTCTACGACTTTTAGTTTTTTCCTCGGAAGAAAAATTCTAACCTAACTTAATTACCATGTCGATTAAAACTTGTCAATTTTTAAAAATTCTTATCTAAGAAACTAATTATTATTGAGACTTAAAATTTTATGAAGATTTAGATTAATACTTAATCTTTATTTTTGCCAAAAGTAAATTCTCTACTATTTTTAGTTTTTTCCTCGGAAGAGAAATTCTAACCTAACTTAATTAACATGTTTATTAAAATTTGTCAATTTTATAAAATTCATATCTAAAAAACTAATTATTGTTAAGACTTGAAATTTGATCAGAATTTAGATTGAAACTTGATCTATTTTATAAAAAAAAGTATTTCATAAAATATCTTTTATCAAAATTGGTTGGATTTAACCACATTTGATAAGAGATTTGGAGAGGTTGGGTGAGGTTATGATATAATGACTTCAAATCAGTTTACGTGGAAATTAGTTGTTACTAGAATTCTGATTTCTAAGTATGAAAATCATGAATTTTTCTATAAAGGGTATCATAAAGATTACAAAAATTGAAATAAAAAATTGGAAGATTGTGTGTGCAATATATTTCTCCATTCTTCAGTTGAATAATATTAAGGAAAACAAAAAAAAAATAAGCTTATAATTTGATTGTGATTTTGGCAACCTAGGTTTCGGGTCTTATATCGCTTTCTTCAGTGATTTATACGACATAAAACCCAAAACTTAAGTTTTCAAAATTACATTAAAATTATAAGCTTAATTTTTTTTGTTTTCTTGGAGAAGTAGCGCCCTTTTCCTCGTGGTGCAATTGATCTTTTCTCCAATAGTATAGTCTTCCGAATCAATAGTATATCTTCAATAGTATAATCATACCGAAAATATGTAAGCTTCCAATTTCTCAAGGAAAACAAAGAAAACTGAAATTTATAATTTTATCTTGACAACTTAGATTTCGGCTTTATTCCGCTTTCTTTACCGATAGACCTGACCTCGTTAAAAAATAACAAAAAGGGTTGGGTTTCCCTCAGGAGCCTAGGATGAATCCTGGGTACTAGAAGTTGATCTTAAGCCTCACCATGGAAAGAAGGATGCAAGTTCGAAGTTCCTCCCCGTAACTTTACTGAGCAGGTTCGATTGGAGTACAGTAGAAGGGAGCTTCTCAACCTCGAATGCAAAGGTCTTGCAAGCCAAAACACCGCCGAATAAAAGCCCACCGCACCTAGATGTTTTAATTCTTCCGCTCGGATTTTGGTCCTTTTTAAAGTCTTACAGCAGAGGCGAGAAGGGATGACTCTCAAATCACAAATTGACTCTGCATTATAATCCTTGATTTCGACGGTATTTTTGCCTGCAAGACCTTCGTATTAAGAAGGGCTGGACAAAGCTCCGCTTCTCCCTTCTACTGTACTCCAGTCGGGCCTCCTCGGTAAAGTTACGGGGAGGTACCTTCTGCATCCTTTTTTCCATGGTGAGGCTTAGGATCAACTTATACTACAGGTGTAGCGAACCCAAGGTACCTTAGTTAGAGGAGCAAACTTCCTAAAAAAACTTGAGTCCGTCTGGCCCGGGCGGTAGCACCCGATAAGGGTGATATAGCACCCGATAAGGGTGCTACCCCCTCCTGGAAACAGGTGAAGATTTTCGCCAGCACTGGTAAGGTTTTCCGGTTTTGTCTTTTGTCTTATATGTATGTGGTTGTATATTCTTGTGAGGATTGACACGTCGGAGAAGGGATCGGGAAGTGCCCGTGACCTGGAGGGTTTTCTTCGCCTGAAGGGAAACGGGCTGATGTGAGCTGAGCTCTGCTGAAGACGATTTCTCCGACGTAATCAGGGACCAGCCCCTTCGGGACCTCGATCGGGTAGTGGACGTTGGGTGGCAAGGGTTGGACCACCCAAAACCTTGGGAAAACCCCAAACCTAGGTTATCAAACTCACAATAAAATTACGAACTTGAGTTTTCTTCGTTTTCCTTAAGAAATTTGAAGCTCATAAAAATATTGTCGGCGAGATTACTAAATAGTGAGTCATCTGAAGAATGTACTATCGAAAAAAAGATAAATTGCACCACGAAGAGAAACGTGCAAAATCAATTTTCCTTTTTCTTCATGCTTCTGATATTAATTGGACTAATTAATGCCATACAAACATAGAGTTATTGTTCATCCATTTCTAAATAGTCAAAATATGATGATAACTAATGTTAAATATTTTATGTAGTGTAATACCAGTTGTTAAATCTTTGATCAAAAAAATTATTTTTATATTTAAGATGTGTTAAACATCTAAAAACGTTTCAAAATGTTATAAAGAAATATAAATCGTTTAAACTTGTACAAAATTTTGGATGGAATTCAAACACAAATTTAACAATAGCTAGAGAATAAAGTCGCCAAAAAAAATCCTGTAAGCCTGAAATAGTTCAAAACATTAAGTATAATAATTTTTTTAAACCCAATTTTTTCAAAGAAAATAAAAATCAAACAATGAGGTTCTTTAAAATACAGTAAAACCCTGATTATCCGAGGTAACGTGGGGAGACGCCCACCTCGGATAACTGAAAAACTCGGATAATACGGATTTATTTTTTATGTCTTAAAAAATAAACACAAATGTACTTTAATCGGTTTATTAACGTTTTTAACATGTTATCTATACCTACACATTATAAAACATTGAAATAGTTGTCTATGCGCTGCTGTTTCGTATTGCATCTTCCTTTTCTTGCTGTTATGTTTCTCCATCTGTTAAGAAGAAGCAAATCCGCAGGAGTTGCCTCTGATTGTTGTTCGATATACCTTAGAGCTTTTTCCAGAGAAGCAAAACTTCCTTGATGGGAGATCTTAGTGGGAGGCTGTTCATCCACCGCTTCGTCGTCATCTGATTTTTCGGTTTCCTGAAAGGCATTCGTTAGTTCTTCAACACTCATTTCTTCTTCTAAATCATCTGCTGTAACCCATTCAATAACGTCTCGTCTTGTCAAATTTTCGCAACCTTTTAAGTTTTGTATTAATTCAAATAAATTTTGTTCTTCTTCTTCTGTCTCGGTGTCAAAATTTGAAGAGAACATTTCTCCCCGGCTTCTCCATTTCAAAGTCAATTCATTTAATGGAATATCATCTTCACTGTCGTATTTCTCAATATCAATAACTTTTGACCAAGATTTTTTAATGGTAGAACCACGTACGGAATCTCAACCTTGGTTTACCCAGTAAATAACATTTTTAAGTGTAATCGGTTAACACGGATTGGGTCTTTAGATTGGCTCGGTTAATCCGGAGCTCGAATAATTGCGACTCGGATAATCGGTGTTCTACTGTATGTCTGAAATTTAAATTCGTCTAATTGATTAAAAAGGTATCAAATAAAGTCGAGATCTTTAATCTCGAATATAAATTAAAAACCTTTTGCATATTAATGCAAGGTGTGTATAAATTTGTAAAAGTGCTACACGTTGCAACATTCTTTGTATAAGTTTGTACGCATCGTGCATTCAGAATTTTATGCATGTCCACAATGAGTGATTTTTCAAACGCGTTTTTCTTATTTTAATGTAATAACAAGGTCTGTAGTATTCTTCCTGAGATCTTGAATCCTAAAGTTTTGTGGTAATATGACCTCCAGAAGAGTAAACCGAATCTAAATGCAAGTTAACTTTAGCCGTAAATTTGAAGTTAACTTTCCATCGAACTTTCCATTACATTTTAAACTTTCCATCGACAAATAACAGATGAGAAAAGTTTCACTTTTCTTATAAATTTTGATAAAAAATGGCAATAAGAATCGTTACGTTTTCACAACATGCCATGTTGCAACCTTCTTCATAAACTTTGAGCGAAAAGATTTCGAACTTATTTCTTAAGAAGGTTACAACATAGAATTCAAACCGTTAAATACATTTTCAAAAGATGCACAGCTAAACTAAAAGCTTCTAATTCTAGATCTAGTATTAGAGTTACTGCTAATGTTAGTTTTAATTGGAAGTATAAATTAACAAAAATTAAGTCATCTATCATTTAAAATTTCTTTTAAATTTGTCTATTGTAAGTTATCAAAAAGAATCCAAATCGTTCTAAAAAAGTACTCATTCAATAAAACCTTAAAATTGTTCAAACAATCTTATAAAATTTAAACCGTCTAAAAATTAACAAATTTCCTTCACAAATTTATTTAAAACATCATTCTACTGTTGAAGTAATAACTTCATTTATTCCATTTTTGCACTGATAACAACTTATCTATTGACTTTATGTAATGTTTAAACTGTTGATTGTAAACTAAGCATTTCCTGTTGGCGACAAACACTACGCTTCATTTATATCTACATAAATATTTTGAATAAACATCGCGAATAGAATAAAAGTAGGTATTCACATTTTTTAAGAACTACACATAAGAACCGATTCGATAAGAAAAGAAAATTAGTAATTCTCGATAAACGTTCTGTTTCAAAATAGAAGTGATTTCATACTGTTGATACTAAATTGGTTTTTATTAATCATCATTCGTCAAATACGCAGTAACTTCTTTGCTATTGTTAACCTCAAAATCAAAATTTCAATAAATTAAATTCAAGGAGGAAAGTATTTAATTCTATTTGTCAAAATTGTCAAAATATTTTCTTTAAATTTAAATAATTAAATATTGTTTAAAATTTTTAATTAAATATTATGAAATTTTTAGATGGCCTGTCCAGCACCAGCTTTAAAAGACCTTCCAAAGGTAGCAGTTGATTTAAAAAGCGAATTGGAAGGTTTCGAGCAGAATAAGTTAAAGAACGCGGATACTCAAGAAAAAATCGTGCTTCCATCTGCCGAAGGTAAGCTTTCCTAACTCCCACTTTAATCTCCAAAATAAGGGTTTCGTTTTAATTTAAAAATGGTAATTAAAACGAAGATATAATTTATTAGATGTGGCACAAGAAAGGACCCACAACGCCCTGATCGCTGGGGTTGAAAATTTCAATAGTTCCTCTTTAAAACGGACAAATACTAAAGAAAAGATTGTCTTGCCTACACCCGAAGGTATTAAAAAAAGAAAAAGAAAAAAAATCGGTGTGGTTCGATGGTTTTTTTCCTTACGAGCAATTAACCACGAACCGGCATAAAAAAAATTAACAGTTAACAATTTGAATTTTATCACGCTTTATAATTTTAATGGTATTAATAAATAATAAATAAATAAGGTTGACTCACTAATTTGAGTGAAATCTAACCAAGTTATTTACTAGTTACTAATGTGATTTTAAAGTTTTAATTTAATCATGACTTAACAAAATAAGTTTTGAGTGGTTTTAATTTTTTGTGGTTTAATTTTTAAATTTATTTTTTTTAATGACTTGTTTTGTTTAGACGTTGCCGCTGAAAAGACTGAAAAAGCTCTAATTGAAGGTATCGAAAGGTTCGATGCTAGCAAACTAAAACATACAGAGACTTTGGAGAAGAATCCACTTCCCGATAAAGAAGGTATGTTTATTTTGATTGGTTTTATAGCATGATGTGTTTTAAACTTAATTATTAAGTTTGTTTTCGATCTAATTAATAAATACAATAGAACTTTTTATTTTTATCGATGAGATGATGTTTTATAAAATTTTAAATATTTTCTAAATGCTTAGAGTGATTTGTTAATTGAATTTTTTAAGCCTTAGTAATGTTTAAAATTTGAAATTATTATTTTGCCATCTTGTAATTTTATAAAAAAGCATATCCGATTTTTAACTTTAATACTAATACAGAATACGTTTGAATTTACAAAATCTTTTTTGTATTTACAAATTGCCTGATATTACGACTCATATAATAAGCTTATTAAATTAAGTATACGTTTTCTAAGCAGGAACGTGATAATTTAAATTCAAGTGGTCGATATCGACCCCTTGAATGAAAAATAACACTGTGTAGCAGCTGATTTAAGTTAGTGGACCATTATGAATAAGGAGGTTGATCTTAAAAGTAGGTAATGTGGCCATGGGGGTCTGAAGTAACAGTTCCTTTTGGAAAAGGGGTCGCTTAGAGCTTTGTCTATGTTTTAAAATTTGAAATATTGTTTTGACCGCTTTTTAATTTTCAAAGGTATTGACATTAAAGGTGTCAATTCATAAGGTGTTGACATTAAAGCAAATCATAATCCGCGATTTTGACTCTTTTTCTGGTGATTTTCGATGGTAACCGTTAATTATTAAAATCTTGATGGTCCAAATTATTTAAAATCTTTTGATAATTTTTTTGGTTTGTTTGTTGTTTTGTGTTAGCTGAAAATTAAAATTTTTTTATTAAAATTAACGAAATCAATTTTTAATTAAAAGTAAGTCGAGAATTAAAAAATATATCAAAAAGCTTTTCAAATAAAAGTTATTTCTTATTTAATTAGGGATCGTTTTGGTTATAAACAATTTTTTGATATTTTTAATAATTAAAGAGTTATAACGAAAATTGTCATTAAAACACAATTTTTCCGTCAAAATCAATAACACGAACCTCAACCTAAAATAACTCAAAAAGCAAAAGAGTTACCAACATATTTTTCAAATAAAAGTTGTTTCTTATTTAATTGAGAATCGTGTTGTTTATAAACAATTTTTTGGTATTTTTATTATTAAGAGAGTTATAACCAAAAATGTCACCAACCCGCCACTTTTATATCAAAATCAATAACTCCAACTTCAACCTCAAATAACTCAAAAACCAAAAGAGCTATCAAAAAAATTTTCAAATGAAAGTTGTTTCTTATTTAATTAAGAGCAGCTTTGGATATAAACAATTTTTAGGTATTTTTATTATTAAGAGAATTTATAACCAGAAATCAAACCGCCATTTTTGTATCAAAACCAGTAACAATTTCAACCTCAAACAACTCAAAAACCAGAAAAATTACCAAAAACTTTTTCAAATAAAAGTTATTTCCTATTTGATTAAGAATCGTTTTGGTTATAAACAATTCTTTGATATTTTCAATAATTAAAGATTTCTAACCCAAAATAACACTAAACCGCAATTTTTATATCAAAAGTAATAACACCAACTTTAACTTCAAATAACTCGAAATCCAAAAGAGTTCCCAAAATTTTTTTTAAATAAGAGTTGTTTCTTATTTAGTTAAGAATCGTTTTGATACTAAACAATTTTTTATATTTTTAATAATAAAAGAGTTTTAACCAAATATGCCACCAAACGGTCATATTTATATCAAAATCAGTAACACCAACTTTAAACCTAAATAACTAAAAAATTAAAAGAGTTATCAAATTTTTTTTCAAATAAAAGTTAGTCCCTATTTAGTTAGGAATCGTTTTGGTTATAAATGTTTTTTTAATATTTTCAACATTAAGAGAGTTAGAACCACAAATGTCACCAAACATCAATTTTTGTATCAAAACCAATAACACCAACTTCAAACCTAAATAACTCGAAAACCAAAAGACTTACCAAAAATATTTTCAGATAAATGTTATTTCCTTTTTCATTAAGAATCTTTTTGTTTATAAAGAATTTTTTGGTATTTTTATAATTAAGAGAGTTATAACCAGAAATGTCACCAAACCGCCATTTTTGTATCAAAACCAATAACATCAACCTTAAATAACTGAAAAATCAAAAGAGTTATCAAAAATGTTTTCAAATAAAAGTTATTTCCTATTTGATTAAGAATCGTTTTGGTTATAAATAACTTGTTGATATTTTCAGTAATTAAAGAGCTATAACCAAAAATATCACCAACCCACCATTTTTATATCAAACCAATAACACCAATTTCAACCTCAAATAATTCAAAAACCAGAAGAATTACCAAAAATTTTTTCAATTAAAAGTTATTTTCTTTTTAATTAAGTGTATTTTTGTTTATAAAGAATTTTTTGACATTTTCGGTAATTAAAGAGTTATAACCAAAAATATCACCAATCGTCATTTTTATATCAACAGTAATAATCAAAATAGTTACCAAAAATTTTTTCAAATAAAAGTTAATTCCTATTTAATTAAGAATCGTTTTGTTTATAAACAATTTGTTGATATTTTTAATAATTAAAGAGTTATAACCAAAAATATCATCGAACCACCATATTTTTTATCAAAACTCATAAGACCAACCTCAACTTCAAATAACTCAAAAACCAAAGGAGTTATCAAAAAATTTTTCAAATAAAAGTTATTTCTTATTTAGCCCGGAATCGGTTTGGTTATAAATGTTTTTTTAATATTTTTAATATTAAGAGAGTTAGAACCCACAAATGTCACCAAACATAAATTTTTGTATCAAAACCAATAACCCCAACTTCAACCTCAAATAACTCAAAAACCAAAAGAATTACCAAAAATTTTTTCATATAAAAGTTGTTTCTTATTTAATTAAAAATCATATCCTTTATAAACAATTTTTTGGTATTTTTAATAATAAAAGAGTTATAATCAAAAATGTCATCGAACCACCATATTTTTTTATCAAAACCAATAACCCTAACTTCAACTTCAAATAACTCAAAAATCAACAGAGTTACCAAAAATTTTTTCAAATAAAAGTTGTTTCGTTCTTAATTAAGAATCGTTTTGGTTATAAACAATTTTTTGATACTTTCAGTAATTAAAGAGTTATAACCAAAAATATCACCAAATCGCAATTCTTATATCAAAACTAATAACACTAACTTCAAATCTAAATAACACAAAAACTAAAAAGTTACCAACATTTTTTTCAAATAAAAGTTATTTCCTATTTAATTAAGAATCGTTTTCGATATAAATAATTTTTTATATTTTTAATATTAAAAGAGGTGTAACCAAAAGTGTCATCAAAACACCATTTTCCTATCAAAACCAATAACACTAACTTTAACCTCAAATAACTCGAAAACCAAAAGAATTACCAAAAATTTTTTCAAATAAAACTTGTACCTTATTTAGTTATTAATCTTTTTAATTAGTAATGATTTTTCTATATTTTCAATAGTAAATGAGCTACAAAAAAAAATCACGACTAAACCCCAATTTTTGTATGGTAACTGGTAACATCAGTTTTTATCTTCAAATACCTTTAAAATCAAAAGAGATATCAAAATTGTTTTAAATATAATTTACGTCTCATTTAATTAAGAATCTTTTTGATTATAAACAGTTTTGTTGTAATTTCAGTATAAACTGAGTTATAACAAAAATTGTTATTAAACAGCAATTGTAATTTTTCTCAAAATTAAAATCTCGTTAGAAGCAAAAATTTTAGAACCAATTTTTAACTAAATTAACTAAAAATAATTAAAAACCCATTATTATGGGATAATAAACAAACTTTTTTAATAATACAAACGGATCGGAAGATTTTCAAATTTTTTTATAAAAAAGTTCTATTGTATGCGATTTCTTAGCTTTTGATATGTTTTATTTATTTGCATGTTTGAAAACCCTTTTCTTTTATGCCTCGCGCATGTTTAGTAATGCAGCAAGAAAAAACGCACCAAAACATTTTAAGCGGTGTTGAGCATTTTGATAAGTCCACAATGAAGCACGCTAATACCCAGGAAAAAGTTGTTTTGCCCGATGTACAAGGTAGGAATGAAATTAAAAGCTCGAAAAGCTTACGATGAAAGCTTAAAATGCCTTATAACAAATCTGACATTGTATTTTTATTGATAACTTAATATGTTCTTTAAAATCTCTTTAGTGATTGAGCAAGAAAAAGGTCAAAGAAACCTAATTTCCGGTATCGAAAACTTCGACACTTCCAAGTTAAAACACACGGAGACGTGCGAAAAGAATCCTCTGCCGAGCAAGGAAACCATCGAACAAGAAAAGAGTTCTTAAAGAAAACGAACTCCAACTATAAAAAAAACAACAATAATAACTTTCCTAAAGACCAAAAAAATGTCCCATTCCAACACAGGAGAACTCAAGGCTCATTTTTTTATACATACATATTATAAACATTTGTAATATCGTACGTGGGGAAAAATAAAACTGTCCGTTTTTTGTATCATTTTTACACTTTTATATCAACGTATATAATAAACATTTTTTGTAAACGAGACGAAAATTTAAGCTATTTAGCGGCTTATATTACTACTCTTAAAAAAAATAAATAAATAAAAAGAAAACGGCGAGAGTGTATTTTAAACGACGAGCGTGTGTGTAATGTGTGTTTGTTGTGCATACATTAGCGCGCATTTATATTATTATATTATAATATGAACTCCATCCCGTCTTATTGTAAAAGTCTCAAATAAGTCGCGATGTTACTTATTAAAAATTATTATTTTTTAATTTTTATTTTCTTTTGATTTCTTTTTGCATGAAAATTGGTGCTTAAATAAATTTGTATGAAAGAAAAAAATATGGTTTTATTTTTCTTAATAATAAAAATAAATAGATTATTTCACGTATGAGCCTATCTTGTCGAATGGATAAATTATTAAAAATTTTCACCCAATAGAAAATACAATAAAGATACGTTGTTATATTAATTTCGGATGGATTACAGATATAGTTATGTTATTTATATTTATCTGTTTTAACTGATTTTCATTTCAAAACTAGCCTCTTGTTCTTATAGTTAGCCGATTGGATAATCATGGTTGGTTGTTAGAATTAAAAGTTAACTTCAACACTTTCTGTAATTTTTGTTACATGTACGCAGAAAATTGTCGAGCAATTCTATCGGGAAAATATTTATTAGTTATGTGTATATAAGAAGCGGAAGGGCACAAAAAATTGTATACTGTCTTTAGTCTCAATCGCACCTCTTATACAACCTCCCTATCACTTTGTTTACGTCAACCAATTAAAGGATTTACGAAAGGTTAGGATGCAGTTCAGAGATGTGTCCCTGACTCCTTCCTTGGTTGACTTGTCGACACACAAATCCCTCAGATGTTTTTGACATTAGGATAATCACGAAGGCGCGGATAGTTTAGGAAAATGACTATAAAATTCACCCCATCTACTGCCACTTCGGCGTGATGCGAAATAAATTGTATATTGATATTTTAATTTGTAAATCCGTTAATTCTACTTTTATTCAAAAGAAGTCAGCTAGTTTGCGAATTAAATGACGCAAACTATAATAATTAACTTTTAACCACTTCGGTACGGCGCCTATCGGCCGTGAAACGTCGTTAAAAACCGGCTTTCATCGTTCGTACGCTGGCACAGCCGTCGACTATAAGCGATGCTCGCCTGTGTGGGGGGCATCTGTGGCCCCATATACTGTGTCGACTACAGTCGACGTCCGTACCGAAGTGGTTAAGCCTATGTTTGTATCAAACTTTTACAAAAATCTTTTGGAGGTAATTTTTTTCTCAACAGTTGATGATCACAAAGTCGCATAAAAATCTCATTTTTAATAGAAGTGGATGATAACGCAGTTTAACCAGTCACCACGTCAATTACTTGATGTTGTGGAATACGCTTCATTCCCTTATTCGCAACTACGGCAAAGAGGGGTGGCGGCAAATCCCAAGTTATGAAGGTGCTTATTTGACTCACTTTGCCCCGTCAGTAATCCTGAGGCTTAGCGTAAATCTCTCCTATTGAAACTTACAAATAATTGAGTCGCTTTACTCGAAGGTTGTTATTGTTAGCAATAGCTCAGATAGGTGACAACCTTTAGCTGTATTCCAGCAATCCAAGAATTTATTGCGGATTCTGCGCTAGATAATACCTAAATCGGAAAAGTTGTGGAGTCGATGGCTCAGCGTCTAACTCTCGAGCTCTCTGTGCTCTCTAATTAGCACGCTTGATGTCCCGAGTTCGAGCCCCGGGCATTCCAACACTTAGTCGTTTCACCGACCTTCGGAGGGTAGACCTCTGGTTGTGTATGGTATCACTCTTGTGTACAGGTCTGTTGAACGAGATACGCGTTTGCGCTCGCTGAGCAGCTCCTCGTGGACCTACTGAAGCCTAAGTGTTAGGGTGATAGTACCCTGCCCCCCGCGCTCCTACACAGGGCCGGCGTCAGTATGTAGAAACCTGGGGCTCAATTATTTAAGATAATTAAACCCTATCGCTGAACCGCCATTATTAAAAATGAACGGGGTAACGTAGCCGCCACCAGGGCAAGGTTTTTCCCCGGGAAAACCTTCCGAAAAGCCGTGGATTCTTGCGCCAAGGCTCTTGATTCGAAATGCAAGTGTTGCAGGGTAGAAAGTGATATATAAAAAAAACTACTCTATTTTTATGATCACAACTTTAATAAAACCAGATTCAGAAAAGGGAAAATTAAACTTTATTAAATAAAACTCAAACCTAGCTTCAAAAGTTTATTGAGAAAAATGCAAAACTTTATTAATCTAATTAATCAAGAGGATAGCTATGCGGATTCCTAACTCAAATAACTATTAACCGGAGAGATTTGTCTAATAGTAAATATTTACTCAGGCTCAGAAAACTCACCCGCTTTTCCTCAACCAAAACCCATTGGCTTGCGATTATGCCCTCAGTTTGCACTCCACGAAGATGGCGAAATTACCATAACGGAGATAAACTCCGGATGGGAGCACGCGCAAGTCTATCATGCGGACATAACCGCCGAGGAACACTCAAACTCGGACGCGAAATCTGAACCCGCGAAAAACCGTCGATGTGTTGAATAGCTTCTCAAAGCATATCCAACACATTTTCGCGTAGAAGAAAAATGTTCTTGACTCGAAGAGAACCCCGGGAAGAGAGAGCGATTCAAGCCCAAAACTTCCCTTTAAAAGCACGCGTTTTTTGTAAAGTTGGTGGGAGAATATCTTTAGGTGTTTTTTTTCTACTAATTGTAAGTAAAATTCCATACGCGCACGTCTCGAGTTTAACAATTTCTAGAAAAAACCCTGACTTAAAATCTCACTACCTGCGAACGGGCTCCTTTAAAAAAATGACATTTTTATTGCTTACAATTTATTACTTTAGGATTTTTCGAGCCCTCCGTACCTGACTTGAAGTGAAAACACCAAAGTCAAAACTAAAATTTAAAATAAAAAAAGATCTTTAAATTTAACCCGTAATAATTGAATCAACCGAATAATCCGAATTATTACAAGTACATGTGCAGTTGCGCATGGCCTCACACCCCACCTCGTTTCTGAACGTAAATAGTTATCGTAAACAGGGTTTAGAAAGATTCAATGTTTCAAGTATACAGATCTGGAAAATTAGTTTGTAGACATAGGAAAATAATGCGTGCAACAGCGACGCATATAGAAAGTAGATTAAATAAACAAAGAGCGATATAACTGTTTAACCACGCCTTTTCCGATCCGACCCTAGTCGCCCAACCAACCACCTTCTTCCCACAAACTGTCGAACTGTCAAACTGTCAGTTCGTTGCGTGGTTAAACAGTTATAGCGCTCTTTGTTTATCTAATCTACTTCCTATATGCGTCGCTGTTGCACGCATTATTTTCCTATGTCCTCAAACGAAATTTCCAGATCTGTATATTGTTTCGATATGTAAACAGCCAAATCAACATTTTTACTTTGTGGGGCACCAAACTGGCCCTGATCGTAAACTATATTTCTAAATATAATGATAATGAATGGCCTCGCTTTTACAGTTTGCACTTGGCCTCGCGGAACATTGTGCCGTCCCTGCTCCTACATACACATACGTAGATTGGAAGCTAAAAAGGAAGTAGTGGCTGGTTAAGGTGAATAAGTTCGCCTAAAAACTGCTCTTTTGACTAGCTGTCTATTACCCGAGCAGCTCCCGTAACTCTTTGTCCACAGAAGAACTATACGATTATGCGTGGCAGCTAATTTCATTACAAGGTGGCTACTTAAGGTGAGAAGAGAGACAATCCCCTCCTGATCGAAAGCTAAAAAGGCTGTCTGCCAACAGTTAAATCGTAACACATCACGTTTATTACTCTTACAAGCAATACCACCACGATAACATTTCCGCTACAGAGGCTCTATGAACGAGTTTGCTTATCCAAAATATAAACCGATCCTTAAACTTCAAATGCGATTTTTTCAGTTTTGGCTAAATAGTGCGTTTTAGTACTTTGTCAATTGAATGCTTACAGGATACTTTATTAATCAGCTGAAGGACAGATTTAAAAAAACCACCTCGCGCCCTCTGCTTGTTAAAGATACAGTTGGCGGCGAGCTTTATGGTAGTAAATATTGCTTGGTAGAGAGCAGTGCAACCCCCTAAGGATTTTGAGAAGCGGATCCAGGGATTATTGAAAAAGATGCCAATACCAGAACCTCAATGTTTATTTTATTTTCATTTTTTGAGCCATCAGTATAGACCTTGAAGGTGTTATACACTACAATTGAGAGACTAAGGTGGGTGAGGTAATATCGCGTGAAGATTATTATTTATCTCACGGTGTTCATCAAAAGTCCTTGGCTTAGCATAAATCCTCCTTAATAAGACCTTCAAAGATTTGGATCGCTTTACTCGAAGGTTATTATTGTTAGTAATAACTTAAATAGGTGACAGCCCTTAACTGTCTTCCAGTAACCCAAGAATTTATTGTGGGTATTAATAATACCTAGATGCGAAGTTAAAAGGGAGCAGTGGCTAGTTAAGGTGAATAGGTTCGCCTAGCAGTGGCTCTTTTGACCAACAACTTGTTATCCAAGTGGTGTCCACTTGTGACCCTTCGTCCATTAGAAAATTACCCGATTATGCGAGATGACTTCTTCTTCTTCTTATTAAAACCAGGTTAGCTAATGGGTTTGAGAACTAGCTCTTATGGCCCTGTTACTGAGTGTATATAAAAACACGTGTATGAATACTAATCTTCAATAAAATATTGAAAATACAGTCGTAATTAGTTTCACTAAAAATTTCACAATCAAAACAACTACAAATAAACCACTGATGAATTATAATAAACGTGATTTATAAAGATATTGTTCATGAATTAAGACGGACATAAACACTTCATCCGTTTCCGACTAAAGCCGGAATCGTGCGTGATGACTAATTCCAGTGCAAGGTGACGGTCCAATATGAGCAGCGAAATAATCCTCACTCGGCTAAGGGTTAAAACAGACTGTCTAATGTCAGTAAAAATAGTAAAACACCATGTTTATTGCAGTTAGATACAGTCAGCACCCAACTTTATAGCAGTAAGTTCTGAATGAAAGTGGTGTTAGCCCGAGGATTCGAAGTTCCTACAGGTTCTGAGAGGCGAATCCATGTGTCATAAAATGGACACTCATACCAACACCTGACTTTCTTGGTGCCATTGGTATAGATCATAAGGACGTTGTTGTTATCTACTAGTACTGAGGGATTAAAGCGGACAAGGCAACGTTTCGAGAAAACAAATATGGTGTGGATGAAGTCCGTTTCTAGTGTATGTTTGGTCATGTTTTGATTAAACATTGCCTAGCCAAATTACGAGAAACATATCTGAATATGTTACTTGGTTATAATTATGAGAAATATCACAAGCAATGTGCAATTCTTGTTGCTCGGTTTAAAACCTCTTATCATAATTTCAAAATTTGTCTGATGTTAAAACTTGGTTAGTGTAAACTCCAGGTTCATTGTGGAAATTCTAAGTTAGGGGAAATGAAACTCAAAAGTTTTAGAAACAATGACAAATTTTATTAATTATAACAATTAACATTTCATTTCACCTAACTTAGAATTTCCACGATGAACCTGGAGCCATTAGTTTAAAGCCAAGATGAAAGATGTGGAGCTATCCATCTTACCCTAATTATTAAAAGGCAAGCACTTATAACATTTTGATGTTAAAGTTTGAAAATCTAAAAAGGTATAAAATCCCAAATAATGCCTCCAATTTATAAAATTAAAATCAGGCATAAAATAAAAACCCTTATTTAGAATTATTAATGGTTTATTTTGCAAAATATGCTCATTGTGAGGTACAAAACCGGTGATTTTTAAGATGAATTAGCGACAATTATCTAATCAAACACAAAACGAACGAATTATAATAATTAAAAAAAAAGAGAAAGCTAGTTAATTAAAGCTAAATTTAAATGAAACGTAAACTAAAAGTAGTGATAATTTAAATTTATTGTTCATCGTCGCTATCGGCGGCTTTTCTCGGTTTAGGCCCTCCAGCTCTTTTAGCCATGATTATTTGGTCAACTCTTAAGATTGTCGAAGCAGCTCCAACGGCGTATTTCAACCCCCAGTACTTACAAATGTACAGATCTAAAATACCTTTTTCTACGGCGTCACAAACCGCGTTATCTGATTCGATGTCTACTCCTACATTTTTCTTTCCAGCCTAAAAAAAAAATGTTATTTGTTAGCTTTTATTTTGGTTTTTTTAACTTTTAAATGAAGTATGATTTTAAAAACACCCACCTGATGAGCTTCTAAAAGTTTACCAAGAATTATCGTAGATTTTTGTCCACTATTATCTGACAACGCCTTTGGAAAAGCTTCCAACGCCGTGGCAAACTTCCTAACAGCATATTGTTCTAATCCAGGTAAAGTATCAGCATATTGAGTTAACTGATGAGACAATTCAACCTCCGTAGCACCCGCTCCAGGTACGAATTTCCCATCCCGACTAATCCCTTTAAAAGTATTAACCCCATCATCAATAGCTCTCTCAATATCATCCATATAATTATCCGTAGCTCCACGAACGACAATTGTAGATATACGACTATCTTTTCCATCATTTCTAAAGATAACAACAGTTGTATCACCAAGTTCTTCAACTGCTACATGATCGCAAAGTCCCATCTCTTCAGAACTTGGTGGAGTTAATCTCGGTAAGACTGTAGCTCCTACAGTTTTACTTAACCTTCTCAAATCAAATTTAGAATTCAATCTAACAGCCATCATTTTATATTTATTGATGTAATGAAGCGCCATATCACCGAATTTCGCCCCCGCGACAATAACTTTCGCCCCGGCATCCGCAATCGCTTTGATTTGTAACTCTAAGAGATTTTCTTCACCTCGACTAAAGTTCATCAACTCATCCGCGCTTTTTATAAGAACCGTACCTTTCGTTTCTGTTTGTAAAATATCAACGGCGCAACTATAAACGACTACTTTAGCATTAGAAGCTTGTTGAATGTCTCCTTCAACGTCTCGTTTAAAAACCATCCCTTGAATAACTTTAGAAGAGTGTAAACCAGAACCTAAGATTTTACAAACTCGGATATTATCAACGTTAAACGTTGTTTGTTCCGGCATTATCGAAACGCAAGCTTTAGCAACTAATTCCGATAAGAAATCTTCGTTTCCATACTGTTTAGATTGAATTGAAGTTAAAATTCCTTTTTTAACTTCTTCTAAATTACGACAATCCTTAATTTCTTTACAAATTAAAGTCGGAAGGATTTCTAAACACTTATCTAAACCTTTTTCATAACCATCGGCTACCTAATTTATAAAAAAATACCTTTAATATTTATTTTTAATCTAAATTAATTAGTTAAAATTTATTTAAGTTAAAATTACCTCCCCAGGTGTGACACCTAACCTCAATAATTCTTCCGCAGCTTCTAAAAGTGCTCCAGCTAAGATAACAACAAAATTAGTTCCATCTCCGACTTCCCCATCTTGCATTTCACTCCCTAGAATCATCAATTTAGCCGCAGGATGTTCAATATCAAGCTCACGCATAATCGTAGCCGCATCGGAAGTAACAAAGTGCTTTTCTATATGGTTTATAACCATTTTATTCATTCCATTTGGTCCATAAGTTGAACGTACGCTTTGAGCGAACTCCTTACAAGCGGTTATATTGCGAAAAACGGCTTCTTCCAACCCGGAATAATACTAAAGGGAAAAAAACCGGGTGTGACATTTAAGGTTGGGGACCACATGTTTAAAAAAATATAAAAATTATAATAAATAACTTACTCGGGCGCCGTCTTTTAACATGGAAGTAAATCCCGGTGCTTTAGGAACGTGTAAAGCCATTTTGTAGGTGAAATTCGAGAGATTTTCTTATAAAAAAATCACGATTTATAAATCCGGTGACTTTTTGGTTATGGGCGAGTTTGACAGTTTTGGTAGTTTATTTATACCAACATTAAATAATAAAAATTTCTTTAGTGAAAGAATGTTCTAGTACAAATTAAAAAAAAAGTAAATATATAAAATAAAATTTTAATAAATTCTTGGATGGATTTTGAATATGAAATAGTTAACATTAGATAAAATTATTTTTAAAAATTGAATTAATTTGATTTGTATTAAAGTAGTTATACCAACCTGAAAAAATCAAGTCAAATGTCATAAAATAAAGCTCCAATCGGCTCCAATGAAGAATTTAAAATGTGAATTTAAATATTATCGTTTGATTAATGATAAAATAATTAAAACGACTATAATCTGTATTGAGATTATTAAATTACTCATATAGAACACAACTGCGTATAAAAAGGGCAATTTTTCTCTGTCAAATGGTAGATAAAGGCGAAAAAATTTATAACAATTCACTCAATAATGTAAGGACGATTTTATCAATGGAACGTAATTAATTTACAGCCCGAGACAATCCAAATCTAATCGTTAAATAACGTCCAAAGTCACACGGGCTTCAGGTGGTTTTCGTTTAACTATAATTTATAAAATCCACAAATTTTGAAACTCGTCCGTCTTGTTTTCGCGTTTCTGTTTGTTTTAGAAGTACGCGAGCTCAAAGATTACGTAAACTCGGTTAAATATAAAGATAATTATATCCCATTTATGAACCTAGAACATACCATGTGTTTTACTATAAGAATTTTTTATTTTTTGATTTTTAACTTTATCTTAATCCTTTTAAAACGGTAAAATCTAGATTATATAATATAAAAAGTTTAGATTAATTAAATTTTTTTTTTGGTTGAGTTAAATTAAATGAAAATGTGGGTTGAAATTTAAAATTTTTAATTTTAAATTTTAAAATTTTAAAAAAGGTTGATTTAAATTTCGCGGTAAATTGACAAACAGGATGTACAACCTCAAAGTACCAAATCATGTGACTCAAATCACGTCTTTTTGACGTACCCGATGTGTAAATTCGTCCGAAAGAAGGAAAGATTTGCTCGTATTAAATCACGAATTACGTAAAGGGTTTAAAAAATGATGGAATGGAATTAAACGAATTAGAATTAAATGTGAGGAAAGACGGTGTAAGGGGATCAAGTTGAAAACGTCACCGGATTGACAAGCGCTGGGAGCATTTCCATTGGTTAAACGGTGACCTCGAGCGCGGAATCGACCAATAAGAATCGAGGACGATCGAGGACCGGACAGAAATTTTCTTTATGGTCATATGACCCGTCCTGGGTGCCACAGTGTAGGCCATATTTGCCAGTCAGTTCGACATACAGTGGAGTGTGTGTACGCACTTTAACTAGACCGTTCCGTTCCTGTAAATACTCCGCCGGAAAATAACTTGGAAAAAATGTCGGCCCAAGCTCTCGATGAACAACATCCCATCTACGGCCCATTTTTCGGCGTTATGGGTGCCGCGTCCTCAATTATTTTCAGTGGTAAGTCTCTCTCTTCCCTTCGAACCCCCCCGTTTATCGATTTAATCCGACGGCCAACTCTCTTCACCACCACATTTTACCTCAATCCTCCCCAAAAAGACCATTTTATTTAACAAAATTAAAAAAAATAACCTTATTAACGATGGGCGTTATCGTTATTTTGACGTACGTCAAAATTTTTGACGTTTAAAACATCATTTTGACGTTTTAAACGTCATCTTGATGTTTAAACCTTCATCTCGACATGATTTTTTTATTAATCTTTATTTTAACTCGTTTTAATTTAATTTTTTAGGTGAAATTAACGATTTTATATGTGAAAATATACGTTTTATCGTTTTAATATAGTCACATGTTTTTTGACCCGCCCTATATATACATAATATCAATTGTTAATCAACTTTAAAGCTTTTATTTAAAAGCTAAAAGGATTTTTTTGAGGTAAAATCAATTTTTTTTATTGATTTTAATTCATTTTAAGTGATTTTCTCGATTAAAATTGGGGTTTTTAAGAAAGAAATCTTTACTTAGGTCACATGTTTTTTTTTCTGACCCATTTTTTTATGTTTAATTCACAATAAAACTTTATAAAATTTTTATTTAAACGTTTAAAATCATTTTTTATATAATTTTTATTAATTTTAAAACATATTTGGGTAAAAAACTTCTTTTAACTTAAAGAAATTATTTTTAATTTTTATCTAACACTAAAAATATTTACTTATTTCATTAAAAAAGCCCTTTTTTAATCTAATTTTATTTTAAAAAAACCTTAAATTGTCTTAAAATATTAAAAAAAGACTGATTTTTAGTAAAATACATGATCACATGATCATAGTCACATGATTTTAAAACATGTGATGAACCAGCGCCTACTTTAATATCATTTAGTTTCAATAATTCAATAATAATTAAATAACTACTAAAATTACTTATAAATTTATTAAATTTTTAAAGATTTTTTTACAAAAATGTTTGTATAAAGGATTTTTTTAATTTTAACGTTAAGTTTTAACGATTGTTGTCACGTGTTTTACATAAAATACCCTTTAATACGTTAACCGGTAAAATTATAGACTGGAAAATACACACAATGGGTTTTATAAACCTCTCTAATAATAACTGGCGATCGGTTCGGTTATTTTTAGACGAATATTACAAGATTTTCTGGTTTGGAAGTCTATCGTACAGGTGTATGAAGTTTTTTTTAAAGTCACGTGGATTTAAAACGTTGTAACTTTATACACAAGTATCTGTGTAACTTTTAAAAGTTTTAAAGTTTTCTTATTGATGAAATTTATTAAGTGGAAAAAGTTTTTGATGAGTTTTTGATGGGATTTTTTTTATTTATTGAGATTTGGTGCAATAAACGTAAAATGAAAGGTTGATTCGTAGAGATAAGAGTATTATGGAGGTGTTTGGAGAATGCTATTTGCTCAAGTTCTTATCGAAAGTGTGATAATGTCACAATTGGAGGGAAGATACGTAGTTTTTTTTATGGTGTGTGTCATCGGTTTGAACATGTGATCGTTGGAAGTTTTCTCGTTTTTGATTTTGTCGTTATGGATGATTTTTTGTTAATAAAAAGATTTTTTATACAATAGAAAGATTTTTTATTCAATAAAAAGAGTATTTATTCAATAAAAAACAATTTTTTATGTTATTAAATCGTTTATTTTAGTTAAAAAATTCGATTTAAGGATGAAAATCACATGATTGATGATGAAAAATGAAATAGTCACATGATAGCCACAAATTTCTGATTGAAATTTCGTTTAAATCGAATGATAATCGATTAATCTATCGTTTAAAAGAAGTTCGATACAATTTTTTATTTAAAAAGGAAAAAGAAAATCTTCAAAAGTTGATTTAATATCATTTAGTTATTGTTTTTTGAATAAAATCTATTCAAATCTAGAAAAATTCAATAAAAAAAATCAAGTGATTTGGTTATAAAATAAGAATAGTCACATGATAGTCACAAATTTCTGTCAACTATGACTATTTTTTAACTACTATGACTATTACATTAAAGTATTCTTTTAAAAATTCATTCAAATCGATTGATAAAATCTTCTAAAAAGAGTTTAATAGGATTTTTTACTTAAAAAAAGGAAAGGAAGAATTTCAAAAGTTAATTTAACTTCTTTTAGTCATTGACTGTTTAATAAAATCTATTCTTTCATGGTTTAAAATGAATTCATTATCTTTTTAAAGTGTTCCTTTTAAAATAATGAAAAAGAATCGCGTGATTTGATTATAAAATAAGAATAATCACGTGATAATCACAAATTTCTAACTATTATGACTATTTTCTAATTACTATGACTATTTTCTAACTACCATGACTATTAGATTTAAACTATTCTTTTAAAATGTCATTCAAATCGATTGATAAAGTCTTCTAAAACAAGTTTGATACAATTTTTTACTTAAAAGAAAAAGAAAATTTTCAAAATTTGATTTAATCTCGTTTAGTTATTAATTTTTGAATAAAAAATGTATTTTTTTGTGATTTAAAATGAATTTACTGTCTTCTTAAAATGTTAATCTTAAAATAATAAAAAAAGTAATGTGATTTGGTTATAAAACAAAAGTAGTCATTTGATAGTCACAAATCTATGACTACTAGATTTAACTAACTTTTTAGACTTTCATTCCAACTGTCGTTTAGTGAAAAAGTTTATTAAATGTTTAAAAATTTGCCGTTAAAATCGCCTAAAAATGGTTTAACACAATTTTTGACTAAAAGAAATTAAAAAATTGATATAATTTAGTCATTTATTTAAAAAAAACTCATTCTTTTATCGTTTAAAATAAATTTATCTTTTTAAAATGTTACTTTTAAAATAATGACAAGAAATCATATGATTTGGTTATAAAATCAGAATAGTCACAAACCTGTGACTATTCTATAATTACTAGATTTTACTAATTTTCTTGAATTTAGAAATTGTTTGATGAAATCGTTTAAAAAAATAAGTTTGGTTCAATTTTTGGTTAAAAAAGATGTAAAAAGTTGATTATTTTAAAGAATCTTATTGTTTTTTTTTTCAATAAAAATGATTTTTTATCATTTAAAATGAAGTTCTTGTCTTTTTAAAGTGTTTTAAACTAATAAAGAAAAATCATGTGATTAGTTGTAAAATAAGAATAGTCACGTGATAGTCAGAAGTTTATGTTTATTATTACTGTTATACTTAACTATTTGTATTGAATTTCGAAATTGTTTGATAAAATCGTTAAAAAATCAAGTTTTATTCAATTTTTGATTCAAAAAATGTATAAAAGATTGGTTACTTTTAGGTTATTTTAAAAAACCTTATTAATTTTTTTAATGAAAATCGTTTTTTTAATCATTTAAGATGAATTTCTTGTCTTTTTAACATGTTAGCTTTAAAACAATGAAAAGTAGTCATGTGATTAGTTGTAAAACAAGAATAGTCATGTGATAGTCATAAATTTATGTCTACTATGACTATTAAACTTAACTAATTATCTTAAATTTTGAAATTGTTTATTAAAATCGTTTAAAAAAATCACTTTGGTTAAATTTTTTATTAAAAAAGATGTAAAAAGTTGACTACTTTTAGGTTATTTTAACGAAACTTTGCTTTTTTTAATAAAAATCATTTTTCTATCATTTAAGATGAATTTCTTGTGTTTTTAAAATGTTAGCTTTAAAACTAATGAAAAAGAAAACATGTGATTTGTTGTAAAACTAGAATAGTCACGTGATAGTCACACCTGTGAATTACCATGATTACATTTATTATCAGAATTCTGTTTGAAATTGGTTAATCAACGATAAAGTTGTTTAAAAAATGAACTTTGATGCAATTATCGTCGAAATAAAAAGACAAGAAGTTGATTTATGTGAGGATAAAATGTAATTGTTGGCGATAATGATCGGATTGAAGTGAAATAAAGGTTTTTATCGCTTATTATCGTTCCGCCAGGTGATCACTTGGTATGTTATTATTCAGGATTGGTTTGTTGTTGAAAAAGTAAAGGAAAAGATTAAACAAAAAAAAAATAAGTTGTAAAATAACTTGAATAATGATTCATCTTGTTTAAATAAAATGATCATATTTTATCGATAGATTATATTAGATGTCACATTAGTAAGAAAACTGCGTAATAATAATATTTTTTTTATGGAAAACGTGATTTTGTATTTTCTTCAGTTGTATAAGAACTCGTTTTTTAAGTCTATTTTATCCTAAGTTCTTTCATGATAATTGTATTGTTCTCTCTGGAAAACTCTCGGAAGCCTCAATTGTGGAAAATAAGATATCTTTTAAACTACTTCTATTACGTCTATAAGTCAAGTTTGTAATCAAATCAGGATAATTGAGTAGGGTTTCGACTTGTGTTTTTAAGGAAAATTAGTTTAGGCATTTCTTCATTTTTAACTTAATAATTTTTTTTTATTTCAACTTATTTAAACGAAATAACTATTTCGTAGGTTATGTAAATTTTCACTGTAAGTGAAAAAATGTTAATATTTATTTTATATTTATATTTGTTAATAATTATTAAGATCACTTTTTAATTGGCTGTTGGTATAGAACTTGCCTGTCTTTTTTACAGTAAAAAAATAAAACTTTTTAATGTTGCTATTCCTTAATTTTTTGATTCCTACTTTCAAAATTTTTCTTATATGTAAAATAATGGTTGTTTTTTATGATTACAGCTCTCGGAGCGGCGTACGGAACGGCAAAATCCGGTACCGGAATCGCCGCCATGTCCGTGATGAGGCCCGAATTGATCATGAAATCGATCATTCCAGTAGTCATGGCTGGTATCATCGCCATTTACGGCTTAGTAGTTTCCGTACTGATCGCCGGTTCATTAGAAGAACCAGTCAATTATCCTTTGTACAGGTAAACAAATACTTCAAGGAATTAAAAAAAGCATAACATCAAAACACTTTTACTCTAAAAATAATTAGAATGCTTTAAAAATTTCGATTCATTTACGAGGAAAAAAGGATATAACTGACATACAATTGAACAAAAAAGTATACATACCCATTGCAATTTGCCAATCTGTTTTTTCCATTTTTTTTTTATCAAAAATTACAATTACACAAAGAAAAGAAAATGTTCCACAAAGTAGTACATTATAAAAAAGCAAACGAATTTAAGATTAATTTCAATGAGAATTTATTTAAATATATTTAAATACAACAAACAAATTAATATTTGGTTAGCCCTCCATTCTATTTAATTATTTCCATAAGGTATGTTTAAACCAAAGGAACAAAAAGGCAAAGACGGAACAAGACCATTCTTTTTAGATCTTTTAGCATAAACCAAAGTTCATTTTCAGCGTTTATACCAAAATATCCATGAGCAAAAATGGAAACCAAGAACTAGAATTTTTATACAAGACATGTTTACATCATCCGACTTTATGTTCGACTCTGATCGCAACACTATAATTGCAAGTACTGCATACTTTTGAATGCAAACAATTTTGAATTATAATTGCAGTAATAACTGCTGCTTAATTTTATAGTCATTATTTTTTGCCCTTTTCGGCGGTAAAATGCAAGAAGTGAGTCTATTTTTTTCTGTTTGTTCAACATTACATTCTAGTAGGTTTGCATTTTCCTGCCAAGTATCTTGTTTACGAGTTGTATTTTTATAGTGTTCAAAAGTCGAATCCCACAGATATCTGCAATTTCGGTAGGCTTCTATCATTAATAAACATTTTTCTTAAGATCAATCCATAGTTAAACTTAATAAGTAGGGGAAGGTGGGTATGTTAGGAACACTTTTTATAATCCATTTAATTGCGGCCATACCAGCAACATAAAAAATATAAAATGTATACCATCGAATAGCTTACTGTTTATACTATATTTTGGTACTTATTTGTATTTACTTACTTTTGTCCCAAACGTACCTTGCGTTGGTATGTATGGGACAGTCACAAAATAACGGAAGCATAATTGATTTCTTCATCTTCTTCTGTCTCTAATTTCTTTTTACGTTGTGTTTAACCTTTTCTTCCCTTTTTCGAAATTTTTCATTCTTGTTTTTTAATGTTTCTTCTATTAACAGTTTTTCGGGTATGCTTGTTAATATCTTTGTAAATTGTAACTGTTTTGCACGGGTTATTCAAGAACTAATTACCAAGGGCCGATTATGTATATAGGAGGTATATCTGGGACGTCCCAAATATCCCTTTCTTTCAATGTCCCTAGCATACCTCATTGTAGTTTGTCTACATTTTATTTTTTTTAAATTTTAGTATAGGACACAAATAAAAGACAGCAAGGTGTATTGATCAAAAACAGTTTGTAGACTTCACCAATAATAATTTATTAAGTTTTGTAAATAAACATAGTTATAACCAGTACTTATCTGATGCACCCGATTTTTACTTTGAAACAACATAAACGCAAACGTCCAATTTTTAAGGTTGAAATAACTGACTGCATTTCAAGTTTCGACGATGTAGCACTGTAGGTAGCACTAGTAAATTTGAAGTAAGAGAACGGGGTAAATTCAAACAAGTTTTCGGTTTAGATCAATTATCACAAACATACCACCGTCCCAAACATACCCACCTTCCCCTATTTAAATCGCTAAAACACAAGAACGATTTGAAAAGACCTCTCCGGGGTGCCTTCAAACTCTCTGAATCCTCCAATTCAGGTTTTTCATCTGGACAAACTTGTTCTAGTTTTTCTTCAACCGTGGAAGCTGCGTCGGTACGATCCGCTTTTGCTGCGTTTTTTTGTTCATCTTCCGAAGCTTCGCGGCGTTTTTCGGCCTCTTCTGCTTCACGTTTGACTTTTTCTTCAGCCTCGACAGCTTCTTGACGTCGTCTCATCTCACGAAGTTCGAACGTGGTTAACCTCTCTAAAGCACTGACGCATTCTTCTTGAGCAGCCGCAGACTTCTCAAACGTTTCGTGTTTCGTGATGAGATTTTCGACTTAGAATTAGTCAATCGAATGTCCAAGTTCGGTACTCATCAAATACGGTTCCTGGGCAATAAGCCTTGCATCGGCGACGGCGACGTTTCTTGCGAACTGATACACTTCACGGATAAGTTGTAAGTTCTCCCAACGCTCCTCCCAGCGGTGGTGTAGTGCGTTTCTTTGATAGTTCAAAACCACAAGCTTCTCGCGGATCTCGGCGGAAGTGTAATGATTTCTTGATAATAATTCTCGACCCAAATTTACGCAAGTTGTAAAATTGTCTTCTCTTGAATCAATTTCGGCTTTCAAGTTCTGGTGATTGTTCATTAGTACGTCCGAAAACACAAGAACACTTTAACAATAAATAGATATTAGCACTTTTTAGAGCTGTTTAAATCAAGCGAGGGAGCATTTTTTAGAATATTCCATAAAATCTTTGTCAACATAGACAAAACAATAAAAGAATTCTCTACGTCTGTTTACACTAAAGTAATTTGATAGAGTGTAGATAGAATGAGCATATTCATTCGTTTAATGTAAATACGCCTTTAGGCTGGTTTTAGTACTCAACCGACGGTCAGCGTTAACATCGATTGTGCGTACCTATATCAACGTTTGCGAATGAGCCTATTCTCTACTGCACTGATGAATGACCACGCAGCACGTATGAAAACATTTGGTCGAACGCGTCCGCCTGACCTACGTTGGTTAGTTAATAGATTATTACATTGGTTTCAGTGTTTAGCAGATTCATCAGTGCGTGTACAGTCCTCTTAAACAACACAACGAATATTGATACGGAACGGCTAATAACCGAAGTCCGGTTGCATCCATAATTATAGGATTGGTCCTATAATTTGTATAAAGACCGTGATGTATGATTAAAAACTTGACTTGAGGAGTGTTAAGCTTTATTTTCTAATTTTGCCAATATGTCAGAGAGCGTCAAATTTTTCTTGAGTATGTACTAGTTTGCTTTCATCTGTCAATCAGCCAAGCACAACAACACTTAACTAACCAACGGTCAGCGCGTTTTTTCAGCTCTGACATCAGTACTAATAGTCGGTTGAGCACTAAATCCAGCCTTACAACTTCAACATCAAACTGAACATTGATACGGAATGGCTAATAACCGCATCCATTGCATCCATAATTATAGGACTTGTCTCATAATTTGCATAAAGACCGTGATGCACGATTAAAAGCTTGGCTTTAGGTGTGTGAAGTTTTGTTTTCTAATTTTGCTAATATGTCGGAGAACATCATATTTTTCGATACTTATTTCCAAAATTTGGATACCTCTGTATTCTAAATAATGTTTAACGATTTTAGATTTTATTTATTTAATAGTGAAGTTTTATAAGTTATATTTCTTGAGTCTTAGATTTTTACAAATTAACCATTACTAAATAAATTGATTTCCTCCCTTATTCCATAATTATAGATTTCGTTACAAATTTTATTTTACAAAAACGTGTTTTACTCGTTACTATCTTTGATATTAGAGGAGATAAAATCAGAACAAGATTTCTATTATTTTGTTTAGAGTTTTATAACTTTTCGAAAAGACTTTTAACGACTGTTAGATTATATAACAGCGTTTAGTGTTTGGCAGATTCGTCAGTGCGTGTATAGTCCTCTTAAATAACACATTGAACGGAACGGCTAATAACCGAAGTCCGGTTGCATCCATAATTATAGAACTTGTTCCATAATTTGACTAACAACTAATTTAATTTAACAACATTTAAGTAACCGACGCCATGGTAAGTGCGTTTAATCAGTACTGATATCAACACCTATCGTGGGTTGAAAACTAAATCCAGCCTTAAGCTTATTTGTCATTAACAAACTGCATTTTGAAGAATATATTTCAACTGATTTCTATTTAATATTTTTTTTTCTTATTTTCACTTCTAATTCCTCCTATAAATGTTCATTGGGTGTTGAAGTTTGGAGAAGGAAATTGAGTGTTTTAAAACATTATAAAAAAGTTACTTCTTAACTCTATTCGAAAAATGTTTTGAGTTATCTTGTTGGAACCCTAGGAAGACCCAATTTTCTCCCTGATTGATGTAGGATTTCCTTTAATACACGATGTCTTGTTTTGATTTTCCGATCACGTATTCTTTGGTAAATAAGTGATTCGTTTTCGAGATATTAGAAGTTTAGTTTCCCAAGTTTACCAATTATTAACATAACCGAAGTGAATCATTTAAATTGAATTATTAACTCGTTACGATAGTTTCGATAAACTTTATTATTAGATTACATTGGTTAGGTACAAAAGCTTGTCGAAACCTCATTACTTAAATTAATTACTTAATAATTTAATTTCAATAATTCACTACTATATTAATTAATATTCAATAATATTTTAATCACAGGTTAATTTATGAAATTAAAATTAACATTTTGAACATTTCGAATAGGACCATTTTTGGGTCTAGATTCATTAAAACATTTTTGCTTGTTTGCAGTCGATGAATATGACATTAAAGGATCAAATAATTCAAACGGGGCATCTGTATATCCAAACAGACAAATCGATATTTTCATTCGTGAATATAACATGATTCCAATAGTTGCTAATAATCAACTTAACATTTTCATATTTCTTTGCAAATTCTAATTTGAAAATACGATTGTAATAGCCATTTTTTCCCCAAAACAGTTCTTGTAAACGTTTTTTATCCTAAAACGTTTTTTCCGTTATTTCACGAATACTTTTCGTTATTTTTATTGCACTAATTTGAAGGTCTTTTTCCACTTTTCTACGGATATCTCGTTAACCACAAGGTCTTAGCAGACGTATCCGTCCACATCTTGATCTATTTTCAGTACTTACATAGGTGCTGTAATTTCTTATTACTGTTTGTACAATAGATTTACTTCTTCTTATAATTCTAGTTTTCTTTCTTTCTATAATTCTAGTTTTCTAATAGGTCTCCAATATCTCGACTATTTTTTTTCCTTTACTCATTGCAATTTTAAAAATGTAGTAAGTATTTGTAAATATAGTTTAAATAACATAACGATGTTTATCTAAAATTAGATTTATCAGTAAAATGTTTTCGAATTTAAATCATTTTTGGCACACGTTCTATAGATAGTAAAGGTATGTGTAGTTATTTAACATGTTTGTAACATTGTGAATGTTTGCAACATTTTTTTAAAAATAATTAAACAAAACGTACAATTTCGGAATATTGAATAAATTAAATAACGTGAAATAGTATGTTTTTTTTGTAATACGAATTGAATCACCTAATTTTTGGGAAATATTCTTTTATACTAACTATATTAGAACTTTATTATACAACTGTATTACTTAAAAAATATATTTAATTGGATTATTAAGAACTTTACTTAAGTTTAAATAAAGATAAATAAATTAACTTTACTTAAATAAAGATAAAATAATAGACATGGAGTAAACGTCAATGACAAAGGATTTTTTTTTATAAATTTTGAATTGCAGTGGTTCAATAAAGTCTACATACACCACGGAAAATTATAATATCACAGCTCCTATATAGTAATTGAATAAAAAATTTTAATGAAAGAGTTAAGAAAAGTATATTATTTTAATATTTTACATTATAGTTGAAAATTTTATTGTTAATTAGAGTAAACCCACAACATAATCATATTAACAACTCAAAAAAGTCTACATACAGTAGTTTGTTCTATACATAATTGAAGGGTGGAGTGCAAAAAGTACCTAAGTAGCATTTTTATAAAATCTGCCTAATCGTGGCATCTAGGTTTACCATGTTTGATAAAGTATCTGTGTATAGGCAGATTTTATAAAAATGCTACTTAGGTACGTCTTGCACTCCACCCTTCAATTGTATTATTAACAACCAAAACAAATCCGAATGGATTTAAAATTAATATTTAGTAGATCCTCCCTTGGCAGCAAGAACTGCTAATCGTCGAGGCATAGAATCTACTAAATTACTTGTGATTTCCAGCGAAATACTGTTCCATTCCCTTAACCACTTCGGTATGGCGCCTATTGGCCGCGAAACATCGTTAACAACCGGCTTTCATCGTCCGTATGCTGGCACAGCCGTCGACTATAGTCGACGCCCATACCGAAGTGGTTAACAGTGCAGCTTTTAAATCATTTTTATTGTTAATTAGTATTTTCCGAATTTTGCGGTCAAGAAGTTCCTATACATGTTCTATGGGGTTGAGGTTGGGTGACTGAGGTGGTGAATGTAACTGTTTAGGGACATTATACAATGGGAATTCTTCCAAAATATGAGCGGTGTGCTTGGGATCATTATCGTGTTGAAATATCCATTGTGATTCCAAACCTAATTTATTGGCAGACTCCTTTAAATTAGATTTTAATATATTCAAATGCACATAGCGATCCATAATTGTTTCTATAAACTGTAAGTTTCCTACACCAGCCCCCGGCATACAGCCCCATACCATTACGTTTCCTCCTTTATGTTTTACTGTGGCTTTCAAGTTTTTTTTATCCAACTCTTCATTTTTCCTTCCCCATAATTTTGCTGTTCTATCATAGCCGAAAATATTAAATTTACTTTTATCTGGAAATAGGACACTATTCCAGAAAGTAATATTCTTTTACTCATGTTATTTCGTAAAATCAATCCTTTTTTTTGTATTAATTTCCGAGATAAAATTTTCTGGGAATTTAGCGTTGTAGCTTTCATTTCTTAAGACAAGTCGAACCGTTTCGAGATTTACTCTTATAGATTTTGATGCCGCAAGTAATTTGGTTATGTGAATTGCAGTTTTTTTTAATTTATAAATATTCGTCGTGTTCAAATCAACAATAACAACGCATGATAAGTTCCCCGTCTTCTTCCCCTGAGACCACCAAGAAGGTATAACTTCAGGGAATCAAAGTCGGGAACCATCATGTACGTCCTCGCTTCATCCGCCATGTCTAAGGCATCTAGGTGCATCATCTCTCTCGTAGTTCGTCTTCGAGGTTGTCCAGTTTGTGTTGAAAGTCCGCTATAGGTTCGTTCGCCGTGAAATAACAGCTTAAAATGGTGATGTCCCGTAGCTGCACCCAGACGAACCCTTTCCGCGCTTCCTGGCATCGAATCTTGTTCCTGTACCTTCTACTAATCCAAATAGCCACCGTGTTGAGCCCGTCCGCCCACCAGCCATCTTCGTCTCGATTGTTGTATTGTTCGCTGATTAGCAGCAGATCGCACTGGTGTTCATTTTGAAGCTGCCAAAGGAGTGCGTCGGCTGTTTTTACTTCGATTGATATTGGATTGCATTATTTTGAAAGCGTCTTCAGCGCTTTCTTTACCTTGTCTAAGACCTTTCTAGACGTTTCGCAGTGACCTGAGCCAGATGGATGGTTCTTTAGTTCTTTGCCTTCGCATAGGAAGCATTTTGGCGAGCTCTTGCATTCGGCACGAAAATGGCCGGTTTCTCTACAATTAAGGCACATTTTTAGGTTTTTCCTATCCGGTGAACACCAGTAGTTCTCGGATTGTTCTTAATAATGTTTAAAATAGATCGCTTATCTTTGCACGTCAGCTTACGTGGTCGACCACTTCTTGGTTTGTTTTCTGTTGATTCACGCTCTTTATAATTTCGAATTATTGTCTGAATCGAAGACCCACTTCTATTGACTATTTTCACGATTTCACTTATGGCGAATTCGATTGGCAAAACTAGTGTGCACTGGTGCGCACTCGTTGAGTGCAAAGTGTGACATATGTAACACTAGCTTACAAGGAGAGTGCAAGGTCTTGGGGTCGTGGATTTAGTTCAAATTTCGTAGAATGGTAGATTTCATTTCCCTGTTGATGAAAATATGTGGTTATAGGGGCCACTATTCAATAATTTTTAAAATATTTGCAATTAAAGATGTAATTAATTCGTTAGGACAAGTCCGGATAATGTCAAAATTAACCGAATTTATACCGATTAAGTCAGGCTTTTTGAGGAAAGGTTATAATGCCAAGTCATATTCCTGTATTAATTTTGAAGTCTTGGCAGATCAATTGACAATTAACTGACAAATCCAAAGTGCGGTGCACACTCAAAAAATGCTTCAATGTCGCAAAATTTTATGTCCACCCACGGTATCTTTATATGTAAAAATAGACACTCTCAGAACTCGAACCCGGCGCCTAATGACGAGAAACACCGATCTATTGCTGCTACGCTACACCCATTATGTTTAATCGTTTGCTACAGACCTGAATTTAATTAGTGAACTGCATCTTCACTTGCAAATATCTAAAGAGCTATTGAGTAGTGGCCCCTACAACCATATATTTTCTTCAACAGGGAAACTAAATCTACCATCCTACAAAATTTGAACTAAATCTATGACCCCAAGACCTTGCACTCTCCTTGTTAGTGCAAAATAGGTCAAATTCAACAGAACGCGATGAAATCAAACATAATCATAACATCACTTGTAAGTGTGTTCAATGCTTGATGATGTTTAAAATGTTTTATAAACCACAATAATAAAATACAGCAGAACACAACGAAACTACCAACAGAACACTCTGTTATGCACTGGTGCGCACTAGTTCAACCAATCGAATTCGCCATTAGTGATCGACTAATATTATAATTGAGGGTACTGGAATAAAAGGGATATAATTTACATTAAAAACTGTTGTACTTATATCCCTTTTATTTCAAGGCCCTTAATTGTTAATTATGATTTGTCGTACCGAATAAGGTATTTCTTTACGTTAAACTTCCATTGTAAAAATTGCTGTCATAAATCGATATACGTAAGAGTAATTTCTCAAATGACGCAAAGAAATGAAGTGTTGCAGGTGTATGTAGACTCTTCTGAGTTATAAATATGATTATATTTTATGTTCCCCGTAGTTAGTAATAACTTATAATAGAGATATCATTTTCTATAGAGTATTTAGACTTTTTTTATCATGGTATGTAACCAAAATTTTATAATGTACTGAACTGCTAAGTGAAAGCAGTGTAGCCCTTACGAACAAAGCTATAGATTCATGGAAAAAAGCTTCAATGTCAAATTAAGTTCTAAAAGTGTCAGTTATATCCTTTTTTTAAGATTTTTCATTTTATTTTTAGATAATTATTGACGATCAACTAATTAATTTCTTTTTTTTTTTTGTTATTTAGAGGATTTATTCATTTGGGAGCCGGGCTCTCGGTAGGTTTTTCGGGTTTGGCGGCCGGTTTCGCGATCGGAATCGTCGGAGACGCAGGCGTAAGGGGAACGGCACAACAGCCTCGTTTGTTCGTCGGCATGATCCTCATTTTGATCTTCGCTGAAGTACTGGGTCTGTACGGGTTGATCGTCGCCATTTACCTGTACACTAAATAAATTATTGTCTGTCGTCGCTCCATCCGTAAACGAGAAGAAAGTAAACAAAGTGGAGTATCCCCAAACCTTACAAATCCCGCCCTTATTCCCCCAAAAACGTAGCTTTTTTGAAAAAAACAAAATAAATAAATATTGATTATAGTAAAGAAACAGACCACATGTTACACGGATCGCTCAGCTTTTAAAAATTCCGTTTAAATAATTTTTAATTTTTAAATCGGTGTCTTAAGATACCGTTTATATATAAAAAAAAGTTACTTCTACTTCTTTCCGTTTGTTTAAATGTTTAAAATATTATTATTATAAAAATAAAGTTAAATGTAATGATTGTAAAATGGCGAAACAAAGATTAAACCTAGATAAAAAAGGGTTAATGTAAGCTGTAAAAATTGACTAGTAAATAAATAAAAAAATAAATTTTAATTGTATGTATATTAATATATTTTTCCTTCTTTGTATATGTTATAGTTATTATTATTATTACTATTTCTATTATCATCATCCTTTTTATTTTTCATTATTTTAAAAATAAAAAAAAAATTTTGTGGTCAGTTTTTAACAGTTTACATTCGTCTTAAAAAATTGATTGTATAGTTATTATTAATAATTATAATTATTATAGTAGTACGTTGTTTAGAGTTGTATAATTATTTTGCGATGATACCAACCCATTTATTATTACAACCGAAATCGGTTTTATTGAGATTTCGACATGTCTACCTTCTGTGCGGAGTATAGTTTTTAAAAATACAGGAAGAAAAACATAGTATTTGTGTATAAATAAACCTTTAAACAAAAAAAAACTTTTTGAAAAGATAAAAAAAATAATTCACTTTTGTAGCACAATTATTTTAGTTTTTTGTGTTTGTTTTCCTTATTTTCGATGCGCCACGTTTTTATAGATGTGTTTATTTTGTAAAATGTAATACTTTTTAATCCTTTCTATACCCATTTTTGTGGTTTTTCGTTTTTTCTTTTTAATTCGTTCGTTTTAATTTTTTCTTTTTGATTTTTTCACTTTAATTTTTTTCTGTTTAGTTTTTCCATTAAGATTGTAAATATTCCCGTAATTTTGTCTTTTTTTTTTGTTGTTCGTTTCACGGTTTTCAATTAGACGAGTTTGCAAAAAAAAGAAAGAAAAAAAACCATAGTAAGTGTTACATAATTAGCGTAAATATCATAATATATCGTGTATAACTTTCGTGTAGGTCGTAATTAAAAATTTAAAATACGCAAAAGGTGAAAAAAAATGTAGCGCGTCTCCTTTATATACCCTCTTTTGGTTTTTGTTAATTTGATAATAATTGTATAAAAAAATATACTTATACATAATGGGAGAAGACGCATAAACGTACAACAAAAAGATATATAAACTTTCTTATAATCGTACATTCCATTTAAACTTTGAAAAGATACATAAAAAAACATACAAAAAAAATCTAGTATTTTCGTTCGTGTTCGTTCCGCATGTTTTAGTTTTTCCTTTTTTTCGTTTCAAATATTAAAATATTTGTCCGTCTGAATCGAAAAAAAAAAATAAAGAAATTAAAAATGTGTATTAATTGTGTGTATGTGAATCGTTGCGCATCTGACTATGCATAAAACTTTTTCAGCGACAGTAAGAATTAAGTCGTGTAAAATTTCGTCTCTTTACAACTTATTTTTCTGTTATGTTTTTTTTCAATTTAAACATCTTTATTTTGATGATGATAAATGGTACTACTAACTACTATTACTTTGTAGAGTGGACATCGTTTTTGAGTTTATTTTTTAAGATAAATGAGACGAGATTAAAAACCGAAATGAAACGATGACCGATGTAGGTAAATGTATAAAACTATTATATTATTAATTAATTGTATAATTACACTTGTGATTGTCAGATCGTACCTCCCAGTATGAATTTTTGCGATTCAAATAAACGATTTTTGTTGAAAACTTTATTTATTCTATTTTAAAAATTAATAGTTTATTGATAAAAAATAACACCTGTATAGTATTAAAGAAATGACAGTTCTAAAAATTTATAATAATTTAAAAATTTGATCTAATAAAACATTGGATTAAATTTAAAAAATTACTACTCTCTTTTCGCGGAAAAATGTCTTATGCGTCATTAGTTGTCGGCGTTTTCTCGACATATGTCAAATATTTTTTTCTTTATTTAATCATATATGTCAGATAGAGACGAAAACCGAAAATAGTAGTCTAGGATAATATAGTTAATTAATGACGCATGAGACATCTTTCCGCGAAAAGAGTATATAATATATTTTTATTTATTTTATTGTAATTTATATAGAACTTTCTAAACGAATTAATTGATTACTCAATAAAACAAGTTTATTTTAAAGAATTAAAATATTTGGAATAAATTAATTAAATTTATTTTAAGATGAAGCAAAAGAAATAATTTCAAATAAAAATTAGGTCAAAACAAATTTTGGCGAACTTAACCATTACATCGAGAATTGCCAACTTACAATTAATATTAGTTAATAAGTAAAATCTAATTTATTTATTAAAAAAATGTTTAAAATTAAGAAAATTTATTAAAATATGCATTTAGTTTTTATTTAAAAGTACTATTTAAGAAAAAATTTAAGTAAATTTTGTTTGATTATCAGAGTTCGGTTAATAAAATAATTTGGTTTTGACATTTCATATCTGTCATTTAAATTTTGACAGTTGTTGGTTAGTTTCAATTCTGAAATGAAATTCTCTTAAAAATCCTTAAAATGAAATTAAAAAGGACTCGAAAACGTTTGGTTTTTCTTCTTTGGGAAGTTGAAAAAGGTATGTTACTTTTATGAATCTTTGTTGTTTAAAAATTTTTTGTAATTTGAAACCTAACCTTTTAGGCAAAGAACAAATTACTCTGTTGAAGAAGGCTGATGATTGATTTGAACGCAGAAGTGTTTACTTTTGATTACTTTAAGGAATGTAAACAAGGAAAATAGGTTCGTATGTAGGAAAAGTGAAGTTTTGATTCAACTATCTAGAAGATATAACTTCAAAATCTAATTTATTTTCTTTTAAATCAAAACAAAAAAAATATTAAAATATACATTTACTTTTTATATAAAAAAAATTAAAGTAAATTCTCTTTGCTTATCAGAGTTTGGTTAATAAAATGGCAATTTGGTTTTGACGTTTTATATCTATCATTTTACTTTTGACAGTTGTTGGTTGGTTTTAATTCTGAAATGAAATCCTCTTAAAAAATTCTTAAAATGAGATTAAGAAGAATTCAGAAACGTTTGGTTTTTCTTATCTGGGAGGTTGAAAAAGGGTTGTTACTTTTATAAATCAATGTCGAAAAATTTCTTGTGATTTAAAACTTAATCTTTTAGGCAAAGAACAAGAACTTTACCCAATTTGAACACAGAAGTGTTTACTTTTAATTACTTTTAGGGATGTGAACTAGGAAAATAGGTTCGTATATAGGAAAAGTGAAGTTTCATTCTGACTATACTTCATTTAATAACTAGGAGGAGTGATTTGAATTTTGCGCGCGAAAATAGTGAACTATTATTGGTCGCTCCGCAGTCAGGTTTACGAAGACGAAAGATTTGGTTTTTGTCGTTTACTGTTTTTAACGTTTGAGGTTAGGTACTTTACCTAATTTGTCAACTTGTTTCTCGTTTTTTCGTTGTGCTCAAATGGTTGCGATCAAAAAATATTAAGTTCGAAGGAGGTATGATACGATGTCATCTGTTGGATATAAAACGTCAACACAAGGAACGTCTTTTGGATAAATTTTGAACAATGTACCTATAGATAAACGGCCATAGACATATTTGGTATGTTCTAGAATACTACGCTCAAACACTTGGTGTTTTTTTGGTTGCATAAATGTGACTGGTTTTAAGTTTCGAATTCAAATTTGCCGCTAAAAATGTTTAGTGTATTTTTTAGTTACTTTTCCTATGTAAATGGGGTTTTGAGATTCACTCCTCCTAGTTATTAAATGAAGTATAGAAGATATCGACGCTCTCAAGCAAAAACGGCAAAAATGGCCATTTTTTAGTTAGCTGCATCGTTGAGTAGCATCTTTAAATCTGCATGCAACAGTTAAAGCGGCATACCTGCAAACAAACTTCATTTGCTATAAAGTTGGTTTAAAGTTTGCGTAAAAGCCATTTAAGATTCATTATGTCAATCGTTTTTTGCGTTTTCTGAAAAATTAGGTTATTGGCGTTTATGCCGTTTTGGCTTGGCAGCGTCGATATAATCTTAAAATTCATTTTAAGTCTTCTCAAAAATGGATTAAAATCAATCAAGAATGGTTTAAAATCGCAACAAAATCAGTCAAGAAGAAAATCTGTTGATAAATTCTATCAATAATCATCTAAAATGTTTTAAAATTACCTGAAATCAATCAAGAATTCTTTTAAAATTATTCTAGACTTTATACTGATCTTAAATGAAGCCACCCCCAGTCTAATAGTGGGTTTAGGATGTCAAATTTAAAGGCTGTAACCACAGTCGTAGCAGTAACTGTAGTATTTAAAAAAGTTTAACTATGTTATTTCAATAGTAATGTTTGGGCAAAGTCTAGGATTGTGGCATTTCATCACTATTACAACTAACAAGAAGACCTCATGACTTGCCCGTCACCGATTTTAACGAAAGTGGTACTAATCGATAGATATTGGTACATAGTACAAATGTGTAAAATATTAGGGCGCACTATTCAGCGATCCGCAAGAAAATTGGTGTTCAACTTTGCGATCGGCTTATATATTAATGATTTGTCATTTCCCCTAAAACCCCCCAATAGCCATAATGGAAATATATCGATTTCCAGATCCATAGTACGGTGGTTCTCGAACAATAACTTTTTTATTTTTATTTTGAATACAATATTTCATGTTATTTTAAAAATATTTTAATGTTACATCAACATGTTATAAAAATAACTTACAAGGAGACATCGCAGTTGACTCTTCACCAATTTTGATAAATTTCTTTATAGTGAATTTATATTGAATATAAGTAAGTTCCCCAGAGCTTTTGATCCAATGGCCCTTCTAAAGGGAGTTATTAATTTTTGAAAGTTACGTTTTTTGGGAGTTGTTTTTATAAGCTATAAAGCGATGTCATTTGACGTATCTGTCCGTAGTGCAGTGAATGAATGCCGCGCTCCTGTGCAGGAAGCCCAGGATCGGGATTCTGATGTTACAACTTTTTTTTTTAATTATTATGGAAGAGGAGGTGCTATCTTTCCCAATGGATTGTAAAAACTTTGGAAAAAAACTGTTTTACAGAAGAAGATGAGTTATTTTTGCCGGGCGAAGAAGTTCCATTAACAAATGCTGTAGTAGAATCGCAAGATAGCACCTCCTCTTCCATAATAATTAAAACAAAAAAAAGTTGTAACATCAGAATCCTGATCCTGGGCTTCCTGCACAGGAACACGGCATTCATTCACTGCACTACGGACAGATACGTCAAATGACATCGCTTTATAGCTTATAAAAACAACTCCCAAAAAACATAACTTTCAAAAATTAATAACTCCCTTTAGAAGGGCCATTGGATCAAAAGCTCTGGGGGAACTTACTTATGTTCAATATAGATTCACCATAAAAAAATTCATCAAAATTGGTGAAGAGTCAACTGCGATGTCTCCTTGTTAGAATACTGTATTAAAAAAGAAAATTAAAATGTATTATTCAGGATTCGAACCAACGTACTATGGATTTGGAAGCCGATATATTTTCAGTTTAGGTGTTGGGGGTGTTTAAGGGGAATGACTAATCATTGACATATAAGCCGATCGCGATCTTTAACACCAATTTTCTTGCGAACCGTGGAGTATTGCGCCCTAATATTTTATACATTTGTACTATGTACTAGTATCTATCGATTGGTACCACTTTCGTTAACACTTTGCCGTCCGCACGATTCGTAAATATTTTTTTGCTTGGCGCCGGCAGAGCTTTTTCGGATCACTTGTCCTGTCGCCGGCCGAGCTTTTTCGGATCACTTGTCCTGTCGCCGGCCGTTCTTCTGGGGACACCACTGTGGTGTCGCCAGCCGTTGACCGCTATTTTGTGCATATCACCACTGTGGTGACGCCGGCCGTTAACCGCTAGTTTGCGCACATCACCACTGTGGTGACGCCGGACGGCAAAGTGTTAAAATCGGTGAGCGGCAAGTCGTGAGGTCTTCTTGCCAGTCTAATAGTGGGTTTAGGATGTTAAATTTAAAGGCTGTAACCATAATCGTAGCAGTAACTGTAGTATTTAAAAAAGTTTAACTATGTTATTTCAATAGTAATGTTTGGGCGAAGTCTAGGAATTGTGGCATTTCATCACTATTACAACTAAGGTTACAGTTAACTTTTATATCTTAAACGAGTCCTAGAAAGCCTCAAATTAATTAATAATCGTCTACAGTCAGTCAAGATTTTTTTTAATTGTTTAAAATTTCTTAAAATTATTTAAAATCAATTAAGAATTGCTTCAAGTTCATTGTTGTCTTTTTCTCTCTTTTTTTTTAGTTGAGGAAAATTTAAAATCGAGAATTGTTTAAATTTAATTGAGAATCGTTAAAAAACAACCAAGAGTTGGTTAAATTTAATTGAGAATCGTCTAGAATCAGTGAAGAATTGTTTAAAATCATCTAGATTTTTTTAAATTTATTAAAAATCAACCAAGAATTATTTGAAAATCATTACAGAATTCATCGTGGTCATAAAGCATGTCAAAAATTGTTTATGTTAAAAGAAAATGACTAAATCGGTCGAGAAAAATCCTAAAAATGATTTAAAATCATTAAATTTAATTGAAAAACGTCTAAAATCAGTCAAAAATAGCTTAAAATCATCTAGAATATCTTTAAAATGATTTGAAATCGATAAATTTAGTCAGGAATCGTTTAAAATCTGTCAACAATATTTAAAAAAAAAAAATCAACATTTTTTATTGATCTGGAATACCTTAAAAAATTATGTAAATCAACGAGGGATTATTCTAACAATAAGATCGTTAAAAAATCGTCTCATAATAAGGTTGTTGAAAGTGCTCAAAAATCAATGAAGAATTTAAAATATCTTTCTTTAACATTTTTAATGTCAAAAATCGACTAAAATAAATCAAGAATTCTTTAAAATTGTCTAAAAAAATCCTTAAAATTCCCTAAAATCCACCAAAAATTATTCTAAGCTTCGTTCAAAAATTGAAAATCATCTAACAATAAGATTGTTTAACTCTTTGAGGGTGGCTTAATGTACCTTTTCGAATTTTGACCTTTGTGCTCGCTGGTACACAAAATATGTACCACTTCTTTAATAAATTTGATATCTATACTGGAAAGAACGAAGATTCCACAGAGGTGGGTCTAGGAAGCCGCGTTGTAAAAGATTTGTGTAAAGGTTTAGAAAATAAAGGACATCATGTGTACAGCCGGCCCAATCCATCTTGGCCGATGAAGGTCGCGAAAAATGCGCAGACGAAGGAGTGCGACAGTAAATCGTCGGAGAAAGATGGGTGTATTCGTTAGATAGGAGCGGCAAGTATAGAGCGCGGCAAAAGTTGACCTGTAGAAAAACATGTACAGGGTGGGCAAATTTGGGTGTTATTATAGGCTATCTCAGAAACTATAAGAGATACAAAAAAAGTAGGTACCATGTCTCGGTCTCTTTTTTCGAGAAAATTCAATGGCGCAAACACCAACCCTCTATCTTCTTTTGTTTTTGAGTTATAGCCAAAAAGTCAAATTTTGAGGTTTTCGAAAAATGCTCGTATTTCGGTTATTTTTGAAATTAGAGAAAAGCGGTTGATACGTTCTTCAGGCACTTTTTTGAGTAGAATATACTGACGTTGAAAAATTTTAAATATACTTGATAATTTTTGAGATATAACACAAAGTTGTATTTTTTTAAATACAAACCATACTTTATTATGGTGTTATTGAAAAGAGAATATTTTTAGCTTTCCAATGATGTATCGCACGTATGGTGTAATTGTGAAAAATCTGCGTTATTTTTAATTCAAAGAATTAAAAAAAAAAAATTGATCATAGTAGGCGGATAACAACTTCCTACATAGTTACCATAGCAACGTGTGTTTACTTCTCCTGTAACAAAAATAGTTAATGCAAAAATCGTGATAGAGTGCTCGTGTTTTTATTGTTTAACTGTAATAAAGTAAAAAACTAAAGCACTAAAATGGAATTCAGCAATTTTGAGAAATATGACGTTGGCATGTTTTATTCTCAATAATAATAATGTTGATGCCGTGTGCACATATTTCAACTGCTACCTAAAATGAAGGTAACCGCTTAAAGGTTGGTTCTCACTATACGTTCCGTTTCCCTTTCATACACTTTCCGTTCCGTTTCCATAAAAATATTCTTGGCTGTAAATCAATGGACGTGTTCACACTTTACGTTCCATTTCCATACCGTTTCCGTTTCATTCCCTTCCATGTTCCATACTGCTTACGTATTTTTTTACGGATAGGAGACGTTTTGGGGACATTGACATTTCAACACAATATGAATGTTATTATTATGCTGTATGTAATGCTTAAAATTTTATTTAATTAAATGCACTCCTTTTTAAAGCATATTAATCCTTCTGTAAACTAGATTTACCTTTCTGCAAATCAAGCACTTTACTTACTGGCGAGAAAATCGATATTTTTCATTTAATGTATTTAATGAAACCACATATACAGGCATAAACATTTTTGAATAATTGATAATTACTATTTGAAAATCATTTATAATCTAAAATTTGTTGAAAAATATTAGAAAATATTAAAATTTGTTCTTGAAAAACGTAGCATACAACTATAGTATGCAACTGATTGGAAATGGCAGGTATGGAAACGGAATGTAAACGGAACGGAAAGTGTGAACACGTTAATTTGCTTGACAACCTAAAACATTGTATGTAAACGGAACGGAAAGTGTATGGAAGGGAAACGGAACGTATAGTGAGAACCAACCTTAAGGCTGCTTTTAATTGATTGAAGAAAAATCTCATAAATTATGGATGTTTTAAGAACTCAAGATTAAAAAATATAACATTCAAAATGCTGAAAACACCGCTATTGATCTAATTGGAGCCATTATTGCAAATGTATTGTGTATCCAGTCGCCAAATTGAAGTGGACTTGGGAATTTCTAGACGATCATATTAAAAAATAATAAATTTAAACCTTATTTAATAAGAAAACGCCAACAGCTTTCAGGAGGTGATTGTCAACGTCGTCTACAATTTTGAATGTGGTTTCAATATCAACATCGTTCAGACGCAAATTGGTCAGACTGAACAATTGAAACGACTCAGTGTAAACAAAGCCATGGTGAACAATTAATAGATCTGCTCCGAACATAACTGTGTTATCCAAGTTAAAATGAAAGGCATCACTCCCAATGAAAAACCTTATCATAACCTAATTTATTGCTATTTATGGTAATATTTAAATTTTTGTTTAATGTTTATTTTTATTGTTCGTTATTATTAAAAATACATCTTGAATCAATGTTGTTACTTTGAATAAAAGATATATTCTACATTTTATTTCTATATATTTTTAAGATAATTAGTGAAATAACACACGTTGCTATGGTAACCAAGTAGGCCGTTGTTATCCGCGTACTATGATCAATTTTTTTTGAAAAAATTCTTTGAATTGAAAAATAACGCTGATTTTTCACAATTACACCATACGTGCGATACATCATTGGAAAGCTAAAAATATTCTCTTTTCAATAACACCGTAATAAAGTATGGTTTGTATTTAAAAAAATACAACTTTGTGTTATATCTAAAAAATTATCAAGTATATTTAAAATTTTTCAACGTCAGTATATTCTACTTAAAAAAGTGCCTGAAGAACATATCAACCCCTTTTCTCTAATTTCAAAAATAAACGAAATACGAGCATTTTTCGAAAACCTCAAAATTTCACTTTTCGGCTATAACTCAAAAACAAAAGAAGATAGAGGGTTGGTGTTTGCGCCATTGAGTTTTTCTCGAAAAAAGAGACCGAGACATGGTACCTATTTTTTTTTGTATCTCTTATAGTTTCTGAGATAGCCTATAATAACACCCAAATTTGCCCACCCTGTACAGGTATTGTATTGTAAATTTTAAACAGGTAAATTTTTAATAATGAATTTCTTTGTAGTAGGTTATTTTTCAGGGTTTTTAAGTTTAAAAGTTATTTTTAAATTAACAAACCCATTAATCAAACATATTTTAAGCTGCGAATAGTACAATATCTGCTAAAACAATTAACAAAAATAATAAATAAATAAGAACTTACTTTATTTTTCACTTTACTTTCCGCTATCTCGAACTTAAATATTATCTCACGCACTTATACACAAACTCTTGCTTTGATCTATACACGATCAGTACCCTGTCGAGTATACTACGCAAATGAGCTCTCTAAGAATCCCCCACCTATTGTCACTGCGCAGGTGACCTCGGAAGGCCAAGATGGTTTGGGCCGGCTGTACTTCGATAATTTCTTTACTTCACCCAAACTGATGGAAGATCTTCAGGAGAAACATATTTATGCATGTGGCACTGCAAACGCTACTAGAAAACTAATGCCTAAATTTCGCCCAGACAAAGAATTAAAAAGGGGAGACTCTGACTACTCTATTAGCAATAAAGGACTGGTCACTGTCAATTGGAAAGACAAAAGAAGTGTGTACTTATTGTCTAACTACCACCACCACGAAGATGTCTCAGAAGTATAGAGGAGAAAGAAAGATGGATCACATAAAACTATTCCATGTCCAAAAATGTTGACAGATTACAATTCGAACATGAACCTTGTTGACAAATTTGACCAAAATAAACATGTTTATGAGCTAAATCGAAAAAGTCAGAAACGGTGGCACAGGATTTTTTTACCTAATTGATGCATGCGTTGTGAATACTTTCATCCTATAAAAAATCTAAATTTGCCTAAAATGTCTATGAAAAACTTCAGGTTATTACTCAGACAGTCTGATCAGTGTACCTATTCAAAAACGAAAATCATCAGGACTTCGTGTACAAATAAAAAAAAAAAAACACAAACCAGAAGTACCAAAAGCAATAAGACTTCAAAATTCGGAGCATAAACCTATTCGAGCCACCAGAAGACGCTGTGCACTTTGCAGCACGAAGAAGACTCATGTTCGATCTAACTGGCAGTGCTCAGTGTGTAAAGTGGCACTTTGTTTAAACAAAAATAAAAATTGCTTTGAATAATACCATTCCGGTTAAAGTGTTTATTGTGGGCGGTGATACATTGTATGAACCGCATCTAAATTTTTTGCAAATACACAAATTTTTCCAAAAATTGTTTATACTACTTTTAATAATCATTAAATTAGACACATTAACAAAAGTTGACCAAATAAAAACGCTTTTAAAATGTTGTGCCCAGTTTGGGTTATTTATTTGAAAAAGTTCGCCCCTCAAAGAGTTAAAGTGATTTAAATTCAATGAGGAATTTATTATTTTCTTTATCGGGGCCGGATATGAGGCGATTGAAGCGATTGTACCAAATCGGGCCCCGCGCTTGAAGGGACCCCGCATTTTAAAATTTGTACATGTAACAAAAGTGAATAGGTTCGGTTTCATAAAGGTTCATGAAGTGAACATTTTTTAATATAGAAAAAGCACCTCGACTGGTGTATCATGACCTTTTTTTTTTAGACGTCGACTTCTGCTTGTCTATCATAACCTTTTGTTTAGAAAGATTTTCTTTCAAGTAAATGTTTAAAGTTTATATTATTTCAATATGTAAACAGCAAAATCTACATTTTTATTTAAACTTTATGAGGCCCCGCGAAAAAAATTTAATCGGGCCTCGCACTTATTGAATCCGGTCCTGTTCTTTATTTTTCTTCAACATTTCTAACGTCAAAAATGGACTAAAATAAGTCAAGAATTCTTTAAAATCGTCTAAAAAAAGCTTAAAAATTATATCAAATTAACTTATGATTAGAATTATCCTAAGATCATTCAAAAATTTAAAATTGTCCAACAATAAGATTGTTTAAAGTGCTTTAATCAATGAAAAAAAAACCTTTTATTTTTCTTCAATATTTCTAACTCGTTTTATAAGAAAAAAACCTGTACAAACAATTTTATTTTTAGTCATTCATGACTCAACTCAAACCGAACACGAACTTCCAGGAAATACAAATTATCATAAAGCAATTAAAACCTCACAATTATTCTTCAAAAAATAAGAGATAATTTTAACTAAACGACCTTTAAACCGTCCAACATTTGATAGGAGATATCTTTCTGGAGGTTCAAATGTTTGAACTTTTACGTTAGAAGACGTTTACGTTCAGTCGTTTATACACATTTAGCGGATTCACGCGAAACGCGAGTTTTCTAGCCTTGTAACCGATTTGTTGGAAAATATCGATAGCTTATGACCTGCGCGTAGTACAACCAACTCTTACCCCACCAAATCTAAACGTGTATAGAAACACAGAGAACTACATCAACTTCCAACAGAAGTGAATAGAAGCTTATAAGTTATTACAGACGGTAGAATTGCTTATTCCAGTGAAATTAAAGGATTTATTGTGAAAAAAAGTAAGTTGGAAAAAATATCTTTTTGTTTTGATTCTTTATATAAATTTTTTTTAAAAAATTATAATCCTTTTTAATCCGTTTTTATAGATAGAGATAAAACACGTCATCTTCATTCTTATCTCTCCTTTTTTATTTCAAAATTGTTTATTTACTTTTCTCCATATTCTCATTCGTGTATCTTTAAAATACAGAGTGTTTCCTTATATATTATTTTCTTTGTTTTTAAAGGGGGATTTTTAATGATGAAAGTTGATGAAATAATTCCTAAAATTGACTTGATAGTTGATGAAAATGACATTTTTGATGGTGCTTCGAAAATCTTGGAAAAAATCCGACCAAATTGGCAAAAAGAAAAAATCAAATATAAGGTAAGAAAAACCACTTTCTTATTTCTTAATTTATAAACCCGCATGCGTTTTTTTATTTCATATTTCATTACCTATAATAATACTGTTGTGAGAAAATTGCAATTGCACTTGTTGTAGTTGTTAGATGCGCATTTTTAGATGCGCTTAAATGTTCTTCAAGGTTAAAAAATAAATTTGGTTTTATTCCAATATAACAATGAAAAAATCATATTGACGTTTTATTTTGTTAGATTAGAAGTACTTATTAAAATCATTTTAGATGATTTTTTGGGTGAGATTTTTTTTTGAAAAGATTTAAAACGATTTTCTTTTTAATTTGAGTATTTAACTAAAGTTGTTGACAGATGGAATTACGAATAAATTGGTTGGATGTTTGTTGGATGGTGAGAATGAGGAAGAAACCGTTTTGGTTCGTGTTTATGGAAATAAGACGGATTTATTGATCGATCGTAAGGCGGAAACTCGGTAGGTATATTTTTAGGTTGATTTTATTTAAATTCGAACGTTTAAAATCTAATTAAATGAAATTATCATCAAGGATGTTTAAAATTTTGTAATTTTATTTTTCTTAAAAGTGTGTAATCTTAATATGTGGAAATTAAGATAACATACTTTACACATAAATATATTAAAAGATCTATTTTTTAGTTAAATTGTCATTTTTTTAAAATTATTATCAAAATGCTTTAAATAATTTATAAAGATAAGAAAAATTTTTGACCAAATCTAACATTCATTAAAAAAAAAAAAATCAATTTAAAAAATTCCACAAACTTTATTTTAAGGAATTGAAACAAAATGTTTTAAACGCAATTAAATTAAATGTTCTATTTTTGATTAACATTATTTACTTTGTTTCAATTATTACCAAAGAATTTTAAAAAATTTTTAAGAACATCGGGAAATTTTCATCAAACTTAATCTTAAAAATTATTATGAATTTTAAAAATTTCTACAGACTTTATTTTAAAGAATTGAAGCAAGATTTTTTGAATACAATTAAATTAAAGAGTCTATTTTTCATTAAAATTGTTCAATTTGTTTCAATTATTACCAAAAAATTTTAAAAAATTCTCAAAAAATCGAAAAGTTTTCACCAAACTTAACCTTAATAATTTGGCTCAAATTTAAAAATATCTACAGGCTTTACTTTAAAGAATTGAGATAAGATCTCTTGAACAGATTTAAATTACAGGTTTTATTTTTAATTGCAATTGTTTAATTTGTTTCAATTATTACCAAAGAATTCAAAAAAATTCTCAAAAGCATCGGAAATTTTTCATCAAACTTGACCTTAAAAATTACAATTAATTTTATAAATTTCTACAGACTTTATTTTAAAGAATTAAGGCAAGATTTTTGGAATACAATCAAATTAAAGTATCTATTTTTCATTAAAATTGTTCGATTTGTTTCATCTATTACCAAAAAATTTAAAAAAATTCAAGAATATAAAGAAAATTTTTCACTTAATCTTAAAAATTAGGATCAAATTAAAAAATTTTTACTGACTTTATTCTATAGAATTGAAGCAAGATTTTTTGAACAAAATTTAAATAAAGTGTCTCGTTTTCATTAATATTGTTCAATTTGTTTCAATTATTACTAATTTTTTTTTTTAATTCCCAAAAATTTTGAATCACTTTCATCAAACTTAACCTTAAAAATTATGATTACATTTACAAATTTCTAGAGACTTTATTTCGAAAAGTTGACAAAAGATTTTTTATATAGAGATGAGGTAAAGAGTCTATTTTTAATTAAAACTATCCGATTTACTTAAATCTTTACCAAAAAAATTTAAAAAATTCCTAAGAACAGCGAATACCTTTGACATATCTAAGAAATTTGATATAACTTTGAAAAATCCCATAGACTTTATTTTACGGAATTGAAACAAGATTTTTTAAACAGATTTAAATTAAAGTGTCTACTTTTCACTAAAATTGTTCAATTTGTGTTAATTATTACAAAAGAATTTTAAAAAATTCTCAAAAACATCGCAAAATTTTCACCAAATTTAGCCTTGAAAATTACAATAAGTTTTAAACATTTCTACAGACTTTATTTTAGGGAATTGAAACAAGATCTTTTAAATAGGTTTAAATTAAAGTATCTATTTTTCATTACAATTATTCAATTTGTTTTAATTATTACCAAAGACTTTAAAAAAATTCTCAAAAAATCGAAAAATTTTCATTAAAAACCTTAAAAATTATAATCAATTTTAAAAATTTTTATAGACTTTGTTTTAAGGAATTGAGACAAAGTTTTTGATACAAAGATGGACTAAAGAATCTATTTTTTATTAAAACCTTCCGATTTGCTTAAATTTTTACCAAAAAAATTTAAAAAAATTCCTAAAAACAGCAAATATCTTTGATATATCTTTAAGAAATTTGACCCAACTTTGAAAAATCGCATATACTTTATTTTAAGAAATTTAAATAAGATTTTTGAAAAACAAATAAATTGAAGAGTCGATTTTAAACTGAAACTATCTGATTTGTTTTAATTATTACCAATAAATTAAAAAATATCTGAAAATCATCGATTTTAATCCGAATCTAACTTTAATCTTAAAAAAATCACTCACACTTTATTTACTGAAATTAATACAAGATCTTTTAAAAAACGACAATTTAAGAAGTCTACAATAGTTTTCACTAAAATAATCGAATTTGTTTTTATTATTACCAAGAAATAAATGAAAACCGAAAATTTTCTGATCGTAAAAATTTGAATGAATTTTTAAAAATTCTAGATACTTTATATGTAAGAATTGAAACAAGATTTTTTTATACGGAGATGTCTTAAAGAGCAAACTTTTTGATACATATACATATTTAATTTGCGCTAATTTTTACCAAATAATTTTAAAAAATTCCGAAAAAACTCCAAATATTTTTAACCTATCTTCAACAAATTTGACTCAACTTTAAAAAAACTTATAGACTTTATTTCAAGGAGTAAAGAGAATATTTTCGAAATAGAGATAGTCTAAAGAGTATATTTTTCATTAAAACTATTCGATTTGTTGTTATTATTAACAAATAATTTAAAAAAATTCCACAAACCAAACATATGTGACCTAACCTATCATTAGGAAATGTGACTCAACTTTGGAAAATCCCACAGACTTTATTTTAAGGAATTAAGACAAGATTTTTCGAACAGAGATAGTCTAAAAAGTGTATTTTTCATCGAAACCATTCAATTTGTTGTCACTATTACCAAAAAATTTAAAAAAATTCCAAAAACCGAACATATGTAACTTAACATATCTTTGAGAAATTTGACCCAACTTTGAAAAATCCCACAGACTTTATTTTAAGGAATCAAGTCAAGATTTTCGGAATAGAGATAGTCTAAAAAGTGTATTATTCATCAAAACTATTCAATTTGTTGTTATTGTTAACAAATAATTTTAAATAATTCCAAAAACCGAACGTATGTAACCTCACCTATCTAAGAAATTTGACTCAATTTTGAAAAATCCCACAGACTTTATTTTCAGGAATCAAGCCAAGATTTTGGAATAGAGATAATCTAGAGAATGTATTTTTCATCAAAAGCATTAAATTTGTTGTCATTATTACCAAAGAATTAAAAAAAAAATCTAAAATACGCCGAAGATTTTTCACCGAACTTAGTTTTAGAAATTGGGATCAAGTTTAAAAAATCGTACAGACTTTATTTATAAGTTTTAAAAGGAGATTTTTTAAATAGAGAAAGATTAAAATGTATAATTTTTATTACAATTGTCAAATTTATCTGAATTTGTAGCAAAAAATTTTTAAAAAATCCTAAAAAATAGACATTTTTTAAATTAAACCTAACGTTACTAAATTTTAAAAAATCATCCAAACTTTATTTATAAGAATTAAGAAAAAAAAATTTTTAAAGCAAAATTTAAATACTAACACAATTTTTTTTTTACTTTTCAGTAACATCCTACTATTAAACAAACTATCATTAGCGCCGAAACTTTACGCAACATTCCAAAACGGTTTAGCGTACCAATTCGTACCAGGAACGACATTATCCTCGAAATCAGTCACGCAACCAGATATCTACAAACTAGTAGCAACAAGAATGGCAAAAATGCACAAAGTAAAAACCAATCTAAAAAAACCTTCCCCTTGTTTATGGACCAAAATGCAAAGTTTTTTGGATCTCGTCCCGGAAAACTTTACAAACGACAAGAAACAAAAACGTTTTCTAGAACTTAATTTACCTAAAAAACACGAATTACAATCGGAAAAGAATTTTTTACAAAACCATTTGAATCGATTTGATTCACCAGTAGTTTTCGCCCACAACGATTTACTTTTAGGTAATGTTATTTATACTAAACGAACAAATAACGTTACTTTTATCGATTTTGAATACGCTAGTTTTAATTATCAAGCTTACGATATTGGAAATCATTTTGCTGAGTTTGCAGGTAAATAATCAATAAGTAGACTTTTGTAACGATTTTCGTTCTAATTTTCTTTTTTTGCAGGCGTCGACGAAGTCGATTATTCATATTATCCAAATAAACAACTCCAATACGATTGGTTAAAAGCGTATCTTGAAGAATTTACGAATAAAACGGTTACAGAAGGCGAAATTCAAGAATTATACGTTCAAGTTAATCAATTCGCTTTAGCAGCTCATTTATTTTGGGGGATTTGGTGTTTAATACAAGCTGAACATTCCTATATAGATTTCGACTTTTTAAAGTAATTTAATTTGAAGATATTTTGAAATATTTAAGTTTAAAATGATGATTTTTAAATGTTTTAGTTACGCTCAACAACGTTTTGGGGAATATTTCGTTAAAAAACCCGAATTTCTCTCATTGAGTTTACAAGAACATCCTAATAAACTCTAATTTTTAATTTGTGATATGTTTATAAAGATATTTTAAAGTTTATTTTATTAAAAAAGTGATAATTTGAAAATTATTAGTGTTGATTTTAAATTTAAATTATGTATGATTCCCACTCAAACACTGATACCAACCTATTTTATTTTTTGACAAAAATTCATTCATATTATTTTTTATATTTAACTAATTTTATTTATAAATAATAGTTTTTAAGTTTATAAATTTTAAATAATATTCTTTCAATTACTTATTGTTAGTTAAATAATCCATTTTTTATATGTAGTCATACATAGTAAAATCTAACCTCATTTTGATTAATAATCCATCTTAAGTTTTTAAACTTTTATTAATTATATTAAAATATTTATTTTTCTTTTAATTAAAAGAATTTTACTCTTATATAAATTAATAATTTAATTAAAAATAAAAACTTTTTATTATTAATTAAAATATATGCAACTAACTTCACATATATTAATCACCCACCTCCGGATTCAAAACGGGTGTTGTCTCAAAAAGATAACGTTTTTAAAAGAGATATGTTATCTATTTAACTCAAACTTCCCTATTCAGTCTTCAACTAGTAATAAACCATCAAAAATTAGCGTTTTAATAGAGGTAAAATAATCCTAACCTAACAAATATGTGGAAAGCTACGGCGGGAACGAATATAAACGTTAACACTCAACCCCCTGAAGATGATGATTGGGAAACTGATCCGGATTTTGTAAACGACGTCACTGAGGAAGAGCAGAGATGGGGTTCGAATACTGTAAAAGGTTCCGGACGAACAGCCGGAGCTATAGAGTAAGTTAGATTAACTTTGTTGGTCAAAAACTTAAGTTTTTTGGTGTAGTATGGAAAAATTAAGGAGGGAAACTGAAGAAGCGGATGCTTTAAAGAAGAAAAAGGAGCTTATCGAAGGTCCTAATGCTTCTTACGGTTACGGAGGGAAGTTCGGGGTGGAAAAAGATCGAATGGATAATTCAGCTGTTGGACATGATTATGTTGGAAAGGTTGAGAAACATGTTTCTCAGAAGGATTATTCGACTGGGTTTGGGGGGAAATTTGGAGTTCAAACCGATAGAGTTGATAAGGTAAAAGCTTTGTGGTTAATGTAATTTTTAATAAATACTTCAAATGATTAAAAATGTAAAAAGGAAGTTGACAATCGCTTTAAAGTTATTAAATATACATTACAATCATATTGATTTTAAAAATTCATTTAAAATTATTTAATTGTTTGACATGTGATACATAACCTCACTTTTTTTAAAAAGCTGTCAAAAAGAAATCTAAAGTATTTAGTACTCGATTAAAATCATTAAAACTTCTTTAAAAACTTAAGGATTTATATAAACAATAAATAAATAAACGATTTAAAGCTATTATTTTCTTAGAATTTTCCGAAAATTAATTAATTTCGTTCAAAAGATTTTTACAATCTTAAAAAAAAATCCCCAAAAATCGTTTAAAATTAAAAGGATTAATTAAAAATAAACAATTTCCTTTGTGTTAATCTTTATTAAATACAATAAATGATTTGGTTGTTTGAAAGTTGATACATAACCTCACTTTTTTTATCTGTTAAAAAAATCTAAAACACTCAAAATTGTTAAAACTTGTTTAAAATTCAAAAGATTTTTTATAAAAAATCATGTAAAGATATGTTAAAACTATCAATTTCTTAAAATTTAAAAAAATTAATTAATTTCGTTCAAAAGATTTTTATATTGTTCAAAAATCATTAAAAATTGCAAAAATAAATTAAAAATAAGTAATTTTCTTTTTGCTAATCTTCATTAAATACATGTAAATTTCTTCTAATTTACTTTAGAGTGCTGTAAGTTGGGACCATAAAGAAAAAATCGAAAAACACGCCTCTCAAAAGGACTACGTATCCGGTTTTGGAGGAAAATTTGGTGTTCAAAGCGACCGTCAAGATAAATCAGCTGTCGGTTGGGATCATATTGAAAAGGTTGAAAAGCACGAATCTCAAAAAGACTACGTAAAAGGTTTCGGGGGTAAATTCGGCGTTCAATCGGATCGTCAGGATAAATCAGCTGTTGGATGGGATCATCACGAAGCTCCCCAAAAACACGAAAGCCAAACCGATCATAAAATCGGTTTTGGTGGGAAATTTGGTGTTCAAACCGATCGAATGGATAAATCAGCTGCTACTTTTGACGAAGGACCTGGAAAGATTGGTACGAATTATTCTAAAATCAAACCGGATGTTGGTGGAGCAAAACCGGCTGATTTAAAAGCGAAATTTGAACGGATGGCTTCCGAGGAACATAAATCAGTGAGTTCAAGTTCAAATAATTCACCTGTTCATCGCGGTTCCATTCATTCTAAAGCTGCAATGTTCACCGAGAGAAAGGAACAAGTTGTTACAAGTCAGGAAAAAGTTACAACTAAATTAGATCAATCAAAAATGGCGTTTTTATCTCAAAATGAAACTACTTCAGTTGAGAAGATTGAAAAGACAACTCCTGGACAATTAAATAAAAGTAAAATTGAACAATTTACTTCAAGCGTAAACCAAGAACATAGCGTTAATAAATCAAGTGAAATAACGAAAGAATTAGAAGCTTTAAAACGAACTCAAATGATTTCTCAAGAAGAAAAAATTCAAGAAGAACAAATAACTAAAGAGGAAATAACTAAAGAGCAAATAACTAAAGAACAAATAACTAAAGAGCAAATAACCAAACAGGTTGAAAGTCAAAACGAAAACGTTCAAAACATTGATGAAAGTGAAGACGTCGAATATCATGAAGAATATCAAGAGGAAGATATAATCGATACGGGTTTAACGGCTATAGCTCAATATGATTATCAAGCTGCAGCAGAAGATGAGATATCTTTCGATCCTGAAGATATAATAACACACGTTCAAAGGGTAATAAATCATTTTTTAAGTAAATTTTATTTACAATTTGTCCCAAAACTCAGTTGTCAAACGCTAACCATCTATTCTAGAGCTAATTTCATGTTGATTCAACGAAAATGTCCTTATTTAAAATTGCTTCTTAAGAGAACTAGAGTCTCTTGAAGATGACGCATCTAAAAAGATTTTTTTAACACGTTAATCGTCATGTTAGTCATATGTGTCTGACGCTAAGAAGTTCTACATGAGCTATGTCGGACATATTGGTCTGATGTACTGTTAAGTTACCATGGCCCATGTGAAATTTTTTCTGATATTATCGTGGCGATTAATGTGTTAAATATCTTAAAACTTATCCGACTACGCACCGCTGTGAACTGTATGGTTTCCACCACGCTCGAGCACTCGAAACTATGTTGTCCACCACGCAGGTTTCGCAAGTCCGTGAAGGCGTTGTTAAGGTGAATATGAGAGATCTTTCCGATCGGTCGAGCAGCGATCTACATTGAAACGGAGAGATCTCTCTGATCGGTCTGGCAGCGACTTACATTGAAACGAGGAGATCTCCACGATCGGCTAAGTGTTAATAATACCTAAAGGTATCACTATAAAACTTTGGTAATTTGTTAACTTGAAAATGGTTCATGGTTTGCTAGCTTAATTGCCATCAGCGTTAAATATTTTAGGTGCCAACTTTTTAACATTGTTTAATTTCACATTTTTATCCTACACGGTACAATATTATTTCTCGATACAGTTACTCAAAATTTATTTGACGTTTAATATTTCAGGAGTCAACATGATAATAAGTAACAATGAAACTATTTGCGTGGCAATTGCACTAGCTGCTTGCCTAAAAAAGAAGAGAGAGCGCTGAAGGATAAAAGATTGGTGTAAAGAAAGATGTAATAATTAATAGTTCTTCCATATGAATATTATTTATTGGAAAAGGACCTACTTAACAACCAGTCTGACGACACTTACTTCTTTTTTAATGATTTTAGAATTTTCAAGTCTATCTAAAGTTTTCCCTAATTCAGGTTTCATTGATTCAGGAACCCTACATAAAGATTTAATTACTGGTTTTGCATTTTCTTGTAGTTTAGCTTATTCTTACAAATTCCGATATCACCTAACCTTTCAAATACATTAACATTAGCTTTTATAAACGCGTTTACGTCTGTGTACGCCTGTTTAGCAACCTGATCTACTCTTTTTATTAAACTTAATCTAATCTTTCGTGAAGTTAGTGCGTAGGGAATTGAATTTTTTAATTAATAGTTGTTTATGAGTACCTGGGTATTTCTCGGGATATTATTGTTATATAATACCCCTGTATATTGTTCATTTTTTTACTCTATTATTGTTATCTTTGCTTTTTATATTCCACAAAGCCGGTAACGACTGATACAGTTCGATACATTCTAAAATAAATTTTCTTTCAGTGTCCTTTGTTGCTGTAGCTGTGTTTGTCACCGTAATTTTAACCTACTCACTCCAAGTTCTAAGTAAAAGTAAGCTAGTATTGTGCAATTCTACTCACAGACTATGCAATTTATTCCACATTGTATAATAAAAATCAAAACCATTTTGATTTACTCACAAGGAGACCTTACGACTTGCCCCTCACCGATTTTAGCGAAAGTGGTACCAATCGGTAAATATTAGTACATAGTACAAATGTATAAAATATTAGGGCGCAATACTCAGCAGTTCGCAAGAAAATTGGTGTTAAAGTATGCAATCGGCTTATATATCAATGATTTGTCATTTCCCCTACAACCCCCCAATAGCCATAGTGGAAATATATCGGTTTCCAGATCCATAGTTCGGTGATTCGAACCTCGAATAATACATTTTAATTTTCTTTTTTAATACAATGTTCTAAGTTATTTTTATAACATGTTGATGTAATATTAAAATATTTTTAAAATAACATGAAATATTGTATTCAAAATAAAAATAAAAAAGTTATTGTTCGAGATTCGAACCACCGAACTATGGATCTGGAAACCGATACATTTCCACTATGGCTACTGGGGGGTTGTAGGGGAAATGACAAATCATTGACATATAAGCCGATTGCATACTTTAACACCAATTTTCTTGCGAACCGCTTAGTATTGCGCCCTAATATTTTATACATTTGTACTATGTACTAATATCTATCGATTGGTACCACTTTCGTTAAAATCGGTGAGGGGCAAGTCGTAAGGTCTCCTTGTCAGTATATTGCGCAAACTTTCAATGTGATCACCAAACGGTCAATATTATTGTGCAATATTTGATTTTGTACAATAATATTGATCGTCTTGGGGCCGCTTTAGTTGTTCATTCCTATTAAGATTTAAAGTCGCTTTGACTTGTATTGTGAAATTTGACAACTTGTTTTAACAGTTTACTGACCGGTGACGATTTAACTCGTCTTTTCATACCAAAAAGTTGCTGATTAATAACGAATTAACTCGTCGTCAATGCACTCGCATTGTGGTGACATGACATAGTTTCTGTTTAAAATTCCTGGTCAACAAAGTGTTAACAATTTGCTGACCGGTGACAAGCTAACTTGTCTTTTCATAGCCAAACGTTGTTGTTTGGTGTCGAGTCAAGTCGTTATTACACTCGTCATAGCCGGTGATGCGACATAGTTTCTATGTAAAATTCCCAGTCAAAGTGTTAAGTGCATTTCAAGTATGTGAATGTTTTGCAATAAATCTGTTCAAATATCAGTAAAAAATGTTTACTGCTGAAGAATGCAGGGATATGATAATAATTTATGGTGAAATGAGTTGCAATACATGAGCTGCAGTCCATAAATATGCGGAAAAGTTCCCCAATCGACTTCCCTAACATCAACATGAACCAATTGTCAAATTTGACAAATTACAATACAAATTGTTTTGGCAACAAAAGATGAAGCATTTCCAAGTTTACAAATTTTACAAACGCTCCACGTTTCATTAGTTTAAAGGCGTTATTAACACTTATCCGACCACGGGCGCCGCTGTGAACTGTACGATTTCCACCATGCTTGAACACCCAAAACTACACTGTCCACCACGCAGGTTTCGCAAGTTCGTGAACGCGTTGCTATGGTGAATATGGGAAATCTCCTCGATCGGTCGGACAGCGACTTACATTGAAACGGGGAGATCTCCATTGGTTGGCTAAGTGTTAAGATATTTCGAGAAAGCTTGATCGCATAAATCACCTTCAAGAGTGTTGACGCATTGGCACCAGTTTGGAGGACAAAAATGAGACGCCTAAAATGATGCTGTTCAGGAAGGGCGAACAATATATGTTTTTCGTGGCAGTGAAGATAAAGTCGTCCGAGAGCTTAAAAGGTTATTTTGTACGATAACCCGAAATAGAGCTGCACCATGAAGAGAAAGATGAAAGAGCACTCAGCAATGCTACGGAGAGCGGGCTCACTTTTTCATCTTTCTCTTCATGGTGTAGCTCCATTTCGGGTTATAGTACCTTATGTACTGTGTATATTATTTTTACGAAGTTTGATGTATTAAAGATTATTCTTAAGTAATACTTAAGTATTTTATTAAAAACGAAGAGCAATTTCGAAAAGGGATTTTTTCGTTGAATCGATATGAAATCAGCTCCAAAATGCGTGGTTAGATCTGGCAAATGAGTTCTGGGACACCTGTATATTGAATTTTAACTGTTTTTTTTTTTTTTTTAATTTAACTTTGGCTGATTTTATATTTTTGTTTATAGATTGATGAAGGTTGGTGGAGAGGACTTTGTAAAGGTAAGTATGGATTATTTCCGGCGAATTATGTGCAATTACAACAGCAATAAGTTTTATAAATCAGTTAAGACGTAATTATTTAATAAGGAATAACAAAAAAAAGAAACTATGGCCTGATGGTACTTAAACTTTAAATTTTAAGCTTGTCTTTTTTAATGTGTATTTGTATCTTTATCTTATTTTAATGGTGGTATATATTTTAATTGATTAATAAACGATTTTATATATAAAAAATCGTTTTGAGATACATTTAATCCCTAAATAACCTGATTTTAATTTTCAAATAAAAAGATATACAATCAAATAGAAATATCTTTACAAAACGCTTAAGTTTGCCCAAAATTGTCCAAATATCTTCGAAAATTATCTGAAATCACTCTCCATTTAAAAAGAATCTTAAGACGACTTAAAAATCGTTAAAGAATCGGCTACATTTTCTTAAAACTGTTGAAATATTCTTACAAAATCTCTAAGTTTTGCTAAAATTGTCCACATATCTTTGAAAATCAGCTAAAATCGTTCACAGTTTTAAAAATTCTTGAGACGTCTTAAAAATTGTTAAAGACTTCTCTAAATTTTCTTAAAACTGTCCAAATATCTTCCAAAATTGTCTAAAACCGTTCATAGTTAGAAAAAAAATTAAGATGACTTAAAAATCGTTAAAGAGCCGCCTACATTTTTAAGACTGTTGAAATATCTTTACAAAACGTTTAAGTTTGCTGAAAATTATCTTATCTCATCGAAAATTGTCTAAAATCTGTAAAACGTCTAATAAATTCTTCAAAAATTATTGACACCTTTTCAAAAATGAATTACACGAAAACATAAAATGTAGAACGTTTCAGGGAAAGTATTTCAAATCATCTATTAACTGTTTGCATTCGTATATATATCCTTTTGTGAGTACACTGTGCTCGGACGCCACAATACGTTAAACGTATTGTGGCGACTATACGGCGACATACGAGTGCAACGGTAAAACGCATCTTGCCGCTCCTACGGCGACATACGAGTGCAAAGGGTTAATAGTATTTTAACGTTTATCATAATCTGTTGTTGTTAGTTGAAAACTTTTTTAGAAATAGATTAACCCTTGCCACTCTGCACATTTTTGCACGTTATGACGAAAAGCTCCGTAGCGGAGCGGTAAGGGTTAAATTTTTAATTTTATAGAAAAAGTCGTTTAAAAAACTATACTATTTTCGGGGAAAGATGTCTCATGCGTCATTGATTAATTATGTTATCCTAGACTACTATTTTCGGTTTTCGTCTCTCTCTGACATGTACAATTGAACAAAAAAAATTGTTTGACATATGTCGAGAAAACGGCGAAAACTAATGACGCATGAGACATCTTTCGCCGAAAATAGTATAGTTACAAATCTTTTAAAAAACGTCTTACTTTTTTCAAAGTCTCTGAATTCTCTAAAAATTATTTAAAGTTGTTTATTAAAAATCGTTTAATTTTTTAATTTTCTAAAGAAATCGTTAAAAAATTAGTTAAATCCTTAAAAATCGTTTTATTTTACTTAAAATCATTAAATTTTTTATGAAAGTTGTTCAAATCCTACTAACAATCGTATTGAATTGTTTAAATGTCAGTTAAAATCATCTGTCGAACATGTCATTTGGAATCGTTTTAAAATGTATTTAAAACTAGTCTCATTTATTTATTTATTTATCGTTCTTGTTTATTTCAAAATAATGTAAATCCACCTCAATATAATGAAATAAACCTGTTTTATTTTCAATTTATTATTAATTTTACTTTACAAACCGAAAAAACTTTTGACAACCTCTGCTATAATATAATCGTTTTTGAATTTAGTTGGTAAAATTCCCGGCGGATGTCGCTAGGCGCGCGTGTTATTCTACGCGGAGCGATTGCGTTCAGTTTATGCAAGTCTGTCGCGTCGAACAGAGCGTGCGAATAGTTTTCGATCTCCGGTTTCGGACCGGCCATGTTGTTATCCCGAAAATCTGTGTGTTCGGTGGGTTCCCGTTGGAATTAATTAGCCGGGACGCGCCCGTTCGCGTTCTGACCCGGAGCCGTTTAATGCCCGGACGTACAGCAGAAGATGGATTCGCAAGTAGAGGCCAATTGGGGTACTGACCTGTGGGTAAGTGCTTCTCGGCTTTTTTTCTCAAACGACCGCCGATTATTAATATTTGCGCTTCGAGTTATCGTTTTGACCGATAAGAATCGCGGTTTTTAGTTTAAACAAAGTACAGGTGTACTTTTAAATGCGATGTTTTATTGTATTTTTTGACTTTTTTTATTGTAGAGTAGAGGATGTAGTAACCTGTTTGGTGATTTGCATATGACCATTTTGTGGTTAGGGATCAGGTTTTGGTTGCTAAGGTGCAGGTGGGCGCTAAAAGTATAAAAGTAAAAAGAAATAATCCGGTTAATTTATCTGGTGTTAAACCATAAGGTGTTATTATATTGGAAATGTTTGAAGTTACAAGAAAGAAATTGAAGGTTCTTCTCTTTTGGAGGTTAGAGGGTTGTTAAATAAGGGTGTGATCGTCGGAAGTCTATGAGTCACTTTTAGGGGTCGTTTCAAAATGTCTAGGTGGAAGAAAACAGGTGGTTTAAAAGAGAGAAAAAAATTGGAAAGAACTTACCGGGTAAAAATAGAACGTTTAAATGACCGGTAACCTGAATTTTTTTTCGGAGTGTACGATAATTGGAGGTTTTTATTAGTAATAGAGCGATAAAAGTAGGTTCGATTCCGTCAAAAACATGTTTTTCCATTACACCTGATTTTTTATAACTTTACCTTGTGCTATTTTTAACAAGAAGATTTATTTAAGTCGTCGGAAAAGTACAGGTAAGTAGAATAAAGATTTTTTTTTAATTCTTGACATTGAATTTGTAATGGTTAATTATTAATAAAAAAATAAATAAAAACCTTTAAGATTTTAAATTTTTTGGGTAATAATTATAACAAAATTGACTTTTTTATTACAAAATAGAATATTTTAGCTTTCAATTTCTACAAATTTCATTTCTTAATTAAAAAAAATAAAGGTTCCGCGGTTTTTTAAAGTTCGACAAAATTAAAAGAAAAGTTGGGTTATGAACTGTCAAAAAATTTTGTCACCTTTATAATTTTTTTAATTTTTTTGGGTAATAATTAGAACAAAACCGACTCTTTTTATTACAAAATAGAATATTTTAACTTTCAATTCCTACAAATTTAATTTCTTAATTTAAAAAAATAAAGTTTCGACGATTTTTTAAAGTTCGACAAAATTTAAAAAAAGTTGGGTTATGAACTGTCAAAAAATTTAGTCACCTTTATAATTTTTTTTTGATTTTTTGGGTAATTTCTTTAAATTTTTTGGGTAATAATTAGAACAAAGACTTTTTTATTACAAAATAGATTATTTTAATTTTCAATTCCTACAAATTTTATTTCTTAATTTAAAAAATAAAGTCTCCACGATTTTTTAAAGTTCGACAAAATTTTTAAAAGAGTATGGTTAACTGTCAAAAATTTTAGTCACCTTTATGATTTCACCTTTAAAATTTGAAAAGAGGCGCGATAAGTGCAGCTGCACATAAGTTTTTTTGCAGTCGTTCAACAATTTCGAGATTGCGGTCGAAAAGTTAAAAATTACAGTCAACAAATTGCTAATATATGCTCTATCCCTTTATGTAAAAGAACCACATGAAGATCGTTAGCTTGTTCAAGTAAAATTCCAAAAAAATACGTTGCACAATAGATTTAAAAATGGAAAAGAAACTAAAAGAGTAACCAGTTTTATTAAGCCGTTACTTACCGAAGAAAATAAACGGCGCCGATTAGAGTTTTGTTTAAAATTTGTATTGCCAACGGGGTATTTTGAGGATTTACTAAACTATACTCACATTGACGAAAAATAGTTTTATTTAACCAAAACAAAAAAAGTTTTTATGTCACTCCGAAAGAAGAAATGCCGCATAGAACTTGTAAAAGTAAAAGGTTCATTACAAAAGTAATGTTCATGCCGGCAGTTGCACGTCCACGTCGGGAGTTTCATAAAAAAACTTTTTTTGACGGAAAAATAGGGATATAGTCATTTATAAACTCTTTACCAGCCAAAAGAAATAGCAAAAATTGGACTAAGGGAACACTAGTAACCAAAGCAGTAAAAAGTGTCAATAAAGAGGAAGTAAGAAAAATGATTTTGAATAAATTGATTCTAGGAGTACGGGAGAAATGGCCTTTTGGTTCAAAAAAACATACAATATTTATTCAGCAAGATAATGCAAAACCGCATTTGTATACTGACGATCCAACATTAATCCAAACTTTCTGTAGAGATGGTTGGGATATTCAACTGATACCTCAACCACCAAAAAGCCCCGACTTAAGTGTGTTGGATTTGGGTTTTTTAGTTCATAAATTATTTTGTAGTTTCATTTAAAAACAATAAACTGTTGTACATAAAATTCTTCTGTTTTTGGTTCGCCTTAAAATAAATAAATAAATAAAATGTAGCAACTATTCTCCGACAAAAATTAAATTAAAATGTAGCAACTATTTTCGGACAGAGAAAGTATTAATAAAGTTATGATCTAAAAGCGATTTATAACCTTACAATCTGTAACTTCAAATAACTCAAGAATTAAATGAAATAGAATAATGATGTTCTAAAGAAAATTTGGTTTTAGCTAGAAATAAAATAAAGTTTGAAATCTCACTTTGATTTTTATTGTATGTAAAAGGATTTCGAAATAATTCCTAGAAATCAACTGAATTAAATGTAAAATCAAAAGGGAATCCTTACAAGTTGATTGTGAAGGTAAAAGCTGCTTAGAGTCGACCTAATTCGTTGTAAAATGGATCATTTTAAATAAAGAAACTTTAATAAATATGAAATGGGTTTACAAAAATCACTAATAATCTCTAATCACTAATAATATAAATTCCAAATTAGAATCAAGTGTTACAAAAAAATGAAAATCTTGCATGAGATGAAATAAATTGAAAATTTTCTTGGTAAAAATGAGTTATAATCTAAAATTGTAATTCAATCTAAAACGATCATTTTATAAAGAAAGGAATTTTTATAAAACTCACTTGTAGTTAAAAAGTTTGAAAATGGAATAAAAATTCTAAATTGCAATCAAAAATTTATTAAGAATGAAATTAAATCTTAATCTAACTTAATTGAAAGTAGATTTTTTAAAGAATGTTTAAGAATTAAAGATCAGAGTTAGGTTTTTACTCACTTAAGATTTCTTCTATTTTAAGACAAGTTTCTTTAAAATGTCTGGGAATGAGATTTAAAGAAAGTTTAAATCTCTTATTGAAAGTTCTTATTTAGGATTAACTTAAATGTGACCTCATTTTAGATAAAAAAGATAAACCGATTTGCTTATAGTTAAAAAATTTCATGGTTATTAAAAATATAACAATTACAATCGAAAATTTATTAAGAATCAACCCAAGTTTTAAATGAAATCAATTTAAAGCAATTTGAAGTGGAGATTTCTTAAGATTGGCAAAGAATTAGAAACCTGGTGGAGTTGGGTTTTGGCTCATATCCAAAATTTCTTCTACTTTAAAGTTTAACTGCGATTTATCTTCTTTTTTGCTTGGGTTTTAACTTGATTCTGAATCAAATCCCAACCAAAAAACACTAATGAAAGATGAGTCACTTTTATTGTAACTTTTTTTGGTTGGGTTTTAGTTTGAATTGAAATCAAAACACAATTTAAAAAAAGGCAATGAAAAATAAAGCAAAATTAATCCTTAAAGTAGAAAAAGAGTTCAGATGGGAACGAAATCTAGAAATGAATATCTATTCAATGAAAAATAAATTTTAATTAAGTTAATTAACTTTAGTCCTAAAGTTTAAACTTGTTTAGAATCAAATTAATGAATTTAAAAATTAACTATTTTTGAAAATTTACAATTCTTAAAAGATTTCATTCTAAATGCAAGCATTTTTTAAAAACTTGATTGTATAAAATTTACTGTTTAACCTTTAAACTTTAAACCAATCAAACCAAACGTCAACAACTATTATTACATAAACATGTCTGGGAATAAAAGAAAAATTTTCCAAACCAAATGAAATTTATGATTAAAAAAAATTTTAATTTATAACCTTTTCAAGTTTTAAACTTACTTAATAAACATTAAATTTATTTAATTTAAAATCAACTTTGATATAAATATTTAATTTCATCTAATTTAATTCATAGTTTCAAAGAATTCTTAAATGAAAGTCATTTTTTTTAGTCATAATAAGTAAAAATCCATATCCATAAAAAATAAATCCATAAGGTTAATTTAAATTCCTTGAATTAAGACAAAAATCTTAATAAATCAATTCACTTGAAAATTTTATCACTTTCAAACAATTTTAACTCAATTAAATTCAAACCTTATAAAAATTGAGGGTAGATATAACAACCCATTCATTTATTCATTCATAAACATACTTTAACATCGATTAATCTGTTTGTTGGAACGAGATGACGCCATAACCGTATATGACTCACCGTTTCGTAGTGATATTAACCAATAAAGAGAAAATCCGAACAGTCAACTATAATTCAGAGAATACACCTTTCAAACAATTATTGTAAAACTACTAATAAATAAATTGCAAATTATTGCGTAAATAAATCGTACGAAATATTGTCCTAATAATGTTATCTATTTAAAAATCATTGAAATACCTATAGACTTATAGACTGAAAAATATAGACACGAGTTGCGGTGATAAATCGATATGTAAATCGTTGACGGAACGCGCGCGGATTATAGAAACGATTAAAGAACCAATTAAAGAACCTCGCATTCTTAACGCGGACGTGTGAAAGCGTTGTTTAACGTCTGCGTCGGTGTGGTAACTATTTGTGTTAACAGGAAGTGTCCGGAAATGGTGGACCTTTTTAAATAATGATAATAAATTATGCATATTAATAACTTTTTATCAGGTCATTGTAATAAAAATATTTTTATGTAGTTTTTTTTTGTTTACAAAGTTGGATTTTTTTGGTTTTAAAACTACTTTAAAGAAAATTTCTTTTAAAGCCACGAAGAAGAAAAAGTTTTAAGGAAAGTCTAGACGTGGTTTTTACTTTAAAAAGGTTTACCCAATCGAATTGAATCGAACTCTCACATTTGGATTTTACTTTATTTTAACTCAAGATTTTATTTAATGTTATTTTTTAGGGTCAGTGGATTGGTTCTTAAGTTAACAAAAAAATCAACTTTGAATGTATTTTACATATTGAAATGTTATTCAAATTTTATTACACCTACTATCGTTGTGAAAAGTCAAGTCAGTGAACTTACAGATGCTCATAATCCAAAAGTTTTCTTCGAAAAAAGTCAAGGTAAAGATTGTCATGATTGATGATCATTTGTGGGTAACATAGCCAAAATTCAAAATCGTATGTCACTCGGTTTAGGAAATATACTGAGTTAAATGAAAAAAGAACCGGTTTTTTTGGCCGTTCCGCGGAGAATGCAAACTTTGGAAATTTTTTTCTGAGAAACCGCAATAAAAAAATTAGAACCTTTTGTAAGATGCAGTTTCATTTATTTACTATAACGTGGCATATTTTTCTTTTCCAAAAATTCCATCTACTTTCGCTTAAAAGTTCAATCCTAGAAATAGTCAAAATAGTAGAAAGTAGTCCGAATAAAAGCAGTTAGATAACTTATATAATCAGTTAACTATGAATAACGTTGAATTCCCTGAAATGCATTTCATTTATGGGCTAGCCAGCAGATGGAAATCCTGCAGAAGCCTGTCGACTTTACCAGGAACGAAATTCCAACCAGCAAGAACTTTCATAAGGCTACATGCTAGACTGTGCGAAACTGAATCTGTAAGTGCTCTTGTTGAACGTATTTAATCAATACGTTCAACAAGAGCAATAGTGACAAGAACAATAATGACACCTCAACTAGAAGAAGCAATCTTACAAGAAGTAGAAGCTAAGCCGTCAAGTAGTACGCGAAGATTATCTGCACAGTTTAACATCAGTCATCAATGTGTTTAGAGGGTTTTGCACAGAAATTTCCTTTATCCATACCACATTCTACGCGGGCAACCACTGTTGACAAGAGATTTTCCTGCACGGTTAAATTATTCTCGATGGTTTCTCCAAAAAACTACGCAGAGTCCCAGCTTTACGTCTAAAATTCTATTCACATATGAGGCAAGTTTTTCACGTGATGCCATCAGAAACTTCCACAATAATCATTTTTGGGACTATGAAAATCACCATGCCATTAAAGAATGTGGATTTCAGCAGCAGTTTTCGGTTAATGTGTGGGCCGGAGTTCTTGGTGATCATGTTATCGGACTGCATTTTCTTCCTCCTTGACTGAATGGTAAGACTTACAGACAATTTTTAGATGTCACATTACCTGGTCTGTTAGATGATGTACCACTAGCAACCAGAAATGACATGTGCTTTATGCACGACGAGGCACCTGCTCATTTCATTCTTGCTGTTCGCCAACATCTTAATGACACTTATACTCAGCGACGAATAAGTCGGGGAGGACCTTAGTCGTGGCCACCACGATCTTCAGACCTTAATCCGCTGGACTATTTCTTTTGGGGATATCTGAAGTAGCTTGTTTATGTAACGCCAGTTGAAGATGAACATGATTTAAGAAACAAAATTGTAAATTCTTGTAATGTCATACGCTTCACTCCAGAAATTTTGGAACGTGTGCGACAGTCGATGAACAGAAGATTACTTGCTTGTATTGAAAGTCGTCGCTCTCATTTTGAGCATTTAATTTAATTAAAATTTGATGAATAAAATTATAAATTAACGTTATTCATAGTTAACTGCAAAATAACAGATATTTAACTGACAGAAATCTTAACACTTACGATTTAAATACGGTTTATTTTCTCAATTTTGACACACTATAGCTCGGAAACGAAGCATTTGCGGACCCATGTTTATATGAACTTTTGTGCTTAAAATATAACAAGGAATCACCCCTTGAAATTAAAGTCATCACTTAAATTATACCCTGTATAAAACATAATATAAGCACCTAACATATTTAAAATCAAAATTACTTACTATTAGTTGGATGCTTTCGCTGAGCACTTCTTTACACTAATCATAGAACTATACTGTCTTCGTGATAGACAGAATCGATAGATTGAATAATCTAAAATTTTAGCTTCACTTTGAGTATAAAGGTAAAAGTGTTATAGAAGTACAAAACCAAATGTGTACACCTTTTTAAAGCATAGAAAATATATTTCTTGTTATTCAACTTTAAATCACAAATTGAAGAGAATATTATGAAAGAAAGGATATCTAACGTATGGTTTTTATTTTATTTTAACTCAAGATTTTATTTGGTGTTATATCTTATGAAGGAAATGAGATTAGATGATGGAAGAAATGCTGGCTAACGTCATCTCCGAAAGAAAAATCCCAGAATGAAATTAAATCTTACAATTAATTCAAGTTTATTCGAAGTACATTTTTTCCAAAGAATGTCTAAGAATTAAAGATCAAATTGAGTTGGGATTTAACTAAAACTCAAGATTTCTTCTATTTTAAGACAAGTTTCTTTAAAGTATCTGGGAATGATTAATGATTTAATTTTATATAATGATATTGATTCAAGATTTTATTTAGTGTAATTATATCTTATGAAAGAAATGAGATTAGGAAATGATGGAAAAAAATGTTGGCTTAACATCGTCTCCGAAAGAAAAGTCAAGAATGAAATTAAATCTTAATCCAAGTTAATTCAAAGTAGATTTTTCTACAATAATGTCTAAAAATTAAAAATCGGATTGAGTTGGGTGTTAAAACTTAAACTGAAGATTTCTTCTGTTTTAAGAAAAGTTTAAGAAAACGTATGTGAATGATTATTTCTAACTTTATTTTTACTCAAGATGTTATATAGTGTAATTACATCTTATGAATGAAATGAGATTAGGAAATGATGGAAGAACTGTTGGCTAAGATAGTCTCCGAAAGAAAAATCAAAAAGAAATCACGATTCAATTTTGTGTAATTATATCACATAAATGAAATGAGATTAGGAAATAATGGAAGAAATGTTGACTAACATCATATCCCAAAGGAAAAGTAAGAAATTAAATCTTAACCGTTTGAGTCCGGGGAAGCGCTATCGCGCTTTGTTTGTATGAATATAAAATTCTCCCGGACCCAAACGGTTAATCCAAGTTATCAAAGTAGATTTTTAAAGAATGTCTAAGAATTAAATATCAGATTGAATTAAGTTTTAAAACTCAAACTGAAAATTTCTTCCATTTTAAGACAAACTTCTTTAAAATATTTAGAAATAATTATTTTTAATTTTATTTTAACTCAACATTTTTTTATTTAGTGTAATTATATCTTATGAAAGAAATGAGGTTAGGAAGAAATATTGGGTAACGTCGTCTACGAAAGAAAAATCAATGGTACACAGTGGTTAAAGATGTGTTCATCGGGTTGGAAAACGGAAAACCGAGTTCCTCCGTCGTTGGATTTATTAACTTGAAACTCTCTCGACCTACAAATCGGGGAGTTACGTCAGAGTACTTAAAAGTATGTAAGTTCCAAGACGGAGTTAACCTTGGGTTTGATTCGGTCGGTGCTGGAAATGAGAAAAAATGACGAGACTTGCGAAACGTAGGAGATAAAAAGGTTCTTTGTTTATGGAATGGAAAAATGGTTGTTTGTTTGTAGTTTGAATGCATGTATATAAAAGTGATGGGAATGTAATTAAAATGTTTATTAATGGGGAAGTTAAAAAGAAAAAAAAAGTGGTTGGTTTTCCCATAGTTTTAGATTTGGGAAAGTAATAAAAAAATATTGAGTATAATTTATGAAGTTGTTTTTGCAGACAGAGGTTTTGTCTTTTCAAAATTGAAAAAGAAATAATTGGAATAAATATAAGTTAACTGTCCAAAATTTTTACCAACTTTACCAAGTTTTAAAATGCGATAAAAAGAATCTTTGTTTACTGAAACGTTTTAAACTGGGTGGTTTTTGCGGTTAAAATGTGTAAACTGATCGGAATGTTAATGAAAAATGTTAATGGAAAAATAAACTCTGTGTTACTTATCCTTTTATATTTTTTTTATTACTAACTGGTGCGGTTCTAAAGTTAGTTTTTGTTTGGTTAATGAGTTAATGAGTAATCGTCTGTGGAAGCTTTTGAAATCGTTCAGTGAACCTACCGGAATTTTAGTGTCGTATTTTTAAACCGGGTCATCAATATTTTATGCTTTATAAAACGAAATTCGATAGAATTATTTTTTTGAATAAAATATTTAAAAATGAAGAATGCTAAATTAACTTTCTGCGTGCCATATGGCGCAAAAATCCCGTTTTAGAAAGTGTTATAAAAAAAATCTCGAATTTCTTAAGATTCTCCTTTGGGTCAACAGATCGAAAGAATATTAAACGAGTACATCGGCGGTAAAACGTCGAAAACAAACTCGTAAAACGATAAGATATAAAGAGAGGAGGTTGTGTGGCGTCAGGTCTCCCGGTGCACTGACTTACATGTCAATAGAGGAGTCTTCTTCCGAAGAAGTGCAGCAACTAATTTATGCGGGACGGGCCCCGTGAGAGAATTTCGTGCGGTGCGTGACCACCGAACAAAGCCAGTGGAAAGAGAAGGAGTGAGAGGAAAGGAGACTCCTCCGCAGGAATTCACACAGACGGACAGAGTGTGATAATGGCCCCTGAGTGTGGGTCAGAGGAAAATAGAAAAAGAAGTAAAATCGTTGGATGTTTGTAGGGGGTAGAGGTCACGGTCGTATAAAACATAAATTTACTTCTTAGAACAGGTGTAAGTCTGATTGAATATAAGAAAATTGTTGGTGTACTTGGAACTTGTTTCTGAAGAAGGTTATAACATGCCATCCGAAACGTTAGACGCCTTATCAAAATTACGCACGGCTAAACTAGAAAGCTCGTAGTTTTAGGTTTAGTGTTAATTAGTGCTAATGTTAATTCTAGTTTTATTGTGTGTTCAAAGTAGAAATTAATCAAAAACTAAATTCGAAAGCTTTTAGTTTAAGATCTAGTGTTTGTTACTGCTAATATTCTAGTCTTATTGTTAGTTCAAAATAGAAACTAAAAAAAGGAAATTGTCATCTAATTTTGTTCAAAATTTCTTTTAAATTCATGTAATTCATCAAAAAGAATCAAAATTGTTCTAAAAAAATTACACTCATCCAATAAAAGCTTACAATTGAGGACCTTGATGCAAGAACGGGATAAGTCACTATTTTTCTGAAATTGAAATATATGTTTTACAACTATCTACAAGACTCTATTTACCTTTTGGCGCAAAAACTTTATAAAAAACTTTTTTTAACTTATTGTTATTTATGAAAGCACACCTCCCCTTTTGCGCCAAAAGGTAAACAAAGTCTTGTAGAATGTTGTAAAACATATATCTCAATTTCGCAAAAATAGTGACTTATCCCGTTCTTACACCAAGGTCCTCAATTGTTGATTGTTGAGTTAGTGCTAATGTTAGTTCTACTCTAAAAATAATAATAAGAATAATAATTTTTACTTGTAATTTTCATTAAAACGATATAAAAGGATGATTTCTATTTGAGAGACCTCATTTTGAATTAATATATAATCTAAGCTTTTTGTTATTAAAATTGTATTCTTTAAGATTTCTTGTAAATATTGTCTTGTAGATGGCGTTTATAGTTATACCATCAAGAACATGTAAAGAACTCATTTTCAATAAAAGATGAATATTATACAGTAGAGCGTCGATTATCCGAACTAATTGGGACCAAAGTGCATTCGGATAAACGATTTTTCCGGATAATCGATTAGATAGAAAAATAAGAAAAATCAGTGGAGGATCAGTACGGAAAGATTTTTGTTTGAAACTATCTGCAGGTTCCCTATTTAGAAAACATATTTATTTTTTAATTGAATTTAACAAAAAAAAAACATTTTGGAATAGAAATACTTTTTATATTCTAATCAAGCACAACTTTAATACATAGTAATTAATTACTACCTAATTTTACAAAATAATCATTTAATTTTCTTTGAATTAATTTCTGTCCTCTTTTCTTGACAGCTAAGTCGCGCATCCTCTTTAACGTGAGTGACTTACTGGGAGTACACTCTTCTTGACGCTCATATTAACATATTGCTGTTTTCAACACAGCAGAAACTTTTTTATTGCTTGGTCCACTTTGCCCTTGTTCTTTATCGCTTTCGCTAGTATCAAAATGCTACGTATTACTCTCTAAAATTTCATCGTCATTTAAAATTTGAAAGGCAGGATCCTTTTCATCAGCCTCGAAGCACAGTTGGGCATCTTTTTTATCGAATTCTTGAAATCCAGGAATGTTTGCACAAAGTTCTATAATTTCATTAACACCTTCCTCCACTTCTTCATTGTTGTTTATAGTCTCCAATAATTTATGCCACAAATTATTAAGATTCTCTTGTTTTAGATTATTCTAAGAATCAGCGATCATATAGGCACACTCTTTAAGGTTTAGTTTTTTTGTAAATGAGATCACACCTTCTTCACCTTCAGTTCGGATAACCGACTTTCCGGTTGATCGACGTCCGGATAATCAACGCTCTACTGTAACAATATTTTTCATTTTCTAGATCCTTCACGTATTACTTTTTTAAAGTGAGGTTTTGAAGCGTTTCCGTTTGAATTTTGATGAAAATCTGTAGACATTGAATACTTTCCCTAAAAAATAATTTTAATATCATAACAAAAGACTTGAAAGAATTTTAAGAATATTGAAGAGTTTGGACTGAACCTAACATAACCTTTCAATTGTTATGATCAAGTTATAAAAATTGTACTGGAAGTTTCTTTGTGAATATTAAGAGAAGAAATGCTAAAAATTTAAATTGAAGTTTCTGTTTAACATTAAAATCATCAAATTTGTTCTATTTGTTCATCAAAATGTTATTCAAAAATTTTAACTGAAACTAAGATAACTTTATAAATTTCATAACCAACTTTTAAAATTTTTACAGTGAGATTACTTATGAATGTTAAGAGAAGTGTTAAAACTATGGATTGAAATCTATTTTACATGAAAATTATTAAATTTGTTCTGATTACGACTAAATAAATCACAAAAATATTGAAGGATGTTAACTAAACTTATAACATTTAATTCTACAGCATTTATGATCAACTTTTAACAATGATCAGAGAGCTATTTATCAAATTAATAAGAAAATGATAAGCAAAATATAAGTTAAAATCTTTGTTTCATGCAAAAATTATAAAATTTATTCTAATTATGACAAAATAAATAAATAAAACGTTCCCAAGAATTATGATGAAAAGTTATCGATATTCGGTTAAAAAGAAAACAATTCAATTTTGATAATTGAGCCGTTTATTTTGAAAGTGGCCTAAGTCCATTTATCTATAATTTGTAAAAACGCTTTTTTTTAATTTTGTAAAAACCCAAAACCTTAAATATTTCAAACTATAGATAAATAGACTTACAATTAGACCACTTTCAAAATAAACGGCTCAATTATTATACCAAAAGACTTTAAAAATATAGTACTAAGGAGTTTTGACTGAATCCAACATAACCTCTCAAATTTTATGATTAACTTTGAAAAATGTTATTATACTGTGTACACATTTATGAATGTTAAGAGAAGAAATGCTCAAAAATATAGATTGAAATGTCTGTTTTAAGGTAGCTTTGTTTCTTACGGAGGTTTCTGCGTTTTAGAAACTGATCAGTTACAATTCCACAGTTAAATAACGCTTTGAAGTCGACAGAAAAATAATGACATCATAGAACTAGGCGATTGTAGCTGACTAATTTTCACCAGTCAGCAACTTTTGTGAGAACAAGCCTATTAAAACTGTTAAAATTGTTTCAATTGTATCATAAATAAATAATAAATACAAAAAATCCAAAAAGTACTCAAGAATGTTGTTTGAACCTAACGTAATCTTACAAAATCAACTTTTAATCATTGTATAGGAAGTTTGTTTATGGAAATGAAGAAAAGAAATGATAAACAAATTTTAAATTGAAATCTTTATTTTACATAAAAATCATCAATTTTGTTATAGTTATGATTAAAAATCTTTCCTAAAAATACTGAAGAATTTTGATCGCATCTTATATAATATTCATATAGAATTCAATAAGTGAACTTTGCTAATAAATGAACTTATATACAGGGTGTTATTGAACGTTAAACATATATTTTATGTGATAAAATGTCGACACCCATTAAAACTACACTTAATATAAAAAATTCTTTTCTTTAATTAAAAATGTTGATGTTTTCCGAAATAAACGAGTTAGCAAGTTTGTTTATAAAACATTGGAATTTCCATGAAATTTCATTTAGAAAATGTGGTTACTTGAAATATTGTTCAGAAAAGCTCCTCAAAGTAAACAACGTTTACAGAAAATATATTTTGAAGCTTACAAATCTTACTCATTAATGATACAAAATCTTATTAAAAAACTGGAAAAAAAATCCCATTTCTGAAAGTTATTATTTAGCTTATTTATTTTATCAACATTTTTATAAAAAAAATTGTATAATCAAGATCGTCTCAATGAAAAATATCATCACTTAAAATAAATTTTCTTAATTATATTTTGTATAAACGCTGGTAGACTACTAATAATTCGTTTATAAATTTTTTAAACTGGCCTTAAAAAAAACACCAATCCATTTTTAGTAACACCGCCTCTTTAACTCTTTTAAAACGTGGTTGGTTTCTGTTTTATATCAAAATCCAAAACGGATCGATGTATATGTATATGGCGTAGGCAGAGCGAGTAGCTTTTTTAAGGTCACGACGATATATTATTAATAAAACGTTACTTCACGACCTTGGAATGTGAATTTTGCCAAAAAAAGAATACCTATCGGTCGATTAATAAATTAATTTTAAAACTACCTGTAATAATTTATTGCGTTTCTTTGTCGTTTTAACACAGGTGTTTCGGTGCGAAACGATATTTTTACAAAACCCGGGCTGGGGCTCTTTGTTCGTTGAACCCGTACGGAAATGAGCGGGGCGTGGGCCCGGGGACTGGTGCACGTCAACAAACGGCTCATATTTACGCAGAGGAAGCTGATATCGCTCGCTGTGGAAACCAACCAACTCGCTTCGGTCATCTTTTAAACTTTGCTTTTCGAAGAACCAACTTGATAGTGATAACACGGTTTATTTAATTTAATCTGAAAAGGAAAGAATCCAAGGTTCCTTTTCGCTCAAATCTAAAACGTCATAATAATCATGACGAGTTTATATAAACTATGTCGTTACAAACCAAGAAATTTTTTATATTATTCGCAAATAAGAAAATTAACAACCGAAATAAGTCAGGTACTTGAAACTAGAGTTGTTGGCTCTCCGGCAGCTTCTGATTTAGAAGAAACCGGGAGGGTTTTAAGTATAGGAGATGGAATCGCTCGAGTTTACGGTTTGAGAAATATTCAAGCGGAGGAGATGGTTGAGTTTTCGGTTGGTTTAAAAGGGATGGCTTTAAATTTAGAACACGATAACGTTGGGGTTGTCGTTTTTGGAAATGACAAGATGATAAAAGAAGGTGACGTGGTTAAAAGAACCGGGGCGATTGTAGACGTCCCCGTTGGGCCGGAATTACTTGGGAGAGTTGTAGATGCTTTGGGAACTCCGATAGATGGTAAAGGTCCTGTTCCAACAAGTCAAAGGTATAGAGTTGGGATAAAAGCTCCGGGTATTATTCCTAGGACTTCGGTTAAAGAACCGATGCAAACCGGGATAAAAGCGGTCGATTCTTTAGTTCCAATCGGAAGAGGACAAAGGGAATTAATTATTGGTGATCGACAGACAGGAAAAACTTCTTTAGCCATCGATACTATCCTTAATCAAAAAAGATTCAACGAAGGAAACGATGAAAAGAAAAAATTATATTGTATTTACGTAGCGATCGGTCAAAAAAGATCAACTGTAGCTCAAATTTTAAAAAGATTAACAATGACCGGTGCTATTAATTATACAATAATAGTTTCTGCTACAGCTTCTGATGCAGCACCTTTACAATATTTAGCACCGTATTCTGGTTGTGCAATGGGTGAATATTTTCGGGATAATGGTAAACATGGTTTAATCATATACGACGACCTCTCAAAACAAGCCGTAGCATATAGACAAATGTCTTTACTACTTAGAAGACCACCTGGACGAGAAGCTTACCCAGGTGATGTTTTCTACCTCCATTCAAGGCTTTTAGAACGTGCTGCTAAAATGTCCGATAAACACGGAGGTGGGTCTTTAACAGCTTTACCAATTATTGAAACCCAAGCGGGAGATGTTTCAGCTTACATTCCAACTAACGTTATTTCAATAACCGACGGCCAGATCTTTTTAGAGACTGAATTATTTTACAAAGGAATCCGTCCGGCTATAAACGTTGGACTTTCGGTTTCTAGAGTCGGTTCTGCCGCTCAAACCAAAGCTATGAAACAAGTCGCGGGTTCGATGAAGCTGGAATTGGCTCAATACCGAGAAGTCGCTGCATTCGCGCAGTTTGGCTCGGATTTAGACGCATCCACTCAACAATTATTAAATCGAGGGGTTCGTTTAACCGAGTTGTTAAAGCAAGGTCAATATTCACCGATTCCCATTGAAGAACAGGTTGCTATTATCTTTTGTGGGGTTAGAGGATTTTTGGATAAAGTCGAACCGTCGAGGATTACTCATTTCGAAGCTCGGTTTACTCATTTTATGAAACAACACCATCAAGATATTCTTAAAAGTATCGCTGAAAAAGCTGCTTTGGCTCCGGAGGTTGAGCAGTCTTTAAAAAGTATTGTCGGTGAATTTTTAAAGTCGTATTTGGCTAGCGAGAAAGTTGGGAGTGTTACTGTAGAAAAAGGAAAGAAGAAATAAATTGTTGTTTAATGAAATTGTTTAATAAATAGTTTGTTTGAGTTATGGATTAATGTTAATGAGTGTATAAAGTTTATTTATGCTAATTTAAGAAGTTTTAAAAATTATAAAAAAATTCTAAGTCTCAAAGAATTTTTGAAAAAATTTATAAAAAATCCGTAAAGTTAGTCAAATCTTAAAGAAATTGTATAGATTATTTGGAAATTCAGAACGAAAATATTAAAGAAAGTAATGAGAGAGCTTGTATTGTTTAGTAAAATTATTATTTTAACCCTTTCCATTCCAATGTCGAGTGTCGCTCGACATTGATTTTGTTCCACCAGCTCCACTGTCGAGTGACACTCGACATACTGTAATACTTTTTTTTCCGGACAATTTTAACGTGGAGCTGGTGGAATAAAAAGAAAAAAAAAGGCTTGGAGTGGAAAGGGGTAACTATAAGTGTTAACAAAAAATTAAAAGAAAAACTCATTGAAATTACTAAAAGTGCAAAAAGAATTTTTACCAAATTTAATATGAAATGTCGACAACTCAAAATTTAAAATATTGTACAGGGTGTCAGAAAATAAGGTTTAACCCTTTCACCGCTGAATTGTCCGAAGTTAAGCGTTCGCCGTGGACTACCCACTCCGTACAAATATATACGTATCCCATATGTGCGATGACGCATATATGGGTTCATAGTCAAAATCGATTGGTTTTGCAATGACGTGCATATGGGTTCATAGCGCTGAAAGGGTTAAAGGTTTTAGGGGCATGTTGTATAATCGAAAATAACACAAGAAGTCTTCACAAGGACCTTAGAATTTATTTTTTATGGATTTTTATAGAAAAGCCAACTTTAAGAAGCCTTATTTGGTGGTTGAAAGTTAGTTTGTTTACCCTATGATGCAAAATCTACCGTTTACGAAATATTTGCAGTAATTCATTGTATATCGGCAATACTGTTGAGTTACCAAGAAAGATCTGAACAAAGAATTTCTTCCCAGAATAAGGCAAACGCGTTATATTCCATGGCTTCTTATCCCTCTGACTTTAAATCCATTAAATTTCAATGTTTAAGGTTATTCAAAAAAATTTGTGTGTTAGTAGTTGGAAATTTTCCAGTTTTAACAACGAATAGAATACCATTATCAGATCATTTTTCAATAAAAATGAAAGAATGGCATTTTGAGCACTTGTTTTATTTCTATTTTTGTATTTATCTATCTTTGTGTTTGTAAACAATCAATATTATTAACTAATGCAATAACAATAACGATCTGTTATTGCAATAAAATCGTTGTTATCTTTATTAGAACTTTTCGACTTATTTACAACCTTCCTACACTTCCTCAAAATCCTTAAATGTTATTTATTGACACCCTGTACAGTCTATTTGAAAATTAGGGAAGAAAACATTAAGAAAGTTAAAAATAAAATTCAATTTCTTCATTAAAATCATTTATCTTTACTGTAAGTGTGATCAAAAAAAAAAACTTACTGAAATTCTCAAAAGGAACAAGGAATTTTTATGTTTGACATAAACTTACAATGTTTGTTAAAACTTGAAAAAATTGTATGGTTTATTTGAAAATTAAGAAAGAAAAAATAAAACTTATTTTTATCATTAAAATTTTTATTCTGTTATCAAAAAGAAAAAAATCATTCTGAAATTCTCAAAAGTATAATTAGTCAAAACTTGAAAAAAATTGTACGGTTTATTTGAAAAGGCAGGAAAAAATGTTAAGAAAAGTAGAAATAAAGCGTCTTTTCTTCATTAAAATGTTTACTCTGTTATTAAAAAGAAAAAAATTACTAAAATTCTCAAAAGTACCAAAGAATTTTCTATCATATTTGACGTAAACTCACAATCTTATTGTTAGTCAAAACTTGAAAAAATTATACTGTTTATTTGAAAATTGAGAAAGAAGACATTAAGAAAAGTTGAAATAACACATCTTTTTTCATTAAAATTTTTACTTTGTATTATTTACTTTGTATTAAAGAAAAAGAAATCTCACTGAAATTTTCTAAAGTAGCAAAGAATTTTGACCAAATTTAACAAAACTTTACAAATACATAAATACACTAAAGTGTCTATTTTTTATTCAAATTAGCATATTTGGTCTAATTATTGCTAATAATTAAAAAAATAATGATAAAAATTTCCAAAGTTGTGACAAAATTCAACATAATTTCACAAATATTAACTAACAATTAATATTTACAATAACAAAGTTACAAATAATAAATATTAAAAATCGTCGAGATTATTTCCGAAAGTTAACAATTAAAATTAAAAAAAAAAGTTGGAATAAAATTTCTATTTTTTTTAAATTAAAATCATTATTTTTAACCTCTCATCAAATTTAAAAAAAAAGTATGCTAAAATCTTCAAATTATGATCTTAAAACCTAATTCACTCTTTTTATAAAATAACACTATCAGTTAGAAAAAATAAGATTAAAACTAAAATGTTTTTTTAGCATAATTTGTCTTTCAACATCTTATATTTTTTAAAATAAATACTTACTTAAGTAGTTTCAAAGTTAATAATTTGACCTTCACTCTCTTAAGTAAGAAACCGAGAGAGTAGTTCGCTTTGTATTGTGTTTGTTGGAATTGTTAAATAGGTGCTGTTGCAATTCTACGAAAACGACCACCTTTTGTATAAGGCGGCTGGGAAAAGAAGGAAAACAAAAAAAAATGCATCTTGCGAATCTAGTCACCATTGAAACAGACGTACGTCGTCGTGATTCATTTGTTCCACATCGGCTCACTTTGTTCTCAGAGTGAGCCTCGTCTGAAGGTCATCGGGAATTGTGCTGCAGTTAAATTCTGCGACACCGGAGTTAACTTTAGCACTGGGAGTTAAATACTCCCGGTGTAATTATAGATTGGCGTTTGTGCAACTTTGTGATAAGGAATTGGGTCGAATTCTTTTAGAATTTTTTGGTCTTGAATTAAGGAAAATAATTTAGAAGAAAAAAGATTTTTACGGTTTGGGGGTTTTAAAATAGAAAAGGACTTATTTATAGTCGGTTTGGTTAGAAAGTAAATATTTAAAGCCTTTTCGAAATGTAAATATTTAATATTTAGAGAGGCGACCCTCGAAAATATTTTTAAGGTCGCGTATAGAGGTAGAGGTAGATCAAGGAAGTGTTTAAGTCCTTCTCTCTCTTTATAAGTTAAAATTGACGCTTACGGATGTCGTCGTCTGCGGAAGAACTTTCATTTAAAAGAAAGTTTGAGAAATTTTCCGCGCTTTGCTCGTCGTCAAACAATGTGACGACTTGGGAGCGCGTTCGAAATTATAATAAAATCGTTTTATTACTGATTCATTGAGTAAACTTTTATTTTCTTTTTCTTCCAGGATCAATTTGATAGCATAGCAGGACATACTTTACGAGGTATCGATTTTTTGGAACGATACGGAGCTTTCGTCAAAGACAGGGCTTTAATCGAAGTTGATTATGCTGCTAAATTACGGTAAGAAAACATTTTAATAGTTCTCAGTTTAGAATTTTCTAAAAAAAAATTGTTATTGTTTATTTAGCTAATCAATTAGAGACAATAATAATTAAAATTATCAAAATCTTTCAAGTGATTTTGTCAAACTAAAATAATAACATGATCTATGTTTCATCAAAACACCATTTTTAGAGATAAATGGCTATTAAATGTTTAAAACTGGAAGTTGACTGAATCAAAAATTTAATTTAATTCTTCGATTCTTATAATACTAAAAATACAAAATTATGATTAAAAAAATAAAATATTTTATTTAGTTAATGCAAAATTTTAATTAACCGGAAACATACAACTTTCTATTCTCAACAATAATAACATTCTCATTCATAATTAATGAAAATGATTACAATCTTAATAATACACTACGTTTTAAAAATACATTTTTTGTTGAGAATAATATTGTAATGTAAAGTGTAAGTAAATATTGATAAAGATTTTTAAAAAAGACTTTAAACAATATACATATCTAATCAGATACAATAAACAGAATTAACATTTTAAATTCCAATTTGATGACATTTTACACTTTAAACTCATTATCCCTTTTTATATCCTAGTTTATTATTGTATTTACTTTTTAAACTTTACTTATCGATAACAAACACCCAGGATTTTAAAGATTTTTTTTAATAAAAGATTGTAAACAAATGAGATAAATTATGATTCATTTTATGTTTTGAGTCATGTTAGCAACTAAAGTTAAAACTTCTTTATACTGACTAACTAGGAGTAATCTGACAAAAAAAAGTTTAAATCCGAAAATTCTGAGTAATATTTATGAGTAATAAAGTAAAATAAAATCTTGAAATAAAATTTAAGAAATAAATAAATAAATAAAAAATTGATTTAAAAATTTATTCATTTTTTTTCTATTTTTCTTTTTAGAAAATTAGCAAAGACTTATAATCCGAAGAAAAAAGAAGACGAAGATCAACAGTAAGTATAGAACAAGTACACGCTTAAAGACGTCAATACCGCGACGATTTCGCTTTGTATAAACGTCTTTAAAGGACTAATTATGAATAACGTTCGCCTCTTAAGTGTTCATCAACCGAATTAACCGTTTTCTTTGAGCAACAAGTTCACTGACTCACGATGTACACTCACTCACTCGACCCTCGTTCACGGTTTTTTCATTCATAAAGAATTTTAATTTTAATTGTATTTTTAGAAATATTACAACCTGTTTTCAAATCAAATTTCTGTAAGTTTAATTTTGTTATAATTAGTGTGGAATTTTTCCTATTTTAGGTTCAATGTGGTAAAAGATATCTAATATTTTTCTATTTATTGAGATTCTAGTTTTTTTAAAATAAATCTCAGTTCTTTTTCAAATATTTTTTAAGGCTTTAGATAATGTTATCAAATTTTGATAAACTTAAAATTGAACTACCAATAATTATAGACAAATTTGTGAACAAATTGATTTCAATTTAATATACCACATGTCATTGAAATTGCAACATTTAGAAGAAGTGAGTACTTTTTGATAAAATTTGAGATAAATGTACTTCCATACAAGTATAACAATTTATTAAATAAAATTTTGTAACTTTGGACTTTTTAGACTTTCTTTTCTCTAGGTAGTTCAATAGTTTCTTATCAATCGTGTGGTAATTTGTCTATATCTTGAGGACGTTGTATCAGTTTGATTCCTAAGTTTGTAGTTATTCCTAGATTAAGAGAAAGTAAAAATTATTGCAATTTAAGTGAAATTGGGATAAAAATAACGATATGAAAGTAGCTGCTTGGGCTTTTACTGAAATAGCTCTTTGCATATATTGAAAATGATCTTTATTATATGTTTTATAGGAAACTTTGTAAAAGTCATGCTACATATGGACACATTGTTTAGGTGAAAAATTGGATTTTAGAACTTTCAGATATACAAACGAAGACTTAGTTCCACTGGTTTCTACATATTCTGCTATGAGAGAGTGCTTTCAAATGTGGCTAAAATGGGATCTAATGACATATTCGCTGATTTTCTAGACATTTTATTCCCAAGTTAGATATTTTAGGCTCACAGAATACCGACTGCTTTATGTGCTATTGTTGAATGTCCATTAATTATCTAACCTAATAAACAAAAAGAACTTAATTGGATATTGAGAGATGTAGACTTGATTTCGGCAATAAATTCAAATCAAATGAATGAAAATTTGTTGAATGATCCATTATATCAGTTGTAAATGAATAATAAATTTGAGGAAATTTCTATACTTTTGCTGTTTATTTATTAACTATCGTTTTACATGTTTCGGTTTATACCATCCTCAGAGAGAAAGTCTATTATCATGTCCAAGTTATTAACATAAAATTTGACAATATTAAAAATTCTTCCAACTCTAAATACATTAAAATGAAATTAAAACGTCTTAAAATCAAAACGAATACGTTACGAGATCAGACATTACAATCATAAGCTTTGTTCGTTAGGACTGCACTGCTTGCACTTAGCAGTTCAGTGCATTATTAAATTTTGGTCACATATGCGTTCGTTGGATTACAGTTCTTTACTGACTTCTTTACTATTTGGTGCTCTTTAACTAAAGAGCACCAAATAACTCTGAATTACAGTCATTTCCCTTTAAATGCTGCATGAAACCGAACCTTTGCACCATAGTGTAATTTAGTGCAGTGCAAATTTTAACCCAACGAACAAATCTATACTGTCACCTTTAACAGGTTGACTGCCACGCAGTTTTATAACGACTTCCCCGTCAGGCCACGCGCCCGAGTGTCGCGGCCTGAACGAAAAGTTGTATCAGTCACTGATGACTGACGCGGCCTGAACGGAAAGCTCGGTGTCAGTCATCGATGATTGACATGACACTCCACGTGTTAATATTGTCAAATTTTGTTAATAACTTGGATATGATTATAGACTTTGTCTCTGAGAATGGTATAAACTGAAACATGTAAAACGATAGTCGATAATAACCAGCAAAAGTACAGAGATTTCATGAAATTTCTTTGTTATTCAAATTCAAATCAATTTGCAGATTTGTTCGCATTTGCCATTCATCGTATTTCCGAACTTATGGTATAGAACATTATTATCTATGTTAATGAAAATCCAATTTTACATTAATAAAGAGTGCACTAATGTGTATGGTACATTTTTAAGGGTCTTCAACACGATTATATCAATTCTCAGTTCAGTTTTAGGTTTAGTCGAACTGTCGGTTTTTCCTGTATGTAGAAATTAAAATTGAACGGCAAGCGGAAACGGAGACAGGAATTGATTGGACGGACATAACCTACACTACCGGCCAAAAGTTTAGACTCACCTTCATAATGTAGGGATATTAATAAATAAGACGAGTTTAATGACATGGATTCCCATTAAGCAATTATATTTCCAGAAAAAAATAGTTTAAGAACAAAATACAATGTAAAATTTCATATACAGACTGTGATTTTTTCCCAGTTTTTGACTCTTCAAAATATCCCCCTTTTGCTTTTACTACAGCCGCGCATATTTTCGGCATTCTCGCAATCAATTTTTGCAAAGTTGTAGCTGGGATTTTATTCCAACAAACTTGCAAAGAGTCCCAAAGTACCTTGTGATTGGTTGGTTGCATTCTTCGCACATTCCGGTCTAATTCGTCCCATAACAGTTCAATGGGATTGAGATCAGGGGATTGAGACGGCCACTCCATGTATTTTAGCATTTTTCCCTTCTCTTAGTTCCCTATGTAGTTCCTACACTATTTTGACGAGTGCTTAGGATCATTATCTTGCTGGAAAATAAATCTTTTACCCACGAGTCTCTGCCCACATGGAAAAGCATGATATTGTAAAATGGCGTGATATTTCTTTTGATCCATAGTGGCGTCAATTTTTACGAGATCTCCGATTTTACTTCCGGCAAAACAGCCCTAAACCATGACGGATCCCCCATCATGCTTCATTGTTGGCATTATATATTGATTCGTCATACGTTCGCCAACCAAACGACGAACATATTGCCTGCGTTTTCCTCCGAAAATCTCAAACTTTGACTCATCCGTAAATAATACTTTGGACCATTGTTCTACTAACCAATCTTTATGTTTTTTTGCCCGTTGCAATCTTTTCACTTTATTTTGTTTTCGTAGAAGTGGTTTCTTAGCAGCTACACAGCCTTTCAAGCCGTAATCACGAAGCCGACGTGAGTCTAAACTTTTGGCCGGTAGTGTATTTGTTCATTTTACAAACGCGTAATGTCATGCTTCAGTCCGATTCTTTAAGTCTTGGTAAAGGGACTTTTACACGATCATATCAATTCTCAGTTCAGTTCAAGCCTCCGTTTTTATTTCATTTCACGTTCAAGTACATTTTTTAAGGATCTTTTAGACGATCATGAGTTCTCAGTTCAGTTTTAGGTTCATGCGAACTTTTGGTTTTTCCTGTGTGCATAAATTAAAATTGAATGGAAAACGGAAACGGAGACAGGAACTCATTGACCGGACATAACCTATTTGTTCATTTCAGGTCTTAAAAGTCCAGTGTGTAAACAAATGCGTTATATCAATTCTCAGTTCAGTTTCAGCCTCCGTTTTAATTTCATTTCACTTGTAAAAGAGGTTCGTTTTTACACTACTGAAATTAATATGTTCAGTTAATTTCTCAGTTCTCTGTTCAGTTTAACCCTTTGACTGCTACGGGCGCATATATGCGTCCATCGAAAGTTATCACTGTGATCGCGTATATGTGTCCATAGTTTGTTTGAATAAAATAATAGTAATTGGATTCAGTACTATATTGTAATTTAACACATCTCCGAACAGATTCAGCTTGCATGAAAAAGTATTTAGTCCCCAGCAATAATTATTGCTAGTAGCACACCGGATTAGAGTATTCAACAGACAAAGGGTTAAGCTGCCTGATAAGACACATTTTATTGAGATGCTATAGTGATATAAATAATAATAATGGAAAAGTTTATTAGAAATAAACTATTTAAACGTTGAATTTTGTTAAAAAAGATCTTATTAAGTGGTTAATATAATTTCTTTCGTTTGATAAAAATTTTACGTTTAAATTATTTTTACCACCGGAAATATGACTTATTACGAAAGTTTTTACCATTTCATCTAATTACCCAAAAATCCCCCGATTTGTTGAAAGTTTACCAAGACTTGAAAAACCAGATTGAGACAAAATATGTCAGGTTTAATTACGCATAAGATTTCTAAGAACTGAAATGATACAAACAGGTATTTATTATTTTTCTTGTTAGTTTTCCGCCTCCGTTCAAATTTCTACACATTAGTTTTTACACAGAGGAACAACTAGTAGTTTGACTGAATCTGAAACTGAAGAACTAATATGATTAACTAAAAGACTCCTTAAATTGCAAACATTTTTGTGACTTGGTTCACGAATGACAAACTCATAATGAGTCAAACTGATAAACAACTCCATTAATAAATACACATATTGCTACTAGAATAGTGAGAAATTACTGAATCATCAAACAAAAAGGAAAGGTAAATTTCTCTTAATTTAGGTAAACTAATTTTTAAAAAAATTGATTAACAAAAATAAACTTCAAATTGATTTTTTTTGTTTTTCTCAAATATACAACTTTTTAATACTAAAAATCATTTTTTTATCAAGTAAAAGCAAAAAAATTGTTTTGAATAAATCATTTTTCGTCGAAAATTTCATTTAATTTAACCGTAATTAACGAAGTAGATAATCTACCATAGACAAATGTACAAAAGATTGAGTTCTGTTGCGTTCAAGGATACCTTTCACTGACGTTAAACAGCCGTCGGACGTGTGTTTATGGTTTAACTAAAAAAAATTTCACTTGGGGCAATACAAGCGAGCTGTTATGCGATTATAAACGGGGTAATAATCGAAAAATCCTTGGGTTCTTATTTGAATTCCTACAGTTTTACGTTTTCTCGTTGTGTTCTCACTTCTCGTTCATAAATATGTATCTAGAATCTTAAAACGGTAGCAGCCGAGCGCCGATTATGCAATATTACTCAATTTCTCCCGACTTAACGAAGTGATGCAAAAATTTCCAACGACAAACCCACACACGTATTATAACTTTCACAAACCTACATTTCTAGATTTAATTTATTTAATTTGACGAAATTAAATGTTTTTTTTTTCTTTTTAATATAGATTTACAACATGCAAATCGTTCAAAATGTTATTAAACGAAGTAAACGACCTGGCTGGTCAACACGAAGTGATAGCGGAAAATCTACAAGCGAACGTAATAAAGGAATTGTTAGTTTTAATAAAAGATTTAAGAGAAGATCGAAAGAAATGCCTCGTTGAAGGGAGTAAACTTCAAAATAACTTGGCAAATCAAATCGAATCTTTACATAAATCAAAAAGGGCGTATGATAAAGCTTATAAAGAATCGGAAAAAGCAACCGAAAACTATCATAAAGCAGATGCTGATTTGAATTTGTCGCGGGCTGAAGTTGAGAAGCAAAAATCAAATATGGCTTGTAAGTCTCAAATGTGTGATTCGGCGAAAAATGATTATGCGGATCAATTGCAAAGAACAAACGACCTCCAAAGGCAACATTACAGGTCGGGAATGCCGGACGTTTTCCGGCAGTTGCAAGATTTGGAGGAAAAACGAATTAAAAGCATGAGAAGTTTTATACATTATTGCGTGGATATTGAAAGGAAGGTATTTCCAATTATTAATAAATGCTTAGATGGGATTGAAAGAGCGGCTGATGTTATAAACGAGAAGGAAGACACCGCTTTGGTGGTGGAAAAATTCAAATCTGGGTTTTTACCGCCAGAAGATATTCCTTTCGAGGAGTTACCAAAGAATGGTAGCGATAACGGTAGTTCGAACAATATTAATTACATTCAGGTTGGACCTAAGATGAAAGACGGTGGATTGACGGTTAAAGGAACGATTTCTGGGAAAGGGATGAAAAAACGAACCGGGATTTTTAATATTTTTGGTAGTCGAGGGGTAAGTTTTTAATTTTGTTGGGTTTTAAGTTATTTTCTTCTATTTAGTAAACTTTTTTTTCTATGGTGATGGTTCGCTCTACTCTATTTGTGTGTGGTGTTTAAAAACACGTTTCTTACTACTTTGTAAGTAAAAGTTTTGAAAAATATAAGAAAGTTGCATGATTTTTTGTTTGTTTCGTTTTTTTTTTTCGTGTAAATAGACTTTTATACCCTCGCTTTTTTATTTTCTTTAACATTCCATGCTTACTGAAGAAGCTTACTGACGTCTGTATGGCTATTAAGGTAATAGAAGTAATTGTTTTATAGTCGTATGCACAAACGTTAATGGATAGTTAACAATACGTCAAGGAGTTGGAATGTGACTATTCAGCAGATTTTAGAGTGTGGATGTAATGTAAAATAGTGATATTTCGATTATTGATTATTATCTATATTTTTAATAATTAATGATTTTTTTGGGAGATTGAATAACGTTTTAGGACGACTTATAAGGAAAGACTATTGGCTGTTAAATTGAGAAATTATTAAAAGTAGATGAACACATATCAGATTTTTTATGCAAATGAAAAAATTTTAAAAGGGATGAAAAATCCTCTTGAAATAAGTCAAATTATATCTGTAGTGTAGACAACCACAATGGCTAAGTTTTATTAATTTTTTTTTATTTGGCAGTCGGGAGCTTTTCCGTTTTTTCTAAAATTTAGTTTACTAATTTAATAAAGTTTATTTAGTCTAATTGTAAACAACTTTTACGCGAAGAAGTTTTTTGTATTGATTATACAGGATGATATCTGGGAACCGAATGATTTTGAAATGAGTGTTACATAAAAAGTTCCCAAGGTAAGAGGGTTTTATTAACACTTATACGAAGCTTACATTGTGCCATTTATGATGAGTATCAAGCATGGAAGATAATGTCATAGAGATCATATCCGTCACGTTGGATGCAATTTTCAACTCTGTTTATGAAATCATTCATAAAGTTACGAATCCACGATCAGAATATTTCACGAGATTTTTGTCTCATGAAATAAAAATCGCCGTATAACTTAAATTTCATTGCGGAAATAGTGATTGAAATATGTGATAATCTCGTGAAACAACGTGTCATGAGAGTATATTTTTTTGTTGTGTCTGGGGGTTTGATTTTTGGTATTAAGACCTGCTTGTTTTGTAAAACAATATAAACAAATATATTTAACAATAATGTGTTTGTTTTTGCGTTTTCATTACTTTGCGTCTTCTTACAACTTCGTCTTTACACGTTTTCGTCGTTACTCTCGTCTTAATTCTCTAATTCACTCTCGTCGTTACACGTCTTATGTCGTTATACCTCTAAACCTAACTCTCGCCATTACTCTTCTTTCGTTTTTACACGTCTTAACCCAACTTTATTCTCTACCAGACTGAATTCTCCTCGCCTCGCGTTTCCACACTTACCCAAACCTATTTCCATCGCAAACCCTCTATATCTACTTCTGCGCTCTTACCCATGAACTTAACCAACGTAACTTATAATAAAAAATAATCATTTCTTACAACAGTTTAATTTCATGAATAAGTTTCAACGTGTAAATATAAGTCTTGTGAATTTCGCATGAGACATTTATTTCGCGCGCTGTAGGTGAGTTTCGCTGTTGTGTCGTGAGATAATCATTTGGTTCCCTCAAAGATGAGTTGTACTTGTAAAAAATAAGGTTTAAAAAAAGAATGTGTTATTAGTTGGATAAGAACTATGATATTGTAGTTAATCGAATTGTATGAGGCTTGTCTTCATTTGTGGTACTTCTTGTCTAAAAAGTGCAAATTAATCTTCGGTAATCGCTGATCTTTTCCTATCTGATGTAAGGCAATAAGTTGCAATCTTTTTTAGCACTTTTTGTTGACATATTTTTTATAAAATCACTTCAGAACACAAATTTTTATTTTTTTCTGGTTCAAAATTTTGGCAAATGTGGAAACAATGTATTCGGAGACATCTTATATCATGAGAGAAAAATTTTTAAACTCAGATGTTTCAAAGAAATATCTACGTTTTGTGGAAACACATGCCCTAATATTCTACACATTTGTACTATGTGTCAATATCTATCGATTGGTACCACTTTCGTTAAAATCGGTGACGGGCAAGTTGTGAGGTCTCCTTGTGAGATAAATTTCTCATGAAATAAAACTCTCATGAGAGTTTAGTCTCCTTGTGGACATCTAGCTTAATACACTTTAATGCCGTTTCCTTACCAATCTTTAAAAATGTCTAAATTACGGGGCTCTTGAGTATTTACACGAATCTTCAAATACACTTATAGAACAAAGTTACAAATTGATAAGTTTGAAAATTTCCACATCTCCAAAACGTGAAATGAGTTTTCGTAGCAATGAAATGACGTACTAATGGAAGCAATTGGCATTGTGTAAGCTTCATTCTAGAGTTAATAAAACCTTGTTATCTTGCAAAAAATTTTTGTAATATTAATTTCAAAATAATCACCGGTTTGAAACCGATTTCAGTTATCATTCTGTAGTTTTCGAAAAACCACACAGATTTCACAGATAACATTTTATTTTTTAATAAGTAGATCAATTCTGACGAATTTTTAGACTTTCTTTAACAAATTTTAAGAGGTTTTGATGATTTAGTATTGTTTTGCGTTTTTCATTAATCCTTTGAGAGCAGAATTAAAATTATCTTACATAACATATTTTTATTTTTACAAATTGTTTACACATAGGTTTAGAAATAAAATTAAAATTTGTATATGTAACATATACAGATCTGGAAATTTCATTTGAGGACATAGGAAAATAATGCGTGCAACAGCGAAGCATATAGGAAGTAGATTAGATAAACAAAGATCGATATAACTGTTTAACCACGCCTTTTCCGATCCGACCCTATTTAGTCGCCCAACCAATCACCTTCTTCCCACAAACTGTCGAACTGTCAGACTGTCAAACTGTCAGTTCGTTGCGTGGTTAAACAGCTATATCGCTCTTTGTTTATGTAATCTACTTCCTATATGCTTCGCTGTTGCACGCATTATTTTCCTATGTCCTCAAATGAAATTTCCAGATCTGTATAGTATTATCCCGGCAACGTACACACTGCTATGGTTTTTACTAGAAAGTTTTAGGCGCATAGAGAAGTAATTTTAATGGTGGGTTTAAGATATCAAACTTAAAGGTCGTAACGGTAACTTTTTACGGTTACGGCTATGTACTTACTGACAATTTTCCATCAGCGTATTGACAATACTGGTAATAAATTCTACTGAGTTTGATGCTAAGCATATTAACCATAAGTTATTAAAAATTCTTTGTAGGTAGGGCCCTGATATATTTCAAAATATCTGAAAAAAAATCTGGAAATGACATTCTTGTATATTTCAAAAACTGATCATGATGGTTTTCTTTATGTAACTTATCTGTTATTAAGATCAAGAAATGACTCCCCAATTCTCGATTTCGGTTTATGGTTTTCCTGAAAAACTGTTGATGTCTTCTGATTTTTTTAGCCGCAACAACAGCTGCAGCTACGAACAAAATTGCTCTTATCACACCAAGAAGTATCTATTTTTCTCATTCATCGCAATCTTATTCAAATTCTTAGATAATAAATTAATTGCAAGCGAAAAAAGAGGGAATGTCAATGATGATGAATACTTTAAAACTTTAGCTATATTCAGCATTATTTTATTGGCTGATTGTTAATATTTTAAAATCTAAAAAGTGTCTCTCCAAACTAGACATTTCTAAGCATTACATCCTTTACAATTACGACTAAAATTACTGCTACAATTGAAGCTAAGTTTGACATCCTAAACCCACCATAAATATGTGCTTAGCAGTAGTAACTAGGTATCCTGAAAGGGTTAATCTAGTGTTTTTAATACTTTATTTCCTGCTGCTTTGATCAACATTTCAAAATTTCTTTCTTTCTAATTTATATTACTTTTATTGTATTCGTCAGAAATTAATTTTAGTTCGTTCAAAATTCTCAATTCTATTTAATTTGTCTAAAATCAAATTAAATTAACGTTTGTGCATATGAGCATTAGTCTTAGAGACATTAACTTTCTTTGCTTTTTTGCTTTTCTAACCTTTAACTATTTTCTTATTTATTCTTCAATTTTTTCAATGATTTAAATTTTTTTAGAATGCAACTGTAACGGATGGAAAGGATGATTTTAGCGATTTAGCTCCGAACCAACGATTAAAAAAGCTGCGACAACGAGTTCGCGAGCTTCAAACGAAAATCCAACAAGAAACTTTCGCCCGAGACGGTTTACTGAAAATGAAAGGGGTTTACGAAGCTAATCCGGCTTTGGGGAATCCGATGACTGTTGAAGGTCAACTAAATGAGAGTAGTCATAAGTTGGAGAAGCTTCAGTTGGATTTGAAACGGTATATGGATTATTTGGACGAAGCTCAAAGAAATTCTACTCAAATACAGAATAGTCACTCGCAAACTAATTCTCCGAGATTGGTTAATGGAAGGAATCATCGGAATTCTGGTGGTAGTGCCGCGGAAGAGGAATCTTTAAGCAGGTCTGCTAGCGATAGCAGCGTTACTAATCCTACTACGAATCATAATAAGCGATCTGCACCTGGTACTCCACAGCTTAATCATGGGTTGGTGGCTTATAATATATTTTAGATTTTTTGTTTTGTTTTGCTTTAAGCTTTTTTAATTAATTTTGATATTTAAAAATCTTCCTTTATTCCCTTAATTTACTCCCTTTTAAAATGTTAGTGTTGTGAAATTAAAAAAGATTAACAGTAGATTAGATTGCTGACTTAAAAAAAATGCTTCTTCATTTTATTCGTTCCCCGTTTTAACGCAGTTGTTCCAACAGTCCGGAAAGTGGTCTTGGTCGATCTCATACGTCACTTCCGGGTGCGGATTCGGATCAGGATCAATACGATGGTCATCAACATGACGCTGACAAAGATTATTATGACAATATTTATGAATCGGAAGCTTTACCACCTTTGGGAGTTTGTAAAGCTCTTTATCCATTTGATGGTGAGTCTTTAATCTCTTTGTATTAAATTATTACTGTTGCAATTTTACTTTATTCTTTTTAATTTTTATAGTGACTAGTGAAGGAAGTATACCGATGATAGAAAATGAAGAATTACACTTAATAGAGTTGGATCAAGGTGATGGATGGACGAGGGTGCGAAGGATCGCGGGTGATTGCGAAGAAGGATTCGTGCCGACGTCTTACATCGAAATAACGCTTTATAATACATAAAGACGTAAAGAAAGGTGCCGCTTTTAAAAAAAAGTTAAAGAAAAAATGAGTAAAAAATGCGAGTTGTATTATGTATAAAAATATCGAACAAAACGAACAAAAAAATATCGGATTTTGGAGTTCAGTGTAAATATATTGCTCACCGTAGAATTTTTTTTTTATTAAATTAATGTTACGTAGCTATGCTAAGCTAAGGTTATCTATACATACAATTTCTATAAGGATTATTATTATTATTATGATTTTCTTTTCGTTTTTTATTTTAGTAATGTCTCTTTAGCCTGTAAGCTAATAAGGAATTTGTATAAAAAAGAGTCGTCTCGATCAATTTGGGCTATGTCTGTAATAAGTAATAACCGAATAAAACAAAAATGATATTTAATAACTTTGCGAAAAGAAAGTAAAAAAAAACATTAAGCATTTAAAAAATTATTTATTATTCTAAGCCTTCAGTGTCGCATATTTGTTGTACTCTGTGAATGAAATTTGATATTTTCGCCCGAAATATATATAATATAAATATGTATATGACTGATTTATCAATTATATTTAAATAAAAATGCGTACACAAATAAAATGGTTTTTATTTTTAATACCTCTAATAATAGTATAACTTCCTTTCTTATCTTCTCGCTTTCCCCGATATTGATAACAGACCGAATTTTAGAAAATTTGCATGTGCGATTATCTCCTAAACTCTTCACTCTTTCGAGTATTTAACTCCAGAAACGAATATTGCCCTTCGTTAAGGTTTTAACACGAAATTCGAAAAATGAAGCTCCGGTCGCGCTAGGACCTCGCGCCCGTGACCCCAAAAAATGGGTTCTCCTTCTGGGTTTAACAATGCTATCATGGGCAGTTCGAAAAATCAAGGTTTGGTCGCCCTACGACCTCCCGTTCGGGAGTTAGCCCTATCTCTTAAATCCTTCGCTTTTTCGCGATTCTGACCCCGGAAATGGACTCTACTCGGCGGTTTAGAATCGGCGGGTCGAAAGTTCGAAAAATCAAGGTTTGGTCGCCCTACGATCTCCCGTTCAGGAGTTAGCCTTATCTCCTAAACCCTTGGCTTTTTCGCGATTCTGACCCCGGAAATGGATTCTACTCGGCGGTTTAGAATTACCGGGTGGAAAGTTCGAAAAATCAAGGTTTGGTCGCCCTACGACCTCCCGTTCGGGAGTTAGCTCTATCTCCTAAACCCTTCGCTTTTTCGCGATTCTGACCCGGAAATGGACTTCACTCGGCGGTTTAGAATTACTTGGTCGAAAGTACGAAAAATCAAGGTTTGGTCGCCCTACGACCTCCCATTCGGGAGTTAGCCCTATCTCCTAAACCCTTGGCTTTTTCGCGATTCTGATCCCGGAAATGGACTCTACTCGGCGGTTTAGAATTACTGGGTCGAAAGTTCGAAAAATCAAGGTTTGGTCGCCCTACGATCTCCCGTTCAGGAGTTAGCCCTATCTCCTAAACCCTTGGCTTTTTCGCGATTCTGACCCCGGAAATGGATTCTACTCGGCGGTTTAGTATTATTGGGTGGAAAGTTCGAAAAATCAAGGTTTGGTCGCCCTACGATCTCCCGTTCAGGAGTTAGCCCTATCTCCTAAACCCTTGGCTTTTTCGCGATTCTGACCCCGGAAATGAATTCTACTCGGTGGTTTAGAATTACTGGGTCGAAAATTCGAAAAATCAAGGTTTGGTCGCCCTACGACCTCCCGTTCGGGAGTTAGCTCTATCTCCTAAACCCTTCGCTTTTTCGCGATTCTGACCCCGGAAATGGACTTCACTCGGCGGTTTAGAATTACTTGGTCGAAAGTTCGAAAAATCAAGGTTTGGTCGCCCTACGACCTCCCGTTCGGGAGTTAGCCCTATCTCCTAAACCCTTGGCTTTTTCGCGATTCTGACTCCGGAAATGAATTCTACTCGGTGGTTTAGAATTACTGGGTCGAAAATTCGAAAAATCAAGGTTTGGTCGCCCTACGACCTCCCGTTCGGGAGTTAGCTCTATCTCCTAAACCCTTCGCTTTTTCGCGATTCTAACCACGGAAATGGACTCTACTCGGCGGTTTAGAATTACTGGGTCGAAAGTTTGAAAAATCAAGGTTTGGTCGCCCTACGACCTCCCGTTCGGGAGTTAGCCCTATCTCCTAAACCCTTCGCTTTTTCGCGATTCTGACCCCGGAAATGGACTCTACTCGGCGGTTTAGAATTACTAGGTCGAAAGTTCGAAAAATCAAGGTTCGGTCGCCCTATCTTCTAAACCCTTGGCTTTTTCGCGATTCTGACCTCGGAAATGGACTCTCAATCCGGGTTTAAAAATTCGGTAGTGCGCGGTTCGAAAAATCAAGGTTTGGTTGCGCTCCAAACATCTGTTCGCGAGATAGCCCTATCTTGTAAACCTTCACTTTTTCGCGATTTTAACCCCAGAAATGGGTTATCCTTCCAAGTTTACAAACCCTATAGTGGGCGGTTCGAAAAATAGAGGTTTGGTGGCCCTACGAAATTTCGTTCGCGAGCAAGCCTTATCTCGTAAAGCCATCCTTTTTTCGCGGTACTTTGACGCGGTAAATTTTAAAATAAAACAGGATTTAGTTAACATTTTCTTTTTTTTTATTTAAGGAAGAACAACATATATAATTTCTGTACACAGCGGCCACGTGTTTTCGCGTCCACATGTCGTGGTATATAATTATTTACAAAACAACACGTATTCATACTTATATGTATCTCTTTGGCGAAAATATATACACATAAGAACCTTAATAATAATAAAATGCAACGAAAAGAAAAATATATATATAAAAACCACTCTAATAAAGTCAAATCAATAATTTAAACGCGAATGAACCGCCTTATAATATAAATAAATACACGTCAAGGTACAAACGTTACAAAACCACATATACAAAGTCCCAAAGAAGGTTCGTTTTTCGCTTTCGTAAGTGCGGAATTGACATATCATCGTCCTTCGGTCGTGAGTAAGTACACATAGTGCTCTAAAATATCGTTTTCAAGGTATCAAAGTGTGATTGATTGATTGTTACCATTAATTAACAACGGCTTCGGGTACACATTTAGAAAAAAACTATTATTGCACGCAAATTTAATTTAAATTTATTAAATTACGCTCGAGGGCATCGACGACGTCTGACTGCCCCTTCTTCTCGGCAAAGTTCCGCTACTGCTCATTCCCGAATCCGGACAACCGTACGAAACCAATAAATCAACGAGATTCTTCCATTCCGACGATCCGTGCTTTGCCAATCCGGCCTTTGCGTACCACAAACACGTCCGATTTTCTTCATCGGTTGATTTTATATTCGCGTTATGCCAAATTAAAAGCTGTACGACCGCTAAATTACCCAACATACACGCCAAATGAAGCGCTGTTCTTAAATCTTTACTACTAACAGTCGTGTTTACTTGTTCGATCGTTGCTTGAGCTAAAACGAGCACGATCGAACGAATATTCGTACTACAAACGCTATCGATAAGTTGTTGTTCCAAGGGCATCGAATTCGATGAAAGCAACGGAAGGAATTCTTTATTTTCGTACTTCGCTCGGATCCATCGTTCTTTCTCTTCGTGACTAGACGTTTTTGTAGGTTTCGTGTGGTTATGGATTCGACTCTCCCATACGGAATTCGCCGTGTTGTTACCTATCGCTAACATCACGCTTAATTGACCGGGACTGAAATATAAATTACAGAATGAGTTGAAAATAAGTTTGATGAAAAATCTTGGTGACTACTTACGACCAATCGTCCAAATCTAAAGATCGAACCCTTGAAATGTGAGAACCTAAATTCCGGTGGATTCCGGAACATTCTATGCACATTAATACGCCCAAGTTTAAACTTGCCCAATCTGGATCTATTTTAAAATCACAAACAGAAAAATGCATCTTTAGAGGTTGGCAAAAAATATATAAAGACACTATTAATATTTCGATCGAATTAATATCTAAAATATATGTACAGTGAACTTTTTGAAAATATTTAAAATAAATATGAAAAAGAATAGAAATTTACAAATTTTACTGCAGTTATTATTTTTCTTTTTACTTACTTGGAGCATCACAATCAACACAAGCATCATTTCCGGGAACCCCTGATCGTATCCTTTGTATTGTCGAAGCTTCCCCAGGATTATTTAACTTCCTCGCCTTCGACGATTCGTTAAGTTGTAACGAATTCAATATCTGCTGCTCGATAGCAGCTACCCAATCGTCCCTTTCGTCTGAATTTTGAGCTTCGAAATGCCACTGTTTATTATCCAAGGAAACTATATAAAATTCGTATACATCTGAATCTATACACAAGAAAAAAATTAAATTAATATTTACATAAAACAAAATTATTTGTGGCAATTTACCATCATATTCCGAATTTTTTACTCCACTACTTTTCATCCTCCTATGTCTCTTCTTAACGTTAGGTGTTTCGCTCTTAATACTATCACCATTTAAAAACGAATTACTACTGGATAAAACCATAGCGTCGTCACCGCTTCCCTGTCCGTGTTTACTTCCTGGTTCTCTAACGACATCAAACGCGGTTAATAAAACCTTTTCGGTGGTACGCCGATCCTTCCCCGACAATGATAACCCCCCGATACCATCATTAATGGTACTCCCGTTGGTCCCGGCGACCGTAATTATAGATTTCGAACCACGCGGTTTCTGTCCCGGCACCTTTACGGTTACGTATTGCAAGGAAATCTCCTTTCCGTGAACATCATCCATATAATCATGCAAACTCGGATGATACGTCAACCGGCCATCATCACAAAGAGTTACGTATTTCTTTTTCCATTCTTTATTTAAAGGTTTATTGCTTCTTTTGTATAAATAACCTTGTTTTAATGGAATCGCTCTTCCGCTTCCTATATCACCCCCATTTTTTAACTTATCATCCCCTTTTTTAGCCGTAAAAATATTCGATCGCCTCCGATTTTTTCTTGACGTCGTTGGCGTCGAACTCGGAGTTGGTAGATCTTTATCTTTATTCGCCTGAGGCGCTTGCAAGTTATCCACCGGATGCGGAACTGCGAACTTTGCTAAGTTATTGTTCTCCACCAGCTGTTGCGAAGAACCGTGACTACCTAACGTCGAACTCGAAGAATTCCACTTGTCGTCGTTTCGAAATATCGTTTCCTTTTCCGATTGTCTATGCAGGTGATGGCTGGACGAACTTAAAGTATGAACTTGGCGAGTATTTAATTGAGAGAGACTCATGGAATCTTTATGGGAAAGCGTGTGGTTGTGACTCGGAGACATGTGGTTCGCCGAGGGGGATTCCCGCGTGCCGAACCCGTTCGTTGGGTTCTGCTGGGGTATGTGGTGCTGTCTTGGAGCGGTCATCGGTCCTTGAGGGTAAAAATGATTCGGGGTTGACGGCCTGGAATTTGTCGGAGTTAAACAAACTCCCGTAGTTGTTGATGACAGTCTTTGTTGAACAATTTTTTGACAAGCTATAAATACAAAGAAAAAAAATTAATTAAAATAAATGACTTAACAAAAAACTTACGTTTAAGTTTATTAAATAATCTTTTTTTAAGTCGTTTAAAATTCATACAATGGCATTCCATCATTTTTTTATATTTATTATTTCCTTTTAAAATCACAATTTTATTAATTAATCAAAAAAAAATTAGAGAGGAGCAACTAAAGAGATTGTTTATTCTCGAAGTAACTCGAATGAAAGTCGATGAGGTACTGATCTCGAAAAGTCTCTTAAAGCCGGGACAACCTCGGTATTGGAGGTTGCCCACGCGGAGTAGACGTAGCAGCCATTGAACCTGTTTAGGTACCGCAGGAACCGCGTTGAGATAGGTTCGAGCCGTCGACCATCGGTTCCCAGCAGGAAGGAACCAAGGTCGACGCGATTATCTCTCTCGGTATTCGCGCGAGAATAATCTCTCGAGATTTAGTAGGAAGCAAAACAAGAAAATATTTCCCCGTCTTTTAATTAAAATCCCTTCCAAAAGAATGAATCGATAAATACGAGTTTGAGTAGAAGGCGGATTGGATTATTGAAGGTGAGTGTAAAGGTGGGTGAGGAGAGGTAAACGAGTGGTCAAATAGGTTAACCAAAAGTGGTAAAAGAGCCGAGAGATCTCGATGGTAATGATGACGATGACTCACCGTCTTGGAAGACGCGCTCGACGTTCAAACCGTAGGTTGCGCAAGTCTCGTAGTATGGGCACTTTTTGAGGTCGTTTGCCAGTTTTCTCGCCCTGTTGTCGTCGATCACTCGTGGGTTGCTCTCACTAATACCGTCTGGAAATTTAAATCATCTTAATTAAATTGCCTCATCTCATTTTTGATTTAAGATAAGTTTAATTTTAATATTCTAAAGTGTTAAAATTGTTGGCTTGGATTGAAAATTTGTAAAAAAGAATTTCTTCTTCAATGTTGATTTTCAAAACTTGGAAAGTTTATATATTTATACGGTAAAGTTGAAATTTTAAAAAGCTCTTCTGAGAAGAACCAGATGTTGAACAATTTTTTAAGTTTAATATTCTAAGGTGTTAAAATTGTGTTGGGTTAGATTGAAAATTTCTGAAAAAAAAATTCTTCTCCAATCTTGGCTTTTAAGACTTAATAAAATGAAAGGTTTGTGGATTTTTATGGTAAAGGTGAAATTTCAAAAAGCTCCTTAGAAAGAACTAGATGTTAAACAACTTCTTTACAGAAAGTTTCTAAAGTAAATTTCGAGCATTTTTGGTTTTAAATGGCCAGAGCAACCACATAGCTTTGGCAATAATGAAGGATTTGAAACACCAAATTTCCGGACCCTGATCTATCGTTTTTGAGAATTTGAACTAGTCGATCAGATTTGCCAAATTTAACGGAGCTAGATTTTATTATTTGGGCGTTTTTGAAATATCGTAACAAACCACAAATTTTAGACGTCTTGAGGGTAAACATTGAAGAAGAAATTGCCATTCTAAGGCGAGGTTATTGATAGTAGGGTTTCCAATCCCGGGATCCCGGAATCCCAAATCCCGGGATCCCGATGTTTTTTCAATCCAGAAATCCCGAAACAAATCCCGATTCAGTCCCGAAATTTTTATATCTTTAATTGATGATTTCTTGATTGTCCAACAAGGTGGAACAGCTTAGTAAATATGTTAGATCGATTTGTTCAACTAAAAGATAGTATCAGAATAGCTCTGATCGATTTAGAGAGCCCAATAATATTCACAAATTCAGAGTTTGAAGTCTCACAGACCATTGTCTATTGCTTAGAACCAGTTAAACTAATTATAAAGGGTATATGCCGACGAAATGCTAACCTTGCTACAGCGGATGCAAGTTTTAAATTTCTGTTTCGGGAGCTACGTGAACTAAAAACAAAATTAAGCAATGACCTGGAAAAGTCTTTAAGAAAGCGAATATCAGAGCGGAGAACCATAATATCTGGAGTCATGGATTATCTACAAAATCCCAATAAGCAAGACAGATAGGATCCTTTTTTTAATTTGCCCCCTACCGACATAATTGCGAATTTCGTCAAAAATATTTCAGAAAGCTTATCAGGAACCGTTCTCAGCAACCAAGCTGAACCAACTACAATAAATCTTGACGAGGACGGTTTCGACTCTGAAGATGAGTTGCCAATCAGCCGATTGAAAGGAGATGAAAATTTAAGTCTCAAAAACAAGCTCGGACAGGTTATAACAAATGTGATGAAACCGGTACAACAACCATTGAAAGGAAAATCTATTGATGTTTTAAAGGTGGTGAAAAAAGAAATGGCCCTATTAGAAAATGGTGGATTGCGTGGCTTACATTTGCAGCGGTACTTTGAATGCTTGCTTACAGTTCAACCCACCAGTGTGGAATCGGAACGAGCTTTTTCTTCTGCGTCATCGCTTGCCACAAAAATAAGATCACGATTAGCCGATTCTACCTTAGATGCACTGGTAATGCTCAGAAGCCATTTTCGTTCCAAGTTGTAAATATAATTTGTTTGTTAAAATTTTATGTTTTTGTTTAAATTTGAGTTCACAATATTATTTTCGAGTTACGTAACTTATGTATTAAACAATAAGATTTACATATTACATTTCCAAGTTCTTTTATTAAAATAGTCAAAAATATAAGTTATTTTAACCCTACAAATTATTTTTCTAATTTTTCGGGATTTCGAGTTTAACCCGCGATCCCGGGATTGAAATACAAAATCTCGATATCCCAAAATTCAATCCCGATTCCGAAATTTGGAAACCTTAATTGAAAGCAACAATCTTAAAAAGTCTTAAGCCTTGAAAAAAAAACACAATTTTCTCGAAGTTTCATTGGTTCCAACTCAACTTACCACAATCTAAAGATTTGGAAAATAAATTAAAAAAAAGTTTAAGCTCATTCAATTACTGGAAATCAAATCAAATCCATCAAATTTATAAATTCTCAATTAATATTTTGAAATACTAAACGACACAATGATATTGAAAAAACGACACAATGACTTTAATTTTAGACTATCCAGTAACACGTTTCTTCGAGTTTAGCTTTTAACCCTAACAGGAATTGGTTGTCCGATGTTATTAATGTCGCAACTCCGACAACAATGAAGATTTTTAAACACCAAATTTCCGGAAAATCAATTCAAAGCCATTAAATTTATAAATTCTCAATTAACATTTTGAAATGCTATTTGACACAATGATAATGAAAAAATCACAACCCTAAAAAGTACTAATCTCAACTGTAATTACTATCACAAACGACGAATTTAATTTTAGATTATCCAGTGACACGTTTCCTCGAGTTTAGCTTTTAACCCTAATGGGAATTGCTTGTCCGGTGGTGTTAGTGTCGCAACTATAAAATTTGCAGAGATAAATCAATAGCGTTTGGACTGTTGAATGCTATTTTAAACTCAACAATATTATTTCAAAAAAACAGAACACCCATCATTTAATATTTTCTCTTTTTTAAAACCCCACAAAAAATCTCAATAAAATAATCCTTAATAAAATATAAAATTCTATCCATATGTGATATAGATTCCCCCTTTCATTCATTTAGTTTAAACCCTCCACACATACACATCGATTTATCTTTTCCCCCCTTTATCTATTATTTATGCAATAATTACTTTTCTATTCAAGAGAGTTCCTGGGAAAGAAATCAATTTATCGTTTCGTTCTTTCTTACCTTGGGTTCCAACTAGTATCACAGGTATCTCCGTGGCATTCCTATAATGGGACATCTTCGAGTAATACTGGTAAATAGCGCTGAAGGACGATTCATTTTCGAGACTGAATACGAATATTACTGCATCCACCCAAGCTGTAAACTATAAAAGTAATTTTCTATAAAAACGAAACAAGAAGAAGAACAAAGAATTTATTAAGATACAATTTTAAAAAAATCGAAAATTAAATTAAATATACTAATTTTTATAAATAAAAAAGCTAAAATAAGATTGTTAATAATAATAACCTTATTTTATTTAATGTAAATTTGAGACGAAAACTAATCTTTTTAAAAGCAACCACGAACAACCCTTCCGTTCAACAGACGGGAGCGCACTGAACTCTACGAGAGCTGTGTTTCCCCAAAAGCGAGTCGGGAAAGCCTACCTACAATCGATAGCGTGAGACGAGTAACTTTTCAAATCCCATATGTATACGCTTTTTATTTATCTTTTTTTACACCTTAAACATTTTAATTTAATTAAACTCACTCAAACTTTTTTATTAACTTTACCGCACCCATTTACAATTTATTTTTTTGAATTTGTCTAAAATAAAGACTTCGGTTGTATTAATTTGATCCTCTTTGAGAATAGAACAAAGAACCGTTCAGGGCGACCGCGAGGGGTTGTCGCGTGTGGATATTATCGCGGCGTCGGTCGCACCGGCGCCTATTTTCCTGCGTCGCGACGGCGCCAGGAAATACATAAAGTTTTCTTTAAGTTTTCCCCACTCGCAAAGATATGATAAGTCTTTGAGGTCAGGTATAAATCTAATGAATAGTTGAATAGGTTTCTTAACTCTTTGAAGTGGAACTATTTAAATTTATGTAAATTAAATGGAAAATTTTAAAACTTGGAAAATGAGAAATGAAAAAACTTCTTTGAAATATGACAAGATAATGGTTGGAATTAAATTCCATGATATTTATTAAAGTTTTAGAGTGAATTTAGTAAAGTTTTGAATAAGTTTTTTTTTGGATGGAAGTTGTGGATATCAACTTTGAATAAATAAATTAAGTAATAAGCAAAATTAAATATTGATACAATTTTGAAAAAATTCAAATCAAATTTTGAGAAAATTAAGAAAATTAAAAAAAAAAAAAAATTCTAAATATGCTTTACCATTGTTTTTTTTTTCTTTGGGATGGTTAAGTATTAAGAGCTTTCTAAATTTTATTTCATGTTTATTCAATTATAAACAAGTCAAATTTTTAACGAAAATTTAAGAAGCAAAGAAGGAAATTCGAAAGCGAATTTATCTTTTTCTGGACTTCAGTTTTATCGAAATTGTTTAGGATTTAACATAATAAAGAATTTTTAATGAATCAAACACTGAAAAAACCTAAGGAAGAAAGATTTTCGAAAACTTATACCAACCCAACACAAAAAAGAAACAAATATGCTTTAAAATTATTAATTCTTTTTTGTTGAGTTTTGCTTTTTTCAGTCTGTTTTTTATCTTGTCCACGATTCATCATAATAAAGACGTTTTAAATTAACTAGAAAAACAGTTACAGCCGTATGCAAGCTATACGCCTAATAGTTTTTAGTATGCTTTTAACTAGTAACCATTAGTTGTAACTAAAACCATTCTAAAAATTGGTATGCATAGTTTCATTTTAATCAACCACTAGTTAATAGAATAATAAAGTGCCTTTTAAGGCGGCAACATCGAAAAATCTGTATTTTTTGACATATTGGCAAGTGAAATTAATGTCATATGGAAAAAATTATGCAACGCAGAGGATTTATATAATATTAGAGAGGGATTGGAAGCCAGTGTTGGGCAAATATCAAACGTGGTAGCGATTGACGATTAATTAATCGTCAATCGTCTTCTGGCATTGGGATTAATAGTGTAACTAAATTTATAACTAATAACTTATAAATTTACTGCAAAGGTGGGGAAAGTAATAATATAGGTAAACTCCTGTTTCAATAAGATCTAAAAAAAGTCGTTTTTTGAGCCCTAATTTTATCATATAATTAAAACTACGTCGGTCGTAATTTTCCCATTCTGTAAGGATATTTTCACAACACTGACTTCTTACTATATAAAGAGGTGTCTAATTCAAAGTAACTAACTTTACATCAACCAAGAAAGCTAGTGTTGTATAATATCACCAAAATTAAGTGATTACTGCACCCTATATTAGTCTTGAGACACAAAGTATGAGTTATTTTGAAGAACTTTGGGTTTAGGGTAATAGTATTTACCCAAAACCGTTAACATTTCTATTGTAACACGGGTGACATTCTAGAAAATGAAATTAAAATCCAGTTAAACATGCCTATTTTGGCAACTAAAATGTTAGTAAGCAATTAGCGTTAAAACGCTGCTAAACATGATTATGCATACGAAGTTTGCTTAGTAACGTTTAAGAATGACGTTAGTAGCCACTAAAAAAGTTATGTATACTGCTGTTAAAATTTAAAATTAAAAAAATCTTGATTTACTTTCCCAGATTTCCAATCCAAGTTCTAACGAGATTCTTTAAATTTTAATTCATCTGTTCTGGCAATAAAATTAGAACAAGAAAATTTTAAATCTTGAACCACTTTCATAGAATTCTTAACACAAATAAAAACTAGAATTGAAATTAAATTAATTAACGATTTTTAAATCATTTAGATCAAATTTAAAACAAAGTTGATGTAATTTGAAATCAATTTTTCAATCCAAACGTTCAAAAAATTTTCTAATCTTTCCTCCAAATGGAGATTCTTTAATCCTTTGACCACTACAGTGGCCACGCATATGCGTTGATAGTCTATGTCAACGGTGGGCAAACTCCGGCCCACGGGCCAACTCCGGCCCGCGAGACCTATAGAAAGAACAATAAATGATTTTTCTTTTAAATCAAAAATTTGTAATAGGAAGAAATAATTAAAGAAAGGTTTTTACAACTAATGCGTTATAGAAGAAAAAAATGTCTCATTACTGAACTAGGATACGAACCCAGACCTCCTGCTTTTTGAGCAGTTGTTCTACTGATGGAAAGCAGAAGATCTGGGAGATCTAATTTTTAGCTTTGTTTTTTATATTAAAAAAAACTTGTATCAACCATTTGTCAGTTTTCTACTCCGGCCCGCGTACAAAAAGTAAACCGTAATCTGGCCCCCACTATATGTATAAAAGGTTGCCCACCCCTGGTCTATGTGAATAAAGTAGTAGTAATTGGATTCTGTACTATATTATAATTGAACCTATTCGAGACGACGATTTTTTTCAAATACCTCAGAAGCGATTTTTTTTCTTTATATTGTTCATTTACTGCTATTGCATACACGGTGTGCAGGCCGTCTTATAGCCTCGAAAATCAATTGCACGGTATGCAATCGGTTTCGAATGAGTTAATACATCGTCGAACAGATTCAGACTGACAAGGAGACCTCACGACTTGCCCGTCACCGATTTTAATGAAAGTAGTACCAATCGATAGATATTGGTACATAGTACAAATGTATAAAATATTAGGGCGCACTATTCAGCAGTTCGCAAGAAAATTGGTGTTAAAGTATGCAATCGGCTTATATGTCAATGATTTGTCATTTCCCCTACAACCCCCCAATAGCCATAGTGGAAATATATCGGCTTCCAAATCCGTAGTACGGAGGTTCGAATCCCGAATAATACATTTTAATTTTCTTTTTTAATACAATGTTCTAAGTTATTTTTATAACATGTTGATGTAATATTAAAATATTTTTAAAATAACATGGCCATTGGATCAAAAGCTCTGGGGAAACTTACTTATATTCAATATAAATTCACTATAAAGAAATTCATCAAAATTGGTGAAGAGTCAACTGCGATGTCTCCTTGTAAGTTATTTTTATAACATGTTGATGTAACATTAAAATATTTTTAAAATAACATGAAATATTGTATTCAAAATAAAAATAAAAAAGTTATTGTTGGAGATTAGAACCACCGTACTATGGATCTGGAAACCGATATATTTCCACTATGGCTATTGGGGGGTTGTAGGGGAAATGACAAATCATTGACATATAAGCCGATTGCATACTTTAACACCAACTTTCTTGCGGACCGCTGAATAGTGCGCCCTAATATTTTACACATTTGTACTATGTACCAATATCTATCGATTGGTACCACTTTCGTTAAAATCGGTGACGGGCAAGTCGTGAGGTCTCCTTGTGAGTGAAAAAGTATTTAATCGTTTCGGATTAGAGCATTCAACAATCAAAGGGTTAAATTTCTTCTTTAATCTCTTCACTTCTCTTTGAAGATTTTATCTTGTAACTTACTTGAAGTTCGGGTGGACCACCTTCATCCCTGATCAACAGAAGGTAACTCTGATTGTCAACTAAGATCTCCTTTTTAAACCGGCCGCCCTCTGGCGATTCCTCTTGCATGTACGAACCGGTAAGGTACCTGTGGACTAGAGCGGACTTTCCCGACGATAACGAACCAACGATTCCCAATCGTAAATCCGGGACGGATCTTGAAAGAGTCCATTCTTGACTATTTACGAAAGAATCTGCAAATTATAAGAAAAATGAGTTAAAGTTAAATTTGTAATTCATACTATCACTTGACTTAATTTGATAATTAAAGACTTTAATTATAATTAAAGTCTGATGTTTCATTTTTACTAAGAACTTTCTTTAATAAACCAGAAAGTTCTTTAATAAACTAGTAAAAGTATCAGTCTTTAATTATCATTATCAAATAATAATAAGAAAAATGTTAAAAACGACGTACAAATGTAGAATTACAAAAAATACTAATCATTAGCGGAACAAAGCTTATCGACAGGAAGTACAAGTCAAAGGATGAAACGGGAAGCCCCGCGGGTTATATGACTTTCAAACGGAAACGGAAGTCACCTCACCGAGTACCTATTAAAGCGCACGTGCCCACCTGTCCGTATGAAGCCTTATAGGTAAGTTTTAATACAACTGATTAAATCTTACGTCAGAAGGTAAAATAAAGAAAAAAAAGGAAATAAATAAAATAAATAAAACTCTTTAAGGAGTAAATTTCATTATAATTACGCCTTAGATATATTTATAAAAAAAATTAACCTCGAATAAAACCACGATTTCCGCTCTATTTCCCATTAGAGTAAATCAATCTACTCGGGAGAGTTTTACGCAACTAAAGTATGAAATTTAATTCCCTCTTACGACATTTGAATTTATTTCGAAAAATAGAAGAAGAAAAGTTCTTTTCGCGGTCTCTTTGGAGTTTTAAAAGAAGGTAAGAACGGTAGCAGCTGGTACTTCACAAACAAATCGGAAATTATTATCTAGACCAGAGCTCGTAGCCGTTAAAGAAACCTCGAAGCATCTGTCCTTTTTTTTCGCCAGGTAACAATAACTTATAACGATCACTATAACTTGTATCTTCTTATTTTTGCAAAAATAAATAAAAATTCTAAAAAAAACTTTAACCTGACTTTAACAAGGTGGTTTACTTTTAATTTTGAAACTTTAAAATAAACCTAAAATGACTTTTATCAATGTGCTTGACTTTTCCTTTCAAAACTTTAAAATCAATCTAAAAGTAAAAGATTTTTTATATTCGAAATAAATTTGATTTAATTTTAAGAATTTTGGAAAATGTTACTTATTGTTTCAAGAATTTTTGTAGTCAAATTTAATTTTTTAAGGATATTTTTGGATAAATTAAATTTTATACCAGAAACAATTTTAAACAAACTCAAGATTATTTTAACGGGAACTAATGAAAATCCTGTGTATTTCAAAACATTTTATTTTTTTGTAAAAAGAATCATTAACACATTGAATGATACCATTGCGATAAAAAATCTTTCCTTATATCCGCCACACATTACTGGCCGCTAAAAATCCCTACTTCACCCGGCGTTAAGTCGGGCCTTGATCATTCAAATAACTAGTGAATTTATTCAAAGAAAAAAAGTGCCCAATTTGAAAACTGAATTTCTAGTAATTTCATTGTCCGGGCATGAAGCAGGTTTCTTTTCTTTTGTCATGATTTTTGCAAACTTAGCAACGTTTCTAAGGAAACTTTTCTTCTCCCGAACTACGTTTTTTATCAACCTGTGTGTTTTTATATCTCCCGAAAGGCTAGTTGGTGCATCCTTACAAGAAATTCTTTTTGGTGGACCGCTGAATTTTCGTCCAACCTTTAGTAACTTGTATCGTGTAAAAGACGTATTCATTCATACGTCAACAGCTTTTGGATCTTAACCCGGCATTAGACACCTGGGGTATAACAAACCCCAAACCATCCCAGATTAAAATATGTATACTATATTGTTATATCAGTATTGTTAATAAAGATATAGGACATTTTATTTGCTCTGATTGTTCTCACATCTCACGTGTCGGATGCCGGGTTAATTGAATTTTAATCCAGAGACAATTTTAAACGAACCCAAGGATACTGGACTAACAGGATGGCTCAATTCCATAAGATGTGTATACGCCGAAATTTAGTGCGCAGCCGCCAGTTTGACGTCACTTATTGTGGTTTCAGTCGAGTGTAAGACAGAGACGCTGAGGTTGGCAGTGACGTTAAAGGGTGGCGGGCGATTATCGCAGATTGGGCCTCCTGTTAGTCCAGTGTTCTTGAAATGAACCCAAGATAATTTTAACAGGAACTAATGAAGATCACGTGTATTTCATAACATTTGATTTTTTGCAGAATGAATCATTAACACATTGAGTGATACCATTGTGATAAAAAAATCTTTCCTTGTGTTCGTCATTAAACGAACTAAATACAAGATAAAAAGGAAAGTTTTTAAGGTTTTTGGATAAATTAAACTTTAACCCAGAGACAATTTTAAACGAACCCAAAATAGTTTTAACAGGAACTAATAGAAAATCACGTATATTTCATAACATTTTATTTGCTTTGCAAAAACAATTATTAACACATGGAGTGATGTCAGAGCGACAAAAAAATCTTTTCTTGTTTTCGCTACTAAACAAATTAAATAGAAGATAACAAAGAAAAGTGGCAATAACGATACTTTGGTCGTGCATCATCTCAAGCTTCTCATTGCACTCAATGTGTTAACCAACCTTTTTAAATTTTAACTATTGTTTTCTGTTTTTTTTTAATTTCAAAACCAACCCAAGTTCTAAAAGGTCTTTTTTCTTAAAAATCAAATTTCCAAGAATTTGCAAATCTAATTTTATGTTTTTAGAAAGGTTTTTGAATAAATTAAACTTTAAACAAAACAGTTTTAACCAAATTCAAGATAATTTTAGCAAGAAATTACAATAATCAGATGTATCTTTAGGTTTTATTTTTTACAAAAAAGAAAATTCGTTAACCTTCCTCCTTCTTGACTTTAACAATTGTCCTTGATCTCATCTTTTATAATTTCTAACCGGACCCAAGGTCTAAAAGTCCATTCAATTCAAGCCTTCAATGTCAAAGTTGTTGGTTGTTATTTTTTTCCTTTACTCTTTTTAGATTGAAATCCCGTTTCGCGATCGCGTTTCACCCGTACGATATCGGCAACAATACCAAGTCCAGAGTACAATAAGCTTTCTTGTCCTTCCTCCTCTCATTCTCTACGGGCTCGAACCGACCAGATGTTACGGCCAATTTTTTTTTAACGAGATCTCATTTAATTTATTGCGATGGGAAAGGAACCGAAGAGGACGCGACAGATATGCTAATTTACAGTCTAACGACCTTCAATATTCAAACTTCAGCAAAAAAGAAAAATATACAATTTTGCTTACATCCATAAAATCGAATGTAACAACCACAAAAATAAAACTAATAAGTATATTTCCTGTTGTATTTAAAAATAACCCAAGAAAAAACTTTCTCAACTTATGACGTCAATTTATAAAAAGTAAAAACCTCAATTGTATCACACCATATGACTTTGTAAAAAACTTTTAAATGTATATCTTGAATGAAATTCTTTTAACTTCCGGTTTGGTTAAAGTTAAAAAATTCTAAAAGTGTATTCTAAAAAAACTTTATAGTGTATTCTAAAATACTTTAAAGGTAACATAAATATTGTTCGTGTTAGGAATTTAATGTGTATTTAGGTGTTTCAAATGGTTGGTTCCGATTGCAGGTAATAGAAATAATAATATCCACGCGTTTTTCTTTAAACATACGGGACAGCTGTGTGTATGGAAACGCGTATTGGTTACATAGGGGCCATCGGATTACGTTAAGTACACCAGTTTATGACCGAAAATACCGTTCGGGACGGTCATTAAGGCTTTTATTGCCGATTGAAACGAACGTGTGACGCGAAAGTTTAAAATCTAAACTTTAAATCGTTTATATCTTTAGGTGTGTTGTTTAGTTTGATTGAAATATTAAAGTTTGGAAGATAACAATGTTTTATGACCGGATTTTATTAAACTTTAAAACAGACGTAACTATTGTAAATAACCGATTGTTAACATAACTCATTTTTATAAACCTAAGTCTTTGTAAACTGGGAAAAATTATGCAGAGGAAAATTATAAACTGAACAATGAAAAATTCCTTGAAATAAGATAAGATAATGCTTTTGAGTGAAATTTTTGATAAAACTTGGTTAACTTTTTAAAAAATATTTTACGAAAGTTTAGCGCTAATTAAATTCAGCGTAGATTCAATCGAATTAAAAAAAATTAAAAACGCTTTTAAAACAACTTAAAAAATTACAAAAACTAAGAAAAAGTCGAATGGTATTTACTTTAATTAGCAAGAAATTCGATCAAATTGAAGACAATTTTAAACAAACTCAGTCGAAATTTAAATAAATTGCATAAAATCCAAAGATATTTTTGAACAAACTCGGACGAATTTGTAAAATTTAATAAATCTTTTTGAGATATTTGATCCAATTTTTTTAATTCCAAAAAATTCTTTGAACTTAAAAATTTGATTCAATCGACTTTAGAACTATTTTTAAATTTTACGATGAGGTTTATTTAAAATTACCGAAACTTAAATCTCTAAATTTTATACTGTTTATCCAAACCTCAGTTGGGTTCGTTTAATATTTCCTAAGTAAATCAAATAAATCAAATCAATTGAAAATGAGAACTGAAAATGAAATAAAATTTATCGAATTGTTGAAAAATTAAGTATGATTTTAAAGACACTTTTGTTCACTTTCGAAATTTCGAAATTTAGAGTATTTTTAAAGCAGTTTGTAAGGTAAACAAACATTAATATGTCCAACAAATTTAAATTTTCAACTCACTTTTCTAATTTTTTCCAAAGCCAGATTCTTTAAGTTCTATTGTCTATTAGTAACAAAATGTATAAAAGAAAATTACTTTAAATAAATAAACGTCCAGAATTTTTGAAAACTTTTCCCAATGAGTGATTTTTAAAATGTCATTTAGTCTCGACTTTTATTTGATTCCATTTCATCTTTTGTGATAACAAAATTTAGAAAAGAAGATTTCAAGCCTGAAGAACATTCTTTCTAAACTTTTGAAAAGTAAAGTATGATTTTAAAGACACTTTGTTCACTTTCAAAGTAAGTTTGTTAGATATCAATTGTGAAAAAAGTCTCTTTTTCTTAAGAAACTATTGAATTTTAGAAGAAATAAAAAATGTTTTAAAGGTATTTGATTTTAACTTAGAAAGTTAGATCAAAGTTAGGCACCTTTAAACGAATCTAATCGAATTTTGAGAACAATAGCTTAACTTTAAAGATAATTGTGAATGAACCCAATTGAAATTTTGAGAAATTAAGGATGCTAAAGTATATTATATTCATTTTCAAAGGTGTTTTAGATCGAATTGAAAACCATTCTCAAGAAAGCTCTACTAAATTTTAGAAAACTTGAGGATTTTGAACACATTTCGTTAGACCTTAGAAATACTGGATGAAATAAAAAAATCTATCAAGATTCATTTATAATTGCTCAAAAATTTAACAACCTAATCAAGCAGTAATTTTAAACGAATCTAATCGAAATTTGAAAACAACACATTAACTTTAAAGATAATTATGAATGAACCCAATTGAAATATTGAGAAATTAAGGATGTTAAAACATATTACGTTCATTTTCAAATGTGTTTCAGATCGAATTGAAAACCGTTCTCAAGAAAGCTCTACTAAATTTTAGAAAACTTGAGGATTTTGAACACATTTCGTTAGACCTTAGAAATACTGGATGAAATAAAAAAATCTATCAAGATTCATTTATAATTGCTCAAAAATTTTACAACCTAATCAAGCAGTAATTTTAAACGAATCTAATCGAAATTTGAGAACAACACATTAACTTTAAAGATAATTATGAATGAACCCAATTGAAATATTGAGAAATTAAGGATGTTAAAACATATTATGTTCATTTTCAAATGTGTTTCAGATCGAATTGAAAACCGTTCTCAAGAAAGCTCTACTAAATTTTAGAAAAATTGGGGATTTTGAAGACATTTCGGTAGACTTTAGAAATATTGAAAGAAATAAAAAAAATTGTATCAACAGTCGTTTATAAGTGCTCAAAAATTTAGCAACCTAATCAAGAAGTAATTTTAAACGAATCTAATCGAAATTTGAGAATAACATACTAACTTTAAAGATAATTATGAATGAACTCAATTGAAATATTGAGAAATTAAGGATGTTAAAGCATATTATGTTCATTTTCAAATGTGTTTCAGATCGAATTGAAAACCATTTTCAAGGAAGCTCTACTAAATTTTAGAAGAATTGAGGATTTTCAAGACATTTCGTCAGACTTGGACGATTCGTTTATAATTGGTCAAAATTTTAGGAACCTAACAGTTTTTAAAGTTTTAAAAAAATCAAAAAGTAATTTTAAACGGATCTAATCGAAATTTGAGAACAATAGCTTAACTTTAATGATAATTATGAATGAACCTAATTGAAATTTTGAAAAAGTAAGGATCTTAAAGTATATTATATTTATTTTCAAATGTGTTTCAGATTGAATTGAAAATCGTTCTCCAGAAAGCTCTATCACATTTTAGAAAAATTGAAGGTTTTGAAGATATTTCTTTAAACTTTACAAATATTCGATTAAGCTTGAAAAAAACTTAACCAAGATTCGTTTAAAATTGCTCAAAATGTTAGGAAGCTAACAGATTTTAAAAATTTTAAATAAAATAGAGAAATAATTTTGAATTAATCTAATCAAAAATTAGAAAAATTAGGGAATTTAAAGACGATTTACTCATCTTCGAATGTAATCCAAATTGAATTTACAATAAATTTGAAGGAAACTGTACTAAATATTAGAAAAATTAAGAAAGACTTTAAAGATGTTTGATTAGACTTTAGAAAATTCAATCAACTTTGGACAATTTTCAACGAATCTTGATTAGTTTAGTTTAAAATTGTCCAAAATTTTCAGAACACATTTCTAAATTTTTTAATGAAATCCAAAAATGTATATTTTTAATTACTTAATCGAAATTTGAGAAATTAAGTACGAATTTTAAGCAAATTCTAAGGAAGCTTTATAGAATTTAAGAAAAATTCAGAAGAATATTAACCGTTTGTCTGCTACGAGGCGCGAAAGCGCTTCGTTCATTTGTGTCGAAAACCGCGATGCAGCACTTTTGCGCTGCGAGTTTCAGTGTGCTTTTGTTGCATCATTGGAGTAAACGTAGACTGACCTCACGCGTACTTTGCTAAAGTCAACAGTCAAGTCAAAATATGTCCCGCAGTTTTCGGGCCTTCTTACAAGAATTGCTTAGCAGTCAAACGATTAAAAGTATTTCATTATAATTTAAAAAATATCAATTAAATTTAGATAAGTTTAAAGAAACCTTAATTAGGTCCGTTTTCGAATTCGCCCAAAATTTTGGGAATATGACACGTTTTCAAATTTTTAAATGAAATTCAGAAATAATTTTGAATGTATTCAATCGAAATTAAGAAAAAATACAAATACCCTGCATTCATTATTTTCTGAATTTAATCTAATTTTAAACTCACTTTAGAAGAATAATACAAAAAAAATAAATAATTTTATCAATTTTAAGAAAGATTTTGTAGAATTTTAATTCACTTTTATAGATTTCCAAGAACTTAATCCAAGGCTTTTCAAGATCAATTCGATAATTTATAATAAATTTTATGATATTTCAGAATGAATTAAGTTAAACATGATACATAAATAAAATCTAAATAAATCAACAAAGTTGGGAATTCTAAAAAACTCTTTCTTATCAATATCAAGATTGAATTAAATTAACTCTCACTCATTCATACTTTTTTCCCCTTAAAACCAACAAAAAAATACCAAATCCCATTTTACACAAAATTCGCAAACTGATCCAAAACTCAAACATTCTTATCTCAAAACCTACATCCGATAAACAAAGGTAGATAAAGATAAACGACAATTAACACCTATATAAAAACAGTAATACCCTTGTTCTAAAGCGTGACGAAGCGGTAACCATCGGGAACGTTTCCAAAGCGTCGACGATGATGTAAATCGGATTGTAAGCGAGTAAATTTAGATAATTACATAATAAATCGCTGATCACGCTAAATCGCCTAATAGTCTAATCATTTCCTTAGTCACAAGGAACTTTAACGAGTCATTAATTAATTAAGTACGACTTTTAATTATGTCGTTAGCAAAGTTAATCGTTAAAAGTGAATTCTTGTAAAAAATTCTTTAACCGGCCGTTAAACACTTCTGGGAAATCACCCAGCGTAAAGAGAATTTATGTTAATTGAGGAAATCGTTAGTATTTTTGAGCTTATTTTCTTTCCACCCACCCTAACGTAAAAAAGGATTTTTTTTCAGTCACGGTGGTGGTTTAAAACAGGAAAAAAGCTTTAAACAGGAAAGAGAATTTTTCTTTTATAATGTAAAAAAATAATAAACGGAAAAATTAAAAAAAAAAAACGAACTTACCAGATTTTCTTTTATCTGGTAATACTAAACTTTTAGTCCTTTTAACTCTAAGCGATCTCCTCCTGAAAGACCTCAAAAAGCTTTCAGGAACCCGATTCCTAAAGCTCGGCGTTTCTTGAGATTTCTTCTCGGGCATAAGCCAATTTTTCACGGCCGCAATCGTTAAACCGTGTTTAGTTTTTTTAGGAGTCGGTTGAGGTTCACTTTTTAAATCAACCATGATTACAAAATCCTTATAAAAATCACAACCACATTCACAAATCAATTAACATCCATTAAAGTTGATAAATTGGAGTCAATCCAAGTTTTGTAACATCGTCACGATCATCCCACATCACGTGTTAAAACTAACATTAACTTTAAACGCGACGAACCAGATCGAAACGCGGTCGCAGAGCGATAAAGTTTAAAGCTACCGCGACTTGAACTTGGATCCTTAGTAGTGTATTTACTAGCGGCAAAAGTCCCCACCTTTAAAGTTCTCGCGCAAGCGCTAAACCGAACTTTTCGAATTTCCAAAACCACACCACACCGTGAGAAATCAACCAAACGTAATTCAGAAAAAACACCACCACCAAACTCCTAACCCTACTACCGGTAATAATAACAAAACTAGAAAAGGGTTGGACACTTTCTACCCCCTACGAAATTTTTTTACCTTTTTTTAATAGGCAAATAGACAGGTGACACTTTCTAGTAGTCGTAGTAGTGTAAAAATTAACATAGAGGCTAACACTCGATTGTTGGACCCTTATGACCCTTATAAATAAGTATCAACGTCGATATTATATACAGGTGAGATATATGGAATAAGATACGTTTGGTATTTTTATAGATGTGGGTTATGAGGTAATTTGGAAGATATGGTTGAGTAATTTTGTTGTTTAGTAATATATCAATTAGTTTAAAGGTGAAAAATGGCTAATTGTAAATTAACTCTTTCGCTAGCAGTGTCACATACATATGTATATGTGTTGATTCGATTTTCAATTTCTTACCTAAACCTGAACATTATCAGTTTATGATAATTGTTTGGGTTATGTTATAAAACAATAAAATAAAGAGATGATATTATTGGTCTGTGGTGTAAGTTTTTCTCCTGAGGTTTTGGTAGCGAAAGGGTTACCTAGAAATTATTTTTGTTTAGATACTTGGATAAGTTTATGGATGTGAATTATGAGGTAATTTGGAAATTATAGATCAGTAACTTTATTGTTTAGTGATATTAATTCATTTAAAGATGAAACATTTAATAATAAAATTAAAACTCCAAGAAAAGGAGACTGATTTTAGTTTAAATAAGCACTCAGGTATTTTTTGGATGTGAGTTTTGGGGTAATTCGGAAAAAATATATATTCAAAAAGATTAAATTATAGATTCACGAATAAAAAGTCATTTTTTCAGATTCCAACTTTAAGAAATCATACAGAATCTATTCGCGAAAATTAAGGAACGATTTTTTCTTTAAACTGAAGTTAAGGAATTTTATGTTGGTTAAAACAGGCAAATATGTTGTAATTAATATGAAAAAGTTTTGTAATTCTTAATGTTAGCAATGTTTTAAGTATAGTAAGCATTTAAGTAAGATATAACTTGGACAAAATAGAAAGAATACACGAATAAGAGGTTTATCATCATTTTTTCAAATTATTATTAACTTTAAAAACCATACAGAATCTATTTCAAGAAATTAAGGAAAGATTTTTACTTTAAAATTGAACTTGAGGAATTTTATATTGGTTATAAAAAGGCAAGTATGTTGTAATCGACTCAAAAAAGTTTTGTAGTTCTTAAAGTTAGCAAAATTTTGGAGTTTTTATTTTTATGAACGTGGATTATGACTTATGACTAATTTTTGCGAATGTGGATTATTGGCAATTTAAATTGGTTTAAAATATAAATGCAGTTCTACCTCGGCAATCGTAATTCTTGAAACACGCAACTCTTCGATTGTTACAACACCACAAAACAATTTTGCAACCTTTCTAAATGCAACTCCTGACAAAAGAGTACCTCAATAACCGCAACTGGCCTTCATTTCCTTTTTTTGCGAATGACAACAACATATAGCTCGTTTATGAGAATATCGTCACTAAGGCCCTTCGCATACGAATCGACTAATTGACAACCCGAGTTTCGAATTAGTTGGATATTAATTGCAAAATGGTCCCCTTTTTATCGCTCATATGTGGATTCCCATTCTTGTAGACGGGCAAAGTCACCAAACGGTTGCATCACCAATTGATTTGAAACACGGATTGCAAATCAGTCGACCATGTGCGGAGGGCATAACAATAAGTCACAAAATTCAATGTTTGAGTTGTACCGATATTCTAACATATGAGTGATATGATGCAACACGTTATTTCCTGCCTCGTTAGATGCAACAATCTCAATAAGCGCAACTACCTCAATTTCTATTAATTACCGAAGTAATAATATACAAGGTGTTTAAAATAATGCGGCAATATTAAAAGGGGTGATTGTCCAGGTCATTTTATACAAAACAGTTTATAATAAACGTGGTCTGGAAACGCTTCGTTACCGATCTACAGCGTGTTGAAATTTAAACATATTTATTATAAACAAAAAGTTTATAACAAAAGAAATTTTTTTTAAGAAGAAATTCAAGGACAAAAACAAATATTTTACCAAACCAACAATTTCACCAAGTAAAAATTACAAAAACTGTGCAAAGTGACCACCTCGAGCTCGGATGTAAGAATCCAATCTTCTCCTCATTGACTGGCGAACTCTCTCAAAAACACTAGGATCTGTTTTAATTGAGTTGCACCCAACAATGATTCGATTTCTTAAGTCTTCTACGTTTTCCAATGGAGTAGCGTACACCAAGGACTTCAAATGGCCCCACAGGAAAAAATCCAGGGGATTTAAGTTCGGGGATGGTGCAGCCCATAAGTGAGGTCCACCTTGGCCAATCCAGCGATTTCCATATGCTTGTGTTAAGAAATCACGAGCTATTTGACTAAAGTTGGCTGGTGCGCCATCGTGCATATACCACATTGCATCTCTAATTGCTAATGGTACGTCCTCCAGAAAACCAGGGAGCGTGTTTTCCAAAAAGTTGCGATACACCTCTCCGGTAAGTCTTTCTGGTAAAAATACCGGTCCAATTAGGCAGTCACCCACAATTCCAAGGCAAACGTTCAAAGAAAACTGATGTTGAAAACGATCTTCAACAATTTCATGTGAATTTCCGACACACCGTACATGGTTATTATGGAAACTGCGTATTGCATTTCTTGAAAAATTCGCTTCATCGGTGAACAGAATCAACATCAGGAATTGAGGAATTTCAACTATTTTCTGCAAAAGCCATTGACAGAATGCAATGCGAGGAGGAAAATCAGCAGGAAGTAATGCTTGAACGCGTTGAACTGTTTCAAAATATGTAAATTTTTACGGCTTTTTTTAATTAAACTTCAACACGCTGTAGATCGGCAACAAAGCGTTTCCAGACCATGTTTATTATGAACTATTTTGTATAAAATGACCTGGACAATCACCCCCTTTAATATTGTCGCATCTTTTTTAAACAACCTGTATATCAAACATTGCATATAAAATTATAATGCTAAAAGATCATGATTTAATAAAACGATGGTTTGATGAACACTTACTAATAAGTAGAAGACCATGATTTTACTTTTTTTTATACCACTTAAAAGCTAACCATAGAGTAATGATTTTAATTTAAATGCGGACACTTCAGCGGACTTTATGCGGACACTGGCCTTTTGTTGAACATGTTATCATTTCATCAAATCAGTTATGATTAGATTAGAAAGATTAGGAATCACTTCCTCAATCTTTAAAGTTTTTATCAAATCTTTACTTTTTTTTATTAAGAATTATTAAATTATATTCTATTAGAATTGTGTAGGCTACTTCAAAAGTTATCGATAAAATCATTCTTAAGTTATAGTTAATAATTATAAATTAATTTTTAGACAATCTCATCAAACCCTCTTTTTATTGCAAAAAAAGTGTTACTCTGTTCCATAATCAGTGACCATTTGCGTATTTATATCTAAAAGTTAAAAAGTCATATCTCCATTATTTAAAAAAAAATTAAGTATTGTTGTAATACTACCTTACTTTATAAAAATAGTATTAATAAAATTTTAAAAAAATTGAGAACCTTTTACCTCTTGGTTAAAGGTATGCATAGAAAAGCGAAATGACTCATTTATTATGGAAGAGAGGTAATAGTTTGGTATGGAACATATTACTCTATCAATCGATTAAATTAGAAAGTGAAGTCATTTCCTTAACTTTTAACCTTCTTATCTAACTCAACAGTAACTCCTCTGTTAAAGCATCAAATTACATCCTATTAAAATTTTAGAGATTACTTTGAATGTTATGGATCGATATTTATGTCCTCAAAATTTTATTATAAATTATGGATTGATTAATTAATTGTTATATAATCTCTTTAAATTCTTTTTTATTGAATATGTTATTCTACCAACCGATCAAATTAGAAATTAAAGTAATTTCCTCAACTTTTAAACCTCTTATCTGATTCAACTTTAATTTCTTTATTGAAGCATCAACTTACACCCGATTAGAATTTTATAGATTACTTTGAATGTTATGGTTCGATAATTTTATCCTCATTATTGTTACAGGTTATGGATTGATTAATTTTTACATACACACTTGTACTTTCGTAAACGTAAACATTCTTTTTTATTGAACATACTTTATCATACTTTATTTAATTGATTAGATTAGAAAATAAAGTCATTTCTCCAATCTTTAAGCTTCTTATCTTACTCCCTTACTTCCTTCTTTATTAAAGCATCAAATGACATCCAATTAAAATTTTGTAGATTACTTTGAACGTTACGGATCAATAATTTATACCAAATCATTGCTCGCAACATTAATCAAAAAAATTTTCCTTTACTTTTAATTCTTATGAATTCATAATTTACTGATTTAAGAAAAATTATAAAATAAAAATCCCATCTCAACATCAAATTCATTCAATTATAAGAAAAATAATGAAAAAACCATACTTACTCTTTATTCAAAAATGATTTCATAACACCATCTGACATACAAAGTAAAAATAACAACATATCTATCTCCTTACCATATTAACCGTCACACATTCACCTCATCCTTAATTATATCTTAATTGCAATCGAATAAGCAATATAAAACTAACGCGCGCGCCCTTCGCAGATGTCGTTTTATGTAACCGGACAAAAGGGCCGGTCGTAATCATGATTACGAGACGCACGTGCCCCGTTTTGCATACGACAACCGACCGAAAAGGGGGCCACGCAAAGGTAATAATCACGATTGTAACTAATTTGCCTCGTAACAATCGTCCGTGACTTTTAAATTGACGACCTGACCCGGATTTAAAACTCAAATCATAACGATTATTTATTTCATTTTTTTTATTCGCCCTAACTTTCGACTGGTTACGAAGACGAGACGGTTTTCAATCGGAAATAATTAATTTGTTACGCTCCACATATAAATTTAATTTGAGTTTTTATTACCTGTCTATATTTCCTATTGGAGAAAAAAATCGTTTAAAAATACAACCAACCTAACCTGTATAAAAGCATGGGAATTTATTTATGGGATCGTAAAACCCTGTGTAATGCGTGTAAACGATACATTATCCTCTCGGTTGATCCCGTGAAAGGTAAAACATCGCTTTCGAATTGAATATAATCATTCAAAGGGTTTAACATTTCAACCTTTAGGTTTATACGACCCCTTTTTTTGAATCATGATACGGTTGTAATTTTAAACTTATTTGTCAATCTTTTTTATTTATTGATTTATTTATTAAGAGTAATTTATTTATTGGTATGATACAGGACTTGAAAGTGATTAAAATAAACAACCCGCATTAACTATATTTGGTCGTAAACGACTTTCTACCAGTGTGTATGTCCGTTTTAGAAAACGTTAGAATTGATTTTTGAGTCGTTCTCCAGACGACTACTTTCACCGATGATAGTGGAAAGTTTAAACGTTCACTTTTATAAAATTAATCAAAAAAATTAACGACTTCTTATCACTTAAGTTTTATTTATTATTTAAATATTATATTTTTTTTAAATAAAATTCTTTCCATTCAATAAATTTTATTTTTTTTTAATCCCTTATTAACGGATTTTTTAAAATTTAACGACCAAAGAAAATTTAAAAATAATTGCCTAACCGGATAATCGGAAATAACTCTCTTAATTATACCATCAACCACCAGAAAATTTCAAAAGACAGATGTTTCCAGTTCGAATTGATTACGAATTACGTTCAAGCAGCTGGTTTTTACTTGAAAAAAAAATCGTTGAGTAAACCACATGAAATACTTTTCCGTGATTCCTACGTTTGTCGGTTTAAACGCACGCAAACGGATTTGATTTACATATGTGACAGCTGCGTTTTAAACTTATAAATTTAAAGCCAACATGAAAATCTTGTCGTTACATAAAAAAAAAACTTTTCGATTAACCCTCCTCTTCATTCAAAATCCATTTTTCGGTTTCACGCTGTGTCGATGACACTCTGCCATAAAGTAATTTTTAACCAAAAAGTTCTAATATAGGGGTTGAAATTTATTATAGGGGTTGATATCAATACAATAGGGAGAAGAATTATTATTTTTAGTAAAGTCATTCTTAAATGATCATAGAAAACTTTATAGGTGTGTACAGTTATTTAATACAAAATAAAACAAATCCGGAATACAGTTTGAAAACGCTTACGTTCCGTTCTATGTCAAGTAACTGTCCTCCCCGGGTCGTTGTTATGCATTAGAAGTTATAACGAGGCTCTCAATTAGCCGTGCGTTAGTAGGACGACCCAAGAATAGATTTTAAGGATTTAGCTGTGTAAGCAAAGGATAATCCCTCATTATTAAGGGATGCGGAACGAAAGCAAACCGACTACGACGACAAACAACGTATGACAGAAGTGAAACCAACCCCTCGTTCAATCATTTCCTGTTTGTCTCACTTTTTTCTTTTCTTTCTTCTTGACTTGTTTAAGGGAGGGATTTTTTGATGGACTGTCGGTTGTAATTTTCGTGTGAACATTCACAAAGAGTTTTTTTTTTAGTAATTCTGAAATTTTGGAGTGTTTGGTAAAATTTTGTAAAATCTTTAAAAAAATTGTCTAAAACTTTCTAGTTTTAAGAAATTTATTACTTTGACCTTGATATAACTTTGAGTTTACTAACTTTATACATATAGATAACTCATCAAAGGAAATCTTGACTGTTTACAAAAATATTTAAACTGACTCGTTAAAAAGTTTTAAAGTTTTTTTTGAAGAGTTGTCTTCTAAATCGAAATTAAATTGAATTTAACGAGATTAAGTTGTTATATAAAACTTTCCAGTTTTATGAGATTTACTACTTTGACCTCGTTATAACCTCCAATGCTTTAACTTTATTAAAAAATCTTTCTTTTCCAAACCAAAAATTCTAGTAAATTTACCACCTTAAGAGAGAACACCAGGGTAGAGACTATGAAAAAAAGGCGATATTTAAGATTTTATTTTGGTTCACTCATATATTTTAGAAAAATCGAAATTTGATGTTTGTAACTACACAGTTTAAACTTATTTTAGAAACTATAGAGAAAAGAAATATGTGTTTTAGAATACATGTATGGGGGGGTGTCCAAATGCACTTATAAAAACAAGCATCTTGCTGGTTGTCACCATAAAACGTGTAAATATCATCTGAAAATAAAAAAGGAAACGTCATTTTAATCTCTATTAGTGTAGCTTCAGTTAAGCGTACCCAATTAAAAACGAATAATTGCTGTTAAAATGGCACATCTGCAAAAAAAAGAGTTAAAAAAAAATCGATAAAATAATTCATCTCTCCAGGAGGTGAAGAGGCAGCAAATATTAATTTGTACAAACAAATAAAAATCCGTACGCTTAACTAAAGAGAATTTTATATAGATTGAGGACGTCTCACAATCAGTAAAGTTTGAATGCGATTCTCGTTGGTAAAGAAATTGTGACAACACGTTAAAAAAATGTTACTGTGAGAAAAACGCATTTAAAAAGTTAAGTTTGGTTCTAGATGATATTATAATGGAAGAAATTTTAAGAGTTATCACAATTTATCAATTCCTGTTCCATAATAAAGGCCTTTAGAATTTGTAGAACATAATTCGATTTCCTTCTTGTTGTCTGAATTGTCTAAAACACTTGAAATTGAACGCACTTGAGCTCGACTCATACGGTGTTGGTCTTTAGCTGTACAAAATGCGTACATTTAGGGTCCAATCTGGATTTGCATTTCATTTACCACCTTTAATAGAGATGCCATTCGATTCAATTTGCACAATAACTGCCCGACTTGATAAAATTTTCGGAGCGAACTTCCAAATGAGGGCATTAAAGCTCTCATTGGAATTTTGCGTAAATCCGCCTAAACAGCGCTCAACCAGCTCCGTCTTGGACAAATCCATATAAATGAGAGTAATAGCGTCGATAACATTTTGTGATAATCGTTGTTTATGTTCGTATTCAAAGATTTTAAGTACGTGCAATAAAAAAATGGCTTCGTGCGCGCGAGCAGTAAAAGTGCTATAATTCCATTATTTGTACAAATTTTATTATAATATTATAGGACAATATTCTAAAAGGTGCATACTTTCGAATTGCGTAAAGAAAAAAAAAACGATTTTTCAAAAAATTTACCGTTTTTCCCCCTTAAACCTAATAAGTTTACCAACTTTTTTGTAAACAGTCAAGATTTCTTTTGTTGAGTTATCTTTTAAACCCAAATTAAATTGAACTCAACCAGATTATGTTGTTAAGTAAAACTTTCCAATTTTATGAGATTTAATACTTTGACCTTTATATAACCTCAAGTCTTTTAACTTTATTAAAAAATTCTTCTTTTCTAAACCACAAATTCTATCTAATTCACTGTCTTAAAGTCAAGATTTCTTTTGATGGGTTACCTTCTAAATTCAAATTAAATTGAATTTAACCAAATAAAGTTGTTATGTAAAACTTTTCAAATTTATGAAATTTAACGCTTAATACTTTGACCTTGATATAACCTTGGCCATTTAATTTGGTTAAAAACACTGTTTTCCATTACAAAAATTTTATTAAATTTGCAATTCTAAACCTTTAAACGAGTCAGTTGTATAATATTTTTAACAGTTAAGGTTTCTTTTAATGAGTTATCTTCTAAATCTGAATTAAATTGAATTTAAACAGATTAAGTAATGCAAAACTTTCCAGGTTTATAACATAGCACTATGTTCTTAACATAACCTTAAGTTTTTCAGTTTGATTAAAAAAGTTGTTTTTTCTAAGCCAAAAATTCTCTTCAATTTATCACCTTAAACTTTCCAGGAAGTCAGTTAAAATTTCTTGTGGACAGTCAAGAATTATTTTCTAAACTGGAGTTAAATTAAATTGAACCAGATTAAATTGTGCAAAACTTTTTAATTTTATGAGATTTATCATTTCGACTTTGATATAAATCTTAAGAAACCGTAAGTAAAAAATATTATATTCTCCAAACCAAAAATTAGAAAATAAAACCAATTCAATAAAAAAATTTAAAGTTGAATACTTTAACTTTCATATGGTCTTGATATTTGAACTTCCCTAAAATCATTGTCTCCTCAAAACCAAAAATTCAATAAAAATCCACCACATTAAAACCCCTCCAAAAAGAAAAATTCCCTAAATCTGTCAAGATTCATCAAAGTCCCGTTTGAACCTCCAAACTCAAAAACCATCGAATTTCGGCCGCCAATAAATTCCGATTCCACTCGAACGAACCCATTCATGCGATCGACATTCGCCTCATTGTGGATTATGGGATTCCGCCGGCAAACCGGGCCTCCTTAATACCGGGGCGGTTCTCACAAGGTGTGCGTGTGTGTACGCACATAACTTATGCAATACCTTCGTTTCGCGTCTCCGTAGGGGTTTCTAGGGGACTCGGCCCGGGGGTGAGTCAGACCCAATTTTGATGGGTCTTTTCACTTCTCCCGACCGCGACCGAGATGACGTCTTCCAACGGAAAAACACGGAAGAGGAAACAAACAAGTTGAAGTGAGGGTTGGAAGTAAATATTTCAAAAAGGGAGAGAACTAACAACCCCTTTTCTTATTTATTTAACTAGGATTGTTACAAAATTGAATTTCAAGGAAAACAAATCTAGTTAATTAATAGAGTTTTCATGGAATTAAAACAAAGGCTTATGAACGTTATAGGGTGTATGTTTTTCTATTTCTTTTCTCCTTCTGTTCCTGTTTTTGCAATGCAAAGGGGGGAAGGTATTGAAAATAACCTCCAGCGGTGAGGGAGGTTCGCGAAATTTGTAAAGGGGCCTATTCAGAAACGAACGTGGTGTTTAATTAAAGGGTCGAGACGAAAACCACTGCACCGTGCAACGACCTAACTCTGGCGATTTACTGTAATACTGTGGATCGTTGCTTCGCGTAAAGCTTTCGTTCGTTGCTTTCCTGCATAGAATGTACAGAAAAAAAATGAAGTTTCTTTCATAAACTTCACCCGTCGATCCACTTGACACGCACTCACCACTTACTACCCCTTTGGGTACTTTTTTTTAAAGGGATACCGTAATAAATCTTGAATTATTCACTTTTAACTAGGAAAAAAAATCTTTTCAAACAAAATAAGTTTTGTAACAACCTACAATACTTTATAGCGATTACGCTATGTCATTTTTTCACGAAGTTGAGAGTTATTTATTAGAAAATTTTCAAAGCTTTGTCTCCATTCAATCACTCGTGCAATAAATACGCCCAGTTAAAAATTGTTTCACTTTGAAGTATTGACGAACAGACTAAAAATATACCATATAAGCGTGACAATGGATAAAAATGGCTTTGTTTGGCCTTTTTGTTAAAATTCAATAAATATTACAATAAATGTGAAAGCAACGTTGTTCACCATTTGTAATATTTATAAAAAGCAAATAAAAATATGAAGTTTCCAATGTTTTGAAGTATTCTAGAAACCACGTTTTTTAAAAAAGAGCCTCTTTTTGCCTGTAGTCTTCAATTTGTATCATATTAGGTCACTGACGAACGAAACATTTTTTGAGGTTATTTTATTTCACAAGATTATTTATTTTGATAAACTCCAGCAATGTAAACTTACATTATCCAAACGTTCCTTCAAAATAAATAAATTCATTTCCCACCCTTTAATTTTATTTTTAAACACCATAATTCATCAAAATAACTAATCAAAACTCTCCCCTAACACATATGTTCAAAAACCCCCTCAACCCAACGATAAATTAACACCCCCAAAATTATTTTGACCCCCTCACCCTTAATAAAACACCATTAGCAATCCTCATCATGACTCACCCTTACATTTATTTAATAACCACCCTCTCGATCTTCCAAATCTCTCAAGCTGTGATCTGTCAGCTTTCAATCATCCAAAATCGATCGATTCCCACTTCCCCCATCCAAAAACCAAATTGATTGACTTATCTGAACCTTTTCTTAACGTTCACAGAAAATTTTATTCGAGACTATCCCAAAAACTCGTAAAAGTCAAGATTATCGACTCGATTCAAAGACTTTTACGACTCCCCGAATCAACGGTGGCAACGATGTCCTCGTAAACCTGTCGACGAGCAAATTTCCTGGCACCGGGGACATCTGTTAACGTTTTCGGCGCAATTAGATCGGGTTCGCCCGCCTATAAATCACCTGGACAATGTCCGTCCTCTGATGGCGACACCGCATCGCACAATGCCACCGAAACCCATAAATATTTGGTCATTATTGTTACGGTGGATGTCGTTACGACATTGGGAAGGGAAAAGTGGAAAAGTTACGCGGTCACGTTAAAATGTTATTAGTTCAAGTTATGATAATAAGAAATTGTGTTAGATCATGATTTATAGAAGAGAAGAAAATAATCTTTATTGTACTGTCATCCTAACAGGTCTCTCCGCAAATATAGTTTTTACAATAATAAAATAACAATTACAATTTTTTAAGTGATCGTCAGTGTCTTGTATAAAGGAGTGTCCAGAATTGTGACAAAATCCCGTGGCGTTATAGTAACGCGAACTTGATCACGCGTACTTTGGGCGGTACCATGTAAACCACAACACGTTTCACCTTTGTGTTCGATGTATGTCATCAGCCCTTTCCATGTCTTGTTTTTCTGCGCCACATCAAAGGGATGATACGTTGTTTGGTTCGATAAATTTAGACGTGATCGCGCATCATCGTTGCATCTTCAAAGTTGCACATTACAGGTTTCGTTTAATTAAGTGATTAAAAGTATGGAGAGGACGCAACAACATTTATACAATCATATAGAGACGAAGATGCATCTATCTAAATCTAAGAGTTACGGCTAGTCTTTCTTGAATAGTTATAACATGCCTTAAAAATGTATCTTTTTAATCATTCTTGACATAATTAAACTTATAAGGTATTCAAAATCGATTGTTAACATCCTCATGAAATCTTCATAAACACGACTAACTTGTTGAAATTTTAAATCTTTCAGTGTTATTTCCAGAACTTTCAAGTCCTTGCGTATATAAATGTTGTTGCCAAAGTCTTCTTTTTTTTTCCTTATTACGTACAAGCGTATCAATAATAATATATGGGCTGCTGCAATACCCATGATGACAGTTTATGTACTTACATTAGCTTTGTTCGTAGAAGCGACTTCCAACTTTTTCTAATTTTTCAATTAACTTTTTTAGTTTTGATCGACTCCAAAAATCTTAACTTTTGATTGACTGAAAAAAATCAGAAACTGTTGGGAATCGCTTCTACAAACAAAACTATTAACTAACTGGAACGCATTGAAGTTCGCGATGTTGATACGCAACGATGACACATACGCGATGATGATACGTGCACATTTCTGATACGCGTCGAAGTTCGCACTTGGTTGTCACAAGTCTCGACGCACCTTAAGGAAGCGTTTCGTTGTCTCTATTTCGAATAAAATTCTAAGTCTGTTGTGACATTATCTTATTGGTATTATTTTCGTCCGTTCATGTTGCTGTTTATTCCTAATGTTGTGTAATGGATTGTTCGGATGTCTGATTTTCGTTGTGATTCAGGTTTTTTCTTTAGGCTTTGTATATAACAAAATTAATATTTTCAAAGATTAATATAAGTCTTTACATAATATCCTAAAGATTTATAAAGATTTACGAATAAAACTAACTTTTCAATCAACAAGAAACAATGAACGACATCTATGTAGAACTAGGACAACCAAGTAACTTTTTTTAAAAGTTAGTGGACTAGTTAGTAGACATACAAACTACTCCGCCATCTATCATACGATAGCTCCACTATAAATAAAACCATCGAGTAAAAACATAGTGACTCATAAAACGGAAGCGCCATCTCTCCGTTCAACTATACACTACATACTCCACTCTAAAGCAGGAGTATATTTTTTCTGTTGAACACACAGACAGACAAAATCGATACATTTGGCGCCGTTTTCCAAAGGAATTTCAACGGTGGGGCGCCCGAATTAGGGTCGCCGACATCGTAAACCAGTAAATAACGACGAATTCGCCGGAATTCTTGGCATAGTTTCTATTTGTAACTATCGCACTAACATTAAAAAAAGTAGAACTGAAAAAGACAGGCGAACGGAGGGAAATAGAAATAGAGCAAAAACGTTTTTGGCTAGTAACATGCCGGAAATGCTGTATTGCGGCTTTTCCGTCGCAACAATTTTCGCGTGAAAATCAACCACGCGCTCTGGTGCAATACAGTTTTGCTTCCGGAAGCGCCGTCGGTAAACAGATGGCGCGCGAAGTCATTAACGGTACTTCTCTTTGAGCTTAATGGAATTTTCGTTTTTTTAATCATATGCGATTGTGGTTTATGAATGTGTAACAATAGAAATTCTTAAACTCTGTAAAGTAGATTTAAAAGAGGAATTAATTAATGTTTGTTATTGTTATACAGGGTGAATTTGGAGGAATCGTTGGAATTCGAGCGATGCATGTTACTTATAAAAGTAACAGTTTTAAATTCAAAGAAAATATCTTATTACCTGAATATTAATTTATCTAACGTCTTATTATTTAAATTTGATACCAATAATCATTTATTTTTGTAGGATGTATCTATAATGTTTTAAGTGAAATTAACAATTTTCAAACTGTCCATAGAAAAAATAATAACTGCCATTAGATTGCAGGAATCAGTTTTCAGTAGTTAGTAAACCACCCGTAACGTTCAGTTTGGCGTTCTAAGAAAATTAATGCTCCCTACCGAAGTATTCAAAACTATCAGAATCCGCGAAATTTGAAATATTATTTTTTTTTCTTAATATTACATTTACAATTATACACATTTATTATACACAAGGGATATTGCTACACCATAACATTTTACATAGAATTAAAGCGAACGTCTCTCATTGGTGCAATTCGATACCGCCTCTCTAATTGCTATATCGAAATGCTTCAATGTGAGAGACATCATTTAAATTAGATGTAAAATGTCATCAGGTGGCAATTGTGCCTGCTGCTGGTTGCTAGTTGCCTCAGTGTGAGACATACCTTATAGTATTATTATTATTAGTATTTCACCTGTGCCACAACAACCAGAAAAAAAAAACATTAATAAAAAATGCAAAATATTTTATTAACTCCTAGAACATTTCTGAAAGTAATACAATTGTTGTTGCTTATCACCCTTACTCAAACATTCTTTGACGTAATATTGCACACTATTGACCTAACCTACTCTTCAGAAGCCTCCAAAATTAGTACTACCGCACATTCATGAATGACATCCCATTATAATGACAAATGCTAAACTAGGAAAACGCACGTGACTATTAATTTTTATTTCCACATTTAACTGGAATATAATTACTACCTCCCAAGGTATTCTTTCATTCATGAACGTTTAATCAACACAAAGTGACCAAAAATGTTGTGTTCATTCAAATCCTTCTTAAAAGCAAAAAGTTTACAAAAATCAAACAAAATCACAATATACAAAAATTTACGTTTTCATGGAAGCGTCTTTCATATATCTTTCTATATATTTTTTATTTTTCAAAATCTGGATTGTAGCGCCAATCTGACAATAGTGTATGGTTTACATACTCAACCGACCGATTTCAGCAGTTTGCATCGAATAGACCTATCCTGAAACTGACACAAATAAGTGAGACTGAGCACAGATAAAAAAAATCGGATGGTCACGTATATGTGACACTGGTAGTAAAAGGGTTAATTGACCATACTCGGAAATCGATAAAAGTTTATCTTCATCCATAAATAACTCGAGTTCTAAACCAGGTACAAATTTTTTTCTAAATAAAACATGTAGCTTGGTCAATTACGATCATTATTTTTCATAAACATTTTTTTCAAATTCTTGATACTAACGAACTTAGTTAGTTTCATATGTACACTCATGGTCATTGGAAATGAACTTGAAAGTTGTATGCGAGAGCGATAGCTAGAACGGTTTTGGGTACAGTCATTTTTCGAAAGAATAAAACCTAAGGTGAGGCTAAAGGCGTAGAAGCACGTCGACGGTGCAGGAGCCCGACTCGATGCGGTATCCATAAATATGAAGCAGGTAAACGAACATTGATTTGGATGAATTATAACCTCATGTCAGGTTTTATTACCTGAAAAGCCGACCGAAGCCGGGACCGTTTTAGTTATCGCTCTCGTACCGAGCTTTGAAGTTCATTTCCAATGACTATGAGTGTACACTACAGTCTTAAAGTTTGGTGTTTTCCTCCCAACTCACCTTGTATTATAACCCGAAATGGAGCTGCATCATGAAGAGAAAGATGAAAAAGTAAGCCCTTCCTCTGTAACATTGCCGAGTATCCACTATCTCTCTCTTCATGATGCAACTTCATTTCGTGTTATAGTACACTTGTATAATAAGGTTCCAATTTAATTTTGGTTTTTATGATTGCAACCTTCTTAATAAGGTCTTGATGTTTTAGAATCATTTTTAAAGTCAAAATATTTTTCTAATTCCATTTATCAATCTCCCAAAAATCAAGTTCAACTTACAACAGTTAACTTTAACTTACTTATTAGAAGAGTATACAATTGAAACTTTAAATTCGTTGAAAATTGAGTAAAAATATTTTAAATTGAATTTATAACAAAGTTTGAATTGTTAAAAGTTTACGTTGCGTTCATCTCTCTGTAAGTAAGTACAATATTACAAATACCAGGAATCACGCTCAGCGAACCGTTTACAACAAAATTACGCAACAGATGACGCGGTAGTTGCAGAACGAACCGTGTCCGTCCTTAAAAAGATTTACCTGTGCACTTAAGCGATTTCTGTTATTCAATTATAACGAAAACAACTTGTTTATATTTACTTGGCTTCGTTAAGTCTCAACCTACGCATCTCCTTTTTTTAAATCCCCTTGTTTTATTCATTCATACAAAAACAAGCTTACATCAAGTAAAAAAATTGACCTTGGTTCTTAATTCTTTATCTTTATCTAATTAAAAAAATAAACAGAAAAACTGTTTTCGCTGACATTAACCTTTTTTGTGTCTCGTTCTTATAAACAATTTAAGTATGTATAGACGTAAAATAATATTTTAACATCTGACCCAGTTCTTCATAAAACCGTTGTCGTCTCGTATTTCAAGAAAACCTAGAATCATAACTTCTCAGTATCAAATGTTACAAGTGCAATAAATTGTCTACTCAAAACGAGGAGGTTTTTGCCTTTTCCGTGGCGCGTGTCCTTCCTCGACATTCGCGTCCATCTGGGATTTTAACAAGTCCGTCTCTCTTTCTCTCACACTAGGCTGTCGTGTAATTCGATTCCGTTCGTTAAAGAAGAGGCGTGAGGTCGAGACTTATTTAATTACATCAATTGACTGGCATCAAATTACAAATGTCCATATTTTATTTTTTTAAAAGGTATGTTTGATACAGGTGATTGAAAGAATTCCACGACATAAAAATAATATTTACTTTCCGCATTCCGTTTGGTTTTTAGAAAGTTACCTCGGTGAAATACCACCTTTTCGAACCGATAATCGATAACCGACCGGAATAACTTCAATTAGAGTCCGGTTTCCGGGGACATCAGGTGGAGATTGCGGAGATTTCGAGGTTTTAATGGGGAAACCGGAGAGACCCTTTTTCACAAATCGATTAAAGGGCGTTCGTCGAGACTGCCACTTTTCCTCGTTAACGCCATTAAGGTCAAAACTCGACTTGTAACGAGACAATAACCAAGTGGTTAACGATCTAAAAGCCGGGACCTATGAACTCTCTCCGGCGCCACTTTTAATTAGGTCATAATAACATCAAACCCCTTTTTTTAAATCTAGATAACATTTTTATAACTCCCCCGAATTGAATGAATTCCAACCCAACCCCTAACATATCCCTTTAAATTCCAAACACGTGTTTAATGAACAATTAACAACTCGGTTAAGCCAATTAGCGGATGGTCGGGTTATAAATAACACAATGACACGACGACGCGAGCTCGATAGATAGGGGAGAGGAAGCGCGGAAGTGGCACTTCCGGTGCTGACGACGTCGTCTACTATACAAGGATTTCTCAGAATGGAATCTTCAAACGAGACGCGGAATCGACCCGACCCTCGAACGTTTTGTTGGTTTACGACGCGAAAATCGAAATATAAACGTTCTAAGCTTACTTAGGTACGAGGAAAGTTTTCCCCAAAACGTTTCCTTCGTAATGAATATTCATGGTGAGGATACTTTTGTGGAAAGGGAGAAGACCGAATAGAACGTCGTCAGGGTTAAAATCTCATTTTGGTTGGGACACCTTGATTTAATGCTTTTGTAATTCGTTTAAGGATGTAACAAAGGTTTAATTATAAAAAAGTTTATACAGTTTGTCAAATAAAAAACGTTCAAAGCCAGATCTTCGTTATTTTCGTTCGTATTTCTATGAATCAGATATTGAAAGACCTACGAAAATTGAAATAACGAAATGAGCTATGAATTAAAATATTTTCTTTGGCATCTGAATTATGTAAATCCATCAGGTTATAATCTAACTTTCAATTTCTGGAAATTTTTTTTAAATTGGCATTTTGAAATTTGACCGTTGCATTTTTTTGTAATTAATATGGATATTTATACCATACTGTTACAGTATACAAGTTTATTATCTAACATGTTTCGGCGTTAACCAACCTACAAAATTTTTTTCTCTAATTTTTTTTTACAATGGGTCAAAAAAGTATTTGGACACCTATAATTTTCCAAGAAAATACTTGATGATATAGAAATATTTTATTTCTAATAACAATATATGATTCTATATAATATGTAAACACACTAAAACAAAAAAGTCAGGTCAAAATCAAAAAAATATATAGATTATTCAACAAAACTTAAATTTTAATTCCAATAAAGTGTTTGAACACTAAAATTTAACTAAAAGAACATTTAGTTTATCCAATTTCTACGAAGCCTTAGTACTTTGTAACCATTCCAGAAGCCTCTAATACTGCTTGTAATCTTCTAGGCATGGATGACACAAACTTGCTGGTAGTTTCCCTGGTAATTTTATTCCATTTTTCTTGTAGGTACATTTTTAGCTCATCTTTATTTCTTATATGGTGTTTTCTTATATTTAAATCCAACTAGTGCCATAAATTTTCCAAAGTCTGGGGATTGGGGAGGGTGGGGAAGGGTTTTTCTACCTCTGTAAAGCATCCATTCCTTTACAATCCTAGCGGTATGTTTAGGATCGTTGTCTTGTTGGAATATATAGCTATCTTCTATGCCTAATTTGATAGCACTATCATGTAAGTTACCTTGCAGTATCATCAGGTAACCTTTTGCGTCCAAAATACCGTCAATAAAATGAACATTTCCTACCCCATTGTACCCCATGCACCCCCAAACCATTACATGTCCACCTCCATGTTTAACTGTAGGTGTCAAGTTCTCTTTCTGTAGTTCAGTGTTAGGTATACGCCATACGGTTTTTCGTAAATCCGAACCAAATATATTAAATTTACTTTGATCGGAAAAAATTACGTTTTTTCAAAAGTCTATAGGCTGATGAATATACTGCCTTGCAAATCCAACACGTCGAAGTTTATTGGTTTCACTTATAGATGACCTTTTTCGTGCCACTCTGCCATGATAGCCGGCTTTTCGCATTACACCTCGAACAGTTTCGGAATGTACTATAACCCGAAATGGAGCTGCACCATGAAGAGAGAGATGGTGGATACCCGGCAATGTTACAGCGAGAGGGCTTACTTTTTCATCCTTGTCTTCGTGGTGCAGCTCCATTTCGGATTATAGTACATATTTTCCTGATATTGTTCCGAGGTTTACGGCTAAAGTTTGTGCACTAATACGGCGATTTTTCTTAATTTCGGGTAAAATGTATCTCTCATTTTGTACGCTTAACACCTTTGGGCGTCCCGACGTTTTCGATTATCAACACTATTAGTGATTTTGTATTTCTTTATGATAAAAAGTATTGTACTAGGCGGCTTTTTTACCAAATCAGCTATTTTACGGACACTTTTTCCTTGTTTGTGCATATTTACAACGCATTCTTTCAAGTCCACACTAAGTTCGCGCTGTTTTTCACTCATGTCACTAGTTTTAGCAAACAACTAAACAACTGACGTTTTAGTATTTTTGAGAATAGATTAAATCAACGTAAATTTCGAGGAAAGGTTTTTTGAGGTAAAACGTGCAAGTGTCCAAATATTTTATTGTTATTGCAATTTTAGTTTTTTTTGAATAAAATAAACATATATTTCTGATTTCAGCCTGATTTTTTTGTTAATGTGTTTACACACTATAAAAAAAATGTTAGGTATCCAAACTCTTTGTTGGCCCACTGTAATACGACAGATAACATTTATTCCACATTTAACATTTATTGATTCCAATTTTTATTCTAATTAAAGAGGTTGGATTAATTCCAACTTCTAAAACTTGTTAAATGATATAAAACCAAAAAAATGTATTAGAGGGAATGTGATTGTAATCCATTTTAACCAGTGTTAATCAATTAATACGACTTTTTGTACCATAGTGGTTATAAAAGTTTATTTATCTAACATGTTTGGGCGTTAGCCATCTTCAGTGACAAACTACAACAAACAAAAATTCAATATTTGAAGTTCAATTTTTCCCAAGTTTAGATTAAAAAAATCTTTTTATATATTAGTAAAATAGAAGTTAAGATTTCTTTTTGATCAAATTACAACCAAATTCGTAGTGATTTTTTTATGAATTATTTTTTTATAATTCAAGTTAGGCTTTAAAAGATAATAAACACAAAAAATACACATCACATTCTCACCTAAATTTATTTATAAAAGACTTACAATTATGACGCCTTTTTGGATATAACCACAATATGACGCCTCTAATTAGTCATTTCATAAAGACTTCCAATGAATTAAGCACCAAACGATCGATGAAAACATATTTCTCAAGTTTATTTTTACTCATAATGGAATTACTAATGTTAAATTCGCATAAACACGTCCTAAAAGAATGAATTTCAATTATTTAGCTTTTAAACCTAAATAGTTGAAATTCATTGAACAATAATTTTTAACCATAAAATAACAATTTCGTTTCCCCATTCGAGTAAAGAAGAGAATTCTCATCATTCCGCTCGCCATACAATTGATCAATACTAGAGAGTATCAACAGGTCACGTGACCAGGTGCTAACGGCACCCCTCGCTTTAATGAATGCAAATTTACCGACACATAATAAATACGGGGCGTGTACGAACCTGTTACATTTAAAATCTCTCTATTTATGTATGAGATTAAAAGAATTTGCGAGATATAATAAATTTTTGCATTAATTAGGACGCGGACAAGAATTTGACCGGACGAACCGAGGCTATCTTTTTAGTCTAAAAATATCATGTCCTCAAAACAAAACTCCCAACGTATTTTAAAAACTAAAAGAAATTTAAAAGAGGAGAAATGTAATTTTTCCTTCTGTGACACACCTGTAATTTAAAAACTTTCCTCTCCGACTTCAGCTCGCTTCTCCCCAACAGCACTTTTCCAGAAAGCAATTAAACTAGAAATAAACAGCCGTCTCCTCCAGACATGTCCGGTCTGGAAGGGACGACGAAAAGGAAACCGAAAAACTGGTACAGGCGAAAGGATGTTATGTTGTGCATTCCGAACCGGGTTCGGCCGGCGCTTTCCTTTCGCCGCGAAATTGCGAAATCCCGTCGCACGCTAAACGAGAGGATATATGCAAACACGAGTACTGCGTAAATCATAAATAAATACATAAACACCGTTTCGCCGTAATGTTGCTCGCCGGAGACTCGCGCGTATTACTTAACGGAAATACTTTTACGGTTTGTACTTGTGCGTACGAATGGTATATACGTGCAGAACCGCAGACGGTCCGTTAATTAACGATTTGTATTCCAGGGGGTTTGGGTTGAGTAAGCATTAAGCGATTTGTCTTTGTTAACAGAAATAAATTGTCTTGGTTTAACAGTAGGATGATTTTAAACATTATTGTATGTAAAGCGTTCATAAGGAAATCCTTAAAAATATTCTTATGAGGATTTATTACAGAACAAATGTTTTAATATTAGTTTAATATCGAATTTGATATTTAATAAGTATTTATTTTTTTAATTACCGATTTAAAACAGTTTTTTAAGATTGACCTAAAAACATAGAAAAATAGTTTATTATGACACAAGTGTATAAGCTAGCCTTTAAAGCACGCAAGACAAGATTAATACAACAACAGAAAATCGTAGCAATTGCAGTACTGTCGTTTTCTCTACACACGGTTCAAACACATCGGACTATAGTAGTTCAGATTATTGCAGTAGTAGTCTCGATGAGTGTAAACTACACATACATCCTTACACACAACTCTCTACACACGTATCAACTTGCTTCCAAACACGACCGTTGATATGATATTTTATGGCAGTGCCGAACTGCAAACGATTCGATCACTGCGTACTACGAAGCATACGATTTGCCTACACACGCTACAATTTATCCTTACTGCAGCAGTTTCGACTAATGTCGCACTGCGTGCAGTACGAGAATTCGTTACGTGTGTGGGCCGTTTAAGACAGAGACGCTAAGCTTAGCAGGGACGTCAAAAGTTGGCGGACGATTATCGCAGATTGAGCTATCCTGCTAGTTCAATATCCTTGTACTAAAAGCTTATATCTAATAAATTTGTTGTTTCAAGTACCTAGGACTTATAATTTTTAAATAAATGAGGTGCTATGGATGGTCTGGAACAACCTGTATGTAAATTAACAAAATACTAACTATTTTCTTGACTGTTAACTACGACATAAACTTCTTCAAAGAGATTATTGAATTGTATTTAGACTCCCTGATATTATACTGAAGATAGTCCTGATATTACAATATGAGATACATTACAGATTGTAGTACAGCTACGTAAATGTATTGTTTCTATCTGACATTTTATTTTTTAAAGCGGCCCACACACGTAACGATTTCTTTTCAAATACAGGTTGGACAGAAAATCGTACAAATTAAAGTACTGTCGTTTTCTCTACACACGATTCAAACACATCGGACTACAATAGTTCAGATTATTGCAGTTGTAGTCTCGATGAGTGTAAACTACACATACATCCTTGCACACAACTCTTTACACACGTATCAACTTGCTTCCAAACACGACCGTTGATACGATATTTTATGGCAGTGCCGAACTGCAAACGATTCGATCACTGCGTACTACGAAGCATACGATTTGCCTACACACGCTACAATTTATCCTTACTGCAGCAGTTTCGACTAATGTCGCATTGCGTGCAGTACGAGAATTCGTTACGTGTGTGGGCTGAAGGGTTGAAATGAATTTATTGTCAACGAATATCTACACATAGTTAACATAGCAATGATATAAATGAAACACGTAGTTCAGGTTTGTGTTGATTTGTTTCTCTTTAAAATCTATTGTTTATACGGTTTATTATTCGTAGAGTTTATTAACCCGTTTGAGACGACGATTTTTTTTCAAACAGGGTCGCCAGAAGCGAAACTTTTTTTCTTTTGTATAGTCATTTATTGTTATTGAACACACGGTGTGCAATTGGTCTCGAATGGGTTAACCAGGCAATAATGTCTTATAATCCTGTTATGGCATGAACTATGGCACTGATATAAGATCGAGGAATATGTGAAGTCACACACGAACGCTATCTGAAAACGGACTTTATAACTAAACGCCAGGATCTGGACGACCAAGGGTCACCAATCAAAGGGATAATTGGTTTTTGATGTTTTCAAGTTTGCGAAATGGAACAATTTCTACAGCTTTACTAAAAAATCAGCTTCAGTAGGTTAGGGATATTGTCAGCGAATAGACCACTAAAAGAAGTTCTCGTGCTTATGGCTTCTCATGTAGAAGGATAGCTACATTATCTTAAATGAGCCACCGATATCGAGTTTCAAGATTGGCATTTGATCAAAATTACTTTGTATGCAATAACGAGGATTTAAGTAAATTACGGTTTTCAGTTGAGTCGCGTTTTTGTTTCATTGGATTAGATGGATGTCGGTGAATATGGAGAACAACCCGAGGAAGATGTGCCCCAGTTTTTATTGATGAGAGACTTCCATTAGGTAGAAGATCAGCTATGGTTTGAAGAGGTATAACTTCGAAAGCCAAGCATAGAGTTAGTCTCTACAGGGAATGATTTTCTGATATCTTATGGGTATATAATTTATGGCGTTTTCATTTGGTAAAACTGGTGGCGTACTACCGCATAATAGCGTGTTTTATTGGTTATCCTAAATTACTGTTTTATGTTCTATTGGTAAAAAAAGTGCATCCAGTTTTGCACTCATTGTCAGTGCAACATTTCCAACACGAGATTTGACGGTAAGTGCTAGTGTCAGTGCCGTATGGTTGTCAACATGAACGATCGCAAGATATTAGTGTTAAGGGAACTATTACGTCATCTAGCGTTAGTGAGGAGGAGACTTTTCTGTTGAAAAGATTTACGAAAAGAATACCAAAAATTTGTTTTACTTTACAAGGAATGTTGTCCACAATTATTTTGAAGAAGATGTGCTACAGTTGCAGTATTGTCAACACATATCTGATGTCTATATTTTATTTTAGTTTATATAACATTTTCGTTTATCCAGAAGTACAGCATATGAAATGATATCACAATTTGAAAAAATTAAAATGATTTATTTACCGGTTACCATTTTCATTCTCAGTCATTATTTGTTATATGATTAGCTCACAGCCCATGTATCTATTGGCAATTTGATTAGATTGACAGTTGTAGTTAAATTTCATTTCATCATGTTCTATTAAACTTGCACTTTTTTGCACTAAATTAGTGCGATGTATGCACTCATAAAATGCACTCAAGGTCAAATTTTGGTGCGCATCAGTGCAGCCAAATGAAAACGCCATTAGATTCTGGAGAATCATGTTATCGTTTAAGACCACTACGAATGACTATGGAATTTTCATGCATTTTCAGAGCTAAAATTGTCAGTGAATATTTGAATTCAATAAGAATTGATCAACCAACCTTCATTCTAGACACGATTCCCACCGAACATATCTGATTATGAGAGTGAGAATTGCTGTTGCATAAATGGGAAAATATCGACTAGAATGTGATCCTAAATTAAATTAAAAGCATGCCCCAACTGCGGGCATTATTGATTTTTACTTTTTTCCGGTAATTTTAAATTCTACTAGTTCCTCTAGTTGCGAATAATAATTTAAAATTTGTTTGAATTTTGCTGATATTTTAGAATTAAAAAAATGATGGGTTGTTTGTTTTCATTTTTATTTCGCTAAGAAAATATTGAAGGATAATATTAGAATTTGAAACCATCATAAATTCACTTTTAAAGATTTTGATTTGAGTTTTTTTCTAAATGTAACTTAAAACATTCTAGTTTTGATTTGAGAAGACCGTTTTATTCTAAATGGTGTCAAAAAAATTTAAAAAATTTTGAAAGTTGGTAAAAAAAAATTTGATTATTAAAAATCAATAATTTAAAAAAAATCATATCTCAAAAACTAATTACTAATAAGGTTTGAAATTTTTATCAAGATTTTGATTAAAACTCCATCTTTATTTTTACCGAAAATGAATTTTCTACGACTTTTAGTTTTCCAGTTGGAAGAGAAAATGTAATGTAATGTCCATGCTAAGAAAATATTGAAGGATAATATTAGAATTTGTAAGTAAATAGAAACTTAAAATCGAGAATTGAAAAATCTTTGGAATTTTTTGCTCGTCAGTATATTACGAAAAATTTTGATATTCTATTATAAATTGGAATGTTTTAACGTTAACTTATAAACTGTTTCTTAATTCCTATAAATAAATTTATAAATTGAGGAAAATTTTAATAGTAACTACTATAAAAAAATTCGATATTTTATTAGAAACTACAATATTTAATTTTAACTTACCGTACAAAATTCTTGCATTCTTGTCTCTTAATTCTTGCAAATACAAAGACAATTTAATATCAAAGCAAACCATCAAGTTTATGTTTAAGTTGGTAACATTTGATTTAACAAATGTCACATGAAACGTCAACTTTTGGACAACGTTCATTAATCTTTGAACAAATTAATTTATCTGCTATTTTCCATAGTTACTGCAATTTCACTTCCCATGATTGGTTATTTAACCAGTAACCATGGTAAATGCCAGATAGATTAATTTACCCAAAGGTGAATAAACCAGTCTTTAATTTAAATAAATTATTTTGATTTTATTTTAACGTCAACTTATGCTTTTTTCAAGTGAAATAATTTTATTGAGGTTATGTTAACAATAATTGTAATCCTTTTTAAACACATAATCCGCAAAAAAAAATCTTAAAATCTTACAATCCCCCGTTTAACTAGATAAACTCCATTCTAAACGATAAGAAAAGTGTTTACAGGAAGAAATAACAACTCCCGCCGTATTTACGTACCGTAAAACAAACAACAAGTAGATGTAAATCATCCCGGACTATAAATACCGACTATAAATAGCCTCCGGGGGCACCGCTCAATTCAAAACGTTACAAATCGCCTTTAAAATCGCTCAAAAACGCGTCACGTTCCGACAGGTACATCTCAAGGTCGCCCGATTGTAAACACACAATAAAAACCTAACCTATAAAAATCTTTTTCGACACAAAACGTCAAAACGTGTTAATTTTCTTAACTTATTTCCAGTTATTTTATTAACTTATTTTGTTGTACACCTACAAAAAAACTTTTTTTTGTTCGTGTTTTTATAAAAGAAACTAAAAAAGACTCCAAAGGCATTTTACTTTTGTATTTTCACGGTGTGGCAACAAACTCGTGACGTAACAAAAGGGCCGGTACGAACAGGTAACCAACCCAACAATACAAAAAATCACCAATAATAATAACAAATAATAACAAAGGATGAAAATGATGAAAAAGGACTTACCTTCGATGCAAACTACGTGGTCCCTAATATACTGTGCGGCCTGTGCGTCCGGCAGAAGGTCAATAAGATCGTAAATGGCGTAAATCGAGGGGTGCACGCTCTCGAACCGCTGGATCTCCTGCCTTATGGCGAGGGAGTTGTTGAAGAAGGGCTGCAGGTGCGGCCTGGCGGTCATCGCGGCGGTTTCAGTGCTTTTCCGGGCGCATCTTCGGGAAATGGCACACTGGAGGCGGAGGTGGTGGAGGACGCGAGCGCGACGTTACCGACTTGACATTTATTAACGGTCGCGGACACCCAACTCACTACCTACGGGACCGAAACGCGACTGACTTTTCTTTTTTGTGGGGCCCTCGATTCGGCGTATAGTGGCGACCCAAAACAATGCGGAGAAAGCGTGAACTATATATGTTGTGTTTTGATTAATGTCAATTTTGACGCTTATTTTAAAGGAAACTGTAATGTTGAAGTTTTATAAATACAGGATTTCATTAATAGATGGTAGGCGTTTATTTAAAATTATTTTATTTTAAAACTAATCAATTTTTAAAATTTATTTCTAAGAAACTAATTATGAGATTTGAAATTTTATGACGATTTAGATTGAAACTTAATCTTTATTTTTACCGAAAAAGAACTTTCTACGACTTTAAAATTTAACATTTAGAAATTACAGCTTTGTTATACACTAGTCAATTATTAAAAATTCATTAAAAATTCATTTTTAATGATTTTGATTTGATCTTCTTTCTAAATGAAACTTAAAACATTCTAGTTTTGATTTAAAAAGGCCTTTTTGTTGTAAATGTTAAATTTTAAAAATTTTTAAAGTTGGTAAAAATTTTTTGAAACTTAATCTAACTTAAGAAAATCGATCAACTTTAAAAATTCATGAAAAATTCATTTTTAAAGATTTTGATTTGATTTTTTTTAATGAAACCTAGAACATTCTAGTTTTGATTTAAAAGGACTGTTTTATTGTAGATGTTGCCAAAGAAATTAAAAAAATTTTCAAAGCTGGTGAAAAAATTTTGACGTTCCTAACTATACTTAAGAAAATTGATCAACTTTAAAAATTCATCAAAAATTGATTTTTAAAGATTTTGATTTGATCTTTTTTCTAAATGAAACTTAAAACATTCTAGTTTTGATTTTAAAAACCGTTTTATTCTAAATGTTGTCAAAAAAATTTAAAAGATTTTTAAAGTTGGTAAAAAATGTTTGTAACTTCTAACCTAACTTAAGAAAATCGATCAACTTTAAAAATTTAATAAAAATTCATTTTTAAAGATTTTGATTTGATTTTTTTTCTAAATGAAACCTAAAACATTCTAGTTTTGATTTTAAAAGACCGCTTTATTGCAAATTTTGTCAAAAAAATTAAAAAACTTTTTGAAATTGGTAAAGAATTTTTATAACTTCTAACCTAACTTAAGAAAATCGGTCAACTTTAAAAATTCATCAAAAATTCATTTTTAAAGATTTTGATTTGATTTTTTTTCTAAATGAAACTTAAAACATTCTAGTTTTGATTTAAAAAGACCGTTTCGTTGTAAATGTTGTCAAAAAAATTAAAAAAATTTTTAAAGTTAGTAAAATTTTTTTGTAACTTCTAACCTAACTTAAGAAAATCGATCAACTTTAAAAATTCATTAAAAATCCAATTTTTAAGATTTAGATTTGGTTTTTTTTCTAAATGAAACTTAAAAGATTCTAGTTTTGATTTAAAAATACCGTTTTATTGTAAATGTTGCCAAAAAAATTAAAAAAATTTTCAAAGCTGGTAAAAAAATTTTGATGCTTCTAACCTAACTTAAGAAAATCGATCAACTTTAAAAATTCATCAAAAATTCACTTTTAAAGATTTTGATTTGAGTTTTTTTCTAAATGTAACTTAAAACATTCTAGTTTTGATTTGAGAAGACCGTTTTATTCTAAATGGTGTCAAAAAAATTTAAAAAATTTTGAAAGTTGGTAAAAAAAAAATTTGATTATTAAAAATCAATCATTTTTAAAAAATCATATCTCAAAAACTAATTATTAATAAGGTTTGAAATTTTTATCAAGATTTTAATTAAAACTTCATCTTTATTTTTGCCGAAAATGAATTTTCTACGACTTGTAGTTTTCCAGTTGGAAGAGAAAATGTAATGTAATGTCCATGCTAAAGCAATCGATTTTTCTAATGATTTTTCTTCAATGATTTCTTATTTAGGGAAACTGAAAAATGTTCTTTTGAAGAAAGATTGACTTTAATATAAGGTTGAATAAATTAAAATTCTTCTAAGCAGTAACTAGTAACTTAAAAAAATTCTTAGAATCATCAATCTTTGTTAAATCTAACCTTAAAAATTTTACCCAACTTTAATAAATCGCACCGAGTTTATTTAAAGGAATTACGAAAAGATGTTTTAAATAATGATAGGTTAAAATGTCTATTTTATGCAAAATAAATCAAATTTGCTGTTAAAATAATTTAAAAATTAAAAAAAAAAATTTAAAGACGACAATGATTTTTCATCTGAATCCTACCTACAAAATCTTAACTAACTTTAAAAAATCCTATAAAGTTTATTTATGGAAATATAGAAATGTTCTTTTAAAGTAAGATTAACTTAAATATCTATTTTAAGTTGAATAAGTCAAAATTCTTATAATTATCACCTAATAAATTAAAAAAAATCTTAAAAATTTCAGTTTTTAACAAATGTAACCTTCAAAAATTTGATTAATTTTAATAAATCGCACCGAGTTTATTTGAAGGAATTAAGGAAAAATCTATTAACCAAAGATGGATAAAAATATCTAATTTAACTCAAATAAGTTCGATTCGATATACCTTTTAACAAAAAAAAAAAAAAATTAAAAACAATTTAAGTGACTCGTAATTATAATAGTTCTAATCAATTTTCTTTTGATGTACTCAATAGAAATATTCCTTTTCTATATTTAATAACCTAATATAACTACAAGAAGGAAGAATTAATATCAGTATCATTTTTAAACTAAAACTTTTGAGATTTTTTTCTCAATATTCTGATCACTTGTTGAATATTTAAGTCCAATATCAAAAATAAACCTCCTACTTCTCCTACTCCTACATTTCGCTCCTACTCCAACATATTATGTTTCAGTTGAGGCCAGGTGATTGTAAGCGCAGGTGTTTGGCTTTTTCTAAGCCAACAAGTGAAGAAAAACGTGAATTTAAATCGCGTTATATTCACTTTACTTTAAAAATGTAAGTACATTAAACCATATTTCTTCTAACTTACAATCATTTAAAACTTCTTCAATTTTTTCTATCATATAACAAAAACAAAAATCATAAAAATATTTTTCTAGGTTTTTAAGACTAACTATCGTGTTTACTTTCTTCTTAATAATACAATCAAATGCTGTTGATCCGGAATTAGAAGAAGAAGTAATCTCCGCCTTACATTTTTTAAAATACATGGATAAAAGGTCGTTGGATAGACATCAAAGGATTGTAGAGGCGGAATGGAATTACGTTACGAATATAACCGATGAAACGTCGAAAATAAAGGTAATTAACGGATATAAACGCTTCATTGTTTTACCAAGTAACAAAGAAAACCATAAAATTTAATTTTCTTTAACGTATTTAGCTGGAGGTGGAAAAAGAAGTAGCCCAGGAAGCTAAAGAAGATTGGGAATTATTACAACAATATCATTGGAAAACTTACAACGATCCGGTTATGAGAAGACAATTTAAATTTTATTCTTTATTAGGATCAGCTGCTTTACCACCGCAAAAATTTGAAAAATTATCTAGAATAGTTAGTGAGATGCAGAAAATTTATTCAACGGCAAAAATTTGCGAATATAAAAATCCCACTAATTGTACTCTCAGTTTAGATCCGGAATTAACAAATATCTTTACCGAATCACGAAATCCAAGCGAATTAAAACACTATTGGGTTAAATGGCGAAAAGCTGTTGGTCCAAAAGTAAAAGTATTATTCGATGGTTACGTTTCTTTAGTAAACGAAGCAGCTAGATTAAATAATTTAAAAGATAATTCCGAAGCTTGGTTAATAGGTTTTGAAGCTGATGATTTTCGAGATCAAATCGAAAATTTATGGCAACAAATCAAACCTTTATACTTACAATTACACGCGTATGTTAGGTTTAAATTAAGAGAAAAATACGGGGATTTAATCGAAGAAAACGGAATGATTCCTGCTCATCTTTTAGGAAATATGTGGGCACAAGCTTGGGGATCAATTTCCGATTTTACTTTACCATATCCAGACGCGGAAAAATTCGATGTTACCGATGAATTAATTAACCAAGGTTACACACCATTGAAAATGTTTGAATTATCAAACGATTTCTTCGTTTCTATTAATTTAACCGCTATGCCGCAAACGTTTTGGGAAAAATCTATTTTAGAAAAACCGGATGATGGGAGAGAATTAGTTTGCCACGCTTCGGCTTGGGATTTTTACCGGGAAAACGATGCTAGAATTAAGCAATGTACTACCGTTGACGAGGAAGAGCTTTTTACTGTTCACCATGAAATGGGACACGTTCAATATTATTTACAATATGCTCATCAACCGACTGTTTTTAGAGATGGTGCTAATCCAGGTAAAAAAATATAATGATTTTGTTTGATAAATATAATTAATAGATATGAATAGATATCATTAATTGATGATGTTTAAAAAAATAGGTTTTCATGAAGCTGTTGGAGATGTTATTACTTTATCTGTTAAATCACCGAAGCATTTGGCTGAAATTGGACTTGTTAATGCTTCTTCTTTAGATGAAAGGATGATTTTAAATATTTTGTACACTGTACGTATATTTTTCTTTTTTTCTATTTGTTTCTATCTATTTCTTCTTTAATCTTTTTTCTTGTACTTTAATCTTCTTTTATATCAGATGATTTAAATTAGATTATATTAATAAAAAAATTTCCTAGTAAATTTAAACATAGTAGATAATTCTTTTCTGTTTTCTTCTACTTTCTTCTTCGTTCTTTCTTATTTGTACGTCTTTGTTTTACTTATTCTTTTTTCTTCCATCTTTTTCCCATCTTATTTTATCTTTTTTTTCTCTATCCTTATGTTTCTTTTCATTTTTCTTGCATTAGAAGATGATTTGATTGACTTGATTTTTCTATAGAATAAACTTGAATCAAACAATTCATTCTACCTTCATCGAAGATAGATTCAAAAGTATATTTTCTACGAAATACATAAAATTTGTTCTAAGAATGATTTAAAAAATTCTCAAAGATAATAACCATTTTTGCTCTGAACTAGAGTGACCAGATTTCTCAACTTTCAATGCTGCACACACGCAACACATCTACAGCTGGGCCAAATAAGACACCTTTAAAAGGAAACTTCTACTTCTATAAGAAACAGAGAAAAATTGATATAGGTGTACAGAGATACAGGCTGTTCTCCGAAAAAGTGCACTTTTCTCGTCAAAATTTCCTATTCAAAAATATGATACATGATACTTTGCTCAAGTCAAATTTGTTATAAAGAAATGTGAGTTAAGTCGGGTTGCACTTAGAACATAACTTTAACAATAGTGTAAAAAGAAACGTACAGTTGGTAGTTCACAGAAGTGCCTGTTCCTGCTGTCGATAACAGAAAAATCTATAACATAAATGTCACTGCCATTACGTTATTCATTGCAAAAGGTTGCTAATCAATCACAAATTCAATAATAAAATTGCGAATGCTGTACGTTTGCTGTACAGGGTGGGCAAATTTGGGTGTTATTATAGGCTATCTCAGAAACTATAAGAAATACAAAGAAAGTAGGTACCATGTCTCGGTGTCTCTTTTCGAGAAAAACTTAATGGCGCAAACACCAACCCTCTATCTTCTTTTGTTTTTGAGTTATAGCCAAAAAGTCAAATTTTGAGGTTTTCGAAAAATGCTCATATTTTGTTTATTTATGAAAATAGAGAAAAGCGGTTGATACATTCTTAAGGCACTTTTTTGAGTAGAATATGCTGACGTTGAAAAATTTTAAGTACACTTGATAATTTTTGAAATATAACACAAAGTTGCATTTTTTTAAATACAAACCATACTTTATTATGGTGTTATTGAAAAGAGAAAATTTCTAGCTTTCCAATGATGTATCGCATGTATGGTGTAATTATGAAAAATCGGCGTTATTTTTCAATTTCAAAAGTTTTTTCGAAAAAAAAAAATTATCATAGTAGGCGGATAACATCTGCCTACTTAGTTACCATAGCAACGTGTATCATTTCATTAACGAACTCATTATCTTAAAAATGTATAGAAATAAAATGTAGAATATATCTTTTACTTAATGTAACAACATTGGTTCAAACTGTATTTTTTAATAATAATGCACAAAAAATAAACATTAAACAAAAATTTAAATATTAACATAAATTGCAATAAATTAAACAAAAATTTAAACATTAACATAAATTGCAATAAATTAAACAAACATAAACTTAACCGTATATAAATTATAACAAATTTTCGAATTGTCCTCCATTATTTTGAGTACATAAATTGCATCTTTTTGCCACACTATTTACAGCATTTAGTATCGGGTGTTCATTTAAATTCGTGCTCAAGTGTGCTTTGAAATTTTGTTAGACGACGATAGAGAGAAAAACGTATGTCGCATTATTAGTGCATACTAATCAATTAAATTTCAAATTTGACAAACGTCAAATCTGGTCAAACTATACTGAACGGCAATTTATCGATAATGTTTTTAATTTGCCACAAAAAACTTGATGGTAAGTCTTACGTTTAAGCTGCTTCGAAAGTCGATGAAGTTTAGGAGTATTTACTGTACAATTTTATTCACTACTTGAACATCCCTATGAAATTTTGGACGGCCGATTACTGAAAAGATTACAGTTTAGGTAGGTTTTAGTCAAAAACAAGTTTTTAGCAAATTTACTTTCATTTTCTGTCTTGTTATTTATAACCTATTGAACATTTCAGTGTTATGACATTGCTTCAATTAAGTTTTATTGGACATACGTCAAAAATGCACCCCAAATCCATAGCTCACTTGAGCACGAATTTAAATGAACACCCGATATGTGTATGTTTGAAATAGCTCACACATTCTTCAAAATTTTCTTTTAATTCATTTATATTTCGATTGTTTTTCTTGTAAAGTTTATCTTTGATATGGCATATATTTGATATGGAACGAGCTGGCCATCTTACGGGTCCATTTGTGGCAATCACCTTATCCCCGAAATTTATATTTAAAAGCTCTGAAATAGCTCTGGTATTATGTGGGGGGGCTCCGTCTTGTTGAAAATAATATTCGTTTCTTTCTGTTAGTGGAATTTCGTCCATAAAATTATTAACAATATTTTCATATAAAATTTGATAGTATCTTTCACTATTTAACTTCCCTTCGAATATATGGTATGTTAAAACGCGATTGTCAAGAATTGCGCACCAAACACTGAAAGCAAATCGTCCTTGTCTTTGAACATCAACATTTTGATATGGATTCCTGTCGGACCAGTAATGGTGATTATGCCGATTAAAAATACCGTCACTAGATATATAGGATTCATCGGTCCATATAATTTTCTTAGCAAACGCTGGATCTAGTAAATGTTGATGCTGAAACCACACGCAAAACTCTAGACGTCGTTGACAATCACCTTCCGAAAGTTGTTGGCGTTTTCTTATTAAATAAGGTTTAAATTTATTTTTCTTTAATATGGTGAGAGCACGTCGTCTAGAAATTCCCGAATCCGCTTCAATTTGGCGACTGGATGCTGATGGATTTGCAACAACTGCTCCATTTACATCAATAGCAATGTTTTCAGCATTTTGTATGTTATAATTTTTTGATCTCGGTTTCTTAAAACACCCATAATTTATAAGATTTGTCTTCAATCGATTAAAAGCAGATTTATGCGGTTGCCTTCGTTCGGGGTAGCGGTTGAAATACATGTCACATGCAGCATCAGCGTTATTATTGTTGAGAATAAAACATTCCAACATGTCATATTTCTCAAAATTGCTGAATTCCATTTTAGTGCTTTACTTTTTTACTTTCTTACAGTTAAACAACAAAAACACGAATACTCTATCACAATTTTTGCATTAACTATTTTTGTTACAAGAGAAGTAAACACGCGTTGCTATGGTAACTAATTGTAAGTAGGCAGTTGTTATCCGCCTACTATGATCAAATTTTTTTTGAAAATTTTTTTTATTGAAAAATAACGCCGATTTTTCATAATTACACCATACATGCGATACATCATTGGAAAGCTAGAAATTTTCTCTTTTCAATAACACCATAATAAAGTATGGTTTGTATTTAAAAAAATACAACTTTGTGTTATATTTTAAAAATTATCAAGTATATTTAAAACTTTTCAACGTCAGTATATTCTACTCAAAAAAGTGCCTTAAGAATGTATCAACCGCTTTTCTCTATTTTCAAAAATAAACGAAATATGAGCATTTTTCGAAAACCTCAAAATTTAACTTTTTGGCAATAACTCAAAAACAAAAGAAGATAGAGGGTTGGTGTTTGCGCCATTGAGTTTTTCTCGAAAAAGGAGACCGAGACATGGTACCTACTTTTTTTGTATCTCTTATAGTTTCTGAGATAGCCTATAATAACACCCAAATTTGCCCACCCTGTACAGCCGACCCAATCCATCTTGGCCTATGAAGGTCACCAAAAATGCGCAGACGAAGGAGTGCGACAGTAAATCGTTGGAGAAAGATGGGTGTATTCATTCGACAGAGAACGGCAAGTACAGACCGCGGCAAAAGTTGACCTGTAGAAAAATATGTACCCTGTGCGCCATACATTGCCTGTTTAACAATGGGGTATTACGGGGTTTTGGGAAATGGGTGTATTTGAAAGTACGTCGAATGCTGAACAATGACATGCAATTAAAAAAACTCAAATTGGTTCACTTTACTTTCCACCATCTCGAACTTAAAGATTATCTCACGCACTTATACACAAACTTTTGTTTTGATCTGTATACGATTAGTACCCCGTTGAGTATACTACGGAACAATGCCGACTAGATATACAGGCCCGAGTCATGGAGTGGGAGTAGGTAACATCTCGGGGTACTCCACAAGATATTGGAGTAACGTTCAGTATTCTTTTGCTTGCCGTAGGATGATGGTCGTATGACGATCATATTATGCTTAGGTGTTTTCATAGAGCTCCATGTAACTTTGGTTGCAATATTTCTGCCCTGTTATTTCCCCTACCGATCGACTTCTACATCTCGGAGTATTCCCCCACTCGATGGCTTGGGCCTGTATATCTAGTCGGCATCGTACGGAAGTGAGCTTCCTAAGAACCACCCACCGATTGTCACTGCGCACTTGTCCTTCGTAGGCCAAGATGAAATGGGCCGGCTGTACACATGCGTATGCTGTACTGTGTAGCACATTGCTGTACAATACAGCAAAATTCCGTAAGTCTGGTCACCCTATCTGAACCCAACCTACACAATCTTAATCCACTTTAAAAAACCTCAAACAAACCATAATTAATTATCTGTCTTCTCTGTCTTCTTTGTTTTTTCTGTCTTCTCTATCTTCTCTGTTTTCTCTGTTTTCTTTGTCTTCTCTGTTTTCTCTGTCTTCTTCTTTGTCTTCTGTCTTCTTCTCTGTCTTGTCTGTGTTTTCTTTGTCATATTTCTTCTCTCCATTCTCTCTCTTTTCCCTAAAAAGAGTTTAAGCTCTCTCTAGTTTCGCTAACCTCTGTATACTCTCTCCAGTCTTTCAATAATCCTTCTTTTTCTTTCCTTCTAACGTCTAATTTTCACGTCTCTCTTAATTCTCTGTCTTCTTCCCTGTGTTTTCTTTTTTCTATTTCTTCTATTTCTTCTCTTTCTTCTCTCCATTCTGTCTCTTTTCCCTAGAAAGAGTTTAAGCTCTCTCTAGTTTCGCTAACATCTCTATACTCTCTCCAGTCTTTCTATAATCCTTGTTTCTCTCTTTCCTTCCAATGTCTTATTTTCACGTCTTTCTTAATTCTCTCGTTCCTTTAATATTCGTCTCTCCTACTTTCTTATATATTTTCATTCTATTCTTTAGTCTATCTAGTCTCCGTCTTATCTCTATCTGTTTTTTCCAGTTTCTTCTTTCGTCTCTCTAGTCTCTCTTTAGTTTTTCTAGCCTTTCTCTAACCTTTCTGTAGCATATCTCCACTTCTCTTTAGTCTATCTCTCTCTCTAGTGTTTCATTTTCTCATCTCTCTTAATCCTGTGGCCCCTCTAACCTCTGATTACTCCAAATTTTCTTGAATCTCTTGTTTTCCTTGTCTATTCTCTTTAGCTTTTCTAGTCTGTCTAGTTCCCTTCTAATTTTTCTAATCTGTGTTTAGTCTCTCTAGTTTCTGTTTAGTCTTTCTCTAGTCTCCCTCTCTAGTCTTTCTTTATTTTCCTCTTAGTTTCTCATTTTATAGTCATTCTTGTTGTAATGTTGAATAAAAGTTAAAATAATGAACAATAAAGTTGTAAGTAGATTTTAGGAACGTTAGGTTATTTAGTCATTAGGTCTTTTAAAAACGGATTGACATATTCGATGCGCAGCCGCAGTTTGAGTTAACAGTTCGAGTTATAGCGTCTGTAAGATAACGTGTACCGATTTCGTCTGTTAAAACATTGTAGAAGAATACTTCACTAATAGCAATAAACCACACTTTAAAACATAACAACAGGTTATGGGCCCAGACTCGCGAAGTTAGGAGATAAAGTGTGGCAGCTAGGGTAATTAAAACAAACAGAAACGGTGTTGTTTTCTTCGAGTAATAGAAAAGGACAAGATGGCGGAAGCAGGGACGCCAGTCGTAAAGTTTAATGGCGATAACTGGACAACGTGGAAATTTCAGATGGTGATAGTGCTGAAGGCGAAAGGACATTATCAAATGGTAATGGGTAAAATAAAAAGGCCGGTAGAACTGGACAAAGCAGCTGAGTGGGACCAAAAAGACGCAAAAGCCCAGGAGCAATTAGTTTGTCGTCTAGAAGATAAACCGCTAAATCATATAATGACATGTCACACTTCAACAGAGATGTGGGAAAAGCTGTGTGCAATTTACGAAAGTAAATCACAGGTTAGCATTCATTTGATGCAACAGAAATTTTTTAATTTGGAGTACAAAGAAGAAGATGGGATCGTTAAGCTTATATCAGATATAGAAGAAATCCAGAATGGTCTCAAGCAACAAGGTGAAGAAATAAATGATAAGATGGCTATAACTAAAGTTCTAATGTCTTTACCGGGAGATTTGAAGCATTTTGTGTCAGCTTGGGAGTCGACACCGATAGAAAAACAAACACTTTCAGAATTGATGTCGAGGTTGATGATTGAAGAAACAAGAATAAAAGCAGAAACTGCATCGACGTCAGCTCTAGTGTGCAAAGAAAGAAGACCAGAAAACTGGAAAAAGGAGGTAAGATGTTTTAAATGTAACAAACAGGGACATTTAAAGCGAGAATGTCCAAGCTTAAAATCAAACGAAGGCAAGAAATCATGTTTCTTGTGCAAAAAAGAGGGCCATCTAATGAAAGATTGCTGGTTTAAAAAGAAAAAAGAAAAGGAAGAGCGAAAGAGTGTGAATACACAGGCGTTGATGGGAATTTCAAGCGTATTACATTCTAAGGAGATGACAACTCTGACAGGGGAATCCGCAAAGAAGGAAATTTGGTATTTAGACAGTGGAGCAACAGAGCACATGTGTTACATGCAAGAAAGATTTAAGGAACTGTGCAAACCGAAGGAACCTAAACAAGTAAAAGTTGGAAATGGATCGATTGTCGACGTTGCTGGTTTAGGAACAATAGAGGTAGATTCTTGGAATGGAAGCAAATGGATCAAAACAGACTTAGTTAATGTGCTGTTAGTACCGGAATTAAAGGTAAATTTATTTTCTTTAAGTACTGTTTTAGATAAAGGATTAAAATTAGAAGCAAGCAAAGATAAATGCTGCTTAGTGGACGACAGAGGTGAAGTTAGAGCAGAAGCAAGAAGAAATAAAAAACTATACGAAATGGTGTTTAAACCAAGAAAAGAGAATACCGATTATTGCTTTAAAGTACAAAGTTTAGTACAATGGCATCGGAGAATGGCTCATATGCACTTTGAGCAAGTTAGACATGTCTTAAAGAAAACTGGAACCGTCTACGAAGAGGTAAATGATCCATTTTGCAAAGAATGCTTAGCAGGGAAGCAGCACAGGCTAACTTTTCCAATAAGTAACTCCAGAGCTAAAAGGACAGGTGAATTAATACATGGAGATTTGGAAGGACCAATGGAAGTCTCATCGTTGGGTGAGGCCAGATACTTTTTATTATTAAAGGACGATTTTTCAAATTATAGATGTGTGTATTTCCTCAAAGCTAAATCTGAAGCAATGCACAAAATACAAATCTTTTTAAACATGGTGGAAAATCAAACCGGAAATAAAGTAAAGAGACTAAGGACGGACAATGGTTTGGAATTTATGAGCGACGAGCTACGATCACTACTAGAAAACAGAGGAATTCTACATGAAAGGACATGCGCGTATTCACCACAGCAGAATGGTCGAGCCGAACGCGAGATGCGCACGATAGTCGAAGCTGCAAGAACTTTATTACATAGCAAGGAATTAGACAAGAGACTATGGGCAGAAGCGGTAAACGCAGCGGTTTTTACGTTAAACAGGACAAGTAAGAGTTCCAAAAAAGATGAAACACCATATGAAGTCTGGTTTGACAGAAAATACGATATAAAGTTGTTGATGGAATATGGATCAACCGTTTCAGTGCACATACCTAAGGAGAAAAGAAGGAAACTGGATGCAAAAAGCAAAGAAGGGATATTCGTGGGATATGAAGATACTGTTAAAGGTTACAGGATCTACTTTCCAGAAAGAAATCAAGTGGAGATACATAGAGACGTAATAATCATACCGGACAAAGATAGAAAGCCAGAAGAAACTCAGAATTCTAGAAATTGTGATACTAATGTAGAAGAACCAGAAATTACTGAAGAAGAGTCAGAAGCAGAAGAAGAAAATGAAGATTTTAGTCTTGGAAATGCAGAAAACGGTGAGAATATATTGAACCAAAGAATACAAAAAAGGGAAATTAGAAAACCTCATTGGCTGAAAGATTATGAGATGGATTTTTTCACGGAAACTGAAGACCCAGTGACCTACGAGGACGTAGTGACAAATAATAATAGAGGTAAATGGAAAGAAGCAATGGACAGAGAATTAAAAGTCTTAGAAGAAAATAATACATGGACACTAGTGCCAAGGCCAAAAGAAAAGAAGGTAATCGAAAGTAAGTGGGTGTTCAAAAAGAAAGGTGAAAATTTTAAAGCAAGGTTAGTGGCTCGTGGTTTTCAATAGGAACATCAAAATGAAATGTATGACATTTATTCTCCAGTGGCGAAATTAACAACTTTCAGAATTTTGCTGATAGTAAGTCAAAAATTTAAAGTGCCAATCTATCAAATGGATGTACAAAGTGTCTTTTTGTACGGGGACATACAGGAAGAAGTTTTTATGTCACTGCCAGGAGAAGATAAATATAGCGATGTAGTTTGTAAGCTTAATAAGTCTATTTACGGTTTAAGGAAGTCACCAAAATGTTGGAATCAAAAGTTTGATAATTTAATGCAAAAACACGGTTTTGTAAGATCTCAAACAGATTATTGTTTGTACAGTAAAAGTAGTAATAGAGATAAACTTTATGTATTGTTATATGTAGATGATTTGTTAATTTTAGGAAGTAATGCGAGCGAGATAGAAAAACTAAAAGCTTTATTAGGTAAGAATTTTTACATGAAAGATTTAGGCGTTATTAAAGAATATTTAGGAATCGAAGTTAAACAAAATTTAAGTAAAGGAACTATTGAACTAGGACAGGTAAATTATCTTAAAAGTGTCTTAGAAAGATTTGGAATGCAAAACTGTAATAGTATAAGTACACCCTTAGAACCGAATATAAATTATGAAAGCTTAAAAAGCAATGAAAGTAATTCAAAGATCATAAACTTGTGTAGGAAAATAATAGGAAGTTTAATGTATGCTGTATTAGGTACAAGACCAGACTTATGTCAAAGTGTTAGTCTTTTAAGTAGATATCAAGATAAAGCGAACGAAAATTTATACAAAAAGTTAAAACACATAGACAGAAAATACTTTTTTATAAAAGAAAAGATCGAAAACAATGTAATTAAGATAGTTCACGTTAAAACAGAAAATCAAATTGCGGATATGTTCACGAAACCTCTAGGTAGGATAAAGTTCGAACGATTCAGGTATAATATTGGTCTTGAAGAGACTGACAACTTTATTGAGGGGGCGTGTTGTAATGTTGAATAAAAGTTAAAATAATGAACAATAAAGTTGTAAGTAGATTTTAGGAACGTTAGGTTATTTAGTCATTAGGTCTTTTAAAAACGGATTGACATATTCGATGCGCAGCCGCAGTTTGAGTTAACAGTTCGAGTTATAGCGTCTGTAAGATAACGTGTACCGATTTCGTCTGTTAAAACATTGTAGAAGAATACTTCACTAATAGCAATAAACCACACTTTAAAACATAACAACAATTCTCAATTGTTCCGTCCCCCAAATCTTTCGTTTCTTCTAATTTTCTCGAATTTCTTTATTCTGTTGTTTAGCCTCCCTCTAGTTTCTTCTAGTTTGTTTAGTCTCTCTAGTCTCTCTTTTCCTATTCTAGTCCTTTTCTATTCTTTCTCTAGTTTTTCTCTAGTTTCTCAATTTTTCGCATCTTTCAATTCTCTTGTTCATTCAGGCTTTCGCATCTTCTAATTCTGGCGTGTTTCTTCGTTCTTTCGTTTCCAATAATTCTCTTTTCTTTCTGTCGTCCCTCTTAATTTCTTAATATTCACGCCTCTCTTAATAAGTTTTCCTTACGATTTTCTTGTCTCACTTACAATTAGTTGTCTCGACTCTTTCTTTTTTTTTAATTTATTCTTTCTTTTTCCATTCTTTCTTTTAAGGAATAAACATTCTTAAAGAATAAATTTTTCATTTAAAATATTTCTAATTTTTTCCTTTTTATTTATTTTTTAGACCGGTTTAAATAAAATAGCCTTCTTACCTTACGGATACATCATGGATTTATGGCGTTGGGATATCTTCGCAGGAAACATCACCAAAGAAAACTACAACTGTAAATGGTGGGATTTAAGACAAGAATATCAAGGAATAATCCCACCTGTTACTCGAAGCGAAGACGATTTTGATCCAGCTGCTAAATATCACGTTTCAGCTGATGTCCCGTACATAAGATATTTTGTCAGTTGTATCATCCAATTTCAGTTTCATCGAGCTCTTTGTATAAAAGCTGGACAATATAAACCGGATGATCCGGTTAGGAAATTGCATGAATGTGATATTTATAAGAACAAAGAAGCTGGGGATTTATTAGGGAAGATGCTTCAAATGGGAAGTTCTCGACCTTGGCCTGATGCTATGGAAGTTTTAACCGGACAAAGAACTATGGATGCTAGTGGATTATTAGAGTACTTTAGACCTTTACAGATTTGGTTAGAACAGGAAAATGAAAGGAATAATGTTTCAATTGGATGGGAAATTAATGAAAGGAAATGTAAACCGCATCGATTAAGTGATGGAAGTGAAGATATGGAAGAAGAAGATGAAGAAATGTTAAGTTGATGTACTTAAAAATTATCTTTGAAAATAAATTTAAAAAATGTTTAAATTGTTTTATTTTTTTACAACAATTTCTGGTAATTGTACTTCAAATCTTTCATCTTCATTAACCAACCAAACCGAACCGTTTTTTCCATTTTTTAAGATTTCAATCATAGCTTCGGCAACAACATCGGGAGTTTGCATTTTTCTCTTTTCCATAAATCGATTCATCACGTCGATTTGCCTTGGTAACAAACATTCCTCTTGTGGTATTTGACACATTGGAGTATCTGTTGGTCCTGCGCATAAAGCGTGAACTCTAACCTTATTTTTCTCATAATAGGCTTCAACACCAAGCGTTCTACTCAAAGCAACAATTCCATGTTTTGTCGCACTATAAACCGGAGTAAAAGCAACCGGAATTAAACCAGCTAAAGAAGATGTGTTTATAATAACTCCTTCATCTCCTGATTTATATTTTGGAAGGTATTTTTCAAAAGCTAACAAAGTTCCATTTGTGGTTCCTTTTAAATTAACGTCGATCATTCTTTGCGGGGTTAATTCATTCCAAATTCCAGCGTTATTTAAAACGATATCTAATTGACCAAATTTTGATATGGTTTCTTTAAAAGCTGCTTCGAAACTTTCTTCATTACTTGTGTCTGCTTCGATAAAGATAATATGGGAGTTTTTGAAAGATTTTTGAAGGATATCTTTGGTTTTTTGACCGGTTTGGATATCACAATCAATTATTGAGATTCCCTATATTAAAGATTTTAATTAATTATAAAATGATTAGAAGTTTATAAAAGTTGGAATAAAATTTTACCTTAATTCCATTTTTTAATAATTGTTCAGCGTATTTAAAACCAATTCCTTTTGCACCACCGGTTATTAAAGCAACTTTTCTTAAAAAATCAAACATCTTTAAATAGTTTAAACGGTTAGGTTAAAGAAAATGATTTGAAAAGATGTTGAAACTTTTTTTTATTTTACAAACTAATCTTAGTTTTATCGAATTTTATCTTTGTTGTATGTTAAAGGTTATTAATACATTGATAATTTAAAACTATTTACATAAGTAGATTTTTATATAATTAACTGGTTAATTTTAAAAAATTCATATCTAAAAAATTAATTGTTGTTAAGACTTGAAATTTTATAAGGATTTAGATTGAAACTTAATCTTTATTTGTACTAGATTTGAATTTTCTACAATTTTTAGTTTTTCTTTTTGGAGGAATGAAATTCTAACCTAACTTAATTAACATGTCTATTAAAACTTGTTAATTTTGAAAAATTCATATCTCAAAAACTGATTGTTATTGAGTCTTGAAATTTTATAAGGATTTAGATTGAAACCTAATCTTTATCTTTACCAAAAATGAATTTTCTACAAATTTTAGTTTTTTTCTAGGCAAATGAAATCCTAACCTAATTTAATTAACATGTTGTTTAAAACTTATCAATCTTTAAAAATGCATATCTAAGAAACTAATTGATGTTTCGTCACCATGATGCCAATGAACATGGGTCCAACAGCTCCAGAACCAAGCGGAGGAGGTATGACAGCACCTACGGGAAATGGGATGGGAGGGGACATGACTATGACTGAAAACGGGGGTGGTATGACAATGATAGGAGGTGGGGGTGACATGGGGATGACTATGAATGGTAATGGAGGTGATGGAATGACTGGAAATTGTGAGGAGATGACTGGGGAAGGAAATGGTGGAGACGGTATGACTGGAGATAGGGGAGGAATCACTGGAGAAGGAAATGGCGGGGAAGATATGACTGGAAATGGGGGAGGAATGACTGGAGAAGGAAATGGAGGGGATGGTATGACTGGAAATGGAGAAGGGATGACTGGAGAAGGTGGGGAAACGACAGGAGAAGGAAATGAAGGGGAAGATATGACTCGAAATGGGGGAGGAATGACTGGAGAAGGAAATGGGGGGATGGTAAGACTGGAAATGGAGAAGGAATGACTGGAGAAGGAAATGGTGGGGATGGTATGACTGGAAATGGGAATGAAGGAGAGGGTATGACTGGAGAAGGCGAAGGGATGACTGGGGAAGGAAATGGTGAGAATGGTATGACTGGAAATGGAGAAGGGATGGCTGGAGAAGGGGAGGAAACGACAGGAGAAGGAAATGAAAGGGATGGTATGACTGGAGAAGGAGGAGGAATGACTGGAAATGGGAATGAAGGTGAAGGTATGACTGGAGAAGGAAATAATGGGGATAGTATGACTAGAGAAGGTAGTGAGACGAATGGGGGTGAAGGGGAAATGACTGAAGAAGGAGAAATGAATGGTGGTGAGGGAGAAATAACTGGAGAAGGAGGAGAAACGAATAGAAATAATGGCATGACTGGAGATGGCGAAATGAACGGTGAAATTTTATAAAAATATAGATTAATACTTAATCTTTATTTTTACCAATGATGAATTTTCTACGACTTTTAGTTTTTTCCACACAAGAGAAATTCTAACCTAACATAATTAACATTTAGATTTTATGAGGATTTAGATTGAAACCTAATCTTTATTTTTACGAAAAAAGAATTTTCTAGGACTTTTAGTTTTCCCCTCAGAAGATAAAATGTAACTTAATGTCCTTAATTGAAACATTCTAAAAATTAGGCTACGTTCTCAATCTAAATTTTCTTTTAAATTACATTTAAAAATTAAAACTTTATTATATATAATAATAATTACACTTTATATAATTCAAATCGATCTTGAAAAGGCATTTCGAAACATTTTTTATTTTCAGCGACCCAAACGGAACCGTTTTGACCTTGAGCTATCATTTTTAATAAACATCTAGCTGGAAAAATTGCCCTAAAAAATATTTTTTAATCAATATTTTGTTTGAGTGATATAAGTTTTAATTTCTTACTCTTGTCGAGGTAATTTTTGAATTTCTTCCCATCGATGATCGATTTTCGCCGGACTAGAAAGTCGAGTTTCCGTTAAACCGGGACAAAGAGCTAAAACTTTAATTTTCGACCGATTGTAATAATAAGGATTTCCAAAAGCTTTACTAACACCGACAACTGCATGTTTTAAAGCTGAGTAGATTGGGTTTGGTGGAAGAGGATCTAAACCGAAGATACAAGCGTTGTTTATTATCGCGCCTTCGTTTTCTGTTAAACTATTTGGGAGGATTTTACAAATTGATAAGACAGTTGAAAAAACTGTACTCATCTAAAAGAAGAAAACGATTTAATTGGAGGTTTAAGTAAAAATTGAAGTGGAAAGAAAAGAAAGCTTACATAATTCACTTTAACCATAATATCGAGTTCATCTTCGTTGATAATACTTGCATTATTAATAACATAGTCTAGTTTTCCAAAGACTTCAACAGCTTTTCGAAGACCACCTAAGAAATTCCACTTAATTATTTTTTTTAACTTACTAAGCTTTTAAATAAAAAGGGTTTATCAACATTCTTTCAAATTAACTTTAAAAAATCACAAAGGATTTATTTGTGGAAATTAAGAAAGGGTTTTTGATTTAAATTGAACTTAAAAGATTCTATTTTTAATTTAAAAAGGCAAATTTGTTTTGTTACCAAAAAAATTAAAAAAAAAAAGAAATTAGAGACGGAAGAATTTTGACCAAACCTAACAAAGTTTTTTAACTGACTTGAAAAAATCATCTGATCTTTATTTCTAGGAATTTAGAAGTGATTTTTATGCTAAATTAAAACTTAAATATTCTACTTTCTATAATAAAATAACAAGTTAATTAAAAACATTTTTTGAAAGGCCAAGGAAGTTGAGTAGAACCTAACATAATCAATAAAATCGTTGCTCAACTTTACAAAATCGTAGCGACTTTATTAACAAGGACTAAAAGATGATCTATAAGGTACTGTCGGGTAATAAGGCTATGCAGGTTATAAGGCCATACTGCTATATTGCCGATTAAAATAAATCTTTCTTGCGATCAACTCCACCAATACGTAGGACGACTTTAACTAATCCAAAAAAAACATGAGGGTTAAACGCAGCAGCCATTCCGTTTTATGACATCAGGCCATATAGCAGTTAGGTGAAATTTTCAGCAACGTGATATAAAATTTTCTGACGGAAAGAAAGTAAGTGATGTTTTCATTAGTTCAATATATTTGTGATTATATTTTGAATAATATGTTTAATACTAAGCGACACTTACAAACTGTTTATTTGAATTGTTTGTTTATTTGGTGAATTTCGATAATCTCAAAAAGTATAAACGTACAAAACAGATAATAGGTCCAGGCCTTATTACCCGCCCAGACTGGTAATAAGGCCAAAACTTTTTCAACGTTTTCTTAAATATTTGGCATTTAAACCTTCCATGTCTGTTCTACTATTGAATGCGTATAGAAACAAATCACCTGACATCATATGAGAAAGTTCTACGATGCACACATCGCGATCTATCCCTTCAACAAAAATGTGATACCAGAGCATGCATTTGCTCATAGTCTTCCTACACATTGCCACCTGAATGTAAACTACTCCCAATCTATCTATAACCACATCATCAATGTGGAAGATCGCTGGGATCAAAGTGAAGCACAAAGGAAAGACAATTTTTTTCCTGAACAGCTCATATCTCCCGATATGCAATCAGTTAAAACTACAATACGGAAGAAAACATTGAATTATCGACCTCAGGAAGTGAAAAGGGATATATTCAATAACTACAGTTCTAAAAAAGTTAAAACCACTTCGACAAGAAAATGGCCTAAATTTCCGACAACCAGTAAGGCTGCAGCGAAAGAAATTTGGATGTGCTCGGTTTATGATAATAATTATGTAGCTGATATGCGATCTTGTGCATCATGTAAAACATGGACGCATGAGGAATGCGCTGGCCTTACTGGAAACGACAGGGAAGAGTTTATTTCTCCGCAATGCCAGCCATAACTTTTCCTATCTTCTTTGTTTTCATTTGGCCTTATAACCTGCCTGGGTTTGTAATAAAACCAAAACGTTATTTTTGTTCTGAATGTTTATATAATGTTTTTGAATATCTCTTTTTTAACATTCTTTAAGAAGAGCTACTTTACTTAATTTTTTATTCACCAAATTTTCAAGTACTAAGTTTGGCCTTATAACCTGGCTACGTTGGTAATAAGGCCAAATCGCGTTTTTTTAAATTCTATTTTCTAGGCATTATCATACTTTTTTGTGTTTGTATTTCAACAAATTCATGAAGAATAATTGCATTAGTTACCTTTGTTATATGTCAAATGTTGAATATGTTTGTGCGTTATTGAATAAAAAATAAATAACGTTAATCTGACCTTATTCAAGACAGTACCTTACATTAAATTGAACTTAAAAGATTCTATTTTTAATTTAAATAATCAAATTTGTTCTAATTATTAACAAAAAAATGTTTCTTTAGTTGCTAAAAAATGTAGATAAACCCCCTTTTTTTCAAACACTGAAAACACACATTATTTGCTTATAAAACATTTTTAAACTTACATTCGACTTGATACATAGACCTACAATCCATATGGATATACTCAACATTTCCAGATCCATAAGATCTTAAATTATTAACGATTTTCGGTGCTTTTTCATCATCAACATCGAGCAAAACAACTCCCTAAAATGACTTGTTTAAAAAATCTTAATTTAATGATTTTTGATGAGATACTTTGATGCCAGCTTTTAAAAGAACTTTAGCAAATTGATAACCAAATCCTCCTATTCCACCAGATATGTAAGCTACTTTTCCTTTAATGACATTGACAGCAGAGACCATATCATTTCTAACGGGACTTCTTTATTAGTTTCTATGGTTTTTAGTTTTGTGAGAAGTTTTATGAGAAAGGAATTTTATTTTATGTCATTTTAATGTTGAACATCTTTAATGTCGATAATAAAAGGAAAAGTCGCTTTAGTCATCGGTGGTCATCGCGAAATCGGATATAAATGTTGTGCTCATTTATTAATGAATGGAATCAAAGGTTTGGTGATTGTTGGAAAAAATGAGAAGAAAGGAAATGAAGCTGTTTGTGAATTGGAAAGTTATGGAGATGGAGATATACATTTTTTTAAATCAGATATCTCAATTGCTAGAAGTTTTAAAAGTAAATATTTAAAATGAAGTTTTCAAATTATACCTTTTCAAGTTTAAATAGGCACTAATCAATTTCAAATTGAGAATAATCAATTTCAAATTGGGACTAATCAAATTCAAATTGGGACTAGTGAAATTGAAGTTGAAATTCAATTAATTTCAAATTAACGACCAAGTGGGAAGTATTCTTTACATTATCTGTCACCAGTACCATACTTTCTTGGTATATACGTTGGGCATTGCAAAGGTGTATATGATATCAATTTAGATCTTGTTATTTCACTGGCGATAAAAGGATCAAATATTCATTTAATTGATTGTATTGGCACTACGGGCTTAATACATCATGAAATTCAAAAAAATACTTTTAAAAAGCCTATAACCAATGTCTTCGTAATGCCAAACGTATATACGAAGAATCTGTGGATTTGGTGCCATATAATGCTCCATACCACGATTCAATTGAGGCCTTCATAGAAGTAGTACGGACAGTTTTTAAAGCTGGAGGCAAGAGTGGTCTGGCTGACGTCATTCAGACAATTCTTTTTTAGTGAGGAAAACAGAGCGATATTATTGCTATATCGCCGTTCCGGAACAACATCGACGTAACTGCAATTTTTTGACAAAATGAGTTAAGGCCATCAATGTATCCAAAAAATGATGATTTTAATTATTTTTCTTTTCCTGCAAAATTTTTTATTTTGCAGTTATGTCGATGTTCTTCCGGAACGGCGATATGTACGAAGTTTACAGTGAGTACACAAAGGTACTATAAGCCGAAATGGAGCTGCACGGCAATGTTACAGAGAGTAGGCTTACTTTTTCATCTTTCTCTTGATTGTGCAGATCTATTTGGATTATAGTACATCTCACTGCCCCTTTATATTTTTTTATAATTTTAATTTTTTATAATTATATTTTTTGTAACTAAAAAAAAAGAATAGTTTATTAATATTAAGTAACTACCAAAACTTAGGCATTTTTTATATAAATATAACATTCCCAATTTGGAATTGCTTAGTCTCAATTTGAAATTGATTAGTCTCAATTTGACATTGATTAGTCCTAATTTGAACTTGAAAATACATATATAGATTTTTAAAAATGGTTTTTTTCTTTTTAAATTTTTTAGATGTTTTTGATTCAACAATCCAAATATTTAATCAACTAGACATGTTCATTCACTGTTCAGAAACAATAGATGAATTTAATTGGGAACGTGCAATAAGACTCAACCTAACTAGCGTTTGTAGAGGAAGTCTTTTAGCCATGAAAGATTATCTTCCAAGATATAAAAGTTCAGAAGAAGGAATAATAATTAATTTAGGTTCTGTGGCAGGAATCCAAGCTTTAGCCTCTTTACCGGTTTATTCATCAACAAAATATGGAATAATAGGCTTGGTAAGATCTTTAGGAAGTGATTTTCAATACGAAAAGTATAAATGTAGAGTGATGGGATTTTGTCCTGGACTTATTCGTGAAACGCCTTTATTTGTAAAAGAACAACCTCAAGGTGTTGATTTGGATTTATTAGACGAAGAAACTTGTCATTGGCCTAAACAACCGTAAACAACGACTTGTAAAAAGATTTTAAGACTGCTAAATGTTTGTTCTTTTATTTTTAGTTCTGATAAATGTGGGAAATGTTTGATTAAGGTCATAAACGAAGGTAAAAATGGGTCAATTTGGGTTAGCGAAGGACAATATTGTTACGAATGGAAGTTTCCAAATCGTTTTGAATTATTTGCAGCTCGTGCTCAAGAATGTGCTGTTGGTTAAAACTAAGTTAGTTAAAACCTTAATAAACAATTTAGACAAATTAAAACATTATTTTTAATTAAAAATATTAAATTAAATTATAAAAAAACCTTAGATTTATATCTTGAAATGTAAATAATCTTAATTCCCCTTTTTTTAAAACCATCACGTTCATATAACTTAAGCCATTAACATACATAATGATTGTGAAATACACTTTTAAATAATCAAGTCGTCTATTGTACAAAACCACTTTAAAAACAAAAAAAAAAGACAGTTGACATTCGGCGAGGTAAAACAATCAAAAGACCACGCCTCCTGTGATTCTCACGTGTAACCAGTACATATTAACGTGCACAGTGCTTAGGTTTTGCTTTAGTCACTATCTTGACGTGAAATAAAGATGTGCGATCCGAGCAGAAGTAGAAGTTTTCTTATACTTATGTTGATTTGTGTTGTTGATGGTCAGATATCAACGTATAATGTTGATCAAGTTGGAGTCGGAGGGTATAATGTTATTCCAAATGGAAATTATAATCCTAATATTAATCCTAGTTTAAATCCTAATATAAATCCAAATTTAAATCCAAACATAAATCAAAATATAAATCCTAACTTAAATCCAAACATAAATCCGAATGTAAATCCGAGTTTAAACCCAAATATAAATCCAAACCTAAATCCAAATTTAAATCCAAACACTTTAAATATTCCCTTACAAGATAACAATCAATTTCCGATTGATGTCAGACAACTTTTACAAGAATTTGATGTTCAAGCGTCTCAACACTGTACGAATAATGTTGGTGCTCAATGGAATTTTGAAACGAACGTAAATCAAGCGACTCAATACGAAGCTGTAAGTTTAAAACTTTTTTATTTACTTTCATTTTTATTTTCCAAGTATTAAATAACTCAATTCTCATGACTTAACTTGGGAACTGGATCATTTTCTTTCTCTCCATACTCACATACACAATTGTAATGAAGTACTCACATAAATCCAAAGTAAAGATTTCCTTTTAACGTCCAATTAAAACCTGCGCATTCACCTACTTTAATCTAAGTTAAGCAACAAGATAATTTTCCCCATTTGAAAATATTATCGTCCGGCAATGAGGTTAGCGTGACCCCGGTTAAGTTATCAAAGTCGTTGGAATTCACTTTAAAACCGCACTTCATTTCCTTTTTACGCAATAACAGGGCTCATTGTCCAGGTAGGTACAAAACCGCTTAAAAGGTTAATTATCACAATTATTGGAAAAGCGTCGTATGGTTGGAACAAAAGGAGTTCTCAAGACGAAGACAATCGGGGGACGTGCTCCCTAACATTATGGTAATGGTCCAACATTGATGGCCGTATGAGACAATGGTCGGGCTATCGGAGTTGCGAAAGAACATGAGAACGACCGTGACTGGGTTGGACATCCTTCCCATAGTTTAAAAGAACAAAAATATCGTTCGAAGAGTAATTAATAAATAAAATAAGATTTTAAGACGTGCATTGTTTAAACCAAGCAAACCGTGCATAAGAATGAAAGTGTGAGAAAAAACTTATTGTATAAAATCTAAATTGATTTTTGTGATAAATCTTTGTTTGGCATACAAACGATAATTAACCGATGAATGACCAGTCATCTAATTATCCAGGATGAATGAATCATAACGGAGTACTTTGAAAAAAAAACTTTAATAAATAACTATTCATGTAATGATATCATTTAGGAATTATTTAAAATAGTAGTTCTCACGGTGATCGTTTAAATATGTAATCAAAACAACCGATCGATCATTGAAGTTTTCTAAGAATTCCTTTGATTAATTACACAATGCAATTCAAGAAGCTCGAGCGTTTATTACAATTAGCATATCTCACGATTGACCATCAAGTCAGCTTTAAAATGTAGTTCTCACGGTTATAATTCACTAATGACATAAGAATTTGTTTATGGTGGAATAATAATATGGAAATTCCTTGTTTGAAACGTGAAATTGTGGTTAATGTAAATATGAGGTATGAGCCACGAGTTGAATTTGAATAACTCTCTTAATCAAGGCTAAAAACAAACAATATACTACTTGTTATATAACAAATTGTATGAATCTGGGTTAAAAGTTAAATATGGTGAAGAAATTGGAGGATAAACTACGACTTAACTTTATTTTTAAATGATTATGAATATAGTTTGCATTTATTCAGTCTTTAAATTTTTATTTGACTTTATCTCAGCGTCTCTTTGTGATTTAAGATGAGTGAATAGTTTGGTTTTTTCCAATTTTATTCTCACTTTTCTGTTTTTTCCTTGACTGACAATAAGATTTGACTGAGATTTCCTTCAATCCTTAAAATAGTCGTTTTATCTGCTTCTTCAGTTTGACTCTGTATGCATATAATCTTCTGATACGTCTTTTGACTTGATCTTAATGAGTTTTTATAATTTCTGCTCAGTAAATAGTTGTATTCTTCTTAGTTCTCTTCTCCATTTCATCCAATTTCAAGATGTTTTTTCTTTCATGTTCACGTTTTAGAATAATCTTCTGATTTACCTTTTGAACTTTTTCAATGACTTTTATTATTATTTCTGATCAGTAAAAAGTTTGTTTCTTTCAATTTTGATCTACATTTTTTCTTATATCAAGAGATTTTCTTCAATCTGAAGACTAATTTTCTGATTTTCATTTTGACTTTGTATTAATGACTTTCTTTATAGTTTTTGATCAGTAAACAGTGTGTTGTTTTCAATTTTGTTCTTCGTCTCTGCCCATCTCAAGATATTTTCTTCAACTTTTAGAATAGTCTTCTGGTCAGCTTTCTGACTTTATTTCAATGACTTTTATCAGGTTTTTTTGATCAGTAAAGGATTTATTCCTTTTAATTTTCTTCTCTATCTTTATAAGAAGAGCTTTGTCGGCTTCAGCGAGCATATCGGTACACAACTCTATAGAATCTATTAATTGAATTACATCCACTTCTTTTCCTGTCATTAAAGGAAGCAGTGAAGCTGCTGTTCTTAAATTGAACTTTTCGGACACTTTTATTTCGGGCTTATCAGACGCAGACAATTCTATATTAGCTTTCATTTCTCTTAAAATTAACCTACATTGATCGATATTATTCCTAATGCTACCAATAATTTCTTTTTCCTTAAAATCTATAGTTCTATCCACCCGTTTTAATAATTCTAATGGTGGAATTAGGATGTCAAACGTAAAGGCTGTGATCGTAACCGTAGCAGTAACTCTAGCATTTAAAAAACGTTCAATTATTTTGTTTCAATGGAAGCGTTTAGGCAACGTCTACAAATTACGTCAAATTTATTGGTTATTACAGCTAAGGTTACGGTTAAGTTTGACATCCTAAACCCACCATAAAAGATCCTCATCTAACTTATCTAACTGATGAACTTTTCTATTAATTAATTCTAAATTAGCGCGCCTAGCTTTATTATCTTTTAATAAATTGTTTTTAAATGGTTCAACCTCTTTTAACAAATCATCCAATAACTTTATGGACATTACATACATTTTTTTTAAACAATTTCTTGGCGAATTTTCTTAGCAAAGCGGCGTTTACAATACCCGTACAACCACAAACCACTACCCACTAATAACAAACACCCACTCACAAATACGATGGTATCCCAATGACCAATTTTTTCGTTGACGTTGGGGTCGACGCTTTGTCCTCCGCTGTTACTCGCTTGCGCAATTATGATTTCTTCTTTTGACTGTTGCTTACCCATGACGATGATTTTGTTTGGCGTTGTAATAATAAAATAATTTAATTTTCTTCTTTTCTGGATATCTATATTTTTTGCCGTTGGCAGGGTCGCCATGTGATGGCTGGTGGTTGGGTTTTTTAAATAAAACGACTAAATCCCCCTTAACTTACTCTACACTTTACTTTTAATAATTGCCACGGAAGCGTCTATTAACAAGCTGTTGACAAAGTTGCGTTTTTATAATAAAATTACTTTCACGACTTCAGGCGGGCTGTTCTCTTTTCTATGCGTAATTCGAATAAATGCAATGCTGACTCTGAGTGCTGACTCTGCACATTGACTCTTCTACGAAGTTACAAGAGACAAGTATTTTTCCATTACATCCTGTATCAAGAAATATTATGTTGTTTCCAGTTTTGTTCTTCATCTTTTTGTATATCACGAGATTTTCTACATTCTGAAAAATAATCGTCTGATTTGCATCTTGACCTTGTATTAATGATATTCTTTATAGATTTTGGCCAGTAAATAGTTTATTCTTTTCAACTCTGTTCTTCATCTCTTCCTATCTCAAGCTATTTTCTTGAATCTTTCGAATAGTTTTCTGATCCACCTTTTGACTTTGTTTCAATGGTTTTCATTATCATTGCTAATTAGTAAACGGTTTGTTCCTTCCAATTCTGTTTTTCGCCAAGTTCTTGACCAATAAGTACTTGTTCTTTTCAATTTTGTTCTCCATCTTTGCCTATCTCAAGATATTTTCTTCAATTTTTAGAATAGTTTTCTGATCAGCTTTTTGACTTTATCTCAATGACTTTTGTCAGGTTTTCTGATCAGTAAACGATTTGTTCTTTTCAATTCTCTTCTAGATATCTTCCAATCTCAAGGTAGTTTCTTCAATCTTTAAAATAGGCCTTTAATTCCTGTTTTGATTTTGCCTCAATCGCTTTTATTATCATTTCTAGTTAATAATCAGTTTGTTCCTTCCAGTTCTGTTCTCCATATTTTCGCTTACCAAGAGATTTCCTTCGATGCAGAGAATAATCTTCTTATTTGCCTTTTAACTTTATCTTAATAATTTTCTTAATGGTTTGTGATTTATTCCTTCCAGCTCTCTTTTTGATCGTTTCCTACTTTAAAAAATGATCTCCAATTTGAAGACTGGTCTTCCCACCTTTGTTTTGCCCTTGTTCTGTTCCTTCTTATTGACTCACTTATATTATAAATTCTAATCAATAAACACTTTTTTCTTTTTATTTCTGTTCTGCACCTCTTCCTATCTCAAAACTTCTTTTCTTTTTAAATTGAAAGATAGTCTTTTGCTATTAAATTTAAATAACTTTTTTAATTAAAAGTTAAATAGTGTGAGAAATATTATGTAATCAAAATAATTTATATGAATCCAGGTTAAAACTTGTGATATGATGAAGAAATCAGAGGAAAAACTATGACTCAATAATAATCCTCCTAAATGATTCCGGATAGTTCGTAGTTACTCATATCCATTAGATCAATTACCTAGCGGAGGATTGTCGAGTTGTAAATTACATGTGTATAAACCGTCCTTGGAAAACGTGCCACTTACGCAATGAGAGACACTATTGGCGATTAATCCGTGCACAAACCCGTCGGGTCGGGAAGAATGCGTGAAAAATCTTTTGTTCCTCTTAACATTGTAACGATTTAACAACCGTCTTCTTGACAGTCGTAAAAACTGTAATTAACTCATTGTTTTTCTTTTTCATCTCCAGTTAAGAGCCCAGCAGGTATACTCGGATTTTCAACATAACGTTTGGAGCGTGTTCTCGCAAATTCCCAACTCTAATGTTCCCGATATCATGACTTACCGACAAATTAGGTTTATGTCGGTTGTTGGACCAGCTGCTTTACCTCCAGATCAATTAGATAGGGTAAGATTTATTTATTTTTAATTTTTTATCGTAAATTTTAATTTATCATAAATTTTATTTTTTTTTGTAGTATAACAGACTTATAAATGATATGTTAGCGATTTATAATTCAGCATCTATTTGTGCACCTAACGAACCGTTTCGATGCGGTTTACGTCTTCAACCGGATTTAACAGATATAATGGCTCGAGTAAGAAACTGGGATGAGTTGCAATATGTTTGGACTGAATGGAGAAGGCAAACTGGGCAGAAATATAAAGATACTTTTGAACAATTGGTTCAGTTAACAAACGAAGCTGCTAGACTTAATAGTAAGTCATCAAATTTTTTTAACCGTTTAATTGCTAAGCAATTTTTGCAAGAACGGTCGAAAACTGCGGGACATATTTTGACTTGATATTGACTTTAGCAAAGTACGCGTGAGGTCAGAGTACGTTTACTCCAATGGTGCAACAAAAGCACACTGAAACTCGCAGCACAAAAACGCTGCATCGCGGTTTTCGACACAAATGAACGAGGCACGATCGCGTCTCGTAGTAGTCTAACTGTTAATAATTAATTTTAATATTCTAAAACAGATTTTACAAATGCGGCTGAATACTGGAATTTTCCTTTTGAAACTCCCAACTTGGAAGATCAACTTCAAGACGCTTGGGAAGAAGTTAAACCTTTATATGAGCAACTTCATGCTTACGTAAGAAGGAGATTACGTGATTATTACGGACCGGAGAAGATTAGTAGACAGGCCCCACTTCCGGCTCACATTTTGGGAAATATGTGGGCACAATCGTGGACGAATATTTTTGATATTAGTCAACCATATCCTGGGAGAACTTTTTTGGATGTTACTCCAGAAATGCAACAACAAGTAAATAATAAATCAATTTTTTTTCATAAATTTTATGAAGATAAAAAAAACTAATTTTAAATTATCCTAGGGTTACGATCCACTCACTATGTTTGAATTAGCCAGAGACTTCTTTGAGTCAATGAACATGACTCTTCTCCCACCAAACGTTCGGCAAGATTCTGTCCTTTTCGAACCAACGGATAGAACAGTTATATGTCAACCGTCTGCTTGGGATTTTTGTAATCGACAAGACTTTAGGATTAAAATGTGTACAAAAGTCACTATGAAGGATCTGATTATGATGCATCATGAAATGGCACATATTTATTACTTTATGCTATATAGAGATCAACCGAAGGTTTATAGAGATGGAGCAAATCCAGGTAACGAAAAATGTAAATATTTTATGTTAGTTAAATAAATACCACTTTTGTGCTTTGTCATTTTTTCAAATGAGTTCTTCAAATTTGGAAATAGTCTTTATCATAGGGTTCATTTTAAATGAACAGTTTTTTCTTCCTAGCTATATAAGCTTTTCTATTTCAATGAATATTCATCAAATTGATTTCAAACAATGGATGATTTTTTTTTATCTTCCTATCTTATCAGTTCTTAACTTTTTTTATCTTCAACTGAATTTCTTTAATCTTTTGGGGTGACTTTTAGTTTTATTCTTGAAGAAAACAAGTGTGGATCCATTTCAACCAGTGTTGTATAATAGGTGAATATTTAAACAAGTATGTACCTTTCTGGTTATTCAAAGTTTATTTATTGCTTACTACTTACGACCGAATACGATTTTAAATTTATAATTACTAGAAAGGGGGGTTAGGATAATGATGAGATGGATTTTGATTCATGGAGGAAGCCCATACATGCAGTCATTTTGACTACATATGTGCATCCATCACGGATCATTAGAACAAGGGTTAAAAAAGGTAAGGATGGAGGATTGAAAGGATTGGTGTCTGCTAGGACCCCAAACAGTGCGGTTGTGGCACGCAGACAGATGTCACAACCCTAAACTGAATGGGGAAGGTTTAGATGGGACTTTGTTATGGATTATTAAGGCATTTATATAGTGGTATTTTTACTGTATATGTTTGATCGTTTAAATATTCGACAAGATTATTTTCGTGTTTAAATTTGTCTATTTCGTAAGTCTTTAGGAGATTCAGTTTAAAACCTTTATATTGTTTGTGTAAAAGTGTTACATTTTTGTTGTTATCAAACTCATGGGAATAAATTAACTAAATTTTGTGCCTATCAAAATTAGATTTTGCGTTATGTTTATGTTCTTTTATTCTTTGTTTAATTGATCGACCTGTTTCGCCTATGTATGTGGCTCTACATGTGTCACATTCTAATTTATACACCCCATTATTATCTAAAAGATCTATTTTGTCTTTAGCACTGAAAAGTATTTTTTGTAAAGTGTTTTGTAAGTTAAGCAATAAATAAACTTTGAATAACCAAAGAGGTACATACTTGTTAGGAAATACAAAGGTACATACTTTGTACATAGGAAAACCTATTTTAGTTTTATCTTTTTGTTTGTTTAGTTTTCTTCATGTTTTCTTCTGATCTTTCTTATTGACTAGTCTTCTTATTATTATATTGTATATATATCTTATATTGCTTATTATTATTTATCTTTTTCTATTTCAATGAAAATTCTTCAAATTCATTTCAAATAATAGATGATTTTTCTATCTTCATGTCTTATCTGTTCATGTCTTCTTATCTTCAACTGAATTTCTTTAATTTTCTGGAGTGGCTTTTGGTTTCACCTATTTCAGTTTTATCTTTTTGTTTCTTTAGTTTTCTTCATATTTTCTTCTGATCTTTCTTATTGACTACTCTTCTAGTTTCTGATCTATAAAGAGTTTATTATTATTTATCTTTTTCTATTTCAATGAATATTCTTTAAATTAATTTCAAACAATGGATGATTTTTTATCTTCATATCTTATCTGTTCATCATCTTTTCTTATCTTCAACAGAATTTCTTTAATTTTTTGGAGTGGCTTTTAGTTTTGTCTTTCTGTTTCTTTAGTTTTCTTCATATCTTCTTCTGATTCTTTCTATTGACTGGTCTTCTAGTTTCTGATCGATAAAGAGCTTATTTTTTCCATTTTTGTTGGTAATTTTTTCTTCTTTTCACGTGATTATCGTGAATCTAAAAAATATCCAACGATTTACCTTTTGATTTTGTTTGGAGGACTTCGTTTATAACTTTTAATCAATTGATAACTTCAAATCAATCAACAGTTTGTTCTTTCCAGTTCTATTCCATATCTTTACTTATCTGAAGAGACCCAACCTTAGCGGAAAACACTTTTCTTACTTACTCTTGTTTCTGATCCATCTTTTTCACTCATCTTGTTTCTGGTTAGAACACATCTTACTCTTTCAAAATTTTCTTTCCAATTCTTTCACATCTTCTTTCTTTCAATCTTGATTTGAAAACTTCAAATCAATCAATAGTTTGTTCTTTCCAGTTCCATTCAATATCTTTACTTATCTCAAGAAGCCTTGCTTAGTGGAAAACACCTTTCTTACCTACTCTTTTATCTACTCCATCTTTTTCACTCATCTTGTTTCTGGTTAGTACACATCTCACTCTTTCCACTTCTTTCACATCTTTTTTCTTTCCATCTTCAAATGATTTTCTTCAATCTGGAAATTGATGATCTGATTCGCATTTTGGCTTTATCTTAATAGCCTTTTGTATAAATTCTGATCAGCACATTGTTTATTATTTTCACTTTTATTCTCTATCTTGTTCAACCTTCAAATGATTTTTGTCCAGACTGATGTGTAACATTCTTGTCTTTTATCTTTTTATGATTCTTATTTAATCAAATTAGTAGATAGGTTGTTCTCTCTATTTTTCTCGTATATCTTGCTTTATCAACAAATAATATTTTTTCTAGGATGAAGAATAGTATTTTCGTCTTCATCTTGGTCTTATTTTAACATTTTTTAGTCTTGATTGTGTCTGATTAGTAAATAATTTTCTCTTTCCACTTTTATCCTTTAGTCCTTTATCTGGGCAAGCTTGTACTCCACGTTCATCGTGTATTAAGATAGAAAGAAGAATAAAACAAAAGTTTTATATAAGTCCACGATGATATTCAATCACCAACTTTTGTAGAAGACAGATTAATTTTAGGTTCGATTGAATCAAGTTATGTTTAAGTTATTCTGTTCGATTTGTTTAATATTATAATATTTCTTGGATTTGATAAGCCACGTTTCAGATTTTTAGTTGTAATTTAACAATACTCATAAAACTCGTCTTCAGCCTTAACAGTTTCTTCGAACCTGCCTTCAGCTTTAACAATTTTCTTGAAGCTTATATTTAATTCTTTCAACCTTTTTGACGATGAGCGTGAGGACACCAACATGGCGAAACATTAATTGATTAATGTAGCACTTACAACAATTTTTCAATAAAATTTATCATCGTGGACTTATATAAAACTTTTGTTTTACTCTTCTTTAGTCCTTTATCTCTTCCAATTATTTTCTTTAAATGATTTTTATCCAGACTGATGTGTAACCTTCTTGTTTTTTTATCTTTTTATAATTCTTCTTCTATCAGATTAATAGATAGGTTGCTCTCTCTACTTTTCACGTATATCTTCCTTTATCTCCAAACAATATCTTTTCTAGGATGAAGACTAATATTTTCGTCTTCTTCTTTATTTTATTTTGATATTTCTTGTTTTCATTATGTATTATTAGTAGATAATTTTCTCTTCCTACTTTTATTTTATAGTTCTTTATCTCTTCCAGCTATTTTCTTTAATTTAAAAAGAAGAAATCTTATCTTCGACTTTGTTATGATTCTTCTCATTTAAATTGTCAATATTTTTGTTCATTCCTAAACTTTTATATTCTATTTCGTTTAAAAATTTACTCATTTATAAAATTGTTTCTTCTTTATTTTTCAATATATTTACATCAATAATTCTCTTTTCTCTTAACCCATTAACGCTCACCGTATGATTTATCATACACTAAACACGTTAGTCTTTGAGGTTCTATACGCAAATTTGTAACTATTAATAAAATTTCTGCAATTTTGAAAAAAAATAAGCTGGGCGTTAATGGGTTAAACAAAATTCTTTTCACAAACGAGTTAATTTATCTCTCCCACTCATTTCAAACACGACAAAGCCAATGTACTTACACACAACAAATCGGTTTACGCAACTTCGCGCGGTGTAGTTTCTAGCTTTTACTTTCGATCCGCACCTAATTAATTCCCAACGTCCTCGGACCGGGTGAAAATAAGTAGATGATCGTTGCCCGGTTATCGCTTTCTATGTTATGCACCGTCAATCGGTTTTTTAAAAAGCCAATGCACTCGCCAGATGGCGTCCGGGTAATGCTCTTTGATGCGGAGAAAGCGAATTGGTTTCAGGGTTTCACGAGGCCATCGGAGAAGCGATCGCTTTGTCCGTTGGCACCCCGAAGCATTTACAACAAATTGGACTGGTTCAAACTTCGGTGGAAGATTCTGCCGTGGATATAAATTATTTATATTCAATGGCGTTGGATAAAGTTGTTTTCCTACCGTTTTCTTTTGCTTTGGATAAATGGAGATATGATATCTTTCGAGGGAATGTATTAAAGGATCAGTATAATTGCCATTGGTGGATGTTGAGGGAGGAATTTACCGGGATTAAACCTCCGGTGTTAAGATCTGAGAGTGATTTTGATGCTGGTTCAAAATATCATGTTCCAGCGAATATTCCTTATATGAGGTAAGTAGTAATTATTAAGTTTAAGTTGTAAAACATTTATTTAAACTAATTATAAAAAATGAACAAAAAAAAAACAAGTATTTAACGGAAAAATAATTAATAATATCCACCATGATGTTCTTCTTCGTGGTGTTCTTCGTGAACTGGAACTGCTACAGGTACTTTAACTGGGTAAGGTACCTTTTTAATGACTTCAACGGGTACTTTTTTAACGACGGTGTAAGGTACTGGATTATCAACAGGGATTTTTACCGCGTAAGGTACAGGTTTATCAATTGGAACTGGAATCTTTTTCTCGACTGGGAAAGGCGCTGGAATAGGAACTTTAACAGGATAAGGAATTGGTTTATCTACTGGATAAGGAATTGGTCTTTCAACGTGTACTTTAACTGGATATGGAACTGGTTTTTCTACGGGATAAGCTATTTTTTTTTCTACGTGAACTGGATAAGGTTTAGGAACGTGAACTGTGTATGGTCGATCTACTAAAACCTTAACTGGATAAGGTACAACTTTTTCAACTGGATAAGGTTTCGGAATGTGTACTGGTACTTTATATGGAACATGAACTTCTTTTTCAACTGGATAAGGATGTGGTACTGGTACTTTGTAAGGTACTGGAATTTTCTTTTCAACTGGAATAGGTTGAGGGACGATTACTTTAACTGGGTATGGTTTATCAACGTGAACCTTAACCGGATAATGTTCAATTTTTTCAACTGGATAAGGTTTATGAATCGGAACAGGTACCTTTACTGGAACTTTTACGGGATATGGTATTTTTTTCTCTACCGGGTACGGTTGCGGAACCGGAACCTTAACCGGGACGTGCACTACTTTTTCAACCGGAACTGGAACCTTCTTCTCCACCGGGTATGGCACCTTCTTGAACACTGTAACCGTTTTGATGTGTTCATGATGACCGTGTTCTTCACCTCCAAAATCTCCACCCTCTAAATGTCCACCTCCATAGTCTCCACCTCCAATATCTCCTCCTCCAATACTTCCTCCAAAATCATGCCCTTCATCTCCTCCACCAATATCACCTCCCCCAAAATCATGTTGATCAAAATCACCTAATTCCAACCCACGTTTTTCTTTCTTTTGTTCATCAGCCGCTTTTGGTTCTTGTTTCTCTTCAGCAATAACCAACGCGATTGCCAAAAGAAGAATCGTAAGGTTTTCCTGGAATGAAAATATAAGAAAATTAAAAATTAAATTGAAGAAGAGATTTTGGTATTACAAATGGAATTGAAAAAGTGTCTTTGGTAACCTACCAGCAGGTTCATCATAGCGTGTGTCTAGCAGCTCACTGGATGCTACGATGCGGGTATAACGGCTTTTTATAGAAAGTGTAAGCTAACGCTTTCGCCTCCCTGCAACTTGCGAACCGTGTGTGCCATTTGTTTCTGTACCAGTGAGCCTGTTAAGCTGTTACAATTACGCAATTTTCGGTTATTATACTTTTGGTTTGAACAGCTTCCTAGCTAATAGTAATGATTTTAGTATTTCCTCGATTGAGTTCATTATTTTTCTTGTTATTGATATCTTCCTCAGAGAGGAGAAGGAAGAATCGTTTAAGATGTCTAGGAAACACTTAACAAGTCGTAAAAGCTTTATGGGGTTTTTCATTTTCATAAATTAAATATAAATTTAGATAAAAAATTGTGAGTAATGAGTAATCTTATAAAATGAAAGTTGTTATTGTAAAAAATCTTTTTTAATTTGAAGAAGAGTTTTTTACTTGCTTTTTGGTTTTGTGTATTTTATAGTTTTTGATTGAGTAAGTAGTTTTCTCTTTCCACATACGTTCCAGTTGATTAATTTTAAGTTCTGTTATAATTTTCTTAATTGTATTCCTTATATTTTTTTGTCATTAATTTCTTCATAAATGAGATTCGTTCATAACGTTCAGAGAGGATTTTGGAAGTTACTAATCCTTTATTTTATTTTTTATTTTCACTATTTAAAATGTCCAATTTTAGATTTAGAAAAAAATGCTAATTTCATACATTAAAATTTACTGTCTCAAAAAATTTCCTTCAAGTTTTCTTTAAAACGTGGCTGCTTATCTATTTTTTAGATTTGACTTTTTTAAGAGTGCTTTTACATCAAGAGTTTTTAAAAAGTGAAAATAATATTTTTTCTAAATACGTTCCAGTTAAAAAAATATAAATTTTGGGGTTTAGAAAAAATGTTTGGTTTCTTCGGTTAGGTTTCTTATTCGTTTTGTAATTGAACTCTTCCCAAAGAAGATTCAGTCGGGACATCTAGAAAGATATTGGAAGTTACAAAAATCTTATTGGATTCTTCATTATCATAACTTAATGATAGATTTAGAAAAAAATTCTTGAGTAATTAAATTTTAGGAAATTTGAAAGTTGCTAGCTCAAGAAACTCTCTTTAAGCAGAACAATCTTCTTATATATCTTTTCCTGTATCAAAGATTTTCTTCATTTTGAAGAATAATCATCTGATTTGTATTTTGACTTTGTATTAATGATATTCTTTATGATTTCTGACCAGTAAATAGTTTATTCTTTTTAATTATGTTCTTCATCTCTTCCTATCTCACGATATTTTCTTCAATTTTTAGAACATCCTTCTGATCGGCTTTTTGACTTTATCTCAATGACTTTTTTCAGGTTTTTTGATCAGGAAACGGTTTGTTTCTTCCAATTTTGTTGTCTATCTCTTCCTGTATCAAGAGATTTTTTTCATTCTGAAATATAATCGTCTTATTTGTATTTTGACTTTGTATTAATGACATTCTTTAAAGTTTCTGACTAGTAAATAGTTTATTCTTTTTAATTATGTTCTTCATCTCTTCCTATCTTACGATATTTTCTTCAATTTTTAGAACAGTCTTCTGATCGGCTTTTTGACCTTATCTCAATGACTTTTGTCAGGTTTTCTGATCAGTAAACGGTTTGTTTCTTCCAATTTTGTTGTATATCTTTTCCTGTATCAAGAAATTTTCTTAATTATGAAGAATAATTGTCTGCTTTGCATTTTGACTTTGTATTAATGACATTCTTTATAATTTCTGACCAGTAAATAGTTTATTCTTTTCAACTCTGATCTTCATCTCTTCCTATCTCAAGCTATTTTCTTCAATGCTGGGAGTAGTCTTCTGATCCACCTTTTGACTTTGTTTCAATGGCTTTTCTTATCCCTCCTAATTAGTAAACAGTTTGTTCCTTCCAATTCTCTTTTTGACAAGTAAGTAGTTTGTTGTTTACAATTTTGTGCTTCATCTATACTTATCTCAAGATATTTTCTTCAATTTTTAGAATAGTCTTCTGATCAGCCTTTTGACTTTGTATTAATGACATCCTTTAAAGTTTCTGACCAGTAAATAGTTTATTCTTTTTATTATGTTCTTCATCTCCTCCTTTCTCACCATATTTTCTTCAATTTTTAGAACAGTCTTCTGACCGGCTTTTTGACTTTATCTCAATGACTTTTATCAGGTTTTCTGATCAGTAAACGGTTTGTTATTTCCAGTTTTGTTCTTCATCTTTTTGTATATCATGAGATTTTCTTCATTCTGAAAAATGATCGTCTGCTTTGCATTTTGACTTTATACTAATGACATTCTTTAAAGTTTCTGACCCGTAAGCGGTTTATTTTTTTACCAACTCTGTTTTTCATCTCTTCCTATCTCAAGCTATTTTCTTCAATCCTTGGAATAGTTTTCTGATCCACCTTTTGACTTTGCTTCAATGGCTTTTACCATCATTTCTAATTAGTAAACAGTTTATTCTTTTCAATTCTGTTTTTGGCCAGTAAGTAATTTGTTTTTTTTTTTCAATTTTGTTCTTCATCCTTGAACACTCCATAATTGAACACTTCCCAAAGAAGATTCAATTGAAATATTTAGAATGAATTAGGAAATCATAAAACTCTTATTGGATTCTTCATTATTTTAAATTAGTCACAAATTTAGAAAAAAAATTTTGAGTAATTAAATTTTAAGAAATTTGTTGCTATCTCAAGAAATTTTCTTCAAGCAAAATAGTCGTCTTATATATCCTCTGGCTTCGTTTTTATGACTTATTTTATGGTTTTCGATTGATAAACAATTTTATTTTTTTATATTTATGTACATTCCATTTACTCAATTTGTATTACGCAATGATTTTATGATTTTCTCGATTATATTCCTTATTATTTTCATGGTTAATCTTTTTTCCATTGAAGATCGATTCAACATGTTGAAAGACTTGAAATGTTATAAAAACTTTATTAGATTTTTTTAGTTTTATAATGTAAATATAAGAACTGAAGAAAATTATCAATGATCAATTTTACAAAATGAAAGTTTTCTAGGTTTTAAAACCAGATTGACTTTTCGCATGTAAATAGAATGACATTGATATATTTATACTTTAATCCAAATAGTTTTAGTGAAATTATCCACGGTTATACACAAAATATCAACGCAACACTTCTCTTTAGAAAACATTCTGTACTATCTTTTATATTTTAAAAGAAACAAGGTCAATTGGTAGGGATTGATCAGGTTTATATAAACTACTCTTCCAGTTCTTCCTAACTTGGTCTTTCGATCGGTCGACATTTCTTCTTCCTGGAAAACTCAACCATCCGCGTCGATGGCTCTTCGAGAAACGTTTCTCCGCGTCGTCCATCTATCAATTTCCCGCAACAGATGCGAAATACAGCATCATTACCGTTTCGGTTACATAACACCAAACTGTCCGTTATAGAAGAAGCAGGAAATGTGTATACTGATTCCGGTTACGCTCGAGTATGTCTGAGCTCGTGCTAAGACTTCTTTCTTTCGCTATGGGTTTACTTCCGAACGGAATTGTGCGTTTTACGGTCGTAAAGTTGCGTACGCACCATTATTTAAATTAATGCCGGTTTGATTCTTAACGCAACGAGAAAGGAAAGTAAGTCGTTAAGTTTTCCGGAAATTTCCGGATTTTAATTGTACATGCTTTGACTATTAAATATTAAAATTAAAAAAAAGTAAACATTAAAAAAAGTAAAAATTAAAAAAAGTATAAATTAGAAAAAGTATAAATTAGAAAAAGTATAAATTAGAAAAAGTATAAATTAATTAAAAAAAGGAAAAAAAATTGTGGTTGATTATTATATCATTTTAATTAATTGCCATTCATTAGATACGGTTTAAGTAGGTCAATGGGAAAATTAATTCAGGGTTAATTTTACGCGGTTTAAAATTAACATATTCATTCATTCATCATTCATTTTAATTTTCTTTTATAAATAAACGCCATCTATTAATTTCAGGATAAATCTTTAACATAGACAACTTTTTTTAACTCCTTCAGTTTTAACTCGTTAGAATATGCAACCCAACAACTTTTTTCTTTCAGCTTTTAAACATAGATGGTACATTTTCTAATTTAATTATTTTTTTGTGAGGCTATTGTTCTTTTAAAACGAATAAACCGTTTCGGTAAATTGAATTTGAACAATCGGAGAAAGTAGAATGAATTAAATGAATCAACAAAAAAATTGTGCATGTTTCTTTTAGATCGGAACATGTCGACGTAATGTAAGACCTGAAACTGTGTCAGGTTGTTGCGCAAAACTCCGCCTGAAATGGTACTGAAATCGCCGGATGTTTTTAAGCTCGTTACGACACATTTTACAAAACACCGGGGCCTTGAATTGTATTTCTTTCCCGTAAGTTAGATGCTAATACGTGATCGTAATCTGTACGGAATCTGGAGCGATTCTTTCAAGTTCTTTTTTCTTCCGAATACCCTCAGGTTATAAATAGTCGTTTGTCGTTTGGCTGAAAAGAATCCGCCTTTCTAAACGGATCCGTTAGTAATTGAATTTATGACATATCCTCTTGAAATAAGTAGTCAATTTAAATCGTTTTTATAAAAGTCAATTTCCATTAACATTTAAAACATACTTTCACCTTTCGTGTATAAGTCAGTGGGTTAACTGGGTTTTGCATCAAAATCGTCAATAGGTTCGTTATTATAGAATAAAATAGAATAGCTTTATTAAGAAGTAGTAGAAGTAATTCAAGTATATTTCTTAAATTGCTTTATTACGCGGTTACGCTAGAATGGATTTAATTATTTACTTACAATTTTCTATCTAGAGTAGTTTTCTATGTGAAACGTAGTAATTAATAACGTAATGTAAAGTTGGCGTGTAATGTTCAGGAAAGAACGTATCACGGAGGTTTCTTCCTCGAGCAGGTTTCCATTTTTAGTTTTAGAAATCTTGCTGCAACGCGTTTCTATTTTTTATAAGCAAGGTGAAAACTAAACGTACTAGCAAAGTAAAAGAAAAGTAACTTATTTGGTTAAGTTTATTTATTAATTTATTTGTTTATTTAGGTATTTATTTATTTATAAATTATTAAACGTACAACTTTGCTCGGAGTATACAAAATCACACGTGATCACAAATCGATGAGAAATGGAGTCAGTACCCATGATGGTGGTTATCTTCATGTACTGGTACCGGAACTGGTACTTTTACTGGGTAAGGTACGTGTTTGTATACTGGAACGTGAATTGGTTTTTCAACGGTAACCGGTACTGGATTTTCTACAAGTACTTTGTAAGGTACAGGTACTGGTTTTTCAACAGGAATAGCAATCTGTTTATATACTGGATACGGTTGAGGTACTGGTACTTTAACTGGGTACGGAACGTGTTTTTCAACTGGTACAGCAATCGGTCTATCAACAGGTACTTTAACTGGATATGGTACTGGCTTCTCAACAGGTACAGGGATTTTCTTTTCTACTGGTACTGGTACTGGATGAGGCACATGCACCGGATATGGACGATCGTATGGTACTTTAACCTCAACCGGAATGTGTTTAATCACCGGGTATGGTTTAGGGATGTGCACTGGTACTTGGACAGGAACATGAACTGGTTTTTCAACCGGGTATGGAGCTGGTACTGGTACTTTAACAGGTACTGGAATGTTCTTGATAACCGGATAAGGCTGTGGTACGTAAACCTTAACTGGGTAAGGCCTATCTACAGGTACTTTAACCGGATAATGTACCACTTTTTCAACTGGGTATGGTTGAGGTACTGGAACGGGCACCTTAACTGGGACACTGTATGGGACATGTACTTGTTTCTCTACTGGGTAAGGTTGAGGGACGAAAACTTTAACAGGAACCGGGACGTTCTTCGGTACTGGAACATGTATCGTCTTCTCAACGGGATAAGGAATGGGAACACCTTTAACTACGGTGATGGTCTTCTGAGTATGTACGCTGTGTCCTAAATCAACCGGTCCCAAATTTCCAGCTCCTACTTCGTATCCATGGTCAATACCAGAGCCGTATCCATAACCGACGTCCAAAAGACCACGTTTCGTCTGCTTATTGTCTTGCTTCTCTTCTGCTAACGCCGACGAGGCGAATAACAGGACTAAGAAAGACGTGTGCAGCTGAAAAAAGAAGAAGATAAATCCTCGTCACTTCCTAAATCTTCTTAAAATTCATCATCACACACTCACCGTGACTCTTCTCATTCTGCTCGGGGTTGCAACGTTGTACTGTAAGCGAAACTTGGCCCACCACCTCTTATATACAGTTCCGGAGCAGCTTTCGCTGCCGGCGTATAGTACGGTAAAAGGAGCCATCCTCTCCCACCACCATCAGCTTTTCTGCAATTTTGCCCACCGTACGGTTCGGTACTCTACGCTCGGTTTGGTTTAAGGAACGTGCTCGAGGAAAATCATTGCATAAGAGAAGGCTTCGTTAAGAACGTATTTCGATCACCACTTGGGAAAACTTTTGATTGCCACATTCTTAAAACGTTTTTTAATAATAGTCTTTTGCCAAAGTAGTAAAATGCCATTACTTGGATAATAAATAATGTGTTGTGTAAGCCAAATTTTAAATTTGTTTTCAATATTGCCAAAAAGGTAACTCCTACCTGTCTCGTATATTTAAAGATTATGCAAATTAAAAAAAAAGACATTCTATACGACGTTACAACTCTATTAATAAAAATCTGTTCGAAAGTTATGGAAATTAATGTAAATTAATTATATCTTTGTCTGAAATATTTCGCAAATCGTTTAATTAAAAAATATATTACTAAACACTTAAAAAATTTAACTTTCCCTTATTAGGACTTAAATGGGGATTAATTATTTTTTTTATAGCTTCGCTGTGTAAGAAAATCTAGGTTGTAGTTCTTTAATTAATTACTGAATAATTAACGTCGACCAACGGTTTTCATTTAAAACGTATAGTTCAATTAGTGTGAAAATAGAGCCCGTTAATCTCGAGCATATCAGATCGTACCAACACACGAAAGAATTTTGTTCCGGATATTACCATCCGTCCATTATTCTAATTGGATGTGGCAATTATCATTTAATCGCTTTCGTTTAATTTAATACAGATTGTTAAGTAAATTTAGGGCGATTTTATGTAACCTTCCTATCGATCTCGATCTTTTATGGGTTACAGGAAACGGTCGAAGGAATTTTTATAATAGACAATGCGATCATAGAGCCACCTGTATTCGACTTTCACTCTTAAGGCACAAAGCCACACACGCAATTCTATTGGAAATAATATCAAACCCGAAAGGATATTTCCACAGAAGGCAATTTTCTGTTTACTGTCGACTTTTCTCCATTTTCCCGCATTACGCCACGGTTATTGCGTATAATTAAGACAGTGATTGCATCACTTCTTGAAGAAAGAAAAAAAGAACAACAACTCGGTTGGCGTTGCGGTTAATTTGTAAGCAAGAAGAAAAAAACGTCCTTGATCTCTTTGTAGTGGTAAAGACCTTTGCAATGAACCGTTATAGTAATGATTGAAACACAAATTATTTTTAAAAAATTATTTATTTTTTTAAGAAAACAGTATAAATTACAAGAAAATTTTTTAATTGCTTATAAATAGTACATAAAAAAAGAAATTGTGGTAATATTATTCTACCATTCATGATGGTGATGATCTTCGTGCACCGTAAAAGGTACTGGTACCTTAACTGGAACAGGTACTGGTTTTTCAACAGTTACAGGTACATGTTTTTCAACGGTAACAGGATATGGTCTATCAACCAAGACTTTGTATGGTACTGGAACTGGTTTTTCAACTGGTACATGAATTTCTTTGTAAACTGGATACGGTTGTGGATATGGAACTTTAACTTCAACCGGGTATGGTTTTTCAACTGGAACAGCTACGGGCCTATCAACGGGTACTTTAACTGGATAAGGTACTGGTTTTTCAACTGGTACCGGGACGTGTTTTTCTACATGTACTGGATAAGGTTGTGGTACATGAACTGGGTATGGTCTATCAACTGGTACTTTAACTTCAACTGGAACGTGTTTGACAACTGGATAAGGTTGTGGTACATGGACTGGAACATGAACAGGAACCGGTACTTTCTTTTCAACTGGATAAGGTTGTGGTACATGTACGTGAACTGGATATGGAACGTGTTTTTCAACTGGGTAAGGTTGAGGAACCAAAACTTTAACTGGATATGGCCTATCAACTGGAACGTGAACTGGAACAGGTACTCTCTTTTCAACTGGGTAAGGTTGAGGTACTGGAACTGGTACTTTTACGGGAACCTTAACAGGAACTGGTACGTGCTTTTCTACCGGATATGGTTGAGGTACTAAAACTTTAACTGGGTACGGAACGTGTTTTTCAACTGGTACAGCGACGTGTTTTTCAACTGGATATGGCACTGGGACTCCTTTAAGTAAAGTTACCGTCTTCTGTACGTGTGTGTTATGTCCCAAATCGATCTGACCGTAACCTAATCCCAATCCAAAGCCGCCTCCTAAGTAATCACCTCCGATCAAAGATTGACCTCCGATCAAAGAATGACTTCCGAATAAAGAATGACCTCCGTCTAAAAATCCACCTTGTCCGACTGAGTATCCATTATCAAAATCACCTCCGTATCCGTATCCTATCGAAAGCAATCCACGTTTGGTTTGTTTCTTATCGGAAGGTTCAGCTTCCTTTTTCTTCTCCTCTTCTGCCTGGATCGATGCCACTACAGAAAGGACTAAGAAGGTCACTAACTGAAACAGCAAAAACCACAAATTATCCAAAGTTAGAGACACTATCACTGTCGGTTTTCTACCAATTTTCTCTTCATCATTATGTCGACCTGTCGCCGGTGTTGACGCTGGGTTACTGTTGATATGCTTCAGCGTCGGTGGACTTATATAGGTGGATGTTGCTTTCGCTAGGCGTCCAAGCCCAAGCTGAAGAGTTGCGCCCCACCTCAACATCTGTCCTTTACGTAACCGGTGCTTTGAGTCCTTAAACTTGTATCTTATTAACGATTTTTCTCTTTTTCTTTTCAGATACTTTGTCAGCACTCTACTACAGTTTCAAATCTACAGAAGTCTTTGCATCGCTGCCAGACAATACGTTCCGGAAGATCCGACGAAACCTCTTCATAAATGTGACATTTATCGGAGTGGTGAAGCAGGGCGTATTTTGAGGTAGGTACGGAGGTGATAAAATAGTATTTTAATAGGTGAAATAGAAAGCGGCTATTAATGAATAGTGAGAATTTCCATTATGAAGACCGTTTTCAAGACGGTTGTGTAATCTCAAAACGGGTTCTGGACGCGTGTGTCTCTCGCAGAAATTTAGATTCCGCTCTGGTTTCGAGCGGAAGTACTCTTTTCTCGCTGAATAATTTATAGTGCGTCTATACAAAATTGGGTGCTTTCACTACCAGCGAATTCTTTTTTTACCCACAAACTCAACTTTAAACGTTCAATACACATTCAATTTCCATTCAAAGCGATCAAAGTACGCCGCGAATGCAGAAATTGTGCCACTACATAATTTATTCTGTTTAAGCGTTAGTTTTTTATACAAAACAATTTCTTACTTTGTGATAAATGTCTAGACATACGTATAAACCTAATTGGTGAACATTAATTATTTTATTGAACCACTTTAAATTGGTAATGGTTCACTTGGTAAATTGTACACATACTTAAAGTTGTGTAACCAAAGAAAGCGGATTTCATTTCAAAAAGAATTTGCTCCCTCGAACGGACTTTAGTTCAATAATAGCCCGGAAAATCTTATACATCGAATCGAATTGTAGGCAAAAAATTATAAAGCCTTGAGCCAGACTTTGGTCGTGGTGTTGAGTGACTGAAAAATGCGGGTAACACGAACGTATCGGAGGTGAAAGGTAAATCAAGGTCTTGGCTGTGCTCCAGTTGCACCACTGGGCCACATCCAAAGCACCGAGTCATGCAAACAAAAGCTTTCACGTTACGTCTAAACATTATGTAATTTAATTCCTTTAGATCACAAGTTTTATAAAACGAGTTCTTTTATTGTTATTTTATTTGAATGAAATTTACGTTATTTTTATTGGTTGTTTGGTTGTTATGATTTCTTCGTCATTATTCGACTAGAAGTTACACAATAACTCTATAGGTCAGATGGAAAAAACTAAAAGACGAAATATCCTGCGTTACGCCAACGGAAGCTCAACGCAAGGTCGGTGTCACATATATGGCATAATTAGAGACGACGTTGGGAAATGTTAGGTTTGCAAAATTTTGCTTATCTTAAATAGTTGCACAAAGTTAGAAGAGGCTTCATTAATTTTAAACTACTCTTCAACATCTATTATTATTTAATCGTAGTGCATAAAATTTAAAAGCTTTTAGCATTAAGACTATCATCAATCTTACTTTCTTAGATTTTGACATAATGATCGATGATGACCAAAATCGACAGAAATTAATAGTGAAATGCTGTTAAATTTTTTTCAAAATCCTTTTTTCATCCATGGCTAAAAGCTTTAGACACTTTTAGTTTTATGGAAATTTTTCTTTTCATCTTAAATAGATATAAAACGACTAATTTGGGTTTGAAGAGATTTCATCGATTTCAAACTTTTTGAATAATAATTATTATTTGATTTTCGTTCATAGGATTTAAAATATTTTTCTAATTTTTTGCATTTATTGATATTTTATTTTTATACTCAGCCTGATGCGTTCCGGTGATCTATGCCATCTTTGGAGGCTATTGTCTAATTAACACGTTGAGTGCCATGTCAGTCATCGATGACTGATACCGAGCTTTCATTTCAATGGCCTGACGGGGAAATCGTTATAAAACTGCGTGGCACTCAACGTGTTCAAAGCTATTTTTAGGTGATATAACTATAAAATATATTAAGAACTATTCCTCCTCTTATGTAGTATAATTAATCGCTTCTTATAACAACTTTTCTCAGTGGCAGATAGGCTAGATTACTTAAAATATCTCTTATGCTGATATTTCTTTGCTTACTAAGAAAAGTAGGAAATCTTGAGAATCTTTCTTACTTACAATTAGCAAATAAGAAGGCACAAGGTATAATGTAAGTAATCCAGCTCATCTATTATTGAAGAAAGTTGTCATAAGAAGGGATTAATTGTACTACATAAGAAGACGGCTACATAAAGAGGTACTTAATATATTTTTTAGATGTTTCATCTAAAAATAGCTTAACCAGACGAAAGCCTCCGAAGATGGCATAAATCGCCGAAACGCATCAGGTCGAGTATAAAAATAAAATACCAATAAATGCAAAAGACTTGTATTATCATTTCCTTCATTCGTATATTGGTAAAAATGATCCACACCATGTATTGCTTCCTTAGGTTTAGATATATCAATTAAGTTCAATAGAAATCGATGGTTAAGTACCATAAAAAAGTTTCTTTAGAATCCTATTTCCATCTAGAGCAAAAAGCATTTTAGGTACTTTTTATTTTATGGAAATTTTTCTATGCCAAAGTTTCAAAAATCGTACAGACTTTGTTCTTAGGAACTAAGAAATGATTTTTTCACCAAATCTAGATAAAAGTATCTATTTTATGATAAACTTATTAAATTTATTCTAAATTAAAAAAAAAATTAAAAAAATAAAATGTTCAACTTTGATTCTAACCTTAAATTTGGGGAAATCAAAGTTTAAGAAATCATACAGACTTTATTTTTAAGAACTAAGAAATGATTTTTATGATTAAATCTAGATAAGAGTATCTATTTTACGAAAAACTCATTAGATTTATTCTAAATCTTTTTAAAAAAATTAAAATGTTCAACTTTGATTCTAATCTTAAATTTGGGAAATCAAAGTTGAAAAAATCGTGCATACTTTATTTTTTGGAACTAAGAAATGATTTTTTGACTAAATTTAGATAAAAGTATCTATTTTACGAAAAACTTAATAAAATACAATTTTAAAAAATTGTTTCAAAATAACTAAAAAAAATCATCTAAATTCTTATAAAAATGTCGAAATTTATTGAGTTTCGTCCAATTTCACCTAAAATTGTCCAATTTTATTCAAAAAAATAATTTAATTTTGTCTAAAATTGTGAAATTTCACCAAAACTTTTCTAAAACCATCGAATTTCGTCAAAAATTTCGTCCAATTTTATATGAAATTATCTAGAATTATTAAATTTACTCAAATTCCATTTGAAACTAGTATATAGATATACAAAGAGTTACTATATTGGGTTTGAAAAGACTTCATTGATATCAAACTATTCTTAAACAATAATTATTATTTGATCTTAATTCATAAAGTTTAAAATCTTTGAGATAACTTTAAACTTTAAGATTACCATCAATCTTGCTCCCTTAATTTTTAAAACGAAAATTTGGTGATGATAAAGTTTATTGGAAGTTGATGGTTAAGTACCATAAAAAATCTTACTTCAAAATTTTTGTTTCAATGAACAATGCAAAGGAATAATGACTTTTAGTTTGAATGAAATTTTTCTTTTTAGTTCAATAATGGAAAAAGGATCTTCTCAACCGTGGATGGACACATTACTTCAAGCTACAGGTGAAAATCGAATCACCGGAGCTGCTATGAGAGAATACTTTAGACCTTTGGAAGAGTGGCTTACAAATGAAAACTTGAGAACGCAAGAATTTGTTGGATGGGTTTACGATGGGGATTATTGCAAACAAAGTATAGAAACAGCGGGATTACAAGTATTTGGTGGATTTTATAACACAGCTCAAACATTAAGTAATTTTAAAATTACATTTTTAACATTTGTGTTCATTTCTTATTATATCTTAATGTGATTTTATTAAGTTTATTGATTGTAAAAAAGTTATTTCTTGTAAAAAATTTCTTTTGAAAAAAATTGTATTATAGTACGTATCTAATTTGCATAAATATACCTTAATTATTAACCAAAACATGTTGTTTCCTTATTACAACCAAATAAAAATCAATACACAATTACAAAGTGGAACCGATACAATCTCCACACTGATTGTTTATGACCAGAAAATTATGTAAACCCCGGTGTTATGTAATATACGAATTTTGTGAAAGTCTTTTGGAGTTTTTATTCGAAACGACTGCACTTTATCTGGTTTTGCTTATAAAACCGAGTTCAAAATTCCAATTTTAGATGACCTCAAAGAAAATCTTTTTTTAACTCCCTACAAAAAAATATTAATACTTAACATATTTATTGCACAATTATTACGGCATAACATCTCAACTCTGGGTCATTACATGTTACGCGTTACAAACGAATCCACCGCACTTTTACCCATAAATTCTACTTTCACACGTGGACCCCGACATATGGGCACACTTACGTCCATCCACCATCTGTCATTTCAAGTCAATCGATGTGGTTTTTAGCACGTCGTCCTTTGACTTTACTAGAAAAACAGTGTACAAGTTTTCAGGAAGATTGAGTACCGATCGACATTCCTTCTCGTCTTGCTTTGGTTCACTCGATCGTGAACTAAAAACTTTCACGATAGATATACTACTATTGATCCAATTTACCAATTAATTTACACAATCTTGTGTTTAACCACCGTGTAAAATTAGAACTCTTTGTGTTTTGATGATGATGATTTTAACAAAGAATTCAAAAAATAACAATAGAGCTTTCTTCTCGTATATGACGTCACGTTGAGGGTACGTTTAACCCATTAAACGAGATGTAATGACTTCGCTTTGAAGAGTTACAACCGGATTCGGGTTTAGTCAGCAAACGTTCACAGCATCCGAACGGTCGAAATGATTACGATTATGATTAAAACATGTGCAGGGTTTGAGATGGTTTAAATCGGACCATTTAGAGTTTAGTTTTTAGTGGAGCGTCGGACGAGCAGTTCGAGTGCAGTTCGAAAGGTCAAAATGAATAACCAAAAAATGTAAGTAAAGTAAGAGGTATCGTGAAAGGAGTGTTTTCAGATTTTGTTATTACATAAAGGATGAGTAACTCGGATTTACTTCCTATCCGTTCTAAATCAAAAGAGAAAACTGAAAGAATGTTAATGTCCGGGTCAAAGTTTTTAATTTTGTGAAAAAACTTAAAACAATGAAGAATTGTTAGGGTAAAATGACACTGACACGGTTCCCTTTAAATTTACAAAACAATTACAAAAGTTTTCTGTTTACAAAAGCTGCTTTTTTTTCGTAAGTTGTTTTGAAATTAAAATTAAAATTCTTTTAATTTAAAAAAATGTCGTGCGGAAGTCGAGGGCCAATTACATTTAATAAACGCATCCTATTAAATTAAATTAAACAACGTCGTTACTTCGCAGATGTTTCGGTAACTTAATATGACTTTACTTGGTGGGGACTGATTGTGCAAAAAGTTAGAATTCCTCGCGTCGTTTCCTATTCGACCATATGTCGATGTAGCTAGCAAGAATCTAATAAAAAATAATTTTCTATTGCACAAACGCGTGAAAGCAAAAATCGTTCCATATCGAAAATGAATGGCCAGCATTGACACAGTTTCTACATTTTTTAATACCTACATCTTCATATTATCTTTTTTTTTCTAGATTTAATTATATAATTAAACTTTAAAGAAGGAAAATTTGGAATATGTTTACGTTCACAACACAACCAATTCCAATTTGTTTCTTAATCGTTATCGTTTTGGCCTTGAAGGAGATTTTCGGCGAACTAACCGGAGAGAACGTTTGCCAAGACGAAGAGAGGTAAGTGGAAGAAACCTATCTCGAGTCGTAGTTTGGTCTCATTATCCTTAATGCGTGGACGACAAAAAAAGGTAACGGCTAGTGCAGGATGAGGCCAATTTGTGCAATCTTACCGGAAGATATCACCCGAGTCTTATTATGCCCATCGCGTTCGACGCGTGGCGCTGCGTACGATTGCGATCTTTGGGTGCCGAAAGAAAGTAAAAGTGGCGTTTGAATAGAAATCTTCAAGCACCGAGTTATGTGTATCGGGGTTTCGCCTCTATGGTAGTACTTCCTTCTTTAGTAATAACTATTATTATTTCTAATGGTTAATGACTGTTATTTCATTTCTTGTTTCATTCCTTCTAGAAGTTCAAGAATAATTTTTTATCTTTCATTATTGTTATTTTATATATTTTTGTTTAATCCTTTCTTTGTTTTTCATTCTTCATGTATTTTTGTTCAATATGATTTTCATCATATTGAAGTTACTCATTGGTCTTTTGTCTTTGAGAGCTTGAATGCAGTTGATTTATTTGGAATTTTCCGAAGTGGAACATTGATTGTTCATCTTTCGTCATTTGCTTTTACCTTGTCTTTTTCTTTCCACAATTATTTTTTTCTTCAAGGTGGCTTTTGTTTTCTTAATGTTAAGAACCTGATTTTGAACTTTTAAGAACGCGATTTGTACTTTTAATGAAGGATAACCACAAAGCCTTTAACCCTTAAAAATCCTTTGTCCAGACATTGTGGATACTATATTGTTCTTTGCCGAGTCCTATGTCCAGACGTTGTGGACATATCTAACCACTACAAATTTAATGTTTTAAGTACTTAGACTCAGCTAATATCATGCGTTAAAATGGAATGACTTTTCAACATTAATAAAGTCAAGTCATATCAATTCAGGCTTCATTTAATATTCTCAGTCAAAGTTGAAAACTGATTTTCATGCTTCTTCATCTTTGGCTTATTCTCTATAGTTGCCTTATTTATCAATAGTGTACATATTTTATTTAATCTTTTCTTCTTTTTTCATTTCTTAAGTATTTTCTTCAAGACAATTTTCGTCATTTTAGTGTTAGTTACTCTAAATGCATCTAGGTTGCTTCTTCAGGTCTTGAAGACTCTTGCTTCATTTGGATTTTTCAGTCTGGATATCGAGAACTGATTTATTATCTTTCGATATATTTTTCTTCAATCTTCATTTTTTCTTCCTTTTTCATTTGGATTTTTATTTGAACTTTCACACTGACTTTCCAACCTTCGTAATCTTTGTTGTCTTTATTCTCTACTAGCCAATTTTTTAAAGTTCATTTCTAAGAAACTAAATATTATTGAGATTTGAAATTTTATGGTGATTTAGATTGAAACTTAATCTCTATTTTTACCAAAGATGAGTTTTCTACGACTTTTAGTTTTTCTCTCAGAAGAGAAAATGTAACTTAATGTCGATTAAAATTAGTCAATTTTTAAAAATTCATATCTAAAAAAATAGTTATTGTTGAGATTCGAAATCTTGTGGGGATTTAAATTAATACTCAATCTTTATTTTTGCCAAAGATGAATTTTCTACGACTTTTAGTTTTTCTGTAGTGTTGAAGTTGTGAATATTGCAATTAAAGGAGTTAATTGGATAAGATATGGAGGGAAATGACAATTTTGATGATAAATTAATTATATAAAGAGTAGGAAAGTGATGAGGTGGATTATTTGATACACAGAGGAAGCCCACACATGCAGTCAAGTTGACTATATGTATGCGTGTCCACCGTGAATCATTAGGATAAGGGTCAAAAGGGTAAGGATGGAGGATGGAAGGGAATGGTGTCTGCTAGGACCCCAAACAATGCGATTGTGGCACGCAGGCAGATGTCACAATCCTAACTGAATGGGGAAGGTATATTTATACAATTTTCGTTATTTTGGTGTTGATTATTCTAAATACATCTAGCTTGCTTTTTCAAGTTGAAGATTTTTGATTCATTTGGGATTTTCAGTCTGGATATCGAGAACTGATATGTCATATTTCGATATGTTTTTACTGTCTTCATTTTTCCTTCCTTTTACATTTGGATTTTTATTTGAGTTTTTAAACTAACTTTTGAAATTTCGTAATCTTTGCTGTCTTTATTCTCTGTCGTTTTTGCCTTACTTCTCCTTTCTATGATTTCTTTTTCTAAGTTTATTCTTCTTCAAAAACATCTTTGTCATTTTTGTGCCCATTATTATACACCTCATTGTTAATCTTTAAGAGATTGATTTGTATTGGGAAGACTGGAAAGTAAGTGAAGTTCTAATAAGTGGATACCGTTAATAATCGGATTATTGTAGGGATTGGCGAATAGATGGAGTAATGGATATGATATTACAATGTTGGTGTAACACCTGGCCAAATTCGGGTAGCGTGGTTTGACTAGATGTTAATGTTTAAAAGGAGGGTTAGTAAAATAAAACGAAACTGAAATCTTTTAAAACTAATCTAATGAAGACAAATCTACAATAAATCAAATTTCCAGAACTATTTATAAATTTATTTAATGACTCTTTAAAAAGGGGAGCTGATAGTTTTAGGCTGAAATAATGAAAAATACTAAATCCCTAACTTGACATCTACTCTCAATCTTAATCACGATAAACCGCGGAAATGTAATGAAGGTATAGGGAAGCAGACTTACCCAGAGTTACTCTTTCAAGTGATGCGTCACTAAAATACCCGTGATATTTTTAACAAGTTTTTTCTTGTTCGCTGTCCGAAACTGACTGACTTCACCCTCTCGGGCCACAGTCACCTTCGGTGGCTAAAACATATCAAATCGCCAACATCGCATTTTTGACTATCTTTCTTTTCCTTTACCAAAAAGAATAACTCTGTTTCCCTCTATTACCTTTTGCCCAAATTGGCGTTAACGTACTTTGAACCGATGAATAGACAAAAAGGTGTCCTAGTTCTGCAGGCGTTCACCTGTTACATAAATGACATTACACTTGCTTAATTGTCTACTCATCAGTCTGGTGATTAAGTTGCAGTTTTGCAATGATCTAATTATTTGTTAAATTTTTATTTTATTTTAATTTGAATCGTTACATTAGTAATACAGTATATACAAGAGAGTAACGACGTGTATGCAGGTTAGATGAGAAAAGATATGTTAAATTGTGAATGTTAGTTCCTAAAATAAAAGTACGTCTAAACTATTAGTTTATTTTATATTGATTCTACTCAAACTGAGAGAGATGTGACATTACTTTCCGGTCTCTCTAATACTTTTAATGATGTGTCGCGTACCCCTAGCCATTACAGCCAGGGGTTGTAACAAGAGGTGGAACAATGACCTTCCACTTGTTCTTTTGGGAATTAGATCCTCTCTTAAAGAAGATGTTATTCTCCTGCCGAATAGATGTATGGTCAACGTCTCACAACAGACTTGTCAGGCTTGTCAGACTTTCTGGAGAATTTTTCCTTGACTCACATTTATCTTTTAAAACTGAACCATTCCTTTCAAGCTTATAAGAAACTTTCGCGAACCTTAAACCTATACTAACATCTTTTCACTCTTCATTGATATCTTTTGTCCACAAAAAATTATCAAATTCAGAATACGCTTTTCTTAGACTTGAGGGTTTTCGACTCTCTTTCTCCTCGAGATATGAAGGACCCTTCAAAGTCATTAAGAGATTTAAGAAAAACTTTGTTATATTTCGAAGCGAAAAAAACTTACTTTGTAGCTTTGATAGATTACGTCCAGCTTTCTTGTTAAATGACAACATTGTTGATCAATGTGATAATATCTATTTTTCTGTCCCTAAAGAGAATTAAACAATTTAAAAATGAAATCATTTTGATTATATGGATATTACTCAAATGAAGGATCTTATTTTAATACGTGCTTTATTTGAGGTTCTCATTTGAACTTTCAAATTGATTTTTCATATTTACTCATCTTTGCTGTCCTTATTTCTCATGGGTTTGCCTTATTTTCTCCGTTCACATTTTTTATATTCCTCAATGTTATTCTGTGAGTCCAATTTGTGCTTTTACTGAAAATGTTACTTTTCTAAATAGTCTAAAATTCAAAAATGATTTTTTCATCTTTTATTATTTTTGCAGCCCATATTTTCTCTAGTTTGATCTTCGATTTTCCTTCTAGCTAGTTTGAAATGATACTGATAGTCTTGGATTCATTAATTTTGCTTTATATGTGGTTTTTAAACTTCCTCATTTTTCTTTCTTCATCTTTAGAATTTTCGACGGCTCTGTAGACTTTTTCATTTCTCACCGACTTTTGTGTTAATGTCATTCTTGGGTTTTTCATTTTCTTCATCTCACAGTTTTTTTATCAAAATAAACTTCGTAGTTTTTCTCTCAATAATTATGTTTCATGTTTTTATCCTAATGATTTTTGAGACTGGTTTTAACAAAAATTACTGATACTTTACTAATTGCTTTATTTGGATATTATCCGCATTTTTTCAGTTTTTCATGTTATAATGTAGATTCTTATCTTGTCATTCTTAGAAATTATCTTCAAATCGTTTTAATATTTTCATTATTTTTCTCCATGTCTTTTTCAATCATCCCTTTTTCCTTCCCCTGTAAGTTTCTTCTTCAAGATAATTTTCAGAATTTTGACATTAATCTAGATCACGTAATCGTCTACTTTCTAATTCTTTTACTTCTTATCACTATCAAAATAATTTTTGTCATTTTTGTTGTATGATTTACCACTTTCCTTATTTTTCCTTTTATCCCCACTTTTTCTTCCTTTACATATGACATAAGCAAATTATTATCTCGACATTTGTGGAAATTATCTTCAGTTACATTATGAAGTTACGTCTTTATTCCTTTTTTACGAGTTATACGGATAGCTTAAAAACTTCGCTGTGAAAGTTGTTCGAGTTTTCGCGATCCATTTCAGGTCAATATTACCACTTGTTGTCGTCGTAACGTAATTTCCGCCGTAATCGGTATATGGAGCGTATTATGCGCGGTTAAAATCGTTAACCCAATACGCCAAATTAACGCCAAATGATCGACTATATGGAACAGGTGACGAAACGTATTTATGATTTCTTCACAAGTAATTGTATCGATTAATCGAACACATCCTAATACTCTCGTGTAGAACTTCCGCTCACCAGAAGTTAATTGCTAAAAGAGAAATAAAACTCAACTTTCATCTAATACACATATTAATTATTACTTTGTTGTAATCGTGTTCCATTACACATTTTAATGTAAGTTGTTAAAGTTGCATTAATGGAATTTAGTATATGTGTTTTAGTTGATTGCATGTTTTTATAATTTGAGTAGTTCTAATTTCTTAATATGGTTATATAAATTTAGAGAAAGTGGTAAAAATTGTATTAAATTTGCTCGTTTGGTCGTAATCTCTCTACAGACGCGTTAGACCAGTTTTGGTGTGGCGGAAGAACGCGGAAGATTTTGAAATACGTAAACTTCTTCAACAACACTTCTTATACAAGATTACTTTAAATAGTCTTTTTGGTTATTATTAGATCTTAGTAATAAAGGTCGTACTTTAGTCATTTTCTTTTTATTAAACCCACACGTTTAGTATAAGTAATTAAAACAGTAATTAACATTGATCTTTAATTTGTATTGTTTTTTTTTAACTTTTTTAATTATGTAATGTATTTGTTATTTATTAGGTATATGGTAAACGTTACGAGGCATTTTCTGAGAAACATTACAATCCGGGAGTACGAATGGTGCCTTCAGGTTCCGCCACGTTGTTCCACTTACAAAGTACAACAGATAAACGACTCCAGAACAGTTGTAAGTTAACCGCAAGTCCCACATTACGTGGACTAATAAATCGGACTCGGATTTCACTTTCTATCCCATTCAATACGGAGTTTTACTATTATCCTAAATGGATATAGAACCAAGGACGAAATCCAAAAAAATCTTACTGTTAGTTGGGTTTTTGAAATAAAGCTAGGAGAAGAAATAAAGCTAAAGAAGGGGCTAATTTAAAAAATAAATTTTTTTTTTCTAATAAAATGGATTTCCATTATGTTGAGTTAGTGCTAGGAAAAGTAACAGGATGTGAAAAGATCTGTATCGGAGGTTAAGTATGCTGAGTGGATTTCTGCAAAAAACGTGACTCGTAATTTACGTTAAGTAAGCGTCTAAATCCGCCCGCGCAAGCACGAAAACGTTGTACGCTCTAAAATCTGAGATTGTTGGTCTTTTGTGAATCAACTTGACCTATATTCAGATTTATTTCCTTTCAACCCTTTTTCTTCTTTTAGAAAGATTGTTGTTCTTTGAAAAATCAACTTGACTCTTTAATTTTAAGTTTTTTTCAAGCTTTTCCTTCTCATACGAAGACAATTTTTCTTTGATAAACCATCTTAAAATTTTAACTTTGAAGTTTCTTTCAACTCCTTTCTTCTTTTAACAAGACTGTTCTTCTGTGATAAATCGACTTGAACAATTTGAATTTTCAGTTCCTTTCAACATTTTATTCTTTTAGAAAGATTGTTGTTCTTTGATAAATCTTCTTGGTCCATGCTAACGTTAAAGTTGCTTTCAAACTTATTCTAAACTCTAATAAATTCTGGTTCTATTGAGGAGATATTTTTTTTTGAAAAATTAACTTAACCAATTTGAGTTTAAAGTTCCTTCCAACTTTTTTCTTCTTTTAAAAAGATTCTTGTTCTTTGATAAATCATTTTGATCTATTTTAACTTTGAAGTTCCTTTCAACTCTTTACTTCTTTTCAAAAGATCATTGTTGTTTGAAAAATCAACCTCAACATACAGTAGAACCCCAATTATGCGAGATAACGTGGGGAGACACCCATCTCGGATAACTCAACACTCAGATAATATGTATTTATTTTTTATTTCTTAAAAAAATAAGCACAAATGTACTTTAATCGGTTTATTAACGTTTTTAACATGTAAATACTACCGTGCGTTCAGAAATGATTGTAGACCGTTTGAATTTGGCGCGCTCGTAGTTTAGTGATTTTTGATGGTCAATATTGTTACCTATGAATTACCTAGGTCGTATCTTGCATATCAGTGGCGTAGCCGGATTTATTCATGATATATTCTTTTCAGTATTAAGTGTATATGTAGATATACTCATAATTATTGGAGATCGGATATCAATTGCAATGGCATATGTCAATAAATTCAATAAAATATCTTTCTCTTACGGTTTTTTAACAACTTATGACAGCTTTCAATACTTTCCATGACACGCCTATGAAATATGATTAACATTATTGTATTTATGCCAACCTTAAAAATATAATAATCTATAGCGCGCCAAATTCAAACGATCTACAATCATTTCTGAACGCACGGTATGTATGTGTGTATACATATTATAAAACATTGAAATCGTTGTGTATGCGCTGCTGTTTCATATTTCATCTTCTTTTTCTTGCTGTTATGTTTCTCCATCTGTTAAGAAGAAGCAAATTCGCAGGTGTTGCCTCTGATTGTTGTTCGATACACCTTAGAGCTTTTTCCAGAGAAGCAATACCTTTTTGATGAGAGATCTTAGTGGATCTTCGTCGTCGTCGTCATCTGATTTTTCGGTTTCCTGAAAGGCATTCGTTCGTTCTTTAACACTCATTTCTTCTTCTAAATCATCTGCTGTAACCCATTCAATAACATCTTGTCCTGTCACATTTTCGCAACCTTTTAACTTTTGTATCAGTTCAAATGAATTTTGTTCTTCTTCTGTCTCGGTGTCAAAATTTGAAGAGGACATTTCTCCCCGGCTTCTCCATTCCAAAGCCAATTCATTTAATGGAATATCATCTTCACTGTCATAGTTCTCAATATCAATAACTTTTGATCAAGATTTTTTAATGGTGGAACCTCGCACGGAATCGCAAGCTTGGCTTACCCAGTAAATAACATTTTTCAATGTAATCTTTTTATTCCACTGATAATATCCTCTTTTTCTTCAGTGTATTGTAAGACATGTTCAAGATACAAACGTCTATATTTTTTTTAATGTTTTCGAGGACGTGTTGATCCATACGTTAAGTTCTTGTCCAGGGTGAGAAGGAGCATTGTCCATTAATAAAATTGCTTTAATAGGGAGATCGTTTCTTTTCAAAAATTTAGTCACAGATGGCACGAACTCTTCTTTAAACCAGTTAGTAAATAAGGTCGCTCTTCTGATTTTTGTAATAAACTAGTACGGCTTTGGGTGAGATGTCTTTTAAAGGTCTTGTACGTGCTAACTTGCCAATCACCATCAATGGGAGTTTGTGCTTGCCAGATGCATTGGAACATGCCATTACGGTTAATTTTTCCTTACTTCGTTTGTGCCCAGGAGGTGATTTTTTTGTCGAGATGGCTCGGTTAATCCGGAGCTCGAATAATTGCGTCTCGGATAATCGGAGTTCTACTGTATTGAATTTTTAGTCCTGTTCAAGCTTTCTCTTCCTGTAGAAAGATTACTGTTGTTTGCAACATCTATTTGGCCAATTTCAATTTCAAGTTCATTTCAAACTTTTTCTTTGAGAAAAGTAATTCTTTTATAATTTTCAATTTGAAGTTCTTTCCAATCTTTTTCTTCTTTTAAAAAGATTACTGTTCTTTCAAAAATCAACTTGAATAATTTGAATTTAAAGTCTCTTTCAACCTTCTTCTTCTCTTACGAAGATAGTTAGAGAGATCTTAGTTACGAAGATAGTAGTCCTTTGATAAACCATCCTGACCCATTTTAACACTGAAGTCCTTTTCAATCATTTTCTTCTTTTAAAAAGATCGTTGTTCTTTGAAAAATCAACTTGAATAATTTGAATTATGTTTTCTTCAACTTCTTTCTTCTCTTACGAAGATAGTTGTTCTTTAATAAACCATCTTGACCCATTTTAACAGTACAATTCTTTTCAGTCTTTTTCTTCTTTTAAAAAGATTGCTGCTCTTTGAAAAATCAACTTGAAATCAACTTTGAAAAATTATTTTTTCTAAAAAAAATATAAACTTGACATCTTTTGATTTTAAGTTTTTAACATTATTTTTTTAGGAAGAAGAAAGGGTGAAATACATTAAAACCTGTTGTCCAGGTTACAAACCCTCACGTAAAGGAGACTCTTGCGTTTCCGAAAGTTGTCCAAACTGTGTGAACGGTTTCTGCAACAAAACCCAAAGTTGCGACTGCGAGCCCGGATTTCAAGGATTGGATTGCAGCAAAGGCAAGATAAAGTTTTCTTTACCTCTTAATTCTTTTCTTTACTTAACCGATAACCATCGCGTTAAATCTATTGTCTCCCTATTTAATTACCACGTCGAGGAAGTGTCCCACCCAGGCATTTTCTCCTCGATACCGTAACTTTTCTTTTCTTTTAATAACACACACGTCCAACGATTATATAACGGGTTATGAGAAGAAAGCCGCTTTCCTTCTCTTGTAGAATGCGATGAAGGCTTTTTCGGAAAAGATTGTAACCAAGAATGCGATTGTGGCGATCTGGGTGCATGCGATAAACGCACAGGAAAATGTTATTGTTCACAAATCCAAACTATAAATGGATTAAGGTATGTCCCATATTTTTTAATACCCAAAAAGATTTTTTATCGTTTATGTCGTAATTTTTTTAACCCCAAAAGAATTTTTTTTTGTTGTTAAAGATGTGAACCAACTTGCTCAAGAGATAAACCAGATCACGAATGTAAGTTTCAATGTATTTGCTTCCCGATAAAAGGAGATGCTTCTTTAGCTTTAGAACAAACTACAGAGTTTGAATTTATAACTCAAGAAGATTTGGATGAAGATGGAGAAGACGATGATTTTGAGAGTGAAGAATTAACCAGGAATTATCAAATTGTTAAAACTATGAAACCTTGGATAAGTGTAAGAAGATCGAGTAGTTATCCATTTAGTTATTTTACGACAGAAAGTAATAAATCTCCTTCTATGCATGGATTTGAAATTTTAACATCATCATCTTCAATATTACCACCTTCAACGACACCATCTTCAATATTACCACCTTCAAGATCACCATCTTTAAAACCTTTATCTTCAACATTACCATCATTGGAAGCATCTTATTCAACGTCAACGACTAAAATTATAACTTCAACAAAAGAAACTTCTCAAATTGTTAATAATTCATCTTATAATAATTTAGAGATGGATGATAACAAATCAAAAGGAGAAAATTTAATAATAGACAGTAGATTATTTATAACAGTATTATGTGCGGTACTTTTTTCGGTTCTCGTGATCCTTGTTGCAGTTGCGTTTTGTGTGCTGCATAAACTAAAGGAAAGAAAACGAGAATGCGAGATGAAGATCAAGGATAAATCGTCTTCAAATATTCCTAGTGTTTCTGTTACAGCTAGAAGTATTTTTCATACGCCTTTACCAGGTGAGAGAAAATCAGGTTAAAGTATTGTTTAATTATTCCAGATTGAAAATGAGATTAGATTATAATCTAGTTTCGAAAAGTGTTTAATAACTTGAGGCAGGAAATTTGCGATTAGTATTCAAATTGGTATTATTAATCTAGATTAAGAATGGAACCTTCACATTATTTTTTGTACAAAGTGAAGGTTTTGGTGTTAATCTTTAAATAAAAATCTATTTCTTAAAAAAAAATATTAAAAAATCGGATCAAGAAAATTCATTCATCCTTTTGAACCAATGAAAATCAATTAATTAATACAAATTTTTGTACCATTTAATATATTTTGGTGTTAACCATCTCCAGAGGTAAAAAGTTAACTTCATATTTTAACATTTTGTCTTTGAAGATGGCTAACACTGAAACATGTTAAACAAATAAGAATTCTTTATAACCAATATGATAATTATTTAATAAGTTTTAAATTTATTTCTAAATTTTTGTTTAAATTTTTAAGTATGATAGAATAGATAAGTCCTTATACCTGTATAAACAAGACTCCGTGGCGCAACGGTAGCGCGTCTGACTCCAGATCAGAAGGTTGCGTGTTCAAATCACGTCGGGGTCAATTCATTTTTATTAAAAACTCTTTTTTAAAATCACCAAATTAATCACAAACCATCAAATTATATTTTACAGAACCTCCCATATTTCAAAACCCTGTTTTTTCACTTCCAATCGATACAAATCTTCAACCAAACGCCATAGAAGTTGTTTGTAATATGAATTTTCCTAAAAATAATACTTCAATTAAACAAGGTAATTCATAATCTTATTTACTTTACTATTTCTTAATTATAAACATTTTTTTTGTCTTGTAGAAGATTTTTTTTATGATCATCCACCATCAACAGGAAGTTATCGAGCAGCTTCAATACCAGAACCACCAACACCTTTACCGGAAAAACTCACCTTCGATCCGATTTACGACGAAATACCGAACCAAAAGAAACAAATACCGACCCCTCCACCGTCGTATATTTCGGAAAAATCCACCCTTTATATGAACACGCGATGATCAGAAACACATTGCTTACAAACACGTTGTTATTATTGTTAGTTTATAGTTTTCAATAAAAATAAACGCTGAAAATACGCTATGTTTACGAGTAAAGAGATTATTAAAGGCAGGAAATTGATACAGTGTTTTAACTAGTAACTATCGCTTTAAACTTGAAACTGAAATACGACTCCTTCCGAATGTATTTATTTGCACTTTGACTTATTTTGCGTCAATAAATTTGCAATTCGAACATAAACAAAAGAGAATGGTGTAATGAATATTTTAAAAGTCGAAAAGGATTATCGTTTTTAGTCATAACAGAAAATAAAAGATATAAAAATAAAAGAATATTAAATATTAATAAACTATTTGAATGGTAATTCTAATCAAATTAAAAAAATTACGTAAACTTTATTTATAGGAATTATTAAATGATTTTTATATCAAATTAAAGCTTAAAGATTTTATTTTGAAGTGAAAGTGAAAGATTTTGTTGTTGAAGTGAAATTTGTTTTAAATTTTACCAAAAAAATTAAAAAAAAAAAATAGAGAGAATGGGAAAATTTGAACCTAAGATAATAATTTTTTCATCAAATTTGAAAAAATCGTAACGATTTTATTTATAAGAATTTGGAAACGATTTTTACATTAAATTAAACTTAAAACATTCTATTTTGGATTTAAGATGTCAAATTTATTGTATTTGTTGCAAAAAAAAATGAAAAAAAATCCTAAAATTGGTAAAAAATCTTGACTTTTAACTAAGCTAACAAGATAAATCTGAAAATTGTGTGAATTCTAGCAGTAAATTGACATTGTTCTTGTTAAAAATGTTAGTTTGAGTCATAATGAGTAAAAGTCAGTGTGGTCTAGTTGAAAAATATTGCTGCAAGGTCTTTGAAAGAATGGTAACAAAATTGGCTCTAGAATTTCGTTAATGTACCAAATCGCAGTTGGACTTTTCTTGAATGATGACTTAAGATTACTGGCTTCCAAACTGAATTTCACCCCATCACAACACCAATTATTAAGCTAGAATAACATCAACAAGTGAATTCCAAATTTTGTCTTTCTGTTCTAGATCTTCTGAAGCACTATTGGCCATCAAATTGCTATAGATAAAACCGATATTCATTACTAAAGATGATTTGGTGTCATTCTTCGACCTGATGCCCTCTGAACCTATACCACTTGAGTCTGAAAACCTTATATTCTGGGATTAAAGAACTCTGAGGAATTTGTAGGTGTACGCCAAATCGTTGTAATGGATTTTTCGATAAATTGTTTGCATCGATGCCAAATTTCCCCAAACAGCCCTCCAAGTAACCTCCACTGATCCAGTTGACTCAAACGGGTTAGTTAAGGCATTCGAGGAAGATATCTCTTTTTCTGTTTATTTATGACTTTTGATCAATCGATTGATTTTGATCGATTTTTGAACGCCTCTATTAGGCGTTTTCCAGACTTGATTGGATTAGACACTCCATGGTTAAATGATAGTAAAACCATTTTGACTCAATTTTCTGACAATTTCGCGAAAGCATATTCGAAACTTTGTGCAAGTCCATAACTAACTTTCCCTGAAAGGGGTTAATTGAATGTAAGACTGATTTCGGTAGACGCGGGACATAACACATATACAAGTGAAGAATTTAACAAAGTCTGAATTGCCAGTAATCATTAATATAGCTACACGTTCTAAAATAAATATACTGCATGACATTGAAATTGCAACACCTAAAAGGAATAAATATTATTTAACCAAATTTGGCACAAATGTTGATTTATAGGAGTATACGAATTGATTAAAGTTTGGAGAAAAAATAACAACGGGATAACTCCTATTCTTTTAATAAAATGTTGCCCAGCCACTGTTTTGTAAACATTTATTAACACGGCTGGCATAGATTGGATTAAATTGTCTATATTATCTTGTAATATTGTATCCTAGGCTATCTGAATTTCGTATCCGAGAGCGTGCTAGGTCTGCGGAGGTTGTGGCAAATTATTTAATTTTCCTGTCTATCATATGCCATACATTTTCAATTGGGGATAAATCCGGAAATTTTGCTGACCATGGTAAAAGGTCAACCTGAGCCTCTACTAAAAAGTTTAAAGTATGTCTTGTCACATGGGGCCGCGCATTGTCTTGTTGGAAAATTGAATTTTCCAGTCCCTGAAGGTACGGGAGAAGATACGACTGCAAAACCTTCTGTATGTATCGCTGTGCAGTCAAAGTGCCCTCCGTAAAAACTAAAGGGGACCTCCTTCCATACGCAATAGCGCCTCATACCATTATACCAGCAATTTGGTGCATAGGCCTTTCTATAACGTATTGCAAATTCTGTCTTTCTCAACGTTTTTATCCGACCATCTTACGACCATCATGTATCTCAGAATCTAGATTTATCACTAAAGACAAACCTATGTCACTCGATGTTCCAATCAGTCTTTTCCCTGCATCAACTTAAACGTTGCCGTCGATGATTGGGAATAAGTGTTAACACATAGTATGGTCTGTATGATTTTAGCCCAAAAAATCTAATGCGGCGATATACTGTTTGCATTATGATTGGACGAGCAGCGTTTGCAATCCACTCAACACTAAACGACTTACAATTAGTAGTTGAAAATCTATCTCTGAAAGACAATAATTTCAAAGGACGATCTTGACGCGGTGTCGTCTTCCTTAAAGCCCGACTTCCTCTCTGACGTTGTTCTTCAATATTCTCAAACCACCCTCTCCAACATCTTACAAGGGTGGACTGATTCCGATTTAACCGGGAAGCGATTTCGACAAATGATGAATCACCCTCTTTCATGCCGATAATTTGCCCTCTATCAAATGCACTTAATTGGCGATAATTTCAACGTATTCTTACTCTAGGAATAATAACTATTTATAACGAAATACAATAACACAAAACAACAAAGAAAAATCAAATAAAAAAAAAATAAATTATCAGAAAGAACACTGGTTAATAACTTAAGCACATAGATATAAGAAATGTCAATTATGGAAAGTATACATAACGTATGATTTTCAAATTTTAATCAATTGCTGTATTCCTATAAAGTAACCTTAATGCCAAGTTTGGTCAAAAAATATTCACTTCTTCCATGTTTTGCAATTTGAATGTCACGTAGTATATCGTCGTTCTCATTTTAATATCTTTTATGTGCAAAACAGATTGTTTTGAGTAAATTAACAAAAACTGTTTAAAAATTGTTTGAAGTTTACGGGGTTTTATTTGTTATCTAATGCACCTTAATAATGTTTTTTCGACATTTTGATATTATAATTTATCTAGTTTCATGATGCTACACGAGAGCAATGTTAAAGTACTAAAACCATATTTTTGATGGCAATGTCACATAGGAGGTATTAAAATGACAACGACGATATCTTTGTTAAAACATAAAATACCAGACAAACAACTACTAAAAAGTTCATGACCAAATTTTAATCATCTACTATCTTGTATGAGCTGTACTACAACCCTAAATGGAGCTGCACAATAAAGAGAAGGATGAAAGAGTATTCGGCAGTGTTACGGAAAGGAGGCTTACTTTTCCATCTTTCTCTTGATGGTACAGCTCCATTTCAGGTTGTGGTACATACCACCAAAATTTCAATTTCGTACGACCATCCTTTATGGGTGTTGCGGTTTTTTTGGCGAGCAGTGTAATTACAAATAGAGGTTATCATTTAAAAACGCATAAGTTTTCGACGTCTTCAATTTATCATGTTTAAAAAATCGCAGTAGACAAATGCGACTAAACAGATCGTTGAATAAACATTTTAAAAATGCAACAAACTTTCAACAATCAGCGTCAATTTGAAATCAAAGCCAGTTTTGAACACATCCTTGTATTTCGAAATTCTGGCAAAAGAAATGTCATAAATCAAATTTGCTGACAGTTTAGGCAAAAACGACCTGTATAAAATTCACTTTTGTAAAACGTATTGTACAGCAGAATCGAAAAATAAAATCAAACCGGCTACAATACATTAAAAAAATTATAACGTTTGTATTTTTGTAATATTGGGACACCTGTATACAAGTGTAGATGTATATTCATAATACGTTTCATTTCAGTTTCTATTCCTTTCTTTTTATAATTTAATTAAACCTTAATTACACCAACTAATAGTTAACTAATCTTATCTTTCAAATATATTTATTAATTAGTTGTTTTGATACTTTCTTATTTACTAAATATCAATCAAATAACAAATCTTTCCATTCAAAATTTCTCTCTTTTTACACAAAAACTCTTCAAGTTAAATGCCCCTCAACTTAAATTCTTTCCTTCTTTTAATTTAAAACTGTACTCATTGAAATAACATCAAAATAAGTTTTTATCAAAAGAGGGTAACCAAAAACAATTTTTTTTTAATTCCAAAGATCTAAAAATGGCAAAAATCTCGCTTAAAAGATGTAAACTCGGCCTCGACGTGGTCCAAAAACGTCATCGACTAACCCGTCCTACCCAGACCGATCTAGTTAAACGAGCCGAGATAACTTCAATGCCCCTAACATCTCTCTCCGTATCTTCTCGTTCATAACAGTTCATTACAAACCGACAGATATTACTTACTCGAGTTACAGCTTCGCGTGTACGATTTTCAACAAGAGTACTTTTACACAACCCCCTTTTCTTCTTGTTTTTATATTTGAATGAAGATCAAACATGGTTACGGCCGTAACAGCTCTATTCACGCTTTCTATCGCATACTTTGCACTTTGGGAAACGGTTAATGCAGCACCCAAAAAAATTGACGAAGATGAAATCTTTGAATATTATTTTGAAGAGTAAGTATTTATTTAAAAAATTAAAATTGATAATGCTTATACAAAATAAAAAATATTTGTTATTAAAGTTATTACCAAGATTTAAACAACAACAATATAGAAGAAGAAAAATGTCCTAAAGGATATAAATCACAAGATGGAAAAAATTGTTTACCAATTTGTACGTATGGATGTGAAAATGGAAAATGTATATCACCAGAAATATGTGAATGTGAACCCGGGTAAATTTTAACATGTAAATTGGTTGAATGAATTAATTAATCCAATTATCTAATTTCCAGGCATGAATTCGTATTAAACAAATGTGTTCCAATTTGCTCGAAACCTTGTAAAAATGGATTTTGTAGCTCGCCAGAAGTGTGTTCGTGCTTTTTTGGAACAAAGTGGAACGAAAAATTATCTAGTTGTGTATTTAACATAGAAACTAGGTACAAAAGAGGTTTATACGGTTTGGAATTGCTTTATGTTCAACCTTGGACTACAAAACAACCTATAACGAAGAAACCGTCGAAGAAATCGGCGCCAAAAAGGACTTTAAAAGTAACCATTGTGTAAAATTAGATATTTTATTTAATAGGCAAACCTTACTACACAGCAGTATATTAATTTGTATAAGTTTTTAATAATGTTAATTTATAACAAAAATAAATTACTATTTATTTTGTTTTTCATTTCTTCTTGTCTTTTAACGCAGGATATCCTTACGGTGATAACAGATAAAGTTTATCATTTATTAGCGAATAAACAGCACATCCTTTGTTAATTGATAACTTTATCGGTTTAAAAGAACATTCTTTATAACAAACCATAAAATGAACTAACAATAAGTAATCAATCTTTAAAAATTCATATCTAAGAAACTAATTATTGTTGGGCCTGGAAATTTGATAAGAATTTAGATTGGAATTTGGTTTTTATTTGCACCCAAAGTTAACTTTCTACTTTTAGTTTCTTTTCCTACAGAAAGAAATTCTAACCTAACTTAATTAAAATGTTTATTAAAAGTTGCTAATTTTTAAAAATTCATATCTAAGAAACTAATTGTTGTTAAGATTTTAATTTTTATATGGGTTTAGAATGAAACTTAATCTCTACTTTTGCCAAAAATGAATTTTCTATGACTTTTAGTTTTTCCCTCAGAAGAAAAAATGTAACTTTATATCGATTAAAATGTTTCAATTTTTAAACATTGATATCTAAAAAAACTAATTGTTATAGAGACTTTAAATTTTATCAGGATTTAGATTGAAACTTGATCTTTATTTACACCAAAAATTAACATTCTAGCACTTTTAGTTTTTTCTACAGGACAGAAATTCTAACCTAATTTATTTAACATGTTTATTAAAAATTTGTCAATTTCTAAAAATTCATATTTCAAAAACCAATTATTGTTGAGACTTGAAATTTGATGAGGATTTAGTTTGAAACTTAATCTTTATTTTTACCAAAGAGAAATTTTCTACCGTTTTTAGTTTTTTTCTCAGAAGAGAAAATGTAAACTAATGTCCCGAGTTAACATTTTTAAACATTAAGCTACGTTCTAAAAAACTGAATTTTCTTTGAATTACATTATATTTAAACGTTTTCTCTATTTCCACAAAAATGAATTTTCTATCACTTTTAGTTTTTCCCTCAGAAGAAAAAATTTAACTTAAGGTCGATTAAAGTTTTCTCAATTTTTAAAAATTCATATCTAAGAAACTAATTGTTATTGAGACTTTAAATTTTATCAGATTTTAGACTGAAATTTGATCCTTATTTGTAGCAAAAATTAACATTCTACCACTTTTAGTTTTTTCTACAGGAAAGAAATTTTAACGTAACTTAATTAACATGTTTATTAAAATTTGTCAATTTTTAAAAATTCATATCTTAAAAACTAATTGTTATTGAGACTTAAAATTTTATGAAGATTTAGATTGAACCTTGATCTTTATTTTTGCCAAAGAAAAAATTTTCTACGATTTTTAGTTTTTTTCTCAAAACAGAAAATATAAATTAATGTCCTGAGTTGACATTTTTAAAAGTTAAGCTACGTTATAAAAGCGGAGTTTTCTTTGGATTGCATTAGATTTTTTTAATCTAATGCAATCCAAATTAAAGTTACAGTTTTATTATACATAATAATATAGGGAGACAAAAAAAAACGGAGAAATTTTACTTTTAACACTTTCTTCTTATAATTAGAAAAAAATAAGTCACATGATTTCCAACCAATCAAAACCAAAGAGAAACCATCGATAATAAACAATACTCAGAATCGTTGTTAACAACTTTGTTCGAAAGGCGAGATCATCCATATTCAAGGTAATGACGTAATTCTTAAAAAGAATACATCTGTTAATAAAAACTCCTCCCAAATCTTCTAAACAGTCTGATATAAAAACTCCCAGTGAATTTGTTTATCATTTTGTGCCCGAATTTACTAAAAAAACCCGATAAGTTAAAAGACAATCTCTCCCGTTCTAAATCTGGTTTGGAATCATTCAACTACAACTGTAATTAGTTGCGGGAAAGTTGTTGAGGAGTCAACATGTCTTTAAACAACGTCGCGATTTTAACTATTTTCTTGTGTTTTACCACCTTTTCGATTGTGTCAGCAACCGAAAATGCTACCAAAAAAGAACCTGGAGTCTGTTATCTCGAAGTGCCGTACGTACAAATAAATTTTGGTTTCAACTTAAGTAGATTTTTAATCAAGTTTAAGAAGACCTTGAACTCTAATAAATAAACTAGTTTAGTTATCTTGGTTACTTTTTATTTTTTAGAACGATTGATTTGTTGAGTGATGATCAGAAAACTAATACGGAGGCTTTAAAAGGAAATGGGGTATTAATTTTAATTTTTTTTTATTTTATTTTTAATTTTATTTTTGATTCTTAATAAAAAATATTAATTACTAATTTTTTAATATTCCAGACAAGACCCGGTTATACAAAAATCCAAACTTGTTGTATCGGTTACAAATTACAATCTCACACAGCATTCCATTGCATCCCCGATTGTCCGGATGGTTGTGACAATGGAAATTGTACCAGACCAGGTGTTTGTGAATGCCACAAAGGTTTTGTACTCGGTCCAAAAGGAAAATGTGTCGAAGTTTGTCCCAAAGGGTGTTATAATGGAGTTTGCGTCGCTAATGGAACTTGTAATTGCAATACTGGATACAGTTTAGATTCTCAACATCTTTTCTGTCTCCCACAATGTACTAATGGATGTGGACCTGGTGGAGAATGTGTTGCACCAAATAAATGCGAATGTCAAAAGGGGTATTAAAAAAACCTTTAATTTAGAACTTTATCAATTTTTATTTTCTTATGATTATTTTATTTTAGTTTCTATCAAAATAAAAAAGGAAAATGTGAATTTTTCTGTGAAGGTGGTTGTTCAGGAGGAGAATGCATCGGACCAAATCAATGTTCTTGTAAAACTGGTTATGAACAAATAAACGGAACTTGTTCGGCTAAATGTACAAAAGGATGTAAAAACGGAGATTGTATCTCTCCAGATGTTTGTAAATGTAAACCCGGATGGAAATTAGATAAATCAGGAACTGTTTGTGAAGCAACTTGTGATCAACCATGTCTAAATGGATATTGTTCGGGTCCTAATGAATGTTCTTGTAATTCTGGTTATACAAAAGATCTTAAAGAACCCAAAGGATATAAATGCGTCGCTTATTGTCCTGAAGGTTGTCCTAATGGTGTTTGCTCAGCTCCTAATTTCTGTATTTGTAATCCTGGTTACATCAAACAGGGTAAAGGAAGTAATATTTGTGTTAAAAGATCTAGGAGACATTCTTTCCATCCAGAATTAATTCCTGACCAAATGTTTTAATTTTGATGTTCTCAGAAGTAATTTAATCTAATGATTAATGAGGTCAAGATTATTTTAAATAAACATGCTTGTAAAACAATTTTTGAAGTTTTTCTTATCAAAAACCTTCTTTTTTAACATTCATGTACTTTTGGTTATATATGTTCTTGTATTTTAGTTTGGTGTTTGAACAGTTTTGAATTTTTCTATTTCTAATTCTGGTTCTATCAAACAGAAAAAGATTTTGGAGATAATTTTTGCATGAAAAGAATCAGCAGGCAATCTTTCAAAGCGAAATTAACTCCTGACAACCTGTTTTAATTTTGACTTTGTTCTCAAAATTGAAAGATAGAGAAATAAAAGGGGTTCAACGACAAATTTATCTTACAATTAACCCAATCTCCGATTTCAAATATCTCAAATCTAACTCGAAAAAAAAAATAGTTTTTTTTAATATCTGTCATTATCGAGTTAGGTTTAAGGTGTTTGAAATCGGAGCTTGGGTTCACTGTAAGTCAAGTATTCGTTTTTAAACGAATTTTTGACCTTAAATTTTTACCCATTTCTAACAACGTGATTGATAATGGTTCATGTTACTTGGTGTTTGATGCAATCGACTTGATGACGATTTACTATAAGATCAAAACCTGGTATTCACGTGTTAGTAAATGTCTTCAGCAGAAACTAAACGTTCTGCTTGTCATTATCGAGATAGGTTTGAGGTGTTTGAAATCGAAGCTTGGGTTCACTGTAAAGGCGGTCATACACGAATGTACATGTCTGAGTACAAAAACGCACAAACGTCAACGCCCGTTCAAGAACGCCAATGTATGGGTACAGAATACTTAAATACATATTTGCGCTTTCAAGAAGACTGCACGTATGTTTTCAGGGTCTCCTTGAATTCATGTACGTACATTGACGTTTGTGCATAGATGTTCGATGGTGAGTTATGCAGATAAACATAACCCTCATACAATTTGTCAGTGACGTACGCGTAAACACAAAACACGTGGAGTTTTGTTCATACAGTTTAACCCTCCGGTGGGCGCGCCTATCGGGCTTACACGAATAGGCGCGTTGCGGCTTTTACAGCGCAATAAGGATATCTAATGGTTTCACAGTGAACTTAGAAATATTTTGGGAAAAGAATGCGACTAACTGCCGCATACGCGCCCACCGGAGGGTTAATAGTTTTTATTAAAAATGTCGGATCTCAGAAATTTAACTCGTGAATTTTTAATTGAATTCATAGAGTTATACAGAGTGCACCCTTGCCCATGGAAGACAAAATCAAAAGATTACGTGAATAAAATTAAGAAAAATGAGGCTTATAAAACTCTACTGGAAAAATTACAATCCGTACAACCCGGCGCAACGAAAAATACAGTCATCCATAAAATTAAGTCTCCGAGGTGGTTTTCGAAGAGAATTTAAGAAAGTAGAACAGTCAAAACGATCAGGCAGTGGAGCTGACGACCTTTACAAATCCATATTATGCTATTACAACCTTCTGGAATTTGTGTTTCAAACGTTCGATAAAAAGTTAAAAATTCAAAAGTTCGGTATATACATTTTCGCTCATCCTTAAGTAATTACGCCAATCATCAGGTTCTAGTCTCAACTGTCCCAGAAGATTTATATGAGACAATTGTTTTCGTTCAAGCAGCCATGGTTTACACCACCTTTTTTATTTTTGGCTTTTTATTTCGCTAATACAGCGCATGCCACTGCTATGATATTAAACTCGTTTGACAACATTCTGTCGCAAATATTTACTTATATTTATTGCAGCTCCATTTTGGGTTATAGTACGTCTGTGGACGGCACATGTACAACATAAATGAGTGACAGACATCAAAGCACGTTCGTGAATTAAGAGATACATCTGCATGCATGTATGGCCGCCTTAAGTCCGGTATTCGTTTTAAAATTTTATTACTTTGGGCTTAAAATTTGTAACAAAGTGGTTGATAATGGTTCATGTTACTTGCTGCTTAATGCAATCGACCTGATGACGATCTACAAAAGATCGTCATCAAAAGAAACCCAGTAGTCAAGTGCTAATAAATCTCTTCAGCAGAAGCTTCACATTTCATTTATTTGACTTTCATCTCAACTGAAAAGTGGAATAATGGTTATTTATTTCAACTTGAAAGAATATTAATAAACACTTTTTACTCCTGTAAATTTTATTCCTTCAAATAATTTAATCTCATGATAAACAAGATGATCAGATTATAAAAATGTTTGGAAATTTCTTTATCAAAAGTCTATTTACTTCATTTAAAGTTCCTGTCGTTCGAGTTGTACGAAAAATCTGTACAAAACTAAAGAGTGGTTATTGTTCAACATTGAATTTTTGTATTTATAATCATAGAGAGTAACATTTGTGAGGTAATATTTACGTAAAAAGAATTAGGAAACATTCTTTCATTCTAGGATTAATTCCTACAAGATAAATATGACCGTAACGAATAAAAGTTATGTTTTTTTAGCTGTGAACATTTTTTATTATAAGCATTTTTTGTAATTCTCGATATTCAGGAAGTTATAACCCAAAAACCTGCAACAACCCCAAACCCCAATTTTTATTACATTTGATTGGATTTTACTCGAAAACTAAACGATACTAAAAAAAGTTTTTGAAATAAAACTTATACCCTTCTTAACTACGAACATCTTTTATTCTAAATATTTTTTTGAATCCTTGATATTAAGGGAGTTATAACCCAAAAACTGCAATCACCTCAAACCTCCATTTTTGCAATATGTGGTTGCATTTCACTCGAAAACTAAACAAGATAGAAAAAAATGTTTTTAATAAAAGTTATACCCTTTTTAACTACGAACATCTTTTATTCTAAATATATTTTCTAATTCTTGATATTAAGGGAGTTATAACCCAAAAATTGCAACAACCGCAAATCCCCACTTTTACAACTTTTGGTTGTATTTTACTCGAAAACTATTTATTATAAGATCGTTATAAGATTATAAAAAATGGGTTTACGAAAGATTGGAAACCCCGAAAGATGTTGTTTGGTCAACTTTGAATTTCTATATTTATAATGCTGGTTGCATCAGAGTAAAATTTGTGAAGTAATGCTTGCTTTGAAAGAATCAAAAAACATTCTTTCGAACAAGTATTAATTCTCTATTAAAAATAGTTTAATCTAATGATAAACGATAATTCATAAAAATATGTTGGTATTTTCCTTACTAAAAAAAATCGAACCTATGATGTTATAAGTTTGTGTGTAATGTATTTTCTATCGCAAATGATTGAACAATGCAATAAAATTTAAAAAATCTTACAGGTTTACGATAAAATTTCTTAATAGGTAATTCCATGTGCTCGAATGACCAAAATTCTGGCCAAACTTCTAAAGAAGCATTGGTACAATTGAAGATTATCGTCCAAATTTTGAATTTTAACTGGTACAATCACCGACTCAACTATCTCAATCCCAGTTATCTATATCTCAAAACTTTCTCATCGTAGCCACTATCGACAATTGATCACGGCTATAAAAATGTTATCAACCCCGATCTTACCCAAAAATCCATCTCAATCGTGACCTTCGGATAATTTCGTAAACAACTCCGATTTTCCTAATGCAACACTTTCTAATTTATTTAAGGAACATCAGTGACTTTCAGAAATTTTGATGAACTTAAAAAAAGTGCAGCGATAAGACATTCTTTCCTTATAACACACATAAGGTACAAATTATTTTTCTTTAATTTCTATTATACAAAAAAAAAAACAGAAGTTTTTGGTTCTTGTAAGTTTGGTTTTATGAAAAATCTAAAAACCCCAAAGTGGGATGTTTATTCAGCTCTGAATGTATGTACTTATAATCCTGTTTCCATCAAATACTAAAATTTGTGAAATAAGATATGCGTGAAAAAAAAGCAGGAAACATTCTTTTCATCCAAAATTAATTCTTGGTAAAATATTTTAATCTCTTTAAAAATTATTTAATCTAATGATAAACAAGGTCATGAGTTTATAAAAATATTTTGGGTTTTTCCTTGTCCAAAAAACATTTCTTCGTTAAACCTCAGTTCAACTACATTCATGTTTATAAACGAAATAATCAGCAGTTTTATTTCAACCATTCCGAGTATTGTCAGCTAATTTTCCAAGTAATTATTGGTTATATCGGCATTGTCAGTAGTATAAACAACAAGTTCAAGGGTCCAACTGATACATAAATATCAGACAGCACATTAAATCGGTCAGTTGAAGTCAAAAACCCGACAACATGAAGTACTCAATTTTAATAATTTTTCTCGGATTTTTTATAAGTTGTAATTCCCTAAGTGGGAAAGGTGTTTGTAAATTAGAAGTACCAACGGTTCAATTAGTTAGTGAAGAAGATAAACATCGAGCTGATACTTTTAAAGGAAATGGGGTAAAGTCTCAAAATCAATTTTTTAAATATTTTTAATAATAACAAAATATTTTAGTCAACTCCAAGACTTACAATGATAGAAGTTTGTTGTTCTGGCTATAGACTCGATTGTAACACTCAAAGATGTATTCCAGAATGTCCTCAAGGTTGTGAAAACGGAGATTGTACAGCCCCCAACACTTGTACGTGTAGACACGGTTTTATCAAAGGTCCCAAAGAGAAATGCATCCGAGTTTGTCCCTGGGGTTGTTTAAACGGTGTTTGTACTAACGACGGTCGTTGTTCTTGTAATTCCGGTTATACAATGCATATAAACGGTATGTATTGTTTACCAACTTGTCTTGGAGGTTGTGGACAAGGAGGAGAATGTGTAGCTCCGAATCAATGCCAATGTTTAAGAGGCTTTCATAAGGATTATCAAGGAAAATGCATTCCTTCCTCTCAACAAATTCCACCTAACCAATTTCAACCAAATCAGCAAATTCCACCAGGTCAACAAATCCCACCAAATCAATACCAACCACATCAACAAACTTTTTATAATCAATCTCAAAGCCAAATAAGACCAAATCAATCTGGTTGTCCTCAAGGCCATCAAATGATAAACGGGGAATGTAAACCAATTTGTAGTAAAGGATGTCAAAATGGAATTTGTTTAGCCCCGGAAAGATGTAGTTGTAACCCCGGTTGGATTTTGGATCTTTCCGGTAGCGTTTGTACCCCGCATTGTAACCCGGCTTGTATTAATGGGGATTGTACTGGAGCTAATCAATGTACTTGTAAGAGTGGATACATAAATGATCCGACAAAACCAAATATGTGCATCGCTCATTGTCCTGGTGGATGTCCTAATGGGGTTTGTTCCGGTCCTAACTTTTGTATTTGTAAACCTGGTTATGTTAAACGGGGAAGAGGATCGAATGAATGTGTGTATCAAGGATTCAAACAGTAAAATGTTAAAATAAGAACTTCTAATAAAGTCAAAGTGATTTTTTTAAATTTTTCAAGTGTTTTTTTTTTAATAAATTTTGCCGTAAATGTAAAAAAGGATAAATCATAAAGGTAAAAAAGGATAAACCATAAAGGTAAAAAAAGATAACCCATAAAGGTAAAAAAAGATAAACCATAAGGATCTTGAAGAAACGTTCATATAAATAACAAATTTTAAGTAAATAAATCATTTTTGTTATAGATGAGTGTTTAGCTAATTTAAAAACGTTGTTTCACTTTACATATTTTCAATAATATATTACACATAAAAAATCAAAACCAATTTATAACTTGCATTTGGTAAAATTAACTTGATTAATAATATATGAAACATCAGTGTAGTAACACTGACTAAAAATCCTAAATATTAGATTTGAAAGTTGCCAATTTTAGACCTTAGCCAAAAAAAATTTCGATGGTTTAAATAGCTGTGAATATATCCATGTGAAGATCGAAAGTCAGTAACATACTAATAATTACGTATTAGACGAAGTCAACTTGGGAGATTTCTTTAACTATTGCTATGGGTAGAGATAACAACGGGCGTAAACGATGAAAAGAAGGTGATTAAATTATTGAAGTCAATTAAAACTAATAAAATCTATTAGCATACAAAAATAATGTGAATAGACTTCGATTTATTAATCTTCTTCATAAATAACTTCCTTCAGTGTTTTATATGTATGAGTTAAAGTGGAATGTGTGATCCATGATAGCGGTTTATTGAATTTAATATTGAAAAGGCTAATGCTGAACTTACTAATTGCTGGTTTTATTGAGTAGCTTACTGTCGCGACCCAATGGGGAGGGCTGTTGACGGTGAGCGGCTACCGCCAACAACGACAATTAAAATTAGTAGGGCCTGCAAAAGGCGTTAGCGTCGAGCTGAACCCCAACAACGCCAAGGGAGAGTAGAGTAATGAGAATAACAAAAACTTACTTACCTGCCTTATTTATTTAAATATTTCAATGACTTTTAGGCACAAGGATAGGGCAGGAATTACTTTGATATAATGTTTAATGAAATAACTCAAACCTAATTACAAAACAAGAAAAATAAACGAACAATCAAAACTGTAACCTAAGTTTAGTTGATACGTTGATTACAAACGGTTGGTTACATAAACACTTAAACAGACTTACCCCAAAATCTCTGGGTCGACATAATATAATCCAAATTAAACTATGACAATGTTGTTGAATTCACCGTGGACCGGGACCGATCGCGCCAAATAAGTTTATTCACTAATAGCCACGAAAACGACACAATAATTTCGAGTAACTCGTGGCGATAAAAAGACACGTACTCAAACGATTGACGAAGAACTTTCGGACGAAGAACAATTACGAAGTAACGATAAATAACAAAGACTGATTTAAGACGAAAGACGAATTGAACGGATTTAAGACGAACTCTTGACGGACTCTTTAAGACGAGACGAGACTCAAAACGAGACGAATTAACTCCCGAACTCCCGATGAGATCCCTTAATTTTGCTCTGAAAGGACTTATATACCCTTCGCCGGTCCACTGCGCATTCTTATAAACAAACTTATCCCCTACTAGGCGCGAAACCTTCCTTCCTTAAAGGTAGGAGCTCATACATTGTTTCAATGAATTTAATTAATTTATCATGATTTTTATTATTACCTTATTATTACCTTTGCGATTTGCAACATTACTAACTAGTTTCGGTTATTCCCCATCATCAGACTAGACCAGCTTAGAAGTTGTATGTATGTAGGAAGCGGGAGGGCACGCCAGATGACACGCTGTACTTAGGTCCCATTGCGCCCTTTGTACAACTTCGCTTTCAATCACTCTGTCTGCATCAACCGCCTAGGGATTTACCAAAGATTGGGATGCAGCTCAGAGGTTTGTCCCCGATTTCATCCATTGTTGGTCTGTCGTTACCTAAGTCCCTAAATTATAAAATTGTTAACCTTACAGTGTCCCGTCAGGAACCCTGTGAATAGGCGTAAATCCTCAATGTTGAGACCTGTAAATGACCCAGACGCCTCATACGAAGACAGCTTAGAAGTTATCTTATACAAATTAAAACTATGATCCAACTCCAAATTACATTTACACGTTAAAATTTATAGTTATAGGTACCATCAAAATGTTAAAATAAACGTTAAAATGTGTGTTGGATATGACAGTATTAAAAAAGGTCATAGTTTTAATTTGTATAAGATAACTTCTTAGCTGATGTATTCTGATTATGGTGAATAGCCGAAAGTAGAAGCTGAAGAGTTAGTAAGCTACTCAAAAAAAAAGTTGTACAGCATCAGTCTTTTCATTATTTTTATATGTATATTGGACAATAAGTAAGACAACATCTTTAAAAATATATTCTTTATTTCCAGAAGAAAAGATTATATTTAAAGGTATTTTCTATCAGATCAAACGGATTTTCCTGATTTTAATTTCCGGTAGATTTTTTAAAAAGTTTAATTCATGTTTGTTTTTTTCCAAAATACATAAGTATTAAGTGCAATAATTTTATATACTTATAAGGATTCTTTATAGCACAAAGTCTACCTGGAGTCGAATTTTTATTGGTTAAAAATTATTACTAACAAAACACATATCACAAAGGTAGAAACTTATTTCTGGGTTTTTATTCAAATCTACTAATTGTAAGTTCCTGGTTTTTGAGAAAAATTAAAATGTATCCACGAAATGTTTAACTAATCACTTCTTAATGCGAATTCCTTTAAATTTCTCTGAATTAATAATAAATTTCTTTCAATATTCAAATAATTTTGTAATAAATGTATAAATGGTTGCCTGAAATATAGGCTAAAATAACACCTTTTACCACAGTTCAACTCATTTCATACCAAAAATACTTCAAAGAAAAATTTTCTTATGTTACGAATCTTTTAAAACCTTAAAAAAAATTGTTAGAAGAACCTTATAATCATTAAGGGTATTACTAAAGGACATTAATTAAGAACACATCAAACGAATAAATGTGTAGTAAATGTGAGTAAACAGTTAATAAAAGTGTTAAAAGTTATGAGTTAAAGTTAAATATGCGATTCATGTTACCAATTTATTAAACTAATTAATAGAACACTGATGCTGTACTTTTACTGGTTTTATTTTATTTAGCTTACAGACTATACCTTTTCAAGTTCAAATTGGGACTAATCAATTTCAAGATAAGACTAAGCAATATCAAATTGGCAATAAACAGTTTCACATTAGAATTAATGAATTTCAAATTGGGAATAATCAAATTAAAATTAGAAATTTTATACTTATATCAAAAATACCAAAGTTTTGATAGTTATTTAGTGAACTATTTTTCCATTTAGCTATGAACATAAACAGCAAATTTATTATAAAAAAATATAGTTTAACATTAAAATGTAACATTTGTGCTTTGAATTTCGTACATGTAGCAATAGATTGGATATTATTACTAATAATATTTTCCAGTCACCTCATCCTGTTCTTCGCCTGAGTAATTGCCACTCTGGTTTCCCCATAGAAAAAAAATTGTCTGAATATTGCCAGCCAAACCTCTCTTTACTCCAGCTTTATAAACTGTCTATACTACTTCTATAGAGTACAGACAATCAGCTAATCGTGGTATGGAGTATTATCTGGCATCAATACCACTGATTCTTCGTATACACGTTTGGCATTGGGAAGATGTTGGGCTCAGGTCTTTTAAAAGTATGTTTTTGAATTTCATAATGTATGAGACCCATAATAGCAATGTATTCACAATTAAATGAATATTTGATCCTTTCAAAGTCCGTGAAATAAAAAGATTTAAATTGATAAACAGATAATGTAAAAAATACATCCCACTTGGTCTTCATTTGAAATTGATTAAGCTTCAATTTCAATTTGATTATTCCCAACTAGAAATTGATAAAACCCAATTTGAATTTGATACGTCCCAATTTTAAATTGATTATTCTCAATCTGAAATTGATTAATCCTAATTTGAATTTGATTTGTCCCAATTTGAAATTGATTGATTTCAATTTGAAACTGATTATTCCCAATTTGAACTTGAAAAGGTATACTTTCGGGTATTCGCCACCTTCAAAGTCGTATAGCTTAGAAATTATCTTAGAAAATTCGAATGCATTATGTTTAAACTCCAAATTACATGTACACGTTAAAAATTTGTAAAGTTAAAAAAGTAAGAAACACACGTTACAACAATGTTGGACGAACAATCTCTTATGCGAAGTGACTTCGCAAATTTTTACTTTACAAGTTCTTAACGTGTACATGTAACTTGAAGTTTAAACATAACTCATTCGACTTTTCTAAGATAATTTCTAAGCTATACTACTTTGAAGATGACGAATGCCCGAAACTAACGAGTAAGCTAAATAAAATAAAACCAGTAAAATCATCACTCCTTTATTAATTAGCTAAACATTATGTTTTAAAGTTAAGGACGTCTTTAAGTTTAAATAAAAATTTTTTGGTTGTTTGAATGACTCTTGTTTGATTTAAAGATTCTTTAACAGAATCTGTTAAAGAAATAAATTGAATAGAAGGATAACTTGAAAATTCCAGAAAAAAAATCTTTATTTAAAAATTCAATAATTGTTTTAATCCCTTCAAATCTCTTTCAATTAATAAAACATTTCTTTGAATATTTAACTAATTTTATGATAAATGCTTTTGTAAAACGTAAGCTGCTATAAAACATTTTATCATAGTTTAGTTCACTTTATGTATAAGATTTAAAAAATCCTATTAAATATCTTTTAAATCTTTCAAAAAATTGAGTTGTATAAATTTTTTAAACCATAATTTGATTGGTTTTTCTTAATTAATTTCATATAACAACTGTCAAATTTAAACAAAAACTAAATAAATAAATAAACAGACGTTTTATAATTGTGAATAATTGTAAATACTTTATAACACTTCAATCGATCCAAAATGCAGCTTAAAGCTTCTCATTCTGAAATGTCCCAATTATCCCAATTTTCTTCACTCTCGCAAGCTTCCCAGCAAATGTACAGACCTATAAATTGGACCTGGGGGTGGAGATCTTTACTTATGCTTCAATTTCAATTGCAATTTTCAATGACTATCGCTTTATCTATCGTAATCAGCTTTGTAATAGTTCTTTCAGAAGCTGCATATGCTATTGGTTGTTCGGATGCTTCTAACATTCCAGTTAAATACAATGCTCCATCAATTTGTAAGTAACTTTAAATTTTATTAAGATCTTATTTAAATCATTAATTATTATTTTTAGATATTTTATATGCTTTTGATGTGGTTTACTTCATAGATCTAATCCTAATGACAATTTACAAAAGCATGTCATGGACAAATATGAATTTTAAATACAACCCAAGAGAATACTTGGTTTTATTCGTCGAATATTTTACTTTAATCCCAATAGATGGAATGTATTATGGATTTTCTCAAGCAGAACTTAAAATTTTATACATATTAAGATTAAGATATGCACTTCGATTATTACGTTTGGTTTTATATTATCGTGGATCCAACTACACCTTTTTAAAAAGTTACATCGTTCATATAACTTTAGTAGTGGTTGTGGTGATCGTTGTAGCAACTTTTGCAAGTGTAGTCGTTTATATAAACGCTTGTGGTATGATTCATTGCGGTCAAATTGAAACTGAATTATTTAAAAAGATCTCTTACACGTTTTTATCGAAAATAACCGAAATGGGAGCTAATTACGAAGATCAAAAAGCTTTAAGTACCGAATGGTTATTTGTAATTGGAGTAATTTTCTTTCTTTGTAACATGTATTTAGTTAGTAATTTTATTTGTGATATTGTAATTTATATGGAGGAGAAATACTTTTTGGTTAATAATTTTCAAAGATTAAAAGTACGATTAGCTCGTGCTGGACTTTATATAAAAGCTAAAAATCCTCATAAGTATATAAAATTGTTACATGATTGTTATGAGATATTTTGGCAAAAGAGACATGGATTAAATTCGTCTGTTATTACTAAAAATAGATACTTACCGGAAATTAAAACTACGGAAATTTCTTTGGATATGTCTTGGATTCCGTTTCAACATAGTCATTTCTTCCGGAAACAAAGAACTGATTTCTTAAGATATTTATCATTAATTGTCCAACACACTTATAAAACACCGGGGGAAATTATCTATCAAAAAGGACGTAGTAAATCGGAATTTATTTACATTGTTTCCGGAGTTGTACAGATTTTATCCGATGAAGACGACGAAACTCCTATTATTTCTTTATCAGATGGTACATGTTTTGGCGAAACTTGTTTATTTATCGATTATAAAGCCACATCAACGGTAATTTGTAAAGGATATTGTGAATTGGCTATTATATCAAGAAAAAAATTCATAAAAGTTTCTAAATTATATCCGAATATTATAAGAAAACTTTTACATGAAACCGTTTTAAGATATAAATACGCAAAATCTTTTGCAACTTTATCTAAACTTCAAATTACGGAAACAATTACAGAAGAAGAACTCCACATAAGATGGTTAAAATATATTTTAAGAAAACTTCTTTATGGCGATGTTAAAGGCGGTTCAAGACATATGATAAAAAGATTAGAATCTACAATCTTTTGTACTAAATTTTTAGACATGTTGGTTATTGCACAAGAAATTAAATTGGTCACAGACACGGTTTTTTTGAAAAAAACATTTCCATGGATCCTCCAACCTACTTCGCCAGTTTTAACCGGTTGGAATCGTTTAATCACCTTGGTTTTCATCGTTCACGCTTTTATTTATCTTTACACTGTAGCAGTATCTACAGAAATTAGTCAATCTTATGTTGTTTATCATGTAATTATCAGTAATTTATGGATTTTCGATCTTTACATCGATATGTCGACAGCAGTCCAAACCACAGAACATTTTTTGGTTAAAGTTAAAGATATCGTTAGCTTTAAAGCTCAACACTTGACGTTTTTATTAAGTGTTATAGCGGCGATGTGTCCTGGATTATTATTTAAATTAACTTTACCAAATACAAGTCCTAGACTGATTTTAATTTATGAGTGTAATAAATTATTGAAGATTTATAAAGTGGAACAACTATTTGAATCCATTAAGCACTCGTCGATGACAAGAATGGTTGTGTTACTTTACTTAAAATTTGTTATTTACATGGTTCTATTATTGATTTACTTTGCTGGATTTTTAATATTGGTTTTATGTTTTGATTGGCAGTGTCAGGAAAATTTTCAAAGTTATATGGAAAGGTATGTTTAAATTAAAAAGATTAATTATACAAGATCTCTCGTTTTGATTAAAAATAAACTAAAATTTTGAATGTCTAAACTAAGAACTACTTTTGGAATTATGTTCATTAGAATTTTTTTGCTTAAGAATCGGACAATCGAAATGGGACATCTGTATGTTATTGTATTGTAATTATGCTACAATGTGTAACGGATGATACCATTTTGAAGCACTATCAGCCTTTAAGGTACTTATACGACGACAGCGTAGCTAAAATCAATTGAAGGTTGGAGTGCAAGAAGTACCTAAGTAGCATTTTTATAAAATCTGCCTAATCGGCAGATCCTAGGTGTATCATGTCTGGCAAACCTAGATATCGCGATTACGCAAATTTTATAAAAATGCTATTTAGGTACTTCTTGCACTCCACCCTTCAATTATTTTATCGTAAGATGTGGTGAAATGGGTTAGTTGTGACATATAGTTTTTCTTCAGCCAAAAAGAATAAGAAATTATGTCTCACATTTCACCAATAAATAAATATTTTGTCGTTTTTTACCTTATTTATTTGTTTATTTAGTATTTACTATCACAGCTATCAAATTTGATCAAATTGTGATTTGATTATCATAGAACAAAATTTTTATAGACAGTTACTAATAGTGAGGTATTAAACTAAAAGTAATAAGCAATAGGGGATGATACATGTAATTGGTAACTGAATACTTGGTTGTTTTCACATTATTAACCGGCTGTGTCAAATTGGCTGTTTGACTACATAAACTATAGTACCTCAAACGAGTTTAAAAATAGGTGCTTTAAAATGGATACTCCCCTTTCACATTTATAGTAGTAATGCTCCTTCATGACATTTTTAATTGTATGGCGTTACCAAGAAAGCAGTTATGCTATAGTCGTCCACACCAAGGTTCAGAATTACAACCCTTGAAAAGTAGACCTTAGTAGGTGTACTTAACCATTTAGGATTATTTAATAATTTCTAGCTAAAACAACACCAATAATACCGTATAGTTTAAAAACTGAGGGACGTATTAAAAAACATGTTCGATTTTAAATGTATTGGTCAGTAAACTACTACATGTGGAATATTATTTTTATAAGCTGATAAAGCCATGTTAAGTTGCGTATACATTTACGAACTGAATCGTTCGCAAACTGCTCATAAACCGTGCGTTGAAATTATTTTTACAACGAACTTTTTTCAAACCATCACAAACGGAATGAACCACTAACATCCGTATGCATAGTCGATCGCTGGCGGTTCGCCGGAGATTCTCCGGAGACTCGCCGGATTCTCCGTTCGCCAATAGAAAATTCCGTTGCAGTCAATCTCCATGGAATCATTCACGTGCGTTATGCTGTTTTTTCTGGCGACGCGCCGGAGATTTGCCGGAGATTTGCCGGCGATTTGCCGGCGAATTGCCGGAGATTTGCCGGAGATCAGTCGATGTCAAAAACGTCAATAAAATCACAATTTATGTCAGATTAATATTGTATATATAAAATGGATAGGGATTTGAATTGAATGTATAGTGCCAATACATCACAAATCACGTTACAAATCACCAGCGATTCGCCAAAGCGGAGATCGCTGGGAGATCATCACAAATTATATTCCGACCGTTCGCCGGCGAGTCTCCGGCGAGTCTCCGGCGAATCTCCGGCGAATCGCCGGCGATCGACTATGCATACGGGTGTTAGTATTCCTAGTGCTCCGGTGTAATCACTTCTCCTCATGACTTGGCGCCACTAAATATACGGTACTTTCGTTTTGAATAGTGCGGCTTTAGTAATGTCTAACTTATATAATAATAAGATAAAACGGATACGTTGGTGACACACCCCTCTGTACAAAAAACGTGCTAGTACGGAGCTAATAATCGACTTGCAATCACAATTAAGCGGGCAATATAAGAATTTTATGCAAATGTCTCCTTATTTCCATTTCGAGAATACAAGTTTTTCTTAAGTTTAATTTTTTTAAGGTTTTTTTAAAATGATCCTTGTGTTTTGGGATTCCATACCAGTGCTTTATTTAGTTCTACAGAGTGTCCCGAAATGAGACGGCCATAGACTACCAGCGCATTCAATGTTCAAAAATGAGAATAAAAGCCTAAATAATCATTGGTCGAAAAATGCTTCCTAAAGAAGCTACAGTTCCTTGAAGGGAATAATGGCAAAATAAACCATCTCAGAATTTTGTAGCTTCCTTGGTAATGCAATTCAGTCTTAAAATCAAACTTTTAATGATAGGCGATCGCCAGCTACTCTCCGGAGAAATCGCCGGCGAATGATTTGGAATATAATTTGTGATGCATAGTCACAAAGCAAATTAAAGCAAATGAGGAACCAAAGGAAGGATACTCTCTGGCTAATAATACCGGAGAAGGAAGCAAAATTGATATGACTGATATATTTAATTTATAATAGGGTAAACTAGGGTGATATGGAGACTCGGGTGAAATGGTGATTTACTTTATTTTATTTCCGAGCGTACAGATGTCCCTGAACGTTTGTATGGCGATTATTTACGATCACCTGTAGAACGAGCATTGCTGAAAATCAACCGGGTCTTGAAAATCGTAGGTAATTTGTACAAAACTGTTTCCGATCCTTAATAGTTTTTATGCGGTGCATGCATTGACAGATGTTGCATAAAGCAGCGTAGTCTGTGAGGTATTTTTTGATAAGTTTTACGTTCTTACACTATTTATGCACTACATACCGTAGAAAACGTTACCAGCAATATTTTCAATTGCTTGCCGCACTCTTCACCGTTTCACCCATGACAAATGGGAGAAATGGCGAACTCGTGCATGGGTGATACGACGAATGGTTTTTCTTATCAGTACTGGTATTTCTCGACCTAAGTTTTACTATCAGCATTGTTCCAGGCAAGGATGCCTACATTTTATAAAAGGTAAAGAGGATCTACCCGTGTTGAATGGACAGAGGAGCAGCTTAAAGATGCCGTAAAGGCAATACAAAATGGTATGGGCTTGAATTCAGCTTCTAAGGCTTTTGACATTCCATGGTCAACACTGAAAAGAAGACTAACAAATGATTGTTTAACTAAAAAAATTTTTGGCTGACCGCCTGTTCTAACACAAGAATGTGAGAAGAGTATGGTGAAACATATTTTAAAATTACAAATACTTGGTTTTGCACCGACAAGAACAGAAGTATGTACCATGGCTTACAAATTAGCTGAAAAATGTAGCCAGCATCACAAATTTAATTGAAGAAAAGGAAATTGCTGGGCTGGATTGGCTACATTTATTCTTGAAAAGAAATCCAGAACTCTCAGTTCGCAAATCGGAGGAAAATCTGAATCTACTAGGAAAAATTCCAGAGGATTAACTGAGGTTTTAAATTTTTATGCAAACATTGTCACCCTACGAACCAGAAACCAACAAAATAAATCAATTGGGGCAGTGGGAAGTGGAGCTTATACTAAAAGAAAGACTCAAGAAAATACCATAACTAAACAGACTACTAAAAATAAAAAAAAAATATTAAACCCAAGCCATTTAGAAAACAAAAATCCTTTACTACTGACACCAAATCTGACGCATCGCACAATGTACAATTGCAAGACAACGATGATGACTTAGACAATGAAAATTCTAGTTGTGTAGGATGGGGCGAACTATACAGCATCACTAAAACGGTTGTGGATTGGATCAAATATATTCGCTGTCAACGTTGGCTGCACGAAGACTGTACTAAATATGAATCAATATATAATAAATGCGGTAAATAGCAGAAAAATTAAGACCGCCATTTCACCCAAAGTGGATTCGCCAATTCATCCGCATGCATGGGTGAAATGGTGAATTGATAAAAATAAATATTATTATTATTCTTCGATTTTTCTAATGATTTAAAAAGAAGATGACACTGTTAAGTTGTTGTTTATATATTTTATGAAAATTAGTGTTTTTATTTTGTTTAAATACACAACTTCCTGTATTCTACAGGCCTCAATTTTTTTGTTCACCATGTCACCCTGGTTTACCCTATATTTATTTACATTCATTTCCAGGCATGTAATATAAATTCCTTTTACTCAGTTCATTTTTCTAATTCGTTTTACCTCTTTTGAGTTGTTAAAAAAAACGGAAATTTGAGAACCCTGTTATACATTTTCATTTTGTTGACGGTTCTGTCATCGATCAATCTCCGGCAAATCTCCGAAGATAGTATCGATTGTCTTCGGCGCGCTGCCAAAAAAAGATAACATAACGCACATGAATGATTTCATGGCGATTGTCTGTGCATCGTAATTTTCAACTAGCGAACGCAGAAACTTCGGCGAGTCGCTGGCGATCGATTATACATACGGGTGTGATTTGTTAAAGTGCTCAACAGGATTGCCAGATTAGGGGATTTTCCCCAAAAATTAGGGTTTTTTTTCTTTTTTGGGGTAATTTTTTGGGGAAATTTTTTTCTGGGGATTATTTGTGGGGGAAAAAGTTTTGGGTGGGTATTAACATTAAGTATTTTGTTTGGCACTACTCGATAATATAAAAACTTCATAAGTATAAAAATTCAATTCTGTACTATAAAACACAAGAATACGTACAATATAACTTTAGTTTTATTTTTCTTATTGATCTTCAACTGGCACTGTGTTGCAGTATTTTTGTGTGCATTGCTGTTATAAGTTATTTTTTTAATTTGAAAAATTATTTTCTGAATATTTCCCAATTTTGGGGATTTATTTCTAAATTGGTTTCTTTCTGGGTATTTTAGAGATATGCTTCAGTCACGAAAATTGATTAAAATTTAAAAATAACAAATTATAATCTACGAAAACAATAAAATTATTTTCTGGGGATTTTTTATTGAAAAGTTCTAAATTTAGGGTATTTTTCAATTGTGACTGGGGAAATCCAATCGAACGATCTGGCAACCCTGGTGCTCAACACACTCTAAGCAACAAATCCTGCTTAATTAAAAGATGAGATCAGTCGGTCTTCAAAGACAATTTTCTCGAAAAAATTTACAGTTTGGCAATTGCAATAAGACGATCATTCCTACGTAGAAAGGTCTAATTGTAAGATATGTAAATTTTAAGTCAGGGTAGTAAAAAGTCAACATGCAAAAAAAGTTAGATAAACAATTAACAAATCACTCTCTCGCACGCACGCTACTGAAGGGTTTCATGCCATCTACCATCATCTAATATCTCTTGAAATTTTAAGTTAGTATACCAATTGTTGTTAACTTAACTCAAGCTATTCCGAGGATATTCCTTAAAACTAGTATTTTTTGTATACTCTTTTCGCGGAAAGATGTCTCATGCGTCATTAATTAATTATATTATCCTAGACTGCTATTTTCGGTTTTCGTCTCTATCTGACATATATGATTAAATAAAGAAAAAAATATTTGACATATGTCGAGAAAACGCCGACAACTAATGACGCATGAGACATCTTTCCGCGAAAAGAGAGTACGTACGGTATAAACTATTATTATAACACGTCGTTTGGCGTTTACAGCAATCATTTATCGCTTTTAGTTTTCGAATTATAAGAGAAAATATGTTTTCGACCCTCAACTTTCAACCCTTATAACTTGTCCCAGAGGTTTTTACCGCAAGTATAAAAAAAATGCGTCAATCTTATTTTGATCCATTCTATAACCAAATTTAATCAATATCGGCGAGTGACACTTCTGATACTTCCCTTGTAAACCCGGCCTAAGCTTTAATATCATTTCTCCCGACCACTCCATAATTAATCCCTTCAACACACGCGCGATTGGAATATCTGCCTACAATCAAGCTGCCTAACGATAAACAAAGATCACGAAGTTCGCGAACACGTCAATTACGCACAAAAGCCGTTCCAACATGAGCTCCCTTTGTATTCGTCGAAAAACTGATGGGTGCTGGTTCGTCACAAGCGATTTACAAGCTGTTCGTTACTAGTTCAAGTTAGGACCCAATATTGAGAACATATGGTTCCCGAATAGTCCGGCTCGGAAATGTATACGGGGATTTCTAATGCTAAACAATTGGCTAAATTCGCTACACTGTCGTATCATAATTTCAAACCTTGTTGTGGATGACTATACATATATTAAAAGAAAGTACTTCTAAGGATATTTATAGCGTTTTCTTTTGGAAAAACTGGTGTGCACCAGTGCATAATAAAATGTTCTATTAGTTACATCGGGTTGGTGTTTTGTGTTCTATTAGTAAAAAGGGCATCGAGTTTTGCACTCCTTGTCAGTGCAGCAGCGATGCAACTTTTTCGACACAAGGTCTAACAGCACGTGTAAGGGTCACTTCATCATAGCGACTGCCAACATGAATGCTTTTACAAGTATTATTAGAACTATTAATATCATCAAGCAATAGGAGGAGATCAATTTTCTGCCGAAACGTTCAAGAATGGAAATCCCAAAAAATTAACAACTTTATATGGGATGTTGTCCATAATTATTAATAAGTTGTTATAATGATATCACAAACTATATACCTATTAATAGTTAGATTGAATTAGATTGACAGTTATAGTTAACCCTTTAGATTCCTACGGGCACCCCGATTTACCTAACGACTTGCCTGCGCAGTGTCAGTTTACGCAGGTAAGTAGTACTAGTTCTTGGCGAATTTTCCGTCATTGTGTTTTAATAAACCTATTGCTAGAGCGCTTAATAATAGAATATCACTAAATAGTTCCCTCCATTCTGAAAAACTGAGCTCATGTAACACATTAAACTGTACGTGTGTATGTAATTCCCTTTGTTCAGACGGCCTGAGCGGCGTGGCCTGCCTGAAGATAAATTGGAACGTCTGTAGGGGCCTTTAGAGCACTATAAACTCATCTCTGGGTTCACACACAACTATTCAGTTTTGGCTATGAACTCATATATGCGTTTTCGCACAATCATTCGATTTTGACTATGTACCCATACATGCTATTTGGCATAACCATTTGGTTTAGGTTACGAACGCATATGCAGATGTAACATGGGCTGACTAATTCAGTCCCCAAGTTGCTAACTTTCGTAAAAAAGTCCCAGTCAATTATATGCTTTTTAGTGCGAAGTGGGCAACGCTCAATGTGTTAAGTTTAATTTTATCGTGCTCTGTTAAACTTGCACTTTTTTCACTAACAATAAGTTATTATGATGTGTGCATCCACTATAAAGTACCCAGTAGTACTACCTAGTTTAACCAAAAGAAAATGCTATTAATTTAATATAAATTAATAATTTCTTTTTTTTTAATTTTTAGTATTGATTATTTCACACCACTAAAAGTATTACGTTTCGGACTTTTACAAGTAATCCATTTTTTCTGCAACTTTCTAAGAAAATACGACGATTTTCAACGTTACGATGAACTTTTAGTACTTCAATGCATATTATTTTTATTCCAAATAATTTTTACCGCTTCAAGAACAGCGGCTGAAGCTTTAAAACGTTACGACGTCCAACATATGAGTAATTATGCCCTAAGAATAAGAACTCTACTAAAAGCGTTTAATACGGAAAAGTTATATTACGGGCACGCTTATCAAAACATGATGCTTCAATACAAATTCGACGCGACGAATTTTTTACATAAAAAAGCTATTTATCAAATCATACCTCAAGGATTTTTAATAATTTTAAGGGATATCGTTTATAAAGAAGAAATATTAAAAATTCCTATTTTTACAAACGCTGATAAACGGATTATTGAACAAATAGCATCTATAGTACGATCGATAGTACTTTGTAAATCTTCCTTGGTTGTTAGCCAAGGTGAATATTGCAGGAAAATCTATTTGATACAATTGGGATATTGTATCGTTAGGTATCCAGATGGAAATACGAAAATTTTAGGTCCTGGTGATTCGTTTTGTGTGTTTGAAGCTTGCATGCAAACTACAAGTTTTAATACTATTGAAACGATAACCACATGTCAGATTTTAACAATAAGATTTTCAGATTACTTTCGGATTATTTTAGGAAATTTGGATCTTTATGAATCTTGGAAAAATACTTTCGAATATTTTAAAGAAACAATAACGAAAAAAGCTTTAGATTTGGATATTTCATATGAACCGGAAAGAAAATCAGCAAAATTGACTTTAATACAAAAATTGGGAATTAAAAAAGTACATGTTAAAAGGAAAGATTTTCCAAAATGGTTATCCGGATGTCGATTTGTACTTTTACGTTATACATTTCAACCTGATGGGTTGTTTATATTAATTTGGGAAATTATTAGGTGGTTTTTAGCTTTATTAGCAGCTTTATTAGTTCCATCTTTAGCTCTTCTTTGTTCCACAACATCTAACTTTTATACACTTTTTTTAACTTTAGATGTTATCTCATGGTTTGATATTTATTTACGTCATCACGTTATGTATTACGATAAATATGGTATAGAAGTTAGTCATCCTTATTGGACAGCTTGTTATTATTGGAAACATTCACTTCTTTTAGACGTTTTATCTTGTTTCCCATTCGATATAGCTTTTTATTACATCAACCAAGACACACCTATAATTCCTTTTTATTACCGTATGAACAGGTTATTACGTTTATATCGTATAAACGGAGTTGTTAATTACTTTACTTGCTTTAACATAACTCACATTAAAATCGTAGAATCTCTCAAATATATTTCTTTAGGTTTAATCGGAATTTCAATAACAACTTGTATACATTTTATGTTAGTTTGCGAAATGTACCCGAATTGTACCGCTAAATGTACGAGTAGTTTAATATCAGAAATAATTTCAGATGAAACAACAACCTCAAAATATCACCGAATGATTTATTTATTTTCATCTTCTTTATTTTTAAATAATTATTACGATTTTCATAATTTAACCGTTCGAACCGAAGAAACTTTATTAATGTGTATCGGTTTAATCGGTTATTTATACTGGGCTTACGTTTCTTCAAACGTAATAGCTGTAAATCTAACGAGAAATTTTTATTTGATTTCATACCAAAACGCGATGAAAGATTTAGTAAAATTTATGAGTATGCGAAGGTTGGATAAACGATTAAAAAATGAAATAATCGCTCATTTTGAATATTTGTGGCATAAAAAACAAGCGATTCGAATGAAAGATATTTTAGTCTTTTTCCCCGAACCGATTCGAAAATCAATTTTATTTGAAGTATGCGGTTTGAAGATGTTACAATCGAATATTTTTTCTTGCGCAAACGAAGCGATTATACGAAGTATAATTTCGATGGCAAGACACGAAGTTATTCGTAAAAATGGGATTATTTATCGAGTTAATGATGTTATAAGTGATTTATTTTTTTTGTACAAAGGTAAAATTGAAGTTATCGGTCCGGATGGAAATAGTATGCAAATTTTAGAAGAAGGTAGTATGGTTGGAAGTTTAGATAATATTACTAAATCAAGACAAACATTAACAATGACTGCTTATGGACACGTTGAATTATTAGTTTTTACAAGTAAAGAGTTTCATAAAATTTTATCTAAACATCCTTTAGTATATAAAAAATTCCTTCGTTTAACTTATATAAACGTCGATTTTATTGAAAATATACGAAAAAATGTGAAACCATCAAAAAAGAAAATTACAAGAAAACGTATGACGAGAATTTTTGAACACTCCCATTGGATTGTTGGTTTTAAAAAAGCTATGGTTATTATAGCATACATAAATTATAGTTTGGAAATTTATCATATTTCTAGTTTAGATCATTCAGCTTTAATAGTAATTCTTTTATATCTTATCGACATTATGTATTTATTACGTATTTTTTTAAAATTTAACACAACTTACGTCGATGAATTTGGAATTATTGTTAAAAACAAAGCTATGATAGCAGCTAGATATAGAAAAACAAGTTTATACTTTGATTTATTTTCAGTAATCCCTTTTGAAGCTTTAAGTATTTTTTCATTAGGTCATAGTTACGAAGCTTTTACATATTGGTGGACTTATTTGAGAATAAATCGAACTATAAGAATCGGATACACTTTAACCCACGCAAAAAGAATGATTCATAAACTCAACACGAACGCTTTTTGGGTTCGAACCATGCATTGTTCTTTATTACTTTTCGCTTATTTAACAACTTTATCTTCAATTCTTTGTTTTTGTGATTCTTATAATTACCCATTAAATGATAAAACCGGAACGGAAAAACGACGAATTTACTTTGGTTATTTAAGAATGATGTTAGAAATGATTGTTAAAACAACCATCACTTATGATTTAAAACGTCTCGAAACGAATTTCACATACGTTTTAGTTTTTTGTATGGTTTTATCGAAATGGATGGCGATGACTTATATGGCTCAAGTTGTTTATACAACTCAAATTGTTAATAATCGAAGAGGAATTTTTGAAACTTTTTCTACGAAATTAAAAACTTATATGGATTTAGGTGCTTTATCACCTTCTTTACAAACTGCAAATAACGAGTATTTAAGTTCGCTTTGGAATCATTTTAAAGGCGAACAATTTCCTCAACTTTTAGCTGAAGCACCGTATTACTTAAGAGAAGGCGTTTTAAATGCTATGTTTGGTGTACATTTAAGAAATCACGAGTTATTTAAAAAATGTCACGTTGATTTTATTAGACAAGTTTCAGCTTATTTTAAAGTCGCTCGGTTTTTCCCCGGAGATATTATCACGTACGTTGGAGACATCGATCATTGCATGTATTTTATTCACAAAGGAACCGTCGACATGTTAAGCGAAGATTCTTTGCATAAAGAAGAGGTTGAAGACACTTTATACGAAGGACAAATGTTTGGGTTCGATCAAGGGATTTATATGAGAGTTGGACATGAGTATACTTATAAAGTTACTAAACAGGCTTGTATTTTGGTTTTGAAGAGGGAGGATTGGATTCATTTATTAGATTTTTATCCCGCTTCGAAAATGCATTTGTATAATAAAAATAAAGAGATTTAAGAGTGAAATTTAGATTTTCTAATTTAATTTATTTTTAAAGATGAGGATTTTTTTATAACTTGAGTTTTGATTGATTCTAAAAAATCATCACGATCTTATTTATAAAAATTAAGACGCGATTTTTACTTTAAATTGAACTTTAGATAGTCTATTTTGGTTTAAAAAGGTCAAATTTGTTGTAACTTTCCAACAAAATTTATAGGGTTAACAAAATTTTTAAACAATCAATTAATCTAACTTAAAAAACTGATCAACTTTAAAAAATTGTACAGAGTTTATTTTTGAAGATTTAGAATTAGTTGTTACGCCAAATTAACACTTAAAGATTCTATTCTTGATTATAAAAGTCAAATTTATTTTAATTCTCACCAAAAAAATTAAAAGAAAAAAAAATTAGAACCGATGGAGTTTGAATCTTACAAATGGAAGACAAACACAATCTGATGTATATTTAGGCAAAGTTTTGAGTTCAATATCAATATATTTTTAATTTCCCAACTCTGCTTATAATTAGAGATATCTTACGTTTGAAGATGGCCTTAAATCGAAATATGGAAGGATTTTATAAAATAAAATTTTATCAATTAATAAATCATTGAAGATTTTGATTATTCAAATGTATGTTTCTATTTTAGGTCAATAGATCAATTAAATAAAGACTTAAATGAATACTGTTACTATTTCATAAGATATTTTGAGAAACAAATAAAATACTAGAGACATATTTTAGAAGAAAACTCGGATTTAAAAACAAAACCAGTTGGTAAACCAGTTTCAATCTTGCAACATTAAATCAGCAGTATCAACAGTTGGAAGAGGTATCGGAGTTGGAATTACCGTAGGAGAAAAATACATAAGTAATTGAATAGATAAAAATAAAATTTCTTCTGTTAGTTCAATCACTTATTCCAGCACAAATGATAAAGATTTATTTAGAGACACTTTAGTTTCTGGGGTACTTGAAGTTTTTCTTCGTTATGAATATCAATTTGGAAAATAACTTGTTATAAATAAAAGCTGTAAAAGTGCCAATATTAGTATGAACTTTCTTCTCTTTATCAATACACACTGATGAAAGAATGTATAGTAAAAACATATTTCTTGATTATAAATTAAAAAGTCTGTTTTTGATTAAAATCATACAATTTACTATAATTTGTACCAAAGAGTTTTTAAAAATTCCAAAAAACACCGAACATTTTCAAGCAAACCTAACTTATTTATAAGAAATTCCACTCAACTTTGAAAAAACGTGTAGACTTTATTTTAAGGAATTAAAGCAAGATTTTTTAAATAGAGTCTAAAGAGTGTATTTTTTATTACAACTATTCAATTTGTTGTCATTGTTACCACAGAACTTAAAAAAATTCTAGAAAATGTTTGAAGTTTTTCAACCAACTTAATCCAAAAAATTGAGAACAAATTCAAAAAATCGTACAGACTTTATTTATCGGTTTTGAAACGAGATTTCTTTAAATAAAGAAAGATTAGAATATCTATTTTTCATTAAAGCTACCTAATTTTTTATAATTTGTATCAAAGAATTTATAAAAATTCCAAAAGACAACGAAAATCTTCAACTTAACCTATTTTATTTTTAAGAAATTTGACTCAACTTTGGAAAATCCCACAGACTTTATTTTTAGGAATAAAGACAAAATAGTTAAAACAGAGATAGTCTAAAGCAGGGGTCTCCAAACTACGGCCCGCGGGCCAAATCCGGTCCGCCACTGCCATCAATCTGGCCCGCGACAACTTAAGCTGCGATTTGAGTCCGCGCTTCAAAGCTTCAAATTTTTCCGTCCGCAAACTTCCTGTATACTTGGAGTAATTTTGAAGAAGTTTTGATTCATAGTGTCGTTTAATGTTATATTCTTTGAGAACAGCTATGGTTTCATTATAAATTAAACATAGCGCTTTATTACTGGACTCAACTGCCATCTCGAAGTGATCGGAATACACTAGCCAGAACCAGAACTTTCTCGAACCAACGCGGTAATTCCAAATATTTAATCTAGTTGTGATTAAATAGTTAAGGGCAGTAAAATTAAAACTGTTTTGGCCCTTGGAACATACTGAAAAAATTGTGGGCCGAAGGCTTCTAAGTTTGGAGACCCCTGGCCTAAAGAGTGTAGTTTTTATTAAAACTATTCAATTTGTTGTCATTATTACAAAAAAATTTAAAAGAAATTCTAGAAAACGTTGAAGTTTTTTAACTAACTTAATCCTAAAAATTCAGATCAAATTAAAAAAATCGTACAGATTTTATTTGTTGGTTTTAAAACGAGATTCTTTAAATAAAGAAAGATTAAAATAGAATATTTATATCAAAGAACTTTAAAAAATTTCAAAAGATATCTTAAAGTTTTGTTATAACCTAATCTCTTTAGTTGACTCAAATGTAAAAAATCGTTTAGATTTTATTTATAGAAATCAAGAAATGATAGTTACGTTAAATATCCAGTCTGAGGTTATAAAACGTTTCAAACATTTCAGGAACCTCGCGTTCAAAGATAAGAAAGGTATGTCAATAAATACAGTCGTTCACATATGCGCCTTTAAGAACCAAAGTGATCCACGTCACAAAACTATCTTTCAAGTCTGAAATTTTCCGAGGAAGTGGTCTTTTATAATTTCAAAACATTCAAGTTGCTAAATGTAATAACGTGGTTTGTAACTTACAAACTTATTAGATCGTTCTTATTGTTAAAGACTCATATGCCAAAGTATTTGTAAATCTATATTGGATTATGGTTGTCTGTTCACTGCTAGTGTACTCAACACCACACTTAGGTGGCCTGAAATTTTTTCACATTTTTCACAAAGTTGAGATTGTGGTGATGTCTATTAGAAAATTTTCAAAACTTTGACTATTCAATCGTTCGTGCAATAAGTACGCTCAGTTAGAAGTTATTTCATTTTGTAATATCAACCCTTTACCACAATTGAGCAGACTGAATTAAATAATCCATATTATACTCACTATGCGTTCCTAACATAATACATGCGAGGACGCATACAGAGTGCACGCCGGTGAACTGCGGATACATTTAACGTAAATGGAAAAAGGACGACATTATTGTCCTTATGGCTTCTATTAGTTAACACAGGGCAGGTATACTACGTTTAACTATCGGGCCGATTGGAATTGATATGTGTCTCTTTATTTAACTCATTAAAATCGTATGTAATTCGATGCCTTGTCTAACACATTGAAAAGTCCTATCCGCAGGTCGTAGTAACTACGCGAACCTCGAAGTGCGACGAAGACAGACGTAAGCAATTATAATAGCCCAACTGTTGCTAATGCGTCTATCCGCAGGTCGAATGGATGCACATTGTATATGGATTTATAGCCAAAATCGAATTATTGAATGAGAACTCATACAGACTGCAAAGGTTCGAGTTGTTGATAGGGCAGGTGAATGTGTTAGACAAGGATAGGCAAGCATACGATTTTAATGAGTTAGATAAAGAGGCACATATCAACTCCAATCGGCCAGATAAGTAAACGTAGTATATATGTCCTGTGTTAACTAATGGAAGAACTATTGTCATCCGTTTTCCACTTACGTTAGACGTATCGTCAACTCATCGATGTGCACACGGTATATGGCTTCATAGTGCTCACAGGGTTTACAAACAGAGTAAAAAGCCATCATTGCGCAGCAGTGGGTACAAAACGCTTCATAATGGCTTTTTGTTAAACTTCAATAAAAATTATGAGAAATGTGAAAGCAAAAAATATATGAAGTTCCCAATATTTTGAAACCAGTTCTCTTGAAATCACGTTTTTTGACACTGCGCTTTCTCTTCCTGTAGTCTTTATATGTTAGTGAAATGAAAGAATAATTACTGAAATGAGGCCCAACAACTCTACGCAGTATAAAGGGGCGTACAGATCTAGCGCGTCGATCCGCGCCGCGCCGTGCAAAACGTTTGCGAACGTTGCACGCGCTTTCAATTTGGACGGGTTTCCGCTGACAAACGCGCAACAACGCGCACGAACAAGCGTTCGCAAACATTATCCGCCTGGTGTCGGTACATCAAAGAAATTTGCTTGTTCTTGGGCGGTTGCTTTGGACGGACTTTTTGTTTGTGCGAGCATTCGTCAAGATTCGTCTATCTCTCATTCGAAAATGGAAGACGGCAATAATGCTGAGTGGGACCATGAAAGGGTTTTGAACTTCATCAATTTATATCAAGAGTGGCCGGAGTTGTGGAATCCCTATAACAAAAATTATCACCTTCGCAACAAGAAACAAGATAGGCAACAATAGCGGCTATATTAAAGTGCGATGTGGATACAGCGAAAGCGAAAATGAATTCACTGCTATCGTCGTTTCGCTGCGAAAAGGCAAAAATAAAGAAATTAGCTGTGCTTTAATTTCTTCATCATCCGCCATAATCGCTACAAATGAAAGAAACGCATTAAACTCGGAACCTTGCCGAACATAGCCAAACATCCACGCATTCGCTCTGTTTAGACAGTTCTGCAAACATATACGAATTTTGTTCGCAAACGTTCGCGAACGCTTTGAAGGCGCGGCACGAATCGGCGCGCTTGATCTGTACGCGCCTTAAGCAATGAAGTACTGTATGAACAGACAAACATAACGCCTCTTCATAAATATTGTGGGCTTGTATTTTGGTTTTAAAAAAATATTTTGTCCCGTTTCAAAAATATTTTTGTACGTATAATAAAAATAAACAGACTTAAATTTATAATCTTTTGAATTTTAATTTGTTAGTAAACATGAAGACTTTTAGGACTTGGTTTTGGTTTAAATTAAATTCCTGAAAATTAGCACCATTTATATACTAAAAGCTAACTTTTTTAAAGGTTAAAACCCCAACCTCTAAAAATAAAAAAATGAAAATAAACATTTCTTCATATTTACTAATAAAGCAAGTACAAATAAAATTATTATTATCTTTGATTTGAAAGAAAAACATCTCTTCTCATAAATATACCTAATAATAAATAAAATAATTACATATATGCAATTTAATCATTATCAAAACGTTATGTTTATCCCCAATGGAGATAATAAAACATACTCGCTTGTTATAAACAAAGCGGTATTTTTAGTATCGCCTGACGGACGTTTGCATTTTTGTTTTATTTGTCCTCTGCGAATCCGGTTACGACCGGTACGTTGGCAACAAATTAAATTTTCATGCCGCTTCTGTTCTTAATTTTTAAAGGCGCGCTACCAATGAATTCCTAACAGCATAATTGACCCGATTTAGATGTCGGTGTTGTTATAGCGACATAGAATTGAATAAAAGGAACGTTTGCAATCGAAACTTTAAAAGAATCGTAGCAGAATATAAATACCCTCATTAATAATAAAGTTATTTCCTTAGAAGATAATAATTTCGTGTTATCGTAACGTAAACATGCGAATTGTGTAATTTCAAATTAATTTAAGTAATAAAGATATGTTTTAAAGTAAATTGGTTGGATTTTGATTAAGTTTATTTTAAGGTCGAAAGATGGAGATTTCTCGAAAGTCGACAAGTTCAGCCCACTTCTTCCTGGAGACTTAACAAAGCCAGTTTGCTGCACTTTATTTCGCGAGTTCTTCGAATAAGGCAAACACTCCCAGTTTATGTAGTTCATTCATATGTACGGCCTCAATGGCATTAGACTGGCAGAGATATGCATCAAACAGCGCCTACGTGCTCAGAATGTTGTCTTGTACTGTCCCCGTGATTTACTACTGAACCGCGATCGATTTACCGCCATTTATTTGAAGGAAAACTTTGAGAAAAAGACGTCGATCTTAACCACAGACAACCCATTTAGTTTATTTATACTGAACGCCCGTCCGCCACAAAGGTCGATTACATATCGATTTACATACACGCTTTAACCGCAAGCTTATGTAAAACCGAACTAATTACCAAGGTTGTTAATCCACCGCACTTGTTAATCCAATAATTAACATAATTCTTATCTAAAAGAGCAATGCATTAATTCTATTTTACCAACCATCTGACGTTATCAATAAAAATCTAAACGTTTTTTATCTACTGTTATTCTGATAAGATTTTTTTTATCTACAATCGCATTTATAAACTAACCTTGAACGCATTTCCTTTACAACAAGACTTTACAACTGTAGAATGATAAAGTTATGTTATTACACCTCATAGCTGCCATTGGTTCGGTTGAGGTGATATTTCTTCAAGTAGATGGGATTGGTCGAAAAGTTCAACGAATTTATGCGTTTTAAGATTAAAAAATTGTTGTTTATTAATGTAATCGGAAAAATTATTGTATCTTTAACCCTGATTGATAGACAGTTTTAATCGCTACTTTTATCATTATAATAATGTTTCTTTTATTAAAATCTCTTTATAAACAGTGATTGCTTATTGGTATCATATTTATATACTAGTAAATGATAGTAGATTTTATTTCTAATCAATTCATAATACTTAAAAAATCACGATTATAAAGTTTTTGAAATAAAAAAAACTCACCAAGCGAATGTTGTTTCCTTATCTCCTACAAAAAAAAAATACTAAAAAAAATTATTTATTAAAAATTCTTAATAAATCAAAAGTATTTTACCTGGTAACATTCGCAAAATAACAATCCGAAAACTTCCTCAAAATGATAATCTGAAGACAAACTCCAATGATTTGAAACACATTCACGGAAGAAACAATAACAATGAACACTAATTGCAACAAATATTAAACGAATTAAAATAAATAAGAACACACGACAGATTTGCTGAAAACTCGCACAGTAACTGCGAAGAATTTCTAAATTTGAATTTTATGGTGTGTTCAACCCCTAATTGTGACAGTGGAAACTGGTTTTCTTCGGTATAAAACTGGAAATTACAAAGCGCGTGGGTTGAAATTTACCTGCTCGTTTTCCAGTTTACAAAGAAAACTCCAATTCGAGTTTATTAACGTGAATTTAAAAATAAATTTAATATTTAAAAGATATTAAAAAGTAAACTGTTTAAGGTAAAACGTATGATGATTAAAACAAATATGATTTTTTGAAGTCTTTGAGATACATTAGTTTTAACAAACAAAACTTTATTTACTAACAATAAGGTACTAATGAATTTTTTAAAACTTGCATCTGAAAAACTAATTGTTGTAGAGACCTGAAATTTTATGAGAATTTAAATTGAAACTTAATTTTTATTTCTACCAAAAAATAGACTTTCTACGAGTTTTAGTTTTTCCATCAGAAGCGAAAATATAACACAATGTCAATTAAAATATATTAATTTTTAAAAATTCATATCTAAGAAACTAATAGTTGTTGAGATTTGAAATCTTATAAGGATTTAGACTGATTGTGAAATTTAAGCTTTATTTTTGTCAAAGATGAATTTTCTACGACTTTTAGTTTTTCCGTCAGAAGAGAAAGTGTAACTTAAAGTCTTTAATTTAATTTTTTAAATATTCTAAAACTTAAGCGCAAAGAATGAAAACACTCAATGTGTAAAAAAAAATCATCCACAACGCGTTATGATCTCTTTAAGTCGTCTACAATGCAATATTCGTGTCTTGGCATTAGTGGAAAAGCCATAACGTGTTGTGGCTTACCCTAAAACGCTATAAGCGAAATTCGCGTCTTGGCTTCGATGATATTTGACCATTACCCCTTGTGGCAATTATTAAAACATATAACGTGAAAGTTAGGAAATATCCATATTATTATTGGATTAATGTCCAATTATATTAATAAGAAAATAAAACCTTCTCTTCACTAATTTACTTATCTTCAGTAATCTTAAGTAAGAAACATGTATGAAAAATGTAACTTGGTTGTTTTTAAAAATAGCTTTGTTCGTTGGGTTAGAACTTGCACTGCACTAACTTACATTATGGTGCAAAGATGCAGTTTCGTGCAGTATTTGAAGGGGAATGATTTCAATACAGTGTTATTTGGTGCTCTTTAGTTCAGATATGAACTGTGATCCAACGAACGCATATGTAACCAAAATTGAATAATGCACTGAGCTGCTAAGTGCAAGCAGTGAACCTTAAGGAACAAAACTATTATTTAACATTTGTGAATATTTGCCGCGTTATATGAAATGTCATCAATTTCAAATGACTAATTTACTAAATAGTTGCATTTTATGTTCTTTGAGAAATAACAGCCGAATGTGAACACAATCTTGGTTGGTGTTTACAATGCTATCGTTAGCACGTTACAATTTGGATATTTCTTAATCTTCAAAACGCGTTATGGATTTTAGTAATTGTCATAACGCATGGTGGTCAAATATTGTTAAAGCCAAGACGTGAATTTCGCTTTGTGGCCTTTTTGGGTAAGTCACAACACGTTGTGACTATGTTTACTAGTACCATAACATAAACATCGTGTTGTAGACGATTTAAAGAGACCATAACGCGTTATGGATGATTTTTTTGCTCATTGAGCGTTTTTGTTCTTTCCGCCGAACATCTATACCAGAAAAGTTTTGATCTTGTTAGTGTTATGATTCTTAACTCTAAATAATACGTAAGTTTCTGATCAAAATCCCTACATAAATACTGGTTTCGTGTTAGTATTAGAAAATCTTTGTATTAATTGAAAATTTATAAGACGGGAAACTAACTTTACCGCTCTAGACTGCTAAAGTTATAATTCTTAGCTGTGGTAAATCGATATCTTTAATAGACAACTTCTTCCCTTTAAAATTTATAAATAAACAAAGTTAACATTCGAAAACACAGTGTGATAGATAAAAAACTCCAAGAAGGTTAATTCATTTTATCGCTCTAGACTAGAAAAATTTAAATCTTGGTAGTGCTATAAGTCTTCGATGTAATTAATTAATACTTTTATGATATAATGTAATTTTCTAATTAAAATCTCAAAGTAAACAGTTATTACGTATTAGTATTACAAGATTTATGGGTTATTTGAAAACTTGTAAGAAGGAAAATTAATTTTACCGTTTTAGATCGGCAACGTTATGATTTTTAGATGTGATTGTAGTTTTAATTGATAAATTGTCATCTTTTATTCAATGTTGTACATTTAAATAGTGATTACAGGTTGGTATTAGCAGATTTAGCTACCACGAGAAAGTAAGTAAAATTGAGTATCGATTTATACTTGAAATAAAGCACTTATATAATATTAGAAATAATTAGAGCTTTTATTAATTTCTCTTCGCCATGTGAATGGGGCAACATGGAGTACCTCGTCATAACTTCTTCATTTAGAGGAAGAATTGAATAAAACGGGGAGGTGAGGTAAGATCGAGAATCCCTTAGCTCAGTGTTTCCCAACGAAGCTAACCAAATTGGAACCTAATATAAAATCTGCGTGCAGTAAACATCAAGCGTGAGGATCTCACTAAATTAATATAGAAAAACCTTTATTAAAATAATTTCGAATTTTAATCTCAGTTTTTCATTATATGCTTTAAAAATTTACTTACTGTGTTTCGTTAGTAATTTCGTAGTGATTTCTTCCTAAAACCTATCATTTAGGCTTCTTAAGTGAACAATTCAATTTTTTAATATTAAAAATTATGTATGTTACATAGGGCATAAGAATTTTAGAAAGGCAAAGGTGGGGCATGGCACAAAAAGGTTGGGAATCTGATTAACTATTAAGTATTAAATATTACACAAACAGAAAGTATTTTTCTCTATGAGCAATATTCTGGATTTTATTTATCTTCAAATCTTAAGAGTACTATAACCCGAAACGGAACTCCACCATGAAAAGAGAGATGAAAAAGTAAGCACCCTCACCGTAATATTGCCGAGTACTCTTCCATCTTTCTCTTCATGGTGCAGCTCCATTTTGGGTTATAGTACCCCGTCAGCCCAACCCCTATTAAAAAAAGATTTAACCAAGACAACTAATTTTACCGCTCTAGATGGGTAATGTTATGATTCACACCTGTAATAACTCAATACTTTAAATGTGGAACTTCTTTTTTAAAAATTTGTAAATAAATAAAGTTGATATTAGAAGACATGGTATGATATACAAAAATTTGCAAAATGGTTGATTCATTTTACTACTCTAAACCAGAAAACTTTTAATCTTGTTAGTGTTATGATTCCTAGCTGTAATTAATTAATACTTTTATGAGATAACGTAATTTTCTAATTAAAATCTCAAAGTAAACAGTTATTACGTATTAGTATTAGAAGATTTATGAATTATTTGAACATTTGTAAGAAGGAAAGCTAATTTCACTGCTCTATACTGACAAAGATATGATTCTTAGCTGTGATAAATTTTTATCGTCAAAATCTCATTTTCTATTCAAACTCTTTATCTATACTCCATTCGCAAAAAAATCTCTCATTCATCATTGATTGATTGTGTTATACTAAAGCAGCATTTTCAGTTTTCTTCTCTCTCCGTCATGTACAATTAGATAAAAAAAAATATTTGACCTATGTCGAGGAAACGGTGATAAGTAATGTGATTACAGGCTGGTGTTAGATTATTTACGTATTATTTATTGTATTATTTAAAAATGTTCAAGTGAGGAGGAGAGCGCAAGGTTTTGTGGTCATGGATTTAATTAATTTTTTTAGGATGATAGATTTCGTTTACCTGTCGATGAAAATATAGGGTTATAGGGGCCACTATTCAATAATATTTTAGATATTTACAATTGATGCAATTCACTCGTTAGGACGAGATCGAAGTTGGACAATGTCAAAATCAAAAAATAATTCGCTGTCGCATGATTTTATGGACACTGATCGTAACTTTATATTATGTAAAAATAGACTGAACATTGAAAAAAGGCGCCTAATGACGAAATTCCGGCGCCTAATGACGAAAAATGCTGATCTGTTGCTGCTACACCAAACCCATTACGTTTAATCGTTTGCTACATAACAAATTTAATTAGTGAATTACATATTCAATGGGCCTGTCCACCATTTTTCAATTTTTATTGCATTGGATAGAGCGGAAAAAAAAAGTTTCTCCGTATTTTTGCGTTTTTTTCATAGCTTATCCCATCGTTCAGAAAAAAATCATAAAGTCGGCCAATTTAAAAGAGCGTTTAAACAAGGTACTGTGTGACGTCGGAGCGTTCGATCCCCTCTACCAAAAAACCCGTTCAAATGGTCTGAAGTTGTACGGCAAAACGGTTTGTTTACGGGCGGAAATCACCAGATGCTAATGATAATATGTATTTTATGGCTAGGTTATTTTTTGCGTATTTACGTGTTTGTTACTTCCTTATATGGACTTTTGAGGTGTATATAGCAAATAATACACATATTAATAACAAAGAAAAATAATTTGTCAACCGACTTCTTAACGATAACTACTAGGTTATTAGAAAGAGATAGGTACAACGAGTTCCTATAATAGAAAAGGATGGATATATATCTTTGCGTCGGATTTTTCTTTTGCCAACTCATAAGTACTGTATTAAATCTGTGGCAATTTAAACAACACCAACTTCACAGGGAATTTCAGCATAGCCGATGGACTCAGCCAATGAGCGATCAATTAACGCTTCGACGTCATCAACAGGTCACGTTATGAATCGCATTTCAAAAATATAGGTTTTGAAATCGTTTTTTGACGTAATATCGTAAAAATAAATACTAAAGCCTTGACATATATGATTATCACCTTTTAGAGAATGGATTCCGCCCAAAAAAACCTATACTTTGGAAAAAGTGGACAGGCCCATTGCAAATATCCAAAAAGCTACTGAGTAGTGGGGCCCTACAACCATATATTTTCTTTGACAGGGAAACTAAAGAACTCTCCTTGTAAGACAACTAATTTTAAAATGAATAAATAATCCAAATAAAATGAATGTTAGAAGATAACTGACAGTTAAAAGTTTCAATGAAGACTTAATTTTATTTACATTATCCTAGATAGAAACTATTTATTACATAAAATATACGATCTTATCAATATTATGACTCTTAGTTATAATTAATCAATATTTTTTAATCGATAACATGTTATTTTTAAATTAAAATCCTCACTTAATAGTTGCGTGTTAGTATTAGAAGATGTGTTATTTGAAAATTTCCGAGAAGACAAACTAACTAAGCTGAAGCCCGAGATTGTTTGTAGAGGCTAACATGCGGAATTGCCAAGAGGTCAGGTGAAAGGGCACTCACGACCGATGGAGCTTATTGGCATTAATTAAATCTGTGATAATAGCTTTGTCTCGACGGAGCGGAGTTGCCGAGTATTTTTCAAAGTTTAATCGCTTAGAACGACCCCCAATGGAAAACTTGGTGTGAATTAAAACATACATGTTTTACGTTTCTGCTCAATTCTATTTTTGTAAAGAACCTCAATATTCCGAGCCAAATGTACAATAAAAATTCCAAGCCTACATTTACAAAATATCGTATACGAAAATACCCGAGATATATTATTTGTTCTTATTTAAAGTCTTAAATACAAGTATGTATTCTTTAATTATTATTAAAAGTTCAAACACAATTAAGCTTATAATCGCGTATTTACACGACATTAACGACCAGATAAGTTTATCGCGGGTTTATCGTTGTTCGTGTGCGAATAAAAAAACTCGGTGAATCAAGCCGTGTCGAGATTTCTTCCAGATGTTATCGTACGTCTCTCTCGAGTCTACCAGCTTCCTCCGAGATAAGATTGCTCCTACAAGCAACAGGACTACGGTGGTCCTGTTGCCCTTTTTCTTTCGTTGATCCTTTTGCTTCCTCCAACCATCTGGTCTCGAAGTCGTTTCTCTAATCTGAGATAAATTGTCGACGGACGTTCGACCGCAATTTCGCACGGTTATCATAAACTCCTCACCGAGGAATCGTTTTCCAATTACTTATACATTAACCGGTAAATGGCGGATGCATTCTTGCACGTAAATCAGCTTACTTAAATTAATAACGATTTTGTATCTACGTGCTTGTTTGTATTCGTTGATATTATCTCGACGGTAAAACGCCAACGTGCGATTATCTGGATTTCTTTAGAAAAATGTCACCTTCATGCGATCAAAGCGTGATCGAGTCATGGAATTACCAAGTTTCTGGTTTATCAGCGAATATTCACGTAAACACGAGAAGGTTTACAATCTCGGTTGTGTACGATTTGTAGTTCTTTATAAAATTTAAATCCATCGTAAAGTTGAAACTTGGTGATGGCCCAGTTGGATTTATATGCCATTGTCAGGCGAAAGTTCCGAGAGATGTTTGCGGTACCTTTTGTCTTATGTTAAAGCGTTCACTACGTCGAACCGCTAAGAGAGACTGTTATGGTTTATTGTATTTACCGCAAGAATCATAAATATGATATTTATTTTAAAGGTATGTAGGTAGATAAAATGCACCGAGTGAAATAACATCAAGATAAATAAGATAACAGCTTAAGATACGTGTTAAATTTAGAACTTGTTGCCATATAAGATTAAATGATTATCTTGTCGTTTAAGGTAATTATTATGCTTTAAATTGCATTAAGATTATATAACTGGAAATATTTTTTAAATTCACTCAGATTAAATAACATATGAAATATAACTCGAAATACTTATTTTACATCAAAAAATGTTCATAAATAAAAATGTTATCTAAAACCCCTTATGACTAAAGGTAGAATAAAAAAATGCGTGAGGGATAAAAATAAAGGAACCGTCGAGAATACGTAATAAACGGATGAAGGATAATTTATTTTTAGAAATAAGTGAGAATGAGCAATGAATAAGGGATTAATAATAAGGAATGAATAAAGAATAACTTAACGATTAGTGAGGGAATATTTGAATTGGCTTGTGTTTGTTGTTGAATGAGTGAATATGACTAAAAGAAGTAGTAAAGGATTAGTGGGGAATTAATAAGAAATGAATTAATGATCAAAACAATCAAAGAGGAATGAAGTTTGAATTAGTGAAGAAATTAATCAGGGATTAGTGAAAGATGTTTGGATTGAGCTGGGAAAATTATAGAGTGAGTGAAGGATAATTGAAAAATAAGTGTAACATGTATGAAAGGTTAATAACATGAATAAAGAATTGATTAAGGATTAACGAAGAATAAATGAGAGATAAATGAAAAATTATGGAAGATTAATGAGTTATAAATTAATGAAGAAATAAAGTAAGAATGAATGAAGAATGTTTAATTCGAGCTGAGAAGTTTATTATGTAAATGAAGTATAAATTAAGAACAAATGAAAAATGTACGTAAGGATCAGTAACATTAATAAAGAATCAGTAAAGGATTAGCGAAGAATGAATGATAGGTGGGTAAACAATCAGAGGAAGATTATTCTTGAATTCGTGCAGAAATGAGCCATAGACTAAGGGAAGATTGATTGACTTATTAGGGTTGGGAAGTTTATTAAGTGAGTGAAGGATAAATGAATTACAATACAAATCTAAATACAATTCTAGAGTAACTTGAATCTGAGAAATGGATGAAGGTTTAACAAAGAATGATTGGGTTGGGAAGTTTATTGAGTGAATGAAGAATAAGTGAAAACGTGTGAAAGGATTAATAACACGAATAAAGAATTAAATAAAAGTTAACGAATGAATGAATTAATAAGAGATGAATCAAGAGTGATGGACGAGTTATAAATAAATAGAGAAATGAGTTAAAGATTAACAAAGGACAATTATGTTTGGCTGACAAGTTTACTAATTTAGTGAAGAATAAATCAAGAATAAGTAAACATATGTCGAGCGATCAGGAAAAACATAAATAAAGAATCAGTAAAGTATTAGCGAAGAATGAATGAAAAATGAGTAAACAATCAGAGGCGGATGACGCTTGAATTCGTGCAGAAATGAACTAAAGATTTATGAAGATAGATTAGGTTGTGTTGGGAGGTTTATTAAGTAACTAAAGGATAAATAAATCAGTTATTATGGAAACCCCATATGCCTTACAATCCTACAATAACCTAGACATAAGAAATGAATCAAGGATTAATTATGAATGATTGGCTTGGGAAGTTTATTGAGTGAATAAAGAATAAGTGAAAAATGTGTGAGATATCAGTAACATAAATAAGAAATTAAATAAGGATTAACGAATGAATTAATAAATGATAGATCAATCAGGAAGGATGGATGAATTATATATAAATGGAGAAATGAGTTAAAGATCAATAAATGATGATTACGTTTGGTTGAAAATTTTACTAAGCGAGTGTAGAACACATCAAGAATAAGTGAAAATGTGTGAAGGAATCAGTAAAAACATAAATAAAGAATCAGTGAAGTATTAGCGAAGAATGAAGGAAAGGTGAGTAATCAATCAGAGAAGTATGATTCTAGAATTCTTGCAGAAATGAATCAAAGACTTATGAAGATTGATTAGGCTGGGTTGGGAAGTTTATTAAGTGAGTGAAGGATAAATGAATCAATTATTTAAAAAACCCCACATGCTCTACAATCCTAGAATCACCCGAACCTGAGAAATGGTTCAAGGTTTAATGAAAAATGATTGGGTTCTGAAGTTTATTGAGTGAATGAAGAATAAATCAAGAATAAGTGAAAAGCATATGAAAGAATCAGTAAGATAAATAAAGACTGTACGTGAAGGATTAGCGAAGAATAATCCGAATGAAAGGTGAGTAAACAATCAGAGGAAGATAATTCGTGAATGAGAACAGAAATGAATTAAGGATTAATGGAGGACGATTAGGTTGGATTCGAAAGTTTATTAAGTGAGTGAAGGATAAATGAATCTATTATTTTAAAATCTCCACATGCCCTACAATTCTAGAGTAACCTGAACCTGAGAAATGGATCAAGGTTTAATGAAGAATGATTGGATTGGGAAGTTTATTGAGTGAATGAAGAATAAATCAAGAATAAGCAAAAAGTATGTGGAAGAATCAGTAACATAAATAAAGAATCTACGTGAAGGATTAGCGAAGAATAATCCGAATGAAAGATGAGTAAACAATCAGAGAAAGATGATTCGTGAATGAGTACAGAAATGAATCAAGGATTAATGAAGAACGATTAGGTTGGGTTGGCAAGTTTATTAACACTAGATTTACGGACGTAAAAAAAGTATGTGGAAGAATCAGTAATATAAATAAAGAATCTACGTGAAGGATTAGCGAAGAAAAATCCGAATGAAAGATGAGTAAACAATTAGAGAGAGATGATTCGTGAATGAGTACAGAAATGAATTAAGGGTTAATAAAGAACGATTAGGTTGGGTTGGGAAGTTTATTAACACTAGATTTAGGGACGTTTCTTATATACCTATCTCTACGAACACGCGTCAATTTGACTAATTTCATTCAAGTCAATTTTATTATATTTTTCTTGATTTTTGCCGGCTTTGGAAGTTCTCTTTTGTTGGCTGAAATACTTCCAACTAAACTGATTCCTCTTGAAATTAATTTGCCAGCTAGAGGAATACTGGTGAAAAAATTATCCGTGGTTATATTTCGACCTTGATGAAGATATGGTTCGCCTAACTTTATAACTACAAATTCGCTCAAGGATGTTGAAGTTCGCGTTTCATCCTTACCTAGGTAAGGCAACCCATTTATGACGTATTTAGATTGAACATCTACGCCCAACCAAAAATTTTTGCGGCTTATTTGGTATATATTGTGTGAATTATGCAGCGGGCTTTAGTAGGGAACAGTCGCTCGTCTATTGTAATATTCTCATGATGTTTATGACAGCATTGGCTATTGTGTATAAATTGATTCCATATTTCTGATATCATTGGAAATTTGTCTGTGCATAAATGTTTAGATCGTCCCGTTTTTTATCGAATCGGGCAATTCGAAGAATTTGCATAAATTCATCCCTGGGTACCGTATTAGAAAAAAAGCTGGTCCCCATTCCTTAGCCCATAAATAAAAATCATTTAACGAATTCGCTTCATACGTTCTCGTAGCGTACAAAATCTCAATAAACGCAAATAACTTTGTGATTGAAATCTTCCAATCTCGAAACGCTGCGTGCTTCTTTTTCAGTACAACTTGTTATATGTTCTATCATATTTTTTGTTACAATTAAATGAAAAGCACTGCTTGCGCCACCTTTCATCGCGTTTCGTTTTTCGTAGCCAGTAGGCTCAGCAATGTCTTTGAAAATTTTGTGGAAAGGATATCGACCATTAGAGTCGCCCACTTTCAATTTCGTACAAGTTGTTCCTTATCTCATTCTCATTGTCAAATTCAGAATCGGATAGAATACCCATCCTTTTTCTGCGAAGACGTAATTAATGGTGATTTTCTTCTTCACTGTCTGATGACTCCCCTGTTTGCATACTTTCATCAAATTCCAAAACTTGATTTCATCGTCGTTTTGAATCACTCTCTTTTCATCCCCTTTAGTGACAGAACATTCCTCAAAAATTCTGACTATACTTTGCAAAATTTTATTTCCTCTTCTAGAGGAAATATTGAAATATTCTAGTATTTCAATACTATTTTTCAATACTCGAACTAATTGTAAGTAACTGAAATCTTCAAAATCTGTTGTTATTACTGTTGTTTTTCGCTTGTTTCAATTGAGATAACGACATCGGATTACGAATGTAAGTATTATCGGTATATTCCTATTTATTATTGATGTGATGTTTGCACGTTTATTCAATATTTTGTCTAATTGTAAAGTACGATCGGGTCAAATTGACGTATATCCGTAGATATAGGTATACCACATAGAGCATTTCAATATTTCAAAACTTTTAAAGAAAATAGATTTGAATATATATTTACCTCGATCAATGGATAAAAGTCATTACAAGAAATAAAATAAAAATGCAGACAGGTTTTGTAATTTTCCTTATAAAATTCGAAATGCGTCAAAATGATGCGTCCCGTAAACCTAGTGTTAAGTGAGTGAAGGATAAATGAATCAATTATTTTAAAAACCCCACATGCTCTACAATCCTAGAGTAATTTGAACCTGATAAATGAATCAAGGTTTAAGGCAGAATGATTGGGTTGGGAAGTTTATTGAGTGAATGAAGAATAATTGAAAAATGTGTGAAAATATCAACAACATGAGTGAAGAATGAGTAAAGAATTAATAAGAGATGAATTAAAAAATAGCGAAGAATGATTTTTTAATTGTTGAAGAAATGAATCAAAGGTTAATAAATGATAATTAGAATCTGTTGGAAAGTTTATTTCTTGAGTCGTGGATAAATAAAAATAAGTAACGATTATGTGGAAGGATAATATATGTCGCGTATTACAAATTTAAAAAAATCACTAGGGTGAAGAATGAACAAAAGGAGAAATAATTGAAATGAGAATGAAGAAGATGAATAAGTTTTGTTGAATTAAAAGTAATTTAGGATGAAAAAAGTGCAATGTAATTAACCCCTTTGATACCAAGCCACAAAATTTATGATTGAGTTTAAAACAAATACCAGATAAACAAATAATCATAGAGAGATGAGTTAAGAATTAATCAGAGATTATTGAAGGATTAGTTTCAAATAAATGAAACATATAATCATGACTGTTTAAGTTAGCTTGGTTGTTAAGTGAGTAAAATGACAAATGCATAATTGATCAATTACTAAAGCATTGGTAAAGCATAAGTGAAGAACATGTAAACAAAAAATTAATGATTATTTTTATGAAAAATTAATTATTATTAATTGAAGGACGATTAAAAATTGAGTAAACGATGAATGAAACATTTCCAATTTGTATCATGTAAATAATAATTTTATACTCATTCACACCTAATTATTACCCATTAAAGAAACTACAGACTCAAATAAACACATTTCTAACGTCACATAACAAACATATTAAATGTATAATTTTCTATCTCGTTTCACAGGTGGTGACTAACGATTGGTGGGATTCTGCACGCGTATGTAAATCTATATTTCCAAACGTATCGTTATTTGAATCCATCAAAAACGATTTAGTTCCCGTTTAGAAGTTAATGAATAAAAATGTCTTTAAAAAGTGATAGGAGTATGAGTTTAATTGCCATGGACGCAAAATTTAAGGTACGTCATAAACAATTCTCAAAAACAGTACAGATAATTCTTATCCGAAGTCTTCGTACCTCGGATTATGCACTTTCGTATCGTGTCGATGTCGTTTTGACCTCTTTGACGACGTCGCCTTTCGCACTCGCTCGTTTGTTCCTTTCTTTTTTTTCGGTTTTAACCCGATATTTATATCCGAACGCGTAAATATAAACAAGAGAAACCATAACACAATCGGGTGTGTTACGAATTGGCACGAGGTAAAACGCTACGTAGTCTTAAATTGTTTAGGTCGTGCCCCATTTTTTTATTAAAGCCAAGAATAATAATCATTTACGTGTGATAAGAGATCTCACTGTGTTGTTGCATAAGTAACAACATTTCGTAGCGCGACACGTTTGACATTGAAAATTTTTTTTGTAACGATAAGATTAAAAAAAGCTTAACTTGGATTGATCAAATTAATCGAAGAAGATGCATTCTTAAAGTCTTACAATTAAATCGATCGAAACGTAGATAGGAAATCGAATTACGTGATCGCTTCATGTTCCTATTCTGACCTTTCAGCATCGACATAATCGTTTTAATAACGGACAGTATTTCGGTAATTCGCGATAAAATTTTGAAACGCATTCGGCGCCTCCGCGAATTTTAATTATTAAATTGTTAATTACCGAGCGAGGCCGTAAACATGATAACAAGGGAAGAATGTCAAAAGGTCGTCAGATTATTCAATAAATATAATTCGATCGGCTTGGCAGGGTTCATCCTGAGGAAATCGTTAAAAATAACCGACGTTATCCACGAGGAAAAAATGGCATATGTATTGGATCCGTTCCCAAGAAAGTCAATCTCAAAATAAACCTAAATGCGTAGGTCTTATAGAAGTTTCAAGAACAATAATCTTTCATTCTTTTTATTATTTTTTATTAAGGAAAACTATTAAAAGGCTATAAATCAATTGTTAAAATTGGAATGATTTACTAAAATCGTCTTTAGAGGTCACTATCAAGGTTACGTTTTACACAGTTAAGTAATTAGTTTTTATTAACACCAATTGGCAGAGTGATAAAATGAATTTTAAGCGAAAGTTAATTCTTTTATAAAAAGGAAAACTAATACAACTCAAATATCTAAATAATATTAAAAAAATAAAAGTAATTTTTAGGTGGTAATATTTTTAAAATAACGTGTGGTTTTAAAAGACGAAATGATTTGGCAAAATCGTCTTTAGAGGTCAGTATCAAGGCCACGTTTAATATAGTTTTCATTAATGCTAAATGGGACAGTGACAAAACGGTTTTTAAATGAAAGTGAATTTTTTATGAAGAAGAAAAATAATTGTATACAAAATAAAGTTGTTATCTGGGTTTAAAAATTAACATTTGGTAAAATCTTCGTTTTAGTATCAAAATTGAAAGAGTAACAAAAGGGTTTTTAAATGAAAGTATTTTTTTTATGGAGAAAAAAAAATTAAGATGAACTTTATAATTATAATTTGGATTTAAAGATTGAAACAATTTGGTAAGTTCATATTTTAAGGAACAATAGAGACAGTGACAAAATGGTATTTCAAAGAAAGTTATTTTTGTATGAAGAATGGAATTTTAAACAATTCTTAAACTAGTTTTGGAAAAAATTAACCTAAATTTGAGAAACAAAATCGAACCTAATATCTCCAAAGGTCCATTTACATTTGTTACATTGGATGATTCATCAAAGATGAACATTAAAAGTTACAAAATGGAAATAAGCCTTAAGATAGATATTCTTAACGAAATTTCAGAAAAATTAACATTAAAATTGTCAGTAAAAAAAGTCTTTCAAACATCGAAGAGATGTACCATAACCCGAAATTGAGCTGCACCATGAAGGGAAGGATGAAAAAGTAAGTGCCTTCTCCATAACATTCCGAGTACTCTTTCATCTTTTTCTTCATGGTACAGTCTTCCAAGGTAAAATGGAGTGACTTATCGAAGTCTTTAGTAAATTTTACGATTATCGGTTGGTGTCCTTAAATAAAACCCTAACTTTTAGATGTAAACAAACCATAAACGTACCAAATTTAGTTTCTACGTTCGAAGTTACGTTTTCCTTTAAAAAAAAGTATGGTTTTTCGTGTTGAACGTATTAATACTATATTACATGTTCTTCTTTACGTTTCACACTTATTGTAACTACTCCATTTTATAGTCTGATTAAGAAAATTATTTATCTTAAGAATTGGAGGTTAGATGTGTATTTAAACTTTGGTTTTTTGATTTCGATTATTTCTTTTACAAGTGTAAAATAACCCGAAATGAGCTGCACCATAAGGAGAAGGATGAAAAAGTTAATCCCCTCTCCGTAACATTGTCGAATACTCTTTCATCTTTCTCTTCACGGTGCAGCTCTATTTCGAGTTATAGTACATGTCTATTACTGATCATAATATGCTAAAAGATGTAGATCTATAGGGGAAGATGGGTATGTTAGGGACACTTTTTATAATCCATTTAATTGTGGCCATACCAGCCACATAAAAATTTTAAAATGTATATCATCGAATCAGGGCCGTATCAAGTTTGACTGGGGCCCTAAGGCAGAGATATTCTTGGGGCCCTCAAATTGTTATAAATATAGTGATCTCTCTATATAAGCAACTCCTTTAAAAGAAACATTCTTAAATAAATCAGGGATATTAATAAATAATTAAAGTTTCGTTTAATTGTAAAAAATTAACAACGAAAAATCCGTTTAACCTGTTATTGTTATTGCCCTAGGGGCCCCCTCACGACAGGGGCCCCTAGGCACATGCCTAATGTGCCTAGTGGATAATCCGGCACTGCATCGAATAGTTTAAAATGTATATCTAATGGTTAGAATCCTGTTGTAATAGAAGTGATCATTTGTATTTTGTCCCAAACGTACCTTGCATAGGTATGTATGGGACAGTCACAAAATGATGGAAGGTATGTATGGGACGGAGCTCATTAAATAAATGATAAGAATTTCGTATGGTGCATCATCATTTTCTGCATGATTGATTTCTTCATCTTCTTCTGTTTCTGACGATTCTGGTGATACAAATTTCTTTTTAACCCTTTGTTTAACGTTTTCTTCCTTTCTTCGAAATTTTTCATTCTTGATTTTCAATGTTTCTTCTACTAACAGTTTTTCGGATGTGCTTGTTAATATCTTTGTCCAACCTGGTTTCCTTCCTACACTTCTTAGCGGCGCAATAGGCAATGGCTTCAACATTTCAAAAGTGATGAAATTCGTATTCGACGTGAATATTATGACAGTCGTCTTCATTTGAATATATTTGGGGCGCCTTATTGGGAATATCCAATACAGAATCGTTAACGTTTATATTACTAGATAAATCAGGATTATATTTTCGATCTGTTACAGCAGATATTCGAAAGTCCGCTTCTTCTGTAAATATCTTGACATTATATGGATAAATCCTGGTGTTTCGAAGCCAATTACGTATACGGGAGGTATGTCTGGGGCATCCCAAATATCCCTTTATTTCAATGTCCCTAACATACCTCATTGTAGTTTGTCTACATTTTTTTTTTTATTTTTTTTAAATTTTAATATAGGATACAAATAAAAGACAGCAAGGTGTATTGATCAAAAACAGTTTGTAGACTTCACCAATAATAATTTATTAAGTTTTGTAAATAAACATAGTTGTAACCAGTACTTACCTGATGCACCCGATTTTTACTTTGAAACAACATCAACGCAAACGTCCAATTTTTAAGGTTAAAATAACTGACTGCATTTCAAGTTTCGACGATATGGCACAGTAGGGTAGCACTAATAAATTTAAAGTAAGCGAATGGGGTAAATTCAAACAAGATTTCGGTTTGGATTAATTGTCCCAAACATACCACCGTCCCAAAGGTGCCCACATCCCCCTATGGTTTTAATGTTATTGAACAAAAAGATCTTTTTATTTTGATATCGCAAATAGGTTGTTGGCTTTTACGGGCTTTAAAACTTATTAAAATAGTGTCATTTACATTTAAAATTGTGGCATACAAGCTTTAATAAACAACAACTCAGACTACACCCAAACTTTTCGTATCCCTTGCATTCGTACGTCTATGATCAGACGGTTTAGAGATATTTAAATTGTCTATCGTACCAATTTTTTGGAAATACGACAGAAATCCCTTTACTCCCTTTTACATTGCAAGAATCTATTCTTGTAAGCTTTTGCTTGATAAATCTACCTGTAAAAATTTATATAAAAATTTAGAAATTTCTTTTTAAAGTTTTTTATAGTTTTAGATATTTTTCAAAATTTGTTTTAACGTTTTTCTCCAAAAATCGAATATAAATTTCAACTTGTTGTTTTAACAGTTTCAAAGAGTGGTTTGTTCTTAAAAAATTTTTTCTTAAAAAAATTCCTACTAAAAATCAAATACAAATCAAATCAAGTTTCTCACATTTTTTCCTTAAAAAATTCTTTCCCAACAGAAAAATCTTTTTAATTTGCTTAGAATGTTTTCAAGATTTATTTTCAGGTTTATATTTTTTTCCCAAAATTTATTTTAAATTGTGTTGTTATTTTAATAGTTTCAAAGAGGGATTTGTTCATAAAAAAATTTTCCTCAAAAATCAAATATAGATCAAATCTAGTTTAACTCACATTTTTTACTTAAAAAATTTTTTCCCAAAATAAGTCTCCTTTTATTTTTTTTTTTTTTAGAATTTTTTCATCATTTGTTTTATAAGGCTCAGGTTTTGTTTTAAAACTTTTCTCTAATAAATAGAATTTAAATTTCTTATTTTTTCAACAGAGAAATTTTAAAGAAAGATTCGTTCTTTAAAAAAATTCCTTAAAAAAAAACCTCCAAAAATCTAATTTAGATAAGAGTTTTAATTCTAAAAAAGGTAAGTTCAAAACAAATTTATTTTACTTGACATAATAAAATTTTAATTTTATATAACTGCAAAATAATTTCATACAAAATGAAAGTATAATCTAAATTTAAAACGTAAAACAGTTCGGCAAAATTTCTCTTGAAAATCAATTGGCACACTGAAAAAATTTCTTTTAAATAAAAAATTATATCTTCATGAACAAAAATAATATAACTGACCTTTAATTCTCTTAAAAGAAAATTATAATCTGGGTTTAAAAATTATTTTATCGCACTTTGAAACAAAACGTGTCTCTAATAAGATTTATATCCTTACTTCAAGGTTTTGATAGTACTATTTTATTATAAATACTCATTCTACTTTATTGAAATTTATTACACGTGAATTCTATCTAAATAGATTTAAGTAATAAGGCATCTAAAAATAGGATAAAATCGAAACTACATATACTTATAGATTGTATATGTTTATTATTCAAATGAAATGACGAATGTCACCTCTAATTCTCCTATGTTATAACCTTGTGAATGTCGATTCCGATCGATGTTCCAGTTTATTTTTAAATCTATTTCTGTTCCCCGATTACATTCCAAGAAATTTCTCATATTAAAAAAAATTATTAAATTATTTTTTTAATCCGTTACAAGATTTTCTTTATTTTTCTTATTTTTAGCTTAAACAAAAATAGACACATCAGACTGGAAAACAAACCCTGATTCAGTCAGACTACTTGCGTATTGTGCTCTACACATTTCAGTTTGCGTCAGGCAGTAAAGTCGCAGTTACGTCTGAAACGGCGGTAAATAAACCGCGGCCTTCGACTTGTCATGTCAAAGTCGCAGGAAATCGATCGTTAAATATTAATTTTAGACATGTTAATTACCGAGTTACATCGCCGTAACATAAATAAAGTCCTCAATAGAACTTAATTACCCCTTAATTTATTTATTTGTTCGGTTTTAAGTGACGAAATTGGTTCGGTTGTCTGAAAAACAACAATTAATACCCAACTGTTAGATGTAAACAACCAGAAGGATACCCATGTTGAGGTAGGTCAATTAAGCAGCTGACGATGTTTTAAGTTGTTGACGATAAGGGAATAATAATTTTGAAGGAGGTACTTAAAAAAAATAAGGTACTCTATTTGTTATGTATATATACATAGTTGGTTAGTTTTATGCACATTTTGAAGTCGTGAGACTTTTCGATCACGTCTTCCTCGCGTGGTCGAGAGCATAACGCCTGGGGCACCTTCTGGTTTACTGACACTCGTGATAACGACGTCTACAAACGAACCGGCTTATCAGGCCACGCCTACGAGTGGCGGGGACACCTCGAAGAAATTCTCGGTCGGTACACCGAGGAACCAGTGCGTATCTCGTCCGCGAAGGCGTTTAGAACCACCAAAAGCCGAGGTACCCACGTTGAAATTTCAAAAACTTGAAAATGTGTTCGATCAATTTTTAATTAATTTTTAATGTGTTTAATCGTCTTAAAATTTTGGTAAGGATCAAAAAACCCCAATAAGAATAGTTTTACTAATTTATCTAATTTTCCTGTTTGTTTCCTTTTTGATTTCAGCTACAAATGTGTTCAATTGTAATGCCCGCAGACTACGAAATGTTAGTCAGTCATAGTCCACCGGTTTACGGAGGGTGTTTGACGAATTATCCTTCATACGGGTACCAGGAAGATCGCAGGATTAAGGTTCCTACTTCTTGTAAGGGTAACTTTAACGCGAACGCGAAAAAACCCTCAAAGATGCCGGCCTCACCACGCCGTCCATGTTTGGTGATTAGGACGGAAGATTGTCCGGCCGAAGAAGATCTTCCAAGTCCGACGAGGTTGAAGAAAAAAGTCGTCTTCGCGGATGACCACGGAAGACCCCTTACCCAAGTGAGGATCATGACGGAGCCATCTAATGTACCTCCGTTATGGAGCCTCAGGTTCCTCGCCCAGGTTACTCACGGTTTAACGGCGGAACCTTCGACACCGGAAGAACCTTGGGAGGTAACCTTTTCGCAACCGGCTTCCGATTATGTCGAATTTAGAAAGAAATTGGATCAAGAGAAAATATCCTTGGAGAATGTTATTATTAAAGAAACCGAAGACGTCGTTATAGGAACTGTTAAAGTAAGCAACTTGGGTTTTGAAAAAGAGGTTTTTGTAAGATCGACTTCGGATAATTGGAATACCCACCAAGATACCTTTTGCAAGTTCGTACCGAACGCTTCTACCAACACTTCAAGTGCAGCTTACGTTCTTTACGACACTTTCTCCTTTAAATTACCACTACCACCTAAATCGAAAAAATTAGAGTTTTGCGTTTGCTTCAAATGCAACAACCACGAATACTGGGATAACAACAACCACAACAATTACATTCTTATTAAAAAGATCAACGTTTTACATAAATCCCAGAGTGAAAACCAATTGATGAACTTAAAAAACTTAGAAAACGACCATCAAATTCAAAAGTCCAAGAGTTACGATTCTCTTTACATGAAGATGGACTCTTGGTCCCAGTTTGCTTCTTGGACTTACGCCGATAATTCCCATCCTTATTGGTGAACCGAGAAGATGAAGAAAAATGAAGCGACCTTGCGTTGACCTCGCATCGATGAACCGTGAATTCAACGTTGCCAAATGTGCCTCCACCGCAGCGGAATCGATTGGAGCCGAGGTGCTTCCGATGTTGGCTTGTGACAACGTATCTGTGATATCAACATAGCGAACTGTTTGAAAAAATAAACACGGTAAGAAGAATCTATCCAAAAAAAGAGTTAAGTAAAAACCCAATCGCTGATTACGTATAAGACTGAGCTGTACATAACACGTTTATACGATTTTTTTTTCTAGTTTTACTATGTGTCTCTAGTACGTATTATACAAGTATCTACTGTACATAAAAAAGTAGTCTCTAACAGTCAGTATGTTCCTTGTTTTTTATTTTGTATTTTTTACTCGCGTTTTAAGTTAATTGTAAGGCGTGATTTTTTTTATATTTTATGTAATTGTTTATTAAAAAAAAGTAAAAGTAAAACGCCTGTTATTTGCATGATTTTTTTTGTACATAGCGTAGCTTGGCGAGCGAATATATCTTATATTTTTGTGTACCTACTACTATTACTAGATTTTTTCCCCTACTTTTTGTTGAATAAAGGTGTTGCAATTCTATCCTGGTTTATTTTTAATCCCAACAAACAAAACTAGTTTCAACATCGAACAAAACTCGCGCCAAAACATGAATGAACTTCCCGTTGAACCTTTTGCCTGAGTGTGTCCCACATTTTTGCCATTCACGTTTTGCCCGCCGTCTGGAATCTCAGTACATACGCTCGGTGCGTGATCGTTGAGGCCATTCACGTGGCACATGCGTGAACGTTCGCCTTTGCCTGATAAAGAACAGTGTGAGAGAGAATTCTTTCAAGCTGCGAACCCACCACACACGCTTACATTCTAAAAATAGATCCGCACAGGTTGGTTTGTGTGGACGTAGATTTTAATGCTATCTTAAAATAGAATTTTATCTAGAAGGTCTATTATTAGAATATAGAAAAGTATTTGGCACGAATGAGAATCTTTTTTTAGAATTAGAAAAGTTTTGATTTTGATTTTTGTTTTATTGGCTCGAGAAAAAATAATCAATGATAAATTTTTCTTCAATGGTTTTGTAATTTTTATTTAAACCAACAAAAGATGTTGAGGATCTTAAAGTTTTTAATCTTTCGTTGTCTTATTACTCAAAGAAAGAACCAAATTCTTGATATATTTGTATGTAAATGTTAGACATTCATAGATATGGTTATCTATTTTAATTATTAAGATGTCAAAATACTTTCGAAAAGTTAGATTCTTGATGGATTTCAAAACCAGATGGTTGATTTCGCTTGTCGTTAAATTTCATTTCAATTGAAATCACAACATTTAAGATAATTCTTAAAGAATGAAGATATTTGAAAAATTGATAAAGTTTATTTGGTAGGTTAGATAATCTATTAAGAATTTATTGAAGAAGGCATCAGAAATTATTAAAATTAATCAATAAATCTAAAGTTCCTGAAACGTTGAAGATTTTTAATGGATTTCAAGACTATTTAATTCATCTAGTCTTCTTTCATCCATTCATTCTTAGTTAAAATTTCTGCAAGATTGAAATCAATATTTTCAAAAAGATTTTTAAAGGTTGGTGAAGTTTTTTGTCAGATTGGATAGTTTATTAATAATTTGTTAAAGAAGTTATAAAATTTAGTCTTTAAGATTCTTGATGAATTTCAAAATTAGATTATCGATCGTCTCCTTCCATCCAGATCTTCGTCTAGGATCTAGACGAAGACTGGTTAGAAAGAGAATAGAAAAAAATCACTGCGTGATTCACAGGCTGCATTTAGTAGCAAAAAAGCTGAGTGTAAGATTGCATAAGTCTTTACAATATGTAATAAATACTATTAACAATATTCGAAGCAATTCTTTGAACTCTCGATTATTTGCTCAGTTATGTGAGGAAAACGACGAAGTCTTTACTCGATTACTTCTGCACACTGAAGTTCGCTGGCTATCAAGAGTCTCTTGCTTAGAAAGATCTTCAGCCATTTTTGAATCTGTGTTGGAGTTTTTACAAGAAAAAGATGCGATTTTGAAAAAAAATCTTTGGAATGTTCAACAAAGTTAATTTACACCTACAGGGTGACGATCTTAACTTGATTAAAACAAAATTAATAATATCTGCCTTTGTGGGTAAACTAATCCTTTATAAACAAAATTTAGGCAGAAAAGAATATTCGCAGTTTCCGCATTTGTCAAAATTACCAGAAATGCTTCAAGATGATGACATTTTATTATGTCACTCACTTGGACGCATTACACAAGGATTTTACGGAGAGGTTTGAGGATCTTTTAACTTTACAAATTCCTCAATGGATAATAAATCCGTACAATACTACAGCCATAGAAGAAGCCAATGTGATAATGCAAGAAGAGTTAATTACCATAAGCACAGACGAAGAGCTTAAGTAGAAGTTCAACCAAGGCTATCAGAAGTTCTGGTTGCAACGCAACAATGAAACACAGTATCCTACATTGTGGAATATTGCTGAAAAATACCTTATCGCTTTTCCATCATCATACCTAGTTGAAAAAAGCTTTAGTGTGGTAACAAACATTTTGACTAAACAAAGAAACCGTTTGAAAATCAACGAACGTCGAGATTTAAGGCTGCAACTCACCAATATTGAACCGGATGTAGCTAGATTGGTAGATTGGTAGATAGTCACCAGGTTCATCCATCACATTGACTGTTTTATTTTCTCTTTGCGAATTAATACTTTTTTAAATATAATTTCCTACCTACTTAAGATTCTTTAAGTACTTAATTTGTAATAATCATTGTAAATTAAACTTTATATTTACTGAATTGTATGTCTTTTTATTTTATAAAATTTTGATGAGAAAATGAAGTCAACTTTACTCACTTAACCAAGTGAAAAGTTTTCCAATTGGTACCTTAGTACCTAGGTATTTTGTATCGGTAGGAAAAAACTAAATATAGGCCCCCTTATTCATAATAGTCTGCTAACTTAAAGCATTGCTAATTCTCACTCTGTTCTTCTATTGACCTAAGTCAGAATGAAAAATAAGACTCTGTAGCAGCTGTTTCAAGTTAGCGGACCATTATGAATAAGAGGGTTGATCTTAAAAGAAGGTAATTTGGCCATGAGTGTCTGAGATAACAGTTCATTTTGGAAAAGAGGACACTTCTCCAAAATAGTTTGGGGATCCCTGGTTTAGAAGATCTAAAGATGATTTTCAAAGGATAAAAATATTTGAATTCTCGGTAGAATTCATTTGGCAGATGAATCTATTAAAAATTTATTGAAGAGAAGATTAGAAATGATTGAATGTAAACCAGAAGATTTGTGTCGTAAAACGTGGAATGTTATAGAATGATTATACTAGGAAATAGTTGAATTGAATTGTATAATTTGAAATTTAAGTTATTGAAATGTATTTTAACCATTAAAAGATGTCTAAAACATTTTAAGTTTCTCCTTATTAGTCAAAAAGAAATAAAATTCTTGATATTTCTCAATGTAAAAGTTTAACACATATCTAGATATGGAAATCTAGTTTATAACCATTAAAAGTCATTAGTTCAACAAGTTCAAAGCGTCTTAAGATTTTGGTTTCTTATTAGCCAAAAAAAGGAAGATTAATAATCCTTGACATTTTTTACCAAATAAGGTTTACACGTTTCTAGATATGGAAATCACTTTAACCGTTAAGAGACGTCAGGAGTCCAAAGATTTTTAAGTAAGTAACAAAGACGACGACTTGTCTTTGTATTACACTCAGGTAGCTGTCTTCCTTCAAGCGGTGTATCCACTAAAGATCACGGGTAGGAAAGCTAAGGTTCAAGATATTTTAAGACAATTTTGCAACACGTAAGGAACTATTAGAACGGTTATTCAAACACAAACCAGTTAGAAACCGCTTTCACTTCAATCTGCATTTACGGTGAGATCTAAAAGACCGCGACACACATACAACCTACTTCGGCGGCAGTTTTAATTCATTCCCCGTTAATATTTATTGACTTGCACGGACGTATATACACACTGTATACGATTCAATTATCGTCCGACAATAAATCTTTGATCTTCCGGAGCCATAACGTCTCTCTACGTGAGCGCGCCTCAAGACGCCGGCATTAAAAAGGAAAAATCGCGCCGGTAAAGTTGCTTCAACTCGAGCTCTGTGTGGGAAGTTGGCCCCGGGCTTCGCGTATATACCTTCCGATGCTATTGATTTATCAACCGGCGGTCTTTTGCTCATTTTAATTGCTTTTCAATTTGCCGTACACCGTCCTCGACGGCCCCTAAGTACTTGTTTTAGCTTTAGGGACCGTTTTGCGGCGTCGCTATAAAGACAAGAATGTTAATCGAACGTTAAATTACTTGGAGAACTCTTCATTTTCAACCCGCTAAACGAAGGCAACAGCAACAATTTAAAACCTTACATGTATGTAATTTGTATCAAGGCGATTTCCAGCGTTTAAGGTCGCGTCTAATGCATATTTATAGTGTTAGGACAACTTCACGCGCGTTTCTCGTGTCGATAACGTTACTTACATTAGCTGCTGACCGGCAATTAAAGAGTTACAGACATAATAAGCGGCGGGAGATAGCGGTGGTTCGAGCGTTTCTTTCAAAATGTAACCCGTTAGGTTTTGAAGAAAATCGGGGACGTTACCGGCGCGCCACGGAGGTGAACTTTCATTTGCCGACATATAAAAAAACTTATTCCGCACACGGCTTTACTAAGAACCATAGGTACGTTAACGTACGAGCACCGGAGATGGTATCTCGTGGAAGTAGGTGTTGGATATGGCCTGCAGCGTCCCAGTATATCGCCTTAATTATTCGCGCTGGTCGGACCTCCGTTCCGATCAAGATAGCCTTGCAATGGCATACAGGGTGATACGCAACTCCCGGTTTGTCTTCCAGGGGCGGTCGCATTCCTATCAAGTCAACGAACGCTGTTAGAAGAGACTATCTCTATTCTTTAACCGACTAACATTTTAAGAACTTGTAAAAATTTATGAGAGACAATAATTTCTTTTTAAATGAATCTACGAAGATAAATGAGAACTTTACAAAATTAAATTTTCTAGAAGAAGAATTTTATGTAAGTATACATCAAGTAATTTGTTGGAGTTCTCTAGAATTTAAACCTCCTTAAATACATACAACCATCCTTACTTAAATCATAAGTTAATACTTCATACAATTTCAATCTTGATTTATCTTCATGGCGATTTCACAAGATTTATTATTAAATAAATCATCTGATATAATTAATTATGAGAATTAAGATGATTTTCAAAAAATGAATTTAAAACATAATTGGGAATGTATTAAAAAATCATTGAAGTTAATTAAACTTATTATTAGTCTATAAAGTTGAAACCGTTACAGAAATATTAAAGATTCTTAATTTTAGCGCTATAAATTATTCATGTAGTCCACTTAAATTATTCATTTTTGATGAATTTCAAGACTATACGTGAAATAATTTAGTTTTGTTCGGCAATATAGATTATTCATTCTTGGTTAAAATTTCATCACAACCGAAATTAAAATCTAAAGATAGAATAAAACTAATAAATTATAACGTTTTCATTTTCTAGATCATATAGTGTGTCCACTTTATTAAGAAATTATTGAAAAAGTCTTCAGAAGTTATTTAAATTATTAAAGAAGTCTATAAAGTTGTAAATGGTCACCTAATGTTGAAGGCTTTTTCAAGACTACATAAATCATAGAGTCTTATCTATCCACCTAAATTAAGTTTTTAAACATGTTCATGAAAAGCGTTTATGAAATGGTTGAAGATTCTTTATGAAAATGATTTATGAGTTTAAGATATTAAATTTAGCCTGCAATCTTTAACCCTTTGCGGTCGGCAGATCTTTCGGCTGGGACTACCAACAAATTGGGGCAAATTTAGCTTTTCGTCCGAAATGGCTAGCATTCTGTTAATCTCAGTTTTTCTGGATTGCTCTTTTGGAGACGTGACCATGCCGCCTTAGCGGCGACACAGACTTCTACGACAGTTTTGAAATGCCGCCACAGTGACGGCACCTACCGCAAAGGGTTAATAGTCTATCAAATATTGAATATTCTTGGGGGATTTCAAAACCACATAAATCAGCTAGTCGTATCTATTCATCAAAATGAATAATTTTTGGTTAAAATTCCATAAAATGATTCTTCAGTGTTGGACATACTTAAAAGATTGATTGAATTTATTTTCTGGATCGGATACTACATTCAATTTATTGACAATTTATGATTGGAAAAGTCGTAAAAAGGAAAAACCTTAGTTTTTAAAAATCATGTTCTTGGTAGCAAGGTCCAGGCTCATACAAAAATTCGCGAGCCCCGGACTTAACTCTCAAGAGAGTCGACGTTAGTGGTGGTGTATAGAACCCTCTACAGAAGGAGCCTGGCCTTAAAGCAGCCCTCCACCCTAAGTAAGACCCGTGAGATGATTGTCGAGTTAAGGAAGGATTTAATTGTACATGTTTTTATAATTTTCTGTTATGTTCTATTGAACAAAGGTTTGTTAATAGATAATCGTGACTTTTGTTATTTTATCCCGAATCAATAAACCTAGCCAGGGTAAAATAACTTGGAGTTTCCCTTAAAAATTTGTCTTTTATAAGCACAGCCTGTAGGTAAGAACCGCGCCTGTTTCACTTAAAAGCAACCCATTTATTAATTTTCCCTCATATAACGAGGATGGTGGCAGCAGTAACAAACGCTACTCGCGGTGTAGGGGTGAGGCTCATAGAAAGGGGTAGACAATATAGGCATTATTCGTCCTTTTTGCTCCCCTAAACCTCTGAACCTCTCTGCCAACCTGTTACATCATGAAAAACGCTTATGTAATGGTTATAGATTCTTCTTGAATTTCAAGACTAGATAAATCATTTAGTCTACATTGTTATTAGAAGTTATAAAATTTAGTCTGTAAATTTGATGTTCCTGAAACAATGGGAATTCTTGGTGGATTTAAAGACCAGATTCGGTTCATTCAAATCTTCGTCTACATTATTCATTCGTAGTTAAAACTTCCTAATAATTAAAATCAAAATCTTAAAAAAGTCTGTCAAGGTATAAAGATGTAGATTAAGATCTAATAAAAATGTTTATAGTAAAAGGTGGAAAGTTCTCGAATGATTACTAGAAATAAATTGGGTTGATTCATTGTCTCTAACACAGGCCATATACCTATTTTCTAGATCAGTGATGGCGAACCTGTGCCCCGCGGGTCAAACACTGACCCACACAATCCTTTTAAGTGACCCATACCTTGACTTTTGCAAACTTATTTTTTATGTCCTATTATTTATGAAATTGAAGAGAAAAATGCAAAAACCATCATCAACCCAGAGCTCTAACGCTCGCTTCTTGCAGATTTCTCTTATAACACATTGAAGAGAAGAAGACAAAATCCATTCTTAACCCAGAGGTCTAGTGCTCGAACCTTGAATTTTCCTCTTCATGGTGGTCTTAGAGAAAAATGCAAAATCCGTTCTCAACCCTAACAAGTCTAATGTTCTCAAGTCTAACGCTCCGATCATGAAGAGGACAAAACAAGATCTGTTCTCAACCCAGAGTTCTACTGCTCGGATCTTGCACCTTCCTCTTCATGGTGCTATTAGAAAAAAATGCAAAGTCTGTTCTCAATTCAGAGATCTAGCGCTCAAATATTGCATCTTTCTTTTCTAACACCATAAGGAGGAGGAGACAAAATCTGTTCTCAACCCAGTGTTCTACTATTTGGATCTTGCACCTTTCTTTTCATGGTGCTGTAAGAGAAAAATGCAAAATCTGTCTTCAACTCAGAGGTCTAGCGCTTAGACCAGTGATGGCGAACTTATGACCCATGGGTCAGACACTGACCCACACAATCCTTTTAAGTGATCCATACCTTGATTTTTGCAAACTTATTTTTTATGTTCTAGAAAGAGAATAAATAATTTTATTTCAGCTATCTATTTATTAACAAATAATACCATTATGTCATAGCATGTATGTAATTTTATCTTGTTCAGCCAAATATTTAGTGTAGGGAGTACTAAATAGTGTCATCCCAATGATATCATCCACTTGTAATCGATTTTTATTTTTTAATCTTTACTTACTAATCTAAAAGTTGTAAAACAAAAAGAAAAAAAGCTCTTTTAGTCCTTAGTCTTAGAAGTAAGGATATAAAAAGTAAGTTTATTAAAAACACATTTCCCTTTTGCATGTGACTTAATACTAACCCACGAGCTAGCACCAAAACAATATAGTAAACAAAATGCGACCCACTGCGCCAAAAGGTTCGCCATTACTGTTCTAGATAGTCTCTAGACAGAAATATTGTATATTTAGTTGCTGGACTTTTCTAGAATCATCTTCTTATAAAAAATCCATCTATTTTTACTTAAGTCTTAAGCAAATCTTTTCACTGTTTTAATTTGTTTACAAATAAACAATTAATTTAGTTTATTCTATACGATTATTAAAGATCTTAATAGACAAATAATTATATTTGATTTTAAACAAATCGCAAGGATTTAATTCCCCTAAAACGTACTCAACCTATCATACTCAATATAAAATCTTACTTAAGTTCTAATCTAATGTTGATAATTTTTGATGAATTTCAAGACTACATGAATCATCAAGTTTTTTAACACCTAAATGAAATCTTTAAACTTAATGTTTATGAAAGCCGTTTATGAACTGGTTGTAGATTTTTGACAGATTTTAGGACTAGATGAATGATCTAGTCTTATCATTAGAACTTATTAAATTTAAGAAAGGAACCGAATTAAGGGTAAAAGTGCCACAAAGATGCAACCGTAGACACGTGTTTCGAACTTATTAGTTCTCATCAGTACTGTATAACCAAGGAGCAAGGTGGAAGCTCATTGGAGAAGACACAAAAAGGGAACACAGTCAGAGGACTAATCACCAAATTTAATGCTTGGGCTGCAAGATCCTCAATCTGAGGACAACAAACAAGCTTCGCTACCGGAAGCAACAAGTTACTTCCCGTGATACCCAAGCCCAGAAATATTTTCCCAACACCGATATTGTTCTTCCTTATATTTCTGGGCTTGGGTAACACGGGGAGTGACGTTGTTGCCTCCGGTAGCGAAGCTTGTTTGTTGCCTTCAGATTGAGGATCTTGCAGCCGAAGCACCAAATTTGGTGATTAGTCTTCTGACTGTGTTCCCTTTTTGTGTCTTCCCCAATGAGCTTCCACCTTGCTCCTTGGCTATACTGTACTGATGAGAACTAATAAACTTAATTCGGCTCCTTTCTTATTTTCCCACCGCCGATATTGTTCTTCCTTATTAAATTTAGTCTATAAACTTGAAAATATTCTTCAAATGTTCAAGATTCTTAAAAATTTCAAGACTACATCAATGTCTAAGTAGTCTTATCTATTCATCAAAATAATTCATTTTTGGTTAAAGTTCCCTAAGATGATTCTTTAATGACAGAGATACTTTAGTTAATCGCGTTAGTGCGATTTATTTTATAAATCAGATAGTGTATTCAATTTATTAAAAATTTATTGTAAAAATCATCAGCAGAAAAACCTTAGTCTTTAAAGTTCATGATCATAAAAGACGTTAATTATTGAAGATTCTTGTTGAATTTTAAAACTAGATGAATCGCGTAATCTTGTTATTAAAAGTTATTAAATTTTATCTGTAAACTTGAAAATCTTCCTGAAACATTGAAAGTTCTCGATAGAATACCTAGATGATTCATTCAGTTTCATTTTATCCAGATCTTCATTCAGATGATTCATTCTTCAATACAACTATCTCATAATTACAATCAAAATCTTAAATCCATGAAATTACTCAAACACACTTTTCTCAAAATGATGTTTAATTCAATTATTTTTCTTTAAACTTCACGTTAATTTAATAAAAATCTCTATAAAACATCTATAGCAAAAGATGGAAAGTTTTTCAATCATTGATGGAAATAAATTAGGTTGGGTTGTATTCAAAAACCATTTAAAACGTAAATTATATAATTTGAATTTCTAGGTAGAAAGAATTTATGTATATTTAGTTGCTGGACTTTTCTAGAATAATAACCTTTTAAAAATGTACCCAACAATTCGCACTTAAATCTTTTAAAGTCTTTGTTTACAAATAAGCAATTAATTTTGTTGATTCTAGACTATTTTAAAAGATCTTGATATAAAAATAATTATAATAATAAATAATTATAACTACTAAAAATAATTATAATCGATTTTAAACACATAAAAACGATTTCATTCCCCTAAAATACACTCAACCTAACATACTCAATATAAAACTTAAGTTTATAGCTTATTGTATAAAATTTACTCATCTTTAATCAATAATGTTTCTCACACCAACATTTTTACTCTGGCTTTTATTAAATAATTTCGTTTTAAGTGAAAATTTTGGAGAAATAGCTACAAAAAGTAATTATTTCCTTTTCAATTTTAATTTCAAACTCCACAAATCTTAAATAATACTTGTTTTTAGAATGTAATGAATATGCTAAAGCAGTTTACGTAAAAGAATACGGTTTCGATAATCAAGAACATGAAATATCAGAATGTGGAATAACTTCAGTTCCTTTAATCATCGGCGGGGAAGAAGCAAAGGAAAAAGAATTTCCTCATATGGCTTTGATTGGATTTGGAACGAAACCCAACGAAGACATTAATTGGAATTGCGGGGGATCACTTATAAGTGAAAATTTCGTTTTAACAGCTGCTCACTGTTTATACAGTCAAGAATAGTACTAATTTATTTGATTTAAATATATTTCAGTTTGTAGTTATGATTTTATTTTAGTGGTGATGCTCAAAAAGTTCGTTTTGGGATTTTAACAACTAATGAAACCGACGAAGACATTCTTCAAGAATTTAATATAATCGAAAGGATAAAACATCCAAATTACACTCGACCGGCGAGATATCACGATATAGCTTTAATTAAACTTGATGGAAAAGTTAATTTTACACCTTACGTACGACCAGCTTGTATAAATACAGTTTTTGATATTAAATCAGATGCAGGAACAGCGATTGGATTTGGAAAATTAACTTATAGTAAAATATACGTTCTTATAATAATAAAAAATAAAATTTATTTTTATTGTAATATTTAAGGTAGTTCTAAAGGAAGTAGTTATTTAATGAAAGTTGATTTACCAATCGTTAAAGAGTCAATATGTACAAAATATTTTCCTAAAGATAGAAGTATGCCACAAGGAATTATAAATGAAACTTTATGTGCTGGAGAAATGAAAGGTGGAAAAGATACTTGTCAAGGGGATTCAGGTGGATCTTTAAATGTAGTTTTAGAAGAACCTTATTGTATGTATAACATCTTAGGGGTTGTTTCTTTTGGAAGATTTTGTGGATTTCCTAATTCACCTTCAATTTACACAAACGTCGTACATTATATTCCTTGGATTGAAAAAATTGTTTGGGAAAATGAATAAATTTAAATAAAAATTTAAACTTCTTTTCATTGTATTTAATTTAGCAAAAAAAATCAAGCTATAGAAATTTCACAATGGGAATTCAAATTGAAACCAATTGAAACCGTATATCCTTTTCAATGAAAACACAAATCAGTCGTGACATCAGAAACGAACGAACCAATCAAAATTTAGCTCGCTACGCGAATGAATACTAACGGCATGTCTTTAGTTCATAACTTGACCTTCTTTGCTGCAGTGAACTTCGCTTCGCATCGTCTCTTCAAAAAATTAATGGCTTGTTTACACGTTACGTTACTTTTAGTAACTTTCCTACGGTTACAATTAATTTTTGCCAAAGAACTTTATAAAGGTATGTAAATAAAAAAATTAAAAAAACTCGAATTGTAACTTAATTTAAGTACAGGCGAATTTTGTCCGCTTAAAAATAACAAAACTGGCGTTTGTGAAGAAGTTGAAAAATGTTCAAGTGCTCAACGCGATTTAATGGAAAGAAAAAAACCGGGATTATGTGGTTTTCAAGGACGATCTGTAATAGTTTGTTGTGAAATAGAAAAAGATTTAAATGGAGATGTTGGGATAAAACCGAACGTGTCAACCAGCACTGAAAAGAGTCAGGTTAATGAAACCATACATTTAGACAGCAGGTTATCGACCAGTCAAAGAAGTACGAAAATATTTAACGATTCGAACTGGTTTTATAAACTCGAAAATCCCCTTTTTATCTTTTTTATTTTTTTCTTTAAGGATGCCAATCTTTTGGCAATTACGTTTATAGAAATGAAACTTCTCCTACATTACTCCCCGGAATACTATATGATATTATTAATGGTTGTATGGTGAATGAAACTTTTGCACCTGGAAAAGTAGAATCCGGGGAATTCCCTCATTTGGTTTCTATTGGTTATTCAAGCCGAATCGAACCGGTTTATAAATGCACCGGAGCTTTAATCAGTGAAGAATATGTTTTAACAACAGCTTCTTGTACATCAACTAATTTGTAAAAACACATAAAAAATATTTATTTTAATACTGTTACTTTAATAATTTTAGTGGATTTCCTCTTATAATTCGTTTAGGTACAACACTCAAATTAGATTATTACTTCGAAATCCCTGAAATTCAATATATCCAAGTGGAAGAATTTATTAAACATCCAGATTACGATTCAACGACTAAAAAGAATGATATAGCTTTGATTAAATTAAAACAACCGGCTGTTATTAACGCTTTAACCAGGCCGGCTTGTTTACCAGAAGAAAAACGTAAACTTCATCAAGTTATAGCGGTTGGTTATGGAAGTTTAGGAAATTTTGGTGAATTTAAAAAGGATGTTGCCGAAGACTTTTTAAAATTAACCGCGAGTAGGATTTGTCCCCGAAGGACTTCAAGAAAAAATAGTGGATTGTATTGGTGTGGACAATTTGAAAACTTTAGATGTGTTGTATGTTTAAATCAAAAAATAATCTTTAAAAAAATTAATTGAATTTTTTTTTTAGTTGGACCAAGGAGCACCGTTACAAATCATAAATAAATCACCTTATTGTACATTTTCAATAGTTGCTTTGGTTTCTTCTTGGGATAAATGCGATCCAACTAAACCTATGATAATAACAGATGTTTCCGATTATGTTGATTGGATAGAAAAAACTATTTGGATTTAAAGCTGCAATTAAAAAAATAAATAAATAAATAGTTCTTTGTATACTGTGTTTTTACTTTCTCATTAAGATAACATTCCGTTTAAAAATAGTATCAGAAAACCCCAAGCTTTATCAAAAAAATACCCACAAGCACGTTTAGAGGTCATTTAAATAAATTTCTTATACAGTCCGCTGTATAACCAACAAATAACACTAATCGGACGTTTCCCCACCATTTTTCCTGCTGCGTCCTCTTAAATAAACGCGTTGAGGACACTTCGGAGTAGTCTTCGAAGTCGGTAAAATGCAACCGCAGGTAAAATTCCTGCTGATCTTTGTGTTTTCGTTTGGTGTGTCTCATTTATATGGACAATACATAGGTAAGAAGGATTATATCCTCCTATCTTAAAAGCAGGATCTTCTAAAGATTTAGTTTTCTTTAGGTTCTTTTATGAAGAAGTCAAGGTTGAATAATTTTAAACCAAACGAATATAAATTATAATCGTTTAACACTTAATTATTATGAATCATAAAGTTTTTTATTGAAAAATTTGAAAAGTATTTTGTAGTGATTTAAAAAGTACAAGTTTAACAAAAAACCTTTCAATTTACATTTAATTGATGATTTCCTTGGAAGTCATGAACCATGTAGATGTTTATCATTGGGGATTTCCTAGTATTAATGAATTTTATTAATCGCCAATTGAAAATAAAGTAACTGAAACTAAATTAATCCAAAATAAACTGATTAAATGCAAGTGTGAATAAAATTATTAACAAGTTTTGAACCATAAAGATAAATAACTGAAAATAAACTCATTCAAAAGTAATAATATGAGTATAAATTTAAGAATAAGTTGATTGAAACTAACTCCTATAAAAGAAAATCTCTAAGTATATGATTTTATTTCCCAACGTCTAAAAAATCAAAATGAATTGAGATAAATCCAATCTGTTTTTTTTATTATAAACACAAAAGTCTTGGTTATAAACCACAAGATACTAATCTTGATCAACATTTTAATTAAAGAGTTACAATTTTTTAAAATTCGTTTTGATATTAATGAAATCTTTATATGATTTTTAGATTAACTTCAAACGTCTATAAAATCAAAACGGATTGAAATAAATCCAATCTGCTTAATTTATTTTAAACAGCAATATGTTGTTTATAAACGATAAGAGTTTGATTTTAGTCAATAATATATTTAAGGAGGTGCGATTTCTTTAAAGTTCATTCTACGTTTTTAAACATGATTTTTAAGTTTACTTTAAAACTCTGGAAAATGTAAACAAAGTGAGATGAATCCAATTTGTCTCTTTTATTAGAAACATTTAACTTTACATAAGATTTTTAAGGAGAACCTAATTAAGGAGTCACGATTTTTTGAAATTCGTCTTGATATCAAAGACAATACATAACTTTTAGGTTAAGTTCAAACCTTTATAAAATCAAAACACATTAAAATATATCGAATCTGTTTCTTTTATTTTAAACACCATTATCTTATTTATAAATGATAAGAGTTTGATTTTAGTCAATAATACATTTAAGAAGCTATGATTTCTTTAAATTCATTCTACATTTATAAGCATGATTTTTAAGTCAACTTTAAAACTCTGGAAAATCTAAACTAAGTCAAATAAATCCAATTTGTCTCTTTTATTAGAAATATTTAACTCTTGTTTATAGACTATTAGAATTTAATTTTAATCAAGAACCTAACTAAGGAGTGAAGTTCCTTTTAAATTCGTCTTGATATGAAAGAAAACATCTGTATGAGTTTTAGCTTAAGGCCCTTCGTAGATGTGTCAACCGATTAGCAACCAGAGCTGGAAATTGGTTATGAATAGAACTAGTTTGCAATCAGAAAGTAACCCTTGTCCGCACACTAGCGCGACCGTTTTTGGATCAGTTGGTATTGTTCACTTACAAAGGAAATATATATATTTATTACGAAGATAGTTTCGTTAACATATCAAACAGCAGTTCTAACATACCGTGTGCACGCCGCGCTGGTGAGCTACGGATAGGGCTGGTCAATGTGTTAGACAAGGCATTAAATTGCATACGATTTTAATGAGCTAGATAAAGAGGCACATATCAACTCCAGGCGGCCAGATAAGTAAACGTAGTATATCTGTCCTGTGTTAACTAATGCCAGTGAAGGCGAACCTATACCCCGCGGGTCAGACACTGACCCACACAAACCTTTTAAGTAACCCACAAAGCTCTTTTAATCCTAGAAGTAATGACCTTCCTCTTTTTCAAGTGATTTGAAATTAGTGACCCACGAGGAAGCACTAAAAAAATACAATCAACAAAGTTTTACCCACTTCTCAAAAAGGTTCGGCATCACTGAACTAATGGAAGCCTTTTTCCACTTACGTCAAATATATCCGCAGCTCACCGGCGTGCACACGGCATACTTATGAAACAGCAGTAAACTGGATATTAAAATTTAATATTAACTTTAGTTTCACTATGAAATCAGGCCTTAATTTATTACAATTGAGGAGTACAAATGCAAAGTACAACATGTCAAATAGAGATAGATCATTGCAAAATATACGACATAAATAGGAGGCAAATTTGTAGAGATGACATTTGTGACCAATTTTGCCTCTATATTATGCACTATGGAAGAAAAGATGAGTAGTAGAGTGGGTGCACACAAAATATTAAGACACCTAAAAAAGCTTGACTTAATCGATATACATAGACTAGGTATTCTTGACATTATCCAACTTCGGGCTTGTTCATAGCGCATTTTGTGCGATAATCTCATTTTGTCATGTTGAACTTTGCATCTGTATACCTCAATTTTAAAATTTTGTAGACGTAATGTATTATTAATTTCTCTTATACTTGTTTCTCTTACTCTATGTGCTAAAGATATAACAATAAAACGTATAAAATAAGTATTTTATCTTTAGTTAGATGATATTTATAAAATAGTTCATATCTTTCTATTTTTACAACAAACTTCATATTTCCTGTCCATATCGAAAAAAAAAAAACAGCGAGACGTGGTTGTATAACATGCAACTATGCAACTGAAACTATGTTGCGACAAGGAAAATCAATTGCATGCAACCAAATGGACACTGGTTGCAAATTGGTCTCATTTCTGTTGATCCGTCTGAAGATACCCATTTTTTTTACGCGGGCAGTCACCAAACGGTTGCATCTCCAACTGATTTGAAACTCGAGTTGCAAATCAGTCGATCCGTGTGCTAAGAGCCTGACTATAAATTCAAATCTCTATAAAATCAAAACAGATTAAAATAAATCCAATCTGTTTCTTTTATTTTAAACAACAAAATCTTGTTTATAAACGATAAGAGTTTGAATGTAATCAATAATATATTTTTGGAGTTATGAATTTTTTTAAACCCATCTCACTATCAAAGAAAATCTATATACTGTTTTTAGATTAACTTTAAAGCTTTGTGAAATAGAAACTAACCGATATAAAACCAATCTATTTCTTCTATTATAAACAATAATATCCTCTCTATAAATCATAAAAGTTTGGTTTTAATCTATGATGTATTTAATGAGTTACGATTTTTTTTGGTATCTTCTTCTACCTTTTTAATATCTCCTTCTATTGATGACATAAGTCAAATCAATAAACTTTCGGATGCTGGTACTCCGAAAGTTTTCGCCGAAAAAAAATCGGGGTAAAGACTCTCATGATTGGTGATCATTTCTGCGTACATATCCAAAATCGTAAGTCCCACGGTTTAGGAAATATCGCGAGTTAAATGAAAAAAGGATCGGTTTTTTGACTGTTCGCGGAGAACGCAAATTTTGGGAAATGTTCGCAGAAATGAACACCGATCATGACAGTCTTTACTCGGATTTTTTTTCGACGAAAACTTTTGGAATACGAGCATCCGAAAGTTTACTGACTTGACTTAGAGACAGATAATAGAAAAGAATTGATGCATTTTATTAGATTATTTACGTTTAAATAATAATTTTCTTACAAGTCGAAAAGCCATGAAGATAAATCAACTAAAAATAAACTGTGTAAAAATTAGTTCAATTTTTCCATCAATAAAAAAATAAACTGTGTAAAAATCAGTTCAATTTTTCAATCAGTTATAAAAATCAAAAAATAAATTTTGTTCCTGTAGGTGATTTCTGTTTCCACCAAGCAAAAAATGCAAACGGAGAATGTACCCCAATAGGAAATTGTCCATCAGCGATTGCGGATTTAATGAAACGAATCAAACCCCAAAACTGCGGATTTAGTGGAGATGTAGCTTTAGTTTGTTGCGTTTCTGGAGGAGCGTCAAAACCGACGACTACAACAACTACAACTACAACGACCACAACTACAACGACTACAACAACAACAACGACGACTCAAAAACCTGCTCAAAATCTCAAACCTGGAGAGAAAAGTCGACAAAGTAATTTTTCTTATATAAAAATTTTAATTTTATTGTACGATGTAATAATTTTTATTTATTTTTAGTGTGTAAACATTATGAAAACTTGGGTTATATTTTGGAAAGACCTCCTGTGTTAGTTCTTGGTCAAGAATTTACAAAACGAAGTATATGTCCTTGGAGTCCTTTAGTAACTCCTGTTATTATAGATGGTGAACCAGCAAAATTAGGAGAATTTTCTCACATGGTTTGAACTTTAAAAATAAATATAAAATAAATCCCTCTTTTAATTTATTATTTTCTTTTTATTTAGGCGCTTTTAGGTTATAAAAACGGAGATTCAATCGAATTCGACTGCGGTGGAAGTTTAATAAGTGAAAATTTCGTTATAACAGCCGCTCATTGCCTTTATTCACCTAATCAGTAAATCATTAATTTCATCTTAATTAAATCCAAAAAACTAACTTAAATCATTTTACAGTGGTGAGCCAGTTTTAGTAAGAATCGGCGATCTTAATTACACAAATCCAAACGATGATACTTACGCTCAACAAATTTCCATTGCGAAAATTTATCAACACCCGCATTATGCACCTCCGGAAGACTATAACGATTTAGCCCTTTTACAATTAGCCCAACCGGTAAAACTTAGCGAATACTTAAAACCGATTTGTTTATCGACAGATCCGAATGTTAACAATTTAGAAAAAGTTATTGTAACTGGATGGGGACACACCGAATACGGTGGAAGTAAAAGTGATTTGTTAATGAAAGCCGCTTTGGACGTTTTCAGTGGAGCTCGATGTAATAAAACTTACAGTAGAGATTGGCTTAAATTACCTAGAGGAATCGATGATAATTTACAAATGTGTGCTGGATCATTTACTGATAGAAAGGATACTTGTCAGGTAATTTTTTTATGTTGATGATTTATTGAATGATTTTTTAAAACATTCTAACATTAGCATTCATTCCAAAACTGGACCTAGAACTAGGAAATTTCGGGTTTATCCGTAAGTCTTTTGAGAAAGCGTTTGATGTTTCGGATGCCATGTTGCAACCTTCTTCAGAAACAAGAAACGGGGTAGTCACTTCGAACTCGTGACTAATGGCGATATTACACGGTTCACTTTAGCGTTTCAATTTAGATGAAGCAAACTAATTGAATCATGTAAACATAAAAGAACATGAATTGTTCAATGTGATTGTGCAATCGCGTTGAAAGAATTGAACTGGTTCAATATTTTCACTTTTGTCGTTCATCATTCAATGCAATTGAACGCAAATTGAACGTGTAAATACTGGTATTCACTCGATGTTCAATTTTACGCGCCACGTCGATGCCGCCCGATACGCTGCTTCACGAAAAAGATTGAGGTTGAACCATAATAATAAAGCAGATTCAATTTTCCTCTATTCATTCGAAGGTGATTGGTGTATGCATCTGGATCCTCTTCTGCCAATTCTTTCAATAGACTCCCAAGGCCTGTCTTCTCAATATCCATGGCCGCACCCACCAACGTCGTTTATTTCTCCGATTCTCTTTTGTCTATTCCTTAATTAAATGGTCACAAATTAAGGCTATTCCTATGCTTACGACCTGATTCGACGCCATCTTTCTTAAGCAATGTGACTTGAACAATTCATTTTATAGGATACGTGTAAACATCATATTTTTCATTTGTGTGCCTTTCAACCAAAGTGAATCAATTTGGTTGAACCGTGTTATATCGTTTTAAGGAAGTTGCGAATCATCCAACATTTCTGAAGAAGGTTGCAACGTGACATCCAAACCGTCAAACGTTTTTTCAAAAGACGAATAGTCAAACCCGAAAGCTCCTAGTTCTAGGTTTAGTGTTAGAGTGAGTGCTAATGTTAGTTCTACTTTTAGTTCAGTGTTTTAAAACTATTTTATGAAATTTATTTTTATTAATAGGGTGATTCAGGAGGACCGATTCAAGTTAGAAGCTCGGAATTCCATTGTTCCTATAACCTCTTAGGAGTAACTTCGTTTGGAAAACAATGTGGTATACAATCAATTCCAGCGGTTTACGCAAAAGTTTATCCTCATTTAGCATGGATTGAAAAAGTAGTATGGGGCACAAACTAAAAAAGACATTAAAGCAAAAAAAAGTACTTTTAAATTAAAGAAAGTATTAGTTTGTATTTTTTATTAAGAAATAAATTTTTTATCAAGTAAAAATTTGTATATTAAAATTTTCTCCTTTCCATCAAAACACGTCCCATAATTTAAACTAATTGTTATCTGGGATATGGGTTATTAAAAAATTAAATACTTCGTGGCGCAAATCAGCACACTTAGCTCAATTCAATACGCCAAAGAGAATTTTGGAATTCAATCTGGTTTATCATCTATGGTAGGTATCTCTTCCGCTTCTAGTTTTAAAAAATTGAATATCTCGAAAACTAAATAAGTTTCTGAAAGTCCTTTATCGAGGGGCTTAGTACATATAGCTAATTATGCGAGAAGAAGCGATTGAATGAAGTATTAAATGAAAAAAAATTGTATTCTTAGGTTCTTGCCCCTTCTTATCTTACGACTAATTATAAATCGAATGCAACAAAGCAGTTTGTATTCATTCCTTTTTATAGATTCAAGATGAAACGTGTTATTTTAATTTTACTTTTTGCTGTCTGTATTGGTGTTTATTGCGATCTTGGTAAGAAAGTTAATTTTAACATTTTATGAGATTAATTGAATTTATTTATTTTTTAAAGGAGAACGTTGTAAAACAAAGGGAGGCCAAGATGGAATTTGTAAAAGTATCGAAAATTGCGAACAAGCTTTGGTAGATTTAAAACGAAAAGTTTTACCGACGATTTGCGGTTTTATCGGTAAACAATCTCTAGTTTGTTGCGGATTAACTTCCTCTTATAAACCTGGAACTATCGCCACAGAAAGTAAATTTATTTATTTTAATATTTTAATTTCAACTTATTTGACTTTTAATTTAATTTTTGTTTTATAGAATGTAATGAATTTAATAATACACCATTAGTGCAAAAAGGAATAGTAAGAGGATCGTTTAAGGCATTAGGGAAAAAATTAATAGTAGGAGGATCAAAAACTTTTTCTTCAGAATTTCCCCACATGGTTGCGTTAGGTTACGGAGAAGAAAATGATATAAAATGGGATTGTGGTGGATCAATTATAAGTAAAAATTATATTTTAACAGCCGCTCATTGTCTTCATTCAAGAGAACAGTAACACTTTTAATCAATCATTAATTGAACTACCAACAATAATACATTTATTATTGTTAATTAACCGTAATTATTTTTTTAGTGGTAAAGTTAAATTCATTCGCGCTGGAACAACAAGATTAAAATCGCCAGAACGAACACTTCAAGATTTTAAAGTAATTCAAAGCATTCCCCATCCGAATTATGACCCTCCAATTCATTATAACGATATAGCTTTGTTAAAACTTGATAAATCTATAAAGATTACTAAAAATGTTCGACCTGCTTGTATTCAAACCTCTTTCAATTTTACCGGAAGACTTCAAGCAACCGGTTGGGGGTTACTTGAACATGGTGGTAAATCAAGTGATAATTTAATGAAAGCTTATTTAGTTCCATACTCGTTTTCAACTTGTAATATAACATTTTCAAGGGATGTTAGAACTTTACCGAGAGGGATTCAAAGGGATTCCATGATTTGTGCTGGCGGGAAAAAAGATGAAGTAATTGATACTTGTAATGTAAATATTTTTTAATGACTTTATTAAATTAAGAAATTTTAACTTAATAAATTTTCTTTTTTTAGGGTGATTCAGGAGGACCTCTTCAAATACCTAAATTATATCAATACACAATAGTTGGAATAACATCTTTTGGAAAAATTTGTGGAATACCAAACATTCCAGCAGTTTATACAAGAGTTTCAAATTATATCGAGTGGATTGAAAATATAATTTCAACATGAATCACTATAACGTCAACTTAAAACCAGACAATTTGATTTTTTTTAAATTTTATATAAAACGAGTTTTTAGTTTTGATATTCAATGTAATATAATGTGCTTCTATACATAGATATAATAAAAGTGTCAAAAAGTGCTTAAGACGTAGGTTGGTGTTAAAATTCAAGTTCAAGAAAAAATTGATATAAGTTTAATTGTACGTACTATAATCCAAAATGAAGCTGCACCATGAAGAGAAAGATGAAAGAGTACTCGGCAATGTTACAGAGAGGGAGCTTACTTTTTCATTCTTCTCTTCATGGTGCCGCTGCATTTCGGGTTATTGTACATATTTATACTAATGCCCAAGGTAGTTTGAAATTCCAAATAGAGCTAAGATTATGTATGTCTGGCTATTGTGACGTTTAAGGGCCCTGCAGACACCTCGACTTTCCTAACGACTTGCCTGCGCAGTGCCAATTTGCGCAGGTAAGTCGTACTAGTTCCTTTTTAATTTTTCGTCATTGTTTTTTAATAAACCTATTGCTAGAGCACTTAATAATAAAACATCACTAGTTCCCTCCATTCTGAAAAACTGAGCTAATGCAGCACATCCGACTATACGTGTGGATGCGTTGTCTTTGTTTAGGCGGCCTGAGCAGTGTGGCCTGTGCAGGCCTACCTGAAGATAAGCTGGAACGTTTGGGCCCTTCACAAGCAACTGAAAAATCGATCGTTGTCACAAATACTGATTACTCACTTTATGGTATCAAAGATGAATCAATTGAAATCGTATAGGACCCTACAGACGCTCCAACTTACCTAACGACTTGCCTGCACAGTCCCGGATTGCGCAGGTAAGCCGTTTCGTGTGGTTATCGTGTGGATGCAATTCCCTTTGTTTAGGCGGCCTGAGCAGTGTGGCCTGTACAGGCCTGCCTGAAGTTAAGATGGAACGTCTGTAGGGGCCTTATCTTCAAGCGCAGACTTGTACAAACTTTTTAGTGTGAAACATGAGTACTAACAAGACAACAGAAGAGTAAAATTCAGGCTATGAAGATGAAATCCTTGAAGAAGGTTAGAGCTGTAACGAGAAGGCACATAATGAGAAACACCGCTATTAGGCAAGAATTAGACATTAAATCAATGCTAGATTTTGTCGAGAGAAGACAGCTAAGTTGGTGGAGCCATATACAAAAAATGAATTATGGTAGGCCGATCAAGAGTTTCAGAAACCAGAGTGTCAAAGAAAAGAAGACGGGGAAAACCGCGATAAATATAGGATGACGTTATCAGGGAAGCCTTATAGAGACCAGAAATAAGTGAGTTGGAAGCAAAAATGTTAGCGAAAGATAAGAAAAAGTGGAAGAGGATAGTGAATACTTTTTAATGCCAATAGCTGACACCATGTTACATGGTAAACAGGGTTTATCTTCAAGTGACGAAAGCGATTTCGAATTTAATTTAATTATTTCTAATTTGTTTAAAGCATTTTCTCACCTATTTCGTAAATAATTGATGTATTTTTTAAGTGCGACTTTTTTTATACAAAAGTCGTAAAGTTCCATAAAAAAAAATTATATGGTATATCGTACAAAGTTATTTATTATATGTAAGTATTCATAAAATTTCCGAATATTTTCTTGTACGATTTCTTTTATGTGGTTTCGATACACTGCACAGAATGAGATTTTATATTCTCATTAAGATTTTTGGTAAACTCCATTAACTGATTAATGTAAATCGCTTTTAAAACATATGTAAAAAAGGCTATTAAAATATTAAATCAAGTAAAACAGATGCAAAAATAAAATAAAAATTTGCATTTTGATTTTTCCTTTCCTATTCTAATTATAAAAACGAATTTTACAAGTCAGTATAAATCAGTACAGTAGAACCTCGTTTATCCGGACTAACTGGGACCAAAGGCAATCCGAATAATACGGGTAATATGGATAAGCAAAAGAAAATCCTTAAACTAAGCATACTTTAAACTTTATGCTCATCCACGTCATCTTCTTCCTCGCTCTCTATTCTAGATGTACATGCCGCCACAATTTCTTCTTTCGTCATAACGCCATATCCACCATTATTGTTGTCTTTCAACCACTCACTGACATCTTCCCTGTCCACATCTGAACACCCACTTATTGTTCCCAACATTTGTAGAAGATCGTATTCAGTCACTTGTAGTAAATCATCGCTTGTCATTTCGTTTGCAGCACAAATGGCTGGCCACAGTTTTTCATGATTTTTTCAAGGAGCTGTTTGCGATGCAATCCCAAACGTCAGCAACCATATAAATCACATCTTTGATACTTATTAATTCCAACAAATCAATCACACTTTTTTCTCCTTCCTCTTCAATTATTTTACTAAGCAGTTGTTCTTTGTACACTTTTTGATGTTTTCAAGGACTCCTTGGTCCTTAGGCTGTAGGAGTGCGGTTACGTTTGGTGGAAGAAATTACACTTGAATTCCTCACGAGTTCTTTTTCTCCCGGATGAGATGGAGCATTGACCATCAGTAAAAATGCCTTTTGTGGTAAACTATTTTCTTTTAAAAATTTACGAACTTCAAGAACAAAGTCATCAAAAAACCAGTCCTTAAACAGAAAACTATCCATCCACGCATTTTTTTGTGATCGATAAACGATTGACAACGAATTGTAATTGATATTTTGAACGTTCGGAGTTTATTGGATTTTCCTACTATGACAAGAGGAAATTTATGTGTCCTTGATACATTGCTGCAAAACCATAATAGTTAACCTATCTTTACTTTTCTTGTAGCCCTTAGCCGAATTCTCAAGTTTTTACGCTAAGGTTTTGCTCGGAAGCATCCGATAAAACAACTCGGTTTCATCAGCATTATAAATCTGACCGGGTTTCAATTGCTCAGATAAAACAAACTGTTCAAATTCCTTTTTAAATCTTTCAGCACCAGCAACATCACTATTAGACAAGTTTTCTCCAGAGAGACTGGTATTCACCGAATATTTGACGCGTGGAACCGGGCAATAACTTGTCTTTCATTAAATTTGTGTAAAGTCTCTTCCCTTGTACGAAATTATTTCGAAATAATAGATAAAATTTAATAAAAGGTAAAATTTTTAATTAAAGGTAAACAATTTTAAAAATCTTAAAAAATATTTTTAAAAATTGTCTAAAAATCTGATCCGGATTATCCGGTGATCCGGATAAATGAGGTCCGGATAAACGAGGTTCTACTGTACTTAATTTTAATCGCTTTAAAATGAAACTACTATTTTACTTCTATCCTTAATGCCTTAGTTATTGGCGTCTATTGCAAAATTAGGAAAGTAGATGAATTAAAAAACAAAAAATAAAATGAAATTTACAAGATTAATTTAATTTAAAGTAATTGTGAAACTAGTAAAGACCAAGATAATAATATAATTTATGTAGCATTAAAATCAAAAGACATACCCGAGAATTTACAGCTTTGAGTGGAAATTTTCCTCACGTGATTACACAATAAAATTGTGATTATAAATGAGAATTTTATTTTAACAATTGCTCATTGTCTTTATTCAAAAGACTATATAGCAATATATCCTCTCATTCTTCATTAATCATCAATTAATCATCATTTAACCATAATTAATTTTTTAGTGGTGAAGTTAAATTCATTCGAGTTGGATTGAAAGTATTCAAATCCTTAAAACGAACAGCCCAAAATTTTTAAGAAAACTAAAAATCAAATTAAAACTTGAGAAACCTATAAAGAAAACCAAATATATTCGATTGTCTTATCTTCAAACCTCTTTGAATTTTAGTGGAAATATTTCCACAACTGATTGTGGTTTGTATAATAAAACTTATTCAAAAAATTTGGAACCTTTACCAATAAGAATATAAGATGATTCAATTACTTGTGCTGGTAGAAAAGATAATAAACAAAGAAATGTAAGTAATAGCTTTTTTAAATATTTTTTAAGATGATTTATAACGAGTCCTTAAAGACAAAGATAATTGGAATAACCTCTTTTTTTTTAAGTTTCAAAGTTTTCAGAGTTTCAAATTATGTAGAATGGATTAAAGATACAATTTCATCATAAATCTAATTAAATATACCACTACATACATTACATCATTCAATATCTTGTTATTAAATCCTCTCATAAATACGCACATAATCAAAAAAACAAATCTTGTTTATATAACAAAACTTAAAAACATAACCGAAAAGATAACGGAATTTTAAAATAACTTTAAAACGTTCACGTCGTTTGGTGCCACGTAGTTTGTTCATAATGTTGTCACATAAGGCGGTAATTTTTTTAGTTTTCGCTTCGATAATTTACATTGCAACCGGACAAACAGACGATTGCAAGGATATTCCCCAAGATGAAGAAATCGCTAAAGAATTTAAACACATGGCTATGTTGGGTTACGATATCGGATCAAGAATTATTTACAGTTGTATCGGTGTATTAATAGATGAAAATTACGTTTTAACAACGGCTGAGTGTAGTAAAGTGGAAACAATGTAAATTTTAATTTAGTTTAAATTTTAAATATTTAAAATAATAATCTATTTTTTAGTGGTAGACCGATATCGGTACGATTGGGAATTTATTGTCCGTCTTATCAATACCGTAACATTTCAACCATTACGGTTCATCCGGAGTTTGATCCGGATGCTAACGAAAACGGAATTAGAAGTGTTGCTTTGGTAAAGTTGGAAACTCCCACTGAAACGACCGATTACGTCGCTCCAACAAAATTGTACAAAACGAAGATATTCGATTGGCAAAAACCGATAGAAGCCGCTTGGGTTAGATTACCGGAAAACGAACAAATTTTGGTCGTGGTTAAGTTCCATTTGGAAGTTTTACCATTTTCCGAATGTTCCGATAATTATCGTACTAGAACTCCATCGATTGATGTAAGACAGGAATCTGAAGTTTGTGCTTTTCCTAATGAAGACGCACAGGTAAATAAAAAAAAAATAAAAGGAATAATAATTTTTATTACGTAAATTAAAATAAATTTAATTTTAGAATTCTTTGGGTATTATTCATTTAATGAAAAGTGGAAAGTTACAACCCGTTGGAATTATGGCTGGTGGAAGTGGTTATCCACCGACACAAACTTACCCTAATATTTATATAAGAATTTCTCATTATATCAAGTGGATTAGAGAAAATATGAAATAATTAAAATACAAATTAAAATTTACATTTTTCAATCTTCAATAAAAAAATTATTATGAAATAGTAACATTCGTATTATTTTTCCAAACAACTTCTTCAATCCAATCCAAATAGTAGTAAAGTTTTGTGACTATATCAAAACGGTCTACAACTCCCAATATATGGGAATCGATTGCAACAATTTTAAACATTTCATCTTCAAGTATATGAGAAGCTCCACCTACGTAATGCTAACATAATAAAAAAAAATTAGTAATAAATTTTGTAAACGATATTTTAAATTGTCTTACCCTATCCTTATATCTATCAAGGCACAAATAGGTATGCTTATACTTAGAATTAAATATTTCATAACCATATGATAAACACTTCTCGGGCGATAGAATAATTGGTGTTCTTTTAGTCAGTTTCATTGGAAACAAAACTACATCACCTGTTCTCCAACATAAATCGATCAATCTTTGTTGACCATCAAAACTTTTAGTATATAAACATCCTGGTTTTATCCTATTATTATTTAATGCTATAGGCGGATAAAATTTAACGAGAGCAATCATATTATAATGGCCATCTCTGGTATAATTAGGATGAAGATAAACATTCGTAACATTGAAATGTTTATTATTGGGCTTTTCAATATCTTTTTTTACAATCGATGTACCAAATGTAATATAGTACTTGTGTTGTTTGCTCGTCTCTCTACTAAAATAAAAAATATATATACTTACAATATTTTTCAGTTAAGTTTGGGGTGCTTGTATTCCGAAAGTCATGATTGGTGATCATTTCTGTGTAATATAGCCAACATTCAAAATCGTATACCACGAAATTTAGGAAATATCGCCATTTAAATGAAAAAAGGACCGATTTTTTTACCGATTCGCGGAGAATGCACACTTTGGGAATTTCTTTCTCATAAATCGCTGAACAACTTACGATTTTGAATTTTGGCTATGTTATGCAAAAATGATCATCAATCATGACAGTCTTTACAGCGATTTTTTTCAACGAAAACTTTCGGAGTACGAGTACCTCAAACTTAACTGACTTTACTTTTGGCACGGATAGTAGAACTAAGATCTTATAGGTTTAGTTATACGTTTTTTGAAAAAGCGTTTGAAAGAAAATAACATTTTACTAACTGCTTGGAAAGACAAACGTGTTGTAACATTACTTAGAACTAAGAATGAAGCAGGGGTGCAAAATGTTAGTAGAATGATACGCGGTGCTAACGTTGAAGAAATGAAAAACCCAATGTGGTTTTAGACTATAATAAATACATGAGACGGTTCGACCGAGCAGACCATTATGCCGCTTCTTATTGTTTTTTTTGCGGAAAAGCCTTAAATAGTGGCGAAAGTTGTTCTTTTGGGGGTTGGAGATTTGTGCAGTTAATTCTTATATTTTATATAAATAAATACGCAAAGAAAAAACGAGAAACCCTTAAATCTTTTATAATTTGTTAAGTAGTTAGTAATAAAACTAAGAGGTAATTTTCGAATGGAAAGAAAACCCCAGGATCACCATAACACGTCTGAAATAGAAAAGCAACATGATGGAAAACTGCATATTTTACATTCTGGAAACAAAACAGATTACCGGGTATGTTCCAATAGAAAACAAATTGGAGGACGTAAATAAATTACGACATATTGTTTAAAATATTAAACTTGTTTCTGAAGAAGGTTGCAATATGGCATCCGAAACATCAAACGTTTTTTCAAAAGACGCACATTTAAACCCAAAAGCTCCTAGTTTTAGGACTAGTGTTAAAGTTAGTGTTAATGTTAGTTCTAATCTCAGTTTAGTTAACATCGGTCGTGAAAGTCTACGTATTTATAAGTATATAATATTTTACGTTTAAATGACAACAAAAATGGAAAATGCTTTATATGATTTACCAGAAATCATAAATTAAACAATGCGGAGCAACCAAAGCAAACGACTCGCTTATTAAAGTGGTTGCACACTGATACTGAATCATGTCATCTTCTTCACATCCTATAAATCCCATATGAGGAAAGTCGTTTAATATATCGTCACTTTGTAGATTTGGTTTTCTATAATAATCTTTACACTCTACAGAAACAAATTACAATTTTGTAAAGTATTTAATTAATAAAACCTACTTACTTTCGTCACTTAATCTAGCTGTGACAACTCCGAGAAAAATGAACACCAACCACATTTTCATGATTAAAACTGTATGAAGAGTTTGTGGAGTACACAACCTCTTTTATGATAAACTCAAGGTTAACATATCTTACAAGTAAATATATAGTATGTCTCTAAAATTGCTACGTTTAGCCTCTAGAGGACTCCAAAGTTAGCGAAATAAATTGATTTTAAAGTATTGAATTATATTAACTATTGAACTGAATTGAGCTATTTTTTAGGAGTGAGTTTTTACTTCCAATTGAGGTTTTTTAATTGTCTGCGATATGATTTTAAAAATATGGAAGTGATGACAAAATGATATGGTACAGCGGATATCTCCAATATTTTCTATTGTTTATAATTAGCTCATTTAGCCTAAAACTTTTGTTGTCTCTCCAGGGCCGGCTATTAGGCGATTGGAGCGATTGGGCTCAATCGGGCCCCGCGCTTGAAGGGGCCCCGCATTTGTAAAATTGGGGCCCCACACCATGTAGTGTTCGATGTTATAAAGCTACATGAAGTGAAAATTTTATAATAGAAAAATACTGACTTATGCATCCATGACCTTTCTTTAGACGTCGATTGTGTTCCACGACCTTTTTTTTAGAAACATTTACTGTTAACCAGTCAAAGCAATATTTTTATTTAAACTATGTGGGGCCCCGTGAAAAAAATTTATCGGGCTCCGCACTTACTGGATCCGGCCCTGTGCCTCTCATAAGATTTTGATTGTACGAGTAGTTAAGTAAGAAGTCGTTACAGTTATAAAAAGAAATCAGAGAGTTCATTAAAATCAAAGAGCCAAATCCACTACCCGGTAATTTATAGACAAACTGATTAAAAAATTTCTTAGATTTAATTCTTTAAATTACCAAGAAATAATTTATGAAGTGTTATTTAATTTTCTATAACGAATAAATTTATGTACAGTGGAGCTTCGATAATCCCAACTGATTGGAATGGAAAGAGATCATTTTGAACCATTTTTATTAATAGTATCTCTACTTTTAAAATAGTATTTAGTAGTTGTATTTATTTTTATCTGTTTCTTTCTTAGAACTGAATGAAAATTTATTTTTCTTGTGTTGAATAAACTAAATACGACTACGTTTTTGGCAAACTTTTATGCTTCCAAGAGTCTTGAATTTACATGTTTTTAAGATGTTGAGTGCCATGTCAGTCATCGATGACTGACAACGAGCTTTTCGTTCAGCCCGCGTCAGTCATCAGTGACGGACGTAAAGCCGTCATAAAACCGCGTGGCAGTCAACGTGTTAATCAACGAGTGAATTTGCACAGAAGTTATACATAAATTGCAGCTAGTTTAACCATTTAGGTAGGGCACCTATCGGCCGCGAACCGTTTCTCACAGCCGGCATTCATATGTGGGGTCATCTGTGACCGTCAACTATAGTCGACGCTCGGCGGGTGGGGTCGTCTATGGACGTCCACTATAGTCAACGCTCGTACCGAAGTGGTTAAACCAAAGCTAGGTTTTCAAATGATAAGAAAGAAATCAATTAACTTTGCCAATTTTGCAGATTTGGGACGAAACGAAGAAACTGTACATAGACCTAGGAAGCGATCATTTTTTATTATAAGTTACATACATCAAGTTTATTGATAAGAGCGCGGAAGTAGATATAGAAAGTTTGGGATGGAAATAGGTTTGGGTAGATTAGGAAACTCTAGGCGAGGAGTTTTGTTGGGTAAGGATCATAGTTGTGTTACGGCGTTAGACGAAAAGAAGTTGTAAGAAGACACAAAGTAATGAAGACATAGAAAGGCGAACAATTGTACCAAAAATCAAATTTCTAGACATAGCCAAATTCCTACATACATAACTTATATTACGTCGATTTTGAGCCAAGGAATATGACGTGTTACGTTGTACACGCATTTCAGATACAGCCTATACAAGCACGCGACCTCTTAACATTATTAATCAGACTTACTATCAATAAATTGTGTTCCACTGTTGTGTCTTGGATGGAAAACATTTCTTTGAATCAATAAAAACAAATTGCAAGGATAATTTCGTTATTATAATTGGCTATTGGAATTATAACTGAAGTAAGTATAGTTATTTACCGACGAAAACTTAATCCTACTATTTGAAAGGCACAGAAATAAAATGTGTCCATCGACAAATAAAAAAAAATCATAGCAAATAGAATAAATTTGATATTTATTATGGAAAATACAGTCTTTAATTTGTAGCTGTAGTAACTGTAAAAGCAAACACAAGTCACATTGAAGGTAGTTTCAAGGGTTTAAAGAGTGCAAAATTTCTTGTAAGATAATTTCAAGATCAACAAGATTCGCACAGATAAAAATATAGATATACCATCTCTTGTTCGTTTATTATATTTCCTAATAGAATTCGGTAGGTACCATTCATTTAATGAGACATTATTTTTCTTATTTTCTCCAAACATTTTCTTCGATCCAATCGAGATAGTTGTAAAGTTTCGTCGAAACGTCAGGATACTCGTTTGTAAAGGGAAGTTGTTTCCCGAAATTATCAATGGCAACGATTTTAGGTACCCCATTTTCAAGTACGTGAGAAGCTCCACCAAAATGACCCTAAAATAACGAAAAAATAAACAATTAAATTTTTTGATGCTATCCCCTAATATGTCTTACAATATGTTCTTCTGCTATCTTTCTTTCAATACATAAATGAGAATATTCATTAACCACGCCAGGTAAATAATTTTTTTTGCAGTATTCGGTTGGTACAATAGATGATATTTGTTTAAACGATTTTAAAGAAGGAGGGTCAGTCCACGTCCAAAGTATATCAGTCAATACTTGATTATCATCTACGTTATTAGTATATAAACAACCTGGTCTTATGGTATTACTTAATGTTATAGGTGGGTAAAATTTAACAAGAGCCAAGGCATGACTAAATCGATCAATGTTTGAATACTTCGGATGAATTAAAATTTCCGTTACATTTACATGTTTATCATTAAGAGGATTATTTTTAGTTTCCGATGTACCAAAAATAAGATATATTGGATCATTTCTAAAAACAAAAAATAATGTAATATATTACCAAGGAAAATATAAAACATTATAGATTATTTACTGCTCTGGTAAAGTAAAACAAAAAGCTCCCACTAAAGCAAACGATTCGCTTATTAAAGTAGCTGGACAACGGTAATATATCACATCACCGTTATCATAACCCATCAATCCCATGTGAGGAAACTCGTATATTAAATCACCTCTCACGCTTGGTTCCTTGTAGTATTCTTTACACTCTACATCAAATCAAATTATATAATTAAATCACATTATTATAAAATAAATAAATAAATTTCACTTACTGTCATCGCTTAATCTGGCTGTAGCAAATCCAAGAAACACAAACACTAGCCACATCTTCATGATTGGAAATGAAATCGTATGAAGACTTTGCAAGAAGGTGCAAAGCTTCTTTCAAGATAACTTCAAGGTTAGCAAGTTTCGCGAAATAAAAATGTAGGTACACGCTCCCTCTAAATTATTAATCATATTTGTTGACAGTAAATTTAAATTTAATATTAGCTCAAAAGTTTTTCATTAAGTAAGTTGAATAATGAAAATTTGTTTGAAGGAATAAATATTAATTATGAGGATGATTAGTTATAGTAATATAAAGTATTAAGTTTTCCTCGTTCCTTTATTTTAAATAACTTTATAGTTGTTGAGACGATTACGATTGTGATTATCGTAGTATGACGCCGAACCTAGATATACACACACAAAATAAATATTTTGCCAATATTTCCTTATTTGAATGCTTGAGTTGGAGGTCCTCGACCGGCTAAGAAGGCGAAGGAAAAATTTGTATGGCGCCGCGCAGTTTTTCCTCCAGCTCTCACGAACTGCGACGTTGAGGTGTTAAGAAAGGAAATGAATGACAATACAACATCAAACAAATAAAAGAAGTTGAATAGAAACAAAACTAAATTTATTTGTAAATTAAAATGAAATAAATTGGTAAATAAAATAATATAAAAATAATAATAATGATAATAATAATAATAAATTGAGAAAATAAAGCAATAATCAAAATAATACTCAAGATTTCAATCCTAATCGGATAATGAGAAATCAACTTAACGCGGTTGATCTGAAAAGTTTGCCAAGCCACCCAGAAATCAACGGTAACTTCAAAACGAAATCAAAATGAACCGCAAAAATTGAAATCTGATTTACAAAACTTCAACAAAATTTTAAAATGAATATACTTGAAATTAATTTTAAAGTTTAATCGTGGAATACTAAAATTTACAAAATGAACAAGTGGTTTTTCAAGTGAACAAGGTGAAGTTCGAATTTTAAATTGCGTAAGTAGGTATGTATATGAATTTTAATATTTATAAAATAATAAATCGTTTTCTTTTTTTCTAACCTTAAGTGTTTCACCTGAAGCTCCGTAAGTTCTTGTTCCTTGATTGACTCGGGCTTGTTCCAGTGACGGTCTTCCGAAAATATTAAGTAAAGGCACGTCGCATATGACTCCAGGTCCAAAGGTGGTTAGGTGAGTTTATTTTAGGATCGCCAAAGATCACAATGTCGGCCAAGGTCGACGCCAAAGAATTTCCAAATGGATAATGGATAATCGCAATTTTGCTCTATTCGTAGGAAAAGAAAAGGCCTAAAAGAAATAAAATTAGGAAAGTGGAAAAGGATTAAAAGAGATAAAAGAGCGTAAAGCCAAAGGGTTTCCTTTTTTGAAAGAATTTAAGTAATAGAGGAATTAATGAAGTAAGGAGAGACGTAGGGAATGGATGATAGAGAGGGTGAAATAGAAGATTCGTAAAACCTACCTCAGATGGTCGAGGCCTCGTGTTAAAATAAATTGATCGTAGAAACGGAATGCGAAGAAATCCGGTAACACCGAAATTTTGGAAAGATTCTCCAATCAATTCCAAATCTCAACTTCAACGGAAAATCCCAATAAAATGGTTTTAAGATAATCACCAACAATCTTAACCAAGATGGCTGCACAAAGACCAAATAAAATTTTCGTCGATGTTGACGCATTCACATAACACAGCGAAAGAGGAAAAAAATTTCTTCGAAACAGTCTAAATACTGCCAAAACCGGAATCTTGAATAAATGAACCAATAAGAAAATTTCATTTCGAATCAAGAACCAAACACACGCCATCTCTCTTTCAAGGGTGGAATAGAGGGGTTATTGGAAAGGAATAAGGATTTAATTTTCGGATTTCCGCCACTGAAACAAAATTAAAACAACATTTCTAAAAAAAACAAACTAAACTAATTTTGTTTCTATTCAGACAATCACAGGAAAAAAGACAAAACAAAAATAAACCGTAACAGTAGGAAGGGAATTATTCCTAGAGGAAGGGAATTAGGGAAAATATGAAAACACGTTAATTGTATTATTTTTTCCAAATAGTTTCCTCAATCCAGTCCAGGTAGTTGTAAAGCTTCGTTGTAACATCGGGATAGTAGGCAGAAGCAAATGAGCTTACGAAATTATCAATGGTAACGATTTTAGGTATTCCATTCTCAAGTACGTGTGAAGTTCCCCCAAAATGATTCTAAAATAATGTACAAATGAACAATTAATTTTCTTAATGACACATCCTAATACGTCTTACAATACGTTCTTCTCCGATCCTTCTTTCAACGTATAAATGAGAATATTCATTAAACGTATTCGATTTAAACACTTTTCTACAGGAATCGATGGATAAAATAGACGATATTTGCTTAAACGACCTTATAAAAGAAGTGTCATTCCATAAAGGTCTTAACCAAAGTAAATCAGTCACTACTTGTGTAGCATCTACGTTATTAGTATATAAACAACCTGGTCTTATTGTATTATTTAATGTTAAAGGTGGGTAAAATTTGACAAGAGCCAAGGCATGATTACGTTGATCAGTTGTGGAATATTTCGGATGAATTAAAATTTCTGTTATATTTAAATGTTTATCATTGAGAGGTGCATATATCATTTCATACGATGTACCAAAAATAATATATTAAGGGGTTTCTCTAAAAACAAAAAATAATACAGTACATCAATAAAGAAAATATAAAACAATTTAGATTATTTACCGTCGTGCTGAAGTAAAGTAAAAAGCTGCCACTAACGCAAACGATTCGCTTATTAAAGTAGCTGGACAACGGTAAATTACTCTACCTTCATTCTCAAGACCAACCAATCCCACATGAGGAAACTCGTATATTAAACCATCTTTGACGCTTGGTTCTTTGTAATATTCTTTACACTCTACAGAATTAAATCACATTATTACAAAATTAATTAATTAATTAAGTTCACTTACTGTCATCGCTTAATCTAGCTGTAGCAAGTCCAAGAAACACAAACACTAGCCACATCTTCACGACTGGAAATGATATTGTATAAAATCTTTGCAAGATGCAAAGGTTCTTTCAAGATAACTTCAAGGTTAGCAAGTATCGCGAAAGAAGAATGTAGGTATACTCTCCCTCAAAATTATTAATCAGATTTACTGTCGGTAAATTTAAATTTAAAATTTGCTCAAAAACCTTTTATTATTTGATATGAGCAAAGAAAATTTCTTTGGAGCAATAAACATTAATTGCGTGACTGATTACAATAATATAACAACTTTATGGTTGTTGAGACGCTTACGATTATGATTATCGTCAGAGGAAGGGAATTAGGGGAAATATAAAAACAAGTTATTTGTATTATTTTTTCCAAACAGTTTCCTCAATCCAGTCGAGATAGTTGTAAAGTTTCGTTATAACATCGGGATAATCGGCAGTAGCAAGTGGAAGTCCGAAATTATCAATGGCAACGATTTTAGGTATTCCATTCTCAAGTACGTGAGAAGTTCCTCCAAAATGACCCTAAAATAATGTAAAAATGAACTATTAATTTTCTTAATGACACATCCTAATACATCTTACAATATGCTCATCTCCGATCTTTCTCTCAACGCACAAATGAGAATATTCATTAACCGCATCAGTTTTAAAAGCTTTTTTACAGGTTTCGTTTGGTAAAATAGACGATATTTGCTTAAATGGCTTTATAGGAGAAGTGTCATCCCGTAAAGGTTTTACCCAAAGTAAATCAGTCAACACATGTTTATCATCTACATTATTAGTATATAAACAACCTGGCCTTATTGTATTGGTTAATGTTATAGGTGGGTAAAATTTGACAAGAGCTAAGGCATGATTATGTCGATCAATTTTGGAATACTTCGGATAAAATAATATTTCCGTTATATTTAAATGTTTATTACTAAGAGGTCCTTCTCTCATTTCTGATGTACCAAAAATAACATATTTAGGAGTTTTTCTAAAAAGAAAAAATAATTCAGTATATTAAATAAGAAAAATATAAAACATTATAGATTATCTACTGCTGTGGTAAACTAAAGCAAAAAGATCCCACTAAAGCAAATGATTCGCTTATTAAAGTAGCTGGACAACGATAATATATCATATCTTCTTCCTCATAACCCATCAATCCCACATGAGGAAACTCGTTTATTAAATCATCTTTGACGCTTGGTTTTTTGAAATATTCTTTACACTCTACAAAATTAAATAACATTATTATAAAAGAAATAAAAATTATATAAATAAATGAATTAAATGCACTTACTGTCATCGCTTAATCTGGCTGTAGCAAGTCCAAGAAACACAAACACTAGCAACCTCTTCATGATTGCAAATGAAACCGTATGGAGACTTTGCAAGGTGCAAAGCTTCTTTCAAGATAACTTCAAGGTTAGCAAGTTTCGCGAAAGAAAAATGTAGGTACACGCTCCCTCAAAATTATTAATCAGGTTTACTGTCGGTAAATTTAAATTTAAAATTTGCTCAAAAACCTTTTATTATTTGATATGAGTAAACAAAATTTCTTTATAGCAATAAACATTAATTGCGTGACTGATTGTAATAATATAACAGCTTTATAATTGTTGAGACCCTTACGATTATGATTATGGTCAGAGGAGGGGAGTTACGGAAAATATGAAAACACATTATTTGTATTATTTGTTCCAAACAGTTTCCTCAATCCAGTCGAGGTAATTGTAAAGTCTCGTTGTAACATCGGGATAGTCAGCAGTAGCAATTGACTTTCCGAAATTATCAATGGCAACGATTTTAGGTATTCCGTTTTCAAATACGTGAGATGTTCCACCAATATGACCCTAAATCAATGAAAAAATTAATAATTTGTTTTTTTAATAACATACCCTAATAGGTCTTACAACATGTTCATTCGCGATTTTTCTCTCAACGCATAAATGAGAATATTCATTAATCACCTCAGGTTTAAAAGCTTTCTTACAGGATTCGGTGGATAAAATAGACGATATTTGCTTAAACGATTTTGTAGGAGAAGTGTCATCCCAAGGTTTTATCCAAAGTAAATCAGTCAATGTTTGTTTATCATCTACGCTATTAGTATATAAACAACCTGGTCTTGTTGTATTACTTAATGTTATAGGTGGGTAAAATTTAACAAGAGCCAAGGCATGATTATATCGATCAATTCCGGAATATTCTGGATAAATTAAAATGTCTGTTATATTTAAATGTTTATCACTAGGAGGTCCATCTTTCATTTCCGATATACCAAAAATAACATATTTAGGGGTGTCTCTAAAAACAAAAAATAATACAGTATATTATAAGAATAATAATAATACAATTATAGTAAGAAAAATATAAAACATTGCAAATCGTTTACTTCTCTGTTGAAAGAAAGCAAAAAGATCCCACTAAAGCAAACGACTCGCTTATTAAAGTAGCTGGGCAAGGATAAAATATCCTATCTTTTTCCTCAAAACCCATCAATCCCACATGAGGAAATTCGTGTATTAAATCATCTTTAACGCTTGGTTCTTTGAAATATTCTTTACACTCTACAGAATTAAACCACATTATTATAAAAATAAATTAATTAATTAAATTCACTTACTTTCATCGCTTAATCTAGCTGTAGCAAGTCCAAAAAATACAAACACTAGCCACATCTTCACGACTTGAAATGAAACTGTATGAAGACTTTGCAGAGTGCAAAGGTTCTTTTAAGATAACTTCAAGGTTAGCAAGTTTCGCGAAAGAAAAATATAGGTACACGTTTCCTCAATATTATTAATCAGATTTATTGCAGAGAAAATTTAAATTTACTATTTGCTCAAAAGTTTTTCATTATGTAACATGAAGTAAGAAAATTTCTTTGAAGCAATATATATTAATTGGGAGAATGACTGGTTATAATAATACAAAGTGTTCAGTTTTTATCGGTCCTTTATTTTAATCAACTTCATAGTGGTTTAAACAATTACGATTACAATTATACCCAGAGGAAGGGAGTTAGGAAAGATATGAAAATACATTATTTGCGTTATTTTTTCCAAACAATTTCCTCAATCCAGTCGAGGTAATTGTAAAGTCTCGTTGTAACATAGGGATAGTCAGCAGTAGCAATTGACTTTCCGAAATTATCAATGGCAACGATTTTAGGTATCCCGTTTTCAAATACGTGAGATGTTCCACCAATATGACCCTAAATCAATGAAAAAATTAATAATTTGTTTTTTTAATGACACATCCTAATACGTCTTACAATATGTTCATCTGCGATTTTTCTCTCAACGCATAAATGAGAATATTCATTAATCATCTCAGCTTTCAAGGCTTCTTTACAGGATTCGGTGGGTAAAATAGATGATATTTGCTTAAACGATTTTATAGGAGAAATGTTATCCCAAGGTTTTATCCAAAGTAAATCAATCAACGTTTTTTTATCATCAACGTTATTAGTATATAAACAACCTGGTCGTGTTGTATTAGTTAATGTTATAGGTGGGTAAAATTTAATAAGAGCCAAGGAATGATTATATCGCTCAAGTTTGGAATATTTCGGATAAATAAAAACTTCCGTTATATTTAAATGTTTATCAGTAGGAGCTCTTACAAAATTTCAGTTGGGCAAACGGTTTAGGCACAAAAAGAGATTTTCTAAATACCTACAAGCCCAAAACGGTAAATTAAAATAACATTAACAAAATTCAAAGCACCAATTTCTTCACGGGATATGAAGATCTTTCAAGAAAACCACATGTTATAGGTTTGAAAGTACTTTGTTGCTTAAAATTTTCAAATTTTTGCTAGCATTTCTGATCGTTATCAGGGTTTAGTCCTATTAGTCCACATTATACTATTCTGAGTTTGTTTATTGGATATCATAAAAACTAAAATGCAATGAAAAGAGCAAACAGTAAAAATTGTGCACAATATATTATTTTTGCTCTGATGATAGTCACAAATCCTATCAAATTTTTAAAAATTTTGAGTTATAGACTACTTCCAATCCCCTAAACTGTGGTTTTCTTGAAAGAGCTTCATATCCTGTGAAGAATTTACTACTTTAAACTTTGTTAATGTGACCTTAAGGGCGCGTTAAAGTGTACGTTGAACAGTGCTCTATGTAGAGTGTCACCGAGTTCGATCTTTCTCGTAAAAGACAAAGATTTAAGCGAAAGTTTTTGTATAGTCTGAAAGTAGACATTCCAAGCTTTGGTATGAATATCGGCACAAGTCAAAATTCCTACTATTATTGCACACAAAAATTCAGGAAGTTAACGTTAATTTTAGACGAAAACAAACCGTGATTATTTGTACGTGGACGGATAAATCTGGCTACTTTTATATTCAGGCCATGCAGAATAGTCATAGGCAGTTTTTCATCGCAAAAAATTCGCGATTAAATTAGTTAGTTTTGAGAATAGTCAAACTTACGTTTTTACAATGTAAATTATATGGGACGCCTGAATGTGTCTAACAGTACTCTATACTAAAAATAAAAGTAGAACTGTGAGGTTCTGTGATTAGATTGCGCTAGCATCTATACCTTTTTTCTTTTATAAATTGATGGTTCTTTTTGACACGGTTGTATTGTATCAGCAATTATGTTAAATTCTGATACAAATTAGAAAATTTATGTGTACCGTATTTCGACTACATATGAAATTGAATAGGGCATTTGTTTGTATATGTTACCGGCAGAATGTAGAATGTTGTCATTTTATAAAATACCTAGTCATTTTATAAAATGACCTATCTGTTTAGTCCGTTTGTGAAAGGAATAAATTAACACATTGCGTACGGGTCACGAGAATTCTCGTTTTTAGCAAACTGAACGTTGCGGACGGGTCACGAGATTTCTCGTTTTCATGTTTTTTTATTCAGTCTTCAACTAAACAACGAGCCGCATATATTTTAATTACGTTACGATGGTAACGAAGCCTCTCGCATAGCAACGTTCAGTTTTGCTAAAAACGAGAATTCTCGTGACCCGTACGCAATGTGTTAAATAAATTGCCTAGGTATTTTATGAAATGCCGATGAAGAGTCTGTCAGTTTATAAAATAATTAAAATAATAGCTATTTCTCTACTTTAATGTGTAAAACGCATTATGACACTGAAAACAGTTTTATAATGGATTTAGGAATTTTTTTATAAGTAATGTTGATGACGTTCGCTGTTATTTGTCAAATCATTTATTGAAAAAATCCAAATAATTTAGTCAAACTCAGCAAAAACACATTAATCAATCCCTTTTTTAATTATCAATTACAAGAACTAAAGAGAACTTTAGAGTACCTATCAAAATCTGCCAAAATAGTTAAACTTTTTGATTTTATTTGCAATTTTTATCAACACATCAATGACCAAATGATTAAAGTAGGAAAAACAAGTTCTTATATCCGTTTTTTTAAAGTAGAAAAAAATGGGTTATTATACCCGTTCTGAAATCTATTGACGAAACCGTTTATCCAAAATCAAAACTGATCTGGCCGTTACTATTTTAGAACAATAGCCTCCTTTTTAAGCCCCAAAGTATAGACGAATTGGAATGATAATAACGCTAATCTCTGTTCACCCAACAGATGCAGTAAATTCAAATTGAGCTTTGGTGAGATTTAGTGCATCTGTTTGGTTAACAGAGTATAGTAATTTAGTAATACAAAATAGTCGGTATTGTTGTTGAGGTCTTTTAAATAAAAGATCTGAAACGTAGTTAATAGTGTTTAATAAACAAAAACGTAAAGTGAACATTTAAGATTGAATTGGTACAACGTCAGCACAACGTTAACGGCTGTCAAAAAACTTTTAGAACGTTCTTGTTCTTTAGTACTACGCGGTTATTGCCAACCTAAGAAACTAATAGTCAGTATTACCACAACACTTCCCCTCAAAGATAATTCGAACTCTCTTCAATTTTTCTTTGTTAAGCCTAAACTGTTCCTCAATACTTCGTAACGCACCCGGGGTAAACTCTTTGTAAAGATGTCTGCGCATTGCTCTTCACTTTTTATATATTTCACGTAGAACACTCCATCCAGGAATTTTTCTCTTTGAAAATGATATCGTACGTCAATGTGCTTTGTTCGTTTATGAAATTCGGGATTCTTAATCAATTTTAAAGCACTTGTATTATCGACATATAGCACAGAAACGTTCTTTAAACATGAAACTTCTGTTAATAGTTGTATTAACCACAAAATTTCTCGTGTTGCTTCCGCAGCAGCCACATATTTAGCTTCTGTAGTGGATAAGGCTACTATTTTTTGTTTTTGACTAAACCAAGTAACGGCACCTCCCGAATATTTGGTTACACATCCCGTTCTTGATTTTCGACTTTTTGTGTCTCCATTTGGTTCTGACTTTACTTCAGCTTTCTTACCACAATTTTTAGCAATATGGCCATGTTTCTTGCACTTAAAACATTTTGGACCTAAGGATTTTTCTTGATTCTTGTCTTTTTTTCCTTTTCCTTCAACCTTCCATTTTTGACTCTCTTTAGATTTAGCAACCAGTGCGGAATCATTTTGCTTTTCCGGTAAACGCATTTCAATTAACCGTAACCGTTCAGTTAATTTGTTTACTGTTCTTTCGTCCAAAGGGACTGACTCCCACACGCTTTTAAATTCAAAATATTCCTTCGGAAGAGTTGATATGATTCTGCTCATCAAAAGTATTTCCGGTAGTTCTGATTTAGTTAATCTTCTTAATTCATCATTTATTTCATTAAAATTTTTCTCTAACCGGGCAATTTGGTTTATAATACCATCGGAATTGCATTTATCGGAGACAAAGAATTGTTCAAACAATCTATCCAACCTTTGTGCAGAACTTTGTTCATAACAACTGAGTAATTTATTCCAAATTTCGGGATATATTAAGTTTCCTAACTTATGATTTTTTCGATGAAAATGTGATTTAATCGATCCGAAATGTGTCCTATTGTCCAGATTTGGTCGAATTGTACCGCGGAAAAGCATTTTTACCGGAGAAAACCCTATATAAACGCTTTTTTTGACCAAAATAGGAAATGTACTTACATGATTTTTTTCGTATTTTCGTCCAGTTTTGTTCAATACATACAATATATTAATCTTCTTTTAAGTTTTTCATACTGTTTTAAATCCAAAATGGTACGAAAACGTTAATAATTTTGAAAATACGGCACATTTTCCGCGCCTCACCAGTGCGAGTTTTGACATTTTGAATTAGTGGTCAGTAAAACCACTTCGTTACCTAGCAACGAAAAGTATGAATCCAGGGGGGTATTATCGTAAAAGGTGTGAGTTGCTGCTTTATGTTTTTAATTTTGTACAAATATTATCTACAAGCACTAACAATTTAGGCATTTTGTAAAATTTTGTAAAATGACTAGGCATTTTATAAAATGCCGATATTCCACATCCTGCCGGTAACATATACATTAATGCCGCCATTCCGATGACGTGTTGTTTTAATTGTCGCGGATTGGTCAGATGGGCAGTCTATTCCACACGTCGTAGATATTCTATGGCTTTTTTTTTGCTGGAAAGTATCTTGAAGACGTATGTAAGCTGTATTTTAAAGTAAAATTTAAAGTTATTTTGTTTTTAGATACAGATTTGACCTTGCAGAGAGTTACAAAATGTTTTTTTTTTTTTTTGGCTAAACCGTTTGCACATCTGAAATTTTATAAGAGAGAAAAAAAATTCTAAATTAATGTAACTATTCAGAAAAAAATTGATAAAAAATTATACAGGATGGTTAAAAAGATTTGTATGGATAACTTGCAGTGAGAGTGTTTCTAAACACTTTCTATGTTTCGAAATTCGAATTTGTTCCACTGAAAGCTGAAAACTGAAAACATGGTCAAAAAATGAATAAAATCTAATGAAGAGTTTTCGAGTAGTTTAAGAAAAACGCACGAAAAATATAATTTTTAAAGCTTTGGGTATAGCTAAGTTAACTTAAATCGACCTATTTTGAGCCAAGGAATCTATCGTCTTACGTTGTACACGCATTTCGGAGACAACTATATAAAACATTATAAATTATTTACTGTTCTCGTATATTAACGCAAAAAGCTGCCACTAAAGCAAACGATTCGCTTATTAAGGTAGCTGGACAATGGTATTTTATCCTATTTTTTTCCTCATAACCCATCAATCCCACATGAGGAAACTCGTATATTAAATCATCTTTGACGCTTGGTTCTTTGAAATATTCTTTACACACTACAGAATTAAATCACATTATTATAAAAATAAATTAATTAATTAAATTCACTTACTATCATCGCTTAATCTAGCTGCAGCAAGTCCAAAAAATACAAACACTAGCCACATTTTCACGACTGGAAATGATACTGTATGAAGACTTTGCAGAGTGCAGAGCTTCTTTTAAGATAACTTCAAGGTTAGCAAGTTTCGCAAAAGAAAAATATAGGTGCACGTTTTCTTAACATTATTAATCAGATTTATTGCCAGAAAATTTAAATTTACTATTTGTTCAAAAGTTTTTCGTTATGTAACATGAAGTAAGAAAATTTCTTTGAAGCAATAAGTATTAATTCCGAAAATGATTGATTATAGTAATATAAAGTGTTAAGTTTTTATCATTCCTTTATTTATCATAATTATAGTCAGAGGAAGGAAATTATGAAAAAAAATGAAAACTTTATTTGTATTATTTTTTCCAAACATTTTCCTCAATCCAGTCGAGATAGTTATAAAGTCTCGTTGTAACATCGGGATAGTCATCAGTATCAGTTATATATCCGAAATTATCAATGGCAACGATTTTAGGTATCCCATTTTCAAGAACGTGAGAAGTTCCACCACCATGATCCTAAAACAATGAAAAACATAATAACCAATTTTCATAATGATATATGCTAATATCTTACAATAAGTTCTTCTCCGATTTTTCTCTGAACGCATAAATGAGAATATTCATTAACCACGTCGGACTTAAAAACTTTTTTGCAGTATTCGGTTGGTAAAGTAAACGATATTTGCTTAAACGATTTTATAGAAAAAGAGTCAGTCCTCGTCCAAAGTATATCAGTCAATACTTGATTATCATTTACGTTATTAGTATATAAACAACCTGGCCTTATTGTATTACTTAATGTTATAGGTGGGTAAAATTTAACAAGAGCCAAGGCATGATTACGTTGATTAATTTCTTGGGAATGTTTCGGATGAAATAAAATTTCCGTTATATTTAAATATTTATTACCGAGAGGCCCTTTTTTAATTTCCGATGTACCAAAAATAAGATATTTAGGAGTTTCTCTATAAACAAAAAAAAAATGTAGTATATTAATAAGAAAAATATAAGATATTCTTTTAAATTCGTGTTCAAGTGACCTTTGAGATGTACTAGCATCTTTGTTGCGTTCATTTACTACGTATCTCTTCATCATTGTTTAATAAAGATCCAATACATCATTCAGCACGAAATTAAATGAACATCTGATATAAACATTTTAGATAACTTACCGTTCTGGTAAAGTAAGGCAATAAGTTCCCACTAAAGCAAACGATTCGCTTATTAAAGTAGCTGGGCAATGATATTTTATCCTATCACTTTTGACAGAACCAAAAGAACCAAACAATCCCACATGAGGAAATTCGTATATTAAATCATCATTCGCACTTGGTTCTTTGTAATATTCTTTACACTCTACATAATTAAATCATATTATTATAAAAGAAATTAATTAATCAATTAAATTTACTTACTGTCATCGCTTAATCTAGCTGAAGCAAGTCCAAGAAACACAAACACTAGCCACATCTTCATATGTGGAAATGAAATAGTATGAAAGCTTTGCAAGGTGCAAAGCTTCTTTTAAGATAACTTCAAGGTTAGCAAGTTTCGCGAAATAAAAATGTAGGTACACGCTCCCTCAAAGGTATTAATCAGATTTAGTGTCAATAAATTTACATTTAATATTTGCTTAAAAGTTTTACATTATTTAACATGAATTAAAAAAGAAGTAAATATTAATTGCGAGAATAATTGGTTATAATAAGTTTATAGTTCTTGAAACGATTACAATTACGATTATGACCAGAGGAAGGGAATTAGGAACAATATGAAAACATATTATTTGTATAATTTTTTCGAAACAATTTCCTCGATTCCATCGAAATAGCTGTAAAGTTATACATGAAAGCATTAAGAAGACTTTTTTACTGGCGTGAAATGTAGCAATTCGTGAGAGAAAAACCAACTCCAGAAGCAATAAAAAATTTTGTTTTTATCACCCCAAAATGATTAGTTCTTGATTTTGAAAATATCAAGGCAAAAGTACATTTTTAGACTTTGATGTTAAGAATTTAGGGGTTGGTCCATTAGCTGTTGGACTGTCTGTAACTTTGTTGCCTGGTACCAGCATCTAAGTAGATAGGGTACTTCACTACTATACCTTTGTCAGATTTTATATTAAATAAAAATATGCTGGTTGCAGAAACTATCATGGAAACTAGGATACTAAAAAAAATCAGTATTAATCAATTTGACTTCAAGTACAGTGATGGCGCGATTGATAATTAGGCTTTATAGAAAAGTTTTCATCGTGGAGTGGTATTAGGTATATGAAATTAATCCTTTTACAAGGAGACAACAAGATGTTGTATTCACCGATTTTGATGAAAGTGGTATCAATCGATAGGTATTAGTACACAATACAAATCTGTAAAATATTAGGGCGCACTATTCAGGGATTCGCGAGTAAATTGCAATTTTAGCTCGCGATTTAAGGCCACAACACTTTACGTCATAGGTTAGCCACTCCCACTACGACCGCCCCTCGTTCTTTTTTAAATTAATTTAAATTGAAAATCAAAGTAAAAACGAAAAAGTGTGTTGAACTATTTATTTTCAAAACATATAACAATAACATATTAGAAGAAATAAAGTGAAATATTAAAAATTTTGATTTTGAAAAATTTGAAAAGAAAACGGAATTAATTGCTATTCTCCTATGGTTTCAAGTAGGAAATTTTTACTTAGAAAAATTTATTTCTTAAAATGCAATATGTTCAAAACCTTTGAACGCTTATATCTCACTCATTGTCAGTTCTATCAAAAATGACTTACAATAGTCTTCGTTGCATAGGTCGACATATGTGTGGATGTTAATTCAAACAATAAGTATTCGTACACAACAGTGAATACTCGTCTTACAAACTACACAAAAGACATTAATATTTTGTTGGGTATCCCCTTGATTTAATAATAGCCAATAAGCGTCTTTGCATTGATTCCACTAATTTGTTTATTAAAGTCTTTGGTATTTTACACCATTCCTCCTCTAAGGCAACTTTTAAATCGTTCTTATTCGATATTCTCCGCAATCTTATTTATTTATCTAAAATCTAAATAATCCCATAGATGCTCGATGGGATTAAGGTCAGGACTTTGCGGTGGCGTTTCCAGCCGTTTTGGGGTGTTATATAAAAGCCACATACGCGTGTTCCATGCAGTATGTTTGGGGTCATTATCATGCATGAAAATATAATCTTGATTAAGGCCCATTTTTTCAATACTAGCCCATAATTCAATGTTTAATATATTAATGTAGTATTTATGGTTCATGATAGAATCTATAAAATGAAGATTACCAATACCATTGGCACTCATACAGCCCCATACAAGTTGAGATCCTCCTCCGTGCTTCACACTGGGACAAATATTTTTACTTTCAAGCTCAGTATTTTTCTTCCTCCATATCAAGCACTTTCCATCTGACGAGAATATATTAAATTTATTCTTGTCAATAAATACTACTTTCTTCCAAAAATCATTTGTTAACCTTTTATGTAGTTCTGCAAACTTATTAAGGTCAAGTTGTTGAACGTTTCTGGCTAATAAAGGAAGAAGTAACCTCCTTCTTGCAAACTTTGGATACGCAGGGAGCAAAGAAGCATTTAGAGTTCATAACAAACCAGCGCAATATGCTAACTGTGGCTTTTCTGAAGGATATTCTGAAATATTCAAATGCGCTCAACATAGAGTTACAAGGGAATGGGAAATTAATATGTGATCTGATACAAAGCGTGTCTGCTTTTCGATGTAAGCTAGATATTTTTGAAAAAGATATTGCATGGCACGAATTTATTCATTTCCTAACAATTCTTGAGTATAAAAAAGAGAACTCTGAAGAAAACGTTGCAGTGTTTGTAAGATTTCTGTCCGATCTAAGGGACGAATTTGCTACAAGATTTCAAGACTTTGCAGAAATTGAAAAGCTGTCTCAATTCCTAAAATTTCCTTATTAAGTTGATGCATCGGCAGAATGAACTGATGTGGCTGCTAAGTTGTTCACCGTTTCAAAGTCTTCACTTCAAGTGGAGGTAATCGACTTGCAAGAAGATATTTCTTTGCAAATGTATAAAACTGTATACACTGAAGAATTTTGGGGTAAACATGTTTCAGAAAAATATGAAAATTGTAAGAAAGTAGCTATCAATCTGGCCACTATGTTTGGTTTGACATATATATGCGAATCGTCGTTCTCGAAAATGAATTTTTCGAGGAACACATATCGGTCAAGGTACCTCGACCACCCCGAAGACATACTTCGCATTTGCTGTACCCCTCGTACACCGAATTTTAAAAAACTGGCCCAAGACCGTCGTTGTAATTTCTCACATTGAATATATTACAATATTAACTGAGAATTACTTGTTTTACTTGGTTTACCCTTTTTTTGGAAACTAACTCGATTTGAAAACAAAATAGAAAACAGTACCTTTTAATTATTAGTTTTTTTCTGGACCTACATAAAAAAATTTACACCGAATCTGGACCTCACTGAAAACTACTTGCCGACCCCTGCATCATTGCTTCTAACAACAAGAGACGGCGAGAAATCAACGCAAAACCAATAAGTAACAGTTGCGACTAATTCGCTACAATCGGACAGGTACATACTTGATCTCAAATATGTGAAGAAGGGGATATTAACGCGATATCTTAATGCAAATGTACAATAACCTGAAATGGAGCTGCATCAAAAAGAGAAAGATGAAAGAGGACTCGATAATGCTACGTAGAGCGGGTTACTTTTTCATCTTTGTCTCCATGGTGCAGCTCCATTTCGGGTTATAGTACCTGTACGAATACTTATTGCGCGTCCAAAGTATACGTTAATGGCTTTATAAGAGATTTACGATATATTTCTAGATTTGTCGCCTTTTGCTATTAATTTATAATAAATTTTCATAACCTGTATTGTAAATCTTGAATACTTTTCTTGAGCATTTTGGAAGCTAGCTCGAGCTACAAAGCGTTTAATCACTTGAATTTTCTAGACATGGATTGATTCTTAACGTATGCGAGAAATAATCGTAGATATAATAAGAAATGTAAGTTTCTAGAATATGTCAGTCCTTTGAAATGTCCAAGAAGATTTCGTTTGTGTTAGCCTTGGGTTGTTTGGTAAATCTCAATCAACATAAATACATAGTTTCTAAAACTTTGAAAATGTTATTTTAAGGTCGTAGAAGGTTATACCAAATCGAATGTTGCGCTCCGATTTTTAAACAGTTTAAGGTGATTAATTACCTTGAACAAATTGGTCCTAAGCGAAGAATAATCAGAGAGACGTTTGCGTTATAGAAACACCAATGCTTTTACGGATCACTAGAAACTTTCGAGAAATACTGATGCAACAATTTATGAAAATGATTAACATCATACTGAAAATATTGACATGGAATATTAAAAAAAAAAAAGATTTGTGGACAAACTATGTTAGTGTTTTAAGTCATCGAAATATGTTTTTATAATTGGCTCCTTATTAATAATCTTTACACGACACGGAATCAAATAACATTCACATTCCAAAATAGAAAATACAAAATGAAAATAAATTTAGCTAACTGACTTTATGGTTGAAGATGAAACTGGGGTTTACCAAATGCAGAATTTCTTTTTAAGATAACTTCAAGGTTATCAAGTCTCACCGAATCAAAAATAATCATAAATAACTTCCGATTATAATAACAAAATTCCTCCTCCTAAATTTTTAACTTTTTATATCAAATAGAAAGCGCCGAAGACATTCAAACTTCCTGCCGATATGACGTAGACTCGATGGACATAATGTAGTAGTCGGCCAATTGTAAACCGATCAGTTAGGTTTGCAACTGCCAAAGGTCGAAACGGGCCATTAAAATTAATATAATGATCGCTCGGTGTTTAATTGTTGTTTTACTACTGTTCGAAACGGAAGAGGTTTTAACCAAAGGTAAGACGCCCGGTCGTTTTATTTACTTAAATACCGGATACGGTAATCGTGTGAAAATGTCACGTGAATTAACAAACGCACTTTTGAATAAACCATTTCAAAATACGTGTACGTAGAGATTTGTTGCGGCGCGTCTTGGGTAATTCCCATTAAGTAACCGTGACTCGACCTTGGTTTCGGTCAAACAGCTTTCTTTTAATCGTCTTTTTCATCTTTAATCTTTCCGCTTTTTGATTTATTGCGTTCGTTTCATTTCAGAACCGTGCCAAACGAAAGAAGGCAAAACCGGATCATGTGAGATTATTAATGAATGTCCTTGGGCTATACAACAATTAAGAAAAAGGAATTCACCTAATATTTGTTTTTTTGAAGGAGTTCATCCGGTTGTTTGTTGTCCACAAGATCAACAAGTAGTTAATGAAATTCAATCGAATTTATCAATTTCTAAACAAAGTAAAATATTATTTTCTTTTCTATTTTTTTTTAAATTTTTAAACATTAGAAATAAATGATTTTTTTAAATTTTAGAATGTGATGATTATAAAAATTTAAGATGTTCCGATCACGATCTTCCAAAATTTGCAGGAACTATTATTGTCGGTGGTACAGATGCAAATCCAACTGAATTTCCTCATATGGTATTTTATTTTATTTTTAATATTAAAGTCTTAAAGTTAACATAAAAGAATTTTTTTAAGGCTGCTTTAGGTTATGGTGATCCTCCAAATATTCAATGGGAATGCGGTGGGAGTTTAATAAGCGAAAAATTCGTTTTAACAGCTGCACATTGTTTAATTTCAAGACAAAGTGGTCCGTTAAAATACGTTCGTTTAGGTAATTTATTAATTTAGATTTAAATAACCAACCGATTCAGATTTTAAAAAATGTAATTTACTCTAAGAAAAAAAATAAGTTAATTATCTTGTTGCTAAATGATTCAAGGATGTTATCTTTTGTTGGGGATTGGGAAACAATAATTCTGAACTTCTTTTTTAAAGAAAAATTAAAATTTTTAAAATTTCATTTTAAATTTCAACTTCACTTGTAAATCTCAATGTGTTTTTGTTGGGAAATGCTAGAAAGGGCATTTTTAGTGTTCTAATCTTTTGAAAAAGAAGATCGTTAAGTTTTTCTAGATGAACATTTTTAAATTGTTACTTTATAATACAATTTTTAAATCTAAAATTTATGTTTATGTTAAGTGATGCTAGAAATAATCCCAGTTGAATTATCTTGGATGATTCTAATATGTTGCTTTTTATCTGTGATTGTGAAAAAAAAATTTTGGTCGTAGGAAGATTTTCTTGGATGAAAATTACAGTTTCTAACTTTTATCCTGTAATTTCTCTATAAATTTGAGGATCTGTTTCTGGTGAAAAATGCTTACAAAGGATACAACTGTTGATCTTAGGTTGAGAAAAAAATTTAAAAATTTTGTTCTTGGATGAAATTTACAGTTTTCAACACCCATCTTATACATTCTACATTCTTTATACATTTGAAGATGTATTTTTGTAGTGAGATACTTAGAAAGGATAATACTTCTGACCTTAGGTAAATTTGAGGATGTTTTTTATTGAAAGATACTCAGAAAGTATGCCGCTTTTTATCTTTGGTTGAGAAAGAAATAGAGCTATCATAAGTAAAAACATTATATAAAAGAATTAAGTAAAGGTTGCTGGCAGTTTAACCAAAAAGGGGAGAAATCAGAAAACCTCCTTTTATTAAGCCTGGGCTTTTATTAACCGTTTAAGTCCCAAACAGCGCGATCGCACTGTTCAGATTTTATGTCGAGAAAACTCAGCACATGTATAGTGTGCTGAGTTTTCTGAGTTCGACAGTGTTTTTTCAATACCGTCTGGGACTCAAACGGTTAAGCCTGGGCTTTTATTAAGCCCGGGCTTAATAAAAAGAGGATGTTTGATTTCTCCCCTTTTTGGTTGAACTCCCAGTAAACTTGACTTAATTCTTAACGTGTACGACCAGTACTTACACCCTTCTTATTTTATAAAAGTAATGAATAATTTTAATACTTAAACTATCTTTCCATAAACCCCATTTTTCAAGATCAAATTGCACTTTAAAAAATGTTTTAACTACTACTACTTAAATTACAATTTTTTAAATCTGATTCCAAAAACAATTTAAAACCTAAATCTAATCTTAATTACATTTAGGTGACGTAAATTTAGGAGGAATAATCAACAACGATCGCTTCGCTCAAGAATTCCAAGTAGAAAAAGTCTTCGAATACCCCGATTACATCCCTTTTTCTCAATACCACGACATAGCTTTAATCCGATTAAACCAAATCGTTAAATGCAACCAATACGTTCGACCGGCTTGTCTTAATTTCGAAGATATCCTTCCGGATGGAGCCCCAATAGCAACAGGATGGGGTGCGACCGAATACGGGGGTAGAAATAGCGATATTTTACAAAAAGTTACTTTGTCGTACATTTCCTACAGAAGATGTGGTGAAACTTATCGACCCGAACCGAAATTAAAACGGGGGATTGTTGAGGATTGGCAAATTTGCGTCGGTGGTGGAGTTGAGAAGAAAGATACCTGCCAAGGAGATTCCGGAGGACCTCTACAAGTTAAAATACAAGAAACCCCACCTGTATATAAAATAGTTGGAATTACATCTTTTGGAAAACTTTGTGCGGTCGCACCGGGTGTTTATACAAAAGTTTCTTATTATATATCTTGGATTGAAAGTATCGTTTGGCCACAAAATAAAAAATAAATAATTTATACTGATTATGAGATTTAATTAATTCATTTTAATTCATTCATTTTGATTAATTCGTTTTAATTAATTCGTTTCATAACAACAATTAAAACTGTATAAACAGGAAACTTAATAATCTCCATATTTTATTCAAATTTGTTTATTATAGGTTTCTTTGTTCTTTTTTTGCGTAAATCGGTGATTCCTTAATTCCACATTAAAAACATTTCCGGATCGTGATGATTCACACCGAATCCATTTAACGATTGCTTTATTATTTTTTTTATCTTATAAGATATCCGCCCATTTAACTTTTAAGACCTTAGTCTTGAATAGCACTTTGCTGAGTTAACGTCATGAAAATGCTACCACTTTTACTTCCCGTTTTATTACTTGTGGTTAACCAGATCAACACTCAAGGTGAATGTATTATTAGAAAAGATTTCAGTTGAAAAATTAGTATTAATTTTTTCCAAAGAAAGTGGATTTGCGTGTACAACTAGAGAAGGAAGACGTGGACGGTGCATTTCAATTGATGATTGTGGAAGAAGCTTTTGGAGAAGACCGAGACCGAGGTTTTGCGGTTACGATGGTTACGAGGAATTAATTTGTTGTCCAGAAGCGGTTAACGTAAATTCAAGGAATTTGATGTCAAAAAGCCAACAGAGTAAGTAAACTTTTTATAGTTCTTTGAAAACGTAAAGGAAATGTAGGTAAATAAAATTCTGTAGAATGTAGAGATTATTCATCGATTTTAAGAAGTGGAAATGATTTAAATCCTTGGGGATTTGGAAGTTTTAACGCTATCGTTTCCGGGCAAAACTCAATTCCAAGAGAATTTCCTCATATGGTAATATGATTCATTAGTATAATCATTCACAGTAAGGTACGGAATTACAACGCCCATAAAACATAGACCTCGAAAACGGTAACAAGAATTTCAAGTTTAGAAAGTCAAGGATGTACTAAGAAATTTCTTTAAGTTTAACTTTATTGATGAGAAAATTAATGTACCATCATAAAACTAACTATTAAATGTGTTACATTGTCGTAATTCCAAACTTTGATGTGGATGACTACATATTCAAAATTAATACATCAATTAATGAAAAGTTTTTTTAGGCAGCGTTAGGTTTTGGAAACGAACCTGAAATCGAATGGAAATGCGGTGGGAGTTTAATAAGTGAAAATTTTATTTTAACAGCTGGACACTGTATATCAACCAGGGAATTGTATTAAAATAAAATAACCTTTTTAATTAAACATCAAATTATAAAATCTTATTTTAGTGGTGAAGTAAAATTTGTACGATTAGGTGATTTAGATCTTGAAAATAACAACGAAGACTCAGACCCCCAACAATATAAAGTAAAAAGAACTTATGAACACCCCGAATATAAATTAAATTCAAGGTACCACGATATAGGATTGATTGAATTAGAAAGATCGGTTCGTTTTACACGTTTCGTCCAACCAGCTTGTTTATACACGTCTAACGAAATTCCTTCTTCGGGGTTAATAGCCACAGGTTGGGGTGCTCAAGTTTTCGCAGGTCCAAGTGTTAGTTTATTACAAAAAGCCGAATTAAGAGGTTTACCGTTTCAAGATTGTAGTGAAACATACGGTAGTGAACGTGAACTTGAAAATGGGATCGTTGATGAATGGCAAATTTGTGCTGGTGGTCAAAATCAAGCAGATACTTGTCAGGTTAGAAAAAATAAATTAAAAAAAAATTAATATTTGGAGAAAAATAATGAAATGATATTTTTAAATTACAGGGTGATTCTGGAGGACCACTTCAATACAAATCACCTCAAGAATCATTATTTTCAATCGTTGGGATTGTTTCTTTTGGAAAACTTTGTGGTTTAGCTCCTGGAGTTTATACGAGAGTTTCTTATTATGTACCTTGGATAGAAAAAATTGTTTGGTCTAACCAATTGTAGGAAAAATATAATTAAACTCTTTTTTTTTATAAACTTTACTCTTATGAAATCATGCACTTCATACTTCTAATTTTGTTTATGAAACTCATGAATTATTTATTTACCTCTAATGGAACTAATATTATTTTGTTCAAATGGAAGATTTTATACCATAATTCAGTAATTTTGAAAAGATTGCGCCTCGAATACATTATCTTGAATAAACCATTTTAAATACAAGTATTAGATAGTTTCAGTGAATTTCCTTAAAGCATCCTGAACTTATGTAGTGTTGATAAACGCACATTTACTAATTTTCTCGTGCATTTACCTTTTTCCTTAAGATAAACCTTTCCTAAGGTAAACGTTTCCTTCTCCGATAACTTTCACTTTGTCCTTTGTGTTCGTTACCTTTACATATCAATTACACATCAATTCATCAAGCTATTCATCAAGAAAATAATGAACCGTACCTATCTAATATCATTTTTGAAAATACGTAAACATTAAACTGGAATTTCAACTGGTTTTACACGTTTTCGCTTTTACACGATTTATAAATTGAGAAATTTAAAAAAACGAGTAAAAATGTATATTCCGCTTCATGTACTATAACCCGAAATGGAGCTGCACCATGATGAGAAAGATGAAAGACTAGTCGGCAATGTTACGGAAAGGGGGTTTACTTTTTTATCTCTCTCTTCATGGTGCAGCTCCATTTCGGGTTATAGTACGCCTATACAAAGATTTGATGGCATTTTTCACATATTTATCCATTGGTATACTGATGAAAAGAACAGGGGATTCCCAAGATTAAATTGTAAAATCTATACATTTAAGAGAATCCCAGTAATCTATACGTATGTATTTCACATTAGTAAAGCTGTTTAATTGGTAAGTTTTCAACAGTTATACATAGTTTTTATGGTATCTTTATGGTTTGCGTAAATTTTTTAAGATTCTATAATCTCAAAGAATTTAAAGAAAAATCAAATGAAAAAAAAAGTTATTTCTTTAGAAAATAAAATTCAAATATTAGCCCGTCTACGTAATAGAGAAGAGTAACGGATCTTGCTAAACTTTACTCCATGAATGAAACCACAATAAGAATAATAAGAAAAAGTGAAGGCTCTATCAGAAAAAGTATAGCAGCTGGAACGTCTAGCAGTATGAGAACAACTTCATATGTTAGAGATGTTACGCTGGAAAATATGGAACAAGCGTTAGTGATATGGATAGAAGATCAAACTCAAAAGCGAATCCCGATTGATACCAATACTATTAAAAATAAAGCGTTGAAGATTTATCAATCACTTCAGAATCAGTTGCCGTCGATTTCATCCGGTTAAAAGAAGATTTCTTTTTCCGCAAGCCATTGATGGTTCGAGAGATTAAAAAAAAGACATTCTTTACATAATCTGAGAAAGAAAGGTGAAAGTACATCTGCTGATTCGGTTCCACCACAAGAATATCCGACAAAATTTGTTGAAATCATTGCCACTAACCGCTATTCTTCTGATTACGTTTTCAATGCTGACAAGTCCGAATTGTTCTGGAAAAAAAGTCGAAGAGAACCTTCATAGCCAAAGTTCACAAATCAGCTAGCGGTCATAAAGTAACGAAAAGTCGTATAACAGTTCTATTTTGTTGCAATGCTTCAGGCGGTATGATGAAAGCATTAGTGATTAACAAATCAAAATCACCACGCTCATTCAAGCGAGTAAACATCACAAATCTTTCCGTCTATTGGATGGCTAATAAAAAAAGCATGGGTCACTGCCGTAGCTTTCAATGAATGGTTCCATAATTTCTTTGTTTCTGATGTTAAAAATTATTTGACTAGTAAGGGATTGCCGTTTAAGGCTCTTTTATTAATTGATGATGCTCCAGGTCATCCTCTAGATTTACAACATCAAAATGTAAAGGTTATTTTTTAGCGAAGAATACAACTTCCTTATTACAGCCGTTAGATCAAGGGATTACTTCAACTTTTAAAAGACTGTACATCAAACAATCTTTCAGGTTTATCTTAGATCAAATGGAGAATGATGCATCTCTTACTCTAATGGATGCTTGGAAGAAATTTACAATTTTAGATTGTGTTAAACATGTTGGACTTTCCTACACACAGATCAAACAAATCTACGATCAACACCTGCTGGAAAGCAATATGGCCGGATGTTGTTGGAAATGAAGAATCACCAATAGAGCATGAATATTCGCAGATCGCTAAGATGGCTCGTATCATTGGAGGAGAAGGTTTTAAAGATTTAGCTGAGGCAGATATTGAAGAAATAATAGCAGATGAAGAACTGAATGAAAATGATTTAATTGACAAGATTCATGAAACAAACAAACATGATGAAGACAAAATTATTTAATTTTTAAACAGTGCATTTTGAGTTTTCCAAGATATATCTTACTTTTACTTAAATAAATGACTGAAAAGTTTCAAACTGAAGTAAAAAAGTTTTTTTCTTTCCTCTCATAATTATTTCTCACAAACCTTTTCCTTAAAAATGATCCACCTTCATTAACAAAATTGGTTTGCAAACAAATCAACCAAAACGGAACCGGTTAATTTGCAAAAGAAGTCCAAACATATAATTCCCCTTTTTGAACACGCCCACATTCATAGGTTTCTTCAAGGTCTATCCTCACTAGTAGCCAGTTTTCGACCATGCGTGTGATCGCAAACATCTACACTATCGTCACAGTCATTTCGTGCGTTCTCACTCAAGGTAATCAACACGATTTTCTCTAAAAAATCTCATTTAAATCAATTAAAATTAATTTCAACAATAACCGTTTCTACAAAATTGTGTAACACTTCATTTACTGACATTTGTAAGCGTCTTATTTATTTAACCCAAATATTTTTTTTTAAGAAATTGGTGACCAATGTTTTTTACGTGATGGATCAATAGGAGTTTGTCAATATGTATCAAGATGTGCATCAGCTACGAAGGAATTAAAAAGAAGAATTATTCCGGTTAATTGTGGCTTTTCTGGAAAATTACCGATTGTTTGTTGTGGAGATGATAGAGCTTCATTCAATAGAGTATCTAAAAGCGAAGAAAGTAAGTTGTAATTTGAACAAGAATAAAAATTAAATATATTAAAAATAATATTAGTAATTTAAAATAACATTAGAAATTATTATTATTTTTTTAATTAAGAATGTGCTGAATATTCCAATTTGGATATAAGAACAACAATAACAACAACTACAACCGAAAAAGGTGCTTTAGTTTGGTTTGCTGCAGTCGGAGGAGTAAACGCAATATTTGAAGAATTTCCTCATATGGCTTTATTAGGATATGGTTCTTCAGGAAATATAGTATTTCAATGTGGAGGGAGTTTAATCAGTGAACGATATGTTTTAACAGCAGGTCATTGTTTAGAATCAAGAGAATTGTAAGTAAACATTGAAATTAATTTCATCCTAAAAATTAATCCTTTTTTAATTTTTATTTTTAAAGAGGGCCAGTGTCTTTAGTCGTTTTGGGGGATTTAGACATAGCTGTAGATAACGAACGAGCAGAACCACAAAATTTTTCAATAATTCAAGCGATTCCTCATCCAAATTACGACTTTCAATCTTTTTACAATGATATAGCTTTATTAAAATTAGATCGTCCAGTTATCTACACAAGATATGTTAAACCAGCGTGTATTCAATCGAAATTTGAATTAGAAAGAAATGATTTAACAGCGACAGGTTGGGGTGCACTTGAATATGGGGATAAGTTACATAGTATGTTACAAAAAGTCCAATTACAAAGCCTTCCGGTTAAAAATTGTTTGCCAACATACGGACCACAAGCTAGATTACCACAAGGATTCAATGAAACGACTCAAATATGCGGTGGTAATCTTGAGAAGAGGATGGACACTTGTCAAGGCGATTCCGGAGGTCCTCTTCAACTTAAAATCAAAGATTTTCCACCAACGCACAAAGTAGTGGGAGTTACTTCTTTTGGAAGTAATTGCGGTTTAGTTCCAGGTGTTTATACAAGAGTTTCTCACTATGTTGATTGGATAGAATCGATCGTTTGGCCGAATTAATTCCTTTTTTTATAACTGTAACAATAAATTGTGATACTTTTTTAAAAGTCGATTTTTTTAATTCATTAATATTAATTAAATAAATTAACATTCTGTTTTTCCCTACCTCGATCATTTTCTCAAGGTGAGTTGGGTTGATTCAAAAAATAGTCGTATACGATGAGTTGCCCAATGAAGACCGTTTTATGTTTTACTCTGCTGATCTTTTTCGTTAAATCCCAAGGTAAATAAACTTTCTATATTTTCGCTTTTTAAGTCACACCAATTTTATTTTTTAAAAGAATCAGAAATATGTTACTTAAGAAATGGATCGTTTGGAGTATGCAAACATATCTCAAATTGTATCCCAGCTCAAAAAGAACTCAAACAAAAAATTCGTCCCATTATGTGTGGATTTGCGGAAAAATATCCTATAGTTTGTTGTGAGGATAATGGAAAAGTTATTCCCCAAGAAAGAACTTCAAATAGTATAAGTGATCAAAGTAATTAGTTATTAACGTTTTGAATATATTTTTTCTTAAAGATTTTTATTTTAGAATGTAGGGATTATTTAAAATTGGATATCAAAACTACTATAACAACCACAACGACAACAACGACGACAACTAGCGAAAGAAATTATTATCCTTTTGTAGTAGGAGGTGTTAATGCTTATTTTGAAGAATATCCACACATGGTAAATAAATTACTTGAAAAATAATAATTAAAACGTAATTAAAAGTAATTACCATGTATTTTTTTTTTAATTTGTAAAGGCTATTCTGGGATATGGCAATGAAGGAAACATTGAATTCAAATGCGGAGGGAGTTTAATCAGTGAACAATTCGTTTTAACAGCAGCTCATTGTTTAGAATCAAGAGAGTCGTATGTAAAATTCTTTTTACATTTTATTATTAAGATACAGGGTGTTTACAGTTTTATGATTTTATTTCAAAGGGTTGATTAAACATCTTAAAAGACGGTCATTAAACGATGTTTTACAGTGGATAGAATACAATGTTGATACTTCTAAAATTTATAAAAAGTGAATATAACCAAATTCACAAATAAATTACCAAGAGATGGCTTTAGATTGGATGTAAAAAAGATTTTTAAAACCTAGATCATGTCATTCATTTACAGAGGGTTGAACCGGAAGTATTATTCATAACAGCCTCTAAGCAAGTATTACGATTACACACTCGAAGGATTTTCTCAGAAGTTACATAAACTATTGCCTTGCATTTTTTTTGTCTTAAAGCATAAAAAATGTACCTTTATCATTAGTATAAAGATTTTCATTTTTCTTTGCTAACATTTCTACAATTCCTTTTGTATTGATGGACTACCAAAAAAAAGTAAACCATAGTAAAGGTATAATTTTTTCTAAATATTAGCTGCCACCTAGTGTTTTGAATTTTTTTTCTGTAATAATGTTTATTGCTTACAAAAGAACATATCCCAATATATCATACGTTTGCAGTGAACACCAACCTAAGTAAGATCTTATTTTCTATTTCAGCTCTTAAGTAGTAGTTGTAAAGTTAAAAAAAAAAATTTTATGGATTAAAACCTAGAAATGATATTTCTGTAACTAATAAAGATAAATAGAACGACAGAAAAATATATTCGTGTAAATGTTATGTAAAATTATCCCATTTAACGCTTCTTTAAAGAAAACATAAAAATACTTAAAAATGAGGAATTTAATGTGCACTTCTGGTTTTATCAGAAGTGGTACAAGGTTGCAACTACCATTGAAAACAAGACCCAACATCGACAAGATGATCTTCATCGATGTGCTGAGAATGAAATAGTTCACACTGTACATTTCTGAGAAAAAATAGAAAAACGAAACTGACATCAGCTACCAAACGCCGATAAAATCATCGTTCTCGAAACTTTATTCTTTAAGTAATCTTAATTAAAGGAAAACCTCTCATATTATCCAACTTTTGTTAAGATATTTTTACGTTGATGGCCTTCTTTTAATTTGTTTACTCACCTTTTAACAATGAAATCACAAGATCGTAACAACACCAAGAATACCTGTAACTTATAAAGCTGGGTTTAGACTATGCGCAACATACTCGCGCAACTGTTCGCAAGGCTGTTTCACTTGATGGTCGTCTTATCTGATGCATTTACACGGAGACAAACATGTCTGTCGTACAACCGGGTGCTGCTTCTGCATTCGCGGTCATGGCGATATTATATTTATATCAGAAAAATAAAAGACGACATTGCCGCTGGTGGACGAAGGAATTGTTTCGTTGACGATGCCAATATGGCAATGAAGTAATGAGGGAAATGGCAGTAGAACCCATAGAAGATACTGTTAGAAATTTCATCCTCATGACCACAGAAGATTTTGAATACCTTGTAGCCCTTGTTGGACCAAAAATTGAAAGAATGGACACACAGCTAAGAAACGCAATTGAGGACCTTGGTACAAGAACGGGATAAGTCATTATTTTTTTGAAATTGAGATATATGTTTTACAACATTCTACAAGATTTTATTTACCTTTTGGCGCAAGAACTTTATATAAAACTTTCTTTAACTTATTGTTATTTATGAAAGCACACCTCCCGTTTTTGCGTCAAAAGGCAAATAAAGTCTTGTAGAATGTTGTAAAACATATATCTCAATTTCAAAAAAATAGTGACTTATCCCGTTTTTGCACCAAGGTCCTCAATTACTGTTAGGGAAAGGTTGACTGTCACACTACGGTTCCTTGCAACAGGTGATTCATATACCAGTTTGCAATATCTATTTAAAATATCGAAAAGTACAATATCGGGAATTATACCGGAAGTGTGTGATGCGTTGATTGAAACACCTTCAAGAATATGTAAAGGTACGAACAATAATTTATTAAGTATTTTAAAGTATTATCAAAAAATATTTTTATATATTCGAATGTATAGGTGCTAGGTGATGCCTTATATGCTCGTTTTGGGTGTAGATTGCTATCATAACATGACATAGATGACATCCTTCCCAGGTCTGCCTCAAACAAAGTGTTTGCAATGGCTCTTTTGACGTGTGCAAGTGTTTGAGCATCATGTTTTTTGAGTTCATTGGCTAAATTTAATGCATATGTGAAGTATGGGTCATTTGACGCAGTGGTGGATGATTTCAAAATTTGTAATGTTTCACCCATCATTTTATCGCAGTCTAAAATCTCTCTTTTCTTTCGTTTGCGACCTTCAGTAATCTTTCTTTCAGTCTCCAAGTGTGACTCGTTGTCAATCCTGTCTTTCTCAACTTGTGTTGCATTAGCCTCCGTTTCTACTTCTAATTCTATAGTAGTACTTTGTATCCCCAGTTGTGACACAGAAGGAATTTCTAGGGACTCCTAAAATCACCCAACTCACCCCAAGACAAACGACGACGTTTACACTATGCGAATTAGGTAAAGCGAAACACTCTGATTCGCGTCCAAAAACCGACAGACTCCCGGCTCGCTATGAAGATGTTTCGCGCAACGTGTTTCGAATTGGAGCACACGTACACTCTATGCGAGTCTTGTTTCGCGAAACAGTAGCGCTAGTATGTTGGGCGCAGTCTAAACCCAGCTTAACATATTTATTTATTAAGAAATAAGGAAATTTTAATTTTTATAACGCAATTAGAATAATTATATTAATTTTGCCATTTTTTGCGTTACCAGAGAAAAAATGTCATACTGCACTGGGATCCGAACCCAGAACCTTCTGCTTTCCGGGCAGATGCTCTTACCAATTGAGCTATGCAGCTGGACAAGTTTTCTCATATATTAATCTGGTTACGTAACGTCACTTGTATATGCGCACAATTACTTACCAACGTCAAGAATTATCCTGAGCGCAGGCCAACCACAAATATTAAGAAATAAGGAAATTTTAATTTTTATAACGCAATTAGAATAATTATATTAATTTTGCCATTTTTGCGTTACCAGAGAAAAAATGTCATACTGCACTGGGATCCGAACCCAGAACCTTCTGCTTTCCGGGCAGATGCTCTTACCAATTGAGCTATGCAGCTGGACAAGTTTTCTCAAAATGGCAAAATTAATATAATTATTCTAATTGCGTTATAAAAATTAAAATTTCCTTATTTCTTAATATTTGTGGTTGGCCTGCCCTCAGGATAATTCTTGACGTTGGTAAGTAATTGTGCGCATATACAAGTGACGTTACGTAACCAGATTAATATATGAGAAAACTTGTCCAGCTGCATAGCTCAATTGGTAAGAGCATCTGCCCGGAAAGCAGAAGGTTCTGGGTTCGGATCCCAGTGCAGTATGACATTTTTTCTCTGGTAACGCAAAAATGGCAAAATTAATATAATTATATTTATGTATGCCTTTTAGTGGAAAAGTATCTACAGTAAGATTAGGTGATTTAGATATATCTTCAATCGAAGAACTTGCCGAGCCACAAAATTTCAAAGTTCTTGAAACATATCCACACCCAGACTACGACTTCATATCTTTCTACCACGATATAGCCTTAATTAAGTTAGATCGTCCGGCAATTTACACAAGATATGTAAAACCAGCTTGTTTACAAACGAAGCCAGAGTTGGAATCTAACGAATTAACTGTAACAGGATGGGGAGCCCTCGATTATGGGGGACAAACTCACACTTACCTCCAAAAAGCCTATCTGAAAAGTTTACCGTCCATGTATTGCACTAAAAGTTATCGACCCCAACCAAGATTAACAAACGGATTCGAGGAAGAGTTCCAAATATGCGGGGGAGATCTTGAAAGAACGGTCGATGCTTGTCAAGGTGATTCTGGTGGACCGATTCAAGTTAAAATTCAAAATATACCTCAAATGTATAGAATCGTTGGGGTTACATCATTTGGAAATAATTGTGGGTTGGTTCCTGGAGTTTATACAAGAGTTTCGAAGTATATTTCTTGGATTGAATCTATTGTTTGGCCTAATGAATAATTTGTCTTTTTTTTAATAAAATAAAATAATAAAAGAAGTTTAGTCATTGAAAAGTTAGTTTTTATATTTTGTTTGTTTCAATCAAAATAATACAAAGTTCAAAAAGAAAGATTTTTCCCAGAATTACTTATTAATAATAATCCTAACACCTTTATTAGTAAATAAAAAAAGCTTATAAATAAAACAACCAAAAACTGGTTATGTTATAAAAGAGAAAATCCAAATAGAGATACTGTTTTAAACACGCCCACATTTTTGGATTCTTCAAGGTCTTCATCTTCAGTTTACTGGTCAGTTTTCGACCATGCATTTGATCGTAAAGTGTTTTATCGTTATAGTCATTTCGTGTGTTTTCAGTCAAGGTAAAACTATTTTGCTTAAATTCACGTTAAATAAAAATTAATTTAAAATTTGTTATCTACAAAAAAAAAGGAATTCAAGAAATGTAATTAATTTTTTTAAGAAATTGGTGATCAATGTTTTTTACGAAATGGGTCAATAGGAGCTTGTAAATTAATACCTAATTGTGTGTCAGCTCAAAAAGACTTGAAGAAAAAGATATTTCCCATTAGATGCGGTTTTTCCGGAAATTTACCAATTGTATGTTGTGAGAATGAAAGAATTTCATTTACAAGAAGATCGAAAAGTGAAGAGAGTAAGTTAATATTAAAAAAATATTATATTAAAAATTAAATTTTCATTTAAACCGTTTGTATGCGTTTTATATAAGAATGTCTTGAATATTCCAATTTGGATATAAGAACAACAATTACAACAACAACCACAACAACAACAGAAAGAGGTCCGTATATTGTTGCTGCTGGTGTTGGAGGAGTAGATGCAAGATATGAAGAATTTCCTCATATGGCTTTATTAGGATATGGTTCTTCCGGAAGTATAGAATTTCAATGTGGAGGGAGTTTAATCAGTAAACAATTTGTTTTAACGGCAGCACATTGTTTACAATCAAGAGATTTGTAAGTAAAAATTTAAATCAACTTTAACACTAAAAATAATTTTAATTCTAAAAATAATACTTTTTTAATTTTTATTTTTAAAGAGGACCAGTTTCTTTAGTCGTTTTAGGCGATTTAGATATAGCTTCAAATATCGATAAAGCAGAACCACAAAATTTTTCAATAACCCAAACGATTCCTCATCCAAATTACGATTTTGAAACTTTTTACAACGATATAGCTTTATTAAAATTAAATCGTCCGGTTATCTACACAAGATATGTTAAACCAGCGTGTATACAATCGAAATTTAAATTAGAAGGGAATAATTTAACAGCAACAGGTTGGGGTGCTGTTGAATTTGGATTAACCTTACATAGTATTTTACAAAAAGTCGAGTTAAATAATCTTCCGGTTAAGGATTGTTTACCAACTTATCGTCCACAAGTTCGATTACCGCAAGGATTCAACGAAACGATTCAAATATGTGGTGGTAATCTTGAGAAGAGGATGGATACGTGTCAAGGAGATTCCGGAGGTCCTCTTCAAATGAAAATTAAAGATTTTCCGCTAACGCACCGAGTGGTGGGAATTACTTCGTTTGGAACTAATTGCGGTTTAGTTCCAGGTGTTTATACAAGAGTTTCTTACTAGATTGATTGGATAGAATCGATTGTTTGGCCGAATTAATATATTTTTTATAATCATAATAAATTGTAATCAATTTAAAATGTTCTTGTTTTAATCTATTGATAAAAAAACCCAGATCTGGTTTTCCCTACCTCAATCATATTTCCCAAGGTGAATTGAATTAATTCAAGTAGTTGCACAGAATGTGTCGTCCTATCAGGACGATGTTATACTTCTCTTTGCTAGTCTTTCTCTCAACAGTTTTTGCTCAAGGTAAACATTTTTTTTTATTTTTCTTAAAGTTTTAATCGTTTAAAAATAATTTTTAATTCATTACTGGATGAATTGACTCCTGAAAGCCTAGTTGATGTATTTTTACATAAAGTTCTTTTCAATGGAACTTTGGATTTTCGTTCAAACTTTAGCAACTTGTATTAAATAAAAGAAGAAATGAATTAAATAATACACAATTCAACATAAATATAAAAGGCTTTTTTGTCTACTTGACACTTTTTCTTTTAATTGGATTATAACATAAGTATTGATCTGCTAAATCAACCATTCATACTCATATAGTAATCCATAATACTTTCTGTTCTTTTTTTTTATTATTTCACCAGTTTGTCGATTTCATTTACCGGTTTCTATTTATTATACATAATACATCATAGCGCGTGATGTATTATGGAAATCATATCGCATAAAACGTATTAATACGTCAACAGTTCAGGATTCTGAAGAAAAAATGACATAATACTACGTTAGCGGCCAGTAATAAGTTAAAAGTTTAATCTAATCTTTAATTCTTAAGAGTCAGAGAAGTGTACCTTAAAAAATGGATCGCTCGGAATATGCAAACATGTTTCAAATTGTACCTCAGCTATAAAAGACCTTAAAAGACTACTTCAACCCGTAATCTGTGGATTTGATGGATTTAAAGCTTTAGTTTGTTGTGAAGAAAATGAAAAGGTTATTACTGAAGAGCGGATTTTAAATAGAATAAGTGAAAAAGGTAGTTAAAATACGTTAAAAAACTATATATTTTTTTATAATAAAGATTTTTTAGAATGTCGTGATTATTTAGAATTGGATATCAAACCTGTAATGGTTCTAAATCCCACACTTGTAATCGGAGGTACTAATGCTCTTGTAGAACAATATCCTCACATGGTAAATAAAATATTTTAATATTATATACAGGATGTTTAAAAGAGATGCGGCAATATTAAAGGGGGTGATTGTCCAGGTCATTTTATAGAAAAATGTTTATAATAAACATGGTCTGGAATCGCTTCGTTACCGATCTACAGCGTGTTGAAGTTTAAACATTTTTATTATAAACAAAGTTTATAATAAAAGAATTTTTATATTCTTTGAATATTAATAAATTTTTAATTTTGATGGTTTCTTTTACAATTTTTTTCTCGAAAACGGTCCATTTTATCGACACTGAATAAGAGTATCTTTTCTTTAGCTAAATATTCAAGGTATCTAAATTTTTTTTTTAACTCTTTACCATACAGGGTGTTAAAAATGTAAGCATTAAAATGTACAACCTAGTACGCCCCTGGTAAACTAAAAAGACTAACTATGTTTTAAGGTCATTTTTTTAAGAGGTCCTTACTACTGTTTATCATATTAAATTTTCATTAAATTAAATTAAGTACTTTAAAATTTATTTAAAAAAATTGTTTTCCAGTGGCTTCTTTTAGGAGGTCGTATCTCTGAAGGGAGGGCCGCTAGGAAAAAAAATTATGGGAACTTGTAATCATATTTTTTAATGTTCTATCAGAATCCAAGAGATTTCCCACATTTTCCAGGACACCCTGTATAGAAAAAAAATCAAACCAATATCTTTAAAAATGAATTATTAATGAATTTTTAAAGTTAATCGATTTTCTTAAGTAAGATTAACAGTGAAAAAAAAATTTTACCAACTTTGAAATTTTTTTTCACTCTTTTGACAACATTTAGAATAAAACGATCTTTTTAAACCAAACTAAAATGTTATAAGTTTCATTTAGTAAAAGAAATCAAATCAAAATCTTTAAAAATGAATTTTTGATGAATTTTTAAAAATTGACTAGTTTAATTAAAATGCAATAATTAAAAGTAACTACCAATAAATTGTTTTTATTTATAAGGCCATTCTTGGATATGGACAAGGAGAAAACTTTGAATTTAAATGCGGTGGGAGTTTAATCAGTGAACAATTTATTTTAACAGCAGCTCATTGTTTAGAATCAAGAGAATTGTACGTTAATTTCTTTTACAAACATTTTAATATCATCAACTAACATTTTTTTTTTTTTTTTGTAAATTTAGTGGAAATGTTTCTATGGTAAGATTAGGCGATTTAGACATAGCTTCAACCAAGGATATTTCCCAACCACAAAACTTCAAAGTTCTCGAAACTTATTCTCATCCAGACTACAATTCGTTATCTTTCTATCACGATATAGCCTTAATTAAGTTAGATCATCCGGCGAATTACACGAGTTACGTAAGACCAGCTTGTTTACAAACGGAAACCAAATTAGAACGTAATAACTTAACTATAACCGGATGGGGAGCTACTGTATATGGAGGAGGACTGCATAGTTATCTTCAAACAGCCGATTTGATGAACTTGCCGACTGCGAATTGCCTCAAAAGTTATCGACCCCAACCAAAATTAGAAAATGGATTCCAAGAAGAGTTTCAAATTTGCGGGGGGAACCTTGAAAAGAAAGTTGATACTTGTCAAGGGGATTCCGGGGGACCTATTCAAGTCAGAATTAAAGGTGTTCCTCCAATGTATAAAGTCGTTGGGGTTACATCATTTGGGAATAATTGTGGGTTAGTTCCTGGGGTTTATACGAGAGTTTCGAAGTATATATCGTGGATTGAATCTATTGTTTGGCCTAATCAATAAAAATATTTTTAAGTAAAATAATAAAAAGGAAACTGTATGCATTCAAAAATTAATTTTGTTATTTTATATCCTTCCAATTAAACTAATCCTAAATACTATATTCAAAAAGAAACTACCCTTGTTTTGAGTCATTAAAAGATAGGTAAATAAAAAGAAAGTACTTACTAATGAAATTTAAAATCTTTTTATATCACAATAAAACTTAAAACTTCTTCGAATGAAATAGGACAACAAGATGACCTTCGTAAATGAGTTGAAACGAAAACAAATATAACTGGTTATTTCCATAAAAGAAGAAGTGGTATTTTTGAATCCTTTAATACCTATTTTCACTTTACTTGCCAGTTAACAACCATGAATTTCATCGTAAACATCTATATTATTGTCACAATCGCTTCTAGTGTATTTACTGAAGGTAATAGAAACTAAAACTAAAAAACTTAATTAAAACTAAATAAAAACTGTATCCCCAAAATAAATCCATTAAAACTTCTTGCTTTAACTGAAAATTTAGAAATTGGTGACGAATGTTTATTACGAAACGGATCGATAGGAGTTTGCCGATTATTACCTAATTGCGTATCAGCTCAAAAAGATTTGAAGAGAAAAATATTTCCTATCAGATGTGGTTTTTTCGGAAAATTATCGATTGTGTGTTGTGTGGATGAACAAATTTCATCTAAAAGTGAAGAGAGTAAGTTAACATTTTTCATTTAAAATCTTTGTATGTTTTTAAATAAAAAAATCATTAAAAATGGATTCATCATTGAAAATGAGATACTTTTATTTAAGAATGTCTCGAATATTCCAACTTAAATATAAAAACAACAATAACAACGACCACAACAACCACAACCACAACAAAAAAAGGTCTAATACCTATAGTTCCTATAGCTGTTGGAGGAATAAACGCAGGATTTGAAGAATTCCCTCATATGGCTTTATTAGGATATGGTTCTTCGAAGAATATAGTATTTCAATGTGGAGGAAGTTTAATCAGTGAACAATACGTTTTAACAGCAGCACATTGTTTAGAATCAAGAGATTTGTAAGTAAACATTTAAATCAACTTTAACCCTAAAAATAATCCTTTCTTAACTCTTATTTTTAAAGAGGGCCAGTTTCTTTAGTCGTTTTGGGCGATTTAGACATAGCTATAGATTACGATCTAGCAGAACCACAAAATTATTCAATAATTAAGGCGATTCCTCATCCAAATTATGATTTTGAAACTTTTTACAACGATATAGCTTTATTAAAACTAGATCGTCCGGTTATCTACACAAGATATGTTAAACCAGCGTGTATACAATCGAAATTTGAATTAGAAGGGAATAATTTAACAGCAACAGGTTGGGGTGCTCTTGAATTCGGAGATAGCTTACATAGTTTTTTACAGAAAGTCGAGTTAAAAAGCCTTCCGGTTAAGAATTGTTTACCAACATACGGACCACAACCTAGATTACCACAAGGATTCAATGAAACCATTCAAATATGCGGTGGTAATCTTGAAAAGAGGATGGACACTTGTCAAGGCGATTCCGGAGGTCCTCTTCAACTTAAAATTAAAGATTTTCCACAAACGCACAAAGTGGTGGGAATTACTTCTTTTGGAACTAATTGCGGTTTAGTTCCAGGCGTTTATACAAGAATTTCTTATTATATTGACTGGATAGAGTCCATTGTTTGGCCGAATTAACCATCCTTGTATAGACATAACAATAAATTGTGACACTTTTACCAAGCGTTTTATTTTTATATGACTGATTTTTCTTTTATTTTTATTTATTATCAGTTAAATAAACTAAAAACATTTTTAATTTCATTGGTCAAGAATTCATTGACCGGTTAACAACCGAAACCGGTTATTTTATAAAAAGAAGAAGTGCTAGGTATGTGCATACTTAGGAATACTGGTTTATATTCGCATACATTTATCTGCATTGCAAGGTCTTTCTGTCATTTAGTGGTCAGTTTATGGTCATGAACTTGATCGTGAATATTTGTATATTCGTTGCAACCACTTCGCGTGCATTCACCGCAGGTAATCAATAGAATTTTGCTAATATTTTTCACTGAAATCAATAAAAATTAATTTTGAAGTTATTAATAAATTTTTATCAAATAAAACGTTGATAATTCGATCTCCAGTAATCTGAATGCTCAAACTACTAAAATGAAAATTTTTATTTCATTTTATTTGAGATTTTTATTTAATCTCAATTAATTTAAGGTCCAAGCTGTAAATGTTAGGTTTAAGCAAAACATGTATTAAGATTTTTTGTTTCCAAAGGGGGAGATATCGTAAGTAATAGTCTGTCTATTAATTTTATTTGGTAGAACAAAAAATAATAATTATTTTTGTCCAACAATAATGATTCTCTTGATGACTGTCTTAAGTTCAAAATTATTATTTTGACTACTTGTCAACGAAATACAGGTCACAGTTGGAAAAATTAAGGTTACTCATCATTTTTACTTCTGAAAATGGCAAACTTTTGATATAAGAACTAAGGACAGCTCTTATCTCACCAATCGCGAAGTCCCTGAGAAGTCTCCGCTAATACCCCAAGTAGACCTGTGGGAGATAGAGCAGAAACTTTCAATAAGAACAAAGAGCACCAAAATCAGAAATTGCGTACCACCAAGAGTTGTACGGAAGGTGAGGAATGAACCCTTCCTTAAGCGACATGTGCCAAGCGACCGCCAAAAGTCCCCGGGTCATCCTCTCGAAAGCACTCCGAGCTAGTAAATATTATTAAAAACCAAAGAATCAAAGAATACCAAAAGCAAAAGAAACAGGCATACTGTGGAAATTACTCAAACTATGATATTAACTTTTTGACATTTAAAATCAAATTGATCGAGATCTTAAACTTTCAAAAATATTGAAGAAATGTTATTTGTAATTGTTAGTACTAAAACAATTTCTGGATTTCAAAGCAAAGAACATGTACAGGTATCCCGAAATTATACGGCCATATGCTACTAGCGGATTCTCTGTTCAAAAATAGGAATAAAAGGCTAAATAAACATTCGTTCAAAAATGCTTCCTAAAGAAGCTACAGTTCTTTGGGGGAAGCATTGGTAAAATAGATCATTTTAGAATGTTGCAGTTTCCATAGTTAAATAATTCAGTCATAAAATCAAACCCCCATCGATAACGACACGCTGCGCTGTTAAAGTGCTTAGCACACTCTTAGCAAAAAGTCCTACTTAGAAAATGGTTGCAGTTACGCAGTTGCAACAAGATGACCATTCTTACGTAGAAAGGTCTAACAAGAGGAGGGCGCGAGGTGGTTTTTTTTAAAAAATCTCTCCTTGAGCTGAGTGGTAGAGTATCATACAAGGATTCAATTGACAAAGTACTAAAACGCACTATTCAGCCAAAACTGAATAAATCGCGTTTAAAGTTTAACGCTCCGGTTATATTTTGGATAAGTAAACTCGTTTACAAATAGCCGTTGGCCGAACCTATAGGAGTGGTGAATCAGCAATCCAGAAATAGTGGACGTCGCTGGTTCGAATCTCTTCATCTCTTTCACTTTTTAATTTTTGTTTAATATCCTAATTTTTAAACATTTATCAATTTTTATTGATGTTTTTATAAATTTAAAGTAAACTTTAATTTTTAATGAAAATATCTCATTATAAAATAAACTTCAACAGTTTTGAACAAAAAATAATAGTTAGAAAAGAAATTACTGGTAAATGTAATGATGTTGTTATGAGCAAACGTTAATTACGGAAAATTATATTATTCAAATAGAAAGACTCGGCGACGAAAACGCTTATTAAAAATAAGCTTTATAGCAACCAAAATAATACTCATAGTAGAAACAAAAAACAAAAAGGATATATCATTTAATAGCAAAATGTGAATTAATTTTTTTATTGAAAACAAAATATATTTAAAATTCACTAAACAAATAAATATTTATAAATTAGTGTATTAAACAAAAACTAAAAAGTAAAAGACACGAAAAGATTCGAAACCGCGACGTCCACTATTTCTGGATTGCTGATTCACCACTCTTATCGGTTCGGCCAACGGCTGTTTGTAAACGAGCTTACTTATCCAAAATATAACCGGAGCGTTAAACTTTAAACGCGATTTATTCAGTTTTGGCTGAATAGTGCGTTTTAGTACTTTGTCAATTGAATCCTTGTATGATACTCTATCACTCAGCTCAAGGACAGATTTAAAAAAAAAACCACCTCGCACCCTCCCCTTGTAAGATATTGTCACGAGTCACTCGCTTGTTTCTAGCTACGGGGTTAAATAAGCAAGAGGTATGTTTACTTGCCTGTTGGGGCTTTCCTTGGAGCTACACTAATATTCGCAGGGGAAGAGGGACATACAAGTAATACACCACTTGACATTCACTGCCTTTATTGTACCACACGGCGGAGCTAGCACCTGGAACCTCTTCGAACGAGGCCCCTATCATTGAATTCCCTGCTTTCTTATACTCGTTCGATTAGGCGTTTGTGCTAACTCCGCAATATACAATGATCCCCTTTTGGGGCTTTGCCCTGATCGCGGCAATATCAAATTTTAAGTCCGGTTAATAAAAAGATGGCATGTAAAAAAGTTAGATAAACAATTAACCAAGTCGCCCCTTTACACGCACACTACTGATGAGTTTCATGCAAAATCGATACCACCATCTAATTTCTCATGGAATTTTAGGCTAATAGACCAATTTTTGTTGACTTAACTCAAGCCATTCCGAACATATTCCTTAAAAACCGCTTTTTTGCTGCCTCCTTTAAAGGTCTGTAGCTCCCTTAGGAAGCATTTTTCGATCAATGTTTATTTCACGAAAAAAATTTTTGACATCAATCTTCTTCCTTTAGTTCAGTTTCAATCTTTTAATTTATATCCTTTAGTTGAAATTTTTTTGATTTAAATCCTTTAATTGAAAAAATCTTTTGGTTGAAAAAATCCTTTGGTTGAAAAAACTTTTTGGTTGAAAAAATCCGTCAGTTAAAAGAATACTTTAATTAAAAAAATCCTTTAATTGAAAAAATCTTTTGGTTGAAAATAGCCTTTGGTTGAAAATTCTTTAGTTGAAGAAATCTTTTGGTTCAAATACCCTTTAGTTGAAAAAAATCTATAATCAAGACGTGAAGTAACATCAAGTAATTTTGTTTCAATCTGGATGTATATTAATTAATTTAAGTCCTACATGTTTCGGAATCGTTCCATCATCAGGAACGTGTGGTATACTCAAAAAAATATAAAATTAACAACACAAGCGTAAATAGTCGAGATCAGACACTATGAAGATTCCCAGAATTTTCTAAAGATTTTATTCTGAAAAGCAATATACATAATGATAGAATGCGCTGGTAGCGTATGGCCGTCTAATTTCGGGACACCTGCATACATTTTAAGAGCTATGCATTTTAGTTTTTAAGTACTTAGATGAATTTCTTTCAAGTTCTAATAAGCATGTTTTATTTTTTTACATCCAATACTTGCAGTTTTAGTTTCTTAACAGCAATACTTAATAATGCGAATAATTTGGTAATCCAAACCACTTTCAATCCTAATTAATTTAAATTATCAAGGTTCTACTGTATCAGCTTTTTTAGAAATTGGTGAGCAATGTTTTTTAAAAAATGGGTCAATCGGACTTTGGCAACTAATATCGAACTGCAAATCATCTCAAAACGATTTAAATAAAGAAACCATTCCCATTAGTTGCGGTGTTTTAGAAAAGGAACCGATTGTATGTTGTGAAAATGAACAAATTTCACTTACTAAGAAAAATTCTAAAAGTGAAGAAAGTATGTTAATATTAAAAATAAGTTTAATATAAAATGAATGATTTTTTTAATTTAAGAATATTTTGAGTATTCCAACTTACAATTAAATATAGAAGAAACTACAACAACTATAACGACAACGATAGGAGAAGCTTCTTCATCTTCTCTTACGTTTGAAGAAAAAAATAAAGAATTTGATGAATTTCCTCATATGGCTTTATTAGGATACAGTTCTTCAAAAGATACAACCATATATTATGCAAACGCAGGGAGTTTAATCAGGGAACAATTCGTTTTAACAGCAGCTCATTGTTTATTCAAATATTTGTATGTAAATCAAGTTATTTATAAATTAATTCTTCCTTAATTTATATTTTTAGAGCAGGACTCTTTCTCAAGTCGCTCTGGGAGATTTTCACATTTGGACAAATTTTAATCAAAGTCAAATCTTTGCAATATCTGAGATCTTCTCTCATCCAAATTACGATTGGCGATTTTCTTATAACGATATAGGTTTAATAAAATTTGATCATCCGTTACCTACACAAAATATATTAAACCGGCGTGTTTACAAACGAAATTCGAGATAGAACCGAATGATTTATCAGCAAGACATTGGGGTATTGCTAAAGGTGAAAATATTTTCTTTGGAGCTTTAAAAAAAGTCGAATTAAAAAGCCTTTCGGTTAAATACTGTCTACCAGCTTACGGCCCACAACATAGATTTCCACGAGGGATCAATGGAACGTTACAAATATGCGATGGTAATCTTGAGAAGTTTATGGACAAGTGTCCTGGTGTTTTTGGAGATCCTATTCAACTTAAAATTAAAGATTGTCCATTATCGTACCGAGTAGTGGGAATTACTACGATTACTACGGTTGAGGGTCATTGCGGTATAGTTCGAAGTGTTTTTACAAGAGTTTCTTCTTATATTGATTGGACAGAATCGATTGTTTGGCCAATTTAAAACTTTTCTTATTATAACAATAAATTGATTATTAATTAATTTATTATTATTAGGTGATTAAGTTAAAAGTATCCTTGTACTAAACTTTCTTATTCTGTATGTACCTTATATACAAAAAAATATATAAATTTATGACTAAGAAAGGTTAACAACCGAAACTGGTTATTTTACAAAAGAAGAAGTACACTTACTTAAATACACATGTATTGGTTGGTTTTTCATGGTCTTTCTTCAGCTTAGCGGTCAGTTTTCAACCATGCACTTCATCGTGAACATCTGTATCATCGGTACAATCATTTCAATTGTATTCACTGCAGGTAATCGATATTTTCTTATAAATCGTAATAAAACTTTTCGTGAAAATATCTAACCAGAAACATAAATTAGTATAACAAGCTATAGTTTATTGCTAAGTAAGCAATAATAATGCAGAAATTAAATGTTTGATTGTGCTTCAATTTTCGTCAATATTTTCTATAATTAGTTGACTTACCAATAAACTGTAGCTTAATTCTTATTGTTAGATATACAAGTATACTTTTACTCCACCTCATAAATTAGTACTCAATAATTTTTTTTTAAGAAATTGGTGATCAATGTTTCTTACGAAATGGATCGATAGGAGTTTGCCAATTATTACCTAGCTGTAAATCAGCCCTGGACAGTTTAAAAAGAAGAATCATTCCCATTCATTGTGGCTTTTTCGGAAAGACACCGATTGTATGTTGTGAGGATGAAAAATCATCATTTAAAAATTCTAAAAGTGAAGAAAGTAAGTTAACATTTAAAATAAATTTAAATATAATTAACTATTTTTTAATTAAGAGTGTCTTGAGTATTCCAATTTGGATATAAGAACAACTATAACAACCACAACAACGACACCAAGACCGACGCCAATCGATGGTAATACAGTGTTTGTTGCTGCTGTTGGAGGAGTAGATGCAGGACATGAAGAATTCCCTCATATGGCTTTACTAGGATATGGTTCTTCAGGAAATATAGAATTTCAATGTGGAGGGAGTTTAATCAGTGAACAATTCGTTTTAACAGCAGCTCATTGTTTAGAATCAAGAGAATTGTAAGTAATCGTTTAAAGTAATTTTAACCCTAAAAACTAATCCTTTTTTAATTTTCACTTTTAAAGAGGGCCAGTATCTTTAGTCGTTTTAGGGGATTTAGACATTGCTGTAGATTTCGATCAAGCAGAACCACAAAATTTTTCAATAATTCAGACGATTCCTCATCCAAATTACGATTTTGAAAATTTTTACAACGATATAGCTTTATTAAAACTAGATCGTCCGGTTATCTACACAAGATACGTTAAACCAGCGTGCATACAATCGAAATTTGAATTAGAGGGAAATGATTTAACAGCAACAGGTTGGGGTGCTCTTGAATTCGGAGATAAGTTACATAGTATTTTACAAAAAGTTGAGTTAAAAAGTCTTCCGGTTAAGAATTGTTTACCAACATATGGACCACAATATAAATTACCACAAGGATTCAACGAAACGATTCAAATATGTGGTGGTAATCTTGAGAAGAGGATGGATACATGTCAAGGAGATTCCGGAGGTCCTCTTCAACTTAAAATTAAAGATTTCCCATTAACGCACAAAGTAGTAGGAGTTACTTCTTTTGGAACTAATTGCGGTTTAGTTCCAGGCGTTTATACAAGAATTTCTTATTATATTAACTGGATAGAATCGGTTGTTTGGCCGAATTAATTATTTTTTTTTTTGTATAAACACACAATAATAAACTGACACTTTTCAATATTTTGTTTTGATTTATTAATATCAGTTGAGTAAATTAAAAAATCCTTGTTTTAATTACTTTAAATAGAGTTCATTGACCGGTTAATAAAAAATGCTAATAGAAGTACTAGGAATGTCCATATTTAGGAATACTGATGTAAACAAGAATTTATACACATTCCAGGTATTTATACAAGAAATTAATAATGTAAAATTATTTAGAATTATCCTATTTCACTTTTTTTTGTAGTCTCTGATGATAACCAATAGCCGAGTAAGTTACTTAACTAAATAGTACGAAAGTTCTGTGTAATAATTAATTCCGATTATTACGGGCTTGGGTTTAAAGATTATTTGGTACCGCTTACCAAAGACAACATTTCTCTTTAACAGTCTGAAGATTCTTGATCGCCTAACAATAAGTGAGAGTTAAAAAATAAATCATTAAGTCTTTTCTCTTCACTAACAATAAGGGAGAATCGATCAATTAGACATTTTTTGAGAAAATTATAAGCGTCTAAAGCAGGTGGAATGTCAACTATGGTAGTTATTACTTCAAGTGGGAGATGAGTAATAACAAGATCGTATTTAGTTTTGTCATTTGAAATCCGGAAAAGAGCGAATTGCGCTTCAGTTTGTTTGAATCAAATGTTCGGTTGGGTTGTGCAAAATGGAGGTAATTTCATATGCGAAACATTTTCAATATGTTGATCTTCTTTATCTGTTTGTTGCATGATTAATATAAAATGTAACGGGCAATCAAGTCGAGCTATCATTTTAAAGTCGTGCTCAATTTTAAAAGTGATAAAGTTAAAATAAAGGAGACGGACCTGTGCACGCCACACAAAATAATACATTTTTATAATAAAGATGTCAGTGCAAGTGAACAGTTGGCAGGTTGTAAAATTTTAGGTACAAGTGTTTCCTTAGGAATTGTTAAACGTTGTAGCCAACTGATCCCTTGAATAAATAGAGTCCTGACAGACATGTTAGGATGTTTGTATAGCGAAAGAAGAAGAAAATTCGCGTTTTAATCTCTCTCTCCCTGAAGTTCTTTTCGGGTCCGGAAGAACTTCTTCGCGATAATGTGTTGGATATACTTTGAGAAGCTATTTAACACATCGACGGTTTTTTACGAGTTCAGTTTTCGTTTCCGAGTTTGAGCTTTCCTCGACGGTTATGTTCATATGATAGACTAGAATGAACATGCTCCCATCCAGAGAGTAACTCCGTCATGGTAATTCCACCATCATCGTGAGCCGTAAACTGAGGACACAACCGCAAACCAATTGGTTTCGTAGTTGAAGAAGAGGGGTGAGTTTTCTGAGCCTGGGTACATATTTACTGTTAGACAAATCTCTCCGGTTAATAATAGTAGAGTTAGCAATTCGCATAGCTATCCTCTTAATTAATTAGATTATACGTGACCTGATCTACGAAAAGGGGGCTTACGTTCGAAAATAAATTTTCGCAAAATAAGCTGTTAAAGATAAACAACTTATTTCGTCAGTTTTTCTTTGATTGTTTTCTTTTCTCTGCGTCGGCCGGAGTTGAAAGACGTCAAAATGTTGTTTCAGCTTAGAATATTATTGTAGTTAATCGCGTAAGTTGCTAGTTTCAGCTTTATGAACGAGTAACGTTGAAGAAGTGAGTTTATGCATTTTGCTTATAATTTTTTGTATAGTATAATTACTTGATAGATGAAAAAGATGATGTGGGCAAGGAACCGAACTGCGTTGTGAGCATCCTGTATTACCACCTGCAAACCTACTGTAAAGACTTCCAAACACTCGTCTTTTCTGCGACAATTGTGTTGGACAGAATAAAAACAACGTTTTACTATCGTATGTACAATGGCGACTAGCTCGAGGACTTAAAAAAACGATTTTATTTAATTTTTTCCTTACTGGTCGAAGTTCGCCTCCAATCGTTGTTTTTGGCATTTTTAAAGCTAATTGTAAGTACGCTATCAGTAACATCGACACGTATGAAGATCTACTGCAGTGCGTGGTACAATCGTCACCAGGTGGTTATAATAAAGCTGTATTGCCCGAGAACGTTGTTTGGTATGAATGGGACAGCTATCTTAAACCATTTTATAAGCCATTGGTTGGCATAACACAATTTCACCATTTTATTGTTGGAACGGATTGTGTAAAAGGTAAGCAATTCGCAGACAGTGAGGACGTCCAGTCGTTTCAGCTCCTGGTAAAACCTGTCGATGATCGAATGCCAAACATTATACAGCGAACTGGTTTATCTTTGGAACGTCAGTGGTATAACTACCACAAGATATGGTAGCTCCATTACCAAAGATATAGTTGACATCGAAAAAAAGAAAGGCGAAGGTATGTGGTCTTCTCAAACCAGGAGTGGAACAAGGTCCATCTTCCTCACAACCTACACATAAAAGAGTTTCAAGAAAGACGAGGAAGGAAAATACAAAAATTAGTTATTGTTAGTATTCTAAAACATTTTTTTGCGTAGAATATGTTTTTTTTTTTTGTGCTAGAATACGTTTTTTGGAATATGATTACATTTTTTTATCTCATTACTCAATTAATATTCCCCACAAAAAAAATCTGTTTCTTTCCTATTTGTATTCTCCTTTCTCTACATTTTAGTGAACTTTTGAATAAGTTCCGACTTTGTGGTATTCACCATATGAAAGAAAGTCTCAAACTTATTGTTAGTTTGAATCGGTAAAAAAGTGAAAAATGCTTTTTTGACACGTAAGCCCCCTTTTTGTAGATCAGGTCACATATAGATTTGCACTTTCCTTAATAAACTTTTAAAGCTACGTTTGCTTTTTATTCGATAAAGCTAATTTCCCTTTTCTGAGTCTAGTTTAATTAAACTTTTATCGAGAATAAAATAAAGTCTTTTTTATCGTTTCTACCCTGCAACCCTTTGCATTTCAAGCAAGAACTCTAGTGCAAGGATCCACGGTTACCGGAAGATTTACTACCCCCATTATTACATCTGCAATAAAACCGGTAAAAGTACAGCATCAATCTTCAATATTATATTAAGTTCAATAAGCTACTAATATGGTTCACACATTTAACTTTAACTCGTTTATACACGAGTTTCTTCCTATATTGCTTGGATAAAATCCATTATTTGGCCCAGTAAAAACTTTTTTGTAACAATAAATTATGAAACTTCTTAAAATCTCGTTTTCTTAAAACCTTCTTTTCTTAAAATCTTTTTTTCTTGAAATCTCCTATTTTTCTTAAAACCATCCTGTTTCCTCCAACCTCAATTATCATTTTCTCAAGGTGAGTTGGATGAATTCTAGTAGTCGTACGCAATGTGTGGTTCCATCGGGACGCTTTTACGTTCTTCTCTCCTAATCTTGTTTTCATTATCAGTAGCTTATTCCCAAGGTAAATTTTTAAAAATAATAAATATAAGTTATTTCAATCAATAAACGTTTACAAATTTTAATTCTTAAAAGAGTCAGAAACGTGTTACTTAAGAAACGGATCGTTCGGAATATGTAAACACATCTCGAATTGCATCTCAGCTCAAAAAGAGCTCAAAAAACAAATTCGGCCCATATCCTGTGGATTTGATGGAAATCAGCCAATTGTTTGTTGCGAAGCAAATGAAAAGATCACCGAAGATCGGATTTCAACAAGAATTAGTGAACAAAGTAATTTAAATACGTTTTGAACAGTGCTTTTTTTTTTCTTGAGAACTTTTTTTAGAATGTCTTGATTATTTAAAATTGGATATAAAAACCACCATAACAACTACAACAACGATAAGTCCTCCACAGTCTATAAGTGGAGGTGTTAATGTTTATTTCGATGAATATCCTCACATGGTAAATAAATTGCTTTAATACTTCGTTTAACATTTAATTAAAACGTAATTAAAAGTAATTACCATCAAACATGTTTATTTATAAGGCGATTCTGGGATATGGAAAGGGAGAAGAGATTGAATTCAAATGCGGAGGGAGTTTAATCAGTGAACAATTTGTTTTAACAGCAGCTCATTGTTTAGAATCAAAAGATTTGTATGTTAATTTCATTTATAAAGATTTTAAAATAAACTAATATTTTTATTTTCTTTTATAAATTTAGTGGAAATGTTTCTCTGGTAAGATTGGGTGATAGAGACATAGCTTCAACCACCGAATTTTCTGAACCTCAAAATTTTAAAATTCTTAAAACTTATCCACATCCAGATTATGACTTCATATCTTTTTATAACGATATAGCCGTAATTAAATTAGATCGACCGGCGATGTACACGAGATACGTAAAACCAGCTTGTTTACAATCGCAAACTAAGTTGGAACATAACAATTTAACAATAACTGGATGGGGAGCCATGGAATATGGGGGAAATGTTCATAGTTATCTTCAAACAGCTGATTTGATGAACTTACCGTCTTCAAATTGTATTAAAAGTTATCGACCACATATAAGATTAGAGAAGGGATTTCAAGAGGAGTCTCAAATTTGCGGTGGGAATCTTGAAAAAACGAATGTTGATGCTTGTCAAGGCGATTCTGGAGGCCCCCTTCAAGCCAAGATTCAACGTCTTCCACAAATGTATAGAATCGTTGGGGTTACATCATTTGGAAATAATTGTGGACTAGTTCCTGGAGTTTATACAAGGGTTTCGAAGTATATTTCATGGATTGAATCTATTGTTTGGCCTAATCAATAAAAGTTTTTTTGAGTGAATAAAAAAAATACTGTATGCATTGAAAAAATAGTTTTAATAGTTCTTTATAATAGACCTTTCTTCCAATCAAACTAATTTAAAGTCCTAAAGTCGAAAAAGAAACCATCCCCTTATTTTGAATTATTGAGAGGTAGGTAAGTAAAAAAATATACTTATTTGTAGAAATTGGGATCTTTATCTTATATCACGATGACGAAATAAAAATTATTCTTCGACCAACTTGAAATTTTTTCGTGCCAGCTGGTGGCCCAACGAGATAACCTTCTTCAATAAATAAATTTATAAACCGAACAACCAAAACTGGTTATTTTATAAAAAAAAGAAGTCCACATTTAGTTTAACTGTAAGATAAGAAAATGGTTTGTAAGACTCTCAAATTTGCAAGAGGAATCTTTATAAAAAGGATATTGATACTTGTCACGGTGATTCTGGATTCTTCAAACTAAAATTCAAGATTTTCCTCCCTCGAATACATAGAATCCTTGGGATTACATCATTTAGAAATAATTATGCGTTAGTTCCTCGGATTTATACCAGGATTTCGAAGTATATTTTATGGATTGAAGGTTTGGCTTAATTATTTTTTAAATTCTTAAGTAATTTAATAAAAAATTAATGCGGTGAAAATACTAGATTATTTTGTGGTAAATAATAATAATAATTTTTCATGAGAAATTTTAAAAACAAGATAACAATACCAAAGATTCCAACCAGAATTCCCGATTATTAACACAACGTTAGAAGTTGCACGCATAAATTATCCAAACCAGTTGCCGTTGAGATGTCTGTAAAATTGGTTGTAGCGATTTTAATCCTTGTGAACTTCGTGAACTTGGGAATTTCTCAAGGTAAGACGATGGAATTCTTAACAATAAATCAACTAAACCATTTTATGACTTTAACACTCCAATTTAGTTTCCACATACATTTTATTTTTAATTTTAGAGACTTGTAATCTCGATAACGGTTCTAAAGGTATTTGTACACTTCTAACGTTATGTCCTGGGGCTTTTGAACTACTTAGAAAACAAATAAAACCGAAGATATGTTCGTTTAAGGATTTACAACCGGTTATTTGTTGTGGGGAATCTCCTAAGAAATCGTTAAGGAAAAGTGAAGAGAGTAAGTAGAATAATTAATTTCTTCATTATTTTTTCTTTTCAAAAGTTAATCCAGTTGTAAAAAGTCTTCCGATTATTTTCAAAACGTTCTCAAAGGTTTTAAGGAATGAAAAGAAACACTTAAGCAAATCCAAAAAAAATTATAAGATTTTCTGTCCAAAGTTTTTCTGTTTTAAAACTTCGGGTAATTTTCAAATAGCTTTCAAAGATTTTAAGGAAACCTAAGACAATCCATCAAAGTAATCAAATATTATTTTTAAGATTTTTCTGTTTTCAAAGCGTCCTCAAAGATTTTAAAGAATGAAATGAGAAATTTAAGCAGATACAAAAAAAAATTATAAGATTTTATGTCCAGTTTTAAAACTTCTGGTAATTTTCTAAATGTTTTCAAAGATTTTAAGGAATCAAAAGGGAAATCTAAGGCAATCTATTAAAAGCAATAAAATATTCTTGTTAAGATTTTCTGTTCTCAAAACGTTCTCAAAGATTTTAAGAAATGAAATGAAAAATTTAAGCAAATACAAAAAATATATAAGGTTTTTTGTGTAGTTTTAAAACCTTTGATAATTTTCAAAATATTTTCAAAGATTTTAAGGAATCAAAGGGGAAATTTCATGTAATCCATCAAAGCAATAAAATATTTTTTGTAAGGTTTTGTGTTTAATTTGAAACGTTTAAAAATTTGAGGTTTAAGATGAGTTAATTTTTTTTCCAAGGATCTTTCAAGAATTAATTTTTAACATATTTTGTAACATTTATACTAATTGTTAATTTACTTTCAAAAATCTTCTGATTACTTTCAAAACGTTGTCGAAGATTTTAAGTTTTAAAATTTCTAATAATGTTCGAAAGGTTTTCAAAGATTTTAAAGAATGAAAACCGAAATCGTAAATAAAATAAATGAAAGAAAATAAAAATTTCTTTTATAAGGTTTTCTGTCCAATTTTAAAACTTTTGATAATCTTCAAAACGTTTTCAAATATATTAAGAAATTTAATGAGAAATCCAACTCAAAACCAAAAATCAATTTCTCTCTCTTAATATTTTCTAATTTCCAAAGTTTTTTAAACATATACGTAAACCAAAAAAATCCCAACCCAATTGAAAACTAAAAAGTCCTAAACAAAAATTCCTATCATAGTACTAAAATCTAAATTTTTAACTCCATTTAAAATCTCAATTATTTCAAAAATTAGATCTAATAGAAACCTTTTGCCAGTAGATTTACATTTTTTTAAACATTTTTTAGGAAAATAAAAGTTATATAAATTATTTTATTTTGTAGAATGTCTTGAATATAGTAAATTAAAATTTGGAGATGAAAGAGATGAAGATCCTCTTATAACAGGGGGAGAAGATGCTGTTCCAAAAGAATTTCCTCACATGGTGCTTAAATTTTAAAAAATCTTCACAAAAAAATTAATATATATATAAAACTTTTTATTTTTAGGCTATTTTAGGATATGGAAATGAAAACAGCATCGAATGGAAATGCGGTGGTTCTTTAATAAGCGACCAGTTTGTTTTAACAGCAGCTCATTGTCTCTACTCAGCCGAATTGTATGCAATTATCAATCAACTTTTAAATTCCCCAGTTTTTATTACTTTTTATAGAATTATTTATTTATTTTTTTATTTTTTAGTGGTGATGTTAAATTCGTACGTTTAGGCGATCTGGACATTTACAGTGACCAAGACGATGCCGATCCTCAACAATTCAAAGTAATCCAAACGATTCCTTACTTCGAATACGCATCATTTTCTAGTTACCACGATATCGCATTATTAAAATTGGAAAAACCGGTAATTTTCACCGAATACGTGCGACCGGCGTGCATTCAAACCGAATTTTCATTTGAGAATATTACTTTAAAAGCAACCGGTTGGGGAGCTTTATCTTTCGGCTCGGATATACACAGTTTTTTACAAAAAGTCAATTTACACGTTTTTCCTAAAAAAAATTGTGATGTAACTTACAAACCGACTATTAATTTAAGACAAGGAATTACGGATGATACACAAATTTGTGCCGGGAACTTTAACGATGGTAGAGATACTTGCCAAGGTGATTCTGGTGGACCTTTACAAAGAATTATTCAAAAAAATCCAATTGTTTATAAGATAGTTGGAATTGTTTCCGTTGGAAAATATTGTGGGTTAGTTCCTGGTTTATATACAAGAGTTTCCGCTTATACTACTTGGATAGAAGAAAATGTTTGGGGATAATAATTAAAAAAAACTTTTCTTTAATTAAGTATTTATTAAGATTTATTATAATTTTAAAATAAAATAAACGGGTTAAGGATCTTCGACGTATATCAACTTATATTGTAAATTTTTTAATAATGTTATATCTCCTTTTGGTTTTACCATCATTTTTGTCTTCTTCAATGAATAATTACCTAACCAATGTTCCCAAATAATTCCTTTATAATAATCGTTTGTATGTGGTGATTCATAATAAACACCGTTTAAATTTGATTCAAAACAACTAAAAAATAATAGTTATAAAATCTTGAATTTTAACATAAACAGTTCGCTAAGAAAACCACTACACCCAGAAAAAATGAGAGTACAAACTTTTGGTGGTATGTATACCTCAATTGAAACAATAAATGATAAAAATTCGTCATGATCCGCAAATCCTGTGTTTTTGTCTGGTATTTAATATTTTGACAGATACATTTCTTTAATATTGCGTAATTATATTAATGATCACCAGTAATCTAAACCTTATCAAATCCTTTACTTATGTCGGCGATAAGCTCCGCGACCATTCGAAATCAGCTTTACATTCAATTAACTTCTGTTAGAAATACTCGATTTGAGGAAGTTTTCGATTTCTCTGGTAATAGGTATTCAATGGGAGATAAATCTATTGATAAGTGTGTTGAAAATTTTTTATAGCGTTAAAAGTAGAGTAAAAATTGGATCTAAAATTTTGTTGATGTACCGAATCGAAATTAGAATTTTCTTGAATGAAGACCAGAGAATAGCACATAAATAGCATATAATTCCAATATGCTAGCATATAATTAGCCATGAATTCTACACCTATTGAAGCCCTTAACATTGAAGCCTGCGAGTCACCCCTCTCTTTAAGAAGAAAAATGTTGTCGATTAAACATCTTTTAAAACTTCAAGTATATTCAAATAAGTCTATTGATAATAATATTCACAGACTTTCTGTCCATGCCGTTTCTTCTCGTTTTTGGAGACACAGACCCCTCCCTATCCTTGTTGAAGCACACAGATTACTCTTTCCAAGATTAATAGAGCAATTATGTACAAGTAATTTCCCATCTGTTGGCTGATTTGATTATTTTACTACTCTATCTCGTTCCCGCCATATAATGATGATTACTGGCATAACAAAGATGTTTATCTTAATTTTGTGTCAACTACGAATGGTAATTTACTTATTTTTACCGATGCCTCCAAGTCCTCTCAGGCTTGCGGTTGCGCTCTCTTGGTCCCTGAGAAAGGATACCGTGCAAAATTGAAACTAAACCCCTTCTGTAGTATTTTCGCGGCGGAGGCATTTGCGATACTGGACGCCTTGAGATACGGAATTTCCATTAGTCGCAAAAACATCAGGATTGTTTCGGATTCCAGAAGTGTGCTATTAGCGTTAAGAAACAGAAAATACTTCGCCAAGCATCATCCGTGGATAGTGGACATCCCTAAGAGTCATGCCTCTTTGGTCAAACAAGGTGGTTTTTGCCATTTTGTGTGGGTGAAGAGCCATGCCGATATCCTACACAATGAACAAGTGAACCTTTTAGCTAAAGAAACGTCAGAGGATGGCAAGCGTATTGATGGTGGTTTATCGTCATCGGAAGTGCTATCGATTTGCAAGGAGAAAGAAATTCACGAAGGTTGGAATAGTCACTGGGAAAACTTTTCTAATAACAGAATCACATAATATGCATTAATCCATCCGGTTGTGCCACGCAGACAGTGGTATGCAGGAGTATGTGTTTTGTGCAGGTTTTCAGTCACTGTGGCCAGACTGAAGTTTGGTCATGGCTGTTTCCCATCCCACCTCTACAAATCGAAGATCATATCATCTCCAGATTGCAGGTGTGGAGCTGAAGTAGGAGACCTTAATCATTTGTAGTTTAACTGCGCGATTCATAATAAACATCGTTCCGTCTTCTTGGAGTCTTTGTTGACTTGCGGTTTTTCTTTGCCGCTTAATATCGTATCTATTTTAAACCGTAATTCCATTAGAGTTTTTTTATTGTGTATAAATTTATAAATGATGCCGGTATATTGATTTAGTTTGTTTAAGTTTTTTAGTTAGTTTAAGTTTTATAGTAATATATTTCAAGGTAAATTGAGGTTCTTTAATGTTAATTAAATTAATTAACTGTAGCTGATCAGCTAGGATCCCGCCAAGCCATAAATAAAAAAAAATTAGAAATTATTACCATGTAATTGAGTCAAACAACTATCAAAAAAATCATTATATATAAAATTTTTAATCATTTATTGCTTCACTTAAGGTGAACATACTACCAAAATGTCAAGTTCGTACGATTATCCGTTCGAGGTATTGTGGTTTTTTTGCGACCTTTGTATTAATTTAAACCTATTAAACCACCATCCTGATCCATAAGATAAAGCACAAGGACAACACAAGGGAGCATCGTCATTCTTATAATCGTAAGTACTAAATTTCGACCCATTATGCGAAGAAAACGAATCAGAAGCTGTTCCAGAATAACCACCAATTTCAATTTGATAAAATTCCGATTCATTTCCAACTTTAAAGATTTCATATTCACCCCAAACTTTTATCCCATCGAAATTCTCCAACTCAACTCTTAAAACAAGATCATTTTCCATTGATAATTTGTGAATGTAATCATTTCCAAACCAAAAATCTTTTTCTAACAAACCAAATCCCATTTTATAATCGAACCAAGATCTATTGAAATTTTCTTGAGGTTCATAAAAATCTCGTCTTTGAATTACCATCCAACCATGATTACAAAGTCTTTTGTTATAATCTCGATTAATATCGTTTAAAATTGGAGAGAAGAAAGTAAAAACACCTGAATAATTTTGAAGAGAATAACAATAAGTTAAATCTGAATTTAAATTTATTGAAGGTGATAAAGAAACAGTTGTTAATTCATTAATTTCTTCATAATTATTTGTTGTTATATCAGGAAGTATATTAATTTCTTTTAATTTATCACATTTTCCCATTAAATAATCTGTATTATTCTCAATTTTATTTATTTTTGTTAACATCTTTTCTAAAACCCTCCCAGTTCTTTTACACGGTTCACCCAATCGTTTTAAACTCTTCTTCAATAATATAACATCTAAATCTCGATTTTCAAGACTTTCTCCACTAACTTGCTCATCGATATACCCTTCTTCCAAAGCGTCAACTTTATCGCTTAATTTATCAAAGATAACATCAACTTTCGATGAAATATCTTTTAAAATCTCATCGATTTCCACCTTTTCACTCTTCCCAACGATTTGTTTAATATCTAAATTATGAAGATTGATTTTATCGATTTTTTTCTCGACTTGTTTTAAAGTACTTAAAATCCCTCTCGCAGCAAATTCTTCGAACAAACTTTTATCTTGTTTTTTATCATCTAATTTTGTGTTTATTTCTTGTAGGAAAGTTTCAATTGCGGTTATTTTATCGAATAATTTAAATTCTAAAGATGGGAGAGAGTTTAGTTTAGAGTCTAAATCGTCTAATTTTTCTTGTGCTCTAAAAATTTTAGTAGTATTTATAAAAAAAAATAGGGAATTAGAATGATTTGGGTTTAAAGAACCTTACTTGCTTAAAATATCCAATTTTCTATCTACAGTTGATAATTGTTCATTCCAAGCTGAGACATGTAATTGAAATGTATCCCAAATATGAGCCCTTTCTTGTAAATTTTTTATATTAATATCTATCGAAGTTAATGTAGTTTGAAGTGAAATAAATGGTTGTTGATTAAATAAGTTTGTTTTGGAATTTTCTAAATTTGGAAATTTTTTAATTATTTTTTAATTTTTTATATATACTTTTTTTATTAATTTTTTAAAAGTACTTACGTAAAAGAGCGTTTATATTTTCTTTAATCTCTTTTATATCGTTTATTAAAAAATCTGTTGGAGTTGGAGGAACACAAAAACACTGTTGATTCACTAAACAAATTATAAATAAAATTTGAATTAAAAGAGGAGTCATTGTGGTTTTAAATAAAGACTGTTCTGTATAAAATAAGATTAAAGTGTGACTCTGAGTCTTCAAGAGGAAGCTAAAAAATGATAAAAATAGTATTTAAAAGATAAAATTTCAAGGATATGTCAATGTACTTTATTCAAATTTAAAAACTTTCTTTCAATTATAACTTTTTTTTAATCATTTCCAAACAATATCAACAATCCAAGGATGAAAATATTCAACTTTTGTATAAACACCGGGAACGTTTATTAATCCACAAGCTTTTCCAAACGATGTAACACCAATAATTTCATACATTTTAGGATTTTCATTTATCCTAATTTGTAAAGGTCCCCCAGAATCACCTTGACAAGTATCTTTTTGTTCCCCATCACTTCCACCAGCACATAATTGAGAGTCTTCGTCAATACCTCTTTCAAGTTTTATTTGAGGACCAAAACTTCGATTACATTGTTGGTATGAATAAATAACCAGGTCAACTTTTTGGAGGAATTCGCTGGTTGGTCCACCAAATTCGGTCGTTCCCCAACCGGTTGCTATTAAATCTGATGATTTTCCTTCTAAGGTGGTTGAATCGGATTGAATACAAGCCGGTCGAACGTATTTGGTAAAAGTTACCGGGTTTTCTAATTCGATTAAACCAATATCGTTGTACTGAGATTCACCTGAATTATAATCTGGGTGGAAATGTCTTTTGTAGACTTTAAATTGTTGTGGTTTTGCGTCGTCTGTGGTTGATTTTATGTTTAAATCGCCTAATCTTATAAAATTAACTTCTCCACTGTGTATTTATATAAAAAAAGTTAAGTTAATAAATTATGTACTAAGAAACAATAGGAAAAACTTACACTGATGGTGTGTATAAACAATGAGCTGCTGTTAATATAAATCTATCACTTATTAAACTCCCACCACATTTCCATTCGATATTATCTTCAGTTCCAAATCCAAGAAGAGCCTTTTTTAAAACATTAATAAAATGAATTGAAGTTTAATGTATGGTTCATTATATCAGTTGAGTTCATTTAGCAAGATAATAATAAAAACTATTTCTGTACTTCCACTGATTTATTGTAAATAAAAGTTTTCTAACTAGTTTTGATTTTTAGCCATCTTCAAAGAAATTCTAGTTGTAGAAATTAACGTATATTCGGGGTATTTAAAGAATAACCTTTCCTAGAAAGACAGGTGCGATAGACTGCATCCGTAGACCTCTCTACCAATTTCTATTCTTTAACCCATCGGCATATATGCGCGCATTTTGCCTGGCCAGTATCACCAAAGCGCGCATATATGCGCTCATCGCATATAAAATTGCATATAAAAAAAATGTTCGGTGATAAGGGCAAATTTTTCATTTTTCTGTGTGATGCAAATGGGTTAATGTTAAGGTTATTCTTTGAAGACGGGGAGTGTATATCGAAAGATATAATGAAGAATACGTAGACAATAACAAAAAGTCCTATATGTATACAATTTTAACGTGTTTTTACTTCAATAACTGTAATTTACCGTTTATATACATGTGTTCTGAAATAATATTCGTATACTTAAGAACGTAATTCTACAGTAAAAAAATTAAAAAATGACTTCATGTGAACATAGATAACCAAATCATCTACAATAAATAATATGGCACGACTCTACTATGATGTTTCAAAAGTTCATGAACAAAATTTTAGATTCTCTACTACATTATCATTGAATTTCTCAAAAAACGGTGCATAATAGGACCCGTGTGTTAATAACTTTACTGTGTATTTTTGTATAAGCTTTCCAATTTTGAGATCAAATTTTCAGAAAATAGACAATAAAAAAATGGGACCTTAAGTAGGCTCTTCAACCTCAGTAGCAAAGCCTGTTCACCGTAGAAAATTTTCTTATTTAACAATAAATCTTAGGGGATGTTCCAAACTACTCTGTACGATAAGTGAAATAATTAGAAAAAGGTATATAATGAGTCTCATCTTCAAAAAGTTGTAACTCCTTTGGGTAGGATTTTCGGAAACGTGATCATATGAACTTTTCTTAAATTTTTTGCCCTAGAATTATCTCCTTCAGTATACAAACATTATTTCCGGACAGCCTGTATATTTTTTTGGAATGAATCTGTCAACTTTATATAAATTTTTCACTATAACTTTCGACGTACCTTTCGATATTTCCAAAATTAAATTTCCTCTGAAGATGACGAATAGAAAAAGCTAGTTAATAAGTTCTTATTTACATTAAACCAGTAAAAGTGCAAAAGTCGCTTTTATAATTATGGGGTAAGTTTTTAATAGGGAATAAATCTTATTTGATTAATTTCACACTTTTCTAGATAATCAATAAGTCATATGACAAAATGCCACATTTCGTGATACCAAAGAAAAATAAAATTAATCTTGTAACTTATACATAATTTTGGAAAAATATTTAGAGTTAGTTCCATTGAAAAAGAACACGGAATTTAACCCCATGTGTTTGCTCAATTTTCTGTTTTTCTTTTTCAATGTGTAGGGTTAAACAGAAAAGACGATTATTTTAAAAACACTGGTAATGAGCACTTACAATTAGTGAAAAGAGAGATCTGATCTAGATCATGTTTAATTCCTAAAATCTTAACATTTCGGGTAATTAATTGTTAGTCAAAGTCTTAGCTTCGTAGACAATGGAACACAGCCTTTTTATACATGGTGCTTTATAACAGAATAACGAATTGGTATTTCAACATACACAGAAATTGAAGTATTTCTTTTTTAATTTGTTTCATAATAACAACTAATAATTTCAATCAACTACATCAATTAAAATTAGCATAATCTTGGAAATAACCGAATATCACTTTAAGTATTAGTTTATAATGCCGGGTTTTGTTGAATTGGAAAAATTGGATTTATACCCTATTGTTACCCTATTGTATACTATATTGTTACCAAAATAGAATTATTCCCATGGCTATAGGGTGGGCTCCAGGTTCATCGTTGATATTATAAACGATTAAAATAAAACTCAAAAATCAGCCAACGATAGGAATTTATTATTTAAGAGTGAAGTGCTACACGTCTTTCGTCTTCATGACGACATCAGGCATATTGTCAAACACTGAAGGGCAAAGTGTTGTTACGAATCATTTACAAGGTCGAAGACAGAGGCCAAACATCAGTCAAAGGCATGAGGTGACGTTAAAGGAGTTATAGCTGAAGGCACGTTAAAAAGTTAAAACTGAAGGCACGTTAACAATATAAATTTGAACTAAATTCAATTAGGTGGCTGAAGATGCATAACATCTCTAAATTGACATGATGACTAAAGAGATTTAAGGTGCCTTCAGTTTTACCTTTTTAAAGTGTCTCCAACTATAACTTTTTTAACGTCATCTTATGCCTTTAACCGGTTTTTTATCCTCTGTCTTCGACATTATAAATGATTCTTAACAATACTTTACCCTTCAGTATTTGACGATGTGCCTGATGACGCCATGAGGGCGAAACAGGTGTAGCACTTAACTTTTAAATAATAAATTCTCATCGCTGGCTCATTTTTTACTTTTATTTTAATCATTTAAAATTATTCCCGTTTGCAAATCTACGATAAGTGGATCGATTTTTTTAATAGAAGATTAATTTCATACATGCCCTTATAGTACCATTTTATTACAATTTGTCTGCTGTAATGAATCATTTTATAGAGCTTAGTTTTAATATCTTTTGCTCTTTATAACTCAAAAAGGGTATAAAATAGAGTTATTCCCTTTTAAAATCTTACTTCATAATTGCCTTGTTACCAATAAAGTTTTTAATAAAGTGAAAATTTTGCATTTACCATATGAGGAAATTCTTTATTTAAAGAAGGTAATCCACCAACTAAAAACGTTTGAAATGAACGTGTTGGTGCAGACTCAACTTGATTATCAACTTCAACTTGGTTCGCTATTTTAGTATATTCATCACATTCTAAAAAACGAAAAAAAAACTGAAAGTAACCACCACTCTTATAAATAAATTAATTAATCAATTCATTACTTTCTACAACGATCTTTTTAAAATCTTCCAAATTTAAATTAGGTTCTTCATCATCATCAATCCTTTCAGTTTGAGTTTCTTCTTGACCTTTTTTCGGACAACAAACTAAAGGCGTTTCATATCTATGTCTTGGACCACAAAACCCACCTCTTCTTTTATATGTGTTAAAAGGAATTTCCGGACAACGATGGAAAGGTAGACAATTTCCAATTTCTCCTCTAGGTAAAGGACAATCGTGATGAATTCTAGAACGACCTTTTTAAAATGGTTTTTATGTAAAATAAACTTCTTAAAGTGATAATTAAAAAATAAATACATCTATGATGATGACGTTGTTGTTCCGTGAAGTCCACCAGAGCAAAAAATAACAAGGTAAAGTACATTGGTAGAGGATTCATGGTCAAACAAATCACGTTGGTCACTTTGTTAGCCGAAAAATCACAAATAACACTGGGATTTTTTGATGGTGCGATCGCTTTATAACCCAATGGGAATTTTGGTGGGAATTAGATAAAAAAAGACTCCATAAAAAGATTTCTTTTATTCATGTAGCCTAATTATAGTGAAGCAACAGTAAATTCCAAAGAAAAAAAAATCTTTTGATTTCTAAAAATAAAATTTGGGGAATTTTTTAATTCAATCTCTAACTTTACATAACAGTTATTTTAAAATTACAGTTGTTAATTAAATTTTTTTATAAACATTTATTATATTGTTATTCAAAATGATTATAATAGATCTTAGATTTTTGATCATCCGGGATCCTAAATAATTTCCCAGTTGAATTACAAACGAAAACTTTATACTTAGAAGTACTAAAATCTTCCTTTTTAACCGCAGTGGGATTTTTTTTCATATCTAAACAAATTCCTTCAGCGGTGTCAAATACAATATTTCCATTAATGCTCTTTAAATAAACATTTTGATCATCTTTCCAAATAAATTCCTTTTCTCTAAAAATTTAAGTTAGGTTGGTAAAGAAAAGAAAACAAGATTCTCATTTTTAAATCAAATTTAAAAACCTTTCAATTACAATTTTTTAAAATGTATAAATTCATTTCCAAACAATATCAACAATCCAACGACGAAAATATTCTACTTTTGTAAAAAGACCAGGAACCCTCTTCACTAATCCACAAGCTTTTCCAAACGATGTAACCCCAACAATTTCATACATTTTAGGATTTTCATTAATCTTAATTTGTAAAGGTCCCCCAAGATCAGTTTGACAAGTACGCTTTTGTTCCCCATCCCTTCCCCCAGCACATAATTGAGAAACTTTATCAACACCTTTATTATATTTTGATAGAGGACCAAAAGATCGCTTACATTCTTCATATGAATACATCACCAGGTCGATTTTTTGGAGGAATTCGCTGATTGATCGACCGTATTCAGTCGTACCCCAACCGGTCGCGGTTAAATTTGACGATTGTACTTCTAAGGAGGTTGAACCAGATGGAATACAAGCAGGTCGGACGTATTTTGTAAAAGATACCGGATTTTCTAACTCGATTAAGCCAATATCGTTGTAATAAGATTTATCGGGGTTGTAATTTGGGTGATGTCTCTTATAGACTTTAAATTGTTGGGGTTCTGCGTCGTCTGTGGTTAATTTTATGTTAAAATCGCCTAATCTTACAAAATTAACTCCACTTGGTTTTATTTTATTTACATGAAAGAAAAGTTAATAAGTTATGTATTAAAAAAACAATATGAAAAACTTACTCCGATGGTAGGTGTAAACAATAAGCTGTAGTTAATATAAATTTATCGCTTATTAAACTCCCGCTACATTTCCAAGTGATATTATCTTCAGTTCCAAATCCAAGAAGAGCCTTTTTTAAAACATTAATAAAAGAAGTTGAAGTTTAATATCCATTATTTTTTCGGTATAGTTGACGTAAAAATAATGGATTGCTTTTTCCCCAACCTAATGTATGACTTATTAATATTATTTAGTAGTAATATAGGGGAGGGTGGGATAAAAGTATCGCCATTTGTAATCACTAAAGGTAAAAAAGACCAGATTTAACGTGTTTCAGGAATTTATCTCACTGAAAGTAAAAAATCCTGGTGCACCAAAGCATTTATAAGAAAATGGGTTAATTTTATGCTGCCACCACTGTTGAGGGGTGAGAATAGAGGTTTACTAGTTCGGTATTCAGTCAGTAGTCACTACGTTAAAGACATGAAAAACTTTCTTGCTAAGAGGAAGATTGATCAAATAATGATTCCGGCAGGAATGACTAGTTACCTCTAGACCAGTGATTCTCAACCACTGTGCCGCGAAATTCTTGAAATGTGCCGCCAAATTTTACACATGCATACAGTAAAATATTAAAGTTTAATAAAACAGAAATATGGAAAGCAGAACTTAAGGTAAAGATTGTCTACATATAAAGGATTTCGATAACTAAAATGAATGCACGCCTGATATAAATGCTATCCCATTTGTTACCCATTGTTTTTTTTTTTTGTATTGGGAAACGCTCATCAGTCGCCCATTTAGTCAATTATGCCAGGGAATGGAGTCTAAATCTGAATCGTTCTTACTACACACGGTAGTTAGGTGGTTGTCCAGAGGGTAAGTTTTATATCGCGTGCTTGATTTAAAAACCGAGATAAGGATAGTTTTTGAATAACGATTTTGCTGACCTATTAGATGACAAAACATATTGTGCCAAGTTAGCTTACTTAACTAATATCTCTGTTATTTTTAATAACACAAATACAAGTATGTAAGGACCGAAAGAGAGTATTTTAGCCTCTACCAATAAATTATTGGGATTTAAAAAAAAATATTACTTCATGGAAGAATAAAGCACGAAAAGGTTGCTTAGAAAAGTTTGAATCAGTTCCAAAAGAGTGTTATAAAATAATTCATACAACAGCTGTTGATCATTTGACAATACTTGAACAAAGAATTGTTCAATATTTTACGAATTTAAAAATAAAAAAAAATTGATTGGGTTCGAAATCCATTTGTGATAAGTGAGACGTCCGTCGGTATATGAATTAACCTTGAAGGAAGAGGAAAAACGAATTTTGGTGTGTAATAACCGAGATTTATTTTCAAAACATTCAGAAGAATCATTACTTCTTTCTGGATTAATCTTATTGTTAGATTTGATTACCCAATATCACAAAAAGCTTTAAGTGTCTTATTACATTAAGTAAACATTTTCTTTACTTTGGAAAGCTATTTTACTTTATATACCATTGAAAATTATCATCGTCTGCTATTTTTACAAAATATATCGTTTTATACGGATAACAGTTAATTAACTATGTTTTTTAATTTATCTAATTGTTAGTATTAAAAGTGTACCGAGACGAAAAAAAGGTTGAGAATCACTGCTCTAGATACTTGATATTGCAATAAACAAGCCACTCAAGGATCATTTGCGGATGGAAATCAACGAATATATTGAAAACAGAATGGTTAGAAATCATCGAGGTAATTTTGTAAAACCAGGCTTACAAGAAGTTGTGAATTGGGTAAAAATTCATGGAACAAAATAACTGATAGTAATGTTTCCAATGCAACAGGCTATTTAGACAAGAAGTATTCATTTAACAATAACTATACTACAAAACATGAGAGATTCAGACCAATGATTCAACAGGAAATGGATTTGGAAGAAAATCAGAATATAATTCAGAATTTTATTTATGACGTTGTTCCAGAAGAAGATGCCATGACTGTAATTGACTAAATTTAAATTTCTGTATTCTGTGTAAAATAAATATTAAATAAAAATATATATATATAAATATACTTTTATTTTTCCCTCCTCTGAAAATACGCCCCTAGCGCGTATTTTGGACCAAAGAAGAAAGTAAGACAATGTCTTATTTTCAGAAAAAGATGATATAAATTATATTACCAAAACTTTTAATAAATTGAAAATTTTGACTTTACCATGTGAGGAAATTCTTTAATTAAAGAAGGTAATCCATCAACTAAGTCCGTTTGAAATGAATTTGTCGGTCCAGAATCAATTTGATTATCAATTTCAACTTGGTTCGCTATTTTAATATATTCATCACATTCTAAAAAACGAAAAAAAAAAAAAACTAAAAGTAACCACCACTCAAAAATTAATTAATTAATCAATTCCTTACTTTCTACAATGATTCTTTTTAAATCTTCCAAATTTAAATTAGATTCATCATCATAAATCCTTTCAGTTTGATTTTCCTCTTGATTTCTTTTCGGACAACAAACTAAAGGAGTTTCATATTTATGTCTTCGATCACAAAATCCACCTCTTTCTTCAGTTGTATTAAAAGGGATTTCCGGGCAACTATGAAAAGGTAGACAATTTCCAATTTCTCCACAAGGTAAAGGACAATCATGATGAATTCTAGAATAACCCTTCCAAACGACTTTTATGTAAAATAAACTTCTTAAAGTGTTATTTAAAAAATCACTACATAGATAGTGATGACATTGTTGTTCCGTAAAGTCCACCAGAGTAAAAATTAACAAGGTCAAGTATATTGGTAGAAGACTCATGGCCAAACAAATCACATTGCTCACTTTGTTAGCCAAAAAATCACAAATAACACTGGGATTTTTTGTTGGTACGATCGTTTTATAATCCGATAGGAATTTTGGTGGGAATTGGATAAAAAAAGACTCCATAAAAAGATTTCTTTTATTCCTGTAACCTAATTATAGTGAAGCAACAGTAAATTCCAAAGAAAAAAAATTCCTTGGAGTTTTAAAAATAAAATTTGGGGAATTTTTTTATTTATACACTTGTTTAAATAATTTAAACTCTTGTGAACACTTTCTAACTATAAAGACATAACAAAATTATTTTAAGGACGCGTTAATAAACACAGAGTCTACATGAGATGACCCACAAAACAAATATGAAGATAACTTCTAATCAAGGATATTGGACTAACAGGATGGCTCAATCCCACAAGATGTGTATACGCCGAAATTTAGTGCACAGTCGCCAGTTTGACGTCGTTTGTCGTGGTTTCAGTCGATTGTAAGACAGAGAGTCGACTGTAAAATAGTCGAGTGTAAGACAGAGACGCTAAGCCTGGCAGTGACTTTAAAAGTTGGCGGACGATTATCGCAGATTGAGCTATCCTGTTAGTCCACCGTCCTTGACCTCTATTAATCGGTCGAGTTTAATTCACAATCCGTTCATAGATAGATGTCGCCCGTTTTTTTATTCAAACACTAACTTTACATAACAAAATTATTTTAAAATTAAAATTCTTAATTGAACGTTTTTATAAACAAGGATTATGTTGTGATTCAAAATGATCACAATAAATCTTAGATTTTTGATCATCTGGAATCCTAAATAATTTCCCAGTTGAATTACAAACGCAAACTTTATACTGAGAAGTACTAAAACCTTCCTTTTTAACCGCAATAGGAATTTTTTTCATATCTAAACGAATTCCTTCAGCTGCGTCAAGTACAATATTTCCATTAATACTCTTTAAATAAATATCTTGATCAGCTTTCCAAATAAATTCCTTTCCTTCCATGTGAGTACCTTCGGAACCTTTCAAAGAAACACTCCTTCCTTCAAGTTCCAATTTTTTATCAACAGGACTTGAAACTCGATTAGTTTGAACGTAATCCGTGTTTATGTTCTTCATGGGTTTTTCGATATTCATTTGAGGAAAATCGGTTGAAAATACGACTTTACCATCACGATTTTTTACCTCAAAATTGCTTATTGAGTAAAAAGTCGTCGAGTTTTTCTTCATTTCTAATTTTTTACTTGCCCTCGAAGTCGGGTTTAAATTTAAAGTAACCAAAATCGATCCGTTATCTCCAGTTATTTCAATTGGAACGTCTAAAAACCCTTCTAATTTTCCATCTCGTTTATTTATGTAACCTAAATCGGTGTCTCCGTAAAATTTTATGGATGATTCTAAAGGTACTAGTTCTAAACTTTCCATTCCTTGGCCTAAACGTAAAACTCCTAAGATTATACTTGTCAGGACTAAATTTCCAACGGCTAGTATGAAGATTAATGCGATTAAAGTCCAAAAAGCGAACGTTTTTCTTCCTCTTATCCCAGTTTTATGAAGATATTGTTCGTGAACTGGAACGTACCCAGCTTTAAAGTTATTATTATGGTGTTTGGAAACGCTTCGTTTTAACAAGGATTTTTCACGCATGCTTAATGAATCCATTCCATCAGAATAATGATCGGAAACTGGTGAAGATGAATTTCTTTCGGTCATTTTTTGATTTCTTATCAGTCACAGTAAAAAATCACTTTGTTTTTTTGAAGATGAAGAGAAATAAAAATTACTTTATTAAAAGTAAGGTTTGTAGCGTTATAACGTCAGCGTCTAGATATGTCTAGACGATTACTGAAGGCGTCGGCGTCGGGACGCTGACCTCAATTTAGAATTCGATAAAAGGCGCCAATTTTAAAACAATTCCAAAACATAGACAGTTTAGAAGTTTTAAAACATTACGATTTTTTTGCAATGTTCTTAAAACTAGCTCAATTGATGTTATTCATAAAGAAAAAAAAGTTAAATTGGTACATAAAATAAAACTAGATTTTTATTAAGATGAATGTTATTAAGATTATCTTTATATTCAATTACTTAGGTTTAATTAAGTTAAAATCGATGTCAAAACATAAAAAGAATTTTTTTTCTAGTCTATGATGTAATCTACCAACAATCAAACTGAATTTTCTTCTGAGGTTAAAAAGTCTTAAAGCCAGTTCCACACATTCGGTGAGACTGTTTGTTGTCAATATAATTCTGCAAACTCTCGTCCATTGCACGAATGATCAATATCGATCAGAGACTTACCGAGATGTAGGCGAGGTTCTTTTGTACAGATAAATGAACTGATATAATTAGGGTAAGGTTGCACAAGTCCTACCTAAACGAGCTGCGTAAGTCGTACCAGGTACAATTTAGGAAATTATTCGTTTCTGCCGTTCGAAACGTGCAATAATTCAAATGAATCAGTAAGCAATAAAACTCTTCGAACGGACAACGATGAAGAAACCCAAAACGAAGAAGAGGCTCCTATGGATTTTATTGCAAAAAGTTCAACATCATTTGATTCACATAAACTGAAACAACAGTTAAATATTTTATCACTTATTCCAAATATCATCAATAATAGCAAAGAGAAACGGAAATGCCTAAGCTTATCAATCAAAATAACGTCAGCTGCAAATAAAGATAAAATAAAACATGCTGCAAATAAGAGGAAAGAAAAAAATAATAAAAAGGAATCAGCATTAAAAGTTAAAAAGAATAAAGGTACTGCTACAAGCAATTGGTTTTGCTATATGTGTGGAGAAGAACGGGAGGAAAACATGATTCAGTGGTTGTAATGTAAATCATGGGTACATGATCTATGTGCTGGAGTTAACAAAAGAATCAAGAAATATGTATATGAATAATGTGCTTAAAAAATATGAGACATGTATAAGCACATATTCCAAAAATATCTTATAATGAACATTGTTACCTAATATTTTTCAGGAGTACGACTTAAGCTTTGGGTAGTACCAGTTAGGCAACTAGTTTCTTTAGTCGTACCAATGAGTTTTTTTTAATTTAGTTTATTTAATGCATTAACATTTGAAGGGCCGCGGCTAAAAACGATCAAAGTCCAAACGTCTACATTTTACAGTATTTAAATTTGAAAAATTTTAATTGATTATTATTATTAGTTAGTACAGTAGAAATAAAACAAAAATGTGATTTCAAACGAATAACTATTGTTGAATAAAAAGCATTATATTCTAAGAAAAGACTTTGATCTTTTATACCTGTTAATACCTGGACCTTGATCGTTTTTCGGCGGTACCTATTATTTTCAAAGACGTTTTTTTCGAAGAATATTATTTTTTTTAGCAGCAGGGGATAACTGTTGGATAATACATACTATAAGCTATTTTATAGTGACATTATCTCATTTTTTGAAAAAAATGGACTTTGATCGTTTTTAGCCGCGGCCCTTCATTTAGTATATCACATTTTAATATAATAAATAAAAGTGTTATTAATCCAAGATTCGTAGTACAAATAAGGTTTTTATGTTTTTGCTAAATTTTCGCTTATATGCAGTATTTTTTCTTAGGAGGTACGACTTGAGTAACTTTACCCTACCAGTTGGTATTATACAGGGTGCCAGACAAAAAACGCCCAAAGCCATATCTCCGATATTTCTGTTCAAATTTTCATGATCTAGGTTCCAAATGAAATGGTGTAAGGAATACTATTGAATCGTTTATTTCAGAAAGGGACTAAGTAACATTTTTAACGATTTTTAGATAAATGTATATTCGTGCTCTCTGGCTGTAGACCTATCGTTTTGAGTAGAAAAGCTTATACTTTATATGTCCAAAACATTTTATTGTAGAGACAGAATTTTTGGTTTGTTGTACAAAGGGACTATGTATCATCGTAATTTCTTCTAAAGACATAATCGATTTTAAGAACTGGTGGCTTAAATACTACAAGAAAACTGCAAACTCTCTTGAAAGTATCAAACCCGGTGTGGCTCGAGTTAACAAACAACCATTAACATTTTCTGCTGTAAATATTGCAGCAAGTGCAACATTTAGTGCTTTAGTGCATTTAGTGCTGTAAATGGTTAATAAAAGTACTTGTATTCCACAGCGTTAGATTCAGAAAGAATATGTAATAGCAAATTTCATTTGGTATCTGACTCGTGAAAATTCGAACTGAAACATCGGACATATCAAGCTTTGGACGTCTTTTCTGGCCATCTAGCACCTGTATAACAACATTCAGCGATGACCAAAATGAGAGTGTAGAGGGGTTGTTTTTCCTCAAGGCGAATCTTGGCGAGAGTCTTTCGACTCGGACCTAAGTACCGACATAGAGCAGAGACCTAGCGAGGCGAAGCAAGAAGACAACGATACGACGAACTGGTGCTATCCACACTCTCAGTCTCGGTAACCTTCACCATGTCTCTCCGAGTATATACAGCCAGCTCAACAAAGTAAACTATCAACAAGAGATGAAAATCTTTTTAAAACCAGCTTCATTAACCCGTTATTTATAAAAAAAATTAAAGCTAATTTTAAGTTGAAGAAAATAAAAGCAGATTTTTATCAAAGTGAATTAAATGTTAACATAACTGTCCTTTTATTCATGACTGCCATTTGATTATAGATTGAAATATTCTAAATTTATGTTAAAGTCGGTCTTTCAAAAAAACCAGAAAAATTCATTTAATCTACAATGAATCAAGATTCAAACCCAACTTGTTTTTAAGATAAAAATGTTGTAAATAAGTACATTGACAATTTCATTTGATTAGTGAGTTAGGTTAAATTTTTATGAATAAATGACAAAATGAATCACCATTCAAGAATTGAAAGGTTTGAATGTTTGAATCTTTGAATGCATTTTTCATCTTGTAATGTCGTCCGAACGTCCGACGGACAATTTTATGCATAAGAGATGAAAATTTTCTAATAACTATATTAATCTGTTATTCTTACAACTATTAAAGTTAAGTTGGTTCTTATTAAATTACATACCATAGATTATTTTTTCTTCTATCACTTAACTTGAATTACCATCAAAATGATCAACTTTGAAATCATTTTTAAACAGTTCTGGTGAAAAACAAACCCAAACTTTTATAGAAAAGTGGATATTTATTAATTATTTTTAACCAATCAAATTAATTCATTATTTAATTAAATAAAAAAATACACTTCATATCAAACCAAGAAAGGAAAATGAAAAAAAAAATGAAATAATACTCGTTAACCATCTGCAGTTTCCATACTTTCATCAACCTCAGCCTCCATATCTTCATCATCCTCCTCCCCATCTTTCTTCTCTGGTGGTTTCTCATAAGCTTTCTCCAAAGGAGAAACAACCACTCCATCCCAAATAGACATTTCCGTAGCAACTGTAGAATTTCCTTCAAATCCTAAGATATGTTTATATCCACCATGAGCTAAAACTCTCAATAAGGTTTGAGCAGTCAAGCAACAAACATCCTGTTGTTCCAAAGTCATTGCAGTGTGAATCCTAATATTACCACCTTCGCACGGATCGGTGATTCCAGCCGATCCTGGAAGGAATAATCCAGCAGCTAAGAGTTGAAAAACTCTTCTAAAAGCTTGATTAATAGGTAAAGCTTGTCTTGAAGGGTTATTCATGATGGCAAAATGAGCTAAAAGATCCAACATCCATGGATTTAATGGTTCGAATCCTTCAAATCTATTTTTAATGTCACGAAGAAGTCTTATTAAGACTTTTATAGATGAATGATGAGCGTTTTCTTCAAACCATCTGCTATGTCTTATAGCAGCTAAATGACTCATCATAATTTTTTGATCCAAATGAATTTCGGGGTCCAATTTTCTCAAATTATGATGAATTGTGGTCACCATAACTCTTACACAAGCGAAACTATTACTGACTTCAATTCCTCTTTCATTCGTAGTGTGACTTAAAGCTTCACCTTTCGAAATAACTTCACTCTTCATTAAATTCTTCAAATCTTCTTTTACTTTATTCCCAAGAGCTTCCACGGCTTCTCTAGTAGGTAAAGTCTTTAAAATCACTACTATATCAGCTACGTTATGTCCAGTAACCATTGTACCTTTTTTAAATGACCCTACTTGACGTACTTCTTCTAATTGCTATAAAATAATCAATTTAAACCTCTAGAATTTATCAGAATTACAAAAATATTCTTACACAAGCGTCAAATCCACCGGGAGCAACAACCAAATTATCTAAAACGGTTTGTATTTTCGTAACGAGATTCAAAATAGCCGTTTGTTCCGCCGGAGTAGGAGAAAGATCGGCATTTCTCTTTAAAAGAGCTTGAGTAAACGGCGTTTCATCCGGTGCTGGTTTTACTCGTGGAAAAGACGACTCACAAAGAGTTAAATCGAAAGGGTGTCTCGGAAGGAAGATTTTCGGTTTGTAAGGTCCTCTTCCAATACCTCTACCCATACCGCCACGACCCCGCATTCCCACTCGCGACATATCTAAGAACATTACTAACGAAAATAAGTTCTAAATATCTTATTTACCGTGCTTTGAACACTTTATCGGAGGTTTTTTTAATTATTTAAACGGCGAAAAACGTGTTTTTAAGCTTAGCTTGGCATCTACCGGTTGAGGTTAGAAAATCAATAATTTACCACAACAATCATAATGGCAACTGAAAAATTAAAAGTTACTAAAGATTTTCATAGTAAAAATGTTGATTTACTTATAAAATATTTTATATATTTTAATTATTTTTGATTGTAAGTTTATTTTTAATGGCTTTTGATAAAAATTCATTATAATTAATGAAAATAAAACATAAATAATTTTTCTTGATAGTTATTGAGAAGTGTAAGTTGGGTTGTCTATAAATCGATTTTCAAATTCAAATTTGATAAATTTAAAAGATTAATTTTTTATCTCTTATAATCATCAATTTTATATACAAGGTAATGAATAAAGGATATTTACCCTTTATATTTTGTATGTATTTATATTTGTATAGAGGATTTTCCCTTTATATTAGATAGAGTGACCAGATTTTTCAACTTTCAATGCTGTAGACGTACAACTCATGTACTATACAGAGTGGGCCACTGAAAACAGTAAACGCAACTTTTGGCCACTTAACATCAATTTTGCGAAAAACGCTCGAACACGTCAATTTTATTATGAAGGGGGATATCGGAATGGATTAGTACTATTTGCATAAGTCCAACCCTAAGAGAGGGGTAGAGTGCACCCCAAACATTTTAAATTGAAAGGGGTGTCAAACTTTACACCGTTTTAAAGGCCTTTCAAATCTCCTTTCAGCAGTCTTTTTATTTTTGAAATCCGATCATTAATTCCAGAGAAAAAGACTTCTAAAGTTTTATGAAGTAACCTTAGTGACACGTCATAATAGGCAGTTGACGTGTTAAACTAACTAACTCTAGCTAACTCTAACTAGCTCTAGCTAATTCTAGCTAACTGTAACTAACCCTAGCTTACTCTAACTAACTCTAGCTAACTCAAACTAACTCTAGCTAATTCTAGCTAACCCAACCCAACTATAATAGAGTTAGTTAGAGTAAGCTAGAGTTAGTTAGAGTTAGCTAAAGTTAATTAGTTTAACACGTCAACTGCCTACTATGACGTGTCACTAAGGCTATTTGATAAAACTTTAGAAGTCTTTTTCTCTGGAATTAATGATCGAATTTCAAAAATAAAAAGACTGCTGAAAAGAGATTTGAAAGGCCTTTAAAACTGTGTAGAGTTTGACACCCCTTTCAATTTAAAATGTTTGGGGTGCAATCTACCCATATCTTAGGGTTGGAGTTATGCAAATAGTAATAATCCATTCCAATATCCCCTTTCATAATAAAATTGACGTGTTCGAGCGTTTTTCGCAAAATTGATGTTACGTGGCCAAAACTTGCGTTTACTGTTTTCAGTGGCCCACTCTGTATATTCCGAAATGGAGCTGAACCATGAAAAGAGAGATGAAAAAGGAAACCCATTTTTCGTATCATTGCCGAGTACTTTTTCATCTTTCTCTTCATGGTCTTCATCCATTTCGGGTTATAGTATAGGATGGGTCAAATTGGACACCTTTAAATGAAGACTGCATGTTTGTAAGATACACACATAAAGATATTCCTTATGATTCCAGAGATATAGGCTGTGTTTCGAAACAGTGGTTGAAAAGTCTAATTAAATGAATAGTTATAAACCTTAAAATGTTTTTTTTTAATAGAACACTATGTATGTTTTTCCATATTGAAGAAGGCCTTAAAATTTTCTTGTGTGTTCTTCCTGTCAATAACAGAAAAATCTATAACATGAATGTTACAGTCACTACGCTACTCATTGCAAAAAGTCACCAATCAATCACAAATTCGATAATAAATTGCGAATGCTGTACGTTTGCTATACACGCGCTTATGTTGTACTGATTGTGAGTATTGTATTGCTGTACAATACAGCAAATTTCCGTAGGTCTAATCACCCTATATTAGAGAAGACCTCTTCCGACCGACTTTCAAGCAACCACAGTAATTGGTTAAAAAGCATTATTTATTAAATCCTTCTTTAAACTTCTTCACGGCATAAAAATATTTTAGAGGGATCCAAATTTTTATCTCTAACAGTTAATGAATGTTCTAGTTCTTTTTACACCATGAATAGCCTTTCAATACAAAAAGACAAAGGACTTTTTCAAGGAGAAATGTTATGAAAACCAACGCTATTTCAAGAATTTAAGTAAATCTTAACTGTTCAATAATTCCTTTTAGAATAAGCTGAAATCATCGATTTATGAAGAATAACACATAAAGATTCATCCAGACATAGTTTTAGAACATGATGTTTAGTGACTGACTGATCAAAGTTTATTAAGGGTTGTGAGTCATAAGTAGAAATACACAGGGTGTTTCAGAATTGCACGGCACCATTTCAGGGATATGCTCTCCAGCACGAAATAAACAAGAATGTTTATATAAATATAAGTCTCAAATTAATTTTTTATCGAGATATTGAAAGGTAATTTATTTAAGAATAAAACATTCAGAGGAACTGTTCAAAGTACCCTCTGTTTTGTTGAATGCAGCATTCAGCACGACGAATCTATGATCCTCTGGTACGGCTTATAGCATGGGGACAACCAGTCATGGCAGCTGCTGCTGTTCGATGCGATTACTTAGCTTTTCTTGCGTACCAATAGACGTAGAATAAACCACAGATGGCATCTAGCCTCACACAAAATAATCTAACGGCGTTAGATCAGCAGACCGTGGTAGCCATTTAACATGTCCGTTTCGGCTAGCCTATCGGTTACCATGAGCTGGGCTTAAATAATCGGTGACAATATGAGAAAATTAAGCAGCGGTAGCGTCATGTACACACTTGGACAGCGATTACGACGCCTAAAGCTCTGTGCGAGAGCGATAGCTAGAACGGGCTCGGGCACGGTCGGTTTTCGAGGGAAAGAAACCTGGCACGAGGTTAGGTGTAGAAACGTTCGACGGGCCGCAGCCAGACTCGGTGCGGCCCGTCGATGGTTTCTACACCTAGCCTCGTGCCAGGTTTCTTTCCCTCGAAAACCGACCGTGCCCGAGCTCGTTCTAGCTATCGCTCTCGCACAAAGCTTTAGGCGTCGTAATCGCTGTCCAAGTGTGTACAAACCATATCCCCTGCCTGTTGGCAATCGGAGTACCTTCTCGAAGCTCATATAGATTATTTTGCAAAAAATTCAAGTAAGATATTCCTGAAAGCCTTGTTGATAAAAAGAAAGGGCCGATGAGATTATCACCAAGAAGACAACACCAGACATTTAATGAAAAGGTATGTTGGTAATGCGCAATAGCAGTCGATTTCAAGCAAGGTTTTCGTCACTCCAAGTATGAGTGTTTCGAAAATTAGTAACTCTATTTCTGGTAAAGCAAGATTTATCGGTAACTAGCAGGCAGTTGAGGAAGTTAGCATCTCGTGTGCATTGTCGAATCAATCACTGGCAGAAATTTAAGCACTTGTTATAATCTTCTGGTAACAAATGTTACAAACACGTAACGTGATATGAATACGATTGTTGCTCGCGCAATGTTCGCCATACGCTTGCAGATGAAACATTGAAACGATATGACAATTTTCTGGTGCTAGTAGTAGGAGATAGCTGAACAGCATTGAGTATCCCTTCTTCAACGTTAGCAGTTCGTCGAAATCTTTGTCGACCAGCGTTTTGTCTTTGTGGTTTTAGCATGCCAGCTTCCATAAGACGTCTTTCAACAGCTTCAAAGTATATGAGAAATCATTATTGAAAAGAAAAACACCCAATAAATCTTTCTCCTTAATATTAGAAAAGATAAATACTTTCAAAATCCCATCAGACTGACTTTCAAGCAAACACAGTAATTACTTTAAAGAAATTATCTATAAAACTTTTCGTTACATTTCTTCATGACATAAAAACTATTTTATAAGGATTGAAATCTTTACTTCCAACAGTTATTGAATTTTCCAACTCATTTAGCATCATAAATAGGTTTTCAAAATAAGAAAATTTAAGAAATGTTATGAAAAGGATAAGTTATTTCAATGGTTGAATATTAACTGTTGGATGGTTGTTTTTCTAATAAGCTTTGATCATCAATTTACGAAGATTCAAGCATTAGGATTCATATAACTATGATTTTAGAGCAACAACCTTTGGTACTTGATTCCTCAAAGTTTATTGAAACTACAACAATAAACTATAAATAAAATGAAACAATACAACTATGACAGCAATAGGTTCGTTGTGTTAAAACTTGCACTGCATTAATTGTAAGTTACACTATGGTGTAAAGGTGCAGATTCGTAATCTGACTGTAATTTGATGCACTTTAGTTTAGGTATAAAATGTGATGTAACGAACGCATAAATAACCAAATGATGCACTGGATAAATGATAAATAATGCACTGAACAGCTAAGTCCAAACAGTGCAGCACTAACGAACAAAGTTGATGTTGTTGATAGTTAATTTTGTGTTAAATTACATTTTTGTTATTTAATCAAAAATTAAAATTAAATTTTTTTTTTCTTTCATTAAATTTTAATTTAATTCGATTGTAGATAAGATTTGGTAGTTTTGTTGATTGTAGATCAGTGGAATTTTTTTCTACATTATTTTTTAGGGTCACTTTTGACGTATTATATATTGGCGCCAGAACAGTCTGAGAATGTCTCGAAGGACTCACATTTCGGCGGGCAATTAACTCAGAGTGACAGAATAAAAAGGCGATCTGAAGATTTCTTTTTGAAAAACACTCCGGCGCTGCTCGGCCTGTGCTAGAAACCTCAATCGGCGCCTTCTTCGTCTTCCTTCCTCGTACTACTCGCCGAAGACGTTTTCGAATCTGGTTCCGGACGAGAGAGCGTTTTTCTTAACCGAACCGAACGCGCTCACGACTGTTTTTCTTTAACGCAAAAGTTAACAAGATGTTAAGCGAGTACTTTACTCGACCTCGCATTGTGTGGAAGCTTTACAAATAAGACTCAGAAGAGGACTCGAACGTTTTACAAAAATGCACATTCCGTGTTACTTTCACTTTGATGAGAAAGTAAAGGTCGCGATTGCAATTATATGTACATTTTAAGAAAGTCTATGTTAAAACCAACCTGTATCATCTACCTATTTAAACACGGGAGTATTATTTTGTAAAAGCTCTAAATAGTTCTTTTTTTGTGTAAAACTGTAAAGCTACGGTGAAAGCTTTAAATTACATTTCGTGACATGAACAATTTTTTATAAAAAAACCAAACATAATTAGACGCACTGAGATTTCTACAACGGACAATTATTTCGTTTTTATAAACAAGACCAAAGACCCAATAAGTGTTTGTTTCCTCTTAAAGTAACGATCGAAAGTAGAGATAGTAACGAGATTTCGATCCGATCTTCGCTTCTAATTGGACGTTCATACAATTAACACGTTTTTTACAGAACGGTGGTTAAATGAAATTGCATTTTCTTTCTAATCAGACCGAAAGCATAAAATAAATCACGCAGAAAAATTAGTAAGGAACGAAACATAATAACAAGAAGAGAAACCATAAATAATCACTTTCAGTCACGGGTTTAAAAGCTTCAGCTGTAAAAGACAACAAAATACCTTGAACGTCCTTGAGAAAGGTCTTTAGGTCAGGGTCAATACCAAGTTTAAAGAAGGAAAGTCAATTTAAAGACGACTGTAAAAGTTACAATTTAAAATAGTAGTTTTAATTGTTAAAAGGGTTCTAATAAATTTAAAAAAATCTTTTAGAAACCTAACTTTAAATAATTCATGGTTTCGACGCCTTCGACGTCCACACGACGACGTTTTCTTTACCCGGCGCTTTTTTTTCACTTCTCTTCAACCGGCGAAGAGAGAAAAGCCGCTATATAAATCCGAAGACTGACCTATTTGTTTAGTTTACTATGTTCGGTCGACTCAGAACGAATATAACATAGTTTAAGACCCAAAAAAAGTTTTTTAACATCAAACAGTGAATGTGAATGTTTATTGTTTAAAATTTCGTTTAAATTTTTAAAATTATGAAGGTAAGTTTTATTCCTAATTTTCCCTAAATTGTTATCTTTTCTTTTTTAATTTAAATCATTAAAATCTTGGATGATTTTTAGATAACAATTCTCTTTTTGGTTACGATATGGTGTTTAAAATTAAAACCAACGATGGGAAATTATAGAAGGGTAATAAGAGGACCTCAACCACCTCGACCACCACCTCAAATGCACCACCCAATGAAAAAATGGACTATGAATCAACACAGACCGATGGTACAACGTCCAAGACCGATACCATTACATGTTCCTCAAAATTTTAAAAATAAACAACCGATGGGTCCACCGATTCAACCAGGAAGACATCCTATAAGAACAAATTGGCCAAATCAAATTTCCCCCGTTAAAGTTTTAACAACAGAAAAACCATTTTTATCATCTCCTCTTATAAATTTACCCGAGTATGAATTCCATCTTCAAACTAATAGTATTCCAAATAATCATCCTAATACAATCAAGCAATTAGATGAAAAAGGGCCGATTCATACGATTCCAGCACCTAATTTAAGCTTAGCGGATAAACCTAAGAATGTAGAAGAAGTTAAAGCTTTCCCACAAGCTCAAGCTTATACGGCGTCGTTACAATTTAATTTCGAACAACAAGCTCAACAAAGTAAACACCATAACGAAAAAGTACACGTACAAAAAACCCATCAATATCAAGTAACTGAGTCGACCGTTCCAATTCAACAACAAATATTTTTTAATCAACAACAACAACAACCTCACGCTGAATTTTTAGTTTCCCCTCAAGAACCTACAAGTACGCAAATGACCACGCAAGAACTTTATAAGCTTTTAAATACTTTCCCTCCTCAACAATCTTTAGACGCTTACGTTCCCGTTCAATATGTAACAAATTTTCCGAGAAATTCACTTCAAGCAAATCAAAATTTAAAAAAACTTCCGATTCAACCTCAATTTCAAATTTTCGACTTTGACGAACAAAGAAATAATCAAATGACTAAAGTAACCGCTGATTATAGTGTAAAACCGGCTTACGAAGACGGCGAAGCTTTGGCCCAAGCTCAGTTCGTTCAACAGTTCTTCGACACGAGAAACGAGCACATCGCGACTAATAAAGTCGAACCGGAATTAAAAGAAAGTCTCGACGCGTATTTTCCGGCGATTCCGAATAAAGCGGCCGAGTCGCTTTTAAATCTTCAGGAAGCCGGGAAAGTTAACGCGAAGGAAAAAACGGAATCTGCTAACAGCGTTCCGATTTCGATTTACGTACCAGATAACGAGAGGTTTGATGAAAACGTTGAAGAAAATCGAAAAAATAAACCGGAAGAAAATGTAAAATTTGAAGAAAGTGATGGTGATGAGGTTGATCAGTTCCAAAGACATCCTACTTTTGGAAAAAGGAAGAAAACGAGAAGTTAAAATGTGTTTGAGAGCCAAAAATTAATTTGTTTTTAGGTTTAAGTGTTGTTTATTTATTTATATTTTGTGTTTTTGTTATAAAAAAAATAAAAACGTATTTATTTATTTATATCATGAAGTTTTAATTCTTTTAAGCTTTTTTGTTAGAGTAAATGTAAAGGGGTCCATCCCAAAATTCGTATCTTCTGAATTTTTAGCTTGTCTGTAAAGTTATTGACGCCATTTGATTCCTGAATGTTTACCCTATTTTTAAAAGTTTACTCATCAAAGTTATTTGGTTTGAAAATAGTCGCAGGTACCAACTGCGACTTTTTAAATATGACAAATTATAAATATCAAGAATTCCTTTTTTTTCAAATGGCCTTTATCAAGCTTATTCAAATTTAACTCTTTTAGTATAGTATAGAATCTTTTAGTTTTAATTTGATGTAAAAGTTATTTTTTAATTTTTATAAATAAAGTCTTTACAATTTTTTAAACAACTACAAGAACCACATCGATATCTTGTATAACAATCTCCTAAGGAATGCAACTCTAAATGGTAACATCTCAACTGACACAGACAAAAAATACCAAGAACAAATTGGTAGACGTAAAAATACATCCAGGGAAAAGACCTAGTCATCAAACCTTTATTTAGAAAATTTAATCCCCACATAAATAAATTTTTACGTCACTCAATGAACTACTATTAGTCTACAAACCAACCAATTTCCTAACTATGGAATCCAGGCATAATTATTCCCTTTTCAAAACCTTAGTGTGTCACTCCATTTAGAAAAATTTTCGATTTATTGTATTATTAGTTTGTTTGTATTATTTATTTATTTGTAGAAGCGATTTGCTACAGTTTTTGATTTCTAAAAATAAAGGTATTTCTATAAACTATACAATCTCAACATACAAAAAAATTTTCAGATCGTTAGGTCTATTCCATACGTATGTGGTTCCATTTGGTTCAGTTCGTTTTAGGTTGGATCCGAAAACGAATGAAACCTTTTCACACATATCTGGTTCTTTTACGACTTACATTAGGATTTGCATTTTCGTGAATCATCAATGGAGAGAAGTCTAATTGTTGTTTCTCTATAGAAGAATGAAAAAAAACGATGGAGGAACATTAGAATTCATTGAAAGCACCCTCTCATCACTTGACGTCTGGAATTTAAAGCATTTCACACCATTTTCCAGGAGTTAAGAAAACACGAAAACAATTTTTTTATTACTTCAGAATGTCAACGAACTTATTTGATGGATTACAGTTCCTTCCATGCTTCCTGCGTATTACTTATCCTCATATTTTTCTCTCTCATTACTTCGTGGCTAGAATTTGAGGCATTACACACCATCTTCCCAAATTTTTCACGAAGGCAAATTTTTTATTTATTTCAAAAAGTCAACGAAATCATTTGACGAAGCAGCACTAGTTTAAATTGTACTGTTAAAATCAAGCGAACCACATCAATATCTTCTGGTAAACTGCGTACTTTATTAGAAAAAAATACAACTTTCGAAGAAATAATAATCCGTACGTATGTAAACGCTTTCATTGCTTTCTGTTCCCTGAACACGAATTCAAACTTTATACAAGCCTGATGAAATCTATTCGTGTTGCCACCACGTTCGGTGTTTTACGGTTTCTGCCAGAAGCTGAATAGGAACCGAAACACCGTTTCACACATGTTGGTAGCGACCGAAAACGAAAAGAAAAAGTTAATCGAACGGAACCGAATACGAAACAGCTTTTAAGCACTGCTTGTACGGAAATATTCATATTTCAGACCGATTGAGGTACTTGACGACTTAGAGACTCACCATGTATAATCAGAGGACGCCACTCATACGAGGATACTTCAGTCGCCAATACTTGATAACTACACAACCAGCGACTTGAACACTCGACATGGGGATCTCCTTGTTGTTTAGTTATTTGATTTTCTTCACCGGAAAAACGATGAGTGATCAAGAATTTAATAGGGTAAACTCACCTAATGTCGGCCTTCATCAATTACTTTTATAGAAACTAGAAAAATATTGGATGTAATCCGATGCATTTAGTAAGAATATGGACCTTCATTATCCTACATCAGGTGGTAGTACGCTTGGCGAATTTTCTATGTTCAACAATTTTTAAGAATTAATTAATTAAAGATGTGTTGTGAATGCGGCGCTGGACCTTCACAAGTGACAAGGAACCACAGATAGATACATTGTAATATAACAGTCATGAGTAGAGTCATTCGTAAAGTAGTCGGTTGTTGTAATTCAACGATTTTGAATCGATTTTCTTGGTGAGTGATAATCTTTGTTATGTGTTAAAAGTGTATTTATTTAAACATTTTTGTTATTAAATCAATATAATTGTGAATTCTTACTTCTCAATAACAAGTTGTTATTAGTAATAACCATTAACCTAATTTTAATGAGAAAAATTGCTACAGATTTCTACCATCCCAGTAGTTACCTATTTATTTATGGCTTCTTTACTAGATCATCATCAAAAACCGGATCAAGACTACTTTAAAGGCGTTGATATTGCGGTATCATAATTCCGAACATCGGTGTGGATAACTACAGTTTGTCCTACCTATTTATTTAATTTTGTAATAACTATGCCGACTTTAGGTAAACATGTGGCCAGACAAAGGGTGATAGTGGCCGACTTTTGGAAAATGTACTGTTCTAAAATAACTGGACTTTATTTTATTTTTCCATGACTTTTACTTACTTTTACAAAATATAATCGGTTAAAAGACAAATGTACCTCGCAAAAAACAGGTAGAGTCGTATTCAACGGTTATTGATTTAAAAACTATAAAGATTGTAATGTGAAAAAATCGTTAAAAGGCCGACATTTGGCGAGTTTACCCTATAAAGTTTGTGTCAGATAAAAAATTATTCTAAATTATACAACTATAAGTTAAAAGGTAATTCTAGAAAAGATGCAACGGAAAATGTTTAGAATTTAGTACCAAAGGTAAGAATGTAACCTGAATATTCTACCATCTGAATCTACAACTAAATCTTTTGTACAAGACGCACTGATTAAATGCACATCCAAAGTCCGAAAGAGACTCAAAATAGAGAAGGTTGATAGGAAACTCGCAACTTTAGTAGTGGACGTCTGAAAGTAACGGGTAACTACAGTTTTGAGTCTACAAGTCTCCGTATCGTACTCCTTTAGTATCCGCGATTTGAATGCCCCCGTATGAGTAGAGCTTTATTGGATAATGGCACATTCTGACAATTATCATACCTTACGAAACATGGGAAATAACAAATAAATCAGAAAGGATAACAACCAAAATAAAACAGTCTAATAATCCACTGTAAAATTGGTACATCAGTAACGAAGAATTTTATGAATTTTTCAAACTTCTAATTTAAAGCTTAAGATAATTTAACATGACGTCTTAAAAAAATAATCCTTAATAACAATTCAAACAAATTTAACTCTTTTAGTACAAAATAAAACCATTTTGGTTTAATGTAATGTAAAAATGATTTTTTTAATTTTCACAAATAAAGTAACAATTATTAAAAATTGTTTAAAATTTAAATTTAAGTTAGAATTAATCAAATCAACTTGACGTTTCAATAAAAGTTAATCAGTGACATTTTAATTAACACCTTATTAATTTTTCTTAATTTTCCTCCATAATTTATGCTTTCAAACCGATTTAACTACCCTTCAGAATTTAATGATCAACAAGAAGAAACAGAAACCGACTTTTCAATAGACGAATCGACAAATACATCTATAGCTGGAGCTTGTACGATTAATGCGATTAAAGACAGTCTTATTTTAGATAGACACAAAACTCGGAATCACTGTTTATCTCACAAACAAATTAAAGTACTTAAATTACCACCGATTGGTTTAAAATCGAAAAAAGAAGACATGGATAATGTCATTAAAGGATTACCATCAGATTGGGGTTTAATACAATTTTTTATTAAAAGTTAAAATTTAAATTACAAATCTTACATTTAATTTTTTTAGTGGTCCAAAAGAAAAAATCAAAAGTAACAGAAAAACTTTTAAAAAAGAAAGAAACCGAACACGAAATAACATTAGAAACGATGAGAGAAAAAATGTCCGAAGTAAACTCAAACATCGAAGACGAAATAAGACTATTAGGAAATCTTTATAAACAAACCCACGAAAATTATTTAAAAGATATAAACGAATCCATGAATAATTTAAGAGCTAGTTATCAAAACGAAAGTCAATTAAAACAAGAACATTTTGATAAAACCATCAAAGAAATACAAGATAACTACAAAAACGAAAGCGATAAAATTTATATTTTAATTCAAAAATTAAAATTACAAGAAAATCAAAGAATCGAACAATTTAAAGTGTTTCTTCAAGTCGCTTATAAAGGATTAAATGAAATATGTTTTAAAACACCTTTCGAAATCCACGAATTTTTCGTTCAAGAGATTCAAGATATTAACGAGATCACACTTAATAATTTAAGACATTACGAAAGTTTAAGATTAAAACTTTGTTTAAATTTAGAGAATGAAACACGGATTAAATTACAAGAAATCGAGTTGGTTAAATTAAATTGGATGAATTATATTAAATTATCTTTATTTTCAACTTTAAAGTATTTTTTTTTTAATTTCTTTATTTAGAAGAAGAAATTTATTAAAAAATATTTACTTTTTAGTGAACAAAATAGTTTTGAAGAACAACAAGATTCAAATAAAAAAAATCGATTAGATCCTAAACTTATTGATTTTATAAAAAATTCAAAAATTGATTTAAATCTTGATGAATTAAACGAATGGATTAATAAAATTCAATGTGTAATCCAACAAATAGGTAATTTTTTCCTTATTTTTAGTTTCAACACGTTAACGATTTATTTAATTTTAAATTATAATTATTTTTTTTTAAGATTGGTGTTCTAAAGATATAATAGCAAGTTTTAAAACCGCTGTACAATCAATTTTTAAAAGTTACTTCGACGACATGAAAGCTGTAGCAGAAAAAATATTAAAACTAGGCGTAGTTGGTAATAATCCAACCGAAGAAGTCTTTAAACCGGAAATATATTGTCCTAAAATAGCCGAATTAGGAAGGAAATTTCAAAAAATATTAAAACAACTCCAATTAATATGGGATAATATTTCAAACGAACTTTATAAAGAACTACAAATTACTTTTATATTTTTAAATACATTTACAAATTTATGGGAAAGTCATTTAAATAGAATAAACGAAGCTAAAGTTTTAGTATTGAAAGAAGTTAAAAATAATGTTGAAAAGAGTCATTTAGATCTTGCTGTAAGTTTTTTTAATAATATTGGTTAACATTTTTTAGACTCATAGATCAGATAATAGTTTCCTAACAATTGTAGGCGCGCTAAACTCAAATTTGTCCTTAGAATTGCTCCATCATATCAGGTTATTGAAATATTCTAACCTAAAGATGCAAAAAAACTCGGTTTTTAAACATGTTCGGGATTAAAAATAGCGAATAAATTTTTATTCGCAAAATTTCATGCGGCATCTGAAAACACCACTGTTTTCATTTTAAACGTATTTTGAATTTTTCGAATATCTTCATTTCTTCTTGATGGAATATAATTTCTATAGCATCACTTTTTGCCCAATTATTAACCCATATGAGCAGCTGTAGTCGATACAGTATATTATGTCATTCTAGCGTGCGTAATCGGTACAATTTAGATGATTTGCAGACAACGATGACTTCAAAATGCCACTATGTTAAAAACAAATAATAAATTTTGTTACATTTGTGCACATTTTGACACAAAAAATGAGTGTAGATGGGTTGAAAGAATGATGGCCCACTATTGCTGAGCTTTGAAAAGGGAAGATAATGCCATAAGTTGGGTTGGATCACTGCAACGTTCATTTAAATTAAAGAGAAAACGGACAAAAGTGCTGGAAACAAGGATTTGAGAACCTTACCTCTTTTTGAGACTGTAACCAAATCGTTGCTTACAAGTCTATTATACCGATGACTACGATTGGAGGATTATAAAAGAAGATTTCTTTATGAAGAAATTAAGACATTGAAAAAATTCAAAATGCATTTTGAATGGAAAGAGTTTTGTAGATAAAAATTTATTTGCTACGTCATTTAATTCCAAATATGTTCATAACTCGTGTTTTTTTTGCATCTATACAATATCGATTAGAATCCCTTGAAAACCTGAGGTGATGGAGCAGGTCTGAAGTCATATTTGAATTCTATGGAAAGTACTATTTCATCTATGGATCTCACCTTTCATAAAATGTTGTAGGCTGGTGTAATTAATTTTTTTAATAATTACATTTTCTTATCATTTAAAATTTTGATTAATTTAAATAACTTTAAGAATGAAGAAACTAACATCAACATTTCTCTGGATACTTTAAGACAAGAATCGAATGAAAAAAATTTAGATGTAAATCTTGGAAAAATTAATAAATATTTAGATAATTTAGATAAATTATATAATGGAAATTATGAGAAAGAATGTAAATTAGTCGATGATAAGTTAATGCATTTAATAAATATAGAAATCCAACTTCATAAAGCGGAAATAACTAATTTTCTATCTATAAATGAACCTTTAGTTGAAAAAGATTTATTACTAGAAGAAGAAATCAATCAAGAAGATAATGTGAACGTTTTGCAAAAAGAAATTAATTTATGTGATCAACAATTGGAAGATTTAAAAAGTTGGAGAGTAAAGTAAATAATTAACAAACAAATAATTCAATATTCTGTAATTTTAAAGTTATAAAACGTAAATTGTAGTTTATATTCGATTATTGAAGAGTATCTTAAAAATTGTGACGAACAAAGTGAGAAATCAGCTAAAGTTTGGATTGAAATACAACGTGAAAAGTTTAGCGTTCGAAGAAAAATTTCCCAAGATATTTTACATAAAAGTAGACGAGATAGAATTAAACCGGTTTTGTATGATATTCGATTGGTTGAGTTAAAAGAACATAATCGGAGATTTGAACAACATAAAGCTGTAAATTTTATTTGTAAATTTAAAGATATTAATGCGACTATAAAATTTTAACCAAGTTTTTAAAATTAAAAAAGAATCGTGTAATTCACCCTTTATTTATCAGTTATATTTCATCACCTTTAAACCAGACTATTCTGTCCATTTTTTTTTTATTAAAAAAAATGAGATTCTAATTTTGACATTCAATGTATTGTAATGGACAATTACAAAAACCAATTTAATAACACAACGATTTGAACAGACAGATTGATTTGGAAAAAAATTTCAGAAAATCCATGAAACATAGTATAAGTTGATGTGTTTTTTTCCAAAACTCAATTTTAGGAAAATTGGACAGAATAATCTGGTTTTAAGGAGACGATTTAAAATATTCATACACAAGCATTTCTATCTATACTTATTGTTAGAAAATGTTCAAGCTTGTTTTACAGGTTAAAACGTATTTGTTGATTGTCAACAGGTGTCCAAAATTTGATATTCGCAAGAGTACTTCTTTAATTTTAATCTTTTTAATCTTCAGTTTTTAAAAATTATTATAAGTATTTATATTTTTAGGCGATTGAAAAAGAAACGGAAAATTTTACACAATTTTTTATTGAGTATGAACCACTTTATGATAAAGAAATCGAAAAGTTTTTGGAAAAATCCGACGAGATTAAATCAAAACTACCAAATGCTGAAAATTGTAATGTAATTCTTTCGGAAATCGTACTTTTTAAATTGCTTTCAGATAAATACACGAAAAAGTTAACAAGTTTAGACGAGAGTTTTAAAAAGAAATGTAATGATAATGTGGGAAAGATTTTAAAATCAAATATGGATTATATCAACTCGATGAAGTAATTAACTAGATTTCAATAAAATTGAACATGTAATTATTAGTTGGACCGTTTATTTTGAAAGTGGTGTAAGTCCATTTTCTCTTGTTTCGAGAAAATTAGAGGTTAGCATATCTGTTAATTAAAAAATGTAGGAAAATTATATGAAGTCTGGCAATGTTTCTATTCGTATAGCAATATTTAATTTGATTATATAGATTTGTTTCAGGCAAATTAGTCTACAACAATACATATTTCTGGACTGTAAATGGACTTACACCACTTTCAAAATTAGACATTTGTAAAAATCGTTTAATTTCAATTTTAAAAAACTAAATATCACTTAAAATATACTTCATTTCAATCCAAATTTGTTTACAAATACACATGATACGACATAATATTTAATTTTAGGCGCTAATTACATTATAAAAATTACAATATACTGATAGTATTTATTTATGCTTTGCATGTGACAGTGTTTCGAAATATGTACGATGCACCGGAGGTATATAAGGTAATAACTGCTTGATGTCTTCATATTCTTTATAAGTAATAGGCCTGGCATTTTGGTACAAAGGCGTAAGGGCGATTTTTCCAAATTTTAGCGGTCTTCCAGGACGTGTAGGTAATAAATTTATAGTTTTAATTTCAGTGCCCTTCATCGATGTTTTATATAAAATAGTATATGGTGCGTTTTTGAGAAACCTCAGCCAACATATTTGCAACTAATTGATCTGTTCGCCATTAGTGTTTTTTTAATCTGTTTTTTAATCGCATTTTGAAGATTTTTATTGAAACGAAATTCTCTCGTTTCATTTCATGTAAAATGAATTTGTCATGTTTTCTACATTGTGTTATTACATGATAATAATCCTGTGGTGTATACTTAAAATTCTTTTCTTTTAAAGTTATCCATTTTAAGGAAAAATAGAATAAGTAACCTAAATTAGCAACTTTTGATACGTAATATAAAACAAATGTAACCATAGTTATTTGGACTTACACCACTTTCATAATCAATGATTATGTAATTTCATTTACCGACCGATTTTAAGTTGTACAAAACATCGGATTTTTTTAAAGAAATTGAACACGGACTTATCACACATAAAAAATTTACATTAAATTAAGCATGAATTACGTGATATCTCATTTTTTTCAAAAATGGACTTACACCACTTTCAAAATAAACGGTCCAGTTAATAACTACTAACCGAATTTTTAGAACTTTTCAGGATGGTGGTAACTTTAATACCGAAGAAATCAAAATTATTTGTACAGAACTGAGCAAATTGGAAAAAGTGATTAATAAAAAATTAAGTGCGGCTTTTAAACAAAGTTCAGGAAAGTTTCAAAAAAGTTTAGGGAAATTTGCTTCAGTACAATCAACAACAAATAACTTGTAAGTTTGTTATCAAGTAGGAAACTTCTTCTAAAGACACTAACTTTTCGAAGTTGATTAATTCAAAAAAACTAAGGGCTTGTTTATTCACCCGACTATAAAGTTTCCTTTACTGATGGTGAATAGGCAATAAGAATAAGAACCGGTTTATTCACCGTTGGATAAATTAATCTGTATGATATTTACTATGGTTACAAGCAAAATCATACTACGCGAAATTACAATAACCATAAAAATTATGGGACAGATTGATTTACCCAAAGGTGAATAAACCGACCCTAAGTTTATAAAGTATACATAACTGTTAAGGTCACTATTAAGGTACATATTTTAAAACCGAAAACATACCGTAACCTTTTCAGGGACAACTAGTTATAACTACTAACCACAATTTAAAATTTTGATAAATTAATACATATGCCTAAACGAGTAAATTCTCTTAGATGTGACCACTGTAGCACAAGAAAAGAAGTGCACAGAATCATCTGGAAATCTTCAACTTGCAAGGTGGGGTCTTATTTTTAACACATTGCGTAAGGGTTATGAGATAGAATAAACTCACCAAATCTCGGCCATGCACCTAAAGTTGGTCTTCCAGTTTTTCTATGTGCGTTTTTATAGAAAGCCAGAATTTAGGGAGCATTTTTAGGGGGGTCAACATTTGGGCAGTTTACCCTATCTCGTTTTTAGCAAATCGAACTTGCGGCCGGGTCATGAGATATCTCCTTTTGAATTCGTGGTTTTGAATTGCGTTCGAAAATGCAATGAAGTTATTTCATACAAAATAATTAAGTTTCGCAAACGTCTAGTAGCTGCCAACACTAAACACATCTTGAGGAATAACCGGGGCATTTCGTTAAGAGTTCTCACTTTTAATAATTTTATTTCTATATCTGTGTGTAAGTAGTTTGCAAAAATTAAAAGATGTTACGTAAAATATTTTTAATTCTGTACTTAAAGGGTTAAGAGAATCGGGTTTAATAACCTATTACCTGTCTAAAGCAGAGATAAAAGATCGGAAATAGAGGAAAAAAGGTATATATGTGTCAACTTTAATTTTACTGATTATCATTTCTCTCCTTATATTCCTCAGTTTGGATTTCATGAAGTATAATGTTAATCCTAATTAATGCCTCCGGTTGGAACGTAGGTTTTTCTCGAATCCTAAAAATTTTGGCAACTAATGGTGCACCAAATTGGTGACTAAGGTCCGTTGCTACCAATTTAGTAGTATCCAATAGCCTATCCAATGGATAGGCTATCTATGAGATATAATTTAACCAATAGATAGAAATGTAGCAGGTACTAATTTCCATTTAAAGAAAAGAGCCTATCTATAAGATAATACTGCAATTTAGGAACGATTTTAGGGACTTGTTTTCAAATGGCAACACTAAACGGTCAGAAGACCTAATAATTAGGTATTTTCAACGTATCTTGTAAAAAGAAATAAGTTAAAACATTCGTCAAATTTGTCTCTACGATAGTGTCATCCAGAACATAAGTGCAGTGGTAGGAACCAATTTTTATTATATCTGTAGGTTAAATAAAATAGCTTATCCACGACTTTAACAATGACTGGTAGTAACGGGCCTAAGTAGTTCTCTCGCTGTGTTCCCTTTTTGCGTCTTCTCTATTGAGTTTACGTTTTGGTTTTTGGCTATATTGTACAGATAAGAACTAAAAGTTAAAAACACGTGGCTACGGCTGTAACTCTATGGTGATATTTTGCCTAATTCTATTTCTTCCTTATTGCACATAACATTAGGCAGCAGTGAATAAATCCATATTTATATTTATGTGTATGACAAGTTATAAAATTGTGCGGTATTTTGTGGTTCGTTTTTGAAATAGGGGTTATTTGGTTAATCATAGCTTTACTATATCTGTCAAGTAATAAAAATTCAGTACAATACTTCCGGTTAACGAAATAAGTCGGTATAAGCTTGAGAATCATTGATAAGTATTAAAAATTGATTTTCAAAGTATAGAGTCAGTTGTCGAAACCTACCAAAAGTAGATACACAATTTAGTAGAAATGAAACGCCAATTCAGAACGATGTAATAAAATTTATGAAGAATGTTTGCTCCACTGATATTGTTAATAGACAATAGATATGTTCCAACAGCCCGACATAGAATTTTACAAAGACATTGACATGAAGGCCTTTGAAGTCCATTTGGTTCAAAAATAGAAGGCAGTTGACCAGCTATCGCGTTTTCGCTGAATGGGTTTATATTATCGGTTAAAAGAAAGTACACCCGGTACGATATTTGTTGAGTCAAAATTCTGATTAATTTCTGAGATATTCACCAAAAAGTGCAAAAAATATTCGACGTAACGTGGGAAATTTAAAGGTACGCCACTGCTTGTAGATATCAGGCTGTGACAGACCGGTGCCTTCCGAGAATAGAACGTTATTAGTTTTTTCCTTTCTGGATTTTGGCTCAACAAATATTGTACCGGCTGTATTTGTATTTAAAAACCCCGAGATAGTCATTTAAGCGAAATAATATTTCATTCTTAAACGGAAGGGGTATTTTTGAAAATAAAGTGTAAATTATTTGAAAATACATATAGTCCTATAAAATAATTTATAGGATTTTTATTTAATATGTATTTTTAAAACGGACTAAAGGTTGCCGCATCTTTTAAATTACTTTATCGTTAGCTAAATAAACCAGCCCTAAGTTCGAAAATTCTATAATAATTTAAATAATGATTTAATCTAGATTGGAACAATACAAAACAGAACTCGAATACCAAGACACAACAATAATCAGCATCAAAGATATTCATTCAGAAATCGGTCGCGAAGCTTATTTATTAAAATGCCACAGAAAATCAGTTTTTGGTTTGATAGAACAAATCAAAGAAAGATCTCAACAACTTTTTAAAGGAGATCCTAAAATCTACGAATTTAAAAGATTAATTAACGTGATGTTAGAGGAAATTGCAGGTTTAAAAAAGAAGTTTTTAAGACCTCAACAAGAAATTGACGGTTAGTTTTAAAAATAATTTTAAATTAAAATATGAACAATGATTTAATTACAACTTCATTTTAGGAAAATTTATTCATCTAAACTCCCCAAACTTAAACACAGAAAATTTAATTTTTTCCTTTGAACCAAACCAAGATGAAGAAAATTTTTTAGGAAAATCCCGAATATTAATCCATAAATCTTTCAAATCAATCCAAGAAATCTCCAAGGTAAAAACCCTTTTTTTACATACAATCACAAACCGTAGGACTTAATCTAGCTGGTATAGAATACCAATCAGGATCTCTTCGTACATTATTCCTTCTATAAAACGAATCTTTAATAATTTGACACCGTCCAAATCCAAAATTCGGTTTATCTTTAGCACATTCCCACATATGCCAACCGTAAGTAAAACTAGTCGTTTCCGGAATATAATATCTTTTCTCAGGGATTAATTTTATTCTCTCCTTTAAATAAGTAACGCGATTATCTCTTTCACCACCATAGAGTAATTTTAAAACTGATGGATCGATCGGTTTCATAACATGTTGAAACGCTTCCGGATCAACTTCCGGTGGTTCTAAATCGTCAATGTGTACTTTCGGAATGTACTCTTTATTATTTTTATATTCTTTACGGTGTTGCTTAAAATCTTCAAGGAGATCTTGAGGTACTTGTCTTTGTAAAGGAGCGTTTGCGCTCGCTGTTAGTTGTTCTTCGTTCTTTCTAAACCAAGCTAATCTTAAACGATCTTCTTTTTCAATCGATTCTTTTATACAGTTTGTTTTTCGAATGTCTACACCACGTCTATTTAATTTAGTTTGATCCATTATTATAAGAAAAAGATGATAAATTTAAAAATAAATTTATGACAGAATAATATGAGTTAGAATTTAAAATGTCAATTTTTTAGAAATTTTATGATCAAACAAAAAGTTTTATTACAAAAGATAAAATCTTACCAACTTATGAAGAATTTATCTCAGAAAATTTACCCAAATATATTTATTATTACATTCAATGTGAATTATTTTGGTTTGAAGAATTAACCGAATTTTTAAATAAATTAAACGAAACGATTACTTTTGTAAAAACAACAAGTAATAATTTTTTGAGTGTTTACAAAAAATCTTCAATGGAAGAAATTAAAGAAATCCATCGAATGATTATAAAACGAATCGAAGAAGTTAATAACGAACAAAAAGAAGCTTATAAGAAGATTTATAATAAATTATTAGCTTTACACGGTCATCCCAATAACAAACCACTTTTAGATGGATTATGTGAAGAAATGAATCATTTTGTTGAAGAGTGGAAAGATATTTTTACTTCATCTTTAGAATTTTGTACGTGTGATTTAGAAGAAATGCAAATAATATATAAATCAACTTTTGAGGATTTATTAATTTTGGTTTCTGAATTAACCAATCGGTTTAATCAAGAAATACAAATAGAGAAACTTTACGAAGAACATTTAAAAGGGAAAGAATTTTTAGAAACTTTTTCAAATAACGAAATAAACTTTGAAAATAATAACAATAAAATTTTCAACTCGAAAAGTAAAGTTATTCCTTCTCAAGCGAGTATTACATTAAATAATTATCGGAGTAAAGTATCTATTCCGTCTAAATACAAATTAAATGTTTCTTTGGTACAAAAGAATTTAATGGAAAGTGATGGGGTTTTGAGTGGTCTTTCAGAAAATGAAGATAGTTTAAAGGATGTTTTAAAAGCTGTTAATTTATATGAAGTTGAAAGGTTAAAAATTATTTTAGCGTTACAACGCGGGGATGAAGAAAATTTGGAACGTTTGGAAGGATGGAAAAATGCTTGGTATAATGAAATCGAACAGGTTAAAAAATTGTATACTGTAAAATATGATTTGACTAAAAATTAAAAAAATTAAAGTTCATTAAAAAAAATTAAAAATTAAAACTTTTAAAAAGTGAATTGCTAGATGTTTTATTTGATAGAAATTCAGAAAAAAATTGCTAACAAATATTTAAAAAAAAAAGTCTAAAATCTTATAAAATGTAGACTATCTAGTAAATATAAGAAGAATTTTCAAAAATTACAAGGTTTAAAAATAGAAGATTTTGAAGGAAGGTGTAAAAGATGATTTAAGTGTTTTTAATCAATCAATTATTCAAAAACTTCTAAAACTGTATAAAATTTCGAAATTCTAAAAAGCATCAGTTTCTTAAAAAAAATAACTATCCAAAAACCTTAGAATTATTGTCAAAAATGACGAAAGATTGTATAGGATATATCCAAAATTCAAAGCCAAAGTTCAAACAATCCCCTAGACTTTATTTATAGGAATCGAGGAAAGATTTTTCACACATAGCCAGATTGAAGTATTTGGTTTATTATAAAACATACAGATCTTTTCTAAGTCCTACTGAAAAAAATAAAAAAATTCTTATGTAAATCCCGACATTTTGAAAAAAACGATCAAAGTTTATACAATCCCATAGACTTTATTTACGAGAATTGAGGAAAGATTTTCCACACATAGCTAGATTAAAACCTTTGGTTTATCACAAAATAGACAGATCTTTTCTAAGTCTTACTGAAAAAATTAAAAAAATTCTTGAGTTAATCCCGACATTTTGAAAAAACGGTCAAAGTTTAAACAATCCCCTAGACTTTATTTACGGGAATTGAGGAAAGATTTTTCATGCATAGCTAGACTAAAATATTTGGTTTATTAAAAAATTCACAGATCTTTTCGAAGTCTCACCGAAAAAAATAAAGAAATTCTTATGTAAATCCCGACATTTTGAAAAAAAAACGGTCAAAGTTTATACAATCCCCTAGACTTTATTTACGAGAATTGGGGCTATTTTTCACACATAGCTAGATTAAAGTATTTGGTTTACTATAAAACAGACAGATCTTTTCTAAGTCTTACCGAAAAATTAAAAAAAAATTCTTGTGTAAATCGCGACATAGACTTCATTTATAGTAATTGAGGAAAGACTTTTCACACATAGCTAGATTAAAGTATTTGGTTTATTATAAAACAGATAGTTCTGTTCCAAGCCTTACCGAAAAAATTTAAAAAAATCTTATGTAAATCCCAACGTTTTGAAAAAACGTTCAATGTTTAAGCAATCACCTAAAAGTGGTATAAGCCGGACTTGAAACCGTTTTGATGTCTCTCGACGAAGCTTGTCTACCCCAAATCGGGTCCACAAAGTTTGCTTACCCCTGAAATCCTATTTTTCCTTTTCGTGGTTTGCTACCCTTGATAGCCAAGTTTCAAACCGTGTCTTTATCAATGCAATTTTATTTAACTAGTTATAACTTGGTTATAATAATAAACGTATTTATAACAACGTCAATATAACAATGTGTTTTAGTAAGCATTCATAGTAAAAATGTAACACTTATGGAATCGTTGAAAAAATATCGCAAAATTTAATTATAGTCGTACAGAAAATCATGTAAGATTTTCTAGAGAAACATTATGGGATTCTAGAAAATATCCAAAGATTTCCAAAAATTTCCGGAAATTAAACGTAACGTAAACGTAAAATCATCTCAAAAAGAAGAAGGTTCAAAAACTTTCAAGTCCTCAAAAGAAAAGCCTCCTCGGGAAGAGCCAGGTGTTAAACAAGTTCTTTGGAACAAGTTGCTGAATTACGTTCCGAGCATTGTTGCCTCCAACAGGTCTGAACAACTGATCCCACAGCTCTGTCAATGACGACGATTTTTAAACAACAAATTTCCGAATTTTATCTTTCGTTTTTTGCAATTTAAATCTGCCCATCACTTTTGCTAAATTTAAGAGCGTTAGATTTTCTTATTTTGGGTTTCTTAAAATGTCGCAATAAACCATAAACTTTGCAAGTTTTGAAACTTGAACATTGATAAAATTGCCACTTTGTAGTCAGATAATAGGAAGCAACAATTTAAAATACCATAAAACGAGTACAACTATAAATCAACTCAGGAGGTGATTATTTGCTTGATATAATTTTTTCAATATAATATGAACAATTAGATCCCTTTAAGTAAACCTTTGAAAAAGAGAAAAGAGATCCTATTTTTTTCCTAATAAAATAGCAATTTTACTACAAAACGATGAGATATGCTGAGGCTTTAACCCTCCGGTGCAAATAGCCGCTATTGAGCCGTATATACGGCTCAATATCCGGCTATTTGCCACAGGCGCGCCCACCGGAGGGTTAAATTATTTATTAACTAGACAACCCGGGTTTCGGCGTCATCGCCGTCTTCAGGTCTATCGCGTCACTAACTAACAAAGAATATGGAAGAACCTCGTATTTTCATAGTATAAAATTCTTCCATGCTTTTTGTTACTTAGTGACGCAATAGACTTGAAGACGACGGTGACGCCGAAACCCGGGCTGTCTAGTTCAAAAACAAATTAAAAACTCAGTATATTTCATTGTTTTTATTACAATAACCACTGAAGAAGAGAAAATTAAATCACAGGACAAATTTACATTATGATATTACTTTTGCTCACCTCTGTATCTAACAACAAGTTTTTTATAAATTCCCGACTTTAAATTCATGTAAGATCATCTAGAAAAACTGACTCGGATTCCAAAAAAATCACTTCTTCGAAAGTGACTTAAAAAATTTCCAGAAACTTGTATAAATTGAATCTAAATCGCTAAAAGTTTCAATGAACGAACAACAGCGTTCAATAGAAAAAAAATATTCACTTCTTATAAGCTAGTAAAAGCATGCACAAAGACTTACCAAGCGGATGTCGTTTCCTCGTCACCTAACTAAACAAAACAAATACAAAAAAAATTTATTTAAGATTTCACACCAAATCATAAACTACAAAAATTTTACCACTCTACATCCGCAAAATAACTCTCCGACGACGCCTACACCTTGAAAAGAAGAGCGCATCCACCAAACGGGGCACAAATCACTAGTAACTCACACTACAATTAAAAAATAAAATAGAATTTTTTAATAAATCCGTATTTAAGTCTGGTAAAAATGTTAAAGATAATGAATAAATTCAAAAATATTTTCATTTCTTAAACGCGCAAAACACGGTCAAAGTAATAGCAAAAACGCGCGAGGAAACAGAAACAAACCACATTACAAACAGATGTTGTAATTTTTAAAACAGTTTTGGATGGGAGTTGCGCTTCAGGTAGGTAAAAATTTCGGTAGAAGGGGTTGATTTTTATAAAAACCAGTGAAACACTGAATTTAGACTAAACACAAGTATTTTATCTTTAATATTAAATTAGATTTAAATCTTATTTAAAATTATGTTGTGTTCTTACCTAAAAACACTACGCGCATCCCCTCTTTAATCTTCATTTTAATTCGAAATACGACCGAGCGATGCGATACCTTCGGCGATTTTTGAACAACTAAACCAAAAATTCAAAATGGTTACTATTATATTATTGGTGGTGGGTTTAAAACAGGTCAAAACTTGCAATAAAAGACATTCATTTTAAAGACAGAGAAAATAAACAAATAGTCTTACGGAAATTAAAATTTTAACTTTTATTAGTTTTATACGTTAAAGATAATCCGTAATATTTTACAAATAATAACATTTTATGACAAATTTATTTATTTTTTTTTTATTGAATCTAAAAATTGATACGAGTTCCGCAAAATTAAAAATACGAAAATGAGATGTTTCTATTTAATAAGACAAAGTTGTTGATACTTCGAAGTTAAAATATACAGGGTTGGACAAAAGTATGGAATATAGTTAAATAAATACGCTATTTGTAATTTATTAAATGAAAAAAGTTTCAAAGAAAAGTTTCTGGATAAATGATGGGACATGTTTTGACTACCTATATTGATGTTGTTTTTTATTGATTATGTTGTAACGATATAAACGATTGTTTATATCATTTGTTGTTTCGTCGCTATTGTAACCAACTTTGTTATCTTGGATAGGATGGGTATACTTTTTTGCATATTTTGATAGATCATTTTTTTTAACACAACGAGCATATCACGTCATAAGGTGTTATAAGAAAAAAACGAGAAAATTGATTTTTTTGAAAATGTTTAATCAACTGATTAGGGTTAAAGTAGGCACCGAAATTAACCCACTGACGTCATTAAACGTCAAAGAAACTTGTGCATTATGAAATTTGCGTATGTGGGTAAATATTATTAATGATTTCGAAAAACTTCATTTTGACTAAGTTTCTCTATCGCCATACCACTACATCATCAATATTTTAATTGTTTAGTATTCGTTTATTTATGTCATAATTGTTGTAATTGACAAGTTTTTTGACGTTTAATGACATCAACGGCTTCTTTTCTTTTAGCGCTTATTTTGATCTTATTTAATTGAATAAATATTTTCAAAAAAATTTTCGATTGTCTTATTATAAAACCTTATGATGTGATATCGCCGTTCCGGAACAACATCGACCTAACTGCAATTTTTTGATAAAATGAGTCAAGACCATCAATGTATCCAAAAAATGCTGATCTTAATTTTTTTTGGTCCTCCTGTAAATTTTTTTTATTTTGCAGTTATGTCGATGTTCTTCCGGAACGGCGATATGTCCATCGTGTAGAATGAAAAATGATCTATCAAAACATGTAAAAATATACCCAAAATATAACCATATGGTTACCATAGCAACGAAACAACAAACGATATAAACAAACCAATACAGTCAAAATATGTCCCATAATTTACCAAGAATTTCATACTTTTGCTCCACCCTGTACAACTGTAGTAACATATCTTGGTCAACTAAATTAAAATTTATTAATTTGGTCGTAAGAAAAAAAAATTAGACGGTTAAGACATCAGGCTTCATACAGATTTCAGATACTTTCTTAAGCGTAGTTTCCAATCTTTTAGTGTTTTCACGGATTAGATCACACAATTAGAAAATAGACTTTCCAGACAATTCAAGAATAGCTGAATAATTCCGAGTAGCACAAAAAATAAGGCAGTTTTGACGACCAATTAGCACATTTCGAAGTAGAAAACGTAGTTTTCAAGTTTGTAGTGCTTTTGTTTACTTGAGTTATTATTATAGTGATAATAATTAAAAATAATATGCAATTTTATGGATTTTTTTTAATATAAGATAGAGCTGCTATCTCTCGCTTTGTATGTAGGAGTGTGGGGCAGGGTATTATCACCCTAATACTTAGGCCCCTTGTATTAAACCCCTGGAGGTTTGTTGGTATTCAAATAAGCAGTACCGCTTAATCACAGGGCCCCCACAACCAAGGCGTCGCGAGCCACGCCTTATCTCGGGTCCGCCTTATCCGCGAGATGTCACTCAGCGAGCGCAAACGCGTATCTGGTTATACAAACATTCCACACACACAAGGGTGATATACAACCGGAGGGGTTCGACTTGTTGCGTGACCGACGACTTAATGACCCCTCCGAAGGTCGGTGGAGCAACTATGTGTTGGAATGCCCAGGGCTCAAACCCGGGACATCAAGCACACTAACTCGAGAGTTAGATGCTGAGCCATCAACTCCACTATCTCTCTCTTTATAACTAAACTAAAGTAATTTGATTTTTAACTTCACGATGACAAAATTAGCTAAACCACTGACTAAATAATAATGCCAAATTAAGTAATAATTCTCCATCTTAGGATCAGGCTTTTCATCTCGCTTGCTTTTCGAGTTACCTAGAACCAAAGTTGACAAAACGGGACTCTAGTGTTGTTCCAGTTTTTGGGTTAAAATTCCGTAATATTGAGAATAGAAACAAATGTTTAGAATAAAAAATGTTCACAGTTGAAAATGGAATTGAATAACTTCTATTTGAAACATTTTTTCTTGTCTCAGTTAGTTTTCGAGTTACATGAAATTAAAGTTCCAAGAAACCTATAAACTTCCAATCTTCATTTAAGTTCAGCTAATTATTTATTAAACGTATTTCTTATCTAAAACAAGAAGGCACATTAAACACAAAAATTAAAACACAACAAACCTTGAAAAATTTTAACTTTATTAATTATTTCCTTAACTAATTTATTTATACAAAAGACTTTTTTGACCTCCAATCTAAAAATTCATCGAAATCATCCTCATTTACTTCCTCGTCTTCATCAATATTCATATTTTCATCTTTTTCGCTGACGTTTGCTATGACTTCAACTTTTTTCTTCTCCAAATTTACAACTCTAGACCAATTTTTAATCTGTTCATCAATTTCATCAATTTGGCGTTCGTTTGTGGCTTCTTCTTGATCCTCAGCGATTATAGCTGCCGATTCATAGTCGGCTTCTCTAATTTCTTTTTGGAATTTTTCCCACTCCTCTTCAACTGGATCTTTGTACTCTAAATTTCTCGCTTTAGCATCTAATTTAGGATCATCAAAAAAACCTTCAGGTAAAGTTGAATCTAATTGTGTAGAATCAACTTCCATTTTTTCATTTTCTTTTGATTCTTGTTTTTGAGGAAGTTTAATATTTACATTTGATTTAGAATCGAAAAAGTCGTCTGGTAATTCATCTTTTTGTTTTGTATTAATATTTTCTTCTTTATTTGAAGTAGAATTTTTTAAAATTCCTTTAAGCTTCTTCGTCGGTATTTCTAAAGGTGGTGTAGCAGCTCTTTTTGTTACTGTAGTAAAATTATTAGTCTTTTCTTTTAACCTCTTTGCCGCTTCAACATTTTCTCTGTGTTGCTTTGAATTTAAATGAACATTCCATACCGCTTCCGATCTTACTACTGATTTACATAAAATACACGTTAATTGACCTGATTCGTTATATGTATAAGTTAATTAAGGAGAAATACAGCTATAAAATTGAATAAAATAGTTATTATAAAGTAAAAAAGGATATCTCGCTAAAGGTGATTCAATTTTCTTCACATCTTTTTGTACTTTACTTTTATGCTCGTTCATTATCTTCCTTAATTCATTTTGTTTGAGCTTTTGCTTCGCATTTTTAAACGTTGCAGACATTTTTTGGAATTATTTTATGGAATTAACAATTTTAGTACATAAACAACAACATAACCTATATGCAATAAATCGATTTCGATTAACTTTTCGTCAATTACGTTTGTTCTTTTTAGATCCTAATTTAATTTAAAATTAGTTTTTTTAATATTTTTGTAAATTCAATACATATATAGGTTTAGTGGGTGTGATTATATTTAATATTTATAGTTTTATTAGGAAAAATTGAGAATTTAATACAAATAATATGGTCAATCGAACTTAAATGTCAACTTCTTTTCAATTCACGATTAAATAATTAATCATTTTTATATTTATGTAAATCGTTTAAAATAAGTGTAATTTTTATTTATTATCAAATGTAAAAATTATTATAAATTAAATAGTTAAAATATAGATTTCATTTGGGTTTAAATCTTTTTTAAAAGTAGTGCCATCTTTGAAAAATTGATTTAACCAACTTTTGACATTTAAAGTGACAAGTGACATTTCAATTTTATACAAAGCGGTATTTGCAAAGTAATCATGGCTACAGAACGTTATAGTTTCTCTTTAACAACTTTTAGGTAACTAAATACCCTTCATTTATAAATAACAAATCTAAAAGAACATTTTTTTATATAGCCCTTCGGGTAAACTCGTTCAAATCGAGTACGCTTTAGCTGCTGTAGCCGCAGGAGCACCTTCAGTAGGAATAAAGGGTAAATTAAACTCTTCTAACTTTATATTTCATCTTAAAATTGAAATTTTACTTATATAGCTTCAAATGGAGTTGTTATCGCAACTGAAAACAAACATAAATCCATTTTATACGATGAACATAGCGTTAATAAAGTTGAAATGATAACCAATCACATTGGAATGGTTTATTCAGGAATGGGTCCTGATTACCGCCTTTTAGTAAAACAAGCAAGGAAAATGGCACAACAATACTACTTGGTTTATAGAGAACCAATCCCGACAGTTCAACTTGTTCAACGCGTAGCAGCAGTTATGCAAGAATACACCCAATCAGGAGGAGTAAGACCTTTCGGAGTATCTTTATTGATATGCGGTTGGGATACTGAACGTCCGTACTTATTCCAATGTGATCCTTCTGGTGCGTATTTTGCTTGGAAAGCCACAGCGATGGGTAAGAACTTCGTTAACGGAAAGACTTTCTTGGAGAAGAGATATAGCGAGGATTTGGAATTGGACGATGCTGTTCATACCGCTATTTTGACTTTAAAGGAGAGTTTTGAAGGGCAGATGACTGCTGATAATATTGAGGTTGGAATTTGCGATCAAACTGGGTTCAGGAGGTTGGATCCATCTCACGTTAAAGATTATTTAGCTAATATTCCTTAAAATGTAGTTGTTAAGAGATGATTTGGGTATTTTTTTCTTTTATATAAATATGAATTGAATAAATAAATGAGTAAAATTTAATATTTATTTGTTTTTAATGAGATTTTCTACCAAGAAAAAACTCCATTAATTCTTTTGGTAATAAGTAGAACAAATTTGATTTCTTTAGGATAAAATAGAAATCTTTAGCTTTTAATTCCATGTAATAATAATTAATTTAATTCCAACAAATATGTTTAAAAGTTAGAGAACTATCAAAAATTATCGTAATTTTTAGAAATTTTTCTAATTTCTTGGGTGAAAAGTAGAACAAATTTGTCTCTTTTAGTACAAAGTAGAATCTTTAGGCTTTCATTTAATGCATAAATCGTTTCCTAATTCTTAAAAATAAACTCAGAAGAATTTTTTTAAATTGATTAAAAATTTTATAAACTCAAAAATTAACGTCATTTTTAGGAATTTTTCCAATTTTTTGAATGATAAGTGGAACAAATGTGTCTTCTTTATAGTAAAATAGAATCTTTAGGCTTTCATTTGATCCATAACTCCTTTCTTAATTCTTAAAAATAAACTCACAAGGATTTTTTTTTAAATTGATGAAAGATTTTATGAACTGTCAAAAATTTTGTCATTAAAAAAATTTTTCTTTGTTAAAAAAGTTTTTTAACCTGAAAACGTTTATTTAGCTCAGAAAAAAGAAAAAAAAATTTTTTTCAAAAAAATTCGCTATGAATTCAACCCTCGTCTGTAAGCAACCCTGGGTTGGGTTGGGTTGGCTGACTGTCCACTACGTTTTCGGCAAAAAAAAACTTTTTGTTAAAAAAGTTTTTTAAGATAAAAAAAATGTTTATTTAACTCAGAAATTGTCAAATCTTAAACGATCAGTTTGTTAAGCGACGTAGCGGAAACCCTATAATGGGCGATCTTAGCGAATAGGCGAAGTAATTTAAGACTGTCGATGATCGTTTCATCGCCGGTTTACAAACGGCGGGTATTCGAACAAATTAAAAGGTTCAGTGAGCGAGCTGTCTTTTTGCGGTTGGCCGCACGAATCCGAACCCGTGAACGATCGGCGATTTTCTAAGTAAACTCAAACCCTTCCGTGGGCGATTAGGGGTCGTTTTTGATCTTCGAACCCGTCAGTTTGCCTCATCGTTCTGCCCGCGCAGCGGAGGGTTTTCCGGTGAAACCCTTCCGTGGGTGGGTCGCAAACCCGCTTTTGCGCTGGACGCTGCGTCAGACTCGAGCGCGTCTCGGTCCAACCGCGTTCGGTAACGTTAAAAAGAGAGTCAAGACGGGGTTGGGCTTCCGACGAAAAACCGAGGGCTAGGGCCCCCGACCAAAAATCGGGGACTAGGGTCTCTGCCCAAAAACAAAGTCCCAAACCCTTCCGTGGGCGGACGGGATTTTTTTTTCTTTTTCTTTTTTCTTACTCCTCTATTTATTCTCCTCTTATTTTATATTTATTCATTTATTCTTCTCCTTTATACAGGTGTCCTGGAAAATGTGGGAAATCTCTTAGATTCTAATAGAACATTAAAAAATATGATTACAAGTTCCCATTTTTTTTTCCTAGCGGCCTTCCCCTCGGAGATACGGCCTTCTAAAGGAAGCCACTGGAAAACAATTTTTCTTGAATAAATTTTAAAGTACTTAATTTAATTTAATGAAAATTTAATATGATAAGCAGTAGTAAGGACTTCTTAAAAAAATGACCTTAAAACGTAATTAGTCTCTTTAGTTTACCAGGGGCGTACTAGGTTATGCATTTCAATGCTTACATTTTTAACACCCTGTATGGTAAGGAGTTAAAAAATTAAATTTAGATACCTTGAATATTTAGCTAAAGAAAAGGTACTCTTATTCAGTGTCGATAAAATGAACCGTTTTCGAGAAAAAAATTGTAAAAGAAACCATCAAGATTAAAAATTTATTAATATTTCGTATTAATAGTAACGTTACCATAGTAACGTTTGTAAAAACAGCATTTTTTTAATACTGATGTTGCAGACAAAAAATTTAGCGCTGTTTTTACAAACGTTACTATGGTACCTACGAAATATTAATAAATTTTTAATCTTGATGGTTTCTTTTACAATTTTTTTCTCGAAAACGGTTCATTTTATCGACACTGAATAAGAGTACCTTTTCTTTAGCTAAATATTCAAGGTATCTAAATTTAATTTTTTTAACTCCTTACCATACAGGATGTTAAAAACGTGAGCATTAAAATGTACAACCTAGTACGCCCCTGGTAAACTAAAGAGACTAATTATGTTTTAAGGTCATTTTTTTAAGAGGTCCTTACTACTGTTTATCATATTACATTTTCATTAAATTAAATTAAGTACTTTAAAATTTATTTTAAAAAATTGTTTTCCATTAGCTTCTTTTAGGAGGTCGTATCTCTGAGGGGAAGGCCGCTAGGAAAAAAAATTATGGGAACTTGTAATCATATTTTTTAATGTTCTATTAGAATCCAAGAGATTTCCCACATTTTCCAGGACACCTGTATATCTCTATTTTTTTTAAATTGATTAAAGATTTTATGAACTGTCAAAAATTAACCTCGTTCTTTAGAGTTCTTTAGGAATTTATTTAAGCTTTTCAGTAACAGTTGGAACAAATTTGACCATCTTAATACAAAGTAGAACCTTTTAGCTTTAATTTAATGTAAACACAAATTGCTAATTACTATAAATAAGATATGTGCGATTTTTTAAAGTTCATCAATATTTGGGGTTATGTTAACTCCGGTTAAAAAACTTTAATTTCTTTGGTTCTAATTACAACAAATTAAACTTTTTGAAAATAAAATAGAACATTACCGCATTCATTTAATGTTTAAATCATTTTCTAATACCAATAAATGATTTTATTTAATTTAATCAAAATCGATAGACGATTTTTTAAAGTTGATCAAAAATTCTTATAAATTTCAGTTAAGAAATTAACCAAAGAAATAAAACTCGTACCTTTTATTGCATTAATGAATATTAGCAAATTAATGTTATTAATTAACAAGTATCAAATGAATTTATTTTAAAATTTCTGTATTAAATATAGGTAACCTAAAGAACACATTAAACTTTAGAAAGGTTGCCTATCATTAAGAATTAAAATAAAAACTCAATATTGATGATTGTTCTCTTATTTATTTTAGTTAACACTCAAACTTATTACAAAAAAAAAAAAATCAATTTACAATAATAACTCCTCTAAATACTCATCAATCTCCTCTTCTCGGCTTTTAACTTCAACGGGTTTTAAATTCGCCCATAAAGAAGTTTCCTCCTCTTTAAACTCATTACTTTTTGGACTTTGGCTACTACTACAACCTTCAAAATCATCCTGACTTTTCTTCTCAGGCGTAAAATCTTTTTTCGATCTTCGTTTCTTTAACCTTTTAACTTCCTTTTTCTTCGTATGATAATTTAACTTTTTAGAGCAACTTTCACACAATCCTCAAAGGAATATTTGTTAAAAACCTTTCCTCTAAAGAATTTATATTTATGAAAACACTCACGTATTTTAACCAGAGCGTTTTTCCTTTCACCCTGTTCCGTATAAGCGAAATTAACCTCCCATGATTTTAAACCGTCTTTTTCGTCACATTTCTTATTCCCACATACAAACTGACCTTTTCCGGATACAACTTCCTTTTCAATCCGCCACCTTAACGCGATCTTTCACCAAAAAACCGTTCAAAATAATCCAATAACAAAAAATTTAAAATGTACCTAACCTTATTTTCTTTGTACAAAGATAAATCACCGATACAATACTCTTTAAAGAGTTTATCGTAATATTTTTTAGCGAATTGTTCCTCCCAAGTTTCCGGAGCTTTATCATCGTTCCAAAGGAATTTATGATTAGTTTTTAATATATCCAAATCGGTTTTATCTTTTGACTTGTTTCTTTGTAAAAACTTTGTATCTCCGGGTCTTTTTAACACGTACTCGTTTATAATAGCTTTATGGACATCGTATGGATTCATATAACGGATTTTATCGAATAAACTCATTGTGTTTTAAGTGAAATTTAAGATTTTCAATAACAATTAGAAAAACATAACCTATATTATTGAATTGTCATAAATGTCATTTTATTATTTCATGATGTGTTAAAAGATGGCGCTTATATAAAAAATTTATTTTTTTTAAATAATTTAAATAAATAAATTTATTTATTGATTAGAAACGTTTTATAAAGTTTAGAATTCATTAAAGTTAACGATTTCAATTAAAAAGCAATTTTATATAAGCAATGTTTAAAAAGTAGTCATATAACGTTGTCTGCATTCAAATTAGGAACTAAATAAACCTTTTTAAATTAATTGAAATTCACTAAACGATCGTTCGCATTATTTCCATTGACTTCCGTTCGAATACCAAATAATTTAAACTACTTTTTCAATAAAAACTAGGCCTAAGCCAAAGGAAAATTGATCATTTTTACTTCGGTCTTCGTACAGTCAAGTTTACGATGATTTTAAAAGCCATCGTAACGTTTTTTCTGTTCCTTCATATGTGTAAAAGTGAACCAATTACAAATGGTAAAGATTCGTATTTAAAAGCTTACGATCAAACGAAAGTTTTAAATAAAAAGTCTGACCACGGTGAATATGGTTTTTCTTCCAATGGATATCCTCCGAGTGGATATTCTGAGTATGAACAACCTCATTATGGACCGCCTAAAGTTTATGGACCACCTAATTATTATCCAGAACCACAGTAAGTTAATTATTCAAATTTAAAAAAATCGTTAAAATAGGTAACTGTAATGACAGATCTGTCATTTGGGTTGTATATCTCAATTTTAATTTAAATATTTTTTAATAAATAAATTATTTTAGTTATCCACCAAATCCTCCTCCACCACCTCCGTTTGGAAAAGACCATTTCTTACCTCACGCTCTTTTAACCGTATTAGATAAGATTAAATACAAATTGGATTTGTTAACGATTGGTAAAATTATTTTAAAATTGGTTATCTTCAAGAAAATCGTTTCGTTTATTGGTATTTTATGTTTATTACTTTTTATACCGTCGTTGAAAAAGAAACATTTTTTTATTGGAGGCGGAGGTTTAGATGAAGATATGTTTAGAAGCTTTGATAAGAAAAGTTTAGGTAAAATTTTGGATTTTAAAGTATATTTTGGAGACTAAGTTCTCAAATTTTAGGTGATGAAAAGATCGAAAATATTTCTTCATTTCTTGTTGAATCTATACAAAAATTTTCTCAACCAGACGAAGAAGAATTAACGAGAAAATCAACGAATGATTCGATTAATTGTAAATCTATGTTTTGCAAAACTCAACGTTTATCTAAATATATCGACCGTAAATTATCTTATGATAAATTAATTAATTTATACTCAAACGAATTATCATAGTTTTAAGTTAATATTATACACTTATCATTATTAATTTATTATTTATAAATAAATAAAAAAGATTTAAATTTTAAATTTCATTACAATCAAAAATTACCTAACTTCACAGATATTACTTTAGAAACGTCAAACGTCACTTTTCATTTTCCGTAACCAAAAATGGATTTATCCGATTTAATCGATTCCAACGAAGTTTTAACTGATATAATCCAAACCAGCGGCTTAAGCGAACAAGAATCCATCCTAAAATACCTCAACAAAGTTAAATATCCTCTCGTGGGGGATTTTAAACCAGGTATGATTAAATTAATATCAAAAAGTGAGGTTAGAATCAACCCTTAAACGTCAAAATTTAGGTTTAGAATGGTTTAACGTCTCCGAACCTTTATCTTTTACTAGTAATTTAAAAGGGAAATTAGTTCTATTGGATTTTTTTACTTATTGTTGTATAAATTGTATGCATATCTTACCTGGGTTAAAGAAAATTGAAGATAAATTTAGTGTCGAAGATGGATTTGTTGTCGTAAGTATATTCAAAACTTAATAAGGCATAAAATAATTAATAAATTAATTTTATTTATACAGATTGGAGTTCACAGTGCGAAATTTTCAAATGAAAAATTATCAAAAAATGTTTTATCGGCAATTCAAAGGTATAATATTACTCATCCGGTTGTTAACGATCCTTTTATGGATATGTGGAACAAATGTAACGTAATTTGTTGGCCTACATTGCTTTTAATTGATCCAAAAGGTCGTCCTTTACTTATGTTTATGGGGGAAGGTCATTTTGATAAATTAGAAAGATATATCGGTGTTATTTTAAATTTTTTTAAATCTAAAAATGAAATATTAACATCTTCTTTACCGATTTCACCTGACTTTTTTATAAATTCAAAACGACAAGATTTAAAATTCCCAGGAAAAGTTAGTCATTGTTTCGATGAGGATAAAAACGAAATTATAGCTTTATCCGATTCAGGAAATCATAGAATAATAATTATGAAACAAAATGGTGAAGTTTGTTATATTATCGGAGGGTTACAAGGTTTTAAAGATGGTAAATTCGATGAGGCTTGTTTTAATTCACCTCAAGGGTTAGTTTTTAAAGATTCGAACACTTTATATGTTACCGATACTGAAAATCACGCAATTCGAAAGATTGATTTGGTTTTAAAAGTTGTTGAAACCGTCGCCGGAGATGGTCAACAAGGAAATGATAAAGTAGGTGGGAAAATTGGTAAAGAACAACCTTTATCATCCCCTTGGGACGTAACTTTATTTAAAACACCGGATTTAAATACATTAACTGATGATAATAATCCAAATAACCCTTTAAAAAATGTTTTAATCATCGCCATGGCTGGTACACATCAGATTTGGGCGCTTTTCTTGGATGATATCGTTTGGTGGAAGTCTAAAGAGTATAAAAAAGGTACTTGTGTAGCTATAGCTGGTAGCGGAAAGGAAGAAAATAGGAATAATCAATATCCGAACAATGCTGCATTTGCTCAACCGTCTGGTTTGGCTTTAAGTATGAAAAATAAGGCGGTGTTTATTGCCGATAGTGAAAGCTCGACTGTTAGGAAGTTATCGTTGGTTGATGGAAGGGTTTCTGCTGTTGTTGGAGGTGATAGAGATCCAAATGTAAGTAAAAAGGAGTTCAGTCATCCGAGTCACTGAGTTCAGTCAATTAACTGATTCTAGCTCGTTTAATACAAGAATTAGAAAAAAATGTTTATGAAAAATTATGTTGATAAATGTTCGAGATACAAGTTTTACTTAAAAATATTTTTCTACTTCACTCAGAATTCGAGTTAATTGAGGTTGTGTTTGAACTTTGCTAGAACACCGAGTTCAGTCAATTAACTGATTGTAGCTCGTTTAATACAAGAATTCAAAATAAATGTTTATGAAAAATTATGTTCATAAATGTTCGAGATAGAAGTTTTATTTCAAAAATATTTTTCTATTTCGCTTAGAATTCTAGTAAATTGAGGTTATGTTTGAACTTTGCCGGAACACCGAGTTTACTCAATTAACTGATATAGCTCGTTTAATACAAGAAATCGAAAAAAATGTTTTTAAAAATTATGTTCGTAAATGTTCGAAATACAAGTATTATTTGAAAAATATTTTTCTATTTCGCTTAGAATTGGAGTATATTGAGGTTATGTTTGAACTTTGCTAGAACAGCGAGTTTACTCAATTAACTGATTGTAACTCGTTTAATACAAGAATTCGAAATAAATGTTTATGAAAAATTATGTTCATAAATGTTCGAGATACAAGTTTTATTTGAAAAATATTTTTCTATTTCGCTTAGAATTGGAGTAAATTCAGGTTATGTTTGAACTTTGCTGGAACACCGAGTTTACTCAATTAACTGATTGTAACTCGTTTAATACAAGATTTCGAAAAAAAATGTTTAGGAAAAATTATGTTCATAAATGTTCGAGATACAAGTTTTATCTGAAAACATTTTTTCTATCGCATTTAGAATTGTTATTATTTGAAGTTAAACTTTAATCAAATACTTCATCTATAACTTTGTATGTGAATAAAATTTATTTTTCTTTTAGAATTTATTCGCTTTTGGAGACGTAGATGGAACATTAATCAACGCAAAGCTTCAACATTCTTTAGGAGTGGCTCTCTCCCCAGACGAAGAAACTTTATACATCGCGGACACTTATAATCATAAAATAAAAAAAGTAGACGTTTCTAAAAACTCATTAGTAACATTATCAGGACCAAAAACTTTAGATACAATTGACGGAGGGTTAAATACTTTTAACGAACCATCTGGGTTATGTGTTATTGACGGTAAACTTCTTGTAACTGACACAAATAATCATTGCCTTAAGTTAATTGAGTTAGATGAGAAAAATGGGAATATAAAAGATATAAAGTTACTTCAATTGAAGTTAGATAAAAAGATTATAACTTTGGATGAAAGTAAATATGTTATTTTAGAAGCTATACCGATTATTTGTTGTGTTAAGGGTACTAAAGTGAATTTAAAAATTAATTTCAGTTATAAAGATGGGTTTAAATTAAATAAAGAAGCACCTCAAAGGTGGTTTATTAAAGGTTTGGGTAAAAACCAAGAAATATCTGGGAAGAATGTTGAAAATATTGACGTATCATTTAATGTAAATAACGAAAATTTTATAGATATGGTTTTTGATATTTTTGTATGTACTGAAAATAGTTGTCTTCCTAAAAATTTTATAATCAGATTATTATTAAAATATCAAGGTGATGGATGTATTAAATATGATAGCAATATTAATGTTGTAATAGGAAGTAAAGAAATTAAATTATTATAATACTTTTTATATTAATATTTTTAATTTATTATTTTTTAAATAAAACTTTTAGAAATATTTAAAAAACCCGCCTTATTTTATCAAATCCTTACTTTAAAACTAGATGGCGCTATATGCGTCAAACTTCACTTCTAATCCTAATTTTCCGAACGTACCCCAAACACAAAATGTCCAATTACTCCCAAAAATTCGCTTAAAACCTCCCGTATTATGAGCAACATCGGTCCGTTCGGATCGAAAAACGCGGCTCCGTGGCGTACGGCCGTTACAAACACTCCCTCGAACCTCGTTGGACAAACCAATAGTATTCAACAGCAGATCATGAATCAAGGGGCCCTGAATAACATTAACAACAGCGGCATGGTGCCGTTCCAACAACAACACCAGCAGCAGGTATTTCAAAACGCGATGACGATGCAACAGCAAAACCTCGGCCTGGGGCTACAACAAATGGCCAACACTTCGGCTGTTGCTATGAGCGCTGCCGGACTTGGTTCGCAAATCGCCTCAAATCAGCTTTTTCAACAAGTTGGGGCGGTTACTTATCCGAATCCGAGAGCTTTAAATCCTACTGCTTTTCAAACGCAAAATGTATCAGGTGTTCCACCTGTACAAGGTAAGACAATTGATTTTTAAAATTTGAGGTTATGTACAAAATTTAAACACTTAATTTTTGACTTAATTTGATTTAATTAAAGGTAATACAAGTACAAAACAACGTGTTTTTACTGGAACGGTAACAAAAGTCCATGATAATTTTGGTTTTGTTGACGAAGATGTTTTCTTTCAAACTACTGCGTGTGTAAAAGGTTCTAATCCAGTTGTTGGTGATCGAGTACTTGTTGAGGCTTCATTTAATCCCAGTATGCCGTTTAAATGGAATGCAACGAGAATACAAGTTTTACCGATGAATCAGGGTAGTTCCGGACGAAATTCTAATGTAAAAAGTTACGGAAATTCCGGAAATAGCGGTTATAACGCCGTTCCTCCTCCCGGAGATAACTCAAATGGAAGTTTTAGCCGTAATAATCAAAGAAATAAAGCTTCTTTGGGTGGACGCGGTCGTGAAAGATCCAGGGATCGTGAACGTGAAGATGAAGACTTGGAACGTAAGAAAAGACGTGAGGAAAGGATTAGGGAACGGGAAAAAGAAGATAAGAAGTCTCCTTTGAGGCGAAGATCGCGATCGCCAAAGTCTAGGAGGAGATCAAGGATTGTACCAAGATATATGGTACAAATACCAAAAATTGCACTTGATCTGTAAGATTTAAATATTTTTTAATGTTCTAAAAATTAATTTTATTATTATTAATTTTATGATTATTAATTTTTTTATTATGTTACAGTTCTGACGCAGATGTTTTAGAAATAAGACGTCGATATTCAAATCTCTACATCCCATCAGACTTTTTTAAAAGCTCCTTCCGATGGATTAATGCTTTCCCAGCGGATAAACCTTTCACTTTAAATAAACCTTGCTTCTTTCATATTGTCAACAAAGAAGTAGAACCTGTAATTGAAAACGATGCCATTTTAGAACCACCAGATGCGGATTATATGTTTTCGGCAAAAGTAATGTTGATGAGCGTTCCTGGAATGGATGAACTCTATCAGAAGTGTTGCGCGATGGCTGAGGATAAGGATAGGAGGGATCGGGACAGTGAAGATCGAGATTACGTTCATCCGACGAGACTTATTAATTTCCTGGTTGGATTAAGAGGGAAGAACGAAACTATGGCGATCGGCGGACCGTGGAGCCCCTCTTTAGATGGGGAACACCCGGATACGGATCCCTCGGTATTAATCAAGACCGCTATTCGTACCTGTAAAGCTTTAACTGGGATTGATTTGTCAAGTTGTACAAAATGGTGAGTTAGGTTGGTGAAGTTTGAGAGGGTTTCTTGGTTTTTGTTATTGGAATTTTGAGAGTTTGTTTAGATACTATTTTGAAGTGATGGTTTTTTATTATATTGAAGAAAAGATGAGTTTATTTTATTTGTTGTTATGTAGAATTGATTTTTAATGATTCCCTTAATCTAACACTGAAATATAAACCAGTTATTGAATTAGTTATATTTACACGTGAACCCAAAATCTTCAATATTTTTGGTATTTTTAGATTAGAAGTTCAACATTTCCGACATTTTAAGATTATAACTTTAACATCTCTTTAACATTTTCATAACCGCTGACACCAATGTGGTGCCATAGGCAGCCCATTCGTTGTATGCTGGTGACACTTATGTGGTGTCATTGGTAGGCTAGTCGTATTCATTATTCAAAATATTACTGGCCACTGACGAAGTTTCGCTACGCAAACATGCGGTTGTGAAAATGTTAATTGATTGTCATTTTGAAGTTAGATAACAATGTTTTTAGCATTAACACGTTAATCGCCACGATAAAATCAGAAAAATTTTCACATGGGCCATGTGAAAATAACTTTATTAGTACATCAGACATATATGTCTGACATGGCTCATGTAGAACTTCTTAGCGTCCGACACATAAGACTGACAAGGCGATTAACGTGTTAAGAGAGTAAAACGTCAATATTTCTGTAATTTGACGTTAAAATTATTATCTTTCTTATATTTTGGAATTAGAAATTCAATATTTCTGATATGTTAACACTTTAGATTTGTTCGTTGGGCTAAAACTTGCACTGCACTAACTTACACTATGGTGCAAAGGTTCAATTTGTGCAGCATTTAAAGAGGAATGACTAATTCAGTGTAATTTGGTGCCCTTTAGTTCAGGTATGAACTGTGATCCAATGAACGCATATGTAACCAAAATTTAATAATGTACTCAACTGCTAAGGGCAAGCAGTGCAGCCCTAATGAACAAAGCTTTTGTTGACCAAGAATTTTTCATAGAAACTATGTCATGTAGTGACTCGACATAGCCAGTAGGCTATGACGAGTGCATTGACGACTTGACTCGTTACCGATCAGCAGTGTTGGGCAAAGTCATTCGTGGTAGCGATTGAGGATTAATTAATCGAAATTCCCAGTGAAGGCAATTGACGATTATTATTAATCCTAATGACAGAAGGCAATTGACGATTAAAACTGAGCATCGGAGTTAATAAAATGACATTTCGTTTTTCACGCTTCGCTGTTTGACCCGATTCCGAGATGAAACCCATCCCAAAACCCTTAAAAAATAGTACAAAACCCTCTTAACCCTTTCAGCGCTGAGTTGCCCGAGGTTAAGCGTTCGTGGTAAACTCTCCACTCCATATAAATATGGCTGTACGACGACGCATATATGGGTTCATAGCCAAAATCGAATAGTTGTGCAATGACGCATATATGGGTTCATAGCACTGAAAGGGTTAAAAACGTTTATTTTTCGTTCCGAGAGGCTGAAGCAGTTAGTTTCACTAAATGCTTGATTCAAAAATTACTCGCGATCAAAAATGAATCACGATTAAAATTAATCGTAAAATATGCAATTGTTCTAATCGTTATTAAATTGTTAATCGTAACATAGAATTAAAGTTTATTTCCATTAAATTAGTCTCGATTAAATTTTCAATTTATTAAGCAAACGACTAAGGAATTAATCGATTGATGCCCAACATTGCCGGTCAGCAATATTTGGGTATGAAAAGCTGAATTAACTAGTCATCAGTCAACAAAGTGTTAAAGTTAGAATTTAATTAAACCTCCTTAGTTTTAGAAATTTTAAGTTACAACTTGAATATTTATGTCATTTTGAATATATTTTATGTAACTTTCTTATGATATGAATAGAATAGCACCAATCAACAAAAATCAGAAATTCACGTAAAATCAATCTAGAGACTACTATTCAATCCAATAATTTCAAAATAGTGTCACACAAATCTCTATTATACCTTCTTAAGACTTATTAAAGTCTTACAATCATCCTAAATCAATCCCAAAAACTAAACTAGAAAGTTTAGTTTTTAAATTAAATCATTAAGCAGAGTATAAAAAATAAGAGACGAAGAAAGAGAGATCCACCGACTGGGTTAGAGAAGCGGTTTATTTATTGTAACGCCGATCGTGTGGTAAGAAGTTGCAGAGCACGTAGCGAAGCTGACCAGTGTTGTCTTCCGTACGTAGGTACCGCTTCGTGGAGCTGTACTACCGCAGGGCGGAGGGCACGCACCGGGGCCGGGCGGTGCCGGCGCGCGTCGAGACCGTCGTCGTCTTCTTGCCGGACGTGTGGAGCTGTTTGCCGACGCGGCTCGAGTGGGACGCCTTGCAGCTCGGTTATCGCAGGCAGCTGGATCGCAGGCTTACGGCCAAACCTTCGACTTCCGCAACAGCAGCGGCGGCCACGTCGATCGAAACTCCCGACCAGGGAAGCGGCGCAGACCAAGCTGACCACGATGATAACAGCCAACATCAGGCCGCAGACGAAAAGGCATCTAAACATAGTTTTTTTTCTTCTAGTTTTAGTTGTTGTTGTCGTTTAGGGGCAAGCAAGCACGATTACGTCCACGCTGAGGTTTAAAACCATTTTTAATCCTTAATCTTAAGTCCGCGTTAGGTTTTATTATTTCAAATTGTTAACTAAAAACTATTTTGTTTTTTCAATTCAACATCAATATTAAAAATTTCACTACTTTTTGAATGGAGTAACTAATATATTTTTTTCTTTGGTTTGTTTCTTGTGTTGTAACAGGAGGAGGAAAATCAATCGGGGGATAAACTCGAACCGACGCCTTATTCTCAACTCGATCCGAAAGCGATGACTGTTGTTGACCTCCGCAACGAACTCAAAGCGAGGGGTATTAATTCGAAAGGTCTTAAATCTCAGTTAATCGCCAAACTTACCAAAGCTCTCAAAGCCGAAGCCGAAAGGGGTGACGATGGCTGCAAAGAAGGGATTTCGTCTATGGAAGTTGATTTAGATGAAAGTATCGAAGAAAAGAAAATGGAGGTAAAGTTATTAGATTTTATATCAATGTTAAAAGAAAGGTTTGTTTTATTTTTAAACAAAACTAGAGATTCAGTCTCTGTTAAGTCTAGAGAAACTGTCAAATGTTGAGCGAAGTAATACAAATATCGTAATCTATCATTTTATTGATGTACTATCGGTTAGTAAACGAATAACACCATAAAGAGAAATATGGAAGATTTGGTCGTTAGAGGTGCGAATGAGGTTATTGAAGGTTATGAGGTCTTCATGGTTTATTCGTTTACCAAGTGATGGTACACCAGGCGGACACGTTCGACCGATGGTCTTCCTACACCCTGCATATCCATACGTACATAGCTATTTATAAGGGCAGTAATGAATTGATTCATGCACGTTCATTGATATAGCTACGGATGATCGACATCAGCGCAGATTGTCTATTAACACGTTGAGTGTGGCACTGATATTGCTATACTTGCCACTCAGGTGACAGCGACTGAGTTTACCCCTGAACGGAAAGTTCACTGTTAGTCCTTAGGGACGTTAGTCCTTTAGGACTGACGTAGCACTCAACATGTTAAAAGCACTAAATCCAGCCTTAACACTTTGTTGACCGGCAATTTTACGTAGAAACTATGTCATGCCACCGCAATGTAAGTGTAATGTGTAATGACAACGAGTTAACTCGTCACCAGTCAGCAACGTTTGGATATGAAATGACGAATTATCTCGTCACTGGTCAACAAAGTCTTAAGACTAGATTCGTTTTGACGTTTTTAGTTAGGTCTTCGTTCGGTTAAAAATACGGTTCGGTTTTGGAGTTCGAACCTTTAGCTCATATTATTCTCCAGTCACAAAAAGGTTATTATTATTATTTTTTTAAGTTTCGTTTGTCGTTAAATTATTCTGTTATCGCTAAAAATTATGTCTTTCTTGAATCATGGTTAATACATAGAACTGATGGTTTCAAACTAATAAAGTTAACGAAATAATAATTCACAAAACTTCACACACATTCCATAATACTCTCAAATACTCTGAAACGAAGAATTATTTTGTGCAAAGGCTAATTTCTTCTCCTTTTGATTTTCAAAGTGACTCTTTCAAAAACTATTAACACTTGACATGCGGATATACTTAGCCGCCAATATACGCATGCAGCGGGCGTTTTATGTAACTCTTTGAAACCACAAATCTACTATACGTATTTTATATGACCCAAGCTCTAGTGACAGATTGCAAAAAACGTAAAAATACGTTGCCGGCATGCCAAGTGTTAATGGCATTAAAAATTTTTTTTTGCAAAATTTGTTTACTTATAAATATTTAATTCCATTAACTTTAATCTAATTAAGACGTAGAATAAAATGTATTAATCAGCACTGTTTCTAGTTTTATTTTAAAATTCCTTATAGGTTTCGGCTCAAGACCGTCTTCAGAGACAGATACTTACTTACCTTAGTCCTCATTACAAATAAATTTCAAGGACTTTGTTTATCATATATTAAAATAAATTAAATCCTTGAAATTTATTTGCAGTTGCCTCTGAAGAGTAAGGAATTATAAAATAAAACCAGAAAAAGTGCTGAGTAACAGCTTATTCTACGTTTTAATACACTTTGATGAAAAACTGGATCACAATCAAGTTTTTCCCGATTATCCAAACTAATTGTTTACAATTTCTATTTTTGTTTATCCTCCGAACTCCAAAATCTTTTTTTTTGCTCAATAATCTTAAAGCTGAATCATTTATAAATAAATTGATAATATGTTATTGTTACTTTTGAATATATTACTTTTTGAATATAGCCAGAAGATCGTAAATTGGACGAAAAAGAAAAAGCCCTACTAGAAAAACGTTACACACTTCCGGATCAACCTCACATCCTTGTCCATCCTTCAAAAACAGCAAAATCCGGAAAATTCGATTGCACAGTAATGTCGATCTCTCTCCTCCTCGATTATCGTCCCGAAGACACCAAAGAACACTCATTCGAAGTCTCTCTCTTCGCGGAGCTTTTCAACGAAATGTTAATGCGTGATTTTGGTTTTAACATTTACAAAGCTCTATACGATCTTCCTGAAAAAACTAAAGACGGGAAAGAAGAAAAACGGACCAAAAAAGATGATGGGGAAAAAGGTGAAGGTGATGGAAGTGAAAGTAGCGGGAAAAAGGATAAAAAAGACGATGATCGGAAGAAAGACGGAGGGAAAAAAGAAAGTAAAGATGATAAAAAATCCGAAGAAAGAAGGAAAGATTCGAAAAAAGATGAGAAAAAATCCGAACAAGGTGATTCAGATGACGACGATTATGACGACGAGGAAGATGTAAGAGATAAAAAGAAATCGGATAAAGATAAAAAGAAACGTGATCGACCGAAAATGTACACAAAAGATCGAAATTTATTATTATCTTTCGTTTATTTCGATCAAACTCATTGTGGATACATTTTCGAAAAGGACATCGAAGATTTACTTTATACGTTGGGTTTAAGTCTTTCTAGAGCTCAAGTTAGAAAGTTAGTAAGCAAAGTAATCACTAGAGATTCGTTACATTATAGAAAATTAACCGATAAACCCAAAGAAGACGAATTGATCGTTATAGATGACTCGGAAAAAGATGTTAACGTCCAAGAATTAGCGGTTGGTAATAAAAGATTATTACCGGTTTTTAAAGAAGATGAAACCGTTAAAAAAGTTAAAGTTGAAGAAACGCTGGAAAAAGAACCTGAACGAGACGGTTTGGTTATGTTTAATGGTGCTTTAGTTGATATTACAAAGCTTATGGCACAATTAGAGAGAAGCGATAAAGCTCGGATTGATACTGAGAATCGAATGGTTGATTTAAAAAGTGAAAACGTTAAATTAACCGAAAAAAATACAAAATGTAATAGTACTATTAAAAGTTTAAATTCTGAATTAAAGGAGACTAAAGAAAAATTAAGGGTTAATGAAGAAACTTTAAGTAGACTTTCTGTAAGTATAAATAAACTAATCTTTCTTATTTTTTAATTTAACTTGAATAAAAAAAAAATATTTTATATTATAGTCAAATCTTAAATTGTTTCAACATACTTTAACTGATATTCGAGACAAAATCGATCCAGTTTTGAAGACGGTTCAAGTAAAAGAAGAGTCTCGAAAAGATAACAGTTTCGAAAAAGAGAGAAAACATGATGAAAGTAAAAGTCGTTGGGAAAAAGAACCGAAAGAGGAAAAAATAAAGGAAGAGCTTGAAGAAATTGCCGCGGAGGAACAAGATGTTAAAATGGAGAAGAGTTAATTAAGTTTCCGGGTTTATCGTGAGTTTTCTTTATTAGTTCTTTACCTTTTTCTTTTATGTTTTTTTTTTTGAATTGGAATTGTTTAGATGATGTGTAAAAAAAATAATTGTAGGTATAATATGTTTGAAAGTGTGGATAAAGATAAATAAATTCATTTTTAATGAATTTTTAAAAAATTACATCTTTTTTAATGTGTGTACAGTTGTGGAAAAAAATTTGTATACCAAACGTTAACATCCCATTTTTGATTAATATTATAATTTCGTCATTAATAAAGGAAGTTGAAAATTTTTAATGTTTTTTTGATAGATGATTTGGTTTCTTGTAAATCAAAACCTTATTTAACATTTAAAGCGATAATAATTTAACATCTCATTATACAATACTTCCATCATTGGTAATTTGTCAATCTAACTTTTTTTTTACCCCTTTGCTCCGAAGGACGAATATATCTGTCATTTACATGAAAACTCGTGGAACTGTATGCCGCATATATCCAATATTCATATGGATATATGGAGACGGACGCGGGATATACAGGGTTAGTATAAAGTCCCGGAACGGTCGAATAACTTTGTTATTTGAAAAGTATCAATTTAGTTAATGCGACGCGTTTAATAATAACATTTTCATTTTTCTCTCGTTTCCGGTTTTACAGGAAATACTCCCAATTTTTTTTTCTTAAATGGCATGTATAGTATATTCATGCATTTTCGAATGCAGAATAAAAAACTACGTTCAAAAATACCAAATTTTTTTATTCCATTAATAAAGAAGCATAATAGGACATAAATTAAAAAAGTCTAACACAAAATCAAACAGGCACGTCACCTTACTGAAACTACACATTACTGTAATATGTTACTTGTGTCATTATCAATAATTAATTAAGTTAATAAGAAAATAAGAAATGACTGTAACACTTGTTTCAAGGACAGTAATATATTTATTTTTATTGAATGAAACGCAATTATTAAAAAATTAACTTAAATTATAGATTATAAACGATTAACTTTAAGTTATAAATGTTCAAAATGCGACCCGTTTACCGTTTCACACCGAAGTTGTTGACCGATTCAACAACTTAATGAATTTTGTATTATTGGTGGTGTAACGCGGTGCATTTCCTCAAATTTTTGTTGCTGTAATTTGTCTAAATTATTTGGCTGAGTTTTATACATTTGGAATTTCATATGACACCATAAAAAGAAATGCAGTAGGGATACAAGTCTGGTGAACGGGTTGGCCATTCAATCGCTCTTCTGCGGCCGATCGAGCGTGCAGGAAATTATAAACATGAAATCGCAGGGAATAATAATAAGCATATGACAGCAATATGATATTTCAGCAAAGTGACATGTCTGCTTGATTATGCGTTAAACTGATTTTTTAAATTTAGGTCTTATTATGCGTTTTTATCAATAGAATAAAGAATTTTGGCATTTTTGAACGTAGTTTTTTATTCCGCATTCGAAAATGCACGAATATACTATAAGAAAAGCCATTTAAGAAAATAAAGTTGGACGCATTTCCTGTAAAACCGGAAACGAGGGAAAAATGAAACTGTTATTATTAAATGCGTCGCACTTAACTATATAATCAGGTAGAATTTCAACATTGATACTTCTCAAACAACAAAGTTATTCGACCGTTCCGGGACTTCATACTAACCCTGTATACGACATGCAATATATTATTATTATTATCCATTCGCAATGTGCACAATTTTGGCGGGAGCTCCCGTTCAGGATTGGCGCTACAGCGAACTCAAATGTTGCACTGAAAGAGTTAGAAATTATAATTTTTTATTTTTGACAGGTTAGATTAGAAAATTGTTTTGTTTACTTTAATAACGTTCGTAATTAAGTTAAAATTCGTCGTAACTTTGTTATTTACGAATCATCGTGATCTATTCGTAACAAAGGCGTGTTATACGAAAAAACTCGGAAGCAGTACGTAACAGATGGGATATGAAATACGAGAAAACTCGTGAGCGATCCTTAATGTGCTAATAGAATTATCACATTTGAATAATGAAACCAGTATGTATAGAGTATTCCACCCTAAACGTCAGTGACTCATTTCTGTAATGTGTCTAAAAATCGGTAACACAGAAAATCCAAATATTCTTTTTCCATTTAATTATAGGTGAACACAGAGACACGAAATTTTTTAATGCAATTTAATTTTAATGTTCTTGGACACTTTGAGGCCGTCTTTTAGTTTTATTAATTCTTTTATGATATTGGTGCTTCTTGTAAATGCATCGCTGCAATCTTTCAAGATGTATATTTATACATTTTAACTTATTTGAATTAGAGTTGATACGACAATGGTTAGTTACTTTAGAGTTTAGGAGGGGTACTTCAAAACGCCGCGAGGTAAACGTAAAAATTCCAAAAGCATTCAATGAATCATTGGCTTTGATCTTGGAATGCTTTGTATTTGGACGTGTTATGTTAGAAAAAATGTTTTGTTTACCTTTGCATCCTTGGCAGTCAAGGAAAATTTCCCTGGATTAAAAAGAAAATGTAAAAGCTTTCGAATTAGTTTTAAAAAATTCAAATCATATTGAAACACGAAATAGTTACAATAGAATATTTTTTCATGATAAAACCTAGGATGCTGATCTAAGAAGGATTGTTACGCCAACGAAAATCCACCAGAGTAATGTCACTGCTGATATACCAGGTGTCCCAACGGTCTGAAAAAGCTCCATAACTTATTTATTATTGAAGACATTGGCCTTTTCCTTTTTTTAAGTTATAGCTGTAATGATACTACACATTTTTAAAATATTGCTACTTATATACAGGTGTCCCAAAATTACAAAACATACCAAAGTTACGATTTTTTAAATGGAATGTACCCGATTTTATTTTATTTTTGGATTCTATGCTGCAATACGATTCACTTTTATACAGGTCGTTTTTCTCTAAACTGCCGCAAATTTGATTTATAACACTTTTTTGTCAGAATTTCCAAATGCAGTAGTCTGTTAAAAAATTCTTATTTTCAATATCCTTGCCTTGTTGTCAAATTAATTGACTCGGTTGGATTGTTGAATGTTTGTTGGATTTTTAAAATGTTTACTAAAACGATCTGTTTAGTCGCATTTGTCTCCTGCGATTTTTTAAGAATGATAAATTTAGAATATCGAAAACTCATTCGTTTTTAAATGGTAACCCCTATTTGTTATTATATTGGTCAAAAGTTATTCTGAATGCTTATTTTACTTTATTATGAATGAAAAGTTTGTCAGAATAATTTTTGATCACTACAATAATAAATCGGTACAATAATTTAATTCATCATGTTTAAAAAATCTCACTAGACAAATGCGACTAAGCAGGTTATTGAGTAAACATTTAAAAGATGCAGCAAACATTTAGCGATTAAACAACGTCACCTACTTTAAGGTTAAGCCAAAAATTTGACAGAAAAGAATTTTAGAACAGACCACTGCATTTCGAAATTCTGGCAAATAAACTGTTATAAATCAAATTTCCTGACAGTTTAGGTAAAAATGACCTGTATAAAAGTGAATTGTATTTTACCATAGAATTCAAAAATAAAATAAAATCGGGTACATTCCATTTAAAAAATAGCAACTTTGATATTTTTTGTAATTTTGGGACACCTGTATATAAGTGGCAATATTTAAAAAATGTGTAGTACCATTACAGCTATAACCCAAAAAAAGAAAATGGTCAATATCTCCAATAATAAAAAAGTTATGGAGCTTTTTCGGACCGTTGGGACACCCGGTATTATCTGCTTTGTCTTTTAAAGACTTGTTTTTATTAATAATGTTAGTGATAGAATCCGCTAGTTGAACTTTAGTTGAACTACTTTACTTGACAGGATTTGCGCAAGCAGCCTTTAACACACAAATTGAGAATATTAGATAGAGTAAAGTGGGTGATACAGTTCAAAATTGGAATTACAATGAACATCAGCCATCATCACTGTACTCTAAAGAAGTGTTTGATAAATATCACTGGCATTTTTCTGGAAGGGAAATGATTTTAGCTGAAGAAGAATAAACAAGAAAAAAGAAAATATTGACGTGAGATTCGATCAAAAGAAGGCATAATCATAGAGCATCTGCTCTTCTTTTGAGAGAACTTGTTGAAGAAAACACGCAAAAATACAAATCGTGATTAAATACAACAACAAATCAATCAATCATTATGGTAGTTACGGCATGGTAGAGTAAAAATGTATGGTAGGGAGAAACCAGTAGTTGAATAACTTTACCACCATATTATCTCATTATACTCTACCGCAACTGCTTTACTTTTCCGAATTCGTTTTAATTGGGCGGATTTTCAATATACTTCATACTCGTCCCGATTACTTTACTGCTAACTCTACCAATGGAAAGTGGACTTTACGTTCAGTTTACTCACTCATCTTAACATCAAACCACACCAAATTGTAAACAGTAACTAAACCATACCAAACAGTCAGAACTTAACCGTTGCGCACTAAATGTTTGACGTCTTAAGGGATTTAGCTATCCTTGTACTTCAGAGTCCTTGGTTAAAACCTCTCAAACTTAGGACCGGTTTATTCACCCTTGGATAAATTCATTTATGTGGTATTTCCCATGGTTACTGGCCAAACAACCAATCAGGCAAAGTGAAATTGGAGTAACTATGAAAAATATCAGATAGATTAATTAACCCAAAGGTGAATAAACCAGCCCTTAATATCGTAACTTACGACTTACTTCAAAGAAATACTCTTCGAAATTGTCAGTAAACCAACTTAACGTTTTATACTACTAGAACCTGTTATTTTATCTGCTCAGGATCGACTTATATCGAAATAAATCCTTAAAATTTATGGCGTATTCGATTGGCAGAACTAGTGTGCACTGGTGCGCTCTCGTTGAGTGCAAAATGTGACATATGTCACACTAGCTTAGTGCAAAAAAAGGCAAATTCAACAGATCGCGATGAAATCAAACGTAATCATAACATCACTTGTAAGTGTGTTCAAGGCTTGACGATGTTTAAAATGTTTTATAAACTACAATAATAAAATCAGGCTGTTACCTCTGTATAGAAATTCGTTGACAATAAATTTAGTTCAACCCGCATCACTGGAAGCGCTGATAGCGGAAAATAACAGCTTCTTTACCGGCCAAAATGAAACGCACTGACAATGAGATGTCCAACATAATATCTGACATCTACATATGTCAAATACGCGAGTGAACGAAGTATCGTACCGTGCGTTCAGAAATGATTGTAGATCGTTTGAATTTGGCGCGCTATAGATTAATTTTTAAGGTTGGCATAAATACAATAATGTTAATCATATTTCATAGGCGTGTCATGGAAAGTATTGAAAGCTGTCATAAGTTGTCAAAAAACCGTAAGAGAAAGATATTTTATTGAATTTATTGACATATGCCATTGCAATTGATATCCGATCTCCAATAATTATGAGTATATCTACACATACACTTAATACTGAAAAGAATACATCATAAATAAATCCGGCTACGCCACTGATATGCAAGATACGACGTAGGTAATTCATAGGTAACAATATTGACCATCAAAAATCACTAAACTACGAGCGCGCCAAATTCAAACGGTCTACAATCATTTCTGAACGCACGGTACTTGTATTGAAATTCTTCAAAAAAATGTTAACATCGTATTTAGTGTTGCAATTTGTGTTCATTAGTATCCAATGACTGGAATATTGTCACGTATGTCCAGAAATATGTTCAAAGATGAAAGGCTCTGATGGGAACTACGCAAATCTTTGATTTCACTAGCATCGCGAGGTGTGGGAACTGTAGATTTGCTGAAGATGCGAGGTTTCTTTTTATGTGCTTATTCAAAATATTATTTTGTTGTTAAAAATTGATTTGTTATTAACCACCCCCAGAATAAGATCGACGAGAATAAAGTTGTGTTAGCAGTTGTACTGGAGAGTGTCCTTGAGTTGTTCTCTAAACGCTTTTGTATTTTTTAAGCTGTGTATGATGAAATTGAACAAAAACAAACAGGCTACAAGCAAAATTTGTTTTTGTTTAATTTTACCATGCATGGTTTTGTAACAAATAGGAGTAACATTTTATTTTAAAGATTTTAAAAATTCCCGCGTTTGCTTATTAGCGCCAAATGCGGTGCGGGTTGAACTAAAAACATTGTCAACATTAAAAGTTGAGAGTTGCCTATCTATATTACTATATTATATTTAATCTATGAATATAATGTAATAGAACACAACGAAACAACCAATAGAACACGCGGTTATGCACTGGTGCGCACCAGTGCACCCAATCGAATTCGCCATTAGTTTTCTTTTCATCGTAACCCATAAAATTAACCTTCCAGTACACGCGCGTTTCGGCCTTACGCTAGCACACGCGCGCGGACTCACAGTCCGCAGTTGTCAATCGACAGAACAATAGATGGCGCTAAATATGTAAATGAATCAAATTTTATAATAATTAATAAATATATATATATTTAACAAAATTTTTAATCAAATAAATAAATAAATAACAAATAATTAAATAATTGTAAATAAATAGTTCTCCATTGAGTGACTCCGTTTTTTACATGTGTAAAATGATATTTCTGAAAGCGGTGACTCATGCATATCCTCATCATCATCTGAAATATTCTGTTCAGTGTCTGAATCGTCTGTTCTTTCATGTAAATAGTCAACTTCGTTTTCATCTTCATCGTCCTCATATTCAGAACAATGATGAAAAAGCTTAAATACGATGAAACTTTCAGACTGCGATTTATTACCACTATTTATTACTCGCTATCAAACAGAGTAACAAGATTCAAAAAAAATCACATATATCATATATGTATGTACTTACCACGTTATTGTACGAAGCTGTATTCTATTAATTTAAAATTTTTAACTTTAAAAGCACTTGACAGTTCAACTCACAAATACTTAATTTTCCAGAAAGTCATATTCGTCCGACTACTTAATATGAGAGGGCGCCACAAACAAATTATAAATTTGAAATTTGCGGACTGACAGTCCGCGCGCGTGTACCGAAAGGTTAATAAAGTTCAAGTTTTTCGTGACGTTAGTCAAACTGAAAAATGTCATAACCGCATTTTTAAAAAACATGTCAAAAAGCGCTCCCAAGCTACCAACCAGTGGAACCAATCTAACCTCTTTTAATAATGAATTATTTTATTGACCGTGACTGTCTCAAAATTCTGAAATGTAGCAATCTATGAGGTTAAATTCTAAAAATTATAGGCGGGTCTCACACTGAGGCAATCAGCAACAAGCAACAAATGATATTGCCACTTGATAACATTTTACATATAATCAAATCATGTCTCTCGCATTGGAGCAATCCGATATTGCAAATAAAGAGACGATATCGAATTGCTTCAATGTGAGACGTCTGCTTTAATTATATATAACACGTCATCAAGTGGTAATATCGCTTATTGCCGGTTGATAATTTCTTGTTGCTGGTTGCCTCAGTGTGAGACGTATCTTAGGATTTTAGGTATTTTTGAAAACCTCAATTTTGAAAAATATGCAAAAAACACTTTCTAGTTGTCAATAAATTTTAATAAAAGTGGTATCAATGGAAAGGGATTTGTACATAGTGGAAATGCGTAAAATATTAGGGCGCAGTATTCAGCAGTTTGCAAAAAAATCGCTCTTAAAATTCGCGACTGGCTTATATGTTAGTGATTAGCCATACCCCTTAACCCATTTGCATCACACAGAAAAATAAAAAAAAGTTGTTCTTATCACCGAACATTTTTTTATATGCAATGAGCACATATATGAGCGCTTTGGTGATAGTGGCCAGGAAAAATGCGCGCATACATGCGCTTATGATGCAAATGGGTTAAATACTTGCAACAGTTGAAATGAAAATAAATCGGTCTCCACAGGCTTAGGACAGCGGTTCAAATTCCGAATGGGATTCTTTGGCTGTGATTTTCTTCGCAGCGATTTTCTCGCGAACCGTTGAATAGTGCGCCTTAATATTTTACACCTTCGTAGTACACTTTCAATAAAATTGGCGACGGGGAAGTCGTGAGGTCTCCTTGTTAGTAGTTAAAAAAAAATAACCAAAATTGAATTTAGAAAGATAAGCAATTCTGCCATCTATTGAAAGACCATGAATAACGTTGAAATACAATTTCAACGGTTAGAAGAATGTAATAAATAAAAAATGTTATAATTTACTATTGTAAAAATATCTTATTTTTGCAATTTATTAAAAAAATGTTCCCCATCCTTAATAATTCATAAAATACTAAGAAATCTAAAAAAAGAAATAACAACACTTTAAAACGCTAAAAATCTAACGCGTCATCTATATACAAAGACTTAAATACCACAATGTCATCTTATAATTTAAACAATTCCTTATTATTTATTATTATCGTCTTTACAGAAGGCGAACACGTCACATGCTTAGCTTCAGCTTCAACAAAATATTGCATCAGCTGACGTTTCTTTTTTTGAAACTTATCTTGTCCGTTTCTTTTGTTTGGTTACACAATGAAAATAAATACATTTATTTATCTTAAAGGACGTTCGGGTCAACTTGTCTGAATGAGAGCGATGCCGAAGAGTCTTTTTTTAAGTTGACCCAGTCGGCAAAAAAAAATCATAAGTACGAAACCAACACGTTGGTTGTTGCGCGATAAATTTCGAGAGATAAATTTTGCGCAAACGATGAAACGGGGAATTTATAATTTGGTGAAAAATAAAACGTATTAAAGTTAAAGGTTATTTCGTTACTGTAACACCCAATAAGACGATTTGTGACGTAAACGTAGCCTAAAAAAACGTACGAGATCCTCAGCTTTAGAGGTTATCTCTCTTTTTAGATAAGATGTTTCGGAATAAGTGTTAAAAAAAAGTTTTGTAAGAAGAATTTAAGGCGGAACTAAAATTTATTTAAAATTAATTTGTTTCATCCGATGGTTAATAGTTTGATTTACTTTAATGCATTAATGATTTACTTTAATACATTGAGAAACGAAAACGAACGATTCATTTAAATCAATTTCATTTTTGTTATTTCAAGTTATCAAAAATTCGTTGTTTTAAAAAAATAATTAATCTCATAATTTCCTAATGTTTTCGATATCGAATGATGCTGATAGTTGCTAAGACAAATTTTGTAATTGTGACGTAAGCCTCGGTGTTTATAACGCCTTGTTGGAACATCTTCAAAGACAGAAAACAAAGCGAGCAAAAACACGCCATTATTCTTTTTACCTTTTTTATGTTTAAATGCTTAAACTTTTTCTGATATGATATAATTAAAGTCGGCTAATTGGATGATAAAATGTACAGAGTAAAAAGTTATTCTTATCGTGCTGAGTATCGAAGGTCAATTTTTAATTTTAAGTTTTCTTTTATGGAAGTTAAAGATTTTTGTAAAGTTGTATTTAAATTTTTTTGATATTAATAAAATTGGGTTAATTAAAAAAAATGTTAGAAACTATTTTTCTTGTATTTATTTGAATGTTTTTTTCTAAATGTACAATTGATGTGCATTTTGGTTTTTTAATTTGTAGATTTAAACGTGAAACACCTGTATATTTAATAAATAATGAATTATTGATTCGGTTAGTTAAAATGTTAAACTTTAAAAAAAAAAAAATTTGATTTTAAAATCGTTTTGGTTTTAATTTGTCGTTGTAATCTTGACACACCCTGTATATTTTAATAAATAGTGTATTACAGTTAATTCAATCAATTGACATATAAAAATAGTAATAATTTAGAAAAGATATTTGAATCGAAATTGAAAATTTAAACCAAGGAACAAAAATGTACATGTTTTTTTTCAATTTGTCGATATTATACGATGACGCCCTGTACATTTAATAAATAATGAATTTGTTGATTCAATTAGTTGAGACATGAAAGAACACGATAATTTTGATAAAATATTTGAATCAGGATTGTTAAATTTATCAAAAAATATACATCATTTTGGGTTTAGTGATTTATATCTTAATACAATCCTGAGACACCCTGTATGTTGAAAAACAGACAATGAATTTCTATTGATTTAGTTGGTTAAAAGATAAAAGATTGTGAAAATGTCGACAAAATATTTTAATCAAAATGGTTTTGGTTTTAATTTGTTAATATAATCTTTGGAAATGTTATGCATTTTTGGAAAATCATAGAACATTATTGATTTACACGATGTAGATCTTTGTTGCCAATATAAGACCAAATAAAATACAACTCAGATTTTTTTGCTTTCATTGGTATAGTATTTCTTACGCGTTTCGGCGATATACGCCACCTTCGAAGGCTTTCGTCTATATTTACACTATCTTTAGTTGACACATAAAATATTATGCCTCTTCTTATTAAATCTGATTAATTCCTTCGTTATACAGTTTTTGTCAATTTAGATGGGTTGGATTCAAGGATGTTGGACTAACAGGATGGCTCAATCCCATAAGATTTGTTGTGGTTTCAGTCAAGTGTAAGACAGAGATGCTAAGCTTAGCAGTGACGTCAAAAGTTGGCGGACGATCATCGCAAATTGAACTATCCTGTTAATTCAACGTCCTTGTGTTGGATTACTTAAAAATCTCTGTGATAAACGTCTTTCACCTTGGGACGAACAAAATGCAAGAATTCCTGCAGAAAGGAAGATTCCGAAGATGGCGTAGATCACCGAAACTCGTCATGCCGAGAATAGAAATACAATACCAATAAAAGCAAAAAAAAAAATCAAATGAAATGTTTCATTTCATTATTGATTTAGTTATTTAAAGCGTAAAAGAATGGGAGAAAGTTGATAAAATATTTGAATTTAAAATTTTTTGGTTTTAGTTATCCATATAATCTTGAAACACCTTGTGTATAAAAAATAATAATAAGTTATTATTGATTTAGTTAGTTGAAGCATAATAATGTCATAATTTTGACGAAATATGTGAACAAAGTGGTTTTGGTTTTAATTCGTCGATGTAATGTTAAGACTCCCTGTATATTAAAAAAAACATAATGAGTTTTTATTGATTTAGTTAGTTAAAATATTAAAACACATAAAAAATTTGACAAAATATTTGAATCGAAATGGTTTTGGTTTTAATCTGTTAATGTAATCTTGAGACCACCTATATAGGGTGTCCGGAAATGTCGTGTACAACAGAATACTACAGATACCTTGGTCAAAAATATAATGATTTAACCCAACTTATCTATATACAAAGTTGCTTAGTTTAGCCGCTAGAGGACTTTAAAAATCATATTTTTCATGAGTTTTTCTTAAATTACTCGAAAAATCTCTAATAGATTTTATTCATTTTTTGACCATGTCTTTATATTAGTAGGCTACAGCTTTCTGTGGAACAAATTCGAATTTCGAATCTTACAGGGTGTTTAGAAACACCCTCGCGACAAATTATCCATCCAGATCTTTTTAACCAGCCTGTAAAATTGTCTGTCAATCTTTTTCTGAATAGTTATATTAATTTAAAAATTATTTTCTCTCTTATAAAATTTCAGTTGGACAAACAGTTTAGCCACAAAAAAATATTTTCTGAATCTCTACAAGCCCAAATTGATAAACTAAGGTACCATTAGCAATGTTCAAAGTAGCAATTTCTTTAAACGGTGTGAAGTTCTTTCAAAAAAAAAACTAAAATTTTCAGGTTTAGAAGTACTTTATTGCTTAAAATATTCAAGTACTCGCCAAGACTTATGACCATCATCAGGGCTACAAATAATACAGAATGCAAAGCTTTTACAATTTGCTTTGTTTTTGGCATATTTGCTTGATGATACCCCATAAATAAAGTCTTAGGTCCAGTGATTTTGCTGGCCAATCAGGGTTAAATCCTGATGATGGTCACAAATTCTGACGAAAATTTGAATATTTTCAGCAATAAAGTACTTATAAATCTGTAACATCTAGTTTTATAGAAAGAACTTCATGCCGCTTAAAGAAATTGCTATTCTGAACTTTGTTAATTGTACCTTAATTTATCGATTTGGGCTTGCAGGGATTTAGAAAGTATTTTTTTATGGCTAAACCGTTTGTCCAACCGAAATTTTATAAGAGAAGAAATAGTTTCTAAATAAGTATAGCTATTCCGAAAAAAATGAGAGAAAATTATATAGGCTGGTTAAAAAGATATGGATATATAACTTATCGTGAGAGTGTTTTTAAACACCCTGTAATTTTCGAAATTCGAATTTGTTCCACAGAAAGCTGCAACCTGCTGATATCAAGACATGATCAAAGAATGAATAAAATCTAATAAAGATTTTTCGAGTAATTTAAGAAAAACTCGCAAAAAATATTGTTTTTAAAGTCTTCTAGTGGCTAAACTAAGCAACTTTGTATATAGATAACTTGGGTTAAATGATCATATTTTTGACCAAGGTGTCTGTGGTACTCCGTTGTACACTACATTTCCTGACACCCTGTATATATAAAAAAGTAGTTATTTATCTAGTTTGTTGAAGCATAAAGGAAATTTTAACTTTTGGCAATGTTGTCAAGTATTTATTTGAATAAAAATGGGTTTGATTTTGATTTGTCGAGTTTTTTAGACACTCTGTATAGTTTAATAAATATTGTTGACATATAAACGAAAATGTTAATTTTGACAAAGATTTGGTTATAAAAAAATACTTTTCGTTAATGTGATTATGATTTAAAAATGAATTGCAGTTGATTAGATTAATTGAAACATAACAAAATATTGGATAATAATTGTGATAAATTCTTGTATTTTAAAATTGTTAAATAATCTAATCCAAAATTTTTCTTTTTTGACCCCATCGATTGTCTTAAAGTGAATTAATGTGCATCAATATGATTTTATTTGTGTTTTCTAAACTAAAATAAACTGCTAGCTGATAATGAGTAAAATTTGATACACCGAGTGATTCGTAGAAACCAATTGAAATACGCGACCGTGCTGTCCTCTTTAAATACTCTAAAATCGAGTAAAGTCTTCAAAATATTGAAATTGAAGAATTAAAATCCACTAAATTTAGATTTACTAAAAACTTACATAAATTTTCAAAAATACTAAAGATTTCTTACCTAATATTTCACAACCTTCAACATTTTCAACCAATTTTTAAAACTCTTGTGGAGTTTATTTATGAAAATTATCAACAGACTTTAAATAATTTCCATTAGTGTTTTATTAAAAGATTTGTTGTAGTAAAATTCTGTTGAAACATCCGTGTATATTAAAAATTATAAACGATTATTATTCATGACACACGATTTGTTTGAACAGATTATTAATGGATGATTAATTTTAACTAGTTATTTTTTTCTTTTCTTTTTTTAACACCTAAAGCATAAACCACGTAATCGTAAAGTTATACGACCCATAACGACGTTGTTCTTTAATTATTATAATATTCTATTAAAAAATCAGGAAGAAAAAAATTTTAAAGCCTGGTTTACACTAAAAAATTTTTTTTTCAAAGACACATTTTAGCAAACAATTAAAATTATGTATACATATCTTAACCTTATATGTTATGTTATGCATATCTTAACCTCGATAATATATTTATATCCAACTAAAATTAAGAAAAATGAAATAATAGATACCTACCTTCATTTAAAATTACCCAAAATTTGATCATAGCATTTAAGGGTTACTCGCAATCAGTAACCAACTTGAATTTGTCTTTCCGGTTTTTAAATAAAGTACGATTTGTATGGTTAGCTGATGCCTCCCGGTCGGTTTATTTATCATTTTTTCTCCTCGCTCGTACGAAAGACTTCGCTTAACAGTCGGAACAAGTGGGGACTGTTTAAAAGAAGTTGTAGAACGTTATTTTCGATCAGTTATTTGTACGATTTGTACGATATCGGTTCAAGTACAACTTAAAGTGCTGTGTTTTTAGTTTTATATTTATTACTATCATTTTTCTCTTTTTTAGAGATCACATGTAAGTATAATGTATGAAAAATTACACTGGTCTACAAAAATAAACGGTATTATTACAATTATAATTTTACCAAATTTCACAATTTAAGTTCAATAAGAAAAAATATCTGATGTAATTTTAATTAAAGTGTATGAATGAAATTAAAGTCAAAAGAATGAGGAAATTCATTGATTAGTAAACGTAATTTAAAAGATGATAATTTTATTCATAAATAAACGTAAATTAAATCATACTAATTAGAATTAATTAGAGTTATTATCGTGATAACTAATTGGTTAACGTAAAATTAGATAAAAATTTGTTTAAAAAAGGTAGTTTGTTTTTTTGAGGACCCTGTATATGTACTTATCTTTAGTTAAAAATTTGATCTAATTTTGCATAAGAATTAATTTGATGACAATTAAAGTCGAGTTAATAGTTGTAATTAGAATTTAAAAAAATGATAAAATTGTCCAATCAACTTAATTACAAAGATAATTTTATTTAAAAATAAACATATTTTAAAGCACGCTAATTAGTGTTAATACGTCAATGATGAGGTTTCATCCGATATTTGTTGCTAAATTTAACAATTTTTTGACAATAACCAACCCATTAACGAAAAGAATGATAATATCTCGATTAAATGTTACTTTTTTCTTTTAAATACCCTGTATATGTAAATAATGTTGAATTTTAATTGAACTCTTGTGTTTAAAAAAAGTTTTATGATGCAATTTTATGACAACAAGCAATTTATTGACGAGAAAATGATAATATTTCAATGAAATGTTAATTTGTCTTTTGGACACTCTGTATATGTAAATTATTTTGAATTTTGAATAACTTCTTCTTTTTAAAAAATAAATTTTATGATGCAATCTTTTGACAATAATCCATTTACGAAAAAATGGTAACGTATCAATTAAATGTTAATTTTTCTTTTAAACATCCTGTATATGTAAATTATTTAGGAGTTTAAATGACTTCTTCTTTTTAAAAAATAAATTTTATGATGCATTTTTTTTACAATTGGTTATTGTCTATTGTCAAAATATTGCATCATAAAAACATCTATTAACGAGAAAATAATAATATTTCGGTTAAATGCTAATTTTTCATTTGAAGACTCTGTATAAATAAATTATTTTGAAGATTAAATGACTTCTTGTCCTTAAAAAAATCAATTTTGTGATGCAATCTTTTGACAGTAACCAATCCATTAACGAAAAAATGGTAATATATCAATTAAATGTTAATTTATCTTTTAAACACCCTGTATATGTAAATTATTTAGGAGTTTAAATTATTTCTTGTCTTTAAAAAAATAAATTTTATGATGCAATTTTTTTCATTAACGAAAAAATTCTGATATTTCGATTAAATGCTAATTTATCTTTTGAACACCCTGTATATGAAAATTATTTTGAATTTTAAATGAATTCTCCTCTTTAAAAAATAAATTATGTGGTGTAATCTTATATAAAAATTTGTTTTAATTGAAATTTACTTCAAGAAAATTGAAAATAAAAAAAATATATTAAATGAATAAAATCATTTAAAAAATTCGTAACTTTATTAATAAACCTAATTAAAGAGTGTTAATACGTCAAATTTGGAGTCAGTATCACGATAACCAACCGAATAATGTAAAATTAATTAAAAATTCTTTAAAAACGTTCGTTGGTTTTTTGAAGACTCTGTATATTTCTTGTCTTAAGTAATTTTTGATGATTTTTTTTGGTTTCTATTAGATTATCTACTTTAATCTTGAATAAAAATTGTAGATTGAAACGAATAAGACTGAAAAAAAGTATTTTCTTTTTAAACACCCTGTATATCCACTATCTTTCTCGAAAATTTTGGATGATTCTTTAGAAAAATATCTGATGCAATCTTGTATAAAAGTTGATGATTTAAAATGATGTAAGATTTAGAAAAAATAAGAAAATTCAATCAATGAATAAGCTTAAATATAAAAGATGATAACCTTATTCATCTATAAATGTAATTTAAACCATTTTAATTAATGTTAATGCGTCAATGATGTGTTTACATCTTATATTTATTACTAAATATAGAAACACTATCAAGACGAAGGTGAAATCAAGTAAAAAAATCCATTTAGTTATTGACTTATTTTTTAAAGACTCTGTATATGAATTTAATATTAGATAAAATAAAAAAATGATTCAATGCATTTGAAATTTATCTAAATTTAGTTAATAATTTAAAACTCGTAGACCAGTGTTAATTTTTTAAAATTACATTTTTATTAATTACATATTAAATAATATAATTTTTTAAAAATTATTTACAGTTGGTATCAAAAAAATTTTTAAATCTTCAAAATACCTACTCCGTTGCCATTAGCAACAACCTCATCTATAAATACAATCCAACCCTGAGCGGTAAACGTCATAATAGTTTTAAATTGAACCGACGGGGGCGCTTCGTAACACGAACGAACCAATCAGAAAGCAGAAGGACCACGAAGGTTATAAAAGCGATCGCGACCGCGTTTAGCGTCTCTTTTCCACAAAGTACCTCTCGAAGAACGAACGGAACGGTGTTTTAGTGCTTAGGAAAACTGCTAGAAAAGACCGACAAGGTTCAGAATGCCAAATACAGCGTTAACGAATGGATACACTAACGGACACATGCCCTTCGACATGGAGGACGGTTCGAATTTCCTTTTTACGTCCGAATCGGTCGGAGAAGGACATCCAGGTAAGAATATTTTTGGGGGAAGATTTACAGGGTTAAAAGGAATGGCGTCGTCCATTTATGTATGTGTAAGTTTTTGGGGGGAATCTTTTTTTAGAAATCAATATTACTTTTTAAAAATTCTATTACTTAAGTGTTAAGTCTAAAAGTTTAAATTTAATACAAACTTATGTAATAAAACCACGTGTGTTTTAATCTTTTAAAATAACCTCAAAAGAAGATGCTAACAAACGCGGCAAACTTTTTTTAATAAATTTTTGAATTTAATTTATTTTTTTTTATTTATTTATTTAGATAAGATGTGTGATCAGATCAGTGATGCAATTTTAGATGCGCATTTACAACAAGATCCCGACGCAAAAGTCGCGTGTGGTAAGTTTGAAATCCACGTTTTTTTAAGGAAAACATAACCTCAAATATTTGCGTTCTTATCTTAATAGAAACCGTCACCAAAACCGGCATGGTTTTACTATGTGGGGAAATTACATCGAAAGCAAACGTCGATTATCAGAAAATCGTCCGGGAAACTGTCGCTCACATCGGTTATGATGATTCTTCAAAAGGTACGTTAATTTTTAGTCTTTAAAGAATAACCAATATAATAAATAAATTAAAAAAAATTATTAGTGTTTAAATTGTAGATAATTATAGATTTAATTTTTTTTTTTCGTAATAGTAATAGTTGGAAAATTACTCCTTTAATAAAGTCCTTGAATAAAAATTTTTTAAATAAATCTTTTGATAAGGCTTAAACCATTTTAAATTCCGCGTTTGATTTATATTTATATTCAACAAAAAAGATAACGATTATTTTAATGGGTTTAACGTCCTCATATTTTTAATTAGACTAGTTTTGAAAATAGCAAACAAATAAAGATGATAAAATTATGAGGTAATTATTCACTATTATTTGTTATAAATGAAAGAACTTCAAAGATAAAAGAAAAAAATGCTTATATTTAAATTATTTAAATGTTATTGATGAAATATCTCTATAATTTAAAGCATTCGATTAATTTAACCTCAGCAGTCGGGAAAGGTCATCATTTTAATCAATCAAACGATTATATATATGGTCTTCCAAATTTAAACTCGAAATTATGATTTGGTTTTATCGCCACCATAAGCTTTAATTTTATTAATGTGAAAAAAAAAACTGATATAGATATTTTAAAACTTCGAGATGTAATGAAACATTTCCTTGGGGGGACTTTGATTGATATCTGCGGCGATAAAAAATGTAAATAAAGGTTTGGGAGGCAAAATCGGTTATCGATCGAAAAAAATAAATTTACGGATAAAGTAAACGTTCGTTTAGAGTGTAATTTGACTCGGTTTTGGATCAAATTACGTTTGGGTTATTGGGGAGTTAAAAGGTCTGTTTAAAAACTCTCAAAAAGAAATAAATGATTTAAATCGATATTAGTAATCGTTGGTGGAATAAAAAAATAGAAGTATTCATTTATAAAAAAAAATAATTAAAAAATGAAGTTATATGATTTCGTTATGAGCGGACCAATATTATAAAATTTCATTATTTTGGATAATTTTACAGAAATTTAACAGAAAATGTAATAAATTATGACTCAAATCAGAAACATTTTTCATTAGTTCTTTTTAAAACCAATTCGTTGAATTTTGCTAAATTCTTCTAACCAATATAATTTTGTTGAAACATCCTGTGAATTATTTTAAATAAATTTATTTAACTTTTGGGTTAAAGCATTCTAGAATTATCTTAGGTTGACTTTAAAAACCTCATTTTGACTTTCTCTTGTGTTTTTGATGATAAGAAGTGAGAATTAAGTATAACTCATTGTTGAACGAGATACGTACTGTCTTAACCCATAAAATCGCTTGTATTGTATAAAAATTGTCGATTTAAGACTATGCAAATACGAATTCAGAAAATTTTAGATTCCAATTTTCTTCGTTTTGGATTATTATAAGATTTATAGCTATTAAAACTGTTACAAATGAACTTTAAAGACGTAGATGTTAAAAGCTAAGATCCTTGCGATTAGCCTTTTTTTTCATTACGTCGATGCTCGTCAGTTCAGTTAAGGCTGCCGTCCACTATATTATGTGTTGACTATTATGCTGTTAACACTTGGTATGCGGGTATAATTCGCCTCAAACTTACGCGTGCAGCGGGCGTTTCTATGTAAACCGTTGAAACTACAAATCTACGAAAACGTATTTTTACGTGACCCGCGCTCCAGTGACAGATTGCAAAAAACGTAAAAATACGTTGCCCGCATACCAAGTGTTAAGAGGTCTGATCTAACTTACGTATTTATATGACTGAAGTGTGAAAATTTCGTTGACATCGCCGTCGGTAGAAAAGGCTGTATAATTTCGATACCAAATAGGGTAAACTGTCCAAATATCGGACCCTGCCAAAATATGCTTCCTAAAGGCGGCTTTTCTATAGAAATTCATACAGAAAAACTGGAAGATCGACTTTAGGCGGCATTATCAAGTTAAGTTGTGCGAATTTGTCAAAAAACTTATCAACTGCCTAATAATGAACGGAAACCTTTATAAATTATACAATTCTGTAGCGCAAATAACTGAAAAGACGCGTCGGCAGTGCAAGTCTTCAAATAGATACTTTTAATAGGAATAAAACGAAAAATTTTCAGTAGAAGTTTTTTGTTGTCTAGAATTTTTCTGATTATTTTTTTTTTATCTTCGAAGCTAAGAATATATGTTTTTTTTAATATGTGATGTGATAAAGCCATCAACTTAAAAGATCAAAATTTCTGAAAGGTTGGTAACAATCGACCAAACTAATGGCGTATTCGATTGGTAGAACTAGTGTGCACTGGTGCGCACTCGTTGAGTGCAAAATGTGACATATGTCACACTAGCTTAGTGCAAGAAAGGTCAAATTCAACAGAACGCGATGAAATCAAACGTAATCATAACATCACTTGTAAGTGTGTTCAAGGCTTGATGATGTTTAAAATGTTTTATAAACTACAATAATAAAATGTAATAGAACACAACGAACCAACCAATAGAACACGCTGTTATGCACTGGTGCGCACCAGTGCAACCAATCGAATTCGCCATAAAACTTCGATTCTTTCTTAAAAAATCAAGTTTGGTACTTTAAGATACTTTTTATTACGTAATGTAAATTTACCTTATAAAATCTAATTGGAAAGAGATTTAAATAATTGCTAGATTATTCTTTAAAATTCCGCAAACAGAGCTAATTTAGCCTATTAAAATGTTCACACGTTCTTTTAATAATATGTTTTTCATCTTTCTAATAGATGAGATGAGAATGCTTTGGGGGTTTTTACAGATTATCTTTAATTACGCTGTTAAACCGTACATTGTGGTTAAAATTGTTAGGAAATTGAATAAATAGACGTAATAAACGAATTAAAATCTTATTAGTCGGAATCGATATAATCTGCATTAATTAACATCAATAACAAACGTTTCCGGGAAGTATTTGTCAATACAGATCTCGATTTGTAATTCCCGGAGATTTGTTCGTTTATTTACGATTTCTCTTTTGCTCTTTTAATTATAAAATTATTTCACAATCTAATTCTGAATATAAATTTGGAAGACTATTTCAATCGTTTTCTTTTTTCTTTATAAACTATAGTTATCATTTTATTTATTTATTAAAACGTTGATTTATTATTAAATCCATCCAACTTATTATCTCATTTTTATTGAGTTGGATAAGATATTTAAAAATATCGTTATTTACGAATTATTAACAAAAGGTATAATTTTCTAGCTAGAATTTTTTTTATTTTGTTAACTTATTACTTCTTATTTATTATTTTTTTTATTTTATTATTTTTTCTTTAATTTGAATTTTTACTCAATTAATCTTACATCTTGCAAATTAAAAACGAGACAATTTCCCACCGAATTAAGTCCAAAATAAACGCAAAAACTGAATAAAATTAAAATAAAAACCTGTACAAACAACGTGTAGGGTTCGACTGGCGTACGCTCAACCTTCTTGTTGCCATTGAACAACAATCGCCCAACATCGCCAACGGGGTGCACATCAATAGAGAAGAACACGATGTGGGGGCGGGCGATCAGGTATTATACAATTATAAAAAAGATTGGGATTAAAAAAATAAAATAAAAAAGGGATTTTAAAAAATAAAAAAAAAGGCATTTAAAAAAATCATAATTTACCGGGCTTCAATTACAAAATCATAATCTACCGAAAAAAAAATCATAATCTACCGGGGTTTAATTAAAAAATCATTTTGGGATCGTTGTTTGGACATAATTTACAATTAATTCAAGTGGGATGCTTATTTTTACAGCATGTTGTCTTGACCGTTATTATTTTTTATGTAATAATTTATAGCTTTTAACTTGTGTCGTAAAAATTACTAATTTCGAAACGGATGAGAAAAAAAAAAGTTTTATAAGCGGGTGTTTTTATCGTTATTTTTTCTCTTAAACCCTCTCGCAGGTTTCGATTACAAAACGTGTTCAGTCATGATAGCTTTGGACCAGCAATCGCCTAATATCGCAGCCGGAGTGCACGAAAATCGTAACGAAGAAGAAGTTGGAGCGGGAGATCAGGTTTGATAATAATAACTGATGCTTCCTGCTCTGATTTGTTTCTTTTTTGGCATTTGATTCTGTTTTTGTATTTAGGTGAAGGATAATTTTTCTTTTTTCTACTAATTTTTTTTTAGTTTGTTTTAAATTATAAAAAAAATAACAAGGATGTACTTGTGAAATCTTGATAACATCATTTTTTTTCCTGTTCATTGACTTCTGACATCGTTTATCTTGTTTGTTTTGAAGTAACATTATTATTATTATTTTTTTAAACTTATCGTTTTTTCCGTTACATCACCGCTAACTAAACTCGTTATCTAAGCTTATTATTATCATCTTTTCAAAGTCACGCAATCGTAATGCACATAATAATGTCCACGTTCTTACAAAAAATGTAAATTAATTACGTACTTTTGTTGGGACGTTCCATAAATGTGCAAAATCATTTTGGTGATTAATGAGGTGTTCCCGTTTGGTTTATTTTGAAAACTAAACGGGGGTATGTTTAATCATACATTACGTTCATCTCGCTTGTATAAATAAATTTGTTTAATCTTATCTGTACAAGGAAACTTGTTGATTTTATTTGTACAAGTGAATTTGTAAATTTGCTGCTTGAGTTTGTTTAGTTAATCAATTTTTCGCTTAACTAATGCGATTAGAAATTTATGAATATGGGTTTGAGCATTTTTTTTTTCTCTTTGATGATTAGGGTTTAATGTTTGGGTATGCGACCGATGAAACTGAAGAATGTATGCCGCTTACAGTCGTTTTGGCGCACAGATTAAATCAGAAAATTGCCGAATTGAGACGAGAAGGAACGTTTTGGTGGGCTAGACCTGACTCGAAAACACAAGTAAGTAAATTCAAAAAGAAAAAAATAAAATAAGTAGGTAAATTAAATAAAAATTTTGATTTTGAAGATGTTAACTAAACTATTTTAGTTAGTAAAATTTTATTTCTAAAGTTGGTGTTTTAGAATAAAGATTGAGATTTTTTTATGTGTTTGCACACAATAATGTCCACGTTTTAGCATAGATTAAAAATGTTTGCTAGAAACGTTCCATAAGTGTGCTAGATTGAAGTTGATTAGGCGTTCCTGTTTAGTTTTTTATTAATTAAACGGGGGTATAATTAGTCATACATTGTTAAAATTATAGAGTAAATTTTATTTTATTTTTTTAAGCGTACTATTTATAAGATCAATGTGATGAATTGAAAATTTCGCTAAAAGGATTAACATTCAAATTGATTTTGTAAGATTATGATTTCGTCGCCTTAGAACCAGATTATTCGATGTCCAGTTTTAAAGAGTAAACAGAAAACGAGATTTTAGTTCATTCAATGTAATGGGCATTTAAAAAACACGCTATTCGATAATATAGCGACACGAACATAAATATAGCTTGGTTTGATATCAGAAAGAGCTTTAACCACTTGCGATGGCTAGACGTACACTGTACGTCGAGATATTTTTGATATTTTTTCAATTGGATTTGCAATTGTCATCCGATTTATTCTTAGAATTGATTCTAAACGGTTTCGGATTTTATCGAATTAAAATTTGATCAAAATGGAATAATTCGATGGCTTCAAACAATTACAAATTTGATTAATAGGGTTACCAGTCTGATTAATTCTGTACAGATTCATAAAATTTTCTATAATTTTTCAGAATTAACTTATTAATTTAATTAAATTACCAAAAAATTTCTGAAGATTTATTTCGATTTCTATCTTTGCAAAAAAATCAGTTATTCGATCCAGAAAGGTTTCAGTTTTCAACAAATTATTATTATTATTCTTGCTTGTAATTAAAATTTTACCATTTGTTGAAGTAAACCTTAATTAATCGTTGATAATCACTTAACATACAGTCACTAAATTTGATCCTTTCTTTGTAAATAATTACTGTTTGTTTGGTTAAGTACAAAATTTTGAAATTTTATTTTTCGTTGCCAAAATATCGTGTTGTGGGTGGATATGAATCTTAAACGTCTTGAAATTCCTTAAAAAAATTGGAACCAACCCAACTTAGTTGTAAATTCGTCTTTTTATAAGAGTTACAATTTTATTACACATTTAAGTAATTTATTATGTTAATTTCAATCTTCTTACAAGTTTCTAAAAATAACGTAGCGTTTAAAAATGTCATTGAGCTACATTTTTTCAATTAGATTGAATTTGGTCGATATGAATCATAATGGTAAAAGCTGTCAATATGGAGTGGGGTAGCGTTATTTGCTTATTTAGAAATGCAATAAAAAAAAAAATTAATGGAAATTTATTTAATTCTTTCTACTTTATTTATGTTTATGCATTTTTAAAGATATCAGGCAGATGATTATTCCTAATAATGTCAATGCATTACATTTATCGAACTCGGAAATTCAGTTCAATTCTGTCCAGCATATCGACGGTTATGTTAGCGACAGTTTAACGAATGTAATTCTTCAGGCAAGCCAGGATCCCAGGACAATCATTGTGAAGACACACATGCATTTTTTTTAATTACAAAATTTTGTGAGTCACTTCCCCCCGGTTTCGTCATCACAACCAATTTTATAAGGATGAAATTTTAGCTCGTCAAGAAATCGTTTCACAGAACGAACAGATAACATCAGTTTCATGCTTGTGAACAAAGCGTTGAGGCAATCACGAAAAAAATGTCTTGACATATCAATATTTTGGGTTGTTCTTACTGTTCATTGAAGTTTAGTTCTTGTTTAATGCGTAAACATAAAATTGAAATGTAGTTCAAAAAGTTACTTACATGCTTCACCTTTTTCTTTATTGAATTTCGGAATAAGCTCTCCCCACATTGCTGTCCCCACCCTGTGTATTTATTATTTGACTTTCATAAGTATTTATACTTTGAAATAATTAGATTACTACTTAAAATAATTTTATTATCCTTTAAGAATCTTAATAATTTTGGGTTTTATATCAATGTATTATTATTTCAACAGGTAACTTGCGAATACAAGTTCGATCATGGCGCGTGCATTCCACAACGTGTTCACACAGTCGTCGTTTCCCTCCAACACAGTGAAAAAATCACCCTGGATGAATTAAGAAATGAAGTTTTGCACAAAGTTATCAAAGAAGTTATCCCGGCGAGGTATTTGGACGGACAAACAATCGTACATATTAATCCATGCGGATTATTTATAATTGGAGGACCACAGGTAATTTAAACTCTAAATTTTAAATTAAGTTTATAAAATAACCATAAGAAGAATATGATGTTTATTTAGTATTTGCTACTCTTGAGTAAATCATGATGTTAACAACAAGTCTGATTCTTTAATTTTTTTGATTTTAATAAAATTAAAATCCTAGTATATAAAATTAATAAATTTAATTAATATTCATTTGTTTTTAATTTAGAGTGATGCTGGTTTAACGGGTAGAAAAATAATCGTAGACACATACGGTGGATGGGGAGCTCATGGAGGTGGCGCATTCTCAGGAAAAGACTTTACAAAAGTAGACAGATCGGCGGCATACGCAGCTCGATGGGTGGCGAAGTCATTGGTAAAGGCCGGACTTTGCAGAAGATGTTTGGTGCAGGTGGCGTACGCGATCGGAGTCGCGGAACCATTATCGATAACAGTTTTTGATTACGGTACTTCAAAATTATCTCAAAGTGAGCTCCTAAGCGTCATACGCAATAATTTCGATCTGAGACCCGGAAAAATTGTTAAGGAATTAAATTTGAGACAGCCAATTTACCAAAAGACGAGTACATACGGGCATTTCGGAAGGGATGGCTTCGCGTGGGAACAACCTAAGGTGCTCCGTCTCAATTGATTCTGTTTCCTCTCTTAATTTCCTTATTATTAATTTTTCCTTTTTCCTTTTTTTTACCTTCTAGAAGTCCCTGTATATGTAAGTAAGTAAAAAGTAACGAAAAACGTACCGTTAGAGTTCCTGTTAGAGATCTTGGCACTCTGAACCTTGAGGTAAAAAAGGCTCGAGGACGCCCTCCGCGGACAGACCACGGCACGGTGATTTGCACGTGCCGCAACGGTTGTGTGGCCGAGTGAAACGTTCAGTTCCCGCTAGATTAGTTTTCACTCCCCGCCTTGTGTTGTGTTTACGAAAAAGATTCTATTTGGAAAAGAGCATTTCCGAAAACACTCCGGTCTGTCAACGAGAGGCGCCCTTCGGGCCGAATTATTAATTTTTAACGTTCGTTTGGTTGGTTCCCGTAAGAGACGACGGGTTAATTAGTAATGAACCGGAAGAGGAGAGGTAAATCGCCGACAACAACCCAACCCTGCCATAATATGAAATCGCGAGAAAATAATAGATGATTAGATCCAGTAATTGTTGTGTGTCGTGGAATAAGACGAAGAAAGAAAAAAGTCTTACAATTAGACGATGTGTTAGCTATTAGTTTTTAATAATTGAATTTCAATGTGTATTAATGCTAAATAAAATTTATCTAAATATCATAATTTGTTTTTTTATTTTGTGAATGTCTTATAATTTTTAATGTTGCTTTTTAATGCTTTTGTAGGGTTTAAATTACCTGGGAATTGGCGAAAAATAAAAAAGAAAAGTATAAAACCTGTATCCTTACTAGATTACATGTAATCCTTTATTTTCCTCAACATATTTTCAAATTTAAATAAAAATGAAGAGGACTTACCAAAAAGATTCCCTCCACCCTTTTCTTGAAGAACCATAAACAGAAACGTATTTCCAAGTTTAACAATCATTCTTCCTTCTAGCATCCGCAAAAAAACGACACCTACACCTTAACATTTTTGTACATCCAGGAAATTAATCACCAAGTCGTTGAGATGCATATCAATAACGATTAAGTGAATGTCTGTAGGATTAACGATAAAAGAACACTTTACTCGATGAGAACTAATGTGTCAACTGAAGCGAAAATTAAAAATAGGTAAGTTGAGTCTTTCTGGTTGCCTCAGCATATTAATATGGGAAGGGAGATGAGTTCTTTAACGTAATAAAAAAGCGATTTATTGTAATGAATGAGGGGATGGTTTTGCTGATGTATTGCGAAGTGTGAAGATGTTTTAAATAAAGAATAATATATCAGTCAATCCTGACAAACGAGATTCTACTGTATTTTTAAAACCACCCGTCTACCCGTAAATAAATCGTTAACTGTTTTGTTCGAGTATTTTGCTGATTATGTTATTTCCAGTCTCGGCGATTACAATTAGCTGTCGTGATCATAAGTTTTTGGTAGGATTTTTTTGAAAATTTCGATTAACGACAGTCCATAATGGCTTTGAAAGCCATTAATAAATTAATTTTAAAGCATTTTTCGTAAAAATGTTCTGATTTTTTGCAGTTTTCGATAAAAAATTTTAAAAAGTAATATTACCACCATCTGTTAACCGTTGATGGGAAGTATAAATTTCAAATTGAAAAATTACTTTGCGTTTTGGATAAGATTCGATTTTTTCGGGGTTGAATTACCACTGAGGTTTAAGTCTTGTGTCGATTAAGATGTCGTACAGAGTCGTATATAGAGTGTTACAAACCTACACAACGTGTTAAAAAAAAGGAAAAATTCCTTTCAAAAATCTGTAACTGTGATAGTAAAACATGGAGGAGGAAACGTAATAGTATGGGGTTGTTTATACGGCCATTTATAGGCTTGTAAAATAATGTTTTTAGTATCAAATGGTACTGTATTGGTTCAATATCAAACACGATATGTTTAATGTAACAAGAAAACAATAAGTGTTACTTTTTTCTCTACATTCTCGTATTTAAGTAGCTTAAATATCATAACATGATATTCAAATTTGTTACAAAAAAATCTTTTTTGGCGACCAGTGTTGCTAAAAGTGATAGTTCGATTTAAATTTTATTTTAATTACACAACAAATATTTAAACTGTTATTTTACAAATATGTTATCAGTACGACGCAGATTTTTTAAGTAAAGCGTGCCCAACCAAATCTGCCAATTAATGTAATTAGCTTCAAAATGAAAACTGTAACCTCTATTTTTTCCAAAAATGGAACTTCAAGTGATTTTGTAACTATTTATTCTTCAAGTTTTTGTTCAAAAATTCTTATAAAAGCGCGATATAAACGTAGGCTTAAAATTAGTTGAGAAATAAAAATAAAATTCAAAATTATACGAATTGCTTTCCACCACGTAGCGTCGATCTGTGCCGGTCATAACCTGAGCGCTAAAGTGGGGGTTGGTGGGGTGAATTTTGAAACAAGTTTCTTAAAATATCCGCGTCTCGGTTATAAATCGGCTTGTAAATTGTGAGTTTTATAACAAATCGACGCAACACCAGGTAAATTTTCCCCCAAAAGCTAAGAAAAATCCAGTTTTTTGTCAAGATCCTTCTTCTACCTGCATTCTCGATTTGTAAATCGAGTGGTTTTAACTCGAGTTTTGTGTTTAAAACTCGATTTAAAGCTGGTTTTCAATCGGGGTTTAAAATTTCTTGGTGTTAGCCGGTATTTTCTTCCTTCTCCTACACCATGTAGGAGTTAAATCATTTACTATTGCTATAAATTTCTAGTTTATTGTTAATTTCTTAATATACGCGGAGTGGTTCGGTAATTTAAAACATTTAAGTACGCGATGCGAACGAATTAAAAAACATATGCGCGTATTTTTAAACCTTGTTTAAAACATGTAAAGTTTTTTTTTGGGAAACAACTTTTTCTTGATTATTATTCTTAATCGTCTAATGTTTTAAATTTAAAGTGATGTGAAATATAGAGAAGATAACACTGGATAATCGGATTATTATCTTGTGGATGCTTGGAGGTAAGATTATTATTCAAAATAATCGTTATAGAGAATATAAAATAAATTCTTTGTTATTTCAGGTGAGCCGTAGCAGAGGAACAGTGTCTACTGGTGTGAGTGATATTATTATTTTTGTGTTTATTGAGAAATACAAAAGTCTGAGTTCGTTTTTCAAACATGTTTATTTATCAAATGTAGTTCCAAAGTTTTTTTTATATCATAGCAATTAAATGTTCAGCTTGCTTTTTTACCCTTGCAAAATAAACTACCAATATTAAAAACCTCTCATTGTAAAACCAATTAATTTATACAAAAATAATCAGAAAATGTAGCCCCAAAAGCTAAGAAAAAACTCTTTTGTCGCGACCGCTTTCTACCTGCATTCTCGACGTTGTGTTTAAATCTCAGGTCAAAACTGGTTTTCAATCCAGATTAAAAATTTGTTTGTTGGTATTTTCTAACTTTTCTTACACCATTTAGAAGTTGAATCATTTACTATTCTTGTAGATTAGTAATTTATTGTTTGTTGATAAACGTGGAGTGGTTTGGTGCCTTTAAACATTAAAGTGCGCGATGTGAACGAATTAAAAGATTTTTAGAACTTGTTTAATAATAATTTTCACCACAATGCAATCAAGAAAAATCTCTACGTGTAATAAATAACATTTTAATGTAAAGTGTTGTTAAAAGACTTTTTCTTGATTGTCATTCTTAATCGCCCAGTGTTTAAAATTTAAAGTGATAAATTTAAATAAAATGAAGTGAAAAGTAAAGAAGATAAACCTGGACCATCGGATTATTATCTTATGGATGCTTGGAGGTAGGATTATTATTCATAATGATCGTTTTAGGAAATATATATAAACAAACTTGGGTTGTTTCAGGTGATTGATAGCAGAGAAACAGCATCCACTGGCGAGTGATATTAATTTTTTTTATTTTAAAACTATTTCATTTATACAAAAATTAATTCTTTCCAGGTGTTTGAGATAATTGTCTCAACTGCTTTAAAACGGTTTCTAAAAGCTTCTTTTTTTCGCGTTCGCTTTTCTTTAAGACGGTAAACATAGTCTTTTTATCACCTTCTCGTAATCTAAAACAAAGTTATATTCGTTTAAAATTAAATTTTTAAGAAGACAAAAATGTCTAAAAACAAAAAAAAAGGAAAATTACTTTTCTAATAAAACAATAGCCGTTTCTGGATTAACAAGTTTATACTTGCTATTTTCTTGTCCATGATCGTGAAAATAAGTCGGCCAATCCCATGATATTATCAAATCGAGTATTTCACGTAATTGTGCGAAATATGATAAAAGGGCGTCTTCTTGAAGTCCTTCAACTGGTTGTAAAGCAGCAAATTCTAAAAGATAACTTTATAATTAAAAATAATCCATATTTTTTACAAAAACTTACGTTCGCATTGTAATAAATCTAAATTAATCTGATTTAAAGCTCCCATAGAAATCTGTTTGACATCTTCATCTAATAAAATCTCGGTTAAACAAGCGGAAATATGTTGACAGGTTGATTTACAAGCCGCTTGAGCTACTTCCGGTGGTAATTTCGTAAAACCCAAAAATGTAGTTTGTAAAAACGATATTAAATCGGTTATAAAACTTGAAGCGTGTCCTTGCGGTTCAACTAACAACCAATCGTACTTTTCTAATTCGATAAATTCATCGATTTTTTGTTTGAGTTTTTCGCAAATTTGTCTTTCCGCGTCTTCTCTAGCCACTCGAAACATTGCAGGTTGTCCTTGAATAACCGTTGAAACCCCGCGTGTTTCTTCACCGGTTATATTAGATATAAATTCATCTAAATAAACTGTAGCTTTTTCAAGATAACCAGTATCAACGATTATTTGAATTATTTCTTGTAGATTAATATGCGGACTACGAAATATCGAAGATAAACATCCTATAAACGTTCGGGTTAATAATAAATTCATAGATTTTCGTATCATTTCGTCGACTTCGACTTGACTTAAATTTAAATCTTCCGAAAATTTTAAGCACGCGTAAATAAATTCTTTTACTTCTTTGTAAACTCGAGGTACCATTCCGGAAAATGGAAAACTAAAGGGAAATGTTACATCATCCGGGATGTTATCGTCTAAAGGAAATTCAAGTAAAACTTTTTCAAAGGATTCGTAATCGGTTACTTCAAGTGGTTTGAAAGTTTCGTTGGATAGGATTTCTCGAAAAACTTGTACCCAACGTTGCATTAGTACTTCGGTGTAATGATCTCTGAGTTCGCGCATTAATTCTAAAAGGGGTTTTACTGTGTAACCGTAATTTCTTAATGTTGTACAGAATAACATTATTAAGTCCTTTATTCTTAAGATTAGTGTTGCGTCTGTACAATAAGCCTGTTTGAAAGAAAAGAAGAAGACATTTATTAATAGGTAGAAATAGAATGTGAAAAATTAAATCTTGTTTTATAGAAAACTGGCTTTTTTAAATTTTGCTAAATAATTTTGATTATTTATTTTTAAATTACTAGTGTATAAAATTCTTACCGAATGTGTTTGTAAAGTAGAAACGATTTTCGATAAAGCGGTATTCCACATTTCATCTAAAAACGCCCTTGTTATGAGTCCATTTCCGGTATTTAAAATGTGGTCTTCCAAAATGAAAAATCCCAAAACCGAATTGATGTATTGTCGATAACTTTCTTCGGCTTCGTGCTAATGTAAAATATTTTAAAATGATTTACATAAATTTATTTGACAAAAAATTTTAACAAGAAAAAAAATGTAAACTTAATTTGGATTGAATGGATACAAGATAATGTATTTAGGCTGTATTAAAATATTTAAATGGGAACGTACAATAAATTGATTATGAAGTCTTATTCTGACATTTTCGTAGCAACAACTTTTCATTTAGTGGATACTAGCCTTTAAAGACTTACTGATGCCAGCCTTTAAAGAGAGTGTAGTTAATTTGGGTTTGATTCAAATTTTAACCCTTTGATTGCTGAATACTTTGATCTAAAACGTTTTGTGTGAACGGAACGCAACTGGTAATAGTTATCGTTAGGGACTAAATGCTTTTTTACGCAATCTAAAACTGTTTAGCAATGTGTTAAATTATAATATAGTACAGAATCCGATCACTGTTACTTGATCCACATAGATCAGGGGTGGGCAACTTTTTGTATAGTGGGGGCCGCATTACGGTCTACTCTTCGTACGCGGGCCGGAGTAGAAAACTGACAAATTTTTGTCTTACTTGTAAGTCTAAAAAAAAGTCCAATGCCGTAATGAAATATTTTTCTTCCCTAACGTAATAGTGGTAAAAATCTTTCTTTCATTATTTCTTTCTATTACACATTTTTGATTTAAAACAAAAATTATTTATTATTCTTTCAAAAGGTCTCGCGGGCCGGATTTGACCATTACGAGGGACGGTGTTGGCCCGCGGGCCGGAGGTTGTCTACCGTTAACATAGACTATGAACGAATATGTACAGCCATAGAGATATACACGGTTCGGCGAAAGAAGTCTCATGCGTCATTAATTAATTGTGCTATCCTAGATTATTTTCGATTTTTACCTCTCTCTGTCATACAACTAAATAAGGAAAATTATTTGACTACGTCGAGAAAACGGTGACAACCAATGATGCATAAGACATCTTTCGCCGAACCGTGTATAGCTTTCATTGGACGCATATTTGCGCCAGTAGCAATCAAAGATTTGAGCAAGTGAGTTTTCCAACTCACAAGATTTTAGTATAGTTTTGTGTTTGGTGGATACAATCCTTTAATGACTCGTTTCCAGAACACGTAACTTTTTACTTTTATTATTGTAACACCCCAAAAATTACAGTAACAAAAATAAATTTATGGCTAGTTTATTGATAAATGTGGTATGGTTCGGTACCTCTAAATATTTACGTGCGCAATACGAACGAGTTGAATGATATATGCGCGGAGTTTTAAAACTCTTTACTACTGTAACACCCAAAAAGTGTAGTTTGGTTGGTTTCAAGAATATTTTTAAATGATTGCCAAGTAATTTTAGACAATTGTCAACAATGTGGTTGTTTGGTTGACTTGTTAATCTATTTGAAATTATTACTCTTTGTGAGGAATTATTTGTCTTATTTTTCTTGTTAATTTTTGTATGGTTTTAGAGAATTTTTTAGTTTTTAGACATTTTATTAGTATACAGGGTGAGTCTGGATAAGCGCCCCCTTCTGTAACTTCTAAACCCTTAGAGATTTTACGAAAATTGTTATAGTACTTCAATAGAGCGTATAACCTTCTATTTTATCAACCAAATTGCTTTTATACAGGACGTTACATAATGGAACAGTAACACAATAGAATGTTTTTTGTTATAATACGGCTTGCTTATTATAAGCGTATCAAATAGTTTCTTTTTCATAGTATTGTCTAATACGCTTACATTAAACATAGTGTTTTAGTACCAAAAGTATTCGCTTACGTTACTGTTCTTTTATGGACCACCTGTATAAATGTTTTTGGTTTGACAAAGTAGAACATTGCACGCCCTATCAAAATTCTCTAGCAATTTCTGTAAAATTTTTAGCGGTTTATAAGTTACAAAGTGGTAGGTGTGGTAGGTTATCCAGACTCACCCTGTATTTAGAAAAATATTTAACCCTTCTAGAGAATTATTTGTTGTTAGTATTTTTAGACGATTGTCCTGAAATTCTAGGCAATACAGTTTTTAATTCTTAGAGGATTTGAAAATCTATTTGTCTTTTTAAATAATTGTTAAATAGTTCTAGATAATTTTTAGTTTTTGGATTTGTTAATTTTTTAGACAATTTGTCTAAATTTAGTCCTGTTTGTAATTGTTACTTTTAGTGTTTATCTTAAATATGTTATCTACGTGATATGTAGAATTTTCTTTATTTATTTACCATATTTGGTGGTGGTTGTAAAACCAAGCGTGCTTGTTTAGTCCTTTCCGTTCGGTAATAAGTCTCAAACGTAGCTCTCGAACCTAAAACGCTTGAAATATGCGAACATCGGTAAATAGGTGAAAAATCGATGATTTCTTGGGCGCAAAGATCATCTTCGGCGTAATCTTTTACTTCAAATTCTTTCACTACAAATAGTTAAAATTAAACAGTAAAATTAATTTTTCTGATTACAGAAAAAAATATTTTTTATACCTTCCTTGGGAATAATTCGTTTCTTTTTGCGACCGATTACCGTTGGATCGGTTGGAAGTTGTTCGCTGGTCTTAAAAATCAGAAAAAGTACAAGTATAAAATTTTTAATTTTTATAGTTAATTAATTATTACATGAGCCATAGCAACTTCACCAATTTTCGGTGAAAACCTTCGAATATTCTCTAAAAAGTCCCTTAAATCCGACATAGAAGATTTTTCTATGTTTTGCCGAATCCTAAAAATAATTAAATTATAAACTTTGTTTTTACAAATTTTTACAATAACTTACTTTGGAATATTTTCACATAATTGAGCTGAAAATCTATAATTAGCAACGTGAGGTAGATGAACGTGTTCGAGTTCTTCTAACGTTTTTAAAGCCGGATAATAACTAAAAATAACAAAATGAGGCTTTTAATCTCAATAACTACATAATTAATAATATTGAAATACTTACCGTTTATCTGCAATTTGTTTCTTTAACTTTGTATAAGTTGTTAAGACTGGCAAACATAAATTCATCTGTGAAATAACCATCGCAATGTTACTCTGAACTTTTCGTGCTTTTAATAATTCCGCGCCTGATTTACTCAATGCATCTGAAGCTTCTTGTAATGTTTTATTAATTGTTACTACTTCACCCTGATAAAAATAAACAATTTGAAAAAAAATTTTTTTTTTCAAAAAGGTTAGAATTAAAAACATCTTGAGATTATAAAATATAGTATCCTCTTTTTAAAGCAATTTTCACAAAATAGCAATACATTACTTTAGTTCTTTACTTTAAATCCACAAAAGATGTACATTGGATTTTTATGTATTCATTTCTCATTTATCTGGATCTCTGGATTGTACAGATCATTGACATACTTTCAAATTAATGTTCATATTAGATAATAATTTGTAAGTATAATACTATGAAAAAGATTTTGATTTGTTTATAACCACTCTACACTGAAATCCCCCTTCGCAGACACTCCTCTTGAATGGACAACCCCCTTGGATGGACAGTTTCTCACTGTGGAACCGTCCGACTCTAATATAATTACTTCTCATTTCTCTTAAGCGGATAGCCCTCTTGAACGGACATTTTTGGTGGGTCCCGTTGGTGTCTGCACAAGGGAGATTTCACTATTTGTATTATCTGGATTACCGAATGGTCTGAATTAGTCCACATAAACTATTACATTTAATAATTGAAAAACATATCGTTTAATGGCGGCAATACATCTCACAATCAAAAATCGTAAATATTCTAGTAACTGTTGCATTAAAATCTGACATCTTATACCTTTTGTATCTGCAAGATCGCCACAAAGTTAGTTCATCTCAAATCAAATAAATGACGGATGTGACACTATAACTTTATTTCAATTCGACCTATGCAACGAAAACTATCGTAAGTCAAAAATGGTGATTTTGAAAAATTTGAAAAGAAAACAGAATTAATTGTTATTCTTCTATGATGAATCCTTTCGGAATCCTCTATAAGATATCTATAGGAACCAAGTAGGAAATTTTTACCTAGAAAATTTTATTTCTTAAAATGCAATTGGTTCAAAACCTTTAAACACTTATATCTGACTCAATTCTATCAAAAATGACTTACAATAGTTTTCGTTGCATAGGTCGAATTGTGACTTATATGTAGCTGCAATAATGACACAAATTTATTACGACGGTAGCGTTGCTGCTTATCGATTTCTTTTATTAATCCAACTTCAAGAAATTACACTAGTCATTATGGTTTTTTTTCATTTTTGTCTATATTCCAGTGCATGGATATCGCATTTCAAATTACTGCAATTTTTAAAAGCCATTTTCTCCTTTATTACAATTTTAACAATAAACTTTATTACAATATATTAAACTTTTTAGTGCCGGGCGAAATCGAAGTGCCTATGCTAAAATAACCGGTGGAATTTATCACGATTTTTCTAAGGTTTGGGGAAAGGCTAATAAAAACCAAACAAAAAACAATATTTACACCATTCAAGCAGCAGAGTAACAAACGAAGTAGATGTAAAAGTATTTATTTTATTTAGAGGTACAATTTTCGCAATGTGCATTTTACTATGCTACAAAATGAGGGCCGATATATTGATCCTGGCACTTTTCACCAGTGCAGCAAAGGCCGATATATCGGCCTCCGGCACTATAAGGGTTAAGAACAAAATTGGATACATACATTTAGTTTTTTAGCTTGTGATCGAACCTCTAAAAGCTCCCTAATTGCCTCGATAAAACCATGATATGAAACATTACACAGTCTCTCAATATCACGATCGTAATGTTTAACCCTTTGTTGTAACTTTTCATTGAACGTTTCCTGTTCATTTCTATCATATATTGCCCTTAAATAATCATATAGATTTTAAAAAAGGATCTTTAACCCTCCGGTGGGAGCCCCTATTGGACTTACACGAATAGGCGCGTTGCGGCTTTTACACCGTAATAGGATATTTAATGGTTTCACAGTGAACTTAGAAATATTTTGGGAAAAAAATGCGGCTAATTGCCGTATACGCGTCCACCGGAGGGTTAAACAAGTTTAAATGCAACTTAAGTGAATTTAAAGTGATTTTTTTTTAATGGGGACGATCTTTACCTGAAAGTTGGACCCCAATAATCATCTACACCTTCGATTTCTTGCAGATATTGGTCGTAGTGATTATTGGTAGATTGGGAACTTTGATGTTCCATGTTTTATTTTATAAAATTTCTTAAAACTTATTCACTTGACAGTTCAAGACTTTTTTTGACAGTTTAAATGGGTGGATCATAATAATGGTGAAGTTAGATATTTTAAGTAAGTTGTCAACTCAAGATGTAAACTTTAAAAATTTTAATTATTACAGATTATTTATAATAAATTTCATAAATTTTTAAAATTAAAAACATGTTAACATTTATTGATTTCTGAACATTTTTTTTTGATAATTTAAATTGGATAAAAATAATGTGAACTTAGCTATTCTAACATACAAATATAATGTATGTTTGGTTGCATATATCTTTATTAAAGTATTTCCATATACATTTTTAGTTATTTTATTAAATATTGTATTGATTGATGTTAGTAAGATTATTTAGTAAGATATTTCTAGTCGATTTTAATCAACTTCTTCGACTTTAGGTCCCCCAGGTTGTCCTCCAGCTCCTTGATGTAATTTCATCATAACCGGAGCAACATCCTTTTGTAATTCTTTTAATTTATCTTCGAACTCGTCTTTTTCAGCCAGTTGATTACCATCGAGCCAAGTTAATACTTGAGAACACTTTTCTTTAACCAGTTTTTTGTCGTCTTCAGTTAATTTATCAGATGGGGCATCTTCAGCAGCCTGAAAATATCAAAAATTAAAATCTTAATACTTTTATTTAATTGAATTAGTTGAATTAAAACTAACCTGTTTAGCACTAAAGATATAACTTTCCAATTGATTCCTAGCGACAATTTTTTCTCGTTGTTTTTCATCTTCTGCTTTATACTTCTCAGCTTCAGACAGCATTTTATCAATTTCATCTTTAGATAATCTCCCCTTATCGTTAGTAATTGTTATACGTTCGGATTTTCCGGTACTGCTATCTTTAGCGGAAACGTTTAAAATACCGTTCGCGTCTAAATCGAAAGTAACTTCAATTTTGGGAATTCCCCTCGGAGCTGGTGGGATTCCGGTTAAATTAAACGTTCCTAAAAGGTTGTTATCTTTCGTCATGGCTCTTTCACCTTCAAATACTTGAATTGTAACTGCTGATTGATTATCTGAATATGTAGTGAATGTTTGTTGTTGTTTGCATGGAATTCGTGAGTTTCTCTCAACGATTTTAGTCATGACACCTCCAGCGGTTTCAATACCCAAACTAAGAGGTGCTACGTCGACAAGCAAAACGTCTTGAATTTGGGAACTTGTATCTCCACCTAAAATAGCCGCTTGAACGGCTGCTCCGTAAGCGACAGCTTCGTCTGGGTTGATGGAAAGATTTAAAGATTTTCCACAAAAGAAATCTTGAAGCATCTTTTGGATTTTGGGAATTCTAGTTGATCCTCCAACTAGAACCACATCGTGAATAGCTCCTTTATCTAATTTAGCGTCGGTTAAAGCTCTTTCAACCGGGGAAAGAGTAGATCTAAATAAATCAATGCATAATTCTTCGAATCGAGCTCTGGTTACTTTCGAATAAAAATCAACACCATCGTGAAGTGCGTCTATTTCTAAACTCGCCTCCGTACTTGAAGATAAAGTCCTTTTAGCTCTTTCACAAGCTGTTCTTAATCGTCTGACAGCCCGGGTGTTATTGCTCATGTCTTTTTTATACTTCCGTTTGAATTCTTCCAGGAAATGATTTACTAAACGATTGTCGAAGTCTTCCCCGCCTAAATGCGTGTCTCCGGCTGTTGATTTAACTTCAAACAACGATCCTTCGTCGATGGTTAAAATAGAAACGTCAAAAGTTCCTCCGCCTAAATCGAAAATTAAAACGTTTTTTTCCCCTTTTAAGTTTTTATCAAGTCCGTACGCCAAAGCCGCGGCTGTTGGTTCGTTGATGATTCTCAAAACGTTTAATCCAGCTATAGCGCCGGCGTCTTTAGTTGCTTGTCGTTGGGAATCGTTGAAATAAGCTGGAACGGTGATAACGGCATCGTTTACTTTTCCACCAAGATACGTTTCGGCGATTTCACGCATTTTTATTAAAACCATTGAACTGATTTCTTCCGGAGCGAAGGTTTTTATCTCGCCTTTGTACTCGACTTGGATTTTTGGTTTACCGGAGTCGTTTATTACGGTAAAGGGCCAGTGTTTTATGTCTTGTTGGATTTTTTGATCGTCGAATTTACGACCGATTAAACGTTTTGCGTCGAATACGGTGTTTTTGGGATTCATTGCAACCTTTAAAGAAAAATTAATTATTAAAAATAGGGAAATTAGAGATATAATAAAATGAAAGGAAATTTTTAAGTTTTTATTTTTGATGATTGAGGTATTTTAAAATGTTGGAAATGAAAAATGAATGTTGGAATGGTGAAGAAACCAATCTTGTTTGAAAATTGGTATATATGAGTTAAGAAATTTTAAGGATTTTTTTCACCAGTGTGTATTAAGATGTGGAATGAAATGTATTTTTTTCGGCACTTAACTGGTTTATTCATTTTATAGTCAGGTTTCGACCAAAGACCATCCTCAGAGGTAATTTGCCTTTACTTAAAAACTTGGTTGACGAATATAAAATACATAGATAGAATTAAAAGGTGTTATAAATAACTCAATACACAAGGTAAAATTTAAGTCTCCAAGATTAATTTTATTTTAACGTGTCCTCGTGTTAGTAAAATTTTATCTTGTGTATTCGGTTATTTATAACATCTTTTAATTCTATCTACGTATTTTATTTACATCAATCCAGTTTTTAAGTAAAGACAAATTACCTCTAAGGATGGCTTTAGGCCGAAACATGTATGGATTATAAAACCAATAAACCAGATAGGTGTTAAAAACATACATTTCATTCCACATCATAAGATTTATCATTTAGCAGAAAGTAAGAAAAATAAAGGCAGATTAACATACTTATGTCTATTTATTTAAAGTTGAAATGAATAATTCCATTGTTCAGTTGATGAAGGTTAAATAAATAAAAACGTGAAGTTTCTGCTCTTACATAAGTCTCTTCAGTAGAAAACTTCACGTTTTTATTTACAGTTTTCATTTTACTTTTTTACTTTAGATTTAAGAATTATGTTTCAAAAATTATGTCAAAAACACACCAATTGGAAAATCAAAAACTCTAGTACATAATCCGTATAAGATGCATTTTGCAAACAAAAGGTGATTTTTACTTCTGATTTTTAATACATTGTTAATGGAAATTTCCTTATTGTTAAATCAATTTTTAGAAAATGATATGCATTGGTTTAACCTTTTTGTCTTACCATCAAACATACAAAAGGTTTTTAGACAAATTTTAGTCAGAATCTTTTTTAAAAATTCAAAATTGAAGATACAGTTGTTCCCAAAAGTATCCGACCGCCTGGCAAATTTTCACATTTAATACTATATTACTTAAGAATTAAATAATACAACCAATAGTTATTTTTTTATGATGCTCGTATATTATTATTCAAATTTTGATACATTGCAAATATAACAACAGCAAACAATGTAACAAAGAACATAAATAACATTACTATAAGCACACAAAAGTATCCGGCCACCTATACAAAATAACTTTAAAACAATTAAATATGTAACTCTTAAAAGCTATTAAAACAGCTTTGTAATATTTTGTGGGGTAACCTTTTGAATTTAAAACTTCTCTCAATCTGTTGGGCATTGACTTACTTAATTTATTCCTATTATTCCTATTTCTATTAATAGGTTTTTAAGCATTTTTTTACTGGAAATGCGCTTTTTCAAAAACTTTCAAAAAGTGAGTTTCAAAATTGCCCGTAAGTGTTCTATTGGGTTAAGATCTGGTGATTGGGGTGGTGTTTTTAGTTGATTTGTTGCGTTATATAATAACCATTTCCTCGTTTTCAAGGCACAATGTTCAGGATTATTATCCTGTTGAAAGATGAAGTTATCTTGTAAGGCTAATTTTTCAACACTGGGCTTAATTTTTTGTTTAATATTTTAATATAAACGAGGTGGTCCGTTTTTTCCATCTATAAATTCGACATTCCCAACCCCATTCCCCGACTACCACCGACCCCCACACCATTACAGAACCTCCTCCGTATTTATCAGTTGGTCTTAGCGGCCAGGATACTTTTGGGAACAACTGTATGTTTAGATCAAGATATACATACAGGATGTCCCAGACCACCTATACCACCTCATTTGTTCAAAAAACTATAAGCCCTAGGCACTTGAAATAAAAAATTTGTTAGATGAATTTGGTATAAACTTTCTTATGGGTGAGAAAGTAACATCTAATAGCTAGAAGTATGAATAATTGAAGGTTACTTTATAATTTCATGTAAGAAGTGAGGTTAATTTGGGTATTGTTGGAAAGAGCTTCTCAAAAGAAAACTTTTATAGGAAGCAATTTTTGATGTTATTTGCTGTTTTCGGTCAAAATTCCTATAAAAATCTCGATTTTTACAAATCTTATCTGATGTCGCCATTAGATATCGCTGTTATCCATTTTAAAAAATTATTATATGGCATTTAGAAATTTATATTCGCCATTGAGTTTACAATCAAATATTTCTTTTAGAAAATTCAAAATTGACATCTGGCGATCATAAAACATTCTTTATATCCACGGAAGATGTATTTTCTACTTTAGAAACGTTAAATTTTTATTTCTAATAAACTTTTTTATTTAAAAAGAACATTTTAAGATCAAAAAAAAAAATAAGTGAGCACAAAATGTATTTTATAAACAAAACAAACCTCAAAATTTTTGATCATTTAAAGTTAATGGACCTTTTCTTGAAGAATTTTTTAAAAAACTCACAACATATTAGTTTGGCTTTTAGTTAACATTCAAAAATTATTCCAACGATTTTCAAATATATTTTTCGAAAATTCCAAATTATACATCTTGAGATCATAAAATATGCCGTGCATCCACATAACATGTATTTTGATGTATCGATGTATAATTTTTTTAAACAAAAAATGAATTTACTGGTTTATTTTATGAACAAAAATATGAACTTTATTTCAGTTTTATTCAGTATTGAGGAAAGTTATTTTTAAAACAATAAATCCATATAAATAGTTTTAACTTGTAATCTAACCTACAAAAACATCAACATTACAAATATCTTGAGATCATAAAATCTATACTTGACATCATATATCAAATTTTATAGATTGGTGGTTATTCTAACAATAAGTTAAAATATCTTATCTAAAGGAAACAGTTTAGAAAAACGAATTATATTTTATTAAATTCTAGAATTTGTAAAATCTCGTTTTTAAGAATTATTATTTTTCCAAAACCTTTCAAAGACGTCTTAAGATCAAAAAATGTTATAACCTCAATTTATAGAAAGTTAACAACTTAAACTGTCAAAAACGTCAACATTTCCCTCCAATTTTATCAGTTCCCAACGAAATTTCTATAGTAAGCTAATAAAAAGTGTTTTGTACACTGACAATTTAATCTTCTTATAAAAAAATCTTAAAAAAACATGGGTAAAGATTATTACAAGATTCTTGGAATTACAAAAAACGCTAGTGACGATGATATCAAAAAAGCTTATAGACGAATGGCTTTAAAGTTCCACCCGGATAAAAATAAAAGTGCTGGTGCCGAAGAAAAGTTCAAAGAAGCCGCTGAAGCTTACGAAGTACTTTCCGACAAGAAAAAACGGGAAGTTTACGATAAATACGGTGAGGATGGATTAAAAGGTGGGATTCCCGAAACCGGAGCTTCCGGTTTTACGTATCAATTTCACGGCGATCCTCGAGCGACTTTCGCTCAATTTTTCGGAAATACAAACCCATTTGAAGATTTTTTCGATATGAGTTTCGGTTCGAGAAAATTCGGAATGGATGAAGACGATTCTTTCGGAACGATGAAAAATATTTTTAATATGCACGCTCCATCTAAAGATGTAAATAACCAAGATCCTCCGATTGAACACGATATTTACGTTTCTTTGGAAGAAGTGATGGAAGGATGTGTTAAAAAGATACGAATCAATAAGAAAGTAATCGGTTCAGATGGAAAAAGTCGAAGGGAAGATAAATATCTCTCTATAAATGTCAAACCAGGTTGGAAAGCTGGAACTAGGATAACTTTTCCTAAAGAAGGTGATCAAAACCGCAATAAAATTCCCGCGGATATTATTTTTATTATTAGAGATCGTCCTCATGAAGTTTTTAAACGCGAAGGATGCGATATAAAGTACGAGGCGAAAGTTACTTTAAAAGAAGCGGTTTGTGGCGGTGTGGTTTATGTTCCTACTTTGGGATCTGATGTGGTTCCTTTGTACTTTACCAATGAGATTATTACACCGAAAACGGTTATGAGAATTCCATCTAAAGGACTTCCTCGGCCGAAGGAACCGTCTCAAAAAGGGGATTTGTTAATTACTTTTGATATTATTTTTCCACCTCAACTTTGCGAATCTACCAAAGATGTTTTGAGAAATGTTTTGCCTTAAAATATTATAAATGTAATACGTGTTTTTTTGGTTTTTGTTTTTGATAGGTTTAAGATAAATTTTGTGGGGAAATGTTTTTAATATGGTTAAATATAATTTAATATTTTTATGGTGAATTAGTTTTTATTTTGTTACAATGAGTATTTTATTCTATTTATAAAGAAATTCTAGAATATGCAAGTTGATTTACTTATTCTTTTTCAATTTATTTAGACAAATCAATTAAAATTAAAGCGAAAGTTTAATAAAATCTAATTATTTATAATCTAAGAATAAGTTATGAAAAATTTTATTCATACAACATATCAAACTCATTTCTTTCATTATTAAAATATAGAAGGAGAATATAGATATGTCTCATAGATATAGATATATCTAAAAAAATGAAAATTGATCCTTCATTTGAATAGTCTATTAGTTTACTTTTAATCGTTTCGCTACAAATGAGACACATAAATCTCAAAAAGAAAGAAAAATTAGTACTGAAAGATTTGAATCAAACCTTTAATAAACTCATTTAGTTTATTGTCAGTCCTTTAGTTGATATTGAATAAATTCTATTCTGTCTTCTGCCTTAGAAATGTCTTCTGCTCAAAGAACAAGTCTTCTAACAAATAAAATCGATTCTTAACTTAATTCAAATTGAAGTTTATTTACCTTGAGAAATTTTATAAAATTTAGCCTTAATTTTTGATAATGATATCATGAGTGATTTCACAACAAATTTATTCTAACCGAAATGGAACTGATGCAAAATTAGACATTGTTTCAAATTAATGACTACTCTTTGTACTTTATTTTCTATACTTTTCTTTTCTGAAGTTTTTACAGTTTTTGAGAAATTCATTTTTAATTCGAACCTTACCTCAATTATTAATAGAACGATAAGGTCAGTTTTTTTCATTGATGCAAATTGAACACGAGATGCAAATTGAATTTTGCTTCAAATTAATAATTTTTATATTTTTAATTCCGAATAATTCCATTCTTCAGTATGGTGATGTTTAAGAATAAATGAAACATTGTTTCATTGAAGAGATTTCTTTTTTGAACTCGATTACCCGGGTTTTAATCGAATAATCGTCATCAGGCCAATCGATGATCAAAAATATGATGCGATCTTTAGTGAATCATCAACGTTTTATTTATTGTTAAATACTACCTCTGTCCCATAATAAGATACCGATATGGTCACTTATTCAAATGCCAAAATCGGACACTTATTATGGGACAGAGGTAGTACAAAATTGAAGTTTAAATCAAATTAACAAATAACCTTTTTAACATAGGAATGTTTTCTTTTTAATCTCTTGGATTTTTTTAGAAATTCATTTTTAATGTTGACTCTAACTTGGATTATTAATAGAGTAGTAAGACCAATTTTTGAAATTTTATTTAAGGGGGAACAACAGGGTAAATTTTTTGAAAAATCGTTTTTTTTTTCCTTTACGCAATTCTAAAGTATGTACCTTTTAGAATATTTTCCTACAATATTGTAACAAAATTTGTACAAATAATGGAATTATAGCTCTTTTCTGCTCGTGCGCACGAAGCTATTACTTGAATAAGAACATAAACAACCATTGTCACAAAATGTTATCGATGCTATTACTCCTATTTATATGGATTTGTCCAAGACGGAGTTGCTTGAGCGCTGTATAGGCGGATTTAAGCAAAATTCGAATGAGAGCTTTAATGCCCTCATTTGGAAGTATGCTCCGAAAATTTTATTAAGTCGGGCAGTTAATGTGCAAATTGCTATTTATTTGACGGTTTCCATTTTTAATAATGGAATGGCATCTTTATTAAAGGTGGCAAATGAAATACAAATCCAAATTAGTCACCAAATGTACGCATTTTGTACAGCTAAAGACCAACACCGTATAAGTCGAGCTCAAGTGCGGTCAATTTCAAGTGTTTTAGACAATTCAGACAACAAGAAGAAAGTCGAATTATGTTCTAGAAATTCTAAAGACCTTTATTATAGGGCAGGAATCGATGAATTGTGGTTAACTCTTAAAATTTCCTCCATTATATGATCTAAAACTAAACTTAACTTTTTAAATGCGTTTTTCTCACAGTAAATTTTTTTTAACCTGTTGTCACAATTTCTTTACCAACGAGAATCACATTCAAATTTTATTGAGACGTCCTCAATCTATATAAAATTCCCTTCAGTTAAGCGCACGGATTTTTATTTGTATTAATATTTGCTGCCTCTTTACCCCCTGGAAAGATTAATTATTTTATCGATTTTCTTAACTCTTTTTTTGCAGGGATGCCATTTTAACAGCAATTATTAGTTATTAAATCGGGTACGCTTAACTGAAGCTACACTAATATAGATTAAAATGACGTTTCCTTTTTTATTTTCAGATTATTTTTACACGTTTTATAGTGACAACCAACAAGATGCTTTTTTTTGTTAGTGCATTTGGACAACCTCCATACTTGTATTCTAATACAGATTTTTTTTCTCTGTACTTCCTAAAATAAGTTTAAACTGCATAGTTACAAATATCAAATTCCGATTTTTCTAAAATATATGAGTGAACTAAAATAAAATCTTAATTATCGCCTTTTTTCGCGGTCACCACCCTGTTGTTCCCCCTTAAAGTGAATTATGAAAGGTACAAAATTGAAGTTTAGTTCAAATTAACATATGATCTTTTTAGCTTTCATTTCTAACAGAGTTGTTTTCCTAATTATTTGGACTTTTTTGAGAAATTAATTTTAAAACTGATCCAACCTTTAACTATCAAGCTGCTATTAGACCGTCAAAGATTTTATAAAAGACCTTTTATAAAAGTCTACACAAGAAAGATTTAGAAAATTTTAAAATAACTCTTTGAACAAAGATTTAAGAAGTGGTATTACATTACAATAAACATTTTATATTCCTTTCAGCGAAAAATGTCTCATGCGCCATTAATTAATTATGTTATCCTAGACCAGGGGTGGGCAACCAATTGTATAGTGAGGACCAGATTACGATTTACATTTCGTACGCGGGCCGGAGTAGAGAAATGACAAATTTTTGTTACTTATAAGTTTTTTTTAATATAAAAAACAAAGTTATTTATTAGATCTCCCAGATCTCCTGCTTTCCTTGGTAGAACTATTGCACGGAAAGCAAGGGATCGGGGTTCAAATTCCAGTGTAGCAAGAAGATATTTTTTCTTCTCTAACGCATTAGTGACAGTGGCGCACCAAGGGGGGGGGGGGGTTGGGGGTTAAAACCCCCCCCAGACGAAACATAAATTTTTAATTTTGTCGTTAATGCTCGTTAAGACATTAAGACAATTTGAACTCGTTATACTATAGGTTGTACAAAAATTTGCATTAAAAGTATAAGCCAAGAAAATTTTTAGCGAAAACCCCGCCTAGGGGAAATTTCTCGGTGCGCCACTGATTATTGATAAAAACCATTATGCTTATCATTATGCTTATTTTCATACAAAAGTTACTTAATAATGTAATCTTTCAGTAAATTGTATCAAAAGTTACTTCTTTTATTGGAAAGAAAGCACGACTTTCGTATTTTGGTAGTAGTTAGTTAATGTCCACGTGAATTTATCTAATATCATTTTGTGAAAGTACCCTAAATCTTTTATAAAAAGATTTATGATTTATAATTTGTGGTATAATGCAGCCAACTTTAATAAAAGATATTTTATGAAATAAATCTTTTATAAAATATAGTCTATTACAATGAGAAATTTCTTTAAAAAAGATGTTTTACGAAAAATCGTTTACAATTACAATTTTCGAAAATTTATTCTAACCAACCTGAAAACCATACAATATTGAAACTTTTAGTTTAAAATATGAACAATCATTCTATTTTTAATGCTGAAGTATTCCTTTCTTAATATTTTACAACTATATTTAGAGAAATTTATTTTTAGTTTCAATCTGACTACGAAATAAGTTTGTTGAAAATGAACAAAAAAATTACTGATTGCGAGACGTCTTTACACCACTTTTATAATCATCTTCGTCTGTATAACTTAGCATATCAACTAAAAACGTTTTGAATAATTGAGATTTTTTTTAATCTTAAAATATTTCTTTTTTTGTGATTAATTTTGATGATTTAAGTTACATTTTAACAACAATTAAGTTTTTAATCTTTAAATATATTTCAATTTCAATTCAAAAGTGAAAGTTTTTCCTTCACTAAAAATAGGTCTTATTCTCTTTAAGATAAAAAAAACTGATTCTACCATTTAAAGTATACACATTAAAGTAACTGAGAGAAACCATTCTCTCTTCCATTTTTGGACTCGACCAACATTTTTATCTCTCCAAACCATTCCAACTAAACCCAATTCATTTTAAATCTTTATTTTCCCTCAAAACTCTTAAAAACTCTTTTACTTCCTTTCCTTTAAAAAAATTAATAAATGATATAAACCTGGCTTTTAGCAGCATCTCCAATAAGACGTTCCGTATCGTTAAAAGCAACGTAACTCGGTGTGGTGCGATTTCCTTGATCGTTGGCGATAATTTCGACTTTCCCATGCTGCCAAACTCCGACACAAGAATAAGTGGTGCCTAAATCGATCCCCACAGCCGGAATTTTAGCCATTTTTTTCTCAAACCTTTCTATTAATCAAAAGCCGACACTGACACTAAACACGCCTGAACCGTTCGAATGAATTCGAGTGAAAATTCTCTAGTAGTAGCTCAACATGAACGTCTCACTCCCACCGAGATATTACTCTAGTGGAGAATATAATCTAGATTCGCGATTTCGTGTGGGACGAGAAATTTTTGAACGAAATTTGATAGGAATGAACCGGGCTATATTTGGTTTGATTGGGATTTTTTTAGAAGGGTGTTTTCATTGATTAAAATGAGTGAGATGTTTCTTAATAATTCTTAATTTGGTATGGGGCGGGTTATTTTTGGCGATTTTGGAGCTTTGCCCAAAGGAAGTGTGTTTAAATATAGATTGTTTCTAGAATAAACTCTCGTCGTTAAAATTCGAGATGGTATTTATTCGAACTAACACACAAAATGGGATCGTTAAAACTTTTGTTGCATTTCCTTTTAGTTTCTAACCAATTAGAAAAAAAGATATAAACCTGAATTTTGGTGTAAACTAATGAACAACGTTTCTATTTTTATTTTTAGTAATTTATTTATGTAACCTTCTTAAGTTTTTGAAAAAGTAATTTTTATAGAATGAGATCAATTTTTGTAAAATTATTCTAACCAATCTGGAAGTAATACAAAGCTAAATTTTAGCTCAAATTACTAAACAATCTTTCTATTTTAACTTTTAATCATTTCTTGAATCCTTACTGTTTTTGAGGAATTAATTTTTTAACTTGAACATAACCTGTAATTGTAAATGAGATAACAAGGTCAAACTTTAAACATTTATTCTAAGCAAACTAAAACCGATACACAACTGAAATTTAGTTCAAATTAACAAACAATCTTTCTATTTTGATTCCTAATCATAACTTTTCTCTACTAATTTTAGTTTTTAAGAAATCAGTTTTTAAAGTCGTATCTAATCTCTAATTATTAAAGGGATTATGAGTCCAATTTTTAAGCCTTTCAAAATCTTACTTTCAGGCACCCAAGACTTTGAATATCTTCGATAATTGAACTTTATTGTTGGTTTTTATACTTGTCGTTTCTGAAAGTTATCTCACTGTTGATTAAAAAAGATATTTGTTTCAAAATTTTATTAATTAAGTTGAACCTAACCTTTAGTTGTGAATGAGATGACAAAATCAAACTTTGAAAATTTATTCTAACCGAATTAAAAACCATCCAAAGTAGAAAAATAGTTCAAATTAAAAAATAATTTTTCTATTTTAATTCCTGATGATGGTTTTTATTAATCACTTGAAGTTTTTGAGAAATTAATTATAAAAGGTGAATCTAACCTTTAATTATTGAAGAGATATGAGACTAATTTTTAAAAATTTATTATAACCAAGCTATAAATTATACAAAACTAAAATTTGGTTTAAGTGTATAAACAATCTTTCTATTTTAACTTCTAATGGTTTCTTTTCTTGAATCCTTACTGGTCTTCAGAAATTAATTTTTAAACATGAACATAACCTTTAATTTTAAATGAGATAACAAGTCAAACTTTAAAAGTTTATTCTAACCAAATTAAAAACGCTACAAAATTGAAATTTAGTTTAAATTAACAGATAATCTTTCTACTTTGATTTCTAATCATAACTTCTCTCTATCAATTGAAGTTTTCGAGAAATAAATTTTTAAAGTTGAACCTATCTTCTAATTATTAAAGAGATTATGAGACAAATTTTTAAAAAATCATTCTAACTAAACTAGAAATAATACAAAGATGAGTTTTAGTTCAAGTTAATAAACACTGTTTCTATTTTAATTTATAATTGTTCCTTTTCTTGAATCTTTACCGTTTTTTGAGAAATTAATATTTAAAGTTGAACTTAATCTCAAATCCTTATTGAGATGACAAGATTTAATTTTGAAAATTTATTCTAACCGAATTAAAAACGATGTAAGACTAAAGTTTACTTCAAATTAATAAATAATCTTTCTATTTTTAATTCCTAACAAATTTTTTTCTTAATCATTGGGAGTATTTGAGAATTTAATTTTTTAAATCGAACCTAACTTCAATTCAATTGATGAGACGATTTATTTTTGAAAATGTATTCAAGTTAAACCAAAAGAGGTATAGACTTGAATTGTAGCTCAAATTAACAAACAACTTCTCTATTTCAATTCTTAACAATATCTTGTTTTTATCGTTTGCAGTTTTTGAGAAATTAATTTATAAATTGAACCTAACCTCAACCTTGATGAACATCAAACTTTGAAAATTTATTCTAGCCAAACTGAAAACGATACTAAACTAATAATTAGTTCAAATTAATAAATACACTTTTATTTTTAATTCCTAACAGAGTTTTTCCTTAATCATGTAGAGTTTTTGAGATATCAGTTTTTTAAATCGAATCTAACCTCAACCTTGATTATAAGATCAAACCTTGAAAATTTATTTTAACCGAGCTGACAACGATACTAAATTAATGATTGATTCAAATTAACAAATAAAGTTTTCATTTTCAGTTCCTGACTGAGTTTTTCCTTAATCATTTAGAGTTTTTGAGAAATTAATTTTTAAAGTCAGATCTAACCTCAACTTTGATGACAAGATCAAACTTTGAAAATTTATTTTAACCGAACTGATAACGATACTAAACTAATGATTGGTTCAAATTAACAAATACACTTTTCATTTTCAATTCCTAAAAGGGTTTTTTCTTAATCATTTAGAGTTTTTGATATATCAATTTTTAAAGTCGAATCTAACCTCAACTTTGATGACAAGATCAAACTTTGAAAATTTATTTTACCCGAACTCACAAAGATACTAAACTAATGATTAGTTCAAATTAACAAATAAACTTTTCATTTTCAATTTCTATCAGAGTTTTTTCTTAATCGTTAGGAGTTTTTGAGAAATTAATTTTTAAAGTTGAACCTAACTTCACTCATTAATGGGATTATTTATTTCTGAAGGTTTACTTAAGTTAAACCAAAAGAGATATAGACTTGAATTTTAGCTCAAATTAACAGACAACCTTTCTATTTGAACTCTTAACAATATCTTTTCTTTGTCATTTGGAGTCTTTGAGAAATTCATTTTTGAAGTTGATCCTAACTTCAATCATTAATGGGACGATTTATATTTGAAAACTTTTTCAAGCTAAACTAAAAGAGATTTAGATTTGAATTTTAGCTCAAATTAACAAATAATCTTTCTATTTTAACTCTTAATAATATTTTTTCTTTATTATTTGGAGTTTGTGAGAAATTAATTTTTAAAGTTGAGCTGAACCTCTAATTATTAAAAATGTTACAAAATCAAACTTTGAAAATTTATTCAAGCTAAACCAAAAGCGCTACATAATCAGATTTTAATTCAAATTAACAACTAAACTATGTATTTTAATTCTTCTATATTTCTTTCTTGAAATCCTTTCGATTCTCGAAAAAATAATTTTTTAAGTTGAATTTAATCCCAGCTATAAATACTTTGGTTATACGTGTCTTTTTTTACTTCTTTCCTTTTTTCTTTTTCTTCTGGGCATCCGGCCAAGGGAATCCTCTACATTTTAATAAATCCTGAACATTATGACAGGTTGAATAAGCGTTTTCCATCGCAGCTTCCGTAAAAATATCCACGTTACATCGAGCACTTTTCGATCTACCTCCTCTTCGACCGGTTTTCTTCGGTTTAGCCACCTTTTTCTTCTCTCCATTTCCTTTAGATTTTTTCTTTTTACCTTTACCACCCATTAAAATATTTATTCACAAAACTAAACAAACTCCTAAACGTTTATAAAAATCTTTATAAAATAACCGTATATTTTTTGAGAATCAACCCAAACAGAAATTATTGATTAAACAAACGGTTCGTTTCGCTTCGGTTCTTTATTTTTTGAGATTTTAAATGATATAATAACACGGAATCGTTGTTAAAGTCGATCGGTAATCCGTGTATGTATACGTTACGGGAATAAATAAATCTTAAGGTAAACATAAATTGTTCGGTTTTGTTTACTCTCCGAGTTAAATTTAGAGGCGTGTTTGGCTTAGGAAAAATTTCTGGCAGAAAATACGAGATGCCGAGATGTTTTAAAAGTCGCGAAAGCTCGTTTGTTTTCTTTTAATTTTAGATTAAAAAGGTTTTTTTTGGGAAGATTTATACCGTGTGAGTTAACATGTTAAACGTTAAATTTATGAATCTATTATGGGTTAAATGAATCTTGTTAAATGATATTCTTGAGTTTTTTAAAGTCTTTAAAAGGATTTTATAGTTTTTCTAAGTTTTCTTTACTAATTTGGTTTGGGGAATGTCCAATGACAATTTGTAGATGGCACCATTTCGAATTTATGTTATTTTTTTGAGTTTTTAAGAAATTAATTAGTAATTTTAAAATTCGTTTTATATAAATTAAATGAAGATTAAATGAACAAGATTAAATGTTTGTCTAAATGATTATAAATAACCTTAATTTTCAATAACACCTTATTACCAACAAAGAAGAATACAAAATTAATAACTTGTTCAGGATATTAATCAACATTTCTATTTTAATTTCTGAAAAGATCTTTTAGTGTATTTTTATAGGTTTTGAGAAATGAATTCTTAAAATGGAGGTTATATTAATCCCAATATTATTAATAGAAGGAAAAGAAATTTTGAAATTTTATCATAAGCGAATTAGAAATTATTTCTGGTTAAATTTTAGTTCATATTTATTATTTTTCGTTGTATTTTATTACAGATTTTTTTTTCTTGAAGTGTCTTATGATTCTCGAGAAATTAATTTTTAAAGATGAACCTAACCTTAGTTATAAATGGAGCGATAAGGTTAATTAAAAAAAATATATTTAAAATAAACCAATAGAAATAGAGAAGTGAATTTTAGTTCAAATTAAGAAATAAGTTTTCTATTTTAATCCCAAACAACGTTTTTTTTATTTATCAGTTGGAGTTTTTGAGAAATTAATATTTAATATTGAGTCTAACCTCTAATTCTAAGTGAGTGAGATGATAAGAATAATTTTTAGAAATACATTCTTATTAAGCAAGATACAAACTGGAATTCTATTTTAAATTAATAAATAATCTTTCTATTTTAAGTCCTAAACATATTTTTTATTTATCATTTGGAGTTTTTGAGGAATTAATTTTCAAAGTCGAACCTAACCTCTAATTGTTAAAAAGATTATATGACCAATGTTTAAAGATTTATTCTAACTGATTTAGAAATTATACAAAGCTAAGTTTTAATACAAGTTAATAAATAATCTTTCTATTTTAACTTCTAATAATTTCTTTTCTTAAATTCTTACTGTTCTTGAGAAATTATTTTTTAAAGACAAACCTAACCTCTGATTGTTTATGGGATAACAAGACCAAACTTTAAAAATTCATTCCAACCAAACTAAACAAGATACGAACTAAGATTTTATTTTATATTAATAAATAATCTTTCTATTATTAAGTCTTAAAATGTTTTTTCTCTTTATTATTTGAACTTTTTGAGAAATTAAGTTTTAAAATTGACCCTACCTCAATTATTAAAGATGAATTTTTGAAAATTTATTCTGACTCAATTAAAAAAGATACAGAACTAAATTTTGATTCAAGTTAAAGAACAAAGCTTCTATTTTAATCTCCAACTCAGCTTTTTTTAAAATTATTTAGGATTTTTTAAAATTAATTTTAAAAATTAAACATAACTTTTATTGTTAACAAGCCTAACATCAATCTTTAAACATGTATTTCAACTGAACTCAGTTTAAACATTGTTTTGGATTTTAAGCTTTACTTTTTTTCAAAACTTTACAGTAATAAAAACCATTTCTTTCCAAACCAAAAAATAAATCCAATTAAAAAACCCATTTCGTTACATCCATCTAAACACTACGACATTTAACAGTCCACTTGGATAACCTCCAAAAGCCTTTATTTTTAAATAAAAATTTCACTTTCTTCGACCTTTTTATATCTGTTTCCCTCTTTCACGTTCTTTGTCTTTTAATGTTATAAAAACAACATTAAATTTGATGTTATTTCTTTTGTCAACTTCGAATTTCGATTAAAACCTAAGATTTTGTGATTTCCCGTTCGAGCTTTTAGTGGGTCATTCTAATAAATCTGTTAACCAAAAGGGCAAAGAACCCCGTTCTAAAACTGCTCACTGTTCTCACTCCTCGACTCTCGTAATAGCGTTATTCGAAACACAATAAAAAAATACAAACCTCTGGCAAACTGACTACAGAAATAGAAGGCATAAACATGTTTGGTATGCTTAGAGAGCTTCGCGTATATAAAAGACTTCCAGTCTGAACGGAATTCAGTCTTCAGTTACAACTTGTCTTAAATACACCAGTGAAGTTTTAAAGAAAAAGCTTAAAATGGCTTTTCAAATAAGAACTCGTGCTGATCAAGCTGATAAACATACAGCTGATGTTAATACTTTAATTTATTATAAAGGAAAGTTATACAGTGGAGCTGATGATGGAAAAATAATGGTAATTTATTCGAATTTTACTTCTAACATAAGTTAATTTATTTTAATTTTAAGTCTTGGGAAGAAGACTTAAGAAAAGTCTCCGAAGTAAAAGCTCATGTAACAACCGTTCTATGCTTAGCCGGAAGTTCTGATTCTATGTTTTCTTGTTCAAACGATGGAACAATTAAAAAGTGGTCCTTGGGTAAACTGGAAGAACAAGGAACGATTTTCACTCAAAAAGAAGGTGAAATTTACCGTTTGGTCGCTACAAATGGTACTTTATACTCTTCCGATGAACAAGGTGTCGTTAGAGTACACGAAGGTAATACCATTAAGAACATTTTCAACCTTTTGGAACCTCTAAGAGAAATTATCGTCGTTGGAAACTTTTTATACACCGTTAGAGATCTCGATTTGGTTATTACCGAAATGAAAGAAAACGAAAACTTCCAAACGGCTAAAAACTTAAATGGAAGAGCTCCAGCTTGTATCGCTGGGGATTATCTTTGTTTTTCAAGTCGAGGTGGTAAAGATATTATTGTTCATGAAAATAACCCAGCTAATGGATTTAAAGAAGTTACTGAAGTTAAGGTAAAATTTAAAAAAATAAATTTATTAAATTGATGGATTAAATAAAATTTTTAAAAACTTTAGGATGCCCATACAATGATTATAAATAGTTTAGTTGGTGTAAAAACCTCAACCGGAGCTACTTTATACAGTGCAGGTTGGGATAAGATCGTTAAAAAATGGAAAATTGAAAATGGCACTTGTACGTTGGTTGGAAGTGTTGATGCTGAGATGGTCGTTAATGTTTTAACGAATGGAGAAAAAGGGGAAATTTATGCTGGGGGAAGTGATGGGCATATTATTAGAATTGATGATATGTAACTTTTTTAATAAGTTTTTTTTAATAAGTTCTTTTTTATTATGTTATTTTTTTTGTTATTTTTTTAGAGTAAGACTGACAATAAATTAAAAAATGTATACTTAACATAACTTGTATTGTTGATATCGTGAAGTGTTTATAAAGTGTTGTGAGTTGGAAATTAGAATTGCAAGGTTATTTTTATCCTGAAACTATTTTAAGTGGTCATGATCTAACTTAATGTGATCAAAATATTGACTTGAAGTGTTTTAAGCATAACACGTTTAAATATAGCAAAGTAAAACATTTTAAAATCTCTAAAATTCATTAGAATATTTCCCTCTTTAGTCTTTTAAAGTGAGTTCTCATTTGAAATAGATTTTTTCTATTCATATCAAATTAGTTCTTAACTCTTTGAACTTCTAATCGTTTTTTAATTACCTATCACTAACTCCTTAATTAATTTACAAAATTTACTATAATGTCGAGTCTGACTCAACATACGAGTTGGTGTAAGAAATATAAAGTGGAGACACACTGGATAAAGGACTTTAATGGGTTAAAAGTATAGTTTAGAAAATTTCACTGAGAAATAATAGATGAAACTCCAAGTTTGTGTACCATAACTCGAAATGGAGCTGCACCATGAAGAGAAGGATGAAAAAGTAAGTCCCTTCTCCGTAACATAGCCGAGTACTCTTTCATCTTTCTCTTCATGGTGCAGCTCCACTTCAGGTTATAGTAGGTACTTGAGACATTATTAAATAATATCGATTCACTTCAACTTGATAATTTCTTTTTCACTGAACGTTTTTAGCTAAACAAGCAATATATCCGTAAATTCAACATCGCAGATCAACTCGCATAATTCTCAAAATGTTAGGTTCGGTATTGAAAAGCTTACAATCAATTAATATTCGATGGCTTAAAGTCGAATGTTCGATTATTCGCTTTCGTTCGATTTCTTTTTAGCAAATGTGATTGACTGAAATAAGGTTTTTCTATTATTTTCTTAAAACAAGACTGATATAAATTTAAATGTGTATACATAACATATAACGTATTCGAACTGTTTATACAGTGTGGAATAAAGTCTGGAACATCTAAAATAACTTGTAAAAGATTTCTTTGAGATGTCTTTAAAAGATGTCTTTTTGAAAAATTCAGGTTAAAAACTATTTCAAATTTCTTGTGTTTTTATACACCTAAACTGTTTTACAGTGGCGTGCAGGATCAAAAAGGGCATTTTTTAAATGTTATTCTCTATTTTTGTACGTATATGTAAGAAAACACTTTTTAAAATATTTAATATATTTTTATTATGTTTCATTAGAAAAATTTTATATGAAATGAACCTGAAATGCACGTTTCTTAAAAAAAAGGTACATAACCATATGAAAGTATGTCAGATTTAAAATAGTTATTGATCCCATCAAGTATTTTTGCCAAAAAGGTCTATTTCATATGTTCCAAACTTTTTTTTACACTGCATGATTCGTTGTTATTGAATGTTTTTGTTGAAACCTGTTATGAGTTGGACAATAATAAGTACTTGTTGTTTTTACCTTAAAACTATTTTCAGTATAATTCAAGATTTTATGTTGATCAAAATATTGACTTGAACGGTAGTTTTAAACATAACACCTTTAAGCAAAACAAAATAAAACATTTAGGAATCTCATAAACACATTAGAAAATGTTTTCATCTTTAGACTTCCGTTAAAAACAGAATTCACAGAACAGTTCACATTTGAAATAGAGTTTTATTTTCGATATCAAATTGCTTCGTAGTTAGGGTAGTTAGTTGGTTTAGAGCAGTGTTTCCCAACGTGGGGCGTAGGCCCCACAGGGGGGCAATTTCGGTTTTTGAAGATGTGTTTAAAAAATTTTGTTAGTCCGTTTCGTAAAAAATTGGCTATTGATTTCTTCCCAAAAGGCATCAGAAAAGGTTGTTATATGAACAATCCCATACAAAATTACTACTTTAAAACCGTGTGACCTTTTTTTTTTTTTGGGTGCAGAATTAGGTAGATTTTATGTTTCAACTTTATATTGTTTTATTGTTTTCATATGTAAATACCCAAATCAACAATTTTTTTCTTGGTGGGGCCTCGCGGAACCTTAGAGGGGACATACCAATACTACAAAACCTAACATGGGGCATGGCAGAAAAAACGTTGGGAAACACTGGTTTAGAGTGAAGTTCGGGGAACGTCCATCTGAAGATGGTAGATTGTGCAACTTCAAATTTATGTTGAGTCAGTTTTTGAAAAAAATATTAAATATTGTAAATTTACTTCAATTCGTAATCTTTTTCTTTTTTCGCTGAACATTTCATAACGAATAACCTATAAACTGTTTTAACATTTTGGATCATCACTCACAGGAGTTTTTATGAAATGTTAAGTTTGGTATTATAAAGCTTGACTAATATAGAATTATTTACTATACTATTTGATATAATAGTTTTATAAAAGAATTCGTTATGTTTAGAAGACTTTTCCTAACACGTTATGAAAATCGTCCTGAAACTGTGTTTTATATCAAATCAAATAAGATATTGTGATATATCCTAAATTTAAAGTCCTAGTCACTAGTAAATGAGCTTTAAGATTATACAATTACCTAGCTGTAAGGATCATTACTCGTGATCGCGACTATACATGTATTGTAAATTGTAATGATACGGTTAAAAACGATTTTTCGGTTTACTGAGTGTTGTGGTATTGTAATTTTATTGTTCATTGTTTGTTCTAAAACTAACTGTAAAAGTATCTAATCGCATCGAGATCAATCGAAGTTGTGCCAAGTGTCGATTGATTATTGGCAATAAAATATTTTGCACATGAGTTAGATTTATAATAAACTTATTCTCAAATACTAAACAAATGTTTAATGTGACATTGAGATTAAATCTGTTATTAGTCTATTCGTACTATAGATTTTAAACGGTTTAAACTATCTTAACAGCTTGTCACTTGTAGAAATCTATTTTGAAAAATTAAGAGAAAATTTCGAGTGATTACAAATACTATACTGATCTCTTACAGCAAAACTTCGATTCTGTATGATGAAAATAATCTTGGTTGTAAGGAACGAAACTTAAACGTTAGATATTAAATGTTGATTGATTGAAAAAAATCGAAACCATTCAAAATCTGCTCTACGAACAAATTATATAATGGTTTATTTAAAAAAAATAGTACCTTCATTTATATTATTTCCATAACTGGTTCTAGAACTCAGATTTAGAACTCAAATTTATTTGAAGTCATTGAAATGCATAGTTATATGCAGGGTGTCCCGTTCTGATTGTCCGATACTTTACTGGTGTATTCCTTAGCTAAAAATAAGTAAAAAAATTCTAATGAATATGGGTCCAAAAGTGATTCATTTTCAAGATATTGGAAGTTTAATTCCACACGTTTTAGTATCATTAACATAATCGAAGTGAATTATTTAAATTAAATTATTAACTCTTTACGATGGTTTCAATAAATTGTCATTGTTAGACTACACTGGTTAGGTACAAAAGCTTCTCGAAACCATCGCAACTACTTAATAGTTTAATTTCAATGATTCACTCTAATAATGTTAATAATGGGTCTTAAGACTTTTTTGCTTGTTTGCAATCATGGAATACGCCAGTAAAGGATCAGACAATCAAAACGGGTCAGCCTGTATAAATGATTAGGTTAGGGCAAAAAGGTATGCATTATTTTTACGTAAACTAAATCGAAAAAATAATGGATTTCTTTTTTCCCAACCTAATATATTAAAGCTATAAACAATCAACGTCATCTTTTTGTTTTTTGCTTTTTTCTCCATGAAAACGAGCTGTTCGAAAGTTTTCAACGATAATTCTGGGATCTCATTCTATATGGACATCTTTCATAAACTAGTATGGAGCCCGTACAACGTTTTTAAGGGAGAAAAATGCAAAAAAAGTTTTAAAATTTTCACCGAACTAACACCTGCAGTCAACCATTTTCCATTTACTACGGTCTTATACATCAAGCTAACCGTTTTTTCCGACCTTGCCCCCTGAGGTATCGTTTATGTTGATGAACAAAACGTTAGAATATATCCTATTTTATTGCTTTCAGGTAATTTTTAGGGCTAAATTGGTTAAATAGCGCCTTTAAGAACGTTTTTTTTCGGCCCCGATTTTGGACCGTTAGCGTGGGTTTTCGAATAAGAGATTTTTCAATAATTCTACGTTTTTTCTTTGGTTATTTCCTAAACGAATTGAAATAGTTATTAATAGATCTTAACAAATTCTTTGATTTTCAATAATTCAATCAAATTTAGTTTTTTTTAAAGTCCTAGAGATGAATCCCTAATAAATCATATTGATAGATTGATTATCCATAACATTGGAAGGTCTACTGCAGTAATCTAAGTAACAATATATGGGATTTTTTTTTCTGTGCAAGTATAAGGATTGAATATTGATCGAAATTCAATATAAAATTATGTCGTTGGTTTAGCTAATAATAAATATTTTACAAAAATTTGGTAAAACTGGTTGTCACGTAACGCTAAGGTTTATTTTCTAAAAAAATCTACCTAAAAGTGAATCAGTTGCACTTCGTAATAAGCGGTCGCATATAATTTCTAGTTAAAGACGAAACTGGTTTTATTTAGTATTCGAAATCCTAAAACTTTAACGTGTATGATTGACGAAAAGTGTTTAAAACCTAAACATATTTTTAAATTACTCCTTTTCCCCGATTTCTAACGCAAATAGCTTTCTTAGAAAATCATTTAAATGGAAATCGTCTTAACCCCTTAATATACAATGACGAGTCTGACCTGCCATAATTGCATTACGTTCAAAATAAATCGTCTCCCAAGGGGTTAATGTGTTTAATTCAGTCGTTCATTTCAACAAAATAATTTAGTAAAAAATTAATTATTAACTATCAACCTATGTACCTTTTCTGATTGCAGTTCCTTTTTTCTTCTTACAAATTCTAAACACGTTACAAAAATCTATAATTATTAGTAACCAATGTAAATAGTTTTACAAAATTCGAAAGGAAAAAATAATAATTTCAACTGAACTTTTTTAGTGTTAAAAGCGTATTGAATTTAAAATACATGAACAAAAAGTTTCACATAAAACTGCATACAAAATCGGAAATAGTCACTTTTAAATTGAAATAAATGGAATTCAGAATAGAATGGATTTAAAAAAATATCTAGAATTTTTAACAAGCAAATGCAATTAAAACACTATAATTTTTTGTTGAATCCATTTTGTGAAAACCGTGTACGTTCCTAAAAATTAAATCAAGTAAAAAAATATCGCGCAAATCGTGGGATATTTTTAGTTTTCAGAATATTTTAATCTGCTAGATTTGTGAAAATATTACATAGGAATCATTAATTGACATTTGTGTAGTTAGTTTACTCAAAAAACTATGCAGATATTACAAAGAAAATATACAAGCATGAAACATCTTTTGTTGAACGGTGTTTATAATAATTTTGCTCATCAATCACTAAACGTTAATACAAAATAAGCAATATAAACACTTGGTTTATTTTAAATTTAAATTCTACAAATAAATAAAATAAATAAATAATTTATTAAATAAAACGCATAAGAGTACAGTGGAGTACACTTTTATTTTAATTCATTTCTAGTCGCTGTGAGCATCTGATACAATATATTACAGTTTCGCGACCGATTTTTTTTTCATCATATCTTAACATTACTTAACAGCATTTAGGTTAATAACAAATAACATATTGATGAAGATGAAAATTCAAAAGTACACAATCAAGTGTTCGTTTTTTTTCCATTTTATACTTTATTTATATCGTATATTTCTGTGAGTTTGTGTGGGAACGTGTGTATTTGTGTTTGATTGTTGGTTTTTTATCTTTTATTTAAAATCGTATTTCGTTAGATCATCCTATTAAGTAATATGTATTAAATTAGTTACATTTATTTCATTTATTAATTAATTTAATTTCGGTTTATTTATTATTATTATTATTAGTTAGTTTTATGTATTATTGATGTAGGTTTTGTTGCATTTTCACTTCAGGCCGACCGTGTATATTGACGCCCAGCTATCGGACGGGGTCATTTTTATTTTTAAATTAAGTAATTCAGTTTTAAAAAAATCGTTTTTCAAAAAAGTTTTTATAAATTAAGTTTAGCTATGTTACTTATTTCAGGTGAAAGTGTCCGTATATTTGTGCAGAAATGTCGATACTTATAGTTTATTTTTTTAACTTCTGTGTGTGTTTGTGTGTTTTTAGTGCTTTTATAAGAAAAAACGTGCCGATTAACAGGACGTCTTTTACAAAGTCATTTTTTTTTTCATCGCTGATTATTATTGTATTTATTATATTCTTGTAGTATTTCAAACTATTTTTAGTTTGTAATTTTTAATAGATTTTGGGATAAGTTGAGTTTATTCATAGATATATCAAATTTAAGGCTGGTTTATTCATCTGACCATACCTTATTGTTAGTAGGCAATAAGTTTATATGGTTGTTTTAATGTCACTATTATCAGAAGCGGGTTTATTCACCTATCATCTGCCTAAATCTGTGAGGTAATCGAGATTAAGGGCGCGTCTATATGAATCGCAGCGATTCTCTCGCAAAAGGAAATTGAGCATCTACAGGAACGCAAGTACACTCCAATTAAAATTTAGTTTTTAAATAAATACCGTTCAAATTAGTTGTGCCGCTGCGCTAATCATATATGAGCATAAAAACGAAGAAAACGCCGTTTCTGGACTCACCCCAAGGTTATTGGATTAACAAGATGGCTTCATCCCGCCAGTTTGACGTCACTGCTGACCGTTTTGTTGTGGTATCATTGCGTGCTGATGTATTTACGTTTCAACAAATAAACTTTGTATTTTGTGTTAGTGCTAATATTAGGGTCATATTCAGAGATGTAATCAAGGAGCAGCTCAGTGAGATTTTATGCTCAACTGCGTTTACCTGCTTTGAGAGGGCACTTCACTTTTCTTATGAAATAAAATTCTTATTAAAATTCTTACGGAATTTTATTTAAAGCATTTAATTTAATCTTATTTCCAATATCAATTTGAAAATTTAAGAATTGGTACCTTTTGATGCCTTTTAGGGTTTTCAATTGTCGTGTTAAGAAGTTTCAATGACCGTCCCTTTAAAATCATTAATACAAAATACATAAACAAAGTTAAATAAGAACCTGGTTGTACTTAAAGTGCGATCGACCGATCCTTCGGTCAAAATAACCAAGTCCCGGCGAAGAGCGCCTTCTCAAAATAGGTAATCGCAATTGAGTATAAAATCTCGCTGAGCTGCTCCTCGATTACGTCATTGAACATGGGCCTTAGTGTTACTATTCCACAAACTTTTCGGCAATCAATAGTTTAATAATAAAACTCAGAGTTAAAGTGAGACAGTCGACTGTAAGACAGAGACGCTAAGCCTAGCAGTGACGTTAAATATGGCGATCTATAGTAGATTGAGCTATCCGGTCAGTCCAATGTCCTTGGATTCACCCTGCTCTATACAACAGATTATGTAGCGAATTATTTCTTTTGAAATTTAATGAACGCAGAGTATTCAGAAAAGTTTTTTACATTCCTGTAACAACATTTGATGAATTTTACTTTAAATCATAAAGCTAAAGGGCTCATTTCGAATATGTGTGTATTTGTTTGCGTTATGACTGCATACATTCAGACATCACCATATGAAATAATATGTTTCGTTTCGGCTAGATGAAATATAAGATGCGAGAGAATGTGGCTTTTGCCCTTAAGATGCGCTCATTGAAGCTGACGACTCCCAACGGTTTTAACGCGCGTGTAGATGGATCCATTAAAATACATGGATTCACACATCACACTTTTGCGTGAAAATCATTGCGATTCTATCATTACGATTTCCTAATTCGTGTAGACGATCCCTAAACATGGGAAATGAAAGAAAAAAGGGATGTGTTGACTTTAATTCTACTGAAATCTTTTGGTTGATCTTATACTAAAATAAAAAGATCAAATTGAAAATAAAAAAGTATTAATCGATAATTTAACACAACAGTCTGCAACGATCCACAAATTGTATATAATTCTAAGTAGTTCTCCATATTTTCTAGATGTCATAATCTGTTGATCGTATTATATAGAACTCACACTTGTGTAACTATTACTAGTCCATAAAAAACGTTGTGAATGGTTATTAATTATGACCAAAATCAAAACAAATCAACTTTTTGACTTCCTTTTTTTTTTGACGTATTGCATGTCCCAATCAGTCACATAATCCTTACTGGCTACATAAACCGACTTAAAAATATATCCGACAGATAGGCACATTTATGTTACACATTATTTTTTCACAGATTTTAATTTCTTTTGGCTTCTTCTATTGGTTGTAACTCCCAAGAGCTATACTCTCGTTCCTAACGTGTAACAACCGTTACTCAGTTCCACATTGCACATAACATTATGCAGCAATGACTAAACCCGCTTTTGCATTTATGTGTATGATAAGTAATAAGTTACTTTATGGATAGGTGAATAAACTGCCCTTAAAAGCCCTTATTTTAAAATTAAATGTTTATGAAGCGATACATATAAGATATTTTTTAATCTATTAAAAAATTACAAACTAAAATAGTTTTGAAATAATATTAGAATAATAAATACAATTTGAAAAAGATTTTAAATTTAAGAAATTACTCGGTGTGTTTGTGTATTTTTTAATTTTTTATTTATTTTAATTATCATTTTTTCAGACGAGAAAATGGATTTGGATTAAAATATAAAATGAATGAAATAAACCGAGTAATTTCTTATTTTTTTTTTTAAGAACCTAAAAAGTTTTTTTTATTAATAAGGTGCATTGTACGTTTTTGCACTTGTGATACTGGAAGCCGTTGTGCTCTTTCATTTTTATTTTTTTGTTGAATGTAAGAAATTATTTTTCAATATTAAAACTTTTTTTTTAAACAAATTAATTTAAATTCCTTCAACCTTAAAAAATCCTTTTTTGTGACAATCTAAAAGTAAATTTGAACTACATATTTTAATCTCAAAAGTAATAATAATTTCTTACATTCAAACAAAAAAAATACAATAAGTTACTCAAATACATAAATATGTTTTTTTTTCTTGTTATCTAAAAAACATTTAGTGACTCACAAAAAATTCTAACGCGGTCACTATTTTCGAAAAAACTTCATATACGCGTAAATACCGTTCGTGTTTGTTGTATGTATTTATTTAATTAGTTTTTTTTGTTGCTCGTTTCGTTTAAATATATGTATATGTAATATATACCTATGGCGAATGGATATTTATTTAAAAAATAATATCATTATTATTTTTATATACCCTAATCAACAATGTGTTTTCTTATTTCTTATTACCTTGGCCGCATCGGGGCCGATACAATATACGCTTGTATTTTTTTTTACTTATTATTTTTTTAAAAGTGCATTCGCTACTGCAATAATTATAAACGGTAAATTAGGAGATAGACCCGCTACGTTTTTTCACGACATTTTATCAGTTTATAACAAGTTATTAAAATGAAATCCATGAAATAAATTTGGATATTATAAAAAAATTGTTTGAACATTTTTTTAAAGAAGTTAAATGTAAATTTAATCATTAAGTAATGAATGATGAAAATAAAATGTTTAAAATAATACAAATATGAATGCTGAGTGATTGATAATTTTAAGTCTTGAAAAAAGGTAGTAAATGGAGTTGAAATTAAGAAGAAAATTTTTAATTGTAATAATTTATAATTTATTCTTTATTGCAGTAAGATAATTTTATTAGGAAACATTTTTGAATTTCCCGAATTGAGAACTCAGAGAATTTATCAATCACTCTGTATACAGGATATTTTAGAAAAAAAGGGTAGCAAACGTTAAAAATTAAGATGTTTTCTAGTATCTTTATTTAAATTTATTATATTCAAGTGACTTAAAATCAACTCAATGGTTTATTTTAATTTAATCAAATTTGTTACTTAATTTTTAAGAAACTGAGTAAAATCTTTTTTAATGCTTTATAGAACCTTCAATTCGGCAGAAAGAAAAATTTTTTACGTCCACAAGGTGATGAGTTTACAAAATTTGTATATTTTAATCGTTAGTGTAATTACTTTCAATTCTGATTTATTATAAAACTATATAGAAACAAATATTTACTATATTTTATAACTTGCTGCAACGTCTCAAACATCTTGAATTTTATATATGTTTATAACATGCCATCAAAAATGGTTAAGAAAAGAAATGAAACCAAACCAAATAAGAAATAAAATTAATTTCTTATTCATTGGTTTTATTAATTTTTCTTACGCCAAAACAATTTGAAGAGTTAAGAATAAGAACGTTGTTAGTTCATTTGGTGATAAAAGTAAATTAACAGATTGATTTAGTGTTTGTGAAGTATATTATAAATGTTTGTCTAAACTAACAACAATGATAGTCTTCTACAAACGAATTGTAAAGTAAAAAGACCTTTCATTGGAAATTAATAAATTGTAATTATTATCGGTTTTTTCGAAACCGTTCACTTGATAATTTATTAATAATTGAAGAACAAATGTTTGATTGAAATTCTTTAATTTAATTGTTATCCTTTCTGTACTTAACTTTAACTTACGAGGGTAGTCCCTAAAATACCTGATCTAACAAGGAAAACAAAAATTTGGGGAAAAGCATCTTTATTTCTTAACATAGTCTCCTTTTAGCTTTATAGACTTTTCCCAGTGATGTTTGATAGCTTCTATACCATATTTGTAGTAAGAACCGTCGAACTCATCAAAATATCCATTAACCACCGACTCCATCTCTTTATCTTTGAGAAATCGTTTACCACCTAGCCATTTTTTTTAAGTTTGAGAAAAAAGAATAATCAGATGTAATTTAATCTGGCGAGTAGGGTGCATATGAGATGAACTAAGACAAGAACTAACATTAGTGCTAACTGTAACACTAGATCTAAGCACTAGAAGCTTTCGGGATTAACTGTGTGTCTTTTGAAAAAGCATTTGACGTTTCGGATGCCATGTTACAACCTTCTTCAGAAACGAGTTCGATGTCATTTCTGAAGTAGCTCGTCACTTTGAATTCGTTTCTGAAGAAGGTTGTAACATGGCATCCGAAACGTCAAACACTTTTTTAAAAGACGCTCGGCTAAACTCAATAGCTCCTAGTTCTAGGTCTAGTGCTAACTCTAACACTAGACCTTGAACTAGGAGTTTTCAGAAACGAGTCTGAAGTAGCTCGTTATTTCGAACTCACTTCTGTATAAGGTTGCAACATGGCATCCGAAGCGTCAAACGCTTTTTCAAAAGACAGAAGTGTTAGAGTAAGCACTAGATCTAGAACTAGGAGCTTTCGAGATTCGCCGTGTTTTTTTTTTTAAACGCATTTGACGTTTCAGATGCCATGTGGCAACCTTCTTCACAAACGAGTTCGAAGCTGTTTCTGAAATAGCTCGTCAATTCGAACTCGTTTGTGAAGAAGGTTGCAATATGGCATCTGAAACTTCAAACGGTTTTTCAAAATATGAACGGCTAAACTCGAAAGCTCCTAGTTCTAGGTCTGGTGTTAGAGTAAACGCTAATGTTAGTTCTTGTCTTAGTTCAGTTAATACCGGCCGTGAAAGCCTTCGTATTTGCATATGAGATATTTGGAATTTTTAGTCATTGATTTTTGACCATCGAGATACGAAATGTGTGAACTGAAGCGTTGTTGTGAATATTCAAGACTTTCTTTTTCGCCAAATATGGCCGTTTTTTCCTAATTTCATCACTCAGTCGCTGTAATAAGTTCGTATAATACGTACCATTGATTATGTAAACTTTTTGAAGATAATCAATGAAAATTGTCTCTGGCACAGCCCAAAAAAAAACTGATGGCATAACCTTGCTAGTAGATGGTATCGGTTTTGTCTTCTTTGAAGCCGATTTTCTCATTTTAATTCATGATGAACCCACGTTTCGTCCATCGTTTTACATCAACGCAAAAATTCGGCTTTGTTGCTGTAAAACATCGACAAACACTCCCTGGATATATTTTCACGGCGCACTTTCTGTTCTGTGAGCAAACGTGGCATCCAACTTACACACACCTTTCTCATGTTCAATTTTTCTCTCAATATGCGATGTAGAGTACTTTTTGACATGCCCACCAAGTCTGCTAACCTGTAGATTTTCTACTTTCTTTCCGGCGTGGTACATTTGGTCGATGAATTCCATGTTCATATTGGCAAGTTTTACGACCTTGTTTAAACTCTGTCACCCAATATTTGATTGGTGTAAGCGAAGGAGCTGAGTCTCCCAGAGTAGAATCTAGTTCGACTTTGATATTGGTTGGATAAGACCTTTCAAGTGAAAGTATTGGATCAGTTACCTCAGGTTACCTCATTTGACGAATTCGATGTTCGTCTTGGCAGGTTTTACGGCTTGGTTTAAACTCTGCCACCCAATATTTGATTGTTGTAAACGAATGAGCTGAGTCTCCCAGAATAGAATCTAGTTCGATTTTGATATTGGTTGGATTAAGACCTTTCAAGTGAAAGTATTGATTCAGAAAACGATGAACAATTTTTTTCATGGTCACAAAATTCTCTGTGAACATCTACTATTAATGGCTACTAAACAAATATTAAACAATTTAAGCTTTGCAAGGTCGATGTTTTCGAAAAAAACTATCGTTTTCAAACAATAACTGTCAACTATGCATCAGATCATCTACTTCTGGGACTATCCTCGCACATTAAATCTAACCAAAAAGTTTAAGGAATTTACATAGGAGTTTACATAGTTAATAGTAATAATAATTTTTAATGTTTGTTACCCTTTTTTTCTTGTTAGTACCTTTCTTATAAAAAAAATAACAGCTCATAAAATAAATAGAAAGGCAAACTGACAACGTTGCAATTATTTTTTTTTTATTTAAGAGATATTCTTTTCGTTTTTAAGCTAAACACTCTACGTACATAGTTTGTTTTCATTTAGTTTTAAAGTTGAAAGTACGTTATTAACCATAATCCCAAAATTAACTTCAATTTAACATTAAAATTAAAAATTCATTAAAAAAATCTTCTTGGTGTTCTCTTTTTCCATTTTAAATTTAATTAACTTTAAAACTTTTTAGTAAATAACGTACCTTCGAATACACCGTTTTATAAATGATTAATTTTACACATATTTTTATACAACGATTTTTTTTCTTTTCCACTTCATATTTATGTTTTTACTTCATCTTATCATTTTTTAAAATTTTAATTATTTTAATTAATCAGCCTGACGACTATCAATATTTTATTATTCATCATTTCTAAATCGTTAATAATCGTAGTAAGTGTTATACAACGTTTTCCGTAATTGCCATTTATATAATAAGTAATAAATCAAAACGCAACGGTATTACATTAACATCATTCATCGTAATATAACGTTTTACACTCAAGTTTTTTTTTATTTCTTAACACGATTAAATAACCTTATAGGTTTAGATTTTTCCAAGTAAATATACACATCAAAAAACGAAAAGAAATTTAAGTAGTTCGAGGTCCAAATCGACGTTTTTTTCTTTAAACGCTTTAACATTTATCCGCGATTAATTATTTATTTACGATATTTATTAATTAATAACGATGAGTGCGCGAACGATTGCTTAAAAAGTAATGTGTCGTTACCCGTATTCCTTATTTTTTTTAATTAAAATGGACGTCGTCACAAGTGAAATGTTAAAGTAATTAATACATTATTTTATTAATTAGTTAGGTATTTTAATAATTGTGAATACATTTTTTTCTTTTTTGAAAAAAGTTAAGGAGCTCTATTAAGGAGGAATGTTTTGTTAAGTCTTAAAACGTATTCACATTAAAATACTTTTACATTATTATTATTTTTTTTGGTGTCCTTATTATCGGACCTCGAACTTTTTTAATAAACACTTATACTCAGTTAAATCGTATCTGATTCTTTTACTCGTTGTAATTTTACATTTTATTAAAAAATGTACGTAGGAGTATTTTTTAATGGATTTGTTATTTCTTTTAAGTTTTTTTATTGAGTGAATGTTAGTTTGTAGGAAGCCCGTTTTTCTAAAGGTCTTTTTGTTTCTAAATTTTAACTTATTTTAGAACAATTTTTGTGTTGTATAAATGAAAATATGAATTATACAAGTGTCCCAAAATTATATCCATAATTGTATATTATTTAGGAATATTAAAATAAATAAGTTTATTTATGATCAATTAAAACGATTTTGATAAAGTTTTAGATAGAGTGAGTTAAAGTGTGGGTTTTCTTAGATTTAATGACTTCTTTTATGTGATTTAAGTGACTGGTCTAATTTGAAAATTATAAATTTGAATTTAATTTAGATTGTCAAATTAAAGCCGAACATGAACAAGCAAAAATTGAATGATTACTCGTTATCAATAATCTTTGTCTGATGTGAGTAAAGTTGGGTTTTCATTAGTAGAATTAGTAGTAGAGTAGTTGACGTACTTTTAAGCCGAACTAACTCTACTTATTGTTAGTTTAGTAGAGTACAAAATATTCCAAGGCCAAATTCATTGGAATCTTTAGGAATTTTTTTGTTTATCTGATAGCATCTTAACATCCTCTTTCCACATTCTGTAGTAACCAAAACCATCGTTGTATCAACTATAATCATAGAAAAAATAATATTATAGACGCTTATTTCCTACTAGAATAATGAAATCCGTCCAGCATGCTAAGTAAACCGACACAATGATGGCGCTGATAGCAAATTTTTGGAAAGTATCTTCTACTGAAATAGGTAGGTAGCTATAGACCAAAACATGATTTTAAAAGGAAGTGAAACTATAAATATCTTAAACATTTTTGAAGATAATACAATTAATCATTTCACATCTTTCTTATTTATACAGTCTTTCATGTAATACTGAGCACTGCTGAACGAACCTATTCTTCAACAGAAGCTCCCAAAACGAGCATTTTGCCGCACGTATGAACGATGTCTAACGCCACCGAAAGACGTTAAACTAGAAAGAAATAAGAAATGTCAAGATACAAACAATCTTCCATTAAAACGCATCCTACAGCCTTATAAAAATTTGTTCTGTTTTAAAATTCATATATTAGCGTCATCAGTGTCTCGGTTTACGTACTTATCTAAGCTCTTTCAGCTATTTTGCACTGATTGTGAGTTGATCTGCCCAGAGTCTAATTCAAATAATTTAAAATGTATAAATACGCTTGTCAAAAGATTGCAACGATCCTTTTATAAGAAGCGTCGCCCTCATAAAAGAGTTAATTTAACTAAAAGAATGTATCAAAACGTCCAAAAACAATAAAATTAAATTACATCAACAGATTTCGTGCCCTTTCTGTTTACCCGCCGGTGATTAAGTGGAGGAGCATTTAGATTTTCTGTGGTATCAATTTTTGGACACACTACAGAAATGAGTCATTGGCTTTGGCCTTGGAATACTCCGTACTTGCCTTAATTTATTGTTAAATTCACTTATTGGTAGGAATGAACTGCACAACACTGTATTAAATCATTAAAATATCCGACAGATCATTTGCTTGAAGAAATAACTATTAACTCTTTAAGAAGAACAAAATAGAGTCAAGAAAACTAAATGGAATCGAGAAATCTTTAACGCCAGGTTCGGATTTATTTGATTTTTAAATGTTCATTGTATGTGCGTCTTAGGTTTTTATTTTTTGTTCTAATTTTTTAATTCAGCAACACCAAAGTGTTCTCTGCCCATTTCGGCTACTATTGCTTCGTACATAGACGTTCCTTTACTTTTATTTAATCCGTGCTTGTTCTATTCGACAGGCATTCATATTCACCATACAATTCTACTTATTTAATAGTTTCTCAACTCGTTTCATTTTTACATAAACACACTTAAATACTTTAACAACCAAATCACTGCTATAACCAAAAACTCTACTATACCACCTGCGCTTTCATTAGACAAGTTCTCGGGGTAGTTAATAATTTTCCAGCATACTCTACCACTAAGTCTAGTAACGAGAACGCGATTTAAATAATCTTTACATAGAAGTTTAAATGGATAATTGTATATACCATGGTCTATCTTGAATAAAAAATAAGATAAATGAACGCTATAAACTCACATATATCGGTTCTCATTCGATTTTGACTATGAATCCATATACATATGCTATAAATTGATCCTAACCCTCATCATGGAAAGAAGTATACAAGAGGGAGGTTTCTCCACGTAACTTTACCGAGTAAGCCCGATTGGAATACAGTGGATGGGAGCTTCTCTACCTCTCAACCTCTAATGCAAAGGTCTTTCAAGCCAAAATACCGTCGAATAGAGGCCCAGCACACCCGATGTTTAAATTATTTCACTCGGATTTTGGTCCTTATTCAAGTTTCACAGCAGATGCAAAAAGGGTTAACTCTCAAATCACAAAATCGACTTTGTATTATAATCCTTGATTTTGACGGTGTTTTGGCCTGCAAGACCTTCGCATTAAGGAAGGCTGGACAATACTCCGCTTCTCTCTTTTACTGTACGGCAATTGGGTGTACTCGGTAAAGTTACGGGGAGGAACCTTGGTTTTGCATCCTTGTTTCCATAGTAAGGCTTAGAATCAACTTATAGTACGTTCTCGCAGCAGTTCTTGAAAATAGCAATGTCTGCCACACATTTATAAAAACACAGAGCGGTTGAAGTTAGTTACAGTTGAGTGAAAGATACTACTGCTCTTTTCTGAGATTTTATGTTCTAATTATAAGTTTAAAATCATTATATGCTGGACATTATATGTTTGACCGTTTCTGTCAAACGAAACTATTTTACATCCATTTTTTTAAAACTGAGTTTTGTGTTTCGTTTTTCTGACTGTTTATTCCAAATTAATCTATATCGTTTATCAGTCTATTCGTGTTGATGTATTATCAAATAGTTTTTTGTAGGTGTGCATCAAGGAAACTGGACTAACAGGATTGCTCAATCTCATAAGATGTGTATGCGCGATATTTGTAGTGCATAGCCGTTAGTTTGACGTCAGTGCTGACTGTTTTCTTGTGATTTCTTTGTGTGCTGTGTTTAGGACTTACATTAATATCCTAAATAATTTTAAAGTTAATTTTAAATGCATTGTAACCACTTTATAAATTATTCGACAATCAGTTTAATAATAAAATTCACGGTTAAAGTGGGACAACCGAGTATAAGACGAATGTGGCGGATGATGACTGCTGATTAAGCAACCCTTTTAGTCCAGTATCCTTGGGTGTGCATTGCATTACATTGAGTGTCAAGACGAAACACTCATTTTCTGTAGAATTTAAAAAACCAGACACAAAAGAATCTAGTTCTAAGCCGATTAAAGTATTTTTCATTTTTAAAATATACAATAACCTTTCCTTAACATCATTAATAAAATTAAAACTCATTTAAATACATTTACAAATCCCCAGAAAAAAAAATTCATTCGATATAATTTTGGGACAACTTTGTATTAAAATTGAGTTTGATTTTCAAGAAAAAATTTAACTGAGCATAATTCGATAAGCCGCTTTAAATACATTACATTATCTAATTAATAACTTTTAATATCCTCTTCTTACCCCCCATTTCTTCTTTTACAATCGCTTTTATTCCAATTGTAAAATTCCTCTAACAGTTTACCCGCCTCAAAACTTTTTTAAAAGAAACCATACAAAAAATGAAAAAACTCGTCCGTAGCTCTATTTAATTAGTTCAATCAATCAATTAATAATTTAAATATAGGTTGTATGTAAATTTGTTACACACGGCAGTAGGTTATAGTAGGCAATATGTAAACATTCCACTCCACTGTCACTGAATGAAGTCTTTTTTAAGTTTTTTTTTTTCATAATAATTAACTTTTTTAAACTCTTTCGTTCAAAAATGTCTTATTTTTCGCTAAGATGGTGTTCGGTTTAAATGTGATAAAACGTCGAGGAAGATGGTATTTCGTTGTAAAAATAAAACTTTTTAGAGCACCTTTTCTTTTTTCCTATTGGAGAAAAAGGATTTTTCACCTTTTTGGTTCCTTTTCCTTTTTTTTCCTTTTTTTTCGTTTCTTGAATCTTGAATCTTCTTTCGTTTCCTTTTTAAAAAGGTGCACACAAACATTGTTTATGATTAACTTTTTACTTTATTAAATTACTTACATCCTACCAAATTGCTTATTATCCAATTTTAATAATTTTTTATGTATATATATATTTATTTATTTAAATACGTCGTTTTTTTGTGGTGGTAAATACAAAAGTCACTTTTGTAATAGAAATGAAAAAAGATTTTTTCCGGTAATACAAATATGTTTTTTTTTTAATTATTTGGTTTTGCTTTTTCAGTCGATGGATTTTTTTTCAGTTTTAAATGACCTAAGGTTGGTTTTAGTTTAAGTTTAGTAATAACGTTTTAATAGTAAGTTTTTCTTTCTTTTTTGGTATTTAAACTTTTTAATTAGTTTTTTTTTTCGCGCACTAAAAACGTCTTAATTATCCAAAATTATTTAATTTCCGTTTCGTTTTTCCCGGTTTTTTGTTTATTTTAAAAAACGATAAACGAATAAAAACCGGTTGTATTTTCGATGATGATTTCCTTTTTTTATTTTAATTTTATAAGTGGAAAATCCTCCACTGTAGGTATCAATGGCGGTTTTTGAACTCATTTTTTTTCTCGTCAGCAGTACCTTTTTTCCCAACTTTTTCTTTTGTAAAGATACTATGATTGTCCAATACATTTATTTAAAAAAAGAAGTAATTCAATTAAATTTTTTATAGAAAATATAAAAAAGCAATTGAATTATTTTTTTAAACATGATTATCTTTCAAAAAATTATTTTAATCACCTTAAAAATTTCTTTTTAAGATAATTTAAATTATTTTTTTAAAGCCCAATTTTTTTACTTTTTATTTTCTTGTATTGTCTTCTTTCTATTTTAAAATTTTTCAAATTTTAAACCTGTCGTACTGCTGACGATAGAGCTTCGCGATGGGGCCGACGAAACGGTCGACCTTTAGCCGCCCCCGGTACCAACAGCGCACGGATTTTAGCCAACATCAGACACTGTCGACGCTGGCAAACCTCTCGCCCAATTCCTCGCAGACATGCTGAGGTTGTCTCCTTAGGGATCCGGCGGGAACCGGAAGTTGAAACGGTCTGTGCAGGGATTGCCGTCGACGTTTCCGCCTTTTTCTATGGCAGATCACGCATATCGTTAGGAGAAGGAGAAGGAAGAGGGCAGTCAAGCACGAGATCAGGACGGTGTGATCCTGTTTCGGAACTTCTACGACACCTAAAAATTTAAAAGAAGATGAGATTAAAAAAAAATGCTTTATTAAGATTTTATTTTTACTAAGAATTTGGACGATGAAAAGAATTGGAATGGATTAGAGTGAGTTTGGGATGTAAATAAAAAATTAAAAAAGAGACTCACGTGTTTGTGAGAGAAGTAGAAGAAGTAGTAGTAGTAGAAGGTGCGTTGTATCACGCCAGCAGAACCAGGGTTAGCAGTGGTGGCAGGAACAGTAGGAGCGGCGGCATAAACTGCCACGTTGCTTGTGAGCCACCTAAATAGATATAAAAGACTCTAAATTCCTGCCACCACAAAACCGGTTAAAGAACGAAAAAGAAGAATTTTTTTTAAAAGACAGAAAGAAAGAAGAATTTTAATGTGAGTGTGTATATTTTATAAAACGTATTAAATTAATTATAGAGTCTGTTTAAGTATGCTCTTTGAGATTTATTTATCTATCCAGCTAGTTAGTACATGTAACTTATGATGTTAATAGCTTATTACTGCAAAGATAAATTGGATAATATATAAAGTACTACTATAAGATTTTTACTTCTATTCCATCATAAATATGTTAGATAAAAATGAAATGTAGCTCTTGGGAGTTATGAACGGTAGCGACGAGAGAAAATTAAAAATTTATCTGTAATTCGAATTAATGTTGATCAATCTCTTTTAATTCTATTGTAAGCAGTGGACGAAAAAAAAATGGTACAATACAGAATTCGTACATCTTCGCGAACACATTCGCTAATTGTATAGTGTTTATGCATACATTCACAAATACAACGATAGCGTTCGGATATATAGGGTGTCTATAAATGAATATCGGGGTTTTAACTCTTTATAATATTTACTACATTAAACTTACAGTTATAAATTATATGTCAAATGAAAAAGCAACTCAAACAGTTTTACCAAGAACCTTATAAATGTTCAATGTGACAACCATTTGTCACACGGCACACATCAAGTCTATAGATGAGTTCTTCCCAAACGTTGATAAGTGTGTATTCAGTAATTGTAGCAACAGCTGCTTTCATCCGGTTTCTTAATTCAGGGAGGTCAGCTGGTAGCAGAGGCACGCACACACGATCCTTGATGAAGCCCCAAAGGTAAAAATCGCATGGCGTTAGGTCAGGAGATCGTGGAGGCCGTGCATGCATCATTATGCCAGTGAAGTGGCGCACCATCTTGCTGGAAAATGAAGTCTTCTGGCTTATTTTCTTCCAACTGAGGGAAGAGCCATTGCTCTAGTGTACCAATGTAAGAAGTGCCAGTTACAGTAGGTTCACCAAAAAAGGAAGGCCCATAAACTTTTCGCCGGGATACGGCACAAAAAACATTCACTTTAGGGGAATCTCGTTGCATTTGTACCATCTCTAGTGGATTGTAGCAGAAACATTTCGCGCACATGCACACTGGTGCCAACAAACAAAACTGTTTGAGTTGTTCTTTCATTTGACATAATATTTACAACTGTTTCAAGTTTAATGTAATAAATATTATAAAGCGTTAAAACCCCGATATTCATTTATAAACACCCTGTACTATAAATTGATCCTAAGCCTCACTATAGAAAAAAAAGATGCAGGAGCGAGGTTGCTCTCCGTAACTTTACCGAGTAGACCCTACTGGAGTACAGTGGAAGGAAGAACTGGAGTATTGTCCAGCCCTCCTTAATGCAAAGGTCTTGCAGGCCAAAATACCGTCGAATTGAAGAACTATAAAGTCGATTTTATGGTTTGAGAGTTAACCCCTTGGCCTACACAACATCTGCCAATTGCGCAAGCCATAGTATACGAGAAAATCGACCGCGCACCGTGACATTCAACCGTTTAGCCGTGTACCCGAACTGGCGAGAAAAAAAAACTAGGGACAGTAGGACACAAAAGATTTACCACGAGTCGGACTCGTGGTTTTCGCTTATGGCACAAATCTTTACCACGAGTCAGACTCGTTGTTTTCGTTTACGGCACAAATTCTTTACCACGAGTCAGACTCGGGGTTTTCGCTTATGGCACAAATTCTTTACCACGAGTCAGACTCGTGGTTATAGGCCAAAGGGTTAATCTTTCTTGCGTCTGTTGTAAGACTTGAAAGACGGACAGAAGTTCGGCCGAAAGTATTTTGCCTTGCAAAACCTTTGCATTAAGGACTGATTAATACTCTGCTCTTCGCTTTCACTCTACTCAACTCAGGCCTTCTCGGTAAAGTTACGGGGAGGTACTTCGCTCTTGCATTCTTTTTTCCACAGTGAGGCTCAGATTCAACTTATAGTACGTACACAATCACTACGTAGAGTATTTTGAATGCGATCGCAAACGGTACACATACCATATACACTAAAAGTTCTACTACGTTTTAGCGAACTTATAATAATTTAAATTATTTCATTAATAAACTATTAATTCTAAGTTGAATAGACATTTAAAATAATAAATAATAATAAATCTATATGTTTTGAAATCAGATCCATCTATTATTGTGTTGCATGAATTTCAATGTAAGTAAATGAGTACGAACTACACTAAACGAACCGAATTTTTTAGTGTATATGAAATATGTAGGATTTGCGATCACGTTCAAAATACTCTACATAGGGAATGAGTACGTCGTTCTGAACGCCAACGTTGCGTTTGCGTTGGCGCACGTAAATGCTAGGAGGTAAAGCAAGGAATGTCTTCGCTTCGAAGTACGGTATATTTAGCGTACGGATTGTGTTGTTTTTTTTTCCTACATTGAGTGCAAGTACATCTTTTGTAATTCTTAATTAGTATGTAATTTGGCATTTGTTTTCAATTTTGTACTCTACCCTGATGAAGAAATAAATTATTCCGAAAGCTTGGCTTGAAAAAAGGAAATGCAAATACCACTTAATATTTTAAATAATATTTAAAGGTGGTGAACGTGAAATTTTCTTAATCTTCTGCCCGTACCCTTTATTTATTAAGTTTTTTAAAATTGCAATTGGGATACAGTTTTAGAAGTCTGGCTCAATAAAAGAAGGTATCTCGAAAAAGTATTTTTTCAATACATTCCAATTAGTTAAGTTTTTGTTGAGTATGATTATGCGATTTTTTTCATCTTTTCAGACTCTACTTTTTATTTCTGTGGTGTTTTATCTTCTTTTTTCAATCGTGTTCAATAAATAATGTTGTTTTTTGCACTTGATGGTGGAAAATAAAATAAAAATTCGTTCTGCTTTGACCGGTTTCGATTTATTATAATGTCATCCTTAGAAAGCTACGTCATATAACGAATATAAGCAGGACGAATTTTTATTTTATTTTCTACTTTTTATTTGTCAAATTATATTTTAAATAGAGTTCGGAAATTTTGCTCAATACAAGAAAGCACGTTTCTAGAAAATGTTTTGATTACTTTCTAATCAGTCGCATTTCATATTTAATAGTCATAACATTCTCTTTATTTTTTGTATTCCCTTTTTATGGTTAAATTTTGTTAAAATCAGGATTGAAAACTTATTAGCATTGAATGTGCTAAATTTTAACTCTTAATCAAAGTTAATGGGGCCACTTTGAAATTCAATCTAACTGTTATAAGAGCTGTTTTGTACAAAAACTAAGATATTTAAAAGGTAATTATTATTAGTTAATTGTTGCATGAATAATGCACATTTTTCCACTAAATGTTCACATTTCGACTGTTGTCGTAAAGACTAATTGAAACAGCCAAAATTTAAAACTAGGTTAATCATGTAGTCGCTTTAAAAATGAAATGGATTATTAGAACTTCTCGAAAGCTATCGATTTTTTAATTAATATTGTTATGAGTATTAATTTTATATAATAATAAATGTTGTATCAAGTTGTTTCAGTATTTCATAAGAAAACTGAAGGTAAAAATCTTCCCAAGTGCTAGATCTATTAAGTATCGTCAAAATTCTCTTTATACTAAATACTATTTAATATAATAATCTTACAATGGAATTAAAAAATGTTTAACCAATCGTGTTTCTTCCAGTATTTATCTTGAAACGCACTGTACATTAGTAAATTCGGCTCCTCCACCAAAAATTGTTCATTTACAATTTTATTAAATATCTTATTGCTTCATTTGGAGGGCTTAGAATTAAAATGAATCAAATGAAAAAATATTTCTTTAATGGATTTGATTTAATTCTATTTGAATAATCAACTGAACATGTTTTAGCGTATAGTTTATGGTCACTAAGAAAATATAACATTTTTGCTCCAAAATGAAAATTATAGTAACTTGAATGTAAAATAGACATCTTGGATATTAACATAATTCTAAGAAAGCTGAAAGATTTTCGTTTTACATTTACTAAATGAAAGAAAACTTTTCTATAGAATGTTTCCATTAAGTTCTAGTCATATTTTTAATAACATTTCCTTTAAAATTATTTCCTTTAATATTTATAATTGAAGGGATGTATCTACATTTTTTTTTTCGTAATTTAATTAATAGCATTTTCATTATGCATAATAAGCGTACTATCATAGAAACACTAAAGAACGTATTTAAAGAAAAATTGAAATAAATTTTACCTCTCAGCTGTAGATATGTATACCTTTAATGGAGAGTAGTACATTTTCAAGGGCACCAAATTGAACAAATTTATGCATCATATCTATTCTTTGAAAGCTTTCTAAATAAAATTTTCTGCATGAAGCTTATTTAATCTAATTTTTTAAATATACCTTTGTAATACAACATAATCCTAAAGAGACGATATGGAAAGCTTTTAATCCATTATCTCTTTTGTAATATCAATCCTGTGATGGAGAAAATTACTATTTACTTATTACTTGATACTGTATACTTTGTTTTGTAAAACTCAATATAGAAAACATAACAGGATAGATTAAGGTATAAGAAAGTAGGTAAAAAAACGAATGATTTTTTCAGTTTGATTTAGAAAATTAAAAACCCACAAAAATTTCAAATACCAATAATATCATCATAGTAACCATTAATTCTCACTCACAGTCGGCTTCATCCGAACCATCGTCGGCCCCACAATTGTGAACTTTATTGCATTTCAGCTTGTTCGGTATGCAAAACCCGTTTTTTTCGCACTGAAATTCGTCGCAGCTCGGCCCTTCTTGTATCTCCGTCCAAACCACTTTAAAACCTTCCGCGCCAACCGCTTTATCCGCCGTTATAAAACTAAAACGATAACGGTTAAAAATAAAACCATTGTTATTTTATATTTTTATATGTATTTTTATCGTATCGTGATTTTTACCTAAATCGTATCGCGTTTGAATCCGAAACATAATGGAGTTTTCCTATTGAGCTTTTTTCACCGCAAAGTTCAATCGGAGTACCTGCTAGGTTTGTCCACAGACGAAGAACTGCTGCTGGACATCCACGATCTAAAAAAATTGAAAGTATAGTTTCATATATAAATTAGTTAGTTTTTTTAATACTTACTAACTGGTTCTCCTTCAATGGCAAACTGTTCAAACTCCAATAAAATTTTATACTTAGGCCTGACACTAATGTACCAATTGCACGTTTTCGAAGATAATCCCTTGCTCGGTCCGTCGTAGTTTTCGGGGAAATTCGGACTGCTGATGACGCCGTGATCTAAGCTGCTAACGTTTCCGCCGCAATCTCCGAAGATCGATTTGGCGGTTTCGAAGTTGTACCGGGCTTTAAACCCGCTATAAACGCCTTCGGAATCGGCATGAAGGAGCAACTTCAAACCGATCGCTCCCCGATTCGATTCGATCGGTCCGGGAGCGGTCAGTCCGCAATATCGACCCACCAACTTTTCGGTGTTATCTTTGTAAACGTTAAAAATTTCCAACCAATCTTCTTGACATATTGAAGCTCTATAAAAAACATAAAAGAGATAATTTTATAAAGTGAGTGGTTGAACGGGTTGATTTGATTTATTACCCATAGGAGCCAATCGTTGAATTAGCCATATCAGCTCGAACTTTAAAGTTGTCGAAAACTAACGTAACCTGTTCGTTGGGCGTTGCTAAAAATAAATAGGTACAGTTGGTGTCGCTGGGATAGTTGGAGGGATATCTGGGCGAGTTGAACTCCCCTCGTTTTCTACTCGTGCTTCTGTATGTGAATGTGCAGGTTCCATCTGGTGCTGCTGTTCCTGGGATACGATATTCTAGATGTAACATAAAAAAGAACAATTAATATTTTAAATATGTGGGATGTCCCTCGATCCAGGAGGCTGGTTCAAAAAAAAAAGCAGAACAGAAGACGACGTAAGAACGGTTGACAAAAAAAACGAAAACAACAGTTGACGACAAACCGTGGAGAAAGGAGGACGCAAGAGGAGTGAAAGACGAATCGGAGCTCGGTGAAGATCGGAAGACGCGTTTTCGGGGACAGAAGCACGTGAGGGTTAAGTTTTAGTTTGGAGGACGTATTTTGTGTTTGATGTGTTTGGAGCTGTCAAAGGTCATTGAAGAAAAGCTTTGCTATGATTTTTCCGTAATCCCACAAATTTGGGGGCTCGTCCGGGATCATCGAAAAATCGTTTAGAGGTCATCGTGGGATTTGTGAAGAATTTGACGAAGAGTTGGTGAGGTGTTTGCGAACCGAGAAAAGAAAAGGGAAATAATACACAAAGGACGAGTAAACAAAAGACGATTAAAGAAGACGTTTGATTTATTTTCTTTAAATAAAAATCATGAGTGACAACGATAGAGAACGGACGACGGAAGATGACGTTAATGAAAATAATATGAACGTTGACAGCACGTCGAGAATGACAGCATCGGCGAACGATCAGGTGTTGCTAATGCGGGAGATGGATTTAATACGGAGAGAAATGGAAATACTAAGAAAAGAAAACTTGTTGCTGCAGAAAGAACAGGCAGCACCTAGAACTGCTTTCAATATTAACGATTTACGTAGTGGTTTACCAACGTTTGGTGATAATCCAACCCAACCTGTTGAAAAATGGATTGCGGATTTAGAAGACAATCAAGTCCTATTCGGATGGACCCCGATACAAACAATGGTATGTGCAAAAACGTTATTAACTGGCACTGCAAAAATATGGTTGAATTCACTACCCACAATCAAAAGTTGGGAGGAATTCAAGAATCAAATCACAAGTGAATTCGGCAAGAAATTAAACAGCGCGGTGATTCATCAGCAACTAACTAGAAGAAAGAAAATGAAGAATGAAAGTTATCAAGAGTATGTGCTAAATATGATGTCCATTGCAAGACAAGGAGATATTGAAGAGAAAGCGATTATCCAGTACATCATCGATGGTATAACTGACTACGAGAATAACAAAGTATTACTTTATACGGCAGAAAGTTTGGCGGAGCTAAAGGATAAATTGAAAATTTATGAACTCATGAAGTCGAAAAGTGGAAAAGTGGAAAAAAGGTCAAGTAGTAAGGACGCGAAACCAGAAGAAAAAATGATGCCAGAAAAAACGTTACACTGCTTCAACTGCGGTGAAAAGGGGCACAAATCGCAAGATTGCAAAGACAAAGCAAAAGGTACGAAATGTTTTGCTTGTAATAACTTCGGACACGTCGCTGCAAAGTGTCCCAAAGGTACTACTAGTAGAAAAAGCATGCAAATAGCTGATCATAGCTGTCGTAATAAGATGTTTAAGGAAATTAGCATAGATGGAGCTTGTACGACTGCTTTAATAGACACCGGCAGCACGGTTAATCTAATAAGAAGCGATGAATATTTCAAAATCGGCGCACCAAAGATCACTATGCAGAAAATAACTTTAAAAGGATTAAGTCAAGAAGAAGTAGAGACGTTGGGTTCATTTGAATCGCAAATTGATGTTGATGGTGAATCGTTTTACACCAGAATACACGTGGTGAATGAAAAAGTTATGCCCGTAAATTGTTCATTGGGAGAACCTTTATTGAAACAAGCTAAGCTCACCTTTACCCCAGAAGAAGTGAAGATTTCGAAATGGACGGAAGAAGAATTTGATTTATCAGTCCAGCTAGTTGAAATGAAGGAAAAAACTGAAGAAGAAAACCATCCAGTAGCAACGGAAGAAATAGGAAGAAGTGAAGATGTGAAAGTAGACGAAACCGAAACAACAGATGATAAAGAAAGTACTGAAGGTGATAAGAAGGACTATGTTCAGGATCAACAAGAAGAAAGAGAAGACGAAGAAGAAAAAGAAGACGAAAAAAAAGAAGACGAAGAAGAAAAAGAAGACGAGGAAAAAGAAGACGAAGAAGAAAAAGAAGACAACGAAAAAGAAGACGAAGAAAAAGAAGACGAAGAAAAAGAAGACGAAGAAGAAAAGGAAGACGACGATGACAAAAAAGAAGAAGACGAATTAGAAGAAAATTACAATGAAACTAACCCAATTCGACAATTGTTGGGAATTGAAATGAGAAACAAAGAAGTTTCAAAGTTGCGAGAAATGATAGAGGAAGAGCATAGAGCTGGTTTCCAGGAGGAAAGGGTAGAATTGAGGGAAGAAGCCAGAAGTCAAATCCAGACAGTACAGACTGAGATCATGAGAAATTTTAAAAAGAAGAGGAAGAAGGCGAATCAATACGATTTGGACGATTTAGTAGCCATACAAAAGACATCAATTGCCGCTGATTCCATGAAACCTTGGAGACAGGCTGATGGGTTCGACGTTTTGACCAGCGAGTCATCCGAGACGGATGACGAGCAGGAGGGCCGAGTTGTGGGATGTCCCTCAATCCAGGAGGCTGGTTCAAAAAAAAAAAGCAGAACAGAAGACGACGTAAGAACGGTTGACAAAAAAAACGAAAACAACAGTTGACGACAAACCGTGGAGAAAGGAGGACGCAAGAGGAGTGAAAGACGAATCGGAGCTCGGTGAAGATCGGAAGACGTGTTTTCGGGGACAGAAGCACGTGAGGGTTAAGTTTTAGTTTGGAGGACGTATTTTGTGTTTGATGTGTTTGGAGCTGTCAAAGGTCATTGAAGAAAAGCTTTGCTATGATTTTTCCGTAATCCCACAAATATTATTCAAAAAATTAGATTTTTTTTTATCTTTACCACATCGGATATTATAACTTATTATGTTGTCTAATTCGAGAAAGAGTATTTATAGAGTCTCTCTCTAGAATATACATACTTATTGACTGAAAGAAAGACTGACAGAATGTTCTGGAATGTTTCACTACTTCATGCTTTATCGAATTTTACGCCTCGCTTTGATTTATTCAAACAAGAAGTCTTGCCAAAAATCGAATTTAATCACTAACTTTTATTTTTCCCATAACAATAGATTATCAAATCATACGTACAGCACATCATAGCTGTGTTGATAGCAGCGATTTCCAACAGTTTCTGATTTCTTCAATCAATCGAAATATAATCATTTTTTTTTCATACTATTATGTATAAAATGTAGGAATTGATTATTTTTTATTATAAGTTACATAGATTAAGTTTATTGGTAAAAGCGCGGAAGTAGATATAGAAGGTTTGGGTTGAAAATCAGTTTCAGTAGATCGGAAAGGCTAAGTGATGAGAGTCAGTTGAGTAAAGACGAGAGTTGAGTTTAAATGTATAACGACGTAAGACGAGATATTGCAAAGACGAGAGTAACAGTAGAGCCAAATTTCCTACAAAAATAAAACAGTTTAATTGGTTGAAGAAAGAAAAATCAAACCTTTGAAAACTAAGGACTTTCTATGAACAAAGCATATGCTTTGTAAACAATTAAAAATTAAACAATTTTTGTGCCATGGAATAGATTCAAATAGATAAACTTTGAGATTTATCAGATTAGATGGTATGGAAATCTAAGAATAAAGACAAACGTGAATAAATTAACATATCTAGGAGGAATATCAGGCATATTTCTAAAAAATTGTAGGAAATCCAACCATGAAATACACTCAATTCTGTTTTTACGCGACAGATACGTTAACAATAAATTTGCGTAAAAGAAAATCGCGTAAAAAAAGGTATGATACTTACGTAAAAATAGGGGATAGGTTCCAACATTTCAAAAATTAGTTAAAATATTAAAAAAAATTAAACTTATTTAAAAATAATTAAAAAGAAAATAAGAAATAATTCATAAGTTTAAAAAATGGAAAAATAAAAGTAAACAAAAATTCATTATTTAGTTAAATCAAAATGAATTTTTAACTACTAGCACTTTTCGGTGCACTTTCCTTCTCAAACTGTACTATCACTTCAGTACTTCTAGTCACAAATTCTGTCATTGATCGTTGTATTCTTGGTTTGATGAGGCTATTATACAATTCACGATAATTGCCCATTCATAATTTAATTCCACGTTGAAATTTGCTAGATCTTTCCTCGATATGATCACACTTCTGAAAATGACTGCCTAATTTAGCAGCCAGTTGTAGTCCTTCTTTGATTAAATCTGCAGTAAGGAAAAGAACCTTTTCGTCATTATCACTACATTCTTTAACATCAGGAGTCTCAAGTGGTAAACTAATGATTCCATCACAGTTCTAGAAGTTAATCGATATCTGCAGATGATATATCATCAAATCCTTCTCCGTCTATTTCATGAGCTAAAGCAATGATGTTATTGATCTATATTAGAAGACACATGATCTTTATTTTTTACACATTCTGGCCAAAGATATCTCCAACATGCGTTTAAAGTTGACGGACTCAGTTCAGATACTGCTAATCCAACACGTTTGATTAATGCCAAAATTATTCTAGATTAAAATTTCTTGCATCGCGTTAAATCAAATTAAATCGCGCAAAAAAAGACTGAAATACAGTTTTTAAATCGCGTTAAATCAAATTCGCGTAAAAGAAGTTCGCGTAAAAACAGAATTAGGTGTAGTATATTATGAGTTCAAAGCCATGCAAATAAGAACTGAAATTATGGTCATTTTACGATGTTAACACAAACTACTCTTGTAATTTAAACCTTTAACTTGATATATTTAAACAAATTTCTGAAGATAGGAATGAGTATATTATGATTTCAAATGCGCTCAAATAAGAAATGAAGATATCATCATTTTGCGATGTTAAAACAAACTACTCCTATAAGTTAAACATTCAATTTGATATATTTGGACATATTCTTGAAGATAACCATCATGATAACAATCACTCCTGAAGATAATCATAATAACAACATTCAGCTTAATATATTTGGACAAATTCCTGAACATTATAATGATTTACTGAATAATTACAGATTATTTTCTTACGTATTTTATCATATTAGGATCGAAAATTAATATTTACAAACACTTGCGATTCACACTTATAAAATATAATGAATTCTCATCTCTAATTTCATTTGCAAATAAGTTGATTTTAATCTCATATCATTGATTTACTTTGATATTATTGTCATAATTTGAAATGTGGTAATAATTTTAGAAAAGACTACTTTTAAAAATCCATATTGAAATAACAGTTACCTGTTTCAAAGGTATAATTCGCTTTAAACCCTCTTCCAAGTATTTCACCGCTGCTGAAAACCATAACTAATCTAGGTCCGTCGGAAACCATCGAAATCGGATTACCCTCGTTACCGCACATTTCGTAATCGAATTTATCGTATGAATCGGTCGTCTCTTGCCCTTTTAGGTATATTTTCAAATAACCATCGGTACAACTGCAAAAGGAAAATAAATTTATCATACTTTTTAATGATCTCTAAAACTATAAGCCGATATATGAAAAGCTCAGAAATCAAACCGTATTAGTCTTCGTAACTTCTAACGTAAACATTTATTTCTCAAGTAATATCATTTATTCAGGATAAGATTCGACTTTTGTAATTTTTTTAGCTGTTATTCTTTTATTAAGAATAAATAACATTGGTTGATGTAACTGCAATAAAAAAGGTAAATTTCACGGGTTAAAGTTTACTGTTTAACTTCTGAGCTCTCCATATGTAAGCCAAGATATTAAAGAAGTAGGTTTTTTTATGTTCTGTGATTAATTTTCCCATATAGGAAGTAACATTATTTACTTTTTAACATTATTATTATTATTTTTTATTGGAGAACCATTTGAGAATCAACTTAATTCAACCAAGTCTAATATAATTTAACTTTTCTTGCTTTTTATTAATTTGAAATTAAAATCTAAATCAAATTCGATTTTATTTACATTTTTCTTTTAGGTATCTATGAAAGTAATATCACATCTTTGAAATAAAAATTACATAAGTTACTTTATTTATTTTACTTAAAGCATAATAATTGTCTGTGAAAGTGACTTAATTTGTTGATTTCAATCAATTTCTTCGTCTTCTCTATTCATTTCAGATTAAATTATAAGTTGAATTCGACATTATGTTTAAGTTCAAATTTTTAATTTATAAATAAAGTCTTTTAAAGTTACTTAGGAAACTAATTAGGGAGGAAATATTGATTGATTTAAAATAAACTTACTCTCCTTTCGCTCCTTTTGGTATATCAAACAACATAAACTGCAATTTAACCCTTTCCAAGTGTTGCGAATCTTGCATTCCGTAAATAAAGTACCTACAAACCAGTTTGGGCATGTACGGAAACGGATAATTCGGGCTAAAGACCAAACCCGTTGATTCTTTCTTGCTTAAGATCTTTTGGTCGCACTCCGAACCGCGGATGTGCTCTCCGTCGTTTTTACTTATAAAATCTAAAACAAACAAAGTTAAATGAAAGTCTAATTAAATTAAAATCGAATAATAAATTAAAATCAAATAATCGTCCCCAATAAAGCAATTTGAATATTTACACGAAATTAACTACTACTCCCAAGTGTAATTTTGCTGATTCACCCTTCGAAAATCGACCTTCACTCCGAAATCAGATAAGTAAACGCTTCCGCCCTTCCAGGTTGTCGCTTTACAAGGACAATAAACGTCAATCACGACCCAGGGCTGCGCCCTCGTCGCACAAAGACACCTATAAACGCTACTACAAATGCGCTCAAACGAACCGATCGATGGGAGCTCGTCCCAATAAAATCAGGAAGAAAACAAAAATACCTAACAAGCGGTAGGTAGTTTTACTTACCTAACTTTGTAAATGAGTTGGAAAACTCAAAGATTCCTTTGAAGCCTCTGTTCTGAGTATTGGCAGTGCGTGGCAATGTCACGAACGTGACCAGCAGTGAGTACTCCGACGAGTAAAGGACCAAATTACGTTGTTGGCCGCAATACGTACCGATAACAGCCGACGTGTTGTCTGCTCCGTCGTAAACTTTTACGTAATCAAAAGGACAGCTTTTTTGTAAATAGAAAAAAGAAGAAAAAATAATTAATAAAAATTTAGGGGGAAAAAGGTTGTGAACTTACTGAGGGCCGCCGAAAAACAAGTCAAAGTCCCTAAATTCGAGTCGTACCCTTTGACCTGGTGTACCTAAGAACTGGTACGAACACTGGAGAGCTTTTGGGTAAGCTCCCGGGTACGTTGGGGATAGTATTACTCCTGTGGGTTTGGCGGAACCTTTCACTAAGAAGCTACATGGTGTGTTTGGTACAGGAGTACCAACTTCGTATTCGGCTATAAGAAAATATTTATAATTTATTAAATATATCGTAGATTAAAATCAAAATTTGGTTTGAACACAGGTTGAAATTATTTTAAATTGTTTCGACTTCCGAAAGCTACAAAGTCGATCTAAAAATTGTACGTATAGAAATTTTCTTTGTTAAGACTATTAGTAGAATACTCAAAAAAAAATCATAACCTTTCAAATATGTTCTTCATCTAAATCTAACTCTTATATTTTATAAACAAGGCTTTGTCGTTTAAAAGAAAAGAAACAGACTGAATTTATCTTAACCCCTTTTGACACTTTTTAGCTTCAAAGTTAGCTTAAAAATCATATACAGAGTATTTCATCCTAAACTGTAGTGACTCATGTCTGCAGTGTGTCTAAATATTAGTACCACAGAAAATCCAAATATTTTCTTTGAAATCAAGACGAATAAAAAAACTCGTAACTCCTTCATTAGGTTATTGATCAAAATAAATCTCCTATGGTTTATAAATAGGACTCACAGGTTCAAGCTCTCTTCAAGACACAGGTTGAAATTATTTTAAATTGTTACGATTTCTCAATGTTTGAAAGTTGATCAAAAATTGTACCTACAGAGATTTTCTTTAATGGGACTAATAGTAGAATACTCAAAAAGAATCATAACTCCTCAAATATGTTCTTCACCTAAATTAAACTTTTATATTTTATAAACAAGGCTTTGTCATTCAAAAGAAGAGAAACAGACTGGATTTATCTTAACCCCTTTCGACACTTTATGGCTTCAAAGTTAGTTTGAAAATCATATATAGAGTATTCCAACCCAAACTCTAGTGACTCAATTCTGCAGTGTGTCTAAATATTAGTACATCAGAAAATCCAAATATTTTCTTTGAAATTAAAACGAATAAAAAAACTCCTAACTCCTTCATTAGGTTGTTGATCAAAATAAATCTCCTACGGTTTATAAACAGGACTTACAAGGTCAAGCTCTCTTCAAGACACATGTTGAAATTATTTTAAATTGTTACGATTTCCCAAAGCTTGAAAGTTGATAAAAAATTGTACTTACAGAAATTTTCTTTAATAGGACAAATAGTAGAATACTCAAAAAAATCATAACTCCTCAAACATGTTGTTCATCTAAATCAAACTTCTATGTTCTATAAACAAGGATTTTTCTTTCGTTCAAAAAAAATGGATTTATCTTAATCCGTTTGGATATTTTATAGCTTTAAAATTAACTTAAAATCATATACGGAGTATTTTAACCCAAACGCAAGTGACTCATTTCTGCAATGTGTCCAAATATTGGTACCACAGAAAATCCAAATATGTTCTTTGAAATCAAGACGAATAAAAAAACTCGTAACTCCTTCATTAGGTTGTTGATCAAAATCAATCTCCTACGTTTTATAAACAGGACTCTAATGTTTATAATAAAAGAAACAGATTGGATTTATCTCGACTAGTTTAGATTTCGTGAAGCTTTAAAGTGAACCTAAAAATTATGCTTATAATTATAAGTTGAACTTAAAAAATCATAACTCCTTAAATATACTATTAATTAAAATCAAACTCTTGCGGTTTCTAAACAATACTTTGATGTTTAAGGTAAAACAAAATGATTGGATTTACCTTAATCTATTTTAATTTTTAAAGCGACAAAGTAACCTAAAAATCGTGTATAGAGTCTTTTTTGATATCAAGACATAAAAAAATCGTAGCTCTTTAATTAGGTTGTCGATCAAAATCATACTCTTATGGTTTATAAACAAGATATTATTGTTTATAACAAAAGTGATAGATTAGAGCTATCTCTATTTGTCTAGATTTTCCAGAGCTTTAAATATAACCTAAAAATCATACTTATGATCCTAAAATGAACTCCAAAAAAATTGTAACTCCTTAAATATAGTATTGATTAAAGTCAACCTTTTATGATTTATAAACAAACCTTTGTTGTTTAGAATAAAAGAAATAGATTGGATTTATTTCAATTTGTTTATATTTTCTAGAGGTTTAAAGATAACCCAAAAATTGATTTTCTTTAATATTGAGACGAATAAAAAAAATTCCTTCATTAGGTTGTTGATCAAAATCAATCTCTTATGATTTATATAGAACACTTTAAGCCTTTGTTTATAATAAAAACAACAGATTGGATTTATCTGGATTTGTTTAGATTTTTAGGAGCTTTAAAGTTAATCTAAAAATTTGAATTAAAAAAAAACTTCCTAATTTAGTTATTCATTAAAATCAAACTCTTACAATAAATAAACAAGGCTTTGATGCTTCTAATAAAACATGATTTAATAGTCTACAAATTGATATTTTTAATTTATTTCGATTTTTGAGAACTTTTACTCAAAAAAATGAAATCTCTGATATAAAAATTTAAAAAAATCTCAACTGCTTTATTATAACTTTTTTTTCTGATGTGATTTAATAACAAAATTTAACAATAATTTAGTTATTTATTTTATCCCCTATAAATTACAAATATTACTTTTATCCGGCACCTCCACCAAAAAATTTACTTTCGGGGAAAAAATCAAAACATCAATAATTTTTCTATGTAAAAGTTTTTTCATTGGAGAGAAAGGGGATGAGGAACAAAGCACCTCATAGAGTAATATCCCGCACGTCTTGCACTCTTAAGAACGGTCTCCCCCGGTGTCCCTACTCAAGGGCGTCGGAACCGGGGGGCTTCGGCACTTCATTCCCCCCACTACGGAATTATTCAAAAGAAAGTGGGCCAAACGTTGCCGTACGCGAGGAAATCCCCTCTCGTGGATAAGTTACGCTCGATGAGAACGTTTTCGGCTCGGCGAAAGAAACGGGATAGGTTTTAGATTAAAATCTTACCACCCCCAAAGAGGATGAACTGTTTAGACCTTGATTAATAGGTTCGACTTACAGTCATTGACGAATTGATATCGTCCCGTAAAGAGATCGCTGGTGGACACGTTCTTGTCCGTGTAAAAGGCCAGGGCGATGGCCCTGTAGAGGGAAACTCGCCTTCTCGGAGGAATGGGGCCGCAGTATCTGCCACCGAAGGGAGAATTTATTAGTTCGCCGGCATCCGGCTGCACCACTTCCGAGTACACGTCCATGTACTCATGGATACAGCTGTTTGGACAAAAAAAAGAAATACAAAATTAATCAATTACAAACCCATAAAGTTATATTTTTAAAAGAATTAATTTTAAAAAGGTGATGGAATTTATTTACGAAATGCTACGTGCAGAATAACATCAATAGCATTGAAAAGCTTTTAATGTGCTTACCTGGGATTTAAGTGTGGTTAAAATTCTTATTACCAAAGAGAATCTACTTACTCAAAATTACAAAATTCTAAAAGTACTAACTTATTTTTTACATAAAATGTACTAAAGCGATTAAGATTAAGCGGCGAAATAATTAAAATTGAAAAAGCTTAAAGCGTTTGTTGTGGGTGTAAAAAATAAATACGTTAAGAAAAAACCTTAGGTGAAAAAAATTTTAAAGTCGATGTACTCACGCAGGGAGATCGCCAACTGCAGCTCCACTGTAGAAGCAGCAACACAAGAACGAACGGTTCAATCAAACACGACTCGTATCGATCAATCGTGCAACATTTGCAACAATTTTTACATTACAACATATCATCAAACTCCCGGCTTTTTGCAATCATTTTACACGATGCTGTATTAACGATTTTAAAACAACCTCTATATATAGCTTTATTTCATTTCACAAAACGAAATTTTATTCAACATTTTATTAGTGAAATGGAATTTGATGAAAGGGATTTAACAAAGTACACCTAGATAGTTTATTTAGGCAAAAATAAATCGTTAAAAAGGTATTCTGGGTATTTTTGTATTTGTTATTTTTGGCACTGAGCACGTTTGAAATTTTCATCAGTCTTCGATTCTTTAAATATGTTGTAGATTAAAACCTAGCTTTTATGACTTATAAACAAATCTTTGTGGTTAATAATAGAAGATAGGGGTTTGGATTTATTTTAATTTCTTTTGGTTTCTTACAATTTCGAAATTCATCAAAAAATCGTATAGAAATTTTAAGTGTTAAAAGGGTGGACTTAAAAGACTTTCTTGGGTTTAAACAACTTAGGTTTATACAATAGTTTGAAACTTATAATAAATAAAATATTGGGTTAGCAACTAAGTAATTGCGGATTTCACTCATAGAAGGTTTCAGTTAAATTTTTAGGTTTGCAGATGTAGTACAAATGTAAAACACATTTTGCTAGTTGATAGTTGGCAATTCAGCTGTCAATCGTTTTCGTTTGGCCTTCGTTGAAAAATGGAAAATCAAAAGGAATATTTTCGTCATATTTTGATTTTTTATTTCCGCAAAGGGAAAAACGCATCGCAAGCTCATAAAAAGTTATGTGCTGTATATGATGATGAAGCCTTAAAAGAACGGCAGTGTCAAAATTTTGCTAAATTTCGTTCTGGTGATTTTTCACTCAAAGACGAAAAACGCTCTGGTCGTCCAGTTGAAGTTGATGAAGTCCTAATCAAAACAATAATTGATTTGAATTGGGATGTTTTGCCACATCCACCATATAGTCCTGACCTTGATCTGATTACTTTTTGTTTCGATCTTTACAAAACTTTAATGGTAAAAATTTCAATAATGATGATGATGTCAGTTTTGATTCAGTTTTCTACTAATAAAAACCAGAAGTGGAAACGTGGGATTATGATGCTGCCTGAAAGATGGCAAAAGGTCATTGATCAAAATGGGCAATACATTACAGAATAAAGTTATTTAGTTCCATGAAAAAATTGTCTTTGATTTTCTAAAAAAAATCCACAATTACTTAGTTGCCAACCCAATAGATTTGATAGGAAGGTACACATAAAAAAAATCATAACTTCTAAAATACGTTATTTAAAATCAAGTTTTTTAAAATTTATAAATTAAGAGTTTAAAGTTTATAATAAAAGAGACAGATTAGATTTATCTTAATTTGTTTTAATATTTCAGAGCTTTAAAATTAATATAGAAATCGAGATTTCCTTTGATAAGAAGGTAGACTTTAAAAAATTATACCTCCTTAAATATATTACTAATTATAATCAAATTTTCACAGTTTATAAACAAGGCATTATTGTTTATAATAAAAGAAGCAGATTGGAATTATCTTGGATTATCTATGTTTTTCGATTTTCAGAATTTCAAAGTCTTAATAAAATGATTTTTTTGATAAAAAGTCTACTCTTTCAAAATACTTAAAAAATCATAACTCCTTAAACGTGTTATATATTAAAGTAAAACTTTCACAGTTTATAAACAATAGATTAGTATTTATAATAAAAAAAACAGATTGGAATTATTTTGTTTCGATTTATTAAATTGAAAGTTAGAGATGTTTTTTTTATGAAAGGGTAGACTTTGTAAAAAAATCATAATTCTTGAAACGTGTTGTTGATTAAAATCAACCTCTTTTAGTTTATAACCAAGACATTATTATTTATGATAGAAGAAACAAACAGAATTTATTTTAATTTGCTTTGATGTCGCAGAACTTCAAAGTTTGTTTAAAAATCGTGCGGAAACTTTGATTGATTGGAGGATGTACTTAAAAAAAAATCGTAACTCTTTAAATGTGTCAACCATTAAAATCAAACTCTTACAATTTATAAACAAGACATTATTGTTTATAATAAAAGAAATAGATTGGTTTTATCTCATTTTGTTTCGACTTTTCAAAGCTTTAAAGGAAATCTCTTTCTCTGGTAAAAAATAGACTTCATAATTCCTTAAAACATGGTGTTGTTTAAAATCAAAGTTTTCTAGCTTTAATAATACATTATTACTTATAATAGAATAAACAAACAGGATTTATCTTAATTTGTTTTGACTTCTCAGAACTTCAAAGTTTGTTTAAAAATCGTGTGGAAATTTTGATTGATTGGAAGATGCACTTTAAAAAAATCTTAACTCCTTAAATGTGTTAGCAATTAAAATCAAACTTTTAAAATCTACAATCAAAACATCATTGTTTATAATAAAAGAAACAGATTGGTTTTTTCTCAATTCGTTTCGATTTTTCAAAGCTTTAAAGTTAGAGATTTTTTTTGGTAAAAAGTAGACTTCATAAAAAAGTCATAATTCCTTAAATATGGTGTTATTTAAAATCAAACTTTTCTAGTTTATCAATAATACATTATTAGTTATAATAGAATAAATAAACAGGATTTGTCTTAATTTGTTTTGACTTCCCAGAACTTCAAAGTTTGTTTAGAAATTGACAATGCGGAAACTTTGATTGATTGGAGGATGGATTTTTCAAAGCTTTAAAGTTAGGGATTTTTTTTGGTAAAAAGTAAACTTCAAACTTTTCTAACTTATTAATAATATATTATTACTTATAATAGAATAAACAGACAGGATTTATTTTAATTTGTTTTTATTTCTCAAAACGTTCCTTTAAAAATCATGTTAACAGTTTTAATTGGCTTAAAAGTTATAAATATTAAATTAAATTAAAATCAAGCTTTTATTGTTAGTAAACAGTAATTTATTGTTTCCTGTATATGAATTTCCTAGAATTTCAAAGTTGAATTTGTGTCAATTCATGAAAATCATTTATTATTTAACTTTCTATTTTAGTTCAACTTCCATTGTAGTATTTAATTTAATTTCAGACAACAATACAATGCAATTCGTTTGGTCAATATTAACCGAAATCACGTAAACGTTTTAAAATCGTCAATACAGCGTTCCTAAAAACAATAAATAAATTTTTAAATAATAATTTTTTAAATTAATTTTTTTTTAATTATTAACATTATGTACAATTTTATTTATACGTATAATTAATTCTAATTGCTTCACATAGCGTTTAATACACACATAATCATTCTCAAACTCAATAATAAAAATTATAATCAATCCCAAAAAAACGGACGGGCGTCTAATTCACACGATGCTTTTTTACAATACACGATTTACATTACACGTTCCAAATACGCGATTTCGAACGTCAGGAAGTAGGATCCGTTAAAGCCCCAAATAAACTACGACCCGTTTATTTTCATTTACGAATCGTCGGAATGTTTCAATCCGAACGTACTGTAAAGTTCGATTTCGGTCGATCGGTATTTCGAGCGTTTATTATTTATCGTTTTATTATTTATTTATTTTTTCTCTTTTCACGATTCGGTTTGATTTGATTTAAAAAATTATTTTCCAATAATACTCACTCGGGTGGAGTCCCCCGAAGCGCAAAACTCGTGAAAACCACCTCGACCCTTTGTCCTGGCCCGGCCAAAAACGTATAAACGCACTGGCGAGAGTGGCTCCAGGGGTTGACGAACTCTGGTGCGTTAAACGTGCCGTTTTGTGGACCTCCCGGTCTGCTCACAAACGTTTGATCGCACTCTGCAACAAAAAAATGAATTAGGGTTTATATCCATAACACTGCAGGATGTCAACGCGATATTGACGCCTCGAGATTGCTTCTATACAGGGCGCCCGTTTTAATTATTCAATCCTTTACTCACGTATTCCTTGGCTAAAAATAACCAGAAGTCCTAAAAAACATGGACTCAAAAGTGATCTCTTTTCCAGCTATTGAAACTTTAGTTCTGTAAGCTTATCCATTATCAACATAATCGATGAGAATCAATTTAAGTTCAATTATTAACTCCTTACAACTACAAAAGTTAGTCGAAATCGTGACAACTACTAATAATTTAATTTAAATGTAACGCTGCACAGTGGTTCAGATCAGCATATTTTCGGAAAAAATTCTGTAACTTTTAGTACGAAAGGTATATCCGGACAATATTTTATACGTAGTTTTTAAACCACAATACGAAGATTTAGAGCAACTTTTGAACCAAATTTCTCAACCGGAAGTGGTACTTTACCTGAACCCTAAGCCAATTTTTTACCTATAAACTGGTATTTTAAATAGAAAGCCATAGTAATAATAAAAAAATATTCAGATATTAAATGTTAACTAAATCGTGTAACCGGAAGTGATAGTTTACCTAAATATATACCTTTTTTTTCGTAAAGGATGTGTAGTTTAAATTAGAATAATTGCATAAAATGTTTTTATAACGCTAAAGTAACATTTTTAATTGTTACGACTGCTTATATTAATTCATAAGCAATCGCTTAACGTCCTCGTGCATTTCTAAGTGCTTCTTTTTTAAAGTAATTCGCATAGTAGCAATGAAAGGATCGGATGATACCAGCAACATAATAAATACCAAATGGGGTATTACCTCCTATCGTTTTTCGTCTTGTTTCTCGTTCTTCGTTTCGTTATCTTGTTAATAAATAATCTGATGTGTTTTGTGTTTTGAACAAAAAATGTTTCTGTCTTTGCACACTCTATTCAATGCTACCCTATGTTAATTCGAAACGAACACTCTCACTTGTATTCAATGTAGCACGAGTACCTCAAGTAGAATTAAAATATGTAATAAAAAGTACCACGTTTCATTTAAAAAAATAAATGTTCGGTCTGAATAACCTATTTCCGGTCAGAACCGGAAGTTGAAAATATCATCAACGGATAGAGCATACCCCATTTGGTAATCAAAATTTTTTGGAGTTTTCGAAAAAAACATTTCTCTTGAGTTTGAAAGGGGTGGAGGGGTGTTCTTACACACCCGGTATATTATATATTTAATATTTTTAAATTAAAACCAACCTTTTTGATTGCATAGACAATATAAAATTACTTGAATCGCCATTATAGATATTCGATGATTTAATCAGAATTGAAAACCCCGAATAGTTAAAATTCTGACAAAAAATAGAAATTTGGTAATTAAAAACAAAAGCGCAGATATGCGCAGCCAAATTTTTCTGAAATGTGTTAAGTATGAATTAGTTCACATGTATATATAAAGAGTTGTTTGGCGGCAGTTGGCGCAAACAAGTTCTAATCTAAAAACTGCATAAAATCAAATATTTTTTTAAGCATCTTTACCTATCAATGTAACATAGAAGAATAAGTAATTTTTTTTTCGCTGAATCCATTATCATTTACTCAAATATATATTTTTTAAATAACCACCAACAAATTTTTATAATATCAGACTGATGCGATAATATTATGGATTCTTATGAGCTATTACAACGATCGGGTTAACTATACGTAAAATGTACAAATTTAAACATTTTTTACAGGTAAACCATCGTGGTAAGAGACGTGGCATTAGTTGATTCTACATCTTAGAAGTTCTAAAAATTGATTTATAGACTTTTTTTTATTAATACTGAAAGTCAAAAAATTGGATTTTTTCCGCTCATTGACCACTGTGCGCTGTAATAATGTTAATAATAGGTCAACTTATGGAATTAAAATTTTGAATATCTTGAAAATGAACCACATTCGGATCTATGTTCATTAGGACTTTTTTGCTTATATTCAGTTAGAGAATATACCAGTAAAGTGTCAAACAATCAAAACGGGACATCCTGTATATTCTTATTATCAGAAGTTCGGTCGGATTTAGACTTTAAAGGAATCTAATGGAATTTTGGGAAATTAAGGATGTTAAAATACAATATATTGTTCGCTTTCAAATGTGTTCCAGATCGACCTTAAAACAAATTGTAAAGAAGCTGTATTGAATTTTAGAGAAATTAAGAAAAATTTTAATGATATTTCATTAGGCTTTAGAAAACTTGAACAACTTTAAACGAATCTTGATAAGGTTGATTTAAAATACTGCAATATTCTGGGAACATAACATCTTTGCAAATTTTTAAATGAAATCTAGAAATAATTGTCATTGAACCCAATCGAAATTTTAAGAAATTAAGAATAATAAAGGTATTTTGTTCATTTTTAAATATGTTTCAGATTCTACTTTTGAAACAGTTTTCAAGAAAGCTCTATTTAATTTTATAGCATATGAGAGAAATTTTAAAAATATTTCATTGGACTTTAAAAAAATCCAACAACTTTTTTGACATTGTGTTACATTTTCGCTTCTGAGGGAAAAACTAAAAGTCGTAGAATGTCTATTTTTGGTAGAAATAAAAACTAAGTTTCAATCTAAATCCTCATAAAATTTTAAGTCTTAGAAACAATTAAGTTTCTAAGATATGAATTTTTAAAAATAGACGAATTTTAATTAACGTGTTAATTAAGATAGGTTAAAATTTCTTTTCTATAAAAAAACTAAAAGTTGTGGAAAGTTTATTTTTGGGAGATATAAAGATTAAGTTTCAGTTTAAATCCTCATAAAATTTTAAGTCTTAGAAACAATTAGTTTCTTTGTTAGATATGAATGTTTAAAAATAGATAAATTTTAATCGATATTATGTTACATTTCCTCTTTTGGGGAAAGAACTAAAAGCCCTAGAAAATCTATGTTTGGTAGGAATAATAACTAAGTTTTAATCCTCATAAAATTTCAAGTCTCTACAACAATTGGTTTTTTTTTGATACAAGCTTTAACAAATTCATTAGTATCTTAATAAATATTTAGCATTTGTTAAAACTAATGTATCTCAAAGACTTCAAAAAATCATAATCATATTTGTTTTAATCATCATACGCTTTCCTTTAAACTGTTTACTTTTTATTATCTTTTTTATATTAAATTTATTTTTAAATTCATGTTAATAAACTCGAATTGGAGTTTTCTTTGCAAACTGGAAAACGAGCAGGTAAATTTCAACCCACACGCTTTGTAATTTCCAGTTTTATACCGAAGAAACCCAGTTTCCCCTCCCACAATTAGGGGTAGAACACACCATAAAACTCAAATTTAGAAATTCTTCGCAGTTACTGTGCGGGTTTTCAACAAATCTGTCGTGTGTTCTTCTTATTTATTTTTATTCGTTTAATCTTTTTTGCAATTAGTGTTAAAAAACTTTAGTGTTTATTTCCGTGAATGTGTTTCAAATCATTGGAGTTCGTCTTCAGATTATCATTTTGAGGAAGTCTTCGGATTGTTATTTTGCGAATGTTACCAGGTAAAATACCTTTGATTTAGGGTAAACTGCCCAAATGTCGGCCCCCTTAAAAATGCTTCCTAAAGTCGGCCTTTCTATAAAAATCCATATAGAAAAACCGAAAGGCCGACTTTAGGCGCATGGCCGAGATTTGGTGAGTTTACCCTATTAAGAATTTTTAAAAAATAATTTTTTTTATATTTTTTAGGAAATTTTCAAGGAAACAACATTCGCTTGGTGAGTTTTTTCATTTCAAAAATTTTATAATCGTATCTTTTTAAGTATTAATTTACGAAATATTATGGATTGATTACAAAATAAAATCATCAGGAAGTAAATAATACATATAACTTCCATCTCTCCATACTTATCATTTACTAATTAATAATAATAAAGATATTTTCTTAATTTTTAAAGATGTTTCAGGTCCAATTTAAAACAGTTTTTAAGAAAGCTCTTTTTAATTTTATAGCTTTTGAGAGAAATTTTAAAGATATTTCATTAGACTTTAAAAAAATCCAACTACTTTCGACAATTTTAAACGAATCTTGGTTATGTTCATTTAAAATTGTCCATATTCAGGGAACAGAACATCTGTTCAAAAGTTTAAATGAAATTTAGATATAATTTTCATTGAACCAGCTATAAAAAACCTGCAACACACGATATTGCCACTTGATGATATTTTACATAGAATTATATCGGATTTAACGTTGAGGCAATTAGCAATCAACAACACGCGATATTCGAAATAGAGTGGCGGATATCGAATTGTTCCAATGTGAAACGTTTGTTTTGATTCAATGTACAATGTCACCAAGAGGCAATATCGCGTATTGCTAATTGCTAGTTGATTGTTGCTGGTTGTCACAGTGTAAGATGAGCCTAAAACAAACGTTTGACATTGAAATAATTCGATATCACCTCTCTATTTGCGATATCGAATCGCTCTAATGTGAGAGACATGATTTAATTCTATGTCAAGTGTCACCAATGCTCCGAGTTCGAAGTTATTGAAATAAAAGTACAAACATCTAATGAAGTGGTACTTTATTTACTTATTGTTAGATGAAGATACACTGAAACATGAACTCTTCAGTGTTACGATTCAAGAGTGGTGGTACGATGCTCCCTTTAATCAATAAAAGATTTAGTTTTATGTCATCATTAGCCAATAAGCGAAAAGAATAAAAAATGGTTGAAATAGACTTTAATAGAAGTAGTAATTCTCGAAGCATCGTACGTGATTTTCCAGCGATAGTAGCATTTTTGATTCTTTGAAAAAGAACAAAGGAAAAGACGATTGCAGGATTCCACGAACTATAAGCAAAAATAATAATGAACTCTTATGAACCCAATAAATATAAATCTAAGAAACCCAATAAGATGATAATAACAATAATATTAATATTGGACTACACAACATCAAGTAACAATATCGCGTGTTACTGATTGCTAGTTGCCTCAGTGCGAGATTCGCCTTATGCCATATTGTATGCTGATCATAGAGAGAATTATCATTCTTCAGAATATGTATAGTCTGCATGTTATGTTGACGTTCTGTAGTGTCGCGTGGCTATATTCTTATATGAAAATTTGTTATCGTTACAGCAACGAAAAATAATGGTGGGTTTAGGATGTCAAACTTAAAGGCTGTAACCGTAACGCTAGCAGTAGCTGTAGTATTTAAGAAAAGTTCAACTATTTTGTTTAAATAGTAGCGTTTAGGCAACAGCTAGAAGTTACTACAAATTTATTCGTTATTGCACCTAAGGTTACGGTTAAGTTTCACATCCTAAATCCACCATAAGGGTCTATCCCTATAACACCCTAGAATATCAACATGAAAATGACACTTCGAGGTTGCGTTCGCTAGCTTTCACGCCACTGCCGGGAATAGCGTCTCTGTCTTATCGGTTATCTCACTTTAACCGTGAATTTTACTCTTGAAACTAAAACTATGATGCCAATGATAAGGTAAATGAAATAAATTTTAATATTTCACTTTGAAAACTTCTAGCAGTGACGTCAAATTCTAACGGCTGTGCACTAAAAATTCTGCGTATACACATCTTATGGTATTGAGCAATCTTGTTAGTCCAATATCCTTGGAAGCATCCAAACGTGGCTGCACTACATCCGTGTAATATTAGCTTTGCTCGTAGAAACGATGTCTAACAGTTTCTGATTTTTCCAACCAATCAAGAGTTATGATTTTCTCTGGATGATCAAAATTAAACAATTTAATTGTTTAATTGAAAATCGTTTCTAGGAATAAAGCTATTGTTGTGATCATAGGGAGAATGATATATCGTTTGAATGTTAAGTTGACGTCCTGTAGTATCGCGAGGATAGACCCTACAGATAGAGGGTCCTACAGACACCCCGACTTGCCTGCGCATTGCTAGTTTGCGCAGGTAAGTCGTATTAAATAGTTCTTAGCGATTCAGGCGGCCAGTGCAGATCGATGGCCTGGCTTGCGCTAATTCAATCTTGTTTGATATTTATGAAAACTGAGCTAATGCAGCACATTCGACTGTATTATAACCCGAAATGGAGCAACACTATGAAGAGAAAGATGAAAGTGTACTCCGCAATCTTACGGAGAGGGAGCTCCATTTCGAGTTATACTACGTGGAGATACAATTCTGTTTGTTCAGGTGGCCTGAATAGTGTGGCCTGTACAGGCCCGTCTGAAGATAAGTTGGAACGTCTGTAGGGGCTTTTAGACAAAAATTTATTATCGATACACCAACGAAAAATAAGGATTTATCCCCATGACACTACAGAACATCAAGCTTACAACGACACCTCGAAGTTGCCTCCATAGATTCTTATGGGAGCATAAGTTGCTAGACTACAACCATGCCTTATTAGCTTTTTTGGTGGAAGTGATTTCCAACGGTTTTTGCTTTTTTCAATCAATTAAGAGTTAGGATTTTTTAGACGAAAATTTATTATCGTTACACCAACGAAAAATAAGGGTTTATCTGCATAACACTACAAGACATCAACATGACAATGACACCTTGAGGTTGCCTCCATGATTCTCTTGGGAACGTCCAGATATTGCTGCAGTAGATCTATGCAATATTAGCTTTTTTCGTAGAAGTGGTTTCCAACATATTTTGATTTTTTCAATTAATCAAGAGTTAGGATTTTTTACATGTAATTAAAATTAAATAATTCGATTGGCTAAAAAAATCAGAATCCGTTGGAAATCGATTCTACGAATAAAGCTATTGTTGTGATCATAGAAAGAATGACATGTCGTCAGGATATTACGTTAACGTTCTGTAATGTCGTGAGGATAGACCGTTAGACAAAAATTTATTGCCGATACACCAATGAAAACCAAGGGTCTATCCACATGACGCTACAGGACATCAACCTGACAATAACGCCTCGAGGGTGGTTCCATAGATCCTTATGGGAGCATCCAGACGTTGCTACACTACATCCATGCAATATTAGCTTAGTTCGTAGAAGCAATTTTCAATGGTTTCTCATTTTTTCAACCAAGAATTAGGATTTTTTACATTATGATCAATGTTGAACAATCTGATTGCTTTAAAAAAATCAGAAACCGTTTGAAATCGTTTCTACGAATAAAGCTATTGTATGCTGATTATAGGGAGAATGTCATCCGAATGTTATGTTAACATCTTGTAGTATTGAGGGGATAGATCCTAAGTTTAATAACGGTGACTAAAGTTAAAATGGAAAAAAGAATTTATTTTTTTCTTTTCTATGTTTTATTTATGAACTGTGAATGAACGACAATGACGTAAAATTGATTGACCTCAAAATGGGTGAGGTTCATTGTTAAGGAAAGTTCGTGTTACTTTCGTGACTATAAAACACCACACATAAAGAAACACGCTTGGTAATTTGATCTTTCTTTCGATCAATCTTAATTTTACAAAAATAGTACGTTCGCAAGTCAAGTTGTTTCTATTATTAGGATTTGAAGTGGTTGTTTTGCAGAGAGAACGTTTATATCTAGAGTTCACAAAGAATTCCAATCATTTAGGCCGCATAAATCATTTTTAAAGCGAAAAAACGAAAAGCCGGTTGTATCTTTTCATAATTTTACAGAATTATAAGAAAAATAAAACCATAATTTTTCTATTTACTAATCAAAATAGTTGTTTTTGTTGAGAACGTTTATTAATGAATTTCACAAAAAAATTAAATTGTTGGAACATCATAAATCATTCTTTAATTCGAAAAAATTATTTAATCAATCATAATTTTACAGAAATAGTATTAAAATAGTACCATTATTTTTCTATTTAGGACATAAAAGTAGTTGTGTTTCTACTAAAATGTTTATTAATAGATATCACAAAGGAATAAAATCGTCCTAACCTTATAAATTGTTTTAACTTTAGAAAAATTAAACAGAAGTGCCATAATTCTTCTATTTATAGGTAAAATGTGTTTTTTATAAAAAATGTTTATTAATAGATTTCACAAAGAAATAAAATCATTTGAACCCCATAAATCGTTCTTCAAGTTGAAAGAATTACTTCATCAATCTTATTTTTACAAAAACAATATTGAAATAGTACTATGTTTTTTTCTAATCACTTTTTATGAGAATATTTATTTGTGAATTTTAAAAATAAATGTAAGAGAATCATTGTTAAATCTGGGGAAGAAAGAAAAAGTACATTTATTATGAGTGCAATTTTTGAAAATAAACTCTAGTGTGTATAATACACTTGCAAAAACTTTAATCTCTCTTAAAGCCTCTCGCTTAATGAGCCCGTTAAAAGCTAAACGTCGTCGGTTTTAAATTTAAACTGACGATCGCGAAGTTGTTGTTGTTAAAGTTTTATGGAAGGACAGATTATAAACGGTATAAATCCGGCAACACCTTTCTAATCTTAGAAGAGCCGCCGTTAAAGCCGTGTTTACCGAAAAGTCACGCAAAAATCGAGGCCCTCGGTTCCGGCCGCGCGCAATTTTCAACATATACGTATTTCTGTAATTTATGTCCAACACAGGAAAAGCGGTCCATCATAGAAGACGTATCCTGTATACGTTTTACATATCACAGCTGTCAGTACACAAATTTAAAAACCATGTTCTGTATATTATAACGCATATGTATGTGTGTGGATGTATGAAAGAGTTTGTTGTTTAAATCCGGGATGTTTCAGGGAAATAAATGACGTTTGGAAAATATACAAAAAATTTTGTATCGTATGGTTTCATATGTTTGGGTAATTTTTGTAAAATTAGCTTTCAAAGAAATTTGCTGAGTCAGAATATTTAAGATGAGGGTTACTTTTTAGATTAAGCTATCCACGACTTTTTAAATTTGGCCAAAATTTTCAAAAAAAATTAGGTTAACTGTTAAAAATTTTAGTCACCTTTATGACTTTTTTAAATTTTTTGGGTAATAATTAGAACAAAATGACTTTTTTGTTACAAAATAGAATATTTTAGCTTTCAATTAATACAAATTCCATTTCTTAATTTTAAAAAATAAAGTCTCCACGATTTTTTAAATTTGGTCATAATTTTTTAAAAGTTAGGTTAAAAAAATTTTAGTCATCTTTAACAATTTTTTTAATTTTTTGGGTAATAATTAGAACAAAATTGACTGTTTTGTTTACAAAATAGAATATTTTAACTATCAATTAATACAAATTTCAATTCTTAATTAAAAAAAATAAAGTGTCCACGATTTTTTAAAATTGATCAAAATTTTCAAAAAATGTTAGATTAAGTCTAGGAATTTTTAAATTTTCTTTATACTACTTAACAAAAATCCCGTTTTTGGTTAAAATTAGACATTTTAATTTACATTCAGCTGAAAATCTTTTATTGATTACTATGAACAAAGTTGGGGTGATTTTTTAAAAATGGTCAAGATTTTACGTTCGGTGAAAAATCTTCGTCATTTTTAGGATTTTTTTAAATTTTTTTATATTACTTAGGAAAAATCCGTCTTTTCTAATTAAAAATAGACGCTTTAATTTATATCTACTTAAAAAATCTTTTCTTAATACTCATAAATAAAGTCCGGAGGATTTTTTTTAATTGATCAAAAAAAAATTTTTTTTTTCATTTCCTTTAAAATTTTTTAATTTTTTTTTATTTCAATTGGAAAAAATTCGCCTATTTGTATTAAAACTAGACATCTTAATCTGAATTCATCTGAAAAATCTTTTCTCAATTCCTATAAATAAAGTTAAAGCGATTTTTTAAAGTTGATAAAAAATTGTGCGGTTATGTTAGGTTCGTTAATTTTCTTATTCATTTATTCGGATTTCTATTCATCCCTTATATAAATTTTATTTTAAATTTATTTTTTAACCACTTCGGTACGGGTGTCGACAATAGTTGACGGCCACAGATAACCCCATCCAGCCGAGCGTCGACTACAGTCGACGGCTGTGCCAGCGTACGGACGACGAATGCCGGCTGTGTGGGGTCATCTTTGGCCGTCGACTATAGTCGACGCTCGTACCGAAGTGATTAAATAATCGCTATTTTTATTTTGTGATTTTGTAAAATGTAAACTAACTTTAGTTTGTTTGAACATTTTTAACTTTTAAAGCTGACTTGAAACGAGAAGAGAAATAATAAAAATACAAGATACGAAGTTGTAGATGGAAGTTGTAGCCTGAAACTGAGCATAATTGCGTTAAAGTAGTATTAAAACTTTTGTACGGAGCTTCACTTAGAAGTTTGTAAGCGAATCGTTAATAACTATTAACTGTGTTTAGTGTTTGGTGTTTGCATTCAAACTCCTTTTTAACAATGCCAATTTAAAACATTGATTTTTAATTTTATTTATTTAGGAGAGGTTTTGAAATGTGAAAAATAATAGAATAAAACAATTTTTTTACTACAAAATATCAACTTTATTATTCTTGGCAATTTTATCATTATTCATTTAATAATAATAATTCACAATATAATCGACGTTCGGCTAAAATTTTTCGGGTTCAGTATACAGATACAAAATACATGGTAGAAATCGTATATATTCGAATTCGGGAGTCTCTTTCTTACGAATCTACGGGAAACGGGAACGGATCTGATGCAGACCATCTTCCTCATCTTAACCTCTTTCCTCTTCGTCTCATCACAACAAGAATTTTCTTCACCATCCACTTAACTTATCGCCCCCATCGAGGTACAAAAATCTATTGTCTGACGGTTGATTATCATCATCATCATCGTCCTTCGTTCTCCTCTCGCCCTGTTTTTTCTCTACGTTCGCGATTGCGGTTCACCGATACTTTGCCCCACCACGATAATCAGCACTATGAAGACGGCGAGTAGCACCAGGATACAACATATCGCTACGGCGACCATGATTTTCGTTCGAAAAGCACGGCCTACTGTGCTGCGAGTACGCTGGGCATAGTTTCGGCGCTTCGACCCCCCTCCACGCCCTTCGTCGGCCCCCCCGAAAAGGGTGGGGACGAGGGAAGAAGGGCGGAGGAGGGGGGGAATAAGGGATGAAATATTGATTGGTAGACACCCCCTTTAAGGGACTCGAAATAGGAAATTTTATGAAAGTTAAGTTGGTCACATTGTATAGTAGGGAGTTTGTTGGGAATTGTTGTTGGAGGGTGAGGGGGAAAAATAAGATGGCTGAAGTTTTTAAGTGGTCTCTATGACAACTATTTTTGATGGTTATAGATATAGGTAGTGTTTGTAAAGTTCGATTTTTGAAGGGAAGTTACAGTTTGAGATTTCTTTTTAAATTTTTCATAATTTTTATAATAATTTTATTTGATAAAAATTTTAAAAGCTCTCTAGTGACAATACTTTGATTCAAATTTGATTATCTTCTAAAATTATCCCTCAAAATGTAAATAAAATTGTTACCAACGTAACATAACTGATTATTTCTGCAATTTTTTATCAAAATTTAATGAAACTTGGTAACACTTGGTTGGTAACGCTGGAATAAGTTACTAACAATAAGTTGGAAAATCACTATAGAAATGGTAGTTGAGTGACTAAACGCTATCTAATGATGGAAATTTGATTAAAGTTTGACAGAAATCATTTGACGTTTCCCCAAATTTTAAAAATTGTCTCTCAAAATATTAATGAAATTATTCCCAATGCAACATAACTGATTAATTCAGTAATTTTTGATCAAAATTTAATGAAACTTGGGTTGGTAACATTGCAATAAGTTGCTAAGTTGGAAAATCACTGTACATAGAAAAAATAATATATAATATAGAAGGTCAACTCCTGATTGCTGAAATCAGTTTGCAGTAGTTAGTAATCCGCCCGTGACATTCGGTTTGGCGCTCTAAGCAAGCCCTCTACCGAAATATCCCAACTATTAAAACACGCGAAATTTGAAATAACATTTTTTGACGCAATATTGAAAACTATTAATATAGCTCAGTCTTCAGGAGCCTCCAAAACCAACACTACTGCATATTTACGAATGATATCCCATCACGGCGACAGACACTAAACTAGAGAAACGGACGTGATCTTATTAATTTTTAATTTCCACATTTAATTGGATATAATTACTGCTTACCAATATATTCTTTCATTTATGAACATTTAGTAAACGCAAGGAGGCCAAAGAAATTAAGTTCATTCACATTCTTCTCAACAACAAAAAGTTAGAGAGAAAAAAATCAAACCAAGTAAATAGTAAAAGTAAACAAAAATCATAGAAAAAATAATATACATAGAAGGTCAACTCTCACTAGATCAGTGAAATCGGCTTGCGCGTTCATATGCCGACACACTGATGGCGCTAATATGATTTTTTTGGAAGCGCCCTCTACCGAAATACCCAAAACTACTTTTGAACCCGCGAAATTCCAAATAAAATTCTTTTTTTTTTTAATTTATACTTTATTTCACCTATACAACAATAAGTGACTATAGCACACTAATTATTGTACGGAAAATAGTAATGCCAAAAAACGCTTTTAAAATACGTTAAAATATTTTTTAATTTTCATTTACGTAATTAATACAAGTATAAATAATAATTTTTGGTAAAGTTATTCCTTATTCCTTTAATAAGATAGGGCGGATACTTGGTATATTTTCGGTAGATGTCTTTGCCCAATCAGGTAATGAATAGCCTCTTGGTTGTTGCCTTCTCAATTATTTCTTTGAAAAGTTTTGTAATTTACAAACTTTTTGGCAGTCCTTTGTTCTTGGAAGAGTGCATATTTGGCAAAATTTGTTGTTTTTACTTATCCATAGTCAACAGAATCTTAGAATATGTCGCCAATTGATGGTTCCTGAACTGAGCAACCTAGTCAAAACGTAATCTTTATAATTTTTTTGTTAACAAAAGTAACCAATAAATACTTACATAATGCAGAATGACAAAGCTTAGCGGAGTACTGGATTTGAGAAGATTGGGGGGTTTCAGCTGAGCAGGACTAAATTGGTTCATAGTTAATTTCTTTAGACTTCATCAACTTTAACAAACGTTGTAATGCCGAGATTCAAAGTTTTTAAGTTAGTTATCTTGCCGATTACAGGATTAATTAGAAAAATATTAGATTTCATTCTACATTTTTTGGCATTTGTGTTAATTTTTTTTAAATAAACAAGTAAATAGTAACGGTAAGCAGAAAATGGCTTAGGTTTATTTGAACAAATCAAACTGTCATGGAAACATCTTCTATACATTTCTGTAACCTTTCAAAATTAGCACATCAGCGCCAGCAGTGTGTCGGCATATGTACTTTTTTTTATTTCACTTTTTTCCGCTGAGTTGAACTACCCTGGCAAGAATTTACGTATTCATAGAAACGTTTTTCATACGTCTTTCTATAAATTTGTCATTTTTCAAACCATGAATAGTAGCGCCAATCTGACTAAAACAGATGGATTTCAACAGATGGACTCAATCAACCGATTTCAGCATTTTACGGGAAGTTGACCTACTCTGTGTAAGCCCTGGTACAGACGAAGCGTTTTTGAACGCGCGTTTAATCGTACGCTTGCTATTGGCGTGTGTAAGGCTAGGTTTACATGTGACGCACAAAAACGCACGTTAACGCGCGACAGAATATTGAAAGCGTTCACATGACGAGCGCTAATGCGCGCTTTAATTGCAAAACCGATAAATTTAGATCAATTCAAATCAGTTAGCTTCAGAACATTTTCGAGATAGTACATCTGAGAATGAATGTAGAAGAAGCTATAATTTTATGGAAATAATATAAAAAAGAAACAAAGACGACGGGCACATTGGGTTGGTTTTCATCCTCTTTTGAAAAATAAATACAAATGTTTATTCATAACCTTATATCCGACAATGAGAGATAATGAAGGAAAATTGTTTAACTACTTTAGAATGTCTCTGAAATCATGTGATGATTTGCTGCAACTAATTTGGGATGATAGTAAGGCAGCACCAAATGCAGTTAGATATTGTATTTCATCCAGCGAAAAACCATGTGATTCCGAACCTATATTCCAAATTCCTGGTCTCTTTTCTATTTTATCAATTAGTAAGTCGATGTCAATATCTGCAAACTCAGCCATTTTTCACAAACTACAGACCAGATATAACTTCCATGTGGTATCCAATTCAATTTTTTTGGTAATATTTTAATGTTTGAAAAAATACTCGCTAAGAGTTCTATATTTGGAATCAGAAGTATCAAGTAATTTTTAGAAAAAAAAATGATTAATTTTCTTTTAATAAAGCTTTATGTAATCTTAAAAAATAGTTTTATACCTATTACCGACCTTTAATTTTGGCTTGTATAAAGTTGTTTTTGCAGTTTTGAGAGTTTTTACTAACATTCGAAATATATTACGATCCTATCAATTCAGGAAGTTTAACAGTTTTGCCAATATCAATTTTGGTTGGGAACTTCCTCCAAAATATGAAATTTTGACAGTTTCCATGTTTTAATCATTTTGGAATCTTTGAAAATTCTAATGGTAGGTTTAGGATGTCAAACTTGGGATAGGTTTAGGATGTCAAACTTAAAGGCGGTAATCGTAACCGTAGTAGTAACTCTAGTATTTAAAAAAGTTCAACAATTTTGTTTCAATAGAAGCATTTAGGCAACGTCTGGGAATTACGGCAAATTTGATGGTTATTACAGCTAAAATTACAGTTAAGTTTGACATCCTAAACCCACCATTAGTAGCTGTAGCATTTAAAAAAGTATAACCATATTTGTTTAAATGTTATCGTTAAAAAGCAAAAGTTGGCTAACTTTGAAATTTTTACGGTTACGGCTAAATACTTGCTGAAAATTTTTTGTCAGCGTATTAACAATGACGGCTTCAAAATTCACAAAGCGGCTAAGTGCCATTCAGCAGGAAAATGAAATTTCTTCAATAATTGAAAATTTTGGCATTTAAGCCCTTTGTACTACTACTCATATGTTTAAATTTGTGAAACGACATTCTTGTATACTTGAAAAACTGATCGGAATCTTCTTTTTTGCACAAGATATCTTTTATTAAGGTCCACAACAACCTGTTTCATGATAAAAACGCATGCTCATGTGAACGTTATACGGATGGCACGTAGAACTCAAAGCGCGCGTTAACGCGTAATCGCGCGCGTCTAGAGATTTTTGCGTTGAGCGCTGCGTTAACGCGTCCTAACGCACGTTAGCGCGAGTTAACTTCTTGCAAATCAATAACCGATTTTTAAAAATTAAGTTATTTATTTGTTTGAGTGCAAAACGTATACAAGTAATTTACAAGAGATGCTTTCGAGACGACGGCTTATTAAATATTAAAAATTATTATTTATTTTCTCGCTATTTATACTTTTCCGTTATCTTCTTGGATTCCTTCTAGAAACTTCCATCAGGGTTGCTGATTCTTCAATTAATTGTTATTTTCTTTCTGGAAAATCCTATGATTCTTGTTTATTCGTCAAAAGGGCAACTGGATTGCGGATTATAACTCCTCCTTCCCTAGTCGAAAGTTCCTCCTGGTTTTCGACTTCTTCTGAATTATTCTTCTTATTAAAATTCTTAATTTTCTTGGTTAAATATCGAATCACGATTGAACATATTATTATTATTAATATATACAACATAATCGAATTGGAAGCACTGTTTGAATTTACATCTTTTAGCGATTTAATATTTTCTTTATTTACATAAGTTAAATTTTCTAAAATGATATTAGCGTTTTCGTGTACAGTTATATTTTTTGATAATTGCGGCGTAATTAATATTGGTATTTTAAACGTTATGCGATTGAAATTTTTAACTGTTAATCCATTTATTTCATAAATACAATGATTATTATGATTTATAATATAAGTTCCGGTTAACTTTAGATTTTTAATCATTTTTCCACATCTTTCTTGTACACTAGTTTCTTCATAAAATAACAGTACAATTCCTAACGATAATTCAACTATTTCGTATCGTTCTTTTGCATTTAATTTAACAATTTTACAACTTTCAGTAATTACATTTTTAGTTATAATTTGATATTCACATTTTTCTAAATTCTTTCGTTCAATCTGGTTCCTACATAAATATTCCCTTTGCGTTATTTCTTTACATGGCATATCAAAAATCATGTATTTATCATAGTTAATTGCTATATATTTATTTATGTTTTCAATTTGAATGTATGTTTCGTTAATTTTAGTCGGAAGGGGATTTAACTCGTAATATTGATAAACTTCATTATTTATCATTGGTAATAACAATATTATTATGAACTTATTATCTTTTCTATAAGCTCTAACATTAGTCAACATTTCTATCGTTTCGACTTGTTCAATTAAAATTTCAAAAGGGAATCTATGATTTTCATCTAAATGAATTGATCTTAGTTCATTTATTAATTGTTTAGGAGTTATTAATAGAGGGTGTAATTCATTTTGCCTAGCTCTATTGATTATTTCAATGAATTCGTCTAGAATTCTCGCAATCATTTCTAAATTCTGAATTTGCAAACTGATTCTTTCATTTATTTCTAATTTATTATATCTTTTATTTAGTTCTTTTATTTCTTCATTTATTTCTTGGAAGTTTCTGTTAATTACTATTTGCGATTCATTAATTATTTTTGCTATATAATTTAAATTATTATTCATTGTTATTTGATTTTCTTTCAAATTTGAAATTAATTCATCATATCTTTTAGCATCATCGTCATCTAAATTTCCTGTTATAGCTTTTATTAGTTTTCCGGCTGCATTTATTAATGCTCTTTTCTTTCTATTTGTTTGTTTAACATTTAAAATATCTAATTTTTCTTTAACATCATTTATCAGTTGATTTAATAGATTGAAAGCATCTTTTTCTATGTGTGTTATATTATTAAGAGTTATTAAATTACGATTGATTAAAATATTTTTAGTTATATCATTTAAATCTATTTCTATTATAAGTTCAACATCACTATGACTATTATAGGTTATTCCTAACTGATTTATAATAATTCCTTTTGGTTCTTGTATTGGAATTAATTCTGTATTTACACCTATGATGGCGTATCTGAAACAATTCGGGTTTTCAGTTCGCTTTTATGGACAATCTTTTCTTTTATCTTAACTTTATTATTTAAAGATTTAATTTTGACTTTGTTATTTTCTAATAGTTCTATAATTTTATAAGGTCCATTATATTTCATGTTTAACTTGTTCCTTTTATCTTTGAACCAATATACTATCTGTCCTACTTTTAATTCTTTTTCAATTATTTTGTCATTAATTTTGTTTATTACTTTTGTTTTATCTGATAATTGTTTTTCTGAAACTTGATTATAAATTTCTTTAGTTAAGTCTTTATGCCTTTGTAAATAATCTTCTGCTGTTTTTCTTTCAAAATCTATATTTACTGGATCTGTTATATCTAGATGTCCAAAATGTAATTGAAATGGTGTATAACCTACTGATTTATGTATTGTGGAATTATAGGCTAACACTGCTCTATTCATTGCCAATTCTATCGGAATGTCTTTATAAGTTAATCTCAATAATTTTAAATGTTCTATTATTGTTGAATGAAATCTTTCAACTGGGGAATTCGAATTATGATGACCTATTGTTGTAAAATGAATTTCTATTTTATATATTTTTAATAAATCTTCCATTATTTTATTTTTAAATTCTGTTCCTTGATCACTAACAATTTTATTTGGTATACCGAATTTACTAAAATGTTCAGTTAACTTTTCTATAATGGTAATTGTGTTTTTATCTTTTACTCTATAAGCTTGACCTAATTTTGAGAATTTATCTATAATTGTTAAAAAGGTATTATTTTCAATTTGAAATAAATCCATATGCAGTATTTGCATTGGTTTAGTGGGGGTTTCTGTTAGAACTTGCTTAACTTGAATGGGATTTCTTTCATATTTAGCCAATTGACAATGTTCACAATTATTTACTATTTCTGTAACTAACGGTTTTAAATTTTGCCAGAAGTAATTTTCTTTGATTTCTTTTATTGTCTCTTCTATTCCGTGATGATTAGTTATACCTTCGTGATATTTTTTAATTATTGCTATCTGTCTAGCCTTATCATTTCTGTTTATTATGTTTATTCTTTTTAGACATCTTAATATATTGAATTTACTATTTTTAAAATTTTCTAAATAAATTTTGCAAAGTAATTTATAAATTTCATCGTTACAAAAGACATAGTATAATTTCTCAGTACAATATTCTTTTAATATATTTAATAAATGTTCTTCAGCGTGATTTTGATTAACATGAATTTCATAAATTTTGTTTTCTTTATTAATAAAATTTACTTTTGTAGGAGCATTATGATAATATATGAATAACTGTCTAGGTTTGTTATCTATTGGTGTGTCACTTATCGGTATTGTCTGATCTATCTCTGAATTCTGATTGCTATTTAAACTTCCAATTGTGCTTTCACTATCTTTAGTTGCATTGATGCTTACTTCATCAAATTGATTAAGTTCTATTCTACTCAAAGCGTCTGCGTTAAGATTCATTTTACCTTTTTTATAATAAATTTTGTAATCATACTCTTGTAAGTATAATTTCCATCTTTGCAATTTTAAATTTTGATCTTTTAAATTATGTAACCACAATAACGGTTTGTGATCTGTTATTAAGTTAAAATTTGTTCCGTAAATATATGGTCTAAATTGTTTACAAGCATAAACTATTGCTAAAAGCTCTTTTTCAATTGTGGAATATTTTTGTTCTGTTTTAGTAAGAGTTCTACTAGCATACGCTATTGGTAAATCTTTTCCTATATTTCCTTGACTTAAAACTGCACCTACTGCTATATTTGATGCATCGGTTGTTATATTGAAAGTTTTTGTAAAGTCTGGGTATTGAAGTATCGGGGAGTTGCTTAATAAGTTTTTACATAACTCAAAGCATTGTCTATATTCGTCATTAATAGTAACCATTTGATCTTTACCTAAGCATTTTGTTAAAGGCTTAGTTATTTTGGCAAAATCTTTTATGAAACGTCTATAGTAACCTATCAATCCTAAAAATGATTTGATTTCTTTTTTAGTTTTGGGTATTGGAAATTTTTTAATGCATTCAATTTTGTTTGGATTTGGTTTTATACCTTCATCTGTGATAATATGACCTAAATATTCTAAAGTTTTCTTTAAAAATTCGCATTTATCTAATGATATTTTCGCACCGTGTTGTAATAATCTGTCAAAAACTTGTTTTAGATGTAACTTATGTTCATCTATTGAACTTGAGAATATGATTATATCATCTATATACACTTGACAAATTTCATCTGTCAATCCTCTTAACATATTATTCATGCACCTTTGAAATGTTGATGGGGCATTACATAAACCGAATGGCATACGATTAAATTCGTATAAGCCTTCATGAGTGATAAAAGCTGTTTTTGATTTATCATTTTCTGCTAATTCAATTTGGTGGTAGCCAGAGGCTAAGTCTAAACTTGAAAAATATTTAGCTTTTCCTAATTTATCCAAAATTTCGTTAATGTTTGGAAGGGGGTACCTATCTTTAATTGTTTTATCATTCAATCGTCTATAATCTATCACCATTCTCCATTTTTGCTCTTTACTTGCATCTAATTTTTTAGGAACTAATGATATGGGTGAAGACCATGGGGATTCACTTTCTCGAATTATGTTTTGATCTAATAACTTTTTAATTTGTTTCTTAGTTTCTATTTTTTGAAAGTATGGTTGTCGATAGGGTTTTTGATAAATAGGGATTTGATCAGTTAATTTAATTTCATGCTTAACATTTGATTGAAAAGTAAGGGGTATTTTGTCATCGTGAATTATTCCTGGATATTGATGCAATAAATTTTTAATCATTGATCGTTCTTCATTATTTAGATGATCTAATCTTAACTTTTTGTTTATGTTTTCGCGTTGTATTTTAATAATTTGTTGAGGTGTTAAGTTATTGTTTTCATGAGATTGTTTTTCTATCTCTTCAAGTTCTATAGGGTCACATTGCATTTCAATAGGGTATTCATTGAAATTTGCTAGTTCAGTTATACATTCGTAGTTGTTTACCGTTACTAATGCGTTAGGGATTTCTACGCCTTTCATTAGTTGTTTATGAGAAATTAGATATTGACCTTGCCTATTTGTTACTGGTAATTTTATTATTTGTCTTGTTCTGGGAGGAATTTTAATAATCTTTTTATTTAAATAAAAGGGAATTCTAGCATTCTTAGTTTTTAATATTTTGTTTTTAAAATCTAAATTTGCCTGCATTTTTTGTAATTGATCACTACCAATAATTCCATCGTATTCTTTAGAAAAATCAATTATATTATAATGATAAAAATTTTCTGCGTCATTAAAAGTTACAAAAGAAGGTAATTTTAATTTGTAATTATGGGTAGTTGTTCCGTGCATAGTTTTAATAGAATAAGGTTCATAGTATTTATAATTTGAAAAATAATTATTAGCCAAATTTGTTGAAATTAAAGAATGAGTTGCTCCTGTATCAATTAAGAATTTTGCGTTAAAAAGTTCTGGTAATATTATGTAAGGTAATTTTGAGGTGTTCTGCATATTTATTTCTATCAAGGGGATTCGTCTTCCAAGGCAACTATTTGAAAATTTTCGTTTTCATTTTCATTGCTTGATTGAGGTTCGTTTTCAACTTCTGAGATTTCATTAATGTCTGATTCATTGTTAAATTGATTAATGTCAACGTATTGATAGTAAAGACCTGCCGCTTCGTCAAAATATAAGTTTTCTGTTTCTATATTATTAATTTTATTTTTATTTATGTTCATTCTGGATGTAGATGAATCTACTTCCATGGGTGTTGGTTTATTTTGTTCTGCCGATAAAAATGGTCTAAAGTTTCTATTAGAATTTTGTTTTGGATACGGATAATTTGTTTGATTATTATAAGGGGGTCTATATGGGTAATTCATTGGTTGATTTATTGGTCTTTGATTTTGGTTATATTGCATCTGAATCGGATTATTTAATCTAGGTTGACCAAAGGTGTTCATGGGTCTATTTTGAGGATATTTTTCTATCGCTCTAATTGGTGGTCTAGTTGGTAGGCTTAACGGATTATATTGTTTAACTGGATTTAAATTTTGACCGGGTGTTATTGGTAATACTTTAGGAGAATTATTTAAATTTAGAGGGGTCGATGTTGGTTTACCGCATAAATATAGCCAATTTTGCTTTTCTAAGACGTATTTCATAGCGTCTTCTAAACTTTCAGGTGTTTTATGATAAAGATATTCGCCAAAATCTGGATATTTCATTAATATCCTCATATAAGTTTGCAAAGCCGTTTTTCTATATAAAGACATTTTTAAAGTTCTTTCTGCCTGAATGTTTATATTTAATTTGACTTTTGTTAATAATAAATTTAATATTGTTCGAATTCTTTCTCCTAACGAATAAGGATTTTCATTAAATTTATTTTGAACCTGCATTAAGTCTGCCAATAAACAATCTTCTGTTCTTTGGTCGCTATAATTTAACTCCAAACATTGTTTTAAACTAGCCCAATTTTCTAAATCACGGGAAGCTATTAATTCTTTCGCATTTCCCTCAAATCTACTTTTAATTATTTTAAATAAAAAGGCATTAATTGGGTCAGCGTTATTTTCACCGTTTGCATGAGTTAAGATCAATTCTTCACAAGCCTCAATAAATAAAGGCAATTCAACTGCTTTTCCCGAAAATACCGGTATAGCGTTGACTTCAACTGAGGTTATAGAAGCTCTGGTTGATGGCATTTTATCAATATTAAGAATTTTCGCGTTTAAATGTCAAAAATCAGTTGAACCAAGAATAAAGATTACAATTTTAAAATTTACTTACAATACTAAAATTAGTTGTAATTGTTGCATTGGATTTTTCTTCGTTTGTTCGTTTCCTTTTGTTGTTCTTCGTTTTCTCTTTTTCGTTTGTTGGTTTTTGTTTCTTCGTTCGTTGTTTTTGGACTCGGAGAAATTTGATCTGCTGGTCCGGGAGGACTTGACGTATTGAGGATAAGACCTTCACGTCTTGGGGGATCTTCGAGCATAAGCACAAGAGCCGTACTCTGGGGTTGTTGACGTCCAGAATTTGACTGTTCGCCGTGAATATTTATTTCTCACCGCTGTCGATCCTTGTCAGGGTAGTTAGCGCCAAATTAACTTTGTTAACCGACCTACTGCTAACCTCCAACAATGGCTGCGCCAAAGTTAAACTTGTACTCGCTGGTTCTTCGTTTCAAAGTCTTGAAAGACACCGTGATGGAATCTTCACTTGGAGTAAATCTTCTTTCACGTAAACTTGTTGCACTCGAGGATAACTCTTTAGCTTTATCCTACTGACTGCGCCAGTTAACTTCTTGCAAATCAATAACCGATTTTTAAAAATTAACTTATTTATTTGTTTGAGTGCAAAACGTATACAAGTAATTTACAAGAGATGCTTTCGAGACGACGGCTTATTAAATATTAAAAATTATTATTTATTTTCTCGCTATTTATACTTTTCCGTTATCTTCTTGGATTCCTTCTAGAAACTTCCATCAGGGTTGCTGATTCTTCAATTAATTGTTATTTTCTTTCTGGAAAATCCTATGATTCTTGTTTATTCGTCAAAAGGGCAACTGGATTGCGGATTATAACTCGCGTCCTAACGCACGTTAGCGCGCGTTCATATGAATGGTTCTATTTAAATACCACAATATCTAAACGTGCGCTTAGAAATCGCTCGTCAGATCGTTGTCATGTGAACCTAGCCTGAGTCTGTACACTCCTATTAAAACGCATATACATATACAAAAGCGCGCGTTAGCAAGCGTACGATTAAACGCGCGTTCAAAAGCTCCCGTCTGTGTATGCCTCTGCCTTAACATTCTTTGCAAACGAATTACAATGTGCCAAACACAAATTGTCAATTTTTCAAAAATATTTAGTTGGACGGTTTTCATACTGACGCAATATGCACAACGACTTCGTTATGGTAGATTTTCGTCATTCGGTATTAGTCCAGTTTTAACTACACAAACAATCAATTATTACTACTCTAACAATTCACGATTAAAATGCTACAATTATTGGCTGTCAAGCGCATACGTCAAACGTACGTTTCTGATCAAACAATTGTACTACTGATCAACAAATAGCGCCGCAGTCAAATTACGCCATTCAAATTTTTCTGACTCTCAGTCCGAGTGCGTGTACTGAAAGGTTAATGAGATTTGGGTTGGTAACAGTGCAATAAGTTACTAAATTAGAAAATCACTATGGTAATGGTAGTTGAGTGACTAAACGCGCCCTAGTAATAGAAATTTGATTAAAATTTAACAAAAATCGTTTGACGTTTTTTCAAATTTTAAAAAACTTATTCCAAAATATTGATAAAAATGTACAAATCTAATATAACGAGTTATTTCGACAAATTTTACATCAAATTTAATGAAAGTTGGGTTGGTAACACTGTAAAAAGCTAGTAAAAGCTAAAAATTCCGAATAAAAATGACACCAGAAACTTAATTTCTCTGGTGAAATAAATATTATTAAAATTTCATGTAAATCATAAGTTCAAAATTTTTTTCAATTTTACAAAATTTCCTTATTTTTAGTGTCAATAAAAATGTCACTAACCCAACTAAACGAATAATTTTATTATTTTTTAAAATCATATCTAATAAAACTTTGTGCGAAGTTTTTCTTAAGTTTAAAAAAAAATCCGTAAAGTGCCAATAAAAACATAATTTGATAACATATTTTGAAATTTAAGTTGGTCACACTGTAACAAGTTAATGAGACAGAAAATCACTATAAAAAATGGTTACTTAATGAATAGAATTTGACAGAAATCATTTATAATTTTCTAAAGTTTTACAAAAATTACCAAAATATCAATAAAAACTTTTACTAAAACCTTTCTCAATTAATTATTTTAGCAACAACATTTAAATAACATTTTATAAAGATTGAAGTGATAACACTGACTAATAGTAACTGTAGATGGATCGTTCACAAATTGAACTCTTAAAAGTCCTTTGTCTAGAGTCTAGACGTTGTGGACATAACATCAGTGATGGCGAACCTTTTTTGAGGAGTGGGTAAAATTTTGTCGATTGTATTTTTTTAGTGCTTCCTCGTGGGTCACTAATTTCAAATCACTTGCAAAAGAGGAAGGTCATTACTTCTAGGATTAAAAGAGCTTTGTGCGTCACTTAAAAGGTTTGTGTGGGTCAGTGTCTGACCTGCGGGTCATAGGTTCGCCATCACTGATCTAGGCAAAACAAATGTAAAGTTTGAAGTATTGAGACTCAGCTAATGTCATGTGTCAAAATAAAAAGACTTTTAAGGTTTAATGTGTTTTCTGACGTACAGATTAAATAGCTTTCCAATCGTTCGGAACAGTTGGTACACAACCTACAATTTTTTCTTTATGTTGGCAAATTTTAAAATGAGAATACATTTCCAGCAATCAGTGGAACGTTTACTACAGAAATTATTGGAAGTTATGTTCATCTATCAATGTAGATATGTGCTTAGTCTTAAACCAGAGTTGTCAAATCGTTGGATTGGATTTCTCCAGTTACAATTGAAAAGTTCCCAAAATTTAGAACTTTTCAATAAAAATTCCCCAAAAAGTAATTTCATTGTTTTCGTAGATTATGATTTGTTACTCTTAAATTTTAATCAACTTTCTAGACTAAAATACTTTCTGCAAATGTCTAAAATACCTCAAAATAAACCAATTTAGAAATAATTCCCCAAGAACTAGGAAATATTTAGAACATTATGTTCAAATTAGAACAAGAACTTAAAACTAACAGTAATGCTCACAAATATACCATTAGAGATTTTATAAAAACTGTTGAAGGAATTTTCAAAGTAGAAGGTTTCTACTTTGTCAATAAAAACATTTATACCAAAACAGAGCAAATGCTTTTTGTACTGAAACGCTATACTTATTGTAAGTGTATTAGATAGTACTTTGGAAGAGTTATTTTAATGTTCACGTAAAATTTTTTCCCAGAAGTAATCCCCAGAAAAAAATATCCCCAAAAAATACCCCAAACAAGAAAATAATACTCTAATTTTTGGCGAATATCCCCTAATTTGGTAACCCTGTCTTAAACCTAAATCGTTAATCATTTTGAAACGTTTCAATCCTTTTCGTTGGTGACATCACAGTTCAACACGAGAATAAAAAGATTTTAAAAGCCGCTACATCGCCAAAAAGCGTCTTTAGTTTTAAGAAAAAAATCGTTTTTATAATTTTTTTTTTTCAGAAAAAATTCATTTTTCGAGAATACAAATAAACTGAATTTCACTTAAATTTTCCTCCAATTACTATTGAAGGAAAATATTATAAAGATTACTTATACATTTCCAACACACACAATCTATATTTTTTACCTCACTCACATTACTTCATAGATAATAGACCTCTAAAATTAAATCAGCCTTTATAGGGTAAAACCCGTGATACAGCTACTAAACGAGTTAAAACCTACGTAAATCCTATAAAATCGTCGACAGGTCGATAATCCCGAAACGTTGGTGAGCGTTTCCCATTTAGAAGTTAATTTAATTGAAAACGTGCGTTAATTTATGACTCTCCGGAGAGTTTTAATTACGTTCCGGTTGGGATATTTAAAACGGAGGCCTTAACAAAGCCGAGGATTATTATTATCGGCGGTACTTTTCGTTGGGAGGTATTTTTTTCCCATTGTTTTAAAAGTAAAGGAAGCCCGCAACGTTTTTTGTTATAGTTGATACAGCCAGATGACACCGCGCAATAAATATGTATGGCGAATACATTTAAATAAATTTCCCTAACTCGCAAAGTTCCGACCCGACCAGCCTTGGCTTGTTTCGCTTAATCAGGGCTCGGTGTTGCCCGGTCCTTTGTACGAAAACGAGTATTTTCCCCTTTTCCACTTGGAGGTGTTCCAAAACAACTTTCAATTCGAACGAGAGAACTCGACAAATACGAATTTCCACGTTTTAAATTTTAAATTCAATTGATGAAATTATTAATTTAGAAAGTGCTTGATAAATTATGGACGATTTTTAAATTGATCAATTCTTTTAAGTTAGATTGGTTGATAGTCAAAAAATTTTGTCAACTTTAAGATTTTTTTTATTTTTTTGGTAACAATTAGAATAAATTTGACATTATTAAACGAAAATAAACTCTTTTAAGTTTAATTCATCATAAAAATCATTTCTTAATCTCTAAAAGTAAACTCTGTACGATTTTTTAAAGATGATCAATTTTTTTTAAGTTATGTTAGTTACCTGTCAAAAATTTTCCCTAATTTTAAGTTTTTTTTTTATTTTTTAGGTAACATTTAGAATAAATTTGACTCGTTTAAACGAAAATAGACTCCGTTAAATTCAATTTAACATACAAATCATTTCTTAATCTCTAAAAATAAACTCGATACGATTTTTTAAAGTTGATGATTTTTTTTTAAGTTAGGTTAAGATAACTGTCAGAAAATTTGATCCACTTTAAGAATTTTTTTAATTTTTTTGGTGAGAATTAGAATAAATTTGCCTTTTTAAATCCAAAATAGAATCTTTTAAATTTAATTTAACGTAAAAATCATTCTTTAATATCTAGAAATAAACTCCGTATGATTTTTTAAAGTTGATGAAATTTTTGAAAGTTAGGTTAAGATAAATGTCAGAAAGTTTGGTCAACTTTAAGAATTTTTTTAATTTTTTTGGTGACTATTAGAACAAATTCGACTTATTTAACCCAAAATAAAATCTTTTAAGTTCAATTTAATATAAATGTTTTTCTTTAATCTTTAGAAATAAAATTGTGACGATTTTTCAAAGTTGATTAAAACATAAAATTATATTAGGTTCGATTATACTTTTTAATTTTTTTTCAATCTTTTCAACTTATTTTTTAAATTTTTTCGATTTAATACATAAACAACATTCAGATATATTGAAACAACTTTTATTTCTTTAACCTTAAAGACTAATGTAACTCAAATCACTTCAAAATACAAACCGACCGGATTAGATGTTAATACGTTTATTTCCCGTACTAGGATTGCATTTCCCGTTAACACGGAAACCGTTCCCGATTGACTTGGCGCTTTGTCCTGCAATCATGACTAATTCAATCCGGGAAATCCCCGGATCGTGTCAATATCCCGACGAAACGAAACGTTATTGTTCGTACTACCCGCTTATGTACGTGTCACGATTTTTTTATTTTTTCGGATGGGGCCATCGGTCGCGTTCGAACAAAAAAAGGGGACGCGCGAACAATTAATCACGCGCGAATCGACGCCGACGTCGGAATTTTCGACACGAGATTGAATTCTATTAAAACCGCCAATGAACGAATTCGTACAGAACGTCGATTAGGCTATAAATTATTCGTCTGAAAAGACCAAACTTTTCAGATTTTAGGTTTAAAAGGACAAGAAAGAGATAGGTAGATAGAGGGGGAAGGGTTGGTATTTATAGATACACGCGAATTTGCTCGCTTGGATAAGATCTATTGAAGCGTTAAAGTATGAATTTTCAAATGGGGAAGATAAACGGGATAAAAGTTTATTTTGGGTCACACAAAAATTTTTTATGGTGTTTTTGGTATCTTACCGCTTTTAACTTGTAGACACATAGCATGGAGACAGAGAATCGACAAAACAAGACTTCTTCCTGTGGTGTGCCGGTGTGCTTGGGCCATACTGTATCCTGAAATTAAAAAAAATAGTTATAACATTTTTTATGTGAATTATTAAGCTAAAATTTGATGTTTATTTAACCGTTTGAGCGCTATGAACCCATATATGGGTTCTCACACAACTATTCAATTTTAATTATGAATCCATATATGTGTGCTCGTATAACTATTCGGCTGTGGGTGTAATTTGAGATTCCTAATTCAGTCTACAAGTTGCTCTCTTTCGTAAACAGTTAGCTGTCCATGGTAGGCTTCTTGGTACGGAGTAGGTAGCGCTCAAAGTGTTAAAGAGGACTCTATTACCTTTCATTTTAAGTACAAGCCGCTTTTAAACCACTTTAAATAAATTTATAGAAATTCTTAGGTTTTTGAATTTTTTGAAGATCATTTCTAGTTAAAAACATCAACGTATTTTGGATTTTTTAAAATTTTTATTTGAATCATTGAGACATATTTCCAAACTTTACCTGAGAAACTAATCCTTTATCTTTAAGCTAACGTACAGATCTTTTCTTAAATTCTCCAAATAAACTGGTAGAAATTTTACAAAGGCAACGGGTTTAATTTTAACTTAAATGTCTTTAAGAATATTTAAAATTTTTATTCGAATAAGTACGACAAATTTGAACATTTTATTTTAAAAACAAAGCTTTTATTCTTAAACTAACATATAAATCATTCCTGAAGTCCTCTAAACAGATTTACACTGATTTTTTTAGATTAACTTTTCTTTTTGAAGATTAAGTTGCTATACATTGATGTCTTTATTTTTTTTTTTAATTTTTATTCGAATGTATATGACAAATTTAAACATTTTACTTTAAAATCAAACCTTTTATTCTTAAACTAACATATAAGGTAAAGTGGGACAAGTGCGTATACGCCGAAAGTGCACTCTCAGTCATTAGCTTTGTTCATTAGGGTTGCACTGCGTGCACTTAGCAGTTAAGTGCATTATTAAATTTTGGTTACAGATGCGTTCGTTGAATCAAGTTCATACCTGAACTAAAGGGTACCAAATTACACTGAATTACAATCATTCCCCTTTAAATGCTGCACGAAACTGCACCTTTGTACCATAGTATAAGTTAGTGCAGTGCAACTTTTAACCCAACAAACAAAGCTATTAAATGTTATATGTTTGAGTTTATTGCACTGAGATCTATGAATAAAAGATTTAACAAACATATTAAGTTTACATATTACATATTAAGTAATTTATAGCCCTTTCTTATCAACTGGCGATGTTCGTTTCCCTTGTTATTTTGAAAAAATCGCGTTTAAAATTTTTGTTGCAATCGAAATTGCAAAGCGAGTTAGTGGTTGCGTTCTATATTTCGGGATTGGACAATCCTATGGCGTTTTCGTTTGGTTGAACTGGTGCGCACCAGTGCATAAAAGCGTGTTCTCTTGGTTGTTTCGTTGTGTTCTATTACATTTTATTATTGTAGTTTATAAAACATTTTAACCCCTTAAGCGGCTATGTCGTATATATTCGTCATGATTACATGTAATTTCAATCCTTCGAGCCGCTTAACGGGTTAAATAACATCAAGCCTTGGACACAAGTGATGTTATGTTCAAATTGGCAGTTATGGTTATGTTTGATTTCATCGCATTCTGTTGAATTTGCCCTTTTTTGCACTAAGCTAGTGTGACATATACACTCAACGTCAAATTCTGGTGCGCACCAGTGCGCACCAGTGCGCACTAGTTCTGCCAATCGAAAACGCCACTATCTAGTGTTGCAGTCTGGCAACTGACAGCTGTATCGTAAAGTTTGACGTTTTTGAAGTTATACGTACTCAGAACATGACATACAAGCGCTATTTGTGTTGTTTACAGTAGCTTAAAACATTCATCTCGGCCAAATAATGGAATTAAATCGTAAACATTTCCGTGCGATTATTTTTTACAACTTTCGACGTAGATTAACCCTTTATAAGATATTGGGGCTTTATTGTCCCACCTCTGCTCTAGAAAACGCGCTTAGAGTTTTTTATATCATAAATACACAATTTTGTAGGTAAATTGATATGTCATTGATTCTATGATTTGATTTGCCTTTGTTTGGTTACTGTTCAATAAAGGTCGATAAAAGATGTCTTACTGGGACATATTTGTCCCTGTGTTCTATAAAACATGGCGAATTTAAAATTTTAAACCTTGTTTCAAGTTTGCGAGTGTTTTTAATAATCTAAACAGTGTGTTTCCATTCAAAAACGGCCTTTTCTTAATAATTAAGGTATGTGTAGTTAATTCCAATGAAATAATGGTTGCTAATTTGTTAGATTTTTCGTATTTAGATTCCGGAAAGTAAATAATGATTTTATATGTAAAATTTACTAATTTTTTCTAGGTGTTAGTTACGGTTATTCTAATATTCCATGTAGATCTCATACCTATTTAACTATACCTAATAATATCAATAACTTTCTGGGTAGTATTTACTCCGGCTAGGAAGATTTTTTACGAAATTTATCAAAGTAGGCAAAAATCGAGAAGATGGTGGATAAAGATCTTTTATTATTTCTTGGACTGCTCTATCGCTAATAGCTACGTAATATACAAGGAGACAATAAAAGCATAAAATCTAAAACCAGTGAGCAAACTAACGTTTCGTTCAATTTTAGTGAATGAGCTTATTGGAACATTTTGTTCAAGAAAAAAGTTAGGATACCATCCGTACAAGGGATTCTCAAGAAAAAACAATAATCCTAGACACGTAAGCACAATAGAAAATACAGTTAGATTGTGCGATGTTGGAGAACACCTTCCGCAAAAAATTGAAAAACGGAGAACAACAATATGCACATATTGTACCACAAAATCCAAAGAAAAAAAGAAGTGATCTCCTATGTACAAAATGCAACGTGGCGCTGTGCAAGGGTTGCTTTACAAAATTTCATAAAAAGTAAAACCTAAATTATTTCTTGTTTTGCAATTGATAATTTCAACTGTTTGTTTTTTTACTGTATTAATGTTTTTGTTTACGTTTGTCAAAAATAAAGCAATCAAAATATCAATTTTCAAATTTCAATTTTCAAAATTTTGGTGGGACACTATTATCCCAATGAACGTTGGGAAAAAACGCCTAGACATAACGTACATTGGGACAATAATGTCCCACCAAAATTTTTTGAAACTCCATCAAAGATCAGTGTTTATCGATGGTATGGTGAATTCAATCGAGGTCGTAGTTCACTCCAAGACGAATTTCGTGAAGGTCGTCCAAAATCAGTTGTTGTTCCGGAAACCATTGATGTGCGCGAACTGATATTGCAAGATCGTTATGTGACCTACCGTGAGATTGAGACAACCTTAGGCATTGATGGGACCAGCACATATTCAATATTGCATAAACATTTGTCTGCCAAAAAAATTTGTTCTGGTTGGATCCCACACGACTTGTCAATCGCTCAAAAAAAAAGCTCGTGTTGATCGAAAGTAATGCTGAAGAAATACGATCGCTTTGAAACACATTTATAACATCGTGACAGGTAATAAATCAGGGATTTATGCGTATGAGTCCCAATGTAAACAGCAGTCGACTGGATGGGTGTTTCAAGATGAGCCAAATCCAACAAAAGTTGTTCACGCACGAAGCACATCCAAGAAAATGATCGCCTGTTTTTTCAGAAAAAACTGGACATGTTGCAACCGTACCACTAGAACAACACAGAACAGTCAGTTCTTGGTGGTACACAACCATTTGTTTGCCAGTTGTCTCCCAAGAAAACAGGAAAACCAACCGCCGAAGACACATCGGCTCAAATAACTGCATTTTTAAGCACTCAAACCATCGATTTGATAAATCATCCGCCGTATAGTCCTGACTTGGCACCGAATGATTTCTTTTTATTCCCGTATGTAAAAAATAAACTGAGAGATCAACATTTTTCGACACCTGAAGAAGTGGTTGCTACGTTCAGAATGCATGTTTTGGAGATACCTCAATCAGAGTGGCAAAAGTGCTTCGATAATTGGTTCAAACGCATGCAAAAATGTATAGATCTTCATGGGGAATATTTTGAAAAACAATAAAGCGATTTTCGATGATAAATATTTGTTTTTGTTTTCTAATCCCGAAATATAAAACGCAACACTCGTATGTAGGTTTCTAAATTACATTGATTATTCTTCAGGTATTTTCCTTAGTGGTTAATACAGTTCCATTTGTGTAAGCAGAGCGCACTTGCCCCGTTCATTTAAATTGAAATCCTCTAAATAAATTATTAATGATTTTTTACAGTTGACCTTTGAAATAGAGGATGAATCTTTTTATTTATACAAAATTTCACGATTTGAAACCTTTTAGTTTTTTATAAAATAACTGTAAACCCAACAGTGTTTAATTTTCACCTCTTAAATATCATACCTTCAAATAAAAAATTCATATCTTTCAAAGCACATATTTGGAATAAATAGAATTTTACATTTTTATAAAAGAATAATCAATCTTTATACAAAATATAAACCTTGTCTTAAAGTTTCTATAAATAAATTCATAATAATTTTTGAAATTTGATTTTTTTTAACGAATTAGAATTTTAGAACACTTCTATATAACATACATAATAACTTCATTATTTTTCCGCACGATGGCGCCACCAACTTGAAAGCAAGTTAACGCAAGCGTACTAAACCGGTTTGAACACGTGCCGCTTGGGCGTTGTACCCTCAAACGCCATCTGTTATACTTCAGGCAAACTTAAAAGCTGAAATCTTCTAAATCCACCACAAAAAACGTATTTTCCTTATTTTTTTCGTAAAATTTCTCTTAATTAAGACTTTTTTTTTTGATAAAATATAAGAAAAGAAAATGAAGTAAATGTAGATGTAGATCTAAAAGTTGATTGTTTAAGGGTTAAAAAGAATGATCCGGGCGATAATTGGGATTGTCTCTAGGGTTATTGATGATCTCGGTCCCTCTTCAACTAGGAGATTGTAAGTGGGGTGATTTAGATAGGATCGTTTTCGGGTGGGTGGGGTTCGTTTAATTGCTTCCTCCGTAACTAAAACCGTTAGTTTCGACGATTTCAATCTCTAACCTATAGGTATAGCTTAATATAAAGGAAAAAGTAGTAGAAATAACTTTTGTGAGTACGGAATCGTTTTACCTTGTCTTGTACGGATTCTTTTGGAGTTATAGCCGAGCGTCCGTTATGCATTCCGTTATGTTCGCGGATGCAGGTACAATAAAACCGGAAAGAGAAACGGGAAATGCCGGGCGGGGTTGAAATTTTGACGGAATGTCTTTGGCGAGATGAAGAATTGGGTCGACGTACTCGTTTGGCGTTTCTTATAAGAAATTCCAAATTTCAATTATTAGTGGATGCGCCGGGAATTAATATAAATTTTTAACATTTTAATTATATTGTGCTATATATTTCTCCATTCTTTAGTGGATAATAAAGGAAAAGCATTGGAATGTACTGAAGCTTTTTATTTTAGGGCTTGACTACCTAGGTTTCGACGTTACCACCGTTTTCAGGTCGATCGCTATTAAGTGACAATATACAGAGTGTCCCAGAACTCAGTTGCCAAATGCAAACCACGCATTCCAGAGCTGATTTCATGCTGATTCAATGAAAAAGTCCTTATGCGAAATTGCTTCCTAAGAGAACTAGGGTATCCTGAAGATGACGTGTCTGATCATGTTTTTTTTTTCGAAATATCTTAATAACAATTTAGCTATCACAATGAAATTTTGAGCGTTTGTAAACTTCGAAATGCTTCATCGTTTGTTGACAAAACAATTTTTTTATTGCCATAGTAAAGGTGTTAATCGCTACCAGGGTAAGTTCTCTTAGGAAGTAATTTCGGCTAAGGACTTTTTCGTTGAATCTGCATGAAATCAGCTCTAGAATGCGTGGTTAGCGTTTGGCAACTGAGTTCTTGGACACCTGTATATGAAAAATACAGTAAATGTACTACTAATTAACTAATATTTACCGTCACTAATTTTAAAACAAAAAAATGGAAAAACAGTTTGCACACTTGAAAGACATTTTTGAACGACTAATATAATAAAAATTTGTAAATTTTAAACATTCTTACAGACTTTATTTTATAAGAATTAAAGAAAAAAATTATTCTGAATGATAGATTTAAGTGTCCATTTTATTTTTAAAAAGTCAAATTTGTTCTACTTATGGCTACAAAAATCTAAAAAGCAGCAAAGATTTTATCGAACCTAAGCTAACCTAAAAGTTTTGTAAACTGTAAAAAACCATACAAACTTTATTTATGGAAATTGAGAAATTAATTTGTTATTAATGATAGATTTAAATGTCTATTTTATTTTTAAACCCCCAAATTTGTTCTACTTATTACTAAAAAAATTTAAAAAAATCTAAAAGACAGCAATGATTTTATCGGACCTAAGCTAACCTAAAAATTTAGTAAACGTCAAAAAATCATATAAACTTTATTTATGGGAACTAAGAAATGAAATTGCTTTTAACACGTTGAGTGCCACGCGGTTTTATAACGACTTCCTCGTCAGGCCACTGGTGACTGTCGCGGCCTGAACGAAGAGTTGGGTCAGTCACTGATGACTGACGCGGCCTGAACGGAAAGCTCGGTGTCAGTCATGGATGACTGACATGGCATTCAACGTGTTAATGATAGATTTAAATATCTATTTTAAGTTTAAAAAAATCAAAGCTGTTATATTCATTGCCAAAAGAATCCAGTTTAACTTGAAAATTTGGTAAACTTAACCCTCCGTGTGTACACTGGGTCTTTGAAGGAACAGTCAAAATTTGAAATTCGAAATTCTCTCTTATGGATAGAGGGTAGGCTTCGGCTACCCCCCCTAAAAAAAGTTTGGTAACTGCTCGGCCATGTAGTAGACACTTCAATAAGTAACTCAGAATTTTTCTAGAATTTTTGAAAGCCTAGAAAACTTTGAAAACATGCCTGTTCCCTGAAAGACCCAGTATGCACACCGTGTCTCAAAAAATATAGTATACACACGCCGGGTTAAAAAAATTATAGAGACTTTATTCCTGACAACTGAGCAAAGAATTTTTTCCTAGAAATAGATTGAAATATCTATTTTACGTTACAGAAGTCAGAATTCTTCCACTTGGCTCCAAAAAAAATTAAGAAAAATTCAAGTTAATTTGCAAGTGTTAAAAAAGGGATTGTCTTTCTAACGATAGATTTAAATGTTTGTCTAAAATGTTTTGAGATAAGAAATCAGATTTATTCTCCTTGTTGTTAAAAGAATGCTAAAAAAATTAAAGTCATCGATAAATTTTCAAATTCAACTTAACCTAAAAAGTTGGGAAACTTTAAAAAATCCTAGAGAATTTATTCATGAAAACTGAGAAAAGAATTTCTTCTTAGAGATAGATTTAAATGTCTATTTTATGTTATAGAAATCACAATTCTTCTATTTATCAACAAATAAGTAAAAAAAAAAATAATAAAATACGTGTAATTTTGTCGTAACAGATTTTATTTATAAAAATTAATAAATTTTCATGGAAAATTCTTTTAAAAAATTAAAAATTACATGAAATCGTCATTTAGTATTTCTTAAAACGAAAATTTTCGAAATCTCATTTCGAATTATTCCCAAAACGAGTTACGCATAAAAATGGTGGATGCGCCGGAAACGACTAAAAATTTCCAACGTTATAACCATAAATTTCATTTCTAAACGCAACCTTTTTACAAATATACTACCGCTACTCACATGCTAAACCGAAATTATCTTTCTGCTCGAAAAATTTCACCCGAAAATAACGTCACTTTATGAACATTATGAACGTTTACTTTATGACCGTTAGGTTACGACCGATTCTTTTTCCCCTATTTTTTTCTCTAAATCCTGAGGAAGAAAATGATAAAAGTTGTAAATGTTATGTAACAAACGTAGCTTATAAATTATTAGTTAAAAAATTTATATTGAAAAAATACCAAATAAATTAAGGACATTAAGTTATATTTTTTCTTCTGAGGGATAAACTAAAAGTCGTAAAAAAATCATTTTTGGTAAAAATAAAGATTAAGTTTTAATCTAAATTGTCATAAAATTTCAAGTCTCAACAGCAATTAGTTTTTTAGATATGAATTTTTAAAAATTGACTAGTCCTTCAATTAAATCACCCTGTAAATGTTAGAAATTAAAATTTCTTTTCCTTTTCTTTTTTTTTTTCTGGGGAGTGTTTTGAAGACTATTAACAAATCCTCCGAGAGAATGAGTGATAAAATGATCAGGGGAGCTTTTTTTGTGTAAGTGGGAAGAATAGAAAAGACGTGAGGTTAATACGAAGCTTTTTATTTAAAACCGATTACCTATTTTAAATTCAAAAGCACGCGGCAGTCTCTCGCGACACCGAAACCGACCCTTAACTATGAATATTTACGGTCCCGATGGGGCCACGAAGTTCGGCCCCGTTACGTCCCGCAAATATTTGTCTTAATGACACGGAAACTTCCCGGATAATTATTCATTTATGCACCGTCCGAAAACGACTTTCAAAATTTAAATATGTAATGTAATTTTTAAAGTATTTACAAAGGATATTCATTTTACCATCGATACCATCTTTAAATTTCTAATAGATTTGGATAATTTTAATATTACTAGTTATAACACCAAAACGTCAATTTTCCAACTTTATTTCCAAATAATTCAAAAACTAAGTTAGATAGAAAAAAATGTTTCAAATAAAATTTTTTCATTTTTTAATTATAAATAATTTTTATTATAAATATTTTTTCCCATTCTCGATATTAAAAAAGTTATAAACTAAAAACAGTTATAACCATAAAACGTTAATTTTTCAACTTTAATTCCAAATAATTCAAAAACTAAGTTAGATAGAAAAAAATGTTTCAAATAAAATGTATATCTTCTGTAATTATCAACATTTTTTATTTAAAATATTTTTTTCAATTTTCGATATTAAAAGAGTTATAACCTAAAAACCAATTATAACCCCAAAAAGTCAATTTTTCAACTTTAATTCCAAATAATTCAAAAACTAATTGTAAGTTAAATAGAAAAAAATATTTCAAATAAAATTTATACCCTTTTTAATTATAAACATTTTTTATTACAAATATTTTTTTCCATTCGCGATATTAGAAGAGTTACAAACTACAAATCAGTTACAACCCCAAAATGTCAATTTTTCAACTTTAGTTCCAAATAATTCAAAAACTAAGCGGAATAGAAAAAAATGTTTCAAATAAAATTTATACCATATTTAATTATAAATATTTTTTATTACAAACAATTTTTTCCATTCGCGATATTAAAAGAGTTATAAACTAAAAACCAGTTGTAACTCCAAAACGTCAATTTTTCAACTTTATTTTTTTTTAATTATAAGTAATATTCATAGTAGGCGTGGTTGGTTTAAAATAAATGTAAATCCCGACAGATGGCGCGAGTACAGGCGCTCTTACTACCATCTTGCGGCCGACCGGATCAACCGTCTAAACCTTATTGATTTCCGCACGGGTTGTGTTTCAAAAGCTCGCAGACGACCAGCTGGTCCATTAAACTCCATTATTAATATCATTATTAAACGCGCCCTTTGAAATCGAAAAATGTTAATTAACTCAAATAAATTAACTTTCATTTTACATCGATACCGGACAATTATTAATTATAGAGGGGGGAATAATATTACAGTTTATTACCGGCGATTGTGTACGCGAATATTAACTCGCGAACGAGCGATTTAATTTAAGCACCACGCCCCAACGTGGCAAGTTCTAAGCAACATTGATCGAATTGCTTGGTTTGTACGAGCGGGCTAAAGTTATCGGGCTAATAGAGTTGACTATAATAACCTTCTCCACTCTCTCTCAAAAGCGAACCTTAATTATTGTTTCTCGAGGACAATAGGTTCTGATCTTCTCTATTGAGTTAAATTTATGATAAACTCACTAATGTAACACGTTAGATAAGTAAATAATAATAGTGTTGTAGATGTTAAAAAATCCAACCTAGACTATTTGCAACTCTCTATCAGAGGACTAATTACAAAGGACAATATCGCATTAGCAAGAGAAACGCTAACTAAACTATAGATAAGAAGGAAGGAAGATTTTAAATACAATAACATAGTATAAATGTGTAAAATATTAGAACGCACTATTCAGCGATTCACCAGTAAATTCCGATTTCAGCTCGCGATTCAAGACCACGTCGTTTTACGTCGGTGGTTAGCCACTCCCTTCTTAACCGCCCCGGATTCTTTTTTAATTAATTTAAATTAAAAATAAAAGTAAAAACGAAAAAGTGTGTTGAATTATTTGTTTTCAAAACATATAACAATAAAATATTAGAGAAAATAAAGTGAAATATTGAGAATTTTGATTACATTAAAAATAAACGTATTACTTTCGAAGCTTCCAACCATCTTATTCCGCATGTGGAAGGCGGTTCGTGGTGAGTCAACAAGGGGCGGTTTCGGGAGGAAGCCAACCATTAACATATAAGTTACGTGGCTTTGAATCGCTAGTTAAGCAATATTGCTAGTTGAAATTACGATTTACTCGCGAATCGCAAAATAATGCGCCCTAATAATTTACTCATTAGTACTAGGTACTGATATCTATCGATTGGTACCACTTTAATCAAAATTAATGAATACAAGCTCGTGTGGTTTCCTTGTTAATAAATATGTAATTTAAATAGTTTTATCATTAATTTCATTAATGGATTTCAATCAAATTTAACCTTAAAAAACGTATAATAAAATTAGTTTGGTAATTATTGAGAGTTTATGTGGCTTATTGACTTAGGTTCACTTGGATTACGTTAGATTGAATCGAATTAGGTTATGTTTTGGTGAATTGGATTAAATTATTCTAAATGATAGTCTTTTAACCTGAAGTGTAAATTTTAATTATCACTTTCCTAGTTATTTTTCTAGACTGAACCTCTTGATTCTAAAACAAATAAGGTAAATGTTTTAGCTCGTTGTTAAATCTCATTTTCTAATTAAGACAAACACTTTCTTTGTCAAATTTTTGTTGGAGCACTTCCTCTGTTTAATAGGAAACAATGCACACAGATTTTTTTTTATAATAACATCTCACGTGTCAGCAAAGTCACACTTTTGCTGCCGCTTTGCTATTTCTACTCCTCAATTATAGCCAATATTTTGCAATGAAATCAACATTTATTAAAAAACGTATTAAATTTGTTACGAAATAATCTCCGTACGAAAACAAACAAGTTATTTAAATATGAAACAAATTAATTATAAACTTACAAATTAGTATTTAATGGGATTTCCTTTGATTAACGGGGAGATCAATTTTGATTCCATTCTTCTAGCAATTAGTTTAATTTTAGAACTAATTTAATGTTTTCAAATGCATCATTCTAATTCTTTACATAAATACTCAAATTGGATTTAGACCCAGTGACTAGGAAGATGATTCAGCGTGCTTTACTGTACATAAACTCTAGTGAATGCTTGGGGTTATTATCGTACATAAATGAAAATCCGTCAGGTAGTTCCTATTTTTTCTAGACTATCTAATAAATTTTGTTGTTATATTTTGAGGTATCCTTTAGCGTCCATCGTTGTATCTATAAATGTTAAATTATCCATTCTTATAGCCGTCATACAACCCCAAAACATTACACTACCACGCTTCAGAGTGACATTTAAATTTTATAGAGATAAATCCGTATTTGGTTTTCTATAGACTTTGTACCTGAAGTCTGATTCATGAATGTTAAATTTACCATCGTCGCTAAAAATAACATTATTCCAATAAGTTTCCATTTTCTTTTCTTTCATCTATGTGTTCTTTCATATACTGTAATCCAGTGGCGGCTCGTTAGAGGAAGTAAAAGAGACTCAGTCTGTTCTTAAAATTTGTGGGGAAATTTATACCACGTGAAGTACACATTTTTAATGATTTTTCAACATTCAGCCTTCTCTTTGTAAAACTTCACAAGCCGCCACTACTGTAACCTTTTATACTGTTGTAACTTGTTTCGTATGGAGATAATGAGATTCTTACGGCAAGATCTTGTATTATAATTATGTCTTGTTAAGATATTTCGTTTAAAATTATATTTATTTTTTTCCGAAAATATTTTACTTTCTGTATCTCATTACACTTCGATTTTTTTTTAAATTTCTTATTATGGCTCTTTTTTATGGTAATTTAGAGTTTTGTGATGACCAATTTGAAATTTATTAGTAACGAAGCTGATGCTATTATAGTGTTGGACAACTTGTTGTGTCTTAGATTTCGCGTGTAACTATTTCTGTGTGTTTTCGTATGAGTTAATAAAAAGACTTCCATTTTGTATTATTAGGAGATACCACAAATTTATTCACTTTTGAAGAACAAACAGACATGCTCTTAATTTATGGCGAGGTACATAAAAATAGTGTTGCTGCTGTTCGAAAATATCATGAAACATTTCCCATTAAGGGGATAGCAAATCGGAAAACGTTTGAAGCCATATGAAGACGTCTTAGGGAAACTGGCACGCTAAAACCACAACGACAAAACGCTGGTCTACAAAGATTTCGATGAACTGCTAACGTTGAAGGGATACTCAATGCTGTTCAGGAATCTTCTACTACTAGCACCAGAAAATTGTCACATCGTTTCAATGTTTCATCTGCAAGCGTATGACGAACATTGCGCGAACAACAATTGTATCCATGTCACGTTATGTGTATGCAACATTTGTTACCAGAAGATTATAACAAGCACATACATTTCTGCCAGTGGTTGATTCGACAATGCACACGAGATCCTAACTTCCTGAGCTGCCTGCTAGTTACCGATGAATCTTGCTTTACCAGAAATGGAATTACTAATTTTCAAAACACTCATACTTGGAATGATGAAAACGCTCCTACAACTGCTATTACGCATTACCAACATACCTTTTCATTAAATGTCTGGTGCGGTCTTCTTGGTGACAATCTCATCGGCCCCTTTTTTACCAACAAGGTTTTCAGGAATATCTTACTTGAATTTTTTGCAAAATAATCTATATGAGCTTCCAGAAGATACTCCGATTGCCAACAGGCAGGGGATGTGGTTTATGCATGACGGCACCCCTGCTCACTTTTCTCTTATTTGCACCGATTATTTAAACACAGCATATGATAACCGATGTGTTGGCCGAAACGGATCTGTTAAATGGACACCACGATCTGCTGATCTAACACCGTTAGATTATTTTGTATAGGGCTGGATTAAGTCTGTGGTTTATTCTACGTCTATTGCCACGCAAGAAGAGATAAGAAATCGCATCGAAGAAGCAGCAGCTACTATGAGGGGTCGATAGGAGGTTGATAAACCTTTATGGGTAGATAGTCCTTTAAAAATTTAAGACTATATCAATTAACTAAAGTTAATACAAAAGCTTTTATTACATTATTTGGGAATTATGTTTTATTACTATGAAACTAACTGACAATGAGTATAAATAACCCAAACTGTTTAAATTTCACTATCTGTATTGTCACTGTTCTAACCGTGTTCTAATCGAGAATTTTAATTGCAAATTTGACCAATGTATATTCAAATTTTCCTTTGCGTTCAAAAACAATCTTCAAACCGTCTACTTCTAAAATTATTGAACGGGGGTTAATAGCCTCATATAATTTTTCTCATTTAATTGCGAAAAGGGACATCCTCATATTGTCGCAGAAAAATTAATAATACTTGTAGTGAAAGAGGTAATAAGTACGATAATGAAAATGGACCCACATTCAGTCTCAAAAAGCATTGCTTTGAGCAACAGCAGTGTCCAGCGTCGCATCGATGAAATGGCGGAAAATATAAAAATATTTTTATTAAGTGAACTGCAAAGTAATAAGTTGGCTATTCAATTGGATGAGGAAACTTTTGGAACAATAAACATATTAATGATTTATGCTCGCTATTACAGCGATAAGAAAGAAGCTATTACTGAAGAATTCCTTACTGCGGAGCAATTTGAAACATATTCAACAGGAGAACATATATCTTCATGTCTTAAAAATGTCTTTGAAAAGTTTCAAATACCTATTTCTAATGTAACTGCAGCAGCTACTGATTGAGCACCTCCAATGGTTGGAAAATACCCTGGATTTTTAACCCTGTTGAAACAAGAACTTAATAACGACATTCGAGCTGTGCTTTGTGTGCTACATAGACAACATTTGATTGCAAACAATATAAATGGAAACGTACGCCATATTTTGAATTTTTGTATAAAAACTATAAACAAAACCAAATCCAAACCTGTATATGATCGACTTTTTTCGCAACTATGCGATAAAAACGATGAAATTTATAATAGTTTGCTGTCCCACACAGAAGTACGTTGGTTATCCGAGGGTAATTGTTTACAAAGACTTGTTGAGATTTTCGACTCATAATCAGTTGTAGAATCTCTACTCGAAAACAACAAACCTCAAGGAATGAAAATATTAGAGTTAAAACATCATAAATTTTTTAATAATCATTTTAATAATGTCCAGTATAAGTTGCAAGGAAAGGATATTAACCTCATCCAAATCAGAACAATTATCCTTGGAATCCGAAGTAAAATAGATCTTTACATTACAAAATTACACAGAAAAGATTTCCGCTACTTTGAAAATTTGAAAAAATTGTCCATTTTAGAAAAAGATGCAATATCATCTGAAGATGTTCTTTTATACACGAGTTATTAAAAAAAAAATAAAAGAAGACATGAACATTATCTGGAATCCTTGGAAATTCCTTCATAGATCCTTTTCAATACGAAATCTCTGAATTAGATTTTTCTCTGCAGGCGGAACTAATAGAATTAGTAGAAGACCTTGATTTAAAAAAATTATGCAAAGCACGTAGTTACGCCGCTTTTGGAACTCACAACGAGTTCGTCAACAATATCTCCATCTAAAAAATGTTTTTGATTCCTTATTATTGGCTTTCCCAAGTTCGTATTTAGTGGAAGTTGGTTTCAAGCACCTAAACAACCTCTTGCGAAAATCAAGAAATAAATGAAATGCAGCAGAACGTGGATCTAGCGATAATACTTAGCAACTTTGAGCTAAATATTTTAATAACCTAATAATACCTATCAAGAATTTATTTTGTATATAAAAGTGTTAGGTTTTCATGAGATCGATACAAAAACAAAAATCCTTGCAAGAGGTCGGTGCAAAGAAAAGGTTAAGAAACGCTGATTTAGATTGAAACTTAATCTTTATTTGTAACAAAAAATTACTTTCTACGACTTTTAAATTTTTCTATAGCAAACAAAGTTCTAACCTAACCTAATTTACTTATCGATTAAAACTTGTCAATTTTCTAAAATTTACATCTAAAAAACCAATTGTTGTTGAGACTTAAAATTTTATAAGGATTTAGGATGAAAGTTAATCTTTATTGTTGCCAGAGATGAACTTTCTACTACTTTTAGATTTTTTATAGTAAACAAAGTTCTAACCTAACCTAATTTACATATCGATTAAAACTGTTAAATTACATAAAATAATAATTAATAAGGTAGTTCAAAGTTAAAATTTCAAAATTTTCGTTTAATTTATAGATGTGGTGGTTTGGAAAATAGTTCGTCAGAAATTTTCTAGATCCAGCGCAATGACCCCTTTTTGGAATTTTATTTAGAATTGAATGAATAATCGTTTAGGAAAAACCGTATGAAGATTAGACGATCGATGACTGAGTTACGCGAGCTCAAAGTTTTCAAAATTTTCGTCTAATTTCTGAATGCAAAGGTTGAGAAAATCGTTCGCCACATATTTTCCGAATTCGGCATTCTAACGCCCGTCTAAAATCTTACTCAGAATTGACTAGAGAATCATTCAAAATAAATTGTAGAGAAATCAGACGATCGGTGATTGAGTTACGCAAGCTCAAAGTCAAAATTTCAAAATGTTCGTCTAATATTCTGGGTGCAAAGGTTGAGAAAATCGTTCGTCACATATTTTTCGGATTCGGCATTCTAACGCCCGTCTAAAATCTTACTCAGAATTGACTAGAGAATCATTCAAAATAAATTGTAGGGAAGTCAGACGATCGATGATTGAGTTAGGCGAGCTCATAGTCAAAATTTAAAAATTTTCGTCTAATTTCTTGGTATAAAGGTTGGGAAAATTCTTCGTCAGAAATTTTCCGGACCCGGCATGATGACGCCCGTCTAAAGTCTTACTTAGAATTGAATGCAAAATCGTTTAAAATAAACTGTATGGAAATCAGATGATCGATGATTGAGTTACGCGAGCTCAAAGTCAAAGTCAGACATTTTCCGGGCCCGGCATGACGACGCCCATCTAAAGTCTTACATAGAATTGAATGCAAAATCGTTGAAAATAAACTGTATGGAAATTAGACGATCGAGGCTCGAATTATGGGAGTTCAATGTCAAAATTTCTAAAATGATCGAAAATCGAAAAAATTAAAATGCGAATTTCCAGCGATTTCTCGGCAAAGGAATGATTTAGTATATAGATAAGTGATTTCCAAACGATTATAAATGTTCAAATAATCGAAATTTGCAATAATAGAATTTTTTTTTAATTTCCGTCTAATTTTTCGATGGAGAAGTTTGGAAAAACGTTCGTCAGAAATTTTCCTGATCTGATACGATAACGCCTTTCTATAGTCGTATTCAGAATTAAATGGAGAATCGTCGAAAACTCACTGCATGAAAATCTGTCCCCCGGCAGCCAAGTTGCACGGGCTCAAAGTCAAAATTTCTGAAATAGCAAAAAATCCGGAAAAATCGCATTTTTCCAAAAATCGAAACTTTTCAGATTTTGCTGAAAGTCGCGTTTTTATATAATTCGACAACGAGGAAAGCGATGATGAAATCCATTTTTTCATAAGTCCTTTAGTTTTCTAGAAAAATTAGCTAGAAGTGAATTTACGACGCGCATTAATTTTGCCGGGAAGCGGTTCGGAGAAACGTTCGCTAAAAATTTTTCGGGTATGTCACGATAACACTCTTCTAGAATCTTATTCAAAATTGAATGGAGAATCATCAGAAACAAACCGTAGGAAAATTAGACAACGGACGGCTGAGATAGGCGAACTCAAAGTCAAAATTTGTAAAACGGTCGAAAATTGAAAGAATCGAAAAATGGAATTTGCAGTAAAATAGAAAAAAAAATTTCAACATTTTCGTCTAATTTTTAGGTGTAGAGGTTCGAAAAAACGTTCGCCAGAAAATTTCCGGATGTGGTACTATAACCCCATTCCAGAATCATATTTAGAATTAAATGGAGAATATTTAAAAACTAACCGCATTTTTTCAATTTTCTAAAATTTATATCTAAAAAACTAATTGTTGTTGAAACTTAAAATTTTATGAGGATTTAGATTGAAACTCAATCTTTATTTTTACAAAAAATAAATTTTTTAAGATATTTAGATTTTTCACCAGAAACGAAATTCTAACCTAACTTAATTTTCATGTTTATTAAAAACTTGTTAATTTTTAAAAAATTGATATCTAAAAAAGTAATTGTTGGTGAGACTTAAAATTTTATAAGGATTTAGATGAAATCTTAATCTTTATTTTTGCCAGAGATAAACTTTCTACCACTTTTAGTTTTTTCTTCCGAAGAGAAAATATAACTTAACGTCGATTAAAATTTGTCAGTTTTTAACTTACCAAAAGAAACTGATAACTCCTGTCGTACCAAGACTTTTATATGCGATCGGATCATACTTTCAAATCCAATTATTTTATATTCGGAAAAATATCATCTCACATCAATCATCGTCGAGTCCTACTTTTTCGCGATTCGTTCGAGAATCGAAAATATCGAGTTACAGAAGAGAGAAGAGGAGTCGTATACGAGACGAAAGGGTCGCTATAAATTTAAACCTCTCCCTCAAAAGTAGATCGGGCGTTGATGGACAGCGGGATTATTGCCTCCCCCGGGAATCCCTATTGGATTCGGACCGAATAAAAAAATATTAATTGAAAAAAGAGGGAACCGAAGTTTGTTCGACGACCACACCGCCGATCAAAAATTAACTTTGACGCGCGCGTAGAAAAAAAAGCCCCGAATCATTGACTTAATTAAAACGCGTTTTAATTCGAGTCGGTTTTTCGGGACGAATTAGTAAATCATAGAATGTAAACGAGCTTATAATGAAAAGAGATTTTTTTTCGGCGTCGAACGAACGAACGAAGCTAAAAAACTTTTCGAGTATTCAAACGACGTTTTAAACGATTATTCGCGTTCGATCAATCATTTCGTTTTTGAAGAGAGAGGTTTAAATCTACATTAAATTTTCGTTTATAAGCAAATTATTCCTAACTTGATTCTAACTTGTCTTTAAAAATTATTTAAGTTAAAACTTAAAATCAATAATTCGTTATTACAATCAATTTTATTTCTCTTTTCCTTTGTATTCTGTTGAAAACTAAAAGCTATTAATCGATCACTTTAAAAATGTCCAGTGAAGGAACAAGACGTAATTAAATTACTTAAAGGACGCTTTCGGCAGCTTAAGACAGACTCGAAACAAAATTGAATTATGTTCTGAGCGAAAGAGGTTTTAGAAACGTTCAAAATGATTTAGTTTAGTTTTTTTTTTCAACTTTAGTTTTAGTTTTTTTCAACTTTAGTTTTAGTTTTTTTCAACTTTAGTTTTAGTTTATTGAAATAGTTCGTTTTTCACCTGAACGTTTTATAATGAAATTTGTTACATGTAGAAAATTTTAAAAAACCTGGATTATCTTTAAAAGATTTATGTTGTTTTTAATCCTGGGATTTTTTGCAAGTAAAGTTATTCCAAATATAAAAGGTGGTTTTTTAGGGTTGTTTTTAAATTTGTATGGAATTATTTTAGTAAGGATTAGAATAAATTTGAAAATTATTGTAGAAAATAGAGTGTTTGAGCTTCAATTTAAAGTAATAATCACTTAAACTTAAAAAATAAACTCTGTGCGATTTTTTAAAGTTGGTCATTTTTTTTAGAAAGTTAGGTTAGTTAACTGTCTAAAATTTTTGTCAACTTTAAGAATTTTTTTAATTTTTTAGGTAACAATTAGAATAAATTTGACTTTTATAAAACGAAAATAGAATATTTTAAGTTCAATTTGCCATAAAAATAATTTTTTTAATATCTAAAAATAAATTCTGTAGGATTTTTTTAAATTCATCAAATTTTTTAAAATTAGGTTAGTTCACTGTCAAAGTTTTTCCTAACTTTAAGAATTTTTTTAATTTTTTAGGTAACAGAATAAATCTGACTTTTATAAACGAAAATAAAATATTTGAAGTTCAATTTGACATAAAAATCATTTCTTAATATCTAAAAATAAACTCTCTACGATTTTTTAAAATGCATCTATTTTTTTTAAATTAGGTTAGTTAACTGTCAAAAAATTTTCCTAACTATAAGTTTTTCTTTGATTTTTTTGGTAATATTTAGAATAAATTTGCCTTTTTTAAACGAAAATAGAATCTTTTAAGTTCAAATTAAGATAAAGATAATTTCTTAATCTATAAAAATTAACTCTGTACGATTTTTTAAAAGTTGATTAATTTTTTAAAAAAATTGGGTTAGTTAGCTGTCAAAAATGTTTCCTAACTTTGAAAATTTTTTTAATTTTTTAGGTAACATTTAGGATAAATTTGACTTTTATAAACGAAAGTAGAATATTTTAAGTTCAATTTGACATAAAAATCATTTCTTAATATCTAAAAATAAACTCTGTACGATTTTTTAAAGTTGACCAAATTTTTTAAAAAGTTGGGTTAGTTGTCAAAAATTTTTCCTAACTTTAAGAATTTTTTTAATTTTTTGGATAACAATTAGAATAAATTTGACTTTTTCAAACGAAAATACAATCTTTTATGTTCAATTTAGAGTAAATATAATCCTTATGATTTTTTTTAATTAGGCAAAAAATTGTGAAGTTGTATAATTCGTTCGATCCAAAAAATTTTTTTGTATTTATATTTTTAAATTTCTATACAACTTGGTTTGTCGATACGAATCATATTCCTTTACTGATTGTAAATCGCCCCGAAATTATTTATGAAGACGTCTACTACGAGGGTTCTATTTCAAAATTGAGCCATCGCCCGAAGGAATGAAACAAACATTGGAAACATTGGATTCGCGAACTTCCCTCCTTCAATAAATCGTTCAAATTGCCGAAAGCCTGTCTGCGAATGAATAATTCATTCGGAGACTGTCTTTACAGGTCTCTTTTTCCTCAACTTTTTCTTCCTCTAAAAAGATAAAAAAATCCGAAGAAAGATAAACGAGGTTTTCATTTTTTTTAGACAATCTTCTAACATTATTCCAAAAATATTTTCTAAAACGTACAAAAGTGTTTTTTGTAGATTGAAACTCTTTTTAAATTTTTTAAAAATCGCTTGTGCCAGTTTAATCAGTAAAGGGAGGATCGTTCGAGTCCAAAATTGGTTGGATTTACCACCGAACGATCTCTTTATCCACCGAATTTAAATTTAGATTGGGTTCGCAGTCGGAGGATGAACCGTCGAAACCTTTATCGAACCTAACATAACCTCACTATTTTTTGATCAATTTAAAAAAATCGTAACGACTTTAATTATTTTAATTAAGAAATGATTGTTATGTTAAATTAAACTTAAAAGATTCTACTTTGTACTAAAAAGGACAATTTTTTGTAATTATTACCGAAAAAATTAAAAAAATTCGTAAACTTGGTAAAAAATTTTGACAGTTAACTAACCTAAGTTTTTAAAAGTTTGTGAACTTTAAAAAATCGCACACAGTTTATTTTTAGAGATTAAGGAATAATTTTTACATTAAATGAAAACTTAAAGATTGTATTTTTGATTATAAAAGTTAAATTTATTATATTTATCAAAAAAAAAATTTAACAAACTGAAAAATGTTAACCTCATTTTTTTGATGAACTTTAAAAAATCGCCCAAGCTTTATTTTTATTAATTAAGAAATTATTCTTATGTTAAATTAAAGCTTAAAATGTCTATTTTCTATAATCAATGTCAAATTTATTCTAATTATTACCAAAAAATTTAAAATAAAAATTTAGTAAAAAGTGACGATTACAAATGAAATAATAACTTTATTTGAGAAACTCTAGAAACCCATTTCACCTAGATTTATATTACTAATTCACTAAAAACAACATTAACTAACTCTCAGTAGGATGTTTAATAATTTTCCCATATACAAATTTTACTTTGTAATTTCATTGTTATGAAATGTGTGCTTTTATAACACAATGAATTCACTTCAGGAGTAATTTTAGAAGCTATTAGTTTGTGTATATTTCAGTTTTTAGGTCATAGTACAAATTGAAATTAATTTCAACCAACTTTAAATGGTTGTAATTTTAATCTTTGGAGGTAAAAAAAATCTAAAAAAATTGTAAGTAAAATAATCTTTTAATGACTTCATTTATCAGAGTTAAGAAATGATTTTTATGTTGAATGAAACCTAAAAGATTCTATTTTCGTTAAAAAAATCAAATTTGTTCTAAATATTACCTAAAAAATTAAAAAAATTCTTAAGTTAGGAAAATATTTTTGACGGGTAACTAACCTAACTTTTTAAAAAAATTGATCAACTTTAAAAAATCGTACAGATTTTATTTTTAGAGATTAAGAAATGATTTTTATGTTGAATTGAACTTAAAAGATTCTATTTTCGTTTAAAAAAGTCAAATTTATTCTAAATGTTACCTAAAAAATTAGACAAATTCTTAAAGTTAGGAAAAATTTTTACAGTTTAGTTTTCAGGTCATATTACAATTTGAAATCAATTTCAACCAACTTGAGATAGTTCTAATTTAAAACTTTAAAGGTAAAAAAATCTAAAAAAATATATATAAATGAAATAATTAAACTTACCATATCGTCAGAGTCTACTACAAGGGCGGGAGGTAAATACAAAGCCCAAACCTCCGATTTCACCTAAAAAGGAATAAAGAAAACCCAATTTAAAAAACAGTATAGAACAATTAACATTAACAGGACTGAAACGATAAAAAAGCAATTAAAACAGAAAAAAACCATGAGAAAAAAACATGGAAGAGAGTAGTTTTTCATTTAGATTTCAATCCTGAACACTCGAAACCCGTCATCATCGGTACCAATCGGAGAACCGTCACAGGAATATTCGAATTGGAAGCGGGTTACGCGCGCAAATCGATCGATTCCAAAGTAGAAAGGCCCTCCGACAATAACGAAAAACCAATAACGACAACCGTGAAAGATTAATACCAGCCTCGACGTCGCAACGCGTCCGTTCGGCTTAAAAACATCGTCACGGTTACAAGATGTTAATCTTTAACCCTATCTACGTCTTTCAAGCGGCAACTCGGCGAAGGTACTTTAAAAAAACCGCCGCGAGCGTTGGTTTTACGGTCTTTTATCGCGAAAAACGGGTTTCAATGAAAAAGTGGCCGTTTTAACTCCAAGAATTCTATTCAAAATGCACTTTATTAGGCATTTTAATATTAAAAACAAACTGATTTTAGTCAATCAAGTTTTCCTCAAATCTTTTCATCCTTAAAATTATCAATAGCATATTTATAACCAATTTTTTAGATGGTTATTTAATCAATTTTCTCTCATTTCAAATTTTAGAAGAAAATTTTTATAAGAAATCGTTAAGAAATTAAATTTCCTTTAATATGAGTATAAACACGACCTATCTAGCTTAAATAGTTTGGAAGTTATCGATTTTTTAACCCTAAAAATTATCGACGATCGTCATTTTTAATTTGCCGATCGTCATTTTTAAATCCACAATCGCCATCTTTAAATTGACCATCGTCATCTTTAAATTGGCTATCGTCATCTTTAAATTGATGATCACCAACTTTAAATCGACGATCGTCGTTTTTAAATCGACGTAAAACAACGTAACTCCGTTATTTTTAGTCGAAATATAGTCGTGTTTCTACTCAAATGAAAGCATTTTTAAAAAACTTTAAGGATATTCAAGAATTTTGATATAATTTCCGAAACCTAGTCGTGTTTGGTATCAAATTAAACGATTTATTAAGATCTTTAAGAATATTTTAAGGATTTTAAGATACATTTTAATCCATTTAATCTTCGAAGTTAGAAACAAATTTTTAGTCAATTAACCACCCCTTAATATCTCCCCCCTTCCTAGAAATTTTCGATCTCCTGTTTATAATTAGTTTCTAGACGGTCGTTTAATCAAACTGCTCTCGCTCTCCCGTTCCTCCTCGGATCGTCGACGAAGGAGGTAGATAGTTTCCTGGTGTTCATTGATCCCTGGAGGAATAGGTGACAAGGATTGTAGTCGTTCCGGACGGGCAAAGTGAGGACGATTAGCGCTAAGTCACGTTCTGCGGGAGTCTCTCTTCTGATGAATGGCGAAGCCGGGAAGAAACGCGGCGTTTGGGGAGTTATGGGGACGAAGAGAGGAGCCCCGTTAAATGTGCAGGGCGCGGCAGGACTCGCCGCCACTTATCGATCGCAGGTTATCCTGCCTTTTGCCTTTCTTTAATGCGAAAGGACCGACCGGGTGGCACGTTGGAATAATGTTCGTTGAAGTGTGTTTACATTTTTGATGTTATTATTTTTCGGGGGTTAGTTAAAAAAATTATATTCATAAAAATAATAGTAACAAAAATAATACTAACAATAATAACAGTTGTTTATACCATTTCAATATTAGTTTTGTTACTACTATTTAGAAAGAAAGCAATAAGGTTTTGATTTCAATTTCTGGCGATTTTAAATGATCGTCGATCGATGTTTACTAATAAATTAAACGGTCCTAGAAAAATATTTTAAACTGTTTGGATGATTTCCCTTTCATGGCTTTCAAGATTTGTAGATTGTTACGGTAAAGATGAAATTTCAAAAATCCCATCAGAAAGAACTAGGCATTAAACGATTTTTGAAAAAGAGTTTGACGTTTCGGGTGCCATGCTGCAACCTTCTTCAGAAACCAGTTCGAAGTGAAGTTTCTGAAGAAGATTACAACATGGCATCTGAAACGTCAAAAGCTTTTTCAAAAAAACACATCGTCTAGTGTTAGAGTTAGTGCTAATGTTGGTTCTATTCTTACATTAGTTCAGTTAACACCGATCGCAAAAACCTTCGTATTTAAATTAAAATTTGTTACTATATGGCGATCTACTATAAGATCGAAACCCGGTAGTCAAGTGTTAATAAACCTCTTCAGTAAAAACTCCATGTTTCATTTATTTGACATTCATCTCAACTGAAGAATGGAATTATTATTTATTTCAACTGTTGAGTTGAGTTTCGAACATTGTTGGTTCTAAAGGTTCTGGCACACTAGTCCGTCACGTCACGTCACGTCGAATTTCGTTTCCGTCAAAAAGATAAGGTACCACCGCACATTTGTACGTTGGTCTCCGGTTTAAGACGGTCACAAAGTTTACGGTTACCAAGTTTAAAAAGTGCGTAATTATGAGTAGCTCCGATTCTGAGGAAGAAGTTATCATATCGTTCATTTTAAGCAAAAATAATAAAAAAATAAAAAGAAGGATGTGGGTTCACCCTATTAACGCAAAACGGCAAGATTTTGGCGAATTTTACCATCTCTTTGAAAATTTGAAGAGTGATGAACAGATATTCTTCCAGTATTTTAGAATGATACCTACTAAATTTGCAGAACTACTTAATTTGCCTGAATCTAAACTTACATAACTCTTACTTTTGTAGAGCAATTCCCAAAGAAGAGAGACTTGCTGTTACTTTAATAATATTAATTAATGATACAATTAGTATCAACTAATTATTAATTAACTCATTTAAATCTAATTATTAATGGGTAACTTCTACAGTACGAAAACTAAGAATGTTATTCTATTGATTTTTTTCAATTGCAAATGAATATTATCACTTCTGTATCATAAAAGTAATCTTTATAACGGATCTGTACAAAAAATAGTAATGAATACGTAGAACCACCTCTCGATTTTACATCTACTACTTTGAAATTTTAACAAGTTCTTTATTTCCTCTTTTATCAATTTTCTCCATTTCGAAAATGTTAAAATAATTCCCACAAACTGATTTCAATGCTGAAACCCTTTGGGAATTCGAGTTAAATACCCGTAACGTTTATTAACACATTAGCACATATCCTATTGTTTTCAAAATGAACTGTTAAATATTTAATGTTAAACTGTTCTTCGAAAGATAAACCTAACTTGAAATTCTCTCAATTTTAAACAAATTCAACGTTGCTATTATAATAACTTATCTCCACATAGGGGAATAACCTATTTGACATGCTCACAAACGCATATGCGCATGCGCTTGACGTCCGTTAAGCGCACACTGGACCGTTCCGTCACGGTAGGGTCCGGCGTTTGACGGAAAGGATTCCATCCTGAGAATGCTTTCCGTCAACGGACCTCCGTCGACGGGACGTATCGGATCTGTGTTCGCACGTTCATTTATTTTAATGTATTTCATTCTAACCGAATTTTTACGTGACGTGACGTGACGGACAAGTGTGCCAGCTCCTTAAGAGTGGTCATAAACAGCAAATTTCATCTTTACTAAAAACTTTAGTCGAGAAATCTGCCCGAAAGCTTGATTTGAGCTCTTAACATCCCGATGATCTCTCGACTCTTCTTCTTACAAACCTGAACCTTTGTTCCTACAAACCTAAAAGTATATGAGCCTATCAGGTCTGCAGTCCCACAGGTCGAGAATTTATCAATACATGAACAAAGCTTTCACCCAAAACTAAACGTATATGAACACTGCGAGACTGCAGACTTTGTCTTCGGTTAAGTCGCCGGAAGTTTTGCCTGCCGACAAACGTGATCGTCTTTGATTCACCGCGCTAACAACTCCGCTACGGAGCTTTAAACGTAATAGCCTACGGATACCGCGAGAGAACAGGCTTAGGCTTCAGATTTACTTGCCGGATGGTTTACCTTCCGACAAACCTAGTTATATGTATATGGCCATCTTAAAAAGATAGAGCAACCGTTCACACAGTTCTGGCAATGATGGGGATTTTTAACCTGTTATTCGGGAAATACTTTTTCGTTCAGTTGAGAAAAAGTTTATTCTCTTACCAAATTTTTTTATGGTGAAAAATGTCGTCATGTTTGTTGAGAAGACTTATTGAAACGTAATACTGTTGACCAAATATTTCATCGTATCCAATTAACAGATTAAACACCTAATTTCCAAACTCTCTTCTCTCGGTTTTTTGGGAATTTGGTAAATTTGGTAGGTCTAACGGTACCTCACAAAAAACCACAAACCTTGCAAATCTTAAAAAGATGAATATTAGAGTTAGATGATTGACAGCAACAATTTAAAATACCATAAAACAAGTGTAAATGTATATCCAGGGCTGGATATGAGGCGATTGCGTCCAATCGGGCCCCGCGCTTGAAGGGGCCCCGCATTTTAAAATTTGTACATGTAAAAAATTACATGTTACAAAAGTAAATATGTAGGGTTCGGTTCCATAAAGCTTCATGAAGTGAACGATTTATAATATAAAAAAAACCTCGGCTTGTGTATCATGACTTTTTTTTTAGAAAGATTTTGTTTCAAGTAAATGTTTTAAGTTTATATTGTTTCAATATGTAAACAGTAAACTCAACATTTTTATTGAAACTTTGTGAGGTCCCGCGAAAAAAATTTAATCGGGCCCCGCACTTATTGGATCCGGCCCTGTGTATATCAATTCAGCAGGCGGTCATTTGACCAATACAACTTTTTTTCAAAATAATGTGATTAATTTTACTCCTTTAAATAAACTTTTCGTAAGAAAAAACCCTTATTTTTCTTATTCTTAAGAAAATAACAGTCAATTTACATTAGCTTTATTGATAAAAGCGATTTCCAATGGTTGGAACTTTTTTCAGTAAATAATTTGATTGGTTGGAAAAATCAGAAACCGCTTCTACGAACAAAGCTATTATATTACTATTCCCCATTCTGTATTTTAGTAATATGTTACGTTAGTTATAAAAAATAACCGAAAACCAACCAAAAAAAGGCCGAGAATGAAGAATAGCAGATCGTAAAACCGATTTTCTAAATAGCCTTAAGAACAATTTTCTAACTCATCTTTGAATAGTCGATTGAAGCATCGATTTTATAAAAGATTCTAGGAATGATTTACTAAATGACTAAGAACAATTTTCTAAGTCATCTTTAAACGACCGATTGAAACATTGATTCTATAAAAGATTCTATGAATGGTTTTCAAAATGATTCTAAGAACAATTTTCTAAAAACACTATCAAAGATTTTATAACAGATCTTTTATAAAATATCTTTGTCAAAGAAATTTTAAAACGTAATAGTCTATATTTTATAAAAGATTTTTTGCATAAAATATCTTTTACCAAAGTTGGCTGCATTATACCGTATTTGATCAAAGATTTGGAGCAGTTCATAACAACATGACGTCAAGCAAGCTCACGTGGACATTAACCCTCTAACGCTTGCTGGTACAAATATGTACCACTGGCCATACCGCTCAAAGTCTCGCAATTTCCCCGGGAAGCTGAAACAACATGCACGTTAGAAAAAATTTGATATTTTACACCCCCAGAGTCCTGACCGTTAAAGGGTTAACTGCTACCAGAGTTTTAATTACCGAATACAAAAGACGGAAGTTTTTATAGAATGTGCAGCACAAAGATTACAAAAACAAAAATAAAAAATTGGAAGCTTAGAAATAAATTTCTTAATCAGGTATATTATAGAGCTTAATGTATGTTGTGGTATTCGAGTTGTATACATTAAACTGGAATAACTTTCCTTTGTGACCAAAAACCGAAGAGTTGTAAAACACGATCTTTTACACTAATGCAGCTTCTTAAATGTGTATTTTTTCGTCCAATAAAAGGAGCAACTTTTGACACAATCAACTGAAAGATCGCATTATCCATTCTTAAGTAACTTCTGCAGCATGATGTGGCTTCAATTCTGAGTTCGTTTAAGAGCTTTTGATGTATACCCAAAATTTCACGTCTCAACACCCATGGTTTAACCCATACACGTTTTTTTTTTCGGGTTTTTTGCCCAATTTCTCGTTTTTTTAATATTACACAAATTGCCAAAATCGAACTAATTAAAGTCCCGCAAGCATAGAACTGTTGTTCATCCATTTCAGGTAAAAATATTATGAGAACTGATGTAAAATATTTTCTGTAATGCAATACATGTGCAATACCAGATGTCAAACCTTTAACAAAAGAATTATATTTAAAATTTTTTATGAAAGCTTTTATAAAAGATCTTTTATAAAATCTTTGATAGTGTAATAACACCCTAAGTCACCTATAAACGATCGATTGAAGCATTGATTTTGTAAAAGTAAAACATATAAGAAAACCGATTTTCTAAACGACTGAAATGAAAGAATAAGTTTTTGAGTCACCTTTCAACGATCGATTGAAGTACTGATATTATAAAAGATCATAGGTATGTTTTCTAAATGATTATAAGAACAATTTTCTAAATCACCTTTGAACGATCGATTGAAGAATTGATTTTATAAAAGTAATATCTAGTAAAACTTCTCTAATTGTAATTGACTAATTGTAAGTTACCTTTAAATGATCGCTTGAAACATTGATTTTATAAAAGATTTTAGGAATGATTTTCTAAATACTCTAAGAACAATTTTCTAAGTCACCATTAAACGATCGATTGATGAATTGATTTTATAAAAGTAATAGTAAAATAGATAGTAAAACCGATTTTCTAAATGACTCTAAGAACAATTTTCTAAATTACCTTTAAACAATCGATCGAAGCATTGATTTTGTAAAAGATCATGCGAATGATTTTTTCAATGACTCTAACAATTTTATAAATCATCTTTAAACGATCAATTGAAGCACTGATTTCATAAAAAGGTCTTAGGAATGATTTTCTATATTTAAAATTTACACGATTTTTAAGGATTTTCTAACTAGATAGTAAAGCCGATTTTCTAAACGACTCTAAGAACAATCTTCCAATTCACTTTTGAGAGATCATTTTAAGCATCGATTTTATGAACAATCCTAGGAATGATTTTCTAAGTTTAATATTCGTACCATTTTTAAGGACTTTTTAACTAAATAATCCTAAGAACAATTTGTAAAAACTTCTAAATAATCCCAACACAAATTTTATAAATGATCCTAAGAGAAATCCTAAGATTGGGTTTGTAAATGACTACAAGAACGATTTTTAAGGATTTTGTAAGATTCATTTTGTAGATAATTCTAAAAACAATTTTATAAACGAAACTAATTGTAAGATAAATGATTAATGATCATTTTAAATAATACAAAAATGAAATATCGTCGGTATACAAGAAAAAGTGACCACGGTATATAAGTGAAAGTCTACAGATAGTACTTATGAGAAGATATTAGCATATTAATTTTGACTTCTGATTATAAAATCAATTATTTAGCGTGAAATTAGTTTCTAACGATTTTTGTAATTAATGTATGTACAATGGCATTTTTGAGCTTGCTCATTTTTTTAATAAAAATAATGTTGAATTTCAGATACATGAACATTAAAGCCATAATATCTAGAATTGTAGGCGTGTCTCATACTGAGGCAACCAGCAACAAGTAATTAACAAACAGCAAAAACCGATATTGTTACTTCATGACATTTAAGGTATCTCTCACATTGAAGCAATCAACAATAATCAACTAGCAATCGCCTCTCTATTTGCGATATCGAACTGCTCCAATGTGAGAGACACCATTTGATTATGTGTAAAATGTCATTAAGTGGCAATATCGCTTGTTGCTGGATGTTAGTTGCTCGTTGCTAGATGCCTTAGTGTGTGACTAGCCTTACATATAATTAAATGATATCTCTCACATTGGAGCAATTCGATTTTACTGGGTTCAGATGCGATATCGAATTACTCCAATGTGAAATGTTAGCTTTATTTCTATGTAAAACGTCATCAAGTGGCAATATCGCTTATTGCTGGTTGCTAGCTGCTTGTTGCCTCAGAATGAGACGTGCCTTAGGCTTGGTCATTTTTTTCGTATACGGACGATCTTGCCTTAGAAAATATTTGGAAAGTAAACTCAATTTGTTAACATCAAACTTTAATGTCTCAGGTGTTCTTTCTTCTTTTCTCCATCGCGTTAGACTAACAACAGAAAATATTGTTTGATCTTTTGCACTTAATGGTGGGATAAAATAAAAGATCATCAAAATAAAAGATTATTCAGCTTTTACCGGTTCGACGATGATTGAATGAATGATTATTGAATCGATGATGATTGAATAAATCGAAACCGGTAAAAGCTGAATAATTTTTTTTATTTTTTTCCACCGTTAAGTGAAAAAAACACATTTTCTATTGCTAACCACACTTTAATTTATAAGCGACTGAGTTAGGCCATTTATTTCAAATGGCATTTTCATATGTTACATTCCCCAACTTAATCATTGTTATACTTTGGAGTCCAAAAGCAACACAAATCTAGGTCTGGTATTGTTCTTAAAATCAATACTAAAAACGGCTAATGAATAATAAATCCGATAATGGACGTCTGTGTAGTACCATTTTTTACATTCATTCGATGGAAAAACAAATTTTATTAACTTTACCTATCTCAACTAAAAAAACCTCTTTTCTCATTCTATTCTTCAACTCACCCACTCAAATATTTTCTGGTTATTACGCCTTTTCATCTAAAGAAAAGTACACAAAAGTATGCGTCTTATGAAAGAAAAAAAAATCTAAAGTTTATAAGGATTTTATAGATTACTACAGGTAAGGAGGTGAATTAATTCCAAGTTAAATTAAAATACGCGCCCGACTGAACACGGAGAGGTCTAAAATAGGAGTTTCCGGGCGCCATCTAACCTCACTTCGTCTAGTTCTGAAGCAGTTTTTCGCAATTAACTTTGCATTTGTGAAGGGAGCCGGAAATGGGAGATAAACCCCGCTAGATTTGACGCCTAAAATCGATTAGGTACTATTTTACTTTACTATTTTAGATTTAGAAAAAATTTGTTTTAACAAAACTCACATTTAACTATAATCTTATTGTTGGTATATGTAAATGCGTTATAAACCGTTTTATAACCGTGATAAACGTTGATCATATTCATGATTGTTAGTTAACATTTTATTAGAGTGATAAAACCGTGATTATTAAGTTTATGTGCTTACTGGTAGTTTTGTTTCGTTCGCAAAATGGGTATATAAAGAAAATATGTTGAGGAAAAGGTTTATAAATCCTAGGCATAATTTTATCAAGGAAAAAAGTATACTATATGGAAGAAGTCTGGGTTATTTGTAAGACTTCCTTGTTTCGGGGGGCTTATGGGAGGGGCTTCCAATACATCAACGGGCATTACAACTTGATAGCAAAAGAATTGGGGAGAATTCCTTGACGGAAAGAATTGGTAGTTTATGTTATTTTAAGATGAGGGAGTTTTATGGGCTTATAAAAACCGTATTTGGAAAGAAAAAGTCTAAAGTTGTTTCTTTTTTTTAATGAAGGAATTCTTACTTTATGTTATTAATAATAATAAAAGTTAATTTGTTTTTGCCAAGAAAAGTCAAAATTTAGTCCTTTTTTATAAAAAAAAAATAAAGTTGATATACAGGCAGTCCCGAAATTAGACGGCCATACGCTACTATTTAGAGCATTCTACCTTTAAGAATAAGAATAAAAGTCCAAATAAATATTGGTCGAATTATTCAATTCAGTAATAAAATCAAATCCCCAACAATAACACACACTTGCGCTGTCAAAGTTTCTTAACATACTTTGCAAAAAAAATCCAACTTAGTTCAAAGATGAGATTATTCGATCTTCAAAGACGATTTACTCGAAAACGGTTGCAGTTACGCATTTGTAACAAGAATTAACCAAATCACCCCTTTGCATGAACGCCACTGATGAGTTTCATGCAAAATTGATACCATTATCTTATTTCTCTTGGAATGTTAAGATAGTACACCAATTTTTGTTAATTCAACCAAAGCCATTCCGAGGATATTCCTTAAAAATCTTTTCTCTGTTGCCATCTTCAAAAGCCATTGGTTCCTTCAAGCAACTGTAACTCTGTTAGGGAACATTTTTCGACCAATGTTTATTCACACTTTTATTCTTATTTTTGAACGTAGGATCCGCTGATAGCGTATGGCCGTCTAACTTCGAGACAACCCTGTATTTAAGATGAGAATGTTTTATAAAAAGAAAGGAATTTTAATCAAATAAATTCCTCATGAATCTCTCGGTTTCTAAAAATTATCGATATCTTATTTATAATTACTTTTTAGACAGTTATTTAATCCATTTTCATCCGAAATAATATAGTTTTTTTTTTCTTTTTATACAAAAAGAATGTCATGTTGAATAATGGAATTATGATACTATAAAATGGTGGAGGCGCCGTAAAAACCTAAAATATTTCTTTTTTGATGGAAACTATAATTACTTTTTCATATTTTAAGATGTAACTGACTTATTAGTTTAACACAACTGAAGTTATGTACAGAAAAAACATTAATTATGGGGAATAATGAAATTATAAAATCATAAAATTATGGTGGATGCGCCGGGAAAAATCTAAATAACTTCTTTTTCAATGGGAAGATTGTTAAGTTTTGGTATTTTATGATTACAATAATTTATTAGTTTACTATAATTGAAGGTAAACATAGAAAATAAATAAATTATGGTGAATAATGAAGTTATGAAATTATGGTGGAGGAGACAGAGAAAATCTCGTCTTAATTTAGAATGCTCTCTAGGGGCCTTTGTTTGAATCTTACATGTTTACGTTACGGTTTTTAATGGGATCATAATGGGGTGTATTAAAAGAAGAATGAATTCATTGTTCGTAGTGACAGAGAAAGACACATTGTATCACCAATCGGGACGTCACCGGATCTCTGAAACTGCCAAATATACTAAACCACGCCCCACACTTAACGAGACTTAAACAAACTTCTCCGTGTGTTTGACGGGTAAACACTCAAAACGATCGATAAATCACCCCCTTTTGTAAAACAAAAAGAAAACAAAAAGAATTTTATAATTCAAATTTGGCGCGAATTAAAAAAAGAAGCAACCCTAATGAAATCGAAGTGAAAAGAACAAAAAGGAAAGATAAGGTTGTTATTAAATTTTTTTAATAAATAATTTTTTGGGCGTACCCTTAGGAGTATATAATAAACGGCCCCCTCGTGGGGTATTTATCGTCCCGAGCGGCCATCTTCTCCTCCTTATCGTCGACGGTGGTGCTGCACAAGAACAACAACAATAAGAGTGCTGTTGCGGTCGTCGTCTTCGGCGTCGGTCTTTGGTAGTCACTGCGCGCGGTCCGCTGGCGGTCATATCATGTCGGGGGCGGCCTGGCGGTCATGACGGGGGCCCCGAGGGGCGCGCCGCGGCGCGTCGCGAGCGTCCCGGGCTCGTCGTCCGGCGCGGCCGGATCGTCATCGTCACGACGCGACGCCGCGGGGGGCGCACGGACCACACGGTGCCACACTGCGTACCACACGCACACACACGGGGCCTCTGGCGTGAGAGGAAGGGGCCGCCGACCGTGCGGCCTCTCTGCACCGAGCGCACACACCGAATGGGAGCGGCCGCGGCGACGCCGACGACGCCAAACGCGGCGCGCGCGTCTCCCGAACGACACGCGCGCCAAAGGACAACACCCCTGTCTATCCTAAGCACTATGTGTGGATGGATATCATACCATCATAATATGACGTGAACCAACATTTCTCTCATCTATGTTTGTTATTACACATAGAAGTTCGTTTATGATTGACTTTAATCTTAAATCACAATTTGAATTGTCTGTTTACGAACAATCAGTTTGTATTTATCAGTTTTAGAATTATCATTCCTAGCCAACTTTGACCAATAAGAGATGTAAATTCCTGTCTATCCTAAGCGCTATGTGTAGATGGATATCATACGATGATATGACATGAACCCAACATTACTCTCATCTTTGTTTGCTATTACACGTACAAATTCGTTTATGATTGACTTTAATCGTAAATTACAATTTGTATTGTCTATTTACGAACAATCAGTTTGTATTTAGAACTACCATTCTCACTCTATTCTGACCAATAAGAGATGTAAAAAATAGATATTTATATAGATAGATATTTATTTTAAATATCTATCTTAAGCATTATGTGTGGATGGATGTCATACGATGATATGACATAAACCAACATTTTTTTCATCTCTTGTTATTATTACACAGAGAAATTCGTTTGTGATTGACTTTCATCTTAAATCACAATTTAAATTTTCTATTTACGAACAATCAGTTTGTATTTAGAGTTACCATTCTCAGTGAACTCTAACTAATAAGAGATGTAAATTCCTGTATATCCTAAGCACTATGTGTGGATGGATATCATACGATAATATGACGTGAACCAATATTTCTCTCGTCTCTGTTTACCATTACACCTAAAAATTCGTTTACGATTGACTGTAACCTTAAATAACAATTTGAATTTTCTATTTATTAACAATCAGTTTGTATTTAGAATTACCATTAACACCCAGCTCTGATCAATAAGAGATGTAAATCCCTACCTATCCTAAACATTATATGTGGATAGATATCATACAATGATATGACGTGAACTAACATTTTTCTCATCTCTATTTATTATTACACATACAAAATCGTTTATAATTGACTTTAATTTTAAATAACAGTTTGTCTATTTACGAACAATCAGTTTGTATTTAGGATTACTACTCTCATTCAATTCCGACCAATAAGAGATGTAAATGATTGAGGAATGATCTGTGTAAACCTTGCTAACCATAGGGGTTAACAATAAGCTATTAACAATGGTATGATCAAAGCTTATGATTTATGGGATTGTTATGTGTTGTATGCTGTGATATGTGAGAACGGTCGGGAACCTGTGTTAAAGACGCTTTGACCACCAATTTTGCTTGATTTTATGCTAATTAATTTGTAGAACAATAGGAAAGTTACTCTGTAATTCTCCGTAGATAAGTGTAAGGACTATTATGAAAGATAAGAAGTATCGACATTGATTTTCAATCTTTTGAGATTTAGTTAGTATTTCTCAGAGTTTGTAATTCCGCTTAAAGAATAATCAAGAAAGTCTTACTTTGTTCAACAACTGGCGAGAAGGGAAGACACTTTACATCAACATGAAAACTCGAAGCGTTGTAACAGAACTCTCTTTATTTTCGTAACATTAACCTTATATAATCACCGGAGCCGATTCTGGTTTTTCGAGTAATTTCGAGCGGCGCACGCAAAACAGAAATGTACTATAAAATGAAAATGAAATCAATCTTATAATAATAAATTAAACTTTGAACAGTTAAATTGTTTGCTATGTGATAACTCAATAATGATAACACTTGATACAGGCAATTGTTGACTTTCACAAATCAGCAAAACCGTTTAACCTCGATAAGTGCTATTTATACTTCGGTGACTGCAACTGCCTTTGATATGTTTCAGTATGTTTTTAATATCGGTTAACAATAAGAAGTAAAATAGATTTTATTTCAAAAATGTATTTTCATTTGTATCTTTTTTGGATATGTTATATTTTTTCCTCGGTAGATGCAACAATCTCAATTAATACTACTACCTTAGTTTCTATTGGTTGCGATTATCGAAGCAGTCTTGTGCTTTAAATTTGTGTTTTTCTCATATGATGTTACCTTTTGTATTCCAACCATATCCACAGTCCCAAAGGTGACGTATTAACGGACTTCTACTGTATGTAAAAAAAAGATGAATAAAAAAACGGCGAATCTTCCAAAAAGATCTTTCCTATAAGTTCTTTTAAGCAAAAAAAGGGGCTTTAGACCCCAATCAAGCTAACAATAAAGTCACCTTAGAAAGTTTGTTGGCTTACAAAAAGAGAAAGATTTAAAGACGTTCAAAGGCCATTTCTCACAGCAACTTTTACATTTTTCAGTAGAAAAACAGGGAAGAGTTTAAAAAACTTAAACTGGGGATTTAGTTTAGTTAAAAATCAAATTCTTTCTTTTTTACTAAAGTAAAAAATTAAATTGAACTTTTTTCTGGGGAAAAAATTCAACGAAAAAAATTGTTTACGACTTATGAAAGACAATTCTCGAACATTAAGTTGAAAGAGTTTCATTTTTCAATCATCAATTTCAATCATTCAATCATATTCAATTATTGCATCATAAACAACTAAACAAAATAATCTCTACTTTTTAATGTTAACTTGGCTAGAATGGCTACTTAGCTAAATTTTAACTTAGGTGAAATAAAACTCAACAGTTTTTTGAATCAACGATATTTGCCCCACATTATGTTTTGCCCTTCATAAAACAGGGCCGGATCCAATAAGTGCGGGGCCCTATTAAAAATTTTTCGCGGGGCCCCACAAAGTTAAGAAAAATGTTGATTTTACATATTGAAATAGTATAAACTTTAAACATTTACTTGAAACAAAATCTTTGTATAAAAAAAAGGTTATGATACACAAGCATAAGTCAACTTCATGGACCTTTTTGAAACCGAACCCTACATATTTACCTTTGTAACATGTAAATTTTTACATGTACAAATTTTAAAATGCGGGGCCCCCTCAAGCGCGGGGCCCGATTGGGCGCAATCGTTTCAATCGCCTTATATCCAGCCCTGATTCAGAGAGCAAGAAGCTTTATCATGGAAGAGCGCCGTCCACATTTAAGCCACAAGCATGGTTACATGTTGAATCAAGTCATTTTCAGTTCTTTTTTAGAGATATTTACTTTGATTATAAACATTAATTTACGGTAAGTTTACTAAAGCCAACATTGTAAATTAAGTAATTATATTCTTTCAGCTTTTACATTTTCAAATTTATATCGCCTTTGTGCAAAATTGTTTCCTAACACGCCTTCAGCTTTTACATTTTGTTCATACACTTGTGTTCCAATCCTCTTCAATGATAAAGCTTCTTGCTCTCTGAATCTTCTGCCGATGTGCCTCAAGACGCCTTAACACTTTCACAACCGCTGACACCAATGTGGTGCCATAGGCTGGCCAATCGTTGTATGCCGGTGACACTCATGTGGTGTCATTGATAGGCCACACGTTATTCATTGTTATCCAAAATATTGCCGGCCACTAATGACATTTTATTGCGCAAACATCGGGTTTAAGTGCGAAACATATGTAGCACTTACAACAATTAATAAAAAAATTTGTCATCGTTGGCTCAAAAAACCGTTGAGTTTTATTTCAGCCAAGTTTTAATCTTACTTGAACGAGTTTTTAAAACATTTATTTACTTTTACATGACCAATTTTAAATAATTATAAGATTTTATAAATGACAATAAAAATAATTTCAAGCAAACTTTATAAGATTTTAACCCCTTTTTAGAACATTATTTATGATCATTTGAAGCGGTTCGAATTTAAAGAAGTCAATTTTTAAAACATAATAACCAGGTTTTTGAACCAGAATTGAACCGAAAACCGAAAATTATTCACTATTTTTTCCGGAATAAAAATCGAAATTAAACCAAAAAAATAACTGTTCTAAGATCTAATTGTGACTATCTGAAAAGGCTTTTTACAAATTCTGGTTGAAATTCCGAATGGATTTTTATATTTTTATCACATTTCAGTTTTTTTAATACTTGCAATGTAATTTAATACTTTAATTTTATCGAAAACAACTTCTCTTACAATTCACTCAACAGATTATGAAGAATTAAGATATCACACTTTTTAAGAATGTACAGGAAATATTAGTGTTAAGTAAAAGGGAAGTGTCTTATGTATTTATATTAAATTAAGATTATAATTAACTATAATTAAACATTAAATTTTAATAAAACCATTAATAAGATATCAACTATTAACTTAATATATTCTTTAAGGACGTTCAAGAAACAACTAACACATACAAAATGATAAAGTTTATTCTTATTATCATCACACATTTACATAGTTTTCAAACTTTCAATAATCGTAGAACAATAAAATAATTTCTCCTGAATTCTATGCCAACCAATAGATAAACAACTTTGAATATTAGGTAAATAATTCCTTAAAACGTCTTCGCTAGCAATAAAATTCCCATGATTTTTAAGAAAAACATTCAAATACGCTTGAGCTAATTCAAAATCTTGGTTTGATTTCAACATATGTTCGATGCATTTAAAAAACTGTAACATAACGGAAACCGATCCTCCGGATTCCGTGCTAAGTGATTTTATTTCAAAATCGATCATACTCGGACCGAGGGATTTTAATTTCGAGATTATTTCCGAAAAATCATTCGTTTTTATCGTCGATTGTAATAACTTTCCAAACTCGGAAAGTTCTAATAAATTTTCCGGTATAAATACTTTACTTGATGTATCTTGGTTTGTTTTTGTTAAATCAAATTGAAACGTTAAAGATGGAATTGTTGGTAAAAAGAAAGGTGCTTGTTTTGGAGCTTTTACCGGTTCCTTAGGTTTATTCCTCTTTTTTATTACATCTAAATTTAATAAATTCTGCCATCGAGATGTTGGTAAACCAGATAAAGTTATTAATTCTTTACTTATTTGTTCAGGTGATTTAAATTCATCTAAATCTTCTTCTATTTCAATTTTAATAATTTCATTTTCTTCTTTTTGTACTTGCGGTAATTCAACTAAACTCGGTTCGTCATCTTCCGATAAAGCTTTTAAACTAATCCTCGAGTACAAAGTTTTATTACTCCATAAAAATATCCCTAAGTAATCAACATGAGCGGTCGCTAATCCATCTCCAGTTGGCGACATCGTCAAAGATACACACGGAGAATCTGTTTTAAAATGATCTATCAACTGCGACGAGGGAATATCCCAAGTTTTAATCGTACAATCCATCGAGGAAGTTACCAACCATCGAGAATTTGGGTTAAATGTGGCGTCTGTTATTTGCGCTTGATGACCAAAAAATTTTCTTATTATTACTTTTGTATCTAAATCGATTATTATTATATTAAAATCTTCCGTTATAACGGCTAACATTGAGCTTTCATCGTGAGTTCTAAAGAAACTTATCGGACTTGGTAGTTTTAAAGTTCTTAAAGGTGGTTTTTGTTGGGATTTAAATAACCAGAATTTTATTAATGAGTCGCTTCCGCCGGATGTTACTATTTGATTTAAATTATCGACTGATAATCCTCTTATTGAACCTTCGTGAGCTTGGGGATTTCCGTAAGTTTCTCTCCATAAACCGGATTGGATATTAAATCTATTTTTTAACAAAAAGGAAAGATTGTAAGTTGAAAGACAAAATTAATTTTTTTTTATAAAACAAACCTATCAATATGTCCACTACTATAACCAATAAGTACAAAATTACCACAATGTGTTAATTTTAAAGACGTTGCAACAACGTTAGTGTTAAAATCCTTAATTTTTTTCTTATGTAATCTTTCAGGTAAAAGTTTTAATTCTCCCATTTTTGATTTATCATATGACCAAGTTGTAACCATTGGAATTCCTGTTAAACATAAAATTTTAATTTAATATGAAGAGTATAGAAATAAAAGGGTTTCATTGATACTTTTAATAACTTTGATCGATAGAACAATATTAGCTGATCTGATTGATTCTAACAAAAATTTAAGCCGTTTCATGTAAAAAATTTTCCATAGAAACCGAATGTGCAATAAAAAATACACGTTTAATTTAAAAAAAGGAACTGCTAATCTGAATCTTTTTCGTGTCGGAACACATACCGGTAGAATGCAAAAAGTTAGTTATTTGTTCAAAATAAGAAAGAAGGAGAACGGCTTTTGTTGGTCTTACGAAGAAATAGACAATCCAGAACATACGTTTTTTTATTTGTAATAATTTTGTTGAGGAAAAATATTTGTTTTAATAAAATCGGAATAAAATAAAAAAACAAAATATCATAGATATAATGCTAGAAAAGCAAGAATACTGGAGAACCATAGATAAAATGGTGACAAATATCATAAAGAAAAAAGAAAAACACGAAAGAGAACTGGAAAGAAGGCATATACAGTAGACCCCCAAAATCACATTTGTGTGCCTCTGAAGTTATATCTTGATGGGTGGTTCCGAAGGCGGAGGAGAACGGGTTTTAGTTGGTCGATGTATTCAAAATGAGTACATCAACCCAACACAGAGTGGTCTACAGACTGGGCTCGCGAGACCTTTAGAAAGAATAATAAATAATTTTTGTTTTCAAAATTATTATTTTTTAAACGAAAGAAAAGATTAAAGAAAGGTTTTTACCAGTAATGCGTTAGAGAAAGAAATGTCTCATTACTGCACTGGGATTCGAACCCAAATTTCCTCCTTTCTGGGGAGCTGTTGCACCAAGGAAAGCAGGAGATCTAATAACTAACTTTATTAGTTAGTACAAGTTTGTTAGTAAATATAAGTAACAAAAATTTATTAATTTTTTATTCCGGCCCGCGTACGAAAAGTAAATCGTAATCCGGCCCTCACTATACAAAAAGTTGCCCACCCCAGGTCTATGATACGGTAACTTAGATAGTGATTCGGACCACTCGTCTGTCAACAAATTTCCTAAACCCCTCCTTAAACAAAAAAAGTAGTAATTGTGAGAAGAAAATGAGAGGACGGCTGAGGAAAATGTGGAGAGAGAGAGAGAGAACAGGAGAAATCAGAATTAGGAAAGAAAAAAGGAAAGGCTGATGGATATGAAGAAACTTGCCAGGAATAGGAAAGATAGATGAATTGGATTGATAAAAATAGAAGAAAATATACAAATTGTCCCAGAACTCAGTTGCTTAATGCTAACCACACATTCTGGAGCTGATTTCATACAGATTCAACGAAAAAATTCTTATCTAAAATTGCTTCCTAATAGAACTCGAGATTCTTAAAGATAATGTGCCTGAGCAGGTTTTTTTTAATATCTTAATAACGCCTTTAGTTGTCACAATGAAACTTGGAGCATTCGTAAACTTGGAAATGTTTCATCATTTGCTGACAATTTTTTTTTTAATTGCCATCGTAAATGTGTTAAGTGCCATCAGGTTAAGATAATTTAGGTATCAATTTTTTAACATTATTCAATTCCACATTTTTATAATATGAAAATTCCAAACTTTGAAGTTTTTTTACGAAAAAAATAGATACTCTTATCTTAGGAAGCAATTTCGGAAAAGGACTTTTTCGTTGAATCGGTATGAAATCAGCTATGGAATACGTAATTAGCATTTGGCAACAGAGTTTTGAGACACTTGTATATCTTAATCCAACGCCGTAAGGACAAAAGATTACGAGTCATCGAAAAAGAACAGATTAATCCGATAACGTCGAGTGCAACGTTTTTGTAACGTTTAATGAAAACTTATTTGGTATCGAAATTATAAAGCAAGGTACGAAAAAAAAAACAGAATCCGCACGCTAAACGTACCGTACGTCGATGCGAACACATTCCCTACCTCACATCATAGCGTTTATGTAGAGTATTTTGAACGCGATTGCAAACCGTACACATTCCAAATACACCAAAAAATTCGGTTCGTTTAGTGTAATTCGTAATTCATTTACGTCCATTAAAATTAATGCAACACAATAGACGGATTTGATTTCAAATGATATAGATTTATTATTATTTATTAACTTAACTGTTTATTCAACTTAACATTAGCAATTAATTAATTAATTAATCTCAATTATTGTATGTTCACTAAAACGTACCGTAGCTTTTGATGTATTTGGAATGTGTACGGTTTGTATTGTACAATTTCAAAATACTCTACGTAGTGATTGTGTACGTGATTCCGAACGTTATCGTTGCGTTTGGGAATGTGTACACAAACACTAAAAAAGTAGCGAATGTGATCGCGAAGATGTACGGAACCTGTAGTGTACGTTTTTTTTTTCATTCCCTGTTAGAAAGTTTTTTGCTCCGACGATGATATCAACGAAACTGTCACACTTCAGTGATATGAATACGCAACATAGGGTGGGTTTAGGATGTCAAACTTTACCGTAACCTTAGCTGTAACAACGAATAAATTTGCCGTAACTTCTAGCTATTGCCTAAATGCTACTATTGAAAGAAAATAGTTGAACTTGATACTACAGCTACTGCTATGGTTACGGTTACAGCCTTTAAGTTTGACATCCTAAATCCACCGTTAGATCACGCCTCTTAACTGTAACATGCTTGAACAGAATTCTATATGATAACCGGTTAAAAAGAAAAACTAAAAAATTTAATTTCCCATTTAATTCATTATAAAAAGAAAAACAAATTTTTTTCTTAACCGTTTGACTCCCAGGGGGTATTGAAAAAACACTGTCGAAAAATCCCAAACAGCGCCATCGAGCTTTCTTGAAATGAGTACGAAAAGAACTAAGCAGCGCGATAGTGCTCTCATAATATTATTCTACCTATTGTAAAATGTAATATTTACATTAAAAGGATCTGTGTGATGTACTTGCTTCAGTAAATCGGAGCGTGCGACTTCGATAAATCGGTAACGCATCGTCAATTGTCCACAATATTCGAAATGTAACGGGTTTTCTCGTCATAAAATCTGAGGAACGTAGTCGCACTGTTTGGGACTTAAACGGTCAAAATTAAAAATTCAAGCGTTATCGATTAAGGGTCGGTTTATTCGCCGCTGGACAAATTAATCTATAAGATTAATATTATATTACAGTGTACTCTCTCTTAGCGGACACCTCTTATAAGCGGACACCCCTTATAAGCGGACAGATTTTCGGGGACCAAAAAATAACATATAACCTTCATAACAAAATTTTTCCTCTTAAGCGGACCGGACATGGACACCTGATAACTACAATTTCTACGGTGTTGTATTCTCTTAAACGGACAGTATAGTCCGAAATTCCGGTAATTCGTCGAATTCTGTCTCCTCGTTTCAACACATGCGGAAAAAGGCGTCAGTCTTTAGTCATTGCATAACTGTAGCGAAGTCAACAGGTCACTACGCGTACATAATACATTATATTTAATCGTGTTTTATTATTAGTGGGTGAAGTTTTTTATAAAAGCTATTGTTATTCAGAAAAAAATGGATAAAAAATTTCAAAAACGTGTTATTACGCTTCAAGAGAAAATTAATAATAAAATGGGCGAGTAGAAACGCAAAATTTTACTGTTTCCTGATAATGCTACATATTACCCACGAGATTTGACACTAAAAAATATTAAAATCGTTTTTCTTCCTCCTAATACAACCACAGTTTGTCAACGATTAGATCAAGGAGTCATCAAAAATTTTCAATTCTGGTACAGATCAATAATCTTAAAACATATTTTAGCAAAAATGGACACAGTTAATTCTCTAGAGGACCTATCCAAGTCGATTAATTTACTAGATGTTATTTATTTTATAAGCAGAGCATGGAAACAAGTGACTTCAATAACAATTCAAAACTGTCTTCGTAAAGCTGGGTTTACATATTCCGAAGTTTCTCAAACTGATAACGATTTTGATCCTGAAGATGACCTACCTTTATCTACTATTGCAGAAATGCATCAAATGCTTCAGCAAGTTGGAACAAATGATGTTGATTTTAATGAGTACGGAAATATTGACAAAAACTTGACCCACGAAGACGAAGTAAAATAAACAGTGTGTAAACACTTCCGTTGTTTCATTTTCTTTGTTTAAATGGTGTATAATATACATAACTAATTGTAAGAGTAAGTTTGAAAAGTGCACCATACTTAACACATATAAATGTACATATTCACACAAATCTCTTTTAAAGGGACACCTCTTTTAAGCGGACAAATTTAAGGCGACCGGAGGTGTCCGCTTAAGAGAGAGTACACTGTAGTATGGTTACTAGCTAAATAGGCAATCATATCACGCGAAATTGCAGTAACCATAAAAATTATCCAATAAATTAATTTACCCAAAGGTGAATAAACTGGTTCTAATTGTAAGTTGAAAAAATTTACATGTCTGATTGGTAATGAATCAACTAATAAAAATAATAAACACTTCTAACTTTTACTTGAAATAATGTGGTAATGAAAAGCCATATTGTGATTTAAATCAGAAATCGGAACCTTTTCTGGACAGCTAGACAGCTGGAAGATGTTAGATCATTTTCAAAGAGAATACTTTTAAGCTTACATAAGAGAAGAAGCATGACACATATCAGTATAACTTAGAATAAAAATATGAAAACAGCCTTCCTAATTTTTATTTTACAATATAAAACATATATCGTTTAGTGGACTGCATAAAAACCTTCAAAAGGCTATATATGGCCCATGGGGTGCGTGTTGCCGGCCCAAAATTTAATTTAAATGTTGGGTGAAGATTTAATAAATGATCGTATAAAAAATTTAAAAGAAATAAGGTAAGGTGGGGTAAGTGCGGCATAAAAAATGATAAGTGTAACTTTCAATCGTTACAACATCAATAATACTTGCCAACGGATTTTTTCTTTTGTCAGTATAATAACTTGAGGAATACTCTAAATAATGAAAGATATTTGATTAAATAAAGTAATGCCAAATAAATTATTTTTATTTTTTAAATTTTATTCGTCGTGGACGCACTTGCCCCGCTAATGTGGGGCAAGAGCGGCTAGTGCCTCTTTCTCCGAACAAAATACTTTGATTAACAAATGAGACTAATGCAACCTAATTTGAAGAGTATTCTTTATTGTATACCTAAGCGAAAATCACTAATCTGCAAGATAACGAAATTAGTCACTTTTAACTACCGTGGTATAAGCTATGGAATCTAACACAAGGCTGCTTCGTTAAAAAGAAGTTGCGACGAACATAACAAATAAAATGTTATTCTAATTTAGTCTACAATTAACCAAGAAACGTTATTATTCTTCTGTACTTCTTTTCTGGTTAGAACGAAACCCCTACTGAAATAAACGCACTTGCCCCGTCAATTAAAATGGACGGGGCAAGTGCGCTATAGCCACATAAATGGAACTGTATTAACCGGTAAGAAAAGTACCTTAAGAATAATTAATGTAATTTAGAAACCTGTATGCTGGCCACATATCATCACAATAACTTAACTAATATTGAAACTGTTGGACAATTTACTCAAACATCACTAACTCGCTTTTTAATTTCGACTGCAACAAAAATTTTGAACGTATTTTTTTCAAAGTAACAAGGGAAGCGAATATCGCCAATCGATAAAATAGGGACGAATACGTTAGTAAAAGTTTTTATTCATAGGTCTCAGTGCCATAAATTCAAACATGTAACATTTAATGATTAAAAGTGTACTTGCCCCGTAAACGCGCTTACCCCACTTCACCTTACGTAGATTTTAATTTGTAAACTAGTAGAAAATTACGACAATAACATAAATCCGTTCCAATTGTTGTTAGACTCATTGTCAGCAAAATAAAGATCTCGTTGTTCGATCCTTCGAGAGTCAAAATATTCAGATCTGTACGAAGTTTTAGGTTTGGTCAAAATCCTTCGATTTTTTTGTAGTAATTGGAATAAACTTCACTATCATAATGAAAAATAGACTTTTTAAATTTTGGGCCGGTCTTATTGTTAATGATCAACCGACGGTCAACGCTGACGTCAGTCGCGCGTAGCTATATCAACGTATTTATATGTAGCTGTTCATCATGTGTCCATTAAGTGCTGTACTGAATATCACTAAAATCAGTCTTAATTCTACGTAAAAATCAAGTATTTATTTCCACAAATAAATTGTATACAATTTTTTTAAATTAAGACTTGCAAAAAGTTGATAAACCTCTTTTATTTTTCTAACACTGCAGTAACCTTTTTTAATTTAACATCTAAATCATACAAGATGTCATATTTACCTAAATGTATAGCTGCAATATTGTCCCATTCCTTTTCACGAGTAGTTTCAGCTGTAAATTCTACTATAGGAGGCATTTTTAAAGGATCTTCGACGCCACGACCTCTTTTCTTACTAATCTTGCGATTGTACGAAGCTTTACCTAAACTTTTATTAAACATTTCTGTTTGGGTGTTAAATACTCTTAAAGTTGAATCCCCGGCACAACTTAAAATGTTATTTCCATTCGATCCATGATATCTTATAAACGATGGTGAAGCTGAATGACCTAAATTAATTAAAATTTATTATTATTTCAATTTATTTCTCTTTATTATTTCTCAAACAAATTTGTTTTTAAATCTAACCCTTAAAACAAAGTTTACCTTCTCTTATTCTTAATAATCTAGCTCCACCATCTGTTAAATCAAAAATCCATAATTTTAAAGTATTATCAGGTGACGATGTGATCATTAAAGGCTCATCTGGTAAACAAATTAATCCATTAACAGATCCATCATGAGCATTAAGTAACTGAGAAGCGACTTTTCTCTCTTCCAAATTCCAAAAAACAATATGACCACAAACGCTTCCAGTAGCCATAATTGGATTATCATCTGAACGAAATGAAATTGAAGTAACTAAACCCCAATCTTGACAAAATTCCATAACTGTCTTATCAAATTTTAAGTTATGTAAAATAATCTTTCCATTAAATAATCCAACTGCGACCACATCAATAGCCGGGGATTGTTCTATACAAGAAATTCCAGAATCCCATCCTTTAAATGTATAAATAAGTTTAGCACTGTTAATATTCCATAACTGCATCGTCCCCTGTTCACTTCCAAATAAAATCTTATTAATATAAGTCGCCGGATGGCAAATAGAAGATATTCGAAATGTCTCATTACTAAACGTTAACTCAAGAAACACAGTTTCATCCTTAATATCCCAAACTTTAACTTGACTACTTTCATCTACAGATATTAAATGCGCCCCAAATGGTAACATAAACACCACAGGCTTCTTATGGGTTCTATAAGTATGTTTTAATTCCGTTCCTCGTCTCCAAGCATAAATAACATTATCACACGCTGTATATACGTGATAAGCATCCGAAGTCATACAAGTTATATCATTGGGATGTAGTCCACTTACACTTAACAAAGCAAAGTGGGAAATTGTATATGTATGAAAAGATTTTCCAACGCATGTTACCGCCAAGTTTTCTTTCCTACTTTTTATGTAACGCACTTGTAAAGGGATATGATTGCTTACATACCCTAAACCGCGACACGGTTGAAATATTTTACTTCCTTTTGTCATGTTTTAAGCATTTATAACATCAAAAAAGGAATCGGTTTGATTTGACACTTTTAAAAATTAGGTTATGTTTGAAACACGTGTTGAAATGTTTGATTGTAAACATAACCTAAAAATTTAAGTTTCTAAAGGTATTTATTTAAAATTATTTTTAAAAAATTATTTTTGGGAAATAAAATTGTATTTTATTAAAAAATAAAGTGATTTTGATTAATTTTTTTAATAAATAAACTTAAAATTTTATTTTTAATTTGAAAATATGACGTTAAAACTAACCTTACTTTTATATGTCATAAATTGATAAACTTCAACCTATTTGAATATAAATCTCATTTTATAATCAAAAACATTTTTGATAAGCGTTTAATTTTATCATTAAATTTTAATATTTTTATTATTTTCATTAACTAAAGTACTAATTTTAATTTTTGCTTTTAGGTAACCTCAAACATTTTATTTTAGATTTTTATAAAATCCTCTTTTTAAAATAAACCCTATAAAAAAATTCAATTCAAATAAGATAAGCAAGTTAGGCAACATTTTATTTATAGCGTATTGTATTCCATTCAAGGTTAAAACGTAAAGTCAACAGGTTAGAAGGTATGCAAATACAAAAGCAGGAAAAATAGATTAGGAATTAGAAATTCTGTCATTAAAACAGGTTTTGTAAGAAGATTAAAGCAAGGTTGGTGTAATAAACATGTATTTTCAAAAAGACAATAATAAAATAAACACATCTGTATAAAATTTCTTTAGCAATTATCTATAAATCTTGTAGTCTTTTGCATCACTTCTTTGGTTTTACAGGTTCTTCTTTTGATCCATAATGGTACATTCCATACCTAGTTAGTTGTGTTAATTGAGCACATTCATTCGTTAAATGACAGGCGAATAATAACATATTTCGTGGTTGTACTTTGAGTGCGAATCTCATAAATAAAGCCGAGTAAAGACATAAAGCTAAAATTACGTTTATAAAATTAAATTTGATGTTTTATTTATGATTAGATGAATTACCTAAAGTCATATTTCCACTAATATACTTGGGATCTTTTTTAAAATCAGATATCGCAGCGATAGGAATTCCCCAATTAGCAACAGGGCCCCAAAAATGTGTACTAAAAAAAACACTCAGATTATTAAATGAAATTGATTTAAATTTTAAATTAAAGTAACTTACCTCATTAAATAATCTCTAAATTCTTTACTTTTTAATTGTTGGGCTAATTTTCGAGCGAACGACATTTTTGAGATTAATTTAAGTTTTATTTTATTGAGTGTTAATAAGTTATTAAAGCTGCGATCGACCTAATTCTTGAGACTACTGTACGTTTTCTGACCATCTGACACTGTTATGACATTCACAATCAGTCCCCCACCTTTAAACGGTTTGAATGTTAATTGATTAGGCAATATTTTTCAAATAGGAAATTGTTGGCTGTTAAAATCGGAAAATTGATTATATTTCGGTTAATATACTTTAATGGGAATGTTATTTTGGTCGTTTTGTTATTTGTAATATGATAATTTTTATGAATTGCTTTTAATTTGTAGTTTTAAGATGATTTTTAATAAATTAATTTTTAAAGAATATAATTTACTTTAAAAAAATGTGTAGACTTTACTTATGGGAATTAAGAAAAAAAATTTTAAGGGAAAATTGCTTAAAATGTCGATTTTGTATAAAAATAATTATTTTTTTTCTAAGTATTATTAACAAAAATTAAAAAGAAAAAATAAAAACTGGGTATTTTTGATTGAACATAACCTAACTTTTAGAAAAAAAAAATATTAATTAAAAAAAGCCGTGTAGAGTTTATTAGTGAGAATTAAGAAAAGAAACTTTATTTAGAGAGAGATTAAAATATCTACTTTTCATTAGAATCCCAATTTCTTATCTAATCCTTTCCAAGAAATTAAAAAAGAAATCTTAAAATAGCAATGTTTTTTTGACATATTGCAACTAACCCAACTTTAAATAAAAATAGATCGAATTTAAAAAAATCGCTTTCAATTTATTAGTGGGAATTAAGGAAAAAGACTTGAATCAAGAATAGATTAAAATGTCTATTTTCCATTAAAATCTCAATTTCTTGTCTAATTCTTTCGAAGAAATTAAAAAAAAAATCTTAAAATAGCAGTTTTTTTGGCATATATCAACCAACCTAACTTTAAAAATTAGATCAAATTTAAAGAATCGCTCTGAGTTTATTAATGGAAATTAATGAAAGAAATTTGAACCAATGATTGATTAAAATGTCTATTTTTAATTAAAATTCCAATTTCTTGTTTAATTCTTTTCAAGAAATTAAAAAAAAAATCTTAAAAACAGCAAAGTTTTTTTACATATCACAACTAACCTATCTTAAAAAAATTGGTCAACTTTAAAAAATCGCTCTGAGTTTATTAATGGAAATTAAGGAAAGAAACTTAAATCAATGATAGATTAAAACGTCTACTTTTAATTAAAAACCCAATTTCTTGTTCAATTCTTTCCAAGAAATTAAAAAAAAAATCTTAAAATAGCGAAGTTTTTTTTGACATATCGCAACTAACCTAACATTAAATAAAAATTCATCAAATTTAAAAAATCGCACTGAGTTTATTAATGGAAATTAAGGAAAGAAAATTCAATTACAGATAGATTAAAACGTCTACTTTTCATTAAAATCGCAATTTCTTTTCTAATTCGTACCAAAAAGTTAAAAAAAAATCTTAAAACACCGACATTTTTTTTTATATACCGTGCGTTCAGAAGTGATTGTAGATCATTTGAATTTGGCGCGCTATAGATTAATTTTTAATGTTAGCATAAATACAATAATGTTAATCATATTTCATAGGCGTGTCATGGAAAGTATTGAAAGCCGTCATAAGTTGTCAAAAAACCGTAAGAGAAAGGTATTTTATTGAATTTATTGACATATGCCATTGCAATTGATATCCGATCTCCAATAATTATGAGTGTATCTACATATACACTTAATACTGAAAAGAATACATCATGAATAAATCCGGCTACGCCACTGATATGCAAGATAGACGTAGGTAATTCACAGGTAACAATATTGACCATCGAAAATCACTAAATTACGAGCGCGCCAAATTCAAACGGTCTACAATCATTTCTGAACGCACGGTATTAAAGCTAACCTAACTTAAAAAATGGTCAAGTTTAAAAAATCGCTCTTAGTTTATTAGTGGAAATTAAGGAAAGAAATTTGAATCAATGATAGATTAAAAAGTTTATTTTTAATTAAAATCCCAATTTCTTGTCTAATTCTTTCCAAGAAATTAAAAAATAATCTTAGAACATCAAAGTTTTTGATATATCACAATTAACCTATCTTATAAAAATTGGTCAACTTTAAAAAATCGTTCTGAGTTTATTATTGGAAATTAAGGAAAGAAACTTGAATTAAGAATAGACTAAAATGTGTACTTTTCATTTAAATTATAATTTCTTGTCTAATTCTTTCCAAGAAATTAAAAAAAAATCTTAAAATAGCAAAGTTTTTTTTGACATATCACAACTAATCTATCTTAAAAAAATTGATCAGCTTTAAAAAATCGCGTAGAGTTTATTTACTGAAACTAAGAATTGAATCTTTAAAGGAAGATAGATTAAAATGTCTACTTTTCATTGAAATTACAATTCGTCATGTAATTCTTCCCAAGAGATTAAAAAAAATCTTAAAGTAAGAAAGTTTTTTGATGTATCACAACGTAAAATCCCAATTTCTTGTTTAATTCTTACCAAAGAGTTAAAAAGAAATCGTTCTGAATTTCTTGACATATCAAAACAGTAAATTCTCTGTTGTTTCTAAAATATTTTTCTAAATTAAATCTTTAGTTAGGAGTACTACTGATTGGGATATATTAAGTTTCGAATTCGAACGTTAAGAATTCTACCAAATCTGTACGATAGAACATATTTCGGATCGATTAAATCACATTTTTATCGAAGAAATCATAAGTTAGGAAACTTAACACCAGCCCTACTGATTCATTTCTTTCTTTTGAGATTATTATTAATTATTCTAAATTCTCCAACACTTCTTTTTATCAATGTTTTTTTAAACGAACTTTAATCAATATTGGAAAAAATTGAGTCTATTTTAGACTAATTTTTATTAATATTGGAAAAATCAATCTATTTTAGACGAGTTTTTGTCAATTTTGGAAAGAATCAATGTATTTTGGATGAATTTAGGTAATTTTTGAGTTGTTTTGAAGATAATTAGTCTATTTTAGATGAATTTTAGTACATTTTTAACGATTTTGGAAATAACATTCTGTAGATTTTAAGTTCTATTTTAGTAAATTTTTAACGATTTTGGAAATAACATTCTGTAGATTTTAAGTTCTACTTTCTAACAATATACTATAACCCATTCCAATATTAAGAATTTGAAAGCTGTGTTTGAAAAACTAAAATATGTCAAAAACAGACCTTTTATCATCCATAACTCGCTTATTATTTATGTTATCGGGATGATTTTTTCAACATTCTGTAGGTTTTTAGTTCTACTTTTTAACAATATACCAACCTAACAATATATATCCATTCCAACATTAAGAATTTGGAAGCTGTGTTTAAAAAACAAGAAATATCTAAACTAAAACTTTATTTAAGAAAATTACTGATCTTTCTTCTTCTTAAGCTAATTAAATTATTATTATTATTATTATAAATTGACACTTCTTCATGACATTAAAAATTCAATTTGAAATCTAAGAAAATTTATGTCTATTAAAACGAGAAAACCATTTCGATTCGATGAGAGTATTATTTTGGATAACTTTAACATATACTTTTTCATTTACAACTTTATTACTGTTAATAATCGGGTTTTTATCGTATATTAAAAGAAATACCGATAAAAAATCAAAATAAAACTAACCAAGAAAAATTTTTTTGACTTTCGATGACATAACATTTGTGAATATTTATTATTTTTGAATCATCGAATCGAAATTCAGATCATTTTGTCGTTTTAAATCGACCTTAGTTACGGAAACAAATAACAAACAGTTGTTATTTAAACCGTTTAGCAGATTCGCAGGCGAGGTCGTTAAATTCAAAAAGAAAGGTGAAAATTTAAGTTTTCGACGAGAATATTTCTTTGCGGCATGGTCGTACCACGTAAGTACCTTTTCATTTTTACTTTTAGCTATCTATACGCTTGATTCATCCCTTTGATAACTTTGAAATTTCCTTTTTGATTTTTACGATTCCAAATATGATGTTTTTCCGAAAAAAAATTTGACGGAAAATGTCAAGTTTTTTTTTACATAACAACATTGTAAAATAAAATGAGGAATAAAACAAGATGAAAATTTAATATCTTTAATTACATGAACAAATTCGAGATGTAACTTTACAAAAATATAAATATACATACAAGTAAATATTAAGTCGGAGAGTTTAAAAAAATGGACGGAAATAACCAGTACGATTTTTAAACTTGAGATTACAAAAAAATATTTATATAAAAACAAGAATTGCATCACGGCCTATATACATTTCTTCAATATAGAGTCTTATAAATCTACTTTTTCTTGTTAAAGTCTTATATAAGATTAAAAATTAAAATCCTAACTACAAAAAAAATTGTACATTAAAAACGAGATTCATTAAAGATCTACCCTTATTACTAAATTATAACAAGTTGTAAACTATTCTTTTGATCTTGATAAGGCATCATTGTTAATTCGTTTTAACCTGTGCGTTTTTTTTTCTTTTTGAACCTTTAATTGTACAAGATTTTACCACAAAATAAGTATTGAGAATTGAAATTCATTCATTTCCTATCTCATTCTGTAAAAGAATACAACAATTAGAAGTGTGACGATAATCGTAATGTAGTTTATTTGAACGATGGAAGCTCCCGCGATGCGACATTTAAACAAATCGTAACGAGTCTCTTTGTTAGCTACTAAATTTTCGAATTCTCCCTCAACTAATTGTCCGTCAAAATATGTTACGTCTTGTTCATACGGGAATTCGAAACCTTGACGGCATTCGCATTTGTAACCGCCTGATGAAAAACCTCTTCCCAAAATTGGAACACACTGTAAAAAAAAAGTATAGTTTATGGTTAAGGTGCGAATAGATCAACAATCAATGCTCAGGCTACAACCAGCAATTTTAATTCGTAAATAGATTAACTCTACTTTTATTCAAAAGGAGTTAACCAATTTGCAAATTAAATGACCCATAATACTTCATTTTTAAACCTACATTTCTACTAAGATATTGCAAGAATTTTTTTGACAAAATTTGAACACAAAATGATTACAGTCGCATTAAAATCTCATTTTTGATAAAAATGGAAGATGACGCAGTTTACGCCAGTTACAGCACTGGTTGCTTGGAGTGGTGGGACAGGCTTTGCCTAAAAGATTTTTTTGTTACATTACAAGTTTTAAAGTAAAAGGTAGAATAAAAAAAATCCTCTCTTATAAAACTTGTATATTTGAACAACTGTGGCGATTACTTATAGCGTTTTCTTTTGGCAGAACTGGACCGTACCAGTGCAAATCGGCGTGTGTTTTGTGTTCTACTACATTTCATTATTGTAATTTAGAAAACATTTTAAACAACCTTAAGTTTTAAGCACACTTATAAATGATGTTATGATCAGATTGCCAGTTATGGTTGTTTGATTTCATCGTGATCTGTTGAACTTGCAGATTTTTGCACTAAGCTAGTATGACATATGCACCCACTATGCACCCAAAGTCAGACTCTGGGGCAGATCAATTCAACCAAAAGAAAACGCCATTAGTTTAACGTTCGAGTTAGTTTTGGTATCAGTATGATTAAAACCAGATTTAAAATACACTGGCCAGCATAAAATTTAGGTACCCAATTGATCAATTAGTCTAACAGGAAATTAGTAGTTTGTTTCTCGATAGATTCTTTCCGTTACGTATTGTTACCACATTATTATCTTCATCAAACATTTGTTCAGGTTTGTGTTGATTTGTTTCTCTTTAAAATCTATCGTTTTTACGGTTTATTGTTCGTAAAATATATTAACCCTTAGCGCTCCGCGCGTTTTTGTACCACTACCTACCAGCAACTCCGGCACAATATAGAAAGGTTTATACACGTATTTATTATACAATTATACACTCAATTTCGTAACATTTTAAGCGTTAGGCCGGAGACACACACAACGGTTTTTCGCCGTACGGCAAAATGCCGTCCCGTACGTTGCAATAGTGGAGCGAATAAATGATTGGGACCTTTCACACTAGCCGGCACCGGCAAAAAAACGTCACGGCAAAAAATCGTGCCGTTTAGCCGCCGTCCATTGTCACTACAAGGGACGGCAGCCGTGCCGTAGATAGTAGATAGTGGGCTACGTCTTTAAATACAAGCTTTCACACGCAACGGATTTTTGCCGTTTGGAATTCTCTAGAAATTGTCTTGTCATTGGAATACACTGTCTAGTAAGACGTAATTAAGTAATAATCTAAAATATGGTACTGAACTCAAACAACGGCAATAAAACGTTGTGTGTGAAAGCAAGCTCGTTTTTCGCCGTCCGGCAAAATATCGGACGGCATTTTGCCGTACGGCGAAAAATCGTTGTGTGTGTCTCCGGTCTAATCATGTTAAAACATTAGGCTCCGCAGCGGAGCCTACGGAGTTACGGGAAAAATGACTGATGGCTCCGTAGCGGAGCCAACAGAGCGCTAAGGGTTAAATACAAATAGGTTGATAATCGCCAATTAAAAAGATTGTTATTTGGAATTTTCAAGTTTGAAATTAGCTTCCAGAGGATTGGGGTGTTAGACCCATATTCAGAGATGTAATTGAGGAGCAGCTCAACGAGATTTTATGCTCAACTGCGTTTACCTGCTTTGAGAGAGCGTTCTTTGTCAAGACTTGGTTATTTTGCCCGAAGGATCGATCGGTCGCACTTTAGGTACAGCCCGGAATCTCGTTTAATTTTGTTTATTTATTTTGTATTAATGGTTTTAAAGGGCCAGTCATTGAAACTTCTTAACACAACAATGAAAACCCTAAAGTGGTATCAACCGATCCTTAGGCAGGAATAATCAAACCCTGACGAAGAGCGCCCTTTCAGAGGAGGTAAATGCAGTTGAGCATAAAATTTCGCCGAGCTGCTTCTCAATTACATCTCTGAATACGGGCCTGAATGTTAGTCAATGGACTTTCCGAAGAAGGTTTTGTGTTTACGAATTATCATATGCAAGGAACAACATTGACTCTCTTTTGGCTATAAGGCACCATAGCTCTGCCAACAACAAGTTTCAAGATGGCATTTGCTCTAAATCACTTGAGATAAATCGCGATTCTACAGAATCATATTATGTCATTTATGGTTACTATGGGTGATGATGGCATTTTCATGCATGACATTGCTTGTCTGCACACAGCTAGAGTTGCCAATCAGTATCAGAACAAAGCAGGATTCAGACAACTTAATTGGCCAGCCTTCAGTAAAGACATGAATCCCATCATACATATCTGTGATGTGTTAATCTGGCTGTGCACCTGATCCGTTGGTGTATGTTCATTGCTAATTTTAACAACATATCTTCAAGTGAAGAAGACGCTGCTGAAGAAGAACGAATCGTCTTCACAGATCCTGGATACATCCATACATAAAATGCAATCCTCATAGAGGTGCTTTTATATTTGCATGGGAACAAAGGTACTTAAATATGACTCAAATTCAAAAAGAACTATCAAATCATGTAACAACTACCGACTATGGTCATGAAAATAACGTCGTGCCCGGGCAATCGGCATACCATTTCAGTCGCACCAACTAATATTGCATCAATAGACACAGGTTAATATAAACACATAAGCACTACCTTGATCGGACGATTCAAATCGCACCGATTTTGATCGTGCAAATCTGGTGGAGACAGCCTTAGTATGAAGTATAGGACGGCATATACCAGCTCCAAAAACTGTCCATAAGCTGAGAATTGCTAATTGCAAGCAAAATTTGTTTAAATCGAAATTTCTGATTTCTCAGAATATAATCAAAAAAGGTAATGTAAAGTTGTCTATTTCCATTTTCATTTAGCTAAGAAAATATTGTAGGCTAATACACATTTTGTAAGTACAACCCTAAAATCGAGTACAAACCTAAATTTTTTGCTTGCTATATAGTGTACTTTATAGTTACAATTATTTAGGAAGTTTTAGAAATAAACTAACAAAAAGTTGAAATACTTAGAATATTTTTCCAAATTAATATCGATACTTACATAAGAATTCTTTCTATCACACTTATCGGTATTTTTGAATGCGTTTTCTTCATAGTACTTATCCGGACATTGATTTATATCGAGTTTAAGTAGATCTACTGTTATTGCAACAGCTCCCCTATAAAAAAAAATCAAAAGCATACAATTAATAAGTAAAAAAACACCTTTATTTTTAAATTATTAATCAATTAATCAACTAAATAATCAATTTCATATCTTACTTGAATTCTAATTTAGCTTTAGCACTATCCCATCCGAAAAACGGTGAAGCATACTTAATTTTCCACATTGGAAATTTCCCGTAACAATCGTAATAAGGTGAAGACCAATAACCGTGATCTAAATTAGCGGCGCGATAATAATTCGGATAGTGTTCGAATTTACGATAATTTAATCCGGTTTCGTTAAATCTCAATTTAATTTTCATATTATATTTTTCCAATGCGTCAAAATTACTTTGCCAACGTTGTTTTAAAAATTTAAACCAATCAGTGTTTGTATAAAGTTCCTCTGTGCTATTTAATCTTGCTAAATCTTCCATGTAATATTTTCGAGTATTTAGTTCCATTTTATAAGCATATGGGGCGAAATAAGTTCTATTAGTAAACTTGTTTCTTTCCCAATAAGTTCCTGACGACCAAATACGACTGTTTCCCATGATTAAAGCTAAAGTTTCTCCCATCATTTGATCTTCGGTTAAAGGTTTATCAGCTACCCTTTTATCTGAAAAGACTTCTTTTGGATCGGAAACTTGCAAGAAAGCGCTAATAAAATTAGCTAAGCGAACAGCCATTCTAGCTTCGTTTTGGAAAAATTGTTTCGCCCCATAGTGGATATTTCCGTTTAAAATTAACTCTTGTTTTTTATAGAAACGACAATTTTCTCTATTCATTGTGTTTATAAATCTTAACGCTTCGTTTATGTTGAGTTTTTTCATGTGCATTGCGTTTAAACCAGTTGTAAAGTTTTTATATTCATAGTATTTGTTTAAGTAGTATTCTCGGATTAATGGTGGTGCTGGATACCATTGAGCTGGTGGTTTATGTAACCCTGAAAATTAAATTTTTAATTTTACTTTGGTCGTTAAATCTTTTAATACTTTGTTGACTGACAATGAGAATTTTACTTAGAAACTATGTTACGTCAATGGCAATGACGATTTGACTCGTCAGCAGTCAGCAACTTTTGAGTATGGAAAGACGAGACCGGTGATGAGAAATTAACTGGTCACTGGTCAGCAAAGTATTAATGATTTTAACTTACATCCGATTGGTTTACAATCAAAACTACTATAATAAACTTCCGAACTGGCTCTTTCAATGATTTCCCCTAAGAAATAACTTCTCGAATGATAGGGTAATCTATGTCCCGGTCGACAACGACACTGATAACCACCCCTTCGGAATCCCCAACCGTCTAAAGGTTCACATTCAGTGGTTTCTTTTTTACACCGAGCTGTGTCTGAGAATCTATTTGGACCATCGTTACCTAAACTTCTTGGGCATTGGTTGATGTCTATTCGTTCTAAATCCATTTCTAGTACGGATATTGCTGTGTATCTAGAAGAAATAAATTAAAAATTGTAGGTATTGTTATTCGATGAATTCATAAATTGTTATTTATGAATTTTTGAATTCAATTTACATTTCTATGACAAAACCCAAGAAAAAGTTTTTATTGATCATAAAATCTTTTAAAAAGCATTTTTAACCTTGAAATTATTTTTAATACTTACGTTGGATATTCAACATGTCTAAACCCGGTATGTCTAGGATAAATATCAGCAATAGGAGCGACAGCAGCAACCAACCATCGATTAGATCGTCCACAATCAAAATACGGTTCAGTCCATTTAATAGGTCCTGGAGTTTCATCAGGTCCAGGCGGTCCGTGAAATGTAAACGTCTCATTTGTATTATTAGCATATCTAATTTTCACGTTATAAGTTGTTTTTGTATCATGTCTTCCATCAACTTTATCCGGTAACCAAGTTTTATACCAATTTTTTAATCGGTAATGAACCGAAGCGTAATCAAAACTTGTATCGGGTTTAACAGCACCTAAATCTTGTACGATAAACGTGTTTAAAGTTGAGATTCTTTCTAAATGTAAAGGATCGTTAAAGTCATCTAAACGAAAACTTCTCGGAGCGAATCTTGAAAATGTTTTATTGAAAAAACCAAGAAACGAAGGTGAATAAGACATATTTGGGGAGAAATAAACCGAACTGGCGTTTACATGCGGATTAGATGAAACATCCGCTACAGTTGATAATAAATAATACATCATTCCTGGATCGTATGTGTCGTTTGTAGCTGGTCTTATAAATCTACTTTGAAGAATGTAACTCCAAAAAAACGATCGACTTAAAGCCATGTTGTGTAAATAAAACAAGGCGGTTCGATTTGGAAATACAGGGTTGATGTTATATTCTTTGATATCGGGTTTATGTGAAACTACATCTTCCGGTAAAAATAATTCCCTGTCGTTTACTATCTCGCAATTATCCTTGGTTACTTTGTCGTATTTAAACTTGATTTCGTCGTAAGCATCTTTAACGTGCCAATCATATTGGGCTAAAACAACGCCCATCGAGACGATAACCGTCCAAAAAGCGAGGGTTGACGCGAAAGACCACGACCAAGCCATGGTTCGTTTTCTTTTTTAAACTAGAATCTTTTATGTAGTAACATTCACAAAGGTTTCACTTCACTTAAACTTTTTTTTCGTGATTTAAAGGTATTTAAAACGGTTGTATAGGAGTGAAAACATGATGAATCAATGGTCGTTACCACACCCCGCTTTACTCACTTCTCTGTTTTGTAGGAACAAGTGTATAGATTGGCGATGCAACAAGTTGTATGTATAGTGGGTGATCATACGTTATTGTTTGGAAAAGTTGGGGAATAGCTAGGCAACTTAAAGTTCGATTGGAATAGTTTTTAAAGTCGATTGGGTTGTCTAAAATGTTTTAATTTTGAGGATTAGGGTGTTTATTTTGATTAAGAAATGATTGGCGTGTTTCTGTAAATTTCTATACATCAGTAATTTTCTTTATAAGTAGTAGAGTTTTAAGCGAATAACGTTAATTTGTTGCAAGTAAGGACTTTGTGGTAATGACTGCAAGTGGGAAATAGCAATTAATAAAGACTGATAACAGTAAGTATCTAAAGTTTTCTAAATTCCTTTCGAAGATAAAAGTACTGGTAGAATGGATAACAATTTTTAAGTCATTAAACTTTAATTATTGTATTAAGGATAGGTTTTATAGTTTTACACTTACTTACTTAATGAAGGAAGACATGGAAAAATTGTATTTCCATCATCTGTACTGTATAATGGTGTCAACAAATGTAATTAAAGACAACCTATTTGGTTAATAGTTAATTATCTGTAATGAGGGATATAATATCAAAAACATATTTATTAAACAGTTAAAATGTAATAAGAAAATTAAAGAAGTGGCCTTTTTTCTTCAAAGAAATCATTTTATGGAATGTATTTAAACAAAATGTCTATAATTCTTTATAATTACTATCTTTATGATTAATGGCAAAATAACTTTAATAATTTAATTGGATTATATTAGTTGGATTGCGTTTTTAAGATGTTTCTCTAACAAGAAAAATTTCTTTGAATGTCTTTAGACCAATAACTTTTCTTCAAAATGTTTTATATCGTTAGATGTTTTTATCGATTCCTAATGGATTTAAATTGTAAATAAGGCTGAATTTGCAACTATTTAGTTTTTTCCAAAACTTGGAAGTATAAGATTCGTGTTACAAAAGTTACAATTTTATTAGAATCTTTCGATACTAAAGTAGGGAAACTAAACTCCTTCTTGATAATACATTTGAAAATTTGATTGCCTTGGCTTGATTTGAATAAGTTTGACAGTTTTTGGTAGCAATATTATAAAGTCATTTGTGCTGGTGGAGATCACATCATATTGCACATTTGCGACAAAGCGCGATATTATTCAATCGATTTAAAGTTTTTTCTCTTAACTAACTATTTTACGCTACTTAACGTACAATAACAAAGTCTGTTGTTCTTATTCATAAGATTATCAATAATGGGGATTGAATGCTAAAGCATAAGCAAAGTAAGACACTCTTGTGGCAAACAGCACGCGTAATATTGTATGGAACTACACAGAACATTTCATAACTGTAGTAGAACCCAAAAAAAGTCAAGTGAAGTAACTTTTCATAACTCAAAAATGGTAAAAACTCAAGCATGATAAAGTTATGACCCCCCTTAATTTTTGTACACCACAATTTAGATATTGCTGACATAAATCATATTACTATACAAATTATTATGGTCGACTGTCATCTGGCTGGTTACTTGTCAGATTTATAGGTGTCAATGTCGAATTATTATATTCTGTAAATCTTATTTGTAATTTTTTTTTTAATGGAGTGACCATTTGACGTCATTACTATAGTTAATAACCAAAAAACTGTCATTACTGGCGGTATTGCCAGCAGCTTTTAAACTGTAGTTTACCGAAATTAAGGGGGTTATAACTTTCTTATACTTAAGTTGTGAACATTACTGTATTATGAAAAATTTCTTCATTTAGCATCCCCAGCAACCTCATTGCAATAGTTATGAAACAGTCGGTATGCAACAATATCCTTTGTTTGGCTGTTAGTAAATGGATTTTATAAATTTCGTTCATACAGAAATAAAGCAAACGTTTCACATTGGAGCAACTCGATATCGCCTCTGAATCTAGCGATATCTAATTGCTCCAATATGAGAAACATCATTTAATTATATGTAAAATGTCATTAAGTAGCAATATCGCTCGTTGCTGGTTGCCTCAGTGTGAGACCCGCCTTAGGATTGTCGTTTTCCTCAAACTGTTGAATTCGTAGTCATCAACGACTACCGAATATGTCAAATACGTTAATACTGAATCTGTTAGAATTAATTTTACAGTTCTATTGAGATCTCCAGTTGAAACGTTTGTACAATTAATATTAATTAAAAACAATCCCTTTAATGATGTTGAACGAAGCTGAGTAGAGTTGTTTTTGCTCGTAGCATTAAGAAATGATTGTAAAGTAATACTACCTATGTTTACAAACAGAAAAAAAGAGGGATTTCAACTACTATTAATTAGCAACTATTTAAAAAGCAATGAAATCAAATTTTTCGTATATTACAGGAGTAATTCATAATTTTATAAAAATTTTTCATACTGTTGAAATTTTTTACCATCTGACATTTTTTTTAAGCTCACTTTATCTTGCTTACAAGGGAACATACCGAACCCGAATACGCCGATTTTTTTCAAAATCGGTACATTTATAGAGGGTCCCAACCTAAGTAAAACCCTACTTTCCGTTGCTGCCCAAAAACGGTTTGAAGAGGTGAAAACTACGATTTTGAAGTTCAGTGCATTATTAAATTTTGGTTTCATATGCGTTCGTTGGATCACATTTCATACCTGAACTAAAGTGCACCAAATTACATTGAATTACAGTCATTTCCCTTTAAATGCTGCACGAAATTACATCTTTGAACCATAGTGTGACATAGTGCAGTGCAAGTTTTAACCCAACGAACAAAGCTAATGATACTTATCATCTGCATTAGGTTCAGTCAAATGATTTACTGTTACAACTGTTGGTAAACAAAGTATCTATCGTCACGACACTACACGTCGTCAACACGACAGTGACGCCTCAATGTTGCTTCCATATATTACTATAGGAGCATCCAATCTTTGCTACACTACATCCAAGCAATATTCTACGCTAATCATATCGCCGTTCCGGAACAACATCGACGTAACTGCATTTTTTTGATAAAATGAGATAAGGCCATCAATGTATCCAAAAAATGCTGATTTTAATTATTTTTGCTTCTCCTGCAAAATTTTTTTTGCAGTTAAGTCGATATTCTTCCGGAACGGCGCACAGTGGGCGACATAGCTAAATTACGGACATCGCCACATAACTTTCTTTTTTTCGATAGAACAACCCCAAAATTAAGTGTAAATGGGTAAAATAGATATATGAATAAGTATATGAAAGAGCTGTGCATATGCTATTGAAGAAATTAACACTTTATTTGTTTTTAAAAGAAAAAAATCCATTTTGATGCAGAAGCGGGATCAATTCCCAAACAGGACGTAATTTTTTTTATAAATAAAATGAATTATAACAGATTTTTAACATTAAATAGCTTACAAACGATCCTATATTAGCAAAGATAATTGCAAGAAGATTGTAACAACCTATACCCACATGACTTCAACATGCAGATATTTGATAAAAAAAATTATGACTTATAAATGTTGTATATTTATAACTGCATTGTCGAATCTACAAGTTTAATACAATAATACATTTTTTACTATTTCACAATTAATTTTTTTGTCTTCAGAAAAATTTTCTGCAAATCTTCCTTCTCTTGCAAAATTTAGGCGTTTAAAGAATTATGGGCTCCAACGGAATTAATAAGTTGTTAAAAATATCAGTATTTGTCCACAATTCTTTTCATGATACAAAAAAATTGTTCTAAATAACGATTTTATGTAATTTATTATCCTACTACAAACCGCTTTTACATGACGGATAACGTAAAATTTGACATATTTTCTCTTTAAATGCAATTTTTACAAAAAAGGGGACGAAAGGGGACGAACAATAAGGGTTTTTAGAAACTAGAGCCTTTGGACAATCATTTGGAGTATTTTCCATATTTTGGTCCATTTTGGACCTTAAAAGTTATGGCTGTTTAAAACATGTGATCTGTGTCATATACATTTTATTAGATTTAAAGCACGTTTTAAGCGTATCCAAACATTTTTAAAAGATGAAAATAATCATAATATGAAGTTTAAAACCTACTCCTCATGATATAAAAATTTCAATTATCCCCTTCGGTTAGTTTTGATGGTAGAATTTTTTAAAGCAGTACATGTCGAAACGACGAAACTTCATTACTTTTGAAAGTGTCGAATTTGATAAATATTTTCTATAGGAAATTCAATAATAATTAATGTTTCAAATACATTTATAAATAGACTAAAGTGTGTAGAATATAAAAATATTCCGAAAGTATCACTTTTTAAAAATTAATTTTTTTGTACGTATGTCCGATTTTTGAGCATTTCGCCCCACTGTGCGGCGATATGGAGACTTACATGTGATATGAATGTCATGTTGACGTCCTGTAGTGTCGTGAGGATAGACAGACCCAAAGTCAAGTAAAACGCACATAAGATGTATTGACGGATTGGTAGCAGCAACCCGGTGGCGGTCGTTAATAATTGAGAATTTGAAGGAGTACGTGTACTAACCTTTAGTACAAACAAACTTTATAATTATATGACAGACAGGGCTTTTTGCATGCATATCGTCAATATGTGGCTTTAGAAATTCGAGTCCATGTACTATAACCCGAAATGGAGCTGCACCATGAAGAGAAAAATGAAAGAGTACTCGGTAATGTTACCGAGAAAGGGCTTACTTTTTCATCTTATTCCTCACGGTGCAGCTTAATTTCGGGTTATAGTACAGGGTATCCTACAATCCGAAAAAGCTCCATATCTTGTTTATTATTGGAGACATTAACTTTGTCCTTTTTTAAATCATAGTTTTGATTCTATTACACATTTTTAAAATATTGCGACTTATATACAGGTATCCTAAAATTACAAAAATACTTGTTATTAAATCGTATCAAAAATAAAAAAAATTAAATCGTATTATGCTATAGAATCGAAAAATAAAATCGGATACATTCCATTTAAAAAATTATAACATTAGTATTCTTGTAATTTTGGGATACCTCTATATAAGTCGCAATATTTTCAAAATATGTAATAGAATCGTGAATTTAACTCAAGAAAAAGTAATAAGTCAATATCTCCAATAATAAACAAGTTATGGAACTTTTTCGACCGTTAGAACACACCTCTATATGTATTATATTTTCGCAATAAAAGTTACAAAGACATAAAGTAGTATATCTCTAAATTTCTTGAGCTTTGTATTATAATTCTATTGCAGGTACACTTATTTTTTATTTCTATTTCGTTCAAGTCCATATCACACAACAGCAAAATGAAACAAAGTATTTAGTAACTTCCGATAGTTTGAAAGGAAATATTGACTTGTTATGATTTAGATAATAAGAATTTGTAAACTTACATCGTCGTTTAACAAGATAATGAAAGTGTTTAGGTAATTTAATCGCAACAGAAACTGCTATTAAGTATTCAACTTCTTTAGATCTGATACAAATATAATAATAACTTCAGATAGTTTGAAAGGAAATATTGACTTGTTATGTTTTAGATAATAAGAATTTGTAAACTTACATCGTCGTTTAACAAGATAATGAAAGTGTTTAGGTAATTTAATCGCAACGAAAACCGCTATTTAGTATTCGATTTCATTAGATTTAACAATCAGTTTGCCCTCAAACGAGCAATTTCATTTGAAGGGTACAAAAAAGTAGATATTATAAAATTAAACCCACAATATCTATAAGAGAAAAACTTATGATTCATTTTTTATGATAGTAGGAACTTAATATTCTTTTCATCGAATTAACATAGAACAGTTAAAATAGAACAATCTATTTTAAACTTAATTTCGATTTGATGAATGATTCCAAACTGTACCCTCCTTCATAAGTTTAAAGTACAAACTTCCGGACGACGGACGTATAATACGTAAATAATTACAAAAGTTTCACAAAGAAATTTTTAAGGGGCGTTTCTCTTTACCGTAGAAGCGAACGCACACAAGCACCGAAAAGCCCGCCGCGTGTGTTGTTTTAACCGAGTCAGGTGTTGAACGTAGATGTACGTTGATGTACGCAATTGTATCGTCTCTTTATTTTTATTATCCTCGTTTGAAATTAACCGGCCATATGCGTTAAACGCGGTGGTTGTCGCGCCGTTTGCTTCGTGAGGGGCGAAGTGAAAGTTCTGACCCAATTCCGCCGTTAATTTACATCCAGGTGACGGTTTTAACCACACCGTTAACCAATGCGGATTAAAAGAAGTTGATTGATTATTTCGATACAATTTATTTATTATAGTTATTTTATATTAAAGGAGTCAATTTTTAAAAATTCATATCTAAAAAACTAATTAGTTTTGAGACTTGAAATTTTATCAGGATTTAGATTGAAATGTAGTCTTTATTTTTACCAAAAATGAATTGTCTACGACTTTTAGTTTATTAGAGAAAAGAAATTCTAACCTAACTAAATTAACTAATCGATTAAAATTTGTCATTTTTCAAAAGTTCATATTTGAGAAACTAATTGCTCTTGAAACTTGAAATTTCATGAGGATTTAGATTAAAACTTAATTTTCATTTTTACCAAAAATGAATTTTCTACAACTTTTAGTTTTCCTCTCAGAAGAGATAATGTAACTTAATGTCCTTAATTGAAATTTTTAAACATTCTAAAAATTAGGTTACGTTCTAAAAGCGGAATTGTTTTGAATTACATTAAAATTTGACATTTAGAAGATACAACTTTATTATACAGGCTGTCCGGAAATGTCGTGTACAACGGAATACCAGATACTTTGATCAAGGATATGATAATTAAACCCAAGGGCGCTGAGTTAACAGGATAGCTCAATCTGCGATAATCGTCCGCCAACTTTTGATGTCATTGCTAAGCTTAGCGTATCTGTCTTACACTCGATTCTTTGTCTTAAGCCGAGAATACACCTGGCAAATGTTACCATGCGTTCGCAGTCGTTCGCATTCGTTCTCACGCGCACCATTGCTACCGGTTCGCAAAGATTCCTTCAGGGTGGCGTGATACATTTGAACGAATAGCTAGCTTTCCCTCATTACGAATAGTTCCACTCGTTCGCATTTAGTTCGTTTGGTGGCAATTGCTGAACATGGCCATTGCGAAGGTATATAAATATGAACATAAATCAAATAGAAGAGATATGTAGTACCAAAATTTGAACTGTTGTTTGAAAGTGTGTTTTTAATAGGTCTCATGGAGCGTCATGAATGCATAAAACTCATTGAGATATACCGTACGCACCCGGTCCTGTGGGACACAACTGACAAGTTTTATTTCTGTAATGTCAAAAAGAAGAATGCATGGGCAGAAATATCTACGAAAATGAACATTCCTGTGCCATAATTTCATCATTTACTTATCACAAAACCAAAAATTATAACACAACTTTTCGCGACGAACGCTAAACAACTACTGCATCTTTTTGAATACGTTCACATAATATGAACATTTCCAGACATTCGTGGCTGGCATTTTCCTTTGATCTTTTTACTTTTACCGACAACCGATGGAACGCGTTCGTGCCTATCCCATTCGTCCTGCTATTAATTTCGCTGCAAATGCATGTCCACACGTGAGCAAGAAATCCTCGAGAATGCGAACGAATGGTAACATACGCCAGGTGTATTCCCGGCTTTACACTCGACTCTCTGTCTTACACTCGACTGAAACCACAACAAGTGATGTCAAACGGGCGGCGGCGCACTAAATTTCGGCGTATACACGTCTTATGGGATTGAGCCATTCTGTTAGTCCAACATCCTCGGATTAAACCCAACTTCTCTGTATACAAAGTTGCTTAGTTTAACCGCTAGAAGATCTTAAAAATAGTATTTTTCGTAACTTTTTCTTAAATTACTCGAAAATTTTTTATTAGATCTTATTCATTTTTTAGTCATATCTTTATATCAGAAAACTGCAGTCTCCTATTGAATAAAATTCAATTTCGAAAATTACAGGGGTGTTTAAAAACACTCTCGCGACAAGTTATCCATCCAAATTTTTTTAATCGCCCTGTATAGTCCTCTGTCAATTTTTTTTCTGAATCCCTGAATATTTTCCAAATCCCTACAAATCCAAATTGGTAAGTTGAGGTAACATTAACAAAGTGCAGAGTAGCAATTTCTTTAGTTACTTCTTCTCTAGTTTATTGCCTAAAATTTTAAAATTTTCGCCGGGATTTGTGATCATCATCAGGATTTAGCCTTGATTTTCCACCAAGATCACTGGACCTAACATCGTGTGACTTTGTTTATGGAGTATCATAAAGCACAAATGCAGCGAAAAAAGCAAATTGTAAAAATGTTGCAGTCTATATTATTTTTAATCCTGATAATGATCACAAATCTTGGCAAAATTTTTAAAATTTTTAACGATATGGTACTTCTAACCCTAATGTTACCTTAATTTATCAATTTGGATTTGTAGGGATTTAGAAAATCTTTTTTTGTGACTAAACCGTTTGCCCAATTCAAATTTTTCTAAGAGAGAAAATAGTTTATAAATTAATGTAGCTATTCAGAAAAAAATTGATATAAGATTATACAGACTGGTTAACCGTTAAGACTGCTACGAGACGCGAAAGCGCTTCGTTCATTTGTGTCGAAAACCGCGATGCAACACTTTTGCGCTGCGAGTTGCAGTTGGTTTCAGTGTGCCATTGTTGCACCATTGGAGTAAACGTAGTGTGACTTCACGCGTACTTTCCTAAGGTCAACATCAAGTCAAAATATATCTCGCAGTTTTGCTTAGCAGTTTTTGCAAAAATTGCTTAGCAGTTGAAGAGAATTGGATGGACAACTTGTGGTGAGAGTGTTTTCTAAACACCCTGTATGTTTCGAAATTCGAATTTGTTCCACAAAAAACTGTAGCCAGCTGATATAAAGACATGGTCAAAAAATGATAAAGTAAAATGGTAAAGTAAAGATAAAAATTTAATAAAGATTTATCGAGTAATTTAAGAAAAACTCAAGAAAATATTATCTTTAAAGTCCTCTATCGGTGAAACGAAGCAATTTTGGGTATAGATATGTTAACCCTTAGCGCCCCGCGCATGTTTGTACGTTTATGGCTCCGTAGCGGAGCCAATGGAGCACTAAGGGTTAACTCTTTGAGGGTTAGTGGGTGGCTTATAGTACCACTTCGAATTTTGACCTTTGTGCTCGCTGGTACGCAAAATAAACCATTTTTTAAATTTTCTACTCCTTTTGCTGTACAGTGATTGAGAGCGCGTACCACCTCACCACTTCAAACTCAGATTATGCTTTTTGCTAATCTCTTAGATGACACAACATCTCTGTTGTGTCCACTTTGGTTTTTTTTTATTTGAAAATGTCCGCCCCTCAAGGAGTTAACTTAAATCGACCTATTTCGAGTCAAGGAATTTGAAGTCTTACGTTGTACACGCATTTGGTAGACACCTATATAATTAGATATCGGTAAAAAATTAAAATAGGTGTTGCAAGTTTGTGTTAAAAATGACCTTCCGAAGGGGACAGTTTTTTAAAGTAGTACAAGTGCGGGTCGGTGCTCTCTCCCCTTTTTAAGTCGCGACGCGTCCAACGTATTTTGTACCCTTTTCAATGAGAGACGGCTTCGTCGGGGTCGACTCGCAGACGTTAAGAAGAGAAAACTTTTGTAGATATCGGAGGAATTTTTTGATGAAAACTGGTTCGGGAAAATTGAAACCGTTTTTATTTTCTTTTTTTAATTTTAACCCTTAAAAGATCTTTGTTCAGAGGTTGTCGACATTATATTGCTATTGTTGAGCCCTATATCCAGATATGGACATGCATCTGGGCACAATATATTTAATGTTTGAAGTATTCAGACTCGATTCTATGTGTCAAAATAAAAAGACTTTTAAGGGTTAAAGGATTGGAATAATCGGGTTCTCTTTTGAAAATGGGAATATTGTAGTAAAGGGTGTTTGGTTTTTGAACGCTATTAATACGTTCGCCGACAGCACATTCTCTGTTGTGCCCGTTACTTTGAGACTCGCAAGTCGTCGTCGTCGTCGTCGTCGTTGGGTGACGCCATTGACCTTGCGTTATTTTCGCTCGGGAATGTATTTGGTTTGGTGTTTTTCTTTTTTCGGTTTTTAGGTCTCTCTCGGCGTCTTGTTTTCAAACGTGATTCGACATATTTTCTTTGTTGACGGCGACGTTTCGTGAACGTTATTCATCAATATTATTGGGTTTATTTAAAATTAGTCGTTTTGTAGGTTTAATTTAGAGACGTGTTTAGATGTTATTTAATAAAAGTGTATCTATTTAAACCTAATAAGATTATTTATATTCGTCGTTGTTTATGTTTATGTCTAAAATTTCATAGTGATATTTGAGATCTCAATTTATAAATATTTTATTTACAGTTGGTTGTAAAAAGTTTTTGTACATAGTATAAAATTATTTCATTCAGTTTAAATTTATTAAATTTTTTCTTGATTTTTTAAGTTCTTATGGTCAGTTTCACATCCTAAGATGTAAAACTTAACCGTAACCTTAGCTGTAGTAACCATCAAATTTGCCGTAATTCCTAGACGTTGCCTAAATATTACAATTGAAATAAAATAGTTGAACTTTTTTTCAATACTAGAGTTACTGCTACTGTTACGATTACAGCTTTTAAATTTGACATCCTAAACCTACCATTAGAATTCAAATGGCTCAAAATCTAAAAAGATTTTAGAGTAAACTTTAGGATTATGACGAATTTCAAGTAAATCTTTATTAAAAAAATTAAAAATATCGACGCTGCCAAGCCACAACGGCATAAACGCCATTAACCTAATTTTTCAGAAAACGCAAAAAACTATTGACATAATGAATCTTAAATGGGTTTTTCGCAAACTTTAAACCAATTTTATAGCGAATGAAGTTTGTTTGCGGGTATACCGCTTTAACTGTTGCATGCAGATTTAAAAATGCTACTCAACGGTGCAGCTAACTACAAAATGGCCATTTTGACATTTATGCCGTTTTGGCTTGAGAGCGTCGATATATCTTGAATATACAAAAACTTTTTTGTCTTCCTGTAAATATCTAAAATGTATGACAACCTTGATTTTATTTAAATTATTCCTTTCTCCTACTTAACTGTAAGCGAAATTAGCTTGGAATTGAATCAATTAGACGCTTAAAAACGAGGCGTTGACGCGTCTCGGTCGTCGTCTTCGTCTCGATATCGTGCGATGGTTGTCGTTCCCGAAAGAGCATAGTAAGTAGTCCCCCGAAAAAAGGACAAAGGCGAACGCGGCGTAGCACACGAGAAACGGGTAGGGCGAAGCATAGAAAGTGACCGTCATCTTTCTATGAGGTTGTGCGTGTGTATAGAGGAGACGGCGGAGACCCTTCTTCTTCATCCGTTAGTGCTCTCTCCTCAGAAGAAGAAAAAAGCTCCGCACACCGGTCGTCGTAACGCCTGCTCTTTGTTCTCGAGCGTCTCGCGATCGCTGCATGCATTCGGCAAGTGCTGGACGATGGAAGGAATTGAACGGAAGGAAGGAAGAGAGGGGCGATTGTCGGTCGGGCTTAACAGCTGGTCCGCGAGACGCTTTTTAAATTTCATTTAAATGTTTTACAACTATACAAAAGTGTAAAGAGATTAAACATTATAAAATGTTAACTTGATATTTGATATTTTGTGGGATTGAATTTCATTTCAAGGTCGTTTCGGTTATCTGTCTCGTCGAAATCGTTATTTGGCCAACAAACATAATTGTTATGAATACGGCGAGACGGCGTGGAGTCAACGACACGCACACGCCAGACTATATTCATAATGAAATATCCACAGCTTGGTTTCCATTTAATTTTCTTAATGTTTTTTATGTGTTTCTACGGAATGATGTTTGGTTCTTTTTGATTTTTAATTTGAAATATTAGATGGGAGTTGAAGGGGTTTTAAAGGAAACGACAACGTCCCCTTTGTCGTAATGATGGTACAGCTACGCAGCAATTTCTTAGCGGTGCCCCTCGTCCAGAGAGAGGTGTGACATAGCGGTCCCTCCGGGTCCGGTTTAGGGAGCACCATTCGGCCCTGAACAGGGGTCACCGTGCAATTTTGTCGGTAGGTTTGCGATTTCTTCTTCGTCTGCATCTACAGGACCGTTCTTAGCTAGCTTTTTAATTCAACTTGAAATTAAAATAGGAAATTAAAGTTTAAAAATACGATATGTGGTAAATCGTAATAAATAATAAACAAATAGTACTTACTTTACTTATTGGAATAAGTAAATTTATAAACATTTTTGAAAAAAAAATATAAAAATGGACATACATGGGAAATAGTATCAAGTGAATGTAATTTAAGTGTGTTTTTTGTCAAGCTATCCTGATAGAATACATGAGCCATTTATTTTGAAACTTAACTAACCACCACTTTCAAAGTAAACGGCTCACATTTGGAAATAATTTTCACAGTTGAATTCAAATACTGTAAAATGAATACATTCTATAAATTAAATTCAAGAAGTCAAATTAATCAACCTACTTGATGAAAACCATTCTTCAGCATTCTCTACCTTAAAAGATTAACCATCTTTAAGAATATTGTTTAATTTTCTTGGTTAAATAATCCATAATTTTTCACTTATTTGTAAACCCAACTGAACTACTCACACCAACTCAAAACATAAGTAATTTTTTGTTGTTCCCCGAAATAGAAACGGTCAACCAAGAACCAAAGTATACCAGTCCTAAATACACTTTAGAGAAAATATTAACCTTTTCAAGTTGAATGTTGATGACTTCCCGGAACATATCTCGGGTTGTTTGACTAAAGCACAAAGCTGGGAAAAATAATAACTTTATAAGAGAAAAAAAAAATTGACTAAAATGACGAAATTATTAAAACAGTATTTTATGACTTATGTGCTTTAAAAACGAAGTTTGAAAGACTTTTGGACGTCTTTATTAACTATTATCTTGTCTTAAGAGAAGACAGTAAAAGTACAAAGTCTTTCAAATTTCGTTTTTATTCTTGTAACACTGGTATAATGGATTATGCAACCAATTTCAACTCACTTATTTGGGTATACATATGTATGTGCGTTATATGGGCACATTTATGTGCTTTAGGGCCAGTTTATTTACTTACCAAAAACTAACTTATAACTTATCATACACATAAATACAGGGTGTCCCAAAATTATACCGACAAACTGCTAGGATATGTTCTTTGAGTCATTTTAAGTACATTGAAATTAAAACCTCTTATCCTATCTCTTATAGTTTTCGAGATATTTAGTGTTAAAGTACTTTATACTTATGTCATTTTTTCTTCATAACTTTGTTAATTTGCAGAGAATATGCCTCAAAATTTCACACAAACCATAGGATTTAATCTTAATTACATGGTGATTATTTCAAAATTTTATTACCCCCCATAACATGTTTTTGTGCGGGTAGGGGTTAGTAAAATACATTTTATTGGTTAAACTTTTTGAAAAATCGACATTTTTACATCACGATAATGTTCTGATATTTTTTAAATTAAAAAGCATAATCTGCTGTTATTCAACAAAGCGTATTAAAAGAATTCAATAAAAAAAGTCGAGCATTTACTTCATCCCTTTATTTTCATTTATCAAAGGTGACCAAGAAACATTGACAAAAGCTTTGTTGAAATTTTGACGTTTCGTTTGAATAACTTTCTCGCAACAACATATGGTGGAATTAGGGTGTCAAACGTAAAGGCTGTAATCGTAACCGTAGCAGTAATTCTAATATTTAATAATCGTTCAATTATTTTGTTTCAATAGAAGCGTTTAGGCAACGTCTAGAAATTATGGAAAATTTATTGATTATTACAGCTAAGGTTACGGCTAAGTTTGACATCCTTAACCCCCCATTACAGTGACAGTTTAAATTCGAACGTAACGTCACAATTTTAATAAAACTTATGTCAGTTTCGTAGTCACCTTTGATAAATGAAAATAAAGGGATGCGGCAAATACTCGACTTCTTTTAAATGAATTCTTTTATGAATTCTGAATTAATCACCATGTAATTAAGGTTAAATCCTAAGATTTGTGTGAAACTTTGAGACATGTTCTCTGAAAATTAACAAAGTTGTGAAGAAAAATTGACATAAGTACAAAATACTTTAACACTGAATATTTCGGAAACTATAAGAGATCGGATAAGAGGTTTTAATCTCAATGTACTTAAAATGACTCAAAAAACATATCCTAGCAGTTTGTCGGTATAATTTTGGGACACCCTGTATAAAAATGGGTTTATTCATTGCTGTATAACGCTATGTGTCACATAAACATGTCTATCTGTTGGATATATTTATGGGTTGGTTTATGTAGTTGATAAGGTTTATGTGACGGATTAGGACATGCAAATCAATCAAACAAAATATCAAAAAGTAAATTTTTGTTGATCACGACGTTCGTTATGGATTTTCTGGACAATTTCCGTGATATATATATATTTTTTAAAAGATGATGTAGCAATAACTAATCTTACTTGAGTTCCATATAATTCTGTGAATTGAAGAAAAATGAAAGAGGACATGTTATAGATGTTGTAAATATGCAGCACTAGCTCAAAATTGGGATAGGTAGGATTGTTTATAATAATTTTTTATCGGAATTTTATAATAGCGGCTGGAAAGACGGCATAACACAGAAAATTTTTTTCTGAACCTTTTTTGATATCATAAATTGTTTAGGAGAAACATTGTTTTCTTCTTTTTTTCAAAAAACTGCTCAATTTTCATGGATCATTTTCACCTTCTTCAAAACGTTGTTAGGCCGAAACGTAAGAGAGGAGTTTGCTTAGGTTGGGACCCTCTACAAATGTACCAATTTTGAAAAAAATGCATGTGTTGGGTTCAGTACATTTCCTTGTAAGTTATCGGGAACTTTATGGACAGGTGAATAAACCGGATTTTGTTATTTGTGATATTAACACATTGCATACGGGTCACGAGAATTCTCGTTTTTAGCAAACTGAGCGTTGCGTACGGGTCACGAGAACTCTCGTTTTTAGCAAACTGGACGTTGCTATTCGAGAGGCTTCGTTACCATAGTAACGTAATTAAAATATATGCGGCTCGTTGTTTAGTTGAAGACTGAATACAAAAACATGAAAACGAGATATCTCGTAATCCGTCCGCAACGTTCAGTTTACTAAAAACGAGAATTCTCGTGACTCGTACGCAGTGTGTTAACAGCTACCTAAACTTACTGCCTACTAAGTTATCGGGAACTTATAGGAAGGCGAATTAACCGGGCCTTAGTCTGTCTGTATTGATAAATATCTTGAAATTAAGTTAATTATACAAGGCTGTTCCGTTTTGATTGTCCGAGCAAAGCGGTCTTTTAAATAAATTTCTAACTCATAAATGAGAAAGGTGAAATCAACTAAACTTACCGCTAAATTTATGGAAACTATAGCAACCACTTGATAACTTACAATTAGTCAACTGTAATAATTCACTCTGTTGATGTCAATAATAGGTCAATTTATGAAACTAAAACTTTAGTTATCCTGAAAACTTTTGCCTATTTTCAATCAGGGAGGTATTAAGAAAGGCTCGGTAAATCAAAACCGGACACCCGTACTTTAGAATGTTGTCATTGCCTTCTAATAAAAGTGTACTGCGTTCGGCAGAATGTTTCCATAAAATTGTCCAAGCCTATCTAAACCCCCTTTTAATTAGAAGACCTTGCTTCATCAAGAACCAAACTCCAATAATGAACTTTCAAAAGTGTTTAGATTTCTGTCTAATCATTACCAAATCTTTTAAATAAGTATTTGGGTTGATAAAAATTTTTAGGTCATTGAAAATTCTGTTTTTATAAGACTCCCCTAGTCGTTATAATAATCAAAATGTTTAATACGATTCTGAACCCATATCTCTCCATTGTTAGAGAGATGGGATGTCCATTAAGACCTTGCTTAATGGAGAACCCAACTCCAATAATGAAAATTTTCAAAAAATTTTAGATTTCATTTTAATCATTATGAAGTGTGTGTTTTAAATAAGTATTTGGGTTGAAAAAAACCTTTTGGATCGTTGGAAATCCTCTTTTTAAAAGACACCCCTGGTTGTAATAATAATAAAAATGTTTAATGCGGTTCTGAACCGATCTGTTCTCATTGCCGGCCCTTTCACACACGCACCGTCCGTCATTTTTCGCAGAGATAGTGGCCGGTGGCTGGACGGGGCAGGCCGCCGGGGCCCGTTGGGGCAACCGAAACCGGTTGTCCGATCCCAACCGCGCGCGCGTATATGTGTGTGCGCGTTTCTGGCCGCCTCCGCCCCCTTTGCGCTCCGCGTATATTTTTTTCGCTTTCCTCTCTTGTGTGTGTGTATCGCGAATCTAGAATAACCTGTTTTCGCGTCTCATTCTCCTCCGTTTGCAATTTTACTCCTCTCTCCTCCGGTCGGATTCGGTCTTTGGTCTGGTGGTGGGACCCGCCATCCGTCTGGCTCTTCTTCGACGACGACCCCTTTTGCTCTTTTCTCGCGGTACCGCCGAACCTCCTCTCTATACCGAAGTTCTCTCCCCGCGATTTCCCCGAACCCTCCTCGCTCCTCTCCACGACGACGTCTTTGCGAGCAAATTATCTCCGGTCGGTCATCATCTTTACCAACGACGATGAAAGATGAACGAAACGTGTAGTTGTCTCGAAAGAAAGAGATGTGTTAGATGGAGGGAGAGGGAAAATTTTTTTAGAAGAAGGGTTGCTTGTGTAATTCACCGTTATTTTTTGAATTAAAAATTATTCGGGATGTTTTATTAGTGGCTATTAGTAGAATAATTTGATTATTTTTTTTCTTATTTTTCTATACATTTTCTATCATTATTCAATTAAATCTTATATCATGAATGAAATTTTAATAAAGTCTGATGTTCTTAATCGTATTGATGATTCTACCCTCTTATTGTCAGAAGCAGTTAATTATCAGTAGTTCAGTTCAAATTATTATTTGTTCATTCTCCTTTTCTTCATTTCATATTTAACGTCTTTATCTCCTTTATTTACTTGCATTTTCTTTTTTTGTAAGCATAAATTTCATCTATATGAAATTTAATCAATTTTTGTCTATCCAATTGAACGAAATAAAGAAATTCATGGAATTTTAATAAAATTCGTTCTTAGTTTTTTTAATTTTAAATTTAACATTTCTTATTTTCCATTTTTTTTATCTCTTCAAAAGTGTATAGTTATTAAATTTCAAGAATTTTTTCAATTTTTTGAATTATGTAAGAAAAAAAACCTAAAATGAAAAAGAAATTTGTAAAAGTTTTGATACCTTTAAGAATCATTATGATAGTATGTGCAGATAATCAATTACACCATGCGAATAATTAAATTTGTCATTGGAGTAGGTAAATTGTTTGATATATCAAATTAGAATCTTTATTAGTATATGTAGAGGTAACTTAAAAAATGATGCATGCGTCATATGTCGCGTACTACGAACCTTTTTTTATGGAGAGGTTTGGGAAATCTGTTGACAGACGAGAGGTCCGAATCATTATCTAAGTGACCGTATCAATGACCACCCTGTGTTGGGTTGATGTACTCATCTTGAATACTTCGACCAACTAAAACCCTGTCACCTCCGCCTTCGGAACCACCCATCAAGTTATAACTTCAGAGGCATATAAATGTCATTTTCGGGGTATTCATTATTTTAAGTTCTACCAACGGAAATAAAAACTTCGTGATCATTCGGTAGATTTTGTAGGTTGGCAGTCTAAAGTTTGATAACTCATATTTTTGAGGTCAGAATTATTGAATAAAAATAACGTTAACGTCAAATTTTTTATGTTTGATATTTCATTCATACACAATGTAATCATCTTAAAGTAAAGAAAAACGTTAGGTTATGGTACTCTAGTTTATTCTTTTTATTGGGGATGTTATATCGAGTGTTTATTTAAATTCGTGCTCTAGCATGCTTTGAAAGTTTTTTAGATGAAGATGGAAAAATACATATACACTGTTCAGCGAAAGATGTCTCATGCATCATTCATTAATTGTAGTATCGTAGATGAACATTTTTAATTTTTGTCTCTTTCTGTCATATTCAATTAGATAAAAAGGAAATATTTTATGTACGTCGAGAAAACGGTGACAAGTAATGACGCATAAGACATCTTTCGTCGAACGGTGTATAGAACACGTTTACGATAAAGATGCTAGTAGCATCCATACGTCACTTGAGTATGCCTTTAAATAAACACCCGATAGTATTGTCAATAATTACTGATTGTGAAAAATAATTTATCATCTTCATAATATTATTGTGCTTATACTAGAAATTGGACCGAAGTCGAATTCGGTATTCGGCAGTATTCAGAGAACAGTTGCTTACTGAAAACTGTACTTGATGAGGCTGATAAGTACACTTTTGTCAGTTTACTGATTTTTGGGAATTTCAAGTTATGTTGTTTCCACCAAACAAACGGAACTTGCCCTCTCTTCAGTAATTTCTCAGACAAGTTACCGTCCAGTTCAATTGCTACTTTATCTCTAGGACTGGAGTCACTAACGGCCTCATTAGATCTTGCTATGGCTTATAGCAGTCCCAAAACATAAAATGACTCCAATTCAAATTTCTGCCTGTTGTAGAGAACAACTACTGAATATTTGTGTTTATATTCATCTTATCACTTCTATCACTCTCTCTATCATCGCTACTACTGCTTCCGGAATTTAAGTTTCTTCCAAATGTCTCCAAAAAGATGTATGCCTTATAGCGGATATGTTTTCATATGAGGATAAGTTTAAGCGATATCGGGGATTCAACAACGTTGCCATAAAATATTTTTTCCTCTCTATTTCGTTGAATCTTATTTTCACGCCATTCAACAAAGACCGAATATTCGGTTCCAATTTAGCCAAATGTTCGGTATTCGGTTGAACTACTATTCGTCACATCATTAGCTTATACCAACCTTAAAAACTAATTTATAGCGCGCTAAGTTCAAACGACTTAAGGTGAAGTCTCAATCACGCGACTGCAACGGCTATAGCCGCGCGACTTTTGTAGTGCGTCTACAGCGGCCTTATTAAGTGTCAATTGTGCGACAATAGCCGCCTTCGGTTTTTTCTCTTTCAGATTTTACACTCAAAATCAGTTTTTGTTATACCATCATGGAGGTAGCTTAAACCTAAGTAGTAGGGTGTACGAACCAATAATTAACCAGATAAGCAAATTGTTGAAATTGAAAATCTACAACTCTTTTGTTAATAGTTTTACCTCAAATTAAACCTTACTAGTAATAAGGGGGGCATTTTAATTATGAGAAAAACCTATTTAAGCAGAATTAAAAGGGTTTTGCCAGGTGATAAAAGAAAAGGTTTAAAAAAAAATGGAAAATGTCTAGTAATTGACCATAAGCAACTCCATAGTTGACCACAGCTTTTACCAGTAATTGGCCAACATTTGAAAAGGCAATAAAGTTCTCCTTCTTGTATCTAGTACTTTTTATTTATAGAAAAACGGGAATGTAACATCCTAAGTACCGCAAAATTATTTATTAGAAAGACCAGGGTTAAATAGAAACAAATATTCGAAAGTAAATAATAATAACAATAATTACAGGTTCTCTTTGTCTTTTCCTTCGTTCGAAAACTCCTGAGAGTGTTACAGATTTTTTAAACTAGTTCTGAATGTGTAGGGGAGACCGGGGACAAAAGTAACATTTCTTAGTATCATGTCGATTATTAATTCATTTGCAAGAGTTGTACAGAATGGACTTTACCTGTATATAGGTCATTCATTTCTTTATTAATAGACTCAAACTTTAAACGGTATGTGCAGCGGTTGTTTATTTATAAGATTTTTACTGCGAAATGTCAAGTGTTACTTTCATCCCATACATACAGGACGAAAGTAACATGTTATGGGGATAAAAGTAACAGGATTTTGTACTAATGAATAGGTTATAATAACAAAATAAATTTATTCCAGAAATCAAATAAAAGGCGTAACATAACGTATTCGGATATAGAGTCATCGTCTTAAGGGTCCATAGACCTTAACTCAGTCTATGAAAACTTGTTGTGATCTAGAACTTGTTTCAAATTATCAAGTAACGTATTAACATTAGTTTCATTGAAACTGGTTGCACGTGCTAAGCTTGTGGCTTGTGAGGAGTACGTAAGGCTAAAGTGGAATGTCTGTATAAAACCGGAAAATCATTGGGCTCCAGCTAATTCATTGTGGTGCCACGTTTCTGGCATTTTTTTATCATATGCCACAGCTAATTGGTAAACCAATTTTTTGACCTCTTGAGGACGAGACGAAGCCCATAATACAGATTTTCCCAATCTACAATAATATTTCTCAAAATTCTTTTCTTCTTCATCAGTAAAAACGTGTCTCACACTACGATATCCCACTATTCCCTATGTGTCGCCTGCTTTTATTCGTTTTATATATTTCCTATATCTTCATAAGGTAACATGACAAATTTTGTACATTTTAGCCACCGCTCTAATGCTTAAATTATTTGTTAAATGCCTGCTGCCCCCTAGTAGTTTTTCTAATACGTGTACGAGGCATACCACAAAGTTGAACTTGAAAATTAAACGTAATATTGTAATCGGAATTTATTGTGGACGTAAGTAACGTGTTACTTTCGTCCTCAAAGTACTTTGTTACTTTTGTCCCCAAACACGTATTTAAGGGCAAAACATTTACAGCTCCATTGTACCATATCGGACAAGTTTCCAAATTTATAAATTAATAAAGTAGACATTCAAGAAACGAACTGACAATGTTTGAACCTATTACCAATAAAATTAATGATATTTATCTATATAAAAATAAAAGCAGACATAGTTACTTTAGTCGCTTTGAAACACAAATTATGACATACAACTACCAGATAGTACGATGGCCGCATGTCACTTTATCATTTTTATAGAGACAGAAATACACAACTATTAGCGAAGAGTAAATCTCTTAAAACCATAAGTGCAAAGTAGGAGAAACATTGTTACTTTCATGACGTGTTACTTTTGACCCCGGTCTCCCCTATTTCTATTTACCAAAGATGTTTGGTCAATTAGTGGGCACTGGTCTATTACTGGCTCATCCACCCTATAAATTCATATATGTTTTACTCATTACCTGATTGTTTTAAAATGTTCACTATTTCTTCCCAAGCACTATCTTTTTTATTTTGGTCCTTACAATCTTTACTTTTCGGACTAGACAGGCAAGGGTGGAGTCCTACGAGCTCACTTAATCATGATTCGCCCATTTTCTTATCAAAGTTTTAGAAAAAAACGTGCTTTTCATAAGTTGTGGTAGGGGGTTTGGTGGCTAGACTGCTGTTGTGGCAGCCGCGTCGCCATGGTCGCCGCGGCCGCTTCTGTCGCCAACGCCGCAGTCGCGTTGTTGACATCATATCCATATAGTTCACCGCAAACGAGTGGCTGACGTAAAGTCGCCAGAGTCGCGCGTCTCTAACCGCCCGACTATAGCCGTTGCAGTCGCCTGATTGACACTGCACCTTTACATTCATTTATGAACGCTCGGTATAATAATTTCTTAGTTCGTACAGTTTTTAGATGAACTCATTTTCAATGTTCGTTAACAATATTATATTTTCATTTCTAATGTTAGTTTGTTTGCTTTTCAAGTGATAATTGAAATTAATTGAATTATTCGAGGATCGATATTCTATCATTTTTTCTGGCTTATTTCATATTTAACTTTATTCAATTCCCTGTATCTTTTCATCATTTTATAAACGTGAATTATTTTTTTCTCTTTTCAATTTTATGAATTATATCGCTTGCAAGGAGAACATAATCGGATAAAGAAATTGGAACGGAAATTGTTGAAATACAAAGACAATAAAGTATGTATGCAGATGGTGTATGGTATGAATGCGCCAAAAGTAGCTCTCTCTCCGGCTACAATCGCGTGCAATGCAGTCGCTGCAGTCCGGGTGGGGAGAAGACGTAGACGTAGAACGTCGAAGAAATCGGGTCGATCCCGTGGGATTTCCTCGTAAGGAATCGAGATAATGATCGGTGCCCGTCTGGAAAGGGAAAAGGAAGGAAATGGCGCAGACTAGGACCGCGACTTGACAATCGGTCGTTGGCTGGCGTCTCGATAAAACGTGGTGCGGTTTGGTAGCAGTACCTATCCCTAGTAGTAGAAGGAAGGAAAGAAGGCCGGTCCTTCGAAACTCGAAAGTAAAGACTGGTTTTGCAAACGGCCGGTTCGGATCGGCGTGGTCGCGTTATAGAGTGGCGTATAAAGACTGCAAAGTTGTTTGTGCGCATGTGCGGCGCCGGTTCACGGTCCGATGCAAGGCGGCTCTGGTCGTCCCCCCCGAGCAAAACAACGGATTCTGCACAGTGCACATTGCATTACGCCGCGGGAGTCGGTATACTACATCAAATCGTTACTACTAAAATTTTCCCGGACCCGGGAACTCTAACGTAATCTTCAATTCGTGCGTTAACGAAATCATCGTAATCATAACCGGCGTTAAGTTTTCGTTTTTTTAATTTTGTTCGTTTTAAGTGTGCTGTTTTTTCATTTTTTTCCTTTCGATTTTTTTTATTAATTTTCATTTGTTTTGTTATTTCTCGGAGTTTTTTTTCTTCTTTAAACCCCGCGCGCGCGATCCATCTTTAAAAAATTATATCATTCGGTTAGAATTCTTGTTAAACTCGCGCCGGTTTTTCGTTATACACCTAAAAATATAGTTGGTTTTAAAAAAGAAGATGTTATTGTTTATTGGTGGTGTGTTGTGAAAAGTGTATGAAGAACGTTAATAAGTGAGTGGTGAGTAATTAGGTAAAATTTAAAAAAGTGTTTATAATAATAAAAAAAGAATCCCTTGTTAAAAATAACTCTTTCGCCTGTTTTAAAATTATTAGCAAACGAATTGGCACCGTTGCCGGCTTGAAAGAGAGACGGAGAGAGAGAGAGGAGAGTAGGTGTTCTTTTTGAATTCTTTTTTCGTTCGCCTTGTTGCCGGTTCGGATTGCGCGCATTGGGTTCGAGGCTAAAAACCGTGCGCGTCTGTGTGTAGACCCCATAAGCGCCGGTCACGTTGTGACGTTGTCCCCGTTAAAGGTGTTGTTGCGGCCGCCATTTTTTTAATGCCAAATTAACAAAAATTTCAAAATTCGCAAAATAGGTACGTACCCATAACGTTTATCGAATCGAATCTAGTTCGCCGATCGACGCGGTTATCGTTTCGAGCATTCCCGCCACGCCATCACCCTACTTTTACCGGTTTGTTTACACCATTTTTTCGCGAATCTTCTCCTTGACAACCGTTTGTATTCGTTGTTTGTGGCGATTGTTTTACGAAATTGTTTGAAATTTACGCGTTTGTGATAGTTTTAGGTTGGAATTGTTGAAAAAAAAATCTAAACAAAAAGCCGGTAGAGACGCACCTACTTCGTCACTGTCTGTATTACCGACTGTTAAATTGGCGGGAAATTTTGAAACTTTTTAAACTGATAGGTTATATATTTCTTTTTTAAAATTTTTTTTCTTTTGTGAAATTTATATTTTATCGGTTTTAGAATCGGAATGGTTATAAAAAAATTAAAATCGAAATTTTATTAGATGTGTTAGCAAAAAAATTGGCGGGAAATTTTGAACAAACCGGTTTTTATATTTAACGGAAATTTTAATATTTCTTGTTTTAAACTATTTTATAACGTGAGTTGTAATTGTTTTAAATTAGACGAAAAAAAAAAACATTTAAACGAAAAATCAGTTGAGATCCAGGTATTTGATGGTTTTTTATTTTACTAACGATAAAATTGGCGGGAAATTTTAAAAAGACCGGTTTTTAAACTTAACGAACATTTTGATATTTCTTGTTTTAAACGATTTTATTATGCAAGTTTCAAGAAATTGTGTGTGAATGTGTTTTTGTAATTGTTTTTTTTAAATTAATTTTGTAATTCTGTAAAAGTAATTTTTAAAATTTTGTTAGAAAAATGAAGATAATTGAAAAATCTGTTAGTTTGATGGTTTTCTTACTTAGGATGAAATTGGCGGGAAATTTAAAAAGAACCGGTTTTTAAATTTAACGGAAATGTTTTGAATATCTCATTTTAAGTTTAATAAATCTTATTTAGTACTTTTATTTAATGAAATTGTTTTAAATTCGTCTTTTTTAATCGTTTTATGATAGAATTAGTTAAAAAATTTAAATAAAAGTTTATGAAAGGTTATGAATGGTGCCACTTTTTGTATTATGGATGATAAAATTGCCGGGAAGTTTGAAAAAACACCGGTTTATTTAATAATATTTAATACTTAATCGGCAATTGAGTATGATTTTATGTTCTTAACCTTTTCTTTATTTTTTGATACTTTTAGGATTTTTTAATAATTAGTTTTTTGCCTTTTATGGTTTTAGGGTTAAATTAATTGAAAGAAGAAACTATTTTATCATATTTATTTCATAATTGCCTTTTCTGTGTACTTTTAAATCAGGATCTAGTTTTTTTAATGTTTTGCAACTTTAACATTTAATTAAATGAAAAAGGAAAGGTTTTATTACTTTGTTCGTTGGGTTAAAACATGAGCAGCACTAACTTACACTATGGTGCAAAGGTGTAGTTTCGTGCAGCATTTAAAAGGGAATGATTGTAATTCAGTGTAATTTGGTGCCCTTTAGTTCATGTATGAAATGTGATTCAACGAATGCATATACAGTGAAATCTCCCTTGTGCGGACACTAGTGGGACCCACCAAAAGTGTCCGTTCAAGAGGGTATCCATTCAAGAGGAGTGTCCGCAAAGAGGAATTTCACTGTAAATCAAAGTTTAATGATGCACCAAATTGCTAAGTGCAAGCAGTGCAGCCCTAACGAACAAAGCTTTTGATATAATTATTGTCTACAAAATTGGCGGGAAATTTTGAATAGAACGGTTTTTATACTTAACCGTTAATTTTCTGTTATTTTTTTTTTTTTTCACTTTTTGACTCTTTTTTAACATTTGTTTGAAAAAATTGTTTAAAATTTACGTTTTTTATTTCTACTTTTGGGATTTTAAGATTTATCTTTTTATGTTTCTCAATTTTAAGATCAAATTAAATGAAAAAGGTTCTATTTTATCGAATATATTTTGTAATATGATTCCAAATTTTCGTTGTTCTTGCACTTTTAGAATTTTAAGATCTAATAATAAGTTTTAAAATCAAAATTAATATTTCTTAAGATGAAATCAATTGAAGAAAAAATGTTTTATTATGTATCATACTTAAAGTGATTCAAATTCTTTAAATTTTTCCCATCGAATTTTAGCTTTATTCGGTAGGAATGCACTTCTTGTACTTAGCAGTTCAGTGCATTATTAACTCTTTGCACTCGGCTGTCCGCTCTGAGGGGACAAAGTAAGTCTAGCATTTCACTCGGTTGTTCCCTCTGAGGGGATATGATAGTTTGTTAGCGATTACGAACAATGAAATTATTTCATCGCATTTTTTTAAGAAACACGTGTTCTCCTGTAGATAAAAAGTGGCGTCGATTTGCTAGTAGGTAACGTCCTAAACGGTGCCGAGTGCAAAGGGTTAAGTTTTGGTTACGTATGCGTTCATTGGATCACAGTTCATACCTGAACTAAAGTGCACCAAATTACACTGAATTACAGTCATTCCCCTTTAACACGTTGAGTGCCATGTCAGTCATCGATGACTGACACCGAGCTTTCCATTCAGGCCGCGTCAGTCGTGTGTAAGTTAGTGCAGTGCAAGTTTTAACCCAACGAACAGCTTTTATTTAATAACATAGCTCAACAAAAAAAAATAATAATAAAAACGCATCTTTCATCATTTCGTTCGATAGTTATAGTATGTAAAATAAGGAGGAAATTTGAAGTAGTGTTTTTTTATATTTTACACTGAATTTTCATAATATTTTCTTTTATTGTTTAACTGTTTTTTTAGGTTTGTTTGAAGAAATTATTCAAAATTTATATTTTTCTTTGTAGTTTTATGACTTTAGTATCTAGTTAATTTTTACATGTTATTCATTTTGCGTTTTATAACTAAATTAGTTAAAAATACATTATTTTTTGCCATATTATCGATTTTTAAATTGACGAGAAGTTTAAAATAAGACCAGTTTTTAGATTTTTTGTATCGTCTTTTTTTATATTAATTATATTAATTATCTTATTTAAAGTCTTATTTCAAGTACTAATTTTAAAAAATTCTTGTATAATATATATTTTTTATCATTAATTTTAATAATTACTTAGATCTTTTAAAATTATTATTTTAATTAATTTATTAAAGAAATGTAAAGTTAATAAATACGGTTTAAAAATTGGCGGGAATTGTTCGAAATAAGCGGTTTATTTTTCTCCCTCTTATTTAATCAACGGAATTCTTCAATTTCTTTTCTTTCATTCAAAAGAACAGTTATAAAACTTTAAATTTTATTAACACGTTGCGTACCAAGGCTGATTTCGTTTTACTTCCTACGGGCACAAGTTTTTTTTATTTAACTTCAACAAAAAAGCGTCACCCATACATGGGTGACGCGGGCCCCACGGAAACATGCCCGTCACCACGGGTGATGCGGTACGCAATGTGTTAAAAATTAATATTTCAATTGATATTTGACGTTTTCACAAAAAAAGTAATTTTTTCATCTTGTTATTTTTATTTATTTTTTTTATTATAGCTATGGCAGAAGGTAATGGTGAAGTCCTACTGGAAGAGTCAATGAAGATAGACATCGACACATCGGAGAGAACGGAAGACTACCACAAGCTGATCGAGTATGGGCTGGATGAGAAGGTCGCCGCGAAATTGGACGAGATCTACAAAACGGGCAAGCTCGCGCACGTCGACCTGGACGATCGCGCCCTCGACGCCCTCAAGGAGTTCCCCGTCGACGGCGCGCTCAGCGTTCTCGGCCAGTTCCTCGACTCGAACCTGGAACACGTTTCGAACAAGTCCGCGTACCTTTGCGGCGTTATGAAAACCTACAGGCAGAAGAGCAGGGCCGGATCTAGCCAAAGTACCGCGGCTCCAGCACCGGCACCCGTCAAAGGCCCGGATGAAGAAAAAATTAAACAGATTTTGGAACGAACCGGATATACTTTAGATGTTACAACAGGTTTATATTACAAAAAAAAATAAAAATTATTATTTTTTAACAAATTAATTTTTAATTAAATAAAAATAGGTCAAAGAAAATATGGTGGTCCTCCTCCGGGTTGTGATAGTACACCGCCCGGTCCTGGGTGTGAAGTATTTTGCGGAAAAATCCCTAAAGATATGTACGAAGACGAATTGATACCGTTGTTTGAAGAATGCGGAACGATTTGGGATTTGAGACTGATGATGGATCCGATGACCGGTACGAATCGGGGCTACGCCTTCGTAACGTTTACGACGCGCGACGCGGCTCAATTGGCCGTGCAGAAGGTAGGTTTGAGGCTTGTCCCGAAGTCTCTCTCTTTCTCCCAGATTCCCGAAGAGAGCGTTTTGGTGAACGTTTTTGATCCATATTGTGAAAATTTAAAAAATTATAATACAGTTGCCTTGCTTCAAAATTTTTTAGATACAAAAAATTGTAGTTTACAAAAGTCTTTTCCGTGTGATTTGTAATTTTTAGAATTTAGTTTTTTTTTTATTATTTATTTAGTTGTAGGAAAATTTGTTTTCCAGACTGTTGTAATTTTTGTATCCTTTTTTTTCTACTTTGAAATTTGAATTGAAATTTGTATTTTTTTGGATAAAAAAGATGTTTCTTTAAATTTTGTTTCTTACTTTGAACGTATTATATTCGTATAATTTTAAATTTATTTATTCATAATCTTTTATAACATTAAATGAAATGTGATTGTTTGCAAAAATCACTTTTTAATAAGTTGATGATCAAATGATTCGAAATATCTTAGTACCTTATGTTTATATCTTATAACCGTTAAAATTTCTTAACTCTTTCGCAACAACGCATCTGTACGGTACATTGCCACATTTTAATAAAATTAAAAAGTAATTGTTTGCTCTTTGTGATAGCCTAATTAAATCATACTTTGTTGCTTTAAGCGACAACTCAACTGATTGCTGTATATTTACGGCGTCAGCCAGTGTGATACACCAAGTGGCTGTCATACGACATTTGTAGCGAAAGGGTTAAAGGTCGTTAAAAATTCTTTCATTTGATACCAAACTCGATTATAATTTCGATTATTTCTCGCATGCGTTAAGAACCACTCAAATCTTTATAACTTCCAGAAAATTTAAAAGTCAACTAATGAGAATCAAATTTTTCAAATTAAACGGTTTGTAGCTTGAGCTAGCTTCCAAAATATATGTGATTAAACATACTCTAATTATCATCTGTTTACTATAACAACATATAAATAATTAGCAATTTTTAATGTAATTTTTAAAGATTTGGGAAATAATCGTAACGTAAACCCCTCGACTTCAAAGTTTTGATATGGTCATTTTTGAGATCTTCTTTCGGGAACCAAATTTGACAACCTTCAATAAGTAATAATAAATAATAAATCAACCCAACCCTTATAAAAGCCCTTTATGCTGTGGGGCTTTTATATTTTTATTACGACTGTTCCCAAAAATTAATCAGCAAAACTTGGAGCTCTTGGGATTTAACTTTTGATAAAAAATTAAAAGTTACATCGATTTATATGTCTTCGATGGTTGTTTTTAAGGTTTAAAAAATCGATAGGTTTACAACTACAGTGAAATTCCCCTTTGCAGACACCCCTCTTGAACGAACACCCCCCTTGGATGGACAGTTTCTCATGAAACTGTCCGACTCCCATATAATTACTTCGCATTTCTGTTAAGGGGACGCCCCTCTTGAAGGGACACTTTTGGTGGGTCCCGTTGGTGTCCCCATAAGGGAGATTTCACTGTATTTCAACTAAATGGGTTGTGTTTGTACTTAACACTTTGCTGACTGATGACGTCAGCAATGACGAGTTAACTCGTCATTGCACTCATCATTGCCGGTGACATGACATAGTTTCCGAGTAAAATTCCCAGTCAACAAAGTGTTAAATTACAATAAATACCATTTCCTAACGATTTTTCATAAAAATTCTACTCTTACATTATTTTTAAATTTGTTACTTTTGAAAAATCGAAATTAAAAAAATTTAAAATACCTAAGATTTTTTAAATATTTTCAAAAATCATTTAAAATAACCAAATTGATGTTATGAAAGGTTAAAAATCACTTTTTTATAAAAAAAGAAGTCTTTTTTATCCAAATTAATGTATTTACTTACTTTTTTTTTGATTTACGACTGTTTAAAACATCATAAAAATTCATTTTCTCGTTTTGTTACATTATCAAGTTATTAACACAATTAAAGTAAAATGTAAATAGTCATAAATCAAAAAAAGAAAATTAATTGGCAACAAACATTATTTATTATACTTCTACCTATCTTTCTTCTACTTCTTCTATATTTTTTTAATTAATTAATTATAGTGAGTGTGCGAAACTGTCGTCACAGCCCGGCAATTGAAGGTAGCTTTTGTTGCAGCGGCTTTGACCACGGAAGCACGCACAGTTATAATTAAAAAAAAAAGTACAACAACAAATTCTTTTCCCCCAGTAGTTTGTCCTTCTTCACATTTACATACGAGAGCCCTGATTAAGTAGATTGAATCTCGACAGATTGAAAACGAAAAATCCAAAAAAAATTGATTGGTGAAATCGAAATTTGGAAAGAACGAGGCGAAAAAACCCTTTGGAAAAAAAACGAAAACTTGTCTTTATCGTCTTTATATTTCGGCGTATTTATTATTTTGTTGTCTTGCGTAGCCATTATTATGTATTTACAGGTCTCCTCTTTGCAATAAGGGGGCAAAATTGTGCGACCGTTGTGGACTTGTAGAGAAAATCGTCTAAATTCTTCGCAGCTAAATTTTACATTTTTATTTTTTTTGTTATGGGTATATAATTTAAGTAGCAGGTGTTGGTTGGTTGGATCCAGGACTTTTTTTTTATAGCGGACCGGTTGTTATTTTTTCTAAATCTAGCAGTAAGCATGCCCAATTTGGTAGAGACTATTTGACGGAAATTACCAAATTATTTTTTTTTATTTTTATTTTGAATTGAAATGAAAATATGGTAAAGTCGTAAATGGATGAAATATTTTTTTTATATACAAGAAATGTTTTTTTTGTATTTTTGAATAATTGTGAAGTAATTTTTATAAAATGGAGAAAAGATATATCATCTATGCGATTTTTACTAAATATAAAAGTCTGATTAAAAAAAATCGGACGATTTTATAAATTTTTTACAAAAATGTGGCTAAAACAAAATAAAATTCTGGCATGTTTTTTTTTTGTTCTTTGACCCGCAGCTCGATAATTACGAAATCAAATCCGGCAAGACTCTGAAAATAAACATTAGTGTTCCGAACCTTCGGCTTTTTGTGGGCAACATACCAAAGTCTAAAGGCAAAGAGGAGATACTGGAAGAGTTCGGTAAATTAACAGGTAAAGTGCACCGAAGTGTAGCTAGTGGCGGCCGGCTGCCGGGCTCAGTCCCATCCGAAAGATTCACACGATCCCGATTTATCATTGTCCACCCGTTTCCGTTCCACGCAACAATCAAAAACCCCCTTATTATAAATTTCTACTTTCTTTTTCTCGTTCACTTACTCGAATTACCGCCCCGAAACCCGCCCCTTGCCCATGGCATAATTGGCTACCCTTCCACTGTTCTTGCAGCTGAATGATTATGAGATACGGAAAGGCAAAAAGATTGGCGTTACCATATCTTATAACAATCACCGGTTATTTGTCGGCTATATTCCAAAGAACCGGGATCGAGACGATCTCTTCGAAGAGTTTTCCAAACACGCACGTAAGTTTTGAGAACCCTTAATTGGTGATGCGAGAAGGCCCGTTCTTCTACAATTTGGTCGTTGACCAAACACTACTGCTGGAAAATGGTTTTTAAATTTTGTATTGGTATTTGGTGTTTGACACAAAAAAAATAATTAAAAAAAAAAAAATTAAAAAAGAAACACTGAAAACCGTACTCGAAATGGTAACAAAAAGAAAATCTTCTTTATAGACGGACGTGTTTACCTATATTCAAAATTTATATCCAAAATTTATTTCGCATCACTATTATTTCTTTTTATCCTTGGAATGCGTTAGTCTGCGCCTGAGCAATGGGTAGGGCTGGGCCGCTACAGCATCGGAGGGGCGGCAAGCTCCCCGAAGTCCCCCTCTTTTTATATTCGCGAATCACACCTTAATCATTTCAAAATAAATTTATTATTAAAATCGGGGAACATTTTTGGGAAACATGTCGCCCCGTCCGTCAGTCTTAAAAAAGAACTAGTCATACCCTGTGTTCATTAATCGCGCTCTATGTTAATTAACGGTTCTATATGCGCAGCCGGCCTTATGGAGGTGATCATATACAGTTCGCCGGACGACAAGAAGAAGAATCGCGGTTTCTGCTTCCTCGAATACGAGTCTCATAAGGCGGCCTCGTTGGCCAAACGGCGATTGGGAACGGGTCGCATTAAGGTTTGGGGTTGCGACATCATCGTCGATTGGGCCGATCCGCAGGAGGAGCCCGACGAACAAACCATGTCGAAGGTCAAGGTGCTGTATGTTCGTAATTTGACCCAGGAGATCTCCGAAGAAAAGCTGAAGGAATCTTTCGAGCAGTACGGAAAGGTTGAGCGCGTTAAGAAAATTAAGGATTATGCGTTTATTCATTTTGAAGATCGAGAAAATGCCGTTAAGGTATTATTATTCAAGTTATTTTGTATTGATGATTTTTTTCTAAACCCTTAAAAGTCTTTCTATTTTGACACACGATATTTTTTGAGTCTCAATACTTCAAACATAAAATTTGTTGTGCCCTGATGCATGTTCACAACGTCTGAACATAGGACTTGGCTAAGAATAATATTATGTCTAGAATGTCTGGGTATAGGATAGATATGACTAAAAATTATATTGGGTGTTCATTTAAATTCATGTTCAAGCATGCCTAGAACTTTTATTACACAATGATGCAGAGATACATAGGAAACGAACGCGACAAAGATGTTAGTAGAACTCATAGGTCACTTGAGCACGAATTTAAATGAACACCTTATATAATGTCTACAATACCTGGACAAAGGGCTTTTAAGGATTAATTAAAATGGGGAAAAAATAGAGATTTTCTTTATGTGATTCATTGTTATAGGCGATGGAAGAGTTAGATGGAAAAGAAATGGGTGGTTCAAATATAGAAGTGTCTTTAGCAAAACCTCCGTCCGATAAAAAGAAAAAAGAAGAAATTTTGCGTGCGAGGGAAAGGAGAATGATGCAGATGATGCAAGTTCGTGGAGGGTAGGTTTTGATTTTACTTAATTACATCTAGTATATGTAGAACTTTTAATTGATGCTCAGGTTGGAATGCATTTTAGAAATTAATTGTTGAATCTTTCAGAATTCAAATAGAAAACTAAATAGACAATTGAGTTAAAAAAAAAGAAGGTTTTCAAATTTTGAATTTAGGAAATACGAATTATCGAACTTTTTCGATCGCGAAGAAGGATTTTTGAAATATTGAAAAAATAATTTCTGCTAGTTAAAAAAAATATATCAAGCAAAGGAACAATCATATGGTATTGCATTTGAACAACTCAAATAATCCTTCAGTCAAAAACTTAGATTTAATAAAGAAATGAATCACTGTATAAAATTGTTTGTGGTGAAAAAGGGCCGCTGGAACTTTATAAACTTTGTGGAACGGTTTTTGGGGCATGTGCAATACTAGACCTTGTTTCAATGATACGTACGGCGACATCGACAACGAACGAGTATTGAAAAATGCGAGTTGTGCCTAAGTATAGAATTTAACAAAAACCAATTTTCCAAATAAATCGTAAAATAAAAATAAAATTGAGTTTAAATATGCAACCCAAATGTAAAAATACAAATTATTCACAACAATCACGATGTTGATATTTCTATTTCCGAAATTTTTGCATTATGATTATTTCAAATAACTCACAGTTGTGACTGACTTGTAACGAATTTCTTTCGAAAGATTAATAACAATTTCCAGAATAAATCTTTTAAGGTTCTTGTTTCGTGTGTAATGTGATCTCAAAAAATGTAGATAATATGGCGAAAGATATCACATGCGTCCTTACTTGTTACTGTTTTCTCTTAATGTTTATTTTGTTGTACCAAAACGAAAACCAAACATACTGGTCTAGATATGGTACATATTGAATGATAGGTTTTTAAAATAACAAATTTTATAAATGTCTTTTATAACGCCGTCTCCTTAGATCATTAAAATCTCAAAAACTGGCAATCTTTCCCTAAAACGACTATTCTGTGTTAATTTAATAGACTAATACACACAGTCAGTTTTGTAATGGTATTTTTAAAACTCCATTTATCATCCTTTAAGTAGGTATCACGTAAAATTTATTTCAATTGGAACTAAATTAGTTTAGAATGTCAAACGCGCCATTCAGAAACGTTTTATCTATTTTTACTGAACTAGCTCATCTACTCTATTTTAAAAACCATTTTGTCCCCATGATTCTAATGGTTATAAAAAAGGCTGTTCTAATCTTTACTTGTCCTATCTAATCATCAAAAGTAGAAAGCCGTTCCAAAACTATTTTTTGTAATAAAGCAAGTAATTTTGTATAAATCGTGTATTTTTTTTTGTTATTTTGGGTCACATTTATCGAAAAGTGGTAAATCTTCTAATGATTAAAAAAAATTTTTTCGTTTTATTAGAATGATGCCGGGAGCTATGCCGATTCGAGGACCACCAGGACAAGGTCCGAGGACGGGAACGGGAATACGAGGGCCGATGGGTCGCGGGGATTACGGTAAGTATGGCGCGGCGGCCGCATAATTTTTAATAAAACCGGAACTAAAGAAAGAAAAAGTGAACGACACGCGAGCTCGTCCGTCACAAGTCTTCTTCGTTCGTATTGACGACGAGACGATGAGATTCGTCTGGTTTGCTTGTTAGTCAAGTAACTATTCTACTGTGCTAAATCTACTACTTAGAACAAGAAGTATACTGATACTAATTCAGATTGATTTTCTTTAAAACAAACTACGTTTATTACTAAAATAGTATAATTTTAATGAAGTGATTGAATTAGGATTAATAATTTAAAAAAAATTGTTCTTTCTGAATTAGTTTAGTTACCATCTAACTACTGCTACAATGTTTGTATTATGTGAATGCGCTAACAATAACCAAGATTAACATATATCAGCTGATAATTTTTTTGCACTATATTCCCCACCTTTTTCCAATCCGAATATGTAAATAGAAAAAGAGCGCGTTTTTATCATTTCAATTATCATAAAGCATTGTAGGACAGGGTTTTTTATTTTTATATAAACTTAATTTTTCTCATGAGGAGTCATAACATCATTTAACTTGTAAAAATCGCTTTATCTCTCTCTAATAATACGTTGCAGGATTTCTTACAGGTGTTTGTTCGAAAGTTTCGTACGACTTGTGTCTTGAATGGCAGACGATTTGTGATCGACCTGTACTACTTCTACTGATACTACTACTACGACTAATACGCGGTTGAGAGTGCGAGACGAATGCTGGGACGTTGGTGTGTGGACGTGCGTGTGCTTGTTTGTTTGTCTGTTTGTGTGCGCAATTTTTTTTCGGCATGCATCGGCCGCGGGGCACGCGCGAGGCAAAGGGCATCTCGTACGCAATAAAAAATCAAAATTGCACGCGCTACAATCTTTTTATCTTCTTCTTTACTCTTTTCTTATCGCCATAACCTACCCGCATGCTGTGTGAGTACCTTTTTAGCGCCCACCTCATATTTCACACATTTTCTTCTTCGTACCCAATTTTTTCCGCCTCAAATCAATCGCTTTTCGCAGCCAGGAGTTTGGTAAGTACACCAAAATGTACAAGTATAAATGCGGTTAGTTTTTTTTTTTGTTGTTGTTATCTGGTGTGGGGATTTTTTGTATATTTAGATTTTTATATTCACATTTTTATATTCACTTGTACATATTTTTACATTTTTTTTGTTTGTTTAGATGTGTATTTAGAATTTTTAGGTTGTAAATTTTTTATATGAATATAATTATAGGTTTAAAAAAATATATGTTGTGGATTTTTTTGAGGTGATTTAGTAAGATTAATGGCGAATTCGATTGGGAAAACTAGTGTGCACTGGTGCGCACTCGTTGAGTGCAAAATGTGACATATGTCACACTAGCTTAGTGCAAAAAAAGGCAAATTCAACAGAACGCGATGAAATCAAACATAATCATAACATCACTTGTAAGTGTGTTTAAGGCTTGATGATGTTTAAAATGTTTTATAAACTACAATAATAAAATGTAATAGAACACAACGAAACAACCAATAGAACACGCTGCTATGCACTGGTGCGCACCAGTGCAACTGAGTGCAACCAATCGAATACGCCATAAATTTTAAGATGATTTTTTTTAAAGAATATGAAATTGGTGACTTTTAAGGAATTAAATTTGTTTTAATTTGTGTATAAACACGACTTACCTATCTTAACGTTTTTTTTTTAAAGCAATTGACGGTCACTAATTTTTAAAAGGTCCATTCACGAAATTAAAAAATCTTACTACATCTCTAAAAAATCGAATCCATGTGTATTAATATCTTTTTTAACTAACGATTTCTTTAGCATTTATTCTTAAGTGACTCTCCGGATATTTTTATTAAATAAGGAGAGAAGAATGAAAATTAAATCTTAAAAAAAAGATGTATAATATAAAAATATATTTTGTCTACGTTCTTTCTTATTATTTATGATCGTAATTAATAAAATTAGATTCTGGCGAGAATCGTTACTTGACTCTTTTCCCGGCATGCTTGTACACACGAGACATACACAGAAAGACGAAAAGATCTGTTGTAATTTCTCTCTCGCGATTAAATAAAAAAGAAATTGGACCTCGAATTATTTTTGTTGACAAAATTGGGAAAGAAAAATACAATTAGTATTTGTTGTTATTGTTTTTATAGATTATGATTACGACTATTACGGTTATGGGGATTATCGAGGCGGCTACAGTGACCCCTATTACGATGACTATTACCGTTACGAGGATTACTATTACGATTACCCGCCGGCTCCGCCGCAAGCACGAGGACGAGGCCGTCAGCCACAACCGGTGGGTGGCCCCCCTTTTAATCATTAATTAATCTATTTATTTTTAATTAATTTTATTATTAATTCTGTTTTTCTTTTTTATTATTGATTGATTGATTGATATTATAACGACAATTAGAAATTTAGACGTGTCAACTAATTGGCCCGTTGTCGTTGGGGGTGAAAAAACTCTAAAAATTATTTACTTTTATTAAATTTAAAAAAATATATATTTAATAATAAGAAAAAAAAAAATATTTCGTGCGGTAGTTTGACTGTGGCACAGTGTCGTCCGGTTCGCTCGGCTCAATTAACTCACTTTAACCATCTTTAACTAACCTCGAAAAGAAAAAGAAAATGTTTAGATTGGATATGGATGTTTCTTTCATTTGTGTTTATGATTCTGTCTATATTTACGCACCGCACCAAATCTCACATTTGCTTGCTGACTTGGCTGTTTCACTAACCAGAAACGATTGCTATAACTAAAAAAATGAGATTAAAACAGGAACACTTGCCACATTCAAACGTCCCCATCATATCTGAGCCATCAGGCTAAAAATTTTAAAAAAAGTCTCGAATCCTTTGTGTTTAATCGGTAGTGTGGGATTCGTCCTCATTTATTCAACTTAAGAAAATTTTTTTTAATCAAAATTCTAAGACGTTAATTTTTAAATTAAAACATACGGAAAAATTAAAATAACTAGCGCCGGGAAAGAGATGAGTCACGCCAGCCAAAACGGCCAGCAATCAGCTCTTATAGAAAAAAAAAAAATTATAAATAAAACAGCAGCTGGCTCAGATATGATGTGTGAGTGCTGCTGCTCTCGAAAAGTTACAGGGTTATCCAAAAGCGGGGGGCTATTATTTTTTATTTTGTCTTTTTAATTGGGGCTCAAAGTGCCGCGACGCCGCCGTTTTTGCCACACACGCCTGCCTCACTAACCAATGAAAAAAAGATACCACCAAATAAATACCTTTTTTTGGGAATTGGTATTTTATTAAGATCTTTATACTCTAATTTTTTTAAATCTATCTTTAGATAATAATAATGAAAATAAAATGATTTTTGAGAGATAAGTTCGAAAATATAATTGCAGGTATATGGGATCTTAAAAAAATACCTAAAAACCTTATTGTCATTGTTGTTCATATTGCTTACAAGACGCAGCAATGTGTTTTATTTTTACTTTTCTGTTTTTGTAATATGCAGAGTGTTCCAGAATGTAGTTGCCAAATAATAACCAAACATTCTAGTGAAGAATTTAATTAAAACGCCAAACTTTCTAGAGCTAATTTTATTTATTTATTTTTAGGATTCAATTTAAAACTTTTAATCTCTCTTCTTAATCTTCGATCATTATTTGAGAGTTAGAATTGGTCTGGTTTTAAAGCGAGGAAATGTTCCTAGTTTCGTTCGGATATCTCAAAGCATTTTAACCCATTGATTACCATTTTTTATTTCTCTTAATTTTTGATAGAAGATGATATAACCATAAAAATTGGATAATTTAAAATAAGTCAAGTATTTTAAAACTAATTTTATCCTGATTTAATGTAAAATTTCTTATGTTTCTTAACAATTATACTTAAAAAGTACGCCAAAGTAAATCAAAGATGCTGATTTAAAATAAATTGAGAAAGCTTAAAATGTAAGATAGGTTGATTTCTAAAACTCAGTTAAGAAAAAGAAATTAAATGAAAATATGAATTACAACAGTCGAGAACAAAAATGAGATTAAATTAGGCTGGATGTGTGCTTATAAGACATGTAAATATTTATGTATGCGAAAAGTACAGTGACATTTAACGTAATATGCAGTGTGATGATGAAATTCAATACAAAATTCATGATTATATTACAGTGAAAGCCTTGCGAAGTGGATGTTTTTATATGCGGACATTTTTGATAACCGGACAAAAATCGTGAGGCAAATCTAAAGTCTATATTTACTAAAGTAGGGTCAAGTGGGGTAAATGTAAACTAGGGTAATTGTAAACAAGGCTTTGTTTTACTAAATATTCAAAATAAGTGACTTTCGCGTACCTACTGCAGTGAACACATTCCTGCCACCTAAGAAGTAGAAGGTACGCGACAGTCACTTCTTTTGGATATTTAGTAAAACAAAGCCTTGTTTACAATTACCCCTAGTTTACGTTTACCCCACTTGATCCTACTTATTTTACTTTATGCGTTTCAAACCGCGACGCAGCGTTTTCGCGTTACGAGTTTCAATGTTTTGCGACAGAAATGAACGAAGCGCGATCGCACCTCGGCAGTCTAACGGTTAAGCTTTTTTTCGTGACTAAATGTTTCCGACTTGGTTTGAACATCAGTTGATTGCTGCGTTTTTGTAAAATACGTTCAGGAAGTTTATTGCGCGGAGCATATCGACCAAGTCTACCCATTTGTGAACATGGTTAACCCATTTATATCACACAGAAAAATGAAAAATTTGTTCTTATCAACTAACATTTCAGCAAATGGGTTAAGAATAGGGTAACAAACTGGTTGAACTGTCAAGCTGTCAAATAGTAATTTGAAGATTATAGGGATTTGAAAATATTACAGAATATTTGTCAACATAGCATGATATTTCACCATAGATGACATCTTGATGTTATATTATTTGTTAATAAACAACACAGTCTAACGTCTACATAAGTGTTATCGAGCTTTGTTCATAGAAGCGATTTCTAACAGCTTCTGATTTATTCAACCAATTAAATGGTGTTTAATTTTAATCACTTGCAAAAAATCTTGATTGGTTAAAAAAATCTGAAATCTTTGGAAATCACTTCTACGAACAAAACTAATTTGACAAGTTCACTTTTGCAAGTATCATTATTAAACAAAGAGAGTTATGGACCAAACAAAGACGGGTTACTGACTGAATGGTTTGAAACGGTCATTCGCGAAAAAAGTTTTTTGTCATTACACAGTATAGTAAATCAAATCTCATACTTATCACAGGGATAAATATCTACCACATGTCTTATAAATATGCATCTGGCCTTATATTTCCCAGTAGAAAATTTTCAAACCTCTCACTGAATTAATTTTCCAGAACAAATCTTTAAAATGGGCGGTTAGTTTTTGACATTGAAATTTTGGAACATTCTGTATAATAATTTGTTCTCGTCTTATTTTCTATAAACGATTTTTTTTTCTTCTCATTACAAGACGAGTTCAATAAACGACGATTTTTTTATCTACCTTTTTTTTCTTTCAACTTATCATTTTTTAAAATGTGTTAATAACTTTTATTTTATGTTGTCCTCGTTAAGCAAGAATCACCTCAACTCACGTGGAGTGTGCAGCTTTTTGTAACGTTCATTATTTTTATTAAATTTGTTTTTGTTTTTTTTTTTGTGTTAATTAATTAATTTTTGTTTTTGAAACGCTTCAGTGTGTGCTTTTTTTATACGCTTTGTTTTTTTAGATGCTTTTGCTTTCATTGCTTTATCGCTTGGCCGTAGTCGGTCGAAACAGCGTTTATCCTTAATATATTATTTTTTAATTTGATTGATAATTATTTCTTAATTATAATTTGGATAACCCTTCTTATAGAGCTTTCGCAGAGATCTTGTCGTTTTTTCCCCTTTTTGACAAACAGGTTCATTATGTTTGACGTCTGTTGGCAAAAGTCATTGAGGAACAATGTCTCTACTAAAATAAAATTTTAAGGAAAAATAAAATATCTAAATAAATTGTTCCTTATTGACAAGTCCATTTCAAGATTATCGAGTTTTGTTTTTTTCTTTTTTGAAATTAAATTTAACGTTAAGCCAGTACTTAAGTGTTGCCATTACACCTGTAAAAAAGTAATGCTGATATAATATTATGTTGACACTTAGGAACTGGAAGAAGCGAGCACAACGAGTGTGTACTTCGATAGTGGAACACAGGTTTGTCAAAACGCCTTTCTACCGACATGTCTCTCTCTCTCGTCCAAGAAACTCTAGCCCACAGAACAAAAAGTGTCCCTGCGAATCTCCCCTCAAATTCCAGACAACACTTACATTAGCCGATCCTAAATCGATCCTAAGACATAAAAATAATAACAAAAAAACCAGGAACTAAAACAGGTATAACCGTTCTAATTAATTAATTAATTACTACTCTTTGTGTTTTTTTGAATGCTGTCCCTTTCCTTCCGAAAAAAAAAAGAAAAAGAAAGGACCTCTTAACCCCTTTATTATTTACTGCATGGAAATTGACGTTTGATTATTTTGATTTGTGATTTGTTTCCGATTTTCGCAGTAAATATAACCTCCTCGTCCTCCAGAAGGTAGAAAGGGACGATATAGACTAATCCCTTGACGTTTTAGAGACTGTGTTCCTTAAGTTCATTTTAAGTTTTACTTTTCTTATATTAAGTTTTTTTTTTACCTAATCTATTTTTGGAAAGAAATTTCAGTTTTTAAAAGTAAATACAAAAAAATCAAAAAGTATGATTTTGCTTAACAAATAAAAAGGAAAAAATAAAAGTCTTTCCAAAATTAGATTAATGGTAATTTTTTAATTGTAATTATTATTAGTTGTTACGGGAACGTTAATTTATAGTGATTTGAATGGTTATTAAATAGGAGGGTTTTTGACACAATTATTTTTCGTATTAGGTTGGCCGTGGACGTGGGGTGGTGGCACGTGGCCGGGCCGGTGGGCCCCCAGCCCGTGGGGCGGCGGCCAACAGAGCGGGCCGGGCCGGAGCAGCCGGGGGGCGTGGGGCAGCACGTCAGCCCGCTCGTGGGGGGGCCCGCGCCAAGGGAAGTTTACCAGGTGAGGAAAACCTAGAAGAAAACGTTTCCTTTGCATCTCCCGTTTCCTTCACCAACTTAATCCTGTTAATTTCAGCTGTTTTGTTAGCTACCGCTTAGTTTTTTGACACACACGAGTGACGTTAGGATAGAATTGTTTCCTTGCTATGTCGCAGGTATACATTCCAACCTTTATTTTTTTATCATTTTTATCCATTTCCTATTACTAATTAGATTTAACAAAAATTTAATTCTTTATAACATTTTTAATCAGTTTTGTAATTAAATCAAACGATCTTGTATTTCACCCATTTTGATGAAAGTGCTACCGATCGTGTAATCTTCTTGTTAATTAAGAAAAAAAATTATGTTATAAGGAGTTAACATTTTTATTTTTTAAAAAGTAACAAGTTAAAAAAATTAAATGTCTTAAAATTCTTAAATATTTTTAAAGGTCGTTAAAAATTATTATCTGTTTTATAATTCAATACTCACTTATTGGTTAGCGTTTTGTGTATTTATAGCTGAGAGGTAATCTCCATTCATCTCCATTTTTTGAAAATATTTTTTATAATGCTACGAAGAAAGAAGATCGTAGAAATACTAAACTCAAATAAAAAAAAAAACTGATAGAGATATGATCTTTTACCTCTTGGTAAAAAAACGAACCATAAGTAAATGACTCGCTTATTATGAAAGAGGTAATGGTTAATTTGATTCCAAACACGACTATATCTCAATTTGAAATATTCAAGTTACGACGATTATCATCAATAATAGTAATAATAACCAAGTTTTCTGCTTCCAATTTCTTAAAAACCTGAAAAAGGGAGCGAATTTGATTCGATTAGCAAAATTTTTTGAAAAATCCGGGAATTTCATAGAAAATTCGGAATTATTCCGTTGAAATTATATTATTTTCAATTCATTCTGATGACGAATGTTTGTTTTGAGAACCGCTAAACACGACTAAAGTTGGGGGGTTTTAGGGGAAATGAAAAATCATTAATATATAAGCCGATCGCGAACTTTAACATCAGTTTTCTTGCGGACCGTTGAATAGTGCGCCCTAATATTTTACACATTTGCACTATGTACCAATACCTATCGATTGGTACCACTTTCATCAAAATCGGCGATTCCAAAGTCGTGAGGTCTCCTTGTCAGTGTGCCTCTGTTACACCAATAGAGAAACGTAGTCTGACCTCACGCGTACTTTGCTAAAGTCATCATCAAGTCAAAATATGTTCCGTAGTTTTCGAGCGTTCTTGCAAAAATTGCTTAGCAGTCAAACGGTTAAATAACTTTCTAACGTTTTTTTATGGTGGGTTTACGATGTCAAACTTAAAGGCTGTAACGATACCATAGCTGTAACCATAAAGGCTGTAACCATAGCAGTGGCTGTAGTATTTAAAAAAAGTTCTACTGTTTTGTTAACCAGTTAAGTGTTTTGAAAGCGCGCACCTATACGAGTTCATCTGAAATGTTTCATATTTTTTATTTGTTTATTTTATTTCGACCTGGCCTCAAAATATTCTAAACATCTTGAAATTTGAGAATATGTTTTGAATTTCACAAAAATTACAATTTAAATAGCCAATACTTTTTACGAGTTGCACAATTTTGCGCCATGACGATTATATTCGTCAAAAGCAGTTAACTGGTTAACCCCTTGACATAATTAAATGAAACTTGATGCAACCGAAAAATACCATTTAATTTCGCTCAATTGAACGGTTACGTAAAAAAAGCGCTAAGCGCTTGACGAGTCTGACTCGTCAAAGACTATACTGGCCCGTAAATGAATGACGAGTCTGACTCGTCATTGTATGTCAAGGGATTAAATAGTAATGTTTATGCAACAGCTAGAAGTTACGTCAAATTTAGGCTGACTTTTACCAACCTCCTGTTAACTTAATCAGCGGTTTAATTTCAATTTCAACTTATGCGATTGGCTACTTTGCCAATAACCATAGTAATAAACCGCTGGTTACATTAACCGGAGATTGGTAAAAGTCAGCCTTATTCGTTATTACAGCTAAGGTTACGGTAAACTTTGACATCCTAAACTTACCCTTATTTTTTTTCTAAAATTCAATCGCAGAATCCAAAAACATTATAAAACTTCAATCTTAATAAAAAATTGAAGAACAATAATTGTCAATGCACTTCCGATGAAATCAGAAATTGCGTCGCTTTTGGTCTAATTTTACAAAATTCAGTCACTTTTTTTTCGTAATCCAATGAAAAAAATAGTAACCTTTTTAATTTTACAAAATTCAATCACTATTATTATAAATTTTATGAAGTCTAGAGATCCACTTTAATTGTTGAAAAAGACAGCATTATTAAAAAATGTTGAAGAGACCGCATAATTTTAGTAAAACAATGTGACAATTTCTTAGCTAACCTTAAAAAGTCATCCAAACTATTTATACAGGGTGTCCAGTTTTGATTGTATGATCCTTTACGGGCGTATTCCTTGATTGAAGACATGCAAAAAAATTGTAATGAATATAAGTCCGAAAGTGATCGAGTTTTGAGATATTCAAGGAAATAATTCATAAGTTGTAATAAGTAAATTGGTGGAATTAAACTTCCAATATTTCGAAAACGAATCACTTTTGGTTAAATGTTCATTAGGACTTTTTTATTTATTTTTAGCCAAGGAATACGCCAGTAAAGGATGGAACAATCAAAACTGGACATCCTGTATTTAAATATTATTTTTTTTTTCATATAGAAAAGTAGTATAAATGTCGTGTTTGATTTCAAATTTTTCTAACGATCTCATAAAAATTCTTTTTAAGACACTTGTGAGAATGTGCTTTTTAAAAAATTTTATTAAAAAAAATAGAATTTGGTTATTACATGAAATTTTTTAGCAGGTAAGCGAAAGTTTGACGGGGGTCACCAGAACCAGGGGGAGTCAAAGCGCAGATACCAGAGTACATGGGGCAACCAACCCCTGGCGCAGCAGCCGTTGGGGTCGGTGGGCGTCAACGGAGAGCAGCAGTGGTACCAGGACTCCTATTCGTCTTGGAGCTAAAAAGTTGTGTGACGCGAGAGTGCAGACTGAGAGAACGAAAACAAAAAAAAATATTAATTCAAAATAAAAAACAAAACAGAAATTTAAAATTTGCTGAAAAAAGAGAATCGAAATACGAAATAAATATGGGAGTAAGTAGAGTGGTGAGAAAGTGCGGTGGCGGCCCTGCGTCTGGGCGGCAGCGATGTATCTATCTATCGGCCGATGGTGTCCCCAAAAAAAAAATTAATCAACCTTTTTCTCTGCATTCGTCGTCGATTTCGTCGTGTTTTTTATCTAATGCTAATAATGATGATAACAATTGTTGATTTGGTTCTTTTTTTAGTATATCTATATATATATTTCTATGTATATGACTATATGATGATGGAAAACATTGTATGTCGTACATGTTGGATTTTTTTGTATCGAAATTACGTTTTTCTTCAACATCCCCCGTTTGAAGATTTAAAAATCTTTTGTAGTTACAAAAAAAAATTAAAATTACGTAGTTGAAAAAAAGAAATTTTATTATTAATTAATTAATTAATTGTTGTTGTCAAAAAAATAATTTTTAATTATCAAGAACTTATTATAAAATGGGATCTGCGTCCCTTGTTCTGGGAGACTACATCGTGGGGGCGCAAAACCTGCAAACGTTATAGTCTTTATGTTATTATTTACAATTATTAGTAACTTTTTTTTTGTCTAATCTTTTTTTATTTTGGAAAAAAACGCGCGACGTTAATTTTGAAATTAAACGTCGTTTAAAATAAAAAAAACGAGCTCGTTAAAGAATCTCGCGGTTCGTTTTTTTGGTACGAAAAGTAGGTTTTACGCGTGAACGTTCGAGACACGTGTGTTGAGCGTTGTACGTGTTTCGGACGTTTAAACGCATCAAAAAATAACGATTAATACCCGAGCTATTGCCCGGGACGTTTACTACTACTTTTTTTTATTATATTATTACGATGTATATTATTATTATTATATTTTTATTCCTGCAAAATGCATTTTGCATTGTGATGTATTTTAGCGGTAATTTTTAAGGAGTTACTTACGTACTTCCATTTTATTTTTTTTCCCTTGAAAAAGAAAAAAATTCAAATTCAATAATAACATAATAAAGTAAATAACAACTCTGAAAATAGCTCCGATATGAATTTACAGCTAAAAGACACATCTGCAATTTTTTACCGTACTGTTTCTCTTTCTTTTTTAAAGTTAATTTTTAATTATTAATTAATCCACCGTTTTTTTTTTCTTGCGACAGTAATTACTATTATAATAATACATATTATATCGGTTTTGCTTTTTTGCTTCCCTCAAAACGACAAACAAATACCACACATGACTATAATTAACACACACCCCCTTCAATCACATTTTATTAATTTTTAGTGTGATGTAGTTTAATAATTAACGCATATTAAAAAATAAAAAAAATTCAGATTTGTAATGCTAGTACATATAACTAAAAACACCATATTATTAAAAGAATAATAAATACAGCTACTATCAGTAAAAAAAAATAATCAGAAAAGAGTAACAAAGAAGAAGTGAAATGCCGTTAGTGGTCTTAATTACTTTTTCACTTTTTTCTTTTTTTTTAATTAATTAATTAACTACGTCTTCGGAGCTAAAATTAGGAGGCTTCGATTTGGAATTGTTATATTTACGACCTTCGAGAGGACTGATTTATTATAATGTCTCAATAAACAGTTGTATGTGTATTACATTTTAACTTGTGTTTTCATTACCCTTTTTTTAAAACTAAACTAATGGAAAATTAAAAAAAAAAATAACGTTTATATTTAAAAAAATATATATCTACCGCTGTCCTAAATATAAGAAAGGATAAACGATCGTATATTAATAAATTCTAGATATAGTTATTAGTTATTTTTGGTGACGTTCTTCTGTTGGTGTAATAATAATAATATGTAGTAAAAAATAACGATACGCATATAACTTATTTTTTACCGTATTCTATATATTTTTTTATTTTGTTTGTTGTAATAACTCTACTAAATAATTTTACACTTCACAATCTGTATTACTATATTAACACTCACCCTTTCTTTGTCCGTACTATATAGTTATTTCATTTTTTTTTAATAATTGAGTGCATGCAATGAATTGTAATAACGATTTTTTTTAATAACTTATATAATATTATATATTAATAATATACAATGTATTTTTGTATACACAGGTTTTTGAGGATGTATTTTGTTGAAAAATTCTTTTTTGGAAAACACCTTTGAGGTAATATACTACACATTTTCAAAGAATCTCATCTATTTTCGTCTTATTACAAAGTAGTTGATAATACCTTTATAATCTGTTTTGTGTTCCTTCTTTCCCGTTTAATTGCATGCATTTTTTAAATCATAGTTAATTATCAAGTTATTTATAGGATATTAACCAAAAAAAATGAAATTTTTAATTTTTTTAATTTAGTCAATATTTAATCAACACCCTGTATATCTTTCTATAATTTTTTATATTTTAACCCTTACCGCTCCGCTACGGAGCCTTCGCTATAACGCGCAAAAATGTGCGGAGTGGCAAGGGTTAAACGTCAGTTTGACAAGTTATTCGACAGTTTTTGACGTTTAAAACGTCAATTTGACATGAATTAAGTCGATAATTTGAGTTTTAAATGTCAAATTTTGATGCATAAACCTAAAGACGGATTTTCACTTTATAAATGCTAATTTTTTGATAAGCAGTTTCTTTTAATATATTTTTTTGTAATAAGGGTGTAAAAATATAAAATTTATGTACAGAAGTGAAAGTTATATAAATGAGAAAATTTTATATCTTCGGAATGTAGCCAATATTTACCAACATTTTGTTACTAACTAAATTAGGTTTTCAGGGCCGGCGTGAGTACTTGTGCAGCATGTGCAGTTGCACTTGGCCTCGCGTTTCTGTGGCCTTGTGCCTCGCCTCGTTTCTGAAAGTAAGTTCGGGCCCCGCATTATGTAGTGTTTGATTTTATAAAGCTGTGACCTTTTTTTTTAGACGTCGATTGTGTTCCATGCCTTTTTTTAGAAAGATTGAATGTTTCAAGTTTATATTATATTAACAGCCAAATCAACATTTTTACTTTGTGGGGCCCCGCGAAAAAAAATGCATCGGGTCGCACTTACTGGCCCTGATCGGAAACTACAATTAGTAACAGTCTTATTTGTACACCTCAGTGTCTAAATAAATTTGTATTAAAATTGAAAGATAACAAACTAACAAAGTGTTGTTTTTGATTTTGTTATTGCGACATTAACAACAAATATAGGAAAAGACGAACGTAAAATAACAATTCTAGAAACAATATAACTAATATTTTTATAATAAAAACTTAAGTACCGAAATACGATTTCTTACCTGCAACATTCTTATTTGTACACTTAGACTTTACATTTATAATTTGTCCAAAAAAGATAAGTTTAACAAAATTTAATATATTGTTGAATAGCTCTTGACTTGAATTACAGCCCTACACCTCTTTTGCATTGACTGTACGAGGTTATTACAAATTTTGGGATCTATTTGATTCCACTCTCGTTCAATAATTGCTTTTAATTCTTTCTTGTTGGTAGTGGCCGTCTCACGAACTTTCCTTTTCAAAATTGCCCATAAATGCTCTATCGGATTAAGATTCGGAGACTGTGGCGGTATTTTAAGCTGTTTTGGAATGTTCCATATGAGCCATAACTTATTTATTTCCGCTGTATGTTTCGGATCGTTGTCCTGTTGAAACATATATAACGCACCCATATCCATTTTTGCTGCACTTTGCTTTATATTATTTTTTAGAATGTCCAGATATGCCCATTTGTCCATAATGCCATCAATAAATTGAATATTACCCACTCCCTTAGATGACATACAGCCCCAAATTAACACTGATCCACCGCCGTGTTTTATAGTAGGTAAAGTATTCTTAAAATTGTATTCCTTATTCTTCTGTCGCCACACTCTGACAATTCCACCTGACCCAAATAAGTTTATTTTTGTTTCATCGGACCAAATAATGTTATCCCAAAAAGATTGCGACTTATCTTTATGCTCTCTAGCAAATTTCAATCTAGCGAAACGGTTCTTCTTACTAACAAATGACCTTTGTCTTGCGATTCTTCCGTGATATTCATTGTTCCATAATACTCGGCGTACGGTCTGAGTTGATACTTTCTTTCCTAAAGATGTTTCTAACATTTTTGTTATTTTTGGAACACTTAATTTCGGATTTATTTTAAGTTGCCTGATGATGAAGAGCTCGTCTCTTTTATTAAGTTTTTTCTTTTTAGGAATTCGTGGATTGTTTTTTGCTGTTCCATTATATTTGAATTTATTCACTATGTAGTTTATGGTAGAATGTGGTTTATTTACAATTCCACCGATTTTTCTGAGTGAATATCCCTTTAATGCAAGATTAATTATCATGTCTTCACTTCATCACTAAACTCCCTTCCTTTAACCATTTTAAACTCAAAAAAGCAAATACCAAATGTCAAATTAGAATCAATTAATTAAAATGGCACCCTCGAAAGTAACGTACGCGCACTTTTCGTAGTGGTGGGCATGCGTTTGTAGTTTATCCAATAGAATACGAGTCCCTTAATCAGTGTACAAATAAGAATGTTGCGTTTCAAAAAACTTTCGATCAGTACTTAAATAAATTTTTAATTTAAAGAAAATTAATTATGCTGTTTCTACATTTGTTATTTTAAGTTCATATTCCCTAATATTTATTGTTGATGTTGCAATAAAAAAAATCAAAGAAAACACGTTAGTTTGATTTCTATCCTTTGATTTCAATAAAAATTTATTCAGGCACTGAGGTGTAGGGTTGCCAGATCCACTCGGCCTGAATGCCGGAGATTGGGGGGGGGGAACATTTTATTTTTTACAAAAAGAATGTCATGTGTATAGTAAACATTTATTTTAACAAAAATATAGACTTTTTTATTTATTTATTTTATAAATTTCATTGAATTTCATTTTGCCGGAAATGTTCAAATGCCTGCCGGAGGCCTGAGATGAATATTAAATGCCGCAGACTCCGGCGTAATGCCGGAGATCTGGCAACCCTACTGAGGTGTACAAATATGACTGTTACTAACTGTATATTTCTAAATATAATGAATGGCCTCGCTTTTGCGGTTTGCACTTGGCCTCGCGGAACCTTGCGCCGCCCCTGTAGGTTTTAAACTGTAAAACATCAACCTGATATATCTATTAACGTTAATTCAACAATTTTTGTGGTATTAAACGTTTAGAAAATTTTTAATTTGTTATAAATGTTGGTATAATTTAAAAAATATCTGAAAAGAGATATAAAAATAGTAAATATTTAAAAAAATTCATATAAAATTGGGTTTTAAATATTTTGAACTGATTTTTTTCTAAATGAAACTTAAAACATTCTAGTTTTAATTAAAAAAGGCCGTTTTATCCTAAATCTTATCAAAACATTTTTAAAAAAATTCAAAGTTAATAAAAATTTTAGGTTAAAAAATTTTTTTTAATCATTCTTAAAAATTCATATCTCAAAAATAAATTATTAATGAGACTTGAAATTTTTATGTGGATTTAGATTAAAACTTAATTTTTATTTTTACCCAAAACGAATTTTCTACGACTTTTAGTTCTTCCCTCAGAAGAGAAAATGTAACTAAATGTTCATAATTGAAAGTTTTAAACATCCTAAAAATTAGGCTACGTTATAATTCTAGTTCTAATTCTAATTTTAAATTTATTATACATAATTTTTGTATTGTCATTTAAATAAATACCTAATTAATTAGGTATAAACATAGAATTTCTTTTAATTTTTATTTTTTTAGATTTTGTATTATAAAAATATTTTGGAAAATAACTCCATCTATACGTAAATAATCCAATTAAAATTTAGTAACTTTCTAAAAGTCCCTAGAAAGCTTTGAAAAAGATTGTGTCCACACTGTAACAACATTGGTGGCCCCAAAATATCAACAGAAGCGGTTTTCAAAAGGATTTTCTTCGCTTAAAACCGTTAAAAATAAATCGGTCAAGACGAGGAACAATAAAGGAACGGATAAAATAGCTCCCTTAGCGGAAAATAAGTCCACAGAAGGCGCTATGCCGCCGAAATTTAAGTTTTCCGAAGGTAACCTTTAAAAACATCAAGAAGTAAACGTTTTAAACGCATGTTTTTTAGGCGAAAAAGTATTATGTTTTCACGGTCCTCTTATTTACGAGGCGAAATGTCTCAAGGCGATGGTAACCAAAGAGAAACAAGTAAAGTATTTTATACACTACGCCGGATGGAACAAAAAGTAAGTCCGTTTTCTTATCACATTCTTGTGTGTATGTTTAGATTTGTATATCGTTTCGTGAGTAGGTGTTTTATCAAGTCATAACATTGATTATTAACCTTAAACAACTACTTACTCATTCATTTTATTTATCGTGTTAACTTCGATGTGTTTAAGTTGGGACGAATGGGTACCGGAGAGTCGCGTTTTAAAATATAACGAAACGAACGTCGCCAGGCAGAAAGAAGTTCAGAAAGCTCACTCAACTCAACCGGCTAAAACCAAAAAAACGGCAGCGAAAAAACAAAAAACGGAAATCGCCAAAGAAACGGATTCGAGAGCGAGTACTCCGAATAACGAAGTTTCCGCTAAAGGGGCGAAGCATAAAATGCCAAGCACACCTTCGAGTAGCCAAGATTCTTCCTCGGACGTTCCAAAGAAGAAACGAGGACGTCTCGATCCTTCGGTGGAATCCGAAGAACAATTTTTAAGTAAAGTAGAGGTAAAAGTGAAGATTCCGGATGAGTTAAAACCTTGGTTAGTGGACGATTGGGACGTAATTAAGCGACAAAGGAAATTAGTAAGTCTCCCGGCTAAAACAACGGTCGATGAAATCTTAGAAAATTATATAAGTTATAAAAAATCGATTAAATCAAACAATTCTAGTAAAGAATCCGCCACGATAGAAATCGTGAACGGTCTTAAAGAGTATTTTAACGTTATGTTAGGTACTCAACTTTTATATAAGTTCGAAAGACCTCAATATGCTGAAATATTACAGAATCATCCGGGTCAACCAATGTCAAAAATCTACGGGGCTATTCACCTATTGAGGTTATTCGTTAAGTTAGGTTCTATGTTAGCTTACACCCCTTTAGACGAGAGAAGTATACAATTGTTACTACAAAATATACAAGACTTTTTGAAGTATATGATTAAAAATAGCGCGACGCTTTTTAATCTACAAGATTATGTAAACGCACCGCCTGAATATCACCGTAAAGCTCTATGATATAAGGACGATTAAAAAAATATATATATAAACGTGAAAAAAAGATAATATCGATTATTATAATTTTTATTAAGTTAGATTTTTTTTTCTAATTTATCGTTTAGGTAGTTTTTCGATTAATTAATTGTTAAATTTAAGTTTTCTTTTGGTAAATATAATGAATTGAAAATTAATTGTATTTAGTTAGAAACATAACCTAAAAAAATTATTACGATTGTAATAATTTTATAAGTTAACAATCCAGTCTCCATTAAACCTTTGATGACGCACTTATATTACATGGTACACATGAATCTCGGTATTGTGTCATGAGAGAATCGTTTGGTTTTCTCAAAAATGTGTTTTTGGAGTAATAAAGAAGGTTTGAAAAGAAAAGAATGTATTATTAACTGAACAAGTACTGTGATACTGTAGTTAATTGAAGTTTACAAATCCTCCTAATTTGTCAAATTATTGATGTAGTGAAATAAAATCAATAAGAATTTTTATGCAACCAACAATACTGCAATGTCAATTGTAGTAGTAAATTAGTTAAGAATTTCATTTGTAGATGACGGAAGAATACAAGGAATTTTTCTTTAAAAGTAAAAAGTAATAAAAAATTTATGTTTGAAATGAAGAAAATACTTGGTATAATAATAATAACTACTTGTTGGAGAGTCGGTAGAGTCATTTCCGTTTCCTTTTAAAAACTTCGGCCGGATCTTGAGGACGAGTCCGTGCTCGCTCTTTTGAAGCGTGAAGTTACACCGAGCATCCGTCATATTCTGTGGGAAAGTTCGAATTACAGCGACTATTATCTTTGATTCACCTCTTAAACTAGTGTTTAGTTACGGTTGTTGTTTCTAAAAGAATTGATGTAACAATAAAATTAAATGAAAAAAAAACCTTACTTAGATGTTATCAAGAAATGAGAAAATAAAAAGGTCATTAAGAAAAATAATTATTAGAAAGAAGATTTAAAAGAATTTTAGAGGAAATTAGTTTAAGACATAATAAGGAAGAAATTGTTGTTGGTTCAAATTCCGTATAAACTAAAAATGATGATAAAAATGAACGCTTTATATAAATTTTTTATAACATATAATGTATTTAATATTGATAACGGGTATTTGTCGAAACGTTTTCGTAATAACCCGGTTGTTACACACCGTACAAAAGTGTAATAACTCGACACTACGTAAGTATGAAACGTTGAAATGTTGCGAAGTGTTTTTCATTTGAAGTGATGTTTCTAAATTGAACAACATAATCGATGTAATTTTATTTACATTTTATTATTAATTATAATCAAGGAACTTATTAATTAATCTTACAATTAGTTTGAAGGAATTACTTTTTAAGGGAAGTAATTTTATCAAGGTTAGAAGAAAGAATGTTTATGTGCAACCTTCATGGATTTGATGAATATTTGTTCATTTGACCGCACGGATGCGGTAAAGTTGCCATTCACAAAAAGGAGAACATTTTTCAGGTAAAGTATAGCTTTTGTTTATTAATTAGATCTTTTTTGCATATTTCAGTGCTAAAATAATGAAAATATTCTTAACAAATAAAATTTAAAATTTTAGATTTTTTTGAAAAAACTATTTCAACATCACTCATAAAACACCCTGTATATAAGTCAATCCTCTGTCTTGGCCATCTCACAATCAAAAGACGTACGTGTAAAACAAGCTTCAGAGTTCAATCAGATTTTATTTTGCTATAAATCGGAAATGAAAGGAAATTTTTTGATGGACTTTATTTTTGAATTTCAACCTTTATGATTTATGGCAACAAAGTTTGAAAATGCTATTGATCAAAGGGATGCAGTCATTGTTGATTATCATTTAAGTTGCTTTTTCTTCATTTTTATGATTTTGAAAAAATATTAATTGCTTTGTAGTTAATTGCTATCTTTTAGAGCTGCAAAAGGCTGTCTTTTGAAAAACTTATTAGCATAGACGCGTAATTTCAACATGTATATAAGACCAATCTTCTACTCAAAAGGTATGAAACAGTCAATTTTTTCATGGTTTTGCTAAAAATGTTGACGGTTATGCAATTAATTGCTATCCTTCAGAGTTGCAAAAATCTGCCTTTTCAAAAAGTTGTTTGCATAGACGCGTAATTTCAACAAACTTCTACTCAAAAGATTTGGAACAGAAGATTTTTTATCGTTTTCGTAAAAGCGTTGATGGTTACATAGTTAATTACTTTCCTTTAGGCTGGTTTTAGTGCTCAACCGACGGTCGGTACTGACCGTCAGTACTGACGAAACGCGCTGACCGTCGGTTTGTGTTGTGCAGTGCTTAGCTGATTGATAGATCTGTCAAACCGCGCTGACCGTCAGTTTGTACAGTCTCGCGAAAAATGGACTCATTAACAAATTGTACGATACTTGGGTATTTCGTTGTTATGTAATTCTTTAACCGTGCATCACGGTCTTTATATAAATTATGAGATAAGTCCCATAATTCCGGATGCAACCGGACTTCGGTTATTAATCGTTCTGTGTCTATGCTCATTATTTCACGATAACTGTACAGCAGTCTGTCAGTTGACTGACGTACATACGGACGCAATCGACCGACAGTTGTCATACGCGCCACGTACCGTACGCGCGTAGGGTTCATCAGTGCAGCACTGAACAGCTACATATAAATACGTTGGTAAGCTACGCGCGACCGACGTCGGTACCGACCGTCGGTTGAGCACTAAAACTAGCCTTAGAGCTGCAAAAGTCTGTCTTTTCAAAAACTTATTAGCATGGACGCATAATTTCAACAGGTATAGGAGATCAATCTTCTGCTCAAAAGGTATGAAACAGTCAATTTTTTTATGGTTTTGCTAAAAATGTTGACGGTTATGCAATTAATTGCTATCCTTCAGAGTTGCAAAAATCTGCCTTTTGAAGAAGTTGTTTGCATAGACGCGTTATTTTAACAAACTTCTGCTCAAAAGGTCTGGAACAGAAGAATTTTTCATGGTTTTCTTAAAAGTGTTGATGGTTATGTAATTAATTGCTTTCCTTTAGAGTTGCAAAAGTCTGCCTTTTCAAAAACTTATTAGCATGGACGCGTAATTTCAACATGTATAGAAGATCAATCTTCTGCTCAAAAGATATGAAACAGTCAATTTTTTCATGGTTTTGCTAAAAATGTTAACGTTTATGTAATTAATTGCTATCCTTCAGGGATGCAAAAATCTGCCATTTCAAAAAGTTGTTTGCATACACGCGTAATTTCAAAAAACTTCTGCTTAAAAGGTCTGGAACAGAAGATTTTTCATGGTTTTCTTAAAAGTGTTGATGATTATGTAGGGTCAAGTGAGGTAAACGTAAACTAGGGGTAATTCTAAACAAGACTTTGTTTTACTAAATATTCAAAATAAGTGACTTTCGCGTACCTTTTACTTCTTAGGTGGCAGAAACGTGTTGACTGCAGTAGGTACGCGAAAGTCACTTATTTTGAATATTTAGTAAAACAAAGTCTTGTTTACAATTACCCCTAGTTTACATTTACCCCACTTGACCCTAGTTAAGTTGTTTGCATAGACGCGTTATTTCAACAAACTTCTGCTCAAAAGGTCTGGAACAGAAAATTTTTCATGGTTTTCTTAAAAGTATTGATGGTTATGTAGTTAATTGCTATCCTTTAAAACTGCAAAAGAGCATCTTTTCAAAAAGTTGTTTGCATAGACTCGTTACTTCAACAAACTTATACTTAAGAGGTATGAAACAGTCAAATTTGACTATGTTGTATATCACCATGAATGTATTTGTCCAAAACCCGATTTCGCCGTTCCAAAGTTTATTTAACACTTTTTTCCGATTTTTTGTTTAATACTTTCAAAATTGTGTCATGTTTTGGTAACGTTATCAATAATTTTTAGTTAGTTTCAGATTTCAAAACTTCGATTTCACAAAATCAACAAAAGCATAGTCAGAATTAAATCAAATTTTTTAAAAATAAATTCAAAATACTCAGAAATTCCATTTTATTACCGGATAAAACGCCGAATTTTATTTTTATTGATGATTTTTTACTCAATGAGAAAATGTTTTTAAATAACAATTTCTTGTACGTTGAAACATTCCGTATATTATTGAGATTTTTTTTGTAACCGTATAAATAGCAAGAAAAATGATTATTTACAACACCTGTATGTATACGGTCTCTAAAACTGGTAGAACATTTTTTGCCTTTGTTTGATGAATCCAATTCAATTTTACCTAACTATTTATTGAGTGTTGTTAAGTGATTATTAATCAATTGAAATTCGTAAATTTTCTCATTTTTAATAAATTTTTCAATTTAAAAAGAGACAAATTGTATTCTTAATAGTCAATTTTTTTGCCAAAATTAATCACAAAATACTTATTTTCACATCAAACTGAAGATTTAATCTTAAAACTGTTTAAAAATAAAGTTCATTTGAGAATTTCTTATACCGAGCGTTCATAAATGATTGTAAGACATTTTAATTTATTATATGTGTACATATACCCTTAATATTGAAAAGAATGAATCTGGTTACGCCAGTGCTATACAAGATACTATGTTGACAATTCATAGATAACTACATTAAGCATCAGAAACTTACAAACATTTATGAACACTCGCTATAAAGTCAGTTGATCATATTTTACAAATTTCCCTTTTTGTACTTTTAAAAGAAACCAATTCTTTTTCTAAATTGTCAAAATTAATATTAAAATTATTTTTCTCATACCAAAGCAATTTAATCTCAACATTGTTTATAAAAGAAAACGCATTAATCTATATTTTTTTGTACATCTTATAATATAAACTTCTTAGAACACCCTGTATATGTACGAATTGACTTTAGGGGGATGCATAACGTTTTTGGGCTTGGCCTACCGAACCCACTTTATTTAAGGAGGGGTTGGTGATCAATATAGATTGATGATACACCACTATAGAAGCTTTTAAGCAGCTGTTTACATTTGTATCATTTTTATTCCTTAATCTTATTAATAATAAATTATACATTTTTCCTTTTCTTTTTTAAAAAATCGCAAATGATTTTTTTTTCAATGGTAGTAATTTTAACTGTGTTTTTAAAATAGAATTTAAATGAAAGTGTGAGTCGAGATCGAAACATTTCTAAATATAAACCACACCCTTGACACGAAACTTTTTTTTTACTCCTAGTACATATTCATTCGTGCCAGATGTTTCCTATTTCCTTACCTTCTGGCAGACTTTTACAAATTATAAATGGGACGATTCGAACACCTTTGATGGATAGACTATTCGGCATTCACAGCTGACGTTTACTTATCTAATTTATATCCTTTCTCTCTAATTGCATCTAAATTAGATAAAAATACAAACTTTGTAAAGAGAGTTCAAGTTAGTTTTAATAATTTACGATAATTTATCAAACGAAGACCTTTGGATTTTCGTTTTCAACTAAAACGCGCATAATTATGTTTTGACGTCATTTTAATTAATTAAAAAAAAACAATTTTGGTATTTTTCGAGTAATAATGAGTCAAAGCGAAAATGTTAGTAATTCTTTGTAAATAGGATTTATTGTTTGCGTCCGGATGCCGAAGGTCACATTCCATTGTTAAATGCTTTACAAAGAAGATACTTTTTTTAATTACTAAGCACGATCAAATGATTAATGTTAAATAATCTTTGCGGTTTTATTTGAGATAAAAAAAGAATCATTTTTAAGTCTTATCAATTATTTTTGATCTTTATTTATGTAGATTAGGAAAATCTAATCTGTTTTTTTATTTTACTGAGAAATTTTTAATTTGTTTAAAATGACTAAATTTAATTCAATTTTTTTACTTTTTTTGGTAATATTTAGAGGAAATTTGACTTTTTTATTCCAAAATAGAATGTTTTAGCTTTCAATTAATACAAATTCCATTTCTTAATTAAAAAAATAAAGTCTCCACGATTTTTTAAAGTTGATCAAAATTTTTTAAAAGTTGGGTTAAAAAAATTTTAGTCAACTTTATTTTTTTTAATTTTTTGGGTAGTAATTAGAACAAAATTGACTGTCTTTATTACAAAATAGAATATTTTAGCTTTCAATTAATACAAATTTCATTTCTTAATTAAAAAAAATAAAGTCTCAACGATTTTTTAAAATTGGTCAAAATTTTTAAAAGAGAGGTTAACTTTTATTGAGTTTTTTGCAACGGTATAAATAGCAGTTATCAAATGATTAAAATCTCTTGGTGTTTCGCCTTGAAACGGCACGTTCATTTAACTGGAATTTACATCCGATGAAAATAGATTGTTGTACAATAAACAATACCGATTGTAAATCACGATTTTTGCATAAAAGTTACACCACGATCGAATTGATATTTTATAATCAAACCGAGTTTTTAATCAAGGCTAACACATAACGTTACTCATCGTTGTTATTCAATCTTATCTTAAAAAATTCCTAAAGTGTTTTGAAATTTAATACCGAAGTCAAAATAAAGTTTAAATTTAAACATTAAACTTGGTTTTATTTATATTTTAACTATTGGTATTTCTGAAAGTCACCTACTTTAATATCTATACGTTTAAAAAAAGACAAGTAAAGAATTCTTTTTTCTATCCTTTTTTAGTCCCAAAGTTTGGGAATGTTTTATCTCTTTTTAGCGAGGCAAATCGGAAATGTATTTATTCGTATGACGTCTATGATTCCCCCACCCACTCTTTCGCAGTATGGCGTCCATCTAACCGTGGCAGTTGTGTTTTGGAATCAGTAATAAACGGGAACGCGTTCGGTTCTTATGGGGCTTTTTTGTGACCGATTTCGAACCGTATCGCGCCCCAATTAAACATCCCAATACGCGAAAGCTTCGAACAAACATCTATCAACGGTGTACGCCTTAAAAAACGAACATGGAAGTGGCCTATATCTACAAGTGAAATAAAAAAAATAAGCAATTTTCGGTATATGTGGATTTAAAGGCGAGTACGACATTTGTTGGTGAATTTTAAACCAAGAAAGAAAGAAAACTTTCCCCTTGCGTTTGTATACGGCCGGTTTAAAAGTAAACAAACATTTTTTGATAGCTGTCAAATGGATTTGTACTCGGGAGTTTATTAATTATTATTATGTATACGTGAGGTAATTGCGAGGTGTTTCGCCTTTTATCGCTTTGTTTTTAATGTGGCAACAGGTAGAGGTGGCGCGAACGAATTATTGTTGCGGTGAACGATGATGATGGGCAGTGAAGTGAGGGATATGGCGCAGATGAAACGCCAAAAGTTTACGGTGCTGGGACGGGACAACGTGCCTTCGGTGCACGGAAGGCCAAACCCCGTCGCGAACGTTCGTACGCGCCTCAGCAACCATCAGAGGAACTTGAGCTTGGATTTTAGGTGAGTGGCGCCTTTAAAAATAGAGAGAGCCCCATCACTTTCGTTTTATGTGTATTAATCTCGAGCTCGTTAATCGTTTGTGAAAGGTTACCGGATATCTTTAACTTCTCAAAGGAGAGATTTTTTTTCTTTTTAGTCTAGAAGAGGTTATGTTTTTGTTTAAGAGTGTTTTTATTTGATTTTGAGATTTTAATGTATCTAAAGAAGAACAGGTAAGTAAAAAATGTTATTATTAGAGGTGAATAATGATGTATTTTTTATTTTTCTTGTTATTTTTGTATTAATTTTTAATGTAAATAAAAGAGGTTATGTTTTTGTTTAATAAAGAATTTACTTTGGTTGAATGTTTTTTATAGTTATTTTAAAGAGTTTTGATATTTAAGGGGAAGGAATGTAAGAAAAAAAAATATAAAAAAATCATTTGAAAGAAAAAACTTGGTTGTCAATGTCATTGATTGACAGATTAAAAATTATCTTATTATATAGGGTGTCTTAAAAAGTTCTTAAATATATTTTTTGATAGGGAGCGTTCATAAATGATTATAAGATGTTTAAATTTGGTGCGCTACAAGTTAATTTTGAAGGTTGGTATCAATGAGAGATGGGACTGAAGCCAAATACTTATTCGGTATCCGCTTCATTTGCAATATTTGGCCGAATATTGAATTTATTTACCGAATATTCAGTTGTCTATGTAACTGTTCTAAATAAATGCGAAGAATATATTAAATGAGCATACAATCGGTTTTTGCATAGTTGTCAATTAGTTTCTTTTTGTTTCTTATATGTTTCCTGTTTCAGAGAACAGCTGCTCACTGAAACCTGTACTTGATGGGGTTGATAAATACACTTTTGCCAGTTTACTCATTTTTGGCTCTTTCATGCTATGTTTTTTTTTTCACCAAACAAACGGAACTTGCTCTCTCTTTACTAATCCCTCAGACAAGTAACCGTCAAGTTCAATTGCTACTCTATTTCTAGAACTGCAGACATTAACGACGTTACCAGATGTGGCTTTATAGCAGTCCCAAAACACAAAATAACTTCGATTCAATTTTTTGCCTGTTGTAGATAACAACTGCTGAAAATTTGTTGTTTTCACATGAGAAAAAGTTAAAAAAGCGATATCGGGGATTCAACAACGTTGCCATAAAATATGTTTTTCCTTCTCTATTTCTTTGAATCTTATTTTCACGCCCTTCAACAAAAACCGAATATTCGGTTCAAATTTAGCTGAATGTTCGCAACCAAAGTTTGGTATTGTGAGCAGAATGTTTCGGGACGTTGTTGATGCTTGGCTTCAAATTTTCCTTTAAAATGTCTATGTACATTTTATGGTCCATTTTGGATGTTATAAAAGCTAATTTCTCTACTTCTTTGGCGTACATACGCCTCCAAACCATCACTACACCACCTCCATGCTTTACAGTAGTTTTTAATTTTTGCGGAACGACGGCAGGATCGGGTTTTTTCCACACAAGTTGTTTATCTTTAATACCGGAGATGCATAATATGCTCTCATCTGTAAAAAGAACTTTCTCCCAGAATTCTGTCGAGTTGTTTAGATGTTGTTTAGAAAAGTCAATCCGTTTTTGTTGTTTGACGTCTGATACAAATGACTTTTTTCGTGCAACGTGACTGTGATAGTGGGCCGTCGATAATGTTCTCGCCGTATCATTGCTAATAGTTTTATGAAAGTACTGTTGCGCATTATTCGCTATTTTTGTTGCTATTAGCCTTGGTTCTTTTCGCATATGCTGTACAATGCTTCGCTCATCTCGGTATGTTAGCCCTGGTACAGTCGAATCGTTTTTGAACGCGCGTTTAATCGTACGGTTGCTATTTGCATGTGTACAAGCGAGCGTTAGATGTCATAAAGCGCACGCTTTAACCCATTTGCATCATAAGCGCATATGTGTGCGCATTTTGCCTGGCCACTATCACCAGAGCGCGCATGTATGCTGTCATCCCATATAAAATTGCGTATAAACAGAATGTTTGGTGATAGGAACAAATTTCTCATTTTTCTGTGTGCTGCAAATGGGTTAACAAAAATCTCGAATCGCGCGTTTAACGCTTGAGTCTGTACACTTCTATTAAAACACATACCGTGTACACACCGTTGAGTTGCGGATAGGGCTTTTCAATGTGTTAGACAAGGCATCGAAATGCATACGATTTTAATGGGTTAGATAAAGAGGCACATATCAACTCCAATCGGCCAGATAAGTAAACGTAGTATATCTGTCCTATGTTAACTAATTGAAGCCTTATTGTCGTCCTTTTTCCACTTACGTTAAACGTATCCGCAGCTCATCGGTGTTCAGACGTTATGTACAAAAACGCGCGTTAGCAAGCCAGATTAAACGCGCGTTCAAAAGCGCCCCATCTGTGCCTTTAGAAGAGATGGTCGATCAGATCGTGGACGTGTGATGTAATCTCCAGTGTCTTTGTAGTTGTTGATAACTATGTAAATGGAGAAATGTGATTGCCTACAGTTATTCCTAATTTTCGAAGAGTTTTTCCCTCTTTCCATAGTTTTACAATAATTTTTCTTTTTCCTGCTTCAATTTCCTTTCCCTTTGTCTCCACTCTAACTTTTAGCTTCCAATTTTCTACTAATGCAATCAACTACATATAATATATAAATTACGTTGTTTATTTACCTGTTAACCATTGTATACATTTTATACCAGTCATTCTGAATCGTATTTTTGAGTAGACGTTATTTTAAGTATTTTTAGTTTTCTTTACTTTTTTTTAACGAATGCTTCTGTTTTACTGATTTATGCTTTGTTAATAGTTATATATATTGTTAACATATAAAAAAATACGATAATAAGTTTGTCGTATTAAATTATTATTATTCTTTTCTCCGTCAAAGTATTCTAAGTCCTTTGTACGCAGACTTCTGCTGCTGAGTTTAAATATAATAATGATAATTACATCTCATATCATGAAAAATATTGAAAATTGTCAAGAAAATTTTTAAAGGTATAAGATAGGTTAATAAATTCATTCAATACGTCACGTAATTAACCCTTAAAAGTCCTTTGTCCAGACATTTTGGACATTATATTGGTCTTTACTCTTTACCAAGTCCTAAGTCGAAACAAATGTAATGCTTGAAGTACTGAGACTCAGCCAATATCATGTGTCCAAATAAAACAGACCTTTAAGGGTTAATGGCTGGTATTCTATTGACTTTATTGTTGACATGTGCCGTTTCAATTGCCATCCGATATCCAATAATTATTAATGTGTCCACAAATACCTTTAGGGCCAGTTTATTCACCGTTGGATAAATTAATCTGTATGATATTTACTATGGTTATAGGCAAAATAGCCAATCATACTACGTGAAATTGCAATAACCACAGAAATTATCGGCTAGATTAACATACCCAACGATGAATAAACCGGCCCTTAATTATGAAAATAAATCCTGAATAAATCAGTTTATGCTACTGATGTCAAAGATACTATGTAGATACTTTACAGGTAAAAACGTCAAGCATCAAAAATCACTAAACAACGAGCACGCCAAATTCAAACTCCTTACAATCATATAATAAACGCTCGGTATTCTTATTAATAAATAAATCTGTACCCCAGAGGTAAAGGACACCATGTCACATTTTCGTAATTGTTCAGGAGAGTAGATTTTCTGTAGTTTTCAGCTATAAATATGAAAAATCTACTCTCCTGAACAATTACGAAAAGGTGACATGGTGTCCTTTACCTCCGGGGTACAGAAATATGAAGTATTTTGTTTACAAAAATAACTTTGAAGTATTAAAATATTCCACTTATTTTTTTATTAAAAAATAAAATAGTCACAAATAAATCCAAAGTAAAGAGAATAAAAGCAAAATTGAAAACAAATCGATATGTTTAAAATAAAACTGTTGTGTTTGATGTAAAATGAACATCTTTTGTAAAAAAAATATAAAATCACCTGTTTGGTTTTTTTGTGTTTGTTAGGTCATAATGATACGTTTGTAACGTAACTCAAATTCCATGATAATTTTATCATTGCACAACGTTCATACGTAAGCCATAGGAATTTTTTAATAAATACTCACTTTTGAACTCACCTGAAATTCTAATAAAGTGAATTTGAACCAAAAAAATTGAAAGAGTTAGAATTGGACGTTTTAAATCACTTTGATTTTATTTTAAAGTATAATGTGGATCTAAATGAACGCATAATAAATAAAATTAGAAAAATAAAATTAGAAAAATAAATCATAAATATACATAAATATATTTAAAAATAAAGTTTATATTTTATTTAAAATGAACAATTAAGTAACTAATTTCTTCTATAATTAAAATTCCATGATAATTTTATCATTTAAAAAGATTTATACGTAACTCAAAAAGTTTTTGTTTATTGAATAATCTTTTTAATGTTCATTTCTAACAAATTAAATGTAATCAGAGTCTAACTAGAACTTTTAAAAAATTCTCTTTTGATTTTAAAGTCTTATTTTATTCGAACCAAGATATAATTAGATAAATTAAAGAGAAAATTACAAACATATTAAATATATTTAAGGGAAATTCCATTACATTTTGTTGTTTTCTTAGTTTCGAATAATTAATTTCAAGGTAAAAAAGTGGTCAGTTTCATTTTTTACGACGGAATATTTTTCTTTAATGTATCATTAAAATAATTTTCTAATTTGTATCGAGGAAAGACTTGAAATCTTAAAAAAAAATTGAGTTGTTTTTTGCATCGAATTCTTCAATTCCACGAAAATTTTATTATACCAAAACGTTTTATATCGAACCCAAAGGTGTTTTTAAATAAATATCTACTTCTAATGTTCAAATTCAACAAAATCAATCTAACCAAGAACTTTAACTGTATGTTTCAAATGTGTTTCTTATGTCGAAGTCTAAATGAATCCAAATCAACCCATAATAAACAGAATCAAATAAATTCTTAAACAAATTAATGCATTTAAAGGGAAAATTTTTATATTTTTTACAAAACTCAAATATTTTCTTTATAAAATCAATAATTCTTAGATTTTCTTGGTTCATTAATAATTTTTTGTTGTAAATAAAATTCCATGGTTAATTTTGTCATTATAAAATATTTATAGATAACCTTTCAATGTATTTTTTAAAATCAATATCCACTTTTAATATTCAATTCCAACAAAACCAGTTTAACCGAACAGTTTAGTTGAATTTCTCAAATATGTTTTTTATAATAATGTTTAATTGTACCCAAACCAATTATATAATAAACTGATCTTAAAAAAAATCTTAAAATTAATGCATTTAAAGTAAAATTTTTTTGTATTTATACAAAAGTCAAACATCCTCCTTGTAAAATTAACAATTCTTAGATTTTCTTGCTTGATGGAAAACAACTTTCTATTGTAAGTAAAATTCCATGATAATTTATCGTTTCACAATGTTCATTCATAATCTAAAGGAATTTTTTGTATCAGTCTCTTTGTTTAATATCCAATCCTAAAAAAACTTAATGTAGAAAATATAAAATGATGGTTTGAAATCATTTTTTTGTTTAATGTTAGAGTCTAATTTGGATCCAAACTAACCTATAAATTAATGAGTTAAAGTTGAATGTGTGATCCATGTTAGATTATTGGACTTATTAATAAAAGACTGATGTTGTACTTTTGTTGGGTTTATTTGTTTAGCTTGTTAAGGGGAGATATCAGTGTGACAGGCTGAAAAATGAAGTGTTTTTTTGGGATTTTTTTCTTTTAAACGGCTGTATCAAATTATTTGGGATTTTGTCTATTAATTATTGAAGCATTAAAGTATGCAAGGAAATTTTCTTTGAATTTATATTACGATCTATGAAGCAGGGGAGCAGCCGTAAAATGACGTCTCAGAAAAAAGACCTCCCGACGGTTGACAACATTAGAGCCACAGCAAACATCTGAAATGAAAAATTCGAAAAGATTATTAAATTATAATAGTATAGCTATCGCAGCATCGTAGAAAATTTGAAAATTTTGATTTAAAAAGAAATGGTGGCCATTTAAAAAAAAAAATCGGATTTTACACGAAAATTTTGCAGTAAATCGTGAATAAAAAAAAGTAAACAATTTAAAAAAAACCTCTACGATGCAACGATAGCGATAAGTTTTCTGAAGAGAATCCATGTTGAATAAAGTCGATTGGACAAAATTTAACAGAGTAATGCTGTCAACCAGGTAAAAAAACATGGTTTCGAGAAAAACGCGTTTAAAGTTTTGAGAGGATAAAATTGAATGATGTAACTTGAATATTAATATAAAACAAGTTCTTACCGATTATTCTGCTATCCCTGGACCATATAGAAGTTCATCTGCGTCCAACAATAACATTTCCTCCTCACGTCGGTTCAAAGAGTAGCGTTCGGCGTCCTCGATACGTTTTCGGTCGATTTCGTGGCAATAATTGAACAGTTTCTCGCCGATGGAGGTTCCCAAGTCCTCAACAACATTCAACAAAGCCACCTGACCATCGTTGAATATGATAGTAACCAAATTAGCAGCTGTTTTGACTACTTGGGCGCCACAAAAACACAGTCTTCTATAGACTGCTCTGAAAGCGTCGACGCTTGACGCCAATTTCGAATACTTCTAAGCCGAATATTGTTTAAACATTTTGTAGGCATATTCTTAAAGGACAAAACTAACTATTTAAGCAAGAAAAAAAAATCGAATATTTTTTTTTTCACACTGATATCTCCCCTTAACTAGTTTCGGTTATTCGCCATTTTCAGAGTAGTATAGCTTAGAAATTATCTTAAACGATTCCAAATAAGTATATTTAAACTCCAAATTTCATTTACACGTTAAAACATATATCGGACAAACAACCTCTTGTCTCTTGAATAGAATGTTTTAACGTGCAAATGAAATTTGGAGTTTAAATATACTTATTTGGAATCGTTTAAGATAATTTCTAAGCTATACTACTCTGAAAATGGGGAATATCCAAAACCAGTTAGGAAGCTAAACAAATAAAACCAGTAAAAGTACAGCATAAGTCTTTTGTTAAATAATCTATAATTAACAGTTAAAAAGAAAATCAAAAAGGAAAAAAATAACCTAAACAAAATATTTAAAAAGCAAAATTGTGTTTGATACAAAATAAACGTCTTTTATAAAAAAATAATTGTAATCGTATAAATAGAATTTTTAATTGATTATAACAAGTTTCTATTGTAACTAAAATTCCATGATAATTTTATAATTGCACAATTCATTCCTACGTAACTTAAAAGATTTTGTTCTAATACCTACCTTTAACGTTTTCATTATAATAACAAACTGAATGTAATCGAAGAGATTTAATTGGACGTTTCAAATCACTTTTTTTTATGCAAATAAAGCATTTTAAGACATCCCCTTCACTTTTTATATAAAACTTTCACTTCTGGCCTTTTCCATGTTTACAAATTACCATTTTTTCTACATTGCATTTTATTTATTACCCTTTCTTTTTGTATTTGCGAACAAAACAAGACGTTAAAACGACTTTAAAGTATTTGATTTATGTAGTAATTTAATGTTTGTTAATCTTGATAAAATGTAAATATACTAAATTGTTATGATGTCCACGAGTACAAACAACGTTTATTCCCGATTTAGATTATGTATATTCTCGGAGATGATTTACATTAATGCATCTATAATCTTCTTATCGACGCGGTAAATGTCTAAAAATAAATTTTTTCTCCGAACCCGAAGGAAGGTCAAATCAAAAAACCAGATCTTTGCCACTTTAGTTTTTTTTTACCGGGCAACTTTTACGGTTCTCCCACACAAACACATATATAACTGGAAGCAAAAAAAGAAAACTAGTTGACCGTTAAATAACCGATTACCTCATGGTTTTGGACCTTTGTAAAATGTATCTATCCAAATCGGTTTTTGTCAAGGATCTGGTTTGAAAGGAGTTTGTAAATGAAATAAAAAATAAAGTTGAGTGGGGACAAATCTTATCTGTAAATTTATCTTGATCCATAACAATCTAATTAATTAGTGTTCAAATAAACTATGTCGTAGAAACATCTAAAAGGTTTTTTAAATCCCCGTTTTCTTTGTTTATTCTAGGTCAATGGGAATCCTCTTGCCTCCCGTACCTTTAGTAACGAGCGTAACAAACAACCACCTGACTTTACATCACAGGAATAGAAGTTTGGATTCGGCCTTGCAAAGAATACCGGAAGTAGACGTGACTCCGAGTCCGGAATGTGAAACTGTTGCTTCGACGGCTGTTTTATCCGGATCTGATACTCATCAAAGTACTTCGGGCAGCGTCGTGGAAGTTTCCAAACGGGACGAATTAGCTAGTTTGGGTTCGGACGATTCGGGGATTCTTTGCGGTTCGGATAGCGGTTCGAGCGATACTAATACAACGGCTACGAGGGAATCGAGCGTTGAACATCTTTCGGATGCTTCCGGATCGGAAAAAGAAGAAGACGTAAGGAAATCGGAAATAATTGAGAAACCTTGCGCGATTTCCAAACAACAGAATTTTGGTTTATTACGGTTGCTCGAGAGTAAAGTGTTCGACGTCCCGATGGCGATGCACTATTTGTTTAAAAGCAAGGAACCAGGAGTGCAAAGTTATATTGCGAATAGGATGTTTGCTTTTGAGGATCCGGAAGTTGATTTTTATTTGCCGCAGCTCGTTTGTATGTATATACAAATGCAGGACGTGGCGGAGGTTATTCATCCTTACCTTATTCACAGGTAAGCTGTTGTTTTTATGAATGTCATTTTTATTTTTAAACAATTATTATTTAACTATGTATGTTGTGAGTATGGTCGCGTTTAGTTTTCTATAACGTCACAAACAAGACGGGGAAAGCCTTTACAAAGAATTTAAACTTTCTAAAAGTATCTCTTCGTTTTACTGGGTCGGTTTTTTATATAAAATAAGAATACACACGTTCGCGATTTTATTTCATGTTTTTTTTAAGCAATAAAACTTTAAAAAAATAATTTTATACAAAAAAAATGTTATTTGATTTTTATAAAGATTTTGATTTAAGTTGGGTTTTTAAATTTTAGTTCTTTAGAATGAATTTTGAACTAATTTAACCCATTAACGCCTAGCTTTTTTTTTTCAAAATTGCAGAAATTTTATTAACATTTTAGCTACGAAACAATCACGACAATTTTTACATAACCTCAAAGGCTAACGTGTTTTGTGTATGATAAATCATACGATGAGCGTTAATGGGTTAAGTCATTTTTGAAACAATTTTATCAAAATTTTGGTCAGTTTTAACAAATATTAGATCAACTACTATCAACTTAATACATTTTTAGGAACAAATACAGTCGAAATAACTCTTCTACATTATTTTAAGGGGGAACAACAGGGTGGAGACCGCGAAAAAAAGGCGATAATTAAGATTTTATTTTGGTTCACTCATACATTTTAGAAAAATCGGAATTTGATATTTGTAACTACGCAGTTTAAACTTATTTTAGGAAGTATAGAGAAAAAAAAAATCTGTCTTAGAATACATGTATGAAGGGTGTCCAAATGTACTAACAAAAAAAAGCATCTTGTTGGTTGTCACTATAAAACGTGTAAAAATAATCTGAAAATAAAAAAAGGAAACGTCATTTTAATCTATATTAGTGCAGCTTCAGTTAAGCGTAGCCGATTTAGAAAATAATAATTGCTGTTAAAATGGCACCCCTGCAAAAAAAGAGTTAAGAAAATCGATAAAATAATTAATCTTTCCAGGGGGTAAAGAGGCAGCAAATATTAATACAAATAAAAATCCGTACGCTTAACTGAAGGGAATTTTATATAGATTGAGGACGTCTCAATAAAATTTGAATGCGATTCTCGTTGGTAAAGAAATTGTGACAACAGGTTAAAAAAATTTACTGTGAGAAAAACGCATTTAAAAAGTTAAGTTTAGTTCTAGATGATATAATGGAGGAAATTTTAAGAGTTACCACAATTCATCGATTCTTGCTCCATAACAAAGGTCTTTAGAATTTCTAGAACATAATTCGACTTTCTTCTTGTTGTCTGAATTGTCTAAAACACTTGAAATTGAACGCACTTGAGCTCGACTTATACGGTGTTGGTCTTTAGCTGTACAAAATGCGTACATTCGGGGACTAATCTGGATTTGTATTTCATTTGCCACCTTTAATAAAGATGCCATTCCATTAATAAAAATGGAAACCGTCAAATAAGTAGCAATTTGCACAATAACTGTCCGACTTCATAAAATTTTCGGAGCGAACTTCCAAATGAGGGCATTAAGGCTCTCATTCGAATTTTGCGTAAATCCGCCTATACAGCGGTCAAGCAACTCCGTCTTGGACAAATCCATATAAATGGGAGTAACAGCATCGATAACATTTTGTGACAATGGTTGTTTAAGTTCGTGTTCAAGTAATGGCTATGTGCGCGCGAGCAGAAAAGAGCTATAATTCCATTATTTGTACAAATTTTGTTATAATATTGTAGGACAATATTCTAAAAGGTACATACTTTCGAATTGCGCAAAGAAAAAAAAAACGATTTTTCAAAAAATTTACCCTGTTGTTCCCCCTTAAGTAACTTTCCAATTTCAATAAAATGTTTTAGGAAATGTAGAATCAATTTTGATTATTTGATGTTCATTTTGAAATATTTTTCAATAAAATTTTAGTCAGTTTTAATAAATAGTGGATCAATTACGATCAATTAATAAATGTTTGAGAACAAATACAGTCGAAATAACGATTCTACACTATTTTAAGTAACTTTCCAGATTTCAATAAAATCTTATTGTTAGTGTGTTTTAGTAAATGTGGAATCAATTTGGATTAATTTATTAATTTTTTGATGACAATTTTGCAAAGAGTTTACAATAAAATTTTAGACAGTTTTAATAAATACATCAATTACGATCATTTTAATAAATTTTTATGTACAATTTCGTACTTATGGCGAATTCGATTGGCAGAACTAGTGCGCACCAGTGCATAACAGCGTGTTCTGTTGGTTGTTTCGTTGTATTCTGTTACATTTTATTATTGTGGTTTATAAAACATTTTAAACATCATCAAGCCTTGAACACACTTACAAGTGATGTTATGATTATGTTTGATTTCATCGCGTTCTGTTGAATTTGCCCTTTTTTGCACTAAGCTAGTGTGACATATGTCACATTTTGCACTCAACGAGTGCGCACCAGTGCACACTAGTTTTGCCAATCGAATTCGCCATTAATGTTGAGTTTTTAATCAATTGGGAAAAAAATCTAAGTCAATTGATTCCGAACGAATTAAAACCATTCTACTTCGAAGGCGTTATGAGATTAAATACCGGGAATATTTATGTCTTAATAGTCCCATTGTAAGTACCTATTACTGGTTTATTGTGTTGGTTGAGAGAGTTTATGAGGTGCTTTGGCTTCCTGTCTCGTTTGCATTTTAGGTTAGGACCTTGAAATCTTTACTGATCGGTAAATCTTGAAATTTTAGGGCTGAATTGACGTTTTATTTCCTTCCATTTCAATTTTAATATTCATTTCCTATTCCTTTATTATTGATTTTTCTAGGTTAATGTATTTGTCTTTAATTAAAAATTTATTAAGAGAATTTTTTTAAAAATGTTTGAAATTGTGACCTTGAAGAATTCTCAATTGATATTAAATCGTACAAGGTTGTATAATGAAGTATTTTTATATAAGAATTGTTTATGAGTCCTAGCTTTAGATGATGGTTCTCAGGACTTAATGTTTTATAGATAAGTAATTTTATTTGATTGAAAGAACATCTATCATCTATCCTAGAAAATCTCATACTTGTGTTGGTTGGATTGATGCCCTAGTTTCACTCGTACTATTGCTAGTATATATTTTTTATTTCTTTTTCTGCATTAGTTTTCTTTCTAAAATAATGCGTAGAAATAACATATCGACGCTGCCAAGCCAAAACGGCATAAACGCTATTAACCTAATTTTTCAGAAAACGCAAAAAATGATTGACATAATGAATCTTAAATGGCTTTTACGCAAACTTTAAACCAATTTTATAGCGAATGAAGTTTGTTTGCGGATATGCCGCTTTAACTGTTTCATGCAGATTTAAAAATGCTACTCAACGGTGCAGCTAACTAAAAAATGGCCATTTTGGCGTTTATGCCGTTTTGGCTTGAGAGCGTCGATATGTGACCTGATCTACGAAAAGGGGGTTTACATTCTAAAATAAATTTTCAAGAAATAAGCTGTTAAAGATAAACAACTTGTTTCGTCAGTTTTTCTTTGATTGTTCTTTTTTCTCTGCGTCGGCCGGTGTTGAAAGACGTCAAAGTATTGGTTTAGTTTAGAATATTATTGTAGTTAATCGCTTAAGTTGCTAGTTTCGGCTTTCTGAACGAGTAACGTTGAAGAAGCGATTTTATGAATGTTATTACGTTGGCCGTTTTTTCGTAATGACATTTGTGTAATTGTTTCTGTTGGTCTTTTGCATAACAGAAAGTAATGAAAAATGAGTGTTGATGAGGAGTTCAGTGCCGTCTACAGACAATATTTTCGTGAAAACGATGAAGACATCGTCCAGGACAATGACAAGTTTCAGAAAGATGTTAATTCGAATAGCGATGATGATGTTATGAATGTTATTGTGCTACATTTCTCTCAGGCAGCAGATATCAATAATACCGAACTTAGTTTCGTTACCTTGGAGTTGTCTGCTGTCGATGATGAGGAAAAGGAACTGGTAACCAAATTTTTTTCAAAAGCTTGTGGTAGTAATAAATGTCATACAATGATACCACGAAAAATGAGCGAGAATACAAGAAACAATTATTTAGAGTTCTGTTTCTTTCCTATTTGTATTCTCCTTTCTCTACATTTTTAGTGAACTTTTGAATAAGTTACGACTTTGTGGTTTTCGCCATATGAAAGAACGTTTCAAGCTTACAATTAGTCTGAATCGGTAAAAAAGTGAAAAATGCTTTTTTTGACACGTAAGCCCCCTTTTTGTAAATCAGGTCACATATGTCTCTATAACTGTTTTTTCTTAGAAAGTCGCCAGCTTTTTTCTTTCGAAGTTTTTTAAATTTTTTAACTAATAATAATATTTCTCAGAATTTCAACTCGTAAAAGTAATTTTCTATTGCAAATTAAGCAATAAAGAAAGGGCTAAAGAGTTATGCAGAGTGTCAGAAAATAACTTTTAAGGATTTTAATGGTACGTAGTATGATGGAAAATAAGTCAACAAATCTTAATAAAGGCGAAAACCAACCGTTTATAACAACGATTTTATTGCTTAATGACATTGATTGGTTCCATACAAAAACTTAACTAATGTAAATGTTCAAAATGTCCTTTTATATCCACCGAAAAATTATCTGTCAATAGTATTCTATTTATTGCTGAAACTGGAAAAATGTTAGCTAACAAACGTTTATTATAAAAAAAATAATAAACCCAAATACTGGTAGCGGGATACTGTAAGGTTAATAAGCACTTTTATAATTTAGGGTTTACCGCTTCTTCTTTATGTCGTGCTTGCGAGCAAGACGATGAGACTGTTAATCACATCCTATGTGATTGCCCGAATCTCAAGGACCTTAGATTAAGGGACTTGGGTGACGATTGTCCAACCATGGAAAGAATCAAGGACACACCTCTGAATGCATCCTAATCTTTGGTAAATCCCTAGGCTGGTTGATGTAGACAGAGTAAGTGACAGGAAGGTTGTACAAAGGGCGCAATTGGGCCTATGTGCGGCGTGCCATCTGGCGTGCCCTCCCGCATCCTACATACATACAAATCTAAATACTGAAATCTAGCGGATTTAAAGCCAAAAGTCTTACAATTAGAAATGTGATACTTTATTCACATCAGAAATTCATTGCCCAAATCTTTCCTGATAACCGAACAATCTTATTACTGGACAATCAATTGCAGCAAATATCTTGTAAACCTTGTGTGCGGGAATTTTACATAAAAACTATATCATGTCACCGACTATAACCAGTGTAATGGTGACTTGACTCGTCGCCGGTCTGGAAAGTGTTCAGATTTTTTGGCTACTTTTTGATTCTACTACATACTCCTAAAATATTAAAACGTTATTTTCTGACGCCTTGTATATAATTTTTTTATAAAGTTTATTGAACCTAATCTAATGATAAATCTATGTAACAATGACCAAGATCAAAATAAAAAAGGAAATGATAACGTCAAACGAAAAACATTATAACTTAAATAGAAGATAAGAAAAGTGTAAAAGAGAAAGGAGATATTAAAATTGATATGAATGGAATTTGGGCGTTAATCCAATTCCAACCTAACCCATAAATTCATATAAGAAGCAAGTGCATAAGTTTTATTAAAGTGGAGTTCAATGTTTGAGAATTCTTTAGTAGACTTAAAGAGAATTAGAATTTCAATGGGCTCGGTTCAGATGGGTTGGGTTAAGTTTATTCTTTGATTATCAATTTCAATATCTTTTAGCAGAGAGTTGCCGAAGTTCTGAACTCTTTTTCCACGTTATAATTCCTACAAATATGATCCGATGACACAGAAAAACTATGAATCTTTAAGTAAATAAAAATACGAATCTTTTGCCTTTATTAGTATTTATTTTATACTTGGCCTGACACGTTTGGGCGATCTACGCCATCTTTGGAGGCTTTCGTCTGGTAATGTTACTTACAGTTGATACATTGATAAAATATACAGGGTGTATCTGAAATGCGTGTACAACGTAAGACCACAGATTCTTTGGCTCAAAATAGGTCGATCTAAGTTAACTTATCTATATCCAAAGTTGCTTCGTTTCGCCGCTAGAAGGCTTTAAAAATAATATTTTCCATGAGTTTTTCTTAAATTACTCGAAAAATTGGTATTAAATTTTATTCATTTTTTGACCACGTCTTTACATTAGCTGGGCACGGCTTTCTGTGGAACAAATTCGAATTTTCAAACATACAGGGCGTTTACAAGCACTCTCACCACAAGTTATCCATTCAAATCTCTTTAACCACCCTGTATAATTTTCTATCAATTCTTTTTCTGAATAGCTTCATTAATTTAGACATTATTTTCTCTCTTATAAAATTTCAGTTGAGCAAACGGTTTAGCCACAAAAGAACATTTTCTAACTCCCTGCAAGTTCAAATTTGTAAGTTAAGGTAACATTAACCCAGTTCAAAGCAGTAATTTCTTCACAGGATATGGAGCTCTTTCAAGAAAATCACATTTTAGAGGATTGGAAGTACTTTTTGCTCAAAATATTGCCAGGATTTGTGACCATCATCAGGGCAAAAATAATACAGTGTACAAAATTTTTACTGTTTGCTCTTTTCGTTGCATTGTTGGTTTTATGATACCCAATAAACAAAATCAGAAGGTCCAAGTTTACTGATCTTGCTGACCAGTTTACAGGAGCATGATTTTCTCTTTATTTCCTTCGATTCTATAGGAGAATCTGCATAATACGGACTAAAAGGGCTAAACCCTGATAACGTTCACAAATGCTGCCGAAAATTTAAAAATTTTAAGCAATAAGCTACTTCCAAACCTATAACATGTGGTTTTCTTGAAAAATCTTCATATCCCGTGAAGAAATTGGTACTTTGAATTTTGTTAATGTTGCTTTATTTTACCGTTTTGGGCTTGTAGGCATTTATAAGATCTTCTTTTGTGCCTAAACCGTTTGCCCAACTGAAATTTTATAAGAGAGAAAATAATGTCTAAATTAATGAAGCTATTCAGAAAAAGAATTGATAGAAAATTATACAGGGTGGTTAAAAAGATTTGAATAGATAACTTGTGGTGAGAGTGCTTGTAAACGGCCTGTATGTTTGGAAATTCGAATTTGTTCCACAGAAAGCTGTGCCCAGCTGATGTAAAGACGTGGTCAAAAAATGAATAAAATCTAATGAAGATTTTTCGAGTAATTTAAGAAAAACTCATGGAAAATATTATTTTTAAAGCCTTCTAGCGGCGAAACGAAGCAACTTTGGATATAGATAAGTTAACTTAAATCGACCTATTTTGAGCCAAGGAATCTGAGGTGTTACGTTGTACACTCATTTCGGAGACACCCTGTATTATGTGTTATTCCTCTTCTCGTGTAATATATTCAGTGTTCTTCTATAACAACTTTCTTCATTAATAGATGGACCACTTAGGTTGGTCATTCTTTTTTCCAATAAGCGTTAGTCAAAGTATAAAATAAATACCAATAAAGACTAAAGATTCGTATTTTAATTTATTTCATTCATAAATTGGCAACAAGGATCCACACAAATATGTATTAATCTTTAATCTCTTTCTGGACAGCTTTATGATTGAAAGAGATCTCACAATGAATAGAGTCTTCGTCGTTTCATATCGACCTAATTTTAAATTGCAACACTTTAGAAATTTCTAATAAGTGTCTTTTTTGAAAAGTTTAAAGTTTTTATTTGTCTATACAATCTGACGTCTATTCCATTGTATTTCTATTCTCAGTTTTGATACCAACTTGTTACTCATAGTATTGGAATTGGTAAATATGCAATAGACGACTTGTGATTAAAATCAATACAAATAAGGCGACATTCCAACGTTGTAAAGCTGGTAAAGCCATATTTGATTGATGTCAACAAATATGTATATGCAGTTAAAATTTATGAGATTTAATTCATTAATTAATTTAATCTTTCAAATGAAATAACTTCTAAATAAATTAAAAAAAACTCTATAATACGAAAGAAAAATTTATCGAAAAAAACTTATCTCAATGTTTCTTATCTTGATATCTTTTGATATTTAATTTCAGTGGGTTTTGAGGACGTACAAACATTAGAGAAAGCCGAAATTTACAAATTAAAATTCTAAAAACGAATCTTGTGAATCGCTGAATGGACAATTAAAAAAAGAAAAAGTACATTTCTCAGTCGTGCTTTCGTTTTCTCGTGCGAACCAAGGCCGATTATCGTGTTATTATGGTCGCGACCACCTTCACTTCATTCGATCGATAGACGAGAACATCAACGTGACTTTTTTTATTTTTTTACTTTAATTTTTTATCTCTCTCATTTCCCCGTCAAGTTTATTTAACTGGTAAATTGATTTATATTTTAACTACTACGTCAAGTAAATTATCTTTACAACCGGGGAATGAATCACCCGTTTGTTTCCTTCTCGGACTTCTCTTTTGGACCCGGTTATAGTCTAATTAAAACGTTACGAGTTCTCCGCCAGCGTAGTCGGCCAGATGAAATAACCGGCCAGGAATGTGACGAGAAGAATGCGAATTGCAGAACGTTATTAACTGTTTTGATCGTTTTAACCGAGAAAGAGTAAAAAAGAATTTTAAGTAAATAAGAGGAAGATAGATAAAGTGGATGTAAATTTGTTAACGTTGTAATAATTGTGTCTCTTTAGCGATAAGTGATAACTCGACGACCTATTCATTATTATTTGTGGATACAAAAAGTGACGCTTCATTTTAATCGTCTCTCGGTTACGTATCTTACGATAACTGCGCTTTGGAATATTTATTTTTGAGTTTTAAGTATTTGATAATGTGGTTAAACTCTCAATAAAGATAACGTTTTAAAGGAATGCTTTGGGGGATTATTATTTGAATTGTTTAGGGATAATAATAGGTTCATCAATATTTTTTATTAAATATTAATGTTTATTATAATAAGTAGAGGTTTGATGATTTAATTTTAAATGGAAATCTTTTGTTGATTGTTATTGATAAAGTCTGGATGATTCTTTTAAGATAGTTTTTAAAAAATTGAGGTTATTATTAGTTAGCTTTTCTCCGATTGGGGTTTGGAGTTTGAATCTTCAGTTCATATCACATTTTAGCTACAGGATTTCTGCAGACTGGATGGTTGAAAGGGTTTTGGTCTTTGAATCCCCAGTTTATATCACACTTCAGCTACAGAATTTCTTTGGGTTGGTGAAAGGGTTTTGGAATTCGAATCCTCAGGTCATATTATACTCCAGCTATAGAATTTCTACAGACTTGATGGTTGACAGGGTTTTGGAGTTCGAATTTTCAGTTAATATCACACTTCAGCCATACAATTTCTTTCGGTTGGTTGAAAGGGTTTTGGAGTTCGAATCCTGAGTTTATATCACACTTCAGTTACAAAATGTCTACAGACTTGATGGTTGGAACGGTTTTGGAATTCGAATCCTCAGTTCAAATCATACTTTAGCTATAGAATTTTTTTGGGTTGGTTGAAAGGGTTTTGGAGTTTGAATCCCCAATTCATATCACACTTCAGCTACAGAATGTTTGCAGACTTGATGGGATTCTTGTGACTTTTTATTCTCTTCTTATTAAAAATATTTTTATTATCTTTCCTTTCTTTTGACCTTTTTGTTTTCCAAATTTATCAATTTGAGGTTATATTAAGGTAAGTACTGATTTGTGCATGTACGAACGAACCGAACGCGCATAAACAAATCGAACAACAAAAATGTTAGCGGTGGTCGATGTATTTGTTTGTTGTGTTCCCTTTTTCTGTTCTCGTGTTCACCAGTCAAAATGAAACATGGAAAGAAAAATAGAAAAGTGTGTGGACAAGGCATTTATTTTTACAACGTAAAAATACGACCCTTTTAAAAGATATGGGTAACTGTTGCTTTAGAAATTTTAACACGAATATCTGCAGAAGAAAAAAATCTAATGTTACTAGTCGTTGTAAATATTTTCAAAAAAGGTATAAAATTTCGAAAAGTTATACTTGTTCAAGATAGTTTAGTACTAACTTTACGATTCCTAGCTGCAAGAGATTTACACCAGTTTACAATAGTTATTCAAAAGTTTTCTTCGGTTCATTCAAGATCTATAGAGTGGTTGTTATAAGGTTATTCAACTCCTTGTGTTTCCTATATTTCAAGCGAAATTTCCCCTCACATACCAAAGTTCTCGAATCTATAACGTCACAGAGCTCGGAGTGTATTCGTTATATATGCTTTATTTGTGGTTTTATATCTAGTAAAAAACTCATTTTCCTCATAAATTTATTATTGTCTTTATTTTTCCTGTGTAATATTTCTTTTTCTCGTTGCTTAAGAACTTACCAATTTAACCCCTTGCGTTACGATTTATTTCGAACGTAATGCAATTATGGCGGGCTAGACTCGTCATTGTATCTTAACACTTAACGGACGGGCCCCGTGGATTTACGTTTTTCCATTCTGACGTCCTAAGACGGGCCACGTAGATCTACGGTTTTCCATTCTGGCTTTCGAAAAATGCGCGGAAACTGGGTTAGACAGAACAGATTCGACCTGTCCGTTAAGTGTTAAGGGGTTAAAGGAAAATTTTATTAATCTTCAAACTTCATTGACGTCACGTTTGCCTCTCTCACCTGAAACATGCAATCGTTCGAGGTGGATAACCTTATAAACATTAGTCGAAAGATCTTGGGTTCACTCTTATCCAAAAGAAATTTCAAACATGGAAAGGTCGTACCATTTGATACATAAATTTCATGTCTGCCTGTAATGAAGCAAATATTAATGTACTGAAACATAAACAAAAATTCTAATAAACAATACGTCTACCAGTTTCTATAGGTTTCTCCCTTTTGCTTTTTCTTTTCTGAAATTAGCAAAGAGACTCTTCGTCTTCTTGACTTCTGCAGGAGGACATTAAAATTTTTCGTCAATAATTAATGAAGCGTCATGTTTTTCAGTGTATTCTAATATTATCTGCCTTTTGGATCCCATAACATTGGATACTGTTCATAAACAGCTATTAATTCTAGACACTTCTCTCTATTCCAATCCATTTTTGTAGAATAATCAATGAACTAAATCAGTGAACACGGTGAACACTAACGAACGATCAAATCTCTTCGAGCAGATCACATTTATCGACAAGTTCCTGAAATAACTCGACGCATTTGGTTCGGGAAAAATACTCAAATCAGTACCCAACTTTAGAGTAAGCACAAACAGGACGCTTTTAAGTGCACGATTAATTGCGTGTTTTTGTATATACGCATTTTAGTAGAAGTGTACAAATTCAAACGTTAAACGCTCAACAAACGCCGAATCGAGATTTTTGTTAAAACTTAACACTACAGCTTTTGCAAGTTTTATGACACTTAACACCGACTTGTACACTTGCTAATAGCAAGCAAACGATTAAACTCACATTTTAAACACTTCGTCTGTATCGCGGCTTGGGTTCGATTCAATTCTTTTTTAAATTTTTATTGATTAGTATTATTATTATTTTTGTAAGTGAAAATTTAATCTTATACCATTCATTAAATTTGTAATCGTATAAAAAATAGTCTTGACTCAAGAAAAAATAAAAATAAATAGCAATGATTTTTTTTGTGGTTTCATAGATATAAAATATTAGTCACAGTCGTTGGTGGAAGTCTCAACGTCGAACGCGGAAGGAAATGACGTCAACAATCGCGCTTTTGGACATCCTAACGTTTTAAATCCACTCGTATCTAAACTTAAAAAAAAAAAATAAAGTAAAACTCCTTTATAAAAATATCAATAGTGATTAACGGGGAATTTCCCGGAATATTTTGTTATTTATCCTGCCAAGATTCGCGGCAGTAATGTTTATTTCGGTCCGGATGACTGTACAAAACAGTCCGAACTCCGTCTATTCGCGTTTCTAAAGAGACGACGAACCAGGAGAGGATCATTTAAAAGGCTAAAGAATGTAAATAGGAAACGGTTGTCGTCCCTACAGCTCTTCTGTTCGACTTCCGCTTCGTGTTCTTCGGGTCACTTAAGAGGATTATCCTTAGAACTTACAAAAGCAATACTAACGGAAACGTTTAAATGGAATTTAATTTAATCTTGTCGATAAAACCCCATTTAATCCAAACATTATTTTTATGCTATAATTTATTTTAGATGCCGGAAATCGGTTGATTTCTCGTTAAAATGCGCCTGGCTTCTGGACGCGTACAGTTCCGATGCATCGATATCAACGAAGAAAAAACCTTTGGGAATCAAACTGCGCAATTTAATCTTATCGGAGGAATTAAGACCGAAGGGGCAAAAAATTAGCAACGCTACTCCGCCACAAATCAACGAAGGATCAACCGGGAAACATCCTGCGGTTGCGGCTATGTCTAAAAAAGCTCATCACCGTTCGCAGAGTGATGCTTCCGCCCTTTTGGTACCTTCGGGAACGATTAGAAGGGGAAATAGCGCTTCGAAATTGTGCCTGGGTGATCTTAGTTCGGGACGAGCTTTCGATAACGGCTGCGTCTGCTTTGAGAGTTGTCAAGGGGTCGTTAATGATCTTAAGGGACAACGTACAGATTGTGGATGTTTAGTAAGTATTTTTCTTTCTTTTTTGGGTATGTTTAAAGTTAAATGTTTATTAAGGGAAGGTATAGAGTGAGTTGTCTTATTTTTCAACGACTTATTTTTTAGACACACTATAATTTAATAATAATACAAAATGTATTAAATATCCCAATAAATTTACTTGTCATTGTTTCGTTAAATTAATAAAACTTAGGTAAGTTTTACACTGAGGCAACAAGGAATCAACAATATGCGATATTGTGTCTTAGGCAGCGTTTACATGAGCGTTGAAAACGCAACGATAGAATCGCAGCGATTTTCATACGATAATGTAATACATTGATTTTAATGGACTCGTCTATACGACGAGCGTTAAAAACGCTGCGAGACGCTGGCCCATTATGATCATTGTATTACACTCACCGTGGCGATTCCATTGCGAGTTTATCGCTGCGATTTCAACGTTCGTGTAGACGCTCCCTTAGTGATATTTTGCATGTCACTAATTAAATCATGTATCTTGCTTTGGATTTCAATATTACAGATACAGAGATTGTATGGAATTTTTCCGATGTAAGATGTTTACTTTAATTCTATGTAAAATGTCTTCAAGTGGCAACGTCTTGTATTGCTGATTGCCACAATGAGAAGTGAACGTGTGTGATGAGCTTTACAATTACAACTAAAATTCGGTTTTATACATTATATCAAACCATCAATATTCCTCTTTTCGCATATTTTTTCCCAACAATTAGCACTGAATTAACTACAGTCGACCAATCACAGGACATAATAACCTAAGAGCAATTTTTGACTCTTGGAAACGTCAAACGACTTACTCTTTTCCTCGGTTTTTCCGATTTTCCTAGCTTCGATCTTTTGTAACTTTTTGATATCAACATCTTATTAAATTAGTCTTAAAATTGAGTTTAGGGCCCAAAAAACTGATAAGAATCCGATCTTATAATAACAAAATCTAATTTTGAAGATTGTAAGGCTTCTCTTTGAAGTAACTTTTTGACATTCCATAAAATTCTTAAAATCGATCCTAGATTTGAAAGATGTAATATTCTAATATTTATTAGCTTAAGTATATTTATTAAAGGATTTATTTATCAAATCAAATGTTCAAAGCAGTCCCAAAAGTAGTTCAAAGGTGATTTGAAAGTAATTTAAAGGTGGTTCATAGACAGTTCGAAAGTAATTCAGAGGTCATTCAAAGGCTCAAAGGTGGACCAAAAGAAGTTCAAAGGGGATTTAAAAGTAGTTCAGAAGTAGTAGTTCAAAGGTGGTTCAAAAGTAGTTCAAAGGTGGTTTAAAAGTAATTCAAAGGTCGTTTAAAGGCTCAAAGGCGGTCCAAAAGAAGTTCAAAGGTGATTTAAAAGTAATTTAAAGTTAACAACGATATGAAAATAACCTGGAAAAGTTAGAGATTTTTAAAATAATTTTGTAATATATAGATCTGGAAATTTTACTTCAGGGTATAGGAAAATAATGCGTGCAACAAAGAAGCATATATGGGAAGTATTAGATAAACAAAGAGCGATATAACTGTTTAACCACGCCTTTTCCGACCCGACCCTAGTCGCCCAACCAACCACCTTCTTCCCACGAACTGTCGAACTGACAGTTTGACAGTCTGACAGTTCGACAGTTTGTGGGAAGAAGGTGGTTGGTTGGGCGACTAGGGTCGGATCGGAAAAGGCGTGGTTAAACAGTTATATCGCTCTTTGTTTATCTAATCTACTTCCTATATGCTTCTCTGTTGCACGCATTATTTTCCTATACCCTCAAATAAAATTTCCAGATCTGTATACCATATTCATGTTTAGATAAAATAAATCTAGTACTTACTTTTTTATGCCATTAAAACGTCAAAATATGCTTTCAATCATCAATCAAATTCCTTATTATAAAATTTTTGTTACAATCATCCACTAGAATACAATAATTTGAAATATGGCTTTTAAAACGAAATATTCCCCAAATTTTCAACAACCCGAACCTTCTGACGCTAGAATCCTCCAAGTTTTATTATCGTATTTACAAAGAGCTGCCAACGTAGCCGGAATTAAGAAAAGCAATACGATCCGCTTAACAAAATTAATCATGATATCAACTAACGTTTTATTTATGGCTCTCGGATTGACTTTAATCGCCTTGGGCGTCCTTTACAAACTCAACTTTTTACAAGTGATCGGAACCACTGTCGACTCTCAAAGTTGCGGGTTTTTAAAAACTTTTCCCACTTTATTACTCGTAACGGGAACCGGTTTATTTACCATTTCTTACATGGGTTGTTACGGAGCGTATAAAGAAGACACGACCCTCTTGTCCGTTTATAGTTTTATTTTGGGACTTTTATTTTTGGTACAAACCACCCTAACCGTATACGCCACGTATAAAACGAATCCGTTTAAAGGAATCGAACAGGAAGCTAGAAACAACTTGTTGCGGACTTACGGAGCTTACGGAAGAGATTTTCAAGCGACCCTTTTCATCGATAGTTTTCAAAACGAGTATAAATGCTGCGGAATGTATAACGCGTTGTGTATGAGAACCGTAAACGGTACTTTTCCTTTAAGTTGTTGCAACAGTCGGACGCAGGAATGCGTTAAACCCCATCAAAAAGGTTGTTGGGTCGATTTTTACGACTTGACGTTTCATTCCGTTCATATAGTCACGCGGACGGTGCTTTTTTTATTTTTTGTTGAAATTTTTCAACTTACTTTAGCTTTAGTGCTTACGATAACTCTTATTATTGCACGAAAACCGGTTGTTGTTTAATAAATTGTTGTTAAATTATAAATTGTTTTTTTTTTTTAATTTAATTAATTGTTTTTTTTTAATTTAATAAATTATTTAATTTTAATTTATTAAATTATTTATTCAATTTAATGAATTTATTTCTTTACTTGTAATAAATTGTTTTAGGCTCCGAGATTAGCACCAGAATTAAAATTTATGGAAGCGTTAATATCAATAGGTAAAGTACTCAGTTCGATTCCAACGAAAGAAGCTAAAACGACGAGATTGGTGGCCGAATTAACAACTTTGAATTTAAATTTACCGGCGAGGGTTTGGTTACCGTTAAATAGCGAAAAACCGCATCATGTTGTAAGGATTCCTCCTCAAGTATCTGCCGTTTTAAATTCAAAAGATAAGGTAAGTTAAAAATTAATTTAAAAAAAGTGGTTTAGATTTTAATAATGATTATTTGTTGATTTATTTAGGCTCCTTATATTGTTTATGTGGAAGTTTTGGAAGTGGACGATTTATACACATCTCCTGTACCGCCTAAAATAATGAACGCGCTTCGACATACCAAATCGGAAGAGAACTTAGGCGGGGGCGGTGATACCGCGTCTCTTTCCGCGTTTAGTATGTGCGGGATTATTTGCGACGATAACGATCCGGATTGGAGCCAGGAAGATGATGAAATTACGCAACAAGTAATTTTATAAATTATTATCATAACAAAAAAAATAATGGTTTAATTTTTAGTATACACAATTGAAAAAACCAGTCGATAGAGATACAATATCGCAATTAAGTCAAGAATCGAGCGATTCAAGAGAACCACCCTTGTTCATCGCCGCGGGTGAGATAAGAAGGAGATTATCGGATTCGTTTAGAGAGGGTAAAAGTAAGGCGTTTACTCACGATCCTGAAGATCCTTCAGCTGCCGCACTTAAGGAGCCTTGGATGGTAAGACAACAATCCACTTGTTGTTAGTTGATTTTATTTGTTGACTCTAATACGACTGAAATATCTCTAAATTATGAAGAATTTAATATAGAATTATCCTGAATGTGTTTGAAAATGCGTTCGAATTCGATATCGTATCTGTATTTACGATATCGTATTACTCCAGTGTGAGATACATAATTTAATTGTATGATAGTATCAGCCTTTAATTTGAGATTTTAAACGAAATTTAATATATCAAAATTTATTGGCAATAATGTTGACTGTGTGCGATTGTCTTATATTCCTAAAAAAACATTATAACGACATTTAGGTTTAGAAATAAGGTAGTTTGCGTTTATAATGAAAACGCAAAAAACTCCAAATCTTCTAAATTTCATTCGGTTAACAAATATCTCAATGATACAATTGATTGTTCTTCAACAACTTTCCCTAATAGACCGTTTAGTTTATGTAAATCGATTTTATCGTTTAGTAACACTTTACATAGAATTGAATTCTGTGTTTCACATAACTCGATGATTCAATGCTCGTCACATTGGAGTAATCTGATATCGTAGGTACAAAGGCAATATTAAATTGTTTCATTGTGAGGAGTTTGCTCTAATTTTATGTAAAATGTTACAAAGTGGTCATATTGCTTGTTGACCATTGTTGACTGTAGTTGTTTGTTTGCTCAATATGAAACCAGTTTAAAAGTTTATACAAAAATGGTCTCATATTCGAAGTTAATTTTCCAAGTTAGTTTGAGTGGGTTTCCTAATATCCGCAATAACATATGAGATAAGGAATCGTTTTGTAGAAGTCACTTTTTCAACCAATAGAATTTTTTTTAATAATCATAACGAGCCCTTGTAATAATAATATTAAAATTAAAGAAGCTCTGTTAATTTTTGAGTCTTGGAATAGCAAATGGCCGATTCAGAGGCTGACATCCTCGTTCTAAGTTATGATGTGGTATACACCAATACCTCGCTTTGCGTCGTTTCGTTTTGCGTTTTTTCGATGTTGCGTCGCTACTTAATTAGTACTAATTTTCACTATGCGTCGTTAGATTTTCGAGATTACGATGTTTTGGTTTCGAGTCTTTATTTTATTTTATTTTTTTGAAATGGAGACTCGCATAAATGAATTGCTAACTTCGTACAACCAAGAATTCTCTAATGAAGAACTATTGCAACTGGAATTGCAATTTCTTAAAGAAGATGATAGTGACTGTTCAATAGCAATCTTCGAAGAAGAAAATTTAACCTCCAAACAAATTTCCAAAGCGATCTCCATAGCTTCGTCAATCAAACACGATTGACGAAGCTATGGAGACTTTTTTAAAAAACGATCCTGACAGCAGAAGGAGTTTTAAAGTGTCCCAGGCAGTAGCTACGAATATCAATTGCTACAAGGAATTTATTTTACGTTAAAAAAGGGCTGTTCAGCAAACATTGGACAAATTTTTTGTGAGAGAAAGCCGACTTACAACAGCCACTATGGGCTTATCAGGCAGTGATTAATTTTAACTTTATTTTTCATAAATTAATTGAATAGTTTATTTTGTTTTAATTGAATACTTTTTTTTTTGTTTTTTTGTATCTACGTAACAAAATTTTATATTATTTTTGTTTTTTTAATGTTTACTTTGTCCAATTTTCTTTTTAAAAAGTAGTATTTTCCTAACCCTGGAACCTATCTTCGTTCTTTACATAGTTTGTTATAGAAAATCTTAATTCACTTTGCGTTGTTTCAATTTTCGTCGTGTTTTTTGGAACGTAACCACGATGCAAAGGGAGGTATTGATGTATTATAAAACGTCAAATAATCAAGTTTTTACTTCGGTATTTCAATGTAAATAAAGATCGAACTAATCTTAGTCTTGTGGAGACCAATTTCTAATGCGATCTATTAAGACACGTTCCTACGGAGCGTGATACACTTTCGTGAGGCACACGTTTGAGGTGTATGAACGAAGTGTCGTGAGTTAGCTGTTGACCTCAGAGACAAGCGTGGTGCTCACGCCTCAGATCAAACATGTTTGATTTTTACCGTGAATTTGCTTTCGTATATCGGTGTTCAAAAATGGCGACCAGTAGTAAAATGAAAAGTCAAGTTTTTAAATCACAAGACAATGAAACCATTCGGTTTCTTGAATTGTATGCTGTTGAAAAAGTGTTGTACGATTGAAGACTATTGAAAACTACAGAAATCAATATTTGAGAATGGCAGCAGCTTTGAATTTAAGGGAATTTCTGCTGCGCTCAATATCCCTAGATTTGAATCGAAAGATATTGCTACAAAATTTAAAAATTTGAGGAGTTCATAGAATTTTGAAATCAGTGGTAAAATTGCTTCCAGTAGGTAGTCATTGTCGCCTTCAGACATTCGTAAAAAATTTTTGAAATCCTCTCTGTAATAACTTCTTAACTCCCTGTCTGCCACACTATGTGCTTCTGATTTCCTGTCAAAAATGCCTATAACCCACCATCGTATTTTCTTCTGTTTCTCTTTCGATATTAGCAACTGATTTATTCTTTCTGCTAAAACAACACCAAAGCCTGAACTCACCACAACACAAGCCCCGATGAGTACCTGGTTCATGGTCGGATTTTCGTATATTTAATCACGTTTTCGTTGATACTGCAATCCGTGTGAACTTTCCGCGATTGACAAGGTTTCTTGAGCATTTTCACGACAGCAAGTACAAAAGCGTGATGCACTTTCGTTTTGACGTTCCATAGGAATGCCCCTTTAAGAACAAAATTATTATTTAGAGTCTTTGCATTGTTAACCAGACTTTTCAATTCTCTTTTTATATTTATTTTCTGAAAGTTCATTTGTTGAAGTTACTGCTTTACAAATCTTTAGAGAGAATAAACTCTCTGAATTGTTGAATTGACTCAACCGAAACCAACCCAATCCATTTCAACACTTTTAAGTATTGCATCTACTAATTTGTTAATCAAATTTAATTATAGGACAAGGAAAGAAGAGTCCGCGAAAGCTCACCGTATGGTCACATGGCCAATTGGAAATTATTGTCGGTAATTGTAAAATGCGGCGACGATCTTCGACAGGAACTTATGGCCTCACAATTGCTCCAAATGTTTAAGAAGATTTGGACGATGGAACGTGTACCACTTTGGGTCCATCCTTACAAGTAATTATTTTTTAACTATTTAACTTCTTAAAACATACCCCAAAAATGGAAACGGAAATTAACTTTAATTATCACCATTCATTAATCATTCAAGTTCCACTACATAGATAATAAAAAGTCATATAAAATGTAATGATTCAAAATTCATTTCCGTTTCTGATATTTTTTTTATCTTTTAAAATTTAACTTCAATCTTGATAATTTTATAATAAGAAAATTAATTTGTTTTTTATATTTTTTTAGAATTTTATGTTTATCAAGTGATAGCGGTTTAATCGAACCGATATTAAACACGGTATCACTCCATCAAATCAAAAAGAACTCCCAACTATCCCTCTTGGAGTATTTTACGAGAGAGTACGGACCGCATACTTCCGAGGCGTTCCTCACCGCTCAAAATAACTTCGTTCAAAGTTGTGCCGCTTATTGTCTCATATCGTATTTAATACAAGTCAAAGACAGGTTAGAAAATTTAAAGTTTAATTTTATCTAATTGTTTTTAATTGATTAAAATTATGATTTTAGACATAATGGAAATATTTTACTAAGTAGCGACGGTCATCTAATTCATATCGATTTCGGTTTTATACTTTCGACTTCACCTCGAAACCTCGGCTTTGAAACGTCTCCGTTTAAATTAACAACCGAGTTTGTTGAGGTTATGGGAGGAATGGATTCCGATATGTTTAAATATTTTAAAATATTGATTTTACAAGGATTATTGGCTGCTAGAAAACATCAAGAAATGATTATACCTTTAGTGGAAATTATGAGATCAGGTTAGTTTAATTTAAAAAAATACTAGTATAATTTATTAATGATCTTATCATTTAAAATAGGTTCTCAATTACCGTGTTTTAAATCCGGCGCTGCAACGGTACACAATTTAAAAAATCGTTTCCATCTAAATATGACGGAGGAACAACTTCAATTGGAAGTGGATAGGATGGTTGAAGCGAGTATCCATTCGATTTCGACAAAGTTGTACGATAATTTTCAATACTTCACCAACGGCATACAATCATAACCAAGTGTGAATCGTTGGATGTGTTGTAACGTTAAGAAAAGATTTTTTTAACCAATTAAGACAAATCCACACCTAAAATATTCACCGAATTGTAACTATTCGGTGAATATTCATGGATTGTAGAATTGTCTTTAAATTAAATCAACACCTCTCCTAATAATTGAATCTGTACATAAAAAGACTAACATAAAACTTTACCCCAGAAAAAAATCCATTTAAAAATTTAGAACGCGTCAGATATTTTTTGATATTGCAAAACTTTTTTGTTTTAATTTAATTTAATATATATTTTTTTTATTAATTATTAATCGTAGGGAAGTACTTTGTGTTTATACAAATAATTAAATGCTCAAAAATCGGACGAAGGTAAATGAATTAAAATTAATTAACACCAGTGTAACGCGGAAAAGCGAGGACGTAAAACGTGTTTTAAATCTTAAGATCTGAACAAAAAAAATCTAAAAACACAAAAAAAACGAAATTGTTGCCATCATTTTTAGTGACGTGTCTGTGTAAATATGAGATTGTAAATAATTATTGTCTGGTTACCAAATGGTTTATCATTCCAAAAAAATAAAATAAATATACCGGCGATTCTAAAAGAAAAATTTGAATCACCCTGTATATCAAAAAAAACGAAAATCATTCCAAAATTGAATTTTATTTAAAAAAAAAACCAGTCATTTTTTTAACATGTTACTTCATTGTAAATAAATATTTTCAAGTTTAACGCCAATTACGATGAGATTAACACTAATATAGTAATAAGTACTAAATATTAAGTAGAAATAATACTAATTAGATAGTGTAAATACTCTCCTATACATAACTGTATATAATTAAAAAAACAAGGACTTTTCATTCAAAACTAAAACAAAGATGATATCCATCCATTAACGTAGCGAATTAGGAGAATTGTAAGTAGCTGAGAGAGAGAGGGAAGTGAGAGAGGTAAAGAAAGTGTGAAAGAGAGGTGCGTTTTAGGTAAAATTGTACCGACTGATTAAAAAGAGAAAAAAAAATCTGTGTATAAAGCGAAAACAAAAAATGCAAAAAGACTGATCCTAAAGCGTAGGCTTTTTGCAAGCTACAGAAATATTAGTTTTGTTTTTGTCGTGGATTTTTACGTTTTATATGTATTTATCTTTGCGTCGAGCGATTTCGTAAGAGTCAGCCCGCATTTCATTTTCTTGTCAACGTCATGTATGTACATACTATGGAGTTTACGTGATTATATTTTCTATTCAAGTTAACGTTTGCATGATTTTTTTTCTTATAAAATTTTAGTACGTATTTTATTATATTTATGATGTGTATTTATCTTATATTCCTAAGTAAAGAAAATAATTCTATACGTAACTTGGTTTTTATTTCCTGTATATCCCAAAATAATAAAGGACGCCCTATCTCGTAAACCCTTCACTTTTGCACGGTTTTGGCCGCAGAAATGGACTCCGCGCCGATTTAAAATCGCTGTGGCGAACGGCTCGGAAATCAAGGTTTAATGTTGATTGCGCCATCTGTTGCACAATAGCTGTAGTTCTAACCATGTGTGGTTCGAAACTAGGATATGAAAATTTTAAATAGCCGAGTTCCAAACCAAATTTTCCCTACGAAACTTTGGCTACTCCATAACAGATGGCGCCACGAGTTTTAAATTTTCATTCGAAATTAAATATTCAATATAGTGGGCGTTAAGGGGTTAAACCAGTTTGGTGAGAATAACCGTTGAAGTTTATTAGATTTCGAAAAGTTAAGGTTTTTTTAGTATTCAAAAATAAAAGCTTTCATAAACATAAAAAATTTATTAATTTCATAACATCACTTACATTATACACCTTTAAGTTTTTAGGTGTACAAGAATTTATAATAAAAATATACATGTATACATATTATGTTCAATTTTCTGAATTAAAAATAAAAAAGTAACATTATCAACGTAGGTGTACTTCTATATTGGGAACGTTTTGATCTGGAAAGAACATACCCAAAGATACGATAGCAAACAGTCCGGTTATAATCACCAAAGCCACTGTAGATGTTATTGTAAAAAGTTGTGGATAATTATATCTATAAAAAATTCAATAAAACTTTAATATTAACAAAGGATAGTTTTTAAAAAATATTACCTTGTATACCAAGCTAAAGACAATAAAATGCTAACAAGTACTAATAAAAGATTACCAAAATCCCAATCTCGTTCGTTTCTTCTCCCAGACCTTGAAGATGAACTCGATTCAGTATTACTTTCTGGTACAGATCTTGTTTGATGAATTAAACAATGTACAACGCAATTATCATATAAACCATAATGCGCCAAAGTTTCTTCTTCCCTTTGCAATAGCTGACCATTAAAAATTAATTTTACCCTTTTATTTTCAGCCAGCTCAGTAGAAAAATGTCTCCGTTTAAAATCAGACAAAGATTCATTTAATTTTGCATCAACCGATTTTAAATCATCATTTAAATATTTTAATCTTATTTTTATACTATTTAAATCTTGTATTGGTTCATCAGGTATATTAAATCCATAAGCTGGGGGAGCATTATTATCATTTATAGGACTCTCATTAATCAAATTTTCATTTGTAGGATTTTCATTGATTAAAGGCGGTGCACTTGGTTCCGTTTCACCAAAACCTTGACGTTGACTTGAACTACTCGCTCCATCCAAATTTCCACCTCCACCGCTTTTATTATTAAAGAAAGCTAACCTTCTTTGCCTTACAATATTACTATCGGCATCCATTTTTTTAATAATCTCTTCCCTTTCGTCTCTAACACCAGAACTACTACTTCCGTTACCTTCAGATAAAGTTTTCTGCTCTTCTACGGTTTGCGTAGATATAGTTATATGCTCTTGATCACTTTCTGAATTCCTCGGAGGATCAACAACAGGTTGCGTACCTTTTAAAACATCACATATACAAATTATACATAAAAAGATATAAAATTTAATTAACTTTCAACTAAAGTAGTAGCTACGGTATGGTTGGTAAGCCTGGGAATGTGTCTATTCCTCCTAAAACGTCTGTCAAACACGTAAACAGCTCTCACTTGCCAATTATCCGGGGTACTGGTCGAACGCCAAGCTACAACAGCTAAAAGTAAACACATCAATCAAAATTAAACATATTACCTTATAATTATTATGTATTTACCCACAAAAATGATCGTAATCGCTAGGAACAGTTGACTAAAGTCTATAACAAACTCATCAACAAATGGAAGTTTATAGAACCTGTAAAAAATTAAGAAGAAAAGCAACAAACACACACATATAAAATAGTCAGCTGACTGTTATATGCCTTGTCAGCATATCGACACGTACATTTTACTACCTAATCACGCTATGTTTAATGTTGTGTAACGTTACGCGATGGAACAATCATGACATTTATTTTGCGACATTATTTGACGTATAAATTGACATTTGACAGATCGGTAATAAAAATTGCAAAGTATGCATGTAGTGACATCTATTAAAAAGTAAGACAACTAATTATTTTTTAATTATGATTAAATTAATATAAATGATTATTTAATTATAATCAAATTACATAAAATTTTATAAAATATTTTTATAAAAAAAAGGATAAAAACTAGACTAAATAAACGTATAGATTCTAAATCATTAACTAATCATTTTTGAAAAATTTATAATTTTATCCACCAACCGTAAGATGTCGTTGATGATCATCTCTTCTTTTTAACTTAAAATATAAAGAAAACCAGTTCCTGTTGGTAAAGAAGATTTCTTAAATCAAATTAAATTAAAAAAATTAAAATAATAATAAATCAAAATTATCAATTTAATAAAAATAAAAACATACGATTTAATATTACTTCAAATTTTGATAAACGCAATGTAATCATTTAATCTTCAAGCGTCATTATTAACACATACGAATCAAGCTAAGACATACGGATTAGTATCTACATCTATGTTAGTCTGTTCTAAAACGAGATCGAAAGTTTAAAGTACATCTGAGTTGTCTTTGTATGATTTTAGGAATGTTTTCGTTTAACGCCATTTTGACAATTACGATCGGTGCGCGGATAACGTGATGTGTGCTTTAAAAAAGATATGGTTTCGTGTTTTTATTGTGCACGTGCGTGTATCATAAAAGAAACGTGTGTGTGATTAAAAATTAACATAAAAATATCCTGAAAAGGGACTCTAAACAGTTTTTGTTTTGTTTATATTTATATAAACAAAAATAATCATACGAAATTATTACTTCGTATATATTTAATACTATTGAACTTAAATTAAGTTAAAAAAGTGAAATGAGCGAATTAAATTTTTTAATTTTTTATTAAAAACCATTTTTTTTTAACATTTTAAAGTTATCAACACTGATCGCTAAAATACAACTAACTTCACGTGTATCCATAACTGACCTACGACAGCAGCTAGATTTCTACAAACATGTCCGTGAAGTTAATTTTCGCTCTAATTCTAATAAGTATGATGTTATACACCGATTTATTTTCCGTAAGAAAACTAAAATTTCAAATATTTTTAGTCGTCGCTTTATGTAAAGCTAATCCAAAAGCTACAAACTACGTCCATCCGCTAATTACGAGCCAGTGTGAAAAATACCAGGTAGATTGCAAACATGATTGTCCTACGGTGGAAAAATGTAATCCTCCAGATGATGGAAAACGCAATCATTGTTATGTCTTATGGAAGATGGACGCTAATCAAACACCCATCATACAAATGAAGGGTTGTTTTTTGAACAACGAACAGTGTTTTGATCAGGAGAAATGTGTCTCGAGGGAGAATACTAAGATGTTGTATTGTTGTTGTGAAGGGGATTTTTGTAATAAGGAGTATTTTTGGGAACCTGCTCCTACAACTATACCTTCTTTACTATGTAGGTTTTTTAATTGCGGTGAAATAAGTAAAATAAATGATTGTTTCTTAATTTTTATTGTTTTTGGTATATTTTAACTTGTTGGAAATATGAAAATCATGGAAAATAGTGTTAAAATAACCATCGTTATACGATATACAGATATTTTAAAATTCTATTCATGGATATTTTTAAAAAGAAAAAAATAAAATAAAATAATATATATTAGGGTTTAACCATTTCGGTACGGCACCTACCGGGCACAAAATGTTGCCTACAGCCGGCATTCATCGTCTGTATGCTGCCTCGTTCATCGACAGATCTGTCATGAGATAGATTCCTGACTGTCAACTATAGTAGACGCTTGGCTGTGTGGGGTCATGTCATGTGATAATCTCATCGGCCCTTTCTTCTTACCAACAAGGCTTTCAAGAATATCTTACTTGAATTTTTTGCAAAATAATCTGTATGAGCTTCTAGAAGATACTCCGATTGTCAACAGGCAGGGGTTGTGGTTTATGCATGACGGCGCCCCTGCTCACTTTTCTCTTATTTGCACCGATTATTTAAACACAGCATATGGTAACCGATAGGTTGGCGGAAACAGACCTGTTAAATGATCACCACAATTTGCTTATCTAACGCCATTAGATTATTTTGTGTGGGGCTTGATGAAGTCTGTGGTTTATTCTACGTCTATTGCCATCCAAGAAGAGCTAAGAAATCGCTTTGAAAAGCGAAGCTAGTAGCAGCAGCTACTATGAGGGTCGTCCCGATGCTATAAACCATGTCAGAGAATCATGGATTCGTCATCCTGAATGCTGCATTCAACAAAACGGAGGGCACTTTGAACAGTTACTCTGAGTGTTTTATTGTTAAATAAATTAACTTTTCAATATCTCGATAAAAAATTAATTTGACACTTATGTTTATATAAACTTTCTTGTTTATTTCATGCTGGAGAACATATCCCTGAAATGGTGCCATGCAATTCTGAAACACCCTGTATAGTAGTAAAATATTTCAGCTAATTTTATTTGATCTAAAATAGTAAGGTTGGGTTGGGTTAACATAGCGTGTGTGGAGTTAATAATTTGGATGGGTGACATGTTATCGCATCTTAAGTCATTATAAATTCACATTAATTTTTTGACAGAGAATTTGAGCCAGACGATTGCATTTGATTATGTTAGATTAACTTAAGTTAGATTGCATCTTAAAAAATAAGGTTTCAGGAAAAAGTAATAACCTTTCGTAGCTTTTCTACAAAGTGTAACAGAAGTTTGTCCACAATAACGTTAAGCTTATGTTAATAGATTTGTTTGTAGAAAGTGATTTCTAACAGTTTTTGATTTTTCAACCAAGCAAGATTTAGAATCTTTTGCATATGATCAAAATTAAAGAATTTAGTTGAAAAAATCAGAAACCGTTAGAAATTACTTTTACGAACAAAGCTAATATTAATACTTCAGCATTAAGCATAGGACAAGAAACTACAAAGTTTTATTAGTTTGTTCAAAATCACGTTAATAGTAAAGTTATCGTTATCTATCGATGTTAACATTAGGATTACTGAATTTTTAGAATTTTTTTGAAAATTCTAGTGTTGATTAATCCTAGAAGTCCTTTTGACAATAAATTATAAAATTATTTATTATCAGGATATTATCAATGTTCAACAAGTTCGAAGTTAATTAAAATTTATCGATAATAACACTGAAGTAAAAGATGATGAAGATAGTATTTCCATCTGCTTCATTTTTAGGACCAAAATGCTCCTTCTTGATATTTTTAATTCAATTAACTTATTAAATAAAAACTGTATATAAAAAAATAAAAACATAATTTATTTTACTTATTTCATTAATTAAAAAATACGTATAATTAATGATAATGTTGGTGATAATAATATTGGATATTTTTTAGCACCCGAACCTGAAAAACCTGAACTATCCAACGAGATTGTTATAGCTATTGTAATAATAACAGTTTTACTTTTTGTTATCGTTTGTGGGGTGATTTTTTACTTGTACTATTACAAAAGGAGCAAACATCGATTTAATGAGGTGAGTGAAATTATTTTTAAAGCATGACATTTGCCGAATATCAAACAATTATTTAAGACGAACATAAATTTTAATAATAGATTACTGATTTTAAAACGAAATTTAAAAAATATTATAGATAATTTATCGCTTTCGTTTATTTAATGTCATTAAAATAGGTAAATTCGACTTCATTGCGAACACAAAAAATAAACTTTGGTGAATATTAGTCAGCTATTTGAAATTTGAGGTATTTGAAATTTGTCATATATCAAACAAAAATGTATCCATAAGCGCATTTTAATTCAAATTTGAATTAACAATAATAAAATAAATAAGGTTATATTTGGAATAAATATTGAGTATTCGACAACATTTGAGATAGAAAAACCGATTATTAATGAAATATTCATTCTTTCCTTGCTTTCTATTAATTTATAAAGTGGAGAGTAAGTTTATTTAATTACTTACTTACTTTTACTCATCTCAATAAATTAATTTAAAAGGTACCAAGTGAAGATCCCAGTATTTTTCAATCGGATACAACCTTCCAAGGTTTACTTCCCATACAACTAGTCGAAATCAAGGCGAGAGGTCGATTCGGAGCTGTTTGGAAGGGTAAAAACAAATCGGATGAGGTTGCAGTTAAAATATTCCCCGCTCAGGTTAAATTAAACTTTCTCTTAACCAATTCACACCTATTCTAAATTTCTTTCTTTTATATAGGATAAACAATCTTGGTTAACAGAACAAGAAATCTTTAAATTAGCCCAAATGGATCATCCGAACATTCTACATTTTATAGCGGCTGAAAAACGCGGTACAGATCATATGCAGGTTGAATATTGGCTTGTAACCGCTTATCACGAACGAGGTTCACTTTGCGACTTCCTCAAAGCGCATACTTTAACCTGGACGGAATTATGTCGCGTGGTTGAGACGATGGCGAGAGGTTTGATGCATTTACACGAAGAAGTCCCACCTAAAGGTATTCATAAAGGAAAACCTTCGGTGGCTCATCGAGACTTTAAAAGTAAAAATGTTCTCCTTAAAAATGATCTAACCGCGTGTATAGCTGATTTTGGCTTGGCGTTAATTTTCGAATCGGGGAAATCTTGTGGGGATACTCACGGGCAAGTCGGTACTAGAAGATACATGGCTCCGGAAGTTTTGGAAGGGGCGATTAGTTTTACTCCTGACGCGTTTTTGAGGATTGATATGTATGCCTGTGGGTTGGTCCTTTGGGAATTGGTTTCTAGGTGTACCACAGGGGATGCGCCAGTTCCTGATTATCGTCTGCCGTTTGAGGAAGAGGTTGGACAACATCCTACTTTGGAGGATATGCAGGAATCTGTGGTACAAAGGAAAGTTAGGCCGGTTATACAAAATACTTGGAGAAATCATGCTGTAAGTTTTTCTTTTTTTGAGTCTAGCATTATTTTAGTCGAATTTTCGATCAATTTTTAAAGCTTAAATATTTTTAAGTTTAAGTTCAACCGTGAAGTCTTCAAATTTTAATTTTTTTCGAAATTATTCAAAATAAAATAGACCGTTTTCGTTACACTTAATTAATTCTTGTTCTTATAAAACAAATAATTTCAGATTTCATTTGATAAGTCAATTTTTGATTTTTGGGAATAAAATCAAGTGATTTTTTAAAACTTACTAATTTTTCAGGTTGGATTCAAGCATCAACTCTCCAAATTTTATTTTATTTCTTAAAATAATCGATTTTTAAAAACTGAAGTTAAACGTAAATTTTTCATGTGTTTATTTTATTTTTTTTGTCAAAATTGTTGAAAATCAATACAGATTAGTACATTTGAAAAGAAACAGCTGTATCAGTAAACTCAGGGAAATTTGTCAAGTTTTCACATTTAAATTTTTAACATTGTTTAGCTTTCAGGTTTTCTTGAATTTATAAATCATTTCTTTAAGTTTTCTTCTAAAACGAGACAATTTTTGAGATTACTTCTAGGGACGTTTTCAAATTAATTTTTTTTCTCTCGAAACTTATTAAAATTAAGGTTCTGATTATCACGTTACTTTAGAGAAAATAATTTCAGGTTTTATTTAATGCATAAATTATTTCCTAGTTTTTATAAATAGAATCTGAACAACTTTTTAAAATTTAACCATTTTTGATGTTAAAGTCAAACGTCAATTTTAATTTTCTCAAAATTAAGGATCTTTAATATAATACTGTTTATTAACCCTTTGAGAGCTATGAATCCATATATAGTGAAATTCCCCCTCGCAGACACCCTTCTTGAAGGGACACCCCCCTTGGATGGACAGTTTCTCATAGAACCGTCCGACTCTCATATCGACCTATGCAACGAAAACTATTGTAAGTCATTTTTGATAGAACTGAGTCAGATATAAGTGTTTAAAGGTTTTGAACCGATTGCATTTTAAGAAATAACATTTTCTAGGTATAAATTTCCTACTTAGTTGCTATAGATATCTTATAGAGGATTCCGAAAGGATTCACCATAGAAGAATAGCAATTAATTCTGTTTTCTTTTCAAATTTTTCAAAATCACCATTTTCGACTTACGATAGTTTTCGTTGCATAGGTCGATATAATTACTTCGCATTTCTCTTAAGCAGACACCCCTCTTGAACGGATATTTTTAGTGGGTCCAGTTGGTGTCCGCACAAGGGAGATTTCACTGTATTCGTTCTCACACAACCATTCGGTTTAGATCATAGACTAATAAATACATAGACAGAGCCTTTTGAAAAGGGGGACTGACCAAAATCCCCCTTAACTTATTCTACACTTTATTTTAATAATTGCCACAAATAATCTAATGTTACAAACTGTTGATGAAGTTGCGTTTTAACAATTACTTTCACGATTCCAGACGGATTGTTCTCTTTCCTATGCGTAATTCGAATAAATGCGATGCAGTGTGCTGACTCTGTACACTGACTCTTCTACGATGTTACAAGAGACAAGTACGTTTCCATTACAGCACTTCAATTAGCTTCTTCACGACTCGTCTGTGTTTGGCATTGTATGATATCTACCCCGTGTCACTGAAAATTGACCATAGTCTAGTGTAGAGTACACAAGCTTAAGCTGAGTATTTGTAGAAATATTGCATAAATAAACTGTGAACTGTTAAAAAAATGAAACCTCAGTTAAACAATTTTACATAAATTGATCTCTTCCCATTTTTATTCTAAGGTTTTTTTAGTGACACCTAGCTTACCATAGACATGATTATATCTAATGATACGTTTTTGTGGCTTACAGCCAAATTCTGTAATGCAGTGTTCTGCTTAAGTCTGCCTTCACCCTAAATATTAGCTCCCTCTCGTCAATGAATTATAGTAAAGGCTCTGTTTATGTATTTATTAGTTCTATGATTTAGGTTATGCTTTATTCAGTCTTTTTCGTACTGACAATGAATGGGCACTTTACACTTAACACCGACAAGTCTACTCAGTGTGCGCTCTTTAGTAAAAAGCGCGCAGCTTACGTTAAGTTGTTTTGTACGGAGTGAGCAGTCTACGGCGTACGCTTAACGTCTGGCAAGTCAGTGCTCAAAGGGTTAAATTATTATTACTAAAAAGAAATATTTTTTATTTTTATTAATTTATGTATGTATTTATTTTGAAAGGGTTTGTCAGCATTGTGTGACACAATGGAAGAATGTTGGGATCACGACGCGGAAGCAAGATTATCAGCTTCGTGCGTAATGGAACGCGTAATGTTACAAAGCAGATACCAGAACTGCACGTTAACGTTAAGGATAGAGAACGAGGCGCTTCTAGGAACGGGAAAGGAGAGTAGTATGTGAGCAATTTTCGCCCGCGGACGTGTGTACAGAGTACCTGCAACACTCTCAGTACCTGGCACAAGACAGCTCCAGATCCCACTCCCTCCACTTCCGTCTTTCACTATTTCCCCCCAAAAATAAAAAAATTACGATAAACCCCAAACGAGAAGGAAATCCTCCATCCTACCCACAACAAAAGATTACAAAAAAAAAAGTTTAAAAGTACAAATTAACATGGTAAGTGCCAAAAATAAAAAAATGTAAAAGAAAAAAAATGGTTTGAAACTAAAAAAGGCGTTGCTCACGACCTCACGAGACTGTAGAGTGTTTCTCCTAAGTTTTTTTTTATTATTTTATTTGTTGTGCCATAAAACACATCTTTCAAACATCTCAAATCATCTTCGAGGTGCGTAATTTGCTGTTTCGCATATCTAAGTGAAGTAGATTTTCATGTTAGACGTTTTTTAAATGATCGATCTGGTTAGTTATATTACGCTTAAGGGGAAATAAATAAATGAACAAAAAGAAAACATTAAGAATAAAAGATATATTGAAAACGAAGAGAAATCGAAAGGTTTACGTGGACTTCAAATACTAAAAGAAAGTTTAAGAGGGAAGTTTAATGTAAAAACAGATTCGTCATTTAAGTCGTTAGTTGTATAATAGGTGTGTATTGACGGATTGAAATGTTATTATTAAAAAAAAGTGTGTCAACAAAAATATAAAAAAAAATTATAAAACTTTTTTTTGTGTTGGAATCAAAATTTGACTCATTGTCAGTATTCGTTCTGTTGTTGTCTTTTTTTAACAAATTAAAAATGTAATTTGTGGATTTTGTAAATATTATTATTACTATTAAAAAAAATAATAAACTCGTTGCGTTATTTGTTACTTGTAATTGATAAGTTTGTAAGTCATTTTGGAAATCGATTTGTTTTTCGTGCTTGACGACAAAAATGAACGAAATTCGTAAATACTAAAAATAAATACCTTCGTATATTGTTCTAACTCAAATTTGGTTTTTACGACTCTTATACAGAGTGTTATTAATGTTAATTGAAAGCTTTAATGTAGGTTTTAAATCATTTTCGTGGTAGATTTTTTTAAGGGAAATTGTTTTATTTACGTAAAATTATCATGATGTTTTTTTGAGAAAATAATTAAAAAATCAGTTTTTACTCATTTATATAGGTATCCCGTTTTGATTATCCGATCCTTTACTGGTATATTTTCTGATTGAATACAAGCAAAAAAGTCCTAATGAACATAGGTCCGAAAGTGGTTAATTTTAGAGATATTCAAGGTTTTACTTCCATAAGTTGCCCTATTATTAACACACTAAAGGCGGGAGTCGTAGTACTACGATTTATTTCGACTGCGACTTAAAGGCGGGAGTCGTAGTAATACGATTTAACTGAACGGCGGTTTAAATGGCCTGCTTTACCTAGCATACTTCCGTCGAGATCGCCCGCCGTTAATGTGTTAACATTATTACAGTGTTACATGTAAATTAAATTATTAAGTAGTTGCCACAGTTTCAACTAACTTTTGTAGCTGACCAGTATAACCTAATAATGACAATTTATTGTAACCAGTTAATAATTTAACGTAAATATTTCTCATCGATTATGTTAATAATAGGTTAACTTAGGAAACTAAACTTCCAATATCTCAAAAACGAATCACTTTTGAGACCATGTTCATTAAGACTGTTCTGCTTATTTTTAGCCAAAAAATACGTCAGTAACGGATCGGACAATCAAAACGGGACAACTGTATAATGGTGAAAAAAGTATTTGATTTTTGGCAGCTCTAAGGTTTGACAAATAATCTCATGTTAGGTTATATTATTTCAAACAATTTTTTTAATTAAGTTATAATGTTAAAAAAATAATAAATAATGATTTTTTTTTTTTTTTGAGTTTGAGGACTTTTATAAACAATATTCTAGGTTGGCAGCTTTAAAATTTTCTCAAGTTTACAGTTTTATGGAAATATTTTTAAGTTGGCAATTTTTAAATTTCACAATTTAACTTTAAACGTTTATAATTAAGATTTTTTTGAGTTTAAATTTGTATATGTATTGTAATTATGTTTTTAATCGTTTTTTTTTCTAATTTTTTTTAAATTTTAAAGAAACACTGCAGCTGAATGGGTTTTAACTCTAAAAACGATGAAAACTACTCCGTTTATAATTGTATTGTTCATTTATAGTTGTATTCCTCTTACAAGACGTAGAGCTTTCGTTTCTTATTTTAAACCATTCAACGTGTAACGTAGTTATGAAATAAAACTAAAATGAAATTCTTATTTAGTCTAAAATTTACAAATTTCCGAAACATTATGTTCTTATTCGTTTATAATTAACATTTTTCTTTGAATTTACAAAAAAATTTTATGTTGACAATCATAAAATTTAACTATTGAGTAAATTTAACAACTTTAACCGTTAGTTTGTCTTTGTGTCCTTTCGCAAAGTCTAAAAATTATAGTTGATGATTAAAAGTAACATTAACCCTCCGGTGGGCGCGTATGCGGCAGTTAGCCGTATTTTTTCCCAAAATATTTCTAAGTTCACTGTGAAACCATTAAGTATCCTATTGCGGTGTAAAAGCCGCAACGCGCCTATTCGTATAAGTCCGATAGGCGCGCCCACCGGAGGGTTAAAATAAAAAAGTTGAGGTTATAATTAAAATTAAATGTTAATTACTTAATCTTAAAAAAATATTTTTTTTATATGACATTAAAACCTCTTAGAGCTTTAAATTTGATTTTTTCTAATATTCTCTATAAACAATTATTACAAAAATCTTTACCATTAAAATTAAATAAATTTAAGAGAATTAAAAACCAAAATTGAGTTGGAATAAAAACCATAAATATTACTCTAATTCATGCACTCACCTTTCCATTTTTAAGACAAAATAGATCAATAGACCCGAAAGAAAAAAAATAATAATAAATAATAAAATAATCAAGAAAAGAAATGATTTTCCTAACCGAACTACCTCTTCTTTATTTTTATTTAATTTTTTATACGCAAGGTGCTATTTGTAAATAATCCGTAATTGTCCTCTTTAATCTACATTTTTTTTAAAACTTGATTATATAAATATTATTCAAGGTACATATCAAAATTTTCTATTATATTGTAATTATTACTCTAGTTTTAATTTAAGAGCTAATTTTTAATTTAATTATTTTAGCACGTAGATTAAATCTAAACGCGACTTTAATTTTAATTTTTAATTTTATTATTTATCTATTCCTATTAAAAAAAAAATTAAATAAATGTACCCGGTGCCAAAGTACGGTCAATAAATACGTAACAAAAATACTAAATAAATACAAGACGCAAAAAAATCGTGCAATAGTCATTCCAAATCTGTCTTCACAATATATTTTGTACAATATTTTTAAAAACTGGTTTTCCATCGACTTCTTTTTTTCCTTTTTATATTTGTAATAAGTAGTGACGTGTAGATTTTAGATCAGTTGTATACCTTAAACATCTAATAAAGTGATTATTTAAAGAAATTATTTAAGTTATTTTTTTCTTTTTTTAATTAATTTATTTTTTTTATAAATTTGAAATAAATTGGATATGTTAAAACGGGAAAAGTTTAAAAAAGGGTTTTAAAAATTAATAGACACATAATTTTATTTGTAATTAAAAAAATGTAAATGCATAGAATGACTAGAATAAAGCTACGTTGTTATTTTATAAATAATACTTGGATTTAAACGTTCCAGAATTATATAAAAAAAAAATTATTGAAATTTTAATTTAAAAAATTAAAAGATGATTTATGCTTTAAATAGAAACTGAAAGATTCCTTTTTCTAAATCTAAAACATCAAAACTTTTTTAAAAGATTTACAAAAAAATTTTTTTAACCCTTTCGTATCAGACGAGACTTGTGCTGCCCCAGTGTAGAAACTTTTTGATATTACGTCTGGGACAACATACGTTACAGTTACTGAAAAACATCTACCACAGAAAATAATGCTAAGTTGGGTCTTCAAACTGATTCTAAGGTCGTCTCAATCGTTCCGATTTCATTTCTCATCTCAATCCCGATGTCAATCAAGCAATTATATGTCATACATAAATATTTCGGTACAAATTTTTTATGGTTTTTTCCTATTAAAAGATTATATCCAACTAATCTCATAGTTTATATGATCTTTTATAATCATTACATCTCCAACTTTATAAGATATATCTAAAACTCCTGCTGGGGCAACTACGATAACAAGTATCTTCCCCCAATATCTTAAGAGATTTGGACAAGCTCAACAATCATCATCCGAGCATGCTCCAATGTGAGGAACCTTCGTACAAGTTATTTCTTCCCCGGTTTGCTAACATTTTGCTACACCCTAAGACAGAGGTCGGCAACAGGCGACCGCGTTCTGTATATGGACAGGGGAAGTTCGAATCTCGAACCGCCAATTATTCAAAGCTATTGACGAATTTATTAATAATTTCAACATTCGTTATGATAAAATAGTGTCGCTTTTAACTGACGGTACCCCAGCGATGATTGGCAAAGAAAAAGGTGTAGTAAAGAAAATCAGGGATAAGAATCCAGGTCTAATATCGTATCAGTTTATAATTCATCAGACTGCCCTTTGTGGAAAACTCAATGCTACACTGAAAGAAGTAATGGACAGCTTGGTGCAGTTAATTAATTTTATAAGATCTCATTCTTCTCTTCAACACCGAAAGTTCAAGAAGTTTCTTTCAGAATGTGATGCAGTGTATTCTGACTTATTACAACACAACAATGTTCGTTGGTTAAGTAAAGGTCAAGTTGTTGAACATTTCTGGCTAATAAAGGAAGAAGTAACCTCCTTGCAAACCTCGGATACGCAGGGAGCAAAGAAGCACTTAGAGTTCATAACAAACCAGCGCAATATGCTAACTGTGGCTTTTCTGAAGGATATTCTGAAATATTTAAATGCGCTCAACATAGAGTTACAAGGGAATGGGAAATTAATATGTGACCTGATACAAAGCATGTCCGCTTTTCGTCGTAAGCTAGATATTTTTGAAAAAGATATTGCAAGGCACGAATTTATTCATTTCTCAACAATTCTTGAGTATAAAAAAAAAGAACTCTGAAGAAGACGTTGCAGTGTTTGTAAGATTTCTGTCCGATCTAAGGGACGAATTTGCTACAAGATTTCAGGACTTTGCAGAAATTGAAAAGCTGTCTCAATTCCTAAAATTTCCTTACCAAGTTGATGCATCGGCAGAATGGACTGATGTGGCTGCTAAGTTGTTCAGCGTTTCAAAGTCTTCACTCCAAGTGGAGATAATCGACTTGCAAGAAGATATTTCTTTCAAATGTATAAAACTGTATCCACTGAAGAATTTTGAGGTAAACATGTTTCAGAAAAATATGAAAATTGTAAGAAATTAGCTATCAATCTGGCCACTATGTTTGATTCGACATATATATGCGAATCGTCGTTCTCGAAAATGAATTTTTCGAAGAACACATATCGGTCAAGGTTGACGGACGACCACCTCGAAGACATACTTCGCATTTGCTGTACCCCTCGTACATCGAACATTAAAAAACTGGCCCAAGACCGTCGTTGTAATTTCTCACATTGAATATATTACAATATTAACTGAAAATTACTTGTTTTACTTGGTTTACCTTTTTTTTGGAAACTAACTCGACTTGAAAACAAAATAAAAAACAGTATCTTTTAATTATTCATTTTTTTCTGGACCTCCATAAAAAATTTTACACCGAATCCAGACCCTACTGAAAACTACTTGCCAACCCCTGCCCTAAGAGGAGCCAGCGATCACTGCTATCTTTACTGTTGTATTTGTGGCTTCTATGATAAAATTAGCTGATTCTTCAATCTGTTCATATGTCGGAAATGACTCGGTCATTTTGACCCAAGTAAACACCTCCTACTTCACAATTTTAATGCCGCAAGTATGCATTTTTATGAATTTTAGGCCATGTGTTTTGTGAGAGCTCTTTAGTAAGTATTCTTCGGATGACAAACTTGTCAAGGTTGTTCAGTTGATGATTTTTTATGTTAATTTATTCATTTCATTTTAACACTTGCCCATTCCTTTTTCAAAAAATTCATTTGAAAAATAACAAGTTTGCGATATTTTAAACTTGTTATCTTTAAAAAATCGCAGTAAGCAAATGCAGGTTGTTGTATTAAGCAGGTTGTTGAATGAACATTAAAAAAATATTGCAAACATTCAGCAATCAAACGGCGTAAACTACTTTAAACTTAAACCAAGGATTTGGCAGGTAAGAATTTTTAAATAGACTACTGTATTCCAAAATTCCTCAAAAAAAGCGACTGAAAAATTTGCTGCCAGTTTATAGTCTATATTGTACCATAGAATCAAAAAATAAAATCAAACCGGATACGTTCCATTTAAAAAATCGTAAATTTACTATTTCTGGAATATTGCGACCTTCTGCATATAAATCACATTTTAAAAATGTGTAGTAGAATCGCAACTTTAACCCAAAGAAAGAAATAGTTTATGAACTATAAAGTTGGAGATATTTTTCCAATAATAAACAAGTTAAGGAGATTTTTCGAATCGTTGAAACGCCCTGTATGTTAATAAAAATGTTAACGTAACTACACATGAAAACATTAATAAAAAACGTTCACACTAAGATTAAATCATGAAAATACAATCACATATAAATACACAATAAGTTCAAAGCACTAATTATACTTGGCTAATTTACAGATTGCTTGAAACAAGCTTGATAATTAAAACATTAAGTATTATGGATGATCACAAACACTTCATCCATTCCTGACCCAGGCTGGAAACGAAATCCCATCAAAAGGTTAATCAAAAAACTAAGTAAAATGAGAATAAAAATCAGCTATTGTTTATAGAATTCCGGCCGAGATATATTCTGTCTCAAAGTTTAGATGCTTTAGATTTATGAGGGAACAATGCTGTCCAATCAATGAAGCTTATAAAATTACTGTTATTGATGGTACGCTGTTATACCGACGTTTAAGCATCTCCAAGACCCTTAACTTTTTAGGTATAAAAGTTATTTTGTCTAATAACCACTTGGAGGAGAAGTAACTGATCCCGGCAATGGGGTTCACTCAGACTAATTTTTTCGCTGTAATGAAAGGGTTAAAACTGACATTTCAGCATTATATTTAAAAGCAAAAATCACTGAGATCTTACTTAAAGAAATTAAGAAGCGATTTATGCATTAAATAAAAGCTAAAAGATTCGCTTTTAATCTAAAACAAAATTTCTTTTAAAAATTAAAAAAAAATAAAAAAATTCACAGACATTTTTTAACCTAACCTCAAAATAAAGTTACCAATTTTTAAAAAATCACCCAAATCTTACTTATAAGAACTAAGAAACGATTTATTTTCTAAATGAAACCTAAAAGATTCTTTTTTAATCCCAAACATCAAAATTCCTTCTTAGATTTTATAAAAAAATTTTAAAAAATCCTAAAAACATCAATGTTTTTAATAAAACTTAACCTAACATAAACAACTATTAAATTATTATTAAATATAAAACATTTATATTTATAATTCTGGAACACTTACCTTTAAATGCGATTTTAACCCAAAAAAAAAATAATACTGTTACGATAGCATTAAAAAGCTCTACCGTCAATAATACTCAGTCGTTTTACAAACAGGCAATAAACAAAGAACACCAAAAACGATTTCCGTAGCCTGCAGTATCAATTGTATAGCGCAAATAATATATTCAAATCGAAGTACAAAACTTTGCCATACGATAAAGTATACGATCCCAACAGCCGAAGGGATGGTGAATAGAACAGCAATAAAAACCGGCCACCCTATAACTCAGGTAATTCCTTTACTTTTTTTAAACATAATAAACGAATTAAAAGTACTTACATTTTTCGGTTAAATTCCCTTTTCGGGCGATAATCAATCGAACCAATTCTAACAAGCAAACGACCATTAAAATACCAAAATCGGCTTTAAACGTTGGCATCGGATGGTTTAACTCTTTTACGATGTTCATTCCGATTTCGCAAATCGCAAACAATCCGAAATAATATGAATTTAAGTATAATAATACTTCGAATGTGAGACAAACGTTCATTTTTAGGCTGTTTATTTGTATTTTGATTATTTGACGGTTTGTTTTGATATTTGACAGGTTATTAGAACGAAGTAGGTGTACCAACATAAATTTAGTTTAATTTGATCAATAATTTTTTATTTTCATTCTATAAACTATTATTATTTCATAAATAATAATATATTTAGAAAAAAATATAGGTAATATAATATAATATAAATTAAAGAAAATATTTCCTTGTAATTGTTTTATTTTCGTAAAAAAAATTTATTTTTAATTTTTTTTTTTTGACAAACATTATGGAAAACATTTTTAGTAATACTTATAAAACTATTTTTGATATTTAATTTTAAAATTGTTCCTAATTCCACTCTTGAGGATGTATTTTTATTAAAATTCATTATTAAGTTATTTTAAAAATATAACGCCATCTCTTATCCCTCATTTGAAGTATAAACTTCAAATTTAAACTTTAACTTTAGTGTTTATGGTCAATTTAATCTTTTTAAGGTTAAATAATTACTGAAAATTAAGACTGGTGCCAATTAGGATGTCGAAATTATTGTCGTAAATTTCTACTATTAAAATTTTCGACTTAGAATGAGTTGGAATGAGCAAAAATGTGCTTTTAAAGAAATAAAATTTTATGTTGGTATTACATGAAATTAGTTACATTTTCAGCAGGTTAGTTTCTCTCTCTTTTCATTCATTGGTGAGTTGATCGTGTAACAGGTTGGGTTGGTTTGGTGGTTTATGGCAGGTGGCAAAAAAAATCCTTTTTCTTTATATAATTTTTACATTTATTTTTATATTTACCAAGTATTTTCGGTAAGATAACTTTAACTCATCACACCATTTAATTAAATATTTTAGTTATCTTACAGTACGTCTTGTAATCATGTCTGATTTAATGATGAATTCGGAAGACTTGTAAGTTTGTTTATTTACTCTTTTTATGACATGAAGGTAAAAAAAATGTACTTTTTTTTGCAGTAATATGATTTTAGGCGGTATAGATCCAAACGGGCTTTTAGTAAGTGTGTTTTTATTTATCTACTAGTAAAAAAAAGGATTATAAATTATAAATTCAAACCCTCTTTGGGAAAAGAGTTAGTGACAGAGCTTAATCTTATCTGATAGTTGTCGAGACGATTGCATCATCTCGCTAATAATAATTCAGCTTCCGCACGTTGTTATCGTTTTAATTAAAATAAAAAGATTTATTTTTAGATGAAATTTCCAAAGAGTTGTTATTTCTTATAATTGTTTTGTATTAATGTTGGTTTTTTTATGTATAAAAGGTAGCTACGGAGGAAGAAATAATTCCAGAGGCTTACGATACCATTCCAAGCAATGAAAATTTTAGTGGACCGTATGATTTTGATGTTTTAATTCCGCCTTCGAAAAGTTTAGTGGTAGGTTTTTAATTTCAATACAGTAGAGTTGAAATATGACTTAAAAAGAAGCAAAAAATATCAAAATTAAAACAAAAACTTAAAAAAAATTTCTTAAAATATCAAAGTTTCATTCTGAAAAGTCAACCAAAAATTTCTAACCGTTTTACATTTTGACAAAACTTGAAAACTTGAAGTTTAAAAAATTGCCCAGGTTGTATTTTTGGGAATTGTAAAAAGATTTTTTGGGAAATTATAGATTAAAATGTCTTCTTTAACGTTATCTATAATAATTTGTAGGTTAGATTATAAAAATTTTGAGAAAAAAATTGTTTCTAACCTTCTACACTTAACCTTAAAACAGCAATGTCAAATTTCAAGTTTAAAAAATCGCCTTGACTTTATTTTTAGAGATTAAGAAAAGATTTTTTGAAAAAATATAGATTAAAATGTCTTCTATAATAAATTGTAAGTTAGATTATAAAAATTTTGAGGAAATAATTTTTTTCTAACCCTCTACATTTTCATATCACCTAAAAAATGGCAAAGGCAAACTTTAAATTCAAAAAATCGCCCAGACTTTATTTTTGGAAATTAAGAAAAGATTTTTTGGAAAAATATAAATTAAAATGTCTTTGTTAACGTCATCCATAATAATTTGTGGGTTAGGTTATAAAAATTTTGAGAAAATTTTTTTTTCTAATCTACATTTAACCTAAAAACGGCAAACTCAAATTTCCAGTTCAAAAAATCGCTCTGACTTTATTTTTAAAAATGAAGAAAAGATTTTTTGGAAAAATATAGATTAAAATATATTCTTTAACGTCCTCTATAATAATTTATATGTTAGGTTATAAAAATTTTTCATATAACCTAAAAAATGGTAAAGTCAAACTTGAAGTTCAGAACATCCCCACGACTTTATTTTTGGGAGTTAAGGAAAGATTGTTTTATTAAAATATAGGTTAAAATATCTTTTTTGACGTCATCTACAATAATTTGTGGGTTAGATTATAAAAATTTTGAGAAAAAAAATCTTTTCTTTCCATTTTACATTTTGACATAACCTGAAAACGTCAAAAGCGAAGTTTAAAAAATCGCTCAGGTTGTATTTTTAGTAATTAAAAAAAGAATTTCTGGGAAGTTATAGATTCAAATCTCTTCTTTAACGTTATTTATAAAAATTTGTAAATTAGGTTACAAAAGTTTAAGAAAAAAATTTTTTTCTAACCTTCTACATTTAACCTTAAAATGACAACGTCAAACTTCAAGTTCAAAAAATCACCCAGACTTTACAGTTGCTCCCAAAAGTATCCGGCCGCCTGGCAAATTCTCATATTTACCACTATATTACTTAAGAATTAAATAATATCGCCGTTCCGGAACAACATCGACGTAACTGCATTTTTTTGACAAAATGAGTTAAGGCTCTCAATGTATCCAAAAAATGCTGATTTTAATTATTTTTGCATTTCCTGCAAAATTTTTTATTTTGCAGTTGTGTCGATATTCTTCCGGAACGGCGATATAACCAATAGTTATTTTTTTTTTGTGATGCTAGTATATTATCATTCAACTTTTGATACATTGCAAATATAACAATAGCAAACAATGTAACAAAGAACATAAATAACATTATTATAGGCACACAAAAGTATCCGGCCACCTATACAAAATAGCTTTAAAAAAACTAAATATGTAACTCTTAAAAGCTATTAAAACAGCTTTTTAATATTTTGTGGGGTAACCTTTTGAATTTAAAACATCTCTCAATCTGTTGGGCATTGACTTAACCAATTTATTCGTTAATGAAGAGTTTATCATCTTCCATTTCAGCAGTAAATGGTTTTAAGCATTTCTTTACTGGAAATGCGCTTTTTGTTCAGACTAACAAAACTTTCAAAATTGCCCATAAATGCTCTATTGGGTTGAGATCGGATTTGTTGCGTTATATAATAACCATTCTCCCGCTCTCATGCCACAATATGTATTAAGTAATATAGTGTTAAATGTGAAAATTTGCCAAGCGGCCGGATACTTTTGGGAGCAACTGTATTATTGGAAATTAAGAAAAGATTTTTTAGAAAAATATAGATTAAAATGTGTTCTTTAACGTCATCTATAATAATTTATAGGTTGTTATAAAAATTTTGAGAAAAAATTTTTTTTATAACTCTACATTTTCATCTATCTTAAAAATGACAATGTCTAATTGTAAGTTCAAAAAATCACCCTGACTTTATTTTTGGAGATTAAGAAAAGATTTTTTGGAAACATATAGATTAGAACATCCTTTTTAACGTCAACTATAATAATTTGTGGATTAGATTATAAAAATATTGGGGAAAAAAACGTTTTATAACTCTACATTTTCATCTAACCTAAAAATGACAACATCTAAGTTCAAAAATCACCCTGACTTTATTTTTAGAGATTAAAAAAAGATTTTTTAGAAAAATGTAGATTAAAATGTCTTCTTTAACGTCATCTATAATAATTTATAGGTTAGGTTATAAAAATATTGAGAAAAAAATTTTTTTATAACTCTACATTTTCATCTATCTTAAAAATGACAATGTCTAAGTTCAAAAAATCACCCTGATTTTATTTTTGGAGATTAAGAAAAGATTTTTTGGAAACATATAAATTAGAACGTCCTTTTTAACGTCAACTACAATAATTTGTGGATTAGATTATAAAAATTTTGGAAAAAAAAAAACGTTTTATAACTCTACATTTTCATCTAACCTAAAAATGACAACATCTAAGTTCAAAAATCACCCTGACTTTATTTTTAGAGATTAAAAAAAGATTTTTTAGAAAAATGTAGATTAAAATGTCTTCTTTAACGTCATCTATAATAATTTATAGGTTAGGTTATAAAAATATTAAGAAAAAAATTTTTTTATAACTCTACATTTTCATCTATCTTAAAAATGACAATGTCTAAGTTCAAAAAATCACCCTGATTTTATTTTTGGAGATTAAGAAAAGATTTTTTGGAAACATATAAATTAGAACGTCCTTTTTAACGTCAACTACAATAATTTGTGGATTAGATTATAAAAATATAATGTCTTCTTTAACGTCCCCTATAAAAATTTCTGTTAGATTACAGAAATTTTGAGGAAATAATTTTTTTCTAACCCTCTACATTTTCATATAACTTAAAAAAAATGTCAAAGTCAAACTTCAAGTTTAAAAAATCCCCCTGACTTTATTTTTAGAAATTAAGAAAAATTTTTTTGGAAAAATATAAATTAAAATATCTTCTTATAGAATCTATAAAAATTTGCAGATTAGGTTATAAAAATTTTGAGAAAAAATTTTTTTTCTAACCTACATTTTCATAAAACTTAAAAACGCAAAGACAAACTTTAAATTCAAAAAATTATCAGGACAAAGAAAAAAAGGTCTTTCTAAATTTTTTTTCATCACTTAAACCACATTATAAATCAATCCTCGAATTATATTAAAACTCTACCTGTATTATTAAATTTACCACGCTTGAAACTTTTCAAACGGACACAAAAGCATAAAATTTTCCAGTACTCACCAAAGCTACAAAAGCTCTTCATAAAAATGGCAAACGATTTCACGGTCTTGTTCACCTGGAACTACCAAATGCCGGCCCACCAGCTCTTCGTCCGAGCTAAACCTCGCTTTAGCAATCACGAAGATGCCAGCAAACCGGTCAAACGCTGCCTCCAACACTCGCACGAAGGTGATTACTCAAACAAAGACTCCAACGGTCCCATAAGACACCACATCTTACGTTGTAAAAACACCCAGGCTTTATACGAAGGTGGTTCCGATCAACATTTTAACGTTTGCGTTCCTTTAAGTTTACCGCAAACCGGAACGGATTCCGTTCCTCACACCTACCAATTTGTTTGCCAAAGTTCTTGCGCCACTGGAATGAATAGAAAACCAATCGAAGTTATATTTACACTTGAAGATGAAAGGTTTAATTAAGAGATGGTTTTTGAGGGGGTTTATAATACTTTTTAATTTGTAGCGGGCAAATTCACGGTCGTAAATCGATTAACGTTAGGATTTGTTCTTGTCCGAAACGGGATAAAGAGAAGGAAGAGGCTGAGTTTGATAATAATCCTACCGGACAACCAATGCCGGGGAAAAGGAGGAAGGGAATTAAAAGGGAGTATACGGAAACTATTGTTCAAGATGTTCATGCTGATGAGTTACAAAATATAACTGTAATTATTATTATTTTTTGGTATTTATTAATACACTAGAATTTTTAACCTTTAAACGGCAAAAGTGACATTTTAAACAGAACGTTTTAAACAGGACATTTAAACGTCAAAATTGACATTTTGAAAGAGAATTTTGATCTGTAAATGTCAATAGTGACCCTTTACAGATGAAAAATGACGTTTAAACGTCAAAATTGATATTTTGAAAATGGATTTTGACATTTAAACGTCAAAATTGACATTTTGAAAATGGATTTTGACATTAAACGTCAAAAGTGACATTTTAAGCAGAAAGGCTAACATTTACACGTCAAAATTCACATTTTGAAACAGAATTTTGATCTGTAAACTTCAAAATTGAAGTTTTGAAAATGAATTTTGGCAGTCAAACGTCAAAATTGACATTTAAACGTCAAAATTGACATTTTGAAACAGAATTTTGATCTGTAAACTTCAAAATTGAAGTTTTGAAAATGGATTTTGGCAGTCAAACGTCAAAATTGACATTTAAACGTCAAAACCATCATTTTGAAGCTATCATTTGTTAAGTTTACTTATAACTTTATTATATTAAATGGGGTGAATTTGAAAGAATGGGAATTGATTTTACATTTATTAAAAATCAAAGAAAAATTCTTTTTGTTTTTCTTTTAGATTACCGTGGTTGGTAATAGAGGAAAAAAGGCTGCTTTAGAAAGTGTTTATAACTCCGTTGCCGGACAAATGACTTTGTATCCGGGAAATGAGCACCTTTACAAACCTATTTTGGAAGATTTAAAGAACAGGATCTATCATTGTTAAAAGAAGCTACGTTTAAATCATATGATATGTTCAAAAAAAAAAAAATCATTAAAAAAATGCCAAAATTTTTTTTTACGTTGGTATTCAGAAATTTGGCATTTTTTGTCACTTTATTGAATATAGAATCTTAAATAAAATTCAAAGTATATCCAACTTAAAGTAAAGAAAGGCGTTAAAACAAGGCTCAAAGACATTTTTTTTTATTGAACACTGTTTTTCTTCTTTATTATATTTTTGTATTAATTCATATATAATCTACTTAAGTTTATTTACCAACTTTTGTATTAGTATTAACTACGTTTACCTATTTTTTTTTTTAATTTTATTTTTTTACCTGAGGATGATCTCTTAATTTATGACAAAAAAAAAATCCGTTTATTACTATTTTTTATAATTATTTCTATGTCGAATGGCTTCGAAATGATAATATTTAATTGTAAGTGTTGGAAAGTGCATTAAATTTTTTCAATACACGGTGTTAGTTAATGTCATGCAAAATTTATTGAACACGCTGTAAATTTTTATTATTACTACTTACAATTTTTTATATTGATTATTATTATAATCAAAACTTGGATTATTGTAGGTGTATTGATATTTTTTTAACTCTATTTTGTTAATTACACTTGTTAAGATATTGGCATGATAATAATAAACACCCTGTATAAACCTGAATTAATATTTAATCAAAAGTAGAATTTTTTTTTCTACCGTATTGTATACCTATATGTTATTTATAAGTTGTTTCTATTTAGTAATTTTTAAGCAAATTATTAAGAAATTTGTTCAAATGTATGACAATCATTAAAATTTATTAATACAAAAAATCAAAAATTGTTTTCTTCGAGTTTCTAATACATTTCTGTTATAACAATGATCTATTTATTATCTAAAACAAATTACAAAATATTTTCAAAATAGATAAAGAATTAAAAAACTTTAAAAATCATTACCTTCCAAGTTACTGACGTTTAAAACATCAACTTGACGTTTTGAAATATATCTTGACGTTAGGTCATTATTTTTTTAAATTAAAAATAGATTTAGAATGACTAAATTCAAAACCCCAAATGGTTAATTTTATCTTTATGTTAGTTATCTTATATTAATTTAAAACCTTCAAAGTTTTAATATTTTTAAAACTATCAATAATGAACTTAACCTTCTTGACATTTAAAAAGAGCGCCATCTCTATTTATTTCCTCAAACTATTAAAATTAGTAATCTAACCTCACTTTTTACAATATATTTACACAAAACTATAAATTAAAACCAACTGAATTCTTAAAGTGCTTCAGTTTTCATTGAAACTTTGTTGTGTGAACACTGAAGGTTTTTTATTTATTAATTTAAAAGTTATGGAGAATCAGTTCGGTGATGTTAATGTTCCTTATAGTAAAAATGGAAACAAAGATCACGATGAGGTATTTAAATCGTTGTAATTTACAAAATATTACATATAAATTTTTCGTTTTTTATATTTTTAGAAATTATTACAACCTTTCAAGTATATTTTACAAGTACCGGGTAAAAATATAAGAAGTAAACTAGCTAGGGCTTTTAATTATTGGTTAAAAATCGATGAGAAGAAATTAAACGAGATCGATTGTATTATAGAAATGTTACACAATGCTAGTTTATTGTAAGAATAATTTACAACCACTTAAACATAAAATAATTAATTAATTATTTAGATTAGACGATATAGAAGATAATTCAATTTTACGACGGGGAATTCCTGTTGCTCATTCAATTTACGGAATACCAAGTACTTTAAATGCAGCTAACTATGTGATGATTATTGCCTTGCAAAAATGTATAGATTTAAATCACCCAGAAGTATTAATTACAATTATAAATGAAATTTTGTTTAAGAATTAAATCTTTACATTATTTTTAAGGCTACGAAAGTTTATACGGAGCAATTATTGGATTTGCATCGTGGGCAGGGAATGGAAATTTACTGGAGGGATCATTTTATATGTCCCAGCGAAGAGGATTATTGTGAAATGACAAAGAAAAGTATGAATTTAAGTAAGGTTTTTTAATGTAGGATTTATCGTTTTGGTTTTTGGATTGTTTTATTAACAAATATGATTAAAAATTTAAAAACGTTTGTCTTAAAATTTTTTTTTTGATCAAAAAGTGGTGAATTTTTAATTGATCAAACATTTTTTAAGGTTATATTTGATTTGGTTGAAGAGATTCATGTATTTATTGGTTTATTTTTTATTTACATTTGAATTTTTAAAATAAATTTGGATGTTTTGGGAATGAAGGAAGAACATTTGTATCTTTAGGAATTTTTTTAAATTTTTTATGAATCCTTAAGAGAAATCTTGATTGTTTAGATTAAAAAGGAATCTTTTAGCTTTAATTTGATGTATAAATCGTTTCTTAATGCCTATAAATAAATTTAGGGTGATTTTTTAAAATTGACCGAAAATTTTGAAGATTAGGTTCGGTCGAAATTTTTCGATGTTTTTGAGAATTTTTTGGTAAATGCTGGAACAAATCTGATTTTTTCAATGAAAAGTAGATATTTCAATCTATTCTCCTTTAAATTAGTTTTCCTTAATTTTTATAAATAAAGTCTGTACGATTTTTTAAAGTTGGCCGAAAATTTTGAAGGTTAAGTTCGGTCGAAATTTTTCGATGTTTTTGAAAATTTTTTTAATTTTTTTTTGGTAAATGCTGGAACAAATCTGACTTTTTTTAATGAAAGGTAGATATTTCAATCTATTCTTCTTTAAATCAGTTTTCTTTAATTTTCATAAGTAAAGTCTGTACGATTTTTTAAATTAGATCGAAAATTTTGAAGGTTAGGTTTGGTCGAAATTTTTCGATGTTTTTGAGAATTTTATTAATTTTTTTGGTGAATGCTGGAACAAATCTGACTTTTTTAATGAAAAGTAGATATTTCAATCTATTCTCATTTAAACTAGTTTTCTTTAATTTTAATAAGTAAAGTCTCCATGATTTTTTTAAAAGTTGATCGAAATTTTTGAAAGTTAGGACATAATTTTTGAAGGTTAGAATCCGTTACAGATATTGATGTTTTTACATCAAATTTTACAAATTTTTTCAATTTTTTTGCAAATCGCTAAAATATTTTTTTTTATTTTCGACAAAAAGAAATTTTTTAGCTTTAATTTAATGTATAAATCGTTTCTTATTTTCTATAAATAAATGTTTAGTGATTGTTTAAAGTTGATCATATTTTTGAAGGTTATGTTTAGAGACCGTTAAAAACATTGACGTCTTTACGATTTTTTTTATTTTTTTTGCAAATTATTAAAACAAATTTTTTAGTTTTCGACCAAAAAGAAATTTTTTAACTTTTATTTAATGTATAAATCGTTTCTTAATTCCTATAAATAAATTTTGGGTGATTTTTAAAAATTAATCATATTTTTTAACGATTTGAAAATCGAATAAAAACAATGATGTCTATAATTTTTTTTATTTATTTCTTTGTGAATTAAAAGGATTTTGATTTTTTATTGTCAGATTAAAAACTAATCTTATAGCTTTCATTTAGTGTATCAACCTTTATTTTATAACATCTATAAACAAACTGATTGTGAGTGATTTTTTAAAGATAATGTTTTGAACGCTAAATTTTGGAAGTTGATGTTTTAACTTTAAAGTCAATTAATTTAAACTGTAAATCGTGTCAATTTAGATTTTTTTTTCTAATTTTAACGGAATAAACTTAGCAATTTTTTTTTAAGTTTGTTGAAAATCCTTTGAATTAGTAAAACATGTTTAGGTATTTAGTTTTATAAAATATTAACTACTAAAACACATTTTTTCATTAAAAAACAATTTTTTAATTTTTATTTAACGTATAATTCATTATTCAATCGCAAAAAAATAAACCTCTAATATACAGGGTGACATACATACACATACATAAACGTGAATATTGAAATGCGTTATTGTGGAGTCAGTTTATAATTGATCAAGTCAAATATGCTTTATATAAAAGTAAAGTAAATAGTTTAGGAGTTTTTAACATTTCATGTCCTCTAGAAATGAGTATTAGAATGTAATCTATCCATGGAACTCAAAAAATTGTCAGAGAAACTACTAGCGCCCCTAAAATTTCAGTATTTATAAGATTATGTACCAAATTTATACAAAAATCGAATAATTGAAATAACTCCTAAACTGTTTACTTTCCTATAAGGCACATTTAACTTAATCAATTGTAAATAAACTTTATAATAACGTATTTCAATATTCACGTTTATGTACCACTCACCCTGTATATATTTTTCAACAATTTTTTCCTTCGATTAGATTGAAATAAAAATAGATTCTATTATACAAAAATTTCCAGAAACCGGCGGTTTATTTATGTTGGCAATCCGCCTAATGCAATTATTCAGTGAAAATAAACAGGATTTTTCCAAGTTAACCGAAATCCTTGGACTATATTTCCAAATGCGTGACGATTTCCTCAATTTATACTCCAAAGAGGTAATTGTTTTTATGTTTCAAAAAAAATTTTTTTTAATTCTAATTTGTTTTAGTTTCAACAACATAAAAGTTTTTGCGAAGATCTCACCGAAGGTAAATTTAGCTTTCCGTTAATACACGCTATAAGAAGTAAACCAGAAGATACACAAATTATTCGTATCCTTTAAAAATAGGATTAAATTTAAAAAATTAATAAAAAAAATAATAAAATAAGATAATAATTAATTATAAGAAAAGACGAAAAATGGGATTTTCTTTAATCATAATTTTTAGAAATTTTACGTCAAAGAACCAAAGATATCGAAGTAAAATCATACTGCGTTTCTCTATTAGAAAAATACGGTAGTTTTGCTTACACCAAATCTAAATTGGATCAATTACATGAAGAAGCGGTTAAGGAAGTACAAAAATTAGGTGGTAATCCGATTATGGATGAGGTTTTACAGGGAGTATTTAAAACTATGGGTTAATTTAGAAACAAACAATTTATTTTTAATATTATTTTTGTATTTAATTTGATTTGTTGTAGCTTTTGTTGTTTTTTAACTTTATTAATTATTATTATTATACAAAAACTTAAAAAGAAAGGTATTATAGATATTAACAAGGTGTAAAAAATAAAAGTTATGTTGGTGAGTCTATTAAATACCATTTTAATCTCGTTTCCATCGCTTCCTTTCTTACCAATCTTTTACGATCGTCTACGCAAATATTTAAAGTATTTATAACATCCTGTCTTTGATTTATTATTTCGTGTAGTGGGAATTCGGTAAAAAGACGTAATCCTTTTAAAATTTCCATTCTAATTTTCTAAAATATTTGTGATGTTTAATAATTTTCTTGTATATTTCACTGACCAACAAATTTTATCTCTTATAAAACTAATTTTTGATAAAAATTTTTTTCATTTCGATAGAATTTTTTATTAAAAACTTTTTTAAGATCACCAGATTTCCCAGGTTCTTATCCAACTATTTTATTTTAAAAAATAATTTTAAAAAAATGAGAAGATTTAGAATTTATTAACATTATTTATCAATAAAACACTTGTGGTAAAAGAAATTAGATTTTTAGACAATTTTAAATTATTTTAATTAATTAAATTATTTTGTAAACAAAATTTTTAGTCGTTTTACTTAATTTTTAAAGGATTTTCGATATTTACGAAAAAAGAATTCCTTGTTATGAAGTAAATACATAATAATTACGACTATGATTTTGTTCAAATGCAAGTAACACGCGTTCACTTTTTTTGAGTTGCTTCAAAAACATTGTGTTTCTTGCTTCGATGAAGCACAGAAAATTGTTTGGATGGAATCTATAATTTTCTTGGTATGGTATTCTAAGATTTTCATACCTGAAGAAAAAAAAATACAGAAAAAGACGATTTGATAGAAAAACTATTAATATTCATTGACAATGCACCAACTCATCCCGAATTAAACCTTTTAAATACATCAGTGAATCATTGTAAAATATAAAAAAAAATGTATCGAAAGCATTGATGAAGACAGCGTGATTGCTTTTTAAAACAGTTAAATTACAAAACCTGTTGATGCATTTTGTTGATGTTTGGTGATGCAATTTGATCAGTTACTGAAAGGAACTAATAGAATAAACTATTGCAAGAAGCTGTCGAAAGAAATGAAGATGTTCTTTTTTTTTTCAAAGAATAGGACGAAGAATCACCTTTGAAGTGCATTGAAATCACCTCTGAACCATTTGCGAACTACTCTTAACCTACCTTTGAACACCTCTTAGGCTACCTTTGAGCCCTTAAACAACCTGTGAGAGACTTTTGAACCACCTCTGAACGACCTTTCAAGTTAAATTACAAAAAGGAGTGTTAAATTACAAAAACTATTGATACATTTTGACGGATTCGTGGAGCAATTTGATCAGTTATTAAAAAAAAACTGATGGAATATTGCAAGAAGTAGTCGAAAGAAATCAAGATGTTCATTTTCTGTATTCAAAGAATAGGACGAAGAACAATCTTTCAAGTACTTTGGAACCACCTTTGAACCGTTTGTGAACTACTCTTAAACTACCTTTAAACGTCTCTTAGGCCACCTTTGAGCCTTAAAACGACCTCTGAGACATTTTTGAAACACCTCTAAACGACCTTTGAAGTTAAATTACATAAAGAAGTGTTAAATTACAGAAACTGTTGATACATTTCAACGGATTCGTGGAGTTAATTGACCAGTTACTGAAAAAAAAAATGATGGAATAAACTATTGCAAGAAGCTGTCAAAAGAAATCAAGATGGTCATTTTTCACTTCTAAACCACTTGTAGACTGCTCTTAAACCACCTTTGAACGTCTTTTAGGTCACCTTTGAGCCTTTAAATGACCTCTAAGCCACTTTTGAATCACCTCTGAACGACCTTTGAAGTACTTGGAAACCACCTTTGAACCACTTGTAAACTACTCTTAAACCACATTTGAACGCCTTTTAAACCACTTTTGAATGCCTTTCAGGGCCAGCTTTGAGCCTTTAAACGACCTCTAAGCCACTTTTGAAGCATCTCTGAACGAGTTTTGAGCCACTTTTCAACCACCTTTAAATCACATGTGAACTATTCTTAATCCATTAACTGCTAAATTTCTTTTTGAAATTTTTGGCCGGATAAGTTATATATTTGCACAAAAGTTGCGTCGAGTGGTGTACGTAAAATTCCAACAGCCCCTAATTGTTATCGTGGCAACTAATGGGTTAAACCACCTTTGAATGCTTTTTAGGCCACCTTTGAACGCCTTTTAGAACCACCTTTAAGTCTTTAAACGACCTTTGAGCCACTATTGAACCACCTCTGAACGATCTTTGAAGTACTTTGGAACCACCTCCGTTCCAAAAGTTAATGAATAATTCGAAACTCACCATAATCTACAAAGACATCAAAAGTTTTGAAGATGATAACATCATTGAGTTAGTAGTTGTCCTTAAATATGACAATAATTTCAAAGAGAGTAGCGGTGATAACAATTATAGACCCGGTTGTATAAAGCTCAAATTAGTTAACATACTGCTAATCATCCTTTTTCAGCCAATCACACCACTTGATTTAGACATAACTTTGGCAATTAGCAAATTATTAACTAATTTAAATTTTATAAAAGCGGGCCACAGTGAAACAAATAATGAAATACTGAAACAAATCCAAAATCTCGCAGCGAAAAATAGATTTGAGACGGTAGTTTCAGATTGAAACAGTGTTTTTGAGTTCTAATATTCATGTGCTTTATTTCTTGCATCTAATACTTGCAGTTTTAGTTATTTAACTCGTTTCATATTTGATAATTCTAACCCTCTTCGGCCCCAATTAGTTCGAATTATCGAGGTTACACTTTAGTTTCAAAATAATTGCAACGTGAGTTAATTAAGATAATGGAGTCCGAAAATAGAAAAATTAGAAATTGTAGAACATAATTTGAGTCTTTTTCGAGTGTTTTTCATGTTAACACTTTGCTGACCGGTGATGACTTAACCTGTCTTTACATAGCCAAACGTTGCTGACCAGTGACGAGTCAATTCGTCATTGTACTCGTCATTGCCGGTGACATGACATAGTTTCTAAGTGAAATTCCTGATCCACAAAGTATTAAAAAGACGTTTACTTTATAACTTCCGAACGTTTTTAAAAAATTCCAAATCAAATCATATTCCCTGTTTTTTTCAAGGTTTCTATCTCTTAAATTCTTCCAATTAGAAAAATAAGACATTTAAAAGTGTTAATCTTTAAACTCTTTAAGTTTCAACAAAAATTTTCAGAATCTTTCGACTTTTTCCTCAAATTATTTGTTAAACCACAGTTTGAAAGCATACGAAGTTTGATAATAATAGAAGTTACGTTATTTTTTAAGAATTCAAATTTGAACTATATGTTGTTATTTTAAATTTAAATTTTATCTGTAAGGTTTTCTTGTATAATAATTTTTTATACGTTCTGTTTATTTTTATACGAATTTTTTTATGAAGTATTATACTTCTGAATAAAAACTTTGTTGGTCAGTGATTTTAATTTAAAATAATACTTTATAAACCAAAAATTAAACAACACTACATACCATAGATGGATTTGTTGTTGCTAATTTTAAATACACCTTTAAAATTTCATTTTTAAACTGAAAAATATCCTCTGTTTTATTTGTTAAACTTCGATTTATCAGTTGACACAAATTTAGTATTGTGAGATTATCTGTTGATGAGTCTAAATATAAAATAATCCATTTAATTACCTACAAACATATTTTTTACATCTCATAAACTATTATCTTTAAAATTGTATTAGTTTATATTAATAAATACCGCTTTTAAATGCATATTTAGAAGAGTTTTAGGTACACCAAGAACCAAACAAGCCGCAATAGCTAAATAATTTGTATCTTTAGATGTAGAATTTTCTTCAAGATATTTTATAACATGTAAAAAAAAATTTTGTTTATACAATAACCTAAAATTACAAAAATCATTAAATCCATAAATAATTTATTATTATTATTTTTAAACAACCTTTCATTTACATAACAAAACTTCTCAAAACCTTGTAAAGATTCATCCAAAATAATTTCTACACCTTTATAACCATTTTCAAATTTATGTGATACTTCAAGTAATTTATTTATCCATGTCGTAGCGTTTTTATCCATTTTCATCACTAATCCTTTTGTAAAATAACTCAAAACATTTAAACAATTTATACTTTTTTTACAATTAATAATTTCATTTTCAATTTCACTTTGAATTTGATTAAAAATACCCTCTAAAAATTAATTAAACCATTAAAAAAAATAAAAATCAAATATACTATTTAATTTACCATCGTTTAATTTATTAATGAGATTTCCAATCAATTTACTTAAAATTTCATTAATATAATTAGATTCAGTTTCAAAAGCTGTTTTAATAAATTCTCTCCATAAATTAAAATCAATCACTTGGAAGTTTTTTAATCCGATTAAAACACCAAAATAGATAATAACAACTTCTTCGATTGGTTTTGATTTAATTAGTTCAAAAATTTCATTAAGTACTTTTGATTGATCTTCAATATTTAATTTAGAAATAATTTTATATAAAATAATCCATAAATCATTCATTAAATCCATTTCTACATTTGGATTAATATCTTTTAAATTATTTAAAAACCAAGTTGTAAGTTTAACGGGAAAATTTTGATTTTTATATAAATAATTTTCAAATTCATAAAAATCTTTTTCCACATTTTCATCTTTTTCCCTTTCTAAAGCTTTTTTAAATGTATTTAGTCCAATTTTAGTAATTTCTTTTTGATTATCTAACGTAAAAGTACATAATTCATCAAGAAAAGCCGACCAAAGTTTTTTAATATGTAAAACACTTCCCAAAACATCTAAATAAATTTTTACTTCACCATCTTTTAAAGAAATTATTAAATCTTTGATTTCTTCTGGATAAAATTCCGCGTATTTTTTAAAACAATCCATTAAATCACTTTTATGATTATTTTCAAGATGTAATAAAATTTTAAAGTTTTCAAAAAGTACTTCTCGTGAATTTTTTGGAAGATAACCGGCAATTTTTTGAAGGTATTTTAATACATCCCATTTTAAACTAATCGGGTAATTATTTTTAATTAAAACCTCTAAAAATAATTCAGGTATGTTTTCCATAAACTTATTTTCGAAATTCAACCCGGTTTTTATTACAATTATAGATAGTTCACAAAGAACGTTTAAAATATCTTTTTGATATTGTTCGGTTGATGATAATTTAAAAACATTTATCCATAAAGGTATCATCGTTTCAACGATGTATTCCGATGAGATTTTTGAAGAAGCTGTTGCTAAAATTATTTTATAACTTGGTTCGAATAATTTTGAATCTGGTGTGGAGTTTCCTTTTACATTATAAACCATCGATTGTAATAAAGATGTTATAGTTGGGTCTATATTTTGATTTGTTACGCATTTAACGAAACTTGAAATTGTTTCTAAAGCTCGTTTTTGAATAATTTTATTTTGAGATGAAAGAATTTCTTTGTGGAGTGATGGCCAAATTGCTGTGCTGTATTTTGTTAGTAAAGATGGAGAATATCTTTGACTTGAAAGTGTCTAAAAATGTATTTAATGTTAATTGGCAATTTTTATAAAATATAGGGTGTTTTAGAATTATACTTTTGTACATATTAATTTTAAATTCGTGTTTGTGATGAGTAACCTTTGTTGTATGGGGATTTTCATCAGAATAAACATGATCATTGTGAACATTAGTTATACCAGATTTTGTAAATGAAGTAAATAAAATTCTCCCATTGAAATTTGGATTTTTTATTATTTGATTTTGGATAAAATTACCAAATGTTAAACGGGATTCTAGATCAATAGAGAGTAGATCTTTATTCTTTTAAAAGATCATGAATAAATGATTTAGAAACCACCAACTCTAGTCCCACTCGTTTACAACTCTCTCGAATATTCTTTTACTCCATTTAAAATTTCTCCGTCTGTTTTTACTGTTCTCGTAAAGATTGTTGCTCTTTTGGCCGTTCCGTTTCATCAAAATACGGATTGAAACAATGGTCGCTGAACGGTAAGTTTAATCATCATATTTTTGACGTATTTAAACAAAAATTTCAGACCTCTAGCATAGGTGATAGTACGCATCGCATAAACTTTGCAAAAGTTTAATATATACATGTGTTAGATTTGATTAGAAAACATATTGAAGTCATGAACATTTCATATTATCCTCATTTCACCCCAATTTAACTCCACATTCATTGAAATGTCAAACCAAAGTACTGTTCAAAATTGGCAAAGCTGAATCTCAGCGGTAAACGAGCGATGTCGTTCGGAAATATGATGACATTCAGCTACTCAGCTGCTGTTTATGTTGAACACGCCCAATGTTTATGCATCACTGTTGGGCAAACATCAATCGCCTTCTGGCATTAGGATTAATGAGAATCGTCAATTGCCTTCACTGAGAGTTTCGATTAATTAATCGTAAATGGTCTTCATTCGGAATTATGATTAATTAATCGAAACGCTCAGTGAAGGCAATTGACGATTATTATTCATCGTGATGCTAGAAGGCGATTAACGATTAATTAATTGTCAATCGCTACCATGATTGATGTTTGTCCAACACTGTTATGTCTAAGCATCCGTTCATTTGACCAGCATGGCATAGGCCGGAAGTCGATCAATCGGATTAATTGTCTCTGATCCTTTCCGTCAAAAACCAAACGCGCCGGAACGTAACGGATAAGTGAACGAGTTCTCAAGGTAGCATCGAACAAATTAGAGCATGTTTTTATTACTTTACAATCACGTCATGTTGAGAAGAAGACTCTCATTAATTATTTAAGATTATTAGTTGTCGCAACAATGAATAAACAAAAATTAATTTGCTTAGTCCAAAAATACAGACTGTAATTTAATGTTATATAATCCTTCTAACTGGTGGTAGTCCCCAAAAAACTATGCTAAATATCAAGATAGATTTTGAACGAAAAAGCTGTACTTTTACTGGTTTTACAATCCATTATCGTCTTACATGTTTTAACTTACGTCATCATCGGAAACGAAATTTAGATAGCATGTTCAAAAATTAACATGAAAAATCTTTACGATATCGATATTAACTCTAACTCCAAAATTATGATTATTAAAGATAATGTGGTTTTGATCCATTTTAACGAGTATGAACCTTTAAACAATAATGGTGTTTATAAATTTGAATGCAATACTTGCGGAGCAACATACATAGGCGAAACGGGGAAAACTTTGAAACAAAGAATCAAAGAACACAAACTCAACAATAAATCAAACTTTGGCAGACACATGTTAATCTATTCTCACGACTTTGATGTTAATCATAACGTTCAATTATTGCATAAATATAACAAAGGTTTTAAACTTAGCTTATTGGAATCATTCGAAATAGATAAATTCAAACATAACAACACAGAATTGGAATGTTTAAACGATCAGGTACATACTACTAAAACTCCACTTTATAAATTCCTTAATTCCCCTTTTACAGAACCCACATAACGTTTCCACACACAGCTTAGGATTACAACATTTGTCTGCGTGTTGTAACCGCACTGTGTGGGGTTCCAGCAGACACCCAATCCCTTCCTTTCCCTACCATCCCTTCTTATGGCCCTTGGTGGGTCCACACACATGGAATTTTCGGACCCGCATGTTTGTGTGACGCACCAAGAGTCATTTCCCCCGTTTTCCTTCATCCGCAAAATTAAAAACACGTTGTAAAATCAGATTTTACAACTGAATCTGACTGAATTTTCAAGTGGTAAAATCATGGATCAATCAACAAACATTTTGTGATTTAACTTTATTTGAGATGCACTGCAATTTCCGCCAAATTTCATATGAAAAGAGTAGTTAATTAAAGTGCTGTTGGAAAGAGCTTCTCAAAGCAAACGATTTCTGTGGGAAAGATTATTTATTATTTTTGAACATCACCCAAAAATTTCAGATTTTGGACTAATCATACCTTATGACACCACTAGATGTTATTTTCAAGACCAATAATGTGCTTTTAAAAAACTTCTTGCTAATTTTATTTATTTTGTTGGTAAGCATAAGTACAGTAAAGTTCCGCTAATCCGGATCAATGAAAACCGAGGCAATCCGAATTAGTAAAACATCAGTGTAGTACAAAAATGCAGATGATTGAAGTACTGATAATTATTCTGGTAAATAACGATCGTTTTATTCCAAGAATGTTGTGGCTCTTTTGTGCAATACCACTGATGGAAATGGTTTTTATCTCCAATACGTTAATTAACCTTTTAAAGTTAAACTCGAGAATGTTCAACCTAGATTTTAACGTTTTAAATCAAAAATGAATCAGTATAATTCTAAAACATCCCATATATTAATTAGTTTAATTACCAAAACGTCAAGAGAATCCAACTTAGCAGTTTCCAAGTCAGAATCTAACTTTTCCAAAGCTAAAGGAATAATAAAATCACCAAATTTAGGCGAACATAGGCATTTGGTTAAAGAACAAGCCAACGAATCTCTCGTTATACCCTAAATAAAATCAAAAATAAATCTTAAACAACTAAATTATTAACCGAATATAAACTTTACATACATCTTCTGAACTGGGTTTAAAATCAACCGGAAAATAACAAGCTAAAACCTCAAAAAACTCCTCAGAAAGATGACCAAGTTCAAAATCTTTTAAAAACTCTTCTAACCAATTAAAAAGAAACGTTAAATTTCTCGGATCTCTTTCACCATCAATAGCAGTTATTATCCCATAAATAAGATCTAATCCCATCTCTTTTAATTCTATAATAACCCAACATTTAATAACTTTTACATTAAACTTAAATTAAACTTACCGTTTTTATGTGTTTCATATAACTTTTTAAAAATACAATAAATATTGTATCTATCAGGTTGCTGTTGTTGTTGACAAGGAACATGTTCAAATATACTTGATAATATTTTTTTAGATACACCTTCACTTAAATTTTCAAAATTAACAATAATAACTAAACCTTTTATGACTGACGGAACCACCTTCATTAAATAAATTCATTAATTTTACTAATCTTAATATTTCAAGACTAAATCTCTATAATTTAATTACCTCATGATGATCTTTCAAACGCTCGCATAAAAAATTAGCTACAATATCAACTTGTTGAGCATCAACATTTGATAAATCTTTTAAAACAGAAAATAATATTGTAATTCCTTTAATTCTCTGTTCCCTTGAGCTGTCGGTTAAGTAAGGTTGTAAACTTTCTACTAGATTTAAAACGTTCTTATCTCCATTCTTTATTTCTGCATTAGAAGGGTCAAAAGAGCAAACGTTTAACAGTTTTGAAAAAAATAACTTGCTAAAATTACTTACGAGATGCTAGAAAGATACATTGGGAATTAAATTCTTGACTTCCCAACGTTAAATCATTAAACGGATCGACCATATTCCGTTTATATTCGTTTATATTTAAGTTTTAAAAGCACTGAAAAGTAAGAAAATTTTTAGGTTAGAACGTCAGATGTGAAATTGGAATGGTTATAAAAATTGACGCTAGATGTCAGTTTACGTTAAAAGATTCAAAATTTTAAATAGTAATTTTGTTTCTTATGAAAAATTAAATATAAACTACCTTGAAATGTTAATTAAATAGGAATTATTAAGGCATTGAAAAAGAATTTTTGAAATTTAATGTGTAATATTCAAATTTAAGAACTTTAAGGATGGTTTAAAGATTAATCGTAAGATGTCACTGTATTGAGAGATATTTTTAAAAATAAAATTTGTAATAATTATTTTAAGATTAATTAATAAGAGTTCTTAAATTGATTTTTAATATCAAAACCAGATAAGAACTTAAGTATTGTTAATTAAAAATTCTTTATATTGATTTTAAGATTCCTTTTAATGATGTTCTAGTATAATGTGATGTTTTTCTCAAAGATGGCGTTGTTAAGGAAATTTGAAAGAAAATTCATTTAATGAATTATTATAAGTGTTATTAAATAATTTTAATGTAAAAACAAAGTTTGAAATTAAATATCGTTTAAAAAGGTAATTTATAAGTTTTTAAAACTACTGACAATCAAGGTCGGTAGATGGCGGTATATTGTATATACCAGGCAAGGTCGGTAGATGGCGGTATATTGTATATACCAGGTTGGTCCACTCAAGGTCAATAGAGCAATGGTATAAGGTTGTCCAACTCGAGCGGCGCCGTGTTTGAGGGGATAGAGGCGGGCGTGACGTCACGCTTGTCCGGCGAGATGAAATTTTTACCAATAATTCTCATATTTTGTATTTAAAAAATTTATTTTAATAAATAGCCTTTGTTTAATATAAATTTTAATTATGTGATGAAAATTCTCAGGAAAATGTGGAATAATTTTTTTATACAATTTTTTTACTTTTTTTTTGTGGTTAACATTTTCCCCCAAAATATTTTTTAAATTCCTCTTCCAAATTCCCAATCAGTATTTTAAAGGCAATACGTGAAATAATAACGTGAAATTTACAAACAACGCTTATATTACGGACGGCTAGGACAAGGATGACGTCACATAATCGAGAACTTGGGCATGTGAGGGGAAATTTTGCTTGCAATATAGGAAGGATAGGGAGTTGGACAACCTTATAAGCGTTACTCTATAGACCTTGGGTCCACTCGCTATCTTTTAATACTTTCCTATCTACGTCACAGAGGCAAATTACGTCACGTACGTTTGATTTGATTGTAAAGTGCGAATTTTTCTTGTTTGTGGACTTTATTCAGTTAGTGTTAGTTTATTTAGTTATTCTGTAGTGTTTAGACCATACATAGTGTTGTAGTAATAGATTTAGTGTATAAAAGACAGTTATATCTAATTATAGTGACTTTTGTTTACTATACAGAGTGGGCCACTGAAAACAGTAAACGCAACTTTTGGCCACTTAACATCAATTTTGCGAAAAACGCTCGAACACGTCAATTTTATTATGAAGGGGGATATCGGAATGGATTAGTACTATTTGCATAACTCCAACCCTAAGAGAGGGGTAGAGTGCACCCCAAACATTTTAAATTGAAAGGGGTGTCAAACTCTACACCGTTTTAAAGGCCTTTCAAATCTCCTTTCAGCAGTCTTTTTATTTTTGAAATCCGATCATTAATTCCAGAGAAAAAGACTTCTAAAGTTTTATGAAGTAACCTTAGTGACACGTCATAGTAGGCAGTTGACGTGTTAAACTAACTAACTCTAGCTAACTCTAACTAGCTCTAGCTAATTCTAGCTAACTGTAACTAACCCTAGCTTACTCTAACTAACTCTAGCTAACTCAAACTAACTCTAGCTAATTCTAGCTAACCGAACCCAACTATAATAGAGTTAGCTAGAGTTAGCTAGAGCTAGTTAGAGTTAGCTAGAGTTAGTTACAGTTAGCTAGAATTAGCTAGAGCTAATTAGAGTTAGCTAGAGTTAACTAGGATTAGCTAGAGTTAGTTAGAGTTAGCTAGAGTTAGTTAGAGTAAGCTAGAGTTAGTTAGAGTTAGCTAAAGTTAATTAGTTTAACACGTCAACTGCCTACTATGACGTGTCACTAAGGCTATTTGATCAAACTTTAGAAGTCTTTTTCTCTGGAATTAATGATCGAATTTCAAAAATAAAAAGACTGCTGAAAAGAGATTTGAAAGGCCTTTAAAACTGTGTAGAGTTTGACACCCCTTTCAATTTAAAATGTTTGGGGTGCAATCTACCCCTATCTTAGGGTTGGAGTTATGCAAATAGTAATAATCCATTCCAATATCCCCTTTCATAATAAAATTGACGTGTTCGAGCGTTTTTCGCAAAATTGATGTTACGTGGCCAAAACTTGCGTTTACTGTTTTCAGTGGCCCACTCTGTATAATAAAAACAACAAAGGTAAAGTAAATCGCCGTTAAAACATTTTCTTATTGATATAATAATCAATATTGTCTGCAGATGGGAGGCTGTTAATTTGCCAATTGTACCATGTCTGCTGTAAAGGCAAAAAAATGGGCAAAAAGGTAGCTTTATTCCGTTTTCCAAGGAACGAAAAATTACGCAAAGTTTGGATAGAACGCAGTGGAAGAAGTGCTGAATTTTATTCTAAAAACAGTTTAGTCTGTTCTCTGCATTTTAGAAAAGACGATTTTGAAAGGGACTTTCAAAGTGAAATATTACATATTCCACGTAAACTAATTCTCAAAGAAGGTGCTATTCCATCAACACAACATGCAATTGAAATAGAAGATATTCCCAGTCGAAATTCTGTGTTAGAAGAAGATATCGCTGAGGAATGTGGTGATCTAAGGCAAACTAATCATGTACCAATGTATACTCCAGTAAATGATGACATTAATGCTATTTTACTTGAAAATATTTCTCTTCGGGAAGAGTTACATGTGAAAACTAATATTATTAATAATAATAATTCAATAATTAAGTGTTATTCAAAAAAACTTAAATCATTACAAACCTATTGTAATGAATTAAAGCGAAAAATAAAACATTATGAAAGTAATAGTAAACAACAAAAAGTAGCCACTAATAAAATATTTACAACTATTAATGATGTATCTCCATTGTTGACATAAGTTGGTTAATAACGATTTTTAATAAAACAATTTTGTTTATGGAACTATAACCAGACTATTGGTATTAAATAGTAGTCTTTTCTAGTTTACAAATAACATTGTTTGTGAGATAGTTTGAAAAGTATTATTTGAAGGTAAAAATAATATATTTTCGGCTATTTGACAATTAAGTTATTTTGGATTTGAGCTTTTTTAGTTCTCAGATGTAAAACTAATACAGATTGATACTTTCTCAATATTAAATAAATTATATCATTTGAAAATGGTATGTAATGCCATCTATTGGTTTTAAATTGAATTCCCTTGCATTTGCCCATAGAAAAAGAAAGATATAGAAGGTGAACTCCCACTAGATTTTTGAAATGCGTCAAATTTAGTACGTAAACCGAGAACTCACAGCGCTGATGTGCAACTATTCAAAAAAACCGCGAAATTTGAAATAAAATATTTTTTTATTTAATTTTATTTCTTTGTTCGTACTACAATAAGTGAGCCATAAGTGACTCACTTATTGTGTACGAAAAATAAGTAGCAATGATAAAAGAAAAAACATTTTTTAAAATAGATTAATCTTTTTTATTTTCATTTATGAAGCTAATACAAGAATGCGTAATTTATTAAACAAAACAAATATACCTAATATCCACTTAGCCCAAATCCACTTATTAAATCTCTCCGGATCCTTACTGCAATTCGGGAATCCATAGCGGGAAGACTCCTTATCATTACAAATAGAAACCGTACACGCTATATATATTTGAAAAGGAAACATAATGTAACGAAAGATTGTAAAAATGTTAAAGTTAATCAACACTTACCGGTAATAGAAGTAAAAAAAATAGTACGGAACACAATTGTAGTCACTGTAAACGTTATGTTTCACGTTTAAGCTCGAAATGATCAAAAATCAATCATAATAACTCCGAATGCTCTTACATGAAGTTAAAATATGTTTTGAACGTGTTGTCATGGAAATGTTGTTGTATTTTCGTATTTGTTTAAAATGAATATCCCTAGATTTATAAATCTAGGGACTTCACTAAAAAATTATACATCAGCGCTAAAGGTGTTTCGGTTTACGTACTAAAAATCAATTTCAAATATTTTACATAGAGTTCGCCCACCCTGCATTTGCCTCAGTGACGTCACATACCCCCGCTTTACCCGACCTCTCTTTCCTAAAAACTCGCGAGTGGACCAACCTGGTATATACAATATACCGCCATCTACCGACCTTGATACCAGGTTGGTCCACTCCCTATCTTTTAATACTTTCCTGTCTACGTCACAGAGGCAAATTACGTCACGTACGTTTGATTTGATTTTAAAGTGCGAATCTTTCTTGTTTGTGTACTTTATTCAATTAATGTTCTTTTATTTAGTTATTATTTAGTGTTTGGATCATAGATAGTGTTGTAGTAATAGATTAAGTGTATAAAAAACTATTATATATAATAATAGTGCCTTTTGTTTACCATATAAGAAAAAGAACAAAGATAAAGTAAATCGCTGTTAAAACATTTTCTTATTAATATTATAATGAATATTGTCTGTAGTTGGGAGGCTGTTCATTTGCCAATTGTACCATGTCTGCTGTAAAGACAAAAAATGGGCAAAAAGGAATCAATTATTTAAATTTTAAAATGTTACAGGAAAAATCGTGTCCAAAATTAAAAAGTCGAATGGAGAGCATTAGGAAATAATGAAAAAAACTTAATAAATTAACTTATTAATTAGATTTAATTGAAAAGCTTGACAAAATAATAAATAAATTCAAATCCAATATAAACACAAGTCCAATTAATGTTTGTTTAATTAATGATGTATCTCAGTATTGACATAAGTTAGTTTATAAAGATTTTTAATAAAACAATTTTGTTTATAAACTATAACCAGACTATTGGTATTAAATACTAGTGTTTCCTGGTTTACAAATAACATTGTTTGTGAGATAGTGTGAAAAGTATTATTTGAAGATAAAAATAATATATTTTCAGCTATTTGACAATTAAGTCATTTTGGACTTAAGTCCTTTTAGTTCTCAGGTGTAGAACTGATACAGATTGATACTTTCTCAATATTAAATTATATCGTTTGAAAACGGTATGTAGTGCCATCTGTTGGGTTTGAATTGAATTACTTTGCATTTGCCTCACTGACGTCACATACCCCCGCTTCACCCGACCTCTCTTTCCTAAAAACTCGCGAGTGGACCAACCTGGTATATACAATATACCGCCATCTACCGACCTTGCTGACAATCAACTGACAAAAACTGTCAAAATTTGAGGTTGGAAAAATAAGAACTGTCATAATTTTAGGTTAGAATTTCAAAAAAAGGATTAATTATTAAGTAGCGAATTAACATTTTTAAGTTTTTAGTCATAGTAAATTAAGAATTCAAACCTAATTACATTTTCATAAATATTAAACATTTTTATGTCTAAAATTGTAAAAATTAATTGAGTCATAAACCATAAAATTCCACAGAAAACCACAAAGAATTGATAATTGATAAGGATTTACTTTAACCGTTTAAATTCCTTCAAATTCGAACGTTAATTTAGAATTTAAACTACATGAATATTAAAATATAATTATTATCTTAATAAATTTGAATAAACCGCCAAAATAATTCTGGTAGATGATCTAAAAATGGTCGTGTGATGTTTATTGGTTTATTCTTGTAGTGTTACGTTTACGCACAGGCGTGTTCAAGGACCTTGTCGATCGGGGCGTGTTAAAAAACAACACCCAACAGTTTTTACAAACCCACCAAATAGGTAAGAACGGTTTAGTGTGCAGAAGAAAGTTCGTTTTTTTCCAGTTTGATTATTTGAGGTCCTTTAAAATGTCTCCAACACCTATGCCAGGGTAAGAACGAACGCTTAAATGATGTAAACGCACCAACCAACGGCTTTATTTATCACTGAGATAACTAATATTTTATTATTGATAAGATAAGCACAATTTATTAATATTTTTTAAATAAACTACTTATCACAGTTTTAATTCTAATACACTAGTTTTAATAATAAGATTATTATTTCTATTTCTACCTTGTAAAAATAATTTAGATCATGAAAAAGACTTTTAACTTTGCTGAAATGTTTTAATGGATTTATTACATTTAAATTATCCTTCAATAACTAATATTTAGATAAGATAACGTTAAGTAAATTATTAGTAAAGATAAATGTCTCATAACGCAACATCTTACATTTCCTCTTAAGTCATACTTTAACCGTAACCATGAATAAGTTTCCTCACAATCCGGACATGTCCCCTGAAACTCCTGGTTTACCTCCGTACATAGAAAGTGAATTATATAGACGAAGAGCTCAACAGAAAGGAATAGATGATGATGATGTTTCCTTAACTTATTATCATTACGATACAATTTCAAAAGACTTTTCTCAAACGTATTCCCAACATGGGAGTGGTTTACTAATGGTGGTAACTCCTCAAAATGCTCATAAAAGAACTTACGAGGATGTCGGAAGTAAATCTAAAACTAATCAAATGCAAATCGGGTGTGTGTTTGGGGTTTTTAAGTAAGTTTTGAATATTTTTTTTAATTGTTGGTGTTGTTATAGAGTCGCTAGGGGGATGTCTTTGGATAATATGGTGTGTTCGAGGTGCGGAGATGGGTTTGAACCCCAGGAGAAGATTGTTAACTCAACTGGGGAGTTGTGGCATCAACAATGTTTTGTGTAAGTATAAAATACGGAGAGATTTAAGATAATTTATACTTAAAAAAGGAATTAAATAAAAATAAATACATTAAAGGTTAATTTAAAAATTACTTTGATTACTTTTGAAATTAATGTTTAAGGTTGATATGAAAGTCAAATAGTTACTTATTCATTACTTTTTCTTAATTGTTTTTCTTAATTTTGGTTTTTGAGATATTAATTTTTAAACAAAGTACTGATTTTAAGATCAAACACAACCTTTGTCATCAATTGAGAAAGAATATTAAGCGAACATTAGCATTAATTCCAACACTAGACGTAAAACAAGGAGCTTTTGGGTTTAGCCGTGCATCTTTTGAAAAGGCGTTTAACGTTTTCTATGCCATATTTCAACCTTCTTCAGAAACAAGTTCATGTTAATAATCTTTAATGGTGTTTTAAAAAATTAATTTTTAAAGTCGGTACTGCTTTTAAAATCGAACAATAGCCTCATTCTAATCAACGAAATGAGAGAGTACACAACCATCTCATGCAGCAATTGATTTGTTTTACATGTTGTATGGCATGTGGTATCCTCTTGTTGAAAAAACATATTGGCTATATCAATATCATGCAATTCCGGCAGAAAGAACTGTGTTATGTCGCGATATCGACCACTTATAAGTCTAGGTGCACATAAAGGCTTAGGCGATACAGACGACACAGCGCAGTGAAGGGCAGAAATTTAAATATAAAAGACATCAATACCCTTTCGCACATTACGAAGTAGTGTAACGTAACGTTTTCTTGAAGTCGTAACATGTATTCGAATTTTATTTGAAAAGCAAATCAATGTATAAGAATGGGTGACAGTGAAAAATTAATCGAAACTATACGTTGTTGTAATGTGTTGTATAATACAAATAAATTTCTGAAAATTCTTAAGTTAAACGAAATTTCCCAAGAGTTTCTTGTTTTCGCAAATAACTACAGTATCCAAACTCGTATTCGTACACCTACCGCAAAATTAGAAAATCACGAATTACTCAAGAAAGGTACTACAAATTTCAAATATTTTTGATGATTTATTTCACTTAGAAACATAAAAGTAAACTTAGATCTGTTGGTCACCTACTCTCTTTTCGCGGAAAGATGTCTCATGCGTTATTAGTTGTCGGCGTTTTCTCGACATATGTCAAATATTTTTTTCTTTATTTAATCATATATGTCAGATAGAGACGAAAACCGAAAATAGTAGTCTAGGATAATATAATTAATTAATGACGCATGAGACATCTTTCCGCGAAAAGAGTATATGTACCGTGCGTTCAGAAATGATTGTAGATCGTTTGAATGTATAGATGTATTCTTTTCAGTATTAAGTGTATATGCACATATACTCATAATTATTGGAGATCGGATATCAATTACAATGGCATTGGTCAATACATTCAATAAAATACCTTTCTCTTACGGTTTTTTGATAACTTATGACAGCTTTCAATGTTTTCCATGACACGCCTATGAGATATGATTAACATTATTGTATTTATACCAACCTGAAAAATTAATCTATAGCGCGCCAAATTCAAACGATCTACAATCATTTCTGAACGCACGGTAGCTCGACTACTAACCGCAAAAGGGAATTTTGTTTACAGTTGGTAGCAAAAACCGTATTCGTACAGTACAAACATAAGTTTTAACTAAGAAACTTATACATTTGGAATAATATTAATATTTTGTTGGGTAGCCTTTTTGTTTAAGAACAGCAGTTAGACGCTTCGGCATCGATTCCACTAGTTTAGTTGTTAATTCAGGTGGTATTTTAGCCCATTTAGTCTTCAACGCTTTTTTTAAGTCGATTACGTTTCTAATATCGTAATGTTTTAATTTCTTCTTGAATATTGACCATAAGTTCTCAATAGGACTGAGATCTGGGCTTTGGGGTGGTGTTTTGAGGTATTTTGGACAGTTATACAAGATCCAAAGTCTAGTATCTAACGCGGTATGCTTCGGATCATTATCCTGTTGAAAGATAAAATCTCGCAAACATCCCAATTTTTCTGCACTTTGCTTCAAATTCTTTTTCATAATGTTTATATATCCTTTCGCAGTCAATATTTCATTGATGAAATGAAGATTTCCAACACTTGCCGCTGAAAAACACCCCCATACCATCACTAAGCCCCACCATGTTTGAATGTAGGTACCAGATTATGTGGGTATAGTCTCGTGTTTTTCTCACGCCAAATTCTTACTCGTCCATCTGATATTTTTATATTGAATTTGGATTCATCAGTGAAAATTACCTTTTTCTAGAAATTAAAGTCCTTATTTTGGCATTTCTTTGCAAATGCAATCCGTTTTTGTTTATTAATTCTACTTATAAATGGTTTTCTAACAGCATACCGACTTTTAAATCCTATTTTTTAAATGTAATTTTGCACGGTTTGAAGGGTAACCCGAATTCCAAAATCCTGTTCAAGACCAGCAGCCAGTGCTACATCACTTATAGTAGGATCTTCACGGATTTGACTACGTATGAATGAATTATGTCTTCTTGTAAGCTTTGATCGGTTTACATTTCGTCGTGCTTTGTTAACTTGCCCGGTCTTTTTATAATTTTGTACTACGTATTGTATAGTAGAAGTGCTGCGCTTAATTCTGCGTCTACATGCTTTTCTACTATAACCCGAAATGGAGCTGCACCATGAAGAGAAGGATGAAAAAGTACTCGGCAATGTTACAGAGAAGGGACCTATTTTTTCATCTTTCTCTTTATGATGCAGTTCCATTTCGGGTTACAGTACGACTAGGCTAAAAGTCACTTTTTTGAAAATAATTTTTCAAAAAAGTATGTTCCAATAATTCCTTTACCGAAAATGGCACCAAACAGTGCCACATTATGGATGTATTTATCTTTCGACAATCCCATGTAGGTTTTTGAAACTCAAATACGACTATTTTGGCGATTAACAAAGTAATCAAGATGAAAATATGCTTTGTTACTTAGAATAATCCTGCCAAAAAAATTAGCATCTACTTGTTGATGTTCAGTGATACATTCAACAAACACTCTTCGCCATGCATGGTCATTAAGACTTCAGTTGTTGTGTTAGTAGAATTTCATAAGCATGAAGACACAGATTTTTGTGACAATACCATACAGAGAGCTTGTTGAAATTGCTAATTTTTGTCCACGACAGCGAATTGATATTGAGGGATTTTCATTAACAGTCTCACTCATTGTTGCGATATCAAACAAACAACAAATGACATAAAAATAAGTTTCTATTAAAACTATCAAATTTATTCTAATTTTTATCAAAAAAGTTTAAAATTTTTTTAAAGACATTGATGTTTTTTAACCTATTTTAAAACATTTTTAAGCAAATTTAAAAAATCGTCTAAAATTTATTTATGGAATTTTTTTTTAATAATTTTGGGAAAATGTAAATTAAAATGTCTAGTCTTAAATAAAGTTTAATCTTTGTATTTTACCTCCTAAAAAAATAATTTTTTGATCTTTAACGATCTAATAAAAAATAAATGTTTTTGGTTAAAATTAAAGCTTAATCCTACTAGTTGTAGTTTTAAAATGTTCTTTTTTAATCTTGAATGGTTTTCGATATATTCACATTTAAATTACTTACTGATTTTATCGAGCATTACCTCACTTGTTAATTGGGGGAAAAACATTTTTTAAAAATTCATTCCAACCTAACCACAACAGACAGAAAACTAGATTTTAGCTTAAATTGAAGCTTAGTACTTCTTATTTACCTCCTAAAAATTTCTTGTCGTAACCTTAGGTGGTTTTTAAGAAATTAATTTTTAAAGTAGCTGGTGATCAACGTGAGCAGACAAATCTTTAAAAATGCATTCCCATCAACCTACAAAACATACAAACTGACACTTATTTTAAATAAAATCGTAACTTTTCTAATTCTTAAAAGGTTTACTTTTTAATTTTTTCTAATATGTAAAAAATTAATTCTTAAAGTCGCTACTGACTTAACATAACCGAACTGAAAAAGTTACAAAATAAGTTCTTATCTTAAATAGAAAATAAATGTTTAAAAATCCACTCATAAAACACTAAATTTATCTAATTTCAGTTGCGCTCAATGTTTCCAAGAATTCAAAGACGGAATATTTTACGAATTCGAAGGTCGTAAATACTGCGAACACGATTTCCAAGTCTTATTCGCACCTTGTTGCGGAAAATGCGGCGAATTCATCATCGGAAGAGTCATCAAAGCGATGAACGCAAACTGGCATGTAAAATGCTTTTTATGCCACATGTGTAAAAAAGAACTTGCAGACACCGGTTTTATAAGAAACGCCGGTCAAGCTTTATGCCACGAATGCAACGCCAAAGTTAAAGCTGATAAACTCGGGAAATACGTTTGTCACAAATGCCAGTAAGATTTTTATTAGTAGTACTTAATTTTAAGTCATTTCTAATAAATTTAATTTAATTTTTTTATTTTAGTGGTATTATCGATGATCAACCATTGAAATTTCGCGGTGAAGTTTACCATCCATACCATTTTAATTGTACAAATTGTGGAATTGAGCTAGATTCGAACGCGAGGGAAGTTCGTGGAAGACCTGGTTACACAGCTAATGAAATGAATGAGTTATATTGTTTAAGATGTCATGATAAAATGGGGATACCTATTTGTGGGGCTTGTAGACGTCCGATTGAAGAAAGAGTCGTTACGGCACTTGGAAAACATTGGCATGTTGAAGTAAATCAAATTTATAATTATCTTTAATTAAATTTATTACTAAATATTATGTATTTTTAGCATTTTGTTTGTGCTAAATGTGAAAAACCCTTCTTCGGACATCGTCATTATGAAAAAAAGGGTTTGGCTTATTGCGAAACTCACTACCATCAACTATTTGGAAATTTATGTTTTGTTTGTAATCAAGTAATAGGAGGAGATGGTAATTTTTATCATATTTTAATAATTTATCTAATTTTAATTAATTTTTTTTCTAATTTAATTTTTTTTTTCTAATTTTAATTTATTTTCTTTATTTTTAGTTTTTACAGCGTTAAATAAAGCCTGGTGTGTTCATCATTTCGCGTGTTCGGTTTGTGACCAAAAAATGAATCAAAAAACCAAGTTCTTTGAGTACGATCTTAAACCGGTGTGTAAAAAATGCTACGAGAAGTTTCCTTCCGAGTTGAAAAAACGGTTGAGAAAACAACATAATGCAACACCACAACGTAACGAACAGATTTAAGTATTAATTCTAAATTTTAAATCTAATAATTAATTATTTTAAAAAACATATGCTTTTTTATAGCTTTCACAATTTTTTTTAAATTTTAATATAAGAATTTAGTGCCTTAAATATTTAATGTATTTATACAATTGTAAAATGGTGCTAATTTTTAACATGTATCTTTTTATAAATAAATAACTTAAAAAAATTGTAATAAATCTTGTTAAATGTATGTTTAAGAAATTTGTAATGAACTCTTAATTAGAATTGTGGTTTTATTTAAATTTATTCCAACCAAACTACAAAAGATATAAATCTAGATTTACTTTTTAAGATAAAAAACTACACAATATACAAATAACGAGTCTTTATTATATACTCTAACAAAGCTTATAAAACAGATTATAAAATTCTTATAAAATATCTATAATATTAATTTCGCATCTTATTGTTCTAATAAAACTTTATGTACTTTTATTTTATGTTTATTTATAGAGGACGGATAATGACTCTCAAAAGAGCAATAAGTGCATTTATATTTTTTGTTCATATGGACTCTTTTGTGACAATAAAGTTGAGCGTTCTGTTTAAACCTTTTCTTACAAATATCACATTCGTATCGTCTTATATTGTAGTGAGTTAAACTGTGTTGTTTTAAAGATGAATACCAAGCGGTAGAAAACGGACATTTATCACATTTGAATCGTTTTCCTTCTTCTTTTTTCTCTGATGAATCTACACCTAAAATTTTAAGAAGTAATATACCTTAGTAATTGGATAATGTTTACCTGAGGATTTCGTAGGGGATATTTCTTCTTTTTTCGGCATTGGATTAATGTTCGAACAGCAAAACATTCTTCCATTATGATCTATTAGGAAACCTTTTTGTTTTCCTAAACAATTTGGATGATACATGGCTTCACACAGGTAACACTTTACATGGACTTTGACTTGGTTTAAACAGTATCCGCATTCTAATCGTTCGTTTTCAGGCATTATTATTAATCTTTAATGGGTGTTTGTTATGGTTTTGTTAAATACATAACCTTAAAAAAGAGGAAGACAAATTTGACATTTCAAGAAATAACCGCCAAAGTTATTATTATTATATTATATACAGGGTGTCAGACAAAAAAAAAACGATCAAAATCATATATTTATTTGATTACTAAAATTAAAGCATGATACATTTCCTAACGATTTTTTATAAAAAATTTATTCTAAAGTACAACTTACATTAGTAATTACTAAAAAAATTGTTCGAATTATTTATAGTAGAAATGCAGACACAGCTGTAGACACTGTGAGAACCTTGGAATGTTTGTTGTTTATATTTTATAAATACACATGTACTACAACCCGAAACGGAGCTGCACCATGAAGAGAAAGATGAAAAAGTAAGCTTCCTCTTCATAACATTGCCGAGTACTCTTTCATCTTTCTCTTCATGGTGCAGCTCAATTTCGGGTTATGGTACTTCTTGGCTTATTAAGGTGGTGGGGTTTGGTAAAATATTTACACAAGTTTAATAATATCTATATATCAGACTATACAAAGTGATCTTTGTAGAATCATAAAAAAGCTTTTTTATACTATTATTTTTTACCTTTCAGGTCAATGTAATTCTTGTGATAATACTATCGGTTTTTGATAATCGCTTTACTTTTTCACGCATTTTTTTTAAATCCAGTTTGTCCATTTTATTTCTTTTAATAAAATTGAGGGAATATCATCGTTCGCTAAGTAACAATTCTTAAATATTCTCAAAGGTTATTAGAATTCCTTAATCTAATATCTAATACGACCATGTTCTGATGTAATACAACAGAGTTAGATTTGCAGATGCATACAGTTAGTAACAGTCATATTTGTACACCTCAGTGTCTAAATAAATTTGTATTGAAATCAAAGGATAGAAATTAAATTAACGTGTTTTCTTTGATTTTTTTTAATGCAAGATCAACAATAAAGGTTAGGGAATATGAACTTAAAATAACAAATGTAGAAACAGCATAATTAATTTTTTTTTTTATTAAAAATGTATTTAAGTACTGATCGAAAGATTTTTGAAACGCAACATTCTTATTTGTACACTGATTAAGGGACACGTATTCTATTGGATAAACTACAAACGCATCCCCACTGCTACGAAAAGTGCGCATGCGTTACTTTCGAGGGTGTTATTTTAATTAATTGATTTTAATTTGACATTTGGTATTTGCTTTTTTGAGTTTAAAATTGCTAAAGGAAGGGAGTTAAGTAACGAAGTGAAAGACATTATAATTAGACTTGCATTAAAGGGATATTCACTCAGAAAAATCGGTGGAATTGTAAATAAACCACATTCTACCATAAACTATATAGTGAATAAATTTAAATATACTGGAACAACAAAAAACAAACCACGAATTCCTAAAAAGAAAAAACTTAATAAAAGAGACGAGCTCTTCATCATCAGACAACTTAAAATAAATCCGAAATTAAGTGTTCCAAAAATAACAAAAATATTAGAAACATCTTTAGGAAAGAAAGTATCAACTCAGACCGTTCGCCGAATATTATGGAACAATGAATATCACGGAAGAATCGCAAGACAAAAGCCATTTGTTAGTAAGAAGAACCGCATCGCTAGATTGAAATTTGCTAGAGAGAATAAAGATAAGCCGCAATCTTTTTGGGATAACATTATTTGGTCCGATGAAACAAAAATAAACTTATTTGGGTCAGATGGAATTGTCAGAGTGTGGCGAAAGAAGAATAAGGAATACAATTTTAAGAATACTTTACCTACTGTAAAACACGGCGGTGGACCAGTGTTAATTTGGGGCTGCATGTCATCTAAGGGAGTGGGTAATATTCAATTTATTGATGGCATTATGGACAAATGGGGATATCTGGACATTTTAAAAAATAATATAAAGCAAAGTGCAGCAAAAATGGATATGGGTGCGTCATATATGTTTCAACAGGACAACGATCCGAAACATACAGCGGAAATAAATAAGTTATGGCTTATATGGAACATTCCAAAACAGCTTAGAACACCGCCACAATCTCCGGATCTTAATCCGATAGAGCATTTATGGACAATTTTGAAAAGGAAAGTTCGTGAGACGGCCGCTACCAACAAGAAAGAATTAAAAGCAATTATTGAACGAGAGTGGAATCAAATAGATCCCAAAATTTGTAATAACCTCGTGCAGCCAATGCAAAAGAGGTGTAGGGCTGTAATTCAACTCAAGGGCTATTCAACAAAATATTAAATTTTGTTAAACTTATCTCTTTTGGACAAATTATAAATGTAAATTCTAAGTGTACAAATAAGAATGTTGCAGTTAAGAAATCGTATTTCGGTACTTAAGTAAGTTTTTATTATAAAAATATTAGTTATATTGTTTCTAGAATTGTTATTTTACGTTCGTCTTTCCCTATATTTGTTGTTAATGTTGCAATAAAAAAATCAAAGACAACACTTTGTTAGTTTGATTGTTATCTTTCGATTTTAATACAAATTTATTTAGACACCGAGGTGTACAAATAAGACTGTTACTAACTGTATATGGATGCAATTTAAAAATGTATGCGTTATATTTAATAAACAACTATATCGCTACCTTTTCAGGTTCAAGCTTCTTCTTCTTCTTTAAAAACGGGGGAATTTTGGTGTATGAGCTAGAGATAGTTCTTATCTTACCAGTCGCGAGATCCCTGAAAAGTCCCCACCAATATCCCAAGGAGCTGTGCGGGCGTCTTTTCCTATCACCCCCGGACTCGCCTCTCAGAACCCCTTGGGGCGGGTACCTCTGTCATCTAGTCTGAACTTACTGCCATCAAGCTTGCCGGCAACTGCATTTCCAGCAGTAACGAACGTGGTCAGTGTTTAACTATCCTCACAGATAGTAGACAGTCAGTTTTAGCGTTAAGCCGGGAGATGATCACCTCCTGGCTAATATTGGACAGTTACAATGCACTGGAAGTTGCAGCCATGCACAATAAGGTAACTCTCCAGTGGGCAAAGGGACACGGGAACTGCTCGGGAAATAGACGGGCCGACAGTGCCTTGTCAGGCTATGTTGACTAAAATTCGTCTAATTTGTGTCACTTTTGTACCTTTATTTACTGCACACAATACCGACGCTTATTAGACACACTTAAATTTACTTGTAGGAACATAATGGACACATGAAAATCTATTTGGTAACAAAAAAACATTTTGAAACATTTTAGTACAAATAAAAGCGCATTTTAAATACTAACTTGGGTACATTTTGGGCATTATATTGTACACATTTCTGTCACCATTTTGGACACATTTCCCAAACATAGCGGGCAGGGGGTCGACACTGTGCCCTTAAGATGTGTCGTGTCCAGGCTTATGTGTCGACGATGTGTCTAAAATTGCTGCTTGGGTAAGCATATTACCCAGTCTACATTTCCAGACTACTGGGATACGGTTAAGGACTGCCAAGTATCTAAATCATTACTAATGGCGAATTCGATTGGCAAAACTAGTGTGCACTGGTGCGCACTCGTTGAGTGCAAAGTGTGACATATGTCACACTAGCTTAGTGCAAAAAAGGGCAAATGCAACAGAACGCGATGAAATCAAACATAATCATAACGTCACTTGTAAGGGACACCGCACACTACAGACTTTTAATCGGCCGATAGTTTGGTCGATCTTTTAATTACCATTAGGGCACATATAAGTGCGCACACTCAAATGATTTGAAATCGGCCGACAATTAAGTTTAATAGGCAAACCGATTCCCTTTCAATTTCGTAGTTTGCCAACTATCGGCCGACTGCTTAAACAGCACTAGTTTCTATGCACAGGCGCACACTCGACGACTTTTCAGTCGGTAGTTGTCTTTGATTTGTATTACAACCTCTTCTCATTCTACAATGTCGCTGATTTTGATCAAAATTGGCCCAAAATCTTATTGAAGAAGTGGAGAAGAGGCCAACGTTATATAAAAAAAGTATGAACGAATACTCGGACATAAACATTAAGCGGAAACTATGGTCGGAAGTGTGTGAAGTAGTTGTTCCTGAATTGAACCAACTTGAAGCACAAGAAATGTAACGGTTTTATTGACCTTTAACATCATACTTATAACAGAAAGGAATAGGAGCTGGAACAGCTTCAGCTTCCGCAATCTCTTCAACATTCGTACATGCTAACTCTGGTTCTAAGGTACGACTTTTCCTCTTAGGGGGATGAAAATCCTCAGAAACCCTACGACATTCCTCTAATTTTCTGCAGTTCTTTAAGTTGGGAAACTGACTCGATGTTTTACAATGCCAACTGTCTTTGAAAATAAGGTAAGACATTTCTACGAAGAATTTTTAGTTTAACTTCTTCAGAGGGTTCGGAACTTAATCGATTAAAAAGTCCTAACATATAGGCGAAATAAATGGAGACAGATTCAGTCTCACCCTGAGTTCGTTGTTTAATCTTATCCATTAACTGATCATCATAGTCACTTGGTTGGAATTCTTTACGAAGTAAACTCTTCAGTTTACATAAATAAATCTCAAATAAATCTAGAGCTGAGACAAATACTTGCTCTTTAGAAACTCCTCTAGCAAACTGACAATTTATCCACTAGCTCCAAAAATGCACCTACCGAAAATCCAGGTTTACCAGAAAATTTAATGTCCCATTTATATACATGTACTACTTTAACTGAAGAAGATGTAGAGGGTTGTGATTCAAAAGTTGGGTGGTCATGTAGAGTAGAAGACGCAGGATTACTAGGCATAGTCAGCGACTCATTTAGAGAGCGTTCCAAATCTGCTAATTCAGGCGGTAGAGCAATCGCATTTAAAGAAGCAAAATACATTCCCTTTAACGCCAGGGCTTGTTTCAAATAATCTGTACGACTTTCAGACAATTCATCCATATGCTTAATACGTCCCATAATGTGCCAAAGCTTGGACTCAACTCGACGAGCATCTTTACTAACAAAAGATTCTAACAAGGTAGACACTTCCTGTAATTTAGCTTTAAGGGAAATTATAACAGCTCTTCGCGACATTATGATAATCGACCGACTGTCGTAGTCAGTGTGCGCACCTACCTCCAACCCGACAGTTTAGTTTGAATAACGTGCGAGCGTTTAGTCCAATCCGAACAAACTATCGGTCGATCAAAAGTCTGTAGTGTGCGGTGTCTCTAAGTGTGTTCAAGGCTTGATGATGTTTAAAATGTTTTATAAACCACAATAATAAAATGTAACAGAACACAACGAAACAACCAACAGAACACGCTGTTATGCACTGGTGCGCACTAATGCAACCAATCGAATTCTTCATAGGTCTCAACAGGAAGGATCTACACCTAATCACAGGGTTCCTGACGGGACACTAAGATTAATAAGCATCTTTATAATTTAGGGTTTGCCGTTCCTCCTGTATGTCGTGTTTGCGAGCAAGACGTTAAGACTGTTAAGCACATCCTATGTGATTGCCCGAATCTCAAGGACGTTAGGTTAAGAGACTTGGGTGACGACTGGCCAACCATGAATGGAATCTCATGGACCTCAACTACATCTTAACCTTTGGTAAATTCCTACGCTGGTCGATGTAGACAGTGTGAGTAACAGGGAAGTTATACCAAGGGCGCAATGGGGCCTAAGTGCGGTATGCCGTCTGGCGTGCCCTCCCGTTTCCTACATACATACATCCCAAGGAGCCCTGTGGGAGATGTAGCAGAAACCTTCAATAAGAATAAGGAGCACCAAAATGAGAGAACAAGTGGTACGGAAGGGGAGGAATGAACGTTTCCTTATGCGATACTTGACAAGCGACAGCCAAAAGGTTCTGGGTCGACCTCTCGGAGAGACTTGCAGCTACTAAATAAGGTTAAAGACTAAAGAATCAAAGAAAAACAGAAGCAAAAGAAACGACCATGCCAGTAAAAAAGAAAAAAAAACAAAGAAAACCAAAAACCAAATCCAGAGCAATCAAATAAACCAATTAGTTCTACATAAGAAAGAATAATTCTAATGTTACTAGTAGCCACCACGCAATACGGCTATGCACGCAATACGGTGGGCTGTAGCTTAGATTCCTGAACTGCTGAAACAATATCTTACGATTAAATTCGTAGCGATTGCATCCCAAAAGAAGGTGTTTCAAGTCGCAATAATCCCTGCAATTATAGGTTTTAGCCTATTTCGTACAAGTTTGTAGATTAATCATGCACCATTAAATAATTGTTCACTCGGAACACTAATTGACGGAGGCGGCAAACAGCGTTCTATGAACGTTAGCAGTTTGAATTCCCCATGATTAATACTCCACCAATTAAGAGGATTTTCAGATAGACCTATTCTTTTTTTTTTATTATTTCAGTACAGGAGCAATTCTTTCTTAACCTGTCATACGACGAAATATTTCATCATCAGTCTTTCTAAATCAGTAATTCTAAATAATTTTTCTCAGTAGGCATAACAACATTTTTCGTAATGGAAAAACTTAATCAAAAAATAAACATTATTCAACTGCACCAAAACTTATTCCCCAGTTAACAGGTTAAGAATAGCACCGGGATCACTCTTGTCAGATGTTTCTCTTGAATTTCATTTCCACTTGAAAACTCCATCATCATGGCAAGATTCCTTTTTAAGAAGGACTTACTAGTTAAAGGGAAAAAGGATGGTTATGGCTGGTTTATGGTAGTTATGGTAGGTTTTCCCGAGAATCTTTTTTCATTCTATTAAGTTTTACAAAATTCGGGGAAAAAAAATTAGTACTAAATAAAGTAACCTCGCCAGTTCTTGTCAACAACTTTGCACCTTTATTGGTGTCATACAATAGATGTATGACACCATGCGTCATTCGAAGACCTCGAACACAATTTCATAACTTGCTCTATATCCGCATCTACAAAAATTATGGTATGATTATTACGGATGCGAATGTCAAAATTGATGCGAAAGTTTCACGATTGTGGATGCGAATATCCGTAACATCCCTAGTTTATACTTAAACAAGGTTTAACATTAGCAGAAAACAACCAGTAATATGCGATAATGCCACTTCATGACATTTTACATAAAATTAAGCCGGGTCCCACATTCAGGCAACTAGCAATCAGTAATACGTAATATTAGATACGCAAATAGCGACGCGATATCGAATTGTTTCAATGTGAAACGTTTGCTTTAATTCAATGTAAAACGTTATCAAGTGCCAATATCGCGTGTTGCTGATTGTTATTTGCTTGTTGCTAGTTTTACTCACAATCAGTGTTGAGACGTGCCTAAAGCAAACATTTCACGTTGGAGTAATTCGATACCACCTATGTATCTGCGATATTGAATTGTTCCAATGCGGGAGGCATAATTTAATTCTATGTGAAATGTCACCATGAGAAGTCACAATATGTATGTTAGTTTCCTCAATGCAACACCCTACATTGCATTTTATTACTTACTTTTCCATTTTTATATTAAATTTTTTAATATAATCGATTCTACTTTTTTTGGGGTAAATTAAAAAAAATCTTTTATAGAAAGACATTTTTTAGATGATTTTTCTATCTAAATTATAATTTCTTAAAGTTTAAATTATAATAAACGACTAAATTTTTATTAAAATTTCTCCTAAAAATATACTATAATTTAAACTTGAACAAATCATAATTTAAAAAATATTTTATTAATAACAATTAATAAATCACATAAAATAACAAAAAAAACTGAAAACATTCTCAAAGTCCTTTTTTAAAACTTCATATATTTATTCACTTTTAATTATTTATCAAGAATTACACTTATTAACACTTTTCTTTAAAAAAAAAGAATTTTTCTATTTAATCACACTTCTTCTCGTTAACGTTATTATTTGGATTTCCCATATCTAAACTCTCGAAAAATCCGGACATAACGTTGTAAGTTTTATCGATCAATTCTTGAACATTTTCCTTTTGAAATCCTTCGGTTTCAATCTGAGGTAGAATCGTAATGTGTATTTCGCCATCGTCGAACCTCGACGTTCCCAAAAACGTGTACCTATTCACGACTACCGGTTGAATGGGGCACTGGGAAGCTATGGCTAGATGAAAAGCACCTTTTTTAAACGGTAGTAATTTGTCTTTGAGGCTTCTCGTGCCTTCGGGGAACATTAAAACGCGAGATTTTCTCTCACGGATCAGTTTACCGGTGCTGTTTATTGCGTTTTGAGCTTTTCCGGCGTTTAATCTGTCGATGAAAATCGTTCCCCAAAGCCAAGCTGCTAAACCGAATGGCCAAATGTAGAAGATTTCTTTTTTGGAGATTACTGTGCAACGATCCATTATTGGCCATAATTCTGCTAAAACTAGAATTTGAAATGTGAGTTATTTTTTATTTATTAATTTATCTTATTAAAAAGATTTTGATTTAAATTGAGTTACCTATTAAATCGATTACGCTTTGATGATTTATAACAACCACACATCCGCTATTTTTGACGATATTTTCTTTTCCGTGAACGATACATTTTACTCCCATTAATTTGGCGGCGAATCGCAGTCCAGCTGCTGGAATTCTAGAAGGAAATTTAAGTTTAACAACGTGATGACGAATTAAAGAAAAATGTGAAAAAATAAAATGGTTAATTTATTACTTACAAAGCATTTCTGCTATCTTTGGGTTTTAAAAGCATAAAAGGTATTGGTGTTGTTGCGGAAATTAAGCTTGCAACGGCGAAAATGGAAAATTTGAAGTAATACTTTGCTGTTGAACTTGTGTTCCATAAGATTATCCAAAAGATAACTACCATGATTATCCATAACCAATATCCCATATCTGGAAAAAATTATAAGAATAAGTCTTTAAGAATTTTGAAAATATTAACGATAAAATTATTATTAATTAGATTTGAAAAGATTTTTAGAAAATACATTTTGTAACTTTGGATGTTCATTATCATCCAATGGTCATCATTATGAATCATCCAATCATTGAAGGAAATTGTAGTGGAAAAATAATTGTATCATGTTAGTTCATAGAAGTACAGAATGAACAAATCTGGCTATGCAGTGCACTTTATTACATTTATTCACATTAGGTATAGACAAAGAGTCAATGAGTCGTTAATCATAAACGTAATCGTAAATTACTAAACACTAATGTAAACCTTATAACTAAAAAACTGTGTAACTAATTCACCATCAATTTAGACGCTTCCATGGTAAGGAATTACGAACAGTCCTATTCAGTCGGTTATTTTATCTTTAGGACATCAGCTAGCTATCGAAATTGTGCGATTCAACGTCTTTGGATAATTTACTTAGGAAATATCTTAACCGTTAGACTGCTATGAGGCGCGATAGCGCTTCGTCTATTAGTGTCGAAAACTGCGATGCAGCGCTTTTGTGCTGCGAGTTTCAGCACAAAATTTCACAAAGTTTCAATTGTGCCTTTGTTGCACCATTGGAGTAAACGTAGACTGACCTCACGCGTACTTTGCTAAAGTCACCATCAAGTCAAAATATGTCCCGCAGTTTTGGACCGATCTCGCAAAAATTGCTTAGCAGTCAAACGGTTAAATTGCAAGTCTATGTGAATACACAGGAAGCATTTGATGTTTTCGAAGTCAATATAACAAATATCATCCAGCAGTTTTATTCAGTTTTACGCTGCAAAGTCATCAAAAATTGAACCTCTTGAATATTCCATGAAGGTTCTTGTAATGACGGTTGGTTAAGATACACCGAACAAGTTACTCACAATAAAGTGGCTGTTGTATTAGGTTGTCCAGTTAATCCAACACCGGGGGTTGATGCAAAACTTAATGGTTGGCATATTTCTGGTTTTCAACATATTTCCTGGTTGTTACCGTATCATTTGGATGTTTCGGAGATATATTTTTTGCTAACAGCTTTGATGACTGGACAACCGGTTATATTATTACCTGCTGAAACGAAATTTGATTTGGATACCGTTTGGGCTATCTTATGGGGTCCTTCTCTAAATAGCCAACCTGTTAGTAGTGTTATTCCAATGATTATTTTTTGTTCGGAAGCTGTGGTCGTTTTATTAGGCATGGCGAGAGCTATTTGATTTAAAATTTTTACTAGATTGGTTGAAAATTCATGTGATTTCTATTATACAGGTTTTATTCTAAGTATACCACAACCTTCCAGAATTCATGCCAATATTTATGTATGGTGAAGTCATCCATCTAAATATCTAAACGATAGCGGTGACAGTACCGGAGCTTTAACCCCAGTGGGAGAATCAGAAAATATAATAATCGTCCCTAAGTAGATAACCGCTAGAAGGAAATCCACTTACAATGCATCCGGCACGACAATTTATAATCGATTTTAGCCGCGTGATCGTCGTGGATTCCCTCAATTTATCTCATACGGCTGAATCTTCACCCGTAATCGATTTCGTTCTTAACACATATCTCGAAATTCAACGACTCACCAACAAATTTGTTACCAAACAGAAATATTAGTCACTTTAATTGATTAAATTCTAATTTAATGAGTTGTCACTCAACAAAACTACGTGAGACATTTAAATGAGCTTAAATACCATACTTATTATACAATAGATATAATTTTTGAAAACCTAAATTATAATAGATCAATTTTTAGTTTTATTTGGTGAAATTGAAAGGTAAATTACTTAAATTCTAGACTAATTAAAAATGATTTGGGAAAAACTTGTTCTTTTTTTATATGATTCTTGATAATTCATGATCAATTTGATGAGACTTCAAGTAAATAAAATCTTGGAGATTTTTTTGAGAAAATTTAGAGGATTTCTTTTTGGATAAAATTAGAAATTTATAAGTGAGAGATTAAATTATAAATTAATTAATAAATGTGATTTTGGAAAACCTTGATATTTTCATATGATTTTTGAGAAAAAATTTGAAGCTTAAATTCACTTATTGAGTAAAATTAAGAGTATTCTTGCCCTCTGTATTAACAAATTGATGTATTAACTTAAAGGGACTGAAACTCTCTTTCAAAGATGAAATAATTCCGGCATTTTTCTAAAACTTGCAAAAAAAGGATTTGTTAGCTTACAAAGTACATGCAAAATACATACATACAATTATGTAACAATACATAATATGAAATTAAATCTCACAATCAGCCTAATGACGTAAAAAATCATCTATTGTAGTTTATCTCCTCTTTTTCTTTAAACTGTAGTCCAGAAATCGTATTTTTAATTTGGAAAGAAGCTTCAAAGACTCTATCACCATAATTTTGGACATTCTCTGCTAGTACTGGAGCCTCATCGACGTCAAAATCTTCAGATAGTTCTTGCACTTCTGAATTTTCAATTTCTTGTCCTGAATCTAGGTCCTCAACATACAAATTTTCATCCAGTTTAAAGAAATCAAGGTTTTTGTTATCAGTCGATTTCAATAAATTCATATATTTGAGAATATCTGTAACTACATTAAGTGGTAAGTCATCTTCTGGATCAGATGTAAAAATCTCATTTAGCTGGTCTTCACTTTCCATATTGTCGTGCTTAAATCCTGCTTTAGGGAGCAATTTTGAACTGTTTCCTTGGTTACTTGAGCCCAGGCGATTTTTGCAAAGTACAATACATCCGCATATCTTTTTCTGCATAGACGTCAAACTAGTATTGAACCCCGTATGTACCGAAAAATGAAAACGTTTAAGTTTCGGTGTACTTGAGGAAGTAACTCATTCAAGCTAAGCAGAAAGGCACGACATAGGCTGCGCTTGTATTTTGTAAATATTGAAGTCGGTAAAACACCGGCTAAAGGGAAAACCTTTTATTAAAGTTTGGAAGTGTCCGCTGTTTATTAAAATTTGGTAGAACATTTGGTAGTGTCCGCGTTCGTTCAAGAGAATGTCCGCCCAAGAGAGAGTTAACGCAATGCAAATTATATGAGAGTCGGACGGTTCCATGAGAAACTGTCCGTCTAAGGGGGGGGGGGTGTCCATTCAAGGGGGGTTGTCCGCGAATGGGAATTTCACAGTATTACAAAACAGGATGGTTTGAAATATCACATTACTCAATGTTAGAACTGCAAATCTCTATAAAAGAAAATTTCAAATAAAAAATACAGTTTTTTTAGATAAATTTTTCACGAACTTAGATTCTATAACGCCAAGAAAATTGAAAAATTCTACCTACAAACCGATCAACGTTTTGTTTAGAAAAGTTTTAATACACGGTCTTAATATTAATAATATTAATGTAGTAATAATATAATCGATTATAAAGTTTTATGTATTTACTCGCAAGGTAAAACATAAAAGTTTAAAAAGCTGTAAAAGCAAATATCTCAACAATGAAGGTCAACCAAGAAAAAAGTTGTTTCCCATTATCGATTTTAACTTGGCTTGTTTACATAAAACATTTACCAACTTCTTGCAAGTTTCTTTTTAATTTTGAATTATCATCACAATCGAATAGAAACTTGCCCTATTTTTTTTTATTGCAAACTTAAAAATTAATTTTTATACTACACGTGGTTTCAATTTTGATTACATTTAGATTATGTTTTTCTTTTTCATATTTAGATAATATTAATTCATTGTAAAGATTAAAAATCTTTTTACAAATCCATTAAACTCACAGTAAATCCTTATTTAATCTTTATAAATTATTTATTGATTTTTAAACTACTTACACTATTAAACAAACATTTTAAATAATTTCCTCCTTCTTTCACTTAATTATATATAATTCAGAGTTATTTACATTTCAAAAGAAACTTTTAGAAATAATTAAAGGGGACTTTAATGGATGAATATTAAATTTTCACGTGATTATTAACTGTTTTGGTGTTGTAACACTCGTAAAACGTTTACTCACACCTTATTCGTTTGGGTTTAAGCCAAACGAGACTTTCTTATCTCAAAATGATAACGTGATATTTGGCCTGTAATATTCTAATATGGATAAAAGTTAATGAAATTTTGAAAAATGATTTTTAATATTTATATTGTACGATTTTTCTAACTTAATTAGTTTGTAACCTAATTTGAAAGTTAGATCGTTGAAAAGGCAGTTCTTTTAGAATTTTTTTTTAATTTTGTGGTAACAACTATAATAAATTTAGTTTATTTGGGGTAAATTAGATACTTAAATCTACATTTGCTTAAAAGATTTTTTCTCAATTTCTTTAAATAAACTCGGTGGGATTTTTTAAAAATTGATTAAAATTTTGAATGTTATATCAACAAAAAGACACTTCTTTTCGGATTTTTTAAATTTTTTTTATAACTCTTACGACAAATTTGATTTATTTGTCATAAAATAGACATTTGAGTCTATCTTTTATTAAAGAATCTTTTTTTAATTCCTTTAAATAAATGTGGTACGATTTTTCTAACTTGACTAAAATTTTGAAGGTTATCAAACAGATATCCCTTTTTAATTTTAAGTCTAGTTCAAACTTCAAACAAAATTAACACAAGTAATGCATTTCTAATCCCATTTGTTATTCACAATTGTATTCAAATCGAATAAACGAAACTACTTAAAAGTTACCTACTTTTTGAAACAAATTTAATCTTCCACACAAAAAAAAGAAACCCAAATCAACTAAAAACCACAAAAATCTTTACTAAAACCACACTTTTAACCGCGACAAAACTTTATTAAAACTGAAACAGAATATATAAACGTCTATCTGTCTAATTATAATCACTTTTCGCTCGGTACTTCGTAATATTAGACGATAATTTTTAATCAAAACGAAGAAACATAAACAATTTCGCGGTTGATAGTGCGAAATTTAACTACTCAAAGTTCAAAGGCACAAAGACGTCCGCCAGAACAGATATTAACAACACAATAATAAAATTAGTTGTTATGTGAAATGAAAGACGCTTTTGTTCGGTTTAAAAGCTTCTTTTGTGAGTAGATTTACCACTTAAGTTTATTGTTGTTGTTTATTTAAACGATTTTTATTAAATTTAAGTTAAAAAAAAAAGGATTAGAACTAAAAGATTAATAATTAACTTTAAAGATTAATGTTAAATTCGTAATAGGATTTAAATTTGAAATTTTCCCGCATAAAATCCCCGCTTAATAAGTATGTTATTTCAACCAATAAGATTAAAGAAAAAAATAATGGCGTCGTCTAAAGAAAGATTTTGATTGGTTTATTTAGAAACGAATTTTTAGTTTGAATACAAACAGATAATTCGTGTTTCTAACCTCAAAAGTTAATGTAAGTCGGTTTTTGATGGATTAAGAGATTTTAATCAGATTTTTAAGGAAATTTAAGAAATATAAAGGTAAGTCTTTTTATTTATAAAGAATTTAAGTTAAATTAAAACTTTTTAAGGAGATTTAATGGATTTTTTTGGATAAATTTAACTTAAAAACTAGAAAATTAATATTTTGAGGTTAAGATTATGAAGTTAAGATGAATTTGATAAAATTTTAACGGTAAATCAATGGAATTTTATTAATTATTATTTGATATGAAAAAACTTTTGATTTTTAAGAAAAATAAAGGTAAGGAATAAATTTTTAATTTTTCTTAAAATAAATAATCTCAAAAGTGAATCTTGGTCGCTTTTTGATGAATTAAAAGAAATTTTAAAGAGATTTGAACGAAATTTAAGAAATATAAAGGTAAGTATTAAAAATATAAAGAATTTAGGCTAAATAAAAGCATTTTAAAGAAAATTTGAAGAAAATTTTGAATAAATTTAGTTAAAAACTTCAAAATGTATTATGTTTTTGAAGAATTTAGGATTAATTTAGTAAAATTTCAAAGGAAACTCCATCAATTTCATAAATTATGAATGATTTTTATAAAACTTAGGTTTTCTTTCTTTTGGAAAGTTTTTTTAGTCGATTTTTAATGGATTAGGAGAAATTTTAAACAGATTTTAAGGAAATTAAAAAAAAAAAAACAAAGATAAATATTATAAATACAAAGAATTTAGGTTAAATAAAACCGTTTTTAGGGAATATTTTATATTTTTTACATGAAATTAGACGAAATACAATCATTTTAGACAATTTTATATGAAATTGAACGAAATTTTAGACGAAATTCGACGGTTTTAAAGGGTTTGAGGCGAAATTAAGTTATTTTTTTAATGAAATTCGAAAATTCTAGATGAAATTAAACAGAATTTAACAATTTTAGATATTTTTACACGAAATTTGGTGAAATGTTGGACGAAATTTCACAATTATAAGCTAAATTAAGTTATTTTTTAATTAAATTCGACAAATTTAGATGAAATTTGAAGTAATTAAATCATTTTAGATAGTTTTATACAAAATCTAATAAAAAATTGCATAAAATTCGATGATTTCAGAAGAAACTTTGAAATTTTTTTTATTTTTTTGGTAACAATTAGAACAAAAATATCTTTTTTAATTGAAAATGGAATCTTTTAGCTTTAATTTAAACCAAAAATCAATCTTTAATTCCAAAAAATAAAGTCTCGGTGATTTTTTAAAGTTGGTCGATTTTTTAAAAAAAGTTGGGTTAAAAACGTTAAAAATTTTTACCAACCTTTGGATTTTTTTTAAATTTTTTTGGTAATAATTATAAAAAATCTGTCATTTTTAAATCAAAATAGAATCTTTTATCTTTCATTTAAACCAAAAATCATTCCTTAATCTTCAGAAATAAAGTCTGGACGATTTTTTAAAGTTGGTCGATTTTTTTTAAGTTAGGTTAGTCATCTGTCAAAAAAATTTTAAAACTTTAAGATTTCTTTTAAATTTTTTCGTAATAATTAGAACTAACCTGTCCTTCTTAGTTCAAAACAGAATCTTTGAAGTTTCATTTAAACCAAAAATCTTTCCTTAATCTTCATAAATAAAGTCTGGGTGATTTTTTGAAGTTGGATGATTTTTTAAAAAAGTTAGGTTAAAAGCCCTCAAAAATTTTTACCGAGTTTAAGAATTTTTTAATTTTTTTGGTAATAATTACAACAAATCTCTCTTTTTTAATTGAAAATAGAATCTTTTATCTTTCGTTTAAACCAAAAATCATTCCTTAATCTTCATAAATAAAGTCTGGGTGATTTTTTTTTAAAGTTAGGTGATTTTTTAAAAAAGTTTGGTTAAAACCGTCAAAAATTTTCACCAACTTAAATTTTTTTAAAATTTTTTTGGTAAGAATTAGGAAAAATCTGTCCTTTTTAATTCAAAATAGAATCTTTTATTTAAACCAAAAATTATTCTTTAATTCCAATAAATAAAGTCTGGGTGATTTTTTAAAGTTGGTCGATTTTTTAAGAAAGTTAGAAATTTTATTAAAAACTTGAAAATTGAACTAAAAATCGATCAAACTATCAATGAATTTAGACAAGTTTTTTAAGGAAAATAAAAATAAATCTTTAATAATTTAATTTTATAAGAATATAGTTTGATAAACAACCACCGAACATTCATAGATGGCGCCACTCCGTCTTTAAGTTACTTTTAACTTATCTCCTTTTTCTAAGCATCATTTAAATTCAAATTCCATTAAATAAACATTCAAAAAGACTATAAATCATAAAAACACGCGTTTAAGATAAATTCCATAAAATAACCATCATTACAGTAAAAAATAAGCCGATTTAAAACATTATAAACCATAAAACATACTTAAATCGGTTAATTTGATCAATTTAAAACGTTTGAAATCGTTTTAAAATTGTTCACGCAATATTTATAAAAAACCTGAGTCATAACCTTCACGAAAAAGACAAACTTAGATGACATCATCTGTATTCGCTATTCTCTTTGAGTTTAACGTCAACAAAATCGTTTATGTAACCTTTAAAACGTTTAAATAAATCTTCCCGGTTCGATTTTGATTATTTTGGATGGATTTAAGTTAATACAATAAGATAAAAATTTTTCAAACGGATTTAAATTGGATTATTCATAGATTTAACGTAAAATGTATATCTTATCGCTTTTATGTTCTTGTTTAATGAAAAATTTTTTTAGGAAAAACGATAAACGTTTTGTGATTAATGAATATTTCCATGGAAAGTTATCTAAAACGAAGTTTATCGACCAAACAATAGGTAAAATTTGAACCCGAAAGAATAAATAAATTTTATTATAGGGAAAAAAAATTGTGTTAAAATTTGAAAATTAAAAAAACTTTTTTTTCTTATGTAATTTCATAACAAAGTTTAAAAATAACCTTTTATAACATATCTTACACAATTACAACTTAAGTTCAAGTGCATTTCGAATGTATCCATTTTTAGCTCCCGTTCGTGACTATAAAGTTAAAAACGTACTGTTTATTAATTAATAAGTTAATCACAGATCTCGTGCTTTTCCTTTAACGATTTTAACGCGTGTTTTGGTGCTTTAGTAGCACTCCTAACCGAATTGTTGGACGGTATTGATCAAAACCAGCATCTTTCAACCTAAATGCGATTGTTTATTATAAAATAAAATTATTTGTAAACTAATTCTAAGATAAAATAATCTTTTTTTGAAATAAGAAAAAGGAATTAAATATATTTTTATTAATAATGATAATTAGAGGTATTAACTTACCTAAAGAATTGTGTAGAAATAAATAAATAATAAAAAAAGTCTTAAAATAACCTCATCATATAAATAACATTACATTTACACGTTTTTTTCTCTTCGCTCTTCTTGTTTGAAGACGTTTAAAAACGTTAAAAGACCTTGATTAACCTTCACTTTTTACAGATAATGTCATTGTCGGATTTGACACTTTTAAGGACGTCAAAGTGATTATTAAATTTTAGTTTAAAATGTTTTTTTACGTCCGCGTTGTTAACCCTTTCGCTTCGAACGACCAACTGAACGTTTGGACGTTTGTCGTTTATACTGCGGCTTAGGAAATAGAACAGGAAAAGAGAAGGAGGGAAATGGGGAAAATGAAGGTGGAAAAAAGACGGGGAGACGTAAAAGAGGGAGATGTTAAAAGCGATCGTTCCTTTTTATTGTGCTAATGAACTCTATTTTTTTGATTTTGAACGAGTTGGGAGTTTTTTATAACGTTTTGAATAAAAAATGAGTTAGGGATTAAAATTAAAATGGGGTTGGAAAAATTATATTTTCAAAAAAAAAATGTATTGAAAGTAGATAAAAAAAAGTAATTAAATCCATTATTATGATAAATAATTGAACAAGGGATGATTTAATGATGATAAGTGGTGAGAATTGATGGGGTTTAAATAATTAATGAACATTGTGTCGAGTTGAAGTGTTATTATTGGAGGGTAGGTAAGTAATAATCAAGTCAAGGTGACATGTAATCAATTTAATGTGTTAATTTATTTATTATCCAAGCTTAAAGTTGTCGATCTATTTAGACTTTCATTTAATTTCAAGCTTTATTTTAAACAATAATTAATTTGACTTTTATTCATTTCAAATTTCTTTCTTTAACTCTTTAGACACGGATTTATTTCGAATGTAATGCAACTTATGAAGAGTCTTAGATGTCAAACGTACTCAAAGGGTTAGACTTTATTAAATTCGACTATCAGATTTTTATCATAATGTAACTGAATTTTCAGTTAATATTCAATAAATATTCACTAAATATCCGATGATTATACGTTCTGGAAAAATTAGGTCATACGTGCTTTTTCTTAAGAGATACTTAACTTAGGTTTGAAGAGGTTTTATTCGATGATCTTGACTCGTCAAGGTCTTTTATTTCTAAATTATGCCTTGTTTGAAGAAAATGGATATATTTATTTATTTATAATAGAGCGGTTTGACTGAAATATTAACGATTTTTGGTTGAATGTAAACAGTCTCGGTGAATACAAACATTTTAATGAGTTGCAAAAATAAATATTTTGTGTTAAGTAAGCATTTTAATAATTTCGAGCGACCTCAACTCATTAAACGTAATTTTGAATTTGTTTTCAATTATATTCTGAATTATACTTGGTGGTTGAAAATTACTAAATGTTTGGCTATAATTTGAAAATAAGAAATATTTGTATTATTTTTTTATTCTAACTTAAATTTTTAAGAGCTATGAAATCACTATTTGAAAAAGCTATCGGTCTTTACCGATTAATGCCGCAAAAATTTAGGCTATTTTGTGGTCGTCGATTGTTATCAGACGTTCTTTTCTTCTGAAGAGTTTGTAGTTTATTTGTATAGTCTTGTAATTTTAAAAATCCAAATGAAAGAAATCTAGAATGGTTAAATTAGACTAGGATGACCAGACGTACGGAATTTTGCTGTATTGTGCAGCAATATGATATGCAATACAGCATACGCGCGTGTACAGCATCCGCAATTTATTATTGAGTTTGTGATTGATTTGCAACGAATAGCGTAGTGACAGAGAACAGGCATTATCGACAGGAATAACAGACATTTCTGTGAATTACCGACTGTACGCTATTTTTTACACTATTGTTATACTTATGTTATTATTAGTGTAACCCGGATACGCTACACTGTAACCCTTGAGCAAAATATCATGTATCATATTTTTAAAAAGGAAATGCAGGGTGTTTCATTTGAAAAAATCATTTTTATGTCTCTAACCATTCAATTAATTAGACTTTTCAAAAATGCACTTTTTTGTAAAATAGCCTATATCTCTGGAACCATAAGAAACATCTTTATATAGTTTTGACCATTCAATTTCCTATAAAAATTGAGCATTGGACACTGACATTAATTTTCCTCTGCCTGTTCTAGAAATGAGAGTCTTCCTCTAAATATGTCCAATTTGGTCCATCCTGTACTATAACCCGAAATTGAGCTACACCATGAAGAGAAAGATGAAAAAGTACTCGGCAATGTTACGGAAAGGGAGCTTACTCTTTCATCTTTCTCATCATGGTGCAGCTCCATTTCGAATTATGGTACATGCGTTGTATGTGTACAGCATTGAAAGTTGAGAAATTTAGAATATACAGAGTGATTTGTTATCTCCAAAAATTATTGCCGTTTAGCTAGCTTCGCACATAAGTACAATTAGGTAGATTACCTATAACCATTTTTTTGACTTTGGGACAGGCTAACGGGTTGTCAGTTCAAAGAATTTCTATGAAACCTATCGTTAACGGCTGTAAAATTATTTATTGGCTTCAGAAGAGTGTACCATCCTTTGGACACAGTTATATTATCAAGCTCCTGTAAGGTTAATAAGTGAGGGGTGTAGATGCAAAATTCACATTCTCCACTTTTCCAAATTTTCGGAAAAACGTAAAAAACTAGGACGTTTTGAAGTTCAAGTTGTATTACTGCAATTCTTTTTAATTTAAATTTTGTAACCAAATAAACTGTTTACTTGCACTGCAAACCTTTTAGTTGAAGAGATTTTTTTGTAATTTTATTTTCAAACTGATAAAATGTGAGTTTTGAGCCAAAATATGGTCAAATGTGGGTTTTGTAAAAAATTCACATGGATAGTGTTAGTTTTGAAGCAAAACAGTATCACATTACTTTATTGCGTTTGACCTAGGGATAATAGTTGGTTTCATATTTAAAAACTGTTTACCAGGCTTTGCTATAGATTTAGGCACTCCAAGGTCGGATTTGTATGTGTACTCTCCTCTAACGAGTACGTTCTTTTGATTGGTTTCTGTCAAAATTATTCTTCTGCAGGCTCCTATTTAAAATGAAATTTAGCAGGTTTGATCAAAGAAATCTAGCAGGTTTGTGAGGTCGACGAAAACATAAATAGAAAGCAAAGAGAATGTGAATTTTGTAGCAGGACAACTGTTGGATAATGTGACTTTTGTTTCAAAACGCAATTTTCACTATCGTTTTGTGGTGTTAAACTATAAGTTTTGCTGTAAACTGCTATCAAAATTTGATTCGCTTTAACAAGACCAACACGGTGATATATTTAACTCCATATCTTAAGAAAATGGAGAATGTGAGTTTTGCATCTACAACCCTCAAGTGTCTCCATAAAATGGAGCTTGCCGCTAGTCATCTCTGTCGTATTTGCGAACCAGAGGAGACAGTCCGGCACAATCTTTATGAGTACTCAACTCTAAAACATCTCAGACAAAAGAACTTAGAAGAAGAGTGGCATATTATGGCTGGAATTAGAGACACACTTCTGGACTCCATCCTAACCTTCAAGAAATTTCTAGGCTACTTATTACAGACAGAGAGACTAATAGAGAGGTTGTACAAGTGGCACAACGAACCTAAATATAGCGTGCAACGACGAGTTTTCATTTACATAAATACGTCCTTATCTCTATGATAAAGTTCGATACAGGAAAGCTGGTGTGTTTCTCACAAAAAAGAAAAAAGTGTGATATGAACATAGGCATAATCTTTATACCTTTCGAAGTTGTAACGTCTTGAAGAATAAAAGAAATAGGGTAAATGTTCAATCTGCCCAAATGTCGGCCCCCAAAAAATGTTTTCTAAAGTCGGCCTTTCTATAGAAATCCATGTAGAAAACTGGAAGGCCAATTTAGGCGGATGGTTGAGATTTGGTGAGTTTACCCTATTTTTGTCACCTACTGTTATGTGCTGGAATTTCAAAGATTTGCAACACATATATTTACAAGAGAAAATTTAAACAGCAGTTGGAAAATATCAGCAGAGGTTCAGAAAAATCTAAACAGATTATGTAAGTTATGAAAAAAAAAGTTCAATTTCACAGGTGATTAGTTCTTATATTGCACACGACAATTTTTTTTATCATATTTGCCCAGTGCAGAGTGGTTAGTGTGTCCTTTTCCGACAGGTAGAAAATATGTGTGGGTGACTAACTATCCCGATAGTACAATACAGTTTCTGAATTACAGTGCTGATTGCTGCAGGTACCTTTTTTAAAATGAAAGTGATTTTGTAATTTATAAAAGTAATGTTTTATATGTAGTTTACGGGTCAATCAATTTAAACTCAAACAAATTTGTTTAAAAGTTCTCGAATTTGTAAATAGTACAGGATTCTTGATCCCGTCCAAGATAAAAGTGGTTAAGTAATCTCAACCGCACAATTAATGTAGCTGATGTCTACGTTTTATGAGAGTTGTGATTCATAACTTTGGAGTAGACAACTATACTTTAGCTTACAAGATGAAGAACGTGTAATAATTGACGCCGTTCTCATCTTTTTAATTCTTTAGACGCTATAACTTCTAAACTAATCGACGAGTCCTTCGAAGATTAGTCCTATATTCCTATAATATTTTCAGCTTAGAAAATTATCAACTTTTTATTGACGCCGTTTGTCATATACCTAACAAATCACTCTCTATTAATGGTTTTTTACACATTATTTAAAATTTTCCAATGTTTTTCCAGTTATAGCATACATTCTGACAGGGTAATTCATTTCAGACCACCTTTATATAATATTTAGGATTTATTTAAATTTAAAACTAATAGAAAGTTTAAATAGAATAATTTAGGTTTGGACGAAAAAATTGAAAGAATAGCTCGATCAACTAACAAAATCGATTAACCAGACTCTTTTTCTGATTCTAAAATGATATGGTTAGAACATTAACGATCGTTGTTGAAAATGAACTCAAATCTTTATTAAATTTTTATAAAATAAAAAGATTATTGTGAAATTCTCAATAGATTTATTTCATTTTAAAGATTACAAGACATTACAGGAGCTAACAGGCTAACATTAATCGACTAGTAAAGGTTATTTATTTATAGTTATTACACCAATCGCTGAATTTAACTACATGAAATCCTGGAATATACACTTTTGGTTTTTATTTAGGATTTATTAAATTTAAGATACAATATTATTTGATTATTAGGTAGATTTATTATTTATTAAAAACCTTCATTGCTGTAACTATTAATGAAGATCACAACAATAATTTTATATACATTTAATTAACAATTTAAGTAAAGTAATAAAAATTCATTTAAGTAAATGATTTTGAAAACTTAACAAATTTTTATCTAAAAATTTAAAAAATGCAAAGTTTAAACATAAATAATACTGCTGTATTTTCTAATTTCGGAAGCTTTTAATACTTATATTTTTTAAAAAAGAAGCTTAAAGCTTAAACTTTAAAAGTTTTTTTATTTATTTATTTTATCTTTGGGCAGTGCAAGCAAAAAAAAAATTTTAACCGCATTACACTTTTATTTTTACTTATAATTACTTAATTATTAGAAAATAATAAATACAGACTCTTTAAACTGTTATTAAAAGAGAATTTTTTCTAATCTAATAAGGGAAGGAAATTCCAACTATCTTCCAAGTATTAATAATTATTGGATTTATATATTAATTTTAACATGAGGGGGCTCAATCCGGGATATAGAAGGAGACCTTCTTGACCAGTTTCTAGCCGGATATCGTCGCTAGATCGCTGAGGAATCCTTCCGGGGTTAAAATATGTGATGAACCCATTATAACCTCCCAATTTTTAACAGCGTTTGTAACTTCGTAAGCGCAACGAATCTCGGAAAAACTTACTCCACCGACTATAAAAACGATTAAACGGGGGACGTTTTTTACGGTTGGGAGACTTTTACCTTTTTGCCAATGACCATAACGAGCACTAAAAATAAAAATTTCAATAAAAACAAATATTTTTTATTAAAATATTGAGTGTTTATTTAAATTCATTCTCAAGTGATTTATGAATTTTACCTGAATTTTTAATGTATATCCAATAAAATTTAATTAAAGCAATGTGGTAATATTGAAATGTTCAATAGCTTATTATTTATAAAACAAAGCAGAAAATAATTTTTAAAAAATGGCCAATAAATTGTTTTTAGCTAAAACCTGCTTAAATATCAATCTTTTCAATCGGATCTCAAAAAAAATTCATAAAGATGTTCAAGTGGTCAACAAAAATATGCAGTAAATATTCCAAAACTTCATTGACTTTGGATCCAATAAGACTTTACCATTCAATTTTTTTGTTACATATTAAACATATTATCGATAAGTAGTCATTGTAAGTTCTTCAGTGTACTTTAACTATACTTGACGTTTGTTAAATTTGAAATTTAGACCCGTTACTACCAATTTAATGGTATCTATATGACATATGGACCGTTTATTTTGAAAGTGGTGTAAGTCCATTTCTGAAAAAAATGAGATATCACGTAATTCATGCTTAATTTAATGTAAATTTTATATGTATCATAAGTCCGTGTTCAATTTCTTAAAAAATTCCCATGTTTTGTACAACTTAAAATCGGGCAGTAAATGAAATTACATAATCATTGATTATGAAAGTGGTGTAAGTCCAAATAACTATGGTTACATTTGTTTTATATTACGTTTCAAAAGTTGCTAATTTAGGTTACTTATTCTATTTTTTCCTTACAATGGATAACTTTAAAAGAAAAGAATTTTAAGTATACACCACAGGATTATTATGATGTAATAACACAATGTAGAAAACATTACAAATTCATTTTACATGAAATGAAACGAGAGAATTTCGTTTCAACAAAAATCTTCAAAATGCGATGAAAAAACAGATTAAAAAAACACTAATGGCGAACAGATCAATTGGTTGCAAATATGTTGGTTAACTTTTCTCAAAAACTCACCATATACTATTTTATATAAAACATCGATGAAGGGCACTGAATTTAAAACTATAAATTTATTACCTACACGTCCTGGAAGGCCGCTAAAATTTGGAAAAATCGCCCTTACGCCTTTGTACCAAAATGCCAGGCCTATTACTTACGAAGAATATGAACACATCAAGCAGTTATTACCTTATATACCTACGCTGCATCGTACATATTTCGAAACATTGCCACATGCAGAGTATAAGTAAATACTATCAGTATCTTGTAATTTTTACAATGTAATTAGCGTCTAAAATTAAATTTTATGTCCTATCATGTGTATTTGTAAACAAATTTGGATTAAAATGAAGTATATTTTAAGTGATACTTAATTTTTCAAAATTGAAATTAAACGACTTTTACAATTGCCTAATTTTGAAAGTGGTGTAAGTCCATTTACAGTCCAGAAATATGTATTATTGTAGTCTAATTCGCCTAAAACATACCTATATAGTCAAATTAAATATTGATAAACGAATAAAAATATTGCCAGACTTCATCTAATTTGCTTAAATTTTTTAATTAACAGATATGCTAACCTCTAATTTTCTTGAAACAAGAGAAAATGGACTTACACCACTTTCAAAATAAACGGTCCATATAATTTAACAGATGGATAGGAGTGTGGCAGCTACTACCATTAAACGGTCAAAAGACCTATAATTAGGTATTGTCAACGTATAACTAACAACGACCCATTGCATAGGTCAAAATTTGTCTCTAACAAGGAGACCTTACGACTTGCCCCTCACCGATTTTAACGAAAGTGGTACCAATCAATAGATATTAGTACATAGTAGAAATGTGTAAAATATTAGGGCGCACTATTCAGCGGTCCGCAAGAAAATTGGTGTTAAAGTATGCAATCGGCTTATATGTGAATGATTTGTCATTTCCCCTACAACCCCCTAATAGCCATAGTGGAAATATATCGGTTTCCAGATCCATAGTTCGGTGGTTCGAATCTCGAATAATATATTTTAATTTTCTTTTTTAATACACTGTTCTAAGTTATTTTTATAACATGTTGATGTAATATTAAAATATTTTTAAAATAACATGAAATATTGTATTCAAAATAAAAATAAAAAAGTTATTGTTCGAGATTCGAACCACCGAACTATGGATCTGGAAACTGATATATTTCCACTATGGCTATTAGGGGGTTGTAGGGGAAATGACAAATCATTGACATATAAGCCGATTGCATACTTTAACACCAATTTTCTTGCGGACCGCTGAATAGTGCGCCCTAATATTTTACACATTTGTACTATGTACTAATATCTATCGATTGATACCACTTTCGTTAAAATCGGTGAGGGGCAAGTCGTAAGGTCTCCTTGTAAGATAGCTTTATTAACCAATTTTTATTATGTCAATATAATAAAGTTATCCGCAACTTTATCTATAATTAGTAATAACGAGCTTTAATTGACTATAGTACACTAATAATGCGACATAAATTTTTCTCTCCATCATTATCTCACAAAACTTCAAACCACACTTGAGCATGAATTTAAATAAACACCTGATATAATAAAAAAAATTACCTAGTTGGTGCGTGATAACCTGTAGTTTGTGCTCTACCAGCTAAAAATGGAAAATGTCTATGATCTAATTTATCATCGATACAATCTTCCATAATGTCTTTTACAATCGGTGTCCAACGTGACATTTGATAAGTTTGTTCAGTTATTCTTTCTTTTCTTGGAACGGTATATGGTTTTTTTCGATTTCCACCCTTAAAAAAATTTTAAATAAATATAAATATTGACTAAAACAATTAAATTAAATAGCAAAAAATCGAAATGTTTTCTTACATCACTAATAACATTAACTCCAAGATATTGTAAATTAGCAATAGTTTGTTTATCTTTAATTTGAGCGTGTGTAGCCAATTTGGATAAATTCTCATCGGTTATTCCATTTTTAGTCATTGCATATAAAGCAATAATACGCATTTTATCATACTCGTTAGTGATTTTAGGATCTAATAAAATCGGAACGATATTTCTCATGTGATCTTTAATTTTTTCACCTTCCGCGTCAGTTCCCATCGCTAAATCTTGCTCGACTTTACATAATTTATCCACGTAACCTTGATAAGTCTTCATACAATCTTCAGCTAAATGTAAATGAGTCGCATATTTGGATAATTCTTTTTGGTATTGAGGCATCTTTTTTATCATCTGCGATAAATCTTTCATTGATTGTTTATCACTGGCGGTCATTCGTTTCGAATCGGTGAATTTTTTAAGGTTTTTGGTGACGCTTTGAGAGACTATAGCGATGTGTTGGTGACGTAATTCAACCCATAATTCGTCGTTTTCGTCCAAAAGGACTTCCTTAACAGATCCGGCGGATGCTTCGTATTTATAAACGTCGTTTTCGATGGGTAATAAATCGTAAGCCATCGCTTGGAAGGTTAATTCGTGAAGTAAAGGTGAAACGCAATCAAAACCACGATCGAGGATTAAAAGTTGCGATCGAGCTTTTTCCGGTCCTTCTCCCATTGTTGGTTCATCGGCTTTGTACGCGTCTAATTTTTGTTGAACTAATTGAGCTAATTCGACATTTCTTTCCCAATCGCTAAATTAAATCAAATCGAGAGAATAAAAATTAATAAATTGATATTATTGATTAAGTTTATTAAATTACCTTCGATAACGAACTGAAGGATATTCGCCTAAAGTGGCGCATAAAGTGGCTATTTGTTCAGCCATTCGTTCCATGTTAGCGTTTCTTAAATCGGCAAAACTTGGTGCGTAACTACATTGGAATGTATCCGGAGAGTCGAGAGAAAATACCTTAAAAATGTATTTTCAATTTTAAATTAATTAATTTTTTTCAGTGAATTTCAAATATTGTAAAATAGATTGAAAAGATATTTTATTTACAGTTAAAAAATGGGTAAAATTAGGTAGAAAAAACAATCATGCTTAATTTTATAATGGTTTTAAGTTGATATGATTGGAATTTATTTCTTTACAATAATTTAAAAGTTTATTTTTAAGTAAAAATGATGTCTATCATAAGTTTATTTTTAAATTCTTTGATTTTTTTTAAATTTTCTAGTTTCCAATCAAATCATTTTTCAAGGTAAAATAACAAAACGTTATATTTATATTTTACAATATAAACAATACTATTGATTGTATAAGGAGATTTTTGTTTTTCATGTATAAATACTAAAAAGTAGAGGGAATATTGCCAATATTATTGATCGTGTAGGAACTAGAAAATATTTCCTTCAATGCTCATTTCAGTCCTCATTGCACTGTTTTCTTATTTGCATAGGATTTTAATCAAGATAGTTATCGAGTGATTGTCATTCTTGAAGTAGTATGAACTATTTCTAGCTTTATCGATTGTGGCCAACATATATATGCAAAGAAGACGGTGAAAAATGCAGCTCTCGACCATTTAAATACATAGCAACCAGAAAGTCGCGCATTAAAATAAACCTTTCTATAAATGATACTTTCATTGATTTATTTCGATTTGGCTAATACCTAGTTACAATAGTTTCAATATACATTTACCTAGGCAACAAACCTAGACACAGTAAGCGTTTTGTGACCTGCAGCGCATTCATGTTTGCATTTGAATCGTTTTAAAATGCTACGTCACAGTATCGACGTTCGCGCGAATGTTTGTTTTTAAACTGCTTTCAAATTATTCAGAACAGTTAATCAATTACCTAAAAATTTTCTTTGTGTTGCTATTGTTTTCATAAATGGATACCAAAACATTAATATTATGTTGAAGTGTTATAATGAAGGGAAAATGTCGCATATTTTTTCTTTATTGGAAAAGAATGCACATTTGCCTGTTAAACTCACGAAAATAAAAATTTGCGTACGTTTACAACAATCAGCGGAACGTTTAGTAGGGAAGTTATTGGAGATTATGTTCACCTTTAATGTGCCCATATGCTCAGAGCTTTGAAGCGAGATCGTAGAACATTTTGAAATGGTTAAACCGTTTTCGTCAGTGATGTTACGATTCAACATGAGAATAAAAGGATTTTAAAAGCTTTGAAAAGGCTGCATCGCAGGAAAACGCCTGTTGTCTTAAAAAGGCGTACACAGACGGGGCGTTTTTCAATGCGCGTTTGATCGGACGCTTACTATGAAGAAGTGTACATACGATGCGCTTAATAATGCGTTAGGTGAACACTCGCAGTTGTCTATTTCACGTATTTTCGTGAAAAAGTGTAGGCCGTAGCTTGTGTTTGGCTTCTTTTCCGTCGTGTTAAAAGACGATGACAAAGGCAAAGAAATTATTGGATGCATCCTATATTATATGACTGGGTGTATGTGATACTAATTATTGTTTTGTATATGTTGATGTTGGAGCCAATGGGAAAAGTAGGGATTCGGCAATTCTTCAGAATTCACTTCTTTATAAAAGATTAGTAAAGAACACATTGCAAATTCCAAAGTCAAAACCTATATCTAACCAAATTCTTCCCAATTTTGTCTTTTTATTATTGTATTTTTATGTTGGGAGGTCCTTCATGGCCCAAATCGCTGATCTTTTGCAAATTTCTTCAATGAAAAGCTCTGTGTCAAAATGTTCCCGCTCCATATTAAAACACACCAATATAATCTGACACCTCAAAAAACGCGCGTTCAAATGAACGAGCACATAAAAACAATGGTACTTTAAAGCGCGCGTAAGATGTCTACAAAACGCACGCTTTAACGAAAATCTCGAATCGCGCTTTTTTCGAGCGTTTAACGAAAAGCGTACGCTTGAGTCTTTATGCTCCTATTAAAATACGTACATAACAAAACGCACGTTAGCAAACGTGTGATTAAACACGCGGTCAAAAACGCCTCGTCTGTACTGGGGCTAAATAGTATAGTTGACTAACGCTGTTTAGTTCGATTTTTAATGCCTAAGGGAGTGCTAAAGAAATGTGCCTATTTATTACAAGTTACTACTTTACATTACTCAGATACACGTTTCCCTTTTGAAATGGCTTGAGACGAGAGAAAGTAAAGATTCATTCATTTCCTCTGTTTCAAATATTAGAGCATGAACCACATATTACAAAGCATTGGCTAAGTATGCATTTACAAACAAACTTAGAAATAAATGCCATTCAAATTGAAACGGTTTAGTACCGAACGTTCATAAATGAGTGTAAGGCGTTTGAATTTGACGCGGTGTAGGTTAATTTTTAAGAAAGGAATTGAATTAAGGCCAATTCCGCCACAGAGATGTAACCGTACACATGTGTTTCGAACTTATTAGTTCTCATCAGTATGGTATAGTCAAGGAACAAGATGGAAGCTCAATGGGGAAGACACAAAAAGGGAACACAGTTAGATGACCAATTATCAAATTGGTGCTTCGGCTGCAAGATCCTCAGTTTGAGGACAACAAGCAGCTTCGTTATCGAAGGCAATAACGTCAGTTCCCGTGAGACCCAAGCCTATTCAATTGCTTTCTTACTATTCCCACCGCCGATTTTATTCTTCCTCATATTCCTGGTTAATTTTTAAGGATGATAGAAACGCAATAATGTTAATCATAGCTTTGTTCGTTAAGGCTGCACTGCTTGCACTTATATCAATTCAGTGCATTATTAAATTTTGGTTATACATGCGTTAGTTGGATCACATTTCATACCTTAACTAAGATCACTAAATTATACTGAATTACAGTCATTCTCCTTTAAATGCTGCATGAAACTGCACCAAATTACAAGTGTGGCAAATTCAAACATCTTACAATCATTTATGAACGCTCGGTAGAAATCTGTACTATTGCGAAAGTCACTGTTTTGTAAAAATGCTCTTTTCCTAAGAGCAACAAATTTTCATTTTGAACAGTATTTTGTGCAGTTGTTCATATATTATGAATAAACAAATTTTATGAGAAATATCTGAATACCGAAATTTATAACAATTCATAATACGAGACTGCAAAAACAATGAGATTAATCACTCGCTTCAGTGAATGGAAATCAGTTGTAACCAAGAATAGAACTTCAATCATTCCTTCATCCAGTGTTTACACTTCACTGGATGAGTAACTCTAGACATCAAAACAATACGTTGGGTTTCCATTTACTAGTTGATTCGGCCGAATAACGTTTTCGATTAAATGATCAAATCAATTTTCATGATTTTTCCATGTTTTCAAGGAATGGGCCTGTCCACCATTTTTCAATTTTTATTGCATTGGATAGAGCAGAAAAAAAAAGTTTCTCCGTATTTTTGCGTTTTTTTCATAGCTTATCCCATCGTTCAGAAAAAAATCATAAAGTCGGCCAATTTAAAAGAGCGTTTAAACAAGGTACTGTGTGACGTCGGAGCGTTCGATCCCCTCTACCAAAAAACCCGTTCAAATGGTCTGAAGTTGTACGGCAAAACGGTTTGTTTACGGGCGGAAATCACCAGATGTTAATGATAATATGTGTTTTCTGGCTAGATTGTTTTTTGCGTATTTACGCGTTGTTTATTTCCTTATATGAACTTTTGAGGTGTATATAGCAAATAATACACATATTAATAACAAAGAAAAATAATTTGTCCACCGACTTCTTAACGATCACTACTAGGTTATTAGAAAGAGATAGGTACAACGAGTTCTTATAATAGAAAAGGATGGATATATATCTTTGCGTCGGATTTTTATTTTGCCAACTCATAAGTACTGTATTAAATCTGTGGCAATTTAAACAACACCAACTTCACAGGGAATTTCAGCATGGCCGATGGATTCAGCCAATGAGCGATCAATTAACGCTTCGACGTCATCAACAGGTCACGTTATGAATCGCATTTCAAAAATATGGGTTTTAATATCGTTATTTGACGTAATACCGTAAAAATAAATTCTAAAACCTTGATATATATGATCATCGCCTTTTAGAGAATGGATTCCGCCCAAAAAAACCTATACTTTGGAAAAAGTGGACAGGCCCATTCTACGTTGATAGACACCACAATTAAATTATTAATAAATGTTCGATTAAGTAAACTTAACACAATCTAACTCATCTTAAAACCATTAAATCTATTTATACTTTTATATCGCAATCAAGAAACCATTAAGAGAAGAAAAACCAAAAGCTAGATATCATTTTAAGGCTATATATACACAAATACAGGTGTAAGCAGGTTGATTCAAAAGTAGATTGTTTAAGGAATAAATTTTTAAATATCAATCGTTTCTAATCTTATTTTTTTATAAATTTCAAAAACCCGAACTTTTTTAATCAAAAAATAGAGATAAATGCTCATAACATGACATCACTTTTAAATAAAAATAAAAAAATATTCCTCTTTACCTTCTACATTTGACTCATTTTAGCGGTTAAAAATATTTATACATACATCTACAATAATAAACACACACCTGTGATTCATACGGTAAAAATGCAATGTTGATCTCCTTTAGCGTTTTTATTTTCTTCGCGGCACACGACTTGCACAGTTCATTGAACAATTCTTCGGGACACACTTTGTAGGCACAACAAATAAAAACATAAGGGAGGGAAAAATGGTAACAATCGTCGAAACAACTCAACATTTACGTGTATTTTTTTTATAAGTGTAATCGAGGATGGTATTTTTGTGTTAATGTGTGTGCGTTTTAAAATAAAAACCGAAAAAATCGAATTTTAATTTTTTTAATTAGGAGAGGAGAAACAAAGCATTTAAAATTAAAAACACACTTTAGGTGATTTTAGTGTTAGTAAATTTATCCCAAAACCAACCGATTTTTTAAAAATAAATAAAAGAAATAAATTTTAATACCTGAGATTCAAATGGAATAAACGCAATGTTGATTTCTTTTAGTGTTCTGATAAATTTCCCGACTCTGGCTTTACACAATAACTTAAAGAGTGAATCTGGACATGCTGTGAAAGATCATTTAATGATCAAAAAAGAAAAATAAAAAATAATTTTAAAGAATTTTTTTTTTAAGTTAAATATTAAATATGAAAGTTTGATTCTTACCTTCTGTAAAGAAAACATGGGCTGCTTTATACATACATTTCCCATCAAAATCAGCCATTAGAGAGTGTACAGACTTTTCTGATGGAGTTATCAAATAGATTGCTTCCATTGTTAAAGGTTCACGTTTTTTATGGATATCTTCAACCACTTAAAAGATATAACAACAAATTTAGTCTCAATTTAATCAATTAATGATCATTAATGGAAAAAAATGAAATTTCTTACATGTGATTCCTTCAGCTGAAATATCATGCATTTTACAACAAGCTGAAACCATTCTCATTGCTAATTGATCAACAACTAATACTCTCCATTCGACTCCGTGTCCTGGAGGACCATTTTTCTTCGGTCCTTTATGTTTAATCACTTCATTCATAATTTCTAGGATAAAACAAACATAAATTTAATTGTGATTTCTTCGATTAAGAAATTAATATTAGATTTTATTCGTCTATATGAGAAGTTATTTAATATATTAAAAGTAATTTATTTATAATTTAATTTTTTTTTAAATAAAATACCTTTTATATTATTTTAAAAATTTATTTTTAAGTTAGATAAAATTTTTTTTAATTCAAATTTCCCTCCTACTCTTGTTTATCATCAGCTGTCAAGGTGACGTTTACTGACGTAAATACTCCCACCCCCATCTATGAACTAATCAATAAAATAACCGATATTTAACCCAATTTTAATCATTTTTTAATTAACCAAACCAAATTTAACCCTAAAAATTTATTAATTATAATCCTTTTACCATTTATAAACAATTCCCTTTGTATTAACAATTTTTTTTTAATTAAATGGTGTTAAAGGGGTTTTTTGATGACATTTGACGTTTATCAACACCGACTATTTAAGTTTTTAACTCCATTTTAAACCGAATTAAACCTTTACTTACTTTGCCCGACCTGGTTTTTTAAAGCCATCGTCGTAGTTTACTCGCCCGCTACGAATCGAACCACTTTCAACCCTATTTATCGTCGAAAAACCGATCGGAGATAACACGAACGTTGTGTGACACTTCTAACACTCGTATGGATTTTCGAGTATGACTCACTTCTCGATTGTCGTGTCCCAGTTATTTCAACGTTTAGGAAATATTTAAAGTTTAAACTAAACGTGAATGTCGATTTAAACCGGATTTTTGATTTAAAAAGTCATCAAATTTGGTAGTTTTTTAAAGGATCATTATTAAAATTTATTATTAGTGTTTTTAGTTCATTGTATATGTCAATAGGTGGAGCTAGATGATGTTTATTAATAAATGTTTTTTTAATTTTTTTAAATTTACCTTTAATTATTGAGATTAATAACATTGAATTAAATAAGATTTAATTTAGATTAAAATTATCAATCTTATTAAATTTTTAATATTATTTCATAAAACTCCTAAAAAAAAAAAATTATGACAGGTGGGTAAAATAGAAATCTGTTAAAAAATCTACCCTTTAAGATGCATCCTCTAAAAAATAATTTTTTTAAAGGAATTTAAATTAAAAGGAACTTAAAACACATTTTAAATAGAAAAAATGTGACTTTTTAAATTAAATAACGTGATTTTCATCCTCCCGGAAGTGATTTTAATCGAGATTCCGTGATATTTATACAAGAAGTGATAACAAGAACTGAAATGGAGGACAAACCAGAGTTGGTGGAAGAAAAAACCGATAAAATAATGATTACGAGGATAATCGGTGAGATGAAAAATATCTTTAATAAATCAGAAACAACGGATGTTGATTTGGAAGGGAATTCTTTAAGTGGTAATGATGATACCAATGAAATTGATAAAGAACCAGATCAATTTGATCGAGAAAATGATCATATTGAGGCTGAAAATACAAATAAAGCGATAAATCTCGACGAAATAAATACAGATGATTTAAAAGAAGCTGATAGTTTGGTGAATTTACCTGAAGAGCAGCCACAAGAAGTTGAGAGTCCAAAAATTGAGGTTAGCGTAAATAATTTAAAGACCAGCAACAAAAAAATTACTCAAAAAAGCTCAAAAACAACGAATCAAGTTTTAAAACGATCTGTAAGGCAGAGGAAGAGTAAAGACTGTGAATCAGTGTTACAAAGTGCTATTTTAAGGAAGGAAAAGTCTTATAATGAATCTGCTGGAAAACCTCAAAGATCAACAAGACAATTAAAGCTAACACCAAAGATTATTGAAAATTTGGGACAATTTTCTAATAGTAGGGATAAAATTAAAGTTAAATCAACCAGGAGTAATGAAAAATATAAAGTTAATAATTCTGGTGAAGGTTTTAAAAGTGTTAAAAGTGGTAAACATAAAGTTGGAAGTTTGGATAAAAGTTTTAAAAAAATTAAAAAAGCTAAATTGGAATATGAGGAGAAAAAAGATGATTTTCCTGGGTTGGAAAAATTAGAAGAGGAAAATAAGTGTTTTAGAAGGTCACAAAGAAAATCAACAAGGTTTAAAAAAATTATAATTAATCTCTTTTTTTAATTTAATAAAAATTATTTTTTATAGTCGTTTTAAAGACCAAGAAAGTGATTTCAACTCAGATTTAAACACTTTAGAAGCTAATACGGCCGAACAAGACTCTAATCTTCCGGCTGAACCTGAAAATTCTTCTTTAAATTCAGATTTGATCTCGTCAAAGTTGTGTTTTTGTGCTAAACAATCTAATATTTATTTATCTTCATCGAACTCGACAGGTTTAGTTAAAAAAAATTATTAAAATTGATTGTTGGTGAAATTAATTAAAAATTAAATTAATTTTTAGAGGTTTTTTGTCAAGCTGTTGATAGTTTTGAAGGCAAACAACTTGGCTGCAATAATTTAGTTAATATTAAGGAGACGCCGTTAACAAGACCTTCTTGTAGAATTCCGTTTGGGGCGCTTTGTACTGTTCATTTTAATAGGATGTTGAGACATAATCGGTGTCCAAGTTGTGGGGTTTTTTGTACACAGGTAGGTTTAAGGTTTTGAGAAAGAAATTTTATTTTGTTAAAAAGTTAAAAATTATTGAAATTTAGACATAACAGTTTGAATAAACGAAAAATACTTAAACTTCAAAAAATCGTTCAAAGAATCGTTCGTTTTTTAATTAAAATTAAGGATTGATCTGTATTTGAAATTAAAGCTTGAAATATTTTCTTTTAAAACAATTTGTAAGAGATTTCTCCGATTTGTATGATTTTAGAGAAAAAAAAATCATGTAAAATGTGTGCAATTTGGAATAACTTTAATAATTAAAAAAATCATTGTGATTTTTATGCTTGTATGCACAAAACTTGTCAACAATCCATTGATAAAACTTCTAACAATTTAAATTAAGCCCTGGTACAGACGAGGCGTTTTTGGAACGCGCGTTTAAGCGTTGTGGACGTATTTTAATAGGAGCATAGACTCAAGCGTGCGTTTTTCGTTAAACGTTCGACAAACGCGCGATTCGAAATTTTCGTTAAAGTGTGCGTTTTGTAGACATCTTACGCGCGCTTAAAAGTACTATTGTTTCTATGTGCTCGTTCATTCGAACGCGCGTTTTCGAGGTATCAGGTTATATTAGTGTGTTTCAATATGGAGCACGAACATTTTGACACAGAGCTTTTCAATGAAGAAATTTACAAAAGACAAACTATTTGGGCCATGAAGAATCCCCAACATAAATACACAATAATAAAAAGACATAATTGGGAAGGATTGGTTGAAATTTTTAGTACAGCTGAAGATATCTACTAATCTTTTATAAAGAGGTGAATTCTGAAAAATTGCCGGATCCCTACTTTTACCATAGGCTCCAACGTCAACATATACAAAACAATAATTACTATCACAACACCCAGTAATACAATATAGAATGCACCCAATAATTTCTTTGCCTTTGCCGGCATCTTTTATAACGACGGAAAAGAACCCAAATACAAACTACGAGGCCGTAGCTTGTGTTTGGCTTCTTCATCACCTTCATCACGAAAATGCGTGAAATTGACAACTACGAGCGTTCATCTAACGCTTTATTAAGCGCATCGTATGTACTATAACCCGAAATGGAGCTGCACCATGAAAAGAAAGCTGAAAGAGTACTCGGCAATGGAAGGAAGGTTTCTCAGCTAATAGTGGGTAACGTTGTTTACATGATTGTGCAGTAGACTTACGAAACGAATATATTAGCCCTTGTAGAAAAAAATGAGAGGCTTTGGTTTTAGATATTGTTTAGACTTGAATTAAGGGCAATTCCGCGATAGAGATGCAACCGTAGACACAGACTAGTCCTCTAACTGTGTTCCGTTTTTGTGTCTTCTCCATTTGAGGTTCTATCTTGCTCCTTGGCTATACTGTACTGATGAGAACTAATAAGTTCGAAACACGTGTCTACGGTTGCATCTCTGTGGCGGAATTACCGTTAATTCAATTTCTATCTTATTACTTCTACCGCCGTTATTATCATTTGTATTGTTTAGACTATTGGTTCGATACTGTTTGTTCGTTGTTCGTTACGATTCTTTCTTTCTTTTCAATTCTTTTTGAATTCGGAGTTAGATTTTCAGAGTTGATTTGTTCGTTAACTGGAAGTGTTATTCATATTTTGGTTCCCATTTGGACTATAAGTGTAATCGGTTTCGATCTGTGGCGCGAATGTAGACTTTGTCATACTTAGCAGTAGGATAATTATGTCAACCCACGCGATTGCCAATGAGTTCTTGTAAAAGAGTAAATAAGCTGTTCCCCTGAAAACAGAGTATCAAGTAGATCTAAGTTAGATGTATGTAGCGTAAAATGAGATCTCTAAATTTGGATCTGAATTTGAAAATTTATTTATTTTTTTGTTTACATTTTTCTTTAGTTCACTAAATAGTAATTAATTACTCCTGCCTTATTCTTGTTATTTTGGTACCTTAAATTTTTCTATGGTGTTACAAAAATAAGGCAAGTAAGTTAAGTTTTTGTTCTTTCTTTTAACTAGAAATTCTCATTACTTCACTATCCCTTGGCGTTGTCGAGGTTCAGCTCGACGCTAACGTTTTTGCAACCCACCAAATTTATAAATTGTCGTTGTTAGCGATAGCCGCTCAGTGCCAACACTCCTTTGGATCGCGACAGTACTGATGAGAACTAATAAGTTCGAAACATATCTATGGTTGCAACTCTGTGGCAGAATTGTCAAATATTTATTTTCCTTTCTTATTATTCTTACCATCGATTATATTTTTTATTTTATAAAACGTTGTCAACTGAATAAATTAAAATCGTGAAAATTAACCACTAATTATTAATTTTTAATGAATCTGAAGAGATTTTTTCGAACTCTTTTTTTAAGAATTAACAAAGAATACAAAATTTATGACGACTTTTCAATAATTATGTACGAATTTTATAAAATTAACAACGAAATTTAAAATTATGACTGTTTTTTTGATAAATTTTGATCTAAATTTATACAAATTCAATAGAAGTAACATGAATTTTGAGCGAATTAAAATAAATTTCTGACTAGTATTATAAAATAAACACAACTTATAAATTTTCAACTTTCGATCAAACGAAAAAAAAAAAAAAAAAATTTCTTGTTTGAATTTTTCAGGGAAAATTTGTCGAATGTGAAAACAAACACCATTACCATCGAAATTGCCAATTAACCGTCCAAAACGCAAATTTATGTCCACACTGTGGAACCTCAATAAATCGCAACGTTTTTATAACGATGTACTCATCGAAAAATCCGGTTTTTATCGATAAACAACGAAAATTTTAGTACGTATGTACTTAATTTAACGAAAAACCTGTTTTTTATGTTGCGCGAATTTATTTCTTTAGCCCAACCGCTAAAATGAGTTTTCCGAATAAATTTTCGGCCGTAACTCGAAACGATAGAGATTCTCCGCTACTTCCTCCGGATATAAGCGAATACGAAATAATTCCTAATGGTTATGATAAGAAAGTGGATTTGGAAACGATGGTTGAAGTGATTAAAATGGAGGATTACGAACAATTAGCACGAATTTTAGGTAACTTTGAATATATTTTTTAACTAATTGACTTTAATTAATGTGAATGACTTTTAATTTTTAAAGGTTCAAAATCGTTTCAATTAATTACTTTATATGAAACACACGAAAATGATTCATTAATTCATTTTTGTGCTAAAAATGGTTATTTACCAGCCTTACACATGTTTTATTTGATAAACGCGGAGTTTGAAATTTTGGATAAAGAGCAAAACACTCCTTTAATGGTTGCTATTGTTGCGTTTAAAAACGACGTTGTTAAGTATTTGATTAAATGTGGTGCAAATATTTATTTTAAGGTAATTTTTATTTCAATCTTTTAATTTACTTGAATCAAATAGCTTAAAAAATTTACTAATTACCTATTTTTTATTAATTATAAATGAATAAAATTAGGGTATGGATGGAATGACAGCACTTCATTTATCAGCACAATACGGAAATTTAACCGCTTGTGAATTATTACTTCAAGCGGCAATTAATAAAAAGGAATACATTAATAAATGTGATGATGGTGGTTGGACGGCGTTAGTTTGGGCGTGTGAGTATTCTTGTTCGGAAATCGTCTTGTATTTGTTGAGAAAAGGTGCCGATCCTATGGTGCAAGACCTAAAACAGAATGTGGCTTTACATTGGGCCGCTTGTAGTGGATCTCAAGAGTGTTTGTCGTTTCTTTTGGACTTTGGGAGTGATATTAATTGCGTTAACGTTCAAGGAGATACTCCTTTGTAAGTATTTTTTCGAGTTTATCGTCTTTTATGGTGATCTTTAATTTTTTTAACTGAAATTATTTTAAAGTTGGAAAAATTTAATTAAAATCAGTTCATATAGAATGAAAATGAATAAGAAGACATTGAAATCGACAGAATATCAGAGTGACGGCATATATTAACGTTATAAATTATATTTTATAATATCTTCGCTAAAGTTGATGCAATATGAGGGTACTTTTTCTGTAAATATCAACTAAAAATGATTTTAAAACTCCCTGAAGTCTCAATATTGACGTAGTTTAATAAAAATGGATTACAAATTTTACAACTTTTCCCAAAAACTGTTTGATTTAAGTAAAATTTTTCTAAAAATTGGCTGAAAACGATTTTAAAATTCATCAAAATCTTAAAATGTATATAATTAAATTGATTTTTTTTCTGAAAAATGATTAAAAATTAAGTTAGAAATCGTAAAGTCTTAGGCCCGTATCGATAGTCGACCATGATTGGAGATTTAAAACGAGATTTAACAAATTTTTAATTAAGGCTTGATCGGGGTTTTGAGGGGTGTACGGTTCTATAGTCGAAATGTAAACGTCAATCAGTTGATTGCCGTTTAGAAAAATAGTGATTCTGCGCTTTATCTAATTGACTGTTTTGAACGGCGATCTAGGGGAAATGCTAATAACTTTTATTTTAGTGTATTAACCACCCTTACTAATCTAACGTCAGGTTTGTTGATTCTTTGTTTGTGCGTGTGTTTTGGCGTAAGTAGTGTCATATTATCTCGGAATAGTACACGCAATGGCTATGAAAAAGAAACACTTTACATTAAAATAAAAAAATACATTTTAATTATTTCTACCTTCTACTAAACTCCGTTTGTATATCTTTCAAAGGGATTTTCCACGTCCCTTACATATCATTTCGGAAGTACTATTATGTTTTCATCGTCGTTATCGTCAGATGACGAACTGAAAATGTCCACGAAATCAAAAACATAAGGGTTAAATTCATTATTCATTTCCATAATTATAGCCTAAAGACACGAGGCAATAGGTAAAAATGAATATAAATAGATATACTCGATAATATTTAACATAATGCGTTCTTTGATGATAGTAAAAACCATCATCAGCTAAATGCTTGTTTCTCTACTTACCAAACAACAAATCAACTGTCAATCGACGTTATTCTCTACTATAGAACAAGCCAAGCGATTTGCTAGTTAAAAAATGATTCAACGGTAACTATAAATACGGTCAAACGGAACAAAAATCGCTAAATTCTCGTTCAACTCCGATTGGCGTTTAGCAGATGACAGCTTTCAAACAACACTTTAAACAGTTGTTCAAACGAGCATTATCGAATAGTAAACGATATTTAAGTGTTGATTCTCCGATTTACAAACGAACAATCATGACAATTGGCGACTATCGATACGGGCCTTAAACTTAACACTTTGTTGACCGGCAATTTTACGTAGAAACTATGTCATGTCACCGCAATGTGACATAATAAATGCTTTTACGACGAGTTAACTCGTCACCGGTCAGCAACGTTTGGATATGAAATGACGAGTTATCTCGTCACCGGTCAACAAGGTGTTAATGTAATTTAAGTGAAATGTTTATAAGAAAACTATTAATCCATTAAAATTTGACTAAAATTTTCTTAAAACTGAGTATTTTTAGTTATAACCGATCAAATTTGCTTGAAAAGTACAGGGGTGGCACGCTAATTAGCACACCGTAAGGTATGTTGATGAAAACGCAAAAATCGCAGAAAAATGAAAGATTTCAAGAAGGAACCCAATAATATTTTTTTTTTATATAAAATCAAAGGTCAAAACATCAAAACAAACGTTGAAAACAAAATCAAAATCAAGGGAAGTCGTCAACCATTTATCAACATACTTCATGAAAAATAACACCTTATTTAATACAATTGAAAAATATTTACGATGTAGTGTATAAGGTTCATAAGTATTCAATACTTTGTTGGAAATCCCTTTTGGACAATTACGGCTTCACATCGCCTTTGTTTGGACGATACAAGATCTGTGCATGTTGCTCTCGGGATTTTTTGCCATTGCTTGTGAATGACATCCCATAATTCTTGTTGCGTTTTTGGTTTTAGCGCCATAACCTTCCTTTTAATAATTACCCATAAATTTTCAATTGGATTTAAATCCGGACTTTGCGCAGGCCAATTCAATAGAGGTATTGCTTGATTTCGAAACCACTCTGTCTCCAGCTTCAACCGATGACAGGGCGCGTTGTCTTGTTGGAACACCGTTTTTGAATAAATTGACAACGGCAAATTTTCAAAATATGGTATAAGAGTATCTGACAACAAATTTGTATAAGCTAGGGCATTGAGCTTTCCTTTTATTTCAACAATTGGCCCAACACCACGCTCGCTGAAGCAACCCCATACCATTACGCTTCCGCCGCCGAACTTCACCGTCTTTCTCGTATACCTTGGATCCAATTCCTTATTTGGAGAACGTCGCACATAACTCCTACCATCCGGATCGCATAGATTAAATTTAGATTCATCGCTCCAAATTACAGAATTCTAGGAAAGGGGAGGACGTCCAATATGGCTTTTAACGAATTCCAAGCGTTTCCAATCAAAACTTTTGGTTTTTTTAAACTTTGGCATCCCCGAATGTTATTTTCAAGAAGTCGCTGTCTGACGGTTCTACTACAGATGTTTACACCGTATTCTTGTTGCATTATGGCTCTTATCTGTGAAGAAGTTGCGAAAGGGTCTTTAAGTGCATGTCGAACAATTAGAGAATCTTCCCTTTTGGAAGTTTGTCTACGTCTGGATCGTTTTTGATTTGCAAAAGTTTTATATTGTCGGTAATATTTGAGCGCATTTTGAACTTTTTTCCGAGAACATCTAATAAATCTGGCAATCTTACTGATATTTTTTTCTTTTTCATACATTTTCCATATTAGCAGTCTTTCTCCCTCCGTAGAGCTCTTTTTGCGTTCCATCTTAATTGTGTTTGAATGCTTTACGTTTATTAATTGATTTTACTAACGTTTAACCTGCCTTTAAATCAAATTCAACTCTCCACGCGAACTTCACACCAAAGAAACTTTGCTAACATCGGAGTGTGCTAATTAAAATGCCAACTCAAACTAAACTAATTTTTGAAAAGCGCTTGTATCCATTTAAGCTCCGATAAAACCTTATTGCAATTGATCAATTACGAACAATAAAATAATAGTCAATACAATTAACTTAAAAATTATATTAAAATGCCGTTGTAGTTCCAAGTATAGGTAATACTGTGCGAACTTGCAAGAGTGTGCTAATTAACGTGCCAGCACTGTAATAAGATTATTTCGAAAATCGATGACATGTTGGAATAACGCCACTTTTTAACTTTCAGTCGTCGTTTTTCGAATTACGCTTTACGTTTTTCATTTAATCCTTTATTTTTGATGAAATTTGAACACGTTTATGCCGACTTGTGGAGTATTTCCGCAAGAAAAGCATAACATGTGAAGCCCGGTTTACATTATTCCAGTTCAGTAATCCAGCTAGTCATTCCAGTCCAGTGCTAGACTGGATCATATCGTTCACATTATTCCAGTCTAGTAATCTATACCTCTTCAAGTTCAAATTGGCACTAATCAATTTCAAATTGGGAATAATCAATTTCAAATTGGGATTAATCAATTTCAAATTGAGAATAATCAATTTCAAATTGAGACTAATCAATTTCAAATTGGGACTAATCAAATTCAAATTGGGACTTATCAATTTCAAATTGGGACTAATGAAATCAAAGTTGAAATTCAATTAATTTCAAATTACCGACCAAAGTGGGAAGTATTCTTTACATTATCTGTCACCAGTACCACAGTTTCTTGGTATATACGTTGGGCATTGCAAAGGTGTATATGAGATCAATTTAAATCTTTTTATTTCACTGGCGAGGAAAGAATCAAATATTCATTTAATTGATTGTATTGGCACTAGGGGCCTGATACATCATGAAATTCAAAAAGATGCTTTTAAAAAGCCTGAAGCCAACGTCTTCGCAATGCCAAACGTATATACGAAGAACCTGCGGTTTTGGTACCAGATAATGCTCCATACCACGATTCCATCGAGGTCTTCATAGAAGTAGTACGGACAGTTTTTAAAGCTGGAGGCAAGAGTGGTCTGGCTGACGACATTCAGACAATTCTTTTTTAGTGAGGAAAACAGAGTGATATCTATCGCTACATGTACGAAATTTACACTGTGTACACAAAAGTACTATAAGCCGAAATGGAGCTGCATGGCAATATTATGGAGAGCAGGCTTACCTTTTCATCTTTCTCTTCATTGTGCAGATCTATGGCGGGTTATAGTACATGCCACTGCCCCTTTATATTTTTTATAATTATATTTTTTATAGCTAAATAAAAAAAATAGTTCATTAATATTAAGTAACTACCAAAACTTAGGTATTTTTTATATAAATATAACATTCCCAATTTGAAATTGATTAGTGCCAATTTGAATTTGATTATTCCCAATTTGAAATTGATTATTCCCAATTTGAAATTGATTAGTCTCAATTTGAAATTGATTAGTCCCAATTTGAAATTGATTAATCTCAATTTGGCATTGATTAGTCCCAATTTGAACCTGAAAAGGTACAGTTAGTCAATGCAGTCCAGTGCTAGACTGGATCGTATACATGTTCACGCATGGATTCCAGCATTGGATTAGCTGTCTACACTATTCCAGTGGTGCTGGAATGGGCGAGCTGGATTGAAAAAGTAGACCGTGAATCCAGTCACTGGACTGGATTGCTCACTGGAATGAGTGCATTCCAGTTTATTCCAGTGAGGGTTCACATTATTCCAGTAGCATTCCAGCACTGGTTTCGATCACTGTACTGGAATACTACTGGAATAATGTAAACCGGGCTTGAGTCACAGCTGGCGTGAACGTGTTAACCACCTTGTGAATAAATTAAATTGTACATTTTCTTGTAAAATTGATGCTATGAACGTGAAATTTTCCTAAAAATCGATTAAAAATGGTTTAGTAGCTCATTAATTCTCTTAAAATTGACGTAATTTAAGTGAAATTGTTTATAAAAATCGCTTGAAACTACTAAAAACTCATCAGAATTTTCTTTGAAATTGATTAAAGTTGAAATAGATTAAAAATTAATGAGATTACTAAAAAATTAACAAAACTCAAAAATAAATTAAACTTTACATATTTTAATTACGTTTAGTTTAGATAAATCAGTATCTCTTTTTCTCTCGTCTTATATCTACTCTTGTCTTCAATTCATTAAATGTTCCTTCAATTTGCCTCAAATTACGAACAGATTATTTGTTTAGAAACAATAATTCTTTTTTTATCTAGACACATTGCATCTCGGGAAGATAAATACAACGCTGTTATTTTATTACTTTTACGCGGAGGCGATGCTTCTTTAAGTAATAAATTGGGAGAAACTCCGATTGATTGCGCTTTAGAAAACGGAGATTGTTACAAAGCAATCGCTTTGAATTTGAAACTTCAAGCGATTGCGTGTAGGTTGGAAAAAAACCGGGTTATTTTAACAAAGTAAGTAAATTACTTTTATTATTGTATTTTTATTCTTATTATACAATACAACATAAAGTATTATAAGGATAAAAATACAAAAACATCTTTATTTTTTAAGTGATATCTCAAACGGTCGAGAATTAAACCCAATCCAATGTATAAACCAAATAGATAATGATCCAAAACCAACCGATTTTATTTACATAACTGATTATTGTTTTACAAGCGATATAAACGTCGATGTTAAATTAACATCTTTACATCAATGCACATGCGAGGATGATTGTAACTCGGAATGTATTTGCGCACAAAATTCTTTAAATCCTTATGATGAAGATGGAAAATTAGTCGATTTTAATTTCTACGGTAAAAAAATCATTCTTTAACCTTTACTATTTTTTTTACTATTTTATATCTTGATTGTTTAATACTTTTAGATCCACCTTTAATTTTCGAATGCAACAACTTATGTCCATGTAACGCTTTAACATGTACAAATCGAGTCGTACAAAAAGGTTTAAAATGTCGATTTGAATTATACAAAACCGATTCGAAAGGTTGGGGCGTAAAATCACTAACTCAAATCTCCAAAGGTCGCTTTGTATGCGAATATATCGGGGAAATAATTAGTGATTTAGAAGCTGATCATCGCTCGGATGATTATCTTTTTGATTTGGATGATCGCGAAAGTGATACTTATTGTATAGATGCGAAAAAGTACGGGAATATCGCTAGATTTTTTAATCACAGCTGCGATGCTAATTTAACTCCCGTTAAGGTTTTCGTTAATCATCAGGATGTTAATTTTCCGAGGATCGCTTTGTTTGCTAATAGAGAAATACAACCGGAAGAAGAATTATGGTAAATTTTTATTATTAGACCTTAAAATCAAATTAAATTGGAACTGGTTAAAACTAAGTTATTTTTTTTAGTTTTGATTATGGTATAAAATACTGGATAATTAAAAGTAAAACATTTACTTGTGAATGCCAAAGTGTAAAATGTCAGTATTCAACAGAGACAATTCAGGAAACTTTGGAGGCTTATAAACTTCAAATGGCTGCTTTAGAAATTAGCGAAGAAACGGTAGTGAATAAAAATGGGAAATTAAATGGAAAAGGTGAGAATAAAACGGTTAAAGACTAAAATAAAAAGCTTTAAATAAGCTTTTTTTAAAATAAAAAGCTTTTTTTTTAATTTTAAAAGTACATTTTAAGGTTTGTTTTTGTTGATTTTGCTGTGATTAAATTTAATTTAATAAAATAGAATAATTTATAATAATTAAATTATTTGAGATATAAAAGTGCATTTACATTTTAAAAAACAACACCAAAGAATAAAAAAAAATATATATCTGACTGATTGTGAATTAAATTAATTTAATTGAATTGATTAATTAATATTAATTAATTAAGTACAAATAGCACAACTTTTTTTAATGGAATTTTGTGTGCAATATTTTTAGCATTGTTTAAAATTAATTAAGTTAGTTTTAAATATAGTAATTAAAATAAATAATCTAAAAGTTTTAGATCGTGTTCAGTTGTTGTCTTTTTAGCGTATCTTTTTAATTTATAAGGAATTGTTAAAATAGTGAGTGAATTTAGACTATAAAATTTAAAAATACACGAATATTATTTATTAATTTGTTGTGTTATTCAACAAATACCCTAATTTTATTTAAAATGTGGAAATTAAATTTATTTAAATGAAATTATTTCAATTTTCTTTTGAAAAGGTTACCGTAATTGAAGAAAAATGCAAATTTTTCTTTGAGTATTGGTTAAAAATTATTTAAATGTATTGATATTTCATTAAATTTGATTCAAAAGTTTTAAAAATTGTCTAAAATGATCTTAAAGATAATTACATTGATTGTGAGTTAAAATCCATAAAAATTTAATGACAATTTATTATTTTAAAATCGACAATTTTATTAAAAAAAAAATTCATTTAAAAACATTCCAAAATAAACTTAAATCCTACTTCTTCCTTTCATACTTCCAAACGTAAACAGGAGCAGCTTCTTTATTTCCCTTTTGAAGTCTTTTCGGAGGTAAAATACTTTTCTTTCCGTCAACCCATCGTTTCATTTCTAATTTTCTCTGTACTAAAGCTAATTCTTTTTCTCGAAAGATCCTTTTTTCCAACTCTTTATAAAGTGATTTTCTCTTTTTAACAGCTTCACTTAAAACTTCTAAATTAACATCAGGTAATTCAGCTTCACTTAACTTTTTTAACTCATCGTCTTTATTATAACTTTCATCTAAATTCTCTTTAAAGTATTTATGTTGATTCTCAGCTTGATAGTTAACATTACACAAATGTAATTGGCTTTGTAATTTTTCTATTTTCTTTAATTCCTGAGTTCGTTTTGTAGTAACATACTTTAAATCTTGAGTACTCATTAAATGAATTTGTTCCGGAGTGTCTTCATCTTGAGTTTCTTTTTCAAAGTGCTTACCATCTTCTATTTTAGAATTAATCATATGATGATAAAATTCATCCGGGTTTTTATTCAAGGCGCGTTTTCTAAGTAATTTTAAGGTTGCTTCTTTCTCATTATGATCTACAGCTCGGAGTTTGTAGTCCTTTTTCTTCTCTAATAAACCTAAATGGCTTCTACTTTCCGGTTGGTGACGTTCTCGGTAAGTTTTTCTGTTCGCCTTTGAGGCTTTTTTCCACACAGACATTTTTTAAAGTAAGAAAATGTAAAAGTTTTCAAGTTTGTTTTTGGGATGTGTTGACATGTGGATTTTTATAGGTTATGTATAAACGTCAAATTATTTATTAAGATATTTTTTAGTGTTTTTTAAAATAATTTAATTATGTAAAGTTTTTTTTTTTGGTTTAAAAATATGTTTTTAAATGTTATTTAATTGATTATTTCCTTTAAATATTTAAAAATCTATTTTTAAAAAATATTAACTTGGATTGTGTAGAGGGTATTTAAAATAAGCTGATGTAGTTGATTGTGAAAATAATTTAAGGTGAAGTGATTTTAGGGTATTTTAATTAATTAATTGATAAAAATTAATTTAAAAATTACTTTAAATTTAAATTTATTTGTCATTTTGATTATTATTTCGTCGTTGTCATTTTAATACCTCCTATGTGACATTGCCATTAAAAATATGGTTTTAGTACTTTAACATTGCTCTCGTGTAGCATCATGCAACTAGATAAATTATAATATCAAAATGTCGAAAAACATCATTAAGGTGCATTAGATAACAAATAAAACCCTGTAAACTTCAAACAATTTTTAAATAGTTTTTGTTAATTTACTCAAAACAATCTGTTTTGCACATAGAAGATATTAAAATGACAACGACGATATTAAATATTTTTTAAAAAAAAAGAGGTTTTTCTTGTTATTGAAGTTATCGTCTTATTTTAGATTAACTGTATAGTTGGACACATTTAAATTTGAAAGGTGTTTCTTATCAACCAAGCTATTCTATGTTTTTTTTCTTTAAATTTTACACAAAACGAGTTTTTAGCTTGGACATTTAGTGTAACGCGTCCATCTAAAATGTGCATCTAATGAAGTGATTCGATAATACGGTGGTGTGAATAGACATTGATTAATATGGAATAAATTGTTGGAAAGAGCTTGGATCAACACAGGTTTGTGTTAAAAACTTTGTTTTAAGAAAAAATTTTAGAATGGTCTGGTTATAAGTTGATAAACTGGTATTTTAATGTTGAAACTCTTTTTTTGATAGTGTGAAAGAATTTTAGAGTTAGATTGAAAAAGATATTTATTTTTGGGTTTTACATCATAATAAAAAATTATTTTGAGAGTTTATCTTGAAATCTTTTATACTCTTTGAGTCTCAAAGCTTGGATATTAATAAATCCGGTGGCGTCTTCAGGTACAAAATCGGAATGTTTATCCATCGAGACTAAATCTTCATTGTAGGTTGAATAATTTGAATTTCTGGATAAAACGAAAACTAAAAAATGGTAAAAAAAATAAAAATTAAGTTGATGTTTAATCATCATTTGATAGTCTTGATGAATTATTTTATTTACCGTTTCCTTTATAAAGTTGTAATTTAACGCTTCCAGTAACATTTTCGTTTGAAATTTCAATGCATTTTCTGGTGTAATTTCCTTCGGGTGAAAACCAAAACCCGTTGTATACGTAATCAGATAAACGAGTTTTCAAGGATTCTTTTACTCTGAAAACTTCTTTATCCAAGCAAAATACCTCCAAATCTAAATGAGCTGTGTATAAAATAAATCCAGCTGGTGTTTCATAAATTCCTCTTGACTAAAATTTAAATAAAAGAAATAAATATTATTATTATTATTATTGGGTTGGCAACTAACAAGGAAAGATCCCCAACCCGAAAATTCAAAAAATTATGAGAATAGGAGGATATGTAGAGTACATAGAGTAGATTATTATGGCATTTCCCTTTCCTGCCCAAATTCGGTTTAAAGGGGTGATATCAGCCCCTAAAGGTTTCCGCTATTTTTGAATTTTATTTTTTATTTCGAAAACGAAAAGAGATACAGAAAAAAGTTTTAGTAAAAAATTATAGACCTTAAGTAGATCTATTAAACGGCTACAAAAGGCACTAATTGTTTATAACATTTAAAATTGTTATAAACAAAAACGTTAATATTTGTTAGCAATAAAACTTCAGTCTGGATGTTATAATCAAAATTAATGCGATACATGAAGACAAGTATTGTAGCATTTGGTTTTGTTGTCTGTTTTCAGTTCAAAAGGGTGATATCAGCCCCTAAAGATTCCCCAATTTTTCAGTTTTATTTTTCTATTTCGTGAATGAGGAAGGGTGCAGAAAAAAGTTATAAGGAAAAGTTGTTTATCTTAAGTAGACCTATTAATCTGCTGCAAAAGGCACTTATTATTTATAACATTTAAAATTGTAATAAACAAAAATATTAATATTTGTTTGTAACAAGGCTTGTATTGTTGCATTTGATTTTGTTACCACTTTTCGATCTTATGGGGTATATTGATATTAGGGGTTGCTTACAATTTTCACAATTTTTCTTAAGCGTATCTACTAGTCTGCTGAAAATGTGCTCATTCTCTGTAGCATTGAGAATGACCACGTTGTTATAATGAACGAGCAAAGTTCTTGTAGATAGACGAAAAAGTATAGACAAAAATTACTTGCGTAGATTTATTAACCTCTTAATAAAATGATAAATAGTTTAAAACAAAGGAGCTTGTTTATATAAATAAAAATAAATTTCTTTATCTTAACAAAGAAAACAAAATAGTAGCTAAAAGCATGTTGTTTTGTCATTGTTTCAACATATTTCATTGTTCTAATGTTAATAAATATCGAGAGTTACTATAATTTAGAGTAGTACTGAAAAGTGTATAGTACCTTACGCTATACATATCGTTAAAGTAACGAATATTATTTAAATTCGTAGCTTGCACAGTATGAACAATGGTTACTATAAATTCTGCGATAGTTGTGCGTTTATTGATGGTAACATTTATCATTATCGATAATTATAACAGTAAACAACCTGCTAACAGTAAGGAAATAGAACTACACGATACGATAATAGAAATGCTTATTGATTCGCAACGGGAAGCATCTTTTTTATTTGAAACAGACACAACTTTAGAGTTTTTACAGCCGTTTCGACCGCAATTAGTAGATTTTGTAGATGAAGCTTACTCACCTACACGCGAAGAACTTTTAGAAGCAATAGAGGATGAAGATGAACTTTGTGTACCAGAAGAAGGTGGTATATTGACTTTAGAATATAAAACTAACGCTGTTAATTTTTGGAAAAGTGGGAAAAGAAAGCATCTTTCGTTGGAAAGTGTGCAGCATAAATTTCGGAAAGTTAAATCATTAAACCAATTACATAGGTGAGTTACTAATATGTTTTCAAACGTTGTGTGCAGTTCAGTTTCTTCTTCTATTATTGAATATATTATTTACATTAGATGGAAAGAAACCGTGAATAGAGGTGGTATTAATCGAGAAAAGTTGCTGAAAATTTCCGAACATATTTATAATGAATTTGTTAGAAGTGCTGATAATTCTGCAATAATTCATGATTTGGATCTCCGTAGATGGGCTTTAGAGACTAATAAGGATGTAGGTTTAGACAATTTTAAGGCATCTAGACACTTTATATGGATTTCCAAAAGAATTTACAAAATGGTATCAAGAAAAATCAATAAATTTATAACAGGATCGTATGGCACAGACATTGAACCACTAAATGAAATTGTTTTAAATTTTGTTAACATTGCGAAAAATCACATTAGCAAGGTAGGAGCAGACATCATCAGATGCTGATGAAAGTGGCTTCAACCTTGAATTACACTCTGGGCGAACATTAGCTGAACAAGGGACCAAGACAATTACAGCAGTTGTAGGCTCCATATCTGCCACTACACATAGCTACACTATCCATCCTATCATATCAACTTCTGGAACATTGCTTTCACCTTTATTTATTGTTTTGAAAAAGCAAAGCGGAAGTTTTGGAACACGCGTAAAACAATCTTTATTTCGACCTTGGAACGTTAATATAGCAGCATCAAAATTCGTTCGACTTCCTCAATGTTTAATATGTGGAAAACCTGTTATTATTCGATGTGCGTGGTGCAATAATTTTATATGTTTTCAACATTTTTTTGAAGAATTTCACGATCATCAGGAGTGATCCTTATTAAATAAATTCCGACAACCAGTAATTAAATAATTATTTGATATCCAAAAGGATGTTATTAAAAAAAAATACTTTTTAACTACTAAATGTTATACTCATATTATAATTTATGAATTGTCTAATCTCTTTAAAATATATGTATATTAATACATATCTAATATACACAAGTGATACTTTACTTTAAATAATGTTGCAACCCTTTTGATACGCAGGACTGTACAGTTTGCAGGAGCGTACATTTTGCAAATGTAAATAGTGGTTATATTCTTGAACAATTAATAGATTTTCTTATAACTTTATAATTTCTTTCTGTTTCTTTTTTTATATGTAAATCGTAAAGTACTTTTCAGTCATGATGTTTTCTAGTATTTGTGGGTATTAGAACAAGAAATTAAATAAATTTAACAGATTAAAAGATGTACTAAAGGAAAAAAGTTTTTCTCTATAACCTTTCTTGTACTATCTTTCATTCATAAGAAATAAATACACCTGGAAGAATCACGGAGACTGTAGAGGTTGATATTACCCCTTTAGACTCAAAATGGGCAATAAAATCAAATGCTGTAATACATGACTTATAATAACAAATAATACAAATAATATTAATAAATATTAATATTTTTGTTTATAACAATTTTAAATGTTATAAACAATAAGTGCCTTTTGCAGCAGATTAATAGGTCTACTTAAGATAAGCAACTTTTCCTTATAACTTTTTTCTGCACCCTTCCTCATTCACGAAATAAAAAAATAAAACTGAAAAATTGGGGAAACTTTAGGGGCTGATATCACCCCTTTGAACTAAAAACAGACAACAAAACCAAGCGCTACAATACTTGTCTTCACGTATCGCATTAATTTTGATTATAAAATCCAGACTGAAGTTTTATTGCTAACAAATATTAACGTTTTTGTTTATAACAATTTTAAATGTTATAAACAATTAGTGCCTTTTGTAGCCGTTTAATAGATCTACTTAAGGCCTATAATTTTTTACTAAAACTTTTTTCTGTATCTCTTTTCGTTTTCGAAATAAAAAATAAAATTCAAAAATAGCGGAAACCTTTAGGGGCTGATATCACCCCTTTAAACCGAATTTGGGCAGGAAAAGAAAATGCCATAATAATCTACTCTATGTACTCTACATATCCTCCTATTCTCATAATTTTTTGAATTTTCGGGTTGGGGATCTTTCCTTGTAAGTAATTACGGATTTCACTCATAGATTGCTTCAGTTGAATTTTTAGGTTTGCAGACGTACCATGTGTGTAAGTATGAAACCGGAATTTTTGTACAGAAAAAATACGTTTATTGTAATGATATGATACAAAGCAACTTATTCAAAGTATTGTCCGTCGCTCTCTATACCTTTTTCCCATCTTTCTGGCGTGGATTCCGCGCCAAAAAAACTGTCGCTCTTTTGAGGCAAATCAGTCATCGAGCCATTTTCGTAAGAAGTAAAGCGCTGCTCAGCAAGCGCGTGTCCCATCGATGCAAACAAGTAGTAATCGGATGGGGCAAGGTCCGGTGAGTAAGGCGCGTGCTGAAAAATCTCTCAACCGAACGACTATATCGTTTCCTGGACCTGTTTTGCTTTGTGTGCTGGTGCATTGTCATGCAGCAAAATCACCTTGTGTTGTTTTTGTTGGTATTCTGGTCGTTTTTCACTTAAAACTCGATCCAAATCGGTTATTTGTTGTCGGTAGCGTTGAGCATTGACAGTTTCCCCAGGTTTCAGCAGCTTGTAGTAGATTACGCCCATCTGATCCCACCAAACATTGTCTTTCGTCCGTAGCGGTCTGGTCTTGCCGTCGATGTTTATGGTTCACCCGGAGTGACCCATGACTTTTTGCGCTTAGGATTTGCGAAATATATCCACTTTTCATCGCCAGTCACAATTCAATTGAGAAATGACTTTCTTTTGAACCTGACGAGCAGCGTTTCACATGATGTTTTGCGGTTTTCCTGCTGTCTTTCGTTGAGTTCATGTGGAACCCATTTCCCCACCTTTTGTATCTTTCCCAGGGCTTTCAACCGAAGGGAGATGGCTTCTCGGGTCACCTTTAACTGATCCGCCAGTTGTTGTTGTGTTTGAGCGTCGTCTTCGTCCAACAAGGCTTGCAGGTCAGCGTCTTCAAACTTTTTCGGTGGTCTTCCACGTTCTTCGTTCCTCACGTCAAAATTGCCACTTTTGAACCGTTTGAACCACTCGAAACACTGTGTTTTACCGAGAGCATGCTCACCAAATGCCTCCACAAGCATTCGATGCGATTCGGCTGCGGTTTTCTTCAGATTAAAACAGAAAAGTAGTACTGTCCGCAAATCGCAATTTGTTGGCACAAAACTCAACATGTTTATCTCTAATAAACTAATAAGACTGAATGAAACTCGTGTTATTGTGAGTTGGAAATCTTTGTCGGATATCAATACAATAACAAGACACCGCTGACGTGATGTGTCGGTAACTGCATCGACATCTAGGGTCACTTATGGGCGAATTCCGGTTTCATACTTACACACCTGGTAGTACAAATGTAAAACACATTTTGTTATTTGATAGTTGGCAATTCAGCAATCAATCAGTAAAAAAAGTTTTTTCATCGGTTTCGTAATTTTCGTTTGGCCTTCATTGAAGAATGGAAAATCTAAAGGAAAATTTTCGTCATATTTTGCTTTTTTATTTCCGCAAAGGGAAAAACACATCGCAAGCTCATAAAAAATGTGCTGTATATGGCGACGAAGCCTTAAAAGAATAGTATCAAAATTGGTTTGTTAAATTTCGTTCTGGTGATTTTTAACTCAAAGACGAAAAACATGGTCGTTCAGTTAAAGATGATAAAGTCCTAATCAAAGCAATAATCGATTCGGATCGTCACAGTACAACACGTGAGATTGCAGAGAAGCTTCATGTATCACATACTTGCATTCTCCCATACATTCTCATATACATGCACTCTCTTACCACCCAACCGAACGATCAATTTTGATGTCTACATTGAACAATTAACGAAATTAAACAATGCAATTGAAAAAAAGCGACCCGAATTGACAAATCGAAAAGGTGTTGTACTCCATCATGACAATGCAAGGCCATACACATCTTTGGTCATTTGGCAAAAATTATTGGAGCTTGGTTGGGATGTTTTGCCACATCCACCATATAATCCTGACCTTGCACCATCTGATTACTTTTTGTTTCGATCTTTACAAAACTTGAATGGTAAAAATTTCAATAATGATGATGATGTCACTTTTGATTCAGTTTTTTAATAATAAAAACCAGAAGTGGGAACGTGGGATTATAATGCTGCCTGAAAGATGGCAAAAGGTCACTGATCAAAATGGGCAATACAATACAGAATAAAGTTATTTAGTTCCAAGAAAAAATTGTCTTTGATTTTCTAAAAAAATCCGCAATTACTTATTGTTAGTTGCCAACCCAATAATTTAAAATAAAAATTCAAATAATTAAATGTACCTTTAATCCAATAAATCGATTTTCAACGATATCAATCCTTCCAATTCCATGTATTCCCCCGAGTTGATTTAATTTATTAAAAATGTCCAAAGATTTGTTTAATTCCTCCCCATTTTCGAGTTTTAAAATCAAAGGTAAACCATTTTTAAAGAAAATTTCAATGTTATCCGGTTTATTTAAACCATCTAAAGGATCTTTAGTCATTAAATATAAATTTTTCGGGGCTGGATTAGAAGGATTTTCTAAAATTCCCGATTCGTAACTGATATGCATTAAGTTAGCATCCATGCTCCAAGGTTCTTTAGGAGTAACCGAAACAGGAATTCCATTTTCAGCCGCGTATTTTAATAAGTCTTGCCTTCCTTCGAATCTTTCGCAAAACTCTTTGATTCTCCACGGAGCAATCACTTTTACTTCCGGCCATAAATAAGAGCAAGATAATTCGAAACGAACTTGGTCGTTTCCTTTTCCTGTTGCTCCGTGTGAAATATACTTAGCTCCGATTTTTTGAGCAAGGTTGATGATTCCTAATGATATACACGGTCTGGCTAAGGAAGTACCAAGTAAATAACGATTTTCGTAGATTAATCCCGCTTGGATTGATGGCCAGATGAAATCTTTTATAAAAGATTCGCGAATGTCTTCGATTACAACCTAGAAAATAGAATTAAGTAATATTGTATGGTCAATAAAGAGATTTTGGAGTTTCATGAAAAATTTTGTTGGTTAGACATCTAAATTTTTTAATGAAGATAATTAAATAAGAAGTATTTTGGTGTTATTTTATTTTTGTTTCTACAAGATAAGTTAAAAATTTTATCTTTATTAAAGAACATGGCGTTAAGAAAATATCCAAATGACAAAACCTCTAAAGTTTTTGATGTTACAAGTTTTCAAGTTAGTTTACCTGAGATTTCACATTTCAGTTCACAGTGTAGCAAACTTAGGCCGTCCGCACACGGAGCAACCGGAAAGCAATAATTTCGCGAAGCGATATTGGCAATATCGACAACATAAGCAACAGGGATCCGTACACGAGGCTATTTATTTTAGTCAACTCGTAGCGTTCAAGGCGACAGTTGGTACAGTTTTAGGTATAGGAAAGTATTGGGTAGTATACATATTTGTGTATAGTAAAGACGTCGAATGAGTTAGCCGATGAAGAAAATCTGTATTTGTATCGATATACAAAAACTCGAAGAAGACGTAACCGTATAAAGTAATGGATTCATCCATACAATGAAAAGAATTTGCAACGCAGATTATTTAGTGCCACCAGGTGCCAAGTTTTCTGTGTTATGTCCTTTTGGGAGCACTCTGGGAGAATAAAATCGTACAAAACAGGACATTTTTCCACAACACTTACGAATTTTATACTAAAGGCCTCCATGCTCACAGGCTAATGAGCAACATCAAACTCTGGCGACTTCCGTACAGGTTGCTAGGGTTGCGTAGATCGCGCACATCGACTAGATTGCCAACAAATTGCTTTCAAATTGCTCTGTTGACGGTTCCCAACTCTATTATCTAGGAAGTGACAAGAAAGCGATATCATATTGCTGTTGAGTTGCTTTCCGATTGTCTGTGTGTGGACGGCCTTGCAGTAAAGAAAAACGTTAGGTTAAGATCGTCCGCACACGGAACAACAGGAAAATTCAACAGCAATGTCATATCACTTCTTAGTTGCTTCCTAGCTAAAACTCCGTGAACGGAGCAATTTGAAAGCAATTTATCGGCGACGTAATCGATGTGTGGGATCTATGCAACCTTAGTAATCTGCACAGAAGTTGCTAAGATTATAAGTTGCTCATATTGCCTGTTGACATTGGAGCATTTAATAAAAAAAAAATACGTGGATACTATGGAAAAATATTAATAATGTGACCAAAGTCAAATAAAATTATTTAGTGTTCTCGCATATTTTTGTTGTTCAGTATTTCCTTGGATATTCCACGTTTACTTATTGAATATTTGATTTTATAATTTGGATATTTTAAATAACTCTCAATTAATTTTTCTTAAAAATGTATAACTTCGAAACTGTTAGTAATAAGAAACTATGCAAAAAGAAGTTAATTTTAATCAAAATTTAGTGTTTTTTTTTATTTTCACCTTGTGCTAAGTACTAAACATTCAATCACCGTTTAAGAAAGAATCTTAAAAATTGGCTTAATTACTCTTTACATGTTGTTGACATTTGATATTTATTAACATTCTCTCCTTGGAAACTACGAGTGGATTAATAAATTCCCCTATATAGGAATCCCTGTTGCTCATATTACCGCTATCACCAATATCGTCAACATCACCCCACGATATTATTGCTTTGGTGCTGTTCCGTACCGAATGGGCTAAGGCACTTCAGAGTTAGCCATCTTCAGGAAACATATTAAAAACATTATCTTTATTAACGAACATGACCTTCACAAATTATCCAAATAACAAAAACTATAAATTTTTTGAGTTTACAGGTTTTGAAATTAGTTTACATAAAATTTCACATTTCAGTTCACAGCGTAACCAACTTACAGTAAAGAAAAACGTTAGATTAGGACACTTTAAAGTTTTTCTTTTATTGAACATGAAGACATAATGATTAATAAATAATATTTTAATTTTTTTTTCAGGATGGAGACATCATCAATGGATCTAATTGGTAAGTTTAATTGGTAATATTAAATTTGATAAAAATTAAAAGGTTAAAAAGTTATCTTAATTTAAATCTATTTTAAAAGATAATTTTGGCGTTTAAAATTATATTTATAAAAAAACTAGTAAAAACTAATTTTATTTAGGCTCGGTCTTATAAAAGACAGAATAAATTATTCTCGGAATAATTGCCAGAATAACTTCTATTTCAGCCACTCACATTACTTAGAAAAGGCGTAACTATAGCAATTATTCGAGGATTAATTTATTAAGACCGGGCCTTAAAAACAGAAAAATATTTACCTCTGAAGCTCCAATTTTAAGAGCTTTTTTCCTGGCAGCTTCGAAATCTTCATCTTGTCCAATATTAGCCATATAACAAACCACATCGTAACCTTTCTCCAAAAGCCATTTTAAAATGCAGCTTGTATCCAAACCACCTGAATAAGCTAAAACGACTTTTTCTTTCATCTTTTTAAATTTATAAATTTATTTAGATTAATTGTTTTCTCTTACAATTAGTAATAATTCAATTCAATCAAAACAGCAAAATGATTTCCTATTTGGTATCTTAACTCAATTTAAAGACTTATATATGGCTTAATCGTAAGTTTAAAGACGATTAAAGTAAGGTCAGGATGTTATCATTTTTGGATAAGGTTATGTTTTAAATTTAAGATTAACAAAAAAAAAGTTAGATTTGAGGAAAAAAAATCGGACTGATTGTGATTAATTAAAAAGAAAACACACAATTAATAACAATTTATTACGATTTATTGTTTGTTCTTATCGTTTCCTCTCGTTTAAAATAATATTACAGTCGCTTTAAAAACTACACGTTTATTTTACCTTTTTCTTCGAAAAAGGACGACCACGGTGAAGGCGACGTTTCGCGCTAACAATTATTATTTTATTTATTTATTATAATTACTATTAGTTTTATTAATATAAATGTATTAATAAACCGATCCCCGAACAAAAATTGGGGCGGCGTACAAAGTTTTTTTTCTGTCTTCGTATTTAATTAATAATAATAATATATTATTTCTGCCTGATTTGCACGTGTGAGTGACATTTAATAACACATACAACCTTTTATCTTAATTGTAAATGCACGTTTTTTTTTGTTTCATTCTATTTCTTTTTGAATGTTTGTTTATTTATTTATTTATCTACTACATAGTTATATTTAATTAGGTAGTTAATTAAAACACCCTGAAATTTGGGGCGAAAGTACAATCAATCGTGTTAGATATAACATACACTTTTAGATTTCAAAATCTTTATTTTGAAATTTTGATAGGGTTTTTTTAATGTTAAATTAAAGCTTTGAAAGTTTTTTTTCTTGGGTTATGTTTAGGATTTTTAAAGGAGAGGTTAATAAAGGTCGAAAATAATTATTTAGGGAATAATTGGAAGTATAATATTTAAAAGGGTTAAAATTAATTTATAATATACAGGGTGTGTGTACATTAACTGTATTTGACCCTGTTTAATGTTTCTTTTAATCATAAAATTTTTTCTCGAGAATGTTTTTTTAAGAAGGAGTATATTAAACAGATTTTTTAATCGAAAAGAAAACTTTTACGAACAGATATGGAAAAAATCTAAATAATAATAGTAAACTTAATAAAAGTCATGAAAATTTATGAAAAATTACATAACATTTCAACATTAATTCAGATTTCGAATTAACTAAGGAATGTTAATTGATGTATACTCGGCATCTGTAAAGAATAACCTTAAGAATAGCCTTAAGATGGATGTGTTAGGAATAGGGTAGACTCTTTGGAATCACATAAGGATTTAGTCTTCCTTTCTTTCTCAAAAAGATTATTATTTATTGATACCGAGTGTAGCTTTATTTTAACGGTGTTCGTTTAGATTTATGCTCTAGCATGCTTTAAAAGTTTCTTAAGGCGGCTTCACACATTCGACGAAGGCGCCCGCCGAAATTTTTCGATGAGACTGTTCGTTATTGATTGTGAGATAGTTGTCCACACTCTCGTCCATTGCATAAATGATCAATATCGATAGGAGACTTATCGAGACGTAGACGACGTTCATCTTTACATACAAATGGACATCCAAAAGTTAGTTATTGTAGCTACATCTGCTCTTGTTTATTATAAGTTTTATTTCGTAGAAGCGATTTCCAATGGTTTGGATTTTTCAACCAAGTTTGATCACATACAAAAAATCCTAAATCTTGATTTGTTGGAAAAATCAGAAACTGGTGAAAATCGCTTCTACAAACAAAGCTATAGTTACTAGTTGGTGTTATACAGGTGTCCGGAAATGTGTACAACGGAATACCATAGATACCTTGATCAAAAATATGATGATTTAACTCAACTTTTATTAACATTTTTTTTGGTCAAGTCAGCGATCTAACAACGTCGCTCCCTACGCTTGTTCTGGATGGGGCATTCCTATCGTACTTTGTAACAATTTGATAACTTGGGATTTAGGAACGTATAAAAAAAACTTTAAATCTGAAATCAAGGATTTTCGATATTTGAAAAAGCAAATTTAGAGTTACAATTCCTTTAAGTTTCAGCTTTGCAACCATACTTCCCCCGGATCCCAAAAGCTTTGGTTTCCTAGACTTCATAGGTTATGTTTAAAAACTCAGATCATAAACATAAACACCCAACCGTTTACAAATATGAGGATAGGGGGACGCTTTGTTTACTGTTTATGTCTATTACAAAACAAACCAGCTAATGTTCCATCCAGAAAGAGCATAGCGGCGACGTTGCCAGATCGTTGAGTCAAGGTATTTGTGGTTTTCTGTTGTACATGACATTTCCGGGCACCTATATAATATAGAAAGATCTTTCTTTTCTATATTTCTGTGATTGAAATGTCTAGAATTGTGCTAATTCTTTTCTATGCGTCGTTTTATTGCGATTTTTTCATGTTCGAAACTCGTTCTCATTCAAGCAGCTCATTTTTATTACTAAACACAGAAACATGGTGGTACATTCCAATGCTCTGATCACATTCAACATTCGGCAATAACCAAAATGAGAGTGTGGAAGTGTTGTCTTTCGTCGAGGCGGACCTTTTGACTGGAACCTAAATACCAGTATAGTATAAGTTGATCCTAAGTCTCACCATGGAAAGAAAGATGCAAGAGAGAGGTTCCCCCTCGTAACTTATTGTTAGTAGGTTCGAGTTGACTACAGTTGAAGAGAGGACTAAAGTATTACTCAATCCCTCCTAATGCAAATATTTAGCAATCTAAAATCATCGAATAGAGGCTAACTGCGCTTCGCTGTTTTAACTCTTTTGTCCGGACTTTTGGTATTTTTTCAGGTCTTACATAAGAGGGGAAAAAGGTTAACCTTCAAACCACGAAATCAGCTTTGCATTATAGTTCTTGACTTCCACAGTGTTTTGGCTTGCCATACCTTTGCATTAAGGAGGACCGGACAATACTTCGGTTCTCGGTTCTACTATACTCCAAACGGGTCTACGTGATAAAGTTACGAAGAGAAACTTCGCTCTTGCATTCTTTTTTCCATGATGAGGCTTAGGATCAACTTATAGTACATCAGAGCCATAACGAGGCGAGGTGAGGCGAGGCGAGATAACTACGAAGCGACAAACAACGATTCTTTACACCTCAGTCTTGGTAATCCTCACAATGTCTCGCCGAGTGTGTGGAGCCGGCTTTACACTAAACGGAGACACACATAGTACACACAAATGAAAACTGACAATGAGTCCTCTGAAGCATGAATTTAAATCATTATATTTATACAGCGATAATAGGACAGCCTGTGTTAGTTCAGGATCTGCCAATAGATAGGTTCTCTATGTGTAAAATTCAATCATTTATCAATGAAACGACACATAGAGGCTTCCACCATCTATTGGTAGACTCTGAAATAACGCAGGCTGTACTATACTCTATATAAGATGTATTATAACCCAAAATGCATTTGCACTATGAAGAGAAAGATGAAAACCTAAGCCTCCGCTCCATATCTCCAGCATCTTTCTCTTCATGGTGCAGCTCTATTTCGGGTTATAGTACATTTAAATTCATCCTCAAGTGACCTATGAGCTCTACTAGCCTTTCTGTTGCATTCGTTTCCTACGTATTTCTTCATCGTGCTCTAATAAAAATTCAAGTTTTGCTTGAACACGAATTTAAATGAACATCCGATATAAATACAATGATTTAAATGAACATCCGATATTTTGATATATATTTTTCAACATATAGTGTCTACGTTACCTTATAAACACCCTGTATACAAAACATGAAAAATTTTAAACTTAAAATATTCTATTTTACAACAATATGGGATAATAATTTAATGAATAGGTTCTTTGGAAATTTTTATTGATTGTCCGGATAAATACTTTGGGATAAAATTTAATTTTTAAAATAAATCCTCTAAAACCTTCTAATTTTTAATGATTTAAAGTTGGAAAATAATAATTTATGATTATATCGATATTATACGTTTCATAAAATAATAAATATCGTTCTCACCTCGCTATTTAACTTCATTTTTACTACCTGGATTTATGTCTTTAATTTACTTTCTGCCGAAGATTGTACATATTGTTCAAACTTTCTCGAGTTGGAAACTCGATTTTATTTTTTTTTTCAGTTAAATATTACTCGAATACACCATCAAAGCCGCTTTTCCAAAAATATCCTATTTTCTCGTTTTCTTCTTTAATATTTATGAAAAATATAGTATATTTGTTATCATTATTTTTATCTTTGTTAAAATATCCATCATTATCATTTATTTATCATTAATAATTTTTATGTGATTATATATTTCTTTCCTCTTTTACTTCTTTTTACGACTCTTTTCCATCTTTTTTGCAATAACCTTATTTACACATTGATAAATTATTAATGTATCATGTGAACTCAATTTAAATAAGATATGAATTTTATATAAAAAATATTTCGAAGTGAAATCGTATTTTGAATCTAGAGCTTAATATAAGCTGTTTTTTAATGATCAATAACTTGTATTTTCTGAAATATTTTGTATATTAAATTCATATCTTGTTTGTCTTTTCATTTTGGAAGTTTAAACCTTTACCTTAGTTTTAAAAGATTTTAAAATGAAAAGTAGAGAAATAAAAGGGGTTTGTGAATATTTTTTAACTTAATTTCTCAATTTTCTTGTCCAAATTAAAAAAAATATATAACTATTTAGACATTATTTATAAGTATTCGTAAATAATTTTTATGTTAAATGAATCTCGAAAGACTCTGTTTTCAAAAATAATTGTGAAATTTATTCTAACACTCAACAAAAAATTAAAGAATCTATTTTTACCGAAAGTTGTACTTCAAAAAAACACATCTTAAAAATTTTAGGTAACTGACATACTTTTCAAACAAAAAATCAGGTAAAACCTTGCGAAACTCAAGAAATAAATTACCTATTTTTAGATTTAAACAATTAATTTATTTATCAATGTGTATTCAAGGCAAAAATGGTTAAGTATTTTTAATTAAATTTGTTTAATTGTAAGATATTTAATAAAATATTACGGTTATCTTTTATGATCATAATTTTAAGAATGGTTAAAATATTATGAAATTTTTATAAAAGAAGCTAAGAATAGAAAAAGAAGCACTGTTTTTTTTGTGGCGAAATTTAATCAAAATGATATGTTTCCTTTTTTATAGATTTCTATTATTATTTATTTAAATTACATATTTTATATCATAATATATACTTTTTGCTGAAATATTCGTTGTTTTTCTAGATGGTTCTTGATATTTATAAACAAAAATTCTAAAATTCTTATTTTATATTTTAAATATGTGTTTATACATATTTAAAATTTTCTTCCTTTTTTTAATTAAATTCATCCTATATTTTTTTAAAACGAAATTTTAAATCCCTTATCTTTAATTTTTTAACGAACCTTTAAGTCTATTTCTAATTCTTATAATATTATTTCCATAAAATCGAGTGTTTTCTTTTAACAAGTGCTTTTTTTACACAAAAACATCGACTTTACAACGTTTATATTATATTAAGTTCACGTTTACATTTACTATTTTAGGTACTTAGGTAAATTATTTCTAATTCATTCACTAATTTACGTATTTGTTATCCATCAAATTACTTTTTTTAAATAAACTTAAAGACTATTAAAAAATAAAGATAAGAAATTTAAAATATTTAAGACATTTCATACACATTCACTGTATTTTTTTTATTCCCACAATAAATTATATAGTAATTATAATATGTAATTTGTATCACATTACAATCAACATTTTTTTCCTTTCTTACTTTGCGTTTAGTTATTTATTTTTTCTATGTGTGTCTTAGAATTATTATTTAAATGTAGGCATATTGTTGTTAAAACACATTTATTACAAAAAACGCTTGCTTAATTTATTTATTTAGTAGTATTTTTTTGTTAAATATGTATTGTTCTAAAATGGGCAGTACAATCTAATAGTTAATTTAATCTAAACGGTGCTTTTTTTTTGGATAAACTTAATTAAGTTTATCAGCTTTATTAACTTTGGTTTAAGCTTTTTTAAGCTAAACAGCTTAATTGGGATTTTTTAAGCTTTTTTATTAAGATTTCTAAAGTTTTCTTGAATGTTATTAAGATTTCTTGAATATTACTAAGAATTCTTAAGTTGTTATCAAGAAATCTTAAGTTTTTATCCAGGTTTCTAAAGTTTTCTTGAATATTCTTAAGACTTCTTGAATATTATTAAGAATTCTTAGGTTGTTGTCAAGATTTTTTAAGTTTTCTTGAATATTCTTAATATTCTTGAATATTACTAAGAATTCTTAAGTTTGTATCAAGATTTCTAAAGTTTTTTTGAATATTCTCAAGATTTCTTGAATATTATTAAGATATCTTGGATATTTTTAGGGTTTCTTGAATATTACTAAGAATTCTTAAGTTGTTACCAAAATTGCTAGTCTTCTTGAATATTCTTAAGATTTCTCGAATGTTACCAAGATTTCTTAAGTTTTTATCCAGGTTTCTAAAGTTTTCTTGAATATTCTTAAGACTTCTTGAATATTACTAAGAATTCTTAGGTTGTTATTAAGACTTTTTAAGTTTTCTTGAATACTCTTAAGATTTTATCCAGATTTCTTGAGTATTACTAAGAATTCTTAAGTTGTTACCAAGATTGCTAAAGTTTTCTTGAATATTCTTAAGATTTCTTGAGTATTACTAAGAATTCTTAAGTTGTTACCAAGATTGCTAAAGTTTTCTTGAATATTCTTAAGATTTCTTGAATATTACTAAGAATTCTTAAGTTTGAATCAAGATTTCTAAAGTTTTCTTAAATGTTCTTAAGATTTCTTGAATATTATTAAGATCTCTTGGATATTTTTAAGATTTCTTGAGTATTACTAAAAATTTTTAAGTTGTTACCAAGATTGCTAAAGTTTTCTTGAATATTCTTAAGATTTCTTAAATGTTATCAAGATTTCTTAAGTTTTTATGCAGGTTTCTAAAGTTTTCTTGAATACTCTTAAGTTTTTATCCAGATTTCTAAAGTTTTCTTGAATATTCTTAAGATGTTTTGAATATTATTAAGAATTCTTGAATATTCTTAAGATTTCTTAAGTTTTATTAAGACTCCCTAAGTTTTATTAAGCCTTCTTAACTTTTATTAAGACTTCTTAAATTTTATTGAGATTTCTTAGGTTGTATTAAGCTTTCTTAAGCATTATTTAAACTTTTAAAGCTTTTCTTTTTAAACTTGCAAGTTTTATGAATCTTGAATTTGAATAAATTTTTTCCTACTTTTAGAAATCTTTATAATCTTTAAGTTTTTGAGTTATAATAGCTTTAAATTAAGCTAATTATCAAAAAATTATTGTTAGGATGAATTTGTTTTACTTCAACAAAAAATTACAAATAAGATTAAGTAAATATTTGGTTTCTATTTAATGTTGATGGTTTATAAACTTAATTATTTTAAAATTATTGCTGGTTTATCTTTAAATAATCATTTTTTAAGTCTTAAAGCTTGGTGTTTATATTACGAATCTTTAAGCTTATTTATGATTTTTTTTAACAGTGAATGAATTCTTTTAACTGTTTATAAGTTTTTATAACAATTCTATTTTTTTTCTTCTTATATAAACACAAAATTACTTCGTGTTTAATAATTACACTTATTTTTACAATTAAATACCTTATTTATCTAAATAACTATAAAATTTTATGTAGTTAATATAAATCACACTCGATTTTTATTACTATGTCTACTACGACATCCAACATTAATTTATTTATTTATTTTTAAAACGTATTTTTTTATTGCAAGAAAATAGAATGATTAAATTAATGAAAAATAATCAATAATTTTTTTTTATGGCGTTGCAAATTTGTGTTGTTAATTAATTTTTTTAGTATATTGAATATTATAAGTGTATAAGTGCATGCAACATCAAAACTTTCGCTTGGCTAAAAAATTTAATTAAAAATTTTAAAATCTATTTAGATTAATTAGTTGATTTAAAAAAATTTTTAAATAAAATTAGGAGAAAATTTTATAACTTTGTGTGGTTAGGAAAAAGTTTTTTGTAAAATTCTACGAAAAATATACATACACGATTCTAAAATACACGTTTATACGTTTTTTTAAATGTATAATAAGTTACTCATTAATATTACATAATAAGCGTACTTTTTAGACACAATTTTGCGTCTTTTTGTATATAATATTTTTTTTATTATTAATCTTATTTTAGTTTTCTGCCTTCGTTTCCGAAAAAATCGTTTAACTAGTTTTTTTTAAGACACTTTAAATCTTTTTTTTCCTCTCACCTTATATTTCTATTTTTATATTGCGTTAATCTTCCATCGGTTAAAAATTTCTTTTCGTCGCAATATAAAATTCTTGTCTCTTAAAATTCTTGATAACATCAAGTTTTTTTTTACCCCAAAAAAATCCTTATTTTTAAGGATTTTTCCCTTTTTTCCATTTTAAACTCCGGTATTATTATAAATATAAGCCACGGCGTTATCTTGGGTTTGTTGCGGTAGTTTCTTGCTCGAATTGTTATTGTAAAAGTGGGAAGATTTCCTCATCGACGTCGAGGACGACATCAAAGCGACCGTTTCGTAATAGCGAAGCCTTCCGCAACATTTTCTGGATTTAATTATGCCGAGGAAACCGCGTCGGAACTTTTTATTGAAGAACGCGTACAAAATCGGATTTATACACGAATTAGAAGCGCCCAACCATTGCGCGATCGGAGTGACTATTTGTAGAGTTTCTTCTTCCCAGGATTCGATCTCTCCGCCCAATTTAATTCGTGCGAAAATCACGTACAGAGGTAACCAGGAGAGGACGAAGAGGATTACGACGGCTACGAGCATTTTGACCACTTTTACCTTGGATTTTTGTTGCATACGTTCCATTTGGGCGTCTTTTGTATCTGTTGGAATGTTACGTTTCCAAACCTAAAATGGAAAAATGTTAGATAATTTAAACGAAAAAGACATAAAGAAGTGTTAAGTACCAGCCTTGTACTTAAGTACAAGGCTGCATATTAAGTTATGTTACGAGGATTTCCCAGAAGTAGCTGACCTGAAGCATAGGTGACGGTTGTTATTTGAAAATAATTGTATTTTTCGAAAACATCAACGTTTGAAAGCTTAATTTTTTTAGTATTTGTTTAATAGCCATCAATATTAAATGTCCACAGCGAATTTTGTGGTCATGGAAAAAATTGTTCATCGTTTTGTGATTCAATACTTTCATTTGAAAGGTTAATCCAAAAAATATCAAAGCTGAACTAGATTCTACTCTGGGAGACTTAGCTCCTTCATTTACAACAATCAAATATTGGTTGATAGAGTTTATGGGAGGCTGTAAAACTTGCTAAGACGAACATTGCAGTCCAAACGAGGTGACTACGCTGGAAAAGAGTGAAGAAAATCTATAAACTGTATAGGAGAATGAGATATTGCTTCTGATTTGAGTTGATTGAAACAACTTGGGTTTTTTATGTATTTTTATTCCAAGAATAATTGTGAATGAATACAAGATTGGTTTTTATAGATTTCAATGGTTATTCTTTTCATACCAGCTTATAACTAACTTTTTTATTCTTTTCCTTGGGTCTTCGAACTTGCATTTCCCACTATGGTTCTAATCATCAAAGTGATGACGCGATAAAAAATAACTAATAGAAACGACTTAGCAACAAATTCAATTTGGCTGATGTACACGAAAAATTGAAGATGGAGTTAAATAAATATGAAGTTAATCGGTATAAGTGTTATTTCTTGCGAAATACAAGTTTTTAGATAACGCAATTCAATTCCTAACTTGACATATTTGCTTGTTCTCTTGTAATGTTCTGTTTATAACAATTGGTATTGAATGATCGTCGATTGGAGATAAGAGAGCTAGCAGATATGATCAGCATTTCAAAAAGTGCTGTATATCGTATATTGACAGAAAATTTGAACATGAGAAAGCTGTACACAAGATGGACCGTCTGCTTGCAACGGAGCAGAAACAGCGTTGTGAAAATGTATCTACTTAGAAGGTATTTGTCGATGTTTCGCAGCAACAAAGTCGAATTTTTGCGTCGATTTATAACAATGGACGAGACAAATTCAAAAATTAATGAAACTTGGCAGAAACAATATAGGATGTTGTGCTGAATTAAAGAGGCGAAAAAACCCATTAAAGTAGGCCAAATAATACGCTTAATGTAGTCAACCACAATGGCTACAACATAAAAGCGATACATGTCAACGACCCTAGACTAACAGGATGGCTCAATCTGCGATAATCGCCCGCCACCCTTTAACGTCACTGCCAAGCTTAGCGTCTCTGTCTTACACTTAACTCTCTTTCTTACACTCGTCTGTCTCACACTCGACTCTCTGTCTTACACTCGACTGAAATCACAACAAGTGACGTCAAACTGACGGTCGCGCACTAAATTTCGGCGTATACACATCTTATGAGATTGAGCCATCCTGTTAGTCCAGTACCCTTGGATACATTCTTTCTCTATGGTCGGAAGCCTTTCCTTGTAAGTTAAAGGAACAGTCAAAACAATAGATTGAATGTGAAGAATCAGTTCCAAAGTTGGTGAAAACAGTTCCTTCTACTGGCAGGATATAGCGTCACGTTTTTGGCATGTTAATAGGATCGATCGATGTAATCAATTTTCATTGCTTACTTTCAAAAAGGTTACATAATCAATGGTTTGTATTATGCAAACTTATTGAAGCGACTGGGTGATGAAATTAAGAAAAAACAGCCACATTTAGCGAAAAAGAAATTCTTGTTACTTTACGCTAACGTTCCAATTCGCACATCTTGTATTGTGATGGCAAAAATTAATGACTTAAAATTCCAAATACTTCTTCATACACCCTACTCGCCAGATTTAGCACCAACACATTATTTTTTTTCCCCAAAATTAAAAAAAAAAATGGCTTACTGGTAGACAATTTCTCAATTATAAAAAGGTGGAGTCGGCGATTAATGGATATTTTGAGGAGCTCGATGATTGTTACTACAAATATGACATCGAAGCTATTGAACATCGCTAGGAAAAGTGTGTAGAGTTAAAAGAAAACTATTCAAGACTTGATCTTGAGAATTGAAGATGTTTTTTTCCTAAATTTCTTTTATTTCTCTTGTTTGGTCACTTTTGGGACTGCTCTCATATATGTAAATATTTTATCGGACCAGTAAAAAGTAAAATCAACAACGAAAAAAGAAAAATAAAAATAGTGGAGGAATTTAATAAATGATATTTATTACTCTTACGTTAGATGGGAACGTTGAAGGAACACGCTCGTATAAAACCAAGAGGGATGTGGGACGGTTGGAGTTTTAGGGGTCGATCTTGATCCGTTTTAGATCAGCCATAAATTTAATCTGTTCGTAGTGCAGTAGCCCGGGAGATCGCGTCGTGCATATTGCCAAAAACGACGACCTTCCGAAGGTCGAAGGTCTCTTTCGAAGGATGAAGAATGGGAGTTTGAGGCTAACGACTCTATCTTGCTCGCCTCTTGGAGTTTGGTGTTATTATTGGTAGAGGATGACGTGAAATTTTTGTGGGGATCTTATTTATAAATGATAATCTGTTTCTAAGCTGTTTGAGATGATGGATAATGAAACTAATTTAAAAAAGAAAACGAAATTTACTTATGTTAAAAGGTTAAATTATAAAATTCTTGTTGATTTTTACAAGTAGTTGATGTAGATGTTTGAACATTTGTATAGAAAAGTGTTTTTTTTAATACGAAAGATGAAAGTTACCGATTTTAGAAGGGTTTTTAGGCCTGAAATTTAGTCTATATTTTATATACTAACTTGTATTTCATGTTCTAATTTTGGATAATACCTTCACTAATCCGTTGGTAGTCTGACAAACTGCGCTCTTTCAAACGTGCTTTTCCAGCTAATCACCCGCTTTTACAGGTATTATAAATGTGAAAAATATTTGTGTGTTTACTGATATTTAAATAGTAGTCATCGAGTCTACATCTGGCTTTCAGCGTTACTAATAAGTCATCGAACCAATCAATGTTTATTTGTAAATCAAAGTTGATGGTTTTTTTACCTCATACTTAAAAATGTTTCGATTTTAATTTGAATTAGATTAGGTTGGAACTTTTCCTTTTTGGTTGGAAATTTTGTTTTACTTAAAGAATTCGGAAGAACTGAGTTTTCATAAAGTGGAAATACGAACTGACATGCAACCATGTTTTCGAAAATTACAGAATCAAAACTTGGAGTTCGAATGATTTATGTTCAACCTAATTAAATTTTAATATTATCGTCTTAAATAAAATTTTATCATTAAATTATAATTGGATGTATCTTTGAAATTTATTTATACATCTTGTAAAAGTAAACAAATCTTAGAGTAAATCACAATATTCCCTGTTAATTGAAAACTTTTCAAAGACTTGAAAGATTGAGTAAAAAATAGACTTCCAATTAACATTCAACTGAAAACCTTTAGAAAAAAAGACACATCAAAAAAGGACTTAAAAAAATAAAAATCCTCTTAATATCGTCCCGTTTCGCTTTGTTACTCGCTCGGAAAGCGACTGGTTATAATAGGATTCCAACAGGGAGAGCCTCTTTTTCTTCCAGTTTCTTTTTTCCCCTTTTATCTTCCCATCTTTTTTCTTCTTCTTTTTCTCTTTTACGCTCCCTGCTTCTTCGTCACAGTGTGACGAGTTTCTCCTCTTTGTGAAAAATATATTGAATTTTCCAGCTGTGCTCTCCGCAATTATTGAAGAGACCACCTCTCCGGGCTTTGTTTCCTTCATTAACCTTTGACCTTTAACGGAACCGGGAATCTCGGCGTCGGTCGATTCGGGGCTATAAATTCAATCCTTCACGTGCCATCCTCCTCCAGCATCCAAAGTACTTCCCAGTACTTCCAAAGAGGATTCAAAAAAAGCGACGCGGAGAGAGACACAAATTGCCTACGTAGGACCTTTTTTATTTTTTTAAAGCTTGACTTGGATAAACAAGCAAGAGTGTAGGAGTAGAAGAAGAGTTCCTCGTATATAAAGTTAAATTAAGAGGCCGTTACTAGGTCAATATTGTCCCTTAGTTTCCTTCTCGAGGGTCGAAATGTGCAAAGTAAACATAACTTTGCGAGAAGGGTAAATTTAGAAGGTGTTTACATTGAAATAGGATGGAATGATCATTTTCCGGTTCGAAACGCTTAAATTTAAAATTTCGATAAATACAAATTTTATCAGATCGTATTATTTTGGGTAGATCGTGTTAAATTTGCTGATTCCGGTAACTATTTTACAGGTAAATAAATAATTAAATGAACCGAAACCCACCGTTATCTCGGTATATTTACTGCGTATTGCGGCGTAACTTTTTTTCATTAGCCGGTCGGTCGGACAATTTATGTCCGTTTTAAAAATCAATTCGCCGAGCTACGTTAAATTAACGACCTCGGTTCGTTCGAGGACGATTTTATTTACCTTGATCCAAATTAGACACTTTAACGACAAAAAAAATCAAAAAAGTTTTAATTATTTACCTTAATCCAAATAAGTACGTAACACATGGTGATCAAAATCATCGGTAGGATGTAGCAAAAGACCATGTTGCCGATTAAAAAGTACATAGCTCCGTTTCGGGGATTCGGCCACACTTCGATGCATAGTCGGACGTCGGGGGCGTCGGTGAAGATTACCACCAGGTCGAAAAATATCGCCCAGGGGATGGTTGTCGTTAGGGCGATAAACCAGATGAACATTATCATCATTCGAGCGCGACGTTTTGTTATTTGGCACTTTAATGGCCACCAAATTGCTAAAAATCTGAAAGAGAAAAACAATTACATATTATAGTTTTATTTGTAGAAACGATTCCCAATGGTTTTTGATTTTTTTTTCAACCAATCAAGATTTAAGATTTTTTACATTTGATCAAAATGAAATAAGGTTGAAAAAATCAAAACCTTTGGAAATCGCGTTCACGAACAAAGCATCTTTTAAGATTACACGTATCTCAAAAGGAATGTTATGGAACAAATTAGTTATGGAACAAATTAAAAAAAAAAAAACGATTTTAATGTTCTTTAAAAATCAAAAAAATTTATATGTAGGCTAGATTGGAAAATTTTCAAGACCTTAGAACACGAAATTATAATTGAAAAACCTTGGTTAGATTATTTTTGCAACACCCTCTAGGAAGAAATTTTATCATTTTACTCAAAAAGAAAATATACACTCAACGCGTTTTTTTTTCTAAATTCAGTAATTAACAATGTTTAAAACTTTAGTATAAAATGTTATGTACTAATTAGAAAATACCTGGATTGGGCGTGTTTGCGCTTTTCAGTGAAAATGTAGGTTTGCACAAATTAGCGGAAAAACACACGGCCAGAATCTCATTTCCGTGCCTGCATGCGGAAACGACGTTACGAACCGATTATTATGCAACGTGTAAACGCTTTTTATGTAGTTTTTTTTTCTACGCCGGTGTAGTTAGAGAGTCGTGTGGGTGTTGCTTTTGGTGAAATGTTAAAATTAGGGAGGGAAGTTACTTTAGAGTTTTAAAAAATTTGGTGTGAAGATTTTCAAGGTTATTTTAGATGACTTAAAGTTGTGATTATAAAATTTTGGTCAATGTGTTCTTGATATTAATATTAATTATGAAGTTATACATAATCTCATTGTTTTATTTCTTTATTTTCAGGCGATGACGAGGAGACAACATCCGCTCGGTAAGTCTATTTTCCCAATTTTACTACTAATTCGTTAATTGTTTGAAGTATAAGCCCATAAAGCTGTTTATTTGACATTTAAAACGACATTTAACAAATCCTTATATCGTTTTCTTTCAGCAGAACTGGTGGACACCACTGCATAATAACGTGTTGTGTTGGTTGCACCAAATTAGTGTTTTGTGTTCTATTACTTTTTTCTATTGTAGTTTATAAAACAACTTAAATTACCTTAAGCTTTGAACGTACTTATGTTATGAGCAGATTGGTTATGGTCAGTTTTGGTTATGTTCGATTTCATCGTGTTCTGTTGAACTTATATTTTTTGCATTAATAGTAAGCTAGTGTGACGTATGTACCCACTATGCACTCAAATAGAAAATGCTATTAGTTACTTGATTTCGAATTCAAGGGCGGTAGTATTCTATAGTCGCCATCTAAAGGGCAATTGATTGATTGATAATTAAAAAAATGACAAATTTACTCTTTAGTTGAAATTCAAAATCATTTATTGGTCTATAAAATTAACAAGGACAAGACACAAGTCAGGATTGATTTTTACAGGTTATCAAGAAATTCTCAGATAATAATAACATTTTCTTACAAAAAATTCTTTGATTTTTTTTAATTGGTTGTCCTTAACAGCTCTGAAGTGGGTTAAGACCTAATTAAAAATAATTATGCAGTTATAGTAGGGACTTTTTTCAAATTTAGCTCTCCTATGTTTCACAATACATAAATTATGATGTTCCTTGGTTTGACACTTATGAAATTCGGTTTTCTTAATCTGATTTTTTCTTACTCTCTTCGATTCTTTATCGAATTAATGAGAATAATAATGGTGGCAACCCTCTTTTTATAGTGGGATATTTCCAATATTATCAATGAGGTATATCGTGTACAATAATCCGAAATGGAGCTGCACTATGCAGAAAAAGATAAAAGAGTGCTCGGCAATATTACGGAGAGGGAACTTACTTTTTCATCCTTCTCTTCATGGTGTAGCTCCATTTTGGGTTATGGTACATACACACGACCAAATTATTTGTTACAAAAAATCGTACAGTTCTACCTTTATTGTCAAAGGGTCTAACAATTAACAGACTTGTTTTGTAATTATCGTTAGTTATCGACATCGTTCGGCTAATGACTCCAATCCCACGACTTTTTATAAAAATCGTATTTTGTAAATCACTTGCTAAAATTTTTAGCTGTAACAAGACAAGTTAATGTTTTCATATAGGATAATAATATCATAATATAAAAGGTTGGTTCTTTTGAAATAACAGTATAGCATTGAAATGAATAATTCCATTCTTCTTGGATGTCTATCGCAGTCAAGTTAGGTTTGAGGTGTTTGAAATCGGAGCGTAGGTTTATTATAAGTCGGGTTTTCGTTTTTGAATTATATCTATCATTTTTGGCTTTAAATTTTTAATAATTTTAAGTGCGTGTTTGATGATGGTGCATGTTACTTGCTGTTTGAGGCAATCGACTTGATGACGATCTACTATAAGATCGAAATCCAGTAATCAAGTGCTAATAAATCTCTTCAGTAGAAAATCCACGTTTCATTTATTCGACTAACAGTATAACCGTTGTTCAATTTTGTTAAGACACTAATAGAAAGGAGCTATTTTTGGGTAAACTCATTGTTTATTGTAATTTCCTGTAAAGTAGTTGGAAATTGAATATTAGTTTCCCGATAAAAAATGTTACACCACTGATATTTTTTATGAATTTGCTTTCAAAAGATTGAGACGATGAGCAACGGTTTTGTATTTTTGATGATTTTTAATAGTTCCTGGTATAAAAATACGCTTGCTATAAAAAGAAACATATTCCAAATTCACTACGGAAAAAATTATTGACGATTCAAATGTGTTTAATGGGTTGCTGAAATCCCTCAATGATAGCATATCGAGGACTGAAAGGCAATAATTCGGAAAAATGGCATTTTGCAAGAGAAAAAGCCAAGAAATGATCTTACATCTCTTGAAGGCAAATATGCATAAAACACAACATTCGTAATTTCTATCCACCATTTACAACTTATTTTAAAATTCAATTTTGCCATATTAACATCATAAACAACTGCTACAAAGATATCGTTCATTAAACAACCAAACGTAACATGAAACCTTTCACAACGATGTCGTTAGAAGTTACAAAATACGAATTGTCGTTAATGAACGACATATAATTTATAACTGCGTCGTTAAGAGTTACAACATAACTGTTTATTGTCGTAGGTAATTGAACTAACAAATAAAAAACATTCTTTAATATGTATCTGTCTGTTTTACACGTACATACATTATTGATTGAAATATCCGATTACTATCCTTCTTCTTCTACAATTCTTGTTTTAATTATAAACGAATTATTGGATTATAAAGAGATAAAGAGAATAAATTAGGACACAACTAACATAAAGATCGATTAAATTCACTCGCTAAACTTTTTTCCCAAACCCTTATTAGCCTAGTTCTAGAAAATGAGTTAGGCCCATGACCTAATACCCTATATAAGGGGAGACCCTAGTTATCGCGGGCTTTTGTCCACTTTTTATTCGCCGAGGAACTCACCTACTATACTTCCATAATGAACTATTTCTCGGGGAATTTAACCCTCACCTACCGCAGAAATATTTTACAAATTTCCATCCGAGTGTGTATCGAGTCGGTTTTAAAATTCGGCCTTCTGTCAGAGAAAACTTTAATTCCTCCGACTCCGGAAATTGCTAAATAGAGATTTGACATACCGCTACGTGCCGAGCAATTAAAAGCGACGCGCGCGCGCCGGGCATCCGAGCTTTGGCGAGCTTCGGCTCGTTGTTATTTCAATTACAGATACTTGTTTGTGCGCCCCTTGTTATTACAAAGTTAAAGTTTTGGGCCGCAGCCAAAAGCTCCGCAGGGATGACGACGCGGCGCGAATATCATTAAAATGTATACCAAGTACCACCAGACGTTTCACCAACTGTGACACTCTCAAAACCTTTCAACAAGAGGTTAAGATTTAAAAAAATATATTTTAATAAAATCTTACTTCTACGTGTGTTACATAATAATTAGTTTTGATGGTTATTAAAAAAATTAATTAAAATAAAAAAATGAAATTAAAAAAAATCAAATTGAAAATTTATTTAAATTACCTGTATATAAAGTTCAATTTTAGTCTTATTTATCTAGTCTTTTTGATAAAATTCTTTTTCAATCTTCATAAATTAATGAATAATTTTGTTTTTCTTCCTGATATCATCTTATAATCAGTCTTATCGGAATGAAAAGAAAATTGAGAATAAAATGACGGTTTGAATTGAAGTGTGGAACGGACTCGAAAACGATTTGAACGTCCGAAGGGGACCAGATATTCGATTTCCGTGTAATTGGAAATGAATTTGCCCCTCGGTATCAATCCCCTTGGTATTGATTCGTCGGTACTACCTCCGATAGTACTTCTAGTACCGCTAAAAGCAACCATGGTCGACAGTTTAAACTGTCTCATTGTCATGGTGACTCCCCACGTCCAATTAGGAACGTTGTGCAAACTCCGTTGCAATCAATTCGTTTGCGGTCGTGTTCGTTTTCGTTCATTTTCGTCCTTTTTTTCCTTTTCAGAACGATTTCATTTTCCGGCGACGGCCTTCAAGAAAATTTTTTTACCCCCTTTTAAATCCCGTTTAAATTAGCACAGTCTCATCTTGGTGGACTTTTCCGAGTCGCCTTCAGAAGGCAATTAGCGGCTTGCAAACTGGCAAACTTGGCCGGAAAGCCGGAGTTAAAGCTAAAGCTAGGGACCGTCCCTTTGTTAACCGGAGGGACTTTGTAATTTGCGCCATCGACGTCCGCAAGTCGATATACATCAGCTTAAAATGGCTACTGTGCGCGACGTTAAGGCTCATTTTGGCTTGACGAGGGATGCTAAATTAAATTGAAAGACGCTATAAATCTCTAAAACGAGGGTTAAGTCGCTTTTAAATCAATGTCATAGCACATTTGGTATGCTATTACTTTAAGACGTTGAGTTATGATACGAGAAAATTTTTGTTTGTGAAATGTTAAAAGTTAGAAAGTTAAAAAATGTATAAAACTTCTTAAATATTGTTAAAGATTATTAAAAATTGTTTAATTTGATACCAAACATGACTATATTACGACTAAAAACTATTGGTTTAAATCGATTTTAAAGATGGCGTTCATCGATTATTTTTAGAGTTAAAAAATCGATAACTTTGAATCTATTTAAGATATATGAGTCGTGTTTGTACTTAAATTAAAGGAAATTTGATTTTCTAACGATCTATTATGAAAGTTTTATTATAAAATTATTTTTATTTTTTTTAAATCGAAAATCAAAGAAATAAAAATACTTTAAAATGCTTAAATAACCTTAAAAATCGTTTGACTTGAAACCAAATACAACTATTAGGTTGGCAACTAAGTACTTGAGGATTTCACTCATAGATTCCTTCGGTTGAATTTTTAGGTTTGCAGACGTAGTACAAATGTAAAACACATTTTGTTATTTAATAGTTGGCAATTGAGCAGTCAATCAGTAAAAAAAGCTTTGATCAGTTGCGTAGTTTTCGTTTGGCCTTCGTTGAAGAATGGAAAATCAAAAGGAACATTTATGCCATATTTTGCTTTTTTAATTCCGCAAAGGGAAAAACGCATTGCAAGCTCATAAGCTCATAAAAAGTTACGTGCTGTATATGGTGATGAAGCCTTAAAAGAAAGGCGGTGTCAAAATTGGTTTGCCAAATTTCGTTCTGGTCATTTTTCACTCAAAGACGAAAAACGCCCTGGTCGTCCAGTTGAAGTTGATGAAGTCCTAATCAAAGCAATAATCGATTCGAATTGTTACAGTACAACACGTGAGTTTGCAAAGAAGCTTCATGTATCACATACATGCATTCTCCCATATACTATTTTCGGCGAAAGATGTCTCTTGCGTCATTGATTTATTATGTTATCCTAGACTACTATTTTCGTTTTTCGTCTCTGTCTGACATGTACAATTAAATAAAAAAACTTATTTGACATATGTCGAGAAAACGGCGACAACTAATGACGCATGAGACATCTTTCGCCGAAAATAGTATACATACTGACATACATGCACACTCTTACCACCCAACCGAACGATTAATTCTGATTACATTGAACGACTAACGAAATTAAACAATGCAGTTGAAGAAAAGTGGCCCGAATTAACAAATCGAAAAGGTGTTGTATTCCATCATGACAATGTAAGGCCACACACATCTTTGGCACTCGGCAAAAATTATTGGAGCTTGGTTGGGATGTTTTGCCACATCCACCATATAGTCCTGACCTTGCACCATCTGATTACTTTTTGTTTCGATCTTTACAAAACTCCTTGAATGGTAAAAATGTCAATAATGATGATGATATCAAATTATACCTGATTCAGTTTTTTGCTAATAAAAACCAGAAGTTTTATGAACGTGGGATTATGATGCTGCCTGAAAGATGGCAAAAGGTCATTGAGCAAAATGGGCAATACACTACAGAATAAAGTTATTTAGTTCCATGAAAAAAATTGTCTTTGAATTTCTAAAAAAAAATCGCAATTACTTAGTTGCCAACCCAATATATTCCAATTTATAACAATGGATTTATGTTCATTTTCAATATGGCGGTCGTCGATTATTTTTAGGGTTAAAAAATCGATAAGTTGAAAACCATTTAAGTTAGATGGGTCGATTAGCGATTTTTTATAAAAGTTTTATTCGAAAATTATTTTTATTCCTAATAAATCTTAATATTATGGTTTAAAATTGAAATAAATCATGATAAGTTTTGGAGAATCGACGTGACCTTATTTATGAAAACCGCGAAATGATTTATACATCAAATTAAAGTTAAAAAGCTCGCCGGCCAGAGACCATTAATTTGAAATTCCATCCGGGCGTGAAACGTAAGCGATTCAAATGAATGCGAAGTTCGAAGTGAACACCGCCGTTCGGTAAGAAACAAACTTATACTTGCAAATCACTTCCTGCCAAAAAGCTCCGCACGCTCAATTTTTACTCGTTTTCTTCTCGTTCAATTTCTTACCATTTTTTAAAAAGGATTTTTTTAAAAAATTATAAACCAATTACTTCATTTAAAAATAACTAACAATAAGAAACATACTAACATACTGTAGGATTTTAAATAATCCAAAAAGAATCCAGAAAAGTGGGTTAGCCCAGGTAATAAAATCTAGTAAAAGAATATAGTGGAGCGTAGTAGGTAGCGTGTTGTATATACAGAGTCGGCTCGTCCGGGAACCAACCGAGCGGTGCCGGGGGTTGAAACAATAAAAATAAAAACCGCGCCATAAAATAACATAATGTTAGCTCGGTTTGCGTCCGTGAAAAATGTCCAATTTCGTTCGGGCCTAGCCGGGGCCCCGCGCGCCCTAAATCATCGCCGCGTTTCGTTCGTTACGTTCGTTTCGTTTCGTGCCGTTGTGTTTCGTAGTTGGCTACGATGTCACCCCTGCCAACTATACAATTTACACAACGACAACATTGTATTTATCGTTGCGAAACTGTGAAAATATCTGGTTGGTAAAATTGAATGAGAACGGAATAAAGTAAAATCTAAAAAAAATATGTAATTTAATGCTAGAAAGATTAAAAAAAAAAGAAATATTTTTGTTATCATTTTAGTTTAATGAGATAATTAAATCACTCTGTATATAAAGTTCAAAGGATGGTTAAATCTACTAGAATTTTTTAAAGGTAATTTAAACTCTAAAAATCTCAGTTTTGTTTTAATTTAAGAGTTTATCTAAATCATCCTGTATATAAAATTAATTAAATTGACCATTGATGTAAGAAACTTATTTCATTCAACTAATTTAAATCCAAAAATTTCTTAAGAGATGTCTAAAAAATAAAGTTTCTTCTAAAAAATAAGAAATAATCTTTCTTTCTAATCATTTTACTTTGGCAAGATAATTGAATCACTCGGTATAAACTGATGTGTAAAGATCAAAGAATAGTTAAATATGTTAGAAAATTTTTAAGCTAATTTAATTTTAAAAAATCTTAGTTTTGTTTTTATTTAAGAATTTATCTGAATCACCCTGTAGATAAAATTAAATAAATTGACCATTGGTATAAGTAATTTATTTCATTCAACTAATTTAAATCCAACAATCTCTTAAGAGAGGTGCAAAAAAATAAAGTTTCTTTTACATTGCATTTATCTAAACTGAGAAAATGTTTGGTTGGTAAAATTAAATGAGAATGGAGTAAAGTAAACCCTAAAAAAATAGGTAACTTAACGCTAGAAATATTTTAAAAATAAGAGATTTTTTTTCTTATCATTTTAGTTTGATAAGATAATTGAATCACTCTGTATATATCAGGATCAGAGAAAGAATGGATTTTCTTAAATTTTTTCTTAAATTAATTTGATATCTAAAAATCTCAGCTTTGTGTTAGTTTAGGAGTTTATCTGAATCATCCTGTATATAAAATTAAATAAAATGATCATTAATGTAAGAAATTTTTTGTATTCAACTGATTTAAATCCAAAAATCTCTTAAGAAATTACAGTAGAGCCTCGATAATCCGAACTAATTGGGACCGATGGTGGTTCGGATTATCAAATTGTTCGGATTATAAAATATTACTACTAAATAGCTAAATATAGAGCATGTACATATTAGAACTTAAAAGAGTATAACTTTGCAAACTCAAAACAATTATTGTAAACATAAACAATATGAACAACAAAATGAATTACGTTTGTTATCTTTAAGGGCCTATAGATACATATGTCAGGTTCAGTTAAAATAATCAGAAATTTTCTTCTGAATTGTTATCTCAACCCCTTTTTTCGCAGGAAGATCCCGGATTCGTTTTAGTAACAGCAATTGTGCAGAATTAGACTCGGTCTGTTTTTCGAACCATTTCATGATAGTTTCCATTGTGTGAAATGCTTCTGAATGTGAAGGGGTAAAATTATCATCAACGTCGTCATCATCGCTGCTATCTTCGACGTTAGCATTATCGTTATTGCCTAGTACCATGTTGGCAATTTCATCATCTTCATAAATTTGATGTCCTTGTAAATTATCGTCAGTTTCGAGCCATTCATTCACATTTTGTTCGTCACACTTTTCGAATCCGGGTATTCTTTGACAAGTGGTTACAATGTCTGCTGTTTTATTATCCATCTGGACACTCTCGTTTTCTTCGTCAGTTTCTTTCCATAGTTTATTCCAGCCCTTTTTTAAATTAGCTGTTGTTAAACTGGTCCACGAGTCCGCCAACATATAACAACAGTCTTTTAAAGTTAACTGTTTCGAAAAAGCGATCACACTGTCTTCGTCCTGGTCGCTAATAAGCAAGCGTCGCAATAATTGCTTTCGGTATAATATTTTTAATTTAGCTATGATTTCCTGGTTCATGGGCTGTAAAAGAGACGTCAGATTTGGTGGAAAAACATCACCTTAAAATCCTTATCAATTGTGTTTAAACGGTCTGATCCAGGGTGAGTCGGCGCATTGTCAATAAGCAACAATACTTCCCCAACATAGCCCTCTTTCTTTCTGTATTTTTTTACCTCGGGTATAAAAATCTTGGAAAACCATTCCAAGAAAATTTCGGATTCCATCCAAACACTTTTTTGTCCTCTATAAGTGACAGGAAGACATGTGACATTTTTGAAGCAACGCGGATTCTTGCTTTTGCCTATCACCAGCAAGGGAAGTGAATGCATGCCACTTTCGTTTGAACAGACCACGGCAGTAATTCTGTCTTTACTTACTTTGTATCCAGGAGCTTTTTTTCTCGACGAGATGCGAGAGATTTGGTTGGTAACACACGCCAATTAACGCCTGTTTCATCTGCGTTATAAATATCATCCCTTGAATATTTTTGTGTTCTTACAATCTCGTTAAATTTCATTTTAAATTAGATAAAATATCTCCTTCAATTTGATTTTTTTTTTGAGCGTTTGGATTAGCGAGAGTTCGGATTACTAGGGTTTGGATTATCGAGGTTCTACTGTATTAAAAAAGAAAGTTTTTTTTAAATTCAGTTTACAAGTTTACATTCTTACATTTTTTTTTCGGTCTTATAATAAATATTGATTACTCTGTATATAAACAGCTTAATAATTTCATGTGAAAATTTGATAACAATAAAGATGAAAAACTAGATCCAACTTAATAGTAAACATTAATAATCTTTTCTAATAACTTACCTATCTAATGAAACCGCTATTAGACTGTAAACTGAAGCAGCTACAGAAACACCCTGTATATAAGGAACGGTTTTGCACATCCACCAACCAAGCACCCAAGCTGAAATTAAAATAATAGTATAATTATAACAAAATCTTCAATCAAAATATAAGTAATACAAAATTTTATATTATTTTTTTTAATTTATTAAAAGAATTAAATTTTATTTAATTTTTTTAATTTAAAATTTTATTTTTCATAGATTGGTACCTCATCGTCATGATATTAGCAACTTAACTGTCAATCACGGGGATGAAACTCGGATACGGAACCCGGCAATGCCGGACTCAGAAACACAGATGCCACGTCAAATTATTATTGAATTATGTGTGATTATGTGGCAACACCGCGTTGTCACAGTGCGCCTGCGCGGAATAAGTAGTGGCGTAGTAGCGTCGTTTCCCGGCATTTTGCACGCGATGTAAGGTTAGTGGTTTACTGTTTTATCTTATTTTACGGTAAGTTTCTAAATATTGTTTCTAACAGGCCTATTTTGTAACTCTTAACGACATCGTTATGAACCGATTGTCGTTCATGAACGACAATTCGTATTTTGTAACTTCTAACGACATCGTTATGAACGACTTTCAGGTTAGGTTTGGTCGCTTGGTGAACGACATCCCCGTAGCAGTCGTTTACATTGTTAGCATAGCACAATTGAATTTTAAAATGAGTTGTGTACCAAGTGTATTGAACAAATGACTTTTTATACATTTAACTGCAAGCTCAAAATGTGTAAGATCATCTCTGGCATTATCTCTGGTTTAAGATCATCGTTTGGCATTATCTTTGGTAAAATTTCATTTTAAAAAGTTCAACCCTTGATACCCTAACATGGAAGGATGCCAGAAACTCACTGAACCCATTTGAAATGCCAGATAACACTTTTTAAAAAATACAAATTTCTAGTAATTTTTTTAAAAATGATTTCTTTCAAGTTATGCCATTTTCCTCAAGAGGGCACAAAAATATTACTACCTATAATTTCTTGTGGAACTATACTTCTATGCTTGAAGAAGCTATCAAAGCTATTTCTAAAGCAAATCCAAGAAAAATATTAGCGATTACAGCTTTCTTTCAGAAAATAATGTCAAATAATGGCTTCTTCTAAAGATAGTCCTTCATCCACTTGCGCCATTAACTGTCAAAGCTTTTCAAAATGGAACCTCCTGGGTAGTTTGAGAATTTAATGTTTTATTCTTTGTGGAAGACCATTTAATTTGGTTTTATTCTATTAAAACTTACTTATAAAAAAGAATCGCTAACCCCTTTTTTTGTTTCATGTGGACACAACGTTTTGCAAGAAGAAAAAGTCGTTTACAGATTAAGGAATAATCAAGTGTAGTATCGTCTGGACTGGTCTGGATGGTTCAAAAGCATCTAACTTCCCTAAGAAAGAATTTGGAATGAAGATATGCATCGAATCAATTTAAAATTAGCTCTAGAAAATGTGTTTCGTGTTTTTTCTTTTATTTTATTTTTTAAATTTTCTACTCTTTATAGCATAAATATGTTTAATATAATACTATTTGTTATTACAAATCATTTTATTGCAATGAAACATGTTGTAAAATTTATATAAATTAAAAGTGAAATAAATATTTTAAATTATTTGTACTTTTGTTTGTAATTTTGATATTTTCTTTCATTCTTATGTTTATGTTATATTTTTTCACTGTAGTGATAAAATTTTGTTCACTACAGTGAATAAGTATAATGTAAAAATAAAGATAGGTTATAAATACAGATTTGTTTACATTTTCAAATCCGCCATTTTCGCGCGCACCTAGGCCACTCGAAAGTGGGGATAGCCCAATCACCCGTTTTATAACGTTGACCTTCCACTTCTCATTATATTTGTTCTGTGCTGTCAATCAATTGTTAACGTGCTTTAAAGAAACATTCCAACTGTCAGATCTGATATTAAAAGTCCATAAATTACTTAAATAACTAAAATTTTTTTAATGACAACCAATTAATTATCAAGGTAAATCTTCATTTTATTTAAATTAATCAAAAATCTTTCTATTTACTGATAATTAACTCAAATACGATTAGAAATATAAATAATTTTTAGGTTATCTTTCAACGTTTCAATTTCTTTTAGTTATCTCTTTATGAAACGACCTTTAAACCACATGGAAATGTCCACCAGTAAAAAACCAAACTTAGTTGAATCAAAAGACATCGTAAACGACCTCCAATTAAACACAGCAAATTATAAAAAACCAACACCGGAAGATCTCCAAGCTTTAACCAAAGAACTACAAAATGCGGACTTATTTGTTCAAGCCAACGCTTGTAATAAACTTCAAGTTGTCGCTAAGCAAATGCAAGCTTTAGCAGCCGAAGCTAAAGAAATTATGAACCAGGCAAGAATTAATAACGAACTAAACCAAGTCTCGTGTAATTTTGTAAAACAACCTGGACATATTTATCATTTGTATAAACGACCTTCGGGGGAATTATATTTTGGGATGTTATCACCTGAAGAATGGGGAAATTGTCCTCACGAGTATGTTAATAGTTATCGATATGAATTCGATAGAAGTTTTACTTTAGCTAGTCAAATTAGTTATAATGATGAACTTTTAAAGATGATTAGAAGTTATACAATGGATAAAATGTTAATGTAATTTAAATAAAAGTTTTAAATGTTTTTTAAGTCAAGAGCAAAATGGATTTTGTTTGGTTTTTTTTATAAAATTGTAATCTATAATGATTTATTAGTAATTGTCGTGAATTAAGTTTAAAACCGAGTATTGATTGTTGAGATAACAAATTTTAAATCCAACCCTAACTAATTAGAATGGAAAAGTATTTTCAACTTTACTAATTTTTAACTCTAAAATTAGACGGATTTTCTTTGATTTCTTCTTGAAATTGTAATCTGTTATGATTTAGTAATAATTGTAATAAATTTCGTTTGGGTTCAAAGTTTAGTTGTTGAGATAACAATTTTTTAAATCGAAATCTATCAACTGATGAAAATAGAAAAGTTAAATTTAGCAATTTCTAAATTCAAAGTAAAATCCATTTTGAAATTTCAACAAACACAACTTTAAATGTGTCAAGTTTGAATTTGAAAACCCTTCTCTTTCAAAAGGAAACGTTTTAAAATTTAATTTGATATAAAAACCATCGTTTTCGGTCCATTGAAAAGCTAAAAAGCGGTTGATCTTTCCGTGCGACATCACGGCGAGCGTTAAAGGTCGGTTCCGGTAACAAACTGTCCCCGTGACACACGCCCCGCGACTCTAACGGGTAATCTTTCCGGACGAGCGAACTCCGCCCCCGGAAAATTCAATTATTTAGATGAGCTTTTCCGCACGCTTGGGACCGAAGTGAGCGAAAAAAGATGGATTTATATTCTTCTTTAACATCTTGTCGTTTTCTATTGTGTGAAAATAACGAATTTATTGGAAAAAATTTTGATAGATTTAAACGATTTTCAATTCTTATCAAAGTTGAATGTATGTTTCATACAACCAGTTCTTTTAATTTCACAATGGTAATTAAAGACTGTTGCTTATTTTTGCTAGTTTATTAAAGAACTTTCTGTCTGGTTTTGACTGGACCTTTAGAAACTAGATGATACTACATATACTACATAATATCAACTTCCTGTAATCTCTGAAGATGGCGAATAGTCGAAACTAATCAGAAAGTTTCTAGACAGAACCTTTAATAAACTAGTAAAATTACAATAAAAGTCTTTAATTACCACTGTCAAATTATTAATTTTGTTTTATTATTTGAAAAAGAACTTTAAGTATCTTGGGAAACTTTAAGTATTTTTTCCTATTAAGAAATAGAAATGAATTCATTTCCTTATTTTGATGTGATGTTGAATTGAGGAAGGAGTAAGAGAGGGAAGTCGAATCCTCTCTTGAATCTTTCGAAGGAGGACTGAAGGATTCTAATCAGTGCCTCTGTGCGGGAGAGCCTTGAACTTCCGGAATGGTCCGATAATGAAACGGGGGAACAATCGACAGGAGTAGGCGGGCTTCCTCCTTCCGTCTTGAGGACATTTCCGTCCGGAGGACAGAAATTTCCCGAAGAGGAGCCGGGGGCGGGGCGATTTTCATTAATCGCGTGAATGTGTGATATTCGGCCCAGTCACAATTAAGAAGCTGGAGAAGGAACCTCCGAAGCAGCTCTTCGGAACCAATTGAACTTGAACTTCCCGAACGAACTATAAGATATCCCTTCTATCTCTCTTTTCGCGTTCTCTTGGCGGGTTTTAAAGAGTTTTGAAGAGGAGAGCAAAGAATGGAAAAAAGGACGGAATGTGAGAAAAGAGGAATCAGATCGAATTAACGAGATGTCAAGCCTGGAAATGATTGGAATTTTTTACCTTGAATTTTCTATCGTTGAGATTTAAAAAGACAAAATAAAATCTAAAAATTAATCTCTTAATATTTAATATTTCTTGAATCCTTCTTAAATGTTCTTTGAAAAAGATCCTGAACTAGTTTTAAAATCGACTTTTTTCTTATTCTTCTCCCTATTCTTATTAGTTTCTTATCTTACTAGTCGTTCGTTTTTGGAACGATATTTCATTCGGAAAGACCTCGACATTTCGCGGCCGTTCGTAAACGTCCTTTAACGTTGGTACTAAATCAAGCATCTCGCGGTCAATTTGCGATCCTTCCGAGGTCCTTACGGTCACCATCTAGTACGAACGTTCGACTAGAAAGGCATTTTTCAAATTCGCGCAATTCGGTCGGGGTCGAACGAACGCCACTGTCTTAAAACCGGGGGAGAACCGGGAATAATCGTTCGGTAGCAGCTGTGCGAACCCATTTCCTCCTTTACTACTATCTCTATACGGATTGATAGTTCGACCTTTTCAACTTACGCTTCTATAACTATTTAGATCAAGGATTATTATATTCATTGATTTTAAATACTTTTAGAATTTATAAATGGATAAAGGTAGTTATTAGAAATTTATTGGAAATTTCCCTTTGATCTTTTTTCAATTTGAAGGATGGAATCGTGTTATCAAATCGGACAATGACGATCACGAATATTCGTCCGTTTATGAAATCAAAACCGTCGGAAACCGATGCAAACCGTTGATGGCAGTTTGCTTCTTCGACCCAATTTGGCGTCGCCCGTTCGTCATTCGCAGCATATTTCAGTCTACCGTGTAATTTTAGTGACCTATATACTGTCGTTGACGTTTTGGAACTGAAAGGGGGGAATTTCGCACGCACACACACACATACAAACGCGAGCTCCGATTAAATCCGGGGGAAACCGGACAGAATGGCCGAATTAACAATTCAATGGGAGGTGGAATTGTTATCGGAGTGAAGATTTGTGGGATTTCCAGGAACGTTAGATCTTCTACATGATTAGATTTTGTAAGAACAATGAGATAACTATGAATGTACTTAATTATAATAGTTTAGAACATTATTAATTACTAAAAAAATAGTCAAGTAGTTTAACCAGATTGATTGAATATTGATTTTCTGGTTAACCCTTTCGCGGATAGTGGTATACATACTTACCACTAACTTTATGTGCAATTTTAGTGTATTGGTATACAACATTACCACTACAGATCGATTAATTAACCCTTTCGTGGATAAATTGTTTTTGAGAGTTTTGCCACTTTTTAATTAATTGATCCGTAGTGGTAATGTATACCAATAGACTAAAATTGCAACTAAAGTTAGTGGTAAAGTATGTATACCACTATCCGCGAAAGAAAAAACTTATGAGAGTGTACTGATGATAATTTTTAAGTTGCAAAATCAAAGTATTATATCATTATTGACAATTTAATGTTTTTCTTATGTTTGAAATAGTTAAAAATGTCTTCAGCTAAAGCAACTTTATCAGAAAATTTGAATGTTTACCGTTGCGATCGAGTAAACATCAAGTGGGTTGTAATCATTATGATCATATCCCAAAATCATCACTTTGCTTTAGTGGATCAGTAATGACCCTACTGAAGACGAATTTTACAAAATTCTAAGAAAGTTCTTGTACTTGATATATTTTCTAAGATCAGTGAGAATAAATGGGTGCCATCTGTAAACTAGTAGCTATATTCTAACGTTGATTTTTATCATCCAACGTGGAAGTATTCAAGACAGAAATTCTACAAAACTCCAATGACAGAGTTGTGATTTTTGTACAATTGAGTAACTTTCATTTGTCGATTTTCTTTCAAGTTTTGTTATAGTTGTTATGTTTTTGTTGATTTAATGAGGTTTTCAATAATTCATTGGCTTTATGTATGGGTTTAATGACAGAAACCTGAATTTTAGACAATATAATAACCTCTTTAATGATTTGATTTTTAAATAATCATATGAATTCTTAAGTTTGATCGAAAAAAAATCTGGGATTCTGAAAATTATAACAAATTTGCATTTTAAATCATAAAGTAATCAGTCAAAAGGAACTTAGTAGTTAGTTAAACAACAAGTTTTCTGCAAGAACATTCTACACTTGATGATATACTCTAAAACTTGATGAGAAACAATTTGATGAAAAAGAAAAAATCAGAATGACTGTTTATGTGAAAAATAACTACAGGATTCTACTACATTAGGATATATACTCCGTTCGCCGAAAGATGTCTCATGCGTCATCAATTAATTGTGGTGTTCTAGCGCAGGGGCGGGCAACCTTTTGTATAGTGGGGGCCAGATTACGGTTTACCTTTCGTATGCGAGCCGGAGTTTTAATATAAAAAACAAAGTTAAAGATTAAATCTCCCAGATCTTCTGCTTTCGATCGATAGAACAACTGCCCAAAAAGCAGGAGATCTGGGTTCGTATCTTGGTTCAGTAATGAGACTTTTTTTCTATAACGCATTGGTGGTAGAAACCTTTCTTTAATTATTTCTTTCTATTACAAATTTTTGATTTAAAACAAAAATCGTTTATTATCCTTTCTAAAGGTCTCCTGGGCTAGATTAGACTCTCGCGCGGGCAGGAGTTGGCCCGCGGGCCGGAGTTGGGCCGTGGGCCGAAGGTTGCCCTCCGTTGTTCTAGAGCAGTGATGGCGAACCTTTTTGAGAAGTGGGTAAAATTTTGTTAATTGTATTTTTTAGTGCTCCCTCGTGGGTCACTAATTTCAAATCACTTGCAAAAGAGGAAGGTCATTACTTCTCAGATTAAAAGGGCTTTGTGGGTCACTTAAAAGGTTTGTATGAGTCAGTATCTGACCCGCGGGTCATAGGTTCGCCATCACTGTTCTAGAGGAACATATTCAGTTTTCATTTCTTTCTGTCATGTGCAATTAGATAAAAAAATTTGGTATGTCGAGAAAACTATGACAAATAATGACGCATGATACATCTTTCTCCGAACGGTGTATACATAGGTTCTCTAATAAATGAAATTCTTAAGAGGTTTCTCTGGAAATAGAGAAACAAAGAAAACGAAAAACTTTTCTGTGTACTATGTATGACAAAGATAAACGTATTGTATCCTGTGTTAGATAATCTATTGTATTCTCAGAGGAGTTTTTAAGAACTTCAAACTTGTTTTATCCCTTGGGTTCTATTAGACACCATCAAGAAAATGTAAAACAGAGACTTTCTACCACATTTTAAAGTAAACTAAATAGAGATTGAGGAAGGAACTTTGGGAAATTCTTTAATTACATTACTGTACAAGCAAGAAAAAATTAGCAAAAAAACATTTAACGATAGGGACAAAAATGCTAAGAGGTTTCTACTACTTTAATAATGACGAGTCAATTGCGAATGTATTGATAGATGATTACGGACCTTTCTTGACCAATTATCGATCAATTCCGCACGTTAACCGCCTTGTCTAGATCCATTTCCGCAATTAATTTCAAAAAGGGTTTCTTTACGATCCGATTTTATACTGTAAACTGATGAAAAATTACTTAAATTAAGATAAATGATGTTTTTCTTCTGTATCCTATTTTATCTTCACAGAAAATTAGTTAATTGTTGCTACTCATAGCCACATAGTTTAGCCTGTCCTATTTTCAAAAAAATAAAGTATGTAGCTGTGTAATACCCATAAGTATATTTTACCTACCTACGTTTCTATATCTTCTACTTATAAGAATAAAGTGAGTTTTTAACAACTTCAAACTTGAATTTTATCTCTTCGATGTGGATATTATTTAAAGCTACGATGAATACATACTAAAAATAAATTTTGAAAATGTAATAACATAAATACTTTGTATCCTTTGTATCATATAATTACACAATAAATTTCTGCATTGACATTAAAATTAATTAAATGAAATATATTTTATTGAAATATAACATTTCAAAGACATCAAACGTATCAATTATCGGCCTGTTGTTGTTTGAAATTCTAGTTAAATTCGTAAAAGAGTGGAAGTTTAAAAACAAGAAATTTTTTTCGGTTTGAATTTCACGCATCCGAGGTTCGAAATGAAATATGCGCATATGCATGCATGTATAATGCAACAGCACGCAACACTTGTTCTGTCCGGACGAAGTGTTTGTTTTATTGCGGCCCCCTCCGGCTCATAAATATTAACAACTGGCGCCCCAACTTCTTTTCTTTCCTTCGTTCTTCCTTCCTCCTTCCTTCTCGTGAACTTATTGAATTATTCCCTCTGGTCGATTTTTTTTGCGATCATTACCGTGTTCTCCCCCGGACTCGATATTCGACCCAATTTTACTTTAATCCTTCGACCGGCTTTCTTCTTTAGAGTCCAAAACGGAACCAGATTTACATTCTACATTCCTTTATCTCGACGGTAGTAATTTTCTCCTTGGAATTTCAAGCCTTTTCCAGTTTTCCCAGGAATTTTCCCCATCGGTCTACGTTATTGTATTAGTGCAATCAGTGCGTTGTAGTACTAAGAGCAAATATTAGCTTCGGGCTATGCTGCAATTAGTATATCGTTTGGAAAATGATCCTAAATATTGAAATAGAGTAATTTTTTTAGAAGAATTTTAACGTTTTATATGGTTATTAAAACAAAAAACTAATTTTAAAATTTGAATTAAAAAAATGGACAGATTGTCGATAAGATCGACCTTGCTTTTGGTATCTCCACTCTCTGGATGGAGAATATAAGCTAAAGTTTTGGATTTGTTCGAGGGGATTGAAAGTAACTTTTTCTCATCGGTGAACATTATTAATATTATTGAGTGAATATTATTGTATTAGTGCAATTAGTGCGTTGTAGAACCAAGAGCAAATATTAGCTTTGGGCTATTCTGCAATTCGTGGATCATTTGGAAAATAATTTGAAATATTGGAGTAGTGCAATTTTTTTAAAAGAATTTTGTCGCTTGATATGGTTATTAAGATAGATAGTAATATAGTAGCTAAAGTCATTTTAAAATTTAAGAGTTCAATTAAATAAGTGAATAGATAATCGATAAGAGCGACCTTCTTCTTGACATCTTGACTCTTCGGAGAGAGAATATGAGCTAAAAGTTTTGGGTTCGTTCGGGGGTATTCAAAATAATTTTCTCTCATCGCTGAATATTATTGTATTAGTGCAATTAGTGCATTATAGTACTAAGAGCAAATATCAGCTTCGGGCTATCCTGCAATTAGAGGGTCACTTGGGAAATAATTTGAAATATTGGAGTAGAACATTTTTTTTTAAAGGATGTTATCGTTTGATGTGGTTATTAAGATAAGTAGTTAAACTCGTTTTAAAATTTAAGAGTTCAATTAAATAAATGGACAGATTGTCGATAAGATACAATCTTGCTCTTGGAATTTCGACTCTCTGGAGAGAGAATATAAGCCAAAAGTTTTGGGTTCGTTCGGAAGGATTGAAAATAACTTTTTCTCATCGGTGAACATTATTGTAATAGTGCAATTAGTGCGTTGTACTACCAAGAGCAAATATTAGCTTCCGGATATTCTGTAATTAGTGGATCAATTGGAAAATGATTCGAAATATCGGATTAGAACAATTAACAGGAACTAAACTCATTTAAAAATTTAAGAGTTGAATTAAATAAATGGACAGAGGACTCTGCAGAGGAAGAATATAACCTAAAAGTTTTGGATTCGTTCGGAGGGGTTGAAGACAAATTTTTCGCATTGGTGTACATTATTGTATTAGTACAATCAGTACGTTGTAGTACTAAGAAAAAATATTAACTTCCGGCTATTATGTAATTAGTGGATCATTTGGAAAATGATTCGAAATATTGAAGTAGAACAACTTTATCACTTGATATGGTTATTAAGATAAGTAGTATAGGAAATCAGCTGTGTCTAGGGGTTGATTTTTGGTAATAATGCCCGCTTTTATAAAACAGAATTAACCAATATATTTAACAAGAGTAAAATACAATTGTCCGTCTTCTACATCTTCACTACTTCGCGTCTCTACAACTTCTCCGCCTAATGTGGTCTTTTTACAACTCCCGTTTTTACAACCCAACTCACGTCTGCACCTTATTCTCGTCTTTAGTCAACTGATTCCTTTCGCTTCGTGTTTTTCAAACTACCCAAACCTATTTCCCTCTTTATTTACTTCCGCGCTTTTGCCATATCTACTTAACCTATGCTTCAACTCAACTTATAACAATAAAAAATAATCGATTCCTAGACTGGCTAAAGTCGTTTTAAAATTTAAGAGTTGAATGAAGTAAATAGACAGATTGTCGATAAGAGGCGACCTTACTCTTGGCATCTCGACTTTCCGGAGGGAGAATATAAGCCAAAAGTTTTGGGTTCGTTCAGGAGGATTGAAAATAATTTTTTCTCATCGGTGAACATTATTGTATTAGTGCAATTAGTGCTTTGTATTACCAAGAGCAAATATTAGCTTCCGGCTATTCTGCAATTAGTGGATCAATTGGAAAATGATTCGAAATATCGGAGTAGAACAACTTTATTAGTTGATATGGTTATTAAGAATTAAACTCGTTTTAAAATTTAAGAGTTGAACTAAGTAAATGAACAAATTATTGATAGGAGCGACGTTACTATTGGCATCTCGACTCTCCGGAGGGAGAATATAAGCTAAAAGTTTTGAGTTTGTTCGCAGGGGTTGAAGATAAATTTTTCCCGTTGATATACATTATTGTATTAGTACAATCAGTTACTTTTTAGTACTAAGAGAAAATATCAGCTTCCGGCTTACCTGTAATTAGTGGATCAATTGGAAAATGATTCTAAATATCAGAGTAGAACAACTTTATCACTTGATATGTTTATTAAGATAAGTAGCTAAAGTCGTTTAAAAATTTAAGACTTGAATTAAGTAAATGGACAGATTGTCGATAAGAGGCGACCTTGCTCTTGACACCTCGACTCTCCGGAGGGAGAATATAAGCCAAAAGTTTTAGGTTCGTTCAGGAGGATTGAAAATAATTTTTTCTCATCGGTGAACATTATTGTATTAGTGCAATTAGTGCTTTGTACTACCAAGAGCAAATATTAGCTTCCGGCTATTCTGCAATTAGTGGATCAATTGGAAAATGATTCGAAATATCGGAGTAGAACAACTTTATTAGTTGATACGGTTATTAAGAATTAAACTCGTTTTAAAATTTAAGAGTTGAACTAAGTAAATGAATAAATTATTGATAAGAGCGACGTTACTATTGGCATCTCGACTCTCCGGAGGGAGAATATAAGCTAAAAGTTTTGAGTTTGTTCGCAGGGGTTGAAGATAAATTTTTCTCGTTGATATACATTATTGTATAAGTACAATCAGTTACTTTTTAGTACTAAGAGAAAATATCAGCTTCCGGCTTATCTGTAATTGGTGGATCATTTGGAAAATGATTCTAAATATCAGAGTAGAACAACTTTATCACTTGATATGTTTATTAAGATAAGTAGCTAAAGTCGTTTAAAAATTTAAGACTTGAATTAAGTAAATGGACAGATTGTCGATAAGAGGCGACCTTGCTCTTGGCATCTCGACTCTCCGGAGGGAGAATATAAGCTAAAAGTTTCGGGTTCGTTCGAGTGGGGGTTGAAAATAAATTCCGGGGGAAGATTTAAAACGTTGTCCGCGTGGAACAACGGAATATAACTCTCTTTCGCTTAGTTCCGCAACTAACTTAACGCAGTTCCGCTCAATTTTACTGCCTGGCGAGCTTTGCGAAGGCGAATTATAAGGATAATTGCTATCTCGCCGGGCGGCAGCTGGTGCGACATTACAGCGACATTACAGCGACACGTCCTCGTCGTCATCTAATTGAAATTTACTTAACACGGGACGAAACACGTAATTAGCGCGGTCGTAATTGATCCCCTCCGGTTGGTACTTCGATTTTCGCGCAATTTTACGCCTCGATTAAACCGGAATTTCGATTCTATTAAAATTGGGATTTATAAAACGATTTAAAAAAAGATTTTACCGGGAATTTCTGCGGAAAATTCTTTTATACGAACGAAATTGATCTTGTCAGGAAACAATTTATCACCTTTTTAAAAAAACTCGAATTTAATACTTTTTAAAACATGTTACACATGGTTTGAAATAAGATTTTTTAAGAAAATAAAAATTTCCCAACCCGATTTTATTCTAAAAATAATTTCTCCCTTTTTTGAATTACCTAAAATTTATAAATCAATACGATTTTTTATAAAACCATACATTTAATAATACAGATATTCAAAATAATCATTTAATAATTACCTAAAATTTATAAATCAATAGGATTTTTTATAAAACTGTACATTTAATAATACAGATATTCAAAATAAGAAAGATTTTGATTGTAGAAAGAATGGTGGAAGCGCCGGAATATAAATAAAAAACGTTATTTTAACTTATATTATTTCTTAAAATGAAAACGAAAATTTTATATTAAATGAAATCTTAAAACTTGCTTTAATTTAAATTATATTTTTTAAGTTGAAACAAATCCAAGATGTTAGATTTTAATGAAAATGGTGGACGCGCCGGATTTCTAAAAAGAAAAATTTTCTTCAAGCAGTAAATACTTATAATTTTATTTAAGTTATTTTTTCAATTACTTATTTGAGTTAAAGCTCTACCTAAAGTTTATTGCACGTGCAAAATCCCACTCGGAGACCGTCATTTCACGATAATCTCACCATCCGACCGTTTTAAAGTGGATGGAATCGCTGGCCGTGTGTTGCTCGAGATATACGTGTTCCTTCCGACGATTTCCGGTGACTTTGCGACCTTTACCGTTCGAGTTAACCGCTCGAATCGCGGCTAGGTTCAAAAAGAAACTCGCTTAATTTCCTTTTAAACATCTCTCGCGTCTCGCGTTTTAAGATAAGATTCGAAATACGCGTCCGTCTGGTTTGGGGGATGAAATCGATAAGACTGCATCGCGCTAAGCCCGTTCTGCATTTTAGTCTTTCCCGGGGTTAGTTGAATACCGAATTACCGAGCTTTGTAGCGAGGAATTCGAAATTAATAACGGGGCCAAGCCAAAGGTTCTCGGGGAGTTTAAAAAAAGAGTAAGTTGTTGGCCTTCTCTTCTCCGAGACGGTTTGCGGCAAAATATAAATTATGGTACGTTGCCAATTTCGTTTTCTCGTTTTACAACTACCCTACCTACTAAAATTGCTTCTCTATAATTTAGTTTTTGGGGGCTTTATAAACGAGTTACAATCACGCGAGAATATAATTTTAAGGACTCGGAAAATAAGAAAATGTTTTTTATTTACAAATTAAAAAAAATATTTTTTAATTTTAGAGGAGGTATTTTAATAAGAATTGAAATGTAAATATCGAAAGTTTGGAAAGTCCTCCCGTCAAAGAATGTTTTTAATCAAAAAATAGTGTGTCCCGTCTGGAAGTTTCTTTCCACTATTGAAAATAAGAAAACATAAAGTGCTCCCTCGTTCCTTCTTGCGATTTTTAAGAACTTTTTTAATTTCCTCCGTTCGTTCTTTCTGAACGTTCTTTCTAGAGACCATCATCTTCGAAGTTATTGCATAAGTTACATCAACAATCATTTATAAACCTAATATTAATGAAAATGTTAAAGTTTTTTTCTTAAATATTTAATTTTGGAATTTATTTAAATATATTGTTATTTTTGACATTATTATATTTTTTGCTTTTATATTTTTTTAGTCTTATGAGTTAAATAAATGTGAATTAGGACCAGAACTAACGTTAGCACTCACTTTAACACTAGACATAGAACTTGGAGCTTTTGGATTTAACTGTGCGTCCTTTGAGAAGGTGGTTGACGTTTCGGAAGCCATGTTGTAACCTTCTTCAGAAATAAGTTCGAGTGTTTTTGACTTTACACGGTTAAACTTGAAAGTTGCTAGGACTAGAACTAACATTAGTACTTACTCTAACATTAGACCTAGAACTAGGAGCTTTTTAATTTAGCCATGCGTCTTTTGAAAATGCGTTTGATGTTTCGGGTGCCATGTTCCAACATTCTGCAGAAACAAGTTCGAGTGTTGGGTACTTTGCATGGCTAAACTCGAAAGTTTCTAGGATTAGAACTAACATTAGCACTCATTCTAATACTAGACCTAGAATTAGGAGGTTTCAGGTTTAGCCGTGCGTCTTTTGAAAAGGCATTTGACGTTTCGGAGGCCATGTTCCTTTCTTCGGAAACAAATTCGAGTGTTTTTGACTTTGCACGACTAATCTCGAAAGCTCTTAGTTCTAGGTCTAATGTTAGTGTTAACGCTAATGTTAGTCACTTCGAACTCGTTTCTGAAGAGGGTTGCAACATGGCATCCGAAACGTAAAACGCGTTTTCTAAAGACGCACGACTGAACCCGAAAGCTCCTAGTTTTAGGTCTAGTATTAGAGTTAGTGTTAATGTCAGTTCTAGTCTTACAATTAGCTTACTTTACACTTGCCGTGAGAGCTTTCATACTTAAATAAATATGTGTTTAATTTTTCATTACACATTACCGTTAATAACCAATTTATTTGTCTTTCTCTTCTTCCTAGTCATTTTTGATATGTATTTGGAGTTAGATATCAAACTAAAAGTCAACTATTGAATCTTAATCTTTCGAAAATAAAAAAAAAAATATTTCTTATGACGACCAGTAAAAATACAAAAAGTTTCTATGGAATTTAAATTTGGATTTTAAATAAACATTTAAATTAATGTTTATTTCCGTCTAAGAATGTTTGTTTTATTTAATTCGATGATTTTTCTCAGATAAAAATCGATAAGTAAGTTTGCAGTTAGTCATTAATTTAAACTTAAAAATTTTTTACTCTTATTGTGAGCCACTTTTTGTGAGAGCTTTAAGATGAGTACTAAATTGAAAATATAAATGTGTGCTTGAAGAAATTAACTTGAGCATTAAATCTGAGGTGTTCTTTCTTTTTTAATTTTGTTTAATGAAAAGTTTAATTATAACCAACTATGTATGGGTTTAGAAATTTTTAAAAATAAATCAGGTTCGGAAGAATTTTGAAGCAACTCTCATTTGAGATTAATTCTACAGGTTAATGAAGCCAAGAAATGTGATTGACCGGTTTTTATAAGTTTATTTATTTAACTAATTGGATTACAAACTTATTAACACATTGAGGACGGGTCACGAGATACCTCGTTTTCATGTTTTTTTATTCAGTCTTCAACTAAACAACGAGCCGCATATACAGATCTGGAAATTTCATTTCAGGACATAGGAAAATAATGCGTGCAACAGAGAAGCATATAGGAAGTAGATTAGATAAACAAAGAGCGATATAACTGTTTAACCACGCAACGAACTGACAGTTTGACAGTCTGACAGTTCGACAGTTTGTGGGAAGAAGGTGGTTGGTTGGGCGACTAGGGTCGGATCGGAAAAGGCGTGGTTAAACAGTTATATCGCTCTTTGTTTATCTAATCTACTTCCTATATGCTTCTCTGTTACACGCAGTATTTTCCTATGTCCTGAAATGAAATTTCCAGATCTGTATTTTAATTGCGTTAGGATGGTAACGAAGCCTCTCGCATAGCAACGTTCAGTTTGCTAAAAACGAGAATTCTCGTGACCCGTCCGCAATGTGTTAAGATTCAAGAACATTTCTCTTAAAGATGACAAATATTTTTTTATAATCCAACTTAAGTTAAAGATTGTATATTTCAAATATACCAGAAATGAATATCATTGTGAGCCTTACAATTAAGTGCAGATATTAGATAACTTTTAACATACTCAAAGATTGGATATTATGTTGTAATCTGTCTAAGAATTATATTTTATATAGTTTCAGAAAGTAGTAAAGCGACATCTGGTAAAGACATTTTTAAAACTAACTCAGATTCGGAAGAATTTTGAGACAGCTCTCATTCGAAGTAATTGTACAAATTAATTAACCCCTTGTGTACGGATTTATTTCCAACGTAATGCAACTTATGACGTGCTCAAACGTCAAAGCTATTCAAAGGGTTAAGTTGCAGTCATAGAATTTTAGTCACCTTCTGACAATTAAAAAACTACGTTTAAAACAGGAGGACATACTTATCAATGAATGCTAAATCGATTTGCCAATAAAGGTTTTTTTATGTTAGTTATTTTGACAAATAAAGAGTGAATTACACCATATTTTTTTATTTATGTCAAGAATATAGTGACTAAAACTTTATGGCTGCAAAAGTAGCTATAAAAACTTTGAAAAGGTACTACAAAAAAAAGTTGGGTTAACGCTTACATAGAGGTGAAAGCAATTGACAAAAGCTCTGACGACAATCGTATAACCAAGTTTGTATCTGTGGTTTTTCCACGTGCAAACGTCGAATTTCACTATTCAACGTATGCAAATTTCTTTCATTTACTCCGAACCCATACTTTTTTTATTTATTTTTCGGTCGTTTTTCGTTATAGCCGAATTCGCGTTCGTACGGATCGTAAAAGTTTTACTGCGAGCTTTTAAACGAGTCAGGTTAATTTATTTATTCAATTTACGACTTCTCGATTTGTTATACTTCCTTCTATTTTGTAATTTTAATTTTTTTGTAATTTTGTAATTGATTGTATAGTTATTGTATTTTTAACTACAATTTTCGTTACTATGAAGATTGTAGTAAATTAATAGTAACCTGACCGAGGGGTTAATGATACGCATGCGTTGCGACCTGGCGGGGTACTGACCTGAATAACTCTTCTGCAGCCAACACGGTCCTGCTGCTTGACACAGGTGCATTGATTTATAGCGGTTTTTTTAATCGTTAATCCTAAGGATTTTTTTAAACACTAAATGATTTCCCCTCAATTTTCGTTCGATTAAAATTTCCATTAAAAACCTGTCAGTCTTTAGATAGCATTTTCATTACAAAATTTCATTACAAACTTTTCTTAGTGTTACCTTAAATTACCGCGAGAAAATAGAAAAGAGAAAATTAGGAGAAAATTAATTTATTGCGCGCTCATTAAATCTAATCGTTCCGGTTGTGGCAGTTATACTGGTGATAAAGTTGAATTAAACAGCCATAAAATTGATTAACGACCGAAGATAATAAAACGTACTGCCGCAGTTGAGCTACGATTCCTCCTTCCTTGAATCTCGTTACGGATTCGTCTCTCGAACAAAAGTACTCTTACAAATTTGGCGCCAAGTCTTCGGACCGGGGAAAACGGATAAATGCGGAACTCTCGGATACGGAGGATTCGCGGAAAAGTAAATTTCGCCCGGTAATATATCAATACGGGCCGTGCCAGAAATGAAAAGTGTGCCGCGAACGGCATAATTCCCGTTTTACGCGAGTGGGGCAGCCCCCATTGGCTCCCGCGCGGAGCTCCCGGACCGACAGCGGGATATTTATCGATCCCGCAGGTGCCGTTATTCGCGAATCCGGCTCGTAAACGAATAGTATACGTCTTCTTGTATATATTTTATACAATCATATGAACTTACTAGGTTCAAAAACATAAAATCTACACTAAAAAAAAAATAAATAATAATAAAAACTTTTTAAAAATTGAAAATTAAAAAAATATCTTAATGTTCTTAAAGGTCGTTAAAAGACTTTTAATTTAATGAGACGAAATGAATTCATCAAAAGTTTTTAAGCCAACGATGACAAATTTTTATTGATTGGTGTAAGTGCTACATATATGTTTCGCCTAATTAGGCGTCTTCAGGCACATCTAAAAATATGTATGTTATAAAAGAAAACAATTGATATTTTAAAAATTCAAGTATTACCGTCAATAGACATCAAAGAGTACGAAGGTCAAACATTGAAGAGCGCAGGAACACTGGTACAAAGTAAAATTAATAGCTGAAGGCGTGTTAATATAAATGTGATAAAACTGATTATTGTTAACACTTTGTTGACCGGCAATTTTACATAGAAACTATCTCATGTCACCGCAATTTGACATAACAAGTGCTATAAGGACGAGTTAACTCGTCACCGGTCAGCAACGTTTGGATATGAAAAGACGAGTTATCTCGTCACCGGTCAACAAGGTGTTAAGGTGAAAAAATGGACAACTTTGAAACTAACAAGGAGACCGTACGACTTGCCCCTCACCGATTTTAACGGAAGTGGTACCAATCGATAGATATTGGTACATAGTACAAATGTATAAAATATTAGGGCGCACTATTCAGCGGTTCGCAAGAAAATTGGTGTTAAAGTTTGCGAATAGCGTCTGTCAGTGACAAGTACCGCCCTTTAAGCCCCGCCCATTGTCGTACTGAATATGTATAGGCTTCCACATACGAGGTTCGAATTCGTTTTATAATAAAAATACCCGCATAAGTAATGTAAAATAATCTATTATATTGCTTGCATTTAACTTATACGTATTATCTATGTACATGATATTACATATTATACACTAGGGATCGATATTATGATTATATTGATAATGATTCAAAGTAGCAAATCAACGTTACTCTTGAGTGATGCTTATGTTAGTTGTATTTTGAAAAACTGCTAATGAAAAGTGATCTTGTGACTGTGGAACCAACCGTGGAAATTTCAAAAGGCGCTATGTAAATTGGCGAAGAAATACTTAATATCGCTCTCGACATCTCGACAAAGACAACATTTTTTGTAAGTACGGATGACTTAATACTCATGGACTAAACTGACGAAGAATGTGCTTCCGAATTCGTGTTTCCGTTTGACGCAAATTTATCTCCGGAACTGCCGATAAAGCAAGTACAAGACGATTGTAATATTCCCTTTCATTGCAAGTTAAAAGTTGTGAATCGCGCTAAAGGACATCCCTATTGGCCTTTGCAAACTCTTCAGAAGTAAGGATGTTGACGCTTAAAAAACATAAGAGAATTAAAGAGATAGGAAGAACATGCCAGAAAAGGAGGAACGATTGTCGATAAGTATAAATTGATTGACTCTTGTGCATATGATTGTTTTGAGGATCGTTACGTGCTACCAGCCAATTTACATGGAACAAGATAAAATGTAATTAAATATACGTTATAAAAGACTGTTAATCAGATTCACATAATACGCAAACATGGATTGCCTCAACGCCATCATCATCTACACAAGCACATTAATTGTACGTTGTCTTGTGTTTGGGGTTTAATCATAAAATGTTTCTTTTTAATCAGTTTTTCATCTTCCTTTTTGTGTCTTTTAGCCTTCTTCTTAACACTGGGTTCCACATGTTACCTTATCTCCCCGTCTTATCTCATCCTCCCCTAAATAAAGGAGGTAAGACTGGATGTTTACGTGGGTATTTTTATTATAAAACGTTTTATAATAAATAAAAATTACCATTTTAAATAAATAAATAAACACAGAAGTAGAGAAATTAAAAAGTAGGATAACGAAAGAGTGTTCTTAGTTGATTTTGTAATATCAAGATATTATAAAAATAAAGTGAAATGTTGCATTAAAAATAAAAATGGAAATAAAAAAAAGTATTATTCAGAATTCGAACCTCGTATGTGGAAGCCTATACATATTCAGTACGACAATGGGCGGAGCTTAAAGGGCGGTACTTGTCACTGACAGACGCTATTCGCAAACTTTAACACCAATTTTCTTGCGAACCGTTGAATAGTGCGCCCTAATATTTTATACATTTGTACTATGTACCAATATCTATCGAGTGGTACCACTTTCGCTAAAATCGGTGAGGGGCAAGTCGTAAGGTCTCCTTGTAAGATAGATAGGTCGACACCAAACGTGATTATATTTCGATTATAAATAACAAAGTTACGTCGTTTTAAAGATGACGATTGTTGATTGATTTTAACGTTAAAAAGATCGCAACTATTTAAAATAAATGGTTCGTGCTTGTACTCGAATTAAAGATGATTTTATTTCCTAATGATATTTTATGAAAGTTTTATTTGAAAATTATTTTTAAATACTTTGTTTCCGAAAAATCTTTGTTAATATTTTATTTGGTACCTTGCTCATGAAAATCAGACCAGAAATAACCGAGACATGGCTTTGGGCGTTTCTTGTCTAACACCCTGTATAATATTTTTTATCACATCTATGACATAGACTCGCACTATAGAAACTTAGGGGTGGTGTTCACCGGATCGTCCCGATTATAATTGGACTGACTTACGGCTGTTGCTAAGATTAGCCGGAATGACGGAAGTCGCCAATGTGTGTCCATTGCTATTTTTGACAACATGTCATAAAGTAAAGGAGAAGCTGTTGAAGAAAAAGGAAGCATCGTCGCAAATACTGGATATCGTCGGTATACAAGAGAAAGTGACCAAGTCCACAGATAGTTCTATTGAGTTATTAATATTTTAAATTTGGCTTCTGGTTATAAAATCAATTATTTGACGTGAGATTAGTTTATAATGATGTTTATGAACAATGTATAACGGCATTTTTGATCTTATTCATTTTTCCCTTAAAAATAATATTGAATTTCAGTTACATGAATATTAAAACCTAAAAATCTAGAATTTTGGACTTGGTCACTTTCTCTTGTATACCGACGATATGTCGGTACATAAAAAGCAATCCTCATATAGGTGTTTTTATGTTTGTATGGGAACTGAGATGCTCAAATATGACTCAAATTTCAAAGCAACTGTAAAATCTGGTAACAACTACCGAACACGGACTTGCAAATACAGTGGGACCCGACCAGTTGGCACACGACTTCAGTCGGAGCGAAGTACAATGGTGTCAATGGACAATAAATAATATAAAGCGCAATATAAAAACTTGATCACTACCTTGATCGAACTACATAATCCAATATGCCGATGATACCCCCTTAATCACACATTATAGAAAAATATAGCTATGGAAAAATTGCAAAAACTTTAGAATAAGACGGAGGACTGATTGTATAAATAGAATGGGATTCTTAATCACACAAAATTTTAACTTCTTATTCCTGATCATAAAATTTCAAAAAATTCAAGCATTGATATAGAAGCAATAACCATAAAACCTTCAACAGTAATTAAATACCTAGGGATGACATTAAATAACAGACTAACTTGTAAGATCCACGAAAGATTATAAAAATGTCCACACTGGAATGACAAAACGGGCAAACTACTTTAAAACACATGTAACAACAAAGGACTATCAACAAATCAAATAGTTAAGCTTTACAAATTTATTTGCAGACCATTATTAGACTACGAATATCCACTAACCGTGAACATTACAAGAAAAAAATCAGACATACCAGAAACCCTCTTCGTAACATACAAAACGACGAACTTTGCAGACGAACACTAATCACACTAATTAACCCTTTCGCTTGCAGAGCTTTAGGAGAAAAACTGCCACCACACCTCAAAGGTTTTATTATTTAAATATGATACCAGTTGTCATTTATTGACAATTGAAATTAGTAATTTTGCAAACTGACATACATAAGTGAGACTGGGCTCTGGTTAGAAAATCGGATTGTCACATATATGTGACGCTGGTAGCGAAAGGGTTAATGAACGACAACAAGGAGACCTCACGACTTGCCCGTCACCGATTTTAACGAAAGTGATACCAATCGATAAACATTGGTACATAGTACAAATGTGTAAAATATTAGGGCGCACTATTCAGCGGTCCACAAGAAAATTGGTGTTAAAGTTTGCGATCAGCTTATATATTAATGATTTGTCATTTCCCCTAAAACCCCCCAATAGCCATAGTGGAAATATATCGGTTTCCAGATTCATAGTACGGTGGTTCGAATCTCGAACAATAACTTTTTTATTTTTATTTTGAGTACAATATTTCATGTTATTTTAAAAATATTTTAATGTTACATCAACATGTTATAAAAATAACTTAGAGTATTGTATTAAAAAAGAAAATTAAAATGTATTATTCGGGATTCGAACCACCGTACTATGGATTTGGAAACCGATATATTTTCAGTTTGGCTGTTGGGGGTGTTTAAGGGGAATGACTAATCATTGACAAATAAGCCGATTGCATACTTTAACGCCAATTTTCTTGCGAACCGTTGAATAGTGCGCCATAATATTTTATACATTTGTACTATGTACCAATATCTATTGATTGGTACCACTTTCGTTAAAATCGTTGACGGGCAAGTCGTGAGGTCTCCTTGTAAGATAAAAGTTTATGAAATAAGACTACAATTGACTAATACTAGACATACTGTACTTCCGACCAAACCAGATACGTGGATGAAAAATATTACATATGTTATAAATATCAATATAATTCATGTGTTATGCATATATAAAAGTTTTGCTGCGGATAGATCGAAAGTCTAAAGACTCTTTGGTCAATAGCCAATAAAGATATTTCTCTCTCTCCCGAAGATCACAAAATTAAAAATGTCTTAAATTTCTTAAATATTTCCAGTTTCTTAAAATCCGTTTAATTTGATATTATATGCGAATATATTCCGATTAAAAATAACAAAGTTACATCAATCGATAGATAGTGATTACTTTTAATATTAAAAAAAATGGATAACTTCTAATTTATTTAAGCTAAATAGGTCGTACTTCTTCCTAAATTAAAGGTTATTATTACAGCTTTATTTCCCAACGATCTTTTATGGAAATTATACCCATATTTAAAGATCGTCAAGTATTTTTATTGTTAAAAAATAAACTTTCGAAATTACTCTTTAAGCTAGATTGGTGGTTTTTGTATTTAAATTAAAAAAAAATTAATTTCCTAACGATATCTTATTAAAATTGTACTCTATTACAAACCATTTGTCTATTTTTTATAAATCTATTTATTTGAAAATAAAAACCATTATTTTACTTTCTCCATTTTCAAAATAATTTTAACCCTCCGGTGGGCGCGTATGCGGCAGTTAGCCGCATTTTTTTCCCAAAATATTTCTAAGTTCACTGTGAAACCATTAAATATCCTATTGCGGTGTAAAAGCCGCAACGCGCCTATTCGTGTAAGTCCGATAGGCGCGCCCACCGGAGGGTTAAGTGCAGTTAATAAGAATCGTGTACAATTCCAAAAAAGACATATCTATACGAAAATAAAATTCTCTTTTCAATTCAGGTAAAAGTTAATCTCGCGCACGTGTTAGCATCCTCCCAATTATCATTCCCGGCCAGGTTTTGTACTCGGAATATGTATTATACGTTTTCCTCATCGCTCTTTTCGAGCGGGGGCGGTCGGGCGGTGAAAAGCGAAATATTAAAAAGTCGCTCACGTCTTCGAAGCTTCGCGTCTTTTCAATGCGAACCTCCTTCGACCGCGCCAAAGGTCCCTTTCAAAAACCCACACACCCTCAATTTCTCTCCTTCTCCTTCTCCTTCTTTTAGTAAAAAAAAGAGAAAAGAAAAAGGAAAAAATCTCGAACGAACGAATCATTTTTACCCAAGTCGGTTTTCGATATTAAAAATCTCTTTTACCAATATGAGATTTTTTTTTTAATTTTAATATGAGAGTGGTGTACTTTTTTTATTCTTTTTTTGAAAGTTGAAGTGTATAGTTAGATTATTAAAAAATAATAATTCTATAAAACTCTAAAAATCAAATAAAATATCAGGTAGAAATGTTGGTTTCGATGTGTTCGAGTTGCTCACGTGGGCACGTGAGCAGTTTCGACCCGGGTCACGTTGAATTTAGGTCAACAGGCTGCCGTCTTCAGGTCAGGCCATTGAACCAAAGCCCTGAATTTTACCCCTCGATCAACCCTTTTTATTTGTATTTTATTTATTTATACAACAAAAACTCCCCTTTTGTGTGTAAGTATCTAAACCCTACTTTCTTCATCGTATAATTTATTTTCTTTCGTTCTCGACCTCGTATTATTAATTATTTAAAATTATACATTAGCTATATCAACTTTAATATAAAATAGAAAATCAATCGTATTAAAAACAGGTCACGTAGACAATTTCGTAGCTTCGGAAGTATATCGACCGTTCGGAAGACAAAACGGAAAATAATAAACGAGCAAAAAGGGAGGCAATTGCCGCCCCCGGCGGGTAGTATTTAAGTTGTAGTACGAGTTGTAGCGTGGCCCCGACCTGCCCCAACCGTCGTTTACCGCGGAAAATGAGGCTTTCGCAAAAGGGGGGCGCTAATAATAGAGTACGACGACGTCGAATGCGAAGACCATTGCCAGAAGTACGACTACAACGAAAACTACGACGAGCAAAACTACTACGGAGGGAATTACGACGACTGGAGAGACCACGACAAACGATCCGAGCGTGAAAGACCTTCTGGAATTGCATGTATTGGAAACGGAATGAGAAACGATGAGGGGGATGAGGGTTTCGAGAATAATGGGGATTCTGATTGAAAATGTAAAATAAAAATATCAAAAAGAATTTTTTTGGTGATAATCAAAATGATTTTTTCGTTTGTTATAGAAAATAGTTTTTAAGCTTTCATTTAGTGTAAAAACCATTCTTAATTGCTATAAATAAAGTTTGGGTGATTTTTTTTTAAGTCTCTATAAATAACTCCATATGATTTTTTAAAGTTGATTTTGTAATTGTGCAATATATTTCTTCATACTTCAGTTGATTATTAATATTAAAGAAAACGAGATAAACTGAAGTTTATAATTTTATTGTGCTCTTGATAACCTAGGTTAACGCTTTTGACGCAGTAGACCGGAAGATGGTATAAAAGCCGAAACCTAGGTTGTCAAGAATACATTAAGATTACAAGATTCAATTTGTCTCGTTTTCCTTCTGACGCAATAGATCTGAAGAGGGTATAAAAGCCGAAACCTAGGTTGTCAAGATCGTACCAACTTACTGTAAATTTTTTTTCTAAATCTCTATAAATAAACTCCTTAAGATTTTTTAAAGTTGATTTTTAAATTGTACAATTTATTTCTTAATTTTTCAGTTGATATATTATATGATGTTATATAGTTGATATATTTTCCTTAATATTCAGTTGAATATTAAGGAAAACGAGATGAACTGAAGCTTATAATTTTATTGTATTCTTGATAACCTAGGTTAAGTCTTTTGATGGGATAGACCTGAAGGCGGTGTAAAAGCCGAAACCTAGGTTGTCAAGAGCATAATAAAATTACAAGCTTCAGTTTGTCTTGTTTTCCTTTTGATGCTATAGGCCTGAAGAGGGCATAAAAGCCGATACCTAGGTTGTCAAGAACATTAAAAGTCTGTCAAAACTTTGTCAAGAACAGTAAAATTATAAGCTTCAGTTTGTCTCGTTTTCCTTAACATTGATCTTTTAAGTTAGGAACTTATTTCTTAACCTAGTTCTTAATTTCTTATAAAATTATCCTGGGTTTAATTATTGATGACTTTCAAGACAATTTAAAAGGATTTTTTTAACCCTTATAGAAAATTTATTTGGGATTAAAGTGAGGATCATTCAAATTTTAATTCTAACAATTTTAATAATAACTGAAACAGACCTTTTCGTTCTACTGATTATTAATCTCTTTTAATAAGTAAATAAATTAATAAATATCTTAGTGTCTGTGTTAATCGTCCAGATAAATTCTTAGTTTTCGTTTCTATCCATTTTATTTGTATTATAAAACTTGATGTAAACTAAAACTTGGTGTAACTAAAGTTCTTAATTTCTTATAAATTTATTATGGATTTAGTTATCGATGACTTTTAAGACAATTTGAAGAGAACTTTTGAACCCTTATAGAATATTTATTTGGGATTAAAGTGCAGATCATTAAAATTTTAACTTTAACGATTTTAATAATAACTGAACCAGTCATTTTCGTTCTACTGATTATTAACCTCTTTTAATAAGTAACTAAAGTAATAAATATGTTTGTGTATGTATTAATCTTTAAGATAAATTCTTAATTTTCGTTTCTATCCATTTTTTTGTTGTATTATAAAACTTGTAAACTAAAACTTGATGTAACTAAACCCGGTCGGATTTTATGAGGCAAATAAGGCGACAAAACTAAATAATTTAGTCACGCGGCTTCTCTCATTGTTAATCATGGAGCTTGGTGAAACATTGTACGTGTCACATAACCAGACTATAATACAGTTTGCCCAACAACTTAGACAGCCTAATTCGTTTAGGTAATAGAGTCTCGGGCTTCGTTCGTTCCCGGGATTAAAATGTTATTAAAAGGAAAATGATTTAAAATTAGAAAACCTTTTAAAATAATACCATAGTAAATGTATTTCATCTAAAAATCTTTTTTTTCTCTTTTTCTTCTTCCTTTTAATTTTCTTTTTCTTTTTCTTTTTCCTTTTCTTTTTCTTTTTCTTTTCACGATAATATAAATATATCACAACCGTCAAAACTGAGAGTGGTTTTTTTGCTAGCTTCACCCTTAGTATTTCTTTTTAAACTTGTAAGCTACTAACATAAAACTGTCTAAAACCCCGCAGGGGGTGGAAAACGGCTATCGATTAAGCACTCGGAAAAGTTGGGGAAACACGCCGGAAAACCGAACTTTATTTGACCTTTGTTTAAGTGCAGTTTTCTCTCCTCCGGTTTTCCCGTTCGTTGCCGTCATTAAACGAGCGTTAAATCGGGAAAACACGACGGGGACGACGCGATACGGGTAAATTTATTAATATTTGGTGGAAATTTTGCAGTTTTCGTGTATATTTGATGGGAAATTAGGGGGATCGCGGTCCGCGCATTCCTGGCACGTCGCTTTTCGGCCTCAAAGTCGAGTTCAAAGGGCGATTTTCGCTTTGATAAATAATTCGCTGAGGGTTTAGATGTTAGGTTTTCACTAGAGGGAAAATTCCTTGAATATTTTGGTGGTGGATGGTTTTTGTGAGGATGTATTGTTAAAGTTTAGATAATTGAATTGATAAATCTTATTAAAGATGGATAATTATTAGTTGGAAAAAAAATTATGGAGGAGTGGAAATTTAATTAGAACAAAATTATTCTGGTTTTATTAGAGAAAAATAAAAAAAAAAAACTAAAAAGAGAATTTATATTTATTTATTAATATTGTAATCATATAAATCATTATCAAGTATTTTTTTCTTAATTTTCGATAAAAAAACAAAATACAAGATTTAAGCGTTAATGTTATAAAATTCGTAAGTCGGAATTTTTCCAAGGAACCAATTTTCTATCAAATTTCTTTTAAAATTCTTTTAATTTATTCATATTATTATGAGATGATTTTTTATCAGTTTTCAAAGTCAAGGATTTTGCTTAGAAGTGAGAAACTTTTTCCATTGAATCTAAAAAAAAAATGCAAAACTTAATAATATATAAATTTATGGAGGAACCAGAACTTTTTATAGAAATACCCTCTTTTGGTTTTTTTTTTTTATAAAAACTAGGAAACAATTTCTAGATCAAACAGTTTTTTTTAAGTAAGATTTTAGATGTTAATTAAAACAAATGGCGGAGGAGTCGGAACGTTTAATCAAAGTAACAATTTTCGCGTCAAATAGTTCTTCAAAAATTATTTCTTTTTTCATTTTAATGCACGTCTCACACTAAGGTGACTAGTAACAAATATCTAGCAACCAGCAACATCCGATATTTACACCTAATGAGATTTTATATAGAATTAAAGCGAACGGCTATCATTGGAGCAATACGATATCGCCTCTGTATCTGTGATATCGAATTTCTACAATGTGAGAAATGATTTAATTATGTATGAAATATCACCAAATAACAATATCGCTTGTTGCTCGTTATCTCAATGTGAGACTCGCGTAACTGTTTTAATTTTGTTGTAAAATCATGTTGTTTTTATCATTTCTTAAAAATCTGCTTAGAAATAAAAACTTTTCTTTCAACTCTTAAAAATCTGAGAAGTTATTAATGGATATAAATGGTGGAGGAGCCGGAACTTTTAATTGAAAATTTTCCTCAGACGTTATTTATAAAAACTTTGAAACAACTCTTACATCAAGCGATTTCTTTTAACTAAGATTTTAAACAATTTTAGACAAAAAAAGCGAGACAAAACTTTTAATCAAACGAACAATTTTCTCACGAAATAGTTCTTCAATAATAATTTTTTTAATTATACTCGTCTTCAATTCATTGCAAAATCATTTCTGTTTTTATCACTTTTTAAAAATCTTGATATAAAAACTTTTAAACATTAACAGATCTTAGTAAATGGTGGAGGAGCCGGAATTTTTAAATAAAGAAAATTCTTTAAACTTTATTTTATAGAAACTAAGAAATAATTTTTATATTAAATGATCTCTCTTAACTTTATCTTCAATTTATTATCAAATAACCTGGAGATAAATAGGAAAATTTATTCTGTTCGGTTTTTAAGAGTATAAAACTTTAGACGTTAATGTATCCCGATTATCCAGTGTGTACACCAACCCGTCCAGAATGCATTATCATTACAAGATGTGGATTTCGCAGCCGCTCCGTGTACGGGGCGAAATTGTATTTACCCTCCGATGTAATCCTTTGAGTATGTCTAAGGGATTCCGCCCCCCTCTTCGTCCCTCGCCCGCTTCAGGGGCTCTCGCTCATTCTCTTTGTATGTACACGACGTAGCTACATGTTACGTTATGTACGGAACTTTAACGTTAACTTTGAGGTAAGCGGATGATTCAAGTGTTTTAATTTATTTAAGGTAAAAAATTAAAAAATAGAACGAGTACTAAAAATTCTTAATAGTTTTTTTTCCTTTTGTATTCGGTAAAAATGTAAGGAAAAAATGTACAGTCGATTTGGATCGTTGACGGTTTTAAAAGTGCGCATCGTAGTCGATGGCGGTCGCTGTATTTTAGTGTAGTGGCTGGCCGGAGGCCAAAGGCAATTTATTAAATTTCATACGGGTAGGAGGGGGGTGAAAAAAGTGGACGATTTGTCGTAGTTCCCGCAGTAAATCTAGCAAATCTACGCCCCGTATATAGCGAAATGGGGGTGTTTCGGATCGATGCTCTCAACCGTATTTTATTACGATACTAACATTTGTCGTATATTTTTTAGATTTAACATAAAATCGATTTTATTTAATCGATGTTTTAAATAAATAAAATTTTTGTTGTAGAAAAAATCGATTTTAATATAAAATTCTAAAATGATAAAATACTATAAGCTGATACATAGAAAAATGACACGACATCAAAACACTTCAGAGCACAAATATATAAGAAGAAGGGAATTTTAATTCTCCACGCAACATTGATATACAAAAGTATTTACAGACCGCTACTGGTCTACGGTCACATCCTGACAACCGAAATTCTCTGCAAAACCTGAGACGTAATAAGTAGATCCGAAGGAAAATGTCTGATAAGGTTACACGATCATCACCGATTTTGATTAACCCATTCGAGATGACGACTTTTTTCGAATACTGTCTCCAGGAACGAAACTTTTTTTTCTTTATACAGTTCATTTACTGTTATTTCATACACGGTGTGCAGGCCATTTTATAGCCTTTGAAATCAATTACACAAATGATGTGCAAACAGTCTTGAATGGGTTAAAGTGGTACCAGTCGATAGATGTTAGTACATAGTACAAAAAGCGAGTGGTCTTGTTTTAATATCCCCTAGATCCATTTTTGGGCAAAAATGAGAACATACCCCATCTGTTGGAAAAAGTTGTTTTATATAAAATACTCAATGATTTGTATTAAAAAACGCGCGAATCTCTTAAAAATTCAAATCAAATAGACAGCCTTTAGATTCAAATCCCACTAAATCCATTTTCAATAGATGAGCAGTTACAAAAACTGTACAATAGATTCAAAGGAGTTTTTAGGAAAAACCAAACCGCCATGAATATCCAGCCAAAGAAATTCCTAGCGGAGTGAAATCAAAAGATCTGAAAATGAGAGATGTGAATAACTTGTTAAGCAAACATTATGGAAAGAACTTTAGAGAGGTAGAAAATTTGGCTTATTATAGAGATTGTGTAGGGAAAATTTCAGAACAATAAAATTCCTGGTGATTCCCGAGAAGACAGTGGGGACGAAGTGCCTAGTTTATGTGAATCAACCGAAAATATACCTGTTGTTAGAGTTTAAGAGTTTTTTAAGTACAGTTTTTAAATAACATATCTTTCAAAAAATAAAGTTTCCTGTTATTAGCTACAAAGAGATTTGATTCACTTTCAATACATGTCTAATCCATTTTTTCAGATTCAAATGAGCCTTAATCCACAGTTTGGTAGCAAACGCAACCAAACACCATTTTTAAATCCACTTTGTGATTTTTATATCTATTTCAAAAGACGTGGTTATAGAATTTTTGAAACTTTCAGTAAGTCTTCTAATAACAAATAAATTACGTTTGCATTAATAACGCCAATATTATCCCAAAATACTTTTTTGCCGTTTTCTCAAAATCGAAAAATTTAGACTTAAGGGAATTTGAAACCAAACAACTTAAGCCTATCATTGACTGCGTACTTTTTACGAAAGATCACAACTTGCAGATTAAATTATGCAGCCCAAATTACCACGCACATGCGTTCGTATATCATATATGAGTTCATAGCCAAAACTGAATGGTTGTGTGCAAACCCGTATATGGATTCATAGAGTTCAAAGGGTTAAGACTAAAGTTTACCCAAAATTCTCACAACAGACATTCTAGATGTATCAGATTCACGGACCTAGAACCAAACCAGTTACACACTCTCTAGGAAACTTTGACAATATGTTTAAGAAATATGTTATTGCTATCTTTATCATGTATGCTGTAACCATTGTAAAATTATGTAAATAATATTGCATGTATGTATTAGCGGAAAGACCTTCGTGTCGATATCCGAATAAAGATTATTCTCTGTCTCTCTCTCTAAAACAAAATCAATTCTAAAATAAAATCATTTTTAAAATAAGATGATTACGTTTTTTTTTATAAAGCTAATAACCAGGATTTTTCGTGAATTTTTTTTCTTTCTTGGTTGTCATCCCGTTCATTAATTTTCTCAGCTACACGACGTCTTTATCATTAGTCATTTTGTTAAAGTCGTTATTTGCTCGTCTCGTAAAGTTTTTGCGTCTTTTTTCCTCCGGGTTTCAACCAGATTTATAAGAAAAATTGCGACGTCCTTTATTATCGTTCCATTTAATCATCTAAAATGAATGTGCTGAGTGCCGAGAGGAAAATTTTAAGACATTTAAAAAGCAACAATTATTTAAGTGAAATATAAAGTATAAAATTTTTGAAAGATCTCTTTTTTAAAACCTAATTGTAGAACATGATCCAGAAGAATTATGTTGAGAAATCGTAGACCTTGAATAAAAGATTTATTATATTGCAGACGCATACAGGCCCATAAATATATCCGATATATGGAAATATTTATGTTTTAGAGTGTTTTAACAAGGAAATGAATTCTTTATTTATCATTTTATCATTTTCATCACACAGAAAAGTGAAAAATTTGTTCTTATCATCAAAAAATTTTTTGATGATAAAGGCCCAAGTGCAATGAGGGTATACATGCAGGCTTGGGTGATAGTAGTCAGGCAAAATGCGCGAATATATGCGTTTATGATGCAAATGGGTTAAGTAAAAAACTTTAAGTAAATCCGTTTTCTTATAAACTGCTTTAGTAAGCAAATAAACTCTTTATAAATGTGTTTGTATAAACTAGACGAAAGAAACATATTTCTTTCTGTAACTTTGGCTGTTGCGTGTGGTCACGTGCAGGTCCGTCTCGAGGGGGAGTTGGAAATTTATGAAGGCGAGATTGCATAACGTAGCGGAAATGACGGGAAAACACGATCGGATCGCGGCCGGATACCGTAATATCGTACACCATGCACACAAATGCACACACATACACACGATCCTTGTCGGCGGCGTTTCGCGAAACACACCGGGTATTTCAATAAAACCAATGGCCGTAGTGGCCGCCAATCGATGCGAAAGCCGCATGCTGATCGCTTTTGCGCCAAAACATCCTCTCAATTTGTATTATCTATCTATCTAGCTGTATTTATCACTTTCAAACAAATTTCATAATTTGTCTCTCATTAATTAGACCAAAATGCAATTTACTTAACTATATTCACTAGAAGTAATTTTAAAATTTATTTTTTTAATCAAAACATTCTCTTGATAATTTTCTAAAAATTATTTAAGTGATAAATTAAATTAAATTTTTAAGTTGGTGAATTAGAATGAATTTTAATATTGCAAGAATTTCTTCCTTGATAGTTTCTAGTGTACGTTAAGCGTGACCCGAGACCGATTCCTTATAAATACTTGAATGAGACAGTCTGGGGGTTGCAAATGTAGGGCACACGGAGTAGAGCTCGGCCGGTGACCCGGTCAATATACGTGCGGAGGCCGAAAGGGGCCGTGAGCCCCGAATAGCACCGCCGCCGCCACCACCGCGGCCAGGTAAAGAACTCACTCACTCACTCACACCCTCGCCAAACGATACATATACCCCACTTCAAGCGGCTAAATATTTCAAGTGTACTCTCTCGGTTCCGATCCTAATCGATGTGATACCGAATAGTGGTGGATTTGTGGATTCCAAATTGATTCTACAGCATTTATAAATTAATTAACCAATTAAAGAAAGTCTATTTTAACGTTGACAAATCTCTTTTCATCTTTTATAAGGCTGAATTTATATTCGCTATTTGACTCTGTCAAATAACGTTTTCGGCAGAGTAGTAGCAAGTGTAAACAACTATTGCTTTTGAAAGCATGAGCACGAGAGCGTGAGTTTACTCGGCTTTGTCTCTATTTTTTCGGCCGATCAGAGCAATTGCGCTAATCAAAAACATGCTTGGAGATGTTTAACCTAACGTAAGAGTGTTGTTGATTGCGATTGGTTTGTGATTTCAATATTTCAAAAGTGTGTAAAGGTTTGTTTAACTAAATAAATTGGTAGATGAACTGAAAATCAGAACTCTGGAATTTGTGTTTCATCAGTGATTCCATTTTGGTGTTTACCAAAAGCGGTTTGTTTTTAGAATGCTACTCAACATCATTTCATAATAAACATTTGTGAACGAAGAAATGGTAGTGCTGTAATTAGTATACCTTCAAATCGTACGAGTTAACTAACAAATGTAAAACAAGGCTAAAAAAATTTGTAGGGATTAATAAAAAAAAGAAATTTTTTCTCCACCATTCCTTAAGATTCATTGATGTCTAAAACTTTAAAGTTTATACCAAGAAGATGCTTAAGGATTGATAAAAATAATGATTTTACAATAGATTGAAGACAACTATAGTTAAAAAATAATTTTTGAAGAATTATTTTATGGAAAAATTGTTCGTTTGGTTAAAAGGATTCGCTCTTCGACATTTTTTTCTAAAATCGTCTAAAATCTTAGTTGAAGGAAATTTTTTGATGTAAGAATTGTTTCAAAGTTTTTATAAATAATGCCTAAGGAAGTTTTTTTCAATTAAAAGTTTTGACTTCTCCGCCCATTTAGATCCATTAATAACTTAAAATCTTAGGTTTTTAAGAATTGAAGGAAAAGGTTTCTATTTCTAAGCAGATTTTTAAGAATGGATAAAAACAAGATTGATTATAGAAGAAAATGAAAACAGTTAAAATAAAAAAAGAAATCATTTTTGAAAAATTATTTGACCTAAAAATTGTTACTTTGATAAAAATTCCGGCTCTTCCACCATTTCTCGAATTAACGTCTAAAATCGTACTTAAAGAAAATTGTTTTATGTATTAATTGTTTCTTACTTTTTATAAATAAAGCTCAAATAAGGTTTTTTTAAATAAAAAGTGCCGACTCCTTCATAAATTTAAATATATTAATGTTTTATATTTGATGTTTTGTAGTAACACAACTATGGATTTTAGATTTCTTAGAGTTGAAGAAAAAGTGTGTATTTCTAAGCAAATTTTAAAAAAATGATGAAAACTAAATGATATAATAGCGAATAGTGGTAGGTTTATGGATTTCAAGCCGATTTTATATCACTTATAAATTAATTAACCAAATAAAGAAAATAAAAGTTATTTTAGCGTTGATAAATTTCTTTTCGTTTTATATAAAAGAATTTGTGGGGATTAAAAGAAAAAGAAAAACATTTTCCCTTAAAAACCTGAAAAACTAAACCGAATTCGTAGCCACTGCAGTTTGCAGTTGTCCTTAAATGTCCATCAGACGTGGAGGACGATGGGGACGGCGTCGCGACGAACGTCGAAATCAAGGCCCGAGGAGTTTCTAAGCCGGGCCGAAGGAAAACCGGGAACGAAAACGGGACAGTTATCGGACAGTTTTCTGACTCGACGAGACGAGACAAGAAAGAAACAAGAAACATGAAAAAAACATGAAATGGTTTGGTATCTTAAAGAAAATTCTATAAAAAAAGTAAAAGGAAGGAAAAATAAAAATGCATTGAAAGGGAAAATGTAACATAAAAATCGAAGGAAAAAGGAAATAATGAAAGGGAACAAGAAAAAGAAAAAAATAATATTAATAGAATAAAAAAGCATAACAATAAGATAGATATTAAAATATTCTCTTTGCCATTAGATATGAATAAATAATGGATAATGATGGATAATTGCGTTTATAATACATAAAACATTATTTCTCATGCTCGAGCTATGAATATCGATTTTAAATTTACTTTGATCTTCAAACTTATTGGCGATAATTCTTAAATCGGTTTTAATTAATTTAAAATTCTCTTTCCAGTTGAAAAAGTTATCGTTAAATCTTCACAACTCATTTTTTAAGGAATATTTTATAATTTCCGGACATCAAAACAATTTTTCACTGAAACTTTCGTTAATCTAGTTTAAATAGTTTCTCAGACATTACACACTTTGGGATTTTAGATGTTAAAAATCCTTGTCTAGTAGGTTCTTCTTGTAAACATACTACGGTTTGCAAAATAAATTAATAGTAATGTTCCTTCAATTAAATTATTTATTCTTTTACTTAAATTATTTATTGTTGAAAAGAAATATTTACAACTTCTTAAGAAATAATCAAATTTATAAATACGAAGGCTTTTACAGCAGGTTTTAAGTAAACTAAGACTAGAACTAACATTAACACTAACTCTAACACTAGAGCTAGAATTAGGAGGTTTTGGGTTTAGCCTGACGGCCTTTAAAAAAGCGTTTGATGATTTTTGGATTCTATATCGCAACCTTCTTCAGAAACAAGTTTGAAGTCAACTTGTTCAACTTAACACTTTGCTGACCGGTGACGAGTTAACACGTCTTTTCATGGCCAAACGTTGCTGACCGGTGATGAGTTAACTCGTCATTGCACTCATCATTGCCGGTGACATGACAATGCTTCTGAATAAAATTCCCGGTCAACGAAGTGATAATAATGAAGTTGAAGTAATTAATAACACAGGTTCTTTGCATTTATTGGCATTTTTGTTGTAAATTCTGCCTTACGTGTTTCGGCAATCTACGCGATAATATAAATTAATAATCAGTTAATTAACAGTTACTATAGGCGGTTTAAATGTAATACTTAAGAAGAGGACTAGTTTTTAATTATATAACCGAGAATAGCCATACAGCAGGAAAGCCTCCGAAGATGGCGTAGATTGTCGAAGCTGTTTTGTTATTTATTTCATGGAGATATTGGTAAAAAGGATTCACAACATCGTGAATAATGATCTTGTTTTTGAAAAAAGTTTCAACATGACATCCGAAACGTAAAACGTCTTTCCAAAAGACGTTCTAGGTCTAGTGTTAGAGTTAGTGTTACTGTTGTTTCTAGTTTTAGTTTAGTATCCAAATTTAATTCCAACATTCAATGTTGCATTGCCTATTATGCATTCATTCAATCATGTAGTCCCCAAAGGAAATCCTTCTTTTTGTCGTCCTCGTTGGTTGGAATCCATCAAATTGAAAGTAGTGAAAGCAAAGTTTGATCAAATTGCCGAATTAGGAATTTGCAGTCAATCGTCTTCACCTTATCTTTACCATTCCACATGGTTCTTAAAAAGCATTTCCTTGACTGGCTCTGTGGTTACTGTTGCTAAGTGAATTTAATTACAGTTTCTCATCGTTACCTTTTACCTCATATTCAGAACTTTAACTTTAGAATTCATAACAAGACATCTTCGTTGGCTCGAAATTCAACAGTAGTTTTATTAGAATCCATGGTTGCAAAATTAATTTAGTCCATGCGTATTAAATTCTTATTACAGGGGAAAATATACAAAAATTTGCAATATCAACTCCCTTTGGTCTTTTTGAATTTGTTCATATACGTTTTACATTACATAATGTAGCTTAAACATTCTAAAAATTCATAAGTGAAGTAATTGAAGATTTAGATTTTGCCTACGGCTATTTAGACAATATCCTTATTTCGAGTAAAAATGAAGGTGAGCAGTTTCTTCATTTTCAACAATCATTCGATCTTCTAGATCAATTTGGAATTTTGCTTAAACCATCAAAATGTGAATTTGGTGTCTCTCATGGCGTTTTCATTTGGCTGAATTAGGGCGCATCAGTGCACAACAGCGTGTTCTGTTGGTTGCACCTAATTAGTGTTTTGTGTTTTTTACATTTTAAACAACCTCAAGCCTTGAACACACTTATAAGTTATGTTATGCTCAGATTGGCAGTTATGATTATGTTTGATTTCATCGCGTTCTGTTGAATTTGTCCTTTTTTGCACTAAGCCAGTGTGACACATGCACCCAACGTCAAATTCTGGTGCGCACTAGGTTAGCCAAATGAAAACGCCATCAGTTAAATATTCTGGGAGATGCTGTTTCCTCTGAAAGCATTCTGCTTCAAATTGGGCATATTTCTGTAATAATTTTCCTTTACCAAAAATAATAAAACAGCTACAAAGATTTATCGGTATGGTAAATTTTTACCGTAGATTTGTTCATAGTTTTTTGCAATCCTCTGCTTTTCTTTGGGATAAAAAATTTTAAGATAGTTTTGTAAAAGCAAAATTCTGAGAGAATGCTACCATACTTTTAAATTTCTTACTCCTACATAAATTCATGAACATCCTGCCATAATATCATGAACTTTTCCCATTTATGAAGGAATTAAACCTTTCGACATTTCCTGGAATGCTTCATCTTTACTATTTATACCAATCATAAACCTTTAGTTTTATAGTTGAAATGAACAATACCATTCATTCCATTCTTCAGTTAATGAAAGTTAAATAAATAAAACATGATGGGCTGAAGGATTAAGGTCGATAGCCTGTTTCTAAGGTAAAAGAAAAAGAATGTATTATTTAAGTTAATTACTGTATATTTCTTGTTTTTTTGTCTTCCTTCTGCGAAATAAATTCTTTTCTATCTAAAACATGAAGTTTCTACTGAAAATATTTATTAACACTTGACTACCGTGTTTTGATCTTATAGTAGATCGTTATTAGGTCGATCCCGTTAAACAGCAAGTAACATGAACTATAATCAAACACCATGTTTAAAAAATTAAAGCCAAAAATGATAAATATAATGCAAAAACAAATATTCGACTTATAATGAACTAATGCTCCGATTTCAAACACCTCGAACTTAACACATTGCGTACGGGTCACGAGAATTCTCGTTTTTAGCAAACTGAACGTTGCTATGCGATAGGCTTCGTTACCGTCGTAACGTAATTAAAGTATATGCGGCTCATTGTTTAGTTGAAGACTGAATAAAAAAACATGAAAACGAGATATCTCGTGACCCGTACGCAATGTGTTAACTCGTCGTCATCGGAACATAACTCACTCACAATCAGTTTAATGTCTGTCGTTGTCAAGTTCGGTTCGAGGTGTTTGAAATCGGACCGTAGGTTCATTATAAGCCGGGTATTCGTTTTGACATTATATCTACAGTTGCTCCCAAAAGTATCCGGCCGCCTGGCAAATTCTCACATTTAACACTATATTACTTAAGAATTAAATAATATAACCAATAGTTATTTTTTTTTTTATGATGCTAGTATATTATCATTCAACTTTTGATACATTGCAAATATAACAACAGCAAACAATGTAATAAAGAACATAAATAACATTATTATAGGCACACAAAAGTATCCGGCCACCTATACAAAATAGCTTTAAGAAAACTAAGTATGTAACTCTTAAAAGCTATTAAAACAGCTTTTTAATATTTTTTGGGGTAACCTTTTGAATTTAAAACATCTCTTAACACTTTGTTGACCGGCAATTTTACGTAGAAACTATGTCATGTCACCGCAATGTCATGTTTAATGTGTAATAACGACGAGTTAACTCGTCACCGGTCAGCAACGTTTGGATATGAAATGACGAGTTATCTCGTCACCGGTCAGCAAAGTGTTAATCTGTTGGGCATTGACTTAACCAATTTATTCGTTAATGAAGAGTTTATCATCTTCCATTCCAGCAGTGAATGGTTTTTAAGCATTTCTTTACTGGAAATGCGCTTTTTGTTCAGACTAACAAAACTTTCAAAATTGCGCATAAATGCTCTATTGGGTTGAGATCTGACTTGTTGCGTTATATAATAACCATTCTCCCGTTCTCATGCCACAATATGCATTAAGTAATATAGTGTTAATTGTGAAAATTTGCCAGGCGGCCGGATACTTTTGGGAGCAACTGTATCACTTTTGGGCATAGAAAAAATAATATACATAGAAGGTCAACTCTCACTAGATCAGTGAAATCGGCTTGCACGTTCATATGCCGACACACTGATGGCGCTAATATCATTTTTTTGAAAGCGCCTCCTACCGAAATACCCAAAACTACTTCTGAACCCGCGAAATTCGAAACAAAATTCTTTTTTTTTAATTTATACTTTATTTCACCTATACAACAATAAGGGACTATAACACACTTATTATTGTGCGGAAAATAGTAATGCCAAAAAACAGTTTAAAATATTTTTTAATTTTCATTTACGTAATTAATACAAGTATAGATAATAATTTTTGCTAAAGTTATTCCTTATTCCTTTAATAAGATAGGACGGATACTTGGTATACTTTCGGTAGATGTTTTTGCCCAATCAGGTAATTAATAGCCTCTTGGTTGTTGCCTTCTCAATTATTTCTTTGAAAAGTTTTGTAATTTACAAACTTTTTGGCAGTCCTTTGTTCTTGGAAGAGTGCATATTTGGCAAAATTTGTTGTTTTTACTTGTCCATAGTCAACAGAATCTTAGAATAATGGCGTATTCGATTGGTTGCACTCAGTTGCACTGGTGCGCACCAGTGCATAGCAGCGTGTTCTATTGGTTGTTTCGTTGTGTTCTATTACATTTTATTATTGTAGTTTATAAAACATTTTAAACATCATCAAGCCTTAAACACACTTACAAGTGATGTTATGATTACGTTTGATTTCATCGCGTTCTGTTGAATTTGCCTTTTTTTGCACTAAGCTAGTGTGACATATGTCACATTTTGCACTCAACGAGTGCGCACCAATGCACACTAGTTTTCCCAATCGAATTCGCCATAAGTCTCCAATTGATGGTTTCTGAACTGAACAACTTAGTCAAAACGTAATCTTTATAAATTTTTTGTTAACAAAAGTAACCAATAAATACTTACATAATGCAGAATGACAAAGCTTAGCAGGACCGAATTGGTTCATAGTTAATTTCTTTAGACTTCATCAACTTTAACAAACGTTGTAATGCCGAGATTAAAAATTTTTGAGTTAGTTACCTTACCGTTTACAGGATTAATTAGAAAAATATTAGATTTTATTCTTTTGGCATTTATGTTAATTTTTTTTAATAAACAAGTAAATAGTAACGGTAAGCAGGAAATGACGTAGATTTATTTGAACAAATCAAACTGTCATGGAAACATCTTCTATAAATTTCTGTAACCTTTCAAAATTAACACATCAGCGCCAGCAGTGTGTCGGCATGTGTACTTTTTTTTGATTTCACTTTTTCCTGCTGAGTTGAACTACCCTGCTTTTGACTTTATATGTTACAATTTTAACAAGGTATTTGATTATGATACATGTGATTTGCTGTTTGATAATAACGATCTACTGTAGGATCGAAACCCAGTAGTCAAGTGTTAATAAATATTTTCAGTATAAACTCTATACTTTATTTAACTAACTCTACTTTTTGATTTTCGATTTTTTTAACATAAAAACTTTAATAAAAAATCAATAAACTTTATCAAATTTTATCCATTACAATTTTAATAAACAATAGTTAAAGTTAGAATTAAAAACTTTCCCGGTTGATTTTCCGAGGAAAATTTTCTTTCACCCGGGATAATAAACCTAAGAGCTTCGACTTTACCAACAAAGGCACTTTTAACCCCTCTCGAATTATTCATAAAAGAAAGATGAAAAAAACAAGTTGAGAGAATACTTTGAATAAAATAATATCAAAACATTTCAACTTTTTTTACATTCTTTTAAACTTTTTAATCTTTCAACATTTTTGTTTTAAAGAAAGTACAAATTTCTCAATAACCAATTAACGAAAGTAATGGAATTGAAGGGAAATTAAAGGAAATTGTAAGGTAACTTCCGGATCCCTTACAAAGTGAATATAATTCGAGCAAACTTCGTTCGCCCGCGCGAATGAACCGTCTTGGAATATAAAGTGTATGCAAATTAAGGGGGAGAAATAGAAGGAAATGAGCCGCCCGCACCTCGAAAATCGAACCGTAAGTAAAGGTTTTGAAAATCGTACGTGACGCTATGAATACCCCGGGATTTTTCGATTTTTCCTTAAATCACATTAGAACGCGAGCATTCCTTCAATTCAACCTTAACAAGCAACTCATAACGAAGAGACAGAAATAAAAAAATTTCCTCCCTACAAATTGAGTTTTTAACTTTGTAGGAAGTTCTATTTGTGGAATAAGATAAATAAAAAAAGAAGTTATTTTAAATTAGATTACTTTTTTTTAACGTAATAGTAATAGTGGTTCGTTGAACTTTTAAATGAAGAAATTTATCCTTAAATTTCTCGTCTCACATCAGTCTTACATTAACTTGATTGAATTGAAGGACGAGAGGAAACGAAGGGGGAGAAGACGTAAAATTTTATTTAAACTTGGTTAAAACGATCGGAAGGAAAATAAAAAACCGAGACGAAAGAACTTTACGAGGCGAGCAAATAAAGACTTTACACGATGACTAATGATGAAGTCGTCAAGTTTGTCGAGATTAATGATCATTGAACAGTCGAAGAATTCTTAAGGAATTAAGTTAGTGAGTTTGGTGATTAATGAACGTTTGGTGACAAACAAAAAGTTTACTTAGTTTGAGTGTAAAGTAATAAAACTAAGAAAAAAAGTATATAATCCCTTACAATTACATTACATCTATCAAAAAATTACAAGACACTTTTTAGATTTTTTTTTTTTGATAAACGTTTAGACCCTTTAAATACAAAATAGAATCTTTAAAATTTAATTAGATTCATAAATAATTTCCTAATTTTCATAAATAATCTCTGTATGATTTTTTTAAAGATGACTAAAATTTTTATAAAAGCTAGGTTAAATCTGTTAAAAATTATAGACTTATTTGGGAATTTTTTAAATTTTTTCTCTATAGATTAGAAAAGTTTTGATTGTTTAAGAACAAAATAGAATCTTGGGTATTTAATTTAATGCATAAGTCGATCCCTAATTCCTATAAATAATCTGTATACGATTTTTTTAAAGATGACTAAAATTTTCGTCTAAAAGTTGGCACTTGAGATTTTTCTTTAAATTTTTTCTCTATAAATTAGAAAAGTTTTGACTGATTGAAAACAAAATAGAATCTTGGATATGTAATTCAATGCATAAATCGATTCCCAATTCCTATAAATAATTTCTATACGATTTTCTTAAAAATGACTTAAGACTTTTTTTTAATTTTTGTCTATATGTTACCGGCAAACTTCATTACGCCGGCACACCTAAGATTGACTAGACAATTCGCACATTGCCCGAGCATTTTTGATCAAGTCCGATATAACTTTTTGTTTCGGGGTTTGCCTAGTATGCAACTAGGTAAACTTAGGTGCGCCAAACGAGGCTCAGGCAAAGTCCAAGAAATGTAAATTAACTTCGGACTTTGCCTAAGTGGGTCAGGCAAACTTAGGTTTCACGTGCTTTCTTTGTCAGAAAATACTATAGGATCAACTCCGTTTCCTGATACAGAAAATACTGTGGGATCAACTCCGTTTCCTGATGTAGAAAATACTGTGGGATCAACTCCGTTTCCTGATGCAGAAAATATTCAAAGAACAAATCCTGCCCTTAATGTTGATATGGCAAATTTGGAACCTGTTTGTTACATATGCGAAAAGGAAACCTCAGGAATCCACAAGTGTTATAGCTGTCCGCAGGATGTTCATGTCATCTGTGCCCAGAGCACAAGTAATACCAACGTGGAGTACGGAACATCAGTTTTATGTCTTCGATGTGCAAATAAAAAAACGATGATTTCAAATCAAGAGAAAGCTTTCGAAGGATTGAAAGAGCAGGCAGAGAAAATGATGTTTACATCTAATAAAAAATTTCCCCCGATTGAGGTTGGAACATCAGTTACTGTGCCTGTGCCAAACCTTGACAGGAGCAAAGGAGATGCGCGAAACTTAATTGGCGTAGTTTTGGAGACAACAAATGATGGACTTTATAAAATTGGAACCAACAAAGGAATTATTAGCTCGCTGCATTCAAGAAATCAAATTCAAAAGACATACTTTTGAAAATTCAGGACATCCCAGAGACTGAATTCTCGCTGCGTCAGATTACATTTTTTTTTAAATTTTTTCTCTATAAATTAGAAAAGTTTTGATTGTTTGAGAACACAATAGAATCTTGGATATGTAATTTAATGCATAAATCGATTCCTAATTTTTTATAAATAATCTCTATACGATTTTTTTTAAATGACTAAAATTTTCGTCCAAAAGTTGACACATGAGATTTCTTTTTAATTTTTGTCTATAGATTAGAAAAGTTTTGATCATTTGAAGACAAAATAGAATCTTAGATATACAATTTAATGCATAAATCTATTCCTAATTTCTATAAATAATCTCGGTACGATTTTTTAAAAATGACTAAAATTTTTGTCAACAATGGAATACGTTTAAGAATTTTTTAAAATTTTTTCTCTACAGATTGGAAAAGTTTTGACTATTTGAGAACAAAATAGAATCTTGCACATTTCATTTGATACATAAATCGATTTCTAATTCTTATAAATAGTCTCTATACGATTTTTTAAAAATGACTAAAATTTTTGTCAAAAAGTAGGTACTTAAGAATTTGTTTTAAATTTTTTCCATATAAGGTAGAAATGTGTTGACTCTTTAAGAATAATATAGAATCATAAAGATTTAATTTAATGCATAAATCGTTTTCTATTTTCCATAAATAATCTCTATACAATTTTTTAAAAATCATTAAAATTTTTGTCAAAAATTATGTAATTTTTTAATTTCTCTTTGTAAATATTAAAGCAACTTTGACTGTTTTTACTCAAAATAGAATCATTAAACCTGCTATTAAATTTCACCATCATTATCGACTGGTTTTTTCCAAAGAATAAAAAATATAGACGAGATATAATCCTATACTCTTGACTTTTCAAATAAAATCAAAAAAATTTCTACACCATCACACCTTTTGTAACATCACTCCTCAAACACACCGTATACAAACGAATAAAACACGCAACACGTTTTCCTTTGATCTGTTATACATATATTCGAAGCAAACGTCGTCTTTTCGATATGCACCTCGTATGCAGTTCCGCAGTTTCAAGCTTCGACCTTTCAGCTTGGAGCTTTCTAGCTTCCTAGCTTCCCTAACACACACACGCTTTAAAGGAAACGTGTAAACGACGCTCGAGCGAACGCGTTAGCAGAAGCCAGCTAGCGTAAGCTCGTTGTAACAGTCACCAAAGTGCATTGTCATGTGCACGTGCGTTTTCTCGAAACCGAAACGGAACCAAACCCTAATATATCTCTAAGTAGGTTATGGTGATACCTAAGTAGTAGTTTCGGTTATATTGCCACTTGAATCTTGATAGTTTTCGCAAAAGGAATTTGGAAGTAAGTTGGGAGGCAATCGGATGGATAGAGAAAGAGAGAAATGCATAAGTCTTGGAAGTAACGAGTTGGCAACACATCGGTTTGCGCACAACTGTGTGTAGAGTGTATATGGGGTGTGTATCTGGCACAAGTCCCGAACAAACTTGGCGAGAAACGTTAGAAACGCCAGAAGCTGACCGCACGGACTTCCTCTTGCTGAAGGAAACGATTTATCTCGGGTGATGTACTGTTTTGGAGGTTGTTGCTGAGGAGATAATCGAGGAGACATTTTTAAATCTTTATTTAAATTTGTTGGTTTTAATTTAAAAAAATTTTCAAATAAAGAAGTTAAATTCTTCTAAATTATCGTAAGAAATAATAAGGTTTGATGATAGACTTGTTATTTTAAATATTCTTGTGCTAGAAGCTAAAATATAAAATCGATATTCGAACATCGCCGGCAGCATAAAATATTCGTTGTTTAACTTGGTTTCGTGTATAGAAAGACGATTTATATCCCGGGGAAATTGGAAATAGATTTAATCGGTATTATCAAGTTGGATTTCAACATGAAACTTGCTTTATGTGAAGTAAAAATTATGTTGTAGTAAATATATGAGAAAATATTGAAAAATTGAAAATTTTTTATGAGATTAATTCTAAAAAAGAATTCAGTGAAAAATATCTTTTATTTCTATATCATAATAATTTCCAAATTGACTCTAAATGTATATGCTAAAGTACGTTTGTGTTTAATAAAATGCGTACGTATTGTTATAAAATAATAATAATAATTTTATTAAGAATTATGATATAACGTTATTGCCACAAGAAAATAAACTTATAATACTTGGTTTGAGAATCACGTTATATTTAAGGAATGCTGTTTACAAAGGCCGACGTAGTATTCTTGAATACAATCGAGTTCTTTCAGAAATATTTCCTTAACGGGTATTTGGAGTTATTTTGAGCTCTGATTTTTTATATCATGGGTTAACACATTATATGTATATTTTGACGGATGTGTAATGGTATTGTAATGATATTGCAATGGTACGTGTTTTGTGTAATCACTCGGTGGAAAGGTATCATGATTTCTTATTTGCATCGGGTGTAATATTGTAGAATTGGGAGTAGTGGAAAGGAATTTAAAAGAGGAGAAAGGAAATGCTTATTTGAAAAAGAAAAATTAATAATGAAGCTGCTGAGATGAAAGAACTAAAAGGGACTCACTACTGAAATTTTCTAGTAACAAGCTCTTTGTGAAATTACGAATTCAAAATCATTTTAATTGAAAATTTTTTTTTGATAAGTTTCTATAAATCTATAATAAAATTCTCCATCTCATTATTAGCTAATTTCAATCGTTTTCACTATCAATTCAATTCATAAACACTCCACCAATTCTATAATGATGCTATTTAAGTTTTGGTAAATTTATAATAAAATTCTATCTTTATTTAGAAGAGTATAAAAGTATAGTTGGTTAAAAGATCAATAAGAATAGGTAGATGACGATACTTTTCCAAATTTTTATCGATTTTAATCGAATTTAATCAGTTACAACTTTCGATGATTCATTCAAGTTTTGTTAAATCTATGATAAAATCCTATCTTTATTTAGAAGAGTATAGAAGTGTTATTCGCTAAATGATCACTGAAATAAATAAATGGCGATACTTTTAAAAATTTTTATCGATTTCAGTAAAATTTTGTCAGTTTTTAGACAACCTTTTTTTTTTAATTAATGACGAATTTCTTGATGTTATGTTATTTTCCTTTAAATTAACTCACACTTTGAATTTATTATCTATGTAATCAGAATTTGGCGAATTTAAGTGAAATTAATCGTTTGGAGCTTTAAACAAAATTATTCTAAAATGCTTCATTGATTCACGTTTAATGGAAAAACTTGACTTACTTATCCATAAAGTACAGTGAAATCTCCTTTGTACGGACACCAATGGGACCCACCAAAAGTGTCCATTCAAGAGAGGTGTCCCCTTAAGGGAAATGCCAAGTAATTATATGAGAGTCGGACAGTTCCATGAGAAACTGTGCGTTCAAGAGGGGTGTCCGCGAAGGGGAATATCACTGTATTTGTAAAATTAGTTTAAAAGGTTGGAATTACATTAACAAGGATCTGTAGATCGGTAAATTGCCACCGATTGTAGATAAATGGCGACATTCCATGTTTTTGTGGTTTTTAATCGAATTTGACTGATTTTAACTATTGTTCTTTTTAATCGAATTTGACTGATTTTAACTATTGTTCTTTTTAATCGAATTTGACTGATTTTAACTATTGTTCTTTTTAATCAATAACATTTATATATAATGTTTAGAAAAATTTATTCAAGTTTCAAGATAAAATTTTTTAAAAATTTTTTTTAAGTTTTCAGCCAATTTATACATATTTTTAACAAAATCTTTTAAATATCTACTCAATCCTAATCTTCGTAAAATGAGAAAATTTCATTCACATTAATAAGAGAGTAATTCAGTAAACTTACTATACAGGTGTCCCGTTTTGATTGTCTGATAATTTACGGGTATATTCTCTGACTGAACACCAGCAAAAAAGTCCTAATGAACATAGGTTCGAAAGTGGTTCGTTTTCGAGATATTCAAGGTTTTAGTTCCATAAGTTGATCTATTATTAACATTATTACAGCGTTACATTTAAATTAAATTATTAAGTAGTTGCCACGGTTTCGACTAACTTTTGTAACTGAGCAGTGTAACCTAATAATGACAATTTATCGAAACCATCGTAACGAGTTAATAATTTAATTTAAATGATTCTCATCGATTATGTTAACACATTTCGGACGGGTCACGAGATATCTCGTTTTTAGCAAACTGAACGTTGCTATGCAAGTTGTTTAGTTGAAGACTGAATAAAAAAACATGAAAACGAGATATCTCGTGATCCGTCTGCAATGTGTTAATAATAGGTAAACTTAGGAAACTAAACTTCCCATATCCCGAAAACGAATCACTTTTGAGCCCTTGTTCATTAGGACTTTTCTGTTTATTTTTAGCCAAGGAACACGTCAGTAACGGATCGGACAATCAAAACAGGACACCTGTATAGTTTTTAAATTGATTTTTAAATATTTTAATATTTATTGAATGAATTCAAAAAGTTGAGATGTAAAGTAATTGAAAAAATTACAATCCATACGAAAATTAAAAAAGTTTTAGTACAAATTTAATCTTATTGTTAGACTTTAGATTTAATGTTAAAAGTGTTAAACGGCCCACACACGTAACGATTTGTCGTACTGCACGCCGAACTACAGGTTGGAGAGAAAATCGTAGGAATTGCAGTACTGTCGTTTTCTCTACACACGGTTCAAACACACCGGACTACAGTAGTTAAGATTATTGCAGTAGTGGTTTCGATGAGTGTGAACTACACAGGTTCAAGTAATAAAATGCCAAAAAGTGCTGCCGCACTTGTAATTACAGTATTATTGCTTGATGATCCTATGCACAGGTGTTTTTCCTATATAGTTCAATAAATTTTTCCCAGAATTTCTTGTTTTTAACGTCCATCGTCAAACTCAATTAACTTATTTAATCAACAAACTTATTTAAACTGAATATAACTATGTTAGCTAGAAAAGTCATCTACCACAACCGCCGCTCTCTACACACGTATCAACTTGCTTCCAAACACGACCGTTGATACGATATTTTATGGAAGTCCCGAACTGCAGACGATTCGATCACTGCGTACTACGAAGCATACGATTTGCCTACACACGCTACAATTTATCCTTACTGCAGCAGTTTCGACTAATGTCGTACTGCGTACAGTACGACAAATCGTTACGTGTCGGCAGTTTTACATCAAACCATTATTACGTCAATTTACACTAAAATTTATTGTATTTTAACTACTAAATTGTCGATAATTTGTTAAAAAAATGTTTTCAAATTTTTATAAAATCGTTTAATTGTATAATTTACAAGAAAATGTATTTTTATACATTACAATTAAATCTAATTAAAACGTAGATATTTTTTAATCAATTTAAAGTTTTACGGGCAATTTCCTTTAAGTATTCAACTCTAATGGTCATAAAATTACTTTAAAAGATTTCAATCGTGCTAATAAGACTGTAGTTCGGTAAATTGCCATCGACCGTAGATAGATAGCACCACTTCGAGTATTTGCCGCTTTTAATCGCATTTCACCGATTTGAAGTAACTTTTCTTCTTAATTAATAATAACTTTATGATTTTAGACCATTATTTAAGTGTCAGATAAACTCAATCGTATTTTTAATCAACTTAAGTAAAATATATAATTTTTAAATTCAAAATAAGTATTGAAATTACTAGAAAATCCATTTCAAACTTACAATTAGAAGCCTTTATGGAATTTTTATTCAAAATCAGACTCCATCAGTTAACTCCAATCCTTAATGAACGGAGTATATTATTATGTCGTAAGATTGAAATACTGAGGTGTCAATGAAGCACACGCTTAGTTTCGATTGATTTTTTAGTCTGTAATAATGCTTTGGAGAAGAACTTAAAAAACACATAAAAGTCTTTATGGAATTTTTATTCAAAATCAGACTCCATCAGTCAACTCTAATTCTTAATGAACAAAGCATATTATGTCGTATGATGGATATGCTGAGGTGTCAGTGAAGCACACGTTTAGTTTCGATAAATTTTTTAATCTGTAATGAACCTTTGTAGAAGAACTTAAAAAAATGATAAAAGTCTTCATGGAGTTTTAATTCAAAATCAGGCTCTATCAGTCAAATCCAATCCTTAATGAACGAATTACGTCGTAAGACGAAAATACTGAGGTATCAGTGAAGCACACGTTTAGTTTCGATTAATTTTTTAGTCTGTAATGAACCTTTGTAAAAGAATTTTAGAAAAATGATAAAAGTCGTTATGGAATTTTTATTCAAAATCAGACTCCATCAGTCAACTCCTTAATGAACGAAGTACTTTATTATGACGTGCTGTGGTGCCAGTGAAGCACACATTTAGTTTCGTTTAGTTTTTAGTCTGTGATAAACCTTTGTAGAAGAACTTAAAAAAATGGTAAAAATCTTTATGGAATTTTTAATCAAAATCGGACTCCATCCAACTCTAATTCTTAATGAACGAAGTCTATTACACCTACTTATAAAACAAAGTTAAAAAATTTCAATCACATTAATTAATAAGAGTGTAGTTTGTTAATTAACCATCAAATGTAGATAGATTACATCTCACCAAGTTTTTTATCTAACTTTAAATCAATTTCCCCTTTTTTTTATTTATTTCTTTTTACTAAAATTTTTTAATTTATTTCAATTTAATATCAACCTTAAATTTTTCAAACTAAATACTATCTTTACTTACGGACAAAGATGTTGGACATCAACGTAGCTGGTAAGCAGAAGACGATGACCAAAATATCAGCAACCGCCAGATTAACGATGAAAAAGTTGGTAACCGTTCGCATTCTGGGCGATCGAAAAACCACGGCGATAACGAAAAAGTTCCCGACCAAACCGACCGCGAAAACCAGCAAATAAGCGACACAATAAACCACGGTCATCGCCATCGAGTGCCTATAGAAAAGCTCCGGGACGAAGACGCTTTCCGTGGCGTTTATCGACGAGGAATTCATCACCAGCGTTGCTCCGTTCGTCTTAATACCGATTTCGAAAATTCCCGATTTATGTATAATGTCGCTACTTTCCGTTTGAAGCGATACCGAATCCAAAATACTTCCGTGAAATTCAACAGCTAACATTTTAACATCGAAATCTTGAGTTGTCGCGAAAATATCGTGTTTTATTGTTGGAATGTATTTGGTTTTTATGGTTTTATAAGCTTCTTCTTCTGTTTCAAGATATAACGAAGATAAATCGAGTTGGTTCGAATCTTCTTCTTTATCCATCTTTTTTTAAACCAACTTTTTTAATTCCATTTTTATTTTTTTAATTAAGTCCACTTATTAAAAAAATAATCACCACAAAAATTCCACTTAAATCGACTTCAAACCCCCACTTTATTTTTTTTTCTTAATTTCCTTTTAATTAATTATAAAATAATTTGAATAACAAATTTTAATTTAAATTAATTTTTGAATTTTTCTTTCTTTTTAGGTAAGTTTTTTTTGGTAATATTTTTTCGGGTTGTAACGAACGTCCGGACGTGGAGGCTGCCGAACGTTGAATGGGGTTCGAGTTGAATGTGTAGTGTTGGTGGAGGCGAAAGCGGAAAGCGTCGCGACGCCGTGCGTTCTCTTCTGGGGATGGTGGAGGCGGTGGAGCTGCGTGCGACGAAGAAGTCCGGACCTGCGCCCCCCAGATAGGAAATGAGAACCGAATAAAAAGGTACGTATAAGAAATTTACATGATATACGATGGATATAGAAATAAAAGGGTTTTATCAGAATGTTGTACCATTTTTTTGGTAATAATAAATCATAAATAGAATAAATTTGATGTTTATCATAGAAAATAGAGTGGTCAAGCTTTAATTTGACGTAAAAATAATTTATTAAGTCCTAGAAATAAAGTCTGGGGGATTTTTTAAAGATGATCAAAAAATTTCTTGATGTTATGTTAGATTCAGAGGAAGTGTATTGAAATTTTCCAAAATTTCTTTTAATATTTTTGGGATAATTAGAACAAATTTGATTTTAATAATCAAAAATAGATTCTTTAAGTGTTAATTTAAGGTAAAAATCATTTCTTAATCTTTAAAAATAAATTCTGTATGATTTTTTAACACGTTAAGTACGACAGCTCTTATGGCTTGTACTTTGCATACGCCGGGTATATAAAAATAGAACACGTTTTTTCGCGTCACCGGTGACTCGCGCCGCCCCTATGAATGAACTTCATTCGAGGCACTGGTGCCTCGCATCGTACTTAACGTGTTAAAGTTGATGACATTTTTGAAAAAATTAGGTTAGTTAACTGTCAAAAATTTTTCCTAACTTTAAGAATTTTTTTAATTTTTTTGGTAACAGTTACCATAATTTTGACTTTTTTAGTTGAAAATTGAATACATTTGGTTCAGTTTAATATAAAAACTGGTCCATAATACCTATAAATAAAGTTTGAGTAATGTTTTAAAGTTTGTCAAAGAAGTGTAATTATAATTTTTAGTGATTTTCAGAATTTTTTTCGTAAATTTGGTGATAATTGGAATAAATTTGACTTTCTAAAACCAAAATTGAATCTTGTAAGTTCAATTTAATATCAAAAGCGTTTCATAATTCATATAAATAAGGTTTGGATAATGTTTTAAAGTTTGCCAAAAAAGTGTAATTATAATCTTTAGTGACTTTCAGAATCTTTTTCAAAAATTTGGTGATAATTAGAACAAATTTGTTCTTTATAATCAAAAATAGAATCTTTAAATGTTAATTTAACGTAAAAATTATTTCTTAATCTCTGTAAATAAACTCTGTACGATTTTTTAAAGTTAATCAAATTTTTTAAAAAGTTAGGTTAGTTAACTGTCAAAAATTTTCTTCAACTTTAAGAATTTTATTAATTTGACAACAAATTTGACTGTTTTAAACCAAAATAGAATCTTTTAACTTCAATTTAATGTAAAAATCGTTTCATAATTCTTATAAATAAAATCGTCGCGATTTTTTGAAATTAGTCAAAAAATAGTGAGGTTGTGTTAAGTTCTGTTGAGATTCTTACTATGAGATATTACTATGTGAAAGAGCCAGACCCTTTCACAACTATTATATTAAAGAAGTATAAATGTGAGCTAAAAATCATTTTTTAATTTCTATAAATACATTCAGTATGATTTTTTAGTTGACTAATATTAAGGAAAATGATGTAACATGAAGCTCATAATTTTACTGTGATCTTGCGAAGACTGTGAGTCTTAAGTTAGCGTTCATTCAGGACAAATTGTTCGAGTTTTGACCAATATTGTTATTTTCACTTTTCAAAACTGGAATTTTACATATGTTCACTTACGGTTTTAAACGCTTTAAATCTGAAGACGGCATAAGTGAAAACCTAGATTATTAAGATTACAAAATTATAAGCTTCCGTTTACTTCCTTTTCATTAATTTCTATTGAAAATCTTGAAAAAGGAACCCCTTTTACTTCTATACCTTCATGTGTAAAAAATGATGAATGTTATTAAATTACTATGAAAAATAAGGTAAGTGATGATATTTTTTTACTTATTTTCTTTAAAAAAATACAAAATAATTTTTCAATGTTTCATTTACAATATGAACATAAAATCTCTCCTTTCTCAAAGATTGCATATGATGATAAAAATAAAAATGATATACTGTATATTGAAGTTTAACTGGTTGGAAGTGGCGCCCGACGTCGTCTTCTTCCGACTCTTTCGTCGTCCGTCCAGAAGACGACCAAACTTTACGATTTTATGTATAGACTTTATACGACTTTACTTTATTGTTAGGCGACCGTAAATAACCATAATTACGCTGATGGATCGGATAATTTCGCCTCTAATTGACTCTTAAAATCCCCTAGGAATTAATCTAATTCGGGCGAAAGATATTTTATGTAAATTTATAGACCGGATCGTCCGCATCGGTTACAAATTACAATGTTATTCACACTCGGAGTTGACACCGTGATGTTTACATTGTGTCTATGCTGATAAGGAATTCGTAATTTCGGGTCCGTGCTGTTATGCAAATGGCATTCGGAACCGTGTATTCGGAACACGCGTAATTGATATTCACTTTCCTGTCTACCGATAGTTAATAATGCGCAGTAATGTTTAGATTTCATTTTTATAAATCTTAAAGTTATTACAATTGAATTGTGAAATAACTTTTGACGAAGTGTATTTATAACACGAACGATTAAATAGGGTAAAAGTTTTAAAACATTTCTAATGGATGATACCAATATCTCTACCTTGTAAAAAAATTGACATAGCACCTTCTTTGCCTGTAGTCTTCAAATATAAATATTATTATAGTAAAATTAAGAAGAAAATCGTGGTGGAATAATTTCCACTTATTTTATAAGACTGGAATTTATAAAATGACCACCGATCATTGATAGATATCACTTCTTTTTATACCTAATTAACTTCTTCGAAACGTTCTTGAATGGTGAAATTTATCTTGAACTAATTTCATCTAAATTACCTCTTTAAAATGAAGGTTTTCTTTAACCTCGTCCCTTAAAATAATAAAAAAGCTGAGGAGCTGTGTAAAAAAAGCTCGTTGTACCGCACTCGACAGTCCTTATTTACTTTATAATTCGCTACTTTCCGGTAGGTCAGGGCGATTTGCCGAGGAAACCGACTAAAGAAGTCACGGTCAAAGGAAGAGCAACCTCTTTAGCTCTGTCCCATGATAAAACCGCGCCGAAACCAAGCGAAAAAACTAAGCGGTTTGTCATTGAGGAGCGCGAGCAAAGAATTTCCGGGTTAAATCTTTTGTGTATTAAGTTAGAAATAAAAAAAATGATAAAAATAAAGATAAAATTTTAAAATAAGGGAAAGTTATGGAAAAGGTTTTAAATATGTTTTGAAACTAATAATAAAATAGGATTAAAGTAGGAAGGAAATGAAATAGGATATCTTGACTATTAAAAAATCGTCACTGAGAGGCGAAAACAATGAATTTCCCGGTTAAATCTTTTGTTTATTAAGTTAAAAGTAAAAAATGATAAAAATAAAGATAAAATTTTATAGTGAATGAAAGTTTAGGGAAACATTTTTAGATATGTTTTGAAACTAACTATAAAATAGGATTATAAATAGAAGGAAATGAAATGGGATACCTTGGCTATTAAAAAATAGTCATTGAGAGACGCGAAAAAAGAATTTCTGGGTTAAATCTTTTGTATATGAAGTTGTATACGAAAATAATAAAAATAAGAATAAAATTTTATAATACAGGAAAGCTTAGGAAAAACTTTTAGTTTTGTTTCGAAACTAACAATAAACTAGGAAAATGAAATGGGATATCTTGGTTGTTAAAAAGAAACGCCATTGAGAAACGAGAACAAAGACTTTCCGGGTTAAATCTTTTGTATATGAAATTAAAAATAAAAAAACTATAGAAATAAGAATAAAATAAGAATCAAATTTTATAATAAAGGAAAGTTTTGGAAAAGTTTTTAAATATGTTTTGAAACTAGCAATAAAATAGGATTAAAAATGGAAAGAAATGAAATAGGAATATCTTGGCTATTAAAAAATGTATAGAGGTTGTAATGGTAATAAATACGATTGGTTGAATTCGGTAAATTTTATGGGTTTTATGAATCTTTAAATCCGTGATCTCTGTCTCACTCACTCGTGATGTGAGGTCGTAACTTATCCCAGCAAATCCCGTAATAATCCCGAACTTATGACTTTACAACCATATTTTTTTTATTGATTTGTGATGTAAACGAAAAATATGATTTTTTGAATTTATACGAACTGATTTATTACGTTCGAATTTTTTTTATTCGAGAACTGAAGTCATTAAAATGAAAAATATATTATACCTACATATACACAAAAATACATTTTAATTTTCTTGTATTAAACAAATGTTTAATATTTTGTAATAAAATGAAAGTTATTTAACTCAAATCTCCAAAGGAATAAAAATTTTTAAGCTATATTTTATACATGAAACTATTTTTAGAAGCTAGTGTATAAAATTTACATAGAAAGAAGACCATCAAAGTCAATTAAACTGTTCTAAAAAAGTACATTTTTAGGTTGTTAAATTATTGAGGTGAAATGCATAGAACTTTAAACTCTAAAATCATTCACTTCTTTCGCCCAAGTTTGAGGTCTATAACTTACATATACATATAATACTAACGTATTATATTACATACATTTATTAGTAAAAGTTGTTTTAAAAATGTTTTATAAGAATTTTTATGATAACTCTTCTGTTATGATTTACAAAAAAAATTCTGTTATAGAAATTCGTCTGATGTTAAAGAAATAAGGTCACATTATTTCTCATTTAAACGTTTATGTTTTCTCAAATAGTTCAAATTATAGAAGTTTTTATAAACAAAGTTTTATTTATTTTTTCATTAATACAATTAAACATTTTTTATTTTTGGTTGGATGATAATTTAAAAAATGGTTGGCAAATTTTATTATTAGTTTTCGAATTATTTGAGGTAAAAATTGAACATTAAAATCTAAAGTCATAGACTTCTTTTAGTTTAGTTTGATGTTTGTAAGTTTTTATAACACTTCAACAATTTGGTGATTTTTTTCGACTCACCCTGTATATATTAGGGATGGGACCGAAGCCGAATAAATATTCGGCTTATTCGGCTTCATTTGCAATATTCGGTTTTCGGCCGAATATTGAATTTATTTACCGAATATTCGGTTGTTTATGTGACTGTTCTAAACTTTAATAAATTCGAAGAATATATTAAATGAGCATACAATGGATTTTTGCACAATTGTCAATTAGTTTCTTTTTTTCTGTATTTGTTTCCTGCTTCTGAGAACAGTTGCTCACTGAAAATTGTACTTGATGGGGCTGATAAGTACACTTTTGCCAATTTACTTATTTTTGGGTATTTCAAACATTGTTGTTTCCACTAAACAAATGGTATTTGCTCTCTCTTTAGTGCTCATCTTCTACTAGATGTAGCTATGGCTTTATAGCAGTCCCAAAACGCAAAATGACTTCGATTCAATTTTTTGTCTGTTGTAGAGAACACCTGCTGAAGATTTGTATTTATATTCATCTTATGACTTTCATCGCTCTTTGTATTATCGCTACTACTGCTTTCGGAGTCTCTTCCAAATGCTTCCAAAGAAAGTATGTCTTTTAACGGATATGTTTTCACATGAGAACATTTTAAACAACATCGGGGATTCAATAACGTTGCCATAAAATAACTTTTTTCCTCTCTACTCCTTTAAATCTTATTTTTACGCCATTCAACACAGACCGAATATTCCGTTCAAATTTAGCTGAGTGTTCGGTATTCGGTTGAATCACTATTCGTCACATCACTAGTATACATATAATATATTAGTAGATACAAGTTAGTGTTTCAAAAGAATTTCCACAATACTTCAGTTTGATTTATAAAGAAATGTTATAGAAATTCATCTTTAGAGAGATGGAAACATCTCGAAAATTTACTAAAAATTTATGCTTAACACGTTAACCGCAGCGCGGCATTCACTTGTGCCGCGCCTGATTTCGGTTGGTGTAATGCGGCACACGGTTTGTGCCGCATTCTTATGCATTTTATTAGGTGGTGATCTGAGGGGAAAAATTTTTTTTTCTTAAATGGCGAACAACGTGTTAATAAAATAATTGGAATTATAGAAGTTTATAAGAATAAAGTTTTACTGGATGTTTTTAAGTCTTAAAAAAATGATGAACAATATCAATAATAAACACTTTTATTATCAATTGCAACATAGAAATAAACATTTAAAAGTGACAAAAAATAATCACAAAAACTACTAACACAAAACAAATAAAATAAACACATTCATATTTGGTTAACACAAAATATTGCACACAAAGGCCTAATTTATCAAGATCCTTATTTACTAACTTTAGTTTCTTTAGACTAATATTGTTATTTTATTTTATTCTCTTATAATTAGACATTAAACTTAACTTAGTTTTTAAAAAATATTATGAATTTCACAGTAAAAAATGAGCAGAGTTACAAATTTTACAAAGACATAAAGTTAATTGTTTAAAATAAACCCAAATTTATAAATAAAATTTGGTATAATTCTGCTGATTAAAAAGCTTTTCTTTCTTTTAACTTTAATAATTTTAATAACTTTAACAACTATTGACTATTTTTTTATACAAACATACATACATTATGTACAATAAAAAGTCTTAATTTTTTATTTACTTGGTAACTTTTAGTGTTTTTATTTATTTTTTGTAAAGTTTCTTTAATGCCTAAGCAATCATTAATCTTTCACTTGATCTCCTTCCACCAGTCATCATCAAATTACCATTACTCACTCGATTTTCACGACTTCTATGTAAAAACGAAGGTCTATGTAAAAATTCTTCTGAATAATCCCTATTACTTTGATGATGATGATTTTTATTACGATCATCAACCTTTCCGGATATTTTTTTAGTTGGAACGGATTTTAAAGAATCTTCGTAACTACTAGAAGTATAAAACATAAAATCAAAAAATCATCCCAAGGATGTCATCTCCCTTCATTTAAAATTCTACTTACTTACTACTATCTTCTTCTGAAGTTTGTCCACTCGACTGTCCGCACTGACAAACAATACCGGAATTATCGGCGATTCCAGAGTCGTGTCCGCTCGAATGCAACGACGTGATGGAAGTTTCGATGCCGGTCAAACTCCGGCCGGTTCTTTCGCCGATTTGCGCCCGTTTGCCGTTCAGAAGAAATCTCGGACACGTTACGTCGTGGTGTCGATAGCCGGCCACGTGTACGGGACCGGAAGTTACGGACTCGCCGTAATGGATGCCGTCGGCGAAACTCGACGGAAATAACGTCGTCGTTGCCGCCGTCGGTTTGCCCAAAGTTGACGTGAGCGTGTAACCGAGTTGTTGGGCGTAACGTTTTTGCAACGATCTAAAACAGATTTAAGAATAAGTATAACGAAAAAATTTTTAACGAGTTTTGAACAAATTATTTTTAGATACATTTTAGACTTCAGTTTCGATTAGGAAATTTTAATAAAATGTAATAAAGTTAAAAAGAAGAAAAAATCTGACGACTTAGTTAATTTTTTTAAAGATAGAAAACTGATTTTTGTTTCTTGTTGTCTAAAAGTCGAAAGCTACTTTTTAAAGATACAAAGGCTGGATTTACTGCTCAACAGACGATCTGTATTGATGTCAATACTGACGAAACGTGCTCACCGTTGGTTAGTAGAATGTTGTACAGTGCTTGGCAGATTGACAGACGAAAACAAGCTTGTACATTCCCAAGAAAAATTTTAATTCTCCGACATATTAGCAAAATTACGAAACGAAGCTTGAGACACTTCAAGCTATGCTTTTAATCGTGCATCACGGTCTTTATACAAATTATGGGATAGGTTATGGGTTTTTATGGGATAGGTTCCGTAATTCTGGATGCAACCGAATTTCGGTTTTTAGCCGATCCTTATCAATGTTCATTTTATTGTTTAAGAGGACTGTATTATAACTTGAAATGGAGCTCCACCATGAAGAGAAAGATGAAAGAGTACTCGGCAATGTTACGGAGAGGGGGCTTACTTTTTCATCTTTATCTTAATGGTATAGCTCCATTTCATGTTATAATACTTGCACTGACGAATCTGCTAAACACTGAACACTCTAATACAATGTAACAGTCTGTCAGTTGATTGACGTATTGAAAAAACGGAATTTCAGAGGTGAGCAAATTTACTAGAGACTCGATTCGAGCAAAGGTAAACTCTCGATTTTCCAAACGGACATTAAGGGTGGACAAACTTCGTCGAGAAACATTTCAGAGGTGGGTAAACTTTGAAAAGGGAAAAAAACGGAATTTCAGGGGTGAGCAAATGTACCATAACCCGAAATGGAGCTGCACCATGAAGAGAAAGATGAATAAGTAAGCCCCCTCTCTGTAACATTGCCGAGTACGCTTTAATCTTTCTCTTCATAGAGCAGCAATATTTCGGTTATAGTACGTCAGGTGGACGTGTTTGACCGACAGTCTTCATACGCATCATCAATTGAGCACTAAAACCAACCTAACAAGGGGATCACCAGACGTCTAATCTCCAGATTTTGATTTGATTTTTTTAATAAGTAGAGATACTTATGTGAAGCTTTGTGGTAAAATATTTCAGGGAGATGACCAGTCATTTTCGAGTTACAAATTTATAAAATCATTGTTGAAACACAGATAAGTAATCCGTTGGTTTAACCTTTTACTGCTGAATACTCCAATCTCAAATGCTTGGAGTCAACGGGGTTGCCAATAGGCATTACTTGTGACTAAATACTCTTTCACGCAATATGAATCTGTTCGATGATGTACTAAATTATAATATACTACATAATCCAATTACTGGTAGTTTTCGTTGAGCGCATATATACGCCTGTAACAGTGAAAGGGTTAGTAATATTTCCAACAGGTAGGTCAGATAGCCGAGGTGGTTAAAACGCGAGTTACTAACTTTTTCGATGCGTGTTCGAATGTCGATGATGACAATTTTTGTAAGATTAGGACCATAGTTCGGAAAATAGTTACCCTATATAGATAGATGACATCATACATGTCTATAATTTTCGTCGATTTTAGACAAATTTGACTAATTTTGATTCAACATTGTTGGGTTTCTGATAGATTTGTATACTTTAATTGGGTTTAGGCTGATTTTAAATAATCTTTAATTTCATTTTTGAACAAAAATTAAACAGAAATTTGACGAAATCACTTTGAAATGATATCAATTTTAGCTTTTTAACATTCATTTTAGCTTTTAATGAAGGCTTATAATACTAAAGTGTTTCTAGCAAAGATGAAAGTTAGTAAAATGAACTTTATACGAGTATAGTTCGAGAAAAAGTCATCAGACATAAATAGATGGCACCACCTGGAGTTTTTGTTGATTTTAGACCATTTTCATTCATTTGGATTATTTATTTTACCTTTTAATAAATTATGGTGTATTTTATTTAGAATTAACTTGATTTTAAATAATCCTCGATTAAATTTTGGTGTTTCGATACAAAATTAAACAGTAATTTGACGAAAATACATTGAAATCATATAAATTTGAGGTTTTTAATGCTAATATTAGCTTTTAATAAAATTTTATTGCGTACAAATACTTTTAATAAAGGTCAAAGTTACCAAAATGAAATTAATAAAAGTGCAGTTCGGGAAAAAATCATCGAAAATTAATAGATGGCGTTATTCGGAATTTTCTTCTCAATTTCAAGAGATTTTGATTTATTTTCATTCAATTTTCTTCAATTTTCTTCAATTTTCAATGAATTTTAGGTATTCTAATTAAGTTGATCTAATTTATAGCTTTAAAATTTGGTGATATTAGTTTAATACAACTGTGGTTTGGAAAGTGGTCATCGAAAGTTGATAGATAACATTTTTTTTTCTAAGCTAGAAAACTAACCTTCTTTTTCTATTTCTCAAACATAAAATTCCTATAGCTGTTCCTAAAGCTCCCAAAAATACGATGCATCCTAAAATTATTATTCCCACCTCTAAAGAAGATAATAAAACTTTATTTCTCGTTAAACCGAGTTCAGGGGTACCACTCGACAATCCCAAGACTTTGTACTGGTTTAAATTTGTTTCAATTTCTTCCTGTTTTGATTGAAGTACTCTAAAAAAAAAATATTTGATAAAATTCCTTCTGATTTCTCAAAACAGTTTTTTTTTAGTAATTACTTATGTAAGATATCCATATCAACGATAATATTTAATGAAGGATCAACAGCGTATAAATACATATCGGTACTAAAAAAGAAAATTAATTAGATAACTTAAATCGAATTGCAACTATTTAGTGTAATAGTTATTATAGTGTAATTGGTTTGGATGTGTTTTACTCACGCTGTGGTGTCAATTTGTTTTCGATCCGAGTGCGGTTCGAGCTTGCGAACTCGTATGTCGAAACCGGTCGTGTTGTAAAGGGCCCTAGAAACGTAAATGAGTCGTTTATAGCCGGTTGTAACACGATTGGGAATGTGAAATTGGAAACGAGATGTTATCAGGGAAATTAAACCCGTAATACAAGTTTCCAACACTTCCGGTAAAGGAAAATTTATTTTTCTTTAATTTTAATTTTATTTTTAATCATTTTTATTGTTAAAATTTCAACTATTTATTTTATCGTTATGATTTTATGATGTGTACTTACAAAGTGATATTTTCCATTCCGTTTTCAACTTCCGTAGGTCCGGAACCGACGATCATTATGAGCTGCTTCTGCTCGTCCAACACGTACACCTGTTGAACGCGGAAAAAATCATTATCGACCGTTTCTTTGCACACTTTGTATTCGGGTTGTAAAGCTCCTCCCGGATAATGCTCCGGGAGGTACGAAGCTCGCGTGGGCGGATATTCAGGAATTTCTAACAATAAGTAAAAAATCGGCCAACGGCGGAAATATTTCTATGAAAAATTTTTCAAGACATTTTTTCTTTGGTATATTAATTCGATTTAATTTTTTTATATAAGGTTAGTGAAAGGCTTACAAAAACGTTAGCAATGGTTGATTTTCCATCATCAGCTCCTCTTCTATCGGTTGCTTTGACGTCAAATCCGTAAACTTTTCCGGCGTCTTTGGCAAAATTTGAAATTGCCCGCACTTGTCCGCTTATGGAATCGATGGAAAAACGTTTTGTGGCTTCGTCAGCGCGACCTATTATTTGATAGCGGATTTCCCCGTTTAAACCCGAATCGGGATCTTTAGCCTGAAAACAAAAAATAGAAAGTTTTTATGAATGGATTAATTTTTTGATGCAAAAATCGCTTCTTAATTCTAATAAAGAAGATAATTTAAGAAAGTGTATTGATTTATAATTAGTCAAGTTGAATTTATAAGAGTGGAGTTTGAAAAACGACTATAGAATTTAGATAGATGGCGTTTTCCGAAAATATAGTGTTTTTTTATAAAGGTGATGGAATTGAATTTATAAGAGTGTAGTTTGGAGAATGACCGCCGGGATTAGATAGATGACGCTACTTCGAGTATCATTTTTGAAGAGCGTTTTCATTTGGCTAAAGTAGGGCGCACCAGTGCACACCAGCGTGTTCTGTTGGTTGCACCGAATTAGTATTTCGTGTTCTATTACGTTTTATTAAAAACATTTTAAACAGCCTCAAGCCTTGAACACACTTATAAGTGATGTTATGATCAGATTGACAGTTATGATTATGTTTCGCGTTTTGTTGAATTTGCCCTTTTTTGCATTAAGCCAGTGTGACATATGCACCCAACATCAAATTCTAGTACGCTCTAGTTCAGCCAAATTAAAATGCCATTAAATTTATACGAGTAAAGTTCGAGAAATGACTAACGCACGTGGATAGGTGGCGTCAATGAGAATTTATATCAATTTTAGGCGAATTAAACTCACTTTTGAATCTGTTTTGTTAGGTTTTAGTACATTTTTAATCCATTTCAATTACTTTTATCTAAATTTGAATAATTTTAAGTAGATTTAGGTCGACTTTAAGTGCAGGTCCATTACATTTTCGTGGTTGTTAATTAATTATACATACTGAAGTTGTAACTTCTATGCGTCAAATTTTAATGTAATTTAAAGAATATTCGCTTTTAGAACGAAGCCTAATTTTTAGAATGTTTGAAAATTTCAATTAAGGACATTAAGTTACATTTTCCCTTCTGAGCGAAAAACTAAAAGTCGGAGATAATTCATCTTTAACAAAAATAAAGATTAAGTTTCAATCTAAATTCACATCAAATTTCAAGTCTTTATAACAATTGGTTTCTGAGATATGAATTTTTAAAAATTGACTAGTTTACACCATAAATTTTGATAATATCTTGATTAATTACATCGAAGTCCGGTAAATCTTAGATTTTAACCTCGATTATGACTTTTGATGGGTACTTAACGTTGGAAGTTTCAATCTAAATTCTCATCAAATTTCATGTCTTTACAACAATTGGTTTCTGAGATATGAGTTTTTAAAAATTGACTAGTTTAAACCATAGGTTTTGAGAATATATTGATTAATTACATCGAACTCCGGTAAATCTTATATTTTAACCTCGATGATGGCTTTTGATGGGTACTTAACGTTGGAAGTTTCAGTCTAAATTCTCATCAAATTTCATGTCTTTACAACAATTGGTTTCTGAGATATGAATTTTTAAAAATTGACTAGTTTAAACCATAGATTTTGGCAATATCTTGATTAATTACATCGGAGTCCGATAAATCCCAGATTTTAACCTCGAATATGACATTTGATGGGGGTTCAACGTTGGAGAGGGCTTTTAAAAGCTATCAAATGATGAAGCATTTGAAAATTAACAAACACCCCAAATTTCATTGTGATAGCTAAAGGTATTTTTAGGATATATAACACGTGTAATGCGGCACACGGTTTATGCCGCAATCTTATACATTTTATTAGGTGGTGGCCTGAAGAGAAAAACATTTTTTTCTTAAATGGCGAACAACGTGTTAAAAAAAGATTGTTCTAATAGATCATCTTCAAGACACCCGAGCTCTCTTAGAGATTTATTTAGAATAAGTTTTTAGTTGAATTACTATGAAATTAGCTGTGTATTTAGCGTTTGGCAACTGATTGTGAGTTTTGGGACACCTGTATAGATCTAGAATAGTGAATTTAAATCCTATTGACATTAAATAAATTTTCACCAAATATACAGAGTGGGCCACTGAAAACAGTAAACACAAGTTTTGGCCACTTAACATCAATTTTGCGAAAAACGCTTGAACACGTCAATTTTATTATGAAGGGGGATATCGGAATGGATTAGTACTATTTGCATAACTCCAACCCTATGATAGGGGTAGATTGCACCCCAAACATTTTAAATTTCCTGGGAGATGGATTGGACGGAGAGGTGCTATCGAATGGCCACCCAGATCTCCAGATCTAGCACCTTTAGATTTCTTTCTGTGGGGCTTTTTAAAGTCTAAATTTACGACAACATATCGTACGTGAATGCCGTCAGATTACTCCACAAATGTTGCAGAACGTACGACGACATTTTGAACAAAATATCTATCATTGTATGCAAGTTGGTGGTAGTCATTTCGAACACTTAATAAAATGATATTTCAGTTTCTATCTGTAATTTTGAACATTTAATAAACTTTGTTTTAAACGATTTTTTTCTCTGGAATTAATGATCGGATTTCAAAAATAAAAAGTCTGCTGAAAAGAGATTTGAAAGGCCTTTAAAACTGTGTAGCGTTTGACACCCCTTTCAATTTAAAATGTTTGGCGTGCAATCTACCCCCATCTTAGAGTTGGAGTTATGCAAATAGTACTAATCTATTCCTATATCCCCCTTCATAATAAAATTGACGTGTTCGAGCGTTTTTCGGAAAATTGATGTTAAGTGGCCAAAACTTGCGTTTACTGTTTTCAGTGGTCCACTTTATATATCTTTTATTCGTTTTTTGTATACAGTTTTAGTCGATTTTAGTGGATTTTATCAATCCATTGCAATTTATTAAATCTTTTTTAATGGATTAGGAAAGATTTTAAATAAATTTGTGTCATGTTATTTGTTATAAACACATATTTAAATAAATATTGATCAAGTTACATGAAAATTCTAACAAAAAAAGCTTCATTTAAATGCTACGATTTAAAAGACAAAATCGTTTTTAAAATTTTTATAAAAATAAACTTTACCATATTTACCTGTAATTTTATCGTATGATATCCATAATTAGCACTCGCTGGAATAGCAGCCACAATTGGTCGTCCGGTTATTGTAAAAGCTGGAGGATTATCATTCAAATCATTTACTCTAACTACTACTTTAACTTCATTCAATCCTATAAAGAAAAAAGATTGAAACTAAATGTCTATTTCTAAAAAGAAAATATAGAAATAAAATTTTACCTATATCAGTTAATTTTTCATTTGTAATCGGATAAACCATCACAGTCATATCTCTCCCAACTTTAATCTGATCCACCCTTATCCTCACGACATATCTATCAATTTTCTCTCTATCCGGTGATTTAATAATAAACAACGATCCATTTCTCGGATCCACTTTAAAAACACTCGTTATATTTTCACCCAAACTTGTATTAGTATCAACGATACTAAACGTCAATCTATAATTTTTATAATAATCCGAAACATTTAGAGTTAATATTTTTAACGGAACGGGAACATTTTCTTCCACTTCGACTTCATAATAACGATGATCAAAAATGGGTCGTTGATTAAACTCATCTTGTCCCTCTTTATGATGTTTTTTATCGCCGGGAACTTTTAAAACGTTTACTTGTAATAAAGCTGTTGAGCTTAAACTTGGCGATCCTAAATCCGAAGCGATTATCGTGATGTTATGAAATGATTTTCGATCGTAATCTAATTTAGAAATTGTTGTAATAACACCTTCTTTTGAATCTATAGTGAAGAGATTATTTAAATTATTTGAGTATGGAATATCAAAAAGGATTAATCCATTTCCATTCCCGGTAAAATCAGAATCGTTGGCAAATACTTTTGAAATTGGTGTTCCAATTGGTGTATTTTCCGGAATCGTAGCGAAATAAATTGGTATTTCTTTTGGAATGGGGTTATTTTTAATTTTAAATCTTTTAATATCATCATAACCATAAAAAATCGGTGAGTTATCATTAACATCTAAAATATTTACTTCAACGTTTATTAAAGTTGATAAAGATTTTCCAATCGTTGGATTATCTTTAGCTTCAACGTAAAAAGAATATTTATCTTTTAATTCACGATCTAAAGTACCATTAACTTTTAAAATACCATCAAATTCGGAAATTGTAAACGGAAAATATTTTTTATTTGTTTTAAGACTGTAAGAAATATTAGAATTTTGACCAAAATCAGCATCTGTAGCTTCAATTTTTCCTAAGATCTTCATAAAACTTCCTTCTTCTACGTCAAAATTATACCAGGATTTTTTAAAAACAGGTTGATGATCGTTAACATCTTTAATAAAAATCCTAACAATAACAAAATCTTTTAAATCGTTTTTATCCGAAGCTGTAACATTTAAACGAAATTCTGACTCAGCTGGTAAATTTCTCGAAATTAAAACTTCACAATTTGATGGATTAACCATAAAATATTGAGTGATATGAAAAGGATCTAAATTATGTTCGTTTGGAATATAAGTTTCTGATATAAGTTCGTATTTTATAACCGAATTTTCAGCTGAATCTCTATCTAAAGCTGTTAGTTTAAAAATAATCGTTCCAATTGGAATATCTTCAGGTAAACTTATAATCGGTGAAGTTTTTTCTTTCTTTCCTTTAATTTTATAAGACTCCAAAAAGTTATAACTTAAAAATCCATCTAAGTTTGAGTGATTATTATTTTCTAAATTAGTTATTTTAGCTCCGTTTTTATCATATTCGATAACTTGTACTCCTTTATTCATTCCAACGAGGATTTTATTAAATTCCGGTGGATTATCGTTAACGTCTAAGATAATTATTGTTAAATTAACTTCACTTTTTAATCCTCCTTTATCTTGAGCGGTTATTTTTAAATTGTAAATCTCGTTTTCTTCACGATCTAATTTATTAAAACCGGAATTGAAAAAAATCTTTCCGGTGTTTTTATCAAATCGGAACATTTCACTTCCTTCTCCTAATAATCTAACAAAAAATTCCCCGTTTTCACCACTATCGGCATCTTTAACGTCGATTAAATGATTTAATTCGACTTCGGTTCCGCTTATGCTGTTTTCTTTGATTTTCCCTTCGTAAAAATCTCGTTCGAATCTCGGTGGATTATCGTTTAAATCGTCTACGATGATGTTAACTTGGTAAACTCCGGTTTTAACAGAGTTAAAATTTAATCCTCCTTTTTTGGGATATTCTCCTATTATTGTTAATCTGTAAATTGAATTTTCTTCTCGATCTAATGGTTTTAAACTAAATAACGTTCCATTTGATGAGATGGTGATTTTATCTTTTACGTCACGTTCGTTTGCGATCGTAAATCTTAAATCTTTTAATGTGGAATTTTTTAAAATCGTTCCTATGATTTTTTTCGGTTGGTTTTCTTTTATATGGAATTCAATCGGTGAAGAAGAAGTTGTCCTAAAACATTTTTTTTATTTTATTATTTTTTTAAATTGTATCAGTAAAAAAATTTACTTACTTAACAAAAATATCTTCGTCAAAATCAACTACATGAATAACAACTTCAGTAATTGAAGTGTAATTTTTATCATCAACTACAATAGCTTCGAATTCGTATAATATCCGTTCGAATTCTTTGATTTCTTTTACTACGGCGATGGTTCCGGATCTTTCTTCGATAGCGAAAGGTACCCCTTCGTGGTAACTGTGGCTGAGGTCGTATAACTTATTTTTGCCTGAATTGTCGTCGTTCATTCGGATTTGACCGACGCTGGTTCCGATTCCGACGTTACTTCCGACCCAAAATTCGTATGGGGCGCCTATAAATTCCGGTAAACCGTCGTTTTCGACTGGAAATATGAAAGAGGAATGTTTTAGATATAGTTTTATTTAAAAATTGAGGGTTAAGTTTCATAAATAAGATTTGGGGTGAGTTTTTAAAGTTAAATTTAATTGTGTTATTAGAGGTTGACTTAGGAAAAATGAAACTCAAAAGTTTTTGGATCCAACGATGACAAATTTTATTAATTGTTATAAGTCAGTATACGTTTCACCCTTAGGTATCTTCAGGTACATTGTCAGAACATTCAAAGGGTAAGAAAGTTAATCGAAAAGCACAGGAACACAAGTGTATGAACAAAAGTAAAAGCTGAAGGCACGTTAAGACAAAGTGACTCATAGGGGATACAAAATTTGAAAAAGCTGAAGGCATAACAATGATTTAATGTGACATGTTGGCTTTAAAATACTAAAATTAAGGCACAAAATCAAGGTAAAAGTCTGAAAAACTGAAACTTGACTTGTTTCGTCCTTAAACATGGCCATGTATTGAATCAAGTAAATTTTCAGTTTTTAAGATTTTTATCTATGGGCAACCTATGGGCAATATAAGTGATATGTGCGATCTACGCAACCTTAGTAACCTGCACGGAAGTCACCAAGATTTTAAGTTGCTCATATCGCCTGTTGATATTTAGGCATTTAATACTAAATACGTGGGTGCCATGGAAAAGTATTAAAAATATAACCGAAGGCAACAGTTTTACGCGACAAAGTCATCAAAAATTGGATTTCTCGAATACATGTCATGTATTAAAATCGCGGGGGATATTTAGGTGATTTTAAATTTAGTACTTATTGTCATAAAATATCCTTTAAAACAGAGAAAGAAATGAGTGGGTTCCTTACACAGCCCTTATTTCATTTACATTTGAAAGTAGATCGTTTTTATAGAAAGACCCTATACATAAGCTACACAATGTAATTCCTTTGCTTAATGAATAATTTGCCAAAATGGGAATTTGTAGTTCTTTGGCCCCTATTAACAATAAGCCGACGAATAATCAGACAAACAAATAGAAGATGTCCATTTATACGTTTGAATGAATATAGTAAGTAGAGCATCGATAATCTGAATCCCAGTTAACCGAACTCTTTGATAATCCGAATTGCCTTCTGTCCCAATTCGGTTGAATGTTTAACAAAATATTCCTTATTCGGCTAAGGCAGGTACTATTCATTACCTAACATCCTGAAAACCACTCCTAAAGATCACTAAAAACCACACTACTTTTGAATAATATTGTATGCAGAAATACTATTTTTGGAAATATAATAATTGTACAGGGGTTTTCACACAACTGCTTAGAATCATTAGAACTGGTTCGTTACAACCTTTTGGAGTTTCATTCGTACCTTTTTGAAGTTTTGTATATAAGGACTATTCATGCTACTGAATGTAGAAAACAACTTATTATTTTCAATGAAATTATTTTTTATTGTAAATTTCTATTGCAAAACATTTATTGTATTTTAATTTCCACTTTGTATATACTAAATATTTAGCCATCATTTCAGAAAAATTTTAAAAATTGGCTCAATTAGTCTTGAAACGTTGTTAATACTTAACATTTAGTAGCACACTCTCTTTGGAAGCTACGAGTTGACTAACAAACAAATTGCCCCGTGTGCGGATCTCTGTTGCTCATGTCACCGATATCAGCAATATCGTCAATATCACCTCGCGATATTATTGCTTTGGTGTTGCCGTGTGCGGATGACCTTAGACTGCCACGAGGCGATATCGCGCTTCGTTCATTTCTGTCGCAAAACATTGAACTCGTAGCGCGAAAGCGCTGCGTCGCGGTTTGCGAGATAAATGAACAAAGCGCGATCGCGCCTTGTGGTAGTCTAATGGTTAAATTCTGTATCGCCTTTCTGCCACTTTGTCTTAACACGTCTTCAGCTTTTACGTTTGTTCATACACTTGTGTTCCAGTGCTCTTCGATGATTAATCTTTTTACCCTTTGAATATTCTGACAATATGCCTGAAGACGCTTAAGGGCGAAACGTATACGTAGCACTTATAACAATAAATAAAATTTGTCATCGTTGGCTGTAAAACTTTTGATTTTAATTTCACCTAAGTGATTCACCTATTCCACGATGAACCTGGAATATACATTTGCCAAGTTATTAGAGCACAACCATGATTTGTATTTAGAGATTTTGGGATTATTTTGAGAGGAGATATACATATACTTTCCTAATTTCCATAAATAAAGAGTACACGATTTTTGAAAGTTGGTCAAAGATTTATGTCTTAAATGTCGATTAAAGTACATACTTTCTGCCTTTGGATTTTTTTTTTAATTTTTTTGGGAGCAATTATAACAAATTCGTCTTTTAAATCATAATATAGACATTTTTATCTATATTTAGTTAAAAAATATTTCCTAAATTTCCGCAAATAAAGTTTATACAATTTTTTAAAATTGGACAAAAATATGTAGTTTAAGTTGGGTCAAAATTCTTTATTGTCTTTGGATTTTTTTTTTATTTTTTAGGTAAGAGTTATAACCAATTCGCATTTTTAATAATAAAGTAGACATTTTAATCTATATTTGGTTAAAAGAACAGTTCCTTAGTTTCCGTAAATAAAGTCTGTACGATCTTTTAAATTTGGTCAAAAATTAGTAGGTTATCTTAGGTTTGATAGATTTTTTTTAATTTTTTGGTAATAGTTATAACAAACTTGTGTTATTTATTATAAAATAGACATTTTAAAGTATCTTAGGTTAAAAAATCTTTTTTCAGTTTTTATAAATAATCTTAATATGGTTTTTTAAATTTCCCCTTGTTTATAATATTAAGTTCGATCAAAAGAATTTATTTTTAAGAATTAAAAAATATTTTTTGTAATAGTTATAAAAAATATCATTCTTTTTATTAAAAAATGGTACTAAAATTGTATACTTACTTTTTGAAATAACATCAACAGTAACCACAGCTAAAGAAACCCTCTTCTCACTTAAATTAATCGGTTGATCTGCGGCTTCAACAAACAACAAATGTCTCCCAGGTGTTAATTTTCCATCTCCAACCATTAAACGTCCATTTTTTCCATCAATCCTAAATAGATCGCTTTGATTTCCATTTCCAGTACCTCCTTTTTGTATTGAATATAACACCATTCCATTTCTTCCCAAATCCGGATCGATTGCATGTATTTGTCCAACACTATCACCACTTTTAGCATCATTTGTGATGTTAAATTCGTATATGTTGTTCGGGATAAAAGTTGGGTTGTTATCGTTAGCGTCTAATAATGTTACTTCAACCATAACTGAAGAAAGATTTGTTGAATTTGGTAAAACGCTGGGGAGTTTTTCTTTGGCGAAAACTCGCATTTTTATTGTTGAACGTTTTTCTCTATCTAATACAGTTTGATCTCTTACCTAAATTTAAAATTAGTGTGTTAGATTTAAAATTAGTGTTATGGTATTTTTAATTTTAACCACAAATAGTTTCAAGGGAATTTAATAACAAAAAAAACTTACTGTTAACCATCCACTTTTTGAATCCAAAGTAAAAGCTTTAGTCTTATCATCCAATTGATAAGTAAACTCCCCATTATCACCTTGATCCTGATCATTTGCCACAATTTGTAAGACGCTAAATCCATTTGGAAGATTTTCAACTATACTTATGTTATAAATATCGACTTCAAATTCAGGTAGATTATCATTTATATCTAAAATTTCAACCTCAACTCGAGCCACTCCGGTTTTTAAAGGATTATCTATTTGAGATGCTTGAATTTGCAAGACAAATGTGTTTGCTGGAAGTGATCTTTCCGCATCCAGATCGATTTCTCTATCTAGAAAAAGCGATCCGTTCACGTGGTCTAAATAAAATAAGTGTCTTTCATTTCCTGCTATAATATCATAACGAATTGGAGTGTCGATTCCTACATCTTGATCAAATGCAAAAATTGGTGGTGTAAAATGAAGAAGATTATGAATTTTTTCACCCTGTTTAAAAAAATTTTTTTTGGGAATATTTTAGGTGAAAATTTATAAAATAAACTTACTGTTAAAGGATAATTTTCAGCTATTTTTGTTCTGTAAACTCCTTTGGTGAATTTTGGTGGTAAATCATCACTATCTTGAATAATAATTCTTATTGTTGCGTTTGAACTTTTTTGTGGGGTTCCTCGATCCTAAAATAAATCAAATTATACGAATCAAAATAAATAAATAAGTAAAATAAAACACATTTTTGAAAAAAAATTGGATGAATTCTTTTTATTCCTGTGCATTTCAAATAAGTGTAATTGATTAAAATTATAAATTTAATCGAGATTGAGTTATAATTATTAAAGAAAAAGGAAGTTTTTTTCTTTATTAATTAACCTCTTTGCATAACTTAACCGAACATTTTTTTTCTTATTGTTGCATAAAGCATTTTAATGAAAATTATTCACGAAATTATGGGATTAGTGTTAAAGTAGTTAATAGACCGGATATAACGTGATTGGAATGTATTTTATACTTCATTTTATGACTTTTATATTATTATACCGAGTGTTTCATAAAACCAACCTTTAAAATTTATTTCATAACTTTTCCCTTTTTAAAAATTCCCCCAAAAATAACTTTCTATCACCTTGTCCTTTAATAAATCAATTTATTTTTTTTAAGAAATCATCTCATTCGTCTTAGAAATAGTCCAAATAATCAATATCTTACCGAAGCTGTAATTGTAAGAACAAAATCTCGATCACCAGCATCAAAATCCAACTGTTTCTTCAGCACCAAAACTCCCTCATGGCTATTATCAAGTCCAAACTTGCCCTTTTCGTTCCCCCCTGTAATAGAATATTGAACGTCCGAGTTGGGAGTGTTTGGTTTGTCTTTATCCAAAGCGTGAATTCCTCTGAAAATCGTCAGACCTGAAACACATCGATCATATTTCCCAACTACGTTTCCATCGAGTAAAAGGAATCCGTTCAATCTATTTTGTATTTGAGGCGTATAAGTAAAAGTAAAAGTGAATTACTCGAACGAAACGATACATTGCTTAAGATTTGTATACGAAAATGCCGGTTGCTTTTCACGTCCGCGCGGTTATTGTTGATTTTCATGGTGAAAGGACAAATTTAGATCGAATGTTGTGTAAAGTATTGATTTAAAACCGTTCTAACGGGTTAATTAGAGTAATTTTAAAGCTGTTTAAAGAAGAGAGTGAAATGAAATTGAGGTTTTTGTTGTTTGTACTTTTGGTTTTGTGTATTTCTTACCAACGGGAGTTAATTCTTCTATTGTAAGTTGGTATGGAGCTTTTTCAAAGATAGGAGCGTGATCGTTGATGTCTTCTACGTAAACTGTAATTGCTAAAGATGAGGAAACCTAAAATTATAATAGTATTTTTTAAAATGTCGTAAAATGGTCCTATTTTTTATTATAATAATTAAATTTATTCTTATTATTACTAAAAAAATTAAACGAAAGGTAATGTGACCGAAGAAATTTAATAACGTGACAATCTTTTGATCCATTTTGGAAAATCAAAGCGACTTTATTTGTAAGAATTAGGGAATGATTTTTACATTATATTGAACTTAAAAGATTCTATTTTAAATTTAAAAAGTCAAATTTGTAGTAATTTTTACCAAAGAAATTAAAAAAATTCTTAAAGTTGATATAATTTTTTGACTGGTAATTAACCTCACTTTTTAAAAAAATTGATGAATTTAAAAAAATCGCACAGGATTTATTTTTAGCGATTAAGAAATAATTTTTAAATTAAATTGAACACAAAAGATTAAATTTTGGACTAGAAAAGTCAAATTTGTTCTAATTGTTACTAAAAAAATTTAAAAAAATACTAAAGTTAATAAAATTTTTTTGCCGTTATCTAACCTAACTTTTTGAAAATTAGATCAACTTTACAAAATCATACAGAGCTTATTTGTAGAGATTAAGAACTGGTTTTTAAACAAAATTGAATATAAAAGATTCAACTTTGGACCAGAAAAGTCAAATTAGTCCTAATTGTTACCAAAAAAATTAAAAAAATTTCTAAAGTTAGCAAAAATTTTTGGCAGTTAGCTAACCTAACTTTTTGAAAATTAGATCAACTTTAAAAAATCATACAGAGTTTATTTGCAGAGATTAAGAAATGGTTTTTAAATGAAATTGAACATAAAAGATTCAATTATGGACTAGAAAAGTCAAATTTGTTCTAATTGTTACCAAAAAAATTAAAAAAATTCCTAAAGTTAGCTAAGATTTTTGGCAGTTATTTAACCTAACTTTTTGAAAATTGATTCAACTTTAAAAAATCATGCAGAGCTTATTTTTAGAGATTAAGAAATGACTTTTACCTTAAATTAAAGCATAAACAATCTATTTTCTATAATAAATATTAAATTTATTCCAATTATCACCAAGAAAATTAAAAAAAAAAATTAAAAACACCTTTCATTTGCTTCAATAAGTTAAATACAACCAGATTTTAAAGAATGTATACCTTATTTACGATTTGTTTTGGTTAGTTTCAATCAAGTTTTGGTCAAGAAAGAAAAAAATAATGTAAATTTTACATGGTTAATAATCAATCGATTCTAAGAACAATGATTGATACAGATTATTGAATTATTTACACTCAGAACGAAGCTTTTTTATGAATAAAACAGTGTGAACTAGTAAAAATTATGTTCACTGGCTCATGACTAATTTTAAATATAAAAAATTCTTGTTCTGGTTTATAAAGATTAAGAAATAACTTTAATTTAAATCATTCTTAATAAATTAACTTTCCTCTTTAAAATGGACATGATGTTTAAGCTAAACAGAAATATTTCTTAAAATAAAGACATCTTACAATTAGACATTACAGGAAATGGTTTTAAATATTTCAATTGAAGAATAGGACTTCATTGAATTTTAAAACCTCACACATATGAATAAAAGTGAACATTTTTCTTTTTCTAACGGAAATGATGTCCAAGGTAAAATGTAAAACAGCTACTCCAAAGTAACTAGTTCTATTCACTAACCAGTTGTATCAAGAATTGTTCCTATTAAAAAGAGGCTACCGTTGCAAGAATAACGGACACTTAAGTCTGCCAGATGGACTAAAAGAACCGTGCTTTAGAGCCATATCTTAACAGTTTCAGCACTTTGAACAGTTTGTCCTATTGCACATTTTAAACGAGCCGAAGCGGCGAAGGTATTTAAAGACGTTTCTAACGGGCATAGAAATCCAACTATTGAAGAAATAATTGAAACGTTTATGTTTTATCGAAAACGTTTTTTAAAGAAAATCGCGATCGATAGAGTAGTTTAGATTTAATGGCAGATATTAACGACTTCCTGTTATTAGAATCGTGGTAAAGTGAAAGTAATTCGTACTTCTAATACTTAATAATGGCTATAAAGCGAGCAGTTTTTTTTTATTATTTTGTAAAGAAGTGTTGTTGGTTACTTACGACATCGTCTTTGGTGTTGTAATCGCACAAGATCTTGAATTTGAGCACGTTTCGCGGATTCTCTCTATCTACAAGGTCCTCGAGTGATCTTGCTAATAGTAAGGAAACCGTCGTTCGATTGAGATCTCGGTAAGTGAAGTAATCCGAGTCTCCATCCTGAAATAACCACCATCAAGACAGAAAAAAAATTAGAAAAAAATCGACTTCTCATTAAATCGTCTTTAGTAAGATCTAAAGATTTAGATTAGATTTGATTCGATTGGATAACGTATCAACTTGGAGAAAATAATTTTTGTTACCTTATCGACGGATTTAAGGGTGAGTTTGTTCCTTGGAAAAACATCTATAATGAGGATTTCTTCGCCCACCCGGAAATTTTCCGGAACTCTAACGAATCGAAGGTATTCTCCTGGTGGAAAGAATTGACAACCTGGAAAGAAAAAGAAATTAGAATTTTTTACACAGAAGAAAGAGATTTCTATATGCTACAAGATTTAAAAGAAAAATCTGGATTGAAGCTTATAGGTTTAATGAAAAAAATTATTTAAAAATTGCAAAATTATAAGGCAAGTCTCACAATGATAAGACTTGCAATAATCAACCAGTAATATGCGATATTGCCACTTGGTGATATTTTAGAAAGAATTAAAGTAAAGATCTGACATTGGAACAATTCGATATTGCCTTTTTATCTGTGGCATACTTTAAAAGTTATTGAATTTTTATGCTTAAGTTTGGAAAGTTAACATCAATAATTGATGGATAGCATAATTTGATAAATCAATAGATAAGAAATTATTTAATAACGAAGTAATATTCCCAAGTTTTATAAAAAAATTAGTTTACCAAATCATCATTGCACAATCAGACTATAATTCCAGTAAACATCTATAATTGGTAGATAGCGCTCTATTCCGATTTGTTATCTATTTTAATCGGCTGTAATACCTTTTTATTTAATTGCTAGATTTATACGTAATTTTCATAAAAAATAATTATATTTAATGTCGTTAAGATATAATTATTTTAAAATAAAGGGAGGATTATCGGGGAAATTTAGTCTTAAAAATGGAGATTTCGAAAAGAAAACTCCAAAAATTGATTTAGTTTTCATTCCTTAAGTGTGTAGTTCAGGAATTAACCACCGATAAGTGATAGATGGCGTCTCATTTGACAAAGTTTCGTCGGTTTTGTTGATTTTTTTTCTGAAATTTGTTCCAAGACGTTTGAAAATTGATCTGAAATTTTATATTTCTAGACCAGCAATAAACGATTATTTTCAAGGATTCTTGGACGTTTGAAAAAAATCCTTCTGAAAATTGATTAAATTTTCATTTCTGAAGAGAGTAGTTTGAATTAACCATCGATAATTGGTAGTTGGAGTCATTCAATGAATTCTGTATTTTTGTTATTTGCAATTTGCTTGTATGAAATTCCTATGTTGTTTTTTTTCGAATTTTTATCTAATAACAAGACTTTCTTGGATAGAAGATTGCTTGTCAAAAAATACATTCTATTATTTTCAAATAAATTGAAATTGTTGGACTAAAAAAATACTCTAAACGATTTAATGCACTAAAATTAGAATGACATCAATTTAACTTAATTTCGTTAATCTCAAAATCAAACGCTTTCATTTGAATTTGCTGGACTGTAAATCATTCTCCAATCTAGACAAATAAAATTGGTGTGATATTGATTTTATATTTAATTGCTGCCAAAACTATTTTGCAATCAAATAAAAACAATCCAAAGAAGATAATTCCAAAAATGACTTCAAGATCGAAGATTTTATGGACTTGGATCGTTTTTCAATCTCCATTAATAACATATGAGAAATAATTTGACTTTAATCGTTACCAAAAACATTCTGTAAAAGTCCAACAAAGATAAATACAACAACATCCTTAAAGATTATCTGCCAATTTGTTCCAGGACCAATTTGTTTCATTCTATTGGGTTGTCCGGAAAGTAATTTCGTTTTTTGTTTTTGTGGAAATGAAAGACAATTTTCGTATAATAAACAAATACTTTATTAAATTATATATTGGCCGTTCTGGTTCAACAGCTTTTGTTATCTTTCTGGTAGTAGCATAATTCCACGATCATAAAATGTCTGGTCTTTGCTGGCAAAAAAACTGATCGAGGTGGTTTTTGACTTGAAGGTTTGAAGGTTTTACCTTCTAAAAAATTTTGGAGTGACTGGAACAAATAATAATCCGATGGTGACAGGTGTGAAGAATATGGTGGGTGTGGCATTGTATCCCATTTAAGCTGTAAAAGCTTTTGGCGAGTGATTAAACTTGTGTGAGGTATCGCATTGTCTTAGTGAAACGTTACTCTTTTCCTGTTGATTAGTTCTGGCCTTTTCTGTGGAAGTGCATCATTCAGTTTATCCAGCTGATGACAGTAGAGAACATGGGGAACCCATACATCGAGCTTCGAGGATAATCTCAGATCTTTCAAGTGGTCATAAACTGTTCAATTTGATAAATTTAACCTCAATCTGATCTCACGTGTTGTTATTCACCGGTTCACATCAACGAATGCCTTTATCGCGTCTTTATCAACTTCAATCGGCCTTTCCGAACGTGGTGCATCTTCGACATCAAAATTGCCGAATCGAAATTTAGCGAACCAATTCTGGCCCTGGCGTATTGTCAACACATCTTTTCAATTCACATCGGTCAATTTCTTTTTGGCTTGAACAGCATATTTACCCTTTCTGTAGTAAAACAGTAAGACATATCGAAAGTGCTGCTTATCGCTCTCCATATTTAAAAGGGCAGCAACCAAAAACTATTGCGTAGAATTAATTGGAATTTTCCACACACAAGCCTTGCTATATGAGCTCTCAAAGTATATAATAATTATGTGGCTGAAGTGTGAAGTTGAGTGCAAAGAAATACAATTAAATCCTCTGTCGGCAAAAAACGAAAACGAAAACAATCCAATATTTGACATTGCTAGACAAGAAATAAACAATTTTTTCAGAATTCTTTGAAAAATATATCCCTCTGAAAATTGTTTAAATCTTCATTCGCTTTTATAAAATTCCTGTGTTCATTTTTCTCGAATTTTTATCTAACAATAAGACTTTCTTGGATAGAAGATTTCTTGTCAAAAAATAAGTTATATTACTTTCAAATAAATTGAAATTTTTCGTCTAAAAAAATTACTCTAAAAATGAGAAAGATTTTTATATCTATAGAGTGTAGTTAAGATCAATTTATCTAAATTTTCTAACCAAGGTGATCAATTTAATTAAAATGACCTAGAGTGGCTTAGATTATTCCAGATATAACAATCCAACCCGCAAATATAAAATTGAAAGCACACATCTAACATAATATGTAATTAAATTCGACCGTTAAATTTCAAAATACCATTTCATTCAGTTTCCTAATCCAAGTATTAACCATTCATCGCGATAATAGATAATTAAATTGCGCGTTAAAAAACTACAACCCGTTTATGTTAAGGTTAAAACGGCGCAAAACGAATCGGCAATTATCCAACGAGACACGTAATAATAATGAGAACCTATAATAACAAACGAGAGCAACGTAATAATAACGAGCTTGCGAAATAATTCGTTTATCTTTCCGCCTCGGGATCTACCTATGCACATATTTTTACATAGTTTCGCGCATTTTAGAGCACTACAACCGTAACCTATAGTTAGTTCGGGACACTAAGCACGACCCGTTGTAATTCTTCGGGGATCTTGTGAGACGCCTGGAAAGCATAAAAATCAAATGCAAATGAAAGTAAATTGCGCCGATTGCGCAAAACGGACGTCGACGAAGTCTGTATGGAGATTTTAGTGCCGATATTGGAAAGGTTTATTTCCCCGAGGGAGATTATTCGTCGATAGTGTAATTATTTTGAAAGGTTTATTTTGTTAGGAATTGTATTTAAATGGATTTTAGATTAGAAATTGTTTTTTGTTTTTATTTAAATCGAAATTAATAGATTTTCAATGTGGAAAAAATTAATTTTCAAAATCGATTTTTATCTCAATTCTCTTTCTTCCTATGAAAGCTCTTTTTACATATTTATAAATACACTCGTTTTTGAACAAATTTTAAAAATAAAATCTACATTAATTTCCTTAAATCATATTTTTTTTATATCTTCGATAAGAAACGAGGAACTCAACCACGATTTTAAGTACGTGTTTTGCATACAAATTGTGTGAACCCATATTGACTTACAATTTAGAACCACACGAAAGACTTTCATCTGCCGCCTGAAAAAATATTAACCGGTACAATTAGTACAAGTCCGTGAGAAGCGAGAGAAGTCGCGTTTTAAAGCGTCTTTGTTTCCTGTTTCGGAATTGAATGGACGACGACGAAAACGTTTTGAAAAGTTAAAGCTTGAGAAATCGAAACGGTTTTTGTATTGAAATTAGTTCACCATTTCGATTTTGTAAACTGTGCGGAGGAAAAAACTAACGAGTTGTAAGAAGGAAGTAAACGATTTGGTTTATATAAACCATGGGAACTTTTCGTATTGAGAGCTTTTATTTTTAAAATATGGATTTTATTAAAAATCTAAGTTAAAATGAGTAAAAGTGGTTTTTAAAGTTCACTGAACACGTTATCAATTTCTCTTTCGTACTACACTTTCTACGTCGATGTATATCATTATACAAGACGACGGGAAGCGAAATCTCTAGCGAAAACTGTTTGATATCGCCCTAGATTTGAAACTACAGCAAAAGTAATGTTTATGCAAATTTAAAAAAAGATTATCTCAAAATAGCTTTTATTTAATAGACTCTAAATCATTTCTTTATCTTAGAAGATACAATTTTAGTAATAAACGAACGTTAAAGCGTTTTTCAATATCCGTAAAGAAAGTTTTAGTGATAATTTTGGTCTTTATGATAATTTAACTTTAGTGAAGATTAACTCGAAATAGAAAATTTAAATTCTGATGATGGACTTGAAATCGTCTTTCAAACTTCATAGATTATATAATGAATTGATTAATTTTTGCACATTTATAATTATTATTTTTTTATTGTATTGTAGACGTGAAACACAGATAATGTTAGAATGAGGATTTACTTCAAAAACGATCTAAAAATGGGAGATTTTATTTTGATTTAATGAATACAACTTAAAGGGTGATGGTTATTAGTTTTTACCTTCTGCAATAATCTAAGCAGCATGATACGAAAAATAATCTCGAAATAGAACATTTTAACTTGGATTTAAAAGATTTTTATACAAAAAAAAATGTGATTGTAACAATGCCCACAGAAGGTCGTTTTTCAATCCTAATAAAAAAGTTGCAGTGATTTTTATTTAATCCTCATTGAAAAAGTTTTGCAATTAAAGCTTTAGTTTGATGGACTTTAAAGTGTATCTTTATCTCTACAAATAAAGTTGGAGTAATAATTTAACTGTTATTTTTTACCAAAAGTTTTTCAACAATCTAAACAGAATAATTAAAAAAAATAACTTAAAATGGAAGATTTTAATTGAGGTTTAATGAAATAAAGTAAATGTGATACTCAGAGAAGTATAAGACTCTTTCGTTCTTTCATTTAAGTTCTAGTAACAGTTTTGGTCTTTATGATAATTTAACTGTAATAAAGATTAGCTCAAAATGGAAAATTTTAAGTCTGGTGGTGGTCTTAAAATCTTCTTTTAAAGCTCATAGATAATGTTAAAGTGAGGATTTGCTCTTTAGTTTTTACCAAAAATGTTCCTTAACAATTCAATGAGGATAATTACAAAAATGATCTAAAAATAGGAGATTTTAGATTTGACTTAATGGATATAATCTAAAGAGTGATAATTTGTTTGTTGGTTTTTATCAAAAATCTTCTGCAATAATCTAAGCAGCATAATACGAAAAATAATTCCGAAATAGAAGTTTTTTAGCTTGGATTTAAAAGATTTCTATGAAAGAAGGTTTTGTAACAATCCACAAAAGATCTTTTTTCAATCCTAATAAAAACGTTGGAGTGATTATTATTTAATTCTCATTCAAAATATTTTGCAACAATTAAAGCTTTCGTTTAATAGACGTTAAAGTGTTTTTCTATATCTATAAATAAAGATGGAGTAATAATTTAGTTCTTATTTTTTACCAAAAGTTTTTTAACAATCTAAACAGGATAACTAAAAAAAAATAACTTAAAATGAGAGATTTTAGTTGGAGTTTAATGAACTAAAGTTAGAGTGACATCAATTTAGTTTAAAATCAATGATCTCAAAATTAAACAGTTTCGTATGAATTTAACTGTAATGTCAGTTTAAAAATTATCACGACAGTACTTACTAATTTTATAAGTACATAATAACATTACATGTAACTGTATATAGTTGGTTTATTTTTATTATATTCATATTGTATAACTATACCTCTATTATTAGAGACAATTCATTTAAATGGGGTGTTCATTTAAATTCGTGCTCTAGTATGGTTTCAAATATTGATAGACGAAATCGTTTAACTGAAATTTTTTTAAGAGAAACACGTACACTCATGGTCAATGGAAATGAACTTCAAAGCTCTGTGCGAGAACGATAGCTAGAACGATCTCGGACATAGTCGGTTTTCAAGAGAATGGAACCTGGCGTGTGGCTAAAGCCGTAGAACCACGTGGACGAGACAGGATCCTGACTCGATGCGGTATCCATAAATACGAAGTTGCGAAGCAGGTAAACGAACATTGACTTGGATGAATTATAGTCTCACACCAAATTTTATTATCTCGAAAACCAACCGAACACGAAACAGTTGTAGTTATCGCTCTCGCACAGAGCTTTGAAGTTAACTTCCAGTGACTATGATTGTACAAAAGAAGTTACATACAAGAAAGTTTCAACCTATAAAGTCTCTTACTCACATTCAATATCCATTGTTCAAGTCTAGGTTCGCCCGACACCGGAAACGCGAAGAAGCGTACAGTTGTGGGTTGTTGTCAAATAAAAGATGGTAACCCTTTTCAAGTATTTTATTCACCTAACCAACTTTTACAGGTGTCGGTGTCGCGCATTAACTTATTCCAACTTTATATTAAACACGGATGGTTTAAAGCACGATGTTATAGTACCTATACAGGTGTCCCAGACCACCCGTACCACCTGATTTACTCGAAAAGTATAAGTCCTAGAAACTTGAAACAAAAACTTTGATACATAAATAGAGTATAAACTTTCTTGTGAGTGGGAAAGGAACATCTAATATCAACCGGAAGTATGAATAATTGAAGGTCACTTTATAATTTTGTACATGAAGGGGGGTTAATTTTGGTATTGTTGGAAAGAGCTTTTTAAAAGAAATAACTTTTATAGGAAGCATTTTTTGACATTATTTACTATTTTTATCCAAAATCGCTTTAAAAATCTTGATTTTTTACGAGTGTTTGCTGATGTCACCACTAGATGTCGCTGTCGGTCATTTTAAAAAATCATGACATTTAGAAATGACGAGTGATAGTAAGTCACAAGGAATAATTTTATTAACAATACGACAAAATAATGTAATACCCTTAACTAAACTTCCTAATGTAATACACTTAAGCCCAATAACATAAAGCAATTTGATTTTTTAAAATGGCCGACGGCGACTTCTAGTGGTGATATCAGAAAATACTCGTAAAAAATCGAAATTTTGAAAGCAATTTTGAACAAACACAGTAAATAATATCAAAAAATGCTTCCTATAAAAGTTATTTCTTTTGAAAAGCTCTTTCCAACAATACCAAAATTAACCCCCCTTCATATATCAAATTATAAAGTGACCTTCAATTACTCATACTTCCGGTTCATATTAGATATTCCTTTCTCACCCATTAGAAAGTTTATACCCTATTTTTGTATCAAAATTTTTGTTTCAAGTTTTTAGGACTTATAGTTTTCGAGTAAATCAGGTGGTACGGGTGGTCTGGGACACCCTGTATATGTTATAGTATGTGATAGTATTCTGAGAAAGAAAATTTTTTGGTCAAGTATGTTCGTATTTTAAACCATCGATAATTGAGTTTGTTCAAGTTAGTATCATGTGATAATATCGATATCTGATTGTTAGAATCGATAAACACAGACACGATGTCTCTTTCGCATTATAAATTCGAAATTGTTCTTTGTTTTTTCAAAACAGTTGCAAATGAACAACCAGAAGAGTTTTAACTATATTGTTAGTTACTCATTCTCTTTCCGTTTTGAACTTATCTATACCGTATGCACACCGGTGAGCTGCGGATAGGGCTTTTCAATGTGTTAGACAAGGCATCGAATTGCATACGATTTTAATGAGTTAGATAAAGAGGCACATATCAACTCTAATTGGCCAGATAAGTAAACGTAATATATCTGTCCTGTGTTAACTAATGGAAGCCTTAATGTCGTCCTTTTTCTACTTACTTTAAATGTATCCGCAGCTCACCGGCGTGCACACGGTATACAGGTTAGTATAAAGTCCCGAAACGGTTGAATAACTTTGTCATTTTAAAAGAATCAATTTTGAAATTCCATTTGATTATAAAGGTAGAGTGATGTATTTAATTGTCATTAAAAATGTTTTATAATCCAATACAAACAATCCAATGAAAACAATTCCAAAAACGACTTCAAAATCAAAAATGTAATGGATTTGAATCGTTTTTCAATCTTCATTAATAACACTGGAGTAATAATTTGATCTCTCCTTACCAAAAACGTTCTGTAATAATCCAACGAAGATAATTCCCAAATACAACAGCATTCTTAAAGATCATCTGCCAATTATCGAATTACGTCCTAATTGATGATCGAATAAAATCATTCCTGAAACAGAAAGAAAAATTTAAATGTACAAATTAATTTCTAACTAATTAATTTGTAAAGTAATAAAATTTAATTTATTAAATTGTACCAACTTTATCTATAAAACTAAACATACAATTAGTGTCATTGCTATTAAATTAATTATTTCCCCAATCTATTATAAATGAAATTGAAGATAAGTAATTTTTTAAACTAGCTTTAAACTCACAATAAAAGCAATAAAACAGTTCGAATTTTGAAATATTACGATGCAATTATATCCAATTTTCAGTTTAATAATTACTTGTGTGTTAACTTTCTACGTTTTATTTACAATTTACCATCGAAATAATCCAGTAAGTTTACATTTTATTATTTATTTCTACATTTCACAAATCCTTCTTTTTCTTAATTACATTTCTTTTATTAGGTTTGGTATAAAACTCTAAAAGACGATGTAAACTTTGATATAGAATTAAAAAATATGCCCGAAGAAATGTTTGAATATACTTTAGCTGCTGTTTCATCTGCTTATGAAATTTACACCAATAATTTAAATATAAAGAAAATTATTTCTTTCGTTCAAGATGCTTTAAAAGAAAAATATGTGGATTTTGAGTGGTTTATCATCGTTAATTCCAATCGGAGTAGTTTTAGTTTAAGACCAGAAAATTATTTAATTTTAAATGTTTATAACGTAAAAAATGTAAAACCCGATAATTATTTTATCGGTAATTTACTAGGTTGTAAAAAAATAGATTGATAAAAGCCGAGATTGAACAAATAAATTATCTTACCAAGCTTATCCTTACGTAAACTGTTATTAACAGAAGGGAAATCATTATTTTTCACTTTATCAAGGAAATTATTAAAGCGTAATAACGGCAATTATTTATCCGTTGGAACATATGGTTAGTGAATCGAGTTTTTGAAAGTCTTGAGGAAGTAAAATGGATCAGATCGATCATATTTAGACTTTAAGAAAAATCTTAACTCAATAAAATTTTACTTTTAAGAATTAGTTAGTTAATAAAAAAAATGGTTAATTTCAAGTTCATTTTAGAAGATTAAGAAATTATTGTTTTATATAAAGGGTGTTTAAAAAAGATGCGGCAATATTGAAGGGGGTGATTGTCCAGGTCATTTTATACAAAAAAGTTTATAATAAACAAGGTCTGGAAACGATTCGTTACCGATCTACAGCGTGTTGAAGTTTAATTAAAAAAAGCAGTAAAAATTTACATATTTTGAAACAGTTCAACGCGTTCAAGCATTACTTCCTGCTGATTTTCCTCCTCGCATTGCATTCTGTCAATGGCTTTTGCAGAAAATGGTTGAAATCCCTCCATTCCTGATGTTGATTCTGTTCACCGATGAAGCGAATTTTTCAAGAAATGCAATACGCAATTTCCATAATAACCATGTATGGTGTGACGAAAATCCACATGAAATTGTTGAGGATCGTTTTCAACATCAGTTTTCTTTGAACGTTTGGCTTGGAATTGTGGGTGACTGCAATTGGACCGGTATTTTCACCAGGAATTCTTACCGGAGAGGTGTATCGCAACTTTTTGGAAAACACGCTCCCTGGTTTTCTGGAGGACGTACCATTAGCAATTAGAGATGCAATGTGGTATATGCACGATGGCACCCCAGCCCACTTTAGTCAAGTAGCTCGTAATTTCTTAACGCAAGGATATGGAAATCGCTGGATTGGCCGAGGTGGACCTCACTTATGACCTGCACGATCCCCGGACTTAAATCCCCTGGATTTTTTCCTGTGGGGCCATTTAAAGTCCTTGGTGTACGCTACTCCATTGGAAAACGTAGAAGACTTAAGAAATCGAATCATTGTTGGGTGCAACTCAATTAAAACAGATCCTAGTGTTTTTGAGAGAGTTCGCCAGTCAATGAGGAGAAGATTGGATTCTTGCATCCAAGCTCGAGGTGGTCACTTTACACGGTTTTTGTAATTTTTGCTTACAATTAGTAAAATTGTTTGTTTTATTAAAATATTTGTTTTTGTTCTTGAATAAAACCCTTGTTCTTAAAAAAAATTCTTTTATTATAAAGTTTTTTGTTTATAATAAATATGTTTAAACTTCAACACGCTGTAGATCGATAACGAAGCGTTTCCAAACCATGTTTATTATAAACTTTTTTGTATAAAATAACCTGGACAATCACCCCCTTTAATATTGTCGCATCTTTTTTAAACACCCTCTATAATAACAACAGATTACAACAAAACCTTTGTTTCTTTTAAAGACTTCATCCTTTGTAAGTGGAGTAAAGTGAAAGTTTTAAAATATAAATCATTTTAGACTTTACTGGAGCGGAAGTGTGTGTGTAAATTTTCTTTTTACGTAATAAGAGAAGGAAATAAAACGAGAACAAGGAGGAAATTTTTCTAAGTAACTCGATGAGTTAAAGGAAAAATACTTAGAAAGAAAAATAAAGATTTTGATTGAATGATTAGATTGGAGATTTTATCAGTTGGGTTTCTACACGTGAACTGGACAACAAAATACTTAAAACATAGTATCTGGGCAAAAAGTTTAAAAGTATTATCTAAATTTTAAAGAATATCAGATAAATTCGACCACCTACGGTGTGGGTTTATATAAATAAGGATTTTTTGGGTTTTAATCGAGTTTAAATCAAGTATTATTTAAGTTCAGGTCAAGTTGAAATCAAATTTCAATTAACTTTAAATCAAGTTCCAATTTGTCAATCTTAAAGCAATGAGACCTCTAATTTTCCTCACACTTTTTATATTTATTTCTGGTAATAATACCGAAATTAATCAAAAAACTGTAAGTATTTTTTTCAAATTATTTTAAAATTATTATCCTAATTTTTTTTTTTAGATTTCTTTAAAAAATCTTAATTATTATGTAGAAGTAACAAATTTCCCGGATGATTTAATAGATTTTACCCTAAATAAAATGACTGAAGCTTATGAAGAATACGATGCGGATGTTTTAAGAATTGTTCCGCACGTGCAAGATGCGTTAGGTGCGAATTACGAGGATAAACATTGGTTTGTGGTCGCGAATTACGATCAGGCTGCATTCAAGTACAATTTATCGTTGGCTTTAACCGAGACGACTCATGGGGACAAATATAGCATTGGCAATTTGCTCGGGTGTGTCAAAACGCGAGTTAGTTAGATTTTGAACACGTGGAGGTGTAAATTGGAGTTAGTTTATAAATAAAAAAAATAATTTAGTTAATAAGGAGAAGTTGGGAATTTATACTTAGATTGGGATTGAATAAAAAATAGTAAGGAGTTTATTTCCTGTATAGGAATTAAAAAATTGTTTTTGTAATAAATAAAAATACATAATAATAAACCAAAAATATATATGTTATTAGAAAAACTACAGTGAACAATTTTGTTAAGCAATTTTTTGTTATAATAAAATATGAATTTTTAAGTAGATTACAGGTAAATGTATTTTAAGGTAAATCATTATTCTCAATTTTAAGCTTATACAATTTGAAAATTAGCATTAAATAATTTCCTGGCTAAACGAAATACAGATTTTTTTTAGTGTGTATCGTATTTTGAAATTGTCAGTTAATTATCATTTAATGTGTAAAAACTTCAAAGTTAATACAGATATCTAAGCTGACATTACAACCTTCTTCAAAAAGCCTGACTTAATATACACTCGATTATTTTTAACATTATCCAACTTCGAACTTGTTAATCCAATGGAGAAAAATGTCGTAATCACAGAGGAAAAGTATTAAAAATTGAAATAGAATGGAAAACGGCGTTGATTATAGCTTTCATACATTAGAGTAATTAGTAATTTTAGAAGTAAGGTTCGCCATATTAATCCTCAAAAACTACTTTGAGAAACGATAGACTTTTTCAAATTTCCATTAGTTACAAATAAATTATATTGCATGCATTATCGTATAAATGGAAGCGATTTTTCAAACGGTGCAATTGAATTTGTATGCACCTAATATTGGTAGGTTACTTTATGTTAAATTCTTAACTACCTTTTTGAAGTGAATTTCTACCCCAAAAAGAAACTAAAAAGATACTCAGTCAATTTGTGAATCCGAACATATTTTGTATTAGTATTAAAGTTAACGAACGGATAAGTCTACCGTAAATTTAGGAACAGAAAAAGAATAATTTCAAATTTAAAACATGAATGATGGGAATATAAGTCAATCATGCTGAGCATTTAGGAAAAGATAGCACGTTATTGTCAGATTTAAATTCATTGAGTATGCCGACACAGGCGACCGTCTTGTGTACTATAACCGGAAATGGAGCTGCACCATGAAGAGAAAGATGAAAAAGTAAGCCATTTCTCCGTAACATTGCCCAGCACTCTTTCATATTTCTCTTTATGGTGTAGCTCAATTTCGGGTTATAGTACAGTCGATTTAAAAAGTGAACTATCCATGACAGTAATTTTCACCTATTCATAGTATCCTTACGTTCAAATAATTTACTCAAGTCTCAACATTTTTTGTTCGCTGATGATGTCTGCAAGATATCAAAGAGCTATTTTGTATGAACCAACTATGTGTCTGCTTCTGTACCAACACCCTCCCATACCATAACTGACCTTCAGCCAAATGGTAGTTTCTCGTCAATAAAACCTGACAATGAGACATATACCCGAGTCTTTTCCCTACTCACCATCTTCTATCTAATCTAGGGAAACGAGCCATTTTATATAAAAACCAACTCTGTGTCTGCTTCTGTACCAACACCTTCCCTAACCATAATTGACCCTCGGACAAATGGTAGTTTCTCGTCTATACAATCTTACAACCCAACCCAACGTCGCGGCGAGCCAGGGGTCTGTCGGTTTTTGGGTGCGAATCAAAGTGTTTCGCTTTACCTGATTCGCATAGTGTAAACGTCGTCGTTTGTCCTGGGGTGAGTTGAAACACGACCACCACTGCGTCAAATGACCCATACTTCACATATGCATTAAATTTAGCCAATAAACTCAAAACATATGATGCTCAAACACTTGCACACGTCAAAAGAGCCATTGCAAACACTTTGTTTAAGGCAGACATGGGAAGGATGTCATCTATGTCATCTTATGATAACAATCTACACCCACAACGAGCATATAGGCCCTATATTATAGGGCATTACCTAGCACCTATACATTTGAGTCTGAAATATCCTCTGGACACACAAGTCCTGTATTGACGGACTTGCAACCAATGCAACAGAGGCAACTGTACGACATCCTAACTACACAGGATGACTAATTGAAGTAATATATGAAAATAAAAATAAAATAATATGCAATAAAACAATATGTAGATATAGTCATAAATGAATATAATAAAATCTTTTTTGATAATACTTTAAAATACTTAATAAATTATTGTTTGTATCTTTACATATTCTTTAAGTGTTTCAATCAACGCATCACACACTTCCGGTATAATTCCCGATATTGTGCTTTTCGATATTTTTAATAGATATTGCAAACTGGTACACGAATCACCTGTTGCAAGAAACCAGAGTGTGACAGCCAACCTTTCCCTAACAGTAATTGCGTTTCTTAGCTGTGTGTCGATTCTTTCAATTTTTGGTCCAACAAGTGCTACAAGATATTCAAAATCTTCTGTGGTCATGCGGATGAAATTTCTAATAGTATCATCTATGGGTTCTACTGCAATTTCCTTCATTAGTTCATTACCATATTGGTATCGCCAACGAAACAATTCCTTCGTCCACCAGCGGCGACGTCGTCTTTTTTTATTTTTCTGATTTAAACATAATATCGCCATGACCGCGAACGTAGAAGCAGCACCCGATTGTACCACAGACATGTTTGTCTCGCCCAAACTGGCGGCTCGCCATCTTTCGTGCAAACGTTTCGCTCTGTGTAAATGCACCAGATGAGACGACCATCAAGTGAAACAGCCTCGCGAAACAGTTGCGCGAGTATGTTTTGCATAGTCTAAACCCACCTTTAGGCATATGTCTGAGTCTTCTCCCTACTCACAATGTTCTATCTAATCTTGGAAAATGAGTTATTTAGTATGAAAACCAACTCTGCGTCTGCTTCTAAACCAACACCTTCCCAAACCATAATTGACCTTCAGCCAAATGGTACTCTCTCGTCAATAAAATCTGAGACATATCTCCGAGTCTTGTCCCTACTCACCATCTTCTATCTAATCGAGGGAAACGAGCTATTTTGTATGAAAACCAACTCTGTGTCTGCTTCTGAACCAACACCTTTCCAAGCCATAATTGACCCTCGGCCAAATGGTAGTCTCTCGTCAATAAAATCTAAGGCATATCTCCGAGTCTTCTCTTTAAATGGAATGTCTAGTATATTTAGGAATATAACTCACACAACACAAAATACTCAAAACAGTATTTTGCATAAGTTCTCATTAACTTCAACGTGAAGTATTTCGAGCAAATGCTATTTTTCTTGTCAATCTTGAAACTGTATCCGCGCAGCAATGATGGCCTAGTAGTCGTCCTTCTACTTGACAGTTCGTTAGTACGACGTCTTCTAATAACAGTTCATTCTCTAACATTAACATCCTTAATCTCTTGAGACTGATTTCGCAGCAAATCTGCAGAAGCGATTCTAATACAATAATTTAAAAATTCCAAATCCGATTATTTATTTGATTGACGACCTTTTTCCGCCGTGATCCAGGTCATTTGGTTATAAAGTTCATCTTCAAATAGCGCTGGTACACATTTTGTATACCGACTCCTACCAACAATTCTTGCGCTTTCACGTTTTCCTCGACTACTTGTATCAACGCTATAATACGTGCCAGAGCAATAGGATCGAGAGATATTTAGAGACTGTTAAATAAACTCTACGACAATAAACCATAAAAACGATAAAACGAGTTTAAAGGGAAACAAGTCAATACGAACTTGAATTGATATTCGATAAAGGTAATAATATTATAACAATACATGACAGATAAACGTAACAGAAAGAATCTATCGACAAAAACTATTCATCGCTTACTAAACCAATGATACCCCAATTCGAATTATATTTTGGAATTGTTTGGAATTTATTATATGACCTACATTTTTTGCTCGCTTGTGTATAAACTATAGCTAACAAAGTGGAACAAAAAATCTTTTCACTGGATTACAAGTAAAAATATCTATTTTGTAACAACTTTAAACTTATTTAAAACGTTTTTTAATGATTCAGAATTAATTTCATCAGTAACCTCAATTCCTAAAAAATTGTTAATATTCAATAAATTACTCCAACCTTATTTATGAATATTAGAAAACGAATTTTTCACCAAATTATAACTAAAGGTATTTATTTTAAAATCCCATATAATTTTTAAATCCACATCATCAATTTCATTCAGTAATACCGTCACACTATACAGTAGTATAAAATACACATGCTTTAAATACAGATAAGATAAGGTCACGGTTTCGTTCAACAAACATCAAATAATAGACGACATAGACCTTAACGACCTTAAATGAGTCCGTCCTTCAACTCCACTTAAATAAATAAAACTAAATGGACATTTTTTTAAAATTAAAGTATTGTTGAAATATTTTAATTGATATTTTTTAAAGACCTTAATAAGGAACAATAAAACCGTGTCACACCGTATAACTGTTGCTTTCCCCCCAAAAAGACCTAGAAGGTCAACGACGTAATCACAACGTCACAAAATAACACGTTTGCGGTCGGCGAATAGCGAACGGTTTCACTTCTCGCTCGGTTTTCATTTAATCAACTCGATAAACGTTCGAATATAGTTGTTTTCTTAACATTATTATGGCTGCTTTATACAGACGGACCATTAGTGTACTCGATAAATTAGTTCCTCCGAAATTACAACCAATTTGGCATCATAGAGCAGGTAAAAATAATAATACTTTTTAAGAAAATTCAAAAATACGTTGTTTCATAAGAGTAAGAACTAGTTATGCTTAATGAGTGATTTGAAATTTAGATTTTTTAACTTGTAATGAAGGTTAAAAGGAGAAATATGAATTTAAATTTAAATGTAGTTTTTGTGATTTTTTTTAAGGACCGAAAACTGTTCATTTTTGGGCTCCAATTTTTAAATGGGTGAGTAAAAATTTTAAAAAAATTTAAAGATTTATAAATAAATCAAAGTCATTGCATTATCTTAATAACCTTGAGAGATGAGATTATTTTAATAAGAGTCATAAAGTAATTTAATAAAATTCTTATTGTACCGTGATTTATTACCTTAAAAATTTTTAAACCTACTTAAAATATAAAGTGTAACTTTTTGTTTTCATATAGTTATAATGTAACCCACTTCAAAAACACGTTTTGTAATAAATCTTCTTTTATAATCTGGTTCTATGGTTATTTCTACGAACCACATACCCAGAAGAATGTCAATTGCTCCACCGACAGCATTCTCAGCCAGAGAAGCAATTAGAAACGCCATTAGAATCAGTTCGAGTTATAGTTTCAAGTTAAGAAGCTCTAAATTTCTTCCTCCATTCGAACCAGAAAGGAAATTAATTTTCTTTTCCAGGTCAAATTACAATTTATCTTAATGCGTTAATAAACCGTTCATAAAACTATTAAATATAGATTTATGTTCACGATATGAGCTTCTTGTATTGTATTTGCGTTATTAAGTGTGTGTTCTCGTTTTGCTCGTTTTTATGTAATTAGTATAGTATGAGATTGAGGATGGAATTACGGTAGTTTGAGACTTTCTTTGAGCTCATCGAGCACATGGTCCTTTATCCGAGACGTTATTGCAACGTTGAAGCCATTAGTTCCACCGCGGCCTGGAATTTATGGTGATGTTACGTGTTATGAATACCGGTCGGTTATGTAATTTATATCTTTAGTGGTGTCATGCAATTTTTTTTTAATTTGTCACAATTTTATTTCATTTCTAGGAATTAAGAAATTATTTTTTAAAAGAAAATTGTTATAAATCAATTCCAACTGACAATTAGAATATACTTTAAAATTAAATATATTAAAGGAAGTTTTTCATTGGACTAAGAAAACTTGTAGAAGGAGACATATTGATGTTGAGTAATTTGTATTATCGATAAAATTAGCGGTAAAAAGAGCGGTAGAAACCGCAAAAATGCGATTGACTGGTTTGTAAATCAATTTAAGTGTTGAAAATTCGCTTTAGATTATTGTTTATGGTGGTTAAGAAACGATTTATATGTCAGTTTAATGGTGGAACTTTATATTTTAAGATTTAGTAGTTTCTAAATTGATGTTAGGAATTTCTTAAGAAATTCAAAAGAAAAAAAATCAAGAATATGATTTCTAATATGATTAATTAAAAGATCTCACAAGTTCTTTTTGAGTGAATATAAAGAAATGGCACATTCTTTAAATTATTCCTAAAACCTTTTATTTTAACATAAAACTTCTAAATCGAATTTAAGAGTTAACAATTTCTTTTTTGATTATTCAGGTTTTTTGAAATCTAGGTTTTTTATAAGGAAATTTTAAAAAATTTTTAAAGTTATGAAACGGTTTATACATCAAATTAAATTTAAAATGTTTTGTATTAAGAAAAATTATCCAAATAAATCGAAGAAACGTCTTATCAAGGTTCAAATCCAAAAGTATCCATGTTTTTAATCTGGCTGATTACAAAACACTGTTTGTGAAGATTAAGAAATGATTTTTACATTGTATTAAAGCTGACGTCTTCTTTTCTAAGAAAAGCTTTGTAAATTAACCCTAGGAATTTATGAATCATTAAAAAAAATGAAGATATGAAAGTTTCTAAGTAATCTGATTGATAATAAATGTTGGTAGAAAAAATTACTAAAATATTGTTCTGAAAAGCATTTATATAGACTTATTGTTAGATAAATAAAGAGTTAGAGTCGTACAGAAAAAAAATCCCAATTTTGAAGAGGTTATATTGTAAAAAAGGAAAACGTGTTAAATTTTACATTTAGAAAACTTTAAATTTTATTTAGTTTGAGATTACATTGTAAATAAACAATAGTTCAAAATCAAATTTGATATTTCAAATTATTAGCTTTGTTCATACAAGCGATTTCCAATAATTTCTGATTTTTTCATCCGACTAATATGTAGTGGTAGTATTAGGGAATTAGTATTAAGGTAATTAATTATTTTAATGTAGTCATTTTTATGTGTGTCACTGGACACTTGACGACGGTTGACCGCTGAGACGCTGATGTTGCACCTGGGGTGTAATGTGAGACTCTTGTAGTCGCTGACAAGAGTTTAGTTAATTGTCAAGTTGGGTCGAATAAACATATAGTTAAGGAAATGATTCCTGGTGTTTAATTGAGCAACCCCCAACATCCACCACATGGCGACCCTGCCAGTCCACTCTTTGGTAGTGAAGAAGATATCAATGCGAAAGTAGATAAAAGGAAAGAAAATTTTGGTTAAGAAAACAAGAAGATCGTCAAGAAGAAAATAACAGATATTCGAAAGAAGAGGTAATAATAACACAAGTTGGAAACAGTGGAGGTGTCACCGATGGTCAAGAAAATTGGAGGTAGCCGAATTGGTAGGAGAGCTCGTCGGCGGATTATTTGTAGGCTTGCTGATTAGGGTTGTAATCTGCTTTATGTGCAAGCTGGGTAAGAAGAAGTTACGTGCCGAGATGAGAAGAGAAATTACCAGAAGTATGAACGCGCAACCCAACATCCACCACAAAGATTTTGGATTATTTGTATGTGATCAAAATTAAAAAATTTAATTGGTTGAAACAATTAGAAACTGTTGGAAATCGTTTCTCCGAACAAAGCTATAAATAAGTTCAGGCTTTCATAGTATAAAATAAGAAAAGTTCAAACATCAAACTTGACATTTCAGTTTTTTCAAACTATCACATTTTTGATGATTTAATTCTTATAAATGTCGAATTGTTTAACCTAAGGTTGGGAAACAATTCAAATGTGAAATTTAACATTCAGTTTCTATAAACTCTCAAATTTTTTGAATTTAAAGCTAAATTGTAAAGAGCTTAAACATTAAGATTGGCATTTGAAGCACTCTAACAAGTCAAATTTAAGAATTTGAAGTTAATACGAAAGAAAACTTGAATCGCCAAATTTAACATCTCAGTTTTTATAATACTTTAGATATTTGAATTTGATTACTTTTCCGGCTTTGGTTGGAAACGGAAGACGTGTTTGTGTTCGTCCAAAAATTGCATGTTATAATTTATACTCATAAGGAGACCTCACGATTTTGGAATCGCAAATTTTAATGAAAGTGGTACCAATCGATAGGTAGTACGAATGTGTAAAATATTAGGGCTCACTATTCAGCGGTTCGTGAATAAATCCACTCTTACGATCGCCAAAGAAGTTCGAGCGACTTACATGTCAACGTTAGGCCTCTCCCCTGCCCGTAGCTAAAGGGCAATCGGCCAGCTTTCAGATGCAAACGTCGATGGTACGAATCTCGAATAAAGTAATTGTTTTTCCTTAATTTATAAAGTATTATAAAAGTAAAATGAAGTATTGCATTAAAAATAGAAATTAAGGAAAAATATAGCTATTTTATTCGGGATTCGAACCATTTGCGTTTGCATCTGAAAGCTGACCGATTGCCTTTTAGCTATGGGTGGGTTTCAAGGGTTATGGTCTAACATTCACATGTAAGTTACTCGAACTTTTTTGGCGATCGTAAGAGTAGATTTATTCGCGAACCGCTGAATAGTGCGTCTTAATATTTTACACATTCGTACTATGTACCAATGTCGATCGATTGATACCACTTTCATTAAAATCGGCGATTTCAAAGTCGTGAGGTCTCCTTATCAGTGTCTGGGAGTCATAAGGGTTCCTAAATTCCATTTCCTATCCTACTACCGGTTCCATAAATCAAGTCAGTGAATTGTCAGGTACTCATACTCCGAAAGTTTTCGTCGAAAAAAATCGACGTAAAAACTATCATGATCGGTGATCATTTCTGTGTAACCAAAATTCAAAATCGTAGGTTACGCGGTTTTGGAAATAGTGACGAAAGATTAAGGCTACATCTTGCAAAAGTTCCCATTTTCTTTTCTTCAAGGGTTTCTGAGAAAAACATTCCCAAATTTTGCGCTTTTCGCGTATTGGTCAAACAATCAGTCCTTTTTTCATTTAACTCGCGATATTTCCTAAACTGCGTGACTTATAATTTTGAATTTTGGCTATGTTACGCAGAAATGATCACCAATCATGGCAGTCTTTACCCCGATCTTTTTCGATGAAAATCTTTGGAGTGTGAGCGTCCGAAAGTTCAATGACTTGACTTTTGGCACCGATAGTAGTCATTGCGAAGAAGAAGACATTTGAATTGTCTTAGCTTTTGAAACATACTATTCTATATAATTTTTTTCTGAATTTTATAAAAAACGAATTTTTAGTTTTTTCACTCACAATCAGTGTAATGTAATATGTATCGATACGAACAGACGTAGATTGATTTGAAATAGATTACCAAAAATACTTTGAAAAATACCGTAGATTATAGGTTGGTGTTAAAAACTCAGTTTTAAGAAAAATTGAACATATTATAATAGTATGGTTTATTTATTTAAATTACATCACATCATTCAAAAATATATTTTAAGGGGATTCACCACTGAAAATAGTGAAAAATCATTAAATAAAAAAAAAATTTTTTTTGTCTTATTTTGTCATTTGGAGCCTACTGAATAAGAGTACTGCAGTTTTCCGAAAGTTTTAATTTCGACAGATTTTCAGACAAAAATTGATATATCTTGAGAACCAATTTAGATAGAGAGTTCATATTTTCACCACATATTCAGTAGATCTTTTACTAAATATTTAGGTAGAATTAGAATTTTAGGTGCATATGCTGCTTAGAAACATAATTATATATAAACATATGTATGTTTTTTGAAAAAAAGTAAAAAATTGTCTATGATTTTTTGAAAACCACTAAAGCTACCTAAATAAATCTACCTAAATATTTAAAATAGATCATTATCTTCAAAATAAGACCAGGATCAGTGCAATATGTTGAAAAGTTTTTTAGATATATCATTTTGAAATGTGGTCTGAAAAACGTGGAAAAAAAAATTCATTTTTATTAGCTGTAGCCTATTCGTGACAACTTTTTGGCCATTTCATATTTTTGTATTTTTTTATAACCTACTACACATTAGAAAAAAATAGTTAGGCAATTTTTATTGTGTATTTAAAAAAAAGTATTTTTTCAGTGGTGAATCCCCTTAACCCCTTAAGCGGCTATGACGTATATATTCGTCATGATTACGTGTAATTTCAATCTATCGAGCCGCTTAACGGGTTAATAAAAATATATTTTACTTGTTAATCAAAATTGGAAATAAGATTTAAAAAAATCATACTCACTTTAGTTATAGATATTTAGATATGATTCATATACCAAATTAAAATTAAAAATTTCTGTTTTAAAACCTATGAAATTACATTACATCATTCAAAAATCTATTTTTAAATTAACCAAAACTGGAAATGAGAATAAAAAAAAATCATATTGACTCTTTATAGGAATTAAGAAATGATTTATACATCAAGTTAAAGCTAAAAGCTTTTATTTTAAATCCTCATTTAAAAAATGGTTAAAATCTTTTAGGGTTTGGTCGTCGCTGGAATCAGCGACTTAGCCCGTCCAGCCTCTAATCTAAGCGTCGAACAATGCGGAGCTTTAGCGGCTACAGGTTTAATCTGGTCCAGATATTCTTTAGTGATCATTCCAAAAAACTGGGGATTATTTAGCGTAAACTTTTTCATCTGCTTAACTCAATCGGTTCAATTATACAGAGCTTTAGAGTAAGTTCAAACTTTATGTTTTAGTTTATTCCAATAAAATTAAAAAAAAAAAGAAATGTAAATATCTCTAAAATGTTATCCTTTTATATGAATTCTATAATTCATAATCCCCTTTTTTTAATTCTATTGGAATACATAAGATGATACTTTAAATAAAAAAGTTTTCTTTTTTTTTGTTAACAAGTCTTATTCTTCTTTGTTGTAGTTATCGTTATAATGTAAAAGACAAGGAGCAGGAAGTTGTTGCACAAGAAACGGTTGTTGCATGACAGTGTCGTTAAGTTTATAAGTATAGTTAAATTTAACGGTACATAAACAAGATAAAAAATAAATTTAAACAAAAAAAATATGGAAGAAGATGGATATGATATTAAATATTTTTAAATTTTTATTTTTACTATTCGTTATTATTTAATATACAGGTGTATATTTGTTGTTCTAGTTTTCATTTGATTAGGTTTTGTTCGATTTCTATTTCTAAATAGAGGGAAAGTGTAGCAGTCATTAAGTTTAGAAAAATCGTTCTTTACTTCACTTTGTATTAATAAATGATTTTGACATGAAATTAATTAATTTTAGAAAAATTTTAAGAAAGACATCAACGTTTATAGTTATAAAATTATAAACTTATTTTGTAAAGTAGATGATTTAAAATGTTAAAAATAAAAAAGAGGATTTAGAGATTTAGAGGCGATGAAAGTGTAAACTCTTGTTTCTCTATTATGGTATTAAAGACGATTAATAACCGTCGGTTTTCTCCATTAAAAAAAGAAATAATGGCACGACTTCGCACGATGTTCGGTGTTTATAGAGCGAAGTCTGAGAAAAAGAGAAAAGTCGGAAAAGTGTTACACGTCGGTCGTTCTTTATAAATCCGGAAACGTGAGCTTAACTGGATTTGTCGACTCGAACCGGTCTTTAATTATAACGCTTTTCCTACAAAACAATTAGGAGAAATTTTTGTCACAATTTTTTTAAACTTAAAAAAGATTTATTTTTAATGTTAATAAAAAATATTTTAAAAAAACTTTAAAAAACTCACCTAAGTTAATTTTTTTTCTTAATTTTCCCACTTCCTTCCCTTCTTTCAACTCACTAATCCAATAAAACTTCAAATACACTTCTATTCTAATTTAAAAAATAAAATAAAAAACTAAAACGAAAAATTTCTTATTTTTTATTTCACTCGCGTGAATTTCTTCTAGAAACCGGCTTTTATTCGCGTCTCGAGTCGAAGAAAGTCACGATGCGAATGAGCGCAGAGTTAACAGCTTCTGAAAGGTAAAGTTCCTCCTCCTCTTTGAACGGTTCTTGAAGAAAACCGAGGGGGAAGTAGCTCCGGAACGTAAATATCCGGTTTTAAGACAGCCGAAGACAACCTAGAAGGAAACCGCTAAGACTCCGACGCTTTGGAATTTGATTCACGAAGAGTCAAAGTGGTTATTATGGTAATTTATAAGAGGATTTTCGCGTAAATCATGCGAAGAGGTTTGTTAAGTTAATTGATGAATGCAGTTTGTAAAATAGATACAGTGGTTAGGAAAGTGGTTATATTGGGAAATCAAATTGGAAAGGAATAGGGTTAAAAAAACTAGAAGAAAAATTATTTTTTTAGTGTGCAAATTATGCATTAAAATATTAAAATCTAACAGATGGTTTATTCACAGATCCTGGTTTAAAAAACCTATCGATTTCAGTTAAACAGTCGTACATAACAAATGTCGAATAGTTAACAAATTTACAACGTCGATAAAACTAGCGGTAAAGTCGCAACAAGGCATTGACCAGTTTGTAAATCTATCAAAGAGTTAAAAAATAGCTTCGGGATTGTTTATGGTAATTAAGATTTTCCAAATGAAGATTGAGTCTTCTATTTTAAGATAAAAATTCTTCATCAATCATATGAATTTATTAACAAGTTAAAAATAAAAATTATCAAAATTGTTTTTTAATCAGAAGGATTAAAAAAAATGGTGGATTTAAAAAAAATCACAAGAATTTTAATTATAAGGATTATGAAATGATTTATAGTGTGAATCCAAACTGGAAGCTTCTATTTTAAGGATGACTACCTAAATGGATTGTAAAATTTGTTAAGAACTTAAAGGAAGTTAAACAATTAAAGTTTTTGACCTCAACTATTAGAAAAATTTATTTTAATCAACGATTTCTATTAGAAAAATGTTGGTAGATTTTAAAAAATCGTTAAAATTCTTTAACATCAAGAAAAGATTTATACAATAAATCAGAAAAAAAAAATTAATAGAAATTTTTTAAAATCAATGTTTTTCAAACTTCCAGTCTTCGAATTATAGGAATTTTGTACGCGTTGTACTCGTAATACTATCTAATCCAAACACCGATTGTAAAACATGTCACAAAATTTAAAGTACAAAAACACAGTAACCTCATATAACAGCCGTTTTATATCTAAACGATTCCTAAAATTAAGCATCTCCTGTACCTATAAATTCGTTTTAAATTGACGTAGGCCTGGATGCAAAGATTTATATGGTCTCTAATGCAAAACTGGATATCAAATACTACATCTAAATTGCGACAGAAACAAACTGACTTGAGAGATACCAACGACAGATATAAGAAGAATGGTGTCAGCTAAACTTTGTTCATGAAATAGCATTAGCTTCGATTCCATATTATTTAAGACCAAGAAATGATGATGAAGGAAAATCCATCATAAAAGAAAATCTAAGATTGAGGCAAGATTAGGGTTCAGAAACTTCTGACCTGTCAACGAAATATCTAAGGAAAGTGGAAGATATATATGTACATCATCTGCATAAACATGAACAAAGCAATGATGGATGATTTTTAGAAGTGCAAAAGTGTATGTTGAAAGTAAATTGGACCCCTGAGGCATACCAGTGGGAACAACAAGGGGACATTTTTGTACTCGTAATACGAGTATCTAACTCAAGCACCGATTATACAACATGTCACCAAAGTTAAACTACAAAAGCACAATAACCTCACATAGCAGTTGTTTTAGTTTCCTAATTAAGAATCTCCTGTAACTATAAATTCGTTTTAAATTGATATAGGCCTTCTGGATGCAACGAGTTATATGGTTTCTAAAGCTAAGCTGGTTATCAAATACTACATCTAAATTGCGGCAGGAACCAACTGACTCGAGAGAGACACCAATGACAGATATAGGAAGAATGGTGCCAACTAAAGTTTGTTCACCAAATGGCATTAGGTTCGATTTCATACTATTTAGGACCAAGCAATGATTATGGGAAATTCTTGAATCGCCGCAAGATTAGCGTTCAGAGACTTCTGACTTGCCAACGAAATATCGAAGCAGAATTGAAGATATAGCTGTACATCATCCGCATAAATATGAACCGAGCAATGCTGGATGAATTTTAGAAGTGCAGAAGTGTATAATGAAAGTAAAAGGTGGTCAAAAAAGGACCCCTGCGGCATACCAGTGGGAACAACAAGGGGATTCGATGTAATTTCTGACATTTCTGTACTCGTAATTCGTGTATCTAACTCAAGCACCGATTATACAACATGTCACAAAAATTAAAGTACGAAAGTACAGTAACCTCAAATAGCAGTTGTTTTAGTTTCCTAGTTAAGAATCTCCTGTAACTATAAATTCGTTTTAAATTGACGTAGACCTTCTGGATGCAATGAGTTATATGGTCTCTAAAGCAAAGCTGGTTATCAAATACTACATCTAAGTTGCGACATGAACCAACTGACTGAAAGAGACACCAATGTCTCTCAATATAGGAAGAATGGTGTCAACTAAACTTTTTTCACGAAATAGCATTAGGTTCGATTTCATACTATATGAGACCAAGCAATGATGATGGGAAAATCTTGGATCTCCGTAAGATTAGCCTTTAGAGACTAGTGACCTGCCAACGAAATATCTAATGAGAATGGGAGATATATCTGTATTATAAGTTGATTCTAAGCTTCACCATAGAAAGAAGGATGCAAGAGCGAGCTTCCTCCCCGTAACTTTACCGAGTAGACCCGCCTGGAGTACAAGTAGAAGGGAGTAGCGAAGGATTGTCCGGCCCTCCTTAATGCGAAGATCTTGCAGGCCAAAACACCGAGGAAATCAAGGATTATGATGCAAAGTCGATTTTACCATTTGAGAGTTAAACGTTCTCGCCTTTGCTGTAAGACTTAAAAAGGGCTAAAATCCGAGCGAAAGAGTTAAAACATCGAGGTCCGGTGGGCCTCTATTCGACAGTATTTTGGCTTGCAAGACCTTTGCATTAGAGATTGAGAGGTAGAGAAGCTGTACACCAATCGGGTCTACTCGGTAAAGTTACGGGGAGGAACCTCACTCTTGCATACTTCTTCTCATGGTGAGGCTTGGGATCAATTTATAGCACATCATCTGCATAAATATGAACAGAGCAATGCTGGACGATTTTTAGAAGTGCAAACAATTATAATGAACACACCAGCAGGATCAACAAATAGTTTCGATGTAATTTCTAAAATCAGTATACACTGATACATAAAAGCAAGATAACTGAACAGAAGATTAGCAGCTAACTCGTCCAAACTAATAAGAATATTGCACTTATAAGATCACCATTAACAGACTCAAAGGCACGCGGATGTGAAGTTTATTTTACAAATTATTAGGAAAGGTAATCAAAAGAAAGAGTTGTCCAAAAGTATTGAAATATTAACCAGAGAAACTAAAGAATACGTGGAGAAAAATTTTAAGATCGTTCGACAGTTAAGAAAAGAAATCGAAAATCGTCCACAAGGATTACAAAAATTGAAAGATCGTCTAAAAGGGATAAATAATCTCTGAGGAAAATTAATTAAGTTTTAGAATATAATTAAGAATATTTCAACCGATTCGAGGGAGACACCAATTGCAGTGATAAGAGGAATGCCAACAGTCTTGTTCACCAAATAGCATTAAGGTCAATTTCGTACCATCTAAAGCCAAGCAATGACAATGGGAAAATCTTGGAAAAAATTGGAAAAATCTGGTATCGCTGCAGGATGAAGATTCAGAGACTCACGAATTGCTAACACACTATCTAAACAGAATGGAAGATATATCTGTAGATCATCTGCATAAATATGAACAGAAACTGCTGAATGATTTTTAGAAGTTCCAAAATGTATAATGAAAATAAGAGGGGGACAAGAATGGATGATACAGTCACACCAGCAGAAACAACAAGGAGATTCGACATAATTCCCGATATCCGTACATACTGATACTTGGACACAAGATAACTGAACAGAAGTATTTGAGTGTGTTAAGCGGTCCCTAAATAAAGAAAGCCGGAAGCAAATTTATTTTAGAATGTATCAAACTGTATCAGTCATTACCGGCTTTGTGAAGTATGAAAAGCAGATTACAGCAACAGAGTTACAGAAAAAAACTGAACTATATGAACAATTTCTCTTAAAATATAGAGAGAAATACCCGAATGCTAATAAATAACAATTAATTAAAAAATTTAATTCCCTACGCACTAACGACAGGAAAGAATTAAAACGCATTCATCATTCCGAAAAAGGCGGTGACAGTGTAGATGATATCGCAGAACCTACATTATGGTATTTTGAACTCATGAAGTTTTTGATGAGCCAGGAAGAACCATCTGCATTGCAAAGCAGTATGAAAATAAATTAATCTGAAGACTTCATTTATCCCTCTGTGCTTTCTCTTCTTCTCTAGCTTCATTATCACTTACTGTCACGTTCACTACTGAAATATTAAACGTCAACTAAATATTGAGTAACTGTATCGAAAAATAATATTGTACCGTATAGGATAACCAACAATAATATTGTACAATATACTTCTACAATATTATTGACAGTCTAGGGGCTACTTTAGTATCCATAACTTTTGGACTAATAAGCTTTATAATCAAAGGGCAAAATAACGTTGAGAAATTTTGTTTTAATCCAGATATTTATTAATATAAGCTCAACATGTTTCGAATTATTCCATCATTAGGGACGTCTACAAAAAGATTAGAAACAGAAGTATAGCATCCATAATACTAACAATAACGAAGTCAAAGGCACGCGGATACGTGCTATTAGAAAACATAATTCAACTTATTAGAAAAAGCAAATAATCCAGAAGTATTAGAAAATTAATGTTAATTTTAAAACTTAATTAGAAATATTAAACAACAATTTCCAAAAATATAAAAAAAATCTTTATTATCAAAGAAAAACATCTACATCATTCAAAAACCAAAATTACAATTTTCAATCATTTATTATTCCCCATGAAATCACTTCACCGTAAAGTTTCCGCATTAAATAATCATATAACTCATTCGTTTGATTCCACATTAAAGATTTATTTGAATAATTTTACAGTCCGGCTTACATTTGACCGCTAAATGCCAAAGTAACAAGTAATAAACCTTCACTTACACGATTATTATAGTATAACACGGATACAGTTGCTTTCACCGAATAAAACTCACGTTTGTACAAGTCCGTAACGTTTCCTTTACAATTATTTAACGGTAAATTCCGCGTGGATTAGCGCAAATTAACGTTACGTAATTTTTTTACGTACCTTCTCATATCCATCCATCCCATTTAGACTTTCTCTATTTTTATCTATTACTTACTTAACGAATAAAAAAAAAGACATTAACTTTCGAGATCACTTTGTATTCACGGGATTTGTTCGAAATTAGAGCGATCCTTTCTAATTTGCTCGAGTAATTTATGGTTGAAGTTGTCGGATTGTGTGTTTTAAATGGTTTCAAAAGCACAAAAAGGAAATTGAGGAATTGATGGGATTTTATTGAAAAGGAGATTATTTTACGTTACATAAAGACTTCTTTAGTTATCTTATAATTATCTAATGTATACCACTAATGGCGTGAGAGTTAATGTAAGTGTTGTGATGAAGTAAATTGAATATAAAAAAAGTCTTAAGAAGGAAACTTAAAAAACTTTCTTTTTTTATTTGATTTGATTAAATTTAATTATTTATTTGCTTCGTTTTTAAGTTTATATGTAGCGTTAATAATTATTCTTTAGGAAATTATTAATGGTAAAGAAGCGTTAAAACTTACGTAATGTTAATTTAAAAAAGTTATGAAGAAAGATTTTATTGTTGTTATTTATTGATGATGTTTTTGCCATTTAAAAAAAATTCGCGAAAAATTTGTATTATAATTTTATTCATAAATTTGGTTTTCTTGACAATCTACATTTACAATATGTATATTTTTAAATATTTATTGCTAATTCTTTTCTCCATTGATTTATTACATCTATAACAGTTTTCTGCATTTTAATGAATACTAAATTTATTTTATTGTAGATGATTTTATCATAAGAACAGAATTCTTGTTTTAATTAAATAAGCTGAAGTGAATAGAGAAGCTATCGGTTGATAGAGTGCGCTGTGGTGACTTAAAAATGAAGCTCAATTCGAATTTTGAAATATACAAAATCGCTACGAGTTTATTAATGAAAATTAAGAAATGATTTCTTCTTAAATTAAAGCTACAATATTCTTCTTTAAGATAAAGTATAATAATGAATGATTCATTAAAAATTTCTTGAGAAAAAAGAATTAAATGTAAAGCACTACATATGAACTTTACTTTAAATGGGTTTAGTTTAAAAAAATCGTGGCAATTTTATTTATGAGAATATAAAAATGATTTCTTCCTAAACCAAATATATAATTTTATTTTTAAAGACTAGTTTCTTCCTGAATCCCATAACTTTAATTACTGTCTGATATACAGGTGCCCAGAAATGTCGTGTACAACGGAAGACCACAGATTCCTTGGCCAAAAATATGATGATTTAACCCAACTTACCTATATACAAAATCGCTTAGTTTGGCCGCTAGAAGACTACAAAGATGACTTTCTTTTTCATTTTTTTTTAAATAAGTCGAAAAATCTTTGTTTAATTTTATTCATTTTTTGGCAATGCGTTTGTACCAGTGGACTACAGCTTCCTGTAAAATAAATTTCGAGTTCGACATTTACAGGGTCTATCAAACCCTGGTGCTATAAGTTATTCATTCAAATCTTCTTAACGCTCTGTATAATCATTATAATTTTATTTTTGTTAAATAGTTACTTTAATTTCGGAACTATTTTATCTCTTTTAAAAAACTGTTTTGGTAAACGGTCTAGCCACAAAAAAATGTTTTCAAAATCTTTACAAGCTTGAATCAGCGATGTAGGTTAAAACTAATAAAGTTTATTTTAATAGTTGGATACGATTAGTGTTAAAAACAAAAACAGTTTATTACTTAAGTGTCATAGAGCTTCTACCGTTGATTCATGATGAATCTTTCCTATGCCGAACAAGTCGATATGTTGTTAGTGTATGGGTTTTGTAAAAGCAATGGCCGAGAAAGTGTTAGGGTATATAGAGAAAGATTTCCCAACCGCACAGTGCCAAATCACTAAACATTTGGAAGCATCGCTAGACGTCTAAGTGAGACTAGTAGTTTAAGGAGACAAACTTTTTATTGTGGATGCAAGCGTACTACAACAAGTGTAGACACCGAAGAGCAAATTTTAAATAAAATAGAAGAAGATCCAAAAGTAAGCTGTCAACGGATAGGACTGGAGTTGTCGGTTATCAAATCTCTTGTTCATGACGTTTTAAAAGAACAACATTTACATCCTTATCATATTCAAAAAGTTCAAAACCTATTACCTATTGATCCAGAGTGCCGTTTAATATTTTGTAGTTTTATTCCAAATCAATTAGTGAAAATCCATATTTCAATAAGAGAATTTTATTTACCGATGAAGCTACATTCACAAGATTGGGTATAACTAATCTTCATAATGAGCACGTTTTTCTGATGAAAATCACCTTGCAATAAAGATTACTCATCATCAACACGAGTTTAAAGTAAATATGTAGGCAGGAATGATTGACAATTTTGTAACAGGTCCAATTATTATACCAGACAACTTAAATAGCAATAATTATTAAACTTTTTTGCGAGAAACATTACCAACCTTGCTAGAGGATTTGCCTTTATAGCTATGACAAGATATGTGGTTTATGCACGACGGGTCCCCACTAGGGTTTTCAAATTTCGGGATCGGGATTGAATTTCGAGATTTCGGGATTTTATATTTCAATCCCGGGATTAATGTCGAAATCCAGAAAAATTAGAAAAATAATTTGTAGGGTTAACATAAATTTTTGACTATTTTAATAAAAGAACATGGAAATGTAATATGTAAATCTTATTGTTTAATACATAAATTACGTAACTCGAAAATAATATTGTGAACTCAAATTTAAACAAAAACATAAAATTTTAACAAACAAATTATATTTACAACTTAGAACGGAAATGGCTTCTGAGTATCATCAGTGCATCTAAGGTAGAATCGGCTAGCCGAGATCTTATTTTTGTGGCAACCGATGACGCAGAAGAAAAAGCTCGTTCCGATTCCACACTGGTGGTTTGAAGCAAGCATTCAAAGCACCGCTGCAAATGTAAACTACGCAATGCACCATTTTCTAATAGGGCCATTTCTTTTTTCACTACCTTTAAAACATCAATAGATTTTCCTTTCAATGGTTGTTGTACCGGTTTCATCGCATTTGTTATAGACTGTTCGAGTTTGTTTTTGAGACTTAAATTTTCGTCTCCTTTCAATCGGCTGAATGTCAACTCATCTTCAGAGTCGAAACCGTTCTCTTCAAGATTTATTATAGTTGGTTCAGCTTGGTTGCTGAGAACGGTTCCCGATAAGCTTTCTGAAATATTTTTGACGAAATTCGCAATTATGTCGGTAGGGGGCAAATTAAAAAAAGGATCCTCGCTGTTTTGCTTATTGGGATTTTGGAGGTAATCCATGACTCCAGACATTATGGTTCTTCGCTCTGATATTCGCTGAATTTCGGGACTGAATCGCGATTTGTTTCGGAATTTCGGGATTTTTTCGGGATTTCTGGATTGAAAAAACATCGGGATCCCGGGATACGGGATCCAGTACGACAACATTTAAATACCGTCTATGCAAATCGATGGATAGGAAAAGGAAATGATGCCCCTATAACATGGCCACCAAGATCGCCTGATTTAACACCATGTGACTTTTTTCTATGGGGTGCCTTGAAATCAAAAATTTACTCCTCTCCAACTCATTGTCAGAGTAAAGAAGACCTGAATGAAGGGATTGTAAATGCTTCCAACATCCTTCGGAATCCCGCTATTTTACAAAAAGTTCACTTTAACTGTAGGCGTAGAATTAATGCCTGTATACAAGAAATTGGTGGCCATTTTGAACATTTATTGTAATCTAGGTAGTTACTTGTTTATTGTTTTTATTTATTTGTTTACTTGTTTTGCTTATTGACTTATTTTTTTGATAAAACTTTATAAACCACTTTATAAATGTCAATTTTTGGTTACTGATTCAAGCTTTTAAAGATTTTGGAAATATTTTTTGTGACTAAACCGTTCACCAAATCAGTTTTTTAAAGGAGAGAAATTAGTTCCGAAATTAAAGTAAGTATTCCACTGGTATAAACGCATTGTCAAAAAATGAATAAACTTAAAATTTTATAACGTTTTAGATCAGTACTTAATCTTTATTTTTGGCAAAGATGAACTTTCTGCGACTTTCAGTCTTTTCCACAGGAACGAAATTCTAACCTAATTTAATTAACGTGATCATTAAAATTTGAGCCAATCGATCTACTTTAAGAATTGATGAAAAATTAATTAATAAAGATTTTGATTTGATTTTCTTTTTGTAAATGAAACCTAAAACATTCTAGTTTTTATTTATAAATACTCTTTTGTTCTAAATGTTGTCAAAAAAATTAAAAAAAAAATTTCCAGTTGGTAAAAAAAATTGATGATTCCAACCTAACTTTAAAAATTCATTAAAAATTCATTTTTAGAGATTTTGATTTGATTTTTTTTGTAAATGAACCCTAAAACATTATAATTTTAGCTAAAGAGGACAGTTTTATTCTAAATCTTAACAAAAAAAGTTTTAAACATTTTTAAATTTGATAAAACAATTTTTTTTTGAGATTATAAATTTATCAATTTTAAAAAATTCATATCTAGAAAACGAATTGTTATTGAAACATGAAACTTTAGAAGGATTTGGGTTAACGCTTCATCTTTATTTCTACCAAAGATGAATTTTTTATGACTTTTAGTTTTTCCCTCAGAAGTGAAAATATAACTGAATGTCTTTAATAATTTCCATTCTTCAGTATCAAGTATCATAATTTTTGGATTGAATTCTTCTTTAACAAAACATCTGTCTTTAGTATTTCTTTTTGTTGTTGTTTCTAGTTTACTTTTGCCAGATTGAAGTTTTTTCATATTTTCCAATTTTTTTTTTATTTTTTTTTAAGTTTGTGAATTTTACTTTACTTTTGCTTTTTAATTTGACTTTGTGTTTATAATTAGAGTTTCCTTGCTTAGTTTCTGTTATGATCAAAATTAAGTAAATATTTAAATACATTATATTTAAAGATTTCTAAAATTATTTTATTACATTAAAACCAAGAAACCCGGATTTGGTTACAAATTTAATCGCAGGTATAATTTAAAACAGGTGTTCGCCAGATGGGGGTTGAAAGAATTCGACGCGTCTTTACTTGTCGATAGTTTGTACGTCGGAAAACTTGTCTTTGAACGAATCCTATGGGTTAATAAGTGAAATCATTAAGTTAATGATTGTCTCGGTTAATTATTAAAGATTCGTACGATAGTTTTCTTTATATTAGATGAGACTTGAGACTTTTTCGTTGGAAGCAAGTTCTTGAGGATATTATTGCTTTTGGAGACTGTCCGAGTTCAAATTTTGGTTTCTGGTTTCGCATCTGCAACAAAGTAGAAGTAAGAAGTAAGGTAAGTGTTATCCAATTTATTACTTACCTAAGGAATTTGCGACGCCGTGAAATCGAATGACCGATGCGTCGAAACAAAGTGCCGTAGAAAATTAATTTATGGTGAAAATAAAGATTAGGTTTTCATCTAAATCCTGATAAAATTTCAAGTCTCAATAACAATTAGTTTCTTAGGTATGAATTTTTTAAACTTGGCTTGTTTTAATCGACATGTAAATTAAGTTAGGTTAGAGTTTGTCTTCCGTGGGAAAAACTAAAAATCGTAGAAAATTCATCTTTGGTAGAAATAAAGATTAAGTGTTAGTCTAAATACTCCTAAAATTTAAAGTGTCAGTAACAATTAGTTTTTTAGATATAAATTTGGACTTAAATAGTAAACGTTTTCGAGACCGTTGTATAGAATTTTTAAGGATTTTTTAAGGAAATGGGCTGAAACCTATTCAATAGGGTGTATCCTAACGTTTTGTTCATTAACATGAACACCAGCTAAGGCGGCAAGGTCGGAAAAGCCTGGAAAAATTCGGGAAAAAATGGCTAGTTTGATATTTAAGAGCGTAGCGAACGGAAAATGATCGATTGCAGGAGTTAGTTCCGCAAAAATTTTAACACTTCTTTTGCATTTTTCTCCCTTAAAAAACGTCGTACGAGCTCCATACTCACTTATGAAAGATATCCATATAGAATCAGGTCCCGGTAGTACTCCTGAAAATTGTCGAAAAGCTCGTTTTCACGGAGAACAAAGCGAAAAACTCCGAAAGGTGATAAAAAATGATTTCTTCCTCAGTCAAAGATATAACAATCTTTTTTAAGATAATGTGCAACAATCGATAATTCGTTAACAATTTATTGAGGAACATGTCTTCATGTATGCCTTAAAAAGTGTGAACCTGAACTCTGGATTTAAAAAAATCGTGACAACTTTATTTATGAAAATATAAAAATAATTTCTTCCTAAATCAAAGATATAATAGTCTTTTTGAAGATAGTGTACAATAATCGATAGTTATTTAAAAATTTATCGAGAAAAATAGGTCTTAATGTACACCTTAAAAAATATTAAAATGAACTCTACATTTAAAAAATCACCCCCACCTTGTTTAAGAAAATTAAAGAGTGATTTCTTTCTAAATCAGAATTACAACATTCTTCTTTAAGATGATGTATGATAATCGATGTTTCATTAATAACTCTTTAATAAAAAAATTCAAACCTTAACCACCACATACGAACTTATAAACAAACAAATCCAACTTTTATAAAATCATATCAACCTTATTTATAAAAATTAAAAAATCGTTTACATCCTAAACCATACTTTAAAGCCTTCTTTCAAATTCAAAGTACAAAGACCATTTCCAGTTCAACTGCTTCAGAAATTCAACCGGAAATTGTAATTAACAGTAACTCACAGCGTGACCTAAAGACTCGACGTAACTGAGGGTAGTTTGCGGCCACGGACAGTAAATATTACTTAGAAATTACTCGGTATTAACCCGAATCATATAACTACGCGCCTAATTGCTGCAATTAATCTGCGCGTGCCTCCAGGGCGCAAAATTTACACCCTAAACGCCTCGGTCTCAACCTACGAACCATGTGTTTTCGTTCTAAAAGCAATTTATATCGTTTTATAACCTTATCTAAACGAGAAAAAGCTTTATTTATCGTTTCGATTAAACCAAATCGAATTAAACTTGATCAAAGGAATTTATCCAATTATAATTTAGGTTCATTGTGCGAGTTTAGATAAAAAATTTATTATATCTTTTGATCAGGAAAAATTATCGTGGATGTTAAATTCGTGAAAAGTACACGCCTTAAAGTCAATATTGACACGAAAAGTTCACGTAGGCGGCTTCAGCGAGGGTCAAAGTTCGTTTGATCGAACGTTTCATTAACGAAGGATCAAGTTCGAGCGTTTAATTAAGTCTCTGGGGATGGACTGAACCTCTGAACCTGAACCTTCGATGGAGAAGTAATAGAATTTGGTCTTTGGGGACGTGTTTCGACTTACTTCTGGATCTATTTGAAATGTTTATTTTAGAATATTTTTAAAGAGTAAACTGTTAAAGATGAAAAATGAAAATAAAATGAGAGAAAGTTGTTTTGAAATAATTTCAAATTATAATTAACTTTTAAAACATCGTACACGACTTATTTGTGGAAATTAGGAAATGACTTTTATATTAAATTCAAGATTAAAAATTCGATTATTTATAACAAACACTAAATTTGTTGGAATTATTAAAAAAAAAAGTAAAAAGAAGTTATAAGAAGGAAAAATTTTAATTGAAGTAACCTCATAATTTTTTGAACAATTTTGAAAAATCGCAAGGTCGTTATTTATAAGATTTGAGGAACGAGTTTTACACTAAATTAAATTTATCAGGTTGTATTTCGGATTAAAGAAGAAAAATTTGTTCGAAAGGTTACCAAAAAAATTAAAAAAATTCTTAAAGCTGGCAAAAAGTTTTAAGGGTTAACTAACCTAACTTGATGGTGATTTTTCTCCTTTTTGGAGTTTGCCCACCTTTGAAATGTCTCTCGACGAGGTTTGTTCACCCTTGAGGTACGTTTGAGAAATCGCGAGTTTACCTATGCTTGAATCGAGTCTCTAGTAAATTTGCTTATCCCTGAAATTTCGTTTTCTCGCATTTTTGGAGTTTACCTACCTCTGATATGTCTCCCGACGAGGTTTGTCCACCTTTGAAGTCCTTTTGGAAAATCGAGAGTTTACCTATGCTTGAATCGAATTTCCAGTAAATTTGCTCATCTCTGAAATCCCGTTTTTCTCCCATTTTTGGAGTTTACTCACCTCTGAAATGTCTCTCGACGAAGTTTGTCCACCGTTGAAGTCCGTTTGGAAAATCGAGAATTTACGTAAGCTTGAATTAAGTCTCTAGTGAATTTGCTCATCCCTGATATCTCATTTTTTTCAAATTTTTAGAGTTTGCTCACCTCTGAAATGTCTCTCGAGGAGGTTTCTCCACCTTTGAAGTCCGTTTGGAAAACAGAGAGTTTACCTATGCTCGAACCGCGTCTCTAGTAAATTTGCTCATCCCTGAAATCCCGCTTTTTCCCATTTTTGAAATTCGCCCATCTCTAAAATCTCTCTTGACGATGTTTTTCCATGTTTGAAGTCCATTTGGAAAATCAAGAGTTTACCAATGCTTGAATCGAGTCTTTAGTACATTTGCTCACCTCTGAAATCCCGTTTTTTCCAATTTTTGGGGTTTACCCACCTCTAAAGTGTCTCTCGACGAAGTTTCTCCACCCTTGAAGTCTGTTTGGAAAATTGAAAGTTTACTTATGCTTGAATCGGGTCGCTAGTAAAGTTGCTCATCTCTGAAATCCCGTTTTTCTCTCATTTTTGGAGTTTGCCCATTTCTGAAATGTCTCTCGACGAGGTTTCTCCACCCTTGAAGTTCATTTGGAAAATCGAGAGTTTACTTATGCTTGAACGGAGTCTCTAGTAAATTTGCTCAACCCTGAAGTCCCGTTTTTTCCCATTTTTGGAATTTGCCAATCTCTAAAATGTCTCTCGACGAGGTTTGTCTACCCTTGAAGTCCGTTCGGAAAATCGAGAGTTTACCTATGCTTGAATCGAGTCTCTAGTAAAGTTGCTCATCCCTGAAATCCCGTTTTTCTCTCATTTCTGGGGTTAACCCACCCCTGAAATGTCTCTCGACGAGGTTTGTCCACCCGTGAAGTCCTTTTGGAAAATCGAGAGATTACCAATGCTTGAATCAAGTTTCTGATAAATTTGCTCATCCCTGAAATCCCGTTCTTTCCCATTTTTGGAATTTTGCTCACCTTTAAAAGCTCTCTTGACTATGTTTGTCTACCCTTGAAGTCCCTTTGGAAAATCGAGGGTTTATCTATCCTTGAATCGAGTCTCTACTAAATTTGCTCACCCCTGAAATCCCGTTTTTTCCTTTTCAGAGAAGGCCAAATTTATTCTGATTATTACAAAAGAACTTTTAACCAACTTAAAAATCGTCTAATCTTTATTTATATGAATTAAAGACATTTTTATGTTAAATTAAACCTTAAAACTCTATTTTCTATAACATATGTTAAATTTTATCAAATTATTACCAAAAAAATTTAAAAAAAAATTATTTGCTATGAAACAGATTAAAGTAAGAATCAATTATTAAATTAAACTTTTTTTTTACTATTAAATACATAAATAAATTTTTAGTAAATCAATTTCAATCGATTTAACTCTACCAGAAGTAAAAAAATAACACTCAAGCCAGACTGAAAGTTAGGTTCGATAAGTTTACAGAGACCGCAAATAAAAAGAAGAATCAGATAAAAAAGAAAAAGGAACAACCTAGCCAGAACTCAATTTCCGTAATGGCCCGGCACAATCGAGACCAATTTCATTAAATATTTGCCACGTTTGATGCAAACTTCGGGGGCCAAAGTCCGATCTGTTTCTAGAAAATTACGTTTTCGCCGACCGACGCGATGATGCGGGGATTTTACTCGCGGGTTTGGTAAATTGCCTTTTGCATATCGATTCGCTCCTCCTAACCATAATGATGATAACGGGCTTAAAGATAGATTTTAAAGTCGTTTCGAGCGGCGAAATTACCTTTCTATAAAGGAAATTACCTTTAAATTGGTTTTAGTTTTAATTTCACTCCAGATAGATGAGTCATTTTAACTAGTTTATTTTAAATAAACGAAAAGCTTTTATGGGGTTCGATCGATAAACTTAATTAGTCACCCCTTAGCTCTAAATGAATCATTTAAGCAGTCTTTATACTCATAACAATCGCGTGTTTAGATAGTTCATCTACGTTTAATTTCGAATTAGACATCGGAAAATTTTCATTTCACCTCCCAAATAAGGTTAACTTTTTTTTAATACCTCACGTTTTCATTTTAATTAAGAAAGCTTCGTCGGTGATTTATCGTTCATTGTGTTCCGAATCAAGATACGGTCATGTAAGATGAATATCTCTATTGTTCGGAGATAAATATATTGATGTGGGATGTAACTCCTTAAAACTCGGCTTATTATACTTTAGTACTATTTGAAGTATTTGACGTGAATATCTAGTTAAGTTTTTAAATATTTTCGTTGGAAAATCGGTATACGTGACGGGGAAATGAATAAAAAGGTAAATTCAAATCGGAGACAGGATTAAGGTTGTCGCTCAGGATGTCGGATTGACGCTTATTGGAATCTCGAACGGAGGTTGTTGAATTAAAATCGGCTTCGAGGGACAGCAGGACGTATATTGAAAAGCCGTCCGTTGCAGCAGGAATCGTTTTCGGAAGACAACTAAACGACAAACTCGAATTGGCGGAAAATTGGACTGTTAAGTGCTTTAAAAAATCGTACCAGGATTATTTCGAGCAATTAAGAAACGATTTAAATATTTAATCAAATATAAAATTTAGCAGTTTAAAATAAAATGAATCAAAATTTATTTTATAAAGTTCTATAAAGAATTTTTTTTAAAATCTAAACTCAAAAAATTGTAAGTTGAGTTTGTATGTAAAAGTTTACATTTTGGATTGACTTTTTTAATGAAAAAGTGTTATCGATTTTTGTATGTAATCTTGAATAAAATTATTGTAAGTACGATTTGGAAAAAAATTATCCAGTAATTTTTATAAATAAGGTTGGAATAATTTTTTAAAAATTGAGTTTCAATTTAGATCTTTTAGATTGTATATGTTGATATTTTTTTTTCTGAATAAGTTTATAATAAATCATTTATTATTATACATTATTTTCAAGAAGGGTGTTCTTACTTTGATTTAGAAACAGACCGTTCTTGAATTTTTATAAATGAGATTTGGAGGATTTTTAAAACTTAAGTTTCAATTTAGACATTTTAGGTTACATTCATATGTTAGAATTTTAATTTTTTCCTCAATAAATCTTTAAGGAATCATCAATTTTTATACATTATTTTAAAAAAGAATGTTGTAGCTTCGATTTAGGAAGAAATTTTTCCTGAATTTTGATAAATAAGATTTGGAAGATTTTTTTAATTGAGTTTCAATTTAGACCTTTTAGATTGCATTCATATGTTGATATTTTAATTTTTTTCTCAATAAATCTTTAAAGAATCATCAACCTTTATACATTATCTTAAAACATAACGTTGTAGCTTCGATTTAGGAAGAAATTTTTCCTGAATTTTGATAAATAAGGTTTGGAGGATTTTTTGAAAATTAAGTTTCAATTTCGACCTTTTAGATTGCATTCATATGTTGATATTTTATTTTTTTCTCAATAAGTTTGTAACAAATCGTTAACTATTATACATTATTCTCAAGAAGAGTTGTCTAATTTTGATTTAGCACCATGAAGAGAAAAATGGAAAAGTACTTGGCAGTGTTACGCAGAGGGGGCTTACTTTTCATCTTTCTCTTTATGGTGCAGCTCAATTTCGGGTTATACTACATACGTAAATGTGCTGGAAATCAGTGAAAAGCAACAGAGAATAAAAAAATTTATTAGTTCTTTTCAGTACATTGAGCATAGACTTATTTATTGCTAATATCGATTTTTATTCATAAAACTTTAATGAAAATGAAAAGAAGTTCGGATAAGGATCTCATGTTTATGACGAGGAAGGTTCTTCTTCATTTGATATTCTTTGCTTTTTTTTGTGACGAAGACGTCTAAGGTCGTCTGTCTTTTCTTGTTGCGTTCAGCAAGCAGTTGTCGATAATACGATACCGCATCACACTTTGTCTTGCTTTTGAAATTCAATTAAAATTTAAATCATTTTGCACAAATTGATCCATAATTTCCATTGTAGTTGCTAAACTTTTTTTAGAAAATCCATTGAGAGTTCCCTTTGCTCCTCAGCTTCAGAAACGCTAACTTCGTCATCTTCGTGCACTTGTTGTCCCACGAATTCTTTCAGATCGTCGTTGGAAAGACCTTCACCAGTTATAACTTGGAGCAATTCTTCAATATCCTGTGCTTTTATATTATCCAACCCTGTTTCATCAGCTAGCTTGACAATTTCGTCGACATCAACTATGGATTCTCTTGTGTTAACATCTTTGCTTAGCTCCGGCCATACATTCTTCCATACTCCTTTCAAATATTTCTCGGTCACCTCATTCCAGAAGAGATTGATGTTGTCTACAGCATCCATGATATTCTAGTTTTCCCAAAAATCTCTAATAGATTGTTTGTCTTTTCTATCGGTTTTATCAATCAGTGGTCTAAATGTCCGCTGGAGATAATAAGCTTTAAAATTTGATATTATGCCTTGATCCATTGGTTGAACTAACGAAGTTGTATTTGGCGGCAGAAAAAACAGTTCTACTGGAATACATGTTGTTAAGTCGGACAAATGCGTTGGATGGGTTTTAGCATTATCAATTAAAAGTAAAGCTTTCGGTTCTAGGTTTTTTAATTCGCAGTAGCGTTTAACAGACGGGCAAAAATGTTCGGTGAACCAATTCTGGAAAATTTTCATAGTGATCCAAGATTTTTTATTGGACTCACAAATTACTGGTAAAGTTGATTTTGAAATTCCCTTCATTACTCTTGGGGTTTTGAAATGATGGATAAGCAGTGGTTTTAATTTAAAGTCTCAATTAGCAGTTGGAACCTTTATTTTGGACAGACTAACAGAAAATAATCAATACAGTGTGCGATTTAAGGGAATCCCAATACTACCGCGTAATATTGAAACAGCGTTAAGCGGGGTCTTACTGTACCAATATAAAACCAAATTAAGACTATTATAGCAATTATAAATGAACACACTCTTGAGGAGGAAAAATAAAATCTGAATTTTTATTAGCAGATTTAAACTACAAAGTCTATGGTACTCAAACTTAAAAAATCACCTTCAAAAACTATTTTTAATAAACAGTTATTTATTTTTTTATGATTAATGTTGCCAAATAAGTTCCAAAATAAAGCTAAAATCGCCCATAGATTGACTTAAAAATTCATATTCTTCACTTCCCAACCCAATTTACCTAAATTAGAGTCTCCCAACAGAAAATTGTGAATATAAAGTCGCGACACAAACGATCGGTGACATTTCGAAAGGGAATAAAGAAGTCAGCAACGTTCGCCGAGGAACCAAAGCTTGTATTTAGCCTCCATAAAATATTTAAAGTGTCCGGTTACGACCGTTTCAGGGAAACAGATAAAGACAGGTAAAGTTTTTTATTGTGAAAACACCCACCGTGTCTCTATTTTTGGTCCTTTTGTCCTTTTGTATTCCCTCGAGGAATGTCATAGGATTCGTCACAAAAGAACCAGAAGATAAGGATAACGTTAGATTTTCGTCTTTTAAAAGTATCTTTCACCTTTCCACACAGATGCATACAAAACTTGTAAATATTGTGACTGGTTTTTTTTATTTTTATTTATTTCAAAGATAAAATTGTAAAGAGAATCAAAAATATTAAAATAATTTGACTTAATTTTTTTTTATTTTGGAAAGTTAACACCAAAATATAAATACGGTGCTAACGCATGCAATAAATTCTCGATGGTTTATATAAACATAACCGAGTATTTATGATTTTACTGCCCCCATTTGCATATTCAAACAGTTTTATATTTATGTCACTCGGTGATGTTTATTTCCCTTTTGGAAATACGTAAAGTTAAACATGTACGAACGACCTTATTACCCACAAATAAACGTTAATTCCTGTTTTAATGTTTGTTACGTTCATAAATAAACAATTTCGGTTCGCGTATACTAATTAAAAGAGTGTCACATTTTAAATAATTTCGTTTTAACATCACATTATTTACACAAATAGTATACATGAATAAAACTGATTTTAAAAAATCATATGAAATTGATTTATGTAAATTAAAAAATTATTTTTATGTTAAAATAGAGCTTATAGGTTTTATTTTTTATTAGAAACGTTAAATTTGTTCTAATTATTAACAAAAAATTAAAAAAAAAGATGATTAAAAATTATAGATCAAATTTTTTTATTCCTATTTTGTTCAAATGGTATAAATCAAAAGAATAAAATAAATAACAAAGGTCAAAAACCTTAAGTTGTCATCGTTAACTTCTTTTATAAAGACTCATTTAAGTCTTGAAGACGTCTTCCTTTTACAGAACGAATAAACCCAACTCATAGATAAAGATCTCCTTGTACAACTCTTCTAACAGAACAAACTTCTTTATGTATACGTTCCCATAAGATCACATAACGACCTCGTTTGTCCGTTTCTTTTACTTACCGAGAGACGTAGATATTTTCGACCGTTTTTAAAGTGTACTTGAAACGAAAGTTCGAAATAAATTCATTTGGAATCCGTTGACGGGAAGGGAATCTCTTAATACTCGTCGGAATCCAGTTCGAGTCGAGTACGACAGTCGGGATCGTCATTATGGGAATGTTTGTCAATCGAATAATCCCCCTGGTACGGGATAATGCCAGGAATTGCGCAATCGACACATCGGAATAGCTTTGAAGGAATTAGTCCGGTTTGTGCGTCGAGTTTACAAATCTGTCTGCTGTGTATTAATGGATTTGGTACAAATTGTTGTTTATGATGGAATTTGTTTGTGTATTATGTTGTGGTTTGATGTGAGAGGCTTTAAATTTAATATAATATGGGTATAATTTGTTTACTGTTTACACACATACGAGATTATTATTCTTTTTTGAGATAAAATAAAAAATAATAAGGTGATTAACAGATTTTTATAGGTTATTTTGAAGCAGAGATTTTTATCTTTAATATGATGTATAAATTATTTCTTTATTCTTATAAATAAAGTCAGGGTGATTTTTTGAAGTTTGGGAGCGTTTATTTTATATTAAAGTGAGGCAAAACCCTGACTTTGATTTTTCGAGAATATTAAAAACGTTTAAATTATCCAATTAGTTATTATATACTATTTCAAAATAGACACTATTATTTTGTCTTTAATTTGCGGCATGAATCGTTTCTTTACTTTTATAAATAAGGTCAGTGTGTTTATTTTTCAGTTGGGGAATTTTTATGTTGAGGTAAGGCAAAAATACTGACTTTGATTTGTGGTGAAAATTAAAAAAAAACATTAAATTACTCAACTAGTTATTATAAAGTATTTTAAAGTAGGCACTTTTATCTATAATTTGCTGCATAAATCGTTTCTTTATTCTTATAAATAAGGTCAAGGTGATTTTTTGAAGTTTGGGAATGTTTATCTTAAAGTTAGACAAAAATCCTGACTTTGATTTTTCAAGAAAATTAAAAAAAACTTTTAATTATTCAACTACTTAATGTATATTATTTCAAAATAGACATTTGTATCTTTAATTTGATACACAAATCGTTTCTTTTTTCTTATAAGTAAGGTAAGGGGATTTTTCGAAATTTGGGAATGTTAACGTTAAAGTTTAGGCAAAAATCCAGTGTTTGATTTTTGGTGAAAATGAAAAAAAGTTTAAATTTCTCAACTAATTATTATATACTATCTCAAAATACACACTCTTATTTTTAATTTGTTACATAAATCGTTTCTTTATTTTTATAAATAATGTGAAGGTGATTTTATAAAATTTCGGAATGTTTTTGTTAAAGTTGGGCAAAAATCCCGACTTTAAGTTTTCGAGAAAGGTAAAAAAAAATTAAATTACTCAACTAGCTATTATATACTTTTTCATTACAAGCACATTTCTCTTTAATTTGCTACATAAATCGTTTCTCTATTCTTATAAATAAGGTCAGGGTGATTTTTTGAAGTTTAACAATGTTGATGTTAAGATAGTTTGGACAAAAATCCTGACTTTGATTTTTTGGGGGAAATTAAAAAGATTTCAATTAACTAACTGTTTATTATACATATAATATTTCAAAATAGACATTTTTACTTTTAGTTTGATGTGTAAATACTTTCTGAATTTTTATAGACGAGAGCAGTGTAAATTTTTGAAATCTGGGAATATTTTAATCGATCGACATAGGTAGAGGTTCTGGTTTTGGGATATAATAAAAGAAGTTAAATTAACTAACCAGTTTTTATATTTTATTTCAAAATAGATACTTTTTTCTTTAATGTGATGTAAGAATGGTTTCATAATATCTATAAATAAGGCCGCTGTAATTTTTTAAAAATACCTTTTGGGTTTAGTTGATTTAAATAAAAAATAGTCACTTTAATTTTAGAAAATAATTAAAAAAAACTAAATTAATCAACTGATTTTTATGTGTTATTTCGAAATAAACATTGTTACCTTTAACTTGATGTAAAAATCGTTTCATAAGTCCTATAAATAAGACCATTTGGATTTCTTTAAAATACCTATTAGTTGGGTTGATTTACACAAAATTGGCAACTTTGATTTTTAGGAGTAATTAAAAAAAAGGTAAATTAATTAACTGGTTTCTACATAATATTCCAAAACAGGTACTTTTAATTTTAATTTATCGTATAAATCATTTCTCAATTCTTATAAATAAGATCTGTGTGATTTTTTTTGATTTCGGGTTGAGTTGAATTACTTTAAATAAAAATGTAGACTTTTATTTTTGGAAATAATTGAAAAGAAAGATAAATTAACCAACTGGTTTTTGTATATTATTTCAAAATAAACACTTTTTTTCTCATTTTATACAAAATCCATTTCTCATTCCTTCTAAATAAGGCAGAAATGAATTTTTTAAACTTAACAATTTTATGCTTAATTTAGGTTCAGTTCAAACATAAATTCGACTTTATAATTTAATCAAATTTTTTCAACAAACACATAATTTTAAAATAAACACTTTAATTATTAATTTAATTAAAAAATCATGTCTTATCCCTTCAATAAATACTTCAAAACCAATTTTACAATCCCTCTTTTCACTTCTACATCTAATCTAATCAATTTTTAAACGTCTACGTCTTCGTGTAACTTATAAGACCCAAAGGGTAAGTTATTAAGATAATTATTAGCTGCAGCGTAGCCATAAATCCCCCGATTATGTCCTTGAGCCGGAACGTATCTTCCGTAATGTGATAATAAGAGGGAAACGTAAGGGTTAATAGGAAGATGTTGGGGGTGATTATAACCGATCGGTTTTGGTGTTAAATGCAAGTTGTAACTGAGGACTAATGTCGCTAGAAGTGGATCCGTTTGAAGAACTTGTGATAATTCTTTTTCTTCTAATGGACGAATAATTGGAACGTTAGGAATACCTAAAATTAAAAACGAGAGAAGAAAAACGTCAATTAAAGGCATTAAGTTATATTTTCTTTTTTGAGGGAAAAACGAAAGTCATAGAAGATTTCTCTTTGACAAAAATTAAAACTAAATTTCAATCTAAATCGATATATAAATTTTATATCTTAATAATGGAATGTTTTATAGATTTGAATTTTTAAAAATTGAGTAATTTTAATCGACTCTAAGTTACATTTTCTCTTCTGAGAAAAAAACTAAAAGTTGTAGAAAGCTCATTTTTAGAAAAAATAAAGATTAATTATTAATCAAAATCCTCATTAAATTTTAAGTCTCAATAATAATTAGTTTTTTAAATATGATTTTTTTTTAATTGAGCAATTTTGATCGACATTAAGTCACATTTTCTCTTCTGAGAAAAAAAAAAACTAAAAGTAGTATAAAGCTCATTTTTAGCAAAAATAAAGATTAATTATTAATCTAAATCCTTATAAAATTTCAAGTCTCAATAACAATTAGTTTTTTGGGTATGATTTTTTAAAAATTACCAAGTTTTAATCGATATGTTTTTCTTTAACATACTTACTTTTTTGATGAAAATATTCAATTGGTATTAAAGTACCGTGAATTTGATGAGATGTACCACTATTAATGGAATCGATTTGTTGATTTTGTTGGTGAAATTGAGTTCCTTTAATGACTTTAATTTCGCTTAAATTTACTCCATACACCAAAAGAATAAATCCCAAAGCTTTTAACTAAAAGAAAGTAATTATTTTCTAATAAGTAAAAATAATTTTTTATACCAAATTCATTATTCTTTTTTCTTTCGTTCTTTCTTTCTTTTTTTATGTAGTAATGATTTTCGTTAACGACTGGTTTTATGTTGAAGCTTTAACTGTAAACGTTATACTGTAAGAAAAGGAAAAAGAAATCGAAAGTTCGAGGGCGGAGACTCTGAGGTAAAACCTAAGCGATAGCTTGAATAGGTTTTTAAGTGGAAAACTCTGTAGTGGGCTTTAAATCTACTTTCCCTTTAAAAGTTTTGTGATAAACTACCAAATTCAAGGTGATGTAATTTGTTTAAATTAATTTCTTTAAACATTATAAGGAAATACAAAATATAAAATAAAGTTTTAGTCGTTTTTTAAAGCAATATTATAACATATTTAATGTATGATCGACTTAAAAAACTGAGTTTTAAAAATTGGAATTTTTCAATTTTAAAAAATCTAAAGGTAAAAAATTAATACTATCTTAAAATTCTTAAATATCCTTAAAAATTACGGGTTAAACGTTTTAACCTAGATAGGTTGTGTTTGTACTCAAATGAAACCAAATTTAATTTTCTAACAAAGTAAAAGCAACAAAATTACATCGATTTAAAGATGGTGATCGTCGATTATTTTTCGGGTTAAAAAATCGACAAACTTCGATACTATTTAAGATAAATGGGTTGTGTTGGGACTGAAATCAAAGCAAATTTAATTTTCTAGTGAATTAAAAACATCCTAAATTACATCGATTTAAAGATGGTAATCGTTGATTATTTTCGATGTTAGAAAATCGATAATTTCGAAACTATTGAAGTATGATGGGTTGTGTTTGTACTCAAGTAAATACAAATTTAATTTTCTAAAGAACTGGGAAGAATAAAAGTACATCAATTTAAAGATGGCGATCGTCGATTATTTTTCAGGTTAAAAAAATCAATCACTTTGAAACTATTTAAGATAGATGGGTTGTGTTTGTACTCAAATGAAAGCAAATTTAATTTTCTAATAAACAAAAGCAACAAAATTACATCGACATAAAGAAGGTGATCGTCGATTATTTTTTCGGTAAAGAAAATCGATAGCTTCGAAGCTATTGGGTTGTTCGGAAAGTAATTTCGATTTTTTTGTGTAAATAAAAGACAGTTTTCGTATAATAAACAAATACTTTATTAAATTATATATTTGTTGTTCTGGTCCAACACCTTTTGCCATCTTTATGCTTGGGGTCCTTATTTTGCTGGAGTATCCAGCGACCTCCAAGCTTTCCACTGATGGTTTTAGATATTGTTCTAATATATTTTTGTACTGGAATCGATCCATAAAGCCCGGTTCACATTATTCCAGTACAGTGATCGAAACCAGTGTTGGAATGCTACTGGAATAATGTAAACCCTCACTGGAATAAACTGGAATGCACTCATTCCAGTGAGCAATCCAGTTCAATGACTGGACTGACGGTCTACTTTTTCAATCCAGCTGGTCCATTCCAGGTCCACTGGAATAGTGTAGACAGCTAATCCATTGCTGGATACATGCATGAACATGTACACGTGACTGAACATTCGTTATTGTAGTTCCATAAATTTCATAATGAAGTTAACTGAAAACCAAACTCTGCAATTTGTTTCTTTATATAGAAGACAAGTGTGTTTGTGGGACATTACGTCAGAATTTTACAAAAACAAAGAGATGCGCCAAACCATGATCCAGTTCAGGAGTAGACTGCATTGAGCAGCTGGATTGCTGGACTGAAATAATGTGAATGATATGATCCAGTCTAGCACTGGACTGGATTGACTAGCTGGATTATTGGACTGGAATAATGTGAACCGAGCTAATTGATGAACGCAATGAACGCCAACTTTCTCACACCGGATGCTGCTGTAGCTCCCCAAATCATAACGTTACCTCCACCGTGTTTTATGGTTGCTAACAAATGTTTTACTTCAATCGCAGTGTTCCGCTTTCTCCAAACTTTAACTCGACCATCGCTTCCAAAGATGTTGAACTTTGACTCATCAGTAAATAATACCCTAGACCAGAAGTCCATTCCTTTGTCAACATGTGTCTGAGCAAATTCTAGCCGAAGACGGCGATTCTTTTCTGAAATTAAGGGATTTTTTCGAGGTGTTCTACTAAACAGTCCATTCTCGTGTAGAACTCTTTGTATAGCTCTTGGATGTACCATAACGCGAAATGGAGCTGCACCATGAAGAGAAAGATGAAAAACTAAGCTCCCTCTCCATAACATTGCCGAGCATTCTTTCATCTTTCTCTTTATGGAGCAGCTCCACTTCGGGTTATAGTACACACTTATTGAAAACAGCCGCGATATGGTCGGCTAGTTTTGGGGCACTGAATCTGGGATTTTGATTTACTTCTTTTAATATTGAGCTGATATCTCTTCTGCATAGTTTCTTTGGTCGGCCTGTTCGCTTTTTGCTATTGAAGGAATCTGTTTCGTTATAATTTCTGATGATGGTCTGTACTGTTGCTCGACTTAGTTTTACAATCTTGGCAATTTCTCCATAGGATTTCTTTTCTTTTCGCTGTTGTACGACAATTTTTCTAATTTCGACAGAAATTTCCTTTCTCCACGCCATTTTTCAATCGATTAGCGCAGCAACAAAATACAATCTAATTAGAAATATACGTAGAACCTACTGAAATAAAAAGAAATGCAACTATTTTATCCAACGCCGCCTTGATTTCTTTAACTTTAATGCAATGTATGTAGACTTTTGTCGCGTTGATTTTTGAGTTATTTTGTAGTTTGTAGTTATGGAAGCTATTTGTGATTTGTTTTTTGTGAATAAATAAGTATCTCTGATCGATCTACAATACTATCTTTTCTCTTATCCTACTACGTTTTACAAAACCCTATAATTTAATGCTGTATGTAGACTTTTGTCCTTCACTGTAGGTCGTGTTTATACGTAAATTAAGGGAAATTTAATTGCCTAACGATCTCTTTTTGAGGTTGTGACGAAACTTTTAACTATTTGTCAAAAGGTGGTTTTAAAATGATTTTTTTGTGTTCTTTCTTCTTCTATTTATAACTTTTTCGATTTTTCTTTCCATACGATTCCTTTTTGGAATTCATTTTTATTCCCGCCTTTTCGAAGTTTATAACAGTTTTATAGCCCCTCCAATTTATGAGTCCACCAACTGCGAATACACACACGAACCTCGCCCAGCGTTGGCGGAACTCGATCGTTGGCTCTCCTCGTTCGTTCGTCCATTCTGCGGTCAACAATCCGCAGTTACCATTCATGACCACAACCAAACGGATTTTGTTTGCCAGAATATCATTAATATGCAATATTCAAACGCATTACACGTTACAATGTATTGATGAAGTATAAATTTTAAAATTTATTAATATTGAGGAGGTTTTTCTTTAATGATTTTTTTAAATGTTATATGTACTATTAATTTTAGATAGATTGATGGAAATTAGTTGGTAGATTTTTGAAGTTAATTGATATTTTATATTTGAAGATTTCCCGGTTTAATTTTCCAATCGTGAAAGTTCGTAAAGATCGGACCGTTTCGTGTCGGTTTTAACCACCCCCACTACATTGAACGAGAAGCTTGTTTGGCTTGGTTTGTTCAGTTTTGCCGCAACCGGCGTCGGTGTCGGACGTACTAAAATCCCCGAGGATCGTAAATCGCCATCCACATGTTTACGTACGTAGAAAAACGATGATTTCGATCGCGTCTTATTATTAAAAACCAACCCCTCCTTTAGAAATTAGTAAATTTAAGATTAAATAAATATAATAGAGAAAATGGAACCGGATCCTCTAATCGACACTAACACCACCGTCATTTCGTCCAGTTCGAAAGGGGCGAACGTCGCGAAATCGCCGATTTTCGGTCGACAAAAGTGTTACAGCCGGCAGCAACAACAGAACAACCCCAATAATAACAACGGGAATCTGGTGGTGTGTGTTTTGTGTGTTGTTGCAGTGTGTTTCTTAGCGATTGTGTACAGCTCTTGGCGGGAGGTTCTGTTAAATAACCGTCTTGGGGAGTTGGAGGCGCGATTGGTCGCGTTGGAGAAGAGATCGCTGGAGAGCGTGGACGTTTTGGTGGAGAGATATCGGAGGAACGTCGAAACTACGCTCAAACAGAGGGTCACGAGGGAGGTTTTAGGACATCGGGCTCTTTTCGACGACGTTCAAAGGACCGTCAGGGATGCTAACGAGTGCACATGTCCTCCAGGTAACTTTTAAACTAGTTTTTTTACCCTTCCAGGTTTCGTTCTAAAATTACACTTTGGAATTCTTTTTTCTAAACCGGTTTTTAATTTGAGAAGAAGAACAATTTCAGTGGTAATTATTTTATCTCTTATTAACTTTGAGATTAAATTTTTTTTTGGGTTTTAAGGTTGGACAAATATATTACAGATGATGAACATTTTTAATAATCAGAACTTTTTATATCATGGGGTGAAAAATTTCTAAAGTTCCTAAAAAAATAATTTTAGAATAAAATTCTAAAATAATTTTAGAATGAGAGAAATCGCTAATAAATTAAACTTCTCTTAATTAGAGTATAAACACTGCCTATTTAGTTTAAATGCTTTCTAAGTTATCGATTTTTTTAACAGTAAAAATAACCAACGATCTCCGCATTTTTAAATCATCATTTTTATTTTTAAAGGGAATATACTTGTGTTTGCTATCAAAATAAAAGATTTTTAATGATCTTTAAGAATATTTAAGAATTTTAAGTAATTTTCTATGTTTATGAACTTAGCATTCAAATATCAAAATATGAAAAATAGTTCTGGTTGTCCTCCAAGGAATGCTAAAGTACTCCATGGTTCCGTTGATTAACACGGAATTAAAATAGTAAGTGGAAAAAAATAGGGGGCAAACTTTCCGATTTTGCAAATGTAATTAAACCTACCTGAAGATGCAAAAGTACTATGACCCGAAATGGAGCTGCACCATGAAGAGAAAAATGAAAGAGTACTCATTGTCAGTAATGTTGCGGAGAAAGAGCTTACTTTTTCATCTTTCTCTTTATGGTGCAGCTCCATTTCGGGTTATAATACATAATGAATTGTTGGAGTCTTATTGGAGTGAGTTTTCGCGATTAATCACAATTATAATCTATTATTGTAGCTCCCAAAATTCTATAACTTGTATTTCAAAGAAAAAGAAAAAATGCAGTAGTAATGCTACTTCATGTTTATGAAGGTTCATAGAGATGAGTTTTCGTTGTAACTTTAAAATTCTATTTGAAGTTCCTGGTACCACCTTTGTGTTCCTACAACTGTTTTTACTGTCAGTTCGTATTATTGTTGATTTGTTAGAGTTATCGATTTATTGGATTAATGAGAATTCATAATAATTTCTCTTGTAGTTTGTGGAATCCTGCGATTATTGTATGTCTGTCCTTTGTTCTTCGTACGAGATTCACTGTTAAAATCTTATTCAGCAGCATCTTATTTTGTATTCTTTTCACCTATTCGCTAATCGTGACATAAATCTAAATCTTTTATTGGTCAAAGAGGGCATCACCCCATCTGTCTCACTTTTAATCTCTTAAGGTTAGCATTAATCCTAAGTAAGTATTGTAATATAAGGTTGGATTTAGCAATGCGTCGTGTTGCTACTTAAGAGTTCATGTTCCAAGTGTAAAGAACTTCATCTAATTGTAAGTTCAAATAAAGTACCACATAGGTAAGCAGTTTGGACTTTTATTAAAACAATCCCGAATTTACAACACTACCAATTATTCTTATGAGTGGTTGAATTACTGTTGTAATTAAGGAAGGTATAGTAAGTTCTTCGAAGTGTCTGTCGTGGAAGTGAAGGCCCGTTACTACCAATTTAATGCTATCCAAGAGATAGGCTATCTAATTAAATTATATCTATGAGATATAATTTAACCGATAGATACAAGAACAAAGCGGAGATAGCTTTAACTACAACATAAATGCAATGGTAGGAACCAATTTTCATTATATCTATAGGACAAAGTTATCCATCACTTTAACCCTTTAACGCTTGCTGGTACAAATATGTACCACTGGCCATACAGCTCAAAGTCTCGTAATTTCCCCGGGAAGCTGAAACAACATGTACGTTAGAAAAAATTTGATATTTTACACCCGCAGAGTCTTGACCGTTAAAGGGTTAAATATTATTGGTAGCAACGCGCCTAAGTTTTATTGCGAGTTCCTATATTCCTTTCGATTGTTTCAGCAACTAAAAGTTCTTAGGATATGTACTATAACCCGAAATGGAGCTTCACCACGAAGCGAAAGATGAAACATTAAGCCTTCTCTCCATAACAGTGCCAGTTACTCTTTCATTTATTTTTTCATGGAGCAGATCCATTTCGGGTTATAGTACATGGGGTGAAATTCTCTGAATATTTTCTCAGAGATTTTCGTGTTTCAAATTTTAAAATGTTGAAGGTTTGTTATTAGTTCTGATAACCAACTTGGTAGTTCTAATAATTCTTCTAATGGGTCGTTGATCTGCGATTCTGTTGGGAGTTCTGGTAGATCCGTTGAGAGTTAGATTAAAAATGAGAAAGTTAGGGTAAGTTACTTGAAGGGGTTAATCATGAAGGTGACTTTTTTTGAAATTTTGAGATTGTGTTAGGAATTGTAGTAAGTTATTCTAAGGAACTGTTCATGAAGGTGAGTTTGTTTTTGAAATTTTGAAGTTTTTTGTTTTATTATTTAAGGAGGGGGTTAGGAAATTTGTTGACAGACGAGTGGTCCGAATCACTATCTAAGCGACCGTATCAATGTCCACCCTGTGTTGGGTTAATGTACTCATCTTGAATATACCGACTAATTAAAACCCTGTCCCCTCCGTCTCCGGAACCAGCCATCAAGGTATAACTTCAGAGGCATATAAATGTCATTTTCACGGTCTACTGTACATTTCTTCTTCTATTTTCTAGTTCTCTTTCGCGTTTTTCCTTTTTTTTCATGATGTTTGTCACCATTTCATCTACGGCTTTCCTGTGCTCTTGGTTTTCTAGCATTATATCTATTATGTTTTCTTTTTCTATATTTTTTCCGATTTTATTACGACAAATATTTCTTTCCTCAACAAAATTATTACAAATAAAAAACGTGTGTTCTGGATTATCTATTTCTTCGCAAAACCAACAAAATTCATTCTCCTTCTTTTTTATTTTGAACAAATAACTACAAAAAATTCCATGACCCGTTAAAAATTGTATTAGGTAGTAATTTAATTCGCCCCATGTTCTTTTAAACCATTTTTTAAAATCTTTAATTAATTTGTTGGTCCATTTATTTCCGTGATCCCATCTCCTGTTCCATTTTTTCAATAGTTCTTCTCTAAATAGTTTTTTATGTTCCTTACTTCTACTGTGTATGTTACATCTTTCCTCAATTAATGGGTCAATGAGCGGTAGACGAGCCACCACTTCAGTACCCGTCGTAGAAACCGTTCTATATAAAGCCGGGAATACACCTGGCGAATGTTACCATTCGTTCGCAGTCGTTCGCATTTGTTCCCACGCGCACCATTGCTACCCGTTCGCAAAGATTCCTTCAGGGTGGCGTGATATATTTGAACGAATAGCTAGCGTTTCCTCATTGCGAATAGTTCCACTCGTTCGCCTTTAGTTCGTTTGGTGTGCAATTCGTGAACATGGCCATTGCGAAGGTAAATAAATATGAATATAAACTCAAACTATGAGTTTTATATGAATAAAACTCATCGAGTTGTACCGTACGCACCCGGTCCTGTGGGACACAACTAACGAATTTTATTACTGTAATGTCAAAAAGAAGGATGCATGGGTAGAAACATTTACGGAATTGAAAATTTCTGTGACTGAGGTTAAAAAAAAATGAAGGGTCTAATGGCGTCATTTCATCATTTCCTTATCACAAAACCAAAAATTACAACACAACTTTTCGCGACGCACGCTAGACAACTACTGAACCTTATTGAACACGTCCACATATGAACGTTTCCAGACATTCGTGGCTGACATTTTTCTTTGATCTTTTTACTTTTACCGACAACCGATGGAACGCGTTCGTTCGTGCCTATTTCATTCGTCCTGCTATTAATTTCGCTGCAAATGCATGTCCACACATGAGCAAGAAATCCGCGAGAATGCGAACGAATGGTAACATTCGCCAAGTGTATTCCGGGCTTAATATTGAAATTTTGAAGTTGTGTTCGGAGTTCTGGTCACTTCGATGGTTCTACCAATTATTCTTATGAGCCATTGAGTTGAGATTGTAATTAAGAAAGTTACAATTGTCCCAATGATTCCACAGTAGCGAAATACTTTGACTTATGGTAAAAAAAACTTATGGTTAAAAACCAGAAGTAAGTAGTAAGTTATTCTAAGGATTTAATCATAAAGGTGATTTTTTTTCTTGAAATTTTGAAGTTTTGAAGGGAGTTATAGGAAGTTATTCTAAGGGACTGTTCATAAAGGTGAACTTATTTTTGAAATTTTCTTGGGAATTTTGGTCGTTCTATGGACCTAATCATAAAGATAATTTTTTTTCTTGAAATTTTGAAGTTCTGTTGGGAGTTATAGTAAGTTATTCTAAATGACTGTTAATGAGGGTGAATTGGTTTTTGAAATTTTGAAGTTCCTTTGGGAATTTTGGTCGTTCGAAGGGTCCAATCATGAAGATGATTTTCTTTCTTGAAATTCTGTTGGAAGTTATGGTAAGTTATTCTAAAGAACTGTTCATAAAGGTGAGTTTGTTTTTGAAATTTTAAAGTTCGTTTGGGAATTTTGGTGTTTCTAAGGACCTAATCATAATGGTAACTTTTTTTCTTAACATTTTGAAGTTCTGCTGGGAGTTGTAGTAAGTTATTCTAAGGAACTGTTCATAAAGGTGGATTTGTATTTGAAATTTTAAAGTCCTTTCGTTCTAAAGACCTAATCATGAAGGTAATTTTTTTTCTTGAAATTTTGAAGTTCTGTTGGGAGTTATAGTAAGTTATTCTAAATGACTGTTAATGAGGGTGAATTGGTTTTTGAAATTTTGAAGTTCCTTTGGGAATTTTGGTCGTTCGAAGGGTCCAATCATGAAGATGATTTTCTTTCTTGAAATTCTGTTGGAAGTTATGGTAAGTTATTCTAAAGAACTGTTCATAAAGGTGAGTTTGTTTTTGAAATTTTAAAGTTCGTTTGGGAATTTTGGTGTTTCTAAGGACCTAATCATAATGGTAACTTTTTTTCTTAAAATTTTGAAGTTCTGTTGGGAGTTGTAGTAAGTTATTCTAAGACCCGTATTCAGAGACGTTAGGAAAGGAGCTGCTAGCCGAGATTTTTTGCCTGGTCTCAGAGCAGGCAAACGTAGTTGAACAAAAAATCTCGGCTAGCAGCTCCTTTCCTAACGTCTCTGAATGTAGGCTTAAGGAACTGTTCATAAAGGTGGATTTGTATTTAAAGTCCTTTCGTTCTAAGGACCTAATCATGAAGGTGATTTTTTTCTTGAAGTTTTGAAGTTCTATTGGAAATTATAGTAAGTTATTATAAGAGACTGTTCATCAGGGCAAAGTTGTTTTTGAAATTTTGAAGTTCTTTTGGGAATTTTGGTGTTTCTAAGGATCTAATCATAAAGGTGACTTTGTTTTTGAAATTTTGAAGTGCTTAGGGGGGGGGGGGGGGGTTGGTCGCTCTTCCGATAGTTCAACCAATTATTCTTATGAGTTGTTTGTTGAGTTGCAATTGTAATTAAGAAAGTCATAGTTGTTCTAATCATTCTACGGAAGTAAAAATACTCTATAACTACCGTGGAGGTTATACTTTTTGGATTTTTTAAAATAATTACAGAATAAAATTTTCTTTAGAAATTGATAGGAAATAAAATTTGCTTTAATTTAATCTCGAACACGATCCATCTAGCTGAACTCTTTAGCTAACAAGGTCACATATATGTGACGATCCAATTTTTTTACCTAACCCCGGCATCACAAATATTTAACGGGTGTGCATTATCAGTTTATCATAATTCTTCAGCACTAAATTATGTCGCACACAAACGGGTTATGTAATAAAACAATAAAATGGATACAGGATATTATTGGTCAGTGGTAGCAGTTTTCTCCTAAGGCTGTAGCGAAAGGGTTAAATAGATTTATAGTTATGTATTTCTTTAACCATAAAAACGAAAAAACGATCAATTATCGATTTTTAACTTTTGAAAATATTTCCATTCAAACCCAATATAAAAATTTTATACCAAAAGAAGTCCACTACCAATTATGATTATATTATTTCAAACCGAAATATATTCCTTTTTTTTGAACAAAAATGTCAAAGACACCATTAAAAATTTTTAAAAAACCCCAATTTTAAAAATTTTATATAAAAGTTTCCAAAAATTTGTTTTATACCGTTATGTAATTTATTTAATAAACTATTTACGCATTTCGTTTCATCATTTAATAATTTATCGCGAATTTATTGCGTCGATACGTTCATAAATGCAGAGTCAAAGAGATACACACTCATGAAAAGGGAGATGTAAAATTTACGCTTCCGGCCATTACATTTCACAATTTAGTAAGCTGTCCCTATGTTCTACGTTTTACGTTCGTGAATTTGTATTTTATTATTATTATTTTAAAACCGAATTTTCATCTCTTCTCTCATGAAATAACAGAAATTAATTAAATCCATACTTTTGTTTATGTTATGTGTTTGGTTAAAATTAAAATCAGGTTCAATTAAAACTACATAATTGGTAAGGTGAATTATAAACACGTTTAAATTGAAATTTTAAGGTAAGTTATTAAAGGTTGTAAAGTTATAAAAATTAAAAGTTTTATTGGGTTGAAAAATCGATATTGACCTGACGAAACGGGTTTAAATTGTGGATTGAAACGGATCTCGTTTCAATTCTCGATTTCTTTTTGTGAAAACCTACCGGTTTCGTTTTATTATTAAACCTAATGATCGATAGAGTGTCCCCGCTATTTGCATACATGATTTACGAGCCAGAGGGGCAACACAAATAGTCTCAGACTCGGTCTCGGTCTCCGTTATGGTTGTATGCTAATGTCACTTTGGTAGAAACAACTTTAAACTAAACTTTATGCGTCGTAACAGTTGTTTATGTAACAGCGCAATGTTTATTATACTCCTAGTTATGATGGAATTTAAACCAGACGATGAAAAAGTTGTCTTCCCTTTATAATCCCCCTTTAATTATAATCGAGATAATAACCAGATTAAGTTACTGTTCTTAAGTGTTAATTTCCGCCCGCTTTTTTTAAATTCTAAACAACCTCTTGAAAATCTTAAAAGGGTAACAAGAAAAACATTTTTTTTTTAATTAACCTTACTTTATAACTTTTTGACCAATTTTAAAAAATCGTAAAGAGTTTATTTTTAAACATTAAGAAATGATTTTTACTCTAAATTAATGTATAAAGATTCTTTTTTTGATTACAAAAATCAAATTTATCCCAATTATCACCAAAAAAATTAAGAAGACTGAAGAATTTTAATCAAATCTAATATAACTTAACAAATTTATTAACCAACTTAAAAAAATCACCAAGATTTCTTAAATACCCTATATTCTGTAATAAATTTCATTTTTTTTCTAATTATTTCCAAAAAATAAAAAATAAATTGTAAAAAATATTAATAAGTCCCTTTTATTCCTTTACCCTTCAATTATTAATGAAGGATTTAATCAGGTTGATTTTAAAGTCTGGAAACTTTGTCTCTTTTGTCCCAATTTCAATTTAATTTCGAACGTTATCGTCCGCCCGGTACAATTGATACTTTGACCCCTTTAATTTCGTTCGGTTTGAGTTGGAGGCGGGTAAACAACGTTTTCATGAATTATTTAGATGACCTCTCTCTCTATCTACGTTTGTGCGTCTTTATTTTGTTCCTTTTGTGCGTGTCTGTGTGTCTTTGTTGAACTAAATCTGAACTACTAGGAAGTTTCTATTTGTTCCTCCAAGTAAGATTGTTCCTTTACGATTCAAATTAGAACATTGTGGAATGATAAATTATTAAAAAAAAGCATCGAATGAAATTAAGAAAAGAAAATAAGTAATAAAGAAAGAATAAAAAATAAGTAACAAAGAGAGAATAAAAAAAACACAGTTTAAGTTTTTAATTAAATCGATTTATTTTACGAATTATATCAAAGTACTTAGGTACAAACTTCTTATTAAAACCATTAACCTAAATTTCCTTTCCTTGTAACCTCCCAATTTTATTCCTTTTGCTTCTGCTCCCCCTTTTATTCGCTTCCCATTTCCACCCATTAATTCCATTGAGGGTGTAATTTGTTTGCATTGGGAGACCAATAACTATCCTAATAAGGACGGTTACATAGATGATGGTTCTAGGAGCGATCACAAAAGCTTAATTACGCTTTGGACCTTTCGAAAATTACTGTCTTGTGTGTCCCGTTATAATTATCGGTTCTATCCAAGTTCTCTCAGTCCTGTCTTTGGAGTATAATTGAAGGGAACTTATAGAAAGAAAATTAAATGAAAATTACTGTCTAATTTCTTAACACTTTGTTGACCGGCAATTTTACCTAGAAACTATGTTATGTCACCGCAATGTGAGTATAACGTGTAATGACGACGAGTTAACTCGTCACCGGTCAGCAACGTTTGGACATGAAATGACGAGTTATCTCGTCACCGGTCAACAAAGTGTTAATTTAAGTAAGATTTATCATTTATTATTTAATAATATTTAATTATTTAATAATAAATAATGATTTATAAAAAATAAATTAAAGAACCATTTTCAAAATTAATTCAAAACATTTAAACTTGTCGGGTTTAATTCTTATATTCGTTTCTCTCTTACATTAGTACGAAGTTGATTAAAAATGCAATAAAGTAAATTGGTCATAAATATTCCGGCTTGATTAAGCGGCTTAATTTGCACATTTTTGTTACGACTTCTTGCTCGGGGTTTTTAGTTCTTTTTAATCATCAATTTTTTCTCGGTGGATATTTTTTTCAAAACCGGACGACGGATTAAGTACGACACGTTTTCGTATCTTTTTACACTTTCCACCTTTAATTAATTTAAAATTTAAAAGAGTGTATAAAAAATAAGTGGTAAATTATTTTAGTAAAAAATTTTTTTCTTATTTTTTTTTAATAATTAAAATGTATTTGATACTCATTATAGAAAATAGAGCTTCTAAGATTTAATTTGATGTAAACATCATTTTATAACTTCTATAATCAAAATCTGGGTGAATTTTTAAACTTAATAAAAAAAATTTAAATTAGGTTTGGTTAAAATTTCTTCAGTCTTATAATTTTTTTAATTTTTTTTGATGATAATTAGAATAAATTTGACTTTAACAATCAAAAATAGAATCTTTAAGGTTTAATTTAGCAAAAGAATCATTTCTTAACTTCCATAAATAAATACGGCACGATTTTTTAAAATTAAATTTTGAAAGAATATTGACAAACCTCTTTTAGTCTTAGGCGTCTTTTAGTACTTACTTCAAATAGACTGAAAATTTATCTTCTATCTTAACCAGTTAACTGTGATTGACGAGTATACTCGTCATGACACAAAATTGTGCAACTCGTAAAAAATAGTGATATTGGCTATTTAAATTGGAATTTTTGGGAAAATCAAAACATATTCTCAAATTTCAAGATATTTAGAATATTTTGACGTCAGATCGAAATAAAACAAACAAATAAAAAATATGAAATTTTTCAGATAAACTCGTATAGGTGCGCGTTTTCAAAACGGAGCGTCACAGTTAACTGGTTAATAAAAAAAAAACATCGAGACTTAAAAACAAAGAGAAAAGTGGAAGTTATTTCACGCTATACTCATCACGGCATATAACTTTGAGAAGTTGATGCGTACCATCTGCGTTATACCGCGTGCTTCGTATAGCTCCGGTTCTGCTGCTGTTCCTCTCTCTGGAGAGTTGGTTTTATTGCCGGTACATAATTGCTTTTGGCTCTGGTGGCGGGCGAGTTGTAACACGCCGGACGCCACCGTCTGCAAAATTTCAGGGCGTCAATTTTAGCAATTACTTCGGAAGGAACACACCGGCGAGCCGCGCTACGAAGCTTCCCGTTTTTACCGACGCTCGTTAGATAGTTTGATTGATGGGATGGGGCACTCAAGGCGTTTATATAAACGTCACACGAAGTGTGAATGTTGTACGAATCGTTATTATTATGGGGTTGGGTTGGGAAAGAGGTGTTTGGTAATGGAAGGAGTTGATAGAGGGAAATGTTGAATGAGTTATGTGGAAATTGAATCTTATAAATAATGATATGGTTGGAATCATAAAATTTTAGCTATCTTTCATTTTGAATCGATGTTTTAAAAATGTCATTTATACAAATAAAGTTGTAGACGAGCAGTGATGACATTCTTACACTCATCTTGCACTGAACTAAAGAAAATCATTACCTTTGTTCGTTGGGTTAAAACTTGCACAGCACTACCTTACACTATGGTTGAAAGGTGCAGTTTCGTGCAGCATCTAAAGGGGAAATACTGTAATTCAGTGTAATTTGGTGCACTTTAGTTCAGGTATGAACTGTGATCCAACGAATGCATATACAGTGAAATTCCCCTTCGCGGACATCCCCATTGGACGGACAGTTTCTCATGGAACGGACCGACTCTCATATAATTGGCATTACGTTAACTCTCTCTTGGACGGACATTCTCTTGAACGGACGCGGACACTAGAAGATGTTCTCTTAAACGGAGAATAGCGCCGCGCGCCGACTTGGTTGTTTCCCTTTAATAAAAGATTTTGCCTTTAACCGGTGTTTGGCGACTTCAATATTTGCAAGGTACAAGCGCAACCTATGTTGTGCCTTTCTACTTAGCTTGAATGAGGGACTTCCCCGAGTACACCAAAATTTAAGCGTTCTCATTTTTTCGGTACATACGGGGTTCAATACTAGTTTGACGTCTATGCAGAAAAAGATATGCGAATGTATTGTACTTTGCAAAAACGGCTTGCGCCCAAGGAAACAGTTAAAAATTACTACCTAAAGCAGGATTTAAGCACGACAATATGCAAAGTGAAGACCAGCTAAATAAGGCTTTAACATCTGATCCAGAAGATGACTTACCACTTAACAAACTTACAGATATAGTCAAATATAAAAAATTTTGGAATTAACTGACAACGAAAACCTTAACGATTTCCTGGAAGTGGATGCAAATTTATATGTTGAAGATCCAGATTCAAGACAAGAAATCGAAAATCCAGAAGTCGATCAACTGTCCGAAGATTCTGACGTCGATGAGGTACCAGTTCCAACGAAGGATATCAAAAATTATGGTGAAGCTATTACCCTAACCAATCAGCTTAAACGTTTTGCCGCAAATCAGGGAGATGTAGGGTCTTTGGAGCTGCTTTCCAAATTAGAAATACGTTTTCTGGACGTCTGTTATTATTATTATTATTATTATAATTTTTGTACTCCGGAGGTAAAGGATACCATGTCACATTTTCGTAATTGTTCAGGAGAGTAGATTTTCTGTAGTTTTCAGCTATAAAACTACAGACTTCTACTCTCCTGAACAATTACGAAAATGTAACATGATGTCCTTTACCTCCGGGGTACAGATTTAATACAGAGAGCAAGAATACTCTTAAATCTACTTAATAAATCTTAGTTTTTTGTTTATTTTAAAAACATTCACCTATACACTTTAAATAACCGATTTTTTTAAATTATAGTTTTCAATTAAAAAAAAACGATATTTACTTCGCGTTTCTCTTAGGCGGACACCCCTCTTGAACGGACATTTTCGGTCGGTCCCGTTGGTGTCCGCCCAAGGGAGATTTCACTGTATAACCAGAATTTAATCTTGCGCTAAACTGCTAAGTGCAAGCAGTGCAACCCTAACGAGCAAAGCTATTATTGTATTTACACCAACCTTAAAAATTAATGTATAGCGCGGCAAATTCAAACGCCCTATAATCATTTATGAACGCTCGGTATGTAACGTTAGGTTATAATGGGTTAGTTAGGTTAGAATTTCGTTTCTGTAGAGAAAAGTAAAAGTCGTAGAAAATTCATTTTTGGTAAAAATAAAGATTAAGTTTCAATCTAAATCGTCATAAAATGTCTAATCTCAACAATATTTAGTTTCTTAGATGTAAATTTTACAAAATTGGCAAATTGTAATAGACTTGTTAGTTAAGTCAGGTTATAGTTTCTTTTATATGGAAAAAATTAAAAGTCGTAGACCATTCATTGCTGCTAAAAATAAAGATCGAGTTTGAATCCAAATCGTCATAAAATTTCAAAACTTAATAATTAGTTCCTTAGATGTGAATTTTTCAAAACAAGCGAGCTTTAATGCACTTGATTTAAGTTAGGTCAGATTGTATGTTTTGTAGAAAAAACTAAAAACCTTACAAACATAAAACTTATTATAACTAATGACAAATTTTTCTTCTATATTTTATCAAAATTTTAAATCTAAACTACAAATACCTTGGAAAAGATTTTTTAATCTAATTTCTCTACTTTTATTTCTATTCCTCTTATACTATAAAATCCAATAATAACTGTCCCATTTTAAAGATTACACCAGCCTTTCTTTAAATATTTATTAACAGACTATTCGCTTCTGTTAGAGATTTTATATTTTAAAGGTTAGTAACTTTGATAAATAAAAGTTGAATTTCATGATTTCTTTTTAATGTTACAATTCCATTTTGTTTCAAAATCTAATTTTGAACCTTTTTTTACCCATGTTTGCATTTAAAACTTAAGTAATTAGTAACCATTAAAATCATTTATAAGTTTCATTCAATTTTATTTTTAAATTTGAACAAACTTTCCAACTCGACTTATAATCCTCTTAATTTCCTCAATTGCACTCTTCTTCCCTCCACCAATGAGCGCTACGCCAACGAACGTTTCAACTCCAAAAATTCTTTCTCAATTTAAATTCCCAAACGAACCCGACGAGCGATTGTGTCTCGGACGATAATCAATCTTACTTAATTATCCGCCGAGGATTCATTAGTCATGATATTGTGCGCGAAGCTCGGCTTGCGAGCTTCTCGTTCCGCCATAGTTCCGGAACTTTCCTCGTTGTTGCGGGAATTGTTTGTACCGCTTTTGAAACGGCCTCGTAAAATAAATTACTCTTTTGTACCGGGCGCGAGCAAATTTTCGCGCGCTCGCAACTTATTCTCTATTTGTTCTTCTTCAAAACGTTAATGGTTTTCACAAAGTGTCGGTTGAAAACTTAAAACTTTAGTATTTAAAAGCTTTATTATATGTAAAGAAAAAAAAATAAAAACGAAGGGAAGATAGTTCTTATAGAATTAAAAGCTAAAGATGCGTATTTCGTGTTCTTGGATTAAATTCTATCTAAAAGCTAATTATCGTAAATCTTTTTGAATGTGATGTTTTGGAATCGAATCCATTAGCTTTCACCTCATTTAGGATGTAAAAATTTGTTTGGGAGAGTCGTTTACAACCAACTTTAAGTACTTTAAGGATCGTATATTAAAAGATAAAACTGAATCAAAGGTAATTTATAGATAAAAAGCAATACCTTTTTTTGAGGTTTTTTAAAAATTATTTTTCTTTTTTTGGCTGTAATTTTAGTCTCTTAATTAACGATTTCCTTTCTACACGGTAATATAAACCCCCCTAACAATCCTTTGTTCTCTTCACTAAGGGGATTATTACGGTGCGTGAAAGCTCTGTGATGAGCTAGAAAAAGTTTTAGGGACATAGTGGAGATGCCATCAGGGATAATGAGCTTGTAGGGTGGAATATGGTGGGATCTAAGTGGCTATTTTGGTCCAAACGTTGACCAAATTAAAGAAATGACCCATTTAATTTATTCCATTGTGCTTTTTTAAACTTTTTCTGCTTCCAAACAGACTTTTAAGGTCGAGTTTTTAAAAATAGAAAACAAAATTACGTCAGGGTAAAGGTTCAAGTGCGTTTTAATTTTAATTTTAGCCTTCTAAGTGTCTTAAGCGTGCTAATTAAGACTTGGCGCTATGTTTAGACGACTTACTCACGCAGAAAAGATGAAAAGCTTTCGTTTCGAATACACGAAGTTGCTTTTATAAATTATTATCGTGTCGGGATTGATTTAAAGTTGGTTTAACTGGACTTTGTTGGGAAGTTTGTTTAATTAATTGGGACTGTGGCAGGTGAGCTATTTTCCCAAGGGTCGTATTAATCTAATTAGTAGTTGTGTTTAATCGAAGACAAGTTGTTGATAGATAGTGATTAATTTTGATTTAGTATGTAACGTGATAAAATTAAAATGTTAATATATTTTATTTTTTATGGTAATATAAATAGAATAAATTGACATTTATTATATAAAATTGAATATTTGGGTTTATTACATTAGATTAGTGATAATTCTTCGGTTTTTCAAAAAAAAATTTTAAATTTTTTTGGTGATAATTAGAATAAATTTGACTTTAGTAATCAAAAATAGGATCTTTGAGCTTTAATTTAAAATAAAAATCATTTCTTAATTTTCATAAATTAATTCTCTGCGATTTTTTAAACTTGGAATTTGAGAATAACTTTAAAGTTGACATCAAACAGGATAACAATCATTATTTTTTTTTACTATTAAATCTATTTAGATATTTTGATTCTGACTCTTCCCTCTCTGAATAATCTATTTTCTCTCTCTCCTGGTAAAATACGAATGATTACAACGTCCGGGATGTTCCCCAAGCACGACACAATCACGGTTCATTGCGACGCGATGGGATCTCGAAATTGAAAGTGCCCTCTTCGCTCCTCCTCCTCCACCACCTCGTCCGGCTCTCTTTCTCTCGTGCTCCACCTCCAAATTTCTCCTCGGAGCTTCTCCACGGTGGTGGCTCAATAAATTACGGTCTCTCCGGCGGCGTGTGTGTGTGTGTTATGTGCACGATGTGGGACAATTTCAGGATGGCACTAAATTTAACGGTTTGCTTTTACGACCGTAAGGCCGATTGTTCGCTTTATAACCGTACAATTTTGGACACGGCGGGATTATAACGTTATTTTGGTTCTTTAAGATGATTTATAACGATTCATTTCAAAAGTATTTTATGAGAAGCGAATTTTTCATCAAGTGAAGTGAAGGAAGGAATCGCGAAGGAAGATATGTATAATCGTTAGGTCCGGTTTGAATGTGCGCAACGACCGGGAAATTGAGTTTCCACGGCCACGTTCGGGTTCTTCGTTCGCATTCTTTCCTTTTCGCGAACCGAACCGGGAGGGGAATCCCGAAGATATATATTTCCTGTAAGACTGCGAGAAAAAGGGGGCCGCCGCGTCTGGAACGATTATTACTCCGAGACGGAGGAGGATTGTCGAAGCCCTTTCGGTTCACGTCCGTTCGTTCTTTATCTTTTTATCTTACTTTCTCAATTTCATACGTCGCGACCCGGTCTTTGCGGATCCCCCGGGATGGAGATCGAAATAATCCTTTCCAGTCATCCAGATATATCTATCGGTTACAGCTTTGAGGAGTTAAGTTCTTTATCTTTTTATCTTACTCAATGTCTCCAACTTTTTATTGTTTAACATTCCTTAAGGAATGTATGAATATCTTTAAAAAAATGTGGGTTTTTGTGGCTCTTCTGAGTAATAATTTCAATAAATTTTTTGGTTTTAAAGACAAATAGATTTTGAATGTCTTGTTGTTTATAAAATCTTATCTTAATTGGGATCAAAAAAGGTTAACACTTTGATAGCTTAGTTAAATGATCATTCCCAAGTCCATTTATCCTTCGATGAGACTGTCGATCAGGCATATATCAATATGATTAGTGATTTGGTTGATCTTGTTAAGATGTCAGAAGAGCATGTTCTTCGAATCCATCCAGAGAAGATATATTGTTGAAATGACATTGTTCGATCCAAAGAGAACTCAATTCAAGAAACAGTTAAAACTTAGGTACATCCTTAGACAATAATCTATCATTTCATGTACATGTAGAAATTGATTGTTAAAACTTTGTTATGATGTTATGACTTTGTTAAGATGTCAGAAGAGCATGTTCTTCGAATCAATCTAGAAAAACATATTGTTGAAATCACATTGTTCGATCCAATGAGAGCAGGATAGACAGAATACTTGTAGATAACCAGAAAACTCAATTACAAGAAACAGTCAGAAACTTAGCTATATCTTTAGACAATAATCTATCATTTCAAGTACATATACAAATTGATTGGTTAAGTATGGATGCGAGACAATTAATGCACATCACATTCATGTTTAATAAACTTGTTACTACTCAGGTCTCTCATATTTATTTAATAAAAGTACAGGGCGATCGAATAATCATACTCTAATCCTCAAATTGGAAGGTTCATTAACACCATTTACAGGGTGTGGCAAAAGTCCTTAAGCATGGTACATAGTCTGCCAAAAACAGAACGGATAAAGATAAACACACCAAATTTGTTATATAGTTTGTTCAAAGTGTCAACAATAATAATTTAACATCAAAGTTCGAAATATCCTCCCTTGGCTTTAATGCAGGCATGGAGTCTGGTGGGGAAGGCACCTACCGTGCCAGACAGATAGTTGACGTCGAGTTCGTCCCACGCCTTCTGAAGGGCGCGCTTCAGAGCGTCCAAACTGGTGTGCCTTCCCGCAGGCTTTCTGTTCAAGCACCGATCACACGGAGAAGTCCAATGGATTCAAATCCGGGGAGTATGGTGACCATTCCGAGGAGGTGATCATGGCAGGAAAATTGGCCTGGCACCACTGCTGAACCACTCTGGCCTCGTGGGCGGTCGCGCTGTCCTGCTGGAAGGTCCAGGGGCGTCCGCTGAAGTGTGTCTGGCTCCAGGGAAGCACTACCTTCTTCAGAATGTCGTCCAGGTAGTTAGCGGCGTTCACTTTGACACCCTGATCGACGAAAATCAGGGGCGTTTTGCCGGTGGACATGATGCCACCTCAGACCATGACCTGATGGGGATGTGCGCTTCCGGTGACGTAGCGACCCTTCTCATTGGCATCCCGGACCGAATGAGCAAGGATACGATCATTCTGGCCATTCAAGCACTGCTCCACGGTGAACAACTTCTCGTCGGTGAAGAAGACGTCCATGCGGCGTGCGGGAGAAAATCGGTTCAGAAGTTGACGACATCTCTGAAGCCGAGTGGTCTTCATCTTGTCCGTGAGCATGTGGGTCTTCTGCAGTTTCATGCTGCGAAGCTTGAGATGCTGTTTGGTGATCTAGCCGACGGAACGAACGCTGATATTCAGGTCAGATGCCATTTTTCTGAGACTCCGCTTTGGGTTCGACCTGATTCTCTCCCGGACGCGCTTCACCATGATGGGAGTCACTGCAGTCTTCGGTCTTCCGCTCCGAGGACGGTCCTGGTTCGTACCAAGCTCCCTGTGACGACGGAGGGTGTACTGGATCGTCGATCGGGAAAATCCGGTGATGATTCGGATCTCACGGTTGGACTTTCCGGCACGGTCCAAGGTCAGAATGGTGGTCCGATCTGCTTCACAGACCATAACTCTGAAAGTAAGATAGGTAGGAGCGTGAAATTTGGAAGAATGATTAACAACAATATAACGAACAAACACGCAAAAAATCAACGAAATAGAACAACAAACATAAAATTTACGATATGGGTCCGGGGGGACTTAAGGACTTTTGCCACACCCTGTACATATAAAACTGAGCTCTGTAGAAATAGCTTTTCATACCAAGTTAGTATATTATACAGGGTGTCCCAAAATTATACCGACAAACTGTTAGGATATGTTAGTTGAGTCATTTTAAGTACATTGAAGTTAAAACCTCTTATCCGATTTCGTATAGTTTCCGAGATATTTAGTGTTAAAGTATTTTATACTTTTGTCAATTTTTTGTGGGGTAGAGGTTACTAAAATACATTCTATTAGTTAAACTTTTTGAAAAATCGACATTTTTACATCACCATAATGTTCTGTGATGTTTTTTTAAATTAGAAAGTATAATTTGCTGTTATTCAACAAAGCGTAGCATTAAAAGAATTCATTAAAAAAGCTGCGCATTTGCTTCATCCCTTTATTTTCATTTATCAAAGGTGACCAAGAAACATTGACAAACGGTTTGTTAGAATTTTGACGTTACGTTTGAATGACGACGGTTTGAATATCTTTCTTGATAGTCACTTCGCCAGCCGTCTGTTACCCCGAGCTTCCCCATACATAAAATGCATCTCGGATAATTCACAATTAGAATAAATTTTTTAGGATCTTTCTCGCAACAACTTAAAGTGACAGTTTAAATTTGAACGTAACGTGAAAATTTTAGCAAAGCTTATGTCAGTGTTTCGTAGTCACCTTTGAGAAATGAAAATAAAGGGATGAGGCAAATACTCGACTTCTTTTAAATGAATTCTTTTATGAATTTTGAAATAATCACCATGTAATTAAGGTTAAATCCTTAGATTTGTGTGAAACTTTGAGACATTCTCAGAAAATTAACAAAGTTGTGAAGAAAAAATGACATAAGTATGAAGTACTTTAACTCTAAATATCTCGGAAACTATAAGAGATCGGATAAGACATTTTAATCTCAATGTACTTAAAATGGTTCAAAAAACATATCCTAATAGTTTGTCGGTATAATTTTGGGACACCCTGTATAACATGGTTGATGGGTCAATGGAATCGCAAGGATGTGGTTTTTATAAATTGTAAGCCGTGAATAATATCGATGAAATCACTTTTGGTTTTATTTTTGGTATATTTTGTTGTTGTATTTTTGTAGAAACAAAAACAAATCTTTTAAATGAACCATATAAATACAGTTATTTAGAACAACTTTTTTGTTTAGGGATCTCGAATTTTATTATTCATAAAGAATTGAATTTTTCATTAGCATCACGTCCACCAATCATTTAATATTGATGAACGTAGTCAACTTCGTTCATCCCTCAAAAAAACGAGGAGATATCCAATTCTCCAGAGACCCTAATAAAAATGAATTTAAATTCACGAACGACCCTTTATTAAACAAGACTGACTGAGAAGAATTGAATTCGAACTTAGTAAGCTTTCTAAAGGACTTATCCTTTTCTATTTATCATCCTTTCTTGTTACGCTTTCTTATTTCCTATCTTATTAATAGATTCATAAAGATAATCTAGTATAATAAAGAAAATAAACTTATAAACTAACTTTACAAAACTTGGACTATAACGAGTAGAAACAAGCAAGCTGTGTTGGAGTTAGATTGGATCTGTTTGTACATCGTCTCAACCGTTTTAGTAGCCCGAGCTTTTCTTAATGGTCGTAGTTAGGCGGTTCTCGCCGGTTATCTACAACCGAGCGGTATCTACCGCAAGGTTTACCACACAACTTATTACAATTACACGCAAAATACGCCCCGGGATGGTCTTTTTGACCGCGCCAAACCGCAAATTAAGATTTCTACCGAGTTGCGATCGCCGTCGTGAATAACCCGGAGCTATCCTTGCGTTAAAGAGAGAACGGGATAGACACGAGAAAAGCAAAAACCGATGAAATACCGGACGGTGATTACAAATTACAAACAATGTTCGTTGCGAAGAGCTAACTTTATGCGGGAATTATAAATGAGACGTTGTCTACCGTAGTTGGGATTCCGGAAAGCGGCATTTACAGCAATCCGCTTTCGGAAGGTTCGTTCGATCATTTTTACATTTACATGCAACGTAGATATGTGTCTTCCTCGTGTCATGTAAACACGCGGAGGTAATGAAATATTAGACCTGTCACGGCAAATCTACCGGGCACGCTTTAAAGCTCTCACCGGGCTAAATATCGCTTCCGTTTGAGATTTTTACCCTTGATAATGATGTTATTAAAGGGTTAACGAACACGCACGCGATGTTAAAACGAATTTTTCTCTTTTGGTTTCTCCCAATCAAACATTTTTAATATTTAACTCATTTAACAGATTTTTATCTTCAATTAACTTCTTGAATTTTACAAGAATACAAGAACATTAATGATTAAAGATTGAGATTGAAAGATTACAAGTTTCTCGATGTTTAAATTAAGAACTAACTAAGCGGTAACGCGCGATTCCCGCCCGGTTGTTATGTCTGCTAAGCGAAGCAATCAGCTTCGGAAATCTCGAAAGCACTAAAGCAGTAAAGCTGCAACGACTCTTCGGATAGAGGCGATGTAGACATTATGAGCTCGCGCGGTTCGCTATAAATCACGTCCTTTGCGAATAGTTTCACGTAACAAACCTAATTTTCATAACTGGTTAATATCGTTTCGAGTGGAATACGTTATGAGACATAAACAGGACGAAAGAAATGAGTCTGATACAAGAATAAGGAAAGGAAAAATATCCTTCAAATGAATAAATGATATACAAGAATTAGGTGAATTCAATAAGTATAATTTAATTTAATTTTGATTTAAGTTGACGGGTGAAAGTTAAAATTTGTTTAATAAAAGTGAATAAATTGACTTAAAGAAAAGATTTCAAACTTTCATTTTATGTAAAAGTTATTTATGGACTATAAATAAAGTCTAATTGTATATAGACTATAAACAAAGTTAGAAAACTGTATTGAATAATTCACATTAAATTAACGAAGATAAATTTAGTTTTAGAACTATTTTAGATGTTTTACAAATTTTTCATGATTATATTATCTTTTATAATCATCGTCAGAATTTCTTAAAATGATCTTATTTTTAAAACATTCTAAAAGTTTTTTTTAATTTTCCATTTTCCATCATCTTCTAATATGAACTAACAATAAGACTAGAACTAACAGAAGCCCTAACTTTAGCACTAGACCTAGAACTAGGTGCTTTCGGGTTTAGTCGTGCGTCTTTTAAAAGAGCATTTGACGTTTCGGATTCCATGTTGCAACCTTCTTCAGAAACGAGTTCGAAGTGAAATCGATTTCAGAAACAACTGCGAACTCGTTTCTGAAGAAGGTTGCAACATGGCACCTGAAACGTCAAACGCTTTTTAAAAAGACATTCGGATGCCATGTTGCAACCTTCTTCAGAAACCACTTCGAACTCGTTTATCGAATATTATTCAGAATCGTTTATAAATTGTTCAAAGTCATCAATACTTTTAAGAGTATCTAAGAATCATTACTGGAATTTCTTAAATAAAACAACTGAAATCCTTTTAAAATTATTATATGATATCAAAGATTATATTATGTTGTTTATAGATAATCTAAAATTCTTTACTTTCACACATTAAGGATTTTTTTAAAATTTGTTCAAAATTTAGCAAGAAAAAAATATCGAAAATTCTTAATAGATTATCATCAAAATTTCCTAAAAATTGTCGAAGATTTGAAGTTGTTTAAAAACGAACATCTTTTTAAAATCACAAGATATTAAAAATACTACAGAAATTTTGTAGTCATTTTTTATTCTAATTCATTTAGTTTCTGAGTTAAAAAAAATTATAAATGTCACATAATATAAAAGATTGTACAATTAAATTGAGTTGGGTTGGTATTTCTCAAACGATAATGAGTAACTTGGAATCCAAGAAATTTTCTGACATTAATTAAATGTTGAGAAAATGAACTGTGAAGTTGATAAAAGCGAATCTGTGAGAATTCACTAAAGAACTTAATTTAGATGTCCAAGAAATGCAACTCGAATTGTTTCGCTTTTAGAATCCTCAAATAAGATATTTTGCAGTTTTAATAGTAACATTCTTAAATGTAACCCAATCTAACGATAAGAGATACAAAAATGAGATATTTAGATTATTAATTTTGTTTATCAAGTAGTTCATTAACCCCTTAAGGACCAGGCCCGAGATATCTCGGGATAGAGTGTACGGTCTAAAAAGACCATACCCGACATAACTCGGCCAGGCACATTTGTACGTTCCAGTACAAATCGCGATTTACTCACGAATCGCTGAATAGTGCGCTCTAATATTTTACACATTTATACTATGTACTGATACCTATGGTACGTATTTGCCCGAAGTAACTTGAAAAAGTACTCTTGTAACTCGTTCCTAATATGTCAAAAAGTTAGTTTTAATTATTTAAAAAAATGATTTTTTTGTGCATTTTTTGAAAAAAAATTCGGTCCTTAAGGGGTTAAAAATGAATAATGTTTTTAGTTTTCGAAATATTTTTTAATCGTAATTAAAACAAACTTATTGGTTTGAACGAACGGTTCTTTAAAATTAATCTTAAGTTTTTTATGATTATGTTGGGTTTATTCAAAACCTTTAGTATTTTTGACATTTTGAATTGAGTAGTAATTGTAAATTTTATATTCTTACTGAAAAACAGGCTTTTTCACAAATGTTTGGTTAACAAATCTTGTCTTAAATTTTATTAATAAACTTTAATTTTTTAAAGTGCAGTCCGATTTATTCACTTTTAGGTAAATTAATATCTCTGGTATTTATTATGGTTACTGGGCAAATAATCAATGACAGCATGTGAAATAACAGTAACTATAGAAAATATCAGATACTCTCTTTTCGCGGAAAGATGTCTCATGCGTCATTACTTGTCACCGTTTTCTCGACATATGTCAAATATTTTTTTCTTTATTTAATCATATATGTCAGATAGAGACGAAAACCGAAAATAGTAGTCTAGGATAATATAATTAATTAATGACGCATGAGACATCTTTCCGCGAAAAGAGTATGGATTAATTTACTAAAAGGTGAATAAACCGGCCTTTAATCAAATACTTTTTAAGTTTATGTTAGGTTCAGTCAAAAGTATGGGTATTTTTGAGGTACTTTTGTGTATAATAGTTGTCAATACTTTGACGTTTTTAATCGAAAACAAACTGTTCGCTGGGTTAAAACTTGCACTGTACTAATTTACACTATGGTGCAAAGGTGCAGTTTTGTGTAGCATTTAAAGGGGAATACTGTAATTCAGTGTAATTTGGTGCTCTTTGTTCAGGTATGAACTGTGATCCAGCGAACGCATATGTAATCAAAATTTAATAATGCACTGAACTGCTAAGTGCAAGCAATGCAGCCCTAACGCACAAAGCTATAGACATTTTCATCCATTTTTGATTAAAAAATTTGTTTTACAAGGAAAATGCAAGGTCTTGGGGTCGTGGATTTAGTTCAAATTTTGTAGGATGGTAGATTTTACTTTCTCTGTTAATGAAGATATAGGGTTATAGGGGCCACTATTCAATTTTTTTTAGATATTTGTAACTGAAGATGCAATTCACTCGTTAGGGTAAATCCGAAGTTAGATAATGTCAAAAATAACGAAATTTATACCGATTAAGACAGGCTTCTTGAAGGAAGGTAATGTCAGATTATAATCATGCATTAATTTCAAGGTTTTGATACATTAAATGACAATTTACTGACAATTCCAAAGTGCATTGCACTCTCAAAAAATATTTCGGTGTCGTAACATTTTCTGGGCACCGATGGTATCTTTATATGTAGAAATAGACACAACATTGGAAAAGAAATTATTCACACTCTCCGAACTCGAACCCGGCTCCAAATGACGAGAAACACAAATCTGTTACTGCTGCACTAAACCTATTACGTTTTGTCGTTTGCTACAGAACTGAATTTCAGTAGTGAGTTGCATCTTCAATTGCAAATATCTGGAAAGTTATTGGGTAGTAACCATATATTTCCATCAGCAGAGAAACAACGTCTACCACCTTACAAAATTTGGACTAAATCTATGAATCCAAGTCCATGCAGTCTCCTTGTTAGCTCTTTTATACAGGGTGTCCTGGAAAATGTGGGAAATCTCTTGGATTCTGATAGAACATTAAAAAATGTGATTACAAGTTCCCATAATTTTTTTTCCTAGCGGCCCTCCCCTCGGAGATACGACCTCCTAAAAGAAGCCACTGGAAAACATTTTTTTAAAATAAATTTTAAAGTACTTAATTTAATTTAATGAAAATTTAATATGATAAACAGTAGTAAGGACCTCTTAAAAAATGACCTTAAAACGTAATTAGCCTCTTTGGTTTACCAGGGGCGTACTAGGTTGTACATTTTAATGCTTACATTTTTAACACCCTGTATGGTAAGGAGTTAAAAACAATAAATTTAGATACCTTGAACATTTAGCTAAAGAAAAGGTACTCTTATTCAGTGTCGATAAAATGAACCGTTTTCGAGAAAAAAATTGTAAAAGAAACCATCAAGATTAAAAATTTATTAATATTTCGTAGGTACCATAGTAACGTTTGTAAAAAGAGCGCTAAATTTTTTGTCTGCAACATCAGTATTAAAAAAGCGCTGTTTTTACAAACGTTACTATGGCAACTTTACTATTAATACGAAATATTAATAAATTTTTAATCTTGATGGTTTCTTTCACAATTTTTTTCTCGAAAACAGTTCATTTTATCGACACTGAATAAGAGTACCTTTTCTTTAGCTAAATATTCAAGGTATCTAAATTTATTTTTTTTTAACACCTTACCATACAGGGTGTTAAAAATGTAAGCATTAAAATGCATAACCTAGTACGCCTCTGGTAAACTAAAGAGACTAATTACGTTTTAAGGTCATTTTTTTAAGAGGTCCTTACTACTGTTTATCATATTAAAATTTCATTAAATTAAATTAAGTACTTTAAAATTTATTCAAGAAAAATTGTTTTCCAGTGGCTTCCTTCAGAAGGCCGTATCTCCGAGGGGAAGGCCGCTAGGAAAAAAAATTATGGGAACTTGTAATCATATTTTTTAATGTTCTATTAGAATCCAAGAGATTTCCCACATTTTCCAGGACACCCTGTATAAAAGCTACGTATGAGTTTTTAAAGCTAATTTAAAATTAAAGATTTTGTTAGATTCATTCAAAAATCTTGTATTTTCGGGATTATTTTTGGCAATAAGTATAACAAAGGCTCCCTGAACAAAGCTCCGTAAAAAACCTTTTTCGCGACTGAAAATTTCAGGCTTGATTTTAACGGCCAGTTGTCGTTTTCGCAAAATATGTTCATAGAGTTTATTACGCGGAGTGTACCGACCAAGTTTAACCACTTGTGAACATGGTTTAGAGTAGTTTAGCAAACTGATTGAACTCTCAAGACTGTCAAATAGTAATTTGAAGGTTAGGGATACTTGTTAGGGAATATTTGTCCACACAGCACGAAATTCCCCATAGATGAACGTCTTGATGTTATGTTACTTGCTTGTAAACAAACCAGACAAATATCAACAGAAATATGAATTTGACCAGTTCAGTTTTACGAGTATCATTATTAAACTAAGGGTGTGATTAACCGTTTGATTGCTAAGCAATTCTTGCAAGAACGCTCGAAAATTGAGGGACGTGTTTTGACTTGATGGTGCAAACAAAGGTACCCTAAAACTCACAGCGCAAATTGCTGTATCGCAGTTTTCGATACAAATGAACGAGGTGCCTTCGCGCCCCGTAGTAGTCAAACGGTTAAACAAACAAGGACGGGTTACTAACCGAATGGTTTGAAACGGTTACTCTCGAAAACAAGTTTGAAGTTAGTTTAGGTTCAGTAAAAAATTGAAGCCAGTCACTAAATTGAATAAGTAAAGATGGAATAATAATGGAGTTAAATTTTAACCGAAAACCTAGTTATTCAGTATTGATACCTTCTTGATTTTATCTCTGATGATGATAATTAGCTAAACTTGTCTAGTTACTACTGGACAAATAATAATCAAAAAGGAATAGTAAATGTATAAGAATTTCTTTTCAAATTTCCCTTTTTTTTCAATTTTTTTTTAATTACAAGAATAAACCGGACTAATGTAACACGTTACAAAAGTAGTAAGAGTTTTTTTCCTAAAATCCGCTTATATTTTAAAATTTCAATTAGATGGTTAGTTAAAGACATTTTTGTGTGCAGCGTTAGTTGGTAGTCTAATTTTTTCGATAATATATTCATATAAGGATACATTGTTTCTGAATATTTACTTTACTAATTGCTGTATTTACAAACATGCCGATAGTTTGAAGGTGAACATAACAGTTTATGTCCACGATCAAATTCATCAAGAAATACAGGTTACTGATTAATTGTAAGGGTTGCTTTGGTAGCTAATTTATTTAATCACGCGGTGCCATCTTTAAAGAAAAGTGGACAAGATGTTTATCTTTGCTATCGTTGGTCACACGAAAAGTGCTCAAAAGGCGATTTACATTGCGATACTATCATAACTAATTGTAAGCGTCAGAATAAGTACCTTTATACTGTGTGTTATCTTTTTACTAAATTTCTAGAATAAATTTATTATGATATATTAATCAATTTATTAGTAAAAGTCGTGTTTCGTTTATCATCATATATTACTTTCGTCGCATATAACACAGAACATAACACTTGACACGTTTTGGAAAAAATCTTGTAAATAAATAATCGTTGCATCTGGTATTTTAAATTTGCGTTTATTAATAGAGAAGTGAATAAAAGCTGTCAGCTAAAATTTATTTTATGTGACTGTTATAAATAAATTAATAACATCGATTTGAGTGTTTCGTTTACCCTCATAGTATGTCACTTTCGTCACATATAACACAGAACATAACATATATGACTTGACATGCTTTGGAAAAATCTTATAAATAAATAATCGTTGCACCTGGTATTTTAAATTTGCTTTTATTAATAGAGAAATGAACGAAACTTTATCAGTTAAAATTTATTTTAGGTATCTCTTATAAATATATTGGTAAAATCGATTTGAAAGTGAAATTATGTTTACATGTGAAAAACTTGTTTATTTGCTCCCCAATTAACTCTTCTTGAATAGTGTGTAATAATTTTACACAACCCAACTCCAACTTATAACCTAAGTCATGTTAATCCGTATACAAAGTGTTTTATTGCCATGCAACTCACATAACTCCCGAGTTTTTCCAATTTTCAACCTTTGGATTTGAAATTTCGAAATTTCTCTTTTCTCATTCGGTACCAAATACGGTTAATGTCGGTATCCAACGCTATGTCAGCTTTTAATGGTTGTGTACGGTAATAACGGTATAATACGGTATAATAAATTTAAATAAATAAAGCGAAATCAAACGGTTTCAAGTCGAGAAAGTTCAAATATATTTCAAGATCTTTATTTTAAATAAACTACTTTATTTTAAAAACTAGTATTTTTTGAATTCATTTATAAGAAATTAATTGTTGTTGAGATTTGAAATTTTATGAGGATTTAGATTGAAACTTATTCTTGATTTCCAGTAAAAATAGATTTTCAACGATTTTTAGTTTCTTCTACAGTAGGAAAAATCTAATCTGATTTCTATCTAAATCTAACTTAATTTACATGTTTATTGAATTTTATTAATTTTAAAAAATTCATATCTAAGAAACTAATTATTGTTGAGACTTGAAATTTTATGAGGATTTAGATTGAAACTTAATCTTTATTTTTGCCAAAAATAAATTTTCTAGGACTTTTAGTTTTTCTCTCAGAAGAGAAAATGTAACTTAATGCCCTTAAATGAAATTTGTTAACATTGTAAAAATCAGGTTACGTTGTAAAAGTGAAATTTTGTTTGGATTACATTAAAACTTGACGCTTGGAAGTTACAATTTTATTATATACAGAGTGTCCCGTTTATTTTTAACAAAGGAATTCGTCAGTAACGGATCGGACAATCAAAACGGGACACCTGTATAATAGTGTAGAGCATCAATTGATGCAAGACGACCCTCTTCTTACATTTTATCAGTATTTTAAAGTTGAAATCATAGTTTTGCTGTTTTCTAATTTTATGCAAAGCGTGTCTGTTCTTTAGCTAATACTGAACTTTAATACTAATACCGAAAACTTTCGAATTCACAAAAGGGGTTTGGGATTCACAAATTGACTGATACTCTGATTGATAAACTTACTAAACTAAATAATCAACTTGTATACACGATGTAGAAACTTTGAATCAGTGCGATTGGTTAATTTTAATTCAGAGCTTTGTCCATGTTTTAAATTTGAAATATTTCTTTGTTGCTTTTTAACTCTCAAAAGTATTAAATTTGGTATTGACATTAAAGGAAATCGTATTCCTCGATTTTTACTTTTTCCGGTGATTTTCGGTGGTAAGGGGTAATATTTATTATAATCCATTGTTCAATTACAGCGCGGAAAGCAAAATTTGTTTTAAATATAATGATAATTTCAGTCATATTTTTCAGGAATAATTCAAAATTTTTAATTCATAATTTGTTTTTATGGAAAACTGATTTGACGAAGGTAATAAAATTACAGAAATTGTTTACTATATAAATTTTTTAGCAACTCGTTACTGCTCTATATTTTTTTAAATTTTTTTCTTGATGAAAAAAAAGACAACATACGTTTTGTTACTAGACCAACAAAGTATTTCGTTAAACGACAAGCCAACGAAACGTGTTAAGCTTGTCGCTCGTGTCGCCGCTAGTTTAGGGGGTCGAAAACTGCCCGGAACTTTAACAACTTTTCGGGGGGCTTCGGTGGGAGTGTCAGGGGTGCGATATTAGTTTTCCAGACCGCGAGCCAACTGACGCCACGGTTTTTCCACCCGGTTTTCCTTTCCGCACCCTCAAAACCGGGGTCGTTTGAGGGCTTCAGATGGATGACCTGTTGTTAACAGGTGTGAGAGAAACGTTTTTATCATCTCCCTCTTCGTACTAAATTTGTTCTCTTTTATTAAACTTACAATTAGATATCCAATCCAATTAAATTAAATGTAAATAAGACCCGAAATGTAATAATAGTTTATTTACCAAGTACACAACCCCTTGTTATTATTATTCAACCGAATGGATGTCAATTAAATTTGATTATAATTGGTGTAATTGGAAATTAGCTTCACACCAGTAATCAATTTGTATTACCGCATCGGGGGATGTATTTCGGTTAGAATTTTTCAACTAAACTAAAGTAAACGTCTCGTAAAAGTAAACATCGCGACGAGAATTAAATTGGTGTTTGAAGAAGGATCCGCAAAGTCGAGACGGGTTTTTCTTCGTTTCTTCTCTTCGGTTAGATTACTGGGGGAGACGAAAGAAAGCTCGGACGGTGGCGAAAGCTCGGTAAATATTGAAAGTGTAGATATTTGAACAGTCCGGCTTCCTCAGCTTCTCTAAAGTTTAACTTTTAGAAGGTCGAACGAAATTGTATCTTAAAAAAAATAAAAAAAAAAAAATGCTGAGAGTTTAAATTTATTCGATTATCTTTCAAATAAAAAACATAAACATTTTTTCCCCATTGACTAATTAACTAACCTAAAAAATTTGATCAACTTTAAAAAATCGTACAGAGTTTATTTTTAGAGATTAAACAATGATTTTTGCATCAAATTAGTCAATAAAGATTCTATTTTTAATTATAACAGCCAAAATTTTTCTAATTATTATCAAAAAATTAAAAAAAAAAATAATAATAATAAGGTCACGAATTTTGATTGTGACTTCACAATTTTTTGATCAATTTAAAAAAATCACCCAAGCTTTATTTATAGGAATTAAGAAACTATTTCTGTTTTAAATTAAACTTAACGAATTCTATTTTGGATTGGAAAAATAAAATTTATTGCAATTGTTGATAACAAATTTAAAATAAATCCTAAATTGAAACAAGTTTTAGAAGTTTGAATGAAATTTTATTTAAAATATGTGTTCAAAAAAAGAAAGGTTTTATATTTATTCGATTATCCTTCAAATAAAAGAAAAACATAAAGAATAAAGATAAATAATAAAAGAAACGTAAAAAAGGACAGGAATAAAGCTGTCAAGCATCCTTGGTTATGGAGAGGACCATTAACGTCACCCAAAAGTGATAAATTAAGATCTTATCCTTCGTTTTTCGTCCTTGGTTTCGGTTTTGAAACGTTAACACGTTGAAGTGTGAACAACCAACCCAACAAAAAAAGGTTTTAAACATTTTGTCTCCACAAAAATTTATTTAACACCTTAACCATGTTCTCTTAAAAAAGGACACCTCAAGTGAATTTAAATTAAAAACCAGTTTGAACTTTTAGACACCCTAAACCCTTTGGAAATCGATCCCTTTTAAAAAAGGGGGTTTTAGATAAGGGTTAAGTTACTCAACATCGAAATAAGCCTACATTAAGTAACCCCATTCGACCCCTTTCGAAAAAAAGGACGAAAGAACGGAGAGGGTTTAAATGTAAGGGTAACTAACAACTCGTTTCTTTTTTGTATTTGTAAAAGCCCCCTTTTGTCCGATAGTACAATAGAGTTAACGAGTGCGAAAATAGATACAATCACAAAAGCACAAAGGTACCAAAGTGGTAAGAATTAAAATTATTAACGCTGTTACAAACCGTGTAATCACTATGAAGTAACAATAAAATGATTATCAACCCATATAATGAAGTAGGTTTGTTTTTATATCGTTTATTTTAAAACTTGTGGAAGCTTTAAAAGCTCAAACGTGTTTATAGGATAGTCTAATATTTGTTATTTAAAAACTCGAAATTCAAAAGTGATAGGAATTAAAATTAAAGATATTTATTCCAACAGTTATAAAAAATATTAATAAATAAAGTAGATTTTTTAAAACATAACTTATTTTAAAACGTGTAGGAGCTTTAAACATTTCAAAATTTTAAAACAAAGCTCCTACGTGCTTTCAAGTCACTTCAATATTGTTTAAAACCCGTCACATAAGGTGTGTGACATGGAGAAAGTTAAACATAAAAGCATTTTTACGAACACACCTCAATACTACTTTGAATCATACCGATTGTAAGTGAATAGAAACATTTTAGTTTATCTCCAACAATCGAAAACATAAAAAAATTGTTTTACACGGTTTTATAACCTGGAATTAAATTAAAATTTTAAAAACACGAAGAGAAACTCACTTTGAGATGTACTGATTCGAAATTTGCATTTCTATCTGATAAACGAAGACGAAGAAGAATTTGGTGTGTAGGTTTCGGAGAGTTGATGGGTTTCTATAAATTTAAAGCTGATATAAATTTTAAACGCGCACGATTCCGTTTTTTTAGTAAAGAAAAAGCGTTACGTTACAGATGTTAACGTTGTTCAAACCGTGATTTAAAATTCGGTCGGTTTGAAACGGTTCTAAAAGAGTCCCTTTAAGACACTCTTCGGTTAAAGATCAAAGGGACACGCGGACTCTTCACGGTTCAAACCGATACGGAAGGATAAACCGCGGTGAGGAAGAGAACATTCTTGCATCTTGCCATCGAGGCCACGCCTGGATGCTCGAGTCAATGGCTTGGGAAGTCTCGCTTTGGTTGGATGGCAACAGATGCCTTATTCTCGACTTCTTCTTTACAACAGAAAGAGAATAAGAAAGAACAAAGATAAATGCTGATTAAAAAAAGAAAAGTTTTTACTAAAAAAAAAAAATAATATATTTTAACTAAATATTTAAATTTTTTCAATTAGATGAATAAAACTTTGTGGTGATTCTGGTTTTAGAGATGGTCTGTATTATAAAGGAGCTTAGTATTAGTGTGTATTTGCCGAAAGCTCCCTTCGGTTGGTTCTACTACAGAATACGAAGTGTATGATGGTTTGGGTAGTAGAGAGCTTGCATTCGATGTGTAAACATACATGGACGGAACTAAAGCAAACACGGACCCGACACGGCGAGAGGATATCCTCTCTTTGCACGGTTTATTTGCGTTAATACACGGCCACCGAAGGCCGCTTCATTAAATAATACTATATACGAGACCGAGTCTGAGTCCCTTTTATCTATGCAGATGAATATATATTTTTTTTGTGTTATTTTTTGTGTTAAGGGTTAAAAGTTTTTTTTTTTTGTATGGAGTTAATAAATTTTAATGAAGGATTAAAATAAGGGGATGGATTATAAAATGGAAAATGATTACCAATTTTTTTTATCCTATTAAAAAAAAAATACTTTTTTAAAGTATTAAAAAATATTTTTTTTTAAGTTTCAACTTAGGATGGAAGATTAAGGACGTGAAAGCTTAATCAATTTTTTCTTTAAAAAACCTTAAACAATTTTTTTTCTTTAAACGTTTCAAGAAAATGATCTAATTTGCTTGAAATTATAAAAAATCAACTGTTTAAAGTTAATTGAAAGAAAAGAAAAAGCAACATGTTGATTATAGTGTATGGTTGGTTATATACAGGTGTTTATGCAAGTTAAGTCGTGGGTTTAATGAGAAGTCGTTTGGTTATTATCCTTTATGTTCGGTTCAGTCCTCTTGTAATACATGTAATGATGAAGATTATTATGAGTTAAACCTTTTTGTTGGTTTTACAAAAATTGAAGACTACATGCAAAGAAGTCGTTATGTTAAAAAACGCGATTTCGAGAAAACCCGTTTTAAAATATTGGGAATTTTATATTTTTATTTGTTTTGTACGAATGTAGTTTTTATGTTTGTTATAATCTTTATTGAAATTTAATAAAAAGATCAAATAAAATATTTCAGAATACAAAAAAAGTAATAACGCTCTTTGTTATAAGTTTAGAGGTTTGTTTGTCATTACTACAAATTGAAATAACTTATTTAAAATGAATAACTGTTCAGTTGGTGAGAATTAAAAAATAAAAATTTGATGTTTCTTACTGAAGAGACATTTATTGTTCTTAACTACCCGGTCCTCGATCCTTTAAGGATCGTCATCGGGTCAATCACGTCGAACTGCGAAAAATATGTAAAATCATCAACCACGTTTTTAATACAATTCAAAATGAAATAGAAAGTTAAAAAATTGATAACATTGAAAAACGTGAGCTCCACGCTTAATTAACCTACGAATGTAGGGGTATTCGCCTCAAAAAGTTGGTGAATTTTACTTATTGAGGCATATCGATGCCTCATTTAATCGAATTGAATCAATCTGAAGATTCATCGAATTCCTCTTCATCTAAGATTTCTTCCACATTTCAAGTTATTTACAATTCTCTCTTGAACATTTTAGTTAAAATTGTAGATTCTGCTTACTTAAAAAAATTTCCTACATCCGCTATAACCGGAAGTGTTAATGATATGGTGCCACACTATAATAGTTGAAATACTTGTTCAGTATCGATAGTTGAAATATGAAATTACAATCCTGAAATATAAAACCCTTTGTCTTGTTTCCAGAGCGTCCTTCCAATGTTTATTTTGAACATCGTAATTAAAAATGATTAACCGTATTTATATTTTGGCACTTTTTGGCAGGTGGTTTTTAAAAATATGCAAACGATTAATATCAACATAGATGTGCAAGAAATCACTCACGGGAAAGGTCCGGAAATACACTAAAACAGATCTTTAACATAGATAAAGCAGAAAAAGGAAATATGGATTCGATACTTGCCAAAAAATAAAACTAATAGAACTATAGTGAAACACTTTTCAAATGCCTTTTTTTATAGCATCTACTTTTGTAAATAGCACGTTCAGCAACATTGTTAGAAAATGGCTGACAACATGGCACAGAATGACAATTCTTTTACTTCATGCTAGGTAATAGCAGATTTTCAAACTTTTAAGTTTTTATTTTCGGTTTTTGAATCAAATACGAATGTGTGCTACGCTCCGATTTCGTTCACCCTAACTCTTCTCACCGACAGGCAATAAATTCATCAATTTTTTAACTTCCTATTTTACTTTGAATTTTCTTAAAAAACGTGGTTGTTGACTTTACATATTTCTCGCAGGTCGACTGGATTGGCCTGATGACGATCTTTAAAGAATCGAAACCCAGGTAGTTAAGAACAATAAATGTCTCTTTAGTAAAAAACACCAAGCTTTTATTTTTCAATGAAATAACTTCTGATTGAGAGTGTTTATAGCACGAACGATTTCATACAATCAAAGCTTTTATTTTTTAATGGATGACAACAATATCTAAATTTTCTGAAAAATTGATATAGTGCCTTCTTTGTCTGTACTCTTCTACTAAGAAGTAGAAGTAATAAAAGGACTAAGTACAAAAACTTTTAACTGACTGAAGATACCTTATTTTTCTGTAAAATTATCCTGTTTCTTTGTAATTCCTTCTTATTTTCCAATCAAGACAAACAATTTCTATGAGGTTTTTGAAGTATGATTTTGAATTGAAAATAGCACTTAGGTCCTTTTTTGTTTCTAATCCTTAATTGTAATGTAAAAAATTAATGGGATAAATTATTACATGGAAAGGTTGAAGGTTAGAAATAACTATAAGAAACTTTTTTTCTTTGCTAATGAATTTAACTAAATTAATCGCTATCGGTCAGTTTTTTGTAAAATTTTTGTAGGAAAATTGGCTGCATCTAGGGGTTTGATTTTTGGAAATAAATCCCGCTTTTTTTGTAAAACAATATAAACAAATATATTTAACAATATTGTCTACTATAACCAGAAATGGAGCTACACCATCAAGAGAAAGATAAAAGAGTACTCGGCAATGTTACGGAGAGGGGACTTAATTTTCCATTCTTCTCTTCATGGTGCAGCTCCATTTCGGAGTATAGTACAATGGTTCGTCTTTCTATGCCTTAACTAGCCTAGCTGCTTTATACTTCTAACATCGTTACACTTCTTTCGTCTTTTTTCAACTCTCGTCGTTACTCGTCTTTACACGTCTTAACCCAACTCTATTCTCTACCCTACCCGACTCTCGTCTTTACAACAGTTCGTCTTTACTCGTCTTAATTCTCTACCCAACTCTCATCGTTATACGTCTTACGTCGTTATACATCTAAAGCCAACTCTTGTTTTTTACTCAACTAACTTTCTTCGCCTAACATTTCCGAACTACCCAAACCTACTTCCAACCCAAACCTTCTATATCTAGAAGACGAACACTGGATGTCCGAAATTCGAATTGCACCAAAATAAATAAATGATTTTTTCATCGTTACCATTGGGTTTTTATTTCTTTTTAATTTAATACAACAATGACCCTGGGTCACAAAATATCAACTTCTATATCTATTTCCACACTCTTATCAATAAACATAATCTATGTAACTTATAATGAAAAATAATCAATTCCTACATTTTCAATAGGAAACCTTAATACAGTGAAATTCCCCTTCGCGGACACCCCTCTTGAACGGACACCCCCTTGGACGGACAGTTTCTCATAGAACCGTCCGACTCTCATATAAGGACTTCGTATTTCTCTTAAGCGGACACCTCCCTTGAACGGACACTTTTGGTGGGTCCCGTTGGTGGGTCTCCAGCTCAAGGGAGCTTTCACTGTATTTCAATCTTAAAAACTAAAATGCAATCGCACTGACTATATGTTTGGAAATAAAAAAAAGTTTTAACCTAAATCAAACAGAATTAAGAAATTTTTTACAACTATTACAAAAAAAAATTAACAAAATTTTAAACGTGTTAGATTTTTCACCCATCATAACTCTATTTGTTAATGCATGCACGTTTTTCAATGAAAAAATCTAAAATCCCCAAATGAGGATAAGAATTCCAAATCCCCGAAGTTTCAACTCGGGATGTGAAGGATTAAGAAGGATTTTAAAATCTAATCAACTTTTCCCCTTTTAAAAATGTCCCACGAAAAGAACCCCAAAGAAAATAAGATTATTTATGTTTACGCATGATAATCCAATTTTTTCGGATTTACAACAGATCAACTTTAAACGAAGCGGAAGAAACTAAATGAGTTTATTGATTATAAAATATTGTGTATTATATTATTTAAAAGTTGGTTTAAAACTTTGGTTTTGTAGTAATAATATGATTTATTTTGAGTGAAGTGTTTTAAGGTCAGGTCATTTAAAAAAATTCAAAGAACGAGAGAATCAAACGATAAAAAATAGTAAGAAAAAGTGGGAAGGTGGATTATACAATAAAAGAAAGGTTAGAAGTAAGAATAAGAGACTTTCTCGTAAGGTATTTAAAAATCTTTCAGTTTTTAAAGTTTCAACTCAGGATAAAAAGGCTTACCAAAGATTTTAAAATCTAATCAACTTCTTTCACTTTAAATATCCCACGAAAAGTAAAAGAACCTTAAATAGAATGAAATTTTTAGGTAGCAGAGAATTATTTATGTTTACATAATATTACTCGAGTTTACTTAAAATTATAAGAAGTTTAGAAATTTAAAGTGAAGATGATCTGATGGTGAGAAAGGATGGTTTGTTGATTATACACTGTATATTTATTGGTTGATTACATACAGAGTGTTTATGCATGATTAATCCTAAATTTAATGGGAAATCACCCAGTTATTATCCTTTATCTTTAGTTGAACTCTCTTATACTTCATATTAAGGATATTTTTCTAATTTATTTTTTTGGTGGTTTTAATATGTTGAAGGAAATTGCCATATCAGAACAAAAATCATTATTGTATAATTTTTCTTTAAGGTATTGTCCTTCAACGTGTTAAAAAATCATAAAATAAGAAAATAATATTGAAATGGATTATAAAATGATAAAATAGAAGACTAGAAATGAGAATAAGAAACTTTCTCTTGAGGTATTTAAAAATCTCTTTTAAGTTTTTAAAGTTTTAATTCAGGATGAAAGGGATTATGAAGGTTTTAAAAATCTAATCAACTTCTTCCATTTTAAATATCTCTCGAAAAAAAAAACCGAAAAGAAAACAGAAATATTTTTTTAGTGACAAAGAAATACAAAAGTACAATGTAAAAAATAGTCCTTTTTCAGGATATAGTACGTAGTTTTTGAGAAAAATTGATTCCTCAAAACTCTAATTGTAAGTTGAAATAATTAAAAGATTAATTAAAAAAGTTTACTTAAAAGAGTTACGAAGCTATTACAAAAATAATTATTACTCTACTCTAGAGTTATTTATATTTACACAAAATACTCCAATTTACTCGGTATTCTAAAACTTTAATATTTTACAAGAACTCGTTTAAAACAAAATGAAAAAAAAAAGATTCTCTTGATTATAGGAGATTGTATAGTCAATAGTTGGTTATATACGAAGTGTTTACGCATGAATGATCGCGAGTTTAATGAGAAATCGTCCAGTTATCATCCTTTAACGTTCGCTTCGTTCCTGAAACAACGTAGCTTTAATCTTGTTTCGAAATTAATACGGTTCGAAATGTCCACCATTTCGTACCAACCCCTTTCTGTTTTCGGTTTTCGAGTTTGGAGCTTTCGAATGATTGAAAGATCGTATCGCGTAAATGGAATCACTTTGTTACTTTGAGTTTTTTCAAAAGTTTTGTTTTTCAAAGCTTTAATTTCGAACGTGAAACCGAAGCAAAAGCTTAATTGGCCAATAAAAACTCATTAAACAACCAGACGAAAATAACAATGCCACAATACTTCTTAACCCACGTGGAACAAAAAGACTTGGCATTATCCATTATCCGAAGAGACCCCATTGTTTGCAAATGCTCGCGGAATCCAAGAGGATCTCCCTGTAAATTTCGCCACTATAACGTCCATAATGGCACATAAGACGGAGTGAGATGGAAAAAGTAACCGACCGAGTAACCAACAAAGCACGAAAGCTGCAAGTAGCCACTTTGACCATATGGGAGGTCGGCTATCTCGCGATTTGACCTTTTTACAAGCGGTTAAGTGTCAGACCGAATGGTCTCTTGAGGTATTATCGCACTGCGGGGCTCCTTTACCTTCGCAAAAGTGTATAGCATTAAGAATAAATTGCTATAGGTATACAATTTCACAATGTACGAAACCTAACTAACTTTAAAAAATCATAGAGAAGGTATTTATGGAAGTTAAGAAATGATTTTTAAATGATGTTAAACTAAAGCCTAAAGATTCTATTTTTGATTAGTAAAGTTAAATTTGTTGGCATTATCACCAAAAAATTAAAAAAAAAAATTAATTAGTAGGAAATGGCAATAACATTAAAGTGTGTCTGAAGAGACATCAAAAAGTGTTTAAAAATAAATTTCTCAAATAGACTCAACCTTTCGTCAAAATTTAAATTTGCAAAAAGGTTCTTTTCAATTAAACAAAGTAAATAGAACGAGCTTAGTTCGGTTTGTTCTGGACAACGTTTGACAAACAAATGGGATCCTATTAATAGGGGGAAGTAAAGCAAGTAGGGTTCGTAGTTGAACATACACAGGAAAGGACCTGGTGGACGCGGTCCGTCGAGTGGAGGAGGTCGTAATCGATGGATTTAATCAGGGTTTGTGTCTGGCGCCAGGTCGGGGAACGACCGTAACAGAAGAGAGAAATTGTCGTTCATCATCGTCGTAAATTAGGCGTGTTGTACGGTCGGGGATCCGAAACCCAACCCAAACTCCTACAACCTAGCTTCGGAATTGTTATTTAGGTGTAACGCCATCGACAACAATTGACCTACGGACGAATAAATTTCATAAATTATTTACCGGTCTTTGTCTTTCTCGGTCTATTAAAAACCTTTAAGAAGTCGATTGTGGCTTGAATTATTGTGGCGCTCTGTTATTTCTTTGTTTACCTTTTAAGGGGAGAGCGAGATAAATTATTTATGGACGTAATTGACTTTGAGACTATGTAATGACTTTATTATCTTGTATATTTGAGTTTAATCTCTTCCTTTCTTTTTGTTTCAGGTACGTACACGATTGGTTTTAATTGAAAATTGGGTAAGCGTAAATAGATTATTTCCATCTCACTTTATTTGGATTAGTTTGTAGTTATTTCCCAAATGAGGGCGTGTACAATGTGCAAAATACACCACAAACGTGCAAATTCCCTTTTATTAGCGATATGGGAACGATGGGTTTTAGTTTTTATCATACTACTCGCCAGGGCGTGTAATAATAATCATTTGCATTTAACACGAAAACCCTTTCATATCGTCCCTCTTTCTCTAATATATTTAGATAAAGATATTCTTTCTCTCTTTATGTTAAAATTCTAATTCTATTTTTTTAATGATTTTCAATTTTTAGAATAAAGTTGTTTACTTGTAATTTATATCGATACGTCTTCGTATTGTTCGCCTTTCAAAAACGTGAAACGGACAGACAGTAAAATGTACGGACTATAAATATAAACGTGGACGGATTCTCGTCATTAATCACGCGAAATGATGGGGAGGGTGGTTTCGAGGGTTTTAAAATTGAAAGAAGGGCGACGTCACGAACAAATCTTTCCGGTTGCGAAATGAACGAACGTGAAACAGACGTGAAATCGTTAAAATACACATATTAGGTCAATTTTTAAAAATGTTATTGCTTTTAAAATAGTTAAGTAAACTTTTTTGGAGATTTTTTATGGAGTTTTATGAAAGTGAAAGTTTATTTTTTATATTATTTGATTTTTTTATGACATTAATTAAAGTCGAGATATTAAGGTTTTTTCTTGGATTTTTTAAATTTTAATGCTTAACTTATAAAATCTCTTAAAATTATTAAAATCTTTGTATTCATTTTGTAGATAAAAGTTCCAAATTTAATCTAATGTCAAATATTAAAACTTTGAGGTTTATTAGAAATTTTTATAAAATAAACTAGTTGAAGTATTGATGATTATTCTTCGATTTTATAAATCTTAATGTTTAGTTGTAAAACCAAGTGAGAGTATTAAAATCTCAGGGATTGCCGGGATTTACAGAACATAATAAGCAATCTCGCTTATACAAGAGCCTGGTATTGACCACCGTCAAATATAGACGGTGTTGTCTAAGAGTTGAAACATAATGCGGTGGTACCACTTCTTTGATCGAATTTTTATTCGATACAATGCTATCAACCAATCAACTAAATCCACTCCACCCATTTGTTGCTTATATGTTTTCACTATATTTGGTCGTTGCACATCGTTCATTCTGTTCATTTTTTTGTCTCATCTTTTCACTACGTCTACTGGTTCAACTTCGAAAAACTTGCTCATCAACTGAACGGCCTTATTGTCGTGCCACTTTACTGCATTTATGGTGGCTCTGCCAATTGACGTAGAAAGTATCTCATAACTTCCTCGGCCCTTAGTTTTCATGGCTTTATCGGACGAAAACTCACAGTTATTTTTAGTCGGCTTGGCCGCACAGTTGCAATACTCTGTAGTCCTAATTTTTCTAACTCACTTATTAAAGACAACGTCGAAAACCAATTATCGAAGTAAATTTTGTAAAGCAATTGCTTCGGTATAATTTTTGCTAAACGTAGTACCACATTACTACTACTTCCTACATTAGGTAATTCGGGATCATGATGTGTAACCTTGCCGGTGTAAATTGCGAAATTATATATGAGTCCAGATGAGTTGCACAATAAAAAGGCTTTGTAGCCCCATTTTTTAGGTTTTTGGGGCATATAGTTTTTTAGCCTATGTCAGATCAGAATGGGTCTTATTTTTTTCTAAACTATCGGTCACTTCTACATTGTTTATTGCATTGGTCTGTAAATGTCTACTAAAATGTATCTTTGATTTTATTTCTCTCCATCGCCTACGACTCATAGTATCGGCAACAGTAGACACCCTTATCTTTGAATTCCAATACATTGCAGTACTCGGTAATCCGTAAATTGATATAAAAAACAGCAGTCGAAGAATTGTTCAATTTCATTCACAGAAACAGCAACGAGTTTTGCTAGATCACATTACAATGCATACAGATTGGTATAGTCAATTATATTGCTTATAATTTTTTGTCAAATAGTTGTCGAAAATAGATCATAGGAGATGAGGTTCTTCAGCAATCTCCTTTCCAAAGGTTATAACAACTATTATTATTCTTTTCGGATAGTGATTGCCAAAACAATTTTTTGTGGCCCTGCATCTTCCTCATCTGAGAAGGATTGAGCACTAAATTCTTCATCGTTATAAATAATATTTATTGGACCTATTACCGCTAATGCGTCTAATTGTAATACCTCTATTATTTCTATGTGTCTTTGTTTTCAAGTTTTAGATATATGAGTGGGTCAGAAGGAAAGTGAACCAAGTCTATTTTTTTCTAAAATTTAGTTATGAGTATACTTAGGTCCGTTTGAATAGTTATAATTTTATGTGCTGACTTATTCAATACTTAGTTCATCAGGTTACCAATAATGTACGCTAGTTCACTTTAATACTGAATGATTTGCACTATTTTTTCATTGAAAAAATGAAATCAAACGGTCCGTTTTCTCGAAACGAACTTAAGTGGACTTGGTTCACTTTACTTCTGACCCACTCATATATTGTATAAATTTGAAAACAGGAGAAAGCGCAAGCTTTATTCCAAATGTACCGAAATCTGCCATGGCAGCCCACTGTAACCTCAAAGTTACAAAACCGTATTATAAAAAAACTGTAACAAATTGAAAATTGGAATGCAAACAAATAGGTTGATATTGATATACGAACCCAGAGCTATTATGTGCACTATTCTTAGTTTCCTAATCACTGACAGAATCACAAATATCAATTCGATCAAATGGTTTCGCTTATATGTAGTGCGGACAGTTTACACAGCATTTACTTTGTTATTTCAGGTTAAGGAGCTTAGCAATGGTCATAAATATTGTATTGATTGTCTTGACAACGTTATGGAATTAAGATTTATGCACCATCTCATTAGAAAAACTATACTTAATTATTTGGTAAAATCTTAATAACTTAAAATGTGACCTGAAAGTTACACAATCCAATAGAGGGTTAACATTTTGATGAAGTTAATTAGAATTTTGACGGGTTTTCTTAGATTTTATAAATCTCAATGTTTAATTTATAAAATCAATTGAGATTGTTAAAATCCCATTACTAGTTTAAGAGAAAAAAAATAATCCTAACCTAAGATTTTTGGTCAAATATCAAATGTTTGATGTTAATTAGAAACCTTTTCTAAAATAAACTAATCGAGATATTTTCAATTTTTCTTCGATTTTATAAACCTCTATATTTAGTTTATAAAATTATTTAAAATTATTAAAATTCCTTTATTAACTTAGGAGAAAATAAAAATTGTAAACCCATCCTAACATTTTAGTCAAATGTTTGGAGTTAATTAGAAATTTTTGTAAAATAAACGAATCCAAATATTTTCAATTTTTCTACAATTTTATAAACCTAAATGTCTGATAAAAACGTTTATAAAACTAATCAAAATTATTAGAATCCTTTCATTAGTTTTGAAAAAAAGTAAATTGTAAACTTAATATAACGTTTTTATCAAATGTTAAATGTTTGGGATCAGTTTAAAATTTTTATAAATATAAACGAATAGAAATGTTTTCAATTTTCGATTTTATAAACTTCAATGTTTTATATATAAAATCGATTAAAATTATTAGATTCCCTTTATTAACTTTAGAGTAAAAAATTTGAAAACCGAAACTGTTGGACAAATATCAAATAGTTCAAATTACTTTAAAATATTTATAAAATAAACCACAGGAAATATTGACGATTATTTTTTGGATTTCTAAACAACAATATTTAGTTTACAAATTCACAAAAAATTATTGTCGAAAAAAATTTTCTCACTAAATGGAATGGAACAGTTAGCTAAAACACATTCATGTTTCAATAGACAAAATTGATTTTCACACACCTAAGTCAAAATCTAATAAACGAGGGGTTGGATAAATTATGAGACAAAATTATAAGTTATTTCTCACATTTTGCAATAATAATTCGTATCCGTTCGGGGTTAATTCGACCGAAAACGGGCAGATAATCCAAACCAACCATCATCATCCCCCTTTGATTTGTGGCCGTGCGTATCTCTCGACACTCACTGTGTGTGTATAACGCGTATCGCACCAGATAAACGAATTACGATCGATTTATAGCTGGCATAGTCTCCGATGCGTGATGCTGTACTATTGGCGTGGAAAAAGACAGATATATCTCGACAGATACCGAGGAAAAAGGAAAAAGAAATATCTAAAGGGGAGAAAAATTATTTCAGCTACATTGAATCTAAAAGGATGTATTTACACCCCTTTTTTGATAATATTTTAAAAACATTTTAAAAATATTTTGACATACTCTATAGTTGAAACAGTTTGAAATCGAGCTAACATTAAACAGTGTAAATGGGACATATAATTTCAAATTTCAACAGGTTCGTGTGGCGCTTTCGCTCGATTTAACACGTTTAATGTTAAATCGTCCATTCTATAATCTCTCCGTCTCTCTCTTCGGCCGTTCTCCCTGTATATCTGCATACCTATACACGCGTGTGCTAATACAAATGCGTAATTTGGTCACCGACCTCTCTTATCATCATCACCACCATCACACCGGGTTTAGTCTGGCGAACTGCTGCTTCTGCTGACGTTTCGGTATGTGACCTAACGGTTTTGCGTTGTGTGTTCCCTCTCTGTGTTCTGTGTAACAATGTACAATGTGTGTTTTGCTCGAACGTGAGGACACACCGTAAAGGTCACTTTGTGTTTGTCTAGAACAAGATGGGAATGACAATTATCTTTTGTACAGAGTGTCCCGAGAGTTTAATTAAATTTCAGTTATATTTTTCATCCCAACCTCTCAACTTTTCATCGCAACATTTCAGTTTAAAAATTTAAAAAAAGAAAAAGCTGAACTTTGAAAAGTTTAGTGTGATCCTCTTGAAACCCGCTCGAACGACAACAATAGATTTTTGCTCTTTTACTTTACCTACTTAAATGCTCGTTCAAGTTTAGTATCTATAATAATCAATACGAACCAACCACTCCATTAATAGAGCACAATAAGATCGGCGTCTTTACATTGCCGGTCGACCATAAAGACATTCCTGGGGTCTTTTTAAAAGTTGAGGACTTAAGGACTATCGAATATGGTTCGGTACAATCTAACAATGCGGTTTGGAAATGATTTAAAAGCGATTTTAAGACGGTTTAAAGTGGTTGCTTTATGGTGGCATATGGTTTGATATTTCTTAATAGGCATCCATGTGATTTTTTTTTAATCTCTTTGGTTGTAACTAGAATACATTTGACATTTATTATACAAAGTAGGATCTTTAAGCTTTAATTTAACGTAACAATTATTTTTTAATCTCTATAAATAAACTGTGTGAGATTTTTTAAAGTTGGCCAAATTTTGAAAAAGTAAGGTTAGTTGACTGTTAAAAAAATTTCCAAGTTTGGAAATTTTTTTAATTTTTTTAGTAACAATTAGAAAAAAATTGATTTTAATAACCAAAAATAGAATCATTTGACTTTAATTTAAAGTGGTAATCATTTCTTAATCTCTATAAATAAACTCTCTATGATTTTTTAAAGTTGGTAAGATTTTTTAAAAATTTAGGTTAGTTAGCTGTTAAAAATTTTCCAAATTTAGGATTTTTTTTAAATTTTTCTGGTAACAATTAGAACAAATTTGATTTTAATAATTAAGAATAGAGTCATTTGACTTTAATTTAAAGTAGAAATCATTTCTTAATCTCTATAAATAAATTCTCTATGATGTTTTAAGGTTGTTCAAGTTTTTTTAAAATTAGGTTAGTTAACTGTCAAAATTTTTTTCTAGTTTAGGATTTTTTTGGTCACAATTCTAACAAGTTTGACTTTAATAATCAAAAGTGGAATCATTTAGCTTTAGTGTAATACAAAAATTATTTCTTAATATTTATAAATAAATTCTGTACGATTTTTTAAACTGAGAACTTGAGAGAAAATTGTTGAGTCTCTTTCAATCTTATATGTATTAACTTCTAAATGAGATGTAATACTGAAATAGAATTTATGACAAAATACGAATGAATACACATATGAAAACGAAATAAGGTTAAATAAGTAACAGATAGGAATAGATACGGTTGGATTCGTTTCAATAAAATGGAATACAGCTCAATACCGACTTGGTACGGCATGATATGTCGGTTTAATCCGCTTTTCCAGTATCTTTATTTGGACGTAATGACGCATAATGGTTCGGATACGGCTTCGAAACGATATCCGGACGACATTTGTTAAGATTTGCCGGTCGATTACGCGACCGGAATTTATTTATTTATCCCCATTCTGTTTGCTTTATGCGTCTATATCTGTTACGGTTTGTGCCTCCCACAGATTGCGATTCGTTGGGATTGCATATTGAGGATTGTGGGTGGATTAGTTTATTGTATACGTAAATTTTTTTCCGGCTTGAACCGGACGCGTTTTAATTTTACGCATCGTTTGGTTTGATGTAAAGGAGGTAAAGTGAAGGTGGGTTGGGTTTTCGTTTCGATAAATTTTTTGTGGGAGTTGAAATCGAAGTGATTTTTGGCGAGTGTGCGTTTGATGATTTCGTTCAATTTTGGCTTTAAACCTGAAACGTTAGTGTTATCTGTAGTCGGAGTAAATAGCGATTTAGGCAAAATCGGGTTTTAATTCGAGCGGGAACAGATGTTAAACGGGATATCGGTTTATAAACGCCGCGGCGGATGTTGAAATGTAAATTAAATGAAAACGAAACGGAAATGAAATAGGACGAAATGAAAAAGGCATACGGATAGTGTCTGTTTTTAAATTTCAATGTAATTACTATAATATTTTTTAAATAATATTTAGATATTTATATATTAGGTATTACAAAGAAAGTTATACTTTTTTAAAAGTTATGCCAGAAATTTGAAATTGAATGCTCGATTTATGTATAACCTAAAATTCATTTTTCCCTTTGGAATAAATTCCAATAGGTCAAATCACAAGAATATAATAGTAGATCGAATTCATACATTCCACCAGAAAATATTTTCCGCGTTTTCTCTTCCTCTCACAATAACACCAGTTTCCTTTTTTCAAATTTCATTTTGAAATTACATTTTCGATCACATTCCATCGTTCAGAAGTATTCATTTTTTTCTGATTTTTCAATAGGACGATTCATATCTAAACGTACCTAACCCAATAATTTGGTCAATAGATGAGGTTAGTTTAAATTTTTTATAAAATCAACCGAACAAGATATTACCTATTTTTCTTAGACATCTTAAAACATAATGTTTCGTTTGTAAAATGAATTAAAATTGTTGGAAATTTTTTATTAGTTTTGGAGAAAAAAAATTGTAAACCCAACCTAACATGTTGGTCAAAAAGACTCCTTGAATGAGTTTCCTTCCTTCTCCTCCTTCTCAAAAAGAATGTTTGAAGTTGGTTTAAGATTGTTTTAAATTAAACCAATGGAGATATTAATGATATCTCTCCGATTTTATAAAGTACAGGGTGTGGCAAAAGTCCTTAAGCGTGGTACATAGTCTACCAAAAACAGAATGGATAAAGATAAACATACCAAATTTGTTATATAGTTTATTCAAAGTGTCAACAATAATAATTTAACATCAAAGTTCGAAATATCCTCCCTTGGCTTTGATGCAGGCACGGAGTCTGGTGGGGAAGGCACTCATCGTGCCAAACAGATAGTTGTCGAGTTCGTCCCACGCCTTCTGAAGGGCGAGCTTCAGAGCGTCCAAACTGGTGTGCCTTCACGCAGGCTTTCTGTTCAAGCAACGACCACACGGAGAAGTCCAATGGATTCAAATCCGGGGAGTTCGGTGGCCATTTCGAGGAGGTGATCATTGCAGGAAAATTGGCTTGGCACCACTGTTGAACTACTCTGGCCTTGTGGGAGGGGGGGGGGGGCTGTCCTGCTGGAAGGTCCAGGGGTTTCCGTTGAAGTGTGTCTGGCTCCAGGGAACCACTACCTTCTTCGGAATGTGGTCCAGGTACTTAGCGGCGTTCACTTTGCCGCCCTGATCGAAAAAAATCAGGGGCGTTTTGCCGGTGGAGGTGATGCCACCCCAGGCCATGACCTGAGCGAGATGTGCGCTTCTGATGACGTAGCGACCCTTCTCATTGGCATTCCGGACCGATTGAGCAAGGATACGATCATTCTGGCGATTGAAGCACTGTTCCACGGTGAACAACTTCTCGTCGGTGAAGAGGACGTCCATGTGGCCTGCCGGAGAAAATCGGTTCAGAAGTTGACGACAGCTCTGAAGCCGAGTGGTCTTCATTTTGTCCGTGAGCATGTAGATCTTCTGCAGTTTGATGCTGCGAAGCTTGAGATGCTGTTTGGTGATCCTGCTGACGGAACGAACGCTAATATTCAGATCGGATGCCATTTTTCTGAGACTTGGGGTTCGACCTGATCCTCTCCCGGACGCGCTTCACCATGGTGGAAGTCACTGCAGTGTTCGGTCTTCCGCTCCGAGAGCGGTCCTGGACCGTACCAACCTCCCTGTGACGACAGAGGGTATACTGAATCGTCGATCGGGAAAATCCGGTTATGATTCGGATCTCGCGGTTGGACTTTCCGGCACGGTCCAAGGTCAGAATGGTAGTCCGATCTGCTTCAGAGACCATAACTCTGAAAATAAGATAGATGGGAGCGTGAAATTTGGAGGAATGATTAACAACAATGTAACGAATAAATACGCAAAGAATCAACGAAATAGAACAATAAACAAAAGATTTACGATATGGGTCCGGGGGGGCTTGAGGAATTTTGCTACACTTTTTACATCTAAACCTGTAGCAGAGAAGCTTTCTTCTATTTCACCATCAGGACCTAAAATAACTAAAACAATTTCATGTTTAGAATACCTTAGAATAGGAATAAATGTTGTATGTACCTATATCACTATCATTAACAGGAGTGAGTCCTTCAATATGTGTTAATACTTTTAATAATCTTTCTTCATAATCAGTATATGGAATATGTTTTGCATTACCACCGCCAGTTTTATATAGTTCTGACCGATTATGTGACTTTCTTTTTCATTTTTTTAAAATTCCTTCGTATTTAACTTTTAGGGTTTTGACCGTTCGATTAGTCAAATTTATGGCATTATATTCGTCAGATAGTTTTCCCACACTTTCTTTTTATCCTTCCATGTAACAGCATCTATTTTTTGTTTTCAATCGATTTTGGATATTTAACAATCAGGCCTACTATTAGATAGACTTGATGTTTCTGTTGCTGTAAAATTCGAGGATCCTTCACGCTTTTGTTTAGTCGGTTTTTTATATCCTGCATTTGCTGAACACACAACATAATTAAAAACGACTTTTCATTGAAATAAGTATTTATTAAGAATAAGCATTAAGACCCACCGATATATCCATATTTAAATCACGTAATACCGATAAAATTCACTTTACACACACAGAGTGGGAATAATTATTAAAGATTATTTATTATTTTTGAAGAAAAAAAATTATAAACCTAACCTAATATTTTAATCAAATATCAGATGTTTGAAGTTAGTTTGAAATTTTTATAAAATAAACTAATGGAGATATTGATGATTTTTTGTAGTTTTTCTAAATTACAAAGTTCAATTTACAAAAGCATTTAAAATTTTTTTCTTTTCAAATTTACATTTTGAAATTTTTGTATCCAATTAAATTCCATCATCTAGAATCAAACCTCTTAACGTTTTCTGATTTTTTTTCTCTGTATCCTGTTTGATTTCTAAACCTTTATGTTCGTGTATATTTACACATCTAAAGATAACTTTCGGTGTCTCTCAAAATTTATGAAAGCGACGACAGGTTTGCCGGCCATAAAGAAAAACGGATTTTCTCGGAATACCCTCGGAATATGGCCGGGAGTCTGAAGTAAGTTGCGTTAAATATGGACGAAAACTTTGGCATCGGCATGAATTTTGCATCCGAACCGCTGCGAGCGGTCGCTTCGTTTATAAAACATGCACGATGCGGCTCTTTCCAATTATAGCTCCCCTAAGAGCTCCTCGAAGTTGTCGTAAAAAGAGAAAAGAGGAACGAAAAGAAAAGAGGGTGGTGAAAGGGAAAAAATTGGGAAGAGGAGACTTTTTTCAAGATGGTATTCCCTTTGTTTCAAATAAGTCATTTTTTAGATGATGTATGATTTAAATTTAACAAATACTGGATTTTTTTAAGCGAAAGGAAACTTGGTAATCTCCTAGATTTTCGTAGATTTCCTCTTGAAATCCTATTTGAGAGATCCCCCCGGGATTTAGAAGGGAAATAAATCGACGAAATTGGCATTTAAATCCATCCCTGACTGCGTTGATGGCGCACACGTGATTTTCCCGTCGTCATCCCCTAATAACTCCTTTTTCCGAATCTAAATCCGAATCCGAATCGTCGAAAATTGCGAATTTTCCACTTTTCACCCCCTCGTCCTTTTCCAAAGAGGAGGGGATTTTCTAAGTAAACACGTTTTTCAATGAAACTTTAAATAGGACGTGGCGAAGGCGGGAAATGAGGGGAGAAATGACGCGGGGGCGACAAACGGTTTGAGATTTGGCGCGGGGCCAAATTTGCTCAATAAACAGAATAATTTGTCTTGAACCTCCTTGGAAGCACAAGCAATAAAATCCCGCATAAATCAACTAGCGCCCGCCGCTCTGGTTATTTTCGAAGACATCTCTTAATCTTTACAGACCTTAAGAGAATTTGTCCTAGGATTATTTTTATTGAATACAAGATAATTTAATACAAATATAAAATTCTCAAACACAACTTTATTAAAATTTATTTTTTGATTTTTGATAAATGGTTGAGTAATTTCAAATCGAGGTGAAAAGAAAACTAATTTGAGTTTTGTATTTTTCTTTTTAATTTTTCAGCACCAATTACAACAAATTTGACTTTTTAAATCCATAATAGAATCTTTTAGGTTCAATTTAAAATAAAAATCATTTCTTAATCTCTATAAATAAATTCTGTACGATTTTTTAAAGTTGATGATTTGGGGTTTAAATCTTAAACATTGATTAAAACCCTACTATACAAGGTAGTACGTTTTGAAACGATCTCAAGTTATTTTTAACCTGATTTATTAACGTCCATAACTCATCTTAACACGTAACATCTTTAGACTTTATACGAAATGCATCTCTCGTGCGATTCCTCCTCGTGTAAACTCAACGCAACGGTAAATCGCTCCAACGTTCCTGTCATTCGAAAACTTAACGCCATCAATTTGGCGCGATTGCGAGCGAGTTCGAGAAATGTTCCTTCTAGCCAGGCAACCATCTCGGAGTGGGAACATTTCGAGAAACCCAACGACGGCGCCGGAAGTTCGACGAAACTCGTTTAAATTTGCATTTAGGTCGGCCTCTTTGTGCGCTGCATGTTTCAACTTACATATATCGTAGACGTTTGCAAATTTTGATATAGAAAACAACAACATGATAAATCGTTCGTAAGAGCTGGTAATTTCGAAATAACTACGCAGATTTAAGACCATTATCAAATTAGAGATTTTAAAAGTAAAATGAAGCAAATTGTCAAGGAGACCGACTTGTTAACTTTTCTTAATCGACCAAAAGGAAACCGACTAATTCACAAATTCCATTGAAGATTTGCGAGGGCGTTTTGCCGGGTTGGATAAATTTACATTTTTAGAAATTAATGAGCATAAAATTACCGGAGAAACTAACAAAGTGAAATAGAAAGAGAGACGATGTGAGAGAAATAAAAAGTGTTAAATTCCTTTAAGGTTCTCGGGCGATGATTCAATTAAACGCTCCATTAAAACCTCGATGAAGACGATAAGTCGTCGTCATTCGGTTATTTTAGAAGACCAAGTCTCGAGAATGGTCTTAAAGCGATTATTCAGGTTTGTTTTGTCCTATTTTTTAAACGACATTTGATCCTTAAAGTTGCCAGAGAGAGTTTTACATTTTCATGTCGTTGCGGTTTTATTTGCATTTTACAAGACTCTTGTATCTATAGATCCAATCAAAAAGAGGCGTTTGTTTACGATTATTGGAGGAAATCGACGATTGATTTAAATTTATTACTTACTACACAACAATTATTTATTTCATCAATCAGTAGGATTTAAATCAGTAAATTGTTAGAATTTCAATTTTGACCGAACTTAACATAACATTAGTTTTTCATTTGTAAAAAAGAAATTAGAATATCTTTTATAATTAAAACATGAATTTATATTAAATCCAAAATTCTCATTTGGTAACTTCAGTTAATGGGTTAAAAATCTCTGAAGCGTTATCTCGTCAAATTTACAATCTACTTAAATTGATTTTAGAGAGACGTCTCTTTGGGCGCAAAACTTCAAACGTGTTACGGTTCAACAAGTACTTCCTTATAAATCGTATAATGCTCTCTCTTGCGAAGTTCTCTTTGAATAATTTCGCTTCGTTTGCCAGACGTCGAAGTCGAGAAAGACAGATAGATAGATAGATAACCGTTGGAATGTTCCTTTTCGATTCCGGAATCGAAAATGTGGATTGTTTTCGACGTTGCGATTTGGAAATTGATTAAATCGATTGATGTTGCTCGGTTTCAAAGAATAAAAATATTTATCTTACACCTTAAGACGAAATAGTAATGATGTTTGTTGTATCTTGTAAAGTTTGTGAGTTTTCCTTTTAGTCTTAAACCAACAAACTGTTCCAATGCTGAGAATTTACTACCAACTCATCGCTTGTCTTTATAATTAACAAACACAAGAAGTTTAATTTTCACACCTCAACCCATTTATTTTTGATTTATTCTGTTTTTTTTTTTACTTTTAAAAAGTTTTTAATTTTAAACTAAATTAAATCTTAACACTTAAATTGAAATTGAGTGAACGAAAAGAAATAAAAAAAGAAGTAAGTTCTCTCGAGTTTTTCCCGATAGGGAAAACGAAAAGGGGATTGTGAAGAGAAGGACGAGAGTCGAGTTCTTCAATTCCCTGAAGGGGTTTGCTGCAATTAACATGAGGGCACTTTGGAGTTGTCGCGGCGAAGCTGCCGCCCCCTTACCTTTAAAACCTTTAAAAACGGCTTTAAAACGACTCTAAAACCGGGATTTGCTCCCGGTGTGGTGCTTTAAGGTTTTTGGAGAATACCGACAAAACCGACGAAGTACATACACAACTATTCGAGAACCGAATCGATATTTCGTTTTAAACGTTCGTTATATATTTTTGATAAAAACAAAAATTTAAATTAAAATTTTGGAAATTATTATTTTGAAGGTTACAATAATGTAGATTGTTGAGAATTAATATCGATACAATATTTTTGGTAAGATGTAAAATTTTGCTTAATTTAATAAAAATTAAAAATTATTTTTGAGGAAAAGAGTTGATGATACCAGTCTTTCCTAAGAAGGATGGCACACGTTAGCTTTGTTCATTGGGTTAAAACTTGCACTGTACTAAGTTACACTACGATGCAGAGGTGCAGTTTCGGGCAGCATTTAAAGTGCAATGAGTGTAATTTGGCGCACTTTAGTTCAGGTATGAACTGTGATCCAACGAATGCATATAATAGCTTTATTCGTTGGGTTAAAACTTGCACTGCATTAACTTACACTATGGTGCAAAGGTACAGTTTCGTGTAGCATTTAATGGGGAATGACTGTAATTCAGTGTGATTTGGTGCTTTTTACTTCAGATATGAACTGTGATCCAACGAACGCATATGTAACCGAAATTTACTAATGCACTGAACTGTTAAGTGCAAGCAGTGCAGTCCTAACAAACAAAGCTTTTGTGTATCACACCGAGATTTTGGCGGGAATTACTTTTGACTCAACCCTGCAACTCATCGTTAAGGGGTTGTTTCTATTTTTTCAATAACTATACTAGAGACCAGTCTTTTCTAAAGAGAATGACATTCGTGATGTGTCACACCGATAATTTAGAAGAAACTGGTTTGACAACATTAGTAGTAACCGTGAAAAAATATTCAACCACGCTTCTAATCGTTAAAGGGTTGTTTTTAATTTCTATTTCCAAAAACTAAAAGCTCTAGTCTTTGCTAATAGGGGTGACATCTTTTATCTGTTAGACCGAGATTTTAGTATGAAATACTTTTGGGTTCTTAGGAGTAATCCTGAAAAAATACTCAACCACGCAATTCGTGGTTAAGGGGTTGTTTTTAATTTCTATTTCCAAAAACTAAAAATATTAGTCTTTGCTAAGAGAGGCAACATCCTTTTTCTGTTGCACCGAGATTCTAGTATGAAGTATTTTTGGGTTCTTAGGACTAATCCTGAAAAAGTATTCAACCACGCAACTCATGGTTAAGGGGTTGTTTTTAATTTCTATTTCCAAAAACTAAAAGCACTAGTCTTTGCTGAGAGGGGTGACATCCTTTATGTGTTGCACCGAGATTTTAGCTTGGATTACTTTTGAACTATCAGGACTACTCCAGAAAAAATACTCTACCATGCAACTCTCCACGAAAATCTCTCGAAGCCGGCCCCGCTTTCCTAGTCCTTTTTATACCAACTCGGTTCCTCTCTTAGTTTTCCATTTCTTTGGTATTTTCTAGAAACATCAACCGCTGGTACTTTGACCGGTCTCTAATTTCGCTTACATTACTTATGTAATTTCGCCACAATATTGTTACTTAGTCACATTTCACATAGAATTAAATCATGTTTCTCAAATTAGAGTAATTCGATGTCGCAAATACAGCGGCTATATCATATTGCTTCATGGCGAGATGATCGCTGTTCGAGTACTGATGTCCAACATGTCTACTTTTCGTATAACGGCAAGTCATTGATTCTTGAAAAAATATCTTTTTTAAAATATTACTTACTGTCTACTACATGGATATCCTTGGAATTGCTCACTTCAGTGGAACACTTATGTTAGTAGAATTAAATCATAAAAGTACAAAGGTTATGTTACATTTATGTTACATTAATGTTACATTTGAGACTGGGTTTAAATTTATAGCTCAAGTAGGTCGTGTATTAAATTATGTGACCGTGAGTATAGTAAATGTTAAATGTTAGTAAATGTAATAAAGGAAACCTAAAATCTACGAACAAAGGTTATTATCGTACGTCCTACGTAAAAGTGCCTTTTACACCAATAATTCATATTACATCAATATAATAAAATACGCGCACACACCCTCAAAATATTGGGCTATTTCAAAATTAGTTTAGAGAAAAGTTATCCCACTACTGAAGGATTTATTGCAAGCTATCTTTTGTAGGAAACTCTCACCTATTTATAAATAATAAGTGGCTTTTGCAGCAGATTAGTATGACTACTTAGGATAAACAACTTTTCCTTATAACTTTTTTTCTGTACGTTACTTCATTCACGAAATAGACAAATAAAACTGAAAAATTGAGGAAAATTTAGCGGCTAATATCACCCTTTTGGACAGAAAAAAGACAACAAAGTCAAATGCTACAACACTTGTCCTCTGTATCTCCTTTCGTTTTCGAAATAAAAAATAAAATTCAAAAATACCGGAAACTTTAAGGGGTTGATATCACCCCTTTAGACTGAATTTGGACAGGAAAAGAAAATGCCATTATAATCTACTCCATCTACTTTACATGTCCTCCTGGTTTCATAATTTCCTGAATTTTCGGGTTGAGGCTCTTTCTTTGTAAGTCAGACAATTTGTAAAAAAAATATATACAAGTATAGTTAATAACGAAAATCAAAAAGGTTTATTGCAGTCTTCACAACACATATAGTATATTTAAATCTGTAAAAACATGAGAAAAACAAAACATAACCCATAATAATTCATCTAATTGTAAAAGTTCAAATTAAGCATCAAAAGAAAGAAACACAATTTGTAAATAATAGATATTAAGTACAGAAATAAATATAATATAGACTTTTAATACTTGGTTTGAGCTCCTTTGCTTTTCAGCACCTCACGTAACCTTCTTGGCATGGAATCATCCATTTTTGGAATTTTGGAAATTTTCATCCATTCTTCAATCAAAGCCTTTTTAATCCTTTCGTGGATAAATTATATTTTTGAGAGTTTCGCCACTTTTTAATTAATTGATCCGTAGTGGGAATGTTGTATACCAATACACTAAAATTGCACGTAAAGTTAGTGGTAAGTATGTATACCAATATCTGCGAAAGGGGTAAGGTTGTCTTTATTTGAAATTGTCCTTTCTCCGATCTTCTTATCAGGCTGACCTCACATATGCTGTATAGGATTAAGGTCTGGGGACTGCGGTGGGTGATCTAGGGTTTTAGGGACTCTGTATAGCAGCCATTTCTTCACAATTTTGGAAGTATGTTTTGCATCGTTATCGTATTGAAAACTCCAGTTCTCTGATAAGCTCAATTTATTAACGCTCTGGGAAACATTGTTCTTTAAATTGTTAAATAGTCCATTTTGTTCGTTGTTGATTCTATAAAGAGTAGAATACCGACCCCTGATGCCGCCATATAGCCCCAAACCATAATCGAACCTCCATTATGTGGATGTTCTCCAAATTTCTCTTTGAAGGCCTCATTTTTTGTCCGCCATATATTTGGGGGTTTTCTCTTCCCAAAAATTTCAAATTTACTCTTGTCACTGAACAATAGATTTTTCCAAAAATCTAGACCTTCGTTTTGATGCTTTTTGCGAAATCAAAACGTTTCTGGTTATTGATTTTAGATATGTAAGGCTTTTTACGGGATGTTCTACCATGCAGACCACTTCTATGGAGTGTTCTTCGTACGGTACTAGAACTTACGGATGTGCCTTCTATCTGTGATACGTCTTTTGCTATTTTAACCGCACTTGAAGATGGATTGTTCTTCACTTCTCTTACCACTGCTCTAGCTTGTGATTCTATAAGGCGCCTTGGTCGTCGAACGCGTTGTAAATCCGCTTCAGTGTGATGCCTTACGTATTTATCCAAATTGTTTTTAATGTGCAGTGACTTCTTCCCACTATTTTTGCTATTTCGCGCGAGGATTTACCTTTTTTATTTAAATTTAATATAATTTTACGCGTTTCAATACTTGTTTGTTTTCCCATGATGTTTTTTGTTTATTTATGCTTAACTTCGACGTTCAAGTACTTGCTGTGTTTTCTAAAATATTCTAAAGTTATCATAACAGAGGTATACAAGTGCTTATACATACGAAAACTGGTGCTTCCCCTAAATATAAAATGAAATTACAACGACCAGACCGGCTGTTTACTTTCTTTTGACGCGTAAAAATCGGGGTATTTTTACTCCAAAGGGAATTGCTTTATTTCTGAGGGCTTTTTCTTAACTATTTTCTAAGAAGAAACATAGCTGATATAGCTGCTAAATACATTTTTAATGTAAGTTAACAGAATTGTAGTAAAAAAGGGTTTTTAGAAGTAAACAACTAGTATTTACTTTCTTTTGACGCTCACAGTATTTGTAAACCCAACCTAACATTTTTATCAAATGTCAATTGTTTGAGGCTAGTTTGAAAATTTATATAAATTAAACAAAGATATTCACGATGTTTCTTCTGTTTTACATATCTCAATGTTTAATTTATAAAATCAGTAAAAATTATTAGATTATCTTTATTAGTTTTGGAGAAAAAAATTGTAATCATAAACATGAATTTTGATCAAGTTTAGAATGCTTGAGGTTGGTTTGAAAATTTATATAAATTAAACAAACAGAGATATTCACGATATTTCTTCTTTTTTTATAAACCTCAATGTTTAATTTATAAAATCACTGAAAATTATTAGAATACCATCATTAGTTTTTCAGAAAAAAATTTGTAAACACAGACAAGAAGTTTGGTCTAGTGTTAAATGCTTGAGGTTAGTTTAATTTTTTTATAAATTAAATGTGTAGAGATATTGCCGATTTTTCTTCGATTTTGTAAACTATAATAATCAACTAATTAACTTATTTAAAAACCATTAAATATCATCTTATTGTTTTTGAATGAAAAAATCCTTAACTTAACTTTCCATAATGCGGAAAAGAAATCTTATATAGAATCATCAAAAAACAGATTTTAATCATATCTTTTCTATATTTTACATGATACAATGACTAATTTCTAAACGCAAGAAATTATGACATCATTTCAAAAAAGATTTCCAAAGCAAACAATTTCATAATTAAAATCTTCTTATCCTCTTATTTTTAAATTTTAATTCACTCAACATTGTCTCAATTATTTTCAAAATACCCTCCCAACTAATTTATAAACCCAAAGCACGCACCCACTCATTCAGTATACAATTTAAAATGGTAAAACGTCACGTATATAAAACCCTAACTTATAAACGTATAAACGTTAAACGTCTCGGTTCGTTTCGTTCATTCTAACGAGACCGGGTACGTCATAATTCAGGTCGACGCGGTGTAAATAAGCCGCGAACTTGATAGTTATTACCGTGACCTTTCCGTTTTATTTTATTTTATTTATAGAACCGAGGCACGTAGGCTAAAGTAAGTGTAGCACGACGACGACAACGCAAAGGCGAGTTTTATCCCTTGTGTTGTCGTGACTAAAGTGTAGGAAGAACGAGAAGCTTTGGTTCGGTTCGGTCAGGTTTAGTTTGGTTTAGTGTCGTATTATAAATAAATTGAAACCCGAGAAATCGTAATATATATCTTGTGACAATAGTATTTATGCTAACTATGTGTAATATAGTGGATTTGGTAGATTTAGATTTTTTTAACGTACATATATAGGAGCTAAATTAATCTTTAGAGAGCTAACCGGAAATTATACCGTTAAATCTGGGATTTTATCTCAAAGGACCATAAATTGCGTTCTCGATTGATCGGGTAACATCGAATCTCTCGTAATCGTTAACGTTACATCTGTAACTAAATCGGTTTTACCGTCGACTTCCGCAATTTACCGAGGAAACGAATTGAGAGATTTTAATCCTTTTCAAAAAACCTTTTTCAATGTCTAAATCCATCCCGTTTGAAAACCTTTCCAATTAGACATACTTACACGCAAGAAACCCATTTCCCGACGCTTAAATAGTCTTTACACGATTTTTTTTCCGACGTAACCCGATGGACCGTTATCTAAAGAATTGTCGCCATCATCGTCGGTTCGAAGCACGATTAAAAAACGTTCTCGTAGGCATAGAAAACGACTTCGAACCACGTCTTCGAACGATTTTATCGCTCGGAGAAACGTCGGTTGTAATAAAAGCGAACGTGGGTGACGAGGAATTTCTGTTTCTCTCAAGTTCGGAATACATTAGCTTTAACTTAGGTGACAAATAACAACACAAGAGACTAACTTTGCTCTCTAAAACTTTTTTTATTGTGGATGTGTTACTAGAATAAAAAGAAATTTACAAGATTCACAAGGGGGTTAATTAGTTTTAGTTGTTTGAAAGCCAAACCTTCAAAGATGTCAATCCTAAATATTCAAGATATGACCTCTTGACTGGATAAACTTAGAACTGTCCGAAACCGCGTTTCCGAGAACGATTTACCAAGTTGATCTAATTAAACTTGGACAAGCAAACGCAAGCCGCCAGCCGCCAACCGGCTGACAAGTAAAAGCAAGTTTCACGAGGCGATTTTAAGCGAGTAAAAGCTGACGACACATCCAAGTGCCTAATCTAATTATCCCGAGACCGCGGAAAGCTCGACTTTGACTTTGAATCGGTTCGAAACTCCCACACGAACGACCGAGAAATCTAAATTTACTCGTTTTAACGCCTTTTCCCGTCCGCTAATTGATTGTATCTGTCGATTTATTAGTATTATCTACGAGCGGGTACCTTTTTCTCGGCGGTTTTAAAGTGGAAACGGCTGTTAGGGCATTCCGCGAGGATTACCGAGGATTTGAAAGTCAAATTACGTGATAAGAAGGGAGGAAATCTTAGTCGTTTTTCTTTTAAGATGTGTTTCTGTCTTCTCTCACTGAGAAAATGTTTTATCATTTTCTTTTTTTAATTATTAAAGTGTAGAATTTAATTTGGTGTTAATAACAGGTTTATACTTGATCTCTCTTGTTGTTAAATAGGGAAGTAATCGTGTTATTAACTGCTCGATGAACCGAGAAATTTGCTCTTTATCGTTTAATTATTTCTCTTGAAAGGGATTAGGGAGAGATTTGATTAAACTAATAAAACGAACAATTTCATGAATAATTTATTTATGTATAAGTTAATTTTTAAAAATTCATATCTGAGAAATTAATTATTGAGACTTGAAATTTTATCAGGATTTCTACGACTTTTAATTTTCTTTATACAAAGGAAATTTTATAAGGATTTAGATTGAAATTTAATCTTTATTTTTACCAAAAGTGAATTTTCTACGACTTCTAGTTTTTTCTACAGAAACGAAATTCTAACCTAACTTATTTAACATATTTGAGGCGCCTAGTTTCAAAATCGAACATTTACTTAAAAAAGTTTTCGAGCAAAAAAGAAAAAAGTGTTTCATCGTCCTAGTTAACTGAAATTTGACTAATCACATATTTCAATTTATAACTCAACCATTTTATATATTTTACAAGTTTTTGGTTAAGACTTTTCCATAATTTTAAAAAATAAACATTTTTTTAAGTGGATATGTCCAGTACTGATACTGAAAATGGGATTTGTCCCGTTTTGATAACAAGACCTGAATTTTCGTGAATTACTGTTCAAAAAGAGATATGAACCTGGGCTGGCGTCTGATTAGATATATTTAATAAAAGTGTCAACATACTTCCAATGGTCCTTGATTTTGAAAAAATTACCAAAAAAAGAAACATTGATTGCAGCAAAACGAAATTTATTTTGTAATAGTAACATAAAAAAAGTGAAATTAGACATAGCCAGACTCTTGCACAAATTCGCAGAGAGGTTCATCATCTTCGCCGTCAGTAGTCTTCTCGAAAGGCAACAACTGTGAATAGAATTTGCATCTCTCTTGGTCCTTCCAGTTCTTGCTAAAATGCAGAGTCAAAAGTATAATCACATCTTTCAGTTTTTGGGACTTGACTTCATTTTTTCCTATTTCTACTACCTGTGGTTCTATTTGCGAAACCTTTTTCCCTTTTTTGGAAATAGATTTTGGGTTAACAAGGGTATTGTTATAATAATGTTCTTTCTCCATTTACTAAGATGCTACTTGTTTTCTTTGTTCGTTCTAAAAGGACACGTTTGATTTGTGATATTTTAAAATGTAATGAACTTGGAGGTTTCAATACTTTTTGTGCCGCACTTTTTCATTTACGAACAAACCAGTCTCGTCCAAGTAGAAATAAAGAGCCTTGTTCTTGAAAAATAGCATGGTATTCCGAGGGATCTATGATGGTTTCCTTTTCTTTCAAATTTTTGTCTAACATTCCAAAAACACGATCAGGAGGCATGAACGAATCCAGTCCAGTTACAGGAAATACTATTTCCACCTTTTTAACCTGCTTTAGAGTTTCTAGTAACCATTTCATTACCATTGGCAAAATAATAGTGTTTTTATTTTAGCCGGTGATCGGCAAAAGTCATCGGATATAGTCATCGTTTCCAACTGAACAGTGTTAACACCCGTCATTTCCGATTCATTACGTTTTAGACAATAATATAAGGCTGATGCTATTTCGTTAAAAGCCATCAGACTTTCAGTTTCTAACCACGAGTATGTGAATGTTATCTTTATTTTTACCAAAGATGAATTTTCTACGACTTTTAGTTTTTTCTACAGAGGTGAAATTCTAACCTAACGTATTTAACATATCGATTAAAAGTTGTAATTTTTAAAAATTCATATCTAAAAAACTAATTGTTGTTGAGATTCAAAATTTTTTGAGGATTTAAATTGAATTCTAATCTTTATTTTTACCAAAGATGAATTTTCTACGACTTTTAATTTTTCCCCCAGAAGAGAAAATGTAATATAATGTTCTTCTACTCTTCTTCTACATCTTCTCTACGTTCTAAAAGTGGAATTTTCTTTTGATTACACTAAAATTTGACATTCAGAAGTTACAATTTTATTATAATAATAAGTTATAATTTTATTATCTATAACGAGTAACTTAACCTAACTTTAAAAAAATCGTAATTTTTATAAAAATCGTGTCGAACTCATTTATAAGAATTAGAAAATAATTTTTGTGTCAAACGAAACGTAAAATATTCTATTTTATCTTAAATCGGTCCAATTCATTCTAACTTTTCCCAAAAAATTAAAAAAATTCCGAAAGACAACTATAATTTTTGACAGGTAACTTAACCTAATTTTTAAATTTTTTTTTTTAAATCGTACCGAACTTATTTATAAGAGTAAAGAAATGATTTTTGTGTCAAAGTAAACTTAAAACATTCTATTTTATCTTAAATCGATCAAATTTGTTCCAACTTTTGCCAAAAAAATTTAAAAAAATTGATGTTTGGAAGTTACAACTTTATTATACAGGGTGTTTAAAAAAGATGCGGCGATATGAAAGGGGGTGATTGTCCAGGTCATTTTATACAAAAAAGTTTATAATAAACATGGTCTGGAAACGCTTCGTTACCGATCTACAGCGTGTTGAAGTTTAATTAAAAAAAGCAGTAAATATTTACATATTTGGAAACAGTTCAACGCGTTCAAGCATTACTTCCTCCTGATTTTCCTCCTCGCATTGCATTCCGTCAATGGCTTTTGCAGAAAATGGTTGAAATCCCTCAATTCCTGATGTTGATTCTGTTCACCGATGAAGCGAATTTTTCAAGAAATGCAATACGCAGTTTCCATAATAACCATGTAGGGTGTGACGAAAATCCACATGAAATTGTTGAAGATCGTTTTCAACATCAGTTTTCTTTGAACGTTTGGCTTGGAATTGTGGGCGACTGTCTAATTGGACCGGTATTTTTACCAGGAAGACTTACCGGAGAGGTGTATCGCAACTTTTTAGAAAACACGCTCTCTGGTTTTCTGCAGGACATACTATTAGCAATTAGAGATGCAATGCGGTATATGCACGATGACGCACCAGCCCACTTTACTCGAGGAGCTCGTGATTTCTTAACGGAAGTATAATATGGACATCGCTGGATTGGCCGAGGTGGACCTCACTTATGGCCTGCACAATCCCCGGATTTAAATCCCCTGGATTTTTTCCTGTGAGGCCATTTAAAGTCCTTGGTGTACGCTACTCCATTGGAAAACGTAGAAGACTTAAGAAATCGAATCATTGTTGGGTGCAACTCAATTAAAACAGATCCTAGTGTTTTTGAGAGAGTTCGCCAGTCAATGAGGAGAAGATTGGATTCTTGCATCCGAGCTCCAGGTGGTCACTTTGCACCGTTTTTGCAATTTTTGCTTGGTAAAATTGTTGGTTTGATAAAATATTTGTTTTTGTCCTTGAATGAAACCCTTCTTCTTTAAACAAAAATTTCTTTATTATAAACTTTTTTGTATAAAATGACCTGGACAGTCACCCCCTTTAATATTGCCGCATATTTTTTAAACATCCTGTTTATAATTTTTCTTTTAACATTATACTCTTTTATTTTAATGATTTGTATGACTCATCCATTATTCATACAAAATATTTTCCGTTCCTATTAATTTTTTTTTTATTCAAGACAACCGCGACTCTTATTCGGTGTGAAAGGTAAATTTCCTCGTTATATTCTTCGTCGTTCTTGATAATTTATGACCGGGCGTCTTCGAATTGTCTCGGTAAATTGTATATGGGAATGAGATGTGTATGCAATTTGCAATTACTCATAGATCTGACAGTCTCATAAAGAAAAATCGCATTTAAAGAAGATATAATTCTCAACTCTTCTCTCCAACAATAAAGTTTCAACATTCTTTTCCTTAAACTCTCAATTTTAAATCTAAATCACGAAAAGAAAAAAAATTAATTGACCATCAACGTGAACGTTTTACGATCGGATCGATCAATTTGAAAGATTTATAACGACATACAGTCGACTGTTTGGATTTTTTTAAAAGACGGAAACATATAGCTTTAGATATTTAGGAGTGGTTTGACACTGAAGTGATTTTTTTTATGTTCTCGCAGCTATTTTAAGAGTTGTAATAAAAAGTGTGAATTTGTGAGTGAACTTGGTTTAAAATTAACTTAATGAGATGGTATTTTTGTTAAATCTGTTGAAAGAGTGTTGTGAATTATGATTTTTAAATATAGAAAAGGACAAGATGAATTATTTTGAGTCTTAGGATACGTATTTTTATATAATTAGATACATAATTGTATCTCCTTTTTAGATCTTCGTCAGTTAAATAATTAAATTTTAAATTAATAGAAGATAGTTTTAAAATTAAACGAAGACCATATTTGGATGAATTAATATAAGGAAGAGTATTAATTATAAATATCCATCTGGATAATTAATCAGTCGGTTTTCATTAATTAAAGCATCTCTCTCGTCGTTTACATTCGATTCAGGTTTATACATACAGATTCTATTTATTTAATAAGACCTCCATTAGGAATATTAACAAGACGGTTTGTGATTCTAGGTTGATTTAAAATTATTTCACGTTACATTTTAATATTCTCACTTCTAAAAAATAATCCTACTTTAATCGTAATAAATCTTTTAGAAAGAGATGAGTTAAATTTATTTTTATCCATAATGAAAACCTTTAAGGAAAACGTCTCCTCCGGGAGACACAAAACCTATTTCCACTCCTCAAAATTACAGCTTTGGGAAACATAGATTTCCAAAGCGATCGTATAAAGATCGGAAACGTATTGATTTAATGTGTGCAGCTGGCAGGATGGAGAAATTGGAAAGGATGCAAGGTTAATATTTCATCAGTCAACATTTCATCTTTCCAATCCCCTTCCTGGACGGTTATATCGTGTTTATTTATTAATGATGAATAATGATATGATATTCTGAATATTGATATTCTGAAGAAAGACATTGAGAAGTGAATTTTAAATAGATGGTATTTTGAGTAAATGTGGGAATTGGATTATAAGTAAGTGGAATTTGTCGATAAGATCGAACACTGATTAAATTTTGTGGTATCTTTCGATTAAATTCCATCTGTCGGAATCCAATTACCTCGTCTTGTAAACCGGGAACTGGTAGGTTTGGTCCTCGGTAGGTAATTGAAAACTAACTTTATGTCGCGACTCAATTAAAAGTTTTTTATCGAATATTTCCTTAAGAAATTTACCTTTAGAAATTTATGGATATTATACGGCGTTTTAAAGAGGATTTTAGCTTTAATTTTATACATCGGTCGTTTGATAACTTTTACTAATAAGGTTTAGACGTTTTTTTTTATTTAATCTTTTAAAGTTAAGTGAATTATTATTTTTTATATTAAAATAGGATTTAAATTTGAAATTACTTCAGATTAATTGAAAAAATATGTCACATTTAGGTAAAGATAATCTGTTTGATTTGTTTTCATGAAACACAATAATTGACTAATGGTGGAAAGCAATAGGAAAACCCTGCAATACGCCATAAAATCCGAGGGCGATACCATTAAAGCGGTTGGTTGGTATCTTCTCGGATTTCAAAGCAATAATCGTTAGAGGGAAACAACAGTAGTAACGCTTAACGTGTGTTTCTACTGTCTACAATACAAAACAGAAACTGGAGGATACATTTTCTTTTATTGTTTTTTACAGATTAAAAATTCTCCAAATTCTAGATAGATATTTTTGAATTATTAAAATATCAGTTGAGGATTTAATAAAAATTTTAAAAGAACTTTAAGAGAAGTAAAGTTTACGGAGATTGAGTAACTTTAAGGACAAGATTTTTTTGTCGTGTCGTCGTATAAATTATAGGGTCGTATTTAATTTCTCAGAATTCCATAATAAAATTTCTCTCTTCAAGATTATCGAGGGGAGGCTCGAATATTTGATAATAAACTCGAGATTTTATGCGTTGGGTTGTTCAGGAATGCTTCTCTGACTCGAACTAAGCAATTTCAGCACTGACACGTTAAAATAAATTGCCAATAATTCTCTCAGAAATCCACACGAAGAAAATAAAAAACAATATAAAACATAAAGAAACGAATGTTACCCACTTATGTAACATTCTTACCTCACTTCCAAGGTAGGAAAAGGAGCCAAATTAATTTATGCCCTTTTCTAGAAACTTGTGTAATCTAACCTTTGGAAAGTTTTTTAAAACTTCCTTAAAATAAAAGAACGAAATTTTCTTGTTCAAACTTCTCTATTATTTCCGTTTTATAATCTTCATCCGAAAAGTTATTTTAGCTTTAAAGCACCCGGTCGCGCGTGATCTCGTTACAAAGCGATATTTTCCATATTCCACCGAACAAAAGCCCAAATTCCGTCCGGTTTATAGTTTCGGGGCGAACAGATTTCGATTAATACCGAAAATTAATTATGCAAATTCAATTTCTAATCAGTATTCATCGGACGTCATCGCGCTAAGCGTCCAATATCATCAATAACCATGATCCAGAGGCTAATTTGAAAGTCAATGATCATAAATTCCAAAATATTCGTTTACATTGTTAGATATTAAATAATTTCGACTAAAAGAATAAATTCATTGATAAGGATTAAAATAAATTTGGCATTTATTAAAGCACATAGATCTTTATTAGGTTCGGTTAAAATTTTTCAATTTTTTAAAAAATTCTTTCCAAATTTTTTGTGACAATTAGAACTAATTTGACTTTAATTAATGAAAATAGAATGTTTAAGGTTCATTTTAACGTAAAAATCTTTTTTTAATACCTATAAATAAATTTTCTACGATCCTTTAAAGTTCATTAAATTTTTTAGAAAATTGTGTCAAAAATTTTTTCAAATTTAAGAATTTTTTAAATTTTTTTGTTAACAAATACAACAAATTTGACTGTTCTAGTTTAAAATAGAATCTTTTATCTTCAATTTAATGTAAAAATAATTTCTTAATATCTATAAATAATCTTTCTACGATTTTTTAAAGTTCATCTATTTTTTTAGAAAATTATGTGTCAAAAATTTTGCCAAATGTAGGAATTTTGTTAATTTTTTTGGTAACAATTACAATAAATCTGAATATTTTAATTCATAATACAATGTTTTATGTTCAATTTGATGTAAAAATCATTTCCTAATTCTGGTAAATAAAGTCATTATGTTTTTCTTAAATTTGTGAAAAAATTTGAGGTTATATTAGGTTCGGTTAAAATTTTTATTTTTTAATTTTTTTGGTGATAATTAAAGCTAATTGGACTTTAATAATCAAAAATAGAATATTTAAGGTTTACTTTACCAAAAAATCATTTTTTAATATTTGTAAATAATCTCTGTGCATTTTTTAAATTTGATGATGGTTTTCGAAGTTAGTTTACTGTTAAGATTCGGTTAATTTTAAGATTTTTTTTTTAATTTTTTGGTAACAACTACAACAAATTTGACTATATTAATCCAAAATAAAATCTTTTAAGTTCATTTCAATGCCAAAATAATTTCTTAATTCTTATAAATAAAGTTGTTATGATTTTTTAAAGTTGTGAAAAATTTCTAAGTTAGGTTTGATTAAGATTGATTGAATTTGTTGTAATTTTTTGGCAACAATTAGATAAAATTTAACTTTTATAATAAAAAATAGCATCTTTTAGCTTTCATTTAACATAACAATCATTTTTTTAATTCCTATAAATAAAGTCTAGATTATTTTTTAAACTCTTAAAACTTGAAAGAATGTTAATTATTTTACTACTGCATCCTTCAAACGTAATTAACTTACATCAAGAACTTTTTTTTCGGTTACTCAATGAAATTAAATATAAAACCTGTGAAGGTGAGTGAGAAAACCAATAATTGACCCAATTTAACGACCCACGACGAACGAACATCTATATCGTTGTACACTCTATATCGGTTAATTAATCTTTACGTCTCGCATCGCGTTAAAAAAGAGATATCGGTCGGTCGCAATTGGTTTTTAATTAAAAGACCATTGTGGAACGGTAAATTATAGAGGAATTGTAAATTGGACGGAGGTTCTTTGTTCAATCAACTTACGAAACGTTATTAATAAAAAATCGACGGCGAAAAAAGATAATTAAAGGGAGAAATTAATGATTGTTATTAATTATTTTACTGTTTTTATTAATTTAAAGAATTTTTTATTTATCATTGACAAAAAGATAATCACAATCCCCAATGAATCCAATGAGTCTTTTTTGCTTTAGTAACCATTCCAACTTCGGTTTTAGCTTTCAGTTTGATTGATCACCTCGTTTTATATTTATAGCACCAATTAAGATCCGGTTCGATACGATTTCTTTTTTTACTACTATCAATTATAACTTTTACAATTTATTGTTTAATTTCATCTTTCAACTTTAATTCAATTTTTCTCAATAGTCTCTCTTTTTGGTTTCTTTTTGGAGTTTTAACCTTCAATATAAAACACACATCCTGTTATGTACACACCTGCTGTATACATTTTACATTTTACACGGAGGTAATTGAGACTTACCGACGAACGACGGTTATTAGCAGCCGTAAATAAACATTTCGAGGCGATCGCAATCTGGCTAATGTATCTCTTTCGGGTTCGGAAAGCTTCGGAGTGGTATTGGTTTAACGCGAGCTGCGAACGGCGAATGAAAATAAAAAAATGGGGCAAAAAAGGATAAGCAAAAGGATAACTAACGTAATTATCCCGGCGCGGCAATAAATTCCCGATCGGGACGTGACCGAAGCGGTTAGTCTTTGTTGCTGTCGAGATCGATAGGGTTGAAGAATTGTATAAAAAGTGTTAGGAATTAATTTCAATTTTTTTGTTGATTTGTACATATTTATTAATAAAGTTTTATAGAATATGGTTATTTCTTTTATTTATAAAGTATGATGTTGAGAAAATCAATTTTAAATCGAAACTCAACGTTATGATGAAATGATTGAAGTCACTTTCACTTCCTTTGTAAAATCAATTAAAAGAAATACTGACCATTTTTCTTCGATTTTATAAATTACTATGTTTAATTTATAAATTCCATTAAAAGAATTGATATTCCGTTAATAGTCTTGAAGGAAAACTTTTTTAAAGCTAACCTTTACGTTTTGTGATATTTCAAATTTTTTAGGTTACTTTGAATTTCTCTCTAAAGCCAACTAAAAGAAATTTCGATTATTTATCTTTGATTTTATAAATTATTATGTTTAGTTTATAACCTCTATCGAAATTGTTCAAAAGTCTTCATTAATTTATGAGAAAATCAATTTTAAATCGAAACTCAACATTATGATAAAATGGTTGAAGTCATTTTGATTTCCTTTATAAAATCAACTAATTGTAAAACAGGGATTAACGATTTTTATTCAATTTTATAAATGACTATGTTTAATTTATAAATTCTATTAAAACCATTGATATTCCATTAATAGTCTTGAAGCAAAATTTTTTTAAAGCTAACCTCTACGTTTTGTGTGATTTAAAATTTTTGAGGTTACTTTGACTTTCTCTCTAAAGCCAACTAAAAGAAATATCGATGATTTGTCTTTGATTTTATAAGCTACAATGTTTAGTTTATAGCCTCATTCAATATGGTTAAAAATCTTTTATTAATTTATGAGAAAAAGAATTTTAAACCGTAACCCAACATCATGATGAAATGGTTGAAGTCACTTTGACTTCCTTTGCAAAATCAGTTAAAAGTGATATTAATGATTTCTCTTCGATTTTATAAATTACTATGTTTCATTTATAAATTCACTTTAAATTATTGTTATTCCTTTAATAGTCTTGAAGAAAAAAAAATTTTAATCCAACCTCTGCATTCAGTGAAATTTCCAAATTTTTGAAGTTACATTTTGAATTATGATATCGACGATTTGTCTTTGATTATCAATTTTTAAATAAAATCATCAAAATTGCTTTCATTATTTTCATAAGAATTAATAATATTATCAAAGACGCTCATAATTTTTAACCAAACTTAACCCATAAGAAGGTGATCAAATTTAAAAGTTTCTCGATTTCAATAGAAATTTAAACCAATAGCCCAACTCCTAGCAATATTATATGCGACTACAAACAGCCTAACAATAAATTACTGGAGAGCGACATAAGCGCATTGCTCGACAACTCTAAACCCACTTTACTTATCGGCGATTTTAACAGTAAAAACCATCTGTGGGGATGCAGAGCAAATAATCCATCTGTGTTGACCCTGGAACTCCTAGCAACAAAATACGCTTTCTATGTTAAATGCCCCAACGACTTCACTTACTTTCCTTATTGAAGAGACTACCAGCCTGACATCTTAGACATAGTAATTAGCAAAAATTTGACCATACCATTAAATCATTGTGTAATCAGCGAGCTTAATTCGGATCACCTACCAGTAATCATGACTTTCTCAAGATAGCATGAGTACAAACTTAAAATTCCCAAATTATTCAACGGGTTCGTGGACTGGAAGAAGTTCACCGACTTACTGAACAATCAAGAATTTATTTTGCCAAAATCAACAACCCCAAGAGAGATAGACGCAAAAATCTGTTTACTCACCACAAAAATAAAGAAATTTCTTCGACTAAGCCCTTTAAGAAGCCTCACACAAAAACAATAATCTCTCTCCTAGAAGCATTCTAAACCTAATTAAGGAAAAGTGGAGAATATGTCGTGAATGGCAGAACTCGAGGCTTGTAAAATCAAAAACTACCAAAACCTAATACAAAGCTTCGAAACAAATGACCCCGGTTTATGAAAAACTACAAGAAAAATAACTCGAGTGTATGAAGAAATACCTACCCTCCTAGTCAATGAAACCCCAGTTTTCTCCGATTAAGACAAGGCCAACACATTCGCCGATTATCTCGAGAGAATTTTCCGTTCGAACACCAATAATAACAATATCCGACATTTCACCGCAATCCAGTTATACAATGAATCTCACCTAATTGTCGCGGTTACCGAAATAGATACCATCTCCTCCGAGGCAGAAATAGGAAAGCTCCCCACTAAAAAAGCCCCAGGCCCAGATCAAATACCCAACATAGTCATGAAATATATTCCTGAGAATTTGTTGAATTACATCTCAGCAATTTTTAATCGCTGCTTAGAAATGGGCTATTTCCCGGTGGAGTGGAAAAAAGCGCAAATTCTAATGTTCCTGAAGCCAGGTAAATCCAAGATGGATACAGCTAACTATCGCCCAATAAGCCTGTTTTCATCACTACCTAAACTTTTCGAGCGAACTATCCACCGCCGACTCGAGATGAGCTAAGTCTCCTCAAAACCATACCAAATATCCAGTGTGGTTTCAGAGAGGGGCATTCTACAATTCATCAGCTAGCCAGAGTGACGGAATTCATAGAGAAAGGCTTCGAAACCAAAAAATTTACAGCTGCTACTTCTCTGGATGTAGCAAGGGCGTTTGATACAGTCTGAATTGAAGGACTTAAATTTAAACTTAATAAAATTGGAATCAGCAACTACCTACTTACCATTCTGCTATTTTTCCTTGAGGAAAGATCTTTTAAATTGTCATCAATGGATTCTCCTCCACCACCCGGAAAATTCTGGAGTCCCCAAAAAAGCTGCTTATCCCCAGCTCTATTTAACATTTTTATGCATGATATCCCTTCTGACCAAAATTTCGAAATGGCAATGTTCGCTGATAATATGCTAGTAATGGCACAAAATAACATCTTTAACGACGCAATCGAATCACTGCAAAGATCAATTGATAAAATCCAGCACTGGTTAACGAAGTGGGGCAGCATGCTCAATGGCAATAAATGTCAATCCAAGATCTTTACGCTAACAATACCCTACCGTAATGCGCCTTGCGTTGTTATCAACAACCAAATAATTCCGTGGAGCGCAAAAGACGAAACTATCAAATACCTTGGAGTATTCCTTGAGCTAAGTTGTAAATATATCAACGTAAAACTAAACCAAGGATATGCCAGGCTTAGACAACTTTATCCCCTAATTAATAGAACATCTCCTATGAGAATAGAGTGCACTCTCCTCCTCTACAAAGCTCTTATTAGACCACTGGTCACCTACACTTGCCCGGTTTGGAGTAACTCAGCAGCCTCAAATATGAAAAAGATTCAAACCTTACATAACAAAACATACATAACAAAATCCTTAGGATCTCAGTGGACGCCCCATGGTTTATAAGAAACAGTGATCTACATAAAGACCTAAAAGTGTCAACTATTAGTGAGTTTATTAAGAACGTAACCAAAAAGTTCTATAACAACATCAACACATGCTCTAGTGCGGTTCAGCATAAAGTGGGTCTCTGCCAAATCCACACGCGCCTAAAGATGAAGCTTCTTCAAGACCTGATTTCATCTGATTCGGAGTAATAGCTATCCACATCGAAACCAGTGCGGATTTCCGTAACATTACTAATTGTAAGTAATCTTTACGTGATGTTTTTTTTCTGAACCAAAATAGCCAAGAAAAACATACTGCTGTTGAACTGGTTTTGTTAGTAAATAAAAAAAAAGTTTCTACCGAACTTATTTATGGAAATTTGGATACAAAAAGAAAATGAAGGATTAATACAGATGTTACTTTTCATTAAAACCATTAAACCTGTTCTAATTATTATTAAAAGCTTATGCGAAGTTTGATAAAAGAACCTTGATTATCTGACAAAGTTTAAAGAGATTGATCAAATTTAAAAATTCAAATTAAAATTCACTAATGGTAATTAAGAAACCAAAAGGTCACATAACGTAAAAGAAATTCTCTATTTTTCATGAAAACTGTTAGAATCGTTCTAATTATTATCAAATAATTATAAAAAAAATCAAAAACATCAAATGAGATTTTAAATATTATTGAAGTTACTATTATTTCTCCCTTTGTTTTATTGTTAATTGTTAATTTAAAGGTACATAAATTATTTTTACCATCAAACACCATCCAACATTAAATCACATCCAATTAGACACATTAATTATTAGATGTTAACAATTAAAATTAATTAGGTCAAATTCCTCATCCACCAATCTAAATTCCCCTAAGATCCATTCGCTCGGCTCTCAATTAGGATTATTACTCGCTCGAACGTTAATTGATTCACGGTCTTAAGATAAATCAACCGTTTGAAGTCCGAAGTTCGAGTTTGATTTATCCCAAGAAGGGGGTCTGCACTTTAATAATCAGACATCGCGAGTAAATCACGGCTAAAACCGCGACCAACTCGCGGTCCTCGAACCTCATCGCCTACGGAATGCGAATTACGAATGCAAAAGCTCTCCGGGTCGTCATCTCTTCGGGTAATTGATAGTAAAATTCGTTTCTGCGCGTTGAATATTAAGTTATTACCGAGATTTATTAGACGGGTAACTATGAGTTTGAATTTATTTATGAGTAGGTGTTTAAAAAAATTAAAAATTGATGTTGTGGGTTGGGTTGATGGAATGTAGGTATTTAGGTAAGTTTTTTAATGTCTTTGCATATACCTTCATTAAGTATGTTTTTAGAGCGTTTCAAAACCGTTTTAAGCAGTTTAGATTAAGAGTTAAGTGCCACCCGAGGCTTTTATCGCAAAACTTCAGCTTCGCAGGTGGTCTTAAGTCTTAACTCACTTAGCTCTTCTGACAAACAACGTTAATATGCATTCATGACGTCTGTCTCCTGTTGTAATGCTTGATAATGTTCCTTCAGGGTATTTTTCATTTTTTTAATGTGCTAAAATCTGATTTGGTGTCATTCAAGAGAGGTAATTGTAGTGGTAATTAGGATAATTAACAATTGGGAGGAGAATAAGGAAGTTAATGTAACGTAATGGAACGAACTGGAACAGAACGAACCAGAATGGTATCTAACTGTAACGGAGAAGGAGAGAAAGAGGGAAAGTTTTCAAAGGAGGGAGAGCTTTCAAGGTGGTTTCAAGCACGGCGGAGCTATTATCTTTCGCCGGAGGTCGTGGATACAAAGGCACTCACTCACTCACTCGGTTTGAATTAGTTTAGTGAGGAGGAGAGGCGGCAAAAGGGACCGTTCGCGTTTTTAGTACCTTTAGGGGAACCTGAACGTGTAATTTATAATTGACCCCTGGAGGAAGCGTGTTCGGTCATTAAAAAATCGTAGGGGAATAATGAAAATGTTCAATAAAATGTGAATTAAAAAAAAGAGGTTATATAAAAGAGGTCGATTGATTTTTATTCGAAGATAAGTGTTAACGGTTCCCTTTTTTTAATTAGTTTGAAACGGTTTTAATTTATTTTATGAGTCACTTTATGAGGTTGGGTTCGATGGGGGAAGCGAAAACGAATGCTTCTCACGTTTCGGTTTCGGTGGATGAGTGGATCCACTTGGATGGAATCAGGAGTTGTGAAATAAAAGGGATATTAATTACACTACTTTTACTGACAAAAAAAGTAAATAAAAAGATAAGAGAAATGGAACTAGTAATTTTATTTAATTATTAATTTTATTATAAAAGTAAATTTTTAATAAGGTTTTCAGACAAACTTGATTAACTTAGAAAATCGCTTTAATAAAAATTTCTAGAAAGAAACTAATTTGCAAAATGTGAAAATAGAGCTTATTGTTAGAAAATACTTTGAGGTTGATCTCAATCTAAATGAAATCGTCAACTTTAGTACAAACTTATTAATTAGTCATAGTTTATAAGTATTTTTTCTCGACATTGAAACCATCAAAAAGGGAACATAAATTGTGGAACTTTTTACTCAAAAACGATTAGAAGACAGTTAAAGGTTTTAAATGAGTTCTTCAGTTGATCATTTTGATTTATAAAACCGCAAAAACCACTATATCTGAACTAATTTATTTTATAAATATTTCAAACTAACTTCAAACATTTAATATTTGGCTAAAATTTAGATTTTTAATATTTTTTTCTTCTTCCAACTTAATAAATAGAGTCTAATAATTTTAAATGGTTTTATAAACTAAACGTTCACGTTTACAAAAATAAAGACAGAGTGTGAATATCTCTATTCGAGAGTTTTCGAGAAATGTAATTTTCTAAGAGAAATTTGAATTCTTAAATTTTCATAGATATTATGAAATATATACAGGGTGTCCTGGAAAATGTGGGAAATCTCTTGGATTCTGATAGAACATCAAAAAATATGATTACAAGTTCCCATAATTTTTTTTCCTAGCGGCCCTCCCATCGGAGATACGACCTCCTAAAAGAAGCCACTGGAAAACAATTTTTTTACATAAATTTTAAAGTACTTAATTTAATTTAATGAAAATTTAATATGATAAACAGTGGTAAGAACCTCTTAAAAAAATGACCTTAAAACATAATTAGTCTCTTTAGTTTACCAGGGGCGTACTAGGTTGTACATTTTAATGCTTAAATTTTTAACACCCTGTATGGTAAGGAGTTAAAAAAAATAAATTTAGATACCTTGAATATTTAGCTAAAGAAAAGGTGCTCTTGTTCAGTGTCGATAAAATGAACCGTTTTCCAGAAAAAAATTGTAAAAGAAACCATCAAGATTAAAAATTTGTTAATATTTCGTAGGTACCATAGTAACGTTTGTAAAAACTGCGCTAAATTTCTTGTCTGCAACATCAGCATTAAAAAAGCGCTGTTTTTACAAACGTTACTATGGTAACGTTACTATTAATACGAAATATTAATAAATTTTTAATCTTGATGGTTTCTCTTACAATTTTTTTCTCGAAAACGGTTCATTTTATCGACACTGAATAAGAGTACCTTTTCTTTAGCTAAATATTCAGGGTATCTAAATTTATTTTTTTTAACTCCTTACCAAACAGGGTATTAAAAATGTAAACATTAAAATGCAGAACCTAGTACGCCCCTGATAAACTAAAGAGACTAATTGCGTTTTAAGGTCATTTTTTTTAAGAGGTCCTTACTACTGTTTATCATATTAAATTTTCATTAAATTAGATTAAGTACTTTAGAATTTATTTAAAAAAATTGTTTTCCAGTGGCTTCCTTTAGAAGGCCGTATCTCCTAGGGGAGGGCCGCTAGGAAAAAAAATTATGGGAACTTGTAATCATATTTTTTAATGTTCTATTAGAATCCAAGAGATTTCCCACATTTTCCAGGACACCCTGTATATATATATATATATATATATATATATATATATATATATATACATATATATATATATATATATATATATATATATATATATATATATACATATACAGTGTACTCCGGATATAACGAACCTTGAAGGGACCTGAAAATCGGTTCGTTATAACCCAAGTTCGTTATAAGCGGTAATAAAAAAAATCATGAGTTAAATTTGTTTAAATTAAATTGAAAATGTAATCATTATTAAATTGAATGAAATTAAACAATTTGGGAAGAAATTAAAAGAAATCAGTGAGAACATACATTTATTTCAACAATAAACACAAAACATGTAAAGGCAGCAAGTTATTAAAAAAACATTGTAATTTTGATTTGAATTTGAGGATTTGTTGCAAACATCCTTTCAATATAGCGTTCTACTTTAGCAAAATTATTCAAAATATTTTCCGGTATTGCTAGCGATTGTAAATATGGCCGAATTTCATACACTTTTTCTAATGCAGAACGATTCGACAACGTTTCATTTTTCTCCTCATTTTCTTTCTCTTCATCATCTTGTTCGCAAGTATATATCTTTATACAGAACTGTAGCGACAATTTCGTCATCCGATAAAAAATCCGAAGTTGCAACATTTTCATCACAGTTTATGTAGTCTTGTGTAAGATTTATTTCAGCGGTGTCAATAGAGTTTTTGGAAATAAGCTGTGTAACTGGCATGTCGTCTTCTTCATCAAACACTTCTACTTCACTGTTGACATAGAATCCGGCTTTCCTGAAGCAATTTTTAATCGTGGACTCGGTGACCGTTTTCTTTTACATCTAATCCTTGCACAATTTTCAATAAAAAAATGTTGTCCGTAATGACTTTTGAGGGAGTGAATTATCCCCTGATCCATTGGCTGAAGTTTACTGCTTGTATTCGGTGGCATAAAGATTAACTGGATCGAATTTAAATTAAGGAGCAGGGCAATTATTAATCAACAAAGCTATTTTACGTTTTTTCTTGGTTAATTCCATGTCCCATTTGCGCACAATATCACTAAAAATATCTCTCGTTATCCAAGGTTTAGAATTGGCATAATACTTTTCCGGTAATGTGTGAATGTTTTTAATGCACCTCGAATTTTTCGATTTGCCAATGACCACTAATTTTCCTTTTTCAGTGCCAGACATGTTGGCGCAAAGCAACACTGTTATTCTCTCTTTTGACAACTTTCCCCCTTTTCACTTTTCTCCTTTAAACCTTTATTAGGAGTAAGTTTATAAAATAAACTTGTCTCGTCATCATTAAAAATATCATTATTTTTAAACTTCCTCCTAATTGTTGGTAAAATTATGGATATCCAGATGTCGATGATTTTTGGATCTACTGCTGCTAATTCCCCTACTATGGTACCGCTGCAAACGTTATGACGGGCTTTACATCGTTCTATCCAACTTTCAGTACATTCGAAGTCATCGTGTAACTTTTAAAAATTTATTTATGTAAAATTTTCGTACTGACTGTTTCATTTTGTTGACGTTTCTGCATAAACCATTTTAATAAAGCTTTACTTACATTACCGTGATTGCATTTTCGGATTTTTCTATCATTTACGTTACTTTTTCATCATCTTTTAGAAGATCATTTTTATTTTTCCAGATCGTTGCTACCGTAGATTTACTTAAATTTTGTTCACGACATACCTCACTCTGTTTTTTTCCTTCTACGAGTTGACGTTTGTTCGCTTTACATCACATGTGATACTATTGTATTTAAAAAAAACATAAAGAATAAAGCAGTTATTATTAACATTAGGTATTTTGCTCAGGGTTGCATTCGAAATCAGATAAGCGATCGTTATAACCGGGAACCACAATAATAATCAGTTCGTTATACCCGAATTCGTTATAAGCAAATTTGTTTACATTTTGTTAAATAGAAATATTTTCGGGACTATTACGTTCGTTCGTTATAACCAGAAGTTCGTTAAAACCGGGTGCGTTATAACCGGAGTACACTGTATATACAGGGATGTTCCAAAATTAGTCGGACATAGGTTGCCAGTACATTTTACGTTCAACAATAACAATAAAAGCTCAAATAAACATTGGTCGAAAAATTCTTCCTAAAGGAGCTACAGTTCCTTTAAGAAAACATTGTGTGAGGTCGTTTAATTTTGGGACAACTGTATGTATGCGTATACGATAGGTTCTTAACGAAAACTCTAACCGATAGCTATAGGAAAGTGTACTGAAGATTGGTAGATGATTAAATTCTCTACCGTATCAAACGAAAAGGCTGTTCAAGTTTCACAGTTTACTAATTAAAAAAATGCTTCTGACATGTTATACTCGAATTTTAACCTATAGGTATAAGGATGTGTGTTGTAAATTGATGCAGAGATAAATTCTCTATCCGGTAGGTTAATAAAATATCTATTTAAAATTTTCGAGTTCTTTTGTAATTAAATGTTTAAGAACGGTGATTCTCTTTGTAACCAGCCTGTATACATATATTATTAAAGTTTTTTCTAATTAAAATTAGAATGTTTTAAGTTTCATTTAGAAAAAAATCAAATCAAAATCTTTAAAAATGAATTTTTGGGGAATTTTTAAAGTTGGTCAATTTTCTAAAGTAAGGTTAGAAGTATCAAAAGTTTTTACCAATTTTGAAATTTTTTGTAATGTTTTTGACATCACTTGGAATAAAACGGTCTGTTTTAATTAAAATTAGAATATTTTAAGTTTCATTTAGAAAAAAAATCAGCTTAAAATATTTAAAATTCTATATTTAAGTATTAAAAAAAAGGATTCATTTTTTAACCCTCATCCGGACTTCGTTTCTGGAACCAAATTCGGACTTGGTGTATCAAATTGACACAATGCCAGGTAATAATTGTATGCCTATTTTTCTTATGATTGGTTGATTGAATGCATTTGAATAGTTGAAAATAAGGATCTTTCTTTAGTTTTTTATATTTTATTGACTATAGGCTATTTCACTGAGCTAAAATATTCAGTGGATTCGACCGTAAATAACAAAAAGATTAACAATTAACTTTGAAAATTGTGTCAATTTGACACAAAATCCGGATGAGGGTTAACCTAAAAAACTTTTTTACCAACTTTGAAATTTTTATTATTTTTCTTTTTGGTAACATTTAGAATAAAACGGTTTTTTTGTATAAAACAAGACTGTTTTAGGTTTCAGTTAGAAAAAATTAGCTCAAACCAGTTAAAATTAAATTTTTTATGAATTTTTAAAAAATGGTTAATTTTCTAACCCAAAGCAACTTTTACCAACTTTCAAACATTTTTTAATTTTTTGACAACACTTAGAATAAAACACTTAGAATTGAAAATATTTTATATTGAAAGATTAGGATGAACAACTCCTACTGGCACACCCTCAAAAATGTACCAATAGTAGAATCCAATAAAATTCTAACGAACCAGTTGCGTGAAATACCTTATATATTGCCCTATTCAAAAAGTTGTAACTGCAGTTGACATTTCAGTAAAAACGTTTACATAGAATATTTCTCCTTAGAATTTTCCAAGAAATCATCTCTTATCATTTGTACCTGCAATTCAAAGCTTTCTATATTTGGGAAATAAACGCGATAAAAGAAATAAAAAAAAAATTATTGTCTCCAATTATATTCGTTTCTTCGCTTTTGTCCCCGAGGGTATGTTGAGGATAATTGCGTGAGGGAGTCGAGCTATTAAACTGTCAAGAGTCCCTACGTCTTTTCGCGAAAGTCCCAAGGTCCTAAACGTTTTCGAAGTCCCGAAGCATCTCCGAGCGAGACAATCGCGTAGGAACGAGATTCAATTATCGTTGTTCGCCGTGAGTTTCTTAATTGTAACTGAAGGCGCTGTTTCTTCTTCTTTTGGTTACAAGTAGGAACAAGTAAGGAGATTTTCAATTTCAATAATTTCCATATATGATTTTTGTAACCGATAAATTTATGGTAAAACGATTCTTTTTGAACCACCTCCTTTCAATATATTCCACACACACAAAAATATTTGGCTTTCTTGTTTACTTTATCATGCTTCGTTGACCACCCTCATTTTACTTGCTCTTTTTTTAGTCTCTCTCCCTCTCTCTTCTCCACTGTGTGTGTGTGTGTGTTTGGAGGAACGGAATTTCTCCTGCAGGCATTTTTCGACATTTGATATTCCGTGACGGACGTGGGAATAGCTCACGAACGAAAACATTTATTTAAACCATTTCATGCGTAAATTTTGAACCAAACAAAAAAGTATTTCCCTTTGTAAAAGCTAAAATAACGAACGGACCCTTTCTAATCGATCAATCTTCAAACAAGGAAGCTCAATCGAAATGAATTGGAAATTCATTCCATTTAATTTATTGCCACCAGGTGCGAAAAGCTTCTTGATGGCAAAACAGATCGCTCTAATTAACATATTTAACATCTTTTTACAACGCGTACGTTCTCCCATTAAAACCAAGAAGTAATTAGAATTACATGCTCGCTCATTTCACTTCATTAGAAGTACCTACATCGATCGACGTTTAGATAAAAACGACGTAAAACGATTCAACTGACGTGTTTCTAATAAATATTATTAAACGTCTTCTTGAATAAGATTTGCAATTAAAAATTTAAATAAATAATCAATTATTTTTTTAAGTTTGTAGCCATGTTCGAAAATAAACGGTACCGGAATAAAATTGTTTTTATTATCTTTTATTTATTTGGTAATAATTAAAATAAATTCGACCTTTATTATTGAAAATAGAGTCTTTGAGATTTGATTTAATGTAGAAAGCATTTATCAATTCTTATAAATAAAATCTGGGTGATTTTTTAAAGTTGGTTAAAAAATTATGAGATTATGTTAGGTTCGATATATATATATATATTTTGTGATTATTAGCATAAATTTGACATTTAATATTGAAAATAGAGCCTTTTAGATTTAATTTGGCATAAAAACCATTTCTCAATTCTTAAAAATAATGTCTGGGCGATTTTTTAAAATTGGTAAAAAAATTGTGGAAATGGGTTCGACCGAAAAAAAAATTTTTTTTAATTTTTTGGTGATTCTTAGAATAAATTTGTCATTACAATCAAAAATAGAACCATTAAGTAATAATTTAACATATAAATCATTTCCTTATCTCCATAAATAAATTCTGTACGATTTTCTAGATCTTGAAAATAAGATAAAGCCCAAGGTTTAAATTAAAACAACCCAACCGGATGTCTTTATTATAATTTTCTTTGTGTTGTCAACCCTCGTTAGTCACAAATTTAAAACGAATAAATCACCCTCGTTTGAGTTTCAAAACCATCCCTTATAAAATTATAAAGATATTTCCTTTCTACCTGTTTTTAACAGATTTATTAGATTTTAAACGACTTCATTAACATTTTTATTGATTTATTTTTAAAAACCTAATGACCACCAAAGAAATTTATTTCCTTTGAAAAAATACGTAGCTTTATTTGGACAATAATCCGGTTCAAAGTTTTTTAAGCACCCGACGACAAAGTGCAACAAAAAGCTTCGTCCGAGTGGAAAAACTTTCGGAATGAAGCTGCTGTCGTCGTCTCGTTGTCTGGTTGTGCTCGCGGAGATAAATTTGGCGTGAAACGAGGCGGACGAGGGTTGCATTTTCTTCTACTAGGTGCGATTCCAACCCCCTCAGATGAGGGTGCAAGAAACGAGACGGAAAGATGGAAAAAGTTAATTAATAACGCCTCGGGTGAACTTTACTAGTTGGTTTATTTACACAAAATACTTCCAAAAGATTTTAAAAGAAAAAATAAATGTAAGGATATAATAGAAGATTCGATGAAAAATTATTTTGATAAAAAAAAAATAAATAAGAAATAAAATAAGAAAGGTTGTTTCGTGACTTGAAAAATAATTTTGAAGGTTTCCGTGTCGAAAATTACCGAAATAAAATTTAAAAAATACCTTAATGGGAAAGAATCCCGTCTGTTAATAAGGACGTGTACAATGTACGCGTATTGAGACATGCACACCAGCTGATTATTAGCTTAAAACAGGTTTGAGCTTGTAATTACTCTACCCAGGTGGTCCGCGGATCGCTTCCACAAGGAATTTTCGCCTTATTTCTCAATCCCGGATTAATCATCCGGATGTTGTTGACATCATTTCGATCTAATCACCTCTCTATTAAATAATTATTTATTAAATCGTCGGACCACACGCGGAAAATCATTAAAATTATAAATTATTTATGAAGTTAATATCAAAATGAATGAATAATTAGAAAAAAAATCACCAAAGTGATTTATACTTAAGTTAAAATTTTCTACCTTTAATACATTTTAACTGTCGAGCTGTAAAAAATAATAGATTCAAATTCTTTTAAAATCTTTAAAATTTGAACTTAAACTTCTCTCCTTTAACCCTCGGATGACCGATGCCTGGATAGCGACGCGTTAGCCGAATACAGAGTCAATTTGATCCACATCAAATAATTTGTTTCAGGAAACAGGTAATAAAAAGTTTGTTATACACAGTTTCTAAATAAGTTTACTAAATTTATGTTGTAAAATAATAGGTACATAAAACAGTTGTAGAAGCTGTGTGATAATTACATATGAATTTATTACATTGTTCACATTTTTTACTCTATTTATTATCGCTTCCAATGCAAATATCACAACTTGAGCGTTTTAAAGATGTTTGTGACATTACCTTCTTTCTCTTGATAGGTCTATTGTAAGCTTCAAATGCTTGTGCTACAGAATTGTGTAATACTATGGCTTCATTATCGAACCGAAGTGCACGTCGCTCAATATTTTCTGCAAATAACTCTTTTGCCAAGATCTCAAGAAATTGTTTTCGTTTATTTTTCATAGAATTTTTCGACTCCCATTCCGGATTTTTGATCATCCAAATTACTAAAGTATTATAGGCTGCAATATCTACAAGATGTAGAAAGAGCGAGAGTGGCTACCGTCTTGTACGTCCACGATATGTATATTCTCTTAGTAATTTATCAAGGGTATCTACTCCACCCTTAATCGAATTATAATAGTTTATAATATCAGGTTTGAAATTATTTTCAGAGTTAGATATGCTGAATTCATGATGTACACTAGAAAGTAAAACAACACACTTTCGTTTTTAAGGTTCATACCATGTATACTGAAAGTGACTCATCGCTTAAAAGCGTATGAAATAAGATTTGGACGTAAGGCATAGATTCATCCAACCACTTTTAAGAAATAGAAAACTGCAGCGAGTGCAACTCGCTGTCATTAGAGGGCAGCTACCAGAATTTATTGTATTTAATTAATCTTTAGTTATAAGCGCTGTATAATTTCTTGTTATTAATAAATTACATTTCGTACGATTATGGAATATATTTTTGGTAAAAATCAATACTATATTATTTAGATTTGTATTGGCCGATAAAGAAGAATGGCTACTTTGCCGCTACTTTTGTCGGTAAGAAAAGACATACTTTTTCGCTGGATACATTTACTTTGTACAACAGATACACTAATTATATGCGCTCTCTTTCTAACACATATCAACTTAAAGACATGATTTGTACCGATGGTACATGATGGTACGAATCATAGGTACATATGAGACTAAAGTCAACTTATTTGTAAAAAGAAATTGAGATGAGTACTGTTCTCTGTAATAAGCGTGCACCAAGGGTTTTGGCAGATCTTTTCTATTTTTACGAATTGTCCCAACAAGTAAGCAACCATCCAATAAAAATTCTGTTAATGTAATGCTTGTAAAAAAATTATCTCTGGTTATTACACGATTAGAGTTCTTCCAAAAATTAGTCAGTTGTTTTATAACTCGTTGGCCCTGATCTTTTTCGGGAATGTGTCCAACTTATCCAAGATAAACGTCTAAATTACAGCAGTTGTAAGTTTTGGCATCGCAAAGTGACCATATTTTTATTCCATATTTGCCCAGTTGTTCATCCACGGTACCATTTCTAGATGCGTCATAAGATTCCCTACAATTTGCTGCAAATGTATCAGATATCTCTCGTATGGGTGCTAATTTATCTTCTTTTCTTTCTTTCCTTTCGGGTTTCCATGTTATCAAATCTGATGAATTTCAAAATGTTTTTGAATCTATCACGTGCCATAACCACAGTGTATATCTGTCTTGATAATCAGTTGTCTTTTCTCCATAGATCATTCTTACCTTCACGAGATTCTCTAAACCTTCCAATCAGCAATAATGGACCAAGTAATGCATATAGTTCAATGCAATCAACTTGTTTCCACGATGCAGGATCATAATGCAGGAGCGTAATGTGTATTGGCTGTTTGGTTGGTGTATGTAACAACTTTTGCAATTATGTCATCTTCCATGAATAATTTGAAACAATCTTGTATAGATTTTACATTTTGACTTTTATTTGTCAAGGAACCATGCTGATGAATATATTGTGGTAGCTCAGCAGATTTTGGTGTAATATATTTCCATGTACGGTAAAAGAGTACGCACTAAAATTTCGGGTCGCTGTGACCCGGCAACCGCCAGGCGAGGGTTAATGTACTATAACCCGAAATGGAGCTGCACCATGAAGAGAAAGATGAAAAAGTAAGCCTGCTCTACGTAGCATTGCCGAGTGCTCTTTCATATTTCTCTTCATGGTGCAGCTCCATTTCGGGTTATTGTATAGATGTTCGGAAATGTGTACAATGAAATACCACAAATCCTTTGACCAAAAATGTTACGATTTAACTCACCTTATCTACATACTAAGTTACTTATTGTTAGTTTAGCAACTAGAGAAATTTAAATGTAATATTTTTCGTGCGTTTGCTTTAAATTACTCGAAAAATCTTCATTAGATTTTCTAGATTTTTTAACCATCTCTATATGTCATCAGATTACAATTTTCTATTGAAGTAATTCTAATTTAAAAATTACAGGATGTTTTAAGACACTCTCACAACAAGATATCAATCCAAATCTTTCTAACCAGCCTGAATAATTTTCTACCAATTTTTTTCTGAATACCTACATTAATTTAGAAACTATTTTCTCTCTTACAAAATTTTATTTGGGTAAACGGTTTAGATATAAAGTATTTTTTAAATCCCTACAAGTCTAAATTAGTAAGTTAAGGTACCATTAATAAAGTTCAAAGTAGCAATTTTTTTACACAATATGAAGTTCATCCAAGAAAACTAGAAGTTATAGGTTTTATTACTTAAAATTTTCAAGTATATTTTAAACATCAATCAATAACAAACAATAAATTTAAATAATTTATTTTAATTAGTTGAAATAAACTTAAACCATGTTTTATTAATGCACGTATGAATGGACTTTATGAATGAATAAATTATTGAATGAACGAACGAGGAAAACATACACATTGAATGAATGAGTAACCGCATTCATTCATTAAATCATTCTATTAGCGGAAACAGTTGTGTTTCGCGTTTCACTACTTCCAGAAATGTTTCGGAAATATTTCTGAAACGTTTCAACATCATTTCAAGTGTTTACAAAACGTTTCATTTTCTGGGAAAACGTTTCGAGGCATAAGGACGAGAAATGTTTATGTATTTTAATCGTACGAATGTCCGAGGATGTTAACCAATGTTTATTTCCTCTCGGGAAGATTTATTTCTTAACTGAAATAGTAAAAATAGAATATGTTCAAGCGAAATGCGACAAGTTACTATTTATATTCCGCGTATAAATCGTGACTGGTAAATCGTAAATTAGCATTTAGAGCGTCTACGTCTGTAAGATTCTCGATTTAAAACGAGGAAGGAGGAACGGTTAGGTAAAGGGAAAAAGGAAAGTTAAGGAGAAAAGATTAGTGCGATTAGTGTTAAGAGAAAAGAAACGATGAAAGGGGGGTTTTCAATTTATTCCAATTTATCTGGTTGATTTACGATGGTCAGGTGTGAAAACATCTTTACAATTTATAAAATCTACATCTTACATCTTTGGAATTAACATATGTTATAAAAATAAAAAGAGCCCAACAACTTTTAAGTTCTAATTAACTTAAAAAAATCGTAGAGAATTTATTTGTGGAAATTAAAAAATAATTTTTAAGTTAAATTAAAGCTAAATGATTCTATTTTTTATTATCTAAGTTAAATTTGTTCTATTTATTACTAAAAGAATCAAAAATTTTTTTTATCGATGAAATCCTTTTATTCCTTATATCTTTTCCCGGAGTCATTTTTTATTCGATTTAATTTCGTAAAAGACATCAAACCTTCCTGTATCTATAAAATTTCCTATTTCTTCGTGGAAAACTCAATTCCACATCAATACATCCACCGCAGCGTATACAACAAACGGGGAAAATCGAGAAAAATGAGGAAAGAAAGAAACCTTCGGCTGGAAAAATAGCATTCGAATCCGAAGTGTTCGAAGTATTAAATCAAAATACCATAGACAGCGATAAAGCTCCTGGGTTTTTTTCTTCTGCTTTTCTCTTTTCTCCTTTATGCTCCTTTTAAATCTTGTTCTCCCTTTGACTACTTCAGATGTCCATCGTAAATCAATAGAACCGTAAATCCCACACGCACACGACCGGAATTAAACACCCAGTTTTTATTTATCACATCAAAGATTATTTTTTATTATTATAATCATCATCAGTCTTTAATATTTTATTTTAAACTCTCTGGACAATATTAGAAAGGTAAGATTGACGTTAAATACAAGGAAGAACGTTCAACAAACGCATCTCGTTCCATTCAAATTCTTTTCGAATCTTTTACGAAGTTACTTGATGGGAGAAGCGTTAAGTAACGGAATTGAGAGTCTTAACAATCTGTCAGTTGTCTGGTGAGATGATAAATTGACTTTTTTTCACGCGTTTCGTGTTGCTCGTGCTCTCGGTTTTAACACGTGTGCGTCTCAGATGGATCTTGTTAAACAAATTGAATTTTGAGTTGATTTATTTCCCCCACAGCTACGCATTAATTTTTATTTCACAACCAGACAAGATGAATTCAACTTGTAAAATTTTTAAACCAAATGTAATAATCGTAGACGTAAATATATAGAGAAGGAAGGGAGTTGAAGAAGAGAAAGATGTTATATAAATTTATTACCCTATCAACATTACTGTCTTGCCTCTGAAGTGTATTGTTTAGCATCCGGTCTTAAATTTATTCGATTTATTCGCCCATATGATATTTTTATGGAGGATCGAGGTTTGTTCTGGTGGCTCAACCTCGTGGGCGGTTTGATTTATTATAGAAGAACGAAGAAGGGAGATTATGTACTTTCTTGTGGTACAATACTGAAGGATACTAACGGGTTATGTTAAGTTGGGTTAATTTGATTTATTATTTCACATCTACTGATTTTTAATTTTAAATTTGATATAAAAACATTAACCTACCAAATGTGAAAGGTTTAAGGATAAAAGGTTTTCAACTATATTTTATACTAAAAATTTTATCTAACTTTTTTGGTAGTAATTAGAATAATTTTGACATTTATTATAGAAAATAAGGTCTTTAAGTTTTCATTTAAAGTAAAAATCATTCCTTAATCTCCATAAATAAACTCTGTACCATTTTTTAAACATTGATTATTTTTTTTAAGTTATATTAGTTAACTATCAAGAATTTTTATCAAATTTAAGATTTTTTTTAAATATTTTTTGGTGGCAATTAGAATATATTTAACTTCTTGATATAAAATAGAATGCTTTAACTTTAATTTAACGTGAAAGTCGTTTCTTAGTTCTTATAAATAAAGTCGTGACGATAGAAAGAAAATAATTTATTTGAAAGGAGAAAAAAAGTAAGTAAATAAAAATTACATGGTAAAAAAATAAATAAATAAATACAGAAAAATACAATACATTACTAACTTAAATAGTACACTTTGTCTCTTTGAAATAGGCTATCGACTTTGGTCCTTCAGCGTCCTTCAGGTCTTTCTTCTAAGATCCTTTTTTTAAATATATATGTTAGGCACAAAGAACGAAAACGCTCAATGTGCGAAAAAATCATTCACAACGCGTTATGTCTTCTTTAAATCGTCAACAACACGATATTCGTATTGTGGCACTAGTAAAAATAGCCACAACGTGTTGTGACCAGTAATGGGGAATTACCCGGTATATTAAAATTTGAGTATATACCCAACGTTTGTGCCCGGTATGTACTATAACCCGAAATGGAGCTGCTCCATGAAAAGAAAGATGAAAGAGTTAAGTTATGTCCATCTGGATATTTGAGTGATCATCACTTTGTGATGAGTTTGTATCTGAAACACATTTAGAAGCTAAACTTTGAATTTCTATATCAACACTATCATCCTCATCATCAGATTATTACTTGCTTTATATTACTTGGTTTTGGTTGTTGTTCCGACTTGCTACATTCGAATTTGATTTTCCAGTTATGAGCTATGTAGGTAATCTTTCCAGCTCTTTCGGTTGTCAATCTGTTTCGTCTTTTAGGATGAATGAACGAAAAAGTTTTAAAAGATCTTTCAGTTTCCGCCGATGAAACTGGTGCAGTTAAAATTCTTACAGCAGGTTTAGATAACGACGTTGTACCACACAGTCCTCTCCATCAAGAAACTGGAGATGTAAAGTGGATACATCAACAACTCCACAGGAAACTTTTGGACCATAAATTGTGCTTTGAGCGGTAATTTGCTAAATCTGTCATAACATTTTCAAGGGAATCGACTTTCATATCGGCGATTACTTTATATATGAATTCCATTCCGTCAATTTATTGTTCTTAAGTAAGGTTTGAACCTTGATTCAATGGATTTAGTAATGCATCTGCAAAATGGAGTTGCTTAAAAAGCACCTTCTTTCCTCTTTTCAAATGATTTCAAAATATTGGTAATATCGTTTTCATTCAAGTTCACGTCACTTCCGGAAAGATTTTCTCTTAAATTTACTTCAACATTTGACTTATATTCACAAACTTTGTGAGCAGTACAGTCTTGTGCTTGAAATTTATCTAAAACTTCCACAATTGGTTTCAATATTCGAATAATCGCGTTAATTTTAGGCCAAAATGTTAGGTCATTTAATAAATTTCTTTTCATATGTGCAGGTAGTAATCCAGATTCTTCTTTTACAGATAGATGCTGAAGTGACATTTTTGATTTTTTAAGGGATTCGAGGCAGGCTAGAGAACTACCCCAACGTGTTATGGTGGATTTAGGATGTCAAACTTAAAGGCTGTAATCGTAACCGTAGCAGTAACTCTAGATTTAAAAAAGTTCAACTATTTTGTTTCAATAGAAGCGTTTAGGTAATGTCTAGGAATTACGGCAAATTTGATGGTTCTTACAGTTAAGGTTACGGTTAAGTTTGATATCCTAAACCCACCATTACACGTATATACCCGTAAGGGTATATCCTGTGGGTATACAGGGTTAGTATAAAGTCTCGGAACGGTCGAATAACTTTGTTGTTTGAGAAGTATCAATATTGAAATTCTACCTGATTATACAGTTAAATGCGGCGCATTTAATAATAACAGTTTCATTTTTCTCTCGTTTCCGGCTTTACAGGAAATGCGTCCAACCTTGTTTTCTTAAATGGCATGTATAGTATATTCGTGCATTTTCGAGTATGAAATAAAAAACTACGTTCAAAAATACCAAAATTCTTTATTTTATCGATAAAAACGCATAATAAGACCTAAATTTAAAAAATCAGTTTAACGCAAAATCAAGCAGACATGTCACTTTACTGAAATATCATATTGCTGTCATATGCTTATTATTTCCTGCGATTTCATGTTTATTATTTCCTGCACGCTCGATCGGGCGTAGAAAAGCGATTGGCCAACCCGTTTACCAGACTTTTGTCCCTACTGCATTTCTTTTTATGATGTCATTTGAAATGCAAAGTGTATAAAACTCAGCTAAATAATTTAGATAAATTACAGCAACAAAATTTAAGGAAATGCACCGCGTTACACCACGAATAATACAAAATTCATTAAGTTGTTGACCGATTATGTCGGTGTCAAACGGTAAACGGGTCGCATTTTGAACATTTATAACTTAAAGTTAATCGTTTATTATTTATAATTTTAGTTAATTTTTTAATAATTGCGTTTCATTCAATAAAAATTAACATATCGCTGTCCTTGTAAAAAGTTTTACAGTCTTTTCTTATTTTTTAATTAACTTAATTAATTACTGATAATGACACAGGTAACATATGACAGCAATATGAAGTTTCAGTAAGGTGACTTGTCTGCTTGATTTTGTGTTAAACAGACTTTTTTAATTTAAGTCTTATTATGCTTCTTTATTAATAGAATAAAGAATTTTGGTATTTTTGAACGTAGTTTTTTATTCCGCATTCGAAAATGCACGAATATACTATACATGCCATTTAAGAAAACAAAGTTGGGAGCATTACCTGTAAAACCGGAAACGAGAGAAAAATGAAAATGTTATTATTAAATTCGTCGCATTTAACTATATAATCAAGTAGAATTTCAAAATTGATACTTCTCAAATAACAAAGTTATTCGACCGTTCCGGGACTTTATACTAACCCTGTATACCAGGTATATACCCAATTTTTATTTATCTACCCGTTAGGTATTTACCCATCGCCAATCGTTGGTTGTGACTTACCCAAAAATTATCCATAATTGCCACAACGCGTAGTGGTCAAACATCATCGAAGCCACGACGAGAATTTCGCTTTGTGACCTTTTTCAGTAAGTCACAACACGTTGTGACTATTTTTACTGGTGCCACAACGCGAATATCGCGTTGTAGACGAGTTAAAGAGACCATAATGCGTTGTGGATGGTTTTTTCGCTCATCGAGGGTTTCGTTCTTTGCACCTAACATATACACATTTTAGATGCTTATAATTTGGTTGTAGATGTTAAGAAACGTGGATGGAATAAATAGTTGTGGTACATTGGTTGATTTTTCTCCTGCATTGGTACATTTTGCTCCTGCATTTTATGCTAGTATTGAAAGGCACTCTGCTAGTGGTTTAACTTCCGTGTTCGGTGGAGATTGGGATTAGAAATATTATACAAGGGGTTGTTCGGGTATCGTGTTTTAGTTAAAGTTCGAAGACAAGATCTTTCCCCAACTTCTACGTTCTTCACTGTACCTCCTTTGTTATCAGCTATCAATACATTCTCATATTCCAAAATGAGTCCACAAACAGATTCGTAGATGTATGTTGCACAGTTATTGTTAATACCTAATATTTTTATGTTAGTACTTGAAAGTGTTTGGATCTCGCTGTTACTTTCATTTTTGCTTTCTTAGAGTGTATATGAAACTTTATTTTGTTGTCGAAATTTATACCTAAGTATTTAATACATTGCAAAGGTTTGATCTGGGTTTGCTCAATATTTATCGTTGGGGAATTTCTTATGAAATTTGAAAATTCCGTGATCTTATGAAAAGAAGATTACAGATCACAGCTTATTAAGAGCTGTGTCTTTGTTGGATTTGTACTGATTCTCTAGAGCAGGGATTCCCAAAGTGGTCTCCTAGGGGTCGACATAAACGAAAACTGATTTTTGAGGTCGACGAAGTCTAAAAATCGACCCCTATTAAATTAACACAAGTTCTTATTTAAAACTTTCAAGATAGGTAGGTACTGTGTTGTTTATGTTGTGTTACGTGTACTAAGAATAATTAATATTTTTGTAGGAAATAGCACTGTTGTAGTAATGTGAAGTCTCAAGTTCGTACAAGATGAAAAACTCAGAAAGTCTGTGTGGACAAGTTTGTGCAAGATAATGAGGTCGAGCGTATGTCTTTCAGGCGCGTTTTGACTTGCTCTCTATTTGACTCTTGCGCGATTTAACACGAACGAATTCGTGATCAAGTCCAAACATGCTGCTTATATTTTACTATTTAACGAGCTTGCACTTAGGTTGAAAGTTCATTTGCGTTTTGAAATTCGTTGGAGCTAAGATTCTGGAGCTAAATAACACTCTGTAGCAGCGGTTTTAAGTTAGCGGACCATTATAAATAAGGAGGTTGATCTTAAAAGTAGGTAATTTGGTCATGGGGGTCTGAGGTAACAGTTCATTTTGGAAAAGGAGTCACTTGTCCAAAATAGTTCGGGGATCCCTGCTCTAGAGTCTACACGACTCTACAGTTTGGTTGGTTATTTCTTGAAATTTTATAATAGCTATTTATCGTGGCGATTTTCTAAAATTACTAAAAAGCTCATAACTTTTTTATATGTTAGGTTACATTAGGTTACATTAGATTACATTAGATTCGGACAAAATTCTCAAATTTGACAAGAATTACAACAAATCTAGCTTTTTAAATCTAAAATAGAATATTTAAATAAATAGTCTTTAGTTCTGTACTTTTACTGGTTTATTAAAGACGCAATGCTACTAGTTTCGGCTGTTAGCCATCTTCAGGCCTAAAGGAAACTAGTAGCATTGCGTCTTTAATAAACCAGTAAAAGTACAGAACTAAAAGCTATTTATTTAATTATTAGAAACTGGTAATATGGATCACATCTTCGAATTTCACTCTTTAAAATAGAATATGTTAAGTTTAATTGAATATCAAAATTATTTTTTAATTCTTATAAATAAAATCGTTATGATTTATGAAGTTATTTTAAGAAGTTACGTTAGGTTCGATTAAAAATATCTGCTACTTTTAATTTTTTTTTAAATTTTTTGGTAACAATTAGAACAAATTTAATTTTTATAGAGAAATATAAAAAATAGAATCTTTAAGATTTAATTTGGCATAAAAATCATTTCATAATTTCTACAAATAAATTCTCTACAATTTTCTAAAGTTAACTATAACTCACACGTTACTAAAAGCGACATTAACACGTTCCAAGCTCGTATACCTTGTGTGTTATCTCGAAAGAGCAAGACTGCGGAAGTCGCTATTTCGAATTTACATACATATTAGAGGTGTTGTGTCGGTTTTCGAAACTAGAGAGAACTCGGAACACGTCTAATATGTTCAACCAACCTAGAATACACGGAATGTACGAGGTTTGCATTTTGTTGAGGTTTTTCGAAAAGAAACAACAAGAATTTTCGTTCCAATCATAATAAATTTAATGGTAAAAGTAACACACACTCGACTTTTACGGTTTCACTTAATTAAGATCGCTTTTAAATGTAGTAAAAGGATTGATTTTATTATTCGGTTTTTATTTGTCTAGTGAATATATGGCGGTAATAAAATGTGATAATCTAAAGTGTTTTAGAAAAAGTACTAATTGAAATGGGTCCTTTTTATTTCTTTAAGATAAACTTTAGAAAACTTTTATTTATCTATTGTTAAAAGAAATGGAATGTAGTAAGTCTACACTGACTTGTACTTCGCCCTTAATTTACTTTATTGTTAGTTTCTCTGAAAATTTTAAAATGCGTTTTCCATGTTTCACAAAATTAGTTCATTTCAACTTTCAAATTAAAAACCTTAGATTTAAATTTTAATTTTCCCTCTAAACATTTCCTCCTCCTTAATTTACTCACTCGAAACAATGAGATAAGAATGAATCGTTAGTAACCCAGCAGGAAGTATTTATAGCGAGCTTATCCATCCGACCAACGTTCCCAGCTGGATGCAGAAGTAAAACGGAACGGAGCAGACGAGAATTACGAAGACCACACACATATGCACGCAGTCAACTTTACTAAACTATAGTAAAGTCATAAATGTATGAGGCAAGCGTCGCGTATAAATAGATTTTAATTTAAACGGGAATCCGTTCCATGGCATATAATACACCTGGAATATTCCCTTCAAATCCACGCTGAAGCTCTAAACAGACACCTGTCACTTAACTGGACGAGTGTTCCACTTAACTGAGTGAGTATTTCACTTAACGTTCGCTTATAATTTAGCGATGACGAGATCATACGTTGAGTACTAAGCTTAAAATAATGATAATTAGATAAAGTAAGAGATGATTAAGTAGATATGACTAGGATAGGATAGATAATAGGATTTGAATTTGAGTGTATGTTGGTTTGATTTTTATAAAAGTAAGTTTACACAACGTGAAAAATACAAGAAAGGGGGAAAAATTTAAATGATCATGGAAGGGTAAATCTGAAAGCAAATAATTCACTTAAAAGGGTTGACGAGGGTCGAAAGCTCAGTGCCATGTCCTCGTAGTCATCTAACGGATGTGATTAATTACCCCTACATGGAGTTGTTTTGCCGCTGTCGGTTTTCATTTTGGGATGAAAATTCAGTCTGGTGAATAAGCGAGGTATAAATTACGAAAAAACTGGGTGAAAAGCAAGGGGTTTAAATTTCAATTTTCAATTCAATTTTAAAATTTTTACTTTGAATTTTTTCTTAATGATTCTAAAATTTGACAATTTCCTTAATTTATAATCAATTTGAGAGCTTTTTTAATTTTCTAATTTTTATAAATAAATTTTGAGCTAATTCTCAATACTGACTTTTTCATAATACCAATTCTCAAAGCTTAAATTTACAGAAAAATGAACACACGGTACCAAAAAAAAATTAAAAAAAATTTTAAAGACAGTAAAAATTTTTGTCAGATTTTAATCTAATTTTAAAAAAAAATTAACCAACTTTAAAAAATCATCGAGACTTTATTTTTAGGAATTGAAAAAAGATTTTTATATCAAACGAAACTTAAATGATTGTATTTTCGATATTAAAAGGCAAATTTTTCCCAAATGTTACCAAAAAAATTAAAAAAGAATTTAAATTGGCAAAAATTTTTAAGTGTAAGCTAACCTAAAAAAATTGATGAACTTTAAAAAATTCTACAGACTTTATTTATGGAAATTAAGTAATAATTTCTACGCTAGATTAAAACTTAAAAATTCTGTTTTTGATTCTTAAGGTCAAATTTATTCTAATTATAACCAAAAAATTAAAAAAAAAATTAAGTACCGAACCTAAGATCAAGGAATTTTTGACCAACTTTATAATATCACTCAGACTTTATTTAAAGGAATTAAAAATATATTTTTGCGTTGATTTAAAGGTTAAAGACTCTTTAATTTGTAATAATTATTAGATTTATTATAATTGTCACCAAAGAAATTAAAACATTTTTTTTTGTAAAAACATAAACTCTTTTATTCTTGTACCCTTAAATCATATCAACTTATTTGATCGGATTCAAATAGTCTTACCTTTCAATTTGTATTTAATTTTTGTTAAAAAACCTAAACTCAAACTAAAAATTCTTTAAACATATTTTTTTAAACATTGAAACTATTATAAAGGGTCGACAACCTCGATAATCAAAAACATCCATTTAAAATCTCACTTCTATCTTTCTCTCCCTCTCTCTTCCTCTTCTCTGACCCTGCTTTCCTCGTCGGGTGAGCGAAACTTTTGATACCATAGGAAGAATTTGATTGAACTGATAAAGTAATTGCCATACACACACGTAGTAGAGAGACGCATTGTTGCGAGAGTAACGTAACAGCAGGATGTATTAATTAGACGGTGACAGCTCTTCCTGTTCCACACCGACAAATATACAGGGTGTTTCAAAAAGGTTACTACCTTAATTAGAATTAAAATTTCCTTAGATTCCTTAGATTAAAAAAAAAAAACTTATTTAAATTATTTTTTTTTCTTTTTTGTATTTATTTAAGTAATTTCCGAAACCGTCCCAACACTATAATCTCTTCTTTGAACTCTAATTTGAGGATAAGCATAACAAAGTAACAACTGTAACAAACACATTACAAACCATTGTAAATTTTGTACAAAAATCCAGACGTTATGAACAGCGACACAATACAACAACCATAATCCATAAGTAACCGTCGTTAGTAAAACTATAGGCATACCAATCCTCGGTGAAGTCCTATCTTTAATAACCTGTTCTAATTCTTTAGTCGGATGTAACAAAGTTAACATCGTGATTAAATTTAAAACGATCCCAAATCGAAACGTTACTTTCTCTTCGTTTTCGATCGTCTTGTAAACGTAGAAGAAGGAAATGATCGCTGCCGATCCGATCATCGGCAAATAAGTATTCGTCCATCGATTTCTCGATGTGTACCAGTAAATTAGAATGCAGATAAGATCGATTGCGGCGTAAATCACGTTCACAACCACCAATAAGGAATCGTCGATCAAAGTCGCGTAGATGGCCGTTAAACTCGTTAGAATCAAATTTCCGATAAATATCGAGTTTGGAAGGCGAAAATCCTCATCCATTTGCACGTAGTAACACGTGGATAAACCGCCGAAGTATTGCATTAAGGTTAAAGCTCCGGCGAAAGCTCCCAATTGAGTTCTATGATGATCTAAAATTGTTATTAAGACATCCATTGTGTTTAGTTGTTAATTTCATCCATTTGGATTTAGTTTCATATGAATAAATTACTAAAGTTTAGGTTTAAAGCTTCATTAAAATCTTTAGTTTGGGTTTTGTAATCATCTGGATTGTTATCAAGACTTCCATAGTGTTTTATAGCTAAATAGTTTCTTGACACTGTAAATTTTGAAGGTTTGGTTTTTATATTATTATATTTCATGTCATATATTTTATGTCATTTTATTATTACTTTGTGGTTAAATTAAATCATATTTCTAAAAGCATATAAAAAAAATTATAAGAATTTTATTTTCATTTTTCATACAAAACCCATTTTTAATCCAATTCAACCGAATAATATGACAATATAGATAATAAATTTATCCTCATAAAATATTTCTCGGCGACTAACTGGGTCACACACATTAAGAATAATTGGAAATTTAGTAAGAACATCCATTCGTCTTCGATGGCTATCGCGTAAAGTATCCATAAAAGATAAACCATCGTAACTTTAACCACTTTTTCTGTGGCAACCCTCAAATAACGTCCTTCTAGAATATCCTTTTCCAGATTTTTCGCCGGTCCGGCTAAACTAATCATGTTGAAAACGTTTAAACCCACTCCGAATTGGAAAATCTTTTCATCTCGGTTGAGATTTTCCGTTTGAAAGCAACCATGAAAAAAGACTAATATAGCAATAACTTGGGCGAAAATCATAAAAACATTTCTTAGGTATCTATTTGAAGAGTAATACCAGTAGGTTAGGATACAAGCTGAGTCTATAGCTGCGTAAATAACGTTTACAGTCGCTAGTAAAACATCCAGAATTAAAGAAGCGTATATTACAGTTAAGGAAACTGTCGCTAAATTTAAAATTAGGACTGATTTTGGTATTTTTTGAACTAAATTAAGTGTATTATCCACGTAGTAACACGTGCATAAAGCGTCGAAATATTGTACGATGGTTATTGCGCCAGCAAAAGCTCCTACTTGGATTTTGTATTCTTCTAAAGTTTCTTGAAGATCAATCATTTGGAATTTAAGTCATTTTTAATAATTTAGACGTTTTTGATTATTATAAGTTAATTAAATTAATTAAAACCTCGAAGTTCTAATAAATCATCCGATTTTATCCAGCATTTTTCTTAACTTATAATTTAACCCTTAAAAGTTTTCTTATTTTGACACATGTCATTAGCTGAGTCTCAGTATTTCAAACATAAATTTTGTTTTGGCTCGATGTTATGTCTATAATGTCTGGATGTAAAACTTTTAACCCTCCGGTGGGCGCGTATGCGGCAGTTAGCCGCATTTTTTTCCCAAAATATTTCTAAGTTCACTGTGAAGCCATTAAAAATCCTATTGCGGTGTAAAAGCCGCAACGCGCCTATTCGTGTAAGTCCGATAGGCGCGCCCACCGGATGGTTAAGGGTTAAAGTCAAATTTATAACTTAAGGGGTTATGCTACTCTGTCGAGCCGAAAAATAAAGCTTTTTTATAATTTTTCTTTTTAACTACTAATAAGGCAATAATAATGAGGTATTTATAGTTTCTTATACACATCTGAAGGTATAAAAAACATTTTCAATTTTAGTGTAACATACCTAGTTGTCGTGTGAAAGCAGCCAAAATATTGTTGCCTTTTCTTGAGGAGGTCCACGGCAAGCAGCAAAACTTGAGTGATTTTCATCCGATCAACTTGAAATTTCAACTGTAACTTATCAGATAGATTTTCTAGAGAAGTACACATGATTATTAAAATACATCATTTTTTCATAAAATGGCGGCATATTTGTTAAAAATATTCAATTTTTACCAAAAATTTAACCTTAAATTTGTTATAAAAAAATTAATTGATGGTTAATCGCAATAATCGTGTGTACTTCTCTAGAAAATCTATCAAAGAAGCTGCAGTTATAACTTCAATCCGACGGGATAGAAATTCCTCTAGTTCTACTGCTTACCGCTTCGAAAAACATAATTTTGAGAAAAACACGTTTAAAGTTTTATGTGTGTTCAATCTGCTATGCGGGGACCGTAATGCATCCCTTCGTTATCAAAAAATTCCTCTTCCGCTTCTTTTCTGGTCGGTTATTTCTTTCCGGGCATCTTTTCTTCTTTTGGAGATTAAGCGGTTAGCTGCTTACTGCTACTGCTTTACTTTACGAGAAGTTAATTCATTATTTCCAATATGGCTTGAAACCAATATCAGTTGCGATGTCAACAATATTTTTGCCGCTCGAGGTTGTTCTGGAGCTATTAAATAAATGATAGAATTTAAGCTTTCGTTTGGATTTTGCGAGTACTCTTCTATACAACGAGCAAGTAGATCATCCATACCGATATCCTCATAGATGCTCGTAATGGCGTTAAAAACTTTAATTGACATTGCTGGCTTGTGTACATATGTTTTGAGTGTGCGCAAAGCTGCCGTACTTTGCCAAGAGTACCATGAATATTCACCTATGGGACATCTGTCGTGCTGCGGTTTCTCATCCGTCAAAATTTTGTGGTATAAGGTTGCCCATATATCATTTCGCGTTTTCTCTACAAACTTCGTGTTTCGACGGATGGCCAAACCGTAATAAATACTTAGTTCGTCAATAAATTTTCCAGTCAATAGCCCTCTGTCGCCAAGATTTTTTACCCCTTTTTTTAAGGTTTCTTAACCGCGTTTCAAGCCTCTTTTGGACGTGGCCGATACATTCTTTCTTGGAGACAGTGAAATTACCATATGGTTTCGCATCTATGATACTCTTATGGGTCTTACTGTCTCCATCACCCGCGTAACGTGCATATCGAACCCCATCAAAGCTTCAGAGCGCGAAAATATTTCAACTATGGCATCGGGCTCCATTCTCCCCATAGATAACCTATGTTGTCTATGATTCTCCCTGTGCTACCGATATGGTTCGATTTGCAATTAGGCTGGTGTGACGCATTCATTCGTTAGAGAGCTTGTCTGTTCCCTTATTGCTTGCATTAAGTAGAAAAAGACGGTATAATAGCATCGCAACAGTTTACGATGACCTTCATAGCTAGTTTTTATGCAGCGTTTAGAAATTAAGCTGTAGAATTGTAAAATAAAAGTTTCTTCTTAAAATTTATACTGGCTATCATTCTTGGGATGTGTACACGTCGTTGGAGCAAAAAAATTGTAAAATTTGTTTTTAAGTAGCCTAACCCCTTAACCTAAGAATGTGAAGAGTGAGAGTTTAAAACATCATTCAGAGTGTATTTTTGGGAATTAAGAAAAGAATTTTTAACAAAATCTAGATGAAAGTTTCTATTTTATCATTAAAAATTCTATTTTTTTCTAAGTTTTATAAAAAAAAATAAAATAGTAGCTTCTAACATTTCGGTTTAAATAAATTTTTAAAGGCATCCAAGATTTTTAACCTAACCTGTAAAAAGTTTGGAACTTTAAAAAATCACTCCTCGTTTATTAATAAAAAATTTGAAAAGATTTTTTTATCCATATACATATGAAAGTGTCTATTTTATAATCAAAAAGTTAAATTTGTTGTATGTTTTATCAAAAAGATTAAAATAGTAACTTTTAACATTTCGGTTTTAATATTGAAATTCGAAAGTTTGTCTAAATTAAGAAAATCGTGTAGATTTTATTTTAAGGAATAGAGAAAAGATTTTTTGAACAAATATAAATCAAAATGTGCAGTTTTGTTCTAATTGTTACCAAAAAATTTAAATAAATTTTTAAAGACATGGAAGATTGTTAACCTAACCTGTAAAAAATTAGGAATTTTACAAAATCACTCCTCGTTTATTTACGAAAATTGGAAAAAGATTCTTTGTCTAAATACAGATAAAAGTGTCTATTTTCTAATTAAAGAATCATATTTGTTGTAAGTTTCATCGAAAATATTAAAAGCATTTTTAGTAGTTCTAACCTGAAAATTCGAAAATTTGTTAAAATTCAAAAAATCTCCAAAGCTTTTTTTCTAGGAATAATTAAAAGATTTTTTGGAAAAAGAAGAACTAAAATGTATAGTTTTAAGTAAAATAAACAGTTTTGTTCTAATTGTAGCCAAAAAATTTAAATAATTTTTTAAAGACATCGAAAATTTTTAACCTAATCTGGAAAAGAAATTTGAATTGTAGAAAATCACTCCTCGTTTATTTATGGAAAGTTGGAAAAAGATCTGTTACCTAAATACAGATAAAAGTGTCTATTTTATAATTAAAAAGTCAGATTTGTTGTAACTTTTAACAAAAAGATTAAAATAATTTTTAGTAGTCCTAACCTGGAAATTCGAAAATTAATTAAAATTCAAAAAATCCCCAAAGCTTTATTTCTAGGAATAAAGAAAAAATCTTTTGGAAGAAGATAAACTAAAATATCTATTTTAAAATAAAACAAACACTTCTGCTCTAATTGTTATAAAAAATTAGTAACTTTAAAAAATCTTTCTGAGTTTATTTCTAGGAATTGACAAAAGTTTTTTTTAATTAAATCTAAGTTTAACTAAAAATCTATGGTTAAAGTGTCTATTTAATGATTTAGAAGTCAATTTTTTTTAATTTTATAAGAAAAAGTATTTTTTTTTTGTATAAGTAGAATCAAAAAACTTAATAACATTATACTACCTCTGTCCCACAATAAGTGACCGATATGGTCACTTATTCAAATACCAAAATCGGACACTTATTACGGGACAGAGGTAGTATTTTTTATCGTTGAATTGTTATTACTTCTGTTAAAGTAATGTCAAACAACCTTAAAGCATTTCAAAGAATAATTTACGATTGCAGACTACTCTGAACAATTTCAGACTATAGTTAACTGTTTGGAGGTTGAAGGCAAATTGCCTCTTTCAAACCGAATGGCTTCGTAAAACCTCAAGTTACTGCTTAAGCTTTGTGACTTTTATGATTTCGAACTTAAACGTGTTCTATAACAAGAAGTTTTAACTCCAATTTAATATTCACTGTATGAACGGATTTTTTTTTAATTTTAATTTTTAACACCTTGAAGCTATAAATTAATTCAATGAAAGTTTAAATCGATTATCAAAACTGCTAAAAAGGATAATTCAGTGAAATCTACATGTAGAGAGAGTTGTAAACGCTTAAAGCTCCCTTTAAACTTTTACGATAACGTTTTTAACTGCAACAACTATCGACCAAACCATCGAGCTTAAAGTTTAAAGCCAAAGTCGGACATTGTCTGCCCGATAAAAAGCTAACAGCCACGATAAAGGGATAAACTGTCCGGTTTTCCACGTGAATTTATGTTCGGAACGAAAGTTTTTGAAGCTTCAGGTATTTTAAACTTTTTGACTTCATTAAATCTCCACACCTTGCTCCAGCTTTAGTCTCATCGATAATGTCACGAAAGTTTTAAAGTTTTTTTTTCAACCCTTTAAAAAAAAACTCTTTCAAACTTTCTAAACGCCTTTACTTGAATACGATTTTTATAAAACGAGATTATTCATTTACTTAAAAAGGATATTAAGACCACACATAAAGTTAATCTCTTCTAATCCTTTTATAATCTCTTTATCTTTTTTTATTCTTTTTAAAACGTAATTATTTCTCTCTTCTTCGTGACCGGATGTTATTCGAGTTGTTCGTTCTTCTCCGTTCGTGTTCACTTCAAATAGATTATCTAAACATCCCACGTGTACTAAACGAACGAACGAACCACAATGGTGATCAATAATTAGTATTTTACCAAGTCCTCTGATTTACGACTTAGTTTAAGGCAGTGCCTCGGGTCGTTTGTCTTCTGTGTCACTTCAGCACCCTCGTGGAAGATTTAAGAGGCTCTTCTTCGACCCGATTGCGAACGAGTATGACTTCTAAGTTAAAAACTTTAACAAAAATCACATGATTTATTAAAGGGAGAGAAAAAATTTGTGGTTTAATTATTAGAATTTTCAAAATTTTTCTTTCAAAATAGAATTTTAAACATCTTTAAATGATTGATCTTTAAGGAACTTTAGAAAACTATAATATTATTTTCTTAAAAAATTATTTCAAAAATTGTTGTTACAAAAACCCCATAAAAATAATAGACTTTAAAACTCCTGTTTTCTCCGATAAATTATTCATATTAAGCATTCATAAATCGACGTTAAAACATGTCACACCATTAAACGCTAGAAATCCCGAAAGAAATCTCGCGTATAAGCTTAAGAACGTTGGCGGCTTAAGAAGAACCATAAACTCACATAAATTTAAAACGAGCCAAACCGTAAAGACACCAAAAAGAAGCGTAAGAAATCGATGTAGATGAAAAAAAGAAATCTCCTTACCATAAATAACGAACGGTAATTGCTTTAGGCTCGGGTTTAAATTAATACGTTAAAGGTTCTTAATGAGATTAAGCTATAACATCACTTACTTAAAAGAAAAGAAAAAAAGGAGAAAGTTTTAACACTTTATTATACAACTTTATTTTCTCAATTACTTGTATGTGAATGTATATTACGTTGTGGGTGGACTTATATATTCATTTACGATAAGTTTAAATCTTTTTTATGGGTTAAGATCAGCCATAAGTTAAGAGAAGTAATCTAATGGAGATTTTTTTAGAAAGATTGAGACTTTAAAAGACTTAAAAGATTTTTTTTTATTTGAATTTTACATGGGGGCGGTTAACCAACAAAGTGACAAAGGTCTATTTGCATGATAAACATCGGTGACGTTTAGGGGACGCATCCGGAGGACGGAAAAGGGTGTAATTCGCATGCAGATCGAAAAGGGTGCATACGAATACCCTGCAAATGTAGGACTTAGGGGAATCGTTCTTAATTTGCTTTCTATGTATAAATATTCCGGTTGATGGAGATTTAAATAGAAAGGTTTTAAGTTCAATTTAACTTTAACTAAAAACTAACTTAACAATAAGTTTGTTGTTCATGAACGACAAACATTATTTTTCCAAAAACACCTTATTTTTCACCTTCAACTCAAAATATAATGCTTATGCTAAAATCTTTTCGTCTTTTACGCTTTACCCTTTTCCTCTCTTTTTTTCCTTTTGTGCTGTTTTAAATATTTCATAAGGTCGACCCGGCAGGTGGTGTCGCCTTAAAGTCGGTCGTTACAAAGGCCGTTTTACGGTCGAATTGTCATACAAAGACGGTAGGAATTTTTCCTTTCAAGAATTATTTTGAAAACGTGGTTTATATTCGTGAAGAAATACGCAAAAATGAGGGGAAATGAAAAAGACTTCCTTTTATTACGGTTTCCACTCAATTTTTCATCATTTCACCTCGTAATTTACCTCGGTATTGTTTGGCAGTTAGTCCCTAAACGTTTTAGATTGCACTCGAAACGCTCCCCCTATAAAACGCCCAAAGCTTAAAAAGCTCAAAGCTACGAGGGTCATCGTTAACACTCAATAGTAAATAGAGAGAAATAAGGACGAGGGAGAAAGTTGGAATGAAGAGGATGGGAGAAAATTAAAGAAATTGAATGGAAACGGTTTTTTAAAATAAATTTTAATCCGGCTTTAAATAGATTTTTAACTAGGTTTGATTAAAATTTTATTTTACTCGATTAAAATCGTTATAGTTTTATCGAAACATGGAAGGATTTATTTAAAATGAATATTTATTTTAAATTTATAATTGATTGAATGAACTTGAATGAACTGATTTATAAAAGCTCAAAACCTAATCAGAAATAGATGAAGCCACACCAAATTTTTATACTTTTTTGTGTAAAAGCGAACGTGATTTAAACTCGATTTCTATGTTTCATTAAAATCGCGCTGTTATTAAAAAGATTTTCCATATATGAAGTCAGTAATTGTGAGGAATGATGTCGAGATTAATTTTTAATGAACTTTGTCCAGATTTTATTTAATTTCAACTGACTCAACTATATTTTAGGAAATTCCAACCAGATTTCATTCAGGTTTGATTAAAATTTAACTGAAACCGACGAAAACTTTTCGAATTGTCCAGAAACTTTAGGTAAAATTAAAATGAAATTAATGAAAGGTTTATTTATAAGAGTGTGGTTTGGAAAAAGAGCAGTCTCCGAAAATCGATAGATTTTATAGCACTAGTATTGGTTTTCATTTCCGGTGATTTTATATGAATATATTGGGTTGTTCGGAAAGTAATTTCGTTTTTTTGTGGAAATGAAAGACAGTTTTCGTATAATAAACAAATACTTTACTAAATTATATATTGGCCGTTCTGGCCCAACATCTTTTGCCATTTTTCTGGTAGTAGCATAATTCCATGCTTATAAAATTTTTGGTCTTTGCTGGTAAAAAAACTGATCGAGGTGGTTTTTGACCTCTTCATTTGAGGTGAAGGTTTTATCGTCTAAAAAATTTTGAAGTGACCGGAACAAATAATAATCCGAGGGTGCCAGGTGTCGAGAATATGGTGGGTGTGGCATTGTATCCCATTCAAGCTGTAAAAGCTTTTGGCGAGTGACTAAACTTGTGTGAGATCTCGCGTTGCTTGGTGAAACATTACACCTTTCCTGTTGATTAGTTCTGGCCTTTTCTGTTGAAGTGCATCACTCAATTTGTCCAGCTGATGATAGTAGAGAACATAGGTAACCCATATATCGACCTTCGAGGATAATCCTAGGCCTTTCAAGTAGTCATAAACTGTTGAATTTGATAAATTTAACCTCACTCCGATCTCACGTATTGTTATTCGACGGTTCGCATCAACTAATGCCTTTTTCGCGTCTTTATCAACTTCAACCGACCTTCCTGAACGCGGTGCATCTTCGATATCAAAATTGCCAGATTGAAATTTGGCGAACCAGTTTTGGCACTGGCGTACTGTCAACACACCTTTTCCATACGCATCGGTCAATTTCTTTCTGGCTTGAACAGCATTTTTAACCTTTCTGTAGTAAAACACTAATTGTAAGATATGTCCATATCTCCATATTTAAAAGGGCACCAACCAAAAACTACTGCGCAGAATTAATTGGAATTTTTCACACACAAGCCTTGCTATATGAGCTCTCAAAATATATAATAATTAAGCCGTATACTTAAGTGTGAAGTTGGCTGCAAAAAATACAATTAAATCCTCTGTCGGAAAAAAACGAAATTACTTTCCGAACAACCCAATATTTTTTAAGTGTATTAATTCGATTCTTAAGAATTTTGAATTGATTTTCATTCAAAAAACTCTTTTTTAAATTTTTTATTAAGAAAAAAAAAAATTACAAAAAATAATAAGATTGAGATGAAATTTTAAACTTTTAGTTTGATTACAACATTTTGAAGTCAAGGTTGAGTAAAGTTCTTCTAAATTTTAATTAAATTTCTAACGATCTTGAGTCTATTTCTCGGATTTTCGATTAGATTACGAAAAGATTTGATTAAAACTAGACTAAAGTCGACCAAAATCTGTATAGTTTTATAAAACTTTTGGGTCAGGTTGATTTAAAATTAATGAAAGTTGGGTTTGTAGGAGTTTAGTTCGGGAAACGACCACCGAAAGTTGGTAGATGGCGTCACTACGAGTTTCACTTTAGTCACTTTTGTATGAATATAATGAAATTTTAATCGATTTTAAGGAAGTTTTCTACAAATTAAATCCGTACTAGGTTGGTATTAATCTATCAAAAATTGTATATAAAATCTTTTATAAAAGGTTTCAAAAATTATGTTTGTAAAACATAAATCAAATGCCGTCGAATATAGTATTAATTTTAATAAACAAGGTGAATGTATTAATAAATGATGTTTTATGAAATGAATCTTTTATAAAATACAAACTGTTATAGTGTGAAATATCTTTGACAAGCATATTTTATGAAAGATCTTTGATAGTGTAATACTGTCCAAAAAATTATTTCTAAATTACTTGTGCATTCAGTTTTCTTCAAAGAAATCGTCTTTTTTTATTAGGTTTAGATAGAATTTTATATTAAATCTTTTGATTCTAATATTTCAAAGATAAATGCATCTGTTTTTGTAGATAATTCAATGGATTGTTTTAGGCTTGCTTTTAAGTAAATAACTAGATTTTAACCAGATATCATTCAAATTTTAACAAGTGATATCTGAATGAAGTTTTAATGAACCAGGTTGGTTCAGATTTCGTTTATTTCTGACTGCCTCAATTGTATTTAGGGAAGAATTAACCAAATTTCAAATACGGATTCGAATGTAGTTTGACCAAGATTACTTAAAATCTTTGGAGCTTTACGACCTAATTTTTAGAGTAAAACATCTATAAAATTTGAATAATTTGGAGCAAAATATTCCAATCGATTTAGTTTCTAAAACTGGATCTTTTACAGAATTTTTACGAATAATATCTAAATGAAATTTTAATGAATCAGGTTGATTCAGATTTCGTTCAATTCTGACTGCCTCAAGTGTATTTAGAGAAGAATTAGCCAAATTTCAACTAGAGATTCGATTGTAGTTTGACTAAAACCACTCAAAATCTGTCGGGCTTTACGACCTAAATGTTGGAACAAAACATCCATCGTTCTATAAAATTTGCTCAATTTGGAGAAAGATTTTCCAATCGATATGGTTTCTAAAACTGGATCTTTTACGGAATTTTTACGAATAATATCCAAATGAAATTTTAATAAACCGGGTTGATTCAGATTTCATTTAATTAAATTTAATTAAAATCACTCAAAACTTAACGAGCTTTACGCCCTAAATTTTGGAATAAAATATCCATAGTTCTATAAAAACTTTCGTTACTCATTCGATATCAAACATTCTGATTATTTTACAACAAATTTAAATCCATTATCAACTATATTTTAATAAGAATCAGACTCAAAGAATCATAACCTCTATAAAATCTTATTGAAAGAATGTAGTTCGAGAAATGACTACCGACAGATAATAGATAACGTTCCTCTAAGTTTTCCGAGATTCATTTTGGTGTCTTTTGTGCAAATTTGATTGATTTTAGTAGCACTTTTCAAAATTTTATATGGTTTTTGAGCAGATTTATTTTCAATTATATTTTGGCAAAGATTTTTCTAAGAATACCAAAAATCGTTAAAACTTTATAGAAATTTATAGAAAGATTGATTGATTTAAAATAAAAATTAGATATATGAGTGTCGTTCGAAATTTAGTTACCAAAAATCAGTAAATAATGCCACGTTCAGATTTATTTCAGTTAATTTCTCAGTTTTGTGTAAAATTAATTGATTTCAAAATTATTTGAAATTTAAATCGATTTTAAGAAACTTTCCTATAGATTTCTAATATATTTTTCTAAATGTGTTTTAAGAACCATCAAAATCTTTATAACTCTATAGAAACTTATAGACAAATTGATGTAATGTAATAAATGAAAATTAGGCTTATTAAATTAGATCTAAATTAGATCCTAATTTATTTTTTGTTGCTTTTATATAACTTTGATTCAGGTTATACCATGATTCTAAATTATTGGGTTGGCAACTAAGTAATTGCGGATTTCACTCATAGATGGTTTCAGTTGAATTTTTAGATTTGCAGTCAATTAATAAGAAAAGTTTTTTAGTCGGTTGCATAGTTTTCGTTTGGCCTTCGTTGAAAAATGGAAAATCAAAAGGCACATTTTCGTCATATTTAGCTTTTTTATTTCCGCAAAGGGAAAACGCGTCGCAAGCTCATAAAAAGTTATGTGCTGTATATGGTGACGAAACCCTAAAAGAACGGCTGTGTCAAAATTGGTTTGCCAAATTTCGTTCTGGTGATTTTTCACTCAAAGACGAAAAACGCTCTGGTCGTCCAATTGAAGTTGATGAAGTCCTAATGAAAGCAATAATCGATTCGGATCGTCACAGCACAACACGTGAGATTGCGGAGAAGCTTTATGTATCACATACATGCATTCTCCCATACATTCTCACAAACATGCACACTCTTACCACCCAACCGAACGATCGTTGAACGAAATTAAACAATGCAGTTGAAAAAAGCGGTTCGAATTGACAAACCGAAAAGGTGTTGTATTCCATCATGACAATGCAAGGCCACACACATCTTTGATCACTCGGCAAAAATTATTGGAGCTTGGTTGGGATGTTTTGCCACATCCACCATATAGTCCTGACTTTGCACCTTGAATTACAAAACTCCTTGAATGGTAAAAATTTCAATAATGATGATGCTGTCAAATCGTACCTGATTCAGTTTTTTGTTAATAAAAACCAGAAGTTTTATGAAGGTGGGATTATGATGCTGCTTGAAAGATAGCAAAAGGTCATTGATCAAAATGGGCAATACATTATTTGTAATCTAAATAAAGATAAAAAATAAATTAATCTAAATAAAGTTATTTAGTTCCATGGAAAAATTGTCTTTGATTTTCTAAAAAAATCCGCAATTACTTAGTTCTCAATCCAATATTTTATAGCATCTTTTATGCGATTTATAGAACATTTCTTTTAAATTCATTAAATTAAATGGATTGAATTTTCAAAACGATTTTTTTTACTATTCTTCTTTCATTCCTTTTTAGCCAATTTCCAGGTTGAAAATCAATATTTATTTATCGGCCGTGTTAATTATTTGTACCGTTCACTCGCGAAGTGTCCATCAATCATCCTCCTGCTGTTGTTGTTGTTGAATGTGCTCCGTTTGCACGTATTGTACACGAAGTCTCTAATTATTTATGGTTCAAAAAAAAATTGGGGCAATTTACTAGAATAAAGTCTATTATTTAACCACTTTTCATTAAATTTCTATTAAATTTTAACGTTTTAAAATAAATTATAATTAAATACGAATTTGGTTTTAATTTGAAATATAGTATTTTTTATTTTTTTCGTTTTTAGGACCTCCAGGACCTCAAGGACCTCCCGGAATTCCCGGAAAACGGGGTAGGAAAGGCAAGAAAGGAGACCCCGGAGAACCAGGATCACCGGTAAGTTAATACTTTTAATATTCCCCCATAAAAACCCCCTCAAAAAAAAAAAAGAAAAAAAACATTTTTTTATTTATTAATTTATACTTTTATTCTTTTGTATCTCACATTTATATTTTTTATTATTTTTTTTTGTTCCATCAGGGTGCGTCCGGTACACCTGGCAAAAACGGCTTTCCGGTATTTAAAACCTCTTTATTTATTCATATCATTTTTAATTTTACTTCCAATTTCAACTCATCCTTCCATCGTCAAACCACCAATCCATTTTGATTCACCAAAGCATTTTCTCTTTTCATTTTCGAATCGGTCATAAATAAATCCTCAACTACTATTGCTAATTGCCTTTCGCTCTGCTCTTCGCTTATAACTCCGCACATAAAGAACATGTGGATTACGTTTAGGGCACAGAAAGAGGATAAATAAAGAGAGAAACGTATAGAGAAAATAGTGAAATAGAACCCGCGGGCTAATGTTAATTGGCGTTTGAGCTATTAGCAAACTACAAATCTGTCATCTAACAAGGGATAAACGATCTGCGCGTGGCAAAGCCATTATGTAAGACGAATTTATGGCGAACTAAGCGAGCATATCGCGTCCTACGGTTCGTTATTTATGGCTAGAAGTGGGAAATCGATATGTATGCATAATAATCCTTGAGGAAGAAACGATAAGAAATTGTAGGAAACTTAAAGGACGTTTGAGAATCAAAATTTATCGTTGTAAATGATACTTCTCCCTTCATCTTTTATTCTATTATTTTCTATTCTTAAATAAAATAATAAAATCAGCTGTAAATTGTCATGGTATACAGGATGCACCTTTCTTTTCAAGATTATGTTATTTTTTTTTATTATAATTTTTAATCACCTTAGATTATTTAATTTATATTATTATTTTATTTCTAACACTCATTTTTTATTTATTTATTAATTTTATTTATTTTTGAAAAATCTAACATTTTTCTATTTAATTTTTTTTTAATCTAACAATTCTCTAAAGCTAACGGAGAAGTATCATTAACATTCTAACACGTTTTCAACCCTATTTTCTATCTTTCCATCGATGTTTGACTTTATCTATTCAACGTATCTGCTTCGATTTGAAAATTAAGCTTAATATTCGAGTTTGAGTTTACTTCCCTCGCTTCTAGAAGCGGTTTGAATCGCTTAAACGGGTTAGAAATTCCCCGGATTCGATTAGGCAGGTTGTAGCGGTTTTAAGAGATGATCCCCTTGGCATACTAATGGATGCAAATTTGGCGTTATTGGTGAGGTTGTAACTTGTCCGAGAAGGTCGTCTAAGGGACCTTTAAGGTCCGAAAGCTGACGCGAGAAGGGCTAAAGGCGAACTCAAAGGTCTTGTAGGAAGTTAACTCTGAATAAATTTCGATTTTGAGATGTTTTGTTTAAATTTAAGTGCCTTTAAAATGAGTTAGATTAAAAATTTTATCTGGAAATCAATGGAAGTCTTCATAGATTTTTAGGAACTTATTGTAATGTGAAAGTATTGATTAGAAATTAAAAGATTTGGTTACTTAGATCATCCCTAAGAAGAATTTTTGTCTTATTTTCGATTTTAAGTCAGTTCAAGTCGATTTAATTAAATTTTTTTAAAGAACTTAATAATTTTTGATCTTTTTATTTTCCTAATCATTTTATTTTGATAAAACTTAAATTGTATATGCCTCAAAATCTTAATAATTTTGAAGAAACTAACAAAATTATTGTAAAGAATGAGTTTGTAAGAGTGTAGTTTGGAAAACCAACATCGAAAGTTGGAAGAGGACGCTTTTCGAATTTGGCATCATTTCTAAGACGAAATTTTATCTTATCTTCGATTTTCAGTCAGCTCAAGTCGATTTAAATAAAAGTTTTTTTAAAGAATTTAATAACTTTTGATCTTTTTGATTTCTTAATTGCTTTATATTGACAAAACAAACTGTAGAAACATCCAAACCTTAATCATTCTGAAGAAACTTACAAAATTGTTGTAAAAGATGAGTTTATAAGAGTGTACTTTGGAAAACCAACACCGAAAGTTGTTGGAAGGGCGTTCTTCGAATTTCGAATTTGGCATCATTTCCAAGACCAAGTTTTGTCTTATCTTCGATTTTAAATTAGTTCAAGTCGATTTAAGTAAAAGTTTTTTAGAGAATTTGATAATTTTTGGTCTTTTTTTTTCTTAATACTTTCATTTTGACAAAATTTAAATTGTAGAAACGTCCAATCCTTAATAATTCTGAAAAAACTTGCAAAATTGTTGTAAAAGATGAGTTTGTAAGAGTGTAGTTTAGAAAACCAACACCGAAAGTTGGAAGAGGGCGCTTTTCGAATTTGGCGTCATTTCTAATTGTAAAACGTATTCTTGTCTTATTTTAGATTTTAAATCAGTTCAAGTCGATTTAAGTAAAAATTTTTTAGAGAATTTAATAATTTTTGGTCTTTTTGCTTTCTTAATAATTTTATTTTGACAAAACTTAAATTGTAGAAACACCAAAATTTTAATAATTTCGAAGATATTCACATAATTGTTTTAAAAGTTCCATTTCTAAGAGTGTAGTTAGAGAAACCAACACTGAATGTTAGAAGAAGGCTTTCTGTCGTTTTTGTATAAAGTTAATCTGACCTCAATTCTTGTCGATTTTAAAGCAATTTTAAGCTTTTTTTATTGATTCTTACAAATTAAACTCACTTTTTTCTCAATTTTATAAAAAATCACCAATTATTTTACAATTTTAATGAAATTTACAAAAAAATCCTTTCAAATTATTGTAAAACTTGGATTCTGAGAGTGTAGTTCGAATTTTCAAGAAAAATTACTTAATAAGTTGTAAGTGATGTAAAAATGTAAGTTTTCCAAAAGTATACTTTAAGAAACGGCCACCGAAAGTTGGTAGATGGCTGTACTATGAGTTACATTTCAGTCGATTTTGTGTTTCATTTAAATTGATTTGAAGGAAATTTTAATTAATTTAAATTCAAATTTTTCATTAATTTCAATCAATTAAGCCCTTCTATTATTATTGAATTTACGAGTGTAGCTCGTCATTCTACATGAAAAACCAAGGATAAGACTCGTCATATTACCGATTATTAAGTGATTATATCCATTTTACTCTTCTTGTTGCCAATACTTTATCAAACATTTAAACTTTTAAAAGATCACAAAAACGTTGACTTAAAAACTAGTATAAAAGTTGGGTTTTGAAAGGGCAAAGTTCGAATTTTAAAGAAAAAAATACTTAAAAATTAATAAAAATTGAATTTGTAACAGTTTAAGGAAAAAGTTTATTAAGGAAATGGCTACCGAAAGGTGTTAGATGTCGCTACTTCGAAATTCTGGCGTTTTTATACAGTTTTTTGTCGGTTTTTATCGATTTTCTGAAAATCTCAATCGATTTAAGTGTTTTGATCAATCAGATTTGGTTTAAATTCAACAGATTAAAGCCTATTTTAGGCAAGTTTTAACCAAATTTCAACTAATTTCCATCGAATCTGAACCAAATGAGCATTAACGTTAATTTATAAATTTTGTCCACGTTTTGTTTAAATTCAACAGATTCGAGTCTATTTTAAAACGGATGAAATGATTTCCTTATGATTTAGAAAAATCCTCGAAAAAAATTGATGAAAGTTAATTTTCTAAGAATGTAGTTCTAGAAAAAGCCACCGAGATTTTATAGATGGCGTAACCTTGAATTTTTACCGTATTTGTTATAAAATGAACATTTGTTATAAAATAAACACGATTTCTGTAGATCTTATTCCAATTTCAAATCGATTCAAACAAAAATTCACATAAATTAAATTCCTTAATTAAGATTTTACAAAAATTTACGTAAAAACTTTTTTTATTAGGAAAAAACTATTCTGTTTCAGGGTCAATCCGGTATTCGCGGTTATCCAGGATTCCCGGTTCGTCCTAAATTTATAATTTCTCTATTAACAATTTATTAATCGAAATCCTCTTAATAAATTTCCCAAAACCCCCGTAATAACCTTTTAATAACCGATTAAAATAAAATTATTACCCCCGTAATAACATTATTATGTACTAAATTATGTGTGTTTCTAACTCATCAAACAACAAACAAACTTAAATTTAGTTATTACGCCGACAACCAAAGCTTTAATCACGTCTCAACTTAGTTATACGAATAACCGTCGCAGTTTTGGATAGTTTCGTCCACTTTCAACCACTTTCGACTTACGCCAACTAACAGTAGCCTCTCTAACTCTCTGTAATTACCTCTAAAACTTTATTGGATACTAACCTCGTCTAGAAATCATCACTCACTCATTTAACTCGGTCATTAAATCGGTCTGCTTGGCTTAACTAATCTAGTATCTGGTATTTAGTTTACTAATCGTAAATTAGATGAATGTGACATTTTTTTTAGTCGTTGAGGTACTAATATTAAGTTTTTATAGGGCCCTATTGGACTAGATGGCCCGAAGGGTGAACCTGTAAGTAAATATGCTTTTTAAAATTACTAAAAAAAGAAAATTTTTAGTTGGTAATTTGAGTAGAAAATAACTCGTATAACTAGTAGAACTAAAAACTAATATTCTTGATTAATTAATTAATTAATGTTAATATTTTTTGTTATTTGAGGTATAAATTTTTTTTCTTATTTCTTTTTAGGGTCGACCAGGTGATAAAGGTCAAAAAGGTGAAGTTGGAAATCCAGGATTTGATGTTCTTTCAGCTGTGAAGGTAAAATAATTATTTTTAAATTAGCTATTTAAAAAAGACACCTTTTTACACTTGTTTGTTTTATTTGTTATAATTATTTTGTTTGAAAAAAGAGACACTTAACCGTAAAAACACCTAAGCTTTGTAGGGTATTTTTTTATGTATGTATTATTCTTAAAATCTTGCAACACTCCAGGTTTTTCATTTTGCTTATTTACTTTTAGCTGCCCGGAAGGGTAAGTAATCGTTTTTGATTTGTGTGTTGATTGCACTTGCTATTATTTAATTTTATTCCCAATTTAAATAAAATTTTCTTATTGAAAAACACATCCTGATTTAATTCCTTTCTTAGATTTGTTTTTCAATTTCTTATTATAAAATGAATAGAATACAAGGAATTCTTTTCCTATTTTCCAGTTGAAAAGTCTTATATAAGACTTTTATTGCTCGAAGCTATTCTGGAAATTGTTTCCTAGCGTTTTCCTTTTTATATTTATTTTATTTTCTTTACCTTAGGTGATGATAGTGATATTTTCTAGATATTTTCCTGCAATTTCTATTTCAATTTCATTTATTGATTTTTTTCCATTGTAAAGTTGTTTTTTTCATTGTTGAGTTTATTAGTGTTCAAAAGACCGATGAAAAGCAAATAAATACCGGGTAAAATGTGGGAAATAAACAGGTTTGGGTAAATAAAGGGAAAACCACGGAAAAATACATAATAAAAAAAATCTTTTACCTTCCTGTTACTGTTGATGTAGGAAAATGTAAATGTAAAATCTTTCCGGCGCATTCACCACTTTTTAAATCATACATTTGTATTCATTTTTTTTCAGTTCGTTATTTTTGTATTTTTTTAGAAGTATAAAAAGAAAGATTTTTTAAAAAAGATTGTTTTTTTTGCTTGATTTAAAAACATGAATGTTTAAGTATTTTTTAATTGTTAATTTCTCCTACAATCAGTATTTTTTTTTCTTTCTCCGGGAGTCATAGAAATAAATCCTTCTTTATGTAAGTCATCTATTTCAGGGTTTAAAACGATCGGTGACAACGTTACGAGGAGGCACGTTGGGATATGCTGAAATTGTTGCTGTTAAGGTGAGGCCTTCGACAAAGTCAAACAGTTTGTTTATATCAAAATTAATTCATTAGGACAGATACAGAAATAAAAAAAGGTTCGTTAACATTTAACGTTTTCATGTTTAAACTTTAAAAATCGTAGAGAATTTCTTTTGGGAATTAAGAAACGATTTTTACGTTATATTAAAGCTTAAAGATTGTATTTTTTATTGTAAAAGTTAAATTTGCTCTAAATATTATCAAAAAATAATAATAAAAAAAATGACAAGACCTAACGAATTTAATTAAACTTAACATCAAATTTTGAATAATCGTAACCAGTTTATGTATAAGACTTAGGAAACATTTTCTACTTAAAGTTGAATTTTAAAAATGCTATTTTGGTTTTGGAAAGTAAAGTTTTTTGTAAAGTTTCCCTAACGTAATTTTGCTTGTGAGATGCATAGAAGGAAAAAAAGAGTCGACATGATAAAGTGTTAATTTATTGCCCTTTGACCCAATCTCTTTTTGTCACTGCCGAACATGCAAACGTCAATAGGAAATGCTCTAATTGGACTCGTTCAGCACACACAGCTGATGTAAAAAAGCAGCTTTTGTGATGACACTGATGGTAGACAACAGGTTTCTGGTCGCTGAACGGTACTTCTACTCATCATGTTTTCGATATATTTAAACACTTAATGGCTTCTCTTAAATAGTTGACAGTACGCGTTGTGAAAATCTTGCAAAGGTTTAATATTAAATTGGATTAGAACACGTATAGAAGTCCTAAACGTTTCATATTATCCTCATTTCGTTTCATTCATGCTGTGTTACCTCTGTATAGGTATTCGTTGGCAATAAATTTAGTTCAAACCGCGTCTCTGAAAGCGCTAATAGTAGAAAATAACAGATTCTTTTCCGCTCAAAATGAAACGCACTGAAGTTGCAATTTGTGTTTATTAGTATCCACTGACTGGAATATTATCACGTATGTTCAGAAATAAGTGGAAAGATGAAAGGCTCTAATAGGAACTGCGCGAATCTTTGATTTTACTAGTATCGCAAGGTGTGTAAACTGTAGATTTGCTGGAGATGCGAGGTTTATTTTTATGTGCTTATTAAAAATATTCTGTTATTAACCACCGCCAGAACAAAATCGACGAGAATAATGTTTATTTATTTATTTATTTATTTTTTGAAAGAAATAATTAACCCTCCGGTGGGCGCGTATACGGAAGTTAGTCGCATTTTTTCCCCAAAATATTTCTAAGTTCACTGTGAAACCATTAAATATGCTATTGCGGTGTAAAAGCCGCAACGCGCGTATTCGTGTAAGTCCGATAGGCGCGCCCACCGGAGGGTTAAAGAAAAGTTTTTACCACTTAATGCGTTAGAAGAGGAAAACATTTCTCATTACTGTACTGGGATCCGAGAACACAGATCTCCTGCTTTCCGGGCAGTTGTTCTACCAATTGAACTACACAGCTCGACAAATTTTCTCACATTTCTGGATACGTAAATATCGCAAATACAAGTGCACGAAATACTTACTAACGTCAAGGTTATCCCGAAGCAGGAGATCTGGGTTCGAATCCCAGTACAGTAATGAGACATTTTTTTCTTCTCTAACGCATTAAGTGGTAAATGCTTTTCTTTAATTATTTCTTTCAATTAATATTCGTGCGTTAAATATTCCCAAATGTTTCATTATATTAATAAAGTTGTATTGGAGAGTGTCCTTTAGTTATTCCCTAAACCTTTTTGTATTTTTTAAGCTGTGTATGGTGAAATTGAACAAAATCAAACAGACTAACAGCAAAATTGGTTTTTGTTTAGTTTTATCATGCGTGATTTTGTAACAAATAAGAGTAACATTTTATTTTAAAGATTTTAAAAATTCCCGGGTTTGTTCATTAGCGCCAAATGCGATGAGGGTTAAACCAAAAATAATATCAAAACTAAAAGTCGGGAGTGAACCATCTATATTAGTATATTATATTTAATCTATGATTTTATTTCAACCCTACTTTGGTTTAGACATCAAACCAAAACGTTGTTCAAAATTAACAGCTCTGAACCTCAGGTGTAAACCAGCGATCCGTTCAGTAGTCTGATGTCACTTAACTATCCTGCTGCTGTGTGTGCAGAATACGACCATTGTTACCAAAGAAAATGACCAACATTCTTGACTATTGACGAAACCAACTTTATTCCTTCATTACGTAGTTACCGTCTGGAAAACGGCATGTGCTATAACTCGAAATGGAGTTGCACCATGAAGAGAAAGATGAAAGAGTACTCGGCAATGTTACGTAAAGGGGCTTACGTTTTCGCCCTCTCTTCATGACGCAGCTCCATTTCGGGTTATAGTACACTGAGGACCGATTTATTCACCTTTGGGTAAATTAATCAATCCGATTTCCATATCCATATTTACTTTAATTTCACCTGCTATGATTGGTTATTTAGCCAGTAACCATAATAAATATCAAACAGATTAATTTACCCAAAGGTAAATAAACCGGTCCTTAGTCACAAAAGTCTTCGTACAGGCCAAAAATTCGTATTTATAGACAAAATAAATTCGATATTCAGTTTTCTCGATACTTTATCCCTATCCATGCGATCTAAAAACATTACACTTAGACTCACTGTTAAATAATGCGATGTTTCAAAATTCTATAGTTTTGTCAATATAATTTTGAAGAAATTCCATACGTTTCATCTGATTTATTAGATTGATAAATGACTTTTTCTTCATTTATCTTCCATTAAAATCTTGTAACAAACGATGAATACATTTTAGATGGATATTCTTTCCTGTTTTTTTCGACATCTCTGTCGCTAATATTGGACCACTCATAGTACGTTCTTTTAATATTTTACGAATAATATTTCGTTTATTTCGTGAGTTAAATTTCAGAGTACGACTATACGAGGTTTATTGCTCATAATCTTATTCGTCTTGAACGTTTTAGGCTCGTTACTACCAAATTAATGTTATCCAAGAGATAGGCTATTTATGAGATACAATTTAACCGATAGATAGGAGTGTGGCGGGTACTGCCACTTCCAATAATGTATCATAGTTTCTAATAAAGAGACTATATATAAGGTTATAGTGCAATATACGGACAAATTTAGGGACAAATTTAGGGACTTGTTTTCAAATGGCAATACTAAGCGGTCAGAAGACCTAATAATTCGGTATTTTCAACGCATTTTGTTAACACACGTCAAAACAGACATAAATAATCCTAAAAATTTTTCTCTAAGATAGCGCTAACTACAACATAAATGGAGTGGTAGGAACCAATTTCTATTATATCTATAGGATAAAGTTATCCACAACTTTAACTATGACTGGTAGTAACGGGCTTTAATGATGTATTGCACTGTAAATCGTAGTTTACTAACAAGTTCTGAGATTGTACGTAAAGATTTCCCTTCATTTTTGAATTTAACAATTGAATTTCTTAATTTTTCCTTAGTTCCTTTTCTATGGATATTCATTTTAACTAAACGTAATGCAGTTTTCGCGTTGAACATGTCTTACGAGTCAGAATTTACAAGATACCGAAAATTAACTATCGACAAATCATAATAAAGAGGTAGGAATTATTGTACGAACACATTCATGGTATCAAAAAATCTTATTTTTTTAGTTAATTTATTTATTTATTTAAATAGAAGTCGCTTTTTTTATCTACAAAACGTCATTAATTATTTTATATTATTGAAATGTATTGTAAAATTTATAAATAATCATTTATTTTGATGTTTTGTAAAATTTTTTCACCTATACGAAGACTTTCATGATTAACGAATACGTACAAATGCGTAAACGATGTGTGTTGTCAGCATACGTATTCCAAAAAAGGTTTATACAGAATAGCACAATGGGTTTTATCCTTTTTTTAGTAACATTCACAATCAGTTGAGTACTATTATGGTTATACAAATAAAACGATCAAAGTCAAAAACCTATATTTTTATTGAACATATAATACAGTTTTACACCAATAACTATTTTCTGAAAATAACACATTACAAATAACCACGATGTTTATTTAAACATAAAGATGAAATCGAGACTGAAATCTTTGTATAATTTATAGAAGTATCACCTTATTTATCGCCTTAGTATCGTCTTATTTATCCGTGATTTGTTGAACACCGATGAGTTTATTTTTAGAAATTAAGAAATAATTTTACGTTAAATTACCACATCTGTTTTTGATAATAAAAGGAAAAATTATTACAAATATGAAAAAATTAAAAAGAGCAATTTTTTAATTGCTAAAAAGACTTTTTTATTCCTGTATCCTTCATGATATAAACTCGCTGATGATTTTTATTGTTGTGACTTTGTGGGGCTTTTAAACGTTGTTAGATTTTTTTTATTTATTTAGACTTTTTTAAAAATTCTACTTACTTATAGACTTTTTTTAAATTAGTTAACTGTATAGTTTTAACGTGTCTTCTTCTGTATTATTATTTTTTTATAATATGTATTATATTATCTATTTTTATGTATTTGTAGCGTTCCTATGGCATGGTTGGAAGAAGTCTTATTTTAGTACTTTTTATTGTATTTATTTATAAATGTTTGGTGTCGGTTTTTTCATTGTGAACTTTTTATTTGTAAAAATACGTCCTCTTTCTTTCTGATTTAAAACTCTTTTTAAAAAATAATTTTAGCTTTTTCTCTCGTTTACATTACTCACAAGTAGTTATTTTTAGGGCTTACAAGAAAGAGGCCATAACGTTTCCGCTGAAACTATCATCACACTTAAAGTGAGTCGTTCCTCTTTTAATCACCAAATAACAAATTATCACTTTTGTCTATCTTTAATATTTTATGATAAAACGACACATCAATTAAAAATATTTTCTTATGAACTTCTATTTAATTGAATCTCTTAAACAATCATTATTTATTTTTATCATCTTGAGGTTTTAATTTTAAATACTTTCTTCTTAATAAATATTTAAGAGAGTTTATGGTTGCTTAAGTGATTTAATACTTTATTTAATGACTTTTAACTGCTTCATATGCCTAAATCGCACCGTTACATAATTAAAACATATTACATAGTCTCCGAAAGTCTTAATTATTCTTCTCCTAGAATTTTCAAATTACTTCTTGATTCTCTCTATCGCTTTTATTTAAAAATTTCCAAGTTTTTTATTCTCCAAATTAAAACGCGCAAAATGCTTGGTATTTCTTGTAAACCCACTAAAATTCGTGTAGATTCACTAATCTAGCTTTTTTTGTATTAACCCTTTTAAAGCGCTTTATTTTTATTTATTTATTTTTTTCTTTTAGATTCAAATGTGCATGGAAAAATTAACACGCCTTGTAGCTTCTTATTGGACTTTAACTTCTTATCTTTTTTCTTTTAAATATTTTGTTACTACTTTTTGTATTGAAATTAATTGAATTAAATAGGGAGAACCAGGCGAACCAGGTCCACCTGGACCAGCTGGTCCTCCAGGTCCAGAGGGACCTTCAGGACACGATGGAAGACAAGGTATACCTGGAGAACCTGGTCCTGCTGGTGAAAGAGGTGAACCAGGACCAATAGGACCTGTTGGACCACCAGGAATTGATGGATTAATTGGACCAAAGGTAAAATCAGTTCATCAAAAAACTACTCCAATTTAAAAAATAAACTAAAATAATTCAAAGAATAAATCAATTAAAAAAATCAATTAAAAAATAAATCAGTTTTAAAAGATTAATTGAATTGAGAAACTTAATTAATTTCAATCGAAACTTATATCCCAAATTGAAACGTGAAACATGAAACAACACACCTAGAATTTAAACTTTACACTAAAACTAGAACTTTATAAAGACACCGGTTTAAATTTGCCGTGTAATAAGACAAAGACGAGGAGTTTTCGTTCTCTTTGTCTTTCACCTTTCGGGGTTCGGATAGAGGATTGAAACTTTGGCAACGTGTTCGTTTCGTTTAATCGATCGGAAGAAAACTTTATTAACTCCGGGGTCCCGTTTAATTGCGGGCGAGTTGCCGGCTGCTTTACTTTCATATAAGTTAGGTTTAAATCTCTTGCCACCTGGATTACCGCCGTCGCGGTAGTGCAGAAACTTAAACTTAATTTGTTCCGGGTGTGTTTAATTCGTTTAGGTTGGTCGTGTGCTGTTTTTGGAAAATTAAAACAAAAATATATCCTAAATTTGTTAAATAAATTTAAATTGTTACGTGTTATTTTAAATGGGGAGGGTTTAGGTTTAAATTGATGCATAAACTATTTCTTAGTTTTCATGGTTAGAATTGGGTTGATTTTTTTTTAAACATAGCCTAATTAATCACTAAGGTTACTAATAACCAGGAAAATTTATCACCTTTTTTTTACTGTGGGTTTCTTAAGAAATCTATAATTAACCAGCTATATTATTGTAAATTATTTTAAAATACAATTTCTAACAAGTTTCTCCTGTCTCTTAAAATCTGTCTTTGAGCTGTGTGTTAGAGCATGGGTCGGCAAACTGCGGCTCTTTGCAACTTTTTGCGCGACCCGTCAAAGCACCAATATTATTTTAGGAAAAATTAACAAACTTATTGTTAGAGCGTACCAAAATGTGGCGGGTGACAAAAATGCGTGCTAACAAAAGCACAGTGGGATTCCTATTTTTCTGTGGATGTTTATTCCTTACTCCCCAGCGAATAGGACTGCTCCCTTAGCAAGTGTAACATTCTTTCATTTTGCCGTTTTGCTACTGTATGTTACTGTTATTTTTCGAGTTAATAGACTAGATTGAAATGTTTTTGTCAGAAAAAGGGAATAACATATCAGAATTGTCGAATTTTTACTGGATTAGCGAGTTAGCTTTTCTTGTGGACATTACGACTTACCTCAATAAATTAAATATTACACTACAAGTGAAACCAAAAGTTTCCAGCTTAAAATAAAATTGGTTATTTCTTAACTTGAAAAGAATAATTATTGTAATTTTCCTACTTTGCAATCGTTTTCAAACAAAAACGACAAACTGTGGCCTTCGAATATTTTTATTGAATCACTAAAAGTACTGGATGAAAATTTTCGTTATTGGTTTCAAGATGTTTATGCAAAACAATTAATATTTAAAAACCCTTTAAAATTCGATGTTGTAAAAGCAGCAGACAACTTACGGTTATGGTGGAATTAGGATGTCAAACGTAAAGGCTGTAATCGTAACCGTAGCAGTAACTCTAGTATTTAAAGAACGTTCAATTATTTTGTTTCAATGGAAGCCTTTAGGTAACGTCTACAAATTACGGCATATTTATTGGTTATTACAGCTAAGGTTACGGTTAAGTTTGACATCCTAAACCCACCATTAGAGTTAACTGATTTGCAATTTAACAATGTATGTAAAAATAATTTTTATGAAAATAATTTAATTGTATTTTATTCAAATCTCTCAGAAAATAAATTTCCCAATTTAAGAAATTTTTCAAAATCTTATCACTTATTTATGCCAACAAACATTTTCAAGAATAAATTTCATGAAATCAGGATATAGAACGACGTTGACGGATGAAAATTTACAAAACCTGTGGAGGAGCTCAGTATCCCAAACAGAACCGGACTTAAATGAATTATCAAACAATATTCAAGAACAAAAAGCGCATTGAATTTTAATGAATGAATAAAATGGAGCATAAACTATCTTCCTTAATATTTTATATTATTTCTCTTTTAAAAAATGTAAAAATTTTGTTCCCTGACATTATTGCTGTTATAACATGTCAATAAAAAATAAATTTTTCCTATACTTATTTTTAATAATATCTACAGGGTGTTTAAAAAATACGTTCGAATATTTGGCCCACTTATAGATCTCATCAGTACAAACAAAAAAGTCAAAATAAACATAAGTCCAAAAATCAGCCGTTTCCTAATTACAGCCTGTTTTTCAAATTAAAATAATTTACACTCAAATATCAGTATAAATACATTTTAATTATTACAAATTAATGATTCTTAAAGAAGATGTTCAAAATGTCCTCTTTCCATTTGTATACACATTTCACATCTCCGTAAAAGTGAACGCCGCACTCCCTCAAAGAGTCCCGGATTTATACGAACAGTCTGGCAGGCATGTTCAATTCGTTCTCGCAACTCATCTAAATTATTCACAGGACTTGAATAAACTAATGTCTTTAAATACCCCCAAATGCAAAAATCGAGTGGAGTGAGGTCGGGAGATCTAGGGGGCCATGCAATTGGACCTCCTCGCCCTATCCACCTGCCATTGTAATTTTCGTTTAGATAATTTCTGACCAAGACTCCGTAATGCGCAGGAGCTCCATCGTGCATCAACCACATATTAATTCTGTGGTTGAGGGGCACATCTTCTAACAGCAGTGGTAATGTATTCCGCAAAAAGTCAAGGTACAATTGACTAGTCAAACGGTTAGGCAGGAAGCAAGGTCCTATCAGATGGTCTCCTAACACACCAAGCCAAACGTTGATTGCAAATCGGTGTTGATGATTCGATTCAACAACGGCATGCGGATTTTCGTCGGCCCAAATATGGCTATTATGAAAATTAAAAATGCCATTTCTCGTGAAACCAGCTTCGTCTGTAAATAAAATTTTCGTAACAAAATTTGGGTTCTCCGCGACTTTTGTCAACATGCTTCGACAAAACACCAGTCGTGCGGCATAATCAGGCACAGCTAGAGCCTGTACCCTTTGAATATGGTATGGGTGCAATTGCTGCTCCCGTAAAATTCTCCAAATTAGGGAAAAATTAATATTTGTTTCAGTAGAGAGTCTTCTAGTACTAGTACCAGGATTTTCTTCAATTCGTCTTAAAATGTTAAGTTCTGCGTCGGGAGTACAAACTGATCTAGGCCGACCACCATCACCGTTCCTTGATTTAAACGATCCAACTTCGGATAAACGTTGATGTAAATTTGTAAAAAGTTTGTCACTCGGAAGTACCCGGTTTGGGAATGCTTCGGCATAAAGGCGACGTGCCTCACATGCATTTCCATCGGCTTTGCCATACATAAAATGCATGTCTGCCATTTCTGCGTTGGTATAAGGCATATTCGAAAATTTCAACAATAGGTTACAGCAACAACTACTTCAATAAACACTGACAATAACGGACACACAATAATTACAACAAATGTGGCAACTACACTAACAGAAACGAACAAAATTTGTTTTGTTATTTCCATGGATGACTTCATAAATACGCGAATCACTCCTACTGAGTGTAAATTATTTTTATTTGAAAAACAGGCTGTAATTAGGAAACGGCTGATTTTTGGACTTATGTTTATTTTGACTTTTTTGTTTGTACTGATGAGATCTATAAGTGGGCCAAATATTCGAACGTATTTTTTAAACACCCTGTATACTCGTATATGATATAGTAGCAGTATACAGGGTGTATCCGAAATGCGTGTACAACGTAAGACCACAGATTCCTTGGCTCAAAATAGGTTGATTTAAGTTAACTTATGTATATCCAAAGTTGCTTCGTTTGGACGCTAGAAGGCTTTAAAAATAATATTTTCCATGAGTTTTCCTTAAATTACTTGAAAAATCTTCATTAGATTTTATTCATTTTTTGACCACGTCTTTATATCAGCTGGACACAGCTTTTTGTGGAAAAAATCCCAATTTCCAAACATACAGGGCGTTTACAAACACTCTCACCACAAGTTATCCATCCAAATCTTTTTAACCATCCTGTATAATTTTCTATCAATTCTTTTTCTGAATACCTACATTAATTTAGACATTATTTGTTCTCTTATAAAATTTCAGTTGGGCAACCGGTTTAGCCACAAAAAAACATTTTCTAACTCCCTGCAAGTTCAAATCTGTAAGTTACGGCAACATTCACCCAGTTCAAAGTAGTAATTTCTTCACAGGATATGCAACTCTTTCAAGAAAATCACATTTTAGAGGATTGGTAGTAGTTTTTGCTCAAAACGTTGCCAGGATTTGTGACCATCATCAGGGCAAAAATAATACAGTGTGCAAAATTTTTACTGTTTGCTCTTTTTGTTGCATTTTTGCTTTTATGATACCCAATAAACAAAATCAGAGGGTGCTAGGATTACTGATCTTGCTGACCAGTTTACAGGAGCATGATTTCCCCTTTATTTCCTTCGATTCTACGGTGGAACTGCATAATACGGATTAAAAGGGCTAAACACTGATAACGTTCACAAATGCTGGCGAAAATTTGAAAATTTTAAGCAAGAAACTACTTACAAACCTATAACATGTGGTTTCCTGGAAAGATTTTCATATCCCGTGAAGAAATTGGTACTTTGAATTTTGTTAATGTTACCTTAATTTGCTGTTTTGGACTTGTAGGCAATTAGAAAATCTTCTTTTGTGCCTAAACCGTTTGCCCAACTGAAATTTTGTAAGAGAGGAAATAGTTTCTAAATGAATGTAGCTATTCGGAAAAAGAATTGTTAGAAAATTATACAGGTGCTTAAAAAGATTTAGATGAATAACTTACGGTAAGAGTGTTTCTAAACACTCTGTATGTTGCGAAATTCGAATTTGTTTCACAGAAAGCTGTGCCCAGTTGATATAAAGACGTGGTCAAAAAATGAATAAAATCTAATGAAGATTTTTCGAGTAATTTAAGAAAAGCTCGGGGAAAATATTGTTTTTAAAGCCCTCTAGCAGCAAAACGAAGCAACTTTGGATATAGATAAGTTAACTTAAATCGACCTGTTTCAAGCCAAGGAATCTGAGGTCTTACGTTGTACACGCATTTCGGAGACACCCTGTATAAGTTACATTTGAATGTGCGGTCTGCACAAAAAATGTTATTTTGAAACTGGCCCGCCGTCCGAAAAAGGTTGCCGACCCCTGTGTTAGAGTATCATACAAGGATTCAATTGACAAAGTACTAAAATATACTATCCAGTAAAAATTTAATAAATCACGTTTAAAGTATAACCCTTAGTTTATATTCTGAATAAGCAAACTCGTTCACATAGCTCCGTAACGAAGTTGTTTACGTGGTAAATCAGAGGCACAGGTAAAGCAACTCATCCCTATTCGAATCTTTTTGTATCTTTAATTTTTGTTTAATAAATGTGTAATACAGATTATTCCAAGGCCAAAGCCTTGTTCTTTGGGAATTTTCATGTTTATCTGCTGTCCCCATCCCAAATTTTGAAATAACTTAACCATTTGATAAAACAAGAGATGTATACTGAAGCTGTAATTTTACTTAATGTTCTCGACTACCCAAGGGTTTCGGCGTTAACACCGTCATCAGGCCAATCACGTCATAACGGAAAAACAAAACGTATTTAAGCCCGGTTCACATTATTCCAGTCCAGTAATCCAGCTAGTCAATCCAGTCCAGTGCTAAACTGGATCATATCATTCACATTATTCCAGTCCAGTAATCCAGCTGCTCAATGCAGTCTACTCCTGAACTGGATCTATGATCCAGGAACCATAATATCGGGTGTTCAGTCACGTATACATGTTCACGCATGTATCCAGCACTGGATTAGCTGTCTACACTACATTATTCCAGTGGTCCTGGAATGGGCAAGCTGGATTGAAAAAGTAGACCGTCAGTCCAGTCACTGGACTGGATTGCTCACTGGAATGAGTGCATTCCAGTTTATTCCAGTGAGGGTTCACATTATTCCACTAGCATTCCAGCACTGGTTTCGATCACTGTACTGGAATAATGTGAACCGGGCATTAAACCAAGTGCTAACATAAGAATGGATGTTGTCGCATTTATCGACATCAAAGAAGTACCCATACAATATCTTAATCTATCGTCTACTGCTCCGGTTATATACCAACAATCTTATTAAACTTATTCGAACGGACGCTAACCTAAGACTCAAAAGGTTAGTGACGACATCCATTCTTATGTTAACACGTGGTATAAATACGTTTCGTTTTTCCGTTATGACGTAATTGGACTGATAACGGCGAGAACGCCGAAACTCTTGGGTAGTCGAGAATATTAAATAGAATTACAGCTTCGGTAAACATCACATGTTTTATTACATATCAACACTGAAGAATGGAGAACTACATAGCATATTTAACGTAACCATTGTCGTGTCAAATTTAATTCAAATGAGTTAAAATGTATAAATACTCGCGTCTAAAGGTGACAACGACGCATTTATAAGAACCGTCGTCTTCATAAAACAGTGAATTTAATAAAAAGAATGTGTCAAACCGTTCAAAGAATTTGCCCAAGAGTAATAAAATTAAATTAGATCAGAAAATTTCGTGCTCCTTGTGTTAACCCGTCTAAGATTACATGATGAAGGAATATTTCGATTCTTTGTGATACCAATTCTTAGACACACTGCAGAAATAAGTCACTCGCTTTGGTCCTGGAATACTCCTTACCTAACTTAACATAAGCTACTAAATCAATCAACTCGTTTAACGATAATTTTCTTAAAAAATCTTTAAATACACATCTATATTATTGCAATAAACTTTAAAACATAATCTTCAAAATGTAATATGGTATAGAAAACATATCTTAATTTTCATAAACAGCATTTAAGTGATTTTGTTAACCAAACTAAACCTAACTGGTGAAATAAATCTTTTTGAACGATGATTTTCTTAAAAAAAAGTTTTTTTTTTGAATCAACACTTACGTTAGTGTAAGTTATCTTAAAATAATGACTTTCAGGATTAATAAGGCATATAAATTATTTATTAAGCAAACCTGCAAAATTGAACATTTATTCTTAACTTACTATGTACAAATAATTTCTTAATCTCATTAAGTTATGTCGCTAGAATTGTTTTAAAATAGCTTATTTGTACTATTCTGGCTCCTCCGCCATTTTTACCACCATTGCTTGTGCCTCTACCATTTATTGGGTTGGCACCTAAGTAATTGTGGATTTTTTAAGAAAATCAAAGACAATTTTTTCATGGAACTAAATAACTTTATTCTGTAGTGTGTTGCTCATTTTGATCAATGTCCATTTGCCATCTTTCAAGCAGCATCATAATCCAACGTTCATAAAATTCCTGGTTTTTATTAGCAAAAAACTGAATCAGGTACGATTTGACAGCATCATCATTATTGAAATTTTTACCATTCAAGGAGTTTTGTAAAGATCGAAACAAAAGGTACAAGGATGGTACAAGGTCAGGACTATATGGTGGATGTGGCAAAACATCCCAACCAAGCTCCAATAATTTTTGCCGAGTGACCAAAGATGTGTGTGGCCTTGCATTGCCATGATGGAATACAACACCTTTTCGATTTGTCAATTCTGGCCGCTTTTCTTCAACAGCATTGTTTAATTTCGTTAGTTGTTCAATGTAGACATCAGAATTGATGGTTGGGTTGGATGGTAAGAGTGTGCATGTATGTGAAAATGTATGGGAAAATGCATGTACGTGATACATAAAGCTTCTCTTCAATCTAACGTGTTGTACTGTGACGACTCGAATCGATTATTGCTTTCATTAGGACTTCATCAACTTCAACTGGACGACCAGAGCGCTTTTCATCTTTGAGTGAAAAATCACCAGAACGAAATTTAGCAAACCAATTTTGACACTACCGGTCTATTAAGGCTTCGTCACCATATACAGCACATAACTTTTATGAGCTTGCGATGCGTTTTTCCCTTTGCGGAAATAAAAAAGCAAAATATGACGAAAGTGTTCCTTTTAATTTTCCATTTTTCAACGAAGGCTAAACGAAACTACGGAACCGTTCAAAAAACTTTTTTTACTGATTGATAGCTGAATTGCCAACTATCAAATAACAAAATGTGTTTTACATTTGTACTACGTCTGCAAACCTAAAAATTCAACTGAAGCCTTCTATGAATGAAATTCGCAATTAGTTAGTTGCCAACCCAATATTTAGTATCTAGAATTTTTATGTGATCTCTCAATTTTGAAGTTTTATATCATGGTTTTATACATTAGCCTAAAATAGAAGTCTTTTACCACAAAACTCATATCAAAATCATTTCTTAATCTCGATAAACGTAATCGTACCAATGTTTTGAAAATTAACCTAAACTAACAAAACTTTAAATTTTAGCTTATTTTTGAAATCATTTCTTAAAATTTATTATTATTATTATAAATTTTCACAACATAGACTTTTTTAACATTAATTTGTTATCTAAATCATTTATTAATCTCTTTAATCTCTTTAATCGTCGATTATATGATTTTTCTAAACATGTTCACCTAAAATAACTCACGAACTACTCATACAATACATATTTTTCTGAAAGTACGCGACATCCCAAGCGACATAAAACTCCTATTTTATATTTTACACTCATCTATAAACCATACACGTGTCCTCATAACAAAACCCATCATCCCATCGTATATCTACTAAAAATATGTTCCTCTAAAAGTGGGACGATGCGACGTAAAAGTAGATAAAACGGTATAAAAGTAGATAAAACTCCTAAAGAACTCTCAAGAAATTTAAAAGAACCTCGCTCATTGTCAGTTTGATTTGTGAATGAACTAGTCTTTGGTCTATTGTGATATATTGTGACCGTTAATGATTTATGACCGTCGTCGTTGTCGTTGTACTTCCGGTTTCTATGCGATGTATCATTTAGCGAGTGAATTATGATTTATTTCCGTGGGTTTTGATCGATTGTCATCTCTTTCGTCGTCTTGTTTAGGGCGAAAAGGGAACGGCAGGACCTCAGGGTTATACAGGACTTCCTGGCAACATGGGACTTCCAGTGAGATAATTTTTAAAAATATAAGACGAAGAAAAAATTGTATCTTTATCTAAAAAGAGAAAAAATAATGTTTAAGATGAGGAACAAATTTTTTCTTTGGGTAATTTTTTTGCAGTGAGTAATGTATTTTTAAATTTAATTAGGGAATCCCTGGTAGAAATGGTACAAAAGGTGAACGAGTAAGTCAACGATTACATCAAATTTTTATTTCTTGTTAACAAAAAAATTCCACAGGCTTAACTAATAATAATTTATCAATTTACGGTGAAAGGCTTAAATCATCACTTTTAATAAACTACATTTTAGATAAAATCTCCAACTAACTATTTCTAAACTCCCCAGTTTAGAACCTTTCTTTCTTGAAAATTTCACTTAGAGAAGCAGTTAATCTAGATGTTAAATCGGTTTGTTTCAGGGTGATAAAGGCGATAAAGGAGAAAGAGGGTTAACCACAACGTTAACCGGGGATCAATTCCCAACTGGTATCATCGAAGGACCACCAGGACCTCCAGGACCTCCGGGTAAATGTTTATTATACGTTTTTTAAAGCAGTTTTATCTCTTGGGATAGTTTTGATTTTTTTTTGGGGGATTTCAATCCTTTGAAATGATTAATGAAATTGAACCGTGTGCTAATTTGTGAGGTGAGAAAGGCGAACCGGGACCTGTGGGGCCTCCAGGACTCCCAGGAGACAAAGGGGCTCGTGGGAGACGTGGAAAAAGGGTAAAGTTTTTTAAAATGAAATTCTATTTCAAACCTTCTGACCTTCAAAGTATCATAACATGATTTTTTTAAATTATTTTAAAAATTATAAAAAGACGATTTTTTTAATTATGATACTTTGAAACACTCTACAATCAAACCACACACTTCTCATTGCATATAGAGCTTCAGATGATCTTTTTTTACGGGGTTTTTAATCTAATACTTAATATTTTCTTTCTTAAAAAAATAAAACTTAAAAATAAAATTATTTTTGGGTTGCATGAAAAATAATCTTTGTTGTTAAACAACTAACATGTTTTTAACTTCTAAAGCTTTTTCTTTAACAAATGTGCTGAATGATAAAAACCGCTTAATTGTCTGTAAATAAAAATATGCATTTATAAAAGAAGCATTTTAAACAAAAAGCATTGTACCTGCATGATTTTCTGCAATCGATCAGAATGTGTAGGATTAAAAAAGTAGGGATTAATCGGAGATGTATTGATGCTCCGTTTGATTTCGTTCGGGATTTATTACTTAGATGTTAGCAATTTGTATTTGTAAGTAAGATTAATCGGCGAGATTCGATGAGTTATCGATGAAATCCGACGTGGTTCGATCAGATTTAAAGGGGTTTAATGAGATTTCGTAAAACGAGATGTTTGTTACATAAAAAGATGTAAAAGGATTTATTTTTCCTTTTTTAGAGAAGTTCTAAGGATATTTTTTTGATGATATTTAAGGAATGGTTTTAAGAATTTTAAAATTTTAAAAAGATTTTATTAGATTTGATGGATTATAGTAATAGAAGAGGTTTGAGTAATTATAAAATAATTACTTAGCTTCAATTAAGAAAGAGATTTTAATGAGATTTTGATAAGATTTGTCGAAGCTTAACGGGATTTAATTTTTTGTAATTACGAAAGAGGTTTAAGTACTTAATTAGTTAGCTTTAATTAAGCTTTAATTAACGCTATAAAATTTAATTTATAAATTTACACTGTTTGTTACTCTTAATTTTTTAAGCACCAAGTTACCTTTTAGCACTAATTAACTACACCAATAATTATTAACTGCAATTAAATCGAAATAACTTTTTTATTAAATAAAGAAATATATATTAATTTTATTTATTTTAAAAGCGATTTTCAATAGTTTGAGATTTCTTCAATCAATGAAATAGTTTAATGTTGATTACATAGAAAAATACTTTAAATCTTGCTTAGTATAAAAAACTAAAAACCGTAGAAAATCGTTTCTATAAACAAATCTATGATTAAAATTTGTTAAAACTAGGTGTAATCCATTGAAATTAGGTCCAACCCAACCTATCTCTAAGTTTTCGATTTTCTTGCTATAATTTGGTTAAAATCAACAAGAAACGCCCTTTTTGACAAATAAAGTTAAATATTTTTAACAAATAGCGTTTAAAATTTAATAAACTACAAGTTTTATTTCAAAAACTTATTTGTATCAAACTTAACTTTGAAGTTATTTGAAATTAAAGTAAATTATTTACATTATTTCAGGTTAAATTTGAATATTTTTCATTTTGTTATAACTCGGTTAAAATCAAAAATTTGAAAAGCTGTTTTTAACAAATAACGTTCATAATTTAATAAACCATCAGTTTTATTTGAAAACTTTTTTATATTAAACTTAATTTTGAAGCCATTAAAAGTTAAAGTTCATTATTTAGGTTATCTCAGGTTAAACTTGAAAGTTTTCCTTTTTCTTGTTATAACTTGCTTAAAATTATAATGAGATATAGCCTCATCGAATAGAATTTATAAAGAAAGTTAGTTTCTTAGATAAAATCACTCAAAATCTATATAGTTTTATAAAATTTCATAAGATTAATTAAAAAATCAATAAAAGTTAAATTTTTAAGATTGTAGTTTAGGAAATGGATAGCTCTTTTCCATTTAATTTAAATCAATTCTAAGAAAATACCTTTTCTTAATTCCTATAAAGTCTGTACGATTTTTTAAAGATTACTCAAATTTTAAAATCATACCAAAAAATACTTTGACGTCTTTAAGATTCTTTTAAATTTTCTTGATGGTCAATCGAAATGAGTGAATTTGACTTATTAAATGTAAAATAGATATTTTAATCTATCTTTCGGTAACAAATCATTTCTCAACTTTCAAAAAAAAAAAACGATAGACGATTTTTATTAAGTTTTATCTGTAAAATCCATTTCACTTCCAATCATTGCTTCATTTCGTTCTTCATTTCCCCACTTATTAATTTCCCTATTTCGTAAATTCCTCTTTTTCTCATATCCCCTCACATAGTTGAAATCTCTTCTAGTCAACTCTAAATTTAATTTTAACTTATTAAACCTAAATTTGGCCTTAAAACAACAAAATTTATATACGTAAATAAGAAAGTTATTTCGATTTTATATACACATATTTTTTTAATTAATTTTTTCCCCAGTAATCATCTTTAACGCATTTCCAACTAATTTTTTAATATAATTTTCTTACTTTACATCGTTTTTTTTGTCGTTTTATTATGTTGTTATTGTTGTTGTTATAATATTTTTTATTGTTGTTGTGTCTTGGATGCTTTGTGTGTAAGTATTTATTTAATTTAATTCTGTAATGTGTATTTTTATGTTTTTAATTTCGTATTTAATTTTATGTAGTAATATTTCTAATAATTTCGTTAAAATTGAAGGAGGAATAATAATAAAATTGTTGAAGGGGGAGAGAAACAGAGAATCTCGAAGCTTTATCTTCCGCAATGTTTCAGTTCGTGGTTTGATCTGTGTGTAGGGTCCTGAAGGTTTGGACGCTTCAGCTTTAAGCAGAGGTCCCCCGGGACTCCCTGGAGAAAAAGGAGAACGAGGTGAAAGCGGTCCAAAAGGTGGTAAAGGCGAAATAGGTATTAAAAATAGTAATAATAAAGGACAACCATTAACTTTTTTTGTATTATTTAATAAAAAATTTTATTCCTTGAACAATTTATTTAATTCTCATTCTTTTTTTAATATTTAAGGTCCTAAAGGTGATATAGGAGCTCCTGGACCGATTGGAGAAACAGGAATAAATGGAGAAGCTGGACCACAAGGTCCTCCAGGATTACCAGTGAGATTTATTTATTTTTTAAAATATATTTTTTTAATTTTTACTTTGAGATACTCATTAATTTTGTGTTATGTTTGATTTAGGGAATGACTGGACCGAAAGGTGAAAAGGGTGAATACGGCGATATAGGTCCTCCGGGATTAATGGGACCGCCGGGACTTCCGGGACCGCCCGGTTATCCCGGCCAGAAAGGGGAGAAAGGCGAAAAAGGGGAATCTGTAAGGAGTTTGTTGATTTCTACTTTAATTTTTAACGAAAAGGACTAAAATTTTCCTCCTTTTTTTCTGGGTTGTTTCAGAAATATAAGAAGTTAAGACGGCGACAGGTAAATATTTATTCTGATTTTATCGCTTTGAATTGGTTTTAAATTAAAAATCGAATCGTTTTTGGAAACTTAATAATTTAACAGCTACGTGAAGCTTTTTTAATAGCTTTATCTTTTTTTATTCTTTCTCTATACTGTTCCAGGGAGACGGGACCGGAGAGATAATTACTGGAGATAGAGATATTGTAAGTAAAATAAATAATAAATATTTAAGTAATAAATTAATATAATACAAATAAACGTTGAAGGGTTTGAGATTTGATTACTTGAATAAGGACTACAACTAGCATTAGCAGAAACTCTAATACTAGATCTACAACTAGAAGTTTTCAATTTTTAACCGTTTGACTGCTACAAGGCGCGAAAGCACTTTGTTCATTTGTGTCGAAAACCGCGATGCAGCGCTTTTATGCTGCGAGTTTCAGTGTGCCTTTGTTGCACCATTGGAGTAAACGTAGTCTGACCACCCGCGTACTTCGTTAAAGTCAACATCAAGTCAAAATATGTCCCGCAGTTTTCGAGCGTTCTTGCAAGAATTGCTTAGCAGTCAAACGGTTAAATAAATAAAAACTTGAAGTGTTTATTGAAGAGACTTCTATTGGTACTTAACTACCCGGGTTTCTATCCTTGAAGGATCGACATCAGATACCAATAAAAGTCTCTCCAGTAAGAACTTTACGTTTTTATGTATTTAATTCTCATTGACTAAAGAATGGAAGTATTCATTTCAACTCTTTTAAGTTTTGCCGTGCGTCTTTTGAAAAAGCATTTGACGTTTTGTATGCCATGTTGTGACTTTCTTCAGAAAAAAGTTCGAAATGTTGTTGGTATTCGGAATATCAAACGCCTTTTCAAAGGACGCACGGCTAAACCTGAAAGCTCCTAGTTCTAGGTCTAGTGTTAAAGTTAGTGTTAGAGTTAGCGTTAATATTAGTTCTAGTGTTAGTTCAGTTAAGACCGTCCGTTAAAGCCTTCGTATTTATCTTTGATTACTTATTAATACTGATTATTGTAATGTGTAAGTGTAATACAACCGCTAATAATTTGAAATCTTAGGTAATGGGTCCTCCTGGACCTCCAGGTCCACCTGGAACTCCTGGATTACAAGGACCACCTGGAATTAAGGGAGATCGAGGAATGGATGGCATCAAAGGTGAACCAGTAAGTTTTTTTCTTTGATAATTGTTTTCTTTAGTAATCTCAGAAATCAGTCTAGAAATAGGCGAATATTAACTGAACTAAACATTATAATACCAAACTTAAGACACTTTTTCTAGATTTTGTATTCGCTTTGCTTTTTAATCATTTGCGTATCAAGAGCTACTTTCGCGCTCTTCAGATTTTGTATCGAGAAAAGCCAGGACATTTGGTCAAAACAGACAACTGACGTCCCACTCGAATTTTTTTTGTCGAAATTTTCAACATGTAACCGAAAGCGTTATCGCGCTCCGTGGCGCTTTTCGATTCGTGTTTTGTTAATATCCTCTGGTACGCAAACGGTTAAAAGTGATTTCATTTAGTACCACTAAATCAAAATGTAAACAATTTGATTTTCTAAAAAATCAGAAGTTATTAAACATCGGATCTATGAATATAGGCTATTAACTAAGCTTACTTTATTGGTTTTCGTCCTTAAAAACGTATTTCTTAAGTCTTTAAATCAGTTGAAAATCGATCAATTTTAATCTAAAATTATCTTATACATATATCTTATAACTCAGGTATTATGTTGTTCTACATGCAATCATTGTTATCTTTGGATGATTTCTCGAGAGAATATTGAAAATGAGGTCAATAGTATGAATGTTGGATGAGATCAATGTTATAAGGTCAAATAAAAATAATCCAAGTGAATCGATTATTTAAAAAACCACATAAATCCATTTCCCAACATTTTGAGCAAATAAAAGAAAAGTGTTTAAATTTCCAGACATTGCGTTATTTCTATCTAGTTTTTTTTTAGTGAAAAGTGTAGGGTCAAGTGGGGTAAACGTAAACTAGGGTAATTGTAAACAAGATTTTGTTTTACTAAATATTCAAAATAAGTGACTTTCCCGTACCTTCTACTTCTTAGGTGGCAGGAAAGTGTTGACTGCAGTAAGTACGCGAAAGTCACTTATTTCGAATATTTAGTAAAGCAAAGTCTTGTTTACAATTACCCTAGTTTACATTTACCCCACTTGACCCTACATCAACGCGCTACATTTGGGGTTTCTGAATGACTTTTAGGGCCTAATGTACTCTTACTGACAAGGAGACCACAAGAGGTTGTATTCACCGATTTTGATCAAAGTGCTATCAATCGATAGGTATTCATACACAATACAAATCTGTAAAATATTAGGGCGCACTATTCAGGGATTCGGGAATAAATCCTTATTAAAGTTATTAATAAATTGCGTTTCGAGGCCCAATGACTTGTTAGCCACTCCCGCCCCCCCCTCCAAGCGCCACCCACGGGTGAGGTGGCATGCTTCTATTTCCAGTGAATTTCCAGTCGCGCATATTTTTTAACATAACATTCAAAATTTAGTACGTTTGAAATTAAAATTAATCGATATAAGTAATACCAAATAATATACAGATCTGGAAATTTTATTTCAATGTATAGAAAAATATCATATATGTCATATATGTTCAAATATAAATGTATTTATTGTAAACGTTGCAAAAAGAGCTTAATAAATTATTTTATATTATTTACGTACGTTAGTCTATTTTTATTAACAGATAACCTGTTAGATGGTAAGGAAAAAATAATTAATATCTATTTGTATTTTTTACGCATTAACCAAAAGTATAACTTTTTAAATGTTAACTAAAAATTAATGAGAAATATTCTATTAAAAATAATATAAAAAAGTCCTAAACGAAAAGGAGCAGAAATTGAAAATCAAGGTTGTAAAACGTGTGGTAATTTTTTTTATGTAAAAAAATATAACCAAAACATTATAAAAAAAGTGAATTATTAAATTAAAATTACGAGAGAGTAAGCGGTAAATTGCGAGATTCGAACTAGCACAGTGCGCGACTGGAAATTCACTGGAAATAGAAGCATGCCACCTCATCCGAGGGCGGCGCTTGGAGGGGGAGCGGGAGTGGCTAACAAGTCATTGGGCCTCGAAACGCAATTTATTAATAACTTTAATAAGGATTTATTCCCGAATCGCTGAATAGTGCGCCCTAATATTTTACAGATTTGTATTGTGTATGAATACCTATCGATTGATACCACTTTGATCAAAATCGGTGAATACAACATCTTGTGGTCTCCTTGTGAGTCAAAAAAAGGGGTTCGATATATCGCCGTTCCGGAAGAACATCGACATAACTGCAAAATAAAAAATTTTGCAGGAAAAGCAAAAATAATTAAAATCAGCATTTTTTGGATACATTGATGGCCTTAACTCATTTTGTCAAAAAATTGCAGTTACGTCGATGTTGTTCCGGAACGGCGATATGTTCTCTTGAAAATCACTGAGAAAAAATTGGAAATTGCTTTATTATAAAATACTTTTAACTTAATACTATATTCAACGAACTCAAAATAAAGAAAGTATATTGTGTTTAAGACATTATCAGCCATTAGTCATTGTCATTTCACTATAAAATTTAAAAATTTCATTATAAAATTTTCGTACACCTGACACTTCATCGTCTTCTACAACGCTTTGAAACTTTTTAAAGGACTTCATCTTTTTGTTTTTGATAGGGATTTCACGGATTGTGTAATGATCTCTTTTTACTGGAAATGACTCGATGTGTTCTTTAATTTTTGCGATTAAGCCTGCACACGTAGCAGGCTTGGCAATGCCTGACGTGTGTTTTCCTCTGATCATGAGATTTTTGGGTGATTTACCCGTAACTAACAAACCTGTAATACGTCGTACTCTATTGTCAGTAATGCCATATATTTTAAGAAACTTGTCTTTATATCGGGTGTTCATTTAAATTCGTGCTCAAGTGAGCTATGGATTTTGCCTGCATTTTTGACGTATGTTCAATAAAACTTAATTGAAGCAATGTCATAACACTGGAATGTTCATTAGGTTATAAATAACAAATGACAGAAAATGAGAGGAAATTGGCTAATAACTTGTTTTTGGCTAAAACCTACCTAAACTCTAATCTTTTCAGTAATCGATCGTCCAAAATTTCATAGGGATGTTCAAGTAGTGAATAAAATTATACAGTAAATAGCCCCAAACGTCAACGACTTTCGAAGCAGCTTAAACATAAGACTTACCATCAAGTTCTTTGTCACAAATTAAAAACATTATCTATAAATTACTAATACAAGCCGTTCAGTGTAGTTTGACCAGATTTGACGTTTGTCAAATTTGGAATTTAATTGATTAGTGTGCACTAATAATACGACATACATTTTTCTCTATATCGTCGTCTAACAAAATTTCAAAGCACACTTGAGCACGAATTTAAATGAACACCCGATATATATCGATTTTACCCGAAGAAGTTACCAACGAATATTTGAATGCAGAATCATGGATTTTCCTTTTAATGTTGTCTTTCTGTACAGGTATGTTGTATTGGTACTGGTACTATTAAATTTTGCAAATAAGTATCTTGCTCATCCTTTGTATTAAAATCTCTGAACTTCGAGAAAACCTCCAATTATATCTCGTCTGGTAATTTATTTAAACATTTCTTTTTGTACCTAAGAAAAAATTGGACAATACCAATGTTAAACTTGTAACATGTAAGCACATTACCACTCTCGTCTTGGGTGTATCTTTTCCACTTTCATCCCTCTATGATTAACATATAACATATTCTTCCCCTTTTAATCGTGCTTTTTTTACAATTTCACACTTATGTGTCACTTCTTTCACACCCTTTCTACGTTTTTTTTTTACCCCAAATACCGTGTTCATTTGTGTTCATCGTGATTTCAACTAACAACAACAGAGATTGGCTTTACTAACTTGCTCACAGCTCAACATGCTATGAAATTTGGTTATTTACAAAACCACATACATCCCAGATATACGTTCTTTTCTCATGCAATGACAAATCGTGCTTGCTATACAAAACAGATAAAAATATAAATTTATGTGGTTTTGTTGCGGAAGGGAGTAAAATGGAGTATTTCTATTTAGCTCCATTTAACTCAAAAGCTAAGGGAGTTAGGAAAAAATGTTTCGAGTAAAAGTTATTCAGTTATTAACGGCGAACAACTGTGATTTGAAATATTTTTCGCTATTCCTGATATTAACAGAGTTATAATCCAAAAACTGGGACAACCCAAAATGGAGTATTTCTGTTTGGCTCCATCTAACTCAAAAGCTAAGCGAGTTAGAAAAAAATGTTTGAAATAAGAGTTATTCCATTTTTAACGGCGAATAACTTTTATTTGAAACATTTTTCCCTATTCCCGATATTAACGGAGTTATAGTCCAAAAACTTGAACCACAATTGAGCTTAATGTCGATTAAAATTTGTCAATTTTTAAAAATTCATATCTAGGAAACTATTTGTTATTAAAGCTTGAAACTTTATAAGGTTTTACACTAATACTTACTCTTTACTTCTACCAAAGATGAATTTTGTACAACTTTTAGTTTTTCCCTTAGAAGAGAAAATGTAACCTAACGTTAAAAGAAAAACACTTAAAATTATTTTAATTGTTTTATTTAAAAACGTTTAGTATCACATATAGTTTTAACTACCTATAAGGAACCCGATAATGTTAAAAAGTCAATTTCCCTTAAAATGGAATACTTATATGTGGTTTTTGAAATGACGGATTCAAGTATTTTACCCTATTTTCATTTTTAAAGTTACTCTTTGTTTTATAATTTTTATCATCTCTATTTATTTATTTTTTTAATTTATTTGTAATTTATGGCTTCTCTTGTCCAAAACTAATACATCGTCATTTTTAATGGTATGTATTGGATTTAGTTAGTTTGAGAGTACGTTGTTATTGAAAAATTTAGAACATTTTAAGACATTCATAAATTTATTTTGTTACCCTTTTTATTTTCCTCTTAGATTCATGTAAATAAACACATTTTATTGAGAACCTTATAAATGGATGGATTGAAGTTATATTTTTATTTATATTATAACATCCGAGTTAAGTTCTTTACATTTTTGGGATAGTTCTTAACAATTTTAAACCTTCATTTACTCACTCTATTTTTTTTACTTTCATTCCTTTTTAAGCATTTTATTTAAAATTGTTCGAAGCTTTCATTGAGATTATAAGATATTTGCATATAAATAAATTGAGTTGAATTAGATTGTTGTTCATTGTCAAGCAATTTCTTATGAGATTAAAAATTTATACCTAGAAAATTTTGGAACATACGACGTAAGTTTTTTAGTGTATTGTCGAAAAAGTTTTTAGCAATTTTAAGTCCTGATTTAAAATTGTTAGAAGGATTTATCAAAAAATCATATTCTTCCATTTCATCAACCTTAAATTACTATTGTGTTAAATTATATTGATTTTTAATATTGATTCTTTTACAATCTTCTGTTCAACTGATATGAATTTTTTGTTACTCGGATCCTTTCGTTTTTATATTTATGATTTAAAATTAATTTAAGTATTTGTGAAAAAAAGTAGTATTCTATCAATTACCAACCTAAATTTAGAGGACTCAAGTTGGGTTGGTTTGATTTCTAAATTTCAAAACAATTTCTAAAGAGGTAAAGAAAAATTACTTATAATATTATATCTGAACATGTATTTTTATTCTTTTTATAAATATTTGTTTGAAAATCTTCTTTTGTAAAATTTCTGTAATTTTTCAAAAGGAAAGTATTTACATTGAATTTCTTTTCAGGGTGAAAAAGGAGCTAGAGGCGATCCAGGTCCAATGGGATTACCTGTAAGTCTAATTCAAACCCAAGTTTTTATCTTTTTATAATTCGCTTTCGTTATTTAAACTGTTTTAAATAAATATTGAAGTATTTACCATTTTAAATTAATATTTAGGGACCGATGGGTTTGAGAGGTGAAAGCGGTCGACCTGGAGATTACGGAAAACCCGGTCCGATGGTAAGGAAGCCCTTTTATAACTCCTAAAAAGGCCTCGATAACAATTTAATTAATACAAAAAAAAATAAAGTTAAAAAAAGGGCACCGTTAACCAGAAACAATGCAGTGTGATTTAACAAACACAAACATTATTAACATTTTATTACTTAATAATTACCTTTCACGCTTTCTGTTTTCAATTAAGACTCATTTTTTGTAAAACAACCGGCTTTAAGTTGTTATAATCAATTGGATTGTTACTGTTAACAATTTTCAGTAAAAAAAAGCATGCGATTTTTTCATTTTTTGTATAATTTGTGAAAGCGATTTTTTTCGGTGTGAGTTGTGTGTGTATAACGGAAGCATCGTTTAAGGAAAAACCGACCTAAAGCTCAACTTGAGTTTTTAAAACGGCAAAGGAAAAATATGAAAATATGAAAACGTGAAAACATGAAACCACGAAAAAAGAAGAATTCTAAAAGAAGTTACTAAAAATTGTCGTATCTAAACCTAAATTGTCTCGAATTAATTAATTTAAGTCGATTGTAATGTAAAATAAACTTTGTAATTTTTGTTAATAACTTAAAAAAAAATAAGTTTAAGTCAAAGAAATAAAATAAAACGTTTACGAGAGATTTAACCGAACAGTCGCTGTATTTAACGCTACGAACTTAATTATTTATTAATTTATTTTAATTTCGAGTCAGTTTTAAAATTTGATTAAATTTCTTCTTAAAAATAATAAATAAAATAGATCGAATTGAACTTTTAAAGTTAAAGTTTTTCGTCCAAAATAGTACTTAAATAAAATGAAATAACTAAAGATTTAAAAAAACGCTGTCCATTTTAAATAATTAAATAGATAGATTGTAATAAAAGACGTAATTCTAGTGAAAGCCAATTTTTTATAAAGTTAAAAAAATCGAAAAGACGGATATTTATATTATTTAAATAGATTTTTTGTTTTAAATATTATTATGATTTTTTTCTTCTTAAATAAGCGATTATTGTAAAAAGTTTTTTAAACTCCCCCCGTATATTGTGTAATATAATAAATATAAATGTTTTTTAATATGATAAGAACCTCATTTTTATAGATGTTTAATACCTAAACCTAAATATTGTAATATTGTCGCATATTTACGATTTTAGAAACTAACACGATGATTGTATTATTAATTAAACCGACCGTAATTTTAAATTAATTAAGATTGAAGAAGAAAGAAACTAGTTTAAGGCTTAGTTTTAAGGCGATAAGCGACTGAAACGAACGGCGGAAAATAACGCGTTTATGAATGATTTGAAAAAAAAAAGTTTTAAGGGAAAATAGGAAAAAAATGGAAAAATACCAAAAGCGAAAATAAATGTATGTGCATGTGCTGTAATTATTTTAAAAACAGAATCTTTTTTTTATACTAAACTAAAAATACTCTTTTTACCCATTTTTTTTTCTTTCTGGTTTTCATTTAATTTTGAGTTTTTTTGAGTTGTGTTTTATTTTAAAATAATGAAGATAAATGCATGAAAATAAACGAGATTGCATCTTGTTTGCATTAAGTGAAAGCAAATAATGAAGCTTTTATTAAGAAAAAACATCGAAAACACACTTCATTTTTATTTTATTATTTTTATTTCTTTTCTTGTTCTTTTGAGTAATAACAAAAAAGAAAAAAAAGATTTTCCCGTTTTTCGTTTTTTGTTTAACTGTTTTTCTTAACGCAGGGACCGCCAGGATTAGATGGAATGAAAGTGAGTATTTATTATTATTTTTTTTCTGTGTTTAAAGACGGTATAAAAGATTAAAAATAATTTTTGGGTAAAAGTTTTATAATAATTATTGGATTAATTTTTTTTTTATTTGAGTGAACCATTTCGCTTAAATAGTTTTAAATTTTCGATTATTTGAGTGAATGTGGACCTATAAAACGTGTGTCAGACGTGACACGCGAATTCATTTTGAATGACACGTATAGACACACTAAAAAAAGTTACATAATTCAAATATTTGTTTCTAGTAGCGGTATTGACATAACGGATCTCAATAGTTTTTTTATATATCTCTCTATTCATATGAATAAATTGAACTTAAAATTGCAAAGTTTTGGCAAAAATATTTACGTTATGTTTGGATATATCAAATCTTTTGAAAGTGAATTTAATATTTTTAAGTAAGATATTGAAACTTATATTTTACACGAATAAAAAAAAAATATTTCGAGAAGTGCAATATAGAAAGTGCAATGCAGTCCACATTTATGTACCAGGATGTAGTAATGTTATTGCTTGAACAATTCAATGAGAAATGCAATCAGTTTACAAGCTTAGAGTAAACCATTGAAATAATTCAATATCCGGATGCATTTGTTTCCAATACTCTGGAATTAAAGGAATGCCAATTGGCGCGTTTCAAATGCCATGTTGCAACCGTCTTCAGATTCGAGTTCGAAGTCCACTTCACTTGTTGTTGAAAGGTTGCAACATAGCATCCGAAACATCAAACTGTTTTTCAAAAGACGCACAGCTAAACTCGAAAGCTCCTAGTTCTAGGTCTAGTGTTAGAGTTAGTACTAATGTTAGTTCTAGTCTTAGTTTAGTTAACAGCGGCCTTGAAAGCCTTCGTATTTAGACTTTTAATGCTTTAGAAAAATTGTCCGCGTTAATACAAACATCCCCTAACTGAGTATCTTTAACCCTTAACTACGGAAGTGCCGTCTGAGAAACGGCATATAAACGTAATTTTATATTATTTATGTTATTTTGTATTCTTTGTCATCATTATGTACAGCAAGTATTTTAAGCAATTGTTTAGTAATTTAATTAGTAATACTTCAAAAATTATCTAAATGTACTGATTAGAGAAAATATGTGATTGTTTTGAGACTTTATGCCGTAATATCAGTGGTAGTCTGCCAGACAGCACCTCAGGGTTTATGTTTTGATTATTGTACCTCCGCAGTTAAGGGTTAAATGGAACGTCTCTATGTAATCAATATAATAATTCCTCCAACTTGGTCTTCTACCTGAAATCTATTGATGTACCTGGATTCACAAGAGGTTGTTCGTTGGTGTCATTTTAACTCTTCTATTTAACATCGTCATCTATAATAACAACTACGTCTCCGCTTCCATCATCTTCTTTTTCATCCTCTTTTTTATTAGGAGTCTCAATATCGACTACTTTGACTTTTTCTTCTTGCTTCTCTGGAATTTCTTTGAAGAGAGCCGATTTTAATTTTTCTTCTAATTTCTTTTCACAACCGATGGTAGGTATTAATCGTGGGTATTCTGACACCCAGGAAAAACTAAGTTTAGAAAGAGTTTCACAGCTAAGAGTGATAGCTCTACGCAGCTATCAGTCCTTCTAAACTTAGTTTTCCTGGGCGTTAGAATACCCAAGATTAATAACTGTCATTGGTTGTGAAGACAAATTAGAAGAAGAATTAAAAGCTGCTCTCGTCAGAGAATGTCCAGAGAAGCAAGAAGAAGCCAAAGTAGTCGATATTGTGATACCGTATAAAAAAGAGGATGAAAAAGAAGGTGGTGGAAGCGGAGACGCAGTTATTATAGATGACGAAGTTAAAGAAAAGAGTTAAAATCAGAAGAAAGAGTGATAGCTGTGAAGAGTTATCACTCTTTCTAGTGACGTTTTCGTTTGGTTGAACTGGTGCACACCTGTGCATAACAGCGTGTTCTGTTGGTTGTTTCGTTGTGTTCTATTACATTTTATTATTCTCCCGTCTTAAGCGTTAACGCCGTATATGCATTTTTCAGCATTTTGCGTTTGCGGCATTTTAGCATAATTTACTACGTTCTACAGCGTTTTCCCCCAAGTTAGAATTTTTATTAAAAAAAATCATATACGGCGTTAACCCTTAACACGGCAGTATTGTAGTTTATAAAACATTTTAAACAACATCAAGCCTTGAACATACTTACAAGTGATGTTATGATCAGATTGGCAGTTATGATTATGTTTGATTTCATCGCGTTCTGTTGAATTTGCCCTTTTTTATACTAAGCTGGTGTGACATATGCACTCAACATCAAATTCTGGCGCGTACCAGTGCGCACTAGTTCTGCCAACCGAAAACGCCATAAACTTAGTTTTTCCTGGGCGTCAGAATACCCACTATTAACGGGTATCATCGCTGCTTCTCTTATTAACATTACTAAATTCACTCCAATGTCGCAGATACAGAGGCGATATCCAATTTCTCAAATGTGAGACGTTTACTTTAATTCTATATGAAATATCACCAAGTAGCAATATCTCGTTTTGCTGGTTGCTAGTTGCTTGTTCCTAGTTGCCTCATTGAGAGACGCACCTAACGCCGAAACTCAAAAATTTGTAACGAAATCGTTTGAATTCTTCAGAAGAATGTAACTATCGACAAGAAATTTTGAATGCTTGCTATAAATTACCAGGCATTTAAAAAGACATAAAAGGTCTAGTAATTACTTTACTAACGGTTTTTTGAAATAATATGGAACCAATGAAGTTGTTTCATTTTCATCACATCCAAAAAATCTTCAACTATTATGTGACACAATACCAAAGTTAAATTAGAGGTTTTTTACAATTTTAACACACCAAGCTCGGAAGGTTTGCATTTACCTTAAAATCAAAGGAATTATGTCTTTGACTTTCTGAATTTCTTTGATTTTAATTGAAACATCGCTTGGTTTAGTTATTAAATTATAGGATTTTCAATGAATTTTGAAAATATTAAAAAAAATTGTTTTATATTTTGATTGAAATTACAAATGCAATAAATAACTTGTAAAACATTTTTTAATTTACTACTTGATGGTTAATTATTGTAATTTTTAGGGTGCACAAGGCGAACCAGGTACAAAAGGAGAAAGAGGAGATCCTGGTCTACCCGTGAGTATTTTAATCATAAATCACGTTTTTAATAAAACTAATTAACTAATACGTAGAGCAATTAATTAATGAATTAACAAAAATAGATTGTTTCTAACTAGAATCATTTGTAATTTTAGGGAACAGATGGAATTCCTGGACAAGAGGTATTAAAACTCTTTATTAACACTTTTTACTTTATTTTTTCTTATCTTCTTTAAATTTTATTTTATTACTCTTCAACTTCTAAAAAATTTATCTATTTTTTTGTTGCAAGCATCGTGTAAATAAAACTTATAAAATAACTTTATTAATGAAAGCTTTAATGGCACACGCTTAAATCATTAATTTCATTCATAGAATTTTAATTTAACAATTAACTAAACAGATATTTTTACTCCCAATAATTATTTACTTTATTGTCTTTTTAATTCCAGGGTCCCAAAGGTGATAAAGGATTCAAAGGAGAACCGGTAATTTTAATATTTTTTTCTCTAACAAATTATCCTTCTTTTTAATTTAATTAATAACTATAATTTTTTTAAAGGGTCCTTTGGGTAAACGTGGTAGAAAAGGTGATAAAGGAGATAAAGGTGATCAGGGAGTTCCCGGATTAGACGCTCCATGCCCTCTAGGGGCTGATGGCTTACCTTTACCAGGATGCGGATGGAGACCACCAAAGGTAAACCAACCTTCCTCACAATAGATGGCGGAATTAGATTCAAAATATATTTTAATCAGTTAACAAAAAATTATTTAATTTTTGGGTGATTTTATTTTAAAAATTAATGAAAACCAGATTGATAACTAACAATACTAAGCGCTTTAAAACGCCTTAGGACATTTTATCGTATTCGCCGTCGACTCCGCCGACAATTTCTCACTTTGACGACGAGGAACCGACCGAAGAAGCCGGAAATGAAGGGGATTACGAGGAGGGCGAAGAGGATTATCCGGAAGAGTATCCGGATCATTTAAATTCGGCTCTTCCGGTTTCTTCCGCTTCCGCTATTTAACAACTAACGATTATTTTGAGTCTAACTCAATTAATTTTTGGTAGAAACTAGATCTGGTAGGTTGTTTTATAATTTTTCTTTATGATTTCGATGTTCTCAGATTAAAACGACATATGATTTTTTTAACACACATTTCACGAAAATCAAAATTTCACAAATGGGACCACAGGCTTTTATACATTTTAAAGTTCACTGTGAACTGATTTTCAAAAATGTTGGCACTTGTATCACTTTAACTTAAGAACGTCGAATTAATAAATATTTATATTCAGTAATAAATATTAATATAGTAATGTGTGTTTTTCTTATTAATTTCAGATCTAATTAAAAGAGCATGGACTGTGAAGAAGATAAAGGTAAAGAAAGTGTTTGTTTTTCGTACTTATAGTGAAAAGTGCAAAATATAATTAAAACGTGTAAATATAAACATTATAATTACAAACTGATAAATATATTAAGTGTATTTAAATATATCTAAACAGTGAAGTGAATAAAAGAAAGATTCATACATAAGAAAAATATTGTTTATATATGTACAGAAAATAATATAGAGTAAAGTTATTGCTAAAATTAAGAGTAATTCATTAATACTAATTAATTATTTAGTAATTTATATGTATTATTAATAAACATGATATTGTATTATTGATGATGTAGAGATTAAGAGACGATTAAAAAGAAGATTGATGAATTTTTCATAAAAAAATAATAATTTATTCGTTTTCTCTTCTTTATTTCAATTACAATCTGATTACTTTTTTTTATTTAAGGTAGACTGTGTATGAAAATATAGGTGAACAAGGAATTACAAAGAAGAGAATAAAACGGAATAAATTGAAATTAAGCTCACACAAGGATATTTTACAAAAAGGATATTTTTCTCTTAACTGAATTCCATCGTACGGTGAAAACAAACTAGGTGAAAAATTTTCGAAACAGCTTCGTGATGTAGCTTAGTAAATGATGTAAACAAACGTGTGCGATTTTGCCTTACAACTGTGCATTCAAGTGGTTGTATTTTAACACTTTGTTAACCGATGACGAGTTAAATCTTTTCATGCCCAAACGTTCTTGACCAGTGATGTGTCAAGTTGTCAGTACACTTATCATAGTCAATGACATGACATAGTTTCTATGTAAAATTCCCGGTTGACAAAGTGTTTCTAAATCAAAATTGCTTGATCAAGTTGTGAGAAATCCTTAGCTTAGAGAAAAGCACGCAAATGATTTGATTTTGGAAAAAATAGGCTAAGCTTTTTATCTCTGATTTACTCAACACAGAAAAAGACTATAGTGTTGGCTGAGTTGTTAGATGAAGAGGAGAAAGACTTTTGTACAAAGAAAACATCCGACTTTGGAGAAATAGGTGAAACTTTTTATCTTATTGTCAGATTTATTCACCAATGAGGATTAAAATTTTATCTGAGTTGTTAGGTGAAGAAGGAAAATTCTTTTGTGCAACTTCTTAGGGCTTAGGCAGGTTTAAAAACATACGGTATTCAGTTATCGAACGTATGTAGAGAAGATTTATTTAGAAATTCAGACGCAATAGATGTTTTCAAAACAGAGTTTCAAGATTATAACCAACGATACACTACTAATGATCAAATTTACAATGACGGTGAAACGAGTATAACTTTAAGATGTAGCATACAAAATCTTTATCTTCTTCAAAAGAAACGTCCGCTCTAGGATATAAAATGAAAAAGGAACGGATAACAGTTCTCCTGGAGTCAAACGCTTCTAACACGTATAGAATACCTCTTATGTGTTTCGGAAAATGCTCGAGCCTTAAGAGATATTGCTCGACATGCGCTTCTCAGTTTTTGCAGAGCCCAAGAAAGTTTTTAGATCTCTTGCGAACTGTACCGAATGATCTAATGGATAGCGCTTATCTAAAAGGTACCAACTGCCAAATCACGTTTTTTCATATAAATGCACTAAACGCCTTTTATAACAAAGACTTAGTTACTCTAAAAAGATCGAAACACCAAACTGCTCGCAGGGACCTCTTTTAAGGCTGATCCGTTTCATCCAAAAACTTATTTTTCAGCATTATAAAACTTTAATCACCATTTGCTCAAAACTATAATTTGGCGATTGGTACCTTTTAGATAAGCGCTATCCTAATAATCAGTTTGTGGCAAAAGGTAAAAAGCTTTTAAATGGAGAAGGTTTCAGTTACAATTCAGGTTGGTTTCAATTAAGCCACTGAATCAGAACATATTATTATACAGTTGCTCCCAAAAGTATCCGGCCGCCTGGCAAATTTTCACATTTAACACTATATTACTTAATACATATTGTGGCATGAGAACGGGAGAATAGTTATTATATAACGCAACAAGTCAGATCTCAACCCAATAGAGCATTTATGGGCAATTTTGAAAGTTTTGTTAGTCTCAACAAAAAGCGCATTTCCAGTAAAGAAATGCTTAAAAACCATTCACTGCTGGAATGGAAGATGATAAACTCTTCATTAACGAATAAATTGGTTAAGTCAATGCCCAACAGATTGAGAGATGTTTTAAATTCAAAAGGTTACCCCACAAAATATTAAAGAGCTGTTTTAATAGCTTTTAAGAGTTACATATTTAGTTGTTTTAAAGCTATTTTGTATAGGTGGCCGGATACTTTTGTGTGCCTATAATAATGTTATTTATGTTCTTTGTTACATTGTTTGCTATTGTTATATTTGCAATGTATCAAAAGTTGAATGATAATATACTAGCATCACAAAAAAAAATAACTATTGGTTATATTATTTAATTCTTAAGTAATATAGTGTTAAATGTGAGAATTTGCCAGGCGGCCAGATACTTTTGGGAGTAACTGTATGTCCTGATCAATTAAGTGTCATTATTGACTTTTAAACGTCACTACCATGTACTATTTTTGGGAACCATTCTACAAGATAACCTATTCTGAATCATATTACGAGATATGCTTCTCAAGTCAACCTAATGGGATTGCGAAAGTTTTTAGACACAGGATATATTAAAAACACTGCAATTTAAATTTCAATAAATAATACGAAACCTTAAAATTCGATTTCGCTTCAGATCATTTAGGAATACTCTACTTAAACATAAAATACTATAATGAGTAAGTAGGTGTTCATAAAACAACAAACCTAAACCAAGTTGTTGTAACTGTACCCAATCTACCTTACAATAAAGTTTAAATTGAAAATTAGTTGTGGATTGGAGGTTAGTAAAAAAACACAAAAGTTTATCAAAAGTCTATTCTTTTCTATTTGTATTTATATAAAAATATATTTACACAAAAAATCGCTATAAATAGAACAACATTTTCCGTTTTACAAATTTTTATTGTATATTTCTTTAAGATTAAACGTTACAAACGTTATTTTTCTTTTTACCTTAACTTAGTATTGCGTAGGAATGTCTTTTCATCACTTGATTTCATGAAATCATCAAAAATCAATCGCAAAAGTAATTCGTTCAATAGAAAACAAAGTCAATAAAAAATCAAATTCATTAATTAAAAACCGAAACAACATTTTTTAGTTATTAAATTTAATAAATTTGAGATCACTGTCGTGATTTTTATTTCGTTTGCGCTTTTAAGATTTAATAAACGTAATTCTTCCCCATTTTTTAAATAACAACTTTTCTTTTTACAAAAAGTAGAAATAAAAATCACCGTTTTTTAAAAGTAACTAAATAAAATAAGTCTAAATGAATCACATTTTCGAATTGGAAGTTATTTTTCTTTTATAAGAAATAAAAAATAAATTAAAAGTATTAAGAGAAATTATTTCTAAAATTTACGTATAAATTAAATTAAACGGTAGATAATTAATAAAGAAATTAATTAGTTAAATCCTAACTAAAGTTATTAGTTATTATCATAATTATCACAATCGATTTCATTTATTATTAAAATTACAAAAAAAAGTTGTTAAAAATTTATCAAAGGCACATGTTTTTTTCTTCTTCTTTAAACAAACCTCTAAATATAAGGAACTTCTAGTTGTGTAACACTTCTTTTTTAAAAAAGAAAATGAATTAGTTAATTAAACAAAAAAAAACATAATAGTAATAATTATATACTAAGCGAAGGTCGTTTCTTGCGATCGCCTTTCGAGTTCTTACCGAAAATGTTCCCCAAAACCTTCGAAACGCTATTCACCCCCAACTTTCTTCTTATCGGCAACGCTTTTAATAACTGTACAGATCTCGCTTCTCTTAATAACGATTGAAACGCCAGGGAAACTCCTGCGAAGTTTTCCGCCGCACTTACTTCGTAGAATTGACAACCATATTGAAGGGAAAGTTCTTGACCATCATCTACACATATTTGCCTACAAACATAGAACAAAAAGATTAATTAAAGAATCTTGATTAATCGAGTTAAAGTCTTAAAACGCATTTCAAAGCGTATTAGTCACGTTACACGAGTTATACAAGAGTCCGGATGCCTGAATATTGATTCGTCCGGAGGAACAATGCTCCGATAAATCAACTTTACCGTGTTGAAGATCTTGTGGCGGTCGCATAACCAATTACCCTATTGTTTGGAGCCGTTTTTTAAAGGCTTAAGGAAAGAAAGAAGGGCGAAGTTTGCATTCCTAACGGTTAAATATACATCGCGAACTACGGGGATTTAACATAAATAAAGAAGTAGGAAGTTTGTCATTTTAAAATGGCTTTGAACGAGGTTCATTTGAGTTGATTACCTAAAATTGTATTTGAGATAAATTTTAAGTGGTTAAAATATCAAACCAGTGATTGTTTTTAAACTGTTTTGTCGATTCTTTTGATTTTAAAAGCTTTAGTGAAAAGTTCGAAAAGTCGCGGTTTTCTCGCGCTGGAACTTCACGTTCACTAGCTACGCCCTACCCAATAAACCCTTCAATTTTGATCTAGAAATGAATTCTTTTTTTTTTCAAAGGATTTAGTGGATAGTTTGAAAAATCGCAGTTTGGTCGTATTTTAGGACCTTGCGTTCGTGAGTTACGCCCTGTCCCGTAAACCTTTAATTTTTTCGCGTTTTTACCCCAAAATGGACCCTCCAGCCGGGTTTTGAAATTTGGTAGCGGACAGTTCAAAATCAGGATTTGGTCGCGCTTCAAGCAGCCGTTCGGGAGATGGCCCTATCTCGTAAACCCTTCGCTTTTTCGCCATTTTGACCCCATAAATGTACTCTCGATCCGGGTTAAGAAATCCGGTAGTGTGCAGATTGAAAAATCAACGTTTGGTCGCGCTCCAAGTATGCGTTCGCGAGATAGCCCTATCTCGTAAACCCCTCGCTTTTTCGCGATTTTGATCACAGAAATGGACTCTCGATCCGGGTTAAGAAATCCGGTAGTGTGCAGTTTGAAAAATCAAGGTTTGGTCGCGTTCCAAGCATCCGTTCGCGAGATAGCCCTATCTCGTATACCCATCGCTTTTTCGTGATTTTGATCCCAGAAATGGACTCTCGATCCGGGTTTACAAATCCGGTAGTCCGCAGTTCGAAAAATCAAAGTTTGGTCGCGCTCCAAACTCGCAAAAGATCTTTTGCGAACATTCCTATAAATCAGTCAATAACTATAAAACCACACCCAACTCGAAGAAAAGAATACGTCAAGGGCTCAAATAACCAAACTGAGCCCACGGCTGAAGGCCGACGCAGAAAATGTTAGTGGTAACAACGACAGTTTGTTGTCCAACTCATAAATTGAATCGCAATTTATAGTTTCAAAAATCACTTCTGATAAAACGAAATATCATCTTATTATTTCCAGTCTTCCTCTAGAAATTATTTCTTCTATTTATGATATTGGTTGCAATCCTCCCCAAAATGACATGTACAATAGAATTAATGAAGCTTTAATTTCTAGACTTTCATTAAGTGAGGATAAACGTCTTGCTGAGCTTCTTTCCGGTTCTGAAATGTGCGATCAGAAGCCTTCAGAATTTTATCGTGGCTTGTTAAATATTGCGGGTGGATCAAAAATGGTAAATCAAGATTTGCTAATAAAACTGTGGAAAAGACGGCTTCCACAAACTATATTAGTTGCTTTAACCTCTTTAGGTAAAGAGAATATTTCTGAGAATATAGCAGATAACGTATGGGAATTCCATCATTCTACAACGCTATCACAAGAAAATGCAGAGACTCAGTCACAAAATTCAAATATAAATCCTCATTCTTCCAAAAATAATGACGAAAGTTTACTTAAAGCATTTAATGATTTTTCACTTATTGTTAGCTGTCAGTCAATGCTTTAAATTATGGCTGCCAAAAAAGTTTCTATGGAATCTCAAATTAATTCTCTTCAGAATAAAATTAATCATCAACAAAAACCATTTTATAGTTGTCCAAATTGTACACATGAAAAAAATCGTTCTCATATGCGAACATTCCTATAAATATTTTAATACAAAATTTTATTATTGCGAAGAGCTTCGAACTACACTGCTTATCTCGTAAACCTTTCATTTTTCGTGTTTTTACTCCAAAATGGACCCTCCAGCCAAGTTTAGAAATCTGGTAGCGGGCAGTTCGAAAAATCAAGGTTTGGTGACCCTACGACCTCCCGTTCCCGAGATACGCTCTATCTCGTAAAACTTTAAGTTTTTTGCGTTTTTTGACTCTAGAAATGGACCGTCCAACCGAGTTTAGAAATCTGGTAGAGGGAAGTTCGAAATGTCAAGGTTTGGTGACTTCCCTTTTCCGCGTTCTTGATCCCAGAAATGGATTCTCCAGCCGGGTTTTGAAATGCTGTTCGAAAATGGGTAGTTCGAAAAATCAAGGCTTGGTGTCCCTACGACCTCACGTTCGCGAGCTACGCCCTATTTGGAAACCCTTAACCTTTTCGCGTTCTTCACCCCCGAAATGTATTCTGCTTTTAGTTTGAAAGGGTTTAGTGAAAAATTCGAACAGTCACGGTTTTGTCACAATAGAAAATGAAGATGTAGAGCATTTAAAAATAAAGCTTTCCATAAAAAAGCTTAAAAAACAACGTTCTAAGCCCCATCAATCAATTTCATGTAACCCAACCCATCAAAAATCACTTTTCTTTAACCTTAAAAACAGGAAGATACATCGTTAGAAAAAAAAATTTTTCAACATTAAAATTATTTTAAAGGTGTTTTTAAAGTGTTCCGACAACCTAAGCCATATTATTATCACATTAAAACCGTTGCGCCAACCTATCATTTGTATAAGTCGACGTGGCGTCTAAATCCCACGCGATATTGTCTCGGTTCCAACACTTTTTCGTCTTAAACGCGTAAATTCCTCCACGTCGATTTTAAAATACGACTCCTTACGCGCATACATTTCGTTTTTACGTAAAAACCCAAGCAGCGACGTTTTTTAACGTATCAATTAAAGAAGTCGGATAAGTCGGGTTAAAACGTATCCAATTTCCCTTCTTAATTACATGCCGAGTCTTTAAGACCGCCTATAAACCGGGCAAATATGCAATATACCGAGGCACTTTGGCGCCAAGAGCAAGAACTCGACCGTTCACCGACTTTATAACAACTCGTATTCTATACGTGTGCTTAAACCGACGCACTTTCTTCGCTAAAGTTTAACACTCCAGTTCTGGTATGCAAATTTAATCGGATCTAAAAAATATTTCTATGTTTTAATTCTATAAATGTGGGTATCAAGAATTGGAACATTGAAATTTGAAATCAATCCAAAACGACAGTTTTCACTGCCAAGTCTTATAAGTTTGTTGTGTTTATCCAAGTGATGTAAAGTTATTTGAATCCCAAGCGGGTTTTAGTTGAGTTCGCCTACTTCCGAGCCTTTCAGGAAAGTGAAATCCGACAACTGTAAAAATTCTTAGACGGACCGTTAAGCAATAATTAACTTGCGAACGTGCGTTTGGTTAATTGAAACTACTGCTAAAATACTACATTTTTAAAGAAAACTATTCTCCTCAAAGTAAATCTATTAACTTATTAAGTGTTTAATTAGTATATTTAATTCGTTCATTCATAGTTTTGGTGTATGGCTTAAATAAAATCATTTATTTTTAGTTTTTATTTGATTTCTAAGTGCTTTTGATGTCTGCACATTTCATGACTTAAAAATTTATTGCGTACAAAGATATCAACAAAAATTTGAATCTAATCTAACTTGTAATAAATTTCAATCAATATTAAAAAAATCTACATAAGTTATTTTAAGGTATAATAACTCGAGTTTTTAACCAAAAATATACTAACAATAAGTTATTTACTTTACTCCAAATAAATCAAATTTGCTCTAATTGTTGCTAAAAAATGTTAACTCATTAACACCTTTTCAAAATTTCGATGAACTTTAAAAAATTGCACAGAACTTATTTAACAGAATTAATAGATGATATGTTTACCAAAGTCCTGAACGAATCTAATCTTCTTTAATAATTTAAACCAATATTGAAAAATTTTCTGAGCTTATTTAAAGAAATAGAGAATCGAATTTTTAAACAAAGATAAACCAAATTATCTATTTGATTAAAATCAAAGGATTATTAATCCGGATTTAGATCAACAAAAAAAATTTATAAAACTGCTTAAGAAAATTATTGTTCTTAAAGCATCTATTAACAAATGTAAAAGATTGTAATTCCAATCCTTTTCATTTTAATAACTCTCGATTCAAAAGAAATTCATAAACCATCTTTCTTTTCGAATCGAGTACAAAGAAAATCGTTAGAAAATTTTCTAACGACGACTTTTATTGCCTAACGCGCGTAAAATAAAAAAATCGTAAAAGCAAGCGAGAGCTCTTTACATCGTAATACGTCGGATAAGTCGCTAATCCGCTTAAGTCGAGAATTTACAAAGGATTTATTTACTTTAGTTCCGTTCAGATCAAAGGTTACCTTTCAAAAGGAATGATCTGAATTCAAAATGAATTGAGAGGTGGTGATGATGATGATGATGTGAATAAGAATTAGAAGATTATTGAAAACTGAATTGAATTTTTTAATATCATAGTATTAATATCTTTTTTTTTGTTAAAATTATTATAATCAACGTTTCGGATGTTAAATTCACGTACCATAAGTGCCATAAATAAAACCAACCAGCTTGGGTTTTAAACCAACAATAACGATCTATTTCACACCAACCTACGCGACATTGTCCGGAATTTTTACTCTTTTCTCGCCTTCGCTAATGAGTAAAGTTGTCGTCGTGAATCATAACTCACACTTGTTATTATTTATTATCATTTTGGTTCGTTAAAAAAGGAAAAAATTAACCATAAATACTTGTTTGTAAAATACCAACTTTTACAACTTGTGATCTATTACATTTCTTATACTTTTATTTACCTAACAATAAACCAGTAGAAAAATAGATTAACAAACAAGATTAATGAAATAAAAAAATCGTTATAATAGGCTTTCACCGGTTTGTTTATTGTTCGGATTTTGATCGTATAAAAATAATAGAAGGGAGAAAGATCGTTGGAGAATAAAAGGATCGAGTGTTAGTTTAAGAGGTTGTCTATCGGTTTATCTAATCGAAAACGAACCGGAAAACGGTTCACTTTCGATTGTAACAATCCACCGGGCGTTGAAACCGATCAGATTAGAGCTTTGAATGGGAATTTGAAAGGGAAAATTTAGTACGAAAAAATATTTTTAACGTTCACCCTTCTTTAAACTTCTAATTTTAACCTATTTAAGAACTGGATTTGTACTTAACTTTATTACAATAATTGTATTTTTTTTCCAGCTGTACTTTACTTTAAAAGACTTAATAAAGGAATTAAAATTCGTTATTTTATTTTTTTCTCTCCTTTATTCACATTACAATTCCTTCAATAAGTTTACTGACAATAAATTAATTTTAAGACAACTTCTAAGACTTCTTATTTTCACTTAATAAGCTTTGAACAATTTTTTAAAGTGAATCTAAATTTTTTAAGTCTATGAAAAATTTGACGAAAGATCGTTTCTGCTTTCGAGTCTTTTAATTTTTTGGTTAATCAAAATTTTTGAAATCTATAAAAAATTTTGCGAAAGATCTTTTCTGTTTTTGAGCATTTTTTTTAATTTTTTGATTAAAATTAGAACAAATATAACAATTGTAATAAAAAGTGCAGATCTTAATCTTTAAAATTTACCTCTTCACATCATCTGGGACAGTTAAGTTTAAGATATTTAAATCTATGATTCAATTAAACTCAAAATCCTTTAAATTCAATTAAAATTCCTCCAGATACGAAGATCATTTACATTTTTGTAAACGTGTCTCTATCGTTATAACTGTATTTAAACTTATCTAAGCTCGTTTGAAAAACATTTAGTCAAGTTTGGATAAGAAGTCACTTTGGGTTTAAGTTTATAGAGGTTAAACGGATAACAGTTTTTTAATTAACTTAAAGTTGAAGTCTTTTATACTAATTTGAAAGCTTTTAATATCTCTTAGGTAAATAAGTTCTATACAATTTTTTAAAACTGATTCATATTTTTAAAAATTATCAAAAATTAGATGAAAAATCTTTCCTGATTTTGGATTTTTTTAAAATTTCTTGATTATAATTAGAACAAATTTGATCATTCCAATGAAAAGTTGATAGAGATATTTTAAACTACATTTCCTTAAAAATGAACGATTTTCTTTAAGATAGTAAGAATAGTAATGCTTTTAATCTATTTTTCTTAAGGTTTTAGCTTTTAACGAAACTAAACTTTTAAATAAACTTTGTATGATTTTTTAAAATTAAATCAATATTTTTGAAGGTAATGAAAAAATTCGTTGAAAAATCTTTCCCGCTTTTTGAGAATTTTTTCAAATTTCTTACAACAAATTTGATGATTTAATGAGAAATCGAGGTTTTAATGTATCTTTCCTCAAGACTTTCGTTTTTAATTTCTTTACATCAATCCTCTATGATTTTTGAAACTTGATTTAAATTTTTTAATATTTTGAAAAATTCCATGAAAAATATTTCTTATTTTTTTTTAAATTGCCTAAAATTTCTTAGCAACAATTAAAATAAATTTAATGATTTTAATGAAAACTCGTGGTTTTAATGTATCTTCCCTCATGATTTTCCCCTTTAATTTTCCTATATCAATCCTGTATGATTTTTGAAACTTGATATAAATTTTGTAAAATATTAGAAAATTCATTGAAAAATCTTTACTATTTTTGGGAATCTTTTTAAATTTTTTTAATTACAATTACAATAAATTTGCTGATTTTAATAAAAACTTGAAGTTTTAATCTATCATTCTCCGAGGTTTTCCTTTTTAGTGTTACCACAAAAATCTTGTATGATTTTTTAAAGTCCATCAAAAATTTATGAAATAAAAATATAAGTATGTTTACATATTACAACACTCTTTAATAGAATTCTTACCTAGAATGATCAAGATCCCGTTTGTTTCCTAATAACAAACTGGTATAATAGGACGGTAGCTTAAGCTTCGAAAGCTGACCCAAAAGCTCCTGGGCTTCGTGAAAGCTGTGCCTGTCGTTGACGGCGTAAACCACAACGAAAGCTTCCCCCCATCGTATATGTTCATACAAACAACCATTCTTCTGAAATAAAAAAGCAAATAAAAATCAACCTTAAAAAAGACTCAATCCAAAATTTCAAAATCCTTCATCTAGTTTATTTGACAATCATTTTCTAAAATTCGCGTGGGCGCCCGTCGGCGATATCACAATGGACACCGTCGCCGAGAAATCCAAAAAAGCAAACCGAAAAGCCCACGTTTCGTTGCCATATTCGTCGACGAGCACATAACTACCAGTCTTTTATGCTCGGTTCGTAATTAATGTCTCGTCCATTGAGGGCCGGCCACCTTCCTCTCCGCGATCGTAAACCGAGGTGCATAGAGAAAGAGGAGATCTATGCGGGAATACGTCCGTCCGTCGTGGGCGTCACAAAACCAAACGCGACAAGGACACGTGGATATTAAATTCCCGGACCGCGTTCGGGATAGATATTGATGTGGGTGATTAAGCCAGGTGTATATGTTCCAGTGGGACGAGTATAAATCCTGAAGGCTAAAAACGGATCGGTTTAAAGACCGGGGAATTGCGTGGGATTCATTTTTAAATAAAAAAGCGTATAGCAAATATAATAAACTTCTAACTTCTAAACGTCAAATTTAGATTAATCCAAAGAAAGTTTCATTGATAGAACGTAGCTAAATTTTTAAAATGCTAAGAAATTTTAATTAAGACATTAAGTTACATTTTCTTTTCTAACAAGGAGACCTCACGACTAGGTTTTTACCGATTTTAATGAAAGTATCAACCCATAGATATTAGTATATAATACAAATGTGTAAAATATTAGTGCATACTATTCAGTGATTCGCGAGTCAATCGTAAATGTTATTAGACATAAGTAAAGCTTTCGATTTCATATGGCTTAGAGAATTAATTTACAAAATGCACAACATAGGGGTTAAAACCTATTAACTGAGGATAGTGGACCAATTTCTGCCAGACAGGATACTGCAAGTAAGAGTGAACAACACCTAATCAAACCCCTTCACTCGATTCCAAGGCGTCCTGCAAGGCCCTCGTTTATCACCCTCGCTTTACAATATATACTGCCACGACATTTACTCTGCAAATGTACACCATCTAAACATAGATACATTCTCCAATTTCGCAAACTCCAAACCCTTTACAATAATACATTGGACTGGTTCCACAAATGGAGACTTTCCCTAAACCCGGACAAATACCAATTCTTTATCCCAAATCATCGCATCACCGAAATATCCTCACGAATATGGACAGGTGAGCAGTATATTAAACCATCACCTTCTATAAAGCGTCTGGGTTTTCGATTCGATAGTCAACTAAAACTAACGAAACATTATAAACTAATAAGTATAGAAATACGCCACAACTATCTATAAAAGTATCTGCAGACCACTTCAGAACTACGGACACATACTGACAGCAAACATAGCTCGAGGGACCGTAAACGTTATAAACAAACCCGAAGAAAAAGCTTACGAATCATTACGAAAATCAGACAACCGAATAACCCATTACACAACATCAGGAACGAACAGTTGTATGAAAGGACACAAATAACACCAATAAGACATCACGACGGACTTTTGTTAGACAGAATTTTATTCTAAGTCCTCAGAACAGAGGAATATTAGATAGACTCTGCATCAAATTGACTGACACTATCCAAAGACAACGAAACGCTACCCCATTCGAGATGCTGACGACCACTTAAAAAAAATGTAATTATTTTATTATTATAAAAACTGTAGTGGCGGAAAGATCTGTTAAGTCGATAGCCTAATAAAGATTATTTTCTCTTCTTAAGGAACGATTTACTCCCGAATCGATGAATAGTTCATCTCAATAATTTACTCATTTGTACTATGCATTAATATCTATCGATTGATACGATTTTCATTAAAACCAGCAAGGACTTAGTTGTGAGGTCTCCTTTTAAGAAAAAAACTACAAGTTGTAAAAGAATTATCTTTGGCAAAAATAAGGATTAAGTTTCAATCAAAATCTTTACAAAAATTTCAAGTCTCAACAACAATTGAAGGGTGGAGTGGAAGAAGTACCTAAGTAGCATTTTTATAAAATCTGCCTAATCGCGATATCGTCGCTCTCAAGCCAAAACGGCATAAACGCCAAAATGGCCATTTTTTAGTTAGCATTACTGTTGAGTAGCATTTTTAAATCTGCATGCAACAGTTAAATCGGCATACCCGCAAACAAATTTCATTCGCTATAAAATTGGTTTAAAGTTTGCGTAAAAGCCATTTAAGATTCATTATGTCAATCATTTTTTGCGTTTTTTGAAAAATTAGGTTAATGGCGTTTATGCCGTTTTGGCTTGGCAGCGTCGATATCTCGGTTTATCATGTTTGATAGCATGATAAATTCGCAATTAGGCAGATTTTATAAAAATGCTACTTAGGTACTTCTTGCACTCCACCCTTCAATTATTTTCTTACAAGGAGAGTGCAAGGTCTTGGGGTCATAGATTTAGCTCAAATTTTGTAGGATGGTAGATTTAGTTTCCCTGTTGAAGAAAATATATGGTTTTAGGGGCCACTACTCAATAGCTCTTTAGATATTTGCAAGTGAAAATGCAATTCACTAGTTAAATTCAGGTCTGTAGCAAACGATTAAACATAATGGGTGTAGCGTAGCAGCAATAGATCGGTGTTTCTCGTTATTAGGCGCCGGGTTCGAGAGTTCTGAGAGTGTCCATTTTTACGTATAAAGATATCATGGGTGGATATAAAATTTTGCGACATCGAAGCATTTTTTGAGTGTACACCGCACTTTGGATTTGTCAGTTAATTGTCATTTGATCTATCAAGACTTCAAAATTAATACAGGAATATGACTTGGCATTATAACCTTTCTTCAAAAAGCTTGACTTAATCGGTATAAATTCGGTTAATTTTGACATTATCCGGACTTGTCCTAACAAATTAATTGCATCTTTAATTGCAAATATTTTAAAAATTATTGAATGGTGGCCCCTATAACCATATATTTTCATCAACAGGGAAATTAAATCTACCATTCTACGAAATTTTAACTAAATCCACAACCCCAAGACCTTGCACTCTCCTTGTTAGATATAATTTCTTTTTTAAATTGACAAATTTTAATCGATGTTAAGTTACATTTTCTCTTTTGGGGGAAAACCTAAAAGTCCTACGAAATTCATCTTTGGCAAAAATAGAGACAAAGTTGCAGTCTCAATCCTCATAAAATTTTAAGTCTCACCAATATTTGGTTTCTTAGATATGAATTTTTTAAAATTGATAAATTTTAATTAAAGACATTAAGTTACATTTTCTCTTCTCAGGAGAAAGCTAAAAGGCGTAGAAGATTTATCTTTGGTAAAAATAGAGATTAAGTTTTAATCTAAATCTTTATCGAATTTCAAGTCTCAAAAACAATTAGCTTTTTAGATATGAATTTTTAAAAATTGATAAGTTTTAATCGATATGTAAGGTCAGATTTCTTTTCTGTAGCAAAAAAAAACAAAAAATTGTAGAGAGTTAATTATTGCTGTAAATAAAGATTAACTTTCAATCTAAATCGTCATAAAATTTTAAATCTCAATCAGTTTCCTAGAAATGATTTTTAAAAAAATGTCTACTTAAGATTGAATGTCATTTGATTTTTGAATAATGTTTTTTGAACTGTATTTTTTTGATTGACAGGGAATTTTTTTGCAACTCCTTTTAGACTTCCTTATCGGAATAAATTAAAGGTAAGAGATTTTTTAAGTAATGTTAATTTTATGAGTATACTTTCATTTTATGCCTTCTTGTTCCATTTGATCTTCCTTTTAAATTTTACCTTTTCCTTTTATTAACCTCTGCGCTCTGTTTGTTTGCTTTTTTGGCGGATACAAGACACGTTCCCGGTTTCGCACGTGTACGAAACCTCCTCGAACACGCATTTCCTGGCTTTCTCGCCTTTATTTATACCCTCCGTTCCGTCCAAGACGGGACCATAACGCCTTAATGCGCCCGAATGCACTTCGCGATCTCGTTTACCGTTAAGCTTTTATGATTGCCACGGCTCCGAGCAGCTGAGAAACGGCCAGTTTTATGGTATTGTTCAATATTTCTCCACGTCCGACAATTATAACCATCAGAAATAACCGATCCTCAAACGTAAAATCAAGAATCAATCAAAGTAAACTTAAAAAAATAATACAAAGCGATTTTTTAATTTAATGGATATTAAAGGATATTGATTTAAGTTGAAATAAGATGAATGATAAGTAGTCGAGAAAGTAAGAAAGAAAACTGTTATTTCTTCTGGGGTCGAAATCAAAACCGAGCAAAAAGAAATTGCAAGAGATTGTAACCGATATATGCGGGGCTCGGTTCAATTACAATTCAATATTTCACTACGCCCGGATTTTCGGATGTGAGTTAAGTCCCGGAATATGTACACGTACGGATCTCGGAGAGATTGCTTTTATGCGTTTTCGCGTCCTCGGCGACGATAAATACGCTTTACGGCCAATTAACGTCGTCTGCGACACGCGATTGCGTTCAATAAAGATCTCCGGAAAGAATAAAAAAATTACGACTTAGTAAATTCATTTCCAATCGTTTAAATTAGTCTAACATAATTTTTCATGCACCTTTTCTTTGTTACCGATTAAAAATTCTCTTTGAATCAATCAAAATCTTATAAATTTGAATAGGCTTATTTAATGTAAAAACCACTTTTTAATTTCCACAAAAAAAACCTGTACAATTTTTTGAAGTTTGTCTTTCGTTTTTAAAAATTTCGTTCTTTAATCTATAAAAATCGTTTAACTCATTCAACCATGAAACTATTTTTCTAAAAAGCTTTCTAAGTCAGTGTTTAAAAATCTTAAAAATTAACTTAAATCATTAACCCATTCGAGACAAAGATTTTTTTTCGAACACGGTCCCCACGAGTGAATTTTTTTTTATTTATATTGTTTATTTTTAATAAAAAAACATGTTTACTATGGAAATCACCCAATTCGTAAGTGAATTCACATAAATAAGATCATTGCCCACCGGGTGTATAGCTCGCTCCTCAGAAAATTTTTAATGCTACGAGCGGATTAAACACTATGTTTGCAATGTAAAGTAAAATGAAAATACATCATTAAAAAAGTTTGGAGACTTTGCCCTTGTTTGTTCTTGAGAATGGGGATCCTCACATATGCGATAAAATTGAGACCAATGCGTATTCGTATTCGTAGTATGTTACATGTAAGAAAAACTTCAGATAATTTACAGATTTTATTAGTTCAAGAAAAATGATATTTCGACGATTAGTTTACTCAAAATAATTGATAATTACACATTATCAGTGTGCAATCAGTCTCGAATAGGTTAAGGATTTTCTATAAATCTTCTTAAAATCGTCCAAAAGTTAAAACCTAACCTAAAGTTTGTCTAAATTCGCTTGTAATAGTTCATATACCACAAAATTCGTTTATAATCACTTACATTCAACTATGTTCATTTTTACTATTTATATTTTCGAATTTATGTTTTTCTTTTTGAAAATCGAATTTCGAAAATCAACGAAATTCATTGAAAGTTAAAGTTGTTTATCTCTGTTAAAGAAAATAACGACTAAGAGTATAAAATTGATGGGGTATCTTTTTTTGAAATCGTTAATAGACGATGAAACGTCGAGATGGTCGGGGAAGAGACGATTTAAAGGCGACTTTACTTTGAAGATATTCGAGCTTCGAGCTTCGCTCTCGATACACACCGAGAGATTCGACCGACTTAGCCCCTCGGGGCGTCGTCCTTCTGCTTGCTTTATTTCGGCATTACGCACAATTTATCGTTATTAAGCGCGAGCGAGCGCGGTCGGTCTTCTCTTGGGGCCCCATTATAAAATAAAATCGCCAATTCAATAAACCAACCCGGAGATTCTCCCCTTGGACGAGGTTCTTTCTCTATTAACCTTTTTTTATTTTTAACTTCTCTTTGTGAATCATAAAGAGAACTTTTATCCTCAAACTTAAAGAACTATAAAATGTATTAGTAAATTTAAACTAGTATTATTATTCTGATAGTTGAATAAAATGAAAAACAAAAGGAAGATTTTAAAATAAGATAACTTCTTCTTCTCGTCTGGCAGACGACAGACGATTCTAAGCGAAAAGAGGCCACCACCGCCACCATCACCTTCTCGCGGCGCCAACATTATTTATTTCCCCAATAAAGATTTTAACACGTTGAGTGCCATGTCAGTCATCGATGACTGACACCGATCTTTCCGTTCAGGCCGCGTCAGTCATCAGTGACTGACACAACTTTTCGTTCAGACCGACAGTGACTGACAGTGGCCTGACGGGGAAATCGTTATAAAACCGCGTGGCACTCAACGTGTTAATCGCGCTTACGTACGAACGGACGCGCGTTCTTTCGACGACGATTTTCCGCGGAACCCGATTATAATACCGAGCGGGGCGCCTTCGGCGTGCTTCTCTAGCGCAATCTGACCATCTAATTGGCGAGCGAGCGCCTCGTTCGCTTTACATAATGAAAAAATTTATTCTAAGGGCGCAATCTACATCTACGATTCGATACTTTAAATTAACCGTAGTAGAACCCTAAAGGGGTTCTCGTTTCTAATTTACGATCAAATCAATTAAAAAGACTGTTAAGAAAAAACCTTAAAGTAAATTAAATGAAATACAACCAAAAAATAACGTATATATAGGGAAACAACAAGATATACTGAAGCTTATATTATTTATTTCGTTCTTGACTACCTAGGTTTCAGCATATACGCCGTCATCAGGTTAGTCGCTTCTAACTTAAGACTATTCTTAAGTTAGCGTTCGTTCAACACACACACTGTTAAATGTTTAGCTGTGAAACCAGAGTGTGGGATGATTGATATGTCTATTTTTGTAATTCTGAAGTTTTCGACTTATTTCCTTAAGTTTTAACTTATTAACATATGTTCAATTCAGGCTTTCAAAACGACTGACCTGATGACGGCGTAGATGCCGAAAGCTAGGTAGCCAAAAACGAAATAAATAATATAAGCTAGAGTATATCTTGTTTCTTTAATTACCAACTGAAGAATGGAGAAGTATATTGGAGAACATATACAGGTGTCCTGAAATGTCGTGTACAGCAGAATATCACAGATACCATAGTCAAAAATGTGACGATTTAACCCAACTTATCTATAAACAAAGTTGCCTATTTTAGCCGCTAGAGGACTTTAAAAATCATATTTTTCATTAGTTTTTCTTAAATTACTCGAAAAATTGTTAATAGATTTTATTCATTTTTTGAACATGTCTTTATATTAGCAGGCTACACCGTTCTGTGGAAAAAATTCGAATTTCGAATCATACAGGGTGCTTAGAAACACTCTCGCGACAAGTTATCCATCCAGATCTTTTTAACCAGCCTGTAAAATTTTCTGTAAATTTTTTTCTTAATAGCTATATTAATTTAGAAACTATTTTCGCTCTTATAAGATTTCAGTTGGACAAACAGCTTAGCCACAAAAAAATATTTTCTGAATCCCCACAAGCCTAAATTGATAAACTAAGGTACCATTAGCAATGTTCACAGTAGCAATTTCTTTAAACGGTGTCAAGTTCTTTCAAATAACCCAAAATTTTCAGGTTTAGAAGTACTTTATTGCTTAAAATATTCAAATTTTCGGCAAGACTTATGACCATCATCAGGGCTACAAATAATACAGAGTGCAAAGCTTTTACAATTTGCTTTATTCTTGGCATTTTTGCTTGATGACACCCCATAAACAAAGTCTTAGGTCCAGTGACCTTGTTGGCCAATCAGGGTTAAATCCTGATGATGGTCACAAATCCTAGCGAAAATTTGAATATTTTAAGCAATAAAGTACTTATAAACCTGTAACATCTGGTTTTATAGAAAGAACTTCATACCGCTCAAAGAAATTGCTATTTTGAACTTTGTTAATAGTACCTTAACTTATCGATTTGGGCTTGCAGGGATTTAGAAAATATTTTTTTATGGCTAAACCATTTGTTCAACTGAAATTTTATAAGAGAAGAAATAGTTTCTAAATGAATATAGCTATTCAGAAAAAAATTGAAAGCAAATTATACAGGCTGGTTAAAAAGATCTGGATGGATAACTTGTCGTGAGACTGTTTCTAAGCACCCTGTATGATTCGAAATTCGAATTTTTTCCACAGAACGGTGTAGCCTGCTAATATAAAGACATGTTCAAAAAATGAATAAAATCTAATAAAGATTTTTCGAGTAATTTAAGAAAAACTCACGAAAAATAGTGTTTTTAAAGTCTTCTAGTGGCTAAACTAAGCAACTTCGTATATAGATAAGTTGGGTTAAATCATCACATTTTTGACCAATGTGTCTGTGGTACTCCGTTGTACACGACATTTCCGGACACCCTGTATATAGTAAAATTCTTTAATTGAATGAAAATTATGACCATAATTTACCAAGTTAGTCCTACATGATTTCCGTTGGAACTTATCTATTTGATAAATAGTTACGAAACCTTTATTTACGACCGTCCACGATTCGCCATGTGACAAAATTTCTAAAGGGATATGTATCTTCTCCGCCCAACAAGGTTCCAGTCTGAAAACGTAATAAGCACGAAGAGGAGAACACAGGAACGAGTCGAGGAGGAAAAGTTTTTGAATTTATAACAACCTATTCAGGGTATTCAGACGGATACACTAAAATACGAACGCAACTACTAAAGATACTTGTATAGGTAGTAAACCCTAGTAGCAATAATAAAATTAAGCGCGTGGAGAAAGTGAAGTAAGGACGTAAACGTTTAAAGATACGTGTATCTAAACGGCAACTGGATCTCTCAAGTTCTCAATTTCTCAGTTTCTTCGTCGTCGACGACGTCGTTGTCGTCCAGAATTTACGCCGGGAATTAAGAAAACGATCGGGTTAAGTATTAAACACGCGGTTTTCGCGTTAAAATGACCACTTTCTCTCGTTTAATACGTGTACCGTATAGGTGAGATGTTATTCGAAACCAGAAAAACATCGAAATTTATTTCAACATTAAATCAACAGATTATTATAATTAGTATTACTAAAGATATAAGTAATGTACTTAAAAAGGGGGTTTTCTTCACTTTATATGTATTAATTTGATTTAAAAATTTATTTTTTTAGAGGTTAGCATATCTATTAATTAAAAAATTTAGGCAAATTATATGAAGTCTGGCAATATTTCTATTCGTTTATCAATATTTAATTTGATTATATAGATTTGTTTTAGGCGAATTAGACTACAATAATACATATTTCTGGGCTGTAAATGGATTTTCACCACTTTCAGAATTAGACAATTGTGAAAATCGTTTAATTTCAATTTTGAAAAATTAAATATCACTTAAAATATACTTCATTTTAATCCAACTTTGTTTACAAATACGCATGATAAGACATAAAATTTAATTTTAGACGCCAATTGCATTGTCAAAATAACAAGATACTGATAGTATTTACTTATGTTGTGCATGTGGCAGTGTTTCGAAATATGCATGATGCACCGGAAATATATAAGGTAATAACTGCTTGATGTCTTCATATTTTTCGTAAGTAATATGGCTGGCATTTTGGTAGAAAGATCTCAGGGCGATTTTTTCAAATTTTAGAGGTCTTCCAGGACGTGTAGGTAATAAATTTTTGGTTTTAAAATCAATGCCCTTCATTGATGTTTTATATAAAATAGTACATGGTGCGTTTTTGAGAAAACTCAACCAACATATTTGCAACCAATTGATCTGTTCGCCATTAGCATTTTTTTTAAATCTGTTTTTTAACCGCATTTTGAAGATTTGTTGTTGAAACGAAATTCTCTCTTTTCATTTCATGTAAAATGAATTGGTCATGTTTTCTACATTGTGTTATTACATCATAATAACATTGTGTGTACTAAAAATTCTTTTCTTTTAAAGTTATCAATTTTAAGAGAAACTAGAATAAGTAACTTAAATTAGTAACTTTTGACACGTAATATAAAACAAATGTAACCAATGTCAATTGGACTTATACCACTTTCACAATCGATGATTATGTAATTTCATTTATCGACAGATTTTAAGTTGTACAAAACATGGGAATTTTTTAAGAAATTAAACATGGACCAGCCATACATAAAAAAATTACATTAAATTAAGCATGTATAACGTGATATCGACCTATGCAACGAAAACTATCGTCAAAAATGGTGATTTTGAAAAATTTGAAAAGAAAACAGAATTAATTGCTATTCTTCTATGGCGAATCCTTTCGGAATCCTCTATAAGATATCTATAGCAACCAAGTAGGAAATTTTTACCTAGAAAATTTTATTTCTTAAAATGCAATCGGTTCAAAACCTTTAAACACTTATATCTGACTCAGTTCTATCAAAAATGACTTACAATAGTTTTCGTTGCATAGGTCGATATCTCATTCCAAAAATGGACTTACACCACTTTCAAAATAAACGGTCCATATCATCTTTCTAGAATTATTAACCCGAAGTAGCGACATCTAACTATCATCGGTGGCGATTTTTTGAACTATACCCTTAGAAAGCTCTAAGTTGTTGTTTTAAATTTTTTTGTTCTTTCTTCTGAAATTAATCACTTATTTTTCAAATTTTCTTGTTCTTTCTTTACTTTTCAGACTTATTTGTAAAAAAGTAAAATCGAGAAAATATTCAAACGAAAACTTAAGCTTGTTATTTACACTTATTTTCCTGAAAATCTATTGGCGAATTCGATTGGTTGCACTAGTGCGCACCAGTGCATAACAGCGTGTTCTGTTGGTTGTTTCGTTGTGTTCTGTTACATTTTATTATTGTGGTTTATAAAACATTTTAAACATCATCAAGCCTTGAACACACTTACAAGTGATGTTATGATTACGTTTGATTTCATCGCGTTCTGTTGAATTTGCCCTTTTTTGCACTAAGTTAGTGTGACATATGTCACATTTTGCACTCAACGAGTGCGCACCAGTGCACACTAGTTTTGCCAATCGAAAACGCCATAAGAAAATTATTAAAAGTCATGTAAAAATCAAATAAAATTTCTCAAAAAAGTTATACAAACCCGAAGATTTCTATTAATCATCAGTGATTAATTTATTGAGTTGTAGTTTCCCAGAACCTGAGTTTACGTGACTTATTCGTTCTATTCAACATAATTTCTTTTCATATTTAAAAATTATATCTTCTTTGTTTGTTAAAACTTATCAAAATAGGAATCAATTAAAATTAAGATGACATTTATTTAAGAATCGACACAGTTCCGAAGAAAAGTCAGCTAACACTTCGTCTAACATCTTTCTTTTTAAATTAATCAATTAATCTTCAAATTTCAAAATGAAAACTTCCTTTTTTTATACTTATTACATAAATCTAAAGTCTTGTATCAATCCAAAACCTGATTACGAAACCTGAATTTACTTGAGCTGTTCGTTTTCACACAATTTCAAAATCGTGAAGAACCAGTTAACATCAAGACAATATTTGTTTAAAAATCGGTATTCTTAGAAAAGTTATACTTGTCCTTAATCCATTTTTTTCAAATTTTCTTCAATTAGTCTATTTTATTGAGAATACAACAATTGGATAGTTAATCGAAAAAGATTTTTTTGTCAAAATCATTTTAAATCTGGTAATGTTAAATAAAGTTTCCCAAAAAAACTGCACAAGCTCGAACAATATGAGCTTGAATATTATTAACAAAATAATAAAGTCCCGAAGGACTGTGATCTATAAGTAAGCTTCAAATTTTCAAACGAAAACTTCTTTTTTTACACTTATCATATAAATCCAAACCCAACCCGAGCTATTTGTTTTCACACAATTTCAAAATCGTTAAAAACCAGTTAAAATCAAGATAATATTTCTCTAAAAGTAGTCATTCTTAGGAAAGTATTTGTTCTTAATGTACATTCCTTCAAACATTTTTTCAGTTAGAGTCTATTTTATTAAGAACTGACAACAATTAGATGAATAATCGAAAAAGAGTTTTTTTTATTAAAAATATTCAAAATCTGGTGATGTTACATAAAATTTCGTAAAAAAACTGCACAAGTTCGAACAATCTGGATCTCATTATTAACGTAACCATTGGAATCTAAAATTAGTAACGATTTTTCAGAATATAGTTTTCCAAAACCTGAAATTCTTATTTTCATCAAGAATTTCTTCTTCAATTTAACAATGTTTTCTTAGTAGCAGTAAAAATCGACATAAGCTGAAAAAGTACCATCTACTAACTTTCGGTGATTGTATCATGAACTATATTCTTACAAAATCAAAATTTACTATTACCCACATAAAATTTTTTCCAATTAACCCAGTTTTCTATTATCATTATAAAATTATTACAGAATTTACAAAACCAACTTGATAAAAAGTAGTAAATTAAAAAAATCTAAAATCAAAGAGAACAATTAAAATAACTCACGCCATCTATTAATCATCGGTGGCCGGATTTTAAACTACACTCTTACAAAAACCCAAATTACCTTTCTAAAATAATTTGTCTCCTAACAAAACCAACTAATTTTTCTTCATCTTGACTTATTTTATTCAAACTTTAAACTTTTGATAAAGTACCGTTAAAATTTCGAATGGGAAATTGAAACGGAAACCGATCTGTTCGAGCCCGCATCTCGTTCAGGAAGTGTATATCGGCGCCCCTTTCTCGGACGCGTAATAAAGTTGCTCTTAATAACCGTTTTTAATCGCGCCAACACGGGCTGTTAGCCTGATTTACGGCCGCGTATTTGTTTTTCCGTTGCTGAAAAGTGCTTGTTCTCGGTTTTAATTACACTCCCGGTTTGATTTAAGGCCGTCGCCAAGGTAATTAACGCAAAAGAACCGCTAAAACAAGCCACTAAAAAGACCGTCAAGACAAATACTACGACATATACGACGAATACTACGACAAACTAAGACAAATACGAATTATTTAAAATCCCAACGCTGCGATAACTAACATTATGTAATATTATTTCCGGTTTTATGTATTTTATTGAATTAATTTTTTTGAAATTTTTATTTTCTACGTTTTATTTTTTTTAGTACTTAATGAGTCATTGAAAGTATGCAACAAAAAAGATAAACCACTTAAGAGGCGTCGGACGGCGAATTTACATTCCCATCTTATGCGTTTTATGCTTTTCTGGGTCTTCTGATGGTTAAGAAAGTCTCGGTATCGAACGGCACTTAGGGTTAAAACGCGTGCAGATTGCACCGGAACGGTCCTCCATAAATACCGGACACCGAGTGAATTCCGGAGAATTTCGATGATAAATTTCGTACTGACCATTAAAAGTTATCTCTCTTAACTTCGATTCGCGAACTCAAACAACCGCGCAATAAACGTAAAAAAACGCTACGTACAGTCTTCTTGTAAAAGGCGAAAGACGTCGTCTCTGCCTTCAATTAAGAGGAGAAGGAGAGGAAACGCGCCGATTTACATTCCGCATTTGTAAATCGAATTTTTACACCGTGCCGGTTTAATGAAAGGAATTAAATTTATTACGGTCGCTCTTAATGAAGTTGTTGTAAAAGAGATGAAAGAGTTGTTAGTGCTTGTTTTTTTAAGGTTGTAACATCTGGTCTGAAAATCCTTAAAAAAATTCTTTTCACTTCATAATAATGTTAAAGTTGAGTGTGGATTTGACAAATAATTCTCTTAAAATATTTAGACTTCTTGTTAAATATTTAACTTAACGATCCTTATAAAGACGTAAGTCTAGTGTGTTTGTGCAAATTGCGGCAGCTCGGCACTTTGTTCTTCGTCCGGTTCTTCTTGGCTTGGTTAAACGCGAAATTAACGTCAATATTAACCTGAATCTTTCGTTTCTTCTTATGGTTTACAACTTGGAAGGCCGCTTCGACGGTGAAAGCGTCGTTAAACAATAGTTACCTCCTACTGAAATTATACGATCGAATGTAAATCACTTAAAAATAATTTAAAAGACCAACTGGGTTTAAAACATTCTTTAAAATTAATTTAAATTAATCTGAAATCAAACTAATTTTATTAAAGAAATTATTTAAGATACCACATTTTTTAAGTACAGTTTTACAAAAGTCAACTTTTAGTATTATTTTTCAGGATTATTTGAATTGAGTTTAATTTGATTAGCTTTAAGATCAAATTTTAAAACATCGACTGTATTCTTACAAACTCACATTTTTCTTTTATCCAACCATACTTAACATTGAGCGCTATCTATGAACTTTCGGTGGCCGTTCTTTGAACTACAAATCTTTCAACCCCCATATTTTTCAGAAATACTCTTTTTAATTCCCAATTTCTAGTGTTTTTATTTTCAAATCAAATAGAAACTGTAAAATAATTTAATTGAAATACTAAACACTAAAAAGCAACTACTTGACCTTTCTTTTTAAATTAATTCATATCATAAAATCGCGAAATTTTATTTATTCGACCTTCCCATCTAAACACACAATCTAGAATTCGAACAATAGACAATTTTCACTGAAACAACTCGGCTACTGAATATAATACACCTACCTAACCGCACAAAAAGAACAAGAAGATAAAAAAACACTTTACGTTATTCATGAATTCCTTAGTAACAAAGAAAAACCCAAGAAAAAAAAACTAACTCGTCATGGAATAATACCTCCTAACTAATAATCGTCAATAAACGGTCTCTAAACAATTTACAAATCCGCACATTTTAATTTATACCATACTAATCCGATCAACATTCCTTCGGTTTCCTTCCTTCTATATATCGTATGTAAAGCCAACGTGAATATTATTAGCATAAACCGATACGAATGTTAATTATCGGTCACGTGATCGGGCGCGTAACTTGGCCGGCGCCAGTGTTCTAGTTAAATCAACACGTGACAGGTGTAGAGTTGAATAAAAACGACAAGGACGAAGGAGAGAAGTCGGGCGAGGAAGAGCTTCTCTTCTGCCGGCGCGGTCTCCGCTCCTCCGGCTTCTTCTCCTTCTTCGGGGCTCTTTGCGGTTTTAAACTTGATGTTCCGTAAGGCAACGTGTTTATGATCGAAAAAATGCGATCGGGGCGGGTATCAAGTAACAACCGTGTTGAACGAGAGAGTTTTTAAGGTTTAAGCGAAATGCAACAATGTATTTATATGTCACAAAATAAATTATTAAGAAGAACGAGAAGAAAATTTCGTCGAGTCGAACTTTTGACCGATATTAAATGACACGAAAGATAGATATGAGTTGGTTTTGATTTGTTATTGTATAATGAGTTGGGCAATCTTCAATAAGAAGTTCTTTTACAACTGAAAAAAAAACTGCTTCTTAACAAGTTGACTGCCACGTCACCCATATTTGAGTGACAGTAAAATTTCTGATCAAGCCACGTCACCCGTTTTAGGGTGACGCTTATTTTACTTTTTACGAAGGATATTCGTATGCATTTGAAAAGATATTCTGCAGAGGAAGTAACAAAACTATTACATTTTTATAAAAGTAATACAAAAATCTTTTATAAAGAAAATTATTTAGAATGTATTTTAAAGCATTCTATACAAAGCTGGGGTTGGTTGGGACATCTTCGACAATAAGTTGCTGTTTTCTTTAAATTCCCTCGTGTCTCTGATCGACCCATTCGACGTCTTTTATCTGCATAACATTTTTTTGCACGCGCGTCTAATGCTTCCTCCGGAGTTATTTTTCCGAACCACGATATTATGCTGACTTCAACGAAGAGAAGAATTTCTTGTATTTTCAGTCAATCCTAATAATTTTACAGCTAATAATTCCCTAATTATTCTAATATTTACATTCTTCTTTGTCGCAATTTTGTAAACCGTCAAAGTATTTGCAATAGAAGTTCCCAGAAGTAGTTACCACTTGATATCTTTTCTAATTGTGGTGGCATAAGAAACCATTTGGTCAGAATAATCTATACCATACTTTCCCACATTATATTCAACAACAGCTAGTGGTTTCAGTGTTGCATATGTCTGTTGGCTTAGAGAAACAGCAAGAATATTACGATTTTCATTTGTATTGGGTACCATGATAGATAGGAGTGTGTTTTGTTGATAAAATTGTAACGTCCCGCGTGTCTCTCCACTTGAGTACCACAATCCCGTTATTATCTTCATAATAATAGTAATAGTACGCGGTAATTGAAAATTGTACAGTGAACTTTTTGACCAAAAATTAGTAATGAGGTTTACTTTTACAAATCCCATATATAAAGTCAGTCCCAAGAATTTTTTTATTTCTTCGAGATTAGTGGACGTTCACTTATGCATCCGTGAACACGGTGTTATATCAGATTTATGTAACTTTTGTTCTGCGTATCTATTTATTTCTGATACAAGTCTATCATTTCGTCACTAACGAACAGCTCAAACGGATAACATACGGATTAACATCACCTTGTAATTGCCTAATGAGGCCACCCAGCTCAGGAAAAAAAATGAGTTCTGCCGACCACTAAATTTATTCCATTTGCCAAATTGAATTGTATATTCCTCGGTATCATCAGTTTATCTTTCTTCATCGATGACCATTTCTTCTAAAATGTCGTCAATGGAATCTTCATTACATTCAGTATCACTACGATTGCACCGATCAATATCCGAATCGGAATCAGACGAAATAATTCTATTTACATTTCTGTTTCTGAAGGTTTTTTGTTCACTGCTATTTGACTCTTTTAGAAATAAGTTTTCTATTTTTCTTTTCGATATTTTAACGAATTGGTGTAAAGATTTTGTTATACCGCTGGTTACTCGACAAAAAATCAAATTGATCCTGTACAATGACCAGATGAGAACTAAACGCGAAGTAACAACAAGAATAACAAACTTGATACCATGGAACCTACCAGAGCAAACCATACGCTTCGTACGGTGGTACACTTGGCTTGACGGAGATTTCTTTGTAAACGCGCGTGGCAGTCAATCTGTTAAAGGAGAAGTTTTCTCCATTCACGAGGAAATTGTTTCTTCATTAAGTAATATTCCTCATTACTGAAAAAAACTGCTTGGAGCTGCAACGGTGACCTCCAATTGAGAACCAACCTAATTTCACCCAAAACTTCACTCGTACGACATACATTAGCTTCTTTATTAATGCAGAAGAACAATCTCTGAACGGGAAAATCTTCAAATTTTAAGATTATTGTTTTGTTAAATAGCGTTCGTAATTACCAAAAAAAGTGCTAGGTTTCTAATAGTGATCTCTAGTAAGAAATAATTTAATCCAATTTAAAACAATTCTCATTCTTAGTCCACAATGTTCGGTTGATTGTGAGTTAAGTTGCTTCTCTATCAAGTGAGATGTTTTGCCCTGAAAACATGTTGGAGATTCTGTCTTTTTCGATAAGCATTTTTCATAATCGAAGATTGTTTTACAACTAAAAACTTTCGTCTGCAATTAGAGAAGATTTATTTTCTATTAAAAATGATTTCTTAATAAGAGTTTTATCATCGAAACGTTTTCTCCATAAAGAACACCTCTAAGGATATTTCTTCATCGATAAATTCACTCCCCTAGAAAACAAGATTGACTATTCACTTATTAGTGGGAAACTTGTTTAATGGTGGAAAACCAATCTACTTTAAAATTTTAACTTTACTTAAGAATTTTCTTTTACAATTGATTGAGAAAATTGTGCTAAGAAGTCGTCCTCAAAAGGATTACGTCACTATTAGGTAAGAAGCCTTCTCCACTTTTGGAGATAATTGCATTTCCAAAAAAGAAATATTTTCTTTAGAGTCTTTTCACAGTTGATTGAGAAGATTTTGTCAAAAAGTAGTTTCTAAAAAGACCCCCAAAAAGGGTCTTCAATTAAGATTTTTTTTGGTCATTAAAAAAGGATTGTATTTTTTATTACTAAATATTCTCTTTACGCTTAATAATGAAATCTTCATTACTTCCTTTGGACAGTATTCAGTAAAGTTCACTTCTTCGTTAATGGAAAAGAACCAATAAATTTTCCTTCGGAAGTCTCTCTCACAAATTATTGAGAAGACTATGTCAAAAAGTAGTTTCTAAAAAAATCTTCACCACTGTTGGGTAAGAAGAACCGTTCTCCACTGTTGGTGAAGACTATATTTAAAAAAATCTTCCCTAAGAAACGTCTTAAGAAGGTTTCTTTATTATTAAAAAAATGTATTCTTTCATTAGTCTTTTTCATCATTGACGAAGGTTGGTGGAATAATAACTCAACCCAAAATAACTTAATTCGTTCTCAATTGCTAAATAATGCGACTCAATCCAAAACTGACCGGTTTTTTCAACGGTGTGATTGATGTAAATAATTTCTCTTTTCTTTGAAAGAAAGGCCTTCAACACTTTAAGGCTTCTGTTATTGTGAAACACTTAGAAATTACCTTAAAAATAGAAGTTAATGTTAGATTTTCCTAAATATATCAACATTACAAGAAAACTATTGTAAATTCGATCATTGATATATGAGGATTACATCATAGAGGGACTCAACCAAAGAAAAAGGTTTTTCTTGTTGTGTTGTAACAGTCCTGGTAAAAATTTATTAAGTAAAAATAGTTTATACCCACAATCTCTTTTTAATGTTTTAACAACGTTGACATAAATGGGTACAACAAAAAACTCTCTCGTCAGATAATTATCGGTAAACAAGACCGAAAATTTACCGCATTACTCCGCCGTTACGACCGCGAGTACTTCCCGTAAGCCCCATAAATACGCCCAGGCTCATTATTTTTAATATACGGCCGCATTTTTGTGAATGTGTGTGCCCTAGAGTCCCCCTCGCCGAGATAATACACATCCAATTACAAGCGCCGGCCACGTCGTGCCATCTCACGAACTTAAGAGCATCGAGAGAGGGTACCCGAGCACCAAGTGAACACCAAGTGAGCACCAAGTGCGCCAAGAGCCAATTATGGGACCACCATTAAGAAACGACCCGGCTCCACACGTATTGTTACCGTAATTATCCAACCGAAGCGGGTAAGGATCACCATACATTATTCATTTTCTCGTTTTCTTTTCGACAAACTCCCGAGATAACTCAACCATCTTACATACAAAAACAAGAAAAAAAGAGTTGTTCTACAAATAAACGTCCTGCTTGTTACAATTATTACTAAATATTTACGATGGACTAATTTTCGTTTTAACGATGACTTCCGCAATTACGTATAAAGTTAGCTATATCGTTAAACGATTATTACTAACCAATTACTTTAATTGGTTTTTGAGTAAATATTACGGGCAATTAGCCGGAATTACAACAAAGGCAACAAACGATCACGATGATCGTTCGTAACCGCGTTCCGATCTAATAGACGGCGTCTTTAATCATCAATCAAAGGGCTTCTTCTACTCGAGGTAGTCGTGATTTATAGCGGGTCCGAAGACGGACGAAGATGAATGACGGCTTTTTCTAATGACCGAACGAAAATAAAAACTAAGGAAAAACGATGAAAAAAGGGAGCAAGAACAAGAGTAAAATCGATGTAGAGTGATTTGTTTATATCGATGTTCTACTTGGAGGAGATATGATCAAAGTATTAGATCAAATATCGGTCGAAATTAAAGAGAGGATAACGATGGGGGGTGTTTTTAAATGATTTATTAATTCGGTTTGGTTTGTTTCGGGTATGTTTAGATTAAATTGATAATAATAACGTCGATATTGATTTATTTTCGGGGGGTTATAAGTGTATTTTAAATCCATATTCATTAATCAAAGAGAATATTATGTAGTTACTTTCTAATCGTATGAATCATGGGGATATAACATGGGTAAAATGGAAATTTTTAAAGTTCTCTTACATCATTCTTTTAGATTTTGTTTATGTAAAAAAACATTTTTCTTGTATCATAAAAAATATATTTTAGTGAATATTTTAAGCAAATTTCGTTTCATTACCTAAACTACTTTCAAAGTGAACTTAAATACTGATGGTTTTAATTGGGTTTGTCTTACATTAAAAAATAGTAAAAATAAATTTTTAAGTTTCAGTAAAATATTCATTCAGTTTCTTACAAAATACATCTTATTGATTATTTTTAAAAAAATTTAAGTGAACTAGTTTTATTATAATATAATTTCTAATTTAATAACGTTAAAAAAATATTCATTTGATGGTGGTTTTAGTTAGCTTTGATTCATACTACATCGTAAGAAAATAATTCCTCGGATGGGAGCACACTATCAATATTATTGTATTCTTAATTTTGACATTCACTTATTGAGTTATATGAGTTTGAAAATAGTATACAGTATGCTGATATGGTTTTTGTGGTAGAAAATTGCGATGGAAACGCTACTGCAGCTTCAATTGAATATCGACGACGTTTTCCAAATCTGCGTGTTCCATCCCCAAAGACTTTTAGTAGTACCTTCCAAGCTCTCCAACAAACTGGTTCACTTCCGAGCGTTCATATGTAGTATGAACGAGTAACACAACAAAATGTTACAGAGGAAGAGAACATCCTTGACATTGTCGTGCCCAATGCCAGCATTAGTACACGAGGGATATCCACATGTTTAGGGATTCCCAATACCAGGAGGAGGTATGGAGAACATTAAAAAAAAACTGCTGCATCCGTATGATCTACAGCGTGTTCAAGATTTGAAGCCAGAAGACTTCCCTAGGCATTTGGCATTTTGTCAGTGATTAAATAATAATCAGAACTTATACCGCTACATTTTATTTACGGATGTCACAATTTACTCGAGATGGGACAAATAACATTCATGATTTGCATAAATGGTCGGACATTAACCCTCTTGTTGCCATAGAAAGTAATTTTTAAAATAGATTTAGCGTTAATGTATGGTGTGGAATGTTGTACGATTATCATAGGACCGTTTATTTTTGAAGATCGTCTTATTGGACAAAGGTTCTTGCAATTTTTGGAAGAATTACTATAACCCGAAATGGAGCTGCACCATGGAGAGAAAGACGAAAGAGAACTCGGCAATGTTACGAAGAGAGGACTTCTTTTTTCATCTTTCTCTTCATGGTGCAGCTCCATTTCGGGTTATAGTACTTTCCCGTTTACTGTGGGATGTACCTCTGACAAAACAATTAAGAGTGTATTAGCAACACGACGGAGCTCCTTCTCATTTTTACCGTAGAGTCACCAATCATCGAAATTAACATTATCCTGACCACTGGGTCGGTCGAAGTGGACCGCACGTTTGGCCACCGCAATCCTCTGGATTATAACATATGGGGTTGGATGAAAGATTTAGTGTATCAAGAAAGAGGAGACACACGTGAGTTTTAATCCAAAGAATTTTCGGCGCTGCAATGCATATAAAGGAGCATCATGCAAAGATAAAAATTCAACAGGCGTGCAGATAAGTGTATTGAAGTAGGAGGTAGAATTTTCGAAAACATTTAAAATTAATAAATTATTTTTTCAAATTATAATAAAAAGTTGTATTATCGCAATTACTTTTTTTATATTTTTACTTTTTTCGGACACGTAGGTGTCTTGCTCAATGCTTTTTTTGGTCAATCCTGACGGTAACCTAAATAAGTACTTTATTTTACTAATGCAGTCATAGTTTACTTGCCCCTTAAATTTCGCGCTGGACCGTAACGATATAATTTTTAAATATTATTTTTAAATTCATATGACTCAATAAGTGAAGTGAATCGAGTACATATTCATATGAACTTTTTTATTACAAATCACTTAAACATCATGTTCCATTAGAGCCGGGACCGCTTTATGAAACGTCCTGTACTATAACCCGAAATAGAGCTGCACCATGAAGAGAAAGATGAAAGAGTACTCGGCAATGTTACAAATAGGGGACTTACTTTTCCATCTTTCTCTTAATGGTGCAGCTCCATTTCGGGTTATAGTACGTAACATGGTCTTTTAAAGGTTGATGCTGTGCAAAATTTGAAATGTTGGCAGAAAATAAACTTTGAGATTTCTTCGCTGCTTGGGCATTTGAACTTCGAGTTACAACTTATTCAGTTCTTTCTTGAGGACATGGTGTTATATTTTCATTTATTTCCACTGAATGTTTGTTTAGGTTCCTTAACTGCGCTCCAAAAGCAGATCATATATTGCTTTTTCTGCATAGGTATAATTCTTGAATAGGTTGGAGTGTTTTTAATTTATTTGCCCAAACTTAAGATTAAATTAACTATACAAACCTGACGTCTCAAAATATATTAAGAAAATTTATTCTTAGAGAATTTAATTTCTCTTTGACGTCATCTCGTGTGTATTCTAGTTTAATTTTTTTATATATCAGGGGCGGCTCTTGGAGTTTTATCAAGAGGAGGCTGTTAAAGGAGACTGTTAAAAAATCCTTACTTCGTGCAATATAAAGCTCCCCACAACTTTTAAGAAGTCGCTCAGTCTGCTCTCCTGGACGAACCACCACTGTTCTATATTTCTACCAATTTGTCCAATGCAGAACTGCTCTTTATTTTATTGTGGTAAGCTATGCCAGAAGTATTTTATAACTGTGGTAGTGTCTCTCACATGTTAATAATTTCTTTTAGTATCAATTACTCATTTACTTCAGTTAGTTGTTCGCTATGGTAATTATTATTATCCATTTTATCAATATTCGATACTACTAAACAAAGGCGAACATTTCAGCACCAACGAATTCGCAAACTATACTGATAACAATATTGCCAATTCACCGTAAACGATCAGTATTCATCAATATTGCTATATTGACGAACAAATTTTAAACTATCCGGATGTTCATTAACACTATCATCAATTCATCAATACCCTTCACACAATATCAATAATGTTATCAAAGTACTAATATTATCAATATTTTAGGATACTGAAAATGTTTTTATATACAGTAGAGCGTCGATTATCCGAACTAATTGGGACCGAGGGGAGTTCGGATACCGAAATGTTCGGATAGTCGAACAGAGATATATAAATGCGATCATGTATACTGCGTATGATAAACTGCGTTCATATACAGGGTTTCTCACGCAACTGGTTCGTTAGAACTTTATTGGGTTCCACTATTAGTAGATTTTTGAGATTTTGCCAGTAGGGGTTGTTCATCCGGATTTTTCGATTTAAAATATTTTCAAGATGGCTGCCACTTCCGGTCAACCGGAAGTAGGCTACAACTTCGTTATTTTAAATGGAATAGTATAATTTTTATTGCATATTTCAATTCTACGTACAAAAATAAGTAAACTTTCATAAGGGTTGTTGGTACTTATCGCTTTTCGTTTTCGAGTTATTTTGATTTTAAGATTTTTTTTACAATTTTCAACCTGTTCTTTAAAACCACATTTCTCAGTCACTGTTCAAGCAAGAAAGTTAATAATTGGTACGTTTACTCTCCAGACATTGCCAAATAGAACCCCACTACCCCTACCCTTCTTTCACATACAGAGTGGTCACAAAGAGAATTACCGCTCTTCCATATTTAATTGCAAAAAAGTCGAAAATTTTAAATGGAACACCCTATATTTTATTAGCCTATCCGATAGAGAATTTAATTCTCTACAAATTTGCAATACATGTCCCTATACCCGTCGGTTAAGGTTTTCAAGATATAAGGAAATTTGTCAAAATCGCGTATAAAGTGTCAGAAGAAGTCTTGTTTTCATTAGTAGGCTATGGAACTTGGTCGATTTTTTTGCTTGACACGATAGGGAATTTAATTCTTTACCAACCTTCAATACACTTCCCTATACCTATCGATTAAAGTTTTAAAGATATAAGCGAATTTATAAAACTTGCGCGTAATATGTCAAAAAAAGTTTTTCTTTATTAGTAGGCTACGAAATTTGAACAGTTTTTTGATAAATTCCCTTATATCTTTAAAACTTTAATCGATAGTTATAGGGAAGTGTATTGAAGGTTGGTAGAGAATTAAATTCTCTATCGTGTCAAGCAAAAAAAAACGACCAAGTTCCATAGCCTACTAATAAAAAAAAGAAAAACTTCTGACATTTTATACGCAATTTTGACAAATTCCCTTATATCTTGGAAATCTTAAGCGACGGGTATAGGGACAAGTATTGCAGATTTGTAGAGAATTAAATTCTCTATCGGAGAGGCTAATAGAATATAGGGTGTTCCATTTAAAATTTTCGACTTTTTTGCAATTGAATATGGAAGAACGGTAACTCTCTTTGTGACCAGCCTGTATATTAAACAAGGGTGGAGGTAGTGGCGTTCTATTTGGCAATGTCTGGAGAGTAATCGTACCAGTTATCAACTTTCTTGCTTGAACAGTGACTGAGAAATGTGGTTTTAAAGAACAGGTTGAAAATTGTAAAAAAAAAATTTTAATCAAAATAACTCGAAAACGAAAAGCGATAAGTACCGACAACCCTTATCAAAGTTTACTTGTTTTTGTACGTAGAATTAAAATATGCAATAAAAATTATACCATTCCATTTAAAATAACGAAGTTGTATCCTACTTCCGGTTGACCGGACGTGGCAGCCATCTTGAAAATATTTTAAATCGAAAGATCCGGATGAACAACCCCTACTGACAAAATCTCAAAAATCTACTAATAGTGGAACCTAATAAAGTTCTAACGAACCAGTTGCGTGAGAAACCCTGTATACATCTACGTAGAGGAAAAATAATCACTAATTTTTTTTTAACAAAATTTGTTAGCCTTTCTTTGGCAGCTAAATCTCTTATTCTTTTTAATAAAAGAAGTTGCGTTGGGCAGCTTTCCTCTCGTTGCTCATACCAAGCCAAAGCCGTTTCAACTGCTACAAACGCTGCTTCATGTGCTGGTCCATTGTTGTTCTCTTCTAAGTCATCTTCTTCATCTTCACTAAGAGGTTGATCTTCATCTGGTACAGCTGAAAGAATTTGATCCTCACTTAAAATTTGAAATCCGGGATCGTTATCACTCTGTAGCCACATTTCTGCATCACTTCGCTCACATTGTGAAAAACCAGGAATTTTTTGAAAGAGATTTTCAATTTCATTTAAGTCTTTATCAGAGGCTGTTTCAGCTTTTTCATTTTGTTCTTCATTTCCTAGCAATTTATTCCAAGCTTTTTTAAGATCATCTTGTGTCAGTGTAGTCCACGAATCAGCTATCATGTAACAGCAATCTTTAAGATTGCGCTTTTTTGAAAAACTTACAGCAGTTTCTTCGTCTTCTGCTAGAAGTAGACGACGTAAAACTTGCTTTTTATAAAGCCTCTTTAATTTTTCTATAACACCCTGATCCATGTTGTATCAGGGAGGTTACGTTCGGAGGTAAGTAATCGACTTTAAAATTTTTATCGATATCATTCAATGTTTCAATGCTTGGGTGAGAAGGTGCGTTATCTAGTAGGAGAATTACTTTTCCAGTTTTTTAGTGTTCTTCTCTAAACTTTTTTACGGATGGAATAAAGTTATTGGCGAACCAATTAAGAAATACTTCACTGCTCATCCACGCATTTTTTGAGATTTTTACTGCAGGGGAAGAGATTTAATGTTTTTAAATCATCTCGGATTTTTTGATTTTCCGATCATTAGCAACGGCAATGAATGTGTTTCTGTAACATTTGAGCACACCATAATGGTTATTCGTTATTTGCTGATCTTAAAACCTGGAGCTGACGTTTCTCGCTTGGAAGCGAGAGATTTCCGCGGTAATGATTTCCGATTAAGGCCCGTTTCATCTACATTGTATACAGCATCTAGTGAACATCCTTCTCTTTTCAAAAAATCTGAAAATGTTTTTTTTTTTTTTAATTTTCGGCTGCAGAGATGCCACCAGATAAGGATTCGCCTTGCACTTCGAGTTCTCGAATACCATGTCTGGATTTGAAGTTTTTCAACCATCCACTGCTGGCCTTGAATTCGGAAGGACCTCCAAGTTTACCATTTAATTCTAACGCTTTCTCACACAATAAAAGTCTGGAAATAGGATCCCCTTCCTTCTCCGCTGCATAAACCATAAATAGGTCGCTTCTTCCTTTTTTTCATTTTTAGGTTTTTTCATCACTTTTTTCTTTTTGCTCCCGTCTTGACTATCGCACTTTGACACAAAATTCAAAATCAATTCTTTTTTATTTTTCATGTCTGTAATGCCTTTCCGACATCAAATATTTTTGCTAAAACATGGTTCGGATAATTGACGATTCGGATAATTGACGTTCGGATAATCGACGTTCTACTGTACTATATTTTTGTAATTTTATCAAAATTATTTTTACAATACAAAATAATATAACAAAGTGGTAATTTTTCTCAAGTTCACTGGCAATCGTTAATTTACCATTCGATTTATCGCCTCGCATAAATCAGCCTGAGCATTTCAATTTGAAATTTACCTCGTACCGAGCGGTTTCATTACTCGATTTATTACTTAATTAATTTACGGACGTATCTAAACTTGATTTACTTAACTTAAGTTTATTACTTAATTTAGTTATCTCATCGTCACAAATAACATCCGACTTAATTAATTTTATGGCTCTTACAATAAACAAGTAAAACAATAAATAAGTCATATATATTTTTTTTATTATAAAAGGGAAATCGTACCTAGCTTTTAAACCTTACTCTTAATATAAATGAAATAAATAAATAAATCGAAACCGACGCGTTACAACGAGCACGAGAAGAAACTCGGGTTGTTTTTAAGACAAACCAAGATTTATTTAGTAGCTAAATCACCTTGTACACAGCAGAAATACCCTAAGGTATTTAAATCTGTGCCCACTAACTTTCTACCGCATATCGGTTAGCAATTAATTAACCATTTCGAATCCGTCCCATTCGTCAATCTACTTCCAACTCAATTTTTTAACCGTTAATTTTCATTTTATCCAATTTAAATTAAATCTGCTAATTTAATTCAAATCTTAAGTTTACAAAGCGAATTGTTTTTACCAACCATTATTACTTAAAGTCTTCAATTGCGAGAGTTAAACGCGAACATAACACGTTTGAGAGTCTATTATTTCTAACCGGCAATTTCTGGTTATTTAAGTTTAAAATTACAGCAAAAAAGAAAAGAGATAATAAGGTGATTTAAGATTAAACTCGATAAAAAACTTTTAACAAGACGTAAATGATAGGTGTGTAAAATCTCTTTGTTATTATTTTAACTTCTTAGGATAACTTTTTTATTTATAAAAAAAATAAAATAATGAGTTTCAGAAGTATCTCGTACAATACATGAGTAATATAAATTAGCGTACACGTCAAGAACGATTCGAGATGGTGGATAAGTCGTATATTTGTGAGGAAGGCAGTAACATGACTTTCTAAGGCTATAAAATCGCCGCTTGACTTTAAGTGAGTCTTGCTGATTATATTGCCCAGACGTGACTGTTTAGGCGATGATAATTTATTGTTTTTCAGTATGCAGTATTGTAAATCATTTAGTTAAAAAAAATATGTTTTTAATTATTTTTTATCTTTAAAAAGACTCCCAACAAAAAATAACTCCCAACTAAACTTCTAACTTGAAGAGATAAATAAAACAATTTATCTCTTAACTCCCACAATCCTTTAATAAGACTTTAAAATCAATCATATGAGACATACAATAAAGAATAAAAATTCTCAAAGTTAAATCTTACAATCTAAGGTCTCCAGACTCCCTTTCTTATTTAACTTATCTCTAAGGTACTTGAATTATTACACTTATTGTGCTTTTCAACCACATCCTCTTTCTACCTTTTATTATATAAACATTTTTAATGCGTTCGTAACTCAGATTAACTCTTATAACTCTCAAATATAAAGTACAATGTCTTGAGTAATCGGAGAACATCCGCTTCCTTTCCTCTTTTAAAGTGAAAGTCGAAATAATCTCTACGGTTGCTTCTCTTGAATACTCAATGTACTCACGCATTTTTAACATGTAGACAAACGTACACGAATTCTTGGGAAGATTTTTCAATCCTACCCCAAAAGGAGGGTTACATTACGCGTTATTCAGAGACGAGTATCGCAGGTGTGTGCAATCGTGGGCGTTTTGTGCGGGTAAAGGAAGCAGCAGCTTTATTTGTTGGATATTGTGCGAATAAGTTGCTTGTTGTTAAGGGGGAATGTTGCTGCTAAGATTGACTAAGGCTGATAAACCTCGTTTGTATGTCTTTGGTTGGTAACCTAACCGAAGAGGTACTTCCTATTTTCATTGTGTACTTACTAAGGAAGAAGATTTATTGTTATAAATGTGCAGCTTGAATAAAATTTGTTTATCTTCGGTTTCAACAAGAAAGAAAAAATTTAAAGAGATAAAAATTGTGATTAACTTAAGATCATTAAGTCTTAAAGAATTTTACTTAGAAGTAAAAAGCCAATTGGTTCTTTGGCCTTGTAAATACAGGGTGTTTAAAAAATACGTTCGAATATTTGGCCCACTTATAGATCTCATCAGTACAAACAAAAAAGTCAAAATAAACATAAGTCCAAAAATCAGCCGTTTCCTAATTACAGCCTGTTTTTCAAATTAAAATAATTTACACTCAAATATCAGTATAAATACATTTTAATTATTACAAATTAATGATTCTTAAAGAAGATGTTCAAAATGTCCTCCTTCCATTTGTATACACATTTCACATCTCCGTAAAAGTGAACGCCGCACTCTCTCAAAGAGTCCCGGATTTATACGAACAGTCTGGCAGGCATGTTCAATTCGTTCTCGCAACTCATCTAAATTATTCACAGGACTTGAATAAACTAATGTCTTTAAATACCCCCAAATGCAAAAATCGAGTGGAGTGAGGTCGGGAGATCTAGGGGGCCATGCAATTGGACCTCCTCGCCCTATCCACCTGCCATTGTAATTTTCGTTTAGATAATTTCTGACCAAGACTCCGTAATGCGCAGGAGCTCCATCGTGCATCAACCACATATTAATTCTGTGGTTGAGGGGCACATCTTCTAACAGCAGTGGTAATGTATTCCGCAAAAAGTCAAGGTACAATTGACTAGTCAAACGGTTAGGCAGGAAACAAGGTCCAATCAGATGGTCTCCTAACACACCAAGCCAAACGTTGATTGCAAATCGGTGTTGATGATTCGATTCAACAACGGCATGCGGATTTTCGTCGGCCCAAACATGGCTATTATGAAAATTAAAAATGCCATTTCTCGTGAAACCAGCTTCGTCTGTAAATAAAATTTTCGTAACAAAATTTGGGTTCTCTGCGACTTTTGTCAACATGCTTCGACAAAACACCAGTCGTGCGGCATAATCAGGCACAGCTAGAGCCTGTACCCTTTGAATATGGTATGGGTGCAATTGCTGCTCCCGTAAAATTCTCCAAATTAGGGAAAAATTAATATTTGTTTCAGTAGAGAGTCTTCTAGTACTAGTACCAGGATTTTCTTCAATTCGTCTTAAAATGTTAAGTTCTGCGTCGGGAGTACAAACTGATCTAGGCCGACCACCATCACCGTTCCTTGATTTAAACGATCCAACTTCGGATAAACGTTGATGTAAATTTGTAAAAAGTTTGTCACACGGAAGTACCCGGTTTGGGAATGCTTCGGCATAAAGGCGACGTGCCTCACAAGCATTTCCATCGGCTTTGCCATACATAAAATGCATGTCTGCCATTTCTGCGTTGGTGTAAGGCATATTCGAAAATTTCAACAATGGGTTACAGCAACAACTACTTCAATAAACACTGACAATAACGGACACACAATAATTACAACAAATGTGGCAACTACACTAACAGAAACGAACAAAATTTCTTTTGTTATTTCCATGGATGACTTCATAAATACGCGAATCACTCCTACTGAGTGTAAATTATTTTAATTTGAAAAACAGGCTGTAATTAGGAAACGGCTGATTTTTGGACTTATATTTATTTTGACTTTTTTGTTTGTACTGATGAGATCTATAAGTGGGCCAAATATTCGAACGTATTTTTTAAACACCCTGTATAGTTACACAAGGGATATTTTTAGAGTTTAGTGGTAAAAATAAGTATTGGTGAGACGAGAATAGAAATAACCATGAAAATATGCATTGTGCTGAAGGTAAAAATCGAGGAGGAGGAGAGGTAAAAAGAAAAATAGAGGTTTAGTCACAGACTGAATATTATTGTAATTTTAAATAAAACCTAAAGTCATTTTCTTGACAATTAAAGAAAAATTCTTTCCTTCTTTTATTTAAATCAAAATTGCGAAGGTACAAATAAAAACGAAAGCAAGATTTTCACAAGTTGTGTAAGTAAGAAAGAATAGAAAATCCGATTTTGACCAAACTCTGGAGAACTTTCTAATTTTAAATAAATCTAAAGTAATTTTAACTATAAATCAAAAGTCATTTTAACTACAAATCGAAAATCATTTTAACCACAATTCTTGACGATGTCTTAACAAAAATTCTTTGAATGAAAGGATATTCTGATTTTTGTCAGTCTAGAACTTCGTCTAATTTTAAACAAACCTAAAGCCATTTTAACCACACTTCTTGATACTCATTCACTAATTCTACACAAACCTAAAGATATTTTTATCATACTTCCGCGACTCTATTAAAATTAACTTAAAAAAAGAGACAAAATAAATTTCCAACAAGAAAAATCGTTCATTTGGTCATCTTTTATTTATAAAGACACGTGGGTGTAAAGAGATACCCATCAAAATCGAAACCAACAACACTCAAAAGAAAACGAAAGAAAGATACTCGAACCGTGCCGAACAATAAGACGCTTCTCAACTCAACTTCGTGATTTAACCGTCCTAATTGCAACCTTCCCGTCCCGAAAGACCTTCAGCTCGCCAACAAATCGTTACACAACTTTAAATCGACCGCGCGTGTTTTTTACACCCCCGAAGAATCAGATCTCTCATCTTAACAAATAAACCCGCCGCATATTAAATTTCTATAACATTCCGATCTCTCGATGAATTTCATCATCATCGTATCTACCGTATAACCCGATCACTTTGCTATAGGTGTTTATGCTTGTGTGAGTGCACGTGAATGTCCATATTTCACGCGGTTAGTTAATAATACGGATTAGCCGGGTACAAATTACATCGGTCCAATATAGCACAGAAAGAGCGAGAGTGAGCGAGCACCGAGCACTCGATATTGATACATTACACCTTGTGGGTTGTCCTCATTACAATGGAACGACGTTAACGTCGACGACGACGTTGAAATCGACGACGACGGTGTGAGGTGGACGAAGAAGGCGAAGAAGTTATGCAAAATAGCGCGCCGATATTATTTTCGAACCGCAAAAGCGAGATCGGTATCTCTATCCTCGGCTTTTGCCCGCGTACAATACTGCCTCGTCAACAACGTTTAGCAACAGCTCCACAATATTTCGAAACATTGTGTGTGTGTGAGTAGTTTGAGAAGTCGAGTCGATTACGAAGAAAATTTGTTAAAGTTAATGAAATGTGAAGTAATTAAACTACTAAGAAATTACAAAAAAAATCTTAGTTATAATGTTGCCTCATTGTCAGAACCAGGCTGTGTCCAATTTTTTTTAACCAAGTTTTTAAATCAACCAATATTATATCGTACTATTGAATTATTTTTTGTAATCTCCGTTCAGTAAAAGATATCTTATGCGTCATTACTTGTCACCGTTTTCTCGACGTACGCTAAATATCTTTTTTTATCTAATTGTACACTAACCCGAAATGGAGCTGCGCCATAAAGAGAGAGATGAAAGAATACTCGGCAGTGTTACGGAGAGAGGACTTGCTTTTTCATCTTTCTCTTCATCGTGCAGCTCCATTTCGGGTTATAGTACATGACAGAGAGAGATGAAAACTGAAAATACTAGTCTAGGGTGACATTTTGTTGGCAGGGAATTTTACATAGAAGCTATTATCGGCTATCACGAGTGCAATCACGACTTGACTCGTTACCGGTCAGCAACTTTTGGGTATGAAAAGACGATTTAACTCGTTACCGCCCAGCAAAATGTTAATTGATGACGCATGAGACATCTTTCGCTGAACGGAGTATAGATCCCTATTACATTACATTGAATATCAAAATTAAAAACTCAAAGTTCACTCATTTTCTGTAAAATTAAGAAAAATTGACACAGAATAACACTGTTCTAAAGCGACGATAAATAAAAGAAAACAAGAACAATGAGAAATTCAGTGGAAACCGAACAAAAATTAATTGGGGTTAAATCGGCGAATAAGAATAAAATTATTTTGAACGAAATTAGTTAAAATCTTAAGAGTAACCGAAAGTCGAAAATGAACGACAAAGAACGAAAGAAATTAATACAAAAACGAAACTAAGCGATTTAGAAAACAATCAAGTTGAAATTAGACTATATAGAATCTTTAGAAGACACAATCGAGAGTTAGAGTCAATTACGAACAAATTGTTACAGCTTTCGTTAAAGAATGGGACAAAATTAAACACCTAAGAAATGAACAGTCGCAATAAAACCGAAATTAAACGTTCGAAAAATGAATTAAACCAACACCCAACAAAAATCACTACTATAGACACATTCGATTATATTATACACAGTCGAGAACTTAAGTCCATCACGAAAAAAATTGCTAAAGTTAATAAAATAGTATTAATTAAAAAAATAAGAAAGAAAATGAAATGGCTCAAAATAAAATTCAATTAGAAAGCAATTATGTTGAAAATAATAATAAATTTTATGTAATGCCAGAAATGATATCAAAGATGAACGAAGAAAAATGACGAAAAATACAGAATAATAGAATGAGTTGAAAATGAACGAAAGAGATCGAAGTTAGTCAAAAATGAACAAGTCAGAACGAAGAAGAAAGAAAAGAAAAACGAAGAAGCATGAAAAAGTGTAGAAAATGAACGAAAAGGAGGGATATTAATCGAAAACGAACGAAATATGATGAATATCAATAAAGAAGAACCCAATCAGTCCAAAATGAGTGAAAAACAACGAAGAAAAACGAAGGAAAATCAAGAGGAACATAGGACAACAAACAAACAATCTGCTACCGTTATTTTTGAAATAAAGACGAAAAATAGTATTGATCTCAGGGGGCAGCAAATGTTCAGTCCCGGTGGACACCAGTGACATAGAACTCACCTACGGAACCACCAGAACTACCAATCCTTCTCAAAGTAACCCAAAAGTATTCTCCGATGTCCTCAGGATAGTGATTACAAAGAAAAGTGAGTGATTTCCTTCATTTTTCCTTTATTACAGTTATCAAAAAAGAAATACAGAGGTAAGTAAATTTGTACAATAAAGAGGGGACAACAATCTTTTGGCCAAATCTCTTAACAAAAATGCGGGTGATACGTACTATAACCCGAAATGGAGCTGCACCATGAAGAGAAGGATGAAAAAGTAAGTCCCCTCTACATAACATTGCCGAGCACTCTTTCATCTTTCTCTTCATGGTGCTGCTGCATTTTGGGTTGTAGTACCGTGAGCAAATTAAATGCTATTACAACATCTAATTGTGAATCAATTTCAGGGAAAATAATATTCAAAAACGTAAGAGTTATGATTAGGTTATCCAAGAAAAGTTCACTCCTCCGATGACACTCTCGAACAGTTCAGATTCCCTCCAGGTGAACTAGATGCGTCAGGTGAATTCCCAAGGTTTGCTCTTGGACTGACAAGTAGGTGCGAAGGTTTAGGGTATAAAAGAAAAGGCCTAGAAAAAACATTTAAGGAAATAACATTTAACGAAAAGAGAAGATGTATGAAATTAAATTTACCTCCACTCCGGGAAGCCTTCGTTTACAACAAATGCACAACTCACAAAATAACCGATGATCAATGTTGTATAGGGATTTTAGGGATGTAAGGTTGGTAACGCGGAGGTTATTAATAGGACGGCGTAGTAATAATGAGTGGCTTGATAGGAGACCCAATAAATAGTTTAAGAGGATAAACTCGTGTTGTATTTATTTCAATACATAACAACCAACTGCTTTGCAGGTCAATATTCTCAAGATAATTAGGAGAGTTAGTACACTTAACAAATACAATGTTAGATTAAGATGGAGTCTGCTGTCCAACCGATCCGGATACCTCCGTCGGAAAATACTGCAATTCCCGTATTTTCCAATATGTCAAGAATTGGCAGATAAATCCCAAATAATTGGATGAGGAACACCAACAAGAAATTGATTGGATTTTCGATGATTCGCATCAATCGTCCCTCGAACAAACACACTGTTTTCTTTTGGATCAGAACAAAAAAACTCACAAGATGTTACTCGCTTCAAAGCACCACGATAAAAGAGGATGAGGAAAACAGGATTAAGAGTTTTATTCGTATTCATACCAACACACCACAAAAATAAAAATAACCAAATAAGTGATAGCGACACTAACATCATTCAGAACGATAAAGTAAGCTGATATGAAAACAAAGAAACATAACCTTACAATCAGAGGAAAAAAGGAAAAAAAGGTTAGAAAGTTTTGTTAATTAATTAATTATTAAAAGATATATATATATATATATATATATATATATATATATTAGGGAACAAGACAACACAAAAGAAAATAGAAATAATACCGTAACAAATCGATAAAAACGAAGAAGAACCAATTGAGTTGAGAATGAACGAGTCAGAACGAAAAAGAACGGAGAAGAACAAGAAGTGTGGAAAATTAACGAAGAAGATCGAAATGAGTCGAGAAGAACGATATAAATCGAAAACGAACGAAATATGTGGAATATCAATGAAGAAGAACGAAATCAGTCGAAAATGAATGAAGAGAAACGAAGAAACGAAGAGAAACGAAAAAAATTAAGAAGAACGTAGAAAAACGAATAATGAATGGGCAAAACCGAAGAACTACGAAATGAATCGAAAATGAACGAAGAAAAATTAAAAAGAACAACGAAGAAGAAACGAATAAGAACCAAATGAATTGAAAATTAAAAAAAAAACATCTTCATAAAACAGTATACCGAAAATGAATAAAGTAAGTCGAAAAGCTCTGACCAAAAATGAAATGAACCGAAAATACGACGAAATTAAATGATATACAAACGACTCAAACCCAAAATAAAACGAAACATTCAGATTCTTTAAACGAAAAAAACATCCTGCTTTAGTAAACTTAAAAATTATCACGATTGGTATTATAAAGCATATCTTTAAATATCTCCATTAACAAGAAAAATTTTTCATAAAAACAAATTAAAAATTACCTATCATATTAGGAATCGAACGTGAAATAATTTTCGAAAAGAAATTAAATGAAACAGAGTAAAACGAATGAAAACGAATCGGAAACAAATCGCCCTTAGTGCCCGTCCGTTCCAATTTCGAAAGCCATTAACCGTCCGAAATGATATATAGGACCGGACCGACCCCGAAAAACGCTCGGTATTAGCAACTAAATTGGTTCGTAATGAATTAAACAAAGAGATTTTTTTTCGCGCGAAGAAAAAAAAGTATAATGTTAAATGATGAAAGATTTTTAGTTCAGGTTCGTTTAAAAACGTCCCAATAAATTTCTCGTTGTCGCGCGCTTACATCGTCGTCGTCGTATCGTTTTTTCGGGCAATTTAAATTTGCCCCCGAGCGTTCGACGCGTCAAAAATTTTACTTTCGGTAATCGGTCGAGTGTTCTTAAAGACGCGGTATACAATTTGCATATAATGAGTTCGAAGAAGGTATTAATGTGTATAGTCTTCGACTAAAATTATGCGCTCCCTTAAAAAGACGCGCACGACTTTTATTCCTAACCATACATTTTTTCATTTACTCTTCTTGATTATTTATTTTTTTGGTTTTTAAAATGTTTCGATAATAAATTACGTTGCTTGGTTGGTCGAGTTGGGTTGGGTTTTGGTTCTGGCAAATCGCGTGACGCTGTATTATTACATCGATTTACATCCTCACTGCTGCTAACCCGCAATCAGAAATTTGGCGATCGGAAAGACTATACGGAGCCAGTGGCGTGCGATTGAAAGAACAACGCCCCCAGCGGGTGAAAAATGCAAGAGGTGGGCTTCGGTTTCGTGGTTTCGTGAGCGCGTGAATTATTTTCGTTATTATTAAGATTATTACCTTCTCGGAACGAGATGTTATCATCACACACACACATATGCACAAAAATAAGGAGTAAGAGATTATATCATAAAATTACAATGTTGAAAAATTACGACAAATTACTTAAAAGTATCTTTAAAAAATATTTTAAACCCCACAAAATCAATTAAATAACTCAACTGTACTTTTACTGCTTTTACTTTTTCTTCTACTCATGTTACGATGCTTATTAAAACCCCGAGCGTTTACAAATAACATCTAACTCCTCGATTTTACGGTTATTACTGGTATTAAATAATAACGTTAACTCTTCCAATGCGATATTAAATGTTCACTTGTAAACATTTCAAATCTGACACTTAATACTTGGTTAACTTCAACAGTATCTAATATTTACACCTTTTAATTCGATATGAAAATCAATCTTAACTAAATTTCATCGAGAATTCCATTCCGCGGGTAACAATAAATCAAATCAACGCGCGAAATTAATGGAGATTCGAATCGTCTACCTTCTCGCTTTAAACATTCTTTTCTTTTCAACATTTTTATTTCGCACATTTCCGAACGCGAAAGCAGATATTCGATTACAAGCTTACCGCTCGTTGATTAATGACTTAACTCCTTTGATTGTTCAACGATTGTTTTAACGCGCGGGTTAATTGATTATTCTTAAAGGAAACCAATAAATAAAAAAGTTGTTGGTATAAATGAATTAAAATTAGTCTTATTCAAAAAAATTTTTTAGGAAAACTAATGTGTATAGAATGTAAAAATTTTTACTTGAATGAAGTTGGATAACTTTTTTGTTTTCTTTTTAAATCTCATCTTTAAATTGTATTTTACTTAAGAGTTATGGATTTTTAATGATAATTATGTTAGTTAAGATATGAGTATGATTTGGATAAGATCAACTTTGAAAATTATTCTATGAAAAATAAAAATGTCTATACTTCATTTAATAACTAGGAGGAGTGAATCTCAAAACCCCATCTACATAGGAGAAAGTAACTAAAAAATACACTAAACATTTTTAGCGGCAAATTTGAATTCTAAACTTCAAACCAGTCACATTTATGCAACCAACAAAACACCAAGCGTTTGAGCGTAGTATTCTAGAGCATACCAAATATCTCTATGGCCGTTTATCTATACGTACATTGTTCAAAATTTATCCAAAAGACGTTCCTTGTGTTGACGTATTATATCCAACAGATGACATCGTACCATACCTTCTTCAAACTTAATATTTTTTGATCGCAACCATTTGAGCACAACGAAAAAGCGAGAAACAAGTTGACAAATTAGGTAAAGCACCTAACCTCAAACGTTAAAAACAATAAACGACAAAAACCAATTTTTTCGTCTTTGTAAACTTGACTGCGGAGCGACCAATAATAGTTCACTATTTTAGCGCGCAAAATTCAAATCACTCCTCCTAGTTATTAAATGAAGTATAGAAAGATCAAGTTATAATAAAAATACGTCTAGATAACTCATTTGTGTACACCTAAAGTTTCACTTTTTGATACTAACTTATTTGAGATTTACGGATTTTTAAAGATAATCATGTTAAACTGAAATTTATAGAAAAATACAGTTTTAATAGAAACACATCCACATAGCTTCTTTATAAACTACTAAGGTTTCATTTCATAATAGCAGCTCATTTGAAAATTACGGATTCTTAAAGTGAATGATGTCTTTATTAAGATTTGACTCTATTTGGTACAAAGCTCAACTTTGAAAATGATTTTTAAAAAAACCAAAACGTATGGAGAGATAAACTTTTAATAAAAATACATCTCGGTAATGGTGGGTTTAGGATGTCAAGTTTAAAGGCTGTAATCGTAACCGTAGCAGTAACTCTGGTATTCAAAAAAGTTCAACTATTTTGCTTCACAAGGAGAGTGCAAGGTCTTGGGGTCATAGATTTAGTTCAAATTTTGTAGGACGGTAGATATAGTTTCCCTGTTGATGAAAATATATGGTTGTAGGGGTCACTACTCAACAGCTCTTTAGATATTTGCAATTAAAGATGCAATTCACCAGTTAAATTCATGTCTGTAGCAAACGTTTAAACATAATGGGTGTAACGTAGCAGCAATAGATTGGTGGTTCTCGTCATTCGGCGCCGGGTTCGAGTTCTGAGAGTGTCCATTTTTATATACAGGGTGTCTCCGAAATGCGTGTACAACGTAAGACCTCAGATTCCTTGGCTTGAAACAGGTCGATTTAAGTTAACTTACCTATATCAAAAGTTGTTTCGTTTTGCCGCTAGAGGACTTTAAAAATAATATTTTTTCTGAGTTTTTCTTAAGTTACTCGAAAAATCTTTATTAGATTTTATTCATTTTTTGACCACGTCTTTATATCAGCTGGGCAGAGCTTTCTGTGGAACAAATTCGAATTTCGCAACATACGGAGTGTTTAGAAACACTCTCACCACAAGTTATCCATCCAAATCTTTTCAACCAGCCTGTATAATTTTCTATCAATTCTTTTTCTGAATAGCTACATTAATTTAGACATTATTTTCCCTCTTATAAAATTTTAGTTGGGCAAACGGTTTACCCACAAAAAAAAACATTTTCTAACTCCCTGCAAGTTCAAATCTGTAAGTTAAGGTAACATTAGCCCAATTCAAAGTAGTAATTTCTTCACATGATATGGAGCTCTTTCAGGAAAATCACATTTTAGAGGATTGGAAATAGTTTTTGCTCAAAATATTGCCAGGATTTGTGGCCATCATCAGGTCAGAAATAATACAGTGTGCAAAATTTTTACTGTTTGCTCTTTTGTTGCATTTTTGCTTTTATGATACCCAATATACAAAATTAGAAGGTGCTAGATTTATTGATCTTGCTGACCAGTTTACAGGAGCATGATTTCCTCTTTATTTCCTTCGATTTTACAGTAGAATCTGCATAACACGGAGTAAAAGGGCTAAACCCTGATAACGTTCACAAATGCTGGTGAAAATTTGAAAATTTTAAGCAATAAACTACTTCCAAATCTATAACATGTGGTTTTGTTGAAGGATGATCATATCCTGTGAAGAAATTGGTACTTTGAATTTTGTTAATGTTACCTTAATTTACCGATTTGGCCTTGTAGGCATTTAGAAAATCTTGTTTTATATCTAAACCATTTGCCCAACTGAAATTTTGTAAGACAGAAAATAGTTTCTAAATGAATGTAGCTATTCAGAAAAGGAATTATTAGAAAATTATACAGGGTGGTTAAAAAGATTTGGATGAATAACTTGCGGTAAGAGTGTTTCTAAACACTCTGTATGTTACGAAATTCGAATTTGTTCTACAGAAAGCTCTGTCTAGCTGATATAAAGACATGGTCAAAAAATGAATAAAATCTAACACAGATTTTTCAAGTAATTTAAGAAAAAGTCACAATAAATATTATTTTTAAAGCCCTCTAATGGCGAAACGAAGCAACTTTGGATATAGATAAGTTAACTTAAATCGACCTATTTTGAGCCAAGGAATCTGTGGTCTGACGTTGTACACGCATTTCAGATACACCCTGTATAAAGGTACCATGGGTGGATATAAAATTTTGCGACATCGAAGCATTTTTTGAGTGTGCACCGCACTTTGGATTTGTCAGTTAATTATCATTTGATCTATCAAGACTTCAAAATTAATACAGGAATATGACTTGGCATTATAACCTTTCTTCAAAAAGCCTGACTTAATCGGTATAAATTCGGTTAATTTTGACATTATCCGAACTTGTCCTAACGAATTAATTGCACCTTTAATTGCAAATATTTAAAAAATTATTGAATAGTGGCCCCTATAACCATATATTTTCATCAACAGGGAAATTAAATCTACCATTCTACGAAATTTGAACTAAATCCACGACCCCAAGACCTTGCACTCTCCTTGTCAGTAGAAACGTTTAGGCAACGGCTGGGAATTACGGCAAATTTGATGGTCATTCCAGCCAAGGTTACGGTTAAGTTTGACATCCTAAACCCACCATTAAAGGCCGTAGCTGTAATCGTAGCAGTGGCTGTAACGTTTAAAAAAATTCAGTCATACTTATTCAAATAGTATCGTTTAGCTAACAGCTTACGGCCGCTAAAAACTGCGACAGATATAATCGTAAGCACAAAAGTTGGCCAACTTTTAACTTTTTACGGTTACGGCTAAATATTTGCTGACAATTTTCTGTCAGCCTATTGACAATGACAAATTCTATCAACTTGAGTGCTAAATTTAGGGGCGGTTTATTCACCTTTGGATACATTAATCTATCCGATATCTACCATAGTTACAGGCTAACTAGCCAATCGTGGCAAGTGAAATTATACTTCCTATGTCCGAAAATAGTTGCTACATTTTAGGTTAATGTAAAAATTATCATAAATATACAGGGTGTCCTGGAAAATGTGGGAAATCTTTTGGATTCTGATAGAACGTTAAAAAATATGATTACAATTTCCCATAATTTTTTTTCCTAGCGGCCTTCCCCTCGGAGATACGGCCTTCTAAAGGAAGCCACTAGAAAACAATTTTTTTTAATAACTTTTAAAGTACTTAATTTAATTTAATGAAAATTTAATATGATAAACAGTAGTAGAGACCTCTTAAAAAAATGACCTTAAAACATAATTAGTCTCTTTAGTTTACCAGGGGCGTACTAGGTTGTACAGTTTAATGCTTATATTTTTAACATCCTGTATGATAAGGAGTTAAAAAAATAAATTTAGATACCTTGAATATCTAGCTAAAGAAAAGGTACTCTTATTCAGTGTCGATAAAATGAACCGTTTTCGAGAAAAAAATTGTAAGAGAAACCAACAAGATTAAAAATTTATTAATATTTCCTAGGTACCATAGTAACGTTTGTAAAAACAGCGCTAAATTTGTTGTCTGCAACATCAGTATTAAAAAAGCGCTGGTTTTACAAACGTTACTATGGTAACGTTACTATTAATACGAAATATTAATAAATTTTTAATCTTGATGGTTCCTTTTACAATTTTTTTCTCGAAAACGGTTCATTTTATCGACACTGAATAAGAGTACCTTTTCTTTAGGTAAATGTTCAAGGTATCTAAATTTATTTTTTTTAACTCCTCGCCATACAGGGTGTTAAAAATATAAGCATTAAAATGCATAACCTAGTACGCCCCTGGTAAACTAAAGAGACTAATTACGTTTTAAGGTCATTTTTTTAAGAGGTCCTTACTACTGTTTATCATATTAAAATTTCATTAAATTAAATTAAGTACTTTAAAATTTATTCAAGAAAAATTGTTTTCCAGTGGCTTCCTTCAGAAGGCCGTGTCTTCGAGGGGAAGGCCGCTAGGAAAAAAAATTATGGGAACTTGTAATCATATTTTGTAATGTTTTGTCAGAATCCAAGAGATTTCCCACATTTTCCAGGACACCCTGTATGAGATAAATTAATTTATTAAATATCAGTAGGTAGAACATATGAGTGGGTCAGAAGTAAAGTGAACCAAGTCATTTTTTTTTTAATTTAGTTAAGAGTATACTTAGGTCCGTTTGAATAGTTATAATTTTATGTGCCGACTTATTCAATACTTAGTTCATCAGGTTACCAATAATGTACGCTAGTTCACTTTAATACTGAATGATTTGCACCATTTTTCATTGAAAAAATAATCACAATTGTCCGTTTTCTCGAAACGAACTTAAGTGGACTTGGTTCACTTTACTTCTGACCCACTCATATAATAAGCGAAATGTGCCATACCCTAACCTCCACTTAGCTATTGCCCACGTTTTGTGATAAGTAATTGTTACCTGTAAAATTTGAATGTTTTTGAATTTTAACCGCTCTGCATCGAAAATGTTTAGAAATATTTCGAAAACAAATCAAAGAGATGGGAAAGAATGCGGACAATTTAGTAATGAACAAAGAAATCAAATTTTACATTATTTGTTGCAAAATGTGGAGGATAAGATTTGAATATAGGCGCGATAAGTGCAGCTGCACGTAAGTTTTTTTGTAGTCGTTGAAGAATTTCGAGATTCTGGAAACAAATAAGATTGTTTAAGTGAAAACGCAATAATTAATATTAGCTCCCGTAAAAATAATTGTGTTCGAAAAATTAATGATTACAATCAATAAATTGCTAATATACAGGGTTAGTAAAAAGTCCCGGAACGGTCGAATAACTTTGTTGTTTGAGAAGTATCAATGTTGAATTTCTACCTGATTATATTGTTAAATGCGACGCATTTAATAATGACAGTTTCATTTTTCTCTCGTTTCCGGTTTTATAGGAAATGCGTCCAACTTTGTTTTCTTAGATGGCATGTATAGTATATTCGTGCATTTTCGAATGCCGAATAAAAAACTACGTTCAAAAATACTAAAATTCTTTATTCTATCGATAAAAAAGCATAATAAGACCCAAATTAAAAAAATCAGTTTAACGCAAAATCAAGCAAACATGTCACTTTACTGAAATATCATATTGCTGTCATATGCTTATTATTTCCTGCGATTTCATGTTTATTATTTCCTGCACGCTCGATCGGGCGCAGAGGAGCGATTGGCCAACCCGTTTACCAGACTTTTATCCCTACTGCATTTCTCTTTATGGTGTCATTTGAAATGCCAAGTGTATAAAACTCAGCTAAATAATTTAGACAAATTACAGCAACAAAATTTGAGGAAATGCACCGCGTTACACCACGAATAATACAAAATTCATTAAGTTGTTGACCGATTATGTCGGTGTCAAACGGTAAACAGATCGCATTTTGAACATTTATAACTTAAAGTTAATCGTTTATTATTTATAATTTTAGTTAATTTTTTAATAATTGCGTTTCATTCAATAAAAATAAACATATTACTTGTCCTTCTAACAAGTTTTAAGGTCATTTCTTATTTTCTTATTAACTTAATTAATTATTGATAATGACATAGGTAACATATGACAGCAATATGAAGTTTCAGTAAGGTGACATGTCTGCTTGATTTTGCGTTAAACTGATTTTTTTAATTTGGGTCTTATTATGCGTTTTTATCGATAGAATAAAGAATTTTGGTATTTTTGAACGTAGTTTTTTATTCCGCATTCGAAAATGCACGAATATACTATACATGCCATTTAAGAAAACAAAGTTGGGAGCATTTCCTGTAAAACCGGAAACGAGAGAAAAATGAAAATGTTATTATTAAATTCGTCGCATTTAACTATATAATCAAGTAGAATTTCAGAATTGATACTTCTCAAATAACAAAGTTATTCGACCGTTGCGGGACTTTATACTAACCCTGTATGCTCTACCCCTTTATGTACAAAAAAAACACATGAAGATCGTTAGCTTGTTCAAATAAAATTCCAAAAAAATACGTTGCACAATAGGTTTAAAAATAGAAAAGAAATTAAAAGAGTAACCAGTTTTATTAAGCCATTACTTACCGAAGAAAATAAACGGCGCCAAATTGAGTTTTGTTTAAAATGTGTATTGCTGACGGAGTATTTTGAAGATTTACTAAACTATATTCACATCGACGAAAAATGGTTTTATTTAACCAAAACAAAAAAAAGTTTTTATGTCACTCCGGAAGAAGAAATGCCGCATAGAACTTGTAAAAGTAAAAGGTTCATTACAAAAGTAATGTTCATGGCGGCAGTTGCACGTCCCGTCGGGATTTACACAAAAAAAATTTTTTTGGCGGAATAATAGGGATATGGCCATTTATAAACTCTTTACCAGCCGATAGAAATAGCAAAAATTGGGTTAAGGGAACACTAGTAACCAAAGCTGCAGAAAGTGTCAATAAAGAGGAAGTAAGAAAAATGATTTTACAAATTTATGCACTGACGATCCAATATTAATGCCTTTCTGTAGAGATGGTTGGGATATTCAACTGATATCTCAATCAGCGAATAGCCCCGACTTAAGTGTGTTGGGTTTAAGTTTTCTTAGTTCATAAATTATTTCGTATTTTCATTTAAAAACAATAAACTGTTGTACATAAAATTCTTCTGTTTTTGATTCGCCTTAAAATAAATAAATAAATAAAATGTAGCAACTATTCTCGGACAAAAATTAAATTAAAATGTAGCAACTATTTTCGGACAGAGGAAGTAGTAACTATGGAAAATATCGGGTAGATTAATTTATCCAAAGGTGAATAAACCGGCCCTTATTGAGCTAAATTTATTATTATTTTTTTACAGGTAAGGCCCTGATATTTTTCTAAATAAGGAGTAGAAATAATAAAAAAGCTAACCACCATTTTGCAAAAAAAGGTTGATACTACAGAAATATTTTCTGGACCGTCGCTTATGTCGTATCAAATAGGGGAAATGCTGAGACAAAAATCGAATTACAAAAAGGGTTTGTTTGATTGAAAATGAGAATCAACAAAACAGCTAAGTGCCATTTTGCAGAAAAAGTGATATAACTTCAATAATTGAAAGTTTTTTTCATTTAGGCCCTTTGTTGGACTTCTCAAATGTTTAAATTCGGGAGTCAACATCCTTGTATATTTGAAAAACTGATTTTATTTTTAGATTCCAACTTATTTGAGACTTGTTTTTAAAGATGACGATGTTAGTTTGGATTTTAGGGTCGTTTGGTTACGTTCAACTTTGAAAATTATTTTCTAAGAAAGTAAAATATATAGAAAGATAAAGTTTTAATAAAAATACATATAGATAACTCATTTATATTTACCCAAACCTTAATTTTTTGGTTTTAATTTATTTGAAATTTATAGGTTCAGCTTTAAAGATTATCTTTTATGGAACTGAAACTCCTGAGAAGATAAGGTTTCAATAGAAGAACGTTCACATATCTTCCTTATTATCTCCTAAGGATTCATTTCATACTTCGCACTTATTTGAAAGTTTATGGATTTTTCAGTTAGTCATGTCTTTGTTAAAGGTTGACAATGATTTGATTAAGTTCAACATTAAAAATTTTTTCTAAGAAACTAAACTTTTGTTACAGTTCGAATTTTTCTTTTAGGTATTTAATGTTATCTTTTGGTTGTATGTTGGTGTTTCGTTTTATTTATAGGTATTTTAAGTTGTCGAGATTGATTATTTTGTTTGTTTTATAGTTTATTTAGGTAAAATTTTACTATTTGTTGTTTAACAATTCTTTTACAGCGACGTTACACCGAAGATTTCCTTTGACTATTTTCCCTGCTCCCAAAAATTTAATTTTCCTTCTCCTCTCGTTCCTTATCTCTAAGAGATGGAGTTGGTGGTTTTTGTGTACTCTTCTAGGTTCGCAGATGTGTTCTTTTTTGTTGGTGCAGAGGATATTTGTGCCCATAATTATGAAAGTGGTCTAAGTCAAAATTTTAAAAAAATGAGTTTATCACTTATTTCACACCACATTATTCTAAACTAAATTTATTGAATGTAATTTTTGCGATATCGATAAAAATGAACCTTTAGGTAGTGGTTGTAATTTCAACGTTATACGGAATTCATTTAGTGTTAATTATGAAAGTGGTCTAAGTCAAAAATCATCAAATTTATATATTGAAAAATAATATTGAAACGCTAGACCATAAATTTTTGGTATCGGGTTATTCCTTTCTACCAAATGACCGTGATTTTAGTTTAATAAAGACGAAAATAAAAAAAAACAAATTTCTTAAACAACCCTGAGTATTATTATGAATTGATAGAAATGTGTAGAAGAAGAAATACACTTTCGATAAAACGAATGTCACAGTCGGGTGTTATTTCAATGAAATCACTAGAAAAATCATCAACAAGAAGAGTAAAAAATACCTCAGGCGAATCTGTCTCTTGGCTGCAAATTCAGTAGATCAGATGCTTGAAAAATGAACTTTATAAAATGTTTTATAAAACTTCTTTAGATTATTCTGAATTCCACGTTTTGGATCTTTCACCTAAAAGAGGAAGATCAAAAATATACGGAAATATTACTTTACTTCCATTATAGACCTCCATTAGACCAGCAACAAAAGAAAAACATAAAGATATTATATGTTTACTAGCATACACCCCTCCAGTTTTTCAAGAACATTTTAAAAATCTTAAAACCTCGGAATGATAAAAATGGATTACTTTTTAATTAATAAATATTCATAAATTATTTTATTAAAGTTATTGTTTTGAATGAATTTTATAGTTCTTTACTGCTCATTTATTCATTATTATTAAGTCATTTATTGGACATTCAGTTAATTTTGAAAATGGTCTAAGTCAATTCAAGCTTTAAAAATAACATTTTAGTATGAAATTCACACAAAATTTCATATTCATTATAAATTTCCATTAATCAAGACTAATAAAATTATAAATGAATATGTCGTATAACGTGAAAATATTTTTTAATTCGTTCAAATACAATTCATTAAATATCTCGAAACAAAAAATATATGACTTAGGCCCGGTCTTACGAAACACAGAATAAATTAATCCTCGAATAATTGCTATAGTTACGCTATTTTTAAGTAATGTGAGTGGCTGAAATAGAAGTTATTCTGGCAATTATTCCGAGAATAACTTATTCTGCCTTTTATAAGACCGGGCCTTAGACCACTTTCATAATTATGGGCACATTTATTGTTCGAATTATCAATTCTGGACCTCTCTTTTCCTGTAAGTCAGATGTAAAATACGTAAGTGCGCACAATTGTGGTATTTGGTTTGAGCTATTTTAGTTTTTTGAATTACCTATATCCAAATTCTCGGGATTCATCTTGCTGCCACTCCTAATTTTGGATACGCTATCGGTGTCCAGATTTTCGGATTATTCCGGATATAATTGTATTTTTCAACTGCTCATTTAATTTCTGAATAAACCTCGAAGAACTGAGGTAAAGTTTTGACAAAAATACACTCAGATATATTTATATCTTTCCAAGATTTCATTTCATAATTCGAACCTATTTGAAAGTTATGGCTTTTTAAATTAATCATGTCCTAGTTAAAAGTTGACAAGGATTTGATTAAGTTCAACTTTGAAAATTATTTTCTAAGAAACTAAACCTTCCAGGAAGAAAAACTTTTGACAAAAATATATTCAAATATGAAATTTATATCGTTCTAAGATATCATTTCATAATTGCAACTAATTTGAAAGTTATGGATTCTTAAAGTTAATCGCTTTCAACTTAAATTTGAAAGTGATCTAGCTAAGTTCAACTTTGAAAATTATTTTTTACAAAATTAGACCTTTTAGAAAGCGTAAGTTTTGATTTAATTACATCTAAATTAAATCTTTATCTTCCTTTAAAATTTAATTTCTTAACTTGACTTAATTTACAACTTATAATTTTTTTTATATCAATCATGTAACTTAAAGTTAGTTAGACTTAAATCAATTAAAGCTTTTTTTTCTAATATACCACATAAACAAACAAAACAAAATTGATTAATAATAACACTTTCTCTTTACTCAATTAATACCGATTAATTAATTTCCGTTCGGATAAATATTCAATAAACCCAATTAGGCGTAATTAAACGCTTCCCGTTCGTCTCATTTGTAATCGTTATCCCGATCGGGCGCGATTAGAAACGATTTTAATCGATTCGTATCGATGTGTAAAGATTTGAATTCGATGTGAAACGATTTTAATCGAAAAGCAAGAAAAAAAAAAAAGCGTCGAGTTGTCGAAGAAATAGGTCGCTTTTACGGACGTATTTAGTAAGTAAGTAACTAACTAAGTAAGAATTTCTGGGTGTAATTAATTAAGCGCGAACGTTAATTGTAAACGACGATTGTAAGTCGACGTTGAAAGATTTATTTAGTGGCGCGTTTAAGATGTATAAATAAATCACTTGGGGACTTTCAAATTGACTTGAGTTGGGTTTTAAGCGGTATTAAGGTTTAAAACCGTTAATATTTAAGTCAATTTATTTAGTTGGTTATTTTGTATCGAATTTTATTTATTATTTTTTTTAGTACTATTATTTTTAAATTTTTCATACTGGAGAGAAACAATGTAAAAGAACACAATTGATCTCAACTTTTCTTTTTTTCCAATCGAACATCACAACAATGGGTTGTTGTGTAATAACAAAACGGGATTTTGTATTCGATCGACAATAACAATAACGACGTGAAAGTAAAACACGGTCGAGGTAAATGTAGTTTGGGAGCTTAAATTAAAGCTCATGGAAAATGTTTCCTAAATAAAATAATTTTTCCGTTAACTTCCTCATAAACACATACGTAATAAAATACCACTAAAGAACCGCCTTAAAGTTAATTAAGGATTATTGTTATCTCCGCGAACCGTCAGCACGCCACTGATTTATACTGATTTATACCGGTAATTACGTTCCTTCCTCTTATCCACTCTTATCTTCGGTCTTTCTACTCACAGTAGCGATTTCCACTCAACGCGTTTTGTATCTTTAAAGTGTCAATATCCTTCTGCTTATCCTTCTTCTTCTTCTCCTCCTTCCTTCCCTTCCCTTCTTATTCCTTCTCTCTTCATTCTTTGATTTATAAACGCGAGGATATTCCCCCGAGGGTTCTCTTAAACAACTTAAACCTTCCTTTTAAAACGGACGTCTCAAGTAAGTATAAACGAGGACGTTTTCCCGGGCGTTTATTGAGCAGTAAATTAAATACTGCTTACGTTAAATATGTCTGGCTATCTAATGTCATATGGTTGAGGAGAGGATTCCTCAAAGGAAACTGCTAAAAAGGGAAGCCGAGGGAGAGAGATGTTCCGAAGAGGGAGAGAAGCAACGTATAAAATGCTACCTGGGTATGTAGTTTGTAGTATGTGGTATGTATTAATAGGCGAGCTGGTATCCTGCCATTAAAGCGTTTATAGGTTGATCATCTTCATCGTTTTTGGACGAAGGTTGTAGTTAAAGAGTAGGAAGTTATTAGTTACTTTACAGTGTTGTGCTTGGGTATTAATTTTATTCAATTTTTGTACAAGTTAACTTCAATTTTAGAAGACTAAGAAAAAACTTGTTTAAAAATCACTAATGATGGGATTAGAACTAAACTTAACTGTAATTGTAGCATTAATTTTAGACGTAACTGTAAAGGATGTAATACTTACAATTAGCTAATATAAGAAGTTCTCTAGATTTTAAAATTTAAATAATCAGTCAATAAAATAATGAAGAATGTAACTAAAGTTGCAGTTTTTTTTTGTCAAAGACGTTCATAATCATTGATATTTCCTCTTTTTGGCTTGTAGTTGATTTAATATCTAAAAATACAAATTAGGTTTTAATAAACAATCATTTGGAAGTTGTATATTAGTAAATTTCGGTAAGAAATTTGGGAAATATTTAGATTGTACATTTGATAAAAAAAATTGGTAAAAACTTGCATCAAAATTCAATTTAAACCAACTCAACCCAAATTAAAAAAAAAAATTGGTAGAATTAGAAGTTGTAAATTAAGAATTTAAGAAACGTTTTTAGATTTTAGGAAGAATTTCATAACATTTTAGAAAAAAAGTTAATTGAAAGAAAATACAGCTATGTGCACATGTATTAGACACCCCCTTATTTATAACAAAATTGACAAAAATGTGCACTTAGAAATAAATCAATGGTATAAATGCATTTTATTATTATTTTTTTATAAGATAACATAACCCCCCCCCCACCAACTATATAGATAGTTCCAAACAAGTATTGACTTGATTTAAACCTTTGTGTTTCAATTCGTTGATTTACCGTATTCATTTCTGATAAAGTGTGCTACTGTAAAGAGTGAATACTTGAAAAATTACAAGAGTATCAGATTATTAGTGCAACAAACTGTTCAATAAAGCAAATAATGCCTAAAAGAAGGGAACTAACAGTTGTAGAGCGTGCACAAATTGTTTTATTGAACGCCCAGAGTTTTTCACAGTGCGCCATAACTAAGCGAATGAAATGTTCAAGATGTACAGTAGAAACTACGATAAAACGATTCAATGATACCAGTAGTTATGAAAACAAACCAAAATCAGGGTGTAAACGAATGACGACACCCAGGGACGGTCGCTACTTAATAAAGTTGGCTGTTAAGAATAGGCAAAAACCTTCTAAAGAGTTAAGTAGCGAATTATTTGTTCACCAAGAAGTCGCCCTATCCTCCAGCACTGTTAGAAGACGCCCCAACGTTGCCAATTTACGCGGTTGCGTAATCCGGAAGAAACCCTACTTAACGCAGGCTCACCGGAAAAAACGTTTAGAATAGGCCAAAAAATACGTCGATTGCACTGTGGAGGAGTGGTTCTGGGTAATGTTTTCGGATGAATCTAATATATTACATGTCATGTGTAATATATTACAATGTCATATTAGCAACACTTTGCACAACCTAACTTACCATTAAAATGAAAATGAAAATTAGTGTGTTTTTTTAAATGTTGTTGTAGCTTTTTGGAAGACCTGGGATTAAATACGTACGTCGTAGATCATGGGAAGCCTTTCGTGAGGAGTGTCTCGTTCTTACAGTAAAGTATGAAGGTGGCAGCATTATGGTATAGGGTTGTATGTCGGCGAAATATTTTTATGCACAGGACGCATGAACAGTGGCCGGTATACCGAGCTGTCGGATGAGGTGCTAGAACTCTCAATTGTAAAAATTTTCGGGGATGACAATTCTGGGATTTATTTTCAACAAAACAATGCGCCATGTCATCGTGCGTGTGCAACAACACAGTGATTTACCGAGAATGGGGTGCGTCCCCTTGACTGGCCTGCACAGTCTCCAGACTTATCCCCGATAGAACATCTTTGGTATACTTTAAAAACAAATATATCGAAATATCACACTAATTAAAAAAACCGCCTCCGACAAAAAATTGTTGACGAATGGAATGCAATTCCACAGGACTTATGTTTTAAACTTTTGGCAACAATGCCAAATCGGCTAAAAGTTGTAATAAAAACACGTGGCGGCCCTACAAAATATTAATACATTAATAAAATACTTCATAGAACAGATTTTTACCATTGTTTTATTTCAAAACTATTTCCTTTCCTTGTTTCTATAAAAAATATAGGGATGCCTAATACATATGCACATACCTGTAAATTTGAAGAAGTTTTCTTAAAAAAAAAAAGTTAAATCCATTTCAACAAAACAAAGACAAATTTCGATCAATTCCCGTCCCAAATCCATCCTTCAAAAACTTCCTTATTGATTCCCCCCAATGATTGACATCTGCATCGTTACCAATTGACAATTTATCGATGACTTTTCACCCAAGTCTTTTTTTAACTCTCCCGAGACATTGTATACCCATATTTTCGGCTCCTTCTTTTCCTCCTCTTTTCACCTTCTCGTCTTTCATCCTCCGCCTTAATCTTTCTTCTCCGCGAACGAGAAGAACAACGGCATCTTTGTTTCCTCTCTCTTCATCGTCCTTTCTCGACTTGATTCTCAGTTCTTTCGTTGCTTCCCGATCGAAAAGTCGTAATAATGCCGTCAGAGAAAATAACGACCTCCGGAGCTTTACTGTTTACATTCGATTTCTTTTCGAACGCCGCGCAACGTTTTTATTGTTAACTCCTTTCATCTTCGTACCGTTTCAACGCTTTCTTTCTTTGTTAACAACGAAAAAAATAAAAATAAATAAAAATAATAATAAAAATTTACAAAAATAAAAAAGTAATAAAGAAAGAAAGGGGAGAAATTAATTCCGCGAAGAAGGGTTATATGTAATACGTGCTTCCAACTGTTATTTACCGATTCGTTTTGGATTCGAATCCAATCGCAATTCGATTCTTTTTTTTAATTCTTTTGTCCGTTCGTTTATTTATTTCTTTTTTTGTAGTCGTTTTGAAAATGGGAGCGGTTTTAATCTCGACCATCTACCCCAAACCTTCCAATTAAAACCGCTTACTTAACTTACTTAACCTTACTTAAGACCGTTTTAACGCCGTTTCTCGCCTCCGGACTCATTAAATCCCAATTTATCTCGACGAAAGATAACCGCTAAACGAATTAACGGTCAAACCGTTTCGGTATTATTCCCGGCACGCGACCAGTTTGTTACAAGTTCCTTGTGCGTTTTAGTTAACGAGAGAATTAATTTTATTTAATTACTTTCGTATATATATACATACACACTTCCTACCAACCTACCTAACTATTCAACGTGATCTACTTACATAACTTCTACTCCAAAACGGGTTATAACGAGAAATTTACAAGAGTGCGATGAAAGAGAAAAAGAAAAAGCAAACAGTAATTAATTATTATTACATCTAGCGTACTAAAGTTATGAAATGGAAAAGACTTTAAAAGCTCCGCTGGTTTAAAGTTAGCTTAGTGTGAGTAATAGCTAATAACTAACCGAATAAGTAACCAACCGAGTAACTAACCGAGTAACTAACCAAGGAAGTAACCGAGCGCAGTGGAGAAGAATGAAAGAATGGATTGAGCTTCCAGCCGCCGCTAATTGCGAGATAATAATTAAACTGGGATGGATTTGTCATGGATGGATTGTGTAGCGGAAAGGTTAATAATCAATTAATATTGCTGGACACGTTTTCAAACTCACTCGGTTAGGTTTTCATTACATTGAACTTGAAGAAGAGGAAGACGTTGCAAGATGAAAAGTGATAAAGAAAACGAACAATAAGAAGACGAAAACAAACATGTAATAGAGGAAAAAAATAATAATAAAAAGAAATATTTATTAAATTTTTTTTATTTCAAGTTTTCCTAAAATTCAGTAAAAATTGAACTAAAATCCTCCAATCTATTGGGTTGTTCGGAAAGTAATATCTTTTTTTTTGTGGAAATGAAAGACAGCTTCCGTATAATAAACAAATACTTTATTAAATTATATATTGGCCGTTCTGGTCCAACACCTTTTGCGATTTTTCTGGTAGTAGGATAATTCCACGTTCATAAAATTTTTGGTCTTTGCTGGCAAAAAAACCGATCGAGGTGGTTTTTGACCTCCTCATTTGAGGTGAAGGTTTTACCATCTAAAAACTTTTGGAGTGACTGGACCAGATAATAGTCCGATGGTGCCAGATCTGAAGAATATGGTGAGTGTGGCATTGTAACCCATTCAAGCTGTAAAAGCTTTTGGCGAGTGACAAAACTTGTGTGAGATTTCACGTTGTCTTGGTGAAACACTACGCCTTTCCTATTTATCAGTTCTGGCCTTTTTTGTTGAAGTGCATTATTCAGTTTGTCCAGCTAATGACAGTAGAGAACATGGGGAATCTATACGTCGAGCTTCGAGGATAATCCCAGGCCTTTCATGGTCATAAACTGTTAAATTTGATAAATTTAACCTCAATCCGATCTCACGTGATGTTATTCGCTGGTTCGCATCAACTAATGCCTTTATCGCATCTTTATTAGCTTCAACCGGCCTTCCCGAATGTGGTGCATCTTCGATATCAAAATTGCCGGTTCGAAATTTAGCGAACCAGTTCTGACACTGGCGTACTGTTAACACACCTTCTCCATACACATCGGTCAATTTCTTTCTGACTCGAACAGCATTTTTAACCTTTCTGTAGTAAAACAGTAAGATATGAGGCGCATAGTTTCAAAACCGGACATTTACTTAAAAAAGTTTTCGAGCAAAAAAGAAAAAAAGTGTTCCATCCTCCTAGTTAACTGAAATTTGACTAACCACATATTTCAATTTATAACTCAACCATTTTATATATTTTACAAGTTTTTGGTTAAGACTTTTCCATAATTTAAAAAAATAAACATTTTTTTAAGTGGATATGTCCGGTACTAATACTGAAAATGGGATTTGTCCCGTTTTGATAACAAGACCTGAATTTTCGTGAATTACTGTTCAAAAAGCGATATGAAAGTGGACTGGCATCTGATTAATAAAAGTGTCAACATACTTCCAATGGTCCATGATTTTGATAAAATTACCAAAACAAGAAACACATTGATTGCAGCAAAACGTAATTTGTTTTGTAATAGTGTCACGAGTCACTCGCTTGTTCCTAGTTACGGGGCTAAATAAGCAAGAGGTATACTTACTTTCCGGCGTTCCTTGGAGCAGCACTAATACTTGCAGGGGGAGAGGGTTGTACCAGTAACACACCACTTGACGTCTACTGCCTTTATTACCACACGGCGGAGCTAGCACCTGGAACCTCTTCGAACGAGCTGACGGTGGGCGGATGACCAGGAACCAAGAAATCGTCCCTACCATCGAATTCCCTGCCCTCTTATACTCGTTCGATTAGGCGTTTGTGCTAACTCCGCAATATACAATGACCCCCTTTCGGGGCTTTGCCCTGATCGTGGCAATAGTAACATAAAAAAGTGAAATTAAACATAGCCAGACTCTTGCACAAATTCGCAAAGAGGTTTAGCGTCTTCGCCGTCAGTAGTCTCCTCGAAAGGCGACAACTGTGAATAGAATTTGCATCTCTCTTGGTCCTTCCAGTTCTGGCCAAAATGCAGAGTCAAAAGCATAATCACATCTTTCAGTTTTTGGGACTTGACTTCATTTTTCCTATTTCTACTATCTGTGGTTCTATTTGCGAAACCTTTTTCCCTTTTTTGGTAATAGATTTTGGGTTAATAAGGGTATTGTTATAATAATGTTCTCCATTTACTAAGATGCTACTTGTTTTCTTTGTTCGTCCTAAAAGGACACGTTTGATTTGTGATATTTTAAAATGTAATGAATTTGGAGGTTTCTACACTTTTTGTGCCGCGCTTTTTCATTTACGAACAAACCAGTCTCGTCCAAGTAGAAACAAAGAGCCTTGTTCTTGAAAAATAGCATGGTATTCCGAGGGATCTATGATGGTCTCCTTCTTTTTACATTTTTTTCTAACATTCCAAAAACACGATCAGGAGACATGAACGAATCCAGTCCAGTTATAGGAAACACTATTTCCACCTTTTTAATCTGCTTTGGAGTTTCTAGTAACCATTTCATTACCATTGCCAAAATAATAGTGTTTTTATTTTAGCCGGTCATCGGCCAAAGTCATCGGATACAGTCATCGCTTCCAACCGAACAGTGTTAACACCTGTCATTTCCGATTCATTACGTTTTAGACAATAATAAGAAGCTGATGCTATTTCGTTAGAACCCTTCAGACTTTCAGTTTCTAACCACGAGTATGTGAAAACATTTTCTTGTTGAAGTGGGTCTTTTGACGAACCCTTGACTACACAAAAGTTGTAGCAGTATAGCTGACGACTGTAATATGCTTTTTGATCAGGGATCTTCGGCAAAACTAAATTTTTGTGAGAATCATAAGAAAATGTCGTTAATCCTTGCTGTTTTCTTTGACGTTTCTTATTGGGTACGATGGAGACGTGCGTTTTAGAAACTAATGCGCCTTGGAGTTGTTCAGATTTGAAACCAAGTCATGTTTCGTATATGAATAATAATGAGTACGTCCGATTTTGAACATGTAATACCTAATAGATCAACACCTGCCTTATAATACCACCACTTTGTATCGAAATTGGCCATTTGCAAAAATGTGACTTGTCCAGTTTTGAAACTAGGCGCCTCATATGTCGAAAATGCTGCTTATCGCTCTCCATATTTAAAACGGCACTCTCACCAAAAACTACTGCGTAGAATTAATAGGAATTTTTCACACACAAGCCTTGCTATATGAGCTTTCAAAGTATATAATAATTATACGGCATAAGTGTGAACTTGGGTGCAAAGAAATACAATTAAATCCTCTATCAGGAAAAAAAGAAATTACTTTCCGAACAACCCAATAACTAATAATAAGTGTACAATTAGTGTAATCAAATCAGATTAATGTTTGTCTTGATTGGCTCTAAATCTATCTATATTTCAACCAAGACCTTTAAAAGTAACATTTTCCTCGATTAACCTCAAAAGTTCTTAATTTATTTCAAACTTATTCCAATTCCTTTAAAGCTCATTAATTTTACCTGAAGAAAAAAAAAACATTTTTTCATTTAAAAACCATAAATATTCACCTCAAACCCGGTTATTTTACGACCGTAACAAATTTTTAACCTCTCTTCGATCTCGTACGCATAAATAAAAACCTCCTTCTAAATCACTCGGTCGTCTTCAAAACAACCAGAAGGCAACGACAACAAACCCATTCCAATAACTCTTTTCTCTTCGCCCGATTGCCCAAAGAAATGGGTCAATCTCTTCGTTGGCGCGAAGACAACGAAATGAAACCACAACAAGACGAGACGAGAAGTGAAGAGTAAGAAAGAATAAGGAGGAAGAAGGAAGAAGAAATAAGGAAGAGTAAATAAGGAAGAAGGAATAAGAAAGAAGAAGTAACAAAGAAGGAAATAAGAAGGAAAGAATAACAATTACTTATTTCAGTTCTTGCTCGCGGTCAAACCTACTGTAACCTCTCAATTTGAGTGCGAGTTTCTTCCGTTCAACCATTATAAATCGACCGACGTCGGTCGATAAACAACCAACGGCGCCGAACTCGACTTCTTCACTACTTCTTCTCTTCCTCTTTTTATTTACGATGTCCCCGGAGTTTCGTTTCGTTTACTAGGTCAAAAAAATTTTATTGAAGATATCCGAGAAGACTTATCGTTACCGGAGGACGTTTAATAAACGATCCTATTCACCGGCGCGATGTATCTCTAAACTTTAAAGATTCTAATTGCGAGCCAATTGTGGTCGGAGAGCATTCCGGGAAGCGACGACGACCGACGCCTTCTTAATAGGGAAATACGTTAACTCAGCGGGACGAGCTTTGATTGCGAAGGAGCTTTGGGGCTTTGTGAGCTTCGACGGTTTGTTATACCGTAATGGTTCGTTATCGCGGGTGTCATCGAGAAATTGCCGTTTATAAACGCGTTTAACGCGCGAGAAATCGATAATCGGAAGATCGTGTCGATTGATTTCTCGTAATAATAAAATTTCTCTTTCAATTTTCTATAGATCTTTCAATTTCGTATGGATTTTCTATCTTTGTATAGATGTCCTTTTTAAAATAAATATTTTCTTCGTCGGTTCGTTCGTTTATATTGTTAGTAAACGAAGGTGATTTAACACCTAGAGACAGAGTGCATAAAGGGGATTTCTCATAGTTGCCAACGTGACCGTGGTTAGATACCGAAGCTAACAAAGTGTAAGTTATGCTCCGGTTCGAACCTGTCTTCGAATCTCTTTTTAGCTTCCCTCTTTCTCTACTCTAGCAGACGACATCCTAAATATACAGTATCTACTCCCGCTACGTTGTGATAACTGTAACTACTCTTCCCGTTGAGTTACGTAACTTTTAGTAACGTTGATAACGTTATAAAGATATGTAAAATTTTCAGTACTTTCAGAAGTTTTTTAATTAAAAAAATCGCAATCCTAACGACATCTTAACGTTTTCCTTCTAACGTCCGTCCATTTCTGAAATATTAAATGACCGCAAATTACAGTAATTCCGTAATTCCCATTCGCACCGGAGTGTTACAAAGGCAACAACGGCGCCTTCCTGCCCGGGAACGTGCAATTCGCGTATTACTGTTACTGAAAAGACCTCGAACAGAAACGAACCGTTAACTTGTCCATCCGCGGCCGTTTGTCCATTTGTCTCTCGTGTGCCACTCTAATTGCCCCTTTTACACTTACTTTCTTCTTCTTCTAAACGCTTAAGTTCACTCTAAAGCGAATTTTAAAAGCAAAAGTACCAAGAATTTTCTGTGAAAATATTTAAATACCCTCCTTTAAAAGTATGTAGATATAGCAATGTTGATAACTTTATTAAAAGGAAATTTAATAGAAATTTTTGAAAGGTAGATATAAATGTCTAGTTTCAATTTGAATTTCGAACTTCAAACTTCAAGAGTAATTATTTACAATTAAATTCTAACTTATTGTTAGCTAAAAAAGATTTTAAAACCGAACCCAACCTTAATCATTTTCAATTAGATAAAAAATCTAACTACAAAAAGTAATCCATAAAAATAATTAAATTGGAACTGCACTAACAACCTAAAAAATTCACTATGAGTCAAAAGTATTCAATCTTCTTCGAATATATGTAAAAGATAATATGTATTGTTTTAGAAGAATGTAAAGATAAAGCAAGGTTAACAGCTTTATTAAAAGGACTTTATTAAAAGGAACAAGAGGTCATAAATTACTGTGAATTTGTAGTTTCGATCGCGGATGAATCTGAAAGTATACGTTAAACCGTTGCCGAACCGTTAATTTTCAATTTAAGCCACCACACGAGCTCGATTTAACCTTCTTTTTTCTTAAAAGTCTTTTTAACCCGGCTCGGTTGTAAATTACAGTTTCGAACGACTTCTTTTAAAAAATATTTATTGTTTGCTTTATGGCAACGAAAATAAATGAAGCGTAAAGGAATAAAAGGGTTTCATCGACATATTTTTTTTTTCAATTTTTTGGTAATGATTAAAGTAAATCCAATATTTATTATAAAAAATAGAATGTTTAAGCTTTAATATCATATAGAAATCAACTTATAAATAAAATCTGGGTGATTCCTTGAAGTTAGAAAATTTTTGAAGTTAGATTCGGCAAAATTTTTTTAATTTGATTTTTATAACCAAAAATACAATTTTTAAGTGTTAATTTTTAAATGTAATTTAACTTAATTTTTAAAAGTAAACTCTGTACGATTTTTTGAAGTCGATCAAATTTTCAAAAAGTTAGATTAATTAACTGACAAGAAATTGTTGAAAAATTGTTTAAATTTTTTTGGTAACCATTACATGAAGTTGGAACGGAGTAACGGTTGTTACACGTCAGGAACGAGAAATGAAATCTTGGGCAAGACAACCGACAGAGACGACGAGGAAAATTAAAACAGCATTTCCTTTTTTCAATCCAAGCTTTCGGAATACTTTATTCCTTCATCAGGGTAGACTACAATTTAATGATGACAAGAATCAAATTAATACTAAATCAGTAATAAGCAATAAAATATTAAACTTACAATGGAAAATTAGGAGAGGTTGACCGTAAAAATAGTACTGCGCATTAAGTTAACTGACACAGCGTGGCGTACATCACTATAAAATACGTTAATTAAGTTTAAATACATCAAATTTTATGAAAATTACCTTGAAACACGTTAAAATTAAAAATTGAATTAATAAAATTTAGTAAATTTACGTTAATACTTTAAGTCGATACACGTTAAAAATGGATACACGTTAAAAATTGATAAAAATTACAACATGTCGTAACAACGGACAACACAAGACTGAAGTCCGAAAAATGCACCAATCAGCGCATCACACGAATTAACCTGTTTAGGGGAAGGGGTCTACCATCGAAGAAAGAAGCCAAAAAGAATCAGAATTGCAATGTAGAGTTACTACTATTACGTTTATGTTCTGGTTTAAAATGGTTTGATAAAAGGAAACTGTAAATGCTGCTAAGGTTCTCAGTATCAGATCTGTAATTAACGGAATGTTGTTCTCTAACAATATGAACCATCTCCAAAAACATTCTTTTTGTGTAAACATTCTCCCTGTCCAAAATGCTTACATCTTTAAACGTAAAACCGTGATTGTTGTTAACGCAATGAGCTACTAGCGAACTCTTTTTGCTGTCACCTAGTTGGACATCTTTTTTGTGTTGTTTAATTCTGTTTTGTAAATATTGTGAAGTTGTGCCTACATAAACACAATCACAATCACCACACGGGATCCTGTATACAATATTTGTCTGTTGTTGGAGAGGAATGTTGTCTTTAGTTTTTGAAAATAATTTATTTAGAGAAAAGTAATTAAATTTTGCAAATTTAAACAATGAATTATCAAAAACTGTTATCAATTTGTTGGTTAAATCCGGAAGAAATGGAAGAGAAACATACCGTGGTCTGATAGTAACGTCAGTCGTCGCTATACGATTATCTGCCCCACGAACGTTATTACTGTTGAATACTGACTGTAGAAGACGATAAGGATATCCATTATTAATAAAAATCTGTTTCAATTTAGACATATTCTTTGCCAAAAAAGAGTGATGTGACAATTTCCGAACTCTGTCACGCATAGCAACCACTGTGTTAATTTTTTGATGAATTGGGTGATTCGAATAGAAGTTGATGTAACGACCCGTGTAAGTTGGTTTAGTATACCAGTCTGTTATGATACTTTGGTTTTCCCTTCTTATCACTCTGGTGTCCAAGAATGGAACCGACCTTTCACTTTCCGTTTCAATTGTGAATTGGATGTGAGGATTGTAACCATTGAAGACAGAGATACATGACGACATCATTTGCGCAATTCCTGAGGATCGTACTGATGAGGTCATCTCTGTCTTCAATGGTTACAATCCTCACATCCAATTCACAATTGAAACGGAAAGTGAAAGGTCGGTTCCATTCTTGGACACCAGAGTGATAAGAAGGGAAAACCAAAGTATCATAACAGACTGGTATACTAAACCAACTTACACGGGTCGTTACATCAACTTCTATTCGAATCACCCAATTCATCAAAAAATTAACACAGTGGTTGCTATGCGTGACAGAGTTCGGAAATTGTCACATCACTCTTTTTTGGCAAAGAATATGTCTAAATTGAAACAGATTTTTATTAATAATGGATATCCTTATCGTCTTCTACAGTCAGTATTCAACAGTAATAACGTTCGTGGGGCAGATAATCGTATAGCGACGACTGACGTTACTATCAGACCACGGTATGTTTCTCTTCCATTTCTTCCGGATTTAACCAACAAATTGATAACAGTTTTTGATAATTCATTGTTTAAATTTGCAAAATTTAATTACTTTTCTCTAAATAAATTATTTTCAAAAACTAAAGACAACATTCCTCTCCAACAACAGACAAATATTGTATACAGGATCCCGTGTGGTGATTGTGATTGTGTTTATGTAGGCACAACTTCACAATATTTACAAAACAGAATTAAACAACACAAAAAAGATGTCCAACTAGGTGACAGCAAAAAGAGTTCGCTAGTAGCTCATTGCGTTAACAACAATCACGGTTTTACGTTTAAAGATGTAAGCATTTTGGACAGGGAGAATGTTTACACAAAAAGAATGTTTTTGGAGATGGTTCATATTGTTAGAGAACAACATTCCGTTAATTACAGATCTGATACTGAGAACCTTAGCAGCATTTACAGTTTCCTTTTATCAAACCATTTTAAACCAGAACATAAACATAATAGTAGTAACTCTACATTGCAATTCTGATTCTTTTTGGCTTCTTTCTTCGATGGTAGACCCCTTCCCCTAAACAGGTTAATTCGTGTGATGCGCTGATTGGTGCATTTTTCGGACTTCAGTCTTGTGTTGTCCGTTGTTACGACATGTTGTAATTTTTATCAATTTTTAACGTGTATCCATTTTTAACGTGTATCGACTTAAAGTATTAACGTAAATTTACTAAATTTTATTAATTCAATTTTTAATTTTAACGTGTTTCAAGGTAATTTTCATAAAATTTGATGTATTTAAACTTAATTAACGTATTTTATAGTGATGTACGCCACGCTGTGTCAGTTAACTTAATGCGCAGTACTATTTTTACGGTCAACCTCTCCTAATTTTCCATTGTAAGTTTAATATTTTATTGCTTATTACTGATTTAGTATTAATTTGATTCTTGTCATCATTAAATTGTAGTCTACCCTGATGAAGGAATAAAGTATTCCGAAAGCTTGGATTGAAAAAAGGAAATGCTGTTTTAATTTTCCTCGTCGTCTCTGTCGGTTGTCTTGCCCAACATTACATGAAGTTTTGCTTTTTGAATTTAAAATAGAATCTTTGAGGTTCATTTTAATGTAAAAATCATTCTTTAATTCTTATAAATAAAGTTGTTATGATTTTTCAAAGTTGAATATATTTGACTTTTATAACCAAAAGTATATTCTTTAAGTTTTAATTTAGGATAAAAATCGTTTTGGTTTTTTTTAAATTTCCGCGAATAAATACCTTACGATTTTTTAAAGTTACCTCATTTTTCATAAAAAATTGAAACAATGTTTTAAAAAGACTTTCAATCCAATTACACTCTACCTTCGAACCGTATATCGTAATTTCGTCTCATCTTTACTCCTTGTGGTTTTCTTTGAACCTCCGGGGTCGATTCCGAACCGAAAATGCAAATTGAATACCGTGAACCAAGTGCGAATTGACGCTGATTTATTTATCCTCGAAGACCGAGCCCCGTATGGGTTTATATTACTTTTCTCGGAAGAAGAATAAATTTTTTCCATCCGAAGAAAGAATAAATGTCAAGTCGAAGAAAAAAATTAATAAATAGCATACAAATTACCCTAAATACGCATAAGGAGCGAAAAGTTTTCAAAGCAAACACATCCTTATTGAATTTTAAGGTCACCAGGTTCATTTCTCGCCCATTATTATTGAGACAGCTACTTCTAAAGATCATAACCTACTCTATTATGCCGAGCATCGAAACGATGACTGTGCAAGTAAATAATCTAGTAGGCCTAGATTGTCAAAAGCTTTCTTGATTCATCGCTTACGTACTTGTATGTGTGTGTGTGTTTTGTAACAGAAACCGACCTCAGAGGTCTTAATGATTGGCATAAAGAGGACGAGATGATCGAAAAATCTTCATAGAATGCTTCATTAAAAAGACATTCGCAAAAATACATATCTATAGATAAATAGTAAAATTGAGATAAATAAATTAAAATTCTTGAGGGTATTTAGAGTGACATTAAAGATCGGAACAGCTTTGGTGGTCGTTGTTGTGCAAACGCAGATCCAACAACAACAACAACGACGACGACGACGGCGACGACGTTTATCTATAAAAGCGCCACTAATTGACGGTTAAAGTAGAAAGAGCTCGCGTTAAGAGTGCACGAGCTCTCTTATTTTAATTCTTATCGAAACCGACGACGTACAATCGCCAATTAAGCCGACCAGAGGCGAATAACTCAACGAAACGCGCCGCCAAAATGGTTTAAAAGACGACCGTGATAAGAAAGTACTTTTTTTTAATTTTTCTTCTCTGAATGAGGTTACAATTTACTCCAAAGAGAAATTATTAAAAAGATTAAATTTAAGATTAATATTTTTACTCGTATTCCTCAATTATTAATAACCAGGTATTTTTTTTTAATTTTAAGAAAATAACTGTTGTTGAGATATGAAATTTTATGACGATTTAGATTGAAATTTTATCTTTAGTTTTGTCAATTTCATTACTAAATTTTGTTGTGACACTGGTAAGAAACATTTATGCAGATGTTGAAATATTCAAAAGTATATTCTTCAGTAAAAAACTAAATACAGAGCGAGGTACAATTCTTCTATTTGTTTCAATCGGTTTTTATAGTTATCACCACCCTGAAAACGGCAAAACGTATGAAACCTTCTGAACTTTTGAAGAATTTAAGTAGTATATCTGTGAGAAGTTCGGATGGTGAAGATGATGATGAAAGTGAACTATTACAGAGCCAAAGTGATCAACACGAAAGTTGCGATGAAAGTATTACTATCGAGAGTAGTGATAACGAAAATTCTGATATGGCCAATACAGATAAGGAAAGCGAAAGTAATTATGAAAATATTACAACCAAACGTAGACGTAGTATGTATGCGAGTGGTTTCCAGTTCTGAAGACGAAGGTGATAATGAAATACAAAATCGGGAAACTGACACGACTGCAGACGGTACTATTTGGAAAAGAATTCAAGAAGGAGGGATTGTTGGAAGATTACCAATTCATACTATTTTCAAGGACTCACCTGCGCCCACAGCACATGCAAAAAAAATATGAAAGGGGAGCTAAGTAGCGCATTCTTTCTACTAATTAACCATCACATCTTAGAAGATATAAGAATTTGTACAGAGTTAGAAGTCTCCAGAGTTTTGGGAAAAAAATGGATCCTAACTCAATCAAAATTGAAGGCGTTTATTGCAACATTATATGCACGTGGGGCGTACGAAGCCAAAAATTTAAGACATGATCTTTATGGAATAATAAGTGGAGACCAAATTTTTTTCTACAACTACGAGCAGACGTGATTTTACCGAGATTCTACGATTCATTTGCTTCGATAAAAAAAATGAGAGGAGTCAACGTTTACAAAGGAATAAATAGTTCAGTAGTTTGGAATAAAATTATTCAAAATAGTCAAAATTGCTTCAAACCAGGAGCTGACATTGCGGTTGATGAGCAGTTCTTTCCAACCAAGGCCAGATGCAGGTTCACACTATATATGCCAAACAAACCTCAGAAATTTGGCATAAAATTCTGGCTGGTATCTGACGTTGAGACCAAGTACAGTAAAGCTCCGCTAATCCGAACTCCAATAATCCGGATTCTCCAGCAAACCGGACGAAATTGAAATATTAGTTATTTACATTATGTATTCCATAATCCGAATTTCCGGATTACTTGTGATTCCATAATTCGGATCGTAGGTTGCGCAGTTTGCCATGTATGTACGTCACGCTGTTCGTGTAAAAGCAGTTCGTTAAAAAGCATCATGGCGCCAAAGAGAACACACAAAATATTAACTCTAGCGGAAAAACACGATATATTGTCGAGTTGGTAGATCGACGATTTTCAATATGCTAGTAGTGTGTGTTTTGATTTAATAAATCCCTACATGTATTTAACGTACTTTTGTGACTTTTAAAAAGTGCCAATAATCCGGATGTTTTACTAATTCGGATTGCCTCGGTTTTCATTGATCCGAATTAGCGGAACTTCGCTGTATGTAGTAAATGGCTTTCCTTATTTAGGAAAAAAATGTGAGGCGCGAGATTCATAAACCCCACTAACAATATGTGAATTTGTTGCACTGAAACTTGTAGAATCATATACTATGAAAAGTAGGAGCATAACAATGGATAATTTCTTTACCGGTGTTCCTCTGGCGTTAAAATTAATGTCTGAAAATACTTCTATACTTGGTACAGTACGTGCAAACAAGAGGGAACTTCCCAAGAACTGCAAACAGAAGAAATATAACATGACTCGTTTCTCAACTTTGCTGTACGAATCAAATGGGTGTACACTTACAGATTACAAGAGCGAACCAAATAAAAAAGTGCTTCTACTATTGTAAGTACAAAACACAAAAATATCAAAATTGATAAAACTAACAAGAAATTATCCGAAACTGTGTCGTTTTATAACAAAATAAATATGGGGGGTCGATGTAACTAACCAAATGGCACGAAAATATAGTGTCAAATCAGCTTCCAGGAGGTGGCCAGTTCACGTTTTCTTCAATATCTTAGATCTAGCCGGAATAAATTCCTGGATATTAAATAAAAATACAACAGGAGAAAAATTATCAAGAAAAAACTTTCTATTTCGTTTAGCAGATGAACTTGCTTCTGAACATCAGGCTTCAAAGGAAAAATCGGAACGCGCTGATACATCAAGAGCGAGTACTAGCACTTCTCTTGTGCGTAAATGATGTCAAATAAGACAATGTAATAATAATAATAATAAGACAAATTTCATTTGCTCTAATTGCAAGAAATATGTATGCGGGAAATGTACAGGGTGGGGCGTGGAAACTTCCTTTTTTGAATATACTGTAGTGCAGTTAGCGATGATAACAGAGGGGCGAGGAAGTGTTCAATGGAAGGAGTAGAGTGGGAGGTTTGTGTTTTTACCCTCCACAGTCGCAAGCATGGTTTGGTCTAATCAACAGCGCGCTTTTGCTGTAGAGACGTATTTTTCTAATGGTTACACAATAATTGCGGTACAACGTGCCTTTCGTCGTTACTTCGATATTCCCCCACGAGGAATATCGTGTTCCTGATCGAAAATCTGTTTTATTGTGGTGGATATGTTCTGAGAAACGGGAGGTGTCTCCAAAAGGAGAAAAGGACCTCCGAAGTCTGTTACGACACCTGAAAACATGCGGTTCCAACAAGATGGGGATACGGCCCACACCTCCAGGGTGTCCATGGATGTTTTGAGAGCAGCTTTCCCCGAACGACTGATCTCCCTGCGAAGGGACATAAATTGGCCTACGCGCTCGCCCGATTTAGCTCCCCCTGATTACTTCCTCTGGGGTTATCTCAAGTCCCTAGTTTACAATGATCGTCCCAATACCCTGGAACACTTAAAAAACAACATTCAAGCCGAAATTGTCAATATCCCAGGCGATATGCTTGAAAGAGTGCACCAAAACTTTAAAATTCGATTGAATCAGTGTATTGACAATGGAGGGCGACATTTGCCACAAATTCTTTTTAAAACTGTGTAAATTCAAATCTCCAATGTTGTGTGACAGGCTGAAAATAAGAATAACGTTGTATGAAACATGTACAGTGTTTTATTACATTTTCAAAAAAGGAAGTTACCACGCCCCACCCTGTACAAAGAGCAGAATGTATGTTTGTAAAAATTGTGAGTGATTAAATACGAACAAAATTGATATTTCTATGCTAGACATTATTTCTATTTTCTATAATAAACAGAAAATTGATGGATTTATGACTTCAATAAATTTATTAAACTAATTCAGAATTTTTTAAAAGTAAATAAAGACTGGAAACCTCATTAACCTCTTCCTTTTTAAGAACAGTCATTTTGACTGGTTTCATACAAATAGGTATGCTTCAATCGCTGGTAATCGAGTGTTAAAAATATCGAATTGAACAATATTAACAAGTTGGCACCTAAAAGATCTTAACCTGATGACACTTAATAGCTTCATGATGGCAACAAAAAAAATTGTTTTGCCAGCAAATGATGAAGCATTTCTAAGTTTACAAACGCTCCAAGTTTCATTGTGATAGCTAAAGGCGTTATTAAGATATTTCAAAAAAGCCTGTTTAGACATGTCATCTTCAAGACGCTGATGACGTTTTCTTAGGAAGTAATTTCGGATAACTTTTTCGTTGAATCAGCATGAAATCAGTTCTACAACGCGTGGTTAGCGTTTGGCAACGGAAATCTGGGACAGCTATATAGTTGACAAAGAATTAAAGCTTAATTTTACAATTAGAATAGACAGGTCTCATTAACATAAAAAATTTCAATATTAAAATTAACATCCTCATCTTAAACTTCGAGTTAAAAACAAATGATTTAAAAAAACCTAATATCTGATCTTTACTTAAAGTTCAAGTCCAGGTTTTCTAAGAAAAAAATCCTTTCTTAATCTTTAATAAATTACAATTCCACTAAAAGTGAAACTGAAAATAACTTTAAAACTTCCTCACAATAAAATTCCAACCCAAACAAAGTAAACACTTTGTACTTACATCGTTAAAATGATAATTATTCAATAAACGCTCAAAGTTCGAGGTTTTCCCATTTACTTTTTTTCCGCTCGGTGATTTTCAATTAAATCGTGGTATTTGGCTTCGCCCCGTTTTACCATAGACCTTTTCGATTGCATAAAGTTATTGTTCTACGGACTTTAAAGCGTTAAATGGTAGTTTATTGCGATGATATTTCCATATTCAGAGAGCGTGTTTTTAGCGGTCGTAAATAAAAGCGGGGCTCTTTGCGTGAAATAAGCCGTTTCATTAACGCAAAATGCGTTATAGTTTACCTCTTGCGGTAGAGTTGGGTCGCAAAGTCAATTAAGATGCCTTCGTTTTCGAACGGAAAAATAAAATGAAATTTATTAAAGGTTAAGGAAAGAATGTTTATGAAGAAGAGAAAAAAATCGAAAGGTTAAGGTTTTATTTAAGGGAAGAAAAGACTTTTAAACCATTGTAGTATATAAGTTCTCATGGTTGTTGCTCTCACTAATGCAAATTCGCTCCAGTAATAAAATGCAAATAAACTCCTTTGAGGTTCATGTTAAAGCTCGAAGCGTTCTCAAACTAAAACGTTCTATTCGCTCCAAGTCGTGATATCTTTCACATATCATCACATCTGTCTTATATCTCACTTCAATTCTCAACGTAAAGACTTATTTCCACCTTATGTAGCTTCGTTTTAAAATAATTTCTAACCCAAGTTTGATTGAAATCTTTTTAAGTAGACTTTATGGGAAATACGTGTAAAGTCTTCATTAGACTTAACGAAGCTTTGACGCTAATAAACAAACCTCTGCTGTTATTATCAGGTGAAAAAAGCTAAAACTGTACCTGGTGAGGTTTTAGAACGTTAACCAACCGGTGAATTATCACGTCATTCGACGGTTTTATCGCGACTTATAAAGTTGGACAGGTCACGAAAGCGTACTTGAAGGAAATTCTGTTCGGTGTGTGTAGCTTTAAGTCGTCTACACAACTTCAGATGTACTCGACGTGATTAGGAGAAATTTAAAACGACTTACCGCACATTTGGAGGTGTCCAAAATTTCCACTTCCGTCGTGACGTTATCGAAGGTCACATTGTGCCTGTATAGGAAATCTGAAATAAAAATTACCATAAAGAAGATTAAATATAAAAAAATTGATTCTAATTTACAGGAAAAACTTAAGTTGTTTTTACTTATTGTTAGATTAAATAGATTAGAGTAAATTTTGAAAAATTTTTCGTTGATGAAATAAACCGTTTCAAACAAAAATTAAAAACGTTTGGATGTCGGTCACTATTACATCGCAGAAACCTTTCTCTAGAAGCATACATACCCCAGAGAATATTACTTCCGACAATAGTAATTTAACATTATGACTACACGGTTTCATCACCCGCGGAAAATCGCTTAAATCACTCGAATGGAAGTGGCTCAATAACTTCAGGCTAAAAGTTTAAGGCGCGCGCACACTTGCAACGCGAAAATTATCAAATCCGGGTACACATAGCCTTTTATTATTTTTTCCTCAGAGAAATAAACGAGGTCACGATTTCTAAACATATATTTTTTATTTAGCTATTTATCATTATACTTCTTTTTCTATGATTTTTCTTTATCTATCGTTTATAGTTAATCATTTTTATAGTTAATACCCACCTGTTATTTATTATTGTTAAAGGTATTGTTAAAGAAGCGAAATCTAGGTGATAATGCGGTTACAAAACACACAAACTACTCGCTTCGCTGTGATCGAATAGAGTTATTTTTTACGGCCTTAGCCCGGTTTCTCCTCGTCTCCGTGTCGAGAAATTAATTAAGTTGCCGGATTATAACCACGATTTCTAGCTGCTCAATCGCGGCCTAACTCAACCAAGAAACTACCAGTTGGTTGATTGATCGCTCTTCATATAAAAAAGGAACCAAGCAAAAACCTTCTTGTTATCAATTCGAACGCTTCGTTTACACCAAATGACAAGTTAATTACTAATTCCGATTCAAATAACTGTTATTCAATTAATTGGCTACAAATCTAATCTTTTAAAATATTGATAATTGAAATTTTTACAAAAATAGAAAAGTCCACGAGGAGTTTTCTAAAGTGAAATTAATCTCCCGACGCGTAAAGACGATTTTACTGTAAAATTTCCCGGTACTAACGGCTCGCGAGAGATCTCGAGACCATTTTCAGATCGCCAAAGGCTCCGTTATTCGCCATTTCGATCCGAGACGGGAAACGAAAACGTAAACGTGAACGAACGCGACGAAGTGAACGCGAATAACTCAATCCGAAAACGAAAATGTAACCTCGTCTAGAATGTCAAGAACTAATTGATTAAGTTAAATTCCTAACAGACTTAAAAAATGTTTTAAAAGCTGTAAATTTTTTTTACCATTCAAGGGATTGTTTGTAGCTACATGGAAAAAGAAAGTTAGGGTAAGATTTAAAAATTAATTTTTCAAAAATGGCCTGGAATTAAAAAATCAAATTTTTAGAGATTAAAATACACTAACTAAGAAATGAATACTCCAATAAATCGTCAAAAAGTAAGGAAAGAAACTTTTAGGGAATTAAAATAAAAACATTAAGCTTCATATGAGAACAAATTTTAAGGAAACTACTACATCCATGCTATTATGTCTGGTCGGATGACTTTAAGGGACGCAGCAAAATTGGTACAATCTTAAATTTTTTATTTATTTTATCACTTTAAAACTACTTTTTACAGAAAATGGCTTTATTACCTACAAAGACTCTTGTTTCTATTTTACAAGGAATGCACAGGAGACGATATGATACCTCAGTAATACCTCAGCAGAGGATGTATTACTCCAAAATATAAACTTGTACAAATTGAAGGGGCTATTGATGGGTCTATATTTCGGTACAGAGTGTTTCTTAATGATGATTATATTATTAGTGACACTGAAAGGTTTAAGAAGGGGGTCAAACATGCTGCAGCTAAGAATCTTTTGGATCTTATTGTTGGGGATACCACTTCTGAACAAGCTAATCCAACTACTAATGCACCAACTAATGACATTTAAGTTAACCTTAAAAAATAGTATAAATCCAGTTTTATATCTTCTTTGGTTGGGTTGAAATATTTTTTTTCAATTGATCTTATAAACTAGATAAAGATAACTTCAAGAACAGAAATTAATTTCTTTAAAATCCTCAAAAAGTAAATAATAAATCCTTTACGAACCATAATTTTAAGATTGGAAATTAATTTAAACTCAAATTCAATTTCGTATCTTATTTAATTCGCTTGGTATAAATTTTTAATAATTGTCCTTATAAATTATGTTTAATTATAAGTAGGGTGACAAGATTTCTCAACTTTCAATGCTGTACACATGCACCGCATGTACACTCATGGTCACTGGAAATGAATTTCATAGCTCTGTACGAGAGCAATAGCTAGAACGGTCTCGGGTACAGTCGGTTTTCGAGAGAATGAAACCTGGGGAGGTATCCATAAATATGAAGCAGGTAAACAAACATTGACTTGAATGAATTATAGCCTCACGCCAAGTTTCATTATCTCGAATGGCCACCGGACCCAAGACCGTTCTAGTTATTGCTCTCATACAGAACTTTGAAGTTCATTTCTAATGACTATGAGAATACATACAGGTGGGCCAAATTGGACACTTTTAAAGGGAGACTCCTGTTTCTATAAAAGACAGAGGAAAATTGATATTGGTGTCTGATGCTCGATTTTTATAAAAAATTGAATGATCAAAACCACATGCTGAAATTCAAATGCACATGTTGAGGTCAAAAATTAGTGTATTAAACAAAAATTAAAAAGTAAAAGATACGAAAGAAAAGGTTCGAATCGGCGATACCCGGTTTGTCAAGCATTGCTGACTGACCGCTTTAATAACACTGCCACCGGAGATCTGTGAATAACTTTCCTTATCCAAAATATAAAGCAAGCGCTAAACTTCAAACGCGATTTATTTAGTTGTAGCTGAATAGTGCGTTTTAGTACTTTGTCAATTGAATCCTTGTATGATTACCTGATCTTATAAGCTAGATAAAGTTAGCATCAAGTACAGAAATTAATTTCCTTAACATCCTCAAAAAGTAAATAATAAATCCTTCACGAACCAAAATAGAAACATTAAACTTTCATTTAAGCTCAAATTCAAGTTTCTATCATTTCTAGTTAAGTTGGAATAAATTTTTAAAATTTGCTTTTAAAAAACACAGACTAACTTCAGCATTAATTTAATTTCTTAAAATTCGAGTTCAAGAGTTAAGAAAATATATTTTTAGAAGTAGAATGCGAATATTAAGAATTAATTTGCGACATAATTGAGGCTTATATCTTCTTTGGTTTGGTTGAAATAAATTTCTAAATGTTAGCTAAGGTTATCTTAAATTTATACTAATTGCAAAAATTAATTTCTCCAAAATCAACAAAAAGTAAGAAACGAAATCTTCAAAAATGAAAATAGAAACATCAAGCATTGATTTAAGCTCAAGTCCAGGGTTTTATCTTTCTTTAGTTCAAATGAAATAAATTTTTAAAAACTTGTTATACTTTCAAAGTGTTGTCTCAATTCGAAAATGTGTAGTATTAATTTTAAAAATCAATTTATTGAAAACTATACAAACTATAAAAAAAGTAACTCATAAAAATTACAATAAATCGATTAATCTTTAATTTAAGCTAAAATCCTGGTTAGCTAGTGTTATCTTAAATTTATATATATTTAAACAACAAAACCCTCAGGAACATAAAATAGTAACATCAAGTCTTGATTTAGGCTCTAATCCTGGGTTTTATCTTTTTTAATTCAACTAAAATAAATTTTTGAAATGTTGTCATACTGTCAAAGTGTTCTATCAATTTAAAAATTTGTAGTACTGATTTTAAAAACCAATTTTTTGAAAACTATATCAACTAAAAAAAAGTAACCCCATAAAAATTATAATTAAACGTTTAACCTTTAAGCTAAAATCCTGGTTTGTGTCTGCTTCAGTTCAACTAAAATATTGTTCAATTATTTTGATGTGTGAAGTTAGTCATCCTTTAATAATTTTTACCAAGTTTAAAAATTCATTTCTGAAAATCCAAGCAAAATTGAGAAAAAAAAATAATGTTATGGATGAAAATATCAAGATTTGTCTTCAATTTAAGTAAAAATCTAGTTCTGTATTTTTCTTAGTTCGACAGAAATAAATCTTTTTAGTCCTCTATTTGATTGTATAACTTTCAGGTAACATTTTAAAGTATTGACATTTTACCAAATAATTATAGTTTTTCATGTGATTGTGCACAAATCTTAATTCTATAACGTTACCATACAATAAATATCAATATTTATGACCGATACCAGGCCCATCAACCTAATATATCTAAGCAAATGCTGTGCAAACTGCAACTTTTTTTTTTATTTAAAACAAAAATTCGGCCCATAGAGAGTTAAGTCGCTACTCTCAAAGGTAGCCTTAAAACTTTGTACCAAACCCAAAAATTAATTTCTCATAAACCAAAAAAAAATTAACGCATTATCTTTTCCATAATGAAAATAAAAAGATTGAGCTTTAATCTAACCTAAAATTCAGATCTATATCATTTTTAATTTAAGTAACAATAAGAGAAGTTATTTTAATTATTATTACACAAGGTTGAGTGCAATCTTAAGTCTTGTACCAATTGCAAAAATTAATTCCTTCAACATTTTTTAATATTACGCATTATCATCTATCCAAAAATTATCTTAGCTCGGTTAGAATAAAATCATTGTCGGGGTATTAATGATGTGATTTTAAATTTTGTGTCATAAGAACAATAAAAGATTAAAGAAGAAAACTTTGTCATATTAAAATATAGCCATTATTAACCTTTGATTTAAGTTAAAGTTAAAACCCAAAGCGAAAACCAATAATTACTCAGAGAGATTCCAGTAAATCCTCCCCTACCTTTAACATCTCGGTGCTTTCTATCGATCGGAAGATACTAATTGTTTATTCCGTTTGGTCTTTTGGTTTATTTCGCCGTGGGGAAACCTACGGTCATTATTTACCTCGGTCCCCATTGTTGTTGCACTTTTAGGCTTTTACTTTCCCCGGCCCGATGGGTTTCCAAGCAAACCTCGGCCAAGAACCAACAACCGACCAACCGAAAAAAAATTACTTCCTCCGATCGTGACGTACTTTCATACAGCCCATATTTATAATTATAGATTTTCTATGGAAATGCGCGCTTCTCGGACAAAGTGAAACGGGAAACGAGCCTCTAATATACGATCGGGAATGACAGGGATAATTTGTTGTTGTTAATTCCGTTAATTCTCGTTATCTCCTCGCGAGAATCAAAAGTCCTCTTATATAGTCAGTAACATTCTTCATTCTTATTTTCGTTTTTAAATCGCCCCCCGCGTGTGTTTGAGTTCAAAAGTGAAAGGATTGATCATCGTGTGTATTTTTGGGCGGGTTTAATTAACGACTTTAAACGTCGAGCGGAGGAGACTCTCGAGAGTGCTAATTGGACAAAAATCGAACCGATTGATAGACGTTATTCTTGAGAGACTCCAAGTGCGAATGGGAAGACGTACCAAGAGTTGTTAACCAGCTAAATATGCCGGTAGTGATATGATGGCCTTTGTTAAGGTATGATTCGGCAAATTTAAACTCGAATTAATAACTAATCCTTTACTATTACTACTAATTTTAACGATTCTTGCACAATTTCAGATCAATTCTATTGATAAATCCTTTGTAAAATTCAATACACTTTTAAAATAAGTTTTTAAATTTGTGTTCACAAAATTTAAGTTTTAATTTAAAATAAAATCTAGTTTTATATCATTTTTAGAAAAATTAACCATTAAATTAGAATATAATCAAATTTTATAACTTCGTTAGTTTGGTTGAAATGAATTTAAACAAATTGAAAAATCGTTGTCTTTTATTAATATTAACTTTAATGGTTTTGGTTAAATTTGAGACAAATTTGGTTGCATAAATCCATTTTAAATTCCAATACAACCTCCCTATTAGCGTTTGAATAGGATTTCTGCGCATTGTTACGTCTAGCGAGTCCAAATCAGGACGTTCCCTCGCCATTTAAGAGCCAATTAGTCCAATAAATCCCGGCGTTTGTACGTTTACGCGAGAATACGTCGCCGTACAAAAGGTATTTATGCGCATCCGCGACCATAAACTCGCCAAAGACACACGCGTTGCGTAATTGAGGGAAAACCATCCGAGATATTTTGATTGTATCGGATCTGACCGCGAAAAAATTCCTAACTGTCCACCAATCGAATTCATTACCAACCGCCTTTATTCTTCCTAAGGCGAATGTAAATTTAATACGGTTACGAACGAGAGAGAGGATCATCTCTATTCGCTCAAGCCGATAAAGCACACATCACATAACAGCCACAACAAGTCCTCCAAATACGGAGGAAAAAAGCTGCGCTGAATGGTGATTGCGAAATTTTGCTGATTTCTCCCGGACTCCGGACCGAGACCGAAACTATTCGGTTTGCGACGCGTGAGTCGAATGATGGTTACTTTTGTTCCAATTCCCGCCCCTTTTTCTTCGGAGGAAGGTTAAGAACTCGGCCCGGACGAGGTATTAACATTGAAAGAGACCCGGAGTCTGATATAATAATACGTAACGTTTCGTAGGTAACGTAAGTAGCCCCAGGTGAACCGTTTTCCACGCTCAAATCCGGGTTAAGCGTTCTCTCTTCAAGAGAGCTTCTTAAGAATTCTTCTTAAGAACTTCTCTTTCGACCGTCTTTCAACCGTCCTCCGGTTGGTATCGCACAAAAGAACCTGAAAACTGTGTTTATGGCGTAAAATTTGTGTCATGGAGAAAGGCTTTATGGAAAATATCGACATTGCTACGGTGCTACTTCACACTCTTCGTAAAGAAATTTCTACGAAAATGACACATTTTAAATATCAATTCCACAAAAATTATTAAAGATTTAAAAAAGGTTTTTGCACGAAGTAACATAAAATTTGGTTTTATTTTTGGTTTTATTTTAATTTTGTATCTCTTTTAGTTCGCTTACAATACATATTTATATTTATAAAAAGATTATTGTCAACTTTATTAATAAAGTTATGTTCGAATTTTAAATTTGTACCAAAACTTTTATTGGTTATTAACATTTATAAATAAATCGAGTAATTGTTCTTGAAAAATAGGCGATTTCAGTTAAAAATTTTGTACCAAGTTTAAAAACTCAATTCTCAAAAATCACTATGTTATAAATCGAAATGTATACGATTTAAAATAGAAACATACATATGTTGAACAAAATAATATTCTGAAGGCTTGTATCAGGAGTGATTCTAAGAGTGTCTTGCAATCCATATCCAGTGATAAACATCATACAAAACAACATTCCTTTATTTGTAATATCTTGGAAAACACTTATCGTTTAAAGCAAAAGGGTCAGATAATTCAATTTTGTTGGATTAAGAGTCATGTCACCTTGAAACCTAATGAAGAAGTGGACCGCCTAGATGCAACGATGAATGGGATGGAAGATGTCCGTAAAACTTCGGCAGAAGACATACTTAACAAGATGAAACATGATATATTGAGAACTGAGTGGAATAATCTTTGGGTCAGTAGTTGGAGAACCAGAATGGCCCAACACACTCGAATACACCCCCACATCTTCAATGTGTCCTGGTATAGAGATAAGCAGATTGATAGATTTGTATATTCATCTATTGCAAGGATGAAATTTGGACACGGTAAATTTCCGAGTCATCTTCACAGATTAGGTATTGTTGATTCGCCCTCATGGGAATGTGGTGATGAGGTGTGTGATGTGGATCATTTGTTGTTTAGTTCTGCTAGATACCAGAATGAGAGAAGGAATTTTATGCAAGAGTTTATAAAAATGGGACTGCAACTCCCAACATGCACTGTAGTATCAGGTGTTCATTTAAATTCGTGCTCAAGTACCTATGGATTTTTCTCGCGTTTGTGAAGTATGTCCGAAATAAAACACAGTTGACGCACTTAAATGTTGTATAGGTTATCATGTGACATTATGTGACAAGACAGTCAAAAGGCAGAATTATAGAATCAAAAAAATCCTTAATATTAAACTAAGAACCGGCAGAATATCTCATAACATGTATTCAAAATACTGTCCAAACTTCCTGTTTGCATATTTCGACCCTTCGCATAAAATTTTGCATCACATTTTCTAAAACTGCAGGATTATTGCCAATTTTCAAACATTTATCCAAAATTCTTTGCTGCAATTCATTTACAGTTTCAACACGGGTTTGGAAAATGGAATTCTTAAGATAAGGCCACAAAAGAAATTACAAGAACGAACCAATACTGGAGTTCATCATCATGCAATTGATTAATGAACGGTTCCAAAATTTCCAAACGATATCTTTGAGCATTTGAGTACCTGAAAAAGTGATAGCGTAACGTAAACTAAGGTTCGGTTTTTTATTATGGATATCTCGCCTTGAAAGAAAAAGGGATTAAGAATTCGTCTATGACTAAAACTTGCCCAAATTCTCGTGTTTTTTGAATTCAAGTATCCCGATTTATAAGCAAGCCTCATCAGAAAATATAATTTTTTTGTAAAAGTGCCCACTACGATTTATATTGATAAACCAATTGTAAAAATTTATTCTACGTTGATAATCAACTGGCAACAATTCTTGAACGATGGCAATTCTATAGGGATACAGTTGCAAATCTTGACGTATCATTTTATGAATAGAGCCAACAGAAAGATCGATTTGCTGATTTAATCGCCTGATAGAAGTTTTTGCAATAACTTCTGCGGTGCGTTTTCCGGACGCACTACTTCCTGGTTTTCTTGAAAGATTCCCAGTTTTGTTAAATAAAGTTATAGCTCTGTTTAAGGTTTCCTTAAACTGAGCATATTCTACCGGTGCATTAGGAAATTCATCATTAAATTCGTTTATACAATCTTGAAGTGAATATTTTCAGATTCCATCGACTTTCCAACCAGTTTGAAAATATCATTTCACCATAAATATTTTTTGTTGCAAATTAAACATTTTATTAAATATTGTATGATTTGAACAGATTTGACTTCTGTCAAATTTGAAGTTTTTGTGATTAGAGTGCACTATACTTCATTTAATAACTATACTTCATTTAATAACTAGGAGGAGTAATTTGAATTTTGCGCGCCAAAATAGTGAACTATAATTGGTCGCTCCGCAGTCAAGTTTACAAAGACGAAAAAATTGGTTTCTGTCATTTATTGTTTTTAACGTTTGAGGTTAGGTGCTTTACATAATTTGTCAACTTGTTTCTCGCTTTTTCGTTGTGCTCAAATGGTTGCGATCAAAAAATATTAAGTTCGAAGAAGGTATGGTACGATGTCATTTATTGGATGTAATACGTCAACACAAGGAACGTCTTTTGGATAAATTTTGAACAATGTACGTATAGATAAACGGCCATAGAGATATTTGGTATGTTCTAGAATACTACTCTCAAACGCTTGGTGTTTTGTTGGTTGCATAAATGTGACTGGTTTGAAGTTTAGAATTCAAATTTGCCGCTAAAAATGTTTAGTGTATTTTTTAGTTACTTTTTCCTATGTAAATGGGGTTTTGACATTCACTCCTCCTAGTTATTAAATGAAGTATAGGAGCAGTAAATCTCAAAACCCCATTTACATAGGAAAAAGTAACTAAAAAATACACTAAACATTTTTAGCGGCAAATTTGAATTCTAAACTTCAAACCAGTCACATTTATGCAACCAACAAAACACCAAGCGTTTGAGCGTAGTATTCTAGAACATACCAAATATCTTTATGGCCGTTTATCTATACGTACATTGTTCAAAATTTATCCAAAAGACGTTCCTTGTGTTGACGTATTATATCCAACAGATGACATCGTACCATACCTTCTTCGAACTTAATATTTTTTGATCGCAACCATTTGAGCACAACGAAAAAGCGAGAAACAAGTTGACAAATTAGGTAAAGCACCTAACCTCAAACGTTAAAAACAATAAACGACAAAAACCAATTTTTTCGTCTTGGTAAACTTGACTGCGGAGCGACCAATAATAGTTCACTATTTTGGCGCGCAAAATTCAAATCACTCCTCCTAGTTATTAAATGAAGTATAGTAACGCGCCATACATATTTCTCTCTACCTTCGTCTAAAATTTCATAGCGCACTTGAGCACGAATTTTAATGAACACCCGATATTATTAAGTACGTATAGGAGAGAGATTTAGAAGTGTGTTGGTCATTTTCTAAGATATTCGCGCATCCGGTTGTAATGCTGGTGTGAGGCTCATTGAGTGAATTTGGTGGCTAATGGACGCAGTGACCGAAGAGCCTTAATAATAATAAAAAAGAAAGATTAAACTATAATCTAGAATACAACCCAGCTTTGCATTTCTCTTGGTTCGATTGTAATAAATTTTTGAATTTGTCTTTAGCAAGTGTCCTTACCTGAACAAATTTCTCAACAGCCATAAAAAAATAAGAAATGAATTTCTTTGTATTTTAAATAGAAATATATACACTTAATTTAAGACAAAATCTAACTTTGTGTCTTTTGTTGTTCGATTGTAATAAATATCTAAATTCGTTTTCCCCAAATTAATCGGATTTTTATGTACTAAATTTAAAAATTAATTTCTCAAAAACTTTAAAAATTGAGAATAGAAAATTTTATAATTTAAAATAGAAAGATTAAGTTTTAGTTTAGGACCTGATACAACTTTATTCCCCTTCTTGTTCGATTAAAATAAATTTATGGATTTGCTTTTACCAAATTATTTCACTTTTCCTATTTTATTCTACAAAAATGAATTTCTCAAAAATCGTTAAAAATTATAAAATAAACTTATAATTAAAAATATAAAGATTAAACGTTAATTATGGATGGATTAACCCAGTTTCATATCTCCCGTAGTTGGATTGAAATAAATTTTTCAATTTATTCGTTTAAAATTCATTCAAAGTGTTTATATCCATAGCAACTTTAAAAATTAATTTCTCAAACACCATCAAAGACAAAAACATAAATTTTAAAACATTTAAAGTAGAGACCTTAATACTTCATTTAAGCCAACACATATTCAACTAAACATTGTTGATTTAAGTTAAGTCGTCCCGGAAATGTAAGACTTCCGTGTGGTTTACCTACCTTATTAAAACTTAAAAAACCGACCGGAGGAGCTTTCAAAACCTCCCAAGCCTTTTCAAAATGACTAATTACGACACACTGCCAACGTTATAAACCTCTAACATATGTTTCCGTCATTGTTATACATTAATTGGACGAAATAAGTCACGTACACCCGAGCGGTTTCACTTTATAATAGTCAGAAACGGTAACGTACACACTATTTACACCCACTTTTCGTTTTCTTTTATGGGTTTTCTTACAATGAGTAAAATTGAAATTATTCTGGGAAATTATAATATTTCTTACATTTATAAAAAACTATTATATAAGGTTCGGCTTGTAAAATAATATTTGAGAACCTGGGTGTTAAATTTGATTGAAAAAAATTAATAAAATAATAAAAATGAAAACTCACCACTCGTAGAACTATATTCTCCTATGTACCTCTTAGTTAAGTAACGCACTGTCACAGCTGAAACAAACATTTATGATTTAATATCCTCAAAACATGAAGTAAAAGCGGCATAAGCTCGGTTTAACAATATTCATTTTGCGCTTACGCAAACGCTCTAAAGTCTAAACGTTTTGATTTACGAGCTTTGCCACTATAACTTTCTCGATCTGATGAAGGTGTTTCCTCTTAGTATTTCTCTTCTCGCCTCTTTAGAATCGTTATCGGTTTAACTTATTATATATTTGCTTTAAATGAAGAGATCTCGCGATCGTCGAGCTTTTAAAAGTAACTCAGGTAATTTGTCCAATAAGCTCGAGGACACGATCGTCCCGGCGATCCGAGCCGAGAACAATAACCAATTAAAGCTCTTTCGAGATTCTTTCGACGAGATATCGGCCCGGTACGAGGAAATCTTGGTGTGTACAGTAAGGATTTTGCTCGGAGACCTCGACTTCCGCCACTTGTAAGTGGAAAAAGTCCAAAACCAGCCGAGTGGTTCGTCTCACGAATCCATCAGATGCCATAAATCGAGCTTAGGCAAGCCTCGAATCCATCGTAACCCTACCAATTACCCACAACCAGGACCGCATCTAGCAACTTATATCATGTTACTACAACGGTTTTACTTCAATTTTAACCACAAATCATTCCTCAATCTCTAAAATTAAGTTTGAAACGATTTTTTAAAACTTAAGCGTCTTCAAAAAGTTAATATTTTTTTTTATTTTAGTTTAAATTAAGTTTGAGTAAACAATAAATTGAATAGAAAATACGGTCCTGTTAAATCTAATGAATTCTCCTCCGATGTGGTCGGCTTTTTCTTCGCGCTTCCTCCCGCCGTGAGCTTTAATGCTTTAAAGGGTTAATGCGATGACCCCGGAGGATTATCACGCTCTAATGAAGCTGCTCTATTGCTTGCTCTAATCTAAAACGTCAGATTTGCTATTTTCAATTTAATTTTACCTTTCTAGCTCACAAAAATCCCAAAAATTGTTTCAGTTTATTTTATTTTTAAATCCTAACTTTGTAAAAAATGAAATTTATTACAAGATCCTTATCTAAATTAATTCCCAGCTTAAAACCCTACCATAATTAGACACGAGTTGAATAACATCTTACCTAAATCCGTCATCTACTTACACACCACATTGTCAAGTTGTTATGTGTTGTAGGAGCAGATATAAAGCTGTCAATCACTTTTACTCTTGAGTATAAACAAGAATCTGTTTCGGTTTTTTATTTTTTATTTACTATTTTTTTTCTCTTTTATATTGCTAAAGCATGGTTGTATAAAAGTAATTTGCATGTCTAATGATAGTGGCTTATACCTAATTTAGTGCTATTAAATAAAAGGTAGGTGATTAACCTTGTTTTTTACTTTGAAAGACATACATTGTGGTTTGGAATTAACACGAAGTTTAAAAAATCCTAGCAACTTTATTTATTAATATTAAGAAATGATATATGAATAGAATTAAAGGCAAAAGGCTTCTTTTTTATTTAAAATATGAGATAGGATTAAATGTTAATTTATTCGAAACCAACCTAAAAAAATTAAGATATTTAAAATCAGGTAGTTTAGAAGTTTTAAAAAATCGCCCCAACTTTACTTGTTGAAATAAAGAAATGAATTAAACCTCAAAATAAACTGAAAGTCTTTCTTTTTAATGAACATGTTATATTGGGTAGGATTGGATATTAATTTATTTGAAACCTAACCTTAAGAATTGAAGATGTTCAACATTAGCTCTCTAGAAATTTAAAAAAAATCATCCCAACTTTATTTATTAAGATTAAGAAATGAATTAGACGTTAAATTAAAGCTAAAACCTTTGTTTTTAATATAACATATAGGGCAAGATTAGATGTTAACTTATTTGAAACCTAACCTTAGAAATTAAACATGTTCAAAATCAGCTATCAAGAGAATCAAAATTTTAAAAAATCGTCTCAACTTTATTTATTAAGGTTAAGAAATGAATTAAATGTCAAATTAAAGCTAAAACCTTTCTTTTGAATACTACATATAAGGAAATATTAGATGTTAATTCGTTTGAAACCTAACCTTAAAAATTGAAGATGTTCAAAATCAGCTATCTAGGAAATCAAAATTTAAAAAAATCGTCCCAACTTTATTTATTACGATTAAGAAATAAATTAAATGTTAAATTAAAGCTGAAACCTTTCTTTTTAATATAACATATAAAGAAAGATTAGATGTTAACTTATTTAAAACCTAACCTTATAAATTGAAGATGTTCAAAATCAGCTATCTAGAAAATCTAAACTTTAAAAAATCGCCCCAACATTATTTATTAAAATTGAGAAATGAATTAGGTGTCAAATTAAAGTTAAAAACTTCTTCTTTAAGATAAGATATAAAGATGCAAACCCACATTAAGAATTTATAACCTAACCTTAAAAATCAAAATGTTCAACTTAGCCATTTTAGATGAAATCCAATCATTCAAAACATCATCTCAGTCGCATTTATTAAGATTATGAAACGATTGAGACATAAAATTAAACACCTTCATTTTTAAGACGATTTATAATAATAAACCAATTTATTTGTAAAATCTTTGGGAAAAGGTCATAAAAACTCAAAGTTTCTATTATACCTTAACAACAACACTTTCTAAGAGCGTCCTAAACGGACACAACGTTCTTCCTCCCAATAAATTCAATTATACCGTTAGCGTACGTCGAATATTATCCCCAGATATCCATATACGAGACGGTTTTACGTGGATATTCATGGTTCGGAGCGACCTACGCGCCGATTTGCGTGAAAAGCCATAAGTTACTTCTAGGTATATCTATTCACTCCGGAATCCGACCGGGTGGCTTTAAATACATCAATTTTAAACGCCGATACGAATTCTAAGAGTTCACCGAAAGTTATTACGCGCGGAAGAGGTTTATAAGAGGAGTGATTTTTTAAAAAGTCGCGGATTTCTTCTTGTTGGGTAACGAACAAGAAAATCTACTTAAGCGTTAAAAGTGTGTTGGTAATAATAAGGTAGGAGATAACCTTTGAGGGGACACACAAAATCGATTTGATTTTGAAATCGGAACGGACCTACGCAATCTTTTATTGAGAGCTCTGAGTTAAGTTGACTTGGAGAGAAGAGAAAACTATTTCTGTCGCGACCGCTAATTGGGTTTTGTCGCGACGACGATGGCGAGGCGACTTTTTTTGGAAATTATTTCACAATCTGATTTAAATTTATCGAGCGTTACAGTGTTAACTAGTGTTTGTTATTTTAAGAGAAATTTAGAAATGATTTTTTAAAGTTACCTTTCTTAATTTTTTTTTTATAAATTCAACTTTGCATTTCTGGAGTGTTTAAAATCGTATGCGAATATCTAACCATAAGGAAGATATTTATAAAAGCACTAATACTACTGGTTGAAATTGCTAGAGTTGCTTACCGCGAAACGAATGACATGTGTTTGATAACTATGAAAACTATTAGCGTTTCGTTCTATTTATAGAAACCGTGAGCAAGACGGCTTCGAGAATCGGGTAAAGGCATATAATAACGTACAACGTTTAACCGAGAGAGGGACTCTTAAAACGCGTTTACTGCCTTAAGAAGAGACTTCTTTACTTCTCGCGTCTCCGAGCCGGGTCTATTTTTAAACCCTTTTAACGCTTTAAATAATCTTTCTAATTTGCTACTCTAGCGAATTTGTATCCGAGGCAAATCTATAAAGTGAAATTCCGAATGTATCTCAACGAGAAATTTCACTTGGGCATTCTTCAACATACTTTTTGTTACTTCCACCGCCCGATACAAGCATACAAGGATACAAGAACACGACAACGTACTCGAAAGACGTCAGATGTCTCTGTCTGGTAGAGTTAGTCGGTCGCGTGTGTATGTGTGTGAGTTTGTGTGGCGGTAAATTAGAAATTGCTCGCTAGCCCGGTGGCGCATTCAATTAGAATAAAAGTCGAACGAAAGATTGACGGCTAAATGCGGTAATAAGCTCGGAAACTGGCCGAGCTTGCCGGTGGATCTACCATTATTTCCATCGTTTCCGATTTCTACTGCTTGTCCGTAAAGTAATAGTGAATGGAGACGGTAATTTGCGCAGGTTTTACCCTTAAAACGAAAGAGGATTAATGGCGAAACTGTTACAATTGCCGGAAGAACTATTAAGAATTAACCCAAGAATTTATAAATTCTATAGTTGGTTTACTTTTTTATAAAGTGTCAAGGTAAAAAAATTAAGAACAAGATTAATATAAAAAAAACTGGTTGGAAATTTTAATTAAAGAATAACGACGCGAGAAAAAAATACCTCATTCGATCCTTTTGGTGTATATTACAAGCTTATTAAGCGCTCACGGCTAGAAATAATGAGGAATCAATTTAATTTTCTATTGAAAAGGTGGGGTACCAAATTAGGAAGGTAAATTAGCAGTCATCAATCGAAATTTGTTACAACAACAAAAAAAACAGAAAGAAAAAATCTTAAGAAAAATTTCTTTCAAACAATGCGTCTAACAATAAGTTCATGTGATACATAGCTTCTATTTGAGTGAAATAAACTTGAACTTTTTTACTTCTAAAATAACAAGATTTTTTAATTTAAAATCGTTTAGAATAAAAAAAACCTTTGGAATAAAAAGGAAGCTTAAATAAAAATTAGATTTCTTATAAACTACGTTTTTTCCAGTTATACAAATATTTTAAAAAAATGTCTTGAAATTAGAATCAATTGCGTGAGAAATCCTGTATACAAATCGTTTATTTATTATAAAACAAAGTATAATAATGTCAAGTGGGGTAAATGTAAACTAGGGGTAATTGTAAACAAGGCTTTGTTTTACTAAATAATCAAAATAAGTAACCTTCGTGTACCTTCTACTTGTTAGGTGACAGGAATGTGTTCACTGCAGTAGGTATGCGAAAGTCACTTATTTTGAATATTTAGTAAAACAAAGTCTTGTTTACAATTACCCCTAGTTTACATTTACCCCACTTGACCCTATGTAGGGTAAGGTTGCTGAAGTCATACCTCCTAAGAAAAAATACTGCATATAAGCGAAAATTTAGCAAAAACATAAAAACTTTATTTGTTATACTAATCTTGGATTAATAACAGTTAACAATGTTCATTATAAGATATTTTTGGAATATGTGCTTATACATGTCTAATATTTTTTAAGTACTTCACATACATATTTCTTGATTCTTTTGTTAACTCCAGCAAATAGATCGTATACCCATGATTTACATTGCAAGCACTGAATTATGTTTTCCTCCCGTTCTTTTCCACACATATAGCAAAACCAATTGCTTGTAGCAGTACCTCTTTTCTTTTTAACTTTTAATGCTGATTCCTTTTTATTAATTTTTTCTTTCCTCTTATTTGCAGCATTTTTTATTTTATCTTTATTCGCAGCTAACGTTATTTCGATTGATAAGCTTAGGCGTTTTCGTTTCTCTTTGGTATCATTGATGATATTTGGAATAGGTGATAAAATATTTAACTGTAGTTTCAGTTTATGTGAATCAAATGATGTTGAAGGTTTTGCAATAAAATCCATAGGAGCCTCTTCTTCCTTTTGGGTTTCTTCATCTTTGTCCGTTGGAAGAGTTTTATTGCTTACTGATTCATTTGTATTATTGCACGTTTCGAACGGCAGAAACGAACAAATTTCCTAAGTCGTACCTGGTACGACTTACGCAGCTCGTTTAGGTGCGACTTAAGGTACCAAACATTGTAAACGAAAAACGGGAATAACCTCACATTGAATATGCGTATACATTTTACCTTTGGTGAAAAAATTCCGTAATGGTTGCAGAACTTATATTAAAAAAGAGACTATTCTGTGTATAATTTCCTTGCAAAAAAAATCCTCCAAACACGTGCAGAAAATTATATGAAGTAGCGATAACTTACTTGTTGAGAGTATTCTCTCAAATGGCACTTGCAATCAGACGACTAAATTGTATGGAATGGAGTGCCTACCTTACTAGACAATCCCGTAGTGTTACTTTTGCTGTCAACGTTGTGGTGGCATTTAATACAGCTAAGGTACAACTTAGGCATAGGTACGACTTCAGCAACTTTACCCTAACTACCTGCAATAACTACTGACAAAGAGTAGTCCAACTTAAAAAACTAATTTTATGAAATTAAGTTTTTGAATGTGAATAACATGATTTCTAAAGTTGGTAACCTCTTCTAAATGATTTTCTTTAAATATTCTTAGAATATTAAAGTTGAAATTGTGTATTTTAGTAGTTGATAAAGTTTCTTATTTTTTAATTTAACTCAAAAAACCTATCATGAAATAATGTACCTTTAGAATGTATGCAAAGTGAGCTCTAAATACAATTGAATTGGATTGTCGACTTACAATTAGATTTTAAAGAATTTGAATTCGTTTCCGAATTAGTTTCAAAAAAGAAAATTATACATATTGTTTCCAAACATTTTTAAAATTTCTATTTTTATCATTTATTTCAGTTGAATCTCATTCATGATGATTGAGTATATTTATCCTTACGAATGTTTTATCGGTTGACTAACAGTTCTCTTCTTGATTTGTTTAATTCTCCATTTTCATGAATGAAATATTTTCTACATCTATCTTCCAGTACTCTTCTATCCAACCTAACTTTGTTTGGTGGGAAGCTTATTTGCATGCATTTGACATACAATTTCATTCACAATCATTTATCATAATTTAGTTGATTTATACTCATGAATGTTCTATCGATATGAAACATTAATTTTAATTAAAAATAACGTTTCATTTTGAATTTTATTTTCTTCTTATTTTTTTCTTCCCATTTACTTATCTTTCCGAAAGTTTGCTGGATTTTTCGTTAAATGTATTAATTATTTTCTAATTAATAATATTCTAATAAATCTGATTAATTTTAACCAACCACTTTCTTACGATTTTAACCATGGGAACATTTCCCGAAGGTAACTAACATTCACCCAGAGAACCAATTTTTTATTTTAACTTCCTCCCACTTAAACCGCCCGGAGCCCCAAACCAAACCGACACGGATTAGATAGTTAGCCGGAGTCAAGGAGTGAGAGAGAATTTTAACGCCACGATGACAAATAATATATTTACAACGCACACCGTTAGATTATTGTAATCAAAACGCATTGTCCTCGATCGCGATACGCCGCACACTTATCCGATATGGTCTAATGATTTGTTCTGGAGTTGCACGGGGCCCCAGAACGGGGCCCTAAGTTATTGCGGTTAACTGCTTTTATTCTCCTCCGGTCCGTGGCCGAAGCCGATAGAGAGACCACGTCGTGGGCGTGAGCGATTTTGCGCGCACACGATGAATGCGCCCCGAGAAAACCTATCCCCGAGCTTTTCATTTTAATTCAGTTCCGGTGTCCCAACATATAATTAACTATGTTCTAAGGAGAAAATGAAAAAAGCAAGATGACAAATTTATTTGGTAGATTTAAAGCTTTATTAAATTCTTCAACAAACCAGCCAAATTGTGTCAACGTAACCAACTAAGTAACTGTTAAACGAACACAAACTGGATTATTATAGCTGCCGCATTTTCAGGTTTACGACTTTGCGATATTGCCGCGCGTGTAGAAAGTAGCAAAATAAAACCTGCTCAATAATAAAACGAACGAGATTTCATCTATACACAGTTTTGTATGTATCTCCGTATTTAAACTGTAAGATAACGGTAGCTCTAAAAGGAAGATGTAAAATGCATCTTTAAATATATGTTGGAAATCAACAAATCCATAAACTTTCTCTAGAAATCCAAATTCCTTTATTTTTTTAAAGAATCAAACGGAAATGCATCTTAGCTTCTTGTCTTATTCGCAGCTTCTTCTCAACTTCTCGAACAGGTCGATGGCAGTTGGGCAAGGTTGTCCGCATTACCTTCCCGAGTTTGTCAATGTCACGGCTGCATCCTTCCTCAAGGACGCGCGCTGTTACGTAAATCGATCCACTTTAATCGAGCTTACATCAAGTCCCAGAAGCTATGCAAAAAAGTCTTCTCTTCGGATCTCGATCGTTTCTTTATGGCAAAGATAAGATGTAGTAACTTGAGTAAAGTGAATGGAAGGGAACTAACTCCTTATTCGTGCGATACAAATGAAATATGTCCGCGCTGATAAGAGGACAAAGTTCCAACAGCAGTAAAGAGTAGCAGCAGTAAGAACAGTAAGAGTGGTAAGAGCAGCAGCACCAGCAGCTCTTCCAGTTCTTCGTCGTGACAGCTTAAAGCGCTGACTGGACGGGCTCCAGTTACCTGCCATTCCCGAAGACTTACGTAATACGTTACACATCCAAACGGGCATAGATCCTCCACGAAAGATATTATCCGAGACATTCCGCATCAAATTTTTATCGAGAAAGCCTCTTTAGATTTACATCTATCTAATAACGAGATTTAAATGTATAATTCTACAAAGATCTCCTATTAAAGTAAACTAGAACTAAATTTAATTAACTAGAAACTAAATTTAACTTGAACCAGATTTAATTTTAACTCGATTTAACCATAACGGGTCGTCGTGGTCGTTATTGTCGGAATAGAAAATACAAAACACAATGAACCGTACGTCTCCCACGGAGTGGAGAGGGCGAAAATTCAATCTCGTGCCGGTGCAGCGACGGCAGCAGCCGCGGCAGCAGGAGCAGAGCAGGAGAAGGAGGAGAAAGAAACGCAAACGCGACCGACCGGTGTCCGGCAGGATCTGTTATGATTGCGCACCGTTACTATATTCTCACAGTGGGTGAGTACCCGGGACATGCACGGAAGTGGTCGCGACTCGCATAAGTTAAATCAACGAGTCTTATACTGCACCACTATCCTCGCTCGAGCGGATGATATTAATAGGTAGACCGACCAAACGCTCACACACACCATGACTACGTTTGTATGTATGCTAGATTACGTATAAACGTGTATTGCAAAATGTATTATGTACGTATATCAAAATAAATAAGACTGAAATTATTATGAGGTGGAGAGGTTGTTCCTATGATAATCAGAATGGAAATGACGAAGGAAAAGATAAAAATATCTTAAAAAATGTATGAATCGATAGTATGGTATGAAGAATAGAAAGAATTTCATGATAGGTGACAATCGAGAACTGGATAGTTTGGAAATAAGTGTTACGTAAAAAAACTTGTAAGATAATACAACTTCATCAACATCAAATTGATGCTCACACAATGCTATTTGCCATGTCCCATGCATCAAAGAATTTATTTCCCACTTTGGAGATATACATGGTCACCAAAAACTCCAGATTTGTCAATTTGCTATTTTTTTCTGGGTTTCATCTTCAAAGTTATATGCAGGATCCACCAATGAAATTGGAAATTTTAAAGTATGCAATGTTTTCGTCAGATATTAATTCCCTGAAATCTTTTTCATAACTTTGAGAAAGTCGTTTCTGTGAAAGCACTCTTCAAATCTTAAGTGATAATTAAGTGATGATTTTCAACATTTTACGATGTGGGTCTGATTGAATCCGTGAAGGTTCGATTGACCTTCCTAATCCTCCGGAAACAGAATTACAGGTGGAGAAATTTGAGGTTAAGCCATGAATAGAAATGAACTACTGGTCTATTCCGCTTAGCAAAACGTGGCGATATTTTGTGAACTGTCCTAAATGTTTCCATATATAATTTTTTCTTTGGCGATTTTTTGTAGAAAAATAGACAATATTAAGGGGGGTGATTGTCCAGGTCATTTTATACAAAAAAGTTTATAATAAACATGGTCTGGAAACGCTTCGTTACCGATCTACAGCGTGTTGAAACTTAATTAAAAAAAAGCAGTAAAAATTTACATATTTTGAAACAGTTCAACGCGTTCAAGCATTACTTCCTGCTGATTTTCCTCCTCGCATTGCATTCTGTCAATAGCTTTTGCAGAAAATGGTAGAAATCCTTCAATTCCTGATGTTGATTCTGTTCAACGATGAATCGAATTTTCCAAGAAATGCAATAGGCAATTTCCATAATAACCATGTATAGTGTGACGAAAATCCACATGAAATTGTTGAAGATCATTTACAACATCAGTTTTCTTTAAACGTTTGGCTTGGAATTGTGGGTTACTGCCTAATTGGACCGGTATCTTTACCAGAGGACTTACCGGAGAGGTGTATCGCAACTTTTTGGAAAACACGCTCCCTGGTTTTCTGAAGGACGTACCATTAGCAATTAGAGATGCAATGTGGTATATGCACGATGGCGGACCAGCCCACTTTAGTCAAGTAGCTCGTAATTTCTTAACACAAGCATATGGAAATCGCTGGATTGGCCGAGGTGGACCTCACTTATGGCCTGCACGATTCCCGGACTTAAATCCTCTGGATTTTTTCCTGTGAGGTCATTTGAAGTCCTTGACGTACTATAACCCGAAATGGAGTTGCACCATGAAGAGAAAGATGAAAACGTAAGTCCTCTCTCCGTAACATTGCCGAGTACTCTCTTATCGTTCTCTTCATGGTGCAGCTCTATTTCGGGTTATAGTACGCTACTCGATTGGAAAACGTAGAAGACTTAAGAAATCGAATCATTGTTGGGTGCAACTCAATTAAAACAAATCCTAGTACTTTTGAGAGAGTTCGCCAGTCAATGAGGAGAAGATTGGATTCTAGCATCCGAGCTCGAGGTGGTCACTTTACACAGTTTTTGTAATTTTTGCTTGGTAAAATTGTTAGTTTGGTAAAATATTTGTTTTTGTCCTGGAATAAAACCATTGTTACTAAAAAAATTCTTTTATTATAAACTATTTTGTTTATAATAAAAATGTTTAAACCTCAACACGCTGTAAATTGGTAACGAAGCGTTTCCACACCATATTTATTATAAACCTTTTTGTATAAAATGACCTAGACAATCACCCCTTTTAATATTGCCGCATCTTTTTTAAACACCCTGTATAAACCCACCTTATTCCTCAAGTTCTTTTTCTCCCACTATACATTCATACATCTGTTTTCCACAAACGACCTCTCCATATCTAATTAATGTATCTCTTCGACTCGCGGTGTGTATTGTTTTTATTGAAGATGGTTGCGATAAGGAAGAGGCCAACCTCTCCCTCTTCGTCCCTATCTTTCTCTTTTTCTTAGTAGTTCCTCTTAGTCCTTCTCATATCCCCGTAGTTCATGTCATCTCTTCTTAGTACTCCTCGCTTCTCGGTTCTTCTCCCAAGTCCTTCCTTGGCCGTTCCTTCGGACCGATAAGAAGCCGAGTATAAAACGTGCGTTACCCGGCGCTGAAGGTGTAATTAAAGACATCAGCGCGACGACGACGACGCAAGATCTATTACCGTGCCGGTGATTATACCTGTAGTGGTTTATCAAATAACACGGTTCGAAGGCACCGACGTGTCCGAAGCTACAAAGCCGCGTTCCTCTTCTCCGTATATTACATACGTGTGGCGCTTTGGAAGACTCTTGGACGAAGGGAAAGGAGTTGGAAAGGGAAAGAAGGCGGAGAAATGAAAGATTTCTTACACGAGATGGGAGGAGGACACGTTTGAAGGTGGAAAACCAATTGGATTTATTAAGATAGTTAAGAGTTTTTTTCTGATGTGGAAGTGTCAATTCATCGTTAAAACTTAAAACCAATCAAAGCAAAACATTTTTTTCTTAAGCGTATTGAAAGACTCCCTTTGTACATCACATTAACAGTAATCACAACGCATAACGCAACAATTATCTTGACTCCATCTTATTCACGCTGGTTACCCTATCAACATTCAACTCGAGCCGAGAAGAAATTCGCATTGTCTTTGATAAACGAAGGCATTTAACCGGCTCGAGCTTTAATTATAAATCGGTATCGGTATCCGAGAAGATAATAACGAGAAGGACCAAGACGAAGAAGAGGAAGATAAGCAGATTATCGGACCTCACATGAACCCCGACCATTGTGCCGACTTTAAGAAGACGAAGAAAGATATCGCGAAGAAAGAGGAGAAAGAAACTGAGAAGAAAAAGAAGCCGAGAAGAAGTCAGCACTTTCGATACCGTGGATAATTTCGAATTGGGCTTTACAAAGAGAACTCAAGACCAACAAATAAACCTAATTTATTTCGTGGCGGTGTCGTCCTTCCCGAGAAGGTTTTAAATTATCCTGTCCGCGTTTATTCTTTTCGACCAAAAAGAAACTTCGGGGAGACACGCGGAAATGTTTATAATAAAGAAGAGACGTCCAGGCGTTACGCAAGAAGACGGGAAGACGACAAAAGAATCGAAGAAGCAAATATGTAGGAAGCAATTTGCGGTTTAAATAGTTTAAAATTACCTATCTTAGAATCGAGGACTTGCCATTTGTGGTTAAATGACAAATTGGGTCTTAGGTCTTCTTCGGGTTTTTGTAATCTTCTTTTGGGGTGAAAGAGAAAATAGGAAGTTTCTTATAATAAATCATCTAAGAATAATAAATTATTATTATAAAATAGAAATATCATACAATACTTTAATAAATAAAATTAAGTTCAAATTTATTTTATTCACCACATCGGATGAATCTATTGTGTCTAAATCGGCCGCTTATTTACATCACCTTTATTATAATCGATTATTAACAAAGGTGTCGGAATTAGAAAGTGGTTCTCATTTCGTTTCGGTAGCTTCAAAACGTAGGCATACGGGTAGAGATCGTTAACGAGGAAAGAAACGCGATTATGTACAAACGTTCGCCTTTTGTATTCGCTCACAAAAGCCGGACACAAAAACGATCCGGAAAAGTGAATGGCAATAATAATTATAATCGGAGTGAATACTCGCCGAATGTTATCGTTAATGCGTTTGATCGCCTCGTTTTAAAAGTGGGTCGCGATGTAAAGAAAATTGGCTTTAATTAAATGTATGAAGGATTATTCTTAATTTTAAATCTATTTTGTTAATTAGAAAAGAAAATCAATGGGAAGTTAAACTCTATAAAAATTTTTAAAAATCTTAGCACAAAGTAGAGCAGAGCAATTTGCTTATTTCGAAATTCATAAAAAAAAGTAATGCATGTATCTAGCATATTTAACAAAATTTTAATTTTATGTTTAAATATTGAATAAGACATAGGCTTCAAAGAACAGCAACCTCATCCCAAAAACCTTGCTTGATATGGCAAGACACAGTTTTACGACTGCCTCAAACTTCTACCCGCAAGCATACAGCTACTGTTGGCTTGTCTGTTCGGTATGTAAGGCAATGTCTTCATAAAGAAGAAAAATTTGATTCTTGCAAAGTGGCTGTGATGTAGGTACCAGAACAAGAACTTGATTTACGGGACTTCGTTGTTCAAGAAACTGCATGTGAAGCATTTCTTGTTCACAGCGATTGACGTAGGATTCTGACTTACCTAAAGAACAGCATTCGTTAAACTGTCGTCAACCAAACTATCGATATGTTGAAAAGGGTTGAATGGAATTTGGGTGTGCGATTAACGTAATATATTGAGATTATTGAAAGTAGGGGAAAGGTGTACAAGATGATCCCTAATTGATGTCACCTAATTGTTTTCATTAGCAAATCATACTTCCCGATAGCCCTTCGCACCTGTCAAATTTTAATGGCGGTATGATTGATAAACACATTTTTGTACGAAAAAGCAAAAATTTTACGATTTCGATCTAAGGTAAGATTTATTTTAAGTAGAGGTAACTTCTGTTGAGGAGTGCAATTCCATAGATTGCTGTATAAGTATCTTGGCTAACGCTCTGTTTAGCTTTTCGAATAATATAGTAACAATAGAAAGCATACAGGGTACGTTATCGAATAATGTATGAATACGGTGAAATTGGGGCGAGATCATTATATTGTTGCTGTACGAGATGATACGTGCAGATCATCTTGTACCGATCTAATAAATAACAAAACGCTCTTAATGTATGTACTGTAAAGAAAAGCAAACCGCGGTGGGTGGTCAGAAGACTGTAGGGTTAAAGCATTGGATGCTGTAAAAAATGGTATGGTATATAGAACGGCAAGTAAACAGTTTACAGTGGTTGTTATGTCGCTACAAAGACGAGTCAAAGAACAAAATAAAGAAGCTATTGACGCAATAAAATATTTAGGTGGGAAACAAACAGCCTACGGCCGAACAGAAAATCGAACTAGTGTAACATAAAACAGATATGGAAACAATGATGTACAAACTTTCACGACAAAATATTTTATGTTTGGTATATCAACTTGCCATAAAAAACAATATTTTCCACCCTTTTCATGAAGAAAAAGCTGGCAATAACTGGCTAAGAGGATTTCGTAAACGACATCCAGACATAACCCTTCGTTTACCAGAGTCCACTTCCACTGTTCGAGCGCGTACCTTTAGTAAACCTGTAGTAAATAGGTTTTATTCCGTGCTGAAAGCCGTTCAAGACGCTAAAAACTTTCCGTCCCATCGAATATATAACGTAGATGAAACAAACATTTCTACGATACCAACCAAAAACACCAAAGTGTTCGCAAGAACTGGACGAAAACAAGTAGCAAAAGTTACATCAGACGAAAAAGGAAAAACTACAACTGCTGTCACTTGCATATCTGCTACAGGAATTTTTGTTCCGCTTATGCTTATCTTTCGAGGAGTTCGTATGAAAGGGATATGGATGGATAAAGCTAATGGATGGTTCACCACCAGGGTCCATATGGGCATGTAATTCATCTGGATGTATGAAACTAGACGTATTTTCCAAGTGGTTTGACCATTTCTTACATCATACGAAACGTACTACAGATGATCCTTTGTTATTGATTTTAGACGGCCATCTTTCACACACGAAAAATTTAGAAGTAATTTTAACGGCACTTGTTAGTGCCTAGTTTTCAACCACTTCAGTACGGCGCCTATCGGCCGTGAAACATCGTTAAGAACCGGCTTTCATCGTCCGTACGCTGGCACAGCCGTCGACTATAGTCGACGCTCGGCTGTGTGGGGTCATCCGTGGCCCCATATACTGTGTCGACTATAGTCGACGTCCGTACCAAAGTGGTTAAGGCTGACTATTGAAGAGACTAACTCGGTTTAAATGTTGTTCTATATAATAAGTATAAGGATTATTTTACTCAAACTTCAATTCCCATAAACAAAGACGTTATTATCTCTAAAAACTCCAGAATCCTTAAAACTCCTTATTATCTCCAGGATCATCTTGCCCATACGGAAGGGATCATCTTGAACACCGGAGTATTCAAGATGATCCTATGGTAGGGTTTCAAAAATATTAAAATAATACAATGAAATATTTTGAAGATACCACCAGGTAGACAGATAAATTTACTGTCATTAAACGTTTTTACAACTGTATTCATTTCAATCATCTCCTACACCTTTCCACAACTTTTCGGCATCTGCTTGATATCATCTTTAAAAATTTGTAAACATAAAATTAAAAGGTACTGTTCAAAGAGTTAAATAGGTACCCGCATTATTCTTTTATTAAATTTCTAAATAAGCAAGTTACTCCACCTTGCTCTGTATATTGGAAGAAATAAAATTGTAAAATTCTATATTTGAAGTTTAAACCGAAGAAATTCATTGAAGAAAAATCTAACTTAAGATAATAATTGGATTTATAAAAAGATGATTTGTGAAGTTTGACGATAACAGGATTAATTTGGATCTGTGTGGAAAAATGATGAGGTTTATAAAGGTTCATTTACATTTTTAAAAGTAAACATGAAAAATTTTCTAATCAACTCTTAGAAAAACTTAGATTTTTGGATTTAAATCTAATAATTTAACAAAAAAAAAACAGTCTGACAAAATATAATAATAATAATACATTTGTACTATTAAGAATTTGTTCTTTTAAACATTGTCAGTTCACATAAACTTACACTTACACAGCCACTTTTACAATGTCACAGTTCAATGTTTACACAATCCATAAATTCGTCTACACTATAAAACGCTTTAGACAGAAGAAAAAGTTTTAGGCGTTTTCAAGCGTATCACTGCTCAAGAGTCGAACACTGGATAGTAACTTGTTAAATATATAGAAAGATAAATAGAGCGTACCACTGTGTGACGCAGATATTTTACAAAAGTCTGATCATATGTTGTTCCTATTTCTAGTTAACACTTTACTGAACGTTGACGAGTTAAGTCGTCAATTACAAAACAATAGCCGGTGACATGATATACACCCACACCTCGCTTTTTTCGCATTTCGCATTTTTTCGAAGTTACGTCGCTGCTTAATTAGTACTAATTTTCACTGTGCGTCGTTAGATCTTCGAGGTTGCGTTGTTTTGGGTTCGAGTCTTTAATTTTCTTTTGAAATGGAGACTGACATAAATGAATTGCTAACCTCGCACAACCAAGAATTCTCTAATGAAGAACTATTGCAACTGGAATTACAATTTGCTAAAGAAAAAGATAACAGTGACCGTCCAATACAAATCTCCGAAGAACAAAATTTAACCTCCAAACAAATTCCCTAAGCGATGTGTTTGATTGACGAAGCTATGGAGATTTTTTTAAAAAACGACCCTGACAGCAGAAGGAATTTTAAAGTGTCCCAGGCAGTAGCTACGAATATCAATTGCTACAAGGAAATTTATTTTACGTTAAAAAGAAAAACTGTTCAGCAAACATTGGACAATTTTTTTCTGAAAAACTCATCAGGCAGTGACTTTGTCCAACTTTCTTTTTAAAAAGTAGTATTTTCGTAACCCTGGAACCTATCTTCGATCTTTACATGGTTTGCTATAGAAAATCTTAATTCACTTTGCGTCGTTTCAATTTGCGTCGTGTTTTTTTGGAACGTAACCCCGAAGCAAAGTGAGGTATGGGTGTAGTTTCTATTTAAAATTTCTTGGTCAACAAACTCTTAAGTAAAAATGGATGTCGGTATGAGTATTTAAATTAATTTTATTATTATTTATATACACAAGGGAATCCTATATAAATTCACAAGGCAAAGTCATAATTCCCGAGATCAGTGAAAGATTGCCTATATTCTTCAAAATACTCAAAAGCAATAAGTACACGAACTGCCCTTCGTAAATAGTTTAAAGATATAGTGACATGCTAAACTATAGAAATAAATATTGTTGTAAAAAAATAGTATACTTTTCTAAATCAAATTTTAATAACAAAAAAACTTTAAAAGTGATAAATTCATTGAAGAAAATTCCAATTTGAGAAAATTTATATTAGCTTAAATATAACAATTTTAACAAAAAAATTAATTAGATAAGATAGTACTGTAAAAAAATTATTGTATTAAAAAAAATAAATTTAAATTTGTAATATAATAATTTAATTTGATTGAAGATGATTGAAGTCATTTTAAATTTGTTGTAAAGAAGATGATTGGATTAGCAAAAAGATTATGCACTTAGCAGAAGCCCAGCCTGTACACCGAGAAGAGTTCATTGCTACGAAAGGTGTTAAACGTCACCTTCTTGCACTCGAAACGAGACCGAAGAAGTCAAGTTGCTTAGGTTCCTCAGGTAGCAAGGTCATTACGCATTCTCCCTCGGCCCTAATCGATATAAAATTACTTAAATTGCCAGGCTATTAAATTCCAGAATGCAACAACAATACTTTCTATACTTACTATAAAATAAATTGGACTTAAATTATCGAATATGCATTAAAATTTTATTTTTTATAGAAATGAATTTTTTAATATAAATATATCTAGAAACATATCTATCTATGATTCAAGACAAAGAGAATTGTAGTGTTAAGTATAGGAACTTTAAACCGAAAGATTAACGACGGGAACCTGGCTGGTTTAGCCGTTTTAAATCAAAAACCGTCCTCAAATGGACCGTAAATCCTCGAGCTTCCCGTAACGATTGTAACGATTGCCTCAGTTTCATAAGAAGGAGGACTTTAAAGCGGCTTTCTCCCGTCGATTTCATCGCTTCCGCCGTATACTTTGCGGCAATATAAACGAACCTCCTCCTCCAATCGACCGTTTTATTTCCATATCCATAAGAGCGGTTTCAAAGAAGAGTTTAGCGACTAGATATTAATTTGTACCTCTTTACGTTCATCCATCTCCTCTTTTTTCATATCGCTTTTTTGCCGTCTCTTTTACGTCTTTACATCTTCGGTGTGTTCATAAAACTATCACTTTCATCATCTTTCGCTACGTACATCTAAATGCAATTCCATGCATTTCAATTAACACCTTCCATCTCAATATACATAGAAGATGAGAACATAGAACTTTAAAAAAAAAAAGGTTTTAATTTTAAATCTCGTTTCATTTTTCGCTTGAATGATCGTTTCAGTTAATCGTTATAATTACCAAACTCATCCAGATTTATTAACATTATCTCTTTCTTCTCGAAATTAATTTAAGAATGTTGAGCGTGGGTAGTGAGCATGTTAAAGTACACTTAATCGTTTCGCCGAAATTTATCAGCGAACCGAACGAAGGATGATGATGATGACGGTTCGGATTTCGGGCGTTAATATGATGAATTAAACATGCGAGTTGAGGATAATTATAATCAGCGTTGTTATTTTGATTCTTTATTTTTAGGTTGAGTTTAATCCTTCTTTTTAAGGAATAAGAATAAAAATTTTTTTAAATGATTCATCGATGACAACTATTTATAAGTCAGCACTATTTATAACGAAATCTACTTATTTCGTAAGATTTTTTACTTCTTCGTCTTTTTAAATCGAGCTTCCATATTCGGCCTTGAAACCAACGTTAATTTTAATACCTGATTTATTATACTCTTCGTCCTTAATTTATTTTTACAAACTTGAACGCCGAAAAGAGGGTCTTGAATGTAACGAATCGAGGCGAGACGCGTTACCATACAAAGTTGCGATGCGTGACTTTATAGAAGTCTTTCGTTGTCCAAGACGTTACACACTTTACAAACTTCTTCGACGATGTTTCAGCGTGGGTTTATGCGAACTTACATCTTTTTACTGCGTCTTCCGCGTGACGGACGCTTCTATATCTCGATGAACTTTAACATTACGCGCATTTTCCGGGTTTTCTTCTACTCGAAGAAAAATCCTTTTTGATCAAGTTGTTATTGTACAATTAGACAACAAGAATAATTCAAGGTACGGATATCTGAATGTAATAACACCTAATTTCATCCAATCTCGTCCAATTTTCTCCAGTCTTATCCTCGCGATTCTAATTCCTTCGATGTACCATTCGTAAGAATCTTCCTCTTCAATCATCTAACCCACGTACAGTCATCTTCTTCCTTACACAGACATCTTCTTCCTTTACACAGTCATCTTCTTTACACAGTCATCTTCTTTACACAGTCATCTTCTTTATACAGTCATCTATACAACCATATTCTTTACAAAATCATCTTCTTCCTTTATACAGTCATCTCCTTCTTTTCACCGTCATTTTAGACGACAAATAAATCGGTTTCTTGTAATTATATAATGTAGTAAATCCAAGATAAGTAAAGAGGGTATTTGGTTACGTGCCGTTTGAAGAAGGCCATAAAAGTAGCGACAACGTGTAAAATAAACGACAGCGTGTATCCGCATAAAGGAAGGAAACGAATGAACTCTTCGTTTTCGTGCGTGTGGACGGTAGAATAATATACAGAGTAGACGGAAAAAAAGTAGGGAGCGTGGACAGAAAGAATATAGAGTGTAGACACACATAGTATATTTGTCCAGACCGCTAGTAACAGTATATTAACTTGTTGGGTAAATATATTTGTCGGCACGAGAAGAAAACTAGACCCTTTTTAAGTTTATTTAGATTTATGCTTAACCAGGAGCTAGTTCTAATTGGGTGGGATAACATTGTATGGTTAGGGTTGTGGTTGTGATAATTTGTTTGGGGGTTAGAAATTAGATAAATCTTAATTTGGGGTTCTTAAGGTTTAATATTTTTGTTCTAAATTAGTAAAATTTATTTTGTTAAACACTTATGGCTTTTGAGAAATTATTTTTTAAATTTACTTAAAAATACTAAGACCTTTCGATGTTAAATGAGTTTATTCAGAACAATCTTTAAAAAATTATTTTAACCGAACTAGAAAAAATACAAGACAGTATTTTAGCTTAAATGAAAGAATAATATATCTATTTTGATAACTAGAAAAAATATTTTTTAAATGTTGATAGCTTTAGAAAAATATTTTTTTAAAACGGAGAGTAATTTTGGAATCGAAGCCAACCTAATTCATCACTTTGACGTAGAACAATTTCCAAAAATTTATTTTAAGCGAAAAAAAAACACAAATTAGTATTTTAGGTTAAACTGAAGCCTTTCAAAACCTTTCTGTTTTGATAGCAAGAAAATATATTTTTTATTTTCATAGTTAAACTAAATAAACTTATTTTATCGGTTTGAGACAGATTTAGGCAAATTTATTTTAAATGAACCATTAGAAACATAAATCTGTAATCTATTAATTTAAAAGCTACATTTAAAAAACTGACTCAAATAACCAATTCAGACATTCCATCATCCATAGCTCCCATATTAGCTATGCTATTGCGATAATTCTTTCATCATATATTATAGGTCTGAAAATCTAGCTTCCAGCGATGTACTACAATCAATTCTAGTGTTAAGAACTTGGAAGCTACATTTAAAAACCTGACTCAAATACTCAACTCAGATATTCCATTGTTCACAGCTCTCTTATTAGCTTAGCTATGCTATCGGGACAATTCTTTCAGCATATCATAGTTTTGGAAATCTAGTTTCCAGCGATGTGCTACAATCAACTCTAACGTTAAGAACTTAGAACCTACATTTAAAAAACTGACTCAAATACTCAACTAAGACTTTCCATCGTCCATGGCTCTCTTATTAAGCAATGCTATCGGGGCAATTCTTTCAGCATATTATAACTTTGCAAATCTAGTTTCCAGCGATGTGCTACAATCAACTCTAGCGTTAAAAACTTGGAAGCTACATTTATAAAACTGATTCAAATACCCAACTCAGACATTCCATCGTCCATAGCTCCCTTATTAGCTATGCTATCGCGATTATTCTTTCAGCATATTACAGCTCTGGCAATCTAGTTTCCAGTAATGTGCCATAATCCACTCTAGCATTAAAAAATTGGAACCTACATTTGAATCGATCATTTCAAAAACCACATAAATATATCCCATTTTAAGGGAAATTGACTTTTTGATATTTTCGGGTTCCTTATAGGTAGTTCTATCCCATTCGCAACAAAATCTCAAATCCATGTTTTTATCTGGTTTGTATAGCAAGTACGATTTGTCATTGCATGAGAAAAGAACATATATCCGCGATGTATGTGGTTTTGTAAATAACCAGATTTCATAACATGTGGAGCTGTGAGCAAGTCAGTAAAGCCGATCTCTGCTGTTGTTAGTTGAAATTAACTTGGACACCAATGAACACGGTATTAATCGTAAAAAACGTAGAAAGGGTGTGAAAGAAGTGACATATAAGTGCGAAATTATGAAAAAAAGCACGAATAAAAGGGGAAGAATATGTTAACCTTAGAGGAACGAAAGTGGAAATGAACTGTTTTGCTCTAAATACCCTAATTTGTCCATATCATATACTACTATAATACTTGCGAAAGACTTAATATAATACTGAAATCATATGTTTTGAACGACAGTGGAAAGCGTGTAGTAGCAACCGAAAAGATGGTCCATCTGCGTAGAGCAAAAAAGTTTTATAACCAGATGAAGAGTGTTACTGCACTTTGCCAAATAGACCTAACCGTTGATGGAATATGTATAGATTACATGCAAAATTTAATGTTGCCTGTAGTTCCCATCCAAGACACATTCCATCTTCACCAGCTCACAGTTAATATTTTTAATATTCATCTTTTGAAAACTGGGAAATCTTTGGTTTATATGTACCATGAAGGATTAGGAAAAAAGGACCCTAGTGAAGTATGTTCATTCATTGTTAACGCCGTAATGAAAGAAAAGCTTGTATCTGAAGATGTGAAACACTTTCACATTTTTTCAGATGGATACCCCAGACAAAATAAAAATCACACCACTATTCGAATGTACTCTGCTTTTGTGGCAATGGGACGTTTTGACACAGTGGAGCAATATTTTCCCATTCGCGGGCATTCATACATGCCTTGCGACCGAGACTTTGCAGTCATTAAAGGAAAACTGAAAAAAATTGACAGGATTTACACACCAAAACAATACTTGGAACTTATATTGGAATCCAGTAGCAAAAACAACTTCTCAGTTTACTTCATCGAATCTGATAATAGTGTTATTAAAGACTTCAAAGGATGGTGGCGAAAATATTAAAATATTTTTTTTAATTTTAAAAAACTGACTCCAATTCCCAACTCAGATATTTCATCGTCCATAGTTCCATTATTAGCTATGCTATCGTGATGATTCTTTCAACGTATCATAGCTCTGGAAATCTAGTTTTCAGCGATGTACTACAAACCACTTTAGCAATAAAAACTTGGAAGCTAGATTTAAAAAACTGACTCAAATACCCAACTCAGATATTCCATCGTCCATAACTCCCTTATTAGCTTAACTATCGCAATGATTTTTCAGCATATTATAGCTCTGGAAATCTAGTTTCCAGTGATGTGCCATAATCCACTTTAGCATTAAAAAGTTGGAACCTACATTTAAAATACTTACACAAACCCAATACCCAAGACAGACTCACGATTGTCCATAGCTCATTGTTTGACATAGGTTTTGACATAAATTTATTTTAAGCAAACCATTAAAAATTTAAAGCTATAATTTAGCTTAAATTAAAACCTAATATATATATTTTGATGGCTGCAAAAATTAACTCTTGGCTTTTAATAGTTTTAGAAAAATTAAGTTGTAAAGCAAATGCCAACTTTCAAATCGAATGTAACCTTATTCATCACTTTAATAAGAATCAAAAATTAACCAAACACCATCATAGTTAAAAAATCTTTTATCAAAGTATCAAAATAAAAATATTGATCTTTAATTAAAAGAAATAAACAGGCTTATACATTTTATAGTTCATTTCACATCTTATTTTCTTTTTATCAAAGTGTGGCAAAATTAGGATCCATTCTAAAAATTTAGATCTACTTTAAAATTAAATATAAAACTTTTAACTTCGTGATTAATAAATAAAAGCTGTACTTTTACTGGTTTTTGTATAATTTATTGCGCCTAACATGTTTCGGCTCACGCCATCTTCTGAGACGAATAATCCAAGAAAATTAACACATTAATTAACAAAATAGACTCAATTTTAAATCATATATTATAAAATACGTTAACTGAACAAAATTTGACCGTGTCGATAGAACAACGTGATTTATAATATATGATTTAAAATTCAGTCTATTTTATCAATTAATGTGTTAATTTTCTTGGATTATTCGTCTCAGACGATGGCGCGAGCCGAAACATGTTAGGCGCAATAAATTATACAAAAACCAGTAAAAGTACAGCTTTTATTTCTTAATCACGGAGTCAATTATCAACTGGTAGTAAAGATGGATCAAAAAACTAACTTTCTTTCATAAAACTTTTAAACGAATTTAAATCAAATTTTGAATCGTAAATGAAATCGTATAAAATCATAGAACTTCATAAACAAGTCAGAAATAATTTTTTTTGAATGCCTAGTCTTTATAGTCTATCTTGAATCTAGTCTATACATAGATACCATTGTAAAATGCATACCTAAGGCTGGCAGCACAATCTCGATCGTTCTCCGAGGTTGTATTTATTGCGTAATTGTGTTTTCTTTAAATCCTTCGAATCCTTTAAGTCCTGTGCATTCACTATTGACCGAACAACGGTATGTTACGTTCTTGACTAAAATAACGTTAGCTGCTAATTTTTTGTTTGTTAAAGTAAAAATTCTTCAAGTTTTTTTTGTAATGAAAGAGAGAAATCAGTTCATCAATAATAAAATGTGATCGTTCTGTCAGTACGTATGTCTTTTTAAAAAGAGAAATTTCGTTAATTTTGGACGTCGATCGTCTTAAAATTTTTTTTAATTAAATTACGAGAGGCAACAACAACGTTTTCGATACGAACTCGACAAGCGGATGATATATCGGACCGGATTTTTTTACGGTTCGCCAACGCAAAAGCACGTACTTAACTCACTTACTCGCTCGCTCACTCACTAACTCACTTACTCACTCATTTACTCATTCACATAAGTTTCACGGTTCGTAAAGCGCATATAAAACGTTCGCATTTAAATCCGGATTGATTAATCGGCGAATTTGTCAAAGTCCCGAAGGATTTTTCGCGATTTTGCACGGGTTATTAATTTTTTTTCCTTTAATAATAACCGGGGGCGAGATAACGACCCAAATTGCGAATTATTAAAAAATTTTCGGGTCAAAACGAATTCGAACTTGATCGAACGAACGCCAATGCGAAATAACGATATAACGGGATCGAGATGATACCGACGATTAAACGAACTTGTCAAAACTTAATTCGATCTGTCAATTAAAAATCGAACGAAAAATAGAAGTGGAGTAGTAGATAAATGGAGTTTTTTAATATAAGCTTTAAATTATTTTCGGGGGGGGCATTTTTACACTTTCACTTAAACTTTAAGTTTATACATCCTTTTTCCTCCTTCGTGACGATTTCAATCTCTTTTAACTAACGAAAACTCGAATCGAATTAAATCGTTATATTGTATAAAGATTGATTGGTCGATAACTCGGTGAAACTTATAGGTCATCTAGAAATTTTAGATTTAATTAAATTTATATGAAATGTTAAAGATAAGGAAGAGGAATTAAATGGTTAGAAAGTATTTTTTTAAGCGATAAAGTATTGTTTCATGGGAATCGAAGGAATGAAAAACAAAGACTAAATAAAATTTAAGAAACGGATTCTTAAGTTTAGACAGATTAATTGCCAACGTGTCACGTTTACGAGGAAATTTCGGGGCGGCTGTATTTTTGCATAATTTTAAGCGGTAATTTGATTCGAACGGAGAAGACGTCGGTTGACAAGAAAATTATAGACTTTAATTTTTAAACTAAAATTTGAACGACACGACTTTTAAAAATTGTGGTAACGAAATAAAGGTTTTACTTACTAAAATAAAAATCCATATGGTTGTAAAATAATTAGATAAATACAATTCTTTAAATGTTAAAATATTAATTACGAAATATTAAAGGATATTACCCTTCAAATTAAATACAATAATTCAATAAGATTACGTTCGACTTTAAAATTTATAAGATGATTAAAAATTAATTTCTCAAAAAGCATCAAAAATCAAAAAAAAGAGTCTGGATAAAGCTACGTTAGGTTTAGTAAAATTCGTCGGTATTTTCTATTTTTTTTTTTTTGTGATAATTAGAATTATCACGAGACTTTATAATTCTAAAATAATATCTTCTAACAAAGTTCAATAAAATGTGAAATTCATTTTTTTTATTTTTATAAAGTCATAACGATTTTCTAAAGTTAATTAAAAAAATTACCACCCCAAACCCTTCAATGGGCTTCAGTGGGCAAAGGTAAGAACCCTTTCTTAGCGGTTTCTTAACGTTTCGAGATCGCCAGGTCGGCAAATTTTCTTGTGGACACTTCGAATGGGTCGCCGAACGTCGCTCGACATTCCTTTCGATCCAAGTTTATACTGACGGTCAAAGAAGATAACGTAACCCAAACATTTCAATAGGCAAAGATGACAATTATTCAATAGCGGTTTTTGGACAATTAGAAGCCGTCATGTCGTCTAATTTTCGTGTGGATGTTTGTTATGGTTTGCTCAATATCGCTCGCCATTCAGTTTAATCTTCATTCATCTGACGGACGAGTAAGAGAACGTAGCTTAAACCCTTTGGTGAACAAAAATGAAAATATTTCCTTAGTTGTTTTAGCACGTTTCAAATCATCTAGTTCGACGAACTTTCGCGTGAACACTTCTTATGGATTGTCGAATACCTTCTGACATTGGATTCAATCCTTCTCTATTTCGACGGTCAAAGAAAAGACCGTAACTCAAACTCCTCAATGGGCAAGAATGACACTTATTCATTAATCGTTTTCGGACATTTAGAAACCATCAGGTCGTCTAATTTTCGTGTGGTCGCTTCTTAGGTATTGCTGAATATCGTTCCACATTCACTTCGATTCTCATTAATCTGACGGTCGAGTAAGGGAACGTAGCTCAAACCCTTCGACGGACAAAACTGAAAATTTTTCCTTAGCGGTTTTAGCACATTATTGTGCTATTCACGAACCAACTTTATTCTTGTTTAATAAAAAGTTAAATTCTAGGCATTCAAGATCATATTATAAATCAAAACTATAAATTTTATTAAATTTACAGCAGAAAGTTATAAATAACTTCACACCTATAAATCTATTAAACCAAATATGCCATAAACTTCTCCTGTTAACATCATTTTTAAAAAGGAGAAACATATAAGAAAATTAAGAAAATATATATTACCTCATCAAAATCAACAGTAAGTGGCTTAAACATGTTCTTGTTGCGTTGAGGTAAAGGTGGAGGATTTCTAACGCTCGAAGTATTTGTATTACTGTTAATAAAAGGATCAATTACTTCATAAATATGTTCCTCTTCATCGTACTCATCACACATTTCTTCATCTTTCATATACTCATATTCGGAAACAACAAGTTCTAAATCTTTAGGTATACGTATCTCATAAGTGCTTCCATCACTTGAACAATTTGAGTCATTGATGGTCTCTTCGCCGGTTCGCCATCCCAACATTGAACGATAAGTTTCTCAATGATTGTTAGGCAGTTTTTAAGTGTAGGGGGTTTCGTACCTTTATATACAGACCATAAAACTGATAAAGTGTGTGCTTTTTTATTAAATGGTATTCTTCTTGATAAAACCTCTCGAAAAATTATGCTCCAACTGTATACGTCACATTTTTCTATGTAATTTGTTGAGCTAAAGACTTCAGGTGCCATCCAAGCAGCTGATCGTCGTCTAGTTCGGCGAGCTTTCGTGTGGATACTTCTTATGGATTGTCGAATATCGCCCGACATTGTTTTCGATCTTGTTTGTCCCGCTGATCGAGAAAATGAACGTAACCCAGACCCTTCAGTGCCCAAAAGGGAAAATTCTTCCTCCAGCCTTGATTTCTCGACGTTTCAAGGTAGTCACCTCGTTTAATTTTTGTGTGAACGCTTCTTATGGATTTTCGAATATCGCCCGACATTGCTTTCGATCTTGTTGGTCCTGATGACCGAGAAAATGAACGTAACTCAAACCCTTCAGTGACCAAAGGTGAAAATTCTTCCCACAGACTTGATTTCCAGACGTTTCAAGGTTACCAGCTCGTTTAATTTTCGTGTGAACGCTTTTCATGGATTGTCGAATATCCCCTACATTGCTTTCGATCTTGTTTGTTCCGATGACTAAGAAAATGAACGTAACTCAAACCTTTCAGTGGCCAAAAGTGAAAATTCTTCCCCCAGCCTTGATTTCCAGACGTTTCAGAGTTTCCAGGTCGTTTAATTTTCAAGTGAATGCTTCTTATGGATTGTCGAATATAGTCCGACATTGCTTTCGATCTTATTGGTCCCGATGACCGAGAAAATGAACGTAACCCATAGTCTTCAGTGACCAGAAGAGAAAATTCTTCTCCCAGCCTTGATTTCCAGACGTTTCAAGGTTACCAGCTCATTTAATTTTCGAGTGAACGCTTCTTATGAATTGTTGAATATCGCCCGACATTGCTTTCCATATTGTTTATCCCGATAACTGAGAAAAGTAACGTAACCCAAACTCTTCAGTGACCAAACGTGAAAATTCCTTCCTCAGCCTTGATTTCTAGACGTTTCACAGCTGCCAGGCCGTTTAATTTTCGTGAGAACGCTTCTTATGGATTGTCGAATATCGCCCGACATTGCTTTCGATTTTGTTTGTTCCGATGACTGTGAAACTAAACGGAACTCAAACCCTTAAGTGGCCAAGAGAGAAAATGTTTCCCCCAGCCTTGATTTCCAGACATTTCAAGGTTACTAGCTCGTTTAATTTTCGTGTGAACGTTTCTTATGGATTATCGAATATCGCCCGACATAGCTTTCGATCATGTTGGTCCCGATGACCGAGAAAATGAACGTAACCCAGAGTCTTCAGTTGCCAGAAGAGAAAATTCTTCTCCAGCTTTGATTTCCAGACGTTTCAAGATTGCCAGATCGCTTTAATTTCGTGTAAATGCTTCTTATGTATTGTCGAATAACGGTCGACATTCGATTCAGTTCCCGATTGTCTCAACGATGGAAAAAAATGTAAATCAAACCCTTCACTAGGCAAAGTTATCTTAGGTTGATTCATTTTTTTGTTTTTACGGAATAAAATTATATTCCGTATTATTTCCGTAGTAAATTCCGTATTATTTTGCCGCTTTCATAGTTTTTTTTTTTTTTAAACGCTTCTTGTTAATTTTTTGTAGTCGTCTCAGACGATGGCGTGAGCCGAAACTTGTCAGACACAATAAATTTTACATAGACCAGTAAAAGTACAGTTCTCATTTATCAATCACGAAGTCGATTAAAATAGTTCGGTCTTTTCAAAAAATTTTTAATTTTTTTTTGTTAATAATTAGAACAATTTTGAGAATAACTAAACCTTAAGTTAAATTTATATCTAATATTTGAAGCGTATAAATGCAAAAGCAGACATTCGACATTTTCTTCAAAAATTAGTTAGACACGGATCTGTATTGTAAATTTAGAAAGAAATCAATTTTTGTGGCCCCCAGGAGCATAACAATACATTTAAGCGAGTTATTGCAATAATAAATTCCGCTCTAAATGCAAAAGCAGATATTTGCGCCAAGTAGTTAGGTGCAAAAGCAGACGTTTGTGTTTGAACCTATCCAGATCTCGCATTGCCTCACGGGATAGCCGTGACATTGAAGTAGCTGTTAGTTTTGCTCGCTTCTGCACGATTAGTTTAAACGAGAGTGTGGCAACGAATGTACTACGGAGTTTTGATTACCTTCAACAACATTACCATTGAACCAAGTCCTCGTGGCAAAGGGCGAAAGAGAATAGCCAATAAGCAAGAGTGGAAGCGTGAAAAAGCCAAGACAAAGAGGCAGAGGTTTAAGGCAGAAGGCTTAAACCTGCAAAGAAGCATTTCCAGTTTGCTAGCCAAACACTATGGTGCAGAATGGGGAAACGATGAACGTTTGGAGTTCTTCAAAACCGCCTTTCAAGACAATCCAGCCAACACTTCGGAAACTCAGGCGGATGTGAATGACACACTAGTGTTTTCTGATAATGAATCTGATACTGACTTACGAATTTAAATTTGTATATAAGAAACTAATTTTGTACTTTTTTCAATAAAATCAGCTTCATTAGAATCTCTTTCATCGCAATTCCAAATTTTGTTAGTGCCAGATACTGCTAGTTTTTTGTACAGAAACGTCAAATCCAGAACTTTACAGTTCACGAAGCAGAGATTTCCAAGCCTTAGATGCAAAACAGGACATTCTCATTTTTTTAATCAAAATAACTTTTTTACTATACGCCTAACTTGTGCTTTAAAGCACATAAAGACGCGTCAATGCATTATCTACTTTTGGTTAAAATACCAAGCCGATTGAGTGACTTAAACGACAATGAGAGGTTTTTCGCGCTTTACTCAAAACTATTTGAATGTCAAATGTCTGGTTTTGCATTTATACGCTTCATTTTATAATTCAAAATACGATTTAAATTCATTTAAAACCTCAATATTTAAATTTGTTTAAAATCGAAACGATCTTATTGGATCGAAAGACCCACAACGACGTGAACGACAATTAACTACCAATTAAACTCCGAAATGACTCAGCTTTAAAAGCGCTCAAAGCTCGCCGCTTTGAAAACGCGCCGAGAGATTCCCAAAGTCGACTTTGTCCGAAAGTTTATTTCGCCTCGAAGGAGGTAAAACGATTTAATGATGTTTTAAAAATAAATTTTTCAATTAAAATTGTTGTCTTTAATTTTTTCATTATTATTATCTCATTTTCTTACGTAAGAAACACAAATCCTTCAAGAATTTTATAATTTATTTTGACCTTTTTGATTATTTTATTTGTAAGGTTTATTATATCTTCGCGGATAATAAAGTGACGAAGACGTAAATATTCGAGTTCTTATCGGTAACATCGCGATTTCTCGACCGTTCTCTTCTCCTTTCTTACGATCGCCTTTTTGGTCGGGCTTTTTAATTCTCTCTCCTTTTTTTCTTTTAATTTTTTAGGGCTTCAGCTCCTTAATACGCGATTCATCCGGATGGGTCGCTTATTATACGGTAGCCGAGTTTGCCGTATCGGATAAATTTAATAAAAGCTACCTGTCGATAAACGACAGACTTAAAAATTGAAAGATCTACTTACGAACGGCTATTTAAGTCAGATAAATATTAAACGAAACGAGAAAAACACCCAATGAGGTTTATTTATTGGGATAAAGATGTGATTCTTATGTTAAATTAAAATTAAAAAAAAAAATTAAAAAGTAACATTTTTAAAATCGACCTGAATTAAGGGAAAAAAATGTAAAAAGGATCGAGCGTGCGTTTCTAAGATTTGCAAACGTTCTTAACTTGTTTCTAAAGGCAGTCAATTGTTTACAATTTATAGACGCGGTCGTCGCCGTTCGATCTACTCGGCCTTAAGGAAAACGGTATAGTGGCCTATTTTAATAAGTCAGCCGGTAAATCATCGTGGATTTATCGCGCTGGCCGCGCTCAATTTCAAATCACGGTCAGGTAATTCAAGAAGTGACGGTTGTCGTCAAAGTTACTTCGCGGAAAATCGATCCGGGTTAATTTTCAAACACCCTGTATATTCAATTTTCTGATCTAATAAACCACAACTTTAAAACCAAGGAATATTTATATGAGTCATATCAAGGAAGTTTAAATAAATAAAATACAATATTGTTAACTGTAATTAAGATTAAGTTTAAAAAATTTCAACAAAAAAAGCTTGAAAAAATCGTAACGACTTTATCTATGAAAAAGAAGATATGATTTATACATTCAATTAAATTCAAAATACTTCATTTTGGATTTAAAAAATCAAACTTAATAGTTACCAAAAAACATTTTTAATTTCTAAAATTGGAAAATTTTTTTATTTATTTTAATCGCCTCATTGCCCAATCAAGGATCGAAATAAATATTGAACGATATTCCGTATTCCATAAGAAGCGTCCGGACGAAAATTTTCCGAATTGGCAGCTTTGGAACGTCCGGAAATCAAGGTTGTAGGAAAGAATTCTCACTTTTGTCCACTGAAGAGTTTGGGTTATGTTCCCTTTCTCGACCATAGGGACAAATGTGAATTCAAATCAATGTTGGGCGATATTCGACATTCCACAAGAAGCGTATACACGATAATTCGAGATGGACGACTCAAAACGTCTGGAAACCGCTAAGGCCTGTTACTACCAGTCATAGTTAAAATCATGGATAACTTTGTCCTACAGACATAATGAAAATTGGTTGCTACCATTGCATTTATGTTGTAGCTAAAGTTATCTCCGCTTTCTTCTTCTATCTCTAGGTTAAATTATATCTCATCGATAGCCTATCTCTTGGATAGCATTAAATTGGTAGTAACGGGCTTAAGAAAGGTTTACTACTTTTGCCCACTGAAGGGTTTTCGTTACGTTCTCTCTCTCGATCATTGGAACAAACAAGGATTTAAATCAATATCGGGCGATATTCGATAATCCAGAAGAAACGTCAATGGACGACTCAAAAGTCCGGAAACCGTTAGAAAAGGATCATCACCTTTGCCCATTAAAGGGTTTGGGTTACGATTTCTTTCTTTCGTTACCATCAGAACAAACGAGGATTGAAACCAATATCTTGGATCTGGATGATCCAAAACGTCCGGAAACCACTAAGAAAGGATTTCCATTTTTGCCCACTAAAGGGTTAGGATTATGTTTCTTTTGTTGGTGGTCAGAACAAACAAGGATTCAAACCAATATCGGGCGATATTCGACAATCCATAAGAAATGTCTATAAGAAAATTCGCGGATCTGTACGACTCATAACGTCCAGAAACCGCTAAGAAAGGATTATCACTTTTGTTCACTAATGAGCTGCGTTCTCTTTCTCAATTATCGGAAAAAATTTGGATTCAAAGCAATATCGGGCGATATTCGACAATCCATAATAAACGTCTACATAAAACTTCGCGGTTCAAAACGTCCGGAAACCGCTATAAAGCAGTAGTCACTTTTGCCCACTGAAGGGTTTAGAGTTAGTAATTTCTTTGACCAACTTTAAAAAATCGTAACAACTTTATTTATAAAAATGAGATCATGATTTTCACATTTCATTCAACTTAAGAGATTCTATTTTGGATTAAAAAAATCAAATTAGTTATAACTGTTACCACAAAAATTTTAAAAAGACTTTGCCCACTGAAGGGTTTAGAGTTAGTCATTTCTTTGACCAACTTTAAAAAATCGTAACAACTTTATTTATAAAAATGAGATAATGATTTTCACATTTCATTCAACTTAAGAGATTCTATTTTGGATTTAAAAAGTCAAATTAGTTATAACTGTTACCACAAAAATTAAAAAAAAATTCTTAAAGTTGATAAACATTTTTGACAGTTAACTAACCTAAATTTTTAATCAACTTTAAAAAATCGTACTGACCTTGTTTATAAAGATTAAGAAATGACTCTTTCTTTAAAGTAAAACTTAAAGACACTATTTTTAATTATAAAAGACAAATTTATTCTAATTATCACCAAAAAACTAAAAAAGAAAATTTTAAAGACCGAAGAATTTTGATCGAACCTAACAACCTCACAGTTATTTTACTAACTTTAAAAAATCACCCAGACTTTATTTATAAAAATAAAAAAATGATTTTTAGATTCAATTGAAATTAAAACATTCTATTTTGAATAAAAAATATCAAATTTGTTGTAATTGTTACCAAAAAAATATAAAAAATTCTTAAAGCTAACAAAAAATTTTAACAGTTATCCAACCTTTTTTAAAAATTTGATCAACTTTAAAAAATCGTACTGAGTTTATTTTTATGGTGGATTTAGGATGTCAAACTTAATCGTAACCGAAGCAATGGTTTTAATCGTAACTGTAAAGAATGTAGTGCTTACAACTGTCTAGTTTAGGAAGATTTTCTTTGGATTTTAAAATTTCTAAAAATAATGAGGAATGTAACTAAAATTTCAAGATGTTCATAATCTTTGATATTCCCTCTTTTTTCACTTGCAACTAATTCAATATCTAAGGATTCAAATACGGTTGTGATGAATGAGAAAACAAGAGTTCTTGGTGTAACCAGAGCAATTTTATCAGTAGCTCCGGCTGTTATTGCGGTTAAAAGAAAAATTAGAAGATGCCGACCGTTTTTCAGGAACCTAGTGAACCAAAATCTACAGTTAGAGGATCATTTCTTGAACTTAATAAAAGATATGTATTGTATGTAAAGAAGAATATAATGACCAATTTTTTAAATATTAATGGTATACAATATAATTATAGAGTACCAAAAATTTGCCTAAAACATTTTCTTAAGAAATTGTGAAAAAATGGTGAATTAAGTTTTGTTCACGTAAAATATCAACCTCCTCCAAAATTTAAAGAAGTGGAGATACTACATTTGTGCTCTAAACCATCAATATACAAGATTGTCATTTCGAGAATTTAAACATTTAGAAAAAATATTATAGCCCTATCTACTAAGAACTAATAAGTTTAGTATCAAAATTAATAGAAGTTGTCATAATTAGTACGTTGACAGAAAATTGTCAGCAAGTATTTAGCCATAAACGTAAAAAGTTAAAAGTTGGCCAACTTTTGTTCTTACGATAAAATTTGCTGTAATTTTTAGCGACCGTAAGCCGTTGCCTAAACGATACCATTTAAATAAACATTGTTAAACCTTTTTTTTAACTGCAGCTACTGCTACAGTTACGGTTACGAGCTTTAAGTTTGAGATCCTAAACCCACCATTAGAGACTAACACCCGTATGCATAGTCGATCGCTGGCGGTTCGCCGGCGATTCGCCGGAGATTCTCCGGAGACTCGCCGGCGATTCGCCGGATTTTCCGTTCGCCAATAAAAAATTCCGTTGCAGTCAATCTCCATGGAATCATTCACGTGCGTTATGCTGTTTTTCCTGGCGACGCGCCGGAGATTTGCCGGAGATTTGCCGGCGAATTGCCGGAGATTTGCCGGAGATCGGTCGATGTCAAAAACGTCAATAAAATCACAATTTATGTCAGATTAATATTGTATATATAAAATGGATAGGGATTTGAATTGAATGTATAGTGCCAATACATCACAAATCACGTTACAAATCACCAGCGATTCGCCAAAGCGGAAATCGGTGGGAGATCATCATAAATTATATTCCGACCGTTCGCCGGCAAGTCTCCGGCGAATCTCTGGCGAATCGCCGGCGATCGACTATGCATACGGGTGTAAGAAATGAGTTTTAGGTCAAATTCAAACCCAACAATTTTATTTTTGATTATAAAAAACAAATTTATTCTAATTACCATCAAAGAATTTTTAAAATTATTTAAAAGACTTTTGGCCGAATCTAACACAATTTTTTGATTAATTTTAAAAGCTCCCCAAATATTTCCAAAAAAAGTTTTCTTAACCTGTTAACCGGGTCGATGGATTGGAATTACATGTAATCATGACGAATATATACGTCATACCCGGTTAAGGGGTTAATTGACGAAAAATGTCAATTAAACCTTTTTATATTTGTTTTATTTATTTATTTATTTAAAATTATATACTATATTTAATTTATTAAAAAAAACTATTAAGTATTAAAATAGATTTTAAATCCGCCCACACGATATCAGCTGGGTAAAGGTAGAGTAAAACTCGATTTCCTGTTCGATAAGTGGCAAAAAACGTCTTCGCCAGCCAGCGAAAAACGTAGACGCATTCCTTGCTCGAATTTACGGCACCAGGGGAAAAGTGGCGACCGTTAATGTGCGCGACGCCGTTAATTGGCGACGATAAATCGGCGCTGGTTTTCTAATTGATGGCAGCCCCGATCTCGGAATAGCTATGCTAATCCCGCGAACGAGAAGAAGGCTGCAGCAGCAGCAACTTTGTCTAATAAGTAGTCGTCGCGTACGGTCCTCCAGGTCGATCGTGGCCGACGTCTGCAAAGGGTACAATACCGTTCCGTTCGTCGCCGTTAAGGTTGGAGGACCTGAAGGACCTGGAGTTACTAGGTTATCAGATGGAAGACAACTCTAAGAGTTAACTGTTTATTTGTTTGTTATGTACGTGGAATGTCTGAAGGAGTTAAAAAATTCTCTTATCCCACCTGATAATCATCATACTCGTTAGATGATCAAGATTAAAATCGAAATTCGCAAATCAAAACGTCGAATTATTGAGATTATCAAATGCAAATCGTGCGGAAGCCGTGATTGGCCCCAAATAATACCGTTAGGTTAGATTCGATATGACGATTGCGAATTACAATCGAAAAATCAAATAAAGTTTTTTTTTCGCTTATAGTTAAGCCGTTTCGTTTGCGAGATTACTAAGTCACAGATTAACGGTTAAAAAATTTACTGACCTATTATTATATTGATTAGATGACTTGCGACAAGTGGAAGAAAAAAAAGTTTGTCAGTTTAAAACTTGATTTGAACAAATACTTCTTTGTTAGAGATGATAATTGAAGAGTTTAAATAAAAAATCTTTCCAGTTTAAAACCCACTCTAATTTTAGAAGATTTAGGTTCTTTGTTAAATAAAATTGAAAAGCTTAAATTACGAGAAGTATTTAGATTTTGAAATCTCTCAAATTTCACATTTAAATCTTATTGTTAATTAAAAAAATCTATTTTTATTAGATGTAATTCAAGAATTGAAAATCAAATAAATCAATCAAATTTAAATTCCTTTCGGAAATTTATTTCTTTTTTCTTTAAGTTATTTAAATCATTAAGGATGTGTTTTCTTGAATAAAAGACCCAAACGATTTTTTCAAATTAATAACTTCTTCAAATTAAATTCTTTATTTACTTCAAAGAATTCACTTCTTTATCAAACACAACTAGAAATTTGAATTCAAACCTATTGCTTTAATTCTTAATAAAAAGTATTTATTAAAATTCTTTTTAACTAAAAATTTATTTCTTACAAATAGTTCAATCCTTAAAAATTTTCTTTTGAAGAAGTGTTTAAACAAATCTACTTCAAATTCATTTCAGATCTCTTAAAATTCTTCTCTAAATCTTTCTAAAAATTTATTTCTTATTGTTAGATTTATTTGAAAGACTGAAAATCAAATAAATTGTTAAAATTCCTTTCGAACCTCTTTAAATTTATTTTAAAATTCAGAAATATCCACTTCTTCATTACCTAACCGAGCTGTTTAGAGCTTTTTAATCTTCGACAAATGTCTTAAAAGTTTTCTTTAATTTCCTCGAACAGTCCACTCTCCTGCTAGTGAATATTTTAATTTAAACATACTTTGTCAGGTTTCATCAAAATTCTTCTTTAAATTCTATAAAAAAAATCTCTAGCAATAAGATCTTCTTTAGAGTTTTTCAATTTTTAAAACCTTTCTTTAACCGTCCGGTGAGCGCGTATGCCGCATTTCTTTCCCAAAATATTTCTAAGTTCACTGTGAAACCATTAAATATCTTATTGCGGTGTAAAAGCCGTAACGCGCCTATTCGTGTAAGTCCGATAGGCGCGCCCACCGGAGGGTTAAAATAGAACTAACAAGTGTTGAAACCAAAGACATTTGTTAGACTCCTTTTAATCCTTTACAAAAATTACTTTTTTATTAACACTAATCAATTTTTTAAAAATTCATATCTCAGAAACGAATTGTTGTTAAGACTTGAAATTTTATGACGATTTGGACTAAACATTCTAGTTTCAACTAAAAAAACATTTCACTCTAATTGTAAGTGTTGTCATATAAATAAAAAAAAATTAAAGTTGGTAAAAACATTTTGGCATTTCTAACCTAACTTAAGAAAAACGATCAACTTTAAAAATTCATCAAAAATTGATGTTTAAAGATTTTGATTTGATTTCTTTCCTAAATGAAACTTAAATCATTCTAGTTTTAACTAAAAAAAACCGTTTTATTCCAAGTGTTGTCAAAAAAATTAGAAGAATTTTCAAGTTTGGTAAAAGAAATTTTGAGACTTTTAACCTAACTTAAAAAAATCGATCAACTTTAAAAATTCATCAAAAATTCATTTTTAAAGATTTTTATTTGATTTTTTTCCTAAATAAAACTTAAATCATTCTAGTTTTAATTAAAAAAGACCGTTTTATTCTAAGTGTTGTCAAAAAAATTAAAAAAATTTTCAAAGTTTAAAATTTTTTTTATGGTAAAAAATCAATTATTTTAAAAAATTCATACCTCAAAAACTAATTATTAATGACACTTGAAATTTGACGAGAATTTAGATGAAAACCTAATCTTCATTTTTACCAAAGATGAATTTTCTACGATTTTTAGTTTTTCCCTTAGGAGAGAAAATATAGTAAATAGTAAGTAACTTTTTATGAAGGAAATTTCATTTCCTTTTCAATGCGATTTGATTCTAAATCCTTCAGACTCCACTGAATTGAAATTGAATGAAAGTGATTTTTTAAATTAACTTCAAATCTTAATTTTTTTTTAATATCCTTCAAAGAAAAAGTTCACTTCTCTCTTTAAACATAATTTTAGAATTGATGTTAAACAGATCTTTTAAATTCTCTTCAAATCCTTTTAAATTCCCCTTTAAATCTTTTGAAAAAAAATTCCATGTTGTTCCACATTTAACATTCTTGTTTCGTCCACACGAGTACATGTCGGTTTAGCTTTCGCTCAAATCGAATACAATGTTACATTGGCTATAAATCCGGTGCGAGTTACAAGTTCGAGAAAAAACTTTTGTCGTTTTGTAACGTCGTGTTAACTGCAATGCGTTACAAAACGTTTGGGCGTTTTTAAATCGAATGGAATTTAACGAAAATGTTTTAAGGAACTTTAACCCTTAAAAATAAGTAAAAAAAGAGATATTTTGGTATTCTTTAAAAATTTGTGTATATTCCCAATTCGCCAACGAGTGTAAATGTTCACCTTTTAATTCGAACAAAGCGGTATTTACCGGTGCTTTTAAGAAGAAATCGAAGGTTAATTGATGAGAAATCGTTAAACCAAAGTAAGTTTAACACATTAAATACCACATTCCGTTACAGACATTTACATTCTAATAAACCAAAAAAGAAAAAAATTTGTTAATTTACCCAGATTTTTCTCTTTTTTTATTTTTTTCGTACTTAGTAACATTCTTAACCGTATTATGCAACTTGTACGACTTCTGTTGGTCACCTTTTAAGGTTTCTAGGTGACCTCGCACCGAAAACATCAAATATCCCAGCGAATTTCGTTGTTAAGACGTCGTCTCCGCCGTACAAGCTAATTACTCTGTTACAATTAAAAAAACGAATTACTTTAACGAAAAAAATGAACAGCTGCGAGCATTGTAAGCCTCGGCGGCAACATTTAAATTACTCCTCCGGTTGGGAAAACGTGATCTCATCCGAAGAATTCGTATCGAATCGACGAGAACTTTGATGTAGGTCTCTCTCACTTTAAGTTTTCCACAAGATATCTGTAACGAGCGGAAGATCGGCAGCTTTGAACCCGACCACAAAAACGGACCACCATCCTTATCAGTCTTCGATGGCGAATTTTTATATAATTCTCTCTCTCCCGATGACCGTATTGCGTATTTTTTAAAAACGCCAAGAATTTACGACGTTTATTGCTTTTAGAGCATTTGTAGTATTTCAACAATTTCCTAATGGGGACTCGATTAGAGACGGTTATATCGAGTTATGGATGATGTATTTCTATACTTTACGATACTTAAAGAGGAATGTAGAACATATCAAAAGAATTATTTGAAAAAAAAATATTTTTTTTAATTCATACTAATCGTGTATGAATAAAAAAAAAATAAAAACAACCTCAAGTTCGCTGACCTCGTCAATAACCAAATAAACAATAACAAACTGTGTCAAACAATTTACCAAGTTTAATAGATTGCTTAGTAGTTGTTTAAGAATCTCAAAATAACCGCAAATAATGTTACTCCCTGCTCTATCGCTCGTTCTGTACGTGATCTATCGACGTTACGTGCCTTTATTTGCGGAAGAAGTATATCGTCTACTTAAAATCAAACGTGACTTTCGTTCGGGGTCTTATTTAGCATAGTTTTCTGCGCACTTGTACTCAAAATAACGAGTTTTAAAATAACGGAGTGAATACTTTTGATAATTTTTGATCGTATCTTTAGTCCAAGTAATTTGGATAAAATAAAAAATGAAATAAAATAAAATACGTGTATTTACCGACACGTGCTCGACTTTATAACGGTACGAACGCGTGGACGTTATAAATAACACTTTAATAGGTTTATTTTAAGACACACACAAAAAAGTAAAAAAAAAATTAAACGATTTAAATCCAAACAGTCGTAAAAAATTTTTTTAATTTCCCAAGTGGCTTAAATTAAATCTCTTTTAAAATCCCATAAATCACTCAGTACTTGGATCAAATTTAAACCAATTCTCGACGTCGATTTTAATTTAAAAATAAAAGTAATGACCCCGTTTTATAAATTAATCAACTTAAAATTAAAAATTAAAGGAAAAGAAAAAAAACTTACCTGATTTTCCGACACGTGGCGCCCCGAGCACTACCACCCTTATTCTATTGACGTTCGTCATGCCGAGACGAGCTGAAACGAGTTGAAACTAGTTTTACAACCCCAAAAAAGAAAAAACTCACTTTCAACTCAAAAGCAAAAAAGATTTAAATAAAAAGAAACAAAAAGACTACATAAAAACCCGATCCACTAAAAATTAAAAAAAAAAATGTTAAAAACCACGAAGACTACCGAAAACTAGACAGTTTTAAAGTTTCGAATCCATTTAAATCCGGACGACCACGCGGTTTTAAACCCATTTAGAAACAACAACAACCCAAAAAAAGTAGTCGGATTTAACGGTTCACGCGAAATTTAACCGGAAACATGGTTAAATCGACGCCGCCGATTAAAGCGAACATTGTCGGGGGTGAAAAAAATCGTCAACTCCCTCGGAAAAGCTTTTAAAAGGAGGGTTATTTATAAAAACGCGTCCGTTCGGGTCGGGATCCGGACGAAGACTGAAAGGCAGCCGGCCGTTTCAAGTCGAGTAACGACTGCGAGAGTTTAATTCTACAGCAGAAGGAGAGGTCGAAAAGAGGTGGAGGTTCGCTTCCACCGCGGAAGAAGTACGTTTTTCCCCCCACCTGTTACTACCGCTTTGAGTTCTTTGAGTTCTTCTCCTCGAAAGATCTCCACGAAACTCTCCTCGAGTTCTCCACGAGCTCTCTTCGCGGAGACCTCTTAGCTCTTTCGAATCGTCTCGTGTAAGTATGCAAATCTTCACCGGGACGGACGTATATCAGTGTCTTCTACCCAAATTTCGTACCGAAATCCTTCACCTATAATACAACAAGATACAAAAATTTTAGTACAAGATTGATTTCTTCTTATATACAAAATTTAATTTTAATTATCAGCCTGATTTATAAAAAAAAGTTTATTTTAACCTAACACTTCTAATCAATCACTTATATCCTTTTATAAAAGCATCAAAAAATTTACCTTTGTTGGATGAGTGTTAAAAATGAACAACATGCATCTACACAACTTGTTATAATAAAGACAGGAATCGCTTAGGAAACTGCTTACAAAATTCACCCCACCTAACCCTCCCCATTTCAGGCTACGACCAACACCAGCTGATGCAGGGTGATGCAAAATAATTCATACATTGATATTTTAATTCGTAAATCGATTAACTTTACTTATATTTAAAAGAAATTGGCTGGTTTGCGAATTAAATTACCTACAATATGTTATACTCGTGTTGTCTAATAAGACTTTTAGTATTCTTCTAATCTCTCAATCGGTTTTAAATTTTATCGGTGCTGTTTCATTCATATACGATCAAAATTGAAATTTACAAAGGTTTTCAAATTTGTCCGTTTCGTTTTGACCACACCGCATCTTAATTTCTTTTCTTTCTGGATTTAATTTTATTTCTCATAGTGTGACTTGAGTTTAGTCTGCTATCAGTTCGTCGTTTGCATTATAGGGTAAACTGCCCAAATGTCGACCCCCTTAAACATGCTTCCTAAAGTGAGGCTTTCTATAAAAATCCATATAGAAAAACTGGAAGGCCGACTTTAGGCACATGGCCGAGATTTGATGAGTTTACCCTATTTTAATTTTACAACAAATTTTTAAACTTACATTTGTATTAAACGTTTACAAGAATTTTTTGAGCGAAGATTTGAATCCAAAAGTTAATGGTTACAAAATCACGTTAAAATCTCACTTTTGCTAAAAATTACGCTGTTTACACTAGTCACAGCAGTGGTTGCATTGTGTGGAAGAATGTGGTGGGACATTTTTGCCTAAAACGTCCCCGCCCAGGCTATAATTATAACACCAGATGTGTATTTACCTGCTTTTATCCAAAACGATCAATCTGGTTAACAAAACGAGTTTATAAACCTGTTGGACAATCATTGGGACAACTGATTGAAAAATCACGAATCCGTCAGGCGTTTAGTTGGAATAGTATTTATATTTAATGGCATATGCGTAAGACGGTTATTTAATGCTTAAAAATAAACGATTAAAAATAATCGAAATTAATCGAGGGAATAAACATAGAGATTAATAATTTTTTTTCTACAAATATTGTAAATTTGTGAAAAATAGACAAACAGTTTTTTAAGAAAATGTGTAAAGATCAAAAGTTGAGTTGCTTTAAGATAAAAAATAACTTCATAACTTCAAAGTTATCATCATAATTAAAGTAGTGTCTAAGGAAGAATATAATATTTAGGGCCTGATTATTCACCTTTTGGGTAAATTAATCTATCCAATGTTTACCATGGTTATTGGCCAACTAGCTAATCATGGCAAGTGAAATTGCAGTAACTATGAAAGATATCTGATAGATTTTAGTACTAAAAAATGAGTTTATTACGTCAAGAAACTCATAACTGGAAGGTTCAAAGTTAAAATGAATGAAAATTTATTCTTGTGAAATTTAATTACAAAGTTGGTTTGCTTTAATTTATTATGTTAACATTGCTAGGTATCATTAAGTATCTAGAAAAGAAATACTTTATATGATTTTTTATTACAAACAAAAACTATAGAAGAAACGAAACGAAAATAAGGACAAAACCGCCACAAAGATGCAACCGTAGACAGGTGTTTCGAACTTATTAGTTCTCTTCAGTACGGTATAGCAAGGAGCAAAGTGAGAACTCATTGGGGAAGACACAAAAAGGGAACAGTCAGGCGACTAATCACCAATTTGGTGCTTCGGCTGTAAGAACCTCAATTTGAGGACAACAAACAACCTTCACATCGGAGGCAACAACGTCACTCCCCGTGAACCCAAGCCCAGAAATATAAAGAACAATATCGGCGGTGGGAAAATAAGAAAGGAACCGAAATTAAGGGCACAACAGCCAAAAAGATGCAACCGTAGACACGTTGTTACAAGTTTCTCTGGGAATATCTGGATATCGCTGGTTGAAACTCTTCTTTGTTTTAAAAATCATTTATTGTACAATTTTTTCGGGGATAACAGCCTCAATTATGGAGAGCAAAATAGCTCAAAATAAATTAAAGGAATAAAATTTTATTTAGACAACTACACATGCGTATGATTTTAATAAAAATAATAAATCCTTAACATACGTGTTTCGAATTTATTAGTTCTGATCAGTACGGTATAGCCAAGGAGCAAGGTGGAAACTCATTGGGGAAGCTCATCAATGAGTTGCATCTCTATGACAATTTTGCCCTTAATTTCGAGTCCATTCTCATTTTTCTACCGCCGATATTGTTCTTCCTTATCGAAGCAACATTTAGCACTTCTATGGAACCGCCTCCAGATTTAGAAAAATGGACAGCATAAGGATGTGTGTTCACTTTAACTCGGAATTTTCCAATTGTAGGGGGATGTGGGTACCTTTGGGACGGTGGTATGTTGGGGACAATTAATGTAAATCAAAAACTTGTTTGAATTTATCCCGTTCTCTTACTTTAAATTTACTAGTGCTACCTACAGTGCCATATCGTTGAAACGTGAAATGCAGTCAGTTGTTTCAACCTTAAAAATTGAACGTTTGCGTTGAACCACCACTTTAATTCCCACTAACTTTACCCTAACGTTAAAATTCTTGTAAGTGCACCAATTACCAATGAAAATACATCCTGTAGCAACTTCAGAACTGTCAGTTTTTATGTATTATAACCCGAAATGAAACTGCATCATGAAGAGTAAGATGAAAAAGTAAGCCCCTCTTCGTAGCAACGCCGAGTACTCTTTCATCTTAATCTTCAGAATGCAGCTCCATTTCAGGTTATAGTACATCACGCTGTTGAATGAGGTTGAGAAATCTTCTAAATATGTTAGAGTTATTATAAATGTACTTCGTTTCATAATCGAATTTATAGAGGAAATCGCTTACAGGAAAAGCATTTAATGTATGTTTAATTTTAATATATGTAACTACTTCTGTCCTACTATAATGCTCATAAATATGATTTTGAATTAAATGAAATTATGGAAAAATTTACAATATCAATTGAAATGAGTTTGAATCCCTAAAAAATGATACACTTTGAAAAATCGTTTATAAATCTGTAATAAAAAAAATAAATTGAAATTAGCTTAAACTGTCAAAAAAATGGAAAACAACCAATTAAATTTTTATAAATATTGTGTAGCAAAATCAATATACAGGGTGTTTAAAAAATACGTTCGAATATTTGGCCCACTTATAGATCTCATCAGTACAAACAAAAAAGTCAAAATAAACATAAGTCCAAAAATCAGCCGTTTCCTAATTACAGCCTGTTTTTCAAATTAAAATAATTTACACTCAGTAGGAGTGATTCGCGTATTTATCAAGTCATCCATGGAAATAACAAAACAAATTTTGTTCGTTTCTGTTAGTGTAGTTGCCACATTTGTTGTAATTATTGTGTGTCCGTTATTGTCAGTGTTTATTGAAGTAGTTGTTGCTGTAACCCATTGTTGAAATTTTCGAATATGCCTTATACCAACGCAGAAATGGCAGACATGCATTTTATGTATGGCAAAGCCGATGGAAATGCTTGTGAGGCACGTCGCCTTTATGCCGAAGCATTCCCAAACCGGGTACTTCCGTGTGACAAACTTTTTACAAATTTACATCAACGTTTATCCGAAGTTGGATCGTTTAAATCAAGGAACGGTGATGGTGGTCGGCCTAGATCAGTTTGTACTCCCGACGCAGAACTTAACATTTTAAGACGAATTGAAGAAAATCCTGGTACTAGTACTAGAAGACTCTCTACCGAAACAAATATTAATTTTTCCCTAATTTGGAGAAATTTACGGGAGCAGCAATTGCACCCATACCATATTCAAAGGGTACAGGCTCTAGCTGTGCCTGATTATGCCGCACGACTAGTGTTTTGTCGAAGCATGTTGACAAAAGTCGCGGAGAACCCAAATTTTGTTACGAAAATTTTATTTACAGACGAAGCTGGTTTCACGAGAAATGGCATTTTTAATTTTCATAATAGCCATGTTTGGGCCGACGAAAATCCGCATGCCGTTGTTGAATCGAGTCATCAACATCGATTTGCAATCAACGTTTGGCTTGGTGTGTTAGGAGACCATCTGATAGGACCTCGTTTCCTGCCTAACCGTTTGACTAGTCAATTGTACCTTGACTTTTTGTGGAATACATTACCACTGCTGTTAGAAGATGTGCCCCTCAACCACAGAATTAATATGTGGTTGATGCACGATGGAGCTCCTGCGCATTACGGAGTCTTGGTCAGAAATTATCTAAACGAAAATTACAATGGCAGGTGGATAGGGCGAGGAGGTCCAATTGCATGGCCCCCTAGATCTCCCGACCTCACTCCACTCGATTTTTGCATTTGGGGGTATTTAAAGACATTAGTTTATTCAAGTCCTGTGAATAATTTAGATGAGTTGCGAGAACGAATTGAACGTGCCTGCCAGACTGTTCGTATAAATCCGGGACTCTTTGAGAGAGTGCGGCGTTCACTTTTACGGAGATGTGAAATGTGTATACAAATGGAAGGAGGACATTTTGAACATCTTCTTTAAGAATCATTAATTTGTAATAATTAAAATGTATTTATACTGATATTTGAGTGTAAATTATTTTAATTTGAAAAACAGGCTGTAATTAGGAAACGGCTGATTTTTGGACTTATGTTTATTTTGACTTTTTTGTTTGTACTGATGAGATCTATAAGTGGGCCAAATATTCGAACGTATTTTTTAAACACCCTGTATAAAAATGAAATTGTGGAAAAATTTAGAAAATCAATTGAAATCAGTTTGAATCCCTAAAAAATGACACACTTTGAAAAATTGTTTATAAATCTGTAATAAAAAAATATAAATTGAAATTAGCTTGAAATGTTAAAAAAATGAGAAACAACCAATTAAATTTTTATAAATATTGTGTAGAATATTCAAAATATATTCCAGACAGAGTTGAAGTCATTACAAAATTAAATAGAGGTAAGTGAATATGCTATGTAGTTCTCCATTCTTCAGTGTTGATATGTAATAAAGCAAGGGATGTATACTGAAGCTGTAAATTTATTTAATGTTCTCGATTATCCAAGGGTCTCGGCGTTTCCACCGTCATCGGGCCTATCGCGTTATAATGGAAATGATGACAGCGGGAAGGCCGAAACGCTTGGGTAATCGAGAACATTAAATAAATTTACAGCTTCAGTATACATCCCTTGTTTTATTACATATCAACACTGAAGAGTTTAAAAAACTAGAATGAAATAAACCTACTCAGGTAAAAAAAATAATAGAACCATAAGAAAATCAGAAACTTTTGATCTTTAGTGTATACAAAAGTGACACGGTTGGTTGTCGTGACCTACCGCTATTAAGCGCGTTATTAATTGACAAGTCCAAGTTGGATTCGAAGTCCGCAGGATCCGGAACTTTGCGTGGCCGTCGGTTTTTATTTTTCGGGTTTTTTAAATGTACGAATATATCTTGGATTTTTTTTATTTTTCGGTGGCGACCCCCGTTATTAATAATAAATAATAACGGCAGCAACCGAATTCGTGTCGAATTATACTCGCGTGATGTATTAATTATAAAAATGTTTCATTACCAAAAAAATATTGTAAGTGGACGTAATAATAACAGTAGATGTCTATTTTTTGTTTGTTTCTACTTTTTTTTGTTTTTATTTTTTGTTTCTTTTTTGTTTATTTTGTGTCAAATTAACGGTTTTGATAAACACCTTAAACGTTTCCGGTTTTTCGTTTTCAATTAAGTCCCGTAGCGGGTAATAAGTCGCGGTAAATCTGTGCGCGCGGGATCGCCCTTTGACCTCGAGGGTCGCTCGATCTTTCGCGAGTCAAAAGCCGTTAATGCGCCGCTTAAACTCGCCGGATTTAAAGCTTCCTGACCCCCGGTGACAAATGAAAATAACCCGGCTTACCGCGATTACACGCCGAGATTCTGGTAAGGATCACGTAAAACCGCTCGACCCGGTTGCCCCCGCGACAAATCATCTCCGGATTTAACTAATTTTACCACGACGACACAACTAATTTAATAGATAATGGTACATACAATTGAAAAAATTGTAAACTCCATCGAAATTTCCGTTAGCAATTAAATTTTTTTTAGTTTACTGTATTTTCTCGAACGACGACACACTTTACTGTCGCCGCGTTCTTCGAAAGACCATAGGTGAATGTCTTCCGCTCGTATTGTCTTCGATTGCTGACATGTCGGTCTCTCCGCTACCTACTTCCAAACGAACCCATGAATCAAAAACCTATATGTGCGCGAACGCAAATACTACGTTTTGTTCGTTTAGAACCCATTTACCTCTATGACACACAAAGCAATAACGAAAAAAGCCAACGAGAAACTACTCGTTATGCATTTTTGCGCTAACAGACTTCTGCACATTTTTATTAACGAATCATCAACCAACAATCTGTTGACGTATTGTCAGAGTTAATTTCGTCAAATGAATAAATTAAAATCGAAAAAATTTAATAATTGATTATTAATTTTCAAGAAATTAGAATGATTTTTTCCAAAAAATTAACAACAAGTTTTGAATTTACGACAAATTATCCATAAATTTAGATGAATAATTCAATTATTTAAGTTTTTAACAAATTTAAACGAGTTTTGTTTAATAAATAACGAATTTTTAATTTATGAAAAAATTTCGGTAAATGAAAACAAAATTTTGAAGAATTTTATAAAACTAACACGAATTCTGAATTTCTTTTAATGATTTCTGCTAAATTTTAACAACAAATTTTATAACTAACAGGAATTATAACAAAATTTTACCAAATATGGAGACATTTTATAAAACTAAAACGAATTATGATAAATTTTTGGCAAAATAAAATAAATTTTTAACGGATTTCGAGGAATTTTATGAAATTAACTTGAAACTGGAAGAATTTTTCACAATCAAAACGAATTTTTGAAAAATGTTGCTAAGTTTGGACAAACTTATTAATTAATTAAAGACGATTATTAAATTTATGATCAATTTTTTAAAATTTAACCCTTTGCACTCGTATGTCGCCGTAGGAGCGGCAAGATGCGTTTTACCGTTGCGCTCGTATGTCGCCGTATAGTCGCCACAACACGTTTACCCTTTGCACTCGTATGTCGCCGTAGGAGCAACAAAAAAGTTTCCATATAAAAAAAATTCCAAGTAGACAGATAAGTAGATAAAATAATAGTCCGAGTACAGTGTACTCACAAAAGGACATATATACGAGTGCAAAGGGTTAAGATATATTTTTAACCAATTTCGACGAATTTTATGAAATTAATATGAGTTATGAGAAATTTTTGGTAAATCAAGACGAATGTTTGAAAATTTTTGCCAATTTTAGACAAACTTATTAATTAATTAAAGACAATTATTAAAATTATGATTAATTTTTTAAAATTTAAGATATATTTTTAACGAATTTCGACGAATTTTATGAAATTAACATGAGTTATGAGGAATTTTTGGCAAATCAAGACAAATTTTTGAAATATTATGCCAAATTTGGACAAACTTATTAATTAATAATGACGATCATTAAATTAATGATCAATTTGTAAAAGTTTAACAATAAGATAAATTTTTAACGAATTTCGAAGAATTTTATGAAACTAACATGAATTATGAGGAATTCTTATCAAATCAAGACGAATTTTTGAAAAATTTGGCCGATTTTGGGCAAACTTATTACTTAATTAATGACAATTATTAAATTTATGATCAATTTTTAACAATTTAAGCTACATTTTCAATGAATTTGGGTGAACTTTATAAAATTAACACGAATTATAAATTTTTGACAAATCAAGACAAATTTATTTACAAACCTAAACAATCATAATTTGTATACTAAATAAACTACTTTATAAAAAACATCATTAATCTCATTTTTCATTAAAATTTCCTCCATTAGACAATGCTTCGAAAAAGTAGAGATGAGTTTTTGGGTTGAAAGGTTTAAAATTACTCTCAGAAAGTTCACTAACCTAACTGAATTGAATCATCAAAGAAAATTTGTTGAAAGTCTACCACAGAAATAGTTTTGTTAAAATTCATAAGTAGAACGTTCCACAAAAAGATTTTACTTGAATAAATGAATAAAAGATGTGAAATGAAAAATATTTTTCAGCACTTATCTGGTTTATTTGTTTTTATTATCCTTACATGTTTCGGCCTAAGGCCATCTTCAGAGGTAACTAAAATAAAAAGAAAAATGGACGTAAATCTAAAAAGTGGTTTTCAGTTTGGTGGATTTTATGTCTTTCATTGTGAGCAAAGGAACAACCTGTTATGTTCATCAAGCATTCAAATTTCAAAAAATTTTCAATAAATTAAATTCATTTGCAGAAGTTGAATTAATATTAGGACTGGGATGGGGCGTTAAATTTTGAACCAATCATAAAATCTGAAAAGTGGAAATTGGGAGGGAAATTTTAAGGAACGGGAGTAATTAAGGATAGGAAGGTTTGAGACTGCTAGGGCCCCAAACAGTGCGGATATCTTACGCGGTCTCGGAAAAGATATCCCTAAGCTGTTTGGGAATAAATTTTAAAAGGATTTCGGAGGAATTTATATAGAGGTGTTTTATTCAGAAGAACTTGATCGTTAAGACATTCTAAGTATGTGTTAATTTCTTTAAATTTTTCTATTTCAAAAGCTTCAAGAAAATTAAGTTTATAGCCTTTGTTTTGTTTATGTAGAAGTTTAATGTTTTTCTGTTGATCACATTCATGTCTGTAAGTGAACAGGTGTGAAAATTTGAATTAAGATTGTGTTTATGTTCTTTTACATTCGTTGTTTTACAGACCTGCCTGTTTCTCCTATATATGAGGCACCACAAGTGAGTTGCCTAGTTTCAATATCCCCTAAATCCATTTTTGGGCAAAAATGAGATATATACGCCATCTGTTAGAAAAAGTTGTTTTCTATAAAATACTCAATGATTTGTATTAAAAAACGCGCGAATCCCTTAAAAATTCAAATCAAATAAACAGCCTTTAGATTCAAATCCCACTAAATCCATTGTCAATAGATGCGCAGTTACAAAAACTGTACAATAGATTCAAAGGGGTTTTTAGGAAAAACCAAACCGCCATGAATATCCAGCCAAAAGAAATTCCTACCGGAGTGAAACCAAAAGATCTGAAAATGAGAGATGTAAATAACTTGTTAAGCAAACATTATGGAAAGAACTGGAGAGAGGTGGAAAATTTGGCTTATTATAGAGATGTGATGGCAAAATTTCAGAACAGTAATATTCCTGGCGATTCCCGAGAAGACAGTGGGGACGAAGTGCCTAGTTTATGTGAATCAACCGAAAATATACCTGATGTTAGAGTTTAAGAGTTTTTTAAGTACAGTTTTTAAATAACATATCTTTCAAAAAATAAAGTTTCCTGTTATTAGCTACAAAGAGATTTGATTCACTTTCAATTCATGCCTAATCCATTTTGTTCAGATTCAAATGAGCCTTAATCCACAGTTTGGTAGCAAACGCAACCAAACACCATTTTTAAATCCACTTTGTGATTTTTATATCTATTTCAAAAGACGTGGTTATAGAATTTTTGAAACTTCAGTAAGTCTTCTAATAAAAAATAAATAACGTTTGAATTAATAACGCCAAAATCACCCCAAAATACTTTTTTGCCGTTTTCTCAAAATCGAAAAATTTGGACTTAAGGGGATTTGAAACCAAACAACTCAAGTATCACACTCTAATTTATAAACTCCGTTCTGATGTAGACAGTCAATTCTGTCTTTGGCATTGAGAAAGATTTTCTGCAGTGTAGTGTTGTTTTTAGAGATGTAGAAGTTTGAAATTGTAATCTGGATTGGTGTTTGTGAATAATTTTAGATATATAGTTAGGTGGAAAACGATTATTTTTGGCAATGGTATGGAGAATTTTTAATTCTTTTTTTCTTTTATTGTCGTTTTGTGGTGTGTTAAAATATCTATAAATGTAAGGTCTAAAAAAAGATGGCCTTAGGCCGAAACATGTAAGGATAATAAAAACAAATAAACCAGATAAGTACTGAAAAATATTTTTCATTTCACATCTTAATTTACTGGTGAAAAGATGGATCACAATCGAATTTTTCCTGATTAAATGAATAAAAGTCAAAACTTCCGGAAACTCTAAGCACTACGAAACAAAATTTTGCACAAAGACTTCATAAAATCTGAAATATAAACTGTCCATAGAAAACGGCTTAATTAATAAGTCATAACTTTCAATTTACAAACCTTAAATACAATTCTTCGAGAAAGACGAGAAGAATTTTTAGATTGAAGGGTTCAAAATTACTCCTAGAAACTTAACTAACTTAACTAAATAGTATCATCAAAGAAAATTTGTTGAAAGTCGACCATAAAAATAGTCTTGTTATAATTCCTTAGTAGGACTTTCCTCAAAAAGATTTCACTTGAATAAATAAGTAAAAGTCAGAATTTCCGGAAGCTCTAAATACCACGAAACAAACTTTTGCACAAAGATCACATAAAATCTTAAATATCATAAACTGTTCATAGGAAATTGATTAATTAACAAGTCATATTTTTCAATTTACAAACCTTAAACTCAATTCTTCGAAAAAGGAGAGGATTTTTATGATTGAAAAGTTTAAAAATACTCCTAGGAATTTAACCAAGTTAACTAAATCGAATGATCAAAGAAAAATTTTTGAAAGTCAACCACAAAAGCAGTCTTGTTAAAATTCCTAAGTAGAACTTTCCACTAAAAGATTTCACTTAAATAAATAAGTAAAAATCAGAACTTCCGGAAGCTCTAACTACTAAGAAACAAAATTCTGCACAAAGATCTCATAAAATCTTAAATATCATAATGTATTTACAGAAAACCACTTAATTAACAAGTCATAGTTTTCAATTTACAAACCTTAAATTCAATTCCATCCAACCCCTTATAATATTGTATTAACTTTTCATAAAATTCGTTTATATCTTAAAAATGATTCTTTTTTCTAAGGGTAAATAAATAATTGTAGATAGATTCGTTAAAAAACTTATTAAAAAACTATAGCTATTAAATTTGTTTACTGGTAAAGAGAGAGATTAATTTCTTCACCGTGAATAAAATCGATCGATAACCGATAAAGTGATTTCTTAAGCCGGATAATTTCACTTTCCTTGGCGTCTGGCCACCGGATGGCAAGAATTCTTATCGGACATCGGAAATTATTCGTCCCACACGTGTAATTTCAACGTTACCGGTTCGCACTTGTGACACCTTCGCCACGACAAGTCCGGGGAACGTTTCTATGCGCGATTGAATCGGAATTACGTTTAATTTACAACCGGCGATCGCTCTCTAAAAAAAATTTTTAATAATTTTTTTAAAAGGTTAATAAAATAACAATAAAAATAAAATCGGCAGAGTAACCAATTAAGAAGAATTAAAAGAGAAGCCGACACTAAAACCCGATCAGTAAGTCCGGGTTAAAACGTTAAAAATTTAATTGCGTACATGGAATTCGCAAGAAGAGAGACCCTGAATCTCAATTAAGTAAAAAATCGCGTTCCGTTTACGATTCGATTTGAAATTATCATTTTATTTATCGAAGATTGCAAAAAAAACAAAAAACGAAAAACAAAACAATAATAACTACTGAAAAAATAAAACGGCTACTCGATTTCTCCGTATAAAGCGCTATATTAGTACTTCTTGGAGGCCTTCTAGATATCAATATTTGTTAATTGGTATTAAATTGAACGCCACACACACTTAAATCGTACGTATTTATAACTTTTCATTTCTTTATCTCAACGAAAAATCTTATAAAACCACCTCCTCTCTATATCTTCTCTTTCTTTTCATTCTCCACGGGGTTTTCTATCTACATATATCTCGCGTGTAATTTTATTAAATTTATTTGATCTCCGCACACACGCCGACTTCTCTCTCTCCCTCGTTCGCAATTATACAAAAAGTCTTTAATAATAAGGCGGTCGCGACCGGACCGCGCGGTCTCTACCGTTTAAAATATACCCCTTACTTAACTTTATACACATACACGTATTACGTACGTACGTGCTGGGCGCGATTGCGATAAAATAGAACTAGATATTAACGTTAATATATTATACGGGGCGCTAGCGAGCGCTGTGTAATTATTAAAACGCGGTTGGCTAAGGTAGCGGGTTTGTTTTATCGTATTATAAAGGTTAGTGGACAAAAAAAATTAAACTCGATCCACTGGACTAGTTTGAATCGACTTACAATTAGATCGCTTTAAAACGAAAAATTAAATCGGTTTTAATACATAATTCATTGAAAAAACGATTAAAACCCCTTTGGAACGAGTGCAAACACGACTTGGTTATCTTTAATCGTTTTTGAGTTATAGACAATTTTTATTTTAGAGATAACTTAAACAAGACTTTCAAGAATTTTAAACGACTTTGATGTAATTTGTCCTAAAGAGGGTTAAAAATCCGAAATGTGTATAAACAACACTTAATTATCATTGATATTTTTACTATTTAGTTTTACTTTTAGAGATTTAGAGACAACTCGATTTACTTTGACCAGATATAGTTTTTGAATTTGAATTAAAGAATCTTTGATGAAATTTAATAATTTTATGATCATTATAACTATTTAGGGGTTCTAAACTATTTAATTTTTAGAGATTTAGAGATATCTTAGATAAAACATTACAGATTTTAAAATAATTTAACATAATTCGACTTATAGGGGTCTAAAATCTTTTGAAACGAATATAAACTATACCTAACTATCTTTGATGCTTTTGGATTTATAAAAAATTTGAATTTTAGAGACTTATTTAGAGACTGTTATTTTAAGATATGTAAAACAACTTGCTTTGACCAGAAAGTACGGTGTTTTGATTTCAAATTGAAGGATTTTTGATAAACTGTAATAAATTTATGGTTATTACATCTGTTTAGAAACTTCAAATGATTTAAATTTTAGAGATTTAGAGATATTTTAAAGAAAATGTTAGAAATTTTGAAATAATTTAACGTAATTTGACTTACAAGGGTCTAAAATTTTTTGAAACGAATATAAACTATACCTAACTATCTTTGATGCTTTTGGAATTATAAACAATTTGAATTTTAGAGACTTATTTAGAGACTGTTATTTTAAGATATGTAAAACAACTTGCTTTGACCAGAAAGTACGGTGTTTTGGTTTCAAACTGAAGGATTTTTGATAAACTGTAATAAATTTATGGTTATTACATCTGTTTAGAAACTTTAAATGATTTAAATTTTAGAGATTTAGAGATATTTTAAAGAAAATGTTAGAGATTTTGAAATAATTCTATCGCTATTCATTTTATAAGAGTGCAAAATCTTTTGAAACGAGTATGAACAATACCCATCTTCGATGCTTCTAACATTATTAGCAACTTGAATTTTAGAAATTTAGAGATAACTTCTTGGTTTGCATTAATTAGAAAGCACGATCTTTGAATTCATATTAAAGGATTTTGATTAAATCTAATAATATTATGATTATTGCATCTACTTATAGGCTTTAAACTATTTTGATTATAGAGACTTAGAGATAACTTGTCGATAGTTTCCTTTAATCGAAAATATGTCGTGTTTAGAGTCAAATTATAAGACTTTTTATGGACTATAACTTTTTGATTACTGTTTTTATTCTAATGAAACCATTTTCAGTTTTAATACCCAAAGACTAGCTAAAATTTCATTGATAAAGACGTGGTTTGAAACTCGACTATGGGTGGACAAACTTCGAAATGGAAAAAGGGGGACGTCAGGGGTGAGCAAATTTCGTCGGGAGATATTTTAGAGGTTGACAAACCTTGTTGAGAGATATTTCAGGGGTTGACAAACTTTGTTGAAACCAGATTTAAGGATAAATAAACCCTCGATTTTTTCAAACGGGCTGTAGGGATGGGCAAACCTCATCGAGAAACATTTCAAGGATTGATAAACTCGATTCAAGGATAAGTAAACTTTCGATTTTTTAAACGGACTTTAAGAGTGGACAAACCTCGTCGAGAGACATTTTAAGGGTTGGCAAAACTCGTTGAGAGATGTTTCAGGGGTTAGCAAAATTCGTAGAAATCCGATTCAAGAATAAGTAAACCCTCGATTTTTTAAAGTGACTTTTGAAGTGAAAGAGGTGGGCGAAACACGTCTAGAGATATTTCAGAGGTTAGCAAACTTCGGAAAACCCCGATTCAAGGATAAGGGTAAACTCTCGATTTTTTAAACGAACTTCAAGGGTGGGGAAACCTCATAGACAGACAGTTTTAGGGTTGGCAAACCTTGTTGAGAGACATTTTAGAGGTTGACAAACTTCGTAGAAACCCGATTCATGGATGTGTAAACCATAATTTTAGACAATTTTATACGAAATTGGTTGAAATTTTAGACGAAATTCGACAATTTTTTAAAATTTTAGACGAAATTTCACAATGTTAAGGTAAAGTAAGTAATTTTTTCAGTAAAATTGGAAATTTTATATGAAATTAAACTAAATTCAATAATTTTAAACAATTTTATACGAAATTTGATGAACTTTTAAACGAAATTTCACAATTTTAAGTTAAAGTATGTTATTTTTTTCATAAAATTTTAAAAATTTAGATGAAGTTAAATGAAATTCAATGATTTTAGACAATTTTATATGAAATTGGGCGAAATTTTAGACGAAGTTCGACAATCTTTTAAAATTTTAGACGAAATTTCACAATTTTAAGGTAAAGTAAGTAATTTTTTTTAGTGAAATTGGAAATTTTAGATGAAGTTGAACGAAATTCAATAATTTTAGGCAATTTCATACGAAATTGGGTAAACTTTAAACGGAATTCGACAATTTTAAGTTAAAGTATGTTATTTTTTTAATGAAATTTGAAAAATTTTAGACAATTTTATATGAAATTGGGCGAAATTTTAGACGAAGTTCGACAATCTTTTAAAATTTTAAACTAAATTTCACAATTTTAAGATAAAGTATGTTATATTTTTAATGAAATTTGAAAAACTTGGACGAAATTAAACGAAATTCAATAATTTTAGACAATTTTATACGAAATTGGGTGAAATTCTAGACGAAATTCGACAATTATTTAAAATTTTAGACGAAATCTCATAATTTCAAACTAAATTAAGTTATTTTTTTATGAAATTCAAAAATGTGACAGTAAATTACATTACTAGTCTAAATATAAAGTTACACCAAGAAATTTATAATCACTTTTGAGAAAATCTAAATTATCCCATCAAAATTAAGATTAAAATTTATTAAAAATCACTTCAAATGCGATTTACTTATCTGTAATCGTTCTCCAGTTATATTTACTAGAGATTTAGAGATACTTCAAAGACAAAAATTAAAGCTCTTGAAGTGATTTTAAAGCAATCTGCCTTTAAAATGATTAGAACCAAGTAGAAAAGTTTAAATCTCATCTTTTATCTTTAAAAAACATTTGAATAGATTATAAACAATTTTAATGTTAGAGATTTAGAGATCCCCTTTGACTCTGTTGAACATTTATATATAATTTAAACTTAATCCACCTTAGAAGAGATTGAAAAGGACATAAAATATAAATATAAACTCCACCTATCTATGATACTTTGGGAGTTGTAAACAATTTGAATTTTAAAGATTTAGAGATAACTCCTTAGGACTTGTTAAATATTTAGGTACGATGTTAATCTAACCTAATCTTACACTGATCTTATAAAAGGCCATATAAAATGAATTTAGACTCCACCTATTTATCTTTAATATTTTCTGTCTTAAGTTTAATTTTAGAGATTTAGAGATAAGTCAACAGGCCTTCACAGAAAATATGTGGTGTTTGGAATCAAATTAAAAGATTCTTTATTAATTATTTTTTTACTTATTATATCTGTTTTAAGGTGGATTTAAATAATTTTTGAGTAATTTAAGAATATTTTTAGTACAATTTAGATGTCGTGTTTTAAATGAATAAGCATTACGGTGACGCCTCGCCGTCCATCCGCGTTCTTTATGTCGCGCAACAAGCGCCGGTGGGTCTTCTCTTAGCGTACATAAGGATAAGTAAGTAATTCGCCACGGATGGTCCCTTACTTTGGCTTTATTAATAGGCAACATAAAATGGCTACCCACCGGGTGGACAAACGCCCGACCGACTCCGGTCCCGCGCGCACTGTTTTACGACTATTATACATAGCGACTAGCGCGCCGTCATAAATTAGAGCGAGAAACAAACCTACCCTCAAAGAAAAAATGAATGAAGGTAAAGAGAGAGAGAGAGAAGAAACCAGCAATAAGTCAATAGGGGTGACGTGGATATTTATAACCTCTCGTAATAATAATAATCATTATCTAAAACTCACCTTCATTTTCTATTTTGATTTAGTTTATGTGGTAATTTACAAATTTAAAAAGAAGACATCTACTTTGACTAAAAGAGTAAAAAAAATTTTTTAATAACGTACATTTATAAATGAATGATATACGGAAGAAGACGTCATATAGAGAGAAGCCGAGAGCTTACTATGATATGTCTCTAAGTCGTGCGAGGCAACAAACAAACGCGCATCGATGCGAGATTTATCTCGAACTTTGCCCACTTGGGGTGGTCCCGGTGTCACTCGGGCTTCGGTCACGAGTTTCGACCTTATAAACGTTCGGTTTTCGCCGATTTTTCCGAACCTCTCCCATCTCGCGTTCTATCCTTCTCTCTCCCTCATTCGTTCGAAACGACCGGAGGAAATGTACGGGTTCACGTGAGCGCCGCCTGGCGAGTTCAAAGAAGAACTACGCCGTACGAACTATGCCACGGTAGATACACGGCACACTCTACTATACTACATACTTTTACTACCCCCGGAGGAAATTTATTGGTTTTCACTCGAGCGGGTCGTGAATCAAACCGGCGGGACGGCACCAGAGGGCGCCGACGTCGCACGTAACGTACGACCTCGCGACTTCTAAATCGATTTAAAATCTTTTAAATCCACTTAGAAGTCTTAAAAGCACATTTTAAAGAGAAAAAACATTTTAAATATAAACTATAAAAAATCCTTTTATTTGAATCCAAACCCCACATAGTTCTGATCAAAATGAAATTATCTCTAAATCTCTAAAATTAAATTTATTTATAACTTCAAATTTGATTATAACTTCAAATAGTTTTTAAACGTCTTTTAGATGAAAGTAGTTAAAATCGATTTTTTCTCTTACAAACTATAAACAAAACGTGATCTCTAAATCTCTAAAATTAAAATCGTTTATAACTCAAAAAGTATTAAAGATAATTAGTCGATGTTTATACTCATTTTAAAGCATTTTAATTCCTCTTAGCTAGATTTAAGTAATCTTTATATATCTTTTAACTTCCCCATCGAATCTAATCTCGAGTCTAGCTCGCGTCGTGCACGCGCCTCGTCGCGAAAACGCGTCGAAGCACACGCCACTTTCATCTGCGCCAATAAATCACCCACTTTGTTGCGGACGGTGTGTCCGCGATTTTATCGCGCGTTCGGATTCTCTTTTTGCGCGCCTTCTCGTGTTTTCGAAATTATCGGTCCCCTCGATCGCGTTTAATCTTATTTGCGGCGCGGCGAGGGGTTATTACACTCCGCGCTTTGTCTCTCGCTCTTTTCCTCCAATTCCTTTTCAGCTTCTCGTCTCGTCTCGTCTCGAACGAACCCCTCGATACATGTGTGTAAAGGCGGAGGAGGAGCTTTGCAAGTTCCCTACGAGATCGATCGTATCCGACGCGAAGACGGTTCGGTTCTCGAAATCGCGCCAAAGAAACACGGACAGAAACACAACCGCGTTGAAACAAAGCGGCCGATGTTAAAAGCTTCGATGTTAAACCGATGCTTATACTTTACCACTTCTTTTTCTCTTCGGGGGTTATTTATGCGTTGGTTGGTGGGAATAAATCGAGATAAATCGTAAATTTCAAATTCTCTTCTTAAAACGTTTTAAATACAATTTATCTTCACCACCTCTATACTTTACCGACACTAAGATGTTAGCAAACTATAAAATAAGTTTGAATAAAGTAAAATTCTTCTTATTAGATATAAGCATAAACACTGTTAAGACTCTAAGATCCTCAACATAAGAATATCCATGTCGCCGATTAAACCCGGTAGCGGCTTATAAACACGCGGAATAGAGACGTTTTAACAATAACGATACAACCACTACCTGAGTACCTACATACATAAAACGCTTAGACGATTAAATAAACGAGACGACCGCCAATAACGATTAATTTTCTAAACGTACGTTGTTATTTCATTTAATTTACGCATCCTGTTAGGTACGATCGAGGAACCGGACGAAGAATCAAGAAGTAAATGAGACAAGAAGGTAAAAAGATAAAAGGAAAGGAATGAGAGAAGATATGAACCGAAAAATATATTAATAAAAGACAGGACCGTTTAATTCTATGACACACAAAAAATAAATAAAAGGAAAAGGTAAGAAAAACGATAAAATAAACAAGTAGTGACTAACAAATCAAGTATCTAGAGTGCGACCAACTCGATATGGACGGTCGAGCGTCATGATCGTTTTGAAAGGTAGACTGATTGTGAGAGGAAAAATTTTATGGCGCTTAATTCAAAAGTTTGACATTTATATTTATAATTAATAAACTTGATAAACTAACAAAACGACAGGACACACAATACCATAACCTAATAACGCTGTCAAATGTCAGAAACAGTTATGTTCTATTTGGTGACTTGACTGTACTACAGCCAAATATATAGGTCAAAGAGGTGAGGGGCAAGGGATTACCGATAGTAGTTCGCATATTTTCCGTCGTCCACTTTGGACTGGTAGCACTATAATTGCTTTAACTTTTAAAGCCTTCAACCATCGAAAAATTCATTAATATTTGTATACATATTTAGTAAGGAATGAAGCGAGATGAGATGAAACCAGAATAGAGGAGAATAGTGGAGACAATGTGAAGAGATTAGAGTAGACGAGAAGAGATGAGATGAATCCAGAAGAGAGGAGAATAGAGGAGACAATGTGAGGTGATGAGAGTAGAGGAGAAGAGAAGAGACAAGAAAAGAAGAGAGGAGACAATGTGAGGAGATGAGAGTAGACGAGAAGAGAAGAGACGAGAGGAGACAATGTGAGGAGATGAGAGTAGACGAGAAGAGAAGAGACGAGAGAAGAAGAGAGGAGACAAGTGGAGACAATGTGAGGAGATGAGAGTAGACGAGAAGAGAAGAGACGAGAGAAGAAGAGAGGAGACAATGTGAGGAGATGACAGTAGACGAGAAGAGAGGAGACGAGAGAAAAAGAGAGGAGACAATGTGAGGTGATGAGAGTAGATGAGAAGAGAAGAGACAAGAAAAGAAGAGAGGAGACAATGTGAGGAGATGAGAGTAGACGAGAAGAGAAGAGACGAGAGAAGAAGAGAGGAGACAAGTGGAGACAATGTGAGGAGATGAGAGTAGACGAGAAGAGAAGAGATGAGAGAAGAAGAGAGGAGACAAGAGAAGACGTAATGAGACGATATGAAACAAGAGGGGAGAGAAAAGGAGACGAGACGAAAGAAAATAAGAAAATCAGAAGAGAAAAATCAAGAGGAGACAGGACAAGGCGAAAGAAAAAAAGACGAAGAGGTGACAAGAGGAGACGAGATTAGACGAAGTTAGACTAAATAATTTGTAATGGGACGAAAGTAGACGAGATATAATGAGGAGGGACAACACGAGACAAGAAGAGAGGACATGGGAAGAGAGGAGAGAGGAAGAGTGAAAAATAGAATAGAGAAGAGACTAATGAAATAATAGAAAACGGCCACCTTCAAAGAAGAAATTATGAAATGAGAGGAAATAAAAACGAATAACCACGAAGAAGAAATAACGAAACGCAGTAGCTCGAGTTAATAAGTTATAAATAAACTTGCCGTTTCAAAAATGACGGCAGCACGCTAAAATAAATAGCGGTTATTTAAATTGTTAATGGGGCGATTAACGTGCGCGCGCTCGTCCGCTCAAGAAGAGGTTCGAGGTCCGAACGAAGAAGCAGAGCCAAATGGATTCGAGCGCACATCCGGCGTCCGTGGGTTGCGCACTATTTGCGTAATATTTACCCCGTTTTTTTACCTTCCTTTTTCAGCCGTTTGGCCATTTGTAACGCCGCCGTTCGATGGTTTTACCTCTAATGATGTATGTAATGCGCGTACGGTAGCCGGTTACAACCGGTAATTGACGATATACGCTTGTACCTGCTTGTACGGACTTGTATTTCGTATAACTACATACGTACGTGATCGTACGAAACGCTTCGATTCATTTATAAACGAGAATTAAGTCTTAAAAAATAAGTACTTCTTAAGGAATATACGAACAAGTATGTTTATAGCAAAAGTAAAAGTAAAAGTAGAGGTGTAGTAGGTATCTATACGATAAAGATCTGTTAGGTGCGTAATAAACCATCTTCGGGGCCGGAGGAGTCGAAAAGGACGATCTCTTAATAACCGAGGTCTCCACCTCGTATCTAATAAACACATCCCCATCGACATATTTAGAAGACGAGATCGCGACCGTAAGATAAGGATCCGCGACTAAGAATATACCGAGAACTCATCGTAAAAGCGTTTTTAACCCGAGAAGAATCTCGTAAAATCCGTCGCAAGTTTTACGCGAATTTTCCCCCCGATCTTTTAGAGTCGAAACGTGCGAAACGTTATTACCGTCATCTCGGATCGCGATAAAGAACGTTTTTGCAATTAAAATCCTCGTCCTCCACCGACCGGGGTGAGTATTTAAATCAATACGAAATTAAAATCTCGCTATTAAAACGATCGATCGATCCAAGGACGTAATTTACAAGTAAACCATTTTTACAATTCAAATCCGTTTTAGATACAATCTCAATAATCGAATGATAAAGTAATATCTTTAAAATCTTTTCAAAATTTCGTAAGAAACTGAATCACTTAAGTAAACATTATAATAGCAATAACAATTTAGTACCATTACAGTACGTACACGTATAGTAAGTTTAAATAGCGTGGTGATTCATAGGAATTTATTTTATTTGGCGTTTACAAACGGGGTTGTAGAATTAATAGGCGCGGATAACGCGGTAGCAGCAGCAACGGCAGCCACTTTACATTGCGAAATGTAAAACGTGTAAAACGCGATAAGCACGGAACGATCGCAACGCGACCGTTAGCGTATATAGGTGTCGCCGTAATAATTAGTTTGGACGTGATTTTATTTCGTCTTTAGTCTCGTGTCAACCACTTACCTACTAAAGGAATTTTTTTATAGCGATAGTAGGAGGTAATAACGATTAAATAAAACGTTTGAATACTGTTGTAAATGTTTCAATGTGTTAGTAGATAGATAGAAGATTTTTATTTTATCTAAAAAGGAAAGAATTTTCTTTGTTGTTTATTAACGCTAAGTATGAATGTATCTATTAGAGTATTGAAGTGTTTTTCAAACTGTTCTTGAAGTTTTTTCTTTTCTTTCTTTGGTGACAAGACGAGATGAGATGAAACGAAATGAGAAGAAACAGGTTGAGGCGAGACACAACCAGACAAGATAAAACAGGACGAGACAAGTCGAAACGATACAAGGTGAGACCAGACGAGAAGAAACGAGATTAGGCGAAACGGGTTGCGAGACAAGACGAAACGAGAAGAGACCAAATGGGTTACGAAATAAGACAAGACAAGACAAGACGAATGGAAATGAAACGAGACAAAACGAGAAAAGATGGGTTATGAGACAAGACGAGACGAAACGAAACGAGACCAAATGGGTTACGAGATAAGACAAGACAAAACGAGATGAATGGAAACGAAACGAGACGAGACGGGTTATGTGGCAAGGCGAAATGAAACAAAACGAAACGAGACGGGTTACGAAACAAGACGAGACGAGTTACGAGACAAGACAAGAGGAAACAAGTTAAAGATATAAGTCTGTACCGTAGAGGTAAACAGTCGTAAACCCAATAATGTAAGTTTTGCAAAAATGGCAAATTATTTCAATCTGGCAATTCAAATTGAAGTTTTTGTTATACAGTAAAAATTAATTGAATACATTTTTTGTCGTTGCTGTAACTTCAGACGCCTTTCCCATTTGATATATTGTTATGATTCTAATGTCTACCTGGAAATTTATTTTGGCACTTACGACTGTTTACCCTTAACAAAAACCACAGGTAATACATAGCATAACAGACCGTAACTAAACGCAAGTTGTTTATAGAAACCATATTTTTATTAAATTGACGGCAGTATACAAAATTATTTTTAAAAAGAACGAAAATATAATAATACCAATGAAACTAACTAATGAGAAAAAACATTTTAAGCATTATTTCGAGAAATATTTATAGTCGATCTCGAGAACCGCTGGTCGCATCTTAACGGGATTGCCACGAGGTGATAGTAAAAAATCCGAACTATCTCAATTGCTAGAAATATATTCATTTTTCGATTGTAAAATAATAATAAAAAATTATTTTCTGTTTAAAGAAAATGTGGTATCTCACGCATTCAACGATCTCCTTCTTCTCCTTAGCTCCTCCTTAATTCCTAGTTTTTGTGGTTCTGGCCATGCTTTTAAAAACAAAAAAATACAGTACGAGTTCATTCAAAATAAACATGGAGTGCACCTCGAACCTATCACGTGGACGCCGCAATGGTGTCTTCACATGGCCAGAATCACAAAAACTAGGAATTAAAGAGGACCTAAGGAGAAAAAGGAGATCCTTGCCTGCGCGAGATACCACATTTTCATTAAACACAAAATAATTTTTTATTATTATTTAACAATCGAAAAATGAGTATATTCCTAGCAATTGAGATAGTTGGAATTTTTTACTATCACCTCGTGGCAATCCCGTTAAGATGCGACCAGCGGTTCTCGAGATCGACTACTTCGGAAATTGATTTTTTTGGCGAAAATAGACGGAATTTTTCAAAAAGAAAAAAATACCACGTTATAGTAAACAGATGAGGCTACATCCTACAAAAGGCCCGAATTTTTTTCTTCAGCGGTTTCCGAAAAAAAAATTCCCAAAGTCTGCGCTCCTCGCGGACCGGTCAAAAAAACCGGTCCTTTTTTCATTTAACTCGCGATATTTCCTACACCGCGGGACCTACGATTTTCAATCGATGATATGTTACGCAGAAATGATCACCGATTATGACAGTCTTTACCCCGATTTTTTTTCGACGAAAACTTTCGGAGTACGAGCATGCGAAAGTTTAATAAATAAGCATATTGAAACGAGGAGCGCAGTGGCAGTCTAACGGTTAAATCCTGTATTTTTCAAATTTGTTTTGTAGTAAATTATTCCAAGTGAATCTTCACGAGCTTCAAGGCACACAGCTGATGAAATTAAAAAAAATTCTTTGTCAGTATTTAATTTTCTGTGGACAAAAGGCGCCCCGTGCTGAGAATATAGAATTTCAAAGTTTTTAAAGTTGTTTAGATCCATATTATACACAGTAGCACCTGAAGATATTATGAGTTGTTGCCAATCCCATGGCGTAACAATTTCCATGGTTGATTGTTTTTTAATAGTACGTTCAATTAATCCATGAACATGGTCTGCCTACAAGTGGGTGTGTAAAAGAAATTTATGTGTAACAGTTTTTAAAGACGGGCATACGTTTAAGAGCCATAAGTAATTGACCACCATATTCCTGAATTTTTAAGAACAATTTCTGCCCATCTCAATAACGCTGACGCGATTTCATGCCCTCCTCTCCCAACTTGTGATTCGTTATATAACATACATTACGTCTTGTTTTCGGTGGCATCATATATTGTTAAATTCAAAATCCATAATTTCAATAAATAAAAGCTTTGTGCATTCGACAAATACGGCGTGGGAGGCATTTCTGCAAATCTAGCATTATAACTTTAGTGGTTTTTAAATTCTTACTAATTTCTTTATCCTCTCGCTTTTCACGGTATCTGCCTTCTGCGTCTTCAAGATGGTTATCATAGTCTTGTTGTATTTTGGTCCTGTCTTCATCTCCCAGGAACGTGTCTCTTGCAATTAGTTGCACACGGAAATTGTCACATTTGTCACACGTGTCGTTAGAAGGAGTCTTGAAACCAATATTAAACTCTGTTTGAAAAATACGTTTATATACCCAGAATTTTGCAGTTTCCGCTTTAGATACACCTTCTTTGCATTTTAATTTGTAGAGCTTGTACATTTGTTGTTGATTTAATTCAGGGCCTAAGTATTTCCTGGATGTCTTCTCTCGACTATAATGGCTAGGGTAGCCCGAAAATGATTTGATGTGCGATCGAATTCCAGTTATCGACTATAGAGAGCACCACTTCGTTAGTATACGCGTAAAATGGAGTTACGACTCTTTACTTCAATGCAATGCCATATCACTCACAATTATAAAGGAGATGAGGCTATTTACCTTGTACACCCTGGGAGATACGACTGTTTTTTAGTTTCAACTTGCTTACAAAATAGAGATGGGGCTACTATCGTTTACCACGTAAAAAGGCATACTTCACATTCATACAAAACAACCTTAACTCCCAATAGACGAAAACTGTAGTTACGACTGTTTACCTCTAGGGTACAGAAGTGTGATTGGAATTTCTGTAGGAATAAACCTCATTTTTCTTTCATATTAGATTCGATAATCTCTGAAGTAAAGAAAATATTTCTATTTCTTAAAATAGAATTTCTATATTTAACTTAAAATAAAAAAAAGTTCCTTAATCCCCATAAATAAATCTTAAGAACTTTTTTAAAAATTACGAAAACACTCAGCATAATAACTCAACGATTCATTTCCACCTACTTAAAACCCATCTATTACCATTATTATTATTCGTAAAGTCTTCTACCGAGCGACGATGCCCCGAGGGGGCGCCCTTAAGCCCCCTTTTATTGTAACCTCATTGTAACATTGTTAGCCCGGTAATTTATGTAAGCCCGTCTCCGTTCGCTCGGGTCGCAGATATGAATAATTATATTCATAAATTTCGCGAAACGCGATACTTATTCGCCAAGGAGGGCGGCTGAAGCGCTTAGAACCTCTTTGTACGGGTGAATTATCGGCAATAAAAGCGTCGACGCCGGACGTCCAAAGAACAACGTCCATAAGAAACCATAGAGAAACCCTACAGGACCATACGGGATCATGGAGAAGAACGTTTCTTCTCACCAAGTGAGAAAATTCGCAATCCTTGGCGAAATAACTCGTCTTCTTTCTTCTTTTAAGAGTATTAGCTCAACCGAGTCTAGAGAAACTAAGAAGTCCGAGAACTATAAAAGTGTCTTACCTTCGCAACAGTAAAGTCGGCTTAAATCAAAAATAAAGACTACAACGACAAGACAAGGTTTCGTTTTCTTCACGCAAACAGTAAGAAAAAGGTTTCATTTTATTTTGGTAAACTAGACAGTTTCAAAGAAAACCTATTACACGTGCAAAGTGCTCTCTAAAAGCATATCTATTTATGTTAGACATTCTAATAAAAAAATCTAATAAATTTTTAATAATTTCTAAATTATTTAATTAATTTATTAATCGCCACAAAGAAATTATTTTCTTCCTAGAAAATTTCACGTAACCTTCTAAGAACTTTAAAGTTCATTAATTACGAATTTTTTTTACCAGCACGGGTTCTTTGTTAAAGGTGAAAATACCAAAGTAAATTGCCGTTATTGTCCCGCGCGCGTTTTATCAAAGCGTTGAATGCGTTGTAAATTAACGCACTTTGTTAAGTGCGGTCTGTGTGTTAAAAGATAAAGAGAGCAAAGCAGAGCTAATTACGTAATAATGAAATAATAAGGCGGTTTTAGCTTATAATTTCGAACCCTGATTGATTATTTATTGTTCGCGCTGCACCGATTTTACCGAACAACGGAATTACAAACGAATTTCAAGGTGAGATAATAATAAACCTACTTATTACGGTCGGTTTTACATGTATTGTAAATGAAAATAGTGAAGGGAAAGAGGTCAAAGTTAAGCCGTGTAATTGAAGCATGTGTGCGGTAAAATAACAGTGATTTGAATATTCTCTTGAGGCCCTATTTGGTCGTTCTAACTGTATAGATCGTGTACTAAGTCGGGGAAAATGAGACTTAAACGAGACTTAAACGAAACCAAAACGAATTTCGTCCAAGGGGGAAAAAATAATCGGCATATAAGCTATATTTGTTTGACTTTCACGGCTCGTTGAAGAGAAATTGAAAGCATCTTCTTGGTCGAATGGTTTGTGAAAAACGCTTGTTGTGAACTAGTTTACGAGCTGGAGGACGTCGAGAAACTGGGCGATCACGATAAGGCATTTATTATAAATCGCATGCATGCATTTGCAGTCGGCACCAGGTTGAATTGAGCCGGTTTCATAAATTTTCAGAGAAATGAAGAAATGTAATGGCTGTTAATAAGGTGTTTGATATGGATATTAATGATATAAAACCGGATTAATGTCGTTATTACCGTTTGTCTTAAAGATAATGATGTATTTTTTTAAGATATTGTAAGGAGATTTATTAAAACATAAAAAAAATAATTAATATGCAAAATTTTAAATCCGTTCGTGACTTCACTGATTTTTTTCCTTTAATGAAAATAATTAAGACAATTAACGATTTTTATATCAAATTGATGCTAAAACCTCTTTTTAAGATCACCATAAAAGAAGATTAAGAGGTTTTAAGAAATTTATTTTAAAGAATTTCTGAAAATTAAAGGTAATGATTTGAAAAGAACTTTAAAAAAGAAAATACATCTACAAACTAAAAAATCAATATAGTTTTATTAATGAGAATTAACCCATTAATTGTCGTAATGTTCAAATGGGAATTTTGGACTTAATACATATTAGTTTTTTAAATTATAAAAGAGAAAGCTTACTTTATCTTCAGTGATATATTCCTTTCTTGGTTTTCATAAATATAGTCTCTGTATTTCTTTTAAATTATCATTCAAACTTAAGTTCCGTCCAAAAAAAGTCACTGTTACATTAAAATTTTTTCGTGAAAAATTATAACAAATTTGTCTGTTTAGTCATAAAATAGATATTTCAATTTACCTTATTAAAAATTATTTTCTCAATTTTCATAAATAAAGTTCCTACAATTTTTTATTACCCTAGTTTTTATGATTAACAATAAGTTCTGTCAAACAAAATTACTGTAACTTTAAGGTTTTTTTTAATTTTTTCGGTAAAAATTATAACAAATTTATCTGTTTAGTCATAAAATAGATATTTCATTTTATCTTGGGTTAAAAACTATTTCCTTAATTCTATAAATAAAGTCTCTGGAATTTCTTAAATTGATTTAATTTTTAAGGTGAAGTTCTGTAAAAAAAATCACTGATACTTTTCTTTAATGTGTTTGCGACGAAAAACCAATTTTATATTTATTTTTTTTATTGCTGCGTGTCAGCTAATAGCACTTATTGTTTTCTTTAGCTCTGTTGCAGCGCTCGACAGATATTCATTCCTATTTTGGTGGTCAGATGGCTTTAGTGTTTTGATTTTCCGATTCTTGTTTCCTTTTTATTGTTACTCTCTTCTTTAAGAGATTTCCCGTTAATTTATCATTCATTTTAATTCTTTTTCTTTTTATAGTCTTTCTTCGCTAACGATTTATTCCCATTTAATGATATTTTCTCACATTTTAAAATCTTATTTTGACCTTACTGGTTTCTGGCGTTACGTCATATTCTAGTTTTTCTGCATCCCCAATATAAGCGGTCCTCACAGGAAATCGCTCTCCTTCGATAAAAAATAATATTTTGCAAAATCGATATTTTGCGATCTTTGTGAAGAATTGTGAGTTCGCCCGATCCGTTTTTACGGGATCTGAATCTTTGGCTGTTCCCGATCAAATTCGAAGCGGTATTTATCGGATTTTTGTTTGAGAATTTTGGAAAGCACATTGTTCTTGCGGAGCCTTTAGCACCCTAAAGGTAATGTTCCTTTTTTTACTTATTCCATTCTAAGTTTTCGTTTTCCTTCTTTCATTTAGGCTTTTTACTACGTTGTGATTTATCATTGATACTATCGTAGAAGATTATAATTAATTAGAGGGTCGTTTGTGCCATTTTGATTTCAACCAAGTCATCCACAAAAGAGGTATAAAAACCCTTATTTAATTATTTAATCAAGTCATCCACGCCGATGAACCACCTTCTGGGACTTATAACTCCATCCCAGATACCACCTGGATGAATATTTGCGAAGTTGAGTGACTCCAGAAGAGCGACACACTTGAAGTCAAATCATCATTCAGGTTACGACCTTCTTTTTTACTTACTTTTTTTTATTGCAACGTTTTGCGTCTCAAATTTCAATTACCAGTTTTCTTGGTTAATTATATAAAAAAAAATAAGAACCCACTTAGACTATTTAATTCAATTTTTCTTTTCTTTTGTAAAGAGAACACTCCCTTTTTACTTTATTGTTTAAGTTCATTTGAGATTTCCGCTTTATTTAAATACGTGATAGAAACATTTTTGAGACCTTAGAGATTTGATATTACGTATAGCTTCCTTTTTTGTTGTTGTTTTGTTTGATACGAGTTTTTCTACTTTTTTTCCGATAATTTTCAGATATTTTGTTTTTCTTATATATTTGCCTTGTGTTTATATTTCTTTGCATTTTAGATGCTATTTGCTGATAATACATTTTTTTGTGGTTTTTCGACACAAACAATAAATTTGTATTTTGTTTTCGATATATATTTTCTGTATATTTTTTTATTATTATCTTTTTTTTTTTTGTTGTTTGTGATCGTTGTTTTGTTTCTGTACGAGTTACTCCTGCTACTTCTCCATCTCACACTTGGTGTTCTTCCATGTCCTTTGGTAACTGTGTGGCGCCCTTTTCTTAAAATATATTATTTCAACTCACCCCCCCCCCTCTTCCTGAGCTAGTGCAGGGTAGTCAAGAGAGCAACAGAGAAGTGATAGGGAGCTTTTTGCTTTAGGTTGGCGTCGCAACTTAAAGATTTTTTTTAAATTTTTTTGGTAATAGTTATAACGAACTTATCTTTTTAGTCATAAAATAGATATTTCAATTTATCTTGGGTTGGAAATTCTTTTCTGCATTTCCATAAATAAACTGTGTATCATATTTTAAATTTTCCCAATTTTTAAGGTTAAAAAAAGATGTCAGAAATTTTAATAGACAGTATTTAATGGATTAAGAATCGATTTTTAACAAGTTAAAGCTAATTTCAAAACTTTCTCCTTTAAGATCATGTACAAAAATATAACACGTTGAGATTTTTTTTGGAGTAGTAAATAAATTTGAGAATATTTTCGTGTTACCTTCAATCGAGAAAAATTCTATTTTTGGAAATGTTTTACCACTTGTGGTGGCAAGAAATTCGCGGCTGAGCGTGCCAGGTGAGTCATTTGTCTACCTGCAACAATGGTCTGACGACGTCGTAACACGTCGCTGGCGTTCCGGTAAGAAAAGCATCTCGAAGTACTATAACCCGAAATGGAACTGCACCATGAAGAGAAAGACGGAAGAATACTCGGCAATGCCATGGAGATGGGCATGGGCATGCATACTTTTTCATCCTTCTTTTCATGGTGCAGCTTCAGTTCGAGTAATAGTTTTTGAAAAACATAAAAATTCTTCTTAACTCTTTTACTGCCAAGTCGTCACGCTTTTTTCCAACATTCGATAATTATCTCCATAATAAGAAAAAAATGCTGACAGTAGTAAGTTTTCATTACAAAAAAGTTTAAAAAAAAGTACCAAGAACGTCATTTTCAACAAATCCAAATCAGAAAAAAAATTGTCAAGTTTAAAAAATCACCCTGACCTTATTTTCATGAATTAAGGAGCGATTTATATAACAAATTAAACCTAAAATCATCCTTCTTAAGGCAAAATATAATTCATCTTATAATTTCATAAAAAAAATATAAAAACTCGTCAACGTTTCTAACAAAATCAAACCAGTAAAAAAAGTTAACTTAAAAAAATCACCTTAATTTTACTTATGATAACTAAAAATCGACATATACATAAAATTAAAGCTGGAAGTCTTTTCCGTGAAGACCATGTAAAAGGTTCTTCGGCGAGAAGAGCGATGTACCGCGACCGTGAGGTTATTGAGTACGCAAATAGCGACAAACCGACCGGAGAGTTAATGTAGTCCGTCGATCAGGGGACTTTGTGCCACCGCTGCCAATGGATGTTTATGGCGGATATTTATGTCCGACGATCCTCACGGTAGCTAACATCGATTAATAATCCCGAAGCGAGTTTATAAATCGTCTACGGTTTCCTCTTCGTCCGCTTCGTCTTCCTTCACCTTTTTAAAAAAGGAATTTTAAGCTATTTATAACTTCTTCTTTACTCCGTTAACTACCGTCCACCTGGCCGGTTTGTTTTCGCGTAAGTTATATGTCAACGTCTCTGTTCCATTCAAAGAAAAATACAGAAGCTTCGAAAAGTATTTATAGAATTTTTGAAATAATTTCAAGACATTAAACGTAAAATGTAACTTATCTTTTACGTATTTCGTGCATTTTTTCACCTTTCCGCCTTTTGTAAACCGAAGGAATGCAAAGTTAACTGTTTCTTTTGTGAATTTCGTTTTTTGGAAGACTCCCAACCTCTCCAACTTCTTCCTAAACGTCTCCAAGTTCACCAAGTTCATTTTCCGGTCATTCTCCCACGTTAAGAATGAGTGTGGTATAAAAAGAGACATAAAATATGTTATCTGTATTATTCTTATCTAAAAATGTATCAGCTGTATTTTAGTAGGGTTTAGATAACAATCCCAAAACGGTTTAATAGTAAGTAATAATGAATCTTCAAAGACTTATAAGAACTTTTAGGGCTGGAAATGGATTTGACGAAGCAGTTTTAGTTAAAAAGGTAAATTTCAAACAATTTCATTTTTAACAAAACAAATAAAAATTTTATTTTAATTTTTAGTTAAATATAACAGCGGCAGAAAAAGGTTCTTGCACAGCCACATTCAAAGCTGATTCAGAAATTTGTAACAATGAAGACTTTTTAGCTGGTAGTTTTATAACTACAGTTTTCGATACGATAAGTAGTTTAGGAGCAATGACTTTAACTAATAAAGTTCACGTTTCAGTAAATATAAACGTATCGTAAGTTTAAAATTAATAAATAATTAAAGAACTACATGAAATTTTAATAATATGACTCATTAAAACTTTTATAGGTACTTTGAACCGGTTAAAATGGGCGATGAGATCATCGTTGATTCAAAAGTAATAAAGTCAGGGAAGAGCTTGTTGTATTTAGAAGGAATTTTTAAGAATAAAACTAGTGGAAATTTAGTGGCAAAAGGGACTCACGTTAAATACGTCTTGGAGAAAAATATGTTTGATTAAAATATCTTTTATGATGTTTCATTTTCAAGTACAACGTTTTAGCTGTAATTTTGTGTAAAATTCTTTTCTTAATTGTATATAATAAAGTTGTAACTAAACGTTAAATTTTAATGTAATCCAAAGAAAAGTCCATTCTGTTTTAGAACGTAGTCTAATTTTTAAAATGTTCAAAAAATTCAATTAAGGACATTTAGTTACATTATCTCTTCTGAAGGAAAATCAAAAAATTTTAGTAAATTCATTCTTGGTAAAAATTAAAATTAAGTTCCAATTTAAATCAACATTTCTCAACGGGGTCGATAAATTATGCTATGGGGTCGATAAACCTTTAAAAGTTTAAGACTATGTCAATTAACTGAAGTTGTTTCTACAAAAGTTTTTATTACATTATTTGAGAACTATTTTTTATTACTATTAAACAAACAGTGAGCATAAATAAACCCAAACCGTTTAAATTTCAGTATCTACATTGTCACTGTTCTAACAGTATTCTAATCGAGAATTTTAATTGCAAATTTGACCAATGTATATTCAAATTTTCTTTTACGTTCAAAACATTCTTCAAATCGTCTACTTCTAAAAATATTGAAGGGAGATTAATAGCCTCATACTGTCGTAGAAAACTTAGTAATACCTGCAGTGAAAGAGGTAATAAGTACGGTAATGAAAATGGGCCTACATTCAGTCTTAAAAAGCATTGCTTTGAGCACCAGCAGTGTTCAGCGTCGCATCGATGAAATGACGGAAGATATAAAAACATTTTTATTAAGTGAACTGCAAAAGAGTAAATTGGCTATTCAATTGGATGAGAAAACTTTAGGAAGAATAAACATATTAATGATTTATGCTCGCTATTACAGCGACAAAAAAGAAGCTATTATTGAAGAATTCCTTACTGTGGAACAAATGGAAACATATTCAACAGGAGAACATATATTTTCATATCTTAAAAATGTTTGATAAGTTTCAAATACCTATTTCTAATATAACTGCAGCAGCTACTGATTGAGCACCTCCAATGGTTGAAAAATACCGTGGATTTTTAGCCCTGTTGAAACAAGAAGTTAATAACAACATTTGAACTGTGCATTGTGTGCTACACAGACAACATTTGGTTGCAAAGAATATAAATGGAAACCTTCGCGATATTTTGAATTTTTATATAAAAACTATAAACAAAATCAAATCCAAACCTTTATATGATCTTTTTGTACAACTACGCGATAAAAACGATGAAGTTTATAATAATTTGTTGTCCCACACAGAAGTACGTTGGTTATCCTAGGATAATTGCTTACAAAGACTTGTTGACATTTTTGACTCACAATCAGTAGAAGAATTTCTACTCGAAAACAATAAGCCTCAAGGAATGAAAATATTGGAGTTAAAACATTTTTTATTTTTACTTTTTTGGCGGATATGTTTTCGCATTTCAGTAATGTCCAATATAAGTTGCAAGGAAAGGATATTAATCTCATCCAAGTGAGAACAGTTATTTTTGAATTCCAAACTAAAATAGATCTTTATATTACAACATTGCGCAGAATAGATTTCCACTACTTTGAAAATTTGAAAAAATTGTCCATTTTAGAAAAAGATGCAATATCATCTGAAGATGTTCTTTTATACATGAGTTATTTAAAAAATTAAAAGAAGACATGAACATTATCTGGAATCCTTGGATATTCCTTCATAGATCCTTTTCAATGTGAAATCTCTGAGTTAGATTTTTCTCTGCAGGCGGAACTAATAAAATTAATAGAAGACCTTAAATTTAAAAAAAATATTCAGAGCACGTGGTTACAATACATTTTGGAACTCACGAGTACGTCAACAATATCTCCATTTAAAAAATGTTTTTGAGCCCTTACTATTGGCTTTCCCAAGTTCGTATTTAGGGAAAGCTGGTTTCAGCCATCTAAACAATCTCTTGCGAAAATCAAGAAATAGATTAAATGTAGCAGAACGTGGCGATCTAACGATAATACTTAGCAACTTTGAGCCAAATATTTCCTCAATTGTACCGAATCATCACGCTCAATGTTCCCATTAAAACCTATTATTTTAATGGTAATAATTATTGTTATTTTATTTATATTAAACGAGCCGTTTATTTTGAAAGTGACCTAAGTCCATTTATCTATAACTTGTAAAAACGCTTTTTTTTAAATTTTGTAAGAACACAAAGCCTTAAATATTTTAATTTATAGATAAATGGACTTTCAAAATAAACGGCTCAAATACGATATTTTAATTTCAAGTTATTTCACTGATTATTTAACAAATGACCTAATAATACCTATCAAGAATTTATTTTACGATTTATTTAATCGATACAAAAACAAAAATCCTTGCAAAGTGTCTGTGCAAAGAAAAGGTTGAGAAACGCTGATTAAAATCCTCATAAAATTTCAAGTCTCAACAACAATTACTTTCTTAGATATGAATTTTTAAAAATTGACAAGTTTTAATGAACATGTTAATTAAGTTAGGTTAATATTTTTTATTATAGAAAAAATAAAAGTCGTAGAAAATTCACTTTTGCTAAAAATAAAGATAAAGTTTCAATTTCAATCCTCATAAAATTTCAAATCTGAATAACAATTAGTTTCTGAGATATAATTTTTTTTAAATTGATATTATTAAAAAATATGTTAATTAAGTTAGGTTAGAATTTATTTTCAATAGAAAAAACTAAAAGTCGTAAAAAATTTATTTTTGGTAAAAATAAAGATTAAGTTTCAGTTTAAATTTTCAACAAATTTCAAGTCTTAATAACAATTAGTTCCTTAGATACGAATTTTTAAAAATTGAAAAGTTTTAATAAACATGACAATTCTTGTAAATAAAATGGAGTATTTTTTTTAAATTTATCTTTGATATTAACCTTTTAAATCGTGTATCTAAATTGAAGTCTTTTTTTATTCATCAAAGAATGATTGTTTTTGTACTGAAATCAAAGGAATTTTAATGATCTTTATGAATGTGTACAATTTATAAGGTATTTCTAATCAGTTGTAATTTTTAAATTTTAATTAAAAAAAAATTTACTAGAATTAAATTAACATTTTTTAAGACCTATAAATACAATTAATTTAAACATTTTTTGGCTTTAAATAAGCCATATGACTTCCTTTAACCAATAAATCCCCAGTTTTCTTATTTTTAACCTCAGCTTCTAAATGTACCATATTTTCACCTTTTCTAATCGTTTTTCCTTCAATTACTATTTCATCACCGACCTTTGCCCCTTTTGTATATCTAAAAAACATGAAAAATCCCAATTATCACCTTATTAATCTCAATGAACTTCCTTAATTTAATTTATTTTCATAAATATTCATAATACGTACATTAGATTCATTTCTTTCGATAAATACATCGTATTATCATCGATTAACGTGTTTAAACTTGCACTACTAATCGCATCTATTAACGTAGCTGAAAATCCACCGTGTAAACCACCCATTGGATTTGTATGTTCTTTAGAAACTTTTATTTCAGCTTTACAAAAACCATTTTCAGCAGAAACGACTTGAAGCTGGAATTTAAATCGAATTATTTTTTTTTCTAATTTTAATTAATTTTTTCCTAAGCTTAAATAAGCTAAATTAATTTACCTTATCGAGAACTTTATAAAATCCTTTTCCCGATTTTAAAATTCGATTAACTTTTTCCAAAGCGTTCATTATGTAATTGAAACGAAACTAGACGAGATTTCTAATAAAAAAGTGAGATTACAAGATAAAAATTTTTCACGACCCTGAATATTAAATTCGATCCCGACTAACTTCACTGTAGTTACAAACTTGTAGTAAATACGAGATGTTACATAACCTCTTCCAAAAAGTTCGGTTACAAACGATTCTGGTCGTTTTTAAACTAAGGAACGGTTTCGATCGATCAATACTTAAACAGGTTAATTATTTTTTAACCAAAAATTCACTTTTAAACCGATTCTTTTTTTAGATTAAAATCGTTTCAGCCGACAAAGGTCAATGTTCAGCTACATTCACGGTTAACGAAGATAACTGTAATAGCTATGGACATCTGGCGAATGGCTTTTCAACTAGCATTGTAGATAGTATTACGAGTTTTGGTTTATCTACGGTTTTATACACAAAAGCTCACGTTTCCATTCTTATAAATATGACTTATTACGAACCGGTTAAAGTCGGAGATGAGGTTATTATAAAAACCAAAGTGGTTAAGTTAGGAAAAAATTTAGCTTTCTTAGAGGCTAAATTAGAAAATGTTACAAATGGGGGAATTTTTGCCAAAGGAACACATATAAAATTCGTTATGGATAAAAGTATTGTTTAAAAAGGGAAATAAAGACTAATATTTTATAAGTAATTTAAGTAGATTAATATTTTATAAATAACTTAACTAAACTTTTATAATAATTATATCTCCTAAAATATAGGCAACTGTATTCACAGAAAATAGTTTTCATTCAAGTTACGTTACGTTCATTCATACAAAAAAATCAATGATTACGTAACAAAAATAGTAAAGGTTAACCTCATATTATATGTAATCTTAAAAGAGTGTTTTAGGTTTGATCTGATACTAAAATTGAGTTTTATCATTTGTAAATAAGGTAAGAGGGATTTTTAAAGATTGATAATTTTATTAATGTTAGGTTAAATGCAAAAGTTAACATTTTTAAATTGGGATTTTTCAAAAATTTTTCAAATTAACATCGTTTAAGATATTTATTATCTTAAAATAGATAGTTTTAGCTTTAATTTAAGATATAAATCATTTCTTAATCTTTGTAAATAAACGATTTATGATTTTTTAAAGTTAGTGATTTTTTTACGTTTTTAGGTTATGTTTAGATTAGTTTTTAATTTATTCTTTTATTTCATTCAAAAAATTATTGATAAAAGACAAATATTATTTCATATTTTTTCGATTTAATTAATTTTTTTTTATAAAATATAACAATTGTGTAATTTCAAAAAAAAAATCTTAAATGATTAAAATAAAACTTAAAAAATTAAGCCAACGATGAGAATTTCTTATGTAAAATTTAAGTGCTGCACGTCTTTCGCCTTCTTGGCTTCAAGCACATCGTCAGTTACTAAAGGGCAAAGTGTTGTTACGAATCATTCATAAAATCGAAGATAGGGGACAAAAACCGGTTAAATACTTAAGGCTGGGTTAAAAAAGTTATGGCTGAAGGCACATTAAAAACGTTAAAGCTGAAAACACGTTAGCGATATAAAGATAAACAAAATTCGATTAGGTGGCTGAAGGTACATAACATCTCTAAATTGACATATTGTCATTTAAAATAGTTTAATTTAATGGTGGGTTTAGGCTTAGGATTTCAAACTTAACCGTAACCTTAGCTGTAAGGAGGGTCTCACACTGAGACAGCCAGCAACAAGCAACTAACATCCAGCGATATTGCCACTTGATGACATTTTACATATAGTCAAACGATGTCTCTCACATTAGGACAATTCGATATTGGAAATGGAGAAGCGATATCGGATTGCTCAAATATGAGACGTCGGCTTTAATTCTGTGTAAAATGTCATTAGGTGGCAATATAGCTTGTTGTTGGTTGCGAGTTGCTTGTTGCCTCAGTGTGAGTGACTTACTTTCTCATCCCTCTCTTCATGGTGCAGCTTCATTTCGGGTTATGGTACCTAATAACCATCAAACGTGCCGGAATTCCTAGACGTTGCCTAAATGCTTCTATTGAAATAAAATAGATGAACTTTTTTTAAATACTATACCTTTTCAAGTTCAAATTGGCACTAATCAATTTCAAATTGGGAATAATCAATTTCAAATTGGGATTAATCAATTTCAAATTGAGAATAGTCAATTTCAAATTGAGACTAATCAATTTCAAATTGGGACTTATCAATTTCAAATTGGGACTAATGAAATCAAAGTTGAAATTCAATTAATTTCAAATTACCGACCAAGTGGGAAGTATTCTTTACATTATCTGTCACCAGTACCACAGTTTCTTGGTATATACGTTGGGCATTGCAAAGGTGTATATGAGATCAATCTTTTTATTTCACTGGCGATGAAAGAATCAAATATTCATTTAATTGATTGTATTGGCACCACGGGCCTGATACATAATGAAATTCAAAAAGATGCTTTTAAAAAGCCTGAAGCCAACGTCTTCGCAATGCCAAACGTATATACGAAGAACCTGCGGTTTTGGTATCAGATAATGCTCCATTCCACGATTCCATTGAGGTCTTCATAGAAGTAGTACGGACAGTTTTTAAAGCTGGAGGCAAGAGTGGTCTGGCTGACGACATTTAGACAATTCTTTTTTTTGTGAGGAAAACAGAGTGATATCTATCGCTACATGTACGAAATTTACACTGTGTACACAAAAGTACTATAAGCCGAAATGGAGCTGCACGGCAATATTATGGAGAGCAGGCTTACCTTTTCATCTTTCTCTTCATTGTGCAGATCTATGTCGGGTTATAGTACATGCCACTGCCCCTTTATATTTTTTATAATTTTAATTTTTTATAATTATATTTTTTTTAGCTAAATAAAAAAAATAGTTCATTAATATTAAGTAACTACCAAAACTTAGGTATTTTTTATATAAATATAACATTCCCAATTTGAAATTGATTAGTGCCAATTTGAAATTGATTAGTGCCAATTTGAATTTGATTATTCCCAATTTGAAATTGATTATTCCCAATTTGAAATTGATTAGTCTCAATTTGAAATTGATTAGTCCCAATTTGAAATTGATTAATCTCAATTTGGCATTGATTAGTCCCAATTTGAACTTGAAAAGGTATAGAGTTACTGCTACGGTTACGATTACAGCCTTTAAGTTTGACATCCTAAACCCACCATAAAAAATTAAACTAAAAATAAAAATCCAGGTAAAATTCCAAAAATAACAAACTTGATTCTAGACGGTCACATGTTTATTACACGAAAGCAGATGGTCGAATGCAAGCAATGTTGGAAGAATCTTAACTTTAATTTATTGTAAAAATCACATTTATTTATAAATAAAAGATTTCTAATTTTTTAAAGTTTATCTTTAAATTTTGAAATTTATCGACTAAATTCTGGTACATTTTCAACTTAAACCTAAAAGTTATTTATGAAACATATCAATTATTATACCTAAACCCAAAAAGAATATCTTAGGTGTAATTACGTATAAATATCATTTCTTAATTTATATGAATAAACCAATTACAATTTTTCAAATTTATTTCTAAATTTAGGAATTTTAAAGTTAAGTTAAAATACGGACTGTTCAAAATTTTTCGATTTAATTCAAAAAATTGTTAATAAAACATATCAATTATTATATGTTATCTTAAAAAAGACAGTTTGAGCTTTTATGTAATGTTGAAATTATTTCTTAATCTTTATAAATAAAGGATTTATGATTTTTTTAAAGTTTATCTTTAAATTTTGAGATTTATAGGTTAAGTTCTGTTGCATTTTTCAATTTAATTCAAAAAATTTTTAATAAAACATGTTAGTTATTACACTTAAACTTAAAGAAGAATGTTTTAAGATTAATTTCATATGAAAATCATTTCTTAATCTTTATAAATAAACCAATTACGATTTTTTTAAAAGTTTGTCTCTAGATTTTGGCGTTTTAAGATTATATTCAAATACAGACCTTTAAAATTTTCGATATAATTCAGAAAGTTGTTATTATTATTACTTGACTAAAAAATAGTCTAAAATCCTCTTAAAACTTCAAAAACTCTATTCAACTCGTCTAAAACGATCCTAAATTGTGTGAAACGCAGTAAATACCATTTAAAAATGTCTTTAAATTGTTTTAAATTATCTAAAATCGTTTTTAATCTTTTAAATTTATCATAAACTCAACTAGAAAAAGACAACATTAGTATCAATATCAAAATATTAGAAACTTTTATTAGTATTTATCAAAGATTTAATCTATTTTTGACTGAAAATTTCCAATAAATTACATTTTATTATGATAACCTTAAATAGGGTGACCAAACGTACGGAATTTTGCAGTATTGTACTATAACCTGAAATGAAGCTGCACCATGAAGAGAAAGACGAAAAAATAAGCTCCCTCTCCGTAACATTGTCGAGTACTCTTTCATCTTTCTGTTCATGGTGCAGCTCAATTTCGAGTTATAGTACAGCAATATGACACGCAGTGCAGCATACGCGCATGTACAGCAACCGTAAAACATTCACAATTTATTATTGAATTTGTGATTGATTAATGCAATGAATAGCGTAGTGACTGTAACATTAATGTTACAATGTTTGTTCATGCAAGCACTTTCCAACAGTTTCTGATTTTTGTAACCAATCAAACTGTTCAATTTTGATTACATGCAAAAAAATCCTAAATCTTACTGGGTTGTTGGAAATCGCCTGCTCGACAAAGCTACAGATTTTTCTGTTATTGACAAGAAGAACTCGCAAGAAAATTTTAAGTTCTCCTCGAATATGTAAAAATATACAGGTGTTCTATTTGAAAAAATCATTTTTAGGTCTATAACCATTCAAGTAATTAGACTTTTCAAAAATGCACTGTTTCAAAAAAACAGCTTATATCTCTGAAGTCATAACAGATATCTTTATGTGATCATCAAGCATCTTTAAAGGTGTCCAATTTGGCCCATCCTGTACTATAACGCGAAATGGAGTTGCACCATGAAGAGAAAAATGAAAGAGTACTCGGCAATGATATGCAAAATGGGCTTACTTTTTCTTTATTATATCAGCTCCATTTAGGATTATAGTACATGCGTTGTATGTGTATAACATTGAAAATTGAAAAATCTGGTAACCCTACCTTAAACAAATAATGATAATGGCAACGAGGCGTTTTTAAAACGTTAAATTCACATGTACCTATTCATCGATCTGCGTTATTACAGAAATTATAGGAAATATGAACTTTTATAGGGATTCATTTAAGATTAATAAATTCGTATTTTTCATTCTTTCGTTATATCGGATTTTATTACTATTATTATAATCATATGTCATCTTAAAGAAGAATGTTATAGCTTTCATTTAACCCAAAAATATTATTTTAATTTTTATAACTTAACTGATTACAATTTTTTAAAGTTTACCTTTAAATTTTAACATTTTGACGTTCACTTTACATACAGGGTTCAACATTTTTCGATTTTATCCAAAAAGGTATTAACGATACAAAAATTATTAATCATAATCTTAAAATAGAACATCTTAGCTTTAATTTAGCATAAAAATCATTCTTTAATCTTCAAAAATAAACTCAAAATGATTTTTTCTTTTTACTTTATTAATGTTTTAGGTTATCAAAAATGTCTTCGTTAGAAAAAATATTAAAATTCATCAAGACTAGCTACTCAAAAGGTTTTAACGCCCTTCTCAACAACGTAACGATAATTCAAATTTAATTCCTTCCAAATTTACATATAAAATTAACACCAATAAATTTTTAAGGTAAAAATTACATCAGCTGAAAATGGAAAATGTCTAGCTGAATTTAAAGTCGAAGAAAACCATTGTAACGTTATCGGAAAGCTCCACGGTGGATTTACAGCTACTTTAGTCGATAATATTTCTAGTTTAGCTTTAAGAACAATAACAGAGGATAAATCTCACGTTTCAGTCGATTTAAGCGTTTCGTAAGATTTTTATTAAAACTTATCTTTTAACATGTTGAGTGCCACGCGGTTTTATAACAACTTCCCCGTCAGACCACTGGTGACTGTCGCGGCCTGAACGAAAAGTTGTGTCAGTCACTGATGACTGACGCGGCCTGAACGGAAAGCTTGGTGTCAGTCATCGATGACTGACATGGCACTCATCGTGTTAATTAAATCAAAATATTAAGTACATTTGTTTGTAGATACATAAAAGGAGCAAATATAGGAGATATTGTAATTGTCGACGCGAACACTTTAAAAGTTGGTAAAAACTTGGCGTTTTTGGAAGTGTTACTTTACGATAAGAAGACGAAAGCTTTAATCGCTAAAGGATCACATACAAAATATATTTTAGAACAAAAATAATGTTTGTTAGTTTAAATTTAAAGACATTAAATGAGTTCCTTTAACTAAAACTTCACCTGATTTTTTATTTTTTAACTCCGCACTTAAATGAAATATGTTTTCTTTTTTATTTAATTTAGCTTCGATTAAAATTTCTTCTCCAACAAAAGCCGCTTTTGTATATCTAAAAAAAATTATTTTTACATATGTTAAAACGAATTCTAACTAATAATTATACATTAAATTTATTCCTTTAGAAACGCAAACTTCTTCGTCAATTACAGTTTTTAAACAAGCTTTAGTTACAAATTCCACTAAAGTCGCCGAACAACCACCGTGTAAACCTCCTATTGCGTTTGTATGGGTTTTATCAACTTTAAAAGAAGCCAAGCAATAACCACTTTTTGCTGAAGTAATTTTTAACTTTAAATTTTGAAAAAGAAAAGAGGAATTAATCCTTTTTTTTTTGTAAATTAAATTTTTTACGAACCTCATTTATTACTTTATAAAAACCTTTTGATGAATTAACAAATTTTAAAGCTTTATCCATTTTTTATTTCAAAATTATTAAAGATTTTGATTTTATTTAAATGATTTTTAAGACTATTTTAGTGCTGAAATAAATAGTTTGAATTGCAGACAGATATATCGATTAATTTAATCTAATCTTATCTGGAAATGTGGAATAGTTTTTTTATTAAGTATTTTTTAAATCAAAGTCGTTTTTAAATTAAAGTTACAGGACACCATATTAATACATACAAATTATTGTAGAAACACATCTGACAATGAGATAAATTTCTCTTAAGACGAAAATCTCATGAGATTTTGGTCTCCTTGTGGACACCTAACTTAAAAATAATCTTAAAATCCCATTCTCATGTTTACTTATTTTCAGTTATTATTGCACAAAATTTCATCATTTATCCACACGATCCACTCAAAATCAAATAACATCACGATTGTGACGTCCAAATCAACTTTACTCTTTAAAACTTAAACAAAAAAAAAGCAAAATAATAAAGATAACTTATCTTACAATTTTACAAACGCGCATTGACTTTAAAAGTATAACCCTAAAACAGCGAACATTTAAAATGGGTTCGAAAGTAATTCAACTCCGAAATTGTTTTAATACAGCTTTAGAAAAAGTAAGTGTTTCAAAAAAAATCAATTTCGATTAATATTTAATTCAATAATTTCTTTTTAAGATTAAAATTATTTCTGTGGCAAATGGTTCCTTAAAAGCGGAATTTAAAGTAACCGAAGACTGCGTAAATGAATATCAAAATGTTCACAATGGTTTTTCAGCAACAGCTGTAGATGTTTTAACTAGCGTAGGTTTAAAATCAATTTTAGAACCAAACGTGGACTTTGTTTCGGTTGATATGCATTTTAGGTAAGTTTAATAAAATTTAATAATTTAAACTTAAACCTTAAGTTTATAAAAATTAACTAAAATATTAAATTCATTTAAATTAATCTTTAAAATAAACGTGAAAGTTTTCTAGATCCTCCGAAATTGGGTGATGAAATTTTAATTGAAACTAAAACGATTAAAAAGGGAAAATCTCTATGTTTTTTGGAAGCGGAAATGAGGAATAAAGCAACTAACGATCTGGTTTTACAAGGTGGACAAATTGTTTATTTATTAAATAAACTAAAGTAAGGATAAAAACAGTAAAAGTTTTTATTCAATTGCAATGGAAGTATTTATTTTAATTTATTTATTTTGTATAATGTAAAAATAAATAAAATCTATGATATATAAACAATCGTTTTTATAATACTACATAAGTAAACTTACTACTTATTGTTAGATTTATTTACTACTATTTTTAACAAGTTAAAAGTTGTACAAACATTTCTTAAAAAGACACTTATATTTGAGCATTTTAATTAAGTGCTTTAAAATTTTTAAAGATATTTAAAAATATCTATAAGAAAATGTAAAAAAAAATGTTTAAAATAGAGCTTTGAGCTTAAGGGCCGGTTTATTCACCTCTGGATAAATTAATCTATACTCTTTTCGCGGAAAGATGTCTCATGCGTCATTACTTGTCACCGTTTTCTCGACATATGTCAAATAATTTTTTCTTTATTTAATCATATATATCAGAAAGAGACGAAAACCGAAAATAGTAGTCTAGGATAACATAATTAATTAATGACGCATGAGACATCTTTCCGCGAAAAGAGTATACCCGATATTTTCTATAGTAACTATAATTTCATTTGCCATGATTGACTAGTTAGCCTGTAACCATGGTAGATATAATTTGATAAATTTAGGTATTTGTGATGATTTTCAATTTTTGATATTTCTAATATTAGAACTTAACATTTTTCAATTTAACCCAAAAAATCATTAATAAAATATATTATCTATTATATATTAACATAAACAAGAATAATTCAGCTTTAACTTGAAATATAAATCATTTCTTCATTGTTACAAATAGAATTGAAATTATTTTTTTAAGTTTTTGATTTTGATATTTTTAAGTTATATCATGTAGAGTTTTAAATTCTCTAATTTAATTCAAACATTTGTTAATAAACCATGTTAGTTAATAAAAATCATCTTAAAAAAGATTGTTTTAGCTTCAATTTGAAATATAAATCGCGTCTTAATTATGTTAATTAAGATTGAAATGACTTTTAAAGTTTATTTTAAACGTATCTTGATGTAATGTCTTAGTTTTTTCGATTCTATCCGAAAAATCATTAATACTCCCTCCGTCCCATATTAAGTGTCCGATTTTGGCATTTCCCGAAACTTAACGTCACTTCGAAATGTCTAATCTTGTATTCCATCAAGAGACTTAAGTTAAGACACATTAATGTTGTTAAAAAATTTAAACGTGTCTACTTAACTTCTGAGTAGTGATTTATAAATCATAGGTCGTCTTGTTATTTCTAAAAGTACCGGAGTGGTCACATAATGGACCGTTAAAGAGTTTTTTAAGTTGTGCCTCAACGAAAAAGGCCTAATCTAAACCATGAAGGGTGTCAAAATGTATACCATTATTAGCTAGAAGTAAGTGTCAATGGTAAACTTAAACATGAATCGATAAAGAATGCTGCTCAGTATTCTGTATAGGAGAAGACTATAAAATTTGGTATCGAGGACAAGAATCTTTACGTGAAGGAGCGGTAAGCGCGAATGTAAATTCTTGAAAATTTGGAAGAGTCGGCAGAAAATGAAAAACTATAGATATAGGAAAAATAAAAGAGATGCCGATTCATCGCCCCAAAAATATTCGATTACTTGCATATACCATTGGAATTTCAAAAAGCACAATTCACAGAAGTATTAAATCTGGACTGATCAAACCTCATTCAAGTAAAACTATTTCTTACTGATTGTAACAAAATCCAACGTTTGGAATGCTACTTGGCTTTGATTCTGAAAATATCGCTGCTGGTGCACTTATTTTTAAGGATATGAAAAACTACATTCTTGATGACGAGAAATGTTTTATTTAAAAAAGACCTCTAATAAATACTACCTGGGGTTCATGATGAGATGGAGCTTGATGAATCATGTAAAACTAAGAGGTTTATTACGAAGATCATGTTATTAGCCGTTGTTACCCATCCAAGATGGAACAACTACCGTAATCAATGGTTTAATGGAAAACTACGCATTTGGCCATTTGTAACTCAACAACCTGCCAAACGTACAAGTAAAAATCGTCCAGCCAGGGCGATGAAAACAAAAGTTATCGAATCTGTAACCAAACAGGAGTATAGAAATATGATGGTGAATAAACTTCTACCGGCGATTAAAGCTAAATAGCCTACAGCCAGTACTCATAAGCCCATTTACATCCAACAAGACAATACCAAACTACATTTTGACAAAAATGACAAAGACTTCAATGAAGCTGTTAGCACCTTAAAATGAACTAATACTTCACTTTAAATTATAAGAATTATCGACCCAGAGCTCTGCTGCCAGTTTTCTCAAAAATTTTAGAAGAATTAATCAAGCGGCGTCTAATCAGCTAATTGGAAAAGTACAATATTTTAAACGATAGTCATGGTTATAGCTCAGGGAGATCTACAACAACGGCTATTATAAAAATGATAGAAAACATAACCGATGCACATGACAATTTTGAAAAAACTCGAATGATTTGTTGCGATCTCACAATCAGCCGAGCTTTCGATACGGTAGATCACAACATACTACTAGATAGACTTGACTATTATGGAATAAGAGGTACTCCACATAAACTCATACAATCCTACCCCGAGGATAGATATCAATCTGTCGGTTGGCGGGGAAAATTTTCTCCAGCAACAAAATGTTTGCGGTGTTCCTCAAGGATCTATCCTGGGCCCTTTGTTGTTTATTATCTATGTGAATGACTTGCCGGATTGCATGGTTTTCGGTACCACATGCCTTAATGCCGATGATACAACGTTTGACGTGCGGGATGTTGCGTCGCAAGCTGTAAATTCAAGAAGTATAGAAATCCTTAAGGCAACGGCCGACTGGATGAGTGCAAATAAGCTGGTATTAAACGACGGAAAAACTTACACCCGTATGCATAGTCGATTGCCGGCGATTTGCCGGAGACTCGCCGGCGATTCGTCGGAGATTCTCCGTTCACCAATAGAAAATTCCGATGCAGTCAATCGCCATGGAATCATTCACGTGCGTTATGCTGTTTTTTTTTTTTTTCTGGCGACGCGCCGGAGGTTTGCCGGAGATTTGCCGGAGATCGGTCGATGTCAAAAACGTCAATAAAATCATAATTTATGTCAGATTAATATTGTATATATATATAATGGATATGGATTTGAATTGGATGTATAGTGCCAATAAATCACAAATCACGTTACAAATCACAGGCGATTCGCCAAAACGGAGGTCGCTGGGAGATCGACTATGCATCACAAATTATATTCCGATCGTTCGCCGGCGAATCTCCGGCGAGTCTCCGGAGAATCTCCGGCGAATCGCCGGCAAATCGCCGTTGATCGACTATGCATACGGGTGTTAGTTTCTAGACTTTTTATGCAGGGAGAAAAATCCTGCCTAAAATTACTTGGCCTGCACCTGGACTCCGCTCTAAGCTGGAACCTCCACATCGATGTGGTGTGCAAGCGTGTCGCGAGTGCTGTTTTTCTAGTGCGGCGGTTGAAAAGGTGTGCCAACCTGGAGGTCGCGAGGGCAGCCTACTTTTCCTATTTCCACGCCATCGCAGTGTACGGGATTGTCGTCTGGGGAATGGCTCCAGGGATTAAGAGGGTCTTCCACCTACAGACGCACTGTATCCGCGCCCTAAATGACTTGAAGAACAACGAGAGATGGACACCACCTTTCAAAAAACTTAATATTCTTACCATACCTGGTGCCTACCTACTAGCGTACCTAAATTACGTGCACAATCACAAAAATGACTTCAAAACCTTCTCACAGACGCATTCCTATCATACACGAAATAAACAACTTTTTGAATTGCCATCCCACAGGCTGAAACTGACGCAACAAGGTGCGGAAAATATTAAATTACTAAATTCAAAAAGTTTTAATGCTCGAATTAAGAAAATTATACTGTCAAATTGTGTTTATTCCATTGACGAGTACATTTCTTTTGTAAGGTCCTTGGACTATTTGTGAAGTATTTTTAGAGTATTTTTGATGTTAATTTTGTAGTATGGCGTATCGCTTTTTTTTTCTGACGTCTTGTATGATATTAATCGACAAGTAAATGTTTTCTATTCTATTCAATAACTCTAATGTGTCAACCATCGAATAGTCCGGGTACCAATGTTCGGGACCTTAATTATTTTAATGCTATATCAGTATCAAACTGCTACTTTAAACATCGATCCAGTCACCAAGGCTTTTAACGATCTTAGTCATGAAACACATCAACAGTGTGACCGAAATGGTCATACTAGAAGGAAGAAGAAAGCTAAAGGAATTAGAGATCGGGATAAGACAACAGAAGATAAGAAGCTCAAAATCAATCAAATACCTGAGAGTGCACATAGATAAAGATCTTAAAATGAGTGAGCATATAAAAGAAGTTAGAACAAAAGCAGCCAAAGCAAGTACAGTGCTAAAAAGAATAATGCCAAAGAAGGGAGGTCCAAGCCACTCAAGAAGAACCCTACTGGCGACCGTCATAAGGTCGATAACCCTCTATGCGGCGCCAGCCTGGGAAAGTGCGTTAAAATATCAAAAATATTAAGGGTATGCTAAGAAGTATTGAAAGACAAGTATCGATACACGTGACATCGGCATACAGAACCATATTAACGGACGCCGTAGGAATGCTGGCAAGGCAGCCGCCAGTGGATCTCCTGGCATGGGAACGATGCAGGAACTGGGAGACAAAGGGAGAAAGAGCGAAGGAGAATAGAGAAATGATGTATAATAAATGGCAGGAAAGATGGGACGAGTATAAAGGCTGGACGAAAATATTTATAAAGAAAGTAAAGGAATGGTATTTAGGTATAGAGGTCGATTATTATATAACACAGACGCTAAGCGGACACGGCATATTCTGCCAATACTTGAAGAAAATTAAGAAGAGAGAGAGCGACACGTGTTGGTTTCACTACCAAGCAATAGACACCCCAGAGCACACCATCTTTAAATGTGAATATTTCAAAACACAAAGAGAGGAGTTGGAAGCCAGGATAGGAAGGAAGTTCGAGAAAGAAGGAGTGGCGGAGTTAATGAGGGAAGAGCATAGCAGGAGTGCAGTAATGCAGTATCTGAGAAACGTAATGAAGGGTAAAGAAATGGAGGAAATAATGATAGAGAGAGATGAGGAAATAGAAGAAACGAGAATGGAAGGAGTATAAGGGAGGAAGTGAAGTCATAAAGAACTAATGCCTGAGCAGCTTGCAGTAATGCGAAGAGCGGGTCGGAGCTGCTCAAGATCCGAAAGGCAAAGAGGAGGAGTTTTTAGTCGGTAACAACAAGAGTTGGAAGAGCCCGACACTTCCGGCTGAAAGGAAGTAGGCCGGGGTGCATAAAGCATTTTTTCCTCCTCCCAAAAAAAAAAAGACATCAACAGTGTATGATAGACAATGACAGCAAATGGCGGCAATAATTATAAGATGCCTCACTTAGGCAAGAATAAATTGCTTAGACGAGGAGAGTTGTAATACCACTTTATCTTAAATACGGTATAGAGCTCGTCGAAGGTACTCAAGAAAAGATTAGTAGCAGTAATTAGTAATTAAGTAGTACTATTATTATTCTTACACAGTTTTGTAAAGTAAAAATATATTTCTTAACAATTTTGGACGTTTAATATTAACAAAAAATCTTGAAAAAAGCCATGTTTTTTTTTAAAGGGACTTTAATTTTGGGACTTAAATTTTCACCATATCGGTCACTTATTATGAGACAGAGGTAGTAAAATATATTACTTATCACACATAACAAGAATAATTTAACTTTAATTTGAGATATGAATCATTTTCTAATCATCATAAATAAGGTTAAAATGATTTTTTAAAGTTTTCGATTTGTCTGTTTTTAGGTTATATCATGTAGAGTTTATTTACCAATTTCATTCAAAAAATTGTTAATAAATCATATCAATTATTAAAATCATCTTAAAAAAGATTGTTTTACCTTCAATTTAAGACATAAATCGCTTCTTAATTATTGTAAATAAGATTGGAATGATTTTTTTTTAACTTTCGATTCAATTTTTATACTTTTAAGTCATATCTGAACTTAATCTAATATCTAAACTTAAAGTCACATCCAAAATTTTCCACTTAACCCATAATATATTTTTATAAAACTAATTAATTATTGCACATTTAAAATAGAAACGTTTCAATTATAACTTAATACATAAATCATTTTTTTAATTCTATAAATAAACAAAAAAAAAACATTTTTTTAACCCTCCTTTTTCTTATCACTTACCTTTTGACTCTTCCCAACGTAATAATAACTTCCCAAAAACGATCCCATAACCAACGGACCTACAGTTAACATTTTAACTCCGTTGTGGACATAAATATCACAAAAAACGCCCAAAACAAGCGGAGCAAAAACATTACTAAACACATTAACACCTTTTAAAGCATCCTCAAGCTTAAAACTATTATCTTTTTGAGTCGAATCTTTTGTATTTTTTTTATCTGAGCTTTCAATTTCTTTCCAAGATGATTCAACGAGCGATTTTGAAATCGCCACAAAAATAAAACTAATTAAATACATTTCAAACGTTGGAGCGAAACAAATTGCAGCCGAACTTATAGCTAAAACGCTTAAAAACCTTCTTAACTTATCAATATTTTTTAAAGACATTTTTTGGTTTAATATCGGAGTTAAAATCGTACAAATTAAAGTTATAACGGTTTGATAAGCAATTGTCCAACCGACTTTGGAATGTGATGCTAAATAATGGACTTTTAAAAGTAAAGGAAATTTTGTGTAAAAAACTGTTAAACTAAAGGATGTTAAAAACCTTAATAAACAAATATTTCGATTTTTTTCATCTAATTGGTTTAAGGAATTAAAATAAGGTTGGAACGTTTCATTAAGAGTTTGTTTAAATGGTTTAGTTGGTGATTTTGGAATACTTTTTGGATTTAAAGGAAGAAAACTGGATAAGATTAAACAAATAAGATATAAACTAGCACTTAAAATCGATATTAAAAAAAATCCGTCCGATTTTTCAAACATATAACCACCTAAAATCGGTCCTATGATAAATCCAAAAATCCCCAAAATGTTTAACTTTGAACTAACACCATCTCTTTGTTCCTTGTCAACAAACTCAATTATAAACGATTTAATAATACTTTGAGTTTGATTTGTTAGATCTACAAAAAAATATTTTTTTAAAAAAAAGTTTCCATTAAAATTCAATTTTTCCATTACAATATAAACACCTCAATGTTATTATAATCAAATAAGATGGATAAATTCCCATTAAAACACTCGTAATAATCCCAATTAATAATGATTGTTTTAAATTGACTTTTTTACCAAGTTGATCATTTAAAACTCTCTAAAACCAACTTTAAAATCATGTTTTATTTTAAATTAAATATCTACTTACTGATAAAACCCCCGAAAATAACTGCAAACCCATATAAAACATTCCATGTATTCCTAAAATCGTATGTGTTCCTCCGAGGATTAATATTTGAGTAGGTAAAACGGGCATAACTAACCCATAACATATCGAGTCCTAAAATTAATTTCCCCCATCAATCATCAAATTATTTTAAGGAAAATTAATAAAAACTTACCAAAAATGAGATGACATATAAAAGTGAGGTTATATCCTTCATGTTGAATGTTTCTCTATCTATTTATCCTTCCTATCATCGTTATCACTTAAAGCGATAATTAATCTTATTGTCGACTGTTTGAGCGTATTTAAAGGATATTTACGTCATTGTAAATAAATCAATTTTAAATAAATATTTGAGCTGTTTGATTGAAATGTTTGACAACTGACAAGAACTGTCAATTTCAAAATGAAACCATTTTAAAATGTTAAAATATATTTTAAACTTGTTTTGTATAAAATATTCTTTAAAAATTGATAAAAGTATTAATGGTATTTCTTGTTTAGTATATATAAAGTATAACTTTAAATATTTACTGTTAAATTCTTAAAATAATTTCTAAGAAAATTTAAAATGACTAACTTCTCGTAAATTTAATCGCTGTGGTTATTTATAAAAATTTCTTTTAAAATACTTAAAATACTTAAGAATTTAAAAATGTAAAAAACAATTAATATTAATGAATTTATGAATAATGAATTTAAAATATATAAAGAATTATTGAAATAACTAAAATATTTAAATGTAACCAACTTCATGGTTGATTAAAAATATTAAAAATATCAACAATACTAAATGAAAATACTTTTAAAAGATTTATTCATATTTGGTTTTAAAATTAAAAAAAAACTTTAAATTTAAAACATAAGTATTAAATGTTAATAAATTAAATCCACCAAAAAAAATTTATTGCAATTAACTTCATACTATTTTGATTGTTGACGTTTAAAACGTCAAAATTATCAAAATGCCAACACACATTAAATTGATAATTACTTTTGTAATCATTTTAAATTAAATGACAGTTAATTTTAGTGAAAACCACGATGAAGTCAATAAAACACAATTTATTTATAGTGTATACAATATCATTTATGGTTAGTACATTTAAAAAGTTAATTGATTACAATTCTAACCTAAAAATTGCATGTTTTTTAGGATTTATTCGCTGTAGGTTTAATTGCTCCCCTTTTTCAACTCCATCTACGATCGTTAGGTGCTTCGCATTTTACAGTAGGTTTAATAGGTTCGACTTATTCCGCTTTACAAGTTTTAACTGGTCCATTAATTGTATAACAAATTATTCTTAGAAGAGATTTTTTTTAAAGCCTTAATTTTTAGGGTAGTTGGAGTGATTTACGTGGTCGTAAATACGTTTTAATATTGACTTTAATCATTTGTACTGTGTGTTATTTTTTAATTGGATTTTTTTCTTGGATTTCTATAATTTTTTTATTTAGATTTATTTTGGGTGATTTTTGATGCTTTTATTAGTTTTTTTTTTTTAATCAATTGAAAGATAATTGATTTTAGGTTGTTTTAAAAGTACCCAAACAATTTGTAAAGCTGTGATAGCTGATTTACTACCAAAAAATGACCAAGCTCAAGCGTACGGAAGATCTAGTGGATTGGGAATGTTTGGGTTTGTTGTTGGACCAATTTTAGGTGGATACATTTCGGAATTAAATAATGGGTTTACATGGGTTTGTTGTTTAACATCTGGGTTGTTTATAATTAATATCAGTAGGTTTTTAAAGTTTAAAAATGAATTTAGAATTAAAAAAGTATGTTTTAGTTTTAACATGTTTACTTCCGAACACTTTAGGAACGAGTTTGGAAGCGAATAAAGTCGGAATTTTTGATTTAATAAAAAGTATTGATAAAGAAATTAAAAAATCTTGGTTGGAATTGTTAAAAATCGATTGGAAAATTTACTGGGATTCGTTTTTAATACGTTTTTTATTTGGAATAACTACCTCGATATTTCATTCGAATCAATCTTTGTACCTGAAAGAAAAACACCAACTTTCTCAGCTTTATATCGGTTATACGATTTCTTTTTTTAGTATAATCGGTGTATTTACTTCAATTTCACTCGGTTTTATTACAAAAACTTTTTACAAAAACGACTCAAATTGTTTAAAACGAATTTTTCATTCATTTATTATTATCTCGCTTTGTTGCATTGGTTTTTACTTAGCAACTAATTTATATGTTTTCTATTTGTTTTTAATTCCTTTTGGAATAACAACAGCTATTGTTCGAATAGTTAGTATGGAAATGATGTTAACCAAGTCAAAAAAAGAGGACAAAGGTTCTTTGTCAGGCGCTTCGAATAGTGTGATGTCCGTGTCGAGATTTGTAACTCCGTTAATTTCCGGGATCGTCGGAGATGTTTTCGGAGAAGAAACTGTGATGTTTTTTGCATTTGTACCTGCTTTAATGGGAACTGTTGTTTGTTATAAATTGTTATATAAAAATGTTCGAAAATATAAAACTGAATAAGAAGTTACTTTTTTATGAAATGTTTCTTTTTTTTTAGTTGTTTTAATTGATGAGTGTTGGATGCGATCTTAAAATAGAATGATTTTTAGTATTAAGTTTATTATATCATCTCAATGATGTACTCCATTAGATACCAGTAAAGTACTTGATGTAACTACGAAGATATGTAACACTTGCATAGACGGTAGGATAATTTGGACGAGCGCAACCAAAAGCCCAAGAAACAATTCCTATAAGTTGTCCATTAACCACCAATGGACCACCACTGTCACCCTAGAACCATAAAAAATATAAAATTATCTATTCATTTTTCTAAAAAAAAAGAAAATGAAAAAACTTACTTGGCAAGTCCCTCTTCCATCATTATTTCCAGCACACATCATGGTATTGGTAAAGCTTGTACCATAGACCATAGCACAGTAATCGTTTCTAAAAACGGTAACTTCAACAGCTTGGAGTAAAGACGGAAGATAACCACCTTCTTTTAACTTTCCCCAACCACTCACCACAGCTTTTTGTCCAACCGGAAGCGGTTGTCCGAGAAAAGGCAAAGTAACATTTTTAATGTCAGGTCCAAAAAACAAGTTTGATGCTAACTCCAAAAAAGTCATATCATAATCATAGATAGTACCCATTTTTTGACCGATTTCAATCTTATTTTTAATCTTCACCACTTGACCGCCGTATTCGCAGTTGGAGGAACCAGCTCGGACAGTTAAAACAGAGGTAGGAATGTTGGCTGTGCAATGGTAAGCTGTTATTGCCCATTTAGGGCTGATTATTACAGCTCCGCACAGGTGAGAGCCGTAGTATTGAAGAGAGAGCTGATAAGGGAAATTTTTGATATCAACCGATACTCCATTTACGATTTTATCGTCTAGGCTGGATACTTCATTTCTGGGAATCTCAAATGCTGAAAAAGAATAAAATTATAAACATGAATAAGCCCAAGATTTGACAAAAGGTTTATTAAAAAATTAGCTAATAAAAAATCATAAAAAAATAGAACCAAACATTAATCAACAATAACATTCACTTAATCAAAAGAGGATGACGGCTTGAAAGAAGAAACTTGTAATGAATCACCATAAAAAATAAGATAAAAAAATTAAATAAATAAATATCTAAAATATGTCAAAATAAATTCAATAAATTATGCGAAATGAGTAAGAAAAGTAGTAAAGGCCCCATTGCGCCCTTTGTACAACCTCCCTGTCACTCACTCTGTCTGCATCAAACAGTGTAAGGATTTACCAAAGGTTAGGATGTAGTTCAGAGGCGGGTCCATGATTCCATCCATGGTTGGCCAGTCGTCACCCAAGTCCCCTAACCTACGGTCCTTGAAATTCGAGCAATCAAATAGGATGTGCTTAACAGTTTCAACGTCTTGCTCGCAAGCACGACATAGACGAGAAGCGGCAACCCTGAATTATAAAATAAAATAAAAAACAGCATAAACAATGAAAAAGTATTTATTTCGGTACTATTCGAATTTCGGACTCTTTGAGTCCGTCTTGATTGACGTCGTACCTGAAGACGGACTCAAAGAGTCCGAAATTCGAATAGTACCGAAATAAATACTTTTTCATCGTTTATGCTGTTTTTTATTTTATTTTACTACATTACGATGACCCTAGGCCAAATTATCTCCAATCTGAATTATAAAGGTGCTTATTAATCTTACAGTGTCCCATCAGGAGCCATGTGATTAGACGTAGATCCTTCCTGTTGAGACCTATATTTTTTCACCTAATGGTGAAGGCTTTCACAGCTAGTTTGACATAGAACTAAAGGTAAAATGCAACAGTACATAGCTAGCATAAAAATTGAATACTTACCACAAGTTGCAACCAAAACACAGGAAAATACCACAAGACGCAACATCTTGAAATGTGCTACATTTGTACATTTCAAGCAGTTTATATATGTTCTATTTTCCACTAGAATTTTTTCTTAATGCTGAAACAAACATGATAAGTATGAAAATTTGGAAATACAAACACTTAAAGATGGATTAATAAATCTTTTGCAAATAATTAGATAACCAATAATTGTCATATTAATTATTAAGAAACTATCGGCTTAGAAATGAAAAATTTTAAAAGAATATATGGAAATTGAAGATGTCATGTATATTGTACTTTGTCCGTTATTTTTGAAATAGGGCTGAAGGTTAATGTGAATTTTTAGTACAATACTTTGGGTGCAGATTGAAAATAATTATCTATGAAATAATGAATGAAGCAAATAACGTTATCTTGTTTACTTCCAATTTACCTCTGTATAAACTTACGTAATCAAACAGGTGTCATCTTGCGATTAATGTTTTATTAAGTTTGTTTCTTAATCAACTTTCTGAACCCCAGGGATCACCTATGTGTGTTTGATTCTGAAGTTTATGTTTATGGTTCTAAAAGTCTTTTGTCATAATTTCTCTTGTACTTTCGGGTAAACATTAGTTCATTGGGGCTGCACTGCTTGCACTAAGCAGTTCAGTGCATTATTAAATTTTGATTATATATGATGACTAAAAGAAAAGAAGGTGCTATGTCAAGAAACGTAATTTCAACAAAACTCGTTTCAAAATATTGGGAATTTCATATTTTTATTTGCTTTTGATAAATATTAGAAAAGGTGGACAAACGCAGCTTTTACATTTCTTATTATTTTTATTGAACTTTAATAAAAATACCAAATGAAGTCTTTCTTATTCATTGCCGCGTTGATATGGCATCTCTTTAGTCTGTTCGTTAACATTACAAAGTGAAATAATTTCTAACTGAACGTATTTAATGCACGAACGATTAAATAGAGTCAAAGCTTTGAAAATTTTCTGATAGGTAACACCCAAATCTGAACTTCGTGAAAAATTGACATAGCACTTCCTTTACCTGTAGTTTTCATATGCGTTCGCTGGATCACATTTCACACCTGAAGTAAATTACACCAAATTACGCTGAATTACAGTCATTCTCCTTTAAATGCTGCACGAAATTGCACCTTTACACCATAATGTAACTTACAATTAGTGCAGTGCAAGTTTTAACCCAACGAACAAAGCTATTGTTATACTTTCTTAGTTTCAGTTGTACTTATAACCTTACTTACATTTTATCTTTCTGTTGTAACTTCATGTAATAATTTTCTTAATAACCCAAAATGCTCAATTTATTTGGGTTGCCTCTCTTAAAAATCCAATTTTTTTACATACTAAAAATTTTAATTATTTTCTAGTTTACATACATCCGACGTCAATAATTAAATAATTAACCCCATCGCTGTACCGCCATTATTATAATGAACGGGGTAACATAGCCGGCACCAGGGCAAGGTTTTCACCCGGGAAAACCTTCCGAAAAATCTGTGAGTTCTTGCGCTAAGGCTCTGATTTGAAATGCAAACGTGTTGCAAGGTAGAAAATGATATAAAAAGAAACTACTTTATTTTTTATGATCAAAAACTTTGATTGAACTAGATTCAGAAAAGGGAAAATTAATCTTTATTGAATAAAACACAACCTAACTTTTAAAGTTTATTAAGCACAATGCAAAATCTGTATAATCTAATTAATCAAGAGGATAGCTATGCGAATTCCTAACTCAAATAATTATCAACCGGAGAGATTTGTCTCCTAGTAATTAATTACCCAGGTTCAGAAAACTCACCCCTTTTCCTCAACCACAAAACCCATTGTGTTATGTCTATCATGCGGACATAACCGCCGAGGAACACTCAAACTCGGACGCGAAATCTGAACCCGCGAAAAACCGTCGATGTGTTGAATAGCTTCTCAAAGCATATCCAACACATTATCGCGAAGAAGAAATTCTTGACTCGAAAAGAACCCCGGGAAGAGAAAAAGCGATCTGAGCGCGAACTCTTCCTTAAGTAAAACGCAGTGGTTAAAAGGTGGTGGGAGAATATCTCTAGGCGTTTTTTTTACTAACAATAAGTAAAATTCCAACACGTACAATATCTATTCAATTTCTAAAAAAACCCTTGTTTTAAAACTTTACTACCTGCGAACAGGCTCTTTTAAAAATGACACTTTTATGTCATACAATTTATTACTTTTTGCAGGGATAGAGTCGCTTTACCTGCCCTCAAGTGAAAACCACAAAGATAAAACTAAAATTTAATTTAAAAAAAATCTTTAAATTCAACCCGTAATAATCTGAATTAGCAGAATAATCTGAATTATTACGTTGGTGTGAGAGAGACTTCTTAAGCTTACTTATTCTTTAAAGAATTCGAGTGTACATCAAATGCTCCCAATGAGGCAAAATCTAACTTTTCAGGTGTCTGAGTGGATCAAGTCAAAGAAACTTATTTATGTCTAGATAAATTTCTATATTAATTTTCTGCAATTAATTAACAATTACATTTAGTTGTTTACTTGATTCACTGTTACTTGGAAAATAGGATTTTTGCTCGACGGTGGAAAGATTTATAAAGATTAAGACTATGACGTTAATCAATGGTTTGCATTTCTAACCATTTGAAATCAATACAAAATAATTATGAACTATGAGACTATCTAGTAACATTAATTCTGACTATGACCAGAGACTAATTCGGTCGCTTCTTTAGCAAAAACACCATCTCAATTCCTGTTTTACTCGCATCAACATGTTATTATATTTTTTTCCTTAATGATATTCCTTTTGGACTGGGGCATATAAACGGGAATCAATCCCTATTAGATTTTACACCCTAGGTGGTAGTTAATGTGCACATAGTCAGTTATCATGAGCTCTAGTAATTGAGATAGTATGTTATTGAAAAATTGGATGCTGACTTTATGTATTGCCTACAGATTGTTATTTAGTATTTCAACTTTTCTAAGGTTTAGAAAATAGATATCGAAAAAGGGATGTAATTTTATTAACTGCTGAATTTTTAAATTAATTTTCAATAAAGTTTCTTTAAACGTAAACAAAATTAATAAGTAATTTGCATTTATAGCACTTAATGATTTAAAAACGTCAGTAATAGGTAACATTAATCAATTTGAATTTTTGTAATCGATCAAATTTATTTTAACATTTTGAAGAAAATAACACTTCATATTTTTCAACTTTTAATAAATCTAAACCGTTCTCAAAGATGTCCCGCCTTAGATACCAGAAACGTTGGTGATGTATCCACGGAGATTTGGAACGCTTGAGTAAACACCAGGATAAGATGGACGAGCGCACCCGTATCCCCAAGAAACGATTCCAATAAGTTGACCATCAACCACCAATGGACCACCACTGTCACCCTAAAATCATAAAAAAGAAAACAAGTTTAAATTTTCCATTTATCTTTAGAAGAGAAAATTCTTACTTGGCAAGCATCTTTTCCACCACCAGGTTCTCCAGCACACATCATACGATCGGTAATTGATCCAGTTCCATAAGCAGAAGCGCACTCAGCATTGCTAACGACGGTAACTCTAACGGCTTGGAGTTGAGACGGAGAAGATCCACCTTCGGTTAAAGTTCCCCAACCGCTTACAATAGATTTTTCTCCAACGGGAAGTGCTTGTCCAACAGATGGTAAACCAACGCTAGCAACCCCAGACCCAAAAGATAAATCGGAAGCCAACTCCAAAACGGAGATATCATAATCGATTTGTGCAGAGTTGTATTGAGGATTTTGATAGATGGTTCTGACGTTAACAACTTGACCTCCAGATCCGCGGATGGAAGAACCAGCTCGAATGCTTAACATGGAAGCTGAAGAACCATCCGTGCAATGAGCAGCTGTTACTGCAAATTTGGGGCTAATGATGGAAGCTCCACAAATGTGGCTTCCATAGTATTGGAGAGAGAGTTGATAAGGGTAGTCTTCGATCTCGACTGGTTCTCCACCTACGATTCTACCATCGAGCATTGGAATTTCATTTTTACGGATATTAAAGGCTGAAATAGAAGAAAAACTTATAAAGAAACAAAAACAAAAATAGTCCAAATCAAAACAGAATGCAAATTGGAATAGAAGAAAACTGATAAAATTGAACAAAAAGACTTAAAAATTATAATTAGTATAAAGGAAATAAAATACTTACCGAAAGTAGTTGCCAAAAGGCAGGAAAGTACCAAGAGACGAAACATCTTGAAACGTACTACATTTGTAACATTCCAATCGGTTTATATACGTTCTATTTTCCACTTGTAAAAATTTTTTTAATGCTTGAACAAACGCGATAAGTAAAGAAATTTCAAAAATAAAGCTTGTCTATGCACTTGAAGACTTTGATAATCACTCCAATATTGCGAAATGGAATTAGTTAGGTAAACAACAAGTTAATTAAAAAAGAAATTGTGAGCACAGAAAGAGAAAATCGAAAACAAATCTCTCAAAACGTCAAGTGGAAATTCTCGCAGTGAAGATTGCTTATATATATATATTTTTTACGTTATCTTAATGAAGATGAAGGTAAGTGAGTGAGAGTAAAATGATTTAGATGAGGACTAAAAATAACTATCTTTTAAAATATAAGTGAAACAAACAAGTTTATCTTATTTACTTTCGATTTATTGGTGTTCAAACTTACACATGTGTTTCCTTCTAAATACAACTTATTAAATCATCTCAACAGTACGTAAATTAAAGTTATTACAAGTACAGTGAAATTACCCTTCGCGGACACCCCTCTTGAACGGACACTTTTGGTCGGTCCTGTTGGTGTCCGCTCAAGGGAGATTTCACTGTATATAGAAATGTATATCATAAAAGAACAACTACACCACCACCGCTGTCACCCTCACACCCGTCCTTTTTACATGTTTTATAACCAGCACAAAACATTCTCTCGGTAATACCTCCATAACACTGAGAACATTCATTTCTATTGAGTATAGGCACATCAACAGCATGAAGTTGCCGCGGATATCTTTCAAGATCTGTTGTTCCCCATTCGCTTACCACAGCCATTTTTTCCAACCGGCATTTCTTGATTTGCTTCAGGAAGTTTAATTGCCGCTATACTCTTGTTAAAAATTAGTTTTTTAGCAAGTTTTAAAATAGATATATCGTAATCGAATGTATCGCTATCATATTTTTCATGTTCTTTTTTGTTTTCGACATGAAAGACGCTTCCACCGGAGCCCCAATACGAAGATCCTATTCGAATTGTTAATTCTGAAGCCTTATACGGTTCTGTGCAGTGAGCCGCTGTTAAAATGTATCTTTCAGAAATAATTGAACCGCCGCACCTAAATTCCACAAATGTGCTTGTTAATTGAATTTGATATGGAAAACTTTTGATGTTTACTGCTTTACCTCCAGCGATTTTCGTCGCCGAATGTTTAAGATCAGCTAAAAAATTGGTACCAGAATGAATATTTTTTTATATCTACATTTTTTTTGTAAGACTTCTTACAATAAGTGAATGAGATTTAAAGTGGAAATTGAAACAATTTAGATAACGATATCCTTTATATTGGTAATTTTCTTACAGTATAACATAAAAAACTGATGACAGTATAACACTTACACGAAGCTGATGCCACAATATAGGAGAGTACGAAAAGACCAAACATCTTAAAATGTATGCGTTTCTAACATTCTTATTGGTTTATATACCTTATGTTTTAAATGCCGGCAAATATTTTATTTAACGTTGAATAACAAACTTTGAAAAAATAGAGCTTATACATACAGTGAGCAGCAAAACTATTGCACAATTTCAATAAAACAATAATAAAAATTACATTACAAAAAAGACAATTTTGTTTGATCATAACGTACATTTTGATTCCACATTTACTTGATATTAATCATAATTATATTTTGGAATTGAACTTGAATATATTTCATAATTTTGCTTAGCATTGTATATGCTATATGCGATTAAAAATAAATAAGTGTGTAATTGCAGATACTTGAAATTGTTTACCAAAAATGGAAAAAATCGTGGTAAACGTTGTTATCACTGGTAAACATTTCTATGTAACACATTTTCCCGGAAATAATGCCACGATGAAGCTAATGACTTCAAGTAGAGTCAGTGTAAATACGAAATTGGCACAAACACCTAATCAAACTACAGGGGTGACACGCTAATTAGCACACCATAAGGTATGTTGGCGAAAACGCAAAAATCGCAGAAAAATTAAAGATTTCGACAAGGAACTCAATAATATTTATTTTTTAAATAAGATCAAAGATCAAAACATCAAAACAAACGTTGAAAACAAAATCAAAATCAAAGGAAGTTGTCAACTATTTATCAACATACTTAATGAAAAATAACACCTTATTTAATACAATTGAAAACTATTTACGATGTAGTGTATAAGGTTCATAAGTATTCAATACTTTCTTGGAAATCCCTTTTGGAAAATTACGGCTTCACATCGCCTTCGCATGGACGATATAAGATCTGCGCATGTTGCCCTCGGGATTTTTTGCCATTCCTGCTGAATGACATTCTATAATTCTTATTGCGTTTTTGGTTTTAGTGCCATAACCTTCCTTTTATTAATTGCTCATAAATTTTCAATTGGATTTAAATCCGGACTTTGCGCAGGCCAATTCAATAGAGGTATTGCCTGATTTCGAAACCGCTCTGTCGCCAGCTTCGACCGATGACAGGGCGCGTTGTCTTGTTGGAACACCGTTTTTGAATAAATTAACAACGGCAAATTTTCTAAATATGGTATAAGAGTATCTGACAACAAATTTGTATAAGCTAGGGCATTGAGCTTTCCTTTTATTTCAACAATTGGCCCAACACCACGCTCGCTGAAGCTACCCCATACCATTATGCTTCCGCCGCTTAACTTCACCGTCTTTCTCGTATACCTTGTATCCAATTCCTTATTTGGAGGACGTCGCACATAACTCCTACCATCCGGACCGCATAGACTACATTTAGATTCATCGCTCCATATTACAAAATTTCAGAAAAGGGGTCCAATATGGCTTTTAATGAATTCCAAGCGTTACGATTTTTTTAAATTTTGGCATCCCCGAAGGTTATTTTCAAGAAGTCGCTGTCTGACCGTTCTACTACAGATGTTTACGCCGTATTCTTGTTGCATTATGGCTCTTATCTGTGAAGAAGCTGCGAAAGGGTCTTTAAGTGCATGTCGAACAATCAGAGAGTCTTCCCTTTTGGAAGTTTTTCTACGTCTGGATCGTTTTTGATTTGCAAAAGTTTTATATTGTCGGTAATATTTGAGCGCATTTTGAACTTTTTTCAGCGAACAACCAATAGATCTGGCAATCTTACTGATATTTTTTTCTTTTTCATACATTTTCCATATTAGCAGTCTTTCTCCCTCCGTAGAGCTCTTTTTGCGTCTCAACATAATTGTGTTTGAATGCTTTACGTTTATTAATTGATTTAACTAACGTTTAACCTACCTTTAACCCTTTCGTGAATAAATTATATTTTTGAGAGTTTCGTCACTTTTTAATTAATCGATCCGTAGTGGAAATGTTGTATACCAATACACTAAAATATAATAAAGTTGTATCTATTAAACATCCAATTTTAATGTAATTAACAGAAAATTCCGCTTTTAAAATCTAGCCTTATTTTTAGAAAGCTTAAAGTTTACAATTAAGGACATTAACTTATATTTTCTCTTCTGAGGAAAAAGATTTTTCGCTAACTCGCTTAGTTTTTGACTTAGAGGAATCCAAAGTTGTAGTATGCCGTTTTGAGGTTGTTCCAGTTTTTGGACTATACCTCTATAAATACCGATTATATGAAAAAATGTTTAGAAGAAAATATGTTCGTAGTCAAACATGGAATAACTGAAGTTAAGGTATACCGTTTTGGGGTTGTTTCAGTTCTTGGGCTATCACTATAAATATCGATTATATGAAAAAAAATTTCTAACAAAAAATGTTCGCAGTTGAATAGGGGATAACTTTTATTTAAAATATTTTTTCGCTAACTCGCTTAGTTTTAAAGTTAGAGGAAGCCAAAATTTAGGTATGCCGTTTTGGGGTTGGTCCAGTTATTGGGCTACAACTCCATAAATATCAATTGTACGAAAATTTTTTTATGACAAAATATGTTCGGAATCGAATATGGAATAACTCTTATTTAAAGTATTTTTCCTTAACTGGTTTAGTTTTTGAGGTAGAGGAAGCCGAAGTTGAGGTATGCCGTTTTAAAGCTGTTCCAGCTTTTGGGCTACAACTTCATAAATATCGATTGTACGAAAAAATGTTTATAACAAAAGATGTTCGCAGTCAAATAGGGAATAACTTTTATTTGAAACATTTTTCGTTAACTTACTTACAAGGAGACATCGCAGTTGACTCTTCACCAATTTTGATGAATTTTTTTATGGTGAATGTATATTGAATATAAGTAAGTTCCCCCAAAGCTTTTGATCGAATGGCCCTTCTAAAGGGAGTTATTAATTTTTGAAAGTTACGTTTTTTGGAAGTTGTTGTCATAAGCTATAAAGCGATGTCGTTTGACGTATCTGTCCGTAGTGCAGTGAATGAATGCCGCGCTCCTGTGCAGGAAGCCTAGGATCGGGATCCTGATATTAAATTTTTTTTTGAAACAGAAAGCACGTGTTATGAGGTTTTATTAAAACGAATTAGTAAAAAATTCCAAATAGTGATAATAATAAAGTAATTAAAAAATTACAATTATATATAAATATAATTACGTATATGTTGATATAAATAAAAGAATAGATTGGGAGTATTACAATAAATAATTAAAACAAAAAAAAGTTGTAACTTCAGAATCCCGATCCTGGGCTTCCTGCACAGGAGCGCGGCATTCATTCACTGCACTACGGACAGATACGTCAAACGACATCGCTTTATAGCTTATGACAACAACTCCCAAAAAACGTAACTTTCAAAAATTAATAACTCCCTTTAGAAGGGCCATTCGATCAAAAGCTTTGGGGGAACTTACTTATATTCAATATAGATTCACCATAAAAAAATTCATCAAAATTGGTGAAGAGTCAACTGCGATGTCTCCTTGTTAGTTTTTGAGTTAGAGGAGGCCAAAGTTGAAATGTGTTGTTTTGATATGAATTTTTAAAACTCGACCAATTAGTAGATTGTAGTTTCGTTTCTGTAGAAAAAACTAACACCCGTATGCATAGTCGATCGCTGGCGGTTCGCCGGCGATTCGCCGGAGATTCTCCGGAGACTCGCCGGCGATTCGCCGGATTCTCCGTTCGCCAATAGAAAATTCCGTTGCAGTCAATCTCCATGGAATCATTCACGTGCGTTATGCTGTTTTTTCTGGCGACGCGCCGGAGATTTGCCGGAGATTTGCCGGCGATTGGCCGGCGAATTGCCGGTGATTTGCCGGAGATCGGTCGATGTCAAAAACGTCAATAAAATCACAATTTATGTCAGATTAATATTGTATATACAAAATGGATAGGGATTTGAATTGAATGTATAGTGAAAATACATCACAAATCACGTTATAAATCACCAGCGATTTGCCAAAGCGGAAATCGGTGGGAGATCATCATAAATTATATTCCGACCGTTCGCCGGCGAGTCTCCGGCGAATCTCCGGCGAATCGCCGGCGATCGACTATGCATACGGGTGTAAGATTCTTAGAAAATTCATTTCTGGTGAAAATAAAGATTAAGTTTTGATCTAAATCCTGATAAAATTTCTAATCTTGAGAATAATTAGTTTTTTAGAAATGAATTTTTAAAAATTGACTAGTTGCACGTAAGGTTAGTGGTAAGTATGTATACCAATGTCTGCGAAAGGGTTAAATCAAATTCAACTATCCCCGCGAACTCCACATCAAAGAAACTTTGCTAACATAGGAGTGTGCTAATTAAAATGCCAACTTAAACTAAACTAGTTTTTGAAAAGTGCTTGTATCCATTTAAGCTCCGATAAAATCTTATTGCAATTGATCAATTAGGAACAATAAAATAATAGTCAATACAATTAACTTATAATTTATATTAAAATGCCGTTATAGTTCCAAGTATAGCTAATACTGTGCGAAATTACAAGGGTGTGCTAACGTACCAGCACTGTAGTATAGGAATGCGGCTAATACAAGGATTTGGATTTCTAACCATTAGGTTGCTTAAAAAATAGACTTTAAACTTAATAGTAAACTGCTATTTACTTTTTCAAAATTATTTATATTTTCACGGAAAATTACGATTACTCAAGTATTAACATCTCGAAAACGGTAGATAAACATGATGAAACATGTTTATCTCTATTTCATTCGATCTATCAAATGCAGCGTGTTCAGGTATATGTATAGGGTTGATAACAAATCAATGTCAATAATCAATAACAAATCAATGAAATTGGATTTCCTATATTTTTCTTTTTTTCTTGAAAGGTAAGTACCTGTTGGTTGAACTATCTTGATGAAGGTAAAAGCATGTAAGTGAATTTGAGTGAAATAATATGAAAAATAAGGGAAATAAACAACTTTAACTTGTTTACTTTTGATTTATTGGTTTTTATAATTTACATATCTATACAACTGATAATAACTATATGTTACAACAACTTTCAATCATATTTGGGAACTAGGAAAAACTAATTACATATAGAAAATGAATGAAACATACAACTTAATGTACGTATCTTATTTATTTTCAATTTGTGTCCAAACTTGCACAATAATAGAGGTGTCTCCTTATGACTAAAACTATTGAATCATCGTTAAGCTGAGAAAACTAAAATAATTACTCCGAACAATAATGGTAAACTTAAAGTTATGAAACTAGCTCGACCGCCCGGATCCTCTGTGGTTACTTCTGGATCTTCTGTTGTTGGTTCTACAGTACTTTCAGATGTACTCTCAGTTGTACTTTCAGTTGTACTTTCAGTTGTACTTTCAGTTGTACTTTGAGTTGTACTTTGAGTTGTACTTTCAGTTGTACTTTCAATTGCAATTTCAGTTGTACTTTCAGTTGTACTTTCAGTTATACTTTCAGTTGTACTTTCAGTTATACTTTCAGTTGTACTTTCAGTTGTACTTTCAGTTGTACTTTCAGTTGTACTTTCTGTCGTTGTTTCCGTTGTAATTTCCGTAGTAACATCCCCAAAATTCTCTCTTAAGAACACCCCAATCGTTTCTTCATTACTTTCCAAAAATTCCACATTGCTCTGAATTGTATTAACAGCTCGATTAAAAACGTAACCGTAAGTATCAACTATGTCGGTGTTTTGCCTCGAAATGAAAGCTTGTAACCTTTCTAATTTTTCTCTAGAAGATATCCGACTTGCTATACCGTTAAATAAGGAAGTTATTTGACTCATAGTTAATCTTAAAAAAAAAGGATTTTAAATTATGTTTATGTGGAGTTTTTAGTTTAGAGTAAATTAACTTACTTTTGGCGGATTAAAATAAAATCGTAGATTATAAAATCGAAGGCATAATCCAATCCAAGCTGACTGGAAGTGTACACAGCTGAAAAAGCACTCATTTTATCTCCCGATCTTAATTTGTAATTAGCTGTGTATTCTGTTGCCATGTATAACATTCTAAAAAGAAAAAAAAAATCAGTAAGGAGGTATTTTTTGAAATTAAGAAATGATTCTAATATTAAATTAAAGTTAAAGTATTCTTTTTTATGAAAAAATATAAAAATTAAGTCTAACTTTCAAAAAAAAAAATAAAATAAATCAATCTTATTGTTTAAAAGATGATTTTTAACCTCAGAAAATGACTTTAAAAAATCGTTATAAACTTACTTATGAAAATTAAGAAACGAATTTTGCACCAAATTAAAGCTAAATTAATCTATTTTAATATACTATACAAAAATATACAAAATTATTTTAAGACAATCCAAAAAATTAAAAAAAAAGAAAATAAACTCAACGTTTAAAATATGATTTTTTTAAATGGTTGACTTTAAAAAATCATTATAACTTGCTTATAGAAATTAAGAAACAATTTTTCGATAAAATTAGAACTAAACCTTTTCAATCATAAGTAAACTCAAAAAACCATTTCAAATCTTTTCCAAAAATTAATTATACATTTTTTGAACAAACCTCTCGAAATAAGTAGTATTCATAGCACATCCTAAAGCTGTTAACCATCGACCCCTCTCTAAAGATTCTTCAGTTGCGTGATACTGTTGATAAGCATAGTCCCATTTCTTATCAGAATCTACACTTAATCTTAATCCACCGCAATAAACGGCCGATTGTAAATCGGGATCGATTCTATTATATTGCGCAAATTTCAAGTGCATCGCTTCCATACAAATTTCATCTTCGAATTTACACAACCAATTGATAAGGTTTAATCTATTTCTGATGTCCAAGTGAGTTCCAACAAGTTCATTACCGACGTATTTGTAACCAGTTTTTAAAACTTCTTTAACGTATTTCTTAAATAGTGGATAAAGTTCTTCCGATCCGGATAAATAATTATTTAAATTAGAAACGATGGTTATAAAACTATAAATTGGGACATAATCGGTTTCCCTAGATAAATACAATGATAATCTTAATGGAATATCGTAAGATATTCGTCCGGAACGAGCTATATTAAAAGAATCGTCAATTAATTGAGCTCGATTTAAAACGTGGATTTTATTAAAATTATCGGAATTTAAATAATCTATAATTAAATTCCAATTTTCGTCGTCGTAGTTTACCCGATAGTAACCGGTTTGTTGCTTATTTAAAATAATCCATTCGTTATTATTCACATTTATTCTTGCATTTTCAATACGATCTTTTAACCAATAAGTAGCTGTGGTCGTTTCAAAGTTCGGATTTGAAGCTGTGGCAAAATTAATTGGAATTGTCCATAGTGTATCGTAATCATGTTCAATTTTATTAAGTAAAAATCGATCTTGGACTAGGAAAACATTCCCTTCTGTGTCTCTTGTAAGGCCTACAACCGGAAATCCTGCTTGTGCACTCCAAGGTTCCATTATTTCCGCAACAGTTTGACCTTGTAACAAAGATGGATTGGAAGAAGCATCGAGAGCTTTTTGTAAGTTTCTCCATAAGTCAGATGATTGCGCTGCACCAAAAGCCCTTTAAAATTGGGATTAGAAATTAAACTTTAAAGTTTGGCATAGTTTATTTTTTTGTATATGTCTGTAGACGGTTAGATGATACTATAATATACTTACATTTCATTTAAATAATTGGTTAGACCTTGTTTGTAGACTGGAGACGTTAAAAAGTGTTCCATCATTCTTAATACTGAACCAGCTGAAAATTTATTATTTCTTAAATAAAAACTAAAGTTTCTATTTCAATATAAAATATAAGAATCAGAATGTTTATTAATTTTTTTAACTAAAAAGATAATTTTGTGTTATTAAAAAATGGTGGATGCGCCGGTTTAATCACAAAAAAAAATCATGATGATGTTTATGAACAATGAGAATTGATTACAATCACTTTAAGATATTTCTGATTTCTAAATTTCTGAAATCTAAAAACTATAAATTAATAATCAACCCCTCTTTCAAATACAACTTAAACCTCTCAGTTTAACTCTAAAGTCTCATACCTCTCCATAAAATATTCAAAAATTATTTCCTGTAAACATTTTTAAACTTACATTTATCATAGGCAACCCTATCGAATAAACCTTCCACTTCCGGTGTACTTTCAGCGACAACAGTCATGGGTCTTGTCGATTCCAAAGCATCGCTTTGAAAGGCATACTGAACGGTTGATACCACATATTGATCCATCATCCTCATAGAAGGCATAACCAAGTCAACAGCATACGCCCCGAAATAAGTCGCGAAACCTTCGTTTAACCAAAGATAACTCCACCAAAATGGACTTACTAAATTTCCAAACCATTGATGGGCATATTCGTGGGCAATTATAGAAAGAATAGATTGTTTTTCAGCTGATGTCGAAACGGATTCTTTGTATAAAAGCCTTGTTTCTTTGTAAGTAACTAATCCCCAGTTTTCCATCGCTCCAGCTGAAAAATAACTATCCGGAATAGCAACTTGGTAGATTTTATCCAACGCGTATTTAACTTGAGTGTAATCTTCTAAAGCGTTTAAGATATCAACACTAGCTCGAACAGGAAAAAGACCTCTTCCATCATCTATGAGATATTTAGGACCATAAACTCGATGATAGTTAAGATTTTCCGAAGTCATTTCGGAAACTATAAAAGCGACCAAGTAAGTTGACATTGAAACGGATTTTTTAAATGTGTCTTTAAAACGATTTGTTCCCCTAATAAATAATTTTTTGTTAGAATTAATTTTTAAGATATAAAAATTAAAAATTACTTACAATTGTTCAGTCTTTTCCATTTCCATATTGGAAATCGAATTATACTTCTCCTGTCTTATAATGTTAATAACAAAAGTAGCTTTTAAAGCTGGTTCATCAAAACATGGAAAAGCTCTTCTAGCACTATTAGCTTCAAATTGAGTTGTAGCAAACCATTTCTTTTCTCCGTTTTCTTCATATTCTCCACGATAAAATCCGTCGTTATCGTCGTGAAGAACTCCTGTATAATCGATTTCAATATTAACAATTTCACCAACTCTTAAAGGATCTCTCAAAGTGATAATATAAAACATTGTTGTATCATCTCGATCAAGATCGATAATCGTGTTATATTCTATAGCATTTTCCACTTTGATTCTAACATTAGCTTGGTTAATAGTTAAATCTCTTCCGTGAAAGACAACCGTAGATGTTTCTTCTATAACTTTAACTGTGATGATTATTTGTCCATTAAAATTAAAATCTCCTTCAAAAAATGGTTCTAAAGTGATGTCATAATGTTCTGGTTTTAAAGCGGTTGGTAATCGGTAGTTTATCAAGGAATCTCGTTGGATGGTAAAATTGGAAGCTCTTCTTTCGATAGGAAAAGCACCGAAAATTAGAGGGATTAAAAGGAAAAGTTGGAAAAAGAACAAGACGTACATCTTGTTCTTTGGGATAACTTGGTTTTGCCACTAAGAACAAATAACTGGGAATTAAAGCCGAAATTAAGTGATATTTATAAGTTTATTTATCTTGCTTTTCAAATTGCTTTTTATCATTTTATTGGGTTTCAAAGCGGGATATATCTTAGATGTTTTAACGGCAATAAAAATCGAAATTATGGTCAATAAGTTTTTTCTGGGTCTTTATTGATGGGGATTATCGATTTGAATTAGGACGTGAGTTGTTAAAAAATAAAAATTGTGTAATGAATCGTAAAATGAAAAAAAAGAAGATTTAAAAAAGATTATTGGAAAGTGAAAACTGAATATCGACGTTTTGTACAATTTTTTTTATTTTCTTTGGCAATAATTAAAATAACGATTTTAGAAAATATGTCACATTTTACATAAAAAAGTTCAAAGAAGAGTATTAGTAGGGAGACTAATTCGGTTATAATAATGATATCATATTTTATCATTTATCAAGATTAGCTTCGACATCACATAACTTTCTAATAATAACACCATAACAATAAGCAATAACTGCTTAAGACTAGTCCAATAGAGAATGTCAAATGAATGAAAAATAAACTTATAATCCGGTTTTAGGGGGATGATATTATATAAAGAAAAGTCTTGTTGATGTTTATTTTTTTCCAATAAAACTTGGTTCATGGTGTTATTTTTACTTAATTAACACTTACCATTCATAGCATGGTGGAGGACTATGGCCAAAACCTTATCTGTTCTCGCTTATCTGAACTTTTATTTTTATGTTGTTAATAAATACACCTTTCGATACAATTTAAATATACTTCGTCATGTTTATTGTGTCTTTCTTTATTGATTGTCTACTGCACGTTATAGGGAAATCGTGGTACCTCTCCTGACATTGTTATGCGTGGTTTGGGATCGGTTTGAAACAACAAATTGGTCCATCAAGAAGGACAATTTTTTAACAAACCGAAATATTAAAATTACTTTATTGTTCGCAACCGAACAATTCTTTCCTGTACTCATTAATGTTTGAATTATGTATATCTAAAGATGAAAAACGCGTATTCGTGAAAGAATATTAATTTTTATAAATTAAACTGGCTAATAAAGTATGGTGTGGTCCATTTAAAATTTTCGACTGTTTTGCAATTGAATATGGAAGAACAGTATTTCTCTTTGCGACCAGCCTGTAGAAGAAAGAATTATGAGATCAGTGGCATTCTATTTGGCAATGTCTGGAGAGTAATCGTGCCAATTATTAACTTCTTTTCTTGAACGATGGCTGAGAAATGTGGTTTTAAAGAACAGGTTGAAAACTATTAAAAAAATCTTAACATCAAAATAACTCGAGAACGAAAAACGTTAAGTACTACCAATCCTCATCAGAGTCTACTTATTTTTGTATGTAGAATTAAAATACGTAATAAAAACTATACCATTCCATTTAAAATAACGAAGTTGTATGTAAAAAACTGTATATTTTGTTATCCAAAAAGTTGTAACTGCAGTTGACATTTCAATTAAGTTGTTTATGTTGAATATTTTTCCTTAGAATTTTCCAAGAAATCATCCTTTATTGTTTATACCTGCAATTTAATGCTTTCTGTATTTGAGAAATAAGCACGATAAAAGAAATAAACAGATTATTGTCTCCAATTATATTCGTTTCTTCGCTTTTGTCCCCGAGGGTATGTTGAGGATAATTGCATGAGGAAGTCGAGCTATTAAACTATCAACAGTCCGTATGTTTTTTCGCGAAAATCCCAAGGTGCTAAACATCCCGCGGCATCTCCGAGCAAGATTCAATAATATCGACGCTCGCAAGCCAAAACGGCATAAACGCTAAAATGGCCATTTCTTAGTTAGCTGCACCGTTGAGTAACATTTTTAAATCTGCATGCAACAGTTAAAGCGGTATACCCGCAAACAAACTTCATTCGCTATGAAATTGGTTTAAAGTTTGCGTAAAAGCCATTTAAGATTCATTATGTCAATCGTTTTTTGCGTTTTCTGAAAAATTAGGTTAATGGCGTTTATGCCGTTTTGGCTTGGCAGCGTCGATATATAGAAGTCGTTTGACTTTGGAAGCTTTACAATTTTTTTAGGTGGGATAGACAGATGAAGGTTAGAGGTAGCTTAACCGTTTGCGTACCAGAGGGTTTTGAAAAAACACGATCGAAAAGTGCCAAGAAGCGCGATCGCGCTCCTCGATTATGTGCCGAAAAAAGCCAAAAAGCGCGATAGCGCTCCTTCCATAACGTGTCAGTAGGCCGTCGGTTGTCTATTTTGACAAAATGCCCTGGCTTTTTTCGACACGAAATCTGGAGAGCGGGAAAGTGGCTCGTGGTACGCAAACGGTTAAACACTTAACATCGAAATATCGTAATTCAATGGAGCGATGTAATTGTACCCATTAGGTTTTTTTTGTTTGAATTCAACACGGAAGGTCAGCCCCCGCTCCAAATTTTATTTTCAACTCGAATTATTAAATCTTTAGCCCTGTACTTCTTTGTGCAATGAGCTGTTGTTAAAATGTATCTTTCAGAAATGCACCTTAGAGTATTTTCAATGGATGTTAATTAAACAAGGTGCAGGGATTCTTCAAAATTGTTACTGCTTTTAAACCTTAAAGACTGCACCACGATAAATGAACGAGATTTCATATGAATATAGAAACCCAACATTGCTCTAATAGTTTAATAGGTAATCGTTATAAAAAAGTAGTCTACAATCAGTTTTAAATCAATACTAGATTCCTGTTTTATCTCACTGTCGATTTACGATTAATTATGTTGACGCGATTGGCTGAAATAGTGAAATATTAACTTAATTATTGAGGTTTTATTGAGGTAAAACCTTACCTAAAAATTCGTTTTTAGTATAAATAAATTAACACGTTCGCGCCGACGTGTACCACCGGTGGTACACGCCGGCCCCAGAGAATAACCGTCGTGTACCACCGGTGGTACACGAAGTAGCTTATTTTAAATGATTGGGAAAAATGGTTAAGGCTGTAAAGAAAGACTTCTAAAATACACTACGGCGCGAACGTGTTAATACTAACCAAAAGTTGAGGCCAAAAGATAGGACAGAATTCAGAGACGAAACATTTTGAAATGTACTGTATAGTTATCGTTTCAATCTGTTTATACATGTTCATTTATATACAGTGAAATCTCCCTTGGGCAGACATCAACGGGACCGACCGAAAGAGTCCGTTCAAGAGGGGTGTCCGCCTAAGAGAAACGCGGAGTAAATATCGTTTTTTTTAAATGTAAACTATAATTTAAAAAATTCGGTTATTTAAAGTGTATATGTGAATGTTTTTAAAATAAACAAAAAACTAAGATTCATTAAGTAGAATTAAGAGTATTCTTGCCCTCTGTACTAAATAATAACAATAATAATAATAACAGGCGTCCAGAAAACGTATTTCTAATTTGGAAAGTAGCTCTAAAGACCCTACATCTCCGTGATTTTCTGCAAAACATTCAAGCTGATTGGTTAGGGTAATAGCTTCACCATAATTTTTGATATCTTCCGCTGGAACTGGTACCTCATCGACGTCAGAATCTTCGGACAGTTGTTCGACTTCTGGATTTTCGATTTCTTGTCCTGAATCTGGATCTTCAACATATACATTTTCATCAATTTCCAAAAAATCGTTAAGGTTCTCGTTGTCAGTCAATTCCAACATTTTTTTATTTTTGAGGATATTTGTAAGTTTATTAAGTGGTAAATCATCTTCTGGATCAGATGTCAAACCTTCATTTAGCTGGTCTTCACTTTGCATATTGTCGAGATTAAATCCTGCTTTAGGGAGCAATATTTAACTGTTTCCTTGGTTACTTGGGCCCAGGCGGTTTCTGCAAAGTACAATTCATCCGCATATCTTTTTCTGCATAGACGCCAAACTAGTATTGAACCCTGTATGTACCGACAAAATGAGAACGTTTAAATTTCGGTGTACTCGGGGTAGTTCCTCATTCAAGCTAAGCAGATAGGCACAACATAGGTTGCGCTCGTACCTTGCAAATATTGAAGTCGCTAAACACCGGTTAAAAGGAAAATATTTTATTAAAGGCAGACAGCCAAGTCGGCGCGCGGCGCGATTGTCCGCTTAAGAAGACATCTTCTAGTGTCCGTGTCCGTTCAAGAGAATGTCCGTCCAAGAGAGAGTTAACGCAATGCAAATTATATGAGAGTCGGTCCGTTCCATGAGAAACTGTCCGTTCAAGGGGGTGTCCGTTCAAGGGGGGTATCCGCGAAGGGGAATTTTACTGTATTTCATTTCCCATTTGTAAACATTTTTAAATACTTGAAAAAGAAATTTGCAACGTGATATGACAACTAGTTGTGAGAAAATTTGAAGAGATTTTCTGTGAAATGTGCAAGTCATGAAGTCGTGTTAGTAAGTTAAGAGGAAACTAAATAACCCAGACTTAATTCAGTTACTTGAAAAAATCTTTCTGAGTATATTTGGATTAATGGTACATTATTACTCGAGTTCTATAAAACTCTGTACAGTCAGTTTAGTCAGTTATTTTTATAAATATTGTAAATAAAATTAATTAATATCAAATATCTAAATAAATTTGATAAAAATGAATTATTAGTTTAACTGATCAATTATCTGTCAATTATTTTCTTTTCATATGTTATGATACTATTAGTCAATTTACAACACATTCGTACCAACCTTAACCATGCTTACAAACTCAAAGAAAAGATAATTATCTATCTAAAAATGAATGAAACAAACAACTTAAACGTACGTATCGTATTTACATTTAATTTATATCCAAACTTGGACAATAATACACGTCTTTCCTTTATGACTAAAACTACTAAATCATCGTTAAGCTAAGAAAGCTAAACTAATTACTCCAAACAATAATGGCAAACTTAAAGTTATGAAACTAGCTCCATCGCCCGGATCCTTTGTGGTTGTTTCCGGATTTTCTGTTGATGGTTCTGCCGTACTCTCTGTTGTACTCTCAGTTGTACTTTCAGTAGTACTTTGAGTTGTACTTTCAGTTGTACTTTGTGTCGTTGTTTCCGTTGTACTTTCCGTAGTAACATCCCCAAAATTCTCTCTTAAGAACGCCCCAATCGTTTCTTCAACACTTTCCAAAACATCTATATTGCTCTGAATTGTATTAACAGCTCGATTAAAAATAGTACCGTAAGTACTAACAGTATCGGCGTTTTGATTCGAAATGAACTCTTGTAATTTTTCTAATTTTTGTTTAGAATATACCCGACTTGCTATACCGTTAAATAAGGAACTTACTTGACTCGTAGTTAATCTTTAAAAAAAATTTATATTAGATTCTGTCAAATTTTTTTGTTTAAAGTAAATTAACTTACGTTTGACGGATTAAAATAAAATCGTATATTATAAAATCAAAAGCATAATCCAACCCAAGTTGACTGGAGGTGTAAACAGCTGAAAAAGCATTCATTCTATCTCCCGATCTTAATACATAATTAGCTGTGTAGTCTGCTCCCATGTATAACACTCTAAAAAGAAAAAAGAATCAGTAAAGACATATTTTGTCGAAATTTGTTTAGAGATTCCATAAAAAAACGATTGATTTTAAAAAATCATTAAAACTTACTTATAGAAATTAAGAAACAATTTTTCGATAAAATCAAAACTAAACCTTTCTAATTATAAATAAACTCAAAAAATCATTTCAAATCTTTTCCAAAAAATAAAAATACATTTTTAAACAAACCTCTCTAAATAAGTAGTATTCATAGTACATCCCAAAGCTGTTAACCATCTACTCCTCTCTGAAGATTCTTCAGCTGCGTGATACTGTTGATAAGCATAGTCCCATTTCTTATCAGAATCTACATTTAATCTTAATCCACCGCAATAAACGGCCGATTGTAAATCGGGATCGACTCTATTATATTGCGTAAATTTCAAGTGCATCGCTTCCATACAAGCCTCGTCTTCGAATTTACACAACCAATTGATAAGATTTAATCTGTTTCTGATGTCCAAGTGAGTTCCAGTAAGATCGTTGCCGACGTATTTGTAACCTGCTTGTAAAATTTCCTTAACGTACTTCTTAAATAGTGGATAAAGTTCTTCCGATCCGGATACATAATTATTTAAAGTAGAAAGCATGGTTATATAACTATAAATTGGGACATAGTCGGTTTCCCTAGATAAATACAACGATAATCTTAATGGAATACCGTAATTTATTCGTCCGGAACGAGCTAAATTGAAAGAATCGTCGATTAGTTGGGCTCGATTTAATACGTGGATTTTATTATAATTATCCGTATTCAAATAGTCTATAATTAAATCCCAACTTGCCAAATCGTAATTTACTCGATAGTAACCGGTTTGTTGCTTATTTAAAATAATCCAGTCGTTATCACTTACAACTATTCCAGTATTTTCAATCATATCATGTAACCAATAACTAGCTGTGGTGGTTTCAAAGTCCGGATTTGAAGCTGTAGCATAATTAATTGGAATCGGCCACAGAGTATCGTAATTATTCGTAGGACTGGTACTTAAACATCGTTCTTGGGTTAGGAAAATAGTTGACGCGGTTCTTCTAACTGTTACAACAGGAAATCCTGCTTGTGTACTCCAAGCTTCCATTATTTCAGCAACAGTTTGACCTTGTAATAACGATGGATTGGAAGAAGCATCGAGAGCTTTTTGTATGTTTCTCCACAAGTCAGATGATTGCGCTGCACCAAAAGCCCTTTAAAATTGGGATTAGAAATTAAAGTTAAAAGTTTGACATAGTTTATTTTTTCTACAAGTTTGTAGATGGTTAGATGAGACTGTAATGTACTTACATTTCATTTAAATAATTCGTTAGACCTTGTTTGTAGACTGGAGAAGTTACAAAGTGTTCCATCATTCTTAATACAGAACCAGCTGAAAAGTGGGAAAAAATATTGTTTCTTAAATATTCAAAAAGTGACTACAAATTTATTTATGAAAATTAGAAAAGAAATTTTATATAAAATTAAAGATTAGTTTTTCTATTTTAATATAAAATGTAAGAATCAGAATGTTTAATGATATTATTAGGATAAAAATAAAATTAGTAATATGAAAAAATGGTGGATGCGCCGGTTTGAGTATTAAGAAAATAGTATTGATGATGTTTTGAACAATAAGAAATGATTTATAGGCGATATTAATGTTAAGAGGTTCATTTAAGAAAACATCAAAAAATGGAAAGAAAAATGGTGGAGGCGCCGGCAACTCACTAACTAAATTATAAACCGCCATCGCGCGTTTTGAGTTGTATTTGAAAAATAAATTTGACTTCTTTATCCAAATTTTAGGATGTGTCAAACGGTTTCTTATCGCACAAATTCGTAAAAAAGCTCTAAACTCAGACCAATATATTAAAGTAGTAAGCAAGCAGCGCCTCTTTAAAAGAGGGCGCCGCAGGCGCGTAGCTCTTTTTTTAATAGATTTTTTGGAAATCGCTTTCCGGACGATTCAATGGTTTTACATCATTTTGCCAACCATTATCTTCAGCTCCCAGACGATTTTGAGGGGTCCGATGGTGATTTCGGAAAAACGGCCCTGAAAATCGAACGACGTTGCGGTAGCCCTAATTGAAATTAAAATTCTCGATCGCCCGCCTGTCATTTTCGTTAATTTTCGAACGCACTTTTTGTCCAAAAACCCACCGGCTCCGCGACTCTGCTTCCGGCTAACCTTCTGAACGGCTCTATAACGCAACGTTATATGCGAATCGGGGCTCCTTTGGACCCGAAACGGCCGATTTAAGCCCTAAACGAAATCCCCGTTTTCCGTTATTTTCGATTTGGGCCGATAAAACAGTTGGTTCAATTTTCATAAACATTATTTATTATTCTAACCACGCTAATGCCACATGAAATGTCAAAACGATCGGTTTATTAATAATTAACAAATAGGGTCAATGCATTGGTTCTCGACCAGTTAACAAAAAAATTGACTTTGAATGTATTTTACATATAGAAAAATTATTCAAATTTTATTATACCTAGCCTTCAACGATTCCTCAATAAGTTCTTAACAGTGTGCAAGTATGATTTTTCCTTTCTTTTAACAATATTTATTAAAATTTCAATAAAAATAAAAAAAAGTACAATATCACTAGTTCTCGACCACTCCGCGGAGTTCTCGACCATTTTATGTTAGTTCTCGACCACCACAAATTGGACTAATTTCTAAGAAAATATATTTAGAACAGTAGATTCCTTTAGAGAAAAACATAAATTCAAACAATTTTAGTATATGTATACATATATTTTCACTAAACAAACATAAATAGGAACTTACAAAAAATAGATTATTATTTTTTACTAATAAAGAAACTGACATTAATCAATTTTCTTGTTGCAGTGGTCGAGAACTAATTGATTTTCGACCACCTATAACACGAGTGTAAAAAAGGAATACTTAGGTCTAATTTAATGGTCGTAAACTAAAACTTAAAAAGTAGATATATAAATTAATTGAAGTATAAACAAAAATACCAACAATTCTTAAATAGATGATATTACCAAAACAATCAATTTTTTAAAAGCTTACTGATTCTCGACCATTTTGGTCGAGAACTGAAAAAGGCAATTATTTTAATATTGGTTGGCGACCATCAAATATTAAGCAAAAAACTTACTGTGAGCCTATTTTTTCTTAAAATATATAAGCAACTATAACTAATAATAGATATAAACCATAATATAATCACCTAACGTGTTTAAGATCAAAATTATTTACTATTTTCTGGCCAAGTTCGGTTGACACTTTTTTACACTATACATGAAACTATACTGTCATCGCGATAGACATGTATTTACTGATTTTTCACGGAATAACGCAGATTTTTAGTTCCATTTTGAGAACAATTTTAGAAGTGCTATAGAAGTATAAAACCAAATGTCCACACCTTTTTAAAGTATAGCGAATATATTTCTTATTATTCAACTTTAAATGACAAAATGGTCGAGATCCAGTGCCGGTCGGCTAACCAGTGCATTTACCCTATTTAATTTATGCAGAGCAAAAATTCGAATAAATTTCACTAAAAACTAATTAAATTCTTGAAAACATCACCAAAAATTTAAGTAAATTTGTAAAAATTCCACCAAAGCTACTAAATTTTTTAATAATTCCACCAAAAACTTATAAAATTTGTAAAAATTCCACCAAAGCTAACAAAATTTTTAACAATTCCACCAAAAACTTGCTGAATTTTTAAAAAATATACTAAAATTAAAATTAATTTCGTCAAGAATTGATTAGATTCCTAAAAATTTCACAAAAATAAAAAAGTAACAATAAAAATTCCACAAAAGTTAGATAAATTGAATATAATTTCACAAAAAATTATTAAATTTGGTGACAATTCTACTAAGAAATTCCACCAAAGCTACTAAAATTTTTAATAATTCCACCAAGAACTTATAAAATTTTTAAGAATTCCACCCAAAATCAATAAAATTGGTAAAAATTCCACGAAAAACTTACTATATTCCTAAAAATTCCACCAAAGTTACCAACATTTTTAACAATTCCATCGAAAACGTATTAAATTTTTTCAATTTTCCACCAAAGCTACAAAAATGTTTAATAATTCCATCAAAAACATACTGAATTTTATAAAAATTCCATCAAAAATTAATAAAATTGGAAAAATTCCACGAAAAACTTACTAAATTCGTAAAAATTCCATAAAAAACAGTGAATTTTTTAAAAATTCCATAAAAAATGAATAAAATTCGCAAAAATTCCACCAGTGTTATCAAAATTTTTGATAATTCCACCAAAAATATACTGAATTTTTTCAAAATTCCACCAAAAATTAATACAATTTGCAAAAATACCACCAAAAACTTACCAAATTCATAAAAATTCTACTAAAATTACCAATATTTTTAACAATTCCACCAAAAATGATTAAAGTTAATAGAAATTCCACCAAAGTTATCAACTTTTTTAACAATTCCATGAGAAACATACTGAATTTTATAAAAATTCCACCAAAAATTAATAAAATTGGAAAAATTCCACTAAAAACTTACTAAATTCGTAAAAATTCCATAAAAAACACTGAATTTTTTAAGAATTCCATCAAAAATGAATAAAATTCGCAAAAATTCCACCAGTGTTATCAATATTTTTGATAATTCCACCAAAAATATACTGATTTTTTTCAAAATTCCACCAAAAACTTACTAAATTCATAAGAATTATACCAAAGACACTAATTTTTTTTAATTCCACCAGAAATGAATAAAATTCGCAAAAATTCCACCAATGTTATCAAAATTTTTGATAATTCCACCAAAAACATACTGAATTTTTTAAAATTTCCACCAAAAACTTACCAAATTCATAAAAATTCTACTAAAATTACCAATATTTTTAACAATTCCACCAAAAATGATTAAAGTTAATAAAAATTCCACCAAAGTTATCAACTTTTTTAACAATTCCATCAAAATTATACTGAATTTTTAAAAATTCCACCAAAAATTAATACAATTTGCAAAAATTCCACCAAAAACTTACTAAATTCATAAAAATTCTACCAAAAACACTGATTTCTTTTTTATTCCACCAGAAATGAATATAAATCGCAAAAATTCCACCAATGTTATCAAAATTTTTGATAATTCCATCAGAAATGAATAAAATTCGCAAAAATTCCACCAAAGCTATTAAAATATTTAACAACCACACCCAAAACTTACTGAATTTTTTTATTCCACCAAAAACTTACAAAAATCCTAAAAATTACGTCGAAATTGTCAACATTTTTAACAATTCAACCAAAAACTTACCAAATTTTTTAAAAATTCCACCAAAATATTCAAATTCTTTTAAAATTCCACCAAAAATCAATAAAATTAGAAACAATTTCATTAAAAATTAACTAAAACCTTGAAAATTCCATCAAAAACTTAGTGGATTCATAAAAATTCCACCAAAGTTACTAAAATTTTCAATAATTCTACCAAAAATAATGATTTTTTTTTAAATTCCACCAAAAAACTTACAAAATTTGTAAAAATTCCACTAAAAATTTACCATTTTTTTTTAATTCCACCAAAAACTTACTAAATTCGTAAAGCTTCCACCAAAGTTACCAAAATGTTGATCAATTCAACCAAAAACAATAAATTTTTTTTAGAAAAATACTAAAAATAAAACTAAACTAGTTTAGTTGTTATTCCTGCATTTTGACTGTTCAAGTTGGTGCACATGTTATAAATTGTAACTCTACGCTGGCAGTTTGGAGTATATTAAAACGTGTGGAAGCCGTAATTGGAATTAGTTGATGATTTTTTTCAAATAACGTCATCTTTTAGATTTTTTCGTCTTCATAACTCCAAATTTAATAAAAGACCTTTCAAAAGGACTCTCGAAACTCCTTAGGTTTTAGCAACCATATTTTTAGAGCAACAACTTTCAAATTTATTGTGAATTGTCCCAGAGTCTTTGGCAGATCACTGTGGAAGGATATAATGCCCCGTACAACAACATTTTTACAAAAAAAGGTTTTGGACTCTAAACAATTTTTACAACTTGCCAAAACAGTTCTATTTAATCGACTGTACAACGATTAGGATATGAACTGATGATCGAAATCGCGCGATTTAATACCTTTAGATCATTTTTTGGTGGATATGTTAAATAGCAAATCTATGTGAATACACAACAAACAATTAAAGTCCTCAAGGTCAACATAATGAATGCCATCCAGCAATTTCAAGCAGTTTTATGCGACAAAGTGAATAAAAATTGAATCACTTCGTTGCGTGCCACCTAGCAAAACCGCAGGAGACAGTTAAAGGATTTGCAAAATCATTCTTAATGCCATAAAATGTTCTTTCAAACTGAAAAAGAAATGAGTGGATATCTCACAATGAATTTATTTTAATTACCTTTAGAAACAGAGCACCTTTATTGGATGATTCTATAGTTAGGTATCTTCACGAATTTCTATACTATCTCTTTGAAATTTGCAAGGTTTTACAAGATATAAAAACTGTGGTTTTGTAGAAAAAAGAAGTTGAAAACTCGAAATTATATTTGTTAATTTTAAGTAAATAAAGAAGTAAGGATGAGTGAAAAAAAGAACAACCCAATAAAAATGCCATATAAGACACTCAAGCTTCCATTGGATGTAAAAGTGGCAACACTATGATAAACCCCAAGATGTAACAAAAATTAATGCAAAATGGAAACCTACTAAACCAGCACAGGGAATGATTAAAAATTATAATGAGGAAAAAGTAACGTGTAGTTATTTAAACCGTATCAAAAAAATGGCAGAGTTGATTGCTTATAGCTTTCATATATTACAGTAATTAGTACTTAGCAGAACATTTCTCATAAAATAATATAAGGCTAACTTTCTGAGGCAAATTTCTACCTGAAATCACAGCCAACTTAATGGCTCAAAAATACATCGTACGTACTTAAGGCTGTGGTCTTACGGTCATCGAGTTTCTCAGGGGCGCAGGAGACGGACGTGCGGAAGCAGGAAGGTGGACCTTAATTCTGGGCTACGCTCCGCCCTCTGTAGATAAGAGACAAAGGATTTATACACGAAACTCATGTGTTTATTTATCTTTTGTCGAGAAGTGAATACATGAATCGAGGTTCAGTTCGTTTTAGTAAAGTAGAAAAAGACGGAAACATTAGATGTATCTTTCTTACTAAATCCTAATAAGATCCTGACTTATTTTAGTATATATAATAAATACAGTGCAAAAGATTAAATGTTTTAAAATGGTACAGCAGTTTGTAATACAGATGGGATGATCGACTGTACTGTATTGGTGGGCCAAATTGGACACTTGTAAATGGACACCCCTGTTTCTATAAGAGATAGGGTAAAATAATATTGGTGTCTTGCTCGATGTTTATAAGAAATCGAATGGTGAAAACCGCAAATTGATACCTCTTATGGTTTCGGAAATACAGGTGTTTTTCGAAAAAGTGCATTTTTTAAAAATCTCCATAACTTTTTTTCTATTGGATAATATTTGATTCTGTGAAAAGATTCCCGAAACAACTTTTTATGTAGAATTTGTTGGTGTAAATGGGATTTTTTGTAAGCAATATTCTAATAGATGCAGACAAATATTTCTTTTTCAAATGGAACACCTATACATTTTTGCATATTCGACGGGAGTTTAAATTGCCTTTCCAAAATGTGCCACACATGATACCTTGCTTGCGATATCACTTAGCCCTTTTGGTTCAGATTATGGCTTCAAACAATCTACATTTTTTTAGCATCAAGAAAGATGAGTTTAAACGTTATCTTCTCTCTGTATATCGCTTATGTATATACAACCTCTGCATTTTCCCCAGATTCTCTGAAACAAATTATCGCATCTATCCATTTTTCAAACTTTATAGGCATATTTTTGGAAAGGGAATTCTAGGCTCTCGTGTAATATGTAATAATATAGTGTTCCATTAGAAAAACAATTTTATGTATGTAGCTATTAAAATATTGCTTACAGAGAAAACTAACCTGCACCGTCAAGATCTAATAAAAAGTTGCCACGAGGATGTTTTCACAAAATTAAACATTTTCCAATAGGAAAAAAATTATGAAAACTTCAAAAATGCACTTTCTCGAAACGCATCCCCAATATCTCTGAAACCGTAAAAGATATCAATATAAGGTTTTCAGCATTCCATTTCTTATAAAAATCGAGCATCAGTCACCGATATTTCTTTTCCTCTATTTCTTATAGAAACAGGAGTGTCCCTTGAAAAGTGACCAATTTGGCCCAGTTGTACATACTTTCTCTGCTACATGTAGTGTATGTAAAGAAAAAGTTAGTGTTCAAAATTACAATATCGAAGTTTATTTTCATGAGGTCGAGGTATTTATATAACAAAAAGATTAGTAAAATTATGAAATGAACTTTTCATTCATTTTAGTTTACTAAAATTCTAAAATTTTTTACTAGCCATAAAATCTGTGAAGTCCAAACTCGAATAATTCTCCAAAGTATTTATCTCCAGAAATGCACAACGAAGCAGAATCGACTTACACAAAAAACTTGTTTGTTTACTTACGGCACCTACTCAACTCCGCCGGCCATACCACGTGGTCAATCAGGGCGGAGCTATCTAGCGAAATTGAAAAATGTTCCCAAGTTTGTACCGTGGGAATTTCCAAAATTTCTCGCTTATCTTTTAAAATATCAAAAAACGGTAAATGGAAAAAATATATCTTAAATATTTATCTATTCATGCAAATAGCCCTTTTTAAAATCTTTCTTAATAATCTCAGTTATTAACAATAATTTATAAAATATCTCTATTTGCATGTCTAGATTTTTCATTTTTATCCAACTTTCGTTTGAAAGTTTTTTTGATTTATCAAACGGTTAACGCACAATATTGGAACAACTTTCTCGGGCCCGAGACCACAGCCTTAAGAGTAAAAGATTTTTCACCTATAAATTCTCAGAAACACTGAAAAGAAACTAATAAGATACTTAGTCAATTTATAAATCCGAACATATTTTGTATTAGTACTAAAAAAAGGAATGGATAGATCTACCACAAAAGTTAGAAACATGGATAATCGGAATTTAAATCAACGATTTGTGCTAAGGGTTTAGGAAAAAAGTTGCACGTCATCGGCAGATTTGAAATAACTGCGTACGAGCCATTTACAACATGATACTGTACACGGTAGTAATTTTTACCTATTCAGAGCATCCTTACACTCAAATGATAGTCTACGCTAGTTTTAACAAAATTACAAATTTTTTGTTGGTTGTATTTATTAAGATTAAGAAACTATTTCTTCGTTATAATAAAGTACAAAGGATTCACCTTAAGATGTTTTTCATTTCGTACGTTTATCATTTATAATTTATGAACATCCCAATTTATCAATTTATTATAATTTTTAATCAACCCCTTTATCTTTTAGTCTTAACTCGAAGTTATCAAAAGTCTCTAAACTCTCTATAAAGAGTTTAAAAATTATTTTCCCTAAAAATTTTAAAACTTACATTTATCATAAGCAACCCTATCGAATAACCTCTCCACTTCCATTGTACTTTCCGCCACAACAGTCATCGGTCTTGTCGATTCCAAAGCATCACTTTGGAAAGCATACTGAACGGTTGATACAACATATTGATCCATCATCCTCATGGAAGGCATAACCAAGTCAACAGCATACGCACCGAAATAAGTCGCGAAACCTTCGTTTAACCAAAGATAACTCCACCAAAGCGGACTTACTAAGTTTCCAAACCATTGATGGGCATATTCGTGGGCAATTATTGAAAGAATAGATTGTTTTTCAGCGGACGTCGTAACGGACTCTTTATATAAAAGTCTTGTTTCTCTGTAAGTAACCAAACCCCAGTTTTCCATGGCTCCAGCTGAAAAATAACTATCCGGAATGGCAACTTGGTACATTTTATCCAAAGCGTATTTAATTTGAGTGTAATCTTCTAGAGCGGTTAAAATATCAACACTAGCTTGAACTGAAAAACGACCTCTTCCATCATCTATGAGATATTTAGGAGCGTAAACTCGATGATTGTTAAGATTTTCCGAAGTCATTTCGGAAACTATAAAAGCCACCAAGTAAGTTGACATTAAAACGGATTTTTTAAATATGTCTTTAAAACGATTTGTTCCTCTAATAAATAATTTTTTTTAATATTAATTAAGATTTAAAAATTAAAAATTACTTACAATTGTTCAGTCTTTTCAATATCCATATTAGAAATCGAATTATATTTTTGCTGTCTTATCATGTTAATAACAAAAGTAGCTTTTAAAGCTGGTTCATCAAAACATGGAAAAGCTCTTCTAGCACTATTAGCTTCAAATTGAGTTGTAGCAAATAATTTCTTTTCTCCATTTTCTTCATATTCACCACGATAAAATCCGTCGTTATCGTTGTGAAGAATTCCTGTATAATCGACTTCAATATCAACAATTTCGCCAACTCTTAAAGGATCTCTCAAAGTAACAGTATAAAACGTTGTTGCATAATCCCAATCAAAACCAAGAATTGGGTTGTATTCTATGGCGTTCTGAGCTTTGATTTTAACATCAGCTTGGTTTATAGTTAAATCTCTTCCGTGAAAAACAACCGTAGATGTTTGTTCTATAACCTCAACTGTGATGATTGTTGTTCCATTAAAAGTAAAATCTGGTTCAAAAAATGGTTCTAAGGTAATATCATAATGTACGGGTTTTAAAGAGGTTGGTAATCGGTAGTTTGTCGCGTAATTTCTTTCGACGGTATAATTTGAAGCTCTTCTTTCGATGGGATAGGCACCGAAAATAAGAGGGATTAAAAGGAAAAGTTGGAAAAAGAACAAGACGTACATCTTGTTCTTTCGGATAACTTCGATTTGTCACTAGGAACAAATAACTGGGAATTAATACCGAAATTATGTGATATTTATAATTTTATTTATCTTGTTTTTCAAATTGCTTTTTATCATTTTATTGTGTTTAAAACCGGGATATATTTTAAATGTTTTAAAGGTAATAAAGATCGAAATTATGGGGTCAATAAGATTTTTTTTGGGTCTTTATTGATGGGGATTAACGATTTGAAATAGGGCGTGAGTCGTTAAAAAATGGGGATTGTGTAATGAATCTTAAAATAAAAAAAGGGGGATTTAGAGAAATCACTAAAAATTTATAACTGAATATACCCATTTAATACCATTTTTTTTGATAATAATTGTCATAAATTTGATGACTATTATAGGAAATAGATTTCATTAGCTTTAATTTAAGGTAAACATTTCTTGATTTTTAGAAATAAAATCGGTAGGACTTGTGAAAGTGTACTAAATTTATTAAAGGCTTAGGTTAGAAAATAATCAAAAATTTGTAGCAAAGTTAAGATTTTTTTAAATTTTTAAACAACTAGAATAAATTTGACTCTTCAAACCCAAATTAGAATCTTTTAAGTTTCATTTAATATAAAAACCATTTCTTAATTCTTATAATTAAAGTCAGTATGATTTTTTAAAGATAATAAAATTTATTCAAAATTTATGTTAGTTAACTGTCAAGAATGTTTACCAAGTTTGGGATTTTTTTTTAATTTTTCGGTAACAACTAAATCAAATTAGGCTTTTTAATCCAAAATTATAAGAAAGCGTTTGACAGCGTGTAAAGGATTAAGATATGGGAAATACTACGGGAAAAGGGAATTGGAGACAAAACGATAAACGTAATAAGGAATATAGGAAATAGAAATGCTGTAATATATGTATAAAAATTTTAAATCTAAAGAATTCAAAACAAGGGAAGGACTTCGGCAAGGAGGATGCTTAAGCCCGACAAACGATCTGGCAACGTCGCTCGCTACGCTCTCTCTGGATGGAGCATGAGCCGGTTTGTTTTATAATACACATAAACAGTAAACAAAGCGCCCTCCTATCCTCATGTTTGTAAATAGTTGAGTGTTTATGGTTATGATCTGAGTTTGCAAACATAGCCTATGAAGTCTTTTTCTAAATTTACTTTTTCAAATATCGAAAATCCTTGACTTCACGATTAAAAGTTTTTTATTTCATTACGTTTCTAAGCCCCAAGTTATCAAATTAATGTTTGTAAATAAACCTACGGTGTTTGTAAACACAAAATCAGCAAGATGGCGGCATTCATCCTTGTTACAAAACAAACCGCCAGAATACAATAGCAATGCTCCATCCAGAGAGAGCGTAGCGAGCGACGTTGCCAGATCGTTGAGCCCGACACTCTTCATAACCTATATGGGTGCAATTATAAAGAGATATAAGAAATCTAGAAACAGGTATACGGTGGGGTATAAAAATATGCAACCAGTTGAAATCATGAAAGGAGCTTGGAGAAATGGTGCATGGTATTGAAGGAATTTGGAATGAAAATGAACAAAAATAAAACGAAAGTCATGGTAATCGGAAAAGAAGAAGACATCGATATAAAAATTGAGAGAGCAGACATTGAGCAGGTGAAACAATTTAAGTATCTGGGTATTGAACTGGGGCACGATGGTAAACAAGAGAAAGAAATAAACACAATAATAGAAAAAAAACGACTAAGCTCTATTACGAATTGTGTAGGTTCTTCGTTAATAAGAAAGAAATATCAAAGAAGACGAAAATAGATACATATAGGGCGGTGTTCAAACCGGTGCTAACTTTTGACTGCGAAACGTGGGTGCTAAACAAAAGATAAGATATTTGAGAAGAGTGAAAGGAATAACTAAGAGAGACAAACTCAAAAATACGGAAATAAGAAAAGAACTAAATATAGAACCACTAAGCGCATACTATAACCCGAAATGGAGCTGCATCATGGAGAGAAGGATGAAATAGTAAGCTCCCTCTCCGTAATATTGCCGAGCAATCTTCCATCTTTCTCTTCATGGTGCAGCTCCATTTCGGGTTATAGTACATAGAGAAACGATAGCTGAGCTGGTGGGGACATTTGCAAAAGATGGGGGAAGAGAGACAGGTAAAACGAGTATGGTAAAGGAGAGTACAGGGGAAGAAAGTAAAGGTACGTTCCCACGGAACGTGAAAACGAAAGTGTATCACTCTTTCGTATTTGCTGTCGTGAAAATGCTCAGGAAACCTTGTCAGTCGTGGAACGTGAATCGTTCACATGGACTGCAGTATCAACGAAAGCGTGAAACATCTGCTCACCGAGGGTTGTGCTGTGGTGACTTCTCTGATTGGTGCTATTTTGAACCAAAAAATGAATCAATTGCTAAATTCGAAAGATAAATGGAAGAAAAGATGATGGTGGGTTAAAAAGTGGATATCTGATAGGAAATCGAGAGCACATAGTTTGGTAGATAGGGAGCTAAGAAGTAATTACACGGAGGATTTTAAAAAACTTGTTACAAACGTCTGAAGGCATTTTGATTAATTACTGGAAGCTGTTTCACCCCTGATTTCGAAATTAGATACAAATATCAGGCAAGCAGTGACTGCTAAAACAAAACTTATGGTTACTTTACGATATTTAGTCACTGGTAATACTTTCAAGAGTCTGGAATTTTTTTGTAGGACGTTGCTGGACGAACGGGCAAATGAAAGAATTCATCAGCTCAAACTAGAAAATTTTTGGTTTATAAACATCATCAGTTCCAGCCCCAGACCACTCACTGTCGGTTATTTTAGTTAATTCCTGACAGTAAGAACTCCGCAAGTTTTTAAATTTTGATATAATGTCTTTCAATCCAAATCTGTTGATATTGAGAGTGTCAGATATTCTTTTAGCTGCTGCCATTCTCAAATCTCGATTTCTATACTCATCCATAGTTGTATCATACAGTACTTTTTCGCCCGCATACAATTCAAGAAACCGCATGGTTTCATTATTTTGTAATTTAATTACATGACCTTTCAAGTTACTGCTTGTCGCCATTTTTAAAACCCGGCATACGAAAGCGTATTCACGACAAAAATCAAACAAGTTTGATCTGAGGCGTGAGCCTCACCTTGCGTGTGACGTCAGCAGCTAACCCACGACACTTCGTTCACACGGGCGTGTTCTCGAACGTGTTCCCCACGAAAGCGTCTTCACGCTCCGTGGGAACGTACCTTAAGAGGAAGACCGCGACACACTTGGAACGGTTATACATACTAACAAAAAGAGGAAAAACAATGAGAGAGGCCGAAAAGCTGTTGAAGAATAAAAGAGAATGGTCAGTTTTGTCCATGGCATGAAGACGTTAGGGGAAACACGTGAGTGAGAGGAACAAAAATGACGATGTGCCTACACTTTTTAAAGATAGAAGACGTTTTTCCGATATACAGGGTGATGTATAACATACGGATCAGACTAAAAGTGTAGGTACTAGGGGTCAAATTGAAGACATTGTCTTAATAGTATATTGAGCACAACTTAATAATCACAAAGATATAGAACAGGGGTGGGCAACCTTTTGTATAGTGGGGGCGATGCTAGACGTCTGTATTTGGAACGATTTCCAAATCGACAGACGCCTTTAAAAATACTTTTCTTCGGTTAATTCACCGGGGAAGAGAGTCAGGAAATTTGAGTGAATGTGGAAGAAAAAATTCTGGAAATTGTCGATGCAGATTCAAATATCAGTACGCGCCAAATTTAACACCAACTAGAAGTTTCCCAGAACTTTGTTTGGCGTACATTGAAAAGTAATGGTTTATACCCTTACCATTTGCAAAAGGTACAAGGACTTACTGTCGCTGATTATCCCTTGCGGCTACAATTTTGCGAGTGGCTACTAAATCGTACTAACAGGGAAGCAGATTTTGCAAACAGGATACTAGTAACGGATGAATGCTGTTGTAATGGCGTTCTAAATTTTCACAATACTCATGTGTGGTCGGACGAAAATCCACAAATTATTCGTCAGGTTTCTTTTCAACAGCGATTCAGTGTGAATTTATGGGCAGGAATTGTGAACAATTCTTTAATAGGACCTTTCGAATTACCACCAAGACTAAATTATTATTTACAATTTTTAGAAGAAAATTTGCCAGAACTCCTAGAGGACATTCTGTTATTTATACGACGTAACATGTGGTTTATGCACGATGGTTGCCATGCATGTTTTATGGATTGGTCGGGGTGGACCTATTCCATGGCCACCACGTAGTGCCGATCTTAACCCATTAGACTTTTTTCTATGGGGATTCATGAAGGAAACAGTACATGCTACCGATGTTAATACAATCGACGAATTACGACATCGCATCAATACCGCTACAGAGCACATACGTCCTCGATTTCCAAGAATATTCATGAATTGGATTCGTCGTGCGCAACTATGCGTCGAAATGCAAGGACAGCACTTTGAATATTTCTTGTAAATACTTGTTTTAGAGATTTTGTTAATACATTATTATTAAACGTTTTATGAATTAACATCTACTTTTTCTTTTTATTTATTTTTCTAATTTACTTAAAATAACAACAATTATAATCTAATATTGATTATATCGAACATGAGGATGGCGTTCAGAAGTAATTTAATTGTTTTCTACTGAATATCAGCGGTTCTTAAAAGTGGACGATAACTTATTTAAAAAATTAACATTCAATACCTACGTAACTATTAAGTTTTTAACAAAACATCATTAAGAAAATCTTTTCAGTTCAAGCCTTAGTACCTACACTTTTAATAATTTTGTTCAATTTAATAAAGGTTAGGGTAAATCCAGTTAAAATTCTTCAACTTCTTCATCTCTGTTTTATTATATTTATTTTTTTTATATGAATGAGAACAAATTTACCATTATAATAAAAGATGAAATCTTTCAGCATTAATCTCACGTAAAAATCACTTCTAAATTTCCACAAATAAATTCTCTAAAATTTTTTAAAGTTTATTTTTTTTTAAATAAAACTTGAAAAAACTGTTGACAGTTCCCATTTAATCCTTTCACCTTTTCAAACACTATATTCCAGTAATTTCAGTAATAAACCCTCTTAAAACAGGTACATTCGTATAAATCCCTGGATGTTCCGCAGTTCCACACTCAAGACCCCAAGAAATAACTCCATAAAGCACCCCATTAACAACCAAAGGTCCACCACTATCACCTTGACAAGC